>JASWHV010000009.1:28021970-38021970 GCA_030760725.1 Neostapfia colusana | reverse complement strand
TGGGATGGTTATTGGGATGGTTTTGGATGATTTGGTTTTGGTTATGGTTTGGTGTTTGGATGTGGTTTTCAGGACTGTTGAGTCTGGGTAATGAAATTGGGTTCAAGACTGTTGAGTCATGGCAACGAGATTTGGTCTCGAAATGAGACGGAACTGAAAATGAGATGGTAGTGAATACGAGATGGTATTCATGAGATGGTAGTGAGTACGAGAAGGTATTCATGAGCAAAGTTGAGAAAGATTAATGTCTGGTTGAGACATGGAAAGGGATGAATCATAATGGAGATATGTTAATGTTTAAATACATGTTGGAATTACATTCACTTAAAGCTGAGTTGCTGTTTTTATCGTGTTTTGAGAAGTAAACTTTGCTTTCCGCAATAAGCCTTTTTATTACCTTCCTTTCTGTGAGCTACATATCATATTTTCCCGCACTTGCTAAGTACATTATGTACTCAAACTTGCATTATTACTTCATCAACAGCAACAGGAGAGGAGTACTATGAAGACTACATGGAGAATTAGGCGTGTAATCTGACCTCAACCTTGCCTGTGGGGATGGAGTAGAGATGGAGCTGCTACTGCTGCTTAGTTGCTTCCGCATTATTTAGAAGACTTCCGCTGCTAGAATAAAGACTTCCGCTGCTAGATTAAGATTTCCGCTGCTAGAATGAATCCAAGACTCATAAGACATTGTAATAAACCCTGTTATTCGTGGTAATATATATTCTGAATTCAGTTTGTGGAATGTATGTATATGTGTGATGAACATCCTGGGCACACATATGCATCAGTTCTCGGTTCTGTGTTCTACAGAAACGAGGGCGTCACATGTTGGTATCAGAGCCACAGTTGATGGTAGGTTACACGCCTAGATAGAAAACACAAATTGGTATCAACCTGTCACGGGTTGATCATAGATAGAAATCACAGATTGATATTAGAGCTGTCATGCCTAGTCACAGATTGGTACAATCCACAGATTGGTATCAAGCTACCATGGTTGGCTGTAGGACACAAACTTAGAATGATCACAGATTGGTAGCTGCCACGTTGACTGTAGGATGCAACCCCTAGTAACAGATTGGTATTAGAAGCCACGCTGACCATAGGATGCAAGCCTAGGATGCATAGATTGGCATTGGAACCGCCTTGACATAGGATGCAAGCCTAGGAGAAGCCATAGTTGGATCACATATTGGTATCACCCCAAACCACCTTGAAATAGGGTGAAGTCACAGATTGGTATCACCCTAAACCACATAGGACTCCCATTGAATAAGCTTGAATAGGAGTTGTGTGCTGAACTTTGTGATGATTGGTTGTGCTTGTGTGCTTAGTGTGAGTTGTGGGACGTATCAGCATTGTCCATATCCACACATAGTAGAGAGATGTGAGATGCTTCGGCACTTGTTCACATACTCATATGGGCTAATATATATAGTCCATCCACCTTGATGCATATAGATAGGGGGATCTATCTGAAATTCTAACCTCTATTCTATTCAACACTCTCTCGCAGATGGTGAGAGGAAACGCCGACCGCCAAGAAAGGAACGTCCGTGGCAACCAAGAGGATGGCCACGATGAAGTTCCTGTTAACCCTGGACCTGGTGAAAACAACCTGGAACGGTTGATGGCCATGCAGAATCAGCTTATGCAAACCATGATCCAAACTTTGGGTCAGCTACAGGCAAAAAACAACAACCCCGTTCCAGCACCACCACCACCGGCTCACAACAGACTGGGAGAGTTCATGAGGACTCGACCACCCACTTTTGCTCAAGCTAATGACCCCATGGAGGCCGATGACTGGTTGAAGTCTATGGAGAAGAAGCTTGCCATAGTTCAGTGCAACGACAGAGAGAAAGTTCTCTTTGCGTCGCACCAACTCATGGGAGCAGCTACCGACTGGTGGGATGCCCTTTGTAACGCTCATGACAACCCATAGAATATCACTTGGGCTGAGTTCAAGGAGAGCTTCTGCTCTCATTACATCCCTGCTAGAGTCATGATGCTCAAAAGGCAGGAGTTCGAATGTCTCCGCCAGGGCAAGAAAAGCATGAATGAGTACCTCAACAAGTTCATGCAGCTATCACGATATGCCCCCGAAGATGTCAACTCGGACCAAAGGAAGCAGTACCTGTTCATGAGAGGGTTGAATAATGAGATCCAGTTTCAGCTCCTCAACAATGACTATGCTAATTTCTAGAAGCTGGTTGACAAGGCTATAGTGATTGAGAGCAAGATCCGAGAGATCGAGCAAGAGGGCAAAAGGAAGATGCCATACCAGCCACAAGGGAGCAACATACGCCCTCGGCACATGCCCCCAGCTGCACCGCAGTATGGATCGACCGCTCCTGCATACCGCCCTAATCAGCCACCACCGCAACGACCCGTTGCACAAGCACCTCGTGTGCCTTTGCCTCCTGCGCCTCGTCCAAACATGGGCGCTCCTGTTCAAAACCCCCGCCCCAACGTACCTGCTGTGGTGGGCAACAAGGCATGCTTTGCATGCGGAGAACCAGGACACTTTGCGAGCCAGTGCCCGAAGAGAGGTCCTGGACAACTAGGCAACGTGCCCAAGCAGAACCCACGCCCGAACGGAGGAGCCAATCAAGGCAACCGTGGACAGCAGAACTACGCTCGTGACAACATGAACCATGTCTCTACTGATGAAGCGCAACAGGCTGAGGACGTCGTGATTGGTATGTTCCTTGCCAACTCCAACCCAGCCACCATTCTATTTGATTCTGGAGCATCGCATTAATTCATATCATCCAAGTATTTTTTCTAGTATAATCTACCCACATAACACTTAAAATATACTATGTTGGTTAATTCTCCTTGTGGAGAGATGAGGACTAATATAGTATGTCCAAAAGTAAACCTTAATTTAAGGGCGGTAGACTTCCTTGCCAACCTAATTATCTTGGATTCCCAAGGGCTTGGCATAATACTCGGAATGGATTGCCTAAGTAAGCACAACGGAGTAATCCAATGTGCTGAGAGGAGCGTGCAGTTGACCAACGAGCACGGTACCCGTATCGAGTTTGAGTCAGCCCAACCGGCAATCGAGAAGGCAACGTTGAACCACATCGAAGAAGCAACCCTGGACAACATTCCGGTGGTTCAAGAGTTTTCGGACGTGTTCCCGGAAGAACTTCCCGGTATGCCACCTGACCGGGACATCGAGTTTTCCATTGACCTAGTACCCGGAACCGCACCTATAGCAAAGAGACCCTATAGGATGCTCGTCAACGAGCTAGTGGAACTGAAGAAGCAAATCCAGGAGCAGTTAGAGAAGGGATTTATACGCCCAAGCTCGTCACCGTGGGGAGTGATGTGGACATCACTCCTGCAGATATACACAACACTCACATGGTAGACATGCAAGGTCCAATTATTAGAGCTCGAGCACGACAATTGAATTTAGAGGTGAGCTCGTTCCTGAACAATTCTTTATATGTGAATTTTGAGAGTATGTTGCTACCTAATGGATTAATTACAATTAGGAACCATGGAGAGGACATGGAGATACATGGATAGGGGTTTGGAGGCGTGGAGGACCAGAAAATATGCCAACAAGAAGTTAGAGACCGAGCCCAACTCAAACTCGAGTCCAACTCGGGCTCAGGAGCAGTCCACCTTAAAATGGATGCAAAGGAGGCATACGGACTCCGTTTTTGACGTTCTACATATGCACGGAAAGCTGAGAGGATAAACTTTCCAATGGAACTGGCCCCATGTCAAAATACCGTCGGAGTAGATGGGAAACTTTGAAACAATATAAAGTTTAGAGTCTGTCAGTGTGTTGCATCACCTAGTTGGGCCATTGGGCCTTGTATCGAGTGCAAGTCCATTATGTACGTGTCTTAGGGTTAGGTCACGACCCCAGAAACCCCCTGGTCGTCCTCCACCTCCTTTATACCCCCTAGCCACCGTCACAAACAGATGGGTTTTGCTTAGATTATTCTGTCAAGAACAGTTTCGCCGTTCATCGGTTTGTGAGACCCCAACTTGAGTGCTTCATATCTTTCAGCAATTTGGTTGCATTCTTTCTTGTTCTTGCTTGTGTTCTTCGATTCGCAGGCAAGGATTAGCCTTCTTGGCGAGGTCAACCGCGCAATATCGGTTGATAACCTGAGGAGACGTGGTGCTGCGATTGCGGGGTTCAGAACGTGTTGTTTGGAAGCCGGATCGATTTGTGTCAAGTCTCCACCAAATCGAGAGTTATCAGAACCTTTCGGAAGATCGGGACCCCTGTACACATCAAGTGGTAATCAGAGCTTTAGGTGCACCGTCAGGTTCGCCTTCCCCTAGTTTTGTTTATCTTGAACTCGTCCTATCATCCACGAAAAAGCCAATAAAATTATAGTCATAGGTTTCCCCATCCCAGAACAGGTTTAGCCTTTTGCACAATTCTGTTTTGGAGTCCGTAGTGTTGAATTTGTGTCCTAGTTCGTGTTTTGTTGCTGGTTTAATCGTTTTTTGTTCCTACTTTGTTATTCCGTCCGCTACATTCCATCGAAACCCTAGCTACCACAATCGTTATCAAATCGATCACCATAACTATTCATTGTGCTAGGGTTATCCTTGTTCTTCAGTTTTCATCACATATTACGTGAGTTCATCCTCCTTGATATACGCAAACCATCCCACATGTTGTCACCATCATATCCAATTTTTTTCTCACCACCGTTTCCAGTTCAGCTCCACCAAAAACATAATCTTGTGGTGCTGTCTTAAAACAGCCATAATCTTGGCATTGGGTTAAATTACATTGCCCAGATTCACTTTGGAAGATTTATTATTTGGCATCTAAAGGCTCAACAATAATCATAAAGAAACATATTGAGTTTCTGTTGTCCACGTCTTCTTTTTTCAAGTGAGCTGAAAATTTATGCGGCGTGTATATTAGTGCTCCTGATTTCATGGCAGATAAAAAAATCAAAGAAAAAATATAGAAAAGAAAATTTGTGAAGAGGAGCACAAATATCAAAACTTGGGTGTGTTATTTTGCCTTGTAGTGCAATTGTTCCTGCTCAATTATTTTCCTTATCATTCATACTTCTTGCTGTCTTGTTCATAACATCCGGGATAAGACACGAGTAGGCCAGCAACTAGGACGAGTGTTTGGACATCTATTCAGCATTACTATCTGTTATTGAATTGTGTGCTACTCACATATATTTGGCCATCCAAACTCCACATTCATCCTTTCGAACAGCACAAGTTTTTGACCCTTGCAATCGCTGAATCACGCCATCCAGGTATCCGTTGCCTTGTTGTGGTAAGAAACTTGTAAGAGCTTGGTAAGACTCGACCCATTGCTTTGTGAGTTCCACCATCAGTGCATAGTAGTTAATAGGGATAATCTTGTTGTTTTCCATATTATTCTTGCTAACAATGTCAGATCATGTTGATCCTACGGAGTGTGTTTTGAAAAGTGAGATGAAGGGTTACATAGAACAAATGATGAAGTCTGTCAAGGAAGCAATCGCACAAGGGGTAAAAGATTATCTTGCTGAACAGAGAATACCCCACACCCTTGAGAGGTTGGACAAAC
This sequence comes from Neostapfia colusana, assembly GCA_030760725.1. NCBI lineage: Eukaryota > Viridiplantae > Streptophyta > Magnoliopsida > Poales > Poaceae > Neostapfia > Neostapfia colusana. Next base: position 38,016,401 of record JASWHV010000009.1, on the reverse strand, counting down.
GCTTAAGCTCGCTAGTTGGAAGGATTGATGATATGGAGACCCACCTACCATTCAGCCATGATGCTACCCACCACAACAACTTCGGAGAAGAAGAAGACGTGTTGTGTGATGTCAATGGAGAGGTGGATACACGTGCTGCGCAGAATGTACATCTACGTCAACGCCTTCGTCAAAACACTCATGGTATGGTAGGAAACAACATACGTGGTAACAATAACCGCCCTCTTGATGACCCTTTTGCTAAAGTTAAATTTTCCATATCTTCATTTTCTGGTGGTTATGATACTGAGGCATATCTTGATTGGGAAATGACGGTTGAGCAGAAATTTAATTCCCATCTTGTTCCTGAACAACATAGAGTTCGACAACACACTAGTGAGTTTAAGGATTTTGCTATAATATGGTGGAATGAACTAGGTACCACACGCTTACAACCTGATACATGGGAACGTTTAAAAGAAGCTATGCGTAATCGTTTTGTTCCTCCATCCTACCAACGTGATTTACGAAAGAAATTGCAGCGCTTAGAGCAGGGAAATAATTCTGTCCAAGAGTATTATGCGGAGCTTCAAAAGGGTATGATACGATGTGGGGTAGTAGAGGACACTGAAGATAAAATTTGTCGTTTCTATGGGGGGTTGAGACGTGAGATACAGGATATTGTGGATTATAAGGAATTTAATACTATCAACCAGTTGTTCCAGCTTGCTATGCTTGCAGAAAAGGAGTTACAGGGTCGTCAACAAAAGAACAAGAGCAGCAGTGGCGCCTCCTACACTCCACGCACGACAACATCTTCGGGGGCGTCCAAGTCATTCCGTTTTGATGCCCACTCACCAAAACCAGCAGCCAAGCTTCCTTTTGGCAGCAACAACATTTCAGCAGCACCGAAACCACTACCTGCACGACCTGCGGATTCGGGTAAAAATTCCATGCAGGTACCCGCCAAAAGTGCTTCATCCGTTGCTTCAGCAGGACGCACTTCCGGTATTCAGTGCCACCGCTGCCATGGTCTTGTTCATGTGCAAAAAGATTGTCCTAGTCAGCGGGCATACGTGGCTACAGAACAGGGAGGATACATCAGCACCTCCGATGTCGAAGACAACAATGATGATGAAGCTGCCACGGACAATGATGAGGGACATGTTTTTGGGAGTGAAGACACATCAGCCTACATGAACAACATTGTGCAGCGGGTGCTGAACACACAGGTACAACAACTTGATAGATTACAATGCCATAATTTGTTTCAGATTTTCTTTGTCATCAAGAACCGGCGAGCACGTGTCATCATTGATGGAGGAAGCTGCAACAACTTGGTGAGTTCTGAATTGGTCAAGAAGCTTAGCTTGAATACACGACCACACCCACATCCGTACTATATTCAATGGTTGAATGATTCTGGAAGAGCTAAGGTAACACAAACTTGCAGAATTCCGTTTTCCATTGGTACATATGTTGATTCCGTTGATTGTGATGTGGTACCCATGCAAGCGTGCTCACTTTTATTGGGTCGACCTTGGGAACATGATAAGGATGCTTTGCACCATGGTAGAAGTAATAAATATACTTTTATGCATAAAGGAAATAAAATTACTTTGATACCTTTGACTCTTGCTGACATTGTACAAGTTGATAGGGAGAGAGCTGGAATTTCTAGTAGTTCTAAATCAGAAAATCAACAAGTCATTAATTCTGTGTTACCACCAAATAATGAGAGATCTACACCTAGTTCTAAGACTGAGGGAATTAAATTGAAGGGTCGTGTAATGCTTGCTACAAAATCAGACCTTGCTGAAATTTCTGATCATGATATTTGCTGTGCATTGGTGTGCAAACAAGTTTTGTTCTCCATTGATGATATTGCTAGGTCTTTGCCTCCAGCAGTTACTAACTTGTTGCAAGAGTATGAGGATATTTTTCCAGCTGAGATACCCCCGGGACTTCCACCTTTGAGAGGGATTGAACATCAAATTGATTTGATTCCAGGTGCAATTTTGCCAAACCGTGCTGCATATAGGACCAACCCCGAGGAGACTAAGGAAATTCAGCGAAAAGTCCAAGACCTTTTGGACCATGGGTATGTACGTGAAAGCCTTAGTCCTTGTGTTGTTCCTGTACTTTTGGTTCCTAAGAAAGATGGTACTTGGCGTATGTGTGTTGATTGTAGAGCCATTAACAATATTACTATAAGGTATCGTCATCCTATTCCTAGGCTAGACGACATGCTTGATGAGTTGTGTGGTTCTATAATTTTCACTAAGATTGACTTGCGTAGTGGTTACCACCAAATAAGAATGAAATTGGGAGATGAATGGAAAACAGCTTTCAAAACCAAATTTGGGTTGTATGAGTGGTTAGTAATGCCTTTTGGTTTAACTAATGCACCAAGTACATTCATGCGTTTGATGAATGAGGTTTTGAGAGCTTTTATTGGAAAATTTGTGGTGGTTTACTTTGATGATATCTTGATTTATAGCAAGTCATTGGATGAACATATGGATCATTTACGTGCTGTTTTTAATGCTTTGAGAGATGCACGTTTATTTGGTAGCCTTGAGAAGTGCATCTTTTGTACAAATCGAGTTTCCTTTTTTGGCTATGTTGTGACTTCACAGGGAATTGAGGTGGATGAGATGAAAATTCAAGCGATCAAGAGCTGGCCAATACCTCAAGCCATCACACAGGCAAGGAGGTTTCTTGGTCTTGCAGGTTTCGACCGACGTTTCGTCAAGGATTTTAGCACTATTGCTGCCCCATTGCATGAGTTGACTAAGAAAGGTGTGGTGTTCCATTGGGGGAAAGCACAAGAGGAGTCCTTTGACAACTTGAAGGACAAGCTTACACACGCACCATTGCTGCAACTTCCTGATTTTAGTAAGACTTTTGAACTTGAATGTGATGCTAGTGGAGTAGGCATTGGTGGTGTCCTACTGCAAGGTGGTAAACCGGTTGAATACTTTAGTGAAAAACTTAATGGTCCTGTCCTGAATTACTCCACATATGATAAATAATTTTATGCTCTCGTACGATGCTTAGAGACATGGTGTCATTATTTATGGCCTAAAGAATGTGTTATTCATTCTGATCATGAATCGCTAAAGCATATTCGTTCTCAAAATAATCTGAATCGTAGACATGCAAAATGGATTGAATTTATTGAGTCTTTTCCTTATGTCATTAAACATAAGAAAGGGAAGGATGATTTGATCGCTGATGCATTGTCTAGACGATATAATATGCTGTCCCAACTTGATTGTCGAATTTTTGGGCTTGAATCAATGAAAGAACAATATGCTCTTGATGCTGATTTTAAAGATGTGTTGCTGCATTGTAGAAAAGGTCATACCTGGAATAAATTTGTACTGGATGATGGATTCTTGTTTAGAGCTAACCGCCTATGCATTCCAGTAGGTTCGATTCGTCTTTTGTTATTACAGGAGGCACATGGTGGAGGTTTGATGGGCCATTTTGGCGCAAAGAAGACGGAGGATGTTCTAGCCACACATTTCTTTTGGCCAAAGATGAGGAGAGATGTAGAGCGGTTTGTGGCTCGCTACACCACATGTCAGAAAGCTAAGTCCCGTTTGAATCCACATGGTTTATACATGCCTCTTCCCACTCCTTCCATTCCTTGGGCGGATATCTCTATGGACTTTGTTTTGGGATTGCCTAGGACTAAGAGGGGGAGGGACAACATTTTTGTTGTGGTGGATCGTTTTTCTAAGATGGCACATTTTATACCGTGTCAGAAAAGTGATGATGCTATACATATGTAAGGGCCCCAGTTTTTGACACATAATTGAAGTGTTCATCACCATACACACACACACCTCATTTGAGGAAAGATGACGAACACAAATGAAGAGCAAGTAACCACCATCAACATGCTCATTAGAGAACAAACTCACATATTGCAAAAGTGGTATTTCCCATATGTGATATAGGTGGGCTGGACATATGAAAACTCCTACACATTGCTAAGGATGTCCATGCCAAGTTTCACCCAAATTCAAAACCTTTTTGAGGTCATTTTGGGTATATTTAGAAAGAGGGCAGTTTGAAACCATATTCAAATTCAAACTGTTTTTATCCCATGAATGCAAAAGTGGGAGGCATATTCTCATTCAGCATAATTTTGTGAGCTCACACACCAATTTTCACTCCATTTGGAGTTGATCTTGACATGAGCTAAGTGGGGCAAATTCAAACTTTATTTGAATTTCAAACTGAACATGTGCTGAAATTCATTCAAACCAAACCCAATTTGAATTCTAACCAATTCAAATGGCTCATGGGTGAATAATTTGAATCACCATGGGTATTTTGGGGCTCACTGTTTACAACAGTGATTAGGAGTAAATTTCAGAGGTTAAAATTGGAAGTGGGACCCACATGTCAGTCACTGGTTCAAAACAAACCGACTGAAACTCAGCTCACTCGGTTCCCGGGTGCAGTGCGCGCACGCCACCGGGGGGCAGCTGGCGCCAGCTCCTGCTGCGTGCCCCAAGCCGGAGACCAGTCGCCTGGCTTCTTACCCCCCCCCCCCCGGCGTGCTTCCATCACTTATTCCCCGAGCTACCGACGCCCTCGGCCTGTTCTTCCATCCGAGTTCCACTGCAACCTGCCGCCGCTCGAGCTCGCGCTTGATCAAGTCCGATCACTCGTGAGCACAGCCTCCTCCACAGCAAAACGGCACCGGGAGATCGTGAGCAACCTCCTAGACCCCGTGTTGGCCAGTGAGCAAGCATCCTCGAGCTATACCGAACCGTTTCTCCGGTGAACCAAGCATCGCCGCCGATCGGGCTCTCGTGGACAGCACAACACAGACGTTGTCACGTCCTCTTCTCTACACAAGAAAAGTGCGTGATTGTATGTAGATGGAGTAGCCGAAAGCCATTTGGCGATTGATCAACCCTCGGCCGAGAATTTCCAAATTTACTCTCGATCAGTTCATAAGGACCGAGCTCACCTTCGGGTGAAATTCGTGCTCTATACGCGAGGGTTGGGCAAGCCCGTTACCAAGTAGCTTCTACGCACGTTAGTGCCCATGCTCGAACTGGAATCAGAGAAAACCATCAAGAATCGGCCATGATATTGCCGTTTTCCCCGCCGCCGTGGCTGAGCACCTCGGCTCACCGTCGAGAGCATAGTTGCCGGCAATTCTAGCTTCCACCCAGCCCTGGTTCGTGTTCCCCATGCTCTACTGATGCTCTCCGCCCGATTCCCGATCGATTTGGTGCACGGGAGAGCGGAACCAACCTCACCAGAACCCTAGCAGGTGCTGTCACCGGTGCGCACGGGTTTCCGGTCATCGCCGGTGGCCGGTGATCCCACCATCGAGTCCAGGGGGTCAGTAAAGGGGCAGGCGGCGAGTTTCGGGCCGGGGGTGGCCCGGAACTCAATTCCGGCGAAGGTCGCCGGAGACCAACGCCGCCGAGCAGTTGGCGCGAGGAGGGAGACGACGCACTGTGTGCAGGGCCCACGAGCAGGAGTTTAAACTTTTCCCCAAATTTCAGTTTTAGTTCAAACTTCAAATCCTCATAACTTTAGGTAGAAAGCTCCAAATCGAGTGAACCAAATTTTGTTGGATTCAGCTCTTTGAGCACTTTCCAGCAGATCAAGTTTCACTTCAAGAGAACCCTTATTTCTCCAGAATTAATTCCTCAAAGTTTAAAATGTTTGGAATTTAACTGGGGAATCCTTTGGAGGAAAATCCTGAAATTTTTCTAGGATGTTCACCAAAATATCCCTGAACTACCATAAAAATTTTCAGATATATTTGAGCTCATTTGATCCACCTAATGGTGTGGTTAGTAAAACTGTTCCATAGAAAATAGAAAATGTCCAGAAACATTTTCAGAATTTTCTCTGAAATGGTTTAGCTCATATCTTTAGTAGGAACCTTCAAAGTAAGTGAGACCAATTCCATTAGAACCCTCTGAAAATCTAGTTTTCAGAAAGACATAGTTTGTTTCATGAAAATCCTTAGAACACCCTAAAAGCCTTCAATTAATGTCGAGTACATAATTAATTGTGGAGGGCTCAAATGAGCTTTGCTGCAACTAAAACTTGACCAAATCTCTGTTTAGGTTGTAACCAAGCCCCAGTAAAAGTTTCACAGCCGTTGGATCTGTCTAGTGAGAGTTATAGACTTCACAACTTCAAACTTAATACAAATGCATTTAAATTTATATATGTACCTCTTCTATCATGTAGTCGCTAAGGTCGAGGAGGAACCCGAAGTTCTAGACTTCGTTACTCTGGAGGAGCAGCTAGCCTACGACCAAGAGCAGCAAGGCAAGCTCCGGTTTGCATTAACCCTTTTACAAAATTTTATTGTTTTGAGCACTTACTTGGGTATTATGATTCCTTGCATTAGAGTCTTGTTTGGAAACCCAATTGCATAGTCAAGAAAACCATGGGTTGGGTTTAGGAATGCAAACCCCGTTAGCTACTGCAATGCTAAGATAGTGTAGGATTCGGTACAAGTCGAGTAGTTGGAACTACTTCCGAGCATAGGCTAGAGGCACTCGACTCGGGTAAAGATAGCACATGAAACACATGGCAAGAAAAGGAGACCAAGCGGAGGGTAAGGGCAGCAGGACTTTGGGGCCTGTGTGCTGTAGCTCCGCTTGTGTCAATTGAGGACTGAGCCATGTGCGGGCCTGTTGAACAAGCTAGAACAGTACCGAAGACCTACCGGCTATATGGGAACCGGGAAACTGATGTAACTCGGGTAGCTGGGTGTTGAGGCATAGCTGGTCGTTCAGAGGGTAGGTTGAGAGCTCGAGGTGTAAATCGGCTGGCGGCACTGAGATGCGCGTGCAGAGACCTCTTGCTCGGGACGATTGGACCGGTACAACATTTGGCTAACGGTGAAAGGTGGTTGCGTACGGCGTCCGTGATGGTTGTTGTAGGCAACATCGAGTACGGGCGTACATGACGGGTTGTTCGGGTAACCCTACAGGTGTTAATCAATTATAATCGCCGTCCCTCGCGGTCAGTGAGTACCACTTGTTCACTGTACCGTGACGTAGAAAGAACAGGCTAGTTACATGTTAAAATGGTGCTGATTGAAAGATGGACTTGATTGCTAATGATTTGTTGTAGTTTAGAGCTAACTAAAGTTCTTTTCAACTTTGGGCAAAGTACATGAGATAAATGTGTTTCTTGTTTGATTGCGGCTCTCTCTTGTGCCTTAGCGTAAGGTTCTCCACAACCTGCTGCTAAAACTTGAAAGTAAGGTTCTAATAATTAGGCGAGTCCTTGCAAATGATTTTTACCTCATGAAACCCATCACCCCTCATGTACAAGTTCCATGTTTAGGTGACACGGGTCAAACTTGCTGAGCCTTCGTGCTCACTGCTTGTGTTTGAAGCTTTTGCAGGGTTCTATGAGGAAGGGACTCCCGAAGAAGAGACGGAACCCCAGGAGGGGAACCCCGTCGAGTGGGAGTCGTGCACGCCGCAGAGTTAGTGTGCGTGTGTGCTAGCAAGGACACGTTCAAGGGCTGAACGTGGACTTGATGCGTAGTCTACGCCCGCGAGTGTAGACTGGACTTATTTTGATGTAAACATGTTCATAAACTTGTTTATGTAATAAAATTTCGCTTCCGCTTTGTACCTTTAACGTGTGTTATATGGTGCTGTGCAACGCAGCACCCCTCAGCGTGATCCCGGCTCGACAAGACCGTGGGGTCGTGTCAGCGTTGGTATCAGAGCTCGCTTGAGGAGTAACGCACTAAAAAGGTCATCTTTTCAAAAATCCAGTGAGGAACGAGTTAGTAGCCCGTATAAGGATGTTATTAGTGTATAGAAAGTGGCATATTAAACTAATTGCTTATGTCGGAAAATCGTGCATCTCGGGACGTTTATGTCTTGGGGGGTGCACGTAAGCGCTGTCCACCAGTGCGCACAAGCTGAAGGGTGGAGCCCCACGGGTGGCAGGTAACCCGACCCGCTTTGATATCCTCTACGACTCTTCATGTCGTTTGGGGTATACGAGCAACGTCTGTCCCTGGCGTGCGTGGTGCAACTTGGGAGACCCCGTCACGTGGTCTGAAACGTGAACACGTAACTCAAGGCGTGTTTGGCTTGAGAACATCCGGGTGAGTGATGACGGCCGGGTGTACGAACTGTATGGATTCCGGGCTCGGTGTGCAGCCGAGTCTGACGATTGCTTGAGTTTCCTGCAGGTAGCCTGACCACAAAACGGTATACGTGTAGCATCCGTGTGCGAGTGACGTTTAGTGCCACTGAATTAACGAAGCCAGCTAAGTCCGGTATAGGTTTTTCTTTGTGAGGACGTAGTACCGACATGATCTGGTGACGCATCGACGTCACACCCAACTAAATGAACAACTTCATTGTAAAAACTTGAAGGTTTGGATCCAAAGCAGTAAAACTTTGCTGTAACCTCTTCCCTTAATCAGGATATTCAAAGTAAACAAGTTTTCAACTTATAGGTTATTAAGGGCAGAGTACTCTGGTTTCAGCTGAATTAGGGCTGAAGTTGATCAGAGGTTAGAGGTTGAGTTATTTAGAGGTTGGGGTCATATGATACATTTATGGAAAGCTTTGGAAGAGCTTTACAACTCTTCTGTTGAGGTCCAGGGGTTTTTCATCCCTTAACCAATCGAAAAATGCAGTAGAGTTGAAACTGTCCAGAAAACAGGGCAGAGCAAACACTCTCTGTAAACTCTCTGTAAATTGAGTATAACTTCCTGCATAAAAATCCAAAAATAGAAAATGAGGTAGTTCTGGAAAGCTTATGAGATGGGTTACAACTTTGTAAAATAAGGTTTTGTCAGATTGGGAGCAGAATTAACTGGAATTCTTGGATCAAATCAGTGCCTAAAGCAGGGAGGTGCTGTCCAATTTTCTCCAGAAATTCTGTTTACTTTGACATCTCATAACTTTCGAACCAGGACAGATCTTAGGCCAAGAAAATACTTTCTGGAAAGCTATTGAAGTTAGCTTTAACTTTGATGTTGAGCTCCAGAACTAGTTTTGCTTTAACATGGCCTAAATCAGGTTGAGATGGAAACTGATCAGGGCTGTCATGTGAACAGCAGATCAGCAGTCAAATTTGTTTAAAATTTGAACTATGTTTCCAAGTTTTATGAGTTCAATGACATGTCTTATGTTATAACTAAATGATTTACTGTTTAAATAAATATTTGACATTTCTCAAATATATTTTTACAGATGACAGCAGATAAGCAGTTGGAGAACGGGTGGGTGGTGTCCCACTGTTCTCACCTCAGCGGCTATCCGGAGGCATTGAGGCAGATGCTTCAATATTTCGGATACACCCAGATGCCGCAGTACTTCGCCAAGGAGGAAGGCGAAGAGGGGAACAAGACGTGGATGATCCATGTCAAAGTCCCTGCAGGACCCAAGCCACCCGGTTGGGTGCCGTTCACCGTTACGGTGAGAGGTAGGCAACCGGAAGGGATGTGGCAAGTGGCAGCCCGTGACACCATGTCACGTTTCTGCCAACTACACGTGCAGACTATGGAGGGCACTCCATACGCGCTCGTTCCGGTGGAGGGACGGGCTCAGCATGTGTGGGAAGAGAGGTACCGGGAGGCAACAGATCCGAGTTGCCCGAGGTACAACCCCGCGGAGGCAAATCTCAGCCTCCAGATGAGGGCGGGAAACGCCGTGATGGACAGCCAAGCTTTTCATATGGAGCATCTCGCCACAAAGCTCAAGGAGAGCACGAGCCATGGAGACCATTTCGAGAGTGCTCACAGCGCACTCCGCAATGTGCTCCTTCCGACGATCAAGCGACAGAATGAACAACATAATTAGTTGCATCGTCTGAGGAAGGCGAAGAAGAAGAGCCGGGTCGACATCGCGGCGTTACAGGAATTGGTACAGAATCTGACCCAGCAGAACAAGGACCTTGCTCAAGAGCGAGACGACGCTATTGAGGAGGGCCAAGGCTGGGAAGAGGACTACAACCAGGCTATGGACGAGATGCATGCTTTGCAGGACCTCGTACCTCCGGTATTGGGCATACCGGTGGTCTTGGGTCTTCCAGCAATGGGAGAACCCGGGATGGTAGAAGAGGTGGTAGATCCGGAGCCACAAGCAGAGGTACCAGAGGAAGATGACCCGCAGAAGGTCGAGTTCTACTCTGAGTAGGGGGTTACAGTTGCCATGTAGGGCAGCTAGGGTAGTGTAGCCCAAATTTTGTAATCGGTGACATGTCGTGTAGACAGTAGCGTATGTATAGGTAGTGACGACATGAGCACGACTTCTCGGAGACCCGAGAATAATGTATCTTGTATAAAGTTTATGCTTTATCAATATATGTGAATGGTGTGCAAATTAATCATGTGTCACTTCAATACCTACTGTTACATATGGAATTTTAAGTAAGACATGTGCTAATCGCTGCTGTTTTGAATTTCAGAATGACGCGTACTCGTGCCAACCCTGACGTTGGGGGTACTAGCCAAGGGGGAGAGAACTCCCAACAGCCTCCCGAGGACTCCTCGGGACAGCAGCAGCAACAGCAGCAACAGCAACAGCAAACACCGCCACCGCCACTGCCAACGGTTACATTGGCCGACATCGTCGCGGCAATGGCGGGTTCACATCAGCAGCACACGGAGTTGCTGCAAACTCTCATTGCGAATACGTCTCGCCCAGAGAGACGTCAAGACCGTGAGGAGCATCAAAAGATCTCCTACTCCGACTTCCTGGCGACTCATCCCCCAGTATTGTCACACCCGGTTTTTCCGAAGAACAACCAAGTGAATATCACATGTATGCCAGGATCATTTTCTCATACATGTGATGACAAATAGTGAAGCATCATTTATTACAAGCCAGGTGTCGAATATAAATAAGTCTTACATAGCAAATGTCTCGATGGACAATAAGAAGTTCATCACAAGTAAATAAACTAGCAGCGGAATATTATTCTTGAGGGCTCCTTCACAGGTGTTGCCCGGGGGTCTCCATGAACCTAGAAACCGTCTTCGGGTCCAAAGTCTTGGTCATTATACACCACCTCATTATCTTGACCTGAGCAGCAATATGAACCAACAAAATATGCAAGGTTGAGTACCGATGGTACTCAGCAAGTGTGGGAAAATTATATCATGCATGGCTAGAACAAGGAGAGGTTGAACTCATGGTTAAAGCACTACGCAATTAATACCTATCACCTTAGCTTATTAAGCACCTACATTACTACACAGGTGAAATGATCCAAATCTCCCATCCCATCATCATAATCCAATAACCATAACATCATTTCCAATGTTAAGCTCCCCGCTTAACATCACAACTTCCAAAACCATCAATCCTCTAATCATGAATAAGTCCAAGCCGCTCTTGACCGTGAGCATGGCTGTCATGACAGTTTTTGACTCTGCAGAGTTTGTACCACTGTACCCACATGTAGTGATTTCATCCCCCGTTGCCGGGTGGACTAAAAGAACCTCCATTATGCCAGTGGCTACGAACCACATTCACACTTCCCAGGTGTGTAGCCAGGAGATCACTACGAAGCCTTTACAAAGGGATTCCCGACGAGCGTCGGCCCACTGAGGTTTCACCCCTAACAGCATACAAGAGGCTCCAACCCCGCTGCAGTGGCCCCCTCTTGAGCCTTGCAGTTCATATGGTAGTCCAGCTGACACCTATTCCCCGCACCATCCAACACACCCATACTACGCCGGGGATACACCTAGTTAATTGGCCAAGCTGCCCCATCTCAGCATGTGGTTGGCACTGTAAAGCCAGGTTACATGCTCCATGAACCGGTCCTTAGGATCCAGGCAAGTACTAAACACAAACCCGAGTCTCGTGCACCCAGCACACAACCAAAACATCCAACTTGCCTTGATCCCTACCTCTACATAACTCATAATATCTCATTCAAGAGTATGGTAAAATAAACTGATGATCTCATATCCCAAATATCCCATTCTAAGCATGGCTAAGCATATGCATAATAATAAATGACATGATAAAATAAATCCCAACCCAAGCTACAAGGAAACAAGGTAATGCAATTCTAGGGAAACTTCCTAACATGGGTTTCATATTTCAATTGACAATGCAAATAGTTCTAACTACACATCCTAGTATAGGATCAAAGTGGTCAAGGACACTTGCCTCCTTCTTGCTGCTCTTGAAATGGGTAGTCCTGGTCTTGGAAAGGAATAACTTGCTCTTGAGCAGGTTCTACATCATACCATCACACATAGGAATAGAAAAACAACAATCCATAAGACATAGTTCACACTTCCACTTCATACAAACCACACATTTATATTTATGAAAGTCATTCACCATTATATGTGTTGTGGTTACTCTAGGTGTGTTGATTTGTGGCTTGCATGCACTTTTAATCATGTGTATATGATTCCTACTTTTGTGTTCATATTTATACTTACATCCTATATATATGAGTTTCCAATTTAAATAAGTTCCTTATATTCAATTACTACACCTTGTAGCTACCAAGTATGCATGAAAGTTATTTTCCTTCTCCATATGTGTCTTCAAAATTTCTACCAACCCTAAACTGAATTCTTTGGATTTTAGAACTCCATTTATCATTTACTAGTTGCTATATTTTCAGATTTATTTTCCTATACATAAATGTGTTCTTTATTATGAAATTAGTAATACACATCATCTAACAGAATAGGTTCTGGTCCTAAATAATTTAATAACATATTTTGACCTTTGCCTCTGATGTAAACTATTTCACAATTATTTTCCTATTTTCTAAAACTATTCATTGCTTAAAAATGTGTCCCTAAATGTGAATAATAAATTAGACAGATTCAATTCAGCCCAAAATATGTTTTTATCTCACTCCAAAGTTTCCTAAATACTGAGAAAGTCTTTAATTAAATTTTGACAATATGTTTGTCCCACCTTTTAATTTTTAAACACTAGCAACATATTCAATTTCCTAAATTAAATACTAAACAGGGCTAAAAAGGTAAACTCACCCCATTACAGGGTCTATAATATTATTTTCAGAATTTCCAGGGGTCTAGCTACACTTATCAGAGGTGTTTTTCCTAATTTTCATTAAGTCCAGGGGCTAAAACTGATTTTTAAATGAATTTACATGATTTTCTGGAGTTCCAGGGGTTAGATCAGAAGTTTCGGGGGCTAGCTCTTATTTCCCGAGAACCCCAGGGGGTAGCACGTAAGATTTCCAGTCTTTATAACGCGGGGCTGACGTGGACCGTCCGATTATAAACCGACAGCTGAGATTATAACGCCGAACCGGTACGCGGGGGTTTAAACCCTACCGTGCGACTTAAAATAAACGGCGCACAAGCGGCCACGTCACTCTGATCGAGCGCGGGCGGCGCTGCCGGCGGCGCACAGCGGCGGGAAGCGGCGATCTCGCCGGAAACTTTCGGATCTTCGGGAATTCTTCCTAGAACTGTGATTTTATGGCATAGATCGGTAGAGGGGAGGTCGGGGATCTCACCTCGGGGGTTTTCTTGAGCTCGGAGGTCCTGGAAGGTGATCGGCGACGAGGTCCGAGGCAAAACCACGGCGAAGCTCGTCGGCGCTGCGTTTACACCGCAAATCACCGAGTTTTCTGCACCTGCAAGGTTCCCCGGAGGCGGTGGATCAAGACCAGTGAGTTAGATCGGAATTTCCGAGCTTATATCGGCCAGAATTCGCCGGAGAAGTCTCGGTTCTCACCGGAGGAAAAATCGGCGATCGCGTGGGAAAAACAGAACGAGGCCGGGGTTTTTATAGACGGGGGAGGGCGGTGTGTCGGTTGTGATCGAGTTTGAGTCGTCCGGGACCAAAATTCGGCTGGGGGACGCGGTTTCCAGGGGGTAGTTTTGATTCGGGAGAGAGAGATGTCCCGGGGTCGGCCGATCGCGCGCGAGGAAGAAGATGACGGCGGCCCCGCATGTCAGTGAGAGGGAGAGGCGCGCGGCTGTGGGCTGGCGGGGGGGGGGGGAATGGTGGGCCGGCTTGTGGGTTCGGCCCACTGGCCGGTTAGGTTTTAGTTTTCTTTTTCTTTTTCTATTTCTTTTCTGATTTGAGTTTAATTTGAATTCCAGTTTGAATTTGAATTTTTGCAAAACATGCAACACGTCCAAAAATTTTTAAATTCCCCTCTTAACATGATTTAGAGTTTTGAATTCAAAGTTTTGGGGTGTTACAAGTATTCACAAGGGCGGATGAACCTCTTGACGCGGACAACTGGCTCCGCGCAATAGAGATGAAGTTCGGGCTGCTCCAGATAAGCGAGCAGCGCAAGACTCAGTTCGCGGTCCAGTAGCTCCAAGGATCCGCGAGCGCGTGGTGGGCCAACCTCTGTGCTTCCCAGCCCACCGACTGAGTGATGACCTGGACGGAGTTCCGGACGGCCTTCAGGGCCTATCACATACTGCCAGGTCTGATGAAAAGAAAGACGCAGGAGTTCTTACACCTGCAGCAAGGGAGCCGGAACATGCTGGAATACTCCAGGGCGTTCAACGATCTCGCGCTCTACGTGTCGTATCATGCAGATACCGACGAGAAGCGGCGGGACCATTTTTACGAGGGGCTTAACCCGCTGCTGAAGGACAAGTTGGCGATGTTCAATCGCGGCAGCCTCAACGACATCATTGATGCTGCGATTGTTGAGGAGGACTCCGGCAAGGAGTTAGCGGCGGCGGAGAGAAAGCGAAGCGCGCCGCAAAGCAGCGGAGAAGGAGGCGGTCCTTCTCAGAAGTTTCGGATGGTGAATCGCCCACCATCAGGTCCACGCTGGCAGCCACCACAGCGGTCGATGCCGTTCCGCAGTCGGTCGTACTCTTCACCAGCATTCAGGCCGGCACTGCCAGTACCACCTCCGCAACAACAGCAGCAGCGGGCGATGCCACGTGCGTATGCACCTCAGCAGCGCATGCCGGGCTTTCGTCCCCCGAGCACTACACCAGCAGCGGCCACATGTTACAAGTGTGGTCGTCCAGGACACTTCGCGAGCAGTTGCCCGGAGAGGCAAGGCGGCGGAGTGGCACCGCAGTTTCCGGGGAGGAATCAACCCCGGAACCCTACTAATGCGCGGCGGGCAAACCCTAGGCCCGGCACAGTCCACCAGCTTGCCATAGAGGACGTGCCGGAGGGCGAGCCAATCCTTGCGGGTATGTTTCAACTCCACCAGCATCCCGCTATAGTACTGTTTGATTCAGGCGCCACGCATAGCTTCATTAGCCAAGCTTTCATTGATAAATATAGCTTGCAAATACTACCCACCAATAGTCCTTATGTGATCTGTTCACCGGGTGGGAAATTCTCAGCAAGCATGATGGTCCCAAAAGCGCCATTGTGCTTGGAGGGTAGAGTATACCCTACGTCTCTCATAATTTTAGAGGGACAAAAGGTCGATGTCATCCTAGGGATGTCGTGGTTAACCCGCCACGGCGCTGTTTTAGACACCGTCCTCCGAGTTGTGCACTTGAACTCAGAAGTGCACGAGTCTCACTCCTTATTTCTGGACAGTCCACAAATAAAACTTCCAAGTGTCTATCAAGACACAACCATCAGATTGGAAGACATTCCAGTGGTCCAAGAGTTCCCTGATGTATTCCCGGATGATTTGCCGGGGATGCCGCCCGATAGAGAGGTGGAGTTCAAGATTGAACTTGCACCGGGAACCATGCCAATATCCCGAAGGCCGTACAAGATGGCACCCAAGGAGTTGGCTGAACTGAAGACTCAGCTCACGGACCTTCTGGAGAAGGGTTTTATTAGGCTGAGCTCCTCACCATGGGGCTGTTCGGCATTATTTGTGAAGAAGAAGGATGAGACGTTGCGGCTTTGCATGGACTATCATCCATTAAATACCATAACCATCAAGAACAAGTACCCGTTGCCACGGGTCAACATGTTGTTTGATCAGTTGGTCGAAGCAAAGATCTTTTCCAAGATGGACTTAAGATCCGGGTACCATCAGATTAAGATAAGGGCTGAGGACATTCCGAAGACAGCTTTCTCAACGAGGTACGGACTTTATGAGTACCTGGTCATGTCCTTCGGCCTCACCAATGCTCCAGCTCACTTCATGTATTTGATGAACTCGGTATTCATGCCGGAGCTGGACAAATTTGTCGTGGTCTTCATCGACGACATCCTGGTATATTCCAAGTCGGAGGAAGATCACAAGAAGCATCTGCATATAGTCTTGCAACGGCTGCGGGATCACAAGTTATACGCGAAATTCAGCAAATGCGAGTTTTGGATATCGCAAGTGCCTTTCCTCGGGCATATCATCTCAGCGGAGTGTATCGCTGTAGACCCGAGCAAGATCACTCAAGTGCTGAATTGGAAATCCCCGAGGACTGTTCACAAGGTACGGAGTTTCCTCGGACTCGCGGGATATTATCGGAGGTTCATTCCGAACTTCTCGAAGATTGCCAAGCCAATGACAGAGCTGCTGAAGAAGGCTACCAAATATGTTTGGAGTCCAGCATGTGAAGCAGCATTCAAGGCTTTAGTCAAGCACCTGACATCAGCACCGGTTTTGGCGCAGCCAGACACAACAAAACCATTCGATGTGTACTTCGATGCATCCGGCATTGGGCTCGGATATGTGCTGATGCAAGACAGAAGAGTAGTCGCGTATGGATCACGGCAGCTTAGAAACCATGAGCAGAATTATCCAACCCACGACTTGGAGCTCGTTGCCATGGTACTTGCACTAAAAATGTGGAGGCACTACCTACTCGGTAACCTCGTACATTTGTATACCGACCACAAAAGCCTCAAGTACATATTCACTCAGAAGGAGCTGAACATGAGGCAACGAAGATGGTTAGAACTGATAAAGGATTACGAAATAGAGATCCATTATCATCCGGGCAAGGCAAATGTAGTGGCAGATGCGCTGAGCCGCAAGTCACACGTCAACAATCTGACCATCACACCGTTGGAAGAGAGCGAACCACCGCTACATGTGATTCCACATGGGGCTCTCTACAACTTAGCTTTGATCCCTACCATCCGTGAAGAGATAGAGGCAGCCCAGAAGAATGACAAGGGCATGTCGCATTTGCGGAGACGTGTAGACAGTGGGGAGCTTAAATGTTTCCGGAAGGACGGAGACGGCGTCCTATGGTTCAAGGACCGGCTCATCGTACCCCGTAACCCAGAATTAAGGAAGAAAATCTTTGATGAGGCCCACTTGTCAAAGTTTTCTATTCACCCCGGCAGCAACAAAATGTATCAAGAACTCAGAAGCAAGTTTTGGTGGACACGGATGAAGCGGGAGATCGCCAAGTACGTGTCCGAGTGTGATACATGCCGAAGGGTGAAGGCGGACCATATGCGGAAACCGGGACAGCTACAATCACTGGGCATTCCTGCCTGGAAGTGGGAGGACGTGAGCATGGATTTTATCGTCGGTTTACCCACTACTTTGCAGAAACATGATTCTGTGTGGGTGATCATCGATCGGCTCACCAAAGTTGCCCATTTCATCCCGGTCAACACAAACTACAACGCCAAGAAGTACGCTGAACTGTGCATCTCACGGATCCTATGCTTGTACAGCGTACCCCGTACCATTATATCGGATCGGGGCACTTTATTTGTGTCCCGTTTTTGGGAGCAGCTGCACGCTGCCTTGGGGACGAAGCTGATCCGTAGTTCAGCATACCACCCGCAGACGGATGGGAAAACGGAGTGGGTAAATCAGATCTTAGAAGACATGCTACGAGCTTGCGCTATCAACCACGGCAAGAATTGGGATGATCACTTGCCGTTAGCCGAGTTCTCGTACAACAATGGGTACCAAGCCAGCATCAAGATGGCGCCCTACGAGGCGCTATACGGGAGAAAATGCCGCACACCATTGAACTGGTGTGAGTCTGGTGAAAGGGTTACCTTCGGGATTGACCTTGTCAACAACGCGGAAGAAAAGGTTTGACAGATTCAAGCGAACCTGAAAGCCGCCCAATCCCGTCAGAAACAATATGCGGACCGGAGAAGACGCCCATTACAATTTAAAGTCGGGGATCACGTATACCTACGTGTGTCTCCAATGAAGGGCGTAAACAGATTTGGGGTGAGAGGAAAGTTGGCACCCTGATTCATCGGTCCATTCCAGATTACCGAAAGATGTGGATCAGTGGCATACCGGCTGAAATTACCAGAAGCACTTTCCGGTGTGCACGACGTCTTTCACATTTCCCAGCTGAGGAAGTGTCTCAAGCTATCAACTACCATTCAGCTGGAAGACATTGAAGAACTGCAACCGGATCTCACCTATCGGGAGGAACCGGTTCAGATCATTGACGAGAAGGCCCGAACCACACACAACCGTACGTTGTGGTTCTACAAGGTTCTATGGAGTAATCACTCCATGGACGAAGCGACATGGGAGAGCGAAGGATTTCTTCGCGCTAACTACCCCAACTTTTTCACGTCGCATACCCGGTAATTTTCCACCGTCCTCTCTCTCAATTTCACCTTATAATCTCGGGACGAGATTCTTTTAAGGGGGGAGGAATGTAAGGGCCTCAGTTTTTGACAAATAATTGAAGTGTCCATCACCATACACACACACCTCATTTTAGGAAAGATGACGAACACAAATGAAGAGCAAGTAACCACCATCAACATGCTCATTAGAGAACAAACTCACATATTGCAAAAGTGGTATTTCCCACATGTGATATAGGTGGGCTGGACATATGAAAACTCCTACACATTGCTAAGGATGTCCATGCCAAGTTTCACCCAAATTCAAAACCTTTTTGAGGTCATTTTGGGTATATTTAGAAAGAGGGCAGTTTGAAACCATATTCAAATTCAAACTGTTTTTATCCCATGAATTCAAAAGTGGGAGGCATATTCTCATTCAGCATAATTTTGTGATCTCGCACACCAATTTTCACTCCATTTGGAGTTGATCTTGACTTGAGCTAAGTGGGGCAAATTCAAACTTTATTTGAATTTCAAACTGAACATGTGCTGCAATTCATTCAAACCAAACCCAATTTGAATTCTAACCAATTCAAATGGCTCATGGGTGAATAATTTGAATCACCATGGGTATTTTGGGGCTCACTGTTTACAACAGTGATTAGGAGTAAATTTCAGAGGTTAAAATTGGAAGTGGGACCCACATGTCAGTCACTGGTTCAAAACAAACCGACTGAAACTCAGCTCACTCGGTTCCCGGGTGTAGTGCGCGCGCGCCACCGAGGGGCAGCCGGCGCAAGCTCCTGCTGCATGCCCCAAGCCGGAGACCAGTCACCGGGCTTCTTATCCCCTCCCCGGCGTGCTTCCATCACTTATTCCCCGAGCTACCGACGCCCTCGGCCTGTTCTTCCATCCGAGTTCTACTGCAACCTGCCGCCGCTCGAGCTCGCGCTTGATCAAGTCCGATCACTCGCGAGCACAGCCTCCTCCACAGCAAAACGGCACCGGAAGATCGTGAGCAACCTCCTAGACCCCGTGTTGGCCAGTGAGCAAGCGTCCTCGAGCTATACCGAACCGTTTCTCCGGCGAACCAAGCATTGCCGCCAATCGGGCTCTCGTGGACAGCACAACACAGCCGTTGTCACGTCCTCTTCTCTACACAAGAAAGGTGTGTGATTGTATTTAGATGGAGTAGCTGAAAGCCGTTTGGCGATTGATCAACCCTCGGCCGAGAATTTCTAAATTTACTCTCGATCAGTTCATAAGGACCGGGCTCACCTTCGGGTGAAATTCGTGCTCTATACGCGAGGGTTGGGCAAGCCCGTTACCAAGTAGCTTCTACGCACGTTAGGGCCCACGCTCGAACTGGAATCAGAGAAAACCATCAAGAATCGGCCATGATATGGCTGTTTTCCCCGCCACCGTGGCTGAGCACCTCGGCTCACCGTCGAGAGCATAGTTGCCGGCAATTCTAGCTTCCACCCAGCCCTGGTTCGTGTTCCCCATGCTCTACTGATGCTCTCCGCCCGATTCCCGATCGTTTTGGTGCACGGGAGAGCGGAACCGACCTCACCGGAACCCTAGCAGGTGCTGTCACCGGTGCGCACGGGTTTCCGGTGTCGCCGGCGGCCGGCGATCCCACCATCGAGTCCAGGGGGTCAGTAAAGGGGCAGGCGGTGAGTTTCGGGCCGGGGGTGGCCGGGAACTCAATTCCGGCGAAGGTCACCGGAGACCGCCGCCGCCGAGCAGTTGGCGCGAGGAGGGAGACGACGCACTGTGTGCGGGGCCCACGAGCAGGAGTTTAAACTTTTCCCCAAATTTCAGTTTTAGTTCAAACTTCAAATCCTCATAACTTTAGCTAGAAAGCTCCAAATCGAGTGAACCAAATTTTGTTGGATTCAGCTCTCTGAGCACTTTACAGCAAATCAAGTTTCACTTCATGAAAACTCTTATTTCTCCAGAATTAATTCCTCAAAATTTAAACTGTTAGGAATTTTAACTGGAGAATCCCGTGGAGGAAAATCCTGAAATTTTGCTGGGATGTTCACCAAAATATATCTGAACTACCATAAAAATTTCAGATCCATTTGAGCTCATTTGATCCACCTAATGGTGTGATTAGTGAAACTGTTCCAGAGAAAATAGAAAATGTTCAGAAACATTTTCAGAATTTTCTCTGAAATGGTTTAGCTCATATCTTTAGCTAGGAACCTTCAAAGTAAGTGAGACCAATTCCATTAGAACCCTCTGAAAATCTAGTTTTCAGAAAGACATAGTTTGTTTCATGAAAATCCTTAGAGCACCCTAAAAGCCTTCAATTAAGGTCAAGTACATAATTAGTTGTGGAGGGCTCAAATGAGCTTTGCTGCAACTAAAACTTGACCAAATCTCTGTTTAAGTTGTAACCAAGCCCCAGTAAAAGTTTCACAGCCATTGGGTCTGTCTAGTGAGAGTTGTAGACTTCACAACTTCAAACTTAATACAAATGCATTTAAATTGATACATGTACCTCCTCTATCATGTAGTCGCTAAGGTCGAGGAGGAACCCGAAGTCCTAGACTTCATTACACCGTAGGAGCAGCTAGCCTACGACCAAGAGCAGCAAGGCAAGTCTCGGTTTGCATTAACCGTTTTTACAAATTTTTATTGTTTTGAGCACTTACTTGAGTATTATGATTCTTTGCATTAGAGTCTTGTGTGGAAACCCAACTGCATAGCCAAGAAAACCATGGATTGGGTTTACGGTTTACCAACCTCGTTAGTTACTGCAATGCTAAGATAAAGTAGGATTCGGTACAAGTCGAGTAGTTGAAACTACTCGCGAGAATAGGCTAGAGGCACATCGCTCGGGTAGAGATAGCACACGATACACATGGCAAGAAAGATGAGACCGAGCGGAGAGTAAGGGCAGCAGGACTTTGGGGCCTGTGTGCTGTAGCTCCGCTTGCGTTGATTGAGGACCGAGCCGTGTGCGGGCCTGTTGAACAAGCTAGAACAGTACCGAAGACCTACCGGATATATGGGAACCGGGAAACCGATGTAACTCGGGTAGCTGGGTGTTGAGGCATAGCTGGTCGTTCAGAGGGTAGGTTGAGAGCTCGAGGTGTAAATCGGCTGGCGGCACTGAGATGCGCGTGCAGAGACCTCTTGCTCGGGACGATTGGACCGGTTCAACATTTGGCTAACGGGTGAAAGGTAGTTGCGTACGGCGTCCGTGATGGTAGTTGTAGGCAACATCGAGTACGGGCGTACGTGACGGGTTGTTCGGGTAACCCTGCAGTTGTAAATCGATTATAATCGCCGTCCCTCGCGGTCAGTGAGTACCACTTGTTCACTGTACCGTGACGTAGAAAGAACAGGCTAGTTACATGTTAAAATGTTGCTGATTGAAAGATGGACTTTGCTTGTTAATGGTTGGTTGTAGTTTAGAGTTAACTAAAGTTCCTTTCAACTTTGGGTAAAGTACATGAGAGAAATGTGTTTCTTGTTTGATTGCGGCTCTCTCATGTGCCTTAGCGTAAGGTTCTCCACAACCTGCTGCTAAAACTTGAAAGTAAGATTCCACTTATTAGGCGAGTCCTTTGCAAATGATTTTACCTCATGTACCCATCACCCCTCATGTAGAAGTTCCATGTTTAGGTGAGACGGGTCAGACTTTCTGAGCCTTCGTGCTCACTGCTTGTGTTTGAAGCTTTTGCAGGGTTGTATGAGGAAGGGACTCCCGAAGAGGAGACGGAACCCCAGGAGGGGAACCCCGTCGAGTGGGAGTCGTGCACGCCGCAGAGTTAGTGTGCGTGTGTGCTAGCAAGGACACGTTCAAGGGCTGAACGTGGACTTGATGCGTAGTCTACGCCCGTGAGTGTAGACTGAACTTATTTTGATGTAAACATGTTCATAAACCAGTTTATGTAATAAAAGTTTTGCTTCCGCTTTGTACCTTGTATGTGTGTTATCCGGTGCTGTGCAACGCAGCACCCCTCAGCGTGATCCTGGCTCGACAAGACCGTGGGGTCGTGTCACCCCACTGTCTATACTTCTCTGCAAAGGTGACATGCCCTTGTCACATTTCTGGGCTGCCACCCTTTCTTCACGGATGGTGGGGATAAAAACTAAATAGTGGAGAGCTCTAGGGTGAGCCATACGTAATGGTGGCTCGCTCTCTTCCAACGGGGTGATGGTTGGATTATGAACGTGTGACTTGCGACTCCCGCATTCGCTCACGTTAACCTTGTCGGGGATGATAATGGATCTCTATTTCGTAATCCTTCATCAAATCCAACCATCTTTGCTGCCTCATATTACACTCCTTCTGAGTGAATATGTACTTGAGGCTCCTGTGGTCGATATATAAATGCACGAGGTTACTGAGTAGATAGTGCCTCAACATTTTTGAGTGCGAGTACCACGGCAGTGAGTCCTATGTCATGAGTCGGATAGTGTTTCCCATGATTCCTGAGTTGCCGTGATCCATACACGACCACACTTCGGTCTTGCATCAGCACACATCCTAGCCCAAAGACGGATGCATCGCAGTACACAACGAACAGTTTTGTTGTGTCTGGCTGCGCCAAAACCAGTGCTGATGTTAAGTGTTTCACTAATGCCTTGAACGCTGCTTTACATGTTGGACTCCAAACTTATTTGGTAGCCTTCTTCAGCAGCTATGTCCTAGGCTTGGCAATCTTCGAGAAGTTCGAAATGAACCTCCGATAATATCCCGCGAGTCCGAGGAATTTTCCCGTACCTCGTTAATAGACCGCGGGGACTTCCAATGCAGCACTTGTCCAATATTACTCGGGTCTACAGCGATGCCCTTCGCTGAGATGATATGCCCGAGACAAAGTACTTGTAATATGAAAAATTTGCACTTGCTGAATTTCACGTATAGCTTGTGATCCCGCAGCCGTTGCAAGACTATATGCAGGTTCTTCTCGTGTGCTTCCTCCGTCTTGGAATAAACCGGTAGGTCATCGATGAAGACCACGACAAACACATCCAGCTCTGGCATGAATACCAAGTTCATCAAGTACATGAACTGAGCTGGAGCGTTGGTAAGGCCAAGGGATATGACAGGCACTCATAAACTCCGTACCTCGTCGAAAAACTGTCTTCAGAATAGCCTCAGCCCTTATCTCAATCTGATGGTACCCTGATCCTAAGTCCATCCTGAAAAAGATCCTTGCTTCGACCAACTGATCAAACAATATGTCGATCCGTGGTAACGGGTACTTGTCCTTGATTGTCACAATGTTAAGCGGACAAAATTGACACTAAGCTGAAGTGTTTCGTCCTTCTTCCTACTACATAGCGCAGAGCAACCCCAAGGTCATGAGCTTGGTTGTATAACACATTTGCCCATGGTTTCCATTAGTTGCTCCTTCAACCGTTCTCTTTGCTGTGCAGAACGGACGCTTCTGTCCTATTCCAGATTTTGATCCATTTAGAAGCATTTTCATAACTCAGGTTGAATACCAAAGTTAAAGTTATCTTCAATATATTTTCAACGAGTATTCATATGCCTTCAGATCATATTTGTATCAAAAGTTACGATTGATCAAAGTTGACAGAATTCCTGGATAAAATTTGCCAGCATCTCCTTTGCGTGGGGCTGACTTTATCACAGTTGTATATGAAAATATAACAAGAATCTGAACAACCTTTGAACTACAACAATGTTGCATATCTCATAACCTCTCCAATGGCGTATCACAAGCTCCTTAGGGATTTTTCTACAGGAAGTTATGGCTTAAAAACAGAAAGGTCCAGAGAGGTTTTGCTGCTGTCCTGGTTCTGAACAGTTTGCCTTCAACTGGACTTTTCACCAACTTAACGTGTGATTTTGCTCTGTAGGTCTACAATAAAGTTGTAGAGCACTTGAAAATCTTTCCAGAACTGTATCATACACCTTAATTGGATCAAGCTACTCAGAGTTATGCTCTGTCAAAATCCAGCAAGAATTCCTGCCAGAAACAGAGCACTCTGTTATTGAAATCCTTGAAACCTAAACTTTCTCTCATTTGAATCTTAGCTCAAAATAAGAGTTCAGTAACTAATACTTATTTCAAACTTCCATTTTTAGTTGAAAGTTAGTTCATGAATTATTTCTTCATAGGGAAGGAGTTATTAAGTGTAGTACGGTGTCGATGCACCGTAAGAAGCATGTTGGTACTACGTAGCCTCACCAAAGAAAATCCTAAACCGGCTTATACCGGCATATCCGTTTAATCAGTGGCACTAAGACGGTCACTCGCACACGTGTACTACACGGGATACGTACGTGGTTAGTACCTGCAGAAGAACACTCAATAGTGGTGCACTCAAAGGTTGTTTCATTCCAGGCAGTTCCATATTTGAAAATAAATACAAAATCCCGTATCATTGCCATACGGCCGTCCTTGAGTTAAGGCACGTCTCAAGGGTCGTGATCGTGTTTCAACACCACACGACGGGGAACCCAAGTATATCATAAATGGGTCATCACGGTTGGGAATGTTATCAACCCAATGGATACCACCTACTGCCCTGCAGGGCACGCCGATGGCAAGCACTGCGTATGTCCTCCTGGGCTATTTCCGGCAGACCACACTATCGCGTTACTGACCACACGATGGGGTCTCCACTTACTTGCCTAATGCACGCTAGGGATCAGTGTTTCATATGAACTCAGGAACATGAAGAGTCCAAGAGTTTCATATTGGCGTCTCACACCAAGCTGTGAGACCTATCCCTGAACCACTTTCCTCGTCAGGGGAGCAAACCAAAATCGAACCACTTTCGGTGGCGTTCCTTACCATGCTTACCAGAACGTAGGTGCGTCGTTACATAATCTAAATTCAGAATTATAACGCATATGTTAGTCTTGACACTTTAAGTAACTATACTACTATAGTCCTTATGTGGGCCTAATACCCTTTCCTCACCGTACCCTAAGTTTTTGTCGTAATACGATCCTTATTCCGTGTGCTATTACCAATGCGGCTCTGATACCACGCTGTGAGGGCCCGTCGTCCCGGTTCACGGGGACGGGACACCTCACCCGGGAATCGCATTGGGTGGTGCCGTGCGATGCGGCACCCAACAGCACACATAATAAAGCATCATATTACATAAATCCAGCGGAAGCTTACAAAGTGTAAATTTTACAAATACTTCTCAAAATATTCTACAGCGGAAGATTATTACGACTCACGTCTCATACCTATGCTAAGCAACAGAGAAGGTGTCCAGCCCGCGGACCCTTCTCGCTAGCAACACTATCACAATAGCAGCGGCAAGGGTTGCCATGAGTTCACCACTCGGAGAGCTCCGAGTCTCATCGTACACCCGTACATATCAGCGTACAGTTATTACCTGTAAAACAACTTATGCAGTATCTGTGAGCACGAAGCTCAGCAAGACTGAACCGTCTCCCTAGCCAAGAAACTCTACATGATGAAAATAGAGGGCTGAATATAGCAGTTTGCACAAATGATGCTCTTGAGCTAAAGGAGAGTCCTTACTTCCAGTTTTAAGCAACTTTTATAGCCCTCGCGCAATTTACATCGAGACTCCACAATCAAACAAGAAACACTTCATCTTGATGTCACTTGTCCAAGGTGAAAGTAACTTTAGTGAGCTATCCTAGACTCATACTGATCTTGCGCCATCAACGTCGAGACTCCACAATCAAACAAGAAACGCTTTGCCTCGACGCGACTAGCCCAAGGTGGAAATTAAATTTAGTGAAGTGTTGATCGTTCCTCATCTCCATTATGAGGATTACCCACGAAGCATATTAAATGTTTCCCGGTTTATTACTACGTCACGACGCAAAGAAAAAGTATGCTCGGTCCATTCCGCGAGCGACGGTGATTACAATCAAAAACACCCGGCTGACACGACACGTACGCCCATACTCGAAGTTGCACACAGCAACCGTCACTGACGTCGTACGTGGCAACCTTTCACACGACACCCAAATGTCCAACCGGTCCCATCGACTGGGATTAAGTCTCTCTACGGCAAACCCTCGTAGAGCCGATTCTCTATCCTTTCAGCATCGGCATCAGACGGTGAGGTATGCCTCGACACCCAGGTTAACATGTTACATCGGTTTCCTGGGTCCCATATAGCCAGTATGCATCCGGTACACAACTAAAACTTGTCCAACGGGCCACACACGAGAACGGGCCTTAATCGACTAAGACATAGACTAGGTTCACAGGACCATGTCATTGATCCTTCCATCCACTGCCCGGTCTCCATTCCCAACTATGAGGATCAATTCCCAACTCTTCCGATTGATCCCCCCTTAATCCCGGTTCACGAGTAGGAAACTGCCCATTCGAGTTTTGCTTCTTTTAATCCACTTTTGTTGACTTGAGATCAGCAGTTATAATCAAGTATTAACCTACTCTACATTATACTCCAGGGTTTTCTAGGTCATGCATTTCGAGTGTCATACCACCTAGACTTAATGCAATAAATAAAATTCTAGATGTATAAAGTGAATACAAATAAAAACTTGTAAGGTTTGATGCAAACCGGGGCTTGCCTTTGTTTTGCAGGGGACTATATATATATATATATATATATATATATATATATATATATATATATATATATATATATATATATATATATATATAACTCAGTTAGTGAAGACCACTTGGCTTGATCTGTTGCCTCCTTCCTTTGATCTCTACTCCAATGACTTCAAGTTCTTCACGTAGATGCTACACGTAATGAATATGCACATATGATTTATTGTAAAGATTTTTCTACCAGTTCTAACAACAAGTTTCAAAACTGGAACTCTGTTTAATAATTTAAAATGACACTGGTGCTAGTGGTTTGGGTTTGGATCTAAGCACATGATTAAGTGCTAAGTGGTTTTTCCCCTCTTCTATATTGATCCCTAAAGAGGTTAAATAGAACAGGGGTGATCCAGAGTTCCAATGGAGCTGAGAATTTTCATGTGAGTTCCTTGTCACAAGAAAGTCCTCTGGACCAATAATTAGCACTTTTCCTTGAGTGGTTTGTTCAGAAAAAATCTCTAAACAATTAAGCAAAAAGGAATTAATTCTGAAGTAACTCCCATGTTCATGCCAAACTTAGTGAACTACAATTTCAATTATAGTTCATATAGATTGCATGAATTTTCCTAGGATTTTTGGAGCTAAGAACTTCCCATAAATGAATTTCCATGTTTTGGAAATTCTCTGAAAATGTTTCTGTATTCAATTGAATACAGCAACTTTCAATCTGAATTTCCCTTCCCAAATCAACTACAAATGAGCTGAACCTTTTACAGGAGTTCACTAATATCCTAAAGAATTTTCTGGCAAAATTTGAAGGTTTTTGGATGAACCAAACTCCATCAAGAATTCTTTTCCTGAAAAGCTTTAAAGAATTTTCCAGAATTAAATATTGAGTTTCATACAAATTGGGTTGTATATTTGGACATAGCTATTCAATATGAATCCAAACCAATTTGAATCACTAAATTTGTAGCTTCCTAGCAAAAGTTATGAGGTTCTAAAGTTTGGGGAAAAATTCTGAAATTGAACTCTGTTCTATTTTCCAATTTTCAGAGACATAAGGAATTAACACCACATTTGGCCAAGCAAATGAGGTCTAATGCTTCTGAAAATTTTACTGGAGTTCAAGTATTTTTGGAGGAATCTCCTGCCCAAATATGCGAATTTTCCAATATACAGAACTCCTGGGAAAATTCCTACAATATTTTCCTTATATGAATTAATGAGGCAAAACCAGGGATTTTCATAGATATTGGGCTGTACCCCTGGATAGTACTCTCTTAGAGGAATCCAACAAAATTTATCTCACTATTTTTGGATCTTTCTACACAGAGTTATGCATTTTCCAAGTTTGAACAACTCTCTGTTTGATTTTAAACAGAACAGTCTAAGTGGGGCCCACGGTCAGGTGCTTTTTCAACCTCCCGCCAGAGCCCGCGGGTGCACACCGGCAGAGAGCGTGGCGCGGCTCGTTCTCTCTCATTTCTCCATCAAATGAGCTCCGGTTTCACCCTACATGCTCCTTGGAACATGGCGCAGCTGCCGGGCAAGGTTCCCGCGCATGAAAACGGCCGAAAACAGGTCGGCACCGGTGGGGCGGCTCGGGAGCTCGGCATCAATGCGTTCTGGCGCGTCCGAAGCTTCTCCCGGCGAGCTACCTTGCCCTAAAGTATCACCAGAGCTCGTGGAGCATGGAACACACCTCAGTTCGTGCAGCAATTGGCGGGAATAGGGCGGTCACTGGAGACCCAACCCGTTTTGCCGCCGGCGGCGAATTCTCGTCGCCCGGGTCCTGTGATGATCGGTTTTCTTTGGTTCTCGGCGTGGGAGGGCGCTAGGGAATCTAGTTGCTGTGGTTTGAATTGTAGGAGGGATGATCCAGCGGTTTGAGCTAATTTGGAGAATTGGACAGCGCCGGTTCTTCACGTGTTCCGGCGGTAAAATGCGAAATCCGGCTAGCCGGTGGCAGGGAAGAGCAGGGGGGCGACGGGATGAGGATCAATACCTCATGGCGCACCTCTGTGGCCTCTTGAGCATGCCAGAGAGGCGCTGGAGCAGCCAGTCGATGTGTAGCAGCGAGAGTGTGTGGTTGCTCTGTTCTGCGAAGAAAACTGGGTTGGTCACGGCGGAGGAACGCTGGAATTGAGCTGAGGATCCGTGTAGCACGTCGAGGAGCGATGGGCGCAGCTCTTTGGTGCCTCAGCCGGGCGTCACCAAGGCCAGGAGCAAAACGGCGATGAGAGCCAAGAGAAGGCGTGCGCTGTTGCTTGCGGGAAGGAGAAAAAAACAGAGCGATGTGAGCTACGGTGAAGAGGAGAACTGGTGTTGTGCCACCCGCGTGAGAGATAAGAGTGATGTGAGCCTCGGGAGAGCAGGAGCTGGCGTCGGTGAACGGGGTCTGAGCTGCTCGGTGTCGCCCGGGAGAAACGTCTCGGTGGAGTGAGGAACAGGGTAGCAGACTTAGGGTGCAAGTCTAGACAGCACTATGACATGTGGGCCCCACTGTCTCCTTCTTATCCTTCTCCAAATTCTCTCACAATTATCTCCTCAATTTAGCAAATGCTGGAACTCAAATAGTGGAAATTTAAATCTGAATTGTGTGTGGATATTTGGACAAGTTTCATCCAAATTCAAAAGTATATTTGAATTCATTTCCAATTTAAGTCCAATTGGGAAATGGATAGAAAACATCTTCAAAAATTCATGAGACTTTGCCAACCCCCTAATTTGGACCTAAGAAATTCAATTATGAACTCTGATATTTGAATTGGCTGCTGCAAACGAGATTTTTAATACAACAGTTTGGAAACCCTTGCATTACTCTCATTTGAATTTTTGAGTGGAACAATTTGTTCTCAAAATCTGACTTTAGCTTCCTCCCACATATGGGAACTTCCCAACATGGTTTTAGATCCCACTTGGGTTCCAAGTCTTCAAATAAATATTTGAGCTTGTGTGAAGAAAGCTCTCATGTGTGTTATCACATGTGGAAAAAGTTTTAACAAGTCCCATTTTTCATACATATGAAACCATCTTTGTACAAGCAAGAGTTTCTTTGTATACATATTTTGGGACCTTTACAGATGCGAGCTCAAGATCTTCATAATATGGAGGTGGTTGATATTCTTGTGCACTTTACTGAGGTGGGGCTGCACAAATACTCATTTGCTGCTGTTGCAGCAGTGGCTGAACATCCATGGGTGAATATGGACAGTATTGGATATGAGGTGGTCTGTCAAAGGACTGAATTTCTACCCCTGATGGTAAGCAATATATCATCGGTTGTTCTTGATGATAATCACCCGTACTTTCCAGTGATAATTTTCTCTTCCTCTTACTTTCCTTATGCTCGAGTTCAGCTATTTCTTCAATCATAGCGGCATTTACTAACTCTCTATAATTCCCTATATTGCATGGTGCCACTTTTGTCCGAAGCTCCACATTGAGGCCTCGGAAGAAGTAATGACACTTAATCGTCTCCTTATGTACATAAGCGGATGCATATTGTACTAAACAGTTAAATTCCGTAAGTAATCCATAACACTCATGCCTCCTTGTTTGAGTTCATAGAACTCTTCAACTCTGGTTTTGACGATGCCCTCACAGATATGACGTGAACGGAAAGCATCACGAAACTCCGTCCACGTCGCACGATGGCCTTCAGCGATCTTAGCAAGATATTCAGACCACCAAACCACAGCAGATCCATGAAGTTGCTGAGCGGCAAATAAAGCCTTCTCATATTCATCACACTGGAGCATTCCCAGTTTAGATTCAATCACCCGGACCCAATGATATGCCCCCAAGGCTTCTTTAGCTTAAGAGAATACTGGTGGTTGTATTGCTAGAAAATCCAAATAAGTTTTCAGTGTGGGATTTTGCTGTGAGGTCTCTTGTCGGATTCCTTGCTGCACCAACATCTCAAGAGACTCAGCCATTCTTCCCAACACTTCCGCCAGTCCGGTTGGTGATGGCGGTGATCGTCGCTGCGACGAATCATTTCCATCCTGGTTGGAACCACCAACCTCATACACGGAATGAGTATGATCCATACTGCAAGAGCGAGCAATTTACAGTTAATATCCAAGAGTGTACTCAGATTTAACTCAAAATTATTAACCGCAAAAGCAGCACATCAACTGTGCAGCATATATGAAGGAAACAAGGTTTTTGACAATTCTGAAATATAACCAATGATTGTTCAAGTTTATCAAATACTTAAATCAACAGCAAGGAATGATGAAAGATAACTAATGAATATGTCATGGAACTTAGAGAAGTATAAAAACCTTCATGTCCACAACAAGTCCTAATTTACATGGGCAATGAGCAATGCTCTGTTCAGTATGACCCTTCGACCTTAATCCCAGAATTTGATTATGAAAATGGCAGTTTCATGTCTCAAGTTGAATATAAAAAATATAGATAACTTAAATATATGTCCAACGATTATTTATTTGCCTTCATATAAATTCTGAATCAGGAGTTATGATATTTCAAAGTTGACAGAAATCTGGAACAATTTTGACAGCACCTCCTTTGAAAGTGTCTGTTTTGTCCACAAGATTTCATAAAGTTCTACCCCAAATCTGTAGAAACTTTGAACTACAAAGTCGTAGCACATATCACAAACTTTCCAGCAATGTCTTACATGACCCTTAGAGATTTTTCTACAAGAAGTTATGGTCGAAATACAAAAAATTCCAGAGAACATTTTTTTGGTCTGCCCTGTTTTTGGACAGTTAACACTCATCTTAGATTTTCATCCATTTGGAGGGAGATTCTGTTCTTGAGTTCTACAGAAAAGTTGTAGAAGACTTCAAGAACTTTCCAGAAATTTATCCGCCACCCCCATTGGTTCAACCAATCAAAAGTTATGCCCTGTTCAGGTTCAGCAAAAAAAATTCCAAAAATAGGGGAGGTTGTTT
This sequence comes from Neostapfia colusana, assembly GCA_030760725.1. Classification (NCBI taxonomy): domain Eukaryota; kingdom Viridiplantae; phylum Streptophyta; class Magnoliopsida; order Poales; family Poaceae; genus Neostapfia; species Neostapfia colusana. Next base: position 37,984,532 of record JASWHV010000009.1, on the reverse strand, counting down.
CTAAATGTTTGAGATGAAACTATACTCCCAATTGACTCATAGTTCAATATAGGAGTTCATTAACCCCTAATGGAATCCTAGACTCCAAATTTACTCTTTTATTTGAAAATTTCATTTTTTATGCAGTCAAGAACATATTATGGTACTATGTTTCATCACCAAATCAAAATCCTAACCGGCGTTACACCGGCGTATACGTCTCAAGTGGTGGCACTAAAACGATCACGCACATACGTTTTATAAATGGAATGTTCTACTCATGGTTAAGGTACCTGCAGAAAAACAATCAATAGTGATGCACACAAAGGTTTTCCATTTCAGGCAGGTCCATATCATAGTAAAAACATACACCCCGTATCATTGCCATACGGGCCATCCTTGAGTCAAGCCACGTCTTAAGGTATATGATCGGTTTATTCACCACCCGATGGGGGTTCCACACCATTGCAATAAAGCACACCTGTGGAACAGCGCTTTCGTAAGCCTCATAGAACATGAAGAGTCCTAGAGAACCTACTTCGTGTTACAAACCACACGATGGGGTGTCCTCCTCTTGCCCTTGGGTTTGTGCACTGGAGGCTAGTGCATTTCATATGTCTCTAAGACATGAAGAGTCTTAGAAAACATATTCACTTCCCGTCCATTGCTAAACAGGACATCCCACACTACTTTCCTCATATGGGGGACCTAACCGAAATTCATCCGCTTTCGGTGGCGTTCCTTACCATGCTTACCTCCACATAGGTGCGTCGTTACAGAATTAAAATACTGAATATTAACACACTGTTAGCTTGCCACATTAAGTAACTATGCTACTAATAGTCCTTATGTGGGCATACTATACGTTTCTCACTCGTATACTTCTAAGTTTTTCAAAATAAACTCTTTTCATGCGTGCTATTCCCAATGCGGCTCTTATACCACGCTTGTGGGGAACCCCTTCCAGGATCCACACTCCAGGATACACATAGGGTGGTGCCGTGCGATGCGGCACCCGACAGCATACACGAAAAGAACCATAAAGTACAAAGTCTTTTATTTCTCAAGATAGTGTCATTTACAAAATAATGTACCACGAAGGTACACGCAGCAGAATATACATACAAACTTACTCTCGGTCCTAACTATGCAAAAGATAAGAATGCTTCTTACTAGCTTCCACAAAGATGAGTGCAGCGGCAGGGTTTCTGGTGAGTCTCCGACGGCTCACCGAACAACCATCTTCATAGCAAAATTTATAACCTGCAAAACACTAATAATGCAACCGTGAGCACGATGGCTCAGCAAGACTTAACCGACACTCCTAAACCATGAAACTCTACATGCAGGGATTAATAACATAGGAAAAGTATGATGCAAAAATAAGACACGCCTACATGTTAATCCTTACTTTCAGACTAAAAGCAGCAGATTATTATGCCTTAGGCAGCCCTCACATCGTAAGTCCACAATCAAACAAGAAACGCTTTCCTCCGATGTGGTGATGCCCAAAGTGGAATATAAACTTAGTGAGCTCTACAACTATAGCATACATGGTTGGCAATACAATGAATTTATGAACTTCACATAAGCAATGATTCATCTCACTTCATCTGGAAATAATTACTATGTCACAACTCAGTGAACAAGTGGTACTCATATAACCGCGAGGGACGGTGATTCGGATCAGGACACACCCGGAACATACGACACATTTATCCGCCTCGAAAGACTCACAAAAGAGCTCTTTCTTACGTTGTATGCAGCACCCTTTCACCCGTCACTCCAATGCCGAACCAGTTCTGCCGACCCATCAGAAGGGCCACTACCTGGAACACGTCTAAGTTGCTCCGCTAGCGTGTTTACACCTCTGACACCAACCCCCAAAGGACGGCCATATAAATTTTGACACGAGAGTACCCAAGTTACATCGGTTTCCTGGACCCCATAATTCCAGTATGCATCCGGTACTGTTCAAACTTGCTCAGTATGGCGGCATAAGCATCGGTCCTCGACCAACACAAATAGAGCTACGGCAACACAGACCCAATGCCCTGCTGCTCCTACTCTCTGCCCGGTCTCGTTTTCCATTCTATTTATTCCATTCTCTAGAATCATACCCCGCTGAACCAACATCCTAAACTCGTGAGTAGCTTCCAACTACCCGACTTGTACCGGATCCTATACAACTTAAGCCTGGCCGAAGCTACACGAAGGTAACCTGTTCTACCCTTTAACTCCAAAGGTTTATGGGTCATGCATTTGGAGTATCAATTACCTTGACCTAATGCACAATTCATACTAGACCAATGGAAGTGATACAAAGTAAAATATAACTAAAAGCTGTTAAATGCAAACCGGGGCTTGCCTTATGTTGCTGCAGGTTTATTTCTACTTTGAAGTCAGTATCTTGTTGACGGTTAAATCCTCAACTTGCTGCTCTGAGTCAAGTTCCTCGTTGACCTCCTCTGTCGTATTTCCTACCGTTATGAATATGCACAATTTTATGTTGCAAGTAAATACATTATAAACAAAAGTGTTTTATGACTTAAGAAGAGTTCAGATCAACTATGGATCGAGATTTGGGTTTGGCTATGTGCTGGAACATAGAAAGGAACATTTTTAGCTTTGGAGGTTTTGGAATAAAGTTCAAAGGACCATATAATGGACATAAGTATGAAGCTGGACAAAATTGGCAGAAACTGGAGAAGATGATATCAACTTGCTCTGAAATTTTTACAGTGGTTACAGAGGTATGGCTTGCAAAATTTCAGACAAAGTTGATGTAAGATGTGGCCTAGGGAATTTTCTTAACTATTTGGCTTCTCTGAATTCCTATGGAAATTATAGTGTCTTGTCATGCTCCAAATTTGGTTTTTCAGAAACTAGAGAGTCTCATGAGTCCATAGGACTTTGCTTCATCATTTTTGGAGCTTCCTACACAGAGATATGGAATTTAGAAGTTGGAGCTAAAAGCTGAAAAATCTTTCTGTTATTTTTCCTAATTTTCAGAGACATACAAGATTGAATCAACATTTGGCCAAGAAATTAAAGTCCAATGCCTCTTAAAATTTTACTGTAGTTCAAGGAAGTTTGGAAGAATGTCCTGCCCTAATTTCAGAATTTTCCAATAAATAGAACTCCTGTAAAAATTCCTACAAAATTTTCACTAAATGAATTAATGAGCCAAATCCAGGGATGTTCGTAAACATTGGGCTGCACCCTTGGATAGTGCTCTATGAGAGGAATCGAACAAAATTTTGACAATTTTTGGACATTCCTACACAAAGTTATGGCTATTCAAAGTTTGAACTAAAATGGGAAAATCTGGAAATATTTAAAACCTGCCCATGGGCCCCACCTGTCATCCCTCATCTTCAACCTTGCGCCAAACAGGGCCAGTGGCGGCGCCCTCCGGCGAGGGGCGCCGGAACCCCCTGCTGGCCGCCCCCCCCCCCCCCCGTTTTCCACCACCCTGAACATGTTGGTGAGGTCGCCGGCGGCCGGAGCTCGCCGGAAAAAAGTGTGCACCGTTGACAGCAAGAACTAGGTCCGGCGAGGTTGCGGCGGTTCATTTCTTCACCAAACGATCGGTTCTTGGGCTCTAAAGCACCAGGGGATCGAGTAGAAGATCGACATGAGTTCCAAACGAGCCGGGGAGCTCTCCAAACCCATCGGCACCGTGTGCCAAACGTGGTCAGGCGATACTCCCTTGAAAAGAACTCGGATTCCTTGCTCTACACTCAATTTCTCGGTCTAAAATCGGTGGAGGAGGTGTGCTAGGTAGTTAAGAACTTGTGTGCGGAATTTAGAACACAACCAACATGAATTGACGACGAATTATGCAATTCCTTACCTCGGGGTCAGTTTGTGCCGCCCGGGAGAAAATCTTGAAATTCTCCCTCTGTGATCAATGGCTAGGGCTGAGCTTCGGAGAGGAGTAGCTCCGGTTGTGGGTGCACCTATGAGTAAGCTCGTTTTGGCTTGAACTTGCACGGTGTGGCCTGTCCACGGTAGCCGAAACCGGTTCTTCGGTGTTCACTTCGGGAGCAGCGGCACATTGCCGTTTTTAGGTGCTAGAGAGCTCGAGACAAGGGAGGAAAAGGGGCTAGCTGGATAGAGCACACATTGGCGCTGCTCTTTGCTGTGGAGAGCTCGAGCAACCGAGCTACGGTGGTGACTGTGTGATCAGAAGAAGAACAGAGCGCGGCGGCTGTTTGCTTTGGTGTGAGCGAGGCTGTGGAGGGGGAACGAGGGAGGTTCACGTGGGAAGCAACGTGCTGAACACTTCACATGGCGTTCTCAGACACCGAGCAGGAGGTGGAGCAGTGCGGGAGTCGGTTTGCCGCCGCTGAGCAGGAGGTGGTGCGCTCCCGTGAACAGGGTCGGTTCATTCCCTCTACCGTATGATATGTGGGGTCCACTTACCCTCTCCCTCTTATCCTCCAATTCCATTTAAATTGGCAAATGAGCTCCAAATTTGATCAAACTCGGGGGATAGGCCAAAAGAAATGTGAGCAACACAACGGTGCACTCAAAATTTAATTTCGGTGAAGTCGGAATTTGAAACTGAGATTTAAATTCAAATTCAAATTTCCTCCCGTTTAAATTCCAAAAAATATTAAATCCTTTTCAAATCCTCTGAAAATTTGCCGGCCTACCCGTGGATGTGTGGAGAACCAAATGATAGCTTTAGATCTCTGTGTTCGGGAATTTTTGCAAGTTCAAGTTTAGACTTGGAGCTCACACCATTAAATTCAAAAGTTTAAATTCCCTCACATTTTCTCTGTGTGAATTGTAGCTCCACTTGCTAGAATTTTGGGATTTCACATCCAATGACCGTGAAATTTTCACAGATGATAGATAATCAAGTTGTGAAGACAACCCAAAAAGAATCACGTCAATTGGATCTGTAAAACTCGAGGTATGATCAAAACACCTTCCAACGACGTCCACGGTACCTTCATATTCATTGTTCTTGATCCAAACATGCTGCGCGACCTCCCGATCAACTCAACCACAATTCCTCCCGAACTTGGTTGTTAAACCTAATCTTCTCCCTAAGACTAGTTCAATGGATCCCGTCACCAGCCATATCTTGAACTCAAGCAACACCTGCACATGAATAAACAACCAATACTTTCGACTACAAGTCCGCGACTTGACTCACGTTAGTTCCGAAAACCACAACACCTTACGTGAACACCTCACGTAAGCATGTTGCAAACCATAGAAAAATGTTAACCACCGTAAACAGCCATAGCACTTCAAAAACTTAGTAAAAGAATACTAAGCAAACTTTCAATAGATGTAAAGCATGTTTGAAACATTTGCATGGTAAAAAAAGAGCCATTGCGATTTAGCTTCGGACCTTGCCAAAGCTAATCAGACCTTGAGCCGGAGCTTACCAAAGCAAGCAGAACCTAGCACCGGAACTTAACAAGGCTGGTCGGACCTACCGCCGGAGCTAACCAAACACATGTCAGACCTAGCCATAGCAAGTCAGACCTTGACAAAAAGAGTATTTTTGCAGAATTCAAAACTTTTATCGTCATAGGCAATGTATTCTGCACACATAGGTCTCACAATCTCCCCCTTGATGAATGCATTGGTAACACCACTTAAAATCTGAACATTTGATTATTCACATGAAAAGTTTTGAAAACAATGAAATGAGAAAGAAATTTCGAAACAAAATTTTCTCCCCCTATACATATTTCTCCCCCTTTGTAAATCAGAAATAAAATGAGAAGAAAAACAAAAATTCCCCCCCTGAGAAGAATCGTGCCAAAACACTTGTGAATCGTGCAATGTGTGATCAATTTCTCCCCCTTTGACAATGTATTCAGCAAGGTTCAAAAGAGAAATTTTAATTGTTATGAGCATATTTATAACATATACATATAAAACAAAGCTCATCCAAGCCATACTATCAAGTAATTTACACTATCACATCAATGAGGTACATAAAGTAGTGTAAGCCATGCTAGAGATGAAGTGTTATTTTCAATTTAAGCAAGTCATGATCTCACAAACTTAACTATGTCAAGACCTGAAAGCATCAAACTTGTTGCTGCATTTTAACTATTTTTCAAAGCACAAATTCAGATCATATGACATTTGCAAGAGATTATATGCCGCATCAGTCTTATTCTAACCAACCAAGCCGAGCCTATGTAATTTGACAATCAGAAGCTTAAGGACTTGGTTTTAGTCATACACAACTTCTTTCAAGTTCATATCTATGTGTAATGATAATCCATCTCAAAAGAAGAAGTGTGATGCATGCATATTCTATTGATCTTTTTCTCAATTTTTCATTTGAACATAAAAGCTCAACATGTGAATAGTTGATTGATTATTTTTTCATTATTAAAAGCACTTGTGAGCATGCAACAAGTTTAAAACAGCAAGAAAGTTTGATCATGACCAGATTTAGTATAAATAATTATTCTAATTACTAGTCATGGCAAAAACTACAAAATGTATAACATGAGTAATGTAGTAAGAACTTTCATATAAAAGGAATCACAAAGTCATATATGTATGAAATACTATGCTCATATTATTTTAAATTCAGATTCACACATAGACTTCCCAAGTTTAAAAACTCCCCCTCAATTTTAAGCCATGAGGATGCATAACCCCTATTTCACTACGAATGAAACAAAACGAGTGAAATCCAAAGGTTTTGTAAAAATGTCAGCCAATTGTAGTTCGGTATCTACATGGTGAAGCACAATGTTTCCTTTTCAACATTATCACTGAAAAAGTGATACCTAATGTCAATGTGCTTTGTTATCGAATGTTGCACGTGGTTTTTAGCAATGCAAATGCCACTAGTGTTATCACAAAATAGTGGAACACTATCAAGATCAACCACATAGTCCTTAAGGGTTTGAACAATCCAAAGAATTTGTGAGGAAGCGCTAGCAGCAGCTACATATTCGGATTCGGCTGTGGATTGTGCAACTGAATTTTGTTTTCTAGAGGACCAAGCAACAAGTGAATTACCAAGAAAATGACAAGCACCTGAAGTACTTTTCCTATCAATTCTACAACCCCCAAAATCAGCATCCGAAAAAGTTTTCAATGTAACGGTTGAGGAGGAAGGAAGAAAAATACAAAATTTTTGAGTTCCATGTAAGTACCTGAGAATTCTTTTGACAGCTTGACGATGTGAAGCATGTGGGGAAGCTTGAAATCGTGCACAAAAACATACGCTGAATTGTATGTCCGGTCTTGATGCCGTGAGGTACAAAATTGATCCAATCATACTTCTATATTCTTTTTGATCCACGGGTTCACCATCTTCATCAAGTTCAAGTGTTGTTGCTGTACCCATTGCTGTCAGAAGAGACTTGCTTTTGTCCATGTTGAAGTGCTTAAGAAGGTCTCTTGTATACTTTGTTTGATGCACAAAAGTACCCTCCTTGGTTTGCTTGATTTGCAGCCCCCCAAAGTATGTGAGTTCTCCCATCATACTCATCTCAAATTCTGAACTCATCATAGCTTAAAACCTGGACACAAGATCATGAGAAGCACAACCAAAGATAATATCATCCACATACACTTGAACGAATAATGAGTCATTGCCATGCTTAAGCACAAAAAGAGTTTATCAACCTTGCCCATGGTAAACCCCTTTTCAAGTTAGAATGTTTTTAACCTATCATAGCATGCTCTAGGGGCTTGTTTAAGTCCATACAAGGCTTTGGACAGTTTATAAACATGATTAGGAAAATTTGGATTTTCAAAACCCGGTGGTTGCTTGACATAAACCTCCTCATCTATGTAGCCATTAAGAAAAGCACTTTTAACATCCATTTGATATAACTTGAAACCTTTAGATGCAGCAAATGCTAACAAAATTCTTATGGCTTCTAATCTAGCAACAGGAGCAAAAGTTTCATCAAAATCTAGTCCTTCAACTTGTTTGAAACCTTGAGCAACCAACCTAGCCTTATTCCTAACCACAACCCCATCCTCACTTTGTATATTTTTAAACATCCATTTAGTTCCGATTAGAGTGTGACCTTGAGGTGGAGGTACAAGTTTCCAAACATTATTTCTTTCAAAATTTTCTAACTCTTCTTGCATGGCAATGATCCAAGATTCATTAGTGAGTGCATGTGATATATCTTTGGGTTCAAAAGAAGCAACAAATGCAGAATGAGCGTGAGAGTTTGGATCACAAAACATGGACCGTGTGACTCGTTCATGCAAGCTTCCAATCATTTGTTGTGGAGGATGACTTTTGAGGACCCGGAGGGGAGTAGACAATTCACAAGCTCCTTCTTCTTCACGTTCATCACAAATTGAAGAACTTGTGACTTGAGGATGATCTGGACCAGCAATGGTGGTCGTCGGTGCTGGTTGTGAATCAAAATCAGGAGCTGGAACAATGACATTAGCTCCTGAATTTTCGGGCAGCAGCATCACTTCTTCATGTTCTTCGATGAAAATACTCTCCCCCTGCAGATATGGGTCTGGTTCTGCAATATTAGAGCTAGTACCTGGGCTAGCTTCATCGAAAGAAACCTCACAAGTCTCCACAATTTTGTTAGTGTCATGTAAAAGCACACGGTAGCCTCTAGTATGAGATGGGTAACCAAGAAACATGCCATCAACAGATCTAGGTTCAAATTTATCAAGATTTCCATGTTTCTTAACAAAGCATTTGCAACTAAAGACCAAAAAGTGTGTAACACCAGGCCTATGTCCAAACTGAAGTTCATATGGTGTTTTACCTGTGAGGGGCCACCCGGCACCGGTGTCACGGGTGTGGGGAACCCCTTCCGGGATCCACACTCCAGGATACACATTGGGTGGTGCCGTGCGATGCGGCACCCAACAGCATACACGAAAAGAACCATAAAGTAGAAAGTCTTTTATTTCTCAAGATAGTGTCATTTACAAAATATTGTACCACGAGGGTACACGCAGCGGAATATACATACACACTTACTCTCGGTCCTAACTATGCAAAAGAGAAGACGTCCAGCCTGCGGACGCTTCTTACTAGCTTCCAGAAAGATGAGTGCAGCGGCAGGGTTTCCGGTGAGTCTCTGATGGCTCACCGAACAACCATCTTCATAGCAAATTTTATAACCTACAAAACACTAATAATGCAACCGTGAGCACGATGGCTCAGCAAGACTTAACCGACACTCCTAAACCATGAAACTCTACATGCAGGGATTACTATCATAGGAAAAGTATAATGCAATAATGACATGCCTACACGTTAATCCTTACTTTCAGTTTAATAGCAGCAGATTATTATACCGTAGGCAGCTCTCACATCGGAAGTCCACAATCAAACAAGAAACGCTTTCCTCCGATGTGGTGATGCCCAAAGTGGAATATAAACTTAGTGAGCTCTACAACTATAGCATACATGGTTGGCAATACAGTGAATTTAAGAACTTCACATCAGCAATGATTCATCTCAGTTCATCTGGAAGTAATTACTACGTCACAACTCAGTGAACAAGTGGTACTCATATAACCGCGAGGGATGGTGATTGCAATCAGGACACACCCGGAATACACGACACATACACCCACCTCAAAAGACTCATACAAGAGCTCTTTCTTACATTGTATGCAGCAACCTTTCACACGTCACTCCAATGCCGAACCAGTTCCGCCGACCCATCAGAAGGGCCACTACACGGAACACGTCGAAGTTGCTCCGCTAGCGGGTTTACACCTCTGACACCAACCCCCAAAGGACGGCCGTATAAGTTTCGACACGAGAGTACCCGAGTTACATCGGTTTCCTGGACCCCATAATTCTAGTATGCATCCGGTACTGTTCAAACTTGCTCAGCAGGGCGGCATACGCATCGGTCCTTAACCGACACAAACAGAGCTATAGCCACACAGGCCCAACGTCCTGCTGCTCCTACTCTCTGCTCGGTCTCATTTTTCATTCCAGAACTTTCATTCTCTAGAATCATACCCTGCTGAACCAACATCCTAAACTCATGAGTAGCTTCCAACTACCTGACTTGTACCGGATCCTATACAACTTAAGCCTAGCCGAAGCTACACGAAGGTAACCTATTCTACCCTTTAACTCCAAGGTTTTGTGGGTCATGCATTTGGAGTATCAATCACCTTGACTTAATGCACAATACATACTATACCAATAAAAGTGATACAAAGTAAAATATAACTAAAAGCTGTTAAATGCAAACCGGGGATTGCCTTATGTTGCTGCAGGTTTATTTATACTTTATAGTCCGTAGCTTTGCGACGAGTAAAGCTTCAAGTTTCTGTTCTGATTCGAATGCCTCGTCGAGCTCCTTCGTCGTTTTTCCTACCGATATGAATATGCACAGTTTTAATACGAGTAACTGAATTATAAAACAAATGTGTTTTAGGAACTAAGAATGGTATAGACCAACTCTAAATTGAGTGAACAGCTCTGTTATGGACAAAAACAGAGAACTTTAGTTGGGCAGTAGATTTTGATTGGAGTAAAGTTCAAAAAGTGACATATATGGAATATAAGAAAGATATTGGAAAAACCCAGCAGAAAACTGGAGAAGATGATCTCAACTTGCTCTGAAATTTTTACAGTGGACCATAGATCATACAGAGGTATGGCTTGCAAAATTTCAGACAAAGTTGATGTAATTTGTGGCCTAGAGAATTTTCTTACTAGTTGGCTTCTCTGAATTCCTATGGCAATCATAGTGCCTTGTTATGCTCCAAATTTGGTATTTCAGGAACTTGAGAGTCTCATGAGTCCATAGACTAGGTTTCAATATTTTTGGAGCTCCCTACAAAGAGATATGGATTTTCAAAGTTGGAGCTAAGAGCTGGAAAATCTTTCTGTTATTTTCCTAATTTTCAGAGACATACAAGATTGAATCAACATTTGGCCAAGCAAATGAAATCCAATGCCTCTGAAATTTTTACTGGAGTCCAAGGATTTTTGGAGGAATGTCTTTCCCAAATTTGGGATTTTCCAATAAACAGAACTACTGTAAAAATTCCTACAATATTTTATTTAAATGAATTAATGAGCCAAATCCAGGGATTTTAATAAATATTGGGATGCACCTATGGATAGTACTCTTTGAGGGGAATCCAACAAAATTTATTTCATAATTTTTGGAGGTTCCTACACAAAGTTATGGCTCTCCAAAGTTTGAACTGAAATGGGAAAATCTGGAAAATGTTAAAATGCCGACAGTGGGTCCCACTCGTCATCCCTAACCTTGAGCCTCGCGCCAAACAGAGCAGTGGTGGCTCCCTCCGGCGAGGTCGCTAGAAAGGCACTTCCCAGCCACCTCTGGACCCCCTGCTGGCCGCCCTTCCTCCATTTTCCCCCACGCTGAACACGATGGTGAGGTCGCCGGCGACGGCTGAAACTCGCCGAAAAACAGGGCGCACCGGCAACAACAAACCCTAGGGCTCCGGCGAGGTCGTGCACGGTGAATTATCCACCAAATGGTCGTTTCTTGGGCTCTAAAGCACCAGTAGATCGTACAGAAGACCGTCATGAGGTCTAAACAAGCTGTGGAGAGCTCCAAACCTTTCGGCACCGTGCGCCCGATATGGTCCAGCGGTATACCCATGAAAAGAACTCGGATTCCTCGCTCTACACTCAATTTCTTGGTCTAAAATCGATGGAGGAGGTGTGCTAGGCAGTTAAGATCCTGTGTGCGAAGTTTGAAACACAGCAAACACGATTTGAGGACGAATTTTTCAATTCCTTACCTCAAGGTCAGTTTCTGCCGCCCGGGAGAAAATCTTGAAATTCTCCCTCTGTGATCAATGGCTAGGGCTGAGCTTCGGAGGTGAGCAACTAGGCTTGTAGGTGCACTGATGGCTCAAGGTCAGTTTCTGTCGCCCGGGAGAAAATCTTGAAATTCTCGCTCTGTGATCAATGGCTAGGGCTGAGCTTCGGAGGTGAGCAACTAGGCTTGTAGGTGCACTGATGGGATGGCTTGCTTGGGCGTGATCACCCCTTGGTTTGGGCTGGCCACGGCGACTAATTCGGTTTCTTCGGTGTTTCACAAGGGAGCTGCAGCAACTTGCTGTTTTCCGGTGCAAACGAGCTCGGGACAGGGGAGGAGAAGGGCTGGCCGGCTAGAGCACTGGTGGGCGCAGCTCTTTGCTATTGGGAGGTCGAGCAATCGATGCTCGGTTGCTGTGGCGATCGGGAGAAGCAGTGCAGCACTGTTTTCTTCTCGGGTGGGAAACAGGGAGCTGAGTGAGCGAGAGAGAAGCAACCAGAGTTGAGCTCGTACATGGGATAGATAGGGGCAAAGAAAACCAGCTGAGAGCAGGAGGTGGCGCCCAAAAATTTCACCCCGAAGTCTGCTGCCGGTGTGCTGTCGGGAGCTCGAGCGAGGGAGGAAAACAGGGGCGGTAGAAACCTTGTGTGTATGACATGTGGGGTCCACTTCCCTCCTTACCCCCCCCCCCAATTCCGTTTAAAATAGCAAACGAGCTCCAAATTTGATCAAACTCTGAGGATAGGCCAAAAGAAATGTGAGCAACACAACGGTGCACTCAAATTTGAATTTCGGTGAAGTCAGAATTTGAAACTGAGATTTAAATTCAAATTTGAATTTTCTCCCGTTTTAATTCCAACGACTAGTAAATCCTTTTCAAATGCTCCGAAAATTCGCCGGACTATTATTGGATGTGTTGAGAACCAAATGATAGCTTTAGATCTCCGCGTTCTGGAATTTTTGCAAGTTCAAGTTTAGACTTGGAGCTCACACCGTTAAATTCAAAAGTTTAAATTCCCTCTCATTTTCTCGGTGTGACTTGTAGCTCCACTTGCTAGAGTTTTGGGATTTCACATCCCTCCCCCTTGAAAAGAATCTTGTCCCGAGATTAATAAAGAAGAGACGAAGCGGTAGAGAAGGAATTACCGGATATAAGCGGACAGCAAGTCCGGATAGTTTGAACGTAGGTATTCTTCACTCTCCCATGTTGCTTCCTCCGCGGTATGATTTCTCCATAATACCTTAGAGAGTTGGAGCGTCCGATTCCTTGTCGACTGAGACTTTTCATCGATAATCCGGATTTGATGCTCGGTATAGGAGAAATCCGGTTGCAATATCTCGAGATCTTCATTGCAGATAGCAGTGGTATTCTTGAGACATTTTCGAAGCTGAGAGACATGAAATATATCATGCACCCCAGCGAGATTCGTCGGTAGCTCAAGCCGGTAAGCTACAGGTCCACATTTCTCCGTGATAGCAAATGGACCGATAAACCGGGGAGCGAGCTTTCCTTTTACACCGAATCGGTGAACTCCCTTCATTGGAGATACGCGGAGATATACGTACTCTCTGACGTTCAAGTTCAATGGTTGACGTCGCTGGTCTGCATAACTCTTCTGTCGAGATTGAGCAGCCTTTAAATTTGCTTGTATGACCCAAACTCGTTCTTCGGCGTCATTGACCAGGTCAACCCCAAATGTCACTCTTTCACCGGATTCGTACCAATTCAGTGGTGTGCGACATCTCTGGCCATAGAGAGCCTCATACGGTCCCATCTTGATACTCGTTTGATAGCTGTTGTTGTACAAGAATTCCACCAACGGTAGATAAGCATCCCAGTTCTTACCGTGGTGGATGGCACACGCTCACAACATATCTTCCAAGACTTGATTCACCCTCTCGGTTTGTCCATCAGTTTGAGGGTGATATGCGGAGCTTCTAAGCAATTTGGTTCCCAAAGATGCATGCAGCTGTTCCAAGAAACGAGAAACAAACAGTGCACCATGATCTGAAACTATTGTTCTTGGAACTCCATGCTGGCATAATATCTGTTCAATGTATAACTCCGCATATTTCTTGGAGTTGAATCCCACATTCACCGGTATGAAGTGTGCTGACTTGGTTAATCGGTCAATGATTACCCAAACTGAATCATGCTTCCGAGATGTTAGTGGTAACCCGACAAGAAAATCCATACTCACATCTTCCCACTTCCATGCCGGAATATGAAGGGGCTGCAGCAAACCAGGTTTCTTCTTGTGATCTGCTTTCACCCTTCGACATGTATCGCACTCGGATACGTATTTAGCTATTTCCCGCTTCATCCGTGTCCACCAAAACTTGTTTCTCAAATCTTGGTACATATTGTTGCTGCCCGGATGAATGGAAAATTTTGATAAATGAGCTTCGTCTAATATATTCTTACGAAGCTTCATGTTCCTCGGTACGACTATACGGTTCTTGAACCATAGCGTACCATTCTCATCTTTCCGGAAGCACTTAGCTTCCCCTTTGTCTATTCTCTTCCGGATATGGGCCATCCCTTATCTTTCTTTTGAGCCTCTACAATTTCATCAAGAATTGTAGGGACGAGGGCAAGGTTAAACAATGACCGATAGGGAACCAAGCGCAGGCTCGGTTCTTCTTCTTCTTCCATAGCAGCCATGGTTAGATTATGCACATGTGATTTCCGACTAAGTGCGTTGGCAACCACATTCTCTATTCCAGGATGGTAATGAATCTCCAGTTCATAATCCTTGATTAACTCTAACCATCTTCGCTGCATATTTAATTCCTTTTTTGTGAAGATGTACTTTAAACTCTTGTGGTCGGTGTAGAGGTGGAATAAGTTTCCAAGAAAATAGTGCCTCCACATCTTTAGAGCAAGAACCACAGCAGCTAGCTCGAGATCATGTGTCGGATAATTCTGCTCATGATTCCGAAGCTGTCTGGATCCATATGCGACCACTTGCCCTTCTTGCATAAGCACGCAGCCAAGGCCGATGCCGGATGCATCGCAATACACATCAAAGCCTTAGTTGTATCGGGCTGCGCCAACACCGGGGCTGTTGTGAGGTGCTTTACCAATGCTTTGAACGCCTCCTCACATGCTTCACTCCACACATATTTGTTGCTCTTCTTCAAAAGTTCCGTCATCGGTTTAGAGACTTTGGAGAAATTCGGAATGAATCTCCGGTAGTAATCCGCTAAACCGAGAAAACTACGGACTTCATGGACTGATTTCGGTGAACTCCAATTCAGCACTTGGACAATTTTGCTCGGATCAACTGCAATGCCCTCCGCAGAAATAATGTGCCCAAGAAATGACACTTGGTTGATCCATAACTCACACTTGCTGAATTTTGCATACAGTTTGTGATCCCGTAGGCGTTGGAGCATAATATGCAGATGTTCGGCGTGTTCTTCCTCCGACTTAGAATATACCAAGATATCGTCGATGAAGACCACGACGAACTTGTCCAGCTCCGGCATGAAGACTGAATTCATCAAGTACATAAAATGGGCAAGAGCATTAGTGAGTCCGAATGACATGACGAGATACTCATATAACCCGTATCTCATCGAGAACGCCGTCTTGGGTATGTCTTCCGCCCGGATTTCTAACTGGTGATATCCGGACCGAAGATTCATCTTCGAGAAAACCTTAGCACCTGCTAGTTGATCGAAAAGCATATCGATACGTGGTAGTGGATACTTGTTCTTGATAGTTACAGCATTGAGCGGATGATAGTCCACACATAACCTCAAAGTCTAGTCCTTTTTCTTGACGAACAGCGCGGAGCATCCCCATGGTGATGAACCGGGTCGAATGAAGCCTTTGCTTAACAAATCATTCATCTGCTCCTTCAGCTCTACGAGTTCCTTCGGTGCCATTTTATATGGCCTCCGAGATATGGGTGTGGTCCCAATGCTAGTTCAATTTTAAACTCCACTTCACGTTCGGGCAGCATGCCCGGTAGATCATCGGGAAACACGTCCGAATATTCCCCGACCACTGGAATGTCCTCCAGTTTCTTAGCTTCAACGGTGTGGACAGCAGTGACTTCCGGTGCAACATTTCTTAGAATCAACGTATGTTGCCCGTGCTTCTTTGAATTCAGCTGCACCGTTCGTGAACTAATATCTACGCGCGGGAGCTTGCCGTCCTCCGTGCCTGTCTCGACTAATACATTACCACTAAATGGGCCGTGACAGACCCTAAATGGGTCGTGTCAGGCCGGACCGGGCCGAAACACATTTATTTACATATAGTAACTAATCACGCAATCAATCAAAGTATTAATTCAACAATAATCAATTACAATACTAATTAAACAATTAATCAACTAAGATCAAATTAAACATGTAATCACACATAAACACGGTGTCGGGTCACACATACACACGGTGTCGGGTCACACATACGACACAGCGTCGGGAGGCGGCACAGCGAGCAGGGGCCAGGCGGCGCGGCAAGCAGGAGCTCGAAGCGTGGCGAGCAGGGGCTCCAGGCGGCGCGGCGACCAGGGGCCGGGCGAGGCGGGTCGGGCGGCGCAGCAGGGCGGGGCGAGCGGCGGTGGCCGAGGCGTGGCCGGGGCTCGGCGCAAGCACGGGCGGCCAGGCGGGGCTTGGGGTGGGACGGCGGCGGCTGCGGCAGGGCGGGGCGAGGCACGGGCATGAGTGGGCCGCGCACGCGGCCCGTGAGATGTAGAGTGGAGGTGGCGGCGGGGCGGCGATGGAGGTGGCGGCAGAGGTCAGCTCGGGGCAGGGCTGAGAGTCTAGCTCCGACTCGGGCTGAGAGTCTGGCTCTCGGGCTCGGGCTGAGCAGCCCAAGTGCCCACGACCGTCGGATCTAATCCGACGATCCACGCGTTCTATAAGGGTCATGAAAAATGGCCCCTAACTCTAATACACTCATTTTCATCCCCCTCCCTCTCTCGTCTCCAGAGCACGGCGGGGGGCCGGCGGCGCCTTGCAGCGACGGCAGCGGGCGGATGCGGCGCCGGCATCGGCGACACTCGGCCAGGCGAGGCGAGCCGCCCAGGCATCCCCCCGCCACCGACTGGATGCCTAGGCGTCGGTACGCTGTCGGTGACGGCGGGGGCTAGTGGCAGCGGGGCCGGGGGTAAAGCAAAAACAATGTGCTTAAACAACTAATCAATCTATTAACTAAATTAAATAACTAAAATCAGAAACAATTACTAATTTAAACTAAATAATTAACAACTAAACTAATTATGTACTAAATACATACAAATTGATTAAGTAATAAACATTTTATCTAATCTAACTAACAACTAATTACAAAAACTAAAAATTACTTCATTCGTAAGGTGCCACGACGGCGGCGGCGACGGAGACGGAGGCTCAGGGCGGGTCCGGGGCGGCTCGGGCGGCGCTGGGCGGCGCCGGCCGGCTCGGGGGCGGCGCCGGGTGGTGCAGGCGGCGCCCGGCGGCGGCTAGGCGGCGGCGTGACACGACTCGCTCAACCGAGACAGGCCACTCGCCTGGTAATCGCATTGGGTGGTGCCGTGTTGTGCGGCACCCAACAGCACACATATGAGGAACAATGTATTGCATAAAACAATAGCGGAAGCTTACAAGTTTTTCCTTTGTAAATACTTTACATCAAGTAACTACAGCGGAAGTCTATATCAACTCACGTCGAATAACTAAGAGCACTCGAGATGAAGTCCAGCCCGCGGACTCCTCTCGCTAGCAACACGAAGGCAAGCAGCAGCGGCCGGGTTCTCCATGTGTTACCTGACTCGGGAGTCCCCGAGTCTCGCCGGACAACCTTCTTTTCAGCATCGTTGTTAACCTGCAAAACCACTTATATAGCAAGCGTGAGCACATAGGCTCAGCAAGTCTGACCCGTCTCTCCTAAGCAAGAAACTCTACATGCACGACCGTTGCAATTGGGTTGGCTAGATTTGCATAAAGGACTCGCCTAAAGTCGATCCTTAACTTTCAGATTTTTAAGCCTCATTGTGCAAACCTTGAGCCGAAAAGCATCGCAATACAAGTTATAGCACAGCCTTATCAAGTTCAAAAGAATAACCAGTTCAGTTCTTACTGTAAAAGTCCCAAAAATGTGTATGAATAAAAACTAAAGTTTGAGTTCATATGTGTGGCAAAGACATGAAAAATGGGACTTGCTAAAACTTTTCTTCATGCAAGGTAATACATGGATGAACATCCAACATGAGGTTCACCTTTTTACTTAAAAGTGTTGGACCAATAAGGAGTTAAATACCTCTTTGCATGTGAGTTTAAAATTCAGATTTGAAAATTCAAAGTTCACACATATGGTGACCCAAAAACTTTGAATTAACATGCAGTCATATAGTTGAGTTTTTAGGGAAAAGGTTATCACCAACTTTTCAATTGTAGGGTGGGCTCAAAGGAGAGCTAAATAGAAGAAATTGCAAATTCTAAACCAAATTCAGATTTAGTCTTGCAAATTCAAACTGAATTTGGAGGGTTCAAATTCTAGCCCACCTTTTTAAAACTTAGCATTTTGGGGAGTGAAAAGATCAGCTTGAGAAGATATTTGGTGAAGAAATGGGGGGTGGGACCCACATATCATAGAGCTAAAGGAGGAGACTTACTCCCTAAGTTTTGCTCTCGGTGGGAACTTTTCCCGAGCAGCTTGCGAGCGCCACCGAGCAGCTTGCCGGTGACAGCTCCTGCTGCCGGTCTCCACGCACTGGCGCCCTGGGGTCGGTCCTGGCCGCGCCCCCAATGTGATAACGTGCCCCCCCGGCCAAAGCAAGGCACAATTGCTTTCTCCTCCTCGCAAACAAACCGAGAGCAGAGCACCTCATCGGCGCTGCTCCACTGCCCCTGTCTCCCGGCCAGCCCAGCGCCTCTCCGGCAGGCTCAAGAGGTCACAGAGGTGCGCCAGGAGGTACTGACCCTCATCCCGTCGTCCTCTTGCTCTCCCCTGACGCCGGCTCGCCGGAATTCGATTTTTGGCACCGGCGCACGTATAGAACAGCCTGTGTTTAATTCGTGAAATTCTCCCAAACCGATTGATCATACCTCCTACAATTCAAACCACAGCAACTAGATGCCCTAGCGCCCTCCCACGCCGAAAACCAAAGAAAACCGACCCTCCTATGCCCCGGGCGACGAGAAATCATCGCCGGCGGCCAAAACTGCCACGGTCCACGGTGACGACTAGGTTGCAGCCACTTCCTGCACGATCTGACCTCCGTTCCATGTTCCTAGAACCATAGGGATGCTTTAGGACATCGTAGCTCACCGGGAGATGCCTTGGACACGCTGGAACGCGTCCATGTCGAGCTCCCGAGCCGCCCCGCCGGTGCCGACCCACCTACAGCCGTTTTCACACGGGAAACCTTGCCCGGCAGCTGCGCCACGTTCCCAGGAGCATGTAGGGCGAAACCGGAGCTCATTTGGTGGAGAAATGAGGGAGAACGAGCCATGCCAAGTTTTCTGCCGGTGTGCGCCCGCGGCCTCTGGCGGGAGGTTGAAGAAGCACCTGACCCGTGGGCCCCACGCGCGACTGTGCTGTTTAAAATCAAACAGAGAGTTGTGCAAACTTGTAAAATGCATAACGTAGTGTAGGAAGCTCCAAAAATAGTGAGATAAATTTTGTTGGATTCCTTTAAGAGAGTATTATCCAGAGGTACAACCCAATAATTATGAAAACCCCTGGTTTTGGCTCATTAATTCATAGAATGAAAAGCATGTGGGAATTTTTCCAGGAGTTCTATGTATTGGAAAATCGCCAAATTTGGGCAGGAGAGTCTTCCAAAAATACTTGTACTCCAGTAAAATTTTCAGAATCATTGGACCTCATTTGCTTGGCCAAATGTGGTGTTAATTCCTTATGTCTCTGAAAATTGGAAAATAAACAGAGGTCAATTTCAGAATTTTTCCCCAAACTTTAGAACCTCATAACTCTTGCTAGGAATCCCCAAATTTAGTGATTCAAATTGGGTTGGATTCATATTGAATAGCTCTGTCCAAATCTACAACCCAATTTGTATGAAACGAATTATTTAATTCTGGAAAATTCTTGGAATTTTTTCTGAAAACGAATTATTGAGGGAGTTTGGTTTATCCAAAAATACCCAAATTTTGCCAGAATATTATTTAGCACATTGTTGACCTTCTGGCAAATTTTCAGCTCATTTTAAGATCATTTGAGTAGGAATTTGCTAAAAACAATCTGCTGTGTTCATAAGAGTCCAGAAACATTTTCAGAAAATGTTTCCCACTTCCAAAAATCTGTTATGAGCAATCCATAGCTCCAAAAATCATAGGAAAATTTAGACAAGATATCTGGGACATACTTGGAATTGTAGTTCACTTTGTTGGGCATGAAAATGCACATTACTTCAGAATTAATTCTTTTGAGCACAAATGCTTAAAGAATTGTTCTGGAAGAACTACTCAAGTAAAAGGGCTGGATTTTGGACCAGGTTACTCTCATGTGATCAAGAACTCATATGTAAATTATCAGCCCAAGATGAGTCCTTGAACTCCCTGTTCTTATTCTCCATACTTGTGTATATGTGGGAATACATAAGAGATATTGTGAGAATTAGGGAGGGCACAATATGACTCCACATTAGCTACAATTTGGCAAGATAAATCCTCAGATAGTATAGAACCTGCTGTAAAAGTTTTGAGGCCATTGGAGTTCTTGTTCTTCAGTTGCACTCAAATCGTTTCAGCTTCTCTATTAGGTTCATTAAGGAAAATGGTTAGGGTATAGCTAAGGCCATAAGGTCAATTTAGTTTATTTCTGTTCTTTGCACAACAGAGGCAAACCAAGCTATGCTTGGCTTTTCCACACAACCTCTGTTCTTAAGAAAGTAATTCTATAACTTCTTTCCATTACATTCCATGAAACATATGCATATGCATTTCAATAGGAACCACAACGAAGGGGACTCAAAGGAGTGATTCATCAAAGTGGATCAAGCTCCGGAGAGTCAAGGGTGGATCTGCAAGGATACTAACTGCTTATATACGACTACCTTGCAAAACAGGCAAGCTCCGGTTTGCATTTAACAGCTGTTAAGTTTTTATTTTGTATTCACCTTTGGTTAAGATTTGAACTGTGCATTAGGTCTAGTGTTTGATACTCCTCTTGCATAGCCAAATGACCCATGGAGTATTGGGTAGGTGTCTTTCACCGTGTAGAACTGCCATGCTTAAGTACGGTTCGGTAGAAGTCGAGTGGTGAGATGCTACTCACAGATTTAGGAACAACAGGGGCATACGGGATTGGTTCGTAATTGAATTAGCAAGTTAAAGTTGAGACCGGAAGGTTGTAGGAGCAGCAGGACATAGGGGCCTAGGTGCTGTAGACCTGTCTGTGTCGGTCAAGGACCGATCCATATGCGGCCCTGTTGAATAAGTTTGAGTTGTGTACCGAACTCATGCTGGCTATATGGGACCCAGTAAACCGATGTACCTCGGGAAGCTGTCGTTGGGACTTTTCGGGTCGCCTCAGGCGGACGGCCGGTGTGCAGTTTGTGGGGAATATTCTCATGACATCTCACGTCGGAAGGTGCACCATGAGAGTAGCTATTGTACGGGGCGACTTGATCGATTCAGCGGGGGTGAAACGGGGGAAAGGCTGCCACGTACGACGTCAGTGATGGTTGTTGTAGGCAACGTCGAGTACGGGCGTAGGTGTTGTGTAGTCCGGGTGTTATTGATTCGAATCACCGTCGCTCGCGGAATGGACCGAGCATACTTGTTCTCACAGTCGTGACGTAGTAAGAACTTGCATGAGAAAGGAACTAATCATATTGATATGAAGTATTATACTAGTGTTGTATTGGATCTCGATGAATAGGCTAGTGCAAACTCGATTCTTTTATGCCATGAGCAATTTACATCGGGGCAAAGCGTTTCTTATTTGATTGCGGACTCCCGATGTAGCGTGCCCAGGGTTACTTAAAATGCTGCAATTAATACCTGAAAGTAAGGATTCACTTTTAGGCGAGCTAATTATGCTTATGCCATCCTATGTTAGGTTCATAACCTCACTTAGAGTTTCATGTTTAGGGTGACGGTTAAGTCTTGCTGAGCGTTATGCTCACGGATGCTATCCGAGTTGTTTTGCAGGTAATTGACTCGCTGATTATGAGAAGGGGTGCCGATGAGACTCGGGAACCTCCGAGTGCTTACTCTAAGAGCATCCTCGCCGCTGCAGATTGTCTTCGTGTTGCTAGTAAGAAACGTCCGCGGGCTGGACTGTTTCTTTGTTGCTAGTTTAGATATGAGTCGTGAGAGTGATAGTCTTCCGCTGTAGTTTACTCTGATATATATTTATTTGTAAAACATTCTTGTACGCTTCCGCAAACTATTTATGTAATATGATGTGTGTTCATCGACCCGTGCGCTGTGGGGTGCCGCATAACACGGCACCACCCGACGAGGTCCCATGGGGCCGTCTTAGCGTGGTATCTGAGCTGTTGCTCATGGTATCAGAGCTGCTTCAGCTGGTATCAGAACTGCGTTGGGAACAGAGCACGGATTGAGCATCATATTATGTCAAAAACTTAGGATACGGTGAGATAACGGTACTAGGCCCACATAAGGACTACTATTAGCATATAATGAAGGTGGCAAGCTAACTTATTTGTTATGTCAGAAAATAGTGCATCTCGGGATGGTTTATGTCTTGGGGGTGCACGTATGCGCTGTCCACCAGTGCGCACAAGCTGAAGGGTGGAGCCTCACGGGTGGCAGGTAACCCGACCCGCTTTAGTATCCTCTACGACTCTTCATGTCGTTTGGGGTATTCGAGCAGCGTCTGTCCCAGGCGTGCTTGGTGCAATTTGGGAGACCCTGTCACGTGGCCAGTAACGTGAACACGTAGCTCAAGGCGTGTTTGGCTTGAGAACACCTGGGCGAGTGATGACGGCCGGGTGTACGAACTGTATGGATACCGGGTTCAGTGTGCAGCCGGACCTGATGATTGAGTGTGGCTTATGTAGGTACTAACCACGAAAACCTTAGTGTGTGTTGAACACGTTTGTGAGTGACCGTTTTAGTGCCACCTAAGGATACGTATATGCCGGCGTAATCCGGTTAGGTTTTTCTTTGGTGAGGCAACGTAGTACCGTCATATGTCTTACGGTGCATCGTCACCGTACTACACTGGATAGTATTCTTACCTATGAAGAAATCATTCATGACTAACTTCCAAACTAAAAATGGATGTGATAAAGTACATATTAGTTACTGAGCTCTTCATTTGAATAAGTTTCAAAGAAGAGACTTGTTAGGCTTCTTTTGATCTCAAAGACAGAGTGCTCTGTTCAGACAGAAATTTTTCTGGTCTTTAACAGAGCGTAACTCTGATTAGCTTGACCCAATGGAGGTGTTTGATACAGTTCTGGAAAGGTTATCAAGTGCTCTACAACTCTTGTGTAGAACTCCAGAGCCAAATCCGAAACCAACTTGGTTATATGTCCAGATGAATGCAAACTGTTCAGAAAACGGAGCAGCTGCAAACTTCTCTGGATGTTGCTGTAAATTAGACACAACAGTCTGTAGGAAAATCTCTAAGGATCATATGTTACACCATTAGAAAGGTTAGGAAATTTGCAACGATTTTGTGGTTCATAGTTGTTCAGAATGGTACCCCATTTGTATGTAAAACTGTGATGAAAACAGCCACATACAAAGGAGGTGCTGGCAAATTTTAGCCAGAAATTCTGTCAACTTTGAACAATCCTAACTTTTGTTCCAGAAATGATCTAGGGGCATATGAGTACTCGTTGAAAATATACTGAAGTTAACTTTAACTTTGGTATTCAACTTGAGTTATGAAAATGCTAATAAATGGATCAAATTCTGGGTTAAGTACATAAAGGTCTGTTCTGTACAGAATGAGGGACTGAATATGTTGGCTTTAGAAAGATGTGTAAACATGAAATTTTGTTATGCTTTCATAAAGTTTTAGCATGTTCATGTTTTACATACTTTCACATACTGCTACATCAAGTTGTGACCCCCCTCAAAATTATGCTTTTGCAGTATGGTGCGTACTCATTGTCCGAGTAGGACTGAAGGTTCTCATCGAGACGGTGATGACTCGACTCCACCAGGGGCACCGCCATCAACGGTATGGGCGGATATCATGGCTCAGATGGTCGAGTCAAGTCAAGAGAACACAAGACTACTCCAAGCCTTGGTACAACAGGGCTTACTCCAGCGTGCACAACAGGACGTTCCACCTCGGAACGCCTACTTGGATTTCTTGGCGACACAACCGCCAATCTTCACGGAAGCCCATGAACCAGTCGAAGCTGATCAGTGGCTTCGAGTTATGGAGTCCAAGTTTGGAGTGTTTGAGTGCGACGAGTATCAGAAGACATCATTTGCAGCTCGACAGCTCCATGAAGCCGCCGGAAATTGGTGGTTTGCGTATCTCGCCACCGTTCCGGAAGGCCATCAAGTGGAATGGACGGAATTTCGTGAAGCATTCCAGGCTCGTCACATTCCTATGGGTTTTATCAAGGCCCAGCAGCGAGAATTCAGAAACTTGAAGCAGGGGAACATGAGTGTCCTCGATTATGTCAGACGATTCAACCTTCTGGCACAATATGCTCCTGCTTATGCGACGAGCGAAGCTGCAATGTGTGACTACTTTTTCTATGGCTTGAGTGCCATACTAAAAGAGAAGTTAGCTTTGTTCAATCAAGGCAGTTACACCGAGTTGATCAGTGCTGCTCTGCTGCAAGAACAAGCGACACTTGAGTGTCAAGCAGAGAAGAGGGACCGGGAGGATGTGCAAGAAGACACACCAATCGTTCCTTGTAAATACCGTGTGGTGTATCACACACCATCCGATGAGATATGGCAAGCACAAGGGAGATCAACTCCGTACAGATTTCCTGCTCAAGAATCATGTCTTGAAGCAACACCTTTGCCTCAGCAACGAATGACATCTGTTGCATCATTGCTGCAGCCAAGTGCCTCAACTTCTCAACCACAAGTCAACGAAGAACCGGGGAAACCTCCGTGTTCTTATTGCCACCGTTTTGGGCATTTTAGGCAGGAATGTCGGGAGAAGTTGGTAAACACCAGACAGCCATCATCATCAGGTGGTATGCCGCCACCTGCTCAAGCCAACATGACAGCATTGCAATCCGGGAGTGTGCAACATCTTGCGATTGAGGATGTCCAGGAGGGAGCACTGGTGTTAGCGGGCATGTTTACTCTCAAGGACGTGCCCGTATTGGTACTTTTTGATTCAGGTGCAACCCACAATTTTATCAGCAAAACATGCGTGGATCAGCACCAATTATCCACCAATACTCCCACAACGAGTTTTCTCATACGTTCACCGGGAGGAAATATCTCTGCCAATCAGATTGTGTCCCGAGCAGCTTTGTGTTTGGGCGGAAAAATATACCCAACATCGCTGATTATGTTGGATAGGCAGAAGATAGACATTATATTGGGGATGTCTTGGTTAAATCGTCATGGTGCCGTTCTCAATATCGGTAACCGGACTGTCCAGATTGACTCGCCGATTCACGGACAGCACACGCTGTTTTTAGACAGCGAAGATCCAGATATGGTAGAGGCCTACCACACGGGAGCGCTGAAGCTTGAAGATATTCCGGTGGTACGTGATTATCCCGACGTATTTCCCGATGACTTACTGGGCATGCCGCCCGAATGGGACGTCGAGTTCAAAATTGAACTGGCGCCGGGAACGACGCCTATATCACGAAGGCCTTACAAGATGGCACCTAACGAGCTAGCGGAGTTGAAAGAGCAACTGAATGAACTCATGAGCAAGGGTTTCATACGACCAAGTTCTTCACCTTGGGGTAGCTCAGCGCTGTTCGTTAAGAAGAAGGACGAAACACTACGGCTATGTGTTGATTATCGTCCTCTCAATGCTGTCACGATCAAGAACAAGTATCCTTTGCCTCGCATCGACATCCTGTTTGATCAACTTGTGGGTGCAAAGGTATTTTCGAAGATGGATCTTCTGTCGGGCTATCATCAAATCAAGATCCGACCGGAGGACATACCGAAGACAGCTTTCTCGACGAGATACGGACTCTACGAGTACCTCGTCATGTCATTTGGATTAACCAACGCTCCGGCACACTTCATGTATTTGATGAATTCTGTGTTCATGCCGGAGTTAGACAAGTTCGTCGTGGTATTCATCGACGACATATTGGTTTACTCCAAATCGGAAGAAGAGCACGCTGAACATATGTGTACTGTGCTACAACGGTTACGGGAGCACCAATTGTATGCCAAGTTCAGCAAGTGCGAATTTTGGATTGATCAAGTGCCTTTCCTTGGCCATATTATTTCAGCAGAAGGGATTGCCGTGGACCCCAGCAAGATTGAACAAGTGCTGAAGTGGGAACCTCCCAAATCAGTCCACGAGGTCCGAAGTTTCCTAGGTTTAGCGGGGTATTATCGGAGGTTTATTCCGAGCTTCTCAAAGATTGCTAAACCAATGACGGAGCTGCTGAAGAAGGGCACTAAATACATGTGGAATGCAGCATGTGAAGCCGCATTCAAAACTTTGGTGAAACATCTCACAACGGCTCCAGTTCTTGCTCAACCGGACACGACGAAGCCATTCGATGTATACTGTGATGCATCCGGCATCGGTCTCGGCTGCGTTCTGATGCAAGAAGGGCGTGTAGTTGCCTATGGGTCTCGTCAACTGCGAAACCACGAGCAGCATTATCCAACTCACGATCTTGAGCTTGCTGCTGTGGTGTTGGCGTTGAAGATGTGGAGGCATTACCTGCTTGGTAATCTTGTTCACCTCTACACCGACCATAAAAGCTTGAAGTATATCTTCACGCAGAAGGAGCTGAATATGAGACAACGGAGATGGTTGGAGCTCATAAAAGATTATGAAATTGAGATCCACTATCACCCGGGAAAAGCCAACGTGGTTGCCGACGCGCTTAGTCGGAAAGCCCACATTCACAACTTAGCGGTTGCTGAGTTGGAAGATGAAGAACCAAGCCTCCGTGTTATTCCGTATGGCACGCTTTATAATCTCGCGCTCATTCCAACAATCCGTGAAGAGATTGTTGAGGCTCAAAGAAGAGACCGAGGTATGTCTCACATACGGAGAAGACTGGACAACGAGAGGTGAAATGTTTTCGGAAGGATGAGAACGGTACAATATGGTTTAACGACCGTATAGTGGTACCGCGCAATATGAAACTCCGGAAGAAAATCTTGGATGAAGCCCACCTGTCAAAGTTTTCCATTCATCCCGGAAGTAACAAGATGTACCAAGATTTGAAACAGAAATTTTGGTGGACGAGGATGAAGAGGGAGATTGCTAAATACGTATCCGAATGCGATACGTGTAGACGGGTCAAGGCTGATCATATGCGGAAAGCTGGACCGCTACAACCTTTAAATATTCCGGCGTGGAAATGGGAGGATGTGAGTATGGACTTCATCGTCGGATTGCCGCTCACATCCAGGAAGCATGACTCGATATGGGTGATCGTCGACCGGTTGACAAAGTCGGCTCATTTCATACCAGTGAACACTCATTATCGAGCAAGGCAATATGCGGAGTTATTCATCTCCAGAATTATTTGCTCACATGGTGTCCCGAAGACCATCATTTCAGATCGAGGTGCGCTGTTTGTTGCTCGTTTTTGGGAGCAGCTGCACGCCTCATTGGGCACTAAGCTGATTAGGAGCTCCGCATATCACCCTCAAACCGATGGACAAACTGAGAGGGTGAATCAAGTACTTGAGGATATGTTGAGAGCGTGTGCCATCCACCACGGTAGGAATTGGGACGATCACCTACCGCTGGCGGAGTTTTCATACAACAACGGTTATCAAGCGAGTATTAAAATGGCACCGTATGAAGCTCTCTATGGCCAGAAGTGTCGCACACCACTGAATTGGTGTGAGTCTGGCGAAAGAGTTCTGTTTGGGATTGATCTTGTCAACGAAGCCGAAGACCGAGTTCGGTTGATACAAGAGAACTTAAAGGCTGCACAATCCCGACAGAAGAGCTACGCGGATCAGAGGCATAGGCCATTACATTTTGACGTCGGAGAACACGTTTATCTTCGTGTATCCCCGATGAAGGGAATTCACCGGTTCGGTGTAAAGGGGAAGCTCGATCCCCGTTTTATTGGTCCTTTTGCTATCACGGAGAAGTGCGGACCCGTAGCCTACCGGCTGGAATTACCGGCAAGTCTAGCGGGTGTTCATGATGTATTTCATGTTTCACAGCTGCGGAAGTGCCTCAAATTCACCGCTGCTGTTCGCACTGAGGACATCGACGAATTGAAACCGGACCTGACCTACACCGAGCGACCGGTTCAGATTTTGGATGAAAAGACCCGGTTAACCCGGAACCGGACGATCCGATTTTTCAAGGTGTTGTGGAGTAATCACACCGCGGAAGAGGCGACGTGGGAAAGTGAAGATTACCTCCGCATCAACTATCCAGAATTTTTAGCTTTGTACAGTTTGTAATTACCTCTCCCGTCTCATTCCTGTTTTGTAATCTCGGGACGATATTCTTTTAAGGGGGGAGGAATGTAAAAGTCCCAAAAATGTGTATGAATAAAAACTAAAGTTTGAGTTCATATGTGTGGCAAAGACATGAAAAATGGAACTTGCTAAAACTTTTCTTCATGCAAGGTAATACATGGATGAACATCCAACATGCGGTTCACCTTTTTACTTAAAAGTGTTGGACCAATAAGGAGTTAAATACCTCTTTGCATGTGAGTTTAAAATTCAGATTTGAAAATTCAAAGTTCACACATATGGTGACCCAAAAACTTTGAATTAACATGCAGCCATATAGTTGAGTTTTTAGGGAAAAGGTTATCACCAACTTTTCAATTGTAGGGTGGGCTCAAAGGAGAGCTAAATAGAAGAAATTGTAAATTCTAAACCAAATTCAGATTTAGTCTTGCAAATTCAAACTGAATTTGGAGGGTTCAAATTCTAGCCCACCTTTTTAAAACTTAGCATTTTGGGGAGTGAAAAGATCAGCTTGAGAAGATATTTGGTGAAGAAATGGGGGGTGGGACCCACAGGTCATAGAGCTAAAGGAGGAGACTTACTCCCTAAGTTTTGCTCTCGGTGGGAACTTTTCCCGAGCAGCTTGCGAGCGCCACCGAGCAGCTTGCCGGTGACAGCTCCTGCTGCCGGTCTCCACGCGCTGGCGCCCTGGGGTCGGTCCTGGCCGCGCCCCCAACGTGATAACGTGCCCCCCCGGCCAAAGCAAGGCACAATTGCTTTCTCCTCCTCGCAAACAAACCGAGAGCAGAGCACCTCATCGGCGCTGCTCCACTGCCCCTGTCTCCCGGCCAGCCCAGCGCCTCTCCGGCAGGCTCAAGAGGTCAAAGAGGTGCGCCAGGAGGTACTGATCCTCATCCCGTCGTCCTCTTGCTCTCCCCCGACGCCGGCTCGCCGGAATTCGATTTTTGACACCGGCGCACGTATAGAACAGCCTGTGTTTAATTCGTGAAATTCTCCCAAACCGATTGATCATACCTCCTACAATTCAAACCACAGCAACTAGATGCCCTAGCGCCCTCCCACGCCGAAAATCAAAGGAAACCGACCCTCCTATGCCCCGGGCGACGAGAAATCGTCGCCGGCGGCCAAAACTGCCACGGTCCACGGTGACGACTAGGTTGCAGCCACTTCCTGCACGATCTGACCTCCGTTCCATGTTCCTAGAACCATACGGATGCTTTAGGACATCGTAGCTCGCCGGGAGATGCCTTGGACACGCTGGAACGTGTCCATGTCGAGCTCCCGAGCCGCCCCGCCGGTGCCGACCCACCTACAGCCGTTTTCACGCGGGGAAACCTTGCCCGGCAGCTGCGCCACGTTCCCAGGAGCATGTAGGGCGAAACCGGAGCTTATTTGGTGGAGAAATGAGGAAGAACGAGCCATGCCAAGTTTTCTGCCAGTGTGCACCCGCGGGCTCTGGCGGGAGGTTGAAGAAGCACCTGACCCGTGGGCCCCACGCGCGACTGTGCTGTTTAAAATCAAACAGAGAGTTGTGCAAACTTGTAAAATGCATAACTTAGTGTAGGAAGCTCCAAAAATAGTGATATAAATTTTGTTGGATTCCTTTAAGAGAGTACTATCCAGAGGTACAACCCAATAATTATGAAAACCCCTGGTTTGGGCTCATTAATTCATAGAATGAAAAGCATGTGGGAATTTTTCCAGGAGTTCTATGTATTGGAAAATCCCCAAATTTGGGCAGGAGAGTCTTCCAAAAATACTTGTACTCCATTAAAATTTTCAGAATCATTGGACCTCATTTGCTTGGCCAAATGTGGTGTTAATTCCTTATGTCTCTGAAAATGGGAAAATAAACAGAGGTCAATTTCAGAATTTTTCCCCAAACTTTAGAACCTCATAACTCTTGCTAGGAATCCCCAAATTTAGTGATTCAAATTGGGTTGGATTCATATTCAATAGCTCTGTCCAAATCTACAACCCAATTTGTATGAAACGAATTATTTAATTCTGGAAAATTCTTGGAAGTTTTTCTGAAAACGAATTATTGAGGGAGTTTGGTTTATCCAAAAATACCCAAATTTTGCCAGAATATTCTTTAGCACATTGTTGACCTTCTAGCAAATTTTCAGCTCATTTGAAGATCATTTGGGTTGGAATTTGCTAAAAACAATCTGCTGTGTTCATAGGAGTCCAGAAACATTTTCAGAAAATGTTTCCCACTTCCAAAAATCTTTTCTGAGCAATCCATAGCTCCAAAAATCATAGGAAAATTTAGACAAGATCTATGGGAAATACTTGGAATTGTAGTTCACTTTGTTGGGCATGAAAATGCACATTACTTCAGAATTAATTCTTTTGAGCACAAATGCTTAAAGAATTGTTCTGGAAGAACTACTCGAGTAAAAGGGCTGGATTTCGGACCAGGTTACTCTCATGTGATCAAGAACTCATATGTAAATTATCAGCCCAAGATGAGTCCTTGAACTCCCTGTTCTTATTCTCCATACTTGTGTATATGTGGGAATACATAAGAGATATTGTGAGAATTAGGGAGGGCACAATATGACTCCACATTAGATACAATTTGGCAAGCTAAATCCTCAGATAGTATAGAACCTGCTGTAAAAGTTTTGAGGCCATTGGAGTTCTTGTTCTTCAGTTGCACTGAAATCGTTTCAGCTTCTCTATTAGGTTCATTAAGGAAAATGGTTAGGGTATAGCTAAGGCCATAAGGTCAATTTAGTTTATTTCTGTTCTTTGCACAACAGAGGCAAACCAAGCTATGCTTGGCTTTTCCACACAACCTCTGTTCTTAAGAAAGTAATTCTATAACTTCTTTCCATTACATTCCATGAAACATATGCATATGCATTTCAATGGGAACCACAACGAAGGGGACTCAAAGGAGTGATTCATCAAAGTGGATCAAGCTCCGGAGAGTCAAGAGTGGATCTGCAAGGATACTAACTGCTTATATACGACTACCCTGCAAAACAGGCAAGCTCCGGTTTGCATTTAACAGCTGTTAAGTTTTTATTTTGTATTCACCTTTGGTTAAGATTTGAACTGTGCATTAGGTCTAGTGTTTGATACTCCTCTTGCATAGCCAAATGACCCATGGAGTATTGGGTAGGTGTCTTTCACCGTGTAGAACTGCCATGCTTAAGTACGGTTCGGTAGAAGTCGAGTGGTGAGATGCTACTCGCAGATTTAGGAACAACAGGGGCATACGGGATTGGTTCGTAATTGAATTAGCAAGTTAAAGTTGAGACCGGAAGGTTGTAGGAGCAGCAGGACATAGGGGTCTGGGTGCTGTATACCTGTCCGTGTCGGTCAAGGACCGATCCGTATGCGGCCCTGTTGAACAAGTTTGAGTTGTGTACCGGACTCATGCTGGCTATATGGGACCCAGTAAACCGATGTACCTCGGGAAGCTGTCGTTGGGACTTTTCGGGTCGCCTCAGGCGGACGGCCGGTGTGCAGTATGTGTGGAATATTCTCATGACATCTCACGTCGGAAGGTGCACCATGAGAGTAGCTACTGTATGGGGTGACTTGATCGATTCAGCGGGGGTGAAACGGGAGAAAGGCTGCCACGTACGACGTCAGTGATGGTTGTTGTAGGCAATGTCGAGTACGGGCGTACGTGTCGTGTAGTCCGGGTGTTATTGATTCGAATCACCGTCGCTCGCGGAATGGACCGAGCATACTTGTTCTCACAGTCGTGACGTAGTAAGAACTTGCATGAGAAAGGAACTAATCATATTGATGTGAAGTATTATACTAGTGTTGTATTGGATCTCGATGAATAGGCTAGTGCAAACTCGATTCTTTTATGCCATGAGCAATTTACATCGGGGCAAAGCGTTTCTTGTTTGATTGCGGACTCCCGATGTAGCGTGCCCAGGGTTACTTAAAATGCTGCAATTAATACCTGAAAGTAAGGATTCACTTTTAGGCGAGCTAATTATGCTTATGCCATCCTATGTTAGGTTCATAACCTCACTTAGAGTTTCATGTTTAGGGTGATGGTTAAGTCTTGCTGAGCGTTATGCTCACGGATGCTATCCGAGTTGTTTTGCAGGTAATTGACTCGCTGATTATGAGAAGGGGTGCCGATGAGACTCGGGAACCTACGAGTGCTTACTCTAAGAGCATCCTCGCCGCTGCAGATTGTGTTCGTGTTGCTAGTAAGAAACGTCCGCGGGCTGGACTGTTTCTTTGTTGCTAGTTTAGATATGAGTCGTGAGAGTGATAGTCTTCCGCTGTAGTTTACTATGATATATATTTATTTGTAAAACATTCTTGTACGCTTCCGCAAACTATTTATGTAATATGATGTGTGTTCATCGACCCGTGCGCTGCTGGGTGCCGCATAACACGGCACCACCCGACGAGGTCCCGTGGGGCCGTCTTAGCGTGGTATCTGAGTTGTTGCTCATGGTATCAGAGCTGTTTCACTTACTACGTTAAGATGCAGTGGGCAAGTATGCTCATATAACCGCGAGCGACGGTGATTCGAATCAGTACACGCCCGGACTACACGACACGTACACCCGTACTCCGAGTTGCCGGCAGCAACCTCGACTGACGTTGTACGCGGCCACCTTTCCCAAGATCTTCCACATTGGACGCAGTCCAACTGCCCCGAGTATGCAAGCTCCCTCAAGGTACATACCCGCTGTGGTATGTTCTTGAGCGAGGTACCTCCTGCTACCCTGACGCCGAAAGCCTAAGGCAGTTGGAAAAGTTCCACTATGGATCTCCCAAGGTACATCGGTTTCCTGGGTCCCATATAGCCAGGATGCGCCCGGTACACAACTCAAACTTGTCCAACAGGGCCAAGCACGGACGGGCCTTAACCGACACAGGCAGGGCTATGCACGCACGGCCTGCAACCTTCTGCATCTAAACCTCCCTGCCCGGTCTCCATTTCTTAAGTGTGAACTTTCCTCATCTTTTCTAATTCGGACCCATCCCGAGTAAACCAGCCCTAAACTCGCGAGTAGATTCCAACTACTCGTCTTCTACCAGACCTTTCCTACTAACATTAGCGTAGCCAAATTCCCTCGAGGAGTTGCTATTCTACCCTTTCTCTCTTAGGTGTTTCTGGTCATGCAAGTGGGGTTTTCAATATCATCTAGACGTAAGGCAATCAACGATGCAAAGCTATGATCTCTACAAACGGAAATGCTTTATAAAACGGTTCAAATACAAACCGGGGCTTGCCTGTTTTGCAGGTGACTACTGTTACAATCAGTTAGTGACGATCACTTGGAGCTTGATCACTTGTTCTCCTCCCTCCTTGATCTTCACTTCAAGTCCTTCTCACCTTCTTCACGTATATGCTACACGATATGATCATGCATATGTATTTAATTGAAAAGCTTTTTCTAATAAGATCTAGGGACAGTTTTAAAACTGGAACTTTGTTTAAGAATTTAAAATGACATTGGTGCTAGTGGTTTGGGTTGGGCTTAAACACTAAGATCAAGTGTTGAGTGCTTCTTCCCACTTAAGTGTTGATCACCTTAAGAGATCACACATGACAGTGGTGATCCAGAGCTCTAATGGAGCTGAGAATTTTCATGTGAGTTCCTTGTCACAAGAAAGTCCTCTGGACCAAAATTTAGCACATTTCATGGAATGGTTTATTCAGAATAATTCTCTAAGTGTTTAGTCAAAGATGAATTAATTCTGAGGTAACATCCATGTTCATGTCAAACTCAGTGAACCAAAATTTCAATTATAGTTTATAGAGTCTACATGAATTTTCCTAGGATTTTTGGAGCTAGGAATTTCCCAGAACTGAATTTACAAGTTTTGGAAATTCTCTGAAAATGTTTCTGTATTCATTTGAATACAGGGAGTTACAATCTAAATTACCCTGATCAATTCAACTCCAAATTAGCTGAAACTTTTACAGGAGTCTAATAACACCCTAGAGAATATTCTGGCAAAATTTGAGGATTTTTGGATGAACCAAACTCCCTCTAAAATTTTTTGCTGAAAAGTTTTAAAGAATTTTCCAGAATTAAATAAAGACTTTCATACAAATTGGGTTGCATAATTGGATAGAGTTTGTCAATCTGAATCTAACCCAATTTTAATCACTAATTGTGGAGGTTCCTAGCAAAAGTTATGCTCTTATAAAGTTTGGGGAAAATTTGGAATTTGAATAAATCCGGGGAAAAGTTTAAACCTGACTGTGGGCCATGGGGCACGTGTCAGCTGCTGAGGAAGTGCCACACGGGCTACAGAATTATTTCCCACGCTGTCACAGCCGATCCCGCGCCACAGAGTATCCGGCCTGTTTTCCCCGAGTCGCTGACACGCGGGCCCAGGGAGGTCGTCTTCCACCTCTCGCTCCTGCGCGATTCCGCCGCCGAGCTCGCCGGAGAAGCTCCGGGATCCGTCGTCCGGCAATCTCAGCTGCCGAAACTCGCCGCCAGCCCCTAATTCAACGTGAGGAACACGCTGGTGGGGTTTGCTCGAGCCGGTAGGGATCCCAAACTAGCCCGCGACGGCGCAACGGTTCGGACGAAGTCCGGCGACGTCGCCCCGGCGCCCTAAGCCTTCTAGGCTTCGGTTTCCAAGCTCTAGAGCACCGGCGGATGCTAAGGAACATCGACATGGGAATACAATGGCTCAGAAAACGGTTCTAAATTAGGGTTCACCGTGCACCCGATCCTTTCCGCCATAGCCGCCGTCGTAAAAACTGGAAATACGTTGTGCACAGTGTGTTTCATGTGGGGTTTCAAAAGCAAACCGGTGCGTCCTTACGTCTAGCCCTCGTGTGCGAAGTTTCGGGCTATCTAGACCATAATCAACTGGGAATTTCTCGGACACATACCAGAAGGTCGGTTTGCACCGATCGGGACAAATTCTCGAAATTCCCTGCCGACGATCCACGGTTGATCCTGAGCTTCGGGGGTGAGTTGCCTGGACGTCGCGCGCGCCCAGAGATGGCCTAGCTCGGTCATAACAAGCCGCGGTTGAAGCTGCCCACGAGAGCACTTGCTCTCGGTTCTATGGCGGCTGCCGTGGAAACTCGCCGTTCTCGGTGCAGAGAGCGTGAATCCGTTCGGTGATGGCTTGGGGGTGTGGTGGGGTGTTTTGCGGTGCGGTTTTGTTTTCAGCTGCGGCTGGCACACGCGCTAGGTGGTGGTCGATCGACCGAGAGCTCGGC
Organism: Neostapfia colusana; assembly: GCA_030760725.1. NCBI lineage: Eukaryota > Viridiplantae > Streptophyta > Magnoliopsida > Poales > Poaceae > Neostapfia > Neostapfia colusana. The sequence continues at coordinate 37,949,087 of JASWHV010000009.1, read as the reverse complement.
GGCAGCGCTCGGTTGATTTTTCTTGCGCGAGGAGGAAGAACAGGCCGAGCGTTCGGGGCTTTGGCGATGAGAGCGAAAAGGAGCCCGACAGGGGGTAATAAAGCCCTGGGCGAGGCGGTTCCCGCGGGGAGGCGGTCGCCCGAGGCGGTGAGCGCCGCTGTCGGCTCTGCCGATTGCTTCACGTGGGAAGTAAGCAAAACAGAGACTGTGGACTCCAGATCTTTTGCAATTTCAGTGTTCCCAATGACATGTGGGACCCACTGATCAGTCCTCCTTATCCCCTCTCCAAATATCTCCCAAGTTTGAATGTTGAGTGAATTCAATTGTGGGAATTCAAATCTGGTATGCATTTGGATAATTGGGCAAGTTTCATCCAAATTCAAACATGCATTTGAATTCTTTGTCTTTTAAAGTCCATTTTGCAAAATGGGTTGCAAACTATTTCCATAAATCATGAAACTTGTCACACCCCCTAATTTGGACTCAAGGAATTCAAATATGAAATCTGATTTTTATTTTGGCTGCTGTAAATGAGATTTTTAGCACAACAGTTTTGAATTCCATTGTGTTTTTCTAATTTGAATTTTTGTTTGAACAAATTGTTCCAAATCTGATTTTTGTTTTCTCACACATATGGGAACGTCCCATCCTTGTTTTTAGACCCCTCTAGGGTTCCACGTTCTCAAATGAACATTTGACTTGTGTGAAGAAAGCCCTCATGTGTGTTATCACATGTGGGAAAAAGTTTTAACAAGTCCCAAATTTCATACACATGAAACAAAACTTTGCAAACAAGTGTTTCTTTGTATTCATAATTTTTGGGACCTTTACATTCCTCCCCCCTTAAAAGGAATCTCGTCCCGAGATTCAAAAGAAGACGAGGTGGGAGGTAATTACAAGGTTTATGACAAAAGCTCCGGATAATTCTTGTGGATGTAATCTTCGGTTTCCCACGTCGCCTCTTCTGGGGTATGATTACTCCACAGGACTTTGTAAAATTTCAAAGTCCGGTTCCTGGTGGTCCGGGTCTTTTCGTCGATAATCTGTACAGGTTGCTCGACATAGGTGAGATCCGGCTTCAACTCATCGATGTCTTCAGTGCGGATGGCAGTGGTAAACTTGAGACACTTCCGCAGCTGGGACACGTGAAATATGTCATGAATACCCGCAAGGCTTGCCGGTAGTTCCAGCCGGTAGGCTACAGTCCCGCACTTCTCCGTGATAGTAAATGGACCGATGAATCGGGGAGCAAGTTTCCTCTTGACACCAAACCGATGAATCCCCTTCATCGGAGACACCCGAAGATACACGTGCTCTCCGACTTCGAAATGCAGCGGTCGACGTCTCTGGTCCGCGTAGCTCTTTTGACGAGATTGGGCAGCTTTGAGGTTCTCTTGTATCATCCGAACTCTCTCTTCGGCTTCATTGACAAGATCAACCCCGAATGTTACTCGTTCACCGGATTCGCACCAGTTCAATGGTGTACGGCACTTCCGGCCGTATAGAGCTTCATATGGTGCCATCTGGATGCTCGTCTGATATCCGTTGTTGTACGAGAACTCCGCCAGCGGTAAGTGATCATCCCAGCTCTTACCGTGGGGGATGGCACATGCTCTCAGCATATCCTCTAGTATTTAATTCACCCTCTCCGTTTGCCCATCGGTTTGAGGGTGATACGCAGAGCTTCTAATCAACTTTGTCCCCAAGGATGCGTGTAGCTTATCCCAGAAACGGGCTACGAACAGCGATCCTCTATCTGACACAATGGTGCGGGGAACTCCATGTAAGCACAAGATCCGTGCTATGTACAGCTCCGCATACTGCCTTGCGTTATACCTAGTATGCACCGGGATGAAGTGTGCCGATTTGGTTAACCGGTCCACGATTACCCAAATCGAATCATGGTTGTGGGAGGTCATCGGCAACCCGACGATGAAGTCCATACTCAAGTCTTCCCACTTCCATGCCGGTACTTCCAATGGCTGCAACAGGCCTGACTTCTTCATATGGTCGGCCTTGACTCTTCGACACGTATCACACTCTGAAACGTACTTTGCAACTTCACGTTTCATACGTGTCCACCAAAACTTCTTCCGGAGATCTTGGTACATTTTATTACTGCCCGGATGAATGGAAAACTTGGACAAATGAGCTTCATCCAAAATTTTCTTCCGTAGTCCCATACCCCGGGGTACTACAATCCGGTCGTTAAACCACAAAGTACCCTCATCATCCTTCCGGAAGCACTTCATTTCTCCGTTGTCTATCCTTCGCCGTATGTGAGACATACCCTTGTCTTTCCGTTGAGCTTCAATGATCTCCTCTCGGATGGTAGGAATGAGAGCGAGATTGTAGAGAGCTCCATACGGGATGACACGGAGGCTTGGTTCTTTATCATCCATTTCAGCAATAGTTAGGTGATGGATATGCGCCTTACGACTAAGCGCATCGGCGACCATATTCGCCTTTCCTGGATGATAATGAATCTCTAGTTCATAATCCTTAATGAGCTCTAGCCATCTTCGTTGCCTCATGTTCAATTCTTTCTGAGTGAAGATGTACTTCAAGCTCTTGTGGTCGGTGTAGAGGTGTACAAGATTTCCGAGCAAGTAATGCCTCCACATCTTCAAAGCAAGGACCACGGCAGCTAACTCAAGATCATGAGTTGGATAATGCTGCTCGTGAGTTCTGAGTTGACGAGATCCATAAGCGACCACTCGTCTTTCTTGCATCAGCACGCAGCCAAGACCGATGCCAGATGCATCGCAATAAACGTCGAATGGCTTCGTTGTATCCGGCTGAGCAAGAACTGGGGCTGTTGTGAGATGCTTCACTAAGGTCTTGAAAGCTTGTTCACACGCAGCACCCCACACAAATCTGGTGTTCTTCTTTAATAATTCCGTCATCGGTTTAGCAATCTTGGAGAAACTCGGAATAAACCTCCGGCAGTAACCCGCTAAACCGAGGAAGCTTCGGATTTCATGTACTGACTTTGGTGACTCCCATTTCTGTACTTGGATAATCTTACTTGGATCTACAGTGATGCCCTCCGCTGAAATGATGTGTCCGAGAATAGGTACTTGATTAATCCAGAATTCACACTTGCTAAATTTTGCATAGAGCTGATGATCTCGCAATCTTTGTAGCACAATATGCAGATGTTCAGCATGTTCTTCCTCTGACTTGGAGTACACCAAGATATCGTCGATGAAAACAATGACGAATTTATCCAACTCCGGCATGAACACTGAATTCATCAGGTACATAAAGTGTGCCGGAGCATTGGTCAAACCAAAAGACATAACGAGATACTCATACAGCCCGTACCTCGTTGAAAATGCCGTCTTCGGAATATCTTCTGCCTGGATTTTAATCTGATGATATCCGGACCGAAGATCCATCTTCGAAAATACCTTCGCACCCACTAATTGATCGAAGAGCATATCAATGCGAGGTAGTGGATACTTGTTCTTGATGGTAACGGCATTCAAAGGACGATAATCAACACAAAGCTGTAGTGTTTCGTCCTTCTTCTTGACAAACAATGCAGAACAACCCCAAGGTGACGAACTTGGTCGTATAAAGCCCTTGCTCATTAGGTCATTCAGCTGTGTCTTCAATTCTGCCAGTTCATTGGGTGCCATCTTGTACGGCCTTCGTGATATCGGTGTGGTTCCCGGTATAAGTTCGATCTTGAACTTAACGTCTCGTTCGGGCGGCATGCCCGGTAAATCATCGGGAAACACATCCGGGTACTCACATACCACCGGAATGTCCTCTATCTTGACGGCTTCCGTGTGGTTCACTGTTGCAATCTGCTGCCGTCTGGCGCTCAGAATTAATATATGAAGACCGTGCTGTGGGGAGTTGAGCTCAACGGTCCTAGAGCGGATGTTAAGAACTACTCTGTGGTAATTCAACCACGACATTCCCAAAATGATGTCGATTTTCAGACCCTCAAGGATAATGAGAGTCGTAGGGTATATTTTACCCCCCAAACAAAGAGGTGCTCGGGAGACAACCTCACTTGCGGTACTGCTGCCCCCGGGCGAAGATATGAGGTATTGCCTCTTTGTGTAAACGGTTTGGATCTGATGTTGAGCCACAAAAGATTGGCTAACGAAGTTGTGTGTGGCACCGGAATCAAAGAGAACTAAAACCGGTAGCTGACTCAGAGAAAACATCCCTGCTAAAGCGGCTTCTCCTTCCGGAACATCATCAATCACAGTATAGTGAATGTTGCCCCTTATCTGCCCTCCTATCTGCAGATTAAGGTACGGGTCGTATTGTTGTAAATATGATGACCCGCATCCTTGAATTCCCTCCGAACATTGCCTATCATAATGGCCCTTACGCCCACAAGTAAGACACGGATGCCTCTGCGGTTCTTCGTTGACTTGCGGTGGACTGCTAGGTACATATGGCTGCAGCGATGGAGCACAAACCACCGTCTGATGCTGTGGCTGTGGAGGTGGTGCAAGTTGTAGAACTTGACCAGCAATCAATCTCTGAGGAGTTGATCGTACAGGTGGCCTCCATCTTTCACCGGGTGGCGTTTGATACACCAAACGGTACTTCTGAGACACATGACTTGTGCTAGCCTGCTCGATCTTACTCATCTTTCTCTTCTCCGCTTGCCACTCAAGTGTAGGCTTCTCTTGAATGAAAGCCGCATTGACCATGTCGGTGTAACTGCCATTATTATGTACGGCCAGCTTCTCCTGTAATATGGCACTCAGGCCATGGAAAAATAGGTCACACCGTGCCTCTTCTCTCGCCACATATTCGGGAGCATATTGGGCCAAAAGATTAAATCTCCTGACATACTCGAGGACACTCATGTCCCCTTGCTTCAAGCCCAAAAATTCCTCCCGCTTTGCCTTGACAATACCTAGTGGTATGTAACGAGTAGCGAAAGGCTTCACAAAACTCTCTCCATGTTACTTGATGGCCCTCCGGAATGGTGGCAATATAATCCACCCACCAGTTTCCGGCGGCTCCATGGAGTTGTTGAGCGGCAAACTTTGTCTTCTGGTATTCATCACACTTGAATACTCCAAACTTGGACTCCATGACACGAAGCCATTGATCTACTTCCACAGGTTCGGTGGCTTCAGTAAAAATTGGCGGTTGAGTCGCCAAAAAGTCCAGATAAGCGTCCCGAGGTGGAACGACTTGTTGCGTGTTCTGGAGTATGCCTTGCTGTACCAAAGCTTGGAGTAAGCGTGTGTGTTCTTGCGTTGCTTCTTGGAGTAGCCTAGCGTTCTCTTGGTTAGACTTGACGACTCGAGTCATAAGATCCATCCATCCCGTGGATGGTGGTTCCGATGGTGGGGTAGAAGCATCACCACCTTGACGAGAACTTCCGGCCCTATCCCTAGAGCGATTACGAACCATACTGCAAAATGTAGTTGAGATGAGTTAAAAAGAACTCAGCAGTATTTTAGACTAATGGAAACATGATTATGTCAAAACTTTATGAAAGCAGTAACAAAATTCATGTTTACCAAACTCCTTAGTAGGCATAGCTATCCAGCCTATCTGTACAGGACAGACCTTTATGCACTATCTCCAGATTTTGATCTAGTTAAGGGCATTTTCATAACTCAAGTTGAATACCAAAGTTAAAGTTAACTTCAGTATCTTTCCAACGAGTACTCATATGCCCCCAGATCATCTCCGGATTTAAAGTTATTATTTTCCAAAGTTGACAGAATTCCTGGATAAATTTTGCCAGCACCTCCTTTGTACGTGGCTGATTTTATCACAGTTGTATATGTAAATACAATAAGAACCTGAACAAACATTGAACTACAACAATGTTGCACATTTCATAACATTTGAAATGGTGTACCATAGGCTTCTTAAGGGGTTTTCTACAGAAAGTTATAGCTTAAAAACATAAAGGTCCAGAGAGGTTTTGTTACTGTCCTGGTTCTGGACAGTTTACCTTACTCTGAACTTTCTACTTATTTAGCATGTGATGTAGCTCTGGAGGTCTACAAATAAGTTGTAGATCACTTGAAAATCTTTCCATAACTGTATCATACACCTTAATTGGGTCAAGCTACCCAAAGTTATGCTCTGTTGAAGTCCAGCACAAATTTCTGCTGAAAACAGAGCACTCTGTTTTTGAAATCTTTGAAGCCTAGTCCTCCTCTCATTTGAATCTTAGCTCAAAATAAGAGTTCAGTAACTAATATTTGTTTCAAACTTCCATTTTTATTTGAAAGTTAGTTCATGAGTCATTTCTTCAAAGAAAAGGGGTTATTATGTTTAGTACGGCGTCGATGCACCGTAAGAAGCATGTCGGTACTACGTAGCCTCACCAAAAGAAAATCCTAACCGGATTATACCGGTATAACGTATCTTAGGTGGCACTAAAACGGTCACCCGCAAACGTGTACTATTCGTACTACGGTTTCGTGGTTAATCCTGCATAAGTCACACTCAATCATCAGGTCCGGCTGCACACCGAACCCGGTATCCATACAGTTCTTACACCCGTCCGTCATCACTCGCACAGGTGTTCTCAAGCCAAACACGCCTTGAGCTACGTGTTCACGTTACTAACCACGTGACGGGGTTTCCCAAATTGCACCACGCACGCCTGGGACAGACGTTGCTCGAATACCCCAAACGACATGAAGAGTCGTAGAGGATACTAAAGCGGGTCGGGTTACCTGCCACCCGTGGGGCTCCACCCTTCAGCTTGTGCGCACTGGTGGACAGCGCTTACGTGCACCCCCCAAGACATATATTGTCCTGAGATGCACGATTTTCTGACATAACAAATAAGTTAGATTGCCACCTTCATATTAAGCTAATAGTAATCCTTATGTGGGCCTAGTACCGTATCCTCATCGTAACCTATATTTTTGTCGTAATACCTTCCTTATTCCGTGTGCTATTACCAATGCGGCTCTGATACCACGCTGACATGACCCGCTCAACCGAGACAGGCCACTCGCCCGGGAATCGCATTGGGTGGTGCCGTGTTGTGCGGCACCCAACAGCACACATATGAGGAACAATGTATTGCATAAAACAATAGCGGAAGCTTACAAGTTTTTCCTTTGTAAATACTTTACATCAAGTAACTACAGCGGACGTCTATATCAACTCACGTCGAATAACTAAGAGCACTCGAGATGAAGTCCAGCCCGCGGACTCCTCTCGCTAGCAACACGAAGGCAAGCAGCAGCGGCTGGGTTCTCCATGTGTTACCTGACTCGGGAGTCCCCGAGTCTCACCGGACAACCTTCTTTTCAGCATCGTTGTTAACCTGCAAAACCACTTACATAGCAAGCGTGAGCACATAGGCTCAGCAGGTCTGACCCGTCTCTCCTAAGCAAGAAACTCTACATGCACGACGGTTGCAATTGGGTTGGCTAGATTTGCATAAAGGACTCGCCTAAAGTCGATCCTTAACTTTCAGATTTTTAAGCCTCATTGTGCAAACCTTGAGCCGAAAAGCATCGCAACTCCACAATCAAACAAGAAACGCTTTGTTGCGATGCTCCTTGCACAAAGTGAAAGTAAACTTTAATGAGCCTACCTCTAATTCACTCATGGTTGCAATACAAGTTATAGCACAGCCTTATCAAGTTCAAAAGAATAACCAGTTCAGTTCTTACTACGTCAAGACGCAGTGGGCAAGTATGCTCAAATAACCGCGAGCGACGGTGATTCGAATCAGTACACGCCCGGACTACACGACACGTACACCCGTACTCCGAGTTGCCGGCAGCAACCTCGACTGACGTTGTACGCGGCCACCTTTCCCAAGATCTTCCACATTGGACGCAGTCCAACTGCCCCGAGTATGAAAGCTCCCTCAAGGTACATACCCGCTGTGCTATGTTCTTGAGCGAGGTACCTCCTGCTACCCTGACGCCGAAAGCCTAAGGCAGTTGGAAAAGTTCCACTATGGATCTCCCAAGGTACATCGGTTTCCTGGGTCCCATATAGCCAGTATGCGCCCGGTACACAACTCAAACTTGTACAACAGGGCCAAGCACGGACGGGCCTTAACCGACACAAGCAGGGCTATGCACGCATGGCCTGCAACCTGCTGCATCTAAACCTCCCTGCCCGGTCTCCATTTCTTAAGTGTGAACTTTCCTCATCTTTTCTAATTCGGACCCGTCCCGAGTAAACCAGCCCTAAACTCGCGAGTAGATTCCAACTACTCGTCTTCTACCGGACCTTTCCTACTAACATTAGCGTAGCCAAATTCCCTCGAGGAGTTGCTATTCTACCCTTTCTCTCTTAGGTGTTTCTGGTCATGCAAGTGGGGTTTTCAATATCATCTAGACGTAATGCAATCAACGATGCAAAGCTATGATCTCTACAAATGGAAATGCTTTATAAAACGGTTCAAATGCAAACCGGGGCTTGCCTGTTTTGCAGGTGACTACTGTTACAATCAGTTAGTGACGATCACTTGGAGCTTGATCACTTGTTCTCCTCCCTCCTTGATCTTCACTTCAAGTCCTTCTCACCTTCTTCACGTATATGCTACACGATATGATCATGCATATGTATTTAATTGAAAAGCTTTTGCTAATAAGATCTAAGGACAGTTTTAAAACTGGAACTTTGTTTAAGAATTTAAAATGACATTGGTGCTAGTGGTTTGGGTTGGGCTTAAACACTAAGATCAAGTGTTGAGTGCTTCTTCCCACTTAAGTGTTGATCACCTTAAGAGATCACACATGACAGTGGTGATCCAGAGCTCCAATGGAGCTGAGAATTTTCATGTGAGTTCCTTGTCACAAGAAAGTCCTCTGGACCAAAATTTAGCACATTTCATGGAATGGTTTATTCAGAATAATTCTCTAAGTGTTTAGTCAAAGATGAATTAATTCTGAGGTAACATCCATGTTCATGTCAAACTCAGTGAACCACAATTTCAATTATAGTTTATAGAGTCTACATGAATTTTCCTAGGATTTTTGGAGCTAGGAATTTCCCAGAACTGAATTTACAAGTTTTGGAAATTCTCTGAAAATGTTTCTGTATTCATTTGAATACAGGAACTTACAATCTAAATTACCCTGATCAATTCAACTCCAAATGAGCTGAAACTTTTAAAGGAGTCTAATAACACCCTAGAGAATATTCTGGCAAAATTTGAGGATTTTTGGATAAACCAAACTCCCTCCAAAATTCTTTTGCTGAAAAGCTTTAAAGAATTTTCCAGAATTAAATAAAGACTTTCATACAAATTGGGTTGCATAATTGGATAGTGTTTGTCAATCTGAATCTAACCCAATTTGAATCACTAATTTTGGAGGTTCCTAGCAAAAGTTATGCTCTTCTAAAGTTTGGGGAAAATTTTGGAATTTGAATAAATCCGGGGAAAAGTTTAAACCTGACTGTGGGCCATGGGGCACGTGTCAGCTGCTGAGGAAGTGCCACACGGGCTACAGAATTATTTTCCGCGCTGTCACAGCCGATCCCGCGCCACAGAGTATCCGGCCCGTTTTCCCCGAGTCGCTGACACGCGGGCCCAGGGAGGTCGTCTTCCACCTCTCGCTCCCGCACGATTCCGCCGCCGGGCTCGCCGGAGAAGCTCCGGGATCCGTCGTCCGGCCATCTCAGCTGCCGAAACTCGCCGCCAGCCCCTAATTCAACGTGAGGAACACGCTGGTGGGGTTTGCTCGAGCAGGTAGGGCTCCCAAACTAGCTCGCGACGGCGCAACGGTTCGGACGAAGTCCGGCGACGTCGCCCCGATGCCCTAAGCCTTCTAGGCTTCGGTTTCCAAGCTCTAGAGCACCGGCGGACGCTAAGGAACATCAACATGGGAATACAATGGCTCAGAAACGGTTCTAAATTAGGGTTCACCGTGCACCCGAACCTTTCCGCCATAGCCGCCATCGTAAAAACTGGAAATACGTCGTGCACAGTGTGTTTCATGTGGGGTTTCAAAAGCAAACCGGTGCGTCCTTACGTCTAGCCCTCGTGTGCGAAGTTTCGGGCTATCTAGACCATAATCAACTGGGAATTTTTCGGACACGTACCGGAAGGTCGGTTTGCACCGATCGGGAGAAATTCTCGAAATTCCCTGCCGACGATTAACGGTTGATCCTGAGCTTCGGGGGTGAGTTGCCTGGACGTCGCGCGCGCCCAGAGATGGCCTAGCTCGGTCGTAACAAGACGCGGTTGAAGCTGCCCACGAGAGCACTTGCTCTCGGTTCTATGGCGGCTGCCGTGGAAACTCGCCGTTCTTTGTGCAGAGAGCGTGAATCCGCTCGGTGATGGCTCGGGGGTGTGGTGGGGTGTTTTGCGGTGCGGTTCTGTTGCTCAGCTGCGGCTGGCACACGCGCTAGGTGGTGGTCGATCGACCGAGAGCTCGGCAGCAGCGCTCGGTTGATTTTTCTTGCGCGAGGAGGAAGAACAGGCCGAGGGTTCGGGGCTTCGGCGATGAGAGCGAAAAGGAGCCCGACAGGGGGTAATAAAGCCCTGGGCGAGGCGGTTCCCGCGGGGAGGCGGTCGCCCGAGGCGGTGAGCGCCGCTGTCGGCTCTGCCGATTGCTTCACGTGGGAAGTAAGCAAAACAGAGACTGTGGACTCCAGATCTTTTGCAATTTCAGTGTTCCCAATGACATGTGGGACCCACTGATCAGTCCTCCTTATCCCCTCTCCAAATATCTTCCAAGTTTGAATGTTGAGTGAATTCAATTGTGGGAATTCAAATCTGGTATGCATTTGGATAATTGGGCAAGTTTCATCCAAATTCAAACATGCATTTGAATTCTTTGTCTTTTAAAGTCCATTTTGCAAAATGGGTTGCAAACTATTTCCATAAATCATAAAACTTGGCACACCCCCTAATTTGGACTCAAGGAATTCAAATATGAAATCTGATTTTTATTTTGGCTGCTGTAAATGAGATTTTTAGCACAACAGTTTTGAATTCCATTGTGCTTTTCTCATTTGAATTTTTGTTTGAACAAATTGTTCCAAATCTGATTTTTGTTTTCTCACACATATGGGAACGTCCCATCCTTGTTTTTAGACCCCTCTAGGGTTCCAAGTTCTCAAATGAACATTTGACTTGTGTGAAGAAAGCCCTCATGTGTGTTATCACATGTGGGAAAAAGTTTTAACAAGTCCCAAATTTCATACACATCAAAAACAAAACTTTGCAAACAAGTGTTTCTTTGTATTCATAATTTTTGGGACCTTTACACGGCGGCTGCTCGGCGGCGGCTCGGGGCGATGGCGGCGGTGGCGAAACAGCGGCGGCGGCGTGCGGCGCTGCGGTGCTCGGGCTCGGGCTAATTAGCCCGAGCCCGGGCTGGGGCGGCGGTTAAACCCACCTACGTACGACGGCCAGATAACTTACGACGGCTTAGGTCACGGCCGTCGTAAGTTACGCTTATTTTACGATGGTGGCGTAACTTACGACCGCTTAGGGTTGCGGCCTTCGTAAGTAATGGATATCTTACGATGGCCAGTTAACTTACGACGGCCATGGGCCCGTAGCCGTCGTAAGTTAGTTTACTTACGACGGCCCAGGGCGACCGTCGTAAGTTAGTTTTCTTATGACGGCTAGCCATTGTAAATTACAGTGGCCGTCGTAAGGTGCGCCGTTTCCTGTAGTGTGATGCGTCAACCAAGCCATTCCCAAGAGTATGTCAATCCGCAAGCCTTCCAGGATGATAAGAGTGGTAGGATATATCCGCCCATCCAAACACATAGGCGCTCAAGCAACAATTCTGCCCGCTGTCCTACTACCTGCTGGTGAATTAATCTGATAAGATGCGGGCAAGGTGGTTGATGGTACTTGGTGCTTAACCACATAATCTTTGCTGATAAAATCATGTGTAGCACCCGAGTCGAACAACACGAGCGTGGGCTGATCACGTAGGCTGAACATGCGAACCAACACTGGTTCTCCTACGGGAACGTCTTCAACTGCCATATAGTTTATGTTTCCCACTTTCAGTGATGTTCTTCTTGACCGACCATAGAATTTCTTTGCAGATTGAGATGACATGTGACTGCTGCTTTGCTGGGTCACTTGACCCTCCTGAGAAATATGTTCTACATCGCTACGAGTACCGTACGTTACGAGCTCAGGATCTTCACAATATGAAAGTGATTGATATTCTTGTGCACCTTGTTGAAGTGGGGCTGCACAACTACTCATTTGCTGCTGTTGCAGCAGTGGCTGAACCTCCATGGGTGAATATGGACAGTATTGCATCTGAGGTGGTCCGTCAAAGGACTGAATCTCTATCCCGGATGGTAAGCAATATATCACCGGTTGTTCTTGATGATAATCACCCGACTTGCCAGTGATAATTTTCTCTTCCTCTTTTTTCCTTATGCTCGAGTTCAGCTATTTCTTGAATCATAGCGGCATTGACTAACTCGCTATAATTCTCTTTATTGCATTGTGCCAGTTTTATCCGAATCTTCACATCGAGGCCTCGGAAGAAATAATGACACTTCATCGTCTCGTTATGCACATAAGCGGATGCATATTGTACTAAACAGTTAAATTCCTTAAAGTACTTCATAACACTCATGCCTCCTTGTTTGAGTTCATAGAACTCTTCAATTCTGGTATTGACGACGCCCTCACAGATATGACGTGCACGCAAAGCATCACGAAACTCCGTCCATGACAAACGATGACCTTCAGCGATCTTAGCAAGATATTCAGACCACCAAGCACCAGCGGATCCATGAAGTTGCTGAGCGGCAAATAAAGCCTTCTCATATTCATCACACTGGAGCATTCCCAATTTAGATTCAATCACTCGGAGCCAATGATCTGCCTCCAAGGCTTCTTTAGCATCAGAGAATACCGGTGGTTGTCTTGCTAGAAAATCCAAATAAGTGTTCAGGGTGGGATTTTGCTGTGAGGTCTCTTGTCGGATGCCTTGCTGCACCAACAACTCAAGAGACTCAGCCATTCTTCCCAACACGTCCGCCAGTCTGGTTGATGATGGCGGTGATCGTCGCTGCGATGAATCATTTCTGACACGACCCCACGGTCTTGTCGAGCCAGGATCACGCTGAGGGGTGCTGCGTTGCACAGCACCGGATAACACACATCAAAGGTACAAGCGGAAGCGGAATTTTATTACATAAACAGGTTTATGAACATGTTTACATCAAAGTAAGTTTAGTCTACACTCGCGGCATAGACTACGCATCAAGTCCACGTTCAGCCCTCGAACGTGTCCTTGCTAGCACACACGCACACTAACTCTGCGGCGTGCACGACTCCCACTCGACGGGTTCCCCTCCTGGGGTTCCGTCTCCTCTTCGGGAGTCCCTTCCTCATAGAACCCTGCAAAAGCTTCAACCACAAGCAGTGAGCATGAAGGCTCAGCAAGTCTGACCCGTCTCACCTAAACATGGAACTTCTACATGAGGGGTGATAGGTACATGAGGTAAAAATCATTTGCAAAGGACTCGCCTAATTAGTGGAACCTTACTTTCAAGTTTTAGCAGCAGGTTGTGGAGAACCATACGCTAAGGCACATGACAGAGCCGCAATCAAACAAGAAACGCATTTCTCTCATGTACTTTGCCCAAAGTTGAAAAGAACTTTAGTTAGCTTTAAACTACAACAAACCATTAACAAGCAAAGTCCATCTTTCAATCAGCAGCATTTTAACATGTAACTAGCCTGTTCTTTCTACGTCACGGTACAGTGAACAAGTGGTACTCACTGACCGCGAGGGACGGTGATTATAATCGATTTACACCTGCAGGGTTACCCGAACAACCCGTCACGTACGCCCGTACTCGATGTTGCCTACAACAACCATCACGGACGCCGTACGCAACAACCTTTCGCCCGTCAGCCAAATATTGAACCGGTCCCATCGTCCCGAGCAAGAGGTCTCTGCACGCGCATCTCAGTGCCGCCAGCCGATTTACACCTTGAGCTCTCAACCTACCCTCTGAACGACGGGCAATGCCTCAATACCCAGCTACCTGAGTTACATCAGTTTCCCGGTTTCCATATAGCCGGTAGGTCTTCGGTACTGTTCTAGCTTGTTCAACAGGCCCGCACACGGCTCGGTCCTCAATCGACACAAGCGGAGCTATAGCACACAGGCCCCAAAGTCCTGCTGCCCTTATTCTCCGCTCGGTCTCATCTTTCTTGCCATGTGAATCATGTGCTATCTCTACCCGAGTCGAGTGCCTCTAGCCTATGCTCGCGAGTAGTTCCAACTGCTCGACTTGTACCGAATCCTACTCTATCTTAGCATTGCAGTAGCTAATGGGGTTTGCCATCCTAAACCCAACCCATGGTTTTCTTGGCTATGCAATTGGGTTTCCAAACAAGACTCTAATGCAAAGAATAAGGTATTCAAGTATGTGCTCAAAACAATAAAAACTTGTAAAAAGGTTAATGCAAACCAGAGCTTGCCTTGCTGCTCTTGGTCGTAGGCTAGCTGTTCCTACGGAGTAACAAAGTCTAGGACTTCGGGTTCCTCCTCGACCTTAGCGACTACATGATAGAAGGAATACATGTATCAATTGAAATGCATTTGTATTAAGTTGAAGTTGTGAAGTCTATAACTCTCACTAGACAGACCCAATGACTGTGAAACTTTTACTGTGGCTTGGTTACAACCTAGGTACAGACTTGGTCAAGTTTTAGTTGCAGTAAAACTCATTTGAGCTCTCCACAATTAATTATGCACTTGACCTTAATTGAAGGCTTTTAGGGTGTTCTAAGGATTTTCATGAAACAAACTATGACTTTCTGAAAACTAGATTTTCAGAGGGTTCTAATGGAGTTGGTCTCACTTAATTTGAAGGTTCCTAGCTAAAGATATGAGCTAAACAATTTCAGAGAAAATTCTGAAAATGTTTCTGAACATTTTCTATTTTCTCTGGAACAGTTTCACTAATCACACCATTAGGTGGATCAAATGAGCTCAAATGGATCTGAAATTTTTATGGTAGTTCAGAGATATTTTGGTGAACATCCCAGCAAAATTTCAGGATTTTCCTCCATGGGATGTTCACCAAAATTCCTCCATGAAAATCCTTATTTCTCCAGTTAAAATTCCTAACAGTTTAAATTTTGAGGAATTAATTCTGGAGAAATAAGGATTTTCATGAAGTGAAACTTGATTTTCTGGAAAGTGCTCGGAAAGCTGAATCCAACAAAATTTGGTTCACTCGATTTGGAGTTTTCTAGCCAAAGTTATGAGGATTTGAAGTTTGAAGGAAATCTGAAAATCGGGGAAAAGTTTAAACTCACGAGTGGGCCCTGGGGACACACGTCGCACGCCGAGGCGACAGCACACCGCGGCCCACAAGGATTTTGCGCGCCAGCACACCCGATCCCGGCCGCAGCCCGATACCGATTCAAAATATCGGCCGCTGACAGCTGGGGTCCACCCCTTTCTTCAACCTCGCGACGCCCGCGCTCCACCGCCGAGGGACCTCGCCGGAGAGCTCGCCGCCGGCTTCTGTACAGCTCCAAACTTCACGATTTTGTCCGCCCCTGCCTACTTTCACTCGGGGAACAGGATTCTGGGGTCAGCTACTCATGACAATGGCCGGTGCATGGTCGGCGACGAGCCGCCACCTCGGAAAGACTTCGGCCATGTCGGCTAACTTCCCTAGCACCTCAACTACTCGAGGAACCAGTCGGGAAGCATCAGTGGACCTCTGGGAAGGTCGGCATGAGCTTGAGGCAGCTCGGGGAAGGCCCGAAGTAGGTCCTCACCGTGCGCCCGATGCCTCCCTTTTGTTCCGCCGTTGGTAAACCTCGAATTACGCCGGGTACAGAGGTTCTCTGGCCAAGGGTTGTGAAGGCAACTTGTGTGTTACCGTGTCTAGTTTGTGTGAGAGCGGATTGGGGCCCTCTAATCCTTTCTAGAGCACGAATTCGACGGAATCGCACCCGAAGGTCGTGCTGCACACAGAAAGGGGAAAACTGGAAATTCGCCGCCGGTGAGCAATCACTCGGGCTGTGGCTCCGGGGTGAGCAGCACCGGTCACCAGCACGTCCAAGGGTGCCTTGGCTCGGGCGTGACAACGCCCTGGTTGGGCTGTCCACGGAAGCCCGAGGTGCGGTGGTTCTAAGTCACTGAATTGATCTTTCGGCATAACCGATTTCAATCGGTCTCAACTGAATTTTAGCAGCGGGGAGGACGGAGGAAGGTCTCTAGTACCTTGCCGTGGCTCTGGAGGGGACGGAGAGGCTGTGATCAAGCTTCTCTGATCAGCTGCGAGTGATCGGCAGCGATGGCGCGGTTCTGATGCGAGGAGGCAGCAGAGTGGGTGGTGATCGCTCCGATCAGGGCGGTGGCGTAGATAAGGGGGCTGTGAGGCGGTTCAGCACGTCGGGGCGGCAAGCATGTGTTGTCCCGGTCGCCTCTTCGCCGTGGCGGCTGCTCAGTCCGGCGCAAGAACCCGAGCTGGGTTTTCAGTCGGTTTGGGTTGGAGTAGTGGCTGACATGTGGGTCCCACTTCCAGTTTTAACCTCTGAAATTTACTCCTAATCACTGTTGTAAACAGTGAGCCCCATAATACCCCTGGTAATTCGAATTATTCACCCATGAGCCATTTGAATTAGTTAGAATTCAAATGGGGTTTAGTTTGAATGAATTTCAGCACAAGTTCAGTTTTGAAATTCAAATAAAGTTTGAATTTCCCCCATTTAGCTCATGTCAAGATCAACTCCAAATGGAGTGAAAATTGGTGTGTGGGCTCACAAAAATGTGCTGAGTAAGAATATGCCTCCCACTTTTGAATTCATGGGATAAAAACAGTTTGAATTTGAATATGGTTTCAAACTGCCCTCTTTCTAGTTATACCCAAAATGACCTCAAAAAGGTTTTGAATTCGGGTGAAACTTGGCATGGACATCCTTAGCAATGTGTATGAGTTTTCATATGCCCAGCCCCTCTATATCACATGTGGGAAATACCACTTTTGCAATATGTGAGTTTGTTCTCTAATGAGCATGTTGATGGTGGTCACTTGCTCTTCATTTGTGTTCATCAACTTTCCTCAAATGAGGTGTGTGGTGTGGTGATGAACACTTCAAATATGTGTCAAAAATTGAGGCCCTTACAATTTCCATCCCAACTGGAACCACTAACTTCATACCCGGAATGAGTATGATCCATACTGCAAGAGTGAGAAATTTACAGTTAATATCCAAGAGTGTACTCAGCTTTAACTCGAAATTATTAACCGCAAAAGCATCACATCAACTGTGCAGCATATATAAAGGAAACAAGGTTTTTGACAATTCTGAAATATGAACAATGATTGTTGAAGTTTGTCAAACTCTTAAACCAACAACAAGGAATGATGAAAGATAACTAATGAATATGTCATGGAACTTAGAGAAGTATAAAAACCTTCATGTCCACAACAAGTCCTAAGTTACATGGGCAATGAGCAATGCTCTGTTCAGTATGACCCTTGGACATTAATCCCAGAATTTGATTATGAAAATGGCAGTTTCATGTCTCAAGGTGAATATCAAAGATATACATAACTTCAATATCTTTCCAAGGAGTATTTATTTGCCTTCATATATATTCTATATCAGAAGGTGTGATATTTCAAAGTTGAAAGAAATCTGGAACAATTTTGACAGCACCTCCTTTGGAAGTAGCTGTTTTGTCTGCAAGATTTCATACACTTAAACTCCAAATCTGGAGATCCTTTGAACTACAAAGTCATAGCACATATCACAAACTTTCCAACAATGTCTTACATGACCCTTAAAGATTTTTCTGCAAAAGGTTATGGTCAAAATACAGAAAATTCCCTATTCAAGTTCAGCAAAAATTCTGCTGAAAACAGGGGTGGTTGCTTCTAATGGTTTGAAATGGAAACTATACTCCCAATTGACTCTTAGTTCAATATAGGAGTTCATTAACCCCTAATGGAATCCTAGACTCCAAATTTACTCTTTTCTTTGAAAAATTTCTTTTTGTAGGCAGTTAATAACATATTACGGTACTACATTTCCTTACTAAATCAAAAGTCTTAACCGGTGTTATACCGGCATATATGTCTCAAGGGGTGGCACTAAAACGATCACTCACAAATATTTTCTAAACGCAATGTTCTACTCGTGGTTAAGGTACCTGCAGAAAAACAATCAATAGTGATGCACACAAAGGTTTTCCATTTCAGGCAGGTCCATATCATAGTAAAAACATACGCCCCGTATCATTTCCATACGGGCCGTCCTTGAGTCAAGTCACGTCTCAAGGTACATGGTCGCGTTTTCACACCACACGACGGGGAACACGAGTAGAGCGCGAACGGGTCGTCACGGTTGGCAATGATATCAACCCAACGGATACCACCTACTGCCTCATGACCATTGAGGCACGCCGATGGCAAGCGCTGCGTATGGCCCTTTGAACATTGAACGTTCAAGAGTTGCACACTATCGTGTTGCTTACCACACGATGGGGTATTCTCACTTTTTCCTAAAGCACACTCGAGATCAGCGTTTTCATATGCTCTCAGAACCATAGAGAGATTCAGAGACTCATATTAACTACCGTGCCAAGCCACGGTATACCATTCCATACTATTACTCGTATGGCGAGTTAACACAATTGATCCGCCTGCGGTGGCGTACCTTACCTCTTACCTCCACGTAAGTGCGTCGTTACAGAATTGAAATACTGAATATTAACACACTGTTAGCTTGCCACCTTAAGTAACTATACTACTAATAGTCCTTATGTGGGCATACTATACATTACTCACTCGTATACTTCTAAGTTTTTGAAAATAAGATCCTTTCATGCGTGCTATTCCCAATGCGGCTCAGATACCACGCCTGTGGGGAACCCCTTCCGGGATCCACACTCCAGGATACACATTGGGTGGTGCCGTGCGATGTGGCACCCAACATCATACAAGAAAAGAACCATAAAGTAAAAAGTCTTTTATTTCTGAAGATAGTGTCATTTACAAAATATTGTACCACGAGGGTACACGCAGCGTAATATACATACATACTTACTCTCGGTCCTAACTATGCAAAAGAGAAGACATCCAGCCCGCGGACGCTTCTTACTAGCTTCCACAAAGATGAGTGCAGCGGCAGGGTTTCCGGTGAGTCTCTGATGGCTCACCGAACAACCATCTTCATAGCAATTTTTATAACCTGCAAAACACTAATAATGCAACCGTGAGCACGATGGCTCAGCAAGACTTAACCGGCACTCCTAAACCATGAAACTCTACATGCAGGGATTTCTATCATAGGAAAAGTATAATGCAATAACGACACGCCTACACGTTAATCCTTACTTTCAGTTTAATAGCAGCAGATTATTATAACTTAGGCAGCCCTCACATCGGAAGTCCACAATCAAACAAGAAACGCTTTTCTCCGATGTGATGATGCCCAAAGTGGAATATAAACGTAGTGAGCTCTACAACTATAGCATACATGGTTGGTAATACAATGAATTTAAGAATTTCACATCAGCAATGATTCGTCTCACTTCATCTGGAAATAATTACTACGTCACAACTCAGTGAAAAAGTGGTACTCATATAACCGTGAGGGACGGTGATTGCAATCAGGACACACCCAGAATACACGACACATACACCCGCCTCGAAAGACTCATACAAGAGCTCTTTCTTACGTTGTATGCAGCAAACTTTCACACGTCACTCCAATGCCTAACCAGTTCCGCCGACCCATCAGAAGGGCCACTAAACGGAACACGTCGAAGTTGCTCCGCTAGCGGGTTTACACCTCTGACACCAACCCCAAAGGACGGCCGTATAAGTTTCGACTCGAGAGTACCCGAGTTACATCGGTTTCCTGGACCCCATAATTCCAGTATGCATCTGGTACTGTTCAAACTTGCTCAGCAGGGCGGCATACGCATCGATCCTTAACCGACACAAACAGAGCTATAGCAACACTGGACCAACGTCCTGCTGCTCCTACTCTCTGCTCGGTCTCATTTTTCAATCCAGAACTTTCATTCTCTAGAATCATACCCCGCTGAACCAACATCCTAAACTCGCGAGTAGCTTCCAACTACCCGACTTGTTCCGGATCCTATACAACTTATGCCTAGCCGAAGCTACACGAAGGTAACCTATTCTACCCTTTAACTCCAAGGGTTTGTGGGTCATGCATTTGGAGTATCAATCACCTTGACCTAATGCACAATATATACTAGACCAATAAAAGTGATACAAAGTAAGATATAACTAAAAGCTGTTAAATGCAAACCGGGGCTTGCCTTATGTTGCTGCAGGTTTATTTATACTTTATAGTCCGTATCTTTGCGATGAGTAAAGCTTCAAGTTTCTGTTCTGAGTCGAATGCCTCGTCGAGCTCCTTCGTCGTTTTTCCTACCGATATGAATATGCACAGTTTTAATACGAGTAACTGAATTATAAAACAAATGTGTTTTAGGAACTAAGAATGGTCTAGACCAACTCTAAAGTGAGTGAACAGCTCTGTTATGGACAAAAACAGAGAACTTTAGTTGGGCAGTAGATGTTGATTGGAGTAAAGTTCAAAAAGTGACATATATGGAATATAAGAAGATATTGGAAAAACCCAGCAGAAAACTGGAGAAGATGATCTCAACTTGCTCTGAAATTTTTACAGTGTACAATAGAGCATACAGAGGTATGGCTTGCAAAATTTCAGACAAATTTGATGGAAGATGTGGCCTAAAGAATTTTCTTACTAGTTGGCTTCTCTGAATTCCTATGGCAATTATAGTGCCCTGTTATGCTCCAAATTTGGTATTTCAGAAACTTGAGAGTCTCATGAGTCCATAGTACTTGGTTTCACCATTTTTGGAGCTCCCTACAAAGAGATATGGATTTTTGAAATTGGAGCTAAGAGCAGGAAAATCTTTCTGTTATTTTCCTAATTTTCAGAGACATACAAGATTGAATCAACATTTTGCCAAGCAAATGAAATCCAATGCCTCTGAAATTTTTACTGAAGTCCAAGGATTTTAGGAATAATGTATTTCCCAAATTTGGGAATTTTCCAATAAACACAACTCCTGTAAAAATTCCAAGAATATTTTCCTTAAATGAATTAATGAGCCAAATACAATGACTTCAATAAATATTGGGCTGCACCTCTGGATTGTACTCTTTGAGGGAAATCCAACAAAATTTATTTCAGAAATTTTCGAGGTTCCTACAGAATGTTATGGCTCTCCAAAGTTTCAACTGAAATGGGAAAATCTGGAAAATGTTTAAATGCTGACAGTGGGTCCCACTCATCATCCCTAACCTTCAGCCTCGCGCCAAACAGAGCAGTGGCGGCTCCCTCCGGCGAGGTCGCTGGAAGGCACTTCCCAGCCACCTCCGGACCCCCTGCTGACCGCCCCCCCCCCATTTTCCCCCACGCTGAACACGTTGGTGAGGTCACCGGCGGCTGAAACTCGGCGGAAAATAGGGCGCACCGGCAACGGCAAACCCTAGGGCTCCGGCGAGGTCGTGCACGGTGAATTCTCCACCAAATGGTCGGTTCTTGGGCTATAAAGCACCAGGGGATCGTATAGAAGACCGTCCTGAGGTCTAAACAAACCGGGGAGAGCTCCAAACCTTTCGGCACCGTGCGCCCGATATGGTCCAGCGGTATACCGTTGAAAAGAACTCGGATTCCTCGCTCCACACTTAATTTCTTGGTCTAAAATTGATGGAGGAGGTGTTCTAGGCAGTTAAGATCCTGTGTGTGAAGTTTGAAACACAGCAAACACGATTTGAGGACGAATTGCAATTCCTTACCTCAAGGTCAGTTTCTGCCACCCGGGAGAAAATATTGAAATTGTCCCTCTGTGATCAATGGCTAGGGCTGAGCTTCGGAGGTGAGCAACTAGGATTGTAGGTGCACTGATGGGATGGCTTGCTTGGGCGTGATCACCCCTGGTTCGGGTTGGCCATGGCGACCAGTTCGGTTTCTTTGGTGTTTCACACGGGAGCTGCAGCAACTTGCTGTTTTCCGGTGCAAACGAGTTCGGGACAGGGGACGAGAAGGGCTGGCCGGCTAGAGCACTGGTGGGCACAGCTCTTTGCTGTTGGGAGCTCGAGCAATCGATGCTCGGTTGCTGTGGTGATCAGGAGAAGCAGTGCAGCGCTGTTTTCTTCTCGGGTGGTAAACAGGGAGCTGAGTGAGCGAGAGAGAAGCAACCAGGATTGAGCTCGTACGTGGAATGGATAGGGGCAAAGCAAACCAGCTGAGAGCAGGAGGTAGCGCCCAAAAACTTCACCCCGAAGTCTGCTGCCGGTGTGCTGTCGGGAGCTCGAGCGAGGGAGGAAAACAGGGGCGGTAGAAACCTTGTGTGTATGACATGTGGGATCCACTTCCCTCCTTATCCCCCCCAATTCCGTTTAAAATAGCAAACGAGCTCCAAATTTGATCAAACTCGGAGGATAGGCCAAAAGAAATGTGAGCAACACAATGGTGCACTCAAATTTGAATTTTGGTGAAGTCGGAATTTGAAACTGAGATTTAAATTCAAATTTGAATTTTCTCCCGTTTTAATTCCAACGACTAGTAAATCCTTTTCCAATGCTCCAAAAATTTGCCGGACTATTATTGGATGTGTGGAGAACCAAATGATAGCTTTAGATCTCCGTGTTCGGGAATTTTTGCAAGTTCAAGTTTAGACTTGGAGCTCACACCGTTAAATTCAAAAGTTTAAATTCCCTCTCATTTTCTCGGTGTGACTCGTAGCTCCACTTGCTATAATTTTGGGATTTCTCAACGGGGTCGTGTCTCTCGCCCGGGAATCGCATTGGGTGGTGCCGTGCGATGCGGCACCCAACAGCACACATAATAAATCATCATATTACATAAAACAAGCGGAAGCTTACAAAGGGTTATTTTTCTTACAAATACTTTTCAAAATAATCTACAGTGGAAGACTAATACGACTCACGTGTCATATCTATGCTAAGCAACAGACAAGACGTCCAGCCCGCGGACCCTTCTCACTAGCAACATGATCGCAGTAGCAGCGGCAGGGGTTTCCATGAGTTTACCACTCGGAGAGTTCCGAGTCTCATCGGACAACCATACTCAGCAGCGTAGTGTTATCACCTGCAAACAACTCGTATAGTATCCGTGAGCATAACGCTCAGCAACACTTAACTGTCGGCCCTAATCATGAAACTCTACATGATGGTAAAAAGATAACATAGGATAGTACATTGCATATGAACCCGCAGAAAAATGGATCCTTACTTTCAGGTGTTATTAGCATCAAATTAAGCATAACCTTGGGCACCTCACATCGGGAGTCCACAATCAAACAAGAAACGCTTTCTCCCGATGTAACTTGCTGATGGTGGAAATGAATCGAATTTGCACTAACCTATTCACAAGAGATGACATTACATTACTAGTATCAATTCCAAATCAATGGTGATTAATCCTTATCCCAGTGCAAGTTACCTCTACGTCACGATGCAGTGAACAAGCGGTACTCATAACCGCGAGGGATGGTGAATCGACTCGTTATACACCTGCAGGGATACCCGAATAGCACGTCACGTACGCCCATACTCGGAACTGCACACAGCACGCTCCACAGATGTCGTACGGGACAACCTTTCACCAAACAGCCCAAACGTCGAACCAGTCGCACCGAAACGAGCAGGAGGTTCCCTACACGGAGCATCTCTCTATGCCCGTTAGCAAATTTTCACCTTGCTGCCCTCAACCTACACCTATAAATCGGTGCGTTATGCCTCGACGCCCGGAGGTATAGGTTACATCGGTTTATCGGGTCCCATAGATCTGACATGCCTTCGGTACGTTCAAACTTGTTCAGCGGGGCCGCACACGGATCGTTCCTCAACTGACAACTACAGGTCTAAGCACCTAGGCCCCCATGTCCTGTTGCCCCTACACCCTGCCCGGTCTCATTTTGACTTACTAACAACTTTTTGAACCAGTCCTCTGGTGCTCCCAATTTCTAATACTCGCGAGTAGCGTCCAACCACTCGACTTCTACCGAGTCATACTTAAGCATGGCGGTTTCTACACGGTGTAAGGACATCTACCCAAATACTCCATAGGTTTTCTGGTCATGCAAGAGTAGTATCAAACATCTTGACTTAATGCACAATTCATACTAACCGACGTATTGTATACAAAGTAAAACTTAGTGGCAGTTAAATGCAAAACGGGGCTTGCCTGTTTTGCAGGATCTAATAGTATATAGTTCAGTTAGAGTCTTGTCTCCCTTGAGTCTTGACCAGCTGATCCACTTCAATGGAGTCACTCCGTCGAACTTCTCCATTTATTGCCTCCGTCGTAAGTCCTATTGATATGTATATGCACATGTTCTTATAATGCAATTTAAAGAAGTAAGGACTCGACTCGTTAATAACAGGGAACTGTGTGGGAGTACTAAAAATGAAGTTCTTGTCCCTGTTTTGCAGAGAATTAGAGGAAAACCCACCTGTCCATAAGGAGTTCCCTTAGCATGTTCTATGGTTCCTAATGGACATGTGACCTGAGTTGAAATGGGTTGAAAGGAACCAAAGGTCCTGATCCCCAATGACTTCAAAATTTTTACATGAAGTCATACGCTACACAGAGACTTAGTTTGCCAAATTGAAACTATTGTGGGGTGGAAATTGTGTCTCCCATAATTCCCACCATAATTCTCTATGTTTTGCTCACATACATATGCATGGAGAACAAGAACATGGAGATCTAAAACTCAATTTGAGCTGAAACATTACGTGTGAGTTCCTGGTAACATGAAAGTAATTTGGTCCAAAATTCAGGACTTTTCATTGAGTAGTTGCTCCAGAATAATTCTATAAGCAATTATGCTACAAGGAATTAATTCTGAAGTATTGTGCATTTCCATGCCCAATCCAAGGACCTACCCTTTCAGGTATGTCTAATAGAGCATGTCTGAATTTTCCTATGATTTTTGAAGCTGAGGATTTTTCAGAACTGATTTTACAAAAGAAAACTATTTTCTGGAAAAGTTTCTGGACAAATTTGAGCACAGCAGATTGTACTCTGGAAATTCCTACTCAAATCAACTCCAAATGAGCTGAAACTTTTCTTAAAGTTTAATAATATACTAAAGAATATTCTGACAAAATTTGAGAATTTTTGGATAAACCAAACTCCCTCAATAATTCTTTTACAAAACATTTTCAAAGACTTTTCCAGAATTTAATATTGACTTTCATACAAATTGGGATTCATGTTTGGATAGATCTTTGCAGAATGAATCCAACACAATTTGAATCACCCAATTTGGATTTTCCTACACAAAGTTATAAATTTCCTCAATTGGAGCTAAAACTGGAATTGTTTTGCTATTGAAAATGGAATTGGGCCCACGTTTTAAATCTCAGCCAGTGAAATCCGAGAACACACAGGGATACACGGTTCCAGCGCGCAGCCACAGTGGATCCACAGCCACAGCAGATCAAAATTTTAAACCGCGGTCACTGACGGCTGGACCCGGTCCTTTCTTCTTACTCCAGCCCGCGCTCTCGCGCGCGTGCCGCCCCCCTTCGCGGGACTGAGGCGGTGCCTCACCGGAGGGGCGCTCCCGGCTTCAATCTGGCCGGAGGATCGCCTCATGTGGGTTTGCGGCTATGGGAAATCGGTTGGTGGGGCCGGCGTGGGCGCTAGACAACCGGAAACGTGCCGGCGACATGCGGTGACCTCGGAAGAAGTCCGGCGCTGTCGGCCGGTGATCCTAGCGCGCCATAAGCTTGGGTTATTGTCTCTAAAGTATCCTTCTATGCTAGGGAAGCTTGGCATAGCCTTGAAACTGCTCGGGAACGGCGGCAAATGGGGTTTCACCATGCACCCGAGACCCCCTCCATGTTTGAGCTCGGAAATCCTAAAATTTGTGCGGTCTATGTGCGTTTCCAAGCTAGGGTTGTGAAGGGAAAATGGTCGCCGACTACTTTTGGTCCTGTGTGCAAGATTTGGAGACCTAAGAACGAAAATTGAGATCGAATTTGAGACTGCCGTACCGGAAGGTTGGTTTATGCCCGCCGGAGAAATTTTCTCGAATTTGCGCTCTGTTGTCCATGTCATGGCTTGAGCTTCGGAGGTGAGCATCACCGATTCCTATAACATCCGAGAATGCTCTTGCTCGGCCATGAGAAACTCTCTGTAGAGCTGTCCACGTGAGACCACTCCGTCGGATTCTCTCGGCCACCACTATGTATCGGTGTGCTCGGCAGAGGGAGGGCTTAGCGCACTCGGTGGTGCGTCCAAGAGGTAGTAGACGATCACAGGGTGCCGTTTTTCTCTTCACCGGGCTTTTTTCGAGTGAGTGCAGCCAGCTCCCGTGGGAACCCGAGGTGGCGGCGGCGGTCTCTGCTCAATCTAGCTCGAGGGAGCACTGGAGCTTTGATGTGGCGGTTTGTGAGCGGCAATAGCACCCCGTGAGTGGATGAGGGCGGGAGCTGGTCACCAGCACATCACAGCAGGAGGAGGTGGCGGCAACTCCCCCCCTTTGGTGGCGCGCGCTCCAGCCTCAGTCTGTTCGAGTCTAAACAGAGGCTAGTCGGTTGCTTCAGTGGGAACAGAGAGAGGTGATTTAGGGTGCAAGTCACACTTTTTGCCCAATGACATGTGGGCCCCACTGTCCCCCTTATCCCCTCAATTTTTCTCAAAATTGGAAAATAACCCCCTTCAATTGTGGGAAAGTTTGAACCCAATCTGAATTTGAAGATTTGGACAAGTTTCATCCAATTTCACATTTGAATTTGAATTCCTATGCAATTTAAAGTCCATTTGACAAATGGGTAGGAAACATTTCAAAAATTCATGAGACTTTTCCTACCCCCTAATTTGGACTTAAGGATTTCAAATATGAACTCTGATTTTGGTTTTGGCTACTGCCAATGAGGTTTTGAGCACAACAGTTTGCATTCCTATTTGTTGCCCTCATTTGAAATTTTAATTGGACAATTTGAGTTCACACTCTGAATTTTTATTCCTCCTTGCACATGAGAGCTTGCACATGGGTTTTATCTTAACTTTGTCCCCCAAACACTCACTTGATCCTACGGTAGAGTGGTGGGACACTCATGTGTATCATCACATGTGGAAAAAAATTTAAACAAGTCCCAATTTTTACAAACTTGAAACCAAATGGTGTTCCAACTTCAGTTCATTTGTATTCAAAATTTTGGGACCTTTACATTCCTACCCCCTTAAAAAGAATCTCGTCCCGAGATTCCCATAGGAGAACGAGACGGGAGAGGTAATGCCAAGCGGTACAACGATAACGGTCCCGGATTGCTCCTGTAGAGGTACTCTTTGCTTTCTACGTTGTTTCTTCCGTGGTATGACTACTCCACAGCACCTTGTAAAAGATTAATGCCCGATTCCAGGTGTTCTGGACCCTTTCATCGACAGTCTCAACCGGTCACTCGGTGTAGGCACGATCCGGCCTCAACTTGTCGATTTCTTTGGTGCGGACAGCAGCGGTAAATTTGAGGCACTTCCGCAGCTGTGACACATGACTATGTCGTGGACACCCGCAATACATGCTGGTAGTTCCAGCTGGTAGTCTACGGGTCCGTACTTCTTTGTGATAGCAAATGGATCTAAAGCTCAGGGAGCAAAATCTCCCCTTTACATCAAACCGGTGAATTCCTTTCATCGGAGACACATGAAGATAAACGTTTTCTCCGACGTCGAAATGCAACGGTCAACGCCTTTGATCCTCTTAGCTTTTCTGTCAGGATTATTCAGCCTTTAAGTTCACTTCTATTGTCCGAACTCGGTCATCGGCTTTGTTGACTAATCAACCCTGAACAGTACCCTTCCACCGTACTCACACAACTTCAGCGGTGTGTGACATTTCCGGCAGTACAGTGTTTCATCTCATGAGGTATAACTATACGGTCTTTAAACCATAGAGTAACTGTAAAGGCCTCAGTTTTTGACACATATTCAAAGTATTCATCACCACACACACACCTCATTTGAAGAAAGTTGATGAACACATTTGAAGAGCAAGTTGTAAAAGCCCAAGAAAAGGGGCTTGCAAAAACTCTTCTTCACCTCACAACACCACAGTTTTTATTGTGGATATCTTAGGAAATATTGTGAAGAGCAAGTAACCTCCATCAAAAGAGTGATTAGAGGGGAAAGCCTTCACTTTCACAAAGTGGGATTTGTACACATGAACATGAGAGGTTGAGATCACCCCAAAAACCTAAAAAGTCTTGGGAAGGTTCAGTCCAAGTTTCATGTAAATCCAACACTTTTTGAGGCACTTTTGGAAGGATTTGAAAAAAGAGGCCAATTTGAATGAAAAATCAAATTGCAGCAACTTTCATCACTCAAACTCAAAAGTTAGCTTCATATTCAAACTCAGCACATTTTTCTGAGTTAGCCCACCAATTTTCATTCCTATTGGAGTTCATCTTGTCGGGAGCTAAATTTGCAATAATTCAAAACTGAATTTGAATTTCAGTTAAACATGAAGCAAATTTAACCCAACAAAGTTTGAATTTGAGAACTCCAATTCAAACTAATACTTGGGGGATAAGTCTCCCATTCAATGTTCAGTATCTGGGATATTTACAAAAGAAAGGGGGAGAAAGAATTAGAGGGGAGAAGAGGGCCCACTGGTCAGCCACCCAGGGGAGCAAACCGACTCGGGCACGCGGTCGAACACCCCACGGCCGACAGTGCACGGGGTCGACCCCGTCCCAACGCGGCCACCGCGCCACCTCCTGCTCGGGGGATGAGGGCGCCGGCTACAAAGCGTGCGTTTGCACAGCTGGGCTGCGTGAAAACCCCCGTATCCTCTCTGTTCCACCGCCCACAAACCCGGCCACCCACTCGGTGTTTCGCCACCCACTGATCGCCGGCATCCGAGCAAACCAGGCGCTCTTGTGCCCGACGAGCAACACAAGAAAGAACCGCCTCGAGGTACTGATCACAACAGTACTGACCTCGCCCTCTCTCTCGCACGGTCGGCAAAGAATTTGCGGGATTAGCGCGTCGGAGTGTTTACAACCGAACCATGCGAAATCCGGAAATTCATAGCAAGTAAGCCACCACTCCTTAGACTGAGCTAAAGATGTGATCTAGATTCGCCCACGCGTCTCTGAGATCAGAAACCATCGAGTTTCATCGAGTATGGGCGACGTTCTTCGAGTTTTTTGCATCTGCGCCGATTTCCGGTCTAGGTCAGCGGGGAAGTCATAGTTGCAGCCGCTTTCACGGGGATCGGTGCCAATGTCCGTGACCAGCAGGTGTCAGCGGAGCTCCCTGAGCAAACCGCATCGAAAAAGGTGCAGGGGATGCCGAGTTCGACGTCGCCGGTGAGCTTCCGGCCGCTGTTGCCGGCGGGAGCACTGTTCCGGCCGTTGTCACGCTCTGGTGAGGGCAACACCGTGTTCCCCAGGCCGAGATAGGCACAGGCGGCGGGAATCGGCAAGTTCCGAGGGCCGGAACCCCTCTCCGGCGAGAGCTCCGGCGAGCTCGGCGGCGGGATCGCGCAGGCGTCGGGAGGAGGAAGATGACTGGGGGCCCCTCATGTCAATGGCGATATTTTAAATCGTCGGATCCGCTGTAGCCCGGGATCCAGTGTGGTGGTGCGGGAAGGGTCCTGTGGCCCCGTGTGGCTCGGCTCCCGCGATCGACACGTGTGCGATGGACCCACCCGCAGGATTTAAACATTTTTGGGAGTTCCAGTTTTAGTTCAAACTTCAAATGAATAGAAATTTGGCTAGGAAACTCCAAATTCGATGAACCAAATTTTTCTGAACTCAGAATCATGAGTACTTTCCAGCAATACCAAATTCAGCTCATGAAAGTGAATAGTTTTCCAGAACTAAATCCCTAAAATTTAAACTGTTGGGAATTTTATCTGGGGAACTACTTTATGAAAAATTCTGAAATTTGCCTGAGAGGTTCATTTGTAAATCCCTGAATCACAGTAAAATTTTCAGACTCATCCAAGTTCATTTAGTTACCCTAATTGGGTGATTAAGAGAACTGCTCTGAGAAAATAGAAAAATGTACAGAAACATTTTTCAGATTTTCTCAAATCTTAATTAGGACATAACTTTCAGTAGAATTCTTCAAACGACATGAAACCAATTCCATTAGAACCATCTTAAAGTCTAGTTTCCAGAAAGTAATAGTGGAGCCATGAAAACCCCTGGAATTATTTAGAGGCTCAAATATTGACCAAATGGGCTTTTATTTTTACAAGGTTCAGATGAACATTGTTTCAAATGAAACTTGGTCAAGGCTCTGGTTAGGACCCTACCAAGCCACCATAAAAATTTCAGAACCAAAGGAGAGGGCTAGCTAGAGTTATTAATAGTTAAGTATTCAAGTTTACACATTGCATTTAAATTTACATATCGTATTTCATTAAACGTGTAGTCGCTGAAGAAGAGACTCCGGAAGTGCTGGACTTCCTCCTTCCGGAAGAAGAGCTAACTACTGACCAGCAGCAACAAGGCAAGCCCGGTTTGCATTAACTCTTTTATAAAGTTTTGCTTTGTTCACATAATTAGGGTAATGTATGAATGTGCATTAGGTGTAGGATGAATGGAACCCCACTTGCATGACCAAAACTTTTCCATAAGAGTGAGGGTAGTGTCTAAGACCTCGAGTAGACAGGCTATGCTTAATGTTTCATAGAACTTCGGTACAAGTCGAGTAGTTGGAATCTACTCGCGAGATAGGCTTGGGACACACGGGTTCGGTTGAGTGATGTGAGATCACTTTAGTAATGAAAATGAGACTAGGCAGGGGCTAGGGCGCAACAAGAGGAATTCTTGTGTGCGTGGCCCTGACCGTGTCAATTGAGGACCGATCCGTGTGCGGCCCACGCTGATCAAGTTTAAACGTACCGAAGGCATATCAGATATATGGGCCCCGATAAACCGATGTAGCCTTAACCTCCAGGCGTCGAGGCATAACGCACCGATTTATAGGTGTAGGCTGAGGGCAGCAAGGTGGAAATCTGCCAACGGGCATAGAGAGATGCTCCGTGTGGGGAACCTCCTGCTCGTTTCGGTGCGACCGGTTCGAAGTTTGGGCTGTTGGGTGAAAGGTTGTCCCGTTCGACATCGAGTGAGTGTGCTGTGCAGCTCCACGGGTGGGCGTACGTGATGTGCTATTTATGTTTCCCTGCAGGTGTATATCGAGTCGATTCGCCGTCCCTCGCGGTGAAGAGTACCACTTGGTCACTGAGTCGTGACGTAGAATAATGTATGAAATACGTTGATTCAATATTGCTGATATGATATAATATTGTATTGCTACATGTTTGCCACCAAATAAGCTTACTAAATTTCAGCTTCCTGAACTGTTAACTTGTTGCTAAAAGCTGAACTAAGGATGAACTTGTAGGCGAGTCCATTTGTTGCAATATGACTATCCTATGTCATGGTACACCTCATGTAGAGTTTCATGGTTAGGTGAGTCGGTTAAGCCTTGCTGAGCCTTCGTGCTCACGGTTGCTGCTTAAGTGTTTTTCAGGTGAGGAGCCACCCACGGACTCGGAGTACGAGTCCACCGGCGAGGGTTACCCTCCGTCGGGGACCACGGCTGAGTGGGAGCCGTACACGCCGCGCTGAGCTGAGGAGTGCAGCCAGTGTTGATTGCCCTAGGGCTGGGCAACCAACTTTTGCTATATAGGCGGGCGTGAGTTGTACAGAGTAGACTTCCGCTGTGTAAAATAAATATTAGTTTGTAACTGAAGTTGTACCTTTTTGTACAATTCAGTTTGTTTTCCCCTGTGATATATTGTGTTCTTATGATGTGTGCTGTCGGGTGTCGCATCGTGCGGCACCACCCTCTGCGATCCTGGATGAGTGGATCCCGGTCCGCCACAGCCTGGTATCAGAGCTGCATTGGGGATAGCACAGTACTTAAGGACTGTATTACGGGAAAACTTAGGTGTACGGTGAGGATTCGGTAGCTGCCCAAGTAAGGACTATACTAGCATAGTTACTTAAAGTGGCAAAGACTAACCTATGTGTTATAATTCTGAATTTTCATTATGTAACGACGCACCTACGCTTGGTAAGCATGGTAAGGAACGCAACCGAAAGCGGTTCAATTTCGGTTAGCTCCCCTGACGAGGAACGTGGTTTAGGGATAGGTCTCGCAGCTTGGTGTGAGACGTCAATATGAAACTCTTGGACTCCTCATGTTCCTGAGTTCATATGAAACGCTGATCCCTAGCGTGCATTAGGCAAGTAAGTGGAGACCCCATCGCGTGGTCAGTAACGCGAGAGTGTGTTCGTCTGGAAATAGCTTAGGAGGACATACGCAGCGCTTGCCATCGGCATGCCCTGCAGGGCAGTAGGTGGTATCTGTTGGTTCGATAACATTCCCAACCGTGACGACCCATTCATGACCTACTCGGGTTCCCCATCGTGTGGTGTTGAAACACGATCACGTACCTTGAGACGTGACCTAACTCAAGGACGGCCGTATGGAAATGATACGGGCGTTTGTATTTACTTTTAAATATGGTCCTGCCTGAAATGAAATCAACCATTGAGTGCACCATTATTGTGTGGTCTTCTGCAGGTACTAACCACGTATGTATCCGTGTAGTAAACGTGTGCGAGAGACCGTTTAGTGCCACACTTGAGACGTATATGCCGGTATAATCCGGTTAGGATTTTCTTTTGTGAGGAACGTAATACCGAGATATTATAAGCATATGCCTGAAAATAATGATAACAAGGAATTTCAAATCATTAGGTTCAACATTTAGGACCCTGGCTTGGTAGACAAATGGGGTAGTGAGAAGTGTAGTTCCAAAAAGACTGAAAAACAGAGTGCTCTGTTTTGGCCAGCAAGTTTGCTGATCTTCAACAGGGCATAACTCATAGGTCTTTTGGCCCAGGTAAGTGTGGTATATAGTTCTGGAAAGGTATTTAAGTACTCTACAACTTTGTTGTAGATTTTCAGAGCTGAAAACCATCTTAAGATGGCTTAAAACCCAGAGAGATTTAGACTGTCCAGATTCAGGACAGAGTTAAACACTCTCTCGACTGTTCTGTTTTTCAAACATAACTCCTAGTAGAAAAATCAAAAAATTTCGAATGATACATCTTTAGAAAGAGTAGAAGATGTGTTACATCTTTGCAATTCAAAGTTTCTGAAATTTCAGCACAGATTTCAGTGGAAACCAGAGTTGAAAACAGCAACTTCTCAAGGGAGGTGCTGTTAAAATTCTTCCAGAAATTCTGCTGACTTTGGATTACCATAACTTTTTAACCAGAGCTGATCTGAGGGCAAATAAGTACTCGTTGGAAAGATACTGAAGTTAGCTTTAACTTTGGTATTCAGCTTGAGTCATGAAATGTAACAGCTCTGATACCAGCTGAGACAGCCAGGACCTCATCGGGTGGTGCCGTGATATGCGGCACCCAACAGCACACGGGTCGAAGAACACACATCATATTACATAAATAGTTTGCGGAAGCGTACAAGAATGTTTTACAAATAGTTATATAAGAGTAAACTACAGCGGAAAACTATCACTCTCATGACTCATTCTAAACTAGCAACAAAGAAACGGTCCAGCCCGCGGACGTTTCTTACTAGCAACACGAAGACAAACTGCAGCGGCGAGGATGCTCTTTGAGTAAGCACTCGGAGGTTCCCGAGTCTCATCGGCATCCCTTCTCATAAGCATCGAGTAAATTACCTGCAAAACAACTCGGATAGCATCCGTGAGCATAACGCTCAGCAAGACTTAACCGTCACCCTAAACATGAAACTCTAAGTGAGGTTATGAACCTAACATAGGATGGCATAAGCATAATTAAACTCGCCTAAAAGTGAATCCTTACTTTCAGGTATTAATTGCAGCATTTTAAGTAACCCTGGGCACGCTACATCGGGAGTCCACAATCAAACAAGAAACGCTTTCCCCGGATGTAAATTGCTCATGGCATAAAAGAATCGAGTTTGCACTAGCCTATTCATCAAGATCCAATACAACGCTAGGATAATACTTCACTTCAATATGATTAGTTCCTTTCTCATGCAAGTTCTTACTACGTCACGACTATGAGAACAAGTATGCTCGGTACATTCCGCGAGCGACGGTGATTTGAATCAATAACACCCGGACTACACGACACGTACGCCCGTACTTGACGTTGCCTACAACAACCATCACTGACGTCGTATGTGGCAGCCTTTCTCCCGTTTCACCCCCGCTGAATCGATCAAGTCACCCCGTACAGTAGCTACTCTCGTGGTGCACCTACCGACATGAGATGTCATGAGAATATTCCCCACATACTGCACACCGGCCGTCCGCCTGAGGCGACCCAAAAAGTCCCAACGACAGCTTCCCGAGGTACATCGGTTTACTGGGTCCCATAAATCCAGCATGAGTCCGGTACACAACTCAAACTTGTTCAACAGGGCCGCATACGGATCGGTCCTTGACCGAAACAGACAGGTCTACAGCACCCAGGCCCCTATGTCCTGCTGCTCCTACAACCTTCCGGTCTCAACTTTAACTTGCTAATTCAATTACGAACCAATCCCGTATGCCCCTGTTGTTACTAAATCTGCGAGTAGCATCTCGCCACTCGACTTCTACCGAACCGTACTTAAGCATGGCAGTTCTACATGGTGAAAGACACCTACCCAATACTCCATGGGTCATTTGGCTATGCAAGAGGAGTATCAAACACTAGACCTAATGCACAGTTCAAATCTTAACCAAAGGTGAATACGAAATAAAAACTTAACAGCTGTTAAATGCAGACCGGAGCTTGCCTGTTTTGCAGGGTAGTCGTATATAAATAGTTAGTGTCCTTGCAGATCCACCCTTGACTCTCCGGAGCTTGATCCACTTCGATGAATCACTCCTTTGAGTCCCCTTCGTTGTTGTGGTTCCTATTGAGATGCATATGCACATATTTTATAGAATGTAATGGAAAGAAGTTATAGAATTAATCCCTTAGGAACAGAGGTTGTGTGGAAAAACCAAGCATGGCTTGGTTTGCCTCTGTTGTGCAAAGAACAGAAATAAACTAATTTGTCCTAAAGGCTTTAGCTATACACTAATCATGTTCCCTAATGAACATAATAGATAAGCCGAAAGGATTTGAGTGCAACTGAAGAACAAGAACTCCAATGGCCTCAAAACTTTTACAGAAGGTTCTATACTACCTAAGGATTTATCCTGCCAACTTGCAGCTAATGTGGAGTCATATTGTGTCCTCCATAATTCTCACAATATCTCTTATGTATTTTTCCCTTATACATAAGTATGGAGAATAAGAACCTGGAGTTCAAGGACTCATCTTGGGCTGATAATTTACATGTGAGTTCTTGATCACATGAGAGCCATCTGGTCCAAAATTCAGCCCTTTTACTTGGGTAGTTCTCCCAGAACAATTCTTTAAGCATTTGTACTCAACAGAATTAATTCTGTAGTAATGTGCATTTTCATGCCCAATTAAGTGAACTACAATTCCAAGTATGTCTCAGAGAGCTTGCCTAAATTTTCCTATGATTTTTGGAGCTATGGATTGCTCAGAACAGATTTTTGAAGTAAGAAACATTTTCTGAAAATGTTTCTGGACTCTTTTGAACACAGTAGTTTGCATTTAGCAAATTCCTACTCAAATGATCTTCGAATGAGCTGAAAATTTGCTAGAAGGTCAACACCATGCTAAAGAATATTCTGGCAGGATTTGGGGATTTTTGGATAAACCAAACTCCCTCAATAATTCTTTATCAGAAAACCTTCAAAGAATTTTCCAGAATAAAATATTGACTTTCGTACAAAGCTGAGTTCTTATTTGGATAGAACTCAGAGAGATGACTCCAACCCAATTGGAATCACTCAAATTGGAGTTTTCTACAGGGAGATATGAATTTCCAAAGATTGAGCCAACTCTGGAATTGTTTTCCTATAGAAAATCCGGCTGGACCCACAGTTTTGAATTCCAGCCAATAGAAACGAAGCCACACCGGGCCACAGCGTCTCTGCGCGCCAACACACGGGATCCCGACCACACCCAATCCCGGGTTTAAATTTTGAGCTGCTGACAGGCGGGGCCCACGCGTCTTCTTCTTCCTCCGGCTTCCTCTCTTGCGCCCGCGCTGCCCCTCGCCGGCCCGACGCCAGAGCTCGCCGGCTCGCCGTTTCCGGCCACCGCCTGAGCTGAAATTCGCCGCCAGGGAGTTTGTGACACCGAGGAACACGACTGTGGGGTCTTCATGGGCTGCCGGCGGCCGGAAACTGGCCGGCGACGTGCAGCAGCCACTGTGGAGGTTCAGTAGCGTTGCCTAGGGTTTCCAGCCCGCCAAAACATGCGCCGATGCGCCCTACAGCACCAGCGCAGCTCTAGGAATATCAGCACGACCTCAAAATGGCTAGGGAGTGGCTGTAAATAGGTTGTCGCCGTGCGACCGAATGGGTCCGCCATGAACACCTCTAGTCGAGCTCGAATTCCGTCGTGCTGAGGCGTTTTCATGCGCTGGATCCTAAAGGAGAAATGACCGCCGGCTAATCCAGCGTCTACGTGCCAAATTTGATGACCTAAGGAGGATCAGAGGGCAAGAATTTGAAAGAATCATACCGGAAGCTCGGAATGAGGTTGCCGGAGCAAAATTTCAAAATTCGCCGCCGATAGCTTGTGGCACGGCCTGAGCTTGGGCTGAGAGCAGCACAGCACCCGTGCGCGTCCGTAGGTGTGATCGCTCGGCCGTGAACCTGCTGTGGAGGGCTGTCCACGAGCGCCCGATCACTTTCTTGGATTAGGTCGCCGCGGCGGCGGTCGTTCTCGGGCACCGGAGGCCGCAGCTCACTTGCTCGTGGGTCAGGGAGGTGGAGGTTGATCTCGTGGGAGTGTTTAGCAGCTCAGGGGAGGGAAGACACAATTGCTTCACCATTTCTTCAATCGGACCGAGAGAGCGGCGGGGAGAAACAGCCGATGTTCGTGCGCTCGCGAGGGGAGGAGAACAACTGGGTCTTTGCTCGGCTGAGGCACGATAACGTCGAAGGAACCGCCTTCGGTGGCCGCGCATGGGGGAAAGAAGCAGCTGGTGGTGCTGCAGGGCGTCCCCGTGGCTCCACGGTGAGAGCTGCTCGGGGCTCACGTGTTGTTCGGTGAATTTCCCCACTGGGCTGAGACTTAGGGTGCAAGGTTTCTTCCTTTAACTCTATGACATGTGGGTCCCACTCCACATGTACCTCCCAAATATCTGTTCAAGCTGATCCTCTTAATTCCCACAATTCTGACTTTTAAAATGTGGGTTAGAACTTGAATCTTTCCAATTCAGTTTGAACTTGCTTGCCAAATTTGAATATCGGTGAAGTTTGCAAATTCTTCTCTTTAACTCCTTTTTGAGCCCACCCTACAAATAGAAAGTTGGGGATCAAACTCCTCCCTATAATTCCAACTATGTGGCTGCAGTTTTAATCAAAGTCCTTGGTCACTACATGTGTGAACTTTGAATTTCAAATCTGATTTTTAAAATTACATGCAAAAAGGTATTTAACTCCTTATTGGTTCAACACTTTTAAATAAAAAGGTGAGCCTCATGTTGGATGTTCATCCATGTATTACCTTGCATGAAGAAAAGTTTTAGCAAGTCCCATTTTTCATGTCTTTGCCACACATATGAACTCAAACCTTGGTTTTTATTCATACACATTTTTGGGACTTTTACATTCCTCCCCCCTTAAAAGAATCTCGTCCCGAGATTACAAAAGAGGAACGAGCCGGGAGAGGTAATTACAAACTGTACAAAGATAAAAGTTCCGGGTAGTTGGTGCGGAGATAATCTTCACTTTCCCACGTCGCCTCTTCCGTGGTATGATTACTCCACAGCACCTTGAAGAATCTGATCGTCCGGTTCCGGGTTACCCGGGTCTTTCATCCAAAATCTGGACCGGTCGCACGGTGTAGGTCAGGTCCGGTTTCAATTCGTCGATGTCCTCGGTGCGAACAGCAGCGGTGAATTTGAGGCACTTCCGCAGCTGTGAAACATGAAATACATCATGAACACCCGCTAGAATTGCCGGTAACTCCAGCCGGTAGGCTACGGGTCCGCACTTCTCCGTGATAGCAAAAAGGACAAATAAAACAGGGAGCGAGCTTCCCCTTTACACCGAACCGGTGAATTCCCTTCATCGGAGATACACGAAGATACACGTGCTCTCCGACGTCAAAATGCAATGGCCTACGCTGTTGATCAGCGTAGCTCTTTTGTCGGGATTGTGCAGCCTTCAAGTTTTCTTGTATAAACCGAACTCGGTCTTCGGCCTCGTTGACAAGATCAATCCCAAACAGAACTCTTTCGCCGGACTCACACCAATTCAGTGGTGTGCGACACTTCCGGCCGTAGAGAGCTTTATACGGTGCCATTTTAATACTCGCTTGATAACCATTGTTGTATGAAAACTCCGCCAACGGTAGGTGATCATCCCAATTCCTACCGTGGTGGATGGCACACGCTCTCAACATGTCCTCGAGCACTTGATTCACCCTCTCAGTTTGTCCATCGGTTTGAGGGTGATATGCGGAGCTTCTAATTAGCTTGGTGCCCAACGAGGCATGCAGCTGCTCCCAAAACCGAGCAACGAACAGCGCACCTCGATCTGAAATGGTGGTCTTCAGGACACCATGTGAGCATATAATTCTGGAGATGAATAACTCCGCATATTGTCTTGCTCGATAATGAGTGTTCACCGGTACGAAGTGAGCTGACTTCGTCAACCGGTCAACGATCACCCATATCGAGTCATGCTTCCGGGATGTGAGCGGTAATCCGATGATGAAATCCATACTCACATCCTCCCATTTCCATGTCGGTATCTTCAAAGGTTGTAGCGGTCCGGCTTTTCGCATATGATCCGCTTTGACCCGTCTACACGTATCACATTCGGATACGTATTTAGCAATCTCCCTCTTCATCCTCGTCCACCAAAATTTCTGTTTCAAATCTTGGTACATCTTGTTACTTCCGGGATGAATGGAAAACTTAGACAGGTGGGCTTCATCCAAGATCTTCTTCCGGAGTTTCATATTGCGTGGTACCACTATACGGTTGTTAAACCATATCGTACCGTTCTCATCCCTCGAGAAACATTTCACCTCTCCGTTGTCTAGTCTTCTCCGTATGTGAGACATACCTCTGTCTCTTCTTTGTGCCTCAACAATCTCATCACGGATTGTTGGAATGAGCGCGAGATTATAAAGCGCGCCATACGGAATGACACGGAGGCTTGGTTCTTCTTCTTCTT
Source organism: Neostapfia colusana (assembly GCA_030760725.1). Lineage (NCBI taxonomy): Eukaryota > Viridiplantae > Streptophyta > Magnoliopsida > Poales > Poaceae > Neostapfia > Neostapfia colusana. Next base: position 37,909,842 of record JASWHV010000009.1, on the reverse strand, counting down.
CCATCTCAGCAGCCGCTAAGTTGTGAAAGTGGGCTTTCCGACTAAGCGCGTCGGGAACCACGTTTGCTTTTCCTGGATGATAGTGGATCTCAATTTCATAATCTTTTATGAGCTCCAACCATCTCCTTTGTCTCATATTCAGCTCCTTCTGCGTGAAGATATACTTCAGGCTTTTATGGTCGGTGTAGAGGTGAACAAGATTACCCAGTAGGTAATGCCCCCACATCTTTAACGCCAACACCACAGCAGCAAGCTCGAAATCGTGAGTCGGATAATGCTGCTCGTGGTTTCGCAGTTGACGAGACCCATAGGCGACTACACGCCCTTCTTGCATCAGAACGCAGCCGAGACCGATGCCGGATGCATCACAGTATACATCAAATGGCTTCGTCGTGTCCCGCTGAGCAAGAACTGGAGCTGTGGCGAGATGTTTCACCAGAGTTTTGAATGCGGCTTCACATGTTGCATTCCACATGTATTTAGTGCCCTTCTTCAGCAGCTCCGTCATAGGTTTATCAATCTTTGAGAAGCTCGGAATAAACCTCCGATAATACCCCGCTAAACCTAGGAAACTTCGGACCTCGTGGACTGATTTGGGAGATTCCCACTTCAGCACTTATTCAATCTTGCTGGGGTCCACGGCGATACCTTCTGCTGAAATAATATGGCCTAGGAAAGGCACTTGATCAATCCAAAATTCGCACTTGCTGAACTTGGCATATAATTGGTGCTCCCGCAACCGTTGTAGCACGATACGCAGATGTTCAGCGTGCTCTTCTTCAGATTTGGAGTAAACCAATATGTCGTCGATGAATACCACGATGAACTTGTCTAACTCCGGCATGAACACTGAATTCATCAAGTACATGAAGTGTGCCGGGGCGTTAGTTAACCCAAATGACATGACGAGGTACTCATAGAGTCCGTATCTCGTCGAGAAAGCTGTCTTCGGTATGTCCTCCTGTCGGATTTTGATTTGATGATATCCCGATCGAAGATCCATCTTCGAAAACACCTTTGCACCCACAAGTTGATCGAACAGGATGTCGATGCGGGGCAAAGGATACTTGTTCTTGATCGTGACAGCATTTAGAGGACGGTAATCAACACATAGCCGTAGTGTTTCGTCCTTCTTCTTAACGAACAGCGCTGAGCAACCCCAAGGTGAAGAACTTGGTTGTATGAAACCTTTGCTCATGAGTTCATTCAGTTGCTCTTTCAACTCCGCTAGCTCGTTAGGTGCCATTTTGTAAGGCCTTCGTGAGATATGCGTCGTTCCCGGCGCCAGTTCAATCTTGAACTCGACGTCCCGTTCAGGTGGCATACCCGGTAAGTCATCGGGAAATACGTCCGGATAATCACGTACCACCGGAATATCTTCAAGCTTCAGCGCTTCCGTGTGGTAGGCCTCTACCATATCTGGATCTTTGCTGTCCAAAAAACAGTGTGTGCTGTCCGTGAATCGGCGAGTCAATCTGGACAGTTCGGTTACCTATATTGAGAACGGAACCGTGACGATTTAACCAAGACATCCCCAATATAATGTCTATCTTCGGCCTATCCAACATAATCAGCGATGTTGGGTATATTTTTCCGCCCAAACACAAAGCTTCTCGGGACATAATCTGATTGGCAGAGATATTTCCTCCCGGTGATCGTATAAGAAAACTCGTTGTGGGAGTATTGGTGGATAATTGGTGCTGATCCATGCATGTTTTGCTGATAAAATTGTGGGGTGCACCTGAATCAAAAAGTACCAACACGGGCACGTCCTTGAGAGTAAACATGCCCGCTAACACCGGTGCTCCCTCCTGGACATCCTCAATAGCAAGATGTTGCACACTCCCGGATTGCAATGCTGTTATGTTGACTGGAGCAGGTGGCGGCATACCACCTGACGATGATGGCTGTCTGATGTTCAACAACTTCTCCCGGCATTCTTGCTTAAAATGCCCTGAACGGTGGCAATAAGAACACGGAGGTTTCCCCGGTTCTTCGTTGACTTGTGGTGGAGAAGTAGATGTACTTGGTTGCAGCAATGATGTCACATGTGTCATTCGTTGCTGCGGCAAAGGTGTTGCTTCAAGACAAGATTCTTGAGCAGGAATTCTGTACGGAGTTGATCTTACTGGTGCTTGCCATATTTCATCGGATGGTGTGTGATACACCACACGGTATTTACGAGGAATGACTGGGGTGTCTTCTTGCACATCCTCCCGGTCCTTCTCTGCTTGACACTCAAGTGTCGCTTGTTTTTGCAGCATTGCAGCACTGATCAACTCGGTGTAACTGCCTTGATTGAACAAGGCTAACTTCTCTTTTAATATGGCACTCAAGCCATAGAAAAAATTGTCACACATTGCAGCTTCGCTCGTCGCATAAGCAGGAGCATATTATGCCAGAAGGTTGAATTGTCTGACATAATCGAGGACACTCATGTCCCCCTGCTTCAAGTTTCTGAATTCTTGCTGTTGGGCCTTGATAAAACCCATAGGAATGTGACGAGCACGGAATGCTTCACGAAATTCCGTCCATTCCACTTGATGGCCTTCCGGAACGGTGGCGAGATAAGCAAACCACCAATTTCCGGCGGCTCCATGGAGCTGTTGAGCTGCAAATAATGTCTTCTGATATTCGTCGCACTCAAACACTCCAAACTTGGACTCCATAACTCGAAGCCACTGATCAGCTTCAACTGGTTCATTGGCTTCCGTGAAAATTGGCGGTTGTGTCACCAAGAAATCCAAATAGGCGTTCTGAGGTGGAACGTCCTGTTGTGCACGTTGGCGTAAGCCCTGTTGTACCAAGGCTTGGAGTAGTCTCGTGTTCTCTTGACTTGACTCGACCATCTGAGCCATGATATCTGCCCATACCGTTGATGGCGGTGCCTGTGGTGGAGTCGATTCATCATCGTCTCGGCGAGAACCTTCAGCCCTACTCGGAGACTGAGTACGCACCATACTGCAAAAGCATAATTTTGAGGAGAGTCAAAACTTGATCTCAGCAGTATGTGAAAGCATGCAAAACATGAACATGCTAAAACTTTATGAAAGCATAACAATACTTCATGTTTACACATCTTTCTTAAGCCAAAAATAGAACAATCCCTCTATTCTGTACAGAATCGACCTTTCTGTACTTTACCCAGATTTTGATCCAGTTACCATCATTTTCATAACTCAAGTTGAATACCAAAGTTAAAGTTAACTTCCGTATCTTTCCAACGAGTACTAACATGCCTCTGGATCATCCCTTAACCAGAAGTTATGATCGTTCAAAGTTGATAGAATTTCTGGGTAAATTTTGCCAACACCTCCTTTGTATGTGGTTGTTTTCACCACTGTTTTACATACCAATGGGGTAAAATTCTGAACAAACTATGAACTACAAAATCGTTGTAAGTTTCATAAACTTTCCAACGGTGTATCACATGACCCTCAGAGAATTTTCTACAGAACGTTATGGCCAATTTACAGAATTATCCAGAGAAGTTTGCAGCTGCTCTGTTTTCTGAACAGTTTGCATTCATCTGGACATTCAACCAAGTTGGTGTCGGTTTTGGCTCGGGAGTTCTACACAAAAGTTGTAGAGCACTTAATAACCTTTCCAGAACTGTATCAAACACCTCCATTGGGTCAAGCTAATCAGAGTTACGCTCTGTTAAAGATCAGAAAAAATTCTGTCTGAACAGAGCACTCTGTCTTTGAGATCAAAAGAAGCCTAACAAGTCTCTTCTTTGAAACTTAGTTCAAATGAAGAGCTAAGTAACTAATATGTGCTTTATCACATCCATTTTTAGTTTGGAAGTTATTCATGAATGATTTCTTCATAGGTAAGAATACTATCCAGTGTAGTACTGTGACGATGCACCGTAAGACATATGTCGGTACTACGTTGCATCACCAAAAAAAATCTAACCGGATTACACGGGCATATACGTATCATTAGGTGGCACTGAAACGGTCACTCGAGAACGTGTTCTACATGTACTGAGGTTTTCGTGGTTAGTACCTACATAAGCCACACTCAATCATCAGGTTCGTCTGCATACCGAACCCGGTATCCATAACAGTTTGTACACCCGGCCGTCATCACTCGCCCAGGTGTTCTCAAGCCAAACATGCCTTGAGCTACGTGTTCACGTTACTGACCACGTGACGGGGTCTCCCAAATTGCACCACGCACGCCAGGGAGGACGTTGCTCGAATACCCCAAACGACATGAAGAGTCGTAGAGGATACTAAAGCGGGTCGGGTTACCTGCCACCCGTCAGGCTCCACCCTTCAGCTTGTGCACACTGGTGGACAGCGCATACGTGCACCCCCCAAGACATAGACGTCCCGAGATGCACGATTTTCTGACATAACAAATAGGTTAGCTTGCCACCTTCATATTATGCTAATAGTAGTCCTTATGGAAGCCTAGTACCGTTATCTCACCGTATCCTAAGTTTTTGACGTAATATGATGCTCAATCCGTGCTCTGTTCCCATTGCAGCTCTGATACCAAGTGTAACAGCTATGATACCAGCTGAGACAGCCAGGACCTCGTCGGGTGGTGCCGTGATATGCGGCACCCAACAGCACACGGGTCGAAGAACACACATCATATTACATAAATAGTTTGCGAAAGCGTACAAGAAAGTTTTACAAATAGTTATATAAGAGTAAACTAGAGCGGAATACTATCACTCTCACGACTCATTCTAAACTAGCAACAAATAAACGGTCCAGCCCGCGGACGTTTCTTACTAGCAACACGAAGACAATCTGCAGCGGCGAGGATGCTCTTTGAGTAAGCACTCGGAGGTTCCCGAGTCTCATCGGCATCCCTTCTTATAAGCATCGAGTCAATTACCTGCAAAACAACTCGGATAGCATCCGTGAGCATAACGCTCAGCAAGACTTAACCGTCACCCTAAACATGAAACTCTAAGTGAGGTTATGAACCTAACATAGGATGGCATAAGCATAATTAAACTTGCCTAAAAGTGAATCCTTGCTTCCAGGTATTAATTGCAGCATTTTAAGTAACCCTGGGCATGCTACATCGGGAGTCCACAATCAAACAAGAAACGCTTTCCCCCGATGTAAATTGCTCATGGCATAAAAGAATCGAGTTTGCACTAGCCTATTCATCAAGATCCAATACAACGCTAGGATAATACTTCACTTCAATATGATTAGTTCCTTTCTCATGCAAGTTCTTACTACGTCACGACTGTGAGAACAAGTACGCTCGGTCCATTCCGCGAGCGACGGTGATTCAAATCAATGACACCCGGACTACACGACACGTACGCCCGTACTCGACGTTGCCTACAACAACCATCACTGACGTCGTACGTGGCAGCCTTTCCCCGTTTCACCCCTGCTGAATCGATCAAGTCGCCCCGTACAGTAGTTACTCTCATGGTGCACCTACCGACATGAGATGTCATGAGAATATTCCCCACATACTGCACACCGGCCGTCCGCCTGAGGCGACCCAAAAAGTCCCAACGACAGCTTCCCGAGGTACATCGGTTTACTAGGTCCCATATATCCAGCATGAGTCTGGTACACAACTCAAACTTGTTCAACAAGGCCGCATACGGATCGGTCCTTGACCGACACGGACAGGTCTACAGCACCCAGGCCCCTATGTCCTGCTGCTCCTACAACCTTCCGGTCTCAACTTTAACTTGCTAATTCAATTACGAACCAGTCCCGTATGCCCCTGTTGTTCCTAAATCTGCGAGTAGCATCTCACCACTCGACTTCTACCGAACCGTACTTAAGCATGGCAGTTCTACACGGTGAAAGACACCTACCCAATACTCTATGGGTCATTTGGCTATGCAAGAGGAGTATCAAACACTAGACCTAATGCACAGTTCAAATCTTAACCAAAGGTGAATACAAAATAAAAACTTAACAGCTGTTAAATGCAAACCGGAGCTTTCCTGTTTTGCAGGGTAGTCGTATATAAACAGTTAGTGTCCTTGCAGATCCACCCTTGACTCTCCGGAGCTTGATCCACTTCGATGAATCACTCCTTTGAGTCCCCTTCGTTGTTGCGGTTCCTATTGTCATGCATATGCACATATTTTATAGAATGTAATGGAAATAAGTTATAGAATTAATCTCTTAGGAACAGAGGTTGTGTGTAAAAGGCTTGGTTTGCCTCTGTTGTGCAAAGAACAGAAATAAACTAATTTGTCCTAAAGGCTTTAGCTATACACTAATCATGTTCCCTAATGAACATAACAGATAAGCTGAAAGGATTTGAGTGCAACTGAAGAACAAGAACTCCAATGGCCTCAAAACTTTTACAGCAGGTTCTATACTACCAAAGGATTTAGCCTGCCATCTTGCAGCTAATGTGGAGTCATATTGTGTCCTCCATAATTCTCACAATATCTCTTATGTATTTTTCCCTTATACATAAGTATGGAGAATAAGAACCGGGAGTTCAAGGACTCATCTTGGGCTGATAATTTACATGTGAGTTCTTGATCACATGAGAGTCATCTGGTCCAACGTTCAGCCCTTTTACTTGGGTAGTTCTCCCAGAACAATTCTTTAAGCATTTGTACTCAACAGAATTAATTCTGTAGTAATGTGCATTTTCATGCCCAATTAAGTGAACTACAATTCCAAGTATGTCTCAGAGAGCTTGCCTAAATTTTCCTATGATTTTTGGAGCTATGGATTGCTCAGAACAGATTTTTGAAGTGGGAAACATTTTCTGAAAATGTTTCTGGACTCTTTTGAACACAGTAGTTTGCATTTAGCAAATTCCTACTCAAATGATCTTCGAATGAGCTGAAAATTTGCTAGCAGGTCAACACCATGCTAAAGAATATTCTGGCAGGATTTAGGGATTTTTGGATAAACCAAACTCCCTCAATAATTCTTTATCAGAAAACCTTCAAAGAATTTTCCAGAATAAAATATTGACTTTCGTACAAAGCTGAGTTCTTATTTGGATAGAACTCAGAGAGATGAATCCAACCCAATTGGAATCACTCAAATTGGAGTTTCCTACAGGGAGATAAATTTCCAAATATTGAGCCAACTCTGGAATTGTTTTCCTATAGAAAATCCGGCTGGACCCACAGTTTTGAATTCCAGCCAATAGAAACGAAGCCACACCGGGCCACAGCGTCTCTGCGTGCCAACACACGGGATCCCGGCCACACCCGATCCCGGGTTTAAAATTTGAGCTGCTGACAGGCGGGGCCCACGCGTCTTCTTCTTCATCCGGCTTCCTTTCTCGCGCCCGCGCTGCCCCTCGCCGGCCCGACGCCGGAGCTAGCCGGCTCGCCGTTTCCGGCCACCGCCTGAGATGAAACTCGCCGCCAGGGAGTTTGTGACACCGAGGAACACGACTGTGGGGTCTGCTTGGGCTGCCGGTGGCCGGAAACTGGCCGGCGACGTGCGGCAGCCACTGTGGAGGTTTGGTAGCGTTGCCTAGAGTTTCCAGCCCGCCAAAACCTGCGCCGACGGGCCCTACAGCACCAGCGCAGATCTAGGAAGATCGCACGACCTCAAAATGGCTCGGGAGTGGCTGTAAATAGGTTGTCGCCGTGTGACCGAATGGGTCCGCCATGAATACCTCTAGTCGAGCTCGAATTCCGTCGTGCTGAGGCGTTTTCATGCGCTGGATCCTAAAGGAGAAATGACCGCCAGCTAATCCAGCGTCTATGTGCCAAATTTGATGACTTAAGGAGGATCCAAGGGCAAGAATTTGAAAGAATCATACCGGAAGCTCGGAATGAGGTCGCCGGAGCAAAACCTCAAAATTCGCCGCCGATAGCTTGCAGCACGGCCTGAGCTTGGGCTGAGAGCAGCACCGCACCCGTGCGCGTCCGTAGGTGTGATCGCTCGGCCGTGAAACCCGCTGTGGAGGGCTGTCCACGAGCGCCCGATCACTTTCTCGGATTAGGTCGCCGTGGCGGCAGTCGTTCTCGGGCACCGGAGGCCGCAGCTCACTTGCTCGTGGGTCAGGGAGGTGGAGGTTGATCTCGTGGGAGTGTTTAGCAGCTCGGGGGAGGGAAGACATGATTGCTTCGCCGTTTCTTCGATCGGACCGAGAGAGCGGCGGGGAGAAACAGCTGATGTTCGTGCGCTCGCGAGGGGAGGAGAACAACTGGGTCTTCGCTCGGCTGAGGCACGATAACGTCGAAGGAACCGCCTTCAGTGGCCGCGCGTGGGGGAAAGAAGCAGCTGGTGGCGCTGCCTGGCGTCCCCGTGGGTCCACGGTGAGACCTGCTCGGGGCTCACGTGTTGTTCGGTGAATTTCCCCACTGGGCTGAGACTTATGGTGCAAGGTTTCTTCCTTTAGCTCTATGACATGTGGGTCCCACTCCACATGTACCTCCCAAATATCTGTTCAAGCTGATCCTTTTAATTCCCACAATTCTGACTTTTAAAATGTGGTTTAGAATTTGAATCTTTCCAATTCAGTTTGAATTTGCTTGCCAAATTTGAATATGGGTGAAGTTTGCAAATTCTTCTCTTTAACTCCTTTTTGAGCGCACCCTACAAATAGAAAGTTGGGGATCAAACTCCTCCCTATAATTCCAACTATGTGGCTGCAGTTTTAATCAAAGTCCTTGGTCACTACATGTCTGAACTTTGAATTTCAAATCTGATTTTTAAACTTACATGCAAAGAGGTATTTAACTCCTTATTGGTTCAACACTTTTAAATAAAAAGGTGAGCCTCATGTTGGATGTTCATCCATGTATTACCTTGCATGAAGAAAAGTTTTAGCAAGTCCCATTTTTCATGTCTTTGCCACACATATGAACTCAAACCTTGGTTTTTATCCATGCACATTTTTGGGACTTTTACATGAAAATGCCTAGAACCAGATCATAATCTGGTATATGTAGAAACTGGTCATCCTGACAGAGGCGTGACAGTTGAACTCATGGGAGAGATTGTTGTACCCTAGGGGTGGTCTAAGTACTTCCAATGGGTGGAACATACTCCTGAGAGGTTATCTTCAACTAGTGAAAGATTTGAGTACAGGACTCACTCAAGTTTCTTTTACTAGAAACCATGTTTGTGTCGTATTGAAGAGAAAAGGGTAGTATACGTGATGACAACGCGATAGTAATGTCTCATAGTGACCAAACCTAGTGATGGTGAGCTTCCAAAGAGGAGTTTCATCAAGTTGGATTAAACTAGCTTGTGTTTGGTCCGGTAATGGTGTAGCTTGTGCAAAGTTATTACATTATCTACTTACGAGATGTATCGCATGTTTTATTGTCATTATGTTGTTACGCCTATTTTTATTGGACTGCATCCAATCTGTTGCGGGACTGATGTTTATTGTTGTATGGTTGCAGATGGTTCGCACTAGGACCATGCACGAGGTTGGTGGCTCTAGCCAAGGGGGAGACGATGACTCCCATCCACCGGCCTACGATAGCACCCCGCAGCAGCAGCCACCACCGCCGCCTCTGCTTACCCTAGCGGATGTGATAGCGGCACTGGTGGGTGGTCGTGAGGAGCAGACCGACCTGCTCCGCACGATCGTGCAGAATATGTCCCAGGCAGGGGGATGTCAAGATAGAGGGCCTCGTGAGCCCCGGGAAGTGTCGTACTCGGATTTCATGAGTACGCACCCTCCAGTGTTCACCGAAGCTGAAGAACCACTGGAGGCCGACAACTGGCTGCGGACCATGGAGTTCAAGTTCGGGCTGCTCCAATGCACGGAGCGGCAAAAGACCTTGTTCGCAGCGCAGCAACTCCATGGTGCCGCTGGTGCATGGTGGGCGAACTATGTCGCTTCACGTCCGGCTGGCCATGTCGTGGAATGGGAAGAGTTCCGGGAGGTGTTCCGCGCCTATCATATCCCTCCGGGGATCATGAAGAGGAAGTTCCAAGAATTATTGGAGCTGAAGCAGGGCGGGAGGAGTGCCCATGACTACTCCCGTGCCATCAACCATCTGGTGCAATATGCGTCGGACTACATCTCCACCGAGGAGAAAAAGCGGGAGCACTTCTATCGGGGGTTACACCCCGAAATGAAGACGCATCTCGTGCAATGGAATCGCGGCACCTTCAATGACTTAGTCAATGCCGCGATCATGCAAGAGGACGCTCAGCGGGAGCTGGCAGCTGAGCAGCGGAAGCGCAGCGCTCCACCCAGCGGTGGGAGTGGCGCGCCTCAGAAGTACCGTATGGTGTATCGGACACCATCCGGGCAGCAGTGGCATCCACCGGCGCGACCTCAATGGTTTGGGGGACGTCCTTTTCAGGCACCTTCATCCCGTCCGCCGATGCCACCACCAAGACAGCAGCAGCAGAAGCAGACGGCACCCCGGGCATTTCCACCGCCACAACGCACCCGGGATTCCGTCCACCGATCAGCGGGGGACCGCCCCGTTTCACCTGCTTCACGTGTGGCCAGGCGGGCCACTTCGCGAAGGACTGTCCCCAGGGGCAGCAGAGCAGCGGGCAAGCCCAGTTCCAGGGCGGTGCTCGAGGCCGACCTCCGGTGAAGAAGGTTGGTCAGCGGACTGGGTGCGTCCGCAACCTCGACAATGAGGACGCCCCAGAGGGAGACAACATGTTGGCGGGTACGTTCACTCTCAACCATCAAGCCATCATCATACTTTTTGATTCTGGTGCAACCCACAACTTCATAAGTGCATCATATGTGGTTAAGCATCAGCTGAAAGCCTTTCCAACCGAGTGTTCTTATATGATCTGCTCACCGGGAGGAAAGATTTCAGCAACGATGATGGTTCCGAAAGCACCACTGTGCTTAGGTGGGAAGATATATCCCACCACTATGATTATCCTTGAGGGGCAGAAGATTGCTGCAATCTTGGGAATCTCATGGCTAAGTTACCATGGCGCTGTCCTGGAAACCCTATCACGGACGGTTCACCTCAACTCCCCATTACACCGTCCACAGTCCCTCTTATTAGATAATCCAGTCCGGGAAGTTTCAGTGATCAACAATACTGAAGCTCTCAAGTTGGAGGACATCCCCATAGTCCGGGAGTATCCCGACGTGTTCCCGGATGATCTTCCGAGCATGCCACCTGAGCGGGATGTCGAGTTCAAGATTAAGCTTGCACCCGGGACTACGCCCATATCACGGAGACCATACAAAATGGCTCCCAATGAGCTGGCTGAACTAAAAGAACAGCTCAATGATCTGTTGAGCAAGGGTTTCATTAGGCCGAGTTCCTCGCCTTGGGGATGCTCGGCGCTATTTGTAAAGAAGAAGGATGAAACCCTGAGGCTGTGTGTGGACTACCGGCCGCTCAACGCCGTCACCATCAAGAATAAGTACCCACTTCCCTGCATCGACATATTGTTTGATCAACTTGTGGGTGCAAGTGTGTTCTCAAAGATGGACCTTCTCTTTGGATATCACCAGATAAAGATCCGGGCGGAGGATATCCTGAAGACGGCTTTCTCGACGAGATACGGATTATATGAATATCTCGTCATGTCCTTTGGTCTCACAAAGGCTCCAGCTCATTTAATGTATCTAATGAACTCGGTGTTCATGCCGGAGCTGGACAAGTTCGTGGTAGTGTTCATCGATGATATCTTGGTTTACTCCAAGACAGAAGCCGAACATGCCGAACACTTGAGAATCGTTCTTCAACGATTACGAGACCACAAGCTCTACGCCAAGTTCAGTAAATGCGAGTTTTGGATCAGCCAGGTGCCATTCTTGGACATATCATCTCAGCAGAAGGTATTGCGGTTGACCCAAGCAAAATAGAGCAGGTGCTGAAATGGAAAGCTCCCACTTCAGTTCATGAAGTCAGAAGCTTCCTCGGGTTAGCGGGATACTATCGGAGATTCATTCCATGGTTCTCCAAGCTCGCTAAGCCGATGACAGAATTTCTGAAGAAAGGGACGAAATATGTTTGGAACACGGCGTGTGAAGGAGCATTCCAAGCATTGGTGAAGCATCTCACCACAGCCCCGGTATTAGCTCAGCCGGATACAACAAAGCCCTTCGATGTGTATTGTGACGCGTCCGGTATTGGGCTCGACTGCGTGTTGATGCAGGAAGGACGTGTGGTCGCCTATGGCTCACGCCAACTTCGGAACCATGAGCAGCATTATCCGACTCATGATCTTGAGCTTGCTGCCGTGGTGTTGGCGCTAAAAATGTGGAGGCACTATCTCCTGGGGAATTGGGTGCACCTCTACACCGACCACAAGAGCTTGAAATACATTTTCACCCAGAAGGAGCTGAACATGAGGCAAAGGAGGTGGTTAGAATTGATCAAAGATTATGAAATTGAGATTCATTACCACCCCGGCAAGGCGAATGTGGTTGCCGATGCGCTGAGTCGGAAATCACATGTCCATCACCTCACCATTACACTGGTGGAGGAGGAGGAGCCAAGTTTATACTTGGTTCCTTATGGATCACTGTACAACCTTGCCCTCATCCCTACTATTAGGGAGGACATCATTGCAGCTCAAAAGAATGATAAGGGTATGGCACATCTCCGGAGATGGATAGATAATGGAGAGATCAAGTGTTTCCGGAAGGATGATGAGGGGACGCTATGGTTCAATGACCGCATAGTCGTACCCCAGGATATGGAGTTGAGGAAAAAGATCCTCGATAAAGCTAACTTGTCTAAGTACTCCATTCATCCGGGCAGCAACAAAATGTACCAAGATTTGAAAAAGAAATTTTGGTTCTTGGTGGATGCGGATGAAACGGGAGGTAGCGAAGTACGTATCTGAGTGTGATACGTGTAGACGAGTGAAGGCGGATCATATGAGGAAGTCAGGGCTGTTGCAACCCCTGAAAATTCCAGCATGGAAATGGGAAGATGTGAGCATGGATTTCATTGTGGGATTACCCTTAACATCCAACAAACATGATTCCATTTGGGTGATCATTGACCGACTAACCAAGTCAGCTCACTTCATCCCCGTGCATACACATTTCCATGCCAACAGATATGCGGAGTTGTATATCGCCAGGATTCTATGCTTGCACGGTGTACCAAAGACTATAGTCTCAGATCGAGATGCATTGTTTGTATCTCGCTTTTGGGAGCAGTTGCATACTGCTTTGGGTACTAAACTGATTAGAAGCTCCGCCTACCACCCTCAGACAGATGGCCAGATAGAGAGGGTGAATAAAGTATTAGAAGACATGTTGAGAGCGTGTGCCATCCACCATGGTAGGAACTGGGATGATCACCTACCATTGGCGGAATTCTCGTACAACAACGGCTATCAGGCGAGTATCAAGATGGCACCCTACGAAGCTCTCTACGGTCGTAAATGCCGCACCCCATTAAACTGGTGCGAGTCCGGTGAAAGGGTCACATTCGGGGTTGATGTGGTGAACGACACCGAAGAGCGTGTTCGGGCGATTCAAGCTAACTTGAAGGCCGCTCAATCCCGGCAGAAGAGCTACGCTGATAAGAGGTGTAGGCCGTTGCACTTTGATGTTGGGGAACACGTGTACCTCCGCGTGTCTCTGATGAAGGGCGTGCACCGGTTCGGTGTGAAGGGGAAGCTCGCTCCCCGTTTCATAGGACCCTATGCTATGACCGAGAAGTGTGGACCAGCGGCGTATAGATTGGAGCTACCGGCATCCCTTGCTGGTGTCCATGATGTTTTCCATGTTTTGCAACTGCGAAAATGTTTAAAGCATACAGCTGCTGTTCCTACCGAAGACATCGGCGAGTTGCAACCGGACTTGACATATGATGAATATCCAGTGGCAATTCTTGATGAGAAAGCCAGAACCACGCGTAGCAGAACATTGTGGTTCTACAAGATACTCTGGAGCAACCACACCGCCGAAGAAGCGACGTGGGAGAGCGAGGAATTCCTTCGCTCAAATTACCCGGAGTTCATGGCATCCCAACGCGGGTAAGTCCCTATTACATCACTATCTCTTCTTTTGTAATCTCGGGACGAGATTCTTTTAAGGGGGGAGGGATGTAAAAGCCCAAGAAAAGGGACTTGCAAAAACTTTTCTTCATCTCACAACACCACAGTTTTTATTGTGGTTATCTTAGGAAATATTGTGAAGAGCAAGTAACCTCCATCAAAAGACTGATTAGAGGGGAAAGCCTTCACTTTCACAAAGTGGGATTTGTACACATGAACATGAGAGGTTGAGCTCACCCCAAAAACCTAAAAAGTCTTGGGAAGGTTCAGTCCAAGTTTCATGTAAATCCAACACTTTTTGAGGCACTTTTGGAAGGATATGAAAAAAGAGGCCAATTTGAATGAAAAATCAAATTGCAGCAACTTTTATCACTCAAACTCAAAAGTTAGCTTCATATTCAAACTCAGCACATTTTTCTGAGTTAGCCCACCAATTTTCATCCCTATTGTAGTTCATCTTGTCGGGAGCTAAATTTGCAATAATTCAAAACTGAATTTGAATTTCAGTTAAACATGAAGCAAATTTAACCCAACAAAGTTTGAATTTGAGAACTCCAATTAAAACTAATACTTGGGGGCTAAGTCTCTCATTCAATGTTCAGTAGCTGGGATATTTACAAAAGAAAGGGGGAGAAAGAAATAGAGGGGAGAAGAGGGCCCACTGGTCAGCCACCCCGGGGAGCAAACCGACTTGGGCACGCGGTTGAACACCCAACGGCCGACAGCGCATGGGGTCGACCCCGTCCCAACGCGGCCACCGTGCCACCTCCTGCTCGGGGGATGAGGGCGCCGTCTACAAAGCGTGCGGTTGCACTGCTGGGCTGCGTGAAAACCCCCGTATCCTCTCTGTTCCACCGCCCACAAACCCGGCCACCCACTCGGTGTTTCGCCACCCACTGATCGCCGGCGTCCGAGCAAACCAGGCGCTCTCGTGCCCGACGAGCAACACAAGAAAGAACCGCCTCGAGGTACTGATCACAACCGTACTGACCTCGCCCTCTCTCTCGCACGGTCGGTAAAGAATTTGGGGGATTAGCGTGTCGGAGTGTTTCGAATCGAATCATGCGAAATCCGAAAATTCATAGCAAGTAAGCCACCACTCCTTAGACCGAGCTAAAGACGTGATCTAGATTCGCCCACGCGTCTCTGAGATCAGAAACCATCGAGTTTCATCGAGTATGGGCGACGTTCTTCGAGCTTTTTGCATCGGCGCCGATTTCCGGTCTAGGTCACCGGTGAAGTCGTAGTTGCAGCCGTTTTCACGGGGATCGGTGTCAATGTCCGTGACCAGCAGGTGTCAGCGGAGCTCCCTGAGCAAACCGCATCGAAAAAGGTGCAGGGGATGCCGAGTTCGACGTCGCCGGTGAGCTTCCGGCCGCTGTTGCCGGCGGGAGCACTGTTCTGGCCGTTGTCACGCTCTGGTGAGGGCAACACCGTGTTCCCCAGGCCGAGATAGGCACAGGTGGCGGGAATCGGCAAGTTCCGAGGGCCGGAACCCCTCTCCGGCGAGAGCTCCGGCGAGCTCGGCGGCGGGATCGTGCGGGCGTCGGGAGGAGGAAGATGACTGGGGGCCCCGCATGTCAATGGCAATATTTTAAATCGTCGGATCCGCTGCCGCCCGGGATCCAGTGTGGTGGCGCGGGAAGGGTCCTGTGGCCCCGTGTGGCTCGGCTCCCGCGATCGACACATGTGCGATGGACCCACCCGCAGGATTTAAACATTTTTGAAATTTCCAGTTTTAGTTCAAACTTCAAATGAATAGAACTTTGGCTAGGAAACTCTAAATTTGGTGAACCAAATTTTGCTGAACTCAGAATCATGAGTACTTTCCAGCAATACCAAATTCAGCTCATTAAAGTGAATAGTTTTCCAGAATTAAATCCCTAAATTTTAAATTGTTGGGAATTTTATCTGGGGAACTACTTTATGAAAATTTCTGAAATTTGGCTGAGAGGTTCGTTTGTAAATCCCTGGATCACAGTAAAATTTTCAGACTCATCCAAGTTTATTTAGTTACCCTAATTGGGTGATTAAGAGAACTGCCCTGAGAAAATATAAAAATGTACAGAAACATTTTTCAGATTTTCTCAGATCTTAATTAGGACATAACTTCCAGTAGAATTCTTCAAATGACATGAAACCAATTCCATTAGAACCATCTTAAAGTCTAGTTTCCAGAAAGTAATAGTGGAGCCATGAAAACCCCTGGAATTATTTAGAGGCTCAAATATCGACCAAATGGGCTTTTATTTGTACAAGGTTCAGATGAACTTTGTTTCAAATGAAACTTGGTCAAGGCTCTGGTTAGGACCCTACCAAGCCACCATAAAAATTTCAGAACCAAAGGGGAGGGCTAGCTAGAGTTATTAATAGTTAAGTATTCAAGTTTACACATTGCATTTAAATTTACATATCGTATTTCATTAAACGTGTAGTCGCTGAAGAAGAGACTCCGGAAGTGCTGGACTTCCTCCTTCCGGAAGAAGAGCTAACTACTGACCAGCAGCAACAAGGCAAGCCCCGGTTTGCATTAACTCTTTTATCAATTTTTGCTTTGTTCACATAATTAGGGTGATGTATGAATGTGCATTAGGTGTAGGATGAATGGAACCCCACTTGCATGACCTAAACTTTTCCATAAGAGTGAGGGTAGTGTCTAAGACCTCGAGTAGACATGCTATGCTTAATGTTTCATAGAACTTCGGTACAAGTCGAGTAGTTGGAATCTACTCGCGAGATAGGCTTGGGACACACGGGTTCGGTTGAGTGATGTGAGATCACTTTAGTAATGAAAATGAGACTAGGCAGGGGCTAGGGCGCAACAAGAGGAAGTCTTGTGTGCGCGGCCCTGTCCGTGTCGATTGAGGACCGATCCGTGTATGGCCCACGCTGATCAAGTTTGAACGTACCGAAGGCATATCGGATATATGGGCCCCGATAAACCGATGTAGCCTAAACCTCCGGGCGTCGAGGCATAACGCACCGATTTATAGGTGTAGGCTGAGGGCAGCAAGGTGGAAATCTGCCAACGGGCATAGAGAGATGCTCTGTGTGGGGAATCTCCTGCTCGTTTCGGTGCGACCGGTTCGACGTTTGGGCTGTTGGGTGAAAGGTTGTCCCGTACGATATCGAGTGAGCTTGCTGTGCAGCTCCACGGGTGGGCGTATGTGATGTGCTCTTTGGGTTTCCCTGCAGGTGTATATCGAGTCGATTCGCCATCCCTCGCGGTGAAGAGTACCACTTGGTCACTGAGTCGTGACGTAGAATAATGTATGAAATACATTGATTCAATATTGCTGAAATGATATAATATTGTATTGCTACATGTTTGCCACCAAATATTGCTTACTAAATTTCAGCTTCCTGAACTGTTAACTTGTTGCTAAAAGCTGAACTAAGGATGAACTTGTAGGCGAGTCCATTTGTTGCAATATGACTATCCTATGTCATGGTACACCTGATGTAGAGTTTCATGGTTAGGTGAGTCGGTTAAGCCTTGCTGAGCCTATCGGACTCGGAGTACGAGTCCACCGGCGAGGGTTACCCTCCGTCGGGGACCACGGCTGAGTGGGAGCCTACACGCCGCGCTGAGCTGAGGAGTGCAGCCAGTGTTGGTTGCCCTAGGGCTGGGCAACCGACTTTTGCTAGATATGCGGGCGTGAGTTGTACAGAGTAGACTTCCGCTGTGTAAAATAAATATTAGTTTGTAACTGAAGTTGTACCTTTTTATACAGTTCAGTTTGTTTTCCCATGTAATATATTGTGTTCTTATGACGTGTGTTGTCGGGTGTCACATCGTGCGGCACCACCCTCTGCAATCCTGGATGAGCGGATCCCGGTCCGCCACACAAGTAACCATCATCAACATGATCATTAGAGAACATACTCACACAATGCAAAAGTGGCATTTCCCTCATGCATCATCTAGGGGCTGGGCATATGAAAACTCCTACACCTTGCAAGGAATGCCCATGCAAAGTTTCACCCAAATTCAAAACCTTTTTGAGGTCCTTTTGGGTATACCTAGAAAGAGGGTGGTTTGAACTCAAATTCAAATTCAAACTGTTTTCGTCCCATGAATTCAAAAGTGGGAGGCATATTCTTACTCAGCACATTTTTGTGAGCTCACACACCAATTTTCACTACATTTGGAGTTGATCTTGACATGAGCTAAGTTTAGCAAATTCAAACTTTATTGGAATTTCAAATTGAATATGTGCTGAAATTTATTCAGACAAAACCCAATTTGAATTCTAACCAATTCAAAGGGCTCAGCGGTAGATAATTCAAATCACCATGGGTATTGTGGGGATTACTGTTTACAACAGTAAGAGAGAGTTAAGTTCAGAGGTTAAAAAGGAAGTGGGACCCACATGTCAGCCACTGATGAAATTCAACCAACTGAACCTTCAGCGCTCGGGTCTTCGGGCTTCATCCAAGGGCGCCACCGAGGGGGGGGGGGGGCGCCGCGCCACCAGCTGCTCGCCCACGCGCGAGCCAGGTCGGTGCTGAGCCGTTCTTAAGGCGCTCCTCGCCTCTGCCGAGGCCCCCTCGCCTGCTTTTTCCCTCGCAAGAACACTGAGCTGAAGTTCTTCCCTCCGCTGCTTGGATTGATCGGGAGAACGGCGAAACACTCACCCCCTCTCCTCCCCAAGCTGCTAAACGCTGCCCTGAGCTCCGCACACACCTCCCCGACCCAGAAATAAGTGAGTCCGGCCTTCCTTGCCTGAGAACGACCGCCACAGCGGCGATCAAGCTTCGGCCGACGATCGGGTGATCGTGGACAGCCCTCCACAGGGGTTCTCACGGTCAAGCAATCCAGGCCACGGGAGCGCGCTACGTTGGTGCTGCTCTCCTCCAATTCTTGAGTCAAATCGTGAAGCATCCACCGAGAATTTCTAGATTTTGCTCCTGTGGCCTCAACCCGAGCTTCCGGTACGGTTTCTTCGAATTTCCACTCTCTGATCCTCCTTAGGTTATCAAATCTTGCACATAGACGCGGGACTAGCCGGCGATCATTTTCATTTTAACATCTGTTGCATGAAACCGGCTAGAAGTGACGGATTTTGAGCTCGATCAAAGGCGTTCATGGCGGGCACGATCGGTCACACGGTGCCGATCAACTTGCCGCCATTTTTGAACACCTTTGAGGCCTTGTCGAACTTCCTAGAGGTGTACTGATGCTGTAGAGCTGTTTGTCCGAGGTCTTTTGGTGGGTTAGAACCCACGGCCGATGGCGTCGAAGCTCAACCGAGGCCGCCGCACGTCGCAGGGGTATTTCCGGTCACTGTCAGCTCGAACTGACCCCACAGACGTGTTCCCCGACGTCGATAACCCCCTGGCGGCGACTCCTAGCTCGTGCGGTGGACGGCAGCGATGGTCCGGCGAGCACCAGCTCTGCTCCGGCGAGGAGGGCGGCGCGCGCGCTGAGAACCGGCGGGAGGAAGACGAAGGGGGTGGGCCCCGGCTGTCAGCAGCTCAAAAATTTAAATCCCCGATCGAGTGTGGCTGGAATCCCGTGTGTCGGCGTGCTGGAAAGCTATGCCCCGGTGTGGCCCATTTCTGATTGGCAGTCATTTAAATAAGCGGGCCCAGTAGAGTTTTCAGTAGGAAAACAATTCCAGTTGTTGCTCACACTTTAAAAATTCATAGCTCTCTGTATGAACATCCAAATCGAGTGAACCAAATTTTGTTGATTCAGCTCTCTGAGTACTTTCCAGCAAATCAAGTTTCACTTCATGAAAATCCTTATTTCTCCAGAATTAATTCTCTAAATTTCAAACTGTTTAGAATTTTAATTGGAGAACCCTTTGGAGGAAAACTCTGAAATTTTGCTGGGATGTTCACCAAAATATCCCTGAGCTACCATAGAAATTTCAGATCCACTTGAGCTCATTTGATCCACCTAATGGTGTGATTAATAAAACTGTTCCAGAGAAAATAGAAAATATCCAGAAACATTTTCAGAAATTTCTATGAAATTGTTTAGCTCATATCTTTAGCTAGAAACCATCAAATTAAGTGAAACCAACTCCATTAGAACCATCTGAAAATCTAGTTTTCAGCAAGTCAGGGCTTGCTCCATGAAAATCGCTAGAACACCCTAAGAGCTCTAATTAAGGTCAAGTGCATAATTATTTGTGGAGAGCTCAAATGAGCTTTGCTGCAAATAACACTTGGCCAAGTATCTGTTTAGGTTGTATCCAAACCACCGTAAAAGTTTCAGAGTCATTGGGCCTGTCTAGTAAGACTTATAGTCTTTACAAATTAAAATCATTCAAATGCATTTAAATTAATACATGTACTTGTTATCTCATGTAGTTGCTAAGGTCGAGGAGGAACCCGAAGTCTTAGACTTTGTTACTCCGGAAGAGCAGCTAGCCTATGACCAAGAGCAGCAAGGCAAGCTCCGGTTTGCATTAACGCCTTTACAAATTTTTATTGTTTTGAGCACTTCCTTTGAGCATCACTTATTTCTTGCATTAGAGTCTTGTTTGAAACCCAAATGCATAGCCAAGAAAACCATGGGTTGGGATTAAGATTGAAAACCTTGTTAGCCACTGCAATGCTAAGATAGTGTAGGATTCGGTACAAGTCGAGTAGTTGGAACTACTCGCGAGGATAGGCTAGAGGCACTTGACTCGGGTAGAGATAGCACATGAAACACATGGCAAGAAAATGAGACCGAGTGGAGAGTAAGGGCAGCAGGACTTTGGGGACTGGGTACTATAGCTCCGCTTGTGTCGATTGAGGACCGAGCCGTGTGCGGGCCTGTTGAACAAGATAGAACAGTACCGAAGACCTACCGGCTATATGGGAACCGGGAAACTGATGTAACTCGGATAGCTAGGTGTTGAGGCATAGCTGGTCGTTCAGAGGGTAGGTTGAGAGCTCGAGGTGTAAATCGGCTGGCGGCACTAAGATGCGCGTGCAGAGACCTCTTGCCCGGGACGATTGGACCGGTTCAACATTTGGCTGACAGGTGAAAGGTGGTTGCGTACGATGTCCGTGATGGTTGCTGTAGGCAACATCGAGTACGGGCGTACGTGACGGGTTATTCGGGTAACCCTGCAGGTGTAAATCGATTATAATCGCCGTCCCTCACGGTCAGTGAGTACCACTTGTGCTGATTGAAAGATGGACTTTGATTGTTAATGGTTTGTGGTAGTTTAGAGCTAACTAAAGTTCTTTTCAACTTTGGGCAAAGTACATGAGAGAAATGTGTTTCTTGTTTGGTTGCGGCTCTATCATGTGCCTTAGCGTAAGGTTCTCCACAACCTGCTGCTAAAACTTGAAAGTAAGGTTCCACTAATTAGGCGAGTCCTTTGCAACTTATTTTACCTCATGTACCTATTACCCCTCATATAGAAGTTTCATGTTTAGGAGAGACGGGTCAGTCTTGCTGAGCCTTCGTGCTCACTGCTTGTGTTTGAAGCTTTTGCAGGGTTCTATGAGGAAGGGACTCCCGAGGAGGAGACGGAACCCCAGGAGGGGAACCCCGTCGAATGGGAGTCGTGCACGCCGCCGTGTTAGTGTGTGTGCGTGCTAGCAAGGACACGTTCATAGGCTGAACGTGAACTTGATGCATAGTCTACGCCCGTGAGTGTAGACTGAACATATTTTGTTGTAGAAATGTTCATAAAACCGTTTATGTAATAGACCTTTGCTTCCGCTTTGTACCTTTGATGTGTATTATTCGGTGCTGTGCAACGCAGCACCCCTCAGCGTGATCCTGGCTCAACAAGACCGTGTGGTCGTGTCAGTAACCTCCTTGTCCTTTATAGTGACGGCCTTGAAAGAACGATAATCAACACAGCCAGCGTGGACCCGATGGTGAATGATTCATCATCCGGTATTTTTTAGAAGGACCACCTCCTTCTCCGCTGCTTTGCGGCGTGCTTCGCTTCCTCTCCGCTGCCACTAACTCCTTGCCGGAGTCCTCCTGAACAATCGCAGCATCAATAATATCATTGAGGCTGCCGCAATTCAACATCGCCAGCTTGTCCTTCAGGAGCGGGTTAAGCCCCTGGTAAAAATGATCCCGCTGCTTCTCGTTGGTATCGGCGTGATAAGAAGCGTAAAGTGCAAGATCGTTGAATGCCCTGGAGTATTTCAGCGCGTTCCATCTTCCTTGTTGCAGGCGAAGGAACTCCTGTGTATTCCTCTTCATAAGACCTGGCGGTATGTGATAGGCCCTGAAGGCCGTCCGGAATTCCGCCCAGGTCATAACTCGCTCGGTGGGTTGCGAAGCACAGTAGTTCGCCCACTAAGCGCTCGCGGATCCTTAAAGTTGTTGGACCGCGAACTGAGTCTTGCGCTGCTCACTCACTTGGAGCAGCCCGAACTTCATCTCCATCGTGCGGAGCCAGTTGTCCGCATCGAGGGGTTCATCCGCCCTTGAGAATACCGGGGGATGAGTAGCCAGGAAATTGGAGTAGGAGCTTTGTTGGCGCTCCTCGCGATCTTGACGCCTCTATGGTCAAGAAGTATTCGCAATAAGGGTCTGCAGCAACTCCGTGTGCTGCTGATGAGAACCTGCCATCGCCGCAACGATGTTGGCCAGTGTAACCATTGGCGGTGGTGGTGCCGGTTGTTGCTGTTGCTGCTGTTGCTGTCCCTAGGAATCCTCGGGAGGCTGTTGGGAGGTCTCTCCCCCCTGACTGGAACCCCCAACATCCGGGTTGGCACGAGTGCGAGTCATTCTGAAATTTAAAACAGCAGCGATCAGCACATGCCATACTTAAAAATTCCATATGAAACAGTAGGTATTGAAGTGACACATGAATAATTTGCACATCTTCACATATATTGATAAAGCATAAACTTTATACAAGATACATTATTCTTGGGTCTCCGAGAAGTCGTGCTCATGTCGTGACTACCTATACATTCACTACTGTCTACCCGACATATCACTGATTACAAAATTTTTCTCTTACACCACCCTCGCTGCCCTACTTGGCAACGGTAACCCACTACTCGGAGTAGAACTCGACCTCCTGTGGGTTGTCATCCTCCGCTACCTCTGCTGGTGGCTCCGGGTCCATAACCTCCTCTTCCGGTTCAGGTTCTCCCATTGCCGGAAGACCCAAAACCACAGGTACGGCACCCACCATTGGTATGCCCATTACCGGAGGTACGAGGTCCTGCAACGCGTGAACCTCGTCCATGGCCTGGTTGTAGTCCTCTTCCCAACACTGCCCTCCTCAATAGCATCATCCCGCTCTTGAGTGAGGACCTCATTCTGCTGGGTCAGGGCCTGCACCTGTTGTTGCAAATCCGTGATGTCGACACGGCTTTTCTTCTTCGCCTTCTTTAGACGATGCAACTAATTATGTTGTTCGTTCAGTCGCTTTATCGTCGGAAGGAGCACATCGCGGAGTGCACTGTGACCACTCTCGAAATGGTCTCCTTGGCTGATGCCTCCTTAAGCTTTGCAGCAAGACAATCCGTATGAACAGCTTGGCTGTCCATCACGGCTTTTCCTGCCCTTAACTGGAGGCTGAGGTTCGCCTCCACGGGGTTGTAACTTGGGCAACCCAGATCTGTTTCCTCCATGTACTTTTCCCCCACACATGATTAGCTCATCCCTCCACCGGAAAGAGTGTGTATGGAGTACCCTCCATAGCTCTCACGTGTAGTTGGCAGAAACGCGGTGTGGGTCCTGCAGGAACTTTGACATGTATTGTCCACGTCTTGTTCCCTTCCTCGCCTTCTTTCTTGGCGAAGAACTGTGGCATCTCGCTGTACCCGAAATATTGAAGAATTTGCCTCAACGTTTCCGGATAACCGCTGCGGTGAGAACAGTGGGATACAACCCACCCGTTCTCCAATGGTTTATCCGCTGTCATATGTAGAAACATATTTGAGAAATGACAAATATTTATTTCAACAGTAAACCATTGAGTTATAACATAAAACATGTCATTGAACTCATAAAACTTGGAAACATAGTTCAAACTTAAACCGATTTGACTGCTGATCTCCTGTCCAAGATGACAGCCCTGACCAGTTTCCATTTCAACCTGATTTAGACCAAGTTAAGCGCAAAACCAATTCTGTAGTTCAACATAAAAGTTAAAGATAACTTAAATAGCTTTCCATAAAGTATTTGCTTGGCCTAAGATCTTTCCTGGTTCAAAAGTTATGAGGTGTCAAAGTTGACATAATTTTTGGAGAAAATTGGACAGCACCTCCCTGCTTGAGGTACTGATTTGATCCAAGAATTCCAGTTAATTCTACAACAAATTTGACAAAACTTTCTGTTACAAAGTT
Source organism: Neostapfia colusana (assembly GCA_030760725.1). NCBI lineage: Eukaryota > Viridiplantae > Streptophyta > Magnoliopsida > Poales > Poaceae > Neostapfia > Neostapfia colusana. The sequence continues at coordinate 37,885,672 of JASWHV010000009.1, read as the reverse complement.
GTAAGCCATCTCATGAAGTTTTCAGAACTACCTCATTTTCTATTTCTGGATTTTTATGCAGGAAGTTATGATCAATTTACAGAGAGTTATAGAGAGTGTTTGCTGTGCCCTGTTTTCTGGACAGTTTCAACTCTACTGCATTTTTTGACTGGTTAAGGAAGGTAACACCTCGGGACATCAACAGAAAAGTTGTAAAGCTCTTCCAAAGATTTCCAGAAATGTACCATATGACCCCAACCTCGAAAGAACTCAACCTGTAACCTCTGATTAACTTTAGCCTTATTTCAGCTGAAAACAGGGGACTCTGTTCTTAGTATCCTATAAGTTGAAAACTCGTTAACTTTGAACATCCTGATTAAGGACAGCCGTTACATCAAAGTTTTAGTGCTCTAGATTAAAACTTTCCGGTTTTACAATAAAGGTTCTCATTTAGTGGGGTGTGACGTCGATGCATCACCAGATCATGTCGGTACTACGTTCGTCACAAAGAAAAACCTATACCGGACTTAGCCGGCTTCGTTAGTTCAGTGGCACTAAACGTCTCTCGCACACGGATGCTACACGTCTACCGTTTCGTGGTTAGACTACCTGCAAATAACTCATACAATCGTCAGACTCGGCTGCACACCGAGCCCGGTATCCAGACAGTTCATACACCCAGCCGTCATCACTCGCCCGGATGTTGTCAAGCCAAACACACCTTGAGCTACGTGTTCATGTTACTGACCACATGACGGGGTCTCCCAAACTTGCCCGAAGCACGCCAGGGAAGGGCGTTGCTCGAATACCACAAACGACATGAAGAGTCGTAGAGGATATTAAAGCAGGTCGGGTTACCTGCCACCCGTGGGGCTCCACCCTTCAGCTTGTGCGCACTGGTGGACAGCGCTTACGTGCACCCGCCAAGACATAAAACGTCCCGAGATACACGATTTTCTGACATAAGCAAATAGGTTAGTATGCCACTTTCTATACACTAATAACATCCTTATATGAGCTACTAACTCGTTCCTCACCGAATTTTTGAAACAGATAACCTTTGTAGTGCGTTAAACCTCAAGCGAGCTCTGATACCATGCTGTCACGGCCCCACGGCCTTGTCGAGCCAAGATCACGCTGAGGGGTGCTGCGTTGCACAGCACCAGATAACGCACATCAAAGATACAAAGTGGAGGCAAAGTTTTATTACATAAACCAGTTTATGAACATTTTTACAACAAAATAGTTCGGTCTACACTCACGGGCGTAGACTACGCATCGAGTTCACGTTCAGCCCGTGAAGTGTCCCCGCTAGCACGCACACACACTAACAGGGCAGCGTGCACGACTCCCACTCGACGGGGTTTCCCTCTTGGGGTTCCGTCTCTTCCTCGGGAGTCCCTTCCTCATAAACCCCTGCAAAAGCTTCAAACGCAAGCAGTGAGCATGATGGCTCAGCAAGTCTGACCCGTCTCTCCTATACATGAAACTTCTACATAAATGGTTTTAGGGTACATGAGGGAAAATAAGTTGCAAAGGACTCGCCTAATTATTGGGACCTTACTTTCACGTTTTAGCAGCAGGTTGTGGAGAACCTTACTTTAAGGCACATGAGAGAGCCACAATCAAACAAGAAACACATTTCTCTCATGTACTTTGCACAAAGTTGAAAAGAACTTTAATTAGCTCTAAACTACAACAAGACATTAACAAGCAAAGTATATCTTTCAAATCAGCAAACTTTTAACATGTATCTAGCATGTTCTTTCTACGTCATGGTACAGTGAACAAGTGGTACTCACTGACCGTGAGGGACAGCGATTATAATCAATTTACACCTGCAGGGTTACCCGAATAACCCGTCACGTACGCCCGTACTCTATGTTGCCTACAGCAACCATCATGGACGTCGTACGCAACTACCTTTCACCCGTTAGCCAAATGTTGAACCGATCCTATCGTCCCGAGCGAGAGGTCTCTGAACGCGCATCTGCAGTGCCGCCAGCCGATTTACACCTCGAGTTCTCAACCTACCCTCTGAACGACAGACAATGCCTCAACACCCAGCTACCCGAGTTACATCGGTTTCCCGGTTCCCATATATATGGTAGGTCTTCGGTACTGTTCTAGCTTGTTCAACAGGCCCGCACATGGCTCGGTCCTCACTCGACACAAGCAGAGCTATGGCACCCAGGCCCCAAAGTCCTGCTGCCTTTACTCTCTGCTCAGTCTCATTTTTCTTGCCATGTGTTTCATTTGCTATCTTTACCCGAGAAATGTGCCTATAGCCTATTCTCGCGAGTAGTTCCAACTACTCAACTTGTACCGAATCCTACACTATTTTAGCATTGCAGTAGCTAACGAGGTTTTCAAACCTAATCCCAACGCAGGGTTTTCTTGGCAATGCATTTGGGTTTCAAACAAGACTCTAAGCAAGAATTAAGTGGGTGCTCAAAGTAAGTTCTTAAAACAGTAAACATTTGTAAAATGGGTTAATGCAAACTGGAGCTTGCCTTGCTGCTCTTGGTCGTAGGCTATCTGTTCCTCCGGAGTGATGAAGTCTAAGAATTCGGGTTCCTCCTCAACCTTAGCGACTAGATATGATAAATACAATATGTATCAATTTAAATGCATTTGTATTGAAGTTAAACTTGTGAGGGTTATAAGTCTTGCTAGACAGAACTAATGACTCTGAAATTTTTACTGTGGTTTGGATACAAGCTAAACAGGGACTTGGCCAAGTTTCATTTGCAGCAGTCCTCATTTGTGCTCTCCACAAATAATTATGTATTTGGCCTTAATTGGAGCTTCTAGGATGTTCTAAGGATTTTTCATGGAGCAAGCCATGACTTTCTGAAAACTAGATTTTCAGAGGGTTCTAATAGAGTTGGTATCACTTAATTTGAAGGTTCCTAGCTAAAGATATGAACTAAACAATTTCAGAAAAATTCTGAAAATGTTTCTGGACATTTTCTATTTTCTCTGGAACAGTTTTATTAATCACACCATTAGGTGGATGAAATGAGCTCAAATCGATCTGAAATTTTTATGGTAGCTCAGGAATACTTTGTTGAACATCCAGACAAATTTCAGAATTTTCCTCCAAAGGGTTCTCCAGTTAAAATTGTAAATAATTTAAATTTTGAAAAAAATAATTCTGGAGAATTAAGGATTTTCATACGGTGAAACTTGATTTGTTGGAAAGTACTCAGAGAGCTGAATCCAAAAAAATTTGTTTCACTCGATTTTGAGTTTCCTAGCCAAAGTTATGTGGGTTTGAAGTTTGAACTAAATCTGAAAATCTGCGAAATGTTTAAAACACTGCACGTGGGTCCCATGCACAGTGTCTTCGTCTACCTCCCGCCAGCGCCCGAGCGCGCGACGCACAGGGACAGTGGCGCGGTTCGTTCTCACCCGTTACTGCCTAATTTTTGACACGGTTTCTTCCTACATGATCCTTGGAGCACGGCGAACATGCCGGGCAACTTCTCGGACCTCGACATCGCCGGAAACAGTCAGCGACGGTGGAGGCGGAACATGAGCTAGGGTCCGACGGTGCTAGCTTGTCTTGGCGGTGAACACGATCAACCAATGGGTCGTAAAGCACCACTGGGGCACGGGGAAGCTAACCCCGCCCTCCTCTTGGCCGGAGATCGCCGGGAAAGTAGACTTCACCGGCGACCCGAGCCGTTTTCACCGGCGGTGGCCCAACTCCGGTGCTCTGCTCACTGGGTTCATCATCATCGCTAGGATTTGTATAAGGTAACCGTGAGGTGCTACTCTAGCTTCAGCTCGACCAGGATTTCCAGTGATCAAGTAATCGAGACGAATTTGGAGTTTTGGTTCTCGGTGGTCTATATGGTGATTATCGGAAGAATTGAAATTCCGGCTAACCGGCGCTAAGAGGGAGCTAGGTAGCTTGGGGAGAGCTACTTGACTTCGATGCTAACCTCAGAGACACATTTGCCGCGCTGGAGAAGCTTAGAGCTGCTCGGACGACGGCGTCGAGTCGGAGGAGCTTTCGGGTTGATAGAGCGATGGAAGATCGGCTCGGACAAGCTCAACTGAAGCTGATCACGAGCAGCTGAGGGCTGTAGCATGTAGAGCAAAGACCGGCCATGCCGTTTGTGGCCTCAGCTTGTGGTGGAAGGGACTGCTTTGGCCGGTCGACGGCGGGGTGGTGAGGTGCGGGTGTGCGGCGACTTGCTCTATTTTCTCAGTGCTGTAAACGTCGAGGCAGCGTGAAAATTGGCTGCTGCCGTCGGCAGCTCGAGGCTAAATAGCTGAGGAAGTCGGTTTGCAGATATGATCAGCGACCAGGAGCTGGCAGTGGCGTGCAGTGCCGTGGCAATCGCGTGGGCACGTGCAAGAACCGAGTCTCGGTGGCTTCAGTCAGTTAAAACGCTAGTGAGGCTGATATGTGGGTCCCACTCCAGTTTTAGCCTCTGAAATTGAATTTCCCCACTACTCCAAACAGTAGAGACCCAAATACCCTTTGGAATTTGAATTATCTACCAAATGCCCATTTGAAGTTGATAGAATTCAAATTGTGAAGTGTTTGAATATATTTTCAGCACATATGTAGTTTGAAATTAAAATTGAGTTTGAATTTGCTAAACTTAGTTCATGTCAAGATCAACTCCAAATGGAGTGAAAATTGGTGTGTGAGCTCACAAAAATGTGCTGAGTATAAATATGCCTCCCACTTTTGAAGTCATGGGATAAAAGTAGTTTGAATTTGAATTTGAGTTCAAACTACCCTCTTTCTAGTTATACCCAAAAAGACCTGAAAAAGATTTTGGATTTGGGTGAAATTTGGCATGGGCATTCCTAGCAAGGTGTAGGAGTTTTTCATATGCCCAGCCCCTATATGATGCATGTGGGAAATGCCACTTTTGCATTTTATGAATTTATTATCTAATGACCATGTTGATGGTGTTTACTTGCTCTTCAAATGTGTTCACAAAGTTTCTTTAAATGAGGTGTGTGTGGTGTGATGAACACTTTGAATGTGTGCAAAAACTTATGCCCTTACACCCCGGCCCCACGCGTCAGCCGCTCGGGGATTTAAATTGGATTGTCTCCGGCTCGGGATCTAATTGTGGCTATGCAGTAGAACTCAGTGGCCCCGTGTGGCATTCGCTGAGGAGCCGACACGTAGCCCTGGACCCACCGGCAGAATTTAAACTTTTCCCCGATTTTCAGATTTAGTTCAAACTTCAAACTTACATATCTTTTGGTAGGAAGATCCAATTCGAGTGAACCAAATTTTGTTGGATTCAGCTCTCTGAGTACTTTTCAACAAATTAATTTTCACTCCATGAAAAACTTTAATTCTCCCGAATTAATTCTCCAAATTTAAACTGTCTAGAATTTTAACTAGAGAACCCCTTAGTGGAAAATTTGGAAATATGGCCAGGGTGTCCCTTATAATATCCCTGAGCTACCATAAAATTTCAGATCCATCCGAGCTCATTTGATCCACCTATTGGTGTGATTAATAAAACTGGTCCAGAGAAAAAGAAAAATGTCCTGAAACATTTTTCAGATTTTCTCCGAACTTGTTTAGCTCATATATTTTGCTAGCAATCTTCAAATTAGATGAAACCAATTCCATTAGAACCCTCTGAAAATCCAGTTTCCAGAAAGTCATGGCTTGCTCCATGAAAATCCATAAAAACCCTAAGAGTTCTAATTAGAGCCAAATACACATTTATTTTTGCAGGGCTTAAATGAGCTTTGATTCAAATGCAATTTTGGATGTGTTTCTTTTCAGGTCGTACCAAAACCACAGTAAAAATTTTAGAGTCATTAGGCCTGTCTAGCTATACATATAGCCTTCACAATATCAAATTCAACTCATATGCATTTAAATTGGCACACATTATATGTTATCTTGTGTAGTCGCTAAGATCGAAGAGGATCCGGAGGTGTTAGATTTCATCACTCAGAAGAACAACTAGCATACTACCAGCAGCAAGGCAAGCTCCGGTTTGCATTAGCCGTTTCATTAAGTCTTTTATTTTGAGAACTTACTTTATGTATTTCCTTCAAATGTGCATTAGAGTCTTGTTTGAAAACCCAAATGCATAGCAAAGAGAACCAGGGTTTTTGGGCTTTGGTTTTAAACCTCGAGTAGCTACTGCAATGCTAAATTGGTGTAGGATTTGGTACAAGTCGAGCTAGTTCTATCGCGAGAATAGGCTAGAGGTACACCACTCGGTTAGAGATAGCAAATGAATCACATCACAATAAAAATGAGACCGAACGGAGGGTAAGGCAGCAGAACTTTGGGGCCTTGGTGCCATAGCTCCGCTTGCGTTGATTGAGGACTGAGCCGTGTGCGGGCCTGTTGAACAAGCTATAACAGTACCAAAGATCTACCGGATATATGAGAACCGGGAAACCGATGTAATTCGAGTAGCGGTCTGTTGAGGCATTGCTTGTCGTGTAGAGGGTAGGTTGAGAGCAGCGAGGTGAAAATCGGCTGGCAGGCACTGTGGATGCTCCGCGCAGAGACTCCTGCTCGGAATGATAGGACCGGTTCAACACTTGGCTGATGGATGAAGGGTAGTTGCGTACGATGTCCGTTGTGGTTGCTGCAGGCAACATCGATTACGGGCGTACGTGATGGGTTATTCGGGTAACCCTGCAAATCGATTATAATCGCCGTCCCTCGTGGTCAGTGAGTACCACTTGTTCAATGTACCATGACGTAGAAAGAACAGGCTAGTGTCATGTTAAAATATTGCTGATTGAAAGTTGTACATTGTTTGTTAATGAATGGCTGCAGTTTAGAGATAATTAAAGTTCTTTTCAACCTTAGGCAAAGCACATGAGAGAAATGTGTTTCTTGTTTGATTGCGGCTCTCTTATTTGTCTTAGCACGACGTTCTCCAATAACTTGTTGCGAAAACTTGAAAGTAAGTTTCAACTATTTAGGCGTGTATTTTGCAATATACATTCCAATATACACTGCAAACCCAACATGTAGAGTTCCATGTGTAGGTAAGACGGGTCATTCTTGCTGAGCCATCGTGCTCCTGCTTGTGTTTGAAGCGTTTGCAGAATGCTATAAGGAGGAGGCTCCCGAGGAGGAGACAGACGCCCATGAATGAAACACCGTCGAGTGGGAGCCTTGCACGCCGCCGTGTTAGTGTTCGTGTGTGCTAGTGGGAACACGTTCATGGGCTGAACGTGAACTCTTTTGCTTAGTCTACGCCTGTGAGTGTAGACATGATGTTATTTTGATGTAAACATGTTCATAAACTCATCTATGTAATAAAATTTTTGCTTCCGCTTTGTACCTTTTATGTGTGTTATCCGGTGCTGTGCAACACAGCACCCCTCAGCATGATCCTTGCTAGTCGAGATTGTCGGGTCCCGCAGTTGGCGGATTCTCCGGAGGAAGAAATTCTCTGGATTTATCTGTGATAATGTTGAAAAGGAAACATAGTGCTTTACCAAGTTTATACCGAACAACAATTGGCTGATATATTCAGAAAACCGTTGTATTTCTCTCGTTTTTCTCAAGTTCAAGTTGAACTAGGGGTTATTCATCCTCATGTATTGAATTGAGGTAGAGTTTTGGCACTTACGAAGACTACATGGTGAACCTGAACTTAAAGTAAGATATCAACATAGTGTTTCCATATTTATATGACTTTGTAATTTATTGTACACGTAAAAGTTCTTACTACATTTGCTCATGCATTTACATTTTGTAGTTTTTGTCATGACTAGCGATTGGAATAACAAACTTGAATTGAATCTTGTTATGATCGATCTTTCTTTATTATTTTAATACTGCTACATGTTCACCATGTTGCAAAATAAATCATACAATGACTCTTGTTGAGTTTTTATAATTGATGTAATATATATAGAAAGGTCAAGAGAATGTGAATGCATTGCACTTCTTCTTTTGAGATTTCTTACCATTGCACTTACATATGAACTTGGTATGGGTTGTGTATGACTAAACCCATGTCCTTAAGCATCTTATTATCCATTGACATAGGCTTGAATTGGTTGGATAGCATAAGGATGATGTTGCATATAATATCTTGCAAGTTTTATACAACTTTTGGTCTTGCAATGTAAGATAATATAAAATATACAACAACATGTGTCACTCTTTCAAGTTTTGAAATGGTTGAGGAAAGGAGATCATGGTTGGCAAAAATTGTAATACATTTGATCTCTAGAATGGCTTACACTACTTTATGTATTTTACTGATGTGATAGTGTAAGTTACTTGATAATATGACTTGGATAAGCTTTGTTCTATATGTATATGTCATATTATGTTCGTAACAGATCTAAATTTCTCTCATTCGAAAAATTGATGAATACATTGTCAAAAGGGGAGAAAAAGGTCACATATTGAACATTCACTTTGAATTTACATGTTCTACCCAGAGGGGATCACATCTTTATAGGGAAAATTTGTTTGGGCGGGCGGGGGGGGGGGGGGTTCTTTCTCATTTGGTTTACAAAGGGGGGATTTTTCTCTTCGTCAAAACTTTCTATGATTGTGAATACCAATGTCCAGAGTTTACATGGCATTGCTAATTCATTTCTCAATGGGGCCATGTGAAACCTAGGTGTGATGAATACATTAGCAAGGTGTGTTTCAAGTGAGGTTTTCATGTAAAGTTTTGATCATACATATGATACTTGATGTGTGGTTCGATATGTGAGAAGTGTGGACATGTCATGGGACTTTGAGAGTGTTTGACATGTGCACATAGTGTGCTGTTCATAGGATGATTTTCTAGTGTGTTATGGTAGTTTGAACTTGAGCAACAGGCTTGTGTGAATCTGTCACTCGAGATGTTACAGTTTGGACTAATGAGTTTAAAGTCTCGGACTTGTGATTGCATGAAATAGTTGTTTTTTCATGTGCATAGTGTAAGGGCCTAAGTTTTTGCACACATCCAAAGTGTTCATCACACCACACACACACACCTCATTTGAGGAAAACTTATGAACACATTTGAAGAGTAAGTAACCACAATCAATATGGTCATTAGAGGATGAACTCGCAAAATTCTAAAGTGGTATGTTCCACATGCATCAAATAGGGACTGGGCATATGAAAAAACTCCTACACCTTGCTAGGAATGCTCATGCCAAAATTCACCCAAATCCAAAACCTTTTTGAGGTATTTTTGGGTATAATAAGAAAGAGGCTAGTTTGAACTCAAATTTTAATTCAGACTCTTTTCACCCCATGAATTCGAAAGTGGGTTTCATATTCACACTCAGCACACTTTTGTGAGCTCACACACCAATTTTCACTCCATTTGTAGTTGATCTTGACATGAGCCAATTTTGGCAAATTCAAATTCAATTTGAATTTCAAACTGCACATGTGCTATAAATATATTCAAACACTTTACAATTTGAATTCTATCAAGTTCAAATGGGCATTTGATAGATAATTCAAATTTCAAGGGGTATTAGTGGTACTACTGTTTAGAGAAGTGGGGGAAATTTAATTTCAGAGGTTAAAATGTGAGGTGGGACCCCCTGTCAGCCACTCTAAACCGAAGAACCGCCTCTGCTTGAGTTTTCTTTCGCACGGGTGAGCGCCAGCGCGCCGGCAGACCGGTTCCTGATGGGAAATCAGTGCCAGCTCCGGCTGTTCGGCATGCGACCTGCCCTTATCACCCCCCGAGCTACCAAAGGTGATTTTCTTCACTGGTATCCCGCGTTCCCTCGCTCTCTGCTCCGTTCCCACGAAGAACACAGCCACCGGCCGCACTCTCAGTGTTTTCCCTCACCACTCTCTGTTGAGCATCGAGTGCTCGAGTTCCACACCGCAAGCATAAGCGCCCAGGCGCGCTCTAGCTATTTCCCTCGCCGTACCAAAGTTTGGTAGCTCCGGGTGATCACAGTTCCAAGAACACCGACGAGTTACCGAGGGTTGTGGAGGCGATCGTTTCGGTTCACCGTGGACAGGACACCACGGCAACTTTCTCCCCTGCTTTCCTATACAAGAAAGGTGCGTTAGCTTCTCTAGGTCATGTAGCTTCTCTTCGTTTAGCAAATGATTTACCGTATAGCAGGAATTTTCCAAGTTTCCGAACTCTAACACAAAACACCCGAGCTCGGTTGTGGGCGAAATTCGGTTCACGTATACCACCAAACGGCGAGCTCGTTTGCAAGTAGCTAGTACATCCCCTAGCGCCTCTCCTCAAAGAAAAACCAAGGCGAATCATAGAGAATTAGCTCCGAGAGGGCAGTTCTTCGGGCCGCCATGGAAAACGGTCTCGGTTCATAGTGGAACTCGGGGTTGTCGGCCGTTTCACCAAGGTTGGCTACCATTTCCAGCTTCCTTATGGTCCACTGGTGCCATAGAGCCAAAAACCCGACCTTTTGGTGAAGGACAGAGCGTAACCGACCTTGCCGAAACCCTAGCGGGTGCTGTCGCTGGTGCGCACAGGTTTCCGGCCATCGCCGACGGCCGGTGAGCTGAGAGCTGAGTTCAGGAGGTCGGAAAATGGGGAGGCGGCAAGTTTCGGGCCGAGGGGTTGCCGGGAACTTGATTCTGGCGAGTCTCGCCGGAGACTGCCGCCGCCGGGTGTTTGGCACGAGGAAGAAGAAGAAGCAGTGCACGTGGGGCCCACCGGCAGAAGTTTAAACTTTTAGCCGATTTTCAGATTTAGTTCAAACTTCAAAACCACATAACTTTGGCTAGGAAACTCCAAATTGAGTGAACCCAATTTTGTTGGATTCAGCTCTCTGAGTGCTTTCCAACAAATCAAGTTTCACTTATGAAAATGTCCAGAAACATTTTCAGATTTTCTCTGAAAAATTGTTTAGCTCATATCTTTGGTTAGGAACCTTCAAGTTAAGTGGAACCAACTCCATTAGAACACTCTGAGAATCTAGTTTTCAGAAAGTCATGGCTTGTCCATGAAAATCCCTAGAACACCCTAAGAGATCCAATTAAGGCCAAGTACACAATTATGTGTGGAGAACTCAAATGAGCTTTGCTGCAAATGAAACTTGGCCAAGTCTCTATTTAGGTTATATCAAAATCACAGTAAAAATTTCAGAGTCATTGGGCCTGTCTAGCAAGATTTATAGTCTTCACAAATTCAACTTCGAATTCAAATGCATTCAACTTGATACATCTATGTATTTATCTAATGTAGTCGCTAAGGTTGAAGAGGAGCCCGAAGTCTTAGACTTCATCACTCCAGAGGAACAGCTAGCCTACGACCAACAGCAGCAAGGCAACCTCCGGTTTGCATTAGCCTTTTTATAAATTTTACTGTTTTGAGAACTTACTTTGAGCACCCACTTAAATTTTGCATTAGAGTCTTGTTTGAAAACCCAAATGCATAGCCATGAAAACCTTGGGTTGGGCTTAGGTTTGTAAACCTCGATTAGCTACTGCAATGATAAGATAGTGTAGGATTCGGTACAAGTCAAGTAGTTGGAACTGCTCGCGAGAATAGGCTAGAGGCACAGTACTCGGGTAAAGGTAGCAAATGACACACATGGTGAAAAAAATGAGACCGAGTGGAGAGTAAGGGCAGCAGGACGTTGGGGCCTCGGTGCCATAGCTCCACTTGTGTCGATTGAGGACCGAGCCGTGTGCGGGCTTGTTGAACAAGCTAGAACAGTACCGAAGACCTACCGGATATATGGGAACAGGGAAACCGATGTAACACGGGTAGCTGGGTGTTGAGGCATATCTGGTCGTTCAGAGGGTAGGTTGAGAGTTTGAGGTGTAAATCGGCTGGCGGCACTGCAGATGCGCGCGCAGAGACCTCTTGCTCGGGACGATTGGACCGGCTCAACATTTGGCTGATGGGTGAAAGGTGGTTGCGTACGACGTCCGTGATGGTTGCTGTAGGCAACATCGAGTACGGGCGTACGTGACGGGTTATTCGGGTAACCCTGCAGGTGTAAATAGATTATAATCGCCGTCCCTCGCGGTCAGTGGGTACCACATGTTCACTGTACCGTGACGTAGAAAGAACAGGCTAGAGTCATGTAAAAGTTGTTGATTGAAAGCTATACCTTGATTGTTAATGACTTGCTGTAGTTTAGAGCGAATTAAAGTTCTTTTCAACCTTGGGCAAAGTATATGAGAGAGATGCATTTCTTGTTTGATTGCGGCTCTCTCATGTGCCTTAGCGCGAGGTTCTCCACAACTCGCTGCTAAAACTTGAAAGTAAGGTTCAAATAAGTAGGCGTCCTTTTCAACTTATTTGCCTCATGTACCCTGTAATCCCTCATGTAAAAGATTCATGTATAGGAGAGACGGGTCAGACTTGCTGAGCCATCGTGCTCACTGCTTGTGTTTGAAGCTTTTACAGGGTGTTATGAGGAAGGGACTCCCGAGGAGGAGACAGAACCCTAAGAGGGAAACCCAGTCGAGTGGGAGTTGTGCACGCCGCCGTGTTAGTGTGCGTGTGTGCTAGAGGGGACACGCTCACGGGCTGAACGTAACTCAATGTGTAGTCTACTCCCGTGTCACACCCGGTTTCTCCGAAGAACAACCGAGTGAATATCACATGTATGCCAGGATCATTTTCTCATACATGTGATGACAAATAGTGAAGCATCATTTATTACAAGCCAGGTGTCGAATATAAATAAGTCTTACATAGCAAATGTCTCGATGGACAATAATAAGTTCATCAAAAGTAAATAAACTAGCAGCAGAATATTATTCTTGTGGGCTCCGTCACAGGCGTTGCCCGGGGGACTCCATGAACCTAGAAACCTTCTTCGGGTCCAAAGTCTTGACCATTAAACACCACCTCATTATCTTGACCTGAGCAGCAATATAAACCAACAAATATGCAAGGTTGAGTACCGATGGTACTCAGCAAGTGTGGGAAAGTTATGTCATGCATGGCTAGAACAAGGGGAGGTTGAACTCATGGTTAAAGAGCTACGCAATTGATACCTATCACCTTAGCTTATTAAGCGCCTACATTACTACACAGGTGAAATGGTTCCAATTTCCCATCCCATCATCATAATCAAATAACCATAACGTCATTTCCAATGTTAAGCTCCCCGCTTAACATCCTTAACTTCCAAAACCATCACTCCTCTAATCATGAATAAGTCCAAGCCGCTCTTGACCGTGAGCACGGCTGTCATGACAGTTTTGACTCTTCAGAGTTTGTACCACTGCACCCACATGTAGTGATTTCATCCCCCGTTGCCGGGTGGACTAAAAGAACCTCCATTATGCCAGTGGCCATGAACCACATTCACACTTCCCAGGTGTGTAGCCAGGAGATCACTACGAAGCCTTTACAAAGGGATTCCCAACGAGCGTGGGCCCACTGAGGTTTCACCCCTAACAGCATACAAGAGGGTCCAACCCCGCTGCAGTGGCCCCCTCTTGAGCCTTGCGGTTCATATGGTAGTCCAGCTAACACCTATTCCCCGCACCATCCAACACACCCATACTACGCCGGGGATACACCTAATTAATTGGCCAAGCTGCCCCATCTCAGCATGTGGTTGGCACGGTAAGGCCAGGTTACATGCTCCATGAACCGGTCCTTAGGATCCAGGCAAGTACTAAACACAAACCCGAGTCTCGTGCACCCAGCACCAACCAAATCATCCAACTTGCCTCGATCCCTACCTCTACATAACTCATAATATCTCATTCAGGAGTAAGATAAATAAATTGATGATCTCATATCCCAATTATCCCGTTCTAAGCATGGCTAAGAACAAGCATAATAATGACATGACAAAATAAATCTCAACCCAAGCTACAAGGAAACAAGGTAATGAAATTCTAGGGAAACTTCCTAGCATGGGTTTCATATTTCAATTGACAATGCAAATAATTCTATCTACACATCCTAGTATAGGATCAAAGTGGTCAAGGACACTTGCCTTCTTCCTGCTGCTCTTGGAATCGGTAGTCCTGATCTTGGAAAGGAAGAACTTGCTCTGGAGCAGGTTCTACTCATACCATCACACATAGCAAAAGAAAACAACAATTCATAAGACATAGTTCACACTTCCACTTCATACAACCCACACACTCAGATTTATGAAAGCCATTCTCATTTCTATGTGTTATGGTTACTCTATGTGTGTTGATTTTGGCTTACATGCACTTTTAAACATGTGCATATGATTTCTACTTTTGTATTCATATTTATGTTTGTATACAATATATGAGTTTCCAATTTAAATAAATTCCTTATATTCAATTGATACACCTTTTAGCTACCAAGTGGGCATGGAGGGTATTTTCCTACTCCAAATGTGTCTTCAGACCTTCTACCAACCCTAAACTGAATTCTCTGGATTTTGGAAACTTCATTTATCATTTTCTAGTTATTCATACCTAGCTTGCTATATTTTCAGATTTATTTCCTATGCCTAAATGTGCACTTTATTATGAAAATAGTAAGGCACCTCATCTAAATAGAATAGGTCTTGGGTCTAAAATATTAAATACTATATTTTTTTGAACTTCTCCTCTGATGTGAACTATTTTACATTTATTTTACTAATTTTTAGAATTATTCTCTACTTAAAAATGTGTCCCTATAATAAATGTGAATAATCAATTAGACAGATTCATTTCAGCCAAAAATCTATTTTTATCTCACTCCAAAGTTTTCCAAGTACTAGGAAAGTTTTTAATTTGAATTTATAATGTGTTTGTCCCAATCTTTTAAATTTTAAATACTAATCACATATTCAAATTCCTAAATTTAATATCACATAGGGTTAAAAAGGTAAACTCACCCCACTACAGGGTCTATTATATTATTTTAAGAATTTCCAGGGGTCTAACTACACATAACAGAGGGGTTTTCCTAATTTTTATTAAGTCCAGGGGCTAAATCTGATTTTTAAATGAATTAACATGATTTTCTGAAGTTCCAGGGGCTAGATCAGAAGTTTCCGGGGCTAGCTCGTATTTTCTGATAACCCCAGGGGGTAGCACGTAAGAATCTCGGCCTTTATAACGCGGGGCTGACGTGGACCGTCCGATTTAAAACAGACGGCTGAGATTATAACGTCGAACTGGTACGCGGGGATTTAAATTCTACCGTGCGATTTAAAATAGACGGCGCACAAGCGGCCACGTCGCTCTGATCGAGCGCGGGCGGCGCTGCCCGGCGGCGCACGGCGGCGGGAGGCGGCGATCTCGCCGGAGAGTTTCGCATCTTCGTCAATTCTCCCTAAAACTGTGATTTTATGAGGGAGTTTTCTTGAGCTCGGAGGTCCTGAAAGGCGGTCGGCGACGAGGTCCGAGGTGAATTCACGGCGAGGCTCATCGGCGCTGTGTTTGAGCCGCAAACCACTGAGTTTTCTGCACCTGCGCGGTTCCCCGGAGGCGGTGGATCAAGACCAGCGAGTTAGATCAGAAATCCCGAGCGAAGATCGAGCAGAATTTGCCGGAGAAACCCAGGTTCTCACCGGAGAGAAAAACGGCGGATCGTGGGGGAAAAACGGGACGATGCCGAGGTTTTTATAGACGGGGGAGGGCGGCGTGTTAGTTTAGATCGAGTTGGAGTCCTCCGGAACCAGAATTCGGCTGGGAACGCGCGGTTTTCCGGGTTAGTTTCGATCGGGTGCGCGCGCGGAGGAGTCCCGGGTTCGGACGAGCGGGAGGTCAGGGATGACAGGTGGGTCCCGCCTGTCTGCGAGAGGTGCGCGGGCGCGCGGCTGCGGGCTGGCGCGGGGTTTGGGTGGGCCGGCTGGTGGGTTTCGGCCCACTGGCCGGGAAGGTTTATTTTTTCTTTTTCTTTTTCTTTTTCATTTCTGTTTTGAGTTTAATTTGAATTCCAGTTTGAATTTGAATTTTTGCAACAATGCAATACGTCCAAAAAATTTTAAATTCCCCTCTTAACAGGATTTTAGGGTGTTACAGCTCTACCCACCTTAAAAGAAATCTCGTCCTTGAGATTGGTGGTTCTAAGAAAACAATTCTGGAAATTGTGCCTTAAGCTCATCTTCTCGCTCCCAGGTGGCTTCCTCTTCCGAGTGATGCTTCCATTGCACCTTGCACATCCGGATTCTTTTATTTCTGGTGAGGCGTTCCATTGTTTCCAAAATCTTGGATGGTTGCTCGGCATAAGACAAATCCTCAGCTACGTCAATCTCATTCATGGGTAACACCTCTTCAGGCGTTCTCAGACATTTCTTGAGCTGTGACACATGGAATACATCGTGCACATCCGATAGGCGAGCCGGTAATTCTAGTTTTTACGCCAATTCGCCTTTCCTCTCCAGCACTTGAAAGGGTCCGATGTATCGAGGTGACAACTTCCCTTTCACCTTGAACCAATGAAGTCCTCGGATAGGGGACACCTTGAGATAGACATAGTCTCCCACGTTGAAAACGAGCTCTCTTCTCCAAACATCGACATAGCTCTTTTGTCATGTCTGTGCTATCCTCAAGTTGTTGCGAATTTCCCTCACTTTCGCCTCGGCCTCTTGTAGTACTTCGGGACCAAACACTTTACTTTCCCCCGTTTGGTTCCAAAATAGGGGAGTTCTGCACTTCCTCCCATACAAAGCTTCAAACGGTGACATCTTCATACTAGCCTGATAGCTGTTATTATAGGAAAACTCCGCATACGGTAATTTCTTATCCCAGCTCCGATTGTTTTTGAGTGCACACGCTCTCAGCATATCCTCAAGAATCTGATTGGTCCTTTCCGTCCGCCCGTCAGTTTGGGGATGATAGGTAGAGCTGAAATTCAGATGGGTTCCCATGGTTTCATGCAACTTCTGCCAGAACCTTGAGGTGAACTGTGTCCCTCGATCCGACACTATCTTCTTTGGCACTCCATGGTAACACACGATCCTTGACATGTACAATTCTGCCAATTTGGATCCGCTGTAGCTCTCTCTCACGGGGATGAAATGAGCTACCTTGGTTAGCCTGTCGATGATGACCCATATTGAATCATATCCTGATTGGGTCCTAGGCAATCCCACTATGAAATCCATACTGATTTATTCCCATTTCCATTCAGGCACTTTGAGTGGTTGCAATAATCCCACGGGTCGTTGATGTTCTGCTTTCACCAACTGGCATGTGTCACATAGGGCAACATGTTCCGCAACATCTCGCTTCATGCCATACCACCAATACCTGCTCTTAAGGTCCTGTTACATCTTCGTACTCCCAGGATGAATGGAATAGTTAGAATAGTGAGCCTCCCTCAAAATCAATTCACGGATCTTCTTTACTTCTGGCACACAGATTCTTTTCCCGTGCCACACCGTTCCTTGTTCATCCTCTCTGAAACCAGGGGCTTTATTTTCCTTGATGAGTTGCCTGATTTCTTGTATCTTCTCGTCATCCTTTTGACCCTCGCGTATTTCTCGCTCTAGTGTGGAGTCCACTTCCATGGCGATGGCTTCACCACTATTCACAAGGCATAGATTGAGCCTTATAACCTCGTCCTTCAATTCTGCAGGCATGTCCTTCAAGCTCAACTTATTGACCTGCACTTTCCGACTTAAAGCATCTGCCATGACGTTTGCTTTCCCAGTATGATAGTTGATGCCCACATCAAAGTCATTGATTAGCTCTAACCATCTCCTTTGTCTGAGATTGAGATCTGGCTGTGTGAAAATGTACTTTAAACTCTTATGACCCGTATATATCTCTGTCCTCTTCCCCATCAAGTAGTGCCGCCAAATTTTCAACGCGTGTACCACTGCGGCTAGTTCTAGGTCATGTGTAGGATAGTTCTTCTCGTGCTTCCGGAGCTGCCGGGATGCATAAGCCACGACATGCCCTTCCTGCATGAGAACACATCCCAACCCGTTTCCAGAGGCATCGCAGTACACCGTAAAGTTCTTCTGCATATCTGGCATAACTAGCACTGGGGCTGTTGTCAATCTTTTCTTTAACTCCTGAAAACTCGTCTCGCACTACGGCGTCCATGTGAATGTGATTCCCTTCTCCAACAGTTTGGTGAGGGGGCTCGAGATCTTAGAGAATCCCTCAATAAACCGTCGATAGTATCCTGCCAATCTCAAGAAGCTTCGAACTTCCCCGACATTTTCAGGGGTCTTCCACTTCTGTATATCCTCGATTTTGGCGGGATCCACGGAGATTCCTCCCTCCGAGATTATATGTCCTAAGAAGGGAACTCTCTTCAGCCAAAACTCACACTTGCTCAACTTGGCATATAGTTGGTGTTCTCTCAGCTTCTGCAACACCAACCTTAGATGTTTCTCATGTTCCTCTTCATCTTTGGAGAAAATGAGAATGTCATCTATGAAAACCACCACAAATTTGTCCAGATATTCCATGAATACCTTGTTCATGAGATACATGAAGTATGCCGGGGCATTAGTTAGCCCGAAAGGCATGACGGTGTATTCATACAGTCCGTACCGACATATCGGCTTGCCTTATCTTAAGTTGGTGGTATCCCGACCTGAGATCAATTTTTGAGAACACACAAGCTCCCCTCAACTGATCAAACAAGTCTTCAATGCGGGGTAATGGGTACTTGTTCTTGATGGTTACTTCATTCAATGCACGGTAGTCTACGCATAACCTTTGGGTTCCGTCCTTCTTGGGCACAAATACCACTGGAGCTCCCCATGGTGAGGAACTAGGACGAATATATCCCTTCTCCATCAATTCTCTCAAATGATCCTTGAGTTCTCCCAGCTGCTTGGAGTCCATACGATAAGGTCTCTTGTATATCGGGGCTGTTCCAGGCACTAGCTCAATTGCGAATTCCACTTCACGATCAAGAGGCATTCCTGGCAACTCCTCCGGAAAAACATCTGGATATTCCCTGATGGTCCTGATCTCCTCCACTTTCACCTCAACTTGATTTAATTTAATGTCCCTCCTAGGCTCTTGTATTGTTATAAACTTTACTCTTGTGCCACTAGGGTGAGTTAGTTCCACCGTTCTGGTCGAACAATGGATGATTCCTTTATGTTTGGTCAACCAATCCATTCCCAAGATAATATCTATCCCTTGTGAATCTATCACTATGAGGTTAGCAGTAAATACTACCCCATTAATGTCTAGGTTCACTTTGGGACACACTTGTCTTGTCCTTATTTCTCCACCTGGAGAGTTTACTGCTAGCATATGGTTCATTTGTGTTGTTGCTACGTCATGCTTCTTAACAAACCGTTGGGCAATGAACGAGTAGGTAGCACTAGAATCAACCAACAGGGTTGCAATGTGTAAATTGGCAGGAAACTTACCAACTACCACGTCGGGTGCCTCTTGCGCCTCCTCCATGGTGACGTGGTTCACCCGTCCTCTCATTACATTCTGCTGTTGCGGCTGCGCGGGCTTCTTCTTTGGGCACTTATGGGCGTAGTGCCCCACTTCACCACAGTTAAAACATTGCACCCCAACCTTAGGTGCCTGGCCTTTGTTGTCTTGGGGTTGGTTTGGGGGTCCTTGCACTGCTGGTCGAGGTTGATATGTAGGGCGAGGCTGCTGTACGAACTGACGTTGTGGCTGTATTGGTGCTGCTGGAGGCCTGTAGTTCAGGTTGTACCCTCTTGGTGCTGAGTAGGGTACCGCAGCACGGTTCGTCTGCCCGGCGGGTTGCTGCATCAGACGTGGGCGGGTGTTGCTCCCTGAGGCTTGGTGTGACCACCCGGCCTTCCTCTTGTTTTCATTTTCCAAGGCCTTCAGCTTCCTTTCTACCACAAATGCTCTGTCCACCATCTTTTGGAAGCTTTCATACTCGTTGGAGGACATTGCACACTGCATTTCTGCGGTAAGTCCTTCCATGAAACAATCCTGTTTCTGCTCATCAGTCTCTATGTCCCGTGGGGCATAACGGGAGAGTTGAGTAAATTTAGTGAGGTATTCCCTCACAGTCATGTTTCCTTGCTGCAACCCCAAGAACTCCTTCCTCTTATTTTTGAGTTCACCCCTTGGTATGTAATGGTTGCGGAAGCTACGCTTGAACTCTTCCCAAGTGATGTTCTCAGGGTCATGATGGGCGGCCACATAAGCGGTCCACCAATCAGCAGCAGGTCCATGCAATTGATGAGAGGCAAACATCACCCTCTCATACCCTTGGCACTGTATGATCCTCATCTTGCTCTCAATGGTCTTTAGCCAGTCATCTGCCTCTAGAGGTTCAGCAGCACTTGCAAACTTCGGAGGTTGAGTTCCTAGAAACTCACTCAACCTTGGTTGGCGTGGTTGTGACGCCCTCAATTCTGTGGAAAGCCACGGAAACGAGAACTAATGCATATGTGTGCCTAGGATGTTCATCACACATACACATACTTTCCACAAACTGAATTCAGATTATATATTACCACGAATAACAGGGTTTATTACAATATCTTATGAGTCTTGGACTCATGCTAACAGCGAAAGTCTTATTTCTATGCAGGCGGAAATCTTTATTTAAAGGCGGAAGCAAAAACTAATGCGGAAGCAAAACTAAGCAGAAGTGGCTCCATCTCTACTCCCTCCACAGGCAAGGTTGAGAACAGATCACACGCCATAATGCTCTACTCGGTCTTCATAGTAGTCCTCTCTTGCTGTTGATGAAGAAATAATAATGCAAGTTTGAGTACAATGATGTACTCAGCAAGTGCGGGAATAACACATGATATGCAGCTCATAAACAAGGTAGGTAATAAAAGGCTTATTTGCAGAAAAGCAGATTTATAAAAACGTGATAAAACAACAACTTAACTTTAGATGAATGCAATCCCAGTATGTATTAAGTTACCAACATACCTCCATCACTTCCCGTGTTCCATCCGAACATTAACCAATCTTTTATTCATACTCACGAATACCTCCTCGTACTCGCTACCATCTCATCTCATAAAACAACCTCGTCTCGCACCGAGACCAATCTCATATCATGTCCCACCAGTCATGCAACCCTTTCATCATCCAGACTTAACAATTCCAAACCAAACCATAACCAAACCCATAATCATAACCAAGAACCTTTCCGATAACCATCCCAGTAACCATCCCATCTAATCATGGCAGTTTAGCCAGGTGCTCGTGACCGTAAGCTCGGCTATCATGATAGTTTTAATAACTCTGCAGAGTTTGTACCTCTTTACCCACAAGTTTGTGATTTTGTCACCCGTCGGCGACTGCAGAACCTTCATTTTACCAGTACACAGCCGTCAGTGTATGGTCAAGAGATCACAAAATAGCCTTTACAAAGGGGTTACTAGATGTATGGACTCACTAAGGTTTTACCGGCAGGCTAGAATCTCCAATTTTCCCACCCACGGGCCCCCTCTTGTGTCATGCAGTTCCCAGGGCAGTCCTCACTCGACTCCCGTTCCCCGCGCCTTCCACAGTCCATAACACCCTAGCAACTTACCTAATTACTCAGCTAAGCCGCACCCATACTTGGCCTTGTGGTGGCACTGTTATCCTGGCATGTGCATGCATGAACCGGTCCTTAGATCTACGGCAAGTAAAACAACCATCTCATGCTACCTCATGCACAAACCCGGGCTTGCCTAGATCTCCCTCCGATCCATGTTCATTAACCTCATCAGTTACTTATTATTAGTACGAGTGCAGTTAGCTAGACTCATCTATCTCGCTTCCCAATCTCAGAGACTCAGCGAAGCATAAAGCAAAAACCATACCCGACTCATAAACTTCCCAGGCGACAAGGGTGGTTTAATCAAAACTAGTAAACTCATATAAAAGGGATTCCCGTCATGTTTGACTCAGCACACACACCTTTTCGCAAAACAAAATAGTTTTACCCAAAACATAGGATCAATATGGTCAAGGAGCACTTGCCTTGTCCTTGCGGTTCTGGTTGTTCTTGATTCTCAAAGCCTTGTTGCTGCAGCTCATCGTAGACAACTTCCTGAGTTTGTCCTGCTTTGTAGGATTCACGTGCATGCAAATTCACAGCAATCAATATCATGCACAAGCCCTAAACTAGGTGCGATGATGCACATGCATGCTATCCTATGATTAGTTTTATTAGATCGATCTGTACTTATTCTTGCATGGCTTGCATGGTCAGAGGTGTTCGTGATGATCTGGTCTTTTGATCAAACTGATCATCAAGTGATCTGTCCACGAAAAGGCTTCTGTTCGAAAGGAATCGAAGAACAGATGCAAAGCGATGAACACATGATGTCGTAAGGTGGTATTGAAGTCCTACCTCACGCTCTTCTTGTCTTCGAGGTCCTCCTCAGACCGCTTGGTTCTCCTCCGATGATCTCCCTTGTTGTTCTTCGGCGATGGTTGGCTCGGCGAGTTAGGGCTAGGGCTCTAAGTCGTCGGCTCAGGAGTTGAAAGAGAAGTTTGTGGTTTCGGCCAGAGGTTTTGGGTTCTATTTATAATCGGGAAGAGAAGAGTCCTAATCTGATTGGATCCCGAATAAGGGTCTTATTCAGATCTTTGTTAGATCCTTACGTCTTATCTTCGGTAAGGATCGTGGATTTTAGATCGGTTTCCGTTGCGCACCGGTATATTTACACGTAAGAACCGCTTCAGACTCGTTACCTCCGCGGTGATGAGCTCCGGAAGCTCCACGTGTCCTTCGGAGCCTGGTATCTCTTGTCCCACAGAGACGAGCTCCGGTTGTGCCGCGTGTCACGAGCGAGACCTCCCTCTTCTTCGGAGGTGAGCTCCGCGCACGCCACGTGTTGGTACCGGTTTCCCTCTTCTTCTTTCCTCAGGGACATGCCCCGAGGTCGACACGTGTTTAGCTGCGACGGACCTTCCGGTGATAAGCTCCGGTGCCGACACGTGTTCGATAGATCCGGACTTCTCTGAGATGAGCTCCGAGATTGACACGTATCCCGCGCGACTGGTCCTCTTATTTCCGCGAGGACTTGCTCCGAGGATGACACGTGTCCTAAAAAAATGCCTCTGCTTCTTCCGCAGAGGCTAGCTCTGCGGGTAGCACGTGTCCCACAGGGTCGGACCTCTTTCCAATTGCGGAGGTGACCCCCGAGCCTGCCACGTAACTAGTTTAGCGGCGGACCTCTCCCAAATTTCTCGGGGATGAGCTCCGAACGCGCCACGTGGTCTGTTGGCCATGGAATTTGCCTTCGGTGCTCTCGGAGAGCTTTATTGGCTTTCCTTCTGATACTTGTCTCTGTTCCTTCTTTCGTAAAATGTTTTCTTCTTCATAAAACATGAACATATGCTGACACCTGAGGTGAGGGTGTCACAAATCTACCACCCTTAAATTGAATCTCGCCCTCGAGATTCGTTAGTAGAAAATAGATAGGGGAATTCAGCCTTAATCTCCTCTTCACGCTCCCATGTGGCTTCAGCTTCAGTATGATGACTCCATGTACCTTGCACCATCGAATCACTTTGTTTCGGGTGACCCTTTCCATTACGTCCAAGATTCGGACAGGGTGTTCTGCGTAAGTTAGGTCCTCTTGAAGTTCAAGTTCTCCCATTGACACTTGTTCTTCTGGTACTCTTAAGCACTTCTTGAGCTGGGATATATGAAACACGTCATGTACGTCGGAGAGGTGGTTTGGGAGCTCTAGTTGGTAGGCTACTTCTCCTCGCTTACCCAAAATCTTAAATGGTCCGATGTAGCGAGGTGCTAGCTTGCCTTTGACGTTAAAACGTCGTTGGCCTCGGATAGGCGATACCTTAAGGTATACGAAGTCTCCAACTTCAAAGGTCAACTTTCTACGCCTATTGTCCGCATAGCCTTTCTGTCGTGACTGAGCAGCCTTTAAGTTCTCCCGTATCGTTTGGACTTGCTTTTCAGCCTCTTGTAGTACTTCGGGTCCAAACACCTGGTTCTCTCCAGTCTCGTTCCAGAACAGCGGCGTTCTACACCGTCTGCCATATAAGGCTTCGAAAGGTGACATCTTCAAGCTAGCTTGATAGCTGTTGTTATAGGAGAACTCGGCATACGGTAAACTCCTATCCCAACTACGCCCATGTTTCAAGGCGCAAGCTCTCAACATGTCCTCCAAAATTTAGTTCGTCCTTTCGGTTTGCCCATCTGTTTGTGGGTGATAGGTGGAGCTAAAATCCAGTCGTGTACCTATGGTTTTCTGCAGCTTCCTCCAGAATCTAGAGGTAAACTGAGAACCTCGATCTGAGACTATCCTCTTCGGAACTCCGTGACGGCACACGATCTGCTCCATGTACAATTCTGCCAATTGTGCAACATTGTAACTGGTCTTTACCGGAAGAAAATGGGCGGTTTTCGTTAACTGGTCCACAATGACCCAGACGGAGTCATATCCTGACTGAGTACGTGGCAATCCGACGATGAAGTCCATACTAATGTCCTCCCATTTCCATTCAGGTATTTTTAGGGGTTGCAACAATCCAGCGGGTTTTTGATGTTCGGCTTTTACCCGTTGGCATGTGTCGCATAGGGCAACGTATTCGGCTATATCCCTCTTCATACCATCCCACCAATAGCAAGTTTTCAAGTCCTTTTACATTTTGGTGCTCCCTGGATGTATGGAATAGGGTGAGTCATGTGCCTCCCTTAATATCATGTCGCGAAGGTGTCTTAGGTTTGGCACACAAATCCTTTTTCTTAGCCAAAGCGTACCCTTTTCGTCTTCCTTGAAATCCTTTTCTATCCCTTGTCGGATTCTTTCCTTGATTTCCTTGATCCCCTCGTCCGTTGCTTGTCCCTTTCTTATTTCTTGCTCCTACTGCCAATCCGTAGGAAAGGTACGTCACCGGACGGCTCTCCTCTCTTTGGGAGGGCAACTACGGGAACTCTCCCTCCTGTGGACTTGCGAGCGATGC
Source organism: Neostapfia colusana (assembly GCA_030760725.1). Classification (NCBI taxonomy): domain Eukaryota; kingdom Viridiplantae; phylum Streptophyta; class Magnoliopsida; order Poales; family Poaceae; genus Neostapfia; species Neostapfia colusana. Next base: position 37,860,969 of record JASWHV010000009.1, on the reverse strand, counting down.
GAATCATGCGAACCATCTATAACAGAAAGCATTTAAACTTAGGTTAGATAAACTTTTAAACAAAAATCCTATTTTGAATGAAAGTTGGGGTAAGATGAAGAAAGTGACTCCATTAAATAACACTTTTCAAAACACACCTTGTAAAATAGTTTTTAAGAAAATAGGGCCCTTAAATACGTCCATTTCTACCTAGGTCCACGTTCCTACGGGCAACCTTGGCTCTGATACCACTTCTGTCACACCCGGTTTCTCCGATGAACAACCGAGTGAATATCACATGTATGCCAGGATCATTTTCTCATACATGTGATGACAAATAGTGAAGCATCATTTATTACAAGCCAGGTGTCGAATATAAATAAGTCTTACATAGCAAATGTCTCGATGGACAATAATAAGTTCATCACAAGTAAATAAACTAGCAGCGGAATATTATTCTTGTGGGCTCCGTCACAGGCGTTGCCCGAGGGACTCCATGAACCTAGAAACCTTCTTCGTGTCCAAAGTCTTGACCATTAAACACCACCTCATTATCTTGACCTGAGCAGCAATATAAACCAACAAATATGCAAGGTTGAGTACCGATGGTACTCAGCAAGTGTGGGAAAGTTATGTCATGCATGGCTAGAACAAGGGGAGGTTGAACTCATGGTTAAAGCGCTACGCAATTGATACCTATCACCTTAGCTTATTAAGCACCTACATTACTACACAGGTGAAATGGTCCCAATTTCCCATTCCATCATCATAATCAAATAACCATAATGTCATTTCCAATGTTAAGCTCCCCGCTTAACATCCCTAACTTCCAAAACCATCACTCCTCTAATCATGAATAAGTCCAAGCCGCTCTTGACCGTGTGCACGGCTGTCATGATAGTTTTGACTCTGCAGAGTTTGTACCACTGTACCCACATGTAGTGATTTCATCCCCCGTTGCCGGGTGGACTAAAAGAACCTCCATTATGCCAGTGGCCACGAACCGCATTCACACTTCCCAGGTGTGTAGCCAGGAGATCACTACGAAGCCTTTACAAAGGGATTCCCGACGAGCGTGGGCCCACTGAGGTTTCACACCTAACAGCATACAAGAGGCTCCAACCCCGCTGCAGTGGCCCCCTCTTGAGCCTTGCGGTTCATATGGTAGTCCAGGTAACACCTATTCCCCGCACCGTCCAACACACCCATACTACGCCGGGGATACACCTAATTAATTGGCCAAGCTGCCCCATCTCAGCATGTGGTTGGCACGGTAAAGCCAGGTTACATGCTCCATGAACCGGTCCTTAGGATCCAGGCAAGTACTAAACACAAACCCGAGTCTCGTGCACCAAGCACCAACCAAATCATCCAACTTGCCTCGATCCCTACCTCTACATAACTCATAATATCTCATTCAGGAGTAAGATAAATAAATTGATGATCTCATATCCCAATTATCCCATTCTAAGCATGGCTAAGCACAAGCATAATAATGACATGACAAAATAAATCTCAACCCAAGCTACAAGGAAACAAGGTAATGCAATTCTAGGGAAACTTCCTAGCATGGGTTTCATATTACAATTGACAATGCAAATAATTCTATCTACACATCCTAGTATAGGATCAAAGTGGTCAAGTACACTTGCCTTCTTCCTGCTGCTCTTGGAATGGGTAGTCCTGATCTTGGAAAGGAAGAACTTGCTCTGGAGCAGGTTCTACTCATACCATCACACATAGCAAAAGAAAACAACAATTCATAAGACATAGTTCACACTTCCACTTCATACAACCCACACACTCACTTTTATGAAAGCCATTCTCATTTCTATGTGTTGTGGTTACTCTATGTGTGTTGATTTTTGCTTACATGCACTTTTAAACATGTGCATATGATTTCTACATTTCTATTCATATTTATGTTTGTATACAATATATGAGTTTCCAATTTAAATAAATCCCTTATATTCAATTGATACACCTTTTAGCTACCAAGTGGGCATGGAGGGTATTTTCCTACTCCAAATGTGTCTTCAGACCTTCTACCAAGCCTAAACTGAATTCTTTGGATTTTGGAAACTTCATTTATCATTTTCTAGTAATTCATACCTAGCTTGCTATATTTTCAGATTTATTTCCTATGCCTAAATGTGCACTTTATTATGAAAATAGTAAGACACCTCATCTAAACAGAATAGGTCTTGGGTCTAAAATATTAAATAATATATTTTTTGAACTTCTCCTCTGATGTGAACTATTTTACATCTATTTTACTAATTTTCAGAATTATTCTCTACTTAAAAATGTGTCCCTATAATAAATGTGAATAATCAATTAGACAGATTCATTTCAGCCAAAAATCTATTTTTATATCACTCCAAAGTTTTCCAAGTACTAGGAAAGTTTTTAATTTGAATTTATAATGTGTTTATCCCAATCTTTTAAATTTTAAATACTAATCACATATTCAAATTCCTAAATTTAATATCACATAGGGTTAAAAAGGTAAACTCACCCCACTACAGGGTCTATTATATTATTTTAAGAATTTCCAGGGGTCTAACTACACATAACAGAGGGGTTTTCCTAATTTTTATTAAGTCCAGGGGCTAAAACTGATTTTTAAATGAATTTACATGATTTTCTGAAGTTCCAGGGGCTAGATCAGAAGTTTCCGGGGCTAGCTCGTATTTTCCGAGAACCCCAGGGGGTAGCATGTAAGGATCCCGGCCTTTATAACGCGGGGCTGACGTGGACTGTCCGATTTAAAACAGACGGCTGAGATTATAACGTCGAACCGGTACGCGGAGATTCAAATTCTACCGTGCGATTTAAAATAGACGCGCACAAGTGGCCACGTTGCTCTGATCGAGCGCGGGCGGCGCTGCCCGGCGGCGCACGGCGGTGGGAGGCGGCAATCTCGCCGGAGAGTTTCGGATCTTCGTCAATTCTGCCTAAAACTGTGATTTAATGACATAGATCGGTAGAGGGGAGGTCGGGGATCTCACCTCGGGAGTTTTCTTGAGCTCGGAGGTCCTAGAAGGCGGTCGGCGACGAGGTCCGAGGTGAATTCACGGCGAGGCTCGTCAGCGCTGTGTTTGAGCCACAAACCACCGAGTTTTCTGCACCTGCGCGGTTCCCCGGAGGCGGTGGATCAAGACCAGCGAGTTAGATCAGAAATCCCGAGCGAAGATCGAGCAGACTTTGCCGGAGAAACCCGGGTTCTCACCGGAGAGAAAAACGGCGGATCGTGGGGGAAAAACGGGACAATGCCGGGGTTTTTATAGACGGGGGAGGGCGGTGTGTTAGTTTAGATCGAGTTGGAGTTCTCCGGAACCAGAATTCGGTTGGGAACGCGCGGTTTTCCGGGTTAGTTTCGATCGGGTGCGCGCGCGGAGGAGTCCCGGGTTCGGACGAGCGGGAGGTCGGGGATGACAGGTGGGTCCCACCTGTCTGCGAGAGGTGCGCGGGCGTGCGGCTGCGGGCTGGCGCGGGGTTCGGGTGGGCCGGCTGGTGGGTTTCGGCCCACTGACCGGGAAGGTTTATTTTTTCTTTTTCTTTTTCTTTTTCATTTCTGTTTTGAGTTTAATTAGAATTCCAGTTTGAATTTGAATTTTCGCAACACATGCAATACGTACAAAAATTTTTAAATTCCCCTCTTAACAGGAATTTGGGGTGTTACATCCCGTGAGTATAGGCTGAACATATTTTGTTGTAAAAATGTTCATAAACTCGTTTATGTAATAAAACTTTGCTTCCACTTTGTACCATTTTATGTGTGTTATCCGGTGCTGTGCAACGCAGCACCCCTCAGCGTGATCCTGGCTTGATGAGGCCGTGAGGCCCTGTCAGCGTGGTATCAGAGCTCGCTTGAGTTTTAGCGCACAAAAAGGTCATCTTTTTCAAAAACTCGGTGAGGAACCAGTTAGTAGCCCATATAAGGATGTTATTTGTGTATAGAAAGTGGCGATACTAACTTATGTGATATGTCGGTAAATTGTGCATCTCGGGACATTCTATGTCTTGGGGGGTGCACGTAAGCGCTGTCCACCAGTGCGCACAAGCTGAAGGGTGGAGCCCCACGGGTGGCAGGTAACCCGGCCCACTTTAATATCCTCTACGACTCTTCATGTCGTTTGGGGTATTCGAGCAACGCCCTTCCCTGGCGTTCTATGGGCAAGTTTGGGAGACCCCGTCATGTGGTTAGTAACGTGAACACGCAGCTCAAGGCATGTTTGGCCTGAGAACAACCGTGCGAGTGATGACGAATGGTTGTATGAACTGTATTGGGACCGGGTTCGGTGTGCTGCCAGACCTGACAATTGAGTGGTTTATCTGCAGGTAGTCTAACCACGAATCGGTAGACGTGTATGTGATGCCCTCAATTCTGTGGGAAAACCACGGAACCGAGAACTAATGCATATGTGTGCCCAGGATGTTCATCACACATATGCATATATTCCACAAACTGAATTCAGAATATATATAACCATGAATAACAGAGTTTATTACAATACCTCATGAGTCTTGGACTCATGCTCACAGCGAAAGTCTTATTTCTATGCAGCGGAAGTCTTTATTCTAATGCGGAAGAGATTGAACTAGTGCGGAAGCAAATCTAAGCAGAAGTGGCTCCATCTCTACTCCACTTGGTCTTCATAGTAGGCTTCTCCTGCTGCTGATGATGAAGTAATAATGCAAGTTTGAGTACAATGATGTACTCAGCAAGTGTGGGAAAACACATGATATGCAGCTCATAACAAGGTAGGTATAAAAGGGCTTATTTGCAGAAAAGAAGATTTATAAAACCATGATAAAACAGCAACTTAACTTTAGATGAATGTAATCCCAGCATGTATTAAATTACCAGCATACCTTCATCTCTTTCCATGTCCATTCTTACTCACGAATACCTCCTCGTATTCGCTACCATCTCAAGAATACCTCCCCGTATTCGCTACCATCTTAAAACAACCTCGTCTCACACCGAGACCAAACTCGTTGCCATGACTCAACAGTCATGCAACCATCTTACCATCCGGACTCAACAGTCCCAACAACCAAACCATAACCAAACCAATAACCATAACCAAGAACCTTCCCAATAACCATCCCAACTAATCATGGCAGTTTAGCCAGGTGCTCGTGACTGTAAGCTCGGCTATCATGATAGTTTTAGACTCTGCAGAGTTTGCACCTCTTTACCCACAAGTTTGTGATTTCGTCACCCGTCGGCGACTGCAGAACCTCCATTATACCAGTACACATCCGTCGGTGTATGTTTAAGAGATCACAAAATAGCCTTTACAAAGGGGTTACTAGATGTATGGACTCACTAAGGTTTCACCGGCAGGCTAGAATCTCCAATTCTCCCACCCACGGGCCCCCTCTTGTGCCATGCAGTTCCCAGGGCAGTACTCACTCGACTCCCATTCCCCGCGCCTTCCAAAGACATAACACTCTAGCAACTTACCTAATTACTCAGCTAAGCCGCACCCATACTTGGCCTTGTGGTGGCACTGTTATCCTCGCATGTGCATGCATGAACCGGTCCTTAGATCTATGGCAAGTAAACCACCATCTCATGCTACCTCATTCACAAACCCGGGCTTGCCTAGATCTCCCTCCGATCCATGTCCATTATTAACATCAGTTTTTTTATTATCAATACGAGTGCAGTTAGCTAGACACATCTATCTCGCTTCCCAATCCCATAGACTCAGCGAAGCATAAAGCAAAAACCATACCCGACTCATAAACTTCCCAGGCGACAAGGGTGGTTTAACCAAAACTAGTAAACTCCTATAAAATGGTTTCCCATCATGTTTGACTCAGCACACACACCTTTTTGCAAAACAAAACAGTTTTACCCAAAACATAGGATTAATATGGTCAAGGAGCACTTGCCTTGTTCTTGCGGTTCCGGTTGTTCTTGAATCTCAAAACCTGGTTGCTGCAGTTCGTCGTAGACAGCTCCCCAAGCTTGTCCTGCTTGGTAGGACCACGTGCATACAAGATTCACAGCAATCAATATCATACACAAACCTTAAACTAGATGCGATGATGCACATGCATGCTATCCTATGATTTATTAGATTGGTCTGTACGTGTTTTTGCATGGCTTGCATGGACAGAGGTGTTCGGATCAAAGGTGGACGTGGCAATGATCTTGTTTTTAGATCAACCTGATCATCAAGTGATCTGCCCACGAGAAGGCTTCTGTTCGAAAGGAATCAAAGAACAGATGCAAGGAAAATACAACGATATCATAAGGTGGTATTGGGGCCTACCTTACGTTTCCTCTCGGTTTTCGAGGTCCTCCTCAGACCGCTCGGTTCTCCTCCGATGATCTCCCTTATTGCGCTTTGGCGATGGTTTACTCGGCGAGTTAGGACTAGGGTTCTAAGTCGTCGGCTCAGGAGTTGGAAAAGAAGTTTGTGGTTTCGGCCAGAGGTTTTGGGTTCTATTTATAATCAGGAAGAGAAGAGTCTTAATCTGATTGTATCCCGAATAAGAGTCTTATTCAGATCGTCGTTGGATCCTATCATCTTATCTTTAGTTGATTTGGTGCGGTAACGTTGTGGAATTCAGATCGGTTTCCTTTACGTACCGGTATTCTTATGCTTAACAGCCGCTCCAGAACTCGTTACCTTAGCGGCGATGAGCTCCGGAGGCTCCACGTGTCCTTCCGGGGCCTGGTCTCTCCTTTTCCGCAGAGACGAGCTCCGGTTGTGCCGCGTGTCACGAGCGAGACCTCCCCCTCCTTCGGAGGTGAGCTCCGCGCACGCCACGTGTTGGCACCGGTCTTTCCTCTCTTCTTTCTTCAGGGACATGCCCCGAGGTCGACACGTGTCCAGCAGCGACAGACCTCCCCGAGATAAGCTCTGGTGATGACGCGTGTCCAATAGAACAGGACCTCTTGGAGGTGGGCTCCGAGATCGATACGTATCCCGCGCGACTGGTCCTCTGATTTCCGTGAGGACTAGCTCCGAGGATGACACGTGTCTTGAGGAAATGCCTTTGCTTCTTCCGCGGAGGCTAGCTCCGTGGGCAACACGTGTCCCACAGGATCGGACCTTTCCCCTTTTGCGGAGATGAGTCCCGAACCTGCCACGTAGCTAATTTAGCGGCGGACCTCACCCCACTTCGCAGGGATGAGCTCCGAACACGCCACGTGGCCAGCGGCCGCGGCAAGTTGTCTTCGGCGCTTCCTGAGAGCTGGATTCGGCTCTTATTGGCTATCCTTTTGATATTTTTCCCTGTCCCTACTTTTCTTAAAATGTTTCCTCTTCGTAAAGCATGAATATATGCTGACACCCGGGATGAGGGTGTCACAAATCTACCCCCCTTAAATTGAATCTGGCCCTCGAGATTCGTTAGTAGAAAATAGATGGGGAAATTCTGCCCTGATATCCTCTTCACGCTCCCATGTGGCTTCAACTTCAGTGTGATGGCTCCATTGGACCTTGCACCATCGAATTACTTTGTTCCGGGTGACCATTTCCTTTACGTCCAAAATTCGGACAGGGTGTTCCGCATAAGTCAGGTCCTTTTGAAGTTCAAGCTCTCCCATTGATACTTGTTCCTCTGGTATTCTCAAGCACTTCTTGAGCTGGGATACATGAAACACGTCATGTACGTCAGAGAGATGGGTTGGGAGCTCTAGTTGATAGGCTACTTCTCCTCGCTTGTCCAGAATCTTAAATGGTCCGATGTAGCGAGGTGCTAGTTTGCCTTTGACGTTGAAACATCATTGGGCTCGGATAGGCGACACCTTAAGATATACGAAGTCTCCTACTTCGAAGGTCAACTTCCTACGCCTATTGTCCGCATAGCCTTTCTATCGTGACTGAGCGGCTTTTAAGTTCTCCCGTACCGTTTGGACTTGCTTTTCGGCTTCTTGTAGCACTTCGGGTCCAAACACCTATTTCTCTCCGGTCTCGTTCCAGAACAGTGGCGTTCTACACCGTCTACCATATAGGGCTTCGTAAGGCGACATCTTGAAGCTAGCTTGATAGCTGTTGTTATAGGAGAATTTGGCATACGGTAAACTCCTATCCCAACTACGCCCATGTTTCAAGGCGCAAGCTCTCAACATGTCCTCCAAAATTTGGTTTGTCCTTTCGGTTTGTCCATCTGTTTGGGGGTGATAGGCGGAGCTAAAATCCAGACGTGTACCCATGGCTTTCTGCAGCTTCTTCCAGAATCTAGAGGTAAACTGAGAACCTCGATCCGAGACTATCCTCTTTGGAACTCCGTGACGGCACACGATCTGCTCCATGTACAATTCTGCCAATTGCGCAATGTTGTAACTGGTCTTTACAGGGAGAAAATGAACGGTTTTCGTCAATTGGTCCACAATGACCCAGATGGAGTCACATCCCGATTGAGTACGTGGCAATCCGACGATGAAATCCATACTGATGTCCTCCCACTTCCATTCGGATATTTTCAAAGGTTGCAATAATCCAGCGGGTTTTTGATGTTCGGCCTTCATCCGTTGGCATGTGTCGCATAGGGCAACGTATTCGGCTATATCCCTCTTTATACCATCCCACCAATAACAAGTTTTCAAGTCCTTGTATATTTTGGTGCTTCCGGGATGTATGGAATAGGGGGAATCATGTGCCTCCTTCAATATCATGTCGCGGAGGTGTCTTATGTTTGGCACACAAATACTTTTTCCTAGCCAAAGCGTACCCTTTTCATCCTCCTTGAAATCCTTCTCTATTCCTTGTCGGATTCTTTCCTTGATCTCCTTGATCCCCTCATCCGTTGCTTGGCCCTCTCTTTTTTCTTGCTCCAATGAGGAGTGGATTTCTATTATCTCCATGTTATTCAAGAATCCGAGGTGTAATCGTTCGAACTCCTTACGTAGTTTGGGTGGTAGCTCCCGAACCGTGAGTTGGTGACATGCTCCCTTTTTGCCCAATGCATCAGCTACTACATTGGCCTTCCCGGGGTGGTAGTTGATTCCAACATCATAATCCTTGATGAGTTCTAACCATCGACGTTGCCTCAAATTCAAGTCCGTTTGTGTGAATATGTACTTGAGGCTTTTATGATCCGTATAGATCTCACATCGATGACCAAGGATATAATGTCTCCAAATCTTCAATGCATGCACTACTGCTGCTAACTCCAAGTCATGTGTAGGATAATTAAGATCGTGCTTCTTTAATTGCCGTGAGGCATAGGCTACCACTTGTCCTTCCTGCATGAGCACACATCCGAGCCCTTGTCTGGATGCGTCACAATATATGTCAAAGCTCTTGCCTACGTCTGGCAACACCAGAACTGGTGCTGTGGTTAGCCTTTTCTTGAGTTCCTCAAAAGTTTCTTGGCAGGCTGGTGTCCATTGAAAGACCTTTCCCTTCATTAGCAACTCCGTCATAGGTTTTGCTATCTTAGAGAAGTCTTTAATGAAGCACCGATAGTATCCTGTCATCCCAAGGAAACTCCGAATATCCCTCACGCTCTTCGATTGGTCCCACTTCAGAACATCACTCACCTTTCTAGGATCAACTGATACCCCTTCCTTGGAGATAATGTGGCCGAGGAAGGATATTTCCTTTAGCCAAAATTGACACTTGTTGAGCTTGGCATACAATTGATGCTCATGCAATTTCTGCAAGGTCAATCTCAGATGTTCTTCATGCTTCTCCTCACTTTTTGAATACACCATAATGTCGTCGATGAAAACCACGACGAAATGGTCCAAGTACTCCATGAAGACCTTGTTCATAAGGTACATGAAGTATGCGGGTGCATTCGTCAATCCAAACGACATAACGGTATATTCATACGAACCATACCGTGTCCGAAAAGCTGTCTTAGGTATATCGGAGGGCTTAATCTTCAGCTGGAAATATCCTGACCGAAGATCAATCTTGGAGAACACTCGGGCTCCTTTCATTTGGTCGAACAGGTCCTCTATATGGGGTAGAGGGTGTTTGTTCTTGATTGTTACCTCGTTGAGAGACCTATAGTCCACGCACATCCTTTGGGTTCCATCCTTCTTGTCTACGAAGAGCACCGGAGCTCCCCATGGTGACGAGCTTGGACGGATAAAGCTCTTTTCCAACTGTTCTTGGATTTGCTTCTTGAGTTCAACTAGCTCATTGACGGACATCCGATAGGGTCTCTTGGCTATGGGTGCAGTTCCGGGTACCAAATCGATGGCAAACTCGATGTCCCGGTCAGGTGGCATACCTGGAAGCTCTTCCGGGAATACATCCGAAAATTCCTGAACCACTGGTATGCTGTCCAATGTTGTTCCTTCGATGTGGTTCAAATTTGCCCGTTCGGTTGTTTGCTGGGCTGACTCAAACTCGACACGAATACCGTGCTCATTTGTCAACTGCACGCTTCTCTCAGCACATTGGATTACTCTGTTGTGCTTGCTTAGCCAATCCATTCCGAGTGTGATGTCAATCCCTTGGGAGTCCAAAACAATAAGGTTGGCAAGGAAGTCTACCCCCCTTATTTTAAGGCTTACTTTAGGACATACTATATTAGTCCTCATTTCTCCTCCGGGAGAATTAACTAACATAGCACATTCTAAATGGGATACAGGTACATGATGTTTGGCAACGTATTTGGACGATATGAAGGAATGCGATGCTCCAGAATCAAATAAGATGGTGGCTGGGTTGGAGTTGGCAAGGAACATACCAATTACGACGTCCTCAGCCTGTTGTGCTTCCTCGGTACTGACATGGTTCACGTGGCCGCGAGCATAGTTCTGCTGTCCACGGTTTCCTTGATTGTCTCCTCCGTATGGTCGCGAGTTCTGCTTGGGCACGTTACCTTGCTGTCCAGGGCCTCTCCTCGGGCACTGGTTCGCGAAGTGGCCTACTTCCCCGCATGCAAAGCATGCCCTGTTGCCTACGGCAGCAGGTGCGTTGGGGCGGGGATTTTGAACAGGGGCGCCATAGTTAGGTCGGGGCGCAGGAGGCATGGGCACACGAGGTGCCGGTGCAATGAATTGTTGCTGTGGTGGCTGACCAGGGCGGTACGTAGGAGTGGTCGATCCATACTGCGGTGCAGGAGGCATGTACCTAAGTCGTACGTTGCTCCCTTGGGGCTAGTATGGCATCTTCCTCTTGCACTCTCGCTCGATCTCTCGGATCTTGTTTTCAACCACTATGGCTTTGTCAACCAGCTTCTGGAAGCTTACGTAGTCATTGTTGAGGAGCTGAACCCGGATCTCATTGTTCAACCCTCTCATGAACAGGTACTGCTTCCTCTGATCTGAGTTGACTTCTTCGGGGGCATACTGGGACAGTTGTATGAACTTGTTGAGATACTCATTCACACTTTTCTGTTCTTGGCGGAGACCTTCCAACTCCTGCCTTTTTAGCATCATCACACCAGCAGGGATGTAGTGAGAGCGGAAACTTTCCTTGAACTCAGTCCAAGTGATTGTCTCCGGGTTGGCATGAGCGTTGCTCAGTGCATCCCACCAGTCAGCAGCGGCTCCCGTAAGTTGGTGTGACGCAAAGAGAACCTTTTCTCGGTCATTGCACTGTACTATGGCAAGCTTTTCCTCCATGGATTTTAACCAATCATCGGCCTCCATGGGATCACTAGCTTGAGCAAAGGTGGGTGGTCGAGTCCTCATGAACTCTCCCAACCTGTTATGAGCCGGTGATGGTGGTGGCGGCGGTGCCGGAACGGGGTTTTGGTTGGCCTCCAACTGACCCAAAGTTTGGATCATGGTTTGCATAAGCTGGTTATGCATGGCCATTAACCTTTCCAGATGGTTTTCACCAGCTCCTGGGTTAGCAGGAACTTCGTCATGGTCATCCCCCTGGACATTCCTTCGGTCGGTGTTTCCTCTCACCATCTGTGAGAGAGATTGAAATAGAATAAAATATTAGAAGGTTAGGTAGATTCCCTCCAACTATATGCATCAAGGTGACTTGGACTATGTATATATATTAGCCCATATGAGGATGTGAGCAAGTGCCGAGACATCTCACACCTCTTTCTTCTTACGTGTGGATATGGACAACGTTTTGAGACGTCCCACAACTTCACATTAAGCACACAATCACAAATAATCATCACAAGGGCCCACACAACTCCTATTCAAGGATGGTTCCCTATGCCAAGGTGGTTTCAAGGCCAATCTAAGCTATTCACCCTAGGATGCTTCCTTTGATCAGTGTGGCTTAGCTACCCATGACTCCTATTTAGGGGTGTAACTTGCTGTTAACCCGTGGCTCTAATATCAATCTAAGGTTTCTATCTAAGTGTGTAACCTATTGTCAACCCGTGGCTCTGATACCAATCTGTGACGCCCTCAATTCTATGGGAAAACCACGGAACCGAGAACTAATTCATATGTGTGCCCAGGACGTTCATCACACATATACATATATTCCACAAACTGAATTCAGAATATATATAACCACGAATAAAAGAGTTTATTACAATACCTCATGAGTCTTGGACTCATGCTCACAGCGAAATTCTTATTTCTATGCAGCGGAAGTCTTTATTCTAATGCGGAAGCGATTGAACTAGTGCGGAAGCAAATCTAAGCAGAAGTGGCTTCATCTCTACTCCTTCCACAGGCAAGGTTGAGAACAGATCACACGCCATAATGCTCCACTTGGTCTTCATAGTAGGCTTCTCTTGCTGCTGATGATGAAGTAATAATGCAAGTTTGAGTACAATGATGTACTCAGCAAGTGTGGGAAAACACATGATATGCAGCTCATAACAAGGTAGGTATAAAAGGGCTAATTTGCAGAAAAGCAGATTTATAAAACCATGATAAAACAGCAACTTAACTTTAGATGAATGTAATCTCAGCATGTATTAAATTACCAACATACCTTCATCTCTTTCCATGTTCATTCTTACTCACGAATACCTCCTCATATTCGCTACCATCTCAGGAATACCTCCTCGTATTCGCTACTATCTTAAAACAACCTCGTCTCACACCGAGACCAAACTCGTTGCCATGACTCAACAGTCATGCAATCATCTTACCATCCAGACTCAACAGTCCCAACAACCAAACCATAACCAAACCAATAACCATAACCAAGAACCTTCCCAATAACCATCCCAACTAATCATGGAAGTTTAGCCAGGTGCTCGTGACCGTAAGCTCGGCTATCATGATAGTTTTAGACTCTGCAGAGTTTGCACCTCTTTATCCACAAGTTTGTGATTTCGTCACCCATCGGGCGACTGCAGAACCTCCATTATACTAGTACACATCCGTCGGTGTATGGTCAAGAGATCACAAAATAGCCTTTACAAAGGGGTTACTAGATGTATGGACTCACTAAGGTTTCACCGGCAGGCTAGAATCTCCAATTCTCCCACCCAAGGGCCCCCTCTTGTGCCATGCAGTTCCCAGGGCAGTCCTCACTCGACTCCCATTCCCCGCGCCTTCCACAGTCCATAACACTCTAGCAACTTACCTAATTACTCAGCTAAGCCGCACCCATACTTGGCCTTGTGGTGGCACTGTTATCCTGGCATGTGCATGCATGAACCGGTCCTTAGATCTATGGCAAGTAAACCACCATCTCATGCTACCTCATTCACAAACCCGGGCTTTCCTAGATCTCCCTCCGATCCATGTCCATTATTAACATCAGTTTTTTTATTATCAATACGAGTGCAGTTAGCTAGACACATCTATCTCGCTTCCCAATCCCATAGACTCAGCGAAGCATAAAGCAAAAACCATTCCCGACTCATAAACTTCCCAGGCGACAAGGGTGGTTGAACCAAAACTAGTAAACTCCTATAAAATGGTTTCCCATCATGTTTGACTCAGCACACACACATTTTTGCAAAACAAAACAGTTTTACCCAAAACATAGGATCAATATGGTCATGGGGCACTTGCCTTGTTCTTGCGGTTCCGGTTGTTCTTGAATCTCAAAACCTGGTTGCTGCAGTTCATCGTAGACAGCTCCCCGAGCTTGTCCTGCTTGGTAGGACCACGTGCATACAAGATTCACAGCAATCAATATCATACACAAACCTTAAACTAGATGCGATGATGCACATGCATGCTATCCTATGATTTATTAGATTGGTCTGTACGTGTTTTTGCATGGCTTGCATGGACAGAGGTGGTCGGATCAAAGGTGGACGTGGCAATGATCTTGTTTTTAGATCAACCTGATCATCAAGTGATCTGCCCACGAGAAGGCTTCTGTTCGAAAGGAATCAAAGAACAGATGCAAGGAAAATACAACGATATCGTAAGGTGGTATTGGGGCGTACCTTACGTTTCCTCTCGGTTTTCGAGGTCCTACTCAGACCACTCGGTTCTCCTCCGATGATCTCCCTTGTTGCGCTTCGGCGATGGTTTACTCGGCGAGTTAGGGCTAGGGCTCTAAGTCATCAGCTCAGGAGTTGGAAAAGAAGTTTGTGGTTTCGGCCAGAGGTTTTGGGTTCTATTTATAATCGGGAAGAGAAGAGTCCTAATCTGATTGTATCCCGAATAAGAGTCTTATTCAGATCGTCGTTGGATCCTATCATCTTATCTTTAGTTGATTTGGTGCGGTAACGTTGTGGAATTCAGATCGGTTTCCTTTACGTACCGGTATTCTTACGCTTAACAGCCGCTCCAGAACTCGTTACCTTAGCGGCGATGAGCTCCGGAGGCTCCACGTGTCCTTTCGGGGCCTGGTCTCTCCTTTTCTGCAGAGACGAGCTCCGGTTGTGCCGCGTGCCACGAGCGAGACCTCCCCCTCCTTTGGAGGTGAGCTCTGGGCTCGCCACGTGTTGGCGCCGATTTTTCCTCTCTTCTTTCTTCAGGGACATGCCCCGAGGTCGACACGTGTCCAGCAGCAACAGACCTCCCGGAGATAAGCTCCGGTGACGACGCGTGTCCAATAGAACAGGACCTCTCGGAGGTGGGATCCGAGATCGATACGTATCCCACGCGACTGGTCCTCTGATTTCCTCGAGGACTAGCTCCGAGGATGACACGTGTCTTGCGGAAATGCCTTTGCTTCTTCCGCGGAGGCTAGCTCCGTGGGCAACACGTGTCCCACAGGATCGGACCTTTCCCCTTTTGCGGAGATGAGTCCCGAACCTGCCGCGTAGCTAATTTAGCGGCGGACCTCCCCCACTTCGCAGGGATGAGCTCCGAACATGCCACGTGGCCAGCGGCCGCGGCAAGTTGCCTTCGGCGCTTCCTGAGAGCTGGATTCGGCTCTTATTGTCTACTTTTCTTAAAATGTTTCCTCTTGGTAAAGCATGAACATATGCTGACACCCGGGATGAGGGTGTCACAGTGTAGCATCCGTGTGCGAGAGACGTTTAGTGCCACTGAACTAACGAAGCCGGCTAAGTCCGGTATAGTTTTTTCTTTGTGAGGAACACAGTACCGACATGAAACTGGTGACGCTTCGATGTCATACTCCACTAAATGAGCAATCTCATTGTAAAACTTGATGATTTTAATCCAGAGAACTGAAACTTTGAGGTAACTCCTTCCCTTAATCAGGATGTTCAAAGTTAAAAAGTTTTCAACTTATAGGATACTAAGGACAGAGTCCCCTGTTTTCAGCTGAAATAAGGCTGAAGTTAATCAGAGGTTATAGGTTCCGTTATTTCGAGGTTTGGGTCATATGATACATTTATGGAAAGCTTTGGAAGAGCATTACAACTTTTCTGTTGATGTCAAGAGGTGTTTCATCCCTTAACCAGTCGAAAGATGCAGTAGAGTTAAAACTGTCCACAAAACAGGGCAGAGCAAACACTCTCTGTAACCCTCTATAAATCAAGCATAACTCCCTGCACAAAAATCTAAAAATAGAAGATGAGGTAGTTCTGAAAATTTCATTAGATGGGTTACAACTTTATAACAGAATGTTTTATCAAATTTGGTGCAAAATTAACTGGAATTCTTGGATCAAATCAGTACCTCAAGTAGGGAGGTGCCGTCCAATTTTATCCAGAAATTCTGTCAACTTAGATATCTCATAACTTTTGAACCAGGACAGATCTGAGGTCAAGCAAATACTTTATGGAAATCTATTGAAGTTATCTTTAACTTTGTTGTTGAGCTCCAGAAGTGGTTTTTGTTTAGCATGGTTTAAATCAGGTTGAAATTGAAACTGGTCAGGGCTGTCAGTTTGGGCAGCAGACCAGCAATCAAATTGTTCCAATTTTGAGTTTTGTTTCCAGGTTTTATGAGTTCAATGACATGTTTTGATGTTATAGCTCAATGCTTTACTGTCGAAATGAATATTTGACCTTTTCCAAACACGTTTCTACAGATTACAGCGGATAGACAATTGGAGAACGGGTGGGTGGTATCCCACTGTTCTCACAGCAGCGGTTATCCAGAAGTGTTGAAGCAAGTGCTTCAATATTTTGGGTAGGTGGAGAAGCTGCAGTATCTTGCCAAGGAAGAAGGCGAGGAGGGTAAAAAGAGGTGGACCATCCATGTCGAAGTCACTGCAGGACCTACGCCACCCGGTTGGGCACCGTTCACCATCACGGTGAGAGGTAGACAGCCGGAGGAAATGTGGCAAGTGGCAGCCCGAAACACCATGTCGCGTTTCTACCAACTACACGTGAGAGCTATGGAGGGCACTCCATACGTGCTCATTCCGGTGGAGGGACGAGCTAATCACGTGTGGAGGGAAAGGTACATGGAGGCAACAGATCCGGGTTGCCCGAGGTACAACCCCGCGGAGGCGAAGCTCAGCCTCCAGTTGAAGGCAGGAAAAGCCATGATGGACAGCTAAGCTGTTCATACGGATTGTCCTGTCGTGAAGCTCAAGGAGAGCACCAGCTGTGGAGACCATTTCGAGAGTGCTCACAGCGCAGTCCGCAATGTTCTCCTTCCGACGATAAAGCGACTGAACGAACAACATAATCAGTTGCATCATCTGAAGAAGGCAAAGAAGAAAAGCCGCGTTGACATCACGGCTTTGCAACATCAAGTGCAGGCCTTGACCCAGCAAAATGAGATCCTCAATCAAGAGCGTGATGACGCTATTGAGGAGGGGCAAGGCTGGGAAGAGGACTACAACCAGGCCATGGATGAGGTGCATGTGTTGCAGGACCACATACCTCCGGTAATGGGCCTACCGATGGTAGGTGCCATACCCGTGGTTTTGGGTAGCGAGGGTGGTGTAGGAAAAACTTTTGTAATCGGTGACATGTCATGTAGACAGTAGTATATGTATAGGTAGTGACGACATGAGCACGACTTCTCGGAGACCCGAGAATAATGTATCTTGTATAAAGTTTATGCTTTATCAATATATGCTAATGTTGTGCAAGTTATTCATATGTCACTTCAATACCTACTGTTCCATATGGAATTTTAAGTATGACATGTGCTGATCGCTGCTATTTTAAATTTCAGAATGACTCGCACTCGTGCCAACCCAGATGTTGAGGGTTCTAGTCAGGGGTGAGAGGCCTCCCAGCAGCCCCCCGAGGATTCCTCGGGACAGCGACAACTGCCACCGCCACCGCCAACGGTTACATTGGCTGACATAGTTGCGGCTATGGCGGGTTCTCATCAGCAGCACACGTTGTTGCTGCAGACGCTTATTGCAAATACGTCTCGGCCGGAGAGACGTCAAGATCGTGAGGAGCGGCAACAAAGCTCCTACTCCGACTTTCTTGCTAATCATACCCCGGTATTCTTAAGGAGGATGAACCCCTCGATGCGGACAACTGGCTCCGCACGATGGAGATGAAGTTTGGGCTGCTCCAAGTGAGTGAGCAGCGCAAGACTCAGTTCACGGTCCAACAGCTTCAAGGATCCACGAGCGCTTGGTGGGTGAACTACGGTGCCACGCAACCCACCGAGAGAGTTATGACCTGGGCGGAGTTCCGGATGGCCTTCAGGGCCTATCACATACCGCAGGGTCTTATGAAGAGGAAGACACAGAAGTTCCTTCGCCTGCAGCAAGGAAGCAGGAACGCGCTGGAATACTCCAGGGCGTTCAATGATCTTGCACTCTACGCTTCCTATCACGCCGATACCAATGAGAAGCGGTGGGATCATTTTTACCAGGGGCTTAACCCGCTCCTAATGGACAAGCTCGCGATGTTCAATCGCGGCAGCCTCAATGATATTATTGATGCTGCGATTGTCCAGGAGGACTCCGGCAAGGAGTTAGCAGCGTCAGAGAAGAATGGAAGCGCGCCGCAGAGCAGCGGAGGGGGAGGTGGTCCTTCTCAAAAATACCGGATGGTGTATCGCTCACCATCGGGTCAGCGCTGGCAGCCAGCACAGAGGCCGATGCCCTTCTGCAGTCGGCCATATTCTCCACCGGCATTCAGGCCAGCACTACCAGCGCCACCTCCGCAGCAACAACAGCAGCAGCGGGCGATGCCGCGTGCGTTTTCAACTCAGCATCACATGCCGGGCTTTCATCCCGCAAGTGAAGGCCAGACAGCCGCCACATGCTTCAAATGCAGTCGTCCAGGACACTTCCCCAACAACTGTCCTGAGAGGCAAGACGGCGGAGTGGCACCACAGTTTCCGGGGAGGAATCAGCCCCGGAACCCCACCAATGCACGGCAGGAAAATCCTAAGCCCGGCACCGTCCACCAACTCGCCATAGAGGACGTGCCGGAGGGAGAGCCAATCCTTGCGGGTATGTTCCAACTCCACCAGCATCCCGCCATGTTATTTGATTCAGGCGCCATGCATAGCTTCATTAGCCAAGCTTTTATTGCTAAACACAGCATGCAAATACTACCCACCCAAAGTCCTTACTTGATTTGTTCACCGGGTGGGAAAATTTCAGCAGGCATGATGGTTCCAAAAGCGCCATTATGCTTAGAGGGTAGAGTATACTGTAAAATTCACAAAAAGTGGTAGCAAGAATTTTTAGCTCATGTACACTTAGGAAAAATGGGGGGAATTAAGACTTTGAATTATAAAGGTGAAGGTTCAAAGTGAGGACTCAAACTTCCCAAAACTTCCAAACATGAAGATCTAAATACATAACTTGGATCCTCATAGTCCAAATATTCAACCTTCCAAATTTCAGCTCATTTGGAGGAGTTTCAATATTTGTTTGGGATTAAAAGGAGAAGCCCTCTAATCTGAATTTCAAATTCAATTTCAAATTCCAATTCCCTCAATTTGCAAATTTGGTTCCACAAATGTGTTCTTCACATTTGAATTAGCAGCCATGCCAAAAATTAGAAACTTTGGAGTTGGTTTGCCATGTTTTTGGAACAATACAAAATGGAAAATTCAAATTCCATTTCAAATTCAGATGATCAAACCCAATTCAAACTTCACACCATAATTCAAACTATTTGAATTCAGCAAGTTTAAACCATGACTTGGTGTGAAAGTATAGTCTTAAATGTTGAGTTGCTGGGGAAGAAATATCAGTGAAAATTGGATAAAAATTTGAGGTGGTGGGACCCATTTGTCAGCCACGCAGAAGAATAAACCGACCCTGTTTTCACCTCGGCTGTTCACCGCGCGCCACCGATCGACGGCTGCCTCCACCGAGCTGCTTCCTCGTGGCTCCCAAGGTCAAGCTGGTGCGCGTGGGCGATCAGAGATGCAGCACACTCCTACTTCTCCTCTCTGCCGTCATCCACAGCCTTCCCAGCTCCTCTGCCCGAGCGCCGACCGAAACCTTGAGCTACCTCGCCGCTCGGTTCTTTCCCGATCAACCACAGCCTTCCGACCTCGGCTGCTCGAGCCATCCACAGCTAAGAGTAGCGCCTGGACGTACTCTATCACCCCCTAAAGTTCCTCCAAGGTTTACCAATCAGAACTGCTCGTAAACACGGATTGGCGCCAAAGCTTGGAGGTGCACCGGACCTCGCCGTTTCGGCTCACCGTCGACAGCCTCATCCGGCCACCCTCTCTTCCGACTTCCTATACAAGAAAGGTGTGTGGGTAGCCCTGGATGGTGTAGCAGCAAGCCGTATAGCAAATGATATATCAAGTAGCTTGAATTTTATTCTTTCCCGAACCCTAGGGTAGAAGAACGAGGCTCGGTTGATATCCAAATTTGGGTTGCACAATCAACCACGCCTCGAGCTCACGTGCACATAGCTTCTGCACTCTCTAGTGCCCGTCCTCGACAAAAAACCGAGGAAAACCATCAAGAGTTGGCCTTGTTCTAGTCGATTTTCGCGCCGCCATGGGAAACCGCTTTGGCTCACCATTGAACCCTAGTTTGCCAGCTGTTTCATCGAGTTAGGCAGCCATTCTAGCTCCTACATCTTTCACTGGTGCTCTAGAGCCCGAGAACTGATCGTTTGGTGGGGGAAAGAGGTTTCCCGACCTCGCCGGAGTGCGAAACCCTGCTGTCACCGGTGCGCGCCATCTTCCGGTGAGTTTTGGCCGCCGGCGACACCACCGGCGTGTTCAGCGGGGTAAACATTGGAGGAGCGGCACGTTTAGGCCCGGGAGATGGCCGGGAAAGCCCTTCCTGCCACCCTCACTGGAGCAGCGCCACGGGTGCCTCTGTTTGGCGCGAGGAAGAAGAGGGAACTGATGGGTGGGGCCCACAGCTGGGATTTAAACATTTTCAGATTTTCCTAACTCAGTTCAAACTTTGGAGACCCATAACTTTGTTTAGAAAACTCCAAAAAGGGTGAGACCAATTTTGTTGGAATCCTCATGAGGAGTAGTTCACAGAGAAACAAATTGCATGCTATGAAAATGGCCAGGAATTTCTGTAGAATTGTTTTTATTAATTTTTTTAGGGATTTATTACAGGAGCAATTCTTTATGAAACATTCCCAATTTTGGGAAGAAAGTCCATTTCATAGTAACTGATCTCCAGTAAAAATTTTAGCCTCATCGGAGTTAATTTGCTAGGTCAAATTGTCTTCCAAAGTTCAGCATTTATTTGAAAATTCAAATTTAACCAGAAACTTTTCAGAACTCCTGTCCAACATTAAAAATTCATATCTCTCTGTTGGTAGCTCCAAAAATGGTGAAACAAATTTTGTTAGAAACATGGAGATCTACCATAATCAGATCTTCCACTATTAGATATGTCAAAGCTCCTGAATTGGGCTCAAATTCAGAGAAGCATTGTACTTGTAGGAATTTTAAAGACTACATTGTGCAATGACATGTCTCCAAATTTTTCTCAGATCATCCTTAGAGAGTCTAGTATCCACTGTAAAAATCCCAAAGCCAATTAAGGATTCTAAATAGGAGTAGCTATGAATAGAAGTTCAATTCTTATAAGTCCTTAATACTTATACATATATTTTGTTACATTTCATAATAGTGACCGAAGTTGAGGACGCACCGGAGCCCTTGGACGTCCTCCCACCGGAAGCTAACTTCCCTTTTGACTCACAACCAGCAAGCCCCGGTTTGCACTTAAGTACCTTTTATAAAGCTTTTTATTTGTATCACTTAGGTCTAGGGTGAATGTTTGCATTAGAGTTAGGGTGATTGAAACCCCACTTGCATAACCTTTAAATCCTATGGAGGGTTGGGTAGTTTACAGACTCGACGAGTAGAGAATGCCATGCTAATGTTTAGGATCTCGGTAGAAGTCGAGTGGTTGGAAGCTACTCGAGAGATAGTACTTATCACACGGAATGAGAAGAGGTAGAAAATGGCTTAAGTTGTGAAAATGAGACCCAGCAGGGAGGATAGGATGCAATGAGCAGAGGTCTCACGTGGGTAGCCCTGTTGGTGTCGGTTGAGGACCGTCTGTGTGCGGCCCTGCTGGACAAGTATCGAACAGTACCGGATGCATACTGGCATATGGGAATTAGGAAACCAATGTAATTGGTTAACCTGGGTGCCGAGGCTTACCCAACCGTAAACAGGAGTGAGTTGAGGGTAGCAAGGTGTAAATCTGCCGGTCGGCACAGTCACGCTCCATGAGGGGACTTCCTGCCCATTACGGATGGACCGATTCAGCATTTGGGTTGCCTTTGAAAGGTTGTTGGATACAACAGAGTAGGAAGGGGTGTGGAATCACGCTTCTGAAAGTGGGTGTATGCAACATGTTATCCGGGTGTGTATTGATTGCAATCACCGTCCCCCGCGGTTATTTGAGTACCGCTTGTTCACTGCACTGTGACGTAGTAAGAAGTGAAATAAGCCAACTGAATATGCTGCATTGAATTATAAATGACTTCAAACCTTGTATGCTGTAGTTATAGAGGTAATTAAGTTTATATTCTACTTTGGGCATCATCACACAGAGGAAAGCGTTTCTTGTTTGATTGTGGACTTCCGGTGTG
Source organism: Neostapfia colusana (assembly GCA_030760725.1). NCBI lineage: Eukaryota > Viridiplantae > Streptophyta > Magnoliopsida > Poales > Poaceae > Neostapfia > Neostapfia colusana. The sequence continues at coordinate 37,838,778 of JASWHV010000009.1, read as the reverse complement.
AGGACTGCCTAAGGCTCGATAAACTGTTGCTATAAAACTGAAAGTAAGGATCAACATGTAGGCGTGCCTTTATTGCAAAATCCTTCTTCCTATTTTACACATCCTTGCATGTAGAGTTCCATGCCTAGGGTTGTCGGTTAAGCCTTGCTGAGCCATCGTGCTCACGGTTGCAATATTTTGAGCTGTGTGCAGGTGAGAGTTATGACGAAGGTTCCGAGGATGAGGCGATGCCCCTGTCGGGGTACACGGCCGAGCTGGAGCCCTGCATGCCGCCGTGATCTCGGGTTCCATGCTGCTAGTGTGTAGCATCCCAGGGCTGGAAAGCTACACTTTTGCTTAGTTAGAATGAGAGAGTGTTAATAAAGATTACTTCCGCTGTATAATTATGTTTTTGTAAAAGACTTCCGCTGTTTTATATCAAATGAAAGTTTGTATGTTGTTCTTTATTCTTTTAGTGTGTGATGTTGGGTGCCGCATCGCACGGCACCAACCTATGTGATCTTGGAGTGGGTGAACCACGGGGTGGTCCCCACAGGCGTGGTATCAGAGCCGCATTGGGAATAGCATGCTCGAAAATAGCCTATTTTTGAAAACTTAGGAGTAGTCGAGTGAGGTTTAGTCATTAAGCCCACATAAGGTCTATGATAGTAGTAGATACTATGGTGGAAAAGCTAACTTATGTGTTTTACATTCTGTAACGACGCTCCGACGTCAGGTAAGAGGTAAGGTACGCCACCGAAGGCGGATCAATTGCGGTAACTCACCATACGAGTAATAGTATGGAGGGATATACCGTGGTTTGGCATGGTAGTGAATATGAGTCTCTGAACCTCTTCATGGTTCTGAGAGCATATGAAAACGCTGATCTCCAGCGTGCTTTAGGCAAAAGCGAGAATACCCCATCGTGTGGTAAGCAACACAATATTATGCAACTCTTGAACATTCAATGTTCAAAGGGCCATACGCAGCGCTCGCCATCGGCATGCCTCAACGGTCATGAGGCAGTAGGTGATATCCGTTGGGTTGATAAAATTCCCAACCATGACGACCCGTTCGTGCTCTACTCGGGTTCCCTGTCATGTGGTGTGAAAACACAACCATGTACCTTGAGACGTGGCTTGACTCAAGGACGATCCGTATGGCAATGTTACGGACCGTATGTTTTTACTATGATATGGAACTGCCTGCAATGTTTAAACCTTTGTGTGCACCATTATTGTGTTTTCTTCTGCAGGTACACTAACCATGTTAGTGCATGACGTTTAATAACCATTTGTGAGTGACGTTCTTAGTTCCACCATTTGACACGTATATGCCGGAATACTGGTTTAGTATTTTTCTTTGGTGAGGAAACGTAGTACCGAGACTGCATAAAAGTATATTTTCAAAGAAAAGAGTTAAAAATGACGGTTTGTATTCCATTTAGAGGTTAGTGAACTCCTATATTGAACTAAGAGTCAATTGGGAGTATAGATCCAATCTCAAAAACTTAGGAACAATCTCCCCTGTTTTTGGCAGAAATTTTGCTGAACTTGAACAGGGCATAACTTAAGATTGGTTGAACCAATGGAGGTGTGGGATACCATTCTGGAAAGGTTTTGAAGTCCTATACAACTTTTCTATAGAGCTCCAGAACAAAATCTCCCTCCAAAAGGATGAAAATCTCAGATGAGTAAGTACTGTCAAGAAACAGGGCAGACCAAAATGCTCTCTGGAGTTTTCTGTATCTCAACCACAAATTCCTGTAGAAAAATTTCCAAGGGTCAAGCAAGACACGGTTGGAAAGTACAGGAAATGTGCTACAACTTTGTTGTTGAACGCTAGTCCATATTTTGCCTCTAAGGTGGTCAAGACTGTTGAATTATTCCAACTGGTCTGCTGGACCAGAAGCTGGACAGTGAACACCATGTTGAAGTGTTTCAACCAAAACATTTAGTTTCACCTTTCGACATCCAGTGGCTGTTGTAAAACAGCGAGGGGAGTCGAAAAGTTTATGCATTCGACATATCACTTTGAGCTAGTGCATGTCTGGGTCCAGTACAATAGCGAGGGATTACGCATGCTAACACACTTAACATCCCGTGGTGACCTACGATGGACGAAATGAACTTTTAACCCATAAACTTCAATACCTTGGAACTCGACCGTGTGACATGGTCCAGGGATGTATATGTTGAATAAAGTTTATACTTTATCCATATGTATGATTATGATGCGTATCATTTATTCCATTCTCGCACTACTATTGTATAAACTGGATGCAATAAAACAACATGTGCTGATCGTTTGAATGGTATGAATGCAGAATGGTGCGTACACGGTCCACGCAAGAGGAGGGAGGTTGAGTCAGGTTCGGGGTGATGAGTCTCCACCTCCAGAGCAAACCACGACGCAGCAGCAGCCACCTCCTCCACCGCCAGAACTTCCAAGAAACCTTGCGGAGGTTCTCGCCGCAGTGCTCGGCTCGCGCGACGAGCAAACTGATTGCTGCGGATGCTAGTCCAACAGAATGCGTCCCATCAGGGAGGACGCCAAGACAATGGGCAACACAAGCCCCAACAAAGTTCTTATTCAGAATTCCTGGCGACCCATCCACCGGTCTTCATGGAGGCCGAAGAGCCTTTGGAGGCGGACAGCTTTATCCGCACTCTGGACGCGAAGTTCGGGCTGCTACGATGCACCGACCACCAGAAGGTGCTGTATGCAGCGCAACAGCTTCAAGGAGAAGCCGGTACATGGTGGGCGAACTACACCGCCTCCTTACCGGCTGGTCATGCCGTCACATGGCTGGAGTTCCGGGAGGCGTTCCACGCCTATCACATACCTTCCGGGGTTATGGAAAGGAAGCTCCAAGAGTTCCTGGCGCTACGACAAGGCGAGAGGAGTGCTCATGAGTACTCCATGTTATTCAACCGGCTGGCGCAGTATGCACCAGGATTTGTGAGAATGGAAGACGACAAGCGCAACGCGTTCTTCCGGGGCCTTAATTCAAAAATGAAGGTCCATCTCGCCCAAAGTAATCGTGGCACCATCAGTGACCTCGTGAATGCCGTGATTTTATAAGAGAATGCTCAGCGCGAGCGCGGTTCTGATAAGAGGAAACGAAGCACGCTGATGAGCAGCAGTGGTGGAGCGCCACAAAAATACCGCGTGGTGTACCGCTCACCATCCGGTCAAAGATGGCAGCCACCGGCTCGACCGCCTCAGTTTCGCGGTCGGCAATATAATGCGCCGGGCTTGCGACCGGCGTATCCGCCACAGCAACATCAGCAGAAAAGGATGGTCCCGCGTGCGCCTCAGTTTCAACAGCGTGCACCGGGATTCCGTCCTAAAGTCGGCGGGACCCCGACACCTTACACGTGCTTCACGTGTGGCCGTGTCGGGCATATTTCGAGGGACTGCCCCGTGGCGTGACAGGGCAGGGGTGCAGCACCGTATCAGGTGCCAATCAGCCCCGTAATCAGCCCAAGAAACCAGCACCAAAACCCGGCAACGTTCACCACTTAGCCATCGAAGACGTGCCGGAAAGCGAACCCGTCCTCGCAGGTACGTTTTCTTACTTAGATCATCCCGTAGTCATACTTTTTGACTCCGGTGCCACCCATAATTTCATAAGTCAGTCTTATGTTATTAAATATCAACTTCCTATCATTCTCACAAATAATTCATACTTGATATGTTCTCCGGGTGGGAAAATAACAGCTGATAGGATGGTCTATAGAGCACCATTACAATTGGGTGGGAATCTATTTCTGACTTCTCTAATTATGTTAGAGGGTCAAAAACATGATGTCATTTTAGGAATGTCATGGCTACATCGCCATGGTGCTGTCCTTGACATCATTCCACGTGTGGTTCATTTAGACTCTCCACTTCATGAACCACATGTTCTCATTCTTGACCGTTCGGTTCAAGAAATTCCAGCCACATATAACACGGAAGCCACAAAACTTGAGGATATTCGTGTGGTCTGTGAATACCCGGATGTCTTTCCGGATGATCTTCCGGGCATGCCACCCGAAAGAAATGTCGAGTTCAAGATCGAACTTGTACCCGGAACGACGCCGATATCGCGAAGACCATACAAGATGGCTCCGAATGAGCTAGCTGAATTAAAGTAGCAGCTCAATGATTTAATGAAGAAGGGTTTCATTCGACCGAGTTCCTCGCCATGGGGATGCTCGGCGCTGTTTGTGAAGAAAAAGGATGAAACCTTGGGGTTGTGTGTGGACTACCGACCTCTCAATGCCGTCACTATCAAGAATAAATATCCACTGCCCAGCATCGATATCTTATTCGATCAACTTGTGGGTGCGGGTGTTTTTCAAAGATGGACCTTCGCTCCGGATATCACCAAATTAAGATCCGAGCGGAGGATATTCCGAAGACGGCTTTCTCGACGAGATATGGGTTGTATGAATACCTCGTCATGTCCTTTGGTCTCACTAATGCCCCGGCACACTTCATGTATCTTATGAACTCAGTGTTCATGCCGGAGTTGGACAAATTTCTGGTGGTGTTCATAGACGACATCTTGGTTTACTCCAAGTCTGAAGAGGAACACGCCAAACATCTGCATATCGTGCTTCAACGATTGTGAGACCATAAACTTTATGCCAAGTTCAGCAAGTGCGAGTTTTGGATCAGACAAGTGCCATTTCTTGGTCATATTATTTCTACAGAAGGCATTGCAGTTGATCCAAGCAAAATCGAACAAGTGCTGAAATGGAAATCCCCCACATCAGTCCACGAAGTCAGGAGTTTCCTCGGGTTAGCAGGATATTGCCGGAGATTCATACCGAATTTCTCCAAGCTTGCTAAGACGATGACTGAACTGTTGAAGAAGGGGATCAAATATGTTTGGAGCTCAGCTTGTGAAGAAGCTTTCCAAGCATTAGTGAAGCATCTTACAACAGCCCCGGTGTTAGCTCAACCGGATACAACCAATCCCTTCGACGTAGATTGTGATGCGTCTGGCATCAGGCTTGGCTGTGTATTGATGCAAGGAGGAAGAGTGGTCGCTTATGGCTCACGTCAACTTCGTAACCACGAGCAGCACTATCCGACTCATGATCTTGAGCTTGCTGCTGTGGTGTTGGCCTTGAAAATGTGGAGGCACTATTTACTCGGGAACTTAGTGCACCTCTACACCGACCAAAAGAGTTTGAAGTATATATTCACTCAAAAGGAGTTGAATATGCGGCAAGGGAGATGGTTAGAGTTGATCAAAGACTATGAGATCGAGATTGACTACCATCCTGGAAAGACAAACGTGGTTGCCGATGCCTTAAGCCGCAAATCCCGTGTCAACAGTCTGTCCATCACACCACCTGAAGAGGAGGAGCCGAGTCTATAATTGGTTCCATATGGGGCATTGTATAATCTTGCTCTCGTCCCTACAATACGAGAGGAGATTATGGAAGCTCAGAAGAAAGACGTGGGAATGTCGCATATTCGGAGAAGGATGAAGAATGGCGAAATGAAATGCTTCCAGAGCGATGAACACGACACTCTATGGTTTAAAGACCGTATAGTGGTACCCCGTGACATAAAGCTTCGGAAGAAAATCTTGGATGAAGCTTATTTATTCAGTATTCTATTCATCCCGGCAGCAACAAGATGTACCAGGATCTGAAAACCAGGTTTTGGTGGACAGGATTAAAAGAGAAATCGCAAAGTACGTATCCGAATGTGATACGTATCGGCATGTGAAAGCCGACCATATGCGTAAAGCCGGACAGCTGCAACCATTGAACATTCCGGCGTGGAAGTGGGAGGATATAAGCATGGACTTCATTGTTCGTTTACCTCTCACGTCTCACAAGCATGACTCGATTTGGGTAATAGTCGATCGACTAACCAAGTCGGCTCATTTTATCCCCGTACATACAAAGTACGTGGCCAAGCAATATGCGGAGCTGTATATTGCAAGGATCTTGTGCTTGCACGGTGTTCCCCGCTCCATTATTTCATATCGCGGTGCGCTATTCATCTCTCGGTTTTGGGAACAGCTGCACGCGTCGTTGGGGACCAAACTGATCCGAAGTTCTGCGTATCACCCGCAGACGGATGGTCAAACTGAACGGTTGAATCAAGTTCTTGAAGACATGCTACACGCTTGTGCCATCCACCACGGCAAGAATTGGGATGATCATTTGCCATTGGCGGAGTTCTCTTACAATAATGGCTATGAAGCTAGCATTAAGATGGCGCCGTATGAAGCTCTCTACGGCCGGAAATGTCGCACACCATTCAACTGGTGCGAGTCCGGCGAGCGAGTTATCTATGGCACTGAACTTGTGAATGAAGCTGAAGAACGAGTGCGAGTAATACAAGCCAACCTCAAGGCTGCTCAATCTCGTCAGAAAAGCTATGCAGATAAAATACGCCGCCCTCTCCACTTCGACATTGGGGACCAGGTTTATGTCTGAGGGGGCCCGGTCCCGATCACGGGGTCGTGCCGCCTCGCCCGGGGATTGTAAAAGTCCCAAAAACGTGGATGCAAAGGAACGGACGATTGAACGTCATTGTGTTTCTGGTTCATGAAAAATGGGACTTACAAAAACTTTCTTACATAGAATGGTGTACATGAGGTGCAACCACATGGGTTCAAGCATGCCTTTGAAGGTGTGGACCAGGGTGGAGTTAAACTCATGTTTAATCATACATGTACATGAGAAAGAACAACAGTAAGGTCTTTAGTCTCAAAGGCTCAACTCAAATTGCTGCCAAAATTTTGGATACACATGGAGCCTCATACATTTGAATTGAGGAGAATGTGGTGGAAACTTTCTGATTTGAGGGTGAGCAAAAAGGGAATGGACTATGATCATGTTGAGTTCATGCTGAGTTCAAACATGTTAGGACAAGGGAATGCTTTGAGTTATGTCACATAAAATGATAAACTCAAACACGGACATGTGGGAAGAGCAAAAATCTTCTTTAACTCCGGTTGAACACATGTTAACCCGGTAAAGGATTTCACTCCCAAAAATCTAACTCATATGTACATTCCCTATGAGTAGAGGGGAGGAAAGTTTAAACCCCATTTTTGAACCCTTGCAAAGCATTCATGGTCAGATGGTCCAAAAGCATATATATGAGATGACCATTGCAGTCCTCAGGTATTAAAGAGCTTAAGTTCCAAAATTGGAGAGTGTTTGAGCTCATATACCATTTGTTCAAACCATTGTTTGAGATCACCTTCAAATCTAAATTTGAGGGGCATGGTCAAAACTGAACTGGTGAGGTTCAGGTTGGGACCAAGGTTGATCAAGCATGGGCTTGGAGAAAACCAAAGTGTTTCACCCAAATTCAGATGGGTCATCACCAAAGAGGACTTAAATTTCAGTTTGAATTAAATGGGTTACTTCAAGGCAAAGAAGGCCCTTTTAAAAAAGAAAATTCAAACTGTTGTTTGAAAATTTGTATTTGCAATGGCCAACTTAAGGATCAGATGGCATATTTGAATTCCTCATGTCCAAATTATGAGGGAGCCAAGTTTTGAGAAAGTTTGGAGGTGCTTTGATACTAGTATCAAAGGGCTTATGAGTTTCCTTCAAATTTGAATTCAAATTTGAACTGAAGAACACCAAGTCAAAATTCCAAACAACATTTTGAATCTGAGCTCTTCAGAATTTAAATTTGCATTGTGCCCAATTTGAGAGATATTTGTGGGAAGGTTGGAGGGATAAGAAGGAGGGTGGTCCCACTGGTCAGTGAGCCACTGAAGGCTTAAACCCGAAGCAACTCTCTGTTTTCGCTCGAAGCACCGGACGCAGCGCGCGTGCCACCGAGGCAACGCGACCGCCAGCTCCCGAGCTGCTTCGACGTCGGTTCCCCTCGCCCTTATCGTCCTCCCACCGAGAGCGTGCACCTCACAGCACCGAGACAACGTACGAGCTAGCCTCCTCCTCGCCACAGCGCCGTTTCCAGGGGCTTTTGCCGCCACCGCGGCCACATGCTCGGGCTCCCATCGTCAACCCTCTCCCCGAGCCATGAACGCCCGGACAAGCTCGGAAGCAGCGTCACCCACGCTCCCTGAAGCCGTCAAAGCAAGTTCCGAGGGTACAACGGGCTACAATCGCCTCGGCAAGCCGTTTCTTCCCCGGCGGACTGACCTCGGCGGCTTCACTCCGAGCCAAGTCTCTCCGATGTTTGACGCCCAACAAAGCCACGAGTAAGGTTGGTTACCACCTCCCCTTCCCGTCCACTGAGTTCAGGATCATTTCATAGGACCACCTGGCCGGAATTTGAGGTTTCTCACTGGCGGGTTCTTCGAGCCGCCATGCCAAAAATCCAAAAATTAGGTTCCTATGGTTAGGCGTTTCCAGTCATGAGCTTCGGGCATGTTCTGTAGACTCCGACGGTCCTCCTCGTCCAACCGGTGCTGGTTTTCATCAACCCTAGCCGTAGAACGCCGTGTTTTTCGCTGCCGGCGGAAAATCCACCTCGGGCGCATGGTGGGGACCTATTTAGAGCCATTTTCGCTCCAAACTGAGTCCCTGTAAAGCATGCCCACGACTCACTGGTGCTTTAGGAGCAAACGGCGCAGCGTTTTGTGTGGCACCGCGCCCTAGCGACGTTGCCGGAGTGGCCGCGGTCACTGTCACCGTCGCGCCTAGGGTTCCGGCCATCTTCGATCGGAGGTAAGGCCGGCAATGTGTTCCTCGCGCGAAAATATGCAGTGGCGGCGAAAATCAACGAGTTCCAAGGACCGGAACCCCTTGCCGGCGAGGTCTCCGGCGAGCCCGGCGGCGGGGTCGCGCGGGAGCCGGAGGAAGACGAAGACGGGGGCTGGCCCACGCGTCAGTCTCTGTTGCGAGGGAGTGGGATTTTCTGTGACCTTGGATCGGTCTGTGACAATGCAGGGACGGGTCTGTGGCCCCGTGTGGCCTGAATTCAGCGGCTGACACGTGTAGAAGGGACCCACCGTCAGAGTTTGAACATTTACCCAATTAATTTGAATTCCAGATTTAGTTCAAACTTTAAAACCTCATAGCTTTCGCTAGAAAGCTCCAAATTTAGTGATTCAAATTGGGTTGGATTCAGGATGAAAACCCCTCTCCAAATATGCAACCCAATTTGCATGAAAACCAATAGGAAATTCTGGAAAATTCTTTAAACCTTTCAGCAAAAGAATTTTAGAGGGAGTTTGGTTCATCCAAAAATTCCCAAATTTTGCCAGGATATTATTTAGGATATTAGGAGACTCCTGTAAAAGTTTCAGCTCATTTGGAGTTGAATGAGTTAGGGTAATTCTGATTTCAAGTTTCTGTATTCAAATGAATACAGAAACATTTTCAGAGAATTTCCAAAATTTGGAAATTCAGTTCTGGGCATTCCTTAGCTCCAAAAAATCCTAGGAAAATTCATGCGTGCTCCCTGAGCTATGTATGAGATTATAGTTCACTTGGATTTGCATGAAAGTGCAAGTTTAATCAGAATTAATTCCGTTATGCCTAAATGCTTAGGGAATTGTTCTGTGTGACCTAATCAGTGAAACATTCTGAATTTTGGTCCAGAGGACTTTCTTGTGACAAGGAACTCACAAGAAAATTTCCAGCTCCATTGGAGCCCTGGATCAGTAGTGTTCTGTTCAACCAAGTAGGTGATCACCACCCAAGTGATGAACCTCACTTCTCACTTGATGATAATACTTAAACACACATCCAAACCACCACCCCAGTGTCATTTTAAATTCTTGAACAGAGTTCCAGTTTTAAACTTGTCTTTAGCACTGGTTAGCAAAAGTTTTATAATTAAACTTGTATGCATATTCATAACGTGTAGTGTTTAAACGTGGATAAGTGAAGCTTGGATCAAGGAGCAACAAGGCAGGGATTAAGCTTCAAGTCATCATCAGCAACTAACTTAATCTTATCTGACTTTAGTCACCTGCAAAACCAAGGCAAGCCCCGGTTTGCACTTAAGTTGTTTTTAAAGTTTTCCCTTTGTTCACTACATTTGGTCAAGGTTTGTATGTGCATTAGGTCAAGGAAGTTTGATACTCCACTTGCATAACCAAACATGAACCCTGAGGTCAAGGGTAGAATTGGGTCATCGTCGTAGAATAAGGCCGTGCTAAATAGGCTAGGACATCCGGTAGAAGACGAGTAGTTGGAATCTACTCGTGAGCTTTGTTTTAGGATCACATAAGTAGGGTGTGGAAAGAGAGGCAAACTAAACTTTACGTTTCTAAAGATGAGACCGGGCACGAGAGTTAGGTAGCGACAAGACGAGGTCTTGGTCGAGTAGCTCTGCCCGTGTCGGTCAAGGACCGAAGCGTATGCGGCCCTGGGAGCAAGTATTGAGTTGTGTACCGGATGCTTACTGATATATGGGAACCAGGAAACCGATGTACCAGGTTCACTAGATTGTAGAGGCATACCACATCGTCTCGTTAGACCTATGAGCCCGAGACGGCGCGACCAGTTCTACAGTCTAGTGGCCTGAGAAAGGTTGCCACATACGACGTAATGAAGGACGCCTGAGTTGGGTCTTCAGAGGCCAGCGTATGTGTCGAGTTATCTGGTTAGTGTTTGATTTGAATCACCGTCCCTCGCGGTTATGAGTACCGCTTGCTCACTGCGCTGTGACGTAGTAATCAAGTTGTGTGGGAATAGTTTGCAAAGTTATAAATGCTGTTCTGCTAATTATAAATTGCATGAAAACCATGTTTGAAGTAGAGATAGAGCAAACTAAAGTTATTTTCCACCTTGGGACAAGTAACATTGGAATGAAGCGTTTCTTGTTTGATTGTGGAGTTCCAATGTTGCTGGCGCAAGGTCACTACTATTATGGCTAAAATCTGAAAGTTAAGGATGTACTCGTAGGCGAGTCCTTTCGCAAATGACGGGTTATGTCTTAGGTTACTTTCATGTAGAGTTTCATGTCTTAGGAGAGACGGTTAAGTCTTGCTGAGCCTTTGTGCTCACTCTTGCTATATAAGTGGTTTTGCAGGTAACCCTCAACGCTATAAAGAAGGTTGTCCGGTGAGACTCGGGAACTTCTGAGTCATGTCACACTTGGAGAACCTAGCCGCTGCCATGTCTTCGTGTTGCTAGCGAGAGGAGTCCGCGGGATGGATCTCTTCTCGAGTGCTTCTTAGATATTCATCGTGAGCTGTTTATAGACTTCCGCTGTAGTTATTTTATGTAAATTATTTCTAAAGAACAATTTGTAAGCTTCCGCTTTTGATTTATGTAATACATTGTTCCTTATATGTGTGCTGTTGGGTGCCGCATAACACGGCACCACCCAATGCGATTCCTCGGGCGAGGCGGCACGGCCCCGTGATGGAGGTCGGGCCCCCTCAGGGATCACATTGGGTGGTGCCGTGTTATGCGGCACCGAACAGCACACATATAAGAACAATGTTTACATAAATCAAAGCGGAAGCTTAAACTTGTTTCTTTGTAAATAACTTACATAAAATAGCTACAGCGGAAGTCTATACACAGCTCACGGTGAATATCTAAGAAGCACTTGAGAAGAGCTCCAGCCGGCGGGCTCTTCGGCTAGGTTCTCCAAGGTGACCTGTCTCGGAAGTATGTGGCAACCTTTCTCAGGACACTAGACTGTAGAACCGTTCGCGCCGTCTCGGGCTCATAGGTCTAACGAGACGATGTGGTATGCCTCTACAATCTAGTGAACCAGGTACATCGGTTTCCTGGTTCCCATATATCAGTAAGCATCCGGTAGACAACTCAATACTTGCTCCCAGGGCCGCATACGCTCCGGTCCTTGACAGACACAGGCAGAGCTATTTGACCAAGACCTCATCTTGTCGGTGTCTAACCCCTCTGCCCGGTCTCATCTTTAGAAATGTAAACTTTAGTTTGCTCTCCTTCCCAACCACACTTATGATATTCTGAACTATAGCTCGCGAGTAGATTCCAACTACTCCTCTTCTACCGGATGCCCTAGTCTATTTAGCATGGCCTTATTCTACAGCGATGACACAATTCTACCCTTGACCTCAGGGTTCATGTTTGGTTATGCAAGTGGAGTATAAAACATCCTTGACCTAATGCACATCCAAACTTTGACCAATAGTAGTAAACAAAACGAAAACTTTAAAAACAACTTAAATGCAAACCGGGGCTTGCCTTGGTTTTGCAGGTGACTAAAGTCAGATAATATGAAGTTAGTTGTTGATGACTTGAAGTTCAATCACTGCCTTCTTGCCTCTTGATCCAAGCTTCACCTTTCCTCCACTCTTCCACGTTTTAAACACTACACGCTATGAACATGCATACATGTTTAATTGTAAAACTTTTTGCTAACAAATGCTAAAGCCAAGTTTAAAACTGGAACTCTGTTCAAGAATTTAAAATGACACTGGGGGTGGTGGTTTGGGCGTGTGTTTAAGCACTATCATCAAGTGAGAAGTGAGGTCCATCACTTGGGTGGTGATCACCTAATGAGGTTGAACAGGACCTAATGATCCAGGGCTCCATTGGAGCTGGAAATTTTCTTGTGAGTTCCTTGTCACAAGAAAGTCCTCTGGACCAAAATTCAGAATGTTTCACTGATTAGGTCACCCAGAACAATTCCCTAAGAATTTAGGCATAAATGAATTAATTCTGATTAAACTTGCACTTTCATGCAAATCCAAGTGAACCATAATTTCATACATAGCTCAGGAATGGCCAGAACTGAATTTCCAAGTTTTGGAAATTTCCTGAAAATGTTTCTGTATTCATTTGAATACAGAAACTTTAAATCAGAATTACCCTAATTAAATCAACTCGAAATGAGATGAAACTTTTACAGGAGTCTCCTAATATACTACAGAATATCCTGGCAAAATTTGGGGATTTTTGGATGAACCAAACTCCCTCTAAAATTCTTTTGCTGAAAATTTTTAAAGAATTCTCCAGCACTTTCTATTGGTTTTCATGCAAATTGGGTTGTATATTTGGATAGAGCTTTTCATCCTGAATCCAACCCAATTTGAATCACTAAATTTGGATATCCCTAGGAAAAGTTATGGAGTTCCAAAGTTTGAACTGAATTTGGACTTCAAATTAATCACAGAATTGTTTAAACTCTGACTGCGGCCCCTCGTACACGTGTCAACCGCGGGAACTATGCCACACGGGGTCACAGACTTTTTCCCCGTGTCGTCACAGCTTGATCCAGGGCCACAGAGGATCCACACCTTTATCTTCAGCCGCTGATGAGTGGGGCCGGAGGGGTCTTCTTCTTCCTCCCGCTCCCGCGCCTCCCCCTCGCCGGCAGGAACATCCCCCACCCGGTCCCCCTGTTCCCCGGCCGTCTCCCATCCCAAAGTCTGCCGCCTGGGGGTTTTTGAGGGCGGGAAAGCCATTCCCAGGGTCTGCGTGGGCTGTAGAGGACCGCAAGGGGTCGGGCGACGGGCAGCGGCCTCGGCCTTTGTCCGGCGATGTCGGCCGGCCTCCCTACTGACCCAAATCCACGGATTTCTTGCTCCAGAGCACCAGTAACTCATGGCCGAGGTCGTCATGCAAGCCACAAAGCTCGGGGACGGCCCCAACTACCAAGTCATCGTGCGCCCTAGCTCAAAAAAACGGGTGTCCGACGCTAAAACTCGAAGAACACCATCAAGGCTCTATTTTTCTTCCGGATTTTTTATGTCAGCGACGCACCAGGATGTCTCTAGCCTATCCCGTGATCAGAATGAGCAAAGAACTGCTGTTGATCACAAATTTTGGAAATTCCCCCCACCATGGCTTATGGACACCTCGTCGGTTTTTCTAGAAATTCCCGGGCTACCGTGGATGAATTGCCTAGGGTCTTTGGCGGTGTGAAGAGGAGGGAGTGTCGCACCTTTTTGCTGTTCAACCCGTGGTGTGACACGGCCTGTACCGCTGGGGCATCGAGGAGGCGCGGCGGCGGCTCCCACCGGACTCCGATGAAAATAATTCGGCTGTGCGCCGCGCACAAGGGCTGGTGGGATGGTTTGGGTAGCTCGAGGACGATCAGTGGGTTCTTGCGCACGTCTCCACGAGCTCAGATGGCCGTGCGAAGGCCGAGCAGCGCCGAGCGAGGATCGGCGCTGAGGTTTGGTCGAGCGGCGGCTCTCGGTGTTCGGCGCGGGACTAATAGGCCCGAGTGGGAGGGTCGGCTGGGGCAAAAGATCATGCTGAGACGTGATGACCGACTCAAGGAGGTCGCCAGCGTGAGGGGGGAAGGTGAGGCGGTGGCCTCGGTGGCGCCCCGGTGTCGTCCGGGGAAAAGCCTCGGCCGCTCGGTAGAAACAGGAAGTTTTCTTCGAGGGTAAGTTTAAAGATTACTATGACATGTGGGGTCCACCCCCTTTCTTATCCCCAAAACTCTCACAAATATCTCCAAATTTTTGGCACTTTACAAATTCAGCTATGAAGAGCTCAAATTCAAAGTCCAATTTGCCATTTGACCATTTGTGCCACAGTTTCAAATTTAAATTCAAATTTAGCGGAAATTTACAAGTCCCTTTGATAATCATATCAAAGCACCTCCAAATTTTCTCAAAATTTGTCTCCCTCATAATTTGGACCTGAGGAATCTAAATATACCATCTGATCCTTAAGTTGGCCATTGCAAATACAAATTTTCAAACAACAGTTTGAATTTCCTTTTTTGGAAAGGGCCTCCTTTACCTTCAAGTAAACCATTTAATTCAAACTGAAATTTAAGTCCTATTTGGTGATGACCCATCTGAATTTGGGTGAAACACTTTGGTTTGCTCCTAGCCCATGCTTGATCAATCTTGGTCCCAAGCTGAACCTCACAAGTTCAGTTTTGACCATGCCCCTCAAATTTGAATTCGAGGTGATCTCAAACAAGGCTTTGAACAAATGGTATATGAGCTCAAACACTCTCCAATTTTGGAACTTAATCTCTTTAATACCTGAGGACTGCAATGGTCATCTCATATATATGCTTTTGGACCATCTGAACATGAATGCTTTGCAAGGTTTCAAAAATGGGGTTTAAACTTCCCTCCCCTCTACTCATAGAGAACGTGCATATGAGTTAGCTTTTTGGGAGCGAAATTCTTCCCTAGTTTAACATGTGTTCATTATGAGCTAAAGAACATTTTAGCTCTCCCCACATGTCCATGTTTGAGTTTATCATTTCATGTGACATGACTCAAGTCATTTCCCTTGCCTTAACATGTTTTGAATTCAGCATGAACTCAACATGAGCATAATCCATTCCTTTTTAGCTTACCCTCATATTAGGAAGTTGCCACCATAATTCTCCTCTCCTTCAACGGTGTGAGGTTCCATGTGTGTTCAAAACTTTGGCAGCACTTTGAGGTGAGCATTTGGAGTCTAAAAGGTCTTATTTTTGTTCTTTCTCATACACATGTATGACTGCTCATGAGTTTAACTCCACCTTGGTCCAACACATTCAAACGAATGCTTGAACCTGTGTTGTTGAACCTCACGTAGACCATCTCATGTAAGAAAGTTTTTGTAAGTCCCATTTTTCATGAACTAGAAACACGATGACGTTAAATCACCCGTTCCTTTGCAATTCACGTTTTGGGACCTTTACATTCCTCCCCCCTTAAAAAGAATCTCGTCCCAAGATTCCAACGAAAAATGAGACGGGAGAGGTAATTTCAATCTGCATGATGATAAAAGTTCTGGATCTTTTTATCGATAGTTTGAACCGGTAGCGCCGTGTAGACACGATCCGGCTTTCACTAGTCGATTCCTTCTGTGCAGATCGGGATGGTAGCGTTAAGGCACTTCCATAGCTGCGACACATGAAGTATGTCATGAATACCAGCAAAACTTGCCGGTAGTTCCAGCCGGTAAGTCACGATCCCACACCTTTCCGTGATAGCCGTCGAAATGCAACGGTCTATGCCTTTGACCATCATGACTTTTCTTTCGGGATTGAACAACCCCCAAGTTTGCTTCTATCGTTCGAACTTTGTCATCAGCTTTGTTGACTAACCAACCCCGATCAGTACCCTTCTGCCGACTCACACCACTTTAGTGGTGTGCGACATTTCCGGCAGTCTAGAGCTTCATATTACGAGGTATCACTATATGGTCTTTAAACCATAGAGTACACTCCTTGTCCTTTATAGTGACGACATTAAGTGAATGACAATCAACACTTAATCTTAGTGTCTCATCGTTCTTCTTAACGAACAACGCAGAGCAACTCCAAGGTGATGATCTCGGTCATATAAAACCTTCGCTCATCAGTTCACTTAGTTGCTCCTTCACTACGCTAGTTCATTGGGTGCCATCTTATACAGCCTTCGTGAAATCGGTGTTGTTTCTGGCGTCAGTTCAATCTTGAACTTGACATCCCGTTAGCCGGCATGCCCGGTAACTCATTGGAAACACATCGGTTCTTCACGTCCCACCGGAAACTCCTCAAGTTTAATCACTTTTGTGGGATAGGCCTACCCAGTCCTCTTTTCTGTACAGAATGGATTCTTCTGTCTTTACCCAGATTTTGATAAGTTTAGCAGCATTTTCATAACACAAGTCGAATACCAAAATTAAAGTTAACTTCAGTATCTTTCCAACGAGTACTCAAATACTTCCAGATCATCTCTGGATCAAAAGTTATGATTTCTCAAAGTTGACAGAATTCCTGGATAAAATTTGCCAGCATCTCCTTTGTATGTGGCTACTTTATCACAGTTGTATATGAAATACAATAAGAATCTGCGCAAACTCTGAACTACAACAATGTTGCAAATTTCATAACCTTTCCAACGGTGTATTATAGGCTCCTTAAGGATTTTTCTACAGGAAGTTATGGCTTAAAAACAGAAAGGTCCAGCGAGGTTTTTGCTACTGTCCTGGTTCTGAACCGTTTGCCTTCAACTGGACTTCTCACCAACTTAACGTGTGGTCCTGCTCTGGAGGTCTACAAAGAAGTTGTAGAGCACTTAAAAATCTTTCCAGAACTGTAACATACACCTTAATCGGGTCACACTACTCAGAGTTATGCTCTGTTGAAGTCCAGCAAGAATTTCTGCCAGAAACAGAGCACTCTGTTTTTGAAATCTTTGCAACCTAGTAATTCTCTCATTTGAATCTTATTTCAAAATAAGAGTTCAGTAACTAATATTTGTTTCAAACTTCCATTTTTAGTTGAAAGTTAGTTCATGACTCATTTCTTCTTAGGGAAGAGGATTATATGTTTAGTACAGTGTCGATGCAGCGTAAGAATCATGTCGGTACTACGTTACCTCACCAAAAGAAAATCCTACCCGGATTATACCGGCATATACGTATTATCAGTGGCACTAAGACGGTCTCTCGCACACGTGTACTACACGGGATACGTACGTGGTTAGTACCTGCAGAAGAACACTCAATAGTGGTTCAGTCAAAGGTTTGTTTCATTTCAGGCAGTTCCATATTTGAAAGTAAATACAAACGCCCGTATCATTGTCATACGGCCGTCCTTGAGTTAAGTCACGTCTCAAGGTACGTCATCGTGTTTCAACACCACACGACGGGGAACCCAAGTATATTATGAATGGGTCGTCACGGTTGGGAATGTTATCAACCCAACGGATACCACCTACTGCCCTGCAGGGCACGCCGATGGCAACCGCTGCGTATGTCCTCCTGGGCTATTTCCAGAAGAACACACTATCGTGTTACTGACCACACGATGGGGTCTCCACTTACTTGCCTAATGCGCGCTAGGGATCAGCGTTTCATATGAACTCAGGAACATGAAGAGTCCAAGAGTTTCATATTGACGTCTCACACCAAGCTGTGAGACCTATCCCTGAACTACTTTCCTTGTCAGGGGAGCTAACCGAAATTGAACGCTTTCGGTGGCGTTCCTTACCATGTTTACCTGAGCGTAGGTGCGTCGTTACATAATCAAAATTCAAAATTATAACACGTAAGTTAGCAATGCCACTTTAAATAACTAGACTACTATAGTCCTTATGTGGGTCTAATACCGTTTCCTCACCGTATCCTAAGTTTTTGTCGTAATACCATCCTTATTCCGTGCGCTATTACCAATGCGGCACTGATACCACGCTGAGGGGGCCTGGTCCCGATCATGGGGTCGTGCCGCCTCGCCCGGGGATCACATTGGGTGGTGCCGTGTTATGCGGCACCGAAAAGCACACATATAAGGAACAATGTATTACATAAATCAAAGCGGAAGCTTAAACTTGTTTCTTTGTAAATAACTTACATAAAATAGCTACAGTGGAAGTCTATACACAGCTCACGGTGAATATCTAAGAAGCACTTGAGAAGAGCTCCAGCCCGCGGGCTCTTCTCGCTAGCAACACGAAGACATGGCAGCGGCTAGATTCTCCAAGGTGACCTGTCTCGGAAGTTCCGGAGTCTCACCGGACAACCTTCTTTATAGCGTCGATGTTTACCTGCAAAACAACTTATATAGCAAGAGTGAGCACAAAGGCTCAGCAAGACTTAACCGTCTCTCCTAAGACATGCAACTCTACATGAAAGTAACCTAAGACTTAAACCTGTCATTTGCGAAAATACTCGCCTACGTGTTCATCCTTAACTTTCCGGTTTTAGCCATAATAGTAGTGACCTTGCGCCCAGCAACAGTGGAACTCCACAATCAAACAAGAAACGCTTCATTCCAATGTTACTTGTCCCAAGGTGGAAAATTAACTTTAGTTTGCTCTATCTCTACCTCAAACATGGTTTTCATGCAATTTACAATTATCATAACAGCATTTAAAGCTTTGCAAACCATTTCCACACAACTTGATTACTACGTCACAGCGCAGTGAGCAAGCGGTACAAATAACCGTGAGGGACGGTGATTCGAATCAAACACTACCCGTATAACTCGACACATACGCCCGCCTCTGAAGACCCAACTCTGGCGTCCTTCATTACGTTGTATGTGGCAACCTTTCTCAGGCCACTAAACTGTAGAACCGGTCGCGCCGTCTCGGGCTCATAGGTCTAACGAGACGATGAGGTATGCCTCTACAATCTAGTGAATCTGGTACATCGGTTTCCTGGTTCCCATATATCAGTAAGAACCGGTACACAACTCAATACTTGCTCCCAGGGCCGCATACGCTTCGGTCCTTGACCGACACAGGCAGAGCTACTGGACCAAGACCTCATTTTGTCGCTGTCTAACCCCTCTGCCCGGTCTCATCTTTAGAAATGTAAACTTTAGTTTGCTCTCCTTCCCAACCACACTCATGATATTCTGAACTATAGCTCACGAGTAGATTCCAACTACTCGTCTTCTACCGGATGCCCTAGTCTATTTAGCATGGACTTATTCTACAGCGATGACACAATTCTACCCTTGACCTCAGGGTTCATGTTTGGTTATGCAAGTGGAGTATAAAACATCCTTGACCTAATGCACATCCAAACTTTGACCAATAGTAGTGAACAAAAGGAAAACTTTAAAAACAACTTAAATGCAAACCGGGGCTTGCCTTGGTTTTGCAGGTGACTAAAGTCTGATAATATGAAGTAAGTTGTTGATGACTTGAAGTTCAATCACTGCCTTCTTGCCTCTCGATCCAAGCTTCACCTTTCCTCCACTCTTCCACGTTTTAAACACTACACGTTATGAACATGCATACATGTTTAATTGTAAAACTTTTTGCTAACAAATGCTAAAGCCAAGTTTAAAACTGGAACTCTGTTCAAGAATTTAAAATGACACTGGGGGTGGTGGTTTGGGTGTGTGTTTAAGCACTATCATCAAGTGACAAGTGAGATCCATCACTTGGGTGGTGATCACCTAATGATGTTGAACAGGACCTAATGATACAGGGCTCCAATGGAGCTGGAAATTTTCTTGTGAGTTCCTTGTCACAAGAAATTCCTCTGGACCAAAATTCAGAATGTTTCACTGATTAGGTCACCCAGAACAATTCCCTAAGCATTTAGGCATAAAGGAATTAATTCTGATTAAAGTTGCACTTTCATGCAAATACAAGTGAACCATAATTTAATACATAGCTCAGGGAGTATGCCTGAATTTTCCTAGGATTTTTGGAGCTAAGGAACGGCCAGAACTGAATTTCCAAGTTTTGGAAATTTTCTGAAAATGTTTCTGTATTCATTTGAATACAGAAACTTAAAATCAGAATTACCCAAACTAAATCAACTCCAAATGACCTCAAACTTTTACAGGAGTCTCCTAATATCCTACAAAATATCCTGGCAAAATTTGGGGATTTTTGGATGAACCAAACTCCCTCTAAAATTCTTTTGCTGAAAGGCTATAAAGAATTCTCCAGCATTTTCTATTGGTTTTCATGCAAATTGGGTTGTATACTTGGATATAGCTTTCCATCCTGAATCCAACCCAATTTGAATCACTAAATTTGGAGCTCCCTAGCAAAAGTTATGCAGTTCCAAAGTTTGAACTGAATTTTGACTTCAAATTAATCTAAGAATTGTTTAAACTCTTACTGCGGGCCCCTCGTACACGTGTCAACCGCGGGAACTTGACACGACCCCACCGGTATTGTCGAGCCAGGATCACGCTGAGGGGTGCTGCGTTGCACAGCACCGTATAACACACGTCAAAGGTCAAAGCGGAAGCGAAATTTTATTACATAAACAAGTTTATGAATATGTTTACAGCAAAATATGTCCAGTCTACACTCGCGGGCGTAGACTATGCATCAAGTTCACGTTCCGCCCTTGAACGTGTCCTTGCTAGTACACACGCACACTAACTCTGCGGCGTGCACGACTCCCACTCGACGGGGTTCCCCTCCTGGGGTTCCGTCTCCTCTTCGGGAGTCCCTCCCTCATAGAACCCTGCAAATGCTTCAAACACAAGCAGTGAGCACGAAGGCTCAGCAAGTCTGACCCGTCTCACCTAAACATGGAACTTCTACATGAGGGTGATGGGTTACTGTAAGGGCCTCAGTTTTTGTCACACATTTGCAGTGTTCATCACCACACCACACACCTCATTTGAGGAAGGATGATGAACACAAATGAAGAGCAAGTAACAATTATCAACATGGTCATTAGAGAACAAACTCACACATTGCCAAAGTGGTATTTCACACATGTGATATAAGGGGGCTGGACATATGAAAACTCCTATACATTGTTAAGGATGTCCATGCCAAGTTTCACCCAAATTCAAAACCTTTTTGAGGTCATTTTGGGTATAGTTAGGAAGAGGGCAGTTTGAAACCATATTCAAATTCAAACTGTTTTTATCCCATGAATTTAAAAGTGGGAGGCATATTCTTACTCAGCACATTTTTGTGAGCCCACACACCAATTTTCACTCCATTTGGAGTTGATCTTGACATGAGCTAAGTGGGACAAATTCAAACTTCATTTGAATTCAAAACTGCACTTGTGCTGAAATTCACTCAAACCAAACCCAATTTGAACTTTGATCAATTCAAATGGTTCATGGGTGAATAATTTGAATTACCAGGGGTAGTATGGGGTTCACTGTTTACAACAGTGATTAGGAGTAAATTTCAGAGGTTAAAATGGGGAGTGGGACCCACATGTCAGCCTCTACTTCAACACAAACCGACTGAAACACAGCTCAATCGGTTCCCGGGTGCAGTGTGCGCGCGCCACCGGGGGGCAGCCGGCGCCAGCTCCTGCTGCGTGCCCCAAGCCGGAGACCGGTCGCCGGGCTACTTATCCCCTCCCCGGCGTGCTCCGATCGCCCATTCCCCGAGCTGCCGACATACTCGGCCTGTTCTTCCACTGCAACTGCCACCGCTTGAGCTCACGCTTGATCAAGCCCGATCACTCGCGAGCACAGCCTCCTCCACAGCAAAACGGCACCGGGAGATCGTAAGCATCCTCCTAGGCACCGTGTTGGCCAGTGAGTAAGCGTCCTCGAGCTGTACCGAACCGTTTCTCCGGCGAACCAAGCATCGCCGCCGATCGGGCTCTCGTGGACAGCACAGCACAGCCATTGTCACGTCCTCTTCTCTACACAAGAAAGGTGCGTGATTGTATGTAGATGGAGTAGCCGAAAGCCGTTTGGCAATTGATCAACCCTCGGCCGAGAATTTCTAAATTTACTCTTGATCAGTTCATAAGGACCGAGCTCACCTTCGGGTGAAATTCGTGCTCTAGGCACGAGGGTTGGACAAGCTCGTTACCTAGTAGCTTCTACGCACGATAGCGCCCACGCTCGAACTGGAATTAGAGAAAACCATCGAGAATCGGCCATGATATGGCTGTTTTCCCTGCCGCCATGGCTGAACACCTCGGCTCACCGTCGAGAGCATAGTTGCCGGTATTCCTAGCTTCCAACCAGCCCAGGTTCGTGTTTCCCACGCTCTGCTGATACTCTCCGACCGATTCCCGGTCGATTTTGTGCACGGGAGAGCGGGACCGACCTCACCGTAACCCTAGCAGGTGCTGTCACCGGTGCGCACGGGTTTCCGGTCATCACCGGCGGCCGGCGACCCCACCATCGAGTCCAGGGGGTCAGTAAAGGGGCAGGCGGCGAGTTTCGGGCCGGGGGGTGGCCGGGAACTCAGTTCTGGCGAGGGTCACTGGAGATCGCCGCCGCCGCGCAGTTGGCGCGAGGAGGGAGACGACGCACTGTGTGCGGGGCCCACAAGCCAGAGCTTAAACTTTTTCCCGAATTTCAGTTTCAGTTCAAACTTCAAATCCTTATAACTTTGGCTAGAAAGCTCCAAATTGAGTGAACCAAATTTTGCTGGATTCAGCTCTCTGAGCACTTTACAGCAAATCAAGTTTCACTTCATGAAATTCCTTAATTCTCCAGAATTAAATCCTCAAAATTTAAACAGTTAGGAATTTTAACTGGAGAATCCTTTGGAGGAAAATTCTGAAATTTTTCTAGGATGTTCACCAAAATATCCTTGAACTACCACAAAAATTTCAGACCCATTGGAGCTCATTTGATCCACCTAATGGTGGGATTAGTGAAACTGTTCCAGAGAAAATAGAAAATGTTCAGAAACATTTTCAGAATTTTCTCTGAAATTGTTTAGCTCATATCTTTAGTTAGGAACTTCCAAATTAAGTGAGACCAACTCCATTGTTACCCTCTAAAAATCTAGTTTTCAGAAAGTCATAGTTTGTTTCATGAAAATCCCTAGAACACCCTAAGAGTTCCAATTAAGGTCAAGGACATAATTAATTGTGGAGGGCTCAAATGAGCTTTACTGCAACTAAAACTTGACCAAATCTATATCTAGGTTGTAACCAAGCCACAGTAAAAGTTTCACAGTCATTGAGTCTGTCTAGTAAGCGTTATAGACTTCACAACTTTAAACTTAATACAAATGCATTTAAATTGATACATGTACCTCTCTTATCATGTAGTCGCTAAGGTCGAGGAGGAACCCGAAGTCCTAGACTTCGTAACTCCGGAGGAGCAGCTAGCCTACGACCAAGAACAGCAAGGCAAGTTCCAGTTTGCATTAACCTTTTTACAAATTTTTATTGTTTTGAGCACATACTTGATTACTTTATTCCTTGCATTAGAGTCTTGTTTGGAAACCCAATGCATAGCCAAGAACACCATGGGTTGGGTTTAGGATTGCAAACCCCGTTAGCTACTGCAATGCTAAGATAGTGTAGGATTCGGTACAAGTCGAGTAGTTGGAACTACTCGTGAGCATAGGCTAGAGGCACTCGACTCGGGTAGTGTTAGCACATGAAACACATGGCAAGAAATGAGACCAAGCGGAGAGTAAGGGCAGCAGGACTTTGGGGCCTGTGTGCTGTAGCTCCGCTTGTGTCGATTGAGGACCGAGCCGTGTGCGGGCCTGTTGAACAAGCTAGAACAGTACCGAAGACCTACCGGCTATATGGGAACCAGGAAACTGATGTAACTCGGGTAGCTGGGTGTTGAGGCATAGCTGGTCGTTCAGAGGGTAGGTTGAGAGCTCGAGGTGTAAATCAGCTGGCGGCACTGAGATGCGCGTGCAGAGACCTCTTGCTTGGGACGATTGGACCGGTTCAACATTTGGCTAACGGGTGAAAGGTAGTTGCGTACGGCGTCCGTGATGGTTGTTGTAGGCAACATCGAGTACGGGCATACGTGACGGGTTGTTCAGGTAACCCTGCAGGTGTAAATAGATTATAATCGCCGTCCCTCGCGGTCAGTGAGTACCACTTGTTCACTGTACCGTGACGTAGAAAGAACAGGCTAGTCACATGTTAAAATGTTGCTGATTGAAAGATGGACATTGATTGTTAATGATATGCTGTAGCTTAGAGCTAACTAAAGTTCTTTTCAACTTTGGGCAAAGTACATGAGAGAAATGTGTTTCTTGTTTGATTGCGGCTCTCTCATGTGCCTTAGCGTAAGGTTCTGCACAACCTGCTGCTAAAAATTGAAAGTAAGGTTCCAATAATTAGGCGAGTCCTTTGCAAATTATTTTACCTCATGTACCCATCACTCCTCATGTAGAAGTTCCATGTTTAGGTAAGACGGGTCAGACTTGCTGAGCCTTCGTGCTCATTGCTTGTGTTTGAAGCTTTTGCAGGGTTCTATGAGGAAGGGACTCCCGAAGAGGAGACGGAACCCCAGGAGGGGAACCCCGTCGAGTGGGAGTCGTGCACGCCGCAGAGTTAGTGTGCGTGTGTGCTAGCAAGGACACGTTCGAGGGCTGAACGTGCACTTGATGCTTAGTCTATGCCCGCGAGTGTAGACTGAACTTATTTTGATGTAAACATGTTCATAAACCTGTTTATGTAATAAACTTCCGCTTCCGCTTTGTACCTTTGACGTGTGTTATACGGTGCTGTGCAACGCGGCACCCCTCAGCGTGATCCTGGCTCGACAAGACCAATGGGGTCGTGTCAGCGTTGGTATCAGAGCTCGCTTGAGGTTTAACACAGTACAAAGGTCTTCTTTTTAAAAAATCCAGTGAGGAACGTGTTAGTAGCCCGTATAAGGATGTTATTAGCATATTGAAAGTGGCATATTAACCTATTTGTTATGTCGGAAAATCGTGCATCTTGGGACGTTCATGTCTTGGGGGGTGCACGTAAGCGTTGTCCACCAGTGCGCACAAGCTGAAGGGTGGAGCCCCACGGGTGGCAGGTAACCTGACCCGCTTTGATATCCTCTACGACTCTTCATGTCGTTTGGGGTATTCGAGCAATGTCTGTCCCTGGCGTGCATGGTGCAACTTGGGAGACCCCGTCACATGGTCTGAAACGTGAACACGTAACTCAAGGCGTGTTTGGCTTGAGAACATCTGGGTGAGTGATGACGGCCGGGTGTACGAACTGTATGGATTCCGGGCTCGGTGTGCAGCCGAGTCTGATAATTCTTTGAGTTTCTGCAGGTAGCCTGACCACAAAATGGTAGACGTGTAGCATCCGTGTGCGAGTGATGTTTAGTGCCACTGAAATAACGAAGCCGGCTAAGTCCGGTATAGGTTTTCTTTGTGAGGGCGTAGTACCGACATAATCTGGTGACGCATCGACGTCACACCCCAACTAAATGAACAACTTCATTGTAAAAACTTGAAGGTTTTGATCCAATGTAGTAAAACTTGATGTAATTCCTTCCCTTGAACAAGATATTCAAAGTTAACAAGTTTTCAACTTATAGGTTGTTAAGGACAGAGCACTCTGTTTTTGGCTGAATCAAGGCTGAAGTTAATCAGAGGTTAGAGGTTGAGTTCTTTCGAGGTTAGGATCATATGATACATTTCTGGAAAGCTTTGGAAGAGCTTTACAACTCTTCTGTTGAGGTCCAGAGGTGTTTCATCACTTAACCAATCGAAAAATGCGGTAGAGTTGAAACTGTCCAGAAAACAGGACAGAGTAAAGACTCTCTGTAGACTCTCTGTAAATTAAGCATAACTTCCTGCATAATAATCCAAAAATAGAAAAGGAGGTAGTTCTGGAAGGCTTATGAGATGGGTTACAACTTTGTAACATAAAGTTTTGTCAGATCAGGAAAGGAATTAACTGGGGTTCTTGGATCAAATCAGTACCTAAAGCAGGGAGGTGCTGTCCAATTTTCTCCAGAATTTCTGTTAACTTTGACACCTCATAACTTTTGAACCATGACAGATTTTAGGCCAAGCAAATACTTTATGGAAAGCTATTGAAGTTAGCTTTAACTTTTATGTTGATCTCCAGAATTTTTTTTGCCTTTAACATGGCCTAAATCAGGTTGAAATGGAAACTGGTCAGGGCTGTCATGGGAACAGCAGATCAGCAGTCAAATTTGTTTAAAATTTGAACTACGTTTCCAAGTTTTATGGGTTCAATGACATGTTTTATGTTATAACTCAGAGGTTTACTGTTTAAATAAATATTTGACATTTCTCAAATATATTTTTACAGATGACAGCAGATAAGAAGTTGGAGAACGGGTGGGTGATGTCCCACTGTTCTCATCGTAGCGGCTACCCGGAAGCATTGTGGCAAATGCTCCAATCTTTCGGGTACAATCAGATGCCGCAGTACTTCACCAAGGAAGAAGGCGAAGAGGAGAACAAGACGTGGACGATCCATGTCGAGGTCCCTGCAGGACCTACACCACCCGGTTGGGTGCAATTCACCGTCACGGTGAGAGGAAGACAACCGGAAGGGATGTGGCAAGTGGCAGCCCGTGACACCATGTCACGTTTCTGCCAACTACACGTGCAGGCTATGGAGGGCACTCCATACGCGCTCGTTCCGGTGGAGGGACGGGCTCAGCATGTGTGGGAAGAGAGGTACCTGGAGGCAACGGACCCGAGTTGCCCAAGGTACAACCCCGCGGAGGCAAATCTCAGCCTCCAGATGAGGGCGGGAAACGCCGTGATGGACAGTCAAGCTGTTCATACGGAGCATCTCGCCACAAAGCTCAAGGAGAGTACGAGCCGTGGAGACCATTTTGAAAGTGCTCACAGCGCACTCCGCAATGTGCTCCTTCCGACGATTAAGTGACTGAATGAACAACACAATCGGTTGCATCGTCTGAAAAAGGCGAAGAGGAAAAACCGTGTCGACATCGCGGCGTTACAAGAACTGGTGCAGAATCTGACCCAGCAGAACGAGGAACTTACTCAAGAGCGAGACGACGCTATTGAGGAAGGGCATGGCTGGGAAGAAGATTACAACCAAGCCATGGACGAGGTGCATGCATTGCAGGACCTCGTACCTCCGGCGTTAGGCGTACCAGTGGTCTTGGGTCTTCCAGCAATGGGAGAACCCGGAATGGGAGAAGAGGTGGTAAATTCAGAGCCACCAGCAGAGGTACCGGAGGAGGACGACCCACAGGAGGTCGAGTTCTACTCCGAGTAGGGGGTTACGGTTGCCAAGTAGGGCAGCTAGGGTAGAGTAACCCAACTTTTGTAATCAGTGACATGTCGTGTAGACAGTAGCTTATGTATAGGTAGTGACGACATGAGCACGACTTCTCGGAGATCCGAGAATAATGTATCTTGTATAAAGTTTATGCTTTATCAATATATGTGAATGTTGTGCAAATTAATCATGTGTCACTTCAATACCTACTGTTGCTTATGGAATTTTAAGTAAGACATGTGCTAATTGCTGCTGTTTTGAATTTCAGAATGACGCGTACTCGTGCCAACCCTGACGTTGGGGGTACCAGTCAAGGGGGAGAGACCTCCCAACCACCTCCCGAGGACTCCTCGGGACAACAACAGCAACAGCAGCAACAGCAACAGCAAACACCGTCACCGCCACTGCCAACGGTTACATTGGCCGACATCGTCGTGGCAATGGCGGGTTCACATCAGCAGCACACGGAGCTACTGCAAACTTTAATTGCGAATACGTCTCGCCCAGAGAGACGTCAAGACCGTGAGGAGCGTCAACAGAGCTCCTACTCCGACTTCCTGGCGACTCATCCCCCTGTATTCTCAAGGGCGGATGAACCACTTGACGCGGACAACTGGCTCCGCGCCATAGAGATGAAGTTCGGGCTGCTCCAGATCAGCGAGCAGCGCAACACTCAGTTCGCGGTCCAGCAGCTCCAAGGATCCGCGAGCGCGTGGTGGGCCAACTTCTGTGCTTCACAGCCCACCGACCGAGTGATGACCTGGACGGAGTTTCGGACGGCCTTCAGGGCCTATCATATACCGCCAGGTTTAATGAAGAGGAAGATGCAGGAGTTCGTACACCTGCAACAAGGGAGCCGGAACGCGCTGGAATACTCCAGGGCGTTTAACGATCTCGCGCTATATGCGTCGTATCATGCTGATACCGATGAGAAGCGGCGGGACCATTTCTACCAGGGGCTTAACCCGCTCCTGAAGGACAAGTTGGTGATGTTCAATCGCGGCAGCCTCAACGACATCATTGATGCTGCGATTGTTCAGAAGGACTCCGGCAAGGAGTTAGCGGCGGCAGAGCGAAAGCGAAGCACGCCGCAGAGCAGCGGAGAAGGAGGCGGTCCTTCTCAGAAGTTTCGAATGGTGAATCGCCCACCATCAGGTCCACGCTGGCAGCCACCACCGCGGTCGATGCCGTTCCGCAGTCGTCCGTACTCTGCACCGGCATTCAGGCCGGCACTGCCAGTACCACCTCCGCAACAACAACCGCAGCGGGTGATGCTGCGTGCGTATGCACCTCAGCAGCGCATGCCGGGCTTTCGTCCACCAAGTATTCCACCAGCAGCGGCCACATGTTACAAGTGTGGTCGTCCAGGACACTTCGCGAGCAGTTGCCCGGAGAGGCAAGGCGGCGGAGTGGCACCGCAGTTTCCGGGGAGGAATCAACCCCGGAACACTACTAATGCGCGGCAGGCAAACACTAGGCCCGGCACCGTCCGCCAGCTTGCCATTGAGGACGTGCCGGAGGGCGAGCCAATCCTTGCGGGTATGTTCCAACTCCACCAGCATCCCGCCATAATATCATTTGATTCAGGCGCCACGCATAGCTTCATTAGCCAAGCTTTCATTGATAAGTATAGCTTGCAAAATACTACCCACCGATAGTCCTTATGTGATCTGTTCACCGGGTGGGAAAATTTCAGCAAGCATGATGGTCCCAAAAGCGCCATTGTGCTTAGAGGGTAGAGTCTACCCTACGTCTCTCATAATCTTAGAGGGACAAAAGGTCGATGTCATCTTAGGAATGTCGTGGTTAACCTGCCACGGCGCTGTTTTAGACACCGTCCTCCGAGTCGTGCACTTGAACTCAGAAGTGCACGAGTCTCACTCATTATTTCTGGACAGTCCAGAAATAAAACTTCCAAGTGTCTATCAAGCCACAACCATCAGATTGGAGGATATTCCAGTGGTCCGAGAGTTCCCTGACGTATTCCTGGACGATTTGCCGGGGATGCCGCCCGATAGAGAGGTGGAGTTCTGACATGACCCCCTTGGTCCTGTCGAGCCAGGATCACGCTGAGGGGTGCTGCGTTGCACAACACCGTATAACACACGTCAAAGGTACAAAGCGGAAGCGAAATTTTATTACATAAACAAGTTATGAACATGTTTACATCAAAATAAGTTCAGTCTACACTCGCGGGCGTAGACTAAGCATCAAGTGCACGTTCAGCCCTCGAACATGTCCTTGCTAGCACACACGCACACTAACTCTGCGGCGTGCACGACTCCTACTTGACGGGGTTCCCCTCCTGGGGTTCCGTCTCCTCTTCGGGAGTTCCTTCCTCATAGAACCCTGCAAAAGCTTCAAACACAAGCAGTGAGCACGAAGGCTCAGCAAGTCTGACCCGTCTCACCTAAACATGGAGAGTAAGGGCAGCAGGACTTTGGGGCCTGTGTGCTGTAGCTCCGCTTGTGTCGATTGAGGACCGAGCCGTGTGCGTGCCTGTTGAACAAGCTAGAACAGTACCGAAGACCTACCGGATATATGGGAACCGGGAAACCGATGTAACTCGGGTAGCTGGGTGTTGAGGCATAGCTGGTCGTTCAGAGGGTAGGTTGAGAGCTCGAGGTGTAAATCGGCTGGCGGCACTGAGATGCACGTGCAGAGACCTCTTGCTCGGGACGATTGGACCGGTTCAACATTTGGCTAACGGGTGAAAGGTAGTTGCGTACGGCGTCCGTGATGGTTGTTGTAGGAAACATCGAGTACGGGCGTACGTGACGGGTTATTCAGGTAACCCTGGAGGTGTAAATCGATTATAATCGCCGTCCCTCGCGGTCAGTGAGTACCACTTGTTGATTGTACCGTGACGTAGAAAGAACAGGCTAGTTGCATGTTAAAATGTTGCTGATTGAAAGATGGACTTGATTGCTAATGACTTGCTGTAGTTTAGAGCTAACTAAAGTTCTTTTTGACTTTGGGCAAAGTACATGAGAGAAATGCGTTTCTTGTTTGATTGCGGCTCTCTCATGTGCCTTAGCGTAAGGTTCTCCACAACCTGCTGCTAAAAATTGAAAGTAAGGTTCCAATAGTTAGGCGAGTCCTTTGCAAATTATTTTACCTCATGTACCCATCACTCCTCATGTAGAAGTTCCATGTTTAGGTAAGACGGGTCATACTTGCTGAGCCTTCGTGCTCATTGCTTGTGTTTGAAGCTTTTGCAGGGTTCTATGAGGAAGGGACTCCCGAAGAGGAGACGGAACCCCAGGAGGGGAATCCCGTCGAGTGGGAGTCGTGCACGCCGCAGAGTTAGTGTGCGTGTGTGCTAGCAAGGACACGTTCGAGGGCTGAGCGTGCACTTGATGCTTAGTCTACTCCCGCGAGTGTAGACTGAACTTATTTTGATGTAAACATGTTCATAAACCTGTTTATGTAATAAACTTCCGCTTCCGCTTTGTACCTTTGACGTGTGTTATACGGTGCTGTGCAACGCAGCACCCCTCAGCGTGATCCTGGCTCGACAAGACCAATGGGGTCGTGTCAGTTACATGAGGTAAAAATCATTTGCAAGGACTCGCCTAATTAGTAGAACCTTACTTTCAAGTTTTAGCAGCAGGTTGTGGAGAATCTTACGCTAAGGCACATGAGAGAGCCGCAATCAAACAAGAAACGCATTTCTCTCATGTACTTTGCCCAAAGTAAAAAAGAACTTTAGTTAGCTCTAAACTACAGCAAGTCATTAGCAATCAAGTCCATCTTTCAATCAGCAACAATTTTAACATGCAACTAGCCTGTTCTTTCTATGTCATGGTACAGTGAACAAGTGGTACTCACTGACCGCGAGGGACGGCGATTATAATCGATTTACACCTCCAGGGTTACCTGAATAACCCGTCACGTACGCCCGTACTCGATGTTTCCTACAACAACCATCACGGACGCCGTACGCAACTACCTTTCACCCGTTAGCCAAATGTTGAACCGGTCCAATCGTCCCGAGCAAGAGGTCTCTGCACGCGCATCTCAGTGCCGCCAGCCGATTTACACCTCGAGCTCTCAACCTACCCTCTGAACGACCAGCTATGCCTCAACACCCAGCTACCCGAGTTACATCGGTTTCCCGGTTCCCATATATCCGGTAGGTCTTCGGTACTGTTCTAGCTTGTTCAACAGGCACGCACACGGCTCGGTCCTCAATCGACACAAGCGGAGCTACAGCACACAGGCCCCAAAGTCCTGCTGCCCTTACTCTCCGCTCGGTCTCATCTTTCTTACCATGAGTATCATGTGCTATCTCTACCCTAGTGATGTGCCTCTAGCCTATTCTCGCGAGTAGTTCCAACTACTCGACTTGTACCGAATCCTACACTATCTTAGCATTGCAGTATCTAACGGGGTTTGCAGTCCTAAACCCAACCCAAGGTTTTCTTGGCTATGCATTTGGGTTTCCAAACAAGACTCTAATGCAAAGAATAAAGTAATCAAGTATGTGCTCAAAACAATAAAAACTTGTAAAAAGGTTAATGCAAACCGGAGCTTGCCTTGCTGCTCTTGGTTGTAGGCTAGCTGTTCCTCCGGAGTAACGAAGTCTTGGACTTCGGGTTCCTCCTCGACCTTAGCGACTACATGATAGAAGATGTACATGTATCAATTTGAATGCATTTGTATTAAGTTTGAACTTGTGAAGCTTATGAGTCCCACTAGACAGACCCAATGACTGTGCAACTTTTACTGTGGCTTGGTTACAATCTAAACATAGAGTTGGTCAAGTTTTAGTTGCAGCAAAGCTCATTTGAGCCCTCCACAATTAATTATGTACTTGACCTTAATTGAAGGCTTTTAGGGTGTTCTAAGGATTTTCATGAAACAAACTATGACTTTCTGAAAACTAGATTTTCAGAGGGTTCTAATGGAGTTGGCCTTACTTAATTTGAAGATTCCTAGCTAAGGATATGAGCTAAACAATTTCAGAGAGAAATTCTGAAAATGTTTCTGAACATTTTCTATTTTCTCTGGAACAGTTTCACTAATCACACCATTAGGTGGATCAAATGAGCTCAAATGAGTCTGAAATTTTTATTGTAGTTCAGGGATGTTTTGGTGAACATCCCAGCAAAATTTAAGGATTTTCCTCCAAAGGATTCTCCAGTTAAAAATTCCAAACAGTTTAAATTTTGAGGAATTAATTCTGGAGAAATAAAGATTTTCATGAAGTGAAACTTGATTTTCTGGAAAGTACTCAGAGAGCTGAATCCAGCAATATTTGGTTCACTCGATTTGGAGCTTTCTAGCCAAAGTTATGAGGATTTGAAGTTTGAATGGAATCTGAAAATCGGGGGAAAAGTTTAAATCTGCCGGGGCCCGCAGGGACACGTGTTGAGCGCCGAGGCGACAGCACACGGCGGCCCACAAGGTTTTTGTGCGCCATCACCCCCGATCCCGGCCGCAGCCCGATCCCGATTCAAAATATCGGTCGCTGACAGCTGGGGTCCACCCCCTTCTTCAACCTCCTGACGTCCGCGCTCTGCCGCCGAGGGACCTCGCCGGAGAGCTCGCCGGCAGCTTCTGTGGAGCTCCAAACTTCACGATCTTGGCCGCCCCTGCCTACTTTCACTCGGGGAACAGGATTCTGGGGTCAGCTCGTCATGACAACGGCCGGTGCATGGTCGGCGACGAGCCGCCGCCTCGAAAAGACTTCGGCCATGTCGGCTGACTTCCCTAGCACCTCAACTACTCGAGCAACCGGTCGGGAAGCATCAGTGGACCCCAGGGAAGGTCGACATGAGCTTGAGGCAGCTCGGGGAAGGCCCGAAGTAGGTCCTCACCATGCGCCCGATGCCTCCCGTTTGTTCCGCCGTTGGTAAACTTCAAAATACGCCGGTTGCAGAGGTTCTCCGGACAACGGTTGTGAAGGCAACTTGTGCGTTACCGTGTCTAGTTTGTGTGACAGCGGATTGAGGCCCTCTAATCCTTTGTAGAGTACGAATTCGACGGACCCGCACCCGAAGGTTGTTCTGCACACAGAAAGGGGAAAACTGGAAATTCGCCGCCGGTGAGCAACCACTCGTGCTGTGGCTCGGGGGTGAGCAGCACCGGTCACCAGCACGTCCAAGGGTGCCTTGGCTCGGGCGTGACAACGCCCCGGTTGGGCTGTCCACGGGAGCCCGAGGTGCGGCAGTTTTAAGTCACCCGAAGTGATCTTTCGGCATAGCCAATATCAATAGGTTTCAGCTGAATTCTAGCTGCGGGGAAGACGGAGGAAGGTTTCTAGTACCTTGCCGTGGCTCTGGAGGGGACGGAGAGGCGGTGATCAAGCTTCCCTGATCAGCTCCGAGTGATCGGCAGCGATGGCGCGGTTCTGATGCGAGGAGGCAGCAGAGTGGGCGGTGATCGCTCCGATCAGGGCGGTGGCGTAGATAAGGGGGCTGTGAGGCGGTTCAGCACGTCGGAGCGGCAAGCAGGTGGTGTCCCGGTCGCCTCTTCGCCGTGGCGGCTGCTCAGTCCGGCGCAAGAACCCGAGCTGGGTTTTCAGTCGGTTTGAGTTGGAGTAGTGGCTGACATGTGGGTCCCACTTCCAATTTTAACCTCTGAAATTTACTCCTAATCCCTGTTGTAAACAGTGATCCCCATACTACCCCTGGTAATTCAAATTATTCACCCATGAGCCATTTGAATTGAGTAGAATTCAAATTAGGTTTGATTTGAATGAATTTCAGCACAAGTTCAGTTTTGAATTCAAATAAAGTTTGAATTTGTCCCACTTAGCTCATGTCAAGATCAACTCCAAATGGAGTGAAAATTGGTGTGTGAGCTCACAAAAATGTGCTGAATAAGAATATGCCTCCCACTTTCAAATTCATGGTATAAAAACAGTTTGAATTTGAATATAGTTTCAAACTGCCCTCTTCCTAACTATACCCAAAATGACCTCTACAAGGTTTTGAATTTGGGTGAAACTTGGCATGGACATCCTTAGCAATGTGTAGGAATTTTCATATCCCCAGCCCATCTATATCACATGTGGAAAATGACACTTTTGCAATATGTGAGTTTGTTTTCTAATGAGCATGTTGATGGTGGTTACTTGCTCTTCATTTGTGTTCATCAACTTTCCTCAAATGAGGTGTGTGTGTATGGTGATGAACACCTCAAATATGTGTCAAAAACTGAGGCCCTTACATTCCTCCCCCTGAAAAGAATCTCGTCCCGAGATTATAAGGTGAAAATGAGAGAGAGGACGGTGGAAGATTACCGGATATGCGACGTGAAAAAGTTGGGTAGTTGGTGCGAAGAAATCCTTCGCTCTCCCATGTCGCTTCGTCCACGGAGTGATTACTCCATAGAAGTTTGTAGAACCACAACGTACGGTTGCGTGTGGTTCGGGCCTTTTCGTCAATAATCTGAACCGGTTCCTCCCGATAGGTGAGATCCGGTTGCAGTCCTTCAATGTCTTCCAGCTGAACGGTAGTTGATAGCTTGAGACACTTCCTCAGCTGGGAAATGTGAAAGACGTCGTGCACACTGGAAAGTGCTTCTGGTAATTTCAGCCGGTATGCTACCGATCCACATCTTTCGGTAATCTGAAATGGACCGATGAATCGGGGTGCCAACTTTCCTCTCACCCCGAATCTGTTTACGCCCCTCATTGGAGACACACGCAGATATACGTGATCCCCGACTTCAAATTGTAGTAGGCGTCTTCTCCGGTCCGCATACTGTTTCTGTCGGGATTGGGCGGCTTTTAGGTTCGCTCGAATCAGTCGAACCCTCTCTTCCGCGTCGTTGACAAGGTCAATCCCGAAGGTAACCCTTTCGCCAGATTCACACCAATTCAGTGGTGTGCGGCATTTCCGCCCATATAGTGCCTCGTAGGGCGCCATCTTGATGCTGGCTTGGTACCCATTGTTGTACGAGAACTCGGCTAACGGCAAGTGATCATCCCAATTCTTGCCGTGGTTGATAGCGCAAGCTCGTAGCATGTCTTCTAAGATCTGATTTACCCGCTCGGTTTGCCCATCCGTCTGCGGGTGGTAGGCTGAACTACGGATCAGCTTCGTCCCCTAGGCAGCGTGTAGCTGCTCCCAAAAACGGGACACAAATAAAGTGCCCCGGTCCGATATGATGGTACGGGGTACGCCGTACATGCATAGGATCCGTGAGATGTATAGTTCAGCGTACTTCTTGGCGTTGTAGTTTGTGTTGACCGGGATGAAATGGGTAACTTTGGTGAGCCGATCGATGATCACCCACACAGAATCATGTTTCTGCAAGGTGGTGGGTAAACCGACGATGAAATCCATGCTCACGTCCTCCCACTTCCAGGCAGGAATGCCCAGTGGTTGCAGCAGCCCCGGTTTCCGCATGTGGTCTGCCTTCACCCTTCGGCATGTATCACACTCGGACACGTATTTTGCAGTCTCTCGCTTCATCCGTGTCCCCCAAAACTTGCTTCTGAGTTCTTGATACATCTTCTTGCAGTCGGGGTGAATAGAGAACTTTGACAAGTGAGCCTCATCAAATATTTTCTTTCATAATTCCGGGTTACGGGGTACGACGATCCGGTCCTTGAACCATAGGACGCCGTCTCCGTCCTTCCGTAAACATTTCAGCTCCCCACTATCTACACGTCTCCGCAAATGTTACATGCCCTTGTCATTCTTCTGGGCTGCCGCTATCTCTTCACGGATGGTGGGGATCAAAGCTAGGATGTAGAGAGCTCCATGTGGAATCACATGCAGTGGTGGTTCGCTCTCTTCCAACGGTGTGATGGTCAGATTGTTGACGTGTGACTTGCGGCTCAGCGCATCCGCCACTACGTTTGCCTTGTCCGGATGATAATGGATCTCTATTTCGTAATCCTTTATCAATTCTAATCATCTTCGCTGCCTCATGTTCAACTCCTTCTGAGTGAATATGTACTTGAGGCTTTTGTGGTCGGTATATAAATGTACGAGGTTACCGAGTAGGTAGTGCCTCCACATTTTGAGTGCGAGTACCACGGCAGCGAGCTCCAAGTCGTGGGTTGGATAATTCTGCTCATGGTTTCTAAGCTGCCGTGATCCATACGCGACCACTCTTCGGTCTTGCATCAGCACACATCCGAGCCCAATGCCGGATGCATCGCAGTACACATCAAACGGTTTTGTTGTGTCTGGCTGCGCCAAAACCGGTGCTGATGTCAGGTGCTTGACTAAAGCCTTGAACGCTGCTTCACATGTTGGACTCCAAACATATTTGGTAGCCTTCTTCAGAAGCTCCGTCATTGGCTTGGCAATCTTCGAGAAGTTTGGAATGAACCTCCGATAATATCCCGCGAGTCCGAGGAAACTCCGTACCTCGTGAACAGTTCTCAGGGATTTCCAATTCAGCACTTGAGTGATCTTGCTCGGGTCTACAGCGATACCCTCCGCTGAGATGATATGCCCGAGAAAAGGCACTTGCGATATCCAGAATTCGCATTTGCTGAATTTCACGTATAGCTTGTGATCCCGCAGCCGCTGCAAGACTATACGCAGATGCTTCTTGTGATCTTCTTCCGACTTGGAATATACCAGGATGTCGTCGATCAAGACCACGACAAACTTGTCCAGCTCTGGCATGAATACCTAGTTCATTAAGTGCATGAAGTGAGCTGGAGCATTGGTGAGGCCGAAGGACATGACCAGGTACTCATAAAGTCCGTACCTTGTCGAGAAAGCTGTCTTTGGAATGTCCTCAGCCCTTATCTTAATCTGATGGTACCCGGATCTTAAATCCATCTTGGAAAAGATCTTTGCTTCGACCAACTGATCAAACAACATATCGATCCGTGGCAACGGGTACTTGTTCTTGATGGTTACGGTATTTAATGGACGATAGTCCACGCAAAGCCACAATGTCTCATCCTTCTTCTTCACAAATAATGCCAAACAGCCCCATGGCGAGGAGCTCGGCCTAATAAAACCCTTCTCCAGAAGGTCTGTGAGCTGAGTCTTCAGTTCAGCCAGTTCCTTGGGCAACATCTTGTACGGCCTTCGGGATATTGGCATGGTTCCCGGTGCAAGTTCAATCTTGAACTCCACCTCTCTATCGGGCGGCGTTCCCGGTAAATCATCCGGGAACACTTCAGGGAACTCTCGGACTACTGGAATATCTTCCAACCTGATGGTTGTGGCTTGATAGACACTTGGATGTTTTATTTCTGGACTGTCCAGAAATAAAGAATGAGATTCGTGCACTTCTGAATTCAAATGCATCATTCGGAGGACGGTGTCTAAAACAGCGCCGTGGCGGGTTAACCACGACATCCCTAAGATGACATCGACCTTTTGTCCCTCTAAAATTATGAGAGACGTAGGGTATACTCTACCCTCCAAGCACAATGGTGCTTTTGGGACCATCATGCTTGCTGAGATTTTACCACCCGGTGAACAGATCACATAAGGACTATCAGTGGGTAGTATTTGCAAGCTATACTTATCAATGAAAGCTTGGCTAATGAAGCTATGCGTGGCGCCTGAATCAAATAATATTATAGCGGGATGCTGGTGGAGTTGGAACATACCCGCAAGGATTGGCTCGCCCTCCGGCACGTCCTCAATGGCAAGCTGGTGGACGGTGCCGGGCCTAGGGTTTGCCCGCCACGCATTAGTAGGGTTCCGGGGTTGATTCCTCCCCGGAAACTGCGGTGCCACTCCGCCGCCTTGCCTCTCCGGGCAGCTGCTCGCGAAGTGTCCTGGACGACCACACTTGTAACATGTGGCCGCTGCTAGTGCAGTGCTCGGGGGACGAAAGCCCGGCATGCGCTGCTGAGGTGCATACGCACGCGGCATCGCCCGCTGCTGCTGTTGTTGCGGAGGTGGTACTGGCAGTGCCGGCCTGAATGCCGGTGAAGAGTACGACCGACTGCGGAACGGCATCGACCGCTGCGGTGGCTGCAAGCGTGGACCTGATGGTGGGCGATTCACCATCCGAAACTTCTGAGAAGGACCGCCTCCTTCTCCGCTGCTCTGTGGCGTGCTTCGCTTTCTCTCTGCCGCCGCTAACTCCTTGCCGGAGTCCTCCTGAACAATCGCAGCATCAATGATGTCGTTGAGGCTGCCGCGATTGAACATCGCCAATTTGTCCTTCAGGAGCGGGTTAAGCCCCTGGTAGAAGTGGTCCCGCCGCTTCTCGTCGGTATTGGCATGATACGACGCATATTGCGCGAGATCGTTAAATGCCCTGGAGTATTCCAGCGCGTTCCGGCTCCCTTGTTGCAGGTGTAAGAACTCCTGCATCTTCCTCTTCATCAAACCTGGCGGTATATGATAGGCCCTGAAGGCCGTCCGGAACTCCGTCCAGGTCATCACTCGGTTGGTGGGCTGTGAAGCACAGAAGTTGGCCCACCACGCGCTCGCGGATCCTTGGAGCTGCTGGACCGCGAACTGAGTCTTGCGCTGCTTACTTATCTAGAGCAGCCCGAACTTCATCTCTATTGCGCGGAGCCAGTTGTCCGCGTCAAGAGGTTCATCCGCCCTTGAGAATACCGGGGGATGAGTTGCCAGGAAGTCGGAGTAGGAGCTCTGTTGACGCTCCTCACGATCTTGACGTCTCTCTGGGCGAGACGTATTTGCGATTAGAGTCTGCAGCAACTCCGTGTGCTGCTGATGTGAACCCGCCATTGCCGCGACGATGTCGGCCAATGTAACCGTTGGCAGTGGCGGTGTTTGCTGTTGCTGTTGCTGTTGTTGCTGCACCGAGGAGTCCTTGGGAGGCTGTTGGGAGGACTCTCCCCCTTGGCTAGTACCCCCAACATCAGGGTTGGCACGAGTACGCGTCATTCTGAAATCCAAAACAGCAGCAATTAGCACATGTCTTACTTAAAAATTTCCATATGCAACAGTAGGTATTGGAGTGACACATGAATAATTTGCACAACATTCACATATATTGATAAAGTATAAACTTTATACAAGATACATTATTCTCGGGTCTCCGAGAAGTCGTGCTCATGTCGTCACTACCTATACATACGCTACTGTCTACACGACATGTCACCGATTACAAAATTTGGG
The DNA here is from genome assembly GCA_030760725.1 of Neostapfia colusana. Taxonomy (NCBI): domain Eukaryota; kingdom Viridiplantae; phylum Streptophyta; class Magnoliopsida; order Poales; family Poaceae; genus Neostapfia; species Neostapfia colusana. The sequence goes on along the minus strand of JASWHV010000009.1, from coordinate 37,799,528 downwards.
CTACACTACCCTAGCTGCCCTTCATGGCAACAGTAACCCCCTACTCGGAGTAGAACTCGACCTCCTGCAGGTCGTCCTCCTCCGGTACCTCTGCTGTTGGATCTGGATCTACCACCTCATCTCCCATCCCAGGTTCTCCCATTGCTGGAAGACCCAAGACCACCGATATACCCAATACCGGAGGTACGAGGTCCTGCAAGGCATGCACCTCGTCCATAGCCTGGTTGTAATCTTCTTCCCAGCCTTGCCCTTCCTCAATAGCGTCGTCCCGCTCTTGAGCAAGGTCCTTGTTCTTCTGGGTCAGATTTTGTACCAGTTCTTGCAACGCCGCGATGTCGACACGGCTCTTCTTCTTTGCCTTTTTCAGACGATGCAACTGATTGTGTTGTTCATTCAGTCACTTGATCATCGGAAGGAGCACATTGCGGAGTGCGCTGTGAGCACTCTTGAAATGGTCTCCACGGCTCATGCTCTCCTTGAGCTTTGTGGCGAGATGCTCCGTATGAATAGCTTGGCTGTCCATCACGGCGTTTCCCGCCCTCATCTGGAGGCTAAGGTTTGCCTCCGCGTGGTTGTACCTTGGGCAACCCGGATCTGTTGCCTCTTGGTACCTCTCTTCCCACACATGCTGAGCCCGTCCCTCCACCGGAACGAGCGCGTATGGAGTGCCCTCCATAGCTTGCACGTGTAGTTGGCAGAAACGTGACATGGTGTCACGGGCTGCCACTTGCCACATTCCCTCGGGTTGTCTACCTCTCACCGTGACGGTGAACGGCACCCAACCGGGTGGCGTAGGTCCTGCAGGGACTTCGACATGGATTGTCCACGTCTTGTTCCCCTCTTCGCCTTCTTCCTTGGTGAAGTACTGTGGCATCTGGTTGTACCCAAAATATTGGAGCATTTGCCACAATGCTTCCGGGTAGCCGCGACGGTGAGAACAGTGGAAACCACCCACCCGTTCTCCAACTGTTTATCTGCTGTCATCTGTAAAAATATATTTGAGAAATGTCAAATATTTATTTAAACAGTAAACCACTGAGTTATAACATAATACATGTCATTGAACCCATAAAACTTGGAAACATAGTTCAAATTTTAAACAAATTTGACTGCTGATCTGCTGTTCCCATGACAGCCCTGACCAGTTTCCATTTCAACCTGATTTAAGTCATGTTAAATGTAAAACCAATTCTGGAGCTCCACATAAAAGTTAAAGCTAACTTCAATATCTTTCCAGAAAGTATTTGCTTGGCCTAATATCTGTCCTGGTTCAAAAGTTATGAGATGTCAAAGTTAAAAGAATTTCTGGAAACATTTGGACAGCACCTCCCTGCTATAGGTACTGATTTGATCCAAGAATTCCAGTTAATTCTGTTCCTAATCTGACAAAACTTTCTGTTACAAAGTTGTAACCTATATCATAAGCTTTCTATAACTACCTCATTTTCTATTTTTGGATTTTTCAGCAGGAAGTTATGCTTAATTTACAGAGAGTCTTTACTCTGTCCTGTTTTCTGGACAGTTTCAACTCTACTGCATTTTTCGATTGGTTAAGGGATGAAACACCTCTGGACCTCAACATAAAAGTTGTGAAGCTCTTATAATGCTTTCCAGAAATGTATCATATGACCCGAACCCCGAAATAACTCAATCTCTAACCTCTGACTAACTTCAGCCTTAATTCAGCTGAAAACAGAGTGCTCTGTCCTTAACAACCTATAAGTTGAAAACTTGTTAACTTTGAAAATCCTGATTAAGGGAAAGAGTTACATAAAGTTTTATTGCTTTCGATCAAAACCTCTAAGTTTTTACAATGAAGTTGTTCATTTAGTTGGGTGTGACGTCGATGCGTCACCAGAGCATGTCGGTACTACGGCCTCACAAAGAAAAACCTATACCGGACTTAGCCGGCTTCGTTAATTCAGTGGCACTAAACGTCACTCGCACACGGATACTACACGTCTACCATTTCGTGGTCAGGCTACCTGCAGAAACTCAAACAATCGTCAGACTCGGCTGCACACCGAGCCCGGAATCCATAAAGTTCGTACACCCGGCCGTCATCACTCGCCCAGATGTTCTCAAGCCAAACACGCCTTGAGTTACGTGTTCACGTTTCAGACCATGTGTTGCGGTCTCCCAAGTTGCACCACGCACGCCAGGGACAGACGTTGCTCGAATACCCCAAACGACCTGAAGAGTCGTAGAGGATATTAAAGCGCGTCGGGTTACCTGCCACCCGTGGGGCTCCACCCTTCAGCTTGTGCGCACTGGTGGACAGCGCTTACGTGTACCCCCCAAGACATAAACGTCCCGAGATACACGACTTTCCGACATAAACAAATAGGTTAGTATGCCACTTTCTATATGCTAATAACATCCTTATACGGGCTACTAACTCATTTCTCACTGGATTTTTTTTTGAAAAAATGACCTTTGTAGTGCGTTAAACCTCAAGCGAGCTCTGATACCACGCTGACACGACCCCACCAGTGTTGTCGAGCCAGGATCACGCTGAGGGGTGCTGCGTTGCACAGCACCGTATAACACACGTCAAAGGTACAAAGCGGAAGTGAAATTTTATTACATAAACAAGTTTATGAACATGTTTACAGCAAAATATCTTCAGTCTACACTCGTGGGCGTAGACTACGCATCAAGTTCACGTTCAGCCCTTGAACGTGTCCTTGCTAGCACACACGCACACTAACTCTGCGGCGTGCACGACTCCCACTCGATGGGGTTCCCCTCCTGGGGTTCCGTCTCCTCTTCGGGAGTCCCTTCCTCATAGAACCCTGCAAAAGCTTCAAACACAAGCAGTGAGCACGAAGGCTCAGCAAGTCTGAGCCGTCTCACCTAAACATGGAACTTCTACATGAGGGGTGATGGGTTACATGAGGTAAAAATCATTTGCAAGGACTCGCCTAATTAGTAGAACCTTACTTTGAAGTTTTAGCAGCAGGTTGTGGAGAACCTTACGCTAAGGCACATGAGAGAGCCGCAATCAAACAAGAAACACATTTCTCTCATGTACTTTGCCCAAAGTCGAAAAGAACTTTAGTTAGCTCTAAACTACAGCAAGTCATTAGCAATCAAGTCCATCTTTCAATCAGCAACATTTTAACATGCAACTAGCCTATTCTTTCTACGTCATGGTACATTGAACAAGTGGTACTCACTGACCGCGAGGGACGGCGATTATAATCGATTTACACCTCCAGGGTTACCTGAATAACCCGTCACATACGCCCGTACTTGATGTTTCCTACAACAACCATCACGGACGCCGTACGCAACTACCTTTCACCCGTTAGCCAAATGTTGAACAGGTCCAATCGTCCCGAGCAAGAGGTCTCTGCACGCGCATCTCAGTGCCGCCAGCCGATTTACACCTCGAGCTCTCAACCTACCCTCTGAACGACCAGCTATGCCTCAACACCCAGCTACCCGAGTTACATCGGTTTCCCGGTTCCCATATATCCGGTAGGTCTTCGGTACTGTTCTAGCTTGTTCAACAGGCCCGCACAAGGCTCGGTCCTCAATCGACACAAGCAGAGCTATAGCACACAGGCCCCAAAGTCCTGCTGCCCTTACTCTCCGCTCGGTCTCATCTTTCTTACCATGAGTATCATGTGCTATCTCTACCCGAGCGATGTGCCTCTAGCCTATTCTCGCGAGTAGTTCCAACTACTCGACTTGTACCGAATCCTACACTATCTTAGCATTGCAGTATCTAATGGGGTTTGCAGTCCTAAACCCAACCCAAGGTTTTCTTGGCTATGAATTTGGGTTTCCAAACAAGACTCTAATGCAAAGAATAAAGTAATCAAGTATGTGCTTAAAACAATAAAAACTTGTAAAAAGGTTAATGCAAAACGGAGCTTGCCTTTCTGCTCTTGGTCGTAGGCTAGCTGTTCCTCCGGAGTAACGAAGTCTAGGACTTCGGGTTCCTCCTCGACCTTAGCGACTACATGATAGAAGAGGTACATGTATCAATTTGAATGCATTTGTATTAAGTTTGAACTTGTGAAGCTTATAAGTCCCACTAGACAGACCCGATGACTGTGAAACTTTTACTGTGTCTTGGTTACAACCTAAACAGAGACTTGGTCAAGTTTTAGTTGCATCAAAGCTCATTTGAGCCCTCCACAATTAATTATATACTTGACCTTAATTGAAGGCTTTTAGGGTGTTCTAAGGATTTTCATGAAACAAACTATGGCTTTCTGAAAACTAGATTTTCAGAGGGTTCTAATGGAGTTGGCCTTACTTAATTTGAAGGTTCCTAGCTAAGGGTATGAGCTAAACAATTTCAGAGAAAATTCTGAAAATGTTTCTGAACATTTTCTATTTTCTCTGGAACAGTTTCACTAATCACACCATTAGGTGGATCAAATGAGCTCAAATGGGTCTGAAATTTCTATGGTAGTTCTGGGATATTTTGGTGAACATCCCAGCAAAATTTCAGGATTTTTCTCCAAAGGATTCTCCAGTTAAAAATTCCAAACAGTTTAAACTTTGAGGAATTAATTCTGGAGAAATAAAGATTTTCATGAAGTGAAACTTGATTTGCTGGAAAGTACTCAGAGAGCTGAATCCAGCAAAATTTGGTTCACTCGATTTGGAGCTTTCTAGCCAAAGTTATGAGGATTTGAAGTTTGAATGGAATCTGAAAATCGGGGGAAAAGTTTAAATCTGCCGGGGCCCGCAGGGACACGTGTTGAGCGCCGAGGCGACAGCACACGGCGGCCCACAAGGTTTTTGCGCGCCAGCACCCCCGATCCCGGCCGCAGCCCGATCCCGATTCAAAATATCGGTCGCTGACAGCTGGGGTCCACTCCCTTCTTCAACCTCCCGACGCCCGCGCTCTGCCACCGAGGGACCTCGCCGGAGAGCTCGCCGGCAGCTTCTGTGGAGCTCCAAACTTTGCGATCTTGGCCACCCCGACCTACTTTCAATTGGGGAACAGGATTCTTGGGTCAGCTTGTCATGACAACGGCCGGTGCATGGTCGGCGACGAGCCGCCGCCTCGGAAAGACTTCGGCCATGTCGGCTGACTTCCCTAGCACCTCAACTACTCGAGCAACCGGCCGGGAAGCATCAGTGGACCTCAGGGAAGGTTGACATGAGCTTGAGGCAGCTCGGGGAAGGCCCGAAGTAGGTCCTCACCGTGCGCCCGATGCCTCCCGTTTGTTCCACCGTTGGTAAACATTGAAATACGCCGGTTGCAGAGGTTCTCCGGCCAAAGGTTGTGAAGGCAACTTGTGCGTTACCGTGTCTAGTTTGTGTGAGAGCGGATTGAGGCCCTCTAATCCTTTCTAGAGTACGAATTCGACGGACCCGCACCCGAAGGTCGTTCTGCACACAGAAAGGGGAAAACTAGAAATTCGCCGCCGGTGAGGAACCACTCAGGCTGTGGCTCGGGGGTGAGCAGTACCGGTCACCAGCGCGTCCAAGGGTGCCTTGGCTCGGGCGTGACAACGCCCCGGTTGGGCTGTTCACGGGAGCCCGAGGTGCGGCGGTTTTATGTCACCGAAGTGATCTTTCAGCATAGCCGATATCAATCGGTTTCAGCTGAATTCTAGCAGTGGGGAAGACGGAGGAAGGTTTCTAGTACCTTGCCGTGGCTCTGGAGGGGACGGAGAGGCAGTGATCAAGCTTCCCTGATCAGCTCCAAGTGATCGGCAGCGATGGCGCGGTTCTGATGCGAGGAGGCAACAGAGTGGGCGGTGATCGCTCCGATCAGGGCGGTGGCGTAGATAAGGGGGCTGTGAGGCGGTTCAGCACGTCGGGGCGGCAAGCAGGTGGTGTCCCGGTCGCCTCTTCGCCGTGGAGGCTGCTCAGTCCGGCGCAAGAACCCGAGCTGGGTTTTCAGTCGGTTTGAGTTGGAGTAGTGGCTGACATGTGGGTCCCACTTCCAATTTTAACCTCTGAAATTTACTCCTAATCCCTGTTTTAAACAGTGAGCCCCATACTACCCCTGGTAATTCAAATTATTCACCCATGAGCCATTTCAATTGAGTAGAATTCAAATTGGGTTTGATTTGAATGAATTTCAGCACAAGTTCAGTTTTGAATTCAAATAAAGTTTGAATTTGTCCCACTTAGCTCATGTCAAGATCAACTCCAAATGGAGTGAAAATTGGTGTGTGAGCTCACAAAAATGTGCTGAATAAGAATATGCCTCCCACTTTCAAATTCATGGGATAAAAACAGTTTGAATTTGAATATAGTTTCAAACTGCCCTCTTCCTAACTATACCCAAAATGACCTCTACAAGGTTTTTAATTTGGGTGAAACTTAGCATGGACATCCGTAGCAATGTGTAGGAATTTTCATATGCCCAGCCCATCTATATCACATGTGGAAAATGCCACTTTTGCAATATGTGAGTTTGTTTTCTAATGAGCATGTTGATGGTGGTTACTTGCTCTTCATTTGTGTTCATCAACTTTCCTCAAATGAGGTGTGTGTGTATGGTGATGAACACCTCAAATATGTGTCAAAAACTGAGGCCCTTACAGAACTATGCCACACGGGGTCACAGACTTTTTTCCCGCGTCGTCACAGCTTGATCCAGGGCCACAGAGGATCCGCATCTTTATCTTCAGCCGCTGACGAGTGGGGCCGGAGGCGTCTTCTTCTTCCTCCCGCTCCCGCGCCTCCCCCTTGCCGGCAGGAACATCCCCCACCCGGTCCCCCTGTTCCCCGGTCGTCTCCCGGCCTGAAGTCTGCCGCCTGGGGGTTTTTGAGGGCGGGAAAGCCATTCCCGGGGTCTGCGTGGTCTGTAGAGGACCGTAAGGGGTCGGGCGACGGGCAGCGGCCTCGGCCTTTGTCCGGCGACGTCGGCCGGCCTTCCTACTGACCCAAATCCACGGATTTCTTGCTCCAGAGAACCAGTGACTCATGGCCGAGGTCGTCATGCAAGCCACAAAGCTCGGGGACGGCCCCAACTACCAAGTCATCGTGCGCCCTAGCTCAAAAAAAACGGGTGTCCGACGCTAAAACTCGAAAAACACCGTCGAGGCTCTATTTTTGTTCCGGATTTTTGATGTCAGCGACGCACCAGGATGTCTCTAGCCTATCCCGTGATCAGAATGAGCAAAGAACTGCTGTTGATCACAAATTTTGGAAATTCCCCCCCACCACGGCTTATGGACACCTCGTTGGTTTTTCTAGAAATTCCCGAGCTACCATGGATGAATTGCCTAGGGTCTTTGGCAGTGTGTAGAGGAGGGAGTGGCACACCTTTTCGCTGTTCAACCCGTGGTGTGACACGGCCTGTACCGCCGGGGCGTCGAGGAGGCGCGGCGGCGGCTCCCACCGGACTCCGATGAAAATAATTCAGCTGTGTGCCGCGCACAAGGGCTGGTGGGATGGTTTGGGTAGCTCGAGGACGATCAGTGGGTTCTTGCGCAAGTCTCCACGATCTCAGATGGCCATGCGAAGGCCGAGCAGCACCGAGCGAGGATCGGTGCTGAGGTTTGGTCGAGCGGCGGCTCTCGGTGTTCGGCACGGGACTAATAGGCACGAGTGGGAGGGTCGTCTGGGGCAAAAGATCACGCCGAGACGTGATGACCGACTCAAGGAGGTCGCCAGCATGAGGGGGGAGGGTGAGGCGGTGGCCACGGTGGCGCCCCGGTGTCGTCCGGGGAAAAGCCTCGGCCGCTCGGTAGAAACAGGAAGTTTTCTTCGAGGGTAAGTTTAAAGATTACTATGACATGTGGGGTCCACCCCCTTTCTTATCCCCAAAACTCTCACAAATATCTCCAAATTTTTGGCACTTTATAAATTCAGTTATGAAGAGCTCAAATTCAAAGGCCAATTTGCCATTTGACCATTTGTGCCACAGTTTCAAATTTAAATTCAAATTTAGAGGAAATTTACAAGTCCCTTTGATAATCATATCAAAGCACCTCCAAATTTTCTCAAAATTTGTCTCCCTCATAATTTGGACCTGAGGAATCCAAATATACCATCTGATCCTTAAGTTGGCCATTGCAAATACAAATTTTCAAACAACAGTTTGAATTTACTTTTTTGAAAAGGGCCTCCTTTATCTTGAAGTAAACCATTTAATTCAAACTGAAATTTAAGTCCTCTTTGGTGATGACCCATCTGAATTTGGGTGAAACACTTTGGTTTGCTCCTAGCCCATGCTTGATCAATCTTGGTCCCAAGCTGAATCTCACAAGTTCAGTTTTGACCATGCCCCTCAAATTTTAATTCGAGGTGATCTCAAACAAGGCTTTGAACAAATGGTATATGAGCTCAAACACTCTCCAATTTTGGAACTTAAGCTCTTTAATACCTGAGGACTGCAATGGTCATCTCATATATATGCTTTTGGACCATCTGAACATGAATGCTTTGCAAGGTTTCAAAAATGGGGTTTAAACTTCCCTCCCCTCTACTCATAGAGGATGTGCATATGAGTTAGCTTTTTGGGAGCGAAATTCCTCCCTAGTTTAACATGTGTTCAGTATGAGCTAAAGAACATTTTAGCTCTCCCCACATGTCCATGTTTGAGTTTATCATTTCATGTGACATGACTCAAGTCATTTCCCTTGCCTTAACATGTTTTGAATTCAGCATGAACTCAACATGAGCATAATCCATTCCTTTTTAGCTTACCCTCAAATCAGTAAGTTGCCACCATAATTCTCCTCTCCTTCAACGGTGTGAGGTTCCATGTGTGTTCAAAACTTTGGCAGCACTTTGAGGTGAGCATTTGGAGTCTGAAAGGTCCTATTTTTGTTCTTTCTCATACACATGTATGACTGCTCATGAGTTTAACTCCACCTTGGTCCAACACATTCAAACGAATGCTTGAACCCGTGTTGTTGAACCTCACGTAGACCATCTCATGAAAGAAAGTTTTTGTAAGTCCCATTTTTCATGAACCAGAAACACGATGACGTTAAATCACCCGTTCCTTTGCAATTCACGTTTTTGGGACTTTTACAATGTCTGTGTGTGTCCGATGAAGGGAGTCCATCGTTTCGGAGTGAAGGGTAAATTTCCGCCGCAGTTCATTGGTCCGTTCGTCGTCATTGAAAGATGAGGACCCGTGGCCTATCGCTTGGATTTACCGACATCGCTAGCTGGAATTCACAATGTCTTCCACATCTCTCAGTTAAGGAAATGCCTCAAACCCTCCGCTGAAATCCGCACTGAAGACATAGAAGTTCTTCAACCAGACCTCACGTACACGGAGTATCCAATCCGGATTATCGATGAAAAGACCCACGCCACAAGAAACCGGACCTTATGGTTCTACAAGGTCTTGTGGAGTAACCATACCGCTGATGAGGCGACATGGGAAGGTGAGGACTATCTACAAGCGAATTATCCAGACTTGCTATCATCATATACCCGGTAAGGTTTCCCCACTTTGCATTTCTTTTGGAATCTCAGGACGAGATTCTTTTTAAGGGGGGAGGGATGTAAAATCCCCAAAAAGTGGTAGCAAGAATTTTTAGCTCATGTACACTTAGGAAAAATGAGGGGAATTAAAACTTCAAATTATAACGGTGAAGGTTCAAAGTGAGGACTTAAACTTTCCAAAGCATCCAAACATGAAGATCTAAATTCATAACTTGGATCCTCATAGTCCAAATATTCAACCTTCCAAATTTCAGCTCATTTGGAGGAGTTTCAATATGTGTTTGGGATTAAAAGGAGAAGCCCTGTAATCTGAATTTCAAATTCAGTTTCAAATTCCAATGCCCTCAATTTGCAAATTTGTTTCCACAAAAGTGTTCTTCACATTTGAATTAGCAGCCATGCCAAAAATTAGAAACTTTGGAGTTGGTTTGCCATGTTTTTGGAACAATACAAAATGGAAAATTCAAATTCCATTTCAAATTCAAATGATCAAACCCAATTCAAACTTCACACCAGAATTCAAACTATTTTGAATTCAGCAAGTTTAAACCATGACTTGGTGTGAAAGTATAGTCTTAAATGTTTAGTTGCTGGGGAAGAAATATCAGTAGAAATTGGATAAAAATTTGAGGTGGTGGGACCCATATGTCAGCCACACAGAAAATAAACCGACCCTGTTTTCACCTCGGCTGTTCACCATGCGCCACCAATCGACGGCTGCCTCCACCGAGCTGCTTCCTCGCTGCTCCCAAAGTCGAGCCGGTGCGCGTGGGCGATCAGAGCCGCATCACACTCCTACTTCTCCTCTCTGCCATCATCCACAGCCTTCCCAGCTCCTCTGCCCGAGCGCCGACCAAAACCTTGAGCTACCTCGCCGCTCGGTTCTTTCCCGATCAACCACAGCCTTCCGAGCTCGGCTGCTCGAGCCATCCACAGCAAAGAGTAGCGCCTGGACGTACTTTAGCACCCCCTAAAGTTCCTCCAAGGTTTACCAATCAGAGCTGCTCGTAAAACACGGATTGGCTCCAAAGCTTGGAGGTGCACCGGACCTCGCCGTTTCGGCTCACCGTCGACAGCCTCATCCGGACACCCTCTCCTCCGACTTCCTATACAAGAAAGGTGCGTGGGTAGCCCTGGATGGTGTATCCGCCAGCCGTATAGCAAATGATATATCGAGTAGCTCGAATTTTCCCGAACCCTAGTGTAGAAGAACCTGGCTCGGTTCATATCCAAATTCAGGTTGCACAATCAACCACACCTCGAGCTCACTTGCACATAGCTTCTGCACTCTCTAGCGCCCGTCCTCGACAAAGAACCGAGGAAAACCATCAAAAGTTGGCCTTGTTCTAGTCGATTTTTGCGCCGCCATGGGAAACCGCTTCGGCTCACCGTTGAACCCTAGTTTGCTGGCTGTTTCATCGAGTTAGGCAGCCCGTTCTAGCTCCTACATCTTCCACTGGTGCTCTAGAGCCCAAAAACCGATCGTTTGGTGGAGGAAAGAGGTTTCCCGACCTCACCGGGGTGCGAAACCCTGCTGTCACCGGTGCGCGCCATCTTCCGGTGAGTTTTGGCCGCCAGCGACACCACCGGCATGTTCAGCGGGGTAAATAATGGAGGATCGGCAAGTTTGGGCCCAGAAGATGGCCGGGAAAGCCCTTCCCGCCACCCTCGCCGGAGCAGCACCGCGGGTGCCTCTGTTTGGCGCGAGGAAGAAGAGTGAACTGACGGGTGGGGCCCACAGCTGGGATTTAAACATTTCCAGATTTTCCTAACTCAGTTCAAACTTTGGAGACCCATAACTTTGTGTACAAAACTCCAAAAAGGGTGAGACCAATTTTGTTGGAATCTTCATGAGGAGTACTTTACAGAGAAACAAATTGCATGCTATGAAAATGCCCAGGAATGTCTGTAGAATTGTTTTTAGTAAATCCTTTAGGGATTTATTACAGAAGCAATTCTTTATGAAACATTCCCAATTTTGGGCACAAGTCCTTTTCATAGTAACTGATCTCCAGTAAAAATTTGAGCCTCATTGGAGTTCATTTGCTAGGTCAAATTGTCTTCCAAAGTTCAGCATTTATTTGAAAATTCAAATTTAACCAGAAACTTTTCAGAACTCCTGTCCAACTTCAAAAATTCATATCTCTCTGTTGGTAGCTCCAAAAATGGTGAAACAAATTTTGTTAGAACCATGGAGACTTACCCTAATCAGATCTTCTACTATTAGATATGTCAAAGCTCCTGAATTGGGCTCAAAATTCAGAGAAGCATTGTACTTGTAGGAATTTTGAAGACTACATTGTGCAATGACATGTCTCCAAATTTTGCTCAGATCATCCTTAGAGAGTCTAGTATCCACTGTAAAAATCCCAAAGCCAACTAAGGATTCTAAAAAGCAGTAGCTATAAATATAAGTTCAATTCTTATAAGTCCTTAATACTTATACATATATTTTGTTACATTTCATAATAGTGACCGAAGTTGAGGACGCACCGGAGCCCTTGGACGTCCTCCCACCGGAAGCTAACTTCCCGTTTGACTCGCAACCAGGCAAGGCCCGGTTTGCACTTAAGTACCTTTTATAAAGCTTTTTATTTGTATCACTTATGTCTAGGGTGAATGCTTGCATTAGAGTTAGGGTGATTGAAACCCCACTTGCATAACCTTTAAATCCTATGGAGGGTTGGGTAGTTTACAGACTCGACGAGTAGAGAATGCCGTGCTAATGTTTAGGATCTCAGTAGAAGTCGAGTGGTTGGAAGCTACTCACAAGATAGTACTTATCACACGGAATGAGAAGAGGTAGAAAACGGCTTAAGTTGTGAAAATGAGACCCAGCGGGGGGGGGGGGGGATAGGATGCAGTGAGCAGAGGTCTCACGTGCGTATCCCTGTTGGTGTCGGTTGAGGACCGTCCGTGTGTGGCCCTGCTGGACAAGTATCGAACAGTACCGGATGCATACTGGCATATGGGAACCAGGAAACCGATGTAATTGGTTAACCTGGGTGCCGAGGCTTACCCAACCGTAAATAGGAGTGGGTTGAGGGTAGCAAGGTGTAAATCTGCCGGTGGGCACAGTCACGCTGCACGCGGGGACCTCCTGCCCGTTACGGATAGGACCGGTTCGGCATTTGGGTTGCCTTTGAAAGGTTGTTGCATACAACAGAGTAGGAAGGGGTGTGGAATCACGCTTCTGAAAGTGGGTGTATGCAACGTGTTATCCGGGTGTGTCTTGATTGCAATCACCGTCCCTTGCGGTTATTTGAGTACCGCTTGTTCACTGCAATGTGACGTAGTAAGAAGTGAAATAAGCCAACTGAATATGCTGCATTGAATTATAAATGACTTGAAACCTTGTATGCTGTAGTTATAGAGCTAATTAAGTTTATATTCCACTTTGGGCATCATCACATCGGAGGAAAGCGTTTCTTGTTTGATTGTGGACTTCCGGTGTGAGGACTGCCTAAGGCTCGATAAAAACTGTTGCTATAAAACTGAAACTAAGGATCAACATGTAGGCGTGTCTTTATTGCAAAGTCCTTCTTCCTATTTTACACATCCTTGCATGTAGAGTTCCATCCCTAGGGTTGTCAGTTAATCCTTGCTGAGCCATTGTGCTCACGGTTGCAATATTTTGAGCTGTGTGCAGGTGAGAGTTATGAGGAAGGTTCCGAGGATGAGGCGATGCCCCCGTCAGGGTACACGGCCGAGCTGGAGCCCTGCACGCCGCTGTGATCTCCGGTTCCATGCTGCTAGTGTGTAGCGTCCCAGGGCTGGACAGCTACACTTTTGCTTAGTTAGAATGAGAGAGTGTTAATAAAGAATACTTCCGCTGTATAATGATGTTTTGTAAAAGACTTCCGCTGTTTTATATCAAATAAAAGTTTGTATGTTGTTCTTTATTCTTTTCGTGTGTGCTGTTGGGTGCCGCATCGCACGGCAACCACCCTATGCAATCTTGGAGTGGGTGAACCACGGGGTGGTCCCCACTATACCCTAGTCTCCCATAGTTTTAGAGGGACAAAAGGTCGATGTCATTTTAGGGATGTCGTGGTTAACCCGCCACGACGCTGTTTCAGACACCGTTCTACAAGTCGTGCATTTGCACTCAGAAGTGTACAAGTCTCATTCTTTATTTCTGGACAGTCCATAAATAAAACTTCCAAGTGTATATCAATCCACGACCATCAGATTGGAAGACATTCCAGTAGTCCGTGAGTTCCCTGACGTGTTCCCGTATGATTTACCGGGGATGCCGCCCAACCAAGAGGTGGAGTTCAAGATTGAACTTGCACCAGAAACTATGCCAATATCCTGAAGGCCGTACAAGATGGCACCCAAGGAATTGGCTGAACTGAAGACGCAGTTAACGGACCTGCTGGAGAAGGGTTTTATTAGGCCGAGCTCCTCGCCATGGGGCTGTTCGGCATTATTTGTGAAGAAGAAAGACGAGACGTTGCAGCTTTGCGTGGACTATCGTTCACTAAACGCCGTAACCATCAAGAACAAGTACCCGTTGCCATGGATCGACATGTTGTTTGATCAGTTGGTCAAAGCAAAGATCTTTTCCAAAATGGACTTAAGATCCGGGTACCATCAGATTAAGATACGGGCTGAGGATATTCCGAAGACGGCTTTTTTGACGAGGTACAGACTTTATGAGTACCTGGTCATGTCCTTCGGCCTCACCAACGCTCCAGCTCACTTCATGTACTTTATGAACTCGGTATTCATGCCGGAGCTGGACAAGTTTGTCGTGGTCTTCATCGATGACATATTGGTATATTCCAGGTCGTAGGAAGAACACACGAAGCATCTGCGTATAGTCTTGCAACGGCTGCGAGATCACCAACTATACGCAAAATTCAGCAAGTACAAATTCTGGATATCGCAACTGCCTTTTCTCGGGCATATTATCTCAGCGGAGGGCATCGCTGTAGATCTGAGTAAGAACACAAGTGCTGAATTGGAAGTCCCCGAGAACTGTTCATGACGTACGGAGTTTCCTCGGACTCGCGGGATATTATCGGAGGTTCATTCTGAACTTCTCAAAGATTGCCAAGCCTATGACAGAGCTGCTGAAAAAGGCTACCAAATATGTTTGGAGTCCAGCATGTGAAGCAGCGTTCAAGGCATTAGTGAAGCACCTAACATCAGCACCGGTTTTGGTGCAGCCAGACACAACAAAACCGTTCGATGTGTACTGCGATGCATCTGGCATTGGGCTCGGATGTGTGCTGATGCAAGACCGAAGAGTGGTCACGTATGGATCACGGCAGCTCAGAAACCATGAGCAGAATTATCCAACTCATGAGTTAGAGCTCACTGCTGTGGTACTCGCACTCAAAATGTGGAGGCACTACCTACTCGGTAACCTCGTGCATTTATATACCGACCACAAAAGCCTCAAGTACATATTCACTCAGAAAGAGCTGAACATGTGGCAGCGAAGATGTTTAGAGTTGATAAAGGATTACGAAATAGAGATCTATTATCACCCCGGCAGGGCAAACGTAGTGGCGGATGCGCTGAGCCGCAAGTCACACGTCAACAATATGACCATCACAACGTGGGAAGAGAGCAAACCACCATTGCATGTGATTCCACATGGAGCTCTTTACAACTTAGCTTTGATCCCCACCATCCGTGAAGAAATAGTGACAGCTTAGAAACATGACAAGGGCATGTCAAATTTGCGGAGACGTGTAGACAGTAGGGAGTTGAAATGTTCTGGAAAGAAGGAGACGACGTCCTATGGTACAAGGACTGCATTGTCGTACCCCGTAACCCGGAGTTACGGAAGAAAATCTTTGATGAGGCTCACTTGTCAAAGTTTTCTATTCACCCCGGCAGAAACAAAATGTATCAAGAACTCAGAAACAAGTTTTGGTGGACACGAATGAAGCGGGAGATCGCAAAATACGTGTCTGAATGTGATATATGTCGAAGGGTGAAGGCAGACCACATGAGAAAACCGGGGACTGCTACAACCACTGGGCGTTCCTGCCTGGAAGTGGGAAGATGTTGTAAAAGTCCCAAAAACGTGAATGCAAAGAAACAGATGTTGAGCATCATTGTGTTTCGGGTTCATGGAAAATGGGACTTACAAAAAACTTTCTTACACGGGATGGTATACGTGGGGTTTAACAACACGGGTTCAAGCATTCATTTGGATGTGTTGGACCAAGGTGGAGTTAAACTCATGTGTGATCATACATGTGCACGAGGAAGAATTAAAAGTAGCTCTTTAGACTCAAATGCTCACCTGAAAGTGCGACCAAATTGTTAAACACATATGGAACCTCCCACATGTGAAGGTGAGGAGAGTTATGGTGGCAACTTTCTGTTTTTGAGGGTAGGCTAGAGAGGGGTGAATTATGATCATGTTTGAATCCGTGCTGAATTCAAACATGGTATGGCAAAGGAATGACTTGAGTTGTGTCACATGAAATGATGAACACAAACATGGACATGTGGGCAAAGCTAACATTTTCCTTAGCTTATACTGAAACATGTTGACTCAGGGAAAGAATATCACTCCTAAATATCTAACTCATGTGTACATCCTCTATGAGTAGAGGGGAGGAAAATTGTAAAAGCCCAAGAAAAGGGACTTGCAAAAACTTTTCTTCACCTCACAACACCACAGTTCTTGTTGTGGATAGATGGTGAAAAAGTGGGAAGAGCAAGTAACCTCCATCAAAAGAGTGGATAGAGGGGAAACCTACACTTTCACAAAGTGGAAATCCTACACATATGATCACACATGAGAGGGTGATTCGAAACTGTTGCATTCAAATTCATGATTGCAGCAGCTAAAACAAGGATCAAAGTGCATAATTGGACTCCTCAGGTCCAAATTAGTGGGGAGGCAAAGTTTCAATAATTTTTGAAAAAAATTTGCTAACAATTTTTCCACAAAGGATCCAAATGTGCAAAGAATTCAAATATACATTTGAATTTGGGGGAAATTTGCCCAACCATACAAATGTAGGTCAGTTTGAAACTTCAAACATTTGAATTCATCCCTTGCCAAATTTTGGAGATCTTTTGAGGGGTGGGGGAGCACTGACAAGTGGGACCCGCTTGTCATTAGGGGGAAATAAACAATTGCAAAAGTCCTCAGTGAAGCACACGGTCGTTGATTGATTTCCTCCCACACGAAGTAAACCGAGCCCCCCCGACGCTGCTGCGGGTGACACCGAGGAGCTGCCGGCAGCCACCTCCTCTGAAAATTTCGTGCGCTGGAGAGCTGCCTGGCATCCTTGCACCGCTGCTGTGCCGCTGTTATCCCACGGGACGGAAGAACGGCGCCTGTTCTTTCCCTTCGCGCAAGAAAACGCCGAGCTCGCCGCTCCCTCTGGAAAATCATCGGGAGCCAGCCAAACTGTGCCACAGCATCCTCCGACCTGCACAACAGAGCTACGCCCTCGTTTCTCACCTTCCCAGCGTGAGAGCTAGCAAGCTCCGGCAGTATCCGAGCCCTGATTTCCGTTATCCGCGGCAAGCTAAAACTAACCGGCGATCGGGCGTACGTGGACAGCCTACACCAGGCACTTTCACGCCCAAGCGGAGATGTCCCCGGACGCGCCGGTGAGCACTGCTGCTCCCACCCAAACCACAGGACCAACCGTGAACCACCGAGCAAGAATTTGGAGAAACTTCGCCGGCGACCACAGAACAACGTTCCGGTATGAGACCTCCGAATTCCCACTCCCTTCTCGTCATCAGTTCACTAAACTGTGCTCACAGGAGCTAGACTCAACGGCGCCCAAGTTTGCTCTGCAACCCTAGCGTAGTTTTGGCTGTAGCCAACGTATTTTCTGGTTTTTCAACCGCGGTGATGGCGGGAAAGTGTGGCGACCACCCCGTGGTTCACCCACTCCAGGATGGCATAGGGTGGTGCCGTACGATGCGGCACCCAACAGCACACCAGAAAAGATTAAAGAACAACATACAAACTTTTATTTAAAATAAAACAGCGGAAGTCACAATACAGCGGAAGTAATGTACATTAGTAGCCTCTCATCCTAACTATGCAAAAGTGCAGCCGTCCAGCCCGGGGACGCTACACACTAGCAGCATGGAACCGGAGAAATCACGGCGGCGTGCAGGGCTCCATCTCGGCCGTGTACCCTGACGGGGGCATCGCCTCATCCTCGGAACCCTCCTCATAGCTCTCACCTGCATACAGCTCAAATATTGCAACAGTGAGCACGATGGCTCAGCAAGGCTTAACCGTCTGACCTAGGCATGGAACTCTACATGCAGGGAGGTGTATGATAGGAAAAAGAATTTGCGACAAAGACACGCCTATAAGTGGATCCTTACTTTCAGTTTTATAGCGGCAATTTCATATGCCTTAGGCAGCCCTCACATCGGAAGTCCACAATCAAACAAGAAACGCTTTCCTCCGATGTGGTGATGCCCAAAGCGGAAAGTAAACTTAATTAGCTCTACATCTACAGCAGACATGGTTTCCAAAACATTAATATATCATCACAGCATATTATCATTCAACTGGCTTACTTCACTTCTTACTACGTCACGAAACAGTGAACAAGCGGTACTCAAATAACCGCGAGGGACGGTGATTGCAATCAGGAGACACCCGGACAACACGTTGCATACACCCACTTTCAGAAGCGTGATTCCACACCCCTTCCTACTCTGTTGTATGCAACAACCTTTCAAAGGCAACCCAAACACCGAACCGGTCCATCCGTAACGGGCAGGAGGTCCCTGCGTGGAGCGTGACTGTGCCCACCGGCAGATTTACACCTTGCTACCCTCAACCCACTCCTGTTTACGGTTGGGTAAGCCTCGGCACCCAGGTTAACCATTTACATCGGTTTCCTGCTTATGTCAGTATGCCATGCGGTACTGTTTGATACTTGTTCAGCAGGCCCGCACACGACTCGGTCCTCAATCGACACCAACAGGGCTACGCACGTGAGACCTCCGCTCACTGCTTCCTATCCCCCCTGCTGGGTCTCATTTTTACCACTCTTAAGCCATTTTCTATTCTGACCAAACCGTGTGATAAACCTTACCTCGCGAGTAGATTCCAACTACTCGACTTCTACCAAGGTCCTAAGCATATTAGCGGGGCCTTGTCTACTCGTCGGCTTTGTAAGCTACCCAACCCTTCATAGGATTTAAAAGGTTATGCAAGTGGGGTTTCAAACACCTTAACTCTAATGCAAACATTCACCCTAGACATAAGTGATACAAATAAAGAATTTTATAAAAGGTACTTAAGTGCAAACCGGGGCTTGCCTGGTTGCGAGTCAGAGAAGAAGTGAGCTTCTGGTGGGAGGACGTCCAAGGGCTCCGGTGCGTTCTCAACTTCGGTCACTATTATGAAATGTAATAAAATACATGTGTAAGTATTAAGGATTTATAAGAATTAAACTACTATTCATAGCTATTGCTATTTAGGATCCTTAATTGGCTTTGGGATTTTTACAGTAGATACTAGACTCTTTAAGGATGATTTGAGCCAAATTTGGAGACATGTCATTGCACAATGTAGTCTTTAAAATTCCTACAAGTACAATGCTTCTCTGAATTTTGAGCCCAATTCAGGAGCTTTGACATAGCTAATAGTGGAAGATCTGATTAGGGTAAGCCTCCATGGTTCTAACAAAATTTGTTTCACCATTTTTTGAGCTACCATTAGAGAGATATGAATTTTTGAAGTTGGACAGGAGTTCTGAAAAGTTTCTGTTTAAATTTGAATTTCCAAATAAAGGCTGGACTTTGGAAGGTAATTGGACCTAGCAAATGAACTCCAATGAAGCTCAAATTTTTACTGGAGATCAGTAATGTCATGAGGAACTTCCTGGCCAAATTTGAAGAAATTCCATAACAGAGACATTCTGGACTAAATTCCCAAAGATTTAACTTTGATGAATCTTGGAGAAATATTCAGAGATCTTCAGATCAATTTCTTTGCATTTCTGCAAAGTACTGACTGAGAGAAATCCAACAAAATTTGTTTCACAAATTTTGGACATCCCTACAGAAAGTTATGGAGGTATGAAGGTTGAACCATTTTCTGGAAATCAATACTATGATTTTTAGCTAATTTATTTAATCCTGAGATAACCTACTGATTAAGCCCTCCAAATAAGCTCCAAAGATCCTAAAATTTTTACTGGAGGTCCGGCACTATGAAAAGGACTAGCTGCCCAAATTTGGGAATATTTCATAAAGAATTACTCCTGTAATAAATCCCTAAAGGATTTACTAAAAAACATTCTACAGAAATTCCTGGGCATTTTCATAGCATGCAATTTGTTCCTCTGTAAATTAATCCTCCTAAGGATTCAGACAAAATTTGTCTCACCCTTTTTGGAGCTGTGTACACAAAGTTATGGATTTTTGAAACTTGACTAGCTCTCTGTTTAAAATCTACACAGAGACTTAACAGGGGGCCCACTGGTCAGGTCCTTCTTCAACCTCCTGCCAGAGGCGCGCATGCACACCAGTTCAAATCGTGGCATGGCTCGTTCTCCCTCATTTCTCCACCAAATTAGCTCCGGTTTCGCCCTACATGCTCCTGCAAACATGGCGCAGCTGCCGGGCAAGATTTCCACGCATGAAAACGGCCGAAAACAGGCCGGCACAGGTGGGGCGGCTCGGGAGCTCGGCATCAACGCGTTCTGGCGCGTCCGAAGCTTCTCCCAGCGAGCTACCTTGCCCTAAAGCATCACCATTGATCGGGGAACATGGAACGCAGGCTAAACCTTGCAGCAAATGGCCAGAACATAGGGTTCACCGGAGGACCGACCCGTTTTTGCCTCCGCCAGCGATTTCTCGTCGCCCGGGGCGTGGGATGGCTGGTTTAACCCGTGCTTTGGCGTGGGAGGGTGCTAGGGTCACTAGTTTCTGTGGCTTGAATTGTAGAACCGATGATCATCCACGTTGGACAAATTTCCAGTTTTTGTGTGGGTCGGTTCTTCACGTGTACCGGCGCCAAAACTCAAATTACTGCTAGCCGGCGATGGGGAAGTGCAAGGGGACTGCGGTAGCATGATCTACACACCTTGGCGCACCTTAGGGAGGTGCTGGACGTGTGGGAGAGGCGTTGGAGCGGCCGGAAGGCGAGGTGCACCCATGGTGCGATGTGCTCTGTTCTGCCGGTGAAAAATAGCTCGGGCACAGCGAGGGGAGCTCGGGGATGAGCTGAGGAGTGGTGGAGGACGTCCAGTGGAGGTTGGCGCAGCTCCTAAGTTGTTCAGCTGGGCGCCACAGTGGCTGTAGGCTGATCGCGAATGGGAGCAGAGAGGAGGCGGCACCATTATCCCTCGAGCGTGCGTGAGCGAGGCTGGCGATAGCTATCGAGCAGGCAAACAACGTTTGGTTTGTACAGCCTCGGGGCTCTGTCTTGCAGTCGAAGACTGAGGAAACCGCCTCGGTGAGCCAGCACAGAGGCAGCTCCGTGGAGCTGCATGCTCATCGTGTCAAGCACACACAGAACAGGAGCTCGTTTGTTGACTCTGTGCCAATGACAGGTGGGTCCCACAAGCAGTTTCCCCACCTCAGTGGCTCCCAAATTCAAATTTCAAGTTTACAGCAAATTCCATAAACTGAATTTGATTACCGTGAAGTTAACCTTCGTTGTGTTCAGTTCAAATTTTAAATCCCGTGATGACGGTTCATTTCCTGTACGGGGGAAATAATGCCCCGGGTTGCTGTTCTTGTGAGCAAAAGATCGCACTGGGAGGTACTCAATCCCACGAGTTGGTCGCCAGTGCGATGAAAACAGCGAGGAGGTGGCCTACGCTTGCAGCTCGGTTGGTGAGTGAGAGGATCACGCCGTGAGCTGTTGAAGCCACGAGCAGGTCGCCAGCTCGATGCAGGAAGCTGGAGGTGGCTGCCCTCGGTGGCACTCTGAGGAGGCTCGGTTGGTGTTCGACACCGAACAGAGAAAGACTTCGGGAGCAAGTTAAAGCAGCCCAATGACATGTGGGGTCTACCCCCTTACTCCTGTTCTTATCCTCCAAATGTTTCCAAAAGGTCTTTATTCCAGTAAATCCCCTCAATCTGATATTTCGGGGGTTTAAACGTGGGCTGAAGTTTGAATAAACCGAATTCAGTGTGAAGTTCACTTTCAATTTTGAATAAAGCTCACATCTGGAAATGGTCATATTTGACTCCTTTTTAGCCCACCCTGAAATCAGAATGTGGCCACCCTGACTTTCCTCGCATTCAAAAATTCGAGGATACATGTGTGCTCCAAATTTTTGGCAGCAACATGAGGGGAACAATTGAGTTCAAATCTTAACTTAAACTCCCCCTTATATGTGAGAACTTTACACATGGTGTTTAATCCAACCTTGGCTAAACACCTTCAAATGAATGTCAGAGCTCGTTCGGTTGGACACCCATGTGCATCATCACGTGTACAAATTTTTTTGTAAGTCCCATTTTCCTGCATTCCAACACAAATGAGAATCAACATTCACTTTATTGACTTTGCATTTTTGGGACTTTTACAGAAAGGTCAGGCTCACGGTGAAGGTTAGGTTAGAGCTCTTCCCGAACCCTGGCATGGCCTCGTCGACCTTCTCCGAGATCCGCCGGTGCTGTAGAGCCATTCCACCGTGATTTTGGTGGGCTACGTTGGCCGGGTGCCATAACCGAAGAGAGTCCGAGCCGCGGCACCGTCGCCGGCTAGGTTAGGGCCACCGCCGACCGGAGCAGTCGGCACCATCGTGTTCAGCGCACGAAAGTAGGCCCAGGCGGCGTGTTTCCGGCCGAGAGGCGGTCGGGAAGCCAAGTCCGGCGAGCCTCAGAGGTGTGCCGGCGAGGGGGCGGCGCGGGAAAAAGGGCGGGCGCGAGGAAGAAGACGAGCCGGCCGGGCCCGCTCGTCAGTCCCTCGATGCACAGTGTGAGGATTTTCTGTTGCACCGGATCAGCTGTGAACACGCGGGAAACAGTCCTGTGGACCCGTGTGGCGCAGCCGAGGTGGTGACACGTGGGAGCCGGGCCCGCTGTCAGGAATTTGAACTTTTCCCGGTTAATTCGAATTCCAGAATTTCCCCAAATTTTAGTACCCCATAACTTTTGCTAGGAAGCTCCAAATTTAGTGATTCAAATTGGGTTGGATTCATCTTGCATAGCTCTATCCAAATATGCAACCCAATTTGTACGAAACCTATTATTTAATTCTGAAAAATTCTTTAAAGCTTTTCAGCAAAAGAATTTTAGAGGGAGTTTGGTTCATCCAAAAATCCCCAAATTTTGCCAGAATGTTCTATAGGACATTATTGAACATCTGTAAAAGTTTCAGACCATTTGGAGTTGATTTGGTTAGAGCAATTCAAATTTGAATGTGCTGTGTTCATTTGAATACAGAAACATTTTCAGAGAATTTCCAAAACTTGGAAATTCAGTTCTGGGCAAATCTTAGCTCCAAAAATGCTAGGAAAATTCATGCAAACTCTATAAGCTATAATTGAAATTGTAGTTCACTAAGTTGGGCATGAACAGGGGTATTACCTCAGAATTAATTCTTCTTGGCTTATTTGCAAAGAGAATTATTCTGAGCAAACCACTCCATGAAAAGTGCTAGTGTTTGGTCCAGAGAGTTTCCTTGTGACAAGGAACTCACACAAAAATTTTCAACTCCATTGGAGCTCTGGATCACCCTGTCCTGTTTAACCACTTGAGGGATTAATATGGAAAAGGGGGGAAACCACATAGCACTTAACCATGTACTTAGGTCCAGGCCCAAGCCACCGACACCCAGTTCATCTTTAAATTCTTAAACAGAGTTCCAGGTGTTAGAGACTGGTTATTAGAACTAATAGCAGTAACCTTACAATAACTTGTATGCATATTAATTAACATGTACTATTTCATAGACGTGTAGTCACTGAAGAAGAGACTCCGGAAGTGCTGGACTTCCTTCTTCTGGACGAAGACTTAACCCCTGACCAGCAGCAACAAGGCAAGCCCCGGTTTGCATTAGCCTTTTTATAAGTTTTTACTTTGTTTACATGTGTCATATGAAGTATGTATGTGCATTAGGTATAGGATGAATGAAACCCCACTTGCATAACTAAAGGTTCCTAAAAGAGTGAGGGTAGTGTCAAGGACCTCGAGTAGAAAGGCTATGCTTAAAGATTCATAGGGTTTCGGTACAAGTCGAGTAGTTGGAATCTACTCGCGAGATAGGCTTGGGACGCACGGGTTTGGTTGAGTGATGTGAGATCACTTTAGTAATGAAAAGGAGACTAGGCAGGGGCTAGGGCGCAGCAAGAGAGAGTCTTGTTTGCGCAGCCCTGTCCGTGTCGATTGAGGACCGATCCGTGTGCGGCCCTGCTGAACAAGTATTGAATGTACCGAAGGCATATCATATATATGGGCCCCGATAAACCGATGTAGCCTAAACCTCCGGGCGTCGAGGCATAGCACACCGATTTATAGGTGTAGGTTGAGGGCAGCAAGGTGGAAATCTGCCAACGGGCATAGAGATGCTCCGTGTGGGGAACCTCCTGTCCGTTTCGGTGCGACCGGTTCGACGTTTGGGCTGTTGGGTGAAAAGTTGTCCCGTACGACATCGAGTGAGCGTGCTGTGCAGCTCCACGGGTGGGCGTACGTGACGTTCTCTTTGGGTTTCCCTGCAGGTGTATATCGAGTCGATTCGCTGTCCCTCGCGGTGACGAGTACCGCTTGTTCACTGCATCGTAACGTAGACTAATGAATGGAATGTTATGATTCAATATTGCTGTTATGATATAATTGTATTGCTACATGTGTGCCACCAAATATTGCTCACTAAAGTTCAGCTTCATGAACTGTTAACTTGTTGCTAAAAGATGAACTAAGGATGAACTTGTAGGCGTGTCCATTTGCTGCAACATTGCTATCCTATGTCATGGTACACCTCATGTAGAGTTTCATGCTTAGATGAGTCGGTTAAGCCTTGCTGAGCCTTTGTGCTCACGGTTGCTGCTTAAGTGTTTTTCTGGTGAGGAGCCACCCACGGACTCGGAGTACGAGTCCACCGGTGAGGGTTACCCTCCGTCGGGGACCACGGCTGAGTGGGAGCCGTACACGCCGCGCTGAGCTGAGCTGAGACGTGCAGCTAGTGTGGGTTGCCCTAGGGCTGGGCAACCGACTTTTGCTAGATAGGCGGGCGTGAGTTGTATCAAAGAAACTTCCGCTGTGTAATAAAAGACCCTAGTTTGTAACTGAGAAGTGTACTATTTTGTACATTCAGTTTGTTTTCCTATGTAATATAATGTGTTCTTATGACGTGTGCTGTCGGGTGTCACATCGCGCGGCACCACCCTCTGCGATCCTGGATGAGCGGATTCCGGTCCGCCACAGCCTGGTATCAGAGCTGCATTGGGGATAGCACAATACTTAAGGACTACCTTATGGGAAAACTTAGGTTACGGTGAGGATACGATAGTTGCCCAAGTAAGGACTATATTAGTCTAGTTACTTAAAGTGGCAAAGATTAACTTATGTGTTATAATTCTGAATTTTCATTATGTAACGACGCACTTACGCTCTGGTAAGATTGGTAAGGAACGCCACCGAAAGCGATTCAATTTCGGTTAGCTCTCCCTGACGAGGAACGTGGTTCAGGGATTGATCTCACAGCTTGGTGTGAGACGTCAATATGAAACTCTTGAACTCTTCATGTTCCTGAGTTCATATGAAACGCTGATCCCTAGTGTGCATTAGGCAAGTAAGTGGAGACTCCATCGCGTGGTCAGTAACGCGAGAGTGTGCTCGTCTGGAAGTAGCTCAGGAGGACATACGCAGCGCTTGCCATCGGCGTGCCCTGCCGGGCAGTAGGTGGTATCTGTTGGGTGATAACATTCCCAACCGTGACGACCCGTTCATGACCTACTCGGGTTCCCCGTCGTGTGGTGTTGAAACACGATCACGTGCCTTGAGACGTGACTTAGCTCAAGGACGGCCGTATGACAATGATACGGGCGTTTGTATTTACTTTTAAATATGATCCTGCCTGAAATGGAAACAAAACAATTGAGTGCACCATTATTGTGTGGTCTTCTGCAGGTACTAACCACGTAGGTATCCGTGTAGTAAACGTGTGTGAGAGACCGTTTAGTGCCACACTTGAGACGTATATACCGGTATGATCCGGTTAGGATTTTCTTTTGTGAGGAACGTAGTACCGAGATGTTGTAGGCATTTGCATGAAAATATTGATAACAAGGAACTAAAATCAGTAGGTTCAACAAGTAGAACCCTAGTTGAGAATAGGAATGGGATAGTGGAGCAGGAGAGCCAAAGGGATGAAAAACAGAGTGCTCTGTTTTGGGCAGCAAGGTTGCTGATCTTCAAAAGGGCATAACTCACAGGTATATTAGCCAGGGAGGTGTGCTATATATTTCTGGGAAGGTAGTTAAGTACTCTACAACTTTGTTGTAGACTTCCAGAGCTGAAACTCACCTTAAGATGGCTTAAATCCCAGAGGAATGTAACTGTCCAGAACCAGGACAGTGTTAAAACATTCTCTGGACTGTTCTGTTTTTCAAGGATAACTCCCAGTAGAAAATTTTAAAATTTTCATATGATACCTCTTTAGAAAGAGTAGAATATGTGTGACATCTTTGCAATTCAAAGCTCCTGTAATTTCAGCACAGAATTTAGTGGAAATCAGAGTTGAAAACAGCAACTTCCAAGGGAGGTGCTGTTAAAATTCTTCCAGAAATTATGCTGACTTTGAATTAGCATAACTTTTTAACCAAAGATGATCTGGGGGCAAATGAATACTCGTTGGAAAGATACTGAAGTTAACTTTAACTGTGGTATTCAACTTGAGTCATGAAAATGCCCAGAACTAGATCAAAACTTGGAATAGGTAGAAACTGGTTATTCTGACAGAAGAATGACAGTTGAACTCATTGGAGAGGGTGTTGTACCCTAAGGGTGGTGTACGTGATGACAACGCGATAGTAATGTCTCGTAGTGACCAAACCTAGTTACGGTGAGCTTCCAAAGTGGAGGTTCATCAAGTTGGATTAAACTAGCTTGTGTTTGGTCTGGTAATGGTGTAGCTTGTGCAAAGTTATTACATTATCTACTTACGAGATGTATCGCATGTTTTATTGTCATTATGTTTTTACGCCTATTTTTATGGTGCTGCATGCAAAATGTTGCGGGACTGATGAGTATTGTCGTGTGGTTGCATATGGTTCGTACTAGGACCACGCACGAGGTTGGTGGCTCTAGCCAACAGGGAGGTGATGACTCCCAGCCACCGGCCTACGACAGCACCCCGCAGCAGCAGCCACCACCGCCTCCTCCGCTTACTCTAGCGGATGTGATAGCGGCACTGGTGGGAGGTCGTGAGGAGCAGACCGACCTGCTCCGCACGATCGTGAAGAATACGTCCCAGGCCGGGGGACGTCAAGACAGAGGGCCTCGTGAGCCCCGCGAAGTGTCGTACTCGGATTTCATGAGTACGCACCCTCCAGTGTTCACCGAAGCCGAAGAACCACTGGAGGCTGACAACTGGCTGCGGACCATTGAGTCCAAGTTCGGGCTGCTCCCATGCACGGAGCGGCAAAAGACTTTGTTCGCAGCGCAACAACTCCACGGTGCCGCTGGTGCGTGGTGGGCGAATTATGTCGCCTCACGACCGGCTGGCCATGCCGTGGAATGGCAAGAGTTCCGAGAGGCGTTCCGTGCCTATCACATTCCTCCCGGGATCATGAAGAGGAAGATCCAAGAATTCTTGGAGCTGAAGCAGGGCGGGAGGAGTGCCCATGACTACTCCCGTGCCTTCAACCATCTGGCGCAATACGCGTCAGACTATATATCCAATGAGGAGAAGAAGCGAGAGCACTTCTATCGGGGGTTACACCCCGAAATGAAGACCCATCTCGTTCAGTGGAATTGCGGCACATTCAACGACCTAGTCAATGCCGCAGTCATGCAAGAAGACGCTGAGCGGGAGTTGGCAGCTGAGCAGAGGAAGCGCAGCGCTCCACCCAGCAGTGGGGGTGGCGCTCCACAGAAGTACCGCATGGTGTATCGTACACCATCCGGGCAGCAGTGGCAACCACCGGCGCGACCTCAACGGTTCGGGGGACGTCCCTTTCAGGCACCTCCGTTCCGTCCGCCGATTCCACCGCCAAGACAGCAGCAGCAGCAGCAGACGGTACCCCGGGCGTTTCCACCGCCACAACGCGCCCCGGGATTCCGTCCACCGATCAGAGGGGGACCGCCCCGTTTCACCTGCTGCACGTGTGGCCAGGCGGGCCACTTCGCGAAGGACTGTCCCCAGGGGCAGCAGAGCAGCGGGCAAGCCCAGTTCCAGGGTGGTGCTCGAGGCCGACCTCCGGTGAAGAAGGTTGGTCAGCGGACTGGGGGTGTCCGCAACCTCGACAATGAGGACGCCCCAGAGGGAGACAACGTGCTGGCGGGTACGTTTACTCTCAACCATCAAGCCATCGTCATATTGTTTGATTCTGGTGCAACCCACAGCTTTATAAGTGCATCCTATGTGGCTAAGCATCAAATGCAAGTCTTCCCAACCGACTGCACTTATATGATCTGCTCACCGGGAGGGAAGATTTCAGCTAATATGATGATTCCAAAGGCACCTCTGTGCTTAGGTGGGAAACTATATCCCACCACTTTGATAATCCTTATGGGACAAAAGATTGATGCAATCTTAGGGATGTCATGGCTACAATACCATGGTGTTGTCCTAGAGACTCGGACATGGACCGTTAATTTAAACTCTCCATTCCACCGTCCGCATTCCATGGTATTAGACACTCAAGTCCAGGAAGTTTTAGCAGTTAATAATGCTGAAGCTCTCAAGTTAGAAGACATCCCCTTAGTCCGGGAGTACCCCGACGTGTTTCCGGATGATCTTCCGGGCATGCCACCTGAGCGGGATGTCGAGTTCAAGGTTGAACATGCACCCTGGACTACGCCCATATCACGGAGACCATACAAAATGGCTCCCAATGAGCTGACTGAATTAAAAGAACAGCTCAATGATCTGTTGAGCAAGGGTTTCATTAGGCCGAGTTCCTCGCCTTGGGGATGCTCGGCGCTGTTCGTGATGAAAAAAGATGAAACCTTGAGGCTGTGTGTGGATTACCGGCCGCTCGACGCCGTCACCATCAAGAATAAGTATCCACTGCCCCGCATCGACATATTATTTGATCAGCTTGTGGGGGCAAGTGTGTTCTCAAAGATGGACCTTCGCTCTGTATATCACCAGATCAAGATCCGGGCGGAGGATATCCCGAAGACGGCCTTTTCGACGAGATACGGATTATATGAATATCTCGTCATGTCATTTGGTCTCACAAATGCTCCAGCCCATTTTATGTATCTCATGAACTCAGTGTTCATGCCGGAGCTGGACAAGTTCGTGGTAGTGTTCATCGACGATATCTTGGTTTATTCCAAGACAGAAGCCGAACATGCCGAACACTTGCGGATCGTTCTTCAACGATTGCGAGACCACAAGCTCTACGCCAAGTTCAGCAAATGCGAGTTTTGGATCAGCCAAGTGCCATTCTTGGGACATATCATCTCAGCGGAAGGCATTGCGGTTGACCCAAGCAAAATAGAGCAAGTGCTGAAATGGAAAGCTCCCACTTCAGTCCATGAAGTCAGAAGCTTCCTCGGGTTAGCGGGATACTACCGGAGATTCATTCCAAGCTTCTCCAAGCTCACTAAGCCGATGACAGAATTGCTGAAGAAAGGGACGAAATATGTTTGGAACACGGCGTGTGAAGGAGCATTCCGAACATTGGTGAAGCATCTCACCACAGCACCGGTCTTAGCTCAGCCGGATACAACAAAGCCCTTCGACGTGTACTGTGACGCGTCCGGTATTGGGCTCGGCTGCGTGTTGATGCAGGAAGGACGTGTGGTCGCTTATGGCTCACGCCAACTTTGGAACCATGAGCAGCATTATCCAACTCATGATCTTGACCTTGCTGCCGTGGTGTTGGCGCTAAAAATGTGGAGGCACTATCTCCTGGGGAACTTGGTGCACCTCTACACCGACCACAAGAGCTTGAAATACATTTTCACCCTGAAGGAGCTGAACATGAGGCAAAGGAGGTGGTTAGAATTGATCAAGGACTATGAAATTGAGATTCACTACCACCCCGACAAGGAGAATGTGGTTGCCGACGCGCGAAGTCGCAAATCACATGTCCATCACCTCACCATTACACCGGTGGAGGAGGAAGAGCCAAGTTTATACTTGGTTCCTTATGGATCGCTGTACAACCTTGCCCTCATCCCTACCATCAGGGAGGACATCATTGCAGCTCAGAAAGATGATAACGGCATGGCACATCTCCGGAGACGGATAGACAACGGGGAGATCAAATGTTTCTGGAAGGAGGATGAGGGGACGCTATGGTTCAATGACCGCATAGTCGTACCCCGGGATATGGAGTTGAGGAAAAAGATCCTTGATGAAGCGCACTTGTCTAAGTACTCCATTCATCCGGGCAGCAATAAAATGTACCAAGATTTGAAAAAGAAATTTTGGTGGACACGGATGAAGCGGGAGGTAGCTAAGTACGTATCCGAGTGCGATACGTGCCGACGAGTGAAAGCTGATCACATGAAGAAATCAGGGCTGTTGCAACCCCTGAAGATCCCGGCATGGAAATGGGAAGATGTGAGCTTGGATTTAATTGTGGAATTACCGCTAACATCCAACAAAACATGATTCCATATGGGTAATCGTTGATCGGTTAACCAAGACGGCTCACTTCGTCCCGGTGAATACACGTTACAATGCCGCCAAATATGCGGAGCTATACATAGCAAAGATTCTATGCCTATACGGGGTACCCAGGACCATCGTCTCAGATCGGGGTGCATTATTTGTATCTCGCTTTTGGGAGCAGCTGCATGCTGCATTGGGTACTAAGTTGATCAGGAGCTCCACTTATCACCCTCAGACAGATGGGCAAACAGAGAGGGTGAACCAAGTATTAGAAGACATGCTGAGAGCATGTGCCATCCACCATGGTAGGAACTGGGATGATCACCTACCATTGGCGGAATTCTCGTACAACAACGGCTATCAAGCGAGTATCAAGATGGCACCCTATGAAGCTCTCTACGGTCATAAATGCCGCACCCCATTAAATTGGTGCGAGTCCGGTGAAAGGGTCACATTCGGGGTTGATGTGGTGAACGACGCCGAAGAGCGCGTGCGGACAATTCAAGCCAATTTGAAGGCCGCTCAATCCTGACAGAAGAGCTACGCTGATAAGAGGCGTAAACCGTTGCACTTTGACATTGGGGAACACGTGTACCTCCGCGTGTCTCCGATGAAGGGCATGCACCGGTTTGGTGTGAAGGGGAAGCTCGCTCCCTGTTTCATTGGACCCTATGCTATCACCGAGAAGTGTGGACCAGCAGCGTATCGATTGGAGCTACCGGCATCCCTTGCTGGTATCCATGATGTTTTCCATGTTTCGCAACTGCGAAAATGTTTGAAGCATACAGCTGCTGTTCCTACCGAAGACATCGGCGAGCTGAAACCGGATCTGACCTATGCGGAGTATCCGGTGGGAATTCTTGATGAGAAAGCCCGAACCACGCGTAACAGAACGTTATGGTTCTACAAAATACTCTGGAGCAACCACACCGCCGAAGAAACGACGTGGGAGAGCGAGGAGTTCCTTCGCTCAAATTACCCGGAGTTCATGGCTTCTCAACACGGGTAAGTCCCTATTACATCGCTATCTCTTCTTTTATAATCTCGGGACGAGATTCTTTTAAGGGGGGAGGGATGTAAAAGCCCAAGAAAAGGGACTTGCAAAAACTTTTCTTCACCTCACAACACCACAGTTCTTGTTGTGGATAGATGGTGAAAAAGTGGGAAGAGCAAGTAACCTCCATCAAAAGAGTGGATAGAGGGGAAACCTACACTTTCACAAAGTGGAAATCCTACACATATGATCACACATGAGAGGGTGATTCAAAACTGTTGCATTCAAATTCATGATTGCAGCAGCTAAAACAAGGATCAAAGTGCATAATTGGACTCCTCAGGTCCAAATTAGTGAGGAGGCAAAGTTTCAATAATTTTTGAAAAAATTTGCTAACCATTTTTCCACAAAGGATCCAAATGTGCAAAGAATTCAAATATATATTTGAATTTGGGGGAAATTTGCCCAACCATACAAATGTAGGTCAGTTTGAAACTTCAAACATTTGAATTCATCACTTGCCAAATTTTGGAAATCTTTTGAGAGGTGGGGCAGCACTGACAAGTGGGACCCACTTGTTATTAGGGGAAAATAAACAATTGCAAAAGTCCTCAGTGAAGCACACGGTCGTTGATTGATTTCCTCCCACGCGAAGTAAGCCGAGCCCCCCCCCCCCCCCCCCGACGCCACTGCGGGTGACACCGAGGAGCTGCCGGCAGCCACCTCCTCTGAAAATTTCATGCGCTGGAGAGCTGCCTGGCATCCTTGCACCGCTGCTGCGCCGCTGTTATCCCACGGGACGGAAGAACGGCGCCCGTTCTTTCCCTTCGCGCAAGAAAATGCCGAGCTCGCTGCTCCCTCTGGAAAATCATCGGGAGCCAGCCAAACTGTGCCACAGCACCCTCCGACCTGCACAACAGAGCTACGCCCTCGTTCCTCACCTTCCCAGCGCGAGAGCTAGCAAGCTCCGGCAGTATCCGAGCCCTGATTTCCGTTATCCGCGGCAAGCTAAAACTAACCGGCGATCGGGCGTACGTGGACAGCCTACACCAGGCCCTTTCACGCCCAAGCGGAGACGTCCCCGGACGCGCCGGTGAGCACTGCTGCTCCCACCCAAACCACAGGACCAACAGTGAACCACCGAGCAAGAATTTGGAGAAACTTCGCCGGCGACCACAGAACAACGTTCCGGTATGAGACCTCCGAATTCCCACTCCCTTCTCGTCATCAGTTCACTAAACTGTGCTCACAGGAGCTAGACTCAACGGCGCCCAAGTTTGCTCTGCAACCCTAGCGTAGTTTTGGCTGTAGCCGACGTATTTTCCGGTTTTTTAACCGCGGTGATGGTGGGAAAGGTCGGGCTCACGGTGAAGGTTAGGTTAGAGCTCTTCCCGAACCCTGGCATGGCCTTGTCGACCTTCACCGAGATCCCCCGGTGCTGTATAGCCATTCCACCGAGGTTTTGGTGGGCTACGTTGGCCGGGTGCCATAACCGAAGAGAGTCCGAGCCGCGGCACTATCGACGGCTAGGTTAGGGCCACCGCCGACCGGAGCAGTTGGCACCATCGTGTTCAGCGCACGAAAGTAGGCCCAGGCGGAGAGTTTCCGGCTGAGAGGCGGTCGGGAAGCCAAGTCCGGCGAGCCTCAGAGGTGTGCCGGCGAGGGGGCGGCGCAGGAAAAAGGGCGGGCGCGAGGAAGAAGACGAGCCGGCCGGGCCCGCTCGTCAGTCCCTCGATGCACAGTGTGAGGATTTTCTGTTGCACCGGATCAGCTGTGAACACGCGGGAAACAGTCCTGTGGCCCCGTGTGGCGCAGCCGAGGTGGTGACACGTGGGAGCCGGGCCTGCTGTCAGGAATTTGAACTTTTCCCGGTTAATTCGAATTCCAGAATTTCTCCAAATTTTAGAACCCCATAACTTTTGCTAGGAAGCTCCAAATTTAGTGATTCAAATTGGTTTGGATTCATCTTGCATAGCTCTATCCAAATATGCAACCCAATTTGTATGAAACCTATTATTTAATTCTGGAAAATTCTTTAAAGCTTTTCAGCAAAAGAATTTTAGAGGGAGTTTGGTTCATCCAAAAATCCCCAAATTTTGCCAGAATGTTCTTTAGGACATTAGTGAACATCTGTAACAGTTTCAGACCATTTGGAGTTGATTTGGTCAGAGCAATTCAAATTTGAATGTGCTGTATTCATTTGAATACAGAAACATTTTCAGAGAATTTTCAAAACTTGGAAATTCAGTTCCGGGCAAATCTTAGCTCCAAAAATGCTAGGAAAATTCATGCAAACTCTATGAGCTATAATTAACTGTAGTTCACTAAGTTGGGCATGAACAGGGCTATTACCTCAGAATTAATTCTTCTTGGCTTATTTGCAAAGAGAATTATTCTGAGCAAACCACTCCATGAAAAGTGCTAGTGTTTGGTCCAGAGAGTTTCCTTTTGACAAGGAACTCACACATAAATTCTCAACTCCATTGGAGCTCTGGATCACCTTGTCCTGTTTAACCACTTGAGGGATTAATATGGAAAAGGGGGGAAACTACTTAGCACTTAACCATGTACTTAGGTCCAGGCCCAAGCCACCCACACCCAGTTCATCTTTAAATTCTTAAACAAAGTTCCAGGTGTTAGAGACTGGTTATTAGAACTAATAGCAGTAACCTTACAATAACTTGTATGCATATTAATTAACATGTAGTATTTCATAAACGTGTAGTCACTGAAGAAGAGACTCCGGAAGTGCTGGACTTCCTTCTTCCGGACAAAGACTTAACCCCTGACCATCAGCAACAAGGCAAGCCCCGGTTTGCATTAACCTTTTTATAAGTTTTTACTTTGTTTACATGTGTCATATGAAGTATGTATGTGCATTAGGTATAGGATGAATGAAACCCCACTTGCATAACTAAAGGTTCCTAAAAGAGTGAGGGTAGTGTCAAGGACCTCGAGTAGAAAGGCTATGCTTAAAGATTCATAGGGTTTCGGTACAAGTCGAGTAGTTGGAATCTACTCGCGAGATAGGCTTGGGACGCACGGGTTCGGTTGAGTGATGTGAGATCACTTTAGTAATGAAAAGGAGACTAGGCAGGGGCTAGGGCGCAGAAAGAGAGAGTCTTGTGTGCGCAGCCCTATCCGTGTCGATTGAGGACCGATCCGTGTGCGGCCCTGCTGAACAAGTATCGAACGTACCGAAGGCATATCGGATATATGGGCCCCGATAAACCGATGTAGCCTAAACCTCCGGGCGTCGAGGCATAATGCACCGATTTATAGGTGTAGGCTGAGGGCAGCAAGGTGGAAATCTGCTAACGGGCATAGAGAGATGCTCCGTGTAGGGAACCTCCTGCTCGTTTCGGTGCGACCGGTTCGACGTTTGGGCTGTTGGGTGAAAGGTTGTCGCGTACGACATCGAGTGAGCGTGCTGTGCAGCTCCATGGGTGGGCGTACGTGACGTGCTTTTGGGTGTCCCTGCAGCTGTATATCGAGTCGATTCGCCGTCCCTCGCGGTGAAGAGTACCACTTGGTCACTGAGTCGTGACGTAGGCTAATATATGAAATGTGATAATTCAATATTGCTGTTATGATAAAACTTGTATTGCTACATGTGTGCCACCAAATATTGCTTACTAAATTTCAGATTCTTAAACTGTTATCTTTTGGCTAAAAGACAAACCAAGGATGAACTTGTAGGCGTGTCCGCTTACTGCAATTTTACCGTCCCATGTTCGTTGTACACTACATGTAGAGTTTCATGTCTAGGCGAGTCGGTTAAGTCTTGTTGAGCCATCGTGCTCATGGTTGCTGCTTAAGTGTTTTTCAGGTGAGGAGGATCCCACAGACTCGGGTTACGAGTCCACCGGCGAGGATTACCCTCCGTCGGGGACCACGGCTGCGTGGGAGCCGTACACACCGCGCTGAACTGAAAAGTGCAGCTAGTGTGGGTTGCCCTGGGGCTGGGCAACCGACTTTTGCTAGGTAGACGTGCGTGAGTTGTACAAACTTAGTTTCTGCTGCTGTAATATAAACACTAGTTTGTAACTTAAGCATTGTACTACTTTGTACATTTCAGTTGGGTTTCTATGCAATACAATGTTTCCTTATGATGTGTGCTGTCGGGTGTCGCATCGTGCGGCACCACCCTCTGCGATCCTGGATGAGCGGATTCCGGTCCGCCACAGATGTGAGCATGGACTTCATCGTTGGTTTACCCACCACATTTCAGAAGCATGATTCAGTTTGGGTGATCATCGACCGGCTCACCAGAGTAGCCCATTTTATCCCATTCAATACCAACTACAACGCCAAAAAGTATGCTGAATTGTACATCACACGGATCCTATGCTTGTACGGCGTACCCCGCACCATCATATCGGATCGGGGCACTTTATTTGTGTCTCGTTTTTGGGAGCAGCTACATGCTTCGTTGGGGATGAAACTGATCCATAGTTCAGTATATTACCCGCATGG
This sequence comes from Neostapfia colusana, assembly GCA_030760725.1. Classification (NCBI taxonomy): domain Eukaryota; kingdom Viridiplantae; phylum Streptophyta; class Magnoliopsida; order Poales; family Poaceae; genus Neostapfia; species Neostapfia colusana. Next base: position 37,763,958 of record JASWHV010000009.1, on the reverse strand, counting down.
ATGGGCAAACCGAGCGGGTAAATCAGATTTTATAAGATATGTTACGAGCTTGTGCTATCAACCACAGTAATAACTGGGATGATCACTTACAGTTGGCCGAGTTCTCGTACAACAATGGTTATCAAGCTAGCATCAAGATGGCGCCTTATGAGGCGCTATACGGGAGAAAATGCTGCACACCGCTGAATTGGTGTGAGTCTGGCGCAAGGGTCACTTTCGGGATCGATTTTGTCAACAATGCGGAGGAAAAGGTTCGGCTGATTCAAGAGAACCTAAAAGCCGCCCAATCCCGACAATTCGAAGTCGGGGACCACGTATATCCACGTGTGTCTCCAATGAAGGGCGTGAACAGATTCGGGGTGAGAGGAAAGTTGGCACCCCGATTCATTGGTCCATTCCAGATTGTGGAAAGTGTGAGAGCCCGTCCGTCCCGATCACTCAAGGGGACGGGGCACCTCGCCCGGGGATCGCATTGGGTGGTGCCGTGAGATGCGGCACCCAACAGCACACATAATAAAGCATCATATCACATAAATCAAGCGGAAGCTTACAAAGTGTAAATTTTACAAATACTTCTCCAAATAATCTACAGCGGAAGGCTAATACAACTCAGGTCTCATACCTATGCTAAGCAACAGAGAAGGTGTCCAGCCCGCGGACCCTTCTCGCTAGCAACACTATCACAGTAGCAGCGGCAGGGTTTGTAGTGAGTTCACTACTCGTAGAGCTCCGAGTCTCATCAGACACCCGTACTTAGCAGCGTACAGTTATTACCTGCAAAACAACTTATGCAGTATCCGTGAGCACGAAGCTCAGCAAGACTGAACCGTCACCCTAGTCATGAAACTCTACATGATGGAAATAGAGGGCTGAATATAGCAGTTTGCACAAAGGGTGAACTTGAGCTAAAAGAGAGTCCTTGCTTTCAGTTTTAAGCAGCTTTTATAGCCCTCACGCAATTTACATCGAGACTCCACAATCAAACAAGAAATGCTTTATCTCGATGTCGCTTGCCCGAGGTGAAAGTAACTTTAGTGAGCTATTCTAGACTCATACAGGCCTTGCGTTATTACCGTCGAGACTCCACAATCAAACAAGAAACGCTTTGCCTCGACGCTACTAGCCCAAGGTGGAAATTAAATTTAGTGAAGTGTTGATCGTTTCTCATCTCCATTATGAGGATTACTCACGAAGCATTATTAACTTTTCCCAGTTTATTACTACGTCACGACTCAGTGTACAAGTATGCTCACTACCGCGAGCGACGGTGATTGCAATGAAAAACACCCGGCCGACACGACACGTACGCCCGTACTCGACGTTGCACACAGCAATCATCACTGACGTCGTACGTGGCAACCTTTCACACGACACCCAAATGTCGAACCGGTCCCACCGACTGGGATTAAGTCTTCTACGGCAAACCCTCGTAGAGCCGACTTCTCTATCCTTTCAGCATCGGCATCAGACGGTGAGGTATGCCTCAACACCCAGGTTAATATGTTACATCGGTTTCCTGGGTCCCATATTGCCAGTATGCATCCGGTACACATCTCAAACTTGTCCAGCGGGGCCGCACACGAGAACGGTCCTTAATCGACTCGGGCATAGACTAGGTTCACAGGACCACGTCCTTGATCCTTCCATCCACTGCCCGGTCTCCATTCCCAACTACGAGGATCAACTCCCAACTCTTCCGATCGATCCCCCCTTAACCCCGTTTCACGAGTAGGAAACAACCCACTCGAGTTTTTCTTCTTTTAATCCACTTCTGTTAATTTGAGATCAGCAGTTATAAGCAATTCATAAACTACTCTACATTATACTCCCGGGTTTTCTGGGTCAGGCATTTGGGGTGTTATACCACCTAGACTTAATGCAATAAATAAAATGCTAGACGTATAAAGTGAATACAAATAAAAACTTGTAAGTTTTGATGCAAACCGGGGCTTGCCTTTGTTTTGCAGGGGACTAATATATATAACTCAGCTAGTGAAGACCACTTAGCTTGATCTCTTGCCTCCCTCCTTTGATCTCTACTCCGATGACTTCAAGTTCTTCACGTAGATGCTACACGTAATGAATATGCACATATGTTTTAGTTATAAAACTTTTGCTAACAAGTTCTAAAGACAAGTTTAAAACTGGAACTCTGTTTAAGAATTTAAAATGACACTGGTGCTAGTGGTTTAGGTTTGGGTCTAATCAACATGATTAAGTGCTAAGTGTTTTCTCGCTCTTCTATATTGATCACCTTAAAAAGTTAAACAGAACAGGGGTGATCCAGAGCTCCAATGGAGATGAGAATTTTCATGTGAGTTCCTTGTCACATGAAAGTCCTCTGGACCAAAAATTTGCACTTTTCATTGAGTGGTTTGTTCTGAACAATTTTCCAAGCACTTAAGCAAGGAAGAATTAATTCTGAGATAACACCCATGTTCATGCCAAACTTAGTGAACTACAATTTCAATTATAGTTCATAGAGCTTGCATGAATTTTCCTAAGATCTTTGGAGCTAGGATTTGCCCAGAACTGAATTTCCAAGTTTTGGAAATTCTCTGGAAATGTTTCTGTATTTAAGTGAACACAGCAACTTCAAATCTTAATTGCCCTGATCAAATCAACACCAAATGAGCTGAAATTTTTACAGTAGTTCACTAACATCCTAAAGAATATTCTGGCAAAATTTGAGGGTTTTGGATGAACCAAATTCCCTCAAGAATTCTTTTGCTTAAAAGCTTTAAAGAATGTTCCAGAATTAAATATTGAGTTTCATACAAATTGGGTTTCATATTTGGATAGTACTCCATTATAGGAATCCAACAAAATTTGTTTCACAATTTTTGGATTATCCTACACAAAGTTGTGGCCCTCCAAAGTTTAAACTAGAAACTGAAATCCCAAAATGTTCAAATGCCTGCCAGTGGGTCCCACCCGGCAGGCCTTCTCCTTCCTCGCGCCAAACAGGGCCCGCGGCGGCGCCCTCCGGCGAGCATCGCAGGAACTTCCTTCCCGGCCATCCCCGGACCTCAGACTCGCCGCCCCACCCTAACTCACGACGCTGAACTCGGCTCGGTTGTCGCCGGCGGCCGTAGATCGCCGGAACAGGGTGTCCGACGGTGACAGTGGCCGTTAGGGTTCCGGCATGGTCGGGAATGTGCTACACCGCATCAAAACGGTCGGTAAATGATCGTAGAGCACCGTGGGAGCTTGAGAGTGTTGGAAATGGGCGCCAAACCTCGTGAAAAGGCCGGCAGCATAGAGCTCCACGGTGACCCGAGCTGTTTTTCCATGGCGGCCCGAGAAACAGCAAGAACCCGGTCATTTCTGGACCATATAACTCGGTTCTTGGTCGAGGAGGACCGCTAGGATTTGAGGAAGGTGTGTGCAAGTTCGCCCGAGCTGGGTTGGACCGTGCGACTCAAATTTCGGGGTAGACCGACACCTACCCGCATGTACTAGCTTTCGGGAATCTGGGAAATTCTCCACGCTCAATCGATCAATTGCCATGAGGGTTGCAGCTACACGATCTGGAGGTTAAGGCACACCTTTTTTGTGTAGAGAACAGGCGGTGAAAGCGGCCGTGGTGTGCTGTCCACGGAGACCAACTTCGGTTTCCCGCCGGTGAGCCTCGGTTCTCGGCGGCGATCGTCAAATTGTGGCCAAACGAAGCGACAACACAGCGAAGTAGTGAGGTGGGTAGCTAGCACACGCGTTGGCGCTCACTTTTGCTGTGGATAACTCTTGCAGTGGAGGGGCGACACCGGTTTGCAACGGGAAGAACGGAAGCGGCCTCGGCAGGCCTCTGTTGTGCGCGAGAGTGGAAAACAGAGGGCGGCGAGCGAGCTACGGTGATAAGAGCTGGGAAGCAGGTCACTAGCTCGACGATCGTGAGGGAGAGGTGGCTCTGGTCTCCCCCTGTTTCACGCGGTGAGAAAACCCGAGGCGTCGCGGTGGCGCGGTTACTTCGCGGGGAGGAGGAAAAACAGAGACTGTGGACTGCACAGACTGAAGATCTTTTGCACACTGAACTTCTCCCAATGACATGTGGGCCCCACAGGCAGTCCCTCCTCAGCCCTCAGAAGATTTCCAAAATTTGGCAAGTGACCAATTCAAATGTTTGGAGTTGAATAATGAGCAGCATGTGGATAGTTGGACAAATTTCATCCAAATTGAAATGTCTATTTGAATCCATTGCACATTTAACTCCATTTGGAAAAATGGTTAGCAAATCTTTTCAAAAGTTGATGAAACTTTGCTTACCCACTAATTTGGACCTAAGGAATCTAAATATGCAACTTGATTCTTGTGTTAGCTGCTGCAAACAAGAGTTTGAACAAAACAGTTTTGAATTCCCATTGTGTCCTCCCTCATTTAAATTTGGTTTGATCCTTTAGTTCCAAATCGGATTTTTAAACCCTTCCTTTGCACTTGAGTACTTCACTTCTGGGGTCTTGATCCACCTATGGTCCAAACATGCAAGTGACCCTAAGTTGGTTTTTGAACAACCTCTCATGTATTATCATATGTGTAAAAAGTTTAAACCAATCCCCTTTTTCATACACATGACACCAACATTTGTGCAAACTCATGTTTCTTTGTATTCACATTTTTGGGACCTTTACATTCCTCCCCCCTTAAAAGGGAATCTCGTCCTGAGATTACAAAAGAAAGATGAGGCGGAAGGTAATTACAAAATTTACGACAAATGTTCCGGATAGTTCTTGTGGATGTAATCTTCACACTCCCATGTCGCTTCTTCTGGTGTGTGATTACTCCACAGGACTTTGTAAAATTTTAAAGTCCGATTTTGAGTGATCCGGCTCTTCTCGTCGATAATCTTGATGGGCTGCTCGGTGTAGGTGAGATCCGGTCGTAATATCCCCATGTCTCCTGAAAGAATCTCCGTCGGCCTCTTCAAACACTTTCTCAAGTGTGAGACATGGAATATGTCATGGACGCCCGATAAAGATGGTGGCAGCTTCAGACGATAGGCCACCGGTCCACACCGTTCTGTAATAAGGAACGGACCCACAAAGCGAGGAGCTAGCTTTCCCTTGACCCCGAATCGATGAATTCCCTTCATCGGGGATACTCGGAGATAGACGTGATCTCTGACTTCAAAACACAAGGGTCGGCGTCGCTGGTCCGCATAACTCTTCTGGCGAGATTGAGCGACTCTGAGGTTTTCTTGAATCAGCTGGACTCGCTCTTCGGCATATTTTACAAGATCAATGCCGAAAATCACCCTCTCGCCAGATTCACACCAATTGGGTGGTGTGCGGCACTTCCTGCCATAAAGTGCTTCATATGGTGCCATTTTAATACTGGATTGGTAACAATTGTTGTAGGAGAACTCTGCTAATGGCAAATGGTTATCCCAGTTCTTTCCCTGATCTATGGCACATGCTCTCAGCATATCTTCTAAAATCCGTCGGTCGGAGGATGGTATGCTGAGCTTCTGAGTAACTTTGTTCCCAGAGATTCATGTAGTTGCTCTCAAAAACGAGCAACAAATATTGAACCTCAGTCCGATACGATGGTTTTGGGGACTCCATGTAAGCACACGATCCTGGAGAGATACAACTCTGCATATTGCTTAGTCTGGAATCCCTTATTCACTGGGATGAAGTGGGCTGATTTTGTTAAGCGATCAACAATCACCCAAATGGAGTCATGCTTTCTGGACGTGAGAGGTAGCCCGACAATAAAGTCCATGCTGATGTTTAATGGTTAATGGTTGCAGCATACCCGCTTTCTTTATATGGTCAGCTTTGACTCGCCGACATGTATCACACTCAGATACATATTTGGCAATTTCTCGCTTCATCCGAGTCCACCAAAATTTTGTCTTCAGGTCTTGATACATCTTATTGCTTCCTGGATGTATCGAGTACTTCGACATATGAGCTTCATCCAAGATCTTCTTTCTCAGTTTCCGGTTCCGGGGTACCACGATATGGCCGTTAAACCATAATACACCTTGATCATCTTCTCGGAAACATTTCATTTTATCCTCTTTAATCCTCGCTCGGATATTCCACATTCCTTTATCTCTCTTCTGGGCTTGTACAACCTCTTCTCTAATGGTAGGCACAAGAGCAAGATTATACAATGCCCCATACGGAATCACCCGCAAGCTTGGTTCTTCGTCCTCATCCGGAACAACTGACAAATTATTAACGTGGGACTTACGACTGAGTGCATCAGCCAACACGTTAGCTTTGCCCGGATGGTAATGGATCTCGAGCTCATAACCTTTGATCAATTCCAACCATGTCCGCTGCCTCATATTGATATCCTTCTGAGTGAATATATATTTGAGGCTCTTATGGTCGGTGTAGAGGTGCTGATATACACCGAATTTGGTTCGGCGAAGGGTGGCCCGATCTTCAGGACAGGAGGCTCAAGAACAAGATAACTTGCTGTAGAAACAGCGCGGATAACTAGCTTTATACCTGACCAAGGTTGGATGCGACCAAGCGACGGGGAGAGAGACACCGAAACCGCGAAGACTTCAACTCGATCTCTGAACGACCGCAGAACCACAACGGAGCTAATCCACACAAGACGGGGCAGCCGTACTGGAACCTGCAGAGCACGAATTAGTGGATCTCAGAGAAATCTCTCCACAAGTTCAAGAAGAACAAGGAAGAACAAGGGTTGAGTAAGACACTCAAGCAGCTCGGCTGCAAATATCACTGGATTAATCTTAATTCATCAAAAAGTTTGTTCCTTGGCTTACAAAAAGAGCGGTATTTATGCCAACAACTAGTCTAAAAAATAAATGTGAACTGAAAAGCCACGTGGGAAGGTGGAAGGCCAAATGGCTTGATCATTCATGCAGTGGTCATCAATTTCCCGCATGTCTTCTGGCCTTTTGAGTGGTCTTCAATGTTTTAATCATAACTCCACCTAGGGACATCCAAAATACACGGGACCAGATGCGTTGGAAAGCTAATTCAATAACCTTTCACACCATGTGTATCATGCTTCACGAAATATTGTAGAGTGATACAGTTTCTCACGTAAACTTGGATATCAGGCTGACTATTGATCTTCTGAACAGTCTGCACCAAAAGCACTCGGCTGCCAAGCTGGGAGCTCTAAAGCACTTGGCACTTAGTGGCATTAGAAAGTTGACTTCAACACCTTTCCAACAAGTACTCATGGACCTTCACAGCTTCTATGAATCAAGAGATATGACTGTTTCTTCATGACAGTTCTGCCAGGCCGAACTGGTTCGACGTAGTTCTCCTCTCTGGTTCAGTCTCGGCGTGTCCTTGTCATCCTCCTTGGTGAACCTGAGTAATAGAAACATGTACGATTTAGCAAGTATATAATTCTCATTAATAAATGGAATTTCACAAAGTAGCACGTGCACCTCTTGTTGTAGCTGTTTAGCTCGGCTACGAGTAATTGGTCCATCGAAGACATGAGCTGGTGCAGCTTGACTTGATGATTGTTCCATCTTGCTTGATGTAGTCGGTATACTTGATGGTGTGGTCGGCGTGGGCATATCATCCTCCCCCCCTTGAAAAGAGTCGTCCTTGACTCTTCCAATCCAAAGAATGGAGAGAGGTCGGACACATTGAAACTGGTACTCACACCATAAGTACTTGGCAGATCAATTTCATAAGCGTTGTCGTTGATCTTGCGTAGAACTTTGAATGGTCTGTCAGCCCGGGGTTGCAACTTGCTCTTGCGCAGCTCTGGAAAACGATCCTTTCGAAGGTGCACCCAAACCAAGTCCCCTGTTTCGAACAACACCTTTCTGCGACCCTTGTTAGCGTGTTTCTCATACTTCTTGGTCATCTATTCAATATTGGCCCGAGCCCTATCATGAATGTTCTTGACAAATTCAGCTCGCTTGCTTGCATCGAAGTTCACACGTTCCTGCATGGGTAAAGACAAAAGATCTATGGGAGCAGTGGGTGTGAATCCATATACAATTTCAAATGGACAAAATCTAGTGGTCGAGTGTACTGCCCTATTGTATGCAAACTCAACATGTGGCAAGCTTTTTTCCCATAGTTTCAGGTTCTTCTTAAGGACAGCTCGGAGCAACATTGATAGTGTTCGATTCACAACTTCAGTTTGGCCGTCCGTTTGCGGATGACATGTTGTGGAGAACAACAGTCTTGTCCCAAGTTTGCGCCACAATGTCTTCCAAAAGTAGCTCAAGAACTTGGTGTAACAATCCAACACAATGGTACGTGGCATTCCATGTAGTCGCACGATTTCCCTGAAAAATAATTCAGCAATACGGGAAGCATCGTCGCTCTTGTGGCAAGGAATAAAATGTGCCATTTTTCTGAAACGATCAACCACGACAAAAATTGAATCCCTTCCCCTTTTGGTCCGTGGTAACCCAAGAACAAAATCCATTGAAATGTCCTCCCAAGGTGCATTAGGAATAGGAAGAGGAGTATATAAACCATGAGGGTTCAGACGAGACTTAGCTTTGTGGCAGTTTTCGCAGCGAAGAACATGTCTCTACATCTCGTCGCATTTTGGGCCAAAAGAAATGGTCGGCCAGCACTTGCTCCGTCTTCTTGGCTCCAAAATGGCCCATAAGCCCACCTGCATGAGCTTCCTGCACGAGTAAAAGTCGAACAGAGGAATCTGGAATACAAAGTTTGTTAGTGCGAAATAAAAATCCATCATACACATGATACTTTTCCCATCCTTTGCCATTACGGCACTTGGCATATGGTTCAGCAAAGTACGAATCAGTGGCATATAATTCCTTTATACTTTCCAATCCGAGAATTTTAGCATCAAGTTGTGTGAGCAAAGCATGACGTCGAGATAAAGCATCAGCTACAATATTGTCTTGACCTTTATTATATTTGACAATATAAGGAAAGGACTCAATAAATTCACTCCACTTAGCATGTCGTTTATTCAGTTTTAGTTGTCCCTTAATATGTTTCAATGATTCATGGTCTGAATGTATTACAAATTCTTTAGGATAAAGGTAGTGTTGCCAAGTTTCGAAACTCCGAACGAGAGCATATAATTCTTTATCATAAACTGAATAATTCAAAGTCGGACCACTTAGCTTTTCACTGAAGAATGCAATTGGTCTCTTTTCTTGCATCAGCACGCCTCCAATCCCAACTCCACTTGCATCACATTCAATTTCAAATGTCTTGTTGAAATCAGGAAGTGCAAGGACTGGGGATGTTGTGAGCTTCTTCTTTAATTCTTCAAAAGCCTTTTGTTGTGCTTCTCCCCATTTGAAAGGTACGTCTTTCTTGGTCAGCTCATTGATTGGAGCAGCGATCGTGCTGAAATCTTTCACGAAGCGCCGGTAGAAACCAACAAGTCCAAGGAAGCTTCTCACTTGGCTCACGTTCTGTGGAGGCGTCCATTCGTGTACAGCCTTGACTTTCTCAGCATCCACCTCCACGCCTTGTCCTGAAACAACAAAACCAAGGAAAACTACCTTGTCAGTGCAGAAGGTGCACTTTTCAAGGTTAACGTACAATTTTTGTTTACGCAGGACAGCAAGCACGCTCTGGATATGTGCAACATGTTCTTCAAGAGTCTTACTGTAGATTAGGATGTCATCAAAATAAACCACAACAAATTTACCAATGAAAGTTCTAAGCACATGATTCATTAACCGCATAAATGTACTAGGTGCATTGGTTAAACCGAAAGGCATCACTAACCATTCATACAATCCAAATTTTGTTTTAAAGGCTGTTTTCCACTCATCTCCTTCTTTTATACGAATCTGATGATAGCCACTTCTTAAATCAATTTTAGTGAAAAAATTAGCACCACTAAGTTCATCAAGCATATCATCTAAGCGAGGAATGGGATGCCTATATCTTACTGTGATGTTGTTAATTGCGCGGCAATCCAAGAACAGGGACAGCACAAGGGGAAAGAATTTCCTGTACATACCCTTTTTTCATCAATTCCTCCACTTATCGCTGAATTTCTTTTGTCTCCTCTGGGTTGGTGCGGTATGCAGCCCTGTTCGGAAGTGACGCACCAGGAACCAAGTCAATTTGATGCTCGATCCCTCTCTTAGGTGGCAGTCCTGGTGGTACTTCGTCCGGAAAGACATCTTCATATTCCTGCAAGACATTCAAAAGAGTACTCGGCAGGGTAGAGGGTAAGGCATTAGTAGAAAGAAAAGTGTCCTTGTACATAAGTACAAAGAACATGGCGTCGGGTTCACTCAATGCTTTGATATCCCCCTTCCTAGCCATCATTACTAAACCCTCTTTTCCCGGTTTCTGGGTTCCTTGCAGCTGTGGGGTTTGATTTGGCTGTGGACACTCTTCCTTACTATTTTTGTGGCTCACTCGCAAGTGGTGCTTGCTCTCGCGCTGTTTCTTCCTGATATCATTCTTCAAAATTTCTTCCGGTGTCAAAGGAAGCAAGGAAATTCGCTCTCCTTTGTACACAAAAGACAGCTTGTTGGTCCTTCCAAAAATCTGGACATCACGATCATATAGCCATGGTCGACCAAGCAGAAGCTGGCATCCTTGCATAGGCACCACGTCGCACTCCACATGATCATTGTATTTACCAACAGAGAATGGTACAGTCACAGTATGACTGACACGTAGTGCACCACAATCATTAAGCCACTGCATCTTGTATGGACTAGGATGACGCCGTGGTTTCAGTCCCAATCTGTCCACCAATTCTTGGCTAGCAATATTGTTGCAGCTGCCATTATCAACAATGATGCGACACACCTTATCTTTGATTAGTCCACGGGTATGGAACAAATTATGTCGCTGCCCGTTGTCTTCCTTTTCTGCTGTTACACTAAGCACTCGTAGAGAAATAAAGCAATTATGTTCTCTTCTTCAGGCTGGATCTCATTCCCTTCCTCCTCAATTTCTTCATCACATATCAGTCCAGCATCTTCCGGATCACTCTCGGATTCCCATTCACCTTTCTCATTCAACAACATGGCCCTCTTACTTGGGCATTGGGCAGCAATGTGCCCATGGCCGTGGCATTTATGACATACAATTTCTCTGCTTCGAGAAGAAGATGTAGCTCCCGAGACATTGCTGTGGGCTGCTGAACTTGCAGCAGGTCGCTGCTGAGTTGTTGGTGATGACGCGGTGGAGGCTGCCATCTTCGATGGAACAAATGATTGAGAAGACTTGGCTGCAGCCCCTTGAGATCGTCCACCACCATAGGAAGTACTTGACTGCTGTTTGCGCCATGGGGCAGATAGAATAACTGCATAAGATTTTCCACGTGACTCTTGCTGAATCTTCTTCTCTGTTCGCTTAGCTTGATCAACAAGATCCTGCAATGTACGATATGGAAACATCTCCACAAAATCAGAATTTCTTCATTAAGACCTCCTGGAAATCTTGCCATTGTTGACTCTGCATCTTCTCTTATTCCAGCCCGCACCAAGAGTAGCTCCATCTCCTTGAAATACTCATCAACTGATCTCTTCCCTTGCTTTAACATTTGCAACCGGTTCCTGAGATCACGCTGATAGCTAGATGGCACGAATCGCCTTCTCATCACTTGCTTCATCTCCTCCCATATATTGATATATCCGCGTCCCAAATCACGTTGATTCTCCTGCACTTGGTTCCACCAAGTGAGAGCGTATCCAGAGAGTTCCACCTAAGAAAGATTCACACGGCGCTGAGCCGAAAGATTATGTACTCGGAATATTTGATCACACTGCTCAGCCCATTCAAGAAATTCATCAGGATTCTCCTTTCCAGTAAACTTTGGAATACTCAACTTGACACGAGCGATGTTATCTGGGTTGTCATGAAGACGTCGACCACGATGGTATTCCCTTTCTTCAAAATCAGCAGGCCGGCGATGATGACGCCGATCAAACCTGCCACCTTGACCAAAATGATTTTCATCATCATGAGATCCTTCTTCATGATCTTGATCTTAAAGCTCTTCGTCTTCAAAATGCACGCGGCGACCATCAGCATTGCGCCTATGTGCGCGACGCCCACCATGGTAATTATTAAAATCAGCATGGCGGCCACCACCAGATCCGTCAGGGCCATCTCCGAAGCGATTGAATCCATGGCCGAAACCAGAGTTCTCATTGCCGGACTCCTCTCCATGACGGTCCTTTTGATCACGACATGCTCGACGTCCTCCAGCCGCAGGAAGACGCTCATCGAGGAGCCTGCCCATGGCCTCCATGAGTGAATCAGCCATGTGACACATCTCATCCCGTGAGATAGGGGGTTCCCTATCACCATGGTGTCCACCATGAACACTTGAATCTGAGTCTGCCATGTTAGGAGCAGCAAAAAAAAAGAATATATATATATATATATATATATGTGTGGACACACTCGATCTCACCTCTTACTTACCTAAGTTCTTGCCTGATCTCAAGAACTGTGATGGTGCTGGTGTGACAGCTTCAATGGAGGTGGTAAAGAGGCCGTAAGGAGTACAAATCGAATGTTCTGGTTCAAGTTTTTGGTGGAGCTATAGGTGGCTGAACAAGGAGGGCTACGGTACTGCCAATCAAGTGAAAAAGATGTGCTCAAAAGATAAAAAAAATTGCTGCTATCAATATTACCACCAACTTGGATATGAAAACTGAAAATTTCAACACCCAACCGTAACACAAAATTCTTCAGAATCTTTTCACTTGTGCTCTCTTTTTTTTTACTCTTCTTTTTTTTATAACACTAACAGGGGTGCTGATTACAAAAGATATAGGTAAACGGTGGTGACGAGCAACTGGAAGAACACAAACACAAGATAACAGTACCGTCAAAAGGGCTATAGGTACTTTTTTTTTAGGCTTTGGACTATAGGACAAACAAATATATGTAAAAGATAAACACAGGGATGAATATGTGGATGGTGAAAACTGTAACAGATTGAAAAAGGGTGGGAGGGTGGGTGATAAAAAAAATAAACCTACCGTGACAACGATAGCTCTGATACCACATGATATACACCGAATTTGGTTCGTCGAAGGGTGGCCCGATCTTCACGACAGGAGGCTCAAAAACAAGATAACTTGCTGTAGAAACAGCGCAGATAACTAGCTTTATACCTGACCAAGGTTGGATGCGACCAAGCGACGGGGAGAGAGACACCGAAACCGCGAAGACTTCGACTCGATCTCCGAACCACCGCAGAACCACAACCGGAGCTAATCCACATAAGACGGGGCAGCCGTACTGGAACCCGCAGAGCACGAATTAGTGGATCTCAGAGAGATCTCTCCATAAGTTCAAGAAGAACAAGGAAGAACAAGGGTTGAGTAAGACACTCAAGCAGCTCGGCTGCAAATATCACTGGATTAATCTTAATTCATCAAAAAGTCTGTTCCTTGGCTTACAAAAAGAGCGGTATTTATGTTAACAACTAGTCTAAAATAGATGTGAACTGAAAAAGCCATGTGGGAAGGTGGAAGGCTAACTGGCTTGATCATTCATGCAGTGGTCATCAATTTCCCGCATGTCTTCTGGCCTTTTGAGTGGTCTTCAATGTTTTAATCATAACTCCACCTAGGGACATCCAAAATACACGGGAGCAGATGCGTTGGAAAGCTAATTCGATAACCTTTCACACCATGTGTAGCATGCTTCACGAAATATTGTAGAGTGATAAAGTTTCTCACGGACACATGGATATCAGGCTGACTATTGATCTTCTGAACAGTCTGCACCAAAAGCACCCGGCTGCCAAGCTGGGAGCTCTAAAGCACTCGGCACTTAGTGGCATTAGAAAGTTGACTTCAACACCTTTCCAACAAGTACTCATGGACCTTCACAGCTTCTATAAATCAAGAGATATGACTGTTTCTTCATGACAGTTCTGCCAGGCCGAACTGGTTCGACGTAGTTCTCCTCTATGGTTCAGCCTCGGCGTGTCCTTGTCATCCTCCTTGGTGAACCTGAGTAATAGAAACATGTACGATTTAGGAAGTATATAATTCTCATTAATAAATGGAATTTCACAAAGTAGCGCGTGCACCTCTAGTTGTAGCTGTTTAGCTCGGCTACGAGTAATTGGTCCATCGAAGACATGAGCTGGTGCAGCTTGACTTGATGATTGTTCCATCTTGCTTGATGTAGTCAGTATACTTGATGGTGTGGTCGGCGTGGGCATATCAGGTGCACTAAATTCCCAAGTAAGTAGTGCCTCCACATCTTCAACGCAAGCACCACTGCAGCGAGTCCTAGGTCATGAGTGGGGTAGTGCTGCTCGTTGTTGCGGAGTTGACGAGACCCATACGCGATCACACGTCACTCTTGCATTAAAATACAGCCAAGTCCAATGCCTGAGGCATCACAATAAACATCAAACGGCTTTGTTGTATCCAGTTGGGCTAACACCGGTGCCGTTGTGAGATGTTTCTTCAAGGTTTGAAATGCCTCTTCACAGGCCTCTGTCCACACATACTTGTTGCTTTTCTTTAATAACTCTGTCATTGGTTTAGCCACCTTTGAGAAGCTGGGAATAAATCTCCGATAGTAACCTGCTAGCCCCAGAAAACTGTGGATTTGATGAACAGATGTTGGAGACTCCCACTTCAAGACTTGCTCAATTTTGGTTGGATCCACGGCCACACCCTCCGCTGAAATAATGTGGCCTAAAAATGGTACCTTGCTGATCCAAAATTCACACTTGCTGAATTTGGCATACAGCTTATGTTCCCGTAAGCGTTGGAGCACAATATGGAGATGTTTGGTGTGCTCCTCCTCCGATTTGGAGTATACGAGAATGTCGTCGATGAAAACCACGACGAACTGATCCAACTCTGGCATGAATACAGAATTCATGAGATACATGAAGTGTGCGGGTGCATTGGTTAGCCCGAAGGACATGACTAGATATTCATAGAGCCCGTATCTAGTCGAGAAGGCCGTCTTCGGTATATCCTCCGCTCTGATCTTTATCTGATGATAACCAGACCGTAAGTCCATCTTGGAGGAATTAATTCTTTAAAGTTTAAATTTTTTAGAATTTTAACTGGAGAACCCTTTGGAGGAAAATTCTGAAATTTGGCCAGGATGTTCACCATAATATCCTTGAGCTACCATAAAATTTCAGATCCATTCGAGCTCATTTGGTCTACCTAATGGTGTGATTAATAAAACTGTTCCAGAGAAAATGGAAAATGTCCGGAAACATTTTCAGATTTTCTCTGAAAATTTGTTTAGCTCATATCTTTGGTTTACGACTTTCAAATTAAGTGAAACCAACTCCATTAGAACACTCTGAGAATCTAGTTTTCTGAAAGTCATGGCTTGCTCTATGAAAATCCCTAGAACACCCTAAGATCTTCATTTGAGGCCAAGTACACAATTATGTGTGGAGAACTCAAATGAGCTTTGCTGCAAATGAAACTTGGCCAAGTCTCTATTTAGGTTGTATACAAACCACAGTAAAAGTTTCAGAGTCATTGGGCCTTTCTAGCAAGACTTATAGTATTCACAAATAACTTCAAATTCAAATGCATTCAACTTGATACATCTATGTATTTATCTCATGTAGTCGCTAAGGTTGAGGAGGAGCCCGAAGTCTTAGACTTCATCATTCTAGAGGAACAGCTAGCCTACGACCAACAGCAGAAAGGCAAGCTCCGGTTTGCATTAGCCTTTTTATAAATTTTACTGTTTTGAGAACTTACTTGGAGCACCCACTTAAATTTTGCATTAGAGTCTTGTTTGAAAACCCAAATGCATAGCCAAGAAAACCCTGGGTTGGGCTTAGATTTGTAAACCTCGATTAGCTACTGCAATGCTAAGATAGTGAAGGATTCGGTACAAGTCGAGTAGTTGGAACTGCTCGCGAGAATAGGCTAGAGGCACACTACTCAGGTAAAGGTAGCAAGCGAAACACATGGCGAGGAAAAAATGAGACCAGGCGGAGAGTAAGGGCAGCAGGACGTTGGGGCCTCGGTGCCATATCTCTGCTTGTGTCGATTGAGGACCGAGCCGTGTGCGGGCCTGTTGAACAATCTAGGACAGTACCGAAGACCTACCGGATATATGGGAACCAGGAAACCGATGTAACTCAGGTAGCTGGGTGTTGAGACATAGCTGGTCGTTCAGAGGGTAGGTTAAGATTTTGAGGTGTAAATCGGCTGGCGGCACTGCAGATGCACGCGCAGAGATCTCTTGCTCGGGACGATTGGACCGGCTCAACATTTGGCTGCCGGGTGAAAGGTGGTTGCGTACGACATCCGTGATGGTTGCTGTGGGCAACATCGAGTACAGGCGTACGTGATGGGTTATTTGGACAAACCTGCAGGTGTAAATATATTATAATCACCATCCCTCATGGTCAGTGAGTGCCACTTGTTCACTGTACCGTGACGTAGAAAGAACAGGCTAGAGTCATGTAAAAGTTGCTGATTGAAAGCTATACCTTAATTTTCTATGACTTGCTGTAGTTTAATGTGAATTAAAGTTCTTTTCAACCTTGGGAAAAGTACTTGAGAGAAATGTGTTTCTTGTTTGATTGCAGCTCTCTCATGTGCCTTAGCGCGAGGTTCTCCACAACTCGCTGCTAAAACTTGAAAGTAAAGTTCAAATAAGTAGGTGATCCTTTGCAACTTATTTGCCTCATGTACCCTGTAATTCCTCATGTAGAAGTTTCATGTATAGGAGAGACGGGTAAGACTTGCTGAGCCATCGTGCTCACTGTTTGTGTTTGAAGCTTTTGCAGGGTGTTATGAGGAAGGGACTCCCGAGGAGGAGATGGAACCCCAAGAGGGAAACCCCGTCGAGTGGGAGTCGTGCACGCCGCTGTGTTAGTGTGCGTGTGTGCTAGCGGGGACACGTTCACGGGCTGAACATGAACTCGATGCGTAGTCTACGCCCGTGAGTGTAGACTGAACATATTTTGTTGTAAAAATGTTCATAAACTCATTTATGTAATAAAACTTTGCTTCCGCTTTGTACCATTTTATGTGTGTTATCCGGTGCTGTGCAACGCAGCACCCCTCAGTGTGATCCTGGCTCGACGAGGCCGTGAGGCCCTGCCACATAGTGCTTGAGGTGATGACATGGTTGGTGATGTTGTTCTTTGAACTAAACTTAACGAGAAGTTGAGATTTAATGACCAAATTCAAAAAGAATTGTAGTTGAGATTATCAAAGGTGTCACGCAGCAGGTTCAGATGAAGAATGGTGCATATGAATGTTGTTGACACGTGTCAAGTAGTGTTGCAAATGTGTGTAGAAGTAATGGGGGTAAGTGTAGGGATGGCACAAGGCTATGACGTGATTCCAACATATTTGGATGATGAAAAGTGGAGATTGAACTTGTTTGGAATGTGTGTGCACGTGCGAAAGTGGTGCAAGATGTGGCAACATGGTTATAAGGCGTGGTGAAGGTGTATTTAGCTTTGAAAAACAAGTATGGAGAGGTTTGGGTCGAATCCGGTTTGGATTTGATAGCTTTCAAGTTGATATTGTTTAGACCGTGTACGTACAGGGTTCAAACTGTGTTCATATAGGATTCAAACGTGTGTACAGAACATAATTTGTGTCTGAGTAGAAGTTGGTGTGTTTCTGGTAGGTTATGAGTTGGTTATGGTATGGATTCATGTGAATCATGAACGAAAAGAATTTTGAAAGGTGCAAAAGTGTTTTGATAGGTTCTAATGAGTTTAGAAGGTTAAGATTCAGATCTATGTGCGAATAGATAGAGTACAACTAAGATTAGAAGGTCTAGTAGTTGGTTACGGTTGTTTGAGGGTTGTGTATATAAAAAGTTATGTTCTAGCTGCGTGAGAAACATCCCTGGCAGCTGGCTTTTGTGTATTCTCTGAGTAAAAGACATCGGTTGTACCAAGATTTTACATTGTGATCATCTAGCTCGTTATCTTGGAGTTTTTCCATGTCTCTCACTAGGTTTTTTACATGAAAACCTGAAGTTTTGATGTTCAGTCTACTTAAGTAGTTCACCTCAATTTGGCTGACCAATACAAGCCAAACTTTGTGTGATTGCTTAAGAAGTGTTTGGTGATCTCTCCATAGTTTTTGTGTTGCCGCTAGTCGAAACAGCTGATTTTGCTGGGCTTTTGCCGTCGGAATTGAAGTTAGGGTTTAGGTTGTTGAAAGCTTGAAAACCTTGTGTTTTAGGCTGCTTTAACCTATTTCCTGCATCAAACTCTGGGTTTTCACAGCTGGGTCAAGATAGCAAAAACCTTAGATTTTTGGAAAGTTTTGACGTCCGTTTCACCGGTTTTGATCTTCCATTTGTTTATTTTTTATCATATCTTGAGTTCTACTCAACCTTTTAATGTGATTCTTGTTTTGTTGGATTTCTAACTCTGATCTATCATCTATGGAGTTTTGGTCATGTTGGAAGTCAAAGAACATACACAAACATACATGGTTTTGGCAGTAGATCAATTTTAATTGAGGAGTTAAGTCTTCTGCTAGATTTTTGGTATCATATGCCATTCATCCCCCTATAGTAGCTGCTCTTGTACCCTCCAATCCTACATTTAGGGAGAGGAAGAACCAAACAATGCAGACAAGATCAATGAATAGAGGAAGCAAATCACTATTGACAGTATCATGGCAATGTTGCTCACTCCCGAAGGATCCGGTAGAGAAGTTAGCTGCACAGGTCGTCGGTTTAAAGGGAATCATTGAATTGGTGAGTAGATTACCACAAGAGGTGTCAGATCAATGAGGTTGCTTGCTGGAGGTGCTGACAAGCTGCGCGAAGGGAGGCCACTGGTCATTATGCCGGATCAAGGAGGCATGCCCGTTCGAGGAGCCACCAGATCAAGGAGGTGCTGTAAGAACGAGGTCAGAGGCTCTACCTCGTCATCAACTTCTGCTCAACAAATAGATTGACATCAGACTAGAGAGCGAAGCGCACATGTGTGCTCCCCCAGCCTCCACAGAAATTTATTTCCCCTGCGGATTAGTGTAGGTCGTTCATATGGGTTGTTCCAATGCTTGTTCCTGCCAAAGAAAGTTTTCGCCTATCATAGGTATTGTGCTGCATGCGTATATTCTATTTCATAATCCACGAGGATCCACGTCAATCTACGAGCTCCAAAAGAGACTCTAGGGATCTGATACTCTGTATACGGTCAAGGGTTGAAATGCCGGTCATCTTTCGCGCAAATGGCATTGGGCTCAATGAACAGATCCTCACCAAGACTCTGCTTGACGGGTCTAGCCTGGTTGTCACTATCAACCACGTTGGAGCACACATGACAAGGTTTGGAGCGTGATAGTAGCAACTTTATACATATTCAAATCCCCATACCTTACTTTTGATGCTTCTAACTTGTATTCATGATTATTAATGAAACTAGACTTTGCTCAGCATTTGTAACACTTAGTTTTTGAGAAGGTCCTATCTACCTTATATCTATAGGGTTAGGATTACACAATGAGAGTTTTCGAGTCAGTTACAACATGTTCCTTCTAAGGCAAGTCTATCTCTAAGCTTTCTTACTGGCCCTAGGCGGGAGGGGCGACCACTTAGGGCCCAGGCCACCAGGGGGCCCATGAAGGCCCATAATTGCACCATGTTGACTTAAAAAGTACATGCCAGTATTTCTGGTTTGGTTTATCTATACGGTAACGAGCTATCATATTTCATTTGGGCAAAGTACGTGCCCGAAGGTGACACATGTCGGTGAATTAAAGCCAACTACATGAAGAAGGCAGGAACTTTGCAACCACTTAGTATTCCGGCATGGAAGTGGGAGGAAAATAGCATAGATTTCATTGTTGGGTTGCCTCTCATTGCCAGCAAGCATGATTCGATTTGGGTGATCGTGGATCGGTTAACCAAGTCGACACATTTCATTCCAATAAATGCATAGTTCCATGCCAAGAAGTATGCCGAGCAATACATTGCAAGGATATTATGCTTGTACGGAGTTCCCCATACGATCATTTCAAATCGAGGCGCATTGTTCGTTGCTTGTTTCTAAGAGCAGTTCCATGCCTCGTTGAGGACCAAATTGATTAGAAGCTCTGCATATCACCCTCAAACGGATGGTCTAATGGAGAGGGTGAGTCAAGTTCTCAAAGATATGCTTCGAGCATGTGGCATTTACCACGGTAGAAGTTGCGATGATCATTTACCGTTGGCGGAATTCTTTTATAACAATGGTTATCAAGCGAGCATTAAAATGACACCTTATGAAGTTCTCTACGGTCGGAAGTGCCGCACACCCTTGAATTGGTGTGAGTCCGGCGAGAGAGTTATTTACGGGATTTATCTCGTAAATGAAGCCGAAGAGCGGGTTAGGCTCATTCAAGCTAATCTCATAGCCGCTCAATCTCGTCAAAAAAATTATGCTTACAAAAGGCAACGGTCTTTGCAATTTGAAGTCGGAGATCAAGTGCATCTCTGTGTATCCCCAATGAAAGGCTTTCATCGCTTTGGGGTGAAGGGAAAACTAGCTCCACGTTTCATTGGTCCATTTGTTATCATGGAAAGATGTGGACCCTTGGCTTATCGTTTGGAGCTACCAATGTTATTAGCAGGAATCCATGACATTTTCCATGTATCCCAACTAACAAAGTGTCTCAAGTTCACTACCGCTGTCTGACCCGACGATGTTGAAGGGTTGCAACCGGACCTCACGTATACAGAATATCCAGTTCAAATTCTGGATGAAAAGACACGAACAACAAGAAATCGGACTTTATGTTTCTACAAGGTTTTATGGAGCAATCATACCGCTGATGAAGTGACATGGGAAAGCGAAGACTTTCTCCACTCCAACTATCCAGAACTATTATCTGATTTCCTTCGGTAATTTTCCCCACTTCGCCTTTTCTTTTGTAATCTCGGGACGAGATTCCTTTAAGGGGGGTGGGATGTGAAATCCCAAGATTTCAGACACGTGTAGTTCAGCTCATGAACACTTAGAAAAATGGGTGGAATTAAAAATATTTTGAATACAATGATGTGAGATCAAAGGTGGGACTAAAAACAGCAACATGGCACCTAAAAATCTTCATATGATCGCACATTTCAAATCCTTAGGTTCAAACTAGGCAGTCTGTCAAATGTACTTAAATTTGGAGCTAAGTGATTTAGTTCAAAATAGAGTATTGTTGAGTAGAGTTCCTAACTAAACATCTGAATTCTACTCACAACATTGCCAAACATGGAGATCTGATTTCACATTTCAGTTCTCCATAGTCTAAATAGTATCCCTACCAAATATCATTGAATTTGTTCTAGGTTTGCTATTGGTTTGGATGAGATAAAGTGGAAATCTAAATTTAAATTCAAAACATCAGATTTTAAATTTAAGTTCATCAAAATTCAAATTTAATGGTGGATTCAACATATTCAGTTTAGCCGACATGCACATTTTACCATTTTTGAAGTAGGTTTACTATTTTAAACTGAATTTACAATGTGGATAAGGGGGAGGTGGGACCCACTTGTCACTACAGAGTATACAGTAATTTATTCTCTCTCGCGCGAGCGCGCCCCCGAGCGCCTAGTCATCGGTGATTTCCACCGTGGCACAGGAGCTGGCGAGCTGTTGTAACTGCGGTCGACCGCCTCGACCCCTGTACAAACCCCCTCGCACGTCGTGGGTGAAAAGCACTCAAGTTTTCCTCTGTTCAACACTCGCTGCACCACGAGCTCATCTCGCCGCCACCTCGGACCTCCGTCACCCCGGCTATCCAGCCTCTCTCGCACCTTGCTCCAAAAAGAGAAAAGGTGCGCCATAGATAACTATTGCTCACAGTGAAAGCGGTTCTTCGTTTCATTCCTTGGGTGCACAGTATCTTCTGTATTTCCCTTGGTGTGTTCATTTGATCCAAACTTTTTTCAAGGTGAAATTCATCTCACACGATTATTTAGTGATCATGTGCATCTATTGACATGATCTAGACATCCTTACATCGCTATAGGAAGAAGTAGAGCAAGTTTTGCCCAAGAAACCGAGGAGTTCACCGAGTTTTTGCCTTCAGCGGCGAAAACTTTTCGTTTCACCAGTGAACTCTAGGTTCTAGCCATTTTCATCGTCTTCTTGGTTCATATTTGTGCTCCACGTGATCCGGCGATGCTGTAGGAGCGAAAACCGGTCGAAAAGAGGTCTTCCCGAGCTAGAACACTGTCACCATGGTCAGCCATGTTCCGGCCATCGCCGGCGTGGGCTGAGGTCACCAGCATGCTCAGCGTGCAGAGTTAGGCACTGGCGGCGAGTTTCGAATATCCGGATGGCCGGGAACACCTCAGCGGCGAGCTCGCCATCGTGCGCCGCCGCGGAGAGGTCGGGCGTCGGGAGGTAGAAGACGACCCGGCTGGTCCCACGTGTGAGCGACTGTTCTGATCAGTTGTGGCCAGGATCCGGTGTGGCTGCACAGGTATTACTCTGTAGCCCCGTGTTGCTTCGCTCTGAGTACTCCAATTTAAATAGGTGGGCCCGGGTGACTGATTAAATTATTTTAAGTAGGAAATTAATTCTAGTTTGAGGGCAAACATTGGAAATTCATATCTTTCAGTAGGACTGTCCAAATTTCTTAAACCAATTTTGTTAGAATCCTTTTGACCAGTACATTAAGACAATACCATTTAATTGATATGAAAGACTCTGGATTTTGCTTATTAATTCCTTTAATTTAAATTTTTAGGAATTAATTACAGAAGATCCCACATTAGGAAAACTTCCAAATTTGACCAGAACCTCCTTTATAATACATTTGATCATCAGGCCAAATTTCAGCTTCAGTGGACATTGCTAAGTAGGGTAAATAATAGCATTTTGCTTTATGTCCCTGAAAATTCACAAAAACAATTCCAAAAATTATTAGCAACTTATAAAAGCCATATCTTTCTGTATATAGCTTAGAAAATTGTGAAACCAATTTTGTTAGACCCCTCATGACTTGTACTGTATGAATAACATACTTTAATGAATGTCAAGGCCCTAAATTTTCTCTGCATATTCAGAGGAGATTAAAGCTTTAGTGAATTATTATGAACAGATATTAAGAGATAAATCATGAAACTTGGCTAGCAAATCAGAGATGATCCATGTTAGCTTCCACAGAAATCTAAGGGGCATTAAAGTCATTTGTCAATACACTTCATATCACATATGAATTTCATCCATATAAGTAATGTAAATTATTGCATTTGTTCATATCGTTTAGTTTCTGAACTCGAGGAGACTCCGGAACCACTCACAAGTCTTCCTAGGAGACTGACTGGGAACCCGAGCAGCAACATGGCAACCCTGGGTTACATTTAACAAGCCTTTATAACATTTTCCTTCATAACATGTGAGTAGTAGTTATAGGATGTGCATTAGGTTAAGGTGATTGAAACCCCAATGGCATGACCAAATAATCCGTTTTCTTCATGGGTAGCTTAGTATCCTGTCATGTAGATTCTTGCTAGGCTTAAAGTTATAGAAGTGATTCGGTAGAAGCCGAGTAGTTGGAATCTACTCGCAAGAGAAGGAATAGGGCACACGGAGGATTTATTAACATGTCCCACTCAATTGTGAAGGTCTTGTATGTGTAGCTCTGTTTGTGTCAATCAAGGACTGTCCGTATGCAGCCCCGCTGGGCAAGTTTGAACTGTACCCGTATCGTACAGGATATATGGGCCCCATGAAACCGATGTAGCTTAGTTAACTTGGTCGTTGAGGCATTGGTCGCTGTATTAAGGGTGTTGGTTGAAGGCAGCAAGGTGTAAATCCGCTAACGGGCACACCGTCTAGGACGCTTGCTCCTTGTAGGGACCTCCTGCTCGGGACGGTAGGACCGGTTCAACAATTGAGTGTCCTCATGAAAGGTGGCCGTGTAAGGCAGAAAGAGCGTGCCTCGGGCAGCTTCTAGTATGGGCGTACATGTCGTGTATTACCGGGTGTCGTTTTATTGCAATCAACATCTCTCGCCGTTATTTGAGTACCGCTTGGTCACTGCTCTGTGACGTAGTAAGAAAGAATAGTTAGAGCAGGAATAACTTTGATAATAGGAGTTGATATTGCATTTCCACCTTGGGTGAAGTAAGATTAGTGCAAACTAAACTTAAATTCCTTTCCCTAAGGTAAGCAACATCGGGATGAAGCGGTTCCTGTTTGATTGTGGATTCACGATGTTGTGTAGCACTAGGGGTTCAATCTATGCTAAAAGTTGAAGCTAAGAACCTACGGTTTAGGTGAGTCTTTTATGCAAACATTTCCTGCATATGTTAGAACCCTTTAATCATGTAGAGTTTCATGGTTAATATGAGTCGATTAAGACTTGCTGAGCTTTCGTGCTCACGGTTGCTATATAAGTTGTTTCTGTAGGTGAGGGGCCATCTATGGCCTTGTCTGACGAAGGGCTCAAGTGGGAGGCCATACCCCCGTCGAGGTATACGGCTGAATGGGAGCCCTGCATGCTTCCGTGAGGAGCTGCTGATAGAGTGAACAATACGAGGGCAGGACTGTTAATTATTTTGCATAGTGTATATGTAGGGTATGAGTAGAGACAAGACTTCCACTGTAAACATGTTTAAAATGTAATATATTTCTTCTTGAACTTGTTGTTTCAAGCTTATGTCATGTAATATGAACGTATTTTGAAGTGTGTTGTTGGGTGTCGCAGCGTATGACACCAGCCCATGCGATTCCTGGAATGTCGGGACCCCCGGTCCACACACGGATTATAATGGATCTTAATCTCATAGTCTTTGATTAGTTCTAACCATCTCCGTTGTCGCATATTCAACTCCTTCTGAGTGAATATGTACTTCAAACTCTTGTGGTCGGTGTAAAGGTGTACTAGGTTCCCTAGTAAGTAATGGCTCCACATCTTCAAGGCAAGGACCACCGCAGCGAGCTCAAGATCATGATTTGGATAATGCTGCTCATGATTCCTGCATTGTCGTGATACGTATGCGACCACACGTCCGTCTTGCATCAACACACAGCCAAGCTCAATACCAGATGCATTGCAAAATACATCGAATGGCTTCGTTGTATCTGGTTGAGCTAGAATTGGGGCTGTTGTGAGATGCTTCACTAAGGTTTGGAAAGCTTATTCACATGCTGCATTCCAAACATATTTAATTCCCTTTTTCAGCAACTCCATCATTGATTTGGCAATCTTTGAAAAGCTCCGAATGAACCTCTGATAATATCCGTCTAAACCCAAGAAGCTGCGAACTTCATGGACAGACTTGGGGGACTTCCATTTCAGCACTTGCTCGATTTTGCTTGGATCAATAGCAATGCCCTATGCTGATATAATGTGCCCAAGAAACGGCACTTGTTTGATCCAAAACTTACATTTGTTGAACTTGGGATAAAGAATTGTGGTCTCTTAATCGTTGAAGCACGATATGCAAGTGCTCGGCATGTTCTTTCTCCGACTTGGAATATACCAGAATGTTGTTGATGAAGACCACAACAAACTGGTCCAACTCTGGCATGAATACGGAATTCATGAGGTACATGAAGTGAGCTGGAGCATTGGTGAGACCAAAAGACATGATGAGAAACTCATATAAGCCGTATCTTGTTGAAACTACCCTCTTTTGAACATCTTCACCCGGATTTTGATTTGATGATATCCAGACTGAAGTTCCATCATAGAGAACACCTTAGCACCCACTAATTGATTGAATACATAGTCGATATGAGGTAGTGGATACTTTTTCTTGATAGTAACGGCATCGAGAGGACGATAGTCTACACATAACCTCAACTTCTTGTCCTTCTTCTTCAAGGACAGCGCCAAGCATCCCCATGGCGATGAACACGGTTGAATGAAACCTTTCTTCATGAGGTTATTCATCTGCTCTTTCAACTCTACAAGCTCATTCGGATCCATTTTATACGGCCTCCAAGAAATCGGGGTAGTACCCGACGCGAGTTCGATTTTGAACTCCACATTTTGTTCCGATGGCATGCCCGGTAAATCATCGGGAAATACATCTGGGTTTTCACATACCACCGGAATCTCTTCCAATTTGCTGGCTTCAACATGATATGTCATTGCGCCTTTCAAAACATTGGTTTCAAACACCAATAGATGGGAGCCATTAATGGAAGAGTGGAGCTGAATTGCTCGAAGACCCATGTTGAGAATGGCATCATGGCGATATAACCATGGCATCCCTAAGATAACATCTATATTTTGATCTTCTAGGGCAGTAAGAGAGGTGGGGTATATTTTCCCACCTAAATCAAGTGGTGCTTTTGGGACCAGTTTGGCCCGAACCTCTAACTCGATTCTAGCTTGGGGTGGCAAGGACCCAAAGGAAACCGACCTGATTGGGCGGCCCCTAATGAGTAAGCCATGGCGTAGGGCCACACCACTGTAAGCCCCAATTTATCTTCTCAATAAAATCCCTTACATCCACTCAACAGATTGGAAATCCAGTAGTTCAAAGTTTATGATTCCCATACCATTTGTCAGAAGCTATTTTCCCACTCAGTGAGCAAAGCAAGTAAACTTTTTACGAATAGCAATGAAATTTGATACTTGCTAGCATATGATTTACTTATGAAATTATAAGTGGCACCAGAATCAAATAATATGAATGTGGGGTGGTTGTGGAGAGTGAACACACTCGTCAGTACCGGTTTGCCTTCCGACACATCCTCGATAGTGATATGGCAGATGTTGCCTGATTTCGGGGCTGGTTTATGTGACATCCTGGCTCCCAGCTTAATAGGATTGATAGAGTACTCATACCATATAGGTATATCTTCTTTTTCGGAAACTGACCTGCAAAGGACTCCGGGGTTAAGTGTGCTTGGCCCGGAGAAATTTTAGGATGGGTGACCAGCCGAGAAGTCTTCCCAAGTGCGCATGACTGAGGACAGAGTGCGCAAAAAAGACTAGTGTTGGTATGTGGGGCTAGTCTATGATCCTAGAGAGCTGCCACAAATGGTATCAGAGCTGACCGTCACAGTTTCACGGGTGCGCACGGGTCAGTGAGAAGGATACGGTAGTGTAAGGGTCAGGGACGTGGGTATGTACACATGATGTGTGGGTCCTCTGTGAGGGACACAGTGTGGTACGTATGCTGCTAACAGGAAGTACGGTATGCGTGAGGACGTCGGTCTTCTAAGAGGGGTGGATTGTGACATCCTGGCTCTCGGTTTAATAGGATTGATAGAGTACTCATACCATCAAGGTATACATTCTTTTCTGGAAGCCGACCTGCAAAGGACTCCAGGGTTAAGAGTGCTTGGCCCAAAGAAATTTGGGGATGGGTGACCGGTCGGGAAGTCTTCCCGGGTGCGCATGAGTGAGGACAAAGTGCACAGAAAAGACTAGTGTTGGTATGTGGGGCTAGTCTATGATCCTAGAGAGCTGCCACAGTTTATTGGGTTGACCCCGGGGATGATTTGCACCTTGGTGCACTACTTGCCCGCTGCCCTGCGGCTTCTTTGGACATTCCCTAGAAAAATGATCGGCACGACCACACATGAACCACGTGAAGTTGGTTGGTCCCCGACTACCTTGGGGACAGAATCCGGGTGCACGTTATTGTGGTGGGTATGCACGCAAAAATCCCCGTCGCTGTTGTCGCAGAGGTGGTGGAAGCTGGGCGCGTTGAATTGCCGACCATGGAACATCAGCTGCCGAGCTGATGGTTGACACCTCTGATCTGATGGTGGGCGATATGCCATACAGTACCTTTGGGGATTGCCTCCCCCGCTGCCCTGTGGGGCGCTTCTATTCCTCTTCTCCATGGTAAACTTACGGGAAGCGTCCTCTTGCACGATGGTGGTGTTGACCATGTCGTTGAGCATTCCACGGTTAAACTGTGCAAGCTTGTCTTTCATCTTCGGATTAATACCCCGATAGAAGATCTCGCGCTTCTTGTCCTTCCTGTTGATATAATTTGATGCATACTGCACCAGCTGGTTGAAGGCCCAGGAGTACTCATGAGCACTCCTCAATCCTTGTCTCAGCTCCATAAATTTCTGGAGCTTCCTCTTCATGATACCTGGAGGTATGTGGTAAGCGTGAAACACCTCCTGGAATTCCACCCAGGTTAGGGCATAACCTGGCGGTAGTGAGGCGATGTGGCTCGCCCACCAAGCACTGGCGGGTCTTTGAAGCTGTTGCGCTACGTACAGTGCCTTCTGGTGTTTGGAGGATTGTAGAAGTTCGAACTTCAAGTAGATAGTGTGGAGCCAGTTGTCCGCCTCGAGGGGTTCATCGGCATCCATGAAGGCCGGTGGATGCGTCACCAAAAATCTGAGTAAGAGCTGTTTGGAGGCTGGCGATTACATCCCTCTTGACGTCCCCCTTGATGGGATGTATTTTGGATGAGTGTGCGCAGAAGCTCAGTCTGCTCGTCGTGCAAACTCGTCATCAAAGCGAGGACATCCACCAAGGTAATTGGAGGTGGAGGTGGTGGTTGCTGCTGCTGTGGTGTCTCCCGCTCATGCTGCTGGGAGCTCTCTCCCTGACTCATCCCACTGACATCATGCGTGGAACGTGTGCGAGTCATTCTGCAGCCACAATAAAATTTCCACATGAGACACCATACAAAATCTAATTCATTGCGATAGTAGGAATTGTAATAACGACCAACATCTTGTGAACATACTCATATATTGATAAAGCATATCTTTATTTACAATATATCCCCTGGGGACCATTTGTTACAATAACAACTCCAAAATGATGAACTTTTTGCCTGCAGTTCATCTCTCCTCTTATGGTCACCACAAAATGTCGTACCATGTCGTCACTTATGCTAAAACAACACTACTAATTACAATATGACACAAAAATGGTCCGGTGTTCCCTCTACCCCATGTTAACTACTCTTCATCAAATGCCGGCTCAGGCTCCCCCGGATCCTCCTCTGGTTCGGAATCTGAGGCTGGAGCGACAAGTTCAGGCTCAGCATTGATTACCATAGCTTCGGGTTCGAGTTCAAGTTCCACTGGAGCTACAATCTCAGCTGGTTTGACGAGGGCAGGCTGCAAAATGGGTTGTACAGCGTTCAACTCGTCCTGAGCAAGCATCCAATCATGCTCCCAATTCTGGGATGCCTAAATGGTGTCATCCCTCTCCTCTGTGAGTACGTTGATGTTGTGCAGTTGTGCACCCACCATTTGCTGACTCACATTCATCTCATCCCGGACATGCTGCAATTCTTCCTGAGTCCGTTACAGCTCATTTTCAGCCACCATGAGATGATGGATTGTCGGGGCCAGATGTGCATGCATTGAATCCTTCTAATGTTGGATCTGATCCTTGCGAGTGTTCTCTTGATTCAGCTTGCCCATAAGTTCTTCGATGGTGCTGGCTTGACCATCAATCACAAATTTGTTGGCTGCAGCGAAAAAACTGGTAGTAGACAACCTCAAGTTGAAATAAGGGTTGAATAAGCCAGTCAGCTCACTGTATCGCCGTTCCCATTCCTGATGAGATAACCCCATAATAGGTAGGAGCGCGACCGATGTTGACCCCACTTGCTTTACATGAATCTGGCAGAAATGCGTGATGGCTTCACGGGACGCCATATCCCACAAATCATCCATGCGGTGCCCTTCAATATAACAGTGAATGGTACCCAACCTGGTGGTTCTGGACTTGCAGGGACATCCAAGTGCATAATACAAGATGTCTCACCATTCTATGTCTTCTCTTTTCCTGAAAGCATGGGGCGTCGGTACATCCCAAATGTTGCAACAACATCTGCTACAATGCTGGGAAACTGGGAAAGTGCTGTCCAAACGAACTGATCCATCCATTGTCCAGCGTGATTCCAATATATGTGATCTGTGGAAGAAGAGATTTGATTAACTGAAATACTCAATTTACAGCAAGATGATAGAAATTTAAACATGACACGACCTCACGGCCTCGTCGAGCTAGGATCACGCTGAGGGATGCTGCGTTGCACAGCACCGGATAACACACATAAAAGGTACAAAGTGGAAGCAAAGTTTTATTACATAAACGAGTTTATGAACATTTTTACAACTAAATATGTTCAGTCTACACTCACGGGCGCAGACTATGCACTGAGTTCACGTTCAGCCCGCGAGCGTGTCCCCGCTAGCACACACGCACACTAACACGGAGGCGTGCACGACTCCCACTCAACGGGGTTTCCCTCTTGGGGTTCTATCTCCTCATCGGGAGTCTCTTCCTCATAACACCCTGCAAAAGCTTCAAACACAAACAGTGAGCACGATGGCTCAGCAAGTCTGACCCGTCTTTCCTATGTATGAAACTTCTACATGCGGGGTTATGTGTAATTGGGAATGTAAGTTGCAAAGGACTCGCCTAATTATTTAAACCTTACTTTCATGTTTTAGCAGCAAATTATGGAGAACCTCACGCTAAGGCACATAAGAGAGCCGCAATCAAACAAGAAAAGACTTTCTCTCATGTTCTTTGCCCAAGGTTAAAAAGAACATTAATTTGCTCTAAACTACAACAAGTCATTAACAATCAAGGTATAACTTTCAATCAGCAACTTTTACATGACTCTAGCCTGTTCTTTCTACGTCACGGTACAGTGAACAAGTGGTACTCACTGAACGCGAGGGACGGCGATTATAATCGATTTACACCTGCAGGGTTACCCGAATAACCCGTCACGTACGCCCGTACTCGATGTTTCCTACAGCAACCATCACGGGCGTCGTACGCAACCACCTTTCATTCGTTAGCCAAATGTTGAACCGGTCCGATCGTCCCAACCAAGAGGTCTCTGCGCGCGCATCCGCAGTGCTGCCAGCCGATTTACACGTTAAGCTTTCAACCTACTCTCTGGACGACAAGCAATGCCTCAACACCTAACTACCCGAGATACATCGGTTTCCCAGTTCCCATATATCCGGTAGGTCTTTGGTACTGTTCTAGCTTGTTCAACAGTCCCGCACACGGCTCGGTCCTCAATCGGCAGAAGCAGAGCTATGGCACCCATGCCCCAAAGTCCTGCTGCCCTTACTCTCCGCTCGGTCTAATTTTTCTTGCCATGTGTTCCATTTGCTATCTTTACCCGAGTAGTGTGCCTCTAGCCTATTCTCGTGAGCAGTTCCAACTACTCGACTTGTACCGAATCCTACACTATCTTAGCATTGCAGTGGCTAATCGAGGTTTAAACACCTAAGCCCAAACAATGGTTTTCTTGGCTATGCATTTGAGTTTTCAAACAAGACTCTAATGCAAAAATTGAAGTGGGTGCTCAAAGTAAGTTCTCAAAACAGTAAAATTTATAAAAAGGCTAATGCAAATCGGAGGTTGCCTTGCTGCTGTTGGTCGTAGGGTATCTGTTTCTCCGGAGTGATGAAGTCTAAGACTTCGGGCTCCTCCTCAACCTTAGCGACTACATGAGATAAATACATGTATGTATAAATTTGAATGCATTTGAATTTGAAGTTGAATTTGTTAACACTATAAGTATTTTCAGACAGGCTAAATGACTCTGAAATTTTTACTGTGGTTTGGATATAACATAAAAAGAGACTTGGCCAAGTTTCATTTGCGGCAAAGCTCATTTGAGCCCTCCACAAATAATTGTGTACTTGGCCTTAATTGGAACTCTTAGGGTGTTCTAGGGATTTTCATCGAGCAAGCCATGATTTTCTGAAAACTAGATTTTCAGAAGCTTCTAATGGAGTTGGTTTCACCTAATTTGAAGATTCCTAGCCAATGATATGAGCTAAACAATTTCAGAGAAATTCTAAAAATGTTTCTGGACATTTTCCATTTTCTCTGGAACAGTTTTATTAATCACACCATTAGGTGGATCAAATGAGCTCAAATGGATCTGAAATTTTTATGCTAGCTCAGGGCGATTATGAAGAACATCCTGGCCAAATTTCAGAATTGACATGGACCCGACGCTGCCCGTTCAGTCATGGGGATGGGGCACCTCGCCCGGGAATTGCATTGGGTGGTGCCGAGTTACGCGGCACCCAACAGCACACATATAAGGAAAATTGTATTACATAAATCAAAAGCGGAAGCTTAAAACTGTTGTTTGTAAATAATTTACATAAATTAGATACAGCGGATGTCTATAAACAACTCACGTCAAATAACTAATGAGCACTCAAGAGGAGGTCCAGCCCGCGGACTCCTCTCGCTAGCAACACGATGGCATGGCAGCGGCTAGGTTCTCCATGTGTAACATGACTCGGAAGTCTCCGAGTCTAATCGGAAAACCTTCTTTATAAGCGTCGATGTTAACCTGCAAAACCACTCTTATAGCAAGAGTGAGCACAAAGACTCAGTGAGACTTAACCGTCTCTCCTAAGGCATGCAACTCTACATGAAAGTAACATAAGACCTAAACATGTAAGTTGCAAAAAGACTCGCCTATGAGTTCATCCTTAACTTTCAGATTTTTGCCATCAGAGTAGTGACCTTGCGCCCAGCAACATTGGAACTCCACAATCAAACAGGAAACACTTCATTCCGATGTTACTTGTCCCAATGTGAAAAATAACTTCAGTTTGCTCTATCACTACTTCATACATGGTTTTCATGCAATTCCAATTATCATAGCAGAAACTTAAACTTTGCAAACTTTTTCTACACAACTTGATTACTATGTCACAACATCGGAGCAAGCGGTACTCAATAACCGCGGGGGATGATGATTCGAATCAAACACTGCCTGGATAGCTCGACACATACGCCCGCCTCTGAAGACCCAAATCTGGCGTCCTTCATTACGTCGTATGTGGCAACCTTTCGCATGACACTCGACTGTAGAACCGGCCGCGCCGTCTCGGGCTCATAGGTCTAACGAGACGATGTGGTATGCCTCTACAATCCAATTAACCTGGTACATCGGTTTCCTGGGTCCCATATAGCAGTAAGCATCCGGAACTCAATACTTGCTCCTGGATGCGGCACACGCATCGGTCCTTAACCGACACAGGCAGAGCTACTCGACCAAGACCGCGTCTTTGTCACTGCCTAACCCTCCTGCCTGGTCTCATCTTTAGAAATATAAACTTTAGTTTGCCTTTTAAACTACACCAATGTAGTCCCGACTATAGCTCGTGATCGTGTTTTTACACCACAAGACGGGAACCCGAGTAGAGCGCGAACGGGTCGTCACGGTTGGGAATTTTATCAACCCAACAGATACCACCTACAGCCCTGCAGGGCACGCCGATGGCAAGTGCTGCGTATGTCCTCCTAGGCTATTTTCAGAGGAACACACTATCACTTTACTGACCACACGATGGGGTCTCCACTTTCTTTCCTAATGCACGCTAGAGATCAGCGTTTCATATGAATCAGGAACATGAAGAGTCCAAGAGTTTCATATTAACGTCTCACACCAAGTTGTGAGACCTATCCCTGAACCACTTTCCTCGTCAGGGGAGCTAACCGAAATTGAACCGCTTTCGGTGGCATTTCTTACCATGCTTACCTGAGCGTAGGTGCGTCGTTACATAACCAAAATTCAGAATTATAACAAGTATGTTAGTCATGCCACTTTAAGTAACTATACTACTATAGTCCTTATGTGGGCCTAATACCGTTTCCTCATCGTATCCTAAGTTTTTGTCGTAATACGATCCTTACTCCATGCGCTATTACCAATGTGGCTCTGATACCATGCTGACAGGGACCCGACGCCGCCCGTTCAGTCACGGGGATGGGGCACCTCGCCCGGGAATCGCATTGGGTGGTGTCGTGTTACGTGGCACCGAACAGCACACATATAAGGAAAACTGTATTACATAAATCAAAAGCGGAAGCTTACAACTGTTCTTTGTAAATAATTTACATAAATTAGCTACAGCGGAAGTCTATAAACAACTCACGTCGAATAACTAATGAGCACTCAAGAGGAGGTCCAGCCCGCGGACTCTTCTCGCTAGCAACACGATGACATGGCAGCGGCTAGGTTCTCCATGTGTAACATGACTCGGAAGTCTCCAAGTCTCACCGGACAACCTTCTTTATAAGCGTCGATGTTAACCTGCAAAACCACTCTTATAGCAAGAGTGAGCACAAAGGCTCAGCAAGACTTAACCGTCTCTCCTAAGGCATGCAACTCTACATGAAAGTAACTTAAGACCTAAACATGTAAGTTGCAAAAAGACTCGCCTACGAGTTCATCCTTAACTTTCAGATTTCTGCCATCATAGTAGTGACCTTGCGCCCAGCAACATTGGAACTCCACAATCAAACAAGTAACACTTCATTCCGATGTTACTTGTCCCAATGTGAAAAATAACTTTAGTTTGCTTTATCACTACTTCATACATGGTTTTGATGCAATTTCAATTATCATAACAGCAATTTAAACGTTGCAAACTGTTTTCACACAACTTGATTACTACGTCACATCATGGGAGCAAGCGGTACTAAATAACCACGAGGGACGGTGATTCGAATAAAACACTGCCCGGATAGCTCGACACATACGCCCGCCCCTGAAGACCCAAATCTGGCGTCCTTCATTACGTCGTATGTGGCAACCTTTCGCAGGACACTCGACTATAGAACCGGTCACGCCGTCTCGGGCTCATAGGTCTAACAAGACGATGTGGTATGCCTCTAAAATCCAGTTAACCTGGTACATCGGTTTCCTGGGTCCCATATAGCAGTAAGCATCCGGTACACAACTCAAGACTTGCTCCTGGATGCGGCACACGCATCGGTCCTTAACCGACACAGGCAGAGCTACTCGACCAAGACCGCGTCTTGTCGCTGCCTAACCCCCTGCGCGGTCTCATCTTTAGAAATATAAACTTTAGTTTTCCTTTTCAACTACACCCATGTAGTCCCGACTATAGCTCTCGAGTAGATTCCAACTACTGGACTTCTACCGGATGTCATAACATATTCAGCACGGCAACCTTCTACAGCGGAAAACTATATTCTACCCTCGACTCTGGGGTTCATTTGGTCATGCATTTGGAGTATAAACCATCCTTGACCTAATGTACATACAAACCTTCAACTATAATTGTGAACAAAGTAAAAACTTTATAAATAACTTAAATGCAAACTGGAGCTTGCCTTGGTTTTGCAGGTGACTAAAGCCAGATAATTTGTGAAGTTAGTTGCTGATTACTTGAAGCTTAATCACTACCCTTCTTGCTCCTTGATCCAAGTTTCACTTCTCCTCCAGTTTTCCACATTTAATCACTACACGTTATGAATATCCATATATGTTTAATTGTAAAACTTTTGGTAACAAGTTCTAAATACAAGTTTAAAACTGAAACTCTGTTTAAGAATTTAAAATGACACTGGTGCTAGTGGTTTGGGTTTGGGTTTAAGTACTATGATACAGCGATAAGTGTGCTTCATCACTTGTGGGTTGATCACCTAATGTGGTTGAACAGAACAGTACTGATCCAGGGCTCCAATGGAGCTGAAAATTTTCATGTGACTTTCTTGTTACAAGAAAGTCATCTGGACCAAAATTTAGAATTTTTCAATGAATAGATCACTCAGAACAATTCCCTAAGCATTTAGGCGAAAAGGAATTAATTCTGAATAAATTTGCACTTTCATGCAAATTCAAGTGAACCACAAATTCAAACATAACTCAGGGATCATGGCTGAATTTTCCTACGAATTTTGGAACTAGGAATTTCCCAGGACTGAATTTCCAAATTTTGGAAATTCTCTGAAAATGTTTCTGTATTCATTTGAAGACAGAAAATTGAAATCAGAATGATCCTAACAAAATCAACTCCAACTGAGCTGAAACTTTTATAAGAGTTCACTAATATCCTGAAGAATATTCTGGCAAAATTTGAAAGTTTTTGAATGAACCAAACTCCCTCTAAAATTCTTTTTCCGAAAATATTTAAAGAATTTTCCAGAAATTAATATTTATTTTCATACAAACTGGGTTGCACCTTTGGTTAGATATTGCCAAGATGAATCTAACCGAATTTGAATCACCCAATTTGGAGTTTCCTAGCACAAGTTATGAATTTCTAAACTTTGCTTGAAATCTGGAATTAATTTCCTACAGAAAACCTACCCAGACCCACTGTTTAAATGGCAGCCAATATAACGCGAGCCACACCGGTTACAGGGTTTGCCCGCGCGCAGCCACACTGGATCACAGGCAACAGCAGATCCAGATTTTAAATTTCCAGCGGCTGACATGTGGGTCCGACGGGGTCTTCGTCTTCCTCGGTCGATTTCCCCCGCCCGGGCCTCCCCCTCGCCGGCACTTCACCGGAGCTCGCCGGACCCAGCTTCCCAGCCCCCTCTCGGCCGGAGACTCGACGCCTGTGAGTTTGGGAGGTCGGGGAATACGTCTGCGGGATTGGCTCGGGCTGCCGGTGGCCGGACTACCCTCGGTGATGTGTGGCAGCCTCGGGAGCACTGCGGCACCGTCAGCTGGCCGACCTATTCCGACAAACAAGCAAACCAACCTGTGCTAAAGCACCCCGGGAGCTTACGGAAGACCGACACGGCTTCAAAACGGCCCGGGAACGGCTGCAAATCGGTTGTCACCGTGCGCCCGTGCGTCCCCACCATGGCCGCCGATCGGAAAGCTCGAAATTCGTTGCCCCTACCCGGCTTTAGGCTAAGGCTGTGAAGAAAAAATGTGCCCTAACCATTCTAGCTTCTGTGTGTGCAACATGAACAACTCTAACCGAGAATCAAGCGTCGATTTCCAAAAATCTTACCCGTGGTTAGGTTTTCCCCGTCCGAGAGGAATACTCAAAATTTTCGAGCTACGTTGCAAGGCTCAAGCTGAAACTTGGGGAGGAGCAGCGTGAAGACCCGGCGCGTCTCGGAGGGTGCTCGCTTGGTCGTGAAAAGCCTCGGTACGAGCTGTCCACGGTGACCCGAGTTGCCCTTTCGCCGGTGAGCTTCGGTTCTTCGTGCCAACTGTTGATTTGTGTGCACCACAAGCCAGGAACGTCAGAGCTGAGCTGGGGAAGATCTTGTACACACGTTAGTGCTCCCTTTTTGTGTTCACAGCTCGAGCAAAGGGGGAGCAACGCCGGTGTGCAATCGAAAGGAACAGAGGCGGCGCCGGTGGCTGCTTTCGTGCGTGGGAGCAGAACAGAAGCCACGAGCGTGAGCTGAGAGTGAGCAACTTCGTTGTTGCTTCGGTGTGGAGGATGAGCACCGAGGAAAACTGAGAGGAAAAGCAGGAGGTTTTGTCGGGGACTCGGTGGCGCGAGTGAGGCAATCGGCTGATCGAGTGAGAACAGAGGAAAACAGGGTTGCTTGGGTTGTAAGTTTCCCTCCCACTGACATGTGGGTCCCACTGCTTTTCTACCCAAAAGATCTTCCAAATTTGGCACAATGAAAATTTAAATCATGAAGAGCTCAAATTTGAAAGCCATTTGGAAGATTTGACAAGGTGCACTTCAGTTCCAAATTTGACTTCAAATTTCATGGAAATTCATAAGCCTCTTTGATATACATATCAAAGTGCCTCCAAATTTTCTCAAAATTTGTCTCCCTCATAATTTGGACCTGAAGAATTCAAATATGGCTTCAAACTTTTAATTTGGTGGATGCAAAGGGGATATTTACCACCACAGTTTGCATCCTCCATTTAAAATGACCACCTTGCATTTAAATGATCATTTGAATTCAAAGTGGACTTGAATTCATGTGCTTGCTCATGACCATCTTTACATGTTTAGAAAAGTTTTTGCAAGTCCCATTTTTTGGATTTAAACTCAACTTTATTCATTACTAAAGTTTTCCATTTACAAGTTTTGGAACTTTTACATTCCTCCCCCCTTAAAAATAATCTCGTCCAGAGATTCATGATTAAGAACAACGTGGGGAGGACAACTATCGAACATAAGCCTCTTACAACTCTGTATGATTGCGTTTAAATATTCCTCGCTTTCCCATGTAGCTTCCTCGGACGTGTGATTTTCCCATAGCACTTTGAAAAATCACAGCGTCCGGTTTCTGGTCTCGCGAGTCTTTTCATCAATTATCCGGGTTGGATGCGAAACATAAGTGAGGTCCGGCTTCAAATCTGCTATGCCTTCCGTGAGAATCTCCGTTGGAACTTTCAAACACTTCCACAACTGAGATATGTGGAAGACGTTATGAACTCCGGCTAAGGCTGCCGGTAACTCCAAACGGTATGCCACGGGTCCACATCTTTCAATGATGACGAAGGGACCGATATAACAAAGAGCTAATTTTCCTTTCACTCCGAATCGGTGAATTCCCTTCATAGGAGATACGGGGAGGTAGACGTGGTCCCGAACATGGAAGTCCAGAGGACGACGTCTCCTATCCGCATAGCTCTTTTGTCTGGACTGAGCGGCTTTAAGATTTGCTTGAATAAGCCTTACCCGCTCTTCATCTTCATTTACGAGATCAATCCCGTAAATCACTCTCTCGCCAGATTCGCACCAGTTCAAGGGTGTGCAGCACTTCCGGCCGTAGAGAGCTTCATAAGGTGCCATTTTTATGCTCGATTGATAACCGTTGTTATTTGAGAACTCTGCCAACAGTAAGTGATCATCCCAACGCTTACCGTGGTGGATGGCACACGCCTTTAGCATATCTTCAAGTATTTGATTCACCCTCTCAGTTTGCCCATCGGTTTGAGGGTGACACGCGGAGCTTCGAATCAATTTGGTCCCCAAGGATGCGTGTAGCTGTATCCAGAAACGGGCTTCAAACAGCGATCCTCTGTCGGAGATAATGGTATGGGGAACTCCATGCAAGCACAAGATTCGTGCTATGTACAACTGCGCATACTGCTTGGCGCTGTATTTGGTATGCACCGGAATGAAACGTGCTGATTTGGTTAATTGGTCAACGATTACCCAAATCGAATCATGGTGGTGGGAGGTCATCGGCAACCCGACGATGAAATCCATACTCAAGTCTTCCCGCTTCCATGCTGGTATTTGTAGTGGTTGCAGCAGGCCCGACTTCTTCACATGGTCATCCTTAACTCTTCGACACGTATCACATTCTGAAACGTATTTTGCATCTTCACGTTTCATACGTGTCCACCAAAACTTCTTCCGGAGGTCTTGGTACATTTTATTGCTGCCCGGATGGATAGAAAATTTGGATAAGTGAGCCTCATCCAAAATTTTCTTCCGCAGCCTCATATCACGGGGTACGACTATCCGGTCCTTGAACCATAAGGTATCTTCATCATCTAACCGGAAACATTTAATCTCCCTGTTCTTTAACCTCCTTTTGATATGAGCCATGCCCTTGTCTTGCTTTTGAGCTTTCATAACCTCCTCTCTTAATGTAGGTATGAGGGCTCGATTATGTAGAGCTCCATATGGAACCAAGTATAGACTCGGTTCTTCCTCTTCTATCGGCGTAATGGTCAGATTATGAATATGAGACTTCCGGCTGAGTGCATCGGCAACCATATTTGCCTTGCCCGGATGATAATGAATTTCAATATCATAGTCCTTGATCAGCTCCAAACATCACCGTTGTCGCATATTCAACTCTTTTTGAGTGAATATGTACTTCAAACTTTTGTGGTCGGTGTAGAGATGAACCAGATTTCCTAATAGGTAATGTCTCCACATCTTCAAAGCTAACACCATGGCAGCAAGCTCGAGATCATGAGTTGGATAATGTTGTTCATGATTTCATAATTGCTGTGATCCATATGCGACCACACGTCCTCCTTGCATGAGCACACAACCAAGTCCAATGCTGGACGCATCACAATAAACATCAAAGGGCTTGGTTGTATCCGGTTGAGCTAAAACCGGGCCTGTTGTGAGGTGTTTCACCAACGCTTGAAAAGCTTCCTCACACGGCTTGCTCCAATCATATTTGATGCCCTTTTTCAGTAGCTCCGTCATAGGTTTGGAGATTTTTGAGAAGCCAGGGATGAACCTCCGATAATATCCTTCCAAACCCAAGAAGCTACGAACTTCATGGACTGACGTTGGAGACTTCCATTGCAGCACTTGTTCAATCTTGCTTGGATCAACAGTAATGCCTTCCGCTGAAATAATGTGTCCAAGAAATGGCACTTGGTTGATCCAGAATTCACATTTACTAAACTTTGCATAGAGCTTGTGATCTCTCAAGCGTTGAAGCACAATATGCAAATGTTTAGCGTGTTCCTCTTCTGATTTGGAATAGACCAAGATGTCGTCGATGAATACCACGACGAACTGATCCATCCCTGGCATGAACACCGAGTTCATAAGATACATAAAGTGAGCTGGAGCATTGGTCAACCCAAATGACATGACAAGATACTCATAGAGTCCATATCTTGTCGAGAATGCTGTTTTTGGGATATCTTCCGCTCGAATCTTGATTTGATGATATCCCGACCTTAAGTCCATCTTGGAGAAGACTTTAGCACCCACTAGCTGATCGAAGAGGATATCAGTTCTTGGTAGTGGATACTTGTTCTTTATCGTCATAGCATTTAACGGACGATAATCGATGCATAGCCTCAGTGTCTCATCCTTCTTCTTCACAAATAAAGCTGAGCAACCCCATGTGATGAACTTGGATGAATAAACCCCTTGTCCATCAGATCTTTGAGTTGCTCCTTCAATTCAGCTAATTCATTCGGAGCCATTTTGTATGGTCTCCGAGAGATCGGCGTGGTTCCTGGTATCAGCTCTATTTTGAATTCCACCTCGCGCTCAGGTGGTAAGCCTGGAAGATCATCGGGAAACACATCCGGATATTCACGGACTACCGGAATGTCTTCTAATTGGCAAGCTTCGGCATTACATACTTCCGGGTCTTTGGAAACCGCTTTGCCGAGATACAATGTATGACGCTCGTGAAGTGGAGAGTCCAAATGAACACTCCTGTTCTCGATATCCAGAACAGCCTTATGGAAGGTCAACCATGATATTCCCAATATGACATCAATTCCTTGATCTTCGAGAATAATGAGGGTGGTAGGGTAAATTTTCCACCCAAACAAAGTGGTGCTCTAGAAACGACTTCATTAGTCGATTTGTCTCCACCTGGGGAATGAATAAGGTAAGAACCTTTTGTGCTAATTGTGGAGATCTGATCCCGGATCACCGTCGCCTTGCTAATGAAGTTATGCGTTGCACTAGAGTCGCATAGAATGACAACCGGCTTGTCATTTAAGGTGAACCTGCCTGCAAGAACAGGTCCTCCCTTTGGCAGATCATCGACTGACACATAATTAACAGTTCCCACTTTGGCCATAGCTTTTCTTTGCTGTCCGAGATCACTCTTTGGAACTGGACCCGCATACATAATGTCTCTGCTCGGTTCAGTTGCTTCATTGACGTTGAGTTCATTGTCAATATGAAGTGGGATACCACTCGGTTCAGCTGAGAAATCACCGTGATCATCTTCAACCTCTTGAGGGAAATAACATTTTGGTGCACCTTGTTGATACTGAGGTGCATGAGAAATAAGTTGCTGCTGTGGTGGAGGTAAATAAAACCTCTGTAGAGTATACGAGTCGTCATACTCCAAGAATGACTGCACCTCTTGTGGAACCTCTTGACCGGAAGGTGAACGGATTACCCACCGATACTTCTGAGGCAGATCATTGCCTTCATCTTGTGATGAGTCCCACTCCCTCTTTTCTTTAAGTTAGAGATTGGAATAATATTCCTGAGTGATATCACAGCTAACAAACTCATTAAAATTCTGTTGGCTAACTTGAGCCAACTCACATCGCAGCCTAGCAGTCAGCCTCGATAAAATGATACCCTTCATGGCTGATGATTTCACATAATCTGGTACATATTGAGCTAAGCGATTGAATTCCTTCGCATACTCAATAACACTAATTTCCCCTTGCTTTAGATTCCAGAATTCATCCAGACTTTTTTGCATTATGCCCGCGGGAACGAAGCGAGCACGAAATGCATCCTGGAACTCTGCCAAGGTGACACGATGCCCTGATGGGTGGATAACAAGGTATTCAGCCCACCATGCTCCAGCAAAGCCGTGAAGCTTCTGAGCAGCAAATAGAGTCTTCTGGAATTCATCACATTGAATCAACCCAAACTTGGACTCAATGACACATAACCAGTGATTTGCTTCACAATGGTCAGCCGCTTCAGAGAATACCGGTGGTTGTGTCGCCAAGAAATCCAGATAAGTGCTCGGGTTTGGCACGTCATGTTGAGCTTCTCTATTTATTCCTTGCTGAACTAGAGTTTGGAGAGTTTCATTCATTTTCGTCATAATTTCCGCCAATCCGGTTGCCGATGGCTCTTGTGATGAAGTCGAGTCATTCCCACCTCGACTTGAACCTCCAAGCTCTATTTGAGAATGTGCGCGTACCATACTGCACGAAACAAAATTTTGAGTCAATCAAAATTCTATCTCAGTAGTAAGTAAAGATAAGTAAACCATGAACATGTCATGAACTTTATGAAAGCATAACCACATTCATGTTTAAACAAATCTTAAGTACGCTAAACTAATCAGCTGGACTACTCTGACCAGTTCACGCAAACTCCAAAATTTACTCAAGTTAACTACAGATCCTTGACTTGAGTTCAATACCAAAGTTTTAGTAAACTTCAGTATCTTTCCAACGAGTTCTCATAGGCTCCTTAAGGATTTTTCACCCAACAGCAGACATATAAGGAAAACTGTATTACATAAATCAAAAGCGGAAGCTTACAACTGTTCTTTGTAAATAATTTACATAAATTAGCTACAGTGAAAGTCTATAAACAACTCACGTCGAATAACTAATGAGCACTCAAGAGGAGGTCCAGCTCGCGGACTCCTCTCGCTAGCAACACGATGACATGGAAGCGGCTAGGTTCTCCATGTGTAACATGACTCGGAAGTCTCCGAGTCTCACCGAACAACCTTCTTTATAAGCGTCGATGTTAACCTGCAAAACCACTCTTATAGAAAGAGTGAGCACAAAGGCTCAGCAAGACTTAACCGTCTCTCCTAAGGCATGCAACTCTACATGAAAGTAACTTAAGACCTAAACATCTAAGTTGCAAAAAGACTCGCCTACGAGTTCATCCTTAACTTTCAGATTTTTGCCATCATAGTAGTGACCTTGCGCCCAGCAACATTGGAACTCCACAATCAAAGAAGAAACACTTTATTCCGATGTTACTTGTCCCAATGTGAAAAATAACTTTAGTTTGCTCTATCACTACTTCATACATGGTTTTCATGCAATTTCAATTATCATAGCAGCAATTTAAACTTTGCAAACTGTTTCCACACAACTTGATTACTATGTCACAACATGCGAGCAAGCGGTACTAAATAACCACGATGGACGGTGATTCGAATCAAACACTGCCCGGATAGCTCGACACATACGCCCGCCCCTGAAGACCAAAATCTGGCGTCCTTCATTACGTCGTATGTGGCAACCTTTCGCAGGACACTCGACTGTAGAACCGGTCGCGCCGTCTCGGGCTCATAGGTCTAACGAGACGATGTGATGTGCCTCTAAAATCCAGTTAACCTGGTACATCGGTTTCCTGGGTCCCATATAGCAGTAAGCATCCGGTACACAACTCAATACTTGCTCCTGGATGCAGCACACTCATCGGTCCTTAACCGACACAGGCAGAGCTACTCGACCAAGACTGCGTCTTGTCGCTGCCTAACCTTCCTGCCGGGTCTCATCTTTAGAAATATAAACTTTAGTTTGCCTTTTCAACTACACCCATGTAGTCCTGACTATAGCTCACGAGTAGATTCCAACAACTCGACTTCTACCGGATGTCATAACCTATTCAGCACGGCAACCTTCTACAGCGGAAAACTATATTCTACCCTCGACTCTGGGGTTCATTTGGTCATGCATTTGGAGTATAAACCATCCTTGACCTAATGCACATACAAACCTTCAACTATAATTGTGAACAAAGTAAAAACTTTATAAATAACTTAAATGCAAACTGGAGCTTGCCTTGGTTTTGCAGGTGACTAAAGTCAGATAATTTGTGAAGTTAGTTGGTGATGACTTGAAGCTTAATCACTGCCCTTCTTGCTCCTTGATCCAAGTTTCACTTCTCCTCCACTTTTCCACGTTTAATCACTACACATTATGAATATGCATATATGTTTAATTGTAAAACTTTTGCTAACAAGTTCTAAAGACAAGTTTAAACTAAAACTCTTTTTAAGAATCTAAAATGACACTGGTGCTAGTGGTTTGGGTTTTGGTTTAAGTACTATAATCCAGTGATAAGTGTGCTTCATTACTTGTGGGTTGATCACCTAATGTGGTTGAACAGAACAGTACTGATCCAGGGCTCCAATGGAGCTGAAAATTTTCATGTGAGTTCATTCTCACAAGAAAGTCATCTGGACCAAAATTTGGAATTTTTGAATGAATAGATCACTCAGAACAATTCCCTAAGCATTTAGGCAAAAAATAATTAATTCTGAATCTTACACTTTCATGCAAATTCAAGTGAACTGCAAATTCAAACATAACTCAGGGATCATGGCTGAATTTTCCTAGGAATTTTGGAAGTAGGAATTGCCCAGAACTAAATTTCCAAATTTTGGAAATTCTCTGAAAATGTTTCTGTATTCATTTGAACACAGAAACTTGAAATCAGAATTATCCTAATTAAATTA
Organism: Neostapfia colusana; assembly: GCA_030760725.1. Lineage (NCBI taxonomy): Eukaryota > Viridiplantae > Streptophyta > Magnoliopsida > Poales > Poaceae > Neostapfia > Neostapfia colusana. Next base: position 37,719,515 of record JASWHV010000009.1, on the reverse strand, counting down.
ACTCCAACTGAGCTGAAACTTTTACAAGAGTTGACTAATATCCTAGAGAATATTCTGGCCAAATTTGATGATTTTTGGATGAACCAAACTCCCTCTAAAATTCTTTTGCTGAAAAGATTTAAAGAATTTTCCAGAATTTAATAGTGATTTTCATACAAATTGGGTTGCACCTTTGGATAGATGGTGCCAAGATGAACCTAACCGAATTTGAATCACCCAATTTGGAGTTTGCTAGCACAAGTAATGAATTTCTAAACTTTGCTTGAAATCTGGAATTAATTTCCTACAGAAACCCTACCCGGACCCACTGCTTAAATGGCAGCCAATAGAACGCGAGCCACACCGGTTACAGGGTTTGCCCATGCGCAGCCACACTGGATCACATGCCACAGAAGATACGGATTTTAAATTTCCAGCCGCTGACATGTGGGTCCGACCGGGTCTTCTTCTTCCTCGGTCGATTTCCCGCGCCCGCGCCTCCCCCTCGCCGGCACTCCACCAGAGCTCACCGGACCCGGCTTCCCGGCCACCTCTCGGCCGGAGACTCGCCGCCTGTGAGTTTGGGAGGTCGGGGAATACGTCTGCGGGGTTGGCTCGGGCTGCCGGTGGCCGGACTACCCTCGGCGACGTGTGGCGGCCTCGGGAGCACTGCGGCACCGTCGGCCGGCCAACCTATCCCGACAAACAAGCAACCAACCCACGCTAAAGCACCCCGGGAGCTTATGGAAGACCGACACGGCTTCAAAACGGCCTGGGAACGGCTGCAAATCGGTTGTCACCGTGCGCCCACGTGTTCCCGCCATGGCCGCCGATCGGAAAGCTCGAAATTCATTGCCCCTACCCGGCTTTAGGCTAAGGCTGTGAAGGAAAATGTGCCCTAACAATTCTAGCTTCTGTGTGCGCAACATGAACAACTCTAACCGAGAATTAAGCGTCGATTTCCAAAAATCTTACCTGCGGTTAGGTTTTCCCCGTCCGAGAGGAAAACTCAAAATTCTCGAGACTCGAGCTGAAACATGGGGAGGAGCAGCGTGAAGTCCCGTCGCGTCTCGGAGGGTGCTCGCTCGGTCGTGAAAAGCCTCGGTACGAGCTGTTCACGGTGACCCGATTTGCCCTTTCGCCGGTGAGCTTCAGTTCTTTGCGCCAAGTGTTGATTTGTGCGCACCACAAGCCAGGAACGTCGGAGCTGAGCTGGGGAAGATCTTGTACACACGTTGGCGCTCCCTTTTTGTGTTGACAGCTCGAGCAAAGGGGGAGCAATGCCGGTGTGCAATCAAAAGGAACAGAGGCGTCGCCGGCGGCTGCTTTCGTGCATGGGAGCAGAACAGAAGCCACGAGCATGAGCTGAGAGTGAGCAACTTCGTTGTTGCTTCGGTGTGGAGGATGAGCACCGAGGAAAACTGAGAGGAAAAGCAGGAGGTGTCGTCGGGGACTTGATGGCGCGCGTGAAGCAACCAGCTGATCGAGTGAGAACATAGGAAAACAGGGTTGCTTGGGTTGTAAGTTTCCCTCCCACTGACATGTGGGTCCCACTGCTTTTCTACCCAAAAGACCTTCCAAATTTTGCACAGTGCAAATTTAAATCCTGAAGAGCTCAAATTTGAAAGCCATTCAAAAGATTTGACAAGGTGCACTTCATTTCAAATTTGACTTCAAATTTCAAGGAAATTCATAAGCCTCTTTGATATACATATCAAAGTGCCTCCATATTTTCTAAAAATTTGTCTCCATCATAATTTGGACCTGAAGAATTCAAATATAAACTTTTAATTTGGTGGCTGCAAAGGTGAGATTTACGACTACAGTTTGCATCCCCCATTTAAAATGACCACCTTGCATTTAAATGATCATTTGAATTCAAAGTGGACTTGAATTCATGTGCTTGCTCATGACCATCTTCACATGTTTAGAAAAGTTTTTGCAAGTCCCATTTCTTGGATTTAAACTCAACTTTATTCATCACTAAAGTTTTCCATTTATAAGTTTTGGGACTTTTACAAGAATTTTCCTCCAAAGGGTTCTCCAGTTAAAATTCTAAACAGTTTAAACTTTGAAGAATTAATTGTGGAGAAATAAATACTTTCATAAAGTGAAACTTGATTTGTTGGAAAGTACTGAGAGCTGAATCCAAAAAAATTTGGTTCACTCGATTTGGAGTTTCCTAGCCATAGTTATGTGGGTTTGAAATTTGAACTAGATCAGAAAATCAGGAAAAAGTTTAAACTTCTGCCGGTGGGCCCCATGCGCTCTGCTTCTTCTTCTTCCTCGCACCAAACACCCGACGGCGGTGGTCTACGGCGAGACTCGCCAGAATCGAGTTCCCGGCCACCCCTCGGCCCGAAACTCGGCGCTTCCTCATTTTGCCGACCTCCTGAACTCAGCTGTGGGCTCGCCGGCCGCCGGCGATGGCCGGAAACCTGTGGGCACCAGCGACAGCACCCGCTAGGGTTTTGGCGAGGTCAGTTAAGCTCTGTCCTTCACCAAAACATCGGGTTTTTGGCTCTATAGCACCAGGGAACCATAAGGAAGCTGGAAATGGTAGCCAACCTTGGTGAGACGGCCGGCAACACCGAGCTCCACGGTGAACCGAGACCGTTTTCCATGGCGGCCCGAAGAACTGCCCTCTCTGAGCCAATTCTCCATGATTTTCCTTGGTTTTTCTTCGAGGAGAGGCACTAGGGATGTACAAGCTACTTGCAAACGAGCTCGGCTTGTGTTGGTACATGTGAACCGAATTTGGCTCACAACCGAGCTCGGGTGTTTTGTACTAGGGTTTGGGAAATTGGAAAATTCTAGCTCTATGGTTGATCATTTGCCAAATGGCTTTCGGTTACACCTTCTACACAAGGTGACACACCTTTCTTGTGTAGAGAAGTGGATGCGAGGATGGCTGTAGCGTGCTGTCGATGGCGACCCAAAGTGGAGTTCCGCCGGTACTCGCGAGAGCTCGGTGAAAATCCTCAATTTGCCGCCAAACACCACAAGAAAACCCCGGTGTGATGTGCTAGCACGGTAGAACACGAGATAGCGATTGTTTTTGCTGTTTTGGACTCGCTCAACCGAAGCGTGGTGGCTGTGTGCAATCGGCGATACCAAGAGCGAGGTGGCGGTGACGTTTTTCGTGGAGAAGCACTGAGGGCGAGTGAACGCGTGTGAACAGAGGATGACCCGGCTTTGAGCTGCTCAGGGAAGGATATCAACGCCGAATGGTGGCTCCAGCAGGGCGTGGGTGAAGCAGCTGCTGGCGCCGAAGCCTTGGCGCGGTGGCGACTGCGGCCCGAGAACCCGAGTGGTTCTGTTCTTCAGTCGGTTGGCTCAATGAGGGACTGACAAGGGGGCCCCACCCCCTATTTTAACCCCTGAAATTTAATTTTCCCCACTGCTATAAACAGTAGAGACACTAATACCCTTGGTGAGTTGATCAAACTTCAAAATGGCCAATTGAATTTGAATAATTCAAAGTGGAATTTGACTTGATCAAATCTGCAGCAAAGGTTTAGTTGAAATTCAAACTTGATTTGAATTTAGCCAAAATAGCCCATGTCAAGATTAACTCCAAATGGAGTGAAAATTGGTGTGTGAGCTCACAAAAATGTGCTGAGTATGAATATGAATCCCACTTTTGAATTCTTAGGATGAAAGGAGTTTGAATTTGAATTTAAGTTCAAACTAGCCTCTTTCTGATTATACCCAAAAATACCTCAAAATGGTTTTGGATTTGGGTAAAATTTGGCATGAGCATTCCTAGCAAGGTGAAGGAGTTTTTCATATGCTCATCCCCTATATGATGCATGTGGGAAATACCACTTTTGCATTTTGTGAGTTTATCCTCTAATGACCATGTTGATGGTGTTTACTTGCTCTTCAAATGTCTTCATAAGTTTTCCTCAAATGAGGTGTGTGTGGTGTGATGAACACTTTGAATGTGTGCAGAAACGTAGGCTCTTACAAAAAATTGGACTAGTTAAGTAAAATCATGAAACACAAAATGAATTCATGCTCATGCAATCCCAAAATTTTAAGTCTAACTGATCAGTTCTTGTCAAAATTGACCAGTCTGCCCTTATTTCAGTTTTTTATCTAGTTAAAAGCATTTACATAACTCAAGTTGCACACCAAAGTTAAAATTAACTTCAATATCTTTTCAACGAGTACTTATTTGCGTCAAGATCAATTATGGATCAAAAGTTATGACATTTCATAGTTAACAGTAATGTGGAAAATTTCAGCAGCACTTCTTTTTCAAGAGGCTAATCTGATCTCCATTTTCCACACCCTTTTGCTCCAAATTTGGAGAAACTTTGCGTTACAAAGTTGTAAAATATCTCATAAGCTTTCCAATGGTTTATCACATGGCTCTTAGAAAATTTTACCCTAAAAGTTATGATAGAAAAACAGAAAATACCAGAGAGGTTTTTGCTCTGCCTTGTTTCTGGACAGTTTGCACTCATCTGGGATTTTCACTTGTTTAGTCTGTGATTATGCTATGGAAATCTACAGAGAAGTTGTAGAGCACATAAAAAACTTTCTAGACATGTATCACACACCTCCATTGGTAAATTCTATCAACAGTTACACCCTGCCAAAATACAGCAAAATGTCTGTCAGGACAGGGGAGTTAATTCCAAGGATTTTCTCCAAGTCCTTATGCTTCTTTTTGATGTTTAGTACCAAATAAGAGTTTAATTAGCTAAATTCATCCCTGAATCTGATTTGCTAACTTATCCTTATTCCATTTTGTTTATGCAACAAGTCAAGATGCCGGTACTACGTTTCTTCACCAAATAAAATTATAACCGGATTACACCGGCATATACGTGTCATATGGTGGCACTAAGACGTTGCTCACAAACATGTTCTAAACGTGATACGCTAACGCGGTCAGTACGTGCAGAAGATCACAATATAGTGATGCACTCAAAAGTTATATCATTTCAGGCAGGTCCATATAGAAAGTAAATACATACGGCCTGTATCATTGCCATAAGGGTCGTTCTAGAGTTAAGCCATGTCACGGGGTACATGATCGGGTTATTCACCACCCGAAGGGTGCTCCATACCTTTATAATTAAGCACACTGATGAACCAGTGTTTTCCTATGCCTCATAGGACATGAAGAGTCCTAGAGAACATATTTCGTGTTACAAACCACACGATGAGGTCTCCCCCTCTTGCCCTTGGGTTTGCACACTGGAGGCTAGTGTATTTCATATGTCTCTAAGAAATGAAGAGTCGTAGAAAACATATTAACTTTCCTTTCATTGCTGAACGGAACATCTCATGCTACTTTCCTCGCATGAGGGAGCTAACCAAAATTTTAACGCTTTCGGTGGCATTCCTTACCAGTCTTACCTCCACATAGGTCCACCGTTACCGAATTGAAATACCGAATTATTACACTTAAGTTAGTTCTGCCACCATAATAACTATGCTAATAGTACTCCTTATGCATGCTTACTAACATTACCTCACCGTAAGCCTAAATTTTTAGCAATATGACACTCTTCAAGTGTGTTATTTCCAATGTGGCTTTGATACCACGATGTGAGGACTTGGGTCCTGACATTCCAGTAATCGCATTGGGTGGTGTCGTGTGATGCAACACCCAACAACACACTTCAAAAGATATTCAAATTACATCACATATGTCTGAACTCACAAGTTCAAGCGGGAAATATATTACCTTTTAAACATATATACAGCGGAAGTCTTGTCTCTAGACACTCATTACAATCTACCTACGAAAATAGTCAACAGTCCAGCCCTCGAACAATTCACTCTAGCAGCAACTCCTACTCAAGGCGACATGCAGGAATCCCATTCAGCCGTGTACCCCGACGGGGGTGCGGCCTCCAAATCGAGCCCATCATCATACGAGGCCATAGATGGCCCTCACCTGCAGCAACAGCTTATATAGCAACCATGAGCACGAAAGCCCAGCAAGTCTTAACCGACGCGTCCTAAACAGGAAACTCTAGATGATGAAGAGGGTCTAACATAGGAAGGAAATGATTGCATAATAGACTCGCCAAACAGTAGGTTCTTAACTTCACTTTTAAGCAGCAGATTAATCCCCTGGTGCTACACAACATGGAGACTCCACAATCAAACAAGAAACGCTTCATCCCAATGTTGCTTACCTCAGGGGGAATGAACTTTAAGTTTAGTTTGCACTACTATTACTTCACACAAGGTTGTATGCAATATCAAATCATATTATCAATGTTATTCCTACTCCAACTACTCTTTCTTACTATGTCACAATACAGTGAACAAGTGGTACTCAAATAACCGCGAGGGACGATGATTGCAATCAAAAGACACCCTGTATACACGACTTGTATGCCCATACTAGAAGCTGCTAGAGGCACGCTCTTTTTCTGCCGTAAACAGCCAACTTTCTCGAGGACACTCAATCATTGAACCGGTCCTACCGTCTCGGGCAGGATGCCCCTACACGGAGAAAGCGTCCTCGACGTTGCCCGCTCCCAGATTTACACCGTGCTGCCCTCAACCAACACCTTTGAGCTCGCGAGCATGTAAAAGTCCCGAAAATGTAAAGGCAATAAATAGAGGGTTGAATACCGTTATGTTTGGAATGCATGGAAATGGGACATACAAAAGCTTTATACACGTGGTGATGCACATGGGAGTCCAACCAAACGAGCTCTCACGTTCGTTTGAAATGTGTTAAGCCAAGGTTGAATTAAACACCATGTGTAAAGTTCTCATGTGTAAGAGGAAGTTTAAATTCAAACTCATTTTTTCCCCTTAAATTGTTGCCAAACTTTTGAATACACATGCAGCCTCATAATTTTGAATTTGAGGAAAATTAGGATGGTAACCTTCTGATTTTAGGATGGACTAAAAATGGGTTAAATATGATCCTTTCCAAATTTGAGCTGAATTCAAATTTCAAAGTGAAATTCACACTGGATTTGGTTTATTAAAAATTCAGCCCACGTTTCAACTCCCAAAATATCAGATTGAGGGGGATTTACATGAATGAAGATCTTTTAGAAACATTCGGAGAGGATAAGAAGAGAGGGAAAAGGGGTGGACCCCACATGTCATTGAGCCACTTTAACTTGCTTCCGAAGACTTTCCTTTGTTCAGTGTCGAACACAACCCAAGCCTCCTCAGAGCGCCACCGAGGGCAGCCACCTCCAGCTTCTTGCAACGAGGTGGCGACCTTTGAGTAGTTCCCGGCGTGATCTTTTGCTCGAAAGGAACCGCAAACCCGAGCGTTATTTCTGCATCGCACAAGAACTGAATCGATAGCACCGAATTTAAAATTGGAACACAACAGAGGGTTAACTCCACGGTAATCAAATTCAGTTTGTGGAAATGGCCGAGAATTTTGAATTTGAATTTGGCAGCACTGTTGTTTGGGGGAGAGACTACCGGTGGGACCCGCATGTCGGTGAAACAAGAGAACCAGCTGATTTCTCTTCTGTGTGGGCTTGCCACCGAGGGGTGTGCAGAGCTCCAGCGAGCTGCCTGTGCACTTGCTCACCAAGGTGGTTCCCTCCAGTCTTCTGCTGCACAATAACTCTCGAGACTGCACAACACAAGTGCTCTCTCCCCTGCTCGCCACTCCAACACACAGAATCTCCTTCACGCGCGCTCACTGCGCCGTCACTGCCCTCATCGCCGATCACTCCCCGATGGTTTTAGAGCCTAGCTGAGCCGACCAGAGGATGCGCCGGCCTCCACTCGACATAGTCCGAACCTCCCCAGCTCGTGTTCGCCTTCCTCCGGCCGGTGCCGAGCCAATTCTTTTCCTCAGTGCAGCACGACGTCACCCTCACTACTCCCCGTTGTCCGGCCAGTCCAGCGCCTCTCCGGCATGATGAACTTCACCCTAAGGTGTGCCACGACGTATAGCTACTCCTCCAGAACTCTCTTTGCTCGTTTCCACTGTCGTCTAGCCGGAATTTGATAATTAGCGCTGGTATACGTGAAGAAACACCGTAACCCAAGTCGGTAAATTCTCCCAACCGGATTGATCAATGTTCCTAGGGTTCAAGCCACAGTTATCAGGGCCCCCGACGACTCCCCAGGCCAAAACTCAAAGCAACCCGTCCATTCTACCTCCCGGGCGATGTGAATTCGCCGCCGCCGACCAAAAATGCGTCGGTCCACGGTAACAGCTATGTTGCTGCCATTTTCCGCTCAAGTAGGGTATGGATTCACGTTCTACACGTCCTAGTGGTGCTGTACGGCAACTCATCTCGTTGGAAGAGGCACGGGACACGCTCGAACCTTGTTGGCGCTGCGCCGCCGTCAGTGCCGAACCGGTTCTGGCCGTTTTCATGCGGTGAGACCTTGCTCAGCAGCTGCGCCACGTGCCAAGGGCCGTGTAGAGAGGAACTAAAATGGTGGAGAAACGGCATAGAACGGGGCGCGCCACCCCTCAGTTCCGACGCACACAAGATCAGGTCGAGAGGTAGAAGAAGGGTCTGACTGTGGGCCCCCTGTCAGCCGCCGGAAGCAATTTTGTTGTGAAAAATAAATCCAGTAATTGCTACAACTTTGAAAATTCATAAATTTGTGTAGGAAACTCCAAATTGTATGATTCAAATTGGGATAGATTCAGTTTGCAAAGGTCTATCCAAATATGAACCCACATTTTTATGAAAGTCAATAATAAATTCTGGAAAATTCTTGGAATATTTTCTGGAAAAGAATTATTGAGGGAGTTTGGTTCATCGAAAAATCTCCAAATTTTGCCAGAATATTCTTTTGGACATTATTGAACTTTCAGCTCATTTGGAGTTGATCGAGTTGGAATTTTCTGAGTACAAGCTGGTGTGCTCAAATTTTCCGTAAACTTTTTCCGAAAAGTTTCCACTTTGTAAAATTCCTTCTAGGCAATCCTTAGCTCCAAAATTCTTAGGGAAAATTCATACATGCTCTATGATTCATACTTGAAATTGTAGTTCACTTGATTTGGCATGGAAATGCCAATTTACTTCAGAATTAAGTCCTTTTAGCATAACTGCTTAGAGATTATTCTGGAGGAACTACTCAGGTAAAAGTTCGGAATTATGGACCAAAATTCTTTCTTGTGACTAGGAACTCACATGCAAATTTTCAGCTTAAGTTGAGCCTTAGAACTACCTGTATTTGTTCTCATGCTTATGTATGTGAGAAAAGCATAGGGAGTTTTGTGGGAATTAATAGAGACACAATTTCCATCCACTTTAGTGGCAATTTGGCAAGAGAAGTCCCGTTGTAGTATGTGACTTCCTGTAAAAATTTCAAAGTCATTGGATATCAGGTTGTTCAGTTGCATCCATAACATTTCAACCACCTCATATCTCCATTTTGCAACATAGAACACTAACATTTCATTTCCTAGTGGCAAATGGATTTTTATCTTAGTTTCTCTGTACCACAGGGACCACCAAATTCATTCTTAGAACTCCAACCCTTTCCTCTGTTCTTAACAAGTTCAAGTCTTTAATTTCCTAATTCGCATTATAATCTAGTGCATAATCATATCAGTAGTTCATAGAACGAAGGATCACGACGAAGGCGATCAAAGGAGTTCAACGGAGTACATCCATTGAAGTGTGGAGCAGTGATCAAGCCTAAAGGAAGAGAATATTCTTACTGAGATATATACTATTAATCACCTGCAAAACCAAGGCAAGCCCGGTTTGCATTTAATTACTTTTGCAAAAATTTTCTTTGTATCACTTATGTCTAGGAAGAAATGCTTGCATTAGAGTTAAGGTGATTGAAATCACACTTGTATGACTTCTAAATCCTATGGATGGTTGGGTAGTTTACAGATTGATGTGTAGAGAATTCTATGCTAATGTTCTTAGGATCTCGGTAGAAGTCGAGTAGTTGGAAATCTACTCGCGAGATAAGATTTTATCACACGGGATGGAAAGAAGTAAAGAATGGCTTAAGAATGTGAAACTGAGACCCAACAGGGGGATATGATGCAGTGAGCGGAGGTCTCACGTCCGTAGTCCTGTTGGTGTCGGTTGAGGACAGAGCCGTGTGCGGCCCTGCTGGACAAGTTTCAACAGTACAGGATGCATACTGGCTATATGGGAACCAGGAAACCGATGTAATTAGTTAACAAGGGTGCTAAGGCTTAACCAACCGTTTTATAGGAGTGGGTTGAGGGTAAAAAGGTGTAAATCTGCCAGCGGGCACAGACATGCTCCACGCAGGGACCTCCTGCCCGTTACGGATGGACTTGTTCGGAATTTAGGTTTCCTTTGAAAGGTTGCTGCATACAGCAGAGTAGGAAGGTGTGAAGCACCACACTTCTGAAATGGGTGTATGTGACATGTTATCCGGGTGTATATTGATTGCAATCACCATCCCTCGCGGTTATTTTGAGTACTGCTTGTTCACTGCTCTGTGATGTAGTAAGAACCGAAAGAGGCCAGAAGAATATGATGCATTGATCTATTATTTGTATTGCAACCATGTATGCTGTAGTTGTAGAACTCATTAATATATACTCCACTTTGGGCATAACCACATCCGAAGGAAGCGTTTCTTGTTTGATTGTGGAATTCCGATGTGAGGGCTGCTCAAGGCACACCATATTGCTGCTAAAAACTGAAAGTAAGTATTAACCGTTAGGCGAGTCTTTATCGCTATATTATTTTCTGATATTACTAATCCCTGCATGTAGAGTCTCATGTTTAGGAGGGACGTTAAGCCTTGCTAAGCCATCGTGCTCACGGTTGCTATATTATGATGTTGCAGGTCAGACGTATGAGGAAGGCTCCGAGTATGAGGCGATGCCCCCGTTGGGGTACATGGCCGAGCTGGAGCCCTGCACGCCGCTGTGACCTTTGTATGATTGCTGCTAGTGTGTAGCGTCCCCGGGATGGACGGCTGCACTTTTGCATAGCTAGGCTGAGAGTTTAGCTATGAGTAAGTCTTCCCTTGTATATTATGTATTGTAAAAGATTTCCACTGTTTTATGTAAATAAAAGTTTGTATGTTGTTTTTAATCTTTTTTTTTGTGCTGTTGGGTGCCGCATCGCACGGCTCCACCCTCTGCGATCCCGGAGTGGGAAGACCATAGGGTGGCGCCAAAGTCGTGATATCAGAGCCGCATTGGGAATAGCACGCTCAAAAAGAGCCTTTTTCAAAAACTTAGAAGTAGTCGAGTGAGGATTAGTTACTATGCCCACATAAGGTCTATTATAGTACTAGATATTATGGTGGAAAAGCTAACATATGTGTTATTAATTTGCAACGACGCTCCGACGTCAGGTAGGATGTAAGGTACGCCACCGCAAGCGGATCAATTGTGGTAAGCTCGCCATACGAGCAATGGTATGGAATGGTATACCGTGGCTTGGCACGGTAGTAAATATGAGTCTCTGAACCTTGTCATGGTTCCGGGAACATATGAAAATGCTGACCCCCAGCGTACTTTAGGCAAATGCGAGGATACCCCATCATGTGGTAAGAAACACGATAGTGTGCAACTCTTGAACGTTCAATGTTCAAAGGGTCATATGCAGCGCTCGCCATCGGTGTGCCTCAACAGTCATGAGGCAATAGGTGGTATCCATTGGGTTGATAAAATTCCCAACCATAACCACCCGTTCGCTCTTTACTCAGGTTCCCCGCCGTGTGGTGTGAAAACGCGACCATGTACTTTGAGACGTGGCCTGACTCAAGGACGATCCGTATGGAAATGATACGGACCGTATGTTTTTACTATGATATGTTCCTGCCTGAAATGATCAACCTTTGAGTGTCCCATTATTGAGTAATTTTCTGCAGGTACGTTGACCATGTTAGAGCATGACGTTTAGAAATCGTTTGTGAGCGACGTTCCTAGTTCCACCATTTAGCACGTATATGCCGGAATACCGGTTTAGGATTTTCTTTGGTGAGGGCGTCGTACCGGCATTATCATGGAACTTGCATCAACACCCCGCTCATCTCATAAACGTGAGGATGTTGTATAAAGGTTGAATGAAGACAGTTCAAATGGAGTGGTTAAAACATGTGTAGGAAGCAAGTTTAGAGTATGTGAGTATGAAGAAACCCAAAACAGAGTCCCCTGTTTTGGCAGAGTTTCTGCTAGAATTTGTACAGGGTGTTACTCATTATAGAAAATTCCAATGGAAGTGTGTAATACATATTTGGAAATGTGGAGAAGTTCTATAAAACTTTTATATAAACTTCCAGGACAGAAACACACTTAAAGTTGGTCAAAAACCCTAGAAGCCAAAACTGCTACAAATGGGTAGAACCTGAAACAGAGTCTCTGTAATTCCACCATAACGTTCGATGGAAAAATCTCTAAAGGTATTGTAATATATTTCTGGAAATGGCATAAGATATTCTACAACTTTGTAATTCAACGTTATGCCAAAATTGGAGCAGAATTCATTGGAATTGTGGATTGAAACTAGGTACCTCTGGGAAGGTGCTGTCAAAATCCTGCCAGAAATTCTGTTAACTTTGAACCATCATAACTTTTAACCCAGGAATGTAAAGGGGTCATATAAATACATTATTGGAAACCTTGGGAAGTTATTTACACTGTTTATGTTCAACTCTAGGACAGAAGCCCCTTGTAAAGAGGTGAAATTCGCAGTACAAGTAAAACTATTCAGAGTACCCCAAAGGTTGTGCATAGTTTCTGTACTGATTGGATTTAGCTTATAACTTCCGGTATAAGAATTGTAAATGGTGAAATCTTACAATTATAGAAAGCTTATGAATCGTGCTTCAACTTTTTAAATATGAGTTTTGTCCATACATGTTTATAACTGTATGGAAAGGTTGACCCAAAGTGAGCACGTACAGGGGAGGTGCTGCTGAATTTCTTCCAGAATTTCTGTCGACTCTAGAAGCTCATAAGTTTCGATCGAGAACTTAGTTGAATACAAATAAACACTCATTGGAAATATATGGAAGTCTGCTCCAACTTTTCTGTTTACTCCCACAGCCGTTTCAAACGTTGAATTAGGATTTTAAACCATCGAACAGAAGCTGCTCTGGAAGGCTATGGTTGTGCATTACCTTCACATAAGAATATTATGGATTAAGTTCTCAATTTCCTACATTGGAACTTAAGGGGGAAGGAGTGCATCCAAGTAAAAGAAAGCATTTATCACAAATTGGCTATACACCAAAGTATGACGTCGCCAAGAGATATGTGGAAATTACGTTTTCAAGTAGTCAAAGTTCAAGTACAAGAGCCATCATCTTCGAGAAAGGTGTAGTTTCAACATATTCACCACGCACACACAAATGTCATCGTACTCTCAAGACTTAAGAGAAGAAGATTTATAAAGTCACGATTAGTGACAATTCTAGTAACCTCAAAACCAATACGGTGATGTCTTAATTGAAAGGTTACATAAAGTCTTAGGAGAAAGGAGAAAATGAAGTCAACGTAAAATGGATAGTGTTAAGATTTTATGGAGTATTTCCCAACAATCTTGTCAAACATTTGACATATTTTCCTTAAACCTGGTGACCACATGAAAGCAGCATTCCTTGTTTAGCACTTTTCCTGACCAAGTTATCTGTACTTGGCAAAGTTTGAGATGCTTCTTAATCATGTTTGAATTATCGTACCAATTCATGCTCAGACTATAAAAAGATGATGCACCATACATATTGAAAATTGTTGAGAAATGCACAACCGATCGTGCGCAACGCCTTGTATGCACCATACATATGCAATATTATGCACCATACATATGCACCATTTTGCACCATACATATGCACCATTTGCACCATACCATATGCATATGCATGCACCATACAACATGTGAAGCATCACATGTTGCTTATGTAATACAAAAATACTGAGCAATATTGTGTACCTCACTTCAAACAATTAAGCGGTGTCTAATGAACTTGGTACTTTCACACCCTTGTATTATTGCACAAGTTGTTTGGTTCTACCTCGGATAATACAAGGGAAACCAATTATCCAACATCCCTTGTACCTAATAATATTTTGAACTTTCATCCATGACTTGTTAGCTCTGAGTGCCGTAATGGTTGGAACTAAACTAATTTCCTATCGCGGGGCATACCGATTGATTGCTCAACCTCGCGACAATCCTTGAGCCCAATCTGAATTCTTGAGAGGTCATATGGTGACTTTGACACCCTTGTAGTTACCATAGGTAGTTGGCCTTTGCTATGTTGGTAACATAGGTGAAATTGACTTGCGGCTGCTCTTATATTCAAGCAAAGCATTCGATTTTTGACTAAAGGGTTGAGATGCTAATTCGAGGTGAGATTACCGATTCGTTGTTTAATCTCACCAAACATCTTGATTCATGTTTGGGGAAGTACTACACTAAGCTTCTATGGACTCAGATAATCTAAACATGTATTAGTTATCCATGTCAAGATTAGGACAGTAAAGATTCCAGCCAAATCGACCCGGTCGATATGGTTCTACAGGGTTTTATGGACTCACCATACCGCCAAAGGAAGCACTATGGAGAAACAAGGAGATCATGGTATCCGTTCGGTTTGTAATCGTCATATCACCGATAATATTCCCTACCTTCACTTTCTCATGGGATTCTCGGGACGAGATTATTTTAAGGGAGGAGGAACGTAAAAGTCCCAAAATATAAAGGCAATAAACAGAGGGTTCAATACCGTTATGTTTGGAATGCATGAAAATGGGACTTACAAAAACATTATACACGTGATGATGCACATGGGTGTCTAATCAAACGAGCTCTCAAGTTCGTTTGAAATATGTTAAGCCAAGGTTGAATTAAACACCATGTGTAATGTTCTCATGTGTAAGAGGAAGTTTAAATTCAGATTTGAACACAATTGTTCCCCTCAAATTGTTGCCAAACTTTTGTGTACACATGTAGCCTCGTACTTTTGAATTTGAGGAAAATTAGGATGGAAACCTTCTGATTTTAGGATGGTCTAAAAAGGGGTTAAAAATGATCATTTCCAAATTTGAGCTGAATTCAAATTTGAAAGTGAAATTCACACCGGATTTGGTTTATTCAAAATTCTGCCCACGTTTCAACTCCCAAAATATAAGATTGAGGGGAATTACATGAATGAAGATCTTTTAGAAACATTTGGAGGATAAGAAGAGGGGGAAAGGGGTGGACCCCACATGTCATTGAGCCACTTTAACTTGCTTCCGAAGACTTTCCTCTGTTCAGTGTCGAAGACCACCCAAGCCTCCTCACAGGGCCACCGAGGGAAGCCACCTCCAGCTTCTTGCATCGAGCTGGCGACCTTTGAGTAGTTCCCGGCGTGATCTTTTGCTCAAAAGGAACCGCAACCCCGAGCATTATTTCTCCCTCGCATAGGAACTGAACCTGTAAAAGCCTAAGAAAAGGGACTTGCAAAAACTTTTCTGCACCTCACAACACCACAGTTTTGTTGTGGATAGATTGTGAAATATTGGGAAGAGCAAGTAACCTCTATCAAAGAAGTGGTTAGAGGGGAAACTTACACTTTCACAACATGGGAAAATTCTACACATATGATCACACATGAGAGGGTGTTCCCAAACTGTTGCATTCAAATTCAGGATTGCAGCAGCTAAAACAAGGAGTAAAGGGCATACTTGGATTCCTCAGGTTCAAATTAGTGGGGAGGCAGAGTCTCAATAATTTTTGAAAAGGTTGGCCACCCATTTTTCCAAAAGGGATCCAAATATGCGAAGAATTCAAATATACATTTGAATTTGGGGGAAATGAGCTTAACCATACAAATGTAGGTCAGTTTCAAACTCCAAATATTTGAATTCATCTCTGGCTAAGCTTTGGAGATCTTTTGAGGGGTGGGGGAGCACTGACAAGTGGGGCCCACATGTCATTGGAGAGGTTAAAATGGCACAAAAGTCAACAGCCTTAGGGGCTAAGTGTTGCACTCAGAACAGAGCCGAGGCTCCACCGTGACACACCGCGAAAACGCCGGGCGCCACCTCCTGCTCTCCCCTCGCGCGCTGGCGAGCTCCTTGTGGGGGCGCAGTAACTCCCAGCTGTGCCCCAGCTCGCCACGACCACGAACCGACCCCCAGTCACCGCCCTCTCGCACGACAGAGCGCCGAGGAGCCGCCGCTGTGATCCACTCGCTCGGGAGCGATCGTCTCTCGTGTACCAACGTCGGCAACTCAGCAAACCAACATCCTCAGACCTCCCACACCCTCCCCGCATCACTTCCAGTCGAGTTGAACCACTACCCACCGAGAAAAACCACGTTTTCGTGGCCGCCGGGGAGAACCCAGCAAAGGTGCTCCCGTGGGCAGCTTGGCAGAAGACTTGTCACGACCAAGGAGGAGCAGTTTTGGACGCGCCCAGACTCCACGCTGCTCGACCCCAAAGCCTAGAACCAGTGACCGATCATCGCCGGCGAATTTCGCAAAACGTCTTCAACCGGTGCAGAACTACCCTCGGGTAAGAAACCCACAAATTCCCAACTTATGATTGCTTAGAGTTTATCAAACTGCACGCACAGGAGCTAGACTGGATGGCGCCCAAGTTTGCTCCGCAACCCTAGCTTAATTTTGGGTATAGCCGGCGTATTTCCCGGTTTTCCAGCCGCGGTTATGGCGGGAAAGGTCGGGCTCACGGTGACGACTAGGTTAGAGCTCTCCCCGAGCCCTAGCATGGCCTTGTCGACCTTCCATGAGATCCCCCGGTGCTGTAGAGCCTTTCCACCGAGGTTTTGGTGGGCTACGATGACCGGGCGCCATAACTGAAGAGAGTCTGATCCGCTGCACCGTCGCCAGCTAGGTTAGGGCCACCGCCGACCAGAGCAGGCGGTACCAGCGTGTTCAGCGCGCAAAAATAGGCCCAAGCGGCAAGTTTCCGGCCGGGAGGCGGTCGGGAAGCCAAGTCCGGCGAGCAGCCGAGGTGTGCCGGCGAGGGGGCGGCGCGGGAAAAAGGGCGGGCGCGAGGAAGAAGACGAGCCGGCCGGGCCCGCTCGTCAGTCTCTCGCGGCACAGTGTGGGGATTTTCTGTTGCACCGGATCGGCTGTGAACGCGCGGAAAACAATCCTGTGGCCCCGTGTGGCGCAGCCGAGGTGATGACACGTGGAAGCCGGGCCCGCTGTCAGAAATTTGAACTTTCCCGGTTAATTTGAATTCCAGAAATTTCTCAAACTTTAGAGCTCCATAACTTCTGCTAGGAAGCTCCAAATTTAGTGATTCAAATTGGGTTGGATTCATATTGCCTAGCTCTGCCCAGATATACAACCCAATTTGTATGAAACCCATTAATTAATTCTGGAAAATTCTTTAAAGCTTTTCAGCAAAAGAATTTTAGAGGGAATTTGATTCATCCAAAAATCCCCAAATTTTGCCAGAATGTTCTTTAGAACATTAGTAAACCCCTGTAAATGTTTCATACCATTTGGAGTTGATTTGGTCAGAGGAATTCAAATTGGAAGGTGCTGTGTTCATTTGAATGCAGAAACATTTTCAGAGAATTTCCAAAACTTGGAAATTCAATTCTGGGCAAACCTTAACTCCAAAAATGCTAGGAAAATTCATGCAAACTCTAGGAGCTATAATTGAAATTGTAGTTCACTAAGTTGGGTATGAACAGGGGTCTGACCTCAGAATTAATTCCTCCTTGCTTATTTGCTATGAAAATTATTCTGAGCAAACCACTCCATGAAAAGTGCTAAGGTTTGGTCCAGAGGGTTTTCTTGTGACAAGGAACTCACACGAAAATTCTCAGCTCCATTGGAGCTCCAGACCACCCCTGTCCGGTTTACCCACTTAAGGGATTAAGATGGAAAAGGGGGAAAACCACTTAGCATTTAACCATGTGACTAAGTCCAAGCCAAACCACCAACACCAGTTCATCTTTAAATTCTTAAACAAAGTTCCAGGTGTTAGAGGCTGGTTATTAAAACTAATAACAGTAACCTTACAATAACTTGTATGCATATTAATTAACATGTAATATTGCATAAACGTGTAGCCGTTGAAGAAGAGACCCCGGAGGTGCTGGACTTCCTCCTTCCGGACGAAGACTTAACTCCTGACCAGCAGCAACAAGGCAAGCCCCGGTTTGCATTAACCCTTTTATAAGTTTTCTTTTGTTTACATGAGTCATATGAAGTATGTATGTGCATTAGGTGTAGGATGAATGGAACACCACTTGCATAACTAAAGGCTCCTAAAAGAGTGAGGGTAGTGTCTAAGACCTCGAGTAGACAGGCTATGCTTAATGATTCATAGGACTTCGGTACAAGTCGAGTAGTTGGAATCTACTCGCGAGATAGGCTTGGGACACACGGGTTCGGTTGAGTGATGTGAGGTCATTTTAGTAATGAAAATGAGACTAGGCAGGGGCTAGGGCGCAGCAAGAGGGAGTCTTGTGTGCGCAGCCCTGTCCGTGTCGATTGAGGACCGAGCCGTGTGCGGCCCACGCTGATCAAGTTTGAACGTACCGAAGGCATATCGGATATATGGGCCCCGATAAACCGATGTAGCCTAAACCTCCGGGCGTCGAGGCATAGCACACCGATTTATAGGTGTAGGTTGAGGGCAGCAAGGTGGAAATCTGCCAACGGGCATAGAGAGATGCTCCGTGTGGGGAACCTCCTGCTCGTTTCGGTGCGACCGGTTCGACGTTTGGGCTGTTGGGTGAAAGGTTGTCCGTACGACATCGAGTGAGCGTGCTGTGCAGCTTCACGGATGGGCGTACGTGACGTGCTCTTTGGGTCTCCCTGCAGGTGTATATCGAGTCGATTCGCCGTCCCTCGCGGTGAAGAGTACCACTTGGTCACTGAGTCGTGACGTAGATTAATGGATGAAATATGTTGATTCAATGTTGCTGATTGATATAATTGTATTGTTACATGGGTGCCACCAAATACTGCTTACTAAATTTCAGATTTCAGGAACTGTTAACTTGTTGCTAAAAGATGAACTAAGGATGAACTTGTAGGCGTGTCCTTTTGCTGAAATGTTACTATCCTATGTCCATTGTAACCCTCATGTAGAGTTTCATGCTTAGGTGAGTCGGTTAAGCCTTGCTGAGCCTTCGTGCTCACGGTTGCTGCTTAAGTGTTTTTCAGGTGAGGAGCCACCCACGGACTCGGAGTACGAGTCCACCGGCGAGGGTTACCCTCCGTCGGGGACCACGGCTGAGTGGGAGCCGTACACGCCGCGCTGAGCTGAGGAGTGCAGCTAGTGTGGGTTGTCCTAGGGCTGGACAACCACTTTTGCTAGATAATCGGGCGTGAGTTGTATAGTGTAGACTTCCGCTGTGTAATATAAACAATAGTAGTAACTGAAGTTTGTACCTGTTTGTACAGTTTCAGTTGTTTTTCCCCTGTAATATATTATGTTCTTATGACGTGTGCTGTCGGGTGTCGCATCGCGTGGCACCACCCTATGCGATCCTGGATGAGCGGATTCCGGTCCGCCACAGAACCGATAGCACCGAATTTAAAATTAGAACACAACAGAGGGTTAACTCAACGGTAATCAAATTCAGTTTGTGGAAATGGCTGCAAATTTTGAATTTGAATTTGGGAGCCACTGTTGTTTGGGGGGAGACTACCGGTGGGACCTTCATGTCAGTGAAACAAGAGAACCATCTAATTTCTCTTCTGTGTGGGCTTGCCACCGAGATAGGGTGCAGAGCTCCATTGAGCTGCCTGTGCGCTTGCTCACCGAGGCGGTTCCCTCCAGTCTTCGGCTGCACGATAACTCTCAAGGCTGCACAACACGAGTGCACTTTCCCCGGCACTCCACTCCAACACACAGAGGCTCGTTCACGCGCACTCACTGCACCGTCACTGCTTTCATTGCGAATCACCCTCCGATTGTTTTAGCGCCTAGCTGAGCCGACCAGAGAATGCGCCGGCCTACACTCGACATCGTACGAACCTCCCCAGCTCGTGTTTGCCATACTCTGGCCGGTGCCGAGCCAATTCTTTTCCTCGGTGCAGCACAACGTCGCCCTCACTGCTCCTCGTCGTCCGGCCAGTCAACCGCCTCTCTGGCGCGATAAACTTCACCCTAAGGTGCGCCACGACGTATAGCGAGTCCTCCTGAACCCCCTTTGCTCTTTCTGTTGGTGATATGCCCAAGAGGCAATCATACCAATTCGGATAAAGGCCTGAGGGATATTTGATCCATAAGAAATTAGGGTACAAATGGGCCTGTGACCTAAAAGCCCATTAGCGCACCTATAAAAATGAGGGGTAGGGTTAGGGGCAGATCACTCCACCACAGAACATCCCTAGCCGCCGCCCCTTACAGGCCACACGCCAAAACCTCTGTCGCGCGCGCAGTGCTAGCACACTGACGCATGGCGTTCCTCCCTGTACGTGTGGACTCCGTGGAGGCGCTGCTGTTACTGCTGCGCTGATCGGCTACGGTGACGTGACGACGTTCCTGTGACGAGGAGTCAGGAGGAGATGAACGTGATTGTCTACTTCTCCTACACCGACGCGCATCTACGATCCGCTGCGCTGCGCGTCTAGAGGTAATGATCCATGACCTTCTTACTCGCATGTTTCCTGGGTGATACAGTCGAATTGTTAGAGTAGCGCATCGCCTATTTCCCTACAGTTTCCACTGCCATGACACGACCCCACGGTCTTGTCGAGCCAGGATCACGCTGAGGGGTGCTGCGTTGCACAGCACAGTATAACACACGTCAAAGGTACAAAGCGGAAGCGAAATTTTTATATTACATAAACAGGTTTATGAACATGTTTACATCAAAATAAGTTTAGTCTACACTCGCGGGCGTAGACTACGCATCAAGTCCACGTTCAGCCCTCGAACGTGTTCTTGCTAGCACACACGCACACTAACTCTGCGGCATGCACGACTCCCACTGGACGGGGTTCCCCTCCTCGGGTTCCGTCTCCTCTTAGGGAGTCCCTTCCTCAGAGAACCCTGCAAAAGCTTCAAACACAAGCAGTGAGCACGAAGGCTCAGAAAGTCTGACCCGTCTCATCTAAACATGGAACTTCTACATGAGGGGTGATGGGTTACATGAGGTAAAAAAATCATTTGCAAGGACTCGCCTAATTAGAAGAACCTTACTTTCAAGTTTTAGCAGCAGGTTGTGGAGAACCTTACGCTAAGGCACATGAGAGAGCCGCAATCAAACAAGAAACGCATACTTTGCCCAAAGTTGAAAAGAACTTTAGTTAGCTCTAAACTACAGCAATTCATTAGCAGTCAAGTCCATCTTTCAATCAACAACATTTTAACATGTAACTAGCCTATTCTTTCTACGTCACGGTACAGTGAACAAGTGGTACTCACTGACCGCGAGGGACGGTGATTATAATCGATTTACACCTGCAGGGTTACCTGAACAACCCGTCACGTACGCTCGTACTCGATGTTGCCTACAACAACCATCACGGACACCGTACGCAACCACCTTTCGCCCGTCAGCCAAATATTGAACCGTTCCCATCGTCCCGAGCAAGAGGTCTCTTCACACGCATCTCCGTGCCGCCAGCCGATTTACACCTCGAGCTCTCAACCTACCCTCTGAACGACGGGCAATGCCTCAATACCCAGCTACCGGAGTTACATCGGTTTCCCGGTTCCCATATAGCCGGTAGGTCTTCGGTACTGTTCTAGCTTGTTCAACAGGCCCGCACACGACTCGGTCCTCAATCGAAACAAGCGGAGCTACAGCACACAGGCTCCAAAGTCCTGCTGCCCTTACCCTCCGCTCGGTCTCATTTTCTTGCCATGTGTTTCATGTGCTATCACTACCCGAGTTGAGTGTCTCTAGCCTATGCTCGCGAGTAGTTCCAACTACTCGACTTGTACCGAATCCTAATCTATCCTAGCAATGCAGTAGCTAACGGGGTTTGCAATCCTAAACCCAATCCATGGTTTCCTTGGCTATGCAGTTGGGTTTCCAATCAAGACTCTAATGCAAGGCATAAAGTAATCAAGTATGTGCTCAAAACAATAAAAACTTGTAAAAAGGTTAATGCAAAGCGGAGCTTGCCTTGCTGTCGTAGGCTAGCTGTTCCTCCGGAGTAACGAAGTCTAGGACTTCGGGTTCCTCCTCGACCTTAGCGACTACATGATAGAAGCAATACATGTATTAATTTAATGCATTTGTATTAAGTTTGAACTTGTGAAGCTTATAAGTCCCACTAGACAGACTCAATGACTGTGAAACTTTTACTGTGGCTTGGTTACAACATAAATAGAGACTTGGTCAGGTTTTAGTTGCAGCAAAGCTCATTTGAGCCCTCCACAATTAATTATGTCCTTGACCTTAATTGGAACTCTTAGGGTGCTCTAAGGATTATCATGAAACAAACTATGACATTCTGAAAACTAGAATTTCATAGGGTTCTAATGGAGTTGGTCTCACTTAATTTGGAAGTTCCTAACTAAAGATATGAGCTAAACAATTTCAGAGAAAATCCAGAAAATGTTTCTGAACATTTTCTATTTTCTCTGGAACAGTTTCACTAATCACATCATTAGACGGATTAAATGAGCTCCAATGGGTCTGAAATTTTTACGGTAGTTCAAGGATATTTTGGTGAACATCCTAGAAAAATTTCAGAATTTTCCTCCAAAGGATTCTCCAGTTAAAATTCCAAACATTTTAAATTTTGATAAATTAATTCTGGAGAATTAAGGAATTTCATGAAGTGAAACTTGATTTGATGGAAAGTGCTCAGAGATCTGAATCAGGCAAAATTTGGTTCACTCGATTTGGAGCTTTCTAGCCAAAGTTATGAGGATTTGAAGTTTGAAGGAAATCTGAAAATCGGGGAAAAGTTTAAATTCTCGGGGGCCCGTGGGGACACGTGTCGGGCGCGGAGGTGTCCGGCACACCGGAGCTCACAGGGTATTTGCGCGCCAGCACAGCCGATCCCCGGCCACACCCGATCCCGATTTAAATTCTTCAGCCGCTGACACGTGGGCCAGCCGGCTTCGTCTTTCTCCCGCCGTTCTCTCGCGCCCGCGCCGCCGACCTTGCCAGAGCAGACTCGGGGCTCGCCGGCTCGTCGCTGCCAGACCTCCCATGGTATGAAACTCGCCGCCAGGGGGTTGTCGACGTCGAGGAACACGTCGGTGGTGTCAGGTCGGGCTGGGGGTGACTGGAAATAGCTCGGCGACGTGCCTCGGCCTCGGTTGAGGTTCGGCGCCGTCGACCGTGGGTTCTAACCCACCAACACCTCGAACAAACGGTCCTACAGCATCGGTGTACCTCTAGGAAACTAGACAAGGTGCCAAAAGGGTTCAGGGATGGCGGCAAGTCGGTCGGCACCATGTGACCGATCGTGCCCGCCATGACCGCCCTCGATCGAGCTCGAAATTCGTTACTCCTAGACAGTTTCACGCCACGGATGCAGAAAAGAACTTAATCGCCGGCTAGTCCAGCGTCGATGTGCCAGATTTCATAACCTCCGAAAGATCATAGAGCGAGAATTTAAAGAAACCGTACCGGAAGCTCGGTTTACGGTTGCCGGAGTAAAAACTGGAAATTTTCTGTGGATTCTTCACAGTTTGCTTCCAAACATGGAGGAGAGCAGCACGGTGGTCGCGCGCTCCTGTTGCCTCCCTTGCTGGACCGTGAAAACGCCTGTGGAACGCTGTCCACGGTCGCCTGACTCTCGGCTGAGGCTAGGTCGCCGCAGTGGTGATCGTTTTCGAGCACCGGAGGTCGGAGCTCGAGGTTTCTGCCGTTGGGGAGGTAGAGTGCGATCTCAGGTGACCGTCTAGCAGCTCGGGTAGGGAAAAGGTGAGCTGGTTTCGCGGTTCTCCGATCGAGCAGAGAGGAGGCAGGTTGGTGGCTCGGTGATCGCGGGAGAGGAGGAAATGATCGGTGCCTGCACCCGTGGAGCGCCTTAAGAGGACCCTGGAACTGCCCTTGGGCTCGCGTGTGGGCGCGGGAAGCAGCTGGTGGCGCTGCTGCTCCTCGGTGGCAAGCGCAGCTGATCCCGAGCGTGGAGTCGGCAGCTGCTCGGTGGAAGTTCCCACCGAGACTCTAACTTTGGGTGCAAGTTTCTCCTTCTTCCCTCTATGACATGTGGGTCCCACCCGGGGTTTTAACCTATGAAATTTACTCATAATCACTGTTGTAAACAGTGAGCCCCATAATACCCCTGGTTATTCAAATTATTCACCCATGAGCCATTTGAATTGATTAGAATTCAAATTGGGTTTGGTTTGAATGAATTTCAGCACAAGTTCAGTTTTGAATTCAAATAAAGTTTGAATATGTCCCACTTAGCTCATGTCAAGATCAACCCCAAATGGAGTGAAAATAGGAGTGTGAGCTCACAAAAATCTGCTGAGTAAGAATATGCCTCCCACTTTTAAATTCATGGGATAAAAACAGTTTGAATTTGAATATGGTTTCAAACTGCCCTCTTCCTAGATATACCCAAAATGACCTCAAAAAGGTTTTGAATTTGGGTGAAACTTGGCATGGACATCCTTAGCAATGTGTAGGAGTTTTCATATGTCCAGCCCACCTATATCACATGTGGGAAATACCACTTTTGCAATATGTGAGTTTGTTCTCTAATGAACATGTTGTTGGTGGTTACTTGCTCTTCTTTTGTGTTCATCATCTTTCCTCAAATGAGGTGTGTGGTGTGGTAATGAACACTCCAACTATGTGTCAAAAACTGGGGCCCTTACATTCCTCCCCCCTTAAAAGAATCTCGTCCCGAGATTATATGGTGAAAATGAGAGAGAGGACGGTGGAAAATTACCGGATATGCGACGTGAAAAAGTCGGGGTAGTTAGCGCGAAGAAATTCTTCGCTCTCCCATGTCGCTTCGTCCACGGAGTGATTACTCCATAGAACCTTGTAGAACCACAACGTATGGTTGCATGTGGTTCGGGCCTTTTTATCAATAATCTGCACCGGTTCCTCCCGATAGGTGAGATCTGGTTGCAGTTCTTCAATGTCTTCCAGCTGAACGGTAGTTGATAGCTTGAGACACTTCCTCAGCTGGGAAATGCGAAAGACGTCGTGCACACCGGAAAGTGCTTCTGGTAATTCCAGCTCGGGGTGCCAACTTTCCTCTCACCCCAAATCTGTTTACGCCCTTCATTGGAGACACCCGTAGATATACGTGATCTCCAACTTCGAATTGTAATGGGTGCCTTCTTCGGTCCGCATACTGTTTCTGACGCGATTGAGCGGCTTTTAGGTTCGCTTGAATCAGTCGAACCTTTTCTTCCGCGTTGTTGACGAGGTCAATCCCGAAGGTAACCCTTTCGCCAGACCCACACCAGTTCAATGGTGTGCGACACTTCCTACCGTATAGCGCCTCGTAAGGTGCCATCTTGATGCTGTCTTGGTACCCATTATTGTACGAGAACTCGGCTAACGGCAAGTGATCATCCCAATTCTTGCCGTGGTTGATAGCGCAAGCTCGTAGCATGTCTTCTAGGATCTGATTTACCCGCTCGGTTTGTCCATCCGTCTGCGGGTGGTATGCTGAACTACGGATCAGCTTCGTCCCCAAGGCAGCGTGCAGCTGCTCCAAAAAACGGGACACAAATAAAGTGCCCCGATCCGATATGATGGTACGGGGTACGCCGTACAAGCATAGGATCCGTGAGATGTACAGTTCAGCGTACTTCTTGGCGTTGTAGTTGGTGTTGACAGGGATGAAATGGGCAACTTTGGTGAGCCGATCGACGATCACCCACACAGAATCATGTTTCTGCAAGGTGGTGGGTAAACCGACGATGAAGTCCATGCTCACATCCTCCCATTTCCAGGCAGGAATGCCCAGTGGTTGCAGCAGTCCCGGTTTCCGCATATGATCTGCCTTCACCCTTCGACATGTATCACACTCGGACACATATTTTGCAACCTCGCGCTTCATCCGTGTCCACCAAAACTTTCTTCTGAGTTCTTTATACATCTTGTTACTGCCGGGGTGAATAGAGAACTTTGATAAGTGAGCCTCATCAAAGATCTTCTTCCGTAGTTCCGGGTTTCGGGATACGACAATCCGGTCCTTGAACCATAGGACGCCGTCTCCGTCCTTCCGGAAACACTTCAGCTCCCCACTGTCTACACGTCTCCGCAAATGTGACATGCCCTTGTCATTCTTCTGGGCTGCCGCTATCTCTTCACGGATGGTGGGGATCAAAGCTAGGTTGTAGAGAGCTTCGTGTGGAATCACATGTAGTGGTGGTTCGCTCTCTTCCAACGGTGTGATGGTCAGATTATTGACGTGCGACTTGCGGCTCAGCGCATCTGCCACTACGTTTGCCTTGCCCGGATGATAATGGATTTCTATATCGTAATCCTTTATCAATTCTAACCATCTTCGTTGCCTCATGATCAGCTCCTTCTGAGTGAATATGTACTTGAGGCTTTTGTGGTCGGTATATAAATGTACGAGGTTACCGAGTAGGTAGTGCCTCCACATTTTCAGTGCAAGTACCACGGCAGCGAGCTCCAAATCGTGAGTTGGATAATTCTGCTCATGGTTTCTAAGCTGCCGTAACCCATACGCGACCACCCTTCAGTCTTGCATCAGCGCACATCCGAGCCCAATGCCGGATGCATCGCAGTACACATCGAACGGTTTTGTTGTGTCTGGCTGCGCCAAAACCGGTGCTGATGTCAGGTGCTTGACTAAAGCCTTGAATGCTGCTTCACATGCTGGACTCCAAACATATTTGGTAGCCTTCTTCAGCAGCTCTGTCATTGGCTTGGCAATCTTCGAGAAGTTCGGAATGAACCTCCGATAATATCCCGTGAGTCCGAGGAAACTCCGTACCTCATGAACAGTTCTCGGGGATTTCCAATTCAGCACTTGAGTGATCTTACTCGAGTCTACAGCGATACCCTCCGCTGAGATGATATGCCCGAGAAAAGGCACTTGCGATATCCAGAATTCGCATTTGCTGAATTTCGCGTATAGCTTGTGATCCCGCAGCCGTTGCAAGACTATACGCAGATGCTTCTTGTGATATTCCTCCGACTTGGAATACACCAGGATGTCGTCGATGAAGACCACGACAAACTTGTCCAGCTCCGGCATCAATACTGAGTTCATTAAGTACATGAAGTGAGCTGGAGCATTGGTGAGGCCGAAGGACATGACCAGGTACTCATAAAGTCTGTACCTCGTCGAGAAAGCTGTGTTTGGAATGTCCTCCGCCCTTATCTTAATCTGATGGTACCCGGATCTTAAGTCCATCTTGGAAAAGATCTTTGCTTCGACCAACTGATCAAACAACATGTCGATCCGTGGCAACGGGTACTTGTTCTTGATGGTTACGGCATTTAGGGGACGATAGTCCATGCAAAGCCGCAACATCTCATCCTTCTTCTTGACAAATAATACCGAACAGCCCCATGGAGAGGAGCTCGGCCTAATAAAACCCTTCTCCAGAAGGTCCGTGAGCTGAGTCTTCAGTTCAGCCAACTCCTTGGGCGCCATCTTGTACGGCCTTCGGGATATTGGCATGGTTCCTGGTGCAAGTTCAATCTTGAACTCCACCTCTCTATCAGGCGGCATCCCCGGCAAATCATCCGGGAATACGTCAGGGAACTCTCGGACCACTGGAATATCTTATAATCTGATGGTTGTGGCTTGATAGACACTTGGAAGTTTTATTTCTGGATTGTCCAGAAATAATGAGTGAGAACCGTGCACCTCTGAGTTTAAGTGCACGACTCGAAGGACGGTGTCTAAAACAGCGCTGTGGCGGGTTAACCACGACATCCCTAGGATGACATCGACCTTCTGTCCCTCTAAGATAATGAGAGACGTGGGGTACACTCTACCCGCTAAGGATAATGGTGCTATGGAAACCATTACGCTTGCTGAAATCTTCCCACCCGTGCTGAGCCCGTCCCTCCATCAGAACGAGCGCGTATGGAGTGCCCTCCATAGCCTGCACGTGTAGTTGGCAGAAACGTGACATGGTGTCACGGGCTGCCACTTGCCACATCCCTTCCGGTTGTCTTCCTCTCACCGTGACAGTGAACGGCACCCAACCGGGTGGCGTAGGTCCTGCAGGGACTTCGACATGGATCATCCACGTCTTGTTCCCCTCTTCGCCTTCTTCCTTGGCGAAGTATTGCGGCATCTGGTTATACCCGAAATATTGGAGCATTTGCCACAATGCTTCCGGGTAGCCGCTACGTTGAGAACAGTGGGACATCACCCACCCATTCTCCAACTGTTTATCTGCTGTCATCTGTAAAAATATATTTGAGAAAGGTCAAATATTTATTTAAACAGTAAACCCTTGAGTTATAACATAAGACATGTCATTGAACCCATAAAACTTGGAAACACAGTTCAAATTTTAAACAAATTTGACTGCTGATCTGCTGTTCCCAAGACAGCCCTGACCAGTTTCCATTTCAACCTGATTTAGGCCATGTTAAAGGCAAAACCAGTTCTGGAGCTCAACATCAAAGTTAGAGCTAACTTCAGTAGTTTTCCAGAAAGTATTTGATTGGTCTAAGATCAGTCTTGGTTCCAAAGTTATGAGATGTCAAAGGTAACAGAATTTCTGGAGAAATCTGGACAGCACCTCCCTGCTTTAGGTATTGATTTGATCCAAGAATTCCAGTTAATTCTTTTCCTAATCTGACAAATCTTTCTGTTACAAAGTTGTAACCCATCTCATAAGCTTTCCAGAACTACCTCATTTTCTATTTTTGGATTTTTATGCAGGAAGTTATGCTTAATTTACAGAGAGTTTACAGAGAGTCTTTGTTCTGTCCTGTTTTCGAGACAGTTTCAACTCTACTGCATTTTTCGATTGGTTAAGGGATGAAAAAACTCTGGACCTCAACAGAAAAGTTGTAAAGATCTTCCAAAGCTTTCCAGAAATGTATCATACGACCCCAATCTCGAAAGAACTCAACCTCTAACGTCTAGTTAACTTCGGCCTTAATTCAGCTGAAAACAGAGTGCTCTGTCCTTAACAACCTATAAGTTAAAAACTTGTTAACTTTGAATATCTTGTTCAAGGGAAGGAGTTACATCAAGTTTTACTACTTTAGATCAAAATCTTCAAGTTTTACATGAAGTTGTTCATTTAATGGGATGTGACGTCGATGCGTCACCAGATTATGTCGGTACTACGTCCTCACAAAGAAAAACTTATATCGGACTTAGCCGGCTTCGTTATTTCAGTGGCACTAAACGTCACTCGCACACGGATGCTACACGTCTACCATTTCGTGGTCAGGCTACCTGCAGGAAACTCAAGCAATCCTCATACTCGGTTGCACACCGAGCCCGGAATCCATACAGTTCGTACAACCGGCCGTCATCACTCACCCGGATGTTCTCAAGCCAACCACGCCTTGAGCTACGTGTTCACGTTTCAGACCACGTGACGGGGTCTCCCAAGTTGCACCATGCACGCCAGGGATAGACGCTGCTCGAATACCCCAAATGACATGAAGAGTCGTAGAGGATATCAAAGCAGGTCGGGTTACCTGCCACCCGTGGGGCTCCACCCTTCAGCTTGTGCGCACTGGTGGACAGCGCTCACGTGTACCCCCCAAGACATGAACGTCGAGATACACGATTTTCCGACATAAACAAATAGGTTAATATGCCACTTTCTATATGCTAATAACATCCTTATACGGGCTACTAACTCGTTCCTCACTGGATTTTTTTTGAAAAAGATGACCTTTGCAGTGCGTTAAACCTCAAGCTAGCTCTGATACCAACGCTGACACGACCCCACGGTCTTGACGAGCCAGGATCACGCTGAGGGGTGCTGCGTTGCACAGCACCGTATAACACACGTGAAAGGTACAAAGCGGAAGCGAAATTTTTATATTACATAAACAGGTTTATGAACATGTTTACATCAAAATAAGTTTAGTCTACACTCGCGGGCGTAGACTACGCATCAAGTCCACGTTCAGCCCTCGAACGTGTTCTTGCTAGCACACACGCACACTAACTCTGCGGCGTGCACGACTCCCACTCGACGGGGTTCCCCTCCTGGGGTTCCGTCTCCTCTTCGAGAGTCCCTTCCTCAGAGAACCCTGCAAAAGCTTCAAACACAAGCAGTGAGCACGAAGGCTCAGCAAGTCTGACCCGTCTCACCTAAACATGGAACTTCTACATGAGGGGTGATGGGTTACATGAGGTAAAAAAATCATTTGCAAGGACTCGCCTAATTAGTAGAACCTTACTTTCAAGTTTTAGCAGCAGGTTGTGGAGAACCTTACGCTAAGGCACATGAGAGAGCCGCAATCAAACAGGAAACACATACTTTGCCCAAAGTTGAAAAGAACTTTAGTTAGCTCTAAACTACAGCAATTCATTAGCAGTCAAGTCCATCTTTCAATCAGCAACATTTTAACATGTAACTAGCCTATTCTTTCTATGTCACGGTACAGTGAACAAGTGGTACTCACTGACCGCGAGGGACGGTGATTATAATCGATTTACACCTGCAGGGTTACCCGAACAACCCGTCACGTACGCCCGTACTCGATGTTGCCTACAACAACCATCACGGACGCTGTACGCAACCACCTTTCGCCCGTCAGCCAAATATTGAACCGGTCCCATCGTCCCGAGCAAGAGGTCTCTACACGCGCATCTCCGTGCCGCCAGCCGATTTACACCTCGAGCTCTCAACCTACCCTCTGAACGACGGGCAATGCCTCAATACCCAGCTACCCGAGTTACATCGGTTTCCCGGTTCCCATATAGCCGGTAGGTCTTCGGTACTGTTCTAGCTTGTTCAACAGGCCCGCACACGGCTCGGTCCTCAATCGACACAAGCGGAGCTACAGCACACAGGCCCCAAAGTCCTGCTGCCCTTACCCTCCGCTCGGTCTCATTTTCTTGCCATGTGTTTCATGTGCTATCACTACCCGAGTCGAGTGCCTCTAGCCTATGCTCGCGAGTAGTTCCAACTACTCGACTTGTATTGAATCCTACTCTATCCTAGCAATGCAGTAGCTAATGGGGTTTGCAATCCTAAACCCAATCAATGGTTTTCTTGGCTATGCAGTTGGGTTTCCAAACAAGACTCTAATGCAAGGCATAAAGTAATCAAGTATGTGCTCAAAACAATAAAAACTTGTAAAAAGGTTAACGCAAACCGGAGCTTGCCTTGCTGCTCTTGGTCGTAGGCTAGCTGTTCCTCCGGAGTAACGAAGTCTAGGACTTCGGGTTCCTCCTCGACCTTAGTGACTACATGATAGAAGCAATACATGAATTAATTTAATGCATTTGTATTAAGTTTGAAATTGTGAAGCTTATAAGTCCCACTAGACAGACTCAATGACTGTGAAACTTTTACTGTGGCTTGGTTACAACCTAAATAGAGACTTGGTCAAGTTTTAGTTGCAGCAAAGCTCATTTGAGCCCTCCACAATTAATTATGTCCTTGACCTTAATTGGAACTCTTAGGGTGCTCTAAGGATTATCATGAAACAAACTATGACATTCTGAAAACTAGATTTTCAAAGGGTTCTAATGGAGTTGGTCTCACTTAATTTGGAAGTTCCTAACTAAAGATATGAGCTAAACAATTTCAGAGAAAATCCTGAAAATGTTTCTGAACATTTTCTATTTTCTCTGGAACAGTTTCACTAATCACATCATTAGGTGGATTAAATGAGCTCCAATGGGTCTGAAATGTTTATGGTAGTTCAGGAATATTTTGGTGAACATCCTAGCAAAATTTCAGAATTTTCCTCCAAAGGATTCTCCAGTTAAAATTCCAAACAGTTTAAACTTTGAGGAATTAATTCTGGAGAATTATGGAATTTCATGAAGTGAAACTTGATTTGCTGGAAAGTGCTCAGAGAGCTGAATACAGCAAAATTTGGTTCACTCGATTTGGAGCTTTCTAGCCAAAGTTATGAAGATTTGAAGTTTGAAGGAAATCTGAAAATCGGGGAAAAGTTTAAATTCTCGGGGGCCCGTGGGGACACGTGTCGGGCGCGGAGGTGTCCGGCACACCGGAGCTCACAGGGAATTTGCGCGCCAGGACAGCCGATCCCCGGCCACACCCGATCCCGATTTAAATTCTTCAGCCGCTGACACGTGGGCCAGCCGGCTTCGTCTTCCTCCCGCCGTTCTCTCGCGCCCGCGCCGCCGAACTTGCCGGATTAGACTCGGGGCTCGCCGGCTCATCGCTGCCGGACCTCCCATGGTCTGAAACTCGCCGCCAGGGGGTTGTCGACATCGAGGAACACGTCGGTGGTGTCAGGTCGGGCTGGGGTGACCGGAAATAGCTCGGCGACGTGCCGCGGCCTCGGTTGAGGTTCGGCGCCGTCGACCGTGGGTTCTAACCCACCAACACCTCGAACAAACGGTCCTACAGCATTGGTGTACCTCTAGGAAACCAGACAAGGTGCCAAAAGGGGGCAGGGATGGCGGCAAGTCGGTCAGCACCATGTGACCGATCGTGCCCGCCATGACCGCCCTCGATCGAGCTCGAAATTTGTTAATCCTAGACAGTTTCACGCCACGGATGCAGAAAAGAACTTGATCGCCGGCTAGTCCAGCGTCGATGTGCAAGATTTGATAACCTCCGAAAGATCATAGAGCGAGAATTTAAAGAAACCGTACCGGAAGCTCGGTTTATGGTCGCCGGAGTAAAAACTGGAAATTTTCTGTGGATTCTTCACGGTTTGCTTCCAAACTTGGAGGAGAGCAGCACGGTGGTCGCGCGCTCCTGTTGCCTCCCTTGCTGGACCGTGAAAACGCCTGTGGAATGCTGTCCACGGGCGCCTGACTCTCGGCTGAGGCTAGGTCGCCACGGTGGCGATCATTTTCGAGCACCGGAGGTCGGAGCTCAGGGTTTCTGGCATTGGGGAGGTAGAGTGCGATCTCAGCTGACCGTCTAGCAGCTCGGGGAGGGAGAAGGTGAGCTGGTTTCGCGGTTCTCCGATAGAGCATAGAGGAGGCAGGTTGGTGGCTCGGTGATCACGGGAGAGGAGGAAATGATCAGTGCCTGCACCCGTGGAGCGCCTTAAGAGGACCCTGGAACCGCCCTTGGGCTCGCGTGTGGGCGCGAGAAGCAGCTGGTGGCGCTGCTGCTCTTCGGTGGCAAGCGCAGCTGCTCCCGAGCGTGGAGTCGGCAGCTGCTCGGTGGAAGTTCCCACCGAGACTCTGACTTTGGGTGCAAGTTTCTCCTTCTTCCCTCTATGACATGTGGGTCCCACCCGGGGTTTTAACCTCTGAAATTTACTCCTAATCACTGTTGTAAACAGTGAGCCCCATAATACCCCTGGTGATTCAAATTATTCACCCATGAGCCATTTGAATTGATTAGAATTCAAATTGGGTTTGGTTTGAATGAATTTCAGCACAAGTTCAGTTTTGAATTCAAATAATGTTTGAATTTGTCCCACTTAGCTCATGTCAAGATCAACTCCAAATGGAGTTAAAATTGGTGTGTGAGCTCTCAAAAATGTGCTGAGTAAGAATATGCCTCCCACTTTTAAATTCAGGGGATAAAAACAGTTTGAATTTGAATATGGTTTCAAACTGCCCTCTTCCTAGCTATACCCAAAATGACCTCAAAAAGGTTTTGAATTTGGGTGAAACTTGGCATGGACATCCTTAGCAATGTGTAGGAGTTTTCATATGTCCAGCCCACCTATTTCACATGTGGGAAATACCACTTTTGCAATATGTGAGTTTGTTCTCTAATGAACATGTTGATGGTGGTTACTTGCTCTTCTTTTGTGTTCATCATCTTTCCTCAAATGAGGTGTGTGGTGTGGTGATGAACACTCCAACTATGTGTCAAAAACTTAGGCCCTTACATGCCATCTAGCTGGAATTTGATAATTGGCACTGGTATACGTGAAGAAACACCGAAACCCTAGTCGGAAAATTCTCCCAATCGGATTGATCAATGTTCCTTGGGTTCAAGCCACAGCTATCTGGTCCCCCGACAACTCCCTAGACCAAAACTTAAAGCAACCCGGCCATTCTACCTCCCGGGAGATGTGAATTCGCCGTCGCCGACCAAAAATGCGTCTGTCTACGGTGACAGCTATGTTGCCGCTATTTTCCGCTCAAGTAGGGTATGGACTCACGTTCTACACATCCTAGTGGTGCTGTTCGGCAATTCAACTCATCAGAAGAGGCAAGGGAGCCATCTCTCATGGGCACCGCACCGCCGAGCGCCCCCATTGGTGGCGAACCTGTTCCGGCCGTTTTCATGCGATGAGACCTTGTCTGGCAGCTGCGCCACGTGCCAAGGGTCGTGTAGAGAGAAACCTCATCGAAAATGGTGGAGAAATGGCGTAGAACGGGGTGTGCCACCCCTCTGTTCCGGCACACGCGAGCTCAGGTAGAGAGGTAGAAGAAGGGTCTGACTGTGGGCCCCCTGTCATCCGCCGGGAGGGTTTTTGTTGTGAAAAATAAATCCAGTAATAGCTACAACTTTGAAAATTCATAACTTTGTGTAGGAATTCCCAAATTGGATGATTCAAATTGGGATAGATTCAGTTTGCATAGGTATATCTAAATATGAACCCACATCTGTACAATACTCAATAATAAATTCTGAAAAATTCTTGGAAGTTTTTTCTAGAAAAGAATTATCGAAGGAGTTTGGTTCATCCAAAAATCCAAAAATTTTGCCAGAATATTCTTTAGTACATTATTGAACTTTGAGCAAAGTTTCAGCTCATTTGGAGTTGATTGAGTAGGAATTTTTTTAGTACAAGCTGCTGTGCTTATAATTGAAGGGCATGTCTGGCGCAGTGGTAGAGTCTCTCCACTTGTGTCCTGGAGGTACTGAGTTTGAATGAGCCTCCTTGCAAAATAAGCAATGGGAATGCTGCCTAGAAATTCCCTTCTCCAGACCCCACAACGTGTGGGAGCTTTCAGCACTAGGTATGCCCTATACTTAAAATTGTCCAGAAACTTTTTCAGAAAAAAGTTTCCACTTTGTAAAATTCCTTCTGGACAATTCTGAACTCCAAAAATCATAGGAAAATTCAGACATGCTATATGATTCATACTTGAAATTGTAGTTCACTTGATTTTGCATGAAAATGCAAATTTACTTCAGAATTAAGTCCTTTTAGCATAACTGCTTAGAGAATTATTCTGGAGGAACTACTCAGGTAAAAGTCCTGAATTGTGGACCAAAATTCATTCTTGTGACTAGGTACTCCCATTCAAAGTTTCAGCTCAAGTTGAGGCTTAGAACTACCTGTATTTGTTCTCCATGCTTATGTATGTGAGAAAAGCATAGGCTTTTTTTTGGGGATTAATAGAGACACAATTTCCATTCACTTTAGCTGCAATTCGGCAAGCGAAGTCCCTGTGTAATATGTGACTTCCTGTGAAAATTACAAAGTCATTGGAGGTCAGGTTTTTCAGTTGCATCCATAGCATTTCAGCCACCTCATATCTCCATTTTGCAACATAGAACACTATCATTTCATTTCCTAGTGGCAAATGGATTTTTACCTTAGTTTCTCTGTACAGAAGGGACCACCAAATTATTTCTTATCACTCCAACCCTTACCTCTGTTCCTAACAAGTTCAAGTCTTTAATTCCATACTTTGCAATATAATCTAGTGCATAATCATATCGGTAGGGCATACAACGAAGGATCACGACGAAGGTGATCAAAGGAGTTCAACGGAGTACATCCATTGAAGTGTGGAACAGTGATCAAGCCTCAAGGGAGAGAATATTCTAGCTGAGATATGTAGTATTAATCACCTGCAAAACCAAGGCAAGCCCCAGTTTGTATTTAATTACTTTTGCGAAGTTTTGCTTTATATCACTTATGTCTAGGATGAAATGCTTGCATTAGAGTTAAGGTGATTGAAACCCCACTTCCATGACCTCTACATCCTATGGATGGTTGGATAGTTTACAGCTCGATGAGTACAGAATGTCATGCTAATGTTCGTAGGATCTCAGTAGAAGTCGAGTAGTTGGGAATCTACTCGCGAGATAAGATTTTATCACACGGGATGGAAAGAAGGAAAGAATGTCTTAAGAATGTGTAATTGAGACCCAGCAGGGGGGATAGGATGCAGTGAGTGGAGGTCTCACGTGCGTAGCCTTGTTGGTGTTGGTTGAGGACAGAGCCGTGTGCGGCCCTGCTGGACAAGTTTAAACAGTACCGGATGCATATTGGCTATATGAGAACCATGAAACCGATGTAATTTGTTAACCTGGATGCCGAGGCTTACCCAACCGTTTTATAGGAGTGGGTTGAGTGTAGCAAGCTGTAAATCTGCCGGCGGGCACAAACACGCTCCGCGCGGGGACCTTCTGCCCATTACGGAGTGGGAGCAAGTTGTATGTTGTTCTTAATCTTTTCTTGTGTGCATCACACGGCACCACCCTCTATGATCCCGGAGTGGGAGGACCACGGGGTGACCTCCACAGAGCAATGCCTCAACGACCAAGTTAACAATGCTACAACAATTTCCTGGGGGCCATATGTCCAGTATGCTACCAGTACTATTGAAACTTGCTTAGCAGAGCTGCACATGGCATGGTCTTTGATCGACATAAATAGAGCTACGCACGCAAGACCTCCATGTCTTTCTGCACCCTACATCTCTGCTCCGTCTCATTACCAATTGAGTGGAACATGATTTGGAAGCCTCCGTGTGCCCTATTCTTTTTCTCACGAGTAGATTCCAACTACTCGAGTTCTACCAAATACTTTCTATGATCTAATCCTAGCAAGAGTCTACCCAACAGAATACTAAACTACCCTTGAAGTAAAAGTATTATTTGGTCATGCCATTTGGGTTTCAATCACCTTAACCTAATGCCCATCCTATCACTACTAACTATAGGTTATAAAGTAAAATGTTATAAAAGATTGTTAAATGTAAATCGGGGCTTGCCTTGCTGCTGCTCTGGTTCCCAGTCAGTCTCAGGAGGAAGACTTGCGAGCAGCTCTGGAGTCTTCTCGAGTTTGGAAACTAAACGATATGAACAAGGTGCAAAGTTGTATTAATTTTATGAACATGATTAATATGTTTAAGTAAATCTATTATAAATGAACTGCAATGCCCCTCATATTTCTATAGTGGTTAACATGGACCATCTCTGATTTGCTAGCCAAGTTTCATGATTTAATTTTTAGTTATGTGTTAATAATAAATTCTTAAGGCTCTAATCTTCTCTTAATTTACAGAGATACTTTGGGGCTTTGACATGTATCAAAGCATGTTATTCATACACTACAAGTCATAAGGAGTCCATCAACATTGGCTTCATGATTTTCTAAGCTTTCTACAAAAAGATATGGCTTTTACAAGTTGCTAGCAATTTCTTAAATTGCTTTTATGATTTTTGGGAATTTTCAGGGACATAGGATAAATTTCCATTATTTACCCCTCATAACAATGTCCACTGAAGCTGAAATTTGACCGGGATATCAAAGGTATTATAAAGGAGGTTCTGGCGAAATTTAGGATTTTCCTAACATGGGATCTCCTGGAATTAATTCCTAAAAATTTAATTTAAAGAAATTAATAAGCAAAATACAGAGACTTTTATACCAATTAAATGGTACTGTCAGAAAGTACTTGTTAAAAGGTTTCTAACAAAAATGTTTGAGGAATTTTGGATCATCCTACTGAAAGTTATGAATTTTCAAAGTTTGCCCTCAAACTGGAATTATTTTTCTATTGAAAATCCCTTCAACAGTCGCCTGCGCCCACCCTTTAAAATAGGCCACTCAGAACGCAGCCACACCAGGCCACAGAATAAAACCTGCGCTTCCAAACCGGATCCAAGCCACAACCGATCAAAGCAGTCGCTGACATGTGAGGCCCACCTTGTCTTCTTCTTCCTCCCATCGTGAGGGCCATCCCGGCCACCAAACTTCATGAAACTCGATGCCCCCATATAGTTTCGATCACTGAATATGCTGCTCGCTTAAGCCCCACCGGAAACTCGCTCGGTGAATTCCGACAATGTGGTTCGAGCTACTCCGAGCCCTATTTTACTTATCAGTTGCTTCTACAGCATCATTGGATCATGTGAAACACGAAAATGAACCAAAGATCCGGTGACAACAGCCAGAAACTAGAGTTCACCAGTCAACCGAAAGGTTTTCGTCGCCGAGGGCAAAAACTCGGTGAACTCCTCGGTCTTTTGGGCAAAACTTGTTCTACCTCTTCCTACAGCTCCGTTTGGATGTCTAGATCATGTCCTTAAAAGCGCATGATCACTAAAGGATCGTGCGAGGTGAAATTTACCTCAAAACCGATTTGGCTCAATTAAACATACCGAGAGAAAAACAGAGAATACTCGGCACCCAATGAGTGATCCCTAGCAGACTTTTTTCCCTTTTGGGTTCGAGGCACGAGAACGGCTAGATCACAGGCGTGTCGGAGGTCCTAAGTGGCAGCGGTGGAGTGAACTCGGCGGCTGAAGATTGGAAAGATCAGTGAGCCCGGTCGGTTCCAGGGCCGTGAATATGTATCCGACGAGATGAGGTCACATTTAACTCAATTCTCCACCAAGCTTCCTGTGAGTGTGCTTCATCGATCGGTTACCGCGCCGGCAACGACTCGGTGGCACGCGCGCAAGAGAAGAAAATACTGGACACTCCGAGGTGACATGTGGGTCCCACCTCCCCTCTTATATACATTGTAAATTAAAATTAAAATAGTAAACCGACTCCAAAAACGGTAACAATTGGCATGTAGGATAAACTGAATATGAGGAATCCAATGGTACAATTCAAATTTAATTTGTATGAAGTTGAATTTGAAATCTGATATTTTGAATTTAAATTTGGATTCCCAATTTACCTCATAAAAATAAATAGCAACCTTAGTGAAAACTTAGTGAAATTTGGCAGGGATATTATTTGGACTATGGAGAACCAAATTGTGAAACTAGGTCTCCATGTTTGGCACTGTTGTGAGTAGAATTCATAATTTCAGAAGGAAACTCTACTAATCAACACTTCTCATTTTTATAAAAACACGTCGCTCCAAATTTAGCGAAATTTGGTAGCCTGCCTAGTCTGAATCTAATGACTTGAAGTGTGAGATCATATGAAGATTTTTAAATGTTATGTTGCTGTTTTTAGTTCCAACATTGATATCACATTATTGTGCTAAAATTTTTTAATTACTCCCATTATTACTAAGTATTCATGAGCTGAACTTCATTTGTTGAAATCTGAGGATTTCACATGATAGTGACACAAGCCTTCGCTAAGGTACCATATTGGTGTTTGGAAAATGCTACAGGTACATATTTGATCGCCCCCACTCACTACAAGAATACGATTTATTTTCATGGGTCAAAAACCCATGAAAATATATAAAAAACCCCATGAAAATACTCATTTTCGTGGGTTTAGGCCTTCTTTTCGTGGGCCAAAAACCCACAAAAATAAATCAGGCCTTATGGCTCACGAAAACACAAATTTTCGTGGGCCAAAATCTGGCTCAGAAAATAATAACTCAGTATTTTTGTGGGCCAGAAAAAACCCACGAAAATAAGTGGAGATATTTTCCTGGGCTGGGAAAAAACCACAAAAATAAGGTGGGGAAATTTTCATGGGCTAATAAAAAAACCCAAGAAAATAAGGTGGAGCTATTTTCGTGGGCCAGGAAAAATCCCATGAAAATAATTTGGTAATATTTTCGTAGGTCAAGGAAAACCCACAAAAATATGTGTATTATGGTTTAAAATACAACCTAATTATATTTGCAGCACATAAATAAACATATAGTGTAAATCAAAACATAGAAAACATTTTAATACTTCTTATAACAAGTATTGTTCATTTCAACTCACAACAAATTTCATTTCACATAAAAGCGTTCATTGCATAGTCCATAACACAATGCAACTCACAACAAGTTCAATTCAAGTTGAAATGTGCATTACATGGTCCATTGTAATTGCAACTCGCAATTAATTTGATAACACATTACAACTTATCTTCTCTTCCCGCTCGCTGTTCTTCCTGTATCAACCAGTTTGATAACACAATACATCCAATTCGATAAGATGTAAATGAAAAGTAACATGATATCAATTCTTGGTATGGCTTCTTAAAAACGAATTCATTTTGAAAATCGGAAGCGGAATGGATTTGTAACACGAGGACTCTAGATGCATCTTAGTTGGTTTTAACAACTTACCTAGTTTCTACCACCCAGAGCAAAGAATTGATCGATGAAGTCTTCTCCTCCAGACCGTTCTCCTGTAGAAGGTGTGTCCAAATTTGTAACACGAGGACTCTGAAGGTTTTGTGGTCTCGAGGATGATCCATAACGATAAATAATGATACATGTTATAACTATATTAATAGTTTGTAAAAGTGAAAAGAACATTTTGCGTATATATTTCCTTTGTTCCAAAAGGAAGAAGTTGTGGAAACACCGGTATCGGTGGAGATATCGGTAGTTGTGGGAGCGTCGGTAGCGTTGGCATGGCGGTAGGCAGTCCAAGCTGACAAAAGTGTCCCTAAATTCATTTTGAAATATTTAGCATAAATCTCTTCAAAATATTGACGTAAATTCTTAAAATCTTATACCAATATATCTGAATTGATTGTTTCCATGTTGTCAGATTCACAAAGTAGTCATTTTGTGCTTTTATGCACTCATCATGACATCTCATGCGATCATCCTGGAGTCTCATGTGTTCTCTCGATGCGGCCTGCTCCTCCTCCATTTGTTTTATCCTAGATTCATATCTACTATGCGTACGTCGAGAAGAACTTGCCCCACTTTGTGTCGAATGTGACTTCGAGAGAACGACATCAGTGTTCATCACACCATTGAACATTGAGTAGAGACATAAAGGAATATGACATAATTTTAAGGTGACACTTTAATAAAGTTTAGCATGTGAATAAAGGAATATGAGAGGAGTAAATTCACCTTCCGTGAGGCTTTCCTCAACGTCTTCCTTTCTCCAATCATAGTCATCTCCGTGATGTGGAACCATCTCTGCAGCATATTTGTCCTACACAAAAAAGTAACTGTAAAGCAACTATCTGTATTGTTTAAATATTAATTTGACTAATATGACATACCAAGTTCTGAGTTGCTGTCGGTGCGCCCAATTGACTGTCATCGGAGCCCCTATGTCCTTTTATATAAGCATCGAGAAAAGAGGGCTCCTCACAACTTTCAGCAGCCTACAGAGACATATTGTAAACATAGTGCCACAAAAGCTAATATAATAAGAATAAATTGTAAATGTACTAAACTCACCATTCTTTTCGAAAGACGAATATGACCATATCCACCATAACGATGGAGAACTTGACCACCCTTTTGGGTTTGTGGCACGAGAAAGGCTAGATCACCGGGGTGTCGGAGGTCCGAAGTGGAGGCGGTGGAGTGAACTCGGCGGCTAAAGATTGGAAAGATCAGTGAGCCCGGTCGGTTCCAGTGGGCGTGAATATGTAGC
This sequence comes from Neostapfia colusana, assembly GCA_030760725.1. NCBI lineage: Eukaryota > Viridiplantae > Streptophyta > Magnoliopsida > Poales > Poaceae > Neostapfia > Neostapfia colusana. Next base: position 37,678,160 of record JASWHV010000009.1, on the reverse strand, counting down.
CGACGAGATGAGGTCGCATTTAACTAATTTCTCCACAAAGCTGCCTGTGATTGTGCATCACCGATCGGTTACCGCGCCGGCGATGACTTGGTGGCGCGCACGCAAGAGAAGACAAGACCAGACACTCAGAGCTGACATGTGGGTCCCACCTCCCCTCTTATACACATTGTAAATTAAGTATAAAATTGTAAACCAACTTCAAAAATGGTAAAAATTGGCATGTCGGCTAAACTGAATATGAGGAATCCAATGGTACAATTCAATTTTAATTTGGATGATGTTGAATTTGAAATCTGATACTTTGAATTTAAATTTGGATTCCCACTTTACCTCATCCAAATAAATAGCAACCATAGTCCAAACTTAGTGAAATTTTGCAGGGATACTGTCGAAGTGTGTTCCTGCGAGACATCCCCCGGTCTGCCTGAGCAGCCCGCGGAGGTTCTTTTTCGGAGGGGCTAGTGGAACTTGATGGTTGGAGAACGATGACAAGGGTGAACACCGGAATTTACGTGGTTTGGGCCGCCAGAGCATAAAACCCTACGTCCACGGGAGTGCTTGTTGTATTGCTTATGTGTTTGAGTGTGTGAGGAGGGATTTGAGTGCGAACCCCTTCTACGGTTGCTGCCCCGATCCTTTTATAGTCCAAGGTCGTGGCAGTTACAATGCGGCCCGGGGCCCGACAGGTGGCCCTACGGCTAACTGTACCTATACATGAGCTAGGCATTTACAGCTACACGTATTGTCGCTGCTGGTGGAGTTTCGGTGCTCTACCTGTCCCGCCGGGTGCCTCTGTCCGGGTAGCAGGTGATGATGAAGTACCCATCTTGTCGCTGCGTCTTCTCGCTCTACTGGGCAGGTCAGAGCCGTTGGGCAGCACTGTTGCGCCATTACACCTTGCCACCCTATCTTTGACCGTAATGGCGAACAGACGGTGGACGGAGGCGTGCACCGTGCGCCATGCTTCTGCGGAAGGCGCGGACCTTGAATGCATGGTCTGACAGTGTACCTTCCTCTTTACTCCATGGCCATCTGCCTGTTGCTTGTCGGCGCAGCATCAGGGCGGCTGGCCCCCGGGACAGGAGCCTCTAGCGGAGCTGTCTTGTGTGGTAGCGAAGGGTCCGGAGTTGTTGGACACTTGGCGGCACCGGAGCCTTCCTAAGCTGGAGGTCAGGCCCGGAGCCGTAGGACATGTAACACCCCAAAACCTGTTAAGAGGGGAATTTAAAAACTTTTGGACGTATTGCATGTGGTGCAGAAATTCAAATTCAAACTGGAATTCAAATTCAAATCAAAACAGAAAAGAAAAAGAAAAAGAAAAAAAACAAAACCCCGGCCAGTGGGCCGAAACCCACCAGCCGGCCCACCCGCCCCTGTGCCAGCCCGCAGCCGTGCGCTCCCTCTCTCTTTCTCACTGACACACGGGGCCCGCGGTCATCTTCTTCCTCGCGCGATCGCGCCAACCGCCGGGACTCCTCCGCTCGCCGAATCCAAACCACCCCGGAAATCTGCGTTTCCCCAGCCGAATTCTGGTCCCGGATGACTCAAACTCGATCACAACCGACCCGCCGTCCTCCCCCGTCTATATAAACACCGGCGTCGCCCCGTTTTCCCCACCCGATCAGCTGTTTTTCCTCCCGGTGAGAACCGAAGCTCCGATCACCGTTTTCTCTTGATCTTTGCTCGGGTTTTCTGATCTAACACGCCGATCCTGTTCCACCGCTTCCGGGGAATAACGCAGTTGCAGAAAACTCGGTACATTGTGCCCTAGACACAGCTCCGACGAGCATCGCCGTGATTCCATCTCGGACCTCGTCGCCGACCGCCTTCTAGGGCCTCCGAGCTCAAGAAAAACCCCGAGGTGAGATCCCCGACCACTCCTCTACCGATCTATGCCATGAAATCCCAGTTTTAGGAGGAATAGACGAAGATCCGAAGTTTTCCGGCGAGATCGCCGCCTCCAGCCGCCGCGCGCCGCCGGGCAGCGTGGGCTGGCTCCGGCCAGGGCGACGTGGATGCTTGTGCGCCGTCTATTTTAAATCGCACGGTAGAATTAAAACCCGGGCGTACCGGTTCGACGTTATAATCTCAGCCGTCTGTTTTAAATCGGACGGTCCATGTCGGCCCCACATTATAAAGGCCGGGATTCTTACGCGCTACCCCCTGGGGATCTCGGGAAATACGAGCTAGCCCCGGAAACATCTGATCTAGCCCCTAGAACTTCAGAAATTCATGTAAATTCATTTAAAAATCAGTTTTATCCCCTGGACTTAATAAAAATTAGGAAAACCCCTCTGTTATGCATAGTTAGACCCCTGGAAACGTATGAAATAATAAATTAGACCCTGTAGTAGGGCGGATTTACCTTTTTGACCCTATATGATATTAAATTCAGAAATTTGAATATGTGATTAGGAATTAAATTTAAAAGGTGAGGCAAACACATTGTAAATTCAAATTTAAACTCTCCTAGCATTTGGAAAACTTTAGAATGAGTTAAAAATAGATTTTAAGCTGAAATGAATCTGTCTAATTGATTGTTCACAATTATCAGTTATAGGGACACATTATTAGGTTAGGAAATAATTCTGAAAATTGGTAAAATAAATTTAAATTAGTTCACATCAGAGGAGAAGTTCAAAAATATAATATTTAATATTTTAGATCAGAACCTATTCTGTTTAGATGATATGCCTTACTATTTAATATTAAAACTCACTTTTAGGCATAGAAAGTAAATCTGAAAAATATAGGAAAATGGGTATGCATAATTAGAAAATGAGAGATGAAGTCTCTAACTCCAAAAACTTCATTTTAGGATTTGGTAGAAGATCTGAAAACCTAATTGGAGTAGGAAATTACCTTTCATGCAAACTTGGTAGCTAGGAAGTGTATTAATTGAATATAAGGAATTTGTTCAAATTGGAAATTCATATATATTGTGCAAACAGAAATCTGAATACAAAAGTTAGAAATCATATACATATGTTTAAAAGTGCATGTAGGCCAAAAATCAACACATGTAGAGTAACCCCAACACTTAGAAATGTGAATGACTTTCATAGGTATGTATGTGTGGTTTGCATGAAGTGAAAGTGTGAACTATGTCTTATGGATTGTGTTTTCTTTTGCTATGTGTATTGGCATGAGTAGAACCTGCCCCGGAGCAAGTTCTTCCCTTCCAAGACCAAGACTTTCCATTCCCAGAGCAGCAGGAAGAAGGCAAGTGTCCTTGACCACTTTGATCCTATACTAGGATGTGTAGGTAGAATTATTTGCATTGTCAATTGAAATATGAAACCCATGCTAGGAAGTTTCCCTAGAATTGCATTATCTTGTTTCCTTGCAGCTTGGGTTGGGATTTGTTTCATTATGTCATTCATTCATATTACTTATGCTTAGCCATCCTTAGAATGGGATAATTGGGATATGAGATCATCAATTTGTTTACCTTACTCTTGAATGAGATATTATGAGTTATGTAGAGGTAGGGATCGAGGCAAGTTGGATGATTTGGTTGGTGCTGGGTGCACGAGACTCGGGTTTGTGTTTAGTACTTGCCTGGATCCTAAGGACCGGTTCATGGAGCATGTAACCTGACTTTACCGTGCCAACCACATGCTGAGATGGGGCAGCTTGGCCAATTAATTAGGTATATCCCCGGCGTAGTATGGGTGTGTTGGATGGTGCGGGGAATAGGTGTTAGCTGGACTACCATATGAACCGCAAGGCTCAAGAGGGGGCCACTGCAGCGGGGTTGGAGCCTCTTGTATGATGTTAGGGGTGAAACCTTAGTGGGCCCACGCTCGTTGGGAATCCCTTTGTAAAGGCTTCGTAGTGATCTCCTGGCTACACACCCGGGAAGTGTGAATGTGGTTCGTAGCCACTAGCATAATTGAGATTCTTTTAGTCCACCCGGCAACGGGGGATGAAATCACTACATGTGGGTACAGGGGTGCAAACTTTGCAGAGTCAAAACTGTCATGACAGCCGTGCTCACGGTCAAGAGCGGCTTGGACTTATTCATGATTAGAGGATTGATGGCTTTGGAAGTTGAGGATGTTAAGCGGGGAGCTTAACATTGGAATTGATGTTATGGTTATTTGATTCTGATGATGGGTTGGGAGATTGGGACCATTTCACCTGTGTAGCAATGTAGGTGCATAATAAGGTAAGGTGATAGGTATTAATTGCGTAGTGCTTTAACCATGAGTTCAACCTCTCCTTGCTCTAGCCATGCATGCCATAACCTTCCCCCACTTGCTGAGTACCAACGGTACTCAAACTTGCATATTTGTTGGTTTATAATGCTGCTCAGGTCAAGAGAATGATGTGGTGTTTAATGGTCAAGACTTTGGACACGAAGAAGGTTTCTAGGTTCATGGAGTCCCTCGGGCAACGCCTGTGACGGAGCCCACAAGAATAATATTCCGCTGCTAGTTTATTTACTTGTGATGAACTTATTATTGTCCATCGAGACATTTGCTATGTAAGACTTATTTATATTCGACACCTGGCTTGTAATAAATGATGCTTCACTATTTGTCATCACATGTATGAGAAAATGATCCTGGCATACATGTGATATTCACTCGGTTGTTCTTCGGAGAAACCGGATGTGACAGAAGTGGTATCAGAGCCAAGGTTACCCGTAGGTACGTGGACCTAGATAGAAATGGACGTATTTAAGGACCCTATTTTCTTAAAAACTATTTTACAAAGGTGTGGGTTGAAAAGTATTATTTAATAGGGTCACTTTATTCATCTTACCCCAACTTTTATTCAAAATAGGATTTTTGTTTAAAATCTCATCAAACTTAATGTTAAATGCTTTATGTTTTAGATGGTTTGCATGATCGCACCGCCCGCAACGCCACCGGAGGGAGAGTTCCCGTAGTTGCCCTTGCCCTGAGAGAGGAGAACCGTCCGGTGACTTATCTCTCCTACGGATTGGCAGTAGGAGGCTTGTTGCGCCGTCTTCGACGCATGCTCCAAGCCGTCGGCAATATGGGCAAGCTAATCATACACTACAGCTCCACCCGAACCATCCATGAGAAGCGGGAAGAGTGGAGTTCAGAAATGAGGATTATCCATGAAAATCAGCTGCTCAAGATCCACCGCTCTCCAGCTTGTCGAGCGACACAGGTCGATGCGGAGAAGGATGTCACCTGGGAGGCAATCACCTGCCAGAGTCACATCTATCGTCGCCACCTAGACAGGACTGAGTACATGTATGTCCTCCAGCGTGAGAGTGGTACAACGGAGTACAAGTACCCGCCAGTGCAGCAGGGGACTTCCCATGAGCACATGGACTTGTGCTTGGAGGATGCTGCTATGCTCAGCACTCGACTGCAGGAGTGTCAGCAGGAGCTTCAGGATGTACGTGACACCCTGAAGGAGACTGAGGCGTTGCTTCGAGCCAGCTTGAGGGCAAGAGAAAGAGGAGATGGGAATGAATTGCGTGTCACCGTGAATGACACATGGACTCCTGACTCCCCAGATCGCCGGGCGAGCAGGCGTCGCCGCACTTCTCCACCAGCAGCTTCCCCACCCAAAGCGGAGTCAGAGGGCAGCCGCAATAACGAGGAAGATCCCGAGGAGCCAGCTCAGTGATACGAGTAGTGTAGAGTCCTTTCCCTCAGTTTAGCAGGATGTCGAGTAGTCGAGTCGTTACCTTAGTTAATGGTGTGTTAATGCTTGGTGTGTGACGTGAGTTGTGGAAGCCATGGGCGTTTGTCCACAACCTCGTCTTCAGGTTGTTTTGCTTTGGTGTGTGAACCCATATGAATTAAGAGTGCATTTATGTTCGCGTAGGACATGAAATCCTCAGAAAATATAAATGAAATAAGGTCTCAAAATTTTAAAGTTTAAACAAGCAAAATTGGTAAGTTAATACGTAATGCTTTAAATTGACATTTGGTTGATCATGATAGATGGCCGGAAGCGGAAGGGGTCGTGGTGCCAACCCTACCAACAACAACTATGAAGCCGGCAACCCTCACCTTTCCGGAGGGCAAGACAGGGGTGGTCGTTGGGAAGGACATGATCCCATCCACCAAATGCTTGAAAATCAGAATCAGCTCATCCAGAGCCTGACTCAAGTGGTGGCCAACTTGCACCAAGCTCCACCTCCACAAGCTGCACCACGCCAACCAAGGTCGAGTGAGTTTCTAGGGACTCAACCTCCAAAGTTTGCAAGTGCTGCCGAACCTCTGGAGGCAGATGATTGGCTAAAGACCATTGAGAGCAAGATGAGGATCATACAATGCCAAGGGTATGAGAGGGTGCTGTTTGCCTCTCACCAATTGCATGGACCTGCTGCTGATTGGTGGACCGCTTACGTGGCCGCCCATCATGACCCTGAGAACATCACTTGGGAAGAGTTCAAGTGTAGCTTCCGCAACCATTACATACCCAGGGGTGAACTTAAAAACAAGAGAAAGGAGTTCTTGGGGCTGCAGCAAGGAAACATGACGGTGAGGGAATACCTCACTAAATTCACCCAACTATCCCGTTATGCACCACGGGACATAGAGACTAATGAGCAGAAACAGGATTGCTTTGTGGAAGGACTTACAGCGGAAATGCAGTGTGCAATGTCCTCCAACGAGTATGAAAGCTTCCAAAAGATGGTGGACAGAGCATTTGTTGTGGAGAGGAAGCTGAAGGCCTTGGAAAATGAAAACAAGAGGAAGGCGGGATGGTCACACCAAGCCTCGGGTAGCAACACACGCCCACGTCTGATGCAGCAACCCGCAGGGCAGACGAGCCGTGCTGTGGTACCCTACTCTGCACCGAGAGGGTACAACCCGAACTTCAGGCCTCCGTCAGCACCAGCACAGCCACAACGTCAGTTTGTACAGCAGCCTCGCCCCACATATCAACCTCGACTAGCAGTACAAGGACCCCCAAACCAACCCCGAGACAACAAAGGCTAGGCACCTAAGGTTGGGGTGCAATGCTTTAACTGTGGTGAAGTGGGACACTACACCCATAAGTGCCCAAAGAAGAAGCCTGTGCAGCCGCAACAGCAGAATGTGATGCGAGGACGGGTGAACCACGTGACCATGGAGGAAGCGCAAGAGGCACCTGACGTGGTAGTTGGTAAGTTTCCTGCCAATTTACACATTGCAACCGTGTTGTTCGATTCTGGTGCTACCCACTCGTTCATTGCCCAAGGGTTTGTTAAGAAGCATGATTTAGCAACAACACAAATGAACCATATGCTAGCCGTAAACTCTCCTGGGGGAGAAATAAGGACAAGACAAGTGTGTCCCAAGGTGAATCTAGACATTAATGGGGTAGTATTTACTGCCAACCTCATAGTGATAGATTTACAAGGGATAGATATTATTTTGGGCATGGATTGGTTGACCAAACATAAAGGAATCATCCATTGTTCGACCAGAACGGTGGAACTAACTCACCCTAGTGGCACAAGAGTAAAGTTCATAACAATACAAGAGCCTAGGAGGGACATTAAATTAAATCAAGTTGAGGTGGAAGTGGAGGAGATCAGGATCATCAGGGAATATCCAGATGTTTTTCCGGAGGAGTTGCCAGGTATGCCCCCCGATCGTGAAGTGAAATTCGCGATTGAGCTAGTGCCTGGAACAGCTCCGATATACAAGAGACCTTATCGGATGGACTCTAAACAGCTGGAAGAACTCAAGGAATATTTAAGAGAGTTGACAGAGAAGGGGTACATTCATCCTAGTTCCTCACCATGGGGAGCTCCAGTGATATTTGTGCCCAAGAAGGACGGAACCCAAATGTTATGCGTAGACTACCGTGCGTTGAATGAAGTAACCATCAAGAACAAGTACCCAATACCCCACATTGAAGACTTGTTTGATCAGTTGAGGGGAGCTTGTGTGTTCTCGAAAATTGATCTCAGGTCGGGATACCACCAACTTAAGATAAGGCAAACTGATATTCCAAAGACAGCTTTCGTATCTCGGTACGGACTGTATGAATACACCGTCATGCCTTTCAGGCTAACTAATGCCCCAGCATACTTCTTGTATCTCATGAACAAGGTATTCATTGAATATCTGGACAAATTTGTGGTGGTTTTCATTGATGACATTCTCGTCTTTTCCAAAGATGAAGAACATGAGAGGCATTTAAGGTTGGTGTTGCAAAAACTGAGAGAACACCAACTATATGCCAAGCTGAGCAAGTGTGAATTCTGGTTGAAGAGAGTTCCCTTCTTAGGACATATAATCTCGGAGGGAGGAATCTCCGTACACCCCGCCAAGATCGAGGATGTACAGAAGTGGAAGACCCCTGAGAACGTTGGGGAAGTTCGAAGCTTCCTGGGATTGGCTGGGTATTATCGACGGTCTATTGAGGGATTCTACAAGATCTCGAGACCCCTCACCAAACTGTTGGAGAAAGGAATCACATTCACATGGACGCCGCAGTGCGAGATGAGTTTTCAAGAGCTAAAGAAAAGATTGACAAAAGCCCCAGTGCTAGTTATGCCAGATATGCAGAAGAACTTTTCGATGTACTACGATGCCTCTGGAAACGGGTTGGGATGTGTTCTCATGCAAGAGGGGCATGTCGTGGCTTATGCGTCCCGGCAGCTCCGGAAACACGAGAAGAACTATCCTACACATGACCTAGAACTAGCTTTAGTGGTACACGCGTTGAAGATTTGGCGGCACTACTTGATGGGGAAGAGGACAGAGATATATACGGATCATAAGAGCTTAAAGTACATTTTGACACAGCCAGATCTCAACCTCAGACAAAGGAGATGGTTAGAGCTAATCAACGACTTTGATGTGGGCATCAACTATCATCCTGGGAAAGCGAATGTCGTGGCAGATGCTTTAAGCCGGAAAGTGCAGGTCAATAGGTTGAGCTTGAAGGACATGCCTGCAGAATTGAAGGACGATGTTATAAGACCCAATCTATGCCTGGTGAATAGTGGTGAAGCCATCGCCATGGAAGTGGACTCCACATTAGAGCAAGACATACGCGATGGTCAAAAGAATGATGAGAAGATACAAGAAATCCGACAACTCATCAAGGATAATAGAGCCCCTGGTTTCAGAGAGGATGAACAAGGTACAGTGTGGCACGGGAAAAGAATCTGTGTGACTGAAGTGAAGGAGATCCATGAATTGATTTTGAAGGAGGCTCATGATTCCGACTATTCCATTCATCCTGGAAGTACTAAGATGTATCATGACCTCAAGAGCAGATATTGGTGGTATGGAATGAAGCGAGATGTCGCAGAACATGTTGCCCTATGTGACACATGTCAGTTGGTGAAAGCGGAACATCAACGACCCGCGGGATTATTGCAACCACTCAAAGTGCCTGAATGGAAATGGGAAGAAATCGGTATGGATTTCATAGTGGGATTGCCTAGGACCCAATCAGGATATGATTCGATATGGGTCATCATCGACAGGCTAACCAAGGTAGCTCATTTCATTCTCGTAAAAGAAAGCTACAGCGGATCCAAATTGGCGGAGTTGTACATGTCAAGGATCGTGTGTTACCATGGAGTGCCGGAGAAGATAGTGTCAGATCGAGGGACACAGTCCACCTCGAGGTTCTGGCAGAAGTTACATGAAACCATGGGAACTCATCTGAATTTTAGCTCCGCCTATCATCCTCAGACTGACGGACAAACGGAAAGGACCAATCAGATCCTTGAGGACATGCTGAGAGCGTGTGCACTGAAAAACAATCGGAGTTGGGATAAGAACCTACCGTATGCGGAGTTCTCCTATAACAACAGCTATCAGGCTAGTATGAAGATGTCACCGTTTGAGGCTTTGTATGGGATAAAGTGCAGAACTCCACTATTTTGGAACCAAGCCGGGGAAAGTAAAGTGTTTGGACCCGAGGTACTAGAAGAAGCCGAGGCGAAAGTGAGGGAAATTCTCGACAACCTGAGGATAGCACAGACACGACAAAAGAGCTATGCCGATGTACGGAGAAGAGAGCTCATTTTCAACGTGGGGGACTATGTCTACCTCAAGGTGTCCCCTATTCGAGGACTTCGTCGATTCAAGGTGAAAGGGAAGTTATCACCTCGATACATCGGACCCTTTCAAGTTCTGGAGAGGAAAGCGAAGTGGCATATCAACTAGAACTACCGGCTCGCCTATCGGATGTGCATGATGTATTCCATGTGTCACACCTCAAGAAATGTCTAAGGACACCTGAAGAGATGTTACCCATGAATGAGGTGACGTACGAGAGGATCTGTCTTATGCCGAGCAACCGGTCAAGATTTTGGAGACAATGGAACACCTCACAAGAAATAAAAGAATTCGGATGTGCAAGGTGCAGTGGAAGCATCACCCGGGAGAGGAAGCCACATGGGAGCGAGAAGACGAGCTTAGGGCACAGTTTCCGGAATTTTTTCCTAGAACCACCAATCTCGAGGACGAGATTTTTTAGGGGGGTAGAGCTGTAACACCCCAAATCCTGTTAAGAGGGGAATTTAAAAATTTTTGGACGTATTGCATGTGGTGCAGAAATTCAAATTCAAACTGGATTTCAAATTCAAATCAAAACAGAAAAGAAAAAGAAAAATAAAAAACAAAACCCCGGCCAGTGGGCCAAAACCCACCAGCCGGCCCACCCGCCCCCGCACCAACCCGCGGCCGCGCGCTCCCCTCTCTCTTTCTCACTGACACGCGGGGCCCGCGGTCATCTTTTTCCTCGCGCGACCGCGCCAACCGCCGGGACTCCTCCGTGCGCCGAATCCAAACCACCCCGGAAATCCGTGTTGCCCCAGCCGAATTCTGGTCCCGGATGACTCAAACTCGATCACAACCGACCCGCCGCCCTCCCCCATCTATATAAACACCGGCGTCACCCCGTTTTCCCCACCCGATCAGCTGCATGACTCAAACTTGAATATGTGATTAGGAATTAAATTTAAAAGGTGAGGCAAACACATTGTAAATTCAAATTTAAACTCTCCTAGCACTTGGAAAACTTTAGAATGAGTTAAAAATAGATTTTAAGCTGAAATGAATCTGTCTATTTGATTGTTCACAATTATTAGTTATAGGGACACATTTTTAGGTTAGGAAATAATTCTGAAAATTGGTAAAATAAATTTAAATTAGTTCACATCAGAGGAGAAGTTCAAAAATATATTATTTAATATTTTAGATCAGAACCTATTCTGTTTAGATGATATGCCTTACTATTTAATATTAAAACTCACTTTTAGGCATAGAAAGTAAATCTGAAAAATATAGGAAAATGGGTATGCATAATTAGAAAATGAGAGATGAAGTCTCTAGCTCCAAAAACTTCATTTTAGGATTTGGAAGAAGATCTGAAAACCTAATTGGAGTAGGAAATTACCTTTCATGCAAACTTGGTAGCTAGGAAGTGTATTAATTGAATATAAGGAATTTGTTCAAATTGGAAATTCATATATATTGTGCAAACAGAAATCTGAACACAAAAGTTAGAAATCATATACATATGTTTAAAAGTGCATGTAGGCCAAAAATCAACACATGTAGAGTAACCCCAACACTTAGAAATGTGAATGACTTTCATAGGTATGTATGTGTGGTTTGCATGAAGTGAAAGTGTGAACTATGTCTTATGGATTGTGTTTTCTTTTGCTATGTGTATTGGCATGAGTAGAACCTGCCCCAGAGCAAGTTCTTCCCTTCCAAGACCAAGACTTTCCATTCCCAGAGCAGCAGGAAGAAGGCAAGTGTCGTTGACCATTTTGATCCTATACTAGGATATGTAGGTAGAATTATTTGCATTGTCAATTGAAATATGAAACCCATGCTAGGAAGTTTCCCTAGAATTGCATTATCTTTTTTCCTTGCAGCTTGGGTTGGGATTTGTTTCATTATGTCTTTCATTCATATTACTTATGCTTAGCCATGCTTAGAATGGGATAATTGGGATATGAGATCATCAATTTGTTTATCTTACTCTTGAATGAGATATTATGAGTTATGTAGAGGTAGGGATCGAGGCAAGTTGGATGATTTGGTTGGTGCTGGGTGCACGAGACTCGGGTTTGTGTTTAGTACTTGCCTGGATCCTAAGGACCGGTTCATGGAGCATGTAACCTGGCTTTACCGTGCCAACCACATGCTGAGATGGGGCAGCTTGGCCAATTAATTAGGTGTATCCCCGGCGTAGTATGGGTGTGTTGGATGGTGCGGGGAATAGGTGTCAGCTAGACTACCATATGAACCGCAAGGCTCAAGAGGGGGCCACTGCAGCGGGGTTGGAGCCTCTTGTATGCTGTTAGGGGTGAAACCTCAGTGGGCCCACGCTTGTCGGGAATCCCTTTGTAAAGGCTTCGTAGTGATCTCCTGGCTACACACCTGGGAAGTGCGAATGTGGTTCATAGCCACTGGCATAATGGAGATTCTTTTAGTCCACCCGGCATCGGGGGATAAAATCACTACATGTGGGTACAGTGGTGCAAACTCTGTAGAGTCAAAACTGTCATGACAGCCGTGCTCACGGTCAAGAGCGGCTTGGACTTATTCATGATTAGAGGATTGATGGCTTGGAGGTTGAGGATGTTAAGCGGGGAGCTTAACATTGGAATTGATGTTATGGTTATTTGATTCTGATGATGGGTTGGGAGATTGGGACCATTTCACCTGTGTAGTAATGTAGGTGCATAATAAGCTAAGGTGATAGGTATTAATTGCGTAGTGCTTTAACCATGAGTTCAACCTCTCCTTGCTCTAGCCATGCATGCCATAACCTTCCCCCACTTGCTGAGTACCAAAGGTACTCAAACTTGCATATTTGTTGGTTTATATTGCTGCTCAGGTCAAGAGAATGATGTGTTGTTCAATGACCAAGACTTCGGACCCGAAGAAGGATTCTAGGTTCATGGAGTCCCCCAGGCAACACCTGTGACGGAGCCCACAAGAATAATATTCCGCTGCTATTATATTTACATGTTATGAACTTATTATCGTCCATCGAGACGTATGCTTTGTAAGACATATTTGTATTCGACATCTGGCTTGTAATAAATGATGCTTCACTATTTGTCATCACATGCATGAGAAAATGATCCTGGCATACATGTGATATTCACTCGGTTGTTCTTCGGAGAAACCGGGTGTAACAGGACACGTGGTACCTTTGGAGCTATCCTTGACGGGAGGCACAGCTCGGAGGTTCCGGACACGTGGCAGCGCCGGAGCCCTCCCTGGCGGGTGGTCAGGCCCGGCACCACTGGACACGTGGCGGCTCCAGAGCCATCCCTGGTTGGTAACGAGGCACAGAGCCTGAAGACATGTGGCAGCCTCGGAGTCCTCCTTAGCAGGTGGTCGGACTTAAGACTCAGGGCACGTGTCAGCTCTAGAGCCCTAGTGCACGTTGTAGCCTCAGGGCTATGCATGGGGCCAGGGCACGTGACTTATGCTGGGACCCGCCCTGGCAGGATGGCGGGGTCCAGGCTGTCCTTCACCCACTACGCGGGGTACCCGGTCTTGAGGGTACCGACAGTGGCCCCCAGGCCCATCTCGGGGGAGGTACTGAGCCTGCAGGTGGGGCCCCCATCTTTCCCACGTGGTGGCAATTTTTCGCGAAGTGAATGAGTGGCCGTACCTGGAAAACTACGAGGTTGCTTGTCTTCGGTGTAGTGGGTGCACTTATTCAAAGCGGCAACGCATCGTCGTGTTCCTTCTGATTTGACCAGTCGTGGCGAGGCAGCCGAGGGGTTGCCTCGGGGCAATTACCATGACCGCCCGTGAACCACAGGAGCACTGTGCTTCTTCGCTCAGGAACCGCCAGACGTTCCCGAGTTCATTCTCGCCTGACCCGACGATTCCTGACTTATGGTCCTGGGCCCTACCTGTCATTGGAGAACACTAAAGCGACGTGTTCGAGGGGTCGCCCCGGGTCATTTACTGCAGCAACCGATGAGTCGGTCCCACCGCTCTCCTCGGGAACTGCCGTGCGTTCCCGAGGGGTTATCCTCTCGGCCCTAAGTGACTGACGAGTGGACCTGCATCCAGTCCATCGCCGGGGGAGGTGAATAGCCCGTGGCGTGCAGCGGTGGCAACCCAATCACCGTTCCTGTTTTGCTGCCTGAGGCCGTGAACAGGAATAAAAGAAGACATTGCGGTGTAGGACGGCACCCCTCCTCACCATGTGGCTTTTGTTCTTCTCTTGTGTGCTGGAAGTCATGCTTCCAGACACTCTCGCCCACCAGATGCTTCCTCACCAGTAGCCGTCTTCGTCCGCTTTTGCGATATCTTCGTGTGTGTGCCGCCTCCGGTGAGGGTCTCTGATGTATCCCACTCCTTGACGGCCTTGGATAGAGGCACAAGCCATCATGATGACGTGCCGGCGGTAGGGGAGGCCTTCGGGGACAGGGTCCTCCACTCACCGTGAACCCCTACTCCAGCGTCGAGCGGGGCTTCCTGCCCGAACCGGAGGGAGGTTAGGTCCACATTGATCAAGCCTTCCTCCAGGTACTATGGTACACAACAAAATCTGCCCTAGATGGCGATTTTCCCACTCGACACTGGATGTCATCATTGCCTCGGTCCAGCGTGCATTGCTGCCAATCTTTGTCTAATAGCATGTGACCGTCTCACTGCACAGAGATCGGCTCGGGGAACAACCAAGCATGCCACGGAGCAGAAGACTACTCGATTTGCAGCTTCTGAGTTCCCTTACTTGTCTTGTATCCCCTTTTGTATGTCAGACTCTATTATTAATGAAAGTAACTCTGTTTCAAGCCCTTTATTGTCTTGTCTTGTATTTCAGTGTTGATGAATGAAAAAGTCATTCTGTTGATCTTTCATCCATCAGACCCTTGGTGCAAGGTCTGGCAGGAAGGACCACTTTTTAGCTTTCGTGAGGCCCCCTGGTCCTTGATGCCGCAAGGACCTGGGGCTCTCTGAGTTGCCTAATTGTTATTTTTTCCCGGTTGCTTGCTGTAGATATGTATCCATTTCCTCTTGTGTGCTGCCGAGGTCCGGGCGACTTGCTTGGTTTGACCGGTCGCGATGGCCCCCCGGCAAATGAGCGACAGTGCAAGACACAAGCTCCGCAGCCTTCAGGAGGCACAAGCTTTTGGGGGTCCCAGAGTGACCCCCTGGGACAGTTGGGGTTCCGGCCCCATGGACCGGAGCCTTGTGGCTTGCACAGACACTTGGAAGAAATGGATAACCATGCTGTGTAGTTGCATTTTCTCTGCTCGATGGCCCCATTATGGCTTGTGGTCTTCTGCTAAACTGCGGGACCTGGGCAATTCGATGTAGTAGCGTGTGGACCCTGGTTACCATCCTTCCCAGGGCGGTATGCCATCCAGACCCCCCGCACTTGGGTGCTGCGCTGGAAGAGGCAGGATGCGCACCCTTTATGGCACAGGGCCAGCCAAGCAGGCTACACACCCTGGACCTCCCGCTGGCCAGACACTCCGAAGAAGGGAGGCGTCCTTCCAGCACCACTGGACCCAAGAAGGAAGATAACCAGAGGGTCCGGAGACAACACAGGTGCCTGAGGTATTTCCACCTTGTAGCTGGACAGCATAACTTTGGCCAAGACCGAGACAGAGAAACACAACTATGTATACGTCGATGGGTGCACAAAAAATATACGCAAGCTTGAAAGGAAAGGACTTAGCTGACGTGGGTAGCACTTTGACAATGTCCCAAGCCTGTTCCCCTAGGCCCTTAGCGATGCAAGGACCCAGGGTGTCCTGGTAGGGTGGCTACTGCTCTTTCTGGGTCCCCGGTAACGCAAGGACCTAAGGGGAGTTTGGCCCTTGTCTTCAGCTTGCCATAGATGGCGCTCTGAGTCTTGTGCTCGCTGCTGGAGTGGTCCGGTGTCCTGCCCGTGTGCCTCCTGGTAAGTGTGGCCACTTAATGGGGGTTCACCTACCAAGTAGACTGGATGAGGCAGGGCGTCAGCGTCGGACCTCTCGGGGGAGGGGGTTCCGGAATGCCACGGACCTATTCGGACGGTCCTTAGCCGAGCTATCGGGCTTGTGTAATTTGATGTGGTCATCCAAGATGTGGTTGAGACCTTGCTCAGGGGTATGACCCGCCTGGCTCCCCGACACTGAGTTATAGCGCCAGGGTGTCCAGCCCCCATACTGTGAATGGTCATGAGGGCAGGATCATCTGTGGCATTTGCGTCAGTGTTTGGATCTATTTGGCATGAAACTGGTATGCCTTGCATCTCTTGACCAGCTCGACGGTGTTCAGTAGGGCTATCGGCCAGTAGAAGCCATGTCGGAAGGCTTTACCAGCCAGCGTGTGGAATGAAGCGTGGTTGCCGCACTTGCCTCCATGGATCTCTGCGAGTAGCTTGCAGCCCTCCTCCCAGGTTATGCACCACAATAGAATGCTGTTGGCGCCACGCCGGTAGAGATCTCCATCTACCAGTGCGTATCTCTTAGACATACGAACGATCCGTTCAGCGATTACATGTTCATCGAGAAGGATATTGTCTTTCAAGCAGGCCCGGACCTCCGTGATCCATGTATCGGGTCCTACTTGAGCTTGTAGATCTTGGGCGCCGGGTTGCATGGAGTCCCCTGTGACGCATACGATCCTTGGCGAGCTCCATGGTTGCAGGGCCGCTGGGACTGCCAGCTTCGAGGTGCTGGGCTCGCCCCCTTCGCCTGGTTCGGCAGGCCAGGATGTATGACGCAGTAGCTTCGTTTTAAAGGTGCCTTCGGGGACCGGAGCCCATGCAGAGGCTTTTATTGAAAGTCGTCTGGCACCGTGTTGTTTGCGAAAGGGATATGGCACTACCGCAAAGCATGAAATTCCTTCTCCATCTCTTGCATATGAATAAGGTAGGCAGCTAGCTGTGGATCATTGTAGGAGTACTCACACTCAACTTGTTTGATGGCGTGTTGGGAGTCTCCTTTTAACTAGCATCTGCCGCATGCCTAGAGAAGGGGCAGTACTCAAGCCAAATATGAGGGCTTCGTACTCTGCCATGTTGTCAGTAGCTTTGAAGTCAAGGTGCACCATGTGCTTGAACTGCTCTCCTGCTCGCGAGATGAGCAGGACCAGCGCTCTGGCACCTTGCTTGCGCGAGGAGGCGTCGAAGTAGAGTGTCTAGTGGGGTCCGGTGAACACCGGGGCTCTGGGCTTCGGGTCACCATCATCTTGGCCCCCTGGGTGGCATGGACACGGAGCCCATTCCACCACTAATGCGTAGGACTGGTGTGTAGGACTAATGTGTGTAGGGCGGGCTCCGAACATACCATTTATAGTTGATATGCATAAGCCAGCATAAACTGTAATGGAGTGCACAGGACAGGATATATTTTTCTTATTTCTAGCTTCCCTCGGGCGATAGGAGGCAACAGGCCGTATAAGAAGGCAGTGACTCGCCCCGGATACCAAGAGTAACTGGACCCTTCCGGGACTTTAGCTGTTTTAAGCCCTGTTCCTAGTCTCTATGACACCCCTACAAGAAAGAGAAAAAGAAAAAAACATCCTACCACTAAAATAAGGGTAGAACTTACAGAGGTGTCCTATGACCCATGGTCTGGGTAGAGGTACCCATTTCCTGCAACAAGGCGGTCGCACCTGGAGCGGCATGCTTGTACTGGTCAGGAGGGACCCTCCTAGCTGGGGGGAGCGTTTGTCATTCATCCTTGAGAAAGCATTGGCCGAGGAACCAGGTAGCCCTATCTTGGGCCACCTACTCTTCACAACGCAAGAGGGAATGCCTGGTTAGGCGTGGAGCGTCTTGCGTCGCTCACTGTGGTCGGAGTCGGAGCTCTCATCTGGGTCATAGATGACCTTCAACGCCCGCTTGGCATTTTGGAACTCCATCTCCTGGTCCGTGCTGACCTCCGGGTCAGCCTTCTGCTTTCCCACCCGATGGCGAAAGGGTCCACCGTCCTGGCGCTGCTGTCGGAGCTCTCGGAGCGCTCCACCAGCGTCTGGATCTCCCGTCACTTGCTGGCACTGTGCTGGTTGGTGTCTGTAACGGCCTAAGTTTTTGCACACATTCAAAGTGTTCATCACACCACACACACCTCATTTGAGGAAAAATTATGAACACATTTGAAGAGCAAGTAAACACCATCAACATGGTCATTAGAGGATAAACTCAAAAAATGCAAAAGTGGTATTTCCCACATGCATCATATAGGGGCTAAGCATATGAAAAACTCCTATATCTTGCTAGGAATGCTCATGCAAAGTTTCACCCAAATCCAAAACCTTTTGAGGTATTGCTTGGGTATAATTAGAAAGAGGCTAGTTTGAAGTTAAATTCAAATTCAAACCCCTTTCATCCCATGAATTCGAAAGTGGGATTCATATTCACACTCAGCACATTTCTGTGAGCTCACACACCAATTTTCACTCCATTTGGAGTTGATCTTGACATGAGCCAATTTAAGCAAATTCAAATCCAATTTGAATTTCAAACTGCATATGTGCTATGAAGATAGTCAAACACTTCACAATTTGAATTCTACCAATTTCAAATGGGCATTTGGTGGATAATTCAAATTGCAGAGGGTATTAGGGGCACTACTGTTTTGAGCAGTGGGGAAATTAAATTTCAGAGGTTAAAATTGGAAGTGGGGCTCTCTTGTCAGTCACTGATTTGAAGCAAACCGACTGATGACCGTGACTCGGTTTCTCGGGCTGCAGCTGACTGCGCCACCGAGCCACAAGCGCCGGCCAGCAGCTGCTTCGCTCGCGTGCGCTGGAGGCCACCGCTCGACGCCCTTCCCGGCACCCGAACCCCATCTGGGATATTTCACCGATCACAGCCGTTTGCATCATCCCAGAGCGAAAGAACCTCGCCGCTCACCCGAGCTCTCGGTTCCACTTTTGCCCGGACGAACCAGTGGCTGACACGGCGAGCTGAAGCCGCAACCAAGTTCGTCGATCCTTGCTCGATGGTCTAGTACCGGTTCCAGACCATGACCAACCTTCCTCGAGCTCCACCGCACCATTTCTTCTTCCTCGGTTCAAACCGAGCAGCCGCCACGGGAACAACTCATCCGGCTACCACAGCCCACCTTTCCCCGAGCTTTGAACAGCAAAAAGGTTCGTCATAGTTTCCTCTTCCATTACCGCAAGCTCCGGCGGCGTGACATGAGCCGCCGTCGCCGGAATTTCACGATTTTGCGCCGGTATAGAAAAGAGGCCGCCGGATCACTTCGCAAAATTCGTGCTACACACTGCACCACTCATCACCTAACTTAGAGAACCACTTCTAGATGTTCGTGCGAGTTCATAGGATCACAAACCTCGGAGAACCATCGGGTATAGCCACTGTTCTTTGAGTTTTGCTAGTATTTCTGATTTTCGACCTAGGTCGCACGGTGACATACTAGTTGGGGCAATTTCTGAGCTCATCTGAGTCCATGAAGACCTTCCCTAGGGTGCTCTGATGCTCTACCACCTTTGGCTCGATCATTTGGGGTGCTAGGAAGCCCGGCCAACACGGCCGAAGTTCTTCCGAAGCTGCCGCTCGTCGCCGGCCATGTTCCAGTAGTTGTCATGTCGAGCTAAGGCCAGCACCATGTTCCCCGTGTGGGATTAGGCAGGGGCAGCAAAAATCTCAGAGTTTGGCGCACGGCAGAGCCCCTCCGGCGAGCACTCCGGCGAGGGGGGCGGCGGCCGAGCGCGGGATGTCGGGAGGTTGAAGAAGCCCCCAGTCCCACGCGTCAGCAAGTCGAAATTTAAACATGGGATCTGTTATGGCCCCGGATAATTTGTGGCTGCGTGCGTAAAACTCTGTAGCCCCGTGTGTCAGCCGCTGAGGAGCCGACACATAGCCCCAGTCCTACGTGCAACAATTTAAACTTTTCCCGATTTCCAGTTTCTAGTTCAAACATCAAACCCTCATAACATTGGCTAGAAACCTCCAAATCAAGTGAACCAAATTTTGTTGGATAATCTCTCTGAGTACTTTCCAACAAATCAAGTTTCAATTTATGAAAATCCTTAATTCTCCAGAATTAATTCTTCAAAATTTAAACTGTTTAGAATTTTAACTGGAGGATCCCTTGGTGTAAAATTCTGAAATTTTGCGATGTTCATCATAATATCCCTGAGATACCATAAAAATTTCAGATCCATTTGAGCTCATTTGATCCACCTAATGGTGTGATTAATAAAACTGTTCCAGAGAAAATGGAAAATGTCCAGAAACATTTTGAAAATTTCTCTAAAATTGTTTAGCTCATTTCTTTGGCTAGGAATCCTAAAATTAAGTGAAACCAACTCCATTAGATCCCTTTAAAAAAATCTAGTTCTCAGAAAGTCACGGCTTGCTCCATGAAAATCCCTAGAACATCCAAAGAGCTCCATGTAAGGCCAAATATACAATTATTTGTGGAGGGCTCAAATGAGCTTTCTGCAAATGAAATTTGGCTAAGTCTCTGTTTAGGTTGTATCCAAACCACAGTAAAAATTTCAGAGTCATTGGGCATGTTTAGCAGTACCTATGGTCTTAATAAGATTAACTCCAAACACACATGCATTTAAATTGATACATACATGTATTTGTTTCATGTAGTCGCTAAGGTTGAGGAGGAGCCCGAAGGCTTAGACTTCATCACTCTGGAGGAACAGCTAGCCTACGACCAACAGCAGTAAGGCAAGCTCCGGTTTGCATTAACCATTTTATAAATTTTACTGTTTTGAGAACTTACTTTGAGTACCCACTTTATTTATACATTAGAGTCTTGTTTGAAAACCCAAATGCATAGCCAATAAAACCCTGGTTCGGGCGTAGGTTCTTAAACCTCGATTAGCTACTGCAATGCTAAGATAGTGTAGGATTCGGTACAAGTTGAGTAGTTGGAACGGCTCGCGAGAATAGGCTAGAGGCACACTACTCGGGTAAAGATAGCAAATGGAACACATGGCAAGAAAAACGAGACCGATCGGAGCGTAAGGGCAGCAGGACTTTGGGGCCTGGGTGCCATAGCTCCGCTTGTTTTGATTGAGGACCGAGCCGTGTGCAGGCCTGTTGAACAATCTAGAACAGTACCGAAGACCTACCGGATATATAGGAACCGGGAAACCGATGTAATTCGGGTAGCTGGGTATTGAGGCATAGTTGGTCGTTCAGAGGGTAGGTTGAGAGCTTGAGGTGTAAATCAGCTGGCGGCACTGCGGATGCACGCACAAAGACCTCTTGCTCGGGACGATTGGACCGGCTCAACATTTGGCTGACGGATGAAAGGTGGTTGCGTACGACGTCCGTGATGGTTGCTGTAGGCAACATCGAGTACGGGCGTACGTGACGGGTTATT
Source organism: Neostapfia colusana (assembly GCA_030760725.1). Taxonomy (NCBI): domain Eukaryota; kingdom Viridiplantae; phylum Streptophyta; class Magnoliopsida; order Poales; family Poaceae; genus Neostapfia; species Neostapfia colusana. The sequence goes on along the minus strand of JASWHV010000009.1, from coordinate 37,656,913 downwards.
CAGGTAACCCTGCAGGTGTAAATCATTTATAATCGCCGTCCCTCGCGGTTAGTGAGTACCACTAGTTCACTGTACCGTGACGTAGAAAGAACAAGATAGATTCATGTTAAAAGTTTGCTGGTTTGAAGGATGGACCTTGATTGCTAATGAAGTGCTGTAGTTTAGAGCTAATTAAAGTTCTTTTCAACCTTGGGCAACACACATGACAGAAATGTGTTTCTTGTTTGATTGCGGCTCTCTTATGTGTTTTAGCCCGAGTTTCACCAAAACTTGCTGCTAAAACCTGAAAGTAAGGTTCAACTACTTAGGCGAGTCCTTTGCAACTTACTTTCCCATTTACACTGTAATCCAGCATGTAGAAGTTTCATGTATAGGAAAGACGGGTCCGACATGCTGAGCCATCATGCTCACTGCTTGTGTTTGAAGCTTTTGCACGGTGTTATGAGGAGGAGACTCCCGAGGAGGAGACGGACCCCCAAGAGGGAAACCCCGTCGAGTGGGAGTCATGCACACCACTGTGTTAGTGTGCGTGTGTGCTAAAGGGGAGACATTCATGGGCTGAACGTGAACTCTATGCGTAGTCTATGCCCGTGATTGTGGACTGAACATATTTTGTTGTTAACATGTTCATAAACTCTTTTATGTAATAAAACTTTGCTTCCGCTTTGTACATTTTATGTGTGTTATCTGGTGCTGTGCAACGCAGCACCCCTCAGCGTGATCCTGGCTCGTCGAGGCCGTGAGGCCCTCACAGCGTGGTATCAAAGCTCACTTGAGGTTTAACGCACTAAAAGGGTAATCTTTTTCAAAAACTCGGTGAGGAACGACTTAGTAGCCCATATAAAGATGTTATTATGTATAGAAAGTGGCAATATTAACCTATTTGCTTATGTCAGAAAATCATGCATCTCGGGACGTCATGACTTGGGGGGTGCATGTAAGCGCTGTCCACCAGTGCGCACTAGCTAAAGGGTGGAGCCTCATGGGTGGCAGGTAACCCGGCCAGCATTAGTATTCTCTATGACTCTTCATGTCGTTTGAGGTATTCGAGCAACGCCCTTCCCTGGCGTGCTACGGGCAAGATTGGGAGACCCCGTCACGTGGTTAGTAATGTGAACACGTAGCTCAAGGCGTGATTGGCTTGAGAACAACCGTGCGAGTGATGACGGATGGTCGTATGGACTGTTTTGGGACCGGGTTCGGTGTGCAGCCGAGCCTGACGATTGAGTGAGTTATTTGCAGGTAGTCTAACCACGAATTGGTATATGAGTAGCACACGTGTGCGAGAGACGTTTAGTGCCACTGAACTAACGAAGCAGGCTAAGTCCGGTATAGGTTTTTCTTTGTGAGGAACGTAGTACCGACATGAACTGGTGACGCTTTGTCACACCCGGTTTTTCCGAAGAACAACCAAGTGAATATCACATGTATGCCAGGATCATTTTCTCATACATGTGATGACAAATAGTGAAGCATCATTTATTACAAGCCAGGTGTCGAATATAAGTAAGTCTTACATAGTAAATGTCTCGATGGACAATAATAAGTTCATCACAAGTAAATAAACTAGCAGCGGAATATTATTCTTTAGGGCTCCATCACAGGCGTTGCCCGGGGGTCTTCATGAACCTAAAAACCTTCCTCGGGTCCAAAATCTTGGTCATTATACACCACCTCATTATCTTGACCTGAGCAGCAATATAAACCAACAAATATGCAAGGTTGAGTACCAATGGTACTCAGCAAGTGTGGGAAAATTATATCATGCATGGCTAGAACAAGGAGAGGTTGAACTCATGGTTAAAGCACTACGCAATTAATACCTATCACCTTAGCTTATTAAGCACCTACATTACTACACAGGTGAAATGGTCTCAATCTCCCATCCCATCATCATAATCCAATAACCATAACATCATTTCCAATGCTAAGCTCCCCGCTTAACTTCCAAAACCATCAATCCTCTAATCATGAATAAGTCCAGGCCGCTCTTGACCGTGAGCACGGCTGTCAAGACAGTTTTGACTCTGCAGAGTTTGTACCACTGTACCCACATGTAGTGATTTCATCTCCCGTTGTCGGGTGGACTAAAAGAACCTCCATTATGCCAGTGGCTACGATCCACATTCACACTTCCCAGGTGTGTAGCCAGGAGATCACTACGAAGCCTTTACAAAGGGACTCCCGACGAGCGTGGGCCCACTGAGGTTTCACCCCTAACAGCATACAAGAGGCTCCAACCCCGCTGCAGTGGCCCCCTCTTGAGCCTTGCGGTTTATAAGGTAGTCCAGCTGACACCTATTCCCCGCACCATCCAACACACCCATACTACGCCGGGGATACACCTAATTAATTGGCCAAGCTGCCCCATCTCAGCATGTGGTTGGCACTATAAATCCGGGTTACATGCTCCATGAACCGGTCCTTAGGATCCAGGCAAGTACTAAACACAAACCCAAGTCTCGTGCACCCAACACACAACCAAAACATCCAACTTGCCTTGATCCCTACCTCTACATAACTCACAATGTCTCATTCAAGAGTATGGTAATATAAACTGATGATCTCATGTCCCAAATATCCCATTCTAAGCATGGCTAAGCATAATAATAATTGACATGATAAAATAAATCCCAACCCAAGCTACAAGGAAACAAGGTAATGCAATTCTAGGGAAACTTCCTATCATGGGTTTCATAGTTCAATTGACAATGCAAATAATTCTATCTACACATCCTAGCATAGGATCAAAGTGGTCAAGGACACTTGCCTCCTTCTTGCTGCTCTTGAAATGGGTAGTCCTGGTCTTGGAAAGGATTAACTTGCTCTTGAGCAGGTTCTACATCACACCATCACACATAGCAAAAGAAAAACAACAATCCATAAGACATAGTTCACACTTCCACTTCATACAAACCACACATTCATATTTATGAAATTCATTCACCATTATATGTGTTGTGGTTACTTTGTGTGTTGATCTGTGGCTTGCATACACTTTTATTTATATGTGTATGATTCCTACTTTGGTGTTCATATTTGTACTTACATACTATATATATACATGGGTGTGTTTCAGTTTTAAATAAATTCCTTATATTAAACTACCAAGTATGTATGAAAAGTATTTTTCTTCTCCATATGTGCCTTCATAATTTCTATCAACCCTAAACTGAACTCTTTGGATTTTAAAAACTCCATTTATCATTTACTAGTTGCTATATTTTCAGATTTATATTCCTATGCATAATTGTGTATTTTATTATGAAATTAGTAATACACATCATTTAAACAGTATAGGTTTTGGTCCTAAATAATTTAATAGCATATTTTGACCTTGGCCTCTGATGTAAACTATTTCATAATTATTTTCCCTATTTTTCTATAGCTATTCTTTACTTAAAAATGTGTCCCTATACTAAATAATGTGAATAATAAATGAAACAGATTCATTTCAGCCCAAAATATATTTTTATCTCACTCCAAAGTTTTCTAAGTACTGAGAAAGTTTTTAATTAATTTTGACAATTATGTTTGTCCCACTTTTTAATTTTTAAACACTAGTTACATATTAAATTTTCTAAATTAAATACTAAACAGGGCTAAAATAATGAACTCACCTCATTACAGGGTCTATAATATTATTTTCATAATTTCCAGGGGTCTAGCTACACTTATAAGAGGTGTTTTTCCTAATTTCTATTAAGTCCAGGGGCTAAAACTGATTTTAAATGAATTTACATGATTTTCTGGAGTTCCAGGGGCTAGATCAGAAGTTTCCGGGGCTAGCTCTTATTTCCCGAGAACCCCAGGGGGTAGCACGTAAGAATTCCAGTCTTTATAACGCGGGGCTGACGTGAACCGTCCAATTTTAAACCGACGGCTGAGATTATAACATCGAACCGGTACGCGGAGTTTTAAAGTCTACCATGCGATTTAAAATAAACGGCGCACAAGCGGCCACGTCGCTCTGATCGAGCGCGGGCGGCGCTGCCGGCGGCGCACAGCGGCGGGAAGCGGCGATCTCGCCGGAAAGTTTCGGATCCTCGAGAATTCTGCCTAGAACTGTGATCTTATGGCATAGATCGGTAGAGGGGAGGTCAGGGATCTCACCTCGGGGGTTTTCTTGAGCTCGGGGGTCCTGGAAAGTGATCGGCGGCGAGGTCCGAGGCAAAACCACGGCGAAGCTCGTCGGCGCTGTGTTTACACCGTAAGTCTCCGAGTTTTCTGCACCTGCAAAGCTCCCCGGAGGCGGTGGATCAAGACCAGCGAGTTAGATCAGAGTTTCCGAGCTTAGATCGGCCAGAATTCACCGGCGAAGTCTCGATGCTCACCGGAGTAAAAATCGGCGATCGCGTGGGAAAAACCGATCGGGGCTGGGGTTTTTATAGCCGGGGGAGGGCGGTGGGTCGGTTGCGATTGAGTTTGAGTCTTCCGGGATCAGAATTCGGGCTGAGGGACGCGGGTTCCAGTCGGTTACGATCGCGCGCGCTCGGGGGGAAAAGTCCGGGCCGCAGACGCTCGGGGTTAGGGATGACAGGTGGGTCCCACCTGTCTGTGTGAGAGAGCGCAAGCGCGCGCGGCTGCGGGCTGGCGCGGGGAAACTGGGCCGGCTGGCGGGTTTCGGCCCAGTGGCCGGTTTTTTTCCCGTTTTCTCTTTTTCTTTTTCCATTTCTTTTCTGTTTTGAGTCTAATTTGAATTCCAGTTTGAATTTGAATTTTTGCAAAACATGCAACACGTCCAAAAAATTTTAAATTCCCCTCTGAACATGGTTTAGGGTTTTGAATCAAAATTTTGGGGTGTTACAGCTGTACCCCCCTTAAAAGAAATCTCTTCCTCGAGATTGGTTTTTTCTAAGAAAACAATTCCGGAAATTGTGCTTTGAGCTCATCTTCCCGTTCCCAGGTGGCTTCCTCTTCTGAGTGATGCTTCCACTGCACCTTGCACATCCTGATTTTCTTATTTCTGGTGAGGCGTTCCATTGTCTCCAAAATTTTGTATGGTTGCTCGGCATAAGACAAATCCTCAGCTACATCCACTTCATTCATGGGTAACACCTCTTCAGGCGTCCTCAGACATTTCTTGAGTTGTGACACATGGAATACATCGTGCACGTCCGATAGATGAACCTGTAACTCTAGTTGGTACGCCACTTCGCCTTTTCTTTCCAAAACTTGAAAGGGTCCGATGTATCGAGGTGACAACTTCCCTTTCACCTTGAACCGACGAAGTCCTCTGATAGGGGACACCTTGAGATAAACATAGTCTCCCACGTTGAAAACGAGCTCTCTTCTTCGTACATCAGCATAACTCTTCTGGCGTGTTTGTGCTATCCTCAAGTTGTTGCGAATCTCCCTCACCTTCGCCTCGGCTTCTTGTAGCACTTCTGGACCAAACACTTTACTTTCTGCTGTTTGGTTCCAAAATAGGGGAGTTCTGCACTTCCTTCCATACAAAGCTTCAAATGGTGACATCTTCATACTAGCTTGATAGCTGTTGTTATAGGAAAACTCCGCATACGGTAAGTTCTTGTCCCATCTCCTATTGTTTTTGAGTGCACATGCCCTTAACATATCTTCGAGGATCTGATTGGTTCTCTCCGTCTGCCCGTCAGTTTGGGGATGATAGGCAGAGCTGAAGTTCAGATGGGTTCCCATGGTTTCATGCAACTTCTGCCAAAACCTCGAGGTGAACTGTGTCCCTCGGTCCGACACTATCTTCTTTGGCACTCCATGGTAACACACAATCCTTGACATGTACAATTCTGCCAATTTGGATCCGCTGTAGCTTTCTTTCACAGGGATGAAATGAGCTACCTTAGTTAGCCTATCAATAATGACCCATATTGAATCATACCCGGATTGGGTCCTAGGCAATCCCACGACAAAATCCATGCTGATTTCTTCCCACTTCCATTCGGGCACTTTGAGTGGTTGCAGCAATCCCGCGGGTCGTTGATGTTCTGCTTTCACCAACTGACATGTGTCACATAGGGCAACATGTTCCGTGACATCTCGCTTCATGCCATACCACCAATACCTGCTCTTGAGGTCCTGGTACATCTTCGTACTCCCAACATGAATGGAATAGTCGGAATCGTGAGCCTCCTTCAAAATTAATTCACGGATCTCCTTTACTTCTGGCACACAGATCCTTTTCCCGTGCCACACCGTTCCCTGTTCATCCTCTCTAAAACCAGGAGCTTTATTTTCCTTGATAAGCTGTCTGATCTCTTGTATCTTCTCATCATTCTTTTGGCCCTCGCGTATGTCTCGCTCGAGTGTGGAGTCCACTTCCATGGCGATGGCTTCACCACTATTTACTAGACATAGATTGAGCCTTATAACCTCGTCCTTCAATTCTGCAGGCATGTCTTTCAAGCTCAACTTATTGACCTGCACTTTCCGACTCAAAGCATCGGCCACGACGTTTGCTTTCCCGGGATGATAGTTGATGCCCACATCAAAGTCATTGATTAGCTCTAACCATCTCCTTTGTCTGAGGTTGAGATCTGGCTGTGTGAATATGTATTTCAAACTCTTATGATCCGTGTATATCTCTGTCCTCTTCCCCATCAAATAGTGCCGCCAAATTTTCAACGCGTGTACCACTACAGCTAGTTCTAGGTCATGTGTAGGATAGTTCTTCTCGTGCTTTTGAAGCTGCCGGGATGCATATGCCACGACATGTCCTTCTTGCATGAGAACACATCCCAACCCATTTCCAGAGGCATCGCAGTATACAGTGAAATTCTTCTGCATATCTGGCATAACCAACACTGGGGCTGTTGTCAATCTCTTCTTTAGCTCCTGAAAGTTCGTATCACACTGTGGCGTCCAGGTGAATGTGATTCCCTTCTCCAACAGTTTAGTGAGAGGTCTCGAGATCTTGGAGAATCCCTCAATAAACCGTCGATAGTATCCAGCCAATCCCAAAAAGCTTCGAACTTCCCCGACATTTTCAGGGGTCTTCCACTTCTGGATATCCTCGATTTTGGCGGGATCTACGGAGATTCCTCCCTCCGAGATTATATGTCCTAAAAAGGGAACTCTCTTCAGCCAAAACTCACACTTGCTCAACTTGGCATATAGTTGGTGTTCTCTCAGCCTCTGTAACACCAACCTTAGATGTTTCTCATGTTCTTCTTCATCTTTGGAGAAGACGAGAATATCATCTATGAAAACCACCACAAATTTGTCCAGATATTCCATGAATACCTTGTTCATGAGGTACATGAAATATGCCGGGGCATTGGTTAGCCCGAAAGGCATGACAGTGTATTTGTACAGTCCGTACCGAGATACGAAAGCTGTCTTGGAAATATCAGATTGCCTTATCTTGAGTTGGTGGTATCCCGACCTGAGATCAATTTTCGAGAACACACAAGCTCCCCTCAACTGATCAAACAAGTCTTCAATGCGAGGCAATGGGTACTTGTTCTTGATGGTTACCTCATTCAAAGCACGGTAATCCACGCATAACCTTTGGGTTCCGTCTTTCTTGGGCACAAATATCACTGGAGCTCCCCATGGTGAGGAACTAGGGCGAATATACCCCTTCTCCGTCAATTCTCTCAAATGATCCTTGAGCTCTTCTAGCTGCTTGGAATCCATTCGATAAGGTCTCTTGTATATCGGGGCTGTTCCCGGTACTATCTCAATTGCGAATTCCACGTCACGGTCGGGAGGCATACCTGGCAACTCCTCCGGAAAAACATCTGGATATTCCCTGATAGTCCTGATTTCCTCAACTTTCACCTCCACTTGATTTAATTTAATGTCCCTCCTAGGCTCGTGTATCGTTATGAACTTTACTCTTGTGCCACTGGGGTGAGTTAGTTCCACCGTTCTGGTCGAACAATGGATGATTCCTTTATGTTTGGTCAACCAATCCATACCCAAAATAATATCTATCCCTTGTGAATCTATCACTATGAGGTTAGCCGTAAATACTACCCCATTAATGTCTAGGTTCACTTTGGGACACACTTGTCTTGTCCTTATTTCTCCACCTGGAGAGTTTACCGCTAGCATATGGTTCATTTGTGTGGTTGCTAGGTCATGCTTCTTAACAAACCCTTGAGCAATGAACGAGTGGGTAGCACTAGAATCAAACAGCAGAGTTGCAAGGTGTAAATTGGCAGGAAACTTACTAACTACCACGTCGGGTGCCTCTTGTGCTTCCTCCATAGTGACGTGGTTCACCTGTCCTCTCATTACATTCTGCTGTTGTGGCGGCGCAGGCTTCTTCTTTGGGCATTTATGGGCATAGTGCCCCACTTCACCACAGCTAAAACATTGCACCCCAATCTTAGATGCCTGGCCTTTGTTGTCTTGGGGTTGGTTTGGGGGTCCTTGCACTGCTGGTCGAGGTGGATATGCGGGGCGAGGCTGCTGCACAAACTGACGTTGCGGCTGTGCTGGTGCTGCGGGAGGCCAGTAGTTTGGGTTGTACCCTCTTGGTGCTGAATAGGGTACCGCAGCACGGCTCGTCTGCCCCGTAGGTTGCTGCATCATACGTGGGCGGGTGTTGCTCCCTGAGGCTTGATGTGACCACCCAGCCTTCCTTTTATTCTCATTTTCCAGGGCCTTTAGCTTCCTTTCCACCACAAATGCTCTGTCCACCATCTTTTGAAAGCTTTCATACTCATTGGAGGACATTGCACACTGCATCTCTGCGGTAAGTCCTTCCACGAAACGATCTTGTTTCTGCTCATCAGTCTCTATGTCTCGTGGAGCATAACGGGATAGTTGAGTAAATTTAGTGAGGTATTCCCTCACCGTCATGTTTCCTTGCTGCAGTCCCAAAAACTCCTTCCTCTTGTTTTTGAGTTCACCTCTTGGGATGTAATGGTTGCGGAAGCTACGCTTGAACTCTTCCCAAGTGATGTTCTCAGGGTCATGATGGGCAGCCACGTAGGCGGTCCACCAATCAGCAGCAGGTCCATGCAATTGATGAGAGGCAAACAGCACCCTTTCATACCCTTGGCATTGTATTATCCTCATCTTACTTTCAATGGTCTTCAGCCAATCATCTGCCTCCAGAGGTTCAGCAGCACTTGCAAACTTTGGAGGTTGAGTTCCTAGAAACTCACTCAACCTTGGTTGGCGTGGTGCAGCTTGTGTAGGTGGGACTTGATGCAAATTGGCCACCACTTGAGTCAAGTTCTGGATGAGCTGATTTTGATTCTACAGCATTTGGTGGAGAGGATCAACTTCTTCACGGCGTTCACCCCGGTCCTGGCCTCCAGAAAGATGAGGGTTGCATGCCTCATCATTGTTGTTGGCGGGGTTGGCAGCACGTCCTTTTCCTCTTCCGGCCATCTGGCAGAATCAACAAATGTTAATTTGATCCCATTTAGTATCGTCTTACTACTTTCATTTGTTGGTACTTTGAGGTGTTGAGGCTTTGTTAAGATTTTACGAGGGTTTATATCTCACACCAAATAAATGCACTATTATTTCCTGTGGGTTCACACACCAAAGCAAAACAATCTGAAGACGAGGCTGTGGACAATTGCTCATGGCTTCCACAACTCACGTCACACACCAAGCATTATCACACCATTATCTACGTAACGACTCGACTACTCGACCTCTTGCTAGCTAGGGGAAAGACTCTACACTACTCGTCCTCGTGAGCTGGCTCCTCGGATCTTCCTCCTCATTTCGGCTACCTTCTGACTCTGCTTTGGGTGGGGAGGCTGCTGATGGAGAAGTTCGACGACGCCTGATCGCCCGGCGATCCGGGGAGTCAGGAGTCCATGTATCATTCACGGTGACGCACAGTTCATTCCCATTTCCTCTTTCTCTCGCCTTTAAGCAAGCTCGCAGCAACGCCTCCGTTTCCTTCAAGGTGTCTCGGACATCCTGAAGCTCTTGTTGACACTCCTGCAGTCGAGTGCTGAGCATAGCAGCATCCTCCAAGCACAAGTCCATGTGCTCATGGGAAGTCCCTTGCTGCACCGGGGGTACTTGTACTCCGTGGTACCACTCTCACGTTGGAGGACATACATGTACTCAGTTTTGTCCAAGTGGCGACGATAGATGTGACTCTGGCAGGTGATGGCCTCCCAGGTGACATCTTTCTCCGCGTCAACTTGTGTTGCTCGACAAGCTGGAGAGTGGTGAATCTTAAGCAGCTGATTCTCGTGTATAATCCTCATCTCCGAACTCCATTCTTCCCTCTTCTCACGGATGGTCCTGGTGGAGTTATAGTGGATGATGAGCTTGCCCGTATTGCCGGCGGCTTCGAGCATACGCCGAAGACGGCGCAACAAGTCTCCTACTGCCAATCCGTAGGAAAGGTACGTCACGGGGCGACTCTCCTCTCTTTCGGCAAGGGCAACTATGGGAACTCTCCCTCCTGTGGCCTTACGAGCGGTGCGAATCATGCGAACCATCTAAAACAAAAGAATTTAAAATTAGGTTAGATAAATTCTCAAACAAAAATCCTATTTTGAATGAAAGTTGGGGTAAGATGAAGAAAATGACTCCTTAAATAACACTTTTCAACCTACACCTTGGAAAATAGTTTTTAAGAAAATAGGTCCCTTAAATACGTCCATTTCTACCTAGATCCACGTTCCTACGGGCAACCTTGGCTCTGATACCACCTCTGTCACACCCGGTTTTTCCGAAGAACAACCAAGTGAATATCACATGTATGCCAGGATCATTTTCTCATACATGTGATGACAAATAGTGAAGCATCATTTATTACAAGCCAGGTGTCGAATATAAGTAAGTCTTACATAGTAAATGTCTCGATGGACAATAATAAGTTCATCACAAGTAAATAAACTAGCAGCGGAATATTATTCTTTAGGGCTCCATCACAGGCGTTGCCCGGGAGTCTTCATGAACCTAAAAACCTTCCTCGGGTCCAAAATCTTGGTCATTATACACCACCTCATTATCTTGACCTGAGCAGCAATATAAACCAACAAATATGCAAGGTTGAGTACCAATGGTACTCAGCAAGTGTGGGAAAATTATATCATGCATGGCTAGAACAAGGAGAGGTTGAACTCATGGTTAAAGCACTACGCAATTAATACCTATCACCTTAGCTTATTAAGCACCTACATTACTACACAGGTGAAATGGTCTCAATCTCCCATCCCATCATCATAATCCAATAACCATAACATCATTTCCAATGTTAAGCTCCCGGCTTAACTTCCAAAACCATCAATCCTCTAATCATGAATAAGTCCAGGCCGCTCTTGACCGTGAGCACGGTTGTCAAGACAGTTTTGACTCTGCAGAGTTTGTACCACTGTACCCACATGTAGTGATTTCATCCCCCGTTGTCGGGTGGACTAAAAGAACCTCCATTATGCCAGTGGCTACGATCCACATTCACACTTCCCAGGTGTGTAGCCAGGAGATCACTACGAAGCCTTTACAAAGGGACTCCCGACGAGCGTGGGCCCACTGAGGTTTCACCCCTAACAGCATACAAGAGGCTCCAACCCCGCTGCAGTGGCCCCCTCTTGAGCCTTGCGGTTTATAAGGTAGTCCAGCTGACACCTATTCCTCGCACCATCCAACACACCCATACTACGCCGGGGATACACCTAATTAATTGGCCAAGCTGCCCCATCTCAGCATGTGGTTGGCACTGTAAAGCCGGGTTACATGCTCCATGAACCGGTCCTTAGGATCCAGGCAAGTACTAAACACAAACCCAAGTCTCGTGCACCCAGCACACAACCAAAACATCCAACTTGCCTTGATCCCTACCTCTACATAACTCACAATGTCTCATTCAAGAGTATGGTAATATAAACTGATGATCTCATGTCCCAAATATCCCATTCTAAGCATGGCTAAGCATAATAATAAAGGACATGATAAAATAAATCCCAACCCAAGCTACAAGGAAACAAGGTAATGCAATTCTAGGAAAACTTCCTATCATGGGTTTCATAGTTCAATTGACAATGCAAATAATTCTATCTACACATCCTAGCATAGGATCAAAGTGGTCAAGGACACTTGCCTCCTTCTTGCTGCTCTTGAAATGGGTAGTCCTGGTCTTGGAAAGGATTAACTTGCTCGTGAGCAGGTTCTACATCACACATAGCAAAAGAAAAACAACAATCCATAAGACATAGTTCACACTTCCACTTCATACAAACCACACATTCATATTTATGAAATTCATTCACCATTATATGTGTTGTGGTTACTTTGTGTGTTGATCTGTGGCTTGCATACACTTTTATTTATATGTGTATGATTCCTACTTTGGTGTTCATATTTATACTTACATACTATATATATATATATGTGTGTGTTTCAGTTTTAAATAAATTCCTTATATTAAACTACCAAGTATGTATGAAAAGTATTTTTCTTCTCCATATGTGCCTTCATAATTTCTATCAACCCTAAACTGAACTCTTTGGATTTTAAAAACTCCATTTATCATTTACTAGTTGCTATATTTTCAGATTTATATTCCTATGCATAATTGTGTATTTTATTATGAAATTAGTAATACACATCATTTAAACAGTATAGGTTTTGGTCCTAAATAATTTAATAGCATATTTTGACCTTGGCCTCTGATGTAAACTATTTCATAATTATTTTCCCTATTTTTCTATAGCTATTCTTTACTTAAAAATGTGTCCCTATACTAAATAATGTGAATAATAAATGAAACAGATTCATTTCAGCCCAAAATATATTTTTATCTCACTCCAAAGTTTTCTAAGTACTGAGAAAGTTTTTAATTAATTTTGACAATTATGTTTGTCCCACTTTTTAATTTTTAAACACTAGTTACATATTAAATTTTCTAAATTAAATACTAAACAGGGCTAAAATAATGAACTCACCTCATTACAGGGTCTATAATATTATTTTCATAATTTCCAGGGGTCTAGCTACACTTATCAGAGGTGTTTTTCCTAATTTCTATTAAGTCCATGGGCTAAAACTGATTTTTAAATGAATTTACATGATTTTCTGGAGTTCCAGGGGCTAGATCAGAAGTTTCCGGGGCTAGCTCTTATTTCCCGAGAACCCCAGGGGGTAGCACGTAAGAATTCCAGTCTTTATAACGCGGGGCTGACGTGGACCGTCCGATTTTAAACCGATGGCTGAGATTATAACATCGAACCGGTACGCGGGGTTTTAAAGTCTACCGTGCGATTTAAAATAAACGGCGCACAAGCGGCCACGTCGCTCTGATCGAGCGCGGGCGGCGCTGCCGGCGGCGCACGGCGGCGGGAAGCGGCGATCTCGCCGGAAAGTTTCGGATCCTCGAGAATTCTGCCTAGAACTGTGATCTTATGGCATAGATCGTTAGAGGGGAGGTCAGGGATCTCACCTCGGGGGTTTTCTTGAGCTCGGGGGTACTGGAAAGTGATCGGCGGCGAGGTCCGAGGCAAAACCACGGCGAAGCTCGTCGGCGCTGTGTTTACACCGTAAGTCTCCGAGTTTTCTGCACCTGCAAAGCTCCCCGGAGGCGGTGGATCAAGACCAGCAAGTTAGATCAGAGTTTCCGAGCTTATATCGGCCAGAATTCACCGGCGAAGTCTCGGTGCTCACCGGAGTAAAAATCGGCGATCGCGTGGGAAAAACCGATCGGGGCTGGGGTTTTTATAGCCGGGGGAGGGCGGTGGGTCGGTTGCGATCGAGTTTGAGTCTTCCGGGATCAGAATTCGGGCTGAGGGACGCGGGTTCTAGTCGGTTACGATCGCGCGCGCTCGGGGGGAAAAGTCCCGGCCGCAGACGCTCGGGGTTAGAGATGACAGGTGGGTCCCACCTGTCTGTGTGAGAGAGCGCGGGCGCGCGCGGCTGCGGGCTGGCGCGGGGAAACTGGGCCGGCTGGCGGGTTTCGGCCCACTGGCCGGTTTTTTTCCCGTTTTCTCTTTTTCTTTTTCCATTTCTTTTCTGTTTTGAGTCTAATTTGAATTCCAGTTTGAATTTGAATTTTTGCAAAACATGCAACACGTCCAAAAATTTTTAAATTCCCCTCTGAACATGGTTTAGGGTTTTGAATCAAAATTTTGGGGTGTTACACGCTTCGACGTCACACCCCCACTAAATGATCAACATCATTGTAAAACTTGATGGTTTTGATCCAGAGCACTAAAACTTTGATATAAACTCTTCCCTTAATCAGGATGTTGAAAGTTAACAAGTTTTCAACTTATAGGGTATTAAGGACAGAGTCCCCTTTTTCAGCTGAAATAAGGCTGAAGTTAAAGAGAGGTTAGAGGTCGAGTTCCTTCGAGTTTGGGGTCATATGATACATTTCTAGTAAGATTTGGAAGATCTTTACAACTTTTCTATTGATGTCCAAAGGGTTTCATCCCTTAACCAGTCGAAAAATGCAGTAGAGTTGAAACTGTCCAGAAAACAGGGCAGAGCAAAAACTCTCTGTAACTCTCTGTAAATTGAGCATAACTTCCTCCACAAAAATCTAAAAATAGAAACTGAGGTAGTTCTGAAAATTTCATGAGATAGGTTACAACTTTCTAACAGAAATTTTCGTCAAATTCGATGAAGAATTAACTGGAATTCTTGGATCAAATCAGTAGTACCTCAAGTAGGGAGATGCTGTCCAATTTTCTCCAGAAAATTCTGTCAATTTGACATTTCATAACTTTTGAACCAGGGCATATCTGAGGCCAAGAAAATACTTTCTGGAAAGCTATTGAAGTTATATTTAACTTTTATGTTGAGCTCCATAATTGGTATTGCTTTAGCATGGTCTAAATTAGGTTGAAATGGAAACTGGTCAGGGCTGTCAGTTTGGGCAGCAGACCAGCAATCAAATTTGTTCTAAGTTTGAGTTGTGTTTCCAAATTTTATGATTCCAATTACATGTTTTATGTTATAACTCAATAATTTACTGTTGAAATGCATATTTGACCTTTTTCAAATATATTTCCACAGATGACAGCGGATAAACAATTGTAGAACGGGTAGGTGGTATCCCACTGTTCTCAACGCAGCGGTTATCCGTAAGTGTTGAAGCAAATGCTTCAACATTTCGGGTACGTGGAGAGACCGCAGTACCTCGCCAAGGAGGAAGGCGAGAAGGGGAAAAAGATGTGTATCATCCATGTCGAAGTTTCTGCAGGACCTACGCCACCCGGTTGGGCACCCTTCACTGTCACGGTGAGAGGTAGACAGCTGGAAGAAATGTGACAAGTGGCAGCCCGCGACACTATGTCGCATTTCTGCCAACTACACGTGAGAGCTATGGAGGGCACTCCATACGCACTCGTTCCGGTGGAAGGATGAGCTAATCACGTGTGGAGGGAAAGGTACTTGGAGGCAACAGATCTGGGTTGCACAAGGCACAACCCCGCGGAGGCGAACCTTAGCCTCCAGTTGAGGGCAGGGAAGGCCGTGATGGACAGCCAAGATGTTCATACGGATTTTCTTGCCGTGAAGCGCAAGGAGAGCACCAGCCGTGGAGACCATTTCGAGAGTGCTCACAGTGCCCTTCGTAATGTCCTTCTTCCGACGATAAAGCGACTGAACAAACAGCATAATCAGTTGCATCGTCTGAAGAAGGCGAAAAAGAAAAGCCGCGTCGACATCCTGGCTTTACAATAGAAAGTGCAGGCCTTGACCCAGCAGAATGAGGTCCTCACTCAAGATCATGATGACGCTATTAAGGAGGGGCATGGCTGGGAAGAGGACTACAACCAAGCCATGGACGAGGTACATGCGTTGCAAGACCACGTACCTCCGTGTAAAAGTCCCAAAAATGTATATAAATAAACCGAGGATTGAATTCATATATGTGGCAAATTCATGAAAAATGGGACTTTCTAAAATTTTTCATCACGCAAAGTGGTTCATGGATGTTCATCCAAAAAGAGGCTCGCATGTTCATTTGAATAAGTTGAACCAATATGGACCTAAACAATTGTTTGCATGAAGGATCAGAAATCAGATTTCAACTTCAAAGTTCACACAAATTTTGGCCAAAAACTTTGGATACACATGCAGCCATATAGTTTGGAATTTGTGGAAAAGTTGGATGACAAACTTGTCATTGTAGGGTGGGCTCATAAAGGAATTAAATGGAAGCATTTTCAAATTCCAACCGAATTCAAATTTGCTATGCAAATTCAAACTGAATTTGATGAATTCAAATGCCAGCCCACTTTTCAAATTCAAAACTTTTGAATGGAATAGATTGACATGAGAAGATATTTGTGGGAGGAAATTTGGGGTGGACCCCACATGTCATTGGTACACAATGACTTGCACACAAAGCAATTGGGTCTCTGTTTTTCCACTCCACCGAAGACTTGCTGTTTCAGTTGAACCATCCGAGGAGCTTCTCCCCATGTGCCACCGAGGGCGTTGCCTCCACCTCCTGCTCCTCTCTCTTGCGCTGGCACCGTGAGTGGGTTTCCTCGGCGTGATCCTCTCTACACTGACCGAGCAAAACAATCTTCGTTACCTCCTCACGAACGGCACACGTACAGAGCTTCTCACTCACCGCCGCGCCTCGGGAGCCATCGGGAGACCAGGAAAAGCTTGCGCCCACTGCCCCCGAGCTGCTAAATGGCACCGTGAGTCCATTTCCGACTTACTTGACGCACAAACAGCCGAGTTCCGGTGTTCCCGAGCCCTAAAACACCCCCTCCGCGGCGACCTAACTCCAACTGACGACCGGCTTCACGTGGACAGCCCACCACAGTGGTTTTCACGGCCGAGCAAGCATGTCCACGGGAGGGTGCTACTGTGGTGCTGCTCTTCTCCGAAGCTCAAGCCAATCCATGGAGCACAGACGGCGAATTTTGGAAATTAGCTCCGGCGGGTGCATACTGAGCGTCTGGTACGAGATCTTCAAATTCTCCCTCTCCAATTCTTCTTAGATCGTCAAACTTCGCACATAGAAGCCGGACTAGCCGGCGATCATTTTTCTTTTAGCAACTTGGACTTGAAACCGACTCGGGGCGGCATATTCCGAGCTATACCGAACGTGTTCACGTCGGAGCTGATCGGGTGCACGGTGCCAACCCGTTTGCTGCCGTTGCCGAGCCATGTTGAGGCCATGTCGGTCTTCCCCAAGATCTAGGGTTTTTGTAGAGCTAGTTGGTCAACGTTTTGGCGGGCTAGAACCATCGGCCGACGGCGCCGAAGTCCACCCGAGGCCGCCGCACGTCGCCGGGGTACTTCCGGCCACCGGCAGCCCGAGCTAGCGCCACCATCATGTTTCTCGGCTTCCTAAACCCACAGGCAGCAAGCCTCATCCTGGGCGGTGACCGGAAACGTCGGGAAGGCAAGCTCCGGTTGCAGTCCGGCGAGGGTGGCGGCGCACGCGCAAAATAGGCGGCGAGAGGAGGAAGAAGGGGCGGCGCCCAGCCGTCAGCGGCTTAAATTCAAATTCGGGATCAGCTGTGGCTCGGGGATCCTCTGTGAAGGCGTGCTGGAACCCTGTGATCCGGTGTGGCTGAATTCTGAGTGGCTGGAGTTTAAACCCGTGGGCCCAACTGATTTCCCGTAGCAAAATAATTCCAGAGATTGCCACAACTTTGGAAAATCATATCTTTGTGTAGAAATCTCCAAATTGAGTGATTCAAATTGGGTTGGATTCATTTTGCAAAGATATATCCAAATATGAACTTAAATTTGTATGAAAGTCAATATTAAATTCTGGAAAATTCTTTGAAGTTTTTCTGAAAAAGAATTATTGAGGGAGTTTGGTTCATCCAAAAATCCTAAAATTTGCCAGAATATTCTTTAGCATATTGTTGACCTTCTAGCTAATTTTCAGCTCATTTGAATATCATTTGAGTAGGAATTTGCTAAATACAAACTGATGTGTTCATAAGAGTCCAGAAACATTTTCAGAAAATGTTGCCCACTTGTAAAATCTATTCTAGGCAATTCATAGCTCCAAAAATCATAGGAAAATTTAGGCAAGCTCTCTGAGAAATACTTGAAATTGTAGTTCACCGAATGGGGCATGAAAATGCACATTACTCCAGAATTAATTCTTTTGAATAGAAGTGCTTAAGGAATTGTTCTGGAGGGACTACTCAAGTAAAAGGTCTAAATTTTGGGTCAAATTATTTTCATGTGACCAGGAACTCACATGTAAATTATCAGCTCAAGTTGAACAGTAGAACTCCATGTTCTTTTTCTACCATACTTATGTATGTGGGGAAATCCATAAGAGACATTGTAGGAATTATGGAGAACACAATTTGACTCCACATTAGCTGCAATTTGGCAAGCTAAATCCCTAGGTAGGATAGAACATGCTGTAAAAGTTTTGAAGCCATTGGAGTTATTGTTCTTCAGTTGCATAGTAAGTTTTTTCTCGCGGAAAAGGACCGAGCATACTTGTTCTCACAGTCGTGACATAGTAAGAACTTGCATCAGAAAGGAACTAATCATTATGATTTGAAGTTTTCATACTAGCTTTGTGATGAATCTTTTATGTATAGTTATAGCAAACTCGATTCATTTACACCGTGAGCAAATTACATCGGGGGAAGCGCTTCTTGTTTGATTGTGGACTCCCGATGTGGCGTGCCCAAGGTTACTATTAAATTGCTGCAAATAAAACTTGAAAGTAAGGATTCACATTTAGGCGAGTTTATTATGCATTATGCCATCCCCCTTTATGTTATACCCTCATGTAGAGTTTCATGACTAGGGTGACGGTTAAGTCTTGCTGAGTGTTATGCTCACGGATGCTATCCAAGTTGTTTTGCAGGTATTGACTTCATGCTTATAAAAAGGGATGCCGATGAGACTCGGAAACCTCCGAGTGGTTACTCAAGAGCATCCTCGCCGCTGCAGTTTGTTCTTCGTGTTGCTAGTATGAAACGTCTGCGGGCTGGACTGTTTCTTTGATGCTAAGCTAGAAATGAGTCGTGAGAGTTGTAGTCTTCCGCTGTAGCTTATTTTGATATAAGTATTTGTAAAATACTCTTGTACGCTTCTGCAAAACAGATTTGTATGTAATATGATGTTGTCCTTGACCCGTGAGCTGTTAGGTGCCGCATTGCATGGCACCACCCGATGTGGTCCTCAGGCGAGCGGCACGGCCCCGTGGTTGATCGTGTCCGGGCCCCTCACACTCCGGTAGTCGGCCTACCTATGGTAGGTGCCGTACCCATGGTTTTGGGTATCCCGGCGATATGGGAATCTGAACCGGAAGAGCAGGTCATGGACCCGGACCCACCAGCAGAGGTAGCGGAGGAGGACGACTCGCAGGAGATCAAGTTCTACTCCGAGTAGTGAGTTACCGTTGCCAAGTAGGGCAGCGAGGGTGGTGTATAGAAACATTGTAATCGGTGACATGACGTGTAGACAGTAGTATATGTATAGGTAGTGACGACATGAGTACGACTTCTCGGAGACCCGAGAATAATGTATCTTGTATAAAGTTATGCTTTATCAATATATGTGAATGTTGTGCAAGTTTGTTCATGTGTCACGTCAATACCTACTGTTTTATATGGAATTTTAAGAATGACATGTGCTGATCGCTGCTGTTTTGAATTTCAGAATGACTCGCACTCGTGCCAACGCGGAAGTTGGGGGTTCTAGTCAGGGGGGAGATGCCTCCCAACAGCCTCCCGAGGATTCCTCGGGACAGCAACAGCAGCAACAACAACAACCGCCACCGCCAACGGTTACATTGGCCAATATCATTGCGGCTATGGCGGGTTCACATCAGCAGCACATGGAGTTGCTGCAAACTTTAATTGCGAATATGTCTCGACCAGATAGGCGTCAAGACCGCGAGGAGCACCAACAAAGCTCCTCCTCCGACTTTCTAGCCACTCATCCCCCAGTATTCTCAACCACGGATGAACCCCTCGATGCGGACAACTGGCTCCGCACGATGGAGATGAAATTCAGGCTGCTCCAAGTGAGTGAGCAGAGCAAGACTCAGTTCTCGGCCCAACAGCTTCAAGGGTCCGTGAGTGCTTGGTGGGAAAACTGTAAGTGCATCTAGGCACCCCCGTGGGTTTTGGATGATTGATGACGACAAATTAAGAGACTAATGAGCTGAGATGATCATAAGCACAAGACATTTTCAAAGAGGACACCTAAACTCTCAAAAAGGAAAAAGATGAAGAACGGCGTCGAAGACTCGAAGAATAGAAATTAGGGTTTCACTTGAGTCTTTAGTAGGCTAGCCGTGTAAAAGAAAGAGTGTGTGTGTCAAGTGCATTGAGATAATAGAAGAGAGCTCAAAGCGTTAGAATTATCAAATCCTTAGTGGAGAGAGGTAGAGAGGTAAAGTTGGGCGGGCCGGACTTGTCCGGGGAAGAGGCCGGACTAGTCCAAAAGTCCTACGGCTTAGTCCGTTTTGGGGCGGACTGAGAGTTCCTGACTGAGATCGGACCTGTCTGTTTTGGGACGGACTAGTCCGTTTCTCTCTTGGTGAGAGTGTTTTTGGGGCTAAGTCCTGGTAGACCAGACTTATCCGACTTAGTGTACGGACTTGTCCGGGCTAGCCAGACTTGTCCGTTTTCACACGGACTAAGAGTTCCTGTGTGAGTTCGGGCTAGTCCGTTCTATGGCGGACTAGTCCGTATGGGTGTGAGATGAGAGCTCCCATGGCTAAGTCTTGGTAGACCGAACTTGTCCTCCTTAGTGGCCGGACTAGTCCAGGTCCTCCATACTTGTCTGTTCTCACCCGGACAAATAGTTCCTGTGTGAGATCGGACTAGTCTGGTGTGAGGCGGACTAGTCCGGACTTTCGGTAGGTGGCAACGGTTGGCTTCGGGACTTCTATAAAAGGAGATGCCCCGACTTCATTTAGAGTAACCTGGAACCCTAGCGCCGCCACAGCGATCCTAGAGCCCCCCCCTAAGCCTTCTCTCTTGCCTACTCACCCTCTAGAACCAATTCTTGAGTGGATTTGGGTGTGTGAGTAGAGGAGAAGGAAGATCTTCGCGTTTAAGGCTCTCGGAGTGATCTCGTGCACTTGGTGTGACCTGTGGCTTGTAAGATTAGTGGAGTTTTTTGGACGTGATCAAGTGGGAGCCTCAGATTGTGAGCAGCCCCAACACTTTGTAAGTTCACCCTTGATATAGTGAAGAACCGGGTTGTCCTTAGTGGCGACTTGGTGAGGGAAGGGTTGTTAAACCCAGTCCTTTGTGTACTCATCAACGGGGACGTAGATTCCTGAGTGGAATCGAACCTCGGGCAAAAATCTTCGTGTCATTTTGCACTTACATTTCATTGATCATTAGAATTTCTTAGGGTTCGTTCGATCATTTCGCTCTTATAATATTTCAGGTTAAAATCTTGCAATCCACCTCAATACTTTGTCATATTTGTTATATTAGATTGCTAGATAGTTTATCTGCATTTTGTTACACTAAAATCTAAAGAAAAACCGATAAAAATCCAGTTTAGTCTTTTCAGCAGTCTAACCGGACTAGTCCACCCCTGAGCCAGACTAGTCCGGCCTTTTAGGCTTTTCAGCAGGTTGATCGGACTAGTCCGCCCCTGAGCCAGACTAGTCTGGCTCCTGTGTTCTAGTCTCCTTTAATTAAGTCATTTCAGGAATTTTAGCCTATTCACCCCCCCCTTTGGGCAATTTCAATTGGTATCAGAGCAGGTCTCTCCATCAAGAGTCTAACCACCCGGAGAGAAGATGGCCGGAGTGGAGGGATACGAGATTTCGTCGACATCACAAGGGTACAACACATATGACAAGAAAAAGAACACGGATGTGCTGCAAGACCACTCGAGTGACGATGAAGAAGTTTGCCAGCTCAAGGCACGACTTCGCGAGGAGCTAGGTCACTCAAGTAAAGAGAAGAAGAAGCCGAAGGATAAAGAAAGGAGTGGTCAACCGGACTACTCCCAATATCCTTTCAACTATGAATAATTAACTTCCAACAATCACTACTTATCTATTCCTCTTGGCAAACCTCCTCAATTCGATGGAAATGATTACTCAATGTGGAAGCAAAATATAAAGATGCATCTAATATCCTTAAACCCTAGCTTGTGGCAAATTGTCTTAACAGGTGTCCATCTTCCAAGAAATGAAGAAGACGTTACCCCGGAGCAAGCCATTCTACTTTATCGCAATGCTCAAACAGTTGGGGTGATCACCTCATCCTTGACTCGAGAAGAGTTCAACCGAGTCGATGGATGGAGGTGACCAAAGACATATGGGACACACTCAAGATAGCGCATGAAGGAAACCGAGTCATTAGGGAAGCCAAGATATAGATGATTGAAGGAGAGCTTTGGAGGTTCACCATCATGGATGGTGAGTCCCCTCAAGACATGTACAACCGTCTCAAGGTCCTCGTCAACAAGATCCGATCTTATGGATGCACCCGGTGGACGGATCATGAGGTGGTGAAGAGGATGCTTTGGGCATTCATACCTCGAAACATTGCTCTTTTCTCCTTGATCCGTGAGAGCCCGAGATATGCTCAAATGATCCCGGAGGAAGTGCTTGGAAGAATCATCAACAATGAGATGATGGAGAAGGAAGCCATGTTCTACAGCGACCTCCAAACGCTCGCCTCCTCAAAGAAGAAAGATGTTGCTTTCAAAGCAACATCCTCATTACAAGACTTCAAAGCAAGTGATGATGAGGGCCTCGACATCTTCTTCAACAAGTTCAATAGGATGATGAGAAGAAGGAAGGGGGGCAACCATTATGAGAACAAGAACAAGGAAAGGTCCAAGCCCAAGACGAAAAGGGCATGCTACAACTGTGGTGAATATGGACACTTCATTGTGGATTGTCCATATGAAGATAGTAAGAAGAATAAAGATGGCAAGTCTCAAGAGAAGAAATTCTTACAGAAGAAGAAGCCATTAGGACATGCTCACCTTGGGAAGGTATGGGACTCAAACGAAGACTCATCCTCCGAGGATGAAGAGAAAGTGGCAACACTTGCCATTGGAAGGAGAAAGCACTTTCCAAACATTGAAGACTTCAAGTATACATGTCTCATGGCTAAGGAGGGAAGAAGAAAGGTTAAATCTAAACCATCCTCCTCTACCTCTTCACTTGATAGCTTTGATAGTAGTAGTGATAATGAATCCATGCTTAAGGATCTAAGTAGGAGCACCTTGAAAAAGATGAGATTGTTGTCGGAAGAAATCTTTGTGAAGGATGAACTCATCAACTGTAAAGAAGACATGCTCATCCTTGAAAAGGAGATATGTCATGAGCTTGAATAGCTTCTTGAGGTTGAAAGGGAAAGAAGAAAGGCACTTGAGCGTGAACTCGCTTTGAGCAAGGAAACTTGCTCAAATCTTGAAGACACAACTGTTGTGCTCAAGGATGAAATTGTTAACTTGACAAAAGTCAACAAGATCCTTGAAACACAAGTTGAGTCTCTCAAGATCAATGCACCTTCTTCCTCTATGATTTCACCCTCCTCAAAGAAATCTTCTGAAGCAACTCAAACTTGCAAGTGCTCAAACTTAATCCTAAAACTCAAAGATGAACTTAAGTTGGCACAAAACAAGCAGTCACCGAAAGGTGGTATTTTTGACAAGGAAAAAGTGGCATATGCACGAAGTGCATATACCAACGTAAGACCTCCACATGTCAAAGATGGTCTTGGCTATTCTCGGGAGTGGAGGCAACATGCTAAAACTCCCAAGAAGGGAAAAGACTTGATGTATTTGTCAAGGACGTTCATCCAACAAAAAAAATGTAAAGAACATTGCAAACTCATCTAACATGCCTAAAAATAAATCTCATCCTTTGTTCCATGATTCTGATGCCTCATATGTTATATTGAGAAACAAATTTGGAAAGATCTATGCTAGGTATGATTGGCCACTCCGCAAGAGTCCAAAACCTTGTGTGTGGGTGCCCAAGTGCCTCTTGACTAACATGAAAGGACCCAACTCCGCTTGGGTACCAAAAGGTAAGGCATAACTCTATTTTATAGGCATACTCCTCCGGTGGATCAAAATGGGTGCTCGACAGTGGATGCACAAACCATATGACCGGAGAGAGAAAGATGTTTGTGGAATATGAGGAAAACAGAGATCCAAGTGAGGAATATACTTTGGGGACATTAGCCAAGGTAAAATCCTTGGCACCGGTAAAATTTCTATCTCTCCCCATCATACTATTTCAAATGTTTTGCATGTTGACTCCCTTGATTATAACCTTCTATCCATATCCCAATTATGTGATAAAGGTTATAATTGTATGTTCACTAACGAGAGTGTGACTGTCTTGAGAAGAAGCAATGACTCAATCACTTTTAAGGGCGTACTCAAGGGAAAGCTTTACCTTGTGGATTTCACCACGGATAAAGCTCAACTTGACATGTGCTTAATGGCGAAGACCAACATGGGATGGCTGTGGCATAGAAGGCTAGCCCATGATGGGATGAGGAACTTGCAAAAACTTCTCAAGGGAGAACACATTCGAGGCTTGAAGAATGTTGTTTTTGATAAGGATAGGCCATGTAGTGCTTGTCAAGCCGAAAAGCAAGTTAGAGCTCAGCATCCATCCAAAAATGTCATGACGATCGCAAGACCCTTGGAGCTACTCCACATGGACCTCTTCGGCCCAATCACCTACATAAGCATCGGCGATAACAAATATGGTCCTGTTGTTGTATATGATTATTCTCGTTTCACTTGGGTGTTCTTTTTGCATGACAAAAGAGAAACTCAAGGTGTGCCCAAGAAATTCTTGAGAAGAGCTCAAAACGAGTTCTCCTTAAGAATTAAGAACACAAGGAGCGATAACGGCACCGAGTTTAAGAACACTCAAGTGGAAGAATACTTGGATGAAGAAGGCATCAAGCATGATTTTTCAGCCCCCTACTCCCCTTAACAAAATGGGGTTGCTGAGGGGAAGAATAGAACTCTCATTGAGATGGCAAGAACCATTCTTGATGAGTACAAGACGTCGGACCGGTTTTGGGCGGAAGCAGTTAACACCGCTTGTCATGCCATAAACCAGTTGTATCTTCATCGACTTTTGAAGAAGACATCTTACAAACTTCTAACCTGTAACAAACCAACCATCTCTTATTTTCGTGTCTTTGGGAGCAAGTGTTATATTCTCAACAAGAAGCGTAGGACTTTGAAGTTTGCCTCAAAGTCCGATGAAGGTTTCTTGCTTGGTTATGACTCAAACACCTACACCTATAGTGTTTTCAACAAAACTTCTGGAATTGTTGAAATAGCGAGAGATGTAGTGTTTGATGAGACTAATGGCTCCTGTAAAAGCCCAAGAAAAGGGACTTGCAAAAAATTTTCCTCACCTCACAACACCACACTTTTGTTGTGGATATCTTGTGAAAAATGGTGAAGAGCAAGTAACCTCCATCAAAAGAGTAATTAGAGGGGAAAGCCTTCACTTTCACAAAGTAGGATTTCTACACATGAACATGAGAGGTTGAGCTCACCCTTAGAACTTAAAAGTCTTGGGAAGGTTCAGCCCAAGTTTCATGTAAATCCACCACTTTTTGAGGCACTTTTGGAGGTATTTGAAAAAGGAGGCCAATTTGAATGCAAATTCAAATTGCAGCAACTTTCATCACTTGAATTCAAAAGTTAGCTTCATATTCAAACTCAGCACATTTTTCTGAGCTAGCCCACCAATTTTCATCCCCATTGGGGTTCATCTTGTCGGGAGCTAAATTTGCAATAATTCAAAACTGAATTTGAATTTCAGTTTAAACATGAAGCAAATTTAACCCAACAAAGTTTGAATTTGATAACTCAAATTCAAACCAATACTTGGGGGCTAAGTCTCTTATTCAATGTTCAGTAGCTGTGATATTTACAAAAGAAATGGGGAAGAGAGGATTAGGGGGGAAGGTTGGGCCCACAGATCAGTGGGGGAGCTGTTCCAGCCGAACGGGCTCAGTTTCTCACCGAAGCAATCGCTCCCGGCGTGCCACCGAGACAATCCTCCGAATACCCCCGCGTGAGGCTACGCAGCCAGCTCCTGCTTCCTCCCTCGCGCTGGCCAGCTGCTTCCGCCCGATCATCACGCACCTACACCGCCAAACCGAGGCGCCGTGTTCTGTTGCCCGAGAAACGATCGAGTACACGCCGTCGCTTGCGCTCGATCAAGAATCCGACAAACCACCGCGAGCAGCGCCTTTCCTAGCCACAAAACCACACCAGCTACTCGTCCTCTACCTCCTCGGCACGAGAGCAGTCGAGTCCGTCCCTCCCCCAACCCTAGCTCCACGGTTCCGAGCAACAACCGAGATACCGACACCGCTCGGCTCACGGTGACAGCCCAACAGAGGGCCTTTCACGGCTGAGCAATAACGCTTTCGAGTGTGTCAGGGACCGGTGGTGCTCGTATCCGAAGCTCAGACCGTTACCTGACCATAGAGCTCGAATTTGGAGAAAGTTCTCCGACGGTCACGAACAGACCTTCCGGCACGGTAATGTCGAATTCACTCGCCACCATTGTTCGTAGGTCATGAAAACTGGCACACAGGACCCTCACTCATCAACGCTCGTTAGCCCCTCACGGCCCTGGCTTGAAACCGCACGTAAGCTGGTTATTTCTAGGTTTTGTTATGGTAATTGAGGCACGGAGGCTCGGGCTCACGATGAGACCTAGGATAGAGCCATCTCCGGGCGGTTTCACCACTATGACGAGCTTCCCTAGCAACCACTGGTGCTATAGCGCCGATCCACCGATGTTTTGGCAGGCTAAGCTGTCCGGGCGACGTGACCGAAGGGTTGCCGAGCCGCTGCACCGTCGCCGGCTAGGTTAGGGCCACCGCCGGCCGGAGCAGTCGGTGCCATCGTGTTCAGTGCAAGAAACTAGGCCCTGGTGGCGAGGGAGAGCTCGAGAGTCGGCCGGGCGGCAAGTATCAGCGTGTCTCCGGCGAGCCCGGCGGCACGCGGACGCGGGAAAGCGAGGAGGAAGACGACCCGAGGTCCCACGTGTCAGCGACGGGAAGTTTAAAACCCAGATCTACTGCAGCCCCGGGATCAAGCGTGACTGCACGGGAAGGTGTCTGTAACCCCGTGTGGCTCAGCTCCAGCGGTGACACGTGTGGGCCGGGCCCACGGTCAGAGTTTATATTTTTCCCCGGTTTATTTAGGATTGCAGATTTAGTTCAAACTTTAGAACCCCATTACTTTTGCTAGGAAGCTTCAAATTTAGTGATTCAAATTGGTTTGGATTTATCTTGCATAGCTCTATCCAAATATGCAACCCAATAATTAATTCTGGAAAATTCTTTAAAGCTTTTCAGCAAAAGGATTTTTGAGGGAGTTTGGTTCATCCAAAAATCCCCAAATTTTGCCAGAATGTTCTTTAGGATGTTAGTGAACCCCTGTAAACGTTTCAGACCATTTGGAGTTGATTTGATCAGAACAATTCAAATTTGAAGGTGCTGTGTTCATTTGAATACAGAAACATTTTCAGAGAATTTCCAAAACTTGGAAATTCAGTTCTGGGCAAATATTAGCTCCAAAAATGCTAGGAAAATTCATGCAAACTCTATGAGCTATAATTGAAATTGTAGTTCACTAAGTTGGACATGAACAGGGGTGTTACCTCAAAACTAATTCTTCTTTGCTTATTTGCTAAGAGAATTATTGTGAGCAAACCAGTCAATGAAAAGTGCTAATGTTGGGTCCAGAGGTTTTTTCTTGTGACCCGGAATTCACACCAAAAGTCTCAGCTCCATTGGAGCTCTGGATCACCCTGTCCTGTTTAACCACTTGAGGGATTAATATGGAAAAGGGGGAAACCACCTAGCACTTAACCATGTGCTTAGGTCTAAGCCCAAACCACCAACACCCAGTTCATCTTTAAATTCTTAAAAAGAGTTCCAGTTGTTAGAGACTGGTTATTAGAACTAATAGCAGAAGTATTACCCTAAACTCATGTGCATATTCATTAACATGTAGTATTTTATTAACGTGTAGTCGCTGAAGGCGAGGAGACTCCGGACGTGCTGGACTTCCTTCTTCCAGACGAAGACTTAACCCCAGACCAGCAGCAGCAAGGCAAGCCCCGGTTTGCATTAACCTTTTTATAAGTTTTACTTTGTTTACATGTGTCATATGAAGTGTGAATGTGCATTAGGTATAGGATGGATAGAACCCCACTTGCATGACACGAAATTTTCCATAAGAGTGAGGGTAGTGTCTAAGACCTCGAGTAGACAGGCTATGCTTAATATTTCATAGGACTTCGGTACAAGTCGAGTAGTTGGAATCTACTCGCGAGTTTAGGCTTGGGACACACGAGTTCGGTTGAGTGATGTGAGATCACTTTAGTAATGAAAATGAGACTTGGCATGGGTTAGGGCGCAGCAAGAGGGAGTCTTGTGTGCGCAGCCCTGTCCGTGTCGATTGAGGACCGATCCGTGTGCGGCCCACGCTGATCAAGTTTGAACGTACCAAAGACATATCGGATATATGGGCCCCGATAAACCGATGTAGCCTAAACCTCCGGGCGTCGAGGCATAGCACACCAATTTATAGGTGTAGGTTGAGGGCAGCAAGGTGGAAATCTGCCAACGGGCATAGAGAGAGATGCTCCGTGTGGGGAACCTCCTGCTCGTTTCGGTGCGACCGGTTCGATGTTTGGGCTGTTGGGTGAAAGGTTGTCCCATACGACATTGAGTGAGTGTGCTGTGCAGCTCCACGGGTGGGCGTACGTGACGTGCTCTTTGGATTTCCCTGCAGGTGTATATCGAGTCGATTCGCCGTCCCTCGCGGTGAAGAGTACCACTTGGTCACTGAGTCGTGACGTAGGCTAATGTATGAAATTGATGATTCAATATTGCTGATATGATATAATATTGTATAGCTACATGTTTGCCACCAAATATTGCTTACTAAATTTCAGCTTCCTGAACTGTTAACTTGTTGCTAAAATCTGAACTAAGGATGAACTTGTTGGCGTGTCCATTTGCTGCAATATGACCCTCCTATGTCATTGTACACCTCATGTAGAGTTTCATGTTTAGGTGAGTCGGTTAAGCCTTGCTGAGCCTTCGTGCTCACGGTTGCTGCTTAAGTGTTTTTCAGGTGAGAAGCCACCCACGGACTCGGAGTACGAGTCCACCGGCGAGGGTTACCCTTCGTCGGGGACCACGGCTGACTGGGAGCCGTACACGCTGCGCTGAGATGAGACGTGCAGCTAGTGTGGGTTGCCCTAGGGCTGGCAACCAACTTTTGCTAGATAGGCGGGCGTGAGTTGTACAGAGTAGACTTCCGCTGTGTGTAATAAAGACAATAGTTTGTAACTGAGTATTGTACTTGTTTGTACAGTTTCAGTTTGTTTTTCCCATGTAATGTATTGTGTCCTTATGACGTGTGCTGTCGGGTGTTGCATCGCGCGGCACCACCCTCTGCGATCCTGGATGAGCGGATTCCGGTCCGCCACAGCCTGGTATCAGAGCTGTTTTGGGGATAGCACAGTACTTAAGGACTGTATTATGGGAAAACTTAGGTTACGGTGAGGATTCGGTAGTTGCCCAAGTAAGGACTATATTAGCATAGTTACTTAAAGTGGCAAAGACTAACTTATGTGTTATAATTCTGAATTTCAATTATGTAACGACGCATCTACGCTCTGGTAAGATTGGTAAGGAACGCCACCGAAAGCGGTTCAATTTCGGTTAGCTCCCCTGACGAGGAACGTGGTTCAGGGATAAGTTTCACAGCTTGGTGTGAGACGTCAATATGAAACTTTTGGACTCTTCATGTTCCTGAGTTCATATGAAAGGCTGATCCCTAGCGTGCATTAGGCAAGTAAGTGGAGACCCCATCGCGTGGTCAGTAACGCGAGAGTGTGTTCGTCTGGAAATAGCCCAGGAGGACATATGCAGCGCTTGCCATCGGCGTGCCCTGCAGGGCAGTAGGTGGTATCTGTTGGGTTGATAACATTCCCAACCGTGACGACCCGTTCATGACATACTCGGGTTCCCCGTCGTGTGGTGCTGAAACATGATCACGTACCTTGAGACGTGACCTAACTCAAGGACGGCCGTATGGCAATGATACGGGCGTTTGTATTTATTTCTAATATGATCCTGCCTGAAATGAAAACAACCCTTGAGTGCACCATTATTGTGTGGTCTTCTGCAGGTACTAACCACGTATGTATCCATGTAGAAAACGTGTGCGAGAGACCGTTTAGTGCCACACTTGAGACGTATATGCCGGTATAATCCGGTTAGGATTTTCTTTTGTGAGGAACGTAGTACCGAGATATTGTAGGCATATGCATGAAAATAATGATAACAAAGAATTAAAATCATTAGGTTCAACATTTAGGACCCTGGTTGGGTAGAAAAATTGGATAATGATGAGTGTAGTTCCAAAAGACTGAAAACAGAGTGCTCTGTTTTGGGCAGCAAGGTGCTGATCTTCAACAGAGCATAACTCACAGGTCTTTTAGTCCAGGGAGGTGTGGTATATAGTTCTGGAAAGGTAATTGAGTACCCTACAAGTTTGTTGTAGATTTCCAGAGCTGAAACACACCTTTGGATGGCTTAAATTCCAGAGAAATGTAAACTGTCCAGAACCAGGACAGAGTGGAACATTCTCTGGACTGTTCTGTTTTTCAAACCTAACTCCCAGAAGAAAAATCTAAAATTTTCATATGATACCTCCTTAGAAAGAGTAGAAGATGTGTGACATCTTTGCAATTCAAAGTTTCTGGAATTTCATCACAGATTACAGTGGAAACACGAATGGAAAACAGCAACTTCCAAAGGAGGTGCTGTTGAAATTCTTCCAGAAATTCTGTGGACTTTGAATTACCATAACTTTTTAACCAGAGCTGATCTGTGGGCAAATGAGTACTCATTGGAAAGATACTGAAGTTAAATTTAACTTTGGTGTTCAGCTTGAGTCATGGAAATGCCCAGAATCAGATCAAAACTTGGAATAGGAAGAAACTGGTCATTCCGACAGAGTAGTGACAGTTGAACTCATTAGAAAGGGTGTTGTACCCTAAGGGTGGTATACGTGATGAAAACGCGATAGTAATGTCTCGTAGTGACCAAACCTTGTTATGGTGAGCTTCCAAAGAGGAAGTTCCAAGAATTCTTGGAGCTGAAGCAGGGTGGGAGGAGTGCCCATGACTACTCCCGTGCCTTCAACCATCTGGCTCAATATGCGTCGGACTACATCTCCACCGAGGA
Organism: Neostapfia colusana; assembly: GCA_030760725.1. NCBI lineage: Eukaryota > Viridiplantae > Streptophyta > Magnoliopsida > Poales > Poaceae > Neostapfia > Neostapfia colusana. The sequence goes on along the minus strand of JASWHV010000009.1, from coordinate 37,625,804 downwards.
GAAAAAGCGGGAGCACTTCTATCGGGGGTTACACCCCGAAATGAAGACGCATCTCGTGCAATGGAACCGCGGCACCTTCAACGACTTAGTCAATGCCGCGATCATGCAAGAGGACGCTCAGCGGGAGTTGGCAGCTGAGCAGAGGAAGCGCAGCGCTCCACCCAGCAGTGGGGGTGGCGCTCCCCAGAAGTACTGGATGGTGTATCGGACGCCATCCGGGCAGCAGTGGCATCCACCGGCGCGACCTCAACGGTTCGGGGGACGTCCTTTTCAGTCAACCCCATTCCGACCGCCGATGCCACCACCAAGACAGCAGCAGCAGACGGTACCCCGGGCGTTTCCACCGCCACAACGCGCCCCGGGATTCCGTCCACTGATCAGCGGGGGACCACCCCATTTCACCTGCTTCACATGTGGGCAGCCGGGCCACTTCGTGAAGTACTTTCCCCAGGCACAGCAGAGCAGCGGGCAAGCTCAGTTCCAGGGCGGTGCTCGAGGCTGACCGCCGGTGAAGAAGGTTGGTCAGCGGACTGGTGGCGTCCGCAACCTCGACAATGAGGACGCCCCAGAGGGAGATAACATGCTGGCGGGTACGTTTACTCTCAACAATCAAGCCATCGTCATATTGTTTGATTCTGGTGCAACCCACAGCTTTATAAGTGCATCCTATGTGGCTAAGCATCAAATGCAAGTCTTCCCAACCGACTGCACTTATATGATCTGCTCACCGGGAGGGAAGATTTCAGCTAATATGATGATTCCAAAAGCACCTCTGTGCTTAGGTGGGAAAATATATCCCACCACCTTGATAATCCTTATGGGGCAAAAGATTGATGCAATCCTAGGGATGTCATGGCTACAATGCCATGGCGCTGTCCTAGAGATTCGGACACGGACGGTTCATTTAAACTATCCATTCCACCGCCCGCATTCCATGGTGTTAGACACTCAGTCCGGGAAGTTTTAGCAATTAATAATGCTGAAGCTCTCAAGTTAGAAGACATCCCCATAGTCTGGGAGTATCCCGACGTGTTCCCGGATGATCTTCCGGGCATGCCACCTGAGCGGGATGTCGAGTTCAAGTTTGAACTCGCACCCGGGACTACGCCCATATCACGGAGACCATACAAAATGGCTCCAAATGAGCTGGCTGAACTGAAAGAACAGCTCAATGATCTGTTGAGCAAGGGTTTCATTAGGCCGAGTTCCTTGCCTTGGGGATGCTCGGCGCTGTTTGTAAAGAAGAAGGATGAAACCCTGAGGCTGTGTGTGGACTACCGGCCGTTCAACGCCGTCACCATCAAGAATAAGTACCCACTGCCCCGCATCGACATATTGTTTGATCAACTTGTGGGTGCAAGTGTGTTCTCCAAGATGGACCTTCGCTCTGGATATCATCAGATCAAGATCCGGGCGGAGGATATCCCGAAGACGGCCTTCTCGACGAGATATGGATTATATGAATATCTCGTCATGTCTTTTGGTCTCACAAACGCTCCAGCCCATTTCATGTATCTCATAAGTTCGGTGTTTATGCCGGAGCTGGACAAGGTCGTGGTAGTGTTCATCGATGATATCTTGGTTTACTCCAAGACAGAAGCCGAACATGCCGAACACTTGCGGATCATTCTTCAACGATTGCAAGACCACAAGCTCTACGCCAAGTTCAGTAAATGCGAGTTTTGGATCAGCCAAGTGCCATTCTTGGGACATATCATCTCAGCGGAAGGCATTGCAGTTGACCCAAGTAAAATAGAGCAAGTGTTGAAATGGAAAGCTCCCACTTCAGTTCATGTAGTCAGAAGCTTCCTCGGGTTAGCGGGATACTATCGGAGATTCATTCCAAGCTTCTCCAAGCTCGCTAAGCCGATGACAGAATTGCTGAAGAAAGGGACGAAATATGTTTGGAACACGGCGTGTGAAGGATCATTCCAAACATTGGTGAAGCATCTCACCACAGCCCCGGTCTTAGCTCAGCCGGATACAACAAAGCCCTTCGACGTGTATTGTGACGCGTCCGGTATTGGGCTCGGCAGCGTGTTGATGCAGGAAGGACGTGTGGTCGCATATGGCTCACGCCAACTTCGGAATCATGAGCAGCATTATCCGACTCATGATCTTGAGCTTGCTGCCGTGGTGTTGGTGCTAAAAATGTGGAGGCACTATCTCCTGGGAAATTTGGTGCACCTCTACAACGACCACAAGAGCTTAAAATACATTTTCACCCAGAAGGAGCTGAACATGAGGCAACGGAGGTGGTTAGAATTGATCAAATATTATGGAATTGAGATTCACTACCACCCCGGCAAGGCGAATGTGGTTGCCGACGCGCTGAGTCGGAAGTCACATGTCCATCACCTCACCATTACACCGGTGGAGGAGGAAGAGCCAAGTTTATACTTGGTTCCTTATAGGTCGCTGTACAATCTTGCCCTCATCCCTACTATTAGGGAGGACATCATGACAGCTCAGAAGACTGATAAAGGCATGGCACATCTCCGGAGACGGATAGACAATGGAGAGATCAAGTGTTTCCGGAAGGATGATGAGGGGACGCTATGGTTTAATGACCGCATACTCGTACCCCGAGATATGGAGTTGAGGAAAAAGATCCTCGATGAAGCTCACTTGTCCAAATACTTTATTCATCCGGGAAGTAACAAAATGTATCAGGATTTGAAAAAAAAATTTGGTGGACACGGATGAAACGGGAGGTAGCGAAGTAATTATCCGAGTGTGATACGTGTAGATGAGTGAAGGCAGATCATATGAGGAAATCAGGGCTGTTACAACCCCTGAAGATCCCGGCGTGGAAATGGGAAGATGTGAGCATGGATTTCATTGTGGGATTACCCCTAACATCCAACAAACATGATTCCATTTGGGTGATCGTTGACCGACTAACCAAGTCAGCTCACTTCATCCCCGTGCATACACATTTCCATGCCAACAGATATGCGGAGTTGTATATCGCCAGGATTCTATGCTTGCACGGTGTACCCAAGACTATAGTCTCCGACCGAGGTGCATTATTTGTATATCGCTTTTGGGAACAGTTGCATGCTGCTTTGGGTACTAAACTGATTAGAAGCTCCGCCTACCACCCTCAGACAGATGGCCAGACAGAGAGGGTGAATCAAGTTCTGGAAGACATGCTGAGAGCATGTGCCATGCACCATGGTAGGAACTGGGATAATCACCTACCATTGGCAGAATTCTCGTACAACAACGGCTATCAGGCGAGTATAAAGATGGCACCATACGAAGCTCTCTACGGTCGCAAATGCCGCACCCCATTAAACTGGTGCGAGTCCGGTGAAAGGGTCACATTCGGGGTTGATGTGGTGAACGACACCGAAGAGCGCGTTCGGACAATTCAAGCTAACTTGAAGGCCGCTCAATCCCGACAAAAGAGCTACGCTGATAAGAGGCATAGACCGTTGCACTTTGACGTCGGTGAACACGTGCACCTCCGCGTGTCTCCGATGAAGGGCATGCACCGGTTCGGTGTGAAGGGGAAGGTCGTTCCCCGTTTTATTGGACCCTATGCCATCACCGAGAAGTGTGGACCAGCGGCGTATCGATTGGAGTTACCGGCATCCCTTGCTGGTGTCCATGACGTGTTCCATGTTTCGCAACTGCGAAAATGTCTAAAGCACAACGCTGCTGTCCCGATCGAAGACATCGGCGAGCTGAAACTTGATTTGACATATGATGAGTATCCGGTGGGAATTCTTGATGAGAAAGCCCGAACCACGCGTAGCAGAACGTTGTGGTTCTACAAAATACTCTGGAGCAACCACACCGCTGAAGAAGCGACGTGGGAGAGCGAGGAATTCCTTCGCTCAAATTACCCGGAGTTCATGGCTTCTCAACACGGGTAAGTCCCCACTACATCGCCATCTTTCCTTTTATAATCTCAGGACGAGATTCTTTTAAGGGGGGAGGGATGTAAAAGCCCAAGAAAAGGGACTTGCAAAAATTTTCCCTCGCCTCACAACACCACACTTTTGTTGTGGATATCTTGTGAAAAATGGTGAAGAGCAAGTAACCTCCATCAAAAGAGTAATTAGAGGGGAAAGCCTTCACTTTCACAAAGTAGGATTTCTACACATTAACATGAGAGGTTGAGCTCACCCTTAGAACTTAAAAGTCTTGGGAAGGTTCAGCCCAAGTTTCATGTAAATCCACCACTTTTTGAGGCACTTTTGGAGGTATTTGAAAAAGGAGGCCAATTTAAATGCAAATTCAAATTGCAGCAACTTTCATCACTTGAATTCAAAAGTTAGCTTCATATTCAAACTCAGCACATTTTTCTGAGCTAGCCCACCAATTTTCATCCCCATTGGGGTTCATCTTGTCGGGAGCTAAATTTGCAATAATTCAAAACTGAATTTGAATTTCAGTTTAAACATGAAGCAAATTTAACCCAACAAAGTTTGAATTTTATAACTCAAATTCAAACCAATACTTGGGGGCTAAGTCTCTTATTCAATGTTCAGTAGCTGGGATATTTACAAAAGAAATGGGGAAGAGAGGATTAGGGGGGAAGGTTGGGCCCACAGATCAGTGGGGGAGCTGTTCCAGCCGAACGTGCTCAGTTTCTCACCGAAGCAATCGCTCCCGGCGTGCCACCGAGACAATCCTCCGGACGCCCCCGCGTGAGGCTACGCAGCCAGCTCCTGCTTCCACCCTCGCGCTGGTCAGCTGCTTCCGCCCGATCATCACGCACCTACACCGCCAAACCGAGGCGCCGTGTTCTGTTGCCTGAGAAACAATCGAGTACACGCCGTCGCTTGCGCTCGATCAAGAATCCGGCAAACCACCGCGAGCAGTGCCTTTCCTAGCCACAAAACCACACCAGCTACTCGTCCTCTACCTCCTCGGCACGAGAGCAGTCGAGTTTGGCCCTCCCCCAACCCTAGCTCCACGGTTCCGAGCAACAACCGAGAAACCGCCACCGCTCGGCTCACGGTGACAGCCCAACAGAGGGCCTTTCACGGCTGAGCAAGAACGCTTTCGAGCGTGTCAGGGACCGGTGGTGCTCGTATCCGAAGCTCAGACCGTGACATGGACCATAGAGCTCGAATTTGGAGAAAGTTCTCCGACGGGCACGAACAGACCTTCCGGCACGGTAACGTCGAATTCACTCGCCACCTTTGTTCGTAGGTCATGAAAACTGGCACACAGGACCGTCACTCATCAACGCTCGTTAGCCCCTCACGGCCCTGGCTTGAAACCGCACGTAAGCCGTGTATTTCTAGGTTTTGTTACGGTAATTGAGGCACGGAGGCTCGGGCTCACGATGAGACCTAGGATAGAGCCATCTCCGGGCGGTTTCACCACTATGAAGAGCTTCCCTAGCAACCATTGGTGCTACAGCGCCGATCCACCGATGTTTTGGTGGGCTAAGCTGTCCGGGCGACGTGACCGAAGGGTTGCCGAGCCGCTGCACCGTCGCCGGCTAGGTTAGGGCCACCGCCGGCCGGAGCAGTCGGTGCCATCATGTTCAGCGCACGAAGTAGGCCCTGGCGGCGAGGGAGAGCTCGAGAGTCGGCCGGGCGGCAAGTATCAGCGTGTCTCCGGCGAGCCCGGCGGCGCGCGGGCACGGGAACACGAGGAGGAAGACGACCCGCGGGTCCCACGTGTCAGCGAAGGGAAGTTTAAAACCCAGATCTACTGCGGCCCCGGGATCAAGCGTGACTGTGCGGGAAGGGGTCTGTAGCCCTGTGTGGCTCAGCTCCAGCGGTGACACGTGTGGGCCGGGCCCACGGTCAGAGTTTAAATTTTTCCCCAGTTTATTTAGGATTGCAGATTTAGTTCAAACTTTAGAACCCCATAACTTTTGCTAGGAAGCTTCAAATTTAGTGATTCAAATTGGGTTGGATTTATCATGCATAGCTCTATCCAAATATGCAACCCAATTTGTATGAAACCCATTAGTTAATTCTGGAAAATTCTTTAAATCTTTTCAGCAAAAGAATTTTTGAGGGAGTTTGGTTCATCCAAAAATCCCCAAATTTTGCCAGAATGTTCTTTAGGATGTTAGTGAACCCCTGTAAAAGTTTCAGACCATTTGGAATTGATTTGGTCAGAACAATTCAAATTTGAAGGTGCTGTGTTCATTTGAATACAGAAACATTTTCAGAGAATTTCCAAAACTTGGAAATTCAGTTCTGGGCAAATCTTAGCTCCACAAATGCTAGGAAAATTCATGCAAACTCTATGAGCTATAATTGAAATTGTAGTTCACTAAGTTGGGCATGAACAGGGGTGTTACCTCAGAATTAATTCTTCTTTGCTTATTTGCTAAGAGAATTATTCTGAGCAAACCACTCAATGAAAAGTGCTAATGTTGGGTCCAGAGGGTTTTTCTTGTGACCAGGAATTCACACCAAAAGGCTCAGCTCCATTGGAGCTCTGGATCACCCCTGTCCTGTTTAACCACTTGAGGGATTAATATGGAAAAGGGGGAAAACCACCTAGCACTTAACCATGTGCTTAGGTCTAAGCCCAAACCACCAACACCCAGTTCATCTTTAAATTCTTAAACAGAGTTCCAGTTGTTAGAGACTGGTTATCAGAACTGATAGAAGAAGTATTACCCTAAACTCATGTGCATATTCATTAACATGTAGTACTTTATTAACGTGTAGTCGCTGAAGGCGAGGAGACTCTGGAAGTGCTGGACTTCCTTCTTCCGGACGAACAACTTAACCCCAGACCAGCAGCAGCAAGGCAAGCCCCGGTTTGCATTAACCTTTTTATAAGTTTTACTTTGTTTACATGTGTCATATGAAGTGTGAATGTGCATTAGGTATAGGATGGATGGAACCCCACTTGCATGACCAGAAATTTTCCATAAGAGTGAGGGTAGTGTCTAAGACCTCGAGTAGACAGGCTATGCTTAATATTTCATAGGACTTCGGTACAATTCGAGTAGTTGGAATCTACTCGCGAGTTTAGGCTTGGGACACATGGGTTCGGTTGAGTGATGTGAGATCACTTTAGTAATGAAAATGAGACTTGGCAGTGGTTAGGGCGCAGCAAGAGGGAGTCTTGTGTGCGCAGCCCTGTCCGTGTCGATTAAGGACTGATCCGTGTGCGGCCCACGCTGATCAACTTTGAACGTACCGAAGGCATGTCGGATATATGGGCCCCGATAAACCGATGTAGCCTAAACCTCCGGGCATCGAGGCATAGCACACCGATTTATAGGTGTAGGTTGAGGGCAGCAAGGTGGAAATCTGCCAACGGGCATAGAGAGAGATGCTCCGTGTGGGGAACCTCCTGCTCGTTTCGGTGCAACCGGTTCGACGTTTGGGCTGTTGGGTGAAAGGTTGTCCCGTACGACATCGAGTGACCGTGCTGTGCAGCTCCACGGGTGGGCGTACGTGACGTGCTCTTTGGGTTTCCCTGCAGGTGTATATCGAGTCGATTCGCCGTCCCTCGCGGTGAAGAGTACCACTTGGTCACTGAGTCATGACGTAGGCTAATGTATGAAATTGATGATTCAATATTGCTGATATGATATAATATTGTATTGCTACATGTTTGCCACCAAATATTGCTTACTAAATTTCAGCTTCCTGAACTGTTAACTTGTTGCTAAAAGCTGAACTAAGGATGAACTTGTAGGCGTGTCCATTTGCTGCAATATGACCCTCCTATGTCATTGTACACCTCATGTAGAGTTTCATGTTTAGGTGAGTCGGTTAAGCCTTGCTGAGCCTTCGTGCTCACGGTTGCTGCTTAAGTGTTTTTCAGGTGAGGAGCCACCCACGGACTCGGAGTACGAGTTCACCGGCGAGGGTTACCCTCCGTCGGGGACCATGGCTGAGTGGGAGCCGTACACGCCACGCTGAGCTGAGACGTGCAGCTAGTGTGGGTTGACCTAGGGCTGGCAACCAACTTTTGCTAGATAGGCGGGCGTGAGTTGTACAGAGTAGACTTCCGCTTTTTGTAATAAAGACAATAGTTTTTAACTGAGTATTGTACTTGTTTGTACAGTTTCAGTTTGTTTTTCCCATGTAATATATTGTGTCCTTATGACGTGTGCTGTCGGGTGTCGCATCACGCGGCACCACCCTCTGTGATCTGTGATGAGCGGATTCCGGTCCGCCACAGCTCGCAAGTGGAGCAAGTTGATCAAAGTGTGCTAGATAAAGAAGAGGCTCCACAAGAAGAACCTAAAAGGACGGCACTTGGAGGAATTTTTCCTCAAGAACACCCTCAAGACTCAAATGATCATCCAACAAACGAAAATATGTCTCCCTCCCATGATCAAGCTCAAGATGAGCAAGGCCAACCTCAACAAGATCAAAACGATCAAAGTCAAGATAGAGGATTGGATCAAGGGGGAGATGAAGAAAAGAGTGACAATGAAGATGAAGATCAAAGAGTTCAACCACCTCATCCAAGAGTGCACCAAAGCGTTCAACGGGATCATCCCGTCGACAACATACTAGGAGATATCTCCAAAGGTTGACCACTCGCTCTCGAATGGCTAATTTTTGTGAACATTACTCTTTTGTTTCCTCTTTGGAGCCCCGCAAGGTAGAAGAAGCACTACAAGATCTGGATTGGGTGGTGGCCATGCAAGAGGAACTCAATAATTTTGAAAGAAATCAAGTGTGGGATCTTGTGAAGCGACCCAATGCAAATGTTGTGGGAACCAAGTGGATATTCCACAACAAGCAAGACGAGTATGGGGTTGTAACAAGAAACAAGGCAGGACTTGATCCAAAGGGATATGCACAAGTAGAAGGTTTGGATTATGATGAAACTTTTTCTCCTGTAGCTAGGCTTGAATCAATTCGTATCTTGCTTGCTTTTACAACTCACCATGATTTCAAGCTATACCAAATGGATGTGAAAAGTGCTTTCCTCAACGGTCCAATCAAGGAGGAAGTGTACGTGGCGCAACCACCCGGATTTGAGGACGATAAGTATCATAACCTTGTCTTTAAACTTCAGAAAGCCCTCTATGGCCTCAAAGATGCTCCTAGATCTTGGTATGAGTGTCTTAGAGATTTTCTTATTAAAAATGGTTTTAGGATAGGAAAAGCCGACTATACACTCTTTACTAAGCATTTTAACAATGATTTATTCGTGTGCCAAATATATGTCGATGACATTATATTTGGTTCTACTAACAAAGCTTTTTGTGATGAGTTTTCAAAGATAATGACTGAAAGGTTCGAGACGTCAATGATGGGGGAATTGAGGTTCTTCCTAGGATTCCATGTCAAACAACTCAAGGAAGGAACGTTCATAAGTCAAACCAAGTATACTCAAGATCTACTTAAGAGGTTCGACATGGACAAAGCCAAACCCATCAAGACTCCCATGGGAACCAACGGACATCTTGACCTTAATGAAGATGGTCCAAGTGTGGAGCAAAATGTATTTCGTTCCATGATAGGCTCTTTGCTTTACCTTTGTGCATCTAGGCCCGACATAATGCTTAGTGTGTGTACGTGTGCACGGCTCCAAGCCGCTCCTAAGGAGTGCCACTTGATGGCCGTTAAGCATATTCTTAGATATTTGGTTCACACTCCTAACCTAGGACTTTGGTATCCCAAGGGATCCAAATTCTACCATGATGAATAGCATCCATATCAAATTCCCAAGGACGTCCCAACAAAAGAGAACAAGCATCCATAGGTACGACATAAAAATCAGCAAAATCATGGTAAGAACCAATCGAAAAATGTACCCTCGCTGTTTCTGTTACCCTAACCTTACCGCTGTTGTTGAACCACTAAATGTGGTATGGATGAGGGTGTGCTCTTGTTGTCAAACCAAGTTTCTTGACCACATCCATGTTCACCAAGTTGTTGCAGCTGCCTCCATCAATTATAGTGTGCACGCGGCAGTCCTTGACGATGAGAAACATGTGAAAAAGATTGTGTCGTTGTAGCTTGTCATCCGCCTCAACTTTGGAGCTCAAAGCACGCTGCACAATTATGCTTCTATAATTTTCCGTTGCTGCAGTACCAAGTACCTCTTCATCTGTGCTATAGTGGTCATCTTTTGGTCTTGCAACGTTAGTAGCAAGAGAATATTCATCTTCAACATCCGAAGTACTATCATACCCGCCATCATCTCGTGCTATGTATGCTCGATTGCTAGGGCAATCTTTCATCACATGACCAACTCCCTGGCAGCGGTGACACTTAATGTTGGAAGTTCGACTTGTGGAAGGAGTGGAAGACGTAGGCTTGAATGGTGTCGTCTTGCTGCCCTCCGGCGCGCGAGGAAATGGAGCAGTAGATGAAGTTCGTTGGCCACCATTGGATGGTGTAGTGGCAGTAGGAAAACTCGAAGATGGTGCTGTTTTGGATGGTGTAGATGTCGAACGCGGTGTAAATGTGCTCCTCATGCGTTGGTGCTGCTGCTGTTGGCGGCCCTGCAATTCTTTTTCTGCCAACATAGCCAGCTGAAATAATCTGTTGACAGTATCATATTCCTTATAATCAACAATGTCCTGAATTTCACGCCTCAACCCCCCATAAAAATGAGCTATTTTATCATCCAAGTCCTCTACTACTCCACAACGCAACATACCCTTTTGTAACTCTTGATAATACTCCTCTACGGACATGTTACCTTGGTCTAAGCACTGCAATTTTTTGCGAAGGTCCCGCTGAAAAGAGGGAGGAACAAAACGAGTACGCATAGCTTCCTTTAATCTATCCCATGTTGGAGTATCAGTTCTAGTTTTAACAAGTTCATTCCACCATATGATAGCAAAATCCTTAAACTCACTAGTGGCTTGATGAACTCTATGTTGTTCAGGAACAAGATGGGCATTAAATTTCTGCTCTACTGTCATCTCCCAATCAAGATATGCCTCAGCATCATAAGCACCAGAAAAAGAGGGTATAGTAAATTTGACTTTAGCAAAAGGATCATCAAGAGGGCGATTAAAATTGTTATGACGATCATTGTAATTATAACAATTATTACCTCCCATACCTCGTAGATAACGTGGAAGTCGTGGTTGATTGTTATGATCTTCCATATTATAAGCATCGTCTTCACGATCTTCAGCGAGAGGCAGCCGTGCCTCAAGAGTATCCATCCGAACAACAAGATCAGCAAGTTGGCGATTCAAGGTCGTCAATGACGCCTCTGTCGATGCTTGGGTTTTGGTGAACATATCTGTCATTTCCCTCATCATGTCACACAACTCAGCATGTTGAACACATTCATCATCCCTTTTATCTTCTACCATTGTTAGTAGTAAACAAAAGACAACAAAAAGATATTATCCCTATCAACTATGAAGGATAGTGGCAATGTGAAAAGTGGAAGGAAGGAAACAATCTCTCTCTCTCTCTCTCTCTCTCTCTCTCTCTCTCAAGCGTCTTATCAATCTCATTGGATACTCCGATGCCGATTATATCGATTGTAAGGTATATAGGAAGAGCACGTCCAGAACTTGTCAATTTCTTGGTAGGTCCTTGGTTTTGTGGTCTTCAAAGAAACAAAACTCCATTGCTTTTTCCACAGCCGAAGCGGTGTACGTCGCATCCGGGAATTGTTGTGCACAACTCCTATGGATGCGACAAACTCTTAGGGACTATGGTTACACTTTGAGCCATATTTCACTCCTATGTGACAATGAGAGTGCCATCAAGATTGCTCACAATCCCGTGGAGCATTCTAGAACCAAACATATTGATATCCGTTACCATTTTCTAAGAGATCACTATATCAAAGGAGATACCGTTATCTCTCATGTTAGGAGTGAGAAGCAATTGGCAGACATCTTCACAAATCCCCTTGATGAGAATCACTTTTGTGACCTAAGGAGTGAACTGAATATTCTAGATTCTCGAAATGTTGCTTGAAGTGTGCACATCTGTTTGTTGCTTGTTTATAAACTTCAAAAACCGCATGTTTTCAACATACTACCCTAATCTCTCTTACTCTATGAAAACTATGTTCAAAAGGACTATTTGTCAAATACGGTCATTGTTTGTTTGATGTATGCTTACTGACCATGTTTGCCAAACATATTTGCAAAAACTTGTCCAAAAGGATCATATTCTTGAGCTAAAACTCAAATTATATGAACTTCAGCTTGTAGCCGGACTAGTCATCCTGGGAGGCCGGACAAGTCCGGCCCCAGAGAAGTCTGGCTCTGGTCCGCCAACAGGACTTATCCGGACAACAAGCCGGACTAGTCCGACACCGCCAGACACGTGTCGACTCCGGAGCTCACCCCTGTGGAAGGGATGAGGTCCGGCCCCGCCAGACACGTGTCAACTCCGGAGCTCACCCTTGTGGAAGGGATGAGGTCCGGCCCCGCTAGACATGTGTCACCACCGGAGCTCACCCCTGTGGAAGGGATGAGGTCCGGCCCCGCGGGACACATGTCGCCAACGGAGCTCACCCCTGTGGAAGGGATGAGGTCCTGTCCTGCGGGACACGTGTTGCCACCGGAGCTCACCCCTATGGAAGAGATGAGGTCCGGTCCCGCGGGACACGTGTTGCCACCGGAGCTCACCCGTGTTGAAGGGATGAGGTCCAGTCCCACGGGACACGTGTTGCCACCGGAGCTCTCCCCTGTGGAAGGGATGATGTCCGGTCTAGCGGGACACGTGTCACCACCGGAGCTCGCCTCTGAGGAGAGGAGAGGTCCCGGCCCACTGGACACGTGTCACCACCGGAGCTCGCCTCTGAGGAGAGGAGAGGCCCCAGCCCGCTGGACACATGTCGCCACGGGAGCTCGTCTCTGAGGAGAGGGGAGGTCCGGCCCTGCCGGACACGTGGCGCCCTCGGAGCTCGCCTCTAAGGAGAGGGGAGGTCCGGCTCTGCCGGACACGTGGCACCCTCGGAGCTTGCCTCTGAGGAGAGGGAAGGTCCGGCCCGGCCGGACACGTGGCGCTCTCGAAGCTCGCCTCTGAGGAGAGGGGAGGTCCACCCCCACCGGACACGTGGCGCCCTCGGAGCTCACCTCTGAGAAGAGGGGAGGGCCAGCCCCGCTGGACACGTGGTGCCTTCAGAGCTCACCATGGCAGTGGCCACGTGGCAGGGTTTGACTTTGCAGCGGACAAGTCCAAACCGGACTAGTCCGCCTAGGGAGGCCGGACAATTCCGGCCCCAGAGAAGTCCGACTCTGGTCTACCAACCAGACTTGTCCGGAAACCAAGCCGGACTAGTCCGGCCCATGGGGACTTAACCTCCCAGGGGCGGGCAGACTTCTCTCTTCACAGACTAGTCCGCTCACATCATCTCTCAAGCCGTAAGCGCCCACAAATTCGCGATTTTCTCTTTCCTCCACCAAAAATCTCGTCCAATTCACGGATTGGAGACCTAAGAAGTGCGGAAACCCTTCCCCGGGCTTCTTTGCTCAAGTTTTGACTCCAAATTCATCACATTTGAAGATTTCAAGAGGAAATATGTCAAACTCCGACCAAAGCTCTCCCCTTCCAAGTCCCATAGCCGAGGAGGTCCGACAAGCCCTTCATCGGCGCATTGCCGAAGAAAGGACAACAAAGGAGGCCCAAGCGGATAAAGAAGCCGACCGTCGAGAAGTAAGAACAAAGAAGAAGCATGATCTCGACGAAGAGACACAAATTGCCCAAGCCGTTGAAGAATCCTTGAAGTATCAACGGAGAAAGAAAAGGGCCGATCATGAAGCCCAAAGCTCCCAAGCTGCTAGTGCCTCAGAGCCTAAGAGAAAGAGGTTGGTCACCTTGGGAGATAAAGAGCGGGAAAAGGAATCCGAGGGTAGGGTTCCTCGTGATCCAAAGAAGGGTAAGGCTCCACTTCCTGAGGAGCCCAAGAACAAAGGCAACAGCCAAAGCACCGACAAACAGAGCAGCAGGGATAATAATCAGAGAGAAAGGGCAACCGAAGCCCATCGGCCCCTTAAAGATGGCTTCCCCTGCTAGAGGCCCAAACCGGCAGCCCAACAATCCGGCATTTGTATTCAAAGGAAAGGGGGCTGAAAAGGCGAGAAGGCTGAGGATGGATAAAGTCTATGACTATGAGAAGCACACAGCCGACCCTAGATTTTGGTGTGACTTTCACTGCGATTACTACCGCTTGGTGTACCTAAAAATGAAGACCCCAGTTACTCAAGCTCAATGGGTAGATTGGGACTACATGGCCAAAAGGGGGCACAAAGCTTTTGACGTAGTGATGGAAGCCGTTGAGCGCCATGGAATCAAGGAAATCATGAGCTTCAAGTATGACTGGAACATTGAGGTAATTGTGCAGTTCTACACCACTGTGTACTTCTCCACCTACGGTGATCGGAAAATCACTTGGATGACTCATGGAGAGCAGTACTCAGTCACCTATGAGAGGTTTGCACAGATACTTGGCCTTGAGGAGCACTTGGATCATTAGATTATCATTTCCAATCTCAAGGCAGTGGACAGGGATCAGCTTGACTATATGTATCCTAGTCATGTTCCCTATGAGGCAGGGCTTGCTAGGAACATCAAGCCGTTCTATAGCATCCTCAACTGGATCTGAGGAGGACCATTGCCCCCAAGAATAGAGATGCAGGGGTAATTTAAGGAAACTTAAGGCATCTCCTCCTCTTGATAGATGGTCAAGAGAAGTTCAACCTTGTTGAGCACATTTATGATGACATCTTCAACATCTCTCACACTCCCAACCGCTCATGTGGTTATGCACTGTACATCATGTGCCTAATTGAGAAGGTGTCGGGGATAGTCTTTGTCAAGGATGTCACTAATCGACCTCTCCGTCCTAAGATACCCCCCATTGTGCCAGAACCCTCAAGGAGGAAAAATGCTCAACCTCCGTCCAGCTCAACGGCCCCTTCTAGCTTAGTGGCTCCCGCATCATCTTCTCCTCCGCAATCCATGAGCGGATTCTTCAAGTACTTCAATGCACTTTTCGCCTCCTATCGGCGTGTGGAGGTCCGGACTCGACGCATGGAGAGGCGTCAGGAGAAGTACCTCAAGGCTGTGTGTGACAAGCTTGAGGTACCCATGTCTCCCCCTGAGGAGAATGATGGGGAACTCACTCCATATCCAGAGTTCACCACTGATGAGCTCGCCCAGTTCAGGGAAGATGGAAGCTCTTCCAAGGCCATGCCTCCATCCACCACCACCGACGAAGAAGAAGAGGATACGAAGGCTACGGAGAGTGATGAAAATGGCGATGAAGAAGAAGACGAAAAAGATGATGAGTAGACTTAGGCGTATCTTCTTCCCTCTTTTCATTTTTGGTGCCTTGATGCCAAAGGGGGGGAATGTGAAAAGGATGTCCTATTTTTTTATCATCCTCTAGTCTTGTAATAGATCTTTTTGACATGACTATCTAGTAATAGATCTTTTGGACATGACTATATTGTAATAGATCTTTGGACATGGCTATCTATGTTTTATGGTTTATGCATGACTATCTTTTGTGTAAAACTAAGTGTTGGATTTTATGGTTGTTTTATGCTTATTGTCTTATCACATTTTTTTTAGCACAACACGTTGGCACCCCACCATAACATGTGAATGTATGCCAACTCCCCTCTTTTACTCTTGCATACATTCAGGGGGAGTTTTGCATACGTACACTTGTTATAAAAATAAAATTTTTACCTCTTATGTTGAAACTTAATGTGTTGTCATCAATCACCAAAAAGGGGGAGATTGTAAGTGCATCTAGGCACCCCCGTGTGTTTTGGATGATTGATGACGACAAATTAAGAGACTAATAAGCTGAGATGATCATAAGCACATGGCATTTCCAAGGCGGACACCTAAACTCCCAAAAAGGAAAAAGATGAAGAACAGCGTTGAAGACTCTAAGAGTAGAAATTAGGGTTTCACTTGAGTCTTTAGTAGGCTAGCCGTGTAAAAGAAAGAGTGTGTGTGTCAAGTGCATTGAGATCATAGAAGAGAGCTCAAAGCATTAGAAGTGTCAAATCCTTATTGGATAGAGGTAGAAAGGTAAAGTTGGGCAGGCCGGACTTGTCCGGGGAAGAGGATGGACTAGTCCGGAAGTCCTGCGGCTTAGTCCATTCTGGGGCGGACTGAGAGTTCCTGACTGAGATCGGACCTATCTGTTTTGGGACGGACTAGTCCGTTTCTCTCTTGGTGAGAGTGTTTTTGGGGCTAAGTCCTGGTAGACCGGACTTATCCGCCTCAGTGGCCGGACTAGTCCGGGCTAGCCAGACTTGTCCGTTTTCACACGGACTAAGAGTTCCTGTGTGAGTTCGGGCTAGTCCGTTCTAAGGCGGACTAGTCCGTATGGGTGTGAGATGAGAGCTCCCACGGCTAAGTCTTGGTAGACCGGACTTGTCCGCCTTAGTGGCCGGACTAGTCTGGGTCCTCCAGACTTGTCCGTTCTCACCCGGACAAATAGTTCTTGTGTGAGATTGGACTAGTCCGGTGTGAGGCGGACTAGTCCGGACTTTCGGTACGTGGCAACGGTTGGCTTCGGGACTTCTATAAAAGGAGATGCCCTGACTTCATTTAGAGTAACCTGGAACCCTAGCGCCGCCACAGCGATCCTAGAGACCCGCCCCCCCTAAGTCTTCTCTCTTGCCTACTCATCCTCTAGAACCAATTCTTGAGTGGATTTGGGTGTGTGAGGAGAGGAGAAGGAAGAACTTCACGTTTAAGGCTCTTGGAGTGATCTCGTGCACTTGGTGTGACCTGTGGCTTGTAAGATTGGTGGAGTTTTGTGGACGTGATCAAGTGGGAGCCTCAGATTGTGAGCAGCCCCAACACTTTATAAGTTCACCCTTGAGATTGTGAAGAACCGAATTGGCCTTAGTGGCGACTTGGTGAGGGAAGGGTTGTTAAAACCCGGTCCTTTGTGGACTCCTCAACGGGGACGTAGATTTCTCAGTGGAATCGAACCTAGGACAAAAATTTTGTGTCATTTTGCACTTACATTTCATTGATCATTAGAATTGCTTAGGGTTCGCTCGATCATTTCGCTCTTATAATATTTCTGGTTACAATCTTGCAATCCACCTCAATACTTTGTCATATTTGTTATATTAGATTGCTAGATAGTTTATCTGCATTTCGTTAAACTAAAATCTGAAGAAAAACCCATAAAAATCAAGTTTAGGCTTTTTCAGCAGTCTGACCGAACTAGTCCGCCCGTGAGCCATACTAGTCCGGCCTTCTAGGCTTTTCAGCAGGTTGATCGGACTAGTCCGCCCTGAGCCAGACTAGTCCGTCCCATGTGTTCTAATATCGTTTAATTAAGTCATTTCAGGAATTTTAGCCTATTCAGCCCCCTCTAGGAAATTTCACAAACTTCGGTGCCTCGCAACCCACCAAGCGAGTTATGACCTGGGCGGAGTTCCGGACGGCCTTCAGGGCCTATCACATACCGCCGGGTCTAATGAAAAAGAAGACACAGGAGTTCCTTCACCTGCAGCAAGGCAGCAGGAACGCACTGGAATACTCCAGGGCGTTCAACGATCTCACGCTCTATGCTTCATATCACGCTGATACCGATGAGAAGCGGCGGGATCATTTTTACCAGGGGCTTAACCCTCTCCTGAAGGACAAACTGGCAATGTTCAACTGCGGCAGCCTCAACAACATTATTGATGCTGTGATTGTTCAGTAGGACTCCAGCATGGAGTTAGCGGTGGCGGAGAAGAAGCAAAGCGCGCCGCAGAGCAGCGGAGAGGGAGGTGGTCCTTCTCAGGAATACCGGATGGTGTATCGCTCACCATCGGGTCAACGCTGGCAGCCACCACAGAGGCCGATGCCATTCCGCAGTCGGCCATATTCTCCACCAGCGTCGAGGCCGGCATTACCGGCACCACCTCCATAGCAACAGCAGCAGCAGCGGGTGATGCCGCGTGCGTTTGCACCTTAGAAGTGCATGCCGGGCTTTCATCCCCCAAGCACAGGCCAATTGTCAACCGCATGCTTCAAATGCGGTCGCTCAGGACACTTCACCAACAACTGTCCTGAGAGGCAAGGCGACGGAGTGGCACCACAGTTTCCAGGGAGGAATCAGCCGCGGAACCTCATTAATACGCGGTGGGCAAATCCTAAGCCCGGCACCGTCCACCAACTCACCATAGAGGACGTGCCGGATGGGGAGCCAATCCTTGCGGATATGTTCCAAGTCCACCAGCATCCCGCCATAGTGTTATTTGATTCAGGTGCCACGCATAGTTTCATTAGCCAAGCATTAATTGCTAAATACAGCTTGCAAATACTACCCACCGAAAGTCCTTACCTGATTTGTTCAGCGGGTGGGAAAATATCAGCAAGCATGATGGTTCCAAAAGCACCATTATGCTTACAGGGTAGAGTATACCCTACATCTCTCATAGTTTTAGAGATACAGAAGGTCGATGTCATCTTACAGATGTTGTGGTTAACCCGCCATGGCGCTGTTTTAGAAACCGTCCTCCGAGTCATGCATCTACACTCTAAAGTGCACGAGTCTCACCCATTATTTATGCACAGTCCAGATATAAAACTTCTAAATGTATACCAATCCACCACTATCAGATTGGAAGACATTCCGGTAGTCCGTGAGTTCCCTGACGTGTTCCCGGATGATTTACTGGAGGTGCCGCCCGACAGAGAGGTGGAGTTCAAGATTGAACTTGCACCGGGAACTATGCCAATATACAGAAGGCCATACAAGATGGCGCCAAAGGAATTGGCGGAATTAAAAACACAGTTGACGGACCTGCTGGAGAAGGGTTTTATTAGGCTAAGCTCCTCGCCCTGGGGCTGTTCGGCATTATTTGTGAAGAAGAAGGATGAGATGTTACGGCTTTGCGTGGACTATCGTCCACTAAACGCCGTAACTATCAAGAACAAGTACCCATTGCCACGGATCGACATGTTGTTCAATCAGTTGGTCGAAGCAAAGATCTTTTCCAAGATGGACTTAAGAACTGGGTACGGGCTTTCTCGTCGAGGTACGGGCTTTATGAGTACCTGGTCATGTCCTTTGGCCTCACCAATGCTCCAGCTCACTTCATGTACTTGATGAACTCGGTGTTCATGCTGGAGCTGGACAAGTTTGTCGTGGTCTTCATTGATGATATATTGTTATATTCCAAGTCAGAGGAAGAACACACGAAGCATCTGCGTATAGTCTTGCAACGGCTGCGGGATCACAAACTATACGTGAAATTCAGCAAGTGTGAATTCTGGATATCGCAAGTGCCTTTTCTCAGGCATATTATCTCAGTGGAGGGCATCGCTGTAGACCCAAATAAGATCACACAAGTGCTGAATTGGAAGTCTCCGAGAACTGTTCATGAGGTACGGAGTTTCATCGGACTCGCAGGATATTATCGTGGGTTCATTCCGAACTTCTCGAAGATTGCCAAGACTATGACAGAGCTGCTGAACAAGGCTACAAAATATGTTTGGAGTCCAGCATGTGAAGCATCGTTCAAGGCATTAGTGAAGCACTTAACATCAGCACCGGTTTTGGCGCAGCCAGACACAACAAAACCATTCGATGTGTACTGCGATGCATCCGGCATTGGGCTCGGGTGTGTGCTGATCCAAGACCAAAGGGTGGTCGCGTTTGGATCACGGCATCTCAAGAGCCATGAACAAAATTATCCTATTCATGACTTAGAGCTTGCTGCCGTGGTACTCACACTCAAGATGTGGAGGCACTACCTACTCGGTAACCTCGTGCATTTATATATCAACCACAAAAGCATCAAGTACATATTCACTCAGAAGGAGCTGAACATGAGGCAACGAAGATAGTTGGAATTGATAAAGGATTACAAAATAGAGATCCATTATCATCCGGGCAAGGCAAACGTAGTGGCGGATCAGCTGAGCCGCAAGTCACACATCAACAATCTGACCATCACACCGTTGGAAGAGAGCGAGCCACCATTGCATGTGATTCCACATGGAGCTCTCTACAACTTTGCTTTGATCCCCACCATCCATGAAGAGATAGCGGAATCTCAGAAACATGACAATACCATGTCCTATGTTTCAAGGACCGGATCGTCGTACCCCGTAACCCGGAGTTACGGAAGAAAATATTTGATGAGGCTCACTTGTCAAAGTTTTCTATTCACTCCGGCAGCAACAAAATGTATCAAGAACTCAGAAACAAGTTTTGGTGGACACGGATGAAGCGGGAGATCGCAAAGTACGTGTCCGAGTGTGATACATGTCGTAGGGTGAAGGCAGACCATATGAGAAAACTGGGACTGCTACAACCACTGGGTGTTCCTGTCTGGAAGTGGGAAGATGTGAGCATGGACTTCATCGTCGGTTTACTCACCACATTACAGAAGCATGATTCAGTGCGGGTAATCATTGAACGGCTCACCAAAGTTGCCCATTTTATCCCGGTCAACACCAACTACAACGCCAAGAAGTATGTTGAATTATACATCTCACGGATCCTATGCTTGTAAGGCGTACCCCACACCATCATCTCGGATCAGGGCACTTTATTTGTGTCTCGTTTTTGGAAGCAGCTACATGCTTCGTTGGGGACGAAACTGATCCGTATTTCAGCATACCACCCGCAGACGGATGGGCAAACCGAGCGGGTAAACCAGATTTTAGAAGATATGCTATGAGCTTGTGCTATCAACCACGGTAAGAATTGGGGTGATCACTTACCGTTGGCCGAGTTCTCGTACAACAATGGGTACCAAGCCAGAATCAAGATGGCGCCCTACGAGGCGCTATACGGGAGGAAATGCCGCACACCGCTGAATTGTTGTGAGTCTGGCAAAAGGGTCAACTTCGGGATTGATCTTGTCAACAATGCGGAGGAAAAGGTTCGGCTGATTCAAGCGAACCCAAAAGCCGCCCAATCCCGACAAAAACAGTATGCAGACCGGAGAAGACGCTCGTTACAATTCAAAGTCGGGGATCACGTATATCTGTGTGTGTCTCCAATGAAGGGCGTGAACCAATTCGGGGTGAAAGGAAAGTTGGCACCCCAATTCATCGGTCCATTCCAGATTACCGAAAGATGTGGATCAGTAGCATACCGGCTGGAATTACCAGAAACACTTTCCGGTGTGCACGACGTCTTTCACATATCTCAGCTGAGGACGTGTCTTAAGCTATCAACTACCGTTCAGCTGGGGGATATTGAAGAACTGAAACCGGATCTCACTTATCGGGAGGAACCGGTTCAGATAATTGATGAAAATGCCCCAACCACACGCAACCGTATGTTGTGGTTCTACAAATTTCTATGGAGTAATCACTCCATAGATGAAGCGATATGGGAGAGCGAAGGTTTTCTTCGTGCTAACTACCCCGACTTTTTAACGTCGCACATACAGTAATTTTCCACTGTCCTCTCTCTCACTTTCACCTTATAATCTCGGGAAAAGATTCTTTTAAGGGGAGAGGAATGTAAGGGCCTAAGTTTTTGCACACATTCAAAGTGTTCATGACACCACACACACCTCATTTGAGGAAAAATTATGAACATATTTGAAGAGCAAGTAAACACCATCAACATGATCATTATAGGATAAACTCACAAAATGCAAAAGTGGTATTTCCCACATACATCATATAGGGGCTGAGCATATGAAAAACTCCTAAATCTTGCTAGCAATGCTCATTCCAAGTTTCACCCAAATCCAAATCCTTTTGAGGTATTTTTGGGTATAATTAGAAAGAGGCTAGTTTGAACTTAAATTCAAATTCAAACCCCTTTCATCCCATGAATTTAAAAGTGGGATTCATATTCACACTCAGCACATTTTTGTGAGCTCACACACCAATTTTCACTCCATGTGGAGTTAATCTTGACATGAGCCAATTTAAGCAAATTCGAATCCAATTTGAATTTCAAACTGCATTTGTGCTATGAAGAGAGTCAAACACTTCACAATTTGAATTCTACCAATTTCAAATGGTCATTTGGTGGATAATTCGAATTGCAAAGGGTATTAGGGGCGCTACTGTTTTGAGCAGTGGGGAAATTAAATTTCAGAGGTTAAAATTGGAAGTGGGGCCCTCTTGTCAGTCACCCATTTGAAGCAAACCAACTGAAGACCGAGACTCGGTTTCTCGGGCTGCAGCTGAGCGCGCAACCGAGCTACAAGCGCCGGCCAGCAGCAGCTTCGCTCGGGCGCGCTGGAGGACACCTGTAAAACCCCAAGAAAAGGGACTTGCAAAAACTTTTTATCACCTCACAACACCACTGTTTTTGTGTGGATAGCTTGTGAAAAATTGTGAAGAGCAAGTAACCTCCATCAAAAGAGTGATTAGAGGGGAAAGCCTACACTTCCACAAAGTGGGATTTCTACACATGAACATGAGAGGTTGAGCTCACCCCTAGGACTTAAAAAGTCTTGGGAAGGTTCAGGCCAAGTTTCATGTAAATCCAACAACTTTTGAGGCACTTTTGGAGGTATTTGAAAAAGAGGCCAATTTGAATGTAAATTCAAATTGCAGCAACTTTCATCGCTCAAATTCAAAAGTTAGCTTCATATTCAAACTCAGCATATTTTTCTGAGTAAGCCCACGAATTTTAACCCCCATTGGAGTTCATTTTGTCAAGAGCTAAATTTGCAAGAATTCAAAACTGAATTTGAATTGCAGTTCAAACATGAGGCAAATTCAGCCAAATAAAAAAAATGGGAGAACTCAAATTCAAACAAAAACTTGGGGGCTAAGTCTCACATTAAATTGTGAGTAGCTGGGGAGATATTCAGCAAAAACAGAAAAGAAAAATTGGAAAAAGGGATTTAAGGGGAGGCCCACATGTCAGCTGCACATACGAGTGTTTCAGTCGGTTGCTGCAGCCGGTCTCTGCTTCGCGCGCAAGGCACGGGAGAGGCGGTGAGCCACCGAGGCATCGAACGGCCACCTCACGGTGCAAAAGTCGCGGCTCAAAGGCCAGCGCACACGCTACACCGCCCTTTCTCCCGTTTTCTGAACGAGAACGACCACCACGCGAGCTTCTTCCTCGGTTCCGCACAAGAACAGAACGCAGACCTCCATTGATCGCCGGTGTCTGAGCAACACAGGCACTCTCGTGCCCGATGAGCAACAAAAGAAAGAACCGCCTTGAGGTGCTGATCCTTCTGGTCCAAACCGTTCTTCATTTCGTGTACTGTCGGGGGAGGATTTCGCCGGGGAAGTTTCGGTAGTCATAAGACCGAGCCACCACCAAATCCTAAAATTCACGGGTATTGGCTCATCACCGGGCATACAGAGCTACACACACGATCTGCACCCTGCCACGACCACCTAGGATCAAAAACCAGCAAGAACCATCGGCTAGGGTTACGGTTCTTCGAAGTTTTCTGAGCACAGACGATATCGGGCCTAGGTCGACGGTGAGGTCCTAGTTCCGGCCATTTCCATGGCCAACCGAGTTCATATTCGTGCTCAGCATGCCACGGCCGAGCTGTAGGAGCAAACCGTTGGAAGAATAAAGCCCTGAGTAGCCCGGGCGACATCGCCAGAGTAGAGAGAGCCACTGTCACCGTCGCGGGCATGGTTCCGGCCATCGCCGAGCTTCGGTGAATTCTGAGTACTTTCCAGCAATACCAATTTCAGCTCATGAAACTTAATAGTTTTCCAGAATTAAATTCCTAAATTTCAAACTGTTAAGAATTTTATCTGGAGAACTACTTCATGAAAAATCTGAAATTTGGTCGAGAGGTTCATTGGAAAATCCTTGCGTCACAGTAAAATTTTCAGAAGCATCCAAGTTCATTTAGTACCCCTAATTGGTTGATTAAGTGAACTGCCCTGAGAAAATAGAAAAATGTACAGAAACATTTTTCAGATTTTCTCAAATCTTAATTAGGGCATAACTTTCAGTAGAATGCTTCAAATGACATGCAACCAATTCCATTAGAACCCTCTCAAATTCTAGTTTCCAGAAAGTAATGGTGGGAGACATGAAAACACCTGGAATTACTTAGAGACTCAAATAATGACCATATAGGCTTTTATTTGTACAAGGTTCAAATGAACTTTATTTCAAATGAAACTTGGTGAAGATTCTAGTTAGGACCCTACCAAGCCACCATAAAAATTTCAGAACCAAAGGGTAGGGCTAGCTAGAGTTATTAGTAATTAAGTATTCAAGTTTACAAATTGCATGTAAATTGACATGTAGTATTACAATAACGTGTAGTCGCTGAAGGCGAAGAGACTCCGGAAGTGCTGGACTTCATTCTTCCGGACGAAGACCTAACCCCTGACCAGCAGCAACAAGGCAAGCCCCAGTTTGCATTAAGCCTTTTATAAAGTTTTTACTTTGTTTACATACGTAGGGTGAAGTATGTATGTGCATTAGGTGTAGAATGGATGAATACCAACTGCATAACCAGAATTTTCCCCAAGAGTGAGGGTAGTGTCTAGGGCCTCAAATAGATAGGCTATGCTTAATGATTCACAGGACTTCGGTACAAGTCGAGTAGTTGGAATCTACTCGCGAGTTAGGTTTGGGACACACGGGTTCGGTTGAGTGATGTGAGATCACTATAGTAAAGAAAAGGAGACTAGGCAGGGGCTAGGGCGCAGCAAGAGGAAGTATTGTGTGCGCATCCCTGTCCGTGTCGATTGAGGACCGATCCGTGTGCGGCCCTGCTGAACAAGCATTGAACGTACCGAAGGCATATCGGATATATGGGCCCCGATAAACCGATGTATAGCCTAAACCTCCGGGCGCCGAGGCATAGCACACCGATTTATAGGTATAGGTTGAGGGCAGCAAGGAGGAAATCTGCTAACGGGCATAGAGAGATGCTCCGTGTAGGGAACCTCCTTTCCGTTTCGGTGCGACCGGTTTGACGTTTGGGCTTTTGGGTGAAAGGTTGTCCCGTACGACATCGAGTGAGCGTGCTGTGCAGCTCCACGGGCGGGCGTACGTGACGTGATCTTTGGGTTTCCCTGCAGGTGTATATCGAGTCGATTCACCGTCCCTCGCGGTGACGAGTACCACTTGTTCACTGCGTCGTAACATAGATAATTTATGGAATGTTATGATTCAATACTGCTGTTATGATATAATTGTACTGCTACATGTGTGCCACCAAATATTGCTTACTATATTTCAGATTTCCGAACTGTTAACTTGTGGCTAAAAGATGAACTAAGGATGAACTTGTAGGCGTGTCCATTGATGCACTGTTACTATCCTATGTCCATTGTACCCCTCATGTAGAGTTCCATGCTTAGATGAGTCGGTTAATTGTTGAGCCATCGTGCTCACGGTTGCTGCTTAAGTGTTTTTCAGGTGAGGAGCCACCCACGGACTCGGAGTACGAGTCCACCGGCGAGGGTTACCCTCCGTCGGGGACCACGGCTGAGTGGGAGCCGTACACACCGCGCTGAGCCGAAGAGTGCAGCCAGCGTTGGCTGCCTTAGGGCTGGGCAGCCAACTTTTACTAGATAGGCGGACGTGAGTTGTATAATGTAGACTTCCGCTGTGTAATAGAAACAATAGTTTGTAACTGAAGTTTGTACCTGTTTGTACAGTTCAGTTGGTTTTCCATGTAATATATTGTGTCCTTATGACGTGTGCTGTCGGGTGTCGCATCATGCGGCATCACCCTCTGCGATCCTGGATGAGCGGATCCTGGTCCGCCACAGCCTGGTATCAGAGCTGCTTTGGGGATAGCACAGTACCTAAGGACTGTATTATGGGAAAACTTAGGTTCACGGTGAGGATTCGGTAGTTGCCCATGTAAGGACTATATTAGCATAGTTACTTTAAGTGGCAAAGACTAACCTATGTGTTATAATTCTTAATTTTAATTATGTAACGATGCACCTACGCTCTGGTAAGATTGGTAAGGAACGCCACCGAAAGCGGTTCAATTTCGGTTAGCTCCCCTGACGAGGGACGTGGCTCAGGGATAGGTCTCACAGTTTGGTGTGAGACGTCAATATGAAACTCTTGGACTCTTCATGTTCCTGAGTTCATATGAAACGCTGATCCATAGCGTGCATTAGGCAAGGAAGTTGAGACCCCATCGCGTGGTCAGTAACGCGAGAGTGTGTTCGTCTGGAAATAGCCCAGGAGAACATACGCAGCGCTTGCCATCGGCGCGCCCTGCAGGGCAGTAGGAGGTATCTGTTGGGTTGATAACATTCCCAACCATGACGACCCATTCATGACATACTCGGGTTCCCCGTCTTGTGGTGTTGAAACACAATCACGTACCTTGAGACGTGACCTAACTCAAGGACGGCCATATGGAAATGATACGAGCGTTTGTATTTAATTTCAAATATGGTCCTGCCTGAAATGAACAACCATTGCGTGCATCATTATTGTGTGGTCTTCCGCAGGTACCAACCACGTATGTATCCGTGTAGTAAATGTGTGCGAGAGACCGTTTAGTGCCACACTTGAGACGTATATGCCGGTATAATCCGGTTAGGATTTTCTTTTGTGAGGAACGTAGTACCGAGATATTATAGGCATATGCATGAAAAATAATGATAACAAGGAATTAAAATCACTAGGTTCAACATCTAGGACCCTGGTTGTGTAGAAAAATTGGATAGTGATGAGTGTTGTTCCAAAAGATTGGAAAACAGAGTGCTCTGTTTTGGGCAGCAAATTTGCTGATCTTCAACAGGGCATAACTAACAGGTATTTTAGCCCAGGGAGGTGTGGTATATAGTTCTGTAAAGGTATTTGAGTACTCTACAACTTTGTTGCAGACTTCTAGAGCTGAAACAGACCTTAAGATGGCTTAAATCCCAGAGGAATGTAAACTGTCCAGAATCAGGACAGAGTTAAACACTCTCGGGACTGTTCTGTTTTTTTTTCAAACATAACTCGCAGTAGAAAAATTTAGAAGTTTCATATAATACATATGTAGAAAGGGTAGAAGATGTGTTACATCTGTGCAATTTAAAGTTTCTGAAATTTCAACACAGAATTCAGTGGGAATCAGAATTGAAAACAGCAACTTCCAAGGGAGGTGCTGTTAAAATTCTTCCAGAAATTCTGCTGAATTTGGATTACCATAAATTTTTATCCAGAGCTGATCTGAGGGCAAATGAGTACTCGTTGGAAAGATACTGAAGTTAACTTTAACTTTGGTATTCAGCTTGAGTCATGAAACTGCCCAGAACCAGATCAAAACCTGGAATATGTACAAACTGGTCATTCTGACAGAGGGATGACAGTTGAACTCATTGAGAGATTGTTGTACCCTAGAAGGGGTTTGAATACTTTCCATGGGGTAGAACATGCTCATGAGAGGTTATCTTCAACTAGTGAAAGATTTGAGTATAGGTCTCACTCAAGTTTCTTTTACTAGAGACCATGTTTGTGTCGTATTGACGATAAAAGGGTGGTTTACGTGATGACAACGCGATAGTAACGTCTCGTAGTGACCAAACCTAGTTGTGGTGAGATTCCAAAGAGGAGGTTCATCAAGTTGGATTAAACTAGCTTGTGTTTGGTCTTGTAATGTTGTAGCTTATGCCATGTTATTACATTACCTACATACGAGATGTATCACATGTTTTATTGTCATTATGTTTTTACGCCTATTTCATTTGACTGCATTGAAGTATGTTGCAGGACTGATGTTTATTGTCGTATGGTTGCCGATGGTTCGCACTAGTACCACGCACGAGGTTGGTGGCTCTAGCCAACAGGGAGGCGATGACTCCCAGCCACCGGCCTACGACAGCACCCCGCAGCAGCAGCCACCACCGCCGCCTCCGCTTACTCTAGCGAATGTGATAGCGGCACTGGTGGGAGGTCGTGAGGAGCAGACCGACCTGCTCCGCACGATCGTGCAGAATACGTCCCAGGTGGTGGGGGGGCATCAAGAGAGGGGGCCTCGTGGGTCCCGTGAGGTGTCGTACTCGGATTTCATGAGTACGCACCCTCCAGTGTTCACAGAAGCTGAAGAACCACTGGAGGCCGACAACTGGCTGCGGACCATCGTGTCCAAGTTCGGGCTGCTCCAATGCACGGAGCGGCAAAAGACTTTGTTCGCAGCACAGCAACTTCACGGTGCCGCTGGTGCGTTGTGGGCGAATTATGTCGCCTCACGTCCGGCTGGCCATGCCGTGGAGTGGGAAGAGTTCCGGGAGGCGTTCCGCGCCTATCACATTCCTCCCGGAATAATGAAGAGGAAGTTCCAAGAATTCTTGGAACTGAAGCAGGGCGGGAGGAGTGCCCATGACTACTCCCGTGCCTTCGACCATCTGGCGCAATATGCGTCAGACTACATCTCCACTGAAGAGAAGAAGCGGGAACACTTCTATCGGGGGCTACGACCCGAGATAAAGACACATCTCGTTCAGTGGAATCGCGGCACCTTCAACGACCTAGTCAATGCCGCGATTATGCAAGAGGACGCTCAGTGGGAGTTGGCAGCTGAGCAGAGGAAGCGCAGCGCTCCACCCAGCAGTGGGGTTGGCGCTCCCCAGAAGTACCGCATGGTGTATCGGACACCATCCGGGCAGCAGTGGCATCCACCGGCGTGACCTCAGCGGTTCGGGGGACGTCCTTTTCAGTCACCTCCGTTCCGACCGCCGGTGCCACCACCAAGACAGCAGCAGCAGCAGCAGACGGCATCCCCGGCGTTCCCACCGCCACAACGCGCCCCGGGTTTCCGTCCACCAATCAGCGGGGGACCGCGCCGTTTCACTTGCTTCAAGTGTGGCCAGGCGGGCCACTTCGCGAAGGACTGTCCCCAGGGGCAGCAAATCAGTGGGCAAGCCCAGTTCCAGGGCGGTGCTCGAGGCCGACCTCCGGTCAAGAAGGTTGGTCAGCGGACTGGGGGCATTCGCCACCTCGACAATGAGGACGCCCCAGAGGGAGACAACATGCTGGCGGGTACGTTTACTCTCACCAATCAAGTCATCATCATACTGTTTGATTCTGGTGCAACCCACAGCTTTATAAGTGCATCCTATGTGGCTAAGCATCAAATGCAAGTCTTCCCAACCGACTGCACCTATATGATCTGCTCACCAGGAGGTAATATCTCAGCAAATATGATGATCCCAAAGGCACCGCTGTGCTTAGGTGGGAAACTATATCCCACCACCTTGATAATCCTTATGGGGCAAAAGATTGATGCAATCTTAGGGATGTCGTGGCTACAATACCATGGCGCTGTCCTGGAGACTCAGACACGGACGGTTCATTTAAACTCTCCATTTCACCGTCCACATTCCATGGTGTTAGACACGCCAGTCCGGGAAATTTCAGCAATTAATAATGCTGAAGCTCTCAAGTTAGAGGACATCCCCGTAGTCCGGGAGTACCCCGATGTGTTCCCGAATGATCTTCCGGGTATGCCATCTGAGCGGGATGTCGAGTTCAAGATCGAGCTTGCACCCGGGAGTACGCCCATATCACGGAGACCCTATAAAATGGCTCCGAATGAGCTGGCTGAACTGAAAGAACAGATCAATGATCTGTTGAGCAAAGGTTTCATTAGGCCGAGTTCCTCGCCTTGGGGATGCTCGGCGCTGTTCGTAAAGAAGAAGGATGAAACCTTGAGGCTGTGTGTGGACTACCGACCGCTCAATGCCGTCACCATCAAGAATAAGTACCCACTGCCCCGTATCGACATATTTTGATCAACTTGTGGGTGCAAGTGTATTCTCCATGATGGACCTTCGCTCTGGATATCATCAGATAAAGATCCGGGCGGAGGATATCCCAAAGACGGCTTTCTCGACGAGATACGGATTATATGAATATCTCGTCATGTCCTTTGGTCTCACAAACGCTCCAGCCCATTTTTATGTACCTCATGAACTCGGTGTTCATGCCGGAGCTGGACAAGTTCGTTGTAGTGTTCATCGACGATATCTTGGTTTACTCCAGGACAGAGGACGAACATGCCGAACACTTGAGGATCGTTCTTCAACGATTGCGAGACCACAAGCTCTACGCCAAGTTTAGCAAATGCGAGTTTTGGATCAGCCAAGTGCCATTCTTGGGACATATCATCTCAGCAGAAGGCATTGCGGTTGACCCAAGAAAAATAGAGCAAGTGCTGAAATGGAAAGCTCCCACTTCAGTCCATGAAGTCCGAAGCTTCCTCGGGTTAGCGGGATACTATCGGAGATTTATTCCAAGCTTCACCAAGCTCGCTAAACCGATGACAGAATTGCTGAAGAAGGGAACAAAATATGTTTGGAAACTGGCGTGTGAAGGAGCGTTCCAAGCTTTGGTGAATCATCTCACCACAGCCCCGGTCTTAGCTCAACCGGATACAACCAAGCCCTTTGACGTGTATTGTGACGTGTCTGGTATTGGGCTCGGCTGCGTGTTGATGCAGGAAGGACGTGTGGTCGCATGTGGCTCACGCCAACTTCAGAACCATGAGCAGCACTACCCGACTCATGATCTTGAGCTTGCTGCAGTGGTTTTGGTGCTAAAAATTTGGAGGCACTATCTCCTGGGGAATCTGGTGCATCTCTACACCGACCACAAGAGCTTGAAATACATTTTCACCCAGAAGGAGCTGAATATGAGGCAAAGGAGGTGGTTAGAACTGATCAAAGATTATGAAATTGAGATTCATTACCACCCCGGCAAGGCGAATGTGGTTGCCGACACGCTGAGTCGGAAATCACATGTCCATAAGCTCACCATTACACCGGTGGAGGAGGAAGAGCCGAGTTTATACTTGGTTCCTTATGGGTCACTGTACAACCTTGCCCTCATCCCTACTATTAGGGAGGACATCATTGCAGCTCAGAAGACTGATAAAGGCATGGCACATCTCCGGAGACGGATAGACAATGGGGAGGTCAAGTGTTTACGGAAGGATGATGAGGGGACGCTATGGTTCAATGTCCGCATAGTCGTACCCCGGGACATGGGACTGGGGAAAAAGATCCTCGATGAATCTCACTTGTCTAAATACTCCATTCATCCGGGCAGCAACAAAATGTACCAAGATTTGAAAAAGAAATTTTGGTGGACACGGATGAAGCGGGAGGTAGCGAAGTACGTATCCGAGTGCGATACGTGTAGACGAGTGAAAGCTGATCATATGAAGAAATCAGGGCTGCTGCAACCCCTGAAGATCCCGGCATGGAAATGGGAAGATGTGAGAATGGATTTCATTGTGGGATTACGCCTGACTTCCAACAAACATGATTCCATTTGGGTAATCATTGACCGGTTAACCAAGACAGCTCACTTCATCCCGGTGAATACACGTTACAATGCCGGCAAATATGCGGAGCTGTACATAACAAAGACCCTATGCTTATATGGGGTACCCAAGACCATCGTCTCAGATCGAGGTGCATTATTTGTATCTCGCTTTTGGGAGAAATTACACGCGGCATTGGGTACTAAGCTGATTAGGAGCTCCGCCTACCACCCTCAGACCGATGGGCAAACAGAGAGGGTGAACCAAGTATTAGAAGACATGTTGAGAGCATGTGCCATCCACCACGGTAGGAACTGGGATGATCACCTACTGTTGGCGGAATTCTCGTACAACAAATGCTATCAGGCGAGTATCAAGATGGCACCCTACGAAGCTCTCTACGGTCGCAAATGCCGCACCCCATTAAACTGGTGTGAGTCCGGTGAAAGGGTCACATTCGGGGTTGATGTGGTGAACGACGCCGAATAGCACATTCGGACGATTCAAGCTAACTTGAAGGCTGCTCAATCCCGGCAAAAGAGCTACGATGATAAGAGGCGTAGACCGTTGCACTTTGACGTTGGGGAACACGTGTACCTCCGCGTGTCTCCAATGAAAGGCGTGCGCCGGTTCGGTGTGAAGGGGAAACTCACTCCCTGTTTCATTGGACCCTATGCCATCACCGAGAAGTGTGGACCAGTTGCGTATAGACTGGAGCTACCGGCGTCTCTTGCTGGTGTCCATGACATTTTCCATGTCTCACAGCTGAGAAAATGTCTGAAGCATACCGCTGCTGTTACTACCGATGACATCGGTGAACTTCAACCGGATTTTACATATGATGAATATCCGGTGGCAATTCTTGATGAGAAAGCTCGAACCACGCGTCGCCAAACACTGTGGTTCTACAAGATACTCTGGAGCAACCACACCGCCGAAGAAATGACGTGGGAGAGCAAGGAATTCCGTCGCCCAAATTACCCGGAATTCATGGCACCGCAGCACGGGTAAGTCCCTATTACATCGCTGTCTCTTCTTTTATAATCTCGGGACGAGATTCTTTTAAGGGGGAAGGGATGTAAAAGCCCAAGAAAAGGGACTTGCAAAAACTTTTCATCACCTCACAACACCACAGTTTTTGTGTGGATAGCTTGTGAAAAATTGTGAAGAGCAAGTAACCTCCATCAAAAGAGTGATTAGAGGGGAAAGCCCACACTTTCATAAAGTGGGATTTCTACACATGAACATGAGAGGTTGAGCTGACCCCTAGGACTTAAAAAGTCTTGGGAAGGTTCAGGCCAAGTTTCATGTAAATCCAACAACTTTTGAGGCACTTTTGGAGGTATTCGAAAAAGAGGCCAATTTGAATGTAAATTCAAATTGCAGCAACTTTCATCGCTCAAATTCAAAAGTTAGCATCATATTCAAACTCAGCACATTTTTCTGAGTAAGCCCACCAATTTTCACCCCCATTGGAGTTCATTTTGTCAAGAGCTAAATTTGCAAGAATTCAAAACTGAATTTGAATTGCAGTTCAAACATGAGACAAATTCAGCCAAATAAAAAAATTGAAGTGGGAGAACTCAAATTCAAACAAAAACTTGGGGGCTAAGTCTCACATTAAATTGTGAGTAGCTGGGGAGATATTCAGCAAAAACAGAAAAGAAAAATTGGAAAAAGGGATTTAAGGGGAGGCCCACATGTCAGCTGCACATACGAGTGTTTCAGTCGGTTGCTTCAGCCGGTCTCTGCTTCGCGCGCAAGGCACGGGAGAGGCGGCGAGCCACCGAGGCATCGAACGGCCACCTCACGGTGCAAAAGTCACGGCTCAAAGGCCAGCGCACACGCTACGCCGCCCTTTCTCCCGTTTTCCGAACGAGAACGACCACCACCCAAGCTTCTTCCTCGGTTCCGCGCAAGAACAGGACGCCGACCTCCATTGATCGCCGGCGTCTGAGCAACACAGGCGCTCTCATGCCCGATGAGCAACACAAGAAAGAACCGCCTTGAGGTGCTGATCCTTCTGGTCCAAACCGTTCTTCATTTCGTGTACTGTCGGGGGAGGATTTAACCGGGGATGTTTCGGTAGTCATAAGACCGAGCCACCACCAAATCCTAAAATTCACGGGTATTGGCTCATCACCGGGCATACAGAGCTACACACACGATCTACACCCTGCCACGACCACCTAGGATCAAAAACCAGCAAGAACCATGGGCTAGGGTTACGGTTCTTCGAAGTTTTCTGAGCACAGCCGATATCGGGCCTAGGTCGACGGTGAGGTCCTAGTTCCGGCCATTTCCATGGCCAACCGAGTTCATATTCGTGCTCAGCATGCCACAACGGAGCTGTAGGAGCAAACCGTTGGAAGAATAAAGCCCTGAGTAGCCCGGGCGACATCTCCAGAGTAGAGAGAGCTACTGTCACCGTCGCGGGCATGGTTCCGGCCATCTCCGAGCTTCGGTGAGGGCACCAGCGTGTTCTCCGAGTCGAGTTAGGCACAGGCGGCAAGTTTTGTCG
Organism: Neostapfia colusana; assembly: GCA_030760725.1. Classification (NCBI taxonomy): domain Eukaryota; kingdom Viridiplantae; phylum Streptophyta; class Magnoliopsida; order Poales; family Poaceae; genus Neostapfia; species Neostapfia colusana. The sequence goes on along the minus strand of JASWHV010000009.1, from coordinate 37,592,226 downwards.
AAGGTCGGGTAGTGGAACGGCCGGCGGTGAGCGCTCCGGCGAAGCGCCGCCGCGGGAGCTGCGGGAGGGCGCGAGGTAGACGAAGGGGGGGCGGGTCCACCGGTCAGCCCCTGGTCTCGCGCGGGGATCCGGTTGCGGCCAGGATTCGGTGCGGCAGCGCGGGTGAAACCCCGTGGGTCACAGTGTGGCCGCATTCTGAGTGGGCTGGCTTGAGGAATGGGCCCCTTCCGCAGAATTTAAACATTTTGGGAATTTCCAGTTTTAGTTCAAACATCAAATGAATAGAACTTTTGCTAGGAAACTCCAAATTCAATGAACTAAATTTTGCTGAACTCAGAATTCTGAGTGCTTTCCAGCAATACAAATTTCAGCTCATGAAACTTAATAGTTTTTCAGAATTAAATCCCTAAAGTTCAAACTGTTAAGAATTTTATCTGGAGAACTACTTCATGAAAAATTCTGAAATTTTGTTGAGAGGTTCATTGGAAAATCCTTGAGTCACAGTAAATTTTTTCAGAAGCATCCAAGTTCATTTAGCCCCCCTAATTGGGTGATTAAGTGAACTGCCCTGAGAAAATAGAAAAATGTACAGAAACATTTTTCAGATTTTCTGAAATCTTAATTAGGGCATAACTTTCAGTAGAATGCTTCAAATGACATGCAACCAATTCCATTAGAATGCTCTCAAATTCTAGTTTCCAGAAAGTAATGGTGGGAGCCATGAAAACACCTGGAATTACTTAGAGACTCAAATAATGACCATATAGGCTTTTATTTGTACAAGGTTCAAATGAACTTTATTTCAAATGAAACTTGGTCAAGATTCTAGTTAGGACCCTACTAAGGCACCATAAAAATTTCAGAACCAAAGGGGAGGGCTAGCTAGAGTTATTAGTAATTAAGTATTCAAGTTTACACATTGCATGTAAATTGACATGTAGTATTACATTAACGTGTAGTCGCTGAAGGCGAAGAGACTCCGGAAGTGCTGGACTTCCTTCTTCCGGACGAAGACCTAACCTCTGACAAGCAGCAACAAGGCAAGCCCCGGTTTGCATTAAGACTTTTATAAAGTTTTTACTTTGTTTACATACGTAGGGTGAAGTATGTATGTGCATTAGGTGTGTGATGGATGAATACCAACTGCATAACCAGAATTTTCCCCGAGAGTGAGGGTAGTGTCTATGGCCTCGAATAGACAGGCTATGCTTAATGATTCATAGGACTTCGGCACTAGTCGAGTAGTTGGAATCTACTCGCGAGTTAGGTTTGGGACACACGGGTTTGGTTCGAGTGATGTGAGATCACTTTAGTAATGAAAAGGAGACTAGGCAGGGGCTAGGGCGCAGCAAGAGGATGTCTTGTGTGTGCAGCCCTGTCCGTGTCGATTGAGGACCAATCCGTGTGCGGCCCTGCTGAGCAAGTATTGAACGTACCGAAGGCATATCGGATATATGGGCCCCGATAAACCGATGTAGCCTAAACCTCCGGGCGTCGAGGCATAGCACACCGATTTATAGGTGTAGGTTGAGGGCAGCAAGGTGGAAATCTGCTAATGGGCATAGAGAGATGCTCCGTGTAGGGAACCTCCTGTCCGTTTCGGTGCGACAGGTTTGACATTTGGGCTGTTGGGTGAAAGGTTGTCCCGTACGACATCGAGTGAGCGTGCTATGCAGCTCCACGGGTGGGCGTACGTGACGTGCTCTTTGGGTTTCCCTGCAGGTGTATATCGAGTCGATTCGCCGTCCCTCGCGGTGACGAGTACCGCTTGTTCACTGCGTCATAACGTAGATAATTTATGGAATGTTATGATTCAATACTGCTGTTATGATATAATTGTACTGCTACATGTGTGCCACCAAATATTGCTTACCAAATTTCAGATTTCGAAACTGTTAACTTATGGCTAAAAGATGAACTAAGGATGAACTTGTAGGCGTGTCCATTGATGCACTGTTACTATCCTATGTCCATTGTACCCCTCATGTAGTGTTCCATGCTTAGATGAGTCGGTTAAGTGTTGTTGAGCCATCGTGCTCACGGTTGCTGCTTAAGTGTTTTTCAGGTGAGGAGCCACCCACGGACTCGGAGTACGAGTCCACCGGCGAGGGTTACCCTCCGTCGGGGACCACGGCTCAGTGGGAGCCGTACACGCCGCGCTGAGCTGAAGAGTGCAGCGAGCGTTGGCTGCCATAGGGCTGGGCAGCCAACTTTTGCTAGATAGGCGGGCGTGAGTTGTATAATGTAGACTTCCTCTGTGTAATAGAAACAATAGTTTGTAACTGAAGTTTGTACCTGTTTGTACAGTTCAGTTGGTTTTCCATGTAATATATTTTGTCCTTATGACGTGTGCTGTCGGGTGTCGCATCGTGCAGCATCACCCTCTGCGATCCTGGATGAGCGGATCCCGGTCCGCCACAACACCGCTCGACGCCCTTACCCGACACCCGAACCCCCTCTAGGATATTTCACCGATCACAACCGTTTGCATCATCCCCGAGTGAAATAACCTCGCCGCTCACCCGAGCTCTCGGTTCCATCTTCGCCCGGCCGAACCAGTGGCTGTGATGGCGAGCTGAGGCTGCAACTGCGTTCGCCGATCCTTGCTCGATGTTCTCGTACCATTTTCCAGACCGTGACCAACCTTCCTCGAGCTCCACCACGCCATTTCTTCTTCCTTGGTTCAAACCGAGCCGCCGCCACTGGAACAACTTGTCCGGCCACCACAGCCCACCTTTCCCCGAGCTGTGAACAGCAAAGAGATTCGTCATAGTTTCCTCTTCCATTACCGCAAGCTCCGGCGGCATGACATGAGCTGCCGTCGTGGGAATTTCACGATTTTGTGCCGGTATACAAAAGAGGTCGTCGAATCACTTCGCAAAATTCGTGCTACACACCGCACCACTCATCACCTAACTTAGAGAACCACTTCTAGATGTCCGTGCGAGTTCATAGGATCACAAACCTCGGAGAACCATCGGGTATAGCCACTGTTCTTCGAGTTTTGCTAGTATTTCTGATTTCCGACCTAGGTCGCACGGTGACATACTAGTTGGGGCCGTTTCCAAGCTCATATAAGTCCATGACGACCTTCCCTAGGGTGCTCTGATGCTCTACGACCTTTGGCTCGGTCATTTGGGGTGCTAGAAAGCCCGGCCGACACGGCCGAAGTTCTTCTGAAGCCGCTGCTCGTCACCGGCCATGTTCCGGTAGTTTTCATGTCGAGCTAAGGCCAGCACCGTGGTCCCCCATGTGGGATTAGGCAGGGGCACGAAAATCTCGGAGTTTGGCGCACGGCAGAGCCCCTCCGGCGAGCACTCCGGCAAGGGGGGCGGCGGCCGAGCGAGGGATGTCGGGAGGTTGAAGAAGCCCCCGGTCCGACGCGTCAGCGAGTATAAATTTAAACCAGGGATCTGTTATGGCCCTGGATCGTTTGTGGCTGCACGTGTAAAACTCCGTAGCCCTGTGTGTCAGCCGCTGAGGAGCCGACACGTAGCCCCGGTCCCACGCGCAGCAATTTAAACTTTTCCTGATTTTCAGTTTCTAATTTAAACTTCAAACCCTCATAACTTTGGCTAGAAAACTCTAAATCAAGTGAACCAAATTTTTTTGGATTCAGCTCTCTGAGTACTTTCCAACAAATCAAGTTTCACTTTATGAAGATCCTTAATTCTCCAGAATTAATTCTTCAAATTTTAAACAGTCTAGAATTTTAACTGGAGGATCCCTTGGTGGAAAATTCTAAAATTTTGCCAGGATGTTCATCATAATATCCCTGAGATACATAAAAATTTCAGATCTATTTGAGCTCATTTGATCCACAAAATGGTGTGATTAATAAAACTGTTCCAGAGAAAATCGAAAATGTCCAGAAACATTTTCAGAATTTCTATGAAATTGTTTAGCTCATATCTTTGGCTAGGAATCCTCAAATTAAGTGAAACCAACTCCATTAGAACCCTCTAATAAATCTAGTTTTCAGAAAGTCATGGCTTGCTCCATGAAAATCCTTAGAACACCCTAAGAGCTCCAAGTAAGGCCAAATACACATTTATTTGTGGAGGCTTTAATGAGCTTTGCTGCAAATGAAATTTGGCCAAGTCTCTGTTTAGGTTGTATCCAAACCACAATAAAGGTTTCAGAGTCATTGGGCCTGTCTAGCAGTACCTATGGTCTCAATAAGATTAACTCCAAACACACATGCATTTAAATTGATACATACATGTATTTGTTTCATGTAGTCGCTAAGGTTTAGGAGGAGCCTGAAGTCTTATACTTCATCACTCCGGAGGAACAGCTAGCCTACGACAAACAGCAGTAAGGAAAGCTCCGGTTTGCATTAACCATTTTATAAATTTTACTGTTTTGAGAACATACTTTTAGTACCCAATTTATTAATGCATTAGAGTCTTGATTTAAAACGCAAATGCATAGCCAAGAAAACCCTGGTTTGGGCTTAGGTTCTTAAACTTCGATTAGCTACTGCAATGCTAAGATAGGCAGGATTCAGTACAAGTCGAGTAGTTAGAAGTGCTCGAGAGAATAGGCTAGAGGCACACTACTCGGGTAAAGATAGCAAATGGAACACATGGCAAGAAAAATTAGACCGAGTGAAGAGTAAGGGCAGCAGGACTTTGGGGCATGGGTGCCATAGCTCCGCTTGTGTCGATTGAGGACCAAGCCGTCTGTGGACCTGTTGAACAAGCTAGAACAGTACCGAAGACCTACCGGATATTTGGTAACCGGGAAACCGATGTAATTTGGGTAGCTGGGTGTTGAGGCATATCTGGTTGTTCAGAGGGTAGGCTGAGAGCTTGAGGTGTAAATAGGCTGGCAGCACTGCGCATGCGCGCACATAGACCTCTTACTCGGGACGATTGGACTGGCTCAACATTTGGCTGACGGATGAAAGGTGGTTGCGTACGACATCCATGATGGTTGCTGTAGGCAACATCGAGTATGGGCGTACATGACGGGTTATTCGGGTAACCCTGCAGGTGTAAATCGATTATAATCGTCGTCCCTCACGGTCAGTGAGTACCACTTGTTCACTGTACCATGACGTAGAAAGAATAGGATAGATTCATGTTAAAAGTTTGCTGATTTGAAGGATGGACCTTGATTGCTAATGAAGTGTTGTAGTTTAGATCTAATTAAAGTTCTTTTCAACCTTGGGAAAGCACATGAGAGAAATGTGTTTCTTGTTTGATTGCGGCTCTCTTATGTGTTTTTGCGCGAGGTTCTCCACAACTTGCTGCTAAAACATGAAAGTAAGGTTCAATACTTAGGCGAGTCATTTGCAACTTACTTTCCCATTTACTTTGTAATCCAGCATGTAGAAGTTCCATGTATAGGAAAGACGGGTCAGACTTGCTGAGCCATCGTGCTCACTGCTTGTGTTTGAAGCTTTTTCTGGGTGTTATGAGGAGGAGACTCCTGAGGAGGAGACGGACCCCCAAGAGGAAAACCCCATTGAGTGGGAGTCATGCATGCCGCCGTGTTAGTGTGCGTGTGTGCTAGAGGGGACACGTTCACGGGCTGAACGTGAACTCTGTGCGTAGTCTACGCCCGTGATTGTGGACTGAACATATTTTGTTGTAAACATGTTTATAAACTCTTTTATGCAATAAAACTTTGCTCCCGCTTTGTACCTTTTATGTGTGTTATCCGGTGCTGTGCAACGCAGCACCCCTCAGCGTGATCCTGGGTTGTCGAGGCCGTGAGGCCCCTGCAGTGTCGTGGACCGTCAACCTCTGGTTGCCGTCGTTGGTGCCGGACGGCTGTTGCAGGCACTTGTCCGTGCGCGGCCCCCGGCCCTCTGCAGCTGCTACTGCTGCTGCAGTGTGGGCCCCAGCCAGCGGTTTGTCCTTGCTGCTGCCCTTCTTCTTCTTGCTGCCTGGGCTCTCCCTACCGGGCTCACCCCCCTTGCTAGGCGGTGTGTGCCAGTTACGGCCCTCCGCGGCTCTGGCCCACTTGTCTGCCAAGCTGAAGAGCTCGGAGACGTCCTGCACGTCGTGCGTGGCCAACTTCTCAAGCATCTTCTTGTTGCGCACAGCCTGTCGGAAGGCGACGACAACGGAATCGTTGGTGATGCGGTGGATGGTTTTTCTAACCTGGGAGAACGCTGGAGGATGGAGCGCAGCGCCTCTCCCGGTTGCTGTTGTAGGGTGTGAAGGTCGGCCTTCAAGCCCGGTTGCATGTTCGAACTCCCGAAGTTGGCCGTAAACTGACGGCACAGCTCTTCCCAGGAGGTTACAAACTACTGGGGCAAGTTCATGAGCCATGACCGGGCTGACCTGTTCAAGGCTACGGTGAAGTAGATGGCCATGATGGCCTCATCCCCTCCTGCAGCTACGATGGCGGTGGAGCAGATCTGCAGGAACTCGACAGGGTTGACTGCCCCGTCGAACTTCTCCGACAAGTGCGCCGGAACATGCGCGGCCACACCGCCATACGAAGGTGTAGAGCCAGAGCCATGCAGCCTCCCACCGAGCCTGGGAAGATGGGGTTCTGGCCTGCATAGATGGGGTGCATGGTACCCGAGGTACCATACTCCTCCCTGAGACAACGACGCCACTCGCTCTGTCGCTCGATAGTGACGCGGCCATCTTCTTTCTGACGGCGGTGGCGGTCCAGCTCGCCCCTGAGGTCTGAGGTGGGGAGCCTGGACGTCACCGTCGAGTGGGTTGTCGTCGCCCTGTAATCCCTCGTTAGGGCACAGGGGCGGCAGCTGCACCATTTCTTGCAGCCATCTTCAGTGGCACGGCGAGTTAAGCGCGGCAACAACCAGGTGGTCGACGATGTTGCGCCACTGTTCAGCAGCAGACGGGGAAGCTCCTGCGCCCGGGGGGGGGGGGTTGTGAAGGAAAGCGCGGCCTGCTAACAGCACGCTCTCTGGGCTGGCCTCAGTCGTTGCTTGCGACGCCATTGCCACAGAAGGCTGCCAGGAAGCAATAGGCATCGTCGCCGAGGGGACTGGCGCTGGTGCAGATGGTCCCGCTCCAGGACCAGAGGACGCTTCCTGCTCGCTCTGTCGCTGGCGGCGCGAGGGGCAGGAAGAATCTTCAAAAGATTGTATGTTCACCATTGTGGGATTCTCGAACAGCTTCAAGAATCAAAAGCCCCCTTCCTAGCGCGCCAAATGTCAAAGAGTTTTCCTGCAACACTTCCCCCGGTCTGCCTGAGCAGCCCGCGGAGGTTCTTTTTTCGGAGGGGCTAGTGGAACTCGAAGGTTGGAGAACGATGGCAAGGGCGAACACCAGGACTTACGTGGTTCGGGCCACCAGAGCATAAAATCCTACGTCCACGAGGCTGCTTGTTGTGTTGCTTATGTGTTTGAGTGTGTGAGGAGGAATCTGAGTGTGAACACCTTCTATGGTTGCCGCCCCGATCCTTTTATAGTCCAAGGTAGGGGCAGTTACAATGTGGACCCGGGCACAATAGGTGGCCCCGCGGCTAACTGTACCTATACATGAGCTAGGCATTTACAGCTACACGTATTGTCACTGTTGGTGGAGTTTCGGTGCTCCGCCTGTCCTGTCGGGTGCCTCTGTCCGTGTAGCAGGTGATGATGAAGTACCCGTCTTGTCGCCGCGTCTTCTCGCTCTGCTGGCAGCTCAGAGCCATTGGGCGGCACTTTTGCGCCATTACGCCTCGCCGCCCTGTCATTCAGCGTAATAGCGAACAGATGGTGGACGGAGGCGTGCGCTGTGCGCCATTCTTCTGGGGAAAGCGCAGACCTTTAATGAATGGTCTGAAAGTGTACCTTCCTCTTTACTCCACGGCCATCTACCCGTTGCTTCTCGGCGCAGCATCCGGGCGGCTGGCCCCCGGGACAGGCGCCTCCAGCGGAGCTGTCTTGTGTGGTATCGAAGGGTCCGATGTTGTTGGACACGTGGCGGCACCGGAGCCTTCTCAAGCTGGAGGTCAGGCCGGGAGCCGTAGGACAAGTGGCACCTTTGGAGCTATCCTTGATGGGAGGCATGGCTCGGAGGTTCCGGACACGTGGCAGCGCTGGAGCCCTCCCTGGCAGGAGGTTGGGCCCGGCACCACTGGACACGTGGCGGCTGCGGAGCCATCCCTGCTTGGTAACGAGGCACAGAGCCTGAAGACACATGGCAGCCTCGGAGTCCTCCTTAGCAGATGGTCGGACTCAAGACTCAGGGCACGTGTCAGCTCCAGAGCCCTAGAGCACGTGGCAGCCCCAGGGCTGTCCATGGAGACAGGGCACATGACTTATGCTGGGACCCGCTCCGGCAGGAAGGCGGGGCCCAGGCTGTCTTTCACCCCACTATGCGGGGGTAGCCGGTCTTGAGGGTACTGACAGATACTATTTGGACTATGGAGAACCAAATTGTGAAACTAGGTCTCCATGTTTGGCACTGTTGTGAGTAGAATTCAGAATTTCAGTAGGGAACTCTACTAAGCAACACTTCTCATTTTTATAAAAACACTTAGCTCCAAATTTAGCAAAATTTGGTAGCCAGCCTAGTTTGAATCTAATGGCACGAAGTGTGAGATCATATGAAGATTTTTAAATGTTGTGTTGATGTTTTTAGTTCCACCATTGATCTCACATTATTGTATTAAAAAAAATTAATTACTCCCATTAATACTAAGTATTAATGAGCTCAACTTCACATGTTGAAATCTTAGGATTTCACATGATAGAGACACAAGCCTTCACTAAGGTACCATTTGGTAATTGGCAAATGCTACAGGTACATATTTTATCGACCCCACTCACTACAAGGATACGATTTATTTTTGTGGGCCAAAAACTCATTAAAATATATAAAAAAACATGAAAATAAACAAACAAAAATAAATTTATTTTCGTGGGTGGCCAACGGAAATAAATGTATTTTCGTTGGCCATTTATGGCTCACGAAGACACATATTTTCGTGGGCCAAAATCTGGCTTACGAAAATAATAACTCAGTATTTTCGTTGGCCAGAAAAAAACCCACGAAAATAAGTGGAGATATTTTCATGGCCAGGAAAAGACCCACAAAAATAAGGTGGAAATATTTTCATGGGCTAAGAAAAAACCCATGAAAATAAGGTGGAGATATTTTCGTGGGCGTGGAAAAAACCCACAAAAATAATTTGGTAATATTTTTGTGGGCTAAAAAACCCACATAAATATGTGTATTACGATTTAAAATAAAACCTAATTATATTTCCAGCACATAAATAAACATAATAGTTTAAATCAAAACAATACAACATATTAATACTTCTTATAACAAATATTGTTCATTTCAACTCACAACCAATTTCAATTCGCATAAAAACGTTCATTACATAGTCAATAACACATTGCAACTCACAACAAGTTCAATTCAAATTGAAACGTCCATTACATGGTTAACAGTAATTGCAACTCGCAATTAATTTGATAACACATTACAACTTATCATCTCTTCCCGCTCATCGTTCTTCCTGTATCAACCAGTTTGATAACACATTACATCCAATTTGATAAGATGTAAATGAAAAGTAAATGATATCTATTCTTGGTATGGCTTCTTAAAAATGAATTCATTTTGAAAACCGGAAGCGGAATGGATTTGTAACACGAGGAATATAGATCTTAGTTGGTTTTAACAACTTACCTAGTTGGTACCACCCGGAGCGAAGAATTGATCGACGAAGCCTTCTCCTCCAGACCGTTCTCCTGTAGAAGGTGTGTGCAAATTTGTAACACGAGGACTTCGAAGGTTTTGTGGTCTCAAGGATGATCCCTAATGATAAATAATGTTACATGTTATAAGTATATTAATAGTTTGTAAAAGTGAAAAGAACATTACGAGTATATATTATCTGTGTTCCAACAGGAAGAAGTTGTGGAAACACCGGTATCGGTTGAGACGTCGGTAGTTGTGGGGGTGTCAGTAGCGATGGCATGGAGGTAGGCAGTCCAAGCTGAGAAAAGTATCCCTAAATTCATTTTTAAATGTTTATCATAATTCTTCTCTAAATGTTAACATAAATTCTTAAAATCTTATACCAATATACCTGAATCAATTGTTGCCATGTTGTTAGGTTCGCAAAGTAGTCATTTTGTGCTTTTATGCACTCATCCTGTCATCTCATGCAATCATCCTGGAGTCTTATGTGTTCTCTCAATGCAGACTGCTACTCCTCCATTTGTTTCATCCATGATTCATCCGTATTATGCGTACGTTGAGAAGAACATGCCCCGTTCTGTGTCAATTGTGACTTCGAGAGAACCACATCAGTGTTCATCACACCATTGAACATTGAGTACCTACATAAAGGAATATGACACAATTATAAGGTTACACTTAAATAAAGTTTAGCATGTGAATAAAGGAATGTGAGAGGAGTAAATTCACCTCCCGTGAGGCTTTCCTCTACCGGATTGGTACAAAGCCATGACATCGACGTCTTCCTTTCTCCAATCATAGTCATCTCCGAGACGTCGAACCATCTCTGCAGCATATTTGTCCTACACAAAAAAATAATTGTAAAGCAACTATATGTATTGTTTAATAATTAATTTGACTAATATGACATACCAAGTTCTGAGTTGCTGTCGATGTGCCCAATTGGCTGTCATCGGAGCCCCTATGTCCTTTTATATAAGCATCGATAAAAGAGGGCTCCTCGCCACTTTCAGGAGCCTACAGAGACATATTATAAACATAGTGCCAGAAAAGCTAATATAATAAGAATAAATTTTAAATGTACTAAATTCTTTTCGAAAGACGAATATGACCATCTCCACCATAGCGTTGGAGAACTTGACCACCGGACTCATGGTTGATTCTCTTAGAGTTAGATTTCTCTCGATCGTCACTCGATGCCCAATAAGTACATAAGGCACAACAAGCATCAGAACCTTCACCGTCCAAGGAATCATTACTTAATGGTATTATCGTCATCTAGATAAATCTTTGAAGCTCCAATTCCTCTTTTTCATTATTTGTCCAAGCTTCTCTTTATAGTATAAGCACACAACCGTAATTCAAGCATTGGACATCATGTCATTCACAACTTTCCGTGCAGCTTTATGGAAGACTTTGTGTGCTCTAGACTCTATAGCAGCGTCATGATCGTTGGGAAAGCGGTATCATTCCTACAAATACAACATTACATGTATTAGTAAAATATAATTGAGATAAACATGATGCAACCTAGAAAAAAATATACCCAAAAATCATGCCAGGCAGCTTTTGCTACATTTTCATGCACAGCATGAGGAGAAATCTTGTAGTGCTCGCAACTTGTTCCAATTTTCTCTTCACCTTTTGTAGTCACAAGACCAGGATAATGGTGGCGGCATATAGCACCCAACACTATATTAGGTTGCCTACAGTGTTGTCGGCCATCCCAATCCAATTCATCCCATTGTCTGCAATTTAATGAAACAAAATATAGAATTTGCCGAAAAGTTTGTATCTTCAATTCAATACTGAGTTATATATTTACTAACCAGTCACTAACATGTGCAGTCCATAATCTCTGTTGTTGAGGCACAGACAGCGGTATAATGTTTGAAGACCGATACCTAAATGATTGTGGCAAGTCTCTCATATTTGTGTCATCCCCCTCGTCCTCCTCGGCTTCCTCGTCAATATAGGCTCTTACCTCTGACTGTTGTTCCTGCCCAGTAGAAATTCCTCCCCAATGATCTTCTCGACACTTCTCATGACCCTCCTCCTGGATCTCTTGCTACACCTGAAGTTACATAAATTAGCTTTTACCTGATGATATAATGGTAGATATAATGAAATTACAAAGAAATATACCTGTTCGTGAGCTTCTTCCATGCATCTTATTAATGCTTCTCGTCTACTATTATTGGAGGCAATACCATGAACAAGGGAGTCATGGATACAAGAAGAGCTAGCATACCTACTCCCAATCTTTCTTGAGGAGCAAAAGAGCCCCTTAGCGATATCCTTCATACCACGTGGCATCCTGTTAGAAAGAAAAATTGGTTATAAATAAATAAATAATGATACAACAATAATGAATACAAACAAATATAAATGGAATATAAAATAATTACATGATTAAAATTCATCATGATTCGATGTTCCTTCGATAACATATCGACCAACTTTCTTCTTCTGTCCCACCTTAACTCCTTGTTGTTATGGTTCCTTGAGAAAGTTGCCGTAGGTCTTCATGAATGTTAGCATCGACCATGCACTATGAAATTAATAAAATACTAATTGTACTAATCTGATTAACTTGACAATGATAAAAGTAACATGTAATAAGAGAATGGTACATGTTTCCAAAATCAATTGACGAAGTTAGGCCCCCATGAAGGCCATCACGACGGATTTTATCTAATTGTTTCCTTGTTGGTTGACATACTTCTAAAATTGTTTGTCGAACTCGCCATAATGCAAAATATTAGTACATTAGAACATCCCTCATGTAAAAAATGAAAAAAATATGAGTTGTTGCTTCGCGGTAATAAGGAAAAAACACTTACACAAAATATTGAGCCATCTCTTAGATGTTTGTGTACATGTATAAGATACATGAATTCTATTCTTCTTCTGAAACCACATGCCTACAACTGCCACCAACCGTTTTTCCCTTCAAATCCTTAGATTTCCCGCAGGATTTTCTTCATCTATGTGGTACCATGTTGTGGTAGCATGCACATTATGATCCTCTGCAAAAAATGTACTTGAGAAGTATGCTACCTCTTTGAGAGCAAATGCTTCTGCAATACACCCTTCTACTCTTGATTTGTTCAAAACCATTGCTCTAAGTTTCTTAAGTGTCCTTTCAATGTGGTACATCCATCAATATTGCAAGGGACCACAAACTTTAGCTTCATAAGGCAAATGCACAAGTAGATGTTGCATTACATTCATAAATTCTGGCGGGAATAACTCCGCCATTTTGCATATGAGTGAAGGTATTTCTTTCTCTAATTTTTTCACCATTTGAACTGTAATTTCTTTAGCACATAATTATGTATAAAAAAACTCAGTTACGCAAGTACTCTCCACACATCCTGATGCACATATCCACGGAACATTACTAGAAGAAGTATTTCAATCATTATATGATAATCGTGGCTTTTCAGATTATTTAGTACCAATATTCAAGATTTGTTGTGCGCCTCAACTAAGCACAATAACCGTCAGGAAAGTTCAGTTGTTGCAACCACTTTAGAACTTCTTTCCTTTCACTAACTTTAAGGCAAAATGGAGCACGTGGCAATCTATGTTTTCCACTACCATCCTCTCTGACTTCTACAGTAGGACGATTAAAAATCTCTGCTACATCTTTTCGAGCCTTCAAATTATCTTTTGTCTTTTTGAAACTGAAACATGTGCTAATGATGCTTTCTGCTACATTGCGTTTCTAGTGCATCAAATCAATGTTATGTAGCAGTAACAATGGCTTGGCATAAGGAAGATCCCATAAGCCACATATATGAGTCCAATTGTGGTCGTGAACAAATCAACAAACCCATCATCTGTAGGGACAAGTTGACTAAGCTATGCAGCAATCTCAGCACTAGCTAAACGTTTTGGCAGACCCTTTGTTATAATAGTATCCTTTTAAAATGTATTAACTTGCCTTCGAAATGGGTGATTTGCTGGTAGAAACTATCGGTGGCAATAGAAAAAACACACTTTGCCCCCATGAGTAAGTGTAAAACAATAAGAGTCCGACCCACAAATTTGGACGACGAAGTTTGCCATGTGTGCTCCATCCTTAAAAAACCATGTATGCAGGAAAATCATGAATTGACCACAAGTATGCTGCTCGCAAGTCGAATTTTGTTTTGTAGCTATCATACGCTTCTACTCCGGTCCATAATCCTTTTAACTCCTCAACCAATAGTTGAGGAAAAAACTCTAAATGTTTTCCTGGATGTTTACGACCGGGAATGATTAGAGACAAGAACATGTATTCATATTTCATACACATGAATACGAGGCAGAAAATATGTTGAATGGTGCAAAACCATCGGTGGCCAGACCAATATGAACATTTATAGAATCTTTTGCAAAATACTCATCAAAAGAGTCAAACGCCTTCCATGCCTGAGCATCAAATGGATGTGTCATTACTCCCTTTGTTTTGCACACACCTTCCTCATGTCACCACATGTGTCTCACAATTGATTTAGATAGAAACCACCGTTTCAGCCTAGGTGCAAGAGTCATGTAAAGTTGTTTCACTATCACTTTTGTCTTCGCTAATTTACCATCCACATTTGTGGCCTCAATGTATCGAGATTCTTTACAAACCGGGCATTGTGTCATATTTGAATTCTCCTTCCAAAAAAGCATACGGTTGTTAGGACAACAATCAATCTTTTCATACTTCATACCAAGGTCTGCCAACAATTTCTTTGACTGGTAACTGTATCTCGGCAACTTATGATTCATCGGAAGAATGTCTAATATCAAATCCATGAGATCATCATAGCATTTGTTTGACAAATTGTAATTTGATTTTATAGATATGTGCCGAGTAACGGTTGAAAGGACAGACATTTTATTGTCCTCATGCAACTGTTCATGTAATGCTGAGAGAATTCTATAGAAATCTTGAACATTGGTTCCAGGAATTTCTTTAGATGTACCTGCACCACAATCACAAGTTAGTGCTTCAACCATGTCTTCCATTCTGTCCTCGTTATCACCATCTCTGTCATCAACATCAACATTACTATTGTATAACTCGTAATACTCATACCATGTTTCATAACCTAGCATAAAAACAAATCGAAAGAGGTCTCGTTCCATGTCAAACTTCTTGCATAAAAAGTTACAACACTTGTTGCACCAAGATTTCACAAAACTGTTGGTCGATAAAAAGAAAGCCCGACTGATAAATGCTTTAGTATTGATGGCTCATTCATCCAAAGGCGCATCATTCTTCCGCCAACCATCAAGCATCCATCGTCTATCATCACCCATGTTCTAGACTATACAATACAAGAATATAGAACTAAGAAATCTTCATGTTCTAACTAAGAATATCGCAAGAACAAAGTATTTAATGATGAAACAAGAAACTTCCATAGACTACAGTAAACTTTCTCTAAAACACACATTAACCATGCAACACTTTCCATGCTTCTAAAAGTGTTATCTATTACTTGCGAGCTACTAGTCACATTTCTTGCATAAATGGATATGGTACACACATGATCATAATAGGCATGAACAAAAGCACAACACATAAACTAATGCATGCACGTCAATTTTTCAAGGCAGCCACTCCGAAAACTATACAAACGGAACTACAACATTGTCTTCAAACGAGTAACGAAACTACGACAAATTAGGGTCATAGGTTGAATTCGGTATGGTATGAAAACTGCACTACAAACTTTAATGACTAATTAGAGATTACCTTTGTACGTAGGATGAATTTGGTAGAGTGTGGGGACCACCCCGTGGTTCACCCACTCCAGGATCGCATGGGGTGGTGCCGTGCGATGCGGCACCCAACAGCACACACGAAAAGAATTAAGAACAACATACAAACTTTTATTTGATAGAAAACAGCGGAAGTCTTTTACAAAACATATTCATACAGCGGAAGTAATATACATATATGGTCTCTCATCCTAGCTATGCAAAAGTGCAGCCGTCCAGCCCGGGGACGCTACACGCTAGCAGCAATTAACCGGATCATGGTGGCGTGCAGGGCTCCAGCTCGGCCGTGTACCCCGACGGCGGCATCGCCTCGTCCTCGGAACCTTCCTCATAACTCTCACCTGCACACAGCTCAAATATTGCAACCGTGAGCACGAAGGCTCAGCAAGTCTTAAACGTCAACCCTAGGCATGGAACTCTACATGCAAGGATGTGTAAGATAGGAAAAAGGACTTTGCAATGAAGACACGCCTACATGTTGATCCTTAATTTCAGTTTTATAGCAACAGTTTAATGAGCCTTAGGCAGCCCTCACATCAGAAGTCCACAATCAAACAAGAAACGCTTTCCTCCGATGTGGTGATGCCCAAAGTGGAATATAAACTAAATTAGCTCAATAACTACAGCATACAAGGTTTCCAGACATTAATAGTTCAATACAGCATATTCAGTTGGCTTATTTCACTTCTTACTACGTCACAGCGCAGTGAACAAGCGGGTACTCAAATAACCGCGAGGGACGGTGATTGCAATCAAGACACACCCGGATAACACGTCACATACACCCACTTTCAGAAGCGTGATTCCACACCCCTTCCTACTCTGGTTTATGCAACAACCTTTCAAAGGCAACCCAAATGCCGAACCGGTCCATCCGTAACGGGCAGGAGGTCCCCGCGTGGAGCGTGACTGTGCCCACCGGCAGATTTGCACCTTGCTACCCTCAACCCACTCCTATTTACGGTTGGGTAAGCCTCGGCACCCAGGTTAACCAATTACATCGGTTTCCTGGTTCCCATATGCCAGTATGTATCCAGTACTGTTCGATACTTGTCCAGCAGGGCCGCACACGGACGGTCCTCAATCGACACCAATAGGGCTACACACGTGAGACCTCTGCTCACTGCATCCTATCCCCCTGCTGGGTCTCATTTTCACAATTCAAGCCATTTTCTACCTCTTCTCATCCCGTGTGATAAGTACTATCTCGCGAGTAGCTTCCATCAACTCGACTTCTACCAAAATCCTAAACATTAGCATGGCATTCTCTACTCGTCGAGTTTGTAAACTACCCAACCCTTTATAGGATTTAAAAGGCTATGCAAGTGGGGTTTCAATCACCCTAACTCTAATACATACATTCACCCTAGACATAAGTGATACAACTAAAAAACTTTATAAAAGGTACTTAAGTGCAAACCGGGCCTTGCTTGGTTGCGACTTAAATGAGAAGCTAGCTTCTGGTGGGAGGACGTCCAAGGGCTCCGGGGCGTCCTCAACTTCGGTCACTAAATGAAATGTAGCAAAATAGATGTATAAGTACTAAGGATTTATAAGAATTGAACTTCTATTCATATCTACTGCTATTTAGGATCCTTAATTGGCTTTGGGACTTTTACAGTGGATACTAGACTCTCTTAGGATGATTTGAGCCAAATTTGGAGAAACGTCATTGCACAATGTAGTCTTTAAAATTCCTACAAGTACACTGCTTCTCTGAATTTTGAGCCCAATTCAGGAGCTTTGACATAGCTAACAGTGGAATATCTGATTAGGGTAAGTCTCCCTGGTTCTAAAAAAATTTGTTTCACCATTTTTGGAGCTACCAACAGAGAGATATGAATTTTTGAAGTTGAACAGAAGTTCTGAAATAGTTTCTGTTTAAATTGGAATTTTCAAATAAAGGCTGGACTTGGGAAGGCAGTTTAGCCTAGCAAATAAACTCCAATGAAGCCCAAATTTTTACTGGAGATCAGTAACTATGGAAAGGATTTTTTTCCCAAATTTGGGGATCTTTCATAAGGAATTGCTCCTGTAATAAATCCCCAAATGATTTAATAAAAACAATTCTACAGAAATTCCTGGGCATTTTCATAGCCTAAAATTGGTTTCTATGTGAAGTACACCTCATGAGGATTCCAACAAAATTGGTCTCACCCTTTTTGGAGTTTTCTACACAGAGTTATGAGCCTCCAAAGTTTGAACTGTATTAAGAAATTCTGGAAATGTTTAAATCTCAGCGGTGGGTCCCACCCGTCAGTTCTTTCTTCTCCCTCGCGCCAAACAGAGGAGTCCGCGGCAGTTGCTCCGGCGAGGGTGGCGGGAACGTCTCTTCCGGCCATCTCCCAGGCCTAAACTCGCCGCTCCCCCATATTTAACCGCGCTGAACACTTTGGGAGGGTCGCCGGCGGCCGTGGCTCACCGGAAACCACCGCGCACCGGTGACAGGAAGGTTTGAGACTACGGCGTGGTCGGGAACCTGTATTCCTCCACCAAATGATCGGCTCTCGGGCTCTAGAGCATCAGTGAACGATGTAGGAGCCCGTAAGGGTCCTGGCCGCCGGTGAAACAGCCAGCAACCGGGGGCTCCACGGTGACCCGAGGTGCTTTTGCACCGGCGACTAAGAAAACAGCTAGGGCTCCCTCGTTTCTTGATGTTTTTACTTGGTTCTTCGTCGAGGAGAGGCGCTAGGAAGTAGGGAAGCTCCGTGCAAGCTTACTCAAGGTCTAAAGGATCGAGCACTACCCGTCGGTGTACAGTTTGGGGAAATGGTGAAATTCTCGCCACCGGTTCTAGCAATCACTAAACAGCATCCGGCTACACGATCAGGACATGCAAACGCACCTTCCTTGTGTAGGGAAGGGGCGGTGACACCATCCGTAGCACGCTGTCCACGGCGACCTCCCTCGGTTCTTCCACGTTCACCAGAGGACCGTAGTTACTTTGCCAATTTCCGGAGCGATCACGCTCGGGACAGGAAAGTAGAGGGGCTGGATGGCTAGAGCACTGCCAGGCGCTCCTCTTTGCTGTGGAGGGCTTGCGCAGCCGAGCTCGGAGGGCTGTAGTCCATCAGAGAGAACCGAGCGGCGGTGTTCAGCGCAAATGAAACTGTTGCGGCGCTGCGCGAGCTGAGGGGGAAGAGAAATAGGGCTGGGGCGCTCGGGCGGTCGCTCTGATCACCCACGCGCGCGCCGACGTCAGAGGCAGCGAGAAACAGCTCGGTGGAGCCTCGGGCGCGGGTAGAGATCGAGCGCTGGCGCGCTGTGCTCGTCCGAGGTAAAAACAGTTGGTTTGTTTGCTCTGTGTGGCTGACAATTGGGCCTCACCTCCCCCCTTTGTTTAGTCAAATTTTTCTGATATTTTCCATCCAGCAACTCAACATTAAAGGCTTTATTCACACCAAAGTTAAGTTTAACTTGCTGAATTCAAATGGTTTGAATTCTAGTGTGAAATTTGGATGTGGTTTGATCATTTGAATTTGAAAAGGAGTTTGAAATCTCCACTTTGTATTGCCTCAAAAATATAGCAAGCCAGCTCCAAAATTTCCAATTTTTGGCATGGCTGCTCATTGAAAGGTGGTGAGCACATTTGTGAAACCCAAAATTTCAAATTGAGGGAATTTGTATTTGAAACTGAATTTGAAATTCAAATTAGAGGGCCTTTCCTTTTAATCCCAAACAAATATGAAAACTCCTCCAAATGAGTTGGAATTTGGAAGGATAAATATTCAGAATGTGAAGATCCAAGCTGTGCATTTAGATCTCCATATTTGGAAGTTTTTTGGAAGTCTAAACCCTCATTTTGAACTTACACCATTAAATTCAAAGTTTTATTTCCCCTCATTTTTCATAAGTGTACATGAGCTGACTTTTCTTGCTACCACTTTTGGGGATTTTACATCCCTCCCCCCTTAAAAAGAATCTCGTCCCGAGATTCCAAAGGAAAAGCAAAGTGGGGGAAAACTTTACCGCGGTATATGATGATAGCAAGTCCGGATAATACGTTCGTAGATAATCCTCGCTTTCCCATGTCGCCTCATCAGCGGTATGGTTACTCCACAAGACCTTGTAGAACCATAAGGTACGGTTTCTTGTGGCACGAGTCTTTTGATCAATGATCCGGATGGGATACTCCGTGTACGTGAGGTCCGGTTGGAGAACTTCTATGTCTTCTGTGCGGATTTCAGCGGAGGGCTTGAGGCACTTCCGCAGCTGAGAGATGTGGAAGACGTTGTGAATGCCTGCGAGTGACGCCGGTAACTCTAGGCGATAGGCTACGGGTCCGCATCTTTCAATGACGGCGAACGGGCCAATGAACCGCGGCGCAAGTTTACCCTTCACTCTGAAACGGTGAACTCCCTTCATCGGAGACACATGGACATAAACATGGTCCCCAATGTCGAAGTGGAGGGGGCGGCGTCTTTTATCCGCATAGCTTTTCTGACGAGATTGAGCAGCCTTAAGATTGGCTTGTATTACTCGCACTCGTTCTTCAGCTTCATTCACAAGTTCAATGCCGTAGATAACTCGCTCGCCGGACTCGCACCAGTTGAGAGGTGTGCGACATTTCCGGCCGTAGAGAGCTTCATACGGCGCCATCTTGATGCTAGCTTGATAGCCATTGTTGTAAGAGAACTCCGCCAACGGCAAATGATCGTCCCAATTCTTTCCGTGGTGGATGGCACAAGCGCGTAGCATGTATTCAAGCACTTGATTCACCCGTTCAGTTTGACCATACGTTTGCGGGTGATACGCGGAGCTTCGGATCAGTTTGGTCCCCAACGATGCATGCAGCTGTTCCCAGAACCGAGAGACGAACAGCGCACCACGATCTGAAATGATGGAGCGGGGAACACCGTGCAGACACAAGATCTTTGCAATGTACAGCTCCGTATATTGCTTGGCCACGTACTTTGTATGTACGGGGATAAAATGAGCCGACTTGGTTAGTCAATCGACTATCACCCAAATCGAGTCATGCTTGTGAGACATGAGAGGTAACCCGACTATGAAGTCCATGCTAATATCCTCCCACTTCCACGCCGGAATGTTCAATGGTTGCAGCTGTCCGGCTTTACCCATATGGTCGGCCTTCACACACCGACACGTATCACATTCGGATACGTACTTTGCGATTTCTCTTTTCATCCGTGTCCACCAAAACCTGGTTTTCAGATCCTGGTACATCTTGTTGCTGCCCGGGTGAATAGAATACTTGGACAAATGAGCCTCGTCCAAGATTTTCTTCTGAATCTTCATGTCACGGGGTACCACTATACGGTCTTTAAACCATAGAGTGTCGTGTTCATCTCTTCGGAAGCATTTGATTTCGCCATTCTTCATCCTCCTCCGAATGTGCGACATTCCCACGTCTTTCTTTTGTGCTTCCATAATCTCCTCTCGTATTGTAGGGACGAGAGCAAGATTATACAATGCCCCATATGGAACCAAGTAGAGACTCGACTCCTCCTCTTCAAGTGGGGTGATGGATAGACTGTTGACATGGGATTTGCGGCTTAATGCATCGGCAACCACGTTTGCCTTACCGGGATGGTAGTGAATCTTGATCTCATAGTCTTTGATGAGTTCTAACCATCTCCGTTGCCGCATATTCAACCCCTTTTGAGTGAATATATACTTCAAACTCTTGTGGTCGGTGTAGAGGTGCACTAAGTTCCCAAGCAAATAGTGCCTCCACATCTTCAAGGCCAATACCACAGCAGCAAGATCGAGATCATGAGTCGGATAGTGCTGCTTGTGGTTACGGAGTTGACGTGAGCCATAGGCGACCAATCTTCCTCCTTGCATCAATACACAGCCAAGCCCGATGCCGGACGCATCACAATATACGTCGAAGGGCTTGGTTGTATCCGGTTGAGCTAACACCGGGGCTGTTGTAAGATGCTTCACTAATGCTTGGAAAGCTTCTTCAAAGGCTGAGCTCCAAACATATTTGATCCCCTTCTTCAACAGTTCAGTCATCGGCTTAGCAAGCTTGGAGAAGTTCGGTATGAATCTCCGGTAATATCCTGCTAACCCGAGGAATCTTCTGACCTCGTGGACTGATGTGGGGGACTTCCATTTCAGCACTTGTTCGATTTTGATTGGATCAACTGCAATGCCTTCTGCAGAAATAATGTGACCCAGAAATGGCACTTGGCTGATCCAAAACTCGCACTTGCTGAATTTGGCATAAAGCTTATGGTCTTGCAATCGTTGGAGCACGATGACCTGGAGTAAACTAAGATGTCGTCTATGAACACCACCACAAACTTGTCCAACTCCGGCATGAACACTGAGTTCATGAGATACATGAAATGTGTCGGGGCGTTGGTGAGACCAAAGGACATGACGAGGTATTCATACAACCCATATCTCGTCGAGAAGGCCGTCTTTGGAATATCTTCCGCCCGGATCTTGATTTGATTATATCCGAAGCGAAGATCCATCTTTGAAAATACACTTGCACCCACAAGTTGATCGAATAATATATCGATGCGGGGCAGTGGATATTTATTATTGATGGTGACGGCGTTGAGAGGTCGGTAGTCCACGCACAACCTCAAGGTTTCATCCTTCTTCTTCACAAACAGCGCCGAGCATTCCCATAGCGAGGAACTCGATCGAATGAAACCCTTATTCATTAAGTCATTGAGCTGCTCCTTCAGTTCAGCCAGCTCATTCGGAGCCATCTTGTACGGTCTCCGTGAGATCGGTGTCGTCCCAGGTACAAGTTCAATCTTGAACTCGACATCCCTTTCGGGTGGCATGCCTAGGAGATCATCCGGAAAGACATCCGGGTATTAATGGACCACACGAATATCCTCAAGTTTTGTGGCTTCCGTGTTATATGTGGCTGGAGCTTCTTGAACCGAACGGTCAAGAATAAGAACATGTGGTTCATGAAGTGGAGAGTTTAAACGAACCACACGTGGAATGATGTCAAGAACAGCACCATGGCGATGTATCCATGACATTCCTAAAATGACATCAAGTTTTTTACTCTCCAACATGATCAGAGAAGTTGGATATAGATTCCCACCCAACTGTAATGGTGCTCTATAGACCATTCTATCAGCTGTTATTTTCCCACCCGGAGAACATATCAAATATGAATTATTTGTGGGAATGATAGGCAGTTGATATTTAATAACATAAGACTGACTTATGAAATTATGGGTGGCACCGGAGTCAAAAAGTATGACTACGGGATGATCTAGGTAAGAGAACGTACCCGCGAGGACGGGTTCGCCTTCCGGCACGTCTTCGATAGCTAAGTGGTGGACGTTGCCGGGTTTTGGTGCTGGTTTTTCTTGGGCTGATTATGGGGCTGATTAGCACCCTGATATGGTGCTGCACCCCTTCCCTGTCGCGGCTCGGGGCAGTATCTTGAAATTTGCCCGACACGGCCACACGTGTAGCACGTGTAAGGTGTCGGGGTACCGCCGACTTGAGGACGGAATCCCGGTGCACGCTGTTGAAACTGAGGCGCACGCGGGACAATCCTTTGCTGCTGCTGTTGCTGTGGTGGATATGTCGGTCGAAAGCCCGGCGCATTATATTGCCGACCGCAAAACTGAGGCGGTCGCGCCGGTGGCTGCCATCTCTGACCGTATGGTGAGTGATACACCACGCGGTATTTCTGTGGCGTCCCACCACTGCTGCTCGTCAGCGCGCTGTGTTTCCTCTTATCAGAACCGCGCTCGCGCTGAGCATTCGCTTGTAGAATCGCGGCATTAACAAGGTCGTTGAATGTGCCGCGATTGCTTTGGGCGAGATGGACCTTCATCTTGGAATTCAGGCCCCGGAGGAAAGCGTTGCACTTGTTGTCTTCCGTCCCCACAAATCCTGGCGCATACTGCGCCAGCCGGTTGAATAACCTGGAGTACTCATGAGCACTCCTCTCGCCTTGACGTAGCGCCAGGAACTCCTGGAGCTTCATTTCCATCACACCGGGAGGTATGTGATAGGCGCGGAACGCCTCCCGGAACTCCATCCATGTGATGGCATGGCCAGCCGGTAAGGAGGCGGTGTAATTCGCCCACCAGGTACCGGCTTCTCCTTGAAGCTGTTGCGCTGCATACAGCGCCTTCTGGTGTTCGGTGCATCGTAGCAGCCCGAACTTCGCCTCCAGAGTGCGGATAATGCTGTCCGCCTCCAAAGGTTCTTCGGCCTACGTGAAGACCGGTGGATGTGTCGCTATGAATTCTGAATACGAACTTTGTTGGGGCTGGCGTTGCCCATTGTCTTGGCGTCCTCCCTGATGGGACACATTTTTCTGGACTAGCATCCGCAGCAACTCAGTTTGCTCGTCGCGCGAGCCGAGCACTGCAGCGAGAACCTCCGCCAGGTTCCTTGGAAGTTCTGGTGGTGGAGGAGGTGGTTGCTGCTGCGTCATGGTTTGCTCCGGAGGTGGAGACTCATCCCACGAACCTGACTCAGACCTCCCTCCTCTTGCGTTGAACGCGTCCGCACCATTCTGCATTCACATCATCCAAACGATCAGCATATGTTGGTTTAGCTCATCCAGTCTATACAATAATAATGCGAGAATGGAATAAACAGTACGCACAACAGTCACACATATGGATAAAGTATAAACTTTATGCAGCATATACATCCCTGGACCGTGTCATACGATCGAATTCCAAAGTATTGAACTTTATGGGTTAAAAGTTCATTTCGACCATCGGGGTCACCACGGGATGTTAAGTGTGTTACCATGCGTAATCCCTTGCTATTGTATTGGACCCAAACATGTACTCGCTCGAAATGATACGTGAAATGCAAAAACTTTTCGAATCCAACTCGGTGTTTTACAACAGACACTGGACGTCGAACGGTGAAACTAAGTGTTTTGGTGGAAACACTTCAACATGGTGCTCATTGTCCAGCCTCTGGTCCAGCTGACCAGTCTAGATAATTCAACAGTTTTGACCTCTATAGAGGCAAAATCTGGACTAGTGTTCAACAACAAAGTTGTAGCACATTTCCTGCACTTTCCAACGGTGTCTTACTTGACCCTTAGAAATTTCTCTGTAGCAAGTTGTGGTTGAAATACAGAAAATTTTCAGAGAGCATTTTTGGTCTGCCCTGTTTCTTGGCAGTACCTACTCATCTGAAATTTCACCCGATTGGGAGGGACATTTTGTTCTGGAGCTCCACAGAAAAGTTGTAGAGGACTTCTAAACCTTTCCAGAATGGTATCCCACACCTCCATTCGTTCAACTATTATTAAGTTATGCCCTGTTAAAAATTCAGCAACATTTCTGCCGAAACCAGGGGAGATTATTCCTAAGCTTTTGAGATTGAACCTATACTCCCAATTAACCCTTAGTTCAATATAGGAGTTTACTAACCCCTAAATGAATTCCTAAACTTTATTGTGATTCTTTTCTTTGAAATTAAACTTTTATGCAGTCGGTACTACGTTTCCTCAACAAAGAAAAATCCTAAACCGGTATTCCGGCTTATACGTGTCAAATGGTGGAACTAAAGACGTCACTCACAAACGGTTTCTATACGTCATGCACTAACGTGGTTAGTGTACCTGCAGAAAAACACACAATAATGGTGCACACAAAGGTTTTAGCATTTCAGGCAGTTCCATATCATAGTTAAAAACATACGGTCCGTATCATTGCCATAAGGATCGTCCTTGAGTCAAGCCACGTCTCAAGGTACATGGTCGTGTTTTCACACCACATGATGGGGAACCCGAGTAGAGCACGAACGGGTCGTCACGGTTGGGAATTTTATCAACCCAACGGATACCACCTACTGCTTCATGACCGTTGAGGCACGCCGATGGCGAGCGCTGCGTATGGCCCTTTGAACATTGAATGTTCAAGAGTTGCATACTATCGTGTTGCTTACCACACAATGGGGTATTCTCACTTTTGTCTAAAGCACGCTGGAGAACAGCGTTTTCATATGCTCTCAGAACCATTAAGAGGTTCAGAGACTCATATTAACTACCGTGCTAAGCCACGGTATATCATTCCATACTATTGCTCGTATGGCGAGCTTACCGCAATTGATCCGCCTGCGGTGGCGTACCTTACCTCTTCCCTGACGTCGGAGCGTCGTTACAGAATGTATAACATATAAGTTAGCTTTTCCACCTTAGTAACTACTACTATAATAGACCTTATGTGGGCTTAATGACTAATCCTCACTCGACTACTTCTAAGTTTTCAAAATAAACTCTTTTCGAGCGTGCTATTCCCAATGCGGCTCTGATACCACGACTGTGGGGACCACCCCGTGGTTCACCCACTCCAGGATCGCATGGGGTGGTGCCGTGCGATGCGGCACCCAACAGCACACACGAAAAGAATTAAGAACAACATACAAACTTTTATTTGATATAAAACAGTGGAAGTCTTTTACAAAACCTATTCATACAGCGGAAGTAATATACATATATGGTCTCTCATCCTAGCTATGCAAAAGTGCAGCCGTTCAGCCGGGGACGCTACACGCTAGCAGCAATTAACCGGAGATCACGGTGGCATGCAGGGCTCCAGCTCGGCCGTGTACCCAGACGGGGGCATCGCCTCTTCCTCGGAACCTTCCTCATAACTCTCACCTGCACACAGCTCAAATATTGCAAATGTGAGCACGAAGGCTCAGCAAGTCTTAATCGTCAACCCTAGGCATGGAACTCTACATGCAAGGATGTGTAAGATAGGAAAAAGGACTTTGCAATAAAGACATGCCTACATGTTGATCCTTACTTTCAGTTTTATAGCAACAGTTTAATGAGCCTTAGGCAGCCCTCACATCGGAAGTGCACAATCAAACAAGAAACGCTTTCCTCCGATGTGGTGATGCCCAAAGTGGAATATAAACTTAATTAGCTCTATAACTACAGCATACAAGGTTTCCAGAAATTAATAGTTCAATACAGCATATTCAGTTGGCTTATTTCACTTCTTACTACGTCACAGCGCAGTGAACAAGCGGGTACTCAAATAACCGTGAGGTACGGTGATTGCAATCAAGACACATCCGGATAACACGTCACATACACCCACTTTCAGAAGCGTGATTCCACACCCCTTCCTACTCTATTTTATGCAACAACCTTTCAAAGGCAACCCAAATGCCGAACCGGTCCATCCGTCACGGGCAGGAGGTCCCCGTGTGGAGCCTAACTGTGCCCACCGGCAGATTTACACCTTGCTACCCTCAACCCACTCCTATTTATGGTTGGGTAAGCCTCGGCACCCAGGTTAACCAATTACATCGATTTCCTGGTTCCCATATGCCAGTATGCATCCGGTACTGTTCGATACTTGTCCAGTAGGGCCGCACAAGGACGGTCCTGAATCGACACCAACAGGGCTACGCACGTGAGACCTCTGCTCACTGCATCCTATCCCCATGCTGGGTCTCATTTTCACAATTCAAGCCATTTTCTACCTCTTCTCATCCCGTGTGATAAGTACTATCTCGCGAGTAGCTTCCATCCACTCGACTTCTACCAAAATCCTAAACATTAGCATGGCATTCTCTACTCGTCGAGTTTGTAAACTACCCAACCCTTTATAGGATTTAAAAGGCTATGCAAGTGGGGTTTCAATCACCCTAACTCTAATGCATACATTCACCCTAGACATAAGTGATACAACTAAAAAACTTTATAAAAGGTACTTAAGTGCAAACCGGGGCTTGCCTGGTTGCGAGTTAAATGAGAAGTTAGCTTCTGGTGGGAGGACGTCCAAGGGCTCCGGTGCGTCCTCGACTTCGGTCACTAAATGAAATGTAGCAAAATATATGTATAAGTATTAAGGATTTATAAGAATTGAACTTCTATTCATAGCTACTGCTATTTAGGATCCTTAATTGGCTTTGGGACTTTTAGAGTGGATACTAGACTCTCTTAGGATGATTTAAGCCAAATTGGAGAAATGTCATTCACAATGTAGTCTTTAAAATTCCTACAAGTACACTGCTTCTCTGAGTTTTGAGCCCAATTCCGGAGGTTTGACATAGCTAACAGTGGAATATCTGATTAGGGTAAGTCTCCCTGGTTCTAACAAAATTTGTTTCACCATTTTTGGAGCTACCAACAGAGAGAGATGAATTTTTGAAGTTGAACAGAAGTTCTGAAATAGTTTCTGTTTAAATTGGAATTTTCAAATAAAGCCTGGACTTGGGAAGGCAAATGAACTCCAATGAAGCCCAAATTTTTACTTGAGATCAGTAACTATGGAAAGGATTTGCTGCCCAAATTTGGGGATCTTTCATAAGGAATTGCTCCTGTAATAAATCCCCAAAGGATTTATTAAAAACAATTCTACAGAAATTCCTGGGCATTTTCATAGCCTAAAATTGGTTTCTCTGTAAAGTACTCCTCATGAGGATTCCAACAAAATTGGTCTCACCTTTTTGGAGTTTTCTACACAAAGTTATGAGCCTCCAAAGTTTGAACTGTATTAAGAAATTCTGGAAATGTTTAAATCCCAGCGGTGGGTCCCACCCATCAGTTCCTTCTTCTCTCTCGCGCCGAACAGAGGAGTCCGCGGCGGTTGCTCTGGCGAGGGTGGCACGAACGGCTCTTCCGGGCATCTCCTGGTCCTAAACTCTCCGCTCTCCCATATTGAACCGCGCTGAAAACTTTGGGAGGGTCGCCGGCGGCCGTGGCTCACCGGAAACCACCGCGCACCAGTGACAGGAAGGTTTGAGACTCCGGCGAGGTCGGGAACCCGTATTCCTCCACCAAATGATCGGCTCTCGGGCTCTAGAGCATCAGTGAATGATGTAGGAGCCCGTAAGGGTCCTGGCCGCCGGTGAAACAGCCAGCAACTGGGGGCTCCACGGCGACCCGAGGTGCTTTTGCACCGGCGACTAAGAAAACAGCTAGGGCTCCCTCGTTTCTTGATGTTTTTGTGTGGTTCTTCGTCGAGGAGAGGCGCTAGGAAGTAGGGAAGCTCCGTGCAAGCTTACTCGAGGTCTAAAGGATCGTGCACCATGAATTTTCGTTTAGACCGAGCACTACCCGTCGGTGTACAGTTTGGGGAAATGGTGAAATTCTCGCCACCAGTTCTAGCAATCGCTAAACGGCTTCTGGCTACACGATCAGGACATACAAACACACCTTTCTTGTGTAGGGAAGGGGCGGTGACACCAGCCGTAGCGCGCTGTCCACGGCGACCTCCCTCGGTTCTTCCACGTTCACCCGAGGACCGTAGTTACTTTGCCAATTTCCGTAGCGATCACGCTCGGGACAGGAAAGGAGAGGGGCTGGATGGCTAGAGCACTGCCAGGTGCTCCTCTTTGCTGTGGAGGGCTCGCGCAGCCGAGCTCGGAGGGCTGTGGTCGATCGGAGAGAACTGAGCGGCGGTGTTCAGTGCAAATGAAACTGTTGCGGCGCTGCGCGAGCTGAGGGGGAAGAGAAATAGGGCTGGGGCGCTCGGGCGGTTGCTCTGATCACCCACGCGCGCGCCGACGTTGGAGGCAGCGAGAAACAGCTCGTTGGAGCCTTGGGCGCGGGTAGAGATCGAGCGCTGGCGCGCTGTGCTCGTCCGAGGGAAAAACAGTCGGTTTGTTTGCTGTGTGTGGCTGACAATTGGGCCCCATCTCCCCCCTTTGTTTAGTCAAATTTTTCTGATATTTTCTATCCAGCAACTCAACATTAAAGGCTTTACTTCACACCAAAGTTAAGTTTGAACTTGCTGAATTCAAATGGTTTGAATTCTTGTGTGAAATTTGGATGTGGTTTGATCATTTGAATTTGAAAAGGAGTTTGAATTCTCCACTTTGTATTGCCTAAAAAATATAGAAAGCCAGCTCCAAAATTTCCAATTTTTGGCATGGCTGCTCATTCAAAGGTGGTGAACACATTACTGAAACACAAATTTTCAAATTGAGGGAATTGGAATTTGAAACTGAATTTGAAATTCAGATTAGAGGGCTCTTCCTTTTAATCCCAAACAAATATGAAAACTCCTCCAAATGAGCTGGAATTTGGATGGGTAAATATACAGAATGTGAAGATCCAAGCTGTGCATTTAGATCTCCATATTTGGAAGTTCTTGGGAAGTCTAAACCATCACTTTGAACTTACACCATTAAAATTCAAAGTTTTATTTCCCCTCATTTTTCATAAGTGTACATGAGCTGACTTTTCTTGCTACCACTTTTGCGGATTTTACATAGAGTTGGGCCGAGGAGAGCGCTGGGCGAGCTGAGATCAGCACAAACGTAAGCGCTGCCGGGGAGGGGGGGGGGATTGGTGGCTTTTGGGGCGAGGGGGCCAGGGAGGGGTGTTAGCGTTGGATCGCTCAGAACGCACAAGTGCACACGCTGGAGGATTTTTTGTTATTTGTTAATATACACACAACTGAACACTGCTTATATAGGTGAAATCAAAACAGAAAATGTGGTCATGGGCGAGCGAGTTCAGCGCCACAATCCGAGCTGCACGTACCACGCCTCGTTCACCAAGAAACTTCACACCACGCCGTGCGCCGACGTGAGCACGTCGTGCCGCATTACATGAATGCTCATGCAAACTAAACCCCGGCACGCACGGTTCAAGGCATCCTACACATTCGGCTAAATGCAAATAGAAAAGGTAAATGCAACAACCTGCAGATTGATCCAACAAGTGGCGCCGTCCGACGGTGTGGCGGCCAAGGCAGATCGGCAGAAGGGAGGTGCTGCGCCGGGGAGGGGCGGCGCCAGGACGGTCAGTGCCAGGCGACGAGGAAGGACGGCGCCTGTAAAAGTCCCAAAAGTGAATGCAAAGAAACTGATGTTTGAACGTCATTGTGTTTCGGGTTCATGGAAAATGGGACTTACAAAAATTTTCTTACATGGGATGGTATATGTGGGGTTCAACAACATGGGCTCAAGCATTCATTTGAAGGTGTTGGACCAAGGTGGAGTTAAACTCCTGTGTAAATCATACATGGGTTTGAGAAAGAATAAAAAGTAGATCCTTGGACTCAAATGCTCACCTCAAATTGCCGCCAAACTTTTGAATACACATGAAACCTCATACATTTAAAATTGAGAAGATTTATATTGGCAACCATCTTCTTTTAGGGTGAGCTAAAAAGGAGTGAATTATGATCATGTTTGAATTCGTGATGAATTTTCAAAATGTTAAGGCAAAGGAATAACTTGAGTTTGTGTCACATTAAATGATGAACACAAACATGGACATGTGGGGGAAGTTAAAAAAAATCTTTAGCTCATACTGAACGCATGTTAACCAGGGAAAGAATTTCACTCCCAAAAAAAATCTAACTCATGTGCACATTCTCTATGAGTAGAGGGGAGGGAAATTTAAACCCAATTCTGAATCTTTGCAAAGGATTCATGTTCAGATTGTCCAAAGGCCTATATGTGAGATGACCATTGCATTCCTCAGGTATTAAAGAGCTTAAGTCCCAAATTTGCAGAAATTTGGATCTCATATACCATTTGTTCAAAGCATTATTTGAGATCACATTCAAATTCAAATTTGAATTTGGAAACTGGACCAAATGTGATCAATTTTGAAATCTGATTTCATATTCAAACTCCTCACATCATGTTTGGCCTATACTCCAAATTTTGGAAGATTTGTACAACGGTTGCGTGGGAATCTCAAAGCATAGCGGGGAAAAATCAAATGAGAGGGCTGGACCCACATGTCATTGGCCCTGTGCAGTGAACCGACTCCTCCCTCGCACGAGAGCGCGCCAGCAGCCGACCGAGACTGTTCCCAGCAAATCACTGACGCCACCTCCTGCTCCTTTTCTCAGTTTCCCCCGGCTCTTATCCTCCACACCGAAGCAACACACGAATTTTCTCACTCCCAGATCGTGCTCTCGCTCCCTTTTCTGCTCTCACGCGCGAAAGCAAGCCACCGGCGCCGCCTCTGTTCCTCTCGAGTGCACACCGGCGTTGTTCCTCCTTTGCTCGAGCTGTCAACACAAAAAGGGAGTGCCAACGTGTGTACAAGGTCTTCCCCAGCTCAGCTCTGACGCTCGGGGCTGCTGTTGGCCATAATTTGGAGATCAACGCTGAGGCCGAGGTGCAAACGGCGGAAACTGAAGTCGGGCCATGGTGGACAGAGCGCCACGGCCACCCTCTTCCCCAACTTGCTGTACACGAAAGGTGCGCTTGCATGTCCTGATCGTGTAGCCGGAGGCCGTTTAGCGTTTGCCAGAGCCGGTAGCAAGAATTTCGCTGTCTCCCGAAACCTAGTGCATGTGGGTAGGGCTCTGTCTACCCCAAAATTCGCGTTGCACGATCCACAAAAGCTCGAGCAACCTTGCGCACAGATTCTACACTTCCTAGCGGCCCTCCTCGAAGAAGATCCAAGCGAAAACATCTAGGATCGACCGAGTTCTAGCCATTTTTCGTGCCGCCATGGAGAAATCGCCTCGGGTCACCATGGAGATCGATGTTGCCGGCCTTTTCATGGAGTTTGGCGTCCATTTTCAGCATACTCAAGCTTCCACGGTGCTCTCCGAGCAATTCCCGACCGTTTTTAAGCGGTGTAGAAGGTTTCCGACCACGCCCGAACCCTAGCAGCCGCTACCACCGTGGCGCACCATTTTCCGGTGATCTTTGGCCGTCGGTTACCCCACCGACGATCTCAGCGTGTCTAAAAACGTGGGGGCGGCAATTTTCAGCTCGGACGGCGCCCGAGAACCTCAGTCCGGCGACCCTCGCCGGCGCACGCCGCCGTCCGCGGCCGAGTTTAAACATTTCCAGAATTTCCCTAATTCGATTTAAACTTTGGAGAGCCATAACTTTGTGTAGGAATGTCCAAAAATTGTCAAATAAATTTTGTTGGATTCCTCTCATAGAGTACTATCCACGGGTGCAGCTCAATATTTATGAAAACCCTGGATTTGGCTCATTAATTCATATAACAAAAATATTATAGGAATTTTTCCAGTAGTCATGTGTATTGGAAAATTCCCAAATTTGGGCAGAAGATCCTTCCGAATATACTTGAACTCCAGTAAAAATTTCAGAGGCATTGGAACTTATTTGGCTGGCCAAATGAGGCGTTAATTCTTTATGCCTCTGAAAATTGGAAAATAGAATAGAGCTCCTTTTCAGTTTCTCACCAATTCATGTAAAGGTCATATCTTGGTGTAGGGAACTCCAAAATTAGTGATTCAAATTGGGTTGGATTCAGATTGAAAAACTCTATCCAAATATGCAACCCAATTTATATGAAAGTCATTATTTATTTCTGGAAAAAATTTTAAATCTTTTAAGAGAGAATTTAAGAGGGAGTTTGGTTCATCCAAAAATCCTCAAATTTTTCCTGAATATTCTTTAGGATGTTAGTTAACTCCTGTAAAATTTTCAGCTCATTTGGAGTTAATTTGGTTAGGAGAATCCTGATTTCAATTTGCTGTGTTCAAATGAATACAGAAACATTTCCAGAGAATTTTCAAAACTTGGAAATTCAGTTCTGGGAAATTCCTAGTTCCAAAATTCCTAGGAAAATTCATGCATGATCCCTGAGCTAGGTTTTAAATTTGGTTCACTTGGATTTTCATAAAAGTGCAAATGTATTCAGAATTAATTCCTTTTTGCCTAAATGCTTAGGGAATTGTTCTGAGTGAACTACTCATTGAAAAATACTAAATTTTGGTCCAGAATACTTTATTGTGACAAGGAACTCACATGAAAATTTTCAGATCCATTGGAGCTCTGGATCAGTACTGTTCTGTTCAACCTCATTAGGTGATCAACACACAAGTGATGAAAAACACTTATCACTTGATCATAGTGCTTAAACCCAAACCCAAACCACTAGCACCAGTGTCATTTTAAATTCGTAAACAGAGTTCCAGTTTTAAACTTGCCTTTAGAACTTGTTAGCAAAAGCTTTACAATTGAACACATATGCATATTCATAACATGTAGTCCCTCTACGTGAAGATTGTGAAGCAATTGAAGTGGAGATCAAAGAGGAAGGAAAGCGAGTGATCAAGCCACAAGTTGTCTTCACTAACTGAATAGATACTTAATCACCTGCAAAACCAAGGAAAGCTCCGGTTTGCATTTAAGTTGTTTATAAAATTTTATTTTGTTCACTACTATGGTTAGAGTTTGTATGTGCATTAGGTCAAGTATGTTTTATACTCCAAATGCATGACCAAAGAAACCCTCGAGTCAAGGGTAGAAGACGTATCCCCGCTATAGAATAATGCCATGCTAAATAGGCTGTGAACTCCGGTAGAAGTCGAGTAGTTGGAATCTACTGGCGAGCTATAGTGCGGGATCACACGGGTATGAGTTAATGAGGCAAACTAAAGTTTATGTTTCCTAAGATGAGACCGGGCAGGAGGGTTAGGCAGCGACAAGACGAGGTCTTGGTTGAGTAGCTCTGCCTGTTTCGGTTAAGGACCGAGCCGTGTGCAGCCCCGCTGAGCAACTATTGAGTTGTGTACCGGATGCTTACTGCTATATGGGACCCAGGAAACCGATGTACCAGGTTAACTGGATTGTAGAGGCATACCACATCGTCTCATTAGACCTATGAGACCGAGACGGCGCGACCGGTTCTACCGTCGTTTGTCCTGCGAAAGGTTACCTCATACGACGTAATGAAGGACGCCAGATTTGGGTCTTCAGAGGCGGGCGTGTGTGTCGAGTTGTCCGGGCAGCGTTTGATTCGAATCACCGTCCCTCACGGTTATGAGTACCGCTTGCTCACTGTGTTGTGACGTAGTAAGCAAGTTGTGTGAGAACAGTTTGCATGATTTAATTGCTGCTATGATAATTGGAATTGCATGAAAACCATGTATGAAGTAGTGATAGAGCAAATTAAAGTTCATTTCCACCTTGGGACAAGTAACATTGGAATGAAGCGTTTCTTGTTTGATTGTGGAGTTCCAATGTTGCTGGGCGCAAGGGCACTACTGTGATGGCTAAAATCTGAAAGTTAAGGATGAACTTGTAGGCGAGTCTTTTTGGCAAATTAAATGTTTAGGTCTTAAGTTACTTTCATGTAGAGTTGCGTGCTTTAGAAGAGACGGTTAAGTCTTTCTGAGCCTTTGTGCTCACTCTTGCTGTATGAGTGGTTTTGCAGGTTAACTTCGACGCTTATAAAGAAGGTTGTTCAGTGAGACTCGGAGACTTATAAGTCATGTTACACACGGAGAACCTAGCCGCTACAATGTGACACCCCAAAAAAATTGTGTTAAGACCCTAAATCATGTTAAGAGGGAAATTTAAAATATTTTGGACGTGTTGCATGTTTTGCAAAAATTCAAATTCAAACTGGAATTCAAATTAAACTCAAAACAGAAAAGAAATAGAAAAAGAAAAAGAAAAAAAAGAAAAAAACCGGCCAGTGGGCCGAAACCCACCAGCCGGCCCAACCAGCGCCCGCGCCAGCCCACAGCCGCACGCGCCGCTTCCTCCCACTGACAGGCGGGGCCCGCCAGTTCATCGTCTACCTCGCGCCGCGCCGGACTCTCTCTAACCCGAATCAAAACCGATCGGGATTTCTGCGAATCCCAGCTGAATTCGGCTCGGGAGCGACGCAAACTCGATCTAAACCAACCAGCCGCCCTCCCCCGTCTATAAAGACCCCGGCCTCGTTCTGTTTTTCCCCCGCGATCCGCCGATTTTCCTCCCGTGAGAACCGAGACTTCTCCGGCGAATTCTGGCCGATCTAAGCTCGAAAATTCCAATCTAACTCGCTAGTCTTGATCCACCGCCTCCGGGGAACCTTGCAGGTGCAGAAAACTCGGTGACTTGCTGTGTAAACACAGCGCCGACGAGCCTCGCCGTGAATTCACCTCGGACCTCGTCGCCGATCACCTTCCAGGACCTCCGAGCTCAAGAAAACCCCCGAGGTGAGATCCCCGACCTCCCCTCCACCGATCTATACCATAATATCACAGTTCTAGGAAGAATTCTCGAAAATCCAAAAGTCTCCGGCGAGATGGCCGCTTCCCACCGCCGTGCGCCGCCGGCAGCGCCGCCCGCGTTCGATCAGAGCGACGTGGCCGCTTGTGCGCCGTTTATTTTAAATCGCACGGTAGGGTTTAGATCCCCGCGTACCGGTTCGACGTTATAATCTCAGCGGTCGGTTTAAAATCGGACGGTCCACGTCAGCCCCGCGTTATAAAGACTGGAAATCTTACGTGCTACACCCTGGGGTTCTTGGGAAATAAGAGCTAGCCCCGGAAACTTCTGATCTAGCCCCTGGATATTCAGAAAATCATGTAAATTCATTTAAAAATCAGTTTTAGCCCCTGGACTTAATAAAAATTAGGAAAAACCCCTCTGATAAGTGTAGCTAGACCCCTGGAAATTCTGAAAATAATATTATAGACCCTGTAGTGGGGTGAGTTTACCTTTTTAGCCCTGTTTAGTATTTAACTTAGGAAATTGAATATGTGGCTAGTGTTTAAAAATTAAAAAGTGGGACAAACATATTGTCAAAATTTAATTAAAGACTTTCTCAGTATTTAGGAAACTTTGGAGTGAGATAAAAACATATTTTGGGCTGAATTGAATCTGTTTAATTTATTATTCACATTTAGGGGCACATTTTTAAGTAATGAATAGTTTTAGAAAATAGGGAAAATAATTGTGAAATAGTTTACATCATAGGCAAAGGTCAAAATATGTTATTAAATTATTTAGGACCAGAACCTATTCTGTTTAGATGATGTGTATTACTAATTTCATAATAAAGTACACATTTATGCATAGGAAAATAAATATGAAAATATAGCAACTAGTAAATGATAAATGGAGTTTCTAAAATCCAAAGAATTCAGTTTAGGGTTGGTAGAAATTCTGAAGGCACATATGGAGAAGAAAAATACCTTTCATACATACTTGGTAGTAAAAAGGTGTAGTAGTTGAATATAAGGAATTTATTTAAATTGGAAACTCATATATATATAGTATGTAAGTATAAATGTGAACACAAAAGTAGGAATCATATACATATGATTAAAAGTGCATGCAAGCCACAAACCAACACACATAGAGTAACCACAACACACATAATGGTGAATGACTTTCATAAATATGAATGTGTGGTTTGTATGAAGTGGAAGTGTGAACTATGTCTTATGGATTGTTGTTTTTCTTTTGCTATGTGTGATGGTATGATGTAGAACCTGCTCAGGAGCATGTTATCCCTTTCCAAGATCAAGACTACCCATTCCAAGAGCAGCAGGAAGGAGGCAAGTGTCCTTGACCACTTTGATCCTATGCTAGGATGTGTAGATAGAATTATTTGCATTGTCAAATGAAATATGAAACCCATGCTAGGACGTTTCCCTAGAATCGCATTACCTTGTTTCCTTGTAGCTTGGGTTGGGATTTATTTTATCATGTTATTTATTGTTATGCATATCCTTAGACATGCTTAGAATGGGATATTTGGGATATGAGATCATCAGTTTATTTTACCATACTCTTGAATGAGATATTGTGAGATATGTAGAGGTAGGGATCAAGGCAAGTTGGATGTTTTGGTTGTGTGCTGGGTGCACGAGACTCGGGTTTGTGTTTAGTACTTGCCTGGATCCTAAGGACCGGTTCATGGAGCATGTAACCTGGCTTTACAGTGCCAACCACATGCTGAGATGGGGCAGCTTGGCCATTTAATTAGGTGTATCCACGGCGTGGTATGGGTGTGTTGGATGGTGAGGGGAATAGGTGTCAGCTAGACTACCATATGAACCGCAAGGCTCAAGAGGGGGCCACTGCAGCGGGGTTGGAGCCTCTTGTATGCTGTTAGGGGTGAAACCTCAGTGGGCCCACGCTCGTCGGGAATCTTTTTGTAAAGGCTTCGTAGTGATCTCCTGGCTACACACCTGGGAAGTGTGAATGTGGTTCGTAGCCACTGGCATAATGGAGGTTCTTTTAGTCCACCCGGCAATGGGGGATGAAATCGCTACATGTGGGTACAGTGGTACAAACTCTGCAGAGTAAAAACTGTCATGACAGCCGTGCTCACGGTCAAGAGCGGCTTGGACTTATTCATGATTAGAGGAGTGATGGTTTTTGGAAAGTTGTGGATGTTAAGCGAGGAGCTTAACATTGGAAATGATGTTATGGTTATGGGATTATGATGATGGGATGGGAGATTGGGACCATTTCACCTGTGTAGTAATGTAGGTGCTTAATAAGCTAAGGTGATAGGTATTACTTGCATAGTGCTTTAACCATGAGTACAACCTTCTCTTGTTCTAGCCATGCATGACATAACTTTCCCACACTTGCTGAGTACCATTGGTACTCAACCTTGCATATTTGTTGGTTTATATTGCTGCTCAGGTCAAGATAATGAGGTGGTGTATAATAACCAAGATTTTGGACCCGAAGAAGGTTTCTAGGTTCATGGAGACCCCCGGGCAACGCCTGTGATGGAGCCCTCAAGAATAATATTCCGCTGTTAGTTTATTTACTTGTGATGAACTTATTATTGTCCATCGAGACATTTGCTATGTAAGACTTATTTATATTCGACACCTGGCTTGTAATAAATGATGCTTCACTATTTGTCATCACATGTATGAGAAAATGATCCTGGCATACATGTGATATTCACTCGGTTGTTCTTCGGAGAAACCGGGTGTGACAGAAGTGGTATCAGAGCCAAGGTTGCCCGTAGGAACGTGGACCTAGGTAGAAATGGACGTATTTAAGGGCCTTATTTTCATAAAAACTATTTTTGCAAGGTGTGTGTTTAAAAGTGTTATTTAATGAGTCACTTTCTTCACCTTACCCCAATTTTCATTCAAAATAGGATTTTTGTTTAAAAGTTTATCTAACCTAAGTTTAAATGCTTTTTGTTTTAGATGTTTCGCATGATTCGCACCGCTCGAAAGTCCACAGGAGGGGGAGTTCCCGTAGTTGCCCTTGCCGAAAGAGAGGAGAGCCGTCCGGTGACGTACCTTTCCTACAGATTGGCAGTAGGAGGCTTGTTGCGCCGTCTTCGGCGTATGCTCGAAGCCGCCGACAATACGGGCAAGCTAATCATCCACTATAACTCCACCAGGACCATCCGTGAGAAGAGGGAAGAATGGAGTTCAGAGATGAGGATTATACACGAAAATCAGCTGCTTAAGATCCACCACTCTCCAGCTTGTAGAGCGACACAGGTCGATGCGGAGAAGGATCTCACCTGGGAGGCCATCACCTGCCAGAGTCACATCTATCGTCGCCACCTGGACAGGACTGAGTACATGTATGTCCTCCAGCATGAGAGTGGTACCACGGAATACATGTACCCGCCGGTGCAGCAAGGGACTTCTCATGAGCACATGGACTTGTGCTTGGAGGATGCTTCTATGCTCAGCACTCGACTGCAGGAGTGCCAACAAGAGCTTCAGGATGTCCGGGACACCCTGAAGGAAACGGAGGCGTTGCTGCGATCCTGCTTAAGGGCGAGAGAAAGAGGAGATGGGAATGAATTGTGTGTCACCGTGAATGATACATGGACTCCTGACTCCCCGGATCGCCGAGCGATCAGGCGTCGTCGCACTTCTCCACCAGCAGCCTCCCCACCAAAAGCAGAGTCAGAAGGCAGCTGAAATGATGAGGAAGATCCCGAGGAGCCAGCTCAAGAAAACGAGTAGTGTAGAATCCTTCCTTAGTTAGCAAGATGTCGAATAGTCGAGTCGTTACCTTAGTTAATGGTGTGTTAGTGCTTGGTGTGTGACGTGAGTTGTGGAAGCCATGAGCAATTGTCCACAACCTCGTCTTCAGATTGTTTTGCTTTGGTGTGTGAACCCACATGAAATAATAGTGCATTTATTTTTATGTGAGACATGAACCCTCAGAAGGTATAACAAAGCCTCAACACTCCAAAGTAAAAACAAGTGAAAGTAGTAAGATAATACGTAATGCTTCAAATTAACATTGGTTGATTCTGCCAGATGGCCGGAAGAGGAAAAGGACGTGCTGCCAACCCCGCCAACAACAACGATGAGGCATGCAACCCTTATCTTTCTGGAGGCCAGGACAGGGGTGGTCGCCGTGAAGGAGTTGATCCCCTCAACCAAATGCTGGAGAATCAGAATCAGCTCATCCAGAACTTGACTCAAGTGGTGGCCAACTTGCATCAAGTTCCACCTCCACAAGCTGCACCACGCCAACCAAGGTTGAGTGAGTTTCTAGGAACTCAACATCCGAAGTTTGCAAGTGCTGCTGAACCTCTAGAGGCAGATGATTGGCTTAAGACCATTGAGAGCAAGATGAGGATCATACAGTGCCAAGGGTACGAGAGGGTGCTGTTTGCCTCTCATCAATTGCATGGACCTGCTGCTGATTGGTGGACCGCCTACGTGGCCGCCCATCATGACCCTGAGAACATCACTTGGGAAGAGTTCAAGCGTAGTTTCCAAAACCATTACATCCCAAGAGGTGAACTCAAAAACAAGAGGAAGGAGTTTTTGGGGTTGCAGCAAGGTAACATGAATGTGAGGGAATACCTCACTAAATTTACTCAACTATCCCGTTATGCCCCACGAGACATAGAGACTGATGAGCAGAAACAAGATTGTTTCGTGGAGGGACTTACCGCGGAGATGCAGTGTGCAATGTCCTCAAATGAGTATGAAAGCTTCCAAAAGATGGTGGACAGAGCATTTGTGGTAGAAAGGAAGCTAAAGGCCTTGGAAAATGAGAATAAGAGGAAGGCCGGTTGGTCACATCAAGCCTCGGGTAGCAACACCCGCCCCCGTCTGATGCAGCAACCAGCAGGGCAGACGAACCGTGCTGCGGTACCCTACTCAGCACCAAGAGGGTACAACCCGAACTACAGGCCGCCGGCAGCACCAGCACAGCCACAACGTCAGT
Organism: Neostapfia colusana; assembly: GCA_030760725.1. Classification (NCBI taxonomy): domain Eukaryota; kingdom Viridiplantae; phylum Streptophyta; class Magnoliopsida; order Poales; family Poaceae; genus Neostapfia; species Neostapfia colusana. Next base: position 37,552,024 of record JASWHV010000009.1, on the reverse strand, counting down.
TTGTACAGCAGCCTCGCCCTGCATATCCACCTCGACCAGCAGTACAAGGACCCTCAAACCAACCCCAAGACAACAAAGGCCAGACACCTAAGGTTGGGGTGCAATGCTTTACCTGCGGTGAAGTGGGGCACTATGCCCACAAATGCCCAAAGAAGAAGCCCGCAAAGCCACAACAGCAGAATGTGATGCGAGGACGGGTGAACCACGTCACTATGGAGGAAGCGCAAGAGGCACCCGACGTGGTAGTTGGTAAGTTTCCTGCCAATTTACACCTTGCAACCCTGCTGTTTGATTCTGGTGCTACCCACTCGTTCATCGCTAAAGGATTTGTTAAGAAACATGACCTAGCAACAACACAAATGAATTATATGTTAGCAGTAAACTCTCCAGGTGGAGAAATAAGGACAAGACAAGTGTGTCCCAAGGTGAACCTAGACATTAATGGGGTAGTATTTACTGCTAACCTCATAGTGATAGATTCACAAGGGATAGATATTATATTGGGTAGGGATTGGTTGAACAAACATAAAGGGATTATCCATTGTTCGACCAGAACGGTGGAACTAACTCACCCTAGTGGCACAAGAGTAAAGTTCATAACAATACACGAGCCTAGGAGGGACATTAAATTATATCAAGTTGAGGTGAAATTGGAGGACATCAGGATCATCAGGGAATATCCAGATATTTTTCCGGAGGAGTTGCCAGGTATGCCTCCCGATCGTGAAGTGGAATTTGCAATTGAGCTAGTACCTGGAACAGCCCCGATTTACAAAAGACCTTATCGGATGGACTCCAAGCAGCTGGAAGAACTCAAGGATCATTTGAGAGAACTGACGGAGAAGGGGTATATTCGCCCTAGTTCCTCACCTTGGGGAGCTCCGGTGATATTTGTGCCCAAGAAGGATGGAACCCAAAGGTTATGCGTGGATTACCGTGCTTTGAATGAGGTAACCATCAAGAACAAGTACCCATTACCCTGCATTGAAGACTTGTTTGATCAGTTGAGAGGCGCTTGTGTGTTCTCGAAAATTGATCTCAGGTCGGGATACCACCAACTCAAGATAAGGCAATCTGATATTCCCAAGACAGCTTGCGTATCTCGGTACGGACTGTATGAATACACCGTCATGCCTTTCGGGCTAACTAATGCCCCGGCATACTTCATGTATCTCATGAACAAGGTATTCATGGAATATGTGGACAAATTTGTAGTGGTTTTCATAGATGACATTCTCGTCTTCTCCAAAGATGAAGAAGAACATGAGAAACATCTAAGGTTGGTGTTGCAGAGGCTGAGAGAACACCAACTATATGCCAAGTTGAGCAAGTGTGAGTTTTGGCTGAAGAGAGTTCCCTTCTTAAGACATATAATCTCGGAGGGAGGAATCTCCGTAGATCCCGCCAAAATCGAGGATATCCAGAAGTGGAAGACCCCTGAAAATGTCGGGGAAGTTCGAAGCTTCTTGGGATTGGCTGGATACTATCGACGGTTTATTGAAGGATTCTCCAAGATCTCGAGACCTCTCACCAAACTGTTGGAGAAGGGAATCACATTCACCTGGACGCCACAGTGCGAGACGAGTTTTCAGGAGCTAAAGAAGAGATTGACAACAGCCAAAGTGTTGGTTATGCCAGATATGCAGAAGAATTTCACTGTGTACTGCGATGCCTCTGGAAATGGGTTGGGATGTGTTCTCATGCAAGAAGGGCATGTCGTGGCATATGCATCCCGGCAACTTCGGAAGCACGAGAAAAACTATCCTACACATGACTTAGAACTAGCCGCAGTGGTACACGCGTTGAAAATTTGGCGGCACTATTTGATGGGGAAAAGGACCAAGATATATACGGATCATAAGAGTTTGAAGTACATTTTCACACAGCCAGATCTCAACCTCAGACAAAGGAGATGGTTAGAGCTAATCAATGACTTTGATGTGGGCATCAACTATCATCCCGGGAAAGCAAACATCATGGCCGATGCTTTGAGTCGGAAAGTGCAGGTCAATAAGTTGAGCTTGAAGGACATGCCTGCAGAATTGAAGGACGAGGTTATAAGGCTCAATCTATGCCTGGTAAATAGTGGTGAAGCCATCGCCATGGAAGTGGACTCCACACTAGAGCGAGACATACGCGAGGGTCAAAAGAATGACGAGAAGATACGAGAGATCAGACAATTCATCAAGGAAAATAAAACTCCTGGTTTTAGAGAGGATGAACAAGGAACGGTGTGGCACAGGAAAAGAATCTGTGTGCCTGAAGTAAAGAAGATCCGTGAATTGATTTTGAGGGAAGCTCACGATTCTGACTATTCCATTCATCCTGGGAGTACGAAGATGTACCAGGACCTCAAAAGCAGGTATTGGTGGTATGGCATGAAGGGAGATGTCGCGGAACATGTTGCTCTATGTGACACATGTCAGTTGGTGAAAGCAGAACATCAACGACCCGCGGGATTATTGCAACCACTCAAAGTGCCTGAATGGAAATGGGAAGAAATCAGCATGGATTTCATCGTGGGATTGCCTAGGACCCAATCAGGATATGATTCGATATGGGTCATCATTGATAGGCTAACCAAGGTAGCTGACTTCATCCCCGTGAAGGAAAGCTACAGCGGATCCAATTTGGCAGAGTTGTACATGTCAAGGATCGTGTGTTACCATGGAGTGCCAAAGAAGATTGTGTCGGATCGAGGGACACAGTTCACCTCAAGGTTCTGGCAGAAGTTGCACGAAACCATGGGAACCCATCTGAATTTCAGCTCTGCCTATCATCCCCAAACTGACGGGCAGACGGAGAGGACCAATCAGATTCTTGAGGATATGCTGAGAGCATGTGCACTCAAAAACAATCGGAGTTGGGACAAGAACTTACCGTATGCGGAGTTTTCCTATAACAACAGCTATCAAGCTAGTATGAAGATGTCACCGTTTGAAGCTTTGTACGGGAGGAAGTGCAGAACTCCCCTATTTTGGAATCAAACAGGGGAAAGTAAAGTGTTTGGTCCAGAAGTACTACAAGAAGCCGAGGCAAAGGTGAGGGAAATTCGAAATAACTTGAGGATAGCACAGACACGCTAAAAGAGCTATGCCGATGTACGAAGAAGAGAGCTCGTTTTCAACGTGGGGGACTATGTCTATCTCAAGGTGTCCCCTATAAGAGGACTTCATCGGTTCAAGGTGAAAGGAAAGTTGTCACCTCGATACATCGGACCCTTTCAAGTTCTGGAAAGGAAAGGCGAAGTGGCGTATCAACTAGAGTTACCGGCTCGTCTATCGGATGTGCACGATGTGTTCCATGTGTCACAACTCAAGAAATGCCTGAGAACGCCTGAGGAGGTGTTACCCATGAATGAAGTGGACATAGCTGAGGATTTGTCTTATGCCGAGCAACAATACAATATTTTGGAGACAATGGGGGAGTTCTGCACTTCCTCCCGTACAAAGCTTCAAACGGTGACATCTTCATACTAGCTTGATAGATGTTGTTATAGGAAAACTCCGCATACGGTAAGTTCTTGTCCCAACTCCGATTGTTTTTGAGTGCACATGCCCTCAGCATATCTTCAAGGATCTGATTGGTTCTTTCCGTCTGCCCGTCAGTTTGGGGATGATAGGCAGAACTCAAGTTCAGATGGGTTCCCATGGTTTCGTGTAACTTCTGCCAGAACCTTGAGGTAAACTGTGTCCCTCGATCCGACACAATCTTCTTTGGCACTCCATGGTAACACACGATCCTTGACATGTACAACTCTGCCAATTTGGATCCGCTGTAGCTTTCTTTCACGGGGATGAAATGAGCTACCTTGGTTAGCCTATCAATGATGACCCATATCAAATCATATCCTAATTGGGTCCTAGGCAATCCCACGATGAAATCCATGCTGATTTCTTCCCATTTCCATTCAGGCACTTTGAGTGGTTGCAATAATCCCGCGGGTCGTTGATGTTCTGCTTTCACCAACTGACACATGTCACATAGGGCAACATGTTCCGTGACATCTCGCTTCATGCCATACAACCAATACCAGCTCTTGAGGTCCTGGTACATCTTCGTACTCCCAGGATGAATGGAATAGTCAGAATCATGAGCCTCCTTCAAAATCAATTCACGGATCTCCTTTACTTCTGGCACACAGATTCTTTTCCCGTGCCACACCGTTCCTTGTTCATCCTCTCTGAAACCAGGAGCTTTATTTTCCTTGATGAGTTGTCTGATCTCTTGTATCTTCTCGTCATTCTTTTGACCCTCGCGTATGTCTCGCTCGAGTGTGGAATCCACTTCCATGGCGATGGCTTCACCACTATTTACCAGGCATAGATTGAGCTTTATAACCTCGTCCTTCAATTCTACAGGCATGTCCTTCACGCTCAACTTATTGACCTGCACTTTCCGACTCAAAGCATCAGCCACGACGTTTGCTTTCCCGGGATGATAGTTGATGCCCACATCAAAGTCATTAATTAGCTCTAACCATCTCCTTTGCCTGAGGTTGAGATCTGGCTGTGTGAAAATGTACTTCAAACTCTTATGATCCGTATATATCTCTGTCCTCTTCCCCATCAAATAGTGCCGCCAAATTTTCAACGCGTGTACCACTGCGGCTAGTTCTAGGTCATGTGTAGGATAGTTCTTCTCGTGCTTCCAAAGCTGCCGGGATGCATAAGCCACGGCATGACCTTCTTGCATGAGAACACATCCCAACCCGTTTCCAGAGGCATCACAGTACACCGTGAAATTCTTCTGCATATCTGGCATAACCAACACTGGGGCTGTTGTCAATCTTTTCTTTAGCTCCTGAAAACTCGTCTCGCACTGTGGCGTCCATGTGAATGTGATTCCCTTCTCCAACAGTTTGGTGAGGGGTCTTGAAATCTTAGAATCCCTCAATAAACCGTCGATAGTATCCAGCCAATCCCAAGAAGCTTCGAACTTCCCCGACACTTTCAGGGGTCTTCCACTTCTGTATATCCTCGATTTTGGCGGGATCTACGGAGATTCCTCCTTCTGAGATTATATGTCCTAAGAAGGGAACTCTCTTCAGCCAAAACTCACACTTGCTCAACTTGGCATATAGTTGGTGTTCTCTCAGCCTTTGCAACACCAACCTTAGATGTTTCTCATGTTCTTCTTCATCTTTGGAGAAGACGAGAATGTCATCTATGAAAACCACCACAAATTTGTCCAGATATTCCATGAATACCTTGTTCATGAGATACATGAAGTATGCGGGGGCATTAGTTAGCCCGAAAGGCATGACGGTGTATTCATACAGTCCGTACCGAGATACGAAAGCTGTCTTGGGAATATCAGACTGCCTTATCTTGAGTTGGTGGTATCCCGACCTGAGATCAATTTTCGAGAACACACAAGCTCCCCTCAACTGATCAAACAAGTCTTCAATGCGGGGTAATGGGTACTTGTTCTTGATGGTTACCTCATTCAAAGCACGGTAATCCATGCATAACCTTTGGGTTCCGTCTTTCTTGGGCACAAATATCACCGGAGCTCCCCATGGTGAGGAACTAGGGCGAATATACCCCTTCTCCGTCAATTCTCTCAAATGATCCTTGAGTTCTTCTAGCTGCTTGGAGTCCATCCGATAAGGTCTCTTGTATATCGGGGCTGTTCCAGGCACTAGCTTAATTGCAAATTCCACTTCACGATCGGGAGGCATACCTGGCAATTCTTCCGGAAAAACATCTGGATATTCCCGGACAATCCTGATCTCCTCCACTTTCACCTCAACTTGATTTAATTTAATGTCCCTCCTAGGCTCTTGTATTGTTATAAACTTTACTCTTGTGCCACTAGGGTGAGTTAGTTCCACCGTTCTGGTCGAACAATGGATGATTCCCTTATGTTTTGTTAACCAATCCATACCCAAGATAATATATATCCCTTGTGAATCTATCACTATGAGGTTAGCAGTAAATACCACCACATTAATGTCTAGGTTCACTTTGGGACACACTTGTCTTGTCCTTATTTCTCCTCCTGGAGAGTTTACTGCTAGCATATGGTTCATTTGTGTTGTTGCTAGGTCATGCTTCTTAACAAACCCTTGAGCAATAAACGAGTGGGTAGCACCAGAATCAAACAGCAGGGTTGCAAGGTGTAAATTGGCAGGAAACTTACCAACTACCACGTCGGGTGCCTCTTGTGCTTCCTCCATAGTGACTTGGTTCACCCGTCCTCTCATTACATTCTGCTGTTGTGGCTGCGCGGGCTTCTTCTTTGGGCACTTATGGGCACAGTGCCCCACTTCACCACAGCTAAAACATTGCACCCCAACCTTAGGTGCCTGGCCTTTGTTGTCTTGGTGTTGGTTCGGGGGTCCTTGCACTGCTGGTCGAGGTGGATATGCAGGGCGAGGCTGCTGGGGGAGAAGTGCGACGACGCCTGATCGCTCGGCGATCCGGGGAGTCAGGAGTCCATGTATCATTCATGGTGACACACAGTTCATTCCCATCTCCTCTTTCTCTCGCCCTTAAGCAGGTTCGCAGCAACGCCTCCGTTTCCTTCAGGGTGTCTCGGACATCCTGAAGCTCTTGTTGACACTCCTGCAGTCGAGTGCTGAGCATAGCAGCATCTTCCAAGCACAAGTCCATGTGCTCATGGGAAGTCCCTTGCTGCACCGGCGGGTACTTGTACTCCGTGGTACCACTCTCACGCTGGAGGACATACATGTACTCAGTTTTGTCCAAGTGGCGACGATAGATGTGACTCTGGCAGGTGATGGCCTCCCAGGTGACATCTTTCTCCGCATCGACCTGTGTCGCTCTACAAGCTGGAGAGTGGTGAATCTTAAGCAGCTAATTTTCGTGTATAATCCTCATCTCTGAACTCCATTCTTCCCTCTTCTCACGGATGGTCCTGGTGGAGTTATAGTGGATGATTAGCTTGCCCGTATTGCCGACGGCTTCGAGCATACGCCGAAGACGGCGCAATAAGCCTCCTACTGGCAATCCGTAGGAAAGGTACGTCACCGGATGGCTCTCCTCTCTCTCGGCAAGGGCAACTACGGAAACTCTCCCTCCTGTGGACTTGCGAGCGGTGCGAATCATGCGAACCATCTAAAATAAAAGGAATTTAAAATTAGGTTAGATAAACTCTCAAACAAAAATCCTATTTTGAATGAAAGTTGGGGTAAGATGAAGAAAGTGACTCCATTAAATAACACTTTTTTTCAACACACACCTTGTAAAATAGTTTTTAAGAAAATAGGGCCCTTAAATACATCCATTTCTACCTAGGTCCACGTTCCTACGGGCAACCTTGGCTCTGATACCACTTCTGTCACACCCGGTTTTTCCGAAGAAACAACCAAGTGAATATCACATGTATGCCAGGATTATTTTCTCATACATGTGATGACAAATAGTGAAGCATCATTTATTACAAGCCAGGTGTCGAATATAAATAAGTCTTACATCGCAAATGTCTCGATGGACAATAATAAGTTCATCACAAGTAAATAAACTAGCAGCGGAATATATTCTTGAGGGCTCCGTCACAGGCGTTGCCCGGGGGTCTCCATGAACCTAGAAACCTTCTTCGGGTGCAAAGTCTTGGTCATTATACACCACCTCATTATCTTGACCTGAGCAGCAATATAAACCAACAAAATATGCAAGGTTGAGTACCAATGGTACTCAGCAAGTGTGGGAAAATTATATCATGCACGGCTATATCAAGGAGAGGTTGAACTCATGGTTAAAGCACTACGCAATTAATCCCTATCACCTTAGCTTATTAAGCACCTACATTACTACACAAGTGAAAAGGTCCCAATCTCTCATCCCATCGTCATAACCAAATAACCATAACATCATTTTCAATGTTAAGCTCCCCGCTTAACATCCACAACTTCCAAAATCATCACCCTCTAATCATGAATAAGTCCAAGCCGCTCTTGACCGTGAGCACGGCTGTCATGACAGTTTTGACTCTGCAGAGTTTGTACCACTGTACCCACATGTAGTGATTTCATTCCCGTTGCCGGCTGGACTAAAAGAACCTCCATTATGCCAGTGGCTACGAACCACATTCACACTTCCCAGGTGTGTAGCCAGGAGATCACTACGAAGCCTTTACAAAGGGATTCCCGATGAGCGTGGGCCCACTGAGGTTTCACCCCTAACAGCATACAAGAGGCTCCAACCCCGCTGCAGTGGCCCCCTCTTGAGCCTTGCGGTTCATATGGTAGTCCAGCTGACACCTATTCCCCGCACCATCCAACACACCCATACTACGCCGGGGATACACCTAATTAATTGGCCAAGCTGCCCCATCTCAGCATGTGGTTGGCACTGTAAAGCCAGGTTACATGCTCCATGAACCGGTCCTTAGGATCCAGGCAAGTACTGAACACAAACCTGAGTCTCGTGCACCCAGCACACAACCAAAACATCCAACTTGCCTTGATCCCTACTTCTACATAACTCACAATATCTCATTCAAGAGTATGGTAAAATGAACTGATGATCTCATATCCCAAATATCCCATTCTAAGCATGGCTAAGCATATGCATAATAATAAATGACATGATAAAATAAATCCAAACCCAAGCTACAAGGAAACAAGGTAATGCAATTCTAGGGAAACTTCCTAGCATGGGTTTCATATTTAAATTGACAATGCAAATAACTCTAGCTACACATCCTAGCATAGGATCAAAGTGGTCAAGGACACTTGCCTCCTTCCTGCTGCTCTTGGAATGGGTAGTCCTGATCTTGGAAAGGAATAACTTGCTCTTGAGCAGGTTCTACTTCATACCATCACACATAGAAAAAGAAAAATAACAATCCATAAGACATAGTTCACACTTCCACTTCATACAAACCACACATTCATATCTATGGAAGTCATTCACCATTATATGTGTTGTGGTTACTCTATGTGTGTTGATTTGTGGCTTTCATGCACTTTTAATCATGTATATATGATTCCTACTTTTGTGTTCACATTCATACTTACCTACTATATATATATGAGTTTCCAATTTAAATAAATTCCTTATATTCAATTACTATACCTTTTTACTACCAAATAAGCATGAAAGGTATTTTCCTTCTCCATGTGTGTCTTCATAATTTCTACCAACCCTAAACTGAACTCTTTGGATTTTAGAAACTCAATTTATCATTTACTAGTTGCTATATTTTCAGATTTATTTTCCTATGCATAAATGTGTACTTTATTATGAAAATAGTAAGACACATCATCTAAATAGAATAGGTTCTGGTCCTAAATAATTTAATAACATATTTTGACCTTTGCCTCTGATGTAAAATATTTCACAATTATTTTCCTAATTTTCAGATTTATTCTTTACTTAAAAATGTGTCCCTAAATGTGAATAATAAATTAAACAGATTCAATTCAGCCCAAAATATGTTTTTATCTCACTCCAAAGTTTCCTAAATACTGAGAAAGTCTTTAATTTAATTTTGACAATATGTTTGTCCCACTTTTTAATTTTTAAACACTAGCCACATATTCAATTTCCTAAATTAAATACTAAACAGGGCTAAAAAGGTAAACTCACCCCACTACAGGGTCTATAATATTATTTTCAGAATTTCCAGGGGTCTAGCTACACTTATCAGTGGGGTTTTTCCTAATTTTTATTAAGTCCAGGGGCTAAAACTGATTTTTAAATGAATTTACATGATTTTCTGAATATCCAGGGGCTAGATCAGAAGTTTCCGGGGCTAGCTCTTATTTCCCAAGAACCCGAGGGGGTAGCACATAAGGATTCCAGTTTGAATTTGAATTTTTGCAAAACATGCAACACGTCCAAAAATTTTTAAATTCCCCTCTTAACATGATTTAGGGTTTTAAATCAAAATTTTGGGGTGTCACACAGTGTTCACATGTTCATGCGCATACTGTGCAAGTTTGTTGAACACTCGCGAATGCACGTATGCATTCCTCCCTCCTTGTTTTAAAACCAGAAACTCCTCGAGTTTCCGCTGAATTATTCCGGAAGGAACGTGATATGCAAGAAATGCCTTCCAGAATTCCATCCATGTGAAATGATGTCCAGCTGGTAAGGGGGCGAGTTGATTTGCCCACCATGCACTGGGGGACCCGTGAAGTTGTTGCGCCGCGTATAAAACCTTCTGATGTTCGGTGCATTGGAGCAACCCGAACATAGACTCAATGGTACGGATCCATCTATCCGCCACCAGAGGATCCTCAGCTTCAATGAAAACTAGTGGTTGAGTTGCTATGAACTCAACATAGGAATTCAGTTGAGGTTGGTGCAAGTCTTCATCTTGACATCCCCCTTGACGGGATGTATTCATCACCAGGGTGCGGAGCAAGTCGGTTCGCTCATCGCTTGCACCCGTCATGGCAGCTAGAATGTCTGCCATTGTGACCGTAGGTGAATGTCCTGGTGGCGGCTGCGGTTGCGGAGCTCGCTGCTCCCACTGTGGAGAGTTATCACCACCACCACCACTAGAACCACCCACCTCACCCATGGAACGAGTTCGCACCATTCCGCAATCGCAAGAGTTCATTATCAGTTCGACACTATTACTTGATTTATTCCAGGAACAAAGTAGTGAAACACTGATAATGAAATCTTAACATGTAAGTAAAATGATTTAAGCGCAAACTGATTTAATTAACAGCAAGGATTTAAAAGCAGATTGACCGGTCCTTAAACAAACCAGATTTTGATCCAGTTAAAAGCATTTTAATAACTCAAGTTGAATACCAAAGTTAAAGTTAACTTCAATATCTTCCCAACGAGTATTCAAATGCCTCCATATCACTTCTGGATCAAAAGTTATGATTGCTCAAAGTTGACAGAATTTCTGGATAAAATTTGCCAGCATCTCCTTTGTATGTGGCTGACTTTGTCACAGTTGTATACACAGATACAATATGAATCTAAACCAACTTTGAACTAAAACATTGTTGCATATCTCATAATATTTCCAACGGTGTATCACAGGCTCCTTAGGGATTTTTCTACAGGAAGTTACGGCTTAAAAACAGAAAGGTCCAGAGAGGTTTTTCTGCTGTCCTGGTTCTGGACAGTTTGCCTTCAACTGGACTTTTCACCAACTTAAGCTGTGATTTTGCTTGGGAGATCTACAAGAAAGTTGTAGAGAACTTGAAAAGATTTCGAGAACTGTATCATACACCTTAATTGGATCAAGCTACTCAGAGTTATGCTCTGTTAAAGTCCAGCAAGAATTCCTGCCAGAAACAAAGCACTCTGTTTTTGAAACCTTTAAAACCTAGACCTTCTCTCATTTGAATCTTAGCTCAAAATAAGAGTTCAGTAACTAATATTTGTTTCAAACTTCCATTTTTAGTTGAAAGTTAGCTCGTGAATCATTTCTTCATAGGGAAGAGGTTATTAAGTTGAGTACGGCGTCGAGGCACCGTAAGAACAATGTCGGTACTACGTAGCCTCACCAAAGAAAATCCTAAACCGGATTATACCGGCATCTCCGTTATATTAGTGGCACTAAGACGGTCACTCGCAAACATGTACTACACGGGATACGTATGTGGTTAGTACCTGCAGAAAAACACTCAATGATGATGCACACATAGGTTTCCTCATTTCAGGCAGTTCCATATCATACAAAAAACATACGCCCCGTATCATTTCCATACAGGCCGTCCTTGAGTCAAGCCACGTATCAAGGTACATGGTCGCGTTTTTAAACCACACGACGGGGAACCCGAGTAGAGCGCGAACGGGTCGTCATGGTTGGGAATGTTATCAACCCAACGGATACCACCTACTGCCCTGCAGGGAACGCCGATGGCAAGTGCTGCGTATGTCCCCCTGGGCTATTTCCAGACGAACACACTACCGCGTTACTGACCACACGATGGGGTCTCCACTTAATTGCCTAATGCATGCTAGGGATCAGCGTTTCATATGAACTCAGGAACATGAAGAGTCCCAGAGTTTCATATTGACGTCTCACACCAAGCTGTGAGACCTATCCCTGAACCACTTTCCTCGTCAGGGGAGCTAACCGAAATTGAACCGCTTTCGGTGGCGTTCCTTACCATTCTTATCTGAACGTAGGTGCGTCGTTACATAATCAAAATTCAGAATTATAACAAGTATGTTAGTGCTGCCACTTTTTAAGTAACTATACTACTATAGTCCTTATGTGGGCCTAATACCGTTTCCTCACCGTATCATAAGTTTTTGTCATAATACGATCCTTATTCCATGTGCTATTATCAATGCGGCTCTGATACCACGCTGTGAGGGCCCGATCCCGATCACGAGGCCGTGCCACTCGCCCGGGAATCACATTGGGTGGTGCCGTGCGATGTGGCACCCAACAGCACACATAATAAAGAATCATATTACATATATCAGGCGGAAGCTTACAAAGTGTAAATTTTACAAATACTTCTCAAAATATTCTACAGCGGAAGACTAATACAACTCACGTCTCATACCTATGCTAAGCAACAGAGAAGGTGTCCAGCCTGCAGATCCTTCTCGCTAGCAACACTATCACAGTAGCAGCGGCAGGGGTTGCCATGAGTTCACCACTCGGAGAGCTCCGAGTCTCATTGGACACCCGTACATATCAGCGTACAGTTATTACCTGCAAAACAACTTATGCAGTATCTGTGAGCACGAAGCTCAGCAAGACTTAACCATCACCCTAATCATGAAACTCTACATGCTGAAAATAGAGGGCTGAATATAGAAGTTTGCACAAAAGATGAACGTGAGCTAAAGGAAAGTCCTTAATTCATGTTTTTAAGCAACTTTTATAGTCCACATGCAATTTACATCGAGACTCCACAATCAAACAAGAAACGCTTCATCTCAATGTAACTTGCCCGAGGTGAAAGTAACTTTAGTGAGCTACCCTAGACCCATACAGACCTTGCGCCATCAACGTCGAGACTCCACAATTAAACAAGAAACGCTTTGCCTCGACGCTACTAGCCCAAGGTGGAAAATAAATTTAGTGATGTGTTGATCATTTCCTCATCTCCATTATGAGGATTACTCACGAAGCATATTAAATGTTTCCCAGTTTATTACTACGTCACGACTCAGTGTACAAGTATGCTCACTACCGCGAGCGGCAGTGATTGCAATCAAAAACACCCGTCTGACACGACACGTACGCCCGTACTCGACGTTGCACACAGCAACCATCACTGACGTTGTACGTGGCAACCTTTCACACGACACCCAAATGTCGAACCGGTCCCACCGACTGGCATTAAGTCTCTCTACGGCAAACCCTCGTAGAGCCAACTTCTCTATTCTTTCAGCATCGGCATCAGACGGTGAGGTATGCCTCGACACCCAGGTTAACATGTTACATCGGTTTCCTGGGTCCCATATAGCCAGTATACATCCGGTACACATCTCAAACTTGTCCAGCGGGGCCACACACGAGAACGGGCCTTAATCGGCTCGGACATAGACTAGGTTCACAGGACCACGTCCTTGATCCTTCCATCCACTGCCCGGTCTCCATTCTCAACTATGAGGATCAATTCCCAACTCTTCCGATTGATCCCCCTTAATTCCCGGTTCACAAGTAGGAAACTGCCCACTCGAGTTTTGCTTCTTTTAATCCACTTTTTTGTTGACTTAAGATCATCAGTTATAATTAATTGATAACCTATTCTACATTTTACTCCAGGGTTTTCTGGGTCATGCATTTGGAGTGTCATACCACCTAGACTTAGTGCAATAAACAAAATGCTAGACGATATAAAGTGAATACAAATAAAAATTTGTAAGTTTTGATGCAAACCGGGGCTTGCCTTTGTTTTGCAGGGGACTTATATATATATGAAGTTCAGTTAGTGAAGACCACTTGAGGCTTGATCAATTGCTTTCCTCCTTCCTTGATCTCCACTCCGATGACATCAAATCCTTCACGTAGATGCTACACGTAATGAATATGCATGTTTACTTGTAAAGTTTTTGCTAACAAGTTCTAAAGACAAGTTTAAAACTGGAACTCTGTTTAAGAATTTAAAATGACACTGGTGCTAGTGGGTTGGGTTTGGGTTTAAGTATTATGATCAAGTGATAAGTGGGGTTCATCACTTGTGTGGTGATCACCTAATGAAGTTGAACAGAACATTACTGATCCAGGGCTTCAATGGAGCCGAAAATTTTCTTGTGAGTTACTTGTCACAAGAAAGTCATCTGGACCAAAATTTTGAATTTTTCAATGAATAGATCACTCAGAACAATTTCCTAAGCATTTAGGCAAAAAGGAATTAATTCTGAAAATTGCACTTTAATGCAAATTCAAGTGAACTACACTTTCAAACATAGCTCAGGGAGCATGCATGAATTTTCCTAGGATTTTTGGAGCTAAGAATTTCCTAGAACTGAATTTCCATGTTTTGGACATTTTCTGAAATTGGTTCTGTATCCATTTGAACACAGAAACTAAAAACCAACTCCAAACGATCTGAAACTTTTACAGTAGTCCTAAAGAATATTCTGGCAAAATTTGACGATTTTTGAATCACCTAGACTCCCTCTAAAATTCTTTTGCTGAAAAGCTTTAAAGAATTTTCCAGAATTAAATAATGAGTTTCATACAAATTGGGTTGCATATTAGGATATAGCTATTCAATATGAATCCAACCCAATTTGAATCACTAAATTTGGAGCTTCCTAGCAAATGTTATGAGGTTCTAAAGTTTAGGGGAAAATTCTGGAATTCAAATAAACCGGAAAAGTTTAAATCCTGCGAGTGGGTCCGGGGGAACCACGTATCACTTGCCAGGGGTAAGCCACAAGAGGCCACTGGGCTCTTCCAGCGCAGCCAGAATAGATCCCAGCGCCGCAGCAGATCGGAAATTCCATTCTCTGTCGCTGACACGCGGGACCCGACGGGTCTTCTTCAACCTCCGGCCACCCGTGCCCGCGCGCCGCCGGGCTCGCCGGAGTTCGCTGTATTCCGGCCTCTCGGCCACCCCCCGAGCTACCTGTGAGACCTATGTGTGTTGAATACATTGGCTTTGACGATAAAAGTTTTGAATACTACCAGAACACCTTTTTTTTAACAAGGTCCGACGTAAGGTCCGACTTGCTTTGTCTAGGTATGACTTATTTTGGCTAGGTCCGACTTGTTTTTGCTAGCTCCGGTGCTAGGTCCGACTAGCTTTGGTAAGTTTGGTGCTAGGTCCGACTAAGCATTAGTAAGCTCCGGCGCTAGGTCTGACTAGCTTTGGTAAGCTCCGGTTCACGGTCCGGCTAGCTTTGGTAAGGTTCGGAGCTTGATTGCAATGGTTCTGCTTTTAACTTGCAATGTTTCGAACTTGCTTTACTCTTATCGAAAGTTTGCTTAGTATTATTTTACTATGTTTTTGGTGTGTTTTGGTGGTTATGGATGATATCATTTTGCTATGGTTTACAACATGCTTATGTGAGGTGCTCACGTAAGATGTTGTAGTTTCGGAACTAACGAGAGTCAAGTCGAGGACTTGTGCTCGGAAGTATTGGTTGTTTATTCATGTGCAGGTGTTGCTTGAGATCAAAACATGGCTGGTGACGGGATCCATTGAACTAGTCTTAGGGAAAAGATGAGGTTCAACAACCAAGTTCGGAAGGAATTGTGGTTGAGTTGATCGGGAGGTTGTGCAGTATGTTTGAATCAAGAACAATGCATATGAAGGTATCTTGGATGTTGTTGGAAGATGTTTGCACGTGTGCAAGGAGTGCATGGACGTGGCTTCATGGTTCCAAGGCGTGATGAAGAGATGTGGATGTAAATAATTGGTCGGAAAGGTTCAACCGACTAGATTATGGACTCAGGCTGCGGCTGAGTCGTGTTTGACTCAAATATGGAACGTTTTGAGTTGGTTATGATAGGATTTCGTGTGGGTCACGAATTTGAGTTATTTTAGGAATGTTTGGGACGTTCCTAAGGTGTCTGGAAGTCTTAAGATTGCTTGTATCTGCGTATAGAAGAGTCTTGAACAGTATTTGAAAGTTACAGTTTGAATCCATGTAGGAGTAGGAGTCCTAGTTTGAGTTGAGTTGGCCTTCGGGCTGGTTATATAAGCAAGGGAGGCCAGAGCTCGTGGTACACGACTTTGGGGCTGTTTTTCTTATGTTTTTATAAATAAAATTCGTATTCTAAAGGAACTTTTGTGCCTTGTTCGTCCGACTTGTTTCAGACAAGTTTTTCTCGTCGAGTTTCTGTTCAGCACTACCTTGCTTCGGTGGTTTTATCATAACTCGAGTTTTACAGATCCAATTGATGTGATTCTTTTTGGGTTGTCTTCACAACTTGATTATCTATAATCTGTCAAAATTTCACGGTCATTGAATTTGTTGTTTCTGATCTACACGATTTTCTTTGCAGTATCCTAGAACTGTTTTTCTCGCGTAGGACAGATTGACCTTTGTTCGATCTTTCGATCGTAACTTGAGTTTCTCTCAACGTATTTTCATGATTCTTGTTGTAACGTCTTATTGACTTAATTCTATACAATCTATACTAGTTTTTTCACAGTTGAACACGTTTAGATTAGTCACACACACGGTTTCTTTAACAGATCGGTTTTCTGCTGAGGGGTGTTTTGTTGCTTCCGCTGAAAAGTTTTTAGCTACCATTCACCCCGCCTCTAGTAGCATTACACGTGTACTTCGATCCTACAATTGGTATCAGAGCCAGGTTGCTCTAATCTTTGTGATTTGCACGTGTTTTGACTAATCATCATGGAGAAATACTCCGCCAAACCTTGTGTGTTTAGTGGTATTGATTTTCAGGTTTGGAAGGCACACATGGAAGCTTTCATCGAGGCCCAAGGCTTTGCAATATGGGAAAAGGTGTACAAGCCTTACGATGTGCCTTCAAACGATCAAGTCAAGGATACAAACATGAGAGATGTCGACAACAACAACAAGGCTCGGAACTTGATCATACAAGGACTAACTCAGAGCGACTTCGACCGTGTTGCACACCTCCGATCGGTGTATGATGTGTGGAGAGCACTTCGTGACTACCACGAAGGATCCAACACGATCAAGGAGGTAAGACATGATATGTTCAAGAAAGAATACATGCGCTTTGAGATGCAACCCGGTGAGTCCATTGATGACCTCTTTGCTCGCTTTAATAAAATTCTCAGCAACTTGCGTAGCGTCAATGTTAATTTTTCAGATGCTGAAAATGCTAGCCAATTACTAAGTGCATTTGACATGTCAATTTGGGAGATGAAAGTAACATCCATACGTGAATCCACTGTCATGAGTAACCTTACATTAGATGTTCTTTATTCTAAGCTAAAAACTCATGAAATTGATATTATATCACGCAAGAACCCAAATAAGACTATTGCATTTGTCTCACAACGTGATATGCCTAGCTCCGGTCAATCATCTAGCAATACACTTGCTTTGCTGTCTTCACTAACCCTGGAACAGATTGAGGAGTTTCCAGAGGAGAAGCTAGTACTTCTTTCTACTAGGTTCCCAAAAGCATTGCAAAATGTGAGAACTAGAAGGAGAGGAAGCTCCGGACCTCAACGATGCTTTGAATGTGGTAAGACAGGACACTTTCGTACAGATTGCCCTAACCTTTCAGGTCCTTCTAACCGTGATGAAAAGCAGAATAAAGTCAAGTCCTCTTTTGGCAACACCAACAAGAAAAAGAAGGGTTTTACAGGACGTAAAATAATAAACAGTTTCATCACCGCACTTCAAGAACTTGGCTCGAGTGATGTATACATTGGAAGTGATGGAGATGAAGATGATCTAGCAAACTTGTGCTTCATGGCGGGCAAATCAAAATCAAGTATGGAGGATGCAGAACACAACAGTGACAACGAAGAGGTATGTCCTACTTGCGAAGAAATGTGTGATCCTATTTCTCGTGCCACTATTATTGTTAAGAAAAAGGACAAAAGCTTAGGGACAATGCTGTTAAAATTGAGTCACTAGAATCTGAAATTAATCGTTTAAAATCCTTGATTCCTAGTGATGATTCTTGTTCCTCATGTGATTTAATATATGAACAATTGTCCTCTCTAAGAAGTGCACATACCTCCACACTTGATAAACTTGAACTTGAAATCGAAAAGAACGAAAAGCTTGCTGCACTTAATGATAAAAACTTGAAAGATGCTTGTTGTTCTACAATTGATTTGCATTGTTCTACTTGCGATGATCTTGATAAGAAACTACAAGATGCTATGAAAGAAATTTCTATATTGAACAATGCTTTACGTTCTCATGAAGTTAAATATTGTTCCAAATGCAAATTAAAAGGAAAAACTTCATGTGAAAATTGTCTTGATCTATCAAATAAACTTGATAACATGCATAGGACATTAGATCGGTTTGGTAATGGGAATAAGAATCTAAACTTGCTGCTGAATTCTTCCAAGTCTTGCAATGATAAAAATGGTTTAGGTTTTGATTCACATGCTCATGCTAAGGAACATCCACCTAGAATTATAAAATCATTAGGAAGTGGTTTGATTCAAACAGTTACTAAACAAAAAGAAGTGGTTTTTAAATCTGCAGGAGTGTTGTCACATTCGGGTTCAAATAAGCATACTGCATGCTCATCTAGACATGAACACAAAGTTAAATTTCATTGTACCTATTGTGGTAGAGATGGTCATGTCATAGATTTTTGTTATAGACTAGCTAAACAACATAAAAAGGAAAGAATGCAAGCTAGATCTTATAGCTCTCATGCAAAATTTGCTGCACATACTAAACCAAATGTCAGGAACATGCAACCTGCTGTTATGAGTCAGAAATATTCAAAGTTTACCGCCGGAGCTTCAGTTTTTGCCTCCGGAGCATCAGTTTTTGCCTCCGGACGTTCTGTTTTTGCCTCCGAAGATACTGATTTTCGTGCTACACAAGTAACACCTCATAGGTCAGTAGTTAAGAACAAAAAATCTCAAACTTTTACTCATAAACCTGCTGTTTTATCTCAGCTTTCGCATGTTATTCCTGCTGGACATCGTGTGACTCAGTACTGGATTCCTAAATGCCTTTTAACTAACCCCAGTATTGAGTCATCGACGTATTGTGCTTCTATGTAGGTTACACACTTGAGGAAGGAGAACATTTGGATTGTGGATTCAGGTTGCTCACGCCACATGACCGGTAACAAAGAATGGTTCTCCTCTCTCTCTTTTATGTCACGTGTAGAGAATGTTACTTTTGCCGATAATTCTTCAAATCCTATAATTGCTACGGGTTCGGTTAGAGTAAATGATCACTACACTTTGAAGGATGTGGCACTTGTCAAAAATTTGAAACACAACTTGCTTTCTGTTTCACAATTGCTAGATGAAAATCTGGAAATTATTTTCAATAAAAACTGCTGCAAAGTTGTAGGTTCAAATAGTGAGCTTATTTTTAACATGTCTCGGTTTGGAAGAGTTTTTAAAGCTGATTCTGATATGTCTTCCTCTAAGCATAGATGTCTAGTTGCAAATGATTCCAAAGATTTATATTTTTGGCATCGTAGACTTGGTCACGTAGGCTTTAATCATCTCACGCGTGTTAGTGCTCTTGATCGCATACGTGGGCTGCCTAAGCTTAAAGGGGACAAAGAAATTGTGTGCTCTTCTTGTATACACGCTAAGATGGTTGCAGGTTCACAAGCTCCTCTCACAATGATCATGACAACTGAACCAGGTCAACTTTTACACCTTGACACCGTAGGACCTTCACGTGTTCAATCCTTCGGAGGTAAATGGTATGTTCTTGTGATTGTTGATGACTATTCTATATACTCTTGGGTTTACTTTATGGCATCTAAGAATGAAGCTTTTAGTCACTTTAGAACTTTATTTCTTAGATTATCAATTGATCACCCAGGATCTTTAAGAGCAATTAGAAGTGATAATGGAACCGAATTTTAAAATCAATCGTTTGATCACTTTTGTGCTGAAAATGCAATAGATCATCAATTTTCTTCACCATATGTACCTCAACAAAACGGTGTTGTAGAGAGAAAGAACAGAACCTTAGTTGAGATGGCTAGGATTATGCTTGATGAATATCAAACTCCTAGGAAATTTTGGGCTGATGCAATTGCAACCGCTTGTTATGTCTCAAATTGTGTTTTCTTGCGTGCTAAGCTAGGTAAAACACCATATGAGCTCAGGTTTGGACATAGGCCTAGTGTCACAAACTTTAGGGTATTTGGTTGCAAATGCTTTGTTAATAAACATGGTAATCTTGATAAATTTAAAGCTAGATCTGTTGATGGCATGTTTCTTGGTTATCCATCTCATACTAGAGGCTACCGTGTGCTTTTACCTGATACTAACAAAATTGTGGAGACTTGTGAGGTTTCTTTTGATGAAACTAGCCCAGGTACTAGTTCAAATATTGCAGGTCCGGATCCATATCCGCAGGGGGAGAGCATTTTCTTTGAAGAAGACGAAGAAGTGGTGCTCCTGCCCGAAAATTCAGCAGCTAATGACATTGTTCCAGCTCCTGATCTTGATTCAAAGCCAGCACCGACGACCACCATTGCTGGTCCAGATCCTCCTCACGTCACAAGCTCATCTATTTGTGATGAACATGAAGAAGAAGAAGCTTGTGAAATGTCCACTCCCCTCCGGATTCTCAAAAGTCATCCTCCACAACAAATTATTGGAAGTTTGCTTGAACGAGTTACAAGATCCAGGTTTTTCGACCCCAATTCTCATGCTCATTCTGCTTTTGTTGCTTCTTTTGAACCCAAAGATATATCACACGCACTCACTAATGAATCTTGGATTATTGCCATGCAAGAAGAGTTAGAAAATTTTGAAAGAAATAATGTTTCGAAACTTGTTCCTCCACCTCAAGGTCACACTTTAATTGGAACTAAATGGGTGTTTAAAAATAAACAAAGTGAGGATGGGGTTGTGGTTAGGAATAAGGCTAGGTTGGTTGCTCAAGGTTTCACACAAGTTGAAGGTCTAGATTTTGATGAAACTTTTGCTCCTGTTGCTAGATTAGAAGCCATAAGAATTTTGTTAGCTTTTGCTGCATCTAAAGGTTTTAAGCTATATCAAATGGATGTTAAAAGTGTGTTTCTTAATGGCTACATAGATGAGGAGGTTTATGTCAAACAACCACCTGGTTTTGAAAATCCAAATTTTCCTAATCATGTTTACAAACTGTCCAAAGCCTTGTACGGTCTCAAACAAGACCCTAGAGCATGGTATGATAGGTTAAAAACATTCTTACTTGAAAAGGGGTTTACCATAGGCAAGGTTGATACAACTCTTTTTTTGCTTAAGCACGGCAATGACTCATTATTCGTTCAAGTGTATGTGGATGATATTATCTTTGGTTGTGCTTCTCATGATCTTGTGTCCAAGTTTTCAGCTATGATGAGTTCAGAATTTGAGATGAGTATGATGGGAGAACTCACGTACTTTTTTGGGGCTGCAAATCAAGCAAACCAAGGAGGGTACCTTTGTGCATCAAACAAAGTATACAAAAGATCTCCTAAGGCGCTTCAACATGGACAAAAGCAAGCATCTTCGGACACCAATGGGAACAGAAACAACACTTGAACTTGATGAAGATTGTGATCCCGTTGATCAAAAAGAATATAGAAGCATGATCGGATCACTTTTGTATCTCACGGCATCAAGACCGGACATACAATTCACCGTATGTCTTTGTGCACGGTTTCAGGCCTCCCCACATGCTTCACATCGTCAAGCCATCAAAAGGATTCTCAGGTACTTACATGGAACTCAAGAATTTGGCATTCTTCTTCCTTCTTCCTCAACCGTTACTTTGAAAGCTTTTTCCGATGCTGATTTTGAGGGTTGTAGGATTGATAGGAAAAGTACTTCTGGTGCTTGTCATTTTATTGGTAATTCACTTGTTGCCTGGTCCTCTAGAAAACAAAGTTCAGTTGCACAATCCACAGCCGAATCTGAATATGTAGCTGCTGCTAGTGCTTGCTCACAAATTCTTTGGATTGTTCAAACACTTAAGGACTATGGGGTTGATCTAGATAGTGTTCCACTGTTTTGTGATAACACTAGTGCCATTTGCATTGCTAAAAACCCCGTGCAACATTCGAGAACTAAGCACATTGACATTAGGTATCACTTTCTCCGTGATAATGTCGAAAAAGGGAACATTGTGCTTCACCATGTAGATACCGAACAACAATTGGCTGACATTTTTACAAAACCTTTGGATTTTACTCATTTTTGTTACATTCATAGTGAAATAGGGGTTATGCATCCTCATGGCTAAAATTGAGGGAGAATTTTGAAACATGGGAATTCTATGTGTGAATCTGAAATTAAAATAATATGAGCATAGTAATTCATGCATATATGACTTTGTGATTCCTTTTTCATGCTGAAAGTTCTTACTACATTACTCGTGTTATACATTTTGTAGTTTTTAACATGTCTAGTAATTGGAATAATTACTTACACTAAATCTGGTCATGGTCGAACTTTCTTGCTTTTTTGAACTTGTTACATGCTCACAGGTGCTTTTAATCACAAAGAATTAATCAAGTAATCAACTCACATGTTGAGTTTTTATGTTCAAATAAAAAAATGAGAAAAGATCAAGAGAATATGCATGCACGCACTTCTTCTTTTGAGATGGCTTATCATTGCACTTAGATATGAACTTGAAAAGAGTTGCGTATGACTAAAACCATATCCTTAAGCTTCTGACTGTCAAATGACATAGGCTTGGCTTGGTTGGTTAGAATAAGGCTGATGCTGCATATAATCCCTTGCAAATGTCATAAGATCAAAATTTGTGCTTTAAATGATAAATAAAATGCAGCAACAAGTGTCATGCTTTCAGGTCTTGAAATAGTTAAGTTTGTGAGATCATGACTTGCTTAAATTGAAAATTACACTTGATCTCTAGCATGGCTTACACTACTTTATGTATCTCATTGATGTGATAGTGTAAGTTACTTGATAGTATGATTTGGATGAGCTCTGTTTTATATGTATATGTTATAATGTGCTCATAACAAATTAAAATTTCTCTTTTGTACCTTGCTGAATACATTGTCAAAGGGGGAGAAATTGATCACACATTGCACACATTCACAAGTGTTTTGGCACGATTCTTCTCAGGGGGAGAATTTTTGGTATTTTTGTTTTTCTTCTCATTTTATTTCTGATTTACAAAGGGGGAGAAATTGTTTTCAAAACTTTTCATGTGAATCAGCCAATGTTCAGATTTTAAGTGGTGTTGCCAATGCATTCATCAAGTTAATGTACATTTTAATGTCTCAAGTTGAATACCAAAGTTATAATTAACTTCAGTAGATTTCCAACGAGTATTTATTTGCCCTCAGATCAGCTCTGGTTAAAAAGTTATGATAATTCAAACTCAACAGAATTTCTGGAAGAATTTCAACAGCACCTCCTTTGAAAATTGCTGTTTTCAACCCTAAATTCCACTGATTTCCATGCTGCAATTGCAGAAACTCTGAATTACAAAGATGTAAAATATATCCTACCCTTTCCAAAAATGTATCATATGATAATTTTAGATTTTTCAACAGGAAGTTATGCTTCAAAAACAGAACAGTCCAGAGAGTGTTTTAAATCTGTCCTGGTTCTGGACAGTTTATCTTCCTCTTGGTTTAAACCAGTTTAAAGTGTGATTCTGCTCTGGAACAAAAAAGTTGTAGAGCACTTAAACTCCTTTCCAGAACTATATCTCACACCTACATTGGCTAAATGATCTGTGAGTTATGATCTGTTAAAGTTCAGCCAACTTGCTGCCAAAACAGAGCACTCTGCTTTTCAATCTCTTTGAGCTAGACTAATCACTTGTTGAATTTTTCCTACCCAACCAAGGTCCTGAATATTGAAACTTGGTTGTTTTAGTTCCTTGTTACCATTATCTTTAATGCAAATGCCTATTATATGTCAGTACTACGTTCCGCACAAAAGAAAAATCCTAACCGGATTATACCGGCATATACGTCTCAATTGTGGCACTAAACGGTCTCTCGCACACGTATACTACACGGTTGACATACGTGGTTAGTACCTGCATAAGAACACTCAATATTGATGCACCCAAAGGTTGTTGTCATTTCAGGCAGGTCCATATTTGAAAGTAAATACATATGCCCGTATCATTGCCATATGGCCGTCCTTGAGTTAAGCCGCGTCTCAAGGTACATGATCGTGTTTTTACACCACACGACGGGGAACCCGAGTAGAGCGCGAATGGGTCGTCACGGTTGGGAATTTTATCAACCCAACAGATACCACCTACTGCCCTTCAGGGCACGCCGAAGTTAAGCGCTGTGTATGTCCTCCTAGGCTATATCCAGAAGAACACACTATCGCGTTACTGACCACACGATGGGGTCTCCACTTGCTTGCCTAATGCACGCTAGGGACCAGCGTTTCATATGAACTCAGGAACATAAAGATTCCAAGAGTTTCATATTGACGTCTCACACCAAGCTGAGAGACCTATCCCTGAACCACATTCCTCATCAGGGGAGCTAAACGAAATTGAACCGCTTTCGAAATAGCGTTCCTTACCATTTTTACCTGAGCGTAGGTGCGTCGTTACATAATCAAAATTCAGAATTATAACACATATGTTAGTCATGCCACTTTAAGTAACTATGCTAATATAGTCCTTATTTGGGCATACTAGCGAATCCTCACCGTAATCCTAAGTTTTCCCGTAATACAGTTCTTAATTAGTGTGCTATCCCCGAAGCAGCTCTGATACCAGCCTGTGACGGACCGGAATCCGTACGCTAAGGATCTCAGAGGGTGGAGCCGCACGATGCGACACCCGACAGCACACATCATAAGGCTAACATTGTATTACAGAGAAAAACAACTTAATATGCACAAAGTAGTACAAACCTTCAGTTTACAACTAAGTATAGAGGTTACAACCGCGGAAGCTACATTTATACAACTCACGCCCGCCTAACTAGCAAAAGTCGGTTGTCCAGCCCTATGGACAACCCACACTAGCTTCACTCCTCAGCTCAACGTGGTGTGTACGGCTCCCACTCAGCCGTGGTCCCCGACGGAGGGTAGCCCTCGCCGGTGGACTCATACCCCGAGTCCCTGGGGTCATCCTCATCTGAAAAATACTCATAGCAGCAACCGTGAGCACGATAGCTCAGCAAGGCTTAACAGACTCACCTACACATGAAACTCTACATGCAGGTTATACAACATAGGACGGCACATTGCAGCAAACGGACACGCCTATCAATTCATGCTTAGTTCATATTTTAGCCACAAGTTAACAGTTCATTAGATCTGAAATTTAGTGAGCAATATTTGGTGGCACACATGTAGCAATACAAGTTAAGCATAACAGCAATATTGAATCATATCATTTCATGTATTACCTACGTCATGACTCAGTGAACAAACGGTACTCACCACTGTGAGGGACGGTGAATCGACTCAATATACACCTGCAGGGATACCCGAAGAGCACATCACGTACGCCCACCCGTGGAGCTGCACAGCACGCACACTTGATGTCGTACGGGACAACATTTCACCAAAAACAGCCCAAACGTCGAACCGGTCTTACCCAAACGGACAGGAGGTTCCCTACACGGTGCATCTCTCTATGCCCGTTAGCAGATTTCCACCTTGCTGACCTCAACCTACACCTATATATCGGTGCGTTATGCCTCGACGCCCTGAGGTATAGGTTACATCGGTTTATCGGGGCACATATATCCAATATGCCTTCGGTACGTTCAAAATTTGTTCAGCGGGGCCGCACACGGATCGGTCCTCAATCGACACGGACAGGGCTGCACCCACAAGACTTCCTCTTGCTGCGCCCTAGCCCCTGCCTAGTCTCATTTTATTACTAAAGTGATCTCACAAAATTCGAACCAATCCCGTGTGTCCCGATACCTATACTCACGAGTAGACTCCATTTACTCCACTTGTACCGAAGTCCTATAAACATTAAGCACAGCCAGACTACTCGAGGACTTAGACGCTACCCTCACTCTTGTAGGCATAATCTGGTTATGTACATGGGGTTTCATCCATCCTACACCTAATGCACATACATATCTCATGCTAAGTATACATAAAGAAAAACTTTGTAAAACTTGTTAATGCAAACAGGGGCTTGCCTTGTTGCTGCTGGTCAGATGTTAGTGCTTCGTCCGGAAGGAGAAAGTCCAGCACTTCCGGGGTTTCCTCGCCTTCAGTGACTACACGTAGGCAATATACTATATGTCAAGTTAAATGCAATGTGTGAAATTGAATCTGTAAAGACCATAACTGTAGCTAGCCTTCCCCTTTGGCTCTGAAATTTTTATGGTGCTTTGGTAGGGTCCTAACCAGAGACTTGACCAAGTTTTATTTGAAACACAGTTCATCTGAGCTCTGTACAAATAAAAGTCTATTTGGTCATTACTAGAGTCTCTAAGGATTACCAGGGATTTCCATGGTCCAAACCATTACTTTCTGGAAACTAGAGCTTGAGATGGTTCCAATGGAGTTGGTTTCATGTAATTTGAAGAATCCTAGAGAGAGTTATGCCCTAAACAAGATCTGAGAAAATCTGAAAAATATTTCCGTACATTTTTCCATTTTCTCAGGGCAGTTCACTTAATCACACCATTAGGGGGAATAATGAACTTGGATGGATCTGAAATTTTTTCCTGTGACTCAAGGATTTTCAAATGAACATCCCAGCCATATTTCAGAATTTTCCATAAAAGAATTTTCCAGATAAAATTCCCAACAGTTTAAATTTAGGGAATTAATTCTGGAAAAAGAATGAGTTTCATGAGCTGAAACTTGTTTTGCTGGATAGTACTTGAAGAGATGAATCCAATAAAATTTGGTTCACTGAATTTGGACACTTGTACCCAAAGTTATGAATTTCTAAAGTTTAGCCTGATCCCTGAATTATTTTTCTAAAGAAAATCGCCACCCGTGCTTACACAGTGGCTGACAGCGGGGCCCGCGCCCGCGCTTTGCTCAGCGGCTGACACGTGGGACCCACACCCTTCGTCTACCTTGCAATGCCGCCGCCCCGAGCCGCCAGAGCTCCGGCGAGGTCAGCGTTCCCGGCGACCGTGAAACTAGCCGCCCCTACGTAACTTTAGACGCTGGACACCATGCTGCCCCCGGCTAACCGCCGTAGCTCATTGGCGACGAGCGCTATGTCCCTGTGCAACATCAGCAACGCGTTCCCGTCTTTCTGACCACCCCCTTTGCGCGCTAATCGCGCCACCACGTCTAGGGAAGCCTCAGGAAGCTCGGCATGCTCTCGGTTGGGACCTAACCAGCCGGCAAACCGGACGTCACCGGCGACCCTCTCTTCCACCGGACTGTTTATCGGTGGAACTAGGGTTTGGGTGGTTGTTCTTGCGGGTTCTTGCTCGAGGAGAAGCGCACGGATGTCTAGATCGTGTGTGAACTGCAGCTCCACCGGCGGTGGCCTCTATGCAACGAATTTCTCCGGCGATCGATTGCTAACCCTAAGGTACACCGTGGAGGGAAACTCGGAATTCTCGCTCTACACCGCATGGAACGGCAAACGGTTTCCTCCTAAAGCTTCCTCACAAGCAGGCACACCTTTTCTTCTCTGGTGGCGGCGCGTGAAGCAGCCAGGATTGGCCGGTTGCCGGGGAGCAGAGAGTGGCGGTGAGAAACTTGGTTGCGGGAGCTACTGCGTGGTGTGTGAGCGTTGGTTCAGCGGGGACACAGCAAAAACGACCGAGTGGGGTGTCGTGCTGGCACTGTGACTCGTGGTTTTCACCGTGCGGTGGCCTCTCCGTCGGTGAGCAGCCTGCACGCGGCACTCGGCGGTCGCCCAAGTGATTTTCCCTCGGGTTGACTCGGTTCTGTGAATTCTACTCACTGACCAGTGGGTTCCCAGCTCTCCCCTCTAATTCTTTTCCACTTTTTGCTGCAAATAACCCAGCTAACGCACTTAAATGGTAGACTTAGCTGTGGGGACCACCCCATGGTTCACCCACTCCAGGATCGCATAGGGTGGTGCCGTGCGATGCGGCACCCAACAGCACACGAAAAAAATTAAGAACAACATACAAAATTTTATTTGATATAAAACAGCGGAAGTCTTCTATAAAACTTAATTATACAGCGGAAGTATTATACATAACTACTCTCTAATCCTATCTACGCAAAAGTGCAGCCGTCCAGCCCGGGGACGCTACACACTAGCAGCATGGAAACGGAGATCACGGCGGCGTGCAGGGCTCCAGCTCGGCCATGTACCCCGACGGGGGCATCGCCTCATCCTCGGAACCTTCCTCATAATTCTCATCTGCACACAGCTCAAATAATGCAACCGTGAGAACGATGGCTCAGCAAGTCTTAACCGACAACCCTAGGCATGGAACTCTACATGCAAGGATGTGTAAGATAGGAAAAGGACATTGCAATAGAGACAGGCCTACATGTTGATCCTTACATTCAGTTTTATTGCAACAGATTAATGAGCCTTAGGCAGCCCCCACATCAGAAGTCCACAATGAAACAAGAAACGCTTCCCTCCGATGTGGTGATGCCCAAAGGGGAAAATAAACTTAATTAGCTCTACATCTACAGCAGACATGGTTTCCAGGCAGTAATAATTCATCACAGCATATTATCATTCATCAGGCTTATTTCTCTTCTTACTACGTCACAGATCAGTGAACAAGCGGTACTCAAATAACCGTGAGGGATGGTGATTGCAATCAGGAGACACCCGGACAACACGTTGCATACACCCACTTTCAGAAGCGTGATTCCACACCCCTTCCTACTCTGTCGTATGCAACAGCCTTTCAGAGGCAACCCAAATACCGAACCGGTCCATCCGTAACGGGCAGGAGGTCCCCGCATGGAGCGTGACTGTGCCCACCGGCAGATTTACACCTTGCTACCCTCAACCCACACCTATTTACGGTTGGGTAAGCCTCGGCACCCAGGTTAACCAATTACATCGGTTTCCTGCTTATGTCAGTAGGCCATCCGGTACTGTTCGATACTTGTTCAGCAGTCCCGCACACGACTCGGTCCTCAATCGACACCAACAGGGCTACGCACGTGAGACCTCGACTCACTGCTTCCTATCACCCCTGCTGGGTCTCATTTTCACCACTCTTAAGCTATTTTCTATTCTGACAAAACTGTGTGATAAAGCCTTACCTCGCGAGAAGAATCCAACTACTCGACTTCTACCGAGATCCTAAGCACATTGGCTCGGCACTCTCTACTTGTCGAGATTGTAAACTGTAAGGGTCTCAGTTTTTGACACATGCATGAAGTGTTCAACACCACACACACACACCTCATTTGAAGCAAGTGGATGAACACATTTTAAGAGCAAGTAACCACCATCAACATGCTCATTAGAGAACGAACTCACATATTGCAAAAGTGGTATGTCCCACATGTAATATAGGGGCTGGACATATGAAAAACTCCTACACATTTCTAGGAATGTCCATGCCAAGTTTCACCCAAATTCAAAACCTTTTGAGGTCATTTTGGGTATAGCTAGAAAGAGGGCAGTTTGAAACTACATTCAAATTCAAACTGTTTTTATCCCATGAATTCAAAAGTGGGAGGCATATTCTTACTCAGCACATTTTTGTGAGCTCACGCACCAATTTTCACTCCATTTGGAGTTGATCTTGACATGAGCTAAGTGGGGCAAATTCAAACTTTATTTGAATTTCAAACTAAACATGTGCTGAAATTTATCCAAACCAAACCCAATTTGAATTCTAACCAATTCAAATGGCTCAGAGGTAGATAATTTAAATCACCAGGGGCTTTGTGGGAACTACTGTTTACAGCAGTGAATTTGAGTTAAGTTCAGAGGTTAAAATTGAAAGTGGGACCCACATGTCAGCCACTGAAGTGATTCAACCGACTGAGACTTTCTCACTCGGGTCCCCGAGCTTCTCCCGAGAGCGCCACCGAGGGAGGCCGCCGCGCCACCAGCAGCTTGCCCACGCGCGTGCCCAGGGTCAGTTCGGGGCCCCTTCTTAAGCCCCCCCCTCCTCGGCCGAAGCCCTCGCCATTTTCTCCTCGCAAGAACACAGCGCCGGGAAAATTTTTCTCCGCCGCTCAGAACCGATCGGAGAGCTCCGATCAAAGCCTCCCCGTCCCCTCCAGAGCTACGACAAGGTACTAGGAACCCTCCTCTTTCTTCCCCGTTGCTAGAACCTAGCTGAAACCGGTCGATCTCGGCTATACCGAGAGTTCAATTCGGTGACCTAAAACCGTCGCACTTCGGACTCCCGTGGACAGCCCAACCGGGAGGTGATCACGCCCGAGCCAAGGCACCCTTGGACGCGCTGGTGATTGGTGCTGCTCACCCCCGAGCCACAGCCTGAGTGTTTGCTCACCAGCGGCAAATTTCCAGTTTTCCCCTTCCTCGGTAAAAACGACCTTCGGGTGCGGTTCTGTCGAATTCATACTCTAGAAAGGATTAGAGGGCCTCAATCCGCTCCCACACAAAGTAGACCCGGTAGCGCACAAGTTGCCTTCACAACCTTTGGCCTAAGAACCCCTGTACCCGGCGTGTTTCGAAGTTTGCCGACGGCGGAGCATGCGGGAAGCATTGGGCACATGGTGAGGCCTACATTGGGCTTCCCCCAAGCTGCTTCAAGCTCATGTCGACCTTCCCTAAGGTCCACTGATGCTCCCCGACCGGTTGCTCAAGTGGTTGAGATGCTAAGGAGGTCGGCCGACACGGCCGAAGTCTTTCCGAGGCGGCTGCTCGTTGCCGACCATGTACCAGCCATTGTCATGGCGAGCTGAGCTTGGAATCGTGTTCCCCGAGTGAAAGTAGGCAGGGGCGGCCAGAATCATGAAGCTTGGATCTCCATAGAGGTTGCCGGTGAGCTCTCCGGCGAGGTACCCCGGCGGTAGAGCGCGGGCGGCGGGAGGTAGAAGAAGGGGGTGGACCCCAGCTGTCAGCGGCTTAAAAATTCAAAGCGGGATCGGGCTGCGGCTCGGATCTGGTGTGCTGGCGCGCAAATACCCCGTAGACTCCGGTGTGCTGACGCCTCAGCGCACAACACGTATCCCCATGGCCCACCAGCAGATTTAAATTTTTCCCCTGATTTTCAGATTCCATTCAAACTTCAAATCCTCATAACTTGGGCTAGGAAACTCCAAATCGAGTGAACCAAATTTTGTTGGATTCAGCTCTTTGAGCACTTTCCAGCAAATCAAGTTTCACTTCATGAAAATCCTTAATTCTAGAAAATTAATTCCTCAAATTTTAAACTGTTGTCGAATTTTAACCGGAGAATCCCTTGGAGGAAAATTCTGAATTTTTGCTGGGATGTTCACCGAAATATCCCTGAACTACCATAAAAATGTCAGGTCCATTTGATCTATTTTGATCCACCTAATGGTGTGATTAATGAAACTGTTCCAGAGAAAATAGAAAATGTTCAGAAACATTTTCAGAATTTTCTCTGAAATTGTTTAGCTCATATCTTTAGCTAGGAACCTTCAAATTAAGTGAGACCAACTCCATTAGAACCCTCTGAAAATCTAGTTTTCAGAAAGTCATGGCTTGTTCCATGAAAATCCCTAGAGCACCCTAAGAGTTCCAATTAAGGTCAAGGACATAATTAATTGTGGAGGGCTCAAATGAGCTTTGCTGCAACTAAAACTTGATTAAGTCTCTGTTTAGGTTGTAACCAAGCCACAGTAAAAGTTTCACAGCTTTTGGTCTGTCTAGTGAGACTTAGAAGATTCAAAAGTTTATAACTCAATTCAATTGCATTTAATTAATACATGTACTTCTTATATCATGTAGTCGCTAAGGTCGAGGAGGAACCCGAAGTCCTAGACTTCGTTACTCTGGAGGAGCAGCTAGCCTATGACCAAGAGCAGCAAGGCAAGCCCCGGTTTGCATTAACCTTTTTACAAAGATTTATTGTTTTGAGCACTTACTTAAGTATGATTACGTATTGCATTGGAGTCTTGTTTGGAAACCCAATTGCATAGCCAAGAGAACCACAGACTGGGATTAGGATTACCAACCCCGTTAGCTACTGCAATGCTAAGATAGTGCAGGATTCGCTACAAGACGAGTAGATGGAACTACTCACGAGCATAGACTAGAGGCACTCGACTCGGGTAGAGATAGCACATGATACACATGGCAAGAAAAATGAGACCGATCGGGGAGTAAGGGCAGCAGGACTTTGGGGCCTGTGTGCTGTAGCTCCACTTGTGTCGATTGAGGACCGAGCCGTGTGCGGGCCTGTTGAACAAGCTAGAACAGTACCGAAGACCTACCGGCTATATGGGAACCGGGAAACCGATGTAACTCGGGTAGCTGGGTGTTGAGGCATAGCTGGTCGTTCAGAGGGTAGGTTGAGAGCTTGAGGTGTAAATCAGCTGGCGGCACTGAGATGCACGTGCAGAGACCTCTTGCTCAGGACGATTGGACCGGTTCAACATTTGGCTGACGGGTGAAAGGTGGTTGCGTACGACGTCCGTGATGGTTGTTGTAGGAAACATCGAGTACGGGCGTATGTGACGGGTTATTCGGGTAACCCTGAAGGTGTAAATCGATTATAATCGCCATCCCTCGCGGTCAGTGAGTACCACTTGTTCACTGTACCGTGACGTAGAAAGAACAGGCTAGTTACATGTTCAAATGTTGCTGATTGAAATATGGACTTTGATTGTTAATGATTTGTTGTAGTTTAGAGCTAACTAAAGTTCTTTTCAACTTTGGGCAAAGTACATGAGAGAAATGCGTTTCTTGTTTGATTGCGGCTCTCTCATGTGCCTTAGCATAAGGTTCTCCACAACCTGCTGCTAAAACTTGAAAGTACGGTTCCACTAATTAGGCGAGTCCTTTGCAACTTGTTTTTATCTCATGTACCCATCACCCCTCATGTAGAAGTCCCATGTTTAGGAGAGACGGGTCAGTCTTGCTGAGCCTTCGTGCTCACTGCTTGTGTTTGAAGCTTTTGCAGGGTTCTATGAGAAAGGGACTCCCGAGGAGGAGACGGAACCCCAGGAGGGGAAGCCCGTTGAGTGGGAGTCGTGCATGCCGCCGTGTTAGTGTGCGTGTGTGCTAGCAATGACACGTTCACAGGCTGAACGTGAACTTGATGCGTAGTTTACGCCCGTGAGTGTGGACTGGACCTATTTTGATGTAAAAATGTTCATAAACCACTTTATGTAATAAAAGTTTTGCTTCCGCTTTGTACATTTGATGTGTGTTATTCGATGCTGTGCAACACAGCACCCCTCAGCGTGATCCAGGCTCGACAATACCGTGGGGTCGTGTCAGCGTTGGTATCAGAGCTCGCTTGAGGTTTAACGCACTAAAAAGGTCGTCTTTTTCAAAAAAATCCAGTGAGGAACGAGTTAGTAGCCCATATAAGGATGTTACTAGTGTATAGAAAGTGGCATACTAACCTATTTGATTATGTCGGAAAATCATGCATCTCGGGACGTTTATGTCTTGGGGGGTGCACGTAAGCGCTGTCCACCAGTGCGCACAAGCTGAAGGGTGGAGCCCCACGGGTGGCAGGTAACCCGACCCGCTTTAATATCCTCTACGACTCTTCATGTCGTTTGGGGTATTCGAGCAACGTCTGTCCCTGGCGTGCGTGGTGGAATTTAGGAGACCCCGTCACATGGTCTGAAACGTGAACACGTAACTCAAGGCGTGTTTGGCTGGAGAACATCCGGGCGAGTGATGACGGCTGGGTGTATGAACTGTATGGATACCCGGCTCGGTGTGCAGCCGAGTCTGACGATTGTTTGAGTTTCTGCAGGTAGTCTAACCACGAAACGGTAGACTTGTAGTATTCATGTGCGAGTGACGTTTAGTGCCACTGAATTAACGAAGCCGGCTAAGTCCGGTATAGGTTTTTCTTTGTGAGGACGTAGTACCGACATGAGCTGGTGACGCATCGACGTCACACCCCACTAAATGAACAACTTCATTGTAAAACTTGAAGGTTTTGATCCAAAGCACTAAAACTTGATGCAACTCTTTCCCTTAATCAGGATATTCAAAGTTAACAAGTTTTCAACTTATAGGTTGCTAAGGACAGAGCACTCTGCTTTCAACTGAATTAAGGCTGAAGTTAATCAGAGGTTAGAGGTTGAGTTCTATCTAGGTTGGGGGTCATATGATACATTTCTGGAAAGCATTGGAAGATCCTCACAACTTTTCTGTTGAGGTCCAGAGGTGTTTCAACCCTTAACCAATCGAAAAATGCAGTAGAGTTGAAACTGTCCAGAAAACAGGGCAGAGCAAAGACTCTTTGTAACTCTCTGTAAATTGAGCATAACTTCCTTCATAAAAATCCAAAAATAGAAAATGAGGTAGTTCTGAAAAGATTATGAGATGGGTTACAACTTTGTAACAGAAAGTTTTGTCAGATTGGGGGTAGAATTAACTGGAATTTTTGGATCAAATCAGTGCCTAAAGCAGGGAGGTGCTGTCCAATCTTCTCCAGAAATTCTGTTAACTTTGACATCTCATAACTTTTGAACCAGGACAGATCTTTGGCCAAGCAAACACTTTCTGGAAAGCTATTGAAGTTATCTTTAACTTTGATGTTGAGCTCCAGAATTAGGTTTGATTTAGTATGGCCTAAATCAGGTTGAAATGTAAACTGGTCAGGGCTGTCATGCAGACAGCAGATCAGCAGTCAAATTTGTTTAAATTTGAACTATATTTCCAAGTTTCATGGTTTCAACGACATATCTTATGTTGTAACTCAATGGTTTACTGTTTAAATAAATATTTGACATTTCTCAAATATATTTTTACAGATGACAGCAGATAAACAGTTCGAGAACGGTTGAGTGGAATCTCACTGTTCTCACCACAGCGGCTATCCGGAGGCATTGAGGCAGATGCTTCAATATTTCGGATACAACCAAATGCCGCAGTACTTCGCCAAGGAAGAAGGCGAGGAGGGGAAAAAGACATGGACAATCCATGTCGAAGTCCCTGCAGGACCTACGCCACCCGGTTGGGTGCCGTTCACCATCACGGTGAGAGGTAGGCAACCGGAAGGGATGTGGCAAGTGGCAGCCGGTGACACCATGTCACGTTTCTGCCAACTACACGTGAGAGCGATGGAGGGAACTCCATACGCGCTCATTCCGGTGGAGGGACGGGCAAATCATGTGTGGGAAGGGAGGTACCGGGAGGCAACTGACCCGAGTTGCCCAAGGTACAACCCCGCGGAGGCAAACCTCAGCCTCCAGATGAGGGCGGGAAACGCCGTGATGGACAGCCAAGCTGTTCATACGGAGCTTCTCGCCGCAAGGCTCAAGGAGAGCACAAGCCGTGGAGACCATTTCGAGAGTGCCCACAGCGCACTCCGCAATGTGCTCCTTCCGACGATCAAGCGACTGAATGAACAGCATAATCAGTTGCATCGTCTGAAGAAGGCCAAGAAGAAAAGTTGTGTCGACATCGCGGCGTTACAAGAGCTGGTGCAGAATTTAACCCAGCAGAATGAGGACCTTACTCAAGAGCGGGACGACGCCATTGAGGAAGGGCAAGGCTGGGAAGAAGACTACAACCAGGTCATGGACGAGGTGCATGCATTGCAGGAGCTCGTACCTCCGGTATTAGGCATACCGGTGGTCTTGGGTCTTCCGGCAATGGGAGAACCCGAGATGGGAGAAGAGGTTGTAGATCCGGAGCCACCAGCAGAGGTACCGGAGGAGGACGACCCACAGGAGGTCGAGTTCTACTCCGAGTAGGGGGTCACAGTTGCCATGTAGGGCAGCTAGGATAGGGTAACCCAGACTTTTGTAAATGGTGACATGTCGTGTAGGCAGTAGCGTATGTATAGGTAGTGACGACATGAGCACGACTTCTCGGAGACCGAGAATAATGTATCTTGTATAAAGTTTATGCTTTATCAATATATGTGAATGTTGTGCAAATTATTCATGTGTCACTTTAATACCTACTGTTGCATATGGAATTTTAAGTATGACATGTGCTAATCGCTGCTGTTTGAATTTCAGAATGACTCGTACTCGTGCCAACCCGGACGTTGGGGGTACCAGCCAAGGGGGAGAGACCTCCCAACAGCCTCCCGAGGACTCCTCGGGACAGCAGCAGCAACAGCAACAGCAAACACCGCCACCGCCACTGCCAACGGTTACATTGGCCGACATCGTCGCGGCAATGGCGGGGTCTCATCAGCAGCACACGGAGTTGCTGTAAACTCTCATCGCTAATACGTCTCGCCCAGAGAGACGTCAAGACCGTGAGGAGCATCAACAGAGCTCCTACTCCGACTTCCTAACGATTCATCCCCCAGTATTCTCAAGGGCGGATGAACCTCTCGACGCGGACAACTGGTTCCGCGCGATAGAGATGAAGTTCGGGCTGCTCCAAATAAGTGAGCAGCGCAAGACTCAGTTCGCGGTCCAGCAGCTCCAAGGATCCGCGAGCGCGTGGTGGGCAAACTTCTGTACTTCACAGCCCACCGACCGAGTAATGACCTGGGCGGAGTTCCGGACGGCCTTCAGAGCCTATCACATACCGCCAGGTCTGATGAAGAGGAAGACGCAGGAGTTCCTACACCTGCAGCAAGGGAGCCGGAACGCGCTGGAATACTCCAGGGCGTTCAACGATCTCGCGCTCTACGCGTCGTATCACGCCGATACCGACGAGAAGCGGCGGGACAACTTTTACCAGGGGCTTAACCCGCTCCTGAAGGACAAATTGGCGATGTTCAATCGCGGCAGACTCAATGACACCATTGATGCTGCGATTGTCTAGGAGGACTCCGGCAAGGATTTAGCGGCGGCGGAGAGAAAGCGAAGCGCGCCGCAAAGCATCGGAGAAGGAGGAGGTCCTTCTCAAATATTCCGGATGGTGAATCGCCCACCATCAGGCCCCCGCTGGCAACCACCCAAGAGGCCGATGCCGTTCCACAGTCGGCCGTATTCTTCACCGGCATTCAGGCCGGCACTGCCAGCACCACCTCCGCAACAACAACAGCAGCAGCGGGCGATGCCGCATCCGTATGCACCTCAGCAGAGCATGCCAGGCATTCGTCCCCCGAGCACCGCACAAGCAGCGGCCACATGTTACAAGTGTGGTCGCCCAGGACACTTCGCCAGCAGTTGTCCGGAGAGACAAGGTGGCGGAGTTGCACTGCAGTTTCCGGCGAGGAATTAACCCCGGAACCCTACTAATGCGCGGCGGGCGAACCCGAGGCCCGGCACTATCCACCAACTTGCCATAGAGGACGTGCCGGAGAGTGAGCCAATCCTTGCGGGTATGTTCCAACTCCACCAGCATCCCGCCATAGTATTGTTTGATTCAGGCGCCACGCATAGTTTCATTAGCCAAGCTTTCATTGATAGATACAGCTTGTAAATACTACCCACCGATAGTCCTTATGTGATCTGTTCACCTGGTGGGAAAATTTCAGCAAGCATGATGGTCCCAAAAGCGCCATTGTGCTTGGAGGGTAGAGTATACCCTACGTCTCTCATAATTTTAGAGGGACAAAAGGTCGATGTCATCTTAGGGATGTCGTGGTTAACCCGCCATGGCGCTGTTTTAGACATCGTCCTCCGAATCGTGCATTTGAATTCAGAAGTGCACGAATCTCATTCTTTATTTCTGGACAGTCCAGAAATAAAACTTCCAAGCGTCTACACCACCATCAGATTGGAAGATATTCCAGTGGTCCAAGAGTTCACTGACGTATTCCCGGACGAATTGCCGGGGATGCCGTCTGATAGAGAGGTGGAGTTCAATATTGAACTTGCACCGGGAACCATGCCAATATCCCGAATGCCGTACAAGATGGCGCCCAAGGAATTGGCTGAATTAAAGACCCAGCTAACAGACCTGCTGGAAAAAGGTTTTATTAGGCCGAGCTCCTCGCCATGGGGCTGTTCCACATTATTTGTAAAGAAGAAGGATGAGACGTTGCGGCTTTGTGTGGACTATCGTCCACTAAATGCCGTAACCATCAAGAACAAGTACCCGTTGCCACGGATCGACATGTTGTTTGATCAGTTGGTCGAAGCAAAGATCTTTTCCAAGATGGATTTAAGATCCAGGTATCACCAGATTAAAATACGGGCTGAGGACATTCTGAAGACGGCTTTCTCGACGAGGTACGGACTTTACGAGTACCTGGTCATGTCCTTTGGCCTCACCAATGCTCCAGCTCATTTCATGTATTTGATGAACTCGGTATTCATGCCGGAGCTGGACAAGTTTGTCGTGGTCTTCATTGACGACATACTGGTATATTCCAAGTCGGAGGAAGATCACAAGAAGCATCTGTGTATAGTCTTGCAACGGCTGCGGGATCACAAACTACATGCGAAATTCAGCAAGTGCGAATTCTGGATATCACAAGTGCCTTTTCTCGGGCATATCATCTCAGGGGAGGGTATCGCTGTAGACCCGAGTAAGATCACACAAGTTCTGAATCGGAAGTCCCTGAGGACTGTTCATGAGGTACGGAGTTTCCTCGGACTCACGGGATATTATCGGAGGTTCATTCCGAACTTCTCGAAGATTGCCAAGCCTATGACGGAACTGCTGAAGAAGGCTACCAAATATGTTTGGAGTCCAGCATGTGAAGCAGCATTCAAGGCTTTAGTCAAGCACCTGACATCAGCACCGGTTTTGGCGCAGCCAGAAACAACAAAACCGTTCGATGTGTACTGCGATGCATCCGGCATTGGGCTCGGATGTGTGCTGATGCAAGACCGAAGAGTGGTCGCGTATGGATCAAGGCAGCTTAGAAACCATGAGCAGAATTATCCAACCCATGACTTGGAGCTCGCTGCTGTGGTACTTGCACTGAAAATGTGGAGGCACTACCTACTCGTTAACCTCGTACATTTATATACCGACCACAAGAGCCTCAAGTACATATTCACTCAAAAGGAGCTGAACATGAGGCAGCGAAGATGGTTAGAATTGATAAAGGATTACGAAATAGAGATCCATTATCACCCGGGCAAGGCAAACATAGTGGCAGATGCGCTGAGTCGCAAGTCACATGTCAACAACCTGACCATCACACCGTTGGAAGAGAGCGAACCACCACTACATGTGATTCCACACGGGGACCTCTACAACCTAGTTTTGATCCCCACCATCCGTGAAGAGATAGCGGCAGCTCAGAAACATGACAAGGGTATGTCGCATTTGCGGAGACGTGTAGACTGTGGGGAGTTGAAATGTTTACGGAAGGACGGAGACGGCGTCCTATGGTTCAAGGACCGGATCGTCGTACCCCGTAACCCGGAGTTACGGAAAATTTTTTTTGATGAGGCTCACTTATCAAAATTTTCTATTCACCCCGGCAGCAACAAAATGTATCAAGAACTCAGAAGCAAGTTTTGGTGGACACGGATGAAGCGGGAGATCGCGAAGTACGTGTCCGAGTGTGATACATGTTGAAGGGTGAAGGCAGACCATATGCGGAAATCGGGACTGCTGCAACCACTGGGCGTTCCTGCCTGGAAGTGGGAGGATGTGAGCATGGACTTCATCGTCGGTTTACCCACCACTTTTCAGAAACATGATTCTGTGTGGGTGATCGTCGACCAGCTCACCAAAGCTGCCCATTTCATGTAAAAGCCCCAAAAATATGTATGAATAAAAACCAAGGTTTGAGTTCATATGTGTGGCAAAGACATGAAAAATGGGACATGCTAAAACTTTTCTTCATGCAAAGTAATACATGGATGACCATCCAAAATGAGGCTCACATTTTTATTTAAAAGTTTTGAACCAATAAGGAGTTAAATACCTCTTTGCATGTAAGTTTAAAAATCAGATTTGGGATTCAAAGTTCACACATGTGGTGATCAAGGACTTTTATTAAAAATGCAGCCATATAGGTGGAATTATAGGGAGGAGTTTGATCACCAACTTTCTATTTGTAGGGTGGGCTCAAAAGAGAGTTAAAGAGAAGAAATAGCAAATTCTAAACAAAATTCAGATTTAGTCTTGCAAATTCAAACTGAATTTGAGGAATTCAAATTCTAGCCACCCTTTTTAAACTCAGCATTCTGGAGATTGAGAGGATCAGCTTGAGAAGATATTTGGGGAAGAAATGTGGAGTGGGACCCACATGTCATAGAGATGAAGAGGCTGCCTTACTCACTAAGTTTCACTCCCGGTGGGAACTTTTCGCGAGCAGCTCACGAGCGCCACCGAGCAGCTTGCCGTCGACAGCTCCTGCTGCCGGTCTCCACGCGCTGGCACCCCGGGGTCGGTCCTGACCGCGTCCTCATCGCGATCACAGGCACTCAGACCGAACAAAAGCGCATTTGCCTTCCTCTCTCGCGAGAACACCGAGCAACCTGAGCTCCTCCCCTCCGCTCTCGCTCCAATCGGAAGAACGGAAAAACCACCGCGCTCTTCCCTCCCCTGAGCTGCTAAACCTTTCCCTGAGATCAGCCTCCACCTCCCCGACACAAAACCAAGCGAGCTTCGGCCTCCCTCGCCCGAGAACAACCACCGCCGCGGCGACCGAGCTCAAGAAGGTGATCGGGCGCTCGTGGACAGCCCTCCACAAGGGGTTTCACGGCCGAGCGATCACAGCTACGGACGCGCACGGGTGCGGTGCTGCTCTCAGCCACAGCTCAGGCCGTGCCGTGAGCTGTCGACGGTGAATTTCGAGGTTTTGCTCCGGCGACCTCATCCCGAGCTTCCGGTATGGATTCAGCAAATTCCAGCTCTCTAATCCTCCCTAGGTCGTCAAACTTTGCACGTAGAAGCTGGACTAGCTGGCGGTCATATCCTCTTTAGCATCTGTGGCATGAAACTAACAGGGAACCACGAATTTTGAGCTCTACCGAGCGTGATCGTGGCGGACCCAATCGGCCGCACGGTGACAACCGGTTTGTGGCGGTTCCAGAGCCATTTAGGGGCCATGCCGAGCCTTGCGATCATCCACTGATGCTGTAGAGCTCACTGGTCTAGTGTTTGGCGGGCTAGAACCCATGGCCGACAGCGCCGAAGGGCAACCGAGACCGCCGCACGTCGCGAGCTATCTTCCGGTCGCCGGCAGCCCTAGGACGCCCCACCATCATGTTCCTTGACGTCAATAACCCGCTGGCGGCGAGTTGTAGCTCAGGCGGTGGCCGGGAAATCCGGTCCGGCGAGCTTCCGGTTACTCCGGCGAGGGGGAGCGCGCGGGCACGAGCGAGGAGCCGGAGGATGAAGACGAGGCGTTGGACCCGTCTGTCAGCAGCAGAAAATTTAAACCTGGGATCGGGTGTGGCCGGGATCCTGTGTGTTGTCGCGCAGAGAAGCTGTGGCCCGGTGTGGCTTCGTTTCTATTGGCTGGAATTCAAAACAGTGGGTCCAGCCGGATTTTCGGTAGGAAAACAATTCCAGAGTTGGCTCAATCTTTGGAAATTCATATCTCCCTGTAGAAAACTCCAATTTGAGTGATTCCAATTGGGTTGGATTCATCTCTCTGAGTTATATCCAAATATGAACTCAGATTTGTATGAAAGTAAATATTATATTCTGGAAAATTCTTGGAAGTTTTTCTGAAAAA
This sequence comes from Neostapfia colusana, assembly GCA_030760725.1. Lineage (NCBI taxonomy): Eukaryota > Viridiplantae > Streptophyta > Magnoliopsida > Poales > Poaceae > Neostapfia > Neostapfia colusana. Next base: position 37,510,486 of record JASWHV010000009.1, on the reverse strand, counting down.
GAATTATTGAGAGAGTTTGGATTTTCCAAAAATCCCCAAATTTCGCCAGAATATTATTTAGCATAGTATTGACCTACAAGTAAATTTTCAGCTCATTTGAAGATCATTTGAGTAGGAATTTGCTAAATGCAAACTACTGTGTTCAAAAGAGTCCATAAACATTTTCAGAAAATGTTTCCCACTTCAAAATTCTGTTCTGAGCAATCCATAGCTCCAAAAATCCTAAGAAAATTTAGGCAAGCTCTTGAGACATACTTGGAAGTGTAGTTTATTCAATTGGGCATGAAAATGCACATTACTTCAGAATTAATTCTTTTAAGTACAACTGCTTAAAGAATTGTTCTGGGAGAGCTACTCAAGTAAAAGAGCTGAAATTTGGACCAGATTACTTTCATGTGATCAAGAACTTATATGTAAATTATCAGCCCAAGATGAGTCCTCAAACTCCCTGTTCTTATTCTCCATACTTGTGTATATGTGGGAATACATAAGAGATATTGTGAGAATTAGGGAGGACAAAGTATGACTCCACAATAGCTGCAATTTGGCAAGCTAAATCTTTAGGTAGTATGGAACCTGCTGTAAATGTTTTGAGGCCATTGGAGTTCTTTTTCTTCAGTTGCACTCAAATCTTTTCAGTTTCTCTATTATGTTCATTAGGGAAAAATGATTAGTGTATAGCTAAGACCTTAAGGTCAATTTAGTTATTTCTGTTCTTTGCACAACAGAGGTAAACCAAGCCATGCTTGGCTTTTCCACACAACCTCTGTTTCTAAAAAAGTAATTCTATAACTTCTTTCCATTACATTCTATAAAACATATGCATATGCATTTCAATAGAAACCACGACGAAGGGGATTCAAAGGAGTGATTCATCGAAGTGGATCAAGCTCCGGAGAATCAAGGGTGGATCTGCAAGGACACTAACTGTTATATACGACTACCCTGCAAAACAGGCAAGCTCCGGTTTGCATTTAACAGCTATTAAGTTTTTATTTTGTATTAACTTTCGGACAAGATATGAACTGTGCATTAGGTCTAGTGTTTGATACTCCTCTTGCATAGCCAAATGACCCATGGAGTATTGGGTAGGTGTCTTTCACCGTGTAGAACTGCCCTGCTTAAGTACGGTTCGGTAGAAGTCGAGTGGTGAGATGCTACTCGCAGATTTAGGAACAACAGGGGCATACGGGATTGGTTCATAATTGAATTAGCAAGTTAAATTTGAGACCGGAAGGTTGTAGGAGCAGCAGGACATAGGGGCCTGGGTGCTGTAGACCTGTCTATGTCGGTCAAGGACCGATTCATATGCGGCCCGGTTGAACAAGTTTGAGTTGTGTACCGGACTCATGCTGGCTATATGTGACCCAGTAAACTGATGTACCTCGGGAAGCTGTCGTTGGGACTTTTCGGGTCGCCTCAGGCGGACGGCCGGTGTGCAGTATGTGGGGAATATTCTCATGACATCTCATGTCGGTAGGTGCACCATGAGAGTAGCTACTGTACGGGGCGACTTGATCAATTCAGCGGGGCTGAAACGGGGGAAATGCTGCCACGTACGACGTCAGTGATGGTTGTTGTAGGCAACGTCGAGTACGGGCGTACGTGTCGTGTAGTCCGGCTGTTATTGATTTGAATCACCGTCGCTCGCGGAATGGACCAAGCATACTTGTTCTCACAGTCGTGACGTAGTAAGAACTTGCATGAGAAAGGAACTAATCATTTTGATGTGAAGTATTATCCTACCTTTGTATTGGATCTTGATGAATAGGCTAGTGCAAACTTGATTCTTTTATGCCATGAGCAATTTACATCGGGGGAAAGCGTTTCTTGTTTGATTGTGGACTCCCGATGTGGCGTGCCCAGGGTTACTTAAAATACTGCAATTAATACTGAAAGTAAGGATTTACTTTTAGGCAAGTTTAATTATGCTTATGCCATCCTATGTTAGGTTCATAACCTCACTTAGAGTTTCATGTTTAGGGTGACGGTTAAGTCTTGCTGAGCGTTATGCTCACGGATGTTATCCGAGTTGTTTTGCAGGTAACTGACTCGCTGCTTATGAGAAGGGATGCCGATGAGACTCGGAAACCTCCGAGTGCTTACTCAAAGAGCATCCTCGCCGCTGCAGATTGTCTTCGTGTTGCTAGTAAGATACAGTCCGTGGGCTGGATTGTTTCTTTGTTGCTACTTAGAATGAATCGTGAGAGTGATAGTCTTCCGCTGTAGCTTACTCTAATATACTTATTTGTAAAACAATATTGTACGCTTCCGCAAACTATTTATGTAATATGATGTGTGTTCATCGACCCGTGTGCTGTTGGGTGCCGCATAACACGGCACCACCCGATGAGGTCCTGGCCGTTACAGATGGTATCAGAGCTACGTTGGGAACAGACAACGGATTGAGCATCATATTATGTCAAAAACTTAGGATTCGGTGAGATAACGGTACTAGGCCCACATAAGGACTATTATTAGCATATTATGGAGGTGGCAAGCTAGCCTATTTGTTATGTCGGAAAATTGTGCATCTCGGGACGTCTATGTCTTGGGGGGTGCACGTATGCGCTGTCCACCAGTGCGCACAAGCTGAAGGGTGGAGCCTCATGGGTGGCAGGTAACCCGACCCGCTTTAGCATCCCCTACGACTCTTCATGTCGTTTGGGGTATTCAAGCAACGCCATTCCCTGACGTGCGTGGTGCAATTTGGGAGACCCCGTCACGTGGTCAGTAACGTGAACACATAGCTCAAGGCGTGTTTGGCTTGAGAACACCTGGGCGAGTGATGACGGCCGGGTGTACAAACTGTTATGGATACCGGGTTCGATGTGCAGCCGAACCTGATGATTGAGTGTGGCTTATGTAGGTACTAACCACGAAAACCTTAGTGCGTGTAGAACACATTTGCGAGTGACCGTTGTAGTGCCACCTAATGATACGTATATGCCGGTGTAATCCGGTTAGGTTTTTCCTTGGTAAGGCAACGTAGTACCGGCATATGTCTTACGGCGCATCGTCACCGTACTACACTGGATAGTATTCTTACCTATGAAGAAATCATTCATGACTAACTTCCAAACTAAAAATGGATGTGATAAAGCACATATTAGTTACTGAGCTCTTCATTTGAACTAAGTTTCAAAGAAGAGACTTGTTAGGCTTCTTTTGATCTCAAAGACAGAGTGCTCTGTTCAGACAGAAATTTTTCTGGGCTTTAACAGAGCGTAACTCTAATTAGTTTGACCCAATGAAGGTGTTTGAGACAGTTCTGGAAAGTTTATCAAGTGCTCTACAACTTTTGTGTAGAACTCCAGAGCCAAATCCGATACCAACTTGGTTAAATGTCCAGATGAATGCAAACTGTTCAGAAGACAGAGCAGCTGCAAACTTCTCTGGATGTTGCTGTAAATTAGCCGTCACAGTCTGTAGAAAAATTTCTAAGGGTCATATGATACACCGTTGGAAAGGTTAGGAAATTCGCAACAATTTTGTAGTTCATAGTTTGTTCAGAATTGTACCCATTTGTATGTAAAACTGTGATGAAAACAGCCACATACAAAGGAGGTGCTGGCAAAATTTATCCAGAAAATTCTGTCAACTTTGAACGATCATAACTTCTAATTAAGGGATGATCCAGAGGCATGTGAGTACTCGATGGAAAGATACTGAAGTTAACTTTAACTTTGGTATTCGACTTGAGTTATGAAAACGCTAGTAACTGGATCAAATTCTGGGTTATGTACAGAAAGGTCTGTTCTGTACAGAATGAGGGACTGAATATGTTGGCTTTAGAAAGATGTGTAAACATGACATTTTGTTATGCTTTCATAAAGTTTTAGCATTTTCATGTTTTACATACTTTCAAATACTGCTGAGATCAAGTTTTGACTCCCTTCAAAAATGATTATATTGCAGTATGGTGCGTACTCATTCTCCGAGTAGGGCTGAAGGTTCTCGCCAAGACGGTGATGACTCGACTCCCCCACGGGCACCGCCATCAATGATATGGGCAGATGTCATGGCTCAGATGGTCGAGTCAAGTCAAGAGAACACCAGACTACTCCAAGCCTTGCTACAACAAGGTTTACTCCAACGCGCACAACAGGACATTCCACCTCGGAACGCCTATTTGGACTTCTTGGCGACACAACCGCCAATTTTCACGGAAGCCAATGAACCAGTGGAAGCTGATCAGTGGCTTCGAGTTATGGAGTCCAAGTTTGGAGTGTTTGAGTGCGACGAATATCAGAAGACCTTATTTGCAGCTCAACAGCTCCATGGAGCCGCCGGAAACTGGTGGTTTGCTTATCTCGCCACCGTTCCGGAAGGCCATCAAGTGGAATGGACGGAATCTCGTGAAGCATTCCGTGGTCGTCACATTCCTATGGGTTTTATCAAGGCCCAACAGAAAGAATTTAGGAATTTGAAGCAGGGGGACATGAGTGTCCTCAATTATGTCAGACGATTCAACCTTCTCGCACAATATGCTCCTGCTTATGCGACGAGCGAAGCTGCAATGTGTGACTACTTTTTCTATGGCTTGAGTGCCATACTAAAAGAGAAGTTAGCTCTGTTCAATCAAGGCAGTTACACCGAGTTGATCAGTGCTGCTCTGCTGCAAGAACAAGCGACATTTGAGTGTCAAGCAGAGAAGAGGGACCGGGAGGATGTGCTAGAAGACACACCAGTTGTTCCTCGCAAATACCGTGTGGTGTATCACACACCATCCGATGAAGGATGGCAAGCACCAGTGAGATCAACTCCGTACAGATTGCCTTCTCAAGAATCATGTCTTGAAGCAACACCATTGCCGCAGCAACGAAGGACACCTGTCACATCATTGCTGCAACCAAGTACATCAACTTCTCAACCACAAGTCAACGAAGAACCGGGGAAACCCCCATGTTCTTATTGCCACCGTTCTGGGCATTTTAGGCAAGAATGCCGGGAGAAGTTGTTGAACACCAGACAGCCATCATTGTCAGGTGGTATGCCGCCACCTGCTCAAGTCATCATAACAGCATTGCAATCCGGGAATGTGCAACATCTTGCTATTGAGGATGTCCCGGAGGGAGCACCGGTGTTAGCGGGCATGTTTACTCTCAAAGACGTGCCCGTGCTTGTACTTTTTGATTCTGGTGCAACCCACAACTTTATCAGCAAAACATGTGTGGATCAGCACCAACTATACACCAATACTCCCACAACGAGTTTTCTTATACGTTCACCGGGAGGGGATATCTCTGCCAATCAGATTGTGTCCCGAGCAGCTTTGTGTTTGGGCGGAAAAATATACCCAACATCGCTGATTATGTTGGATAGGCAGAAGATAGACATTATATTGGGGATGTCTTGGTTAAATCGTCACGATGCCGTTCTCAATATCGGTAGCCGGACTATCCAGATTGACTCGCCGATTCACGGACAGCACACGCTGTTTCTAGACAGTGAAGACCCAGATATGGTAGAGGCCTACCACACGGAAGCGCTGAAGCTTGAAGACATTCTGGTGGTACGTGATTATCCCGACGTATTTCCCGATGATTTACCGGGCATGCCACCCGGACGGGACGTCGAGTTTAAGATTGAACTGGCGCCGGGAACGACGCCTATCTCACGAAGGCCTTACAAGATGGCACCTAACGAGCTAGCGGTGTTGAAAGAGCAACTGAATGAACTTATGAGCAAGGGTTTCATACGACCAAGTTCTTCCCCTTGGGGTTGCTCAGCGCTGTTCGTTAAGAAGAAGGACGAAACACTACGGCTATGTGTTGATTACCATCCTCTAAATGCTGTCACGATCAAGAACAAGTATCCTTTGCCTCGCATCGACATTCTGTTCGATCAACTTGTGGGTGCAAAGGTATTTTCGAAGATGGATCTTCGGTTGGGATATCATCAAATCAAAATCCGACCGGAGGACATACTGAAGACAGCTTTCTCGACGAGATACGGACTCTACGAGTACCTCGTCATGTCATTTGGGTTAACCAACGCTCCGGCACACTTCATGTACTTGATGAATTCTGTGTTCATGCCGGAGTTAGACAAGTTCATCGTGGTATTCATCGACGACATATTGGTTTACTCCAAATCTGAAGAAGAGCACGCTGAACATCTACGTATCGTGCTACAACGGTTGAGGGAGCACAAGTTATATGCCAAGTTCAGCAAGTGCGAGTTCTGGATCGATCAAGTGCCTTTCCTAGGTCATATCATTTCAGCAGAAGGCATTGCCGTGGACCCCAGCAAGATTGAACAAGTGCTGAAGTGGGAATCTCCCAAATCAGTCCACGAGGTCCGAAGTTTCCTTGGTTTAGCGGGGTATTATCGGAGGTTCATCCCGAGCTTCTCAAAAATTGCTAAACCAATGACGGAGCTGCTGCAGAAGGGCACTAAATACATGTGGAATGCAACATGTGAAGCCGCATTCAAAACTTTGGTGAAACATCTCACAACAGCTCCAGTTCTTGCCCAGCCGGACACGACGAAGCCATTTGATGTATACTGTGATGCATCCGGCATCGGTCTCGGCTGCGTTCTGATGCAAGAAGGGTGTGTAGTCACCTATGGGTCTCGCCAACTGCGAAACCACGAGCAGCAGTATCCAACTCACGATCTCGAGCTTGCTGCTGTGGTGTTGGCGTTAAAGATGTGTAGGCATTACCTAATTGGTAATCTTGGTCACCTCTACACCGACCATAAAAGTTTGAAGTATATCTTCACGCAGAAGGAGCTAAATATGAGACAACGGAGATGGTTGGAGCTCATCAAAGATTATGAAATTGAGATCCACTATCATCCGAGAAAAGCAAATGTGGTTGCCGACGCGCTTAGTCGGAAAGCCCACGTTCACAACTTAGCGGCTGCTGAGTCAGAAGATGAAGAACCAAGCCTCCGTGTCATTCCGTATGGCACGCTTTATAATCTCGCGCTCATTCCGACAATCCGTGAAGAGATTGTTGAGGCTCAAAGAAGAGACAGGGGTATGTCTCACATACGGAGAAGACTAGACAACGGAGAAGTGAAATGTTTCCAGAAGGATGAGAACGGTACGATATGGTTTAACGAACGTATAGTGGTACCGCGTAATATGAAACTCCGGAAGAAAATCTTGGATGAAGTCCACCTGTTTAAGTTTTCCATTCATCCCGGAAGTAACAAGATGTACCAAGATTTGAAACAGAAATTTTGGTGGACGAGGATGAAGAGGGAAATCGCTAAATACTTATCCGAGTGTGATACATGTAGACGGGTCAAGGCTGATCATATGCGGAAAGCCGGACCGCTACAACCTCTGAAGATACCGGCATGGAAATGGGAGGATGTGAGTAAGGACTTCATCGTTGGATTACCGCTCACATCCAGGAAGCATGACTCGATATGGGTGATCGTCGACCGGTTGACAAAATCAACTCATTTCATACCGGTGAACACTCATTATCGAGCAAGGCAATATGCGGAGTTATTCATCTCCAGAATTATATGCACACATGGTGTCCCGAAGACCATCATTTCAGATCGAGGTGCGCTGTTCGTTGCTCGGTTTTGGGAACAGCTGCATGCCTTGTTGGGCACCGAGCTAATTAGAAGCTCCGCATATCACCCTCAAACCGATGGACAAATTTAGAGGGTGAATCAAGTGCTCGAGGACATGTTGAGAGCGTGTGCCATCCCCCACGGTAGGAATTGGGACGATCACCTACCGCTGGCGGAGTTTTCATACAACAACGGTTATCAAGCGAGTACTAAAATGGCACCGTATGAAGCTCTCTACGGCCGGAAGTGTCGCACACCGCTGAATTGGTGTGAGTCCGGCGAAAGAGTTATGTTTGGGATTGATCTTGTCAACGAATCCGAAGACCGAGTTCGGATGATACAAGAGAACTTAAAGGCTGCACAATCCCGACAGAAGAGCTACGCTGATAAAAGGCGTAGGCCATTACATTTTGACGTTGGAGAACACGTTTATCTTCGTGTATCTCCGATGAAGGGAATTCACCGGTTCGGTGTAAAGGGGAAGCTCGCTCCCCGTTTTATTGGTCCTTTTGCTATCACGGAGAAGTGTGGACCCGTAGCCTACCGGCTGGAGTTACTGGCAAGTCTAGCGGGTGTTCATGATGTATTTCATGTTTCGCAGCTGCAGAAGTGCCTCAAATTCACCGCTGCTGTTCGCACTGAGGACGTCGACGAATTGAAACCGGACCTTACCTACACCGAGCGACCGGTTCAGATTTTGGATGAAAAGGCCCGGGTAACCCGGAACCGGACGATCAAATTTTTTAAGGTGCTGTGGAGTAATCACACCGCGGAAGAGGCGACGTGGGAAAGTGAAGATTACCTCCGCACCAACTATCCGGAATTTTTAGCGTTGTACAGTTTGTAATCACCTCTCCCGTCTCGTTCCTCTTTTGTAATCTCGGGACGAGATTCTTTTAGGGGGGAGGAATGTAAAAGTCCCAAAAATATGTATGAATAAAAACCAAGGTTTGAGTTCATATGTGTGGCAAATACATGAAAAATGGGACTTGCTAAAACTTTTCTTCATGCAAAGTAATACATGGATGACCATCCAAAATGAGGCTCACATTTTTATTTAAAAGTGTTGAACCAATAAGGAGTTAAATACCTCTATGCATGTAATTTTAAAAATCAGATTTGGGATTCAAAGTTCACACATGTGGTGATCAAGGACTTTGATTAAAAATGCAGCCATATAGGTGAAATTATAGGGAGGAGTTTGATCACCAACTTTCTATTTGTAGGGTGGGCTCAAAAGAGAGTTAAAGAGAAGAAATTGCAAATTCTAAACCAAATTCAGATTTAGTCTTGCAAATTCAAACTGAATTTGAGGAATTCAAATTCTAGCCACCCTTTTTAAACTCAGCATTCTGGGGATTGAGAGGATCAGCTTGAGAAGATATTTGGGGAAGAAATGTGGAGTGGGACCCACATGTCATAGAGATGAAGAGGCTGCCTTACTCACTAAGTTTTACTCTTGGTGGGAACTTTTCCCGAGCAGCTCACGAGCGCCACCGAGCAGCTTGCCGGCGACAGCTCCTGCTGCCGGTCTCCATGTGCTGGCACCCCGGGGTCGGTCCTGACCGCGTCCTCATCGTGATCACAGGCCCTCAGACCGAACAAAAGCGCATTTGCCTTCCTCTCTTGCGAGAACACCGAGCAACCCGAGCTCCTCCCCTACGCTCTCGGTCCGATCGGAAGAACAGCAAAACCACCGCGCTCTTCCCTCCCCCGAGCTGCTAAACCTTTCCCTGAGATAAGCCTCCACCTCCCCGACACGAAACCAAGCGAGCTTTGGCCTCCCTCGCCCGAGAACAACCACCGCCGCGGTGACCGAGCAAAAGAAGGTGATCGGGCGCTCGTGGACAGCCCTCCACAGGGGGTTTCATGGCCGAGCGATCACAGCTACGGATGCGCACGGGTGTGGTGCTGCTCTCAGCCGAAGCTCAGGCCGTGCCGTGATCTGTCGACGGCGAATTTCGAGGTTTTGCTCCGGCGACCTCATTCCGAGCTTCCGGTATGGATTCAGCATATTACCGCTCTCTAATCCTCCCTAGGTCGTCAAACTTTGCATGTAGAAGCTGGACTAGCCGGCGGTCATATCCTCTTTAGCATCTGTGGCATGAAACTAACGGGGAACCACGAATTTTGAGCTCTACCGAGCGTGATCGCGGCGGACCCAATCGGCCGCACGGTGACGACCGGTTTGCGGCGGTTCCAGAGCCATTTAGGGGCCAAGCCGAGCCTTGCGATCATCCACTGATGCTGTAGAGCTCACTGGTCGAGTGTTTGGCGGGCTAGAACCCACGGCCGACAGCGCCGAAGGGCAACCGAGACCGCCGCACGTCGCGAGCTATCTTCCGGTCGCCGGCAGCCCTACGACGCCCCACCATCGTGTTCCTTGACGTCAATAACCCCCTGGCGGCGAGTTATAGCTCAGGCGGTGGCCGGGAAGGCCGGTCCGGCGAGCTTCCGGTTACTCCGGCGAGGGGGACCACGCGGGCGCGAGCGAGGAGCCGGAGGAAGAAGACGAGGCGTGGGACCCGTCTGTCAGCAGCAGAAAATATAAACCCAGGATCGGGTGTGGCCGGGATACTGTGTGTTGGCGCAGAGATGCTGTGGCCCGGTGTGGCTTCGTTTCTATTGGCTGGAATTCAAAACAGTCGGTCCAGCCGGATTTTCTGTATGAAAACAATTCCAGAGTTGGCTCAATCTTTGGAAATTCATATCTCCCCGTAGAAAACTCCAATTTGAGTGATTCCAATTGGGTTGGATTCATATCTCTGAGTTCTATCCAAATATTAACTCAGATTTGCATGAAAGTTAATATTATAGCCTGGAAAATTCTTGGAATGTTTTCTGAAAAAGAATTATTGAGGGTGTTTGGTTTATCCGAAAATCCCCAAAATTTGCCAGAATATTCTTTAGCATAGTATTGACCTACTAGCAAATTTTCAGCTCGTTTAAAGATCATTTGAGTAGGAATTTGCTAAATGCAAGCAACTGTGTTCAAAAGAGTCCAGAAACATTTTCAGAAAATGTTTCCCACTTCAAAATTCTGTTCTGAGCAATCCATAGCTCCAAAAATCCTAGGAAAATTTAGGAAAGCTCTCTGAGACATACTTGGAACTGTAGTTCATTTAATTGGGCATGAAAATGCACATTACTCCAGAATTAATTCTTTTAAGTACCACTGCTTAAAGAATTGTTCTGGGAGAACTACTCAAGTAAAAGAGCTGAAATTTGGATCAGATTACTTTCATGTGATCAAGAACCCATATGTAAATTATCAGACCAAGATGAGTCCTCAAACTCCCTGTTCTTATTCTCCATACTTGTGTATATGTGGGAATACATAAGAGATATTGTGAGAATTAGGGAAGACACAGTATGACTCCACAATAGCTGCAATTTGGCAAGCTAAATCCTTAGGTAGTATGGAACCTGCTGTAAAAGTTTTGAGGCCATTGGAGTTCTTTTTCTTCAGTTGCACTCAAATCTTTTCAGTTTCTCTATTATGTTCATTAGGGAAAAATGATTAGTGTATAGCTAAGACCTTAAGGTCAATTTACTTATTTCTGTTCTTTGCACAACAGAGGCAAACCAAGCCATGCTTGGCTTTTCCACACAACCTCTGTTTCTAAAAAAGTAATTCTATAACTTCTTTCCATTACATTCTATAAAACATATGCATATGCATTTCAATAGGAACCACGACGAAGGGGATTCAAAGGAGTGATTCATCGAAGTGGATCAAGCTCCGGTGAATCAAGGGTGGATCTGCAAGGACACTAACTGTTACATACGACTACCCTGCAAAACAGGCAAGCTCCGGTTTGCATTTAACAGCTATTAAGTTTTTATTTTGTATTAACTTTCGGTCAAGATATGAACTGTGCATTAGATCTAGTGTTTGATACTCCTCTTGCATAGCCAAATGACCCATGGAGTATTGGGTAGGTGTCTTTCACCGTGTAGAACTGCCCTGCTTAAGTACGGTTCGGTAAAAGTCAAGTGGTGAGATGCTACTCGGAGATTTAGGATCAACAGGGGCATACGGGATTGGTTCGTAATTGAATTAGCAAGTTAAAGTTGAGACCGGAAGGTTGTAGGAGCAGCAGGACATAGGGGCCTGGGTGCTGTAGACCTGTCCGTGTCGGTCAAGTACCAATCAGTATGCGGCCCTGTTGAACAAGTTTGAGTTGTGTACCGGACTCATGCTGGCTATATAGGACCCAGTAAACCGATGTACCTTGGGAAGCTATCGTTGGGACTTTTCGGGCCGACTCAGGCGGATGGCCAGTGTGCAGTATGTGGGGAATATTCTCATGACATCTCATGTCGGTAGGTGCACCATGAGAGTAGCTACTATACGGGGCGACTTGATCGATTCAGCGGGGGTGAAACGGGGGAAAGGCTGCCACGTACGACGTCAGTGATGGCTGTTGTAGGCAACGTCGAGTACGGGCGTACGTGTCGTGTAGTCCGGGTGTTATTGATTGGAATAACCGTCACTCGCGGAATGGACCGAGCATACTTGTTCTTACAGTCGTGCCGTAGTAAGAACTTGCATGAGAAAGGAACTAATCATTTTGATGTGAAGTATTATCCTACCTTTGTATTGGATCTTGATGAATAGGCTAGTGCAAACTCGATTCTTTTATGCCATGAGCAATTTACATCGGGGGAAAGTGTTTCTTGTTTGATTGTGGACTCCCGATGTGGCGTGCCCAGGGTTACTTAAAATACTGCAATTAATACTGAAAGTAAGGATTCACTTTTAGGCGAGTTTAATTATGCTTATGCCATCCAATGTTAGGTTCATAACCTCACTTAGAGTTTCATGTTTAGGGTGGTGGTTAAGTCTTGCTGAGCGTTATGCTCACGGATGCTATCCGAGTTGTTTTGCAGGTAATTGACTCGCTGCTTATGAGAAGGGATGCCGATGAGACTCGGGAACCTCCGATTGCTTACTCAAAGAGCATCCTCGCCGCTGCAGATTGTCTTCGTGTTGCTAGTAAGATACAGTCCGCGGGCTGGATTGTTTCTTTGTTGCTAGTTAGAATGAATCGTGAGAGTGATAGTCTTCCACTATAGCTTACTCTAATATACTTATTTGTAAAACAATCGTGTACGCTTCCACAAACTATTTATGTAATATGATGTGTGTTCATCGACCCGTGTGCTGTTGGGTGCCGCATAACACGGCACCACCCGATGAGGTCCTGGCTGTTAGATTTCATCCCGGTCAACACCAACTACAACGCCAAGAAGTACTCTGAACTGTACATCTCACGGATCCTATGCTTGTACGGCGTACCCCGTACCATCATATCGGATCGGGGCAATTTATTTGTGTCCTGTTTTTGGGAGCAGCTACACGCTGCATTGGGGACGAAGCTGATCCGTAGTTCAGCATACCACCCACAGACGGACGGGCAAACCGAGTGGGTCAATCAGATCCTAGAAGACATGCTACGAGCTTGCGCTATCAACCACGGCAAGAATTGGGATGATCACTTGCCGTTAGCCGAGTTCTCGTACAACAATGGGTACCAAGCCAGGATCAAGATGGCGCCTTACGATGCGCTATACGGGAGGAAGTGCCGCACACCACTGAATTCATGTGAGTCTGGCGAAAGGGTTACCTTCGGGATTGACCTTGTCAACAACACATAGGAAAAGGTTCGGCTGATTCAAGCAAACCTAAAAGCCGCCCAATCCCGACAGAAACAGTATGCGGACCGGAGAAGGCGCCCACTACAATTCGAAGTCGGGGATCACGTATACCTACGTGTGTCTCCAATGAAGGGCGTGAACAGATTCGGGGTGAGAGGAAAGTTGGCACCCCGATTCATCGGTCCATTCCAGATTATCGAAAGATGTGGATCTGTGGCATACCGGTTGGAATTACCAGAAGCACTTACCGGTGTGCACGACGTCTTTCACATTTCCCAGCTGAGAAAGTGTCTCAAGCTATCAACTACCGTTCAGCTGGAGGACATTGAAGAACTGAAACCGGATCTCACCTATCGGGAGGAACCGGTTCAGATTATTGATGAGAAGGCCCGAACCACACACAACCGTACGTTGTGGTTCTACAAAGTCCTATGGAGTAATCACTCCGTGGACGAGGCGACATGGGAGAGCGAAGGATTTCTTCGCGCTAACTACCCCGACTTTTTCACGTCGCATATCCGGTAATTTTCCACCGTCCTCTCTCTCATTTTACCTTATAATCTCGGGACGAGATTCTTTTAAGGGGGGAGGAATGTAAGGGCCTCAGTTTTTTACACATGCTTGAATTGTTCATCACCACACACACACACCTCTTTTGAAGCAAGTGGATGAACACATTTGAAGAGCAAGTAACCACCATCAACATGCTCATTAGAGAACAAACTCACATATTGCAAAAGTGGTATGTACCACATGTAATATAGGGGCTGGACATATTAAAAACTCCTACACATTGATAGGAATGTCCATGCCAAGTTTCACCCAAATTCAAAACCTTTTGAGGTCATTTTGGGTATAGCTAAAAAGAGGGCAGTTTGAAACTACATTCAAATTCAAACTGTTTTTATCCCATGAATTCAAAAGTGGGAGGCATATTCTTACTCAGCACATTTTTGTGAGCTCACACACCAATTTTCACTCCATTTGGAGTTGATCTTGACATGAGCTAAGTGGGGCAAATTCAAACTTTATTTGAATTTCAAACTAAACATGTGCTGAATTTATCCAAACCAAACCCAATTTGAATTCTAACCAATTCAAATGGCTCAGAGGTAGATAATTTAAATCACCAGGAGCTTTGTGGGAACTACTGTTTACAACAGTGAATTTGAGTTAAGTTCAGAGGTTAAAATTGAAAGTGGGACTCACATGTCAGCCACTGAAGTGATTCAACCGACTGAGACTTTCTCACTCGGGTCCCCGAGCTTCTCCCGAGAGCGCCACCGAGGCAGGCCGCCATGCCACCAGCAGCTTGCCCGCGCGCGCGCCCAGGGTCGGTTCCGGACCCCTTCTTAAGCCCCCCCCCCCTCCTCGGCCGAAGCCCTCACCATTTTCTCCTCGCAAGAACACAGCGCCGGGAAAAAATTTCTACGCCGCTCAGAACCGATCGGAGAGCTCCGATCACAGCCTCCCCGTCCCCTCCAGAGCTACTACAAGGTACTAGGAACCCTCCTCTTTCTTCCCCATTGCTAGAACCTAGCTGAAACCGGTCAATCTCGGCTATACCGAGAGTTCAATTCGGTGACCTAAAACCGCCGCACTTCGGGCTCCCATGGACAGCCCAACCGGGAGGTGATCACGCCCGAGCCAAGGAACCCTTGGACGCGCTGGTGATTGGTGCTGCTCACCCCCGAGCCACAGCCCAAGTGTTTGCTCACCGGCGGCGAATTTCCAGTTTTCCCCTTCCTCGGTACAAACCGACCTTCGGGTGCGGTTCTGTCGAATTCATACTCTAGAAAGTATTAGAGGGCCTCAATCCGCTCCCACACAAACTAGACCCGGTAGCGCACAAGTTGCCTTCACAACCTTTGGCCTAAGAACCCCTGTACCCGACGTGTTTCGAAGTTTGCCGACGGCGGAGCATGCGGGAAGCATCGGGTGCATGGTGAGGGCCTACTTTGGGCCTCCCCTGAGCTGCTTCAAGCTCATGTCAACCTTCCCTAAGGTCCACTGATGCTGCCCGACCGGTTGCTCGAGTGGTTGAGATGCTAAGGAGGTCGGCCGACACGGCCGAAGTCTTTCCGAGGCGGCTGCTCATCGCCGACCATGTACCGACCATTGTCATGGCGAGCTGAGCTCCGAATCATGTTCCCCGAGTGAAAGCAGGCAGGGGTGGCCGGAACCATGAAGCTTGGAGCTCCACAGAGGCTGCCGGCGAGCTCTCCGGCGAGGTACCCCAGCGGCAGAGCGCGGGTGGCGGGAGGTAGAAGAAGGGGGTGGACCCCAGCTGTAAGTGGCTTAAAAATTCAAATCGGGATCGGGCTGCAGCTCGGATCCGGTGTGCTGACGCGCTCCGGTCTGCCGACGCCTCAGCGCGCAACACGTGTCCCCGTGGCCCACCTGCAGATTTAAACTTTTCCCCCGATTTTCAGATTCCCTTCAAACTTCAAATCCTCATAACATGGGCTAGGAAACTCCAAATCGAGTGAACCAAATTTTGTTGGATTCAGCTATTTGAGCACTTTCCAGAAAATCAAGTTTCACTTCATGAAAATCCCTAATTCTCGATAATTAATTCCTCAAAATTTAAACTGTTGTGGAATTTTAACCGGAGAATCCCTCGGAGAAAAATTCTGAAATTTTGCTGGCATGTTTACCAATATATCCCAGAACTACCATAAAAATTTCAGGTCCATTTGAGCTCTTTTGATCCACCTAATGGTGTGATTAATGAAACTGTTTCAGAGAAAATAGAAAATGTTAAGAAACATTTTCAGAATTTTCTCTGAAATTATTTAGCTCATATCTTTAGCTAGGAACCTTCAAATTAAGTGAGACCAACTCCATTAGAACCCTCTGAAAATCTAGTTTTCAGAAAGTCATGGCTTGTTCCATGAAAATCCCTAGAGCACCCTAAGAGTTCCAATTAAGGTCAACGATATAATTAATTGTGGAGGGCTCAAATGAGCTTTGCTGCAACTAAAACTTGACCAAGTCTCTGTTTAGGTTGTAACAAAGCTACAGTAAAAGTTTCACAGCTTTTGGTCTGTCTAGTGAGACTTAGAAGATTCACAAGTTTATAACTCAATTCGATTGCATTTAATTAATGCATGTACTTCTTATGTCATGTAGTCACTAAGGTCGAGGAGGAACCCGAAGTCCTAGACTTCGTTACTCCGGAGGAGCAGCTAGCCTACGACCAAGAGCAGCAAGGCAAGCCCCGGTTTGCATTAACCTTTTTACAAAGATTTATTGTTTTGAGCACTTACTTAAGTATGATTACTTATTGCATTGGAGTCTTGTTTGGAAACCCAATTGCATAGCCAAGAGAACCACGGACTGGGATTAGGATTACCAACCCTGTTAGCTACTGCAATGCTAAGATAGTGTAGGATTCGGTACAAGACGAGTAGTTGGAACTACTCGCAAGCATAGGCTAGAGGCACTCGACTCATGTAGAGATAGCACATGATACACATGGCAAGAAAAATGAGACCGAGCGGGGAGTAAGGGCAGCAGGACTTTGGGGCCTGTATGCTGTAGCTCCGCTTGTGTCGATTGAGGACCGAGCCGTGTGCGGGCCTGTTGAACAAGTTAGAACAGTACCGAAGACCTACAGGCTATATGGTAACCGGGAAACCGATGTAACTCGGGTAGCTGGGTGTTGAGGCATCACTACAGGATTCCCGTCAGCATCCGACGGCTAAAACCGTCGTATATAAAGTAGAAGCCGTCGTATATAACCTATATACGACGGCAGTTGTTTATATACGATGGTTTGTGGCCATCGTATATATTTTCTAATATATATAGTTATATACGACGGCACCGTCGTATATAACAGTATATATACGACGGCCACTTATATACAACAGCCCGTTTCATAGACTTGGCCCGGTGGGCCGGGGCCTTTATATATGACGGTTGGGCCCTGGCTGTCGTATATAAGAGCTTATATATGACAGCTGCTGGGTTCTGGCTGTCGTATATAAGGGCTTATATACGACAGCCTGGCCCAGCCGTCGTAAATAATTTAGGCTTATTTACGACGGCCCTGTATAGCGACTGTTGTATATAAACTATACATGCCGTCGTATATAAGCTTTTCCATTTTTTTTAAAAAAACAGAAAATGGCTAACCTGGCTCGATGGCTAGCTACACATCCAAATCAATAGACAGCAACAAAACAGTTTGATATATAAAATCACAACAAAGTGCAATAGTACACATCGACAATCACGAAGTCTGACATCCACACAATCAAAAACAAAATCACAAATCTATTGATTACTAGCCCCTCCACTACCTCCGGGAGCAAAGCAGTCATCCTGCCGCGGCGAACCTGGCGC
The DNA here is from genome assembly GCA_030760725.1 of Neostapfia colusana. Lineage (NCBI taxonomy): Eukaryota > Viridiplantae > Streptophyta > Magnoliopsida > Poales > Poaceae > Neostapfia > Neostapfia colusana. The sequence continues at coordinate 37,492,933 of JASWHV010000009.1, read as the reverse complement.
CCTTAGCTGTGGCGATGGTGTCCGAGCCTCCGTCCCTGATCCCTACGAAACACAGTGACATATGTACAAGTTTACAATTCTTTTTCTAGGTTCATTAGGATTCTTAGCGGTTGGGACTTCCACTTAATGTAACTTCCTTTCTATACCTGTACTCCAGGAAACTGCTCCTGTGGTGGCGACGGCTCCAGCACGAAGGGAGGTGGCTGCCACAACGGTATCTGGATTTGCTGCCCTTGCTGTCGAGCTAGCGCCTGTCATTTCAAACATTACAATTTACAAAACCAATTGAAATGCAATGTAATTAAAGTATAATTGTATGTTTCTTACTTCCATTGCTGCTTGCATCTGTGCCATATAGGACGCATGGTACGCCATGGCAGCCCTGTTGTTCTCTCGCTCTCTCGCCAAGGCCTCCTCCTGCTGAGCCAAGCTCTCCCGAAGCGCCATGACTTCGAGATCTCTCTCGATGACACGGCGGCTGGAGGAGCCTGCGCCAGCAGCCGAAGACTGCGAGGAGCTGCCTCTCGCAGGTCGTGCCTCCATAGAGTTGACGACTGCAGAGAATATGTCAAGCCTACAAAAAAAATGAATCAATTCAAGGTAAAATTAAATATTCTTGAATTGAAAACAATGAAAGTAAATGAATTCACCTTCCGTGTGCTTTTCCACCTCTGCTTGCATACGCGGCTTGAGGGTCGATGTTGGGGGAGTTTTCCCAATCGAACCCTTCGTCGTGTATCCTCACAGCCTCTTGTCCATACCTAGTCTGAAAAACAGTGAAATTGTGTAAGTTCAACAACATATATAGTGTCAAATAATTTGATAGGTCATGAAACTTACCAGGCGCTCCGCTGCGTACTGACTACACTGCTCCGGCTGAGAAGGGTCAGCGTGACCTCTCCTATAGACCGCAGTAGCACTCGGTCGCACGCCGGTCTCCTTTTCCTGTGAACATATGTTAGTACGAACAATACTACATTATGAATATAATAAAAACTACCAAGAAACTTACCATCCGTTTAGCCATTTGCACAAAACCTTGGACGCCCATACCATGCTTCCCTGAGCTCCCCCTGGCATCTCGAGCATTCTTGGACTTAGCGATGAACTCATCGCTAGCCCAATACCTGCGAAGGGCTCAGTAATCTTCAGTTCGTCCCTGTAACCAAGGGACACTAACCTGCACACATGCGTAGTTCATTAGATGTTACTTAGCAAAATTAATGTGAACAATTTAAAGATTACGCAACTTACCTCTGCGTATTGCTCCTCCGTCAAGTACGTGTCGGAGGCGTCTCTGAACGACCCAATCTCTTGGTCGTGGATCTTTAAGTAGTCGTTAACTACTTGACTCCGAGCGTTTGAAAGCATTTGCATAACAAGCGTCCGAGCGTTCACTTCGAACACGGAGCGGGCGTGATCCATCTGCTCAGCCGGGTCCTCAAGGCGGTACCTGAGCTGTAGGAAGCCAACACAGTTCGACATATACACACATTAATATTTGAAGGAACATAAAGAATTGAAACTTCAAATATTTATGAAAGTTACTTACCCAAAAATCTGCCCACACGACTCCCTGTAGGTTGTTGTTCTAAAAAATAGTCGTCCCACGACGTAGCTGCACGTCCATCGATCGCACCGGGGTAGTGCAGACGCACTAAGTTCCCAATGCAACCATTCACCGTCCTGTGGTGTTTCTGCCCGTCGTACAAGAGGTCCTCCCAAGAACTAAAAAGACGTTTGATAAGTCATTAAGTAAGATCATAGTCTTTGAGAACAAATAGAAATGAATACTTTATTAATGTGTTACCTGTCTCCAACCGGACGAATAATTACCGGCTCTCCAGGAATCGGTGGAGGACCAACAAAGTTACTCCTCCTCGTATGTCTCCTCCGCTGCGGCACCACGTCTGGTGACCCAGAAGGCTGGTCACCGGACGTGTCCTCGGGCTGGGTGCCCTCGGGCTCGCTGGGCAAACTACCCTGGGGGTGGCTGCCGGAGGGCTGGCTGCCAGAGGCCTGGCTACCAGAGGGCTCGCTCCCCGAGGGCACGCTGCGTTGCGTACCCGTCTCCTGAGGTGCCGCTCTGGTCTCGGACTCATAGTCCGAATCAGACTACAATGGTAAAGTAAGTAAGTTAAATTGAAAAAGTGATTTTAATAATTTTGTGCATTATAGAAAAATTTACCTCTGTACGCTGCAAACTGACAACCCTGTCCCGCAACTCTGGACACGCACTTAACAGCTGAGTGCGTCTGCTCCCGCTGTAAGTGGAACCGTAGAAGTAGTCGTCTCTCTCCCGCGAGGGGAGGAAACCCCTCACACTCGGCGCCTTCTTCCCCTTCGAACCCTTTGAACCCTTGCTTGACGACATCCTAATCAGTTTAAAAAACATTACTCATAATCAGTTTCAAAAGTAATGTAAGCGATAATTAATGTCACTTTCATTTAAAAGAACATTACTCGTAATCAGTTTCAAAATTCATCAACATCATGATCATCAACATCACGATCATCAACATCGCGATCTGTCGTCGTGAGCTGTTTACGTTTCCGCTTTCGCATTGTAGATGTCTCTACATCTGCAATGTCTCCTACTAAGTTATCGAGTCCAGCACCAGGCTCAACGATAAAAGAGTCTGGCAACTCTTCATCTTGGTAAACTTCTTCAGTGTCTCCACTATCATGATAACCATCATCTCGAGGAGTATACAAGCGCTCACGAGGATTCACTTTATATACCACCCACGAAGTGCTAAGCTTCTTACATGGATAAGGTAGATAATACACTTGTTCCACTTGATGTGCAAGAACGTATGTATCTAAACCTCGTAAGGTTCTTACATGGATAAGGTCGATAATACACTTGTTCCACTTGATCATGCAACACCTCTTCAGAAGCTTTCAAGAGATTAAAGAATGTGTCTGCCTCATTTGTAGGCGGATCCTCCGTTTATATATCTTGTAACATCTCATCAATCCTGTCAACACCCGGACAATCATCATCATCATCATCATCATCTTCCACTACATGAACGGCTCGAGGAGCAGACTCGCCGTGGAAACTCCAGACCTCATAAATATGGCATGTAACCGTTTCTGCACAAGTGTAATGACAATGTCGTTTTGTCCAGAAACTTAGTATTCCGGCATTTCGCACATGGACAACGAACTTTATCGGTCGTAGACAACGAGAACACTCGATCAATAAAGTCGTCTGTCCCGGCATACCACTCATCTGAGTGACCAGTTGCCTTGTTCCAACCGGTATACATCCAACTACGGTCTTCACTCATGTTTAACTCTGCAGTTTTAAGTCAAAGAATTTATAGTTAGTTTATTATTTATTTATGTCACGGACCTATATATATTGGAAAGGATAGGTCCTAAACCCACCCAAGAGTGACCGAGACGAACGTGCTTATGACAAAACACGAGGTCTAGATTCAGATGAAATTTCGGCAGCATAACCCCGCTGTTCTCCAAATGCACGTCCGAAAATGGAGCAGCGGAGAACATTAGGGTTACGCTGTCGAAACTACGTCCAAATCTAGACCCCACGTCTCATCATAAGCACGCCCTCTCGGTCACTCCTAGGCTGTCCAAAAAGGGACAATTCAGAACCTACACGCCTCACATGCCTAACACATGTGACACGGGCCGGTTCGAAACGGGTGACGCATATTGTAAAGGTTTACGTCAATCTTTCATTATTGAGTCATTTCAAAGAGAGAGAGAGGAAATAACAATAGAGAGAAGGAAAGAACCATAGTTGTTAAGGCGTCGCTTAAGCGACGCTTAAGTGATAAGGCGCCTAGGGATCATAAGGCGTCCCATCGCCTTAGATCCCGGCGTAAGGCAGGTGAATACGGCGGCGGCGCTTGCACACAGGGGAGGCGGCGGCGGCGCCCGCGCACAGTAGGTGATACATCTTCCGGGAAAGGAAAGGGGCGGGGGTGGCGCTGTCGACGGAGGAAACCAATGTGGGGGGGGGGGGAGGGGGAGCAGACTAACCTGCGTTCGTGGGAGGTTGAGCGCCGGCAGATCCGCGGCAGCCAGTCAATGGTGGCCGACGAGTGCCGGCAGATCGACAGTCCCGCGGCGGAGGAGGCCGAGCGCCGAAGGATTGGCAGTTCCGCGGCAGAGTGTCAGAGGCTGAGCGCTGGCTAAGCCGCGGGGGGGGGGGGGGGGGTGGGGGGAGAGGGATGGGAGACCGGAGGCCGAACGCAGCGGGGGGGGGGGGAGGGGTGGGGGGGTAGGGCGAGGCGGCCTAGGTTGTTCACATCGTGCTTTTGTAGACGTATACGTTACCACTAAATGGGTCGTATTGGGCCCTAAGCCCATTTATGTACATATAGTACTTTTAAACACTCAAACAATCGAAACAATAATCAATTAAACTATTAACTCATATGCATTAATCATCTAAGCAATTAACAACTCATATGAACAAGCATAATTACCGTAGTTAACAAGCTTATCAATTCTAAGCAATTAAAAAAACACCTAGCTAGCAATTCAAATAAACCTGGGCAATAATTAAATCTAAGCATATCAATTCATCTAAATCTAAAGAATTAGCCACTAAACAATCAAAACAAACAAGCATAATCTAAACAATTGGTAATTAAAAACCAAACTTTCTAGATGGGGAGGGAGGCGGGCGACTTACCTCATGGTGGAGGCGGCGCGGCGAGCGGCACACGGCGTGGCGGGCGGCGGACGGCGTGGAGGCGGACCGGCACGGTGCGGCGGTGCACAGCGCGACGGGCGCAGGTCCGGGCGGTGCGGCGACGTGGCAGCGCGGTGGGGCTAGGCAGCACGTGGGGCGGCGCTGTGGCGAGCCTGCTGCGGCCGGGGCTGCTGCGGCGAGGCTGCGGCGGCCGGGGTGGGGTGGCGGCTGTTGGGTGGCGGCCGGGGCGGGGACCTCCAGGGCGGCGGTGGCTGGCGGCGGTGGCGGGCGGGCTGGGGGCGCCGGCTGGCAGGGGCGGCCGGGGCGGCGGCTGGCGGCGGCGGGGCGGGCGGCGGCGGCGTTTAGGGCTGCTGGGGCTCGGGTCGGCGCGGGCGTGAATGCCCGCGCCGACCTGAGTCCGCGGTTATATAAGCCTTATTTACGACGCCCCATGGTGTGGCCGTCGTACATAAGCTTATTTACGACAGCCTTAGTTTGGCTGTCGTATATAACTGCTATATACGAGAGCCTAGGGTTGGCTGTCGTATATAACAACTATATATGACAGCCATATACTAAACGACGGCTGTACTGTCGTATATAAACTTATATTCGACAGCCTCTGCTGACCGACGTATGTAAGTTTATATACGACAGCTAGCCGTCGTATGTTATACAGGCTGTCGTATGTTGCCCTGTTTCCTGTAGTGCATAGCTGGTCGTTCAGAGGGTAGGTTGAGAGCTTGAGGTGTGAATCGGCTGGCGGCACTGAGATGCGCCTGCAGAGACCTCTTGCTCGGGACGATTGGACCGGTTCAATATTTGGCTGACGGGTGAAAGGTGGTTGCGTACGACGTCCGTGATGGTTGTTGTAGGCAACATCGAGTACGGGCGTATGTGACGGGTTATTCGGGTAACCCTGCAGGTGTAAATCGATTATAATCGCCGTCCTTCGTGGTCAGTGAGTACCACTTGTTCACTGTACCATGACGTAGAAAGAACAGGCTAGTTACACTTTAAAATATTGCTGATTGAAAGATGGACTTTGACTGTTAATGGTTTGTTGTAGTTTAGAGCTAACTAAAGTTCTTTTCAACTTTGGGCCAAGTACATGAGAGAAATGTATTTCTTGTTTGATTGCGGCTCTCTCATGTGCCTTAGCGTAAGGTTCTCCACAACCTGCTGCTAAAACTTGAAAGTAAGGTTTCACTAATTAGGTGAGTCCTTTGCAACTTGTTTTTATCTCATGTACCCATCACCCCTCATGTAGAAGTCCCATGTTTAGGAGAGACGGGTCAGTCTTGCTGAGCCTTCGTGCTCACTGCTTGTGTTTGAAGCTTTTGCAGGGTTCTATGAGGAAGGGACTCCCGAGGAGGAGACGGAACCCCAGGAGGGGAACCCCGTTGAGTGGGACTCGTGCATGCCACCGTGTTAGTGTGCGTGTGTGCTAGCAAGGACACGTTCACGGGCTGAACGTGAACTTGATGTGTAGTTTACGCCCGTGAGTGTGGACTGGACCTGTTTGGATGTAAAAATGTTCATAAACCACTTTATGTAATAAAAGTTTTGCTTCCGCTTTGTACCTTTGATGTGTGTTATTCGATGTTGTGCAACGCAGCACCCCTCAGCGTGATCCTGGCTCGACAAGACCGTGGTGTCGTGTCATAAACTACCCAACCCTCCATAGGATTTAAAAGGTTATGCAAGTGGGGTTTCAATCACCCTAACTCTAATGCAAGCATTCACCCTAGACATAAGTGATACAAATAAAGAATTTGCAAAAGTACTTAAATGCAAACCGGGGCTTGCCTGGTTGCGAGTTAAATGAGAAGTCAGCTTCTGGTGGGAGGACGTCCAACGGCTCCGGTGCGTCCTCAACTTCGGTCACTATTATGAAATGTAGCAAAATACGTGCATAAGTGCAAGTTTTATATAAGTACACTTTTATTTAGAGCTACTGTTATTTAGGTCCCTTAATTGGCTTTGGGATTTTTACAGTGGATACTAGACTCTCTAAGGATGATCTGAGCAAAATTTGGAGAAATGTTATTGCACAATGTAGTCTCCAAAATTCCTACAAGTACAAGGCTTTTCTGAATTTTGAGCCCAATTCAGGAGCTTTGACATAGCTAACCGTGGAAGATCTGATTAGGGTAGGTTTCCATGGTTCTAACAAAAATTTTTTCACCATTTTTGGAGCTACCAACAGAGATATATGAATTTTTGAAGTTGGGCAGGAGTTCTGAAAAGTTTCTGTTTAAATTTAAATTTTCAAATAAAGGCTGAACTTTGGAAGACAATTTAACCTAGCAAATGAACTCCAATGAATCTCAAATTTTTACTGGAGATCCGTCACTATGAAAAGGATTTTCTGCCCAAATTCGGGAATGTTTCATAAAGAAATGTTCCTGGAATAAATCTCTAAAATATTTACTAAAAACAATTCTACAGAAATTCCTGGGCATTTTCATAGCAAGCACTTTGTTTCTCTGCAAAGTACATCTTATTAGGAATCCAAAAAAATTTGTCTCATTAATTTTGGAGATTTCTACCCAAAGTTATGGATTTTCAAGTTTCACTAACTTTCTGTTTGAATTTTTACAGAGCACTCAACGCGCGTGCACACCAGCTCAGATCGTGGCGCGGCTCGTTCTCCCTCATTTCTCCACAAAATTATCTCCGGTTTGCCCTACATGACCCTTGGAAATTGGCGCAGCTGCCGGGCAAGGTTTCCCCCCATGAAAACGGCCGGAGACGGGTCGCCATCGGCGGGGCGGCTCGGGAGCTCGGCATCGACGCGTTCTGGTGTGTCTGAAGCTTCTCTCGGCGAGCTACATTGCCCTAAAGAATCATTAGTGATCGTGGAACATGGAACGTATGCCAAACCTTGCAGCAAACGGCCGGGAAATGGGGTTCACCGGAGGACCGACCCGTTTTTGCCGCCGCCGGTGATTTCTCGTTGCCCGGGGCGTGTGGTGGATGGTTTGCTGCAGTATTTGGTGTGGGAGGGCGCTAGGATGGTGTTATGCTATGGATTGAACCGAAGAACAAATTATCATGCGTGTTGGACGAATTTCCAGTTTTGGTTTTGATCGGTTCTTCACGTGTACCGGCGTCAAAACCCAAATTCCGGTGAGCCGGCGACTGGGAAGAGCAAGGGGACTGCGGTAGCATGATCTACACACCTTGGCGCACCATAGGGAGGTTTTGGTCATGCGGGAGGGGCGCTGGAATGGCTGGAAGACGAGGAGCAGCGAGGTGCGACGGTGCTCTGTTTTCTTCCGGCAAAGAACGGCTCGTGCACTACGAGGGGAGGCTGGGGACGAGCTGAGGAGTGGAGGAACACGTCAAGGAGGCACCGGCGGAGCTTGTGGGCGGCTCATCTAGGTGCTAACCGGCGGGAGGCTGCTGAACGACGAGCACAGAGGGCGCGGTGTTTCTCTCATGAGCGCTCGAGCACGGAGGAACTTCGGGTGAACGTGTTGACAGAGGAGAAACTGGAGTGGTGCAGATGCTACTGCTAGCTATCAACCATGCACGAAAAGATGCCTTCAGGACCAAGTTCTTGCAAGCTGCTCGGTGGCCTGCAGAGCACAGCTCAGTGGCGCGCCGAGATGAAAAACAGTCGGTTTGCAGTTTGTGTGGCTGACCAGTGGGCTCCACCTTCCCTTTTCTTATTCAATTTTTCCAACTGATCTTTTTCCACAGCTACTCAGAATTAAAAACTTCGCTTCACCTCAAAGTCATGGTTTGAATATTTGAATTCCAAGGATTTGAATTCGAGTGTGGAATTTGAATTGGGTTTGGTTATTTAAATTTAAATTGGAATTTGAATTCTCCCTTTTGCATTCTTCCAAAAACATAGCAAACCAACTCCAAAGTTTCTGATTTTTGGCAGGGCTGCTAATTCAAATGTGGAGAACACATTTGTGGAACCAAATTTGCAAATTGAGGAAGTTGGGGTTTGAAACTGAAATTTAAATTAAGATTAGGGGGTTTCCTCTTTTAATCCCAAACAAACACATTTGGAAGGGTGACTATTTGGACTATGAAGATCCAAGTTATGTATTTAGATCTCCATGTTTGAAAGTTTTTGGAAAGTCTAAATCCTCACTTTGAACTTACACCGTTATAATTCAAAGTTTTATTTCCCCTCATTTTTACTAAGTGTACATGAGCTGAATTTTTGTTGCTACCACTTTTTGGGGATTTTACATCCCTCCCCCCTTAAAAAGAATCTCCTCCCGAGATTCCAAAAGAAATGCAAAGTGGGGAAACTTTACCGGGTATACGATGATAGCAAGTCCGGATAATATGTTCGTAGATAGTCCTCGCTTTCCCATGTCGCCTCATCAGCGGTATGGTTACTCCACAAGACCTTGTAGAACCATACGGTCCGGTTTCTTGTGGCGCGAGTCTTTTCATCGATAATCCGGCTTGGATACTACGTGTACGTGAGGTCCGGTTGAAGAACTTCTATGTCTTCTGTGTGTATTTCAGCGGAGGGTTTGAGGCACTTCCTCAGCTGAGAGATATGGAAGACATTGTGGATTCCTGCGAGCGACGCCGGTAAATCCAGGCGATAGGCCACAGGTCCGCATTTTTCAATGACAGCGAACAGACCGATGAATCACGGCGCAAGTTTACCCTTAACTCCAAACCGATGAACTCCCTTCATCGGAGACACACGGACATAAACATAGTCCCCGATGTCGAAGTGGAGAGGGTGGCGTCTTTTATCTGCATAGCTCTTCTGACAAGATTGAGCAGTCTTGAGGTTGGCTTGTATTACTCGCACTCGTTCTTCAGCCTCAGTCACAAGTTCAATGCCGTAGATAACTCGCTCGCCGGACTCGCACCAGTTGAGGGATGTGCGACATTTCCAGCCGTAGAGAGCTTCATATGGCGCCATCTTGATGCTAGCTTGATAGCCATTGTTGTAAGAAAACTCCGCAAGCGGCAAATGATCGTCCCAATTTTTGCCGCGGTGGATGGCACAAGCGCGTAGCATGTCTTCAAGCACTTGATTCACCCGTTCAGTTTGACCATCCGTCTGCGGGTGATACGCGGAACCTCGGATCAGTTTGGTCCCCAACGACGCGTGCAGCTGTTCCCAAAACCGAGCGACGAACAGCGCACCATGATCTGAAACAAGACCCTTGCAAGCACAAGATCCTTGCAATATACAGCTCCCCATATTGCTTGGCCACGTAACTTGTAAGTACGGGAATGAAATGAGCCGACTTGGTTAGTCAATCGACTATCACCCAAACTGAGTCATGCTTGTGAGACGTGAGAGGTAACCCGACTATGAAGTCCATGCTGATATCCTCCCACTTCCACGCCGGAATGTTCAAGGGTTGCAGCTGTCCGGCTTTACGCATATGGTCGGCTTTCACCCGCTGACACGTATCACATTCGGATACGTACTTTGCGATTTCTCTTTTTATCCGTGTCCACCAAAACCTGGTTTTCAGATCTTGGTACATCTTGTTGCTGCCCGTATGAATAGAATACCTGGACAAATGTGCTTTGTCCAAGATTCTCTTCCGAAGATTCATGTCACGGGGTACCACTATACGGTCTTTAAACCATAGAGTACCGTTATCATCTCTTCGGAAGCATTTCATTTCGCCCTTCTTCATTATTCTCTGAATGTGCGACATTCCTATGTCTTCCTTTTGAACATCCATAATCTCCTCTCATATGGTAGCGACGAGAGCAAGATTATATAATGACCCATGCGGAACCAAGTACAGACTCGGCTCCTCCTCTTCAAGTGGGGTGATGGTCAGATTGTTGACATGAGATTTGCGGCTTAAGGCATCGGCAACCACATTTGTTTTTCCGGGATGGTAGTGAATCTCGATCTCATAGTCTTTGATCAGTTCTAGCCATCTCTGTTGCCGCATATTCAACTCCTTTTGAGTTAATATATAATTCAGACTCTTGTGGTCAGTGTAGAGGTGCACTAAGTTCCCGAGTAAATAGTGCCTCAACATTTTCAAGGCCAACACCACAGGAGCGAGCTCAATATCATGCGTCGGATAGTGCTGCTCGTGGTTACGAAGTTGACGTGAGCCATAGGAGACAACTCTTCCTCCGTTCATCAATACACAGCCAAGCCCGATACTGGATGCATCATAATATACGTCGAAGGGCTTGGTTGTATCCGGTTGAGCTAACACCGAGGCTGTTGTAGGATGCTTCACTAATGCTTGGAAAGCTTCTTCACAAGCTGAGCTCCAAACATATTTGATCCCCTTCTTCAACAGTTCCGTCATCGGCTTAGCAAGCTTTGAGAAATTCGGTATGAATCTCCGGTAATATCCTGCTAACCCGATGAAACTCCTAACTTCGTGGACTGATGTGGGGGACTTACATTTCAGCACTTGTTCGATTTTGCTTGGATCAACTGCAATGCCTTCTGCAGAAATAATATGACCAAGAAATGGCACTTGGCTGATCCAAAACTCGCACTTGCTGAACTTGGCATAAAGCTAATCGTCTCGCAATCGTTGAAGCACGATATGCAGGTGTTCAGCGTGTTCTTCTTCAGACTTGGAGTAAACCAAGATGTCATCTATGAACACCACCACGAACTTGTCCGACTCCGGCATGAACACTGAGTTCATGAGGTACATGAAATGTGCCGGGGCGTTGGTGAGACCAAAAGACATGACGAGGTATTCATACAACCCATATCTCGTCGAGAAGGCCATCTTCGGAATATCCTCCGTTCGGATCTTGATTTGATGGTATCCGGAGCGAAGATCCATCTTTGAAAATACACTTGCACCCACAAGTTGATCGAAGAGAATATCGATGCGGGGCAGTGGATATTTATTCTTGATGGTGACGGCGTTAAGAGGTCGGTAGTCCACACACAACCTCAAGGTTTCATCCTTCATCTTCACAAACAGCGCCGAGCATCCCCATGGCGAGGACCTCGGTCGAATGAAACCCTTCTTCATTAAATAATTGAGCTGCTCCTTCAGTTCAGCTAGCTCATTCGGAGCCATCTTATATGGTCTCCGTGATATCGGTGGCGTCCCGGGTACAAGTTCGATCTTCAAGTCGACATCCCTTTCGGGTGGCATGTCCGGGAGATCATCTGGAAAGACATACGGGTATTCACGGACCACACGAATATCCTCAAGTTTCGTGGCTTCCATGTTATATGTGGACGGAGCTCCTTGAACTCAACGGTCAAGAATAAGAACATGTGGTTCATGAAGTGGAGATTTCAAACGAACCACACGTGGAATGATGTCAAGAACAGCACCATGGCGATGTAGCCATGACATTCCTAAAATAACATCAAGTTTTTGACTTTCTAACATGATTAGAGAAGTCGGGTATAGCTTCCCACCCAATTGTAATGGTGCTTTATAGACCATTCTATCAGCTGTTATTTTCCCACCCGGAGAGCATATCAAGTATGAACTATTTGTGGGAATGATAGGCAGTTGATATTTAATAACATAAGACTGATTTATGAAACTATGGATGGCACCGGAATCAAAAAGTATGACTACGGGATGATTTAAATAAGAAAACGTACCCGTGAGGATTGGTTTGCCTTCCGGCACGTCTTCGATGGCTAAGTGGTGGACGTTGTCGGGTTTTGGTGCTGGTTTCATGGGCTGATTACGGGGCTGATTAGCACCCTGATATGGTGCTGCACCCCTGCCCTGTCGCGGCTCAGGGCAGTCCCTCGAAATATGCCCGACACGGCCACACGTGAAGCACGTGTAAGGTGTCGGGGTCCCTTCGACTTGAGGACGGAATCCCGGTGCACGCGGTTGAAACTGAGGCGCACGCGGGACCATACTTTGCTGCTGCTGTTTCTGTGGTGGATACATTGGTCAGAAGCCTGGCGCATTATATTGCCGACCATGAAACTGAGGCGGTCGCGCCGGTGTCTGCCATCTCTGACCGGATGGTGAGTGATACACCACGCGGTATTTTTGTTGCGCTCCACCACTGCTGCTCGTCAGCATGCTGTGTTTCCTCTTATCAGAACCGCGCTCGTGCTGAGCATTCTCTTGTAGAATCGCGGCATTAACAAGGTCGTTGAATGTGCCGCGATTGCTTTGGGCGAGATGGACCTTCATTTTGGAATTCAGGCCCCGAAAGAATGTGTTGCACTTGTCTTCCTCTGTTCTCACGAATCCGGGCGCATACTGTGCCAGTTGGTTGAATAACCTGGAGTACTCATGAGCACTCCTCTCACCTTGTCGTAGCGCCAGGAACTCCTGGAGCTTCCTTTCCATAACACCAGGAGTTATATGGTAGGCGCGGAACACCTCCCGGAACTTCGTCCATGTGACGGCATGGCCAGCTGGTAATGAAGCGATGTAGTTCGCCCACCATGTAACGGCTTCCCCTTGAAGCTGTTGTGCTGCAGCGCCTTTTGGTGTTCGGTACACTGAAGTAAACCGAACTTTGCTTCAAGAGTGCGGATGAAGCTGTCCGCCTCACATGGCTCTTCGGCCTCCTTGAAGACCGGTGGATGGGTCGCCAGGAATTATGAATATGAATTTTGTTGGGGCTAGCGTTGCCCATTGTCTTGGCGCCCTCCTGGATGGGACACATTCTGCTGAACTAGCATTCGCAGCAACTCGGTTTGCTCGTCGCGTGAGCCGAGCACTGCGGCGAGAACCTCTGCAAGATTCCTTGGAAGTTCTGGCGGTGGAGGAGGTGGTTGTTGCTGCGTCGTGGTTTGCTCCATAGGTGGAGACTCATCACCACGAACCTTACTCGGACCTCCCTCCTCTTGCGTGGACCATGTATGCACCATTCTGCATTTATACCATTCAAACGATCAGCACATGTTGGTTTAGTTCATCCAGTCTATACAATAGTCGTGCGAGAATGGAATAACTAATACGCATAACAATCACACATATGGATAAAGTATAAACTTTATATAACATATACATCCCTGGACCATGTCACACGATCGAGTTCCAAAGTATTGAACTTTATGGGTTAAAAGTTCATTTCAACCATCGTCGGTCGCCAAGGGATGTTAAGTGTGTTAGCATGCGTAATTCCTCGCTATTGTACTGGACCCCAAACATGTACCCGCTTGAAGTGATATGTCGAATGCATACTTTTCGACTCCACTCGCTTTTTTACAACAGCCTCTGGATATCAAAAGGTGAAACTAAAAGTTTTGGTTCAAAAACTTCAACATGGTGTTGTGTCCAGTTTCTGGTCCAGCTTACAAGTCTGGATAATTCAACTGTTTTGACCACCTTGGAGGCAAAATCTGGACTAGCGTTCAACAACAATGTTGTAGTAGACTCAAAAAGAAATCCAGATTGTATTTATTTGCCTCCATAGTCTTCCTAGTTTCATATTTATGACTTCTACAAGTTGACAGAATTTTCTCAGGAATTTTGACAGCACCTCCTTTGCAAGTTGCTGTCTTGTTCGCAAAATTCCATCTATTTCTGCCCTCAATCTAGGAAAACACTGAACTACAAAGTTGTAGTAGATTTCCTATACTTTCCAACGATGTCGTACTTGACTCTTAGAAATTTTTCTACAGAAAGTTATGGTCGAAATACAGAAAATTCCAGAGCGCATTTTTGTCTGCCCTGTTTCTTGACAGTACCTACTCATCTGAGATTTTCATCCATTTGGAGGGAGATTAGGTCCTGGAGCTCTACAGAAAAGTTGTAGATGACTTAAAACCCTTTTCATAATGGTATCCCACACTTCCATTGGTTCAACCAATCCTACGTTATACCCTTTTTAAGTTCAGAAAAGTTTCTGCCAGAAACAGGGGAGGTTGTTCTTAAGTCTTTAGAAATGAATCTACACTCCCAATTGACTCTTAGTTCAATATAGGAGTTTACTAACCCCTAATTCGAATTGTAAGCTTCATTTTAACTCTTTTCTTTTAGAAATATCCTTTTATGCAGTCTCGGTACTACGTTTCCTCACCAAATAAAAATCCTAAGCCAGTATTCTGTCATATAAATGTCAAATGGTGGAACTAAGAACGCCACTCACAAATGGTTGCTAACTTCATGCACTAACGTGGTTAATGTACCTGCAGAAGAACACACAATAATGGTGCACACAAAGGTTTTTGACATTTCAGGCAGTTCCATATCATAATAAAAACATACGGTCCGTATCATTGCCATACGGATCGTCCTTGAGTCGAGCCACATCTCAAGGTACATGGTCGTGTTTTCACACCACACAACGGGGAACCCGAGTAGAGCGTGAACGGGTCGTCATGGTTGGGAATTTTATCAACCCAACGGATACCACCTACTGCCTCATGACCGTTGAGGCACGCCGATGGCGAGCGCTGCGTAAGGCCCTTTGAACATTGAACGTTCAAGAGTTGCATACTATCGTGTTGCTTACCACACGATGGGGTATTCTCACTTTTTCCTGAAGCACGCTAAAGATCAGCGTTTTCATATGCTTTCAGAACCATAGAGAGGTTCAGAGACTCATATTAACTACCGTGCCAAGCAACAGTATACCATTCCATACTATTACTCGTATGGCGAGTTACCGCAATTGATCCGCCTATTGTGGCGTACCTTACCACTTACCTGACGTCGGAGCATCGTTACAGAATGTATAACAAGTATTTTAGCATTTCCACCTTAGTAACTACTACTATCATAGACCTTATGTGGACATAATGACTAATCCTCACTCGACTACTTCTAAGTTTTCAAAATAGGCTCTTTTCGAGCGTGCTATTCCCAGTGGGGCTCTGATGCCACGACTCTGGGGACCACCCCGTGGTTCACCCATTCCAGGATCGCATAGGGTGGTGCCGTGCGATGCGGCACCCAACAGCACACACGAAAAAAATTAAGAACAACATACAAACTTTTATTTGATATAAAACAGCAGAAGTCTTTTATAAAACTTAATTATACAGCGGAAGTATTATACATAACTACTCTCTAATCCTATCTACGCAAAAGTGCAGCCGTCCAGCCCGGGGACGCTACACACTAGCAGCATGGAAACGGAGATCACGGCGGCATGCAGGGCTCCAGCTCGGCCGTGTACCCCGACGGGGGCATCGCCTCATCCTCGGAACATTCCTCATAACTCTCACCTGGACACAGCTGAAATATTGCAACCGTGAGCACGATGGCTCAGCAAGTCTTAATCGACAACCCTAGGCATGGAACTCTACATGCAAGGATGTGTAAGATAGGAAAAGGACTTTGCAAAAAAGACATGCCTACATGTTGATCCTTAGTTTCAGTTTTATAGCAACAGATTAATAAGCCTTAGGCAGCCCCCACATCGGAAGTCCACAATCAAACAAGAAACGCTTCCCTCCGATGTGGTGATGCCCAAAGGGGAAAATAAACTTAATTAGCTCTACATCTACAGAAGACATGGTTTCCAGGCAGTAATAATTCATCACAGCATATTATCATTCATCAGGCTTATTTCTCTTCTTACTACGTCACAGAACAGTGAACAAGCGGTACTCAAATAACCGCGAGGGACGGTGATTGCAATCAGGAGACACCCGGACAACACGTTGCATACACCCACTTTCAGAAGCGTGATTCCACACTCCTTCCTACTCTGTTGTATGCAACAACCATTCAGAGGCAACCCAAATACCGAACCGGTCCATCCGAAACGGCAGGAGGTCCCCACGTGGAGCGTGACTGTGCCCACCGGCAGATTTACACCTTGCTACCCTCAACCCACTCCTATTTACAGTTGAGTAAGCCTCGTCACCCAGGTTAACCAATTACATCGATTTCCTGCTTATGTCAGTATGCCATACGGTACTGTTCGATACTTGTTCAGCAGGCCCGCACACGACTCGGTCCTCAATCGACACCAACAGGGCTACGCATGTGAGACCTCCGCCCACTGCTTCCTATCCCCCCTGCTGGGTCTCATTTTCACCACTCTTAAGCCATTTTCTATTCTGACCAAACCGTGTGATAAAGCCTTACCTCGCGAGAAGAATCCAACTACTCGACTTCTACCGAGATCATAAGCACATTAGCATGGCATTCTCTACTCGTCGAGTCTGTAAACTACTCGACCCTCCATAGTATTTAAAAGGTTATGCAAGTGGGGTTCCAATCATCCTAACTCTAATGCAAGCATTCACCCTAGACATAAGTGATACAAATAAAGAATTTGCAAAAGTACTTAAATGCAAACCGGGGCTTTCCTGGTTGCGAGTTAAATGAGAAGTCAGCTTCTGGTGGGAGGACGTCCAACTGCTCCGGTGCGTCCTCAACTTCGGTCACTATTATGAAATGTAGCAAAATACATGCATAAGTGCAAGTTTTATATAAGTACAATTTTATTTACAGCTACTGTTATTTAGGTCCCTTAATTGGCTTTGGGATTTTTACAGTGTATACTAGACTCTCTAAGGATGATCTGAGCAAAATTTGGAGAAATGTCATTGCACAATGTAGTCTCCAATATTCCTACAAGTACAAGGCTTCTCTGAATTTTGAGCCCAAATCAGGAGCTTTGACATAGCTAAACGTGGAAGATCTGATTAGGTTAGGTTTCCATGGTTCTAACAAAATTTGTTTCACCATTTTTGGAGCTTCCAACAGAGAGATATGAATTTTTGAAGTTGGGCAGGAGTTCTGAAAAGTTTCTGTTTAAATTTCGATTTTCAAATGAAGGCTGAACTTTGGAAGGCAATTTAGCCTAGCAAATTAACTCAAATGAAGCTCAAATTTTTAATGGAGATCAGTCACTATGAAAACGATTTGCTGCCCAAATTTGGGAACGTTTCATAAAGAATTGTTCCTGGAATAAATCTCGAAAAGATTTATTAAAACAATTCTACAGAAATTCCTGGGCATTTTCATAGCAATCACTTTATTTCTCTGTAAAGTACATCTTATTAGGAATCCAACATAATTTGTCTCACTAATTTTGGAGATCGCTACCCAAAGTTATGCATTTTTCAAGTTTCACTAACTTTCTGTTTGAATTTTTACAGAGCACTCAACGTGGGGCCCACTCGTCAGGTATTTCTTCAACCTCCCGCTAGAGAACGCGCGTGCACACCAGCACAGATCGTGTCGCGGCTCGTTCTCCCTCATTCAAAATAGCTCCGGTTTCGCCCTACACGATCCTTTGAACGTGGCGCAGCTGCCGGGCAAGGTTTCCCCGCACGAAAACGGCCGGAGATGGGTCAGCATTGGCGGGGCGGCTCGGGAGCTCGGCATCGATGCGTTCTGGCATGTCCGAAGCTTCTCCCGGCGAGCTACGTTGCCCTAAAGCATCACTAGTGATTGGGGAACATGGAACGTATGCCAAACCTTGCAGCAAACGGCCGGAAAATGGGGTTCACCGGAGGACCGACCCGTTTTTGCCGCCGCCGGCGATTTCTCGTCGCCCGGGGCGTGTTGTGGCGGACCGGAATCTGCTCATCCAGGATCGCAGAGGGTGGTGCCGCACGATGCGACATCTGACAGCACACATCATAAGGATACATTGTATTACATTGAAAACCAACTGGAATGTACAAAGGAGTACACTACTCCGTTACAAACTAGTGTTTATATTACACAGCGGAAGTTACATTTGTACAACTCACGCCCGCCTATCTAGCAAAAGTCGGTTGCCCAGCCCTAGGGCAACCCACACTAGCTGCACTCCTCAGCTTAGCGTGGCGTGTACGGCTCCCACTCAGCCGTGGTCCCCGACGGAGGGTAACTCTTGCCGGTGGACTCGTAACCCTAGTCCGTGGGTGACTCCTCACTTGAAAAACACTTAAGTAGCAACCATGAGCACGATGGCTCAACAAGACATAACCGACTCACCTAGGCATGAAACTCTACATGTAGTGTACAACTAACATGGGACGGTAAAATTTCAGCAAACGGACACGCCTACAAGTTCATCCTTAATTCAACTTTTAGCCACAGGTTAACAGTTCATGAATAAGAAATTTAGTAAGCAATTTTTGGTGGCACACATGTAGCAATACATTTATACATATCAGCAGAATTGATCATAACATTCCATGATTTATCTATGTTACGACGCAGTGAAGAAGTGGTACTCGTCACCCCGAGGGACGGCGAATCGACTCGATATACACCTGCAGGGATACCCAAAGAGCACGTCACGTACGGCCACCCGTGGAGCTGCACAGCACGCTCACTCGGTGTCGTACGGGACAAACTTTCAACCAACAGCCCAAACGTCGAACCGGTCGCACCGAAACAAGCAGGAGGTTCCCTACACGGAGCATCTATCTATGCCCAATAGCAGATTTCCACCTTGCTGCCCTCAGCCTACACCTATAAATCGGTGCGTTATGCCTCGACGCCCGTAGGTACAGGTTACATCGGTTTATCGGGGCCCATATATCCGATATGCCTTCGGTACGTTCAATACTTGTTCAGCAGGGCCGCACACGGATCGGTCCTCAATCGACATGGACAGGGCCGCGCACACAAGACTTTCTCTTGCTGCGCCCTAGCCCCTGCCTGGTCTCATTTTCATTACTAAAGTGATCTCACATAACTCGAACCAATCCCGTGTGTCCCAAGCCTAAACTCGCGAGTAGATTCCAACTACCCGACTTGTACCATAAGTCATATGAATCATTAAGCAAAGCCTGTCTACTCGAGAACTTGGACACTACCCTCACTCTTATGGGAAACATCTGGTTATGCATTTGGATTTCATCCACCCTACACCTAATGCACATATACATACCTCATACTAAGTATGTAAACAAAGCAAAACTTTATAAATTTGGTTATTGCAAACAGTGGCTTGCCTTGTTGCTGCTGGTCAGATGTTAAGGCTTCATCCGGAAGGAGGAAGTCGAGCACTTCCGGAGTCTCCTCGCCTTCAGCGACTACACGTTAACGAGATACTACATGTCAGCTCAAATGCAATGTTTAGAATTGAATAAGCAATTACTATAACTCTAGCTATACCTCCCCTTTGGTTCTGAAATTTTTATGTTAACGTGGTAGGGTCCGAAACAGAGTACTGACAAAGTTTCATTTGAAACAAAATTCATTTGAGCCTTGTACAAATAAAAGCCTAATTGGTCAACATTAGAGCCTCTAAGGAATTCCAGGGGTTTTCATGGCTACAACCATTACTTTCTGGAAACTAGAATTTAATATGGTTCTAATGGAATTGGTCTCATGTCATTTGAAGAATTCTAGAGGAAGTTATGCCCTAAACAAGATTTGAGAAAATCTGAAAAATGTTTCTGTACATTTTTCCATTTTCTCAGGGCAGTTCCCTTAATCACCTCATTAGGGGGATAAATGAAACCGGATGGGTCTGAAATTTTTACTGTGACTCAAGGATTTTCTAGTGAACCTCCCAGACAAATTTCAGAATTTTTCATAAAGTAATTCTTCAGATAAAATTCCCAACAATTTAAAATTTAGGGAATTAATTCTAGAAAACTATTAAGTTTCATGAGCTGAAACTTATTTGGCTGGATAGTACTCAAAGAGATGAATCCAAAAAAATTTTGTTCACTGAATTTGGAGCTTCCTAGCAAAAGTTCTATGCATTTTAAGTTTGAACTAAACTGGAAATTCCGAAAATGTTTAAACTCTGTGGGTGGGGCCCACTCTTTAAACCGGCCCACTGAGATCGCGGCCACACCGCAGCCCACGGGGTTTTACCCATGCTTCTGCACCGGATCCCTGCCGCAAAGTGGATCCCCGCGAGAAACACAGAGGCTGAACGGTGGACCCGGCCCCCCTTCGTCTACCTCGCGACCTCCCGCGACTCCCGCGGCGGCGCTTCGCCGGAGCTCTCGCCGCCGGCCATTTCGCTGCACGACCTTTGACGGATTTCACCGCCTGTGCATAACTTGGCTCGGAGAACACGCTGGTGCCCTCACCGAAGCTTGGCAATGGCCGGAACCATGCCCGCGACAGTGACAGTGGCTATCCCAACTCCGGTGATGTCGCCCGAGCTACTCAGTGCCTTATTTCGGAACGGTTTGCTCCTACAGCTCCGCTGTGGCATGCTGAGCACGAAAATGAGCTCGGTTTGCCATGGAAATGGCCGGAGCTATGCGCTCACCGTCGACCTAGGCCCGATATCGGTTGTGACCTGAAAAACTCGATAATCCGAGTCTATACTCGACAGTTCTTTGTACTTCTGGATCCTAGATGGCCGTGGCAAGGTGTAGATCATGTGTGTAGCTCGGTATACCCGGTGATGATCTAATACCCGTGAATTTTTGGATTTTGGATGGCTCGGTCCTAAGAACACCAAAACATCCCCGGGGAAATTCTCCCACGACAGTGCATGAAACAATGAACGGTTTGGACTAGCAGGACAAGCACCTTAGGGCGGTTGTTTCTTGTGTTGATCATAAGACACGAGGAGGCCTGTGTCGCCCGGACGTCGGCGATCCGAGAGCGGCGAACTCAGAGCGGTTTGCTTCGGCTAGGTGCGGGTAGAACGGAGAGGGTGAGGGGGGGGGGATTCACTCGGACCGGCGTTTTAACCGAGTGTCTTGCACCCGACGTCCTCAGCCCCCCGAGCAGGAGGTGGCACGGCGACCGTGTTGGGGCGGGGTTCACCCATGCGCTGGCGGCCTCAAGGTGCTCGACCGAGGAACTGAGTCGGTTTGGCCTCTGTGTGTCTGACCAGTGGGTTCCTCCCCTCTAATTCTTTTTCCCATTGTTCATTTCTGGTTGCACTGAAAATATCGAAGCTACTCACAATTGAATGTGAGACTTAGTCTCCAAGTTATTGTTTGAATTTGATCTCCTAAATTTGAATTTGGTTTGGCTAAATTTGCTTCCCCTTTGAACTAAAATTCAAATTCAGTTTTGAATTAATGCAAATTTAGCTCCCGACAATGAGGTCCAATGGAGATGAAAATTGGTGGACTAACTCAGAAAAATGTGCTGAGTTTGAATATGAAGCCAACTTTTAAATTTAAGTGATGAAAGTTGCTGCAATTTGAATTTACATTCAAATTGGCCTCTTTTTCAAATGCCTCCAAAAGTGCTTCAAAAGTATTGGATTTGCATGAACTTTGGACTGAGCCTTCCCAAGACTATTTAAGGTCTAGGGTTAGCTCAACCTTGCATGTTCATGAGTAGAAATCCTACTTTTTGGAAGTTAGGGCTTTCCCCTCTAATCACCCTTTTGATGGTGGTTACTTGCTCTTCACAAGATTCAGCTATCCACAACAAAAGCTGTGGTGTTGTGAGGTGATGGAAATTTTTTTTGCAAGTCCCTTTTTTGGGCTTTTACATCCCTCCGCCCTTAAAAGAATCTCGTCCCGAGATTATAAAAGAAAAGGCAGCAATGTACTAAAAACTCACCCGTGCTGGGACGTCATGAACTCCGGGTTGATTGAGCGAATGAATTCCTCGCTCTCCCACGTCACTTCTTTGGTGGTGTGGTTGCTCCAGAGTATCTTGTAGAACCACAACGTTCGGCTACGTGTCGTCCGAGCCTTCTCATCAATAATGGCCATCGGATATTCATCATACGTCAAATCCGGTTGTAGCTCGCCGATATCTTCAGTGGGAACAGCAGCCGTATGTTTCAGACATTTTCGCAGTTGTGAAACATGAAAAACGTCGTGAACACCAGCAAGAGGTGCCGGTAGCTCCAGTCTATACGCCGCTGGCCCACACTTCTCGGTGACAGCATAGGGTCCAATGAATCGTGGAGCAAGTTTCCCCTTCACGCCGAACCGGTGTACGCCTTTCATCGGAGATACACGGAAACGCACGTGTTCCCTGACTTCAAAGTGCAACGGCCTATGCCTCTTATCAGCGTAGCTTTTCTGCCGGGATTGAGCGGTCATCAAGGTTGCTTGAATCATCCGAACGCGCTCTTCGGCGTCGTTCACCACATCAACCCACCCTTTCACCGGACTCGCACCAGTTTAATGGGGTGCGACATTTGTGACCATAGAGAGCTTCATATGGTGCCATCTTGATACTCGCCTGATAGCCATTATTGTACGAGAATTCCGTCAACGATAGGTGATCATCCCAGTTCCTACCGTGGTGGATGGCACACGCCCTCAACATGTCCTCCAGTACTTGATTCACCCTCTTTGTTTGGCCATCTGTCTGAGGGTGATAGGCGGAGCTCCTAATCATCTTAGTACCCAATGCAGCGTGCAACTGCTCCCAAAAGAGAGACACGAATAACGCACCTCAATCTGAGACTATGGTCTTGGGTACCCCATATAAGCATAGAATTTTCACTATGTACAGCTCCGCATATTTGCCGGCATTGTAACGGTTATGCACAGGGATGAAATGAGCCGTCTTGGTTAACCGATCAACGATTACCCAAATGGAATCATGCTTGTTGGACGTCAGGGGTAATACCACAATGAAATGCATGCTCACATATTCCCATTTCCATGCCAGGATTTTCAGGGGTTGCAGCAGCCCTGATTTCTTCATATGATCAGCTTTCACTCGTCTACACGTATCACACTCGGATACGTACTTCGCTACTTCCCGCTTCATCCATGTCCACCAAAATTTCTTTTTCAAATCTTGGTACATTTTGTTGCTGCCCGGATGAATAAAGTATCTAGACAAGTGAGCTTCATCAAGAATTTTCTTCCTCAGCTCCATGTTCCGGGGTACGACTATGTGGTCATTGAACCACAGTGTCCCCTCCTCATCCTTCCGGAAACATTTGATTTCCCCGTGGTCTATCCGTCTCCGGAGATGTGCCATGCCCTTATCAATCTTCTGAGCTGCAATGATGTCCTCCCTAATGGTAAGGATGAGCGCAAGGTTGTAGAGCGATCCATAAGGAACCAAGTATAAACTCGGCTCTTCCTCCTCCACCTGTGTAATGGTGAGGTTATGGACATGTGACTTCCAACTCAACGCGTCGGCAACCACATTCGCCTTACCGGGGTGGTAATGAATCTCAATCTCATAATATTTGATTAGTTCTAACCACCTCCTTTTCCTCATATTCAGCTCCTTCTGAGTGAAGATATACTTCAAGCTCTTGTGGTCGGTGTAGAGATGCACCAAATTCCCCAGGAGATAGTGCCTCCACATCTTCAACGCCAAAACCACAGCAGCAAGCTCAAGATCATGAGTCGGATAATGCTGCTCATGGTTTCGAAGTTGGCGTGAGCCATACATGACCACACGTCCTTCTTGCATCAACATGCAGCCGAGCCCGATGCCAGACGCATCACAATACACGTCGAAGGGCTTAGTTGTATCCGGTTGAGCTAAGACCGGAGCTGTTGTGAGATGCTTCACTAATGCTTGTAACGCTCCTTCACATGTCGTGTTCCAAACATATTTTTTCCCTTCTTCAATAGTTCTGTCAACGGCTTAGCAAGCTTGGAGAAACTTGGAATGAATCTACGGTAATATCCCGCTAAACCGAGGAAGCTTCTGACTTCATGGACAGAAGTAGGGGCTTTCCATTTCAGCACTTTCTCAATTTTGCTTGGGTTGTAGGATCGAAGTACATGTGTAAAGCTACCAGAGGGGGGTGAATGGTAGATAAAAACTTTTCAGCGGAAGCAACAAAACACACCTCAGCAGAAAATCGATCTGTTAAAGAAACTGTGTGTGCGATTAATCTAAACGTGTTCAACTGTGATAAAACTAGTATAGATTGTATAGAATCAAGTCACAAAGACTTCACAACAAGAATCATGAAAATCCGTTGAGAGAAACTCAAGTTACGATCGAAAGATCGAACAAAGGTCAATCTGTCCTACGCGAGAAAAACAGTTCTGGAATACTGAAAAGAAACTCGTGTAGATCAGAAACCACAAATTCAATGACCGTGAAATTTTCACAGATGATAGATAATCAAGTTGTGAAGACAACCCAAAAAGAATCACATCAACTGGATCTGTGAAACTCGAGTTATGATAAAACCACCAAAGCAAGGTAGTGCTGAACAGAAACTCGACGAGAAAAACTTGTCTGAAACAAGTCGGACGAACAAGGCACAAAAGTTCCTTTAGAATAAGAATTTTATTTATCAAATACAAGAGGAACAGCCCCAAAGTCGTGCTCTACACGAGCCTTGGCCTCCCTTGCTTATGTAACCAGCTCTATGGCCAATCCAATTCAAACTAGAACTCCTACTCCTACTTGGATTCAAACTCTAACTTTCCAATACAGCTCAAGACTCTTCTATACGCAGATAGAAGAAATCTTAATACTTCCAAACACCTTAGGAACGTTCCAAACATTCCTAAAACAACTCTACTTCATGCCTAACACGAGATCCTGTTATAACCAACTCAAAACTTTCCATTAACAAACCGTAACCGCCTCAGCCGCAGCCTGAGCGCAAAATCCAGCCGGTTGAACCTTTTCAACCATATCTCCACTTCCATATATCTTCACCATGCCTTGTAACCATGTTGCCACGTCCATGCACTCCTTGCACACGTGCAAATATCTTCCAACGACGTCCAAGATACCTTCATATGCATTGTTCTTGATTCAAACATACAGCGCAACCTCCCGATCAACTCAACCACAATTCCTCCCGAACTTGGTTGTTGAACCTCATCTTCTCCCTAAGACTAGTTCAATGGATCCCGTCACCAGCCATATCTTGAACTAAAGCAACACCTGCACATGAATAAACAACCAATACTTCCGAGCACAAGTCCTCGACTTGACTCTCGTTAGTTCCAAAACTACAACATCTTACGTGAGCACCTCACATAAGCATGTTGTAAACCATAGCAAAATGATATCAGCCATAACCACCAAAACACACCAAAAACTTAGTAAAATAATACTAAGCAACCTTTCCATAAGAGTAAAGCAAGTTCGAAACATTGCAAGTTAAAAGCAGAACCATTGCAATCAAGCTCCGAAACTTACCAAAGCTAACCGGACCTTGAACCGGAGCTTACCAAAGCTAGTCGGACCCAGCGCCGGAGCTTACTAAAGCTTAGTCGGACCTAGCACGGAACTTACCAAAGCTAGTCGGACCTAGCACCGGAGCTAGCAAAAACAAGTCGGACCTAGCCAAAATAAGTCAGACCTAGACAAAGCAAGTCGGACCTTGCCGGAGCTACCCAAAACAAGTCGGACCTATCGTCGGACCTTGCTGGAGCTCGGACCTAGAGTCGGACCTTGTTAAAAAGGTGTTTTGGTAGTATTCAAAACTTTTATCGTCAAAGCCAATGTATTCAGCACAAATAGGTCTCACAATCTCCCCCTTGATGAATGCATTGGCAACACCACTTAAAATCCGAACATTGGCTTATTCACATGAAAAGTTTCGAAAACAATTTCTCCCCCTTTGTAAATCAGAAATAAAATGAGAATAAAATAAAAAATACCAAAAATTCTCCCCCTGAGAAGAATCGTGCCAACACACTTGTGAATGTGTGCAATGTGTGATCAATTTCTCCCCCTTTGACAATGTATTCAGCAAGGTACAAAAGAGAAATTTTAATTTGTTATGAGCACATTATAACATATACATATAAAACAAAGCTCATCCAAATCATACTATCAAGTAACTTACACTATCACATCAATGAGATACATAAAGTAGTGTAAGCCATGCTAGAGATCAAGTGTAATTTTCAATTTAAGCAAGTCATGATCTCACAAACTTAACTATTTCAAGACCTGAAAACATGACACTTGTTGCTGAATTTTATTTATAATTTAAAGCACAAATTTTGATCTTATGACATTTGCAAGAGATTATATGCAGCATCAGCCTTATTCTAACCAACCAAGCCAAGCCTATGTCATTTGACAGTCAGAAGCTTAAGGACATGGTTTTAGTCATACACAACTCCTTTCAAGTTCATTAATAAGTGCAATGATAAGCCATCTCAAGAGAAGAAGTGCGATCCATGCATATTCTCTTGATCTTTTCTCATTTTTTTATTTGAACATAAAAACTCAACATGTGAGCTGATTACTTGATTAATTCTTTATGATTAAAAGCACTTGTGAGCATGCAACAAGTTCAAAACAGCAAGAAAGTTTGACCATGACCAGATTTAGTGTAAGTAATTATTCCAATTACTAGACATGGTAAAAAACTATAAAATGTATAACACGAGTAATGTAGTAAGAACTTTCAGCATGAAAAAGGAATCACAAAGTCATATATGTATGAAATACTATGCTCATATTATTTTAATTTCAGATTCACACATAGACTTCCTAAGTTTCAAAATTCTCCCTCAATTTAAGCCATGAGGATACATAACCCCTATTTCACTACGAATGTAACAAAAACGAGTGAAATCCAAAGGTTTTGTAAAAATGTCAGCCAATTGTTGTTCGGTATCTACATGGTGAAGCACAATGTTCCCTTTTTCGATATTATCATGGAGAAAGTGATATCTAATGTCAATGTGCTTAGTTCTCGAATGTTGCACGGGGTTTTTAGCAATGCAAATGGCACTAGTGTTATCACAAAACAGTGGAACACTATCTAGATCAGCCCCATAGTCCTTAAGTGTTTGAACAATCCAAATAATTTGTGAGCAAGCACTAGCAGCAGCTACATATTCAGATTCGGCTGTGGATTGTGCAACTGAAGTTTGTTTTCTAGAGGACCAGGCAACAAGTGAATTACCAAGAAAATGACAAGCACCAGAAGTACTTTTCCTATCAATCCTACAACCCCCAAAATCAGCATCGGAAAAAGCTTTCAAAGTAACGCTTGAGGAAGAAGGAAGAAAAATGCAAAATTCTTGAGTTCCATGTAAGTACCTGAGAATCCTTTTGACGGCTTGACGATGTGAAGCACGTGGGGAGGCTTGAAATCATGCACAAAGACATACGCTGAATTGTATGTCCGGTCTTGATGCCGTGAGATACAAAAGTGATCCGATCATGCTTCTATATTCTTTTTGATCAACGGGATCACAATCTTCATCAAGTTCAAGTGTTGTTGCTGTTCCCATTGGTGTCCGAAAAGGCTTGCTTTTGTCCATGTTGAAGCGCCTTAGGAGATCTTTTGTATACTTAGTTTGATGCACAAAGGTACCCTCCTTGGTTTGCTTGATTTGCAGCCCCAAAAAGTACGTGAGTTCTCCCATCATACTCATCTCAAATTCTGAACTCATCATAGCTGAAAACTTGGACACAAGATCATGAGAAGCACAACCAAAGATAATATCATCCACATACACTTGAACGAATAATGAGTCATTGCCATGCTTAAGCATAAAAAGAGTTTTATCAACCTTGCCCATGGTAAACCCTTTTTCAAGTAAGAATGTTTTTAACCTATCATACCATGCTCTAGGGGCTTGTTTGAGACTGTACAAGGCTTTGGACAGTTTGTAAACATGATTAGGAAAATTTGGATTTTCAAATCCAGGTGGTTGTTTGACATAAACCTCCTCATCTATGTAGCCATTAAGAAAAGCACTTTTAACATCCATTTGATATAGCTTAAAACCTTTAGATGCAGCGAAAGCTAACAAAATTCTTATGTCTTCTAATCTAGCAACAGGAGCAAAAGTTTCATCAAAATCTAGACCTTCAACTTGTGTGAAACCTTGAGCAACCAACCTAGCCTTATTCCTAACCACAACCCAATCCTCACTTTGTTTATTTTTAAACACCCATTTAGTTCCAATTAAAGTGTGACCTTGAGGTGGAGGTACAAGTTTCCAAACATTATTTCTTTCAAAATTTTCTAAATCTTCTTGCATGGCAATAATCCAAGATTCATCAGTGACTGCGTGTGATATATCTTTGGGTTCAAAAGAAGCAACAAAAGCAGAATGAGCATGAGAATTGGGGTCGAAAAACCTGGATCTTGTAACTCGTTCATGTAAGCTTCCAATAATTTGTTGTGGAGGATGACTTTTGAGAATCCGGAGGGGAGTGCACACTTCACAAGCTTCTTCTTCTTCATGTTCACCACAAATGGATGAGCTTGTGACGTGAGGAGAATCTGGAACAGCAATGGTGGTCGTCGGTGCTGGCTGTGAATCAAGATCATGAGCTCGAACAATGTCATTAGCTGCTGAATTTTCAGGCAGCAGCACCCTTTCTTCCTCTTCTTCAACGAAAATACTCTCCCCCTGCGGATATGGATCTGGACCTGCAATATTTGAACTAGTACCTGAGCTAGATTCATCAAAAGAAACCTCACAAGTCTCCACAATTTTGTTAGTATCAAGTAAAAGCACACGGTAGCCTCTAGTATGAGATGGATAACCAAGAAACATGTCATCAATAGATCTAGCTTCAAATTTATCAAGATTACATGTCTCTTAACAAAGCATTTGCAACCAAAGACCCTAAAGTGTGTGACACTAGGCCTATGTCCAAACCTGAGCTCATATGGTGTTTTACCTAGCTTAGCACGCAAGAGAACATGATTTGAGACATAAAAAGTGGTTGCAATTGCATCAGCCAAAAATTTCCTAGGAGTTTGATATTCATCAAGCATAGTCCTAGCCATCTCAACTAAGATTCTGTTCTTTCTCTCTACAACACCGTTTTGTTGAGGTACATATGGTGAAGAAAATTGATGATCTATTGCATTTTCAGCACAAAAGTGATCAAACGATTGATTTTTAAATTCGGTTCCATTATCACTTCTAATTGCTCTTAAAGATCCTGGGTGATTAATTGATAATCTAAGAAATAAAGTTCTAAAGTGACTAAAAGCTTCATTCTTAGATGCCATAAAGTAAACCCAAGAGTATCTAGAATAGTCATCAACAATCACAAGAACATACCATTTACCTCCGAAGGATTGAACACATGAAGGTCCTACGGTGTCAAGGTGTAAAAGTTGACCCAGTTCAGTTGTCATGGTCATTGTGAGAGGAGCATATGAACCTGCAACCATCTTAGCATGTCTACAAGAAGAGCACACAATTTCTTTGTCCCCTTTAAGCTTAGGCAGCCCACGTATGCGATCAAGAACACTAACACGAGTGAATGATCAAATTCTACGTGACCAAGTCTACGATGCCAAAAATATAAATCTTTGGAATTATTTGCAACTAGACATCTATGCTTAGAGGAAGACATATCAAAATCAGCTTTAAAAACTCTTCCAAACCGAGACATGTTAAAAATAAGCTCACTATTTGAACCTACAACTTTGCAGCAGTTTTTATTGAAAATAATTTCCAGATTTTCATCTAGCAATTGTGAAACAGAAAGCAAGTTGTATTTCAAATTTTTGACAAGTGCCACATCCTTCAAAGTGTAGTGATCATTTACTCTAACCAAACCCTTAGCAATTATAGGAGTTGAAGAATTATCGGCAAAAGTAACATTCTCTACACGTGACACAAAAGAGAGAGAGGAGAACCATTTTTTGTTACCGGTCATGTGGCGTGAGCAACCTGAATCCACAATCCAAATGTTCTCCTTCCTCAAGCGTGTAACCTACATAGAAGCACAATACGTCGATGACTCAATACTGGGGTTAGTTAAAAGGCATTTAATAATCCAGTACTGAGTCACAAGACGTCCAGCAGGAATAACATGCGAAAGCTGAGATAAAACAGCAGGTTTATGAGTCAAAGTTTGAGATTTTTTGTTCTTAACTACTGACATATGAGGTGTTACTTGTGTAGCACGAAAATCAGTAGCTCCAGAGGCAAAAACAGAAGGTCTGGAGGCAAAAACTGAAGCTCCGGAGGCAAAAACTGAAGCTTCGGAGGTAAACTTTGAATATTTCTGACTCATAACAGCAGATTGCATGTTCCTGACATTCGGTTTAGTATGTGCAGCAAATTTTTAATGAGAGTTATAAGATCTAGCTTGCATTCTTTCCTTTTTATGTTGTTTAGCTAGTCTATAACAAAAATCTATGACATGACCATCTCTACCACAATAGGTACAATGAAATTTAACATTGTGTTCATGTCTAGATGAGCATGCAGTATGCTTATTTGAACCCGAATGTGACAACACTCCTGCAGATTTAAAAACCACTTCTTTTTGTTTAGGAACTGTTTGAATCAAATTACTTCCTAATGATTTTAAAATTTTAGGTGGATGTTCCTTAGCATGAGCATGTGAATCAAAACCTAAACCAGTTTTATCACTGCAAGACTTGGAAGAATTCAGCAGCAAGTTTAGGTTCTTATTCCCATTACAAAACCGATCTAATGTCTTATGCATGTTATCAAGTTTATTTGATAGATCAAGGCAATTTTCACATGAAGTTTTTCCTTTTAATTTGCAATTGGAACAATATTTAACTTCATAAGAACATAAAGCATTGTTCAATATAGAAATTTCTTTCATAGCATCTTGTAGTTTCTTATCAAGATCATCGCAAGTAGAACAATGCAAATCAATTGTAGAACAATAAGCATCTTTCAATTTTTTATCATTAAGTGCAGCAAGCTTTTTGTTCTTTTTGATTTCAAGTTCAAGTTTATCAAGTGTGGAGGTGTGTGCAATTTTTAGAGAGGACAATTGTTCATATATTAAATCACATGAGAAACAAGAATCCTCACTAGGAATCAAGGATTTTAAACGATTAATTTCAGATTCTAGTGACTCAATTTTAACAGCATTGTCCCTAAGCTTTTTGTCCTTTTTCTTAACAATAATAGTGGCACAAGAAATAGCATCACACATTTCTTCGCAAGTAGGACATACCTCTTCGTTGTCACTGTTGTGTTCTGCATCCTCCATACTTGATTTTGATTTGCCCGCCATGAAGCACAAGTTTGCCAGATCATCTTCATCTTCATCACTTCCAATGTCTACATCACTCGAGCCAAGTTCTTGAAGTGCGATGATGAAACTGTTTATCAGTTTGCGTCCTGTAAAACCATTCTTTTTCTTGTTGGTGTTGCCAAAAGAGGACTTGACTTTAGTCTGCTTTTCATCACGGTTAGAAGGACCTGAAAGGTTAGGGCAATCTGTACGAAAGTGTCTTGTATTACCACATTCAAATCATCGTTGAGGTCCGGAGATTCCTCTCCTTCTAGTTCTCACATTTTGCAATGCTTTTGAAAACCTAGTAGAAAGAAGTACTAGCTCCTCCTCTGGAAACTCCTCAATCTGTTCCAGGGTTAGTGAAGACAGCAAAGCAAGTGTATTGCTAGATGATTGGCCGGAGCTAGGCATATCACGTTGTGAGACAAATGCAATAGTCTTATTTGGGTTCTTGCGTGATATAATGTCAATTTCATGAGTTTTTAGCTTAGAATAAAGCACATCTAATGTAAGAGTACTCATGACAGTGGATTCACGTATGGATGTTACTTTCATCTCCCAAATTGACATGTCTAATGCTCTTAGTAATTGCCTAGCATTTTCAGCATCTGAAAAATTAACATTGACGCTACACAAGTTGCTGAGAATTTTATTAAAGCGAGCAAAGAGGTCATCAATGGACTCATCGGGTTGCATCTCAAAGTGCATGTATTCTTTCTTGAACATATCCTGTCTTACCTCCTTGATCGTCTTGGATCCTTCGTGGTAGTCACAAAGTGCTCTCCGCACATCGTACACCGATCGGAGGTGTGCAACACGGTCGAAGTCGCTCTGAGTTAGTCCTTGTATGATCAAGTTCCGAGCCTTGTTGTTGTTGTCGACATCTCTCATGTTTGTAGCCGTGACTTGATCGTTTGAAGACACATCATAAGGCTTGTACACCTTTTCCCATATTGCAAAGCCTTGCGCCTGGATGAAAGCTTCCATGCGTGCCTTCCAAACCTGAAAATTAATACCACTAAACACACAATGTTTGGCGGAGTATTTCTCCATGATGATTAGTCAAAACACGTGCAAATCACAAAGATTAGAGCAACCTGGCTCTGATACCAAATGTAGGATCGAAGTACACGTGTAAAGCTACCAGAGGGAGGGTGAATGGTAGATAAAAACTTTTCAGCGGAAGCAACTGTAAGGGCCTCAGTTTTTGACACACATTTGCAGTGTTCATCACCACACCACACACCTCATTTGAGGAAGGATGATGAACACAAATGAAGAGTAAGTAACAATTATCAACATGCTCATTAGAGAACAAACTCACACATTGCAAAAGTGGTATTTCCCACATGTGATATAGATGGGCTGGACATATGAAAACTCCTACACTTTACTAAGGATGTCCATGCCAAGTTTCACCCAAATTCAAAACCTTTTTGAGGTCATTTTGGGTATAGTTAGGAAGAGGGCAGTTTGAAACCATATTCAAATTCAAACTGTTTTTATCCCATGAATTTAAAAGTGGGAGGCATATTCTTACTCAGCACATTTTTGTGAGCTCACACACCAATTTTCACTCCATTTGGAGTTGATCTTGACATGAGCTAAGTGGGAGAAATTCAAACTTTATTTGAATTTCAAACTGAACTTGTGCTGAAATTCATTCAAACCAAACCTCATTTGAACTTTGATCAATTCAAATGGCTCATGAGTGAATAATTTGAATTGCCAAGGGTAGTATGGGGTTCACTGTTTACAACAGTGATTAGGAGTAAATTTCAGAGGTTAAAACTGGGAGTGGGACCCACATATCAGCCACTGCTCAGATCAAACCGACTGAGACTTTTTTCACTCGGGTCGCCGAGCCGCAGCGGTGATCGCCACCGAGGGCAGCCGCCGCACCAGCAGCTGCTTGCCCACGCACGGGCGTGAGGCGGTGCAGAGCCTTCTTAAGGCGCCTGCCCCCCCTTCCCGGCCGAGGCACCGCCATTCTTCCCCGCAAGAATTCAGCGCCGGCCGAAAATTTCCGCAGCTCGGAATCGATCGGAGGACGCCGATCGCAGCTCCCTCTGTCCACTCCAGAGCCCCAGCAAGGTACTAGAGACCTTCCTCCGTCCTCCACATTGCTAGAATTCTGTTGAAACCGATTGATATCGGCTGTGCCGAAAGATCAAATTCGGGACTTGGAACCGCCGCACCTCGGGCTCCCGTGGACAGCCCAACCAGAGCGTTGTCACGCCCGAGCCAAGGCACCCTTGGACGCGCTGGTGACCGGTGCTGCTCATCCCCGAGCCACAGCTCGAGTGGTTGCTCACCGGCGGCGAATTTCCACTTTTCCCCTTTTCTGTGTGCAGAACGACCTTCGGGTACGATTCTGTTTAATTCGTGCTCTAGAAAGGATTAGAGGGCCTCAAGCCACTCTCACACAAGCTAGACACGGTAACGCACAAGTTGCCTTCACAACTCTGGGCCGGAGAACCTCTGTACCTGGCGTAATTTGAGGTCTACCAATGGCGGAATGAACGGGCGGCATCGGGCGCATGGTGAGGACCTATTTCGGGCCTTCCCCAAGCTGCCTCGAGCTCATGTCGACCTTCTCTGAGGTCCACTGGTGCTTCCCGACCGGTTTCTCAAGTAGTTGAGGTGCTAGGGAAGTCAGCCGACATGGCCGAAGTCGTTCCGAGGTGGCGGCTCGTCGCCGACCATGCTCCGACCATTGTCATGAACAGCTGACCCTAGAATCCTGTTCCCCGAGTAAAAGTAGGCAGGGGCAGCCAGAATCGAGAAGTTTGGAGCTGTACAGCAGCCGACGGCGAGCTCTCCGGCGAGGTCCCTCGGCGGCGGAGCGCGGGCGTCGCGAGGTTGAAGAAGGGGTGGACCCCAGCTGTCAGCGGGAGATATTTTGAATCGGGATCCGGCTGCGGCCGGGATCGGGTGTGCTGGCACGCAAAATCATTGTGGGCCGCGGTGTGCTGTCGCCTCGGCGTGCGACGCGTGTCCCCTGGGCCCACGCGCGAGTTTAAACTTTTCCCCGATTTTCAGAATTCTTCCAAACTTCAAATCCTCATAACTTTGGCTAGAAAGCTCCAAATCGAGTGAACCAAATTTCGCTGGATTCAGCTCTCTGAGTACATTCCAGCAAATCAAGTGTCACTTAATGAAACTCCTTAATTCTCCAGAATTAAATCCTCAAAGTTTAAACTGTTTGAAATTTTAACTGGAGAATCCTGTGGAGGAAAATCCTGAAATTTTGCTGGGATGATCACCAAAATATCCTGGAACTACCATAAAAATTTCAGACCCATTGGAGCTCATTTGATCCACCTAATGGTGTGATTAGTGAAACTGTTCCAGAGAAAATAGAAAAATGTTCAGAAACATTTTCAGAATTTTCTCTGAGATTGTTTAGCTCATAACTTTAGCTAGGAACCTTCAAATTAAGTGAGACCAACTCCATTAGAACCCTCTGAAAATCTAGTTTTCAGAAAGTCATAGTTTGCTTCAAGAAAATTCCTAGAACACCCTAAGAGTTCTAATTAAGGTCAAGGCCATAATTAATTGTGGAGGGCTCAAATGAGCTTTGCTGCAACTAAAACTTGACCAAGTCTCTGTTTAGGTTGTAACCAAGCCACAATAAAAGTTTCACAGTCATTAGGTCTGTCTAGCAAGGGTTATAGACTTCACAACTTCAAAGTTAATACAAATGCATTTAAATTGATACATATATTGCTTTTATCATGTAGTCGCTAAGGTCGAGGAGGAACCCGAAGTCCTAGACTTCGTTACTCCGGAGGAACAGCTAGCCTACGACCAAGAGCAGCAAGGCAAGCTCCGGTTTGCATTAACCTTTTTACAAATTTTTATTGTTTTGAGCACGTACTTGTTTCCTTTATTCTGTGCATTAGAGTCTTGTTTGGAAGACCCACTGCATAGCCAAGAGAACCATGGGTTGGGTTTAGGATTGCAAACCCTGTTAGCTACTGCATTGCTAGGATAGAGTAGGATTCGGTACAAGTCGAGTAGTTGGAACTACTCGCGAGAATAGGCTAGAGGCACATTGCTCGGGTAGAGATAGCACATGATACATATGGCAAGAAATATGAGACCGAGCGGAGAGTATGGGCAGCAGGACTTTGGGGCCTGTGTGCTATAGCTCCGCTTGTGTCGATTGAGGACCGAGCCGTGTGCGGGCCTGTTGAACAAGCTAGAACAGTACCGAAGACCTACCGGCTATATGGGAACCGGGAAACCGATGTAACTCGGGTAGCTGGGTGTTGAGGCATAGCTGGTCGTTCAGAGGGTAGGTTGAGAGCTCGAGGTGTAAATCGGCTGGCGGCACTGAGATGCGCGTGCAGAGACCTCTTGCTTGGGACGATTGGACCGGTTCAACATTTGGCTAACGGGCGAAAGGTAGTCGCGTACGGCGTCCGTGATGGTTGTTGTAGGCAACATCGAGTACGGGCGTACGTGACGGGTTGTTCGGGTAACCCTGCAGGTGTAAATCGATTATAATCGCCGTCCCTCACGGTCAGTGAGTACCACTTGTTCACTGTACCGTGACGTAGAAAGAACAGGCTAGTCACATGTTAAAATGTTGCTGATTGAAAGCTGGACATTGATTGTTAATGATATGCTGTAGCTTAGAGCTAACTAAAGTTCTTTTCAACCATGGGCAAAGTATATGAGAGAAATGCGTTTCTTGTTTGATTGCGGCTCTCTCATGTGCCCCAGCGTAAGGTTCTCCACAACCTGCTGCTAAAACTTGAAAGTAAGGTTCTACTAATTAGGCGAGTCCTTGCAACTGATTTTTTTTCCTCATGTAACCCATTACCCTCATGTAGAAGTTCCACGTTTAGGTGAGACGGGTCAGACTTGCTGAGCCTTCGTGCTCACTGCTTGTGTTTGAAGCTTTTGCAGGGTTCTATGAGGAAGGGACTCCCGAAGAGGAGACGGAACCCCAGGAGGGGAACCCCGTTGAGTGGGAGTCGTGCACGCCGCAGAGTTAGTGTGTGTGTGTGTGTGTGTGTGTGTGTGTGTGTGTGTGTGTGTGTGTGCTAGCAAGGACACGTTCGAGGGCTGAACGTGACTTGATGCGTAGTCTACGCCCGCGAGTGCAGACTAAACTTATTTTGATGTAAACATGTTCATAAACATGTTTATGTAATAAAATTTCCGCTTCCGCTTCGTACCTTTGACGTGTGTTATACGGTGCTGTGCAACGCAGCACCCCTCAGCGTGATCCTGGCTTGACAGGACCATTGGGGTTGTGTCAGCATTGGTATCAGAGCTCGCTTGAGGTTTAACACAGTACAAAGGTCTTCTTTTTCAAAAATCCAGTGAGGAACGAGTTAGTAGCCCGTATAAGGATGTTATTAGTATATAGAAAGTGGCATATTAACCTATTTGTTATGTCGGAAAATCGTGTATCTCGGGACGTTTATGTCTTGGGGGGTGCACGTAAGCGCTGTCCACCAGTGCGCACAAGCTGAAGGGTGGAGCCCCATGGGTGGCAGGTAACCCGACTCGATTTAGTATCCTCTACGACTCTTTATGTCATTTGGGGTATTCGAGCAACGTCTATCCCTGGCGTGCGTGGTGCAACATGGGAGACCCCGTCACGTGGGCTGAAATGTGAACACGTAACTCAAGGCGTGTTTGGCTTGAGAACATCCGGGCGAGTGATGACGGCCGGGTGTACGAACTGTATGGATTCCGGGCTCGGTGTGCAGCCGAGTCTGACGATTGATTGAGTTTCTGCAGGTAGCCTGACAACGAAACGGTAGACGTGTAGCATCCGTGTGCGAGTGACGTTTAGTGCCACTGAATTAACGAAGCCGGCTAAGTCCGGTATAGGTTTTTCCTTTGTGAGAACGTAGTACCGACATGCTCTGGTGACGCATCGACGTCCCACCCAACTAAATGAACAACTTGATTGTAAAAACTGGAAGGTTTTGGTCCAAAGAAGTAAAACTTTGCTGTACCCTCTTCCCTTAATCAGGATGTTCAAAGTAAACAAGTTTTCAACTTATAGGTTGTTAAGGACAGAGCACTCTGTTTTCAGCTGAATCAAGGCTGAAGTTAATCAGAGGTTAGAGGTTGAGTTCTTTCGAGATTGGGGTCGTATGATACATTTCTGGAAATCTTTGGAAGAGCTTTACAACTTTTATGTTGAGTTCCAGAGGTGTTTCATCCCTTAACCACTCGAGAAATGCAGTAGAGTTGAAACTGTCCAGAAAACAGGACAGAGTAGAGACTCTCTGTAGACTCTCTGTAAATTGAGCATAACTTCCTGCATAAAAATCCAAAAATAGAAAATGAGGTAGTTCTGGAAATCTTATGAGATGGGTTACAACTTTGTAACAGAAAGTTTTGTCAGATTAGGAACATAAGTAACTGAGATTTTTGGATCAAATCAGTACCTAAGGCAGGGAGGTGCTGTCCAATTGTTTCCAGAATTCTGTTAACTTTGACATCTCATAACTTTTGAATCAGGACGGATCTTAGGCTAAGCAAATACTTTCTGTACAGCTATTGAAGTTATCCTTAACTTTGGTGTTGAGCTCCAGAACTGGTTTTGCCTTTAACATGGCCTAAATCAGGTTGAAATGGAAACTGGTCAGGGCTGTCATGGGAACAGCAGATCAGCAGTCAAATTTGTTTAAAATTTGAACTATGTTTCCAAGTTTTATGGGTGCAATGACATGCCTTATGTTATAACTCAATGGTTTACTGTTTAAATAAATATTCGACATTTCTCAAATATATTTTTACAGATGGCAGCAGATAAACAGTTGGAGAACGGGTGGGTAGTTTCCCACTGTTCTGACCGTAGCGGCTACCCGGAAGCATTGTGGCAAATGCTCCAATATTTCTGGTACAATCAGATGCCGCAGTACTTCGCCAAGGAAGAAGGCGAAGAGGGGAACAAGACGTGGACGATCCATGTCGAGGTTCCTGCAGGACCTATGCCACCCGGTTGGGTGCCATTCACCGTCACGGTGAGAGGAAGACAACCGGAAGGGATGTAGTTTCTGCCAACTACACGTGCAGGCTATGGAGGGCACTCCATACGCACTCGTTCCGGTGGAGGGACAAGCTCAGCATGTGTGGGAAGAAAGGTACCTGGAAGCAATGGACCCGAGTTGCCCAAGGTACAACCCCGCGGAGGCAAATCTCAGCCTCCAGATGAGGGCGGGAAACGCCGTGATGGACAGCCAAGCTGTTCATATGGAGCATCTCGCCACAAAGCTCAAGGAGAGCACAAGCCGTGGAGATCATTTCGAGAGTGCCCACAGCGCACTCCGCAATGTGCTCCTTCCAACGATTAAGCGACTGAATGAACAGCATAATCAGTTGCATCGTCTAAAGAAGGCAAAGAAGAAGAGCCGTGTTGACATCGCGACGTTGCAAGAGCTGGTGCAGACCCTAACCCAGCAGAATGAGGACCCTGCTCAAGAGCGGGATGACGCTATCGAGGAAGGACAAGGCTGGGAAGAGGACTACAACCAGGCTATGGACGAGGTGCATGCATTGCAGGACCTCGTACCTCCGGTGTTAGGCATACCGGTGGTCTTGGGTCTTCCAGCAATGGGAGAACCCGGGATGGGTGAAGAGGTGGTAGATCCAGACCCACCAGCAGAAGTACCGGAGGAGGACGACCCACAGGAGGTCGAGTTCTACTCCGAGTAGGGGGTTACGGTTGCCAAGTAGGGCAGCTAGGGTAGCGTAACCCAACTTTTGTAATCAGTGACATGTCGTGTAGACAGTAGCGTATGTATAGGTAGTGACGACATGAGCACGACTTCTCGGAGATCCGAGAATAATGTATCTTGTATAAAGTTTATGCTTTATCAATATATGTGAATGTTGTGCAAATTAATCATGTGTCACTTCAATACCTATTGTTGCTTATGGAATTTTAAGTAAGACATGTGCTAATCGCTGCTATTTTGAATTTCAGAATGACGCGTACTCGTGCCAACCCTGACGTTGGGGGTACCAGTCAAGGGGGAGAGACCTCCCAACCACCTCCCGAGGACTCCTCGGGACAGCAGCAGCAACAGCAACAGCAAACACCGCCACCGTCACTGCCAACGGTTACATTGGCCGACATCGTCGCGGCAATGGCGGGCTCACATCAGCAACACACAGAGTTGCTGCAGACTCTTATCGCCAATACGTCTCGCCCAGAGAGACGTCAAGACAGGGAGGAGCGTCCACAGAGCTCCTACTCTGACTTCCTGGCGACTCATCCCCCAGTTTTCTCAAGGGCGGATGAACCACTTGACGCGGACAACTGGCTCTGCGCCATAGAGATGAAGTTCGGCCTGCTCCAGATAAGCGAGCAGCGCGAGACTCAGTTCGCGGTCCAGCAGCTCCAAGGATCCGCGAGCGCGTGGTGGGCCAACTTCTGTGCTTCACAGCCCACCGACCGAGTGATGACCTGGACGGAGTTCCGGACGGCCTTCAGGGCCTATCATATACCGCCAGGTTTTATGAAGAGGAAGATGCAGGAGTTCTTACACCTGCAGCAGGGGAGCCGGAACGCGCTGGAATACTCCAGAGCGTTCAACGATCTCGCGCTCTACGCGTCGTATCACGCAGATACGGATGATGAGAAGCGGCGGGACCACTTTTACCAGGGCTGAACCCGCTCCTGAAGGACAAATTGGCGATGGTCAATCGCGGCAGCCTCAACGACATCATTGATGCTGCGATTGTTCAGGAGGACTCCGGTAAGGAGTTGGCGGCGGCAGAGCGAAAGCGAAGCGCGCCGCAGAGCAGAGGAGAAGGAGGCGGTCCTTCTCAGAAGTTTCGGATGGTGAATCGCCCACCATCAGGACCACGCTGGCAGCCACCACAGCGGTCGATGCCGCTCCGCAGTCGGCCGTACTCTTCACCGGCATTTCGGCCGGCACTGCCAGCACCACCGCAACAACAACAACAGCAGCGGGCGATGCCGCGTGCGTTTGCACCTCAGCAACGCATGCCGGGATTTCATCCACCGAGCACTCCACCAGCAGCGGCCACATGTTACAAGTGTGGTCGTCCAGGGCACTTCGCGAGCAGTTGCCCGGAGAGGCAAGGCGGCGGAGTGGCACCACAGTTTCCGGGGAGGAATCAACCCCGGAACCCTACTAATGCGCGGCGGGCAAACCCTAGGCCCGGCACCGTCCACCAGCTTGCCATTGAGGACGTGCCGGAGGGCGAGCCAATCCTTGCGGGTATGTTCCAACTCCACCAGCATCCCGCTATAGTACTATTTGATTCAGGCGCCACGCATAGCTTCATTAGCCAAGCTTTCATCGATAAATATAGCTTGCAAATACTACCCACGGATAGTCCTTATATGATCTGTTCACCCGATGGGAAAATTTCAGCAAGCATGATGGTCCCAAAAGCGCCATTGTGCTTAGAGGGTAGAGTTTACCCTACGTCTCTCATAATCTTAGAGGGGCAAAAGGTCGATGTCATCTTAGGGGTGTCGTGGTTAACCCGCCACGGCGCTGTTTTAGACACCGTCCTCCGAGTCGTGCACTTGAACTCAGAAGTGCACGAGTCTCACTCATTATTTCTGGACAGTCTGGAAATAAAACTTCCAAGTGTCTATCAGTCCACTACTACCATATTGGAAGATATTCCAGTGGTCCAAGAGTTCCCTGACATATTCCCGGAGGATTTGCCGGGGATGCCACCCGATAGAGAGGTGGAGTTCAAGATTGAACTTGCACCAGGAACCATGCCAATATCCCGAAGGCCGTACAAGATGGCGCCCAAGGAGTTGGCTGAACTGAAGACTCAGCTCACGGACATTCTGGAAAAGGGTTTTATTAGGCTGAGCTCCTCGCCATGGGGTT
Organism: Neostapfia colusana; assembly: GCA_030760725.1. Taxonomy (NCBI): domain Eukaryota; kingdom Viridiplantae; phylum Streptophyta; class Magnoliopsida; order Poales; family Poaceae; genus Neostapfia; species Neostapfia colusana. The sequence goes on along the minus strand of JASWHV010000009.1, from coordinate 37,451,744 downwards.
GTTCGGCATTATTTGTCAAAAAGAAGGATGAGACGTTGCGGCTTTGTGTGGACTATCGTCCATTGAATGCTGTAACCATCAAGAACAAGTACCCGTTGCCACGGATCAACATGTTGTTTGATCAGTTGGTCGAAGCAAAGATCTTTTCCAAGATGGATTTAAGATCCGGGTACCATCAGATTAAGATAAGGGCTCAGGACATTCCGAAGACGGCTTTCTCGACGAGGTACGGACTTTATGAGTACCTGGTCATGTCCTTCAGCCTCACCAATGCTCCAGCTCACTTCATGTACTTAATGAACTCGGTATTCATGCCGGAACTGGACAAGTTTGTCGTGGTCTTCATCGACGACATCCTAGTATATTCCAAGTCGGAGGAAGATCACAAGAAACATCTGCGTATAGTCTTGCAACGGCTGCGGGATCACAAGTTACACGCAAAATTCAGCAAATGCGAATTTTGGATATCGCAAGTGCCTTTCCTCGGGCATATCATCTCAGCGGAGGGTATCGCTGTGGACCCGAGCAAGATCACGCAAGTGCTGAATTGGAAATCCCCGAGAACTGTTCATGAGGTACGGAGTTTCCTCGGACTCACGGGATATTATCGGAGGTTCATTCCGAACTTCTCGAAGATTGCCAAGCCAATGACAGAGCTGCTGAAGAAGGCTACCAAATATGTTTGGAGTCCAGCATGTGAAGCAGCATTCACGGCTTTAGTCAAGCACCTGACATCAGCACCGGTTTTGGCGCAGCCAGACACAACAAAACCGTTCGATGTGTACTGCGATGCATCCGGCATTGGGCTCGGATGTGTGCTGATGCAAGACCGAATGGTGGTCGCGTATGGGTCACGGCAGCTTAGGAACCATGAGCAGAATTACCCAACTCACGATTTGGAGCTCGCTGCCGTGGTACTTGCATTGAAAATGTGGAGGCACTACCTACTCAGTAACCTCGTACATTTGTATACCGACCACAAAATCCTCAAGTACATATTCACTCAGAAGGAGCTGAACATGAGGCAACGAAGATGGTTAGAACTGATAAAGGATTACGAGATAGAGATCCATTATCATCCGGGCAAGGCAAACGTAGTGGCAGATGCGCTGAGCCGCAAGTCACACGTCAATAATCTGACCATCACACCGTTGGAAGAGAGCGAACCACCACTACATGTGATTCCACACGGAGCTCTCTACAACCTAGCTTTGATCCCCACCATCCGTGAAGAGATAGCGGCAGCCCAGAAGAATGATAAGGGCATGTCACATTTGCGGAGACGTGTAGATAGTGGGGAACTGAAATGTTTCCGGAAGGACGGAGACGGCGTCCTATGGTTCAAGGACCGGATCGTCGTACCCCGAAATCCGGAATTACGGAAGAAAATCTTTGATGAGGCTCACTTGTCAAAATTTTCTATTCACCCCGGCAGCAACAAGATGTATCAAGAACTCAGAAGCAAGTTTTGGTGGACACAGATGAAGCGAGAGACTGCAAAATACGTGTCCGAGTGTGATACATGTCGAAGGGTGAAGGCAGACCACATGCGGAAACCGGGACTGCTACAACCACTGGGCATTCCTGCCTGGAAGTGGGAGGACGTGAGCATGGACTTCATCGTCGGTTTACCCACCACCTTGCAGAAACATGATTCGGTGTGGGTGATCGTCGATCGACTCACCAAAGTTGCCCATTTCATCCCGGTCAACACAAATTACAACGCCAAGAAGTACGCTGAACTGTACATCTCACGGATCCTTTGCTTATACGGCGTACCCCGTACTATCATATCGGATCAGGGTACTTTATTTGTGTCCTGTTTTTGGGAGCAGCTGCACGCTGCCTTGGGGACGAAGCTGATCCGTAGTTCAGCCTACCACCCGCAGACGGATGGGCAAACGGAGCGGGTAAATCAAATCTTAGAAGATATGGTACGAGCTTGCGCTATCAACCACGGCAAGAATTGGGATGATCACTTGCCGTTAGCTGAGTTCTCGTACAACAATGGGTACCAAGCCAGCATCAAGATGGTGCCCTACGAGGCGCTATACGGAAGAAAATGCCGCACACCATTGAACTGGTGTGAGTCTGGCGAAAGGGTTACCTTCGGGATTGACCTTGTCAACAACACGGAAGAAAAGATTCGACTAATTCAAGAGAACCTAAAAGCCGCTCAATCCCGTCAGAAACAGTATGCGGACCGGAGAAGGCGCCCATTACAATTCGAAGTTGGAGATCACGTATACCTACGGGTGTCTCCAATGAAGGGCGTAAACAGATTTGGGGTGAGAGGAAAGTTAGCACCCCGCTTCATCGGTCCATTTCAGATTACTGAAAGATATGGATCGGTGGCATACCGGCTGAAATTACCAGAAGCACTTTCCGGTGTGCACGACGTCTTTCACATTTCTCAGCTGAGGAAGTATCTCAAGCTATCAACTACCGTTCAGCTGGAAGACATTGAAGAACTGCAACCGGATCTCACCTATCGGGAGGAACCGGTGCAGATTATTGATGAAAAGGCCCGAACCACACGCAACCGTACGTTGTGGTTCTACAAGGTTCTATGGAGCAATCACTCCATGGACGAAGCGACATGGGAGAGCGGAGAATTCCTTCGCACTAACTACCCCAACTTTTTCACGTCACATATCCGGTAATTTTCCACCATCCTCTCTCTCATTTTCACCTTATAATCTCGGGACGAGATTCTTTTAAGGGGGGAGGAATATAAGGGCCTCAGTTTTTGACACACATTTGCAGTGTTCATCACCGGACACACCTAATTTGAGGAAGGATGATGAACACAAATGAAGAGCAAGTAACAATTATCAACATGCTCATTAGAGAACAAACTCACACATTGCAAAAGTGGTATTTCGCACATGTGATATAGATGGGCTGGACATATGAAAACTCCTACACTTTACTAAGGATGTCCATGCCAAGTTTCACCCAAATTCAAAACCTTTTTGAGGTCATTTTGGGTATAGTTAGGAAGAGGGCAGTTTGAAACCATATTCAAATTCAAACTGTTTTTATCCCATGAATTTAAAAGTGGGAGGCATATTCTTACTCAGCACATTTTTGTGAGCTCACACACCAATTTTCACTCCATTTGGAGTTGATCTTGACATGAGCTAAGTGGGAGAAATTCAAACTTTATTTGAATTTCAAACTGAACTTGTGCTGAAATTCATTCAAACCAAACCTCATTTGAACTTTGATCAATTCAAATGACTCATGAGTGAATAATTTGAATTGCCAAGGGTAGTATGGGGTTCACTGTTTACAACAGTGATTAGGAGTAAACTTCAGAGGTTAAAACTGGGAGTGGGACCCACATGTCAGCCACTGCTCAGATCAAACCGACTGAGACTTTTTTCACTCGGGTCGCCGAGCCGCAGCGGTGATCGCCACCGAGGGCAGCCGCCGCGCCAGCAGCTGCTTGCCCACACGCGGGCGTGAGGCGGTGCAGAGCCTTCTTAAGGCGCCTGCCCCCCCTTCCCGGCCGAGGCACCGCCATTCTTCCCCGCAAGAATTCAGCGCCGGCCGAAAATTTCCGCAGCTCAGAATCGATCGGAGGACGCCGATCGCAGCTCCCTCCATCCACTCCAGAGCCCCAGCAAGGTACTAGAGACCTTCCTCCGTCCTCCCCATTGCTAGAATTCCGTTGAAACCGATTGATATCGGCTGTGCCGAAAGATCAAATTCGGGACTTGGAACCGTCGCACCTCGGGCTCCCGTGGACAGCCCAACCAGGGCGTTGTCACGCCCGAGCCAAGGCACCCTTGGACGCGCTGGTGACCGGTGCTGCTCATCCCCGAGCCACAGCTCGAGTGGTTGCTCACCGGCGGCGAATTTCCACTTTTCCCCTTTTCTGTGTGCAGAACGACCTTCGGGTACGATTCTGTTTAATTCGTGCTCTAGAAAGGATTAGAGGGCCTCAAGCCGCTCTCACACGAGCTAGAAACGGTAACGCACAAGTTGCCTTCACAACTCTGGGCCGGAGAACCTCTGTACCCGGCGTAATTTGAGGTCTACCAATGGCGGAATGAACGGGCGGCATCGGGCGCATGGTGAGGACCTATTTCGGGCCTTCCCCGAGCTGCCTCGAGCTCATGTCGACCTTCTCTGAGGTCCACTGGTGCTTCCCGACCGGTTTCTCAAGTAGTTGAGGTGCTAGGGAAGTCAGCCGACATGGCCGAAGTCGTTCCGAGGTGGCGGCTCGTCGCCGACCATGCTCCGGCCATTGTCATGAGCAGCTGACCCTAGAATCCTGTTCCCGAGTAAAAGTAGGCAGGGGCGGCCAGAATCGAGAAGTTTGGAGCTGTACAGCAGCCGGCGGCGAGCTCTCCGGCGAGGTCCCTCGGCGGCGGAGCGCGGGCGTCGCGAGGTTGAAGAAGGGGTGGACCCCAGCTGTCAGCGGGAGATATTTTGAATCGGGATCCGGCTGCGGCCGGGATCGGGTGTGCTGGCGCGCAAAATCATTGTGGGCCGCGGTGTGCTGTCGCCTCGGCGTGCGACGCGTGTCCCCTGGGCCCACGCGCGAGTTTAAACTTTTCCCCGATTTTCAGAATTCTTCCAAACTTCAAATTCTCATAACTTTGGCTAGAAAGCTCCAAAACGAGTGAACCAAATTTCGCTGGATTCAGCTCTCTGAGTACATTCCAGCAAATCAAGTGTCACTTCATGAAACTCCTTAATTCTCCAGAATTAAATCCTCAAAATTTAAACTGTTTGGAATTTTAACTGGAGAATCCTGTGGAATAAAATCCTGAAATTTTGCTGGGATGATCACCAAAATATCCCTGGACTACCATAAAAATTTCAGACCCATTGGAGCTCATTTGGTCCACCTAATGGTGTGATTAGTGAAACTGTTCCAGAGAAAATAGAAAAATGTTCAGAAACATTTTCAGAATTTTCTCTGAGATTGTTTAGCTCATAACTTTAGCTAGGAACCTTCAAATTAAGTGAGACCAACTCCATTAGAACCCTCTGAAAATCTAGTTTTCAGAAATTCATAGTTTGCTTCAAGAAAATTCCTAGAACACCCTAAGAGTTCTAATTAAGGTCAAGGCCATAATTAATTGTGGAGGGCTCAAATGAGCTTTGCTGCAACTAAAACTTGACCAAGTCTCTGTTTAGGTTGTAACCAAGCCACAATAGAAGTTTCACAGTCATTAGGTCTGTCTAGAAAGGGTTATAGACTTCACAACTTCAAAGTTAATACAAATGCATTTAAATTGATACATATATTGCTTTTATCATGTAGTCGCTAAGGTCGAGCTAGGAGGAACCCGAAGTCCTAGACTTCGTTACTCCGGAGGAACAGCTAGCCTACGACCAAGAGCAGCAAGGCAAGCTCCGGTTTGCATTAACCTTTTTACAAATTTTTATTGTTTTGAGCACATACTTGTTTCCTTTATTCTGTGCATTAGAGTCTTGTTTGGAAGACCCAATGCATAGCCAAGAGAACCATGGGTTGGGTTTAGGATTGCAAACCCCGTTAGCTACTGCATTGCTAGGATAGAGTAGGATTCGATACAAGTCGAGTAGTTGGAACTACTCGCGAGAATAGGCTAGAGGCACATTGCTCGGGTAGAGATAGCACATGATACATATGGCAAGAAAATGAGACCGAGCGGAGAGTATGGGCAGCAGGACTTTGGGGCCTGTGTGCTATAGCTCCACTTGTGTCGATTGAGGACCGAGCCGTGTGCGGGCCTGTTGAACAAGCTAGAACAGTACCGAAGACCTACCGGCTATATGGGAACCGGGAAACCGATGTAACTCGGGTAGCTGGGTGTTGAGGCATAGCTGGTCGTTCAGAGGGTAGGTTGAGAGCTCGAGGTGTAAATCGGCTGGCGGCACTGAGATGCGCGTGCAGAGACCTCTTGCTCAGGACGATTGGACCGGTTCAACATTCGGCTAACGGGCGAAAGGTAGTCGTGTACGGCGTCCGTGATGGTTGTTGTAGGCAACATCGAGTACGGGCGTACGTGACGGGTTGTTCGGGTAACCCTGCAGGTGTAAATCGATTATAATCGCCGTCCCTCACGGTCAGTGAGTACCACTTGTTCACTGTACCGTCACGTAGAAAGAACAGGCTAGTCACATGTTAAAATGTTGCTGATTGAAAGCTGGACATTGATTGTTAATGATATGCTGTAGCTTAGAGCTATCTAAAGTTCTTTTCAACCTTGGGCAAAGTACATGAGAGGAATGCGTTTCTTGTTTGATTGCGGCTCTCTCATGTGCCCCAGCGTAAGGTTCTCCACAACCTGCTGCTAAAACTTGAAAGTAAGGTTCTACTAATTAGGCGAGTCCTTGCAACTGATTTTTTTTCCTCATGTAACCCATTACCCTCATGTAGAAGTTCCACGTTTAGGTGAGACGGGTCAGACTTGCTGAGCCTTCGTGCTCACTGCTTGTGTTTGAAGCTTTTGCAGGGTTCTATGAGGAAGGGACTCCCGAAGAGGAGACGGAACCCCAGGAGGGGAACCCCGTCGAGTGGGAGTCGTGCACGCCGCAGAGTTAGTGTGTGTGTGTGTGTGCTAGCAAGGACACGTTCGAGGGCTGAACGTGACTTGATGCGTAGTCTACGCCCGCGAGTGCAGACTAAACTTATTTTGATGTAAACATGTTCATAAACTTGTTTATGTAATAAAATTTCCACTTCCGCTTCGTACCTTTGACGTGTGTTATACGGTGCTGTGCAACGCAGCACCCCTCAGCGTGATCCTGGCTCGACAGGACCATTGGGGTTGTGTCAGCAACATAACACCCCTCAGCTGAAAACCGATCTGTTAAAGAAACCATGTGTGCGACTAATATAAACGTGTTCAACTGTGACAAAACTAGTATAGATTGTATAGAATCAAGTCACGAAGACGTCACAACAAGAATCATGAAAATCCGTTCATGAGATACATGAAATATGCCAGAGCATTCGTGAGACCAAAAGACATGATGAGATACTCATATAAACCATATCTCGTCAAGAAGGCCATCTTCGGAATATCCTCCGCCCGGATTTTATTTGATGATATCCAGAGCGAAGGTCCATCTTGGAGAACAAACTTGCACCCACCAGCTGATCAAACAGGATGTCAATGCGGGGCAGTGAGTATTTGTTCTTGATGGTGACGGTGTTGAGCGGCCGGTAGTCCACACACAGCCTCAAGGTCTCATCCTTCTTCTTTACGAACAGCGCCGAGCATCCCCAAGGCGAGGAACTCGACCTAATGAAACCTTTGCTCAACAGATCATTGAGCTACTCTTTCAATTCAGCCAGCTCGTTCGGAGCCATTTTGTATGGTCTCCGCGTGATAGGAGTAGTCCCGGGTGCAAGCTCAATCTTGAACTCGACATCCCGCTCAGGTGGCATGCCCGGAAGATCATCCAGAAACACGTCGGAGTATTCCCGGACTACGGGGATGTCCTTTAACTTGAGAGCTTCAGTATTATTGATTGCTAAAACTTCCCGGACTGGATTGTCTAATATGAGGGACTGTGTGAAATCCCAAAACTCTAGCAAGTGGAGCTACAAGTCACACCGAGAAAATGAGAGGGAATTTAAACTTTTGAATTTAACGGTGTGAGCTCCAAGTCTAAACTTGAACTTGCAAAAATTCCTGAACACGGAGATATAAAGCTATCATTTGGTTCTCCACACATCCAAAAATAGCCCGGCAGATTTTCAGAGCATTTGAAAAGGATTTCCTATTTGTTGGAATTTAAACGGGAGAAAATTCAAATTTGAATTTAAATCTCAGTTCAAATTCTGACTTCACCTAAATTCAAATTTGAGTGCACCATTGTGTTCCTCATATTTCTTTTGACCTATCCTCCAAATTTTATCAAATTTGGAGCTCGCTTGCTATTTTAAACGGAATTGTGGAATAAGAGGGGAGGAATGGGGCCCACATGTCAGTAGACTTCAACCCGAAGTCTTCTCTGTTCTCACCCGAAGCTGCAGGCAGTGCACGCGCCACCGAGCTGCTCTGCCGACCGACTCTCTACGGTTCTCACGACCAGGACGCCGCTTGAAGCACCCTCGTGCTGCCCACGTGAAGTATCCCCCACAGCTCACAGCCCTCTGCCTCGCACAGCTCCAAGTAAAACACAGCCGAAGCGCCTCACGTCAGCCAACTTTCTGCTCACCGGCGCCCAGCTGCTAGAGGCATCCTCATGCTCGAAGTTCTACACGAAAAAGGGGCGCCCTCAGGTGTGCAAACCAACGCTGCAAACCTCTCCTCCTCTCATGCATCACAGTGGATGAATTTTGCAATTCTTTGCTTCGGTATGCATAGAACCGAGCCCCACAATTCATCAAAATTCGTCATAATCAGTCCACCATCACGTGTGCCGAGCTGGAAACATGTTCTAGACTCTCCAACGCCCCTCTAGGATAAAAAACCATCGAAAATCATCAAGAATTGGGGCTGTTCTTCGAGAATTTCGGGCTGGCACCGAATTTTGCCCTATGTCGCCGATGAGTCCCTATTTGCAGCCATTCTTGGGCCGATTTGAGCTCATGCCGGTGATGAGGGATCCCCCACGGTGCTATAGAGCCCAAGAACCGACCTTTTCGTGGAGAAATCACTGCACAAGACCTCGCCGGAGCCCTAGGGTTAGCTGTGGCCGGTGTGCACTGCTTTCCGGCGAGTTTTAGCCGCCGGAGACCTCACCAATGAGTTCAGCATGGGGGGAAATGGGGGGGGGGGGGGGGGGGGGCGGCCAGCAGAGGGTCCGGAGGTGGCCGGGAAGGTCATTTCCGGCGACCTCACCGGAGGCAGCCGCCACTGCTCTCTTTGGCGCGTGGCTGGAGGTTAGGGATGACGAGTGGGACCCACTGTCAGCATTTAAACATTTTCCAGATTTCCCCATTTCAGTTCAAACTTTGGAGAGCCATAACTTTGTGTAGGAGTGTCCAAAAATTGTGAAATAAATTTTGTTGGATTCCTCTCAAAGAGTACTATCCAGGGGGTGCAGCCCAATATTTATCAAAATTCCTGTATTTGGGTCATTAATTCATTTATGTAGAATCTTGTAAGAATTTTTACAGGAGTTCTGTTAATTGGAAAATTCCCAAATTTGGGCAGGGCACTCTTACAAAAATCCTTGAACTCCAGTAACATTTTCGGAGGCATTGGACTTCATTTGCTTGTCCAAATGTTAACTCAATCCTGTATGTCTCTGAAAATTGTGAAAATGAACAGAGATATTTTCAGACTTTTAACCAAGTTTGGAAAATTCATATCTCTGTGTAGGAAGCTCCAAAAATGGTGAAACCAAGTCTTATGGACTCATGAGACTCTCAAGTTTCTGAAAAACCAAATTTGGAGCATGACAAGACACTATAATTGCCATAGGATTTCAGAGAAGCGAAATAGTAAGAAAATTCCCTTGGCCACATCTTCCATCAACTTTGTCTGAAATTTTGCAAGCCATACCTATGTAAGATATATGGTCCACTGTAAAAATTTTAGAGCCAATTGAGATCATCTTCTCCAGTTTTCTGCCAATTATGTCCAGCTTCATACTTATGTCCATTATATAGTTCTTTGCACTTTAATTCCAAAAACCTCCAATACTCAAAATGTTCCTTTCTCTGTTCCAGCAGCCAAACCAAATTCTCAAATCTTAGATAGTCTGAACTCTTCTTAAGTCATAAAACACTTTTGTTTTATAATGTTTTTACTTGCAACATAAAACTGTGCATGTTCATACCGATAGGAAAAACGACGAAGGAGCTCGACGAGGCATTCGACTCCGAACAGAAACTTGAAGTATTACTCATCGCAAAGCTACTGACTTAAAAGTAGAAATAAACCTGCAGCAACATAAGGCAAGCCCCGGTTTGCATTTAACGGCTTTTAGTTATATTTTACTTTGTATCACTTCTATTAGTCTAGCATGTATTGTGCATTAGGTCAAGGTGATTGATACCCCAAATGCATGACCTACAAACCCCCTTGGAGTACAGGGTAGAATAGGCTACCTTCGTGTAGTTTCTGCTAGGCTAAAGTTGTATAGGATCCGGTACAAGTCGGGTAGTTGGAAGCTACCCGTGAGTTTAGGATGTGGGTACAGCAGGGTATGATTCTAGAAAATGAAAGTTCTGGAATGGAAAATGAGACCGAGCAGAGAGTAGAAGCAGCAGGACATTGGGCCTGTGTGGCTGTAGCTCTGTTTGTGTCGGTTAAGGACCGATGCGTATGCCGCCCTGCTGAGCAAGTTTGAACAGTACCGGATGCATGTCGGATATATGGGACCCGATAAACTGATGTAACTTGGGTACTCTCGTGTCGAAACTTATACGGACGTCCTTTGGGGGTTGGTGTCAGAGGTGTAAACCCGCTAGCGGAGCAACTTCGACGTGTTCCGTGTAGTGGCCCTTCTGATGGGTCGGCGGAACTGGTTCGGCATTGGAGGGACGGGTGAAAGGTTGCTGCATACAACGTAAGAAAGAGCTCGTGTGAGTCTTTCGAGGCGGGTGTATGTGTCGTGTATTCCGGGTGTCTCCTGATTGCAATCACCGTCCCTCACGGTTATATGAGTACCTGTAACACCCCAAAATCCTGTTAAGAGGGGAATTTAAAATTTTTTGGACGTATTGCATGTGTTGCAAAAATTCAAATTCAATCTGGAATTCAAATTAAACTCAAAACAGAAATGAAAAAGAAAAAGAAAAGGAAATAAAACAAACCCCCCGGCCAGTGGGCCGAAACCCACCAGCTGGCCCATTTATTCCCGCGCCAGCCCGCAGCCGCGCACCCTCCCCTCTTTCCCACTGACACGTGGGGCCCGCCAACCCTTCTTCCTCCTCGCGCCCGCGCTCGGCCGGCCGGACTCTTCTCACCTCCGAATCGAAACCGCCCCGGATCCTCGCGTATCCCAGCCGAATTTCGTTCCTGGACGACGCAAACTCGATCACAACCGAACGCCACCCTCCCCCGGCTATATAAACACCGGCATCTTCCCGATTTTCAACCGCGATCGGCTGATTTTCTTCCCGGTGAGAACCCGAGTTTCTCCGGCCAATTTCGCTCGATCTTCGCTCGGGATTTCTCATCTAACGCGCTGACCTTGATCCACCGCCTCCGGGGAACCGCGCAGGTGCAGAAAACTCGGTGGTTTGCGCTTCAAACACAGCGCCGACAAGCCTCGCCATGAATTCACCTCGGACCTCGTCGCCGACCGCTTTCCAGGACCTCCAAGCTCAAGAAAATCCCCGAGGTGAGATCCCCGACCTCCCCTCTACGATCTATGCCATAAAATCACAGTTCTAGGAAGAATTGACGAAGATCTGAAACTCTCCGGTGAGATCGCCGCCTCCCGCCGCCGTGCGACGCCGGGCAGCGCCGCCCGCGCTCGATCAGAGCGACGTGGCCGCTTGTGCGTCGTCTATTTTAAATCGCATGGTAGAATTTAAATCCCCGCGTACCGGTTCGACGTTATAATCTCAGCCGTCTGTTTTAAATCGGACGGTCCACGTCAGCCCCACGTTATAAAGGCCGGAATTCTTACGCGCTACCCCCTGGGGTTCTCGGAAAATACGAGCTAGCCCCGGAAACTTCTGATCTAGCCCCTGGAACTTTAGAAAATCATGTAAATTCATTTAAAAATCAGTTTTAGCCCTTGGACTTAATAAAAATTAGGAAACCCCTCTGTTATGTGTAGTTAGACCCCTGGAAATTCTTAAAATTATATAATAGACCCTGTAGTAGGGTGAGTTTACCTTTTTAACCCTATGTGATATTAAATTTAGGAATTTGAATATGTGTTTAGTATTTAAAATTTAAAAGATGGGACAGACATATTGTAAATTCAAATTAAAAACTTTCCTAGTACTAGGAAAACTTTGGAGTGAGATAAAAATAGATTTTTGGCTGAAATGAATCTGTCTAATTGATTATTCATATTTATTAGTTATAGGGACACATTTTTAAGTAGAGAATAATTCTGAAAATTAGTAAAATAAATGTAAAATAGTTCACATCAGAGGAGAAGTTCAAAAATATATTATTTAATATTTTATACCCAAAACCTATTCTGTTTAGATGAGGCGTCTTACTATTTTCATAATAAAGTTCACATTTAGGCATAGGAAATAAATCTAAAAATATAGCAAGCTAGGTATGAATAACTAGAAAATGATAAATGAAGTTTCCAAAATCCAAAGAATTCAGTTTAGGGTTGGTAGAAGGTCTGAAGACACATTTGGAGTAGGAAAATACACTCCATGCACACTTGGTAGCTAAAAGGTGTATCAATTGAATATAAGGAATTTATTTAAATTGGAAACTCATATATAGTATGCAACATAAATATGAATACAAAAGTAGAAATCATATGCACATGTTTAAAAGTGCATGTAAGCCCAAAAATCAACACACATAGAGTAACCACAACACATAGGAATGGGAATGGCTTTCATAAATGGGAATGTGTGGTTTGTATGAAGTGGAAGTGTGAACTATGTCTTATGGATTGTTGTTTTCTTTTGCTATGTGTGATGGTATAATGTAGAACCTGCTCCAGAGCAAGTTCTTCCTTTCCAAGATCAGGACTACCCATTCCAAGAGCAGCAGGAAGAAGGCAAGTGTCCTTGACCACTTTGTTCCTATACTAGGATGTGTAGATAGAAATTATTTGCATTGTCAATTGAAATATGAAACCCATGCTAGGAAGTTTCCCTAGAATTGCATTACCTTGTTTTCCTTGTAGCTTGGGATGGGATTTTGCTTTATTATGTCATATTACATATGCTTAGCCATGCTTAGAATGGGATAAGTGGGATGTGATATCATCAACTTGTTGACCTTATTCTTGAATGAGATATTATGAGTTATGTAGAGGTAGGGATCAAGGCAAGTTGGATGTTTTGGTTGGTGCTGGGTGCACGAGACTCGGGTTTGTGTTTAGTACTTGCCTGGATCCTATGGACCGGTTCATGGAGCATGTAACCTGGCTTTACCGTGCCAACCACATGCTGAGATGGGGCAGCTTGGCCAATTAATTAGGTGTATCCCCGGCGTAGTATGGGTGTGTTGGATTGTGCGGGGAATAGGTGTCAGCTGGACTACCATATGAACCGCAAGGCTCAAGAGGGGGCCACTGCAGCGGGGTTGGAGCCTCTTGTATGCTGTTAGGGGTGAAACCTCAGTGGGCCCACGCTCGTCGGGAATCCCTTTGTAAAGGCTTCGTAGTGATCTCCTGGCTACACACCTGGGAAGTGTGTATGTGGTTCGTGGCCACTGGCATAATGGAGGTTCTTTTAGTCCACCCGGTAATGGGGGATGAAATCACTACATGTGGGTACAGTGGTGCAAACTCTGCAGAGTCAAAACTGTCATGACAGCCGTGCTCACGGTCAAGAGCGGCTTGGACTTATTCATGATTAGAGGAGTGATGGTTTTGGAAGTTAAGGATGTTAAGCGGGGAGCTTAACATTGAAAATGATGTTATGGTTATTTGATTATGATGATGGGATGGGAGATTGGGACCATTTCACCTATGTAGTAATGTAGGTGCTTAATAAGCTAAGGTGATAGATATTAATTGCGTAGTGCTTTAACCATGAGTTCAACCTCTCCTTGCTCTAGCCATGCATGACATAACTTTCCCACACTTGCTGAGTACCATCGGTACTCAACCTTGCATATTTGTTGGTTTATATTGCTGCTCAGGTCAAGATAATGAAGTGGTGTTTAATGATCAAGACTTTGGACCCGAAGAAGGTTTCTAGGTTCATGGAGTCCCCCGGGCAACGCCTGTAACGGAGCCCACAAGAATAATATTCCGCTGCTATTTTATTTACTTGTTATGAACTTATTATCGTCCATCGAGACATATGCTATGTAAGACTTATTTATATTCGACACCTGGCTTGTAATAAATGATGCTTCACCATTTGTCATCACATGTATGAGAAAATGATCCTGGCATACATGTGATATTCACTCGGTTGTTCTTCGGAGAAACCGGGTGTGATAGAAGTGGTATCACAGCCAAGGTTGCCCGTAGGAACGTGGACCTATGTAGAAATGGACGTACTTAAGGGCCCTATTTTCTTAAAAACTATTTTACAAGGTGTGTGTTGAAAAGTGTTATTTAATGGAGTCACTTTCTTCATCTTACCCCAACTTTCATTCAAAATAGGATTTTTGTTTAAAAGTTTATCTAACCTAAGTTTAAATGCTTTCTGTTTTAGATGGTTCGCATGATTCGCACCGCTCGCAAGTCCACAGGAGGGAGAGTTCCCGTAGTTGCCCTTGCCCAAAGAGAGGAGAGCCATCCGGTGACGTACCTTTCCTGCGGATTGGTAGTAGGAGGCTTGTTGCGCCGTCTTCGACGTATGCTCTAAGCCGCCGGCAATACAGGCAAGCTAATCATACACTATAGCTCCACCAGGACCATCCGTGAGAAGAGGAAAGAATGGAGTTCAGAGATGAGGATTATCCACAAAAATCAGCTGCTCAAGATCCACCGCTCTCTAGCTTGTCGAGCGACACAGGTCAATGCGGAGAAGGATGTTACCTAGGAGGCCATCACCTGCCAAAGTCACATCTATCGTCGACACCTGGACAGAACTGAGTACATGTATGTCCTCCAGCGCGAGAGGGGTACAACGGAGTATAAGTACCCGCCAGTGCAGCAAGGGACTTCCCATGAGCACATGGACTTGTGCTTGGAGGATGCTGCTATGCTCAGCACTCGACTGCAGGAGTGTCAGCAGGAGCTTCAGGATGTTCGGGACACCCTGAAGGAAACCGAGGCGTTGCTTCGAGCCTGCTTGAGGGCGAGAGAAAGAGGAGATGGGAATGAACTGTGCGTCACCGTGAATGATACATGGACTCCTGACTCCCCAGATCGCCGGCCAATCAGGCGTCGTCGCACTTCTCCACCAGCAGCCTCCCCACCCAAAGCAGAGTCAGAAGGCAGCTGCAATAATGAGGAAGATCCCGAGGAGCCAGCTCAAGGATACGAGTAGTGTAGAGTCTTTCCCTTAGTTAGCAAGATGTCGAATAGTCGAGTCGTTACCTTAGTTAATGGTGTGTTAATGCTTGGTGTGTGACGTGAGTTGTGGAAGCCATGAGCAATTGTCCACAGCCTCGTCTTCATATTGTTTTGCTTTGGTGTGTGAACCCACATGAAATAATAGTGCATTTATTTTTGTGTGATACATGAACCCTCAGAAAGTATAACAAAGCCTCAACACTTCAAAGTAAAAACAAGTGAAAGTAGTAAGATAATACGTAATGCTTTAAATTAGCATTTGGTTGATCATGCTAGATGGCCGGAAGAGGAAAGGGTCGTGCTGCCAACCCCGCCAACAACAACGATGAGGCCTGCAACCCTCATCTTTCTGGGAGCCAAGACAGGGGTGGGCGCCGTGAGGGAGTTGATCCCATCCACCAAATGCTTGAAAATCAAAATCAGCTCATCCAGAACCTGAATCAAGTGGTGGCCAACTTGCATCAAGCTCCACCTCCACCAGCTGCACCAGCCAACCAAGGTTGAGTGAGTTTCTAGGAACTCAACCTCCAAAGTTTGCAAGTGCTGCTGAACCTTTGGAGGCAGATGATTGGCTAAAGACCATTGAGAGCAAGATGAGGATCATACAATGCCAAGGGTATGAGAGGGTGCTGTTTGCTTCTCACCAATTGCATGGACCTGCTGCTGATTGGTGGACCGCTTACGTGGCCGCCCATCATGACCCTGAGAACATCACTTGGGAAGAGTTCAAGCGTAGCTTCCGCAACCATTACATACCAAGGGGTGAACTCAAAAACAAGAGGAAGGAGTTCTTGGGGTTGCAGCAAGGAAACATGACTGTGAGTGAATACCTCACTAAATTTACTCAACTCTCCCGTTATGCCCCACGGGACATAGAGACTGATGAGCAGAAACAAGATTGCTTCGTGGAAGGACTTACCGCAGAAATGCAGTGTGCGATGTCCTCCAACGAGTATGAAAGCTTCCAAAAGATGGTGGACAGAGAATTTGTGGTAGAAAGGAAGCTGAAGGCCTTGGAAAATGAAAACAAGAGGAAGGCCGGGTGGTCATACCAAGCCTCCGGGAGCAACACCCGCCCACGTCTGATGCAGCAACCCGCAGGGCAGACGAACCGTGCTGCGGTACCCTACTCAGCACCGAGAGGGTACAACCCGAACTTCAGGCCTCCGACAGCACCAGCACCACCACAACGTCAGTTTGTGCAGCAGCCTCGCCCTACATATCAACCTCGACCAGCAGTACAAGGACCCCCAAACCAACCCCAAGACAACAAAGGCCAGGCACCTAAGGTTGGGGTGCAATGCTTTAACTATGGTGAAGTGGGGCACTATGCCCATAAGTGCCCAAAGAAGAAGCCCGTGCAGCCGCAACAGCAGAATGTGATGCGAGGACGGGTGAACTACGTGACCATGGAGGAAGCGCAAGAGGCACCCGACGTGGTAGTTGGTAAGTTTCCTGCCAATTTACACACTGCAACCCTGTTGTTTGATTCTGGTGCTACCCACTCATTCATTGCTCAAGGACTTGCTAAGAAGCATGATTTAGCAACAACACAAATGAACCATATGCTAGCAGTAAACTCTCCAGGTGGAGAAATAAGGACAAGACAAGTGTGTCCCAAAGTGAACCTATACATTAATGGGGTAGTATTTACTGCTAACCTCATAGTGATAGATTCACAAGGGATAGATATTATCTTGGGTATGGATTGGTTGACCAAACATAAAGGAATTATCCATTGTTCGACCAGAACGGTGGAACTAACTCACCCTAGTGGCACAAGAGTAAAGTTTATAACAATACAAGAGCCTAGGAGGGACATTAAATTAAATCAAGTTGAGGTGAAAGTGGAGGAGATCAGGACCATCAGGGAATATCTAGATGTTTTTCCGGAGGAGTTGCCAGGAATGCCTCCTGATCGTGAAGTGGAATTCGCAATTGAGCTAGTGCCTGGAACAGCCCCGATATACAAGAGACCTTATCGGATGGACTCCAAGCAGCTGGGAGAACTCAAGGATCATTTGAGAGAATTGATGGAGAAGGGGTATATTCGTCCTAGTTCCTCACCTTGGGGAGCTCCAGTGATATTTGTGCCCAATAAGGACGGAATCCCAAAGGTTATGCGTGGACTACCGTGCCTTGAATGAAGTAACCATCAAGAACAAGTACCCATTACCCCGCATTGAAGACTTATTTGATCAGTTGAGGGGAGCTTGTGTGTTCTCGAAAATTGATCTCAGGTCGGGGTACCACCAACTTAAGATAAGGCAAGCCGATATTGCAAAGACAGCTTTCGTATCTCGATACGGACTGTATGAATACACCGTCATGCCTTTCGGGCTAACTAATGCCCCGGCATACTTCATGTACCTCATGAACAAGGTATTCATGGAATATCTGGACAAATTTGTGGTGGTTTTCATTGATGACATTCTCGTCTTCTCCAAAGATGAAGAAGAACATGAGGAACATCTAAGGTTGGTGTTGCGAAAGCTGAGAGAACACCAACTATATGCCAAGTTGAGCAAGTGTGAGTTTTGGCTGAAGAGGGTTCCCTTCTTAGGACATATCATATCGGAGGGAGGAATCTCCGTGGATCCCGCCAAAATCGAGGATATACAGAAGTGGAAGACCCGTGAAAATGTCGGGGAAGTTTGAAGCTTCTTAGGATTGGCTGGATACTATCAACAGTTTATTGAGAGATTCTCCAAGATCTCGAGACCCTCACCAAACTATTGGAGAAGGGAATCACTTTCGCATGGACGCCGCAGTGCAAAACGAGTTTCCAGGGACTGAAGAAAAGATTGACAACAACCCCAGTGCTAGTTATGCCAGATATGCAGAAGAACTTTTCGGTGTACTGCGATGCCTCTGGAAAGGGGTTGGGATGTGTTCTCATGCAAGAAGGGCATGTCGTGGCTTATGCATCCCGGCAGCTCCGGAAGCACGAGAAGAACTATCCTACACATGACCTAGAACTAGTCGCAGTGGTACACGCGTTGAAAATTTGGCGGCACTACTTGATGAGGAAGAGGATAGAGATATATACGGATCATAAGAGTTTAAAGTACATTTTCACACAGCCAGATCTCAACCTCAGACAAAGGAGATGGTTAGAGCTAATCAACGACTTTGATGTGGGCATCAACTATCATCCTAGGAAAGCGAATGTCGTGGCAGATGCTTTAAGCCGGAAGGTGCAAGTCAATAGGTTGAGCTTGAAGGACATGCCTACAGAATTGAAGGAAGAGGTTATAAGACTCAACCTATGCCTGGTGAATAGTGGTGAAGCCATCGCCATGGAAATGGACTCCACATTAGAACAAGACATACGCGATGGTCAAAAGAATGATGAGAAGATACAAGAAATCTGACAACTCATCAAGGATAATAGAGCCCCTGGTTTCAAAGAGGATGAACAGGGAACGGTGTGGCACGGGAAAAGAATCTGTGTGCCAGAAGTAAAGAAGATCCATGAATTGATTTTGAAGGAGGCTCACGATTCTGACTATTCCATTCATCCTGGGAGTACGAAGATGTACCAAGACCTCAAGAGCAGGTATTGGTGGTATGGCATGAAGCGAGATGTCGCGGAACATGTTGCCCTATGTGACACATGTCAGTTGGTGAAAGCAGAACATCAACGACCCGCGGGATTATTGCAACCACTCAAAGTGCCTGAATGGAAATGGGAAGAAATCGGTATGGATTTCATAGTGGGACTGCCTAGGACCCAATCAGGATATGATTTGATATGGGTCATCATCGACAGGCTAACCAAGGTAGCTCATTTCATCCCCGTGAAAGAAAGCTACAGCGGATCCAAATTGGCAGAATTGTACATATCAAAGATCGTGTGTTACCATGGAGTGCCGAAGAAGATAGTGTCGGATCGAGGGACACAGTTCACCTCGAGGTTCTAGCAGAAGTTGCACGAAACCATGGGAACCCATCTGAACTTTAGTTCTACCTATCATCCCCAAACTGACGGGCAGACGGAAAGAACCAATCAGATTCTTGAGGATATGCTGAGGGCGTGTGCACTCAAAAACAATCGGAGTTGGGACAAGAACTTACCGTATGCGGAATTCTCCTATAACAACAGCTATCAAGCTAGTATGAAGATGTCACCGTTTGAAGCTTTGTATGGGAGGAAGTGCAGAACTCCCCTATTTTGGAACCAAACATGGGAAAGTAAAGTGTTTGATCCCGAAGTACTACAAGAAGCCGAGGCGAAAGTGAGGGAAATTCGCAACAACTTGAGGATAGCACAGACACGACAAAAGAGCTATGCCGATGTACGGAGAAGAGAGCTCGTTTTCAACGTGGGAGACTATGTCTATCTCAAGGTGTCCCCTATCCGAGGACTTCGTCGGTTCAAGGTGAAAGGGAAGTTGTCACCTCGATACATCGGACTCTTTCAAGTTCTGGAGAGGAAAGGCGAAGTGGCGTATCAACTAGAATTACCGGCTCGCCTATCGGATGTGCACGATGTATTCCATGTGTCACAGCTCAAGAAATGTCTGAGAACACCTGAAGAGATGTTACCCATGAATGAGGTTGACGTAGCTGAGGATTTGTCTTATGCCGAGCAACCATCCAAGATTTTGGAAACAATGGAACGCCTCACAAGAAATAAAAGAATCCGGATGTGCAAGGTGCAGTGGAAGCATCACTCGGAAGAGGAAGCCACCTGGGAGCGAGAAGATGAGCTTAAGGCACAATTTCCGGAATTGTTTTCTTAGAACCACCAATCTCGAGGACGAGATTTCTTTTAAGGGGGGTAGAGCTGTAACACCCCAAAATCCTGTTAAGAGGGGAATTTAAAATTTTTTGGACGTATTGCATGTGTTGCAAAAATTCAAATTCAAACTGGAATTCAAATTAAACTCAAAACAGAAATGAAAAAGAAAAATAAAAGGAAAAAAATAAACCCCCCGGCCAGTGGGCCGAAACCCACCAGCCGGCCCATTTATTCCCGCGCCAGCCCGCAGCCGCGCACCCTCCCCTCTTTCCCACTGACACGCGGGGCCTGCCAACCCTTCGTCCTCCTCGCGCCCGCGCTCGGCCGGCCGGACTCTTCTCACCTCCGAATCGAAACCGCCCCGGATCCTCGCGTATCCCAGCCGAATTTCGTTCCTGGACGACCCAAACTCGATCACAACCGAACGCCGCCATCCCCCGGCTATATAAACACTGACATCTTCCCGATTTTCAACCGCGATCGGCTGATTTTCTTCCCGGTGAGAACCCGAGTTTCTCCGGCCAATTTCGCTCGATCTTCAGTCAGGATTTCTCATCTAACGCGCTGACCTTGATCCACCGCCTCCGGGGAACTGTGCAGGTGCAGAAAACTCGGTGGTTTGCGCTTCAAACACAGAGCCGACGAGCCTCGCCGTGAATTCATCTCGGACCTCGTCGCCGACCGCTTTCCTCCGAGCTCAAGAAAACCCCCGAGGTGAGATCCCCGACCTCCCCTCTACCGATCTATGCCATAAAACACAGTTCTAGGAAGAATTGACGAAGACCCGAAACTCTCCGGCGAGATCGCCGCCTCCCGTCGCCGTGCGACGCCGGGCAGCGCCGCCCGTGCTCGATCAGAGCGACGTGGCCGCTTGTGCGCCGTCTATTTTAAATCGCACAGTAGAATTTAAATCCCCGTGTACCGGTTCGACGTTATAATCTCAGCCGTCTGTTTTAAATCGGACGGTCCACGTCAGCCCCGCGTTATAAAGGCCAGAATTCTTACGCGCTACCCCCTGGGGTTCTCAGAAAATACGAGCTAGCCCCGGAAACTTCTGATCTAGCCCTTGGAACTTCAGAAAATCATGTAAATTCATTTAAAAATCAGTTTTAGCCCCTGGACTTAATAAAATTAGGAAAACCCCTCTGTTATGTGTAGTTAGACCCCTAGAAATTCTTAAAATTATATAATAGACCCTGTAGTAGGGTGAGTTTACCTTTCTAACCCTATGTGATATTAAGTTTAGGAATTTGAATATGTGTTTAGTATTTAAAATTTAAAAGATGGGACAAACACATTGAAAATTCAAATTAAAAACTTTCCTAGTACTTGGAAAACTTTGGAGTGAGATAAAAATAGATTTTTGGCTGAAATGAATCTGTCTAATTGATTATTCACATTTATTAGTTATAGGGACACATTTTTAAGTAGAGAATAATTCTGAATATTAGTAAAATAAATGTAAAATAGTTCACATCAGAGGAGAAGTTCAAAATATATTATTTAATATTTTAGACCCAAAACCTATTCTGTTTAGATGAGGTGTCTTACTATTTTCATAATAAAGTTCACATTTAGGCATAGGAAATAAATCTGAAAATATAGCAAGCTAGGTATGAATAACTAGAAAATGATAAATGAAGTTTCCAAAATCCAAAGAATTCAGTTTAGGGTTGGTAGAAGGTCTGAAGACACATTTGGAGTAGGAAAATACCCTCCATGCACACTTGGTAGCTAAAAGGTGTATCAATTGAATATAAGGAATTTATTTAAATTGGAAACTCATATATAGTATGCAACATAAATATGAATACAAAAGTAGAAATCATATGCACATGTTTAAAAGTGCATGTAAGCCCAAAAATCAACACACATAGAGTAACCACAACACATAGGAATGGGAATGGCTTTCATAAATGGGAATGTGTGGTTTGTATGAAGTGAAAGTGTGAACTATGTCTTATTGATTGTTGTTTTCTTTTGCTATGTGTGATGGTATGATGTAGAACCTGCTCCAGAGCAAGTTCTTCCTTTCCAAGATCAGGACTACCCATTCCCAGAGCAGCAGGAAGAAGGCAAGTGTCCTTGACCACTTTGTTCCTATACTAGGATGTGTAGATAGAAATTATTTGCATTGTCAATTGAAATATGAAACCCATGATAGGAAGTTTCCCTAGAATTGCATTACCTTGTTTTCCTTGTAGCTTGGGATGGGATTTTGCTTTATGATGTCATATTACTTATGCTTAGCCATGCTTAGAATGGGATAAGTGGGATGTGATATCATCAACTTCTTGACCTTATTCTTGAATGAGATATTATGAGTTATGTAGAGGTAGGGATCAAGGCAAGTTGGATGTTTTGGTTGGTGCTGGGTGCACGAGACTCGGGTTTGTGTTTAGTACTTGCCTGGATCCTATGGACCGGTTCATGGAGCATGTAACCTGGCTTTACCGTGCCAACCACATGCTGAGATGGAGCAGCTTGGCCAATTAATTAGGTGTATCCCCGGCGTAGTATGGGTTTGTTGGATGGTGCGGGGAATAGGTGTCAGTTGGACTACCATATGAACCGCAAGGCTCAAGAGGGGGCCACTGCAGCGGGGTTGGAGCCTCTTGTATGCTGTTAGGGGTGAAACCTCAGTGGGCCCACGCTCGTCGGGAATCTCTTTGTAAAGGCTTCGTAGTGATCTCCTGGCTACACACCTGGGAAGTGTGTATGTGGTTCATGGCCACTGGCATAATGGGGGTTCTTTTAGTCCACCCGGCAACGGGGGGATGAAATCACTACATGTCGGTACAGTGGTGCAAACTCTGCAGAGTAAAAACTGTCATGACAGCCGTGCTCACGGTCAAGAGGGGCTTGGACTTATTCATGATTAGAGGAGTGATGGTTTTGGAAGTTAAGGATGTTAAGCGGGGAGCTTAAGATTGAAAATGATGTTATGGTTATTTGATTATGATGATGGGATGGGAGATTGGGACCATTTCACCTATGTAGTAATGTAGGTGCCTAATAAGCTAAGGTGATAGGTATTAATTGCGTAGTGCTTTAACCATGAGTTCAACCTCTCCTTGCTCTAGCCATGCATGACATAACTTTCCCACACTTGCTGAGTACCATCGGTACTTAACCTTGCATATTTGTTGGTTTATATTGCTGCTTAGGTCAAGATAATGAAGTGGTGTTTAATGATCAAGACTTTGGACCCGAAGAAGGTTTCTAGGTTCATGGAGTCCCCCGGGCAACGCCTATAACGGAGCCCACAAGAATAATATTCCGCTGCTATTTTATTTACTTGTTATGAACTTATTATCGTCCATCGAGACATATGCTATGTAAGACTTATTTATATTCGACACCTGGCTTGTAATAAATGATGCTTCACTATTTGTCATCACATGTATGAGAAAATGATCCTGGCATACATGTGATATCCACTCGGTTGTTCTTCGGAGAAACCGGGTGTGACAGTACCACTTGTTCACTGAGTTGTGACGTAGTAATTATTTCCAGATGAAGTGAAATGAATCATTGCTGATGTGAAGTTCTTAAATTCATTGTATTGCCAACCATGTATGCTATAGTTGTAGAGCTCACTAAGTTTATATTCCACTTTGGGCATCACCACATCGGAGGAAAGTGTTTCTTGTTTGATTGTGGACTTCCGATGTGAGGGCTGCCTAAGGCATAATAATCTGCTGCTATAAACATGAAAGTAAGGATCAACATTTAGGCGTGTCGTTATTGCATCATACCTTTCCTATGTTAGTAATCTCTGCACGTAGAGTTCCATGTTTAGGAGTGTCGGTTAAGTCTTGCTGAGCCATCGTGCTCACGGTTGCATTATTAGTGTTTTGCAGGTTATAAAATTTGCTATGAAGATGGTTGTTCGGTGAGCCATCAGAGACTCACCGGAAACCCTGCCGCTGCACTCATCTTTGTGGAAGCTAGTAAGAAGCGTCCACGGGCTGGACGTCTTCTCCTTTGCTTACTTAGGACTGAGAGTAAATGTATATGTATATTCCGCTGCGTGTACCCTCGTGGTACATTATTTTGTAAAAGACACTATGTTGATAAATAAAAGACTTTGTACGTTTATTGTTCTTTTCATGTATGCTGTTTGGTGCCGTATCGCACGGCACCACCCAATGTGTATCCTGGAGTGTGGATCCTGGAAGGGGATCCCCACAGGCGTGGTATCAGAGCCGCATTGGGAATAGCACGCATGAAAAGAGCTTATTTTTGAAAACATCGAAGTATACGAGTGAGAAACGTGTAGTATGCCCACATAAGGACTATTAGTAGCATAGTTACTTAAGGTGGCAAGCTAACAGTGCGTTAATATTCAGTATTTCAATTCTGTAGCGACGCACCTACGTGGAGGTAAGAGGTAAGGTACGCCACCGCAGGCGGATCAATTGCGGTAACTCGCCATACGAGTAATAGTATGGAATGGTATACCGTGGCTTGGCACGGTAGTTAATATGAGTCTCTGAACCTCTCTATGGTTCTGAGAGCATATAAAAATGCTGATCTCCAGCGTGCTTTAGGCAAAAGTGGGAATACCCCATCGTGTGGTAAGCAACACGATAGTATGCAACTCTTGAACGTTCAATGTTCAAAGGGACATACGCAGCGCTCGCCATCGGCGTGCCTCAACGGTCATGAGGCAGTAGGTGGTATCCGTTGGGTTGACAACATTCCCAACCGTGACGACCTGTTCACGCTCTACTCGGGTTCCCCGTCGTGTGGTGTTAAAACACGACCATGTACCTTGAGATGTGACTTGACTCAAGGACGGCCCGTATGGCAATGATACGGGGCGTATGTTTTTACTATGATATGGACCTGCCTGAAATGGAAAACCTTTGTGTGCATCACTATTGATTGTTTTTCTGCAGGTACTTAACCACGAGTAGAACTTTCTGTTTAGAACACGTTTGTGAGTGATCGTTTTAGTGCCACCACTTGAGACGTATATGCCGGTGTAACGCCGGTTAGGATTTTGATTTGGTGAGGAAACGTAGTATCGTGAAATGTTCTTAACTGCATGGAAAAGAAAGTTTTCAAATAAAAGATTAATTTTTGAGTCTAGGATTCCATTAGGGGTTAATGAACTCCTATATTGAACTAAGAGTCAATCGGGAGTATAGTTTTCATGTCAAATCTTTAGTAACAACCTCCCCTGTTTTTAGCAGATTTTTTGCTGATTTTGAACAGGGCATAACTTTTGATTGGTTGAACCAATGGAGGTAAAGGATACATTTCTGGAAAATGTTTTAATGTCTTCTATAACTTTTCTGTAGAACTCCGGAACGGAATCTCCCTCCAAATGGATGAAAATCTCAAATGAGTGTTAACTGTCCAAAAACAGGGCAGACCAAAAATGCTCTCTGGAATTTTCTGTATTTCGACCATAACCTTTTGTAGAAAAATATCTAGGGGTCATGTGAGATGCCGTTGGAAAGTTTGTGATATGTGCTACGACTTTGTAGTTCAAAGTTTCTACAGATTTGGGGTAGAACTTTAGGAAATCTTGCGGACAAAACAGACACTTTCAGAGGAGGTGCTGTCAAAATTGTTCCAGATTTCTGTCAACATTGAAATATCACAACTCCTGATCCAGAATTGCTATGAAGGCAAATAAATATTCGTTGGAAATGTATTGAAGTTACATATAACTTTGATATTCAACTTGAGACATGATACTGCCATTTTCATAATCAAATTCTGGGATTAAGGCCAAATGGTCAATCTGTACAGAGCATTGCTCATTGCCATGTAACTTGAGACTTGTTGTGGACATGAAGGTTTTATACTTCTAAGTTCCATGACATAGTCATTAGTTATCTTTCATCATTCCTTGCTGTTGATTTAGGTGTTTGACAAACTTGAACAATCATTGGTCATATTTCAGAATTGTCAAAAACCTTGTTTCCTTTATATATGCTGCAACGTTGATGTGATGCTTTTGCGGTTAATAATTTCGAGTTAAAGCTGAGTACACTCTTGGATATTAACCAAAATTGCTCACTCTTGCAGTATGGATCATACTCATTCCGGGTATGAAGTTGGTGATTCCAGTCGGGATGGCAATGATTCGTCGCAGCGACGATCACCGCCATCAGCAACCGGACTGGCGGGGGTGTTGGGAAGAATGGCTGAGTCTCTTGAGATGTTGGTGCAGCAAGGCATCCGACAAGAGACCTCACAGCAAAACCCTACACTGAATACGTATCTGGATTTTCTAGCAAGACAACCACCGGTATTCTCTGAAGCTAAAGAAGCCTTGGAGGCAGATCATTGGCTCCGGGTTATTGAAACTAAATTGGGAATGCTCCAGTGTGATGAATATGAGAAGGCTTTATTTGCCGCTCAGCAACTTCATGGATCCTCTGGGGCTTGGTGGTCTGAATATCTTGCTAAGATTGCTGAAGGCCATCGTGTGACGTGGACGGAGTTTCGTGATGCTTTCCGTGCACGTCATATTTGTGAGGGCATCGTCAAAACCAGAATTGAAGAGTTCTATGAACTAAAGCAAGGAGGCATGAGCGTTATGGAGTACTTTACGGCATTTAACCGTTTAGTACAATATGCATCTGCTTATGTGCTTAATGAGACAATGAATTGTCATTACTTCTTCCGAGGCCTTGATGTGAAGCTTCGGACAAAAGTGGCACAATGCAATAAAGGGAATTATAGCGAGTTAGTCAATGCCGCTATGATTCAAGAAATAGCTGAACTCGAGCACAAGGAAAGTAGGAGGAAGAGAAAATTATCACTGGCAAGTACGGATGATTATCATCAAGAACAACCAGTGATATATTGCTTACCATCCGGGTGGAAATTCAGTCCTTTGACGGGCCACCTCAGATGCAATACTGTCCATATTCACCCATGGAGGTTCAGCCACTGCTGCAACAGCAGCAAATGAGTATTTGTGCACCCTCACCTCAGCAAAGTGCACAAGACTATCAACCACTTCCATATGGTGAAGATCCTGAGCTCGCATCGCATAACACTTGTAGCGATGTAGAGCATATTCCTCAGGAGGGTCAAGTGACCAAGCAGAGCAGCAGTCATATGTCATCTAAAGCTGCAAAGAAATTCCATGGTCGGTCAAGGAGAACAGCACTGAAAGTGGGAAATATAAACTATATGGCAGTTGAAGACGTTCCCGTAGGAGAACCCGTGTTGGCGGGCGTGTTCAGCCTTCGTGATCAGCCCACGCTCGTGTTGTTTGACTCGGGTGCTACACATGATTTTATCAGCAAAGATTATGTGGTTAAGCACCAAGTACCCTCAATGACCTTGGCCGCATCATATCATATTAATTCACCGGGACGTAGTAGGACAGCGGGCAGAATTGTTGCTCGAGCGCCTATATGTTTGGATGGGCGAATATATTCTACTACTCTTATCATCCTAGAAGGCTTGCGGATTGACACCATATTGGGAATGGCTTGGTTGACACATCACCAAGGTATCTTTGATATTAGTTCACCAACGGTGCAGCTAAATTCAAAGAATCACAGGCAACATACATTGATTCTGAGAAATGTTGCACCGGAAGTCACTGCTGTCGACACTGTTGAAGCTAAGAAACTGGAGGACATTCCAGTGGTGCGGAAATATCTGGACGTGTTTCCTGATGATCTACCGGGCATGCCGCCCGACCGTGAAGTGGAGTTCAAAATTGAACTAGCACCGGGAACCACACCCATATCTCAGAGAACGTATAAAATGGCACCGAAGGAACTCGCGGGGCTGAAAGAGCAGCTGAATGATTTGTTAAGCAAAGGCTTCATTCGACCCAGTTCATCACCATGGGGATGCTCCGCGCTGTTCGTCAAGAAAAACGACGAGACTCTGAGGTTATGTGTGGACTATCGTCCGCTAAATGCCGTAACTATCAAGAATAAGTATCCACTACCACGTATCGATATGCTTTTCGATCAACTAGTGGGTGCTAAGGTTTTCTCGAAGATGGATCTTCGGTCCAGATATCACCAGATAAAAATCCGGGCGGAAGACATACCCAAGACGGCATTCTCAACGAGATACGGATTATATGAGTATCTCATCATGTCATTCGGGCTCACTCATGCTCCGGCCCATTTCGTGTACTTGATGAATTCAGTCTTCATGCCGGAGCTGGACAAGTTTGTCATGGTCTTCATCGACGATATTCTGGTATATTCTAAGTCGGAGGAAGAACACGCCGAACATCTGCATATTGTGCTCCAACGCCTACGGGGTCACAAACTATATGCAAAATTCAGCAAGTGCGAGTTCTGGATCAACCAAGTGCCATTTCTTGGGCACATTATTTCTGCAGAGGGCATCGCAGTTGATCCGAGCAAGATCGTCCAAGTGCTGAATTGGAGTTCACTAAAATCAGTTCACGAAGTCCGTAGTTTTCTTGGTTTAGCGGGTTACTACCGGAGATTCATTCCGAATTTCTCCAAGGTCTCTAAACCGATGACGGAACTTCTAAAGAAAGGCAAGAAATATGTGTGGAGTGAAGTATGTGAGGAGGCGTTCAAAGCATTGGTAAAGCACCTCACAACAGCCCCAGTCTTGGCGCAGCCCGATACAACTAAGGATTTTGATGTCTATTGCGATGCATCCGGCATCGGCCTTGGCTGTGTGCTTATGCAAGAAGGGCGAGTGGTTGCATATGGATCCAGG
The DNA here is from genome assembly GCA_030760725.1 of Neostapfia colusana. Classification (NCBI taxonomy): domain Eukaryota; kingdom Viridiplantae; phylum Streptophyta; class Magnoliopsida; order Poales; family Poaceae; genus Neostapfia; species Neostapfia colusana. The sequence continues at coordinate 37,423,273 of JASWHV010000009.1, read as the reverse complement.
CAGCTTCGGAATCATGAGCAGAATTATCCGACACATGATCTCGAGCTAGCTGCTGTGGTTCTTGCTCTAAAGATGTGGAGGCACTATTTGCTTGGAAACTTAGTCCACCTCTACACCGACCACAAGAGTTTAAAGTACATCTTCACACAGAAGGAATTAAATATGAGCCAGCGAAGATGGTTAGAGCTAATCAAGGATTATGAACTGGAGATTCATTACCATCCTGGTAAAGCGAATGTGGTGGCCGACGCACTTAGTCGGAAATCACATGTGCATAATCTAACCATGGCTGCAATGGAAGAGGAAGAACCGAGCATGCGCTTGGTTCCCTATGGGTCATTATTTAACCTTGCCCTCATTCCTACAATTCGTGATGAAATTGTAGAGGCTCAAAGAAAAGATAAGGGCATGGCCCAAATCCGGAAGAGAATAGACAAAGGAGAAGCTATGTGCTTCCGGAAAGATGATAATGGTACGCTATGGTTCAAGAACCGTATAGTCGTACCGAGGGACATGAAGCTTCGTAAGAAGATATTAGACGAGGCTCATCTATCAAAATTTTCCATTCATCCAGGAAGCAACAAGATGTACCAAGATTTGAGAAACAAGTTTTGGTGGATACGGATGAAGCGGGAAATAGCTAAATACGTATCTGAGTGCGATACGTGTCGAAGGGTGAAAGCAGATCACATGAAGAAACCTGATTTGCTGCAGCCCCTTCATATTCCGGCATGGAAGTGGGAAGATGTGAGTATGGATTTCATTGTCGGACTGCCGCTCACATCTCCAAAGCATGATTCGGTTTTGGTAATCGTTGACCGATTAACCAAGTCAGCACACTTCATACCGGTGAATGTGGGATTCAATGGCAAGAAATATGCGGAGTTATACATTGAACGGATATTATGCCAGCATGGAGTTCCAAGAACAATAGTTTCAGATCGTGGTGCACTGTTTGTTTCTCGTTTCTGGGAACAGCTGCACGCATTTTTGGGAACCAAATTGCTTAGAAGCTCCGCATATCACCCTCAAACCGATGGACAAACCGAGAGGGTGAATCAAGTCTTGGAAGATATGTTGAGAGCGTGTGCCATCCACCACGTAAGAACTGGGATGCTTATCTACCGTTGGCGGAATTCTCGTACAACAACAGCTATCAAACGAGTATCAAGATGGCACCGTATGAGGCTCTCTACGGCCGGAGATGTCGCACACCGCTGAATTGGTGCGAATCCTGTGAAAGAGTGACATTCGGGATTGACCTTGTCAATGATGCCGAAGAACGAGTTCGGGTCATACAAGCAAATTTAAAAGCTGCTCAATCTCGACAGAAGAGTTATGGAGACCAGCGACGTCGACCGCTGAACTTCAACGTCGGAGAGTACGTATATCTCCGCGTATCTCCAATGAAGGGAGTTCACCGATTCGGTGTAAAAGGGAAGCTCGCTCCCCGGTTTATTGGTCCATTTGCTATCATGGAGAAATGTGGACCCGTAGCTTACCGAGTTGAGCTACCGACGAATCTCGCTGGGGTGCATAATATATTTCACGTCTCTCAGCTTCGGAAATGTCTCAAGAATACCACTGCTGTCCGCAATGAAGATCTCAAGACATTACAACCGGATCTCTCTTATGCCGAGCATCCAATCCGAATTATTGATGAAAAGTCTCGGTCGACAAGGAATCGGACGCTCCAATTCTATAAGGTATTATGGAGCAATCATACCGCGGAGGAAGCAACATGGGAGAGTGAAGAATACCTCCGTCCAAACTATCCGGACTTGCTGTCTGCTTATATCCGGTAATTCCTTCTCTACCGCTTCATCTCTTCTTTATGAATCTCGTGACGAGATTCTATTTAAGGGGGGAGGGATGTGAAATCCCAAAACTCTAGCAAGTGGAGCTACAAGTCACACCGAGAAAATGAGAGGGAATTTAAACTTTTGAATTTAACAGTGTGAGCTCCAAGTCGAAACTTGAACTTGCAAAAATTCCCGAACACTGAGATATAAAGCTATCATTTGGTTCTCCACACATCCAAAAATAGCCCGGCAAATTTTCAGAGCATTTGAAAAGGATTTTCTATTTGTTGGAATTTAAACGGGAGAAAATTTGAATTTGAATTTAAATCTCAGTTCAAATTCCAACTTCACCGAAATTCAAATTTGAGTGCACCATTGAGTTCCTCATATTTCTTTTGACCTATCCCCAAAATTTTATCAAATTTGGAGCTCGTTTGCTATTTTAAACGGAATTGGGGAATAAGAGGGGAGGAATGGGGCCCACATGTCAGTAGACTTCAACCCGAAGTCTTCTCTGTTCTCACCCGAACCAGCTGCAGGCAGTGCACGCGCCACCGAGCTGCTCTGCCGACCGACTCTCTACGGTTCTCACGACCAGGACGCCGCTTGAAGCACCCTCGTACTGCCCACGTGAATTATCCCCCACAGCTCACAGCCCTCTGCCTTGCACAGCTCCAAGTAAAACACAGCCGAAGCACCTCACGTCAGCCAACTTTCTGCTCACCGGCGCCCAGCTGCTAGAGGCATCCTCATGCTCGAAGTTCTACACAAAAAAAGAGCGCCCTCAGGTGTGCAAACCAACGGTGCAAACCTCTCCTCCTCTCCTGCATCACAGTGGATGAATTTTGCAATTCTTTGCTTCGGTATGCATAGAACCGAGCCCCACAGTTCTTCAAAATTCGTCGTAATCAGTCCACCATCACGTGTACCGAGCTGGAAACATGTTCTAGACTCTCCAACGCCCTCTAGGATCAAAAACCATCGAAAATCATCAAGAATTGGGGGTGTTCTTCGAGAATTTCAGGCTGGCACCGAATTTTGCCCTAGGTCGCCGATGAGCCCCTATTTGCAGCCATTCTTGGGCCGATTTGAGCTCATGCCGGTGATGAGGTATCCCCCACGGTGCTATAGAGCCCAAGAACCGACTTTTTCGTGGAGAAATCACTGCACAAGACCTCGCCGGAGCCCTAGGGTTAGCTGTGGCCGGTGCGCACTGCTTTCTGGCGAGTTTTAGCCGCCAGAGACCTCACCAATGAGTTCAGCATGGGGGAAAATGGGGGGGGGGGGGGGGGGGCGGCCAGCAGAGGGTCCGGAGGTGGCCGGGAAGGTCATTTCCGGCGACCTCACCGGAGGCAGCCGCCACTGCTCTGTTTGGCGCGTGGCTGGAGGTTAGGGATGACGAGTGGGACCCACTGTCAGCATTTAAATATTTTCCAGATTTCCCCATTTCAGTTCAAACTTTGGAGAGCCATAACTTTGTGTAGGAGTGTCCAAAAATTGTGAAATAAATTTTGTTGGATTCCTCTCAAAGAGTACTATCCAGGGGGTGCAGCCCAATATTTATCAAAATTCCTGTATTTGGGTCATTAATTCATTTATGTACAATCTTGTATGAATTTTTACAGGAGTTCTGTTAATTGGAAAATTCCCAAATTTGGGCAGGGCACTCTTACAAAAATCCTTGAACTCCAGTAACATTTTCGGAGGCATTGGACTTCATTTGCTTGTCCAAATGTTAGCTCAATCTTGTATATCTCTGAAAATTGGGAAAATGAACAGAGATATTTTCAGACTTTTAACCAAGTTTGGAAAATTCATATCTCCGTGTAGGAAGCTCCAAAAATGGTGAAACCAAGTCTTATGGACTCATGAGACTCTCAAGTTTCTGAAAAACCAAATTTGGAGCATGACAAGACACTATAATTGCCATAGGATTTCAGAGAAGCGAAATAGTAAGAAAATTCCCTTGGCCACATCTTCCATCAACTTTGTCTGAAATTTTGCAAGCCATACCTATGTAAGATATATGGTCCACTGTAAAAATTTTAGAGCCAATTGAGATCATCTTCTCCAGTTTTCTGCCAATTATGTCCAGCTTCATACTTATGTCCATTATATAGTTCTTTGCACTTTAATTCCAAAAACCTCCAATACTCAAAATGTTCCTTTCTCTGTTCCAGCAGCCAAACCAAATTCTCAAATCTTAGATAGTCTGAACTCTTCTTAAGTCATAAAACACTTTTGTTTTATAATGTTTTTACTTGCAACATAAAACTGTGCATGTTCATACCGATAGGAAAAACGACGAAGGAGCTCGACGAGGCATTCGACTCCGAACAGAAACTTGAAGTATTACTCGTCGCAAAGCTACTGACTTAAAAGTAGAAATAAACCTGCAGCAACATAAGGCAAGCCCCGGTTTGCATTTAACGGCTTTTAGTTATATTTTACTTTGTATCACTTCTATTAGTCTAGCATGTATTGTGCATTAGGTCAAGGTGATTGATACCCCAAATGCATGACCCACAAACCCCCTGGGAGTACAGGGTAGAATAGGCTACCTTCGTGTAGTTTCTGCTAGGCTAAAGTTGTATAGGATCCGGTACAAGTCGGGTAGTTGGAAGCTACCAGCGAGTTTAGGATGTGGGTACAGCAGGGTATGATTCTAGAAAATGAAAGTTCTGGAATGGAAAATGAGACCGAGCAGAGAGTAGAAGCAGCAGGACGTTGGGCCTGTGTGGCCATAGCTCTGTTTGTGTCGGTTAAGGACTGATGCGTACGCCGCCCTGCTGAGCAAGTTTGAACAGTACCGGATGCATGTCGGATATATGGGACCCGATAAACCGATGTAACTCGGGTACTCTCGTGTCGAAACTTATACGGCCGTCCTTTGGGGGTTGGTGTCAGAGGGGTAAACCCGCTAGCGGAGCAATTTCGACGTGTTCCGTGTAGTGGCCCTTCTGATGGGTCGGCGGAACTGGTTCGGCATTGGAGTGACGGGTGAAAGGTTGCTGCATACAACGTAAGAAAGAGCTCGCGTGAGTCTTTGGAGGCGGGTGTATGTGTCGTGTATTCCGGGTGTGTCCTGATTGCAATCACCGTCCCTCACGGTTATATGAGTACTACTTGTTCACTGAGTTGTGACGTAGTAATTATTTCCAGATGAAGTGAAATGAATCATTGCTGATGTGAAGTTCTTAAGTTCATTGTATTGCCAACCATGTATGCTATAGTTGTAGAGCTCACTAAGTTTATATTCCACTTTGGGCATCACCACATCGGAGGAAAGCGTTTCTTGTTTGATTGTGGACTTACGATGTGAGGGCTGCCTAAGGCATAATAATCTGCTGCTATAAACATGAAAGTAAGGATCAACATTTAGGCATGTCGTTATTGCATCATACCTTTCCTATGTTAGTAATCTCTGCACGTAGAGTTCCATGTTTAGGAGTGTCGGTTAAGTCTTGCTGAGCCATCGTGCTCACGGTTGCATTATTAGTGTTTTGCAGGTTATAAAATTTGCTATGTAGATGGTTGTTCGGTGAGCCATCAGAGACTCACCGGAAACCCTGCCGCTGCACTCATCTTTGTGGAAGCTAGTAAGAAGCGTCCACGGGCTGGACGTCTTCTCCTTTGCTTAGTTAGGACTGAGAGTAAATGTGTATGTATATTCCGCTGCGTGTACCCTCGTGGTACATTATTTTGTAAAAGACACTATGTTGATAAATAAAAGACTTTGTACGTTTATTGTTCTTTTCGTGTATGCTGTTTGGTGCCGTATCGCACGGCACCACCCAATGTGTATCCTGGAGTGTGGATCCTGGAAGTAGTTCCCCACAGACTGCGGACGGTGTAGTGGGGAGTTGAGGTGAACCGTCCGTGATAATGTTTCCAGGACAGCACCATGGTAGCTTAGCCATGACATCCCTAAGATTGCATCAATCTTCTGTCCCTCAAGAATAATCATAGTGGTGGGATATATCTTCCCACCTAAGCACAGTGGTGCTTTCGGAATCATCATAGTTGCTGAAATCTTTCCTCCCGGTGAGCAGATCATATAAGAACACTCGGTGGGAAAGGATTCCAGTTGATGCTTAACCACATATGATGCACTTATGAAGTTGTGGGTTGCACCCGAAATAAATAATATGATGATTGCTTGATGGTTGAGAGTGAACGTACCCGCCAGCACGTTGTCTCCCTCTGGGGCGTCCTCGGTGTCGAGGTTGCAAACGCCCCCAGTCCGCTGACCAACCTTCTTGACCGGAGGTCGGCCTCAAGCACCACCCTGAAACTTGGCTTGCCCGCTGCTCTGCTGCCCCTGGGGACAGTCCTTCGAGAAATGGCCCGCCTGGCCACACGTAAAGCATGTGTAGCGAGGCGGTCCTCCGCTGATTGGCGGACGGAAACCCGGGGCACGTTGTGGCGGTGGAAATGCCCGGGGTACTGTCTGCTGCTGATGTTGCGGTCGCGGTGGTGGCATCAGCGGTCGGAACGGGGGTGACTGGAATGAACGACCCCCGAACTGCTTAGGTCGCGCAGGTAGATGCCACTGCTGACACGATGGTGTCCAATACACCATGCGGTATTTCTGGGGAGCTCCTCCCCCACTGCTGGGTAGCGTATTGCGCTTCCGCTGCTCAGCCGCCAACTCCCGCTGAGCATCTTCTTGCATGATCACGGCGTTGACGAGGTCATTGAAGGTGCCGCGGTTACATTGGACGAGATGCATCTTCATCTCGGGGTGTAAACTCCGATAGAAGTGCTCCTGCTTCTTATCCTTGGTGGATATGTAATGCGTTGCATACTGCGCCAGATGGTTGAAGGCACGGGAGTAGTCATGGGCACTCCTCCCGCCCTGCTACAGCTCCAAGAACTCTTGGAACTTCCGCTTCATTATCCCGGGAGGGATATGGTAGGCGCGGAACGCCTCCCGGAATTCTTCCCACTCCACGGCATGGCCAGCCGGACGTGAGGCGACATAATTCGCCCACGATGCACCAGCGGCACCGTGAAGCTGCTGCGCCGCGAACAGAGTCTTTTGCCGCTCTGTACATTGGAGCAGCCCGAACTTGGACTCGATTGTCCGCAGCCTGTTGTCGGCCTACAGGGGTTCTGCGGCTTCTGTGAACACCGGAGATTGCGTACTCATGAAATCCGAGTACGTCACTACATGGGGCTCACGAGGCCCCCTCTCTTGACGCCCCCCCCCCCGCACGGGACGTATTCTGCGCAATCGTGCGGAGCAGGTCAGTCTGCTCCTCATGACCCCCCATCAGTGCCGCAATCACATCCGCTAGCGTAAGCGGAGGCGGCGGTGGTGGTTGTTGCTGCGGGGTGCTGTCGTAGGAAGGTGGCTGGGAGTCATCACCCCCCTGCTGGCTAGAGCCACCAATCTCATGCGTGGTCCGAGTGCGAACCATATGCAACCATACGACAATAAACATCAGTCCCGCAACATACTTCATGCAGTCCAATAAAATGGCGTAAAACATAATGACAGTAAAAACATGCGATACATCTCGTATACAGATAATGTAATAACTTTGCACAAGCTACACCATTACCAGACCAAATACACGCTAGTTAAATCCAATTTGATGGACTTCCTCTTTGGAAGTTCATCTCAACTAGGTTTGGTCACTACGAGATGTTAATATCGCTTTGTCATCACGTAAACTACCGTTTTATCTTCAATACGACACAAACACGGTCTCTAGCAAAAGAAACTTGAGTAAGACATATACTCAAATCTTTCACTAGTTGAAGATAACCACTCATGAGTATGTTCTACTCCATTGGAAGTACTTAAATCCCCTTGTGTACAACAATCTCTCAAATGGGTGCAACTGTCATCCCTCTGCCAGAATGACCAGTTTCTACATATTCCAGATTTTGATCTGGTTCTAGGCATTTTTATGACTCAAGATGAATACAAAAGTTAAAGTTAACTTCATTATCTTTCCAACGAGTATTTATTTTCCCTCATATCATATTTGGTTTAAAAGTTTTGGTAATTCAAAGTCAACAGAATTTCTGGAAGAATTTCAACAGCACCTCCTTTGGGAAGTTTCTGTTTCCACTCTGTTTTTCCACTGAATTCCGTGCTGAAATTTACAAACATTGAATTACAAAGATGTAACATATCTCCTACCCTTTCTAAATATGTATGATATGGAAATTTTAGATTTTTCTACGGGAAGTTATGCTTAAAAAACAGAACAGCCCAGAGGGTGTTTTTGATTCTGTCCTGGTTCTGGACAGTTCACATCCCTCTGGAATTTAGGCCATCTTAAGATGTGATTCAGCTCTGGGAGCCTAAAACAAAGTTGTAGAGCACTTAAACACCTTTCCATAACTTATTCCCATACCTCCATTGGCCAAATAATCTGTGAGTTGCTCTGTCAAAATTCAGCAAACTTTCTGCCCAAAACAGAGCACTCTGTTTTTCAATCCCTTTGACTACACTGATTAGCTATTAAATTTTTCTACACACCCAGGGTCCTACATGTTGAAACTTAGTGATTTTTGTTTCCTGTTATCATTATCTTTCATGCACATGCCTATGATATGCCGGTACTACGTTCCTCACAAAAAGGAAATCCTAACCGGATTATACCGGCATATACGTCTCAATTGTGGCACTAAACGGTCTCTCACACACGGCTACTACACGGGATACATACGTGGTTAGTACCTGCGGATACAACACAATAATGATGCACTCACAGGTTATTTTCATTTCAGGCAGGTCCATATTTGAAAGTGAATACAAACACCCGTATCATTGCCATACGGCGTCCTTGAATTAAGCCATGTCTCAAGGTACGTGATCGTGTTTTGACACCACACGACGGGGAACCCGAGTAGAGCGCGAACGAGTCGTCACGGTTGAGAATTTTATCACCCCAACAGATACCACCTACTGCCCTGCAGGGCACGCCGATGGCAAGCGCTGCGTATGTCCCCCTGGGCTATTTCCAGACGAACACACTTTCTCGTTACTGACCACGCGATGGGGTCTCCACTTACTTGCCTAATGCACGCTAGGGGTCAGCGTTTCATATGAACTCAGGAATATAAAGAGTCCAAGAGCTTCATATTGACGTCTCACACCAAGCTGTGAGACCTATCCCTGAACCATGTTCCTCGTCAGGGGAGCTAACCGAAATTGAACAGCCTTCGGTGGCGTTCCTTACCATTCTTACCACAGTGTAGGTGCGTCGTTACATAATTAAAATTCAGAATTATAACACACATGTTAGTTTTGCCACTTTAAGTAACTATGCTAATATAGTCCTTACTTGGGCAAACTACCGAATCCTCACCGTAAACCTAAGTTTTCCCGTTATACAGTCCTTAATTAATGTGCTATCCCCAGTGCGGCTCTGATACCAGCCTGTGGCGGACCGGAATCCGCTCATCCAGGATCGCAGAGGGTGGTGCCGCACGATGCGACACCAGACAGCACACATCATAAGGATACATTGTATTACATTAAAAACCAACTGGAACGTACAAAGGAGTACACTACTCCGTTACAAACTAGTGTTTATATTACACAGCGGAAGTTAAATTTGCACAACTCAGGCCCGCCTATCTAGCAAAAGTCGGTTGCCCAGCCCTAGGGCAACCCACACTAGCTGCACACCTCAGCTTAGCGCGGCGTGTACGGCTCCCACTCAGCCGTGGTCCCCGACGGAGGGTAACCCTCGCCGGTGGACTCGTAACCTGAGTCCATGGGTGGCTCCTCACCTGAAAAACACTTAAGCAGCAACGATGAGCACGATGGCTCAACAAGACTTAACCGACTCACCTAGGCATGAAACTCTACATGTAGTGTACAACTAACATGGGACAGTAAAATTTCAGCAAATGGACACGCCTACAAGTTCATCCTTAATTCATCTTTTATCCACAGGTTAACAGTTCGTGAATAAGAAATTTAGTAAGCAATATTTGGTGGCACACATGTAGCAATACATTTATACATATCAGCAGAATTGAATCATAACATTCCATGATTTATCTACGTTACGATGCAGTGAACAACCGGCACTCGTCACCCCGAGGGACGGTGAATCGACTCGATATACACCTGCAGGGATACCCAAAGAGCACGTCACGTACGGCCACCCGTGGAGCTGCACAGCATGCTCACTCGGTGTCGTACGGGACAACCTTTCATCCAACAGCCCAAACGTTGAACCGGTCGCACCGAAACGAGCAGGAGGTTCCCTACACGGAGCATCTCTCTATGCCCGTTAGCAGATTTCCACCTTGCTGCCCTCAGCCTACACCTATAAATCGGTGTGTTATGCCTCGACGCCCGGAGGTACAGGTTACATCGGTTTATCGGGGCCCATATATCCGATATGCCTTCGGTACGTTCAATACTTGTTCAGCAGGGCTGCACACGGATCGGTCCTCAATCGACACGGACAGGGCCGTGCACACAAGACTTCCTCTTGCTGCACCCTAGCCCCTGCCTGGTCCCATTTTCATTACTAAAGTGATCTCACATCACTCGAACCAATCCCGTGTGTCCCAAGCCTAAACTCGTGAGTATATTCCAACTACCCGACTTGTACCGTAAGTCCTATGAATCATTAAGCAAAGCCTGTCTACTCAAGAACTTAGACACTACCCTCACTCTTATGGGAAACATTTGGTTATGCATTTGGGTTTCATCCACCCTACACCTAATGCACATATACATACCTCATACTAAGTATGTAAACAAAGCAAAACTTTATAAATTTGGTTAATGCAAACTGGGGCTTGCCTTGTTGCTGCTGGTCAGATGTTAAGTCTTCGTCCGGAAGGAGGAAGTCGAGCACTTCCGGAGTCTCCTCGCCTTCAGCGACTACACGTTAACGAGATACTACATGTCAATTCAAATGCAATGTTTAGAATTGAATAAGCAATTACTATAACTCTAGCTAGACCTCCCCTTTGGTTCTGAAATTTTTATGTTAACTTGGTAGGGTACTAACCAGAGTACTGACCTAGTTTCATTTGAAACAAAGTTTATTTGAGCCTTGTACAAATAAAAGCCTAATTGGTCAACATTAGAGCCTCTAAGGAATTAGAGGGGTTTTCATGGCTCCAACCATTACTTTCCGGAAACTTGAATTTAATATGGTTCTAATGGAATCGGTTTCATGTCATTTGAAGAATTCTAGAGGAATTTATTCACTAAACAAGATTTGAGAAAATCTGAAAAATGTTTCTGTACATTTTTCCATTTACTCAGGGCAGTTCACTTAATCACCTCATTAGGGGGACTAAATGAACCCGGATGGGTCTGAATTTTTACTGTTACTCAAGGATTTTCCAGTAAACCACCTAGCCAAATTTCAGAATTTTTCATAAAGTAATTCTTCAGATAAAATTCCCAACATTTTAAATTTTAGGGAATTAATTCTGGAAAACTATTAGGTTTCATGAGCTGAAACTTGTTTGTCTGGATAGTACTCAAAGAGATGAATCCAACAAAATTTGGTTCACTGAATTTGGAGCTTCCTAGCAAAAGTTCTATGCAGTTGAAGTTTGAACTAAACTGGAAATTCCCAAAATGTTTAAACTCTGCGGTTGGGGCCCACTCTTTAAACCGACCCACTGAGATCGCGGCCACACCGCAGCCCACTGGGTTTTACACGCGCTGCCGCACCGGATCCTGGCCGCAAAGTGGATCCCCGCGAGAAAACAGAGGCTGACCGTTGGACCCGGCCCCCCTTCGTCTACCTCGCGACCTCTCATGACTCCCGCGGCGGCGCTTCGCCGGAGCTCTCGCCACTGGCCGTTTCGCTGCACGACCTTCGACGGATTTCGCCACCTGTGTCTAACTTGGCTCGGAGAACACGCTGGTGCCCTCACCGAAGCTCGACAATGGCCGGAACCATGCCCGCGACGGTGATAGTGGCTATCCCAACTCCGGTGATGTCGCCCGAGCTACTCAGTGCATTATTTTCGGAACGGTTTGCTCCTACAGCTCTGCTGTGGCATGCTGAGCACGAAAATGAGCTCAGTTTGCCATGGAAATGGCTGGAGCTATGCGCTCACCATCGACCTAGGCCCGATATCGGCTGTGACCTGAAAAACTCGATAACCCGAGTCTATACTTGACGGTTCTTTGTACTTTTGGATCCTAGATGGCCGTGGCAAGGTGTAGATCATGTGTTTAGCTCGGTATACCTGGTGATGATCTAATACCCACGAATTTTTGGATTTGGGATGGCTCGGTCCTAAGAACACCGAAACTTTCCCGGGGAAATTCTCCCACGACAGTGCATGAAACGATGAATGGTTTGGACTAGCAGGACAAGCACCTTAGGGCAGTTGTTTCTTGTGTTGATCATCGGGCATGAGGAGGCCTGTGTCACCCGGATGTCGGCAATCCAAGAGCGGCAAACTCAGAGCGGTTTGCTTCGGCTGTTTGCGGGTAGAACGGAGAGGGTGAGGGGGGGATTCACTCGTACCGGCGTTTTAACCGAGTGTCTTGCACCCGGCGTCCTCAGCCCCCCGAGCAGGAGGTGGCACAGCGACCGCGTTGGGGCGGGGTTCACCCGTGCGCTGGCGGCCTCAGGGTGCTCGACCGAGGAACTGCGTCGGTTTGGCCTCTGTGTGTCTGACCAGTGGGTCCCTCCCCTCTAATTCTTTTTCCCATTTTTCATTTCTGGTTGCACTGAAAATATCCCAGCTACTCACAATTGAATGTTAGACTTAGCCTCCAAGTCATTATTTGAATTTGATCTCCTAAATTTGAATTTGGTTTGGCTAAATTTGCTTCCCCTTTGAACTGAAATTCAAATTCAGTTTTGAATTAATGCAAATTTAGCTCCCGACAAGATGAGCTCCAATGGAGATGAAAATTGGTGGACTAACTCAGAAAAATGTGCTGAGTTTGAATATGAAACCAACTTTTGAATTTAAGTGATGAAAGTTACTGCAATGTGAATTTACATTCAAATTGGCCTCTTTTTCAAATGCCTCCAAAAGTGCTTCAAAAGTATTGGATTTGCATGAACTTTGGACTGAGCCTTCCCAAGACTATTTAAGGTCTAGGGTGAGCTCAACCTTGCATGTTCATGAGTAGAAATCCTACTTTTTGGATGTTAAGGCTTTCCCCTCTAAGCACCCTTTTGATGGTGGTTACTTGCTCTTCACAAGTATTCACAAGCTATCCACAACAAAAGCTGTGGTGTTGTGAGGTGATGGAAAATAAATTTTGCAAGTCCCTTTTCTTGGGCTTTTACACGTGTGGTGGACGGTTTGCTGCGGTATTTGGCATGGAAGGGCGCTAGGATGGTGTGATGCTATGGCTTAAACCGAAGAACATATGATCATGCGTGTTGGACGAATTTCCAGTTTTGGTTTTGATCGGTTCTTCACGTGTACCGGCACCAAAACCCAAATTCCGGCAAGCCGGCGACTGGGAAGAGCAAGGGGACTGCCGTAGCATGATCTACACACCTTGGCGCACCTTAGGGAGGTGTTGGTCGTGCAGGAGGGGCGCTGGAATGGCTGGAAGACGAGGAGCAGCAAGGTGCGACGGTGCTCTGTTTTCTTCAGGCGAAGAACGGCTCGGGCACTGTGATGGGAGGCTGGGGACGAGCTGAGGAGTGGAGGAACACGTCGAGGAGGCATCGGCGGAGCTTGTGGGTGGCTCATCTAGGTGCTAACCTGGCGGGAGGCTGCTGAACGACGAGCACTGAGGGCGCGGTGTTTCTCTCGTGAGCGCTCGAGCACGGAGGAACTTCGGGTGAACGTGTTGACAGAGGAGAAACTGGAGTGGTGCAGCTGCTACTGCTAGCGATCAACCACACACGAAAAGCTGCCTTCAGGAGCAAGTTCTCGCAAGCTGCTCAGTGGCCTGCAGAGCACAGCTCAGTGGCGCGCCGAGATGAAAAACAGTCCGTTTGCAGTTTGTGTGGCTGACCAGTGGGCTCCACCTTCCCTTTTCTTATTCAATTTTTCCCACTGATCTTTTTCCACAGCTACTAAGAATTAAAAACTTTGCTTCACCTCAAAGTCATGATTTGAATATTTGAATTCCAAGGATTTGAATTCGAGTGTGGAATTTGAATTGGGTTTGGTTATTTGAATTTAAATTGGAATTTGAATTCTCCCTTTTGCATTCTTCAAAAAACATAGCAAACCAACTCCAAAGTTCCTGAATATTGGCATGGCTGCTAATTCAAATGTGGAGAACACATTTGTGGAACCAAATTTGCAAATTGAGGAAGTTGGGGTTTGAAACTGAAATTTAAATTCAGATTAGAGGGCTTCCTCTTTTAATCCCAAACAAATATTTAAACTCCTCCAAATGAGCTGAAATTTGGAAGCGTGACTATTTGGACTATGAAGATCCAAGTTATGCATTTATATCTCCATGTTTGGAAGTTTTTGGAAAGTCTAAATCCTCACTTTATACTTACACCGTTATAATTCAAAGTTTTATTTCCCCTCATTTTTACTAAGTGTACATGAGCTGAAATTTTCTTGCTACCACTTTTTGGGGATTTTACATTATCCACAAAGTCATGAGTTGAATTTGAGTTCCTCAATTTGAAATTGGTTGGGCTAAACTTGCTTCAATTTGGAATTTGAAATTCAAATTTAGTTTATTGCAAATTTAGCTCCCGACAAGATGAACTCCAATGAGGATGAAAATTGGTATACTAACTCAGAAAAATATGCTGAGTTTGAATATGAAGTCAACTTTTGAATTCAAGTGATGAAAACTAGCTGAAATTTGAATTTGCATTAAAATATCCCCTTTTTAAAATGTCTCCAAAAGTGGCTCAAAAGAGTTTGAATTTGCATGATACTTGGCCTGAGCCTTCCCAAGAATATTTAGGTTCTAGGGGTGAGCTCAGCCTCTCATGGTTATGACACGACCCCACGGTCTTGTCGAGCCAGGATCACGCTGAGGGGTGCTGCGTTGTACAGCACCGAATAACACACATCAAAGGTACAAAGCGGAAGCAAAATTTTATTACATAACGTGGTTTATGAACATTTTTACATCAAAATATGTCCAGTCTACACTCACGGGCGTAGACTACGCATCAAGTTCACGTTCAGCCCTTGAATGTGTCCTTGCTAGCATATACACACACTAACACGGCGGCGTACACGACTCCCACTCGACGGGGTTCCTCTCCTGGGGTTCCGTCTCCTTCTCGGGAGTCCCTTCCTCATAGAACCCTGCAAAAGCTACAAGCAGTGAGCACGAAGGCTCAGCAAGACTGACCCGTCTCTCCTAAACATGAAACTTCTACATGAGGGGTGATAGGTACATGAGGTAAAACAAGTTGCAAAGGACTCGCCTAATTAGTGGAACCTTACTTTCAAGTTTTAGCAGCAGGTTATGGAGAACCTTACGCTAAGGCACATGAGAGAGCCGCAATCAAACAAGAAATGCATTTCTCTCATGTACTTTGCCTAAAGTTGAAAGGAACTTTAATTAGCTCTAAACTATAGCAAATCATTAACAATCAAGTCCATCTTTCAATCAGCAACATTTTAACATGTAACTAGCCTGTTCTTTCTACGTCACGGTACAGTGATCAAGTGGTACTCACTAACCGTGAGGGACGGTGATTATAATCGATTTACACCTGCAGGGTTACCCGAATAACCCGTCATGTACGCCCGTACTCGATGTTGCCTACAGCAACCATCACGGACGCCGTACGCAACCACCTTTCGCCCGTTAGGCAAATATTTAACCGGTCCCATCATCCCGAGCAAGAGGTCTCTGCACACGCATCTCAGTGCCGCCAGCTGATTTACACCTCGAGCTCTCAACCTACCCTCTGAATGACGGGCAATGCCTCAATACCCAGCTTGTTCCCATATAGCCGGTAGGTCTTCGGTACTGTTCTAGCTTGTTCAACAGGCCCGCACACGGCTCGGTCCTCAATCGACACAAGCGGAGCTGTAGCACACATGCCCCAAAGTCCTGCTGCCCTTACTCTCCGCTCGGTCCCATTTTTTCTTGCCATGTGTATCATGTGCTATCTCTACCCGAGTCGAGTGCCTCTAGCCTATGCTCGTGAGTAGTTCCAACTACTCGACTTTTACCGAATCCTACACTATCTTAGCATTGCAGTAGCTAACGGGGTTTGCAATCCTAATCCCAAACCCATGGTTCTCTTGGCTATGCAATTGGGTTTTCAAAAAAGACTCCAATGCAAGAAGTAATCATACTCAAGTAAGTGCTCAAAACAATAAAAATTTGTAAAAAGGTTAATGCAAACCGGAGCTTGCCTTGCTGCTCTTGGTCGTAGGCTAGCTGCTCTTCCGGAGTAACGAAGTCTAGGACTTCGGGTTCCTCCTCGACCTTAGCGACTACATGAGATATAAGTACATGTATTAATTTAAATGCATTTGATTGAATTTAAACTTGTGTACTTTATAACTCTTACTAGACAGACCAAATGACTCTGAAATTTTTACTGTGGCTTGGTTACAACCTAAACAGAGACTTGATCAAATTTTAGTTGCAGCAAAGCTCATTTGAGCCCTCCACAATTAATTATGTACTCGACCTTAATTGGAGGCTTTAGGGTGTTCTAGTGATTTTCATGGAGCAAGCCATGACTTACTGAAAACTAGGTTTTCAGAGGGTTCTAATGGAGTTGGTCTCACTTAATTTGAGGGTTCCTAGCTAAAGATATGAGCTAAACAATTTCAGAGAAAATTCTAAAAATGTTTCTGAACATTTTCTATTTTCTCTGGAACAGTTTTATTAATCACACCATTAGGTGGATCAAATGAGCTCAAATGGATCTGAAATTTTATGGTAGTTCAGCGATATTTTGATGAACATTCCAGCAAAATTTCAGAATTTTCCTCCAAAGGATTCTCCAGTTAAAATTCCAAACAGTTTAAATTTTGAGGAATTAATTCTGTAGAAATAAGGATTTTTATGAAGTGAAACTTGATTTGCTGGAAAGTACTCAGAGAGCTGAAATCCAACAAAATTTGGTTCACTCAATTTGGAGCTTTCTAGCCAAAGTTATGTGGGTTTGAAGTTTGAACTAGAACTGAAAATCAAGAAAAAGTTTAAACTTCTGCCCGTGGGCCCCGCATAAAGTGCTTCGTCTCCCTCCTCGCGCCAAATGCTCGGCGGTGGCGGTCCCCGGCGACCCTCACCGGAATTGAGTTCCCGGCCACCCCCCCCCCCGGCCCAAAACTCGCCGCCTGCCTCTTTCCTGACCTCCTGGACTTGATGGTGGGCTCGCCGGCCGCCGGCGATGACCGGAAACCCGTGCGCACGGGTGACAGCACCTGTTAGGGTTCCGGTGAGGTTGGTTTTTGCTCTACCGTGCACCAAATCGATCGGGAATCATTCGGAGAGCATCAGTAGAGCACGGGGAACATGAACCAGGGCTGGGTGGAAGCTTGAAACGCCAGCAACTATGCTCTCGACGGTGAGCCGAGGTACTTAGCCACAGCGGCGGGGAAACCGGCCATATCACGGCCAATTCTTGATGGTTTTCTTTGCTTCCAGTTTGAGCGTGTGCGCTAACATGTGTAGAATCTACTGGATAACGAGATTGACCAACCCAAGCGTGTGGAGTATGAATTTCTCTCGAAGGTGTGCTCGGCTCCTATGAACTGGCTGAGAGTAAACTTGGAAATTCTTGACCGATGGTTGATCAATTGCCAAACGGCTTTCGGCTACTCTATCTGCATACAATCACACACCTTTCTTGTGTAGAGAAGTGGACGTGACAACGGCCATGCCGTGCTGTCCACGAGAGCCCGAACAGCGGCGACGTTTGGTCCGCCGGAGAAGAGGTCCGGTGTAGCTCAAGGGCGCCTGCTCACTGGCCAACACGGGGTCTAGTATGTCGCTCACGTTCTCCCGGTGCCGTTTTGCGGCGGAGGAGGCTGGACTTGCGAGTGATCAGACTGATCACGCGCAGGATCGGGAGACGGCAGGCTGCGGTTGAGCTCGGGTGGAAAAACAGACCGAACACGGCGGGGCTCGGGAGATATATGTCGGGAGCACGTCGGGGAGGGGATAAGAAGCCCGGGCGGCTGGTCTCCAGCTTGGGGCACGCAGCAGGAGCTGGCGCCGGCCGGCCCCTCGGTGGCGCGCTCGTACAGCACCCGAGAACCGAGTGTGCTGAGTTTCAGTCGGTTTGATTTGAATCAGTGGCTGACATGTGGGTCCCTGTCGAAGTGTGCGATCGACACTTCCCCCGGGCCTGCACTGGGCAGCCCGCGGAGGTTCTTTTTTTGGAGGGGCTAGTCCCTAGCGGAGAGCTTGCGCAGATGGACGAGTTAGTAAGAGCTTGACACGGCGAGTTTTACGTGGTTCAGGCCGCCGGAGCGTAAAACCCTACGTCCACGGCGAGCTATGGAGCTCGCTGTATTGCTTGCTGCTCAGGGCCGGAGGCCTGAGCTTGGGGGTGAGTTACAGCTTGAGAGTGTATGGCTAGCGTATGAGTTGCAAAGTGCGAACCCTTGCTATCGACGCCTACCCGAGCCTTTTATAGTCCAAGACTCGGGTGGCTTACAAGGGAAGCCGGGACCCGACAGGTGGTCCCAGGAAGATTGTCTATTATCTACCGTATCTGCAGTTATGCCGGTAGTTGTCTCTGGTCGAAGGCTTCTGAGTATTCATCTTGCCGCCCTGCCCATGCCGCATGCTAGTCATAGTGGTTGATGACGGCGCAGGCGGCATGGGATGTCTTGTCGTGGTGTTTATTGGCTGACAGGTTCTGACACCGTGCGCCAGTCTGTGATGCGACTAGGCGCAACGGCACCTGACAGAAGCGTGCTCCGCGTCTCCGCGTCTTGGGAAGACGCGGGCCTTGAATACCTTGTACGGGCAAGGTATGGAGCGTATTTACACCCGCTGCCTATCGCTCGGGGCAGGCGGCGTCGCTCTACTGCCACGCGGCGGGCCCGGAGCCCTTCTCAGAGAAGAGGAGGGTCAGCCCCGTGGGGCACGTGGAGCCTCCGGACCTCTCCCCGCGGAGTGGGAGGTCCGGCCTCTGTATGCCACGTGGCGGGCCCGGAGCTCTCCTCTGAGGAGAGGGAGGTCCGGCCCCGCTGGACACGCGGCGCCTTCGGGCCTCTCTCCCGCGGAGGGGGAGGTCCGGCTTCTGTTTGCCACGTGGCGGGCCCGGAGCTCTCCTCTGAGGAGAGGGAGGTCCGGCCCCGCCGGATGCGTGGCGCCTTCGGAGCTCTCCCTGCGGAGAAGGGCGAGTTCCTTAGGCATTTTACCCTGTGCGCGGGGGTACCCCATATCTCAGGTACCGACAGTGGCCCCCGGGCCCATCTCGGGGGAGATAGCGAGCCCGAGGTGGGACCTCCGTCTCTTCCGGTCCGCGCACTTTCTCTAAGTCCCGAATTGACCGCTGCCGGAGCACGAACAGCCACGGGATCGTGGGAGCGTGCGCTCACTTGATGGTTGCTTTTACTGCGGCGGTTCCCAAGACTGCCACCTTTGCGGCGCTTTCTTCGGGAACCGCTGAAGTGCCTCGCCGGCTCATCTTCTCAGGAGACTGACTCCTTGACCCACCGCTTCAGTTGGGCGGCTAGGGCCCACCCGTCATTGGCACTTGGTCTGGGAACCGAAGCGGTTACCGGTGCGGGGTATTCGAAGAGTTCCGAATCGCTTGGAATTGTACCCGGGAAGTTTTTTTGAGGGGGTCTTACCCACATTGCAGCTTCCCTTTGCACTTCTCTGCATTTCTCCTCGGACTCTTGTGCTTTTGCTTTCTTGCCTTTGAGTTCTCCCTTGCCATGGCATCCAACCCGCCGCCAGAGAAGAAGCGTGCTCGATCTCCTCTGGCAGCAGCGTCTGTGCCAAGTCAGGATTCTGGGGTGCCTGACACTCCCTCCGGTGGCGACTCAAAGAGGCCCCGGGTTGATGCGCTAGGGGAAGCCTCTGGGGCGCCCCCTGTTCCGCCAGTCCAAGCGAATGCGGAGCGGCCGTCGGTGACGGTAGCAGGCTCTGGAAGTCCTACCCCGGCTCGGAAGTCAGGGTTCAGAGCCCGCTGGAGTGTCCGCGCTTCCCGGCCTTCCCCGACTTGTGGGGAATCTGCGCCGCTGCGCTCGGAGCCAGGGGCAACTGCCGTGGCCCCCAGGCCAGCGCGAACTTCTCCTGTTCCGGTGTACCCGGACTCCACGGCGGCGTCGTCTCTCCCTGCCGAGACGGCCACCACGGCCCCCAAGCCAGAGCAGGTTGACCCTGCACTAGGTGGCCCGGCCTCTTCTTCAGCACCGCCTTCCCTGGCTCGCCCCTCTCCTCAAGTCAAGGAGCCAGAAGCTGAAGAGAGCCCGGCTGGCCTGGCTGCCAGAGCCTCGGAGCCTGCTTCTCCTGATCGGCGTCTCGTCTCGGTTGCTGGTGCATCGGCTCTTCCTGAGGACGAGGTAATGGAGGAGGTCGGGGGTACTGCCCCGGCCTCTGTTGCTCCATTGCCTCTGGCGGACGCCCTCGCACTTGCCGAGTCGAGCGTCCGGTAGGTCTTGGCTGCACTGGGGCGCGAGCGGGAGGAGTATACGGTGGAACGGGACCGCCTCCTCATCTGGGGGAACCTTTTGCGGGAGAGGAACGCGAAGGTTAAGAGTGAGCTCGACTCCAGGCGGGAGTTGCTCGACTTCAGGGAAGCGCTCCTCGACCGGATGAAGCGGGCTGTCGACCGCATGGACACCGAATCGCGGCGGATCAACCGGGAGACCCTGGAGGCACACGCCCGGGCCGAGGAGAGTCTTTCTGCTGCTGTGGAGATACGGCAGCGGTTGGAGTGCCGTGAACTCGCCGTTGAGGAACGGGAGCGTCGCGTGGCGGCTGAGGCGGAGAGGGTCGCCGCGCAGCTGGCTGCGGGCGAGGATGACCTTCGAGCTCGGATGGAGGAGCTGGAGATCCTGAAGGCTGACCTCGACTTGAGGGAGGAACAGGTCTCCCGTGATCGCCGGGCGGTCTTGGACCGGGAGTTGACCGCCGGCTTCAAGGCCGCTGAGTTGGAGCGGCTCGCCAAGGCTCTCCACCTTCGGGAGAGCTCCCTGGCGGCCAAGGAGAAGAAATACTCCGAGAGGGACCTGGAGGCTCTGCAGGCGGCCCGCCGCGAGGTGGAGGAGCTTTCGGCCTTGCGGTCCTCCGAGGCTCTTGCAGTCTCGAGCTTCGTGGATCGAGCGGGGTCCGCCCTGATCCCTCTTGGCTTCAGTCCGGTGAGGGCCGCGGCCCCTGCGTTGGGGGTGATCCCCGCGCTGGAGTCGATCGGCGCCAAGCTGGACAGGCTAGACTCGGTGGTCGCCAGCGAGCTTGAGGCCGAGGGGCGCGGCCTAGCCTTAGAGGTCGCTTCACATGTGCTGGCATGCTTTAAGAGCCGCGACCCCTCTTTTTCGCTAGAACCAGCGAGAGAGGGCCCAGCCGCAGAGCGGGAGCAAGTTGCCAGGGCAGAAGTCGAGGATGTGGCCGCCCTTATAGCCGCAAGGTTCCGCCGGGAGCCGGGAGGTCCTTAGGACTTGTTTCTCCCTTTTTATCGAGTCTGTAGTCCAGCTCATGGAGCCTTGCTTAATTTGACTCTTTTGGATACTTGTGTCTGTGATGCTTTTTCTCTCCTTCTTGGCTTTGCCTGGCTGAGTCCTTAGCTCCGCAAGGTACTCAGAGGCCATTTCCAATATCGGAGCTTTGCACAGACACCCTCCCCGGGTCCTAACCGTGTTAGGGGCCCCCAGAGGTCTCCGGATCTCGCCCTATGGGGAGCTCCAGATCTGCCTGCCACGTGGCGGGTCCGGAGCTCCGTCCTAAGAGGCGGGAGCTCCGGCCATGTTGGACACGTAGGGATTTCGGAGCCCCCCCACCGAGGGGGAGGTCCGGCTTCTGCCCACCACATGGCGAGCCCGGAGCCCTCCTCAAGGGAGGAGAGAGTTCCGGGCCCGCTGGACACGTGGGGCCCCCGGGTCCCGCCCCTGCTGGAGGGGCAGGTCCCGGTCCTTCCAGTCCCAGGCCGGGGTAGCTGGTAGCTCCTTTCCCCCCGCTTCATGCAGTCCCTGTTGCCGTAACTTGGAGGTCCTGCACACAGGCAGAGGAAACGTAATTCTCCTCAGGGGGTCCTCCCCTCCCGTCTCCTAGTCTTATCCGTCTTACGACCCCGATCCGCTATACGGGGCTTGGGCAATTCTGTGCACGAGGCGCCGGAGCTCCGGCTCCCTCCGAAGTCCGGGTACGGCCGTCCGATCCCTAGTACCGGGCCATGCGCTGGGGAAGCAGAGTGCACGCGCTTTGGGTTCATGACCAGGCAAAGCGGACGTACTCCCCTGGACCTCCGGAGGGCAGGATGCGCATGCTTTGGGCTCTGGGCCGGCTAAGCTGGATACGCACCCTGGACCCCCCATGCACAACGCAAGCCTTTCCTGGAGGTAACCAACTGGCACCGCAACACCTGACTGGGGGAGGCCCGAGAGACCCACTCGGCCATCGGCAGGTGCCTCAAGCGCAGCCGCCTTCGGAAGGATAGCGAATGCCGACTATGGATGAGCACAGGAGAGGTGGAGCTAGATGTACGATGAACATACAGAGATAGTGCGATCATAGAAATTAATGCATAATTTAAATGAGCGCATGAGAGAGAGCTAAGTAGAACGGGGCTCTGTATTCGTACCCATAGGTGGAATTCTGGCTGTACTGGGAGGCAATGTTCCGCCTTGTCTTCAAGGGAAGCAAGACTCTACGCGCTTAGGGTCGGAACCAGGCTAAACTGGACGTAGTCCTGTACCGTCCCTTGAGACTTAGCTGCCCCAAGCGCTGTTCCTAAATTCTATGGGATCTATTACAGAAGGGAATAACCCTGTTCTACTGATGCTCAGGAAGTAGGACTTACAGCGTTGCTCCATGGCAAGGATTTTTGGGAACGGATCCCACTCTCGGTTGGAAGGCATGTGTGCTTGGGGTGGCAGCTTTCATGATTCGGAAGGGACCTTCCCTGCTGGGGGAGAGCTTATGGGTCCTTCTTGGAATAGAGCGTGCCGCTTCACCAAGTTGCCCTCCTGCAGGCCCCCGACGCGTTTGGTTCTTTGGCGGTAGTGCTTAGAGCATTAGCCGGGACCGTGCGTTGCAGGGTGTTTCCTGCAGCCGAGTCTTGTCGTCGAGGTTGTTATCTTCACGCTGGATCAAGCCCTGCGCGGCTTCTCCTGGGGCCCCCGGGGAGTTCTCCCCTTCTGGCTAAGGCCTTCAAGGGGTAGGTAGACCCGGGCTCGTCTTGGATGACCTAAGGCGTCTTCCCCTTCTGGCGAGGCCTTCAAGGGGTTGACAAACCTTAGGCGGCCCCCTCGAGGTATGTTCGTGGCCCGGAGGCGCACCACAGTTGGCTAACGCCCTGGCCTGTCACCGTCGGAACTGGAGTCCTCACCGTCATGCACTGTCTTTATGACACGCTGAGGCTCCTGGAACCCCACCTGGTGGGCAGCAGTGATTGGGCATCGACCTTCTGTTTGCCATCCCTCTGAGGGTAGGGCGGCGCTTCAGCCCTCTGCTGTCTTCCTTTGCGGAAGCGCTCTGCGAGCATCTGGATCTCCCAGCACTCGGCAGCAGTATGGTTGCAGGTGCCATGCACGGGGCATAGCCCACCTTGGTCACTGTCTGGGGCCGGTGATTGCCGCTGCCTTTTGTCGGGGTGTGGCCCCCGAGCTCCACTGGTCGTCGCAGCTGCGGCGACGGGGGCCGTGAATGGTGACTTCATCTTGCCACCCCCCGGTTCTTGGTCTTCTTGCCACCCCCATAGGCAGCAGCACCGGACCCGGGCTGTCCTCCTGACTCGGAGGTCGGCAGAGCGTGCCAGTTCCGCCCTTCAGCTGCTCTGGCGCACTTGTCCGCCAGGCTGAAGAGCTCCGAGACGTCGCGGACCTCTCTGGTCGCGAGCTTCTCAAGCATTTTCTCGTCCCGGACACCCTGTCGGAACGCCACCACCACAGAGGCACTTTGGATATGCGGGATGGTGTTGCGTACCTGAGAGAACCGCTGGATGAAAGAGCGCAGCGACTCCCCAGGTTGTTGCTTGACGGCGTGGAGGTCAAGCTCCGTGCCGGGACGGGTGTAGGAGCTGCCGAAGTTGGCGACGAACTGCCGGCAGAGCTCTCCCCAGGAGGTTATGGACCCCTGAGGTAGATTCATGAGCCAAGACCGAGCTGGGCCGGTCAAGGCGACGGGGAAGTAGTTGGCCATGACAGCCTCATCCCCTCCTGCGGCAAGTACGGCGGTGGAGTAGATCTAGAGGAACTCCGCTGGGTTGACGCTACCGTCGTACTTCTAGGGCAGATGCGGGTGAAACTTGCGTGGCCACCTTGCGAAGCGAAGGTGGGGTGCAAGGGCCGCACATCCTGCACCTGCTGCTGCAGGTACTGGCGCTGCGAACGCTTGGTTCGCACCTGGCACCGCATATCCCGGCATGGGCATGGCTGCACCATAGACCGAGGCCGCTACTTGCGGCGCATATAGCTGTGGCATATGCTGCGCAGCATATGGCTGAGGCAGGGCTCGCGTGGCGAAGGCCTGCCCTTCTGGTTGTGTCGAGGCCGACGACATGCTGTCGCCTACCTCATGGCTGTGACGCCTCTCTCAGCATCGCTCGAGGTAGACCCGGGCGTCCTGGCCCAAGTGGCACCGTTCCAGTTTCCTTCGCAGGTCCGTCGACAGGAGCCTGGAGGAGCTGGAATCCGCCGTTAGCCCGTCAACCGTGGGTGTACGCATCAGCGACACAGCCGGTTGTCCTGGGCGCCGTCCTCGCCGAAACCGAGGGTTCGCGGCGGCGACGACGAGGCGGTCCACCTCGCGGACCCATTGCTGGGTCGCTGAATGGGGCGCATCCCCCGCAGGTGGGTTGCGCAGCAGCGCTCTTGCTGCAGCTAGCGCACCTCCATGGTGTATGCTCAGCGCTGCAGAAGATCTCACACTGGTCGGGGCCTGCATAGCCGGAGTCGGCGTCGCCGCAGTCGGCTGCTGGCTACCAGCTTGTGCCGACACACTCCGTCCTGAGTGTGTCGACATGTACTCCCCAGTGGTCACGGTTCGCCGTGAACGCGGAGGGGGAGAGGTTGCCGCTGAAGGAAGCTTGGTCATCTTCGTCGGCGGGAACTCGTCGCGCTAGGGGAAAAGCCCCCTACCTGGCGCGCCAAATGTCGAAGTGTGTGATCGACACTTCCCCCGGGCCTGCACTGGGCAGCCCGCGGAGGTTCTTTTTTCGGAGGGGTTAGTCCCTAGCGGAGAGCTTGCGCAGATGGACGAGTTAGTAAGAGCTTGACACGGCGAGTTTTACGTGGTTCAGGCCGCCGGAGCGTAAAACCCTACGTCCACGGCGAGCTATGGAGCTCGCTGTATTGCTTGCTGCTCAGGGCCGGAGGCCTGAGCTTGGGGGTGAGTTACAGCTTGAGAGTGTATGGCTAGCGTATGAGTTGCAAAGTGCGAACCCTTGCTATCGACGCCTACCCGAGCCTTTTATAGTCCAAGACTCGGGTGGCTTACAAGGGAAGCCGGGACCCGACAGGTGGTCCCGAGAAGATTGTCTTTTATCTACCGTATCTGCAGTTATGCCGGTAGTTGTCTCTGGTCGAAGGCTTCTGAGTCTTCATCTTGCCGCCCTGCCCATGCCGCATGCTAGTCGTAGTGGTTGATGACGGCGCAGGCGGCATGGATGTCTTGTCGCGGTGTGTTATTGGCTGACAGGTTCTGACACCGCGCGCCAGTCTGTGATGCGACTGGGCGCAACGGCACCTGACAGAAGCGTTCTCCGCGTCTCCGCGTCTTGGGAAGACGCGGGCCTTGAATACCTTGTACGGGCAAGGTATGGAGCGTATTTACACCCACTGCCTATCGCTCGGGGCAGGCAGCGTCGCTCTGCTGCCACGCGGCGGGCCCGGAGCCCTTCTAAGAGAAGAGGAGTGTCAGCCCCGCGGGGCACGTGGAGCCTCCGGACCTCTCCCCACGGAGTGGGATGTCCGGCCTCTGTATGCCACGTGGCGGGCCGTCCGGCCCCGCTGGACACGCGGCGCCTTCAGGCCTCTCTCCTGCGGAGGGGGAGGTCCGGCTTCTGTTTGCCACGTGGCGGGCCCAGAGCTCTCCTCTAAGGAGAGGGAGGTCCGGCCCCGCCGGACGCGTGGCGCCTTCGGAGCTCTCCCTGCGGAGAAGGGCGAGTTCCTTAGGCATTTTACCCTGTGCGCGGGGGTACCCCATATCTCAGGTACCGACAGTCCCACTTCCAATTTTAACCCCTGAACTTAACTCCATTTCACTGTTGTAAACTGTAGGCCCTAAACTGCCCATGGTGATTTTAATTATTCACCCCTGAACCATTTGAATTTGTTAGAATTCAAATTGGGTTTGGTTTGACTAAATTTCAGCACATGTTCAGTTTGAAATTTAAATAAAGTTTGAATTTGCTACACTTAGCTCATGTCAAGATCAACTCCAAATGGAGTGAAAATTGGTGTGTGAGCTCACAAAAATGTGCTGAGTAAAAATATGCCTCCCACTTTTGAATTTATGGGATACAAACAGTTTGAATTTGAATTTGAGTTCAAACTACCCTCTTTCTAGCTTACCCAAAAGGACTTCAAAAAGGTTTGAAATTTGAGTGAAACTTGGCATGGACATTCCTAGCACTGTGTAGGAGTTTTCATATGCCCAGCCCCTATATATCACATGTGGGAAATACCACTTTTGCACTATGTGAGTTTGTTCTCTAATGAGCATGTTGATAATGGTTACTTGCTCTTCAAATGTGTCCATCAACTCTCTTCAAATGAGGTGTGTGTGTGTGTGTGGTGATGAACACTTTGAAGGTGCCAAAAACTGAGGCCTTTACAGGTTATGTGTATGAAATCCTACCTTTTGGCGTTATGGGTTTCCCTTCTAATCACCCTCTTGATTGTGTTTACTTACTCTTCTCAAATGTTCATGAGCTATCCACCAAATGAGCTGTGGTGTGGTGAGGTGATGAACATTTTAGCAAGTCAGCTCTTGGGCTTTTACATATATGACCTAGCTCATGACCTTGGGGTTGCTCTACGCTGTTTGTTAAGAAGAACGACGAGACACTAAGACTAAGTGTTGATTAGCGTTCGCTCAATGCCGTCACTGTAAAGAATAAGTAACCTGCCCCGCATCGATAGTTTATTCGATCAACTAGTTGGTGCAAGGGTAGTCTCGAAGATGGTTAGAGCTCATAAAATATCATAACATCGAGATCCACTACCATCTGGGAAAAGTGAATGTGGTTGCCGACACGCTTAGTCGGAAAACCCATGTTCACAACTTGGCGACTGCTGAGCTGGAAGAAGAGGAACCAAGTATCCGTGTCAGTCCGTATGGAGCACTCTATAACATTGCTCTCATTCCAACAATCTGAGGAGAGATTGCTGAGGTTCAAAAGAGAGACAAGGGTATGTCTCACATATGGAGAAGAATAGACAACGAAGAGATGAGGTGGTTCAGGAAGGACACTGAGGGATGTACAATAGAAGTGAACTTGAAGGCTGTACAATCCCGATAGAAAAGCTACGCTGATCAAAGGCGTAGACCATTGCATTTTGACGGCGGAGAACATGTTTATCTTCGTGTGTCTCCGATGAAAGGAATTCACCGGTCCGATGTAAAGGGGAGATTTTGCTCCCCGAGCCTTAGATCCATTTGCTATCACGGCGAAGTGTGGACCCGTAGCCTACCGGCTGGAACTACCGGCAAGCTTTTCTGGTGTTCAAGACATATTTCACGTGTCACAGCTACGGAAGTGCCTTAAAGTTACCATTGCTGTCCGCACCAAAGAAATCGACGAGTGGAGACCGGACCTTACGTACTTCGAGCGACCGGTTCAGACTATCGATAAAAGGATCCGGCACAACTGGAACCGGACATCAAGATTTTATAAGATGCTGTAGAGTAATCATACCAGGAAAGAAACAAAATGGAAAGAAAAGATTACCTCCGCATAAACAACCCGGAACTTTTATCGTCAAACAGTTTGGAATTACCTCCCCCGTCTCGTTCTTCTTTTGGAATCTCGGGATGAGATTCTTTTTAAGGGGGGGAGAATGTAAAAGTCCCAAAAACGTGAATGTAAAGAAGCGGATGTTTGAACGTCATTGTGTTTCGGGTTCATGGAAAATGGGACTTACAAAAAATTTCTTACATGGGATGGTATACGTGGGGTTCAACAACACGGGTTCAAGCATTCATTTGAAGGTGTTGGACCAAGGTGGAGTTAAACTCCTGTGTAAATCATACATGGGTTTGAGAAAGAATAAAAAGTAGATCCTTAGACTTAAATGCTCACCTCAAATTGCCGTCAAACTTTTAAATACACATGGAACCTCATACATTTAAAATTGAGGAGATTTATGCGGCAACCATTTGCTTTTAGGGTGAGCTAAAAAGGAGTGAATTATGATCATGTTTGAATTCGTGATGAATTCAAAATGTTAAGGCAAAGGAATAACTTGAGTTTGTGTCACATGAAATGATGAACACAAACATTGACATGTGGGGTAAGTTAAAAAAATCCTTTAGCTCATACTGAACGCATGTTAACACAGAGAAAGAATTTCACTCCCAAAAAAAATCTAACTCATGTGCACATTCTCTATGAGTAGAGGGGAGGGAAATTTAAACCCAATTTTGAATCTTTGCAAAGGATTCATGTTCAGATTGTCCAAATGCCTATATGTGAGATGACCATTGCATTCCTCAGGTATTAAATAGCTTAAGTCCCAAATTTGGAGAAATTTGGAGCTCATATACCATTTGTTCAAAGCATTATTTGAGATCACATTCAAATTCAAATTTGAATTTGGAAACTGGATCAAATGTGATCAATTTTGAAATCTGATTTCATATTCAAACTCCTCATCATGTTTGGCCTATACTCCAAATTTGGTGAGATTTGGACAACGGTTGCGTGGGAATCTCAAAGCACAGCGGGGAAAAATCAAATGAGAGGGCTGGACCCACAGGTCATTGGCTCTGTGCAGTGAACCGACTCCTCCCTCGCACGATAGCGCGCCAGCAGCCGGACGATACCGTTCCCGGCAAATCACCGACGCCACCTCCTGCTCCATTTCTCGGTTTCCCCCGGCTCTTATCCTCCACACCGAAGCAACACACGAATTTACTCACTCCCAGCTCGTGCTCTTGCTCCCTGTTCTGCTCTCGCGCGCGAAAGCAAGCCGCCGGCGCCGCCTCTGTTCTTCTCGAGTGCACACCGGCATTGTTCCTCCTTTCCTTGAGCTGTCAACACAAAAAGGGAGCGCAAACATGTGTACCAGGTCTTCCCCAGCTCAGCTCCGACGCTCGGGGCTGCTGTTGGACATAATTTGAAGATCAACGCCGAGGCCGAGGTGCAAACGGCGGAAACCGAAGTCCGGCCACCGTGGACAGAGCGCCACGGCCACCCTCTTCCCCAACTTGCTGTACACGAAAGGTGCGCTTGCATGTCCTGATCGTATAGCCAAAGGCCGTTTAGCGTTTGCTAGATCCAGTAGCAAGAATTTCACCATCTCCCGAAACCTAGTGCATGCGAGTAGGGCTCGGTCTACCCCAAAATTCGCGTTACGATCGACCAAAGCTCGAGCAAGCTTGCACACAGATTCTACACTTCCTAGTGGCCCTCCTCGAATAAGAACCGATCGAAAACATCTAGGATCAACCGAGTTCTAGCCATTTTTCGTGCCACCATGGAGAAATCGCCTCGGGTCACCGTGGAGCTCGATGTTGCCGGCCTTTTCACGGGGTTTGGCTTCCATTTTCAGCATCCTCTAGCTGCCACGGTGCTCTCCGAGCAATTCCCGACCGTTTTGATGTGGTGTACAGGGTTTCCGACCATGCCAGAACCCTAGCAGCCGCTGCCACCGTCACACACCATTTTCCGGTGCTCTCCGGCCGCCAGCGACCCCACCGACCATCTCAGAGTGTCTATAAACGTGGGGGCGGCAAGTTTCAGCTCGGTCGGCGCCCGGGAACCTCAGTCCAGCGACCCTCGCCGGTGCACCCCGCCGCTGCCCTCTGTTTGGCGCGAGGAAGAAGATGAACTGATGTGTGGGGCCCGCAGCCGAGTTTAAACATTTCCAGAATTTTTCTAATTCAGTTTAAATTTTGGAGAGCCATAACCTTGTGTAGGAATGTCAAAAAATTGTCTAACTAATTTTAGGCACCACATTCTTAGCTTAGGAAAAGCGCTTTTGGATTCCTCTCAGAGAGTACTATCCACGGGTGCAGCCCAATATTTATGGAAATCCCTGGATTTGGCTCATTAATTCATAAAATGAAAATCTTGTAGGAATTTTTTCAGGAGTTATCTGTATTGGAAAATTCCCAAATTTAGGCAGAAGATCCTTCCAAATATACTTGAACTCCAGTAAAAATTTCAGAGTCATTGGACCTAATTTGCTTGTCCAAATGAGGTGTTAATTCTTTATGCCTCTGAAAATTGGAAAATAGAATAGAGCTCCTTTTCAGTTTCTCACCAATTCTTGTAAAAGTCATAACTTGGTGTAGGGAAATCCAAATTTAGTGATTCAAATTGGGTTGGATTCAGATTGAAAAACTATATCCAAATATGCAACCCAATTTATAAGAAAGTCATTATTTATTTCTCGAAAATTCTTTAAAATTTTTCAGAAAAAGAATTTTTAAGGGAGTTTGGTTCATCCAAAAATCCTCAACTTTTTCCAGAATATTCTTTATTATGTTAGTTAACGCCTGTAAAAACTTAAGATCATCTGGAGTTGATTTGGTTAGGAGAATTCTGATTTCAAGTTGCTGTGTTCAAATGAGTACAGAAACATTTCCAGAGAATTTCCAAAATTTGGAAATTCAGTTCTGGGCAATTCCTAGTTCCAAAATTCCTAGGAAAATTCATGAAAGATCCCTGAGCAAGGTTTGAAGTTGTGGTTCACTTGGATTTGCATTAAAGTTCAAATTTATTCAGAATTAATTCTTTTTTGCCGAAATACTTAGGGAATTGTTCTGAGTGAACTACTCATTGAAAAAATTCTAAATTTTGGTCCAGATTACTTTCTTGTGACAAGGAACTCACATGAAATTTTTCATCTCCATTGGAGCTCTGGATCAGTACTGTGCTGTTCGACCTCATTAGGTGATCAACATACAAGTGATGAAAAACACTTATCACTTGATCATAGTGCTTAAACCCAAAATCAAACCACTAGCACCAGTGTCATTTTAAATTCTTAAACAGAGTTCCAGTTTTAAACTTGTCTTTAGAACTTGTTAGCAAAATCTTTACAATTAAACACATATGCATATTCATAACGTGTAGCCTCTACGTGAAGATTGTGAAGCAATTGAAGTGGGGATCAAAGAGGAAGGAAAGCGAGTGATCAAGACACAAGTGGTCTTCACTAACTGAATAGATACTTAATCACCTGCAAAACTAAGGTAAGCTCCGGTTTGTATTTAAGTTGTTTACAAGTTTTATTTTGTTCACTACTATGGTTAGAGTTTGTATGTGCATTAGGTCAAGTATGTTTTATACTCCAAATGCATGACCAAAGAAACCCTCGAGTCAAGGGTAGAAGATGTATACCCTCTTTAGAATAATGACGTGCTAAACAGGCTATGACATCCAGTAGAAGTCGAGTAGTTAGAATCTACTCGCGAGCTATAGTGCGGAATCACACGGGTATGAATTAATGAGGCAAACTAAAGTTTATGTTTCCAAAGATGAGACCGGGCAGGAGGGTTAGGCAGCGACAAGACGAGGTCTTGGTCGAGTAGTTCTGCCTGTTTCGGTTAAGGACCGAGGCGTGTGCAGCCCCGCTGAGCAAGTATTGAGTTGTGTACCGGATGCTTACTGCTATATGGGACCCAGAAAACCGATGTACCAGGTTAACTGGATTGTAGAGGCATACCACATCGTCTAGTTAGACCTATGAGCCCGAGACGACGCGACCGGTTCTACAATTGGGTGTCCTGTAAAAGGTTGCCACATACGACATAATGAAGGACGCCAGATTTGGGTCTTCAGAGGCAGGCGTATGTGTCGAGTTATCTGGGCTGTGTTTGATTCGAATCACCATCCCTCGCGGTAATGAGTACCGCTTGCTCACTGTGTTGTGACGTAGTAAGCAAATTGTGTGAGAACAGTTTGCAAGATTTAATTGCTGCTATGATAATTGGAATTGCATGAAAACCATGTATTAAGTAGTGATAGAGCAAAATAAAGTTAATTTCCACCTTGGGACAAGTAACATTGGAGTGAAGCATTTCTTGTTTGATTGTGGAGTTCCAATGTTGCTGGGCGCAAGGGCACTACTATGATGGCTAAAATCTGAAAGTTAAGGATGAACTGTAGGCGAGTCTTTTTGGCAAATTACATGTTTAGGTCTTAAATTACTTTCATGTAGAGTTGCATGATTTAGAAGAGATTGTTAAGTCCTGCTTAGCCTTTGTGCTCACTCTTATTATGTGAGTGGTTTTGCATGTTAACTTCGACGCTTATAAAGAAGGTTGTCCGGTGAGACTCGGAGACTTCCGAGTCATGTCACCCACGGAGAACCTAGCCGCTGCAATGTCGTCGTGTTGCTAGCGAGAGGAGTCCGCGGGCTGGACCTTATTTCGAGTGCTCATTAGTTATTCGACGTTAGTGGTTTGTAGTCTTCCTCTGTAGCTAATTGATGTAAATTATTTACAAAAAAATATTTGTAGGCTTCCGCTTTTGATTTATGTAATGCAGTTTCCTTATATGTGTGCTGTTGGGTGCCGCATAACACGGCACCACCCAATGCGATTCCCGGGCGAGTGGCACGGCCCCGTGACACGGGTGTCGGGGTCCCCCTCAGCGTATTGTGTGATATCCTGGCTCTCGGCTTAAAAGGATTGATAGAGTACTCATACCATCAAGGTATACCTTCTTTTCCGAAAGCCCACCTGCAAAGGACTCTGAGGTTAAGCGTGCTTGGCCCAGAGAAATTTAGGGATGGGTGACCGACCGGGAAGTTTTCCTGGGTGTGCACGAGTGAGGACAAAGTGCATAGAAAAGATGAGTGTTGGTCTGTGGGGATAGCCTATGGTCCTAGAGAGCTGCCACAAATGGTATCAGAGCCGACTCTCACAGTTTTACGGGTGCGTACGGGTCAGTGAGAAGGATACGGTGGCTTACGGGTCAGGGATGTGGGTACGTACGCATGACGCGTGGGTCCTCTGTGAGGGACACGGTATGGGTACGTATGCTGCTAACAGGACGTATGATATGCGTATGCAAGTACTGAATGTACGGACGTGGCTAAGAGGGGACGTGGCTAAGAGGGGACGTTCCTGTCTTGGTGTTGACCGACGAGGATGTCTGTCTTCTAAGGGGGTGGATTGTGTGATATCCTGGCTCCCGGCTTACTAGTATTGATAGAGTACTCATACCATCAAGGTATACCTTCTTTTTCGGAAGCCCACCTACAAAGGACTCCGGGGTTAAGCGTGCTTGGCCCGGAGAAATTTGGAGATGGGTGACCGACCGGGAAGTTTTCCCGGGTGTGCACGGGGGGGGGGGGGGGGGGGGGGACAAAGTGCACAGAAAAGACGAGTGTTGGTCTGTGGGGATAGTCTATGGTCCTAGAGAGCTGCCACAGCGCCGGTCGCGGGGCTAAATTGGGGAGGGGCGGCGCCGGGCGAGTCTATGCAAGGCGATGGTGAAGGGCAGCTTCGGTCGCTGGGCTGCGTCGGGGATAGCCTGTGCGGGACCTCTGCGGCAGAGTGGCGGATGAAGGTGGCCGAGGTGGCAGCGGCACGTCCCAACCCGGCAGCAGTGGCGGCCGAAGGTGGCCGAGGCGGCGGCGGCAGCACGACGCAACGAGTACAGCGACGGCAGCACGACGCAAAGCGTACGGCCACGACAGGTTCGCACGGGCGGTGGGCTTGGTCGCGGAGGCGCAGCGCGAGAGAACGAAAACCAAGCTCGATCCGGTCTACTCCCTCCGGTGCACAAAAAATTGTCGTTCTACACAGAAGCCATGAGTGCACAAAAAAGTGACGTTGAAGCAGAACCGAGAAGTTTGTCTTGTGAAAAAACGTAATAAACGCATGGTAATGTGTGTGGCTAGGAATTGAACTTGCATGAGAGGACTGGGAACTAGTGAAGTAGACCAGTCAAGCTATTAAATGGACTACGATAGTAATGAAAAGAAAGTTTATTTAATACTTCCTTAGTATGCGAGAACATGTCCAAAACGACAATTTTTTGTGCACCAGAGGGAGTACGGTATAAGGATTTATTTTCATGAGCTGTGTGGCGGTTGACGAAAATGCATGCCTAGTTTTGTGTGCCCTGTCAGAAGCCAACGAAATAACAACGTATTTTTCTGAGCCCCGTATCAGGCCCACGAAAATAGCCTATTTTCGTGTGCCTTGTAAACAACCCACAAAATTAGATGAAAGTATTTCCGTGAGCCTTTTATGTGGCCTACGAAAATAGCCCTACTCCTGTCCGAAACAGACGAACTCTTATCTATTTTTGTGTGCTCTTTTCTCTAACCCACGAAATTACAATCTTTTTCCTGTGCTATCTCCCAGGCCCACGAAATTAGATTATATTTTCGTGTGCTCCTTTTCTAACCCACGAAATTACATCCTATTTTCGTGAGCTAGGTGTTGGCTCACGAAAATATATGCAATTTTGTGAGGGTCCACGAAAAAACATATAGCCAACAAAAATAATACATTTTCCTGTAGTGACTGTACCACAAATACTTGTACACTAATCTGTCTTAAACACGTAGCTTTAGTTCCCAGGCTGTCAGCGATTAACTGAATAAATATCGTCACAACGGAGCGAATTTCATACTTGTACCCCACCAAAGATAATAGCCCAAAAGCTGTAGAGGCTGGAACTTTTGTCCCATTATTAGAAAAAAAAAGATGATAGCCTAATCAGAACAGCATACGCACTAGTATCAAGCATACCCGGAAGATCTTCTGGTGGCAGGCAGCCGGAACTGAACCCACGGCAAGGATAAGATATGCCAGGTGGCATCATCCTAGTGGGGAGAATCGTCCGGGGCGCCACGCGCGCTGGCTGGGAATAATCCGCGCCCATGCAATTTGAGGCCATTACGCCCTTACTCTCGTACGCCTCACCCCCACCCTCGCCAGCAGAGCTAGCTGACAGGCACCGCGTTGCCAACTCTCTAGCGGGCAGAGCTCCATGGCGAGCACCAACATGGCGTCGGCCACCTCGCGGTTCATGCTGGCCGCGGGCGTGCCCACCGGCAACAACAGCGGCAACGGCATGAGCGGCCGCGTCAGCTTCATCGCGGCGTCCAACCGGCTGGGCAGGAGGCTCGTGGTCCGCGCCGAGGAGGAGGCAGCCGCCCCGGCTGAAACCGTGGCGCAGGCTAAGGCGGAAGGGGAAGGGTCCGTGGCCACCAAGCCCAAGGCCGAGAAGCCGCCACCGATCGGGCCCAAGAGGGGCTCCAAGGTCCGGGGGAGCATCCCAAATTTAATTAGCGTGCTAAGTCAGTTCTAAGCATTGGTTGCTATCATCAATAAGTGCTTAATGGCTCTTCGATTCTCACGCCATGATCGCCAGGTGAAGATCCTGAGGAGAGAGTCCTACTGGTACAACGGGATTGGTAACGTCGTCACAGTCGACCAGGTAACTCGTTAGTTTGTGGTTACGTTTGTCCTACTGTGGATTAGCAAAAGATAAGCCAACTATTGTTTAGTGCAACAACTGGTATCTGACCATCATTACACTAAAACTTTCATGGGATCATTTACGAAGATCAATACTCGCATAAGTAGCTAGTCTCGATATTATTTTTCTGGGAGTCTGAAATTAATTAACATTTCTTTTCAACCTACGCTCTGAGTCAGTGATCAATTTTAAGGTTTATGCACTTGTCGTCAGTTATCTTTCTGCTATTATAGTATTATATATTGATTATAGAAAAAAGTATTAATGTATCGACTATAAAAAATTATAAATTATAGACATTTGATATACATCTGATGACTCAGGGATTGGGTTGAAAACAGATATTACTTTTAGATAGCTAAAAATGAGTAACTCCCTCATTTTTCAGATCATTGAATAAATGAACTTGAATTCTACGATTTCCGTGCAGGACCCCAACACCCGCTACCCGGTGGTGGTGCGATTCAA
This sequence comes from Neostapfia colusana, assembly GCA_030760725.1. Lineage (NCBI taxonomy): Eukaryota > Viridiplantae > Streptophyta > Magnoliopsida > Poales > Poaceae > Neostapfia > Neostapfia colusana. The sequence continues at coordinate 37,387,338 of JASWHV010000009.1, read as the reverse complement.
CAAGGTGAACTACGCCGGCGTGTCGACCAACAACTACGCCTTGGACGAGATCCAGGAGGTGAAATGAGCCTGCTCGATTATTGCTTCGAGCTCTCCAATCTCTGGTAGCTTGTGAAAAATGAGGATGGAAGCCGTTGTCTGGGCCTCGCAAAATCTCGTATGTAATAGTTTAATGGATATGACCTTTGTGTAATTTCTGGTAGCTTCACGATGGACTCAACAATCTCTTGCTTTTAATTACTGTTTTGTACGTGCATACTCACTATGTTTTCTTTTATTTAATGTCCATACATGACTAGCTCATTAAAAAGACGATTACATTATGAGGATTTTTTTGGTTTATGAATTTCATCTATATTTTTCTTATCTATAAATGAAGAATGGGATTTTAAGCATTGTGTTGCCATCTGAATTGCGTTTGATATTGAGCCGCGCAGCAAGTCTGCTGGAACGTGCATGGACAGTTGGGCTGTACATTAGGACTCGTTTGCACTTGAGCAAGGACCCAGACAGTAGGCCACACTTTGGGATTGCTGCTAGCGTACCGGTGCTTTCCGTAAACAAGGCTTGAGAACCGCAACAGCCAATGCCCAAAGATAGAAACCGCACGATCCCACCTATGTCTTCAAGAAATCACTATATATGAAACTGTTGGAAAATAGGCGGTACACTACTCTATCAATTCTACCGCGTCATCCAAGAAACATGCTTGTATAGAGGTCATAGATAGTTACCACTAGACAAGTAGCGCAGCGGAACATAGACACGCGTCGGTGTAGGAGAAGTAGAGGGCCACGTTCGTCTCTTCCTCATTCTCGTCACGGCAGCAGGTCGACGATCACGTTTATCGTAGCCGATCAATGCAGCACTAGCAGCAACGCCTCCACTGAGTCCACACGTACAGGGAGGAACACCGTGCGCCGGTGTGCTAGCACCGTGCACGCGGCAAGGGGCTTGGCGTGAAGTCTGTGAGGGCTGGCGGCTAGGGCTGTCACGTGTGGTGGAGTCATCAGCCCCTAACCCTGCCACTCGTATTTATAGGCGTACTAATGGGCTTTTAGGTCACAGGCCCATTAGTACCCTAATTGCTTATGGATCAAATATCCAACAGGTCGTAACCCGAATTGTTATGATTGCCTCTTGGGCATATCACCAACAATCTCCCACTTGCACTAGAGTCAAACATCTAGCCAAGCTTTTCGATATTCTAACCCCTTAAGTGTGTGACCCGTTAGGTTCATGTGCAGTCGGTTGTGAATGGAGACCGTTTCAACCACAAGTCAATAGAGGTACCTAGCAGGACATACTGACTCCCGAATGTACATAAAGATCATATCGGATGAACCTAGATATATTCACATGCTAATCCCTTTGCCTCACGATACCAGTCAAGCTCAAGGCGAGATGCATGCCATCCTTGTGATAGCTCGACCATTCACTCGATCGAATAGTGGATTCATTCCATGAATAACTTTTAGTCATTCTAATTAACTTTAATCACTTGGCATGGCCGTGCACATTCAAATCAATCTATCTCGAGGGGCCTAGAGATATCTCTCCTGTTATCAAGGAGGGGCAAATCCCATGTTGATCCGCGCACATCCCATTCTATGTTTCATTATGTACCCGAAGACTACTTTTATGACTATCCTATTATGGAATAGGATTTGGTAGTCTCAAAGTATTACACACAGTGAGAAACAATGGTGATCTCAGATCTAAGGATCTAGCAGGTGTATCACTCAAGACCAACTGATGACACATATGAAAATAACAATTCCAGCAGTGTCTCAGAGTGGGTCAATCCAACACAATGTTTACTAACATGCGTTCACATTATTAATTTGATATATCCATATCTATGACCCGTGAAACATGATCATCAATTAGTACATGTGCTAGTTTGTATGACATCATTATCTCATATAATGATATAGAGTAGGGATCATTTAGAGTAACATTATTATTAACAAAGAGTTTCACGAACAAGTCACATACTTGATGATCAAAGTAAATAATGATTACTCATATAACAATTTATTTAATAGTACATAAACATAGTTATGACACAAGTATCCCACTACACACTATGATCACTGATGTAAGTATCTAATACCCATAGATTTTGTGTGCGCCTCATGCTTTGATTGTGAAAGAGGTTGTGTCAACGGATCTGCAACATTCAAATCCGTGTGCACCTTGCATATCTTCACATCACCTCGGTCGATGATCTCTCGAATGAGATGATAGCGTCGTAGTACATGTTTGGATCTTTTGTGTGATCTAGGCTCCTTTGCCTGTGCGATGGCTCCACTTTTGTCACAATAGAGATCCACAGGACCGGACGCACTAGTAACAACACCCAACATAGAAACAAATTTTCTGATCCAAACAACTTCCTCTGCGGTTTCAGAAACTGCAATATACTCCGCCTACGTCATTGAATCTGCTATTGTATCTTGCTTGAAATTTTTTCAGCTCACTGCCCCTCCATTGAGGCAGAATACAAAACCAGATTGTGGTCTAGAATCATCCTTATCAGTTTGGAAGCTAGCATCAGTGTAACCTTTTACAACAAGCTCTTCTTCACCTCGAAACACTAACAACTCATCCTTAGTTCTTCTCAAGTACTAAAGGTTGTTTTTGACAACGGTCCAATGAGTCTCACCATAATCTAATTCATATCTGCTCGTGATTCTTAGAGCATAGGATGCATCTGGGCATGTACATAACATGGTATACATGATGGATCCAATAGTCGAAGCATAAGGAATCACTCCTATCTTTTTTTGCTCATCAAGTGTCGAAGGACACTGTCTCTTGCTTAGAGTAATGCCATGTGACATTGGCAAGAAACCTTTCTTAGAATCTTGCATATTGAACCAATTCAATATCTTGTCAATATATATATCTTGGGTTAATCCAATTATCCTTTTAGATCTATCTCTATAGATACTTATGCCTAAAATGTACATTGTCTCTCCTAAATCCTTCATTGAGAAACTTTTTCTTAATGAGGTTTTAACATCATCAAGCATTGGAATGTCATTTGTGATCAACAATATGTCATCTACATATAAGACCGGAAATACAAGTGCACTCCCACTAAACTTCTTGTAAATATAAGATTCTTCTACTTCTTGATGAAACCAAACCCTTTGACAACTTTATCAAAATTTAGATTCCAACTCCGAGATGCTTGCTTCAATCCATAGATGGACTTTTGAAGTTTGTATATTTTACTAGCATTTTTAGGATCGACAAAACCCTTAGGTTGTGTCATGTACACATCCTCAGTCAGACTTCCATTAAGAAAGGTTGTTTTGACATCTATTTGCCATATTTCATAATCAAAATATGCAGCAATTCCTAGGAGAATAAGAACAGACTTTAGCATTGCGACGGGTGAGAAAGTTTCATCATAATCAACACCTTGAATTTGTTTGAAACTTTCACCAGTAATCACGCTTTATAGATGTGAACATTTCCATCCATGTCAGTCTTTTTCTTGAAAATCCATTTGCAATCGATAGGTCTCACACCTTCGATTGGATTAACCAAGTTCCAAACTTGATTTTTATGCATGGATTCAATTTCCGATTCTATTGCTCCAAGCCATTTCTCGGATTCGGGTCCCTTCGCTTCGTTATAGTTCGTAGGGTCATTATTGTCCAACCATACCGTGTCATGCTGCTCCGTGGTTAGAAGCGTTAACTTTTCAGTCGCACGACGTGCCCTTGTAGACCTTCGTGGGGCTGGTGTTTCATCAACTGGTTGCACAACATCTTGTACATCCTGTATAGGATCAGAGGGTGATGAAATATTTTCAGGTAGTTCTTGAATTTCTTCAAGATGCACCTTGCTCCCACTAACTCCTTTTGAGGGAAACTCTTTCTCCAAGAAGATACCATTACGAGCGGTAAACACTTTACCCTCTATTTTATTATAAAAATAATATCCTTTGGTCTCCCTAGGATATCCCACAAAGAAGCATTTATCAGATTTGGGAGTGGGTTTGACATTAAACGTTTGACATAAGCATCACACCCCCCAAACTTTGAGTAAAGACGATCCGGGACGTTTTCTGGTCCACATCTCGTATGGTGTCTTCTCAACATACTTAGTTGCGACTGTGTTTAGTGTAAACGCAGCAGTTTGAAGATCATAACCCCAAAAGGATAGTGAAAGATCTGGTTGGATCATCATCGACCTAACCATGTCTAACAAGGTTCGGTTCCTCCGCCCGGACACCCCATTCCATTGACCGTTCCAGGTGGAGTCAACCGTGGAACAATTCCACATATTTTAAATGATCATAAAATTCATGGCTCAAATATTCACCCCACGATCAGATCGTAGAAATTTAATTGTCTTGCCCAATTGATTCTGTACTTCATTCTGAAATTGTTTGGACTTTTCAAAGGATTCAGACTTGTGGCTCATTAGATAGACATGTCTAAATCTACTAAAGTTATCGGTAAACATGATGAAGTACTAAAAATCACCTCTGGCCATTGAACTCATTGGTCCACATACATCGATATGTATAAGTCCCAAAAAGTCACAGGCCCTCTAACTCTGACAAGTGAAGGGTGCTTTTGTCATCTTCCAAAGCAAATAAGATTCGTATGTAGCAAGTGATTGAAAATCAAATGATTATAGTAAACCATCTTTATGGAGTTTTTCAATGTGTTTCTCATTTATATGACCTAAGCGACAATGCCAAATAAAAGTGGGATTTAGATCATTTCGTCGAGCCCTTTTGGTATTAATGTTTCAGACAGTTTTATCCTCAAGATCAAGAACATATAATCCATTAACCAATGGACATTGGGCATAGAAAATATTATTATAATAAATAGAACAATATTTGTTCTTTTTTACAATCTCATAACCATCAATTTCTTCTAAACATGAAGAAGAGATAATGTTCTTTCTCAAAGTATTAATGCAATAACAATCAATTCCAAAACTAATCCTGAGGGTAATGACAAGTGGTAGGTCCCGACAGCTATGTCCGCAACCTTTGCTCTATTGCCGACATGAACATTCAACTCACCTTTTACAAATATTCTAGTCTCACTTAGACCCTGCAACGATTTGCAAGTGTGAATCATCGATCCAGTATCAAATACCCATGATCCACTAGAAGATAATGCAATATTAATTTCTATAACATTTATACCTAAAGCGGAAGTCTCACTTCCCTTCTTCTTCTTCAGATCCTCCAAGTATTTCTTGCAGTTCCTTGGCCAATGCCCCTTAGCATGACAGTGAAAGCATTCATCACCAGGAGAAGGTTCAGATTTTCCCTTTGGCTTAGACTTTCAGCTTGAGGGCTCATCGAGAACCTTTCCCTTGCCATTGCCTTGAGGACGCGTCACACACTTCCTATTTTTATTCTCCTTTTAAACAATCATCACACGAGTGTTGTTTTTCTTAATGCTTTCTTCCGCTGTTTTAAGCGTCCCATGCAATTTAGCCAACATTTTCTTCATGCCATTCATTTGAACATTCAATATAAACGGCTCATAGCTCGGTGCGAGTGACTGGAGAACAACGTCAATAGCCAGATCATCCTTGAGTTCAGAACCAAGTTTGCCCAAAGTCTCAATGTAACCAATCATTTTGATTACATGAGGGCTGACCGGGCTACCCTCTGCCAGCTTGCATGAGAAGAAGGACTTTGAGATGTCGTATCTCTCAGCTCTAGCTTGGTTCTCAAATATACCGTGCAGTCCCTCAATCATAGAATAAGCATCTGCATGCTCATACTATTTTTGCAGATCAGGGGACATAGTGGCGAGCTTGAGGCAGCTTACGTTAAGCGCATCATCACAGTGTTTCTGATAAGCTCTACGTGCTGCAGCAGTTGCATCACCTTGGAGGTCATCGGGGTATGGTTACAAAAGAACGTACTCAGTTTTCTCTTGCCTAAGAATGATTCTCAGGTTGCGGTACCAATCGATAAAGTTATCTCCATTGAGATTTTCCTTTTCAAGAAAAGATCGCAAATTGAAACCGGAATTGTTACTAGCAGACATGATCTACAATAGAAAATAAATATGCAAGGTTTTAGCACTATGTTATGTATCAATCTTCTATTAACAGTTTAATAAAAGACACCACCACCATGTGAGTATCGTCCTCCCTCTAACGACATATAGTGGTCCAAGATCCATATTCACTAATTCCTAGTGAGCTTTGGCTTCACTGCTAGAAAATTAGTGACATAGGTAAACAAAAATTGTTAATCATATCTCTATATGACTCTTGTTTGTTGGGTGACATCCAATGCCCCGGCTCCCAACTCTATGCCATAAAGCTCAAAACCATTTTGATAGCTTTGTTGAGTAAACTAACACTATGCATGTGAGTGTCCAACATTCACCCTATGCATTATGATAGATGATGGTATTTTGTTTTGGCAAACCTACCACACAACGATCAAAATAACATAGATGCTGCTATTGGTATATGGCATCAAATACTCAACTTTTGCGAGGGAAGCTATTCTATCGTGACAAAACATCCACCATATGAAAAAGCATGAAAAGAATAGTAGTAAACATCACAGGCATATGATCATATCATATCATGAATTGTATGGCCTTTAGAATCATAGTGGCCTCCATCGCCATGGTTCCATCATTATCTAAGCTGCCATGCCTCCCTTCTTGTGGTGGTCACCATCTCCACCATGCTTGAAGACATCTCCATGAATATAAAAGAAGCTAATAAAACTAATAGCTCCCAAATAAATTACATGAGAGATCAAGCATCACAGGTCGACACGCAGGTCGTTGTACAATTATAAGACAACCTCAACCCGGTTTTGTTAAACTTGCAACACGCAGGCTGCATGAATATTACACATAGATCATCACATGACAATAAGGCCATACCATTCACACCATTCCCTGCAAAAACGAGTTAAGCTTGGAACGGTTTCTAGCGCAAAACAATATTACGTAATCGCTATAGCAAACAGCAACGGCGGTCCCGAATCCGACCCATTCAGAATGCCTCAATTTTCAATGTGATTGGTTATTGATGAGAACATCACGACTCATGACCGTGGTCTATTGGCTCACTCTATTAGCTATGTACACGATTAGTCCCAATAGTGATTCCAGCCGGTAGGGACAGATTGCGCACACAACATAGAAAGAGCATGAACTAACCCTTTAGTCATATATGATCGCAATCTACTCTAACCAATTCCAAACCCCAAAAATTGTGCAATAAAATTCATCGTATGAACATGTCTGCAGTCACTACTACAACAAGCTTCATCTTAGACGGCTTTAATCATATTATCACAAGTGGTTTTCAAAACCGCCTGAAATGAAGAGCTCGTGATAATCAGCAATTTTCACAGGCGGACTTAACCTTCATGAATCCACCCATGAAGACTCTTTATCACAAGTGGTTTATAACGTAAGATTATCCGCTTGTGTAACTCCATTATCGCCGACGGTTCTTTACTAGTAGATCACATCTAGTAACAAGATCCAGACCAAAAACTACGCAAGTCGGCTCAAATGCCACTGTTGGGAAATAGGCGGTACGCTACTCTATCAATGCTACCGTGTCACCGAGGAAACATGCGAGTATAGAGGTCATAGATCGTTACCACTAGATGCGCAGCGCAGCGAAACGTAGACGCATGTCGGTGTAGGGGAAAGTAGACGACCACGTTCGTCTCTTCTTCCTCTCGTCACGACAGCAGTTGGACGATCACTTTCGCCATATCCGATCAGCGCAGCAGTAGCAGCAGCGCCTCCACGGAGTCCACACGTACGGAGATGAACACCATGCGCCGGTGTGCTAGCACAGTGCACGCGGCAAGGGTCTTGGCATGAAGCCTGTGAGCGGTGGCGGCTAGGGCTGTCACATGTGGTGAAGTCATCAGCCCCTAACCCTACCCCTCATATTTATAGGTGTACTAATGGGCTTTTAGGTCGCAGGCCCATTAGAACCCTAATTGATTATGGATCAAATATCCAACAGGCCTTAACCCGAATTGTTATGATTGCCTCTTGGTCATATCACCAACAGGAACAACAATTTTGGAAGAACGACAAGAGTGTTGGATTATGCATAGAGTTTGAGTGTTTATACTGACTGGAACATCTTCACCTAGATAGTATAGGATCGCCTACCTCTCAGGCGTTATATATAACACAAAAAGCTAGTCATGGCTTTTTCAGAAAAAAATATTAGTTCACCTAGACATTACTGCATTTGATAATGGAGGAGGATGCATGAAAATTATCAAGTTTTTAGAAAACAGCTCTTGGCTGCTTCGTCATAAGAAGAATCATAGAACTGCACCCCAGTCGTCTCATTTTCATGTAATGAGACAAAAAGAAGCTAGTCCTGTATTTTTCAGACAAAAATATCAGTTTCATGAGAGTGTCTCACGGCCTCGACGAGCCAGGATCAAGCTGAGGGGTCCTGCGTTGCACAGCACCGGATAACACACATAAAAGGTACAAAGCGGAAGCAAAGTTTTATTACATATATAAAAGAGTTTATTAACATGTTTACAACAAAATATGTTCAGTCCACACTCACGGGCGTAGACTACGCACAGAGTTCACGTTCAGCCCATGAACGTGTCCCCTCTAGCACACATGCACACTAACACGGCGGCGTGCACGACTCCCATTCGATGGGGTTGCCCTCTTGGGGGCCCGTCTCCTCCTCAAGAGTCTCCTACTCATAACACCCTGCAAAAGCTTCAAACACAAGCAGTGAGCACAATGGCTCAGCAAGACTCGCCCGTCTTTCCTATACATGAAACTTCTACATGCTGGATTACGTGTAAATGGGAATGTAAGTTGCAAAGGACTCGCCTAAATAGTTGAACCTTACTTTCAAGTTTTAGCAGCAAGTTGTGGAGAACCTCACACTAAGGCACATAAGAGATCCGCAATCAAACAAGAAACGCATTTCTCTCATGTGCATTGCCCAAGGTTGAAAATAACTTTAATTAGCTTTAAACTATATCAATTCATTAGCAATCAAGGTACATCCATCAAATCAGCAAACCTTTAACATGAATCTAGCCTGTTCTTTCTACGTCACGGTACACTGAACAAGTGGTACTCACTGACCGCGAGGGACGGCGATTATAATTGATTTACACCTGCAGGGTTACCCGAATAACCCGTCACATACGCCCGTACTCGATGTTGCCTACAGCAACCATCACGGACGTCGTACGCAACCACCTTTCATCTGTCAGCCAAATGTTGAGCCAGTCCAATCGCCCTGAGCAAGAGGTCTCTGTGCGCGCATCCGCAGTGCCACCAGCCGATTTACACCAAAAGCTCTCAAGCTACTCTCTGAACAACCAGCTATGCCTCAACACCCAGCTACCCGAATTACATCGGTTTCCCGGTTCCTATATATCCGGTAGGTCTTCGGTACTGTTCTAGCTTGTTCAACAGGCCCCCACATGGCTCGGTCCTCAATCGACACAAGCGGAGGTGCGGCACCCAGGCCCCAAAATCCTGCTGCCCTTACTCTCAGCTCGGTCTCATTTTTCTTGCCATATGTTCCATTTGCTATCTTTACCCGAGTAGTGTGCCTCTAGCCTATCCTCACGAGCAGTTCCAACTACTCGACTTGTACCGAATCCTACACTATCTTAGCATTGCAGTAGCTAATCGAGGTTTAAAAACCTAAGCCCAAGCCAGGGTTTTCTTGGCTATGCATTTGGGTTTTCAAACTAGACTCTAATGCATAAGTAAGGTGGATACACAAAGTAAGTTCTCAAAACAGTAAAATTTTATAAAATGGTTAATGCAAACCGGAGCTTGCCTTGCTTCTGTTGGTTGTAGGATAGCTGTTCCTCCGGAGTTATGAAGTCTAGGACTTCGGGATCCTCCTAAACATTAGCAACTATATGAGATAAACAAGTTCAAAGAAAATCTGAAAAATGTTTCTGGACCATTTCATTTTCTCTAGAACAATTTCATTAATCACACCATTAGATGAATCAAATGAGCTCAAATGGATATGAAATTTTTATGGTAGCTCAAGTATATTATGATGAACATCCTGGACAAATTTCAGAATTTTCCACTAGGTTCTCTAGTTAGAATTCTAAACTATTTAAATTTTGAAGAATTACTTCTAGAGAAATAAGGATTTTCATAAAGTGAAACTTGATTTGTTGGAAAGTACTCAGAGAGCTTAGTCCAACAAAATTTGGTTCACTCGATTTGGAGTTTCCTAGCCAAAGTTATATGGGTTTGAAGTTTGAACTAGAAACTAAAATTCGGGAAATGTTTAAATCCCTGCTCATGGGCCCGGGGCTACGTGTCGGCTCCTCAGTGGCTGACACACGGGGCTACGGAGTTCTTCGCGTGCAGCCACAACCGATCCAGATTCATAGAAGTTCCGGTCCGGCTCAACACAATGACTGACATGTGGGACCCATGTTCATCTTCTTCCTCCCCTCGCTCCCACGCGCGCCCGCGCCCGAGCTCACCGGATCTTGCCGGAACTTGCTCCTGCGGCCACCTCCCATGCTCTGGCTCTCTGCTAGGCTTTAACCCAACACGAGGATCACTCCAGTGAAGTTTCCCGCGCCGGCCGTGGCCCCTACCTAGCTTGTGACGACACCGCGGCTCATACCGACTCCGGCGGCGTCGCTCGCTGCCTCTAGCCCACCAAACCCTGAGTTTCCAAGCTCTACAGCACCGTTTGTGACATGTAGATGCTCGACTTGAATTCGGTTTAGCTCGGAAGAGGTCCTAAGTGAGCTCGGACCGTGCGCCTGAAGGCTCCCGCCATTGGCGCCGGTAGCAAAACTTAAAATAGGCTGTGTACCCAGGTTTTCACGCTAAGTTTATGAAGGAAGGATGTTTACTACTGAGTCTAGATCGTGTCGGTGCAGTTTGAGGATCTCTAAATAATTATGGGACGAGAATTTGGAAAATCCACACCCGAAGGTCGGTCTACACCGAACGGAAGGAAAATACGAAATTTGTCATTGGTGATCAACCATTGGGCTATGGTTTGGAGGTGAGCAAAAAGAAGACCTAACACGTCTCGGTATGCCTTAACTTGGGCGTGACACGTTCCCGTTAGGGATGTCCACGCGAGCCCGAGGTGCATAAGAACCTTAGATCACCGGAAAAGCTTTCGGTTTCGGTCGGGAAAAGCCAGACTCGGCTGGTTCCTGCGATGGGAAGGTAGGAGGAGAGGCTCTAGTACAGTTTTGCAGCTGAGAAGCGCGGATTGCACAGAGTGTTTGCCAGCGGTCGACTGCTCCACGGAAAACGGCAGGGCGGCTCTGTTCGTGCGTGTGAGGAGAAGGAAAAACCGAATTGCTGCTGCTCGTGAAGCAAAAGATCGTCGTGTGGGTGTATGTAACCGAGCAAATCCCCAGCCGTGCAGGAAGCAGGAGCTGGCGCCGACTCCAGCTCGGTGGCGCGTGCTGCCTCAGCCCGAGAACCCGAGTCCTCAGTCGGTTCTCTGCCTTGTGAGGCTGACATGAGGGCCCCACTCCCAATTTTAACCTCTAAAATTTAATTTCCCCACTGCTCAAAACAGTAGAGACCCTAATACTCTTTTGTGAGTTGATCATATTTCAAAATGACCACTGGACTTTGAACAATTCAAAGTGTGATTTGATTTGATCAAATTTGTAGCACATGTGGGTCTGAAATTCAAATTGAATTTAAATTTAGCCACAATAGCTCAAGTCAAGATTAACTCCAAATGGAGTGAAAATTGGTGTGTGAGCTCGCAAAAATGTGCTGAGTGTGAATATGAATCCCACTTTTGAATTCATGGGTAGCAAAGAGTTTGAATTTAAATTTAAGTTCAAACTAGCCTCTTTCTGATTATACCAAAAAATACCTCAAAAGGTGACACGGCCCCACGGCCTCGTCGAGCCAGGATCACGCTGAGGGGTGCTGCGTTGCACAGCACCGGATAACACACATCAAATGTACAAAGCAGAAGCAAAGTTTTGTTACATAAACGAGTTTATGAACATTTTTACAACAAAATATGTTCAGTCTACACTCACGGGCGTAGACTACGCACCAAGTTCATGTTCAGCTCGTGAACATGCCCCCGCTAGCACACACGCACACTAACACGGCGGCGTGCACGACTCCGACTCGACGGGGTTTCCCTCTTGGGGTTTCGTCTCCTCCTCGGGAGTCCCTTCCTCATAACACCCTGCAAAAGCTTCAAACACAAGCAGTGAGCACGATGGCTCAGCAAGTCTGACCCGTCTTTCCTATCCGTGAAAGTTCTACATGTTGGATCATGCATATTTGGGAAAGTAAGTTGCAAGGGACTCGCCTAATTATTTGAACCTTACTTTCGAGTTTTAGCAGCAAATTGTGGAGAACCTCACGCTAAGGCACATGAGGGAGCTGCAATCAAACAAGAAACACATTTCTCTCATGTACTTTGCCCATGGTTTAAAAGAACTTTAATTTGCTCTAAACTGCAACAAGTCATTAACAATCAAGGTATAGCTTCCAATCAGCAAGTTTTACATGACTCTAGCCTGTTTTTTTTATGTCACGGTACAGCGAACAAGTGGTACTCACTGACCGCGAGGGACGGTGATTATAATCGATTTACACCTGCAGGGTTACCCGAATAATCCATCAGGTACGCCCGTACACGATGTTGCCTATAGCAATCATCACGGACGTCGTACGCAACCACCTTTCACCCATCCGCCAAATTCTGAACCGGTCCAATCGTCCTGATCAAGACATCTCTGTGTGCGCATCCGCAGTGCCGCCAGCCGATTTACACCTCAAGCTCTCAACCTACCCTCTGAACGACCAACTGTGCCTCAACACCCAGCCACCTGAGTTACATTGGTTTCCCGGTTCCCATATATCTGGTAGGTCTTCGGTACTGTTCTAGCTTGTTCGACAGGCCCACAAATGGCTTGGTCCTCAATCGACACAAGCGGGGCTATGGCACCCAGGCCCCAACTTCCTGCTGCCCTTACTCTCCACTCGGTCTCATTTTTCTCGTCATGTGTTTCATTTGCTATCTTTACCCGAGTAGTGTGCCTCTAGCCTATTCTCGCGAGCAGTTCCAACTACTCGACTTGTACCGAATCCTACACTATCTTAGCATTGCTGTAGCTAATCAAGGTTTACAAACCAAAGTCCAACCCAGGGTTTTCTTGGCTATGCATTTGGGTTTTCAAACAAGACTAATGAAAAATTTAAGTGGGTTTTCAAAGTAAGTTCTCAAAACAGAAACATTTATAAAAAAGGCTAATGCAAACCGGAGCTTGCCTTGCTGCTGTTGGTCGTAGGCTAGCTGTTCCTCTGGAGTGATGAAGTCTAAGACTTCGGGCTCCTCCTCAACCTTAGCGACTACATGAGATAAATACATATATGTATCAATTTGAAGCATTTGAATTTGAAGTTAAATTTGTGAAGACTATAAGTCTTGCTAGACAGGCCCAATGACTCTGAAATCTTTTACTGCAGGTTGGATACAACCTAAACAGAGACTTGGCCAAGTTTCATTTGCAGCAAAGCTCATTTGAGCTCTCCACAAATAATTGTGTACTTGGCCTTAATTTTAACTCTTAGGGTGTTTTAGGGATTTTCATGGAGCAAGCCATGACTTTCTTAAAACTAGATTTTCGAAGTGTCCTAATGGGGTTGGTTTCACTTCATTTGAAGGTTCCTAGCCAAAGATATGTGATAAACAATTTCAGGGAAATTCTGAAAATATTTCTGGACATTTTCCATTTTCTCTGGAACAGTTCTATTAATCGCACCATTAGGTGGATAAAATGAGCTTAAATTGATCTGAAATTTTTATGGTAGCTCAGGGATATTTTGGTGAACATCGTAGCCAAATTTCAGAATTTTCCGCTACAGGGTTCTCCAGTTAAAATTCTAAAGAGATTAAATTTTTGAAGAATTAATTCTGGAGAAATAAGGATTTTCATAAAGTACTAAAAGAGCTGAATCCAACAAAATTTGGTTCACTCCATTTGGAGTTCACTAGACAAAGTTATGTGGGTTTGAAGTTTGAACTAAATCTGGAAATCGGGGAAAAGTTTAAATCGCTGCGCGCGGGACCGGGGCTACGTGTTTGTTTCTCAGCGGCTGACACACGGGGCTACGGAGTATTTCGCACGCAGACACATCAGATCCGGTGCCACAGCTGATCCCCAGTTTAAATATCCGGCCGCTGACACATGGGACCGTAGGCTTCGTCAACCTCCTGACCTCCGGTGCTCGACCGCCGCCCCCCTCGCCGGAGTGCTCGCCTGAGGGGCTTTGCCGTGCGCCAAGCTCCGAGATATTCACCGCTTCTGCCTAATCCCCCACGGAGAACATGGTGCTGGACTTAGCTCAACATGACAACCACCGGAACATGGCCGGTGACAAGCGGCGGCTTCGGAAGAACTTCAACCGTGTCGGCCAGGCTTCCTAGCACCTCAAAAATCGAGCTAATGGTCGTAAAGCATCAGTGCACCATAGGAAAGATTGTCATGAACTCAAAGAAGCTCAGAAGGTGCCGCAACATCGACCTCACCGACGACCCAAGTTGCTTTTCTCGTGGCGGCGTGAAAAATGGCTAGAACTCGGCCGATTAGGGATGGTTTCGTTCGGTTCTTCTTCGAGGAGACGCGCTAGGATGTGTACCAACTATGTGCAAACTGGCTCGAGCGTTGGGGAACCGTATAACCCGAATTTGGGTTTAGACCAAGCTCGGCTAGTTTCCTCTAGGTTTAGGTATTCTTGGAAATTCTCTACACATGGTTGATCATTTGTTACAAGGCTTGCAGCTACACAATCTAGGAAGTATAGCGCACCTTTCTTGTGTAGCAAGCGGACCACAACGACGGCTGTGGCGCTCGGTCGACAGCGACCCAAAGTGGGTTCCGCCGGTACTCGTGAGAGATCGGTGAAAATCCTCAATTTGCCGCCAAACACCACAGGGGACCCTTGGTGTGAGGTGACAGCACGGTAGAGCACGAGATGGCGATCTTTTTTTTTTCCTGTGGAGGGCTCTCTCAACCGGAGTGTGGTGGCGGTGTGCGCTCGGCAACACCGAGAGAGAGGTGGCGGCGACGTTTATCATGAGAGCAGCACTGAAGACGTGTGGGCGTGTGAGAACGGAGGAGAACCCGACTCTGAGCTGCTCGGGGGAGGATATAGACGCCGAACGTCGGCTCCACTGGGGCGCGGGGCGAATCAGCTGCTGGCGCCGAGCCTCGGCGCGGTGGCAACCGCGGCTGCAGGCCGAGAAACCAAGTCCCGGCACTCTTCAGTCAGTTGATCACTGGTTAGACTAACATGAGGGCCCCACTTCAATTTTAATCTCGGAAATTAAATTTCCCCCACTGCTCTAAACAGTAGTACAGCTAATACCCCTTGAAATTTGAATCATCTACCAAATGCCCATTTGAACTTGATAGAATTCAAATTGTGGAGTGTTTGAATATATTTATAGCACATGTGCAGTTTGAAATTCAAATTGAATTTGCTAAAATTAGCTCACGTCAAGATCAACTCCAAACAGAGTGAAAATTGGTGTGTGAGCTCACAAAAATGTGCTGAGTGTGAATATGAATCCCACTTTTTTGAATTCATGGGATGAAAGGAGTTTGAATTTAAATTTGAGTTCAAACTAGCCTCTTTCTTATTATACCCAAAAATACATCAAAATGTTTTGGATTTGGGTGAAATTTGGCTCGAGCATTCCTAGCAAGGTGTAGGAGTTTTTCATATGCTGTGCCACTATATGATGCACGTGGGAAATACCACTTTTGCATTTTGTGAGTTTATCTACTAATGGCCATATTGATTGTGTTTACTTTCTCTTCAAATGTGTTCATAAGTTTTCCTCAAATGAGGTGTGTGTGTGGTGTGATGAAAACTTTGGATGTGTGCAAAAACTTAGACCCTTACATTCCTTCCCCCTTAAAAGAATCTCGTCCCGAGATTATAAGGTGAAAATGAGAGGGAGGACGGTGGAGAATTACCGTATGTGCGACGCGAAAAAGTCGGGGTAGTTAGCGCGAAGAAATCCATCGCTTTCCCATGTCGCTTTATCTATGGAGTGATTACTCCATAGAAATTTGTAGAACCGCAACATACGGTTGCGTGTGGTTCGGGTCTTTTCATCAATTATATGAACCGGTTCCTCTCGATATGTGAGATCCGGTTTCAGTTCTTCAATATCCCCCAGCTGAATGGTAGTTGATAGTTTGATACACTTCCTCAGCTGAGAAATGTGAAAGACGTCGTGCACACCGGAAAGTGTTTCTGGTAATTCCAGCCGGTATGCTACTGATCCACATCTTTCTGTAATCTGGAATGGACCGATGAATCAGGGTGCCAACTTTCCTCTCACCCCGAATCTATTCACGCCCTTCATTAGGGACACACATAGATACACGTGATCCCCGACTTCGAATTGTAATGTGCGTCTTCTCCGGTCCGCATACTGTTTTTTGTCGGGATTGAGCAGCCTTTAGGTTCGCTTGAATCAGCTGAACCTTTTCTTCTGCATTGTTGACAAGATCAATCCCGAAGGTGACCCTTTCTCCAGACTCACACCAATTCAGCGGTGTGCGCCATTTTCTCCCGTATAGTGCCTCGTAAGGCACCATCTTGATGCTTGCTTCGTACCCATTGTTGTACGAGAACTCGGCCAACGGTAAGTGATCATCACAATTCTTACCGTGGTTGATAGCACAAGCTCGTAGCATATCTTGTAGAATCTGATTACCCGATCGGTTTGCCCATCCGTCTATGGGTGGTATGCTGAACTATGGATCAGTTTCGTCCCCAAAGAAGCATGTAGCTGCTCCCAAAAACGAGACACAAATAAAGTGCCCCGATCCAATATGATGGTGCAGGCTACGCCGTACAAGCATAGGATCCGTGAGATGTACAATTCAGCATACTTCTTGGCGTTGTGTTTGGTGTTGACCAGGATAAAATGGGAAACTTTGGTGAGCCGGTCGATGATCACCCACACTGAATCATGCTTCTGAAATGTGGTGGGTAAACCGACGATGAAGTCCATGCTCACATCTTCCCACTTCTAGGCAGGAACGCCCAGTGGTTGTAGCAGTCCCGGTTTTCTCATGTGTTCTGCCTTCACCCTTCGACATGTATCACACTCAGACACGTACTTTGCGATCTCCCGCTTCATTCGTGTCCACCAAAACTTTTTTCTGAGTTCTTGATACATTTTGTTGCTGCCGGGGTGAATAGAAAACTTTGACAAGTGAGCCTCATCAAAGATTTTCTTACGTAACTCCGGGTTACAGGCTATGACAATCTGGTCCTTGAACCATAGGACGCCGTCTCAGTCTTTCCGGAAACATTTCAGCTCCCCACTGTCTACACATCTCTGCAAATGCGACAGGCCCTTGTCATGTTTCTGAGCTGCCGCTATTTCTTCACGGATGGTGGGGATCAAAGCTAAGTTGTATAGAGCTCCATGTGGAATCACATGCAATGGTGGCTCGCTCTCTTCTAACGGTGTGATGGTCAGATTGTTGACGTGTGACTTGCGGCTCAGCGCATCCGCCACTACGTTTTCTTTGCCGGGGTGATAATGGATCTCTATATCATAATCCTTTATCAACTCCAACCATCTTTGCTGCCTCATGTTCAGCTTCTTCTGAGTGAATATGTACTTGAGGCTTTTGTGGTCGGTATATAAATGCACGAGGTTACCGAGTAGGTAGTGCCTCCACATCTTGAGTGCGAGTACCATGACAGCGAGCTCTAAGTCATGAGTTGGATAATTCTGCTCATGGTTTCTGAGCTGCCTTGATCCATACGGGACCACCCTTCGGTCTTGCATCAGCACACATCCGAGCCCAATGCCGGATGAATCGTAGTACACATCGAATGGTTTTGTTGTGTCTGGCTGCACCAAAACCGGTGCTGATGTTAGGTGCTTCACTAATGCCTTGAACGCTGCTTCACATGCTGGACTCCAAACATATTTGGTAGCCTTCTTCAGCAGCTCAGTCATAGGCTTTGCAATATTTGAGAAGTTCGGAATGAACCTACGATAATATCCCACTAATCCAAGGAAACTACGCACCTCATGAACAGTTCTCAGGGACTTCCAATTCAGCACTTGTGTGATCTTACTCGGGTTTACAGCGATGCCTTCCGCTGAGATAATATACCCAAGAAAAGGCACTTGCGATATCCAGAATTTGCACTTGCTGAATTTCGTGTATAGCTTGTGATCCCGCAGCCTTTGCAAGACTATACGCAGATGTTTCGCGTGTTCTTCCTCCGACTTGGAATATACCAATATGTCGTCGATGAAGACCACGACAAACTTGTCCATCTCCGGCATGAATACCGAGTTTATCAAGTACATGAAGTGAGCTGGAGCGTTGGTGAGGCCGAAGGACATGACCAGGTACTCATAAAGTCCATATCTCATCGAGAAAGCCGTCTTCGGAATATCCTCGGCCCGTATCTTAATATGATGGTACCCGGATCTTAAGTCCATTTTGGAAAAGATCTTTGCTTTGACCAACTGATCAAACAACATGTCAATCCGTGGCAACGGGTACTTGTTCTTGATGGTTACGACGTTTAGTGGACGATAGTCCACGCAAAGCTGCAACGTCTCATCCTTCTTCTTTACAAATTGTAAAATCCCCAAAAGTGGTAGCAAGAAAAATCCTGCTCATGTACACTTATGGAAAATGAGGGGAATTAAAACTTTGGATTATAATGGGGTGAGTTCAAAGTGAGGGTTTAGACTTCCCAAAACTTCCAAACATGGAGATCTAAATGCACAACTAGGCCAAATATTCAACCTTCCAAATTTCAGCTCATTTGGAGGAGTTTTAATATTTGTTTGGGATTAAAAGGAGAAGCCCTCTAATCTGAATTTCAAATTCAGTTTCAAATTCCAATTCCCTCAATTTGAAAATTGGGTTTCACAAATGTGTTCTCCACCTTTGAATGAGCAGCCATGCCAAAAATTGGAAATTTTGGAGCTGTTTTGCTATATTTTTGAGGCAATACAAAGTGGAGAATTCAAACTCCTTTTCAAATTCAAATGATCAAACCCCATTCAAATTCTACACCAGAATTCAAACCATTTGAATTCCGCAAATTCAAACTTAACTTTGGTATGAAGTAAAGCTTTTAATGTTGAGTTGCTGGGGCAAAAATATCTGTGGAAAGTAATTGAGAAATTAGAGGTGGTGGGACCCCTTTGTCAGCCACACATGCAAAACAACCGACTGTTTTTGCTTCTCTCGGGTGATCACGGCGCGCCACCGAGCTGCACTGCTTGCCACCGAGCTGCTTGCCTTGCTTGCTCCCGAAGTCAGCTCGTGGGTGATCAAGGCAGCAGCACAAGTGCATTTCTTCTCTTCTCCACGTTCCAACCGAAGCGTTCCTCAGCTCCTCGCTCGAGCGCTCACGGGAGAAACCAGCAACCCTCGATGCTCGCTGTTCAGCAGCCTTCCACCAAACCTAGCACCGGTTGAGCCACCCAGGAGCTGCGCCGGCACCTCCTCAATCAGCTACACCGGTCCTCAGCTCATCCCCGAGCTCACCTCGCTGTGCCCGAGCCGTTCTTCGCCGGAACAAAGCAGAGCACCGTCGCCCTCACTGCTCCTCGTGTTCCAGCCGCTCCAACACCTCTCCTGCACGTCCAACACCTCCCTAAGGTGAACCAAGGTGTGTAGGTCATGCTACCGTAGTCCCCTTGCCCTTCCCCGTCGCTGTCTCGCTGGAATTTGAGTTTTGGCGCCGGTACAGTGAAGAACCGAGCAAGACCAAAACTGTAAATTCGTCCAACGTGGTTGATAATCGGTTCTACAGTTCAAGCCACAGAAACTAGTGATCCTAGCGCCCTCCCATGCCAAAACACGCATCAAACCGTCCACCACACGCCCCGGGCCACGAGAAATCGCCGGCGGTGGCAAAAATGGATTGGTCCTCCGGTGAACCCCATGTTCCGGCCATTTTCTGCAAGGTTTAGCCTGCGTTCCATGTTCCCCGATCATTGGTGATGCTTTAGGGCAAGGTAGCTCGCCGGGAGAAGCTTTGGACGCGCCAGAACGCGTTGATGCCGAGCTCCCGAGCCGCCCAACCGGTGACGGCCTGTTATCCGCCGTTTTCATACGTGGAAACCTTGCCCGGCAGCTGTGCCATGTTCCCATGAGCATGTAGGGCGAAACCAAAGCTAATTTGGTGGAGAAATGAGGGAGAACGAGCCATACCACGATTTGAACTGGTGTGCACGCGCGTCTCTGGTGGGAGGTTCAAGAAGGACCTGACAAGTGGGCCCCCTGTTAAGTCTCAGTGTAGGTTTTAAACAGAGAGCTATCACAGTTTGAAAAATTCATAACTTTGTGTAGACAACTCCAAAAAGGGTGAGACTAATTTTGTTTGAATCCTTAGGAGGAGTACTTCACACAGAAACAAATTGCATGCTATGAAAATGCCCAGGAATTTCTGTAGAATTGTTTTCAATAAATCCTTTAGGGATTTATTACAGCAGCAATTCTTTATGAAATATTCCCAAATTTGGGCAGCTAGTCCTTTTCATAGTGCCTGAACTCCACTAAAAAATTTAGGATTTTTGGAGCTTATTTAGAGGGCTTAATCAATAGGTTATCTCAGGATTAAACAAATTAGCTAAAAATCATAGAATTGATTTCCAGAAAAATGGTTCAACCTTCATACCTCCATAACTTTCTGTAGGGATGTCCAAAATTTGTGAAACAAATTTTGTTGGATTTCTCTCAGTCAGTACTTTGCAGAAATGCAAAGAAATTGATCTGAAGATCTCTGGATATTTCTCCAAGATTCATCAAAGTTAAACCTTTGGGAATTTAGTCCAGAATATCTCTGTTATGGAATTTTTTCAAATTTGGCCAGGAAGTTCCTCATGACATTGCTGATATCCAGTAAAAATTTGAGCTTCATTGGAGTTCATTTTCTGGGTCAAATTACCTTCCAAAGTTCAGCATTTATTTGGAAATTCAAATTTAAACAGAAACTTTTCAGAACTCTGGCCCAACTTCAAAAATTCATCTCTCTCTGATGGTAGCTCCAAAAATGGTGAAAACAAATTTTGTTAGAACCATGGAGACTTACCCTAATCAGATCTTCCACTATTAGCTATATCAAAGCTCCTGATTTGGGCTCAAAAATTCAAAGAAGCATTGTACTTGTAGGAATTTTAAAGACTACATTGTGCAATGACATGTCTCCAAATTTGGCTCAAGTCATCCTTAGAGAGTCTAGTATCCACTGTAAAAATCCCAAAGCCAAATAAGGATCCTAAATAGCAGTAGCTATGAATAGAAGTTTAATTCTTATAATTCCTTAATATTTATACATATTTTGTTACATTTCATTTAGTGACCGAAGTTGAGGACGCACCGGAGCCTTTGGACGTCCTCCCACCAGAAGCTGACTTCCCCTTTAACTCGCAACCAGGCAAGCCCCGGTTTGCACTTAAGTACCTTTTATAAAGCTTTTTATTTGTATCACTTATGTCTAGGGTGAAGGTTTGCATTAGAGTTAGGGTGATTGAAACCCCACTTGCATAGCCTTTTAAATCCTATAACGGGTTGGGTAGTTTATAAACTCGACGAGTAGAGAATGCCATGCTAATGTTTAGGATCTCGGTAGAAGTCGAGTAGTTGGAAGCTACTCGCGAGATAGTACTTATCACATGGGAAGAAAAGAGGTAGATAATGGCTTGAATTATGAAAATGAGACCCAGCAGGGGGGGATAGGATGCAGTGAGCAGAGGTCTCACGTGCGTAGCCCTGTTGGTATCGATTGAGGACCGTCCGTGTGCAGCCCTGCTGGACAAGTATCGAACAGTACCGGATGCATACTGGCATATGGGAACCAGGAAACCGATGTAATTGGTTAACCTGGGTGTCGAGGCTTACCCGACCGTAAATAGGAGTGGGTTGAGGGTAGAAAGGTGTAAATCTGCCGGTGGGCACAGTCACGATCCACGCGGGGACCTTCTGCCCATTACGGATGGACCGGTTCGGCATTTGGGTTGCCTTTGAAAGGTTGTTGCATACAACAGAGTAGGAAGGGGTGTGGAATCACGCTTCCGAAAGTGGTTGTATGCAACATGTTATCCGGGTGTGTCTTGATTGCAATCACCGTCCCTCGCGGTTATTTGAGTACCCGCTTGTTCACTGCGCTGTGACGTAGTAAGAAGTGAAATAAGCCAACCGAATATGCTGCATTGAATTATAAATGACTTGAAACCTTGTATGCTGTAGTTATAGAGCTAATTAAGTTTATATTCCACTTTGGGCATCACCACATCAGGGGAAAGCGTTTCTTGTTTGATTGTGGACTTCCGATGTGAGGGCTGCCTAAGGCTCATTAAACTGTTGCTATAAAACTGAAAGTAAGGATCAACATGTAGGCGTGTCTTTATTGCAAAATCCTTTTTCCTATCTTACACATCCTTGCATGTAGAGTTCCATGCCTAGGGTTGACGGTTAAGACTTGCTGAGCCTTTGTGCTCACGGTTGCAATATTTGAGCTGTGTGCAGGTGAGAGATATGAGGAAGGTTCCGAGGACGAGGGGATGCCCCCGTCGGGGTACACAGCCGAGCTGGAGCCCTGCACGCCGCCGTGATTCTCCGGTTCCATGCTGCTAGTGTGTAGCGTCCCCGGGCTGGATGGCTGCACTTTTGCTTAGATAGGATTTGAGAGTAGCTATGTATATAACTTCCGCTGTATAATTAAGTTTTGTAAAAAGACTTCCTCTGTTTTAGATCAAATAAACGTTTGTATGTTGTTGTTTATTCTTTTCGTGTGTTCTGTTGGGTGCCGCATCGCACGGCACCACCCCATGTGATCCTGGAGTGGGTGAACCACGGGGTGGTCCCCACACAAATAATGCCGAACAGCCCCATGGCGAGGAGCTCGGCCTAATAAAACCCTTCTCCTGCAGGTCCGTTAACTGCGTCGTCAGTTCCGCCAATTCCTTCGGCGCCATCTTATACGGCCTTCGGGATATTGGCATAGTTCTCGGTGCAAGTTCAATCTTGAAATCCAACTCTCTATCGAGCGGCATCCCCGGTAAATCATCCGGGAACACGTCAGGGAACTCATGGACTACTGGAATGTCTTCCAATATGATGGTGGTGGATTGGTATATACTTGGAAGTTTTATTTCTGGACTGTCCAGAAATAATGAGTGAGACTCGTGCACTTCTGAGTGCAAATGCACGACTCAGAGGACGGGGTCTAAAACAGCGCCGTGGCGGGTTAACCACAACATCACTAGAATGACATTGACCTTTTGTCCCTCTAAAACTATGAGAGACGTAGGTTATACTCTACCCTCTAAGCATAATGGCGCTTTTGAAACCATCATGCTTGCTGAAATTTTCCCACCCGGTGAACAAATCAAATATGGACTCTCGGTGGGTAGTATTTACAAGCTGTATGTAGCAATAAAAGCTTGACTATAAAACTGTGCTGGCGCCTGAATCAAATAATACTATGGCGGGATGCTGGTGGAGTTGGAACATACCCGCAAGGGATTGGCTCCCCCTACAACACGTCCTCTATGGCGAGTTGGTGGACGGTGCCGGGCTTAGGATTTGCCCGCCACGCATTAGTGGGGTTCCGGGGCTGATTCCTCCCCAGAAACTGTGGTGCCACTCCGCCGCCTTGCCTCTCAGGTGAGTTATCGGCAAAGTGTCCTGGGCGACCGCATTTGAAACATGTGGCTGCTGTCTGGCCCGTGCTTGGGGGACGAAAGCCCGGCATGTGCTGCTGAGGTGCAAACGCACGCAGCATCACCCGCTGCTGCTGTTGTTGCTGTGGAGGTGGTGCTGGTAGTGCCGGCCTGAATGCCGGTGGAGAAAATGGCCGACTGCGGAATGGCATCGGTCTCTGTGGTGGCTGCCAGCGTTGCCCCGATGGTGAGCGATACACCATCCGGTATTTTTGAGAAGGACCACCTCCTTCTCCGCTGCTTTGCGGCGCGCTTCGATTCTTCTCCGCTGCCGCTAACTCCTTGCCGGAGTCCTCCTGAACAATCGCAGCATCAATGATGTCGCTGAGGCTGCCGCAATTGAACATTGCCAACTTGTCCTTCAGAAGCGGGTTAAGCCCCTGGTAAAAATGATCCCGCCACTTCTCGTCGGTATCAGCGTGATAAGAAGCGTAGAGTGCAAGGTCATTGAACGCACTGGAGTATTCCAGCGCGTTCCTGCTTCCTTGTCGCAGGCGAAGGAACTCCTGCATCTTCCTCTTCATAAGACCCGGCGGTATGTGATAGGCCCTGAAGGCCGTCCAAAACTCCGCCCAGGTCATAACTCGCTCGGTGGGTTGCGAAGCACAGTAGTTCACCCACCAAGCGCTCGCGGACCCTTGAAGCTGTTGGACCGCGAACTGAGTCTTGTGCTGCTCACTCACTTGGAGCAGCCCCAACTTCATCTCCATCGTGCGGAGCCAGTTGTCTGCATCGAGGGGTTCATCCGCCCTTGAGAATACCGGGGGATGAGTAGCCAGAAAGTCGGAGTAGGAGCTTTGTTGGCGCTCCTCACGATCTTGACGCCTCTCTGGTCGAGACGTATTCGCAATAAGGGTCTGCAGCAACTCCGTGTGCTGCTGATG
The DNA here is from genome assembly GCA_030760725.1 of Neostapfia colusana. Taxonomy (NCBI): domain Eukaryota; kingdom Viridiplantae; phylum Streptophyta; class Magnoliopsida; order Poales; family Poaceae; genus Neostapfia; species Neostapfia colusana. The sequence continues at coordinate 37,362,691 of JASWHV010000009.1, read as the reverse complement.
AGAACCCGCCATAGCCGCAACGATGTTGGCCAATGTAACCGTTGGTGGCCGTGGTGGCGGTTGTTGCTATTGCTGTCCTGAGGAATCCTCGGGAGGCTGTTGGGAGGCCTCTCCCCCCTGACTAGAACCCCCAACATCTGGGTTGGCACGAGTGCGAGTCATTCTGAAATTCAAAACAACAGCGATCAGCACATGTCATTCTTAAAAGTCCATATGAAACAGTAGGTATTGAAGTGACACATGAATAACTTGCACAACATTCACATATATTGATAAAGCATAAACTTTATACAAGATACATTATTCTCGGGTCTCCGAGATGTCGTGCTCATGTCGTCACTACCTATACATATACTACTGTCTACACGACATGTCACTGATTACAAAAGTTTTTATACATCACCCTCGCTGCCCTACTTAGCAACGGTAACCCACTACTCGGAGTAGAACTCGACCTCCTGTGGGTCGTCCTCCTCCGCTACCTCTACTGGTGGCTCCGGATCCATGACCTCCTCTTCTGGTTCAGGTTCCCCCATCGCCGGGATACCCAAAACCACGGGTACGGCACCTACCATTGGTAGTCCCATTACCGGAGGCACAAGGTCTTGCAACGCATGCACCTCGTCCATGGCCTGGTTGTAGTCCTCTTCCCGTCCTTGTCCCTCCTCAATAGCATCATCACGCTCTTGAGTGAGGACCTCATTTTGCTGGGTCAAGGCCTTCACTTGCTGTTGTAAAGCCGTGATGTCGACGCGGCTTTTCTTTTCCGTCTTGTTCAAACGATGCAACTGATTGTGTTGCTCGTTTATTCGCTTTATCGTCGGAAGGAGAACATTGCGGAGTGTGCGGTGAGCACTCTCGAAATGGTCTCCATGGCTGGTATTCTCCTTGAGCTTCATGGCAAGACAATCCGTATGAACAGCTTGTCTGTCCATCAGGGCCTTCCCTGCCCTCAATTGGAGGCTGAGGTTCGCCTCCGCGGGGTTGTACCTTGGGCAACCCGGGTCTGTTGCTTCCAAGTACCTTTCCCTTCATACGTGATTAGATCATCCCTCCACCAGAAGAAGTGTGTATGGAGTACCCTCCATAGCTCTCACGTGCAGTTGGCAGAAACGTGACATGGTGTCGCGGGCTGCCACTTGCCACATTTCCCCCGGCTGTCTACCTCTCACCGTGACGGTGAACAGCGCCCAACCGGGTGGCGTACGTCCTGCAGGAACTTCGACATGGATTGTCCACGTCTTATTCCCCCCCTCGCCTTCTTCCTTGGCGAGGTACTGCGGCATCTCGACGTACCCGAAATATTGAAGCATCTGCCTCAACACTTTCTGATAACCGCTGCGGTGAGAACAGTGAGATACCACCCACCCGTTCTCCATTTGTCTATCCGTTGTCATCTGTAGAAACATATTTGAAAAATGTAAAATATTCATTTCAAAAGTAAATCCTTGAGTTATAACATAAAACATGTCATTGAACTCATAAAACATGGAAACACAACTCAAACTTGGAACAAATTTGATTGCTGGTCTGCTGCCCAAACTGACAGCCCTGACCAGTTTCAATTTCAATCTGATTTAGACCATACTAACGGCAAAAACACTTCTGGAGCTCAACATAAAAGTTAAATCTAACTTTAATAGCTTTCCAGAAAGTATTTGCTTGACCTCAGATCTGCCATGGTTCAAAAGTTATGAGACGTCAAAGTTGACAGAATTTCTGGAAGAAATTGGACAGCACCTCCCTTCTTGAGGTACTGATTTGATCCAAGACTTCCAGTTAATTCTACAACAAATTTGACAAAACTTTCTGTTACAAAGTTGTAACCCATCTCAATAACTTTTCAGAACTACCTCATTTTCTATTCTTAGACTTTTGTGCAAGAAGTTCTCCTCTGTTTACAGAGAGTTACAGAGAGTGTTTGCTCTGCCCTGTTTTCTGGACAGTTTCAACTCTACCACATTTTTCGACTGGCTAAGGGATGAAACACCTCTGGACATCAATAGAAAAGTTTTAAAGCTCTTCCAAAGCTTTCCAGAAATGTATCGTATGAACCCAACCTCGAAACAACTCAACCTCTAACCTCTGTTTAACTTCAGCCTTATTTCAGCTGAAAACAGGGGACTCTGTCCTTAGTATCCTATATGTTGAAAACTTGTTATCTTTGAACATCCTGATTAAGGGAAGACGTTATATCAAATTTTTAGTGCTCTGGATAAAACCTTCAAGTTTTACAATGAAGTTGCTCATTTAGTGGGGTGTGACGTTGAAGTGTCACCAGTTCATGTCGGTACTACGTTCCTCACAAAGAAAAACCAATACCAGACTTAGCCGGCTTCGTTAGTTCAGTGGCACTAAACGTCTCTCGCACATGGATGCTACTCGTATACTGATTCGTGGTTATACTACCTGCAAATAACTCACACAATCGTCAGGCTCGGCTGCACACCGAGCACGGTCCCAATACAGTTCATACACCCGATCGTCATCACTCGCACAGGTGTTCTCACTACAAGAATCCGTAATATTTTCGTGTGCCAGAAGCACAGGAAAATATACGAAAAGCCCACAAAAATAGTTATTTTTGTGGGCCTAGGGCTTATTTTCGTGGGTCTCAGGCCCACGAAAATAACTTGTCAAAAATAACATTATTTGCCCACGAAAATAACTTGTCGAAAATAACATTATTTTCGTGGGTGGCTCACGAAAATAAACCTATTTTCGTCGGCCGCTTCTGGCTTACGAAAATAACTATTTTCGTGGGCCAGTTTTTGGCCCATGAAAATATGTAGGCGTTAATTTCGTGAGCCACAAGTTGGCCCACGAAAATACTGTCTCAGTATTTTCATGGGCCAGCTTGTAGCCCACGAAAATAGTGAGGCAGTATTTTCATGGGCCACAAACTGGCCCACGAAAATACTTGAAATTTTTGTGTAAAAAATATGCTTATTGTTTCATTTCAAGCACATAAATGAACAGAATAAACGAGCACAAAAAACCTGCTTCTTGTTCTGTAACCTCAGTGATTCCTTCAATGATAAAAGAAGGATAATATTATTTGAATAGAACACCTTATTAAATCAAGATATTCCAAGTCCTAATCCCCTAGACTGTTGTAGAGCAATTGGTGGCTCGGGCGAGGGGAAGGAGCCAAGCAAGCGGCCGGGTGGTGGCACAACCCCCGGTGCGGCGGCTCGGCACTCCAAGCCGGCCGGCGGCGCGATGCTCGGGGCCGGGTGGTGGCGCGGAGCAAGGGCGGGTGGCAGCGCGACGCAAGGTGGCGGGAGCGGTGCGACGGCGGCGGCAGGGCCGAGAGGAGCCCGCGGCGGCCTCCGGTCGAGTCGGGCGCGTCTGAAGAAAAGTGCACCCAGGAAGGGAATCGGGGCCAATGCATAGTCCACTTAATTTCGTGGGCCGAGATGCATACCCACGAAATTATATGTTATTTTCATGTGCTTCCTCGTGGCCCACGAAATAAGTTTGTATTTTCGTGTGCTTAATTGTTGGCCCACGAAATTAGATTGAATTTTTGTGTGCTTCTTTCTTGGCCGACGAAATTAGACTGTATTTTCGTGTGCTCCTTTCTGGCCCATGAAAATATATTTTATTATCGTGAGCTGAGTCCTGGCTCATGAAATTATGTTTATTTTCGTGAGGGCCCAAGAAATTACTTTAGGCCGACGAAAATAATACGTTTTCCTGTAGTGTCTCAAGCCAAACATGCCTTGAGCTACGTGTTTGTAAGGGACTCAGTTTTTGACACACATTTGCAGTGTTCATCACAACACCACACACCTCATGTGAGGAAGGATGATGAACACAAATGAAGAGCAAGTAACAATTATCAACATGCTCATTAGAGAACAAACTCACATATTGCAAAAGTGGTATTTCCCACATGTGATATAGATGGGCTGGACATATGAAAACTCCTACACTTTGCTAAGGATGTCCATGCCAAGTTTCACCTAAATTCAAAACCTTTTTGAGGTCATTTTGGGTATAATTAGGAAGAGGGCAGTTTGAAACCATATTCAAATTCAAACTGTTTTTATCCCATGAATTTAAAAGTGGGAGGCATATTCTTACTCAGCACATTTTTGTGAGCCCACACACCAAGTTTCACTCCATTTGGAGTTGATCTTGACGTGAACTAAGTGGGGCAAATTCAAACTTCATTTGAATTCGAAACTGCACTTGTGCTGAAATTCACTCAAACCAAACCCAATTCGAATCCTATGCAATTCGAATGGCTCAAGGGTGAATAATCTGAATCACCAGGGGTATTATGGGGTTCACTGTTCACTACAGTGATTAGGAGTAAATTTCAGAGGTTAAAACCCCAGGTGGGACCCACATGTCATAGAGGGAAGAAGGAGAAACTTGCAACCAAAGTCAGAGTCTCGGTGGGAAATTCCACCGAGCAGCTGTCGGCTGTGCCACCGAGCAGCTACTGGCGCCACCAGCTGCTTCCCCCTCCGCACGCTGGCGCCCAGGGCAGCTTGCTCGCGCCCCCATGCGACCGGCACCGCCTCAGCCGAGCAGGAGTCGGCCGGCTTTCTCTTCTCGTGGGCAGAACCGAGCAGTGGCATTGTTTCTCGTCGCAGCTCTCTGCTCAATCGGGAAAACCAGCAAAACAATCTCCTCCTTCGTTCCTGAGCTGCTAGACAGCCACCGGAGGTCGCGCACCACCCTCCCAACGCCTGGACCACCGGGTTTCGGCCCCTGTTCCCGTGACCAACAACGACCGCCGCAGTTTAGCTGAAGGACGGCGATCGGTCTCACGCGGGCAGCATGCTGCAACCACTTCCACGGCCGAGCAAGGGCGGCAACAGGAGCGCACGGACTCCACCCTGCTTCCACCTGAAGCTCAAGCCACGCCGTGAACTCTCGCCGGTGAATTCTCAGTTTTTGCTCCGGCAACCTTAAACTGAGCTTCCGGTACGGCTTCTTTAAATTCTCGCTCTATGATCTTTCGGAGGTCATCAAATCTTGCACATAGACGCTGGACTAGCCGGCGATCAAGTTCTTTTCTGCATCCGTAGCGTGAAACTGTCTAGGAGTGACGAATTTCGAGCTCGATCGAGGGCGGTCATGGCGGGCACGATCGGTCACACGGTGCCGACCGACTTACCGCCATCCCTGAACCCTTTTGACACCTTGTCGAGCTTCCTAGAGGTACGCTGATGCAATAAGGCCGTTTGTTAGAGGTGTTGGCGGGTTTAGAAACCACGGTCGACGGTGCCGAACCTCAATCGAGGCCGCGGCACGTCGCCGAGCTATTTCCGGTCACCCCAGCCCGATCTGACACCACCGACGCGTTCCTCGACGTCGACAACCCCCTGGCGGCGAGTTTCAGACCATGGGAGGTCCGGCAGCGGCGAGCCGGCGAGCCCCGAGTCTGCTCCGGCGAGGTCGGCAGCGCGGGCGCGAGATAACGGCGGAAGGAAGACGAAGCCGGCTGACCCACGTGTCAGTGGCTGAAGAATTTAAATCGGGATCGGGTGTGGCCAGGGATCTGCTGTGCTGGCGCGCAAGTACCCTGTGAGCTCCGGTGTGCCGGACACCTCCGCGCTCGACACGTGTGGTATCTCCGGTGTGCCGGACACCTCCGCGCTCGACACGTGTCCCCGCGGGCCCCCGTGAAATTTAAACTTTTTTCCCGAATTTCGGAATTCTTCCAAACGTCAAATCCTCATAACTTTGGCTAGAAAGATCCAAATCAAGTGAACCAAATTTTGCTGGATTCAACTCTTTGAGGACTTTCCAGCAGATAAAGTTTCACTTCATGAAAACCCTTAATTCTCCAGAATTAATTCCTCAAAGTTTAAACTGTTTGGAATTTTAACTGGAGAATCCTTTGGAGGAAAATCCTGAAATGTTGCTGGGATGTTCACCAAAATATCCCTGAACTACCATAAAAATTTCGGATCCATTTGAGCTCATCTGATCCACCTAATGGTGTGATTAGTGAAACTGTTCCAGAGAAGATAGAAAATGTTCAGAAACATTTTCAGAATTTTCTCTGAAATTGTTTAGCTCATATCTTTAGTTAGGAACTTCCAAATTAAGGGAGACCAACTCCATTAGGACCCTATGAAAATCTAATTTTCAGAAAGTCATAGTTTGTTTCATGAAAATCCTTAGAACACCCTAAGAGTTCCAATTAAGGTCAAGGACATAATTAGTTGTGGAGGGCTCAATTGAGCTTTGCTGCAACTAAAACTTGACCAAGTCTCTGTTTAGGTTGTAACCAAGCCACAGTAAAGGTTTCACAGTCATTAGGTCCGTCTAGCAAGGGTTATAGACTTCACAATTTCAAAGTTAATACAAATGCATTTAAATTGATACATATATTGCTTTTTATCATGTAGTCGCTAAGGTCGAGGAGGAACCCGAAGTCCTAGACTTCGTTACTCCGGAGGAACAGCTAGCCTACGACCAAGAGCAGCAAGGCAAGCTCCGGTTTGCATTAACCTTTTTACAAATTTTTATTGTTTTGAGCACATACTTGTTTCCTTTATTCTGTGCATTAGAGTCTTGTTTGGAAGCCCCACTGCATAGCCAAGAGAACCATGGGTTGGGTTTAGGATTGCAAACCCCGTTAGCTACTGCATTGCTAGGATAGAGTAGGATTCGGTACAAGTCGAGTAGTTGGAACTACTCGCGAGAATAGGCTAGAGGCACATTGTTCGGGTAGAGATAGCACATGATACACATGGCAAGAAAATGAGACCGAGCGGGGAGTAAGGGCAGCAGGACTTTGGGGCATGTGTGCTGTAGCTCCGCTTGTGTCGATTGAGGACCGAGCCGTGTGCGGGCCTGTTGAACAAGCTAGAACAGTACTGAAGACCTACCGGCTATATGGGAACCGGGAAACTGATGTAACTCGGGTAGCTGGGTATTGAGGCATTGCCCGTCGTTCAGAGGGTAGGTTGAGAGCTTGAGGTGTAAATCGGCTGGCGGCACGGAGATGCGCGTGCAGAGACCTCTTGCTCGGGATGATGGGACCGGTTCAATATTTGACTAATGGGTGAAAGGTAGTCGCGTACGGCGTCCGTGATGGTTGTTGTAGGCAACATCGAGTACGGGCGTACGTGACGGGTTGTTCGGGTAACCCTGCAGGTGTAAATCGATTATAATCGCCGTCCCTCGCGGTCAGTGAGTACCACTTGTTCACTGTACCGTGACGTAGAAAGAACAGGCTAGTTACATGTTAAAATGTTGCTGATTGAAAGATGGACTTGATTGCTAATGACTTGCTGTAGTTTAGAGCTAACTAAAGTTCATTTCAACTTTGGGCAAAGTACATGAGAGAAATGCGTTTCTTGTTTGATTGCGGCTCTCTCATGTGCCTTAGCGTAAGGTTCTCCACAACCTGCTGCTAAAACTTGAAAGTAAGGTTCCACTAATTAGGCGAGTCCTTTGCAAATGATTTTTACCTCATGTAACCCATTACCCCTCATGTAGAAGTTCCATGTTTAGGTGAGACGGGTCAGACTTGCTGAGCCTTCGTGCTCACTTCTTGTGTTTGAAGCTTTTGCAGGGTTCTATGAGGAAGGGACTCCCGAAGAGGAGACGGAACCCCAGGAGGGGAACCCCGTCGAGTGGGAGTCGTGCACGCCGCAGAGTTAGTGTGCGTGTGTGCTAGCAAGGGCACGTTCAAGGGCTGAGCATGCACTTGATGCTTAGTCTACGCCCGCGAGTGTAGACTGAACTTATTTTGATGTAAACATGTTCATAAACCTGTTTATGTAATAAAATTTCCGCTTCCGCTTTGTACCTTTGACGTGTGTTATACGGTGCTGTGCAACGCAGCACCCCTCAGCGTGATCCTGGCTCGACAGGACCAATGGGGTCGTGTCAGTGTTCACGTTAAAAACCACGTGACGGGGTCTCCCAAACTTGCCCGTAGCACGCCAGGGAAGGGCGTTGCTCGAATACCCCAAAAGACATGAAGAGTCGTAGAGGATATTAAAGCGGGCCGGGTTACCTGCCACCCGTGAGGCGCCACCCTTCAGCTTGTGCGCACTGGTGGACAGCGCTTACATGCACCCCAAGACATATGACGTCCCGACATGCATGATTTTCCGACAAAAGCAAATAGATTAGTATTTCCACTTTCTATACAATAATAACATCCTTATATGGGCTACTAACTCGTTCCTCACTGAGTTTTTGAAAAAGATGACATTTTTAGTGCGTTAAACCTCAAGCGAGCTCTTATACCACGCTGACGTGGCCCCACGGCCTCGTCGAGCCAGGATCACGCTGACGGGTGCTGCGTTGCACAACACCGGATAACACACATCAAAGGTACAAAGCGGAAGCAAAGTTTTATTACATAAACGAGTTTATGAACATTTCTACAACAAAATATGTTCAGTCTACACTCACGGGCGTAGACTACGCACCGCGTTCACGTTCAGCCCGTGAACGTGTCCCTGCTAGCACACACGCACACTAACACGGCGGCTTGCACGACTCCCACACGACGGGGTTTCCCTCTTGGGGTTCCGTCTCCTCCCCGGGAGTCCCTTCCTCATAAAACCCTGCAAAAGCTTCAAACACAAGCAGTGAGCACGATGGCTCAGCAAGTCTTACCGTCTTTCCTATCCATGAAACTCCTACATGTTGGATCATGGATATTTGGGAAAGTAAGTTGCAAGGGACTTGCCTAATTATTTGAACCTTACTTTCAAGTTTTAGCAACAAATTGTGGAGAACTTCACACTAAGGCATGTGAGAGAGCCACAATCAAACAAGAAACCCCATTTCTCTCATGTACTTTACCCAAGGTTTAAAAGAACTTTAATTTGCTCTAAACTACAACAAGACATTAACAATCAAGATATAGCTTTCAATCAGTAACTTTTACATGACTCTAGCCTGTTCTTTCTACGTCATGGTACAGTGAACAAGTGATACTCACTGATCGCGAGGGACGGCGATTATAATCGATTTACACCTGCAGGGTTACCTGAATAACCCATCACGTACACCCGTACTTGATGTTGCCTACAGCAACCATCACGGACGTCGTACGCAACCACCTTTGACCCGTCAGCCAAATGTTGATCCGGTCCAATCGTCCCGAGCAAGAGGTTGCTGCGCACGCATCCGCAGTGCAGCCAGTAGATTTACACTTCAAGCCCTCAACCTACCCTCTAAATGACCAGTTATGCCTCAACACCCAGCTACCCGAGTTACATCGGTTTCTCGGTTCCCACATTTCCGATAGATCTTCGGAACTGTTCTAGCTTGTTCAACAAGCCCGCACACGGCTTGGTCCTCAATCGACACAAGCGGAGCTATGGCACCCAGGCCCCAACGTCCTGCTGCCCTTACTCTCCGCTCAGTCTCATTTTTCTCGTCATGTGTTTCATTTGCTACCTTTACCCGAGTAGTGTGCCTCTAGCCTATTCTCGCGAGCAGTTCCAACTACTCGACTTGTACCGAATGCTACACTATCTTAGCATTGCAGTAGCTAATTGAGGTTTACAAATCTAAGCCCAACCTAGGGTTTTCTTGGCTATGCATTTAGGTTTTCAAACAAGACTCTAATGCAAAATATAAGTGGCTGCTCAAAGTAAGTTCTCAAAACAGTAAAATTTATAAAAAAGGCTAACGCAAAATGGAGCTTGCCTTGCTGCTGTTGGTCGTAGGCTAGCTGTTCCACTGGAGTGATGAAGTCTAAGACTTCGGGCTTCTCCTCAACCTTAGCGACTACATGAGATAAATACATATATGTATCAATTTGAATGCATTTTATTTTGAAGTTGAATTTGTGAAGACTATAAGTCTTGCTAGACAGGCCGTATGACTCTGAAATCTTTTACTCTGAAATCTTTTACTGTGGGTTGGATACAACCTAAACAGAGACTTGGCCAAGTTTCATTTGCTGCAAAGCTCATTTGAGCTCTCAACAAATAATTGTGTACTTGGCCTTAATTGGAGCTCTTAGGGTGTTCTAGGGATTTTCTGTAAAAGTCCCAAAACTTGTAAATGGAAAACTTTAGTGAATAATAAAGTTGAGTTTAAATCCAAGAAATGGGGCTTGCAAAAACTTATCTAAACATGTGAAGATGGTCATGAGCAAGCACATGAATTCAAGTCCACCTTGACTTCAAATGATCATTTGAATGTAAAGGTGGTCATTTGAAACGGAGTATGCAAACTGTGGTTGGAAACCTTCACTTTGCAGCCACCAAATTAAAAGTTTGAATCCATATTTGAATTCTTCAGGTCCAAATTATGGGGAAGACAAATTTTGAGAAAATTTGGAGTTGCTTTGATATGAATATCAAAGGGGCTTATGAATTTCTTGGAAATTTGGATTCAAATTTGAAACTGAGGTAAAACTTATCAAATTGCCAAATGACTTTTGAATTTGAATTCCTCATAGTTGAAGTTTGCACTGTGCCAAAAATTGGAGATATTTGGAGAGGGAAGAGTAGTGGGGCCCAATGGTCATTGAAAGGGGGATGACTTACTACCTAAGTCTCAGCTCTCTGTTTCTCGATTCACACACAAACTCGGACCGAGCCCTTGCAAGCCGCCACCGAGCTGCCGACCAAGACCCCATGGAAGCCACCTCCAGCTCCTGGATTCGCGCTGGAGACCTGCTTGCACCTCGGCAGCGGGTGAACCGATCGCTACATGCACGACACCGAGGCCTGCTACCCCTCACGCAAGAAGCAAAACCAAAACACCGTAGAACACCGCCGCCTCCTCGGTACTCACCGGGAATTTGGCAAGAACTTGCACACACCGCCTCCCCGAGCTGAAAACCGGCAAAGCTGGTCGTCCTTCACCTCCTCAGCACTAGCCCGGAGGATTTTCGGTTGACCTGACCAAGAACGACATCGGTTTGCAGTGACCCGAGAACCAACCACGATCGGGCTCCTGTAGACAGCGCAACCGAGGGGTTTTCACACCCAAGCTAGGACACCCAGAGGAGTGTCGGAGCTCCCTGCTACTCCTCGCCAAACATCAACTCATGCCGTGTATCATCGAGCTCCAATTCGGCGATTTTCTTTCGGCGCGTGCAAAGTGACCTCGGGTAAGAATTTAGCCAAATTCAATCGCCATTCATGTTTTTAGCCTATGAAATCATGCACACGTGCACCTAGACTGGCTAGCGGTCGATTTTACTTCACAAAACTAGCTAGAAATTGCTTGTACACGAGATAATTTGACGTCTTCGGAGCTCAAGCATGGCGGCACGTCTTGGGTGTACGGTGAAACCATAGTAGCCGACCTTCCCGACCTCGGCTGGACTCACGTCGAGCTTTTACGAGTTCAACCGGTGCTTTAAAGCCAAAAACCCGAGAGCTTGGCGGGCTAGGACCGCCGGGCGACGATGCCGAACCTCTCCCGAGCCCGCCGCACGTCGCCGGCACATTTCCGCTCCCCTAGCGCCCACAGAGAGCCCACGACCAAGTTTCCCGACCCCAAAAACCCCCATATGGCGAGTCTCCGGCGGGGAGACGGCCGGGAATGCGCGGCCGGCGAGGCGCCGCCTTGGTCCGGCGAGGAGAGCGCGTGCGCGGGAAGAAGAGGCCGGAGGAAGAAGAAGGGTGGGGCTGGCCCACCGGTCAGTGAGTTAATTTTAAACCCAGATCGGATGTGGCTCGGGATCACCTGTGGCTGCGCGCAGGGTAACTCTGTAGCCCGTGTGTCCTCGCGTTCTATTGGCTGCCATTTAAACTGTGGGAAATTAATTCCAGATTTCAAGCAAAGTTTAGAAATTTATAACTTGTGCTAGAAAACTCCAAATTGGGTGATTCAAATTCAGTTAGATTCAAATTGGCAAGATCTATCCAAATGTGCAACCCAATTTGTATGAAAATCAATATTAAGTTCTGGAAAATTCTTTAAAGCTTTTTAGCAAAAGAATTTTAGAGGGAGTTTGGTTCATCCAAAAATCCTCAAATTTTTTCAGAATATTCTTTAGGATATTAGTGAACTCTTTTAAAAGTTTCAGCTCATTTGGAGTTGATTTAGTTAGGATAATTCTGATTTCAAGTTTCTGTGTTCAAATGAATACAGAAACAATTTCAGAGAATTTCCGAAACTTGGAAATTCAGTTTTGGGCAGTTCTTAGCTCCAAAATTCCTAGAAAATTCATGCATGCTCCCTGAGCTATGTTTTAATTAGTGGTTCACTTGAATTCGCATGGAAGTGCAAATTTATTCACAATTAATTCCTTTTTGCCTAAATGCTTAGGGAATTGTTCTGAGTTATCTACTCATTCAAATATTCTAAATTTTGGTCCAGATGACTTTCTTGTGACAAGGAACTCACATGAAAAGTTTCAGCTCCATTGGAGTCCTGGATCAGTACTGCTCTATGTAACCTCTTAGATGATCAACACACACAAGTGATGAGAAATACTTATCATTTGATCATAGTGCTTAAACTCAAACCTAAACCACTAGCATCAGTGTCATTTTAAATTCTTAAACAGATTTCCAGTTTTAAACTTGTCTTTAGAACTTGTTAGCAAAAGTTTTGCAATTAAACATATATGCCTATTCATAACGTGTAGTGGTTAAACGTGGAAAAGTAGAGAAGTGAAGTTTGGATCAAGGAGCAAGAAGGGCAGTGATTAAGCTTCAAGTCATCAGCAACTAACTTCATAATTATCTGACTTTAGTCACCTGCAAAACTATGGCAAGCTCTTGTTTGCATTTAAGTTATTTACAAAGTTTTTTCTTTGTTCATAGTAATGGTATAGAGTTTGTATGTGCATTAGGTCATGGATGATTTATACTCCAAATGCATGACCAAATAAACCCGAGAGTCGAGGGTAGAATATAGTTCCCACTGTAGAAGGTTGCCGTGCTAAATAGATTAGAACATCGGTAGAAGTCGAGTAGTTGGAATCTACTCGCGAGCTATAGTTAGATCACACGGGAATGGTTTAAGAGAGGTAAACTAAAGTTTATATTTCAAAAGATGAGACTGGGCAGGAGGGTTAGGCAGGGACAGGACAAGGTCTTGGTCGAGTAGCTCTGCCTGTGTTGGTTAAGGACCGAAGCGTGTGCGACCCTGGGAGCATGTATTGAGTTGTGTACCAGATGCTCACTGCTATATGGGAACCAGGAAACTGATGTACCAGGTTAACTGGATTGTAGAGGCATACCTGTAAAGGTCCCAAAAATGTGAATACAAAGAAACTCTTGTGTGCAAAAGTTTTGTTTCATATGTATGAAATTTGGGACTTGTTAAAACTTTTCCCCACATGTGATAACACACATGAGGGCTTTCTTCACACAAGTCAAATGTTTATTTGAAAACTTGGAACCCTAGAGGGGTCTAAAACAAAGATGGGAATTTCCCATATGTGTGGAAAAACAAAAATCAGATTTGGAACAATTTGTTCAAACAAAAATTCAAATGAGAACAACACAATGGAATTCAAAACTGTTGTGCTAAAAATCTCATTTGCAGCAGCCAAAATAAAAATCAGATTTCATATTTGAATTCCTTGGGTCCAAATTAGGGGGTGTACAAAGTTTCATGATTTATGGAAATGAATTGCAACCCATTTTCCAAATTGGACTTTAAATGACAAAGAATTCAAACACCCATTTGAATTTGGATAAAACTTGCCCAATTATCCAAATGCCTCTCAGATTTAAACTTCCACAATTGAATTCCATCAAATTCAAATTTGGGAGATATTTTAGAAGAGATAAGGAGGACTGACATGTGGGACCCACATGTCATTGGGAGCACTGAAATTGCAAAAGATCTTCAGTCCTCAGTCTTCATTTGCTTTCCTCCCACGCGAAGCAACGGCCGAAGCCGACCTCCCTCCGCTCGACACCGAGCTCAGACGGCAGCCACCACCTGGTGAAAATCCGTTGTGCTGGAGAGCATCCTGGGTGCCCTTAAACGCTGCCGTGCTCCCTTTCTCCCTCATCCCCGAAGCCTCGGCCTGTTCTTCCTCCTCGCGCAAGAAAAACCGACCGAGCGCTGCCGCCGAGCTCTCGGTCGATCGGCCAGCACCTACACGACGTGAGGACTTCAGCTGAAAAGCAAAATCACACAACAGAACCCTCCCCGACCTCCTCGCGCCATCACCGAGGGACTTCGTGCTCTCCACGCCGAGTTCACCCAGTTTCGGCGGCGACCGTCACACAACAGCGGCGAGGCGCTCCCATGAAAAGCCTCCTCCAGAGCTTGTCACGACCAAGCGAGGCCACTTCTGGACGCGCAGGATCTCCGTGCAGCTTCCACCCGAAGCACAAAGCCTGTCTTCGCCGCTGGTCGACGAATTTCAGAAATCCTCTCCGGCCGGTGAAAACCAACCTTCCGGTATGATTCTGTAAAATTCCCAATCAATTGTTGTTTAGACACCACGAAACTTCGCACACATCGGCTAGACATGTAGGCGCACCAGTTCCCTTTTGAAACCTCGCATGAAACACCCTGTGCGCGGTGCAATTTCAAGCTTTCCGAAGGCGGCTATGGCGGGAAGGTGCGGGTGCACGGTGAACCCTAGGGTAGAGCCGTTCCCGAGCCCATATGCGGCCATGCCAAGCTTGGCCAACCTCCACTGGTGCTGTAGAACCTTTCTAGGAATCTTTTAGCCGGCTAGCTCCAAGGGGCGACGTCGCCGGACTTCATCCGAGCCGATGTGCCGTTGCGGGCTAGTTTGGGGGCCCTGCCAGCCTGAGGAAGCCCCACCATCGTGTCTTGGGTCAAAATAAGGCCTAGCAGCGAGTTTCAGCAGCTTCGGTGGCCGGACGACCAATCCGGGAGCTACTCCGGCGAGCCCGGCGGCGGGATCGCGCGGGAGCGCGAGGTTGAAGAAGACCTCGCCGGTCCCGCCTGTCAGCGACTCGGGGAAAGCGGGCTGGATACTCTGTGGCGTGGGATCAATTGTAACAGTGCGAGAATTAACCCTGTGGCCCTGTGTGGCATGCTCCCGGTGACTGACACGTGCCCCTTGGTCCCACAGTCAGGTTTAAACTTTTTCCCGGATTTATTCAAATTCCTGATTTTTCCCCAAACTTTAGAAGAACATAACTTTTGCTAGGAACCTACAAATTTAGTAATTCAAATTGGGTTAGATTCAGGTTGACAAACTCTATCCAAATATGCAACCCAATTTGTATGAAAGTCTTTAATTAATTATAGAAATTTTTTTAAAGCTTTTCAGAAAAAGAATTTTATAAGGAGTTTGGTTTATCCAAAAATCCCCAAATATTTCCTGAACATTCTTTAGGGTTTTCTTAGACTCCTGTAAAAGTTTCAGCTCATTTGGAGTTGATTTAGTTAGGTGAATTCAGATTGTAAGTTACTGTGTTCAAATAAATGCAGAAACATTTTCAGAGAATTTCCAAAACTTGTAAATTCAGTTCTGGGAAATCTTAGCTCCAAAAATCCTAGGGAAATTCATATGGACTCTATGAACTATAATTGAAATTGTGGTTCACTTAGTTTGACATGAACATGGGTATTAACTCAGAATTAATTCATCTTTGATTAAACACTTAGAGAATTGTTCTGAATAAACCACTCACTGAAAAGTGCAAAAATTTGGTCCACAGGACTTTCTTGTGACAAGGAACTCACATAAAAATTCTCAGCTCCATTAGAGCTCTGGATCACCACTGTCATGTGTGATCTCTTAAGGTGATCAACACTTAAGTGGGAAAAGTACTCAACATTTGATCATAGTGTTTAAACCCAACCCAAACCACTAGCACCAATGTCACTTTAAATTCTTGAACAGAGTTCTAGTTTAAAAACTGTCATTGGATCTTATTAGCAAAAGCTTTTCAATTAAATACCTATGCATGATCATATCGTGTAGCATATACATGAAGAAGGGGAGAAGGACTTGAAGTGAAGATCAAGGAGGGAGGAAAACAAGTGATCAAACTCCAAGTGATCGTCACTAACTGATTGTAACCTTAGTCATCTGCAAAACAGGCAAGCCCCGGTTTGCATTTGAACAGTTTTATAAAGCATTTTCATTTGTAGAGATCATAGCTTTGCATCGTTGATTGCATTACGTCTAGATGATATTGAAAACCCCACTTGCATGACCAGAAATACCTAAGAGGGAAAGGGTAGAATAGCAACTCCTCGAGTGGATTTGGCTACGCTAATGTTAGTAGGAAAGGTTCGGTAGAAGTCGAGTAGTTGGAATCTACTCACAAGTTTAGGGTTGGTTTACTCGGAACGGGTCCGAATTAGAAAAGATGAGGAAAGTTCACACATAAGAAATGGAGACCGGTCAGGGAGGTTTAGATGCAGCAGGTTGCAGGCTGTGCGTGCATAGCCCTGCCTGTGTTGGTTAAGGCCCGTCCGTGCTTGGCCCTCTTGGACAAGTTTGAGTTGTGTACCGGGCGCATACTGGCTATATGGGACCCAAGAAACCGATGTACCTTGGGAGATCCATAGTGGAACTTTTCCAACTGCCTTAGGCTTTCGGCGTCAGGGTAGCAGGAGGTACCTCGCTTAAGAACATACCACAGCGGGTATGTACCTTGAGGGAGCTTGTGTACTCGGGGCAGTTGGACTGCGTCCAATGTGGAAGATCTTGGGAAAGGTGGCCGCGTAAAACGTCAGTCGAGATTGCTGCCGGCAACTCGGAGTACGGGTGTACGTGTCGTGTAGTCCGGGCGTGTACTGATTCGAATCACCGTCGCTCGCGGTTATATGAGCATACTTGCCCATTGCGTCTTGACGTAGTAAGAACTGAACTGGTTATTCTTTTGAACTTGATAAGGCTGTGTTATAACTTGTATTGCAACCATGATTGAATTAGAGATAGGCTCATTAAACTTTACTTTCACTTTGTGCAAGGAGCATCGCAACAAAGCGTTTCTTGTTTGATTGTGGAGTTGCGATGCTTTTCGGCTCAAGGTCTGCACAATGAGGCTTAAAATCTGAAAGCTAAGGATCAACTTTAGGCGAGTCCCTTATGCAAATCTAGCCAACCCAATTGCAACCGTCGTGCATGTAGAGTTTCTTGTTTAGGAGAGACGGGTCAGACTTGCTGAGCCTATGTGCTCACGCTTGCTATATAAGTGGTTTTGCAGGTTAACATCGATGCTGAAAAGAAGGTTGTCCGGTGCGACTCAGAGACTTCCGAGTCGTTTAACACAGGGAGAACCCAGCCGCTGCTGTTGTCTTCGTTTTGCTAGCGAGATGAGTCCGCGGGCTGGACTTCATCTCGAGTGCTCTTAGTTATTCGATGTTAGTTGATATAGACTTCCGCTGTAGTTACTTGATGTAAAGTATTTACAAAGAAAAACTTGTAAGCTTCCGCTATTGTTTTATGTAATACATTGTTCCTCATATGTGTGCTATTGGGTGCCGCACAACACGACACCACCCAATGCGATTCCTGGGCGAGTGGCCTGTCTCAGTTGGACGGGTCCACGTCAGCGTGGTATCAGAGCTGTGACCAGTGGTATCATGTGCGACCGGTTCTACAGTCGAGTGTCCTGCGAAAGGTTGCCACATACGACGTAATGAAGGACGCCGGATTTGGGTCTTCAGAGGCGGGCGTATGTGTCGAGTTATCCAGGCAGTGTTTGATTCGAATCACCGCCCCTCGCGGTTATGAGTACCGCTTGCTCACTGCGCTGTGACGTAGTAATCAAGTTGTGTGAGAACAGTCTGCAAAGTTTTAATTGCTGCTATGATTATTGAAATTACATGAAAACCTTATTTGAAGTAGAGATAGATCAAACTAAAGTTAATTTCCACCACGGGACAAGTAACATTGGAATGAAGCGTTTCTTGTTTGATTGTGGAGTTCCAATGTTGCTGGGTGCAAGGGCACTACTGTGATGGCTAAAATCTGAAAGTTAAGGATGAACTTGTAGGCGAGTATTTTTGCATCTTACATGTTTAAGTCTTAAGTTACTTTCATGTAGTGTTGCATGCTTAGGAGAGACGGTTAAGTCTTGCTGAGCCTTTGTGCTCACTCTTGCTATATGAGTGGTTTTGCAGGCCAACATCGACGCTATAAAGGAGGTTGTCCGGTGAGACTCGGAAACTTCTGAGTCGGGTAACACATGGAGAACCTAGCCGCTGCCATGTTTTCGTGTTGCTAGCGAGAGGAGTCCGCGGGCTGGACCTCCTCTTGAGTGCTCGTTAGTTATTCGACGTGAGTTGTTTGTAGTCTTCCGCTGTAGCAAATTTATGTAAATTATTTACAAATAACATTTATAAGCTTCCGCATTTGATTTATGTAATACAGTTTTCCTTATATGTGTGCTGTTGGGTGCCGCGTAACACGGCACCACCCAATGCGATTCCCGGGCGAGGTGCCCCGTCCCCGTGACTGAACGGGCGGCGTCGGGCCCTGACATTTTCATGGAGCAAGCCATGACTTTCTGAAAACTAGATTTCCAGAGTGTCCTAATGGAGTTGGTTTCACATCATTTGAAGGTTCCTAGCCAAAGATATGAGCTAAACAATTTCAGGGAAATTCTGAAAATGTTTCTGGACATTTTCCATTTTCTCTGGAACAGTTTTATTAATCAGACCATTAGGTGGATAAAATTATCTCAAATGGATCTGAAATTATTATGGTAGCTCAGGGATATTTTGGTGAACATCCTAGCCAAATTTCAGAATTTTCCGCTACAGGGTTCTCTAGTTAAAATTCTAAACAATTTAAAATTGTTGAATAATTTTGCAGAAATAAGGATTTTCATAAAGTGAAACATGATTTTTTGGAAAGTACTCAAAGATATGAATCCAAAAAAATTTGGTTAACTTGATTTGGAGTTCCCTAGCCAAAGTTATGCGTGTTTTAAGTTTGAACTAAATCTGAAAATCGGGGAAAGTTTAAATCGCTGCGCATGGGACCGGGGCTAGGTGTCAGTTTCTCAGCGGCTGACACACGGGGCTACGGAGTATTTCGTGCGCAGCCACTTCAGATACGGTGCCACAGCTGATCCCTGGTTTAAATATCCGGCCGCTGACACGTGGAAACGGAGGCTTCGTCAACCTCCCGACCTCCCGCACTCGACCGCCGCCCCCCTCGCTGGAGTGCTCGCCGGAGGGGCTTTGCCGTGCGCCAAACTCTGAGATTTTCGCCGCCTCTGCCTAATCCCCCACGGAGAACACGGTGCTGGACTTAGCTCGACATGACAACCACCGGAACATGGCCGGCGATGAGCGGCGGCTTCGGAAGAACTTCGGCCGTGTCGGCCAGGCTTCCTAGCACCTCAAAAGATCGAGCTAACGGTCGTAAAGCATCAGTGCACCCTAGGGAAGATTGTCATGAACTCAAGGAAGCTCGGAAGCGGCCGCAACATCGACCTCACAGACGACCCGAGGCGCTTTTCTCATGGCGGCGTGAAAAATGGCTAGGACTCGGCCGATTAGGGATGGTTTCGTTCGGTTCTTCTTCGAGGAGACGCGCTAGGACGTGTACCAACTATGTGCAAACTGGATCGATCGTTGGGAACCGTACAACCAGAATTTGGGTTTAGACTGAAGCTCAGCTAGTTTCCTCTAGGTTTCAAGATTCTTGGAAATTCTCTACACATGGTTGATCATTTGCTACAAGGCTTGCAGCTACACGATCTAGGAAGTATAGCACACCTTTCTTGTGTAGCAATCGGATGACGACGACGGCTGTGGCGCTCTGTCAACAGCGACCCGAAGTGGAGTTCCGCCGGTACTCGTGAGAGCTCGGTGAAAATCCTCAATTTGTCACCAAACACCAAAGGGGACCCTTGGTGTGAGGTGACAGCATGGTAGAGCACGAGATGGCGATCGTTTTTGCTGTGAAGGGCTCGCTGAAACGGAGTGTGGTGGCGGTGTGCGCTCAGCAACACCAAGAGCGAGGTGGCGGTGACGTTTATCGTGAGAGCAGCACTGAAGATGAGTGGGCGCGTGAGAACAGAGGAGAACCCAGCTCTGAGCTGCTCGGGGAAGGATATAGACGCCGAACGTCGGCTCCACCGGGGCGCGGGGCGAAGCAGCTGCTGGCGCCGAGCCTCGGCGCGGTGGCAACCACGGCTTCAGCCTACGAAACCAAGTCCCGGCACTCTTCAGTCCGTTGATCACTGGTTAGACTGACATGAGGGCCCCACTTCCATTTTAACCTCTGAAATTAAATTTCCCCCACTGCTCTAAACA
This sequence comes from Neostapfia colusana, assembly GCA_030760725.1. Classification (NCBI taxonomy): domain Eukaryota; kingdom Viridiplantae; phylum Streptophyta; class Magnoliopsida; order Poales; family Poaceae; genus Neostapfia; species Neostapfia colusana. Next base: position 37,342,564 of record JASWHV010000009.1, on the reverse strand, counting down.
GTAGTACCACTAATACCCCTTGAAATTTGAATTATCTACCAAATGCCCATTTAAACTTGATGGGATTCAAATTGTGGAATGTTTGAATATATTTATAGCACATGTGCAGTTTGAAATTCGAATTGAATTTGAATTTTCTAAAATTGGCTCATTTCAAGGTCAACTCCAAATGGAGTAAAAATTGGTGTGTGATATCACAAAAATGTGCTGAGTGTGAATATGAATCCCACTTTTGAATTCATGTGATGAAGGAGTTTGAATTTAAATTTGAGTTCAAACTAGCCTCTTTCTTTTTATACCCAAAAATACCACAAAAGGTTTTGGATTTCGGTGAAATTTAGCATGGGCATTCCTAGCAAGGTGTAGGAGTTTCTCATATGCTCAGCCCCTATATGATGCATGTGGGGAATACCACTTTTGCATTTTGTGAGTTTATCCACTAATGGCCATATTGATTGTGTTTACTTGCTCTTCAAATGTGTTCATAAGTTTTCCTCAAATGAGGTGTGTGTGTGGTGTGATGAACACTTTGGATGTGTGCAAAAACTTAGGCCCTTAGAAAAGGTTTTTGGATTTGGATGAAATTTGGCATGAGCATCCCTAGCAAAGTGTAGAAGTTTTCCATATGCTCATCCCCTATATGATGCATGTGGGAAGTACCACTTTTGCGTTTTGTTAGTTTATCCTCTAATGACCATGTTGATGGTGTTTACTTGCTGTTCAAATGTGTTCATAAGTTTTCCTCAAGTGAGGTGTGTGTGGTGTGATGAACACTTTGAATGTGTGCAAAAACTTAGGCCCTTACATTCCTCCCCCCTTAAAAGAATCTCGTCCCGAGATTATAAGGTGAAAAATGAGAGAGAGGATGGTGGAAAATTACGGTATTTACGACATGAAAAAGTCAGGGTAGTTAGCGCGTAGAAAACCTTCGCTCTTCCATGTCGCTTCATCTAAGGAGTGAATACTCCACAGAACTTTGTAGAACCACACTGTACGGTTGCGTGTGGTTCAGGCCATTTCATCAATTATCTGAACCGGTTCCTCCCGATAAGTGAGATCCGGTTTCAGTTCTTCAATATCCCCCAGCTGAACAGTAGTTGATAGCTTAAGACACTTCCTCAGCTGAGAAATATGAAAGACGTCGTGCACACCCGAGAGTGTTTCTGATAATTCCAGCCGGTATGCAACTTATCCACATCTTTCTGTAATATGGAACGGGCCGATGAATCGGGGTGCCAACTTTTCTCTCACCCTGAATCTGTTCATGCCCTTCATTGGAGACACACGTAGATATACGTGATCCCCGACTTCGAATTGTAACGGCCGTCTTCTCCGGTCCACGTACTGTTTTTGTCGGGACTCGGTGGCTTTTAGGTTCGCTTGAAGAAGCCGATTCAGCTTATTAGGTTTCTGAAAAGAAATTGAAGTGATCATCCCAATTTTTACCATGGTTGATAGCGCAAGCTCGTAGCATATCTTCTAAAATCTGATTTACCCGCTCGGTTTGCCCATCCGTCTATGGGTGGTAGGCTGAACTACGGATCAGCTTCGTCCCCAAAGAAGCATGCAACTGCTCCCAGAAATGAGACACAAATAAAGTGCCTCGATCCGATATGATGGTGTGGGGTACGCCGTACAAGCATAGGATCCGTGAGATGTACAATTCAGCAAACTTCTTGGCGTTGTAGTTGTTGTTGACTGGGATAAATGGGCAACTTTGGTGAGCCGGTCGATGATCACCCACAATGAATCATGCTTCTAAAATGTGGTGAGTAAACCGACGATGATGTCCATGGTCACAACTTCCCACTTCCAGGCAGGAACGCCCAGTGGTTGTAGCAGTCCCGGTTTTCTCATATGGTCTGCCTTCACCCTTCGGCATGTATCACACTCAGACACGTAATTTGCGATCTCCCGCTTCATCCGTGTCCACCAAAACTTGCTTTTGAGTTCTTGATGCATCTTATTACAGCTGGGGTGAATAGAAAACTTTGACAAGTGAGCCTCATCAAAGATTTTCTTCCGCAACTCCGAGTTACGGGGTACGACGATCCGGTCCTTGAACCATAGAACGCCGTCTCCGTCTTTCTGGAAATACTTCAGCTCCCCACTGTCTACACGTCTCCGCAAATGCGACGTGCCCTTGTCATGTTTCTGAGCTGCCGCTATCTCTTCACGGATGGTGGGGATAAGAGCTAGGTTGTAGAGAGCTCCATGTGGAATCACATGCAATGGTGGCTCGCTCTCTTCCAACTGTGTGATGATCAGATTGTTGACGTGTGACTTGCGACTCTGCGCATCCGCCACTACGTTTGCCTTGCCGGGGTGATAATGGATCTCTATTTCTTAATCCTTTATCAACTCCAACCATCTTCGCTGCCTCATGTTCAGATCCTTCTGAGTGAATATGTACTTGAGGCTTTTGTGGTCGGTATATAAGTGTACGAGGTTACCGAGTAGGTAGTGCCTTCACATTTTGAGTGCGAGTACCACGGCAGCGAGCTCTAAGTCATGAGTTGGATAATTTTGCTCATGGTTCCTGAGCTGCTGTGATCCATACGCGACCACCCTTCGATCTTGCATCAGCACATATCTGAGCCCAATGCCGGATGCATCACAGTACACATCAAACGGTTTTGTTGTGTCTGGCTGCACCAAAACCGGTGCTGATGATAAGTGCTTCACTAATGCCTTGAATGCTGCTTCACATGCTGGACTCCAAACATATTTGGTAGCCTTCTTCAGCAGCTCGGTCATAGGCTTGGCAATCTTCAAGAAGTTCGGAATGAACCTCCGATAATATCCCGCGAGTCCAAGGAAACTCCGTACCTCATGAACAGTTCTCGCGGACTTCCAATTCAGCACTTGTGTGATCTTACTCGGGTCTTCAGCGATGCCCTCCGCTGAGATAATATGCCCGAGAAAAGGCACTTGTGATATCCACAATTTGCACTTGCTGAATTTCACGTATAGTTTGTGATCCCGCAGCCATTGCAAGACTATACGCAGATGCTTCGTGTGTTCTTCCTCTGACTTGGAATATACCAATATGTCGTCGATGAAGACCACGACAAATTTGTCCAGCTCCGGCATGAATACCGAGTTCATCAAGTACATGAAGTGAGCTGGAGCGTTGGTGAGGCCGAAGGACATGACCAGGTACTCATAAAGCCCGTACCTCGTCGAGAATTCCGTCTTTGGTATATCCTAAGCCCGTATCTTAACTGATGGTACCCGGATCTTAAGTCCATCTTGTAAAAGATCTTTGCTTCGACCAACTGATCAAATAACATGTCAATCCGTGGCAACGGGTACTTGTTCTTGATAGTTACGGCGTTTAGTGGATGATAGTCCACGCAAAGCCGCAACATCTCATCCTTCTTCTTCACAAATAATGCCGAACAGCCCCATGGCGAGGAGGTCGGCCTAATAAAACCCTTCTCCAGCAGGTCCGTCAACTGCGTTTTTAATTCTGCCAACTCCTTTGGCGCCATCTTGTACGGCCTTTGGGATATTGGCATCGTTCCCGGTGCAAGTTCAATCTTGAACTCCACCTCTCTGTCAGGCGGCATCCCCGGTAAATCATCCGGGAACATGTCAGGGAACTCACGGACTACTGGAATGTCTTCCAATCTGATAGTGGTGGATTGGCATACCCTTGGAATTTTTATTTCTGGACTATCCAGAAATAATGAGTGAGACTCGTGCACTTCTGAGTGTAGATGCACGACTCGGAGGACGGTGTCTAAAACAACGCCATGGCGGGATAACCATGACATCCCTAAGATGACATCGACCTTATGTCCCTCTAAAACTATGAGAGACGTAGGGTATACTCTACCCTCTATGCATAACAGCGCTTTTGCAACCATCAGGCTTGCTGAAATTTTCCCACCCGGTGAACAAATAAAGTAAGAACTCTAAGTGGGTAGTATTTGCAAGCTGTATTTAGCAATAAAAGCTTGGCTAATGAAACTATGCGTGGCGCTTGAATCAAATAACACTATGGCGGATGATGGTGTTGTTGGAACATACCCACAAGAATTGGCTCCCCCTCCGGCACGTCCTCTATGGCGAGTTGGTGGGGTGTCGGGCTTAGGATTTGCACGCCGCACATTAATGGGGTTCCGGAGCTGATTCCTCCATGTAAACTGTGGTGCCACTCCGCCGCCTTGCCTCTCAGGATAGTTATTGGCGAAGTGTCCTGGGCCACCACATTTGAAGCATGCGGTTGACGACTGACCCATGCTTGGGGGATGAAAGACCGGCATGCGCTGCTGAGGTGCAAACGCACACGGTATCGCCCGCTGCTGCTGCTGTTGTTGCTGCGGAGGTGGTGCTGGTAATGCCGGCCGGAACGCTGGAGGAGAATATGGCCGACTGCAGAATGCCATCAGCCTCTGTGGTGGCTGCCAGCGTTGACCCGATGGTGAGCGATACACCATCCGGTATTTGTGGGAAGGGCCAAATCCATCTCCTCTGCTCTGCGGCGCGCTTCTCTTCTTCTCCGCCGCCGCTAACTCCTTAGCGGAGTCATCTTGAACAATCGCAGCATACATAATGTCATTGAGGCTGCCGCGATTGAACATCACCAGCTTGTCCTTCAGGAGCGGATTAAGCCCCTGGTAAAAGTGATCCCGCCGCTTCTCATCGGTATCAGCGTGATATGAAGCGTAGAGCGCGAGATTGTTGAAGGCTCTGTAGTATTCCAGCGCGTTCCTGCTGCCTTTCTGCAGGCGAAGGAACTCATGCGTCTTCCTTTTCATCAAACCCGGCAGTATATGATAGGCCCTGAAGGCCGTCCAGAACTCCGCCCAGGTCATTACTCGCTCGGTGGATTGCGAGGCACAGAAGTTTGCCCACCAAGCACTCGCGGACCCTTGAAGCTACTGGGCCGTGAACTGAGTATTGCGCTGCTCACTCACTTGGAGCAGCCCGAATTTCATCTGCATCGTGTGGAGCCAGTTGTCCGTATCGAGGGGTTCATACGCCCTTGAGAATACCGGGGGATGGGTAGCCACAAAGCCGGGGTAGGAGCTTTGTTGGTGCTCCTCACAGTTTTGACGCCTCTCTGGTCGAGACGTATTTGCAATAAGAGTTTCCAGCAACTCCGTGTGCTGCTGATGAGAACCCGCCATGGCCGCAACAATGTCGGCCAATGTAACTGTTGGCGGTGGTGGTTGTTGCTGTTGCTGCTGTTGCTGTCCCGAGGAATCCTCGGGAGGCTGTTGGGAGGCATCTCCCCCCTGACTAGAACCCCCAATTTCCTGGTTGGCACGAGTGCAAGTCATTCTGAAATTCAAAACAGCAGCGATCAGCACATGTTATTCTTAAAATTCCTTACAAAACAGTATGTATTGAAATGATGCATGAATAAACTTGCACAACATTCACATTTATTGATAAAGCATAAACTTTATACAAGATACATTATTCTCGGGTCTCCGAGAAGTCGTGCTCATGTCGTCACTACCTATACATGTACTACTGTCTACACAACATGTCCCTGATTACAGAAGTTTTTATACCCCACCCTCGCTGCCCTACTTAGCAAAGGTAACTCACTACTCAGAGTAGAACTTGACCTCCTGTGGGTCGTCCTCTTCCGCTACCTATGCTGGTGGATCCGGGTCTATGACCTCCTCTTCTGGTTCAGGTTCCCACATTGCCAGGATACCCAAAACCACGGGTACGGTACCTACCATCGGTAGGCCCACTGCCGGAGGTACGAGGTCTTGCAACGCATGCACCTCGTCGATGGCTTGGTTGTAGTCCTCTTCACAGCCCTGCCCCTCCTCAATAGCGTCATCTCGCTCTTGAGCAAGGACCTCATTCTGCTGGGTCAAGGCATGCACTTGCTGTTGTAAAGCCGTGATGTCGACACGGCTTTTCTTTTTTGCCTTCTTCAAACGGTGCAACTGATTATGTTGTTCGTTAAGTCGCTTATCATTGGAAGAAGAACATTACGGAGTGCGCTGTGAGCACTCTTGAAATGGTCTTGATGGCTGGTGCTCTCCTTGAGCTTCATGGCAAGAAAATCCGTATGGACAGCTTGGCTGTCCATCACGGTCTTCCCTGCCCTCAACTGGAGGCTGAGGTTTGTCTCCGCGGGGTTGTACCTTGGGCAACCCTGATCTGTTGCCTCCATGTACCTCTCCCTCCACATGTGATTAGCTTGTCCCTCCACCGGAACGAGCGTGTATGGAGTGCCCTCCATATCTCTCACGTGTAGTTGGCAGAAACGCGACATGGTGTCGCGGGCTGCCACTTACCACATTTCCTCTGGCTGTCTACCTCTCACCGTGACGGTCAACGGCGCCCAAAAGGGTGGCGTAGGTTCTGCAGGAATTTCGACATGGATGGTCCATGTCTTGTTCCCCTCCTCACCTTCTTCCTTGGCGAGGTACTGCAGCGTCTCCGCGTACCCGAAATAATGAAGCATTTGCTTCAACACTTCCGGATAACCGCTGCGTTGAGAACAGTGGGATACCACCCACCTGTTCTCCAATTGTCTATCCGCTGTCATCTGTAGAAACATATTTGAAAAAGGTCAAATATTCATTTCAACAGTAAATCATTGATTTATAATATTAAAACATGTCATTGAACTCATAAAACTTGGAAACGCAATTCAAACTTAGACAAATTTGATTGCTGGTCTGCTGCCCAAACTGACAGCCCTGACCAGTTTCCATTTCAATCTGATTTAGACCATGCTATAGGAAAAACCAATTCTGGAGCTCAACATCAAAGTTAAAGCTAACTTCAATAGATTTCCAGAAAGTATTTGGTTAGCCAAATATCTGTACTGGTTCAAAAGTTATGAGATGTCAAATTTGACAGAATATGTGGAGTAAATTGGACAGCACCTCCCTGCTTGAGGTACTGATTGATCCAAGAATCCCAGTTAATTCTTCATCGAATTTGACAAAACTTTCTGTTACAAAGTTGTAACTCATCTCATGAACTTTTCAGAACTATCTCGTTTTCTATTTTTGTATTTTTATGCAGGAAGATATGCTCAATTTACAGAGAGTTACAGAGAGTATATGCTCTGCCCTGTTTTCTGGACAGTTTCAACTCTACTGCATTTTTCGACTGGTTAAGGAACGAAACACCCCTGGACATCAATAGATAAGTTGTAAAGCTCTTCCAAAGATTTCCAGAAATGTATCATATGACCCCAAACTCGAAAGAACTCGACCTATAACCTCTGTTTAACTTCAGCCTTATTTCAGCTGAAAACAGGGGACTCTGTCCTTAATATCCTATAAGTTGAAAACTTGTTAACGTTGCACATCCTGATTAAGGGAAGAAGTTATATAAAAGTTTTAGTGCTCTGGATCAAAACTTTAAGGTTTTTAAATGATGTTAATAATTTCATGGGGTTTGATGTTGAAGCGTCACCAGTTCATGCGGGTACTACGTTCCTCACAAAGAATAACCTATACCGGACTTAGCCGGCTTCGTTAGTTCAGTGGCACTAAACGTCTCTCGCACACGTGTGCCACTCGTCTACCGATTCGTGCTCAGACTACCTGCAAATAACTCACACAATCGTCGGGTTCAGATGCACACTGAACCCGGTACCAATGCAGTTCGTACGACCGTCCATCATCACTCGCACGGTCGCTCTCAAGCCAATCACGCCTTGAGCTACGTGTTCACGTTACTAACCACGTGACGGGGTCTCCCAAACTTTCCCATAGCATTCCAGGGAAGGGCGTTGCTCAAATACCCCAAACGTCATGAAGAGTCGTAGAGGATACTAAAGCTGGCCGGGTTACCTGCCACCCGTCAGGCTCCACCGTTTAGCTTGTGCGCGCTGGTGGACAGGGCTTACATGCACCCCCAAGACATATGACATCCCGAGATGCATGATTTTCCAACATAATCAAATAGGTTAGTATCGCCACTTTCTACACACTAATAACATTATTATATGGGCTACTAAATTGTTCCTCACCGTGTTTTTGAAAAATATGACCTTTTTAGTGTGTTAAATCTCAAGCTAGCTCTGATACCACGCTGCGAGAGCCTCACGGCCTCGACGAGCCAGGATCATGCTGAGGGGTGCTGCGTTGCACAACACCAGATAACACACATAAAAAGTACAAAGCGGAAGCAAAGTTTTATTACATAAAAGAGTTTATTAACATGTTTACAACACAATATGTTCAGTCCACACTCACGAGCGTAGACTACGCACAGAGTTCACGTTCAGCCCATGAACGTGTCCCCTCTAGCACACACGCACACTAACACAGCGGCGTGCACAACTCCCATTCGACGGGGTTGCCCTCTTGGAGGTCCATCTCCTCCTCGGGAGTGTAAGGGCCTATGTTTTAGGCACATATTCAAAGTGTTCATCACCACACACAACCTTCATTTGAAGAGACTTGATGAACACATTTGAAGAGCAAGTAACCACCATCAACATGCTCATTAGAGAATAAACTCACAAAATGCAAAAGTGGCATTTCCCACATGCATCATTCAGAGGATGGGCATATGAAAAACTCCTACACCTTGCTAGTAATGTCCATGCCAAGTTTCACCCAAATTCAAAACATTTTTGAGTTCCTTTTGGGTATAGCTAGAAAGAGGGTGGTTTGAACTCAAATTCAAATTCAAACTACTTCCATCCCATGAATTCAAAATTGGGAGGCATATTCTTACTCAGCACATTTTTTGTGAGCTCACACACCAATTTTCACTCAATTTGGAGTTGATCTTGACATGAGCTAAGTTTAGCAAATTCAAACTTTATTTAAATTTCAAACTGAATATGTGCTGAAATCTACTCAAACCAAACCCAATTTGAATTCTAACCAATTCAAATGGCTCAGGGGTAGATAATTCAAATCACCATGGGTATAAGAGGGATTACTGTTTACAACAGTAAGAGAGAGTTAAGTTCAGAGGTTAAAAAGGAAGTGGGACCCACATGTCAGACACTGATGAAATTGAACCGACTGAACTTTCAGCGCTCGGGTCTTCGGGCTTCATCCGAGGGCGCCACCAGGGGGGGGGGTGGGCACCAACAGCTGCTCGCCCACGCGCGAGCCAGGTTGATGCTGAGCCCTTCTTAAGGCGCTCCTCGCCTCTGCCGAGGTCCCCTCGCCTGTTTTTCCCCTCGCAAGAAAACTGAGACGAAGCTCTTCCCTCCGCTGCTTGGATTGATTGGGAGAATGGCGAAACACTCACCCCCTCTCCTCCCCAAGCTGCTAAACGATGCCCTGAGCTCCGCACACTCCTCCCCAACCCGGAAACGAGCGAGTTCCGGCCTTCCTTGCCCGAGAACAACCGCCACAGCGGCGATCAAGCTTCGGCCGACGATCGAGTGATCGTGGACATCCCTCCACAGGGGTTCTCATGGTCAAGCAATCCAGGCCACGGGAGAGCGCTAGGTTGGTGCTGCACTCCTCCAATTATTGAAGCAAACCGTGAAGCATCCACCGCGAATTTCCAGATTTTGCTCCGGCTGCCTCAACCCGAGCTTCCGGTACGGTTTCTTCGAATTTCCGCTCTCTGATCCTCCTTAGGTTATCAAATCTTGCACATAGACGCTGGACTAGCCGGCGATCATTTTCCTTTTAGCATCTGTTGCATGAAACCGGCTAGGAGTGACTGATTTTGAGCTCGATTAAAGGCGTTCATGGCGGGCACGATCGGTCACACGGTGCCGACCAACTTGCTGCCATTTTTGAACACCTTTGAGGCCTTGTCGAGCTTCCTAGAGGTGTACTGATGCTGTAGAGCTGTTTGTTCGAGGTCTTGGCGGGTTAGAACACAGGGCCGACGGCGCCGAACCTCAACCGAGGCCGCCATACGTCGCCGGGGTATTTCCGGTCACCGTCAGCTCGAACTGACCCCACAGACGTGTTCCTCGACGTCGATAACCCCCTGGTGGCGAGCCCTAGCTCGTGCGGTGGACGGCAGCGACGGTCCGGCGAGCACCAGCTCTGCTTCGGCGAGGGGGGCGGCGCGCGCGCTGAGAACCGGCGGAAGGAAGACGAAGGGGGTGGGCCCCGGCTGTCAGCAGCTTAAAAATTTAAATCCCTGATCGAGTGTGGCTGGGATCCGGTTTGTTGGCGCGCTGGACGGCTGTGGCCCATTTCTGATTGGCTGTCATTTAAATAAGTGGGCCCAGTACGGTTTTCAGTAGGAAAACAATTCCAGTTGTTGCTCACACTTTGAAAATTCATTGCTCTGTGTAGGAACATCCAAATCAAGTGAACCAAATTTTGTTGGATTCAGCTCTCTGAGTACTTTGCATCAAATCAAGTTTCACTTCATGAAAATCTTTATTTCTCCAGAATTAATTCTTCAAAGTTTAAACTGTTTGGAATTTTAACTGGAGAATCCTTGAGGGGAAAGTTCTGAAATTTTGCTGGGATGTTCAACAAAATATCCCTGAGCTACCATAAAAATTTCAGGTCCATTTGAGCTGATTTGATCCACCTAATAGTGTGATTAATAAAACTGTTCCAGAGAAAATAGAAAATGTCCAGAAACATTTTCAGCAATTTCTCTGAAATTGTTTAGCTCATGTCTTTAGCTAGAAACCTTCAAATTAAGTGAGACCAACTCCATTAGAACCCTATGAAAATCTAGTTTTCATAAAGTCAGGGCTTGCTCCATGAAAATCCCTAGAACACCCTACGAGCTCTGATTAAGTTCAAGTACATAATTATTTGTGGAGAGTTCAAATGAGCTTTGCTGCAACTAAAACTTGGCCAAGTCTCTGTTTAGGTTGTATCCAAACCACAGTAAAAGTTTCATAGTCATTGGGTCGGTCTAGTGGGACTTATAAACTTCACAAGTTTAAATTCAATTCAAATGCATTTAAATTAATACATATACTTGTTATCTCATGTAGCCGCTAAGGTTGAGGAGGAACCCGAAGTCTTAGACTTCGTTACTCCGGAAGAGCAGCTAGCCTACGACCAAGAGCAGCAAGGCAAGCTCCGGTTTGCATTAACCTGTTTACAAATTTTTACTGTTTTGAGAACTTACTTTGAGTATCATTATTGCTTGCATTAGAGTCTTGTTTGAAAACCCAATTGCATAGCCAAGAAAACCATGGGTTGGTATTAGGATTGAAAACCTTGTTAGCCACTGCAATTCTAAGATAGAGTAGGTTTCGGTACAAGTCGAGTAATTGGAACTACACGCGATAATAGGCTAGAGGCACTCGACTCGGGTACAGATAACACATGATACACATGGCAAGAAAAATGAGACCGAGCGGAGAGTAAGGGCAGCAGGACTTTGGGGCCTGAGTGCTATAGCTCCGCTTGTGTTGATTGAGGACCGAGCCGTGTGCGGGCCTGTTGAACAAGCTAGAACAGTACCGAAGACGTACCGGCTATATGGGAACCGGGAAACCGATGTAACTCGGGTAGCTGGGTATTGATGCATTGCCTGTCGTTGAGAGGGTAGGTTGAGAGCTCGAGGTGTAAATCGGCTGGCGGCACTGAGATGCGCGTGCAGAGACCTCTTGCTCAGGACGATAGGACCGGTTCAATATTTGGCTAACGGGTGAAAGGTAGTTGCATACGACGTCCGTGATGGTTGCTGTAGGCAACATTGAGTATGGGCGTACGTGACGGGTTATTTGGTTAACCCTGCAGGTGTAAATCGATTATAATCGCCGTCCCTCGCGGTCAGTGAGTACCACTTGTTCACTGTACCGTGACGTAGAAAGAACAGGCTAGTTACATGTTAAAATGTTGCTGATTGAAAGATGGACTTTGATTGTTAATGATTTGCTGTAGTCTAGAGCTAATTAAAGTTCCTTTCAGCTTTGGGCAAAGTACATGAGAGAAATGCATTTCTTGTTTGATTGCGGCTATATCATGTGCCTTAGCGTAAGGTTCTCCACAACCTGCTGCTAAAACTTGAAAGTAAGGTTCCACTAAGTAGGCGAGTCCTTTGCAACTTACTTTACCTCATGCACCTATCACCCTCCATGTAGCAGTTTCATGTTTAGGAGAGATGGGTCAGTCTTCCTGAGCCTTCGTGCTCACTGCTTGTGTTTGAAGATTTTGCAGGGTTCTATGAGGAAGGGACTCCCGAGGAGGAGACGGAACCCCAGGAGGGGAACCCCGTCGAGTGGGAGTCGTGCACGCCGCCGTGTTAGTATGTGTGGGTGCTAGCGGGGACACGTTCACGGGCTGAACGTGAACTCGATGCGTAGTCTATGCCCGTGAGTGTAGACTGAACATATTTTGTTGTAAAAATGTTCATAAACCTGTTTATGTAATAAAACTTTGCTTCCGCTTTGTACCTTTGATGTGTGTTATCCGGTGCTGTGCAACGCAGCACCCCTCAGTGTGATCCTGGCTCGACAAGACCGTGGGGTCGTGTCAGGGAGTCTCCTCCTCATAACACCCGGCACAAGCTTCAAACACAAGCAGTGAGCACAATGGCTCAGCAAGACTCACCCGTCTTTCCTATACATGAAACTTCTACATGCTGGATTACGTGTAAATGGGAATGTAAGTTTCAAAGGACTCGCCTAAATAGTTGAACCTTACTTTCAAGTTTTAGCAGCAAGTTGTGGAGAAACTCACGCTAAGGCACATAAGAGAGCCGCAATCAAACAAGAAACACATTTCTCTCATGTGCTTTTCCCAAGGTTGAAAAGAACTTTAATTAGCTCTAAACTATAGCACTTTATTAGCAATCAAGGTACATCCTTCAAATCAGCAAACTTTTAACATGAATCTAGCCAGTTCTTTCTATGTTACGGTACAGTGAACAAGTGGTACTCACTGACCGTGAGGGATGGCGATTATAATCGATTTACACCTGCAGGGTTACCCGAATAACCCGTCACGTACGCCCGTACTCAATGTTGCCTACAGCAACCATCACGTACGTTGTACGCAACCACGTTTCATCCGTCAGCCAAATGTTGAGCCGGTCCAATCGTCCCGAGCAAGAGGTCTCTGTGTACGCATTCGCAGTGCCGCCAACCGATTTACACCTCAAGATCCCAAACTACCCTCTGAACGACCAGCTATGCCTCAACACCCAGCTACCCGAATTACATCGGTTTCCCGGTTCTCATATATCCGGTAGGTGTTCGGTACTGTTCTAGCTTGTTCAACAGGCCCACTCACGGCTCAGTCCTCAATCGACACAAGCCAAGCTACATCACCCAGGCTCCAAAGTCCTGCTGCCTTTACTCTCCGCTCGGTATCATTTTTCTTGCCATGTGTTCCATTTGCTATCTTTATCTGAGTAGTGTGCCTCTAGCCTATTCTCGCGAGCAGTTCCAACTACTCGACTTGTACTGAATCCTATACTATCTTAGCATTGCAGTAGCTAATCTAAGTTTAAAAACCTAAGCCTAAACTAGGGTTTTCTTTGCTATGCATTTGGGTTTTCAAACAAGACTCTAATGCATAAGTAAGGTGGATACTCAAAGTAAGTTCTCAAAACAGTAAATTTTTATAAAACGGTTAACGCAAACTGAAGCTTGCCTTGCTGCTGTTGGTCATAGGCTAGCTGTTCCTCCGAAGTTATGAAGTCTAAGACTTCGGGCTCCTCCTCAACCTTAGCGACAACATGAGATAACCATATGTATATGTCAATTTGAATGCATTTGAATTTGAAGTTGAATTTGTTAAGACTATAAGTATTGCAAGAAAGGCCCAATGACTCTACAATTTTTACTGTGGTTTGGATACAACCTAAAAAGAGACTTGGCCAATTTTCATTTGCAGCAAAGCTCAGTTGAGCTCTCCACAAATAAATGTGTATTTGGCCTTAATTGGAGCTCTTAGGGTGTTCTAGGGATTTTCGTGGAATAAGACATGACTTTCTAGAAACTAGATTTTTAGAGTGTTCTAATGGAGTTGGTTTCACTTAATTTGAAGATTCCTAGCAAAAGATATGAGTAAACAAGTTCAGAGAAAATCTGAAAAATGTTTCTGGACCTTTTCAATTTTCACTGGAACAATTTCATTAATCAAACATTTAGGTCAACCAAATTAGCTCAAATGGATCTGAAATTTTTATGGTAGCTCAAGGATATTATGATTAACATGCTGGCCAAATTTCAGAATTTTCCACTAAAGGGTTCTCCAGTTAAAATTCTAAAAATTTAAAATTTGAAGAATTAATTCTGGACAAATACGGATTTTCATAAAGTGAAAATGGATTTTTGGAATGTACTCAGAGAGCTGAATCCAACAAAATTTGGTTCACTCGATTTGGAGTTTCCTAGCCAAATTTATGTGGGTTTGAAGTTTGAACTAGAAACTAAAATTCGGGAAATGTTTAAATCCCTGCTCTTTGGCCCAGGGCTACGTGTCGGCACCTCAGCGGCTGACACACAGGGCTACGGAGTTCTTTGCGGGCAGCCACAACAGATCTGGATTCACAGAAGATCCGGTCGAGCTGAACACAGTGACTGACGTGTGGGACCCGCGCTCATCTTCTTCCTCCCCTCGCCCCCGCCCGCGCCCGCGTCCGAGCTCGCCGGAACTTGCTCCTCCGGCCACCTCCTGCTCTCTGGCTCTCCGCTAGGCTCTAACCCAACATGAGGATCAGTCCAGTGAAGTTTTCCCGCCCCTGTCGTAGCCCCTACCAAGCTTGCGACGACACCGCGGCTCACACCGACTCCGGCGGCGTCGCTCGCCACCTCTAGCCCACCAAACCTCTGAGTTTCTGAAGCTCTATAGCACCGGTGTGACATGTAGATGCTCGACTTGAACTCGGTTTAGCTCAGAAGAGATCCTAAGTGAGCTTGCACCGTGCGCCCGACGGCTCCCGCCATTGGCGCCGGTAGCAAAACTTAAAATAGACTGTCTACCCAGGTTTTCACGCTAAGGTTGCGATGGAATGTTGTTCACTACTGAGTCTAGCTCGTGTCAGTGCAATTTGAGGATCTCTAAACAATTATGGGATGATAATTTGGAAAATCCGTACCTGAAGGTCGGTCTACACCGAACGGAAGGAAAATACGAAATTCATCGTCGGTGATCGACCACTCGGGCTATTGTTTGGAGGTGAGCAACACGAAGACCTAACACGTCTTGGAATGCCTTAAAGTGGGCGTGACACATTCCCGTTACGGCTGTCCATGCGAGCCCTAGGTGCGGAAGAACCTTAGGTCAAAGGAAAAGCTTTCGGTTTTGGTCGGGAAAAGCCGGGCTCGGCTGGTTCTTGTGACGGGAAGGTAGGAGGAGAGGCTCTAGTACCGTTTGCAGCTCAGAAGCGCGGATTGCACAGAGTGTTTGCCGGCGGTCGACTGCTCAACGGAAAATGGCAGGGCGGCTCTGTTCGTGTGCGCGAGGAGAAGGAAACACCGAATTGCTGCTGCTCGTGAGGCAAAAGATCGTCGCATGGGTGTATGTAACCGAGCAAATCACCAGCCGTGCGGGAAGCAGGAGCTGGCGCCAACTCCAGCTCGTTGGCGCGCGCTGCCTCAGCCCGAGAACCCGAGCACCCGAGTCCTCAGTCGGTTCTCTGCCTTGTGAGGCTGACATGAGGGCCCCACTCCCAATTTTAACCTCTAAAATTTAATTTCCCCACTGCTCAAAACAGTAGAGAACCTAATACCCTTCGCGAGTTGATCATATTTCAAAATGACCACTGGACTTTGAATAATTAAAAGTGTGATTTGATTTCACCAAATTTGCAGCACATGTTAATCTGAAATTCAAATTGAATTTGTTAGCCACAATATCTCATGTCAAGATTAACTTCAAATGGAGCAAAAATTGGTGCGTGAGGTCACAAAAATGTGCTGAGTCTGAATTTGAATCACACTTTTGGATTCATGAGTTGCAAAGAGTTTGAATTTGAATTTAAGTTCAAACTAGCCTCTTTCTAATTATACCCAAAAATACCTTAAAAGGTTTTTGGATTTGGGTGAAATTTGGCATGAGCATCCCTAGCAAAGTGTAGAAGTTTTCCATATGCTCATCCCCTATATGATGCATGTGGGAAGTACCACTTTTGCATTTTGTGAGTTTATCCTCTAATGACCATGTTGATGGTGTTTACTTGCTCTTCAAATGTGTTCATAAGTTTTCCTCAAACGAGGTGTGTGTGGTGTCATGAACACTTTGAATGTGTGCAAAAACTTAGGCCCTTACATTTCACCTAGATATTACTGCATTTTATTATCGAGGAGGATGAATTAAAATTATCAACTGTTTATAAAACAGATCTTGGCATGACATCTTTGTGGCGTTTGTAAGATAGGTGGGATCGTTTGATTTCTCTCGTGTATATCCTTGTTATATGTAACACATCTTTACAACGAACCTTAACAACCAATGCATTACATAAAAATGAGACGACTGTTGTGCAGAATAATATCATGATGCATACGTGAATGTTTAAGACTTAGTAATATGATACTCTTCATTTATGTTGCACATGATAAATGGTGCAATGCAAGAATTAGATGTCGCAATACACAATATTTGCAAAGGATGCATACAATTGAGTTTTTTAATTTTCACATGATTCACGCAATAAAATCTTTATTACGATGAGCAAGAACGGGATGATAAAAGTATACAAATTTAGGGCCAAGTGAGAAGGCCCAAACTAAATTCTCAAATAAATCCGAAAAGCCCATGTATGACAAAAAGTGGATAGTAAATTTAGTACCATATATGGAGAGTTGGAGGGAAGTGAGACATACTGTTAAGTGGAAGTGCTCCTCCACTCTCCAAGTGAGTGAGAAGAGGAGTGCTACATGCACCCTCCTAATCCATGTGCACGCCATATTTTGTGAATTGAGCCTCGAGTAGAGTCAATCTCTACTTTTTCCTTATTGAGAAATAGAGTCATAAACAGATGTGTCGTAAACAACAAAGTCGGTCCATGTTGCTCCCGTATCATGGAGCTTTTGTAGAGTCCACAACATACATGACAGGCATTAGGGATCGCAATAACTCGGGTTTGGGTCAGATGGTGCAAAAATCCG
This sequence comes from Neostapfia colusana, assembly GCA_030760725.1. Classification (NCBI taxonomy): domain Eukaryota; kingdom Viridiplantae; phylum Streptophyta; class Magnoliopsida; order Poales; family Poaceae; genus Neostapfia; species Neostapfia colusana. The sequence goes on along the minus strand of JASWHV010000009.1, from coordinate 37,325,607 downwards.
TCTGAAACGAGAGAGCCCACGAGTGCAATTTGAGACCCGCACCCACGGTGAGATGTGGAACCTGCACCCACTGGGTCTCGGACGGAGTTCGGGTGCCCGTTTGGTTGACTATATCCAGGAACTTTGAACTCCTAGCAGTCTCACAGGTCAACTGGTCAAGTCACAGTCTCACATATCACATGTCCACTACAAGAAACTAGATAGCTAACGACCGTCGGAACCATCGTAAATAAGCCACATACCATCGTAAACAGGTTATTTACGACGGTAGTCAGTTATTTACGATGGCCTATAGCCGTCACAAGTCAAATGTTGTAAATAAGCTTATTTACAATGGCTACCGTCGTAAATAAGTTTTTTTTATGGTCTAACCCGGTCGTCGTAAATATTCAAGCCATGCCATGTGGCACCCACTGAACCTTTAGTTACGATGTCCCTGCTGTAGGCCGTCGTATATAGTACTAGCTTATTTGAGATGGATTGGTCTTGGCCGCCGTAAATAGTACTGGCTTATTTATGACGGCTTCCCCCTTGCTCACCATAAATAAGGGATTTTATTTTCTTAAAAAATAGAAAACTGCTAACCTGTATGCTGGCCAGCTCACATGCGGATACACAACAACATAAATAGACATCACAAGCAGCTCGGATAATAATAATAATATCAAATACATCCCACGACACTCTCACGTCCGCTACCTCCAGAGCCCAAAAAGTCGACCTTGTGTCGTGCTCCAGATGCCGGTAGCTGCGGTGATGGAGTACGAGCCTCCGTCGTTGATCCCTATGATGTGCAAGTGTAGTTAGACAAGTTTTAGCTTCAAAAGTGTATGTTTCACTAACTTTGCTAAGTTTGGATTTGTTTCACTAAAGTAGCCTAGATGTATCTATGTTTGCCTATGTTTGACTAATTTTTGCTTAGTTTGCTATATTTATATAATTTAGCTTCATTTCAAGAAGTGTTGCTTACCTTCGTCGCTGAAGAAGGCATCTGTGGCTCCACCGACACCCGTGGCTCCATTGGCGGCTGCCATAAGGGAATGACAACCTGCTGCCCATGCTGCTGGGCTAAGGCCTGTGACAGCAAAGCATTAGCACATGAATAATAATAAAATGCTACGGATATTTAGTATTTTAAATTCTTACCTGTATCCCTGCTTGCATCTATGCCAAGTAGTTAGCTTGATACTCCTCCCTGTCCTTGGTAAGAGCTTCTTTCTTCTGGAGCTTCTCCTGTGTTAGGCATAGCTCATCCTGGACACTATGGAGCTCCAGGCACCCTTACGACATCCGCCGGCTCGGTCCAGTGGACGAAGACTGCAAGGAAAAGCCCCTCGAAGGTCTTGCCTCCCTCGAGTCCAGCAGATAACCATCGGTAGAAGCACCATTTCGTGCTTTTGCAATGGTGACCAGGGCGGGAGACCTTGGTTACACGGTGCAACCCTAGTTAGAGGCTTCTCCGAGCCGATTTGATTGCATGACGATGATCTCCAAGCTTCACTGGTTCTGTAGAGCCAAGAAACTTCATGTTTGACGGGCTAGGTCATCAGGTCGACGCTGCCGGAGTGAAGCCGAGCCGCTGCGCCATCGCGGGCTAGGTTGGAGGCCTTGCCGGCTCAGGGCAACTTAACCAAAGTGTTTAGCGTGTCGGTTTAGGCCCTGGCCGCGAGCAGGAGCTCAGGAAATGGCTGGAAGGTCGGTTTCCGGCGAATTCCGGCGAGTTTGGGCGCGGGAGCACAGGAGTGCGGGAGGTTAAAAATGAAGTCGGGTTCCACGCATCAGCCACTCGGGTGAACTGAGTTGGATTGTCTGCGGCACCGGATCCAACTGTTTCTCCGTGGTGAAACTCAGGGGCCCCGTGTGGCATTGCCTGAGGAGGCGCCACATAGCCCCAGACCCCACTGTCAGGATTTAAACATTTCTGGATTTTAGTTGAACTTTCAAATTTTGTTCAAACTTTAGAAGAGCATACTTTTGCTAGGAAATTCCAAAATTGGTGCTTCAAATTGGGTTAGGTTCAGTTTGAAAAACTCTATCCAAATGTGCAACCCAATTTGTATGAAAGTCAATAATTAATCCTAGAAAATTCTTTGAATTTTTTCAGTAAAAAGAATTTTTGAGGAAGTTTGTTTCATCCAAAAATCGCCAAATTTGCCAGAATATTACTTAGGATATTATTGAACTCCTATAAAATTTTCAGCTCATATTGAGTTGATTTGTGTAGGAGAATTCAGGTTGCAAAATACTGAATTCAAATATATACAAAATTTTTTCAGAAAATGACACGACCCCAACGGTCTTGTCGAGCCAGGATCATGCTGAGGGGTGCTGCGTTGCACAGCACCGGATAACACACATCAAAGGTACAAAGCGGAAGCGAAATTTTATTACATAAACGAGTTTATCAACATGTTTACATCAAAATAGGTCCAGTCTACACTCACGGGCGTAGACTATGCATCAAGTTCATGTTCAGCCCTTGAACATGTCCTTGCTAGCACACACGCACACTAACTCTGCGCCGTGCATGACTCCCACTCGACGGGATTCTCCTCCTGGGGTTCCGACTCCTCTTCGGGAGTCCCTTCCTCATAGAACCCTGCAAAAGCTTCAAACACAAGCAGTGAGCACGAAGGCTCAGCAAGACTGACCCGTCTCTCCTAAACATGGAACTTCTACATGAGGGGTGATGGGTTACATGAGGTAAAAATCATTTGCAAGGACTCGCCTAATTAGTAGAACCTTACTTTTAAGTTTTAGCAGCAGGAGGTGGGGAACCTTATGCTAAGGCACATGAGAGAGCCGCAATCAAACAGGAAACACATTTCTCTCATGTACTTTGTCCAAAGTTGAAAAGAACTTTAGTTAGCTCTAAACTACAGCAAATCATTAGCAATCAATTCCATCTTTCAATCAGCAACATTTTAACATGCAACTAGCCTGTTCTTTCTACGCCACGGTACAGTGAACAAGTGGTACTCACTGACCGCGAGGGACGGCGATTATAATCGAATTACACCTGCAGGGTTACCCGAACAACCCGTCACGTACGCCCATACTCGATGTTGCCTACAACAACCATCACAGACGCCGTACGCAACTACCTTTCACCCGTTAGCCAAATGTTGAACCGGTCCAATCGTCCCGAGCAAGAGGTCTCTGCATGTGCATCTCAGTGCCGCCAGCCGATTTACACCTCGAGCTCTCAACCTACCCTCTGAACGACCAGCTATGCCTCAACACCCAGCTACCCGAGTTACATCGGTTTCCGGGTTCCCATATAGCCGGTAGGTCTTCTGTACTGTTCTAGCTTGTTCAACAGGCCCGCACACGGCTCGGTCCTCAATCGACACAAGCGGAGATACAGCACACAGGCCCCAAAGTCCTGCTGCCCTTACTCTCCGCTCGGTCTCATCTTTCTTGCCATTTGTATCATGTGCTATCTCTACCCGAGCGATGTGCATCTAGCCTATTCTCGCGAGTAGTCCAACTACTCGACTTGTACCGAATCCTACTCTATCTTAGCATTGCAGTAGCTAACGTGGTTGGTAAATCCTAAACCCACTCCATAGTTTTCTTGGTTATGCAGTTGGGTTTCCAAACAAGACTCTAATGCAAAGAATCATAATACTCAAGTAAGTGCTCAAAACAATAAAAATTTGTAACAACGGTTAGTGCAAACTGGGGCTTGCCTTGCTGCTATTGGTCGTAGGCTAGCTGTTCCTCCGGAGTAACGAAGTCTAGGACTTCGGGTTCCTCCTCGACCTTAGTGACTACATGATAGAAGAGGTACATGTATCAATTTAAATGCATTTGTATCAAGTTTGAAGTTGTGAAGTCTATAACTCTCACTAGACAGACCCAATGACTGTGAATCTTTTACTGTGGCTTGGTTACAACCTAAACAGAGATTTGGTCAAGTTTTAGTTGCAGCAAAGCTCAATTGAGCCCTCCACAATTAATTATGTCCTTCGCCTTAATTGTAGGCTTTTAGGGTGTTCTAAGGATTTTCATGGAACAAACTATGACTTTCTGAAAACTAGATTTTCAGAGGGTTCTAATGGAGTTGGTCTCACTTAATTTGAAGGTTCCTAGCTAAAGATATGAGCTAAACAATTTCAGAGAAAATCCTGAAAATGTTTCTGAACATTTTCTAACTTCTCTGGAACAGTTTCACTAATCACACCATTAGGGGATCAAACGATCTCAAATGGATCTGAAATTTTTATGGTAGTTCAAGAATAGTTTGGTGAACATCCTAGCGAAATTTCAGAATTTTCCTCCCAAGGATTCTCCAGTTAAAATTCCAAACAGTTTAAATTTTGAGGAATTAATTCTGGAGAAAATAGGATTTTCATGAAGTGAAACTTGATTTGCTGGAAAGTGCTCAGAGAGCTGAATCCAACAAAATTTGGTTCACTCGATTTGGAGTTTTCTAGCGCAAGTTATGAGGATCTGAAGTTTGAACTGAAACTGAAATTTGGGGAAAAGTTTAAACTCCTGCTCGTGGGCCCCGCACACAGTGTGTCGTCTCCCTACTCGCGCCAACTGCGCGGCGGCGGCGATCTCTGGCGACCTTCGCCGAAATTGAGTTCCCGGCCACTCCCGGCCCGAAACTCGCCGCCTGCCCCTTTACCCGACCCCCTGGACTCGATGGTGGGATCGCCGGTAGCAGTGGAAGAACAGGCCGAGTGCGTCGGTAGCTCGGGGAATAGGTGATGGGAGCACGCCGGGGTTAGGGATAAGAATCCCGGCGACCGGTCTCCGGCTTGGGGCACGCAGCAGGAGCTGGTGCCGGCTGCCCCCCGGTGGCACGCGCGCACTGCACCCAGGAACCGAGTGAGCTGTGTTTCAGTCGGTTTGTTTTGAAGTAGTGGCTGACATGTGGGTCTCACTTCCAATTTTAACCTCTGAAATTTACTCCTAATCACTGTTGTAAACAGTGAGCCCCATAATACCCCTGGTATTTCAAATTATTCACCCGTGAGCCATTTGAATTGAGTAGAATTCAAATTGGGTTTGGTTTGAATGAATTTGAGCACAAGTTCAGTTTTGAATTCAAATAAAGTTTTATTTGTCCCACTTAGCTCATGTCAAGATCAACTCCAAATGGAGTGAAAATTGGTGTGTCAGCTCACAAAAATGTGCTGAATAAGAATATGCCTCCCACTTTTGAATTCATGGGATAAAAACAGTTTGAATTTGAATATGGTTTCAAACTGCCCTCTTTCTAGATATACCCAAAATGACCTCAAAAAGGTTTTGAATTTGGGTGAAACTTGGCATGGACATCCTTAGAAATGTGTAGGAGTTTTCATATGTCCAGCCCACCTATATCACATGTGGAAAATACCACTTTTGCAATATGTGAGTTTGTTCTCTAATGAGCATGTTGATGGTGGTTACTTGCTCTTCATTTGTGTTCATCATCTTTCCTCAAATGAGGTGTGTGTGTATGGCGATGAACACTTCAATTATGTGTCAAAAACTGAGGCCCTTACATTCCTCCCCCCTTAAAAGAATCTCGTCCCGAGATTATAAGGTGAAAATGAGAGAGAGGATGGTTGAAAATTACCGGATATGCGACGTGAAAAAGTCGGGGTAGTTAGCACGAAGAAATCCTTCGCTCTCCCATGTCGCTTCATCCACGGAGTGATTACTCCATAGAACCTTGTAGAACCACAACGTACGGTGGTGTGTGGTTCGGGCCTTTTCATCAATAATCTGCACCGGTTCCTCTCGATAGGTGAGATCTGGTTGCAGTTCTTCAATGTCTTCCAGCTGAATGGTAGTTGATAGCTTGAGACACTTCCTCAGCTGGGAAATGTGAAAGACGTCGTGCACACCGGAAAGTGCTTCTGGTAATTTTAGCCGGTATGCTACTGATCCACATCTTTCGGCAATCTGGAATGGACCGATGAATCGGGGTGCCGACTTTCCTCTCACCCCAAATCTGTTTACGCCCTTCATTGGAGACACACGTAGATATACGTGATCTCCCACTTCGAATTGTAATGGGCGTCTTCTCTGGTCCGCATATTGTTTCTGACGGGATTGAGCGGCTTTTAGGTTCGCTTGAATCAGTCGAACCTTCTCTTCTGCGTTGTTGACGAGGTCAATCCCGAAGGTAACCCTTTCGCCAGACTCACACCAGTTCAATGGTGTGCGGCATTTTCTTCTGTATAGCGCCTCGTAGGGCGCCATCTTGATGCTGGCTTGATACCCCTTGTTGTATGAGAACTCGGCTAACGGCAAGTGATCATCCCAGTTCTTTCCGTGGTTGATAGCGCAAGCTCGTAGCATGTCTTCTAAGATCTGATTCACCCGCTCCGTTTGCCCATCCGTCTGCGGGTGGTATGCTGAACTACGGATCAGTTTCGTCCCCAATGCAGCGTGCAGCTGCTCCCAAAAATGGGACACAAATAAAGTGCCCCAATCCAATGTGATGGTACGGGGTACGCCGTACAAGCATAGGATCCATGAGATGTACAGTTCAGCGTACTTCTTGGCGTTGTAATTGGTGTTGACCGGGATGAAATGGGCAACTTTGGTGAGCCGATCGACGATCACCCACACAGAATCATGCTTCTGAAAAGTGGTGGGTAAACCGACGATGAAGTCCATGCTCACGTCCTCCCACTTCCAGGCAGGAATGCCTAGTGGTTGCAGCAGTCCCGGTTTCCGCATATGGTCTGCCTTCACCCTTCGACATGTATCACACTCGGACACGTATTTTGCAGTCTCACGCTTCATCCGTGTCCACCAAAACTTGCTTCTGAGTTCTTGATACATTTTGTTGCTGCCGGGGTGAATAGAAAACTTTGACAAGTGAGCCTCATCAAAGATTTTCTTCCGTAACTCCGGGTTATGGGGTACGACGATCCGGTCCTTGAACCATAGGACGCCGTCTCCGTCCTTCCGGAAACATTTCATCTCCCCACTGTCTACACGTCTCCACAAATGCGACATGCCCTTGTCATTCTTCTGGGCTGCCGCTATCTCTTCACGGATGATGGGGATCAAAGCTAGGTTGTAGAGAGCTCCGTGTGAAATCACATGTAGTGGTGGTTCGCTCTCTTCCAACGGTGTGATGGTCAGATTATTGACGTGTGACTTGCGGCTCAGCGCATCTGCCACTACGTTTGCCTTGCCTGGATGATAATGGATCTCTATTTCGTAATCATTTATCAGTTCTAACCATCTTCGCTGCCTCATGTTCAGCTCCTTCTGAGTGAATATGTACTTGAGGCTTTTGTGGTAGATATATAAATGTACGAGGTTACCGAGTAGGTAGTGCCTCCACATATTTAGTGCAAGTACCACGGCAGCGAGCTCCAAGTCGTGAGTTGGATAATTTTGCTCATGGTTTCTAAGCTGCCGTGACCCATACGCGACCACCCTTCGGTCTTGCATCAGCACACATCCGAGCCCAATGCCGGATGCATCACAGTACACATCGAACGGTTTTGTTGTGTCTGGCTGCGCCAAAACCGGTGCTGATGTGAGGTGCTTGACTAAAGCCTTGAATGCTGCTTCACATGTTGGACTCCAAACATATTTGGTAGCCTTCTTCAGCAGCTCTGTCATTGGCTTGGCAATCTTCGAGAAGTTAGGAATGAACCTCCGATAATATCCCGCGAGTCCGAGGAAACTCCGTACCTCGTGAACAGTTCTCGGGGACTTCCAATTCAGCACTTGAGTGATATTGCTCGGATCTAAAACGATACCCTCCGCTGAGATGATATGCCCGAGGAAAGGCACTTGCGATATCCAAAACTCGCATTTGCTGAATTTCGCGTATAACTTGTGATCCCGCAGCCATTGCAAGACTATACGCAGATGCTTCTTGTGATCTTCTTCCGACTTGGAATATACCAGGATATCGTCGATGAAGACCACGACAGACTTGTCCAGCTCTGGCATGAATACCGAATTCATTAAGTACATGAAGTGAACTGGAGCATTGGTGAGGCCGAAGGACATGACCAGGTACTCATAAAGTCCGTACCTCGTCGAGAAAGCCGTCTTTGGAATGTCCTCAGCCCTTATCTTAATCTGATGGTAACCGGATCTTAAATCCATCTTGGAAAAGACCTTTGCTTCGACCAACTGATCAAACAACATGTCGATCCGTGGCAACGCGTACTTGTTCTTGATGGTTACGGCATTTAATGGACGATAGTCCACGCAAAGCCGTAACGTTTCATCCTTTTTCTTCACAAATAATGCCGAACAGCCCCATGGTGAGGAGCTCGGCCTAATAAAACCCTTCTCCAGAAGGTCCGTGAGCTGAGTCTTCAGTTCAGCCAACTCCTTGGGCGCCATCTTGTACGGCCTTCGGGATATTGGCATGGTTCCTGGTGGAAGTTCAATCTTGAACTCCACCTCTCTATTGGGCGGCATCCCAGGCAAATCATCCGGGAATACGTCAGGGAACTCTCGGACCACTGGAATATCTTCCAATCTGATGGTTGTGGCTTGATCGACACTTGGAAGTTTTATTTCTGGACTGTCCAGAAATAAAGAATGAGGTTCGTGCACTTCTGAATTCAAATGCACGATTCGGAGGATGGTGTCTAAAACAGCGCCGTGGCGGGTTAACCACGATATCCCTAAGATGAGATCGACCTTTTGTCCCTCTAAGATTATGAGAGATGTAGGGTAGACTCTACCCTTTAAGCACAATGGCGCTTTTGGGACCATCATGCTTGCTGAAATTTTCCCACCCGGTGAACAGATTACATAAGGACTATCGGTGGGTAGTATTTGCAGGCTATATTTATCAATAAAAGCTTGGCTAATGAAGCTATGCGTGGCGCCTGAATCGAATAGTACTAAGGTGGGATGCTGGTGGAGTTGGAACATACCCGCAAGGATTGGCTCACCCTCCGGCACGTCCTCTATGGCAAGCTGGTGGACCGTGCCGGGCCTAGGGTTTGCCCGCCGCGCATTAGTAGGGTTCCGGGGTTGATTCCTCCCCGGAAACTGTGGTGCCACTCCGCCGCCTTGCCTCTCCGGGCAACTGCTCACGAAGTGTCCTGGACGACCACACTTGTAGCATGTGGCCGCTGCTTGTGCGGTGCTCGGGGGACGAAAGCCCGGCATGCGCTGCTGAGGTGCATACGCACGCGGCATCGCCCGCTGCTTCTGTTGTTGCGGAGGTGGTACTGGCAGTGCCGGCCTGAACGCCGGTGAAGAGTACGGCCGACTGCGGAACGGCATCGACCGCTGGGGTGGCTCCCAGCGAGGACCTGATGGTGGGCGATTCACCATCTGAAACTTCTGAGAAAGACCGCCTCCTTCTCCGCTGCTCTGCGGCGCGCTTCGCTTTCGCTCTGCCTCTGCCAACTCCTTGCCGGAGTCCTCTTGAACAATCGCAGCGTCAATGATGTCGTTGAGGCTACCGCGATTGAACATCGCCAACTTGTCCTTCAGGAGCGGGTTAAGCCCCTGGTAAAAGTGGTCCCGCCGCTTCTCGTCAGTATCTGCATGATACGACGCGTAGAGCGCGATATCGTTGAACGCTCTGGAGTATTCCAGCGCGTTCCGCCTCCCTTGGTGCAGGTGTAAGAACTCCTGCGTCTTCCTGTTCATCAAACCTGGCGGTATATGTTAGGCCCTGAAGGCCGTCCGGAACTCCGTCCAGGTCATCACTCGGTCGGTGGGCTGTGAAGCACAGAAGTTGGCCCACCACGCGCTCGCGGATCCTTGGAGCTGCTGGACCGCGAACTGAGTCTTGCGCTGCTCGCTTATCTGGAGCAGCCCGAACTTCATTTCTATTCCGCGGAGCCAGTTGTCCGCGTCAAGAGGTTCATCCGCCCTTGAGAATACTGGGGCATGAGTCGCCAGGAAGTCGGAGTAGGAGCTCTATTGACGCTCCTCACGGTCTTGACGTCTCTCTGGACGAGACGTATTGGCGATAAGCGTTTGCAGCAACTCCGTGTGCTGCTGATGTGAACCTGCCATTGCCGCGACGATGTCGGCCAATGTAACCATTGGCAGTGGCGGTGGCGGTGTTTGCTGTTGCTGTTGCTGCTGCTGTCCCGAGGAGTCCTCGGGAGGTGGTTGGGAGGTCTCTCCCCCTTGTCTAGTACCCCCCAACATCAGGGTTGGCACGAGTACATGTCATTCTGAAATTCAAAACAGCAGCGATTAGCACATGTCTTACTTAAAATTCCATATGTAACGGTAGGTATTGAAGTGACACATGATTAATTTGCACAACATTCACATATATTGATAAAGCATAAACTTTATACAAGATACATTATTCTCGGGTCTCCGAGAAGTCGTGCTCATGTCGTCACTACCTATACATATGCTACTGTCTAAACGGCATGTCACCGATTACAAAATTTGGGCTACACTACCCTAGCTGCCCTACATGGCAACTGTAACCCCCTACTCAGAGTAGAACTCGACCTCCTGTGGGTCGTCCTCCTCCGGTACCTCTGCTGGTGGCTCCGGATCTACCACCTCTTCTCACATCTCGGGTTCTCCCATTGCTGGAAGGCCCAAGACCACCGGTACGCACAATACCGGAGGTACGAGGTCCTGCAAAGCATGCACCTCGTCCATGGCTTGGTTGTAATCTTCTTCCCAGCCTTGCCCTTCCTCAATAGCGTCGTCCCGCTCTTGAGTAAGTTCCTCGTTCTGCTGGGTCAGATTCTGTACCAGTTCTTGTAACGCCGTGATGTCGACACGGCTCCTCTTCTTTGCCTTCTTCAGACGATGCAACTGATTGTGTTGTTCATTCAGTCGCTTGATCATCGGAAGGAGCACATTATGGAGTGCACTGTGAGCACTCTCGAAATGGTCTCCACGGCTCGTGCTCTCCTTGAGCTTTGTGGCGAGATGCTCCGCATGAACAGCTTGGCTGTTCATCACGGTGTTTCCCGCCCTCATCTGGAGGCTAAGGTTTGCCTCCGCGGGGTTGTACCTTGGGCAACCCGGATCTGTTGCCTCCCGGTACCTCTCTTCCCACACATGCTGAGCCCGTCCCTCCACCGGAACGAGCGCATATGGAGTGCCCTCCATAGCCTGCACGTGTACTTGGCAGAAACGTGACATAGTGTCATGGGCTGCCACTTGCCACATCCCTTCCGGTTGTCTTCCTCTCACCGTGATGGTGAACGGCACCCAACCGGGTGGCGTAGGTCCTTCAGGGACCTCGACATGGATTGTCCACGTCTTGTTCCCCTCTTCGCCTTCTTCCTTGGCGAAGTACTGCGGCATCTGGTTGTACCCGAAATATTGGAGCATTTGCCACAATGCTTCCAGGTAGCCGCTACGGTGAGAACAGTGGGACACCACCCACCCGTTCTCCAACTGCTTATCAGCTGTCATCTGTAAAAATATATTTGAGAAATGTAAAATATTTATTTAAACAGTAAACCATTGAGTTATAACATAAAACATGTCATTGAACTCATAAAACTGGAAAACATAGTTCAAATTTTAAACAAATTTGACTGCTGATCTGCTGTTCACATGACAGCCCTGATCAGTTTCCATCTCAACCTGATTTAGGCCAGGTTAAAGGTAAAACCAGTTATGGAGCTCAACATCAAAGTTAAATCTAACTTCAATATCTTTCCAGAAAGTATTTGGTTGGCCTAAGATCTGTCCAGGTTCAAAAATTATGAGATGCCAAAGTTAACAGAATTTCTGGAGAAAATTGGACAGCACCTCCCTGCTTTAGGCACTGATTTGATCCAAGAATTCCAGTTAATTCTGCTCCCAATATGACAAAACCTTCTGTTACAAAGTTGTAACCCATCTCATAATCTTTCCAGAACTACCACATTTTTTACTTTTTTGGATTTTTAAGCAGGAAGTTATGCTTAATTTACAGAGAGTTTACAGAGAGTCTTTGCTCTGCCCTGTTTTCTGGACAGTTTCAACTCTACTGCATTTTTCGAGTGGTTAAGGGATGAAACACCTCTGGACTTCAACAGAAGAGTTGTAAAGCTCTTCCAAAGCTTTCCAGAAATGTATCATATGACCCCAACCTCGAAAGAACTCAACCTCTAACCTCTGATCCACTTCAGCCCTAATTCAGCTGAAACCAGAGTACTCTGTCCTTAACAACCTATAAGTTGAAAACTTGTTTACTTTGAATATCCTGATTAAGGGAAGAGATTACAGCAAAGTTTTACTGCTTTGGATCAAAACCTTCAAGTTTTTACAATGAAGTCTGCGGCGTGCACGACTCCCACTCGACGGGATTCCCCTCCTGGGGTTCCGTCTCCTCTTCGGGGGTCCCTTCCTCATAGAACCCTGCAAAAGCTTCAAACACAAGCAGTGAGCACGAAGGCTCAACAAGACTGACCCGTCTCTCCTAAACATGGAACTTCTACATGAGGGGTGATGGGTTACATGAGGTAAAAATCATTTGCAAGGACTCGCCTAATTAGTAGAACCTTACTTTCAAGTTTTAGCAGCAGGTTGTGGAGAACCTTACGCTAAGGCACATGAGAGAGCCGCAATCAAACAAGAAATGCATTTCTCTCATGTACTTTGCCCAAAGTTGAAAAGAACTTTAGTTAGCTCTAAACTACAGCAAATCATTAGCAATCAAGTCCATCTTTCAATCAGCAACATTTTAACATGCAACTAGCCTGTTCTTTCTACGTCACGGTACAGTGAACAAGTGGTACTCACTGACCGCAAGGGACGGCGATTATAATCGATTTACACCTGCAGGGTTACCCGAACAACCCGTCATGTACGCCCGTACTCGATGTTGCCTACAACAACCATCACGGACGCCGTACGCAACAACCTTTCACCCGTTAGCCAAATGTTGAACCGGTCCAATCGTCCCGAGCAAGAGGTCTCTGCACGCGCATCTCAGTGCCGCCAGCCGATTTACACCTCGAGCTCTCAACCTACCCTCTGAACGACCATCTATGCCTCAACACCCAGCTACCCGAGTTACATCGGTTTCCCGGTTCCCATATAGCCTGTAGGTCTTCGGTACTGTTCTAGCTTGTTCAACAGGCCCGCACACGGCTCGGTCCTCAATCGACACAAGCGGAGCTACAGCTCACAGGCCCCAAAGTCCTGCTGCCCTTACTCTCTGCTCGGTCTCATATTTCTTGCCATGTGGATCATGTGCTATCTCTACCCGAGCGATGTGCCTCTAGCCTATTCTCGCGAGTAGTCCAACTACTCGACTTGTACCTAATCCTACTCTATCTTAGCATTGCAGTAGCTAACGGGGTTGGTAAATCCTAAACCCACTCCATGGTTTTCTTGGCTATGCAGTTGGGTTTCCAAACAAGACTCTAATGCAAAGAATCATAATACTCAAGTAAGTGCTCCAAACAATAAAAATTTGTAACAACGGTTAGTGCAAACCGGGGCTTGCCTTGCTGCTCTTGGTCGTAGGCTAGCTGTTCCTCCGGAGTAACAAAGTCTAGGACTTCGGGTTCCTCCTCGACCTTAGCGACTACATGATAGAAGAGGTACATGTATCAATTTAAATGCATTTGTATTGAGTTTGAAGTTGTGAAGTCTATAACTCTCACTAGACAGACCCAATGACTGTGAAGCTTTTACTGTGGATTGGTTACAACCTAAACAGAGATTGGTCAAGTTTTAGTTGCAGCAAAGCTCAATTGAGCCCTCCACAATTAATTATGTCCTTGACCTTAATTGAAGGCTTTTAGGGTGTTCTAAGGATTTTCATGGAACAAACTATGACTTTCTGAAAACTAGATTTTCAGAGGGTTCTAATGGAGTTGGTCTCACTTAATTTGAAGGTTCCTAGCTAAAGATATGAGCTAAACAATTTCAGAGAAAATCCTGAAAATGTTTCTGAACATTTTCTATTTTCTCTGGAACAGTCACTAATCACACCATTAGGGGGATCAAACTATCTCAAATGGATCTGACATTTTTATGGTAGTTTAAGGATATTTTGGTGAACATCCTAGCAAAATTTCAGATTTTTCCTCCAAAGGATTCTCCAGTTAAAATTCCAAACAGTTTAAATTTTGAGGAATTAATTCTGGAGAAATAAGGATTTTCATGAAGTGAAACTTGATTTGCTGGAAAGTGCTCAGAGAGCTGAATCCAACAATATTTGGTTCACTCGATTTGGAGTTTTCTAGCCCAAGTTATGAGGATTTGAAGTTTGAACTGAAACTAAAATTTGGGGAAAAGTTTAAACTCCTGCTCGTGGACCCCGCACACAGTGCATCGTCTCCCTCCTCGCGCCAACTGCGTGGCGGCGGCGATCTCTGGCGACCTTCGCCGGAATTGAGTTCCCGGCCACCCCCCGGCCCGAAACTCGCCGCCTGCCCCTTTACCGACCCCCTGGACTCGATGGTGGGATCGCCGGCCGCCGGCGATGACCGGAAACCCGTGCGCACCGGTGACAGCACCTGCTAGGGTTCCGGTGAGGTCGGTTCTGCTCTCCCGTGCACCAAATCGATCGGAAATCGGGCGGAGAGCATCAGTAGAGCATGGGGAACACGAACCAGGGCTGGGTGGAAGCTAGAACTACCGGCAACTATGCTCTCAACGGTGAGCCGAGGTGCTCAGCCATGGCGGCGGGGAAAACAGCCATATCATGGCCGATTCTCGATGGTTTTCTCTGATTCCAGTTCGAGCGTGGGCGCTATCGTGCGTAGAAGCTACTAGGTAACGAGCTTGTCCAACCCTCACGTATAGAGCACGAATTTCACCCGAAGGTGAGCTCGGTCCTTATGAACTGATCAAGAGTAAACCTGGAAATTCTCGGCCGAGGGTTGATCAATCGCCAAACGGCTTTCGGCTACTCCATCTACATACAATCACTCACCTTTCTTGTGTAGAGAATAGGACTTGACAACGGCTGTGTTGTGCTGTCCACGAGAGCCTGATCGGCGGCGATGCTCGGTCCGCCGGAGAAACGGTTTGGTATAGCTCGAGGACACTTGCTCACTGGCCAACACGAGGTCTAGGAGGTTGCTCATGATCTCCTGGTGCCGTTTTGCTGTGGAGGAGGCTGTGCTCGCGAGTGGTCGGACTTGATCAAGCGTGAGCTCGAGCGGCGGCGGTTGCAGTGGAAGAACAGGCCGAGTGCGTCGGTAGCTCGGGGAATAGGTGATGGGAGCATGCCGGGGAGGGGATAAGAAGCCCGGCGACGGGTCTCCGGCTTGGGGCATGCAGCAGGAGCTGGCGCCGGCTGCCCCCCGGTGGCGCGCGCGCACTGCACCCGGGAACCGAGTGAGCTGTGTTTCAGTCGGTTTGTTTTGAAGTAGTGGCTGACATGTGGGTCCCACTTCTAATTTTAACCTCTGAAATTTACTCCTAATCACTGTTGTAAACAGTGAGCCCCATAATACCCCTGGTAATTCAAATTATTCACCCCTGAGCCATTTGAATTGAGTAGAATTCAAATTGGGTTTGGTTTGAATGAATTTCAGCACAAGTTCAGTTTTGAATTCGAATAAAGTTTGAATTTGTCCCACTTAGCTCATGTCAAGATCAACTCCAAATGGAGTGAAAATTGGTGTGTGAGCTCACAAAAATGTGCTGAATAAGAATATGCCTCCCACTTTTGAATTCATGGGATAAAAACAGTTTGAATTTGAATATGGTTTCAAACTGCCCTCTTTCTAGCTATACCCAAAATGACCTCAAAAAGGTTTTGAGTTTGGGTGAAACATGGCATGGACATCCTTAGCAATGTGTAGGAGTTTTCATATGTCCAGCCCACCTATATCAAATGTGGAAAATACCCCTTTTGCAATATGTGAGTTTGTTCTCTAATGAGCATGTTGATGGTGGTTACTTGCTCTTCATTTGTGTTCATCATCTTTCCTCAAATGAGGTGTGTGTGTATGGTGATGAACACTTCAATTATGTGTCAAAAACTGAGGCCCTTACAGAAAACCCCCAAATTTGAAAAATCAGTTCTGGGCAACCCTTAGCTCCAAAAATCCTAGGAAAATTCATGCATCCTCTCTGAACTATATTTTTAGTTCACTAAGTTTGGCATGAACATGTGAGTTACTTCAGAATTAAATCCTTTTTGCATAATTGCTTAGGGAAGTTCCAAATAAACTACTCAATGAAAAGTTCTAATTTTTGGTCCAGAACACTTTCTTGCGACAAGAAACTCACTTGAAAATTTTCAGCTCCATTGGAGCTAAGGATCATCACTTTTCTGTTTATCCTCTTTAGGTGAATAAACCACAATGAGGGAATACACTTAACACTTGATCACTTGTGCTTAACCCAAACCCACCCACTAGCACCAGTTCCATTCTAAATTCTTAAATAGAGTTGTGGTTTTAAACTTATCATTAGTCCGTGTTAGCAAAAGCTTTACAATTAAATACATAAGCATTTCATATCGTATAGTCATCGACGTGGAGGATTGTGAAGAATTGTGAAGCAAGTCAATTGTGAATCAAGGAGCAAGATGATCAAGTGATGAAGCCTCAAGTGATCATCAACTAACTGATTTATATATACTTAGTCACCTGCAAAAAAGGCAAGCCCCGGTTTGCATTCAAGCAATTTTTGTAAAGATTTTCATTTATAGAGATCATAGCTATAAGATATTGACTGCATTAGGTCTAGGTGATATTGAACACCCAATTCCATGACCAGATTAACCAAAGAGAGAACGGGTAGAGTAGCACCTCCTTGACTGGATTTAGGCTACGGTAAATGTTACTTTGGAAGGACCGGTAGAAGTCGAGTAGTTGGAATCTACTCCCGAGTTTAGGGCTTGTTTCATCGCAATGGATTATGAATAGAATCATTGAGGAAAATTCACAAGTGGGAAATTGAGACTGGGCAGGGAGATAGAAATTCAGCATGCTGTGGACGTGCATGCATAGCCCTGGCCTGTGTCGGTTAAGGCCCGTCCATACTTGTCCCTGTTGGACAAGTTTGAGTTATGTACCCGGCGCATACTGGCTATATGGGACCCAGGAAACCGATGTACCTCATGAGATCCATATTGAAACTTTTCCGATTGGCTTAGGCTTTTGGCGTAAGCACAGAAGGAGGTAACTCGCTCAAGAACATGTCACTGCGGGTATGTACCTTGAGGCAGCTTGCTGTTCGGGGCGATCGGACTGCGTACGGTGTGGAAGAACTTGGGAAAGGTGGCTGCGTAAAATATTGGTTGAGGTTGCTGCCGGCAACTCGGAGAATTGGTGTACGTGTCGTGCAGTCTGGGCAAGTCCTGGTTCGAATCACCATCGCTCACGGTTATATGAGCATACTTGGACACTGAGTCTTGACGTAGTAAGAACTGAAGTGAATTTCTATGAATTGATAAGGCTTATGCTTTAAATTGTATTGCAATCATGTTTGAATTAGAGATAGTGCTAATTAAGTTTACTTCACCTTGTGCAAGAAGCATCGTAACAAAGCGTTTCTTGTTTGATTCTGGAGTTGTGATGCTTCTCAGTTCAAGGTCTTCACAATGAGGCTTAAAAATATGAAAGTTAAGGATCAACTATAGGCGAGTCCTTCATGCAAAATTCAGCTCCCATGTTTAATCCTTCATGAATGTTGAGTTTCATATTTAGAAGAGACCGATCAGTCTTGCTGAGACTATGTGCTCACGCTTGCTATATGAGTGGTTTTGCAGGTTAACATCGATGCTTATGAGGAGGTTGTCCGGTGAGACTCGGCGACTTCCATGTCGTTTAACACATGGAGAACCTAGCCTCTGCTGATGACTTCGTGTTGCTAGCGAGAAGAGTCTGCGGGCTGGACATCTTCTCGAGTGCTTAGTAGATATTAAACATGAGATGTACTAGTCTCCCGATGTAGTTTATTTGATGTAAATTATTTACAAACAATACTTGTAAGCTTCCACATTTGATTTATGTGATACGGTTTTCCTTATATGTGTGCTGTTGTGTGCCACATATCACGGCACCACCCAATGAGATTCCCGGGCGAGCGGCATGGCCCCATGATCAGGTCGGGCCTGCGTCATAGACCCTCTGTGCTCTTGGGCCCTCTTGGACTAGGCAACGAAGTCCACGCTGGACCACAGCCGACAGAGGGCTCAGTAAGCTTCCATACGGTCCTCCAACAAAGAAATAACGACCTGCATGCATTTAGTAATACATTAAATAACGTTGACATCCCAAAATAAGAAAGCCATTAGAACATTACTAGTTAACGTTCGCGTACTGCTCCTCCATCAATTACGTGTTGGAGCCGTCTTTGAATGCTGCTAGATCCTGCCCTTCATGCCTCTTCAAGTATTCGTTTGTTGCTTGAATTTGGGCATAAAAATCGCTTGTGTAACAAGCTTTCTCGCGTTATTGTTGAAGACGGCTCTCCCGTGCTCAACGTCTGCTGGATCCGCCAAATGGAACCGTCTCTACAAGACAAAAACATAAATGTCGTTAAACATGCTAATTATTGACGAACTAAAATTCAAATAATGTATTTAACATACTTATCGAAAAGTTGGCCGACACTACACTCTGAGCATTCCCGTACGTCAGGCCAGTAGTATGAGCGCAATCATCCCATGAACTAATAGAAACAGGGCAACTTACGACGGCCTTAACTGTCATAATTAAGGCCTAAGCCATCTTAAACAACTTAATTATGACGGTAATGACTTATTTACGACGGTCGGCAGCTATCACAAGCCTGAAGTCATAAATAACATAATTTACAAAGGCCACCATCGTAAATAACTTATTTAAGATGGCCTGGAAGTGGTCCTCATAAATAACATAGGATTCAATTGAAGTGAAACCTACGACACTTCCCTTGGTACTGCTACTGGAGCAGTCCGTTGAGGTTCGTTGTTTGGAGGGGCTAACGTCCCTAGATCGATCGAGCTTTAAAAACAGGGATGAACACCAGGATTTACGTGGATCGGGCTGTGGTGGACCGTAATCCGCTCATCCAGGATCGCAGAGGGTGGTGCCGCGCGATGGGACACCCGACAGCACACGTCATAAGGACACAATATATTACATGGGAAAACAAACTGAAACTGTACAAACAGGTACAACCTTCAGTTACAAACTATTGTCTTTATTACACAGAGGAAGTTTCTTTTATACAACTCACGCCCGCCTATCTAGCAAAAGTCGGGTGCCCAGCCCTAGGGCAACCCACACTAGCTGCACGTCTCAGCTCAGCGCGGCGTGTACGGCTCCCCTCAGCCGTGGTCCCCGACGGAGGGTAACCCTCTCCGGTGGACTCGTAACCCGAGTCCGTGGGTGGCTCCTCACCTGAAAAACACTTAAGCAGCAACCATGAGCACGAGGGCTCAACAAGACTTAACCGACTCACTAGGCATGAAACTCTACATGAGGTGTACAATGAACATAGGATAGTAACATTGCAGCAAATGGACACGCCTATAAGTTCATCCTTAATTCATCTTTTAGCAACAAGTTAACAGTTCGGAAATCTGAAATTTAGTAAGCAATATTTGGTGGCACACATGTAGCAATACAATTATATCATAACAGCAATATTGAATCATCACATTTCATACATGAGCCTACGTCACGACTCAGTGACACAAGACTTCCTCTTGCATAGCCCTAGCCCCTGCCAAGTTTCATTTTCATTACTAAGGTGATCTCACATCACCCGAACCAATCCCGTGTGTCCCAAGCCTAACTCGCGAGTAGATTCCAACTACTTGACTTGTACCGAAGTCCTATGAAACATTAAGCATAGCCTGTCTATTCGAGGCCTTAGACACTACCCTCACTCTTAGGGAAAACATCTGGTTATGCGTTTGGGGTTTTATCCATCCTACACCTAATGCACATACATACTTCACACTACGTATGTAAACAAAGTAAAACTTTATAAAAGGCTTAATGCAAACTAGGGCTTGCCTTGTTGCTGCTGGTCAGTGGTTAGGTCTTCTTCCAGAAGGAGGAAGTCGAGCACCTCCGGAGTCTCCTCGCCTTCAGCGACTACACGTTAATGAATATGCTACATGTCAATTTAAATGCAATGTGTAAACTTGAATACCTAATTACTAATAACTCTAGCTAGCCCTCCCCTTCGGTTCTGAAATTTTTATGGTGGCTCGGTAGGGTCCTAACCAGAGTCTTGACCAAGTTTCATTTGAAACAAAGTTCATTTGAGCCTTGTGCAAATAAAAGCCTATATGGTCATTATTTGAGCCTCTAAGTAATTCCAGGGGTTTTCATGGCTCCAACCATTACTTTCTGGAAACTATAATTTAAGAGGGTTCTAATGGAATTGGTTTCATGTAATTTGAAGAATTCTACTGAAAATTATGCCCTAAACAAGATTTGAGAAAATCTGAAAAATGTTTCTGTACATTTTTCTATTTTCTCAGGGCAGTTCATTTAATCACCCCATTAGGGGGACTAAATGAACTTTGATGAGTCTGAAAATTTTACTGTGACTCAAGGATTTTCTAATGAACCTCTCAGCCAAATTTCAGAATTTTTTGTGAAGTAATTCTCCAGATAAAATTCCCCACAGTTTAAAATTTTGGGATTCAATTCTGGAAAACTATTAACTTTCATGAGCTGAAATTGGTATTGCTGGAAAGTACCCAAAATTTTGAGTTCAGCAAAATTTGGTTCATTGGATTTGGAGCTTCCTAGCAGAAGTTATATTCATTTGAAGTTTGAACTAAAACTGGAAATCCCCAAAATGTTTAAATCCCGCAGGTGGGTCCATCGCACACGTATCGACTGCTGGAGCCGAGCCACAAGGGGCCACAGACCCTTTCCTGCGCAGCCAAACTGGATCCTGGACCACAGAAAATCCTGCACGTTTACTTCCAGCTGCTGACGAGTGGGGCCGACCCCCTTCGTCTTCCTCCAGCCCCCCGCGCGACCCCGCCGCAGAGCTCGTCGGAGCTCTCGCCGGGAAGGGGTTCCGGCCCTCGGAACTTGCTGATTTTTGCCGCCACTGCATGTTTTCACGTGAGGAACACATTGCCGGCCTTACCTTGGATCGAGGATGGCCGGAAACCTAGGCGCAACGGCGACAGTAGCTGCGGCAACTTCGGCAACGCCGCTAGGGCACTGTAATGCTCTTACCTTCCTCCTGTTAGCTCCTACAGCATCGCCACGACCAAGGGAGCAACGTCCCAGGCTCTGATTTCGCGAGAAACGTCGGCAACTAGGGGCTCACCATGCGACCTAGGCCAATTTCGGGGAAAACTGGAAAAACTCGAAGAACTGAGGGTTTCCTCAACGGTTCTCCCTAGTTTTTGATCCCACGTGCTCGCACGAACGTCTACAGCTAGGTTTCCAGGTCTGGTCAGGAGGGTTCGATGTGTGAGGCGAATTTGCCGAGTTTCTCCCCTCGGTTATTATTGCATGTCCTTGGTAGAAAACAGAATTCCGGCCAGCACACCCCATGGCATGTGTCCGGAGTTGTTGGACAGGGAGTACACTTCCAGGCGAACCTCCTGGCCCGCTCAACCTGATGGGGGATCAAGCCTAGCGGTCGGGCTAGGAGTTTTTGGTCGCGGTGGCTCTACTTGGTGTGGAATGGAAACAGAGAGCTCGGGGGCAGTTTACCATGGATGGGGCGTCGGGATATCGTGTCTATCACGTCGAGGAAGCCTCGGCGAAGCTCGGGGTGCACTCAGACTCGCGTGCTAGCTGCTGAGGCGGAAGGACGCCGGAGAACCGAAAGCTCGGGTGTGCGTGGCGGTGTTTCTGTGTCGAGGGCTCGGGAACGGTCAAGGCCGCGACGGGAGTCGGTTCCAGAGGGTAAATATCCCTGGACGACCGCCTCGTCGACGCACGCTGTGGGCTGGCGCTCGGGAGGTGGCATCCGGGGAGACAGCTCGCTGGCGCACGGTGGGCGTTTGCTTCGGCGAGAAACAGAGCGCTGTCCGGTGTTGCATCTCCCTCTGACTTGTGGGCCCAACTCTCCCCCTAATCCTCTTTTTCCAATTTCTCCTGCAAATATCCCAGCTACTCTCCATTAAATGAGAGTCTTAGTCCCCATGTCTTAGTTTGGATTTGACTTCTCAAATTTAAACTTTGTTTTGATAAATTTGCTTTCTGTTTGAACTGAAATTCAAATTCAGTTTTTGAATTCTTGCAAATTTAGCTCTTGACAAAATGAACTCCAATGGGGATGAAAATTGGTGGTCTAACTCAGAAAAATGTGCTGAGTTTGAATATGAAGCTAACTTTTGAATTTGAGGGAGGAAAGTGGCTGCAATTTGAATTTACATTAAAATTGGCCTCTTTTCCAAATGCCTCCAAAATTGCATCAAAAAGTGTTGGGTTTGCATGAAACTTGGCTTGAACCTTCCCAAGACTTTTTATGTACTAGGGGTGAGCTCAACCTCTCATGTTCATGTATAGAAACCCCACTTTGTGAAGGTTAGGGATTTCTCCTCTAATCACTCTTTTGATGGAGGTTACTTGCTCTTTACAATTTTTCACAAGATGTCCACAACAAAAACTGTGGTGTTGTAAAAAAAAAAAGAAAGGGCAGCCCGGTGCATGTAGCTCCCGCTTGCGCAGGGTCCGGGGAAGGGTCCGACCCATTTGGGTCTTTTGTACGCAGCCTTTCCCTGCATTTCTGCAAGAGGCTGTTTCCAGGACTCGAACCCGTGACCTCATGGTCACAAGGCAACAGCTTTACCGCTGCGCCAAGGCCCCCCTTAAAAGAATCTCATCCCGAGATTACAAAAGAAGAGACAGCGATGTAACAGGGACTCACCTGTGTTGAGACGCCATGAACTCCGGGTAATTGGAGCGAAGAAATTCCTCGCTCTCCCACGTCGCTTCTTCGGCGGTGTGGTTGTGCCAGAGTATCTTGTAGAACCACAACATTTGGTTACGCGTGGTCCGGGCGTTCTCATCATGCCACCGGATACTCATCATATGTCAAATCCGGTTACAACTCGCCGATGTCTTAGGTAGGAACAGCAGATGTATGCTTCAGACATTTTCGCAGTTGCGAAACATGGAAAACGTCATGGACACCAGGAAGAGATGCCGGTAACTCCATCCTATAGCCGCTGGTCCGCACTTCTCGGTGATAGTATAGGGTCCAATGAAACGGGGAGCGAGCTTCCCTTTCACACCGAACCGGTGCACGCCCTTCATCGGAGACACGCGGAGGTACACGTGTTCCCCGACCTCAAAGTGCAGCGGTCTACGCCTCTTATCAGCGTAGCTCTTTTGCCAGGATTGAGCGGCCTTCAAATTGGTTTGAATCGTTCGAACACGCTCTTCGGCGTCGTTCACCACATCAACCCCGAATGTGACCCTTTCACCGGATTCGCACCAGTTTAATGGGGTGCGGCATTTTCGACCGTAGAGAGCTTCTTAGGGTGCCATCTTGATACTCGCCTGATAGCCGTTGTTGTACGAGAATTCCACCAATGGTAGGTGATCATCCCGGTTCCTACTGTGGTGGATGGCACATGCTCTCAACATGTCTTCTAGTACTTGGTTCACCCTCTCTGTTGGGCCATCCGTCTGAGGGTGGTAAGCGGAGCTCCTAATCAGCTTGGTACCCAATGCAGTGTGTAGCTGCTCCCAAAAGCGAGATACAAACAATACACCTTGGTCTGGGACTATGGTCTTGGGTACGCCATGCAAGCATAGGATCCTGGCAATATATAATTCCGCATATCTGTTGGCATGGAAATGTGTATGCACGGGAATGAAGTGAACCGACTTGGTTAGTTGGTCAACGATTACCCAAATGGAATCATGCTTGTTGGATGTTAGGGGTAATCCCACAATTAAATCCATGCTCACATCCTCCCATTTCCATGCTGGAATTTTCAGGGGTTGCAACAGCCCTGATTTTCTCATATGATCAGCCTTCACTCGTCTACACGTATCGCACTCGGATACGTACTTCGCTACCTCCCGCTTCATCCGCGTCCACCAAAATTTCTTTTTCAAATCATGGTACATTTTGTTGCTGCCCGGATGAATGGAGTATTTAGACAAGTGAGCTTCATCGAGGATCTTCTTCCTCAGTTCCATATCCCGTGGTACGACTATGCGGTCATTGAACCATAGCGTCCCCTCATCATCTTTCCAGAAACATTTGATCTCCCCGTTGTCTATCCGTCTCCGGAGATGTGCCATACCTTTATCAATCTTCTGAGCTGCAATAATGTCCTCCCTAATAGTAGGGATGAGGGCAAGGTTGTAAAGCGACCCATAAGGAACCAAGTATAAACTCGGCTCTTCCTCCTTCACCGGTGTAATGGTGAGGTGATGGATATGTGATTTCCGACTCAGCTCGTCGGCAACCACATTCGCCTTGCCGGGGTGGTAATGGATCTCAATCTCATAGTCCTTGATTAATTCTAACCACCTTCTTTGCCTCATATTCAGCTCCTTCTGGGTGAAGATGTACTTCAAGCTCTTATGGTCGGTGTAGAGATGCACCAAATTCCCCAGGAGATAGTGCCTCCACATTTTCAGCGCCAAAACCACTGCAGCAAGCTCAAGATCATGAGTCGGATAGTGCTGCTCATGGTTCCGAAGTTGGCGTGATCCATAGGCGACCACACATCCTTCCTGCATCAACACGCAGCCGAGCCCAATACTGTACGCGTCATGATACACGTCGAAGGGCTTTGTTGTATCCGGCTGAGCTAAGACCGGGGCTGTGGTGAGACGCTTCACCAATGCTTGGAACATTCCTTCACACGCCGGGTTCCAAACATATTTCGTTCCCTTCTTCAGTAATTCTGTCATCGGGTTAGCGAGCTTGGAGAAGCTTGGAATGAATCTCCGATAGTATCCCGCTAACCCGAGGAAGCTTCTGATCTCATGAACTGAAGTGGGAGCATTCCATTTCAGCACATGCTCTATCTTGCTTGGGTCAACCGCAATGTCTTCTGCTGAGATGATATGTCCCAAGAATGGCACTTGGCTGATCCAAAATTCACATTTGCTGAACTTGGCGTAGAGCTTGTGGTCTCACAATCGTTGAAGAACGATCTTCATGTGTTCAGCATGTTCGGCTTCTGTCTTGGAGTAAACCAAGATATCATCGAGAAACACTACCACGAACTTGTCCAGCTCCGGCATGACCACCGAGTTCATGAGATACATGAAATGGGCTGGAGCGTTTGTGAGACCAAAGGACATGACGAGATATTCATATAATCCATATCTCGTCGAGAAAGCCGTCTTCGGGATATCCTCCGCCGGGATCTTTATCTGATGATATCCAGAGCAAAGGTCCATCTTGGAGAACACACTTGCACCCACAAGTTGATCAAACAATATTTCGATGCGGGGCAGTGGGTACTTATTCTTGATGGTGACGGCGTTGAGCGGCCGGTAGTCCACACACAACATGAAGGTTTCATCCTTCTTCTTCACGAACAGCGCCGAGCATCCTCAAGGCAAGGAACTCGGCCTAATGAAACCCTTGCTCAACAGATCATTGAGCTGTTCTTTCAGTTCAGCCAGCTCATTTGGAGCCATTTTGTATGGTCTCCGTGATATGGGCGTAGTCCCGGGTGCAAGTTCAATCTTGAACTCGACATCCCGCTCAGGTGGCATGCCCGGAAGATCATCCGGGAACACGTCGGGGTACTCCCAGACTACGGGGATGTCCTCTAACTTGAGAGCTTCAGCATTATTAATTTCTGAAACTTCCCGGACTGGAGTGTCTAACACCATGGAATGCGGACGGTGGAATGGAGAATTTAAATGAACCGTCCGTGTCCGAGTCTCCAGGACAGCGCCATGGTATTGTAGCCATGACATCCCTAAGATTGCATCAATCTTTTGCCCCGTAAGGATTATCAAGTTGGTAGGATATAGTTTCCCACCTAAGCACAGAGGTACTTTTGGAATCATCATATTAGCTGAAATCTTCCCTCCCGGTGAGCAGATCATATATGTGCAGTCGGTTGGGAAGACTTGCATTTGATGCTTAGCCACATAGGATGCACTTATAAAACTGTGGGTTGCACCAGAATCGAACAATATGATGATGGCTTTATCGTTGAGAGTGAATGTACCCGTCAGCACGTTGTCTCCCTCCGGGGCGTCCTCATTGTCGAGGTTGCGGATGCCCCCAGTCCGCTGACCAACCTTATTGACCGGAGGTCGGCCTCGAGCACCGCCCTGGAACTGGGCTTGCCCGCTGCTCTGCTGCCCCTGGGGACAGTCCTTCGCGAAATGGCCCGCCTGGCCACACGTGAAGCAAGTGAAACGGGGCGGTCCCCCGCTGATCGGTGGACGGAAACCCGGGGCGTGTTGTGGTGGTGGAAACGCCCGGGGTGCCGTCTGCTGCTGCTTCTGCTGTCTCAGTGGTGGCATTGGCGGTCAGAACGGGGGTGCCTGGAAGGAACGTCCCCCGAACTGCTGAGGTCGCGCCGGTGGACGCCACTGCTGTCCGGATGGTGTCCGATACTCCATGTGGTACTTTTGAGGAGCGCCACCCCCACTGCTGGGCGGAGCGCTGCACTTCCGCTGCTCAGCTGCCAACTCCCGCTGAGCGTCTTCTTGCATTATCGCAGCATTGACGAGGTCGTTGAAGGTGCCGCGATTCCACTGAACGAGATGCGTCTTCATCTCGGGGTGTAACCCCCGATAGAAGTGCTCCCGCTTCTTCTCCTTGGTGGAGACGTAGTCCGACGCATATTGCGCTAGGTGGTTGAAGGCACGGGAGTAGTCATGGGCACTCCTCGCACCCTGCTTCAGCTCCAAGAATTCTTGGAACTTCCTCTTCATTATTCTAGGAGGAATGTGATAGGCACAGAACGCCTCCCGGAACTCTTCCCACTCCACGGCATGGCCAGCCGGACGTGAGGCGACATAGTTCGCCCACCACGCACCAGCGGCACCGTGAAGCTGCTGCGCTGTGAACAGAGTCTTTTGCCGCTCCGTGCATTGGAGCAGCCCAAACTTGGACTCGATTGTCCGCAGCCAGTTGTCGGCCTCCAGTGGTTCTTCTGCTTCTGTGAACACCGGAGGGTGCGTACTCATGAAGTCCGAGTACGACACATCACGGGGCTCACGAGGGCCCCTCTCTTGACGCCCCCACCCCCCCCCCCCCCCCCGCCTGGGACGTATTCTGCACAATCGTTCGGAGCAGGTCGGTCTGCTCCTCACGACCCCCCACCAGTGCCGCTATCACATCCGCCAGAGTAAGCGGAGGTGGCGGTGGTGGTTGCTTCTGCGGGGTGCTGTCATAGGCAGGTGGCTGGGAGTTCCCGCCTCCCTGTTGGCTAGAGCCACCAACCTCGTGCGTGGTCCTAGTGCGAACCATCTGCAACCATACGACAATAAACATCAGTCCTGCAACATATATCAATGCAGTCAAATGGAATAGGCGTAAAAACATAATGACAATAAAACATGCGATACATCTCGTATGTAGATAATGTAATAAATTTGCACAAGCTACACCATTACAAGACCAAATACAAGCTAGTTTAATCCAACTTGATGAACCTCCTCTTTGCAAGCTCACCACAACTAGGTTTGGTCACTACGAGACGTTACTATCGCATTGTCATCACGTATACCACCCTTTTACTTCAATACGACACAAACATGGTCTCTAGTAAAAGAAACTTGAGTGAGACCTATACTCAAATCTTTCACTAGTTGAAGATAACCTCTCATGAGTATGTTCTACCCCATTAGAAGTATTCAAACCCCCTCTAGGGTACAACAATCTCTCAAATGAGCTCAACTGTCATTCCTCTGTCAGAATGACCAGTTTCTACATATCCAAGATTTTGATCTAGTTCTGAGCATTTTCTTGCTCAAGTTGAATACCAAAGTTAAAGTTAACTTCAGTATCGTTCCAACGAGTACTTATTTGCCCTCATATCAGCTCTGGTTAAAAAGTTACGGTATTTCAAAGTCAGCAGAATTTCTGGAAGAATTTTAACAGCACCTCCCTTGGGAAGTTGCTGTTTTCAACTCTGGTTTCCACCGAAATCTGTGCTGAAATTTCAGAAACTTTGAATTTCAAAAATGTAACACATCTTCTACCCTTTCTAAATATGTATAATATGATAATTTTAGATTTTTCTACTGGAAGTTATGCTTGAAAAACAGAACAGTCCAGAGAGTGTTTAACTCTGTCCTGATTCTGAACAGTTTACATTCCTCTGGAATTTAAGCCATCTTAAGGTGTGATTCAGCTCTGGAAGTCTACAACAAAGTTGCAGAGCACTTATATATCTTTCCAGAACTATATCCCACAACTATTCTGGCTAAAAGACCTGTGAGTTACGCTCTGTTAAAGTTCAGCAAACTTGCTGCCCAAAACAGAGCACTCTGTTTTTCAGTCTTTTGGAACTACACTCATCACCCTCCAATTTTTCTACCCAACCAGGGTCCTAAATGTTGAACCTAGTGATTTTAATTCCTTTTATCATTATTTTTCATGCATATGCCTATGATATCTCGGTACTACGTTCCTCAAAAAAGAAAATCCTAACCGGATTATACCGGCATATACGTCTCAAGTGTGACACTAAACGGTCTCTCGCACGCGTTTACTACACGTATACATACGTGGTTAGTACCTGCAGAAGACCACACAATAATGATGCACTCAAAGGTTGTTTCATTTCAGGCAGATCCGTAAGTGAAAGTAAATACAAACGCCCGTATCATTGCCATACGGCCGTCCTTGAGTTAAGTCATGTCTCAAGTTACGTGATCGTGTTTCAACACCACACGACGGGGAACCCGAGTATGTCATGAACGGGTCGTCACAGTTGGGAATGTTATCAACCCAACAGATACCACCTACTGCCCTACAGGGCACGCCGATGGTAAGCGCTGCGTATGTCCTCCTGGGCTACTTCCAGAGGAACACACTCTCGCGTTACTGACCACGCGATGGGGTCTCCACTTACTTGCCTAATGCACGCTAGGGATCAGCATTTCATATGAACTCAGGAACATGAAGAGTCCAAGAGTTTCATATTGACGTCTCACACCAAGCTGTGAGACCTATCCCTGAACCACGTTCCTCGTCAGGGGAGCTAACCGAAATTGATCCGCTTTCGGCGGCGTTCCTTACCATGCTTACCAAGCGTAGGTGCGTCATTACATAATGAAAATTCAGAATTAAAACACATATGTTAGTCTTGCCACTTTAAGTAACTATGCTAATATAGTCCTTACTTGGGTAAACTACCGATTCCTCACCGTAAACCTAAGTTTTCCCATAATACAGTCCTTAAGTACTGTGCTATCCCCAATGCAGCTCTGATACCAGGCTGTGGCGGACCGGAATCTGCTCATCCAGGATCGTAGAGGGCGGTGCCGCGCGATGCGACACCCGACAACACACGTCATAAGGACACAATATATTACATGGGAAAACAAACTGAAACTGTACAAACAGGTACAACCTTCAGTTACAAACTATTGTCTTTATTACACAGCGGAAGTTTGTTTTATACAACTCATGCCCGCCTATCTAGCAAAAGTCGGTTGCCCAGCCCTAGGGCAACCCACACTAGCTGCACGTCTCAGCTCAGCGCGGCGTGTACGGCCCCCACTCAGCCGTGGTCCTCGACGGAGGGTAACCCTCGCCGGTGGACTCGTAACCCGAGTCCGTGGGTGGCTCCTCACCTGGAAAACACTTAAGCAGCAACCGTGAGCACGAGGGCTCAACAAGACTTAACCGACTCACCTAGGCATGAAACTCTACATGAGGTGTACAATGAACATAGGATAGTAACATTGCAGCAGATCGACACGCCTACAAGTTCATCCTTAATTAATCTTTTAGCAACAAGTTAACAGTTCGGAAATCTGAAATTTAGTAAGCAATATTTGATGGCACACATGTAGCAATACAATTATATCATAACAGCAATATTGAATCATCACATTTCATACATTATCCTACGTCACGACTCAGTGACCAAGTGGTACTCTTCACCGCGAGGGAAGGCGAATCGACTCGATATACACCTGCAGGGACACCCAAAGAGCACGTCACATACGCCCACCCGTGGAGCTGCACAGCACGCTCACTCGATGTCGTACGGGACAACCTTTCACCCAACAGCCCAAACGTCGAACCGGTCGCACCGAAACGGACAGGAGGTTCTCTACACGGAGCATCTCTCTATGCCTTTTAGCAGATTTCCACCTTGCTTCCATCAAACTACACCTATAAATCGGTGTGATATGCCTCGACGCCCGGAGGTTTAGGTTACATCGGTTTATCGGGGCCCATATATCTGATATGACTTCGGTACGTTCAAACTTGATCAGCGTGGGCCGCACACGGATCGGTCCCAATCGACACGGACAGGGCTGCGCACACAAGACTTCCTCTTGCTGTGCCCTAGCCCCTGCCAAGTCTCATTTTCATTACTAAGGTGATCTCACATCACTCAAACCAATCCCGTGTGTCCCAAGCCTAACTCGCGAGTAGATTCCAACTACTCGACTTGTACCGAAGTCCTATGAAACATTAAGCATAGCCTGTCTATTCGAGGCCTTAGACACTACCCTCACTCTTAGAGAAAACATCTGGTTATGCATTTGGGGTTTCATCCATCCTACACCTAATGCACATACATACTTCACACTACGTATGTAAACAAAGTAAAACTTTATAAAAGGCTTAATGCAAACTGGGGCTTGCCTTGTTGCTCCTGGTCAGTTGTTAGGTCTTCTTCCGGAAGGAGGAAGTCGAGCACCTCCGGAGTCTCCTCGCCTTCAGCGACTACACGTTAAAGAATATGCTACATGTCAATTTAAATGCAATGTGTAAACTTGAATACCTAATTGCTAATAACTCTAGCTAGCCCTCCCCTTTGGTTCTGAAATATTTATGGTGGCTTGGTAGGGTCCTAACAAGAGTCTTGACCAAGTTTCATTTGAAAAAAAGTACATTTGAGCCTTGTGCAAATAAAAGCCTATATGGTCATTATTTGAGCCTCTAAGTAGTTCCAGGGGTTTTCATGGCTCCAACCATTACTTTCTGGAAAATAGAATTTAAGAGGGTTCTAATGGAATTGGTTTCATGTAATTTGAAGAATTCTACTGAAAATTATGCCCTAAACAAGATTTGAGAAAATCTGAAAAATGTTTCTGTACATTTTTCTATTTTCTCAGGGCAGTTCACTTAATCACCCCATTAGGGGGACTAAATGAACTTGGATGAGTCTGAAAACTTTACTGTGACTCAAGGATTTTCTAATTAACCTCTCAGCCAAATTTCAGATTTTTTTTCGTGAAGTAATTCTCCAGATAAAATTCCCCACAATTTAAACTTCAGGGATTTAATTCTGGAAAACTATTAACTTTCATGAGCTGAAATTGATATTGCTGGAAAGTACCCAAAATTTTGAGTTCAGCAAAATTTGGTTCATTGGATTTGGAGCTTCCTAGCAAAAGTTATATTCATTTGAAGTTTGAACTAAAACTGGAAATCCCCAAAATGTTTAAATCCTGCAGGTGGGTCCATCGCACACGTGTCGACTGCTGGAGCGGAGCCACACGGGGCCACAGACCCTTTCCCGTGCAGCCACACTGGATCCTGGACCACAGAAAATCCTGCATGTTTACTTCCAGCCGCTGACGAGTGGGGCCGACCCCCCTTCGTCTTCCTCCAGCCCCCCCCCCCCCCCCCCCGCGCGACCCCGCCGCCGAGCTCGTCGGAGCTCTCGCCGGGAAGGGGTTCCGGCCCTCGGAACATGCTGATTTTCGCCGCCACTGCATGTTTTCGCGCGAGGAACACGTTGCCGGCCTTACCTTGGATCGAGGATGGCCGGAAACCTAGGCGCGACGGCGACAGTAGCTGCGGCAACTTCGGCGACGCCGCTAGGGCACTGTAATGCTCTAACCTTGCTCCGGTTAGCTCCTAAAGCATCGCCACGACATAGGGAGTAACGTCCCGGGCTCTGATTTCGCGAGAAACGTCGGCAACTAGGGGCTCACCGTGCGACCTAGGGCGATTTCGGGGAAAACTGGAAAAACTCGAAGAACTGAGGGTTTCCTCAACGGTTCTCCCTAGTTTTTGATCCCACGTGCTCGCACGAACGTCTACAGCTAGGTTTCCAGGTCTGGTGAGTAGTGGTTCGATGTGTGAGGCGAATTTGCCGAGTTTATCCCCTCGGTTATTATTGCATGTCCTCGGTAGAAACGGAATTCCGGCTAGCACACCCATGGCATGCGGACGGAGTTGCTGGACAGGGAGTACACTTCCAGGCGAACCCCCTGGCCCGCTCAACTTGACGGGGGATCAAGCCTAGCGGCCGGGCTAGGAGTTTTTGGTCGTGGCGGCTCTACCCGGTGTGGAATGGAAACAGAGAGATCGGTGGCAGTTTACCGTGGATGGGGCGCCGGGGTATCGTGTATATCACGTCGAGGAAGCCTCGGCGAAGCTCGGGGTGCGCTCAGACTCACGTGCTAGCTGCTGAGGCGGAAGGACGCCGGAGAACCGAAAGCTCGGGTGTGCGCAGCGGTGTTTCTGTGTCGAGGGCTCGGGAACGGTCAAGGCCGCGACGGGTGTCGGTTCCGGAGGATAAATATCCCTGGGGACTGCCTCGTGGACACACGCTGTGGGCTGGCGCTCGGGAGGTGGCGTCCGGGGAAACAGCTCGCTGGCGCACGGTGGGTGTTTGCTTCGGCGAGAAACAGAGCGCTGTCCGGTGTTGCATCTCCCTCCCACTGACTTGTGGGCCCAACTCTCCCCCTAATCCTCTTCTTGCAATTTCTCCTGTAAATATCCCAGCTACTCTCCATTAAATGAAGAGTCTTAGTCCCCAAGTCTTAGTTTGGATTTGAATTCTCAAATTTAAACTTTGTTTGGCTAAATTTGCTTTCTGTTTGAACTGAAATTGAAATTCAGTTTTTGAATTCTTGCAAATTTAGCTCTTGACAAAATGAACTCCAATGGGGATGAACATTGGTGGGCTAACTCAGAAAAATGTGCTGAGTTTGAATATGAAGCTAACTTTTGAATTTGAGGGAGGAAAGTGGCTGCAATTTGAATTTACATTCAAATTGGCCTCTTTTCCAAATGCCTCCAAAATTTCATCAAAAAGTGTTGGGTTTGCATGAAACTTTGCTTGAACCTTCCCAAGACTTTTTAAGTCCTAGGGGTGAGCTCAAACTCTCATGTTCATGTGTAGAAACCCCACTTTGTGAAGGTTAGGGCTTTCTCCTATAATCACTCTTTTGATGGAGGTTACTTGCTCTTTACAATTTTTCACAAGATGTCCACAACAAAAACTGTGGTGTTGTGAGGTGATAAAAAGTTTTTGCAAGTCTCTTTTCTTGGGCTTTTACACGGGCCGCCGGAGCATAAAACCCTACATCCATGGGAGTGTGTGTTGGCTTGCTTGAGCTTGCATGTGTGTCAGTCTGAGGGCCAGAATAGACAGATCGAAGATCCCTGTCTAGGAGGCTGCCCGGTCCTTTTATGTCTCAAGGCCGGGCAGTTAAACTGTGGCACGAGGACTGATAGGTGGCCCCGTGGCTGTCCGTACCCTATAAACGATCTAGGGTATCTACAGCTACTTGTAGTGTTCGCTGTCAGAGGAGTTAAGGCACACTGCCTGACACGTCGGGCACCTCAGACAAAGTAGCGGTTGATGATGGTGGGAGAAGGCCCCATCTTGTCGATGTGTCCTACTCGGTCTGCTGTGCAGCACTGTGCCTTTACTGCTGTTGTCACGTCGTACCGCCATGTCCTGTCACAGTAATGACTGCCAGGAGTGGACGAAGGCGTGCACTGCGTGCCATGCTTCTAGAGAACATCCGAGTCTTGAATGCGAGACTGGACTGCGCACGTCTTCCTTGACTCCCAAGGCCCACGACCCATGGTGGATCGTGGGACACGTGGCAGCTCTAGATCCCTCCTGAGCAGGGAGGTCAGGCATGAAGCCCGAGGACACATGGCAGCATTGGACCTCGTCTCAGCAGGAAGACCAGGTCTGTGGCCGAGGACACGTGGCAGCTCTGGAGCCCTCCTCAGCGGGGAGGTCAGTCCCAGAGCCTGAGGATACGTGGCAGCGCCGGACCTTGCCTCAGCGGGAGGCTAGGTGTGGCGCCGAGAACACATGGCAGCTCCAGAGCACTCCTCAGTGAGGAGGTCAGGCCCAGAGCCTGGGGACACGTGGTGGCACCTGACATCGCCTCAGCGGGTAGGACAGGTCCGGGGCCGAGGGCACGTGGCAGCGCCGGAGCCCACCTCATCTGGGAGGTCAGGCCCAGAGCCCAGGGACACGTGGCAGCGTCGGACCTCGCTTCAGCGGGGAGGACAGGTCCGGGGCCGTGGGCACGTGGCAGCTCCGGAGCCCTCCAAAGCGGAAAGGTCAGGCCCGGAGCCCAGGGACGTGTTAGTGCCGGACCTCGCCTCAACGTGGAAGTTAGGTCCGGTGCCCAGGACACATGGTGGTGCAAGAGCCCGCCTCAGCAGGGAGGTGGGGTATGGAGCCTCCTCAAGCATCCACACGGGGGTATCCGGTCTGTAGGGTACCGACAATGGCTCCCGAGACCTCCTCGGGGGAGGCGACGATCCCGTAGGTGGGGCCTCTATCTTCCCTCCCCGCGTGGTTGCTTTGAACTTGCACCTTGGTGGTTGAAGTGGCAGCACGCCCCTGTTGTAGTGGGCAAGTGGTTGTACATGGCAGTTAAAGTGGAAGCACACCCTTGGCGTAGTGGGCGTACTTGACAGTCGAAACGGCCGCAGGCCCCTGGCATAGTGGACGCATCACCGTGCTTGACTGGAGGGTCGTGGCAACGTGGTCGAGGAGCGGTTTCTGGACATCGACTGTGACGGTTCTCAGGATGACCACCACAGTTCCACCATGCCGCTTTTCTCAGTAACTGCCCGAGCCTCCTTCTAGAGACGCTGCCCACCTGACCCCCACTATCTGATAGGCGGACCTGGGTCCCACCCGTCATTGGATATGCGGGTAGCGCGAGGCAATGATAGCCCAGGTGCCACGCACGACGCTCCGCCAAGGGTCGTAGGAGTAGTAACACTACAGGAATATGAACAATTAACGACGGCTGGAAACCGTCGTTAATACAGGGCAAACCATCGTGAATAAGTTATTCAAGACGAGGAAGCCTTATCCATGATGGTTTTTGTCCGTCACCGATAAATAGTCGTAAATAAGGTTGTTAACAGCGGCGCCCGTCGTAAATAAGATTATTTACGATGGCTAAAAAGTCCCGTCGCGAATAAGTTCCCCCGACTGCCATGTGGCGGGGAAATCTATTCACGACGGGCCGTCGTGAATAGACCCATTATTTACTACGGCCGACACCAGCCATCGTAAATACTAGTGGCTTATTTACGACGGCTGGTCTTGGTCGTCGTAAATACTATTATACTAGTGGCTTATTTACGACGGCCAGCACCAGGAAACCGTCGTAAATAGGTTTGGTAATTTTTTTAAAAAAATTTTAGAAAATACTCCCCTGTCTTGGAGGTCATCCCTGGCTCGATGGCCAGCTCACACAGGTAGTCAACAATAACAACAACAATATGCAGTAAAAATATTATAAACACCTAAACTAGCTAGACACACACAACACACTACACACTACCACGTGCGCTACCTCCTGAACCCGGGAACTCGTCCTCCAGCCTTCGTCCTCCCGATAGCTGCAGCGATGGCGTGTGAGCCTCGGTCGC
Source organism: Neostapfia colusana (assembly GCA_030760725.1). NCBI lineage: Eukaryota > Viridiplantae > Streptophyta > Magnoliopsida > Poales > Poaceae > Neostapfia > Neostapfia colusana. Next base: position 37,290,021 of record JASWHV010000009.1, on the reverse strand, counting down.
GGAGCCCTGTTATGTATAAGTGTAGTTAGACAAGTTATAAGTTTTAAAATGCATATTTGCCAAAGTGAGCTTATTATAACCTAGAATTGATCAAGTTAAACTAGTTTTGGCTATGCTTGACTAAGTTTGGTGATATTCTAATAAATTTGGCTAAATTTCATCAAATATGGCTATGTTTGTACCTCTGCTCCTGTAAACGGGGCCAGTGGCTTCTGTGGGGGCTGCCACTGTGGAAAGACGACCGGCTGTGTGGGGAACCCCTTCCGGGATCCACACTCCAGGATACACATTGCGTGGTGTCGTGCGATGCGGCACCCAATTGCATACACAAAATGAACCATAAAGTACAATGTCTTTTATTTCTCAAGATAGTGTCATTTACAAAATAATGTACCACGAGGGTACACGCAGCGGAATATACATACACACTTACTCTCGGTCCTAACTATGCAAAAGAGAAGACGTCCAGCCCGCGGACGCTTCTTACTAGCTTCCACAAAGATAAGTGCAGCGGCAGGGTTTCTGGTGAGTCTCTGATGGCTCACCGAACAACCATCTTCATAGCATTTTTTATAACCTGCAAAACACTAATAATTCAACCGTGAGCACGATGGCTCAGCAAGACTTAACCGACACTCCTAAACATGGAACTCTACATGCAGGGATTACTAACATAGGAAAAGTATGATGCAATAACGACACGCCAATATGTTAATCCTTATTTTCAGTTTAATAGCAGCAGATTATTATGCCTTAGGCAGCCCTCACATCGGAAGTACACAATCAAACAAAAAACGCTTTCCTCCGATGTGGTGATGCCCAAAGTGGAATATAAACTTAGTGAGCTCTACAACTAAAGCATACATGGTTGGCAATACAATGAATTTAAGAACTTCACATCAGCAATGATTCATTTCACTTTATCTGGAAATAATTACTACATCACAACTTAGTGAACAAGTGGTACTCATATAACCGCGAGGGACGGTGATTGCAATCAGGACACACCCGGAATACACGACACATACACCCGCCTCGAAAGACTCATACAAGAGCTCTTTCTTATGTTGTATGCAGCAACCTTTCACACGTCACTCCAATGCCGAACCAGTTCCGCTGACCCATCAGAAGGGCCACTACACGGAACACGTCGAAGTTGCTCCGCTAGCGGGTTTACACCTCTGACACCAACCGCCAAAGGACGGCCGTGTATGTTTCGACATGAGAGTACCCGAGTTACATCGGTTTCCTGGACCCCCATAATTCCAGTATGCATCCGGTTCTGTTCAAACATGCTCAGCAGGGCGGCATACGCATCGGTCCTTAACCGACACAAACAGAGCTATAGCCACATAGGCCCAACGTCCTGCTGATCCTACTCTCTGCTCGGTCTCATTTTTCATTCCAGAACTTTCATTCTCTAGAATCATACCCCGCTGAACCAACATCCTAAACTCGCGAGTAGCTTCCAACAACCCGACTTGTACCGGATCCTATACAACTTTAGCCTAGCAGAATCTACACGAAGGTAACCTGTTCTACCCTTTAACTCCAAGGGTTTGTGGGTCATGCATTTGGAGTATCAATCACCTTGACCTAATGCACAATACATACTAGACCAATAAAAGTGATACAAAGTAAAATATAACTAAAAGCTGTTAAATGCAAACCGGGGCTTGCCTTATGTTGCTGAAGGTTTATTTCTAACTTAAAGTCAGTAGCTTTGCGACGAGTAAAGCTTCAAGTTTCTGTTCTTAGTCGAATGCCTCGTCGAGCTCCTTCGTTGTTTTTCCTACCGATATGAATATGCACAGTTTTAATACGAGTAACTGAATTATAAAACAAATGTGTTTTAGGAACTAAGAATGGTCTAGACCAACTCGAGGAAGGTCGTGCCTCCCTCGAGTTGACAACTCCATCGAAGATGTCGAACCTACGAAACAAGAAAGATTATTAAATTTTTGAATCGCAAATTCATTAACATTAAATAATAAAAAAGAGAACTTGCCATCCGTGAGGTTTCCCACCTCCGGTAGCATACGCGGCTTCTGGGATAATTGGTGTGCTCTGCCAATCAAAGCCTTCACCATGAAGCCGCTCCGCCTCCTGCCCATACATTGCCTACAAAGACGAAAAGATAATATCATCAAAACTATTAAAGAAAACTCAATACAAATACAAAACAACTCACCAGTGCGTCCAACGCCGCCATAGAACAAAGCTGTTCAGGCTTTGATGGGTTGGGCCATGCCTGGTCGGGCCGAATTGGGCCTTGCCGGGTCGGGCCGGGTTGGGTCGGGCCGGGTTAGGCCGGATTGGGCCGTGCAGGGTTGGACCGGCTCGAAACCCGTTAATATACGTATAAATAGTACACACTCATAATCAATAAATTAACTAAATATAATCTAATTGAGGATTTTGAAACAAAATAAACAATCAAATAATTTAAACAATAGTAAGCTGACGGGCAGGGCGGGAAAGGAGCCGGCGGGCGGGGCGGGCAGGGGAGGGACCCGGCGGGCGGGGCGGGCGGGGACCCAGCGGGTAGGGAGGTAATTAATTAAAACTAATTAAAAAATAACCTATTAACTAAAACTAATTAAAAAACCTCAATGGGCCGGGCTGGGGCGGCGCCGGGTCGGGGCGGCGCCGGGTCTGCGGCGGGGTGGTTGGGGCCGTCCGGGTTGGGGTGGGCGGTCAGGGTCGGGAGGTCCGGCCGCGGTGGCGGCAGCAAAGGCGAGCAGGGAGGCAGGGGTGTGTGGCGGCAAAGGCGCGCGGCGAGGCCAGAGTGGGTGGCGGCGGCGGTGCGCGTGTAGGCCGGGGTGGGCGGCAGCGTGCAGGGAGGATGGGGTGGGCGGCGGCGGCGGTGGAACCGGTCGGGGATGGCACGGGTGTGAATTCCTGCGCCGTCCCCGACCCGGGCGGGTTGAATAAGCTAAACTAAACTAATTTAATGTAATTAAACTAAACTGAAGTAATTAAAGCATAATTACAAACTAAAGTAATTATAAAATCAACTAAACTAATTAAAACAACCTAATTAATTAAAACTAAATGTAAAGTAAATCAAACTAAACTAAAATAAGCTAATTAATTAAAACTAATTAAAAAACCTCGAATCGGGGCGGGGCGGCGCCGGGTCGGGGTGGGGGCGGCACCGGGTCTGTGGAAGGGCGGTTGGGTGGGGCAGCGCCAGGTCGGGGCAGCGGCGGGGGCCGGACGGGGCGGCGGTGCTAGGCGGCCGGGGAGGGGCGCTGGGGCGGCCGGGCGGCGCCGGGGGGCGGACGGGCCGGGTTGCGGGGGGCCGGGGGCACGCAGGGTGTGACGGACCAGAATCCGTACGCCCAGGGTGGTGCCGCACGATGCGACACCCGACAGCACACACCATAAGGCACACATGTATTACATAGAAAACAAACTGAATATGTACAAAGTAGTACAAACCTTCAGTCTATAACTAATTACAGAGTCTACAACAGCGGAAGCTAAATTTATACAACTCACGCCCACCTCACTAGCAAAAGTTGGTTGTCCAGCCCTATGGACAACCCACACTATCTCCACTCCTCAGCCCAGCGCGGCGTGTACGGCTCCCAATCAGCACTGGTCCCTGACGGAGGGTAGCCCTCGCCGGTGGACTCATACCCCGAGTCCGTGGGGTAGTCCTCACCTGAAAACACTCATAGCAGCAACCGTGAGCACGATGGCTCAGCAAGACTTAAATGACTCACCTACACAGGAAACTCTACATGCAGGTCATAACGAAACTAGGATGGTAAATTGCAGCAAACGGACAAGCCTACAAGTTCATCCCTAGTTCATATTTTAGCCACAAATTAACGGTTCATGAATTTGAAATTTAGTGAGCAATATTTGGTGGCACACATATAGCAATACAAGTGAATCATAACAGCAATATTGAATCACATCATTTCATATATTAACCTACGTCATGACTCAGTGACCAAGTGGTACTCTTCACCATGAGGGATGGCGAATCGACTCGATATACACCTGCAGGGATACCCGAAGAGCATGTCACGTACGCCCACCCGTGGAGCTGCACATCACGCTCACTCGATGTTGTACGGGACAACCTTTTAAAAAAGCCCAAACGTCGAACTGGTCGCACCCAAACGGACAGGAGGTTCCCTACACGGAGCATCTCTCTACGCCCGTTAGCGGATTTCCACCTTGCTGCCCTCAACATACACCTATAAATCGGTGCGTTATGCCTCGACGCCCGGAGGTATAGGTTACATCAGTTTATCGGGGCCCATATATCCGATATGCCTTCGGTATGTTCAAACTTGATCAGCGTGGGCCACACATGGATCGGTACTCAATCGACACGGACAGGGCAGCACCCACAAGACTTCCTCTTTCTGCGTCCTAGCCCTTCCTAGTATCATTTTCTTACTTAAGTGATCTCACATCATTCGAACCAATCCCGTGTGTCCCAAGCCTATTCTCTGGAGTAGATTCCAACTACTCGACTTGTACTAAAGTCTATACACATTAAGCAGAGCATATACTACTCGAGGACTTATACACTACCCTCACTCTGGTGGGAACAATCTGGCTATGCATTTGGCTTTCATCCATCCTACACCTAATGCACATAAATACCTCAAGCTAAATATGTATATAAAGCAAAACTTTATAAACTTTGTTAAATGCAAACTGGGGCTTGCCTTGTTGCTGCTGGTCAGATGTTGGTGCTTCGTCTGGAAGTAGGAAGTCCAAAACTTCCGGGGTCTCTTCGCCTTCAGCGACTACTCGTAAGCAATGTTCGATATGTCAACTTAAATGCAATGTGTTAAACTGAATATGTAAAGACCATAAATCTACCTAGCCCTCCCCTTTGGCTCTGAAATTTTTATGGTCACTTGGTCGGATCCTAACCAGAGTCTTGACCAAGTTTCATTTGAAACAAAGTTCATTTGAGCTCTGTACAAATAAAAAGTCTATTTGGTCATTACTAGAGCTTCTAAGGATTTCCAGATATTTTCATGGCTCAAACTTTATGGAAACTATAGTTTGATATGGTTCTAATGGAATTGGTTTCATGTCATTTGAAGATTCCTAGAGGAAGTTATGCCCTAAACAAGATTTGAGAAAATCTGAAAAATGTTTCTGTACATTTTTCCATTTTCTCAGGGCAGTTCAATTAATCACACCATTAATAGGACTAGATGAACTTGAATGGATCTGAAACTTTTCCTCTGTCTCAAGGATTTTCTAATGAACATCCCAGCCAAATTTCAGAATTTTCCGTAAAAGAATTTTCCAGATAAAATTCCCAACAGTTTAAATTTTAGGGAATTAATTCTGGAAAAAGAATAAGTTTCATAAGCTTAAAATTGTTTTGCTGGATAGTACTCGAAATGCTGAATCCAACAAAATTTGGTTCACTCAATTTAGAGCTTCCTAGCAAAAGTTATGGCTAGTTGAACTTTGAACCAAATTCTGAAATTCAAAGAAATATTTAAACCGGCCGGTGGGCCCAGGGCTACGTGTCAGCTCTACAGCCAAACCACATGGGGGTCCGCTTAATCTCCAGCGTAGCCACATGAGATCCTGGCGCCACAGCAGATCCGGCACGGTAATAATCAGAGCCCGACATGTGGGGCCCACGAGGCTTCGTCTTCCTCGCGCTCCCGCGGCTCACCGCGGCCCCCCTCGCCGGAGCACTCGCCGGAAGAGGGTTCCCGTTACTGGAACTCGACCAAACTTGCCGCCTCCGCCTAAAATTGCTCGGGGAACCTGTTGCTGACCTTGTCGCCGGCTGGCGATCACCGAAAAGGGTCGTGCAACGGCGATAGTCAACGTGGCGAGTTCGGCGAGGTCTGTATGGCGCTGTCGTGCCTCAAAACCCCCTCTGTTGCTCCTACAGCATCACCATGACCTACAGAGCAACGACCCAGCCCTTGATCTTGCTCAAGATGGCGGCAAAGAGGACTTCACCGTGCGACCTAGGCCTAAATCCGATGAAGAACGAAAAACCCGAGGAACTCAGTGGTTTCTCGATTGTTTCCCGTTATTCTTGATCCTAAGTGGACGTGGGGACGTGTAGAACATGTGGGTAGCTTGGCATAAGCGGTGGTGGAGTAATCCCTATGATTTTTTGAGTTTCAGCTGGCTCGGTTCTTTGAACACCGAAAGGATAACCGGAAAAATTCTCCCTCGGTGAGGCATGAGAGGAGGAGCGGTCGGCACGGGCGTGTTAAGAACCTTGGAGCGGAAATTTTTCATGTAGCTCGTCGGGCACGAAAGGGCTTCTAGCTCTCGGATGCCGGGGAGCAGAGAGGGTCGGCCGGCGATGGTTTCTTCACGCGCGGGAGCGGACACAGCGGCGCTAGCTGAGGAAGGAAGCGAAGTCTGGTTGTGCAGCGTACGTGGGGGATCATACTGAGCGCGACCTGATCCGAAGCAGTGCTGGTGCGCGCGTGGTTGCGAGGGGGTGAGGCGGGAACGTTCCCGGCATCCGATCGAAGAAAAACAGAGGCGGTTCTCCCCTCTTCAGTCTCTGACAAGTGGGTCCCCCTCCCCTCTAATCCTTTTCTATTTTTCATTTTTTTTGTTTACACTGAAAAGATTTCAGCTACTCACAATTTAATGAGTGACTTAGCCACAAAGTCATGGGTTGAATTTGATTTCCTCCATTTGAAATTGGTTTGGCTAAATTTGCTGCACATTTGAATTTGAAATTCAAATTCAGTTTTGAATTAATGCAAATTTGGCTCCTGACAAGATGAACTCCAATGAGGATGAAAATTGGTGGACTAACTCAGAAAAATGTGCTGAGTTTGAATATGAAGTCAACTTTTGAATTCAAGTGATGAAAACTAGCTGAAATTTGAATTTGTATTCAAATAGCCCTTTTTACAAATGTCTCCAAAAGTGGCTCCAAAGGGTTTGGATTTGCATGAAACTTGGCATGACCACTCCTAAAAGTATTCAAGACCAAATGGTGAACTCATCCTCTCATGTTTATGTGTGTGACCTCCTACTTTTTGGAGTTATGGGTTTCCCCTCCAATCCACCTCTTGATGAGGTTTTACTTGCTCTTCACCAATGTTCATGAGCTATCCACAAAACAAGCTGTTGTATGGAAATTTGATGAACACTCTTGCAAGTGACTTCTTGGGCTCTTACACAGGGGCGGCTAGGCGTGGGCCGGGGAGGATGGCACAGCGGTGCGCGGGCCGGGGAGGACGGGGCGGTGGCGTGGTTGGGCACGGCGGTGGCGCGCACTTGGGCGGCGGCAGCGGTGGCGGCGCGAGGGCGGCGGCGGTGGCGCGAGAGGGTGGCTGCGGAGGAAGTGCTCGGGGTTGGCGCGGGCGTGAATGCCCGCGCCAACCTCGGCATGCGGGTATATATCCTTTATTTACGACGGCCAGGTCCCTGGCCATCATAAATAGTGTGGTATTCACGACGGTAACAGGCCCTGTCGTGAATAAGGGACTTATTCACGACGGTAAGCCTTGACCGTCGTGAATAATATGATTATTCATGACGGTCTAGGTCAACCGTCGTGAATAAGTACATTATTTACGACGGCCGTTGGAGACCGTCGTGAACATTTTTATTAACGACGGTACTGTCATTAATAATTTTGGCCGTCGTAAATTTATCTTTTTCCTGTAGTGTAAAGGAGACTCTGCAGCAAAAGGTGATTGTTTCCTTACTTGCCATCTCGTGCTTTGTGCTTTTTGCCTTCCTCCTTTGCGCTCAAAACTTTCACTTCTGATCAGATCCAGCCACCGCTTGCTCCAATGGTGACCGGCCTTTGGTCCTCCCGCCTTCGGACTAACGAATAACTCGGGCGCGTTAGGCGGCTGCTTAGCTAGCAGTCGGCTAAGTATGACGGAAGGATTCACCGCGGGACGACCCTGCTGACCGGCCTGCAGCCCGGCGAGGTCGTCCTCTTCACCTCCTACGTGCTGGCTGGGTTCGCTCTCCCGGCATCCTCCTTCCTGCTGACACTGCTGGAGGTGTACGGGCTTCCGCTCCACCACCTGACGCCCCACGCTCTCGCATTAGTTTCGTGCGGCCATCAGTGCGGCTGTTCCGTACATCGCGCCCTTCTCCCTTGGCAGGAGGGAGCACTATATGGAGGACTGGGTGATCGTCTCGACGGACGCCCATGATCGTGTGGAGCTGCCGAGCGGCCCCCTGGTCAGCAAGGATCCCGTCAGGGATGAGATTCCTGACCTGCAGGAAGCCTACAAGCCCGTGCTGGTGAGAATTAAGTTCTTGGTGTAGGAGGGCTTGACATCTCTGATGGTCTTGTCCAACTTCCTATCGCATCGCATCGCTCCCCTTCAGCAGTGCACCCGTGCTGCCTGGTTGTACACTGGGGAGAATGATATCACCCAGCTGAAGCGAGACCCCAGTTTGAGCCCGGACAGGGAGATGCTGAGCATCATTCTGTTGAAGCTGTCCCCCGACCTGACTTCCGACGACTTCATCAACCCGCCGGCGAGTTGCTTGCCGGTCTGCCTTAACCAGGCGGCAAGGTCGAGGTTTCTGAAGGAGTTGCCGATGCTGGACGACATTGATGTCACCGTGTTGCAGGTCAGGGACGCTTCTCCTGGCGTAGAGATCTCCGGAGAATGCGGTGCCAGCTATCAGGTGACACCTGTGCCGGACCTGTCCCTCAACAAGGGGAAGGATTGGGTGCCGGCCGGTGGACCTGCACCCGTGACCCACCCTCGCTCACTGCCCAAGGACGCCGTAGAGCCGAGCAAGCAGCCGAAGAGAACACTTGTTCGCACCGATGGGAGCTCCGTCTTGAATCCTAGAGCGGAGGGGCCTCAAGCTGCACCTGGTTCCGTGTCACACTCGGTGGGCGATACTGGCGGCAGCTCCGGCAGTGCTGCATTCAGGGCAGCTCCGACTGGTGCGAGGAAGACGCTTGGCGCTCCCCCGGCTCCAAAGCCAACAGGGGGAGTTCTGGCACCCAATGCGCCTGGCCCTAAGGCTGACAGAGAAGAAGACACCCGACCCACCTCCAGCTCCGAACCGATGGTAGGAAGGCTCCTGATGCGCCCCCAGCAGCGAAGAAGGCTCCTGACGCCCCACTGCCTCTGAAACCGATGGGGGCAATCCCGACACCTGACGCACCTCCGGCCCCGAGGCCGGCAGTGAGGAAGACTCCCGACGCATCTCCGGCTCCAAATCTGACGGGGGAGAGTAGTTCTATCCTCCAGCGCAAGAAGCTTCGCGTCTCCTGGAACTGCCAGGCACCCAGGTACAACGCAGACCTTAGGGTAAGATGCTGTCTTGCTGCTGTTCTGCTTGTGTGATTGACTTCGGATCCTTTCACGCAGGACTTCACTGTAGAGCGTGGCTCCTTATTCGCAGCAGCCTAGGGGCCAGAGCCCTTTTGCCGCTAGGGGTTCCGGAGGCTCAGCGCCGGCGCCAGCGCCTGGACCAGCACGGGGCACCGACCCTGGGGCCATCGAGACCGGCCGTCTAATGGACGCGGATGTCCTTGGCGGCGACGCGGCTGATCCAAGGCAACCTGCAGGTCCACCCCCTTCTTCTCCGCAGGTGGGTGTGGTGGTTTCTGTGCTGGAGGACGATGAGCCCGTGGAGGCTATGGAGTGTCCTCTATCGCAGATGCCGGAAGCGGTTCCACTCCCCAAGGCCATGAAGGTGGCATATTCCATCATGGAACAGGAGCAGGAGGCGCTTGGTCAGGAGGGCCGAGCTGAGGGCAAACGGGAGTGCCTCAGGGACAGGGCCGACCTGCTGAAGGAGCGGACCGAGTCCTCCAAGGAGAAGGCGAGGGCAAGGATGGAGCGGCTGTAGGCCATGCAGGACGCCATCAACCTTGAGCGGGCTACAGTCGGGAGGCTCAACAGGATGGCTCGGGACCTCCAGGATGAAGCCAGAAGGCTCCATGCCACAGCTGATGCTTGTACTGAAGCTCTCTCGGAGGCGCGGGAGTTCCTCGTCCGGCGGGAGCAGGAGTAGCAGGAGAAGGAGAGGGACCTCATGATCCACGAGGCAGCCCATGAGGGGGAGTGGGAGCGCTTGGGAAAGCAGCTCCAGACGTCCACGAGTGCGAGCTCACCGCCTAATCCAAGGAGGCCTCCCTGGAGCGCCGTGCTGTGCAGCTGGCTGCCAAGGAGGAGCTGGCCGCCAAGGAGAAGGAGTTGGTGAACCAGGACATGGTCCGGGAGCTGGCCGCTACTGCCAAGACAGTGGAGGAGCTCCAGGCTTCTCATGCCGTCGAGGCAGTGAAGGTCTGGGACTTCCTAAGCTGCACGGAGACGGCGGTGAAGCCCTTTGGCTTAAGCCCCTTGCGCGTGGGCGGTCCGGTACAGGAGTTGAGCCAAGTGCTCCCTGCACTGGACTTAGCCAGAGCCAAACTGCTGTCGTGGGAGGGTGTTGTCAGGGAAAAGCTGGAGGCCGACTGCAAGGCCTTGGCTAAGCAAGTGGCGGAGCACGTGCTCACGTGCTTCCGGAATAGGGACCCCAACGTCTCCTTCGAGCCGGTGGTGCAGGGTCCCGTCACAGAGGCGATGGAGGCGGCCAGGTCCACTGTGGAGGACACCGCCAAGCTCGTAGCTGTGAGGTTCTAACGCCAGTAGGCTTCTAGGGCTCCTGCTTGTCTTGTGTGTGTACTAACCTTCATCTTGAATAAAACTTGTTGTTGAAGTTTTTATCTCTTGTGTGCTAGATGTGTGTCTTTGGGTCCTTGGCCATGCAAGGGCCCGAAACAACTTGGCTGAGGTGGCTAGTCTTCGCCGATGAAGTTAGCTTGTCTCACTGGGTCCTTAGCAGCGTAAGGACCTGAAGAAGCTCCGACGGTGTTATTAGCTTGTTGTAGTCAAAGCTCCGAGTCCCTGCTTGTCGCCGTGGCGGTCCCGACGTCCTGCCCACGTAGATCACCATGATGGCCCGCTAGTAGGTGTAGCCCTTAGGTTGGGGCACACCTACCAAGCAGATGGTTGAGGCAGGACGTCCGCGGCGGACCCACTGGGAGGTCCGGGACCCTAGTACCTGTTGGACCTGCACAAACATGGCAGAGAAAAGGAGTAATCGTGCTCACTGGTCACCATTCCCTGCTCCTAGTTTCATTGTGGCTTACGGTCCTTAGCCGAGCTGCGGGGCATGGGTAATTCGGTGTGAGAGCATACGGGTTATGGTTACAACTTTGCTCAGGAGTATTAGCCGTCCAGCTCCCCGGTACTCAGCCGCAGCATCGGAGAGACAAAGTGTGCACACATAGGGTGTAGGACCAGGCTAAGTTGGCTACACACTCTTGACCTCCCACTGGCATTGACATTTCAGGGGAGGGACCACTATGCACCATAGGTCCCCCGAGCAAGGAAATAACCGAAAGACCTCGGGTAGACCATAGGTACGTCAAGCGGACCCACCTGTAGAAGGATAGATAAACTCCCACCATAGGTAATCACAGGGAAAAGTGACTGGGCATACGACCAGAGCCGTATGGGAAAGTAAGCACGAAAATGAAAGAGGCGATGCCTAGGGTTCGGTTGTTCCCTTGTCTGTAAGTGTGTCCCGTCCGGCCCCCAAGTACTCAGTCGTAGCGCTGGGGAGGCAAAGCGTACAGGCTTACGGTGCAGGACTAGGCTAAGCAGGCTGCACGCTTTGGACCTCCCGTGGGCGTTAACCTTTCAGTGAGGGGACCTTCCAGCGCCACAGGACTCCAAACAAGCACATAGGACGAACCCCGGACATGCTATGGGACAGTTGATATGCGAAAGTAAACATAAACTGTAAACTAATGAGATGGAAGTAAGGTCACACAGGGCAGGATAGATTTTTCTCGGATCAGGTTAATACATAGGAGGAGCAGGCTTTACAAGAAGTCAGCGACCCGCTCCAGATAACAAGGGTAGCAGAACCCCTCTAGAGCTTAGCTGTTCCGAGTGCTGCTCCTAGACTCTATCACACCCTAATAGAGAAAATAGAGTACTACTGCTGCGCTAAGCATAGAACTTACGCAGGTGCTCTATGTTCCAGGACTTGGATAGATGTACCCCATTCTCCATGGCCAGGCAGACGCACCCAGGGCGCGATACTTGTGTCACTCGGAAGGGACCATCCAGCAGGGGGCGAGTTTGTTTTCCCCTTCGTGAGAAAGTATGCACCAGAGCATCAGGATACCCACCTCGAGCTGTCTACTACGCACGAACCGCTGGTGATAGCGCCAGATTGCCTGGCTGTACCATGCAAACTGATGATCATTGCAGTAGCATTCTCCCTTGACTTGCTAGATGATCATCTAGGAATCACCTTTGACCAACAATTATTGGACGCCAAGGGACAGTGCGGTCTTTAACCCGAAGATTAGAGCCTCATACTCCGCCATGTTGTTGGTTGCCTTGAAGTCAAATTGCACCATGTACTTGAACTGCTCACCAGTCGGGGTGAGGAGCAGTACCCCCACTCTGGCACCATGCTTGCACGAGGAGCCGTCGAAGAAGAGTGTCCAGTGAGGCCCGATGAAGACCGGGACTCTGGGCTCAGGCCCATCGCTGTCTTGGCCCCCCGGGTGGCATGGTGGTGGTTTCCACTCAGCCACAAAGTCAGCCAGCGCCTGACTCTTCACTGCATGGCGCGGCAAGAAGTCAAGCTCAAACTCCGCCAGCTCGGCAGCCCACTTTGCAACGTTCTCAGTTGCGCTGGGTCTGTGGAGCACGGCTTTTAGTGGGTATGAAGTGACCACTGACATCTTGTGAGCTTGGAAGTAGTGGCGCAACTTCCGTGATACAACGAGGATTGCATAGAGCAGTGTGCACCTCCAGATATCTTGTCTTGGCGACATGGAGGACCTCGCTGATGAAGTAGACCAGACACTGGATTGTCCGGACCCTCCCTAGGGACTCCGGTGCGTCTTCTTGGAGAGGTCAGGGACTCAAGGGCTCCTGGCCCCCGGGTCCAGGACTGCAGTCTGGGAGGTAGGACCCGAATGCACATTGGTCGTCAGGTCTGGCAGACAGGGACTTGACTAGCTATTCATCCCCTATCCCCCTGCAAGGTCCAAGTCCTGGAACTCGGGACCTGCAGCAGAAGCCTCGTCTGGGACATGGGGTCGTTGTGGTTCCGGTCGCTCCGCAACCAGGACCATGCTCACGACCCCTGCTGTGGTGACGATGTAGAGGAGTAGAGGCTCGCCTTGTTCCATAGCCAACATGATCGGCAGCGTTTTGAGGTACATCTTCAGCACATGGAACGCCTCGTCTGCCTCCTCGGTCCAGACAAAGGGTCCGGACCTGTGCAGAAGGTTGAAGAATGGGAGAGCCTGCTTAGCCAGTGTAGAGATAAACCGACTGAGTGCAGCCAAGCAACCCATGAGCTTTAGCACGTCCTTGATACGACCAGGTGGCCACATCACTTTGATTGCCTTTATCTTCTCTGGGTTAGCTTCGATTCCCCGGTTTGAGACCAGAAAACTAAGTAGCTTTCTGGCAGGGACCCTGAATATACACTTGTCTGGGTTCAACTTTGTGCGTGTCAAACTCGCCCTGTCGAAGACTAAGGCGAGGCTGTCGAGCAAAGATGCATGCGACTTAACCTTAACGATGATGTCATCGATGTACACCTCTAATTGGTCCCGAATGATGTTCCCAAATGTTTTATGCATGCCACGTACAAAAGTGGGAAGAGCATTCTTAAGACCATAAGGCATGGATACATAGCAAAATAGGCCATCTACTGCTATGAGGGATGTATCATCTTCATCTTCTTTAGACATTGGTGTTTGATGGAAACCTGAGTAAGCATTTAGGAAGCACAGTAGATCGCAGCTGGATGTAGAATCCACTATTTGGTCTATGCGAGGGAGAAGAAAAGGATCCTTTGGGTATGCATTATTGAGAGTGGTGTAGTCGATGCACATCCGAACCTTCTCGCCTTCTTGGGGTCGACAACAGCGTTGGCTAGCCATCATGGATGGTGGACCTCATGAATGAATCCGGCGTCGAGCAGCTTCTTCATTTCTTCACGGATGAAGTTCTGCCGCTTGATGGATTATTCTGAGGCTTCTGTTGCTCCGGCCTGGTGTCCGGGTAGATCATCAGATGGTGCTCAATCACCTTCCTGGGGATCCTGGGCATCTGTGATGGTTGACATGCAAACACATCGACATTAGCTCGGAGGAAGGTGATGAGCGCGAGTTCCTATTTGTCACCAAGATTCCCTGCAATGCGGGTGGTCTCGGCGGCGTCTGAACCGATCTGGACGTCTTTGACGGGGACGTCCCCTCGGTCTGAGGGCTGCATGCACGGTGCAAATGTTGACCCTCGCTACCGCACGCTTGGAGGCGGCAGCTAGCTTCACCGTGGCCGGAATCAGCCTCCTGCGCCGCTGCCAACGCCTGGAACTTCTCCACCGCTGAGACGATTGCAGAGTGGTCTCTGCGGATCTTGAAGATGCCTCCAGGTGTCGGCATCTTCAAAACCAAGTATCCGTAGTAGGCTATAGCCATGAACCGGTACAGGGCTGGCCTGCCGATGATTGCGTTGAAGGGGAGGCTGACCTCCACATCGTCGAAGACGACACTCTCCGTGCGGTAGTTCCCAGATGTCTCGAAAGTCACCGGGATGGAGATGCTACCGCATGGCAAGATAGGGTCCCGACCCACCCCCAAGAATGGACGCGAGGGGGTGAGCCTGGAAATGGGGATCTGCAGCTTCTTGAAAGCTGCAAGGATGATGACGCTGAGGGACGTCCCACCATCGATCAGCACATGGTAGAGCTTCACGTTGGCAATGGCGGGAGCGACGAGGAGTGGAAGCTGCCCTGCAACTGCCATGTTCTTGGGGGAGTTGGAGGAATCGAAGCTGTCCGGTGTCTCCATCCACTAATGGTGGGGCGCCGGCCCGGGGGCAGGAGCAGCCTCTGCCACCGCCAGCCGCAGGGTCTTGACGGCACGCTGGAACATGATGTCGCAGAAACCCCCGTACATCACGTGGAGCTTCTTGCGACGCTCGTTGTCGGTGCTGGAGTCGGACTCTGATAGGCCGTAGATGGCCTTCAACGCCCAGTTGGCATCCTGATACTCCATTTCCTGGTCCTTGCCGGCCTTAGGGTCAGACTTCTACTTGCCCTCCCGCTGGCAGAAGGGCGCACTATTTTCGCGCTGCCACTGCTGCTCGCTGAAGCACTTCGTGAGATTCTTGATCTCCCGGCACTTGCTAGCACCATGGCGGCTCGAGTTGTGCACCGGGAACAACGGGCCATCATCATTGATGGACGGCGGTCCAGCAGATTTGTTGATGCACGGGCCACGGCCTCCACCAGCCGCTGCAGTGGCAATGATGGGTGCCACGGCTAGAGGCTTATCCATGCACCCATCCTTCTTCTCCTTCTTGCTCCTGCCCTGAGCAGCAGCTTCACCGGCACTCCCCACCCCAGAGGCAGGTCGTGAGTGCCAGTCTCCACCCTCCACGGCCCTACCGCACTTGTCCACCAGGCTGAAGAGCTTGGAGACGTCTTGCCCGTCATGCATGGCTAACTTCTCGAGCATCTTCTTGTCTCTAATGCCCTGTCGGGATCCGACAATGACAGAAGCGTTGGAGATGTGGGGTATGGTGTTCCGCACTCGGGAGAACCGCTGGATGAAGGACCGCAGCGACTCCCCTCGCACTGTTACATGGCGTGGAGGTCGAGCTTGCTGTCGGGGTGCGTGTAGGAACTCCTGAAGTTGGCTGTGAACTGCCAGCACAACTTCTCCCAGGAGGATATGGAGCCTGAGGGAAGGTTCATGAGGCATGACTAGGCAGTGCCAGTCAGGGCCACGGGGAAGTAGTTGGCCATGAAGGCCTCATTCCCTCCTGCAGCTAGGATGGAGGTGGAGTAGATCCACAGGAACTAGGCGGGGTTGACAGTCCCGTCGTACTTCTCCGGCATGTGGGGCCGAAACTTGGGTGACAAGACCACCATGCAAAGATGTGGGTCGAGCGCCATGAAGCCCCTGCCTGCTACTGGAGAAGCAGGGGTCTGCACAGCACGTATCGTGGGTATGGAACTCGGGATGCCATACTCACCCTCGAGGTCGCGGCGTCTCTTGCGCCGTTGCTCGATGGTGACGTGGCCATCCTCGCTCATGCGGCAGCGTTCCAGCTTGACCCTAGGGTCGGTTGTAGCCTGCCTGGCCATTGTCGCCGCGCATCGTAGCCGTCTCGCGGGCCACCGTAGGCATATGCGACTGCGCCTGCGACGAGGTTCATGGCTGCCTTCTATAGGCGGGTGTGTTGATGGCGGCAGCGACGAGGTGGTCGACGTCATTGCACCACTGCCCTGCCGCCTCTGGGGAGCATCCTCCCCAGGAAGGTTGTGGAGAAGAGCGCGTGCTGCGGTCAGCACGCTCTCCGGGCTTGCAACTGGCAGTGTGGTTGCCTCCGTGGCGGCAGATGGCCGCCGTGTGGTAGCAGCAGTGGCTGCCTCGGGAACGGCAACCATCTGATCGTCTGCCCGGCCAGATCTATCTGCTCTGCAGTGGGAAGTAGCCTCCTCCTCCCTGCCCTGGAGACGACGACGAGTGGGGCGAGAGGAGCCAGCGATGGACCAGATGTTCACCATGGTGGCGACACTCAGTCGTCTAGAGAGCGTGATATCCGCCTACCTGGCGCGCCAAATGTCAAAGTGTAACTTGCTACACTTCCCCCAGTATCGCTACCGGAGCAGTACTGTGGGGATCACCCCATGGTTCACCCACACCGGGATCGCAGAGGGTGGTGCCGTGAGATGCGGCACCCAACAGCACACAAGAAAAAAGAATACGAACAACATGCAAACTTTTATTTGACATAAAAACACAGCAGAAGTCTTTTACAAACTTATTTATACAGCGGAAGTATTATACATAACTAGTCTCTAACTAAGCAAAAGTGCAGCCGTCCAGCCCGGGGACGCTACTCACTAGCAACACTCACACCACGATCACGGCGACGTGCAGGGCTCCAGCTCAGCCGTGTACCCCGACGGGGACATCGCCTCGTCCTCAGACCTTTCCTCATAACTCTCACATGCACACAGCTCAAATATTGCAACCGTGAGCACGATGGCTCAGCAAGGCTTAACCGACACCCTAGTCATGGAACTCTACATGCAGGGATTAGTAATATGGTATAAAGAAGTTGCAATAAAGACATGCCATATGTTAATCCTTACTTTCAGTTTTATAGCAGTAGTTTAATGAGCCTTAGGCAGCCCTCACATCGGAAGTCCACAATCAAACAAGAAAAGCTTTTCTCCGATGTGGTGATGCCCAAAGTGGAAGATAAATCTAATTAGCTCTACAACTACAGTATACAGGGTTTCAAGACATTAAAAGTTCAATGCAGCATATTCATTTGGCTTCTTTCACTTCTTACTACGTCACAACACAGTGAACAAGCGGTACTCAAATAACCACGGGGGACGGTGATTGCAATCAATAGATATCCGGATAACACGTCACATACACCCACTTTCAGAAGTGTGGTCCTTCACACCTTCCTACTCTGTTTTTTTCAACAACCTTTCAAAGGCCACCCAAATGCCGAATCGGTCCATCTGTAACAGGCAGGAGGTCCCCCCGTGGAGCGTGTCTGTGCCCACCGGCAGATTTATACCTTGCTACTCTCAACCCACTCCTTTAAAACGGTTGGGTAAGCCTCGGCACCCAGGTTAACCAATTACATCAGTTTCCTGGTTACCGTATGCCAGTATGCATCCGGTACTGTTCAAACTTTTCTAGCAGGGCCGCACACGGCTCGGTCCTAAATCGACACCAACAGGGCTACGCATGTGAGACCTCTCCTCACTGCATCCTACCCCCCTGCTGGGTTTCAGTTTCACCATCTTAAACCATTCTCTACCTCTCTCCATACCGTGTGAATAAATACCTATCTCGCGAGTAGATTCCAACCACTCGACTTCTACCGAGATCCTAAGAACATTATAATGACATTCTGTACTCATCAAGTTTGTAAACTACCCAACCCTTTATAGGATTTAAAGTCATGCAAGTGGGGTTTCGAACACCCTAACTCTAATGCAACCATTTCAACCTAGACATAAGTGATACAAATGAAAACTTTGCAAAAGGTAATTAAATGAAAACCGGGGCTTGACTGGTTGCGAGTCAAAGGAGAAGTTAGCGTCTGGTGGGAGGACGTCCAACGGCTCCGGCGTGTCCTCAACTTCGGTCACTATAAGTGCTAATGTTATATAAGAGATGAACTCCTATTACTAGCTACTGCTGTTTAGGTTCCTTAATTTGACTTGGGATTTTCCAGTGGATACTAGACTATCTAAAGATGATCTGAGCAAAATTTGGAGAAATTTCATTAAACCTCGTGGTCTCCAAAATTCACACAAGTCCAAGGCTTATCTGAATTTTGATCCCAAATCTGATGTTTTGACATAGATAACAGTGGAAGATCGAACTAGTGTAAGTCTCCAAGGTTCTAAAAAAATTTGTTTCACCATTTTTGGAGCTACCTACAGGGAGAAATGAATTTTTGAAGTTGGACAGGAGTGCTGAAAAGTTTCTGTTTAGAATTTGAGTTTCCAATTAAAGGCTGAATTTTGGAATACAATGTAGCCTAGCAAATGAACTCTAATGAAGCTCAAATTGTTACTGGAGCTCAGAAACTAGGAAAAGGATTAGCTGCCCAAATTTGGGAATTTTTCATAGAGAATCCTTTATGGAATTAATCCCTAAAGGATTTACTAAAATTAATTCCACATAAAATACTGGGCATTTTCATAGCAAGAATTTTGTTCCTCTGTGCATTACTCCTTATAGGATTCCAACAAAATTGGTCTCACACTTTTTGGAGTTTTCTACACAAAGTTATGGATTTTTCAAGTTTGAATAACTTTCTGTTTGAATTTTACTCAGAGCACTCATTGGTGGGGCCCCCTCGTCAGGTATTTCTTCAACCTCGAGTCAGAGACCCTGCGCACACAGTGTGAGGGGCCCGGACCTGATCAACCACGGGGCCGTGCTGCTCGCCCGAGGACCGCGTCGGGTGGTGCCGTGCGATGCGGCACCTAACAGCTCACGGGTCGAGGACAACATCATATTACATACAAATCTGTTTTGCGGAAGCGTACAAGAGTATTTTACAAATACTTATATCAAAATAAGCTACAGCGGAAGACTACAACTCTCACGACTCATTTCAAGCTTAGCATCAAAGAAACAGTCCAGCCCGCGGACGTTTCTTACTAGCAACACGAAGAACAAACCGCAGCGGCGAGGATGCTCTTGAGTAACCACTCGGAGGTTTCCGAGTCTCATCGGCATCCCTTTTCATAAGAATGAAGTCAATACCTGCCAAACAACTCGGATAGCATCCGTGAGTATAACGCTCAGCAAGACTTAACTGTCACCCTAGTCATGAAACTCTACATGAGGGTATAACATAAAGGGGGATGGCATAATGCATAATAAACTCGCCTAAATGTGAATCTGTAAAAGCCCAAGAAAAGAGACTTGCAAAAACTTTTTATCACCTCACAACACCACAGTTTTGTTGTGGATAGATTGTGAAAAAGGGTGAAGAGCAAGTAACCTCCATCAAGAGGGTATTAGTTCAAACTTCCTACACATATGATAACACATAAGAGGGTGATTCAAAACTGTTGCATTCAAATTCATGGTTGCAGCAGCTAACACAAGGATCAAAGTGCATATTTGGATTCCTTAGGTCCAAATTAGTGGGGAGGCAAAGTTTCAATAATTTTTGAAAAGGTTTGCTACCCATTTTTCCAAAAAGGATCCAAATGTGCAAAGAATTCAAATATACATTTGAACTTGGGGGAAATTTGCCCAACCATGCAAATGTAGGTCAGTTTGAAACTCCAAACATTTGAATTTATCCCTTGCCAAGTTTTTGAGATCTTTTGAGAGGAGGGGGAGCACTGACTAGTGGGACCCACTTGTCATCGGGGGAAAATAAACAATTGCAAAAGTCCTCAGTGAAGCACACGGTCGTTGATTGATTTCCTCCCACGTGAAGTAAACCGAGCAGCCGACGCTGCTGCCGGTGACACCGAGGAGCAGCCAGCAGCCACCTCATCTGAAAATTACGTGCGCTGGAGAGCTGCCTGGCGTGTTTGCCCCGCTGCAACGCCTCTGTTATCCCACGGGACGGAAGAACGTTGCCTATTCTTTCCCTTCGCGCAAGAAACCCCAAGCTCGCCGCCACCTCTGGGAAATCATCGGGAGCCAGCTCAAACTGTGCCACAGCATCCTCCGACCTGCACAACAGAGCTACGCCCTCGTTCCTCACCTTCCCAGCGCGAGAACTAGCAAGCTCCGGCAGTGTCCGAGCCCTGAATTCCGTTGTCCGCAGCAAGCCAAGACTAACCGGCGGCCGGGCGCACGTGGACAGCCTACACCAGGCCCTTTTACGCCCAAGCGGGGACATCCCCGGACGCGCCGGTGAGCACTGCTGCTTCCACCCAAACTACAAGACCAGCCGTGAACCACCGAGCAAGAATTTGGAGAAACTTCGCCGGCGACCACAGGACGACGTTCCGGTATGAGACCTCCGAATTCCCACTCCCTTCTCGTCGTCAGTTCGCTAAACTGTGCTCACAGGAGCTAGACTCGACGGCGCCCAAGTTTCCTTTGCAACCCTAGCTTAGTTTTGGCTGTAGCCGGCATATTTCCCGGTTTTTCAACCGCGGTGATGGCGGGAAGGGTCGGACTCACGGTGACGGCTAGGTTAGAGATCTTCCCGAACCCTGGCGTGGCCTTGTCGACCTTCTCTGAGATCCCCCGGTGCTGTAGAGCCCTCCACTGAGGTTTTGGCGGGCTGAGTTGGCCGGGTGGCATAACCGAAGGGAGACCGAACCGCTGCACCGTCGCCGGCTAGGTTAGGGCCACCGCCGACCGGATCAGTCGGTGACATCGTGTTCAGCGCACGAAATTAGGCCCAGGCGGCGAGTTTCCGGCCGAGAGGCGGTCGGGAAGCCAAGTCCGGCGAGCTTCAGTGGTGTGCCGGCGAGGGGGCGGCGCGGGAAAAAGAGCGGGGGCGAGGAAGAAGACGAGCCGGCTGGGCCCGCTCGTCAGTTCCTCGATGCACAGCGTGGGGATTTTCTGTTGCACCGGATCAGCTGTGACCTGGCAGAGAACAGTCCTGTGGCCCCGTGTGGCGCAGCCGAGGTGGTGACACGTGGGGCCGGGCCCACTGTCAGGAATTTGAACTTTTCCCCGGTTAATTCAAATTCCAGAATTTCCCCAAACTTTAGAACCCCATAACTTTTGCTAGGAAGCTCCAAATTTAATGATTAAAATTGGGTTGGATTCATCTTTCATAGCTCTGTCCAAATATGCAACCCAATTTGTACGAAACCTAATATTTAATTCTGGAAAATTCTTTAAAGCTATTCAGCAAAAGAATTTTTGAGGTGGTTTGGTTCATCCAAAAATCCCCCAATTTTGCCAGAATGTTCTTTAGGATGTTAGTGAACCCCTGTAAAAGTTTCAGACCATTTGGAGTTGATTTGATCAGAGCAATTCAAATTTGGAGGTGCTGTGTTCATTTGAATACAGAAACATTTTCAGAGAATTTCCAAAACTTGGAAATTCAGTTCTGGGCAAATCTTAGCTCCACAAATGCTAGGAAAATTCATGCAGACTCTATGAGCTATAATTGAAATTTTAGTTCACTAAGTTGGGCATGAACAGGGGTGTTACCTCAGAATTAAGTCTTCTTTGCTTATTTGCTAAGAGATTTATTCTGAGCAAACCACTCAATTAAAAGTGCTAATGTTTGGTCCAGAGGGTTTTCTTGTGACAAGGAACTCACACAAAAATTCTCAGCTCCATTGGAGCTAGGATCACCCCTGTCCTGGTTAACCACTTGAGGGATTAATATGGAAAAGGGGGAAAACCACTTAGCACTTAACCATGTGCTTAGGTCTAAGCCCAAACCACCAACAACCAGTTCATCTTTAAATTCTTAAACAGAGTTCCAGTTGTTAGGGATTGGTTATCAGAACTAATAACAGAAGTATTACCATAACCTCATGTGCATATTCATTAACATGTAGTATTTTATTAACGTGTAGTCGCTGAAGGCGAGGAGACTCCGGAAGTGCTGGACTTCCTTCTTCCGGACGAAGAACTAACTCCTGACCAGCAGCAACAAGGAAAGCCCTGGTTTGCATTAACCTTTTTATAAGTTTTACTTTGTTTACATGTGTCATATGAAGTGTGAATGTGCATTAGGTGTAGGATGGATGAAAACCCCACTTGCATGACCAGAAATTTTCCATAACATTGAGGGTAGGGTCTAAGACCTCGAGTAGACAGGCTATGCTTAATCATTCATAGGACTTCGGTACAAGTCGAGTAGTTGGAATCTACTCGCGAGTTAGGCTTGGGACACACGGGTTTGGTTCGAGTGATGTGAGATCACTTTAGTAATGAAAATGAGACTAGGCAGGGGCTAGGGCGCAGCAAGAGGAAGTCTTGTGTGCGCAGCCCTGTCCGTGTCGATTGAGGACCGATCCGTGTGCGGCCCACGCTGATCAAGTTTGAATGTACCGAAGGCATATCGGATATATGGGCCCCGATAAACCGATGTAGCCTAAACCTCCGGGCGTCGAGGCATAACGCACCGATTTATAGGTGTAGGCTGAGGGCAGCAAGGTGGAAATCTGCCAACGGGCACAGAGAGATGCTCCATGTGGGGAACCTCCTGCTCATTTCGGTGCGACCGGTTCGACGGTTGGGCTGTTGGGTGAAAGGTTGTCCCGTACGACATCGAGTGAGCGTGCTGTGCAGCTCCACGGGTGGGCGTACGTGACGTGCTTTTTGGGTTTCCCTGCAGGTGTATATCGAGTCGATTCACCGTCCCTCATGGTGAAGAGTACCACTTGGTCACTGAGTCGTGACGTAGAATAATGTATGAAGTATGGTGCTTCAATATTGCTGATATGATATAATATTGTATTGCTACATGTTTGCCACCAAATATTGCTTACTAAATTTCAGCTTCCTGAACTGTTAACTTGTTGCTAGAAGCTGAACTAAGGATGAACTTGTAGGCGTGTCGATTTGCTGCAATATTACCATCCTATGTCATTGTACACCTCATGTAGAGTTTCATGTCTAGGTGAGTCGGTTAAGTCTTGTTGAGCCATCGTGCTCACGGTTGCTGCTTAAGTGTTTTTCAGTTGAGGAGCCACCCATGGACTCGGAGTACGAGTCCACCGGCGAGGGTTACCCACCGTCGGGGACCACGGCTGAGTGGGAGCCGTACACGCCGCGCTGAGCTGAGACGTGCAGCTAGTGTGGGTTGCCCTAGGGCTGGGCAACCTGCTTTTGCTAGATAGCCGGGCGTGAATGTAGAAAAGTAGACTTCCGCTGTGTAATAAAGACAATAGTTTGTAACTGAGTATTGTACCTGTTTGTACAATTCAGTTGTTTTCCCATGTAATATATTATTTCCTTATGACGTGTGTTGTCGGGTGTCGCATCGCGCGGCACCACCCTCTGCGATCCTGGATGAGCGGATTCCGGTCCGCCACAGAATCCTTACTTTAAAGTGTTATTTGTGGCAATTTAAAAGTAACCTTGGGCACGCCACATCGAGAGTCCACAATCAAACAAGAAACACTTTCCCTCGATGTAATTTGCTCACGATGTAAATGAATCAAGTTTTCTCTAACTATACATAAAAGATTCATCACAAAGCTAGTATGAAAACTTCAAATCATAATGATTAGTTCCTTTCTCATGCAAGTTCTTACTACGTCATGACTGTGAGAACAAGTATGTTCGGTCCTTTTTCCGCGAGCGACGGTGATTCGAATCAATAACATCCAGACTACACGACACGTACGCCCGTACTCGATGTTGCCTACAGCAACCATCACTGACGTCGTACGTGGCAGCCTTCCCCCGTTTCACCCACGTTGAATCAATTAAATCACCCTGTACAGTAGCCATTCTCATGTGCACCTACCGACGTGAGATGTCATGAGAATGTTACCCACATACTGCACACCGGCCATCTCGCCTGAGGCGACCCAAAAAGGCTCAACACAAGCTTCCCGAGGTACATCGGTTTACTGGGTCCCATATAGCCAGCATGAGTCCGGTACACAACTCAAGCTTGTTCAACAGGGCCGCATACAGATCGGTCCTTGACCGACACGGACAGGTCTACAGCACCCAGACCCCTATGTCCTTCTGCCCCTACAACCTTCCGGTCTCAACTTTAACTTGCTACACATTTTCTGAACCAATCCCGTATGCCCCTGTTGTCCTGATCATGCGAGTAGTATCTCACCACTCGACTTCTACCGAACCTTACTTAATCATGGCAGTTCTACATGGTGAAAAGACACCTACCCAATACTCCATGGGTTCATTTGGTCATGCAAGAGGAGTATCAAAGCACTAGACCTAATGCACATATCATATCCTAACCAAAGAGTGAATACAAAATATAAAACTTAACAGCTGTTAAATGCAAACCGGAGCTTGCATGTTTTGCAGGGTAGTCGTATATAAGAAGTTAGTGATCCTTTCTGATCAACCCTTGATTCTCCGGAGTATGATCCACTTCAATGAATCGCTCCTTCGAATCCCCTGTTGTGATTCTTATTGAAATGTATATGCACAATTTTTATAGAATGCAACGGGAAGAATTAAAGACCGGATTTTCTTAAGAACAGAGGTGGTTGGAAATGCCATGAAGGGCTTGGTTTGCCTCTGTTGTGCAAAGAAGATTGAATTAACTAAATTTGTCTTATTGTTTTAGTTTCTAACTATCTAAGTTTCCTAATGACCATAAGAGAGAATCTGAAAAGATTTGAATGCAACTGAAGAACAAGAACTCCAATGGCCTCAAAACTTTTACAGCATGTTCTGTACTACCTAGGGATTTAGCTTGCCAAATTGCAGCTGGAGTAAAATTGTGTTCTTCATAATTCCTACAATGCTCTTATGTATTTTCCCACATACATAAGCATGGTAGACAAGAACAGGGAGTTCTAATGATCAACTTGAGCTGATAATTTACATGTGAGTTCCTGGTCACATGAAAGTAATTTGATCCAAAATTCAGACCTTTTTGTTGAGTAGTTCCTCCATAACAATTCCTTAAGCATTTCTACTAAGAAGAATTAATTCTGGAGTCATGTGCAGAGAGTATGTCTAAATTTTCCTATGATTTTTGGAGCTATGGTTTGCCTAGAATGGATTTTACAAGTGGGCAACATTTTCTAAAAATGTTTCTGGACACTTATGAACACATCAGTTTGTATTCAGCGAATTGCTACTCAACTGATTTTAAAATGAGCTGAACATTTGCTAGAAGGTCAACAATATCCTAAAGGATATTCTGGCAAAATTCGAGGATTTTTGGATGAACCAAACTCCCTCAATAATTCTTCTACAGAAAATCTTCAAAAAATTTCCAGAATTTAATATTGACCTTCATACAAATTGGTATTCATATTTGGATAGATCTTTGCAAAATGAATCTAACCCAATTGGAATCACTCAAATTAGAGATTTCTTCAGAGAGATATGATTTTCCAAAGTTGGAACAGTCTCTGGAATTGATTTTCCTATTGAAATTCAACTGGGCCCACGTGTTTAAACTCCAGCAACTGGTATCGAATCGGGGCCACAGCATTTTGGTGCGCAGCCACAAAGGATCCCCGAGCCACAGCTGATCCAGAATTTAAATTTAGGCTGCTGACGGCTGGGGCCCACGCTTCCTTCTTCCTCCCGCTGCCTCTTTCGCGCGAGCGCCGCCTCCTCGCCGGACTGCAACCGGAGCTCGCCTTCCCGGCGTTTCCGGTCGCCGCCAGTGGGTTTAGGAGGTTGAGAAACATGATGGTGGCGCTAGCTCGGGCCGCCGGGGGCCGGATGTAAAAGCCCAAGAAAAGGGACTTGCAAAAACTTTTATGCACCTCACAACACAACAGTTTTGTTGTGTGTAGTTTGTGACATATTGTGAAGAGCAAGTGGCCTCTATCAAAGGAGTGATTAGAAGGGAAAGCCTTCACTTTCACAATGTATGGTTTCTACACTTAAACATGAGAGGTTGAGCTCACCCCTAGAATTTAAAAAGTCTTGGGAAGGTTCAGTCCAAAGCTCATGCAAATTCAACACTTTTTGAGGCACTTTTGAGTTATTTCAAAAAGAGGCCAATTTGAGTGTAAATTCAAATTGCAGCAACTTTCATCATCCAAATTCAAAAGTTAGCTCCATATCTACACTCAGCACATTTTTCTGAGTAAACCCACCAATTTCCAGCCCCATTGGAGCTCATCTTGTCAAGAGTTAAATTTGCTAGAATTCAAAACTGAGTTTGAATTTCAGTTTGAATATGAAGCAAACTTGACCAAACAAAGTTTGAATTTGAGAATCCAAATTCAAACAAAGACTTGGGAGCTAAGTCTCACATTAAATTGTGAGTAGCTGGTGGGATAATTAACAAAAACAGAAAAGAAATATTAGGGGAAAAGGAGAAAGGGGGAGGCCCACAGGTCAGTGGCACACTGGAGGGGCAGTCGGTTGCTGCAGCCGACCCCGACTTCGCGCGCGAGACAGTGAACGGCGGCGAGCCACCGAGGCAGCGATCGGCCACCTCACAGTGCCAAACCGCGGCTTAAAGGCCAGCGCACAGCCCACGCCGCCTTCCTCCTGCTTTCCAAACGAGAACCCCTCCTACCGAGTTCCTTCCTCGTTTCCGCGCGAGCACAGAAACGCCGCCCTTTCTGATCGCCGGCGTCCGGCCAGCACAGGCGCGCTCGTGCCCGACGAGCCATACAAGAAAGGACCGCCTTAAGGTGCTGACTCTTCTAGTCCCTACCGTTCTTCATTTCATGGGCTGTCGAGGGAGTATTTCGCCGGGAAAGCTTCGGGTGTCTTGAGACCGAGCTCCCACAAAATCCCAAAATTCGTGGGGGTTAGCTCATCACTGGGCAAACCGAGTCATGCACACGCTCTATACACGGCCACGACCACCTAGGATCAAAAACCAGTAAAAACCGTGGGCTAGGTTGACGGTTCTTTGAAGTTTTCTGAAGCACAGCCGATATCCGGCCTAGGTCGCCGGTGAGGTCATAGTTACCGCCGTTTTCACGAGGATCGGTGTCCATGTCCGTGACCAGCAGGTGTCAGCGGAGCTCCCCGAGCAAACCGCATCGAAAAAGGTGCGTGGGATGCCGAGTTAGACGTCGCCGGTGAGCTCCCGGCCGCTGTTGCCGTTGGGAGCACTGTTCCGGTGGTTGTCAAGTTCTGGGGAGTGCACCACCGTGTTCCTCAGGCCGAGATAGGCACTGGCGGCGAGATTCAGCAAGCTCCGAGGACCGGAACCCGTCTCCGGCGAGAGCTCCGGCGAGCTTGGCGGCGGGGTCGCGCGGGTGGCCGGAGGAGGACGAAGGGGTAGGCCCCACGCGTCAGCGGCTGGAAATAAAGGGGTGGGATTCTCTGTGGTCCGGGATCCAGTGCGGCCGCGCGGGAAGGAGTCTGTGGCCCCGTGTGGCTCGGATCCAGCGGTCGACACGTGTACGTGGACCCACCCGCAGGATTTAAACATTTCTGGAATTTCCAGTTTTAGTGCAAACTTTAGAACCCCATAACTTTTGCTAGGAAGCTCCAAATTTAGTGATTCAAATTGGGTTGGATTCATCTTGCCTAGCTCTGTCCAGAGATACAACCCAATTTGTATGAAACCCATTAATTAATTCTGGAAAATTCTTTAAAGCTTTTCAGCAAAAGAATTTTAGAGGGAGTTTGGTTCATCCAAAAATTCCCAAATTTTGGCAGAATGTTCTTTAGGACATTAGTAAACCCCTGTAAAAGTTTCAGACCATTTGGAGTTGATTTGGTCAGAGCAATTCAAATTTGAAGGTGCTGTGTTCATTTGAATGCAGAAACATTTTCAGAGAATTTCCAAAACTTGGAAATTCAATTCTGGGCAAACCCTGACTCCAAAAATGCTAGGAAAATTCATGCAAACTCTATGAGCTATAATATAAATTGTAGTTCATTAAGTTGAGCATGAACAGGGGTATTACCTCAGAATTAATTCTTCCTTGCTGATTTGCCAAGAGAATTATTCTGAGCAAACCATTCCATGAAAAGTGCTAAGGTTTGGTCCAGAGAGTTTGCTTGTGACAAGGAACTCACACAAAAATTCTCAGCTCCATTGGAGCTTTAGATCACCCCTGTCCTGTTTACCCACTTGAGGGATTAAAATGGAAAAGGGGAAAAACCACTTAGCATTCAACCATGTGATTAAGTCCAAGCCAAACCACCAACACCAGTTCATATTTAAATTCTTAAACAAAGTTCCAGGTATTAGAGGCTGGTTATTAGAACCAATAGTATAAGTCTTACTCTAAACTCACTTTTGCATATAAATTAACATGTAGTATTTCATTAACGTGTAGCCGTTGAAGAAGAGACTCCGGAAGTGCTGGACTTCCTCCTTCCGGACGAAGAACTAACTCCTGACCAGCAGCAACAAGGCAAGCCCCGGTTTGCATTAACCCTTTTCAAGAGTTTTACTTTGTTTACATGTGTCATATGAAGTATGTATGTGCATTAGGTATAGGATGAATGAAACCCCACTTGCATAACCAAAGTTTCCTAAAAGAGTGAGGGTAGTGTCAAGGACCTCGAGTAGACAGGCTATGCTTAATGAGTCATAGGACTTCGGTACAAGTCGAGTAGTTGGAATCTACTCGCGAGATAGGCATTGGGACACACGGGTTCGGTTGAGTGATGTGAGATCACTTTAGTAATGAAAATGAGACTAGGCAGGGGCTAGGGCGCAGCAAGAGAGAGTCTTGTGTGCGCAGCCCTGTCCGTGTCGATTGAGGACCGATCCGTGTGCGGCCCTGCTGAACAAGTATTGAACGTACCGAAGGCATATCGGATATATGGGCCCCGATAAACCGATGTAGCCTAAACCTCCGGGCGTCGAGGCATAGCACACCGATTTATAGGTGTAGGTTGAGGGCAGCAAGGTGGAAATCTGCCAACGGGCATAGAGAGATGCTCCGTGTGGGGAACCTCCTGCTCGTTTCGGTGCGACCGGTTCGACGTTTGGGCTGTTGGGTGAAAGGTTGTCCCGTACGACATCGAGTGAGCGTGCTGTGCAGCTCCACGGGTGGGCGTACGTGACGTGCTCTTTGGGTTTTCCCTGCAGGTGTATATCGAGTCGATTCGCCGTCCCTCGCGGTGACGAGTACTGCTTGTTCACTGCGTCGTAACGTAGACTAATGGATGAAATATGTTGATTCAATGATGCTGATTGATATAATTGTATTGCTACATGTGTGCCACCAAATACTGCTTACTAAATTTCAGATTTCATGAACAGTTAACTTATTGCTAAAAGATGAACTAAGGATGAACTTATAGGCGTGTCGTTTTGCTGAAATGCTACCAACCTATGTCCATTGTACACCTCATGTAGAGTTTCATGCTTAGGTGAGTCGGTTAAGTCTTGCTGAGCCTTCGTGCTCACGGTTGCTGCATAAGTGTTTTTCAGGTGAGGAGCCACCCATGGACTCGGAGTACGAGTCCACCGGCGAGGGTTACCCTCCGTCGGGGACCACGGCTGAGTGGGAGCCGTACACGCCGCGCTGAGCTGAGACGTGCAGCTAGTGTGGGTTGCCCTAGGGCTGGGCAACCGACTTTTGCTAAATAGGCGGGCGTGAGTTGTATAGTGTAGTCTTCCGCTGTGTAATAGAACAATAGTGTAACTGAAGTTTGTACCTGTTTGTACAGTTTCAGCTGTTTTTCCCATGTAATATATTGCGTTCTTATGACGTGTGCTGTCGGGTGTCGCATCGCGCGGCACCACCCTCTGCGATCCTGGATGAGCGGATTCCGGTCCGCCACAGCCTGGTATCAGAGCTGCAGTGGGGATAGCACAGTACTAAAGGACTGCATTATGGGAAAAAAATTTAGGTGTACGGTGAGGAATCGGTAGTTGCCCAAGTAAGGACTATATTAGACTAGTTACTTAAAGTGGCAAAGACTAACTTATATGTTATAATTCTGAATTTCAATTATGTAACGACGCACCTACGCTCTGGTAAGTATGGTAAGGAACGCCACCGAAAGCGGTTCAATTTCGGTTAGCTCTCCCTGACGAGGAACATGGTTCAGGGATTGATCTCACAGCTTGGTGTGAGATGTCAATATGAATCTCTTGGACTCTTCATGTCCCTGAGTTCATATGAAACGCTGATCCCTAGCGTGCATTAGGCAAGTAAGCGGAGACCCCATCGCGTGGTCAGTAACGCGAAAGTGTGTTCGTCTGGAAATAGCCCAGGAGGACATACGCAGCGCTTGCCATCGGCGTGCCCTGCAGGGCAGTAGGTGGTATCTGTTGGGTTGATAACATTCCCAACCGTGACGACCCGTTCATGGCATACTCGGGTTCCCCGTCGTGTGGTGTTGAAACACGATCACGTGCCTTGAGACGTGACTTAGCTCAAGGACGGCCGTATGACAATGATACGGGCGTTTGTATTTACTTTCAAATATGGAACTGCCTGAAATGAATAACCATTGAGTGCACCATTATTGTGTGGTTTTCTGCAGGTACTAACCACGTATGTATCCGTGTAGAAAACGTGTGCGAGAGACCGTTTAGTGCCACATTTGAGACGTATATGCCGGTATGATCCGGGTAGGATTTTCTTTTGTGAGGAACGTAGTACCGAGATATGGTAGGCATATGCATGAGAATAATGATAACAAAGAATTAAAATCTATAGGTTCAACATTTAGGACCCTGGTTGGGTATAAGAATGGGATAGTGGAGCAGTATAGCCAAAAGAGACTGAAAAACAGAGTGCTCTGTTTTGGGCAGCATGTTTGCTGATCTTCAACAGGGCATAACTCACAGGTCTTTTAGCCCAGGGAGGTGTGCTATATAGTTCTGGAAAGGTATTCAAGTACTCTACAACTTTGTTGTAGACTTCCAGAGCTGAAACTCGCCTTAAGATGGCTGAAATCCCAGAGGAATGTAAACTGTCCAGAATCAGGGCAGAGTAAAACACCCTCTGAACTGATCTGTTTTTCAAATATAACTCCCAGTAGAAAAATCTAAAATTGTCATATAATCCATCCTTAGAAAGAGTAGAAGATGTTTGACATCTTTGCAATTCAAAGTTTCTGAAGTTTCAGCACAGAATTTAGTGGAAATCAGGATTGGAAACAGCCACTTCCAAGGGAGGTGCTGTTAAAATTCTTCCAGAAATTCTGCTAACTTTGAAGTAACATAACTTTTTAATCCAAGCTGATCTGGGGGCAAATGAGTACTCGTTGGAAAGATACTGAAGTTAACTTGAACTTTGGTATTCAACTTGAGTCAAGAAAATGCCCAGAACCAGATCAAAAACTTGGAATAGGTAGCAACTGGTCATTCTGACAGAAGAATGACAGTTGAACTCATTGAAAAGGGTGTTGTACCCTAAGGGTGTTATACGTGATGACAACGCAATAATAATGTCTCGTAGAGACCAAACCCAGTTATGGTGAGCTTCCAAAGAGGGGGTTCATCAAGTTGGATTAAACTAACTTGTGTTTGGTCTGGTAATGGTGTAGCTTGTGCAAAGTTATTACATTATCTGCTTACGAGATATTTCGCGTGTTTTGTTGTCATAATGTTTTTCCGCCCAGTTCTATTGGACTGCATGCCAAATGTTGCGGGACTGATGTTTAATGTCGTATGGTTGCAGATGGTTCGTACTAGGACCACGCACGAGGTTGGTGGCTCTAGCCAAGGTGGAGGCGATGACTCCCAGCCACCGGCCTACGACAGCACCCCGCAGCAGCAGCCACCACCGCCGCCTCCGCTTACTCTAGCGGATGTGATAGCGGCATTGGTGGGAGGTCGTGAGGAGCAGACCGACCTGCTCCGCACGATCGTGCAGAATACGTCCCAGGCGGGAGGACGCCAAGAGCGAGGGCCTCGTGAGCCCCGCGAAGTGTCGTACTCGGATTTCATGAGTACGCACCCTCCAGTGTTCACCGAAGCTGAAGAACCACTGGAGGCGGACAACTGGCTGCGGACTATCGAGTCCAAGTTCGGGCTGCTCCAGTGTACGGAGCGGCAGAAGACGCTGTTCGCAGCACAGCAGCTCCACGGTGCCGCTGGTGCGTGGTGGGCGAATTATGTCGCCTCACGTCCGGCTGGCCATGCCGTGGAATGGCAAGAGTTCCGGGAGGCGTTCCGCGCCTATCACATTCCTCCCGGGATCATGAAGAGAAAGTTCCAAGAATTTTTGGAACTGAAGCAGGGCGGGAGGAGTGCCCACGACTACTCCCGTGCCTTCAACCATCTGGCGCAGTATGCGTCAGACTACATCTCCACGGAGGAGAAGAAGAGGGAGCACTTCTATCGGGGGTTACATCCCGAAATGAAGACCCACCTCGTACAATGGAACCGCGGCACATTCAACGATCTAGTCAATGCCGCCATCATGCAAGAGGACGCTCAGCGGGAGTTAGCAGCTGAGCAGAGGAAGCGTAGCGCTCCACCTAGCAGCGGTGGGAGTGGCGCTCCCCAGAAGTACCGTATGGTGTATCGGACACCATCCGGGCAGCAGTGGCAACCACCGGCGCGACCGCAACGGTTCGGGGGACGTCCCTTTCAGGCACCTCCGTTCCGTCCGCCGATGCCACCACCAAGACAACAGCAGCAGCAGACGGTACCCCGGGCGTTTCCACCGCCACAACGCGCCCCAGGTTTTCGTCCACCGATCAGCGGGGGACCGCCCCGTTTCACCTGCTTCACGTGTGGCCAAGCGGGCCACTTTGCGAAGGACTGTCCCCAGGGGCAGCAGAGCAGCGGACAAGCCCAGTTTCAGGGCGGTGCTCGTGGCCGACCTCCGGTGAAGAAGGTTGGTCAGCGGACTGGAGGCGTCCGCAACCTCGACAATGAGGACGCCCCAGAGGGAGACAACGTGCTGGCGGGTACGTTTACTCTCAACCATCAAGCCATAGTCATATTATTTGATTCGGGTGCAACCCACAGCTTTATAAGTGCATCCTATGTGGCTAAACATCAATTGCAAGTCTTCCCAACCGACTGCACTTATATGATATGCTCACCGGGAGGGAAGATTTCAGCTAATATGATGATTCCAAAGGCACCTCTGTGCTTAGGTGGGAAGCTATATCCCACCACCTTGATAATCCTTATGGGACAGAAGATTGATGCAATCTTAGGGATGTCATGGCTGCAATACCATGGCGCTGTCCTAGAGACTCGGACACGGACGGTCCACTTAAATTCTCCATTCCACCGTCCGCATTCCATGATGTTAGACACGCCAGTCCGGGAAGTTTTAGCAATTAATAATGCTGAAGTTCTCAAGTTAGAAGACATCCCCGTAGTCCGGGAGTATCCCGACGTGTTCCCGGATGATCTTCCGGGCATGCCACCTGAGCGGGATGTCGAGTTCAAGATTGAACTGGCACCCGGGACTACGCCCATATCACGGAGACCATACAAGATGGCTCCAAATGAGCTGGCGGAACTGAAAGAACAGCTCAATGATCTGTTGAGCAAGGGTTTCATTAGGCCGAGTTCCTCGCCTTGGGGATGCTCGGCGCTATTCGTGAAGAAAAAGGATGAGACCCTGAGGCTGTGTGTGGATTACCGGCCGCTCAACGCCGTCACCATCAAGAATAAGTACCCACTGCCCCGTATTGACATCTTGTTTGATCAACTTGTGGGGGCAAGTGTATTCTCAAAGATGGACCTTCGCTCTGGATATCACCAAATCAAGATCCGGGCGGAGGATATCCCGAAGACGGCGTTCTCGACGAGATACGGCTTATACGAATATCTCGTCATGTCCTTTGGTCTCACAAATGCTCCAGCCCATTTCATGTATCTCATGAACTCGGTGTTCATGCCGGAGCTGGACAAGTTCGTGGTAGTGTTCATCGACGACATCTTGGTTTACTCCAAGACCGAAGCTGAACATGCCGAACACTTGCGGATCGTTCTTCAACGATTGCGAGACCACAAACTCTATGCTAAGTTCAGCAAATGCGAATTTTGGATCAGCCAAGTGCCATTCTTGGGACATATCATCTCAGCTGAAGGCATTGCGGTTGACCCAAGTAAAATCGAGCAAGTGTTGAAATGGAAAGCTCCCACTTCAGTTCATGAAGTCAGAAGCTTCCTCGGGTTAGCGGGATACTACCGGAGATTCATTCCAAGTTTCTCCAAGCTCGCTAAGCCGATGACAGAGTTGCTGAAGAAAGGGACAAAATATGTTTGGAACACGGCGTGTGAAGGAGCGTTCCGAACACTGGTGAAGCATCTCACAACAGCCCCGGTATTAGCTCAGCCGGATACAACAAAGCCCTTCGACGTGTATTGTGACGCGTCCGGTATTGGGCTTGGCTGCGTGTTGATGCAGGAAGGACGTGTGATCGCTTATGGCTCACGCCAACTTCGGAACCATGAGCAGCACTACCCGACTCACGATCTTGAACTTGCTGCCGTGGTGTTGGCGCTGAAAATGTGGAGGCACTATCTCCTGGGGAACTTGGTGCATCTTTACACCGACCACAAGAGCTTGAAATACATTTTCACCCAGAAGGAGCTGAACATGAGGCAGAGGAGGTGGTTAGAACTGATCAAAGATTATGAGATTGAGATCCATTACCACCCCGGCAAGGCGAATGTGGTTGCCGACGCGCTGAGTCGGAAATCACATGTCCATCACCTCACCATTACACCGGTGGAGGAGGAAGAGCCAAGTTTATACTTGGTTTCTTATGGATCACTGTACAACCTTGCCCTCATCCCTACTATTAGGGAGGACATCATTGCAGCTCAGAAAACAGATAAAGGCATGGCACATCTCCGGAGACGAATTGACGATGGGGAGATCAAATGTTTCCGGAAGGATGATGAGGGGACGCTGTGGTTCAATGACCGCATAGTCGTACCCCGAGATATGAAGTTGAGGAAAAAGATCCTCGATGAAGCTCACTTGTCCAAATACTCCATTCATCCGGGCAGCAACAAAATGTACCAAGATTTGAAAAAGAAATTTTGGTGGACGCGGATGAAGCGGGAGGTAGCTAAGTACGTATCCGAGTGCGATACGTGTAGACGAGTGAAAGCTGATCACATGAAGAAATCAGGGCTGTTGCAACCCCTGAAGATCCCGGCATGGAAATGGGAAGATGTGAGCATGGATTTCATTGTGGGATTACCCCTAACAGCCAACAAGCATGATTCCATATGGGTAATCGTTGATCGGTTA
The DNA here is from genome assembly GCA_030760725.1 of Neostapfia colusana. NCBI lineage: Eukaryota > Viridiplantae > Streptophyta > Magnoliopsida > Poales > Poaceae > Neostapfia > Neostapfia colusana. The sequence goes on along the minus strand of JASWHV010000009.1, from coordinate 37,254,750 downwards.
ACCAAGACGGCTCACTTCATTCCGGTGAATACACGTTACAATGCCGGCAAATATGCGGAGCTATACATAGCAAAGATTCTATGCCTATACGGGATACCCAAGACCATTGTCTCAGATCGAGGTGCATTATTTGTATCTCGCTTTTGGGAGCAGCTACACGCTGCATTGGGTACTAAGTTGATCAGGAGCTCCGCCTATCACCCTCAGACGGATGGTCAGACAGAAAGGGTGAATCAAGTCCTGGAAGACATGTTGAGAGCATGTGCCATCCACCATGGTAGGAATTGGGATGATCACCTACCATTGGCGGAATTCTCGTACAACAACGGTTATCAGGCGAGTATCAAAATGGCACCCTATGAAGCTCTCTACGGTCGTAAATGCCGCACCCCATTAAATTGGTGCGAGTCCGGTGAAAGGGTCACATTCGGAGTTGATGTGGTGAACGACGCCGAAGAGCGCGTTCGGACAATTCAAGCCAATTTGAAGGCCGCTCAATCCCGACAAAAGAGCTACGCTGATAAGAGGCGTAGGCCGTTGCACTTTGACGTTGGGGAACACGTGTACCTCCGCGTGTCTCCAATGAAGGGCGTGCACCGATTCGGTGTGAAGGGGAAGCTCGCTCCCCGTTTCATTGGACCCTACGCTATCACCGAGAAGTGTGGACCAGCAGCGTATCGAGTGGAGCTACCGGCATCTCTGACTAGTGTCCATGATATTTTCCATGTTTCGCAACTGCGGAAATGCTTGAAGCATACAACTGCTGTTCCTACCGAAGACATCGGCGAGCTGAAGCCGGATCTAACATATAATGAATATCCGGTGGGAATTCTTGATGAGAAAGCCAGAACCACACGCAGCAAAACGTTGTGGTTCTACAAAATACTCTGGAGCAACCACACCGCCGAAGAAGCGACGTGGGAGAGCGAGGAGTTCCTTCGCTCAAATTACCCGGAGTTCATGACTTCTCAACACGGGTAAGTCCCTATTACATTGCTATCTCTTCTTTTATAATCTCGGGACGAGATTCTTTTAAGGGGGGAGGGATGTAAAAGCCCAAGAAAAGGGACTTGCAAAAACTTTTATGCACCTCACAACACAACAGTTTTGTTGTGTGTAGTTTGTGACATATTGTGAAGAGCAAGTGGCCTCTATCAAAGGAGTGATTAGAAGGGAAAGCCTTCACTTTCACAATGTATGGTTTCTACACTTAAACATGAGAGGTTGAGCTCACCCCTAGAATTTAAAAAGTCTTGGGAAGGTTCAGTCCAAAGCTCATGCAAATTCAACACTTTTTGAGGCACTTTTGAGTTATTTCAAAAAGAGGCCAATTTGAGTGTAAATTCAAATTGCAGCAACTTTCATCATCCAAATTCAAAAGTTAGCTCCATATCTACACTCAGCACATTTTTCTGAGTAAACCCACCAATTTCCAGCCCCATTGGAGCTCATCTTGTCAAGAGTTAAATTTGCTAGAATTCAAAACTGAGTTTGAATTTCAGTTTGAATATGAAGCAAACTTGACCAAACAAAGTTTGAATTTGAGAATCCAAATTCAAACAAAGACTTGGGAGCTAAGTCTCACATTAAATTGTGAGTAGCTGGTGGGATAATTAACAAAAACAGAAAAGAAATATTAGGGGAAAAGGAGAAAGGGGGAGGCCCACAGGTCAGTGGCACACTGGAGGGGCAGTCGGTTGCTGCAGCCGACCCCGACTTCGCGCGCGAGACAGTGAACGGCGGCGAGCCACCGAGGCAGCGATCGGCCACCTCACAGTGCCAAACCGCGGCTTAAAGGCCAGCGCACAGCCCACGCCGCCTTCCTCCTGCTTTCCAAACGAGAACCCCTCCTACCGAGTTCCTTCCTCGTTTCCGCGCGAGCACAGAAACGCCGCCCTTTCTGATCGCCGGCGTCCGGCCAGCACAGGCGCGCTCGTGCCCGACGAGCCATACAAGAAAGGACCGCCTTAAGGTGCTGACTCTTCTAGTCCCTACCGTTCTTCATTTCATGGGCTGTCGAGGGAGTATTTCGCCGGGAAAGCTTCGGGTGTCTTGAGACCGAGCTCCCACAAAATCCCAAAATTCGTGGGGGTTAGCTCATCACTGGGCAAACCGAGTCATGCACACGCTCTATACACGGCCACGACCACCTAGGATCAAAAACCAGTAAAAACCGTGGGCTAGGTTGACGGTTCTTTGAAGTTTTCTGAAGCACAGCCGATATCCGGCCTAGGTCGCCGGTGAGGTCATAGTTACCGCCGTTTTCACGAGGATCGGTGTCCATGTCCGTGACCAGCAGGTGTCAGCGGAGCTCCCCGAGCAAACCGCATCGAAAAAGGTGCGTGGGATGCCGAGTTAGACGTCGCCGGTGAGCTCCCGGCCGCTGTTGCCGTTGGGAGCACTGTTCCGGTGGTTGTCAAGTTCTGGGGAGTGCACCACCGTGTTCCTCAGGCCGAGATAGGCACTGGCGGCGAGATTCAGCAAGCTCCGAGGACCGGAACCCGTCTCCGGCGAGAGCTCCGGCGAGCTTGGCGGCGGGGTCGCGCGGGTGGCCGGAGGAGGACGAAGGGGTAGGCCCCACGCGTCAGCGGCTGGAAATAAAGGGGTGGGATTCTCTGTGGTCCGGGATCCAGTGCGGCCGCGCGGGAAGGAGTCTGTGGCCCCGTGTGGCTCGGATCCAGCGGTCGACACGTGTACGTGGACCCACCCGCAGGATTTAAACATTTCTGGAATTTCCAGTTTTAGTGCAAACTTTAGAACCCCATAACTTTTGCTAGGAAGCTCCAAATTTAGTGATTCAAATTGGGTTGGATTCATCTTGCCTAGCTCTGTCCAGAGATACAACCCAATTTGTATGAAACCCATTAATTAATTCTGGAAAATTCTTTAAAGCTTTTCAGCAAAAGAATTTTAGAGGGAGTTTGGTTCATCCAAAAATTCCCAAATTTTGGCAGAATGTTCTTTAGGACATTAGTAAACCCCTGTAAAAGTTTCAGACCATTTGGAGTTGATTTGGTCAGAGCAATTCAAATTTGAAGGTGCTGTGTTCATTTGAATGCAGAAACATTTTCAGAGAATTTCCAAAACTTGGAAATTCAATTCTGGGCAAACCCTGACTCCAAAAATGCTAGGAAAATTCATGCAAACTCTATGAGCTATAATATAAATTGTAGTTCATTAAGTTGAGCATGAACAGGGGTATTACCTCAGAATTAATTCTTCCTTGCTGATTTGCCAAGAGAATTATTCTGAGCAAACCATTCCATGAAAAGTGCTAAGGTTTGGTCCAGAGAGTTTGCTTGTGACAAGGAACTCACACAAAAATTCTCAGCTCCATTGGAGCTTTAGATCACCCCTGTCCTGTTTACCCACTTGAGGGATTAAAATGGAAAAGGGGAAAAACCACTTAGCATTCAACCATGTGATTAAGTCCAAGCCAAACCACCAACACCAGTTCATATTTAAATTCTTAAACAAAGTTCCAGGTATTAGAGGCTGGTTATTAGAACCAATAGTATAAGTCTTACTCTAAACTCACTTTTGCATATAAATTAACATGTAGTATTTCATTAACGTGTAGCCGTTGAAGAAGAGACTCCGGAAGTGCTGGACTTCCTCCTTCCGGACGAAGAACTAACTCCTGACCAGCAGCAACAAGGCAAGCCCCGGTTTGCATTAACCCTTTTCAAGAGTTTTACTTTGTTTACATGTGTCATATGAAGTATGTATGTGCATTAGGTATAGGATGAATGAAACCCCACTTGCATAACCAAAGTTTCCTAAAAGAGTGAGGGTAGTGTCAAGGACCTCGAGTAGACAGGCTATGCTTAATGAGTCATAGGACTTCGGTACAAGTCGAGTAGTTGGAATCTACTCGCGAGATAGGCATTGGGACACACGGGTTCGGTTGAGTGATGTGAGATCACTTTAGTAATGAAAATGAGACTAGGCAGGGGCTAGGGCGCAGCAAGAGAGAGTCTTGTGTGCGCAGCCCTGTCCGTGTCGATTGAGGACCGATCCGTGTGCGGCCCTGCTGAACAAGTATTGAACGTACCGAAGGCATATCGGATATATGGGCCCCGATAAACCGATGTAGCCTAAACCTCCGGGCGTCGAGGCATAGCACACCGATTTATAGGTGTAGGTTGAGGGCAGCAAGGTGGAAATCTGCCAACGGGCATAGAGAGATGCTCCGTGTGGGGAACCTCCTGCTCGTTTCGGTGCGACCGGTTCGACGTTTGGGCTGTTGGGTGAAAGGTTGTCCCGTACGACATCGAGTGAGCGTGCTGTGCAGCTCCACGGGTGGGCGTACGTGACGTGCTCTTTGGGTTTTCCCTGCAGGTGTATATCGAGTCGATTCGCCGTCCCTCGCGGTGACGAGTACTGCTTGTTCACTGCGTCGTAACGTAGACTAATGGATGAAATATGTTGATTCAATGATGCTGATTGATATAATTGTATTGCTACATGTGTGCCACCAAATACTGCTTACTAAATTTCAGATTTCATGAACAGTTAACTTATTGCTAAAAGATGAACTAAGGATGAACTTATAGGCGTGTCGTTTTGCTGAAATGCTACCAACCTATGTCCATTGTACACCTCATGTAGAGTTTCATGCTTAGGTGAGTCGGTTAAGTCTTGCTGAGCCTTCGTGCTCACGGTTGCTGCATAAGTGTTTTTCAGGTGAGGAGCCACCCATGGACTCGGAGTACGAGTCCACCGGCGAGGGTTACCCTCCGTCGGGGACCACGGCTGAGTGGGAGCCGTACACGCCGCGCTGAGCTGAGACGTGCAGCTAGTGTGGGTTGCCCTAGGGCTGGGCAACCGACTTTTGCTAAATAGGCGGGCGTGAGTTGTATAGTGTAGTCTTCCGCTGTGTAATAGAACAATAGTGTAACTGAAGTTTGTACCTGTTTGTACAGTTTCAGCTGTTTTTCCCATGTAATATATTGCGTTCTTATGACGTGTGCTGTCGGGTGTCGCATCGCGCGGCACCACCCTCTGCGATCCTGGATGAGCGGATTCCGGTCCGCCACACCGGAAGTACCCCGGCAACGTGCGGCGGCCTCGGGTGGACTTTGGGTCTGTCGTCGGCTGAGGTTCGGCACCCCTAGAGCTTGGGGAAGACCGACATGTCCTCAACATGGCTCGGGAACGGCGGCAAATGGGTCGGCACCATGCCCCCGACCGGCTCCTCCGTGAACACGTTCGGTATAGCTCGGAATAGGCCGCCCCGAGTCGGTTTCAAGTCCATGTTGCTAAAAGAAAAATGATCGCCGGCTAGTCCGGCTTCTATGTGCGAAGTTTGATGACCTAAGAAGAATTGGAGAGGGAGAATTTGAAGATCTCGTACCGGACGCTCGGTTTGCACCTGACGGAGCTAATTTCCAAAATTCGCCGGCTGTGCTCCATGGATTGGCTTGAGCTTCGGAGGATAGCAGCACCACAGTAGATCGCTCATGTGGCCGTGCTTTCTCAGCCGTGAAAACCACCGTGGTGGGCTGTCCACGGTAAGCCGGTCGTCGGTTGGAGTTAGGTCACCACGGAGGGGGTGTTTTAGGGCTCGGGAACGCCGGAACTCAGCTGTTTGTGCGTTGAGGAAGTGGGAAATGGGCTCATGGTGCCGTTTAGCAGCTCGGGGGCAGTGGGCCCGAGTGTTTCCCGGTCTCCCGGTGGCTCCCGAGGCACGGCGGTGAGTGAGGAGCTCTGTACGTGTGCTGTTCGTGAGGAGGTAACGAAGATTATTTTGCTCGGTCAGTGTAAAGAGGATCACGCCGAGGAAACCCACTCATGGTGCTAGCGTGAGAGAGGGGAGCAGGAAGTGGCGGCAACACCCTCGGTGGCACACGGGGAGAAGCTCCTCAAATGGTTTGACTGAAACAGCAAGTCTTCGGTGGAGTGGAAAAACAGAGACCCAATTGCTTTGTGTGCAAGTCATTGTGTACCAATGACATGTGGGGTCCACCCCAAATTTTCTCCCACAAATATCTTCTCATGTCAATCTATTCCATTCAAAAGTTTTGAATTTGAAAGGTGGGCTGGCATTTGAATTCGTCAAATTCAGTTTTAATTTGCATAGCAAATTTGAATTTGGTTGGAATTTGAAAATGCTTCAATTTAATTCCTTTTTGAGCCCACCCTACAATGACAAGTTTGTCATCAAATTTTTCCACAAATTCCAAACTATATGGCTGCATGAGTATCAAAAGATTTTGGCCACAATTTGTGTGAACTTTGAAGTTGAAATCTGATTTTTGATCCTTCATGCAAACAATTGTTTTGGTCCATATTGGTTCAACTTATTCAAATGAACACGTGAGCCTCTTTTTGGATGAACATCCATGAACCACTTTGCGTGAAGAAAAATTTTAGCAAGTCCCATTTTTCATGAATTTGCCACACATATGAATTCAAACCTTGGTTTATTCATATACATTTTTGGGACTTTTACACACAGCTCCCAATCATGGTGCGCGCCGTTCTCGCTCGTTTCTCAACCATTCTCCCTCCAGTTTCGTGCTACGTGATCCTCACGCCATCCTCTAGTAGCAGGGCAAGGTTCCCATGCATGACAACAACCGGAAACATGTCGGCATCGGTGGGGCGGCTCGGTGGCGCGGCTTCGACGTGTTCCGGCATGTTCCTTGCCTCTTATGACGAGCTAAGGTGTTGTACACCATCCCTAGAGCATGTAGAACAAGATGCTACCCCTAACCCGAGCCAAAATGTCCGCAAATGGGAGCTCGACGGTGAACCAAGCCGTTTTGGATGGCGGCGGTGAATTCTTGTAGCCTGGGGGGTGTGGTGGCCGGTTGGCTTCGGTATTCGGCGTGGGAGGGCGCTAGGAGCCCTAGTAGCTGTGGTTAGGACCAGAGAACCGATGATCAAGCGTGTGGATAGAATTTCCCGATTTGAACTCGATCGGTTTTCCACATGTATCGGTGCTAAACAGCAAATTCCGGCGAGCCAGCGGTGGGAGCGAGCAAGGGGAGAGCGGGAGCATGATCTACACCTTGTGGCGTACCTTAGGGTCGCTTTGCTTGAGCCGGAGGGGCACGGGAGTGGCCGGGCGACGTGGAACCGAGAAGGCGGCGCCCCTCTGTTTTCTTCCGGTGAAAAATGGCTCGGCACAGCGAGGGAAGGTCGGGGACGAGCTAAGGAGGGTGTGTAGGATCGAAGTACACGTGTAAAGCTACCAGAGGGGGGTGAATGGTAGATAAAAACTTTTCAGCGGAAGCAACAAAACACCCCTCAGCAGAAAACGGATCTGTTAAAGAAACCGTGTGTGCGACTAATCTAAACGTGTTCAACTGTGACAAAACTAGTATAGATTGTAGATAATCAAGTCAAGAAGACGTCAGAACAAGAATCATAAAAATCCGTTGAGAGAAACTCAAGTTACGATCGAAAGATCGAACAGAGGTCAATCTGTCCTACGCGAGAAAAACAGTTCTGGAATACTGCAAAAGAACTCGTGTAGATCAGAAACCACAAATTCAATGACCGTGAAATTTTCATAGATGATAGATAATCAAGTTGTGAAGACAACCCAAAAAGAATCACATCAATTGGATCTGTAAAACTCGAGTTATGATAAAACCACCGAAGCAAGGTAATGCTGAACAGAAACTCGACGAGAAAAACCTGTCTGAAACAAGTCGGACGAACAAGGCATAAAAGTTCCTTTAGAATACGAATTTTGTTTATCAAAACACAAGAGGAACAGCCCCAAAGTCGTGCACCACGAGCTCTGGCCTCCCTTGCTTATATAACCAGCCCTAAGGCCAACCCAATGCAAACTAGGACTCCTACTCCTACTTGGATTCAAACTGTAACTTTCCAATACTGCTCAAGACTCTTCTACACGCAGATAGAAGCAATATTAAGACTTCCAAACACCTTAGTAACGTCCCAAACATTCCTAAAACAACTCAAATTCGTGACCCACATGAAATCCTATCATAACCAACTCAAAACTTTCCATATTTGAGTCAAACACGACTCAGCCGCAGCCTGAGTCCATAACCTAGTTGGTTGGACCTTTCCGACAAATTCTTTACGTCCACATCTCTTCATCACGCCTTGGAACCATGCAGCCACGTCCATGCACTCCTTGCACACGTGCAAACATCTTCCAACGTCGTCCAAGATACCTTCATATGCATTGTTCTTGATTCAAACACACTGCGCAACCTCCCGATCAAGTCAACCACAATTCCTCCCGAACTTGGTTGTTGAATCTCATCTTCTCCCTAAGACTAGTTCAATGGATCCCGTCACCAGCCATGTCTTGAACTCAAGCAACACATGCATATGAATAAACAACCAATACTTCCGAGCACAAGTCCTCGACTTGACTCTCGCTAGTTCCGAAACTACAACATCTTACGTGAGCACCTCACATAAGCATGTTGTAAACCATAGCAAAATGATATCAGCCATAACCACCAAAACACACCAAAAACATAGTAAAATAATACTAAGCAAACTTTCCATAAGAGTAAAGCAAGTTCGAAACATTGCAAGTTAAAAGCAGAACCATTGCAATCAAGCTCCGAACCTTACAAAAGCTAACCGGACCTTGAACCGGAGCTTACCAAAGCTAGTCGGACCCAGCGCCGGAGCTTACTAAAGCTTAGTCGGACCTAGCACGGAACATACCAAAGCTAGTCGGACCTAGCACCGGAGCTAGCAAAAACAAGTCAGACCTAGACAAAGCAAGTCGGACCTTACGTCGGACCTTGCCAGAGCTACCCAAAACAAGTCGGACCTTGTTAAAAAGGTGTTTTGGTAGTATTCAAAACTTTTATCGTAAAAGCCAATGTATTCAGCACACATAGGTCTCACAATCTCCCCCTTGATGAATGCATTGGCAACACCACTTAAAATCCGAACATTGGCTTATTCACGTGAAAAGTTTTGAAAACCATTTCTCCCCCTTTGTAAATCAGAAATAAAATGAGAAGAAAAACAAAAATACCAAAAATTCTCCCCCTGAGAAGAATCGTGCCAAAACACTTGTGAATGTGTGCAATATGTGATCAATTTCTTCCCCTTTGACAATGTATTCAGCAAGGTATAAAAGAGAAATTTTAATTTGTTATGAGCACATTATAACATATACATATAAAACAAAGCTCATCATACTATCAAGTAACTTACACTAACACATCAATAAGATACATAAAGTAGTGTAAGCCATGCTAGAGATCAAGTGTAATTTTTAATTTAAGTAAGTCATGATCTCACAAACTTAACTATTTTGAGACTTGAAAGCATGACACTTGTTGCTGCATTTTATTTATCATTTAAAGCACAAATTTTGATCTTATGACATTTGCAAGAGATTATATGCAGCATCAGCCTTATTCTAACCAACCAAGCCAAGCCTATGTCATTTGATAGTCAGAAGCTTAAGGACATGGTTTTAGTCATACACAACTCCTTTCAAGTTCATATCTAAGTGCAATGATAAGCCATCTCAAAAGAGGAAGTGCGATGCATGCATATCCTCTTGATCTTTTCTCATTTTTTATTTGAACATAAAAACTCAACATGTGAGTTGATTACTTGATTAATGCTTTATGATTAAAAGCACTTGTGAGCATGCAACAAGTTCAAAACAGCAAGAAAGTTCGACCATGACCAGATTTAGTGTAAGTAATTATTCCAATTACCAGACATGGTAAAAACTACAAAATATATAACACGAGTACTGTAGTAAGAACTTTCAGCATGAAAAAGGAATCACAAAGTCATATATGCATGAAATATTATGCTCATATTATTTTAATTTCAGATTCACACATAGACTTCTCAAGTTTCAAACTCTCCCTCAATTTAAGCCATGAGGATGCATAACTCCTATTTCACTACAAATGTAACAAAAACGAGGGAAATCCAAAGGTTTTGTAAAAATGTCAGCCAATTGTTTTTCGGTATCTACATGGTGAAGCACAATGTTCTCTTTTTCGACATTATCACGGAGAAAGTGATACCTAATATCAATGTGCTTAGTTCTCGAATGTTGCACGGGGTTTTAGCAATGCAAGTGGCACTAGTGTTATCACAAAACAGTGGAGCACTATCGAGATCAACCCCATAGTCCTTAAGTGTTTGAACAATCCAAAGAATTTGTGAGCAAGCACTAGCAGCAGCTACATATTCAGATTCGGCTGTGGATTGTGCAACTGAACTTTGTTTTCTAGAGGACCAGACAACAAGTGAATTACCAAGAAAATGACAAGCACCAGAAGTACTTTTCCTATCAATCCTACAACCCCCAGAATCAGCATCGGAAAAAGCTTTCAAAGTAACGGTTGAGGAAGAAGGAAGAAAAATGCCAAATTCTTGAGTTCCATGTAAGTACCTGAGAATCCTTTTGACGGCTTGATGATGTGAAGCACATGGGGAGGCTTGAAACTGTGCACAAAGACATACGCTGAATTGTATGTCCGGTCTTGATGCCGTGAGATACAAAAGTGATCTGATCATGCTTCTATATTCTTTTTGATCAACGGGATCACAATCTTCATCAAGTTCAAGTGTTGTTGCTGTTCCCATTGGTGTCCCAAGAGGCTTGCTTTTGTCCTTGTTAAAGCGCCTTAGGAGATCTTTTGTATACTTTGTTTGATGCACAAAGGTACCCTCCTTGGTTAGCTTGATTTGCAGCCCCAAAAAGTACGTGAGTTCTCCCATCATACTCATCTCAAATTCTGAACTCATCATAGCTGAAAACTTGGACACAAGATCATGAGAAGCACAACCAAAGATAATATCATCCACATACACTTGAACAAATAATGAGTCATTGCCATGCTTAAGCACAAAAAGAGTTTTGTCAACCTTGCCCATGGTAAACCCCTTTTCAAGTAAGAATGTTTTTAACCTATCATACCATGCTCTAGGGGCTTGTTTGAGACCGTACAAGGCTTTGGACAGTTTGTAAACATGATTAGGAAAATTTGGATTTTCAAAACTAGGTGGTTGTTTGACATAAACCTCCTCATCTATGTAGCCACTAAGAAAAGCACTTTTAACATCCATTTGATTTAGCTTAAAACCTTTAGATGCAGCAAAAGCTAACAAAATTCTTATGGCTTCTAATCTATCAACAGGAGCAAAAGTTTCATCAAAATCTAGACCTTCAACTTGTGTGAAACCTTGAGCAACCAACCTAGCCTTATTCCTAATCACAACCCCATCCTCACTTTGTTTATTTTTAAACACCCATTTAGTTCCAATTAAAGTGTGACCTTGAGGTGGAGGTACAATTTTCCAATCATTATTTCTTTCAAAAATTTTCTAACTCTTCTTGCATGGCAATAATCCAAGATTCATTAGTGAGTGCGTGTGATATATCTTTGGGTTCAAAAGAAGCAACAAAAGCAGAATGAGCATCAGAATTGGGGTCAAAAAACCTGGATCTTGTAACTCGTTCATGCAAGCTTCCAATAATTTGTTGTGGAGGATGACTTTTGAGAATCCGGAGGGGAGTGGACACTTCACAAGCTTCTTCTTCTTCATGTTCATCACAAATAGATGAGCTTGTGACGTGAGGGTGATCTGGACCAGCAATGGTGGTCTTTGGTGCTGGCTGTGAATCAAGATCAGGAGCTGGAACAATGTCATTAGCTGCTGAATTTTCGGGCAGCAGCACCACCTCTTCCTCTTCTTTAACGAAAATAGTCCCCCCCTTTGGATATGGATCCTGACCTGCAATATTTGAACTAGTACCTGGGCTAGCTTCATCAAAAGAAGCCTAACAAAGTCTCCACAATTTTGTTAGTATCAAGTAAAAGCACACGGTAGCCTTTAGTATGAGATGGATAACGAAGAAACATGCCATCAACAGATCTAGCTTCAAATTTATCAAGATTACCATGTTTCTTAACAAAGCATTTGCAACCAAAGACCCTAAAGTGTGTGACACTAGTCCTATGTCCAAACCTGAGCTCATATGGTGTTTTACCTAGCTGAGCACGCAAGAAAACACGGTTTGAGACATAACAAGCAGTTGCAATTGCATCAGCCCAAAATTTCCTAGGAGTTTGATATTCATCAAGCATAGTCCTAGCCATCTCAACTAAGGTTCTGTTCTTTCTCTCTACAACACCGTTTTGTTGAGGTACATATGGTGAAGAAAATTGATGATCTATTGCATTTTTAGCACAAAAGTGATCAAATGATTGATTTTTAAATTCGGTTCCATTGTCACTTCTAATTGCTCTTAAACATCCTGGGTGATCAATTGATAATCTAAGAAATAAAGTTCTAAAGTGACTAAAAGCTTCATTCTTAGATACCATAAAGTAAACCCAAGAGTATCTAAAATAGTCATCAACAATCACAAGAACATACCATTTAGCTCCGAAGGATTGAACACGTGAAGGTCCTACAATGTCAAGGTGTAAAAGTTGACCCGGTTCCGTTGTCATGGTCATTGTGAGAGGAGCATGTGAACCTGCAACCATCTTAGCATGTCTACAAGAAGAGCACACAATTTCTTTGTCCCCTTTAAGCTTAGGCAGCCCACGTATGCGATCAAGAGTACTAACACGCGTGAGATGATCAAAGCCTACGTGACCATGTCTACGATGCCAAAAATATAAATCTTTGGAATCATTTGCAACTAGACATCTAAGCTTAGAGGAAGACATATCAAAATCAGCTTTAAAAACTCTTCCAAACCGAGACATGTTAAAAATAAGCTCACTATTTGAACCTACAACTTTGCAGCAGTTTTTATTGAAAATAATTTCCAGATTTTCATCTAGCAATTGTGAAACATAAAGCAAGTTGTATTTAAAATTTTTGACAAGTGCCACATCCTTCAAAGTGTAATGATCATTTACTCTAACCGAACCCTTAGCAATTATAGGAGTTGAAGAATTATCGGCAAAAGTAACATTCTCTACACGTGACACAAAAGAGAGAGAGGAGAACCATTCTTTGTTACCGGTCATGTGGCGTGAGCAACCTGAATCCACAATTCAAATGTTCTCCTTCCTCAAGCGTGTAACCTGCATAGAAGCACAATACGTCGATGACTCAATACTGGGGTTAGTTAAAAAGCATTTAGGAATCCAGTACTGAGTCACACGATGTCCAGCAGGAATAACATGCGAAAGCTGAGATAAAACAGCAGGTTTATGAGTCAAAGTTTGTGATTTTTTGTTCTTAACTACTGACCTATGAGGTGTTACTTGTGTAGCACGAAAATTAGTAGCTCCGGAGGCAAAAACAGAAGGTACGGAGGCAAAAACTGAAGCTCCGGGGGCAAAAACTGAAGCTCTGGAGGTAAACTTTGAATATTTCTGACTCATAACAGCAGGTTGCATGTTCCTGACATTCGGTTTAGTATGTGCACCAAATTTTGCATGAGAGTTATAAGATCTAGCTTGCATTCTTTCCTTTTTATGTTGTTTAGCTAGTCTATAACAAAAATCTATGGCATGACCATCTCTACCACAATAGGTACAATAAAATTTAACTTTGTGTTCATGTCTAGATGAGCATGCAGTATGCTTATTTGAACCCGAATGAGACAACACTCCTGCAGATTTAAAAACCACTTCTTTTTGTTTAGGAACTGTTTGAATCAAACCTATTCCTAATGATTTTACAATTTTAGGTGGATGTTCCTTAGCATGAGCATGTGAATCAAAACCTAAACCAGTTTTATCATTGCAATACTTGGAAGAATTCAGCAGCAAGTTTAGGTTCTTAATCCCATTACAAAACCGATCTAATGTCCTATGCATGTTATCAAGTTTATTTGATAGATCAAGGCAATTTTCACATGAAGTTTTTCCTTTTAATTTGCAATTGGAACAATATTTAACTTCATGAGAACGTAAAGCATTGTTCAATATAGAAACTTCATTCATAGCATCTTGTAGTTTCTTATCAAGATCATCGCAAGTAGAACAATACAAATAAATTGTAGAACAACAAGCATCTTTCAAGTTTTTATCATTAAGTGCAGCAAGCTTTTTGTTCTTTTCGATTTCAAGTTTAAGTTTATCAAGTGCGGAGGTGTGTGCACTTCTTAGAGAGGATCATTGTTCATATATTAAATCACATGAGGAACAAGAATCATCACTAGGAATCATCACAACAGTCCTTTTTCTTAACAATAATAGTGGCATGAGAAATATCATCACACATTTCTTCGCAAGTAGGACATACCTCTTCATTGTCACTGTTGTGTTCTGCATCCTCCATACTTGATTTTGATTTGCCTGCCATGACGGACAAGTATGCCAGATCATCTTCATCTTCATCACTTCCAATGTCTACATCACTCGAGCCAAGTTCTGGAAGTGCGGTGATGAAACTGTTTATCAGTTTGTGTCCTGTAAAAACCTTCTTTTTCTTGTTGGTGTTGCCAAACGAGGACTTGACTTTATTCTACTTTTCATCACGGTTAGAAGGACCTGAAAGGTTAGGGCAATCTGTATGAAAGTGTCCTGTCTTACCACATTCAAAGCATCGTTGAGGTCCGGAGCTTCCTCTCCTTCTAGTTCTCACATTTTGCAATGCTTTTGAGAATCTAGTAGAAAGAAGTACTAGCTCCTCCTCTGGAAACTCCTCAATCTGTTCCAGGGTTAGTGACGACAGCAAAGCAAGTGTATTGCTAGATGATTGGCCGGAGCTAGGCATATCACGTTGTGAGACAAATGCAATAGTCTTATTTGGGTTCTTACGTGATATAATGTCAATTTCATGAGTTTTTAGCTTAGAATAAAGCACATCTAATGTGAGAGTACTCATGGCAGTGGATTCACGTATGGATGTTACTTTCATCTCCCAAATTGACATGTCTAATGCACTTAGTAATTGCCTAGCATTTTCAGCATCTGAAAAATTAACATTGACGCTACGCAAGTTGCTGAGAATTTTATTAAAGCGAGCAAAGAGGTCATCAATGGACTCACCGGGTTGCATCTCAAAGCGCATGTATTCTTTCTTGAACATATCCTGTCTTACCTCCTTGATCGTTTTGGATCGTTCGTGATAGTCACAAAGTGCTCTCCACACAT
This sequence comes from Neostapfia colusana, assembly GCA_030760725.1. NCBI lineage: Eukaryota > Viridiplantae > Streptophyta > Magnoliopsida > Poales > Poaceae > Neostapfia > Neostapfia colusana. Next base: position 37,239,703 of record JASWHV010000009.1, on the reverse strand, counting down.
CGTACGCTGATCAGAGGTGTGCAACACGGTCAAAGTCGCTCTGAGTTAGTCCTTGTATGATCAAGTTCCGAGCCTTGTTGTTGTTGTCGACATCTCTCATGTCTGTAGCCGTGACTTGATCGTTTGAAGGCACATCGCAAGGCTTGTACACCTTTTCCCATATTGCAAAGCCTTGCGCCTGGATGAAAGCTTCCATGCGTGCCTTCCAAACCTGAAAATCAATACCACTAAACACACAAGGTTTGGCGGAGTATTTCTCCATGATGATTAGTCAAAACAGGTGCAGATCACAAATATTAGAGCAACCTGGCTGTGATACCAATTGTAGGATCGAAGTACACGTGTAAAGCTACCAGAGGTGGGTGAATGGTAGATAAATACTTTTCAGCGGAAGCAACAAAACACCCCTCAGCAGAAAACCGATCTGTTAAAGAAACCGTGTGTGCGACTAATCAAAACGTGTTCAACTGTGACAAAACTAGTATAGATTGTAGAGAATCAAGTCAAGAAGACGTCACAACAAGAATCATAAAAATCCGTTGAGAGAAACTCTAGTTACGATCGAAAGATCGAACAAAGGTCAACCTGTCATACGCGAGAAAAACAGTTCTGGAATACTGCAAAGAAACTCGTGTAGATCAGAAACCACAAATTCAATGACCGTGAAATTTTTACAGATGATATATAATCAAGTTGTGAAGACAACCCAAAAAGAATAACATCAATTGGATCTGTAAAACTCGAGTTATGATAAAACCACCGAAGCAAGGTAGTGCTGAACAGAAACTCGACGAGAAAAACTTGTCTGAAACAAGTCGGACGAACAAGGCACAAAAGTTCCTTTAGAATACGAATTTTGTTTATCAGAACACAAGAGGAACAGCCCCAAAGTCGTGCACCACGAGCTCTGGCCTCCCTTGCTTATATAACCAGCCCTAAGGCCAACCCAATTCAAACTAGGACTCCTACTCCTACTTGGATTCAAACTGTAACTTTCCAATAATGCTCAAGACTCTTCTACACGCAGATAGAAGCAATCTTAGAACTTCCAAACACCTTAGTAACGTCCCAAACATTCCTAAAGCAACTCAAATTCATGACCCACATGAAATCCTATCATAACCAACTCAAAACATTCCATATTTGAGTCAAACACGACTCAGCCGCAGCCTGAGTCCATAACCTACTCGGTTGGACCTTTCCGACCAATTCTTTACGTCCACATCTCTTCATCACGCCTTGGAACCATGCAGCCACATCCATGCACTCCTTGCACACGTGCAAACATCTTCCAGCATTGTTCTTGATTCAAACATACTGCGCAACCTCCCGATCAAGTCAACCACAATTCCTCCCGAACTTGGTTGTTGAATCTCATCTTCTCCCTAAGACTAGTTCAATGGATCCCGTCACCAGCCATGTCTTGAACTCAAGCAACACCTGCACATGAATAAACAACCAATACTTCTGAGCACAAGTCCTCGACTTGACTCTCGCTAGTTCCGAAACTACAACATCTTACGTGAGCACCTCACATAAGCATGTTGTAAACCATAGCAAAATGATATCAGCCATAACCACCAAAACACACCAAAAACTTAGTAAAATAATATTGAGCAAACTTTCCATAAGAGTAAACCAAGTTTGAAACATTGCATGTTAAAAGCATAACCATTGCAATCAAGCTCCGAACCTTACCAAAGCTAACCAGACCTTGAACCGGAGCTTACCAAAGCTAGTCGGACCCAATGCCGGAGCTTACTAAAGCTTAGTCGGACCTAGCACGGAACTTACCAAAGCTAGTCGGACCTAGCACCGGAGCTAACAAAAACAAGTCAGACCTAGACAAAGCAAGTCGGACCTTACGTCGGACCTTGCCGGAGCTACCCAAAACAAGTCGGACCTTGCAGGAGCTCAGAACTATAGTCGGACCTTGTTAAAAAGGTGTTTTGGTAGTATTCAAAACTTTTATCGTCAAAGCCAATGTATTCAGCACACATAGGTCTCACAATCTCCCCCTTGATGAATGCATTGGCAACACCACTAAAAATCCGAACATTGTCTTATTCACTTAAAAGTTTTGAAAACAATTTCTCCCCCTTTGTAAATCAGAAATAAAATGAGAAGAAAAACAAAAATACCAAAAATTCTCCCCCCGAGAAGAATCGTGCCAAAACACTTGTGAATGTGTGCAATGTGTGATCAATTTCTTCCCCTTTGACAATGTATTCAGCAAGGTACAAAAGAGAAATTTTAATTTGTTATGAGCACATTATAACATATACATATAAAACAAAGCTCATCATACTATCAAGTAACTTACACTAACACATCAATGAGATACATAAAGTAGTGTAGGCCATGCAAGAGATCAAGTGTAATTTTCAATTTAAGCAAGTCATGATCTCACAAACTTAACTATTTTGAGACCTGAAAGCATGACACTTGTTGCTGCATTTTATTTATCATTTAACGCACAAATTTTGATCTTATGACATTTGCAAGAGATTATATGCAGCATCAGCCTTATTCTAACCAACCAAGCCAAGCCTATGTCATTTGACAGTCAGAAGCTTAAGGACATGGTTTTAGTCATACACAACTCTTTTCAAGTTCATATCTAAGTGCAATGATAAGCCATCTCAAAAGAAGAAGTGCGATGCATGCATATTCTCTTGATCTTCTCTCATTCTTTTATTTGAACATAAAAACTCAACATGTGAGTTGATTACTTGATTAATGCTTTATGATTAAAAGCACTTGTGAGCATGCAACAAGTTCAAAACAGCAAGAAAGTTCGACCATGACCAGATTTAGTGTAAGTAATTATTCCAATTACCAGACATGGTAAAAACTACAAAATATATAACACGAGTACTGTAGTAAGAACTTTCAGCATGAAAAAGGAATCACAAAGTCATATATGCATGAAATATTATGCTCATATTATTTTAATTTCAGATTCACACATAGACTTCTCAAGTTTCAAACTCTCCCTCAATTTAAGCCATGAGGATGCATAACCCCTATTTCACTACAAATGTAACAAAAACGAGGGAAATCCAAAGGTTTTGTAAAAATGTCAGCCAATTGTTTTTCGGTATCTACATGGTGAAGCACAATGTTCTCTTTTTCGACATTATCACGGAGAAAGTGATACCTAATATCAATGTGCTTAGTTCTCGAATGTTGCACGGGGTTTTAGCAATGCAAGTGGCACTAGTGTTATCACAAAACAGTGGAGCACTATCGAGATCAACCCCATAGTCCTTAAGTGTTTGAACAATCCAAAGAATTTGTGAGCAAGCACTAGCAGCAGCTACATATTCAGATTCGGCTGTGGATTGTGCAACTGAACTTTGTTTTCTAGAGGACCAGACAACAAGTGAATTACCAAGAAAATGACAAGCACCAGAAGTACTTTTCCTATCAATCCTACAACCCCCAGAATCAGCATCGGAAAAAGCTTTCAAAGTAACGGTTGAGGAAGAAGGAAGAAAAATGCCAAATTCTTGAGTTCCATGTAAGTACCTGAGAATCCTTTTGACGGCTTGATGATGTGAAGCACATGGGGAGGCTTGAAACTGTGCACAAAGACATACGCTGAATTGTATGTCCGGTCTTGATGCCGTGAGATACAAAAGTGATCTGATCATGCTTCTATATTCTTTTTGATCAACGGGATCACAATCTTCATCAAGTTCAAGTGTTGTTGCTGTTCCCATTGGTGTCCCAAGAGGCTTGCTTTTGTCCTTGTTAAAGCGCCTTAGGAGATCTTTTGTATACTTTGTTTGATGCACAAAGGTACCCTCCTTGGTTAGCTTGATTTGCAGCCCCAAAAAGTACGTGAGTTCTCCCATCATACTCATCTCAAATTCTGAACTCATCATAGCTGAAAACTTGGACACAAGATCATGAGAAGCACAACCAAAGATAATATCATCCACATACACTTGAACGAATAATGAGTCATTGCCATGCTTAAGCACAAAAAGAGTTTTGTCAACCTTGCCCATGGTAAACCCCTTTTCAAATAAGAATGTTTTTAACCTATCATACCATGCTCTAGGGGCTTGTTTGAGACCGTACAAGGCTTTGGACAGTTTGTAAACATGATTAGGAAAATTTGGATTTTCAAAACCAGGTGGTTGTTTGACATAAACCTCCTTATCTATGTAGCCATTAAGAAAAGCACTTTTAACATCCATTTGATATAGCTTAAAACCTTTAGATGCAGCAAAAGCTAACAAAATTCTTATGGCTTCTAATCTATCAACAGGAGCAAAAGTTTCAACAAAATCTAGACCTTCAACTTGTGTGAAACCTTGAGCAACCAACCTAGCCTTATTCCTAACCACAACCCCATTCTCACTTTGTTTATTTTTAAACACCCATTTAGTTCCAATTAAAGTGTGACCTTGAGGTGGAGGTACAATTTTCCAATCATTATTTCTTTCAAAATTTTCTAACTCTTCTTGCATGGCAATAATCCAAGATTCATTAGTGAGTGCGTGTGATATATCTTTGGGTTCAAAAGAAGCAACAAAAGCAGAATGAGCATGAGAATTGGGGTCGAAAAACCTGGATCTTGTAACTCGTTCATGCAAGCTTCCAATAATTTGTTGTGGAGGATGACTTTTGAGAATCCGGAGGGGAGTGGACACTTCACAAGCTTCTTCTTCTTCTTCAAATTCATCACAAATAGATGAGCTTGTGACGTGAGGGGGATCTGGACCAGCAATGGTGGTCGTCGGTGCTGGCTGTGAATCAAGATCAGGAGCTGGAATAATGTCATTAGCTGCTGAATTTTCGGGCAGCAGCACCACTTCTTCCTCTTCTTTAACGAAAATAGCCTCCCCCTGCAGATATGGATCCGGACCTGCAATATTTGAACTAGTACCTGCGCTAGCTTCATCAAAAGAAGCCTCACAAGTCTCCACAATTTTGTTAGTATTAAGTAAAAGCACACGGTAGCCTTTAGGATGAGATGGATAACCAAGAAACATGCCATCAACAGATCTAGCTTCAAATTTATCAAGATTACCATGTTTCTTAACAAAGCATTTGGAACCAAAGACCCTAAAGTGTGTGACACAAGTCTTATGTCCAAACCTGAGCTTATATGGTGTTTTACCTAGCTTAGCACGCAAGAAAACACGATTTGAGACATAACAAGCGGTTGCAATTGCATCAGCCCGAAATTTCCTAGGAGTTTGATATTCATCAAGTATAGTCCTAGCCATCTCAACTAAGGTTCTGTTTTTTCTCTCTACAACACCGTTTTGTTGAGGTACATATGGTGAAGAAAATTGATGATCTATTACATTTTTAGCACAAAAGTGATCAAATGATTGATTTTTAAATTCGGTTCCATTATCACTTCTAATTGCTCTTAAAGATCCTGGGTGATCAATTGATAATCTAAGAAATAAAGTTCTAAAGTGACTAAAAGCTTCATTCTTAGATGCCATAAAGTAAACCCAAGAGTATCTAGCTAGAATAGTCATCAACAATCACAAGAACATACCATTTAGCTCCGAAGGATTGAACACGTGAAGGTCCTACAATGTCAAGGTGTAAAAGTTGACCCGGTTCAGTTGTCATGGTCATTGTGAGAGGAGCATGTGAACCTGCAACCATCTTTGCATGTCTACAAGAAGAGCACACAATTTCTTTGTCCCCTTTAAGCTTAAGCAGCCCACGTATGCGATCAAGAGCACTAACACGCGTGAGATGATCAAAGCCTACGTGACCAAGTCTACGATGCCAAAAATATAAATCTTTGGAATCATTTGCAACTAGACATCTATGCTTAGAGAAGACATATCAAAATCAGCTTTAAAAACTCTTCCAAACCGAGACATGTTAAAAATAAGCTCACTATTTGAACCTACAACTTTGCAGCAGTTTTTATTGAAAATAATTTCCAGATTTTCATCTAGCAATTGTGAAACATAAAGCAAGTTGTATTTAAAATTTTTGACAAGTGCCACATCCTTCAAAGTGTAATGATCATTTACTCTAACTGAACCCTTAGCAATTATAGGAGTTGAAGAATTATCGGCAAAAGTAACATTCTCTACACGTGACACAAAAGAGAGAGAGGAGAACCATTCTTTGTTACCGGTCATGTGGCGTAAGCAACCTGAATCCACAATTCAAATGTTCTCCTTCCTCAAGCGTGTAACCTGCATAGAAGCACAATACGTCGATGACTCAATACTGGGGTTAGTTAAAAAGCATTTAGGAATCCAGTACTGAGTCACACGAGGTCCAGCAGGAATAACATGCGAAAGCTGAGATAAAACAGCAGGTTTATGAGTCAAAGTTTGTGATTTTTTGTTCTTAACTACTGACCTATGAGGTGTTACTTGTGTAGCACAAAAATTAGTAGCTCCGGAGGCAAAAACAGAAGGTCCGGAGGCAAAAACTGAAGCTCCGGAGGCAAAAACTGAAGCTCCGGAGGTAAACTTTGAATATTTCTGACTCATAACAGCAGGTTGCATGTTCCTGACATTCGGTTTAGTATGTGCAGTAAATTTTGCATGAGAGTTTTAAGATCTAGCTTGCATTTTCTTTCCTTTTTATGTTGTTTAGCTAGTCTATAACAAAAATCTATGACATGACCATCTCTCCCACAATAGGTACAATGAAATTTAACTTTGTGTTCATGTCTAGATGAGCATGCAGTATGCTTATTTGAACCCGAATGAGACAACACTCCTGCAGATTTAAAAACCACTTCTTTTTGTTTAGAAACTATTTGAATCAAACCTATTCCTAATGATTTTACAATTTTAGGTGGATGTTCCTTAGCATGAGCATGTGAATCAAAACCTAAACCAGTTTTATCATTGCAAGACTTGGAAGAATTCAGCAGCAAGTTTAGGTTCTTATTCCCATTACAAAACCGATCTAATGTCCTATGCATGTTATCAAGTTTATTTGATAGATCAAGGCAATTTTCATATGATGTTTTTCCTTTTAATTTGCAATTGGAACAATATTTAACTTCATGAGAACGTAAAGCATTGTTCAATATAGAAATTTCTTTCATAGCATCTTGTAGATTCTTATCAAGATCATCGCAAGTAGAACAATGCAAATAAATTGTAGAACAACAAGCATCTTTCAAGTTTTCATCATTAAGTGCAGCAAGCTTTTTGTTCTTTTTGACTTCAAGTTCATTAAGTGTGGAGGTATGTGCACTTCTTAGAGAGGACAATTGTTTATATATTAAATCACATGAGGAACAAGAATCATCACTAGGAATCATCACAACAGTCCTTTTTCTTAACAATAATAGTAGCACGAGAAATATCATCACACATTTCTTCGCAAGTAGGACATACCTCTTCGTTGTCACTGTTGTGTTCTGCATCCTCCATACTTGATTTTGATTTGCCCGCCATGAAGCACAAGTTTGTCAGATCATCTTCATATTCATTACTTTCAATGTCTACATCACTCGAGCAAGGTTCTTGAAGTGCGGTGATGAAACTCTTTATCAGTTTGCGTCCTGTAAAAACCTTCTTTTTCTTGTTGGTGTTGCCAAAAGAGGACTTGACTTTATTCTGCTTTTCATCACGGTTAGAAGGACCTGAAAGGTTAGGGCAATCTGTATGAAAGTGTCCTGTCTTACCACATTCAAAGCATCGTTGAGGTCCGGAGCTTCCTCTCCTTCTAGTTCTCACATTTTGCAATGCTTTTGAGAATCTAGTAGAAAGAAGTACTAGCTCCTCCTCTGGAAACTCCTCAATCTGTTCTAGGGTTAGTGAGGACAGCAAAGTAAGTGTATTGCTAGATGATTGGCCGGAGCTAGGCATATCACGTTGTGAGACAAATGCAATAGTCTTATTTGGGTTCTTAAGTGATATAATGTCAATTTCATGAGTTTTTAGCTTAGAATAAAGCACATCCAATGTAAGAGTACTCATGACAGTGGATTCACGTATGGATGTTACTTTCATCTCCCAAATTGACATGTCTAATGCACTTAGTAATTGCCTAGCATTTTCAGCATCTGAAAAATTAACATTGACGCTACGCAAGTTGCTAAGAATTTTATTGAAGCGAGCAAAGAGGTCATCAATGGACTCACCGGGTTGCATCCCAAAGCGCATGTATTCTTTCTTGAACATATCCTGTCTTACCTCCTTGATCTTGTTGGATCCTTCGTGGTAGTCACAAAGTGCTCTCCACACATCGTACGCCGATCGGAGGTGTGCAACACGGTCGAAGTCGCTCTGAGTTAGTCCTTGTATGATCAAGTTCCGAGCCTTGTTGTTGTTGTCGACATCTCTCATGTTTGTAGCCGTGACTTGATCGTTTTAAGGCACATCGTAAGGCTTGTACACCTTTTCCCATATTGCAAAGCCTTGCGCCTGGATGAAAGCTTCCATGTGTGCCTTCCAAACCTGAAAATCAATACCACTAAACACACAAGGTTTGGCGGAGTTTTTCTCCATGATGATTAGTCAAAACATGTGCAAATCAAAAATATTAGAGCAACCTGGCACAGATACCAATTGTAGGATCGAAGTACACGTGTAAAGCTACCAGACAGGGTGAATGGTAGATAAAAACTTGTCAGCGGAAGCAACAAAACACCCCTCAGCAGAAAATGATCTGTTAAAGAAACCGTGTGTGCGACTAATCTAAACATGTTCAACTGTGACAAAACTAGTATAGATTGTAGAGAATCAATTCAAGAAGACGTCACAACAAGAATCATAAAAATCCGTTGAGAGAAACTCAAGTTACGATCGAAAGATCAAACAAAGGTCAATCTGTCCTACGCGAGAAAAACAGTTCTGAATACTGCAAATAAACTCGTGTAGATCGGAAACCACAAATTCAATGACCATGAAATTTTTACAGATGATAGTTAATCAATCTGTGAAGACAACCCAAAAAGAATCACATCAATTGGATCTGTAAAACTCGAGTTATGATAAAACCACCGAATCAAGGTAGTGCTGAACAGAAACTCGATGAGAAAAACTTGTCTGAAAGAAGTCGGACGAACAAGGCACAAAAGTTCCTTTAGAATACGAATTTTGTTTATCAGAACACAAGAGGAACAGCCCCAAAGTCGTGCACCACGAACTCTGGCCTCCCTTGCTTGTATAACCAGCCCTAAGGCCAACCCAATTCAAATTAGGACTCCTACTCCTACTTGGATTCAAACTATAACTTTCCAATACTGCTCTAGACTCTTCTACACGCAGATAGAAGCAATCTTAAGACTTCCAAACACCTTAGTAACGTCCAAAACATTCCTAAAACAACTCAAATTCGTGACCCACACAAAATCCTATCATAACCAACTCAAAACTTTCCATATTTGAGTCAAACACGACTCAGCCGCAGCCTGAGTACATAACCTAGTCGGTTGGACCTTTCCGAGCAATTCTTTACGTCCACATCTCTTCATCACGCCTTGGAACCATGCAGCCACGTTCATGCACTCCTTGCACACGTGCAAACATCTTCCAACGTCGTCCATGATACCTTCATATGCATTGTTCTTGATTCAAACATACTGCACAACCTCCCGATCAAGTCAACCACAATTCCTCCCGAACTTGGTTGTTGAATCTCATCTTCTCCCTAAGACTAGTTCAATGGATCCCGTCACCAGCCATGTCTTGAACTCAAGCAACACCTGCACATGAATAAACAACCAATACTTCCGAGCACAAGTCCTCGACTTGACTCTCGCTATTTCCGAAACTACAACATCTTACGTGAGCACCAAACATAAGCATGTTGTAAACCATAGCAAAATGATATCAGCCATAACCACCAAAACACACCAAAAACTTAGTAAAATAATACTAAGCAAACTTTTTCCATAAGAGTAAAGCAAGTTAAAAACATTGCATGTTAAAAGCAGAACCATTGCAATCAAACTCCGAACCTTACCAAAGCTAACCGGACCTTGAACCGGAGCTTACCAAAGCTAGTCGGACCCAGCGCCACAGCTTACTAAAGCTTAGTCAGACCTAGCACGGAACTTACAAAAGCTAGTCGGACCTAGCGCCGGAGCTAGCAAAAACAAGTCAGACCTAGACAAAGCAAGTCGGATCTTACGTCGGACCTGTCCGGAGCTACCCAAAACAAGTCGGATCTATTGTCGGACCTTGCAGGAGCTCGGACCTAGAGCCGGACCTTGTTAAAAAGGCGTTTTCGTAGTATTCAAAACTTTTATCGTCAAAGCCAATGTATTCGGCACACATTGGTCTCACACGGTTAAAATCATCGAGGAGTCACCGGCGGAGCTTTTGGGTGGCTCATCTAGGCTCTAACCTGGCGGGAGTCCGATCGGCAATGACACGGTGAGGAGCGGGCGTGTGCGGTGCTTTTCTCTCGGTGAGCGCTTGAGAGATGAGGGAAAGGCTTCGGTGGAGGTAGAGAGATAAAGTTGGTTTGTACTGCTTCTTTAACGAGGGCTCACCCGTGCACCAGTTCCTGTGTAACACCCTCAAATTCATTACCATGCAGAGCATACATTTTTCATGCAGAGAAGCCTTTGAAAATAAGTAGAAATGGAGAAAGAACCCTAGAAATGGAGAAAGAACCATAGAAATGGAGAAAGAACAATAGAAATGGAGAAATAACCATACAAATGGAGAAAGAACCATAGAAATGGAGAGGGGAATGTAGAAATGGGACTGTAAAAGCCCAAGAAAAGGGACTTGCAAAAAATTTTCCATCACCTCACAACACCACAGCTTTTGTTGTGGATATCTTGTGAATACTTGTGAAGAGCAAGTAACCACCATCGAAAGGATGATTAGAGGGGAAAGCCCTAACTTTCACAAAGTGGGATTTCTACACATGAACATGAGAGGTTGAGCTCACCCCTAGAGCTTAAATAGTCTTGGGAAGGTTCAGGCCAAATTTAATGCAAATCCAATACTTTTTGGGGCACTTTTGGAGGTATTTGAAAAAGAGGCCAATTTGAATGTAAATTCAAATTGCAGTAACGTTCATCACTTGAATTCAAAAGTTGGCTTCATATTCATACTCAGCACATTTTTCTGAGTTGGTCCACCAATTTTGATCCCCATTGGAATTTATCTTGCCCGGAGCTAAATTTGCATTAATTCAAAACTGAATTTGAATTTCAGTTCAAATGTGAAGCAAATTTAGCCAAACAAATTTCAAATTTGAGAAACCAAGTTCAAACAATGACTTGGAGGCTAAGTCTCACATTCAATTGTGAGTAGCTGGGATATTTTTAGTGCAAATAGAAATGAAAAATGTGAAAAAGAATTAGAGGGGAGGTCCCACCTGTCAGCAGCCTTAACACTGAAGTCTTCGGGTGATTTTTTCTTTGGGCCGAGGAGCGCGCGCCAGCCGCTGGCGATGTCGGCGCCTGACCGCCTCAGTTGGCCAGCTCCTGGTTCGACGTGGGAGGTGGCTCGGCAGGTGTCACGCCCTCCACGGCCCTCCGTGGGCTATAAAGTGCACGAAAACGCAGGCGAGCTCCGGTTTTTGCGCACTTCAGTAAACGGCCGCATAGACGCCCGAGTCCAATCCCTTGCCACCCGAGCTATGATCATCCTCTGCCCTCGACGTCCATAGAAAAGCGGAGCGCTAGCTTGTCCTCGAGACCACCGCGCAAACCTTTCCAAGGTTTGACCTTTGTGCGCCGAGAATTTCCCAGTTTAGGGGGGGAACTCATTTCGGGACCCGATTAGGTTTAGTAGAAATTCGGGAGGATCGTCGTGTGGGAGGTCAAACAGAGCTGAGAAATAGCGTCTAGAGGATCTTGTGCCCCTCCTCGATCAAAAACCAATAGGAAACCACCGCCGGAACCATAGGTTCACCATAGAACAGTTCGGCGGGAGAGGGAGTCACCGGTGAGGTCCGGTGCGCCGGCTGTTTCGGGTCCAACCGTGGCCATGCTGAGCTTCACGAGATCTCCCTGAACGTGGTGACGCGATTAGCGCGCGAAGGGGATGGTCAGGAGGGCGGGAACATGTTGCCGATGTTGCACAGAGACATAGTGTGACACACTCATCTCGGGTGTCAGCATATGTTCATGTTTTATGAAGAAGAAAAACATTTTAAGAAAAAAAGGAACAGAGACAAGTATCAAAAGGATGGCCAATAAAGCTCTCCGAGAACACCGAAACGCAACTTCCACGGCCAGCAGACCACGTGGCGCGTTCGGAGCTCATCCCCGAGAGATTGGGAGAGGTCCGACGCTAAACTAGGCTACGTGGCAGGCTCAGGGGTCACCTCCGTGATTGGAAAGAGGTCCGACCCTGTGGGACATGTGCTGCCCGCGGAGCTAGCCTCTGCGGAAGAAGCAAAGGCATTTTCCATATGACGCGTGTTATCCTCGGAGCTAGTCCTCGCGGAAATCAGAGGACCATCCGCGCGGGGTACGTGTGAATCTCGGAGCTCATCTCGGAGAGAAGTCCGGGTCTATCGAACACGTGTCGCCACCGGAGCTTATCATCGGAAGGTCCGTCGCAAAACACGTGGCGTGCGCGGAGCTCGTCTCCGAAGAAGAGGGAGGTCTCGCTCGTGACACGTGGCACAACCGGAGCTCGTCTCTGCGGAAGAAGAGATACCAGGCTCAGAAGGACACGTGGAGCTTCCGGAGCTCATTACCGCGGAGGTAACGAGTCTGAAGCGGTTCTTACGTGTAAAGATACCGGTGCACAACGAAAACCGATCTAAACTCCACGATCCTTACCGAAGATAAGACGTCAGGATCTAACAAAGATCTGAATAAGACTCTTATTCGGGATCCAATCAGATTAGGACTCTTCTCTTCCCGATTATAAATAGAACCCGAAACCTCTGGCCGAAACTACGAACTTCTCTTTCAACTCCTGAGCCGACGACTTAGCGCTCTAGCCCTAACGCGCCGAGCAAAACATCGCCGAAGCGCAACAAGGGAGATCATCGGAGAAGGACCGAGTGGTCTGAGGAGGACCTCGAAGTCAAGAAGAGCGTGAGGTAGGACTTCAATACCACCTTACGACATCATGGTGTTCATCTCTTGCATCTGTTCTTCAATTCCTTTCGAACAGAAGCGTTTTCGTGGGCAGATCACTTGATGATCAGTTTGATCTAAAAGCCAAGATCATCGTCACGTCCACCTTTAATCCGAATACCTCTGACCATGCAAGCCATGCAAGAATACGTACAGATCAATCTAATGAAACTAATCATAGGATAGCATGCATGTGCATCATCGCATCTAGTTTAGGGTTTTGTGCATGATATTGATTGCTGTGAAATTGTGTGCACGTGAATCCTACATAGCAGGACAAACTCAGGAAGCTGTCTACAACGAGCTGCAGCAACAAGGTTTTGAGAATCAAGAGCAACCAGAACCGCAAGAACAAGGCAAGTGCTCCTTGACCATGTTGATCCTATGTTTGAGTAAAACTGTTTTGTTTTGCGAAAAGGTGTGTGTGCTGAGTCGAAAATGATGGGAAACCCTTTTATAGGAGTTTACTAGTTTTGATTAAACCATCCTTGTCGCCAGGGAAGTTTATGAGTCGGGTATGGTTTTTGCTTTATGCTTCGCTGAGTCCATGGGATAGGGAAGCGAGATAGATGTGTCTAGCTAACTGCACTCGTAATGATAATGAGAAACTGATGTTAATAATGGACATGGATCAGAGGGAGATCTAGGCAAGCCGGGTTTGTGAATGAGGTAGCATGAGATGGTGGTTTTTCTTGCCGTAGATCTAAGGACCGGTTCATGCATGCACATGCCAGGATAACAGTGCCACCACAAGGCCAAGTATGGGTGCGGCTTAGCTGAGTAATTAGGTAAGTTGCTAGGGTGTTATGGACTGTGGAAGGCGCGGGGAATGGGAGTTGAGTGAGGACTGCCCTGGGAACTGCATGGCACAAGAGGGGGCCTGTGGGTGGGAGAATTGGAGATTCTAGCCTGCCGGTGAAACCTTAGTGAGTCCATACATCTAGTAACCCCTTTGTAAAGGCTATTTTGTGATCTCTTGACCATACACCGACGGATGTGTACTGGTATAATGGAGGTTCTGCAGTCGCCGAATGGTGACGAAATCACAAACTTGTGGGTAAAGAGGTACAAACTCTGCAGAGTTATTAAAACTATCATGATAGCCGAGCTTACGGTTACGAGCACCTGGCTAAACTGCCATGATTAGATGGGATGGTTATTGGGATGGTTATTGGGATGGTTATTGGGATGGTTATTGGGATGGTTATTGGAATAGTTATTGGGAAGGTTCTTGGTTATGGTTATCGGTTATGGTTTGCTTTGGAATTGTTAAGTCTGGATGATGAGATGGTTGCATGACTGATGGGTCATAACATGAGATTGGTCTCGGTGCGAGACGAGGTTGTTTTACGAGACGAGATGGTAGCGAATACGAGGAGGTATTCGTGAGTATGGGTAAAGGATTGGTTAATGTTTGGATGGAACACGGGAAGTGATGAAGGTATGTTGGTAATTTAATACATGCTGGGATTACATTCATCTAAAGTAAAGTTGCCGTCTTATCATGGTTTTACAAGATTGCTTTTCTGCAAATAAGCCCTTTTATACCTACCTTGTTTATGAGCTGCATATCATGTGTTATTCCCGCACTTGCTGAGTACATCATTGTACTCAACCTTGCATTATTATTTCTTCATCAGCAGCAAGAGAAGACTACTATGAAGACCGAGTAGAGCATTATGGCGTGTGATCTGTTCTCAACCTTGCCTGTGGAGGGAGTAGAGATGGAGCCACTTCTGTTTAGCTTTGCTTCCGCATTAGTTTTTGCTTCCGCCTTTAAATAAGATTTTTGCTGCATAGAAATAAGACTTCCGCTGTGAGCATGAGTCCAAGACTCATGAGGATTTGTAATAAACTCTGTTATTCGTGGTAATATATAATCTGAATTCAGTTTGTGGAACGTATGTGTATGTGTGATGAACATCCTGGGCACACATATGCATTAGTTCTCGGTTCCGTGGTTTTCCACAGAATTGAGGGCGTCACAGATTTGTATCAGAGCCACGGGTTGACAGTAGGTTACACGCCTAGATAGAAACCTTGGGTTGATATTAGAATCACAGGTTAACAGCAAGTTATACCCCTAAATAGAAGCTACGCGGACCAAAGGAAGCATTCTAGGATGAATAGCTTAGATTGGTCTTGAAACCACCTTGACATAGGAAACCATCCTTGAATAGGAGTTGAGTGAGCCCTTGTGATGATTATTTGTGAATATATGCTTAGTGTGAGTTGTGGGACGCCTCAACAACGTTGCCCATATCCACACGTAAGAAGAAAGAGGAGTGAAATGCTTCGGCACTTGATCACATCCTCATAAGGACTAATATATATAGTCCAAACTCCCCTTGATGCATATAGTTGAAAGGACCGATCTAATCTTCTAACCTTCTATTCTATTTCGTTCTCTCTCACAGATGGTGAGAGGAAACGCCAGCCGAAGGAACGTCCAGGAAGATGACCACGAAGAAGTTCCTGCTAACCCTGGAGCTGGCGAAAACAACCTAGAAAGGTTGATGGCCATGCAAAACCAGCTTATGCAAACCATGATCCAAACCTTGGGCCAGTTGCAGGCCAACCAGCACCCCGTTCCGGCACCACCGCCACCACCACCGCCGGCCCATAACAGGTTGGGAGAGTTCATGAGGACTCGACCGCCCACCTTTGCTCAAGCAAACGATCCAATGGAGGCTGATGATTGGTTGAAATCCATGGAGAAGAAGCTTGCCATTGTACAGTGCAATGACCGAGAGAAGGTTCTCTTTGCGTCGCACCAACTGATGGGAGCAGCTGCTGACTGGTGGGATGCCTTGAGCAACGCCCATGCCAACCCGGAGACTATCACTTGGACTGAGTTCAAGGAAAGTTTCCGCTCCCACTACATCCCTGTTGGCGTAATGATGCTCAAGAGGCAGGAGTTTGAAGGTCTCCGCCAAGGGCAGAAGAGTGTGAATGAATAGCTCAACAAGTTCATACAACTGTCCCGGTATGCCCCCGAGGATGTCAACTCAGATCAGAGGAAGCAGTACCTGTTCATGAGAGGGTTGAACAATGAGATCCAAGTTCAGCTCCTCAACAATGACTACGTAAGCTTCCAGAAGCTGGTTGATAAGGCTATTGTGGTGGAAAACAAGATCCGAGAGATCGAGCGCGAGTGCAAAAGGAAGATCCCATACCAGCCCCAAGGGAGCAACGTACGACCTAGATACATGCCCCCTGCACCGCAGTATGGATCGACCGCTCCTACGTACCGCCCTGGTCAGCCACCACAGCAACGGCTCGTTGCACCGGCACCTCGTGTGCCCATGCCTCCTGCGCCCGGCCTAACAATGGCGCTCCTGTTCAAAACCCCCGCCCCAACGTACCTGCTGCCATAGGCAACAGGGCATGCTTTGCATGCGGGGAAGCAGGCCACTTCGCTAACCAGTGCCTGAAGAGAGGCCCTGGACAGCAAGGTAACGTGCCCAAGCAGAACCAGCAACCAAACGGAGGGGACCACCAAGGGAACCGTGAACCACAGAACTATGCTCGTGGCCATGTTAACCATGTCACTGCTGAGGAAGCACAACAGGCTGAGGACGTCGCAATTGGTATGTTCCTTGCCAACTCCAACCCAGCCACCATTTTATTTGATTCCGGAGCATCGCATTCCTTCATACCATCCAAATATGTTGCCAAGCATCATCTACCCGTATCCCGCTTAGAAGGTGCTATGTTAGTTAATTCTCCCGGAGGAGAAATGAGGACTAATATAGTATGTCCTAAAGTAAGCCTTAAAATAAGGGGGGTAGACTTCCTTGCCAACCTTATTGTTCTGGACTCCCACGGAATTGACATCATACTCGGAATGGACTGGTTAAGCAAGCACAATGGGGTAATCCAATGTGCTGAGAGAAGCGTGCAGTTGACGAACGAACACGGTATCTGTGTCGAGTTTGAGTCAGCCCAGCAAGCGACCGAACGGGCGAACCTGAACCATGTTGAAGGAGTAGCATTGGACAAAATTCCAGTGGTTCAGGAATTTTCGGATGTGTTGCCGGAAGAACTTCCAGGTATGCCACCTGACCGGGACATTGAGTTTGCCATAGATTTGGTACCTGGAACTGCACTCATAGCTAAGAGACCATATAGGATGCCCGTCAACGAGTTAGTTGAACTCAAGAAGCAAATTCAAGAACAGTTGGAGAAGGGTTTTATCCGTCCAAGTTCGTCACCATGGGGAGCCCCGGTACTCTTCGTGGACAAGAAGGACGGAACCCAAAGAATGTGCGTGGACTACAGGTCTCTCAACGAGGTAACAATCAAGAATAAATACCCTCTGCCCCGTATAGAGACCTGTTCGATCAAATGAAAGGAGCCCAAGTGTTCTCCAAGATTGATCTTCGGTCGGGATATTTCCAGCTGAAGATTAAGCCCTCCGATATACCTAAGACAGCCTTCCGGATGTGGTATGGTTCATATGAATATACCGTTATGTCTTTTGGATTGAGGAATGCACCCGCATACTTCATGTACCTTATGAATAAGGTTTTCATGGAGTACTTGGACAAGTTCGTCGTAGTTTTCATCGACGACATTATGGTGTATTCAAAAAGTAAGGAGGAGCATGAGGAACATCTGAGATTAACCTCGCAGAAGTTGCGGCAGCATCAGTTGTATGCCAAGCTCAACAAGTGTCAATTTTGGCCAAGGGAAATATCCTTCCTAGGCCACATCATCTCCAAGGAAGGGGTATCGGTTGATCCTGGAAAGGTGAGAGATGTTCTGAAATGGGACCAACCGAAGAGCATGAGGGATATTCGGAGTTTCCTTGGGATGGCAGGATACTATCGGCGCTTCATTAAAGACTTCTCTAAGATAGCAAAACCTATAACGGAGTTGCTAATGAAGGGAAAAGTCTTTCAATGGACACAAGCCTGCCAAGAAAGTTTTGAGGAACTCAAGAAAAGGCTAACCACAGCACCAGTTCTGGTATTGCCAGACGTAAGCAAGAGCTTCGACATATATTGTGACGCATCCAGACAAGGGCTCGGATGTGTGCTCATGCAGGAAGGGCAAGTGGTAGCCTATGCCTCACGACAATTAAAGAAGCATGAGCTTAACTATCCTACTCATGATTTGGAGTTAGCAGCGGTAGTGCATGCATTGAAGATTTGGAGGCATTATATCCTTGGTCATCGATGTGAGATCTATACAGATCATAAAAGCCTCAAGTACATATTTACACAAACGGACTTAAATTTGAGGCAACGTCGATGGTTAGAACTCATCAAGGATTATGATGTAAGAATCAATTACCACCCTGGGAAGGACAATGTAGTAGCTGACGCATTGAGCAGAAAGGGAGCATGCCACCAACTCACGGTTCGGGAGCTACCACCCGAACTACGTAAGGAGTTCGAACGGTTACACCTCGGATTCTTGAATAACATGGAAATGATGGAAATCCACTCCTCATTGCAGCAAGAAATAAGAAAGGGACAAGCAACGGACGAGGGGGTTAAGGAGATCAAAGAAAGAATCCGACAAGGGATAGAAAAGGATTTCAAGGAGGATAAAAAGGGTACGCTTTGGCTAGGAAAAAGGATTTGTGTGCCAAACATAAAACATCTTCGCGACATGATATTGAAGGAGGCACACGACTCACCCTATTCCATACATCCAGGGAGCACCAAGATGTACAAGGATATGAAAACTTGCTATTGGTGGGATGGTATGAAAAGGGATATAGCCGAGTACGTTGCCCTATGCGACACATGCCAATGGGTAAAAGCCGAACATCAAAGACCCGCTGGATTGTTGCAACCCTTGAAAATACCTGAATGGAAATGGGAGGACATCAGTATGGACTTCATTGTCGGATTGCCACGAACTCAGTCAGGATACGACTCCATCTGGGTCATTGTGGACCGGTTGACGAAGACCGCCCATTTTCTTCCGGTAAAGACAAGTTACAACGTTACACAGCTGGCAGAATTGTACATGGAGCAGATCGTGTGCCGTCATGGAGTTCCAAAGAAGATAATCTCAGATCGAGGTTCTCAGTTTACCTCTAGATTCTGGAGGAAGTTGCAGAAAGCCATGGGTGCACGACTGGATTTTAGCTCTGCCTACCACCCACAAACAGATGGACAAACCGAAAGGACGAACCAAATTTTGGAAGACATGTTGAGAGCTTGCGCCTTGAAACGTGGGCGTAGTTGGGATAGGAGTTTACCATATGCCGAGTTCTCCTATAACAACAGCTATCAAGCTAGCTTGAAGATGTCGCCTTTCGAAGCCTTATATGGCAGACGGGTTGAACGCCGCTGTTCTGGAACGAGACTGGAGAGAACCAGGTGTTTGGACCTGAAGTACTACAAGAGGCTGAAAAGCAAGTCCAAACGATACGGGAGAACTTAAAGGCTACTCAGTCACGACAGAAAGGCTATGCGGACAATAGGCGTAGAAAGTTGACCTTTGAAGTTGGAGACTTTGTATACCTTAAGGTATCACCTATCCGAGGCCAACGACGTTTTAACGTCAGAGGCAAACTAGCGCCTCGCTACATCGGACCATTTAAGATTTTGGGTAAGCGAGGGGAAGTAGCCCACCAACTAGAGCTCCCAAACCACCTCTCCGACGTACATGACGTGTTTCATGTATCCCAGCTCAAGAAGTGCTTGAGAATACCAGAGGAACAAGTGTCAATAGGAGAACTTAACCTTCAAGAGGACCTGACTTATGCAGAACACCCTGTCCGAATCTTGGACGTAAAGGAAAGGGTCACCCGAAACAAGGTGATTCGATGGTGCAAGGTACAATGGAGCCATCACACTGAAGCTGAAGCCACATGGGAGCGAGAATAGGATATCAAGGCAGAATTTCCCCATATATTTTCTACTAACGAATCTCGAGGACGAGATTCAATTTAAGGGGGGTAGATTTGTGACACCCTCATCTCGGGTGTCAGCATATGTTCATGTTTTATGAAGAAGAAAAACATTTTAAGAAAAAAAGGAACAGAGACAAGTATCAAAAGGATGGCCAATAAAGCTCTCCGAGAACACTGAAACGCAACTTCCACGGCCAGCAGACCACGTGGCGCGTTCGGAGCTCATCCCCGAGAGATTGGGAGAGGTCCGACGCTAAACTAGGCTACGTGGCAGGCTCAGGGGTCACCTCCGTGATTGGAAAGAGGTCCGACCCTGTGGGACATGTGCTGCCCGCGGAGCTAGCCTCTGCGGAAGAAGCAAAGGCATTTTCCATATGACGTGTGTTACCCTCGGAGCTAGTCCTCGCGGAAATCAGAGGACCATCCGTGCGGGGTACGTGTCAATCTCGGAGCTCATCTCGGAGAGAAGTCCGGGTCTATCGAACACGTGTCGCCACCGGAAGGTCCGTCGCAAAACACGTGGCGTGCGCGGAGCTCGTCTCCGAAGAAGAGGGAGGTCTCGCTCGTGACACGTGGCACAACCGGAGCTCGTCTCTGCGGAAGAAGAGATACCAGGCTCGGAAGGACACGTGGAGCTTCCGGAGCTCATTACCGCGGAGGTAACGAGTCTGAAGCGGTTCTTACGTGTAAAGATACCGGTGCACAACGAAAACCGATCTAAACTCCACGATCCTTACCGAAGATAAGACGTCAGGATCTAACAAAGATCTGAATAAGACTCTTATTCGGGATCCAATCAGATTAGGACTCTTCTCTTCCCGATTATAAATAGAACCCGAAACCTTTGGCCGAAACTACGAACTTCTCTTTCAACACCTGAGCCGACGACTTAGCGCTCTAGCCCTAACGCGCCGAGCAAAACATCGCCGAAGCGCAGGGAGATCATCGGAGAAGGACCGAGTGGTCTGAGGAGGACCTCGAAGTCAAGAAGAGCGTGAGGTAGGACTTCAATACCACCTTACGACATCATGGTGTTCATCTCTTGCATCTGTTCTTCAATTCCTTTCGAACAGAAGCGTTTTCGTGGGCAGATCACTTGATGATCAGTTTGATCTAAAAGCCAAGATCATCGTCACGTCCACCTTTAATCCGAATACCTCTGACCATGCAAGCCATGCAAGAATACGTACAGATCAATCTAATGAAACTAATCATAGGATAGCATGCATGTACATCATCGCATCTAGTTTAGGGTTTTGTGCATGATATTGATTGCTGTGAAATTGTGTGCTTGTTGAATCCTACATAGCAGGACAAACTCAGGAAGCTGTCTACAACGAGCTGCAGCAACAAGGTTTTGAGAATCAAGAGCAACCAGAACCGCAAGAACAAGGCAAGTGCTCCTTGACCATGTTGATCCTATGTTTGAGTAAAACTGTTTTGTTTTGCGAAAAGGTGTGTGTGCTGAGTCGAAAATGATGGGAAACCCTTTTATAGGAGTTTACTAGTTTTGATTAAACCATCCTTGTCGCCAGGGAAGTTTATGAGTCGGGTATGGTTTTTGCTTTATGCTTCGCTGAGTCCATGGGATTGGGAAGCGAGATAGATGTGTCTAGCTAACTGCACTCGTAATGATAATGAGAAACTGATGTTAATAATGGACATGGATCGGAGGGAGATCTAGGCAAGCCGGGTTTGTGAATGAGGTAGCATGAGATGGTGGTTTTTCTTGCCGTAGATCTAAGGACCGGTTCATGCATGCACATGCCAGGATAACAGTGCCACCACAAGGCCAAGTATGGGTGCGGCTTAGCTGAGTAATTAGGTAAGTTGCTAGGGTGTTATGGACTGTGGAAGGCGCGGGGAATGGGAGTCGAGTGAGGACTGCCCTGGGAACTGCATGGCACAAGAGGGGGCCCGTGGGTGGGAGAATTGGAGATTCTAGCCTGCCGGTGAAACCTTAGTGAGTCCATACATCTAGTAACCCCTTTGTAAAGGCTATTTTGTGATCTCTTGACCATACACCGACGGATGTGTACTGGTATAATGGAGGTTCTGCAGTCGCCGACGGGTGACGAAATCACAAACTTGTGGGTAAAGAGGTACAAACTCTGCAGAGTTATTAAAACTATCATGATAGCCGAGCTTACGGTTACGAGCACCTGGCTAAACTGCCATGATTAGATGGGATGGTTATTGGGATGGTTATTGGGATGGTTATTGGGATGGTTATTGGAATAGTTATTGGGAAGGTTCTTGGTTATGGTTATCGGTTATGGTTTGGTTTGGAATTGTTAAGTCTGGATGATGAGATGGTTGCATGACTGATGGGTCATAACATGAGATTGGTCTCGGTGCGAGACGAGGTTGTTTTACGAGACGAGATGGTAGCGAATACGAGGAGGTATTCGTGAGTATGGGTAAAGGATTGGTTAATGTTTGGATGGAACACGGGAAGTGATGAAGGTATGTTGGTAATTTAATACATGCTGGGATTACATTCATCTAAAGTAAAGTTGCCGTCTTATCATGGTTTTACAAGATTGCTTTTCTGCAAATAAGCCCTTTTATACCTACCTTGTTTATGAGCTGCATATCATGTGTTATTCCCGCACTTGCTGAGTACATCATTGTACTCAACCTTGCATTATTATTTCTTCATCAGCAGCAAGAGAAGACTACTATGAAGACCGAGTAGAGCATTATGGCGTGTGATCTGTTCTCAACCTTGCCTGTGGAGGGAGTAGAGATGGAGCCACTTCTGTTTAGCTTTGCTTCCGCATTAGTTTTTGCTTCCGCCTTTAAATAAGATTTTTGCTGCATAGAAATAAGACTTCCGCTGTGAGCATGAGTCCAAGACTCATGAGGATTTGTAATAAACTCTGTTATTCGTGGTAATATATAATCTGAATTCAGTTTGTGGAACGTATGTGTATGTGTGATGAACATCCTGGGCACACATATGCATTAGTTCTCGGTTCCGTAGTTTTTCACAGAATTGAGGGCGTCACACATAGCGCTCGTCGCCGGCGAGCTACGGCGGTCAGCCGACGGCAGCATGATGTCCATCATGCTCAGCATCCAAAATTATGTGGGGGCGGCAAGTGTCACCATCGCCGGCGAGCTAGGTCGCCGGGAACGCCGACCTCGCCGGAGCTCTAGCGGCTCGGGGCAGCGACGTCGGGAGGTAGACGGAGGCATGGGTCCCACGTGTCAGCCGCTGTGTTAAGCGTGCGCGAGCGTGCGGTTAGTTTAAATTAAATTGTCGGACCCCGCTGTCAGCCTCCGTGTTAGCGTGGGAGATGATTTTCTACAGGAAAATAATTCAGAGATCAGCCCAAACTTGAGAAATTCATAACTTTGGCTAGAAGTGTCCAAATTCAGTGATCCAAATTTTGCTGAACTCAGATTTTTAAGTACTTTCCAGCAACACAAATTTCAGCTCATGAAACTTGATGGTTTTCCAGAATTAATTCCCTAAATTTAAACTGTTAGGAATTTTATCTGGAGAATTACTTTATGAAAAATTCTCAAATTTGGCTGGGAGGTTCACTGAAAAATCCTTGAGTCATTTTCAGACCCATCCAAGTTCATTTAGTGCCCCTAATGGTGTGATTAAGTGAACTGCCCTGAGAAAATCAAAAAATGTCCAGAAACATTTTTCAGATTTTCTCAAATCTTGTTTAGGGCATAACCTCCTCTAGAATTCTTCAAATGACATGAAACCAAGTCCATTAGAACCATCTTAACCATGAAAACCCCTGGAAGTCCATAGAGGCTCTAATGTTGACCAAATAGGATTTTATTTGTACAAGGCTCAAATGAACTTTGTTTCAAATGAAACTTGGTCACTACTCTGGTTAGGACCCTACCAAGTTAACATAAAAATTTCAGAACCAAAGGGGAGGTCTAGCTAGAGTTATAGTAATTGCTTATTCAATTCTAAACATTGCATTTGAATTGACATGTAGTATCTCGTTAACGTGTAGTCGCTGAAGGCGAGGAGACTCCGGAAGTACTCGACTTCCTTCTTCCGTACGAAGCCCTAACCACTGACCAGCAGCAACAATGCAAGCCCCTGTTTGCATTAAACAGTTTTACGAAGTTTTGCTTTGTTTACATACTTAGTATGATGTATGTATATGTGCATTAGGTGTAGGGTGGATGAAACCCCAAATGCATAACCAGATGTTCCCCATAAGAGTGAGGGTAGTGTCTAAATCCTCGAGTAGACAGGCTATGCTTAATCATTCATAGGACTTCGATACAAGTCGAGTAGTTGGAATCTACTCGCGAGTTAGGCTTGGGACACATGGGATTGGTTCGAGTGATGTGAGATCACTTTAGTAATGAAGATGAGACTAGGCAGGGTCTAGGGCGCAGCAAGAGGAAGTCTTGTGTGCGCAGCCCTGTCCGTGTCGATTGAGGACCGATCCGTGTGTGGCCCTGCTGAGCAAGTATTGAACGTACCGAAGGCATATCGCATATATGGGCCCCGGTAAACTGATGTAACCTAAACCTCCGGGCGTCGAGGCATAGTGCACCGATTTATAGGTGTAGGTTGAGGGCAGCAAGGTGGAAATCTGCTAACGGGCATAGAGAGATGCTCCGTGTAGGGAACCTCCTGTCTGTTTCGGTGCGACCGGTTCGGCATTTGGGCTGTTGGGTGAATGGTTGTCCCGTACGGCATCGAGTGAGCGTGCTGTGCAGCTCCACGGATGGGCGTACGTGACATGCTCTTCGGGTATCCTTGCAGGTGTATATCGAGTCGATTCACCGTCCCTCGCGGTGACGAGTACCGCTTGTTCACTGAGTCATGACGTAGGCTAATAT
The DNA here is from genome assembly GCA_030760725.1 of Neostapfia colusana. Taxonomy (NCBI): domain Eukaryota; kingdom Viridiplantae; phylum Streptophyta; class Magnoliopsida; order Poales; family Poaceae; genus Neostapfia; species Neostapfia colusana. Next base: position 37,214,978 of record JASWHV010000009.1, on the reverse strand, counting down.
ATGAAATGTGATGATTCACTATTGCTGTTATGATATAACTGTACTGCTACATGTGTGCCACCAAATATTGCTCACTAAATTTCATATTCATGAACTGTTAACTTGTGGCTAAAAGATAAACTAAGGATGAACTTGTAGGCGTGTCCATTTGCTGAAATTTACCATCCCATAATCGTTATACACTACATGTAGAGTTTCATGACTAGGTGAGTCGGTTAAGTCTTGTTGAGCCATTGTGCTCATGGTTGCTGCTTAAGTGTTTTTCAGGTGAGGAGCCACCCACGGACTCAGGTTACGAGTCTACCGGCGAGGGTTACCCTCCGTCGGGGACCACAGCTGAGTGGGAGCCGTACACGCCGCGCTAAGCTGAGGTGTGCAGCTAGTGTGGGTTGCCCTAGGGCTGGGCAACCGACTTTTGCTAGATAGGCAGCGTGAGTTGTACAAATTTAACTTCCGCTGTGTAATATAAACACTAGTTTGTAACTGAGTAGTGTACTACTTTGTACATTTCAGTTGGTTTTCAATGTAATACAATGTATCCTTGTGATGTGTGCTGTCAGGTATCGCATCGTGCGGCGCCACCCTCTGCGATCCTGGATGAGCGGATTCCGGTCCGCCACAGGCTGGTATCAGGGCGGCATTGGGGATAGCACATTAATTAAGGACTGTATTACAGGAAAACTTAGGTTTACGGTGAGTATTCGGTAGTTGCCCAAATAATGACTATATTAGCATAGTTACTTAAAGTGGCAAGACTAACATATGTGTTATAATTCTGAATTTTAATTATGAAACGACGCACCTACGCTCTGGTAAGAATGGTAAGGAAAGCCACCAAAAGCGGTTCAATTTCGGTTAGCTCCCCTGATGAGGAACGTGGTTCAGGGATAGGTCTCATAGCTTGGTGCAAGACGTCAATATGAAACTCTTGGACTCTTCATGTTCCTGAGCTCATATAAACGCTGATCCCTAGCGTACATTAGGCAAGTAAGTAGAGACCCCATCGTGTGGTCAGTAACGCGATAGTGTGTTTGTCTTGAAATAGGCCAGCAGGACATACGCAGCGCTTGCCATCGGCGTGCCCTGCAGGGCAGTAGGTGGTATCTGTTGGGTTGATAAAATTCCCAACCGTGATGACCCCTTCACGTTCTACTCGGGTTCCCCGTCGTGTAGTGTTAAAACACGATCACGTGCCTTGAGACGTGGCTTAAATCAAGGACAGCCGTATAGCAATGATACGGGCATTTGATTTACTTTCAAATATGGCCCTGCCTGAAATGGAAAATAACCTTTGAGTGCATCATTATTGGGTGTTCTTCTGCAGGTACTAACCACGTATGTATTCCGTGTAGTACACGTGTGCGAGAGCCCGTTTAGTGCCACAATTGAGACGTATATGCCGGTATAATCCGGTTAGGACTTTTTTTGTGAGGAACGTAGTAACGACATATCATAGGCATGTGCATGAAACATAATGATAACAAGGAATTAAAATCACTAAGTTTCAACATTTGGGACTCTGGTTGGGTAGAAAAATTTAATAGTTGATCAGTGTAGTCAAAGGGGTGGAAAAACAGAGTGCTCAGTTTTGAGCAGCACATCTGCTCAACTTTGACAGAGCATAATTAACAGATCATTTAGCCAATGGAGGTGTGGGGTATGGTTATGGAAAGGTGTTTAAACACCCTACAACTTTGTTGTAGACTCCCAGAGCTGAATCACACCTTAAGATGGCTTAAATCCCAGAGGATTGTAAACTGTCCAGAACCAGGACAGATTCAAAACACTCTCTGGACTGTGCTGTTTTTCAAGCATAACTTCCTGTAGAAAAATCTAAAATTATCATATGACACATCTTTGGAAAGGTTAGGAAAGGTGTTGCATCTTTGTAATTCAAAGTTTCTGAAATTTCAGCACAGAACTCAGTGGAAACCAGAGTTGAAAACAGCAACTTCCAAGGGAGGTGCTGTTGAAATTCTTCCAGAAATTCTGTTGACTTTGAATTACCATAACTGTTAAACCGGAGCTGATCTGAGGGAAAATAAATACTTGTTGGAAAGATGCTGAAGTTTACTTTAACTTTGGTATTCAGCTTGAGTCATGAAAATACCGAGAACCAGATCAAAATCTGGAATATGTAGAAACTGGTCATTCTGACAGAGAGATGACAGTTGAACTCATTTGAGAGATTGTTGTACCCTAGGAGGTTTAAGTACTTCCAATGAGGTAAAACATACTCATGAGTAATTATCTTCAACTAGTGGAAGATTTGAGTGTATGTCTTGCTCAAACTTATTTTGCTAGAGACCATGTTTGTGTCGTATTGAAGATAAAAGGGTAGTATACATGATGGCAACGCGATGTTAATGTCTCGTAGTGACCAAACCTAGTTGGGATGAACTTCCAAATAGGGAGTCCATCAAATTATATTTAACTAGCTTGTATTTGGTCTGGTAATGGTGTTGCTTGGGCAAAGTTATTACATTATCTGTATACGAGATGTATCGCATGTTTTACTGTCATTATGTTTTACGCCTATTTTATTGGACTGCATGAAGTATTGTTGGGGACTGATGTTTATTGTCGTATGGTTGCAGATGGTTCGCACTCGGACCACGCATGAGATTGGTGGCTCTAGCCAGAAGGGGGGTGATGACTCCCAGCCACCTGCCTACGAAAGCACCCCATAGCAACAACCACCACCGCCGCCTCCGATTACACTAGCGGATGTGATTGCGGCACTGGTGGGTGGTTGTGAGGAGCAGACCGACCTGCTCCGCACGATCGTGCAGAATACGTCCCAGGTGGGGGGCATCAAGAGAGGGGGCCTCGTGAGCCCCGTGATGTGACGTACTCGGATTTCATGAGTACGCACCCTCCGGTGTTCACAGAAGCAGAAGAACCACTGGAGGCCGACAACTGGCTGCGGACAATCGAGTCCAAGTTCGGGCTGCTCCAATGTACGGAGCGGCAAAAGACTCTGTTCGCGGCGCAGCAGCTTCACGGTGCCGCTGGTGCGTGGTGGGCAAATTATGTCGCCTCACGTCCTGCTGGCCATGCCGTGGAGTGGGAAGAATTCCGGGAGGCGTTCCGCGCCAACCATATCCCTCCCGGGATAATGAAGAGGAAGTTCCAAGAGTTCTTGGAGATGAAGCAGGGCGGGAGGAGTGTCCATGACTACTCCCGTGCCTTCAACCATCTGGCGCAATATGCGTCGGACTACGTCTCCACCGAGGAGAAGAAGCGGGAGCACTTCTATCTGAGGTTACACAACAAGATGAAGACGCATCTCGTCCAATGGAATCGCGGCACCTTCAACGACCTTGTTAATGCCACGATCATTCAAGAAGACGCTCAGGAAGAATTGGCGGCTGAGCAGCGAAAGCGCAGCACTCCACCCAGCAGTGGGGGTGGCACTCCCCAGAAGTACCGCATGGTGTATCAGACACCATCTGGTCAGCAGTGGCATCCACCGGCGCGACCTCAGCAGTTCGGGGGTCGTTCATTCCAGTCACCCCCATTCCGACCGCTGATGCCACCACCGCGACCGCAACAGCAGCAGAAGACAACACCCCAGGCGTTTCCACCGCCACAACGCGCCCCGGGTTTCTGTCCGCCGATCAATGGAGGACCGCCTCGCTACACTTGCTTTACGTGTGGCCAGGAGGGCCATTTCTCGAAGGACTGTCCCCAGGGGCAGCAGAGCAGCGGGCAAGCCCAGTTCCAGGGTGGTGCTCGAGGCCGACCTCTGGTCAAGAAGGTTGGTCAGCGGACTGGGGGCGTTCGCAATCTCGACAATGAGGACGCCCCAGAGGGAGACAATGTGCTGGCGGGTACGTTCACTCTCAACGACCGAGAAATCATCATTTTATTCGATTCTGGTGCAACCCACAGTTTTATAAGTGCATCCTATGTGGCTAAGCATCAAATGCAAGTCTTCCCAACCGACTGCATATATATGATCTGCTCACCGGAGGGAAGATTTCAGCAAATATGATGATTCCAAAAGCACCTCTGTGCTTATGTGGGAAGCTATATCCCACCACCCTGATAATCCTTACAGGGCAAAAGATTGATGCAATCTTAGGGATGTCATGGTTACAATACCATGGTGCTGTCCTGGACACTCGGACACGGACAGTTCATTTGAATTCTCCATTCCACCATCCGCATTCCATGGTGCTAGACAATCCAGTCCGGGAAGTTTCAGAAATTAATAATGCTGAAGCTCTCAAGTTAGAGGACATCCCCGTAATCCGGGAGTACACCGATGTGTTTCCGGATGATCTTCCGGGCATCCCACCTGAGCGGGATGTCGAGTTCAAGATTGAGCTTGCACCCGGGACTACGCCCATATCACGGAGACCATACAAAATGGCTCCAAACAAGCTGGCTGAACTAAAAGAACAGCTCAATGATCTGTTGAGCAAAGGTTTCATTAGGTTGAGTTCCTCGCCTTGGGGATGCTTGGCGCTGTTCGTAAAGAAGAAGGATGAAACTTTGAGGCTGTGTGTGGACTACCGGCCGCTCAACGCCGTCACCATCAAGAACAAATACACACTGCCCCGCATTGACATCCTGTTTGATCAGCTTGTGGGTGCAAGTGTGTTCTCAAAGATGGACCTTCGCTCCGGGTATCATCAAATAAAAATCCGAGTGGAGGATATTCCGAAGACGACCTTCTCGACGAGATATGGCTTATATGAATATCTCATCATGTTTTTTGGTCTCACTAATGCTCCAGCACATTTCATGTATCACATGAACTCGGTGTTCATGCCGGAGCTGGACAAATTTGTTGTGGTGTTCATTGATGACATCTTGGTTTACTCCAAGAAAGAAGTAGAACACGCCGAACACTAGAGGATCGTTCTTCAACGATTGCGAGACCACAAGCTCTACACTAAGTTCAGCAAGTGTGAGTTTTTGATCAGCCAAGTGCCATTCTTGAGACATATCATCTCAGCGGAAGGCATTGCGGTTGACCCAAGAAAAATCGAGCAAGTGCTGAAATGGAAAGCTCCCACTTCAGTCCATGAAGTCAGAAGTTTCCTCGGCTTAGCAGGATACTATCGGAGATTCATTCCAAGCTTCTCCAAGCTTGCTAAGATGATGACAGAATTGTTGAAGAAGGGAACAAAATATGTTTGGAACACGGCGTGTGAAGGAGCGTTCCAAGCATTAGTGAAGCATCTCACAACAGCCCCGGTCTTAGCTCAACCGGATACAACCAAGCCCTTCGACGTGTATTGTGATGTGTCCGGTATTGGGCTCGGCTGCGTGTTGATGCAGGAAGGACGCGTGGTCGCATATGGCTCACGCCAACTTCTGAAACATGAGCAGCACTATCCGACTCATGTTCTTGAGCTTGCTGCTGTGGTTTTGGCGTTAAAAATGTGGAGGCACTATCTCCTGTAGAATTTGGTGCATCTCTACACCGACCACAAGAGCTTAAAGTACATTTTCACCCAGAAGGAGCTGAATATAAGGCAAAGGAGGTGGTTAGAACTAATCAAAGACTATGAGATTGAGATTCATTACCACCCCGGCAAGGCGAATGTGGTTGCCGACGCGCTGAGTCGGAAATCACATGTCCATAACCTCACCATTACACCGGTGGAGGAGGAAGGGCCGAGTTTATACTTGGTCCCTTATGGATCACTATACAACCTTGCTCTTATACCTACTATTAGGGAGGACATCATTGCAGCTCAGAAGGTTGATAAGGGTGTGGCACATCTCCGGAGACGGATAGACAACGGGGAAATCAAATGTTTTCGGAAGGATGATGAGGGGACGTTGTGGTTCAATCACCGCATAGTCGTACCCCGGAACATGGAGCTGATGAAGAAAATTCTTGATGAGGCTCACTTGTCTAAGTACTCCATTCATCCGGGCAGCAATAAAATGTACCAAGATTTGAGAAAGAAATTTTGGTGGACACGGACGAAGCGGGAAGTAGTGCAGTACGTATCCGAGTGTGATACGTGTAGACGAGTGAAAGCTGATAATATGAGAAAATCAGGGCTGCTGCAACCCCTGAAAATTCTGGCATGGAAATGGGAAGATGTGAGCATGGATTTCATTGTGGGATTACCCCTGACTTCCAACAAACATGATTCCATTTGGGTAATCGTTGACCGATTAACCAAGTCGGCTCATTTCATTCCTGTGCATACACATTACAATGCCGGCAAGTACGCGGAGCTGTACATAGCGAGAATTCTATGCTTATATGGGGTACCCAAGACCATAGTCTCAGATCGAGGTGCGTTATTCGTGTCTCGTTTTTGGGAGCAGTTGCACGCTGCATTGGGTACTAAGCTGATTAGGAGCTCCGCCTATCACCCTCAGACAGATGGGCAAACAGAAAGGGTGAATCAAGTACTAGAAGTCATGTTGAGAGCAGGTGCCATCCACCACGGTAGGAACTGGGATGATCACCTACCATTGGCGGAATTCTCATACAATAATGGCTATCAGGCGAGTATCAAGATGGCACCCTACGAAGCTCTCTACGGTTGCAAATGCCGCACCCCATTAAACTGGTGCGAGTCCGGTGAAAGGGTCACATTCAGGGTTGATGTGGTGAACAACGCCGAAGAGCGCGTTTGGGTGATTCAAGCCAACTTAAAGGCCGCTCAATCCCGGCATAAAAGCTACGCTGATAAGAGGCGTAGACCGCTGCACTTTGACGTCGGAGAGCACGTGTACCTTTGTGTATCTCCGATGAAGGGCGTGCACCGGTTCGGTGTGAAGGGGAAACTCGCTCCCCGATTCATTGGACCCTATGCGATCACCGAGAAGTGTGGACCAGCGGCGTACAGACTGGAGCTACCGGCATCTCTTGCTGTTGTTCACGACGTTTTCCATGTTTCACAACTGTGAAAATGTCTGAAGCATACGGCTGCTGTTCCCACCGAAGACATCGGCGAGCTGCAACCGGATTTGACGTATGATGAATATCCTGTGGCAATTATTGATGAGAAGGCCCGGACCACACGTAGCCGAATGTTGTGGTTCTACAAGATACTCTGGAGTAACCACACCGCCGAAGAAGCGACGTGGGAGAGCGAGGAGTTCCTTCGCTCAAACTACCCAGAGTTCATGGCTTCTCAGCACGGCTGAGTCCCTATTACATCGCTGTGTCTTCTTTTGTAATCTCGGGACGAGATTCTTTTAAGGGGGGAGGGATGTAAAAGTCCAAGAAAAGGGACTTGCAAATTTTTTTCCATCACCTCACAACACCACAGCTTTTGTTGTGGATATCTTGTGAATACTTGTGAAGAGCAAGTAACCACCATCAAAAAGGTGATTAGAGGGGAAAGCCCTAACTTTCACAAAGTGGGATTTCTGCACATGAACATGAGAGGTTGAGCTCACCCCTAGAACTTAAATAGTCTTGGGAAGGTTCATGCCAAATTTCATGCAAATCCAATACTTTTTGGGGCACTTTTGGAGGTATTTGAAAAAGAGGCCAATTTGAATGTAAATTAAAATAGCAGCAACTTTCATCACTTGAATTCAAAAGTGGGCTTCATATTCCAACTCATCACATTTTTCTGAGTTGGTCCACCAATTTTCATCCCCATTGGAATTTATCTTGTCGGGAGCTAAATTTGCATTAATTCAAAACTGAATTTGAATTTCAGTTCAAATGTGAAGCAAATTTAGCCAAACAAATTTCAAATTTGAGAAACCAAGTTCAAACAGTGACTTGGAGGTTAAGTCTCACATTCAATTGTGAGTAGCTGGGATATTTTCAGTGCAAACAGAAATGAAAAATGTGAAAAAGAATTAGAGGGGAGGTCCCACCTGTCAGCAGCCTTAACACTGAAGTCTTCGGGTGATTTTTTTCTTTCGGCCGAGGAGCGCGCGCCAGCCGCTGGCGACGTTGGCGCCCGACCGCCTCAGCCGGCCAGCTCCTGCTTCGGCGTGGGAGGTGGCTCGGCAGGTGTCACGCCCTCCACTGCCCTCCGTGGGCTAGAAAGGGCACGAAATTGCAGGTGAGCTCCTGTCCGCACTTCAGTAAACGGCCACATAGACGCCCGAGTCCAATCCCTTGCCACCCGAGCTGTGATCATCCTCTGCCCTCGACGTCCATATAAAAGCGGAGCACTAGCTTGTCCTCGAGACCACCGCGCAAACCGTTCCAAGGTTTGACCTTTGTGCGCAGAGAATTTCCCAGTTTAGGGGGGGAACTCATTTCGGGACCCAATTAGGTTTAGGAGAAATTCGGGAGGATCGTCGTGTAGGAGGTCAAACAGAGCTGAGAAATAGCGTCTAGAGGCTCTTGCGCCCCTCCTCGATCGAAAACCGAAAGGAAACCACCGGCGGAACCATAGGTTCACCATAGAACAGTTCGGCGGGAGAGGGGGTCACCGGTGAGGTCCGGTGCGCCTGCTGTTTAGATTCCAACCGAGGCCATTCCGAGCTTCCCGAGGTCTCCCTGAACGTGGTGACGCGATTAGCGCGCGAAGGGGGTGGTCAGGAGGGCGGGAACACGTTGTCGATGTTGCAAAGAGACATAGCGCTTGTCGCCGGCGAGCTACGGCAGTCAGCCGATGGCGGCATGATGTCCATATGCTCAGCATCCAAAATTATGTGGGGGCGGCAAGTCTCACCATCACCGGCAAGCTAGGTCGCCGGGAACGCCGACCTCGCCGGGCTCCGGCGGCTCGGGGTGGCGACGTCGGGAGGCAGACGAAGGCGCGGGTCCCATGTGTCAGATGCTGTGTTAAGCGCGCGCTAGCGCGCGGTTAGTTTAAATTAAACAGGCGGGCCCCGCTGTCAACCTCCGGGTTAGCGCGGGAGATGATTTTCTATAGGAAAATAATTCAGAGATCAGCCCAAACTTTAGAAATTCATAACTTTGGCTAGAAGTGTCCAAATTCAGTGAACCAATTTTTGCTGAACTCAGCTTTTTGAGTACTTTCCAGCAACACAAATTTCAGCTCATGAAACTTGATGGTTTTCCAGAATTAATTCCCTAAAGTTTAAACTGTCAGGAATTATTTATGTAGAATTACTTTATGAAAAATTCACAAATTTGGCTGGGAGGTTCACTGAAAAATCCTTGAGTCACAGTAAAATTTTCAGACCCATCCAAGTTCATTTAGTTCCCCTAATGGTGTGATTAATTGAACTGCCCTGAGAAAATCGAAAAATGTCCAGAAACATTTTTCAGATTTTCTCAAATCTTGTTTAGGGCATAACTTCCTCTAGAATTCTTCAAAAGACATGAAACCAAGTCCATTAGAACCATATTACATTCTAGTTTCCAGAGAGTATGGGTTGTAGCCATGAAAACCCCTGGAAGTCCTTAGAGGCTCTAATGTTGACCAAATAGGCTTTTATTTGTACAAGGCTCAAATGAACTTTGTTTCAAATGAAACTTGGTCAGTACTCTGGTTAGGACCCTACCAAGTTAACATAAAAATTTCAGAACCAAAGGGGAGGTCTAGCTAGAGTTATAGTAATTGCTTATTCAATTCTAACCATTGCATTTGAATTGACATGTAGTTTCTCGTTAACGTGTAGTCGCTGAAGGCGAGGAGACTCCGGAAGTACTTGACTTCCTTCTTCCGGACGAAGCCCTAACCACTTACCAGCAGCAACAGGGCAAGTCCCGGTTTGCATTAAACCGTTTTACAAAGTTTTGCTTTGTTTACATACTTAGTATGATGTATGTATATGTGCATTAGGTGTAGGGTGGATGAAACCCAAATGCATAACCAGATGTTCCCCATAAGAGTGAGGGTAGTGTCTAAGTCCTCGAGTAGACAGGTTATGCTTAATCATTCATAGGACTTCGGTACAAGTCGAGTAGTTGGAATCTACTCGCGAGTTAGGCTTGGCACACACGGGATTGGTTCGAGTGATGTGAGATCACTTTATTAATGAAGATGATACTAGGCAGGGGCTAGGGCGCAGCAAGAGGAAGTCTTATGTGTGCAGCCCTGTCTGTGTCGATTGAGGACCGATCCATGTGCGGCCCTGCTGAGCAAGTATTGAACGTACCGAAGGCATATCGGATATCTGGGCCCCGGTAAACTGATGTAACCTAAACCTCCGGGCGTCGAGTCATAGCACACCGATTTATAGGTGTCGGTTGAGGGAAGCAAGGTGGAAATCTGCTAATGGGCATAGAGAGATGCTCCGTGTAGGGAAACTCCTGTCCGTTTCGGTGCGACCGGTTCGACGTTTGGGCTGTTGGGTGAAAGGTTGTCCCGTACAGCATTGAGTGAGCGTGCTGTGCAGCTCCACGGGTGGGCGTACGTGACGTGCTCTTCGGGTATCCCTGCAGGTGTATATCGAGTCGATTCGCCGTCCCTCACCGTGACGAGTACCGCTTGTTCACTGAGTCATGACGTAGGCTAATATATGAAATATGATGATTCAATATTGCTGTTATGATATAATTGTATTACTACATGTGTGCCACGAAATATTGCTCACTAAATTTCATATTCATGAACTGTTAACTTGTGGCTAAAATATAAACTAAGGATGAACTTGTAGGCGTGTCCATTTGCTGAAATTTACCATCCCATAATCGTTATACACTACGTGTAGAGTTTCATGCCTAGGTGAGTCGGTTAAGTCTTGTTGAGCCATTGTGCTCATGGTTGCTGCTTAAGTGTTTTTCAGGTGAGGAGCCACCCACGGACTCAGGTTACGAGTCTACCGGTGAGGGTTACCATCCGTCGGGGACCACGGCTGAGTGGGAGCTGTACACGCCGCGCTAAGCTGAGGAGTGCAGCTAGTGTGGGTTGCCCTAGGGCTGGGCAACCGACTTTTGCTAGATAGGCGGCGTGAGTTGTACAAATTTAACTACCGCTGTGTAATATAAACACTAGTTTGTAACTGAGTAGTGTACTACTTTGTACATTTCAGTTGGTTTTCAATGTAATACAATGTATCCTTGTGATGTGCGCTGTCGGGTATCGCATCGTGCGGCACCACCCTCTGCGATCCTGGATGAGCATATTCCGGTCCGCCACAGGGACATAGAAATAGAGACGGGAATGTAGAAATGGAGAATGGTACATAGAAATGGAGAAGGGATTGTAGAAATGGAACAAGTGATATAGAAATGGTGAGGAATGGAAATAAGATAGCTGAAATTGAGCCATTTCAAAATTTCCCTCTTCCCAAAAATTCCAAAATTCTTCTCAATTTTTCCTGATTTTCCCCAAATTCGCCACAATTCCCCTAGGGGGAATTTCCCCCACATTTGGGGGGAATTTTCCCCCAAATTGGCCGCACCAAATTAGAGGGAGACCCCTTGGCCGCAGCCCTTGAGGGGGGGAGCCCTAGTCCCCCACCTCTAGGACTCTTTGGTGAAGTCCCCCACCTCTAGGACTCTTTGGTTAAGTCCCCCGCCTCTAGGACACTTGGGTTAAGTCCCCCACCTCTAGGACTCCTTGTCCCCCACCCCAAGGACTCTTTGGTTGAGTCCCCTACCTTTAGGACTCTTTGTTTCCACCCCTAGGACTCTTTGGTTGAGTCCCATACTTCTAGGACTCTTTGTTTCCACTCCTAGGACTCTTTGGTTGAGTCCCATACTTCTAGGACTATTTGTTTCCACCCCTAGGACTCTTTTTTCCCCTTATAAATATAACCCCCACCCCCTGGCCGCACCCCTCTCTCTTTTGGTCGTCCCTTGCCAAGTCACCGAGTTCCCCCCCTTGCCAGAATTTGGCCACCGTCGAGCCCCGTCATGCCTCGCCGTTGGCCCGACGATCCGCCCTACCATAATTTTCCATAGAAAAATTCCTCGCTGCTGCCGTTGCTAGGATAAAGGCCCTGCCACAAGGAGGAAGTGAGGTAGGTCTTCATTACCCATCTTACGACGTCGCCACTATTTCTACGCATCCGTTTTTCTTCACCCCCTTCGAGCAGAAACTTCTGCATGTTGACAGATTGTGTTTTGATTGATTTTTGATGGTGGAATTGATCTAAATCTTGAGTCAAGATCATCACAACGTCCTCACTTGATCCCAGCACCCTTGTTTATCATAAAACCCCATGAAATCCCATTAAAACATGCAAGAACATGTACAAACTAGTTTAATAAAACAGCACCATAGGATTTGCATTCATATACCCCATTGCATATTGAGTAAAGTTTGTGCATGATGATTGATTGCTGTAAATTTTGTATGGGCGTGGTCATGAGTAGAAGGTCAAGCTCAAGAGACCATCTACGAGTAACTACATCACCAAGACTTCAAGACGCTTGAGCAACAAGAACCACGGGAGCAAGGCAAGTGCCCCTTGACCATATTGATCCCATGTTTTCAAACTGTTTTGTTTGCGAAAACTTGTATGCTTGAGTCAACTTGATGGGACACCCTTTTATAGGAGTTTACTAATTTTGTTAACCATCCTTGTCGCTGGGAAAGTTGATGAGTCGGGTATGGTCGTTTTTCCTTTTTGCTTCGCTTAACTTACGGGATACGGGAAGCTGAAATAAAACATGTCTAGCTACTGCACTCATACGAATAATGATGATGAGAACTTGATGACTTTAATGAGCATGGAATCGGGGAGATCTAGGCAAGCTTGGTTCATGGATGTTGCTGAATGAGATGGTGGTTTACTTCCATAGATCTAAGGACCGGTTCATGCCAGCACATGCTAGGAAAACAGTGCCACCACAAGGCCAAATATGGGTGCGGCTTAGCTGACTAATTAGGTGTGTTGATAGGTTGTTATGGACCGTAGGATGGCGCGGGGAATGGGAGTTGAGAGGGACTGCCCTGGAAACTGCATGGCACAAGAGAGGGTCCATGGGTGGGAGAATGGTGATTCGAGCCTGCCGGTGAAACCTCAGTAGGTCCATATCAAGTAGCCCCTTTGTAAAGGCTATTTTGTGATCTCTTGGCCATACACAGACGGTTGTGTACTGGTATAATGGAGGTTTTGCAGTCGCCGAGGGGTGACGAAATCATGAACTTGTGGGTAAAGTGGTGCAACCTCTGCAGAGTGTAAAACTATCATGATAGCCGTGCTTCTGGTCACAAGCACCTGGCCAACTTACATGATTAGAGGCAGATTTGGGATGTTTATTCGGTATGGTTATGGTATGGTCATTGGGATTGGTTTTGGTACTGTTTTGAGTCATGACAATGAGTTTAGTTTTGGCTATGTGAATATGAGATGGTTATGAATATTTATGAGCATGAGATGAACTTGAGAAAGATTATTGGTTGGTTGAAGCATGATAAATGATGAATTATGATGAGAGGATGTTGCTGAGTTACTTGATTATGATGGGATAAATTTCACCTAGAAATAGTTGCTATTTTTATCATGTTGTGAAATAAAATTTGCTTGCTGCAATGAGCCTTTTTATTTCATACCTTGTTGTAAGCTACATGTCATACTTTTCCCGTACTTGCTGAGTACAACATGTACTTACCCTTGCATTACCACATATACATCAGCTACAGAAGATGAGTACTTAGAGGACCATGTGGAGTACTAGGCGTGCAAACTACCGTCAACATGCCTGTGGAGCTGAAGATTGGAGTCTGCTGTTTTAGTCACTTTCCGCTGTCGTTTAGAGAGTTCCGCTGCAAGTATAAGATAGACATTGACACGACCCGCTCAACCGAGACAGGCCACTCGCCCGGGAATCGCATTGGGTGGTGCCGTGTTGTGCGGCACCCAACAGCACACATATGAGGAACAATGTATTGCATAAAACAATAGCGGAAGCTTACAAGTTTTGCTTTGTAAATACTTTGCATCAAGTAACTACAGCGGAAGTCTATATCAACTCGCGTCGAATAACTAAGAGCACTCGAGATGAAGTCCAGCCTGCGGACTTCTCTCGCTAGCAACACGAAGACAAGCAGCAGCGGCTGGGTTCTCCATGTGTTACCTGACTCGGGAGTCCCCGAGTCTCACCGGACAACCTTCTTTTCAGCATCGTTGTTAACCTGCAAAACCACTTATATAGCAAGCGTGAGCACATAGGCTCAGCAAGTCTGACCCGTCTCTCCTAAGCAAGAAACTCTACATGCACGACGGTTGCAATTGGGTTGGCTAGATTTGCATAAAGGACTCGCCTAAAGTCGATCCTTAACTTTCAGATTTTTAAGCCTCATTGTGCAAACCTTGAGCCGAAAAGCATCGCAACTCCACAATCAAACAAGAAACGCTTTGTTGCGATGCTCCTTGCACAAAGTGAAAGTAAACTTTAATGAGCCTATCTCTAATTCAATCATGGTTGCAATACAAGTTATAGCACCGCCTTATCAAGTTCAAAGAAAAACAATTCCAGTTGTTACTACGTCAAGACGCAGTGGGCAAGTATGCTCATATGACCGCGAGCGACGGTGATTCGAATCAGTACACGCCCGGACTACACGACACGTACACCCGTACTCCGAGTTGCCGGCAGCAACCTCGACTGACGTTGTACGCGGCCACCTTTCCCAAGATCTTCCACATTGGACGCAGTCCAACTGCCCCGAGTACGCAAGCTCCCTCAAGGTACATACACGCTGTGGTATGTTCTTGAGCGAGTTACCTCCTGCTACCCTGACGCCGAAAGCCTAAGGCAGTTGGAAAAGTTCCCTATGGATCTCCCAAGGTACATCGGTTTCTTGGGTCCCATATAGCCAGTATGTGCCCGGTACACAACTCAAACTTGTCCAACCGGGCCAAGCACGGACGGCCTTAACCGACACAGGCAGGGCTGTGCACGCACGGCCTCCAACCTGCTGCATCTAAACCTCACTGCCCAGTCTCCATTTCTTATGTGTGAACTTTCCTCATCTTTTCTAATTCGGACCCGTTCCGAGTAAACCAGCCCTAAACTCGCGAGTAGATTCCAACTACTCATCTTCTACCGGACCTTTCCTACTAACATTAGCGTAGCAAAATTCCCTCGAGGAGTTTCTATTCTACCCTTTCTCTCTTAGGTGTTTTTGGTCATGCAAGTGAGGTTTTCAATATCATCTAGACGTAATGCAATCAACGATGCAAAGCTATGATCTCTACAAACGGAAATGCTTTATAAAACTGTTCAAATGCAAACCGGGGCTTGCCTGTTTTGCAGGTGACTACTGTTACAATCAGTTAGTGACGATCACTTGGAGCTTGATCACTTGTTCTCCTCCCTCCTTGATCTTCACTTCAAGTCCTTCTCACCTTGTTCACGTATATGCTACACGATATGATCGTGGATATGTATTTAATTGAAAAGCTTTTGCTAATAAGATCTAAGGACAGTTTTAAAACTGGAACTTTGTTTAAGAATTTAAAATGACATTGGTGCTAGTGGTTTGGGTTGGGCTTAAACACTAAGATCAAGTGTTTAGTGCTCCTTCCCACTTAAGTGTTGATCACCTTAAGAAATCACACATGACAGTGGTGATCCAGAGCTCTAATGGAGCTGAGAATTTTCATGTGAGTTCCTTGTCACAAGAAAGTCCTCTGGACCAAAATTTAGCACATTTCATGGAATGGTTTATTCAGAATAATTCTCTAAGTGTTTAGTCAAAGATGAATTAAATCAGAGGTAACATCCATGTTCATGTCAAATTCAGTGAACCACAATTTCAATTATAGTTTATAGAGTCTACATGAATTTTCCTAGGATTTTTGGAGCTAGGAATTTCCCAGAACTGAATTTACAAGTTTTGGAAATTCTCTGAAAATGTTTCTGTATTCATTTGAATACAGGAACTTACAATCTAAATTACCCTAATCAATTCAACTCCCAATGAGCTGAAACTTTTACAGGAGTCTAATAACACCCTAGAGAATATTCTGGCAAAAGTTGAGGATTTTTGGATAAACCAAACTCCCCCTAAAATTCTTTTGCTGAAAAGCTTTAAAGAATTTTCCAGAATTAAATAAAGACTTTCATACAAATTGGGTTGCATAATTGGATAGAGTTTGTCAATCTGAATCTAACCCAATTTGAATCACTAATTTTGGAGGTTCTTAGCAAAAGTTATGCTCTTCTAAAGTTTGGGGAAAAATCTGGAATTTGAATAAATCCGGGGAAAAGTTTAAACCTGACTGTGGGCCAGTGGGCACGTGTCAGCTGCTGAGGAAGTGCCACACGGGCTACAGAATTATTTCCCACGCTGTCACAGCCGATCCCGCGCCACAGAGTATCCGGCCCGTTTTCCCCGAGTCGCTGACACGCGGGCCCAGGGAGGTCGTCTTCCACCTCTCGCTCCCGCGCGATTCCGCCGCTGGGCTCGCCGGAGAAGCTCCGGGATCCATCGTCCGGCCATCTCAGCTGCTGAAACTCGCCGCCAGCCCCTAATTCAACGTGAGGAACACGCTGGTGGGGTTTGCTCGAGCCGGTAGGGCTCCCAAACTAGCCCACGACGGCGCAACGGTTCGGACGAAGTCCGGCGACGTCGCCCCGACGCCCTAAGCCTTCTAGGCTTCGGTTTCCAAGCTCTAGAGCACCGGCGTACGCTAAGGAACATCAACATGGGAATACAATGGCTCAGAAACGGTTCTAAATTAGGGTTCACCGTGCACCCGAACCTTTCCGCCATAGCCGCCGTCGTAAAAACAGGAAATACGTCGTGCACAGTGTGTTTCATGTGGGGTTTCAAAAGCAAACCGGTGCGTCCTTACGTATAGCCCTCGTGTGCGAAGTTTCGGGCTATCTAGACCATTATCAACTGGGAATTTTTCGGACACGTACCGGAAGGTCGGTTTGCACCGATCGGGAGAAATTCTCGAAATTCCCTGCCGACGATCCACGGTTGATCCTGAGCTTTGGGGGTGAGTTGCCTGGACGTCGCGCGCGCCCAGAGATGGCCTAGCTCGGTCGTAACAAGCCGCGGTTGAAGCTGCCCACGAGAGCACTTGCTCTCGGTTATATGGCGCTGCCATGGAAACTCGCCATTCTCGGTGCAGAGAGCGTGAATCCACTCGGTGATGGCTCAGGGGTGTGGTGGGGTGTTTTGCGGTGCGGTTTTGTTGCTCAGCTGCGGCTGGCACACGCGCTAGGTGGTGGTCGATCGACCGAGAGCTCGGCGGCAGCGCTCGGTTGATTTTTCTTGCGCGAGGAGGAAGAACAGGCCGAGGGTTCGGGGCTTCGGCGATGAGAGCAAAAAGGAGCCCGACAGGGGGTAATAAAGCCCTGGGCGAGGCGGTTCCCGCAGGGAGGCGGTCGCCCGAGGCGGTGAGCGCCGCTGTCGGCTCTGCCAATTGCTTCACGTGGGAAGTAAGCAAAACAGAGACTGTGGACTCCAGATCTTTTGCAATTTAGTGTTCCCAATGACATGTGGGACCCACTGATCAGTCCTCCTTATCCGCTCTCCAAATATCTCCCAAGTTTGAATGTTGAGTGAATTCAATTGTGGGAATTCAAATCTGGTATGCATTTGGATAATTGGGCAACGTTCATCCAAATTCAAACATGCATTTGAATTCTTTGTCTTTTAAAGTCCATTTTGCAAAATGGGTTGCAAACTATTTCCATAAATCATGAAACTTGGCACACCCCCTATTTGGACTCAAGGAATTCAAATATGAAATCTGATTTTTATTTTGTCTGCTGTAAATGAGATTTTTAGCACAACAGTTTTGAATTCCATTGTGTTTTTCTCATTTGAATTTTTGTTTGAACAAATTGTTCCAAATCTGATTTTTGTTTTCTCACACATATGGGAACGTCCCATCCTTGTTTTTAGACCCCTCTAGGGTTCCAAGTTCTCAAATGAACATTTGACTTGTGTGAAGAAAGCCCTCATGTGTGTTATCACATGTGGGAAAAAGTTTTAACAAGTCCCAAATTTCATACACATGAAACAAAACTTTGCAAACAAGTGTTTCTTTGTATTCATAATTTTTGGGACCTTTACATTCCTCCCCCCTTAAAAGGAATCTCGTCCCGAGATTCAAAAGAAGACGAGGTGGGAGGTAATTACAAGGTTTATGACAAAAGCTCCGGATAATTCTTGTGGATGTAATCTTTGGTTTCCCACGTCGCCTCTTCTGGGGTATGATTACTCCACAGGACTTTGTAAAATTTCAATGTCCGGTTCCTGGTGGTCCAGGTCTTTTCATCGATAATCTGTACAGGTTGCTCGACATAGGTGAGATCCGGCTTCAACTCATCGATGTCTTCAGTGCGGATGGCAGCGGTAAACTTGAGACACTTCCGTAGCTGGGACACGTGAAATATGTCGTGAATACCAGCAAGGCTTGCCGGTAGTTCCAGCCGGTAGGCTACAGTCCCGCACTTCTCCGTGATAGTAAATGTACCGATGAATCGGGGAGCAAGTTTCCCCTTGACACCAAACCGATGAATCCCCTTCATCGGAGACACACGAAGATACACGTGCTCTCCGACTTCGAAATGCAGCGGTCGACGTCTCTGGTCCGCGTAGCTCTTTTGACGAGATTGGGCAGCTTTGAGGTTCTCTTGTATTATCGGAACTCTCTCTTCGGCTTCATTGACAAGATCAACCCCGAATGTTACTCGTTCACCGGATTCGCATCAGTTCAATGGTGTATGGCACTTCCGGCCGTATAGAGCTTCATATGGTGCCATCTGGATGCTCGTCTGATATCCGTTGTTGTACGAGAACTCCGCCAGCGGTAAGTGATCATCCCAGCTCTTACCGTGGTGGATAGCACATGCTCTCAGCATATCCTCTAGTATTTGATTCACCCTCTCCATTTGCCCATCGGCTTGAGGGTGATACGCAGAGCTTCTAATCAACTTTGTCCCCAAGGATGCGTGTAGCTGCTCCCAGAAACGGGCTACGAACAGCGATCCTCTACCTGACACAATGGTGCGGGGAACTCCATGTAAGCACAAGATCCGTGCTATGTACAGCTCCGCATACTGCCTTGCGTTATACCCAGTATGCACCGGGATGAAGTGTGCCGATTTGGTTAACCGGTCCACGATTACCCAAATCGAATAATGGTTGTGGGAGGTCATCGGCAACCCGATGATGAAGTCCATACTCAAGTCTTCCCACTTCCATGCCGGTACTTGCAATGGCTGCAACAGGCCTGACTTCTTCATATGGTCGGCCTTGACTCTTCGACACGTATCACACTCTGAAACGTACTTTGCAACTTCACGTTTCATACGTGTCGACCAAAACTTCTTCCGGAGATCTTGGTACATTTTATTACTGCCCAGATGAATGGAAAACTTGGACAACCGTAGTCCCATATCCCGGGGTACTACAATCCGGTCGTTAAACCATAAAGTACCCTCATCATCCTTCCGGAAGCACTTCATTTCTCCGTTGACTATCCTTCGCTGTATGTGAGACATACCCTTGTCTTTCCGTTGAGCTTCAATGATCTCCTCTCGGATGGTAGGAATGAGAGCGAGATTGTAGAGAGCTCCATACGGGATGACACGGAGGCTTGGTTCTTTATCATCCATTTCAGCAATAGTTAGGTGATGGATATACGCCTTACAACTAAGCGCATCGGCGACCACAATAGCCTTTCCTGCATGATAATGAATCTCTAGTTCATAATCCTTAATGAGCTCTAGCCATCTTCGTTGCCTCATGTTCAATTCTTTCTGAGTGAAGATGTACTTCAAGCTCTTGTGGTCGGTGTAGAGGTGTACAAGATTTCCGAGCAAGTAATGCCTCCACATCTTCAAAGCAAGGACCACGGCAGCTAACTCAAGATCATGAGTTGGATAATGCTGCTCGTGAGTTCTGAGTTAACGAGATCCATAAGCGACCACTCGTCTTTCTTGCATCAGCACGCAGCCAAGACCGATGCCAGATGCATCGCAATAAACGTCGAATGGCTTCGTTGTATCCGGCTGAGCAAGAACTGGGGCTGTTGTGAGATGCTTCACTAAGGTCTTGAAAGCTTGTTCACACGCAGCACCCCACACAAATCTGGTGTTCTTCTTTAATAATTCCGTCATAGGTTTAGCAATCTTGGAGAAACTCGGAATAAACCTCCGGTAGTAACCCGCTAAACCGAGGAAGCTTCGGATTTCATGTACTGACTTTGGTGACTCCCATTTCTGTACTTGGATAATCTTACTTGGATCTACAGCGATGCCCTCCGCTGAAATGATGTGTCCAAGAAAAGGTACTTGATTAATCCAGAATTCACACTTGCTGAATTTTGCATAGAGCTGATGATCTCGCAATCTTTGTAGCACAATATGCAGATGTTCAGCATGTTCTTCCTCTGACTTGGAGTACACCAAGATATCGTCGATGAAAACAACGACGAATTTATCTAACTCCGGCATGAACACTGAATTCATCAGGTACATAAAGTGTGCCGGAGCGTTGGTCAAACCAAAAGACATAACGAGATACTCATACAGCCCGTACCTCGTTGAAAATGCCGTCTTCGGAATATCTTCTGCCCGGATTTTAATCTGATGATATCCGGACCGAAGATCCATCTTCGAAAATACCTTCGCATCCACTAATTGATCGAAGATCATATCAATGCAAGATAGTGGATACTTGTTCTTGATGGTAACGGCATTCAAAGGACGATAATCAACACAAAGCCGTAGTGTTTCGTCCTTCTTATTGACAAACAATGCTGAACAACCCCAAGGTGACGAACTTGGTCGTATAAAGCCCTTGCTCATTAGGTCATTCAGCTGTGTCTTCAATTCTGCCAGTTCATTGGGTGCCATCTTGTACGGCCTTCGTGATATCGGTGTGGTTCCCGGTATAAGTTCGATCTTGAACTCAACATCTCGTTCGGGCGGCATGCCCGGTAAATCGTCGGGAAACACATCCGGGTACTCACGTACCACCGGAATGTCCTCTATCTTGACGGCTTCCGTGTGGTTCACTGTTGCAATCTGCTGCCGTCTGGCGCCCAGAATTAATATATGAAGACCGTGCTGTGGGGAGTTGAGCTCAACGGTCCTGGAGCTGATGTTAAGAACCGATCTGTGGTAATTCAACCACGACATTCCCAAAATGATGTCGATCTTCAGACCCTCAAGGATAATGAGAGTCGTAGGGTATATTTTACCCCCCAAACAAAGAGGTGCTCGGGAGACAACCTCGCTTGCGGTACTTCTGCCCCCGGGCGAAAATATGAGGTATTGCCTCTTTGTGTAAACGGTTTGCACCGGAATCAAAGAGAACTAAAACCGGTAGCTGACTCAGAGAAAACATCCCTGCTAAAGCGGCTTCTCCTTCCGGAACATCATTAATCACAGTATAGTGAATGTTGCCCCTTATCTGCCCTCCTATCTGCAGATTAAGGTACGGGTCGTATTGTTGTAAATATGATGACCCGCATCCTTGAATTCCCAACGAACATTGCCTAGCATAATGGCCCTTACGCCCACAAGTAAGACATGGATGCCTCTGCGGTTCTTCGTTGACTTGTGGTGGACTGCTAGGTACATATGGCTGCAGCGATGGAGCACAAACCACCGTCTGATGCTGCGGCTGTGGAGGTGGTGCAAGTTGTAGAACTTGACCAGCAATCAATCTCTGAGGAGTTGATCGTACAGGTGGCCTCCATCTTTCACCGGGTGGCGTTTGATACACCAAACGGTACTTCTGAGGCACATGACTTGTGCTAGCCTGCTCGATCTTACTCATCTTTCTCTTCTCCGCTTGCCACTCAAGTGTCGGCTTCTCTTGAATGAAAGCCGCATTGACCATGTCGGTGTAACTGCCGTTATTATGTACGGCCAGCTTCTCCTGTAATATGGCACTCAGGCCATGGAAAAATAGGTCACACCGTGCCTCTTCTCTCGCCACATATTCGGGAGCATATTGGGCCAAAAGATTAAATCTCCTGACATACTTGAGGACACTCATGTCCCCTTGCTTCAAGCCCAAAAATTCCTCCCGCTTTGCCTTGACAATACCTAGTGGTATGTAACGAGTACGAAAGGCTTCACAAAACCCTCTCCATGTTACTTGATGGCCCTCCGGAATGGTGGCAATATAATCCACCCACCAGTTTCCGGCGGCTCCATGGAGTTGTTGAGCGGCAAACTTTGTCTTCTGGTATTCATCACACTTGAATACTCCAAACTTGGACTCCATGATACGAAGCCATTGATCTGCTTCCACAGGTTCGGTGGCTTCAGTAAAAATTGGCGGTTGAGTCGCCAAGAAGTCCAGATAAGCGTCCC
Source organism: Neostapfia colusana (assembly GCA_030760725.1). Classification (NCBI taxonomy): domain Eukaryota; kingdom Viridiplantae; phylum Streptophyta; class Magnoliopsida; order Poales; family Poaceae; genus Neostapfia; species Neostapfia colusana. Next base: position 37,192,867 of record JASWHV010000009.1, on the reverse strand, counting down.
GAGGTGGAACGACTTGTTGCGTGTTCTGGAGTATGCCTTGCTGTACCAAAGCTTGGAGTAAGCATGTGTGTTCTTGCGTTGCTTCTTGGAGTAGCCTAGCATTCTCTTGGTTAGACTCGACGACTCGAGTCATAAGATCCATCCATACCGTGGATGGTGGTTCCGATGGTGGGGTAGAAGCATCACCACCTCGACGAGAACTTCCGGCACTACCCCTAGAGCGATTACGAACCATACTGCGAAATGTAGTTGAGATGAGTTAAACAAGAACTCAGCAGTATGTGAGACTAATGGAAACATGATTATGTCAAAACTTTATCAAAGCAGTAACAAAATTCATGTTTACCAAACTCCTTAGTAGGCATATCTATCCAGCCTATCTGTACAGGACAGACCTTTATGCACTATATCCAGATTTTGATCTAGTTAAGGGCATTTTCATAACTCAAGTTGAATACCAAAGTTAAAGTTAACTTCAGTATCTTTCCAACGAGTACTCATATGGCCCCAGATCATCTCCGGATTTAAAGTTATGATTTTCCAAAGTTGACAGAATTCCTGGATAAAATTTGCCAGCACCTCCTTTGTACGTGGCTGATTTTATCACAGTTGTATATGTAAATACAATAAGAACCTGAACAAACTTTGAACTACACAATGTTGCACATTTCATAACCTATCCAATGGTGTATCATAGGCTTCTTAAGGGTTTCTCTATAGAAAGTTATGGCTTAAAAACATAAAGGTCCAGAGAGGTTTTGTTACTGTCCTGGTTCTGGACAGTTTACCTTACTCTGAACTTTCTACCCATTTAGCTTGTGATTTAGCTCTGGAGGTCTACAAGGAAGTTGTAGATCACTTGAAAATCTTTCCAGAACTGTATCATACACCTTAATTGGGTCAAGCTACCAAAAGTTATGCTCTGTTGAAGTCCAGCACAAATTTCTGCTGAAAACAGAGCACTCTGTTTTTGAAATCTTTGAAGCCTAGTCCTCCTCTCATTTGAATCTTAGCTCAAAATAAGAGTTCAGTAACTAATATTTGTTTCAAACTTCCATTTTTATTTGAAAGTTAGTTCATGAGTCATTTCTTCAAAGAAAAGGGGTTATTATGTTTAGTACAGCGTCGATGCACCGTAAGAAGCATGTCGGTACTACGTAGCCTCACCAAAACAAAATCCTAACCGGATTATACCGGTATAACGTATCTTAGGTGGCACTAAAATGGTCATTCGCAAATGTGTACTATTCGTACTACGGTTTCGTGGTTAATCCTGCATAAGTCACACTCAATCATCAGGTCCGGCTGCACACCGAACCCGGTATCCATACAGTTCTTACACCCGTCCGTCATCACTCACACAGGTGTTCTCAAGCCAAACACGCCTTGAGGTACGTGTTCACGTTACTAACCACGTGACGGGGTTTCCCAAATTGCACCACGCACGCCTGGGACAGACGTTTCTCGAATACCCCAAACGACATGAAGAGTCGTAGAGGATACTAAAGCGGGTTGGGTTACCTGCCACCCGTGGGGCTCCATCCTTCAGCTTGTGCGCACTGGTGGACAGCGCTTACGTGCACCCCCAAGAAATAAATTGTCCCGAGATGCACGATTTTCTGACATAACAAATAAGTTAGATTGCCACCTTCATATTAAGCTAATAGTAATCCTTATGTGGGCCTAGTACCGTATCCTCACCGTAACCTATATTTTTGTCGTAATACCTTCCTTATTCCGTGTGCCATTACCAATGCGGCTCTGATACCACGCTGCCACGACCCGCTCAACCGAGACAGGCCACTCGCTCGGGAAACGCATTGGGTGGTGCCGTGTTGTGCGGCACCCAACAGCACACATATGAGGAACAATGTATTGCATAAAACAATAGCGGAAGCTTACAAGTTTTGCTTTGTAAATACTTTACATCAAGTAACTACAGCGGAAGTCTATATCAACTCACATCGAATAACTAAGAGCACTCGAGATGAAGTCCAGCCCGCGGACTTCTCTCCCTAGCAACACGAAGACAAGCAGCAGCGGCTGGGTTCTCCATGTGTTACCTGACTCGGGAGTCCCCGAGTCTCACCGGACAACCTTCTTTTCAGCATCGTTGTTAACCTGCAAAACCACTTATATAGCAAGCGTGAGCACATAGGCTCAGCAAGTCTGACCCGTCTCTCCTAAGCAAGAAACTCTACATGCACGACGGTTGCAATTGGGTTGGCTAGATTTGCATAAAGGACTCGCCTAAAGTCGATCCTTAACTTTCAGATTTTTAAGCCTCATTGTGCAAACCTTGAGCCGAAAAGCATCGCAACTCCACAATCAAACAAGAAACGCTTTGTTGCGATGCTCCTTGCACAAAGTGAAAGTAAACTTTAATGAGCCTATCTCTAATTCAATCATGGTTGCAATACAAGTTATAGCACCGCCTTATCAAGTTCAAAGATAAACAATTCCAGTTGTTACTACGTCAAGACGCAGTGGGCAAGTATGCTCATATGACCGCGAGCGACGGTGATTCGAATCAGTACACGCCCGGACTACACGACACGTACACCCGTACTCCGAGTTGCCGGCAGCAACCTCGACTGACGTTGTACGTGGCCACCTTTCCCAAGATCTTCCACATTGGACGCAGTCTAACTGCCCCGAGTACGCATGCTCCCTCAAGGTACATACCCGCTGTGGTATGTTCTTGAGCGAGTTACCTCCTGCTACCCTGACGCCAAAAGCCTAAGGCAGTTGGAAAAGTTCCACTATGGATCTCCCAAGGTACATCGGTTTCCTGGGTCCCATATAGCCAGTATGTGCCCGGTACACAACTCAAACTTGTCCAACAGGGCCAAGCATGGACGGGCCTTAACCGACACAGGCAGGGCTATGCACGCACGGCCTGCAACCTGCTGCATCTAAACCTCCCTGCCCGGTATCCATTTCTTATGTGTGAACTTTCCTCATCTTTTCTAATTCAGACCCGTTCCGAGTAAACCAGCCCTAAACTCGCGAGTAGATTCCAACTACCCGTCTTCTACCGGACCTTTCCTACTAACATTAGCGTAGCCAAATTCCCTCGAGGAGTTGCTATTCTACCCTTTCTCTCTTAGGTGTTCTTGGTCATGCAAGTGAGGTTTTCAATATCATCTAGACGTAATGCAATCAACGATGCAAAGCTATGATCTCTACAAACGGAAATGCTTTATAAAACTGTTCAAATGCAAACTTGGGCTTGCCTGTTTTGCTGGTGACTACTGTTACAATCAGTTGGTGACGATCACTTGGAGCTTGATCACTTGTTCTCCTCCCTCCTTGATCTTCACTTCAAGTCCTTCTCACCTTCTTCACGTATATGCTACACGATATGATCATGCATATGTATTTAATTGAAAAGATTTTGCTAATAAGATCTAAGGACAGTTTTAAAACTGGAACTTTGTTTAAGAATTTAAAATGACATTGGTGCTAGTGGTTTGGATTGGGCTTAAACACTAAGATCAAGTGTTGAGTGCTCCTTCCCACTTAAGTGTTGATCACCTTAAGAGATCACACATGACAGTGGTGATCCAGAGCTCTAATGGAGCTGAGAATTTTCATGTGAGTTCCTTGTCACAAGAAAGTCCTCTGGACCAAAATTTAGCACATTTCATGGAATGGTTTATTCAGAATAATTCTCTAAGTGTTTAGCCAAAGATGAATTAATTCTGAGGTAACATCCATGTTCATGTCAAACTCAGTGAACCACAATTTCAATTATAGTTTATAGAGTCTACATGAATTTTCCTAGGATTTTTGGAGCTAGGAATTTCCCAGAACTGAATTTACAGGTTTTGGAAATTCTCTGAAAATGTTTCTGTATTCATTTGAATACAGGAACTTACAATCTAAATTACCCTGATAAATTCAACTCCAAATGAGCTGAAACTTTTACAGGACTCTAATAACACCCTAGAGAATATTCTGGCAAAATTTGAGGATTTTTGGATAAACCAAACTCCCTCTAAAATTCTTTTTCTTAAAAGCTTTAAAGAATTTTCCAGAATTAAATAAAGACTTTCATACAAATTGGTTGCATAATTGGATAGAGTTTGTCAATATGAATCTAACCCAATTTGAATCACTAATTTTGGAGGTTCCTAGCAAAAGTTATGCTCTTCTAAAGTTTGGGGAAAAATCTGGAATTTGAATAAATCCGGGGAAAAGTTTAAACCTGACTGTGGGCCATGGGGCACGTGTCAGCTGCTGAGGAAGTGCCACACGGGCTACAGAATTATTTCCAGCGCTGTCACAGCCGATCCCGCGCCACAGAGTATCCGGCCCATTTTCCCCGAGTCGCTGACACGCGGGCCCAGGGAGGTCGTCTTCCATCTCTCGCTCCCGCGCGATTCCGCCGCCGGGCTCGCCGGAGAAGCTCCGGGATCCGTCGTTCGGCCATCTCAGCTGCTGAAACTCGCCGCCAGCCCCTAATTCAACGTGAGGAACACGCTGGTGGGGTTTGCTCGAGCCGGTAGGGCTCCCAAACTAGCCCGCGACGGCGCAACGGTTCGGACGAAGTCCGGCGACGTCGCCCTGACGCCCTAAGCCTTTTAGGCTTCGGTTTCCAAGCTCTAGAGCACCGGCGGACGCTAAGGAACATTGACATGGGAATGCAATGGCTCAGAAACGGTTCTAAATTAGGGTTCACCGTGCACCCGAACCTTTCCGCCATAGCCGCCGTCGTAAAAACTGGAAATACGTCGTGCACAGTGTGTTTCATGTGGGGTTTCAAAAGCAAACCGGTGCGTCCTTACATCTAGCCCTCGTGTGCGAAGTTTCGGGCTATCTAGACCATAATCAACTGGGAATTTCTCGGACACGTACCGGAAGGTCGGTTTGCACCGATCGGGAGAAATTCTCGAAATTCCCTGCCGACGATCCACGGTTGATCCTGAGCTTCGGGGGTGAGTTGCCTGGACGTCGCGCGCGCCCAGAGATGGCCTAGCTCGGTCGTAACAAGCCGCGGTTGAAGCTGCCCACGAGAGCACTTGCTCTCGGTTCTATGGTGGCTGCCGTGGAAACTCGCCGTTCTCGGTGCAGAGAGAGTGAATCCGCTCGGTGATGGCTCGGGGGTGTGGTGGGGTGTTTTGCGGTGCGGTTTTGTTGCTCAGCTGCGGCTGGCACACACGCTAGGTGGTGGTCGATCGACCGAGAGCTCGGCGGCAGCGCTCGGTTGATTTTTCTTGCGCGAGGAGGAAGAACAGGCCGAGGGTTCGGGGCTTCGGCGATGAGAGCGAAAAGGAGCCCAACAGGGGGTAATAAAGCCCTGGGCGAGGCGGTCGCCCGAGGCGGTGAGCGCCGCTGTCGGCTCTGCCGATTGCTTCACGTGGGAAGTAAGCAAAACAGAGACTGTGGACTCCAGATCTTTTGCAATTTCAGTGTTCCCAATGACATGTGGGACCCACTGATCAGTCCTCCTTATCCCCTCTCCAAATATCTCCCAAGTTTGAATGTTGAGTGAATTCAATTGTGGGAATTCAAATCTGGTATGCATTTGGATAATTGGGCAAGTTTCATCCAAATTCAAACATGCATTTGAATTCTTTGTCTTTTAAAGTCCATTTTGCAAAATGGGTTGCAAACTATTTCCATAAATCATGAAACTTGGCACACCCCCTAATTTGGACTCAAGGAATTCAAATATGAAATCTGATTTTTATTTTGGCTGCTGTAAATGAGATTTTTAGCACAACAGTTTTGAATTCCATTGTGTTTTTCTCATTTGAATTTTTGTTTGAACAAATTGTTCCAAATCTGATTTTTGTTTTCTCACACATATGGGAACGTCCCATCCTTGTTTTTAGACCCCTCTAGGGTTCCTAGTTCTCAAATGAACATTTGACTTGTGTGAAGAAAGCCCTCATGTGTGTTATCACATGTGGGAAAAAGTTTTAACAAGTCCCAAGTTTCATACACATGAAACAAAACTTTGCAAACAAGTGTGTCTTTGTATTCATAATTTTTGGGACCTTTACAGACATTCATGAGTGAGACAATGAGTCGATGTAATAAAGTACTTATACATTATTCGTACGTGGTTATATTCTGAATTCAGTTTGTGGAATACATGTGTATGTGTGATGAACATCCTTGGCACACATATGCATTCACTTGGTTATATTTTTAGAACCGGGTATGACATCCTGCCATAGGGAGAAAGTCGCAAGAAGCTCGGTGGAGCTTCAGGCGGGGGTTTCAGCCGGGAGCTGGCGCATGCTGGTGACCAACCGAGGGAAAACAGAGAAGTTACTTCTGTGGGTGGCTGACTAGTGGGCCCCTCCCACCTAATTCTCCATTGATATTTTCACTTTTGTCTCCAATTAACTCCTTTGCTTCCTCTCAATAGCATGGTATGAAATCTTTGAATTCAAATGATTTGAATTCTAGTGTGGAATTTGAAATTACTTTGGTTATTTGAATTTGAATTGGAATTTGAATCTTCCCATTTGCATTGTTCCAAAAGCATAGCAAACCAACTCAAATAATTCTGAATTTTTGAATGGATGCTAATTCAAATATGGAGAACACATTTGTGGAATCAAATTTGCAAATTTAGGAAGTTGGGATTTGAAACTGAAATTCAAATTCAGATTCGAGGGCTTCCTCTTTTGATCCCAAACAAATAGTAGAACCCCTCCAAATGAGCTCAAATTTGGGAGGCCTAATATTTGGGTTCTGGAGACTCAAGTTATGAATTTAGGTCTCCATGTTTGGAAGTTTTTGGGACGTTTGAATCACCACTTTGAACTCACACCATTATCATTCAAAGTTTTAATTCCCCTCATTTTCCTAAGTATGAATGTGCTGAATTTCTTGCTACCACTTTTGGGGATTTTACAAGTACGTGGAGCTTCATTGGTTGGAGGGGCTAACGTCCCTAGATCGATCGAGCTTGAAGAACAGGGATGAACACCAGGATTTACGTGGTTCGAGCCGCCGGAGCTTAAAACCCTACATCCACGGGAGTGTGTGTTGGATTGCTTGAGCTTGCGCGTTTATGTCTAAGGGTCGGAATCGAGAGATCGAAGATCCCTCTCTAGGAGTCTGCCCAGTCCTTTTATGTCTAAAGGCCGGGCAGTTACACTGTGGCCCAGGGCCGAAAGGTAGCCCCGCAGCTGTCCATACCCTATACACGATCTAGGGTATTTACAGCTACTTGTAGTGCTCGTTATCGGAGGAGTTAAGGCGCTCCGCCTAACAAGACGGGCACTTCAGACCAAGTAGAGGTTGATGATGGCGGGTGAAGGCCCTGTCTTGTCGCTGCGTCCTACTCGGTCTGCTGTGCAGCACTGTTCTGTTATTGCCGTTGTCAAGCCGTACCGCCCTGTACTGACACTGTAATGACTGCCAGGAGTGGGCTGAGGTGTGCGCTTCGCGCCATGCTTGTGGGGAATGTGCGAGTCCTGAATGCATGACTGGACTACGCACGTCTTCCTTGACTCCCGAGGCCCATGGCCCATGGTGGATTCTGGGACATGTGGCAGTTCCAGAGCCCTTCTCAGCGGGGAGGTCAGGCCAGGAGCCCGGGGACACATTGCAGCGCCGGACCTCGCCTCAGCGGGGAGACCAGGTCTGAGGCCGAGGACACGTGGTAGCTGCAGAGCCCTCCTCATCAGGGAGGTCAGGTCTGGAGCCTGAGGACACGTGGTAGCATCGGACCTCGCCTCAGAGGTTGGATAGGTCCAGGGCCGAGGACATGAGGAAGCTCCGAAAGCGCTCCTCAGCAGGGAGGTCAGGCCCGGAGCCTAGGGACACATGGCGGCACCGAAGCTCGCCTCAGCAGGGAGGACAGGTCTGGGCAGAGGGCACGTGGCAGATCCGGAGCCCTCCTCAGAGGGAAGGTCAGGCCGGAGCCCTGGGACACATAGAAGCGCCGGACCTCACCTCAGCGGGGAGGACAGGTCCAAGGCTGAGGGCACGTGGCAGCTCCGGAGCCCTACTCAGTGGGGGGTCAGGCCCAGAGCACGGGCACACGTGACAGCGCCGGACCTTGCCTCAGCGGGGAGGACAGGTCCGAGGACGAGGGCACATGGCAGCTCCGGAGTCCTCCTCAGTGGGGAGGTCAGGCCCGGAGCCTTGGGACACATGGCAGTGCCGGACCTCGCCTTAGCGGGGCGGATAGGTCCAGGACCGTGTACAGGTGGCGGTTCTAGAGCCCGCCTCAATAGGGAGGCGGGGTCTGGAGCCTCTTCAAGCCTATAGGACAACTCTAGAGTACCGACAGCTTCTTTACGACGGCCAACTCTAGCCCGTCATAAATAATTTAAGCTTATTTACGACAGCAACATCTAGGCCGCCGTAAATAAGGGATTTCAATTTAAAAAAAAAACAAAAGATGCTAGAGAGCTAGAGAGCTCACAGGTGTTGAGGGTGAAAATTAGTTGTAAATTTTGCAGGTCGGAGGAGCTAGAGAGCAAGGTGGAAAGGGCCTTTTATCTCAAGAATTCAAGGTGCAGAAGACTTCGGCAAAAGAACCTACTCGAGACCGGAGGAACGCTTGTGGGAAGCCTTTTTACCTTGGAAACTCAAGATACAAGCGCCCAGGTGGGAGTTCAACCCGAGAAGACCGAGCTACCTCGCGACCGCAAGATAAATCAGCTAAATCGCAAGATACAACTGCCGAGCAGGACTTAGAATTTCTCGGTACAATTAAAAATGTTGCAAATATTAGATTGCGTCGTGTCAAGTGTTCTAGAAGGTTCTGCACAATAGTCAAGTCTACTTTAAACTTAGGAGATCGGATCTTGTGGTTTGTATCGACTCTATACAAAGGCAGCTCTCTGCCGAAGAAAAACATAACCAATCAAGTCAATACAGACAAGTTTTTGTTCATATACTTTTCTTTCATGTTTTTTTAGTACGTATCCTAGTTTTGTAGTCCTTTGTTGCTTTGCCGAGGAAAGCATCCGTCCCTCTCCACGTAAGTAAGACTTACCATGTTCCTGATACAGGAACCTCGTTTTATCTATGTTTCGGTGAGCTAACGCCGAAATCTACCGCAGTACAGGTGATGTTGATCACCAGTTGGCGACTTCATCATCTGTTCCACAAACAGAATTGGTGACTCCGCTGGGAAGAGACATCATTCGCATCTACCAAACGCATCTACTATGTGATCGGCACGTTCTTGTACCGATCGCAACCTGGAAGAGCATGGCTGATGCGTCCAGGAGGAAGGCCGATGGCAAAGCCGTCGACGTGAGCAACATCATCAATGTCCATCTCGAGGATTTATCGCAGGAGGGCTGTGAATGCATCCAGGAAGAATTAGAGCGTGAGATCCAGGAGGAAAAGATGGCTCGGCTACAAACCAAGCTTGCTTGTTTCCAGAAGGCGCGAGGAGGTATCGTCAAGAAGGCTGACACACGCGAGGAGACAGCACGCAAGGTAAGCACACCTATATCACTTGAAGAACTTGTTCAGATTGTAGATGTATCAGTTGCCATGAAGTACAATGCCGATCTAGATCATATGGCATTGTCGGTAGTCGACAAACTCAAGAATTCACTCGACACGTTCAAATGCAACGTAGAACACACGATAGATCGGAACCTTCACCGGCAGATCCTATCTACCGTGCAACAACTGCAAGACGAGGCAGTACGCAAACGCGTAGAAGCTAACGTGAGTAGTGCAGCAGAGAACGCAGCCACCACGTCGTCACCTTGCGTGCCACCTACGTACGTGCAAGCAAGGCAGCCATCCTTGAACGTGCAGCAGCCATACTACCAAACAGTGGCATATTGACCTGCCGTTCAGCCCACAGGGAGTGGTGTACCGCTCGAGCGGCCAGTACCCGACACGTACTTTCCTCCATTACCCCCACAAGTTGCACCGAGCAACATGCTTAAACCTTCCATGCAACAGAACAATGCACCACACGAAGAACTTAGGGAACAAGTGACTAGAACACTTGGAGAGCTCGGGGTGGCAACCAGAACAACGATTAGAAACTACCGAATGCCTTATCCCGACCACTATGATAATGTCCCGTATCCTAGAGGCTTTAGGGTGCCAGATTACACTAAGTTTAGTGGGGAGGATTTTAAAACTACTCAAGAACACGTAGGACAATTCTTGATCCAGTGCAATGACGTAGGAATCACTGATGTTCACCGGATCAGGTTGTTCCCTTGTCCATAACCGGAACGACTTTTAGTTGGCTTACATCACTAGCTCCTAATTTTGTCCTCACTTGGCCGTGTCTAGAACAAAAATTCCATGAATACTTCTTCACCAGTGAAATCGAGCTAAGATTGTTCAATCTAACCGCAGTGAGGCAGAGACATAATGAACCTGCAGCTGAATACATCAAACAGTTTAGGGAGACTATGAACAAATGCTTCAGCTTAACCAGAGGGGAAAAAGATTTGGCCGATCTAGCGTTTTCGGGGCTTCTACCGTATCTTAGGGAGAAGATGGATGGCGTGAAGTTTGGAGATATCAACCATATGCTGCAACAGGCTGTGGCACATGAGAACCGAGCCAGGGAAGCTAAGGTACACGGCAGGTTCAAGGAAATCAACCACGGCGACGAGAGAAGCAACACGTCAACCAACTCGGGGAAGACTCGGCTAGTGATGAGGATACGAAGGTTTGTGTGGCCGAGTTGGTCGAAAACCACAAGAACAAGCCTCTGGCTTGAACTTTCTTGAAGCCCAACCATGGAAAGAAGGAAGAGATGAAGTTCACCTTCGATGTAATGAAGTGTGACAAGCTCTTCGACGTGCTCTTACAAAACAAAGTGATCAAGTTGAAGAATGCCCATGTTATTCCACCTCCCGAGCAATTGGTAAAAAAAGATACTGTAAGTGGCACGACTCTTATTCTCATTTAAATAACGAGTGTAATTCCTTTTGTCGGCAGGTACAATCGGCTCTAAACGATGGCCGGTTGACACTCTGTGATAGCCACCCAAAGAAGCTGGATACAGATCCTTTCCCTGTCAGCATGGTGAACTTCGAGTAGAAGAAGATCCTTGTGAGGATCGGTCAGGCATCAACAACCAAGGAAAGAATGTGATCGTGTCCGATGATCTGCGAAAGAAGATGGTCAAGCCTCAGAACCCCGAGGTCCACAAATGGAAGCTCAACGAGCCAAGAAAGAAGACCCAATTCAAGCCGACTTTGGAGTATTTGATCACCATATACAACAGGAAGAGGCAGGCACGAAGTGTCCTCCACAGGCTAAAAGATTGCATGTGTGATGGGTCGAAGAATGGGAAGAACTCTAGAGAAAACTGGGTTTGGGAGGCCTCAGCTGTAAAAGCCTAAGAATTGACTTGCTAAAATGTTCATCACCTCACTACACCACAGCTCATTTGGTGGATAGCTCATGAACATTTGTGAAGAGCAAGTAAACACAATCAAGAGGGTGATTAGAGGGGAAACTCATAACTTCAAAAAGTAGGAGTTCATACACATAAACATGAGAGGCTGAGCTCACCCCTGGACCTCAATTATCCTTGGGAAGGCTCAGGCCAAGTTTCATGCAAATCCAATCCTTTTTGAGGCACTTTTGGAGACATTTGTAAAAAGGGCTAATTTGATCGTAAATTCAAATTGCAGCTACTTTCATTACTTGGATTCTAAAGATGACTTCATATTCAAACTCAGCACATTTTTCTGAGTTAGTCCACCAATTTTCATCCTCATTGGAGTTCATCTTGTCGGGAGCTAAATTTGCAACAATTCAAAACTGAATTCGAATTTCAAATTCTAAATTGAAGCAAGTTTAGCCAAACCAATTTCAAATTGAGGAAATCAAATTCATCCAATGACTTTGTGGCTAAGTCTCTCATTCAATTGTGAGTAGCTGAGATCTTTTCAGTGAAAACAAAAATGAAAAAGAGAAAAGGATTAGAGGGGAGGGGGACCCACTGGTCAGTAGACTTCCAACTGAAGTCTTCTCTGTTCTTTTCACTCGAACACAGTGCGCGTGCGTGCCAGCTCCCGAGCGCCGGCGCCCGACCGCCTCGTCTCTGTGCCACCACCGGCTCCGGGGCTGAGAACACTGAGTGCAGCACGTGATCAACACGCCGGCCCACGTGAACCTCCCTCACTCTCTTCCGTTTGCCTCGCACACAACCGAAGCAAAAACCATCTACGGCTGCCCTCTCGGTTCCCCGGTGGGCCGCTTCACCGAGCATCTTCATGGCCGACGACCTTCAGCAAAGTCGACCGCCTTAAGGTTCTTAAAACGCCGTGCCGACCGCTCCTCCTTTCATGCCTCACCGAGGGAGAGTTTTTCCGGTTATTCTTTCGGTGTAAAAACACCAAGCCGGCCGAAACTTAAAAAATCGTAGGGATTACTCCACCACCTCGTATGCCAAGCTACCCACATGTTGTACACGTCCCCACGGCCACTTAGGATCAAGAATCACGGGAAACCGTCGAGAAACCACTGAGTTCCTCGGGTTTTTTGTTCTTCATCGGATTTTGGCCTTGATCGCACAGTGAAGTCGTGTTTGCTGCCATCTTGAGCAAGATCAAGGGCTGGTTCGTTGCTCCGTAGGTCATGACGATGCTGTAGGAGCCAACAGAATAGGTTTTGAGGCACTACAGCGCCATACCGACCTCGCCAAACTCGCCATGTTGACTGTCGCCGTCGCACGACCGTCTCCGGTGATTGCCGACCGGCGACAAGGTCAGCCACAGGTTCCCCGAGCAATTTTAGGCGGGGGTGGCAAGTTTTGTCGAGTTCTGATCATGGGAACCATCTTCCGGCGAGGGCGGTGGCGGTGAGCCGTGGGAGCACGAGGAAGATGAAGCCTCTTGGGCTCCACGTTTCGTTCTATGATTATGACCGCACTGCATCTGCTGTGTGAAATCCCAAAAAGTCTAGCAGTGTTGCTGAAGTTCACACCGAGAAAAGGTGAGGGAATTTAAACTTTTGAATTTAAAGGTGTGAGCTCCAAGTCTAAACTTGAACTTGCCTAAAATCCCTGAACACGGAGATCTAAAGCTACCATTTAGTTCTCCACACATCCACGGGTAGCCCGGCAAATTTTCTGCTAATTTTGAAAAGATTCCCATTTGTTGGAATTTAAATGGGAGACAATTCAAATTTGAATTCAAACTTCAGTTTCAAATCCCAACTTCAACAGAATTCAAATTTGAGAGCACCATTGTGTTCCTCATATTCCTTTTGGCTTATCTTCCAAGTTTGATCTAATTTAGAGTTTGTTTGCTAGCTCAAATGGAAATGGAAAGAAAAAGAAGAGGGGAAGGGGGCCCACTAGTCAGTAGACTTAACACTGAAGTCAATACTCGCTGGTTTTCACTCGGTAGCCGATCAACCGAGCGCCACCTCCTGCTCCCGCGCCCGAGTGAAGGGGACACCGCACAACCGTGCTGTGCTGTGGAAGCACCGGCTGCAGTGATCATAGCACGCGCAGCCCACGTGAACTCCTTCACTTCTCCCGTCTCCCTCGTGCACCGAAGCACAGAATCGCACAAGCGCCCGACCTCCCTGTTCCCCAGCGTCCGAGCAATAGAAGCTCTGTCGTGGCCGATGCCCTACACGAAAAAGGTCCGCTCCAAGATGCTGAACACGTCCATACCGACCTCACCTTCTCTTGTGCGTTGTCAGTGGAGAATTTCTCCGTTTATTGCATCAGTATCCATAGGACCGAGGCTTACCAATCTTCAAAATTCACGGTAATGCCTCTACCATCACTTGTATCAATCTATAGACATTATCTACACCCTATCATGCTCCTTTAGGATCAAAAAGAATCAAAAATCATCAAATGTAGGCGCAGTTATTCGAGAATTTTGAGCCGGCACCGATTTTCACCCTAGGTTGCCGATGAGCCCCTATTTACAGTCACTTTTGAGCTGATTTGAGCTAATGCCGGTGCTTAGGATGCCACCACGGTGCTCTAAGAAGAAAATCCGAAGCAAACGAGCCACTGTGGAGGGAGTGCGACGCCGCCGAAGATTAGCCACCGCCGCCGCCCGTCACCGAGGGGTTTCTGGTGACCGAGGTCCTCGGTTGAACCCGGGGATGAGATGGCCGTGGTCCAAAATGTGGAGGCGGCGAGTTTGAGGGGAGGGGAAGTCCGGGAAGGCACTTTCCGAGGGGCTCGCCGGAGAGCGCCGCCTACAGCCCCTGTTGGCATGAGGTAGAAAAGGAATCTGTCATGTGGGGCCTGCAGTAGGTGTTTAAACATTTCCAGATTTTTTTCCCTAATTCGGTTTAAACTTTGAAGAGCCATAACTTTGGGTAGGAGTGTCCAAAAATTGTCAAAAAAATTTTGTTGGATTCCTCTCAGAGTATATTATCTAGGGGTTCATCCCAATCTGTATGAAAATCCCTATTGGCTCATTAATTCAATTAAAGAAAATTTTGTAGGAATTTTTACAGGAGTTCTGTGTATTGGAAAATTCCCAAATTTTGTCAAGACATTCTTACAAAAATCCTTGAACTCCAGTAAAAGTTTCAGAGTCATTGGATTACATTTGCTTGGCCAACTGTTGTTTCAATCCTCTAAGTCTCTGAAAAATCGGAAAAATAACAGATACCTTTTTCAGAGGATTTCTCCAAACTTGTAAAATCCATATCTCTCACTAGGAAGCTCCAAATCGAGTGAACCAAATTTTTTTGGATTCATCTCTTGGAGTACTATGCAGTAAAATAAGTTTCAGCTCATGAAACACATTCTTTTTCCAGCAGTAATCCCTCAAGTTTAAACTGTTAGGAATTTTATCTGAAGAAGTCCTTTATGGGAAATTCTGAAATTTGGCTAGGATGTTCATTTGAAAATCCTTGAGTCACAGGAAAAATTTCAGATCCATCTAAGTTCATTTATTCCCCCTAATAGGGTGATTAAGAGGACAGCGCTGAGAAAATGGAAAAATAAACAGAAACATTTTTCAGATTTTCTGAAATTATGTTTAGGGCATAACTTCCTCTAGGATTCTTCAAATGACATGAAACCACTTCCATTAGAATCATCTAAAATTATAGTTTCCATAAAGTAATGGGTTGAACCATGAAAATCCTTGGAAATACTTAGAAGTTCTAGTAATGACCAAATAGACTTTTATTTGTACAGAGCTCAAATGAACTTTGTTTCAGATGAAACTTGGTTAAGTCTCTGGTTAGGATCCTACCAAGCCATAATAAAAATTTCCGAGTCAAAGGAGAGGGCTATCTAGATTTATGGTATTTACATAGTCAGTTTGAAACTTTGCATTTAAATTGACATATTGTTAATTGCTTACATGTAGTCGCTGAAGGCGAGGAAACCCCAGAAGTGCTGGATTTTCTCCTTCCGAACAAAGCTCTAACATCTGACCAGCAGCAACAAGGCAAGCCCCGGTTTGCAATTCACTAGTTTACAAAGTTTTGCTTTATATACACATAGCTTGAGGTAAATTGGTGCATTAGGTGTAGGATGGATGAAACCCAAGTGCATAACCAGATTATTCCTACAATAGTGAGGGTAGTGACTAAGTTCTCGAGTAGTCAAGTTGTGCTTAATGTTCATAGGATTTTGGTACAAGTCAATTAGTTGGAATCTACTCGCGAGTATAGGCTTTGGGACACACGGGATTGGTTCGAGTGATGTGAGATCACTTTAGTAAGAAACTGAGACTAGGCAGGGGCTAGGGCGCAGCAAGAGGAAGTCTTGTGGGCACAGCCCTGTCCATATCAATTGAGGACCGATCCATGTGCGGCTCACGCTGATCAAGTTTGAACGTACCAAAGGCATATCAGATATATGGGCCTCGATAAACCGATGTAACCTATACCTCCGGGCATCAAGGCATAACGCACCGATTTATAGGTGTAGGTTGAGGGCAGCAAGGTGGAAATCCGCTAACGGGCATAGAGAGATGCTCCATGTAGGAAACCTCCTGTCTGTTTAGGTGCAACCAGTTCGACGTTTGGGCTGTTTGGTGAATAGTTGTCCCGTACGACATCGAGTGAACGTGCTGTGCATCTCCACGGGTGGGCGTACGTGACGTGCTCTTCGGGTAACCCTGCAGGTGTATATTGAGTCAATTCACCGTCCCTCACGGTGATGAGTACCACTTGGTCACTGAGTCGTGACATAGGTTAATATATGAAATCATATGATTCAATATTGCTGTTATGATGAAATTGTATTGCTACATGTGTGCCACCAAATATTGCTCACTAAATTTCAGATTTCTGAACCGTAGTTTGTGGCTAAAAGATGATCTAAGGATGGACTTATAGGCGTGTCCATTTGCTGCAATTTACCATCCCATCTTCGTTATGAAATGCATGTAGAGTTTCATGTATAGGTGAGTCGGTTAAGCCTTGCTGAGCCACCGTGCTCACAGTTGCTGCTATGAGTGTTTTTCAGGTGAGGACTACCCCACAGACTCGGGTTATGAGTCCACCGGTGAGGGTTACCCTCCGTCGAAGACCACGGCTGAGTGGGAGGCTCACGCCATGGTGAGCTGAGGAGTGGAGCTAGTGTGGGTTGTCCATAGGGCTGGACAACCGACTTTTGCTAATTAGGTGGGCATGAGTTGTAAAAATTTAGCTTCCGCATGTATAAACTCTGTACTTAGTTGTACACTGAAGGTTTGTACTACTTTGTACATCTTCAGTTGTTTTCTATATAATACAATGTTGTCCTTATGATTTGTTCTGTCGGGTGTCGCATCGTGCGGAACCACCCTCTGAGATCCTGGGTGTACGGATTTCGCTCCGTCACAGGCTGGCATCAGAGCTGCTTAGGGGATTGCACAATAATTATGGACTGTATTACAGGAAAACTTATTATTACGGTGAGGAATCGCTAGTATGCCCAAATAAGGACTATAATAGTATAGTTACTTAAAGTTGCATGACTAACATATGTGTTATAATTCTGAATTTTGATTATGTAACGATGCACCTACGCTCAGGTAAAAATGGTAAGGAACGCCACCGAAAGCGGTTTAATTTCGGTTAGCTCCCCTGACGAGGAATGTGATTCAGGGATAGGTCTCACAGCTTGGTGTGAGACGTCAATATGAAACTCTTGGACTCTTCATGTTTCTGAGTTCATATGAAACGCTGGTCCCTAGCATGCATTAGGCAAGCAAGTGGAGACCCCATCGTGTGGTCAGTAACGCGATAGTTTGTTCTTCTGGAAATAGCCTAGGAGGACATACGCAGCGCTTGCCATCGGCGTGCCCTGCAGGGCAATAGGTGGTATCTGTTGGGTTGATAAAATTCCCAACCGTGACGACCCATTCGCGCTCTACTCGGGTTCCCCGTCGTGTGGTGTGAAAACACGATCACGTACCTTGAGACGTGGCTTAACTCAAGGACGGCCAGATGGCAATGATACGGGCGTATGTTTTTACTTTCAAATATGGACCTGCCTGAAATGACAACAACCTTTGAGTGCATCACTATTGAGTGTTATTCTGCAGGTACTAACCACGTATATATCTCATGTAGTACTCGTGTGCGAGAGACCGTTTAGTGCCACAATTGCGACGTATATGCTGGTATAATCCGGTTAGGATTTTCCTTTTTGTGAGGAACGTAGTACCGACATGTAATAGGCATTTGCATTAAAGATAATGGTAACAAGGAACTAAAATAACCAAGTTTCAATATTTAGGACCCTGGTTGGGTAGGAAAAATTCAACAAGTGATTAGTTTAGCTCAAAAAGATTGAAAAGCAGAGTGCTCTGTTTTGGCAGCAAGTTGGCTGAACTTTAACAGAGCATAACTCACAGATTATTTAGCCAATGGAGGTCTGGGAGATAGTTCTGGAAAGGAGTTTAAGTGCTTCACAACTTTGTTGTAGACTTCAAGAGCAGAATCACACCTTAAACTGGTTTAAATCCCAGAGGAATGTAAACTGTCCAGAACCAGGACAGATTTAAAAAACTCTCTGGATTGTTCTGTTTTTCAAGCATAACTTCCTGTATAAAAATCTAAAATTATAAGATGATACATTTTTGGAAAGGGTAGGAGATGTGTCACATCTTTGTAGTTCAGAGTTTCTGCAATTGCAGCACAGAATTCAGTGGAATTTAGAGTTGAAAATAGCAACTTCCAAAGGAGATGCTGTTGAAATTCTTCCAGAAATTATGTTTACTTTGAATTATCATAACTTTTTAACTAGAGCTGATCTGATGGCAAATAAATACTCATTGGAAATCTACTGAAATTAACTTAAACTTTGGTATTCAACTTGAGTTATGAAAATTCTATGTACCAGGTCAAAATCTGGGATATGTAGAAACTGGTCATTCTGGGCAGAGGGATGGACAGTTGAACTCATTTGAGAGATTGTTGTACCCTAAGGGGGTTTGATTACTTCCATTGGAGTAGCACATACTCATGATTTGTAATCTTCAACTAGTGAAAGGTTTGAGTATATTTCCTATCAAGTTTCTTTTGCTAGAGACCATGTTTGTGTCGTATTGAAGATAAAAGGGTAGTATACGTGATGACAAAGCGATATTAACGTCTCATAGTGACCAAATCTAGTTGAGATGAACTTCCAAAGAGGAAGTCCATCAAGTTGGATTTAACTAGTTTGTATTTGGTCTAGTAATGGTGTAGCTTGTGCAAAGTTATTACATTATCTATTTACGAGATGTATCGTATGTTTATTGTCATTATGTCTTTACGCCCATTGTTATTGGACTGCATGAAGTATGTTGCGGGACTGATTTTATTGTCGTATTGTTGCAGATGGTTCGTACTCAAGCCATGCATGAGGTCGGTGGCTGTAGTCAGCAGGAGGGCGATGACTCCCAACCACCTGCCTACGACAGTACCCCTCAGCAACAACCACCACCGCCACCTCCGCTTCCACTAGCGGATGTGGTCGCGGCGCTGGTGGACAATCGTGAGGAGCAGACCGATCTGCTCCGCATGATCGTGCAAAATACGTCCCAGGCGGGGGGCGTCAAGAGAGGGGGCCTCGTGATCCCCACACTACGACGTATTCGGACTTCATGAGTACGCACCATCTGGTGTTCACCGAAGCGGTAGAACCCCTGGAGGCCGACAACTGGCTGCGGACGATCGAGTCCAAGTTCGGGCTGCTCCAATGCACAGAGCGGCAGAAGACTCTCTTCGTGGCGCAGCAGCTTCACGGTGCCGCTGGTGCGTGGTGGGCGAACTATGTCGCCTCACTGCCGGCTGGCCATGCCGTGGAGTGGGAAGAATTCTAGGAGGCGTTCCGCGCCTACCATATCCCTCCCGGGATAATGAAGAGGATGTTCCAAGAGTTCTTGGAGCGGAAGCAGGGCGGTAGGAGTGCCCACGACTACTCCCGTGTCTTCAACCATCTGGTGCAGTATGCGTCGGATTATGTCTCCACCGAGGAGAAGAAGCGAGAGCAGTTCTATCGGGGGATAAATCCCGAGATGAAGACGCATCTCGGACAGTGCAATCGTGGCACTTTCAACGAGCTCGTCAACGCCGCGATCATGCAGGAAGATGCTCAGCGGGAATTGGCTGCTGAGCAGCGAAAGCCCAGCGCTCCACCCAGCAGTGGGGTTGGAGCTCCTCAAAATTACAGCATGGTGTATCGGACATCATCCGGTCAGCAGTGGCATCCATCGGCGCGACCTCAGCAGTTTGGGGTCCGTTCATTTCACCCACCCCAATTCCGACCGCTGATGCCACCACCGCGACCGCAACAGCAGCAGCAGATGGTACCCCAGGCGTTTCCACCGCCACAACGCGCCCCGGGTTTCCGTCCGCCGATCAGCGGAGGACCGCCTTGCTACACCTGCTACATGTGTGGCCAGGCAGGCTATTTCTAGGACTATTCCCAAGGGCAGCAGAGCAGCGGGCAAGCCCAATATCACAGCGGTGCTAGAGGCCGACCTCCGGTCAAGAAGGTTAGTCAGCAAACCGGGGGTGTTCATTGTGGGGAACCCCTTCCGGGATCCACACTCCAGGATACACATTGGGTGGTGCCGTGCGATGCGGCACCCAACAGCATACATGAAAAGAACCATAAAGTACAAAGTCTTTTATTTCTCAAGATAGTGTCATTTACAAAATAATGTACAATGAAGGTACACGCAGCGGAATATACATATACACTTACTCTCGGTCCTACATAAGCAAAAGAGAAGACGTCCAGCCTGCGGACGCTTCTTACTAGCTTCCACAAAGATGTGTGCAGCGGCAGGGTTTCCGGTGAGTCACTGATGGCTCACCGAACAACCATCTTCATAGCAAATTTTACAACCTGCAAAACACTAATAATGCAACAGTGAGCACGATGGCTCAGCAAGACTTAACCGACACTCCTAAACATGAAACTCTACATGCAGGGATTACTAACATTCAGTTTAATAGCAGCAGATTATTATGCCTTAGGCAGCCCTCACATCGAAAGTCCACAATCAAACAAGAAACGCTTTCCTCCAATGTGGTGATGCCCAAAGAGGAAAATAAACTTAGTGAGCTCTACACTATAACATACATGGTTTGCAATACAAATACTTAAGAACTTCACGACAGCAATTATTCATTTCACTTCATCTGGAAGTTGTTACTACGTCACAACACAGTGAACAAGTGGTACTCATATAATCGCGAGGGACGGTGATTGCAATTAGGACACACCAGGAATACATGACACATACACCCGCCTCGAAAGACTCACACGAGCTCTTTCTTATGTTGTATGCAGCAACCTTTCACCCGTCACTCCAATGCCGAACCAGTTCCGCCGACCCATCACAAAGGGCCACTACACGGAACACGTCGAAGTTGCTCCGCTAGCAGGTTTACACCTCTGACACCACCCCCCAAAGGACGGCCGTATAAGTTTCGACACGAGAGTACCCGAGTTACATCGGTTTATCGGGTCCCATATATCTGATATGCTTCCGGTACTGTTCAAACTTGCTCAGCAGGGCGGCATACGCATCGGTCCTTAGCCGACACAAACAGAGCTACAGCCACACGGACCCAATGTCCCACTGCTCCTACTCTCTGCTCGGTCTCATTTTCCATTCCAGAAGTTCCATTCTCTAGAATCATACCCCGCTGAACCAACATCCTAAACTCGCGAGTAGCTTCCAACTACCCGACTTGTACCGGATCCTATACAACTTAAGCCTAGCCGAAACTACACGAAGGTAACCTATTCTACCCTGTACTCCAAGGTTTTGTGGGTCATGCATTTAGAGTATCAATCACCTTGACCTAATGCACAATACATACTAGACCCATAAAAGTGATACAAAGCAAAATATAACTAAAATGTTGTTAAATGCAAACCGGGGCTTGCCTTATGTTGCTGCAGGTTTATATCTACTTTTAAGTCAGTAGCTTTGCAACGAGTAAAACTTCAAGTTTCTGTTCTGAGTCGAATGCCTCGTCGAGCTCCTTCGTCGTTTTTCCTACCGATATGAACATGCACAGTTTTATGTTGCAAGTAAAAATATTATAAAACAAATGTGTTTTATGACTTAAGAAGAGTTCCGACTATCTAATATTTGAGAATTTGGTTTGTCTATGTGCTGGAAAAGAGAAAGGAACATTTTGAGTATTGGAGGTTTTTGGAACTAAAGTGCAAAGAACTATATAACGGACATAAGTATGAAGCTGGACATAATTTGCAGAAAACTAGAGAAGATGATATCAACTTGTTCTGAAAATTTTACAGTGTTCCATAGATCATACATAGGTATGGCTTGCAAAATTTCAGACAAAGTTGATGGAAGATGTGGCCTAGGAAATTTTCTTACTATTTGGCTTCTCTGAAATCCTATGGTAATTATAGTTTCTTTTCATGCTCCAAATTTGGTTTTTCAGAAACTTGAGAGTCTCATGAGTCCATAGGACTTGGTTTAACCATTTGTGGAGCTTCCTACACAAAGATATGAATTTTCCAAACTTGGTTAAAAGTCTGAAAATGTCTCTGTTCATTTTCCCATTTTTCAGAGACATAGAGGATTCAAACAACATTTGGCCAAGCAAATGGAGTCCAATGCCTATTAATATTTTACTGGAGTTCAAGGATTATTGGAAGAATGTTCTGCCCAAATTTGGGAATTTTTCAATTAACAGAACTCCTGTAAAAATTCATACAAATGTTTTTTTAAATGAATTAATGAGCCAAATCCAGGAATTTTCATAAATATTGGGCTGCACCCCTGGATTGTACTCTTTGAGAGGAACCCAAGAAAATTTGTTTCACAATTTTTAGACACTCCTACACAAAGTTATGGCTCTCCAAAGTTTGAACTGAAATGGGAAAATGTTTAAATGCTGACAGTGGGTCCCACTCGTCATCCCTAACCTCCAGCCACGCGCCAAACAGAACAGGGGCGGCTCCCTCCGGCGAGGTCGCAGGAAAGGCACTTCCCAGCCACCTCTGGACCCCCTGCTGGCCGCCCCCCCCCATTTTTCCTCATGCTGAACTCGTTGGTGAGGTCGCCGGCGGCTGAAACTCGCCGGAAAATCGGGCGCACTGGCAACAGCAAACCCTAGGGCTCCGGCGAGGTCGTGCACAGTGATTTCTCCACCAAATGGTCGGTTCTTGAGCTCTAAAGCACCAGGGAATCATGGAGAAGACCGACATGAGGTCTAAACAGGCCGGGGGAGAGCTCCAAACCTATCGGCACCGTGCACCCGACATGGTTCAGTGGTATACCCTCGAAAAGAACTCGAATTCCTCGCTCCACACTCAATTTCTTAGTCTAAAATCGATGGAGGAGGTGTGCTAGGCAGTTAAGAACTTGTGTGCGGAGTTTGAAACACAACCAATACGAATTGAGGATGAATTTTGCAATTCCTTACCTCAAGGTCAGTTTCGGCCGCCCAGGATAAAAACTTGAAATTCTCCCTCTGTGATCAATGGCTTGGGCTGAGTTTTGGAGGTGAGCAACTAGGCTTGTAGGTGCACCTATGGGGTGGCTTTCTTGGGCGTGATCACTTATGGTTTGGGCTGGCCACGGCGACCAGTTCAGTTTTTTCGGCGTTCACCCGAGAGTTGCAGACCTTTGCTGTTTTCCGGTGCCAACGAGCTCGGGGCCGTGGGGGAAAGTTGCTGGCCAGCTAGAGCACCCTTGGGCGCAGCTCTTTGCTGTTGGGGGCTCGAGCAATCGGGCTTCCGTGCTTGCTGTGCGATGGGGAGAAGAAGAGCGGCAGGGTTCTGCTCGGGAGGAAAAACAGAGAGCTGGTGCTCGGCTGAGAGAAGCAAAATGGTGTTGCTGCACTCGCTGTGATGATCAGAACAAGTAAAGGACGAGCCAGCAGGAGGTGGCACCCAAAACTTGCCCCCGAAGTCCCCTGCCCGTGTGCTGTCGGAAGCTGGAGCGAGGGAGGAAAGATAGAGTCGGTTGAAGCCTTGTGTGTATGACATGTGGGGTCCACCTCTCCCTCTTATCCCCAATTCCTTTTTAAAATAGCAAACGAGCTCCAAATTTGATAAAATTTGGAGGACATCCCAAAAGAAATATGAGGAACACAATGGTGCACTCAAATTTGAATTTCAGTGAAATCGGAATTTGAAGCTGAGATTTAAATTCAAATTTGAATTTCTCCCGTTTAAATTCCAACAAATAGGAAATCATTTTCAAGTGCTCTGAAAATTTGCCGGGCTATTATTGGATGTGTGGAGAACCAAATGATAGCTTTAGATCTCCGTGTTTGGGAATTTTTGCAAGTTCAAGTTTAGTCTTGGAGCTCACACCGCTAAATTCAAAAGTTTAAATTCCCTCGCATTTTCTCGGTGTGATTTGCAGCTCCACTTGCTAGAATTTTTGGGATTTCACATCCTTCCCCCCCGTAAAAAGATTCTCGTTCCGAGATTCATAAAGAAGAGATAAAGCGGTAGAGAAGGACTTACCGTATATAAGCGGACAACAGGTCCGGATAGTTTGAACGGAGGTATTCTTCACTCTCCCATGTTGCTTCCTTCGAGGTATGATTGCTCCATAATACCTTATAGAATTGGAGTGTCCAATTCCTTGTCGACCGATACTTTTCATCAATAATCCGGATTGGATGCTAGGCATAAGAGAGATCCGGTTGCAACGTCTCGAGATCTTCATTGCGGACAGCAGTGGTATTCTTGAGACATTTTTGAAGCTGAGAGACGTGAAATATATTATGCACCCCAGCGAGATTCGTCGGCAGCTCAAGCCGGTAGGCTACGGGTCCACATTTCTCCGTGCTAGCAAATGGACCGATAAATCGGGGAGCGAGCTTTCCTTTTACACCGAATCGGTTAACTCCCTTCATTGGAGATACGCGGAGATATACGTACTCTCCGACGTTGAAGTTCAGCGGTCGATGTCGCTGGTCTGCATAACTCTTCTATCGAGATTGAGCAGCTTTAAATTTGCTTGTATGACCCGAACTCGTTCTTCGGAGTCATTGACAAGGTCAATCCCGAATGTCACTCTTTCACCGGATTCGCACCAATTTAGCAGGGTGCGACATCTCCGGCCGTAGAGAGCCTCATGCGGTGCCATCTTGATACTCGTTTGATAGCTGTTGTTGTATGAGAATTCCGCCAACGGTAGATAAGAATCCTAGTTCTTACCGTGGTGGATGGCACACACTCTTAGCATATCTTCCAAGACTTGATTCACCCTCTCAGTTTGCCCATCGGTTTGAGGGTGATATGCGGAGCTTCTAAGCAATTTGGTTCCCAAAGATGCGTGCAGCTGTTCCTAGAAACGAGAAACGAACAGTGCACCATGATCTGAAACTATTGTTCTTGGAACTCCATGCTGACATAAGATTCGTTCAATATATAACTCCGCATATTTCTTGGCGTTGAATCTCACATTCACCGGTATGAAGTGTGCTGACTTGGTTAATCAGTCAACGATTACCCAGACTGAATCATGCTTCCGAGATGTGAGTGGTAACCCGACAATAAAATCCATACTCACATCTTCCCACTTCCATGCTGGAATATGAAGGGGCTGCAGCAAACCAGGTTTCTTCATGTGATCTGCTTTCACCCTTCGCCACGTATCACACTCAGATACGTATTTAGCTATTTCCCGTTTCATCCGTGTCCACTAAAACTTGTTTCTCAAATCTTGGTACATCTTGTTGCTTCCTGGATGAATGGAAAATTTTGATAGATGAGCTTCGTCTAATATTTTCTTACGAAGCTTCATGTCCCTCAGTAGGACTATACGGTTCTTGAACCATAACGTACCGTTCTCATCTTTCCGGAAGCACTTAGCTTCTCCTTTGTCTATTCTCTTCCGGATATGGGCCATGCCCTTATCTTTCCTTTGAGCCTCTACAATTTCATCACGAATTGTAGGAATAAGGGCAAGGTTAAACAATGACCCATAGGGAACCAAGCGCAGGCTCGGTTCTTCTTCTTCCCTTGCAGCCATGGTTAGATTATGCACATGTGATTTCCGACTAAGTGCGTCGGCAACCACATTCGCTTTTCCAGGATGGTAATGAATCTCCAGTTCATAATATTTGATTAATTCTAACCACCTTCGCTGCCTCATATTTAGTTCCTTTTATGTGAAGATGTATTTTAAACTCTTGTGGTCGGTGTAGAGGTGGACTAAGTTTCCAAGCAAATAGTGCTTCCATATCTTTAGAGCAAGAACCACAGCAGCTAACTCGAGATCATGTGTAGGATAATTCTGCTCATGATTCCGAAGCTGCCTGGATCCATACCCGACCACTCACCCTTCTTGCATAAGCACGCAGCCAAGGCCGATGCCGGATGCATCACAATAAACATCAAAAGCCTTAGTTGTATCGGCCTGCGCCAACACGGGGGCTGTTGTGAGGTGCTTTACCAATGCTTTGAAGGCCTCCTCAAATGCTTCACTCCACACATATTTGTTGCCTTTCTTTAGAAGTTCCGTCATCGGTTTAGAACCTTTGGAGAATTTCGGAATGAATCTCCGGTAGTACCCCGCTAAACCGAGCAAGCTACGGACATCGTGGACTGATTTCGGTGAACTCCAATTCAGCACTTAGACGATCTTGCTCGGATCAACTGCGATGCCCTCCGCAGAAATAATGTGCCCAAGAAATGGCACGTGGTTGATCCAGAACTCACACTTGCTGAATTTTGCATAAAGTTTGTGATCCCGTAGGCGTTGGAGCACAATATGAAGATGTTCGGCGTGTTCTTCTTCCGACTTAGAATATACCAAGATGTCATCAATGAAGACCACGACGAACTTGTCCAACTCCGGCATGAATACTGAATTCATCAAGTACATAAAATGAGCCGGAGCTTTAGTGAGTCTGAATGACATGACGAGATACTCATATAACCCGTATCTCGTCGAGAATGCCGTCTTGGGTATGTCTTCCACCCGGATTTTTATCTGATGATATCCGGACCGAACATCCATCTTCGAGAAAACCTTAGCACCAACTAGTTGATCGAAAAGCATGTCGATACGTGGTAGTGGATAGTTGTTCTTGATCGTTACGGAATTTAGCGGAAGATAGTCCATGCATAACCTCAGAGTCTCGTCCTTTTTCTTAATGAACAGCGCGAAGCATACCCATGGTGATGAACTGGGGCGAATGAATCCTTTGCTTAACAAATCATTCAGCTGCTCATTCAGCTCGGCGAGTTCCTTCGGTGCCATTTTATACGGCCTCCGAGATATCGGTGTGGTTCCCGGTGCTAGTTCAATTTTGAACTCCACTTCACGATCGGGCGGAATGCCCGGTAGATCATCGGGAAACACATCCGGATATTCCCGGACCACTGGAATGTCCTCCAGTCTCTTAGCTTCAACAGTGTGGACAGTAGTGACTTCCGGTGCAACATTTCTCAGAATCAACGTGTGTTGCCCATGCTTCTTTGAATTCAGCTGCACCGTTCGTGAACTAATATCAAAGATAGCTTGGTGATGCGTCAACCAAGCCATTCCCAATATGATGTCAATCCGCAAGCCTTCTAGGATGATAAGAGTAGTAGGATATATTCGCCCATTCAAACATATAGGCGCTCGAGCAACAATTCTGCCCGCTGTCCTACTACCTCCCGGTGAATTTATATGATAGGATGCGGCCAAGGTCGTTGATGGTACTTGGTGCTTAACCACATAATCTTTGCTGATAAAATCATGTGTAGCACCCGTGTCGAACAACACGAGCGTGGGCTGATCATGTAGGCCGAACATGCCCGCTAACACGGTTTCTCCTACGGGAACGTCTTCAACTGCCATATAGTTTATATTTCCCACTTTCAGTGCTGTTCTCCTTGACCGACCATGGAATTTCTTTGCAGCTTGAGATGACATATGACTGCTGATTTGCTTGGTCACTTGACCCTCCTGAGGAATATGCTCTACATCGCTACAAGTGTTATACGATGCGAGCTCAGGATATTCGCCATATGGAAGTGCTTGGTATTCTGGTGCACTTCGCTGAGGTGGGGGTGCACAAATACTCATTTGCTGCTGTTGCAGCAGTGGCTGAACATCCATGGATGAATAAGGACAGTATTGGATCTGAGGTGATCCATCAAAGGACTGAATTTCCACCCCAGATGGTAAGCAATATATCACCGGTTGTTCTTGATGATAATCATCCGTACTTGCCAGTGATGATTTTCTCTTCCTCTTACTTTCCTTGTGCTCGAGTTCAGCTATTTCTTGAATCATAGCGGCATTGACTAACTCGCTATAATTCCCTTTATTGCATTGTGCCACATTTGTCCGAAGCTTCACATCGAGGCATCGGAAGAAGTAATGACACTTCATCGTCTCCGTATGCACATAAGAGGATGCATATTGTACTAAACATTTGAATTCCGTAAAGTACTCCATAAGACTCCTGCCTCCTTGCTTGAGTTCATAGAACTCTTCAATTCTGGTTTTAACGATGCCCTCACAAATATGACGTGCACATAAAGCATCACGAAACTCCGTCCACGTCATACGATGGCCTTCAGCGATCTTAGCAAGATATTCAGACCACCAAGCCCCAGCGGATCCATGAAGTTGCTGAGCGCCAAATAAAGCCTTCTCATATTCATCACACTGGAGCATTCCCAATTTAGACTCAATCACTCGGAGCCAATGATCTGCCTCCAAGGCTTTTTTAGCTTCAGAGAATACCGGTGGTTGTCTTTCTAGAAAATCCAAATACGTATTCAGTGTGGGGTTTTGCTGTGAGGTTTCTTGTCGGATGCCTTTCTGCACCAACCTCTCAGGAGACTCAGCCATTCTTCCCAACACCTCCGCTAGTCCGTTGGAGGATGGCGGTGATCGTCGCTGCGACGAATCATTTCCATCCCGACTGGAACCACCAACCTCATACCCGGAATGAGTAGCATCCATACTGCAAGAGTGAGAAATTTACGGTTAATATCCAAGATGTACTCCACTTTAACTCAAAATTATTAACCGCAAAAACATCACATCAACTGTGCAGCATATATAAAGGAAACAAGGTTTTTGACAATTCTGAAATATGACCAATGATTGTTCAAGTTTGTCAAACACTTAAATCAAAAACAAGGAATGATGAAAGATAACTAATGACTATGTCATGGAACTTAGAGAAGTATAAAAACCTTCATGTCCACAACAAGTCCTAAATTACATGGGCAATGAACCATGCTCTGTTCAGATTGACCATTTGACCTAATTCCCAGAATTTGATTATGAAAATGGCAGTTTCATGTCTCAAGATGAATATCAAAGTTATATGTAACTTCAATATATTTCCAACGAGTATTTATTTGCCTTCATATCAATTCTGGATCAGGAGTTGTGATATTTCAAAGTTGACAGAAATCTGGAACAATTTTGACAGCACCTCCTCTGAAAGTGTCTGTTTTGTCCGGAAGATTTCATAAAGTTCTACATCAAATCTGTAGAAACATTGAACTACAAAGTCGTAGCACATATCACAAACTTTCCGACGGCGTCTCACATGACCCCTAGATATTTTTCTACAAGAAGTTATGGTCTAAATACAGAAAATTCCAGACAGTATTTTTGGTCTGCCCTGTTTTTGGACAGTTAACACTCATATGAGATTCTCACCCATTTGGAGGGAGATTCTGTTCTGGAGTTATACAGAAATGTTGTAGAAGACTTCAAAACCTTTCCAGAAATGTATCCTTCACCTCCATTGGTTCAACCAATTAATAGTTATGCCCTGTTCAAATTCAGACAAAATTCTGCTGAAACAGGGGAGATGGTTTCTAAATATTTGAGATGGAAACTATACTCCCAATTGACTCTCAGTTCAATTTTTAGGAGTTCAGTAACCCCTAATGGAATCCTAGACTCCAAAATTACTCTTTTCTTTGAAAACATTCTTTTCATGCAGTTAAGAACATTTCTCGGTACTACGTTTCCTCACCAAATCAAAATCCTAACCGGCGTTATACCGGCATATACGTCTCAAGTGGTGAAACTAAACGATCACTCACACACGTGTTCTAAACGGAATGTTCTACTCGTGGTTAAGTACCTGCAGAAAAACAATTAATAGTGATGCACACAAAGGTTTTCCATTTCAGGCAGGTCCATATCATAGTAAAAACATACGCCCCGTATCATTGCCATACGGGCCGTCCTTGAGTCAAGTCACGTCTCAAGGTACATGGTCGCGTTTTCACACCACACGACAGGGAACCCGAGTAGAGCCTGAACGGGTCGTCACGGTTGGGAATGTTATCAACCCAACGGATACCACCTACTGCCTCATGACCGTTGAGGCACGCCGATGGTGAGCGCTGCGTATGGCCCTTTGAACATTGAACGTTCAAGAGTTACATATTATCGTGTTGCTTACCACACGATGGGGTATTCTCACTTTTGCCTAAAGCACGCTAGAGATCAGCGTTTTCATATGCTCTAAGAACCATAGAGGGGTTCAAAGACTCATATTAACTACCGTGCCAAGCCACGGTATACCATTCCATACTATTACTCGTATGGCGAGTTACCACAATTGATCCGCCTGCGGTGGCGTACCTTACCTCTTACCTCCACGTAGGTGCGTCGTTACAGAATTGAAATACTGAATATTAACACACTGTTAGCTTGCGACCTTAAGTAACTATACTACTCATAGTCCTTATGTGGGCATACTATATGTTCCTCACTCGTATACTTCGAAGTTTTCGAAATAAGCTCTTTTCATGCGTGCTATTCCCAATGCGGATCTGATACCACGCCTGTGGGGAACCCCTTCCGGGATCCACACTCCCGGATACACATTGGGTGGTGCCGTGCGATGCGGCACCCAACAGCATACACGAAAAGAACTATAAAGTACAAAGTCTTTTATTTCACAAGATAGTGTCATTTACAAAATAATGTACCACGAAGGTACACACAGCGGAATATACATATACACTTACTCTCGGTCCTACATAAGCAAAAGAGAAGACGTCCAGCCTGCGGACGCTTCTTACTAGCTTCCACAAAGATGTGTGCAGCGGCAGGGTTTCCGGTGAGTCACTGATGGCTCACCGAACAACCATCTTCATAGCAAATTTTACAACCTGCAAACACACTAATAATGTAACCGTGAGCACGATGGCTCAGCAAGACTTAACCGACACTCCTAAACATGAAACTCTACATGCAGGGATTACTAACATAGGAAAAGTATGATGCAATAACGACACGCCTAAATGTTAGTCCTTACATTCAGTTTAATAGCAGCAGATTATTATACCTTAGGCAGCCCTCACATCGGAAGTCCACAATCAAACAAGAAACGCTTTCATCCGATGTGGTGATGCCCAAAGAGGAAAATAAACTTAGTGAGCTCTACACTATAACATACAGGTTTGCAATACAAATACTTAAGAACTTCACGACAGCAATGATTCATTTCACTTCATCTGGAAGTTGTTACTACGTCACAACGCAGTGAACAAGTGGTACTCATATAACCGCGAGGGACGGTGATTGCAATCAGGACACACCCAGAATACACGACACATACACCCGCCTCGAAAGACTCACGCGAGCTCTTTCTTACGTTGTATGCAGCAACCTTTCACCTGTCACTCCAATGCCGAACCAGTACCGCCGACCCATCAGAAGGGCCACTACACGGAACACGTCGAAGTTGCTCCGCTAGCAGGTTTACACCTCTGACACCAACCCCCAAAGGACGGCCGTATAAGTTTCGACACGAGAGTACCCGAGTTACATCGGTTTATCGGGTCCCATATATCCGATATGCATCAGGTACTGTTCAAACTTGCTCAGCAGGGCGGCATACGCATCGGTCCTTAGCCGACACAAACAGAGCTACAGCCACACGGGCCCAACGTCCCACTGCTCCTACTCTCTACTCGGTCTCATTTTCCATTCCAGAACTTTCATTCTCTAGAATCATACCCCGCTGAACCAACATCCTAAACTCGCGAGTAGCTTCCAACTACCCGACTTATACCGGATCCTATACAACTTAAGCCTAGCCGAAACTACACGAAGGTAACCTATTCTACCATGTACTCCAAGGGTTTGTGGGTCATGCATTTGGAGTATCAATCACCTTGACCTAATGCACAATACATACTAGACCCATAAAAGTGATACAAAGCAAAATATAACTAAAAAATTGTTAAATGCAAACCGGAGCTTGCCTTATGTTGCTGCAGGTTTATTTCTACTTTTAAGTCAGTAGCTTTGCGACGAGTAAAACTTCAAGTTTCTGTTCTGAGTCGAATACCTCGTCGAGCTCCTTCGTCGTTTTTCCTACCGATATGAACATGCACGATTTTATGTTGCAAGTAAAAACATTATAAAACAAATGTGTTTTATGACTTAAGAAGAGTTCAGACTATCTAATATTTGAGAATTTGGTTTGTCTATGTGCTGGAAAAGAGAAAGGAACATTTTGAGTATTGGAGGTTTTTGGAACTAAAGTGCAAAGAACTATATAACGGACATAAGTATGAAGCTGGACATAATTGGCAGAAAACTAGAGGAGATGATCTCAACTTGTTCTGAAATTTTTACAGTGTTCCATAGATCATACAGAGGTATGGCTTGCAAAATTTCAGACAAAGTTGATGGAAGATGTGGTCTAGGAAATTTTCTTACTATTTGGCTTCTCTGAAATCCTATGGTAACTATAGTGTCTTTTCATGCTCCAAATTTGGTTTTTCAGAAACTTGAGAGTCTCATGAGTACATAGGACTTGGTTTCACCATTTTTGGAGCTTCCTACACAAAGATATGAATTTTCCAAACTTGGTTAAAAGTCTGAAAATGTCTCTGTTCATTTTCCCATTTTTCAGAGACATAGAGGATTCAAACAACATTTGGCCAAGCAAATTGAGTCCAATGCCTCTGAACATTTTACAGGAGTTCAAGGATTATGGGAAGAATGTCCTGCCCAAATTTGGGAATTTTCCAATTAACAGAACTCCTGTAAAAATTCATACAAGATTTTTTTAAATGAATTAATGAGCCAAATCCAGGAATTTTCATAAATATTGGGCTGCACCCATGGATAGTAATCTTTGAGAGGAATCCATGAAAATTTGTTTCACAGTTTTTGGACACTCCTACAGAAAGTTATGGCTCTCCAAAGTTTGAACTGAAATGGGAAAATCTGGAAAATGTTTAAATGCTGACAGTGGGTCCCACTCGTCATCCCTAACCACCAGCCACGCGCCAAACAGAGCAGGGGCGGCTCCCTCCGGCGAGGTCGCAGGAAAGGCACTTCCCAGCCACCTTTGTACCCCCGCTGGCCGCCCCCCCCCCCCCCCATTTTTCCCCAGGCTGAACTCGTTGGTGAGGTCGCCGGCGGCTGAAACTCACCGGAAAATGGGGCGCACCAGCAGCAGCAAACCCTAGGGCTCCGGCGAGGTCGTGCACGGTGATTTCTCCACCAAATGGTTGGTTCATGAGCTCTAAAGCAGCATTGAATCATGGAGAAGACCGACATGAGGTCTAAACAGGCCGGGAAGAGCTCCAAACCTATCGGCACCGTGCACCCGGCATGGTTCAGTGGTATACACTCGAAAAGAACTCAAATTCCTCGCTCCACACTCAATTTCTTGGTCTAAAATCGATGCAGGAGGTGTTCTAGGCAGTTAAGAACTTGTGTGTGGAGTTTGAAACACAACCATCACGAATTGAGGACGAATTTTGCAATTCCTTACCTCAAGGTCAGTTTCGGCCGCCCGGGAGAAAAACTTGAAATTCTCCCTCTGTGATCAATGGCTTGGGCTGAGTTTTGGAGGTGAGCAACTAAGCTTGTAGGTGCACATATGGGGTGGCTTTCTTGGGCATGATCACTTCTGGTTTGGGCTGGCCAAGGTGACCAGTTCAGTTTTTTCGGCGTTCACCCGAGAGTTGCAGACCTTTCAACATGAGTAATGTAGTAAGAACTTTCAACATGAAAAAGGAATCACAAAGTCATATATGCATGAAATACTATGCTCATATTATTTTAATTTCAGGTTCACACATAGACTTCCCAAGTTTCAAAATTCTCCCTCAATTTAAGCCATGAGGATGCATAACCCCTATTTCACTACGAATGTAACAAAAATGGGTGAATCCAAAGGTTTTGTAAAAATGTCAGCCAATTATTGTTCGGTATCTACATGGTGAAGCACAATGTTCCCTTTTTCGACATTATCAT
Organism: Neostapfia colusana; assembly: GCA_030760725.1. Taxonomy (NCBI): domain Eukaryota; kingdom Viridiplantae; phylum Streptophyta; class Magnoliopsida; order Poales; family Poaceae; genus Neostapfia; species Neostapfia colusana. The sequence continues at coordinate 37,159,277 of JASWHV010000009.1, read as the reverse complement.
GGAGAAAGTGATACCTAATGTCAATGGGCTTAGTTCTCGAATGTTGCACGGGGTTTTTAGCAATGCAAATGGCACTAGTGTTATCACAAAACAGTGGAACACTATCTAGATCAACCCCATAGTCCTTAAGTGTTTGAACAATCCAAAGAATTTGGGAGCAAGCACTAGCAGCAGCTACATATTCAGATTCGGCTGTGGATTGTGCAACTGAACTTTGTTTTCTAGAGGACCAGGCAACAAGTGAATTACCAAGAAAATGACAAGCACAAGAAGTACTTTTCCTATCAATCCTACAACCCCCAAAATCAGCATCGGAAAAAGTTTCAAAGTAACGGTTGAGGAAGAAGGAAGAAAAATGCCAAATTCTTAAGTTCCATGTAAGTATCTGAGAATCCTTTTGACGGCTTGACGATGTGAAGCACGTGGGGAGGCTTGAAACCGTGCACAAAGACATACGCTGAATTGTATGTCCGGTCTTGATGCCGTGAGATACAAAAGTGATCCGATCATGCTTCTATATTTTTTTTGATCAACGGGATCACAATCTTCATCAAGTTCAAGTGTTGTTGCTGTTCCCATTGGTGTTCAAAGAGGCTTGCTTTTGTCCATGTTGAAGCGCCTTAGGAGATCTTTTGTATACTTTGTTTGATGCACAAAGGTACCCTCCTTGGTTTGCTTGATTTGCAGCCCCAAAAAGTACGTGAGTTCTCCCATCATACTCATCTCAAATTCTGAACTCATCATAGCTGAAAACTTGGACAAAAGATCATGAGAAGCACAACCAAATATAATATCATCCACATACACTTGAACGAATAATGAGTCATTGCCATGCTTAAGCACAAAAATAGTTTTATCAACCTTGCACATGGTAAACCCATTTTCAAGTAAGAATGTTTTTAACCTATCATACCATGCTCTAGGGGCTTGTTTGAGACTGTACAAGGCTTTGGACAGTTTGTAAACATGATTAAGAAAATTTTGATTTTCAAAACCAGGTGGTTGTTTGACATAAACCTCCTCATCTATGTAGCCATTAAGAAAAGCACTTTTAACATCCATTTGATATAGCTTAAAACCTTTAGATGCAGCAAAAGCTAACAAAATTCTTATGACTTCTAATATAGCAACAGCAGCAAAAGTTTTATCAAAATCTAGACCTTCAACTTGTGTGAAACCTTGAACAACCAACCTAGCCTTATTCCTAACCACAACCCCATCCTCACTTTGTTTATTTTTAAACACCCATCTAGTTCCAATTAAAGTGTGACCTTGAGGTGGAGGTACAAGTTTCCAAACATTATTTCTTTCAAAATTTTCTAACTCTTCTTGCATGGTAATAATCCAAGATTCATTAGTAAGTGCGTGTGATATATCTTTGGGTTCAAAAGAAGCAACAAAAGCAGAATGAGCATGAGAATTGGGGTCAAAAAACCTGGATCTTGTAACTCGTTCATGCAAGCTTCCAATAATTTGTTGTGGGGGATGAATTTTGAGAATCCGGAGGGGAGTGGACACTTCACAATCTTCTTCTTCTTCATGTTCATCACAAATAGATGAGTTTGTGATGTGAGGAGGACCTGGACCAGCAATGGTGGTCGTCGGTGCTGGCTTTGAATAAAGATCAGAAGCTGGAACAATGTCATTAGCTGCTGAATTTTCGGGCAGCAGCACCACTTCTTCCTCTTCTTCAACGAAAATACTCTTCCCCTGCGGATATGGATCCGGACCTGCAGTATTTGAACTAGTACCTGAGCTAGCTTCATCAAAAGAGACCTCAAAAGTCTCCACAATTTTGTTAGTATCAAGTAAAAGCACACGGTAGCCTCTAGTCTAAGATGGATAACCAAGAAACATGGCATCAATAGATCTAGCTTCCAATTTATCAAGATTACCATGTTTCTTAACAAAGAATTTGCAACCAAAGACCCTAAAGTGTGTGACACTAGGCCTATGTCCAAACTTGAGCTCATATGGTGTTTTACCTAGCTTAGCACGCAAGAAAACACGATTTGACACATAACCAGCGGTTGCAATTGTATCAGCCCAAAATTTCCTAGGAGTTTGATATTCATCAAGCATAGTCCTAGCCATCTCAACTAAGGTTCTGTTCTTTCTCTCTACAACACCGTTTTGTTGAGGTACATATGGTGAAGAAAATTGATGATCTATTGCATTTTCAGCACAAAAGTGATCAAATGATTGATTTTTAAATTCGGTTCCATTATCACTTCTAATTGCTCTTAAAGATCCTGGGTGATCAATTGATAATCTAAGAAATAAAGTTCTAAAGTGACTAAAAGCTTCATTCTTAGATGCCATAAAGTAAACCCAAGAGTATCTAGAATAGTCATCAACAATCACAAGAACATACCATTTCCTCCGAAGGACTGAACACGTGAAGGTCCTATGGTGTCAAGGTGTAAAAGTTGACCCGGTTCAGTTGTCATGGTCATTGTGAGAGGAGCATGTGAACCTGCAACCATCTTAGCATGTCTACAAGAAGGGCACACAATTTATTTGTCCCCTTTAAGCTTAGGCAGCCCACGTATGCGATCAAGAGCACTAACACGCGTGAGATGATCAAAGCCTACGTGACCAAGTCTACGATGCCAAAAATATAAATCTTTGGAATCATTTGCAACTAGACATCTATGCTTAGAGGAAGACATATCAAAATCAGCTTTAAAAACTCTTCCAAACCGAGACATGTTAAAAATAAGCTCACTATTTAAACCTACAACTTTGCAGCAGTTTTTATTGAAAATAATTTCCAGATTCTCATCTAGCAATTGTGAAACAGAAAGCAAGTTGTATTTCAGATTTTTGACAAGTGCCACATCCTTCAAAGTGTAGTGATCATTTACTCTAACCGAACCCTTAGCTATTATTGGAGTTGAAGAATTATCGGCAAAAGTAACATTCTCTACACCTGACACAAAACAGAGAGAGGAGAACCATTCTTTGTTACCGGTCATGTGGCGTGAGCAACCTGAATCCACAATCCAAATGTTCTCCTTCCTCAAGCGTGTTACCTACATAGAAGCACAATACGTCGATGACTCAAAACTGGGGTTAGTTAAAAGGCATTTAGGAATCCAGTACTGAGTCACACGACGTCCAGCAGGAATAACATGCGAAAGCTGAGATAAAACAGCATGTTTATGAGTCAAAGTTTGAGATTTTTTGTTCTTAACTACTTACCTATGAGGTGTTACTTGTGTAGTACGAAAATCAGTAGCTCCGGAGGCAAAAACAGAAGGTCCGGAGGCAAAAACTGAAGCTCCGGAGGTAAACTTTGAATATTTCTGACTCATAACAGCAGGTTGCATGTTCCTGACATTCGGTTTAGTATGTGCAGCAAATTTTGCATCAGAGTTATAAGATCTAGCTTGCATTCTTTCCTTTTTATGTTGTTTAGCTAGTCTATAACAAAAATCTATACATGACCATCTCTACCACAATAGGTACAATGAAATTTAACTTTGTGTTCATGTCTAGATGAGCATGCAGTATGCTTATTTGAACCCGAATGTGACAACACTCCTGCAGATTTAAAAACCACTTCTTTTTGTTTAGAAACTGTTTGAATCAAACCACTTCCTAATGATTTTACAATTTTAGGTGGATGTTCCTTAGCATGAGCATGTGAATCAAAACCTAAACCAGTTTTATCATTGCAAGACTTGGAAGAATTCAGCAGCAAGTTTAGGTTCTTATTCCCATTACAAAACCGATCTAATGTCCTATGCATGTTATCAAGTTTATTTGATAGATCAAGACAATTTTCACATGAAGTTTTTCCTTTTAATTTGCAATTGGAACAATATTTAACTTCATGAGAACGTAAAGCATTGTTCAATATAGAAATTTCTTTCATAGCATCTTGTAGTTTCTTATCAAGATCATCGCAAGTAGAACAATGCAAATCAATTATAGAACAACAAGCATCTTTCAAGTTTTTATCATTAAGTGCAGCAAGCTTTTTGTTCTTTTCGATTTCAAGTTTATGTTTATCAAGTGTGGAGGTGTGTGCACTTCTTAGAGAGGACAATTGTTCATATATTAAATCACATGAGGAACAAGAACCATCACTAGGAATCAAGGATTTTAAACGATTAATTTCAGATTCTAGTGACTCAATTTTAACAGCATTGTCCCTAAGGTTTTTGTCCTTTTTCTTAACAATAATAGTGGCACGAGAAATAGCATCACACATTTCTTCGCAAGTAGGACATACCTCTTCGTTGTCACTGTTGTGTTCTGCATCCTCCATACTTGATTTTGATTTGCCCGCCATGAAGCACAAGTTTGCCAGATCATCTTCATCTTCATCACTTCCAATGTCTACATCACTCGAGCCAAGTTCTTGAAGTGCGGTGATGAAACTGTTTATCAGTTTGCGTCCTGTAAAACCCTTCTGTTTCTTGTTGGTGGTACCAAAAGAGGACTTTACTTTATTCTGCTTTTCATCACGGTTAGAAGGACCTGAAAGGTTAGGGAAATCTGTACGAAAGTGTCCTGTCTTACCACATTCAAAGCATCGTTGAGGTCCGGAGCTTCCTCTCCTTCTAGTTCTCACATTCTGCAATGCTTTTGAGAACCTAGTAGAAAGAAGTACTAGCTCCTCATCTGGAAACTCCTCAATCTATTCCAGGGTTAGTGAAGACAGCAAAGCAAGTGTATTGCTAGATGATTGGCCGGAGCTAGGCATATCACGTTGTGAGACAAATGCAATAGTCTTATTTGGGTTCTTACGTGATATAATGTCAATTTCATGAGTTTTTAGCTTAGAATAAAGCACATCTAATGTAAGAGTACTCATGACAGTGGATTCACGTATGGATGTTACTTTCATCTCCCAAATTGACATGTCTAATGCACTTAGTAATTGCCTAGCATTTTCAGCATCTGAAAATTACCATTGACGCTACGCAAGTTGCTGAGAATTTTATTAAAGCGAGCAAAGAGGTCATCAATGGACTCACCAGGTTGCATCTCAAAGCGCATGTATTCTTTCTTGAACATTGACACGACCCCACGGTCTTGTCGAGCCAGGATCACGCTGAGGGGTGCTGCGTTGCACAACACCGGATAACACACATCAAAGGTACAAAGCGGAAGCAAACTTTATTACATAAAAGGGTTTATGAACATTTGTACTACAAAATATGTTTAGTCTACACTCACGGGCGTAGACTACGCATCGAGTTCACGTTCAGCCCGTGAACGTGTCCACGCTAGCGCGCACACACACTAACACGGCGGCGTGCACGACTCCCATTCGATGGGGTTCCCCTCCTGGGGTTCCGTCTCCTCCTCGGGACTCCCTTCGTCATAGAACCCTGCAAAAGCTTCAAACACAAGCAGTGAGCATGAAGGCTCAGCAAGACTGACCCGTCTCTCCTAAACATGAAACTTCTACATGGAGGGTGATGGGTTACATGAGGCAAAATAAGTTGCAAGGACTCGCCTAATTAGTGGAACTTTACTTTAAAGTTTTAGCAGCAGGTTGTGGAGAATCTTACGATAAGGCACATGAGAGAGCCGCAATCAAACAAGAAACGCATTTCTCTCATGTACTTTGCCCAAAGTTGAAAAGAACTTTAGTTAACTCTAAACTACAACAAATCATTAACAATCAAAGTTCATCTTTCAATCAGCAACATTTTAACATGTATCTAGCCTGTTCTTTCTACGTCACCGTACAGTGAACAAGTGGTACTCACTGACCGCGAGGGATGGCGATTATAATCGATTTACACCTGCAGGGTTACCCGAATAACCCGTACGCCCGTACTCAATGTTGCCTACAGCAACCATCACGGACGCCGTACGCAACCACCTTTCACCCATTAGCCAAATGTTGAACCGGTCCAATCGTCCCGAGCAAGAGGTCTCTGCACGCGCATCTCAGTGCCGCCAGCCGGTTTACACCTCGAGCTCTCAACCTATCCTCTGAACGACCAGCTATGCCTTAACACCCAGCTACCCAGTTGCATCGGTTTCCCGGTTCGCATATAGCCGGTAGCTCTTCGGTACTGTTCTAGCTTGTTCAACAGGCCCGCACACGGCTCGGTCCTCAATCGACACAAGCGGAGCTATAGCACACAGGCCCCAAAGTCCTGCTATCCTTACTCTCCGCTCGGCCTCATTTTTTCTTGCCGTGTGTTTCATTTGCTATCTTTACCCGAGCGATGTGCCTCTAGCCTATTCTCGCGAGTAGTTCCAACTACTCGACTTGTACCAAATCCTACACTATCTTAGCATTGCAGTAGCTAACGAGGTTTTCAATCTTAATCCCAACCCATGGTTTTCTTGGCTATGCATTTGGGTTTTCAAACAAGACTCTCATGCAAGAATCAATGGTACTCAAGTAAGTTCTCAAAACAATAAAAATTTGTAAAAAGGTTAATGCAAACCGGAGCTTGCCTTGCTGCTCTTGGTCGTAGGCTAGCTGCTCTTCCAGAGTAACGAAGTCTAAGACTTCGGGTTCCTCCTCGACCTTAGCGACTACATGATATACAAGTATATGTATTAATTTAAATGCATTTGAATTCAATTGAACTTGTGAAGTTTATAAGTCTTACTAGACAGACTCAATGACTCTGAAATTTTAACTGTGGTTTGGATACAACCTAAAAAGAGACTTGGCCAAGTTTTAGTTGCAGAAAAGCTCATTTGAGCCCTCCATAAATAATTATGTACTTGACCTTAATTGGAGCCTTTATGGTGTTCTAGGGATTTTCATGGGGCAAGCCATGACTTTCTGAAAACTATATTTTCAGAGGTTCTAACGGAGTTGGTCTCCCTTAATTTGAAGGCTCCTAGCTAAAGATATGAGCTAAACAATTTCAGAGAAAATTCTAAAAATGTTTCTGAACATTTTCTATTTTCTCTGGAACAGTTTTATTAATCACACAATTAGGTGGATCAAAATTGCTCAAATGGATCTGAAATTTTTATGGTAGTTCAGGGATATTTTGGTGAACATCCCAGCATAATTCAGAATTTTCCTCTAAGGTATTCTCTAGTTAAAATTCCAAACATTTTAAATTTTGAGGAATTAATTCTGGAGAAATAAGGATTTTCATGAAGTGAAACTTGATTTGCTGGATAGTACTAAGAGAGCTGAATCCAACAAAATTTGGTTCACTTGATTTGGATGTTCCTGGCCAAAGTTATGAGGATTTGAAGTTTGAATGAATTCTGAAAATCGGGGGAAAGTTCAAATCTGCCGGTGGGTCCACGGTACACGTGTCGGGCGCTGGAGCGACGGCACACCGGGGTCCACAGAGTTTTTGCGCGCCAGCACACCAGATCCGAGCCGCAGACCTATCCCTATTTTAAATCCGAGCCGCTGACAGCCGGGACCCACCCCCTTCGTCTACCTCCCGACTCCCGCTTTCGGCCGCCGTGACGCCTCACCGGAGAGCTCGCCGGCAGCCTCGGTGGTGCTCCAAACTTCATGATTCTGTCCGCCCCTGCCTAAGTCCACTCGGGGAACATGGTTCTGGGCTCAGTTCATCATGACAACGGCCGGCAGATGGTCGGTGACGAGCGGCGGCTTCGGAAGGACTTCAGCCGTGTTGGCCGACCTCCCTAGCACCTCAATCGATCGAGCGAACGGTCAGGGAGCATCCGTGGACATTAGGGAAGGTCAACATGAGCTCGAAGCAGCTCGCGAGATGTCCGAAGCAGTCTCTCACCGTGCGCCCGATGCTTCCCGCATGCTCCGCCGACGGCAAACTTCAAAATACGCCGTGTACAGGGGTTCTCCGGCTAAAGGTTGTGAAGGCAACTTGTGCGCTACCAGGTCTAGTCTGTGTAGGAGCGGATTGAGACTCTCTAACTCTTCCTAGAGTGTGAATTTGCCTGAATCGCACCCGATGGTCGGTCTGTACCGAGAAAGGGGAAAACTGGAAATTCACCGCCGGCGATCAAGCACTCGGGCTGTGGCTCGGCGGTGAGAAACACCGGTCACCAACGCGTCCGGGGACGCCTTAGCTTGGGTGTGACAACCTCCCGGTTGGGCTGTCCACGGGAGCCCGAAGTGCGGCGGCTTTAGGTCTCTGCATGGAACTCTCGGTATAGCCGAGATCAACCAGTTTTTGCCGATATCTAACGACGGGGAAGAAGGAAGGTTCCTAATACCTTGTCGTAGCTCTGGAGGGAGCAGGGTGGCTGTGATCGGGGCTCTCCGATCAGTTCCGAGCGGCGGAGGGAAGAATCCGGTTCTGTGTTCTTGCGAGGGGAAAACGGCAAGGAGGCTTTGGCCGAGGAGTGGGGCGTCTTACGAAGGGCTCCGAACCGACTTGTGCCCGCGCGTGGCCAAGCAGCTGGTGGCGCGGCGGCTTCCCACGGTGGCGATCGCTGCTGAAGTCCGAAGACCCGAGTGAGAAAGTCTTAAGTCGGTTGAATCACTTCAGTGGCTGACATGTGGGTCCCACTCCCCTTTTAACCTCTGAACTTTACTCCATATTACTATTGTAAACAGTAATCCCCACAATGCCCATGGTGATTTGAATTATTCACCCCTGAGCCATTTGAATTGGTTAGAATTCAAATTGGGTTTGGTTTGACTAAATTTCAGCACATGTTCAGTTTGAAATTCAAATAAAGTTTGAATTTGCTACACTTAGCTCATATCAAGATCAATTCCAAATGGAGTGAAAATTGGTGTGTGAGCTCACAAAAATGTGCTGAGTAAGAATATGCCTCCCACTTTTGAATTCATGGGATAAAAACAGTTTCAATTTGAATATGATTTCAAACTACCCTTTTTCTAGCTATACCCAAAAGTACCTCAACATGGTTTTGAATTTGGGTAAAACTTAGCATGGACATTACTAGCAATGTGCAGGAGTTTTTCATATGTCCAGCCCCTAGATGATGCATGTGGGAGATACCACTTTTGCATTTTGTGAGTTTATTCTCTAATGAGCATGTTGATAATGATTACTTGCTCTTCAAATGTGTTCATCAACTTTCTTCAAATGAGGTGTGTTGTGTGGTGATGAACACTTTAAACATGTGTCAAAAACTGAGGCCTTTACATTCCTCCCCCCTTAAAAGAATCTCGTCCCGAGATTATAAGGTGAAAATGAAAGAGAGGACGGTGGAAAATTACTGGATATGCGACGTGAAAAAGTCGGGGCAGTTAGCGCGAAGAAATCCTTCACTCTCCCATGTCGCTTCATTCATGGAGTGATTACTCCACAGAAATTTGTAGAACCACAACGTACGGTTGCGTGTGGTTCGGGCCTTCTCGTCAATGATCTGAAGCGGTTCCTCCCGATAGGTGAGATCCTGTTTCAGTTCTTTAATGTCCTCCAGCTGAACAGTAGCTGATAGCTTGAGACACTTCCTCAGCTGGGAAATATGAAAGACGTCGTGCACACCGGAAAGTGCTTCTGGTAATTTCAGCCGGTATGCTACCGATCCACATCTTTCGGTAATCTGGAATGGACCGATGAATCGGGGTGCCAACTTTCCTCTCACCCCAAATCTGTTTACGCCCTTCATTGGAGATACAAGTAAGTATACGTGATCCCCGACTTTGAATTGTAGTGGGCGCCTTCTCCGGTCCACATATTTCTTCTGTCGGGACTGGGCTGCTTTTAGGTTTTCTTGAATCAGCCGAACCTTTTCCTCCGCGTTATTGACAAGGTCAGTCCCGAAGGTAACCCTTTCGCCAGACTCACACGAATTCGATGGTGTGCATCATTTTCTCCCTTATAGCGCCTCGTAAGGCGCCATCTTGATGCTGGCTTGGTACCCATTGTTGTACGAGAACTTGGCTAACGGCAAGTGATCATTCCAATTCTTGCCGTGGTTGATAGCACAAGCTCGTAGCATGTCCTCTAGAATCTGATTTACCCGTTCGGTTTGCCCATCCGTCTGCGGGTGGTATGCTGAACTACGGATCAGCTTCGTTCCCAATGCAGCGTGTAGCTGCTCCCAAAAACGGGACACAAATAAAGTGCCCCGATCCGATATGATGGTATGGGGTACGCCGTACAAGCGGAGGATCCGTGAGATGTACAGCTCAGCATACTTCTTGGCGTTGTAGCTGTGTTGACCGGGATGAAATGGGCAACTTTGGTGAGCCGGTCGACGATCACCCACACAGAATCATGTTTCTGAAATGTGGTGGGTAAACCGACGATGAAGTCCATGCTCACATCCTCCCATTTCTAGGCAGGAACGCCCAGTGGTTGTAGCAGTCCCGGTTTCCGCATATGATCTGCCTTCACCCTTCGACATGTATCACACTCGGACATGTAATTTGCGATCTCCCGCTTCATCCGTGTCCACCAAAACTTGCTTCTGTGTTCTTGATACATTTTGTTGCTGCCTGGGTGAATAGAAAATTTTGATAAGTGAGCCTCATCAAAAAATTTCTTCCGTAACTCCGGGTTACGGGGTACGACGATCCGTTCCTTGAACCATAGGACGCCGTCTCCATCTTTCCGGAAACATTTCAGCTCCCCACTGTCTACATGTCTCTGCAAATGCGACATGCCATTGTCATGTTTCTGAGCTGCCGCTATCTCTTCACGGATGGTGGGGATCAAAGCTAGGTTGTAGAGAGCTCCATGTGGGAATTACATGCAGTGGTGGTTCGCTCTCTTCCAACGGTGTGATGGTCAGATTGTTGACATCTGACTTGCGACTCAGCGCATCCGCCACTACGTTTGCCTTGCCGGGGTAATAATCGATCTCTATTTCGTAATCCTTTATCAACTCTGACCATCTTCGCTGCCTCATGTTCAGCTCCTTCTGAGTGAATATGTACTTGAGGCTCTTGTGGTCGGTATATAAAATGTACGAGGTTACCGAGTAGGTAGTGCCTCCACATTTTTAGTGCAAGTACCACGGCAGCGAGCTCCAAGTCGTGAGTTGGATAATTCTGCTCATGGTTTCTGAGCTGACGTGACCCATACGTGACCACTCTTCGGTCTTGCATCAGCACACATCCGAGCCCAATGCCGGATAAATCACAGTACACATCGAACGGTTTTGTTGTGTCTGGCTGCACCAAAACCGGTGCTGATGTCAGTTACTTCACTAATGCCTTGAACGCTGCTTCACATGCTGGACTCCAAACATATTTGGTAGCCTTCTTTAGAAGCTCCATCATAGGCTTGGCAATCTTTGAGAAGTTCAGGATGAACTTCCGATAATATCCCGCGAGCCCGAGGAAACTCCGTACCTCATGAACAGTTCTCGGGGACTTCCAATTCAGCACTTGTGTGATCTTGCTCGGGTCTACAGCGATACCCTCCGCGGAGATGATATTCCCGAGAAAAGGCACTTGCGATATCCAGAATTCACATTTGCTGAATTTCGCGTATAGCTTGTGATCCCGCAGCCGTTGCAAGACTATACGCAGATGCTTCTTGTGATCTTCCTCCGACTTGGAATATACCAATATATCGTCGATGAAGACCACGACAAACTTGTCCAGCTCCGGCATGAATACCGAGTTCATCAAATACATGAAGTGAGCTGGAGCATTGGTGAGGCCAAAGGACATGACCAGGTACTCATAAAGTCCGTACCTCGTCGAGAAAGCCATTTTCAGAATGTCCTCAGCCTGTATTTTAATCTGGTGGTACCCGGATCTTAAATCCATATTGGAAAAGTTCTTTGCTTCGACCAACTTATCAAACAACATGTCGATCCGTGGCAATGGGTACTTGTTCTTGATGGTTACGGCGTTGAGTGGACGATGGTCCACACAAAGCCGCAACCTCTCATCCTTCTTCTTCACAAATAATGCCGAACAGCCCCATGGCGAGGAGCTCGGCCTAATAAAACCCTTCTCCAGCAGGTCCGTTAGCTGGGTCTTCAATTCAGCCAACTCCTTGGGCGCCATCTTGTACGGCCTTCGGGATATTGGCATGGTTCCCAGTGCAAGTTCAATCTTGGACTCCACCTCTCTATCAAGCGGCATCCCCGGTAAATCATCCGGGAACACGTCAGGGAACTCTTGGACCACTGGAATATCTTACAATCTGATGGTTGTGGATTGATAGACACTTGGAAGTTTTATTTCTGGACTGTCCAGAAATAAGGAATGAGATTGGTGCACTTCTGAGTGCAAATGCACAATTCGGAGGACGGTGTCTAAAACAGCGCCGTGACGGGTTAACCACGACATCCCTAAGATGACATCGACCTTTTGTCCCTCTAATATTATGAGAGACGTAGGGTATACACTACCCTATAAGCACAATGGCGCTTTTGGGACCATCGTGCTTGCTGAAATTTTCCCACCCGGTGAACGGATCACATAAGGACTATCGATGGGTAGTATTTGCAAGCTATATCTATCAATGAAAGCTTGGCTAATGAAGCTATGCATGGCGCTTGAATCAAACAACACTATGGCGGGATGCTGGTGGAGTTGGAACATACCTGCAAGGATTGGCTCACCATCCGGCACGCCCTCTATGGCAAGTTGGTGGACAGTGCCGGGCCACGGGTTTGCCCGCCGCGCATTATTAGGGTTCCGGGGCTGATTCCTCCCTGGAAGTTGCGGTGCAACTCCGCCGCCTTGTCTCTCCGGACAACTGCTGGCGAAGTGTCCTGGGCGACCACATTTGTAGCATGTGACCACTGCTTGTCTGGTGCTTGGGGGACGAAAGCCCGGCATGCGCTGCTGAGGTGCATACGCACGCGGCATCGCCCGCTGTTGCTGTTGTTGTTGCGGAGGTGGTGCTGGCAGTGCTGGCCTGAACGCCGGTGAAGAATAGGGCCAACTGCGGAATGGCATCGACCTCTGTGGTGGATGCCAGCGTGAACCTGATGGTGGGCGATTGACCATCTAAAATTTCTGAGAAGGACCGCCTCCTTCTCCGCTGCTTTGCGGCACGCTTCGCTTTCTTTCCGCCGCCGCTAACTCCTTGCCGGAGTCCTCCTAAACAATCGCAGCATTAATTATGTCATTGAGGCTGCCGCGATTGAACATCGCCAGTTTGTCCTTCAGGAGCGGGTTAAGCCCCTGGTAGAAGTGGTCCCACCGCTTCTTGTCAGTATCAGCGTGATACGACGCGTAGAGCGCGAGATCGTTGAACGCCCTGGAGTATTCCAGCGCGTTCCAGCTCCCTTGCTGCAGGTGTAGAAACTCCTGCGTCTTCCTCTTCATGAGACCCGGCGGTATATGATAGGCCCTGAAGGCCATTCGGAACTCCGCCCAGGTCATAACTCGGTCGGTGGGCTGTGAAGCACAGTAGTTCACTCAGCATGCGCTCACAGATCCTTGGAGCTGTTGGACCGCGACCTGAGTCTTGCGCTGCTCACTTATTTCGAGCAGCCCGAACTTCATCTGCATCGTGCGGAGCCAGTTGTCCGCATCGAGGGGTTCATGCACCCTTGAGAATACCGGGGGATGAGTCACTAGGAAGTCGGAGTAGGAGCTCTGTTGATGCTCCTCACGATCTTGACGTCTATCTAGTCGAGACGTATTTGCAATAAGGGTCTGCAGCAACTCCGTGTGCTGCTGATGAGAACCCGCCATTGCCGCAATGATGTCGGCCAATGTAACCGTTGGCGGTGGCGGTGTTTGTCGTTGCTGTTGCTGCTGTTTCTGTCCCGAGGAGTCCTCGGGAGGCTGTTGGGAGGTTTCTCCCCCTTGACTAGAACCCCCAACGTCCGGGTTGGCACGGGTACGAGTCATTCTGAAATTCAAAACAGCAGCGATCAGCACATGTCATACTTAAAAATTCCATATGCAACAGTAGGTATCAAAGTGATGCATGAATAATTTGCACAACATTCACATGTATTGATAAAGCATAACTTTATACGAGATACATTATTCTCGGGTCTCCGAGAAGTCGTGCTCATGTCATCACTACCTACACATACGCTACTGTCTACGCAAAATGTCACTGGTTACAAAAGTTTCAGTTACTCCACTCTGGTTGCCCTACTTGACAACGGTAACCCCCTACTCGGAGTAGAACTCGACTTCTTGTGGGTCGTCCTCCTCCGGTACCTCTGCTGGTGGCTCCGGATCTACAACCTCCTCTCCCATCTCTGGTTCTCCCATTGCTGGAAGACCCAAGACCACCGGTATGCCCAATACCGGAGGTACGAGGTCCTGCAACGCGTGCACCTCGTCCATAGCCTGGTTGTAGTCCTCTTCCCAGCCTTGCCCTTCCTCAATAGCGTCGTCTCGCTCTTGAGTAAGGTCCTCATTCTGCTGGGTTAGAGTCTGCACCAGTTCTTGCAATGCCGCGATGTCGACACGGCTCTTCTTCTTCTTCGCCTTCTTCTGACGATGCAACTGATTATGCTGTTCGTTCAGTCGCCTGATCATCGGAATGAGTACATTGCAGAGTGCGCTGTGAGCACTCTAGAAATGGTCTCCACGGATTGTGCTCTCTTTGAGTTTTGTGGCGAGATGCTCCGTATGAACAGCTTGGCTGTCCATCACGGCATTTCCCGCCCTCATCTGGAGGCTGAGGTTCGCTTCCGCAGGGTTGTACCTTGGGCAACCCCGATCTGATGCCTCCATGTACCTCCCTTCCCACACATGATGAGCCCGTCCCTCCACCAGAACGAGCGCGTATGGAGTGCCCTCCATAGCTCTCACGTGTAATTGGCAGAAACGAGACATGGCGTCGCGGGCTGCCACTTGCCACCTTCCCTCTGGTTGTCTACCTCTCACCGTGACGGTGAATGGTGCCCAACCGGGTGGCGTAGGTCCTGCAGGAACCTCGACATGGATTGTCCACGTCTTGTTCCCCTCCTCGCCTTCTTCCTTGGCGAAGTACTGCGGCATCTGGTTGTACCCGAAATATTGAAGCATCTGCTTCAATGCTTCCGGATAGCCGCTGTGGTGATAACAGTGAGATTCCACCCACCCGTTCTCGAACTGTTTATCCGCTGTCATATGTAAAAACATATTTGAGAAATGTCAAATATTTATTTGAACAGTAAACCCTTGAGTTATAATATAAAACATGTCATTGAACTCGTAATACTTCGAATCCTAGTTCAAATTTAAACAAATTTGACTACTGGTCTGCTGTCCAACATGACAGCCCTGACCAGTTTCCATTTCAACCTGATTTAGGCCATGCCAAAAGCAAAACCAATTCTGGAGCTCAACATCAAAGTTAAATCTTACTTCAATAGCTTTCCATAAAGTATTTTCTTGGCCTAGGATCTGTCCTGGTTCAAAAGTTATGAGATGCTCAATTCAACAGAATTGCTGGAGAAAATTGGACAGCACCTCCCTGCTTTAGGTACTTCTTTGATCCAAGAATTCCAGATAATTATGATCCTAATCTGACAAAACTTTCTGTTACAAAGTTGTAACCCATCTCCTAATCTTTCCAGAACTACCTCATTTCCTATTTTTGGATTTTTATGCAGGAAGTTATGCTCAAATTACAGAGAGTTTACAGATAGTTTTTGCTCTGCCCTGTTTTCTGGACAGTTTCAACTCTACTGCATTTTTCGATTGGTTAAGGGATGAAACACCTCTGGACCTCAACAGAAAAGTTGTAAAGCTCTCCAAATCTTCCCAGAAATGTATCATATGACCCCAACCTCGAAATAACTCAATCTCTAACCTCTGATTAACTTCAGCCTTAATTCAGCTGAAAACAGGGGAATCCGTCCTTAGCAGCCTATAAGTTGAAAACTTGTTAACTTTGAATATCTTGATGAAGGGAAGGAGTTACATCAAGTTTTAATACTCTGGATTAAAACTTTCAAATTTTACAATGAAGTTGTTCATTTAGTGGAGTGTGACGTCGATGCGTCACCAGAGCATGTCGGTACTACGTCCTCACAAAGAAAAACCTATACTGTACTTAGCCGGCTTCGTTAGTTCAGTGGCACTAAGCGTCTCTCGCACACGGATGCTACACGTCTACTGTTTCATGGTTAGACTACCTTCAGATAACTCACACAATCGTCAGACTCGGCTGCACACCGAGCCAGGTATCCATACAGTTCGTACACCCGGCCATCATCGCTCGCCCGGATGTTCTCAAGCCAAACACGCCTTGAGTTATGTGTTCACGTTACTGACCACGTGACGGGGTCTCCCAAATTCCATCATGCACGCCAGGGACAGACTTTGCTCGAATACCCCAAACGACATGAAGAGTCATACAGGATATTAAAGCAGGTCGGGTTACCTGCCACCCGTGGGGCTCCACCCTTCAGCTTGTGCGCACTGGTGGACAGCGCTTACGTTCACCCCCAAGACATAAAGTGTCCCGAGATGCACGTTTTCCGACATAAGAAAATAGGTTAGAATGCCACTTTCTATACACTAATAACATCCTTATATGGGCTACTAAATCGTTCCTCACTGGATTTTTGAAAAAAAATTTGACCTTTTTAGTGCGTTAAACCTCAAGCGAGCTCTGATACCAGAGCTGACACGACCCCACGGTCTTGTCGAGCCAGGATCACGCTGAGGGGTACTGCGTTGCACAGCACCGGATAACACACATCAAAGGTACAAAACGGAAGCAAAGTTTATTACATAAAGAGGTTTATGAACATTTGTATTACAAAATATGTTCAGTCTAAACTCACGGGCGTAGACTACGCATCGAGTTCACATTCAGCCCGTGAACGTGTCCCCGCTAGCACGCACACACACTAACACAGCGGCGTGCACGACTCCCATTCGACGGGGTTCCCCTCCTGGGGTTCCATCTCCTCCTCGGGAGTCCCTTGCTCATAGAACCCTGCAAAAGCTTCAAACAAATGCAGTGAGCACGAAGGCTCAGCAAGACTGACCCGTCTCTCCTAAACATGAAACTTCTACATGGAGGGTGATGGGTTACATGAGGCAAAATAAGTTGAAGGACTCGCCTAACTAGTGGAACCTTACTTTGAAGTTTTAGCAGCAGGTTGTGGAGAACCTTACGCTAAGGCACATGAGAGAGCCGCAATCAAACAAGAAACGCATTTCTCTCATGTACTTTGCCCAAAGTTGAAAAGAACTTTAGTTAGCTCTAAACTACAACAAATCATTAACAATAAAAGTTCATCTTTCAATCAGCAACATTTTAACATGTATCTAGCCTGTTCTTTCTACGTCACGGTACAGTGAACAAGTGGTACTCACTGACCGTGAGGGACGGCGATTATAATCGATTTACACCTGCAGGGTTACCCGAATAACCCGTCACATACACCCGTACTCTATGTTGCCTACAGCAACCATCACGGACGCCGTACGCAACCACCTTTCACCAGTTAGCCAAATGTTGAACCATTCCAATAGTCCCGAGCAAGAGGTCTCTGCACGTGCATCTCAGTGCCGCCAGCCGATTTACACCTCAAGCTCTCAACCAACCCTCTGAACGACCAGCTATGCCTCAACACCCAGCTAACTGAGTTACATTGGTTTCCCGGTTCCCATATAGCCGGTTACACTCAGAGAGCTGAATCCAACAAAATTTGGTTCACTTGATTTATATGTTCCTAGCCAAAGTTATGAGGATTTGAAGTTTGAATGAATTCTGAAAATGGGGAAAAGTTCAAATCTGCCGATGGGTCCACGGTACACGTGTCGGGCGCTGGAGCGACGGCACACCGGAGTCCACGGAGTTTTTGCGTGCCAGCACACCACATCCGAGCCGCAGACCCATCCCGATTTAAAATCCGAGCCGCTGACAGCCAGGACTCACCCTCTTCGTCTACCTCCCGAATCCCACGTTCGGCCGCCGCGACGCCTCGCCGGAGAGCTCGCCGGCAGCCTCGGTGGTGCTCCAAACTTCATGATTCTGGCCGCCCCTGCCTATGTCCACTCGGGGAACACGGTTCTGGGCTCAGTTCGTCATGACAACGGCCGACACATGGTCGGCGACGAGCGGCGGCTTCGGAAGGACTTCGGCTGTGTCGGCCAACCTCCCTAGCACCTCAATCGATCAAGCGAACGGTCGGGGAGCATCCTTGAACCATAGGGAATGTCGACATGAGCTCGAAGCAGCTCGGGAGAGGTCCGAAGTAGTCTCTCACCGTGCGTCCAATGCTTCCCGCATGCTCCGCCGACGGCACTTCAAAATACACCATGTACAGGGGTTCTCCGGCAAAAGGTTGTGAAGGCAACTTGTGCGCTACCAGGTCTAGTTTGTGTAGGAGCGGATTGAGACTCTAACTCTTCCTAGAGTGTGAATTTGCCCGAACCGCACCCGAAGGTCGGTCTGTACCGAGAAAGGGGAAAACTGGAAATTTACTGCCGGCGATCAAGCACTCGGGCTGTGGCTCGGGGGTGAGCAGAACCGGTCACCAACGCGTCAGGGGACGCCTTAGCTTGGGTGTGACAACCTCCCGGTTGGGCTGTCTACGGGAGCCCGAAGTGCGGCGGCTTTAGGTCTCTGCATGGAACTCTCAGTATAGCCGAGATCAACCGGTTTTTGCCGATTTCTGACGACGGGGAAGGAGAAGGAAGGGTCCTAATACCTTGTCGTAGCTCTGGAGGGAGCAGGGTGGATGTGATCAGGGCTCTCCGATCAGTTCCGAGCGGCGGAGGGAAGAATCCGGTTCTGTGTTCTTGCGAGGGGAAAACGGCGAGGGGGCTTCGGCCGAGGAGTGGGGCACCTTAAGAAGGGCTCCGAACCGACTTCTGCCCACGCGTGGCCAAGCAGCTGGTGGCGCGGCGGCCTCCCTCGGTGGCGATCGCTGCTGAAGCCCAAAGACCCGAGTGAGAAAGTCTTCAGTCGGTTGAATCACTTCAGTGGCTGACATGTGGGTCCCACTCCCCTTTTAACCTCTGAACTTAACTCCATATTACTATTGTCAACAGTAATCCCCACAATGCCCATGGTGATTTGAATTATTCACCCCTGAGCCATTTGAATTGGTTAGAATTCAAATTGGGTTTGGTTTGACTAAATTTCAGCACATGTTCAGTTTGAAATTCAAATAAAGTTTGAATTTGCTACACTTAGCTCATGTCAAGATCAACTCCAAATGGAGTGAAAATTGGTGTGTGAGCTCACAAAAATGTGCTGAGTAAGAATATGCCTCCCACTTTTGAATTCATGGGATAAAAACAGTTTGAATTTGAATTTGAGTTCAAACTATCCTCTTTCTAGCTATACCCAAAAGTACCTCAACAAGATTTTAAATTTGGGTGAAGCTTGGCATGGACATTACTAGCAATGTGCAGGAGTTTTTCATATGTCCAGCCCCTAGATGATGCATGTGGGAAATACCACTTTTGCATTTTGTGAGTTTATTCTCTAATGAGCATGTTGATAATGGTTACTTGCTCTTCAAATGTGTTCATCAACTTTCTTCAAATGAGGTTTGTTGTGTGGTGATGAACACTTTAAACATGTGTCAAAAACTGAGGCCTTTACAAACATATCCTGTCTTACCTCCTTGATCATGTTGGATCCTTCGTGGTAGTCACAATGTGCTCTCAACACATCGTACGCCGATCAGAGGTGTGCAACACGGTCGAAGCCGCTCTGAGTTAGTCCTTGTATGATCAAGTTCCGAGCCTTGTTGTTGTTGTCGACATCTCTCATGTTTGTAGCCGTGAATTGATCGTTTGAAGGCACATCGTAAGGCTTGTACACTTTTCCCATTTTGCAAAGCCTTGCGCCTGGATGAAAGCTTCCATGCATGCCTTCCAAACCTGAAAATAAATACCACTAAACACACAAGGTTTGGCGGAGTATTCCTCCATGATGATTAGTCAAAACACATGCATATCACAAATATTAGAGCAACCTTGCTCTGATACCAATTGTAGGATCGAAGTACACGTGTAAATATACCAGAGGGGGGGTGAATAGTAGATAAAAACTTTTCAGCGGAAGCAACAAAACACCCCTCAGCAGAAAACCGATCTGTTAAAGAAACCGTGTGTGCGACAAATCTAAACGTGTTAAACTGTGACAAAACTAGTATAGATTGTAGAGAATCAAGTCTCGAAGACGTCACAACAAGAATCATGAAAATCCGTTGAGAGAAACTCAAGTTACGATCGAAAGATCGAACAAAGGTCAATCTGTCCTACGCAAGAAAAATAGTTCTTGAATACTGCAAAGAAACTCGTGTAGATCAGAAACCAAAAATTCAATGACCGTGAAATTTTTACAGAAGATAGATAATAAAGTTGTGAAAAAACCCAACAAGAATCACATCAATTAGATCTGTAAAACTCGAGTTATGATAAAACCACTGAAGCAAGGTAGTGTTGAACAGAAACTCGACGAGAAAAACTTGTCTGAAACAAGTCGGACGAACAAGGCACAAAAGTTCCTTTAGAATACGAATTTTATTTATCAAAACACAAGAAGAACAGCCCCAAAGTCGTGCTCACCACGAGCCTTGGCCTCCCTTGTTTATATAACCAGCTCTATGGCCAATCCAATTCAAACTAGGACTCCTACTCCTACTTGGATTCAAACTGTAACTTTCCAATACTGCTCAAGACTCTTCTATACGCAGATAGAAGCAATTTTAAGACTTCCAAACACCTTAGGAACGTCCCAAACATTCCTAAAACAACTCTACTTCATGCCTAACACGAAATCCTGTTATAACCAACTCGAAACTTTCCATAAACAAACCATAACCGCCTCAGCCGCAGCCTGAGCGCAAAATCCAGCCGGTTGAACCGTTTCAACCATATCTCCACTTCCGTATCTCTTCACCACGCCTTGGAACCATGTTGCCACGCCCATGCACTCCTTGCACACGTGCAAACACCTTTCAACAACGTCCACGATACCTTCATATGCATTGTTCTTGGTCCAAACATGCTGCGCGACCTCCCGATCAACTCAACCACAATTCCTCCCGAACTTGGTTGTTGAACCTCATCGTCTCCCTAAGACTAGTTCAATGGATCCCGTCACCAGCCATGTCTTGAACTCAAGCAACAACTGCACATGAATAAACAACCAATACTTCCGAGCACAAGTCCTTGACTTGACTCTCGTTAGTTCCAAAACTACAACATCTTACGTGAGCACCTCACATAAGCATGTTGTAAACCATAGCAAAATGATATCAGCCATAACCACAAAACACACCAAAAACTTAGTAAAATAATACTAAGCAAACTTCCCATAAGAGTAAAGCAAGTTTGAAACATTGCAAGTTAAAAGCAGAACCATTGCAATCAAGCTCCGAACCTTACCAAAGCTAACCAGACTGTCACACCCGGTTTTTCCGAAGAACAACCAAGTGAATATCACATGTATGCCAGGATCATTTTCTCATACATGCGATGACAAATAGTGAAGCATCATTTATTACAAGCCAGGTGTCAAATATAAGTAAGTCTTACATAGTAAATGTCTCGATGGACAATAATAAGTTCATCACAAGTAAATAAACTAGCAGCGGAATATTATTCTTTTTGGGCTCCATCACAGGCGTTGCCCGGGGTCTTCATGAACCTAAAAGCCTTCCTCGGGTCCAAAATCTTGGTCATTATACACCACCTCATTATCTTGTCCTGAGCAGCAATATAAACCAACAAATATGCAAGGTTGAGTACCAATGGTACTCAGCAAGTGTGGGAAAATTATATCATGCATGGCTAGAACAAGGGGAGGTTGAACTCATGGTTAAAGCACTACGCAATTAATACCTATCACCTTAGCTTATTAAGCACCTACATTACTACACAGATGAAATGGTCCCAATCTCCCATCCCGTCATCATAATCCAATAACCATAACATCATTTCCAATGTTAAGCTCCCCGCTTAACTTCCAAAACCATCAATCCCCTAATCATGAATAAGTCCAGGCCGCTCTTGACCGTGAGCACGGCTGTCAAGACAGTTTTGACTCTGCAGAGTTTGTACCACTGTACCCACATGTAGTGATTTCATCCCCCGTTGCCGGGTGGACTAAAAGAACCTCCATTATGCCAGTGGCTACGATCCACATTCACACTTCCCAGGTGTGTAGCCAGGAGATCACTACGAAGCCTTTACAAAGGGATTCCCGACGAGCGTGGGCCCACTGAGGTTTCACCCCTAACAGCATACAAGAGGCTCCAACCCCGCTGCAGTGGCCCCCTCTTGAGCCTTGCGGTTCATATGGTAGTCCAGCTGACACCTACTCCCCGCACCATCCAACACACCCATACTACGCCGGGGATACACCTAATTAATTGGCCAAGCTGCCCCATCTCAGCATGTGGTTGGCACTGTAAAGCCAGGTTACATGCTCCATGAACCGGTCCTTAGGATCTAGGCAAGTACTAAACACAAACCCAAGTCTCGTGCACCCAGCACACAACCAAAACATCCAACTTGCCTTGATCCCTACCTCTACATAACTCACAATATCTCGTTCAAGAGTATGGTAAAATAAACTGATGATCTCATATCCCAAATATCCCATTCTAAGCATGGCTAAGCATATGCATGCAAATAAATGACATGACAAAATAAATCCCAACCCAAGCTACAAGGAAACAAGGTAATGCAATTCTAGGGAAACTTCCTAGCATGGGTTTCATATTTCATTTGACAATGCAAATAATACTATCTACACAATCCTAGCATAGGATCAAAGTGGTCAAGGGCACTTGCCTCCTTCTTGCTGCTCTTGAAATGGGTAGTCCTGATCTTGGAAAGTGATAGCTTGCTCTTGAACAGGTTCTACTTCATACCATCACACATAGCAAAAGAAAAACAACAATCATAAGACATAGTTCACACTTCTACTTCATACAAACCACACATTCACTTTTATGAAAGTTCTTTACCATTATATGTGTTGTGGATACTCTATGTGTGTTGATTTGTGGCTTGCATACACTTTTATTTATATGTGTATGATTCCTACTTTGGTGTTCACATTTATACTCACATACTATATATATATATATATATGTATATATGTGTGTTTCAGTTTTAAATAAATTCCTTATATTAAACTACCAAGTATGTATGAAAAGTATTTTTCTTCTCCATATGTGCCTTCATAATTTCTATCAACCCTAAACTGAACTCTTTAGATTTTAAAAACTCCATTTATCATTTACTAGTTGCTATAATTTCAGATTTATATTCCTATGCATAATTGTGTATTTTATTATGAAATTAGTAATACACATCATCTAAACAATATAGGTTCTGGTCCTAAATAATTTAATAACATATTTTGACCTTGGCCTCTGATGTAAACTATTTCATAATTATTTTCCCTATTTTTCTACAACTATTCTTTACTTAAAAATGTGTCCCTATACTAATGAATGTGAATAATAGATGAAACAGATTCATTTCAGCCCAAAAATATATTTTTATCTCACTCCAAAGTTTTCTAAGTACTGAGAAAGTTTTTAATTAATTTTGACAATTATGTTTGTCCCCCTTTTTAAATTTTTAAACACTAGTTACATATTCAATTTTCTAAATTAAATACTAAACAGGGCTAAAATAATGAATTCACCCCATTACAGGGTCTATAATATTATTTTCATAATTTCCAGGGGTCTAGCTACACTTATCAGAGGTGTTTTTCCTAATTTCTATTAAGTCCAGGGGCTAAAACTGATTTTTAAATGAATTTACATGATTTTCTGGAGTTCCAGGGGCTAGATCTGAAGTTTCCGGGGCTAGCTCTCAATTCCAGAGAACCCCAGGGGGTAGCACGTAAGAATTCCAGTCTTTATAATGCGGGGTTGACGTGGACCGTCCGATTTTAAACCGACGGCTGAGATTATAACATCGAACCGGTACGCGGGGTTTTAAAGTCTACCGTGCGATTTAAAATAAACGGCGCACAAGCGGCCACGTCGCTCTGATCGAACGCGGGCGGCGCTGCCGGCTGCGCACGGCGGCGGGAAGCGGCGATCTCGCCGGAAAGTTTCGGATCCTCGAGAATTCTGCCTAAAACTGTGATCTCATGGCATAGATCGGTAGAGGGGAGGTCAGGGATCTCACCTCGGGGGTCCTGGAAAGTGATCGGCGGCGAGGTCCGAGGCAAAACCACGGCGAAGCTCGTCGGCGCTGGATTTACACCATAAGTCTTCGGGTTTTCTGCATCTGCAAAGTTCCCCGGAGGCGGTGGATCAAGACTAGCGAGTTAGATCAGAGTTTCCGAGCTTAGATCGGCCAGAATTCACCGGCGAAGTCTCGGTGCTCACCGGAGTGAAAATCGGCGATCGCGTGAGAAAAACTGATTGGATCGGGGGTTCTTATAGCCGGGGGAGGGCGGTGGGTCTGTTGTGATCGAGTTGGAGTCCTCTGGGACCAGAATTCGGCTGCGGGACGGGCTTTCCCGGTCGGTTGCGATTTCGCGCGCTCGGGAGAAAAGTCCGGGGTCGCGGGGGCTCGGGGTTAGGGATGACAGGTGGGTCCCACCCGTCGGTGAGGGGCAGCGCGGCGTGCGCGGGGGCGGGCTGGTGCGGGAGTAGCTGGGCCGGCTGGCGGGTTTCGGCCCACTAGCCAGTTTTTTCCCGTTTTCTCTTTTTCTTTTTCCATTTCTTTTCTGTTTTGAGTATAATTTGAATTCCAGTTTGAATTTGAATTTTTGCAAAACATGCAACACGTCCAAAAATTTTTAAATTCCCCTCTAAACATGGTTTAGAGTTTTAAATCAAAATTTGGGGTGTTACAGCTCTACCCCCCTTAAAAGAAATCTCGTCCTCGAGATTGGTGTTTCTAAGAAAACAATTCCGGAAATTGTGCCTTGATCTCATCTTCCCGTTCCCAGGTGGCTTCCTCTTCTGAGTGATGCTTCCACTGCACCTTGCACATCCAGATTCTCTTATTTCTGGTGAAGCGTTCCATTGTCTCCAAAATCTTGTATGGTTGCTCGGCATAAGACAAATCTTCAGCTACATCCACTTCATTCATGGGTAACACCTCTTCAGGCGTCCTCAGGCATTTCTTGAGTTGTGACACATGGAATACATCGTGCACGTCCGATAGATGAACCGGTAACTCTATTTGGTACGCCACTTCGCCTTTTCTTTCCAAAACTTGAAAGGGTCCGATGTATCGAGGTGACAACTTCCCTTTCACCTTGAACCGACGAAGTCCTCTGATAGGGGACACCTTGAGATAAACATAGTCTCCCACGTTGAAAACGAGCTCTCTTCTTCGTACATCAGCATAACTCTTCTGGCGTGTTTGTGCTATCCTCAAGTTGTTGCGAATCTCCCTCACCTTTGCCTCGGCTTCTTGTAGCACTTCTGGACCAAACACTTTACTTTCTCCTGTTTGGTTCCAAAATAGGGGAGTTCTGCACTTCCTTCCATACAAAGCTTCAAACGGTGACATCTTCATACTAGCTTGATAGCTGTTGTTATAGGAAAACTCCGCATACGGTAAGTTCTTGTCCCAACTTCTATTGTTTTTGAGTGCACATGCCCTTAACATATCTTCAAGGATCTGATTGGTTCTCTCCGTCTGCCCGTCAGTTTGGGGATGATAGGCAGAGCTGAAGTTCAGATGGGTTCCCATGGTTTCATGCAACTTCTGCCAAAACCTCGAGGTGAACTGTGTCCCTCGGTCCGACACTATCTTCTTTGGCACTCCATGGTAACACACAATCCTTGACATGTACAATTCTGCCAATTTGGATCCGCTGTAGCTTTCTTTCACAGGGATGAAATGAGCTACCTTGGTTAGCCTATCAATAATGACCCATATTGAATCATACCCGGATTGGGTCCTAGGCAATCCCACGATAAAATCCATGCTGATTTCTTCCCACTTCCATTCAGGCACTTTGAGTGGTTGCAGCAATCCCGCGGGTCGTTGATGTTCTGCTTTCACCAACTGACATGTGTCACATAGGGCAACATGTTCCGCGACATCTCGCTTCATGCCATACCACCAATACCTGCTCTTGAGGTCCTGGTACATCTTCGTACTCCCAGGATGAATGGAATAGTCGGAATCGTGAGCCTCCTTCAAAATTAATTCACGGATCTCCTTTACTTCTGGCACGCAGATCCTTTTCCCGTGCCACACCGTTCCTTGTTCATCCTCTCTAAAACCAGGAGCTTTATTTTCCTTGATGAGCTGTCTGATCTCTTGTATCCTCTCATCATTCTTTTGACCCTCGCATATGTCTTGCTCGAGTGTGGAGTCCACTTCCATGGCGATGGCTTCACCACTATTTACTAGACATAGATTGAGCCTTATAACCTCGTCCTTCAATTCTGCAGGCATGTCCTTCAAGCTCAACTTATTGACCTGCACTTTCCGACTCAAAGCATCGGCCACGACGTTTGCTTTCCCGGGATGATAGTTGATGCCCACATCAAAGTCATTGATTAGCTCTAACCATCTCCTTTGTCTGAGGTTGAGATCTGGCTGTGTGAATATGTACTTCAAACTCTTATGATACGTATATATCTCTATCGTCTTCCCCATCAAATAGTGCCGCCAAATTTTCAACGCGTGTACCACTGCAGCTAGTTCTAGGTCATGTGTAGGATAGTTCTTCTCGTGCTTCCGAAGCTGCCGGGATGCATATGCCACGACATGTCCTTCTTGCATGAGAACACATCCCAACCCATTTCCAGAGGCATCGCAGTACACTGTGAAATTCTTCTACATATCTGGCATAACCAACACTGGGGCTGTTGTCAATCTCTTCTTTAACTCCTGAAAGCTCGTATCGCACTGGGGCGTCCAGGTGAATGTGATCCCCTTCTCCAACAGTTTGGTGAGAGGTCTCGAGATCTTGGAGAATCCCTCAATAAACCGTCGATAGTATCCAGCCAATCCCAAAAAGCTTCGAACTTCCCCGACATTTTCAGGGGTTTTCCACTTCTGGATATCTTCGATTTTGGCGGGATCTACGGAGATTCCTCCCTCCGAGATTATATGTCCTAAAAAGGGAACTCTCTTCAGCCAAAACTCACACTTGCTCAACTTGGCATATAGTTGGTGTTCTCTCAGCCTCTGTAACACCAACCTTAGATGTTTCTCATGTTCTTCTTCATCTTTGGAGAAGACGAGAATATCATCTATGAAAACCACCACAAATTTGTCCAGATATTCCATGAATACCTTGTTCATGAGGTACATGAAATAGGTCGGGGCATTGGTTAGCCCGAAAGGCATGACAGTGTATTCATACAGACCGTACCGAGATACGAAAGCTGTCTTGGGAATATCAGATTGCCTTATCTTGAGTTGGTGGTATCCCGACCTGAGATCAATTTTTGAGAACACGCAAGCTCCCCTCAACTGATCAAACAAGTCTTCAATGCGGGGTAATGGGTACTTGTTCTTGATGGTTACCTCATTCAAGGCACGGTAATCCACGCATAACCTTTGAGTTCCATCTTTCTTAGGCACAAATATCACCGGAGCTCCCCATGGTGAGGAACTAGGGCGAACATACCCCTTTTCCGTCAATTCTCTCAAATGATCCTTGAGCTCTTCTAGCTGCTTGGAGTCCATTCGATAAGGTCTCTTGTATATCGGGGCTGTTCCCGGTACTAGCTCAATCGCGAATTCCACGTCACGGTCGGGAGGCATACCTGGCAACTCCTCCGGAAAAACATCTGGATATTCCCTGATAGTCCTGATTTCCTCAACTTTCACCTCCACTTGATTTAATTTAATGTCCCTCCTAGGCTCGTGTATCGTTATGAACTTTACTCTTGTGCCACTAGGGTGAGTTAGTTCCACCATTCTGGTCGAACAATGGATGATTCCTTTATGTTTGGTCAACCAATCCATACCCAAAATAATATCTATCCCTTGTGAATCGATCACTATGAGGTTAGCGGTAAATACTACCCCATTAATGTCTAGGTTCACTTTGGGACACACTTGTCTTGTCCTTATTTCTCCACCTGGAGAGTTTACCGCTAGCATATGGTTCATTTGTGTGGTTGCTAGGTCATGCTTCTTAACAAACCCTTGAGCAATGAACGAATGGGTAGCACCAGAATCAAACAGCAGAGTTGCAAGGTGTAAATTGACAGGAAACTTACCAACTACCACGTCGGGTGTCTCTTGTGCTTCCTCCATAGTGACGTGGTTCACCCGTCCTCTCATTACGTTCTGCTGCTGTGGCTGCGTGGGCTTCTTCTTTGGACACTTATGGGCGTAGTGCCCCACTTCACCACAGCTGAAACATTGCACCCCAATCTTAGATGCTTGGCCCTTGTTGTCTTGGGGTTGGTTTGGGGGTCCTTGCACTGCTGGTCGAGGTGGATATGCGGGGCGAGGCTGCTGTACAAACTGACGTTGCGGCTGTGCTGGTGCTGCGGGAGGCCTGTAGTTTGGGTTGTACCCTCTTGGTGCTGAATAGGGTACCGCAGCACGGCTCGTCTGCCCCGTAGGTTGCTGCATCATACGTGGGCGGGTGTTGCTCCCTGAGGCTTGATGTGACCACCCAGCCTTCCTCTTATTCTCATTTTCCAGGGCCTTCAGCTTCCTTTCCACCACAAATGCTCTGTCCACCATCTTTTGAAAGCTCTCATACTCATTTGAGGACATTGCACACTGCATTTCTGCGGTAAGCCCTTCCATGAAACAATCTTGTTTCTGCTCATCAGTCTCTATGTCCCGTGGGGCATAACGGGATAGTTGAGTGAATTTAGTGAGGTATTCCCTCACCGTCATGTTTCCCTGCTGCAGTCCCAAAAACTCTTTCCTCTTGTTTTTGAGATCACCTCTTGGGATGTAGTGGTTGCGGAAGCTACGCTTGAACTCTTCCCAAGTGATGCTCTCAGGGTCATGATGGGCGGCCACGTAGGCGGTCCACCAATCAGCAGCAGGTCCATGCAATTGATGAGAGGCAAACAGCACCCTCTCATACCCTTGGCACTGTATGATCCTCATCTTACTTTCAATGGTCTTCAGCCAATCATCTGCCTCCAGAGGTTCAGCAGCACTTGCAAACTTTGGAGGTTGAGTTCCTAGAAACTCACTCAACCTTGGTTGGCGTGGTGCAGCTTGTGGAGGTGGAACTTGATGCAAGTTGGCCACCACTTGAGTCAAGTTCTGGATGAGCTGATTTTGATTCTCCAGCATTTGGTGGAGAGGGTCAACTTCTTCACGGCGACCACCCCGGTCCTGGCCTCCAGAAAGATGAGGGTTGCATGCCTCATCATTGTTGTTGGCGGGGTTGGCAGCACGTCCTTTTCCTCTTCCGGCCATCTGGCAGAATCAACCAATGTTAATTTGAAAGCATTTAGTATCATCTTACTACTTTCACTTGTTTGTACTTTGAAGTGTTGAAGCTTTGTTAAAATTTTACGAGGGTCTATATCTCACACCAAACAAATGCACTATTATTTCCTGTGGGTTTACACACCAAAGCAAAACAATTCGAAGACGAGGCTGTGGACAATTGCTCATGGCTTCCACAACTCACGTCACACACCAAGCATTATCACACCATTAACTACGTAACGACTCGACTACTCGACCTCTTGCTAGCTAGGGGAGAGACTCTACACTACTCGTCCTCTTGAGCTGGCTCCTCGGGATCTTCCTCCTCATTTCGGCTACCTTCCGACTCTGCTTTGGGTGGGGAAGCTGCTGGTGGAGAAGTGCGACGACGCCTGATCGCTCGGCGATCCGGGGAGTCAGGAGTCCATGGATCACTCACGGTGACACACAGTTCATTCCCATCTCCTCTTTCTCTCGCCTTTAAACAAGCTCGCAGCAACGCCTCCGTTTCCTTTAGGGTGTCTCGGACATCCTGAAGCTCTTGTTGACACTCCTGCAGTCGAGTGCTGAGCATAGCAGCATCCTCCAAGCACAAGTCCATGTGCTCATGGGAAGTCCCTTGCTGCACCGGTGGGTACTTGTACTCCGTGGTACCACTCTCACGTTGGAGGACATACATGTACTCAGTTTTGTCCAAGTGGCGACGATAGATGTGACTCTGGCAGGTGATGGCCTCCCAGGTGACATCTTTCTCCGCATCAACTTGTGTTGCTCGACAAGCTGGGGAGTGGTGAATCTTAAGCAGCTGATTCTCGTGTATAATCCTCATCTCCGAACTCCATTCTTCCCTCTTCTCACGGATGGTCCTGGTGGAGTTATAGTGGATGATTAGCTTGCCCGTATTGCTGGCGGCTTCGAGCATACGTCGAAGACGGCGCAACAAGTCTCCTACTGCCAATCCGTAGGAAAGGTACGTCACTGGACGACTCTCCTCTCTTTCGGCAAGGGCAACTACGGGAACTCTCCCTCCTGTGGACTTGCGAGCGGTGCGAATCATGCGAACCATCTAAAACAAAAAGAATTTAAAATTAGTTTAGATAAACTCTCAAACAAAAATCCTATTTTGAATGAAAGTTGGGGTAAGATGAAGAAAGTGACTCCATTAAATAACTCTTTTCAACACACACCTTGTAAAATAGTTTTTAAGAAAATAGGGCCCTTAAATACGCCCATTTCTACCTAGGTCCACGTTCCTACGGGCAACCTTGGCTCTGATACCACCTCTGTCACACCCGGTTTTTCCGAAGAACAACCAAGTGAATATCACATGTATGCCAGGATCATTTTCTCATACATGCGATGACAAATAGTGAAGCATCATTTATTACAAGCCAGGTGTCGAATATAAGTAAGTCTTACATAGTAAATGTCTCGATAGACTATAATAAGTTCATCACAAGTAAATAAACTAGCAGCGGAATATTATTCTTTTTGGGCTCCATCACAGGCGTTGCCCGGGGTCTTCATGAACCTAAAAGCCTTCCTCGGGTCCAAAATCTTTGTCATTATACACCACCTCATTATCTTGTCCTGAGCAGCAATATAAACCAACAAATATGCAAGGTTGAGTACCAATGGTACTCAGCAGGTGTGGGAAAATTATATCATGCATGGCTAGAACAAGGGGAGGTTGAACTCATGGTTAAAGCACTATGCAATTAATACCTATCACCTTAGCTTATTAAGCACCTACATTACTACACAGATGAAATGGTCCCAATCTCCCATCCCGTCATCATAATCCAATAACCATAACATCATTTCCAATGTTAAGCTCCCCGCTTAACTTCCAAAACCATCAATCCCCTAATCATGAATAAGTCCAGGCCGCTCTTGACCGTGAGCATGGCTGTCAAGACAGTTTTGACTCTGCAGAGTTTGTACCACTGTACCCACATGTAGTGATTTCATCCCCCGTTGCCGGGTGGACTAAAAGAACCTCCATTACGCCAGTGGCTACGATCCACATTCACACTTCCCAGGTGTGTAGCCAGGAGATCACTACGAAGCCTTTACAAAGGGATTCCCGACGAGCATGGGCCCACTGAGGTTTCACCCCTAACAGCATACAAGAGGCTCCAACCCCGCTGCAGTGGCCCCCTCTTGAGCCTTGCGGTTCATATGGTAGTCCAGCTGACACCTACTCCCCGCACCATCCAACACACCCATACTACGCCGGGGATACACCTAATTAATTGGCCAAGCTGCCCCATCTCAGCATGTGGTTGGCACTGTAAAGCCAGGTTACATGCTCCATGAACCGGTCCTTAGGATCTAGGCAAGTACTAAACACAAACCCAAGTCTCGTGCACCCAGCACACAATCAAAACATCCAACTTGCCTTGATCCCTACCTCTACATAACTCACAATATCTCGTTCAAGAGTATGGTAAAATAAACTGATGATCTCATATCCCAAATATCCCATTCTAAGCATGGCTAAGCATATGCATGCAAATAAATGACATGACAAAATAAATCCCAACCCAAGCTACAAGGAAACAAGGTAATGCAATTCTAGGGAAACTTCCTAGCATGGGTTTCATATTTCATTTGACAATGCAAATAATACTATCTACACAATCCTAGCATAGGATCAAAGTGGTCAAGGGCACTTGCCTCCTTCTTGCTGCTCTTGAAATGGGTAGTCCTGATCTTGGAAAGTGATAGCTTGCTCTTGAACAGGTTCTACTTCATACCATCACACATAGCAAAAGAAAAACAACAATCATAAGATAGTTCACACTTCTACTTCATACAAACCACACATTCACTTTTATGAAAGTTCTTTACCATTATATGTGTTGTGGATACTCTATGTGTGTTGATTTGTGGCTTGCATACACTTTTATTGATATGTGTATGATTCCTACTTTGGTGTTCACATTTATACTCACATACTATATATATATATATATATATATATATATATATGTATATATGTGTGTTTCAGTTTTAAATAAATTCCTTATATTAAACTACCAAGTATGTATGAAAAGTATTTTTCTTCTCCATATGTGCCTTCATAATTTCTATCAACCCTAAACTGAACTCTTTGGATTTTAAAAACTCCATTTATCATTTACTAGTTGCTATAATTTCAGATTTATATTCCTATGCATAATTGTGTATTTTATTATGAAATTAGTAATACACATCATCTAAACAATATAGGTTCTGGTCCTAAATAATTTAATAACATATTTTGACCTTGGCCTCTGATGTAAACTATTTCATAATTATTTTCCCTATTTTTCTACAACTATTCTTTACTTAAAAATGTGTCCCTATACTAATAAATGTGAATAATAGATGAAACAGATTCATTTCAGCCCAAAAATATATTTTTATCTCACTCTAAAGTTTTCTAAGTACTGAGAAAGTTTTTAATTAATTTTGACAATTATGTTTGTCCCCCTTTTTAAATTTTTAAACACTAGTTACATATTCAATTTTCTAAATTAAATACTAAACAGGGCTAAAATAATGAATTCACCCCATTACAGGGTCTATAATATTATTTTCATAATTTCCAGGGGTCTAGCTACACTTATCAGAGGTGTTTTCCTAATTTCTATTAAGTCCAGGGGCTAAAACTGATTTTTAAATGAATTTACATGATTTTCTAGAGTTCCAGGGGCTAGATCTGAAGTTTCCGGGGCTAGCTCTCAATTCCAGAGAACCCCAGGGGGTAGCACGTAAGAATTCCAGTCTTTATAATGCGGGGTTGACGTGGACCGTCCGATTTTAAACCGACGGCTGAGATTATAACATCGAACCGGTACGCGGGGTTTTAAAGTCTACCGTGTGATTTAAAATAAACGGCGCACAAGCGGCCACGTCGCTCTGATCGAACGCGGGCGGCGCTGCCGGCGGCGCACGGCGGCGGGAAGCGGCGATCTCGCCGGAAAGTTTTGGATCCTCGAGAATTCTGCCTAAAACTGTGATCTCATGGCATAGATCGGTAGAGGGGAGGTCAGGGATCTCACCTCGGGGGTTTTCTCGAGCTCGGGGGTCCTGGAAAGTGATCGGCGGCGAGGTCCGAGGCAAAACCACGGCGAAGCTCATCGGCGCTGGATTTACACCGCAAGTCTTCGGGTTTTCTGCACCTGCAAAGATCCCCGGAGGCGGTGGATCAAGACCAGCGAGTTAGATCAGAGTTTCCGAGCTTAGATCGGCCAGAATTCACAGGCGAAGTCTCGGTGCTCACCGGAGTGAAAATCGGCGATCATTTCTCATTGGATCGGGGGTTCTTATAGCCGGGGGAGGGCGGTGGGTCTGTTGTGATCGAGTTGGAGTCCTCTGGGACCAGAATTCGGCTGCGGGACGGGCTTTCTCGGTCGGTTGCGATTTCGCACGCTCGGGAGAAAAGTCCGGGGTCGCGGGGGCTCGGGGTTAGGGATGACAGGTGGGTCCCACCCGTCGGTGAGGGGCAGCGCGGCGCGCGCGGGGGCGGGCTGGTGCGGGAGTAGCTGGGCCGGCTGGCGGGTTTCGGCCCACTAGCCAGTTTTTTCCTGTTTTCTCTTTTTCTTTTTCCATTTCTTTTCTGTTTTGAGTATAATTTGAATTCCAGTTTGAATTTGAATTTTTGCAGAACATGCAACACGTCCAAAAATTTTTAAATTCCCCTCTAAACATGGTTTAGAGTTTTAAATCAAAATTTGGGGTGTTACACGGACCTTCAACCGGAGCTTACCAAAGCTAGTCGGACCCAGCGCCGGAGCTTACTAAAGCTTAGTCGGACCTAGCACGGAACTTAGCAAAGCTAGTCGGAGCTAGCACCGGAGCTAGCAAAAACAAGTCAGACCTAGCCAAAATAAGTCAGACCTAGACAAAGCAAGTCGGACCTTACATCGGACCTTGCCGGAGCTACCCAAAACAAGTCGGATCTATCATCGGACCTTTTAGGAGCTCGGACCTAGAGTCGGACCATGTTAAAAAGGTGTTTTGGTAGTATTCAAAACTTTTATCGTCAAAGCCAATGTATTCAGCACACATAGGTCTCACACTATCCAACTGAATTCCACAATACATGGTTGCAACACATTGAATCTTGTGGATCCATCACAACGTGTTGCAGCAAAGCATCAGATTGAAGCTCCTAAACTTGAGGATATTCCAGTGGTATGTGAATATCCAGATGTGTTTCCCGAAGACTTGCCGGGCATGCCGCCCGAACATGATGTTGAGTTAAAGATTGAACTAGCAACGGGAACAACACCTATTTCTCGGCGACCATACAAAATGGCACCGAAAGAGCTAGTAAAATCAAAGGAGCAGCTGAATGACCTCATGGATAAAGGTTTTATACGCCCAAGTTCATCACCTTGGGGTTGTTCTGCACTCTTCATGAAGAAGAAGGACGAGACTTTGAGACTATGTGTAGATTATCGTCCGGCCACTGAATGTTGTCACTATCAAGAATAAGTATCCACTACCGTGCATCAATATTTTATTTGATCAACTAGTGGGTGCTAAGGTATTCTCCAAGATGGATCTTCGGTCCGGGTATCACCAGATAAAAGTCCGGGCAGAAGACGTACCTAAGACGGCGTTCTCGACAAGATATGATCTTTATGAATATCTTGTCATGTCTTTTGGGTTGACCAATGCTCCAACTCATTTTATGTACCTCATGAACTCTGTGTTCATGCCGGTGTTAGACAATTTCGTCGTGGTTTTCATCGATGACATCTTGGTCTATTCAAAGTCAGAAGAAGAATATGCTGAACATTTGCGTATTGTACTCCAACTCTTGAGGGATCAAAAGTTATATGCAAAGTTCAGTAAATGTGAGTTTTGGATAAGAAAAGTGCTGTTTCTTGGGCATATTATTTCAGCGGAAGGCATCGCTGTGGACTCAAGTAAAATCGAGCAAGTGCTGAATTAGAAATCTCCAACATCTATTCATGAAGTGAGGAGTTTCCGAGGTTTAGCGGGTTATTACGGAGATTCATTCTAAACATCTCCAAAGTCGCTAAACCTATGACGGAGCTGTTGAATAAAAGCAACGAATATGATTGGAGCGATTCATGTGAACAAGCTTTTCAAACTTTAGTGAAGCATCTCACCACAGCTCCAGTTTTAGCCCAGCTGGACACAACGAAGCCGTTTGATGTTTATTGTGATGCATCCGGCATTGGTTTGGGTTGTGTGTTGATGCAAGAAGGACGCGTGGTCGCGTATGGATCCTGACAACTCAGGGGTCATGAGCAGAATTACCCAACGCACGACCTTGAACTAGCTGCAGTGGTCCTTGCTTTGAAAATGTGGAGACAATATTTACTAGGCAATCTAGTACATCTCTACACTGACCACAAAATCTTGAAGTACATCTTCACACAGAAAGAACTGAATATGAGGCAGCGAAGATGGCTAGAATTGATCAAGGACTATGAATTTGAGATTCATTACCATCCGGGCAAAGCGAATGTGGTTGCCGATGCACTTAGTCGAAAAGCCCATGTTCACCATTTAGCCATGGCTGCACACAAAGAAGGAGAACCAAGCTTGCGCTTAGTTACCTATGGATCGCTGTTCAACCTCGCTCTAATTCCTACAATCTGAGATGAGATTGTAGAGGCTCAGAAAAGAGACAGGGGTATGTCTCATATCCGAAGATGGCTGGACAGCGGTGAGTTGAAGATGTTCTGCAAGGATGAAGAGGGTACTCTATGGTTTAACGACCGAATAGTTGTACCCCGGAACATGAAATTGCGGATGAAGATATTGGATGAAGCGCATTTATCCAAGTACTCCCTTCATCAGTGAAGCAATAAGATGTACCAGGAATTGAAATCTAAGTTCTGGTGGACACGGATGAAAAGAGAGATTTCAAAGTACGTATCCGAGTGTGATACGTGTCGGCGGGTTAAAGCAGACCATATGCGGAAAGGCGGTCCACTTCAACCGCTGAAGGTTCCAGCATGGAAGTGGGAAGACATAAGTATGGACTTCATCGTCGGTTTACCCATGACCAGCAACAAGCATGATTCTATTTGGGTAATCATCGATTGTTTGACCAAGACAGCCCATTTTATTACGGTCCATACCAAATATGTGGCAAAGAAGTATGCGGAGCTGTTCATCTCGAGAATCATGTGTTTACACGGGGTTCCCCGCACCATCGTGTCTGACCGAGGTGCGTTATTCGTATCAAGATTTCGGGAGCAACTACATGCTTCACTGGGAACCAAGCTAATTCGGAATTCAGTGTATGATCCGCAAACTGATGGTCAAACAGAGAGGATAAATCAGATTCTGGAGGATATGCTATGGGCATGTGTCATCAATCATGGGAATAATTGGGATGACCATCTAACGTTAGCAGAATTCTCATATAATAACGGTTATCAATCCAGCATCAAGATGGCCCCCTATGAAGCTCTTTCTGGCCGGAAGTGCCGCACACCACTGAATTGGTGTGAGTCCGGCGAGAGAGTGGTCTATGGAATTGATCTTGTGAATGAAGCCGAGGAACGAGTGCGACTGATTCAAGCCAACTTAAAGGCTGCTTAATCTTGGCAGAAGAGCTATGCAGACAAACGACGTCGACCTCTCGACTTAGACATTGGGGACCATGTTTATCTTTGTGTCTCTCCGATGTAAGGGGTTCATCGTTTTGGAGTGAAGGGAAATCTCGCTCAGCGATTCATCGGGCCGTTTGCTTTCACTGAGATATGCGGACCCGTGGCCTATCGTCTGGAGTTACCAACGTTACTTTCGGGTATTCACAATGTTTTCCACGTCTCTCAGCTGCGGAAATGTCTTAAGTACACAACCGCAGTTCATATGGAGAACATTGAGGATCTTCAACCGGATCTCACTTATTCGGAGTATCCGATACAGATTATCGACGAGAAGACTCGCGCCACAAGAAATCAGGCATTACGATTTTACAAAGTCTTGCGGAGCAACCACAACGTTGATGAAGCCACATGGGAAAGCGAGGAATTTCTCCGTTTAAATTTTGCCAACTTGTTTGTACCATATGTCCAGTAGTCATTCTACCTTCTTCTTTCTTTTTATAATCTCGGGACGAGATTCTTTTAAGGGGGCAGGAATGTAACAGCCCTGACTTTTGTAAAGTTTGATTTCAACTTATGAAACAAAGTTAAGGCGATAAAAGACTATAGCTGTGTCACAAGAAATGATGAACACAAATATGGACATGTGAGGGAGTTAAAAAATTTCTCTAGCCCATGCTCAACACATGTTAACCTGGGGGAAAGAATTTCACTTCTAAAAACTCTAACTCATGTGCACCTTCTCTATGAGTGGAGTAGAGGGAATTTAAACGCAATTTGAATTCTTTTGAAAGAATTCATGTTCAGATTGCCAAATGCATACAAATGAATTCACCGACGCATTCCCCATGTATGAATGAGCTCATGATCCGAACTTGGATATTTTTGGAGCCCGTATACCAATTAATCCGAGGAATATTCGAGGGAGAGTTCAAATTTAAAATTTAATTTGAAAACTGAACCAAACGTGCTAAATTTTGAAATCTGATTTCAGATTCAAATTCTCCGTAAATTGTTTGGTTGGCCGTACAATTTTGGTTGAATTTGGACGAAGGCGGTGCGGGAAAATTAAAGCACGGAGGGGGAGATATTTGGGGGCTGTGGCCCACATGTCATACACACATGTAACCAAACCGACTCAGTTTTTCCCTCTCTCCCGGCAGCCGACCTCTTCCGAGTCTCTGCCGGTGCCACTTCCTGTTTCGATCTTTTGCTTGGTCTAATCCTTCACAGCGAGTGCAACAAGGCTAATTTGCCTCTCCCAGCTCGATCTCAGCCTCGGTGGTCTGCTCCTATGCGTTGCTCTCCCGAGAAGATCACAGCGGTGCTCTGTTCTTTCCCCGATCACACAGCCACCACCGAACTCTCTTTGCTCGAGCTCCCCACAGCAAAAAGCTTCGCCCATGAGTTCTCTCGCTGGCTAGCAACTTCACGCTGCTGTCCCGAGCTCACTGGCACCTAGAAACAGCAGAGTTGCTGCTGCTCCTGTGTTGAAACTGAAGAAACCGAACTGGTCACCATGGGCAGCCCAGACCAAGGGTGATCACACCCAAGCAACCCACCCCATCGGTGCACCTACAAGTCTAGTTGCTCACCTCCAAAGCTCAGCCCTAGCCATTGATCACAGAAGGAGAATTTCAAGATTTTCTCCCGGGCGGCAGAAACTGACCTTGAGGTAAGGAATTGCAAAATTCGTCCTCAATTTATGTTGGATGTGTTTCAAACTTCACACTGGGGATCTTAACTGGCTAGCACACCTCCTCCATCGATTTTAGACCGCGAAATTAAGTGTAGAGCGAGGAATACGAGTTCTTTTCGAGGGTATACTGCTGGACCACGTCAGGCGCACGGTGACGATAGGTTTGGAGCGCTCCACGGCTTGTTTAGACCTCATGCCGATCTTCTACACGATCCCCTGGTGCTTTGGAGCCCAAGAAACAATCGTTTGTTGAATAAATGTGCCGCTGCAACCTCGCCGGAACCCTAGTTCTTGCTGTCCTCGGTGCGCCCTGTTTTTCAGCGAGTTTCAGCCGCCGGCAACATCACCAACAGGTTCAGCGTGGGGGAAATGGGGGGGGGGGGGCGACCAGCAGGGGGTGCGGAGGTGGCCGGGAAGGGCCTTTCTGGCGACCCTCACCGGAGGGAGCCGCCACTGCTCTGTTTGGCGCGAGGCTGAAGGTTAGGGATGACATGTGGGACCCACGGGCAGGTTTTAAAAATTTTCCCACTTTAGTTCAAACTTTGGAGAGCCATAACTTTGTGTAGGAATGTCCAAAAATTGTGAAACAAATTTTGTTGGATTCCTCTCAAAGAGTACTATCCAGTGGTGCAGCCGAATGTTTATGAAAATGTAAGCGCCTAAGTGTTGGGCACATATTCAAAGTAAACACCATCAACATGGTTATTAGGGAATAAACTCACAAAATGCAAAGTGGCATTTCCCACATGCGTCATATAGGGGATGAGCATATGAAAAACTCCTACACCTTGCTAGGAATGCTCATGCCAAAATTCACCCAAATCCAAAACCTTTTTGAGGTCTTTTTGGGTATAACTAGAAAGAGGGTACTTTGAACTCAAATTCAAATTCAAACTACTTCCATCCCATAAGTTCAAAAGTGGGAGGCATATTCATACTCAGCACATTTTTGTGAGCTCACACACCAATTTTCACTCCATTTGGAGTTGATCTTGACATGAGCTAAGTTTAGCAAATTCAAACTCAATTTGAATTTCAAACTGCATATGTGCTGAAAATATATTCAAACACTCCACAATTTGAATTCTATCCAATTCAAATGGTCAGTTGGTAGATAATTCAAAGGACCAAGGTTATTTGGGTCTCTACTGTTTAGAGCAGTGGGGAAAATTCAATTTCAGAGGTTAAAACCAGAGTGGGACCCACATGTCAGCCTCACTAGTGTTTTAACCGACTCAAGTCACCGAGGCTCGGTTCTTGCGAGCGCCACGGCACTGCACGCCGCTGCCACCTCCTGGTCGCCGATCAGAGCCACGAACCGACGTCCTCAGCTATTTAGCTGCGAGCTGCCGACGGCAGCAGCCCATTTTCGCGCCGCCTCAACGTTTCCAGCACTGAGAAACCAGAGCAAGTCACCGCACAGCTTCACCTCACCACCCCGCCGTCGATGGGCCAAAGAAGTCCCTTCCGCCGCAAGCTAAGGCCACAAACGGCACCGCCGGTCTTCGCTCGACGTCCTACAGCCCTCAGCTGCTCGTGATCAGCTTCGGTTGAGCTTGTCCGAGCTGATCTTTAATCGCTCTGTCAACCAGAAAGCTCCTCCAACTCGCCGCCGCCGCCGTCCGAGCAGCTTTAAGCTTCTCCAGCGTGGAAAACGATTCTCTGATGTCAGCATCAAAGTCTAGTAGCTCTCCCCGAACTCCCTAGCTCCCTCTTAGCGCCGGTTAGCCGGAATTTCAATTCTTCCATTGATCACCGTATAGACCGCCGAGAACCAAAACTCAAAATTCATCTCGATCACTTGATCACTGGTAATCCTGGTCGAGCTGAAGCTAGAGTAGCACCTCATGGTCACCTCAGCCAAATCCTAGCGGTGATGATCAACCCAGTGAGCAGAGCACCTGAGTTTGGCCACCACCGGTGAAAATGGCTTGGGTCGCCGGTGAAGTTTACTTTCCCGGCGATCTCCAGCCAAGAGGAGGGTGGGGTTGGCTTCTCCGTGCCCTAGTGGTTCTTTGCGACCCATTGGTTGATCGTGTTCACTGCCGAGACGATCTAGCACCGTCGTACCCGAGCTCATGTTCCGCCTCCACCGTCGCCGACTATATTTCCGGCGATGTCGAGGTCCGAGAAGTTGCCTGGCATGTGCGCCGTGCTGCAAGGATCACGTAGGAAGAAACCGTGTCGAAAATTAGGCAGTAGCAGCTGAGAATGAACCGCGCCACCGTCGCTGGGCGTCGCGCGCTCGGGCGCTGCCTGGAGGTAGACGATGACACTGTGCGTGGGACCCACATGCAGTGATTTAAACATTCCCCCGATTTTCAGTTTTAGTTCAAACTCCAAACCCACGTAACTTTGGCTAGAAAACTCCAAATCGAGTGAACAAAATTTTTTTGGATTCAGCTCTCTGAGTACTTTCCAACAAATTAAGTTTCACTCTATGAAAATCTTATTTCTCCAGAATCAATTCTTCAAACTTTAAACTGTTTAGAATTTTAACTGGAGAAACCCTTTTGGTGCAAAATTCTGAAATTTTGCTGGGATGTTCACCAAAATATCTCTGAGCTACCATAAAAATTTCAGATTCATTTGAGCTCATTTGATCCACCTAATGGTGTGATTAATAAAACTCTTCTAGATAAAATAGAAAATGCCCAGAAACATTTTCAGAAATTCTCTGAAATTGTTTAGCTCATATATTTAGCTAGGAACCTTCAAATTAAGTGAAATCAACTCCATTAGAACCTTCTGAAAATCTACTTTTCAGAAAGTCATGGCTAGCTCCATGAAAATCCCTAGAACACACTAGGAGCTCCAATTAAGGTCAAGTACATAATTATTTGTGGAGAGCTAAAATAAGCTTTGCTGAAAATGAAACTTGGCCAAGTCTCTGTTTAGGTTGTATCCAAACCACAGTAAAAATTTCATAGTCATTGGGTCTGTCTAGTAAGACTTATAGTCGTCACAAGTTTAACATCAATTCAAATGCATCTAATTGACACATGTTTATATTTATCATATGTAGTCGCTAAGGTTGAGGAGGAACCCGAAGTCTTAGACTTCGTCACTCCGGAAGAACAACTAGCCTATGACCAAGAGCAGCAAGTCAAGCTCCGGTTTGCATTAACCTTTTTACAGATTTTTACTGTTTTGAGAACTTACTTTGAGCACCCACTTACTTTTTGCATTAGAGTCTTGTTTGAAACCCAAATGCGTAGCGAAGAAAACCCTGGGTTGGGATTAGGTTTGAAAACCTCGTTAGCTACTGCAATGCTAAGATAGTGTAGGATTCGGTACAAGTCGAGTAGTTGGAACTACTCGGGAGGATAGGCTAGAGGCACATTGCTTGGGTAAAGATAGCAAATGAAACACATGACAATAAAAATGAGACCGAGCGGAGAGTAAGGGCAGCAGGACTTTGGGGCCTGAGTGCCGTAGCTCTGTTTGTGTCGATTGAGGACCGAACCGTTTGCGGGCTTGTTGAACAATCTATAATAGTACCGAAGACCTACCGGATATATGGGAACCGGGAAACTGATGTAACTCGGGTAGCTGGGTGTTGAGTCATAGCTGGTCGATCAGAGGGTAGGTTGAGACCTCAAGGTGTAAATCGTCTGGCGGCTCTATGGATGCGCGCGCAGAGACCTCTTGCTCGGGACGATTGGACCGGTTCAACATTTGGCTGACGGGTGAAAGGTGGTTGCGTACAGCGTCCGTGATGGTTGCTGCAGGCAACATCGAGTATGGGCGTATGTGACAGGTTATTCGGGTAACCCTGCAGGTGTAAATCGATTATAATCACCGTCCCTCGCGGTCAGTGAGTACCACTTGTTCACTGTACCATGACGTAGAAAGAACAGGCTAGATGCATATTAAAAGTTTGCTGAGTTGAAAGATATACTTCGCTTGTTAATGTCTTGTTGTAGTTTAGAGCTAATTAAAGTTCTTTTCAACTTTGGGCAAAGTACATGAGGGAGATGCGTTTCTTGTTTGATTGTGGCTCTCTCATGTGCCTTAGCATAAGGTTCTCCACAACCTGCTGCTAAAACTTGAAAGTAAGGTTTAAATAATTAGGCGAGTCCTTTGCAACTTATTTTACCTCGTGCACCCTAAAACCATTCATGTAAAAGTTTCTTGTATAGGGGAGACGGGTCAGTCTTGCTGAGCCATCGTGCTCACTGCTTGTGTTTGAAGCTTTTGCAGGGGTTTATGAGGAAGGGACTCCCGAGGAGGATACGGAACCCCAGGAGGGGAACCCCGTCGAGTGGGAGTTGTGCACGCCGCCGTGTTAGTGTGTGTGCGTGCTAGCGGGGTCACGTTCACGGGCTGGACGTGAACTCGATGCGTAGTCTATGCCCGTCAGTGTAGACGGAACATATTTTTTTGTACAAATGTTCGTAAACCTGTTTATGTAATAAAACTTTGCTTCCGCTTTGTATCTTTGATGTGCGTTATCCGGTGCTGTGCAATGCAGCACCCCTCAGCGTGATCCTGGCTCGACAAAGCCGTGGGGCCGCGTCAAAAAATCCCTGGATTTGGCTCATTAATTTATTTAAGGAAAATCTTGTATGAATTTTTACAGGAGTTCTGTTTATTGGAAAATTCCCAAATTTGGACAGGACATTCTTTCAAAATTCCTTGAACTTCAGTAAAACTTCAGAGGCATTGGACCTCATTTGCTTGGTCGAATGATGTGTTCATTCCTTATGTCTCTGAAAAATGGGAAAAATGAACTGAGACATTTTCAGACTTTTACCCAAGATTGTAAAATCCATATCTCCATGTAGGAAACTCCAAAAATGGTAAAACCAATTCCTAGGGACTCAGGACATTTTGTACTTCACAAAAAGTATACTTTGCAGCATTGGAAAGCTTAATACCTAGGGGGTAAAGGCAGATTAGTGAAAATAACATAAGGAATTATTGTGATCACCTTGAGCCATTTCCTGAGCTCAATTTTTGCACACTTCCTAAATACCTTCCATAGAAGCCGTGGCTAAATTTTCAGCTTCATTGGACCCCTAGAACTTGAGCTACCATTTTTTAGGTTTAAGTGTTCATATAATGGACTTAATCACATGGTGATTACTAGTATCCCTTTTCACATAGCTTTCATCATCTCAAAGGTTTAGATCCAACAACAGAAACCATGCTGTTGTTTGTCTCTTTTAAGTGTGAGTTAACTTGAACAACAGTTTTGAAACAGTTTCTAAATTGCTTTTGAAATACATGTGCATCGTTCATCTTAATAGCTCACGTGACGTCGACGTTCGACGAGGACTCAACTCCGCAGCAAGGATCTCCATCTCTTGACGAGTTTGGTGGATTCTCCGGAGGAAGACTAACTCCTAGCTTCTCACAAAACCGTTGAGCAAGGCAAGCCCCGGTTTGCATATCGTTACCATCTTGAATTTTGCTTTACTTCACCTCATGGTTATTAGACTTGATATTGTGCATTATGTCTAGGATTTTTGAAACCCACTTGCATGGCTATTACATCCCTGAGTACAAGGTTTAGTGTAGGCTTTGCCTCGTCGTAGATTCTAGGATAATGTTGTAGCTAGCTCGGTAGCAGTCGAGTAGTAAAAAGCTACTCGCGAGAAAGTTCGAGCAATGGAGTTACTCGCGGGAGGTTAATGATAAGAGCACCCTCATGAAAATGAGATGGGGACGGGGATGTTCCTGTAGGATGGAGCGCTCAAGGTTGCTCTCGACCTGCGATGGGTGTGACAATGCTTGAGATCACATTTGGCCTGGACCAGGATGGTAAGGCAAATATGGAGGATGGTTGTTGCCCCGTCCGTGTCAGTTAAGGACCGTATGTATGTGGCCCTGCTGGACAAGATTGAGCTGTACCGGATATATAGTGGGGTATGGGACCTATGAAACCGATGTAACTT
Organism: Neostapfia colusana; assembly: GCA_030760725.1. Lineage (NCBI taxonomy): Eukaryota > Viridiplantae > Streptophyta > Magnoliopsida > Poales > Poaceae > Neostapfia > Neostapfia colusana. Next base: position 37,114,976 of record JASWHV010000009.1, on the reverse strand, counting down.
GATGGACCATGATATAGAAACTCATCCTTCGCGCGGGAATGGCGTTGAGAAGGCGGGAGGTATAAATCCTTAGCGGGCAACTTCGACGTGTCCGCGTAGAGGACCATCCTGCTCGGCGTGAAATGTTTTTTTATGTCCGGGTGTCGTGTGAAAGATTGCTGCATACAACGTAAGAAAGAGCTCTTGAGAGAGTCTTTCGAGGCAGGTGTATGTGTCGTGTATTCCGGGTTGTTATTGATTCGAATCACCGTCGCTTGCGGAAGAGGATTGAGCATACTTGCCCACTGCGCCTTGACGTAGTAAGAAGAGGAACTAAGTCTCTTAACATGCTGTTTATGGATTAATCGTTGTATTAGAACCTTGACTGAAGTAGATATAGAGCCAACTAAATTTCTATTCCACCTTAGGCTAGCAACATTGGGATAAGCATTTCTTGTTTGATTGTGGACTTCCGGTGTTGTGAGGCATGAGGACCACTAAAATGAAGGCTATAAGAATCTGAATATAAGGATCATGTTTAGTCAAGCTTCATTTTCACAAATACATGTTCCTATTGTCTTACTACCCTTGCATGTATAGTTACATGTTTAGGATTGACGGTTAAGTCTTGCTGAGCCTTAGTGCTCACGGTTGCTTCTGAGTTGTTTAGCAGGTAGCAGGATGCCTGCTATGAAGAGGGCTGTTCAGTGAGATGACGAACCTCACGGTTTGTTATACTCATTGGAAACCTAGCCACTGCCTTTCTTTGGTGAAGCTAGTAGGAAGCATTCACGGGCTGAACGACTTCTCTTGAGCGTAGTTAGGGTCGAAAGTAAGTAGATTGTCCCGTTTTTACATTCCGCTGCATATGTACATTATGTTGTAAAAGAACTTATCTTGAGTAATAAAATGGGTTCATATGTTTCTGAGCCTCTTTTCGTGCTTTCTGTTGGGTGCCGCACCGCACGGCACCACCCAGTGCGATGCCCGAGCCGGGCTCCTCACATCCCATATCACGGAGGCCATACCAAAGCGCTCCCAACGAGTTGGCTGAGTTGAAAGAACAGCTCAATGATTTGTTGAGCAGGGGTTTCATTAGGCCGAGTTCCTCGCCTTGGGGACGCTCGGTGCTGTTCATCAAGAAGAAGGATGAAACCTTGAGGCTGTGTGTGGATTACTGGCCGCTCAACGCCGTCACCATCAAGAACAAATATCCACTGCCCCGCATTGACATCCTGTTTGTTCAGCTTGTTGGTGCAAGTGTGTTCTCGAAGACAGTCCTTTGCTCTGGGTATCATCAAATAAAAATCCGGGCAGAGGATATCCCGAAGACGGCCTTCTCGACGAGATATGGCCTATATGAATATCTCGTCATGTCTTTTGGTCTCACTAATGCTCCGGCACATTTCATGTACCTCATGAACTCGGTGTTCATGCCGGAGCTGGACAAGTTTGTTGTGGTGTTAATTGATGATATCTTGGTTTACTCCAAGTCAGAAGCAGAACACATTGAACACTTGAGAATCGTTCTTGTAACGGCCCTAACTTTTGTAAAGTTTTATTTCACATTGTGAAACAAAGTGAGGCAAAGAAAGACTATAATCGTGTCACATGAAATGATGAACACAAAAATGGACATGTGAGGGCGTTAAAAAATTTCTTCGACTTAGAATTAGCACAGGTTAACCTGAGCAGGGAACTTCACTTCCTATGTTGAAATCATGTTAACCCCCACTATAGAGAGGATGGCGGGAAATTTAAACACCATTTTGAATCTTTTAAAAGGATTCCTATTCAGATTGTCCAAAGGCCTATATGTGAGATCACCGATGCATTTCTCATGTATTCAAGAGCCTAACTTTCAAATTTGGAGAAGTTTCAGAAGAAGTTGAGATCTCCTCTCCAGTTTTCTGCTGGTTCCTTCCACTACCTTTCTTATGTCCATTAGATATAACTCTTTGAATTTTACTCCCACAAACATCCACTGCCCACCTAAAGTTCTTCTCTGTCTCTGTCCATAACAGAGCTCATCTATCACTTTAGAGTTGGTCTAAATCAATTTTAGTTCATAAAACATATTTGTTTTATAATTTGTTTACTCGTATTAAAACTGTGCATATTCATATCGGTAGGAAACACGACGAAGGAGTTCGACGAGGAACTCAATTCGGATAAGCAATTTGAAGATTTAGTCGTCGCCAAGCTACTGACTTAGAATTAGAAATAAACCTGCAGCAACATAAGGCAAGACCCGGTTTGCATTTAACAGCTTTTTAGTTATATTTTACTTTGTATCACTTTTATTGGTCTAGTATGTATTATGCATTAGGTCAAGGTGATTGATACTCCAAATGCATGACCCACAAACCCTTGGGTTAAAGGGTAGAACAGGTTACGATCGTGTAGTTTCGGTTAGGCTTAAGTTGTATAGGATCCGGTACAAGTCGGGTAGTTGGAAGCTACTCGCGAGTTTAGGATGTTTGTTCAGCGGGGTATGATTCTAGATAATGAAAGTTCTGGAAAGGAAAATGAGACCGAGCAGAGAGTAGGAGCAGCAGGACATTGGGCCTGTGTTGCCGTAGCTCTGTGTCGGTTAAGGACCGATGCGTATGCCGCCCTGCTGAGCAAGTTTGAATAGTACCGGATGCATACTCCAATTATGGGGTCCAGGAAACCGATGTAACTCGGGTACTCTCATGTCGAAACTTATACGGCCGTCCTTTGGGGGTTGGTGTCAGAGGTGTAAACCCACTAGCAGAGCAACTTTGACGTGTTCCAGGTAGTGGCCCTTCTGATGGGTCGGCAGAACTGGTTCAGCATTGGAGTGACGTTGTGAATGGTTGCTGCAGACAACGTAAGAAAGAGCTCCTGTGTGAGTCTTTCGAGGCGGGTGCATGTGTCGTGTGTTCCAGATGTGTCCTCATTCGAATCACCGTCCCTCACGGTTATATGAGTACCACTTGTTCACTCAGTTGTGACGTAGTAATTATTTCCAGATGAGGTGAAATGAATCATTGCTGATGTGAAATTCTTATATTCATTATATTGCCAACAATGTATGCTATAGTTGTAGATCTCATTAAGTTTATCTTCCACTTTGGGCATCACCACATCGAAGGAAAGTGTTTCTTGTTTGATTGTGGACTTCCGATGTGAGCGCTGCCTAAGGCATATTAATCTGCTGCTATAAAACTGAAAATAAGGATTAACATGTAGGCATGTCGTTATTGCATCATACTTTTCCTATGTTAGTAATCCCTGCATGTAGAGTTTCATGGTTTATGAATGTCGGTTATGTCTTGCTGAGCCATTGTGCTCACGGTTGCATTATTAGTGTTTTGCAGGATAAAAAATTTTTGCTATGAAGATGGTTGTTCGGTGAGCCATCAGAGACTCACCGGAAACCCTGCTGCTGCACTCACCTTTGTAGAAGCTAGTAAGAAGCGTCCGCGGGCTGGATGTCTTCTCTTTTGCATAGATAGGACCGAGAGTAAGTGTGTATGTATATTCCGCTACGTGTACCTTCGTGGTACATTATTTTGTAAATGACACTATCTTGGGAAATAAAAGACTTTATACTTTATGGTTCTTTTCGTGTATGTTGTTGGGTGCCGCATCGCACGGCACCACCCAATGTACTTTATGGTTCTTCAACGATTGCGGGACCATAAGCTCTATGCCAAGTTCAGCAAATGTGAGTTTTGGATCCGCCAAGTGTCATTTTTGGGACATATCATCTCAGCGTAAGGCATTGCGGTTGACCCAAGCAAAATTGAACAAGTGCTGAAATGGAAAGCTCCCACTTCTGTCCATGAAGTCAGAAGCTTCCTCGGTTTAGCAGGATATTACCGGAGATTCATTCCAAGCTTCGTCAAGCTTGCTAAGCCGATAACAGAATTATTGAAGAAGGGAACAAAATATGTTTGGAACGCAGCATGTGAAGGAGCGATCCAAGCATTGGTGAAGCATCTCACAACAGCCCCGGTCTTAGCTCAACCGGATACGACCAAGCCCATTGACGTGTATTGTGATGCGTCTGGTATCGGGCTCGGCTGCGTGTTGATGCAGGAAGGATGTGTGGTCGCGTATGGATCACGCCTACTTCGAAACCATGAGCAGCACTATCCGACTCATGATCTTGAGCTCGTTGCTGTGGTTTTGGCACCGAAAATGTGGAGGGACTATCTCCTAGGGAATTTCATGCATCTCTACACCGACCACAAGAGCTTAAAATATATCTTCACCAAGAAGGAGCTGAATATGAGGCAAAGGAGGTGGTTAGAACTAATCAAAGATTATGAGATTGAGATTCATTTCCACCCTGGCAAGGCGAATGTGGTTGCCGACGCGCTGAGTCGGAAATCACATGTCCATAACCTCACCATTACACCGCTGGAAGAGGAAGATCCGAGTTTATACTTGGTTCCTTATGGATCACTATACAACCTTGCTCTCATACCTACCATTAGGGAGGATATCATTGCATCTCAGAAAGTTGACAAGGGCATGGCACATCTCCGTAGACGATAGACAGCAGGGATATCAAATGTTTCCGGAAGGATGATGAGGGGACGCTGTGGTTCAGTAACCGCATAGTCGCACCCCGGGATATGGAGCTGAGGAAGAAGATCCTTGATGAAGCTCACTTGTCTAAATTCTCATTAATCCAGGCAGCAACAAAATCTACCAAGATTTGAAAATAAAATTTTGCTGGACACGGATGAAGCGGGAAGTGGCTAAATACGTATACGAGTGTGATACGTGTAGACGAGTGAAAGCAGATCACATAAGAAAATCAGGGCTGTTGCAACCCCTGAAATATCCAGCATGGAAGTGGGAAGATGTGAGCATTGATTTCATTGTGGGATTACCCCTGACTTCCATCAAGCATGATTCCATTTGGGTAATCGTTGACCGGTTAACATAGTCGGCTCACTTCATTCCCGTGCATACACATTTCCATGCCAGCAGATATGCAGACTTGTACATTGCAAGAATATTATGCTTGCATGGAGTACCCAAGACCATAATCTCAGACCGAGGGGCATTGTTTGTGGCTCGTTTCTGGGAGCAGTTGCACGCTGCTTTGGGTACTAAGCTGATTAGAAGCTCCGCCTATCACCCTCAGACAGATGGACAAACTGAGAGGGTGAACCAAGTATTAGAAGACATGTTGAGAGCGTGTGCCATCCACCACGGTAGAAACTGGGATAATCATCTACCGTTGGCGGAATTCTCGTACAACAATGGCTATCAGGCGAGTATCAAGATGGCACCATATGAGGCTCTCTACAGTCGCAAGTGCCGCACCCCATTGAACTGGTGCGAGTCCGGTGAGAGGGTCACGTTCGGGGTTGATGTAGTGAACGACGCCGAAGAGCGCGTTCGGATTATTCAAGCCAACTTGAAGGCCGCTCAATCCCGATAGAAAAGTTACACTGATAAGAGGCGTAGGCCGCTACACTTTGACGTTGGGGAACACGTGTACCTCCGTGTATCTCCGATGAAAGGCTTGCGTCGACTCGACGTGAAGGAGAAACTCGCTCCCCGATTTATTGGACCCTATGCTGTCACCGAAAAGTGTGGACCAGTGGCGTATAGACTGGAACTACCAGCGTCTCTCGCTGGTGTTCACGACGTTTTCCATGTTTCATGACTACGAAAATGTCTGAAGTGTACGGCTGCCGTTCCCACCGAAGACATTGGTGAGCTGCAACCAGATTTGACGTATGCTGAACATCCAGTGGCAATTATTGATGAGAAGGCCCGGACCACGCGTAATTAAACGCTGTGGTTCTACAAGATATTTTGGAGCAACCACACTGCTGAAGAAGCGACGTGGGAGAGCGAGGAGTTCCTTCGCTCAAACTACCCGGATTTCATGGCGTCACGTAATGGGTAATTCCTCTCACATCTTTGTCTCTTCTTTGGTAATCTCGGGACGAGATTCTTTTGAGAGGGGAGGGATGTGAAATATCAAAAAGTCTAGCAGTGGAGCTGACATTCACACCGAAAAAAGGTGATGGAATTTAAACTTTTGAATTTAAAGGTGTGAGCTCCAAGTCTCAACATGAACTTGCTAAAAATCCCTGAACACGGAGATCTAAAGCTACCATTTAGTTCTCCACACATCCACGGGTAGCCCGGCAAATTTTCAGCTCATTTGGAAAAGATTTCCCATTTGTTGGAATTTAAACGGGAGACAATTCGAAATTGAATTCAAACTTCAGTTTCAAATCCGGACATCACCGGAATTCAAATTCGAGAGAACCATTGTGTTCCCCATATTCCTTTTGGCTTATCCTCCAAGTTTGGTAAAATCTGAAGTTTGTTTGATAGCTCAAATGGAAATGGGAAGAAAAAGAAGAGGGGAAGGGGGCCCACTAGTCAGTAGACTTAACACCGATGTCAATACTCGCTGGTTTTCACTCTGCAGCCGATCAACCGAGCGCCACCTCCTGCTCCCGCGCCTGAGTGAAGGGGACACCGCACAGCCGTGCTGTGCCGTGGAAGCACCGGCTGCAGTGATCATAGCACGCGCAGCCCACGTGAGCTCCTTCACTTCTCCCGTGTCCCTCGCGCACCGAAGCACAGAATTGCACAAGCGTTCGACCTCCCTTTCCCCAGCATCCGAGCGATAGAGGCTCTGTCGTGGCCGACGCCCTACACTAAAAAGGTCTGCTTCAAGGTGCTGAACACGTCCATACCGACCTCACCTTCTCTCGTGCGTCGTCGGTGGAGAATTTCTCCGTTTATTGCATCAGCATCTGTAGGACCGAGCCTCACCAATCGTCAAAATTTGCGGTGATGCCTCTACCATCACTTGTACCGAGCTATTGACATGATCTACACCCTATCACGCTCCTTTAGGATCAAAAAGCATCGAAAATTATCAAGTGTAGGCGCTGTTCTTCGAGAATTTTGAGCCGGCACAGATTTTCACCCTAGGTTGCCGATGAGCCCCTATTTACAGCAACTTTTGAGCTGATTTGAGCTCATGCCGATGCTTAGGATGCCACCACAGTGATCTAAGAAGAAAATCCGAAGCAAACGAGCCACTGTGGAGGAAGTGCGACGCCGCTGAAGGTTAGCCGCCGCCCGTCGCCGAGGGGTTTCTGGTGACCGAGGCCCTCGGTTGAACCCGAGGATGAGTTGGCCGTGGTCCAAAATGGGGAGGCGGCGAGTTTGGGCGCAGGGGAAGGCCAGGAAGGCACTTTCCGAGGGGCTCACCGGAGGGCGCCGCCACCAGCCCCTGTTGTCGCGAGGTAGAAGAGGAATCTGTCATGTGGGGCCCACAGTAGGTGTTTAAACATTTCCAGATTTCCCCTAATTCGGTTTAAAATTTGAAGAGCCATAACTTTCGGTGGGAGTGTCCAACAATTGTAAAACAAATTTTGTTGGAATACCTAGATTTGGCTCATTAATTCAATTAAAGTAAATATTGTAGGAATTTTTACAGGAGTTCTGTGTATTGGGCAGGACATTCTTCAAAAAATCATTGAACTCCAGTAAAAGTTTCAGAGGCATTGGATTCAATTTGCGTGACCAAATGTTGTTTCAATCTGCTATGTCTCTGAAAAATCGGAAAAATAACAGAGACCTTTTTCAGAGAATTTCTCCAAACTTGTAAAATCCATATCTAATGCCTCGCTGCGGGAGAATTTTTCCAGTTATCCTTTCGGTGTTCAAAGAACTGAGCCGGCTGAAACTCAAAAATTCGTAGGGATTACTCCACCACCGTGTATGTCAAGCTACCCACATGTTCTACACGTCTCCACGGCCACTTAGGATCAAGAATCACGGGAATCCGTCGAGAAACCACTGAGTTTCTCGGGTTTTTCGTTCTTCATCGGATTTAGGCCTAGGTTGCATGGTGAAGTCCTGTTTGCCGCCATCTTGAGCAAGATCAAGGGCTGGGTCGTTTCTCCGTAGGTCATGGTGATGCTGTAGGAGCCAACAGAGGAGGTTTTGAGGCACTACAGTGCCATACCGACCACGCTGAACTCGTCATGTTGACTGTCGCCGTCGCACGACCATTTCCTGTGATCGCCGGCCAGCGACAAGGTCAGAAACAGGTTCCAAGAGCCATTTTAGGTGGAGGCGGCAAGTTTTGTCGAGTTCCGATCACGGGAACCCTCTTCCGGTGAGGGGGACGGCGGTGAACCGAGGGAGCGCGAGGAAGACGAAGCCTCACGGGCCCCACGTGTCGATCTCTGATTATTACCGCGCTGGATCTGCTGTGGCACCGGCATCCGCTGTTATAAACTCTGTACTTAGTTGTAAACTGAAGTTTTGTACTACTTTGTACATATTCAGTTGTTTTCTATGTAATACAATGTTGTCCTTATGATGTGTGTTGTCGGGTGTCGCATCGTGCGGCACCACCCTCTGAGATTCTTGGCGTACGGATTTCGGTCCGTCACATGCTGTGGCGCTGGGATCTCATGTGGCTATGCGGGAGATCAAGCGGACCCCCGCGTGGTTTGGCTGTAGAGCTGACACGTAGCCCTGGGGCCCACCAGCCGGTTTAAAGATTTCTTTGAATTTCAGAATTTGGTTCAAACTTCAACTAGCCATAACTTTTGCTAGAAAGCTCCAAATTGAATGAACCAAATTTTGTTGGATTAAGCTTTTCGAGTAATATCCAGCAAAACAAGTTACAGCTCAAGAAACTTATTCTTTTTCCAGAATTAATTCCCTAAATTCTAAACTGTTGGGAATTTTATCTGGAAAATTCTTTTGTGGAAAATTCTGAAATTCGGCCGGGATGTTCATTTGAAAATCCTTGAGTCACAGGAAAAATTTCCGATCCATTCAAGTTCATTAAATCCGCCTAATGGTGTGATTAATTTAACTGCCCTGAAAAATGGAAAATGTACAGAAACATTTTTCAGATTTTCTCAAATTTTGTTTAGGGCATAACTTACTCTAGGATTTTTCAAATTACATGACACCCATTCCATTAGAACCACCTCAAACTCTATTTTCCAGAAAGTAATGGTTTGAGCCATGATAATTCCTGGAAATCCTTAGATGCTCTAGTAATGACCAAAGAGACTTTTATTTGTACAGAGCTCAAATGAACTTTGTTTCAAATGAAACTTGGTCAAGTCTATGGTTAGGATCCTATGAAGCCACCATAAAAATTTCAGAGCCAAAGGGGTGGGCTAGCTAGAGTTATGGTCTTTACATATTAAATTTAACGCATTACATTTAAATTGACATATCGTACATTGCTTACGTGTAGTCGCTGAAGGAGAAGAGACCCCGGAAGTTTTGGATTTCCTACTTCCGGACGAAGCACTAACATCTGACCAGCAGCAACAAGGAAAGCCCTAGTTTGCATTTAACAAAGTTTATAAAGTTTTGCTTTATATACATATTTAGCTTGAGGTATTTATGTGCATTAGGTGTAGGATGGATGAAACCCAGATGCATAGCCAGATTATTCCCACCAGAGTGAGGGTAGTGTATAAGTCCTTGAGTAGTATATGCTCTTCGTAATGCATATAGACTTCGGGACAAGTCGAGTAGTTCGATTCTACTCGCGAGTATAGGGTTTGGGACACACAGGATTGGTTCGAGTGATGTGAGATCACTTTAGTAACAAAATGAGACTAGGCAGGGCTAGTTCGCAGCAAGAGGAAGTATTGTGGGCGCAGCCCTGTCCGTGTCGATTGAGGACCAATCCGTGTGCAGCCCACGTTGATCATGTTTGAACGTACCGAAGGCATATCGGATATACGGGCCATGATAAAATGATGTAACCTATACCTCCGGGCGTCGAGGCATAACGCACTGATTTATAGGTGTAGGTTGAGGGAAGCAAGGTGGAAATCCAGTAACGGGCATAGAGCGATGCTCTGTGTAGGGAACCTCCGGTCCGTTTGGGTGCACCGGTTCGATGTTTGGGCTGTTTGGTGAAAGGTTGTCCCGTACGACATCGAGTGAGCATGCTGTGCAGCTCCACGGATGGGCGTACGTGACGTGCTCTTCTGGTATCCCTGCAGGTGTATATCATGTCGATTCGCAATCTCTCACGGTGATGAGTACCACTTGGTCATTGAGTCGTAACGTAGGTTAATATATGAAATGTTATGATTCAATATTGCTGTTCTGAATAAATTGTATTGTTACATGTGTGCCACCAAATATTGCTCACTAAATTTCAGATTTCATGAACTGTTAACCTGTGGCTAAAATATGAACTAAGGATGAACTTGTAGGCGTGTCCGTTTGCTGCAATTTACCATCCTAGTTTCGTTAAAACCTGCATGTAGAGTTTCCTGTGTAGGTGAGTCGGTTAAGTCTTGCTGAGCCATCGTGCTAACGGTTGCTGCTATTGAGTGTTTGCAGGTGAGGAGTACCCCACGGACTCGGGGTACGAGTCCACCGGCGAGGGCTACCCTCCGTCGGGGACCACGGCTGAGTGGGAGCCGTAAACGCCGCGGTGAGCTGAGGAGTGAAGCTAGACTTTTGCTAGTTAGGTGGGCGTGAGTTGTATAAATTTAGCTTCCGCTGTTATAAACTCTGTACTTAGTTGTAAACTGAAGTTTTGTACTACTTTGTATATATTAAGTTGTTTTTTATGTAATACAATGATCTCCTTATGATGTGCGCTGTCGGGTGTCGCATCGTGCGGCACCACCCTCTGAGATCCTTGCGTACGGATTTCTGTCCGTCACATGCTGTGGCACCGGGATCTCGTGTGGCTACACGGGAGATTAAGCGGACTCCTGTGTGGTTTGGCTGTAGAGCTGACACGTAGCCCTGGGGCCCACCAGCCGGTTTAAACATTTCTTTGAATTTCAGAATTTGTTTCAAACTTCAACTAGCCATAACCTTTGCTAGGGAGCTCCAAATTAAGTGAACCAATTTTTTTAGATTCAACTTTTCGAGTACTATCCAGCAAAAAAAGTTTCAGCTCATGAAACTTATTATTTTTCCAGAATTAATTACCTGAATTTTAAACTGTTGGGAATTTTATCTGGAAAATTCTTTTATGGAAAATTCTGAAACTTGGCTGGGATGTTCATTTGAAAATCCTAGAGTCACAGGAAAAATTTCCGATCCATTCAAGTTCATTTAGTCCCCCTAATGGTGTGATTAAGTTAACTGCCCTGAGAAAATGGAAAATGTACAGGAACATTTTTCAGATTTTCTCAAATCTTGTTTAGGGCATAACTTCCTATAGGATTCTTCAAATGACATGAAACCAATTCCATTAGAACCATCTCAGACTCTACTTTCCAGAAAGTAATGGTTTGAGCCATGAAAATCCCTGGAAATCCTTAGAAGCTCTAGTAATGACCAAATAGACTTTTATTTGTACAGAGCTCAACGGAACTTTGATTCAAATGAAACTTGGTCAAGTATCTGGTTAGAATCCTACCAAGCCACCATTAAAATTTCAGAGCCAAAGGGGAGGGATAGCTAGAGTTATGGTCTTTATATATTCAATTTAACACATTGCATTTAAATTGACATATCGTACATTGCTTACGTGTAGTCGCTGAAGGCGAAGAGACTCCAGAAGTTTTGGATTTCCTACTTCCGTATGAAGCACTAAAATCCGACCACCAGCAACAAGGCAGGCCCCGGTTTGCATTTAACAAAGTTTATAAAGTTTTGCTTTATATACATATTTAGCTTGAGGTATTTATGTGCATTAGGTGTAGGATGGATGAAACCCAGATGCATAGCCAGATTATTCCCACCAGAGTGAGGGTAGTGTATAAGTCTTCGAGTAGTATATGCTCTGTTTAATATGTATAGACTTCGGTACAAGTCGAGTAGTTGGAATCTACTCGCGAGTATAGGCTTTGGGACACACGGGATTGGTTCGAGTGACGTGAGATCACTTTAGTAAGAAAATGAGACTAGGCAGGGGCTAGTGCGCAGCAAGAGGATGTCTTGTGGGCGCAGCCCTGTCCGTGTTGATTTAGGACCGATCCTTGTGTGGCACACGCTGATCAAGTTTGAACATACCGAAGGCATATCGGATATCTGGGCCCCGATAAACTGATGTAACCTATACCTTCAGGCGTCGAGGCATAACACACCGATTTATAGGTGTAGGTTGAGGTCAGCAAGGTGGAAATCCTCTAACGGGCATAAAGTGATGCTTTGTGTAGGGATCCTCCTATCAGTTTGGGTGCGTCGGGTTCGACGTTTGGGCTGTTTGGTGAAAGGTTGTCCCGTAAGACAACGAGTGAGCGTGCTGTGCAGCTCCACGGGTAGGCGTACGTGACGTGCTCTTCAGGTACCCCTGCAGGTGTATATCGAGTTGATTCGCCGTCCCTCGCGGTGATGAGTACCACTTGGTCACTGAGTCGTGACGTAGGTTAATATATGAAATGTTATGATTCAATATTGATGTTCCGAATAAATTGTATGGTTACATGTGTGCCACCAAATATTGCTCACTAAATTTCAGATTTCGTGAACTGTTAACTTGTGGCTAAATGATGAACTAATGATGAACTTGTAGGTGTGTCCGTTTGCTGCAATTTATCATCCTAGTTTCGTTATAACCTGCATGTAGAGTTTACTGTGTAGGTGAGTCGGTTAAGTCTCGCTGAGCCATCGTGCTCACGGTTGCTGCTATTGAGTGTTTTCAGGTGAGGAGTACCCCACAGACTCAGGGTACGAGTCCACCGGCATGGGCTACCCTCTGTCGGGGACCACGGCTGAGTGGGAGCCGTACACGCCGCCCTGAGCTGAGGAGTGAAGCTAGTGTGTCTTGTCCATAGGGCTGGACAACCAACTTTTGCTAGTTAGGTGGGCGTGAGTTGTATAAATTTAGCTTCCGCTATTATAAAATCTGTACTTAGTTGTAAACTGAAGGTTTGTAATACTTTGTACATATTCAGTTGTTTTCTACGCAATACAATGTTTACCTTATGATATGTGCTGTCAGATGTCGCATCATGCGGCACCACCCTCTGAGATCCTGGGCGTGCAGACCCCGGTCCGTCTCAGGCTGGTATCAGAGCTGCTTAGGGGATAGCACACTAATTAAGGACTATATTATGGGAAAACTTAGGATTACGGTGAGGATTCGCTAGTATGCCCAAATAAGGACTATATTGGTATAGTTACTTAAAGTGGCATGACTAAAATATGTGTTATAATTTTGAATTTTGATTATGTAACGACGCATCTACGCTCGGGTAAAAAATGGTAAGGAACGCCACCGAAAGCGGTTCAATTTCGGTTAGCTCCACTGACGAGGAATGTGGTTCAGGGATAGGTCTCACAGCTTGGTTTGAGACGTTAATATGAAACTCTTGGACTCTTCATGTTCCTGAGTTCATATGAAACGCTGGTCCCTGCCGTGCATTAGGCAAGAAAGTGGAAACCCCATCGTGTGGTCGGTAACACGACACTGTGTTCTTCTGGAAATAGCCTAGGAGGACATACACAGCGCTTGCCATCGGCGTGCCCTGCAGGGCAGTATGTGGTATCTATTGGGGGGTAAAATTCCCAACCGTGACGACCCATTCGCGCTCTACTCGGGTTCCCCGTCGTGTGGTGTGAAAACATGATCACGTACCTTTAGACATGGCTTAACTCAAGGACGGCCGTATTGCAATGATACGGGCGTATGTATTTACTTTGAAATATGGACCTGCCTGAAATGACAACAACCTTTGAGTGTATCACTATTGAGTGTTCTTCTGCAGGTACTAACCATGTAGGTATCCCGTGTAGTACACGTGTGCAAGAGAACATTTAGTTCCACAATTGAGATGTATATGCTGGTATAATCGGGTTAGGATTTTCCTTTTTGTGAGGAACGTAGTACCGACATATAATAGGCATTTGCATTAAAGATAATGGTAACAAGGAAATAAAATACCCAAGTTTCAATATTTAGGACCCGGGTTGGGTAGAAAAATTAAAAAGTTGATTAGTTTAGTGCAAAGGGATTGAAAAACAGAGTGCTCTGTTTTGGTAGCAAGTTTGCTGAACTTTAACAGAGCATAACTCACAGGTTACTTAGCCAGTGGGGGTTTGGGATATGGTTATGGAAAGAGGTTTAAGTGCTCCACAACTTTGTTGTAGACTTCCAGAACAGGATCACACCTGAAATTGGTTGAAATTCCAGATGATTGTAAACTGTCCAGAACCAGGACAGATTCAAAACACACTCTGGACTGTTCTGTTTTTCAAGCATAACTTCCTGTAGAAAAATCTTAAATTATCATATGATACATATTTGTAAAGGGAAGGAGATGTGTTACATCTTTGTAATTAAAAGTATATGTAATTGCAGCACGGAATTCAGTGGAAATTTAGAGTTGAAAACAGCAACTTCCAAAAGAGGTGCTGTTAAAATTCTTCCAGAAATTCTGTTGATTTTGAATTATCATAACTTTTTAACCAGAGCTGATCTGAGGGCAATTAAATACTCGTTGGAAAGATACTGAAGTTAACTTTAACTTTGGTGTTCACCTTGAGTCATGAAAATGCCAAATACCAGGTAAAAATCTGGGATATGTAGAAACTGGTCATTCTGGGCAGAGTGATGGACAGTTGAACTCATGTGAGCGATTTTTGTGCCCTAGGTGGTTTAATTACTTCCAATGGGGTAGAACATCCTCATGAGTGGTTATCTTCAACTAGTGAAAGATTTGAGTATATTTCCTACTCAAGTTTATTTTTCTAGAGACCATGTTTGTGTCGTATTGAACATAAAAGGGTAGTATACGTGATGACAAAGCGATATTAACGTCTCGTAGTGACCAAATCTAGTTGAGGTGAACTTCCAAAGAGGAAGTACATCAAGTTGGATTTAAATAGTTTATATTTGGTCTGGTAATGGTGTAGTTTGTGCAAAGTTATTACATTATCTATTTACGAGATGTATCGCATGTTTACTGTCGTTATGTTTTACGCCTATTTTATTGAACTGCATGGAGTACGCTGTGGAACCAATTTTATTGTCGTATGGCTGCAGATGGTTCGTACTCGGGCTACACATGAGGTCGGGGGATCTAGTCAGCAAGGGGGTGATGACTCACAAACACCTGCCTACGACAGTACCCCACAGCAACAACCACCACCACCACCTCCGCTTACACTAGCGGATGTGATCGCGGCGCTGGTGGGCAATCGTGAGGAGCAGACTGATCTTCTCCGCACGATTGTTCAGAATACGTCCCAGGCGGTGGGGGCATCAAGAGGGGGCCTCATGAGCCCTACACTATGACGTACTCGGGTTTCATAAGTCGCATCCTCCGGTGTTCACCGAAGCGGCAGAACCACTGGAGGCCAACAACTGGCTGTGGACGATTGAGTCCAAGTTCAGGCTGCTCCAATGCACGGAGTGGCAGAAGACTCTCTTCATGGCACAGCAGCTGCACGGTGCCGCAGGTGCGTGGTGGGCAAACTATGTCGCCTCACTGCCTGCTGTCCATGCCGTGGAATGGGAAGAATTCCGGGAGACGTTCCACTCCTATCATATCCCTCCCGGGATAATGAAGAGGATGTTCAAATAATTCTTGGAGCTGAAGCAGGGCGGGAGGAGTGCCCACGACTACTCCCATGCATTCAACCATCTGGCACAGTATGCGTCGGATTATGTCTCCACCGATGAGAGGAAGCGAGAGCATTTCTATCGGGGGTTAAATCCCGAGATGAAGAAGCATTTCGTACAATGCAATCGCGGCACTTTCAACGACCTTGTCAACGTCGCGATTATGCAAGAGGATGCTCAGCGGGAACTGGCGGCTGAGCAGCGAAAGAGAAGTGCTCCACCAAGCAGCGGGGGTGGAGCTCCTCAAAAATACCGCATGGTGTATCGGACACCGTCTGGTCAGCAGTGGAATCCACCGGCGCGACCTCAGCAGTTCGGGGGTCGTTCTTTTCAGCCACCCCCGTTCCGACTGCCGATGCCACCACCGCGACCACAACAGCAGCAGCAGCAGATGGTACCCCGGGTGTTTCCACCGCCACAACGTGCCCCGGGTTTCTGTCCGCCGATGAGCGGAGGACCGCCTCGCGCGCTACACCTGCTATACGTGTGGCCAGGTGGGCCATTTCTCGAAGGACTGTCCACAGGGGCAGGAAAGCAGCGGGCAAGCCTAATATCAGGGCAGTGCTCGAGTCTGACCTCCGGTCAAGAAGGGAGGTCAGAGAACCGGCGGCATTCGCAACCTCAACAATGAGGATGCCCCGAAAGGAGAGAACGTGCTGGCAGATATGTTCACTCTCAATGATCAAGCAATGAATCATTTTATTTGATTCGGGTGCAACCCACAGTTTCATAAGTGCATCCTATGTGGCTAAGCATCAACTTCAAGTCTTTCCAACCGAGTGCTCATATATGATCTGCTCACCGGGAGGAAAGATTTCAGCGAATATGATGATTCCAAAAGCACCACTGTTGTTAGGTGGGAAGATATATCCCACCACCTAGGTAATCCTTATGGGACATAAGATTGATGCAATCTTAGGGATGTCATGGTTACGCTACCATGGCGCTGTCCTGGACACTCTATCACGGACGGTTCATTTGAATTCTCCATTCCCCTGTCCGCATTCAACGGTATTAGACAACCCTGTCCCAGAAGTTTCAGCAACTTATAACACTGAAGCTCTTAAGTTAGAGGACATCCACGTAGCCCGGGAATACCCCAACGTGTTTCCGGATGATCTCCCGGACATGCCACCTGAACGGGATGTGGAGTTCAAGATTGAACTTGCATCCGGGACTACTCCAATATCACGGAGACCGTACAAAATGGCTCCGACTGAGATGGCTGAGTTGAAAGAATAGCTCAATGATTTTTTAAGCAAAGGTTTCATTATACCGAGCTCCTCGCCTTGGGGATGCTCGGCCCTGTTCGTCAAGAGGAAGGATGAAACCATGAGGCTGTGTGTGGATTACCGGCCACTCAACACCGTCACCATCAAGAACAAATATCCACTGCCCCACATTTACATCCTGTTTGATCAGCTTGTGGGTGCAAGTGTGTTCTCCAAGATGGACCTTCGCTCCGGGTATCATCAAATAAAAATCCGGGCGGAAGATATCCCGAAGACGGCCTTCTCGATGAGATATGACCTATATGAATATCTCATCATGTCTTTTGGTCTCACTAACGCTCCGGCACATTTCATGTATCCCATGAACTCGGTGTTCATGTCGGAGCTGGACAAGTTCGTTGTGGTGTTCATTGATGATATCTTGGTTTATTCCATGACAGAAACAAAACACGCCGAACACTTGAGAATCGTCCTTCAACAACTGCGAGACCATCAGCTTTATGCTAAGTTCAGCAAATGCGAGTTTTGGATCAGCCACGTGCCATTATTGGGACATATTATCTCAGCGGAAGGCATTGCGGTTGACCGAAGAAAATTGAGCAAGTGCTGAAATGGAAAGCCCCCACTTCTGTCCATAAAGTCAGAAGCTTCCTCGGTTTAGCGGGATATTATCGGAGATTCATTCCAAGCTTCTCCAAGCTTGCTAAGCCAATGAAAGAATTATTGAAAAAAGGAACAAAATATGTTTGGAACTCAGCATGTGAAGGGGCGTTCCAAGCATTGGTGAAGCATCTCACAACAGCCCGGTCTTAGCTCAACCGGATACGACTAAGCCCTTTGACGTGTATTGTGATGCGTTTGGTATTGGGCTCGGCTGCCTGTTGATTCAAGAAGGACGTGTGGTTGCGTATGGACCACACCAACTTCGAAACCATGAGCAGTACTATCCGACTCATGATCTTGAGCTCGCTGCCGTGGTTTTAGCGCTAAAAAGTTGGAGGCACTATCTCCTAGGGAATTTGGTGCATCTTCACACCGACCACAAGAGCTTAAAATATATCTTCACCCAGAAGGAGTTGAATATGAGGAAAACACTATGAGATTGAGATTCATTACCACTCCGGCAAGGCGAATGTGGTTGTCGACACGCTGAGTCAGAAATCACATGTCCATAACCTCACCATTACACCGGTGGAAGAGGAAGAACCGAGTTTATACTTGGTTCCTTATGGATCACTCTACAACCCTGCTCTCATCCCTACCATTAGGGATGATATGATTGTAGCTCAGAAAGCTGACAAGGGCATGGCACATTTCCGGAGACAGATAGACAGTGGGGATATTAAATGTTTTCGGAAAGATGAGGAGGGGACGTTGTGGTTCAATGACCACATAGTCGTACCACGGAATATGGAGCTGAGAAAGAAGATCCTTGATGAAACTCGTCTAAATTCTCCATTCATCCGGGCAGCAACAAAATGTACCAATATTTGAAAAGAAAATTTTGGTGGACATGGATGAAGCGGGAAGTGGCTAAATACGTATCCGAGTGTGATACGTATAGACGAGTGAAAGCGGAACACATGAGAAAATCAGGGCTGTTGCAACCCCTGAAAATTCTAGCATGGAAGTGGGAAGATGTGAGCATGGATTTCATTATGTGATTACCCATGACTTCCAACAAACATGATTCAATTTGGGTAATCGTTGATCATTAACCAAGTCGCCTCACTTCATTCCCGTAAATACACATTTCCATGCCAGCAGATATGCGGAGTTGTACATTGCAAGAATCTTATGGTTGCATGGAGTACCCAAGACCATAATCTCAGACCGAGGGGCATTGTTTGTGGCTCGTTTCTGGGAGCAGTTGCACGCTGCTTTGATTACTAAGCTGATTAGAAGCTCCGCCTATCACCCTCAGACAGATGGACAAACTGAGAGGGTGAACCAAGTAATACAAGACATGTTGAGAGCGTGTGCCATCCACCACGGTAGAAACTGGGATAATCATCTACCGTTGGCGGAATTCTCGTACAACAATGGCTATCAGGCGAGTATCAAGACAGCACCATATGATGCTGTCTACGGTCGCAAATGCTGGACCGCATTGAACTGGTGCGAATCTGGTGAAAGGGTCACGTTCGGGGTTGATGTGGTGAACGACGCCGAAGAGCACGTTCGGATGATTCAAGCCAACTTGAAGGCCGCTCAATCCCTGCAGAAAAGTTACGCTGATAAGAGGCGTAGGCCGCTACACATCGATGTCGGGGAACACGTGTACCTCCGTGTACCTCCGATGAAAGGCGTGCACCAATTCAGCGTGAAGGGGAAGCTCGCTCCCTGATTTATTGGACACTATGCTATCACCGAGAAGTGTGGACCAGTGGCGTATAGACTGGAGCTACCGGCACCTCTCCCTGGTGTTCACGACGTTTCCCATATTTCACAACTACGGAAATGTCTGAAGTATACGGCTGCTGTTCCCACCAAAGACAATGGCGAGCTGCAACCGGATTTGACGTATGCAGAACATCCAGTGGTGATTATTGATGAGAAAGGTCGGACCAGACTTAACCGAACGCTGTGGTTCTACAAGATACTGTGGAGTAACCACACCGCTGAAGAAGCGACGTGGGAGAGCGAGGAGTTCCTTCGCTCAAACTACCCAGACATCATGGCGTCTCATCACGGGTAATTCCTCTAACATCTTCGTCTCTTCTTTTATAATCTAGGGACAAGATTCTTTTAAGGGGGGAGGGATGTAAAAGCCCATGAATTGACTTGCTAAAATGTTCATCACCTCACCACACCACAACTCATTTGGTGGATAGCTCATGAACATTTGTGAAGAGCAAGTAAACACAATCAAGAGGGTGATTAGAGGGGAAACCCATAACTTCAAAACGTAGGAGTTCATACACATAAACATTAGAGGCCGAGCTCACCCCTAGACCTTAAATATCCTTGGGAGGGCTCAGGCCAAGTTTCATGCAAATGGAAGTCTTTTTGTGGCACTTTTTGGAGACATTTGCAAAAAGGGCTAATTTGAATGTAAATTCAAATTGCAGCTACTTTCATTACTTGGATTCAAAAGCTGACTTCATATTTAAACTCAGTACAATTTCTGAGTTAGTACACCAATTTTCATCCTCATTGGAGTTCATCTTGCCGGGAGCTAAATTTGAAATAATTCAAAACTGAATTTTAATTTCAAATTATAAATTGAAGCAACTTTAACCAAACCAATTTCAAATTGAAGAAATCAAATTCAACCCATGACTTTGTGGCTAAGTCTCTCATTCAATTGTGAGTAGCTGAGATCTTTTCAGTGAAAACAAAAATTAAAAAGAGAAAAGGATTAGAGGGGAGGGGGACCCACTGGTCAGTAGACTTCCAACTGAAGTCTTCTCTGTTCTTTTCACTCGAACACAGCGTGCGTGCACGCCATCTCCCGACCGCCTCGTCTCTGTTCCACCTCCTGCTCCGGGGCTGAGAACGCCGAGTACAGAACATGATCAACACGCTGACCCACGTGAACCTCCCTCACTCTCTTCCGTTTGCCTCGCACACAACTGAAGCAAAAACCATCTCCGGCCTCCCTCTTGGTTCCCCGGCACGCCGCTGCTCCGAGCATCTTTGTGGCCGATGACCTTCAGCAAAGTCGAACGCCTTAAGGTGCTTAACATGCTCGTGCTGACCGCTCCTCCTCTCATGCCTCGCCGAGGGAGAATTTTTCCAGTTATCCTTTCGGTGTTCAAAGAACCGAGCAGGCCGAAACTCAAAAATTCCTAGGGATTACTCCACCACCACATATGCCAAGCTACCCACATGTTCTACACGTCTCCACGGCCACTTAGGATCAAAAAATCACGGGAAACCGTCAAGAAACCACTGAGTTCCTCGGGTTTTTCGTTCTTCATCAGATTTAGGCCTAGGTTGCACGGTGAAGTCCTGTTTGCCACCATCTTGAGCAATATAAAGGACTGGGTCGTTGCTCCGTAGGTCATGGCGACGCTGTAGGAGCCAACATAGAAGGTTTTGAGGCACTACAGTGCCATACCGACCTCACCGAACTCCCCATGTTGACTGTCGCCGTCGCACGACCATTTCTGGTGATCGCCGGCCGGCGACAAGGTCAGCAACAGGTTCCCCGAGCAATTTTAGGTGGAGGCGGCAAGTTTTGTCGAGCTCTGATCACAGGAACCCTCTTCTGGCGAGTGCTCCGGCGAGGGGGGCGGCGGTGAGCCACGGGAGCATGAGGAAGACGAAGCCTCACGGACCCCACGTGTCGGTCTCTGATTATTACCGCGCTGGATCTGCTGTGGTGCCAGGATCCGCTGTTATAAACTCTGTACTTAGTTGTAAACTGAAGTTTTGTACTACTTTGTACATATTCAGTTGTTTTCTATGTAATACAATGTTGTCCTTATGATGTGTGCTGTCGGGTGTCGCATCGTGCGGCACCACCCTCTGAGATCCTTGTCGTACGGATTTTGGTCCTTCACATGCTGTGGCGCTGGGATCTCGTGTGGCTACGCGTGAGATCAAGCGGACCCCCGTGTGGTTTGGCTGTAGAGCAGACACGTAGCCCTGGGGCCCACCAGCCGGTTTAAACATTTCTTTGAATTACAGAATTTGGTTCAAACTTCAACTAGCCATAACTTTTGCTAGGAAGATCCAAATTGAGTGAACCAAATTTTGATGGATTCAGCTTTTCGAGTAATATCCAGCAAATCAAGTTACAGCTCATGAAACTTATTCTTTTTCCAGAATTCATTCCCTAAATTCTAAACTGTTTGGAATTTTATCTGGAAAATTCTTTTATGGAAAATTATGAAATTTGGCTGGGATGTTCTTTTGAAAATCCTTGAGTCACAGGAAAAATTTCTGATCCATTCAAGTTAATTTAGTCCCCCTAATGGTGTGATTAAGTAAACTGCCCTGAGAAAATGGAAAGATGTACAGAAACATTTTTCAGATTTTCTCAAATTTTGTTTAGGGCATAACTTCCTCTAGGATTCTTCAAATGACATGACACCAATTCCATTAGAACCATCTCAAACTCTAGTTTCCAGAAAGTAATGGTTTGAGCCATGAAAATCCCTGGAAATCTTTAGAAGCTCTAGTAATGACCAAATAGACTTTTATTTGTACAGAGCTCAAATGAACTTTGTTTCAAATGAAACTTGGTCAAGTCTCTGGTTAGGATCCTATGAAGCCACCATAAAAATTTCAGAGCCAAAGGGGTGGGCTAGCTAGAGTTATGGTCTTTACATATTCAATTTAACACATTGCATTTAAATTGACATATCGTACATTGCTTACGTGTAGTCGCTGAAGGAGAAGAGACCCCAGAAGATTTTGATTTTCTACTTCCGGCTGAAGCACTAACATCCGACCAGCAGCAACAAGGCAAGCCCCATTTTGCGTTTAACAAAGTTTATAAAGTTTTGCTTTATATATATATTTAGCTGGAGGGATTTATGTGCATTAGGTGTAGGATGGATGAAACCCACATGCATAGCCAGATTGTTCCCACCAGAGTGAGGGTAGTGTATAAGTCCATTAGTAGTTTATGCTCTTCTTAGTGTGTATAGACTTTGGGACAAGTCGAGTAGTTGGAATCTACTCGCGGGTATAGGCTTTGGGACACACGGGATTGGTTCGAGTGATGTGAGATCACTTTAGTAAGAAAATGAGACTAGACAGGGGCTAGGGCGCAGCAAGAGGATGTCTTGTAGGTGCAGCCCTGTCCGTGTTGATTGAGGACCGATCCGTGTGCGGCCCACGCTGATCAAGTTTGAACATACCGAAGGCATATCGGATATATGGGCCCCGATAAACTGATGTAACCTGTACCTCCGGGCGTCGAGGCATAACGCAATGATTTATAGGTCTAGGTTGAGGGCAGCAAGGTGGAAATCCAGTAACGGGCATAGAGCGATTCTCCGTGTAGGGAACCTCCTGTACGTTTGGGTGCGGCCGGTTCGATGTTTGGGCTGTTCGGTGAAAGGTCGTCCCGTACGACATCGAGTGAGCGTGCTGTGCAGCTCTACAGGTGGGCGTACGTGACGTGCTCTTCATGTATCCCTGCAGGTGTATATTGAGTCGATTCGCCGTCCCTCGCGGTGATGAGTAGCACTTGGTCACTGAGTCGGGATAAAGGTTAATATATGAAATTGACACGACCCCACGGTCTTGTCGAGCCAGGATCACGCTGAGGGGTGCTGCGTTGCACATCACCGAATAACACACATCAAAGGTGCAAAGCGAAATCAAAACTTTTATTACATAAAGTGGTTTATGAACATTTGTTCATCAAAATAAGTCCAGTCTACACTCACGGGCGTAGACTACGCATCAAGTTCACGTTCAGCCCGTGAACGTGTCCTTGCTAGCACACACGCACACTAACACTGCGGCGTGCACGACTCCCACTCGACGGGGTTCCCCTCCTGGGCTTCTGTCTCCTCTCCGGAAGTTCCTTCCTCATAGAATCCTGCAAAAGCTTCAAACACAAGCAGTGAGCATGAAGGCTCAGCAAGTCTGACCCGTCTTACCTAAACATGGAACTTCTACATGAGGGGTGATGGGTACATGAGGTAAAACCATTTGCAATGGACTCGCCTAATTATTGGGATCTTACTTTCAAATTTTAGCAGCAGGTTGTGGAGAACCTTACGCTAAGGCACATGAGAGAGCTGCAATCAAACCAGAAACGCATTTCTCTCATGTACTTTGCCCAAAGTTGAAAGGAACTTTAATTAGCTCTAGACTACAGCAAATCAGTAACAATCAAGTCCGTTTTTCAATCAGCAACATTTTAATATGTAACTATCCTGTTCTTTCTACGTCACGGTACAGTGAACAAGTGGTACTCACTGACCGTGAGGGACGGCGATTATAATCGATTTACACCTGCAGGGTTACCCGAACAACCCGTCACGTATGGCCGTACTCGATGTTGCCTACAGCAACCATCGCGGACGTCGTACGCAACCACCTTTCACCCGTCAGCCAAATATTGAACCAGTCCCATAGTCCCGAGCAAGAGGTGTCTGCACGCGCATCTCAGTGCCGCCAGCCGATTTACACCTCGATCTCTCAACCAACCCTCTGAACGACGGGCAATGCCTCAATACCCAGCTACCCGAGTTACATCAGTTTCCCGGTTCCCATATAGCCGGTAGGTCGTCGGTACTGTTCTAGCTTGTTCAACAGGCTCGCTCACGGCTCGGTCCTCAATCGACACAAGCGGAGCTATAGCACACAGGCCCCAAAGTTCTGCTGCCCTTACTCTCCGCTCGGTCTCATTTTTCTTGCCATGTGTATCATGTGTTATTTCTACCCGAGTCGAGTGCCTCTAGCCTATGCTCGCGAGTAGTTCCAACTACTCGACTTGTACCGAATCCTACCTAACTTAGCTTTGCAGTAGCTAACGGGGTTTGCAATCCTAAACCCAACCATGGTTTTCTTGGCTATGCAATTGGGTTTCCAAACAAGACTCTAATGCAAGGAAATAAGTGATACTCAACGAAAGTGCTCAAAACAATAACAATTTGTAAAGAGGTTGATGCAAACGGGAGCTTGCCTTGCTGCTGTTGGTCGTAGGCTAGCTGCTCCTCCGGAGTAACAAATTCTAGGACTTTGGGTTCATCCTCGACCTTGGCCCTCCACAATTAATTATGTACTTGACCTTAATTGAAGGCTTGTAGGGTGTTCTAAGGATTTTCATGAAACAAACTATGACTTTCCAAAAACTAGATTTTCAGAGGGCTCTAATGGAGTTGGTTTCACTTAATTTGAAGATTCCTAGCTAAAGATATGAGCTAAACAATTTCAGAGGAAATTCTGAAAATGTTTCTGAACATTTTCTATTTTCTCTGGAACAGTTTCACTAATCACACCATTAGGTGGATCAAATGAGCCCAAATGGATCTGAAATTTGTATGGTAGTTAGGGATATTTTGGTGAACATCCCAGCAAAATTTCAGAATTTTCCTCCAAGGGATTCTCCAGTTAAAATTTCAAACATTTTAAATTTTGAGGAATTAATTATGGAGAATTAAGGGTTTTCGTGAAGTGAAACTTAATTTGCTGGAAAGTACTCAGAGAGCTGAATCCAGCGAAATTTGGTTCACTCAATTTGGATCTTTCTAGCCAAAGTTATGAGGATTTGAAGTTTGAATGAAACCTGAAAATCGGGGAAAAGTTTAAACTTGCGGGTGGGCCACGGGGACACGTGTTGCGCACCGAGGCATCGGCACACCGGGGTCTACGGGGTTCCTGCACGCCAGCACAACGGATCCCAGCCGCACCCGATGCCGATTTAAATTTTTATGTCGCTGACGGCCGGGCCCCGCGTCTTCTTCTTCCTCCCGACGCTCCCTCGCGCCTGCGCCGCCTCTCCTCGCCGGAGTAGACCCGGAGCTCGCCGGATTGTCGCTGCCGGCCATCGCACGGTATGAAACTCGCCGCCAGGGGGTTGTCGACATCGAGGAACACGTCTGTGGGGTCAGTTCGAGCTGGCGGTGACCGGAAATAACCCGGCGACGTGCGGCGGCCTCGGTTGAGGTTCGGCGCCGTCGGCCATGGGTTCTAACCCGCCAAGACCTCGAACAATTGGTCCTACAGCATCAGTACACCTCTAGGAAGCTCGACAAGGTTTCAAAGGTGTTCAAAGATGGCGGCAAGTTGGTCGGCACCGTGTGACCGATCGTGCCCGCCATGAACGTCCTCGATCGAGCTCAAAATTCGTCACTCCTAGTCGGTTTCATACCACCGATGCAGAAAGGAAATTGATCGCCGGCTAGTCCAGCGCCTATGTGCAAGATTTGATAACTTAAGAATGATCATAGATTGGGAATTCAAAGAATCCGTACCGGAAGCTCGGTTTAAGACCGCCGGAGCAAAATCTGGGAATTCATAGCGGATTCCTCACGGTTTGCTTCAAGACTTGGAGGAGAGCAACACGGTGGTCGCGCGGTCCTGTTGCCGCTCTTGCTGGACCGTGAAAGCCATTGTGGAACGCTGTCCACGTGAGACCGATTGCCGTTCTTCAGCTCAGTCGCGGCGGTCGTCGTTGATCACGGGAACGGGAGCCGAAACCCGGTGGTTCAGGCGTTAGGAAGGTGGTGCTTGAGCTCAGCATGCTGCCTAGCAACTCGGGGGAACGAGGGTGCGATTGTTTTCTTTGTTTTCCCGATCGACCAAGAGCTCGGAAGAAGAAAAATGGCGCTGCTCGTTGTCGCCCGCGAGGAGATAAAAGCAACCGGTCTTCACTCGGGCCGAGGCGGTGACGGTCGCGTGGGGACACGAGAAGGCCGCCCTGGGCGCCAGCGCGCGAAGGGGGAACCAGCTGGTGGCGCCGGTTCATTCTAGGTGGCACAGCCGGCAGCTGCTCGGTGGAATTTCCCACCGAGGCTGTGACTTTGTGTGCAAGTCTTCCCTATTATCTCTATGACATATGGGTCCCACCCTCAATTTTAACCTCTGAACTTAACTCCAATTTACTGTTGTAAGCAGTAGTTCCCACAAAGCCCCTGGTGATTTGAATTATCAACCTTTGAGCCATTTGAATTGGTTAGAATTCAAATTGGGTTTGCTTTGGATAAATTTCAGCACATGTTCAGTTTGAAATTCAAATAAAGTTTGAATTTGCCCCACTTAGCTCATGTCAAGATCTACTCCAAATGGAGTGAAAATTGGTGTGTGAGCTCACAAAAATGTGCTGAGTAAGAATATGCCTCCCACTTTTGAATTCATGGGATAACAACAGTTTGAATTTGAATGTAGTTTCAAACTGCCCTCTTTCTAGCTATGCCCAAAATGACCTCAAAAGGTTTTGAATTTTGGGTGAAACTTGGCATGGACATTCCTAGCAATGTATAGGGTTTTTCATATGCCCAGCCGCTATATATTACATGTGGGAAATACCACTTTTGCAATATGTGAGTTTATTCTCTCATGAGCATGTTGATGATGGTTACTTGCTCTTCAAATGTGTTCATCAACTTTCTTCAAATGAGGTGTGTGTGTGGTGATGAACACTTCAAACATGTGTCAAAAACTGAGGCCCTTACATTCCTCCCCCCTTAAAAGAATCTCATCCCGAGATTATAAGGTGAAAAGGAAAGAGGAGATGGTGGAAAATTACCGGATATGCGACGTGAAAAAGTCGGGGTAGTTACCAATGTCGCTTCATCCACGGTGTGATGACTCCATAGAACCTTGTAGAACCACAATGTACGGTTGCGTGTGGTTCGCGCTTTCTAAACAATAATCTGAACCATTTCCTCCCGATAGTTGAGATCTGGTTGCAGTTCTTCAATGTCCTCCAGCTGAACGGTAGTAGATAGCTTGAGACACTTCCTCAGATGGGAAATGTGAAAGACATCGTGCACTCCGGAAAGTGCTTCTGGTAATTTCAGCCGGTATACTACCGATCCACATCTTTCGGTAATCTGGAATGGACCGATGAATCCGGGTGCCAATTTTCCTCTCACCCCAAATCTGTTTACGCCCTTCATTGGAGACACACGTAGATATACGTGATCCCCCACTTCAAATTGTAATGGGCGTCTTCTCCGGTCTGCATACTGTTTCTTCCGGGATTGGGCGGCTTTTAGGTTCGCTTGAATCAGTCAAACCTTTTCTTCCGCGTTGTTGACAATGTCAATCCCGAAGGTGACCCTTTCGCCAGACTCACACCAATTCAGTGGTGTGCGGCATTTCCGCCCGTATAGCGCCTCATAAGGTGCCATCTTTATGCTGGCTTGGTACACATTGTTGTACGAGAACTCGGCTAATGGCAAGTGATCATCCCAATTCTTGCCGTGGTTGATAGCGCAAGCTCATAGCATGTCTTCCAGGATCTGATTTACCCGCTCGGTTTGCCCATCCGTCTGCGGGTGGTAGCCTGAACTACGGATCAGTTTCGTCCCCAATGCAGCATGTAGCTGCTCCCAAAAAACGGGACACAAATAAACCCCAATCTGATATGATGGTACGGGGTATGCCGTACAAGCATAGGATCCGTGAGATGTACAGGTCAGCGTACTTCTTGGCATTGTAGTTGGTGTTGACCGGGATGAAATGGGCAACTTTGGTGAGCCGGTCGACGATCACCGACACAGAATCATGCTTTTGCAAAGTGGTGGGTAAACCGACGATGAAGTCCATGCTCACATCTTCCCATTTCCAGGCAGGAACGCCCAGTGGTTGTAGCAGTCACGGTTTCCGCATATGATCTGCCTTCACCCTTCGACATGTATCGCACTCGGACACGTACTTTGCGATTTCCCATTTCATCCGTGTCCACCAAAACTTGCTTCTGAGTTCTTGATATATTTTGTTGCTGCCGGGGTGAATAGAAAATTTTGATAAGTGTGCCTCATCAAAAATTTTCTTCTGTAGCTCCGGGTTACGGGGTATGATGATCCGGTCCTTGAACCATAGGACGCCGTCTCCGTCCTTCCGGAAACATTTCAACTCCCCACTGTCTACACGTCTCCGCAAATGCGACATATCCTTGTCATGTTTCTGAGCTGCCACTATCTCTTCACGGATGGTGGGGATCAAAGCTAAGTTGTAGAGAGCTCCAAGTGGAATCACATGCAGTGGTGGTTCGCTCTCTTCCAACGGTGTGATGGTCAGATTGTTGACGTGTGACTTGCGGCTCAGCGCATCTGCCACTACGTTTGCCTTGCCCGGGTGATAATGGATCTCTATTTCGTAATCGTTTATCAGTTCTAACCACCTTCGCTGCCTCATGTTCAGCTCCTTCTGAGTGAATATGTACTTGAGGCTCTTGTGGTCGGTATATAAATGCACGAGGTTACCGAGTAGGTAGTGCCTCCACATTTTCAGTGCAAGTACCACGGCAGCGAGCTCCAAGTCGTGGGTTGGATAATTTTGCTCATGGTTTCTAAGCTGCCGTGATCCATACGCGGCGTTCTCTTCGGTCTTACATCAGCACACATCCGAGCCCAATGCCGGATGCATCGCAGTACACATCGAATGGTTTTGTTGTGTCTGGCTGTGCCAAAACCGGTGCTGATGTCAGGTGCTTGACTAAAGCCTTGAATGCTGCTTCACATGCCAGACTCCAAACATATTTGGTAGCCTTTTTCAGCAGCTCCGTCATAGGCTTGGCAATCTTCTAGAAGTTCGGAATGAACCTCCGAAAATATCCCGCGAGTCCGAGGAAACTCCGTACCTCGCGAACAATTCTCGTGGACATCCAATTCAGCACTTGAGTGTCATCTTACTCGGCTGAGATGATATGCCCGAGAAAAGGCACTTGCGATATCCAGAATTCACACTTGCGAAATTTGGCGTATAGCTTGTGATCCCGCAGCCGTTGCAAGACTATACGCAGATGCTTCTTGTGATCTTCCTCCGACTTGGAATATACTAGGATGTCGTCGATGAAGACCACGACAAACTTGTCCAGCTCCAGCATGAATACCGAGTTCATCAAGTACATGAAGTGAGCTGGAGCATTAGTGAGGCCGAAGGACATGACCAGGTACTCATAAAGTCCGTACCTCATCGAGAAAGCCGTCTTCGGAATATCCTCAGCCCGTATCTTAATCTGATGGTACCCGGATCTTAAGTCTATCTTGGAAAAGATCTTTGCTTCGACCAACTGATCAAACAACATGTCGATCCGTGGCAACGGGTACTTGTTCCTGATGATTACGGCATTTAATGGATGATAGTCCACGCAAAGCCGCAACGTCTCATCCTTCTTCTTTATAAATAATGCCGAACAGCCCCATGGCGAGGAGCTCGGCCTAATAAAACCCTTCTCTAGGAGGTCCGTGAGCTGAGTCTTCAGTTCAGCCAACTCCTTGGGCGCCATCTTGTATGGCCTTCGGGATATTGGCATGGTTCCCGGTGCAAGTTCAATCTTGAACTCCACCTCTCTATCGGGCGGCATCCCCGGTAAATCATCCGGGAACACGTCAGGGAACTCTCGGACCACTGGAATGTCTTCCAATCTGATGATTGTCGACTGATAGATACTTGGAAGTTTTATTTCTGGATTCTCCAGAAATAAGGAGTGAGATCCGTGCACTTCTGAGTTTATGTGCACGACTCGAAGGACGGTGTCTAAAACAGCACCGTGGCGGGTTAACCACGACATCCCTAGGATGACATCGACCATTTGTCCCTCTAAGATGATGACAGACGTGGGGTACACTCTACCCGCTAAGCATAATGGTGCTTTGGAAACCATTACGCTTGCTGAAATCTTCCAACCCGGTGAACAAATTAAATATGGACTATCGGTGGGTAGTATTTGCAAGCTGTGTTTAGCAATGAAAGCTTGGCTAATAAAATTATGCGTGGCGCCTGAATCAAACAATACTATGGCGCGATGCTGGTGGAGTTGGAACATACCCGCAAGGATTGGCTCACCCTCCGGCACGTCCTCTATGGCAAGCTGGTGGACAGTGCCGGGCCTAGGGTTTGCCCGCCGCGCATTAGTAGGGTTCCGGGGTTGATTCCTCCCCAGAAACGGTGGTGCAACTCCGCCGCCTTGCCTCTCCGGGCAACTGCTGGCGAAGTGTCCTGGACGACCACACTTGTAACATGTGGCCGCTGCTTGTGCGGTGCTTGGGGGACGAAAGCCCGGCATGTGCTGCTGAGGTGCATACACACGCGGCATCGTCTGCTGCTGCTGTTGTTGTTGCGGAGGTGGTACTGGCAGTGTCGGTCTGAATGCCAGTGAAGAGTACGGCCGACTGCGGAACGGCATCGACCTCTGTGGTGGCTGCCATCGTGGACCTGATGGTGGGCGATTCACCATCCGAAACTTCTGAGAAGGACCGCTTCCTTCTCCGCTGCTTTGCGGCACGCTTCACTTTCTCTCCGCCGCCGCTAACTCCTTGACGGAGTCCTCTTGAACAATCGCAGCATCATTGATGTCGTCGAGGCTGCCGCAATTGAACATCGCCAACTTGTCCTTCAGGAGCGGGTTAAGCCCCTGGTAAAAGTGGTCCCGCCGCTTCTCTTCGGTATCAGCATGATACGACGCGTAGAGCGCGAGATCATTGAACGCCCTGGAGAATTCCAGCGCGTTCCGGCTCCCTTGCTGCAGGTGTAGGAATTCCTGCGTCTTCCTCTTCATCAGACCTGGCGGTATGTGATAGGCCCTGAAGGCCGTCCGGAACTCCGTCCAGGTCATAACTCGGTCGGTGGGCTGTGAAGCACAAAAGTTTGCCCACCACGCGCTCGCGGATCCTTGGAGCTGCTGGACCGCGAACTGAGTCTTGCGCTGCTCGCTTATCTGGAGCAGCCCGAACTTCATCTCTATCGCGCGGAGCCAATTGTCCACGTCGAGAGGTTCATCCGCCCTTGAGAATACCGGGGGATGAGTCGCTAGGAAGTCGGAGTAGGAGCTCTGTTGACGCTCCTCACGGTCTTGACGTCTCTCTGGGTGAGACGTATTAGCGATGAGAGTTTGCAGCAACTCCGTGTGCTGCTGATGCGAACCCGCCATTGCTGCGACGATATCGGCCAATGTAACCGTTGGCAGTGGTGGTGGCGGTGTTTGCTGTTGCTGTTGCTGCTGCTGCTGTCCCGAAGAGTCCTTGGGAGGCGGTTGGGAGGTCTCTCCCCCTTGGCTAGTACCCCCAACGTCCGGGTTGGCACGAGTACGAGTCATTCTGAAATTCAAAACAGCAGCGATTAGCACATGTCATACTTAAAATTCCATATGCAACAGTAGGTATTGAAGTGACACATGAATAATTTGCACAACATTCACATATATTGATAAAGCATAAACTTTACACAAGATACATTATTCTCGGGTCTCCGAGAAGTCGTGCTCATGTCGTCACTACCTATACATACGCTACTGCCTACACAACATGTCACCGATTACAAAAGTTGGGTTACACAACTCTAGCTGCCCTACTTGGCAACTGTAACCCCCTACTCGGAGTAGAACTTGACCTCCTGCGGGTCGTCCTCCTCCGGTACCTCTGCTGGTGGCTCTGGATCTACCACCTCTTCTCCCATCTCGGGTTCTCCCATTGCTGGAAGGCCTAAGACCACCGGTATGCCCAATACCGGAGGTACGAGGTCCTGCAATGCATGCACCTCGTCCATGGCCTGGTTGTAGTCCTCGTCCCAGCCTTGCCCTTCCTCAATAGCGTCGTCCCGCTCCTTAGTAAGGTCTTCATTCTGCTTGGTTAAAGTCTGCACCAGCTCTTGTAACGCCGCGATGTTGACACAGCTTTTCTTCTTCGCCTTCTTCAGACGATGCAACTGATTATGCTGTTCATTCAGTCGCTTAATCATCGGAAGGAGCACATTGAGGAGTGCACTGTGGGCACTCTTGAAATGGTCTCCACGGCTGGTACATTCTTTGAGCTTCGAGGCGAGATGCTCCATCTAAACCGCTTGGCTGTCCATCACGGCATTTCCCGCCCTCAACTGGAGGCTAAGGCTTGCTTCCATGGAGCTGTACCTTGGGCAACCCGGATCGGCTGCCTCCCGGTACCTCCCTTCCCACACATGATGAGCCCGTCCCTCCACCGGAATGAGCACGTATGGAGTGCCCTCCATAGCTCTCACGTGTAGCTGGCAGAAACGTGACATGGTGTTACGGGCTGCCACTTGCCACATTCCTTCGGGTTGTCCACCTCTCACCGTGACGGTGAACGGCGCCCACCCGGGTGGCGTAGGTCCTGCAGGGACTCCGACATGGATTGTCCACATCTTGTTCCCCTCTTCGCCTTCTTCCTTGGCGAAGTACTGTGGCATCTGGTTGTATCCGAAATATTGAAGCATCTGCCTCAATGCCCCCGGATAGCCGCTGTGGTGAGAACAGTGAGATTCCACCCAGCCGTTCTCGAACTGCTTATCTGCTGTCATCTGTAAAAAATTATTTGTGAAATGTCAAATATTTATTTAAACAGTAAACCATTGAGTTATAACATAAGACATGTCATTGAACCCATAAAACTTGGAAACATAGTTCAAATTTTAAACAAATTTGACTGCTGATCTGCTGTCCAACATAACAGCCCAGACCAGTTTCCATTTCAACCTGATTTAGGCCATACTAAATGCAAAACTAATTCTGGAGCTCAACATAAAAGTTAAATCTAACTTCAATAGCTTTGCAGAAAGTATTTGCTTGGCCTAATATCTGTCTTGGTTCAAAAGTTATGAGATGTCAAAGTTAACAGAATTTCTGGAGAAAATTGGACAGCACCCCCTTGCTTTAGGTACTGATTTGATCCAAGAATCCCAGTTAATTCTGCTCCCAATCTGACCAAACTTTCTGTTACAAAGTTGTAACCCATCTCATATGCTTTCCAGAACTACCTCATTTTCTATTTTTGGATTTTTATGCAGGAAGTTATACTCAATTTACAGAGAGTCTTGGCTCTGCCCTGTTTTCTGGACAGTTTCAACTCTACTGCATTTTTTGATTGGTTAAGGGATGAAACACCTCTGGACGTCAACAGAAGAGTTGTATAGCTCTTCCAAAGCTTTCCACAAATGTATCATATGACCCAAACCTCGAATTAACTCAATCTCTAACCTCTGATTAACTTCAGCCTTAATTCAACTGAAAACAGAGTGCTCTGTCCTTAGCAACCTATAAGTTGAAAACTTGTTAACTTTGAATATCCTGATTAAGGGAAGAGGTTACAACAAATTTTTAATGATCCAGACTAAAACTTTCAAGTTTTACAATGAAGTTGTTCAATTAGTGGGGTGTGACGTCGATGCGTCACCAGAGCATGCCGATACTACGTCCTCACAAAGAAAAACCTATACCGGACTTAGCCGGCTTCGATAATTCAGTGGCACTAAACGTCACTTGCACACAAATACTATCCTTCTACCGTTTCGTGGTTAGACTACCTGCAGAAACTCAAGCAATCGTCAGACTCGGCTGCACACCGAGCCAGGTATCCATACAGTCCGTACACCCGGCCGTCATCACTCGCCCGGATGTTCTCAAGTCAAACACGCCTTGAGTTACGTGTTCACGTTTTAGACCACGTGACGGGGTCTCCCAAATTGCACCACGCACTCCAGGGACAGTCGTTGCTCGAATACCCCAAACGACATGAAGAGTCGTAGAGGATATTAAAGTGGGTCGGGTTACCTGCCACCCGTGGGGCTCCACCCTTCAGCTTGTGCGCACTGGTGGACAGCGCTTACGTGCACCCCCCAAGACATAAAGTGTCCCGAGATGCACGATTTTCTGACATAGACAAATAGGTTAGTATGCCACTTCCTATATGCTAATAACATCCTTATATGGGCTACTAACTCGTTCCTCACTAGATTTTTGAAAAAGATGACCTTTGTAGTGCGTTAAGCCTCAAGCGAGCTCTGATACCAACGCTGACACGATCCCACGGTCTTGTCGAGCCAGGATCACGCTGAGGGGTGCTGCGTTGCACAGCACCGGATAACACACATCAAAGGTACAAAGCGGAAGCAAAACTTTTATTACATAAAGTGGTTTATGAACATTTATACATCAAAATAAGTCCAGTCTACACTCACGGGCGTAGACTACGCATCAAGTTCACGTTCAGCCCGTGAATGTATCCTTGCTAGCACACACGCACACTAACACGGTGGCGTGCACGAATCCCACTCGACGGGGTTCCCCTCTTGTGGTTCCGTCTCCTCTTCGGGA
The DNA here is from genome assembly GCA_030760725.1 of Neostapfia colusana. Classification (NCBI taxonomy): domain Eukaryota; kingdom Viridiplantae; phylum Streptophyta; class Magnoliopsida; order Poales; family Poaceae; genus Neostapfia; species Neostapfia colusana. Next base: position 37,080,538 of record JASWHV010000009.1, on the reverse strand, counting down.
GTTCTTTCCTCATAGAACCCTACAAAATCTTCAAACACAAGCAGTGAGCACGAAGGCTCAGCAAGTCTGACCCGTCTTACCTAAACATGGAACTTCTACATGAGGGGTGATGGGTACATGAGGTAAAACCATTTGCAAAGGACTCGCCTAATTATTGGGACCTTAATTTCTAATTTTAGCAGCAGGTTGTGGAGAACCTTACGCTAAGGCACATGAGAGAGCCGCAATCAAAAGAAACGCATTTCTCTCATGTACTTTGCCCATAGTTGAAAGGAACTTTAATTAGCTCTAGACTACAGAAAATCATTAACAATCAAGTCCGTCTTTCAATCAGCAACATTTTAATATGTAACTAGCCTGTTCTTTCTACGTCACGGTACAGTGAACAAGTGGCACTCACTGACCGTGAGGGGCGGCGATTATAATCGATTTACACCTGCAGGATTACTCGAACAACCCGTCACGTACGCCCGTACTCGATGTTGCCTACAGCAACCATCACGGACGTCGTACGCAACTACCTTTCACCCGTCAGCCAAATATTGAACCGGTCCCATCGTCCCGAGCAAGAGGTCTCTGCACGCGCATCTCAGTGCCGCCAGCCAATTTACACCTCGAGCTCTCAACCTACCCTCTGAACGACGGGCAATGCCTCAATACCCTGCTACCCGAGTTACATCAGTTTCCCGGTTCCCATATAGCCGGTAGGTCTTCGGTACTGTTCTAGCTTGTTCAACAGGCCCGCACACGGCTCGGTCCTCAATCGACACAAGCGGAGCTATAGCACACAGGCCCCAAAGTCCTGCTGCCCTTACTCTCCGCTCGGTCTCATTTTTCTTGCCATGTGTATCATGTGCTATTTCTACCCGAGTCGAGTGCCTCTAGCCTATGCTCGCGAGTAGTTCCAACTACTCTACTTGTACCGAATCCTACCCTAACTTAGCTTTGCAGTAGCTAATGGGGTTTGCAATCCTAAACCCAACCCATAGTTTTCTTGGCTATGCAATTGGGTTTCCAAACAAGACTCTAATGCAGGGAAATAAGTGATACTCAACGAAAGTGCTCAAAACAATAACAATTTGTAAAGAGGTTGATGCAAAACGGAGCTTGCCTTGCTGCTCTTGGTCGTAGGCTAGCTGCTCCTCCGGAGTAACGAAGTCTAGGACTTCGGGTTCCTCCTCAACCTTAGTGACTACATGATATACAAGTATATGTATTAATTTAAATGCATTTGATCGAATTTAATCTTGTGAAGTCTATAACTCTTACTAGAGAGACCCAATGACTGTGAAACTTTTACTGTCTCTTGGTTACAACCTAAATAGAGACTTGGTCAAGTTTTAGTTGCAGCAAAGCTCATTTGAGCCCTCCACAATTAATTATGTACTTGACCTTAATTGAAGGCTTGTAGGGTGTTCTAAGGATTCTTATGAAACAAACTATGACTTTCCAAAAACTAGATTTTCAGAGGGCTCTAATTGAGTTGGCTTCACTTAATTTGAAGGTTCCTAGCTAATGATATGGGCTAAACAATTTCAGAGGAAATTCTGAAAATGTTTCTGAACATTTTCTATTTTCTCTGGAACAGTTTCACTAATCACACCATTAGGTGGATAAAATGAGCCCAAACGGATCTGAAATTTTTATGATAGTTCAGTGATATTTTGGTGAACATCCCAGCAAAATTTCAGAATTTTCCTCCAAGGGATTCTCCAGTTAAAATTCCAAACAGTTTAAATTTTGAGGAATTAATTCTGGAGAATTAAGGGTTTTCATGAAGTGAAACTTGATTTTCTAGAAAGTACTCAGAGAGCTGAATCCAAAAAAATTTGGTTCACTAGATTTGGAGCTTTTCTAAACAAAGTTATGAGCATTTGAAGTTTGAATGAAATTTGAAAATCGGGGAAAAGTTTAAACTTGCAGGTGGGCCATGGGGACACGTGTTGCGCACCGAGGCGTCGGCACACCGGGGTCTACGGGGTTCCTGCGCGCAAGAGCAACGGATCCCAGCTGCACCCGATGCCGATTTGAATTTTTAAGTCGCTGACAGCCAGGCCCCGCGTCTTCTTCTTCCTCCCGACGCTCCCTCGCGCCCGCGCCGCCTTTCCTCACCGGAGCAGACCCGGAGCTCGCCGGATTGTCGCTGCCGGCCATCGCACGGTCTGAAACTCGCCGCCAGCGAGTTGTCGACGTCGAGGAACACGTCTGTGGGGTCAGTTCGAGCTTGCGGTGACCGGAAATAACCCGGCGACGTGCGGCGGCCTCGGTTGAGGTTCGGCGCCGTCGGCCGTGGGTTCTAACCCGCCAAGACCTCGATCAATTGGTCCTACAGCATCAGTACACCTCTAGGAAGCTCGACAAGGTTTCAAAGGCGTTCAAAGATGGCTGCAAGTTGGTCGGCACTGTGTGACCGATCGTGCCCGCCATGAACGTCCTGGATCGAGCTCAAAATTCGTCACTCCTAGTCGGTTTCATACCACGGATGCAGAAAGGAAATTGATCGCCGGCTAGTGCAGCGCCTATGTGCAAGATTTGATAACTTAAGAAGGATCATAGAGCGGGAATTCGAAGAATCCGTACCGGAAGCTCGGTTTAAGACCGCCGGAGCAAAATCTGGGAATTCGTAGCGGATTCTTCGCGGTTTGCTTCAAGACTTGGAGGAGAGCAACACGGTGGTCGCGCGCTCCTGTTTCCGCTCTTGCTGGACCATGAAATCCCCTGTGGAACGCTGTCCACGTGAGACCAATCGCCGTTCTTCAGCTCAGTTGCGGCGGTCGTCGTTGATCACGGGAACGGGAGCCGAAACCCGGTGGTTCAGGCGTTGGGAGGGTGGTGCTTGAGCTCAGCGTGCTGCCTAGCAACTCGGGGGAGCGAGGGTCCGATTGTTTTCTTTGTTTTCCCGATCGACCGAGAGCTCGGAAGAAGAAAAATGGCGCTGCTCGTTGTAGCCCGCGAGGAGATAAAAGCAACCGGTCTTCGCTAGGGCTGATGCGGTGTCGGTCGCGTGGGGACACGAGAAGGCCGCCCTGGGCGCCAGCGCGCGAAGGGGGAAGCAGCTGGTGGCGCCGGTTCCTTCTCGGTGGCACAGCCGGCAGCTGCTCGGTGAAATTTCCCACCGAGGCTGTGACTTTGTGTGCAAGTCTTCCCTCTTATCTATATGACATGTGGATCCCACCCTAAATTTTAACCTCTGAACTTAACTCCAATTTACTGTTGTAAACAGTAGTTCCCACAAAGCCCCTGGTGATTTGAATTATCAACCTTTCAGCCATTTGAATTGGTTAGAATTCAAATTGGGTTTGGTTTGGATAAATTTCAGCACATGTTCAGTTTGAATTCAAATAAAGTTTGAATTTGCCCCACTTAGCTCATGTCAAGATCAACTCCAAATGGAGCGAAAATTGGTGTATGAGCTCACAAAAATGTGCTGAGTAAGAATATGCCTCCCACTTTTGAATTCATGGGATAAAAAGAGTTTGAATTTGAATGTAGTTTCAAACTGCCCTCTTTCTAGCTATGCCCAAAATGACCTCAAAAGGTTTTGAATTTTGGGTGAAACTTGGCATGGACATTCCTAGCAATGTGTAGGAGTTTTTCATATGCCCAGCCCCTATATATTACATGTGGGAAATACCACTTTTGCAATATGTGAGTTTATTCTCTCATGAGCATGTTGATGGTGGTTACTTGCTCTTCAAATGTGTTCATCAACTTTCTTCAAATGAGGTGTGTGTGTGGTGATGAACACTTCAAACATGTGTCAAAAACTGAGGCCCTTACAGAAATGTTATGATTCAATATTGCTGTTCTGAAGAAATTGTATGGTTACATGTGTGCCACCAAATATTGCTCACTAAATGCCAGATTTCATGAACTGTTAACTTGTGGCTAAAAGATGAACTAAGGATCAACTTGTAGGCATGTCCGTTTGCTGCAATTTACTATCATAGTTTCGTTATAACCTGCATGTAGAGTTTCCTGTGTAGGTGACTGGGTTAAGTCTTGCCGAGCCATCGTTCTCACGGTTGCTGCTATTGAGTGTTTGCAGGTGAGGAGTACGCCACAGACTCGGGGTACGAGTCCACCGGCGAGGGCTACCCTCCGTCGGGGACCACGGCTGAGTTGGAGCCATACACGCCACGCTGAGCTGAGGAGTGAAGCTAGTGTGGGTTGTCCATAGGGCTGGACAACCAACTTTTGTTAGTTAGGTGGCCTTGAGTTGTATAAATTTAGCTTCCGCTGTTATAAACTCTGTACTTAGTTGTAAACTGAGGTTTGTACTAGTTTGTACATATTCAGTTGTTTTCTATGTAATACAATGTTTGCCTTATGATCTGTGCTGTCAGGTGTCGCATCGTGCGGCACCACCCTCTGAGGTCCTGGGCGTGCGGACCCCGGTCCGTCTCATCGGCACCTTGAGAATCCGGTTATTTTCAAGATAAATCGCCTTCCCAAGGGGCTTGGGGGCACGACCTGAAGGTCAGCGTTACCTTTGGAAATCAGTGGATTTCCAATGTAAAAAGCCCTCTCGAGTGGCTTTCGAACCTCGGGTGCGGGAGTATCATCCGGGTAATCGAGGAACCAGCGCTGCAACTTGGAAACCGAAGCAAAAACCACAGGAAAATGCTGTCCTCAAACCAACCTCAGATACACAGTGAGAATACCCAGACCAAAGGAAACACAAGCTCGGGTCACCGAGTGCTGATGATTGGGTCGGTACCTTGTGTGATCCAAGATGAACTGGCCCTTAGCAACCCGAGGAGTGAAGGTCAGTTCGTTAGGCAAAGGTTGGGTAAACGACCTGAGGTTGGCAGCTCCAATATAAATATCAGTGTTGGTGCAAAAAAAGCCGGGAGACCCAAGGTAGATCCAAGACCTCCTAGCAAGGGCTCTCGGTTGGTGTCTCCGGAAGGAAGGATTATCGTCGTTGTCAGGCATCACACCAACACTAAAACACAGGATACAAAGGCTGGTTGAACATGCACAACCACGACAACCCAAGACATGAACCGGCCAGACCAAGATAGCTCCAAGATGGCTCAGCAGGTGGGACGTGAAGCCAGAGCGGATGGAACAAGGCATGATCAAGACAGTGGCTCCGAGAACAAAGCCAGAACCCCAATGGTGTCCCACAGGGCTCAAAAAAACACAAAAGAGGTGTGTCCAAAGGCTGAGGGATCTGGAACTTGCTGAGAAGAGGAAGGAGGAGCAGAGGGATCATTGGTTCATCAGGTACGACCAATGATCACGAAGAAGACCTGGAAGGAGAAGAGGATTGCCCAGGAGGAAGCTAGAGATGATGAGAACGAAGAAAATACCACAGGCAAGGATGAAAGCCAGGTCGAGGTAAACATATTGTTCCATTTACCATCTGAATTCTGTCTTCCGGATGTTGAGGTGGCTGAGCTCGAGCTAGGAGCCAAGAACGTGGTTTTTGAGAAACCAGAACAGCTCGACCAGCACATGAAGCCTTTGTACATCTGAGGACACATAGATGTAACACTAGTAGGAAGGATGTTGGTCAACGGAGGAGCAGGGGTCAACATAGTGCTTGTATCCATGTTTGATAAGCTTGAGTACCGAGACATTGACCTCATCAAAACCAACACAACTTTAGTGGGTTGTTGGAGACACCGAAGCCAAGGTGGTATTGTCTGTGGAATTCACAGTGGGAAGCAAGACAATACCCACAACTTTCTTTGTTGTCAACGTAAGGAGTTGGTACAACTTGCTCCTTGGACGAGATTGGATTCATGCCAATGGATGTGTTCCATCCACACTTCACCAATGTCTCGTCCAATGGGTTGGCGATGAGGTAGAAGTGGTTGAGGATGATAATTGGGCTTGTATAGCAATGGATGAGTCATCTGATCTTTAACATGAGGATATCAGTTGTCTCACAGGTCAGGACTTAACTGACTATGACTTTGTGAGCGTAGGAAGGAACAGGTTTGTGTCCGTATGTGTAAAGCCGTCAGATTTCACTCGGCTCTGCAATGTAACTTGAGAATGGAAGATAAACGAGGTCATTTAACTTGACTGCAGGAGATAACCGAGCAGTATCATTTAGGCAGGAACGATATGGGTGAGTTAGTAGAAGACTTTGATGTCTTAGGGAATCTCGGACAATAATTTTCCTTGGTGGATGAACTGGAGGAGATAAACCGTGGGGGATCAGCACATCGGCCAACCTTCATCAACAAAAACCTCGGATGTTCCCAAAAGCAAGAGGTAAGCCAGTTACTTAAAGAATACATGGATTGTTTTGCATAGGAATACACCAAATGCCAGGACTCAGCCGAGAGCTTGTGGAGCACAAGTTGCTGATCAAGCCAGGCTTTAGACCTCACAAGCAACCATTCAGATGATTCAACCTGGCTATCCACGATAAATCAAGGAAGAAGTGAATCGTCTACTCCAAGCTTAGTTCATTTGGCCTTTTAGTTATGCCGAATGGGTGTCTAATATAGTCCCTGTAGAGAAGAAAAACACAAGAAAGTTGAGGATATGCATAGACTTCTGAGACCTCGACCAGGCAACACCAAAAGATGAGTACCCTATGCCCATTGCTGACGTGTTGATCAACAATACTTCGGGACACAAGATGATCAGCTTCTTGGATGGCAATGCAGGGTACAATCGGATTTTCATGGCCAAGGAAGACACGTCAAAGACAACATTTTGTTGCCACGGGTTTGTTGGTTTGTTTGAATGGGTTGTCATGACTTTCGGATTGAAGAATACCGGTGCAACATATCAGAGGGCTATGAATCTGATCTTCCACAACTTGTTAGGAGATATTCTTGAGGTGTATATTTATGATCTTGTGGTGAAGTCAGCTGGATTCCAAGGGCACATGTCTGACTTGAGAATGTCCTTTGAGAGGATGAGAAGGTTTGGTCGTAAGATGAACCCTCTCAAATGTGCGTTTGGCGTGTCGACTGGACGTTTCTTGGGTTTTATCGTGCATGAAGACAGCATAGAAGTCGACCCCAAGAAAGTTTAAGCTATCAAAAGGTTAAGAGAGCCTACATTCAAGAAAGACGTGCAAAGTTTGCTAGGAAAGGTCAATGAACTAAGAATGCTTATTGCAAACATGGCTGGGAAAATCGGAACCTTCATGCCACTCTTAAAATTCAAGCACGGGAAGGAGTTTACTCTGGGGGCAGAGCAGAAGGAGGCTTTCAAAAGGATAAAAGAGTACTTGATGAAGCCACCGGTCTTGCGTGCACCACAGATGAGGCAGCCCTTCTGACTCTATGTAGCTGCCCGAAGCCAAGTTATCAGGGTCGTTATAACTCAGGAAAGCCATGTTAAAAAGAATTCTGTGGCTTACATAAGAAGACGACTCCTAGATGTCAAAACCAGGTACACCTTCATTGAGAAACTTTGTTTATCTTTGTACTATGTGTGTTCCAAGTTTCGGCATTATGTCCTTCCCAGTACGTGCTTCATGACATGTCAACACGATATTGTCAAACACATGTTGCAACAACCGATTTTGAGTGGCAGGATAGGTAAATGGGCATACTCATTGGTGGAATACGACCTGGTGTTTGAGCCTCTCCGGAGCATGATAGGACAAGTCATAGAAAACTTCATCGTGGAGCATGATGTGTAACTCGAGGAGGAATGCATGGTTGAGGTAAGTCCTTTGAAGATGTTCTTTGATGGATCAGTTTGCGACAGGGGTCAAGGAATCAGGTACGTGTTGGATTCACCCACAAGTGCAATGTACGAGTTCTCTTTTCAGCTAACTGCACCAACAATCAAGCCGAATATGAGGGATTGCTGAATGGCTTAGAGCATTTGGTCGACATGGGGATCAAAGACGTCAATGTTTTTGGCAATTCCAAGCTTTTCATCCAGCAGATCAGTGGTGAAAGCCAATGTTATGATGGAACTTTTAATGATTACCGAGAATGATGCCTGGATATCATCAAGACTCTGGATACATTCTGTGCCAAATACATACCAAGAGAAGAAAATCGGAAGGCAAATGACTTGGCACAGAAAGCGTCGGGCTATGAAGTGAAAAGAAGGAAGTTCCACATAAGTACAGAGCTGACATTGTCCAAGGACAATGAGATCAATATAAAATGAAGCAATTCAGCCAGTTTTGAAGGGTTAGTTGTTGAGGGTTGGAGGCCAGTGATCATGGGATGTAACAAAGATCCAAACACGTGTAAAGACCGGATGGTTCAACATCAAGCATTGAAGTATACATTGATCGACGATGAACTATACCGCCGAACCATAGATGGACATTTGCTGTGGTGTTTAGACAAACTTTAAGCGAAGGAGTCCATTGGAGAAGTGCACAAAGGTCTTTTTGGCATGCATCAGTCGGCCCACAAGATGAAGTGGATGCTCAAATAAGCTGGTTTCTATTGGCCATCAGTGCAGGAGAATTGTTTAATGTATTACAAAGGATGTGAAGTGTGCCAAAGTTTCGGGGATATCCAACAAGCACCAGCTAGCATGCTTCACCCCGTTGGCCTTTTCGAGGATGGGTCTGGACTTCATTGGGGGATATTCATCCGGCTTCATCAAAGAAACACTTGTTTGTGTTAGTGGCCACGAACTACTTCACCAAGTGGACAGAAGCTGTGCCACTCAAGAACAACATGTACAAAGAGGTAACCAGTTTTGTCCTTGAGCATATTGTATATAGATTCAGTGTTCCATAGACTTTAACCACAGATCAGGGAGGAGCTTTCATATCCTCTCAACTCAGAGAGTTTGCCGAATCTTTTAAGTTAAAGTTGTTGAACTCTTCTCCATATTATGCTCAATTTAACGGACAAGCTAAGGCTAGAAACAAGATACTCATCAAGCTCATAAACAAGAAGATCAGTGAAAACACCAGACGATGGCACGAGACGTGGAATGAAGCCTTATGGGCTCATCGAGTGTCAGGACACGGTGCCACTAAAGTTACCCCGTATGAGCTTGTGTATGGGAAAGAGGTCGTGTTACCTGTGGAAATTAAGATTAATGTGTGTCAGGTAGATCAACAAGACAACATTTTGACTGTGGATTATCAAGAACTAATGATGGATAAGTTGGATGAAGTCTCTGAGAGCCGAATGGAAGCTTTGAAAGAGATCAAGAAAGATAAGCTCAAGGTGGTCATGTAATACAACAAAAGAGTTCGAGAAAAATTGTTCCAAGTCGGTGACTTAGTATGGAGAACGATATTGTACTTAGGAACTCGAGACAAGAAGTTCATCAAATGGTCAATGAGCTGGGAAGGATCTTTCAAGATTGTCCCTGGAAATGCCTACTTTATAGAAAACTTGCAAGGGGAGAATTTGGGTAAGGCTATCAATGGAAGATAATTGAATGATTTAACCTGAGTGTGTGGCAAGAAGGTTAAAAACATCTAAGACTTGCAAGAAAAAACAGCAGGTATATCTAGTAAATCTTGGCTTGGAAGATGTTTTTTTGGCATACTCCGTTTGCCCAAAACCAGGGGGGCATGTGTTGAGGGTGAAAATTAGTTGTGAATTTTGCAGGTCGGAGGAGCTAGAAAACAAGGTGGAAAGGCCCTTTTATCTCAAGAATTAAAGGTGCAGAAGGCTTCGGCAAAAGAACCTACCCCGAGACTGGAGGAACGCTTGCGAGAAGCCTTTTTACCTTGGAAACTAAAGATACAAGCGCCCGTGTGGGAGTTCGACCCAAGAAGACCGAGTTACCTTGCGGCCACAAGATAAATCAGCTAAACCGCATGATACAAAGGCCAAGCAGGACTTAGGCATTCTCAATAGAAATAAAAAACATTGTAAATATTAGATTGCATCATGTCAAGTGTTCTAGAAGGTTTTGCACAACATTTGGCCGTGCTTTAGAGATAAGTCAAGTCTTTCTTAAACTTATGAGATCGGATCTCGCAGTTCGTATTGAGTCTATATAAAGGCAACTCTCTACTGAAGGAAAAACATAACCGATCAAGTCAATACAAACAAGTTTTCGCTCATCTACTTTCATTCATGTTTTCTTAGTTCGTAACCTAGTTTTGTAGTCCTTTGTTGCTTTGCCGAGGAAAGCATCCATCGCTCTCCACCAAAGTGAGATTTACCACGTTCCTGATCCAGGAACCTCATTTTATCTAAGTTGTGGTGAGCTAACGCTGAAATCTACCACAGTACAGGTGACTTTGATCATTTTTTGGTGACTCCATCATCTGTTCAATGAACAACAGGCAGATACAAAAACATATATAGCACATCACATCCAGATCATATTACAATAATATGAAATATAAGACACTACACTACACACTCCCACATCCGCTACCTCCGGAGCCCGGAATCTCGTCCTCTCATCGTGCTCCAGGTCCCCGTAGCTGCGGCGATGGAGTCTGAACCTCCACCGCTGATTCCTGTTATTTACAAGTGTAATTAGACAAGTTTTATCTTGAAAAGTGTATGTTTCACTCACTTTACTTATCACGAGGTAGAATTGAGCAATTGTGGCTACGTTTGACTATATTTTGCTAAAATATCCTAGATGTAGCTATGTTTGCTGATGTTTTACAAATTTTAGCTAAATTTCGCTATGTTTGAGCAATTATGGCTAAGTTTGACTATGTTTGATTGTTTTTGGCTCAGTTTGCTATAATAATCTAATTTATGCTGATCTAAAGAAGTGTTGCTTACCTGTTGCCCTAAAGAAGGCATCTGTGGCTCCGCCGGCATCTGTGGCTACTTCAGCGGCTGCCATGAGGGAATGACAACCTGCTGCCCATGCTGCTGGGCTAAGGCCTGTGATAGCAAAGCATTAGCACAATAATAGTAATGAAATTATATAATTGTTTTGTATTTTAAGTTATTATCTATATCATCGCTTGTATCTGTGCATTGTTGCTGGCTTGGTACTCCTCTTTGGCCTTTAATAGCGCATCTTGCTTCTGAAGCTTCTCCCGTGTCAGGCGTAGCTCTTCCTGGACACTTTGGAGCTCCAAATCCCTTTGCGACATCCGCCAGCTAGGTCCAGCAGACGAAGATTACGAGGAGAAGCCTCTCAAAGGTCTTGCCTCCCTACAGTCAACCACTTCATTGCAAATGGCAAAACTATAAAAAAAAATCAAGAGTAAGATTATGAAGCTCGAATTGGCAGAAAAAAAAACAGCTACCATCTCACCGTCGTGGGCTTTTCCGCCACCGCTCGCATACACGATGTTGATGTCGATTGGTACGCTCTACCAATCATAGTCTTTGCCGTGAATATTCACCACCTCCCCCTCATACTTCTCTTACAAATACAAGCAATACATGAAAACGTACCAATAGCAATATTAGTTACAAATAACTTAAAGTAACTCGAAGACTCGCCTATCGACCTGTCCCCACCGGAGTCACAGTTGGTCGGGCTGTGAAGGATCACTTGCCCGGTGACCTCTCTTCCACACCTGAACATCGCTTGCCCGTTCACCGAGCTTGTTTTCTTGTAAGTATGAGTTAGTACCATAAATGTACTAAAATATAGTTTTGTAGGTCTTTTCTTTACCATTTGTTTAGCCAGACGTATACGTCCATCCGGACCATACGTATGGCCTCCGGTAGACCCTATGCGCTGTTGGGTCCTCTTGGACATGGTGACAAAGTCCGCGCTGGACCGCACCTAAATATTCAAATGAAGAAAATAACTAACAACTAAACAAACAAAATAATAAATTATCTAATGTAACAACTACTTATAACCTAAAATAAAACTAATTAATAAACTAAAGGTAATTTTCACCTAAGTAATTAACAACTAAATTTACAATTAAATTTACGACTAAACTAAATTCAATTTACAACTAAACTAAATAATTTACGATTAATACAAATAATTTAGAACAATTTACAACTAAAGTAAACTAAATTCACAAACTAAATAATTTACAACTAAACTAAATTTAATTTAAAACTAATACAAACAATTTAAATAAATTAAACAATAAATAAAAAAATTTAATTGCTTTCGGAGGCAGCACTATGCGGAGTGGCCGGCGGCAATGCAGGTGAGGCTGGGGGCGGCGCGGGGAGGCCTGGGGTGGCACCATGGAGGTCGGGGGCTGCCGGGGGCAGCCGGTAGCCCCGGGCGGCATCGTCGGTGAGGCGAGGTGGCCGGCGGTGCGGCGAGGGCGGGCGGAGCTGGGCGGCGGCGCTAGGAGAGAAGCTAGAGCGAGCGCTGCGATGCGGCCCGCTCGAAAAAAGGTATAAAGGGCCTTATTTACGATGGCGCGTGGCCAGATTGTCGTAAATAAGCTTATTTACGATTGGGGCGCCAGGGCCATCATAAATAAGCTTGTATTTACGCCGACCTTGGTCAGAACTTCATATGTATGCTGTTATTTACGACGGCCCAACATGGCCATCGTAAATAAGCTTATTTACAATGGCCAATGCTAGAACCGTCGTAAAAAAATCTATCCATTGTAAATGTTGCTTTTTCTTGAAGTGATGCCTTGGCAGGGATACGCTCGTCACCGCTTCTAGGGACCCCACCAGGATAGTGCAAACGGAGGAGGTTCTCCTAGACAGCGTGACACGACCCCACGGTCTTGTCGAGCCAGGATCACGCTGAGGGGTGCTGCGTTGCACAGCACCGGATAACACACATACAAGGTACAAGCGGAAGCGAAATTTTATTACATAAACTGGTTTCTGAACATGTTTACATCAAAATCAGTCCAGTCTACACTCACGGGCGTAGACTACGCATCAAGTCCACGTTCAGCCCTTGAACGTGTCCTTGCTAGCACACACGCACACTAACTCTGCGGCATGCACGACTCCCACTCGATGGGGTTCCCCTCCTGGGGTTCTGTCTCCTCTTCGGTAGTCCCTTCCTCATAGAACCCTGCAAAAGCTTCAAACACAAGCAGTGAGCACGAAGGCTCAGCAAGTCTGACCCGTCTCACCTAAACATGGAACTTCTACATGAGGGGTGATGGGTACATGATGTAAAATCATTTGCAAAGGACTCGCCTAATTAGTGGAACCTTACTTTCAAGTTTTAGCAGCAGGTTGTGGAGAACCTTACGCTAAGGCACATGAGAGAGCCGCAATCAAACAAGAAACACATTTCTCTCATGTACTTTGCCCAAAGTTGAAAAGAACTTTAGTTAGCTCCAGACTACAGCAAATCATTAGCAATCAAGTCCATCTTTCAATCAGCAACATTTTAACATGCAACTAGCCTGTTCTTTCTACGTCACAGTACAGTGAACAAGTGGTACTCACTGACCGCGAGGGACAGCGATTATAATCGATTTACACCTGCAGGGTTACCCGAATAACCCATCATGTACGCCCGTACTCGATGTTGCCTACAACAACCATCACGGACGCTGTACGCAACTACCTTTCACCCGTTAGCCAAATATTGAACCGGTCCCATCGTCCCGATCAAGAGGTCTCTGCACGCGCATCTCCGTGCCGCCAGCCGATTTACACCTCAAGCTCTCGACCTACCCTCTGAACGACGGGCAATGCCTCAATACCCAGCTACCCGAGTTACATCAGTTTCCCGGTTCCCATATAGCCGGTAGGTCTTCGGTACTGTTCTAGCTTGTTCAACAGGCCCGCACACGGCTCGGTCCTCAATCGACACAAGCGGAGCTATAGCACACAGGACCCAATGTCCTGCTGCCCTTACTCTCACTCGGTCTCATTTTTCTTGCCATGTGTATCATGTGCTATCTATACCCGAGTTGAGTTCCAACTACTCGACTTGTACCGAATCCTACACTATCTTAGCATTGCAGTAGCTAACGAGGTTTGCAATCCTAAGCCCAACCCATGGTTTTCTTGGCTATGCAGTTGGATTTCCAAACAAGACTCTAATGCAAAGAATAAAGTAATCAAGTATGTGCTCAAAACAATAAAAACTTGTAAAATGGTTAATGCAAACCGGAGCTTGCCTCACTGCTCTTGGTCGTAGGCTAGCTGTTCCTCCAGAGTAACGAAGTCTAGGACTTCGGGTTCCTCCTCGACCTTAGCAACTACATGATAGAAGCAGTATATGTATTAATTTAAATGCATTTGTATTAACTTTTAAACTTGTGAAGTCTATAACTCTTACTAGACAAGCTCAATTACTGTGAAACTTTTACTGTGTCTTGGTTACAACCTAAACAGAGGTTTGGTCAAGTTTTAGTTGCAGCAAAGCTCATTTAAGCCTCCACAATTAATTATGCACTTGACCTTAATTGGAGGATTTTAGGGTGTTCTAAGGGTTTTCATGAAACAAACTATGACTTTCTTAAAACTAGATTTTTAGAGGGTTCTAATGGAGTTGGTCTCACTTAATTTGAAGGTTCCTGGCTAATGATATGAGCTAAACAATTTCAGAGAAAATTCTGAAAATGTTTCTGAACATTTTCTATTTTCTTTGGAACAGTTCCACTAATCACACCATTAGGTGGATCAAATGAGCTCAAATGGATCTTCAATTTTTATGGTAGTTCAGGTATATTTTGGTGAACATCCCAGCAAAATTTCAGGATTTTCCTCCAAAGGATTCTCTAGTTAAAATTCCAAACAGTTTAAACTTTGAGGAATTAATTCTGGAGAAATAAGGGTTTTCATAAAGTGAAACTTGATTTGCTGGAAAGTGCTCAGAGAGCTGAATCCAACAAAATTTGGTTCACTCGATTTGGAGCTTTCTAGCCAAAGTTATGAGGATTTGAAGTTTGGAAGAAATCTGAAAATTGGGGAAAAGTTTAAACTTGCAGGTGGGCCCCGGGGACACGCGTCGCACGCCGAGGCGACCGCACACTGCGGCCCACAGGGTCTTTGCGCGCCAGCACACCCGATTCCGTCCACACCCCGATCCCGATTTAAATTTTTCAGCCGCTGACGCGTGGGTCAGCTGGCTTCGTCTTCCTCCCGACGATCTCTTGCGCCCGCGCCGCCGCCCTCGCCGGAGCAGACCCGGAGCTCGCCGGCTCGCCGCTGCCGGACCTCCCATGGTCTAAAACTCACCGCCAGGGGGTTGTCGACGTCGAGGAACACGTCGATGGTGTCAGTTCGGGCTGGCGGTGACCGGAAATAGCCCGGCGACGTGCCGCGGCCTCGGTTGAGGTTCGGCGCCGTCGACCGTGGGTTCTAACCCACCAACACCTCGAACAAACGGTCCTACAGCATCAGTGTATCTCTAGGAAGGTCGACAAGGTGTCAAAAGGGTGCAAAGATGGCGGCAAGTCGGTCGGCACCGTGTGACGGATCGTGCCCGCCATGACCACTCTTGATCGAGCTCGAAATTCGTCACTCCTAGACAGTTTCACACCAAGGATGCAGAAAGAAACTTGATTGCCGGCTAGTCCAGCGTTTATGTGCAAGATTTGATAGCTAGAGAAGGATCTTAGAGTGAGAATTTGAAGAATCCATACCGGAAGCTCAGTTTAAGGTCGCCGGAGCAAAAACTGAGAATTCGCCGGCGAGAGTTCACGGCGTGGCTTGAGCTTCAGGTGGAAGCAGCGTGGAGTGCGCTCCTTTTGCCGCCCTTGCTCGGCCGTGGAAGTGGCTGTAGTGTGCTGCCCACGTGAGACCGATCGCCGCTCTTCAGCTAAACCGTGGCGGTCGTCGTTGATCACGGGAACAGGGGCCAAAACCCTGTGGTTCAGGCGTTGGGAGGGTGGTGCTCGAGCTCAGGATGTTGCCTGGCAATTCGGGGAGGCGAGGATACGATTGTTTGCTGTGTTTTCGCGATCAACCGAGAGCTCGGGGAGAAAAAGAATGGCGCTGCCCGGTGTCGCTCGCGGGGATAAGAAGGCACCCGGTCTTCACTCTACTGAGGCGGTGACGGTCGCGTGGGGGCACGAGCAGGCCGCCTGGGCGCCAGCGCGCGTAGAGGGGAAGCAGCTGGTGGCGCCGGTGGCTGCTCGGTGGCACAGCCGACAGCTGCTTGGTGGAATTCCCCACCGAGGCTGTGACTTTGTGTGCAAGTTTTGCCTCCTTCTCTCTATGACAGGTGGGTCCCACCAGGGGTTTTAACATCTGAAATTTACTCCTAATCAGTGTTGTAAACAGTGAGCCCCATAATACCCCTGGTGATTCAAATTATCCACCCATGAGCCATTTGAATTGATTAGAATTCAAATTGGGTTTGGTTTGAATGAATTTCAGCACATGTTCAGTTTTGAATTCAAATAAAGTTTGAATTTGTCTCACTTAGCTTATGTCAAGATCAACTCCAAATGGAGTGAAAATTGGTGTGTCGGCTCACAAAAATGTGCTGAATAAGAATCTGCCTCCCACTTTTGAATTCATGGGATAAAAACAGTTTGAATTTGAATATGGTTTCAAACTGTCCTCTATCTATCTATACCCAAAATGACCTCAAAAAGGTTTTTAATTTGGGTGAAACTTGGCATGGACATCCTTAGCAATGTGTAGGAGTTTTCATATGCCCATCCCCTCTATGTCACATATGGGAAATACCACTTTTGCAATATGTGAGTTTGTTCTCTAATGAGCATGTTGATGGTGGTTACTTGCTCTTCATTTGTGTTATCAACTTTCCTCAAATAAGGTTTGTGTGTATGGTGATGAACACTTCAAATATGTGTAAAAAAACTGAGGCCCTTACACAGCGTTGACCTGTCTCTGACGTCCTCTACCCTAGAAGTTGGTGTCCTCCCATCCGCGACAAGAACTATTGTGCATGAAAGAGTGTTAGCACTACGTAATTGTCTAAAGCTAAAAAGTAATTACTTCTTACCTTTCACCAACAGGGTGAATAACCAGCAGAGTTGCTTTGTCTCTAGGAACCGGAGGACAAGCCACGTAATGGCTCCTCCTAGTCCGTCGCTTTCTCTGCACCGCTGTGTTCTCGGACGACCCGTAAGGGTTGTCCCCCAACCCAGAAGGTTGGCAAGCTGACCTGGAAGGTGTAAAATGCCACATTTTTCATTTTTTGATTCATCCATAAAGTAACTCCAAAATTGAGAGTTTAGTCCTAAGCTGAATCAAAGTTTGAAACACTCTTTTGGTTTTAATCAAGTTTATACCAAATGGTGGTAAGTCAAATTCAAAGCTGATTTCTGCATACAGCTTGGTGCAAATTTAAAATTTGGGTTCATCAAGATAATTTCCATATATTCAATGACATCTTTACTGTTTGATTCTATTTCATTCAGAATATATTAAGTTGAATCTGTTTATTGTAATAAATCGATTTGAACCTAATGGGTGAGGTTCTGTTATATTAAAATTCCAATTTAGGTCAATCAACATGCAGATTTGACTTTGCCATTGTGTTAAGCATATTGGAAATTGCTGTTCTGCAAAATTTCATGATTTTTAGAGTCCATCTTCTATTTTTAATTGAATTTTAATCTCTGCTGCATGTCTAAGGGTATGACAGGTGGGGTCCACATGTCAGCCAACCTCACACAGCAGGACTCAAAGCTGAGTGGCTTTGATCTCCTCTGTTATCCGTTTGATCATGCCACACACGGGTATTGCATGTGCCACCGCATATTTTCATCATTGGATCACCGATCACCGCGGTACCCTTCTTATCCCGTGTGCCGATCGATCGAGGCTGCCGCTCCTCTGTTTCTCTGCTCACCTCGTGCACAAGAATCTTCCGTGCTTCGGTGCGCCGCTCTATTCTTCTGTTGCCTGATGGCGCTCTACGATTTCACGCCCAGCTGTGGCCGTAGGAAGGAGCGCAAGACTCCCATCTTCCTCCCCGACCAACAATCATCGATACGCCGTGCTGTTCCGGTGAGCCGGGCGGATTCTCGGTGCCAAACCGTGCCGCCGCAACTGAGCATCAGCGTCAGCCTGCCTCAGTACAATTTCTAATCAACCAACCAGCCTCCAAGGTTCACTTTAATCCCTTCATGCGATCCCCCAAGTTTACCGTCATGCCATAGCGCCGGTAAGCCGAATTTCACGAATTCTCTCTGGTTAGATCATAGAACAGCGGGTAGAAAGTTGCAAAATTCATACCGCACACTTTATTTTTCTTCGTTCCAATTAGAGGATGGATTCTTGGATTCCTTGCAAGCTCCTACATGCGGAGAGGCCAAAGTTTGATCAACTAAACACACCTGGATACCAGTTTTCCCACTTTCTGCCCAAAAACCCTCGGTTCACTGTTGAACCATATGTTGCCACCCTTGTCGTCATGATTGAATCCAGTTTAGATTTCCTCAGGTTGCCATGATGCTCTGTGACCAAACCCCGACCATTTTGGTGCCTCCTAGAGCAAGAACAGAATCGTCGTAGTTCATCCGCCGCATGTCACCCTCGCGCGCTATTACCCGGCCATCCACGGCCATCGACAACCCCACCCGCATATTCCCCGCATCGATTTATACCCTAGCAGCGAGTATCAGGAAGTTCGGAGCAGTGGAACGCCTGGCGGCGAGGCTCGCCGGCGCGCGCCACCGCGGGGCAGCCGGTGTCCAGAGGAGGAAGAAAGGTTGGCGGGACCCAGTCATCAGTGAGAGAAAGGAAGAGGGTGGGGCCCTGACACGACCCCATCGGCCTTGTTGAGCCAGGATCATGCTGAGGGGTTCTACGTTGCACAGCACCAGATAACGCACGTCAAAGATACAATGCGGAAGCAAAGTTTATTACATAAACCAGTTTATGAACATTTTTACAACAAAATAGTTCAGTCCACACTCACGGGCGTAGACTATGCATCGAGTTCACATTCAGCCTGTGAACGTGTCCCCGCTAGCATGCACACGCACTAACACGGCGGCGTGCACGACTCCCACTCGACGGGGTTCACCTCATCGGGTTCTGTCTCCTCCTCGGGAGTCCCTTCCTCATAGAACCCTGCAAAAGCTTCAAACACAAGCAGTGAGCATGATGGCTCAGCAAGACTGACCCGTCTCTCCTATACATGGAACTTCTACATGAGGGGTACAGGGTACATGAGGTAAATAATTTGCAAAGGACTTGCCTAATTATTTGAACCTTACTTTCAATGTTTTAGCAGCAAGTTGTGGAGAACCTTACGCTAAGGCACATGAGAGAGCCGCAATCAAACAAGAAACGCACTTCTCTCATGTACTTTGCCCAAAGTGGAAAAGAACTTTAATTAGCTCTAAACTACAACAAGACATTAAACAAGCAAAGTATGTCTTTCAAATCAGCAAACTTTTAACATTTATCTAGCCTGTTCTTCCTACGTCACGGTACAGTGAACAAGTGGTACTCACTGACCGTGAGGGACGGCGATTATAATTGATTTACACCTGCAGGGTTACCTGAATAACCCGTCATGTACGCCCGTACTCGATGTTGCCTACAGCAACCATCACGGACGTCGTACGCAACCACCTTTCACCCGTCAGCCAAATGTTGAACCGGTCCAATCGCCCCGAGCAAGAGGTCTCTGCGCGCGCATCCACAGTGCCGCCAGCCGATTTACACCTCGAGCTCTCAACCTACCCTCTGAACGACCAGCTATGCCTCAACACCCAGCTACCCGAGTTACATCGGTTTCCCGGTTCCCATATAGCCGGTAGGTCTTCGGTACTGTTCTAGCTTGTTCAACAGGCCCGCACATGGCTCGGTCCTCAATCGACACAAGCGGAGCTATAGCACCCAGGCCCCAACGTCCTTCTGCCCTTACTCTCCGCTCGGTCTCATTTTTCTTGCCATGTGTTTCATTTGCTATCTCTACCCGAGTCGAGTGCCTCTAGGCTATCCTCGCGAGTAGTTCCAACAACTCGACTTGTACCGAATCCTACACTGTCTTAGCATTACAGTAGCTAAACAGGGTTTTCAATCCTAATCCCAAACCATGGTTTTCTTGGCTATGCATTTGGGTTTCAAACAAGACTCTAATGCAAGAAGTAAGTGGTACTCAAAGTAAGTTCTCAAAACAATAAAAATTGGTAAAAAGGTTAATGCAAACCGGGGCTAGCCTTGCTTCTCTTGGTCTAGGCTAGCTGCTCTTCCGGAGTGACGAAGTCTAAGACTTCGGGTTCCTCCTCAACCTTAGCGACTACAATGAGATAACATGTATATGTATTAATTTAAATGCATTTGAATTGAATTTAAACTTGTGAAGACTATAAGTCTTACTAGGCAGACCCAAGGACTCTGAAAGTTTTACTGTGGTTTGGATACAACCTAAACAGAGACTTGGCCAAGTTTCATTTGCAGCAATGCTCATTTGAGCCCTGCACAAATAATTATGTACTTGGCCTTAATTGGACCTCCTAGGGTGTTCTAGGGATTTTCATGGAGCAAGCCATGACTTTCTGAAAACTAGATTTTCAGAGGATTCTAATGGAGTTGGTTTCACTTAATTTGAAGGTTCCTAACTAAATATATGAGCGAAACAATTTCAGAGAAATTCTGAAAATGTTTCTGGATATTTTCTATTTTCTCTGGAACAGTTTTATTAATCACACCATTAGGTGGATCAAATGAGCTCAAATGGATCTGAAATTTTTATGGTAGCTCAGAGACATTTTGGTGAACATCTCAGCAAAATTTCAGAATTTTCCTCCAAAGGGTTCTCCAATTAAAATTCCAAACAGTTTAAATTTGAAGAATTAATTCTGGAGAACTAAGGATTTTCATGAAGTGAAACATGATTTGTTGGAAAGTACTCAGAGAGCTGAATCCAACAAAATTTGGTTCACTCGATTTGGAGCTTCCTAGCCAAAGTTATGTGGGTTTGAAGTTTAAACTAAACCTGAAAATCGGGAAAAAGTTTAAACCACTGCGCATGGGACCGGGGCTACGTGTCAACTTTGCAGCGGTCGACACACGGGGCTACGAAATTCTTCATGTGCAGCCGCACCCGATCCGGTGCCACAGCAGATCCCAGTTTTAAAATATCATCCACTGACACGTGGGACCGGGGGCTTCGTCTACCTCCGGCCTCCCGCGCTCGGCCGCCACGACCCCTCGCCGGAGAGCTCGCCGGTGGCCTCTCCCATGCACCAAACTCTATGATTTTGGCCACCTCTGCCTAAATCCATCCGGGAAACACGATGCTGGGCTCAGCTCGTCATGAAAATCACCGGCACATAGTCGGCGTCGATCGGCGGCTTCGGAAGAACTTTGGCCGTGTCGGCCGACCTTCCTAGCAGTCCAAACGATCGAGCACAAGGCCGTAGAGCATCAGTGGACCCTAGGAAAGACTGACATGAGCTCGAAGCAGCTCGGGAGAGTTCCTAAGTAGTCTCTCACCGTGCGCCCGATGCTTCCCTCATAAGCCGCCGTTGGCAAGCTTCGAAATATGCCATGTACGAAGGTTCTCATGCTAGGTGTTGTGAAGCTAACTTATGCGCCACTAAGCCAAGATCATGTAAGAACAGTTTGAGGGTCTCTAAACAACTATAGGGTGAGAATTTGTTGGATCCGCACCCGAAGGTCGGTCTGTGCCGAGTGAAACGGAAAACTGAAATTCGCCGCCGGTGATCAAACACTCGGGCTGTGGCTCGGGGGTGAGCAGCACCAGTCCCTAACGTTTCCGGGGATGCCTTAGCTTGGGCGTAACACCTTCCCGTTTGGACTGTCCAGGGGAGCCCGAAGTGCGGCGGACTTAGGTCACCGAAAAGAACCCTCGGTAGGGGCGAGATCAACCGAGTTCAGCCAATTTCCAGCAACGGGGAAAGAGAAGGAGATCCTCTCGTACAGTTTTGCAGCTTGGAGGGAGTGGAGCGGCTGTGATCACAGGCTTTTCCGATCAACCGAAAGGGCGGCGGCGACAGCTGCGTTTCTTGCACGAGGGAGCAGAGAAACAGCCGAATGCCTCTCTCGCCGGCTCGGGCTCGGGGATAAGAAGGCAGGGGCGACGTCGGTCGATGCGGCCAGCCCGAGCAGGAGCTGTCCCGGCGACCAGCTCGGTGGCGCCCTCGGATGAAGCCCGAGAAACCAAGTGTTGAATCTTCAGTCGGTTGAATTTGTTATAGAGGCAGACATGTGGGTCCCACCAAGGGTTTAACCTCTGAAATTAAATTTTTCCCTACTGCTCTAAACAGTAGAGACCCAATTAACCTTGGTCATTTGAATTATCTACCCCTGGGCCATTTGAATTGGAGAGAATTCAAATTGGGTTTTGTTTGACTAAATTTCAGCACATATGCAGTTTGAAATTCAAATGAAGTTTGAATTTGCTAAACTTAGCTCATGTCAAGATCAACCCCAAATTGAGTGAAAATTGGTGTGTGAGCTCACAAAAATGTGCTGAGTAATAATATGCCTCCCACTTTTGAATTCATGGGATGGAAATAGTTTGAATTGAATTTGAGTTCAAACCACCCTCTTTCTAGTTATACCCAAAACGACCTCAAAAGGTTTTGGATTTGGGTGAATTTTGGCATGAGCCTTCCTAGCAAGGTGTTGGAGTTTTTCATATGCTCAGCCCCTAGATGATGCATGTGGGAAATGCCACTTTTGCATTTTGTGAGTTTATTCTCTAATGAGCATGCTGATGGTGGTTACTTGCTCTCCAAATGTGTTCATCAAGTTTCTTCAAATGAAGGGTGTGTGTGGTGATGAACACTTTGAATATGTTCCAAAAACTTAGGCCCTTACAGGCCGATTATCATTCAGTGGCAGAGAGAGAGATGGGAAATGGAGTTAGGCCCATTGTCAGGTTTAAATTGTGGGGCCCAGCGGCAGTGTAATAAAGGGGATTTCAATAGAAATTTAATTATAGATTGAGATCAAACATGGAAAATCCATAGATTGCTGTCGAATTGTCCAAAATTAGTGAAACAAATTTTGTTAGATTCTCATGTCATGTCTTTGCAGTGGGGCAATTCAATATCTACGAAAAGTCCTGAAATTTTCTCAACAATTCATTTAAGCAAAAGCTTGGGAATTTAACCATTTGTTCTGTTAATTGGAAAATTTCCAGTTTTCGTCACAATATCCTTCATAATTCCTTTGATCTTCAGTAAAAATTTCAGAGTCATTTGACTTCATTTACTGGATCAAATCATGTTCCAATCTTCTATGTCTTTCAAAATTGCAAAAACAAAAGAAACATTTTCAGTTTTTGGTCAAACCTTATAAAATCCATATCTCCTTGTAGAAAGCTTAGAAAATTGTGAACACAATTTTCATAGACTGAGTCGAATGTGTACTTAGCAAAAAGTGCAGTTTAGTGCATGACAAAACCCTAGAACTTTACTGTTAATTCAGAAAAGGGAAAAGCCTTATGGCTTGTTTGGGTAAAGTAAATAGGAGTGGATTGGGGTGGAATAGAGTTGAAAATTAACTAATTTTTACTTTAATTCACTCCAATCAAATCCAAAAGGAGAGTACTCTCCTCTATCCAAACAAGCTATTAGGGAATTGTTGTGCCCACATTATTTCTCAACTGAATCGGAAACATGCTAGTGTTTCACATGCATTATGTGGAGTTCACTGTAAAAAATTCAGCTTCAATAGACTTTCTAAGCATCAGTAATCTGCTGCTTAGTTCCCTATGTCGAATTTAAAAACCTATTTGAATTTATACCTAAGCCTATGTTTAAATTGGGTCTTCCTCTGTTTCCTTTGAGACAACATAGGTTTCTTTGTGGTCATTCCAGTTGTACTTGATCAACTTTGAAATTAATATAAGCTGCAAGTATCAAATTACTAAATTGTATTTTGTTATGTGTGCATAATCATGTCGATAGCAAACGTGACGGAGTTCAACGAGGAGCTACAATTGGAAGGGCCAGTTCCTGATCTTGGCGTCTTCACTAACATTGACTAAACCAATGAGCAAGGCAAGCCCCGGTTTGCATATTAACAGCATTGATAGAGTTTTTCTTTACATACACCTTATATTGACTAGATTTGATATTTTTTGTGCATTATGTAGTCATGCATGACCAATGAATCCCTGAACAGAATGGGTAGTATAGGACTCCAATCGTATTAGTTTTGGTAGGCTAATGTTGTATATGACTCCGTAGAAGTTGAGTAGTTGAATTCTACTCATGAGATGAGTCGAGTAACGAAGTATACTCGCGAGATGACAGCTTGTAGATCACTCTTCAATAAATTGAGATGTGGACGGGGAGTTTTGTAGTATGGAACTGTGACACCCGGTTCCAAAAATAAACCAAGTGATGCGTATGTGTGCCCATGATGTTCATCACACCTACACAAGAACTTTACAAACTGAATTCAGAACTTAACCACGTTTGAAAATAGTAGTTATGTGCTTTACTACAGCAAATTAGTGTCTAAAACATGAACATCTATTTTATTTTGCAGCTGAAGACTCTAAACAGGAACAGGACTCCAAATTCGACTCCATCCCACAGGCTGTCGACAGTAGTGCGCAGGTCTAACACTCCACCTGATCTTCAAAGTACTCCCAAGTATCCCATATAGCTGAATCGTTGTGGAAATGCAAGGGTGAGTACATGTCTGTGGCAGACCGGAATCCGCTCTCCCAGGACCTCAGAGGGTGGTGCCGCACGATGCGACACCGACAGCACACATCATAAGGAAACAACATTGTATTACATAGAAAACCAACTGAATATGTACACACTAGTACAAGACTTCAGTTACAAACTAGTATTTGGATTACAAAAGCGGAAGCTACGTTTATAAAACTCACACCATCTACCTAGCAAAAGTCGGTTGCCCCGCCCTATGGGCAACCTACACTAGCTGCACTCTTCAGCTCAGCGTGGCGTGTACGGCTGCCACTCAGCCCTGGTCCCCGACGGAGGGTAGCCCTCGCCGGTGGACTCGTACCCCGAGTCCGTGGGATACTCCTCACCTGAAAACACTTATAGCAGCAACAGTGAGTACGATGGCTCAGCAAGACTTAACCGAGTCACCTATGCATGAAACTCTACATGCGGTTCACACGAACATGGGATGGTAATTTGCAGAAAATGGACTTTCCTACAAGTTCATCCTTATTTCATCTTTTAGCCACAAGTTAACAGTTCATGAATCCAAAATTTTTGTAAGCAATATTTGGTGGCACACATGTAGCAATACAATTTAATCATATCAGCAATATTGAATCATACCCTGTCATATATTAACCTACGTCACGACACAGTGAACAAGCGGTACTCATAACCGTGAGGGACGGCAAATCGACTCGATATACACCTGCAGGGATACCCTAATAGCACGTCACGTACGTCCACCTGTGGAGCTGCACAGCACGCTCACTCAATGTCGTACGGGACAACCTTTCACCCAACAACCCAAACGTCGAACCTGTCGCACCCAAACAGTCACGAGGTTCCCTACATGGAGCATCTCTCTATGCTCGTTAGCAGATTTCCACCTTGCTGCCCTCAACCTACACCTATAAATCGGTACGTTATGCCTCGACGCCCGGAGGTATAGGTTACATCGGTTTATCGGACCCCATATATCAGATATGCCTTCGGTACATTCAAACTTGCTCAGCAGGGCCGCATACGGATCGGTCTTCAATCGACACGGACAGGGCTGTGCCCACAAGACTTGCTCTTGTGGTGGACCGGGATCCGCCCATTCCAGGATCGCAGAGGGTGGTGCCGCGCGATGCGACACCCGACAGCACACATCATAAGAACACATTATATTACATGGGAAAACAAACTGAATGTACAAAGTAGTACACTTCTCAGTTACAAACTAGGGTCTTTATTACACAGCGGAAGTTTCTTTTGTACAACTCACGCCCGCCTATCTAGCAAAAGTCGGTTGCCCAGCCCTAGGGCAACCCACACTAGCTGCACGTATCAGCTCAGCGCGGCGTGTACGGCTCCCACTCAGCCGTGGTCCCCGACGGAGGGTAACCCTCGCCGGTGGACTCGTACTCCGAGTCCGTGAGTGGCTCCTCACCTGAAAAACACTTAAGCAGCAACCGTGAGCACGAAGGCTCAGCAAGGCTTAACCGACTCACCTAAGCATGAAACTCTACATGAGGTGTACCATGACATAGGATAGCAATGTTGCAGCAAATGGACACGCCTACAAGTTCATCCTTAGTTCATCTTTTAGCAACAAGTTAACAGTTCATGAAGCTGAAATTTAGTGAGCAATATTTGGTGGCACACATGTAGCAATACATTTATATCATGACAGCAATATTGATTCATAACGTTCCATAAATTAACTATGTTACGATGCAGTGAACAAGCGGTACTCGTCACCGTGAGGGACGGCGAATCGACTCGATATACACCTGCAGGGAAACCCAAAGAGCACGTCACGTACGCCCACCCGTGGAGCTGCACAGCACGCTCACTCGATGTCGTACGGGACAACCTTTCACCCAGCAGCCCAAACGTCGAACCGGTCGCACCAAAACGAGCAGGAGGTTCCCCACACGGAGCATCTCTCTATGCCCGTTGGCAGATTTCCACCTTGCTGCCCTCAGCCTACACCTATAAATCGGTGCGTTATGCCTCGACGCCCGGAGGTTTAGGCTACATCGGTTTATCGGGGCCCATATATCCGATATGCCTTCGGTACGTTCAATACTTGTTCAGCAGGGCCGCACACGGATCGGTCCTCAATCGACACGGGCAGGGCTGCGCACACAAGACTTCCTCTTGCTGCGCCTTAGCCCCTGCCTAGTCTCATTTTCATTACTAAAGTGATCTCACATCACTCAACCAAACCCGTGTGTCCCAAGCCTATCTGGCGAGTAGATTCCAACTACTCGACTTGTACCGAAGTCCTATGACTCATTAAGCATGGCCTGTCTACTCGAGGTCCTAGACACTACCCTCACTCTTTTAGGAACCTTTGGTTATGCAAGTGGAGTTCCATTCATCCTATACCTAATGCACATTCATACCTCACCCTAGTTATGTGAACAAAGTAAAATTTGATAAAAGAGTTAATGCAAACCAGGGCTTGCCTTGTTGCTGCTGGTCAGGGGTTAGTTCTTCGTCTGGAAGAAGGAAGTCCAGCACTTCCGGAGTCTCTTCGCCTTCAGCGACTACACGTTAATGAAATACTACATGTCAATTTAAATGCAATGTGTGAACTTGAATACATAATTGCTAATAACTCCAGCTAGCCCTCCCCTTTGGTTCTGAAAATCTTATGGTGGATTGGTAGGGTCCTAACCAGAGTCGTCACCAAGTTTTTTTTTGAAACAAAGTTCAATTGAACCTTGTACAAATGAAAGCCTATTTGGTCAATATTTGAGCCTCTAAGTGATTCCAGGGTTTTTCATGGCTCCCACCATTACTTTCTGGAAACTAGAATTTAGGATGGTTCTAACGGAGTTGGTTTCATGTCATTTGAAGAATTCTACAGAAAGTTATGCCCTATTTAAGAATCGAGAAAATCTGAAAAATGTTTCTGTACATTTTTCTATTTTCTCAGGGCAGTTATCTTAATCACCCCATTAGGGTAACTAAAAAACTTGGATGAGTCTAAAAATTTCACTGGGTTTCAGGGATTTTCCAATGAACCTCTCAGCCAAATTTCAGAATTTTTCATAAAGTAGTTCTCCAGATAAAATTCCTAACAGTTTAAACTTTAGGGATGTAATTATGGAAAACTATTGACTTTCATGAGCTGAATTTAGTATTGCTGGAAAGTACTCAGAATCCTGAGTTCAGCAAAATTTGGTTCACTGAATTTGGAGCTTCCTACACCAAATTATGAATTTCTAAAGCTTGAGCTGATCCCTGAATTATTTTCCTACAGAGAATCCCCTCCCTCGCTAAACCAGAGGCTGACAGCGGGGCCCGCCCGTTTAAATTGAACTAACCGCGCGCTCACGCACGGTTAGCACAGGGGCTGACAGGTGGGGCCGCGCCCTTCGTCTACCTCCCGACGGCGCCGCCCCGAGCCGCCATAGCTCCGGCGAGGTCAGTGTTCCCGGCGATTTAGCTCGCCGGCGCCGACGAGACTTGCCGCCCCCACGTAATCTCGGGTGCTGAACCCGCTGGACACCCTGTCGCCGCCGGCCAACCGCCATAGCTCACCGGCGACGAGCCCTATGCCTCTGTGCTACCTCGGCAACGTGTTCCCGCCCTTCTGACCATCTCTTTCGCGCGCTAATTGCGTCGCCACACTCAGGGAAACCTCGGGAGGCTCGGCATGATCTCTGTTGGGTCCTAAACGGCCGGCAACCCAGACCTCACCGGCGACCCCCTCCTCCGGCACACTTTTCTAGGGTGAACTTAGTGTTCCGGCGGTGATTTCCTTCCGGTTTACGATCGAGAAGGGTCGCCAGAACCTCTAGATGCTCTCTCACAGCTCCGTTCGACCTCCCACCCACTAAGCTTCCCGAATTTCTCCTAAACCTAATCGGGTCCCGAAATGAGCTACCTGCCCTAAACTGGAGAATTCTCCGCGCACAAAGGTCGAACCTTGGAGCGGTTTGCGCGGTGGTCTTGAGGACGAGCTAGCGCTTCACTTTCCTATGGAGGTCAAAGCCGGAAGATGATCACAGCTGGGGTAGCACACGATCGGAGCTCGGCGAGTAGACTGCTGGTTACGGAACTCGCAAAAATCATCAACTCGCCGGCGGTCTCGGGCCTTTTATAGGCCCCTGAGGCCAGTGGAGAGCGCGACACCTGCTGTGCCACCTCCTCTGCCGAAGCAGGAGCTGGCCGGCCGAGGTGGTCGGGCGCCGACGCTGGCCGCAGCTGGCGAGCGCGCTCGGTCGAGGAAGTCGGCTCAGGAGACTTCTGTGCTAAGTCTGCTGAACAGTGGGCCTCCCCTCTAATTCTTTTGTTTTTCCAATTTTTTTGAATTCTGTTGTGCCAAAATATCCTCAGCTACTCACAATTTAATGTGAGACTTACTCACCAAGTCTTGGTTTAAATTTGAATTCTCAAATTTGAACTGTGTTTGGCTAAATTTGCTGCATGTTTAAACTGAAATTCAAATTCAGTTTTGAATTCTTGCAAATTTTGCTCTTGACAAGAAGAACTCCAATGAGGATGAAAATTGGTGGGCTTACTCAGAAAACTGTTCTGATTTTGAATATGAAGCTAAATTTTGAATTTGAGTGATGAAAGTTGCTGTAATTTGAATTTACATTCAAATTGGCCTCTTTTTCAAATACCTCCAAAAGTGCCTCAAAAAGTGTTGGATTTTTATGAAACTTGGACTGAACCTTCCCAAGACTTTGAAAGTTCTAGGGCTGAGCTCAACCTCTCATGTTCATGTATAAAAATCCTACTTTGTGAAAGTGAAGACTTTCCCCTCTAATTACTCTTTTGATGGAGGTTACTTGATCTTCACCATTTTTTCACAAAATATTCACAACAAAAGTGTGGTGTTTTGAAGTGAGGAAAAATTTTAGCAAGTCCCTTTTCTTGGGCTTTTACATCCCTTCCCCCTTAAAAGAATCTCGTCCCGACATTAAAAAAGAAGAGATAGTGATGTAATAGGGACTTACCCGTGCTGAGATGCCATGAACTTCGGGTAATTTGAGCGAAGGAATTTCTCGCTCTCCCACGTCGCTTCTTCGGCGGTGTGGTTGCTCCAGAGTATTTTGTAGAACCACAACGTTCTGCTATGCGTGGTTCTGGCTTTCTCATCAAGAATCGCCACCGGATACTCATCATATGTTAAATCCGGTTTCAGCTCGCCGATGTCTTCGGTAGTAACAGCAGCGGTATGTTTCAGACATTTTCTCAGCTGAGAGACATGGAAAATATCATGGACACCAGCAAGGGATGCCGGTTTCTCCAATCTATACGCCGCTGATCCACACTTCTCGGTGATAGCATAGGGTCCTATGAAACGGGGAGCGAGCTTCCCCTTCACACCGAACCGGTGCACGCCCTTCATCGGAGACACGCGGAGGTACACGTGTTCCCCAACGTCAAATTGCAATGGTCTACGCCTCTTATCAGCATAGCTCTTCTACCGGGATTGAGCGGCCTTCAAGTTAGCTTGAATCGCCCGAACGCGCTCTTCGGCGTCGTTCACCACATCAACCCCGAATGTGACCCTCTCACCGGACTCGCACCAGTTTAATGGGGTGCGGCATTTGCGACCGTAGAGAGCTTCGTAGGGTGCCATCTTGATACTCACCTGATAGCCATTGTTGTACGAGAATTCCGCCAATGGTAGGTGGTCATCCCAGTTCCTACCATAGTGGATGGCACATGCTCTTAACATGTCTTCCAGAACTTGATTCACCCTCTCTGTCTGGCCATCTGTCTGAGGGTGGTAGGCGGAGCTCCTGATCAACTTAGTACCCAATGCAGCGTGTAGCTGCTCCCAAAAGCGAGATACAAATAATGCACCTCGATCCGAGACGATGGTCTTGGGTACCCCGTATAAGCACAAAATCTTTGCTATGTATAGCTCCGCATATTTGCCGGCATTATAACGTGTATTCACCGGAATGAAGTGAGCCGTCTTGGTTAACCGATCAACGATTACCCAAATGGAATCATGTTTGTTGGATGTTAGGGGTAATCCCACAATGAAATCCATGCTCACATCTTCCCATTTCCATGCCGGGATCTTCAGGGGTTGCAACAGCCCTGATTTCTTCATGTGATCAGCTTTCACTCATCGGCACGTATCGCACTCGGATACGTACTTCGCTACCTCCCGCTTCATCCGTGTCCACCAAAATTTCTTTTTCAAATCTTGGTACATTTTGTTTCTGCCCGGATGAATGTAGTACTTAGACAAGTGAGCTTCATCGAAGATCTTTTTCCTCAATTCCAAATCCCGGGGTACGACTATGCGGTCATTGAACCATAGCGTCCCCTCATCATCCTTCCGGAAACACTTGATCTCTCCATTGTCTATCCGTCTCCGGAGATGTGCCATACCCTTATCATTCTTCTGAGCTGCAATGATGTCCTCCCTAATAGTAGGGATGAGGGCAAGGTTGTACAGTGATCCATAAGGAACCAAGTATAAACTTGGCTCTTCCTCCTCCAACGGTGTAATGGTGAGGTGATGGACATGGGATTTTCGACTCAGCGCGTCGGCCACCACATTCGCCTTGCCGGGGTGGTAATGAATCTCAATTTCATAATCTTTGATCAATTCTAACCACCTCCGTTGTCTCATGTTCAGCTCCTTCTGGGTGAAAATGTATTTCAAGCTCTTGTGGTCGGTGTAGAGGTGCACCAAATTCCCCGGGAGATAGTGCCTCCACACTTTTAGTGCCAACACCACGGCAGCAAGCTCAAGATCATGAGTCGGATAATGCTGCTCATGGTTCCGAAGTTGGCGTGAGCCATAGGCGACCACACGTCCTTCCTGCATCAACACGCAGCCGAGCCCAATACCGGACGCGTCACAATACACGTCGAAGGGCTTTGTTGTATCCGGCTGAGCTAAGACCGGGGCTGTGGTGAGATGCTTCACCAATGCTTGGAATGCTACTTCACACGCCATGTTCCAAACAAATTTCGTCCCTTTCTTCAGCAATTCTGTCATCGGCTTAGTGAGCTTGGAGAAGCTTGGAATGAATCTCCGATAGTATCCCGCTAACCCGAGGAAACTTCTGGTTTCATGGGCTGAAGTGGGAGCTTTCCATTTCAGCACCTGCTCTATTTTGCTTGGGTCAACCGCAATGCCTTCTGCTGAGATGATATGTCCCAAGAATGGCACTTGGCTGATCCAAAACTCGCATTTACTGAACTTGGCGTAGAGCTTGTGGTCTCGCAATCGTTGAAGAACGATCCGCAAGTGTTCGGCATGTTTGGCTTCTGTCTTGGAGTAAACCAAGATATCGTCGATGAACACTACCACGAACTTGTCCAGCTCTGGCATGAACACTGAGTTCATGAGATACATGAAATGTGATGGAGCATTTGTGAGACAAAATGACATGACGAGATATTCATATAATCCATATCTCGTCGAGAAGGCCGTCTTCGGGATATCCTCCGCCCGGATCTTTATGTGATGATATCCAGAGGGAAGGTCCATCTTGGAGAACACACTTGCACCCAAAAGTTGATCAAATAATATGTCGATGCGGGGCAGTGGGTACTTATTCTTGATGGTGATGGCGTTGAGCGGCCGGTAATCCACACACAGCCTCAGGGTCTCATCCTTTTTCTTTACAAACAGCGCCGAGCATCCCCAAGGCGAGGAACTCGGCCTAATGAAACCCTTGCTCAACAGATCATTGAGCTGTTCTTTCAGTTCAGACAGCTCATTGGGAGCCATTTTGTATGGTCTCCGTGATATGGGCGTAGTCCCGGGTGCAAGTTCAATTTTGAACTCGACGTTCCGCTCAGGTGGCATGCCCGGAAGATCATCCAGGAACACGTCGGGGTACTCCCGGACAACGGGGATGTCCTCTAACTTTAGAGCTTCAGTATTGTTGATTGCTGAAACCTCCCGGACTGGATTATCTAATAAGAGGGACTGCGGACGGTGTAATGGGGATTTGAGGTGAACCGTCCGTGTTAAAGTTTCCAGGACAGCGCCATGGTAGCTTAGCCATGACATTCCCAAGATTGCATCAATCTTCTGCCCCTCAAGGATAATCATAGTGGCGGGACATATCATCCCACCTAAGCACAGTGGTGCTTTCGGAACCATCATCGTTGCTGAAATCTTTCCTACCGGTGAGCAGATCATATAAGAACACTCGGTTGGAAAGACTTCCAGCTGATGCTTAAACCACATATGATGCACTTATGAAGTTGTGGGTTGCACCAGAATCAAAAAGTATGATGATGGCTTGATTGTTGAGAGTAAACATACCCGCCAGCACGTTCTCTGCCTCTGGGGCGTCCTCATTGTCGAGGTTGCGGACGCCACCAGTCCGCTGACCCACCTTCTTCACCGGAGGTCGGCCTCAAGCACCGCCCTGGAACTGCGCTTGCCCGCTGCTCTGCTTCCCCTGGGGACAGTCTTTCACGAAGTGGCCCGCCTGGCCACACGTGAAGCAGGTGAAATGGGGTGGTCCCCCGCTGATCGGTGGACGGAATCCCGGGGCGTTGTGGTGGTGGAAACGCCCGGTGTACCGTCTGCTGCTGCTGCTGCTGCTGCTGTTTTGGTGGTGGCATCGGCGGACGGAACGGAGGTGCCTGAAAGGGACGTCCCCCGAACCGTTGAGGTCGCGCCGGTGGATGCCACTGCTACCCGGATAGTGTCCGATACACCATACGGTACTTCTGAAAAGCGCCACCCCCACTGCTGGGTGGAGCGCTGCGCTTCCGCTGCTCAGCTGCCAACTCCCGCTGAGCGTCCTCTTGCATGATGGCGGCATTGACTAGATCGTTGAAGGTGCCGCGATTCCACTGAACGAGGTGCGTCTTCATTTCGGGGTGTAACCCCCGATAGAAATGTTCCCGATTCTTCTCTTCAGTGGAGATGTAATCTGACGCATATTGCGCCAGATGGTTGAAGGCATGGGAGTAGTCGTGGGCACTCCTCCCGCCCTGCTTCAGTTCCAAAAATTCTTGGAACTTCCTCTTCATGATTCCGGGAGGAATGTGATAGGTGTAGAACGCCTCCCGGAACTCTCCCCATTCCACGGCATGGCCGGCCGGACGTGAGGCGACATAGTTCGCCCACCACGCACCAGCTGCACCGCGGAGTTGCTGCGCTGCGAAAAGAGTCTTCTGCCGCTCCGTACATTGGAGCAGCCCGAACTTGGACTCGATAGTCCGCAGCCAGTTGTCCGCCTCCAGTGGTTCTTTGGCTTCGGTGAACACTGGAGGGTGCATACTCATGAAATCCGAGTACGACACTTCACGGGGCTCACGAGGCCCTCTGTCTTGACGCCCCCCCCCCACCTGGGACGTATTCTGCACGATCGTGCGGAGCAGGTCGGTCTTCTCCTCACGACCTCCCACCAGTGCCGCTATCACATCCGCTAGAGTAAGCGGAGACGGCGGTGGTGGCTGCTGCTGCGGGGTGCTGTCGTAGGCCGGTGGCTGGGAGTCATCGCCTCCCCCTTGGCTAGAGCCACCAACCTCGTGCGTGGTCCTAGTGCGAACCATCTGCAACCATACGACAATAACATCAGTCCTGCAACAGATTGCATGCAGTCCAATAACAATAGGCGTAACAACATAATAACAATAAAAACATGCGATGCATCTCGTAAGTAGATAATGTAATAACTTTGCACAAGCTACACCATTACCAGACCAAACACAAGCTAGTTTAATCCAACTGGATGAACCTCCACTTTGGAAGCTCACCATAACTAGGTTTGGTCACTACGAGATATTACTATCGCTTTGTCATCACGTATACCACCCTTAGGGTACCACATCCTCCCAATGAGTTCAACTGTCATTCTTCTGCCAGAAGGACCAGTTTCTACCTATTCTATGTTTTGATCTGGTTCTGGGCATTTTCATGACTCAAGTTGAATACCAAAGTTAAAGTTAACTTCAGTATCTTTCCAACGAGTACTCCTTTGCCCACAGATCAGCTCTGGTTAAAAAGTTATGGTAATTCAAAGTCAGCAGAATTTCTGTAAGAGTTTTAACAGCACCTCCCTTGGAAAGTTGCTGTTTTCAACTTTGATTTCTACTGAATTCTGTGCTGAAATTTCAGAAACTTTGAATTGCAAAGATGTCACACATCTTCTACCCTTTACAAGGACGTATCATATGAAAAAAAAATTTGGTTTTCCTGCTGGGAGTTATCATTGAAAAACAGAACAGTCCAGAGAGTGTTTAACTCTGTCCTGGTTCTGGACAGTTTACATCCCTCTGGGATTTAAGTCATCTTAAGGTGTGTTTCAGCTCTGGAAGTCTACAACAAAGTTGTAGAGTACTTCAATATCCTCCCAGAACTATATGCCACACCTCTCTGGGCTAAAAGACCTGTGAGTTATGCCCTGTTGATGATCAGCACCATTGCTGCCCGAAACAGAGCACTCTGTTTATCAGTCTTTTGGAACTACACTCATCAATTATCACTTTTCTACCCAACCAGAGCCCTAGATGTTGATCCTAGTGATTTGTTAATTCCTTGTTATCATTATTTTCATGCACATGCCTACAATATCTCGGTACTACGTTCCTCACAAATGAAAATCCTAACCGGATTATACCGGCATATACGTCTCAAGTGTGGCACTAAACGGTCTCTCACACACGTTTTCTACACGGATACATACGTGGTTAGTACCTGCAGAAGACCACACAATAATGGTGCACTAAATGGTTGTTTTCATTTCAGGCAGGATTCATATTTAAAAGTAATTACAAACGCCCGTATCATTGCCATACGGCCGTCCTTGAGCTAGGTCATGTCTCAAGGTACGTGATCGTGTTTCAACACCACACGATGGGGAACCCGAGTATGTCATGAAAGGGTCGTCACGGTTGGGAATGTTATCAACCCAACAGATACCACCTACTGCCCTGCAGGGCACGCCGATGGCAAGCGCTGCGTATGTCCTCCTGGGCTATTTCCAGACGAACACACTCTCGCGTTACTGACCACGCGATGGGGTCTCCACTTACTTGCCTAATGCACTCTAGGGATCAGCGTTTCATATGAACTCAGGGACATGAAGAGTCCAAGAGGTTCATATTGACGTCTCACACCAAGCTGTGAGATCAATCCCTGAACCACGTTCCTCGTCAGGGGAGCTAACCGAAATTGAACCGCTTTCGGTGGCATTCCTTACCATACTTACCAGAGCGTAGGTGCGTTGTTACATAATTAAAATTCAGAATTATAACATATAGGTTAGTCTTTGCCACTTTAAGTAACTATGATAATTTAGTCCTTACTTGGGCAACTACCGATTCCTCACCGTAACCTAAGTTTTCCCATAATACAGTCCTTAAGTACTGTGCTATCCCCAATGCACCTCTGATACCAGGCTGTGGCGGACCGGGATCCGCCCATTCCAGGATCGCAGAGGGTGGTGCCGCGCGATGCGACACCCGACAGCACACGTCATAAGAACACATTATATTACATGGGAAAACAAACTGAATGTACAAAGTAGTACACTTCTCAGTGACAAACTAGGGTCTTTATTACACAGTGGAAGTTTCTTTTGTACAACTCACGCCCGCCTATCTAGCACACACTAGCTGCACGTCTCAGCTCAGCGCGGCGTGTACGGCTCCCACTCAGCCGTGGTCCCCGACGGAGGGTAACCCTCGCCGGTGGACTCATACTCCGAGTCCGTGGGTGGCTCCTCACCTGAAAAACACTTAAGCAGCAACCGTGAGCACGAAGGCTCAGCAAGGCATAACCGACTCACCTAAGCCTACATGAGGTGTACCATGACATAGGATAGCAATGTTGCAGCAAATGGACACGCCTACAAGTTCATCCTTAGTTCATCTTTTAGCAACAAGTTAACAGTTCATGAAGCTGAAATTTAGTGAGCAATATTTGGTGGCACACATGTAGCAATACATTTATATCATGACAGCAATATCGATTCATAATGTTCCATAAATTAACTACATTACGACGCAGTGAACAAGCGGTACTCGTCACCGCGAGGGACGGCGAATCGACTCAATATACACCTGCAGGGAAACCCAAAGAGCATGTCACGTACGCCCACCCGTGGAGCTGCACAGCACGCTCACTCGATGTCGTACGGGACAACCTTTCACCCAACAGCCCAAACGTCGAACCGGTCGCACCGAAATGAGCTGGAGGTTCCCCACACGGAGCATCTCTCTATGCCCGTTGGCAGATTTCCACCTTGCTGCCCTCAGCCTACACCTATAAATCGGTGCGTTATGCCTCGACGCCTGGAGGTTTAGGCTACATCGGTTTATCAGGGCCCATATATCCGATATGCCTTCGGTACGTCCAATACTTGTTCAGCAGGGCCGCACACGGATCGGTCCTCAATCGACACGGGCAGGGCCACGCACACAAGACTTCATCTTGCTGCGCCTTAGCCCCTGCCTAGTCTCATTTTCATTACTAAAGTGATCTCACATCACTCAACCGAACCCGTGTAACTCAAGCTAGTATTTTGTTTGCCCCCAGATCAGCTATGGTTAAAAATTATGATAATTCAAAGTCAACAGAATTTCTGGAAGAATTTCAACAGCACCTCCTTTGGAAGTTGCTGTTTTCAACTCTGAATCCCACTGAGTTCCGTGCTGCAACTGCAGAAACTATGAATTACAAAGATGTAACACATCTCCAACCCTTTCCAAAAATGTATCATATGATAATTTTAAATTTTTCTACAGGAAGTTATGCTTAAAAAACAGAACTGTCCAGAGAGTTTTTGAACCTGTTCTTGTTCTGGACAGTTTACAGTCATCTGGAATTTCAACCAGTTTAAGGTGTGATTCTGCTCTGGAAGTCTACAAAAAAATTGTATAGAACTTAAACTCCTTTCCAGAACTATATACCACACCCCCATTGGCTAAGTAACCTATGAGTTATGCTCTGTTAAAGTTCAGCAACCTTGCTGCCAAAACAGAGCACTCTGTTTTTCAATCCCTTTGAGCTAAACTAATCAACTGTTGAATTTTTCTACCCAACCAGGGTCCTAAATATTGAAACTTGGTTATTTTAGTTCCTTGTTACCATTATATTTAATGCAAATGCCTATTACATGTCAGTACTACGTTCCTCACAAAAGGAAAATCCTAACCGGATTATACCGACATATACGTTGTGGGAGCCACCCCGTGGTTCACCCACTCCGGGATCACATAGGGTGGTGCCGTGCGATGCGGCACCCAGCAGCACACTAGAAAAGATTAAGAACAACATACAAAATTTTATTTGATATAAAAACAGAGGAAGTCTTTTACAAACTTACTGTACAGCGGAAGTATTATACATACTACACTCTCCTACTAACTAAGCAAAAAGTATAGCCGTCCAGCCCGGGACGCTACGCACTAGCAGCACTCAAACGAAGGTCACGGCGGCATGCAGGACTCCAGCTCGGCCGTGTACCCCAACAGAGGCATTGCCTTGTCCTCGGAACCTTCCTCATAACTCTCACCTGCTCACAGCTCAAATATTGCAACCGTGAGCACGATGGCTCAACAAGGCTTAACCGACAACCCTAGTCATGGAACTCGACATGCAGGGATGTATAAAATAGGATAAAGTCGTTGCAAGAAAGACACGCCTACATGTTAATCCTTACTTTCAGTTTTATAGCAGCAGTTCAATGAGCCTTAGGCAGCCCTCACATCGGAAGTCCACAATCAAACAAGAAACGCTTTCCTTCGATGTGGTGATGCCCAAAGTGGAAAATAAACTTAATTAGCTCTACATCTACAGCAGACATGGTTTCAAAACATTAATAGTTCATCACAGCATAATATCATTCATCTGGCTTCTTTCACTTCTTACTACGTCATAGAACAGTGAACATGTGGTACTCAAATAACCGCGAGGGACGGTGATTGCAATCTGGAGACACCCGGACAACACGTCACATACACCCACTTTCAGAAGTGTGGTGCTTCACACCTTCCTACTCTGTTGTATGCAACAACCTTTCAAAGGAAACCCAAATGCCGAAACGGTCCATCCGTAACGGGCAGGAGATCCCCACGTGGTGCGTGACTGTGCCCACCGGCAGATTTACACCTTGCTACCCTCAACCCACTCCTATAAAACGGTTGGGTAAGTCTCGGCACCCAAGTTAACCAATTACATCGGTTTCCGTCTTATGTCAGTATGCTATCCGGTACTGTTCAATACTTGTTCAGCAGGCCCGCACACAACTCGGTCCTCAATCAACACCAACGGGGCAACGCACGTGAGACCTCCGCTCGCTGCATCCTATCCCCCTGCTGGGTCTCAGTTTCACAACTCTTAAGCCATTCTCTACTCTTTTACATACCGTGTGATAAAACCTTACCTCGCGAGTAGATTCCAACTGCTCGACTTCTACCGAGATCCTAAGCACATTAGCATGGCGTTCTCTACTCGTCAAGTCTGTAAACTACCAACCCTTTATAGGATTTAAAGTCATGCAAGTGGTGTTTCAAACACCTTAACTCTAATGCAACCATTTCAACCTAGACATAAGTGATACAAATGAAAAACTTTGTAAAAGGTACTTAAATTCAAACCGGGGCTTGCCTGGTTGCGAGTAAAAAGGAAAGTTAGCTTCTGGTGGGAGGAACTCCAACGGCTCCGGGGGTCCTCAACTTCGGTCACTATAAGCAATGTAACAAAATATTGTATGAGTGCTAATGAATTATAAGAAGTGAACTTCTATTCATAGCTACTGCTATTTAGGATCCTTAATTGGCTTTGGGATTTTTCCACTGGATACTAGACTCTCTAAGGATGATCTGAGCAAAATTTGGAGAAATTTTATTGCACCTTGTGGTTTCCAAAATTCCCACAAGTACAAGGCTTCTCTGAATTTTGAGCCCAAATCTGGGGTCCAACCGGGTGGAGGAAAAGAAAAAACGAAACGTTTTTTTAACCAGTGGCAATTGCGGTAATTATCCCCCAACTCCACGACTTTGTCCATATGCACTGGTTTTGGAGCAACAAATGAGGTACTCTGAAAAATGAACTGCAGCTCCTTCAACTCTGTGGAGTTGGGCTGCTCCACGGAGTTATGGAGTTGAGGTGTTTGGGTGGATTTTTTCAGCTCCGAGGTGAATTTGGACTCCAGAGCTATGCCAAACACGCCCTAACAGTGGACGATCTAATTAGGGTAAGTCTCCATGATTCCAACAAAAATTGTTTCACCATTTTTGGAGCTACCAACAGGGAGATATGAATTTTTGAAGTTTGCACAGGAGTGCTGAAACGTTTCTGTTTAGAATTTGAATTTCCAAATACAGGCTGAACTTTGAATCAAAGTTTTGCCTAGCAAATATACTCCAACGAAGCTCAAATTTTTACAGGAGATTAATAATATTATGAAGAATCTTCTGGCCAAATTTGAGGAAATTCCATAGCAGGGATCTTCTGGAATTAATTCCCAAAGATTAAAATTTGAAGAATTTTGGAGAAAATTACAGAGATATTCAGACAAAATTCTTTACATTTCTGCAAATTAATGACTGAGATGAATTAAACAAAATTTGTTTCACAAATTTTGGACATCCCTACAGAAAATTATGGAGGTTTGAAGTTTGAACCATTTTTCTGGAAATCAATTATATGATTTTTAGCTAATTTATTTAACCCTGAGATAACCTACTGATTAAGCCACCTTAATCATCTCCAAAAATCCTAATATTTTTACTGGAGTTCAGGAACTATGAGAAAGAGCTTCTGACAAAAATGGGAATATTTCATCAATAATTTCTCCTGGAATTAATCCCTAAAGGATTTACCAAAAACATATCTACAGAACTTCCTAGGCATTTTCATAGCGAGAAATTTATTTTTCTGCATAGTACTCCTCATATGGATTCCAACAAAATTGGTCTCACTAATTTTGGAGCTTTCTACACCGAGTTATGAATTTGCAAAGTTTAAACAACTCTCTGTTTGGATTTTACACAGAGCACTCAGACGTGGGGCCCACGGGTCAGGTGTTTCTTCAACCTCCCGCCAGAGAACGCGCGTGCACACCGGCACAGATCGTGGCACAGCTCATTCTCCCTCAATTCTTCACCAAATTAGCTCCGGTTTCGCCCTACACAATCGTGGGAACGTGGAGCAGCTGCCGGGCAAGGTCTCACCTCATGAAAACAGCCGGAAACAGGTCGGCACTGTTCGCAGCGCTCGGTGGCGCGGCATCTGCGTGTTCCGGCATGTCCCAAGCTTTTCCCGACGAGATAAGTTGCCCTAAAGCATCCCTATTTGTTGTGGAACATGCAACGCATGCCAATACTTGCAGCAAACGGCGGGAAAAGGGGGTTCGCCGGAGGACCGACCCGTTTTTGCCGCCAGCGGCGAATTCTCATCGCCCGAGGCGTGGGATCGACGGTTTGCTTCGGTCTTCGGTGTGGGAGGTCACTAGGGGATGTAGTTGCTATGGTTTGAACCGAAGAACGAGTGATCATGCGAGTTGGACGAATTTCCCGGTTTGGTTTTGATCAGTTCTTCACGTGTACCGGCGCCAAAACACAAATTCCAGCGACGCGGCAACGTAGAAGAGCAAGGGAGGTCCGGAGGACTAATATAGACAGCTGTGCTAACCTTCGTGGGCATTTTGTCGGGCCGGAGCAGCGCGGAGGAGATCGGCCGACGATGATCCGTGCGGCGCTTCTCTTTTCTGTTTTGAGGGTGAAGCCTGGCTCGGCACCGGCTGTAGAAGGCCGGCCACGGGCTGAGGGACGGTGGAGAATGTCGAGGAGGGTTCAGCGCATCTGCTGGACTGTTCAGCTGGTTGCCACTGTGGCTGGAGATCGAATATCGATCGGGGTGAGAGCAGAGAGGCGGCAGCGCATGGCTGTTTTTGCTTGAGAGAGAAGAAACACGTGCGTCGGTTGTGTGAGCAACAGACAGAGCCGGAAGCTAAGGACACCCACGATATTTATCGAGCAGCCCGGGAGATGGGGTGGAACCGCCTTCGGTAAGCAGAAACACAAGCAGCTCGGTGGAGCTGCATGCCTCTCGGTGTCAAGCGCGCACAGGAAAATTCAAGTGTTGCTTCTGTTCCACTGACCTGCGGGTCCAACCGAAGTCCCCCAGCTCCAAACAACAGTGGCTCCACCATTTAAATTCAAAATTCCCAGCCGTTCCCACAAATTAAATGTGATTTCCGGGAGTTAACCTCCGGTCGTGTTCAGTTCACATTTTTAAATTCCATGGTGTCTCTTCAGTTCCTATGCGAGGGGAAAAATAACGCCCGGGGTTGCTGTTTTTGGGTGAGCAAAAGATCACGTCGGAAGCTACTCAATCCCACGAGCTGGTCGCCAGCGTGATGGAAGAAGCGAGGAGGTGGCCTCCGCTTGCAGCTCTGTTGGTGAGTGATAGGATCACGCCATGAGGTATGGAAGCCACGAGCAGGTCGCCAGCTCTATGCAAGAAGCTGGAGGTGGCTGCCCTCGTTGGCGCTCTGAGGAGGCTCGGGTGGTGTTCGACACTGAACAGAGGAAGTCTTTGGGAGCCAGTTAAAACGGCCCAATGACATGTGAGGTCTACCCCCTCTACTCCTCTTCTTATCTCCAAATGTTTCCAAAAGATCACCATCCATGTAAATCCCCTCAATCTGAGATTTCGGGAGTTTAAACGTGGGCGGAAATTTGAATGAACCAAATCCAGTGTGAAGTTCACAGTCAAATTTTAATTCAGCTCACGTTTGGATATGATCATGTTTAACTCCTTTTTAGCCCATCCTGAAATTACAATGTGGCCACCATGAATTTCCTCAAATTCAAAGATATGAAGATACATGTGTGCTCCAAATTTTTGGCAGCAACTTGAGAGGAACAATTGAGTTCAAATATGAATTGAAACTCCCCCTTACATGTGAGAACTTTACACATGGTGTTTAATTCAACCTTGGCTAAACACGTTTCAAATGAAGGTGAGAGCTCGTTTGGTTGGACACCCATGTGCATCATCACGTGTATAAAATTTTTGTAAGTCCCATTTTCATGCATTCCAATCATAACGGTTGTCAACCCTCTGTTTATTGCCTTTACATTTTTGGGACTTTTACATACGTCTCAATCGTGGCACTAAACGGTCTCCTGCACACGTGTACTACACGGGATACATACGTGGTTAGTACCTACGGAAGAACACTCAATAGTGATGCACTCAAAGGTTGTTATCATTTTAGGCAGGTCCATATTAGAAAGTAAATACATACGCCCGTGTCATTGCCATATGGCCGTCCTTGAGTTAAGCCACATCTCAAGGTACATGATCGTGTTTTCACACCACACGACGGGAAACCTGGGTAGAGCATGAACGGGTCGTCACGGTTGGGAATTTTATCAACCCAACAGATACCACCTACTGCCCTGCAGGGCACCCCGATGGCAAGCGCTGCGTATGTCCTCCTAGGCTATTTCCAGAAGAACACACTATCGTGTTACCTATCACACGATGGGGTTTCCACTTTCTTGCCAGATGCACACCAGGTACTAGCGTTTCATATGAACTTAGGAACATGAAGAGTTCAAGAGTTTCATATTAACGTCTCACACCAAGCTGTGAGACCTATTCCTGAACTACATTCCTCGTCAGGGGAGCTAAACGAAATTGAACCGCTTTCGGTGGCGTTCCTTCCTATGCTTACCTGAGCGTAGGTGTGTTGTTACATAATCAAAATTCAGAAATATAACAAGTATGTTAGTCATGTCACTTTAAGTAACTATACCACTATAGTCCTTATTTCGGCATACTAGCGATTCCTCACCGTAATCCTTAGTTTTCCCGTAATACTGTCCTTATTTAGTGTGCTATCCCCTAAGCAGCTCTGATGCCAGCCTGTGATCGACCGAAATCCGTACGCCGAGGATCTCAGAGGGTGGTGCCGCTCGATGCGACACCCGACAGCACACACCATAAGGCACACATGGTATTACATCAAAAACAAACTTAATATGTAAAGTAGTACAAAACTTCAGTTTACATTTATCTACAGGGTCTACAACAGCGGAAGCTAAATTTTTACAAATCACGCCCACTTAACTAGGAAAAGTCGGTTGTCCAGCCCTATGGACAACCCACACTAGCTCCACTCATCAGTTCAGCGCTGCGTGTACGGCTCCGACTGAGCCGTGCTCCCCGACGGAGGGTAGCCCTCGCCGGTGGACTCATACCCTGAGTCCATGGGGTAGTCCTCACCTGCAAAACACTCATAGCAGCAACCGTGAGCACGATGGCTCAGCAAGACTTAACCGACGCTCCTACACATGAAACTCTACATGCAGGACATAACCAACATAGTATAGTAAATTGCAGCAAAGGACATGCCTACAAGGTCATCCTTAGTTCATCTTTTAGCCACAAATTAACAGTTCAGGAATCTGAAATTTAGTGAGCAATTTTTGGTGGCACACATGTAGCAATACAAATTATTCATAACAGCAATATTGGATCACATCATTTCATATGTTAACCTATGTCACGACTCAGTGACCAAGTGGTACTCATCACCGTGAGGGATGGCGCATCATTTCGATATACACCTGCAGGGATACCCAAAGAGCACGTCACGTATGCCCACCCGTGGAGCTTTACAGCATGCTCACTCGATGTCGTACGGGACAACCTTTCACCAAACAGCCCAAACGTCGAACCGGTCGCACCCAAACGGACAGGAAGTTCCCTACACGGAGCATCTCTCTATGCCTGTTAGCGGATTTCCACCTTGCTGCCCTCAACCTACACCTATAAATCGGTGCGTTATGCCTCGACGCCCGGAGTTATAGGTTACATCAGTTTATCGGGGCCCATATATACGATATGCCTTCGGTACGTTCAAACTTGATCAGCGTGGGCCACACCCAGATCGGTCCTCAATCGACACAGACAGAGCTACACCCACAAGACTTCCTCTTGCTGCGCCCTAGCCCCTGCCTAGTCTCATTTTCTTACTAAAGTGATCTCAAATCACTCGAACCAATCCCGTGTGTCCCAAAGCCTATACTCGCGAGTAGATTCCAACTACTCGACTTGTACCGAAGTCTATACACATTAAGCAGAGCATATACTACTCGAGGACTTAGAAACTACCCTCACTCTTGTGGGAATGATCTGGTTATGGATTTGAGTTTCATCCATCCTACACCTAATGTACATAAATACCTCAAGCTAAAGTATATATAAAGCAAAACTTTATAAACTTTGTTAACTGCAAACCGGGGCTTGCCTTGTTGCTGCTGGTCAGGAGTTAGTGTCCCGTCCGGTAGTAGAAAATCCAGCACTTCCAGGGTTTCCTCGCCATCAGCGACTATACGTAATCACATTAACGATATGTCAAATTAAAATGCAATGTGTGGAACCTAGTATATAAAGACCATAAATCTAGCTATCCCTCCTCTTTGGCTCTGAAATTTTTATGGTGGCTTGGTAGGGTCCTAACAAGAGACTTTACCAAGTTTCATTTGAAACAAAGTTCATTTGAGCTC
This sequence comes from Neostapfia colusana, assembly GCA_030760725.1. Classification (NCBI taxonomy): domain Eukaryota; kingdom Viridiplantae; phylum Streptophyta; class Magnoliopsida; order Poales; family Poaceae; genus Neostapfia; species Neostapfia colusana. The sequence goes on along the minus strand of JASWHV010000009.1, from coordinate 37,035,708 downwards.
TGTACAAATAGAAGTCTAATCAGTCATTACTAGAGCTTCTAAGGATCGATTTCCAGGGATTTTCATGGATCAGACCATTACTTTCTGGAAACTAGAGATTGAGATGGTTCTAATGGAGTTGGTCTCATGTAATTTGAAGAATACTAGAGGAAGTTGTGCCCGAATCAAGATTTGAGAAAACCTGAAAATATTTCTGTACATTTTTCTATTTTCTCAGGGCAGTTCACTTAATCAAACCATTAGGGGAACTAAACGAACTTTGATGGATCTGAAATTGTTCCTGTGACTCAAGGATTCTCCAGATAAAATTACCAACAGTTTAAACTTGAGGGAATTAATTCTGGAAAAAGAATGAGTTTCATGAGCTTAAACTTGTTTTTCTGAATATTACTCACATAGATAAATCTAAAAAAAATTGGTTCACTCAATTTGGAGCTTCCTAGTCAGAGATATGGATTTATTAAGTTTGGGTTAAAAGTCTGAAAATGGCTCTGTTTATTTTTCCTATTTTCATAGACATAAAGGATTGGCACCACATTTGGCCAACCAAATAGAGTCCAATGCCTCTGAAACTTTTACTGGAGTTCAAGGATTTTTGGAAGAATGTCCTGCCCAAATTTGGGAATTTTCCAATAAAGAGAACTCCTGTAAAAATTCCTACTAGATTTTCCTTAAATGAGTTAATTAGCCAAATCTAGGGATTTTCATAACAATTGGGATGCACCCCTAGCTAGTACTCACTGAGAGGAATCCAATGGAATTTATTTCACAATTTTTGGAGGTTCCTATCAAAAGTTATGAGCAATAGAAGTTGAACTAAACTGAAAAATGGAAGGAAATGTTTAAATTCTTGCCCGCGGGCCCCACTGAATAGTTCCTTCTTCCTCCTCGCGCCAACAGCCAAGCGGGGGCGGCGCTCTCCGGCGAGCCCCGCGGGAACCGCCTTCCCGGCCTTCCCTTGCCCCGAAACTCACCGCCTCCCCCTTTTGGACCACGGGCAACTCATCCTCGGGGTTGGCCGAGGCCCCCGACCACCGGAAATGGTTCGGCGACGAGCGGCGGTGGCGGTTTGACTTTGGCGGCGTCGCACTCGTGCTAGGAGGGCTCAAATTCATCGGTTTTTTTCCTAGAGCACCGTGGCAGATCTCTCATCACCGGCACGAGCTCACATCAGCTCAAAAGTGGCTGCAAACGGGGGTTCATCGGCGACCTAGGGCCAAAATCAGTGCCGGCTCAAAATTATTGAAGAATGACAGGGCCTCATGGCCTCGTCGATCCAGGATCACGCTGAGGGGTGATGCGTTGCACAGCACCGGGTAACACACATAAAATGGTACAAAGCGGAAGCAAAGTTTTATTACATAAATGAGTTTATGAACATTTTTACAACAAAATATGTTCAGTCTACACTCACGGGCATAGACTACGCATCGAGTTCACGTTGAGCCCGTGACCATGTCCCCGCTAGCACACACGCACACTAACACGGCGGCATGCACGACTCCCACTCGATGGGGTTTCCCTCTTGGGGTTCCGTCTCCTCCTCGGGAGTCCCTTCCTCATAACACCCTGCAAAAGTTTCAGACACAAGCAGTAAGCACGATGGCTCAGCAAGTCTGACCCGTCTCTCCTATACACGAAACTTCTACATGAGGGATTACATGGTACATGAGGCAAATAAGTTGCAAAGGACTCGCCTACTTATTTGAACCTTACTTTCATGTTTTAGCAGCGAGTTGTGGAGAACCTCATGCTAAGGCACATGAGAGAGCCGCAATCAAACAAGAAATGCATTTCTCTCATGTACTTTGCCCAAGGTTGAAAAGAACTTTAATTCGCTCTAAACTACAGCAAGTCATTAACAATCAAGGTATAGCTTTTAATCAGCAACTTTTACATGACTCTATCCTGTTCTTTCTACGTCACGGTACAGTGAACAAGTGGTACTCACTGACAGCGAGGGACGGTGATTATAATCGATTTACACCTGCGGGGTTACCCGAATAACCCGTCACGTACGCCCGTACTCAATGTTGCCTACAGCAACCATCACGGATGTCGTATGCAACCACCTTTCACCTGTCAGCCAAATGTTGAGCCGGTTCAATCGTACCGAGCAAGAGGTCTCTGCGCGCATATCTGTAGTGCCGCCAGCCGATTTACACCTCAAACTCTCAACCTACCCTCTGAATGACCAGCTATGCCTCAACACCCAGCTACCTGAGTAACATCGGTTTCCCGGTTCCCATATATCCAGTAGGTCTTTGGTACTGTTCTAGCTTGTTCAAACGGCCACACACGGCTCGGTCCTCAATCGACACAAGTGGAGCTATGGCACCCAGACCCCAACGTCCTGCTTCCCTTACTCTCCGCTCAGTCTCATTTTCTCTCGCCATGTGTTTCATTTGCTACCTTTACCTGAGTAGTGTGCCTCTAGTCTATTCTCGCGAGCACTTCCAACTACTCGACTTGTACCGAATCCTACACTATCTTAGCATTGCAGTAGCTGATCGAGGTTTACAAATCTAAGCCCAACACTGGGTTTTCTTGGCTATGCATTTGGGTTTTCAAACAAGACTCTAATGCAAAATTTAAGTGGGTGCTCAAAGTAAGTTCTCAAAACAGTAAAATTTATAAAAAGGCTAATGTAAACCGGAGCTTGCCTTGCTGCTGTTGGTCGTAGGCTAGCTGTTCCTCTCGAGTGATGAAGTCTAAGACTTCGGGCTCCTCCTCAACCTTAGCGACTACATGAGATAAATACATAGATGTATCAAGTTGAGTGCATTTGAATTTGAAGTTAAATTTGTGAAGACTATAAGTCTAGCTAGACAGGCCCAATGAATCTGAAATTTTTACTGTGGTTTGGGTACAACCTAAATAGAGACTTGGCCAAGTTTCATTTGCAGCAAAGCTCATTTGAGTTCTCCACAAATAATTGTGTACTTGGCCTTAATTGGAGCTCTTAGGGTGTTCTATGGATTTTCATGGAGCAAGCCATGACTTTCAGAAAACTAGATTCTCAGTGTTCTAATGGAGTTGGTTTCACTTAATTTGAAGGTTCCTAACCATAGATATGAGCTAAACAATTTTTCAGAGAAAATCTGAAAACGTTTGTGGACATTTTCCATTTTCTCTGGAACAGTTTTATTAATCACACCATTAGGTGGATCAAATGAGCTCGAATGGCTTTGAAATTTTCATGGTAGCTCAAGATATTATGGTGAACATCCTGGCCAAATTTCAGAATTTTCCTCCAGAGGGTTCTCCAGTTAAAATTATAAACATTTAAACTTTGAAGAATTAATTCAGGAGAAATAAGGATTTTCATAGAGTGAAACTTGATTTGTTGGAAAGTACTCAGAGAGCTGAATCCAACAAAATTGGGTTCACTCGATTTGGAGTTTCCTAGCCAATGTTATGTGGGTTTGAAGTTTGAACTTAATCTGAAAATCGGATAAAAGTTTAAACTTCTGCCGTTGGGCCCCACGCGCACTGCTTCTTCTTCTTCCTCGCGCCAAACACCCAGCTGCGGCAGCGGTCTCTGGCGAGACTCGCCAGAATCGAGTTCCCGGCCACCTCTCGGCCCGAAACTCACCGCCTCCCCATTTTCCGACCTCCTGAACTCAGCTGTGAGCTCGCCGGCCGCCGGCGATGGCCGGAAACCTGCGCACACCGGCGACAGCACCCGCTAGGGTTTCGACGAGGTCGATTACGCTCTGTCCTTCACCAAAACGTCGGGTTTTGGCTCTATAGCACCAGGGGACCATAAGGAAGCTGGAAATGGTAGCCAACCTTGGTGAAACGGCTGGCAACCCCGAGCTCCACTGTGAACCGAGACCGTTTTCCATGTTGGCCCGAAGAACTGCACTCTCGGAGCTAATTCTCTATGATTTGCCTTGGTTTTTTCTTCAAGGAGAGGCGCTAGGGGATGTACTAGCTACATGCAAACGAGCTCGCCTTTTGGTGGTACATGTGAACCGAATTTGGCCCACAACCGAGCTGGGGTGTTTTGTGTTAGAGTTCGGAAACTTAGAAAATTCCCATTATACGGTGGATCATTTTCTAAATGGAGAGAAGATACACGACCTAGAGAATCTAACGCACCTTTCTTGTATTGGAAAGCAGGGGCGAAAGTGGCCGTGGCGTCCTGTCCACGGTGAACCGAAACGATCGCCGCTGCAACCCTCAGTAACTCATCGGTGTTCTTGGAACTGTGATCACCCGGAGCTACCAAACTTTGGTACGGCGAGGCAAATAGCTAGAGTGCGTCTGGGCGCTTATGCTTGCGGTGTGGAACTCGAGCACTCAATGCTCAACCGACGGTGGCGAGGGAAAACACCGAGAGATCGGCTGGTGGCTGTGTTCTTCGTGGGAACGGAGCAGAGAGCGAGGTAAGGCGGGACACCAGTGAAGAAAATCGCCTTTGGCAGTTCGGTGGGGGGGGTGATAAGGGCAGGTCGCACGACGAACTGCAGGATCTGGCGCCGATTTCCCATCAGCAACCAGTCTGCCAGTGCGCTGGCGCTCACCTGTGCGAAGGAGAACTCGAGCAGATGTGGTTCTTCGGTTTAGAGTGGCTGACAGGGGGTCCCACCTCATATTTTTAACCTCTGAAATTAAATTTTCCCCACTGCTCTAAATAGTAGTACCACTAATACCCCTTGAAATTTGAATTATCTACCAAATGCCCATTTGAACTTGATAGAATTCAAATTGTGAAGTGTTTGAATATATTTATAGCACATGTGCAGTTTGAAATTTAAATTGAATTTGCCAAAATTGGCTCATGTCAAGATCACCTCCAAATGGAGTGAAAATTGGTGTGTGAGCTCACAAAAATGTGATGAGTGTGAATATGAATCCCACTTTTGAATGCATGGGATGAAAGGAGTTTGAATATAAATTTGAGTTCAAGCTAGCCTCTTTCTTATTATACCCAAAAATACCTAAAAAAGGTTTTGGATTTGGGTGAATTTTTGAATGAGCATTCCTTGCAAGGTGTAGGAGTTTTTCATATGCCTAGCCCCTATTTGATGCATGTGGAACATACCACTTTTGCATTTTGTGAGTTCATCCTCTAATGACCATATTGATTGTGGTTAGTGTAAAATCCCCAAAAAGTGGTAGCAAGAATTTTCAGCTCATGTACACTTAAGAAAAATGAGGGGAATTAAAACTTTGAATAATAACGGTGTAAGTTCAAAGTGAGGATTCAAACTTCCCAAAACTTCCAAACATGGAGATCTAAATTCATAACTTGGATCTTCATATTTCAAATATTCAACCTTCAAAATTTCAGCTCATTTGGAGGGCTTTTAGTATTTGTTTGGGATTAAAAGAAGAAGCCCTCTAATCTGAATTTCAAATTCAGTTTCAAATTCCAATTTCCTCAATTTGCAAATTTGGTTCCACAAATGTGTTCTCCACATTTGAATTAGCAGCCATGCCAAAAATGAGAAACTTTGGAGTTGGTTTGCTGCTTTTGGAACAATGCAAAAGGGATAAATCAAATGACCATACCCAATTCAAACTTCACTCCAGAATTCAAATCATTTGAATTCAATATTTCAAACGTTAGCTTTGGGGTGAAGCAAGGCATTAAATTATGAGTAGCTGGGGGAAAATTTAGATTAAGAAAATGAAGTGGTGGGGCCCAACAGTCAGCCTCACAAATTCATTTTTCCCTCTCTCTGTTTCCCCGGTTGATCACAGCGCGCCAGCTCCAAGCTAAGTCCTCCGCCCAACGTTTCCACCGAGCTGCTTCCTCGCTGCTCCCGACGTCGGTTCATGCGCGTGGGTGATCAAAGCGGCAGCCGAGTGCATCCTCTTCTCTTATCCACGTTACACCACAGCTCCTCAGCTCTCTGCTCGAACGCTCGCGGAAACACCCCCCCCCCCCCGGCGGAAGAACCTTTCGGCTCTTTGATGCCTGGCAAGCTCGGCGTGCCTCTCGTGCGACTGAGCCACGGGAAAGTTGCGCCAGGTTCCCATCCTGCTCTCTGAAGCCTTAAGCAGACGCTAGCACCGGTGGTTGGCTCCCGCGAGCTGAATTTTCCTTCGGACCCCCGGTGTTGATCACCACTACGCCGCACTGTCGCCCGACTGATTGACAGTCTCTTCCGCTCGAAAAAAAGGTTCCTGAGGTGCGTTAGAATCCTTCTTCCTTCCCTCCAACAAGTTCCTGCCTTCTTAGCCCCGGCGCCGAGTAATTTGAAGTTTGGCGCCGGCGGTTCTTTACAAACCCGAGGACTCTTCAGAGAAATTCATCGTGCTCCTGTTGTCTCCACGCTAGATGAACCTAGAGTAGCTCCTGCACACACTTGCGGACCTCTCCGAATTCCTAGCCGCTCAAATGATCAAGTAGAGGTACCGGGCACCGAATTTTTGTCACCGACGTCGTTTTACGGGCTCGGGTCGCCGGTGAGGTCCCCTCTCCGATGGTGTTCATGGAGAGAGGGCTATGGGTCGACATTGTCCAGGTCACACTGGTGCTTTTAGAGCAAACCCTAGCCCGAAAGACCCACTGTCGAGTAAAAACGAGGTCGCCGAAGTGAGGTTCGACATGGTCGGCGGCGCGAGCACCGTTCCGGCCGTTGTCATCTGCTCTCGACCCCACCATCCTGTTTAGAACGGTGTAGAACTCACAGGCGGCGAGTTTAAGGATGTTCGGACCACGGGAACCCCGTCCCGGCGAGCTTCCCTGGCGTCGCCGCCGTGGGAGGCGCGGCAGCGCAAGGTAGAAGAAGGAGGGCTGGGTCCCATCGGTCAGCCTCTGTATCGCGCGTGGTTCGGCCTGTGGCACCTGATCGGGTGCGGCTGCACGGGAAATAACCCTGTAGCCTCGGTGTTTCTGTCATCTGAGTGGATAGCGCCACGGGTGGGGCCCACAGCCAGAATTTAAACATTTTTTTCAATTTCCAGATTTAGTGCAAACTTCAAAGAACCATAACTCTCAGTAGGAATGTCCAAAATTTGTGAAACAAATTTTGCTGGATTCCTCTCAGTCAGTAATTTGCAGAAATGAAAAGAAATTGATCTGAGGATCAATGGAAATTTCTCCAAAAATCATCAAAATTAAATTTTTGGGAATTAATTCCTGAAGATCCCTGTTATGGAATTTATTCAAATTTGGCCAGGATATTCCTCATGATATTGCTGATCTCCAGTAAAAATTTTAGATTCATTGGAGTTAATTTGCTAGGCTAAATTGCCATCCGAATTTCAGCCTTTATTTAAGAATTCAAATTCTGAACAGAAACTTTTCAGAACTCCTGTCCAACTTCAAAAATTCATATCTCTCTGTTGGTAGCTCCAAAAATGGTGAAACAAATTTTGTTAGAACCATGGAGACTAACCCTAATTAGATTCCACTGTTAGCCATGTTAAAACTCCTGATTTGGGCTCAAAATCCAGAGAAGCCTTGTGCTTGTGGGAATTTTGGGAGACCACAAGGTCCAATGAAGTTTCTCAAATTTTTGCTCAGATCATCCTTAGAGAGTCTAGTATCCACTGGAAAATCCCAAAACCAATTAAGGATCCTTGATAGTAGTGTCTATGAATAGAAGTTCAATTCTTATAAGTCCTTAACACTTATACATATATTTTGCTACATTTCATTTAGTGACCGAAGTTGAGGATACGTCGGAGCCCTTGGACGTCCTGCCACCTGAAGCTATCTTTCCGTTTGACTCGCAACCAGGCAAGCCCTGGTTTGCATTTAAGTACCCTTTTACAAAGTTTTTCATTTGTATCACTTATGTCTAGGTTGAAAGGCTCGCATTAGAGTTAAGGTGTTTGAAACCCCACTTGCAAGACTTTAAATCCTATGAAGGGTTGGGTAGTTTACAGACTCGACGAGTAGAGAATGCCGTGCTAATATGCTTAGGATCTCGGTAGAAGTCGAGTAGTTGGAATCTACTTGCGAGGTAAGGTTTTATCACACAGTTTGGTTAGAGTAGAAAATGGCTTAAGAGTGGTGAAAATGAGACCCAGCAGGGGGGATAGGATGCAGTGAGCGGAGGTCTCACGTGCGTAGCCCTGTTGGTGTCGATTGAGGACTGAGTCGTGTGCGGGCCTGATGAACAAGTATCGAACAGTACCGAATGTCACACTGACATAAGCAGGAAACCGATGTAATTGGTTAACCTGTGTGACGAGGCTTACCCACCGTAAATAGGAGTAGGTTGAGGGTAGCAAGGTGTAAATCTGCCGGTGGGCACAGTCACGGTCCACGCAGGGACCTCCTGCCTGTTACAGATGGACCGGTTCGACATGTGGGCTTCCTTTGAAATGTTGTTGCATACAACAGAGTAGGAAGGGGTGTGGAATCACGCTTCTGAAAGTGGGTGTATGTGATGTGTTGTCCGGGTGTCTCCTGATTGCAATCACCGTCCCTCGCGGTTATTTGAGTACCGCTTGTTCACCGTTCTGTGACGTAGTAAGAAAGGAAAGAAGCCAAATGAATGATAATATGCTGTGATGAAGTATTATTGTTTTGAAACCATGTCTGCTGTAGATGTAGAGCTAATTAAGTTTATTTTCCACTTTGGGCATCACCACATTGGAGGAAAGCATTTCTTGTTTGATTGTGGACTTCCGATGTGAGGGCTGCTTAAGGCACATGAATTTGTTGCTATAAAACTGAAAGTAAGGATCAACTTATAGGCGTGTCTTTGTTGCAAAGTCCTTTTTCCTATCTTACACATCCATGCATGTAGAGTTCCATGACTAGGTTGTCGGTTAAGCCTTGCTGAGCCATCGTGCTCACGGTTGCAATATTTGAGTTGTGTGCAGGTGAGAGCTACGAGGAGGGGTCTGAGGACTAGGCGGTGACCCCGTCGTGGTACACGGCCGAGCTGGAGCCCTGCACGCCGCCGTGATCTCCGGTTACATGTTGCTAGTGTGTAACGTCCCCGGGCTGGACGGTTGCACTTTTGCTTAGTTAGGATTAGAGAGTAGTGATGTATATTACTTCTGCTGTATAATTAAGTTTTGTAAAAAGACTTCCGCTGTTAGCTCTTATTCTTTTCTTGTGTGATGTTGGGTGCCGCATCGCACGGCACCACCCTCTGCGATCCCGGAGTGGGTGAACCGCGGGGTGGTCCCCCACAACTTGCTCTTCAAATGTGTTTATAAGTTTTCCTCAAATGATGTGTGTGTGGTGTGATGAACACTTTGTAGGTGTGAAAAAACATGGGCCCTTACATTGCTCTCCACTTAAAAGAATCTCGTCCCGAGATTATAAGTTGAAAATGAGAGAGAGGATGGTGGAGAATTACCGTATGTGCGACGCGAAAAATTCGGGGTAGTTAGAACGAAGAAAGCCTTCGTTTTCCCATGTTGCTTCATCTATGGAGTGATTACTCCATAGAACTGAGACGACCTGACGCCGCCCGTTCAATCACGGGGACGTGGCACTCACCCGGGAATCGCATTAGGTGGTGCCGTGTTGTGCGACACCCAACAGCACACATATAAGGAACCATGTATTACATAAAACAATAGCAGAAGCTTACAAGTTTTTCTTTGTAAATAGTTTACATCAAGTAGCTACAGCGGAATTCTATAACAACTCACGTCGAAAACTAACGAGCACTCGAGATGAAGTCCAGCCCGCGGACTCCTCTCGCTAGCAACACGAAGACAACAGCAGCGGCTGGGTTCTCCATGTATTATATGACTCGGAAGTCTCCAAGTCTCACCGGACAACCTTCTTCTTACCATCGATGTTAACCTGCAAAACCACTCATATAGCAAGCGTGAGCACATAGGCTCAACAAGACTGATCCTTCTGTCCTAGACAAGAAACTCTACATGCTTGATGGTTACAATTGGATTAGCTAGATTTGCATAAAGGACTCGCCTAAAGTTCATCCTTAACTTTCAGATTTTAAGACTCATTGTGCAGACCTTGAGCCGAACAGAATCGCAACTCCACAATCAAACAAGAAACGCTTTGTTTCGATGCTCCTTGCACAAGATGAAAATAAAGTTTGATGAGCCTATCTCTAATTCAATCATGGTTGCAATACAAGTTACATCACAGCCATATCAAGTTCAAAGAAAAATAGTTCAGTTGTTACTACGTCAAGACGCAGTGGACAAGTATGCTCATATAACCACGAGCGACGGTGATTCGAATCAGTACACGACCAGACTACACGACACATACACCAGTACTCCTAGTTGCCGGCAGCAACCTCGATTGACGTTGTACGCGGCCATCTTTCCCAAGATCTTCCACACAGGACGCGGTCTAACTGCCCCGAGTATGCAAGCTCCCTCAAGGTACAGACCCGCAGTGATATGTTCTTGAGCGAGTTACCTCCTGCTACCCTGATGCCAAAAGCCTAAGGCAGTTAGAAAAGATCCAATGTGGATCTCCCAAGGTACATCGGTTTCCTGGGTCCTATATAGCCAGTATGTGCCCGGTACATAACTCAAACTTGCCCAACAGGGCCAAGCACGGACGGGCCTTAACCGACACAGGCAGGGCTAAGCACGCACGGTCCGCAGCCTGCTGCATCTAAACCTCCCTGCCCGGTCTCCATTTCTTATGTGTGAACTTTCCTCATCATTTCTAATTTTAACCCGTTCCGAGTAAACCAGCCCTAAACTCGCGAGTAGCTTCCAACTACTCGACTTCTACCGTACCTTTCCTACTAACATTTAGCGTAGCCAAATCCACTCGAGGAGGTGTTATTCTACCCTTTGTCTCTTAGGTATTTCTGGTCATGCAAGTGGGGTTTTCAATATCAACTAGACTTAATGCAATCAAACGATTTAAAACTATGATCTCTAAAAATGGAAATGCTTTATAAAACTGTTCAAATGCAAACCGGGTCTTGCCTGTTTTTCAGGTGACTAAGATACAATCAGTTGGTTACGATCACTTAGAGCTTGATCACTTGCTTTCCTCCCTCCTTGATCTTCACTCCAATCCCTTCACACGTGCTCACATAGAGGCTACACGATATGATCATGCATATGTATTTAATTGAAAAGCTTTTGCTAATAAGATCTAATGACAGTTTAAAAACTGGAACTCTGTTTAAGAATTTAAAATGACACTGGTGCTAGTGGTTTGGGTTGGGTTTAAACACTATGATCAGATGTTTATTGCTTTTCCCACTTAAGTGTTGATCACCTTAAGAGGTTACACATGACAGTGGTGATCCAGAGCCCCACTGGAGCTGAAAATTTTCATTTGAGTTCCTTGTCACAAGAAAGTCATCTGGACCAAAAATTAGCACTTTTCATTGAGTGGTTTATTCAGAAAAATTCTCTAAGTATTTAAGCAAAGAGGAATTAATTCTGAGGTAACACTTATGTTCATGTCAAACTTTGTGAATTACACTTTCCATTATAGTTCATAGAGTCTGCATGAATTTTCCTAGGATTTTTGGAGCTAAGAATTGCCCAGAACTGAATTTCCATGTTTTGGAAATTCTCTGAAAATGTTTCTGTATTCATTTGAACACGGCAACTTTAAATCTGAATTCTCCTGATCAAATCAACTCCAAATGAGCTGACATTCTTACAGGAGTCTAATAACACCCTAAAGAATACCCTGGCAAAATTTTAGGATTTTTGGATAAACCAAACTCCCTCTAATTTTTTTTTCTGAAAAGCTTTAAAGAATTTTCCAGAATTAATTAATGCCTTTCATAAAAATTGGGTTGCATATTTGTATAGTGTTTGTTAATCTGAATCTAACCCAATTTGAATCACTAAATTTGGAGTTTCCTAGAAAAAGTTATGCTCTTCTAAAGTTTGGGGAAAAATCTGGGATTTGAATTAATCGTGGAAAAGTTTAAATCTGACTGCGGGACGAGGGGGCACGTGTCAGGTGTCGGGACAGCGCCACACGGGGACACAGGCTTATTTCCCGCATTGCCACAATTAATCCGGCGCCACAGAGTATCTGGCCTCTCCCTCCAGAGTGACTGACATGCGGGCCCGGCGGTTTTCTTCAACCTCCAGCCGCCCTTGCGCCCTCGCTGCCGGAGCTCGCCGGAGCACCATGGTTTCCGACTTCCCGGCCTTCTCTCGAGCTGCCACTCGGCGCTAGTGTAAAAATCCCAGAAATGTATATGAATGAAACCGAGGTTTGAGTTCATATGTGTGGCAAAGACATGAAAAATGGGACTTGCTAAAACTTTTCTTCTTGCAAAGTGATACATGGATGATTATCTAAAATGAGGCTCACAACTTTATTTGAAAGTGTTGAACCAATAAGGATTTAAACACCCTTTGCATGCAAGTTTAAAAATTAGATTTTAAATTCAAAGTTCACCCAAATGGTGGCCAAAACTTTGAAATAACCATGCAGCCCTAGAGTTGGAAATGTGGGAAAAAGTGGATGCCAAACTTTTCATTTTAGGGTGGGCTACACAAAGGAATTATGGAAGCACTTTGCAAACTCCAACCAAATTCAATTTGTTATGCAAATTCAAACTGAATTTGGCGAATTCAAATTCTAGCCACCTTTCAAACTCAGAATTGTGGAATTTAGGAAGATCAGCATGAGAAGATATTTGGGAGAAAAATGTGGGGTGGGACCCACATGTCATAGAGCTGAATTGTAGCTTACAAACTAAGTCTAAGTCTCTGTTTTTCAACTCCACCGAGTGCTCTCACCGTGTGTACCATCGAGGAGCTTGCCGCACGACCTCCTGCTGCCTGCTCCCACGCGCTGGCGCCCAGGTCGGTTCACTCGGTGTCTTTGACGTGATCCCTCCCTCCTCAGACCGAGCCAACAGCGCTTTGCTTCTCCTCCTCGCGAGCGACGCCAAGCAAAGCCGGTTCTTCACGTCAGCTCTCGGTTCGATCAGGAAACCGAAGAAACGATCGTGCCCCTCTCCTCCCCGAGCTGCTAAACAACACCCTGAGCTCAATCCACACCTCCCCGACCCAGAAACCGGCGAGCTTCGGCCTCCTTTCCCGTGATCAGCACCACCTGCCGCAACCTAGCTCAAGAACGGTGATCAGGCGCTCGTGGACAGCTCTCCACAGGAGCTTTCACGGCCGAGCAAGGGAGGCAACGGAAGCGCACGGCCACCGTGCTGCTCTCACCCAAATCCTAAGCCATGCTGTGAAGCATCGGCGGCGAATTTCTAGTTTTTGCTCCGACGAGTTCTACCCGAGCAGCCGGTACGGTTTCTTCAAATTCCCCCTCTCTGTTCCTCCATAGGTCATCAATTACTGCACATAGGCGCTGGACTAGCCGGCGATCATGTTTCCTTTAGGATCCGTTACATGAAAACACTTTAGAGCAACTTATTCCGAGCTCTTCTGAGGGTGTTCTTCGCGGACACATTCGGTCACACGGTGAAACCGTATTTGCGGCCACTCCCGAGCTAGTTTGAGGTTGTGCCGAGCTTTCTAGTCATTGCCTGGTGCTGTAGAGCTAGTCGGTCAATGTTTTGGCGGGCTAGGGACCCCAGGCGACTGTGCCGAACTTCAACCGAGGCTGTCGCACATCACCGGGGTATTTCCGGTCACTGGCAGCTCGAACTGGTACTCCCAACGTGTTCATCGATGGAACAAACTCCCTGGCGGCAAACTTCAGCTCGAGCGGTGGCCGGAAACGGCGAACCGGCGAGTGGCAGTTAGCTCCGGCGAGCTGAGCGCGCGGGCGCGCGAAGGGCCGGCCAGAGGAAGAAGAAGGCCTGGGCCCCGGCTGTCAGCGGTAGAAAAGTTTAAATCTGGGATCGGTTTGTGGCCGGATCGGGTGTGCTGGCACGCTGAAGAGCTGTGGCCTGGTGTGGCCCATTTCTTATTGGCTGGGATTTAAATAGCGGGCCCATTAGACTTTTCAGTAGGAAAACAATTCCAGTGGTTGCTCAAATTTTGGAAATTAATAGCTCTCTTTAGAAACCTCCAAATTGAGTGATTTTAATTGGGTTAGATTCATTTTTCAGAGGTCTATCCAAATATGAACTCCAATTTGTATGAAAGTCAATACATAATTCTGGAGAATTCTTTGATGGTTTTATGAAAAAGAATTATTGAGGGAGCTTGGTTTATGCAAAAATCCTCAAATTTTGCCAGAATATTCTTTAGCATATTTTTGACCTTCTAGCAAATTTTTTGCTCATTGGGAGATCATTTGAGTAGGAATTTGCTAAATACAATCTGCTGTGTTAATAAGAGTCCAGAAACATTTCCAGAAAATGTTTCCCACTTGTAAACTCTATTCTGGGAAATTCATAGCTCCAAAAATCAGAGGAAAATTTAGGCAAGCTCTCTGAGACATACTTGAAATTGTGGTTCACTAAATTGGGCATGAAAATGCTCAGTACTCCAGAATTAATTCTTTTAAATAGGAATTTTTAAAGAATTGTTATGGGAGAACTACTAGAGTAAAAGGGCTGAAGTTTGGACCAAATTACTTTCATGTGACCAAGAACTCACATGTAAATTATCAGCTCATGTTGAGCCCTTTAACTCCCTGTTCTTATTCTCCATACTTATGTATATGTGGAGATACATAAGAGACATTGTGAGAATTATTGAGAACACAATTTAACTGCACATTAGCTGCAATTTGGCAAGATAAATCCCTAGGTAGTGTAGAACCTGCTGTAAAAGTTTTGAGGCCATTGGAGTTCTTGTTCATCAGATGCATTCAAATTATTTCAGCTCATCTATTATGTTCATTAGAAAACGTAGTTAGTGTATAGCTAAAACCCTAAGATAAATTTAGTCATTTCTGTTTCTTTGCACAACAGAGGCAAACCAAGCCATTCTTAGTTTTTCCACACAACCTCTGTTCCTAAGAACTCAATTCTATAACTTCTTTCCGTTCCAGTCTATAAAACTTGTGCATATGCATTTCAATAGGAACCACAACGAAGGGGATTCAAAGGAGCGATTCATTGACGTGGATCAAGCTCCGGAGAATCAAGGGTTGATCTACCAAGATCACTAACTGAGTATATATGACTACCCTGCAGAACAGGCAAGCTCCGGTTTGCATTTAACAGCTGTTAAGTTTTTATTTTGTATTCACTTTCGGTTAAGTTATGAAATGTGCATTAGGTCTAGTGTTTGATACTCCTCTTGCATAACCAAATGAACCCATGGAGTAATGGGTAGTTGTCTTTCACCGTGTAGAACTGCCATGCTTATGTAAGGTTCGGTAGAAGTCGAGTGGTGAGATACTACTCACACGTTCAGGAACAACAGGGGCATACGGGGTTGGTTCATAAATGAATTAGCATGTTAAAGTTGAGACCGGAAGGTTTTAGGGGCAGCAGGACATAGGGGCCTGGGTGCTGTAGACCTGTCCATGTCGGTCAAGGACCGATCCATATGTGACCCTGTTGAACAAGTTTGAGTTGTGTACCGGACTCATGCTGGTATTATGGGACCCAGTAAACCGATGTACCTCGGGAAGCTGTCGTTGGGCCTTTTTGGGTCGCCTCAGGCGGACGGCCGGTGTGCAGTATGTGGGGAACATTCTCATGACATCTCATGTCGGCTGGTGCACGATGAGAGTGGCTACTGTACGGGGCAACTTGCTCGATTCAACGAGGGTGAAACGGGGGAAAGGCTGCCACGTATGACGCCAGTGATGGTTGCTGTAGGCAACGTCGAGTACGGGCTACGTGTCGTGTAGTCCAGGTGTTATTGATTCTCACAGTCGTGATGTAGTAAGAACTTGCATGAGAAATGAACTAATCACATTGGTTGAAGTTTATACTACCCTTGTATGGTATCTTTGATGATTAGCTAGTGCCAACTCGATTCTTTATGCCGTGGGCAAATTACATCGGGGGGAAGCGTTTCTTGTTTGATTGTGGACTCCCGATGTGGCGTGCCTGAGGTTACTTAAAATTGCTGCCAATAATACCTGAAAGTAAGGATTCACTTTTAGGCGAGTTTATTATTCATTATGCTATCCTACTTTAGGTTCATAACCTCTCATATAGTTTCATTTTTAGGTGACGGTTAAGTCTTGCTGAGCGTTATGCTCACGGATGCTATCTGAGTTGTTTTGCAGGTATTTGACTTCATGCTTATGAGAAGGGATGCCGATGAGACTCGGGAACCTCCGAGTGCTTACTCAAAGAGCATCCTCGCCACTGCAGATTGTTCTTCGTGTTGCTACTAAGAAACGTCCGCGGGCTGGACTGTTTCTTTGCTGCTAAGTTAGGATGGATTCGTGAGAGTTATAGTATTCTGCTGTAGCTTATTTTGAGACAAGTATTTGTAAAAAAAATTTGTACGCTTCCGCAAATGATTTATGTAATGTGATGTGTTTCTTCGACCCGTGTGCTGTTAGGTGCCGCATATCACGGCACCACCCAATGAGGTCCTATTGTTGAACGGGGTGTCGGTCCCTCACAGCATGGTATCAGAGCTGTTACAATTGGTATCAGAGCTGCGTTGGGAATATCACATGGATTGAGCATCATATTACGTTAAAAACTTAGGATATGGTGAGATAACGGTACTAGGCCCACATAAGGACTACTTTTAGCATATTATGAAGGTGGCAATCTAACTTATTTGTTATGTCGGAAAATCGTGCATCCCGGGACGTTTTATGTCTTGGGGGGTGCACGTAAGCGCTGTCCACCAAAGCGCACAAGCTGAAGGGTGGAGCCCCACGGGTGGCAGGTAACCCGACTCGCTTTAGTATCCTCTACGACTCTTCATGTCGTTGGGGTATTCGAGCAACGCCATTCCGTGGCGTGCTTCGGGCAAGTATGGGAGACCCCATCACATGGTCAGTAACGTGAACACGTAGCTCAAGGCGTGTTTGGCTTGAGAACATCCGGGCGAGTGATGACGGCCGGGTGTATGAACTGTATGGATACCGGGTTCGGTGTGCAGCCGAACCTTATGATTGAGTTTGTTTTATGTAGGTACTAACCACGAAAATTGAGTGTGTTTTATGTAGGTACTAACCATGAAAACCTTAGTGCGTGTAGAACACATTTGCAAGTGACCGTTTTAGTGCCACCTAAGGGTACGTATATGCCGGTGTAATCCGGTTATGTTTTTCTTTTGTGAGGCAACGTAGTACCGTCATATATCTTACAGTGCATCGCCACCGTACTACACATGATAGTTTTCTCTCCTATGAAGAAATCATTCATGACTACCTTTCAAACATAAAATGAATGTGGGAAAGCACATATTAGGTACTGAGCTCTTCATTTGAACTAAGCTTCAAAGAAGAGACTTGCTAGGCTTCTTTTGATCCCAAAAACAGAGTGCACTGTTATGGCAGAAATTTTTGCTGGACTTTGACAGAGCATAACTCTGTGTATATTGACCCAATGAAGGTGTATGATACATTTCTCGAAAGGTTTTTAAGTGCTCTAAAACTTTTCTGTAGACCTCTAGAGCAAAAATCAGAAGCCAACTTGGATGATTGTCCAGAGGAATGCAAACTGTTTAGAAGGAAGAACAGCTGCAACCTTCTCTGGATGTTTCTGTAAAATGGACATAACATTCTGTAGAAAATTTTCTAATGGTCATATGATACACCATTGGAAGGGTTATGGAATTTGCAACAATTTTGTAGTTCATAGTTTGTTCAGAATTGTACTTCCTTTTTATGTACAACTGTGATGAAAACAGCCACATACAAAGGAGATGCTGGCAAATTTTATCTAGAAATTCTGTCAACTTTGAACAATCATAACTTTTGATACATAAATGATATAGGTGCATATGAGTACTTGTCGAAAACATACTGAAGTTAACTTTAACTTTGGTATTCAACTTGAGTTATGAAAATGCTGTTAACCGGAACAAAATCTGGGTTAAGTACAGAAAGGTCTGTTCAGTACAGAATAGGGGGCTGATTATGTTGGCTTTAGAAAGATGTGTAAACATGAAGTTTTGTTATGCTTTCATAAAGTTTTAGCACGCTCATGTTTTACATACTTCGACATACTGCTGAGATCAAGTTTTCACTCCCCTCAAAATTATTCGTTGTGCAGTATGGTGCGTACTCATTCTCCGAGTCGGGCTGAAGGTTCTCGCCGAGACGGTGATGACTCGACTCCACCACGGGCACCGCCATCAACGGTATGGGCGGATGTCATGGCCCAGATGGTCGAGTCAAGTCAAGAGAACACAAGACTACTCCAAGCCTTGGTACAACAGAGCTTACTCCAACGTACACAGCAGGTCGTTCCACCTCAGAACACCTATTTGGACTTCTTGGCGACTCAACCGCCAATTTTGACAGAAGCTAATGAACCAGTGGAAGCTGATCAGTGGCTTCAGGTTATGGAGTCCAAGTTTGGAGTGTTTGAGTATGATGAATATCAGAAGACTATGTTTGCAGTTCAACAGCTCCATGGAGCCGCCGGAAATTGGTGGTTTACTTATCTCGCCACCGTTCCGGAAGGCCATCAAGTGAGATGGACGGAATTTCATGAAGTATTCCGTGCTCATCACATTCCTATAGGTTCTATCAAGGCCCAGCAGCAATAATTTAGGAACTTGAAGCAGGGGGACATGAGTGTTCTCGATTATGTCAAACGGTTCAACCTTTTGGCACAATATGCTCCTGCTTATGCAACGAGTGAAGCTGCAAGGTGTGACTACTTCTTCTATGGCCTGAGTGCCATATTAAAAGATAAGTTGGCTTTGTTCAATCAAGGCAGTTACACCGAGTTGATCAGTGCTGCTCTGCTGCAAGAACAGGTGACACTTGAGTGTCAAGCAGAGAAGAGGGACCGGGATGATGTGCAAGAAGACGCACCAGTTGTTCCTCGTAAATACCGTGTGGTGTATCACACACCATCCGATGAACTATGGAAAGCGCCAGTGAGATCAACTCAGTACATATTTCCTGCGCAAGAATCATGTCTTGAAGCAACACCCGTGCCGCAGCAACGAATGATACCTGTTGCATCATTGCTGCAGCCAAGTACATCAACTTCTCAACCACAAGTTAACAAAGAACCGGGGAAACCTCCGTGTTCTTAATGCCACCATTCTGGGCATTTTAGGCAGGAATACCGGGAGAAGTTGTTGAACAGTAGACAACCATCACCATCAGGTGGTATGCCGCCACCTGCTCAAGTCAATATAACAGCATTGCAGTCCGGGAGTGTGCAACATCTTGCTATTGAGGATGTCCTGGAGGGAGCACCGGTGTTAGTGGGCATGTTTACTCTCAAAGACGTGCCCGTGCTCGTACTTTATGATTCCGGTGCAACAGACACGACCCCATCGGCCTTGTCGAGCCAGGATCACGCTGAGGGGTACCGCGTTGCACAGCACCGGATAACGCACATCAAAGATACAAAGCGGAAGCAAAGTTTTATTACATAAACAGGTTTATGAACACTTTTACAACAAAATATGTTCAGTCTACACTCACGGGCGTAGACTACGCATCGAGTTCACGTTCAGCCCGTGAACGTGTCCTCGCTAGCACGCACACACACTAACACGGCGGCGTGCACGACTCCCACTCGACGGGGTTCCCCTCCTGGGGTTCCGTCTCCTCCTCGGGAGTTCCTTCCTCATAAAACCCTGCAAAGCTTCAAACACAATCAGTGAGCACGATGGCTCAGCAAGACTGACCCGTCTCTCCTATACATGAAACTTCTACATGAAGGATGATAGGTTACATGAGGTAAAATAAATTGCAAAGGACTCGCCTAATTAGTGGAACCTTACTTTCAAGTTTTAGCAGCAGGTTGTGGAGAACCTTACGCTAAGGCACATGAGAGAGCCACAATCAAACAAGAAACACATTTCTCTCATGTACTTTGCCCAAAGTTTAAAAGACCTTTAATTAGCTCTAAGCTACAACAAGACATTAACAAGCAAAGTATAACTTTCAAGTCAGCAAAATTTTTAACATGTATCTAGCCTGTTCTTTCTACGTCACGGTACAGTGAACAAGTGGTACTCACTGACTGCGAGGGACGGCGATTATAATCAATTTACACCTGCAGGGTTACCCGAATAACCCGTCACGTACGCCCGTACTCGAAGTTGCCTATAGCAACCATCATGGACGTCGTACGCAACCACCTTTTACCCATCAGCCAAATATTGAACCGGTCCTATCGTCCTGAGCAAGAGGTCTCTGCGGGCGCATCCGCAGTGCCGCCAGCCGATTTACACCTCGAGCTCTCAACCTACCCTCTGAACGACAGGCAATGCCTCAATACCCAGCTACCCGAGTTACATCGGTTTCCCGGATCCCATATAGCCGGTAGGTCTTCGGTACTGTTCTACCTTGTTCAACAGGTCCGCACACGGCTCGGTCCTCAATCGACAGAAGTGGAGCTATAGCACCCAGGCCCCAAAGTCCTGCTGCCCTTACTCTCCGCTCGGTCTCATTTTTCTTGACATGTGTTTCATTTGCTATCTTTACCCGAGTCGAGTGCCTCTAGCCTATCCTTGCGAGTAGTTCCAACTACTCGACTTGTATCGAATCCTACACTATCTTAGCATTGCAGTAGCTAAACGGGGTTTTCAATAATAATCCCATCCCAATGTTTTCTTGGCTATGCATTTGGATTTCAAACAAGACTCTAATGCAAGAAGTAAGTGGTACGCAAAGTAAGTTCTCAAAACTGTAAAAATTTGTAAAAAGGTTAATGCAAACCGGAGCTTGCCTTGCTGCTCTTGGTTGTAGGCTAGCTGCACTTTCAGAGTGACAAAGTCTAAGACTTCGGGTTCCTCCTCAACCTTAGCGACTACATGATATAACATGTATATGTATCAATTTAAATGCATTTGAATTGAATTTAAATTTGTGAAGACTATAAGTCTTACTAGACAGACCCAATGACTCTGAAATTTTTACTGCGGTTTGTTTACAACCTAAACAGAGACTAGGCCAAGTTTCATTTGCAGCAAAGCTCATTTGAGCTCTCCATAATTAATTATGTACTTGAACTTAATTGGAGCTCCTAGGGTGTTATAGGGATTTTCATGGAGCAAACCATGACTTTCCAAAAACTAGATTTCCAGAGGGTTCTAATAGAGTTGGTCTTACTTAATTTGAAGGTTCCTAGATAAAGGTATGAGCTAAACCATTTCAGAGAAATTCTGAAAATGTTTCTGGACATTTTAGATTTTCTCTGGAACAGTTTTATTAATCACACCATTAGGTGGATCAAATGAGCTCAAATGGATCTGAAATTTTTATGGTAGCTCAGGGATATTTTGGTGAACATCCCAGCAAAATTTCAGAATTTTCTTCCAAGGGATCCTTCAGTTAAAATTCTAAACAATTTGAATTTAAAGAATTAATTATGGATAACTAAGGATTTTCATGAAAGTGAAACTTGATTTGCTGGAGAGTACTCAGAGAGCTGAATCCAACAAAATTTGGTTCACTCAATTTGGAGTTTCCTAGCCAAAGTTATGTCAGTTTGAAGTTTGAACTAAAACTGAAAATCAAAGAAAAGTTTAAACTTCTGCCTGTCGGTCCTACACACAGTGCTTCGTCTTCCTCCTCGCGCCAAATACCCGGCTGCGGCGGTCTCCAGCGAGGCTCGCCGGAATACAGTTCCCGGCCACCTCCCGGCCCGAAACTCGCTGCCTCCCCCTTTTCCGACCTCCTGAACTCAGCTGTGGGCTCGCTGGCCACCGGCGATGGCAGGAAACCCACGCGCACCGGTGACAGCACCCGCTAGGGTTTCGACGAGGTCGGTTTCACACTACCATGCACCAACTCGATCGGAAATCGCTCGGAGAGCATCAGTGGAGCACGAGGAACATGAACCAAGGCTTTGTGGAAGCTAGAAACGCCAGCAACCATACCCTCGACGGTGAGCCGAGGTACTTTGCAACGGCGGCGAGGAAAACAGCCATATCACGGCTGATCTTCAATGGTTTTCCTTGCTTCCTTCTAGAGCGTGTGTGCTAGCATGTATAGAACCTACTGGACAACCGGCTTGACCAACAATAGTGTGTGGAGTCCGAATTTCAATCGGAGGTGAGCTCGACTCATATGAACTGGCTTTCAGTAAACTTGGAAATTCTCAACCGATAGTTGATCATATGCCAAACGGCTTTCGGCTACACCATCTACGTGCAGTGACGCACCTTTCTTATGTAGAGAAGTGGATGCGACGACAGCTGTGCCGAGCTGTCCACGAGAGCCCGAATGGCGGCAACGTTCGGTTCGCCGAGAAAAACGCCCGGCTGAGCTCGAGGGCGCCTGATCACTGGACAACACGACGTCTAGGACGTTGCTCATGAGCTCACGATGCCGTTTTGCTACTGGGGAGGTTGTGTTCACAAGCGATCGGCCTGCTCACGAGCGGAATCGAGAGAGCGGCTTGCTTTTGGTGGAGCTTGGTGTGAGGGAGAGCGATCTCGCTGTGGACTCGGGTGATGAGCAAACGGCGCACGTCGGGAAGAGATAAGAGGCCGGGCAGCTGGTCTCCAGCGCGGGGAAACGCAGCAGGAGCTGGTGCCGGTCAGCCTCTTGGTGGCGCGCTCGGCTGCAACCCGAGAACCGAGTGTTCTGTCTCTCAGTCGGTTGATTTTGCTAGTGAGGCTGACATGTGGGTCCCACCCCCTTTTTAACCTCTGAAATTAACTTCCTCCCACAGCTACAAACAGTAATCCCCCTAATACCCTTGGTCATTTGAATTATCTACCAACTGGCCATTTCAATCGGATAGAATTCAAATTGTGGAGTATTTGAATGTATTTTCAGCACATATGCAGTTTGAAATTCAAATTGAGTTTGAATTTACTAAACTTAGCTCATGTCAAGATCAACTCCACATGGAGGGAAAATTGGTGTGTGAGCTCACAAAAATGTGCTGAGTAAGAATATGCCTCCCACTTTTGAATTCATGGGATGCAAGTAGTTTGAATTTGAATTTGAGTTCAAACCACCCTCTTTCTAGTTATACCCAAAAAGACCTCAAATGGTTCTGGATTTGGGTGAATTTTTGCATAAGCCTTCCTAGCAAGGTGTTGGAGTTTTGCATTTTCTCAGCCCCCAGATGATGCATGTGGTAAATGCCACTTTTGCATTTTGTGAGTTTATTCTCTAATAACCATGTTGATGGTGTTTACTTGCTCTTCAAATGTGTTCACAAAGTTTCTTCAAATGAAGTGTGTGTGTGGTGATGAACACTTTGAATATGTGCCAAAAACTTAGGCCCTTACAGCAACCCACAGTTTCATCGGCAAAACATGCCTGGATCAGCACCAATTATCCACCAATACTCCCACAACGAGTTATCTTATACGTTCACCGGGAGGAAATATCTCTGCTAATCAGATTGTGTCACGAGCAGCTTTGTGTTTGGGAGGAAAAATATACCCAACATCGCTAATTATGTTGGATAGGCAGAAGATAGACATAATATTGGGGATGTCTTGGTTAAATTGCCACGGTGCTGTTCTCAATATCGGTAACCGGACTGTGCAGATTGACTCGCCGATTCACAGACAGCACACGCTGTTTTTAGACAGCGAACCCCCAGATATGGTGGAGGCCTACCAAACGGAAGCACTTAAACTTGAAGATATTCCGGTGGTATGAGATTATTCCCACGTATTTCCCGATGATTTACCGGGCATGCCACCCGAACGGGACGTCGAGTTCAAGATTGAACTGGCGCTGGGAACGACACCTATCTCACGAAGGCCTTACAAGATGGCACCTAACGAGCTAGCGGAGTTGAAGGAGCAACTGAATGAACTCATGAGAAAGGGTTTCATACGACCAAGTTCTTCACCTTGGAGTTGCTCTGCACTGTTTGTTAAGAAGAAGGACGAAACACTGTGGCTATGTGTTGATTACCGTCCTCCCAATGCTGTAACGATAAAGAACAAGTATCGTTTGCCTCGCATCAACATCCTGTTTGATCAACTTGTGGGTGCAAAGGTATTTTCGAAGATGGATCTTCGGTCTGGATATCATCAAATCAAGATCTGGCCGGAAGACATACCAGAGACAGCTTTCTCGACGAGATACGGACTCTATGAGTACCTTGTCATGTCATTTGGGTTAACCAACGCTCCGGCACACTTGATGTACTTGATGAATTCTGTGTTCATGCCAGAGTTAGACAAGTTCGTCGTGGTATTCATCAACGACATATTGGTTTACTCCAAATCTGAAGAAGAGCACGCTGAACATCTGCGTGTTGTGCTACAACGGTTGAGGGAGCACAAGTTATATGCCAAGTTAAGCAAGTGTGAGTTCTGGATTGATCAAGTGCCTTTCCTAGGCCATATTATTTCAGCAGAAGGCATCGCCATGGACCCCAGCAAGATTGAACAAGTGCTGATGTGTGCATCTCCCAAATCAGTCCACGAGGTCCGAAGTTTCCTAGGTTTAGCAGTGTATTATCGGAGGTTCATTCCGAGCTTCTCAAAAATTGCTAAACCAATGACGGAGCTGCTGAAGAAGGGCACTAAATACATGTGGAATGCAGCATGTGAAGCCGCATTCAAAACTTTGGTGAAACATCTCACAAGAGCTCCAGTTCTTGCTCAGCCGGACACGACGAAGCCATTTGATGTATACTTTGATGCATCTGGCATCGGTCTCGGCTGTGTCCTTATGCAAGAAGGGTGTGTAGTCGCCTATGGGTCTCTTCAACTGTGAAACCACGAGCAGCATTATCCAACTCACGATCTCGAGCTTGCTTCTGTGGTGTTGGCATTAAAGATGTGGAGGCATTATCTGCTAGGTAATCTTGTTCACCTCTACACCGACCATAAAAGCTTGAAGTATATCTTAACACAGAAGGAGCTGAATATGAGACAACGGAGATGGTTGGAGCTCATCAAATATTATGAAATTGAGATCCACTATCATCCGGGAAAAGCAAACGTGGTTGCCCACGCGCTTAGTCAGAAAGCCCACGTTTACAACTTGGCGATTGTTGAGTTGGAAGCTGAAGAACCAAGTCTCCGTGTCATTCCGTATGGCGCGCTTTATAATCTCACGCTCATTCCAACGATCCGTGAAGAGATTGTTGAGCCTCAAAGAAGAGACAAAGGTATGTCTCACATACAGAAAAGACTAGACAACGGAGAAGTGAAATGTTTCCGGAAGGACAATAACGGTACAATATGGTTTAAGGACCATATAGTGGTACCGCGTAATATGAAACTCCGGAAGAAGATATTGGATGAAGCCCACCTGTCTAAGTTTTCCATTCACCCCGGAAGTAACAAGATGTACGAAGATTTGAAACAGAAATTTTGGTGGACGAGGATGAAGAGGGAAATTGCGAAGTACGTATCCAAGTGTGATACGTGTAGAGGGTCAAGGCTGATCATATGCGGAAAGCCAGACCGCTACAACCTTTGAAGATATCGGCATGGAAATGGGAGGATGTGAGTATGGACTTCATCGTCGGATTACCACTCACATCCCGGAAGCATGACTTGATATGGGTGATCGTCGAACAGTTGACGAAATCGGCTCATTTTGTACCGGTGAACACTCATTTTCGAGCCATGCAATATGCGGAGTTATACATCTCCAGAATCATATGCTCGCATGGTGTTCTGGAGACCATCATTTCTGATCGAGGTGCGTTGTTTGTTGCTCGTTTTTGGGAGCAGCTGCATGCCTCGTTGGGCACCAAGCTAATTAGAAGCTCCGCATATCACCCTCAAACCGATGGACAAACTGAGAGGGTGAACCAAGTGCTTGAGGACATGTTGAGAGCGTGTGCCATCCACCGCGGTAGGAATTGGGATGATCACCTACCGTTGGCGGAGTTTTCATACAACAACAGGTATCAAGCGAATATTAAAATGGCACCGTATGAAGCTCTCTACGGCCGGAATTGTCGCACACCTCTGAATTGGTGTGAGTCCGGCGAAAGAGTTCTGTTTGGGTCGATCTTGTGAATGAAGCCGAAGACCGAGTTCGGTTGATACAAGAGAACTTGAAGGTTGCACAATCCCGACAGAAGAGCTACGCTGATCAAAGGCGTAGGCCATTGGATTTTGACGTCGGAGAGCACGTGTATCTTCGTGTATCTCTGATGAAGGGAATTCACTGGTTTGGTGTAAAGGGGAAACTCGCTCCCCGTTTTATAGGTCCTTTTGCTATCACGGAGAAGTGCGGACCCGTAGCCTACCAGCTGGAATTACCGGCAAGTCTACTGGGTGTTCATGATGTATTCCATGTGTCACAGCTGTGGAAGTGCCTCAAATTCACTGCTTATGTCCGCACCGAGGAAATCGACGAATTGAAACCGGACCTTACCTACACCAAGCGACCGGTTCAGATTTTGGATGAAAAGATTCGGGTAACCCGGAACTGGACGATCAGATTTTTCAATGTGCTGTGGAGTAATCACACCGCGGAAGAGGCGACGTGGGAAGTGAAGATTACCTCTGCACCAACTATCCGGAACTATTAGCTTGGTACAGTTTTTGATTACCTCTCCCGTCTCGTTCTTCTTTTGTAATCTCAGGACGAGATTCTTTTAAGGGGGGAGGAATGTAAAAGTCCCAGAAATGTATATGAATGAAACCGAGGTTTAAGTTCATATGTGTGGCAAAGACATGAAAAATGGGACTTGCTAAAACTCTTGTTCATTCAAAGTGATACATGGATGATTATCCAAAATGAGGCTCACATCTTTATTGGAAAGTGTTGAACCAATAAGGATTTAAACACCCTTTGCATGCAATTTTAAAAATTAGATTTTAAATTCAAAGATCACCCAAATGGTGGTCAAAACATTGAAATAACCATGCAGCCCTAGAGTTGGAAATGTGGGAAAAAGTGGATGCCAAACTTTTCATTTTTAGGGTGGGCTACAAAAAAGAATTATGGAAGCATTTTCCAAACTCCAACCAAATTCAAATTTGTTATGCAAATTCAAGCTAAATTTGGCGAATTCAAATTCTAGCCAGCTTTCAAACTCAGAATTGTGGTATTTAGGAAGATCAGAATGAGAAGATATTTGGGAGAAAAATTTGGGGTGGGACCCACATGTCATAGATCTGAATTGTACCTTACACACTAAGTCTAAGTCTCTGTTTTTCAACTCCACCGAGTGCTCTCACCGTGTGTGCCACCGAGTATCTTGCCGCACCACCTCCTGCTGCCTGCCCCCACATGCTGGTGCCCAGGTCGGTTCACCCAGTGTCTTTGACGTGATCCCTCCCTCCTCAGACCGAGCCAACAGCGCTTTGCTTCTCCTCCTAGCGAGCAACACGGAGCAGAGCCGGTTCTTCACGTCCGCTCTCGGTTCGATCGGGAAACCAAAGAAATGATCGCGCCCCTCTCCTCCCCGAGCTGCTAAACAACACCCTGAGTTCAATTCACACCTCCCCGACCCAGAAACCGGCGAGCTTCGGCCACCTTTCCTGTGATCAGCACCACCCGCCGCGACCTAGCTCAAGAACGGTGATCGGGCACTCGTGGACAGCTCTCCACAGGAGCTTTCACGGCTGAGAATGGGTGGCAACGGAAGCGCACAGCCACCGTGCTGCTCTAACCCAAATCTCAAGCCATGCCGTGAAGCATCGGCGGCGAATTTCTAGTTTTTGCTCCGGCGAGTTCTACCCGAGCAGCCAGTACGGTTTCTTCAAATTCCCCCTCTCTGCTCCTCCATAGGTCATCAAATCTTGCACATAGGCGCTGGACTAGCCGGCGATCATGTTTCCTTTAGGATCCATTGCATCAGAACACCTCAGAGCGACGTATTCTGAGCTCTTCCGAGGGTGTTCTTCGCGGACGCATTCGGTCGCACAGTGAAACCGTATTTGCGGCCACTCCCGAGCTAGTTTGAGGTTGTGCCGAGCTTCCTAGTCATGCCCTGGTGCTGTAGAGCTAGTCGGTCAAGGTTTTGGCATGCTAGGGATCCCGGGCGACGGCGCCGAACTTCAACCGAGGCCGTCGCACGTCGCCGGGGTATTTCCGGTCGCTGGCATCTCGAACTGGTACTCCCAACGTGTTCCTCGACGGCACAAACGCCCTGGCGGCGAACTTCAGCTCGAGCGGTGGCCGGAAACGGCGAATCGGCGAGTGGCAGTTAGCTCCGGCGAGCTGACCGCGCGGGCCCGCGAAGGGCCGGCCAGAGGAAGAAGATGGTCGTGGGCCCCGGCTGTTAGCGGTAGAAAAGTTTAAATCTGGGATCAGTTTGTGGCCGGATCGGGTGTGCTGGCGCGCTGAAGAGCTGTGGCCCGGTGTGGCCCATTCCTTATTGGCTGGGATTTAAATAGCGGGCCCAGTTGACTTTTCAGTAGGAAAACAATTCCAGAGGTTGCTCAAACTTTGGAAATTCATAGCTCTCTGTAGAAACCTCCAAATTGAGTGGTTACAATTGAGTAGGAATTTGCTAAATACAAGCTGCTGTGTTCATAAGAGTCCAGAAACATTTTCAGAAAATGTTTCCCACTTGTAAAATCTATTCTGGGAAATCCATTGCTCCAAAAATCATAGGAAAATTTAGGCAAGCTCTCTGAGACATACTTGAAATTGTGGTTCACTAAATTGGGCTTGAAAATGCACAGTACTCCAGAATTAATTGTTTTAAGTAGGAAAGCTTAAAGAATTGTTCTGGGAGAACTACTCAAGTAAAAGGGCTGAATTTTGGACCAAATTACTTTAATGTGACCAAGAACTCACATATAAATTATCAGCTCAAGTTGAGCCCTTGAACTCCCTGTTCTTATTCTCCATACTTATGTATATGTGGAGATACATAAGAGACATTGTGAGAATTATGGAGAACACAATTTAACTCCACATTAGCTGCAATTTGGCAAGCTAAATCCCTAGGTAGTTTAGAACCTGCTGTAAAAGCTTTGAGGCCATTGGAGTTCTTGTTCTTCAGTTGCATTCAAATCTTTTCAGCTCATCTATTATGTTCATTAGAAAACATAGTTAGTGTATAGCTAAAACCCTAAGATCAATTTAGTCATTTCTGTTTCTTTGCACAACATAGGCAAATCAAGCCATTCTTAGCTTTTCCACACAACCTCTGTTCCTAAGAACTCAATTCTATAACTTCTTTCCGTTCCAGTCTACAAAACTTGTGCATATGCATTTCAATAGGAACCACAACGAAGGGGATTCAAAGGAGTGATTCATTGACGTGGATCAAGCTCCGGAGAGTCAAGGGTTGATCTATCAAGATCACTAACTGAGTATATACGACTACCCTGCAAAACAGGCAAGCTCCGGTTTGCATTTAACAGCTGTTAAGTTTTTATTTTGTATTCACTTTCGGTTAAGTTATGAAATGTGCATTAGTTCTAGTGTTTGATACTCCTCTTGCATAACCAAATGAACCCATGGAGTACTGGGTAGGTGTCTTTCACCGTGTAGAACTGCCAGTTGTAAGGGCCTCAGTTTTTGACACTCATTTGCAGTATTCATCACCACACCACACACCTCATTTGAGGAAAAATGATGAACACAAATAAAGAGCAAGTAACAATTATCAACATGCTCATTAGGGAACAAACTCACACATTGCAAAAGTGGTACTTCCCACATGTGATATAGATGGGCTGGACATATGAAAACTCCTACACTTTGCTAAGGATGTCCATGCCAAGTTTCACCCAAATTCAAAACATTTTTGAGGTCATCTTGGGTGTAGATAGGAAAGGGGCAGTTTGAAAACATATTCAAATTCAAACTGTTTTCACCCACTGAATTTAAAAGTGGAAGGCATATTCTTGCTCAGCACATTTTTGTGAGCTCACACACCAATTTTCACTCCATTTGGAGTTGATCTTGACATGAGCTAAGGGGGAGAAATTCAAACTTTATTTGAATTTCAAACTGCACTTGTGCTGAAATTCATTCAAACCAAACCTCATTTGAACTTTGATCAATTCAAATGGCTCTTGGGTGAATAATTTGAGTTGCCAAGGGTAGAATAGGGTTCACTGTTTACCACAGCTGTTAGGAATAAATTTCAGAGGTTAAAAGAGGAGTGGGACCCACATGTCAGCCTCAGCCTCAAAGCAAACCGACTGAACCACAGTTCAGTCGGTTCCCGGCTGTTGTGCGCGCGCGCCACCGAAGGGGCCGGCCGGCGCCAGCTCCTGCTGCGTGCCCCAAGCCGGAGGCCAGCCGGCCGAGCTATTTATTCCCTCCCCGGCGTGCCTCAGTCACCATTTCCCCGAGCTACCGACGTGCGCGACTGCTTTTCCCACTGCCATCGCCGCCGCTCGAGTTCCTGCTTGATCAAGCCGATCGCAGCTCCCTCTTTCCATTCCAAGGTCCCAGCAAGGTACTAGCAACCATCCTCCATCCTTCCCATTGATAGAAATCGATTGAAACCGAGTGATATCGGCTGTGCCGAAAGATCAAACTCGGAACTGGAAACCGCCGCACCTCGGGCTCTCATGGACAGCCCAACCTGGGCGTTGTCACACCCGAGCCAAGGCACCCTTGGACGCGCAAGTGATCGGTGCTGCTCATCCCCGAGCCACAGCTCGAGTGGTTGCTCACCGGCGGCGAATTTCCACTTTTCCCCTTTCTGTGTGCAGAACGACCCTCGGGTACGATTCTGTTTAATTCATGCTCTAGAAAGGATTAGAGGGCCTCAGGCCACTCCCACACGAACTAGACACGGTGACGCACAAGTTGCCTTCACAACTCTGGGCCGGAGAACTTCTGTGCCCGGCGTAATTCAAGGTCTACTAATGGCGGAACGCACGGGGGGTATCGGGCGCACGGTGAGGACCTATTTCGGGCCTTCCCCGAGCTGCCCCGAGTTCATGTCGACCTTCTCTGAGGTCCACTGATGCTCCCCGACCGGTTTCCCAAGTAGCTGAGGCACTAGGAGCATCAGCCGACATGGCCGAAGTCGTTCCGATATGGCGGCTCGTCGCCGACCATGCTCCGGCCGTTGTCATGAGCAGCTGACCCTCGGATCATGTTCCCCAAGTAAAAGTAGGCAGGGGCGGCCAGAATCAAGAAGTTTGAAGCTGTACAGCAGCCGGCGGCGAGCTCTCCGGCGAGGTCCCTCGGCGGCGGAGCGCGGGTGTCGCGAGGTTGAAGACGGGGGTGGACCCCAGCTGTCAGCGGCCGATATTTTGAATCGGGATCCGGCTGCGGCCGGGATCGGGTGTGCTGGCGCGCAAAAAGCCTTGTGGGCCGCGGTGTGTTGTCGCTTCGGCGTGCGACGCGTGTCCCCTGGGCCCACGCGCAAGTTTAAACTTTTCCCCGATTTTCAGATTTCCTTCAAACTTCAAATCCTTATAACTTTGGCTAGAAAGCTCCAAATTGAGTGAACCAAATTTTGCTGGATTCAGCTCTTTGAGTACTTTCCAGAAAATCAAGTGTCACTTCATGAAATTCCTTAATTCTCCAGAATTAATTCCTTAAAGTTTAAACTGTTAGGAATTTTAACTGGAGAATCATTTGGAGGAAAATCCTGAAATTTTGCTGAGATGTTCACCAAAATATCCTTGAACTACCATAAAAATTTCAGATCCATTTGAGCTCATTTAGTCCACCTAATGGTGTGATTAGTAAAACTGTTCCAGAGAAAATAGAAAATGTTCAGAAACATTTTCAGAATTTTCTCTGAAATTGTTTAGCTCATATCTTTAGTTAGAGACTTCCAAATTAAGTGAGACCAATTCCATTAGAACCCTCTGAAAATCTAGTTTTCAGAAAGTCATAGTTTGTTTCATGAAAATACCTAGAACACCCTAAAAGCCTTTAATTAAGGTCAAGGACATAATTATTTGTGGAGGGCTCAAATGAGCTTTGCTGCAACTAAAACTTGACCAAGTCTCTGTTTAGGTTGTAACCAAGCCACCGTAAAAGTTTCACAGTCATTAGATCTATCTAGTAAAGGTTATAGACTTCACAACTTCAAAGTTAATACAAAAGCATTTAATTAATACATATATTGTTCTTATCATGTAGTCGCTAAGGTCGAGGAGGAACCCGAAGTCCTAGACTTCGTTACTCCGGAGGAACAGCTAGCCTACGACCAAGAGCAGCAAGGCAAGCCCCGGTTTGCATTAACCATTTTATAAATTTTTATTGTTTTGAGCACATACTTGTTTTCTTTATGTTGTGCATCAGAGTCTTGTTTGGAAACCCCACTGCATAGCCAAGAAAACCATGGGTTGGGGTTTAGGATTGCAAACCCCGTTAGCCACTGCATTGCTAGGATAGAGTAGGATTCGGTACAAGTCGAGTAGTTGGAACTACTCGCGAGAATAGGCTAGAGGCACATTGCTCGGGTAGAGATAGCACATGATACACATGGCAAGAAAATGAGACCGAGCGGAGAGTAAGGGCAGCAGGACTTTGGGGCCTGTGTGCTGTAGCTCCGCTTGTGTCGATTGAGGACCGAGCCGTGTGCGGGCCTGTTGAACAAGCTAGAACAGTACCGAAGACTTACCGGCTATATGGGAACCGGGAAACTGATGTAACTCGGGTAGCTGGGTGTTGAGGCATTGCCCGTCGTTCAGAGGGTAGGTTGAGAGCTCGAGGTGTAAATCAGCTGGCGGCACAGAGATGCGCGTGCAGGGACCTCTTGCTCGGGACGATGGGACCGGTTCAATATTTGGCTAACGGGTGAAAGGTAGTCGCGTACGGCGTCCGTGATGGTTGTTGTAGGCAACATCGAGTACGGGCGTACGTGACGGGTTGTTCGGGTAACCCTGCAGGTGTAAATCGATTATAATCGCCGTCCCTCGCGGTCAGTGAGTACCACTTGTTCACTGTACCGTGACGTAGAAAGAACAGGCTAGTTACATGTTAAAATGTTGCTGATTGAAAGTTGGATATTGATTGTTAATGATATGTTGTAGCTTAGTGCTAACTAAAGTTCTTTTCAACTTTGGGCAAAGTACATGAGAGAAATGCGTTTCTTGTTTGATTGCGGCTCTCTCATGTGCCTTAGCGTAAAGTTCTCCACAACCTGCTGCTAAAACTTGAAAGTAAGGTTCTACTAATTAGGCGAGTCCTTGCAAATGATTTTTACCTCATGCAACCCACCACCCTCATGTAGAAGTTTCATGTTTAGGTGAGACGGGTCAGACTTGCTGAGCCTTCGTGCTCACTGCTTGTGTTTGAAGCTTTTGCAGGGTTCTATGAGGAAGGGACTCCCGAAGAGGAGACGGAACCCCAGGAGGGGAACCCCGTCGAGTGGGAGTCGTGCACGCCGCAGAGTTAGTGTGCGAGTGTGCTAGCAAGGACACGTTCGAGGGCTGAACGTGCACTTGATGCTTAGTCTACGCCCGCGAGTGTGGACTAAACTTATTTTGATGTAAACATGTTAATAAACCTGTTTATGTAATAAAGCTTCCGCTTCCGCTTTGTACCTTTGACGTGTGTTATACGGTGTTGTGCAACGCAGCACCCCTCAGCGTGATCCTGGCTCGACAGGACCAGTGGGGTCGTGTCAGCGTGGTATCAGAGCTCGCTTGAGGTTTAACACAGTACAAAGGTCTTCTTTTTCAAAAATCCAGTGAGGAACGAGTTAGTAGCCCGTATAAGGATGTTATTAGTATATAGAAAGTGGCTTATTAACTTATTTGTTATGTCGGAAAATCGTGCATCTCGGGACGTTCATGTCTTGGGGGGTGCACGTAAGCGCTGTCCACCAGTGCGCACAAGCTGAAGGGTGGAGCCCCACGGGTGGCAGGTAACCCGACCCGCTTTGATATCCTCTACGACTCTTCATGTCGTTTGGGGTATTCGAGCAACGTCTGTCCCTGGCGTGCGTGGTGCAACATGGGAGGCCCCGTCACGTGGTCTGAAACGTGAACACGTAACTCAAGGCGTGTTTGGCTTGAGAACATCCGGGCGAGTGATGACGGCCGGGTGTACAAACTGTATGGATTCCGGGCTCGGTGTGCAGCCGAGTCTGATGATTGTTTGAGTTTCTGCAGGTAGCCTTACCACGAAACGGTAGACGTGTAGCATCCGTGTGCGAGTGACGAGTAGTGCCACTGAACTAACGAAGCCGGCTAAATCCGGTATAGGTTTTTCCTTTGTGAGGACGTAGTACCGACATAATCTGGTGACGCCTCGACGTCACACCCAACTAAATGAACAACTTCATTTAAAAACTTGAAGGTTTTGATCCAAAGTAGTAAAACTTGATGTAACTCCTTCCCTTGAACAGGATATTCAAAGTTAATAAGTTTTCAACTTATAGGATGTTAAGGACAGAGCACTCTGTTTTCAGCTAAATCAAGGCTGAAGTTAATCAGAGGTTAGAGGTTGAGTTCTTTCGAGGTTGGGGTCGAATGATACATTTCTGGAAAGCTTTGGAGGAGCTTTACAACTTTTCTGTTGAGTTCCAGAGGTGTTTCATCCCTTAACCACTCGAAAAATGCAGTAGAGTTGAAACTGTCCAGAAAACAGGACGGAGCAAAGACTCTCTGTAGACTCTCTGTAAATTAAGCATAACTTCCTGCATAAAAACCCAAAAATAGAAAATGAGGTGGTTCTGGGAAGCTTATGAGATGGGTTACAACTTTGTAACAGAAAGTTTTGTCAGATTAGGAACAGAATTAACTGGAATTCTTGGATCAAATCAGTACCTAAGGCAGGGAGGTGCTGCCCAATTGTTCCCAGAAATTCTGTTAACTTTGACATCTCATAACTTTTGAACCAGAGCAGATCTTAGGCCAACCAAATACTTTCTGGAAAGCTATTGAAGTTAACTTTAACTTTGATGTTGAGCTCCAGGACTGGTTTTGCCTTTAACCTGGCCTAAATCAGATTAATATGGAAACTGGTCAGGGCTGTCATGGGAACAGCAGATCAGCAGTCAAATTTGTTTAAAAATTTGAACTATGTTTCCAAGTGTTAAGGGTTCAATGACATATCTTATGTTATAACTCAATGGTCTACTGTGTAAATAAATATTTGACATTTCTCAAATATATTTTTACAGATGGCAGCAGATAAACGGTTGGAGAACGGGTGGGTAGTTTCCCACTGCTCTGACCGTAGCGGCTACCCGGGAGCATTGTGGCTAATGCTCCAATATTTCGGGTACAACCAGATGCCGCAATACTTCGCCAAGGAAGAAGGCGAAGAGGGGAACAAGACGTGGACGATCCATGTCGAGGTTCCTGCAGGGCCTACGCCACCCGGTTGGGTGCCATTCACCGTCACGGTGAGAGGAAGACGCAGGAATTCCTACACCTGCAACAAGGGAGCCGGAACGCGCTGGAGTACTCCAGAGCGTTCAACGATCTCGCACTCTACGCGTCGTATCACGCAGATACGGACGAGAAGCGGCGGGACCACTTTTACCAGGGGCTTAACCCGCTCCTGAAGGACAAGCTGGCGATGTTCAATCGCGGCAGCCTCAACGACATAATTGATGTTGCGATTGTTCAGGAAGACTCCGGCAAGGAGTTGGCGGCGGCAGAGCGAAAGCGAAGCGCGCCGCAGAGCAGCGGAGAAGGAGGCGGTCCTTCTCAGAAGTTTCGGATGGTGAATCGCCCACCATCAGGTCCGCGCTGGCAACCACCACAGCGGTCGATGCCGTTCCGCGGTCGGCCGTACTCTTCACCGGCATTCCGGCCGGTACTGCCAGCACCACCGCAACAACAACAGCAGCAGCGGGCGATGCCGCGTGCGTTTGCACCTCCGCAACGCATGCCGGGCTTTCGTCCCCCGAGTACTCCACCAGCAGCGGCCACATGTTACAAGTGTGGTCGTCCAGGACACTTCGCGAGCAGTTGCCCGGAGAGGCAAGGCGGCGGAGTGGTACCACAGTTTCCGGGGAGGAATCAACCCCGGAACCCTACTAATGCGCGGCGGGCAAACCCTAGGCCCGGCACTGTCCACCAGCTTGCCATTGAGGACGTGCCGGAGGGCGAGCCAATCCTTGCGGGTATGTTCCAACTCCACCAGCATCCCGCTATAGTACTATTTGATTCAGGCGCCACGCATAATTTTATTAGCCAAGCTTTCATTGCTAAACACAGCTTGCCAATACTACCCACCGATAGTCCATATTTAATTTGTTCACCGGGTGGGAAGATTTCAGCAAGCGTAATGGTCTCCAAAGCACCATTATGCTTAGCGGGTAGAGTGTACCCCACGTCTCTCATTATCTTAGAGGGACAGAAGGTCGATGTCATCCTAGGGATGTCGTGGTTAACCCGCCACAGCGCTGTTTTAGACACCGTCCTCCGAGTCGTGCACTTAAACTCAGAAGTGCACGGTTCTCACTCATTATTTCTGGACAGTCCAGAAATAAAACTTCCAAGTGTCTATCAAGCCACAACCATCAGATTGGAAGACATTCCAGTGGTCCGAGAATTCCCTGATGTATTCCCGGATGATTTGCCGGGGGTGCCACCCGATAGAGAGGTGGAGTTCAAGATTGAACTTGCACCGGGAACCATGCCAATATCCCGAAGGCCGTACAAGATGGCGCCCAAGGAGTTGGCGGAACTGAAGACTCAGCTCACGGACCTTCTGGAGAAGGGTTTTATTAGGCCGAGCTCCTCGCCATGGGGCTGTTCGGCATTATTTGTCAAAAAGAAGGATGAAACGTTGCGGCTTTGCGTGGACTACCGTCCATTAAATGCCGTAACCATCAAGAACAAGTACCCGTTGCCACGGATCGACATGTTGTTTGATCAGTTGGTCGAAGCAAAGGTCTTTTCCAAGAGGGATTTAAGATCCGGGTACCATCAGATTAAGATCAGGGCTGAGGACATTCCAAAGACAGCTTTTTCGACAAGGTACGGACTTTATGAGTACCTGGTCATGTCCTTTGGCCTCACCAATGCTCCAGCTCACTTCATGTATTTAATGAACTCGGTGTTCATGCCGGAGCTGGACAAGTTTGTCGTGGTCTTCATCGACGACATCCTGGTATACTCCAAGTCGGAGGAAGATCACAAGAAACATCTGCGTATAGTCTTGCAACGGCTGCGGGATCACAAGTTATACGCAAAGTTCAGCAAATGCGAGTTTTGGATATCGCAAGTGCCTTTCCTCGGACATATCATCTCAGCGGAGGGTATCGCTGTGGACCCGAGCAAGATCACGCAAGTGCTGAATTGGAAATCCCCGAGAACTGTTCATGAGGTACGGAGTTTCCTCGGACTCGCGGGATATTATCGGAGGTTCATTCCGAACTTCTCGAAGATTGCCAGGCCAATGACAGAGCTGCTGAAGAAAGCTACCAAATATGTTTGGAGTCCAGCATGTGAAGCAGCATTCAAGGCTTTAGTCAAGCACCTAACATCAGCACCGGTTTTGGCGCAGCCAGACACAACAAAACCGTTCGATGTGTACTGCGATGCATCCGGCATTGGGCTCGGATGTGTGCTGATGCAAAACCGAAGGGTGGTCGCGTATGGGTCACGGCAGCTTAGGAATCATGAGCAAAATTATCCAACTCATGACTTGGAGCTCGCTGCCGTGGTACTTGCACTGAAAATGTGGAGGCACTACCTACTCGGTAACCTCGTACATTTATATACCGACCACAAAAGCCTCAAGTACATCTTCACTCAGAAGGAGCTGAACATGAGGCAACGAAGATGGTTGGAACTGATAAAGGATTACGAGATAGAGATCCATTATCATCCGGGCAAGGCAAACGTTGTGGCAGACGCGCTAAGCCGCAAGTCACACGTCAATAATCTGACCATCACACCGTTGGAAGAGAGCGAACCACCACTACATGTGATTCCACATGGAGCTCTCTACAACCTAGCTTTGATCCCCACCATCCGTGAAGAGATAGCGGCAGCCCAGAAGAATGACAAGGGCATGTCACATTTGCGGAGACGTGTAGACAGTGGGGAGTTGAAATGTTTCCGGAAGGACGGAGACGGCGTCCTATGGTTCAAGGACCGGATCGTCGTACCCCGAAACCCGGAGTTACGGAAGAAAATCTTTGATGAGGCTCACTTATCAAAGTTTTCTATTCACCCCGGCAGCAACAAGATGTATCAAGAACTCAGAAGCAAGTTTTGGTGGACACGGATGAAGCGAGAGACTGCAAAATACGTGTCCGAGTGTGATACATGTCGACGGGTGAAGGCAGACCACATGCGGAAACCGGGACTGCTGCAACCACTGGGCATTCCTGCCTGGAAGTGGGAGGACGTGAGCATGGATTTCGTCGTCGGTTTACCCACCACCTTACAGAAACATGATTCTGTGTGGGTGATCGTCGATCGGCTCACCAAAGTTGCCCATTTCATCCCGGTCAACACCAACTACAACGCCAAGAAGTACGCTGAACTGTACATCTCACGGATCCTATGCTTATACGGCGTACCCCGTACTATCGTATCGGACCGGGGCACTTTATTTGTGTCCCGTTTTTGGGAGCAGCTCCACGCTGCCTTGGGGACGAAGCTGATCCGTAGTTCAGCCTACCACCCGCAGACGGATGGGCAAACGGAGCGGGTAAATCAAATCCTAGAAGACATGCTACGAGCTTGCGCTATCGACCGCGGCAAGAATTGGGATGATCACTTGCCATTAGCCGAGTTCTCGTACAACAATGGGTACCAAGCCAGCATCAAGATGGCGCCCTACGAGGCGCTATACGGCAGGAGATGCCGCACACCACTGAACTGGTGTGAATCTGGCGAGAGGGTTACCTTCGGGATTGATCTTGTCAACAACGCGGAAGAAAAGGTTCGATTAATTCAAGCGAACCTAAAAGCCGCTCAATCCCGACAGAAACAGTATGCGGACCGGAGAAGGCGCCCATTACAATTCGAAGTTGGAGATCACGTATACCTACGAGTGTCTCCAATGAAGGGCGTAAACAGATTTGGGGTGAGAGGAAAGTTAGCACCCCGATTCATCGGTCCATTCCAGATTACCGAAAGATGTGGATCGGTGGCATACCGGCTAAGATTACCAGAAGCACTTTCCGGTGTGCACGACGTCTTTCACATTTCCCAGCTGAGGAAGTGTCTCAAGCTATCAACTACCGTTCAGCTGGAAGACATTGAAGAACTGCAACCGGATCTCACCTATCGGGAGGAACCGGTGCAGATTATTGATGAAAAGGCCCGAACCACACGCAACCGTACGTTGTGGTTCTACAAGGTTCTGTGGAGTAATCACTCCATGGATGAAGCGACATGGGAGAGCGAAGAATTCCTTCGCACTAACTACCCCGACTTTCTCACGTCGCATATCCGGTAATTTTTCCACCGTCCTCTCTCTCATTTTCACCTTATAATCTCGGGACGAGATTCTTTTAAGGGGGGAGGAATGTAAGGGCCTCAGTTTTTGAC
The DNA here is from genome assembly GCA_030760725.1 of Neostapfia colusana. Lineage (NCBI taxonomy): Eukaryota > Viridiplantae > Streptophyta > Magnoliopsida > Poales > Poaceae > Neostapfia > Neostapfia colusana. Next base: position 36,996,540 of record JASWHV010000009.1, on the reverse strand, counting down.
ACTCATTTGCAGTATTCATCACCACACCACACACCTCATTTGAGGAAAAATGATGAACACAAATAAAGAGCAAGTAACAATTATCAACATGCTCATTAGGGAACAAACTCACACATTGCAAAAGTGGTACTTCCCACATGTGATATAGATGGGCTGGACATATGAAAACTCCTACACTTTGCTAAGGATGTCCATGCCAAGTTTCACCCAAATTCAAAACATTTTTGAGGTCATCTTGGGTGTAGATAGGAAAGGGGCAGTTTGAAAACATATTCAAATTCAAACTGTTTTCACCCACTGAATTTAAAAGTGGAAGGCATATTCTTGCTCAGCACATTTTTGTGAGCTCACACACCAATTTTCACTCCATTTGGAGTTGATCTTGACATGAGCTAAGGGGGAGAAATTCAAACTTTATTTGAATTTCAAACTGCACTTGTGCTGAAATTCATTCAAACCAAACCTCATTTGAACTTTGATCAATTCAAATGGCTCTTGGGTGAATAATTTGAGTTGCCAAGGGTAGAATAGGGTTCACTGTTTACCACAGCTGTTAGGAATAAATTTCAGAGGTTAAAAGAGGAGTGGGACCCACATGTCAGCCTCAGCCTCAAAGCAAACCGACTGAACCACAGTTCAGTCGGTTCCCGGCTGTTGTGCGCGCGCGCCACCGAAGGGGCCGGCCGGCGCCAGCTCCTGCTGCGTGCCCCAAGCCGGAGGCCAGCCGGCCGAGCTATTTATTCCCTCCCCGGCGTGCCTCAGTCACCATTTCCCCGAGCTACCGACGTGCGCGACTGCTTTTCCCACTGCCATCGCCGCCGCTCGAGTTCCTGCTTGATCAAGCCGATCGCAGCTCCCTCTTTCCATTCCAAGGTCCCAGCAAGGTACTAGCAACCATCCTCCATCCTTCCCATTGATAGAAATCGATTGAAACCGAGTGATATCGGCTGTGCCGAAAGATCAAACTCGGAACTGGAAACCGCCGCACCTCGGGCTCTCATGGACAGCCCAACCTGGGCGTTGTCACACCCGAGCCAAGGCACCCTTGGACGCGCAAGTGATCGGTGCTGCTCATCCCCGAGCCACAGCTCGAGTGGTTGCTCACCGGCGGCGAATTTCCACTTTTCCCCTTTCTGTGTGCAGAACGACCCTCGGGTACGATTCTGTTTAATTCATGCTCTAGAAAGGATTAGAGGGCCTCAGGCCACTCCCACACGAACTAGACACGGTGACGCACAAGTTGCCTTCACAACTCTGGGCCGGAGAACTTCTGTGCCCGGCGTAATTCAAGGTCTACTAATGGCGGAACGCACGGGGGGTATCGGGCGCACGGTGAGGACCTATTTCGGGCCTTCCCCGAGCTGCCCCGAGTTCATGTCGACCTTCTCTGAGGTCCACTGATGCTCCCCGACCGGTTTCCCAAGTAGCTGAGGCACTAGGAGCATCAGCCGACATGGCCGAAGTCGTTCCGATATGGCGGCTCGTCGCCGACCATGCTCCGGCCGTTGTCATGAGCAGCTGACCCTCGGATCATGTTCCCCAAGTAAAAGTAGGCAGGGGCGGCCAGAATCAAGAAGTTTGAAGCTGTACAGCAGCCGGCGGCGAGCTCTCCGGCGAGGTCCCTCGGCGGCGGAGCGCGGGTGTCGCGAGGTTGAAGACAGGGGTGGACCCCAGCTGTCAGCGGCCGATATTTTGAATCGGGATCCGGCTGCGGCCGGGATCGGGTGTGCTGGCGCGCAAAAAGCCTTGTGGGCCGCGGTGTGTTGTCGCTTCGGCGTGCGACGCGTGTCCCCTGGGCCCACGCGCAAGTTTAAACTTTTCCCCGATTTTCAGATTTCCTTCAAACTTCAAATCCTTATAACTTTGGCTAGAAAGCTCCAAATTGAGTGAACCAAATTTTGCTGGATTCAGCTCTTTGAGTACTTTCCAGAAAATCAAGTGTCACTTCATGAAATTCCTTAATTCTCCAGAATTAATTCCTTAAAGTTTAAACTGTTAGGAATTTTAACTGGAGAATCATTTGGAGGAAAATCCTGAAATTTTGCTGAGATGTTCACCAAAATATCCTTGAACTACCATAAAAATTTCAGATCCATTTGAGCTCATTTAGTCCACCTAATGGTGTGATTAGTAAAACTGTTCCAGAGAAAATAGAAAATGTTCAGAAACATTTTCAGAATTTTCTCTGAAATTGTTTAGCTCATATCTTTAGTTAGAGACTTCCAAATTAAGTGAGACCAATTCCATTAGAACCCTCTGAAAATCTAGTTTTCAGAAAGTCATAGTTTGTTTCATGAAAATACCTAGAACACCCTAAAAGCCTTTAATTAAGGTCAAGGACATAATTATTTGTGGAGGGCTCAAATGAGCTTTGCTGCAACTAAAACTTGACCAAGTCTCTGTTTAGGTTGTAACCAAGCCACCGTAAAAGTTTCACAGTCATTAGATCTATCTAGTAAAGGTTATAGACTTCACAACTTCAAAGTTAATACAAAAGCATTTAATTAATACATATATTGTTCTTATCATGTAGTCGCTAAGGTCGAGGAGGAACCCGAAGTCCTAGACTTCGTTACTCCGGAGGAACAGCTAGCCTACGACCAAGAGCAGCAAGGCAAGCCCCGGTTTGCATTAACCATTTTATAAATTTTTATTGTTTTGAGCACATACTTGTTTTCTTTATGTTGTGCATCAGAGTCTTGTTTGGAAACCCCACTGCATAGCCAAGAAAACCATGGGTTGGGGTTTAGGATTGCAAACCCCGTTAGCCACTGCATTGCTAGGATAGAGTAGGATTCGGTACAAGTCGAGTAGTTGGAACTACTCGCGAGAATAGGCTAGAGGCACATTGCTCGGGTAGAGATAGCACATGATACACATGGCAAGAAAATGAGACCGAGCGGAGAGTAAGGGCAGCAGGACTTTGGGGCCTGTGTGCTGTAGCTCCGCTTGTGTCGATTGAGGACCGAGCCGTGTGCGGGCCTGTTGAACAAGCTAGAACAGTACCGAAGACTTACCGGCTATATGGGAACCGGGAAACTGATGTAACTCGGGTAGCTGGGTGTTGAGGCATTGCCCGTCGTTCAGAGGGTAGGTTGAGAGCTCGAGGTGTAAATCAGCTGGCGGCACAGAGATGCGCGTGCAGGGACCTCTTGCTCGGGACGATGGGACCGGTTCAATATTTGGCTAACGGGTGAAAGGTAGTCGCGTACGGCGTCCGTGATGGTTGTTGTAGGCAACATCGAGTACGGGCGTACGTGACGGGTTGTTCGGGTAACCCTGCAGGTGTAAATCGATTATAATCGCCGTCCCTCGCGGTCAGTGAGTACCACTTGTTCACTGTACCGTGACGTAGAAAGAACAGGCTAGTTACATGTTAAAATGTTGCTGATTGAAAGTTGGATATTGATTGTTAATGATATGTTGTAGCTTAGTGCTAACTAAAGTTCTTTTCAACTTTGGGCAAAGTACATGAGAGAAATGCGTTTCTTGTTTGATTGCGGCTCTCTCATGTGCCTTAGCGTAAAGTTCTCCACAACCTGCTGCTAAAACTTGAAAGTAAGGTTCTACTAATTAGGCGAGTCCTTGCAAATGATTTTTACCTCATGCAACCCACCACCCTCATGTAGAAGTTTCATGTTTAGGTGAGACGGGTCAGACTTGCTGAGCCTTCGTGCTCACTGCTTGTGTTTGAAGCTTTTGCAGGGTTCTATGAGGAAGGGACTCCCGAAGAGGAGACGGAACCCCAGGAGGGGAACCCCGTCGAGTGGGAGTCGTGCACGCCGCAGAGTTAGTGTGCGAGTGTGCTAGCAAGGACACGTTCGAGGGCTGAACGTGCACTTGATGCTTAGTCTACGCCCGCGAGTGTGGACTAAACTTATTTTGATGTAAACATGTTAATAAACCTGTTTATGTAATAAAGCTTCCGCTTCCGCTTTGTACCTTTGACGTGTGTTATACGGTGTTGTGCAACGCAGCACCCCTCAGCGTGATCCTGGCTCGACAGGACCAGTGGGGTCGTGTCACCAGTCTTAAGTAAGGTTCGGTAGAATTCGAGTGGTGAGATGCTACTCGCATGTTCAGGAACAACAGGGGCATACAGGGTTGGTTCATAAATGAATTAGCAAGTTAAAGTTGAGACCGGAAGGTTGTAGGGGCAGCAGGAGATAGGGGCCTGGGTGTCGTAGACCTGTCCATGTCGGTCAAGGACCAATCCGTATGCGGCCCTGTTGAACAAGTTTTAGTTGTGTACCAGACTCATGCTGGTATTATGGGACCCAGTAAACCGATGTACCTCGGGAGCTGTCGTTGGGCCTTTTTGGGTCGCCTCAGGCGGACAGCCGGTGTGCAGTATGTGGGGAACATTCTCATGGCATCTCATGTCGGCAGGTGCACCATGAGAGTGGCTACTGTACGGGGCGACTTGATCGATTCAACGGGGGTGAAACGGGGGAAAGGCTGCCACGTACGACGTCAGTGATGGTTGCTGTAGGCAACGTCGAGTACGGGCGTACGTGTCGTGTAGTCCTTGTGTTATTGATTCGAATCACCGTCGCTCGAGGAATGACCAAGCATACTTGTTCTCACAGTCGTGACGTAGTAAGAACTTGCATGAGAAATGAACTAATCACATTGGTTGAAGTTTATACTACCCTTGTATGGTATCTTTGATGATTAGCTAGTGCCAACTCGATTCTTTATGCCGTGGGCAAATTAGATCGGGGGAAAGCGTTTCTTGTTTGATTGTGGACTCCCGATGTGGCGTGCCTAAGGTTACTTAAAATTGTGGCCAATAATACCTGAAAGTAAGGATTCACTTTTAGACGAGTTTAGTATGCATTATGCTATCCTACTTTAGGTTCATAACCTCCCATATAGTTTCATGTTTAGGGTGACGGTTAAGTCTTGCTGAGCGTTATGCTCACGGATGCTATCCGAGTTGTTTTGCAGATATTTGACTTCATGCTTATGAGAAGGGATGCCGATGAGACTCGGGAACCTCCGAGTGCTTACTCAAAGAGCGTCCTCGCCGCTGCAGATTGTTCTTCGTGTTGCTAGTAAGAAACGTCCGCGGGCTGGACTGTTTCTTTGCTGCTAAGTTAGGATGGAGTCGTGAGAGTTATAGTATTCCACTATAGCTTATTTCAAGACAAGTATTTGTAGAACGCTTTTGTACGCTTCCGCAAATGATTTATGTAATGTGATGTGTTTCTTCGACCCGTGTGCTGTTGGGAGCCACATATCATGGCACCACCTAATGAGGTCCTGTTGTCGATGGGGCGTCGGACCCTCACAGCATGGTATCAGAGCTGTTATAGCTAGGCCCTAAATTCATGCAAGAAACAAGCTGGTGCAGTCCTCCCGAGCTGGCAGAGCTCCCAAAGTAGCTCGCGACGGCGCGACGGCTCGGTGGGACTCCGGTGATGTCGCCCCGATGAACTAGCCAGCCAAAAGCTCCCTGGAAAGGTCCTACAGCACCAGTGAGGGCTGGAGAAGCTCGGCATGGTCGCACACGGGCTCGGGAATGGCTCCAAACTAGGGTTCATCGTTCACCTGAACCTTCCCGCCATAGTTGCCATCGGAAAGACCAGAAATACGCCATGCACCATGTGTTTCATGCTAGGTTTCAACAAGGGAATTGTTGCTAAGCAAGGCTAGGTCATGTGAGTGCAATTTGCAGCGCTCTAAACAATTATAGCGCGAGAATGTAAACGATCTTTACTCGCGGTGTGGCGGACCGGAATCCGCTCATCCAGGATCACAGAGGGTGGTGCCGCACGACGCGACACCCGACAGCACACGTCATAAAGAAACATTGTATTACATAGAAAACCAAATGAATATGTACAAACTAGTACAAGACTTCAGTTACAAACTAGTATTTGGATTACAAAAGCGGAAGCTAAGTTTATACAACACATGCCACCTATACAGGCCGTCGTATATAAGCTTTTCCATTTTTTTAAATAGAAAATGGCTAACCTGGCTCGATGGCCAGCTACACATCCAAAGACAACAACAAAACAGTTTGATATATAAATTCACAACAAAGTGCAATAGTACACATCGACAATCACAAAGTCTGACATCCACACAAATAAAAACAAAATCACAAATCTATTGATTACTAGCCCCTCCACTACCTCCGGGAGCGAAGAAGTCATCCTGCCGCGGCGAACCTGGCGCCCTTAGCTGTGGCGATGGAGTCTGAGCCTCCGTCCCTGATCCCTGCGAAACAAAGTGACATATGTACAAGTTTACAATTGTTTTTCTAAGTTCATTAGGATTCTTAGCGGTTGGGGCTTCCACTTAATATAACTTTCTTTTTATACCTGTACTCCAGGAAACTGCTCTTGTGGTGGCGACGGCTCTAGCACGAACGGAGGTGGCTGCCACAACAGTATCTGGATTTGCTGCCCTTGCTGTCGAGCTAGCGCCTGCCATTTCAAACATTACAATTTACAAAACTAATTGAAATGCAATGTAATTAAACTATAATTGTATGTTTCTTACTTCCATTGCCGCTTGCATCTGTGCCATATAGGACGCATGGTACGCCATGGCAGCCCTGTTGTTCTCTCGCTCTCTCACCAAGGTCTCCTCCTGCCGAGCCAAGCTCTCCCGAAGCGCCATGACTTTGAGATCTCTCTCGGTGACACGGCGGCTGGAGGAGCCTGCAGCCGAAGACTGCGAGGAGCTGCCTCTCGCAGGTCGTGCCTCCCTAGAGTTGACGACTCCAGAGAATATGGCAAGCCTAAAAAAAACGAATCAATTCAAGGTAAAATTAAATAATCTTGAATTGAAAACAATGAAAGTAAATGAATTCACCTTCCGTTTGCTTTTCCACCTCCGCTTGCATACGTGGCTTGAGGGTCGATGTTCGGGGAGTTTTCCCAATCGAACCCTTCGCCGTGTATCCTAACAGCCTCTTGCCCATACCTAGTCTGAAAAACAATGAAATTGTGTAAGTTCAACAACATATATAGTGTCAAATAATTTCAGAGGTCGTGAAACTTACCAGGCGCTCTGCTGCGTACTGAGTACACTGCTCCGGCTGAGAAGGGTCAGCGTGACCTCTCCTATAGACTGCAGTAGCACTCGGTCGCACGCCGGTCTCCTTTTCCTGTGAACATATGTTAGTACGAACAATACTACATTATGAATATAATAAAAACTACCAAGAAACTTACCATCCGTTTAGCCATTCGCACAAAACCTTGGACGCCCATACCGTGCTTCCCTGAGCTCCATCTGGCATCTCGAGCCTTCTTGGACTTAGCGATGAACTCATCGCTAGCCCAATACCTGCAAAGGGCTCGGTAATCTTCAGTTCGTCCCTGTAACCAAGGGACACTAACCTGCACACATGTGTAGTTCATTAGGTGTTACTTAGCAATATTAAAATGAACAATTTAAAGAATACGCAACCTACCTCTGCGTATTGCTCCTCCGTCAAGTACGTGTCGGAGGCGTCTCTGAACGACGCAACCTCGTGGTCGTGGAGCTTTAAGTAGTCGTTAACTACTTGACTCCGAGCGTTCGAAAGCATTTACATAACAAGCTTCCGAGCGTTCACTTCGTACACAGAGCGGGCGTGATCCGTCTGCTCAGCCGGGTCCTCAAGGCGGTACCTGAGCTGTAGGAAGCCAACACAGTTCGACATATACGCACATTAATATTTGAAGGAACATAAAGAATTGAAACTTCAAATATTTATGAAAGTTACTTACCCAAAAATCTGCCCACACGACTCCCTGTAGGTTGTCGTTCTCCGGGTGAGGAACACGTGCGTAGTCGTCCCACGACGTAGCTGCACGTCCATCAATCGCACCGGGGTAGTGCAGACGCACTAAGTTCCCGATGCAACCGTTCACCGTCCTGTGGTGTTTCTGCCCGTCGTACGAGAGGTCCTCCCAAGAACTAAAAAGTCGTTTGTTAAGTCATTAAGTAAGATCATAGTCTTTGAGAACAAATAGAAATGAATACTTTATTAATGTGTTACCTGTCTCCAACCGGACGAATAATTACCGGCTCTCTAGGAATAGGTGGAGGACTAACAAAGTTACTCCTCCTCGTGCGTCTCCTCCGCTGTGGCACCACGTCTGGTGACACAGAAGGCTGGTCACCGGACGTGTCCTCAGGCTGGGTGCCCTCGGGCTTGTTGGGCAGACTACCCTGGGGGTGGCTGCCGGAGGGCTGGCTACCAGAGGGCTTGCTGCTCGAGGGCACGCTGCGCTGCGTACCCGTCTCCTGAGGTGCCGCTCTGGCCTCGGACTCATAGTCCGAATCAGACTACAATGGTAAAGTAAGTAAGCTAAATCGAAAAAGTGATTTTAATAATTTTGTGCATTGTAGAAAAATTTACCTCTGTACGCTGCAAACTGATAACCCTGTCCCGCAACTCTGGACACGCACTTAACAGCTGAGTGCGTCTGCTCCCGCTGTAAATGGAACCGTAGAAGTAGTCGTCTCTCTCCTGCGAGGGGAGGAAACCCCTCACACTCGGCGCCTTCTTCCCCTTTGAACCCTTTGAACCCTTGCTTGACGACATTCTAATCAGTTTAAAAAGTAATTACTCCTAATCAGTTTCAAAAGTAATGTAAGCGATAATTAATGTCACTTTCATTTAAAAGAACATTACTCGTAATCAGTTTCAAAATTCATCAACATCATGATCATCAACATCACGATCATCAACATCGCGATCTGTCGTCTTGAGCTGTTTACGTTTCCACTTTCGCATTGTAGATGTCTTTACATCTGCAACGTCTCCTACTAAGTTATCGAGTCCTGCACCAGACTCGACGATAAAAGAGTCTGGCAACTCTTCGTCTTGGTAAACTTCTTCAGTGTCTCCACTATTATGATAACCATCATCTCCAAGAGTATACAAGCGCTCACGAGGATTCACTTTATATACCACCCACCAAGTGCTAAGCTTCTTACATGGATAAGGTAGATAATACACTTGTTCCACTTGATGTGCAAGAACGTATGTATCTAAACCTCGTAAGCGTTCGTTGTGATTCACTTCCACCATGCCAAATTGATTTTCTCGAGTTCCATGATTGTTATCAAACCAATCACAATCAAAGAACACCACTCGAAGTTCTTTATTGCCAGCAAAAGTAAATTCCAGAATTTTGTTAATGATTCCATAGTAATTGGTTTCTTTCCCTTGTGAGTCGATTGCTCTCGTCACAACTCCGCAATTGATGTTGCTGTGAGAGGACGAAGAGTTTTGAATTGAGTTGTACGGAATCGGAAGCCATTTACGTCATATCGACCATAGCTTCTAACTTTCACTAATCCATAAGATGTTGTCGTAAATCTTGATGGATGTCTGTGTTCGCTAATACATAAGCTCGAAACCAGGATAAGAAATTAGGCCCTCCATTAATTCCAGCCCGTCGCATCGTTTCTACTTGCTTTCTCGTTGGTTGATGCTTATGTTTCCAGTTTTGGTTGTGGAACTCACTGTACACACAAAACACATGCCATCGACCTTAGCATACATGTATTGGTAAATACAATAATCATCATAAATGTAAGAGAAACACTTACTCGAAATATTTCTCTATGCCATCGATATTAGCATACATGTAGAGTAAAGCAGCAGTCCTTTCTCCTTCAGTAAAATCGTATGATGTGCTGCTGCCAACAGTAGTTCTTCTCGATTCAAAAATAGAGAGATCACTAACTGGTGGTTCGTCATCTACATTGTATCGCATTGCCGAAGTATTGACATTGTTTTCCTCTGCAAAGTAGAAACTAGAAAAGTAACCTACTTCCTTTAGAGTAAATGCTTCGGCAATGCACCCTTCAACCCTTGCTCTGTTGCCAACCATAGTTTTCAAATATCTCAATGCTCTTTCAATATGGTACATCCATCTATATTGCACAGGACCACCAACTTTTGCTTCGAATGGAAGATGTATAAGAAGATGCTGCATTGGATTGAAGAAACCAAGAGGAAATATTTTTTCCATCTTACATAAAAGTACAGGTATCTCCTTCTCTAACTTCTCCATCATGTCTTTCGTTATTTCTTTGGCACATAACTGCCTATAGAATAATGATAGCTCAGCTAACACCTTCCACACCGCTTAGAGAAGAAACTATTGTAGCAATTATATCATTGTAGCAATTATTAGAGAAGAAATACTTAGATTTGATTGCCATAAATCTGGTCATGAAAGTAAGAAGAGTCATTTCAGTATGACCATGCAACACCTCTTCAGAAGCTTTCAAGAGATTAAAGAATGCGTCTGCCTCATTTGTGGGCGGATCCTCCGTTTGTATATCTTGTAACATCTCATCGATCCTGTCAACACCCGGACAATCATCATCATCTACATGAGCGGCTCGAGGAGCAGACTTGCCGTGGAAACTCCAGACCTCATAATATGGCATGTAACCATTTTTGCACAAGTGTAATGACAATGTTGTTTTGTCCAAAAACTTAGTATTCCGGCATTTCGCACATGGACAACGAACTTTATCGGTCGTAGACAACGAGAACACTCGATCAATAAAGTCATATGTCCCGGCATACCACTCATCTGAGTGACCAGTTGCCTTGTTCCAACCGGTATACATCCAGCTACGGTCTTCACTCATGTTTAACTCTGCAGTTTTAAGTCAAAGAATTTATAGTTAGTTTATTATTTATTTATATTACGGACCTATATCTATTGGAAAGGATAGGTCCTAAACCCACCCAAGAGTGACCGAGACGAACATGCTTATAACAAGACACGAGGTCTAGATTCAGACGAAATTTTGGCAGCATAACCCCGCTGTTCTCCAACTGCACGTCCAAAAATGGAGCAGCGGAGAACATTAGGGTTACACTGTCGAAACTACGTCCAAATCTAAACCCCGCGTCTCATTATAAGCACGCCCTCTCGGTCACTCCTAGGCTGTCCAAAAAGGGACAATTCCGAACCTACACGCCTCACATGCGTAACACGTGTGAGACGGGCTGGTTCGAAACGGGTGACACATATTGTAAAGGTTTACGTCAATCTTTCATTTTTGAGTGATTTCAAAGAGAGAGAGGAAATAACTATAGAGAGAAGGAAAGAACCATAGTTGTTAAGGCATCGCTTAAGCGTCGCTTAAGCGGTAAGGCGCCTAGGGATCGTAAGGCGTCCCATCGCCTTAGATCCCGGCGTAAGGCAGGTGAATACGGCGGCGGCGCTTGCACACAAGGGAGGCGGCGACGGTGCCCGCGCACAGGATCTTGCGTTCGTATGAGGTTGAGCGCCGGCAGATCCGCGGCAGCCAGTCAATGGAGGCCGACGAGTGCCGGCCGATCGACAGTCCCGCGGCGGAGGAGGCCGAGCGCCGAAGGATTGGCAGTTCCGCGGCAGAGTGTCGGAGGCCGAGCGCTGGCTAAGCCGCGGGGGGGGGGGGTGGACGGGGATGGGGGATCGGAGGAGAGGCGGCCTAGGTTGTTCACATCGTGCTTTTGTAGACGTATACGTTACCACTAAATGGTCGTATCGGGCCCTAAGCCCATTTATGTACATATAGTACTTTTAAACACTCAAACAGTCGAAACAATAATCAATTAAACTATTAAATCATATGCATTAATCATCTAAGCAATTAACAACTCATCTAAACAAACATAATTACCGTAGTTAACAAGCTTATCAATTCTAAGCAATTAAAAAAACACCTAGCTAGCAATTCAAATAAACATGGGCAATAATTAAACCTAAGCATATAAATTCATCTAAATCTAAGAAATTATCCACTAAACAATAAAAAACAAACAAGCATAATATAAACAATTGGTAATTAAAAAACCAAATTATCTAGATGGGGAGGGAGGCGGGCGACTTACCTCACGGTGGAGGCGGCGCGGCGCATCGATCATGGTGTACGTTGGCAGCGCCCTGATGATGCTGGTACGTACGGCGCATCGATCTCGCGTGTTTGTCCTGATACCAGATCTACTGACTATAGTCTACAGGACAAGCTAGGGGCGATGGTGCTGTGCCTTCATCGTCCTGAATCGCGATGACCACTAATTACGATGCACTGACGGACAAAGCACGGACCTGCGGCGGCTGTCGGAGAACAGCATTTTCAGGCTCGGTGGCGATCACTTAAGGAGGCGACAGCGATCAAGGATACGGTACAGCAGATGTTGCCGTACGTCGTCGTCCACTCCTCTGTGTGTTCCCTTCTATGTACTGCTCGCTAATCATCGGCTGATCAATTGCACAGTCTTGCTCGATCCGCTTGCAGCAGAGGAGGAAGTGGAGACGATACTGCTACCGGCAAGTACGTGGAAACCGACTAGTCTCGCTCACACTCGCTGTCGTGCTAGCAGCAGAGCAGTAGTATAAAATACTGTCAGTCTACGGCAGCTGTGCCACGTCTGCCAATTTCAGTCGGATTTAATGGGCAGGGGATTTAGTTTTTCTATTCGTCTATGCGGTGCGGTGGGGGTGGGGGGGTCTGTGTGTGTGCTCGAGCATGGCGGCGAGAGCATGCAGGTCAGAGAGAGCCAGTCCATGTCCATCCATCCACTCCACTCGGAGGTCGTAGCAGCAGGTCGAGAACACAGGGGAGCAGCACAGCTACCTCTAACCTCTCCAAGTACGGTACAGAGAAGCAGCAGTCTGAACTGAACTGAACTGAACTACTAGCTGTTTACAAAAGAAAAGATCCAAGGAAGCCAGCAGCAAGCAGTTCCTTACCTGTCCCTGGTGAGGATCCAAGCCGGGGGGGCTGCCGGGGCGGCGGCCGGGGGGCGGCCGGGGCGGCGGCCGGGCGGCGCCTGGCGGGCAGCGACCGGGTGGCAGGCCGGGGCGCCGGCTTGCGGGGGCGGCCGGGGGGGGCGGCGGCTGGCGGCGGCAGGCGGGCGGCGGCCGGGCGCGGCCGGGCGGCGGTTGGCTGCGGCGGGCGGGCGGTGGCGGGCGGCTCGGGCTCCCGAGCCCCCGCGGGTATATAAGCCTTATTTACGACGGCCACACCATGGGCCGTCGTAAATAAGACTTATTTACGACAGCCTCGGTGTGGCTGTCGTATATAACATCTATATACGACAGCCTAGGGTTGGCTGTCGTATATAACACTTATATACGACAGCCACGTACTAAACGACGGCTGTACTGTCGTTTATAAACTTATATACGACAGCCTCGGCTGACCGTCGTATGTAAGTTTATATACGACAGCTAGCCGTCGTATGTTATACTGGCTGTCGTATGTTGCCCTGTTTCCTGTAGTGTCACCTGAAAAACACTTATAGAAGCGACCATGAGCACGAAGGCTCAACAAGACTTAACTGACCCACCTAGGCATGAAACTCTACATGTAGTGTACAACGAACAGGGGAAGGTAATTTGCAGCAAACGGACACGCCTACAAGTTCATCCTTATTTCATCTTTTAGCCACAAGTTAACAGTTCATGAATTTGAAATTCAGTAAGCAATATTTGGTGGAACACGTGTAGCAATACAATTATACATAACAGCAGAACTGAATTATAACATTCCATAATTTATCTACGTTACGATGCAGTGAACAAGCGGTACTCATCACCGCGAGGGATGGAGAATTGACTCGATATACACCTGAAGGGATACCCGAATAGCACGTCACGTACGCACACACGCGGAACTGCACACAGCATGCTCACCCCGTGTCGTACGGGACAACCTTTCACCCAACAGCCCAAAAGTCAAACCGGTCACACCGAAACGGGCAGGAGGTTCCCTACACGCAGCATCTCTCTATGCCCGTTAGCAGATTTCCACCTTGCTGCCCTCAACCTACACCTATAAATAGGTGTGCTATGCCTCAACACCCGGAGGTTTAGGTTACATCGGTTTATCGGGGCCCATATATCCGATATGCCTTCGGTACATTCAATACTTGTTCAGCAGGGCCGCACACGGATCCGTCCTCAATTGACACGGACTGGGCCGCGCACACAAGACTTCCTCTTGCTGCGCCCTAGCCCCTGCCTAGTCTCATTTTCATTACTAAAGTGATCTCACATGACTCGAACCAATCCCGTGTGTCGCAAGCCTAACTCGCCAGTAGATTCCAACTACTCGACTTGTACCGAAGTTCTATGAATCATTAAGCATAGCCTGTCTACTCGAGGACGTAGACACTACCCTCACTGATATGGGAAGATCTAGTTATGCACTTGGGTTTCATCCATCCTACACCTAATGCACATCCATACCACATACTAAGTATTCATAAAGCAAAACTTTGTAAAATTGGTTAATGTAAACTGGAGTTTGCCTTGTTGCTGTTGGCCAGTTGTTAGGGCTTCGTCCGGAAGAAGAAAGTCGAGCACTTCCGGAGTCTCCTCGCCTTCAGAGACTACACGTAAACAATATACTATATGTCAATTTAAATGCAATGTTTGAAATTGAATATGTACAGACTATAACTCTAGCTAGCCCTCCCCTTTGGATCTGAAATTTTTGTGGTGGCTTGGTAGAGTCCTAACCAGAGTCTTGACCAAGTTTCATTTGAATCTAGGTTCATTTGAGTTTTGTACAAATAAAAGCCTATTTGATCAATATTAGATCCTCTAAAGAATTCCAGGGGTTTTCATGGCTTCAACCATTACTTTCTGGAAACTAGAATTTGAGATGGTTCTAATGGAATTGGTTTCATGTCATTTGAAGAATTCTAGATGAAGTTATGTCCTAAACAAGAATTGAGAAAATCTGAAAAATGTTTCTGTGCATTTTTCTATTTTCTCAGGGCAGTTCACTTAATCAGACCATTTGGGGGACTAAATGAACTTGGATGGGTCTGAAAATTTTACTGTGACTCAAGGATTTTCCAATGAACCTCCCAGCCAAATTTCAGAATTTTCATAAAGTAATTCTCTAGATAAAATTCCTAACAGTTTAATCTTTAGGGAATTAATTCTGCTAAACTATTAAGTTTCATGAGCTGAAATTTGTGTTTCTGGAAAGTACTCAAAAATCTGAGTTCAGCAAAATTTGGTTCACTGAATTTGGAGCTTCCTAGCAGAAGTTATGTGCATTTGAAGTTTGAACCAAATCTGAAAATTCAAATAAAGTTTAAACCGGCTGGTGGGGTCCCCGGGCTATGTGTCAGTACCGCAGCCAAACCACACGGGGGTCCGCAGAGTCTCCCACGTAGTCGCACGAGATCCCGGTGCCACAGCCGATCCGGGGCGGTCTTAGCAAAGACCGACACTTGGGGCCCGTGGAGCTTCGTCTACCTCGCGCTCCTGCGGCTCCACGCCACCCCCTTCGCCAGAGTACTTGCCGGGAGGCTGTTCCTGTGACCGGAACTAGACCAAACTGGCCTCCCCCGCCTGAAATTGCTCGGGGAACCTGTTGCTGACCTTGTCGCCGGCCGGTGATCACCGGAATCTGTTGCGCGACGGCGACAGTCCACTGGGTGAGTTCGGCGATGTCGGTATGGCGCTGTCATGCCTCACAGTATCCTCTATTGGCTCCTACAGCACCGCCACGACCTACGGAGCAACGACCCAGACTCTGATCTTGCTTCAAGTTGCGGCAAACCAGACTTCACCGTGCGGCCTAGGTCTAAACCTGGCGACGAATGAAAAACCCACGGAACTCGGTAGTTTCTTGCTGTTTTCCCGTGATTCTTGACCGTATGGATTCGCACAGACGTTTCTAGCTGGTTGTCATAGCTGGGGAGCGATTGCTTGACCGGTTAGACCAAATTTTCCGATTAACTGAACACGGGCTATATCACATGCTCTGCGCAAGAACTGAAATTCTGGCAAGCACACTCTATGGCATGCGGCCGGGTTTGTCGGACAGAAAGTGCACTCCTAGGCGAACCTTTTGGCATGCTCAACTCGGCATGGGATCAAAACTAGCGGCCGGATGATGAGTTTTTGGTAGCGGCGGCTTTACACAGCGCTGAAGGGAAACAGGGAGCTCGTGGTAGGTTTACCGTGGGTGTGGCGCCTGGTTGTTGTGTCGCTCACATCGAGGAGGCTTCAGCAAAGCTCTGGGTGAGTTCAGACCAGCATCCCAACCTCAGAGATGAGCGGATGCCGGCGAACCGAGGGTTGTCAGGTGTGCGGCGGTGTTTCTTCGTCTCGGAGCTCGGGAACGGGCAGAGCAGCATGGCGAGTCGGTTTCTGAGGTGGGAAATATCACGGTCTGCCGATAACACTGACGCCTACCGTGCCCTGAGCTGCTCGGGAGGTGGCATTCGGGAGCTGCCCCGGTGGCGCACTGCACCCAATCGCTTCAGTGAGAAACAGAGCACGTCTCCGGTGTGAATTGGCTCTCCCACTGACCTGTCGGCCCATCTCTCCCCCCTAATACTTTTTCCAATTTCCACTGTAAATATCCCAGCTACTCTCAATTGAATGAGAGACTTAAGCACCAAGTCATAGATTGAATTTGGTTTCCTCAATTTGGAATTGATTTGGCTAAATTTGCTGCACATTTGGACTGAAATTGAAATTCAGTTTTGAATTAATGCAAATCTAGCTCCTGACAAGATGAAGTCCAATGGGGATGAAAATTGGTGGACTAACTCAGGAAAATTTACTGAGTTTGAATATGAAGTCAACATTTAAATTCAAGTGATGAAAGTGGCTGCAATTTGAATTTGCATTAAACTTGGCTCCTTTTTGAAATGTCTTCAAAAGTGCCTCAAAAAGTATTGGATTTGCATGAAATTTGGCCGGAGCCTTCCCAAAAATATATAAGGTCTAGGGATAAGCTCAACCTTTCATGTTTATGTGTAGAAATCCCACTTTTTGAAGTTAGGGCTTTCTCCTCTAATCACCCTTTTGATGGTGGTTACTTGCTCTTCACAAGTGTTCATGAGCTATCCGCAAAATGAGCTGTGGTGTTGTGAGGTGGTGGAATGAACACTTTTGCAACTCACTTTCTTGGGCTTTTACATCCCTCCCCCCTTAAAAGAAACTCGTCCCGAGATTATAAAAGAAGAGACGACGATGTAAGAGAAGATTACCCGTGATGAGACGCCATGAAATCCGGGTAGTTTGAGCGAAGGAATTCTTTGCTCTTCCATGTCGCTTCTTCGGCGGTGTGGTTACTCCACAGTACCTTGTAGAACCACAGAGTTCAGCTATGTGTGGTCCGGGCCCTCTCATCAAGAATCGCCACCGGATATTCAGCATACGTCAAATCCGGTTGCAACTCGCCAATGTCTTCGGTGGGAACAGCAGCCGTATACTTCAGACATTTCCGTAGTTGTGAGACATGGAAAACGTCATGAACACCAGCAAGAGATGCCGGTAGTTCCAGTCTATATGCCACTGGTCCACACTTCTCGGTGATGGCATAGGGTCCAATAAATCAGGAAGCGAGTTTCCCCATCACGCCGAACCGGTGCACGCCTTTCATCGGAGATGCACGGAGATACACGTGCTCCCCGACGTCAAAGTGCAGTGGCCTATGCATCTTATCAGCATAGCTTTTGTGCCGGGATTGAGCGGCCTTCAAGTTGGCTTGAATCATCCGAACGTGCTCTTCGGCGTCATTCACCACATCAACCCTGAATGTAACCCTTTCACCGGACTAGCACCAGTTTAATGGGGTGCTGCATTTACAACCGTAGAGAGCTTCATAGGGTGCCATCTTGATACTCGCTCGATAGCCATTGTTGTACTAGAATTCCGCCAACGGTAGATGATCATCCCAGTTTCTACCGTGGTGGATGGCACACGCTCTCAACATGTCTTCTAGTACTTGGTTCACCCTCTCAGTCTGTCCATCTGTCTGAGGGTGATAGGCGGAGCTTCTAATCAGCTTAGTACCAAATGCAGTGTGCAACTGCTCCCAAAAACGAGACACAAATAATGCCCCTCGATCTGAGACTATGGTCTTGGGTACCCCATGTAAGCATAGAATTCTCGCTATGTACAGCTCTGAATATTTGCCGGCTTTGTAACCTGTATGCACAGGGATGAAGTGAGCCGATTTGGTTAACCGGTCAACGATTACCCAAATGGAATCATGCTTGATGGAATTCAGGCGTACTCCCACAATGAAATCCATGCTTACATCTTCCCACTTCCATGCCGGGATTTTCAGGGGTTGCAGCAGCCCTGATTTACTCATATGATCCGCTTTCACTCGCCTGCACGTATCACACTCGGATACTTACGTAGCCACTTCCTGCTTCATCCATGTCCACCAAAATTTCTTTTTCAAATATTGGTACATTTTGTTGCTGCCCGGATGAATGGAGTATTTAGACAAGTGAGATTCATCAAGAATCTTCTTTCTCAGCTCCATATTCCGGGGTACGACTATGCGGTCATTGAACCACAGCGTCCCCTCATCATCCTTCCGGAAACATTTGATTTCCCCATTGTCTATCCGTCTCTGGAGATGTGCCATACCCTTGTCAACTTTCTGAGCTGCAATGATCTCCTCCCTAATGGTAGGAATGAGGGCAAGGTTGTAGAGTGATCCATAAGGAACCAAGTATAAACTCGGTTCTTGCTCCACCGGTGAAATGGTGTGGTTATGGACATGTGATTTCCGACTCAGCGCGTCGGCAACAACATTCGCCTTGCCGGGGTGGTAATTAATCTCAATCTCGTAATCTTTGATTAGTTCTAACCACCTCCTTTGCATCATATTCAGCTCCTTCTGGGTGAAAATACACTTCAAGCTCTTGTGGTCGGTGTAGAGATGCACCAAATTCCCCAGGAGATATTGCCACCACATTTTCAGTGCCAAAACCACAGCAGCGAGTCGGATAATGCTGCTCATGGTTTCGAAGTTGGCGTGAACCATATGCGACGACACGTACTTCCTGCATCAATACACAGCTGAGCCCAATACCGGACGCATCACAATACACGTCGAAGGGCTTGGTCGTATCCGGTTGAGCTAAGACCGGGGCTGTTGTGAGATGCTTCACCAATGCTTTTAACGCTCCTTCACATGCTGAGTTCCAAACATACTTTGTTCCCTTTTTCAACAATTCTGTCATCGTCTTAGCAAGCTTGGAGAAGCTTGGAATGAATCTCCGGTAATATCCCGCTAAGCCGAGGAAACTTCTGACTTCATGGACAGAAGTGGGAGCTTTCCATTTCAGCACTTGCTCAATTTTGCTTGGGTCAACCGCAATGCCTTCCGCTGAGATCATATGTCCCAAAAATTTCACTTGGCTGATCCAAAACTCACATTTGCTGAACTTGGCGTGGAGCTTGTGGTCCTGCAATCGTTGAAGGACGATTCTCAAGTTTTCGGCGTGTTCTGCTTCTATCTTGGAGTAAACCAAGATATCATCAATGAACACCAAAAAGAACTTGTCCAGCTCCGGCATGAACACCGAGTTCATGAGATACATGAAATGTGCTGGAGCATTGGTGAGACCAAAAGACATGATGAGATATTCATATAAACCATATCTCGTCGAGAAGGCCGTCTTCGGGATATCCTCCACCTGGATTTTTATTTGATGATATCCCAAGCGAACGTCCATCTTTGAGAACACACTTGCACCCACAAGCTGATCAAACAGGATGTCAATACGGGGCAGTGGGTATTGGTTCTTGATGGTGACGGCGTTGAGCGGCCGGTAATCCACACACAGCCTCAAGGTTTCATCCTTCTTCTTTATGAACAGCGCCGAGCATCCCCAAGGCGAGGAACTCGGTATAATGAAACCTTTGCTCAACAGATCATTGAGCTGCTCTTTCAATTCAGCCAGCTCGTTCGGAGCCATTCTGTAGGGTCTCCTTGAGATGGGAGTCGTCCCGGGTGCAAGCTCAATCTTGAACTCAACATCTTGCTCGGGTGGTATGCCTGGAAGATCATCCAGAAACACGTCGGGGTACTCCCGGACTATGGGGATGTCCTCTAACTTGAGAGTTGCAGTATTACTAATTTCTGAAACTTCTAGGACAGGATTGTCTAACACCATGGAATGCGGACGGTGGAATGGAGAATTCAAATGAACCGTCCGTGTCCGAGTGTCCAGGACAGCGCCATGGTAGCGTAACCATGACATCCCCAATATTGCATCAATCTTTTGCCCCGTAAGGATTATCAAGGTGGTGGGATATATCTTCCCACCTAAGCACAGAGGTGCTTTTGGAATCATCATATTTTCTGAAACCTTCCCTACTGGTGAGCAGATCATATATGAGCAGTCGGTTGGGAAGACTTGCATTTGATGTTTAGACACATAGGATGCACTTATGAAACTGTGGGTTGCACCCGAATCAAATAATATGATGATTGCTTGATCGTTGAGACTGAACGTACCTGCCAGCACGTTGTCTCCCTCTGGGCGTCCTCATTGTCGAGGTTGCAAAAGCCCCCAGTTCGCTGACCAACCTTCTTGACCGGAGGTCGGCCTCAAGCACTGCCCTGCAACTGGGCTTGCCCGCTGCTCTGCTGCCCCTGGGGACAGTCCTTTGAGAAATGGCCCACCTGGCCACATGTAAAGCAAGTGTACCGAGGCGGTCCTCCGCTGATCGGTGGACGGAAACCCGGGGCGCGTTGTGGCGATGGAAATGCCCGGGGTACCATCTGCTGCTGCTGCTGTTGTTGCGGTCAAGGTGGTGGCATCGGCGGTCGGAATGGGGGTGGCCGAAATGAACGTCCCCCAAACTGCTGAGATCGCGCCGGTGGATGCCACTGCTGACCGGATGGTGTCCAATACACCATGCGGTATTTCTTGGGAGCTCCATCCCCACTGCTGGGTGGAGTGCTGCGCTTCCGCTGCTCAGCCGCCAACTCCCGCTGAGCATCTTCTTGCATGATCACGGCGTTGACTAGATCATTGAACGTGCCGCGATTGCATTGGACGGGATGCGTCTTAATCTCGCGATGTAATCCCCTATAGAAGTGCTCTCGCTTCTTCTCCTCGGTGGAGACATAATCGACGCATATTGCGCCAGATGGTTGAAGGCACGGGAGTGGTCGTGGGCACTCCTCCCGCCCTGCTTCAGCTCCAAGAACTCTTGGAACTTCCGCTTCATTATCCCGGGAGGGATATGGTAGGCGCGGAACGCCTCCCGGAGTTCTTCCCACTCCACGGCATGGCCAGCCGGCAGTGAGGCGACATAGTTCGCCCACCATGCACCAGCGGCACCATGAAGCTGCTGCGCCGCGAACAGAGTCTTCGGTCGCTCCGTACATTGGAGCAGCCCGAACTTGGACTCAATTGTCCGCAGCCAGTTGTCGGCCTCCAGGGTTTCTGCTGCTTCAGTGAACACCGGAGGGTGCGTACTCATGAAGTCCGAGTACGTCACAACATGGGGCTCACGAGGCCCCCTCTCTTGACACCCCCCCCCCGCCTGGGACGTATTTTGCACGATCGTGCGGAGCAGGTCGGTCTGCTCCTCACGATTACCCACCAGGGCCGCGATCACATCCGCTAGTTTAAGCGGAGGCGGCGGTGGTGGTTGTTGCTGCGGGGTGCTGTCATAGGCCGGTGGCTTGGAGTCACCACCCCCCTGCTGGCTAGAGCCACCGATCTCATGTGTGGTCCGAGTGCGAACCATCTGCAATCATACGACAATAAAAAATCAGTCCCGCAACATACTTCATGCAGTCCAATAAAATAGGCGTAAAACATAATGACAGTAAAAACATGCGATACATCTCATATACAGATAATGTAATAACTTTGCACAAGCTACACCATTACCAGACCAAATAAAAGCTAGTTAAATCCAACATGACAGACTTCCTCTTTGGAAGTTCATCACGACTAGTTTTGGTCACTACGAGACGTTAAAATCGCTTTGTCATCACGTATACTACCCTTTTATCTTCAATACGACACAAACGTGGTCTCTACCAAAAGAAACTTGGGTAGGGCATATACTCAATTCTTTCACTGGTCAATGATAAACGCTCATGAGTATGTGCTACCCCATTGGAAGTACTAAAACCCCCTAGGGTACAACAATCTCTCAAATGAGTTCAACTGTCATCCCTCTGCCAGAATGACCAGTGGCTACATATTCCAGATCATGACCTGCTGATGGGCATTTTCATGACTCGAGCTGAATACAAAAGTTAAATTTAACTTCAGTATCTTTCCAACGAGTATTTATTTGCCCTCAGATCAGATCTGGTTAAAAAGTTATGATAATTCAATGTCAACATAATTTCTTGAAGAATTTCAACAGCACCTCCTTTGGAAGTTGCTGTTTTCAACTCTAATTTCCACTGAATTCCGTGCTGAAATTACAGAAACTTTAAATAACAAAGATTCAACACATCTCCTACCCTTTCCAAAAATGTATCATATGATAATTTTAGATTTTCCTACAGGAAGTTATACTTGAAAAACAGAACAGTCCAGAGAGTATTTTAAATCTGTCCTGGTTCTGGACAGTTTACACCCCTCTGGAATTTAAGCTATCTTATGTTGTAATTAAGCTCTGGGAGTCTACAACAAAGTTGTAGATTACTTGAACACCTATCCAGAACTAAATCCCACACCCCCATAGGCTAAATAATCTGTGAGTTATGCTCTGTCAAAGTTCAGCAGACTTGCTGCCCAAAGCAGAGCACTCTGTTTTCAATCCATTTGACTACACTGATCAACTATTGAACTTCTCTACCCAACCAGGGTCCTAATTGTTGAAACTTGGTGATTTTAGTTCCTTGTTATCATTATATTTCATGCACATGCCTATGATATGTCGGTACTACGTTCCTCACAAAAAAAAAAGAAAATCCTAACCGGATTATACCGGCATATACGTCTCAATTGTGGCACTAAACGGGCTCTCGCACACGTATACTACACGGGATACATACGTGGTTAGTTCCTGCAGAAGAACACCCAATAATGATTATTTTCATTTCAGTCGGGTCCATATTTGAAAGTAAATACAAACGCCCATATCATTGCCATACGGCCGTCCTTGAGTTAAGCCACGTCTCAAGGTACGCGATCGTGTTTTAACACAACATGACGGGGGAGCCGAGTAGAGCGTGAAAGGGTCATCACGGTTGGGAATTTTATCACCCCAACATATACCACCTACTGCCCTGCAGGGCACGCCGATGGCAAGCGCTGCGTATGTCCTCCTGGGCTATTTCGAGACGAACACACTCTCGTGTTACTGACCACGCGATGGGGTCTCCACTTGCTTGCCTAATGCACGCTAGGGATCAGCGTTTCATATGAACTCAGGAACATGAAGAGTCCAAGAGTTTCATATTGACGTCTCACACCAAGCTGTGAGACCTATCCTTGAACCACGTTCCTCGTCAGGGGAGCTAACCGAAATTTAACCGCTTTCAGTGGCGTTCCTTACTATTTTTATGGAGGGCAGCCCTCGCCGGTGGACTCGTAACCCGAGTCTGTGGGGTACTCCTCGTCTGAAAAACACTTATAGCAGCAACCCTGAGCATGAAGGCTCAACAAGACTTAACCGACTCACCTAGGCATGAAACTCTACATGTAGTGTAGAACGAACAGGGGAAGGTAATTTGCAGCAAACGGACACGCCTACAAGTAAATCCATATTTCATCTTTTAGCCACAAGTTAACAGTTCATGTAACAGAAAGGTCCTCGTTGGGTGGTGCCGTGTTATGCGGCACCCAACAGCACACGGGTCGATGAACACACATCATATTACATAAATAGTTTAGCGGGAGCGTACAAGAATGTTTTACAAATAGTTATATCAAAGTAAGCTACAGCGGAAGACTATCACTCTCACGATTCATATCTAAACTAGCAACAAAGAAACAGTCCAGCCCGTGGACGTTTCTTACTAGCAACACGAAGATCAATCTGCAGCGGCGAGGATGCTCTTTGAGTAAGCACTCGGAGGCTCCCGAGTCTCATCGGCACCCCTTCTCATAAGCACTAAGTCAAATACCTGCAAAACAACTCGGATAGCATCCGTGAGCATAACGCTCAGCAAGACTTAACCGTCACCCTAAACATGAAACTCTACGTGAGGTTATGAACCTAACATAGGATGGTATAAGCAAAATTAAACTCGCCTAAAAGTGAATCCTTACTTTCAGGTATTAATTGCAGTATTTTGAGTAACCCTGGGCATGCCACATCGGGAGTCCACAATCAAACAAGAAACGCTTTCCCCCGATGTAAATTGCTCATGGCATAAAAGAATCGAGTTTGCACAAGCCTATTCATCAAGATCCAAAACAAAGCTAGTATGATAATTCACATCAAAATGATTAGTTCCTTTCTCATGCAAGTTTTTACTACGTCATGACTTTGAGAACTAGTATGCCCAGTTCATTCCGCGAGCGACAGTGATTCGAATCAATAACACCCGGACTACACGACACGTACGCCCGTACTGGACGTTGCCTACAACAACCATCACTGACGTCGTACATGGAAGCCTTTCCCCCGTTTCTCCCCCGCTGAATCGATCAAGTCACCCCGTACAGTAGCTACTCTCATGGTGCACCTACCGACATGAGATGTCTTGAGAATATTCCCCACATACTGCACACCGGCCGTCCGCCTGAGGCGACCCGAAAAGTCCCAACGACAGCTTCCCGAGGTACATCGGTTTACTGGGTCCCATATAGCCAGCATGAGTCCGGTACACAACTCAAACTTGTTCTACAGGGCCGCATATGGATCGGTCCTTGACCGACACGGACATGTCTACAGCACCCAGGCTCCTATGTCCTGCTGCCCCTACAACCTTCCGGTCTCAACTTTAACTTGCTAATTCATTTACGAACCAATCCCGTATGCCCCTGTTGTTCCTGAAACTGCGAGTAGCATCTCACCACTCGACTTCTATCGAACCGTACTTAAGCATGGCAGTTCTACACGGTGAAAGACACCTACCCAATACTCCATGGGTCATTTGGTTATGTAAGAGGAGTATCAAACACCAGACCTAATGCACAGTTCTATTCTTAACCGAAAGTGAATACAAAATAAAAACTTAACAGCTGTTAAATGCAAACCGGAGCTTGCCTGTTTTGCAGGGTAGTCGTATATAAGCAGTTAGTGTCCTTGTAGATCCACCCTTGATTCTCCGGAGCTTGATCCACTTCAATGAATCACTCCTTTGAATCCCCTTCGTTGTGGTTCCTATTGAAATGCATATGCATATGTTTTATAGAATGTAATGGAAAGAAGTTATAGAATTACTTTCTTAGGAAAAGAGGTTGTGTGGAAAAAGCCAAGCATGGCTTGGTTTGCCTCTGTTGTGCAAAGAATAGAAATAAACTAATTTGTCCTAAAGGCTTTAGCTATACACTATCATGTTCCCTAATGAACATAATAGATAAGCTGAAAGGATTTGAGTGCAACTGAAGAACAAGAACTCCAATGGCCTAAAAACTTTTACAGCAGATTCTATACTACCTAAGGATTTATCTTGCCAAATTGCAGCTAATGTGGAGTCATATTGTGTCCTCCCTAATTCTCACAATATCTCTTATGTATTCCCATATATACACAAGTATGGAGAATAAGAACAGGGAGTTCAAGGACTCATCCTGGGCTGATAATTTACATATGTGTTCTTGATCATATGAGAGTAACCTGGTCCAAAATTCAGCCCTTTTACTTGAGTAGTTCTCCCAGAACAATTCTTTAAGCATTTGTACTCAAAAGAATTAATTCTGTAGTAATGTGCATTTTCATGCCCAATTAAGTGAACTACAATTACAAGTATGTCTCAGAGAGCTTGCCTAAATTTTCCTATGGTTTTCGGAGCTATGGATTGCTCAGAACAGATTTTTGAAGTGGGGAACATTCTCTGAAAATGTTCCTGGACTCTTTTGAACACAGTAGTTTGCATTTAGCAAATTCCTACTCAAATGATCTTCAAATGAGCTCAAAATTTGCTAGTAGGTCAATACTATGCTAAAAAATATTCTGGCAAAATTTGGGGATTTTTGGATAAACCAAACTCCCTCAATAATTCTTTTTCAGAAAACATTCAAAGAATTTTCCAGAATATAATTTTGACTTTCATACAAATCTGAGTTCATATTTGGATAGAACTCAGAGAGATGAATCCAACCCAAGTGGAATCACTCAAATTGGAGGTTTCTATCAGGAGCTATAAATTTCCAAAGATTGAGCCAATTCTGGAATTGTTTTCCTACTGAAAATTCGGCTGGACCCACTGTTTTGAATTCCAGCCAATAGAAACGAAGCCACACCGGGCCACGGGGTTTTGCGCGCCAGCACACAGGATCCAGCCACACCCGATCCCGGGTTTAAATTTTCTGCTGCTGACAGACGGGACCCACCCGTCTTCTTCTTCCCTCGGCTCCTTCCCCGCACCCGCGCTCTCCCCCTCGCCGGAGCTCGCTGGTGCTCGTCGGCCGGCCGTTTCCGGCCACCATCCGAACCCGGACTCGCCGCCAAGGGGTTTTGGGCATCGAGGAACACGGCTGTGAGGTTTGCTTGGGCTGCCGATGGCCGGAAAATGGCCGGCGACGTGTAACTGCCCCTGTGGTAGTTCGGCAGCGTCGCCCGAGGTCTCCAGCCCTCCAAAACTTGTGCCGACGAGCCCTACAGCACCAGCGCACCTCTAGGAGGATCGGCACGACCTCAAAGTGGCTCTGGAATGGCTGGAAATGGGTTGTCACCGTGTGACCGAATGGGTCCGCCATGAACAACCCAAGAAAAGCTCGAAATTCGTCGGTCTGAGGCGTTTTCATGCGCTGGATGCAAAAGGGAAAACGATCGCCGGCTAGTCTAGCTTCTACGTGCAATGTTTGACGACATAGGTGACATGACCCCACTGGTCCTGTCGAGCCAGGATCACGCTGAGGGGTGCTGCGTTGCACAGCACCGTATAACACACGTCAAAGGTACAAAGCGGAAGCGAAATTTTATTACATAAACAAGTTTATGAACATGTTTACATCAAAATAAGTTCAGTCTACACTCGCGGGCGTAGACTAAGAATCAAGTGCACGTTCAGCCCTCGAACGTGTCTTTGCTAGCACACACGCACACTAACTCTGCGGCGTGCACGACTCCCACTCGACGGGGTTCCCCTCCTGGGGTTCCGTCTCCTCTTCGGGAGTCCCTTCCTCATAGAACCCTGCAAAAGCTTCAAACACAAGCAGTGAGCACGAAGGCTCAGCAAGTCTGACCCGTCTCACCTAAACATGGAACTTCTACATGAGGGTACTGGGTTACATGAGGTAAAAATCATTGGCGAGGACTCGCCTAATTAGTAGAACCTTACTTTCAAGTTTTAGCAGCAGGTTGTGGAGAACCTTACGCTAAGGTACATGAGAGAGCCGCAATCAAACAAGAAACGCATTTCTCTCATGTACTTTGCCCAAAGTTGAAATGAACTTTAGTTAGCTCTAAACTACAGCAAGTCATTAGCAATCAAGTCCATCTTTCAATCAGCAACATTTTTAACATGTAACTAGCCTGTTCTTTCTACGTCACAGTACAGTGAACAAGTGGTACTCACTGACCGTGAGGGACGGCGATTATAATCGATTTACACCTGCAGGGTTACCCGAACAACCCGTCACGTACGCCCGTACTCGATGTTGCCTACAACAACCATCACGGACGCCGTACGCGACTACCTTTCACCCGTTAGCCAAATATTGAACCGGTCCCATCGTCCCGAGCAAGAGGTCTCTGCACGCGCATCTCCGTGCCGCCAGCCGATTTACACCTCGAGCTCTCAACCTACCCTCTGAACGACGGGCAATGCCTCAATACCCAGCTACCCGAGTTACATCGGTTTCCCGGTTCCCATATAGCCGGTAGGTCTTCGGTACTGTTCTAGCTTGTTCAACAGGCCCGCACACGGCTCGGTCCTCAATCGACACAAGCGGAGCTACAGCACACAGGCCCCAAAGTCCTGCTGCCCTTACCCTCCGCTCGGTCTCATTTTCTTGCCATGTGTATCATGTGCTATCTCTACCCGAGCGATGTGCCACTAGCCTATTCTCGCGAGTAGTTCCAACTACTCGACTTGTACCGAATCCTACTCTATCCTAGCAATGCAGTGGCTAATGGGGTTTGCAATCCTAAACCCAACCCATGGTTTTCTTGGCTATGCAGTGGGGTTTCCAAACAAGACTCTAATGCATAGAATAAAGGAAACAAGTATGTGCTCAAAACAATAAAAATTTGAAAAATGGTTAATGCAAACCGGGGCTTGCCTTGCTGCTCTTGGTCGTAGGCTAGCTGTTCCTCCGGAGTAACGAAGTCTAGGACTTCGGGTTCCTCCTCGACCTTAACGACTACATGATATAAGAAACATATGTATCAATTTAAATGCATTTGTATTAACTTTGTAGTTGTGAAGTCTATAACCTTTGCTAGATAGACCTAATGACTGTGAAACTTTTACTGTGGCTTGGTTACAACCTAAACAGAGACTTGGTCAAGTCTTAGTTGCAGCAAAGCTCATTTGAGCCCTCCACAAATAATTATGTCCTTGACCTTAATTGGAACTCTTAGGGTGTTCTAGAAATTTTCATGAGACAAACTATGACTTTCTGAAAACTAGATTTTCAGAGGGTTCTAATGGAGTTGGTCTCACTTAATTTGGAAGTCTCTAACTAAAGATATGAGCTAAACAATTTCAGAGAAAATTCTGAAAATGTTTCTGAACATTTTCTATTTTCTCTGGAACAGTTTCACTAATCACACCATTAGGTGGACTAAATGAGCTCAAATAGATATGAAATTTTTATGGTAATTCAAGGATATTTTGGTGAACATCTCAACAAAATTTCAGGATTTTCCTCCAAAGGATTCTCCAGTTACAATTCCTAACAGTTTAAATTTTAAGGAATTAATTCTGGAGAAATAAGGAATTTCATGAAGTGAAACTTGATTTTCTGGAAAGTACTCAGAGAGCTGAATCCAGCAAAATTTGGTTCACTCAATTTGGAGCTTTCTAGCCAAAGTTATAAGGATTTGAAGTTTGAACTGAAACTGAAATTCGGGGAAAAAGTTTAAACTCTGGCTTGTGGGCCCCGCACACAGTGCGTCGTCTCCCTCCTCGCGCCAACTGCGCGGCGGCGTCGTTCCGCGGCGACCTTCGCCGGAACTGAGTTCCCGGCCACCCCCCGGCCCGAAACATGCCGTCTGCCCCTTTACTGACCCCCTGGACTCGATGGTGGGGTCGCCGGCCGCCGGCGATGACCGGAAACCCGTGCGCACCGATGACAGCACCTGCTAGGGTTCCGGTGAGGTCGGTCCCGCTCTCCCGTGCACCAAATCGACCGGAAACCGGTCGGAGAGCATCAGTAGAGCATGGGAAACCCGAACCTGTGCTGGGTGGAAGCTAGAAACGCCGGCAACTAGGCTCTCGACGGTGAGCCGAGGTGTTCAGCCATGGTGGCGGCGAAAACAGCCATAACATGGCCGATTCTCGATGGTTTTCTCCAATTCCAGTTCGAGCGTGGGCGCTATCGTGCGTAGAAGCTACTCGGTAACGAGCTCGTCCAACCCTCGTGCATAGAGCACGAATTTCACCCGAAGGTGAGCTCGGTCCTTATGAACTGATCAAGAGTAAATTTGGAAATTCTCGGCCGAGGGTTGATCAATCGCCAAACGGCTTTCGGCTACTCCATCCACATACAATCACGCACCTTTCTTGTGTAGAGAAGAGGACGTGACAACGGTCGTGCCGTGCTGTCCACGGGAGCCCGATCGGCGGCGATGTTCGGCTCGCCGGAGAAATGGCTCGTACAGCTCGAGGACGCTTGCTCACTGGCCAACACGGGGTCTAGGAGGTTGCTCACGATCTCTTGGTGCCGTTTTGCTGTGGAGGAGGCTGTGCTCGCGAGTGATCGGGCTTGATCAAGCGTGAGCTCGAGCGGCGGCGATGGCAGTGGAAGAACAGGTCGTGCACGTCGGCAGCTCGGGGAATGGGCGACTGAAGCACGCCGGGGAGGGAATAAATAGCCCGGCGGCTGGTCTCCGGCTTGGGGCGCGCAGCAGGAGCTGGCGCCGGCTGCCCCCCCCCCCCCCTCGGTGGCGCGCGCACACTGCACCCGGGAACCGACTGAACTGTGTTTCAGTCGGTTTGTGTTGAGGTAGAGGCTGACATGTGGGTCCCACCCCCCATTTTAACCTCTGAAATTTACTCCTAATCACTGTTGTAAACAGTGAACCCCATACTACCCTTGGCAATTCAAATTATTCACCTATGGGCCATTTGAATTGATCAAAGTTCAAATGAGGTTTGTTTTGAATGAATTTCAGCACAAGTTCAGTTTGAAATTCAAATAAAGTTTGAATTTCTCCCCCTTAGCTCATGTCAAGATCAACTCCAAATGGAGTGAAATTGGTGTGTGAGCTCACAAAAATGTGCTGAGCAAGAATATGCCCCCCACTTTTAAATTCATTGGATAAAAACAGTTTGAATTTGGATATGGTTTCAAACTGCCCCCTTCCTAACTATACCCAAACTGACCTCAAAAAGGTTTTGAATTTGGGTGAAACTTGGCATGGACATCCTCAGTAAAATGTAGGAGTTTTCATATGTCCAGCCCATCTATATCACATGTGGGAAATACCACTTTTGCAATGTGTAAGTTTGTTCTCTAATGAGCATGTTGATAATTGTTACTTGCTCTTCATTTGTGTTCATCATTCTTCCTCAAATGAGGTGTGTGGTGTGGTGATGAACACTGCAAACGAGTGTCAAAAACTGAGGCCCTTACATTCCTCCCCCCTTAAAAGAATCTCGTCCCGAGATTATAAGGTGAAAATGAGAGAGAGGACGGTGGAAAATTACCGGATATGCGACGTGAAAAAGTCGGGGTAGTTAGTGCGAAGGAATTCTTCGCTCTCCCATGTCGCTTTGTCCATGGAGTGATTACTCCATAGAACCTTGTAGAACCACAACGTACGGTTGCGTGTGGTTCGGGCCTTTTCATCAATAATATGCACCGGTTCCTCCCGATAAGTGAGATCCGGTTGCAGTTCTTCAATGTCTTCCAGCTGAACGGTAGTTGATAGCTTGAGACACTTCCTCAGCTGGGAAATATGAAAGACGTCGTGCACACCGGAAAGTGCTTCTGGTAATTTCAGCCGGTATGCCACCGATCCACATCTTTCGGTAATCTGGAATGGACCGATGAAGCGGGGTGCTAACTTTCCCCTCACCCCAAATCTATTTACACCCTTCATTGGAGACACCCGTAGATATACGTGGTCCCCAACTTCGAATTGTAATGGGCGCCTTCTCCGGTCCGCATACTGTTTCTGACGGGATTGAGCGGCTTTTAGGTTCGCTTGAATTAGTCGAACCTTTTCTTCCGCGTTGTTGACAAGATCAATCCCGAAGGTAACCCTTTCGCCAGACTCACACCAGTTCAATGGTGTGCGGCATTTTCTTCCGTATAGCGCCTCGTAGGGCGCCATCTTGATGCTGGCTTGGTACCCATTGTTGTACGAGAACTCGGCTAACGGCAAGTGATCATCCCAATTCTTGCCGTGGTTGATAGCGCAAGCTCGTAGCATGTCTTCTAAGATTTGATTTACCCGCTCCGTTTGCCCATCCGTCTGCGGGTGATAGGCTGAACTACGGATCAGCTTCGTCCCCAACGCAGCGTGTAGCTGCTCCCAAAAACGGGACACAAATAAAGTGCCCCGGTCCGATATGATGGTACGGGGTACGCCGTATAAGCATAGGATCCGTGAGATGTACAGTTCAGCATACTTCTTGGCGTTGTAGTTGGTGTTGACCGGGATGAAATGGGCAACTTTGGTGAGCCGATCGACGATCACCCACACAGAATCATGTTTCTGTAAGGTGGTGGGTAGACCGACGACGAAATCCATGCTCACGTCCTCCCACTTCCAGGCAGGAATGCCCAGTGGTTGCAGCAGTCCCGGTTTCCGCATGTGGTCTGCCTTCACCCTTCGACACGTATCACATTCGGACACGTATTTTGCAGTCTCTCGCTTCATCCGTGTCCACCAAAACTTTCTTCTTAGTTCTTGATACATTTTGTTGCTGCCGGGGTGAATAGAAAACTTTGATAAGTGAGCCTCATCAAAGATTTTCTTCCGTAACTCCGGGTTTCGGGGTACGACAATCCGGTCCTTGAACCATAGGACGCCGTCTCCGTCCTTCCGGAAACATTTCAACTCCCCACTGTCTATACGTCTCCGCAAATGTGACATGCCCTTGTCATTCTTCTGGGCTGCCGCTATCTCTTCACGGATGGTGGGGTCAAAGCTAAGTTGTAGAGAGCTCCGTGGGGAATCACACGTAGTGGTGGTTCGCTCTCTTCCAATGGTGTGATGGTCAGATTATTGACGTGTGACTTGCGGCTCAGCGCATCTGCCACGGCGTTTGCCTTGCCCGGATGATAATGGATCTCTATCTTGTAATCCTTTATCAGTTCTAACCATCTTCGTTGCCTCATGTTCAACTCCTTCTGAGTGAATATGTACTTGAGGCTTTTGTGGTCGGTATATAAATGTACGAGGTTACCGAGTAGGTAGTGCCTCCACATCTTCAGTGCAAGTACCACGGCAGCGAGCTCCAAATCGTGAGTTGGATAATTCTGCTCATGGTTCCTAAGCTGCCGTGATCCATACGCGACCACTCTTCGGTCTTGCATCAGCACACATCCGAGCCCAATGCCGGATGCATCGCAGTACACATCGAACGGTTTTGTTGTGTCTGGCTGCGCCAAAACCGGTGCTGATGTCAGGTGCTTGACTAAAGCCTTGAATGCTGCTTCACATGTTGGACTCCAAACATATTTGGTAGCCTTCTTCAGCAGCTCTGTCATTGGCTTGGTAATCTTCGAGAAGTTCGGAATGAACCTCCGATAATATCCCGCGAGTCCGAGGAAACTCCGTACCTCATGAACCGTTCTCGGGGATTTCCAATTCAGCACTTGCGTGATCTTGCTCGGGTCCACAGCGATACCCTCCTCTGAGATGATGTGCCCGAGGAAAGGCACTTGCGATATCCAAAACTCGCATTTGCTGAATTTTGCGTATAACTTGTGATCCCGCAGCCGTTGCAAGACTATACGCAGATGTTTCTTGTGATCTTCCTCCGACTTGGAATATACCAGGATGTCGTCGATGAAGACCACGACAAACTTGTCCAGCTCCGGCATGAACACCGAGTTCAATAAGTACATGAAGTGAGCTGGAGCATTGGTGAGGCCGAAGTACATGACCAGGTACTCATAAAGTCCATACCTTGTCGAGAAAGCTGTCTTTGGAATGTCCTCTGCCCTTATCTTAATCTGATGGTACCCGGATCTTAAATCCATCTTGGAAAAGATCTTTGCTTCAACCAACTGATCAAACAACATGTCGATCCGTGGCAACGGGTACTTGTTCTTGATAGTTACGGCATTTAATGGACGGTAGTCCACGCAAAGCCGCAACGTTTCATCCCTTTTCTTGACAAATAATGCCGAACAGCCCCATGGCGAGGAGCTCGGCCTAATAAAACCCTTCTCCAAAAGGTCCGTGAGCTGAGTCTTCAGTTCAGCCAACTCCTTGGGCGCCATCTTGTACGGCCTTCGGGATATTGGCATGGTTCCCGGTGCAAGTTCAATCTTGAACTCCACCTCTCTATCGGGTGGCATCCCCGGCAAATCGTCCGGGAATACATCAGGGAACTCTCGGACCACTGGAATGTCTTCCAATCTGATGGTGGTGGCTTGATAGACACTTGGAAGTTTTATTTCCGGACTGTCCAGAAATAATGAGTGAGAACCGTGCACCTCTGAGTTTAAGTGCACGACTCGAAGGACGGTGTCTAAAACAGCGCCGTGGCGGGTTAACCACGACATCCCTAGGATGACATCGACCTTTTGTCCCTCTAAGATAATGAGAGACGTGGGGTACACTCTACCCGCTAAGCATAATGGTGCTTTGGAGACCATTACGCTTGCTAAAATCTTCCCACCCGGTGAACAAATTAAATATGGACTATCGGTGGGTAGTATTGGCAAACTGTGTTTAGCAATGAAAGCTTGGCTAATAAAATTATGCGTGGCGCCTGAATCAAACAGTACTATAGCGGGATGCTGGTGGAGTTGGAACATACCCGCAAGGATTGGCTCGCCCTCCGGCACGTCCTCAATGGCAAGCTGGTGGACAGTGCCGGGCCTAGGGTTTGCCCGCCGCACATTAGTAGGGTTCCGGGGTTGATTCCTCCCCGGAAACTGTGGTGCCACTCCGCCGCCTTGCCTCTCCGGGCAACTGCTCGCGAAGTGTCCTGGACGACCACACTTGTAACATGTGGCCGCTGCTGGTGGAGTACTCGGCGGACGAAAGCCCGGCATGCGTTGCTGAGGTGCAAATGCACGCGGCATCGCCCGTTGCTGCTGTTGTGGTTGAGGTGGTGCTGGCAGTGCCGGCCGGAATGCCGGTGAAGAATACGGCCGACTGAGAAACGGCATCGACCGCTGTGGTGGCTGCCAGCGTGGACCTGATGGTGGGCGATTCACCATCCGAAACTTCTGAGAAGGACCGCCTCCTTCTCCGCTGCTCTGCGGCGCGCTTCGCTTTCGCTCTGCCGCCGCCAACTCCTTACCGGAGTCCTCCTGAACAATCGCAGCATCAATGATGTCGTTGAGGCTGCCGCGATTGAACATCGCCAACTTGTCCTTCAGGAGCGGGTTAAGCCCCTGGTAAAAATGGTCTCGCCGCTTCTCGTCTGTATCTGCGTGATACGACGCGTAGAGCGCGAGATCGTTGAACGCCCTGGAGTATTCCAGCGCATTCCGGCTCCCTTGTTGCAGATGTAAGAACTCCTGCGTCTTCCTCTTCATCAGACCTGGCGGTATATGATAGGCCCTGAAGGCCGTCCGGAACTCCGCCCAGGTCATCACTCGGTCGGTGGGCTGTGAAGCACAGAAGTTGGCCCACCACGTGCTCGCGGATCCTTGGAGCTGCTGGACCACGAACTGAGTCTTGCGCTGCTCGCTGAGCTGGAGCAGCCCGAACTTTATCTCTATGGCGCGGAGCCAGTTGTCCGCGTCAAGTGGTTCATCCGCCCTTGAGAATACAGGGGGATGAGTCGCCAAGAAGTCGGAGTAGGAGCTCTGTTGGCGCTCCTCACGGTTTTGACGTCTCTCTGGGCGAGACGTATTGGCGATGAGAGTCTGCAGCAACTCTGTGTGCTGCTGATGCGAGCCCGCCATTGCCGCGACAATGTCGGCCAATGTAACCGTTGGTAGTGGCGGTGGCGGTGTTTGCTGTTGCTGTTGCTTCTGCTGTCCCAAGGAGTCCTCGGGAGGTGGTTGGGAGGTCTCTCCCCCTTGACTGGTACCCCCAACGTCAGGGTTGGCACCAGTACGCGTCATTCTGAAATTCAAAACAGCAGCAATTAGCACATGTCTCACTTAAAATTCCATACGCAACAGTAGGTATTGAAGTGACACATGATTAATTTGCACAACATTCACATATATTGATAAAGCAGAAACTTTATACAATATACATTATTCTTGGGTCTCCGAGAAGTCGTGCTCATGTCGTCACTACCTATACATACGCTACTGTCTACACGACATGTCACCGATTACAAAAGTTGGGTTACGCTACCCTAGCTGCCCTACTTGGCAACCGTAACCCCCTACTCGGAGTAGAACTCGACCTCCTGTGGGTCGTCCTCCTCCGGTACCTCTGCTGGTGGCTCTGGGTCTACCACCTCTTCTCCCATCCCGGGTTCTCCCATTGCTGGAAGACCCAAGACTACCGGTACGCCCAATACCGGGGGTACGAGGTCCTGCAATGCATGCACCTCGTCTATAGCCTGGTTGTAGTCCTCTTCCCAGCCTTGTCCTTCCTCAATAGCGTCGTCCCGCTCTTGAGCAAGGTCCTCATTCTGCTGGGTTAGGGTCTGCACCAGCTCTTGCAATGCCGCGATGTCAACACGGCTCTTCTTCTTTGCCTTCTTCAGACGACGCAACTGATTGTGTTGTTCATTCAGTCGCTTGATCGTCGGAAGGAGCACATTGCGGAGTGCGCTGTAAGCACTCTCGAAATGATCTCCACGGCTTGTGCTCTCCTTGAGCTTGGTGGCGAGATGCTCCGTATGAACAGCTTGGCTGCCCATCACAGCGTTTCCCGCTCTCATTTGGAGGCTGAGGTTTGCCTCCGCGGGGTTGTACCTTGGGCAATTCGGGTCTGTTGCCTCTGGATACCTTTCTTCCCACACATGCTGAGCTCGTCCCTCCACCGGAACGAGTGCATATGGAGTGTCCTCCATAGCCTGCACGTGTAGTTGGCAGAAACGTGACATAGTGTCACGGGCTGCCACTTGCCACATCCCTTCCGGTTGTCTTCCTCTCACCGTGACGGTGAATGGCACCCAACCGGGTGGCGTAGGTCCTGCAGGAACCTCGACATGGATCGTCCACGTCTTGTTCCCCCCTTCGCCATCTTCTTTGGCGAAGTACTGCGGCATCTGATTGTACCCGAAATATTGGAGCATTTGCCATAATGCTTCCAGGTAGCCGCTACGGTCAGAACAGTGGGAAACTACCCACCCGTTCTCCAACTGTTTATCTGCTGCCATCTGTAAAAATATATTTGAGAAATGTCAAATATTTATTTAAACAGTAAACCATCGAGTTATAACATAAGATATGTCCTTGAACTCATAACACTTGGAAACATAGTTCAAATTTTAAACAAATTTGACTGCTGATCTGCTGTTCCCATGACAGCCCTGACCAGTTTCCATTTCAACCTGATTTAGGCCATGTTAAAAGCAAAACTAATTCTGGAGCTCAACATCAAAGTTAAAGCTAACTTCAATAGCTTTCCATCCAGTATTTGCTTGGCCTAAGATCTGTCCTGGTTCAAAAGTTATGAGATGTCAAAGTTAACAGAATTTCTGGGAATAATTGGACAGCACCTCCCTGCTTTAGGTACTGAATTGATCCAAGAATCCCAGTTAATTCTGTTCCTAATCTGACAAAACTTTCTGTTACAAAGTTGTAACCCACCTCATAAGCTTTCCAGAACTACCTCATTTTCTATTTTTGGATTTTTAAGCAGGAAGTTATGCTTAATTTACAGAGAGTTTACAGAGAGTCTTTGCTCTGCCCTATTTTCTGGACAGTTTCAACTCTACTGCATTTTTCGAGTGGTTAAGGGATGAAACACCTCTGGACCTCAACAGAAAAGTTGTAAAGCCCTTCCAAAGCTTTCCAGAACTGTATCATACGACCCCAATCTCGAAAGAACTCAACCTCTAGCCTCTGATTAACTTCAGCCTTGATTCAGCTGGAAACAGAGTGCTCTGTCCTTAACAACCTATAAGTTGAAAACTTGTTTACTTTGAATATCCTGTTCAAGGGAAGGAGTTACATCAATTTTTACTACTTTAGATCAAAATCTTCAAGTTTTACATGAAGTTGTTCATTTAATGGGGTGTGACGTCGATGCGTCACCAGATTATGTCGGTACTACGTCCTCACAAAGAAAAACCTATACCGGACTTAGCCGGCTTCGTTATTTCAGTGGCACTAAACGTCACTCGCACACGGATGCTACACGTCTACCGTTTCGTGGTAAGGCTACCTGCAGACATCCAAACAATCATCAGACTCGGCTGCACACCGAGCCCGGAATCCATACAGTTAGTACACCCGGCCGTCATCACTCGCCCGGATGTTCTCAAGCCAACCACGCCTTGAGTTACGTGTTCACGTTTTAGACCACGTGACGGGGTCTCCCAAGTTGCACCACGCACGCCAGGGACAGACGTTGCTCGAATACCCCAAACGACATGAAGAGTCGTAGAGGATATCAAAGCGGGTCGGGTTACCTGCCACCCGTGGGGCTCTACCCTTCAGCTTGTGCGCACTGGTGGAGAGCGCTTACGTGCACCCCCCAAGACATGAACGTCCCGAGATGCACGATTTTCGGACATAACAAATAGGTTAATATGCCACTTTCTAAATGCTAATAACATCCTTATACGGGCTACTAACTCGTTCCTCACTGGATTTTTGAAAAAGAAGACCTTTGTACTGTGTTAAACCTCAAGCGAGCTCTGATACCACGCTGACACGACCCCACTGGTCCTGTCGAGCCAGGATCACGCTGAGGGGTGCTGCGTTGCACAGCACCGTATAACACACGTCAAAGGTACAAAGCGGAAGCGATATTTTATTACATAAACAAGTTTATGAACATGTTTACATCAAAATAAGTTCAGTCTACACTCGCGGGCGTAGACTAAGCATCAAGTGCACGTTCAGCCCTCGAACGTGTCTTTGCTAGCACACACGCACACTAACTCTGCGGCGTGCACGACTCCCACTCGACGGGGTTCCCCTCCTGGGGTTCCGTCTCCTCTTCGGGAGTCCCTTCCTCATAGAACCCTGCAAAAGCTTCAAACACAAGCAGTGAGCACGAAGGCTCAGCAAGTCTGACCCGTCTCACCTAAACATGGAACTTCTACATGAGGGTACTGGGTTACATGAGGTAAAAATCATTGGCGAGGACTCGCCTAATTAGTAGAACCTTACTTTCAAGTTTTAGCAGCAGGTTGTGGAGAACCTTACGCTAAGGTACATGAGAGAGCCGCAATCAAACAAGAAACGCATTTCTCTCATGTACTTTGCCCAAAGTTGAAATGAACTTTAGTTAGCTCTAAACTACAGCAAGTCATTAGCAATCAAGTCCATCTTTCAATCAGCAACATTTTTAACATGTAACTAGCCTGTTCTTTCTACGTCACGGTACAGTGAACAAGTGGTACTCACTGACCGCGAGGGACGGCGATTATAATCGATTTACACCTGCAGGGTTACCCGAACAACCCTTCACGTACGCCCGTACTCGATGTTGCCTACAACAACCATCACGGACGCCGTACGCGACTACCTTTCACCCGTTAGCCAAATATTGAACCGGTCCCATCGTCCCGAGCAAGAGGTCTCTGCACGCGCATCTCCGTGCCGCCAGCCGATTTACACCTCGAGCTCTCAACCTACCCTCTGAACGACGGGCAATGCCT
Organism: Neostapfia colusana; assembly: GCA_030760725.1. Classification (NCBI taxonomy): domain Eukaryota; kingdom Viridiplantae; phylum Streptophyta; class Magnoliopsida; order Poales; family Poaceae; genus Neostapfia; species Neostapfia colusana. The sequence continues at coordinate 36,957,606 of JASWHV010000009.1, read as the reverse complement.
CAATACCCAGCTACCCGAGTTACATCGGTTTCCCGGTTCCCATATAGCCGGTAGGTCTTCGGTACTGTTCTAGCTTGTTCAACAGGCCCGCACACGGCTCGGTCCTCAATCGACACAAGCGGAGCTACAGCACACAGGCCCCAAAGTCCTGCTGCCCTTACCCTCCGCTCGGTCTCATTTTCTTGCCATGTGTATCATGTGCTATCTCTACCCGAGCGATGTGCCACTAGCCTATTCTCGCGAGTAGTTCCAACTACTCGACTTGTACCGAATCCTACTCTATCCTAGCAATGCAGTGGCTAACGGGGTTTGCAATCCTAAACCCAACCCATGGTTTTCTTGGCTATGCAGTGGGGTTTCCAAACAAGACTCTAATGCATAGAATAAAGGAAACAAGTATGTGCTCAAAACAATAAAAATTTGAAAAATGGTTAATGCAAACCGGGGCTTGCCTTGCTGCTCTTGGTCGTAGGCTATCTGTTCCTCCGGAGTAACGAAGTCTAGGACTTCGGGTTCCTCCTCGACCTTAGCGACTACATGATATAAGAAACATATGTATCAATTTAAATGCATTTGTATTAACTTTGTAGTTGTGAAGTCTATAACCTTTGCTAGATAGACCTAATGACTGTGAAACTTTTACTGTGGCTTGGTTACAACCTAATCAGAGACTTGGTCAAGTCTTAGTTGCAGCAAAGCTCATTTGAGCCCTCCACAAATAATTATGTCCTTGACCTTAATTGGAACTCTTAGGGTGTTCTAGGAATTTTCATGAGACAAACTATGACTTTCTGAAAACTAGATTTTCAGAGGGTTCTAATGGAGTTGGTCTCACTTAATTTGGAAGTTTCTAACTAAAGATATGAGCTAAACAATTTCAGAGAAAATTCTGAAAATGTTTCTGAACATTTTCTATTTTCTCTGGAACAGTTTCACTAATCACACCATTAGGTGGACTAAATGAGCTCAAATAGATCTGAAATTTTTATGGTAGTTCAAGGATATTTTGGTGAACATCTCAGCAAAATTTCAGGATTTTCCTCCAAAGGATTCTCCAGTTAAAATTCCTAACAGTTTAAATTTTAAGGAATTAATTCTGGAGAAATAAGGAATTTCATGAAGTGAAACTTGATTTTCTGGAAAGTACTCAGAGAGCTGAATCCAGCAAAATTTGGTTCACTCAATTTGGAGCTTTCTAGCCAAAGTTATAAGGATTTGAAGTTTGAACTGAAACTGAAATTCGGGGAAAAAGTTTAAACTCTGGCTTGTGGGCCCCGCACACAGTGCGTCGTCTCCCTCCTCGCGCCAACTGCGCGGCGGCGGCGTTCTCCGGCGACCTTCTCCGGAACTGAGTTCCCGGCCACCCCCCGGCCCGAAACTTGCCGCCTGCCCCTTTACTGACCCCCTGGACTCGATGGTGGGGTCGCCGGCCGCCGGCGATGACCGGAAACCCGTGCGCACCGATGACAGCACCTGCTAGGGTTCCGGTGAGGTCGGTCCCGCTCTCCCGTGCACCAAATCGACCGGAAACCGGTCGGAGAGCATCAGTAGAGCATGGGAAACCCGAACCAGGGCTGGGTGGAAGCTAGAAACGCCGGCAACTAGGCTCTCGACGGTGAGCCGAGGTGTTCAGCCATGGCGGCGGGGAAAACAGCCATAACATGGCCGATTCTCGATGGTTTTCTCCAATTCCAGTTCGAGCGTGGGCGCTATCATGCGTAGAAGCTACTCGGTAACGAGCTCGTCCAACCCTCGTGCATAGAGCACGAATTTCACCCGAAGGTGAGCTCGGTCCTTATGAACTGATCAAGAGTAAATTTGGAAATTCTCGGCCGAGGGTTGATCAATCGCCAAACGGCTTTCGGCTACTCCATCCACATACAATCACGCACCTTTCTTGTGTAGAGAAGAGGACGTGACAACGGTCGTGCCGTGCTGTCCACGGGAGCCCGATCGGCGGCGATGTTCAGCTCGCCGGAGAAATGGCTCGTACAGCTCAAGGATGCTTGCTCACTGGCCAACACGGAGTCTAGGAGGTTGCTCACGATCTCTTGGTGCCGTTTTGCTGTGGAGGAGGCTGTGCTCGCGAGTGATCGGGCTTGATCAAGCGTGAGCTCGAGCGGCGGCGATGGAAGTGGAAGAACAGGTCGTGCACGTCGGCAGCTCGGGGAATCGGCGACTGAAGCACGCCGGGGAGGGAATAAATAGCCCGGCGGCTGGTCTCCGGCTTGGGGCGCGCAGCAGGAGCTGGCGCCGGCTGCCCCCACCTCGGTGGCGCGCGCACACTGCACCCGGGAACCGACTGAACTGTGTTTCAGTCGGTTTGTGTTGAGGTAGAGGCTGACATGTGGGTCCCACCCCCCATTTTAACCTCTGAAATTTACTCCTAATCACTGTTGTAAACATTGAACCCCATACTACCCTTAGCAATTCAAATTATTCACCTATGGGCCATTTGAATTGATCAAAGTTCAAATGAGGTTTGGTTTGAATGAATTTCAGCACAAGTTCAGTTTGAAATTCAAATAAAGTTTGAATTTCTCCCCCTTAGCTCATGTCAAGATCAACTCCAAATGGAGTGAAAATTGGTGTGTGAGCTCACAAAAATGTGCTGAGCAAGAATATGCCCCCCACTTTTAAATTCATTGGATAAAAACAGTTTGAATTTGGATATGGTTTCAAACTGCCCCCTTCCTAACTATACCCAAACTGACCTCAAAAAGGTTTTGAATTTGGGTGAAACTTGGCATGGACATCCTCAGTAAAATGTAGGAGTTTTCATATGTCCAGCCCATCTATATCACATGTGGGAAATACCACTTTTGCAATGTGTAAGTTTGTTCTCTAATGAGCATGTTGATAATTGTTACTTGCTCTTCATTTGTGTTCATCATTCTTCCTCAAATGAGGTGTGTGGTGTGGTGATGAACACTGCAAACGAGTGTCAAAAACTGAGGCCCTTACAATAGGGAGGATTAGAGAGCGGGAATTTGCTGAATCCATACCGGGAGCTCAGAATGAGGTCGCCGGAGCAAAACCTCGAAATTCACCATCGACAGCTCACAGCACGGCCTGAGCTTCGGCTGAGAGCAGCACCGCACCGGTGCGCGTCCGTAGCTGTGATTGCTCGGCCGTGAAACCCCCTGTGGAGGGCTGTCCACGAGCGCCCGATCACCTTCTTGAACTCAGTCGCCGCGGCGGCGGTTGTTCTCAGCCACTGGGGCCGCAGCTCGCTTGCTTGCGGGTCAGGGAGGTGGAGGCTGATCTCAGAGAAAGGTTTAGCAGCTCGGGGGAGGGAAGAGCGCGACGATTTCTTCAGTTTCCTGGTTGACCGAGAAGGCGGAGGGGGAAACAGTCGCCGGTTGTGCGCTCGTGAGGAAGAGAAGATGGATGGCCTTTGCGTCGTCCAGGGGGGGTGATCAGGTCGCATAACCGCCTCCGGGCACTGTGCGTGGGGAAAGGAAGCAGCTGGTGGCGCTGCCGAGCCTCCCAGTGGCTCCACGGTGGGAGCTGCTTGTGGCCCACGTGCTGTTCGACGAATTTCCCCACTGGGGCTGAGACTTAGTTTGCAAGGCAACCCTCTTGGCTCTACGTCATGTGGGTCCCACTCCATATTTCCTCCCAAATATCTTCCCAAGCTGATCCTCTCAATCCCCCCTAATGCTGAGTTTAAAAATGGTGGCTAGAATTTGAGCTCTTCCAATTAAGTTTGAATTTGCTTGCCAAATTTGAATTTGGTTGAAGTTTGCAAATTCTTCTCTTTAACTCTCTTTTGAGCCCACCCTATAAATAGAAAGTTGGTGATCAAACTCCTCCCTATAATTCCAACTATGTGGCTGCATTTTTAATCAAAGTCCTTGGCCACCCCATGTGTGAACTTTGAATTTCAAATCTGAATTTTAAACTTACATGCAAAGAGGTATTTAACTCCTTATTGGTTCAACACTTTTAAATAAAAAGGTGAACCTCATGTTGGATGTTCATCCATGTATTGCCTTGCATGAAGAAAAGTTTTAGCAAGTCCCATTTTTCATGTCTTTGCCACACTTATGAATTCAAACCTTGGTTTTTATTCATACACATTTTTGGGACTTTTAAATTCCTCCCCCCTTAAAAGAATCTCATTCCGAGATTACAAAAGAGGAACGAGACGGGAGAGGTAATTACAAACTGTACAAAGATAAAAGTTCCGGGTAGTTAGTGCGGAGGTAATCTTCATTTTCCCACGTCGCCTCTTCCGTGGTATGATTACTCCACAGCACATTAAAGAATCTGATCGTCCGGTTCCGAGTTACCCGGGTCCTTTCATCCAAAATCTGAACCGGTCGCTCGGTGTAGGTCAGGTCCGGTTTCAACTCATCGATGTCCTCAGTGCGAACAGCAGCGGTGAATTTGAGGCACTTCCTCAGCTGTGAAACATGAAATACATCATGAACACCCGCTATACTTGCCGGTAATTCTATCCGGTAGGCTACGGGTCCGCACTTCTCCGTGATAGCAAAAGGACCAATAAAACGGGGAGCGAGATTCCCCTTTACACCGAACCGGTGAATTCCCTTCATCGGAGATACACGAAGATACACGTGCTCTCCGACGTCAAAATGCAATGGTCTGCGCTGTTGATCAGCGTAGCTCTTCTGTCGGGATTGTGCAGCCTTTAAATTCTCTTGTGTCAACCGAAGTGGGTCTTCGGCTTCGTTGACAAGATCGATCCCAAACAGAACTCTTTCGCCGGACCCACACCAATTTAGTGGTGTGCGACACTTCCGGCCGTAGAAAGCTTCATACGGTGCCATTTTAATACTCGCTTGATAACCGTTGTTGTATGAAAACTCCGCCAGCGGTAGGTGATCGTCCCAATTCCTACCGTGGTGGATGGCACACGCTCTCAACATGTCCTCGAGCACTTGATTCACCCTCTCAGTTTGTCCATCGGTTTGAGGGTGATATGCGGAGCTCCTAATCAGCTTGGTGCCCAACGAGGCATGCAGCTGCTCCCAAAAACGAGCAACAAACAGCGCACCTCGATCTGAAATGATGGTCTTCGGGACACCTTGTGAGCATATAATTCTGGAGATGAATAACTCCGCATATTGCCTTGCTCGATAATGAGTGTTCACCGGTATGAAATGAGCTGATTTCGTCAACCGGTCGACGATCACCCATATCGAGTCAAGCTTCATTGATGGGAGTGGTAATCCGACGATGAAGTCCATACTCACATCCTCCCATTTCCATGCAGGTATATTCAAAGGTTGTAGCGGTCCGGCTTTCCGCATATGATCAGCCTTGACCCGTATACACGTATCGCATTCGGATACGTATTTAGCAATCTCCCTCTTCATCCGCGTCCACCAAAATTTCTATTTCAAATCCTGGTACATCTTGTTACTTACGGGATGAATGGAAAACTTAGACAGGTGGGCTTCATCCAAGATCTTCTTCCGGAGTTTCATATTACGCGGTACCACTATACGGTCATTAAACCATATCGTACCGTTCTCATCCTTTCGGAAACATTTCACCTCTCCGTTGTCTAGTCTACTCCATATGTGAGACATACCTCTGTCTCTTCTTTGAGCCTCAACAATCTCTTCACGGATTGTTGGAATGAGCGCGAGATTATAAAGCGCGCCATACAGAATGACACCGAGACTTGGTTCTTCTTCTTCCAACTCAGCAGCCGCTAAGTTGTGAATGTGGGCTTTCCGACTAAGCGCGTCGGCAACCACGTTGGCTTTTCCCGGGTGATAGTGGATCTCAATTTCATAATCTTTGACGAGCTCCAACCATCTCCGCTGTCTCATATTCAGCTCCTTCTGCGTGAAGATATACTTCAGGCTTTTATGGTCGGTGTAGAGGTGAACAAGATTACCTAGTAGGTAATGCCTCCACATCTTTAACGCCAACACCACAGCAGCAAGCTCAAGATCGTGAGTTGGATAATGCTGCTCGTGGTTTCGCAGTTGGCGAGACCCATAGGCGACTACACGCCCTTCTTGCATCAGAACGCAGCCGAGACCGATGCCGGATGCATCACAGTATACATCGAATGGCTTCGTCGTGTCTGGCTGAGCAAGAACTGGAGCTGTGGTGAGATGTTTCACCAAAGTTTTGAATGCAGATTCACATGCTGCATTCCACATGTATTTAGTGCCCTTATTCAGCAGCTCCGTCATTGGTTTAGCAATCTTTGAGAAGCTCGGAATAAACCTCCGATAATACCCCGCTAAACCTAGAAAACTTCGGACCTCGTGGACAGATTTGGGAGATTCCCACTTCAGCACTTGTTCAATTTTGCTGGGGTCCACGGCAATGCCCTCTGCTGAAATGATATGGCCTAGGAAGGGCACTTGGTCAATCCAAAATTCGCACTTGCTGAATTTGGCATATAATTGATGCTCCCTCAACCGTTGTAGCACGATAGGCAGATGTTCAGCGTGCTCTTCTTTTGATTTGGAGTAAACCAATATGTCGTCGATGAATACCACGACGAACTTGTCTAGCTCCGGCATGAATACAGAATTCATCAAGTACATGAAGTGTGCCGGAGCATTGGTTAATCCAAATGACATGACGAGGTACTCGTAGAGTCCGTATCTCGTCGAGAAAGCTGTCTTCGGTATGTCCTCCGGTCGGATCTTGATTTGATGATACCCCGACTGAAGATCCATCTTCGGAAATACCTTTGCACCCACAAGTTGATCAAACAGGATGTCGATGCGGGGCAAAGGATACTTGTTCTTGATTGTGACAGCATTTAGAGGACGGTAGTCAACACATAGCTGTAGTGTTTCGTCCTTCTTCTTAACGAACAGCGCAGAGCAACCCCAAGGTGAAGAACTTGGTCGTATGAAACCCTTGCTCATGAGTTCATTCAGTTGCTCTTTCAACCCCGCTAGCTCGTTAGGTGCCATCTTGTAAGGCCTTCGTGAGATAGGCGTCGTTCCCGGTGCCAATTCAATCATGAACTCGACGTCCCGTTCGGGTGGCATGCCCGGTAAATCATCGGGAAATACGTCGGGATAATCACGTACCACCGGAATATCTTCAAGCTTCAGCGCTTCCGTGTGGTAGGCCTCTACCATATCTGGGTCTTCACTGTCTAGAAACAGCGTGTGCTGTCCGTGAATCGGCGAGTCAATCTGGATAGTCCGGCTACCGATATTGAGAACGGCACCGTGACGATTTAACCAAGACATCCCCAATATAATGTATATCTTCTGCCTATCCAACATAATCAGCGATGTTGGGTATATTTTCCCGCCCAAACATAAAGCTGCTCGGGACACAATCTGATTGGCAGAGATATTTCCTCCCGGTGATCGTATAAGAAAACTCGTTGTGGGAGTATTGGTGGATAATTGGTGCTGATCCATGCATGATTTGCTGATGAAATTGTGGGTTGCACCGAAATCAAAAAGTACCAGCACGGGCATGTTTTTGAGAGCAAACATGCCCGCTAACACCGGTGCTCCCTCCGGGACATCCTCAATAGCAAGATGTTGCACACTCCCGGATTGCAATGCTGTTATGTTGACTTGAGCAGGTGGCGGCACACCTGACAATGATGGCTGTTTGGTGTTCAACAACTTCTCCCGGCATTCTTGCCTAAAATGCCCAGAACGGTGGCAATAAGAACATGGGGGTTTCCCTGGTTCTTCGTTAACTCGTGGTTGAGAAGTTGATGTACTTGGTTGCAGCAATGATGCGACAGGAGTCATTCGTTGCTGCGGCAAAGGTGTTGCTTCAAGACATGATTCTTGAGCAGGAAATCTGTACGGAGTTGATCTCACTGGTGTTTGCCATCTTTCATCGGATGGTGTGCGATACACCACACGGTATTTACGAGGAACGACTAGTGTGTCTTCTTGCACATCCTTCCGGTCCCTCTTCTCTGCTTGACACTCAAGTGTCGCTTGTTCTTGCAGAAGAGCAGCACTGATCAACTCGGTGTAACTGCCTTGATTGAACAAAGCTAACTTCTCTTTTAGTATGGCACTCAAGCCATAGAAAAAGTAGTCACACCTTGTAGCTTCGCTCGTCGCATAAGCAGGAGCATATTGTGCCAGAAGGTTGAATCGTCTGACATAATCGAGGACACTCATGTCCCCCTGCTTCAGGTTCCTGAATTCTTGCTGTTGGGCCTTGATAAAACCCATAGGAATGTGACGAGCACGGAATGCTTCACGAAATTCCGTCCATTCCACTTGATGGCCATCCGGAACGGTGGCAAGATGAGCGAACCACAAATTTCCGGCGGCTCCATGGAGCTGTTGAGCTGCAAATAATGTCTTCTGATATTTGTCGCACTCAAACACTCCAAACATGGACTCCATAACTCGAAGCCACTGATCAGCTTCCACTGGTTCATTGGTTTCCATGAAGATTGGCGGTTGTGTCGCCAAGAAATCCAAATAGGCGTTCTGAGGTGGAACGTCCTGTTGCGTGTGTTGGAGTAAGCCCTGTTGTACCAAGGCTTGGAGTAGTCTTGTGTTCTCTTGACTTGACTCGACCATCTGACCCATGACACCCGCCGATACCGTTGATGGTGGTGCCCGTGGTGGAGTCGAGTCATTATCATCCCGGCGAGAACCTTCAGCCTGACTCGAAGAAGGACTACGCACCATACTGCAAAAGCATAATTTTTGAGGGGAGTCAAAACATGATATAAGCAGTATGTGAAAGTATGTAAAACATGAACATGCTAAAACTTTATGAAAGCATAACAAAATTTCATGTTTACACATCTTTCTAAAGCCAACATATTCAGTCCCTCATTCTGTACAGAACAGACCTTTCTGTACTTAACCCAGAATTTGATCCAGTTACTTGCATTTTCATAACTCAAGTCGAATACCAAAGCTAAAGTTAACTTCAGTATCTTTCCATCGAGTACTCACATGCCTCTGGATCATCCCTTCATCAGAAGTTATGATCGTTCAAAGTTGACAGAATTTTCTGGATAAATTTTTGCCAGCACCTCGTTTGTATGTGGCTGTTTTCATCACAGTTTTACATACAAATGGGGTACAACTCTGAACAAACTATGAACTACAAAATCGTTGCAAGTTTCATAAACTTTCCAACGGTGTATCATATGACCCTTAGAAATTTTTATACAGACTGTGACGGCTAATTTACAGCAACATCCAGAGAAGTTTGCAGCTGCTCTGTTTTCTGAACAGTTTGCATTCATCTGGACATTCAGCCAAGTTGGTGTCGGATTTGGCTCTGGAGTTCTACAGAAAAGTTGTAGAGCACTTAATAAATTTTCCAGAACTGTATCAAACACCTCCATTGGGTCAAGCTGATCAGAGTTACGCTCCGTTAAAGCCCAGAAAAATTTCTATTTGAACAGAGCACTCTGTCTTTGAGATCAAAAGGAACCTAACAAGTCTCTTCTTTGAAACTCAGTTTGAATGAAGAGATCAGTAACCAATATGTGCTTTATCACATCCATTTTTAGTTTGTAAGTTAGTCATGAATGATTTCTTCATAGGTAAGAATACTATCCAGTGTAATACGGTGACGGTGCACCGTAAGACATATGACGGTACTACGTTGCCTCACCAAAGAAAAATTTAACTGGATTACACCGGCATATATGTAAAAGCCCAAGAAAAGGGACTTGCAAAAACTTTTCTTCACCTCACAACACCACAGTTTTTATTGTGGATATATTAGGAAATATTGTGAAGAGCAAGTAACCTCCATCAAAAGATTGATTAGAGGGGAAAGCCTTCATTTTCACAAAGTCGGATTTGTACACATGAACATGAGAGGTTGAGCTCGCCCATAGAACTTAAAAAGTCTTGGGAGGGTTCAAGCCAAGTTTCATGCAAATCCAACACTTTTTGAGGCACTTTTGGAGGTATTTGAGAAAGAGGCCAATTTGAATGTAAATTCAAATTGCAGCAACTTTCATCATTCAAGTTCAAAAGTTAGCTTCATATTCAAACTCAGCACATTTTTCTGAGTTAGCCCACCAATTTTCATCCCTATTGGAGTTCATCTTGTCGGGAGATAAATTTGCAATAATTCAAAACTGAATTTGAATTTCAGTTTAAACATGAAGCAAATTTAACCCAACAAAGTTTAAATTTGAGAACTCAAATTCAAACCAATACTTGGGGGCTAAGTCTCCCATTCAATGTTCAGTAGCTGGGATATTTACAAAAGAAAGGGGGAGAAAGAATTTGAGGGGAGAAGAGGGCCCACTGGTCAGCCACCCTGGGAAGCAAACCGACTCGGGCACGCGGTCGAACACCCTGCGGCCGACAGCGCACGGGGTCGACCCCGTCCCAACGCGGCCACCGCGCCACCTCCTGCTCGGGGGGATGAGGGCGCCGGCTACAAAACACGCGATCGCACCCTGGTCGGCGTGAATTCCCTTCCCATTCTCTCGGTTCCACCCACCCACATCCGAAGCAGCGCACCCGGAGTCGCCGCCCTCTGATCGCCGGCGCCCGGACAGCACAGGCTTCTTCGTGCCCAACGAGCAACACAAGAAAGAACCGCCTTGAGGTGCCGATTCTTCTGGTCCCAACCATTCTTCATTTCATGGACTGTCGGGGGAGTATTTCGCCGGGAATGTTTCGGGAGTCCTAAGACCGAGCCCCCACCAAATACAAAAATTCGTGGGGGTTAGCTTATCACCGGGCAAACCAAGTCACGCACACGCTCTATACACTGCCACGACCACCTAGGATCGAAAACCAGTAAGAACCGTGGGCTAGCGTTACGGTTCTTTGAAGTTTTCTGAGCACAGCCGATATCCGGCCTAGGTCGCCGATGAGGTCGTAGTTGCAGTCGTTTTCACGGGGATCGGTGTCCATGTCCGTGACCAGCAGGTGTCAGCGGAGCTCCCCGAGCAAACCGCATCGAAAAAGGTGCAGGGGATGCCGAGTTGGACGTCGCCGGTGAGCTCCCGGCCGCTGTTGCCGGCGGGAGCACTGTTCCGGTTGCTGTCAAGCTCTGGGGAGGGCATCACCGTGTTCCCCAGGCCAGGATAGGCACAGGCGGCGAGAATCAGCAAGCTCCGAAGGCCGGAACCCCTCTCCGGCGAGAGCTCCGGCGAGCTCGGCGGCGGGGTCGCGCGGGTGGCCGGAGGAAGACGAAGGGGGGAGGCCCCACGCGTCAGAGGCTGGAAGTAGCGTGTGGGATTCTCTGTGGTCCAGGATCCAGTGCGGCCGCATGGGAAGGAGTCTGTGGCCCCGTGTGGCTCGGCTCCAGCGGTCGACACGTGTGCGATGGACCCACCCGCAGGATTTAAACATTTTTGGAATTTCCAGTTTTAGTTCAAACTTCAAATGCATAGAACTTTGGCTAGGAAACTCCAAATTCGATGAACCAAATTTTGCTGAACTCAGAATTCTGAGTACTTTCCAGCAATACCAAATTCAGTTCATAAAAGGGAATAGTTTTCCAGAATTAAATCCCTAAAATTTAAACTGTTGGGAATTTTATCTGGAGAACTACTTTATGAAAAATTCTGAAATTTGGCTGAGAGGTTCATTGGAAAATTCCTGAGTCCCAGTAAAATTTTCAGACTCATTCAATTTAATTTAGTTACCATAATGGGGTGATTAAGAGAACTGCCTGAGAATAGAAAAATGTACAGAAACATTTTTCAGATTTTCTCCAATCTTAACTAGGGCATAACTTTCAGTAGAATACTTCAAATTACATGAAACCAATTCCATTAGAACCATCCTAAAGTCTAGTTTCCAGAAAGTAATGGTTGAAGCCATGAAAACCCCTGGAATTATTCAGAGGCTCAAATATTGACCAAATGGGCTTTTATTTGTACAAGGTTCAGATGAACTTTATTTCAAATGAAACTTGGTCAAGACTCTGGTTAGGACCCTACCAAGCCACCACAAAAATTTCAGAACCAAAGGGGAGCGCTAGCTAGAGTTATTAGTAATTAAGTAGTCAAGTTTACACATTGCATTTAAATTTACATATCATATTTCATTAAACGTGTAGTCACTGAAGAAGAGACTCCGGAAGTGCTGGACTTCCTCCTTCCGGAAGAAGAGCTAACTACTGACCAGCAGCAACAAGGCAAGCCCCGGTTTGCATTAACCCTTTTATTTGTTTTACTTTGTTTACATGAGTCATGTGAAGTATGATTGTGCATTAGGTGTAGGATGAATGGAACCCCACTTGCATAACCAAAGGTTCCTAAAAGAGTGAGGGTAGTGTCTAAGACCTCGAATAGAAAGGCTATGCTTAAAGATTCATAGGGCTTCGGTACAAGTCGAGTAGTTGGAATCTACTCGCGAGATAAGCTTGGGACACACGGGTTCGGTTGAGTGATGTGAGATCACTTTAGTAATGAAAATGAGACTGGGCAGGGGCTAGGGCGCAGCAAGAGGAAGTCTTGTGTGAGCAGCCCTGCCCGTGTCGATTGAGGATCGATCCGTGTGCGGCCCTGCTGAACAAGTATTGAACGTACCGAAGGCATATCGGATATATGGGCCCCGATAAACCGATGTAGCCTAAACCTCCGGGCGTCGAGGCATAACGCACCGATTTATAGGTGTAGGCTGAGGGCAGCAAGGTGGAAATCTGCCAACGGGCATAGAGAGATGCTCCGTGTGGGGAACCTCCTGCTCGTTTCGGTGCGACCGGTTCGACGTTTGGGCTGTTGGGTGAAAGGTTGTCCCGTACGACATCGAGTGAGCGTGCTGTGCAGCTCCACGGGTGGGCGTACATGACGTGCTCTTTGGGTTTCCCTGCAGGTGTATATCGAGTCGATTCGCCGTCCCTCGCGGTGACGAGTACCGCTTGTTCACTGCATCGTAACGTAGACTAATGAATGAAATGTTATGATTCAATATTGCTGTTATGATATAATTGTATTGCTACATGTGTGCCACCAAATATTGCTCACTAAAGTTCAGCTTCATGAACTGTTAACTTGTTGCTAAAAGATGAACTAAGGATGAACTTGTAGGCGTGTCCATTTGCTGCAACATTGCTATCCTATGTCATGGTACACCTCATGTAGAGTTTCATGCTTAGGTGAGTCGGTTAAGCCTTGCTGAGCCTTCGTGCTCACGGTTGCTGCTTAAGTGTTTTTCAGGTGAGGAGCCACCCACGGACTCGGAGTACGAATCCACCGGCGAGGGTTACCCTCCGTCGGGGACCACGGCTGAGTGGGAGCCGTAAACGCCGCGCTGAGCTGAAGAGTGCAGCTAGTGTGGGTTGCCCTAGGGCTGGGCAGCCGACTTTTGCTAGATAGGTGGGCGTGAGTTGTATAGTGTAGACTTCCGCTGTGTAAGATAAATAATATTTTATAACTGGAGTTTGTACTACTTTGTACAGTTCAGTTGTTTTCCCATGTAATATATTGTGTTCTTATGACGTGTGCTGTCGGGTGTCGCTTCGCGCGGCACCACCCTCTGCGATCCTGGATGAGGGGATTCCGGTCCGCCACAGCCTTTGATTTTGTGATATCCTAGCTCCGAGGTTAATAGGATTGATAGAGTACTCATACCACCAAGGTATACCTTCTTTTCCGGAAGCCCAACTGCAAAGTACTCCGGGATTAAGCGTGCTTGGCCCGGAGGAATTTGGGGATGGGTGACCGATCGGGAAGTTTTCCCGGGTGCGCACGAGTGAGGACAAAGTGCGCAGAAAAGACGAGTGGTAGTATGTGGGGACAGTCTATGATCCTAGAGAGCCATCACAAATGGTATCAGAGCTGACCCTCGCAGTTTCACGGGTGCGTACGGGTCAGTGACAAGGATACGGTCGCGTACGGTTTAGGGACGCAGGTATGTAGGCATGACGCGTGGGTCCTCTATGTGGGACACGGTATGGTATGTATGCTGCTAACCGGACGTACGGTATGCGTATGCCAGTACTGAACGTACGGACGTGGCTAAGAGGGGACGTTCCTGGCTTGGTGTTGACCGACGAGGATGTCGGTCTTCTAAGGGGGGTGGATTGTGTGATATCCTAGCTCCAAGGTTAATAGGATTGATAGAGTACTTATACCACCAAGGTATACCTTCTTTTCCGGAAGCCCACCTGCAAAGTACTCCGTGGTTAAGCGTGCTTGACCCAGAGGAATTTGGGGATGGGTGACCGACCGGGAAGTTTTCCCGGGTGCACACGAGTGAGGACAAAGTGTGCAGAAAAGACGAGTGGTGGTATGTGGGTACAGTCTATGAACCTAGAGAGCCATCACAATATACGTATCATTAGGTGGCACTAAAACGGTCACTCGCAAACGTGTTCTACACGCACTAAGGTTTTCGTGGTTAGTACCTACATAAGCCACACTCAATCATCAGGTTCAGCTGCACACCGAACCCGGTATCCATAACAGTTTGTACACCCGGCCGTCGTCATTCGCCCAGGTGTTCTCAAGCCAAACACGCCTTGAGCTACGTGTTCAAGTTACTGACCATGTGACGGGGTCCCCCAAATTGCACCACACACGCCAAGGAAGAAGTTGCTCAAATACCCCAAACGACATGAAGAGTCGTAGAGGATACTAAAGCGGGTAGGGTTACCTGCCACCCTTGGGGCTCCACCCTTCAGCTTGTGCGCACTGGTGGACAGCGCATACGTGCACCCCCCAAGACATTGACGTCCTGAGATGCACGATTTTCCAACATAACAATTAAGTTAGCTTGCCACCTTCATAATATGCTAATAATAGTCCTTATGTGGGCCTAGTACCGTTATCTCACCGTATCCTAAGTTTATGACATAATATGATTCTCAATCCATGCTCTGTTCCCAACGCAGCTCTGATACCAAGTGTAACAGACAGGACCTCGTTGGGTGGTGCCGTGTTATGCGGCACCCAACAGCACACGGGTCGATGAACACACACCATATTACATAAATAGTTTAGCGGGAGCGCACAAGAATGTTTTACAAATAGTTATATCAGAGTAAGCTACAGTGGAAGACTATCACTCTCACGATTCATATCTAAACTAGCAACAAAGAAACAGTCCAGCCCTCGGACGTTTCTTACTAGCAACACGAAGATCAATCTGCAGCGGCGAGGATGCTCTTTGAGTAAGCACTCGGAGGTTCCCGAGTCTCATCGGCACCCCTTCTCATAAGCACGAAGTCAAATACCTGCAAAACAACTCGGATAGCATCGTGAGCATAACGCTCAGCAAGACTTAACCGTCACCCTAAACATGAAACTCTAAGTGAGGTTTTCAACCTAACATAGGATGGCATAAGCATAATTAAACTCGCCTAAAAGTGAATCCTTACTTTCAGGTATTAATTGCAGTATTTTGAGTAACCCTGGGCATGCCACATTGGGAGTCCACAATCAAACAAGAAACGCTTTCCCCCGATGTAAATTGCTCATGGCATAAAAGAATCGAGTTTGCACAAGCCTATTCATCAAGATCCAAAACAAAGCTAGTATGATAGTTCACATCAAAATGATTAGTTCCTTTCTCATGCAAGTTCTTACTACGTCACGACTGTGAGAAATAGTATGCCCGGTCCATTCCGCGAGCGACAGTGATTCGAATCAATAACACCCGGACTACACGACACGTACGCCCGTACTCGACGTTTCCTACAACAACCATCACTGACGTCGTACGTGGCAGCCTTTCCCCCATTTCTCCCCCGCTGAATCGATCAAGTCGCCCCGTACAGTAGCTACTCTCATGGTGCACCTACCGACATGAGATGTCATGAGAATATTCCCCACATACTGCACACCGGCCGTCCGCCTGAGGCGACCCAAAAAGTCCCAACGTTAGCTTCCCGAGGTACATCGGTTTACTGGGTCCCATATAGCAGCATGAGTCTGGTACACAACTCAAACTTATTCAACAGGGCCGCATACGGATCGGTCCTTGACCGACACGGACAGGTCTACAGCACCCAGGCCCCTATGTCCTTCTGCCCCTACAACCTTCCGGTCTCAACTTTAACTTGCTAATTCATTTACGAACCAATCCCGTATGCCTCTGTTGTTCCTGAAACTGCGAGTAGCATCTCACCACTCGACTTCTACCGAACCGTACTTAAGCATGGCAGTTCTACACGGTGAAAGACACCTACCCAATACTCCATGGGTCATTTGGTTATGTAAGAGGAGTATCAAAAACTAGACCTAATGCTCAGTTCAATTCTTAACCGAAAGTGAATACAAAATAAAAACTTAACAGCTGTTAAATGCAAACCGGAGCTTGCCTGTTTTGCATGGTAGTCGTATATAAGCAGTTAGTGTCCTTGCAGATCCACCCTTGATTCTCCGGAGCTTGATCCACTTCAATGAATCACTCCTTTGAATCCCCTTCGTTGTGGTTCCTATTGAAATGCATATGTTTTATAGAATGTAATGGAAAGAAGTTATAGAATTACTTTCTTAGGAACAGAGGTTGTGTGGAAAAATCCAAGCATGGCTTGGTTTGCCTCTGTTGTGCAAAGAACAGAAATAAACTAATTTGTCCTAAAGGCTTTAGCTATACACTAATCATGTTCACTAATGAACATAATAGATAAGCTGAAAGGATTTGAGTGCAACTGAAGAACAAGAACTCCAATGGCCTCAAAAATTTTACAGCAGATTCTATACTACCTAAGGATTTAGCTTGCCAAATTGCAGCTAATGTGGAGTCATATTGTGTCCTCCCTAATTCTCACAATATCTCTTATGTATTCCCACATATACACAAGTAGGGAGAATAAGAACAGGGAGTTCAAGGACTCATCTTGGGCTGATAATTTACATATGAGTTCTTGATCATATGAGAGTAACCTGGTCCAAAATTCAGCCCTTTTACTTGAGTAGTTCTCCCAGAACAATTCTTTAAGCATTTGTACTCAAAAGAATTAATTCTGTAGTAATGTGCATTTTAATGCCCAATTAAGTGAACTACAATTCCAAGTATGTCTCAGAGAGCTTGCCTAAATTTTCCTATGATTTTTGGAGCTATGGATTGCTCAGAACAGATTTTTGAAGTGGGAAACATTCTCCGAAAATGTTCCTGGACTCTTTTGATCACAGTAGTTTAAATTTAGCAAATTCCTACACAAATTATCTTCAAATGAGCTCAAAATTTGCTAGTAGGTCTATACTATGCTAAATAATATTCTGGCCAAATTTGGGGATTTTTGGATAAACCAAACTTCCTCAATAATTCTTTTTCAAAAAAACCTTCAAAGAATTTTCCAGAATATAATATTGACTTTCATACAAATCTGAGTTCATATTTGGATAGAACTCAGGGAGATGAATCCAACCCAAGTGGAATCACTCAAATTGGAGGTTTCTATCAGGAGCTATGAATTTCCAAAGATTGAGCCAATTCTGGAATTGTTTTCATACTGAAAATTTGGCTGGACCCACTGTTTTGAATTCCAGCCAATAGAAACGAAGCCACACCGGGCCACGGGGCTTTGCGCGCCAGCACACAGGTTCCAGCCACACCCGATCCTGGGTTTAAATTTTCTGCTGCTGACAGACGGGACCCACCCGTCTTCTTCTTCCTTCGGCTCCTTCCCCGCGCCCGCGCTCTCCCCCTCGCCGGAGCTCGCCGATGCTCATCGGCCGGCCGTTTCCGGCCACCATCCGAACCCGGACTCGCCGCCAAGGGGTTTCGGGCATCGAGGAACACGGCTGTGAGGTTTGCTTGGGCTGCCGACGGCCGGAAAATGGCCGCCGACGTGTAACTGCCCCTGTGGTAGTTCGGTAGCCTCGCCCGAGGTCTCCAGCCCTCCCAAACTTGTGCTGACGAGCCCTACAGCACCAGCGCACCTCTAGGAGGATCGGCACAACCTCAAAGTGGCTCGGGAATGGCTGGAAATGGGTTGTCACCGTGCGACCGAATGGGTCCGCCATGAACAACCCAAGAAAAGCTCAAAATTCGTCGGTCTGAGGCGTTTTCATGCGCTGGATGCAAAAGGGAAAACGATCGCCGGCTAGTCTAGCTTCTACGTGCAAAGTTTGGAGACCTAGGGAGTATTAGAGAGCGGGAATTTGCTGAATCCATACCGGGAGCTCGGAATGAGGTCGCCGGAGAAAAACCTCGAAATTCACCGTCGACAGCTCACAGCACGGCCTGAGCTTCGGCTGAGAGCAGCACCGCACCCGTGCGCGTCCGTAGCTGTGATTGCTCAGCCGTGAAACCCCATGTGGAGGGCTGTCCACGAGCGCCCGATCACCTTCTTGAACTCGGTCGACGCGGCGGCGGTTGTTCTTGGCCACTGGGGCGCAGCTCGCTTGCTTGCGGGTCAGGGAGGTGGAGGCTGATCTCAGGGAATGGTTTAGCATCTCGGGGGAGGGAAGAGTGCGATGATTTCTTCAGTTTCCCGATTGACCGAGAAGGCAGAGGAGGAAACAGTCGCCGGTCGTCCGCTCGCAAGGAAGAGAAGATGGATGGCCTTTGCATCGTCCAGGGGGGTGATCAGGCCGCAGAACCGCCTCTGGGCGCCGTGCGTGGGGAAAGGAAGCAGCTGGTGGCGCTCCTGAGCCTCCCAGTGGCTCCACGGTCGGAGCTGCTCGTGGCCCACGTGCTGTTCGACGAATTTCCCCACTGGGGCTCAGACTTAGTGTGCAAGGCAACCCTCTTGGCTCTATGACATGTGGGTCCCACTCCATATTTCCTCCCAAATATCTTCCCAAGCTGATCCTCTCAATCCCCCCTAATGCTGAGTTTAAAAAGGGTGGCTAGAATTTGAGCTCTTCCAATTAAGTTTGAATTTGCTTGCCAAATTTGAATTGGGTTCAAGTTTGCAAATTCTTCTCTTTAACTCTCTTTTGAGCCCACCCTATAAATAGAAAGTTGGTGATCAAACTCCTCCCTATAATTCCAACTATGTGGCTGCATTTCTAATCAAAGTCCTTGGCCACCCCATGTGTGAACTTTGAATTTCAAATCTGAATTTTAAACTTACTTGCAAAGAGGTATTTAACTCCTAATTGGTTCAACACTTTTAAATAAAAAGGTGAACCTCATGTTGGATGTTCATCCATGTATTACCTTGCATGGAGAAAAGTTTTAGCAAGTCCCATTTTTCATGTCTTTGCCCCACATGAATTCAAACCTTGGTTTTTATTCATACACATTTTGGGACTTTTACAGTTCATGAATTTGAAATTTAGTAAGCAATATTTGGTGGTACACATATAGCAATACAATTATACATAACAGCAGAATTGAATCATAACATTCCATAATTTATCTACGTTACGATGCAGTGAACAAGCGGTACTCATCACCGCGAGGGACGGCGAATCGACTCCATATACACCTGCAGGGATACAAGAATAGCACGCCACGTACGCCCACACACGGAGCTGCACACAGCATGCTCACCCCGTGTCATACGGGACAACCTTTCACCCAACAGCCCAAACGTCAAACCGGTCGCACCAAAACGGGCAGGAGGTTCCCTACACGGAGCATCTCTCTATGCCCGTTAGCAGATTTCAACCTTGCTGCCCTCAACCTACATCTATAAATCGGTGTGCTATGCCTCGACACTCGGAGGTTTAGGTTACATCGGTTTATCGGGGCCCATATATCCGATATGCCTTCGGTACGTTCAATACTTGTTCAGCAGGGCCGCACACGGATCGGTCCTCAATCGACACGGACAGGGCTGCGCACACAAGACTTCCTCTTGCTGTGCCCTAGCCCCTGCCTAGTCTCATTTTCATTACTAATGTGATCTAACATCACTCGAACAAATCCCGTGTGTCCCAAGCCTAACTCGCGAGTAGATTCCAACTACTCGACTTGTACCGAAGTTCTATGAATCATTAAGCATAGCCTGTCTACTTGAGGACGTAGACACTACCCTCACTCATGTGGAAAGATCTGGTTATGCACTTGGGTTTCATCCATCCTACACCTAATGCACATCCATACCACATACTAAGTATTCATAAAGCAAAACTTTGTAAAATTGGTTAATGTAAACCGGGGCTTGCCTTGTTGCTGCTGGTCAGTTGTTAGGGATTCATTCGTAAGAAGAAAGTCGAGCACTTCCGGAGTTTCCTTGCCTTCAGCGACTACACGTAAACGATATACTATATGTCAATTTAAATGCAATGTTTGAAATTGAATATGTACAGACTATAACTCTAGCTATCCCTCGCCTTTGGATCTGAAATTTTTATGGTGGCTTGGTAGGGTCCTAACCAGAGTCTTGACCAAGTTTCATTTGAAACAAAGTTTATTTGAGTTTTATACAAATAAAAGCCTATTTGACCAATATTAGAACCCCTAAAGAATTCCAGGGGTTTTCATGGCTTCAACCATTACTTTCTGGAAACTAGAATTTGAGATGGTTCTAATGGAATTGGTTTCATGTCATTTGAAGAATTAGATGAAGTTATGCCCTAAACAAGAATTGAGAAAATCTGAAAAATGTTTCTGTACATTTTTCTATTTTCTCAGGGCAGTTCAGTTAATCACACCATTAGGGGGACTAAATGAACTTGGATGGTTCTGAAAATTTTACTGTGACTCAAGGATTTTCCAATGAAACTCCCAGCTAAATTTCAGAATTTTTATAAAGTATTTCTCCAAATAAAATTCCTAACAGTTTAAATTTAATGAATTGATTCTGGAAAACTATTAAGTTTCATGAACTGAAATTTGTGTTGCTTGAAAGTACTCAAAAAGCTGAGTTCAGCAAAATTTGGTTCACTGAGTTTGTAGCTTCCTAGCAGAAGTTATGTGCATTCAAAGTTTGAACCAAATCTGAACCCGGTCCTCAATCAACACCAGCGGGGCTACGCACATGAGACCTCCGCTCACTACATCCTACATGACAGCACCATATCGACATCGCCGAACTCACCTCGTGGACTGTCACCGTCGTGCAACCGATTCCGGTGATCACCGGCCGGCGACAAGGTCAGCAACGGGTTCCCCAAGCAATTTCTGGCGGGGGCGGCCAGTTTGGTCGAGTTCCGGTCACGGGAACAGCCTCCCGGCGAGTACTCTGGCGAAGGGGGCGGCGGGGAGCCGAGGGAGCACGAGGTAGACGAAGCTCCGCGAGCCCCACATGTCGGTCTCTGCTAAAACAGCCCCGGATCGGCTGTGGCACCGGGATCTCGTGCGACTACGCGGGAGACTCTGTGGACCCCCGTGTGGTTTGGCTGCGGTACTGACATGTAGCCCGGGCTGGACAAGTATCAAACAGTACCGGATGCATACTGGCATATGGGAACCAGGAAACCGATCTAATTGGTTAACCTGGGAGATGAGGCTTACCCAACCATTTTATAGGAGTGGGTTGAGGGTAGCAAGGTGTAAATCTGCCGGTGGACACAGTAACGCTCCACGCGGGGACCTCCTGCCCGTTACGGATGGACAGGTTTGGCATTTGGGTTGCCTTTGAAAGGTTGTTGCATACGACAGAGTAGGAAGGGGTGTGGAATCACGCTTCTGAAAGTGGGTGTATGTGACGTGTTATCCGGGTGTCTCCTGATTGCAATCACCGACCCTCACGCTTATTTGAGTACCGGCTTGTTCACTGCGCTGTGACGTAGTAAGAAGTGAAATAAGCCAACTGAATATGATGTATTGAACTATTAATGTCTTGAAACCTTGTATGCTGTAGTTATAGAGCTAATTAAGTTTATATTCCCCTTTGGGCATCACCATATCGGAGGAAAGTGTTTCTTGTTTGATTGTGGACTTCCGATTTGAGGCTGCCTAAGGCTCATTAAACTGTTGCTATAAACTGAAAGTAAGGATCAACATGTAGGTGTGTCTTTATTGCAAAGTCCTTTTTCCTATCTTACACATCCCTGCATGTAGAGTTCCATGCCTAGGGTTGTCGGTTAAGACTTACTGAGCCATCGTGCTCACGGTTGCAATATTTGAGCTCTATGCAGGTGAGAGTTATGAGGAAGGGTCCGACGACGAGGCGATGCCCCCATCGGGGTACACGGCCGAGCTGGAGCCCTGCATGCCGCCGTGATCTCCGTTTGAATGCTGATAGTGTGTAGCGTCCCCGGGCTGGACGGCTGCACTTTTGCTTAGTTAGGATGAGAGACTATCTATGTATAATACTTCCGCTGTTAATTATGTTTTGTAAAAAACTTCCACTGTTTTATATCAAATAAAAGTTTGTATGTTGTTCTTAATTCTATTCATGTGTGTTGTTGGGTGCCGCATCGCACGGCACCACCCTATGCGATCCTGGAGTGGGTGAACCATGGGGTGGTCCCCACAACGGGGCAGCGCTGGGCGGCCGGGGCGGGGCACCGGTGCGGCCGGCCGGCGGGGCGGCGGTGGTGGCGGGGCTGGGGCGGGGCGGCGTCGGCCGGGCCGGGGCGGGGTGGCACGGCGAGAGGGTGGGGCGGCGTCGAGGCGGCAGGGCGTGCAGTGGCGGCGGGCGGGCGGCCGCGCGACGGATAACTAGGGCATGTTTACGACAGTGCGGTGCAACTGTCATGAATAATGCCTTTATTCACGACGGGGACAGGCACCGTCGTGAATAAAGTACTTATTCGCGACGGTCACGGCCTACCGTCGTGAATAAGCCAATTAATCACGAAGGTCTAGGTCAGCCGTCGTGAATAAGACCCTTATTCATGGCAGCTGTCTTCCACCATCGTGAACAATTTTATTAATGACGGTACCATCGTTAATATATTTGGCCATTGTGAATTTCTGTTTTTCCTGTAGTGATGCCACCCGAACAGGATGTGGACATCAAGATTGAACTTGCACTGGGTACTACCCTAATCTCTCAGAGGCCGTATTAGATGGTTCTAAATGAGCTTGCAGAATTGAAAGAGCAGCTGAATGATCTTATGAAGAATGGTTTCATTCAACCAAGTTCATTGTCATGGGGATGCTCGGCGTTGTTCGTGATGAAGAAGGACGAGACGTTGAGGTTATGTGTAGACTATCCTCCTCTCAATGCTGTTACTATCAAGAACATGTCTCCACTACCTCGCATCAACATTTTATTCGATCAATTAGTGGGTGCTAAAGTTTTCTCCAAGATGGATCTTCAGTCCAGATATCATCAGATTAAAATCCGGGGAGAAGATGTACCGAAGACGGCATTTTCGACGAGATACAGCTTATATGAGTTTCTCGTCATGTCCTTTGGTCTCACCAATGCTCCATCTTACTTTATGTATCTCATGAATTCGGTATTCATGCCAGAGTTGGACAAGTTCGTTGTGGTCTTCATCGATGACATTCCGATATATTCCAAGTCGGGGGAAGAGCATGCCGAACATTTGCATATCGTGCTTCAAAGATTAAGAGATCATAAGCTTTATTCCAAGTTCATAAAATGCGAGTTTTGGATCAAGCAAGTACCATTTCTTGGGCACATTATCTCAGCAGAAGGAATTGGTGTTGATCCAAGCAAAATTGAGCAAGTGCTGAAATGGAAGTCCCCAATTCTGTCCACGAAGTCTGCAGCTTTTTGGGTTTAGCTGGATATTATCGTAGATTCATTCAAGTTTTTCAGAGATAGCTAAACCAATGATGGAATAGCTGAAGAAGGGGATTAATTGTGCTTGGAATGCAGCATGTGAAGAAGCTTTCCAAACATTAGTGAAGAATCTCACAACAGCCCTATTTTTAGCTTAACCGGATACGACAAAACTATTCGACGCATATTGTGATGCATCCGGTATTGATCTTGGCCGCGTGTTGATAGAAGACGGGCGTGTGGTTGCTTACGGATCACGACAACTCGGGAATCATGAGGAACATTATCCAACTCATGATCTTGAGTTCACTGCGGTGGTCCTTGCCTTAATGATATGGAGACACTACATACTAGGTAACCTAGTACATTTCTACATCGACCACAAGAGTTTGAAGTACATATTCTCTCAGAAAGAGTTGAATACGACACAACAGAGATGGTTAGAATTAATCAAGAACTATGAGATTGAGATACATTATCACCCGGGCAAGGAAAATATGGTTGCTGATGCATTGAGCCGGAAATCTCATGTTCATAACCTAACCATCATGCCGATAGAAGAGGAAGAACCAAGTCTTTACTTGTTACCATATGGAGCTCTATATAATCTTGCTCTCATACCCACAATAAGAGAGGAGATTATGAAGGCTAAAGCACAAGACAAGGGCATGTCTAATATTACGAGGATGGAGAACGGGGAAATGAAATTCTTCCGAAAGGATGATGAGGGAACCCTATGGTTCAAAGATAGTTGTACCCCGTGATGCATGTCAAAGCCCCGAATTTTCTTTGGAAATTCAGAGAAGATTACAGCCTTAGGGAATTATTATGAACACATACTTAAGAGATCAAACATGAAACTTGGCTTGCACATTAGAGATGATCCTTGTTAGCCACTATAGAAATCTGAGGGGCATTGGAGTTCAATTGTAATACATTTAATTAAACACATAAATCATGTTCATATAATTGATATAACTTTTGCATCTTGTGCATATCGTTTAGTTTCAGAACTCGAGGAGACTCTGGAGCCACTCGCAAGTTGTGACGGATCAAAATCCGTACATTCCAGGATCACAGAGGGTGGTGCCGCACGATGCAACATCCGACAGCACACACCATAAGGAAACATAGTATTACAATAAAACTTGCTGAATTTGTACAAAGTGGTACAAACCTTCAGTTTACATCTATTTACATAGTCTACTGCAGCGGAAAGTATTTATACAACTCACGCCTACACCTGACTAGCAAAAGTTGGTTGTCCAGCCCTGCAGACAACCCACACTAGCTGCACTCAGCTTCATTGCGGGTGTACAGCTCCCAAACAGCAGTAGTCCCCGACGGAGGGTAGCCCTCGCCGGTGGACTCATACTCCGAGTACGTGGGGTACTCCTCACCTGCAAACACTCATAGCAGCAACCGTGAGCACGATGACTCAGCAAGTCCTAACCGACTCTCCTACACATGAAATGCTACACGCAAGTCATACTCGAATATAGAATAAAAGTTTTCAGCAAAATAACATGCCTACAAGTTCATCATTAATTCATCTTTTTAGCCGCAAGTTAATGGTTCACAAGTCTGAAATTTAGTGAGCAATATTTGGTGGCACACATGTAACAATACAAGTTATTCGTATCGGCAGTATTGTGTCACAACATAACATATTTTTACCTACGTCATGACACAGTGAACAAGCGGTACTCATAACCATGAGGGACGGCGAATCGACTCGTTATAAACCTGCAGGGATACCCGAATAGCACTTCACATACGCCCATCCTCAGAGCTGCAATGGCACACTCGACCAATGTCGTACAGGACAACCTTTCACTCAACAGCCCAAACACCGAACCGGTCGTACCGAAATGAGCAGGAGGTTCCCTACACGGAGCATCTCTCTATGCCCGTTAGTGGATTTCCACCTTCCTACCCTCAACCTACAGCTATAAATTAGTGTGCTATGCCTCAACGCCCGGAGGTTTAGGTTACATCAGTTTATCGGACCCCATATATCCAATATGCCTTCGGTACATTCAAACTTGTTCCACGGGTCCTCAATCGACACAGGCAGGGATACGCACAAAAGACTTCCTCTTGCTGCGTCCTACACCCTGCCTAGTCTCATTTTCTTACTAAAGTTGTCTCACATTTTGAACCAATCCCCTATGTGGCGATCCTATACTCGCGAGTAGATTCCCACTACTCGACTTGTATCAAAGTCTATAAACATTAAACCAAGCATGATCTACTCAAGGACTTAGACACTGCCCTCACTCTCTTTGGAATAATCAGGTTATACAATTAGAGTTTCATCCATCCCTAACTTAATGCACATACATACCTCAAACTAAGTGAATATAAAGCAAAACCTGATAAACTTTGTTAAATGCAAACCGGGACTTGTTGCTTCTGGTCAGTGGTTAGATGTTCCTCCGGAGTTATGAAGTCCAAGATCTCCGGAATCTTCTCGCCTTCAGCGACTACACGTAATCAATTCAACGATATGTCAAATTAAATGCAAATGTGTTGAATTTCGCATATAAAGACCATAACACCACCTAGACATTCCTTTCGGCTCTGAAATTTTTACTGTGGCTTTGTAAGTATCTAACTAGAGACTTGACCAAATTTCATTTGAATCCAAGCTCATTTGAGTCCTGCACAAATAAAGGTCTAAATGGACGTTACTAGAGCTTCTAAGGATTTCCAGGGATTTTCACGGATCAAACCATTATTTTCTGGAAACTAGAGTTTGAGATGGTTGTAATGGAGTTGGTTTCATGTAATTCAAAGAATTCTAGAGAAAGTTATGCCCTAATCAAGATTTGAGAAAATTCTGAAAAATGTTTCTGTACATTTTTCTATTTTCTCAGGGCAGTTCACTTAATCACACCATTAGGGGGACTAAATGAACTTGGATGGATCTGATATTTTTAATGTGACTTAAGGATATTCAAATGAACATCCTAGCCAAATTTTAGAATTGTCCATAATGGAAATCTCCAGATAAAATTCCCAACAGTTTAAATTTGGGGAATTAATTCTGGAAAAATATTGGGTTGCATGGACTGAAACTTGTTTTGCTGGAAAGTACTCGGAGAGGTGAATCCAACAAAATTTGGTTCACTAATTTTTGGTACTTCTACACAAAGTTATGGCATTCCAAAAAATTTGTAGAAATTCTGGAAAATAAAATCTAAATTCAAAAGGATTAAACCGGGATGTTGGGCCCCAGGGCTACGTGTCAGACCGACAAATGAAGCCACACGTGGGTCCGCTTAATTTCCCGCGTAGCAGCACGAAATTTTGGCGCCACAGCAGATCCGGGGCCCAGTTTCCTCTCACTGCCATGCGGGGCCGCACCCTTTCGTCTACCTCGCGCCACCCGCGACAACCGCGGCGGTGCCTCGCCGGAGAGCTCGCCGCCGGTTGTTCTACTGCACAACCATCGACGAACTCGCCACCTGTGCACAACTTTGCTCGAGGAACACGCTGGTGCACTCACCGGACCTCTGCAATGGCCGGAACAGTGCTCACGGCGGTGACAGCGGCCGGAAGCTCATCAGCGACGTCGAACTCAGTGTTCTCTACACCTTTTTCGATGCGGTTTCTTCGGAAGCTCTGCTGAGACATGCTGAATATGCACCCTGATCCTCGTGAAAACGGCCGCAACTAGGACCTCACCGGCGAGGTGCCCTGTTTTCGGCCGCCGACACAAAAATATCGCGGAACTAGGGTTCTAGTGCATGGAACTGGGTGCTACTTGATCGAGGAGGTGCGCTAGGTTGTTTAGATCGTGTTTAGTGTGCAGCCCGAGCGGCATTTTTCTCTGTGCAACGAATTTTACTGTCGACCGATTTCTAACCCTAACACACAACGTGGAAAGAATTGAGAAATACTCATCCTACACCGAATGAAACAGCAAACAGTTTTTTCCTACAGCTTCAGCACGATCATGCGCACCTTTTCTTCTCCCGTGGCGGTGCGTGAACTAGCCAGGATCGGCCGGTCGCCGGTGGGCAGAGAGAGCAGTAACGAGTTCATCGCGGGAGATGAAGAACAGTGCATGACATGCTCGGTTTCGCTCGGAACTGGAGAGAAGGGTGAAGCAGCTCGGTGTGCTGGACATTGAGCCAATGTTTTCACCGTGATATGGAGCTGCCCAAGCATGCTGGCGGCCTGCGGTCGATCGTCGGTCGCCCGCGAGCTGCTCTCGGTTTGAGTCGGTACAGAGCCATCTCAGTCACTGACAGTGGGTCCCTCTTCCCCTCTAATTCTTTTCCATTGTTTTCACTGATAATATCTGAGCTACTCACAATTAAATTGTAGACTTAGCCACAAAGTCATGAGATGCATTTGAATTCTTCAAATTGGAGTTGGTTTGACTAAATTTAATCCACACATGAATTTGAATTTCAAATTCAGTTTTTAATTAATTCAAATATAGCTCACGACAAGATGAACTCCAATGAGGATGAAAATTGGTGGACTAACTAAGAAAAATGTGCTGAGTTTTAATGTGAAGTCACCCTTTGAATCCAAGTGATGAAAGTAGCTGAAATTTGAATTTGCATTCAAATTAGCCCTTTTTGCAATTGTATACAAAAGTGCCTCAAAATGGTTTGGATTTGCATGAAACTTTGCATGAGCATTCCTTAGAATGTTTAGAGTCTAATGGTGAGCTCAGCCCCTCAGGTTTATATGTGTGAAATCCAACTTTTGGATTTGTGAGTTTTTCCCTAATCAACCTATTAAAGGTGGTATCTTGCTCTTCACATGTGTTCATGAGATATCCACAAAATGAGCTGGGTTGTGGTGATGTGATGAACACTCTAACTTGTAAAATCTTGGGCTTTTACATCCCTCCCCCCTTAAAAGAATCTCATCCCGAGATTACAAAAGAAGACACGAAGATGTAAGAGAAATTACCTGTGATGAGACGCCATGAAATCCGGGTAGTTTGAGCAAAGAAAATCTTCGCTCTCCCGCGTCGCTTCCTCAGCGGTGTGGTTGCTCCACAAGTTGTAGAACCACAGCGTTTTGTTACATGTGGTCCTATTCTTCTCATCAATAATTTCAGCCGGATATGCAGCGTAGGTTAAATCCGGTTGTAACTCACCAATGTCTCCAGTGGGAACAGCAGCCGTATACTTCAGACATTTCCAGAGTTGGGAGACATGGAAAACGTCGTGAACACCAGTGAGAGCTGCAGGTAGTTCCAGTCTATACGCCACTGGTCCGCACTTCTCGGTGATAGCATAGGGCCCAATAAATCGGGGAGCGAGTTTCCCCTTCACGCCGAATCGGTGCACGCCTTTCATCGGAGACACACGGAGATAAACATGTTCTCTGACATCAAAGTGCAGCAGCCTACGCCTCTTATCAGCGTAACTCTTATCTCGGGATTGGGCGGCTTCCAAGTTTGCTTGAGTTACCCGAACTCGCTCTTCAGCGTTGTTCACTAGATCAATCCCGAATGTGACCCTTTCACCGGATTCACACCAATTCAATGGGGTGCGGCATTTTCCACCATAGAGAGCATCATAGGGTGCCATCTTAATACTCTCTTGATAGCTGTTGTTATATGAGAATTCCGCCAACGGTAGATGATCATCCCAATTGTTACCGTGGTGGATGACACACACTCTCAGCATGTCTTCTAACACTTGACTCACCCTCTCAGTTTGCCCATCTGGCTGAGGTTGATATGCGGAGCTTCTAATCAGCTCGGTACCCAAAGAAGCATGCAACTGTTCCTAGAAACGAGCGACAAACAGTGCACCTCTATCTGAGATTATTGTCTTGGGTACTCCGTGCAAGCATAAGATTTTTGCAATGTACAACTCCGCATACATGCTAGCATTGTAATTTGTATGCACGGGAATGAAGTGAGCCGGCTTGGTTAACCGATCAACGATTACCCAAATGGAGTCATGCTTGTGAAAAGTCATGGGTAATCCCACAATGAAATCCATGCTCACATATTCCCATTTCCTTGCTGGAATTTTCAGGGGTTGCAGCAGCCCTGATTTTCTCATGTGATCCGCCTTCACTCATCAACACGTATCACACTCCGATACGTATTTTGCAATTTCCTGCTTCATCCATGTCCACCAAAATTTACTCTTCAAATCTTGGTACATTTTGTTTCTGCCCGGATGAATGGCAAACTTAGACAAGTGAGCTTCATCTAATATTTTCTTCCTCAGCTCCATATTCCGGGGTACGACTATATGGTCGCTAAACCATACCGTCCCCTCATCATCCTTCCGGAAACATTTGATATCACCGCTGTCTATCCGTTTCTGGAGATGTGTCATGCCTTTGTCAATCTTCTGAGGTGCAATAATATCCTCCCTAATAGTAGGGATGAGGGCAAGGTTGTAAAGTGATCTGTATGGAACCAAGTATAAACTCGGTTCTTCCTCTTCCATTATTGTAATGGTAAGGTTATGGACATGTGATTTCTGACTCAGCGCGTCGGCAACCACATTTGCTTGCCGGGGTGGTAATGAATCTCTATCTCATAGTCTATGATTAATTCTAACCATCTCATTTGTCTCATATTCAGCTTCTTCTGGGTGATGATGTATTTTAGGCTCTTGTGGTTCGTGTAGAGATGCACCAAGTTTCCAAGAAGATAGTGTCTCCACATTTTCAGCGCCAAAATCACCGCAGCAAGCTCGAGATCATGAGTCGGATAGTGCTGCTCATGGTTTTGAAGTTGGCATGAGCCATACACGACCACCTGTCCTTCTTGCATCAATACACAGCCAAGCCCGATACCGGACGCATCACAATATACGTCGAAAGGCTTGGTTGTTTCTGGTTGAGCTAATACCAGGCTGTTTTGAGATGCTTCACCAATGCTTGGAATGCTCCTTCACATGCTGAGTTCCAAACATATTTCGTCCCCTTCTTCAATAATTCAGTCATCGGCTTAGCAAGCTTGGAGAAGCTCGGGATGAACCTCCGGTAATATCCTGCTAAACCGAGTAAGCTTCTGACTTCATGGACAGAAGTGGGGGCTTTCCATTTCAGCACCTGTTCAATTTTGCTTGGATCAACCGCAATGCCTTCCGCTGAGATGATATGTCCCAAAAATGGCACTTGGCTGATCCAAAACTCACATTTGCTGAACTTGGCATAAAGCTTATGGTCCCGCAATCGTTGAAGGACGATACGCAAGTGTTCGGCATGTTCCTCATCCAACTTGAACTAAACCAAGATATCATCAATGAACACCACAACAAACTTGTCCAACTATGGCATGAATACCGAGTTCATGAGGTACATGAAATGTGCCGGGGCGTTGGTGAGACCAAAAGACATGACGAGATATTCATATAGTCCATATCTCGTTGAGAATGCCGTCTTCGGGATATCCTCCGCCCGTATCTTTTTTTGATGATACCCAGAGCGAAGGTCCATCTTTGAAAATACACTTGCACCCACAAGTTCATCGAACAGGATATCAATGGGGGGCAGTGGATTTGTTCTTTATGGTGACAGCGTTGAGCAATCGGTAATTTACAGACAACATCTAGGTTTCATCTTTCTTCTTGACGAACAGCGCCGAGCATCCCCATGGCAAGGAACTCGGTCTAATGAAACCCTTGCTCAACAAGTCATTGAGCTGTTCCTTCAAATCAGCCAGCTCACTCGGAGCCATCTTATAAGGTCTCCGCGATATTGGTGTTGTCCCTGGAGCAAGTTCAATCTTGAACTCAACATCCCGTTCAGGGTTCATACCCGGGAGATCATCCGGAAACACATCGGGGTATTCTCGGACTACGGGGATGTCCTCTAACTTAGGAGCTTCAGTATGATAGGCGGCTGAAACTTCCGGGACAGGGTTGTCTAATACGACTGAATGTGGACGGTGTAGTGGAGAGTTGAGATGCACCGTCCGTGATAAAGTTTTCAGGACAGCACCATGTTAACATAGAAATGACATTCCTAAGATTACATCAATCTTCTGCCCCTCAAGAATAATAATTGTAGTGGGATATATTCTCCAACCCAAGCACAGTGGCGCTTATGGAATCATCACATTCGCTGAAATCTTCCCTCCCGGTGAGCAAATCATATATGAGCACTCAGTTGGAAAGACTTGCTGTTGATGCTTAGCTACATATGATGCACTTATGAAGTAGTGGGATGCACCCGAATCAAATAAAATGATGATTGCACAATCGTCGAGAGTGAACGTGCCCGCCAGCATTTTCTCTCCTTCCGGGGCGTCCTCATTGTCGAGGTAACAAATGCGCCCGGGTCACTGACCTCCCTTTTTAGCCGGTGGTCGACCTCAAGCACCGTCCTGATATTTGGCTTGCCCACTGCTTTGCTGCCCCTGTGGGCAGTCCTTCGAGAAATGACCGTCCTGGCCACACATATAGCATGTGTAGCGAGGCGGTCCTCCGCTGACCGGTGGACGGAATCCGGGGCATGTTGTGGCTGTGGAAACGCCCGGGGTACCATCTGTTGCTGTTGCTGCTGTTGCGGTCGCGGTGGTGGCATCGGCGGTCGGAATGGGGTTGGCTGATAAGGACGACCCCCAAGCTGTTGAGGTCATGCCGGTGGATGCCACTGCTGACCGGATGGTGTCCGATACACCATTTGGTATTTTTGAGGAGCTCCACCCCCGCTGCTCGGTGGAGCGCTGCGTTTCCTTTGCTCAGCAGTGAATTCACGCTGAACATCTTCTTGGAGAATCGTGGTATTGACGAGGTTGTTGAAGGTGCCGCGATTGCATTGCGCGAGGTGAGTCTTCATCTCGGGATTTAAACCCTGATAGAACTGCTCGCGCGTCCTCTCCTCGGTGGAGATGTAGTCTGATGCATACTGCGCCAGATGGTTGAAAACACGGGAGTAGTCATGGGCACTACTCCCGCCTTGCTTCAGTTCCAAGAATTCTTGGAACTTCCTCTTCATCATCCAGAGAGGTATGTGATTAGGTGTGGAACGCCTCCCGCAACTCCTGCCATTCAACGGCGTGGCCAGTAGGTAGTGAGGCAAGATAATTTGCCCACCACGCACCGGCGGCACCGTGAAGCTGCCACGCCGGGAAGAGAGTCTTCTGCCGCTCCGTGCATTGGAGCAGCACGAACTTGGACTTGATCATCCGCAGCCAGTTGTCGGCCTCCAGTGGTTCCGCCGCTTCGGTGAACACCAGAGGATGTGTACTCATGAAATCCAAGTACGTATTGATGTGGGGCTCACGAGGCCCCCTTTCTTGACGTGTCTCTGCCTGGGACGTATTCTGCACTATCGTGTGAAGCAGGTCGGTCAGCTCCTCACAAGAGCCAACCAGCGCCGAGATCACATCCGCTAGCGTAAGCGGAGGTGGCGGCGGTGGTTGTTTCTACGGGGTGTTGTCGTAGGCAGGTGGCTGGGAGACATCATCCCCCTGCTGACTCGAGCCCCGACCTCGTGCGTGGCCCGGGTACGAACCATCTGCAACCATGACGACAATCCAATCAGGCTCACAGCATACTCATGCAGTCCATAAATTAGGAGTAAAACATAATGACGGTAAACATGTGATATATCTCGTACATGGATAATGTAATAACTTTGCACAAGCTACACCATTACCAGACCAAATACAAATTAGGGAAATCCAAATTGACATACTTCCTCTTTGGAAGTTCATCTCAACTAGATTTGGTCACTATGAGACGTTAATATCGCTTTGTCATGATGTATACTACCCTTTATCTTCAATACGACACAAACATGGTCTCTAGTAAAAGGAACTGGAGTGGTTAAAGTACTCAAATCCCTCACTAGTTGAAGATAACAACTCATTAGTATGTCCTATACCATTGGATGTAATAAAATCCCAATAGGTACAACAATCCCTCAAATGAGTTCAACTATTCATTCCAATACCCAGAAAGACCAGTTTCTACTGATACCAGATTTTGACCTGGTGCTTTGCATTTTCATGGGATGACCACCCCGTGGTTCACCCACTCCGGGATCACAGACGGTGGTGCCGTGCGATGCGGCACCCAACAGCACACAGGAAAAGAATATGAACAACATACAAACTTTTATTTGACACAAACCAGCGGAAGTCTTTTTACAAAACGTAATTATACAGCGGAAGTCTTATACATAGCTAGTCTCCAATCCTATCTACGCAAAAGTGCAGCCGTCCAGACCGGGAACGCTACACACTAGCAGCATAAAACTGGAGATCACGGCAGCGTGCAGGGCTCCAGCTCGGCCGTGTACCCTGACGGGGGCATCGCCTCGTCCTCGGAACCTTCCTAATAACTCTCACCTGTACACAGCTCAAATATTGCAACCGTGAGCATGATGGCTCAGCAAGGCTTAACCGACAACCCTAGTCATGGAACTCTACATGCAGGGATGTATAATATAGGAAAAATACTTTGCAATAAAGACACGCCTACATGTTAATTCATACTTTCAGTTTTATAGCAGCAGTTTAATGAGCCTTAGGCAGCGCTCCCATCGGAAGTCCACAATCAAACAAGAAACGCTTTTCTCCGATGTGGTGATGCCCAAAGTGGAAGATAATCTTAATTAGCTCTACAACTATAGCATACATGGTTGGCAATACAATGAATTTAAGAACTTCACATCAGCAATGATTCATCTCACTTCATCTGGAAATAATTACTACGTCACAACTAAGTGAACAAGTGGTACTCATATAATTGCGAGGGACGGTGATTCGAATCAGGACACACCCGGAACAAACGACACATACATCCACCTCTAAAGACTCATACAAGAGCTCTTTCTTACGTTGTATGCAGCAACCTTTCACCCGTCACTCCAATGCCGAACCAGTTCTGCCGACCCATCAGAAGGACCACTACTTGGAATACGTCGAAGTTGCTCCGCTAGTGGGTTTACACCTCTGAAACCAACCCCAAAGGACGGCCGTATAATTTTTGACACGAGAGTACCCGAGTTACATCGGTTTCCTGGACCCCATAATTCCAGTATGCATCCGGTACTGTTCAAACTTGCTCAGCAGGGTGGCATACGCATTGGTCCTTAACCGACACAAACAGAGCTACGGCAACAAAGGCCCAATGTCCTGCTGCTCCTACTCTCTGCTTGGTCTCATTTTCCTTTCCAGAACTTTCATTCTCTAGAATCATACCCTGCTGAACCAACATCCTAAACTCGTGAGTAGCTTCCAACTACTCGACTTGTACAGGATCCTATACAACTTAAGTCTAGCAGAAAACTATACGACGGTAACCTGTTCTACCCTTTAACTCCAAGGGTTTATGGGTCATGCATTTGGAGTATCAATCACCTTGACCTAATGCACGATACATACTAGACCAATAAAAGTGATACAAAGTAAAATGTAACTAAAAAGCTGTTAAATGCAAACCAGGGATTGCCTTTTGTTGCTACAGGTTTATTTCTACTTTTAAGTCAGTAGCTTGGCGATGAGTTAAGCCTCAACTTGCTGCTCCGAGTCAAGTTCCTCGTCGAACTCCTTCGTCGTGTTTCCTACCGATATAAAATGCACAAGTTTTATATTGCAAGTACATGAATTATAAAACAAATGTATGTGATGACTGAAGAATGGTTTAGACCAGCTAATACTCGAGATTTGGGTTCTGGTTATGTGTTGGACAGAGAAAGAATCATTTTGGGCATTGGAGGTTTTTAGAACTAAAGTGCAAATAATTATTTAAGGACATAAGGAGAGATTTGGAAAGAGTTTAGTAGAAACTGGAGAAGATGATCTCAACTTGCTCTGAAACTTTTACAGTGGTCCATAGATCCTACAGAGGTATGGCTTGCAAAATTTCAGACAAAGTTGATGTAAGATGTGGCCTAGGGAATTTTCTTAACTATTTGGCTTCTATGAATTCCTATGGCAATTATATTGTCTTGTCATGCTCCGAATTTGGTTTTTCAGAAACATGAGAGTCCCATGAGTCCATAGGACTTTGTTGGACCATTTTTGGAGCTTCCTACACAGAGATATGGAATTTAGAAGATGGAGCTAAAAGCTGAAAAATCTTTCTGTTATTTTTCCTAATTTTCAGAGACATACAAGATTGAATCAATATTTTGGCCAATCAAATGAAGTACAATGCCTCTGAAAATTTTACTGGAGTTCAAGGATATTTCGAAGAATGTCCTACCCAAATTTGGGAATTTTCCAATAAATAAAACTCCTGTGAAAACTCCTACAAGATTTTCATAAATGAATTAATGAGCCAAATCCAAGGATTTTCATAAATATTAGGCTACACCCCTGGATCGTACTCTTTGAGAGCAATCCAACAAAATTTATTTCACAATTTTTGGAGGTTTCCTATCAAAAGTTATGGCTCTTCAAAGTTTAAACCAAATTAGGGAAAATCTAGAAAAGTTTAAACCCAACAGTGGGTCCCACCTGTCATCCCTCATCTTCAACCTCGCGCCAGACAGGGTCAGTGGCGGCTCCCTCCAGCGAGGGTCGCCAGACCGGCCTTCCCGGCCACCTCCCGACCCCCTACTGGCGCCCCCCCCCCCCATTTTCCACCACCCTGAACAAGTTGGTGAGGTCGCCGGCGGCCGAATCTCACCGGAAACCATCGCGCACCGGCAACAGCAAGACCTAGGGCTCTGGCGAGGTCGTGCATGGTGAATTCTCTACAAAATGATTGGATCTTGGGCTCTAAAGAACCAGGGGATCGTGTAGAAGATCTACATGAGGTCTAAACGAGCCGGGGAGCTCTCCAAACCCATCGGCACCGTGCGCCCGACGTGGTCCGGCGATACTCCATTGAAAAGAACTCGGATTTCTTGCTCTATACTCAATTTCTCGGTCTAAAATCCATAGAGGAGGTGTGCTAGGCAGTTAAGAACTCGTGTGCGGAGTTTGGAACACATCCAACACAAATAGAGGACGAATTTTGCAATTCCTTACCTCGGGGTCAGTTTGTACTGCCCGGGAGAAAATCTTGAAATTCTCCCTCTGTGATCAATGGCTAGGGCTGAGTTTTGGAGGTGAGCAACTAGGCTCGTGGGTGCACGAAAGGGTTGGTTTTCTTGGGCTTGATCTTCCTCGGTTCTGGCTGTCCACGGCGACCTTGCTCGGTTTTTCGGTGTTCCACACGGGAGCTGCAGCAACTTTGCTGTTTTCCGGTGCAAACGAGCTCGGGACCGTGGGGGAAAGGAGCTAGACGGCTAGAGCACATGTTGGCGCTGCTGTTAGCTGTGGAGAGCTTGGGCACAAGCAATTTGGTCTGTGGCTGGCGATCAGGAGAAGCAGTGTGGCGCTGTTCTGCTCGGGTGGAAAACAGAGCTGAGTGAGTGAGAGAGAAGCTCGTACGTGGGATGGATAGGGGCGAAGAAAACCAGCTTAGAGCAGGAGGTGGCGCCAAAAACTTCACCCCGAAGTCTTCTGCCGGTGTGCTGTCGGGAGCTCGAGCGAGGGAGGAAAACAGAGGCGGTAGAAACCTTGTGTGTATGTCATGTGGGTCCACCTCCCCCCTTATCCCCCAATTCCATTTAAAATAGCAAACGAGCTCCAAATTTGATCAAACTTGGAGGATAGGCCAAAAGAAATGTGAGCAACACAACGGTGCACTGAAATTTGAATTTAGGTGAAGTCAGAATTTGAAACTGAAATTTAAATTCAAATTTGAATTTTCTCCCATTTAAATTCCAACAAATAGTAAATCCTTTTCAAATGCTCCAAAAATTTGCCGGGCTACCCGTGGATGTGTGGAGAACCAAATGGTAGCTTTAGATCTCCGTGTTCGGGAATTTTTGCAAGTTCAAGTTTAGACATGGAGCTCACACCTTTAAATTCAAAAGTTTAAATTCCCTTACATTTTCTCTGTGTGAATTGCTGCTCCACTTGCTAGAATTTTGGGATTTCACATCCCTCCTCCCTTAAAAGAATCTCGTCCCGAGATTCCAAAAGAAGAGACAAGGCAGTAAAAGGAAGAAATTACCGGATATAAGCGGACAGCAAGTCCGGATAGTTAGAACGGAGGTATGCTTCACTCTCCCATGTTGCTTCCTCCGCGTTATGATTGCTCCGTAACACCTTATAAAATTGGAGCGTCCGATTCCTGGTCAACCGAGACTTTTCATCAATAATCCGGATTGGATGCTCGGTATAGGAGAGATCAGGTTGCAATGTCTTGAGATCTTCATTGCGGACAGCAGTGGTATTCTTGAGACATTTTCGAAGCTGAGAGACGTGAAATATATCATGCACCCCAGCGAGATTCGTCGGTAGCTCAAGCCGGTAAGCTACGGGTCCATATTTCACCGTGATAGCGAATGGACCAGTAAACCAGGGAGCGAGCTTTCCTTTTACAACGAATCGGTGAACTCCCTTCATTGTAGATACGCGGAGATATACGTACTCTCCGATGTTGAAGTTCAGCGGTCGACATCGCTGGTCTGCATAACCCTTCTGTCGAGATTGAGCAGCCTTTAAATTTGCTTGTATGACCCAAACTCGTTCTTCGGCGTCATTGATAAGGTCAATTCCGAATCTCACACTTTCACCGGATTCGCACCGATTCAGCGGTGTGCGACATCTCCGGCCGTAGAGAGCCTCATATGGTGCCATCTGGATACCCGTCTGATAGCTGTTGTTGTAGGAGAACTCCGCCAACGGTAGATAAGTATCCCAATTCTTACCATGGTGGATGGCACACGCTCTCAACATATTTTCAAAGACTTGATTTACCCTCTCGGTTTGTCCATCGGTTTGAGTGTGATATGCGGAGCTTCTAATAAATTTGATTCCCAAAGATGCGTGCAGCTGTTCCCAGAAACGAGAAACAAACAGTGCACCATGATCTGAAACTATTGTTCTTGGAACTCCATGCTGGCATAATATCCGTTCAATGTATAACTCCGCATATTTCTTGGCATTGAATCCCAAATTCACCGGTATGTAGTGTGCTGACTTGGTTAATCGTTCATCGATTACCCGAACCGAGTCATGCTTCCGAGATGTGAGTGGCAACCCGACAATGAAATCCATACACACATCTTCCCACTTCCATGCCGGAATATGGAGGGGCTGTAGCAAACCAGGTTTCTTCATGTGATCTGCTTTCACCCTTCGACACGTATCGCACTCGGATACGTATTTAGCTATTCCCCGCTTCATCCGTGTCCACCAAAACTTGTTTCTCAGATCTTGGTACATCTTGTTGCTGCCCAGATGAATGGAAAATTTTGATAAATGAGCTCCATCTAATATTTTCTTCCGAAGCTTCATGTCACGGGGCACGACTATACAGTTTTTGAACCATAGCGTACCATTCTCATCTTTCTGGAAGCACTTAGCTTCTCCTTTGTCTATTCTCTTCCGGATATGCGCCATGCTCTTATCTTTCTTTTGCGCCTCTACAATTTCATCACGAATTTTAGGAATGAGGGCAAGGTTAAACAATGACCCATAAGGATCCAAGCGCAGGCTCGGTTCTTGTTCTTCCATTGCAGCCATAGTTAGATCATGCACATGTGATTTCCGACTAAGTGCGTCGGCAACCACATTTGCTTTTCCACGATGGTAATGAATCTCTAGTTCATTATCCTTGATTAACTCTAACCATCTTTGCTGCCTCATATTTAACTCCTTTTGTGTGAAGATATATTTCAAACTCTTGTGGTCGGTGTAGAGGTGGACTAAGTTTCCAAGCAAATAGTGCCTCCACATTTTTAGAGCAAGAACCACAGCAGCTAGCTCTAGATCATGTGTCGGATAATTCTTCTCATGATTCTGAAGCTGTCTGGATCCATATGCGATCACTCACCCTTCTTGCATAAGCACGCAGCCAAGGCCGATGCCGGATGCATCGCAACAAACATCAAAAACCTTAGTTGTATCGGGCTGCGCCAACATTGGGGCTGTTGTGAGGTGCTTTACCAATGCTTTGAATGCCTCCTCACATGCTTCACTTCACACATATTTTTTGCCTTTCTTCAGAAGTTCCATCATCGGTTTAGAGATCTTGTAGAAATTCGGAATGAATCTCCGGTAGTAACCTGCTAAACCGAGAAAACTACCGACTTCGTGGACTGATTTCGTTGAACTCCAATTCAGCACTTGAACAATCTTGCTCGGATCAACTGCGATGCCATCCTCAGAATTAATGTGCCCAAGAAATGGCACTTGGTTGATCTAGAACTCGCACTTGCTGAATTTTGCATATAGTTTGTGATCCCGTAGTCGTTGGAGCACAATATGCAGATGTTCGGCATGTTCTTCCTCCAACTTAGAATATACCAAGATATCATCGATGAACACCACGACAAACTTGTCCAGCTCCGGCATGAAAACTGAATTCATCAAGTACATAAAATTATTCGGAGCATTGGTGAGTTCGAATGACATGATGAGATACTCATATAACCCGTATCTCATCGAGAATGCGGTCTTGGGTATGTCTTCCACCCGGATTTTTATTTGGTGATATACGGACCGAAGATCCATCTTCAAGAAAACCTTAGCACCCACTGGTTGATCGAAAAGCATATCGATATGTGGTAGTGGATACTTGTTCTTGATAGTTACGGCATTTAGCGAACGATAGTCCACACAAAGCCTCAGAGTCTCGTCCTTTTTTTGGACGAACAGCGAGGAACATCCCACGGTGATGAACTGGATCGAATGAAGCCTTTTCTTAGCAAATCATTCAGCTACTCCTTCAGCTCCACGAGTTCCTTCGGTGACATTTTATACGGCCTCCGAGAGATGGGTGTGGTTCCCAGTGCTAGTTCAATTTTGAACTCCACTTCACGTTCGGGCGGCATGCCTGGTAAATCGTCGGGAAACACGTCCGTATATTCCCGGACCACTGGAATGTCCTCCAGTTTCTTAGCTTCAACGGTGTGGACAGCGGTGACTTTCGGTGCAACATTTCTCAGAGTCAACGTGTGTTGCCCGTGCTTCTTTGAATTCAGCTGCACCGTTCGTGAACTAATATCAAAGATAGCTTGGTAATGTGTCAACCAAGCCATTCCCAATATGATGTCAATCCACAATCCTTCCAGGATGATAAGAGTAGTTGGATATATCCGCCCATGCAAACATATAGGCGCTCGAGCAACAATCCTGCCCGCTGTCCTACTACCTCCCGGTGAATTAATATGATATTATGCGGCCAAGGTGGTTGATTGTACTTGGTGCTTAACCACATAATCTTTGCTTATAAAATCATGTGTGCCACCTGAGTCGAACAACACGAACGTTGGCTGATCACGTAGGCTGAACATACCCGCAAACACAGGTTCTCCTACGGGAACATCTTCAACTGCCATATAGTTATGTTTCCCACTTTAAGTGCTGTTCTCCTTGACCGACCATGGAATTTCTTTGCAGCTTGAGATGGCATGTGACTGCTGCTCTGCCTGGTCACTTGACCCTCCTGAGGAATATGCTCTACATCGCTACAAGTACCGTACGATGTGAGCTCAGAATATTCATAATATGGAGGCGGTTGATATCCTTGTGGACTTTGCTGAAGTGGGGTGCACAAACACTCATTTGCTGATGTTGCAGAAGTGGCTGAACATCCATGGGTGAATATGGACAGTGTTGGATCTGACGTGGCCCGTCAAAGGACTGAATTTCCACCACGGATGGTGAGCAATATATCACTGGTTGTTCTTGATGATAATCACCCTACTTGCCAGTGATAATTTTCTTTTCCTCTTACTTTCCTTATGCTCGTTTTCAGCTATTTCTTGAATCATAGCGGCATTGACTAACTCGCTATAATTCCCTTTATTGCATTGTGCCACTTTTGTCCGAAGCTCCACATTGAGGCCTTGGAAGAAGTAATGACACTTCATCGTCTCGTTATGTACATAAGTGGATGCATATTGTACTAAACGGTTAAATTCTGTAAAGTACTCCATAACACTCATGCCTCCTTGTTTGAGTTCATAGAACTCTTCCACTCTGGTTTTGACAATGCCCTCACAGATATGACGTGCACGGAAAGCATCAAGGAACTCCGTCCATGTCACACGATGGCCTTCAGCGATCTTAGCAAGATATTCAGACAACCAAGCCCCAGCGGATCCATGAAGTTGCTGAGCGTCAAATAAAGACTTCTCATATTCATCACACTGGAGCATTCCCAGTTTGGATTCAATCACCCGGAGCCAATCATCTGCCTCCAAGGCTTCTTTAGCTTCCGAGAATACCGGTGGTTGTCTTGCTAGAATATCCAGATAAGTGTTTAGTGTGGGGTTTTGCTGTGAGGTCTCTTGTCGGATGCCTTGCTGCACCAACATCTCAAGAGACTCAGCCATTCTTGCCAACACCTCCGCCAGTCCGGTTGATGATGGTGGTGATCGTCGCTGTGATGAATCATTTACATCCCGACTGGAACCACCAACCTCATACCCGGAATGAGTATGATCCATACTGCAAGAGCGAGCAATTTATGGTTAATATCCAAGAGTGTACTCGGTTTTAACTCGAAATTATTAACCGCAAAAGCATCACATCAACTATGCAGCATATATGAAGGAAACAAGGTTTTTGGCAATTCTGAAATATAACCAATGTTGCTCAAGTTTGTCAAACACTTAAACAAACAACAAGGAATGATGGAAGATAACTAATGACTATGTCATGAAACTTAGAGAAGTATAAAAACCTTCATGTCCACAACAAGTCTCAAGTTACATGGGCGATGAACAATGCTCTGTTCAGTATGAACCTTCAACCTTAATCCCAGAATTTGATTATGAAAATGGCAGTTTCATGTTTCAGATTGAATATAAAATTTATATATAACTTCAATATCTTTCTAACAAGTATTTATTTGCCCTCATATCTGTAAGGGCCTCAGTTTTTGACACCCATTTGTAGTGTTCATCCCCACACCACACACCTCATTTGAGGAAGAATGATGAACACAAATGAAGAGCAAGTAACAATTATCAACATGCTCAATAGAGAACAAACTCACACATTGCAAAAGTGGTATTTCCCACATGTAATATAGATGGGCTGGACATATGAAAACTCCTACACTTTGCTAAGGATGTCCATGCCAAGTTTCACCCAAATTCAAAACCTTTTTGAGGTCATTTTGGGTATAGATAGGAGGAGGGCAGTTTGAAACCATATTCAAATTCAAACTGTTTTCACCCACTGAATTTAAAAGTGGAAGGCATATTCTCACTCAGCACATTTTTGTGAGCTCCCACACCAATTTTCACTCCATTTGGAGTTGATCTTGACCTGAGCTAAGGGGGAGAAATTCAAACTTTATTTGAATTTCAAACTGAACTTGTGCTGAAATTCGTTCAAACCAAACCTCATTTGAACTTTGATCAATTCAAATGGCTCTTGGGTGAATAATTTGAATTGCCAAGGGTAGAATAGGGTTCACTGTTTACCACAGCTGTTAGGAGTAAATTTCAGAGGTTAAAAGGAGGGGTGGGACCCACATGTCAGCCTCTACTTCAACACAAACCGACTGAGACTTTTCACTCGGGTCGCCGAGCTGCAGCGGTGGTCGCCACCGAGGCCAGCCACCGCGCCACCAGCTGCTTGCCCACGCGCGGGCATGAGGCGGTGCAGAGCCTTCTTAAGGCGCCTGCCCCCTCCTCGGCCGAGGCACCACAGTTCTCTCCCGCAAGAAATCAGCGCCGGCAGAGAACTTCCGCAACCCGGACTTGATCGGAGAACGCCGATCGCAGCTCCCTCCTTCCACTCCAGAGTCCCAGCAAGGTACTAGAGACCTTCCTCCATCCTTCCCATTGCTAGAATTCGGTTGGAACCGATTGATATCGGCTGTGCCGAAAGATCAAACTCGGAACTTGGAACCGCCGCACCTCGGGCTCTCGTGGACAGCCCAACCTGGGCGTTGTCACGCCCAAGCCAGGGCACCCTTGGACGCGCAGGTGACCGGTGCTGCTCATCCCCGAGCCACAGCTCGAGTGGTTGCTCACCGGCGGCGAATTTCCACTTTTCCCCTTTCTGTGTGCAGAACGACCTTCGGGTACGATTCTGTTTAATTCGTGCTCTAGAAAGGATTAGAGGGCCTTAGGCCACTCCCACACGAACTAGACACGGTGACGCACAAGTTGCCTTCACAACTCTGGGCCGGGAAACCTCTGTGCCCGGCGTAATTTAAGGTCTACTAATGGCGGAACGAACGGGAGGTATCGGGCGCACGGTGAGGACCTATTTCGGGCCTTCCCCGAGCTGCCTCGAGCTCATGTCGACCTTCTCTGAGGTCCACTGATGCTTCCCGACCGATTTCCCAAGTAGCTGAGGTACTAGGAGAGTCAGCCGACATGGCCGAAGTCATTCCGATATGGCGGCTCGTCGCCGACCATGCTCCGGCCGTTGTCATGAGCAGCTGACCCTCGGATCCTGTTCCCCAAGTAAAAGTATGCA
The DNA here is from genome assembly GCA_030760725.1 of Neostapfia colusana. NCBI lineage: Eukaryota > Viridiplantae > Streptophyta > Magnoliopsida > Poales > Poaceae > Neostapfia > Neostapfia colusana. The sequence continues at coordinate 36,913,787 of JASWHV010000009.1, read as the reverse complement.
GGGGCGGCCAGAATCAAGAAGTTTGGAGCTGTACAGCAGCCGGCGGCGAGCTCTCCGGCGAGGTCCCTCGGCGGCGGGGCGCGGGTGTCGCGAGGTTGACGAAGGGTGTGGACCCCAGCTGTCAGCGGCCGATATTTTGAATCGGGATCCGGCTGCGGCCGGGATCGGGTATGCTGGCGCGCAAAATCCTTGTGGGCCGCGGTGTACCATCGCCTAGGCGTGCGACGCGTGTCCCCTGGGCCCACGCGCGAGTTTAAACTTTTCCCCCGATTTTCAGATTTCCTTCAAACTTCAAATCCTTATAACTTTGGCTAGAAAGCTCCAAATTGAGTGAACCAAATTTTGCTGGATTCAGCTCTCTGAGTACTTTCCAGAAAATCAAGTTTCACTTCATGAAATTTCTTAATTCTCCAGAATTAATTCCTTAAAGTTTAAACTGTTAGGAATTTTAACTGGAGAATCCTTTGGAGGAAAATCCTGAAATTTTGCTGAGATGTTCCCCAAAATATCCTTGAACTACCATAAAAATTTCAGATCCATTTGAGCTCATTTAGTCCACCTAATGGTGTGATTAGTAAAACTGTTCCAGAGAAAATAGAAAATGTTCAGAAACATTTTCAGGAATTTCTCTGAAATTGTTTAGCTCATATATTTAGTTAGAGACTTCCAAATTAAGTGAGACCAACTCCATTAGAACCCTCTGAAAATCTAGTTTTCAGAAAGTCATAGTTTGTCTCATGAAAATTCCTAGAACACCCTAAGAGTTCCAATTAAGGTCAAGGACATAATTATTTGTGGAGGGCTCAAATGAGCTTTGCTGCAACTAAAACTTGACCAAGTCTTTGTTTAGGTTGTAACCAAGCCACAGTAAAAGTTTCACAGTCATTAGGTCTATCTAGCAAAGGTTATAGACTTCACAACTTCAAACTTAATACAAATGCATTAAATTAATACATACATTGCTCTTATCATGTAGTCGCTAAGGTCGAGGAGGAACCCGAAGTCCTAGACTTCGTTACTCCGGAGGAACAGCTAGCCTACGACCAAGAGCAGCAAGGCAAACTCCGGTTTGCATTAACCTTTTTACAAATATTTATTGTTTTGAGCACATCTGTGAATATTGTTCTTTGCATTAGAGTCTTGATTGAAAACCCAACTGCACAGCCAAGAAAACCATGGGTTGGGGTTAGGATTGCAAACCCCGTTAGCCACTGCATTGCTAGGAGAGAGTAGGATTCGGTACAAGTCGAGTAGTTGGAACTACTCGCGAGAATAGGCTAGAGGCACATTGCTCGGGTAGAGATAGCACATGATACACATGGCAAGAAAATGAGACCGAGCGGAGAGTAAGGGCAGCAGGACTTTGGGGCCTGTGTGCTGTAGCTCCGTTTGTGTCGATTGAGGACCGAGCCGTGTGCGGGCCTGTTGAACAAGCTAGAACAGTACCGAAGACCTACCGGCTATATGGGAACCGGGAAACTGATGTAACTCGGGTAGCTGGGTATTGAGGCATTGCCCGTCGTTCAGAGGGTAGGTTGAGAGCTCGAGGTGTAAATCAGCTGGCGGCACAGAGATGCGCGTGCAGGGACCTCTTGCTCGGGACGATGGGACCGGTTCAATATTTGGCTGACGGGTGAAAGGTAGTCGCGTACGGCGTCCGTGATGGTTGTTGTAGGCAACATCGAGTACGGGCGTACGTGACGGGTTGTTCGGGTAACCCTGCAGGTGTAAATCGATTATAATCACCGTCCCTCGCGGTCAGTGAGTACCACTTGTTCACTGTAGCGTGACGTAGAAAGAACAGGCTAGTTACATGTTAAAATGTTGCTGATTGAAAGCTGGAAATTGATTGTTAATGATATGCTGTAGCTTAGAGCTAATTAAAGTTCTTTCAACTTTGGGCAAAGTACATGAGAGAAATGCGTTTCTTGTTTGATTGCGGCTCTCTCATGTGCCTTCGCGTAAGGTTCTCCACAACCTGCTGCTAAAACTTGAAAGTAAGGTTCTACTAATTAGGCGAGTCCTTGCAAATGATTTTTACCTCATGCAACCCATTACCCTCATGTAGAAGTTCCATGTTTAGGTGAGACGGGTCAGACTTGCTGAGCCTTCGTGCTCACTGCTTATGTTTGAAGCTTTTGCAGGGTTCTATGAGGAAGGGACTCCCGAAGAGGAGACGGAACCCCAGGAGGGGAACCCCGTCGAGTGGGAGTCGTGCACGCCGCAGAGTTAGTGTGCGTGTGTGCTAGCAAGGACACGTTCGAGGGCTGAACGTGCACTTGATGCTTAGTCTACGCCCGTGAGTGTAGACTGAACTTATTTTGATGTAAACATGTTCATGAACCTGTTTATGTAATAAAACTTCCACTTCCGCTTTGCACCTTTGACGTGTGTTATACGGTGCTGTGCAACGCAGCACCCCTCGGCGTGATCCTGGCTCGACAGGACCAGTGGGGTCGTGTCAGCGTGGTATCAGAGCTCGCTTGAGGTTTAACACAGTACAAAGGTTTTCTTTTTCAAAAATCCAGTGAGGAACGAGTTAGTAGGCCGTATAAGGATGTTATTAGCATATAGAAAGTGGCATATTAACCTATTTGTTATGTCGGAAAATCGTGCATCTCGGGACGTTCATGTCTTGGGGGGTGCACGTAAGCGCTGTCCACCAGTGCGCACAAGCTGAAGGGTGGAGCCCCACGGGTGGCAGGTAACCCGACCCGCTTTGATATCCTCTACGACTCTTCATGTCGTTTGGGGTATTCAAGCAACGTCTGTCCCTGGCGTGCGTGGTGCAACATGGGAGACCCCGTCACGTGGTCTGAAACGTGAACACGTAACTCAAGGCGTGTTTGGCTTGAGAACATCCGGGCGAGTGATGACGGCCGGGTGTACCAACTGTATGGATTCCGGGCTCGGTGTGCAGCCGAGTCTGATGATTGTTTGAGTTTCTGCAGGTAGCCTTACCACGAAACGGTAGACGTGTAGCATCCGTGTGCGAGTGTCGAGTAGTGCCACTGAACTAACGAAGCCGGCTAAGTCCGGTATAGGTTTCTTCTTTGTGAGGACGTAGTACCGACATAATCTGGTGACGCATCGACGTCACACCCAACTAAATGAACAACTTCATTTAAAAATTTGAAGGTTTTGATCCAAAGTAGTAAAACTTGATGTAACTCCTCCCCTTGTACAAGATATTCAAAGTTAACAAGTTTTCAACTTATAGGATATTAAGGACAGAGCACTCTGTTTTCAGCTAAATCAAGGCTGAAGTTAATCAGAGGTTAGAGATTGAGTTCTTTCGAGGTTGGGGTCGTATGATACATTTCTGGAAAGCTTTGGAAGAGCTTTACAAACTTTTCTGTTGAGTTCCAGAGGTGTTTCATCCCTTAACCACTCGAAAAATGCAGTAGAGTTGAAACTGTCCAGAAAACAGGACAGAGTAAAGACTCTCTGTAGACTCTCTGTAAAATTAAGCATAACTTCCTGCTTAAAAATCCAAAAATAGGAAATGAGGTAGTTCTGGAAATCTTATGAGATGGGTTACAACTTTGTGACAGAAAGTTTTGTCAAATTAGGAACAGAAGTGACTGAGATTGTTGGGTCAAATCAGTACCTAAGGCAGGGAGGTGCTGTCCAATTGTTCCCAGAAATTCTGTTAACTTTGACATCTCATAACTTTTGAACCAGGACAGATCTTAGGCCAACCAAATACTTTCTGGAAAGCTATTGAAGTTAACTTTAACTTTGATTTTGAGCTCCAGGACTGGTTTTGCTTTTAACCTGGCCTAAATCAGATTGATATTGAAACTGGTCAGGGCTGTCATGGTAACAGCAGATCAGCAGTCAAATTTGTTTAAAAATTTGAACTATGTTTCCAAGTGTTATGGGTTCAATGACATATCTTATGTTATAACTCAATGGTGTACTGTTTAAATAAATATTTGACATTTCTCAAATATATTTTTACAGATGGCAGCAGATAAACGGTTGGAGAACGGGTGGGTAGTTTCCCACTGCTCTGACCGTAGCGGCTACCCGGAAGCATTGTGGCAAATGCTCCAATATTTCGGGTATAACCAGATGCCGCAATACTTCGCCAAGGAAGAGGGCGAAGAGGGGAACAAGACGTGGACGATCCATGTTGAGGTTCCTGCAGGACCTACGTCACCCGGTTGGGTGCCATTCACCGTCACGGTGAGAGGAAGACAACCGGAAGGGATGTGGCAAGTGGCAGCCCGTGACACTATGTCACGCTTCTGCCAACTACACGTGCAGGCTATGGAGGGCAAACCATACGCACTCGTTCCGGTGGAGGGACGAGCGCAGCATGTGTGGGAAGAAAGGTACCTGGAGGCAACAGACCCGAGTTGCCCAAGGTACAACCCCGCGGAGGCAAACCTCAGCCTCCAAATGAGGGCGGGAAACGCTGTGATGAACAGCCAAGCTGTTCATACGGAGCATCTCGCCACCAATCTCAAGGAGAGCACAAGCCGTGGAGATCATTTCGAGAGTGCTCACAGCGCACTCCGCAATGTGCTCCTTCCGACGATCAAGCGACTGAATGAACAACACAATCAGTTGCGTCGTCTGAAGAAGGCAAAGAAGAAGAGCCGTGTTGACATCGCGGCGTTGCAAGAGCTGGTGCAGACCCTAACCCAGCAAAATGAGGACCTTGCTCAAGAGCGGGACGACGCTATTGAGGAAGGACAAGGCTGGGAAGAGGACTACAACCAGGCTATGGACGAGGTGCATGCATTGCAGGACCTCGTGCCCCCGGTATTGGGCGTACCGGTAGTCTTGGGTCTTCCAGCCATGGGAGAACCTGGAATGGGAGAAGAGGTGGTAGACCCCGAGCCACCAGCAGAGGTACCGGAGGAGGACGACCCACAGGAGGTCGAGTTCTACTCCGAGTAGGGGGTTACGGTTGCCAAGTAGGGCAGCTAGGGTAGCGTAACCGAACTGTTGTAATCGGTGACATGTCGTATAGACAGTAGCGTATGTATAGGTAGTGACGACATGAGCATGACTTCTCGGAGATCCGAGAATAATGTATCTTGTATAAAGTTTATGCTTTATCAATATATGTGAATGTTGTGCAAGTTAATCATGTGTCGCTTCAATACTTACTGCTGGTCATGGAATTTTGAGTAAGACAGGTGCTAATTGCTGCTGTGTTGAATTTCAGAATGACGCGTACTCGTGCCAACCCTGATGTTGGAGGTACTAGCCAAGGGGGAGAGACCTCCCAACCGCCTCCCGAGGACTCCTCGGGACAGCAGCAGCAACAGCAACAGCAAACACCGCCACCGCCACTGCCAACGGTTACATTGGCCGACATTGTCGCGGCAATGGCGGGTTCACATCAGCAGCACACAGAGCTGCTGCAAACGTTAATTGCGAATACGTCTCGCCCAGAGAGACGTCAAGATCGTGAGGAGCGCCAACAGAGCTCCTACTCCGACTTCCTGGCGACTCATCCCCCTGTATTCTCAAGGGCGGATGAACCACTTGACACGGACAACTGGCTCCGCGCCATAGAGATGAAGTTCGGGCTGCTCCAAATCAGCGAGCAGCGCAAGACTCAGTTCGCGGTCCAGCAGCTCCAAGGATCCGCGAGCGCGTGGTGGGCCAACTTCTGTGCTTCACAGCCCACCGACCGAGTGATGACCTGGGCGGAGTTCCGGACGGCCTTCAGGGCCTATCATATACCGCCTGGTTTGATGAAGAGGAAGACGCAGGAGTTCCTACACCTGCAACAAGGGAGCCGAAACGCGCTGGAATATTCCAGGGCGTTCAACGATCTCGCGCTCTACGCGTCGTATCACGCAGATACGGACGAGAAGCGGCGGGACCACTTTTACCAGGGGCTTAACCTGCTCCTGAAGGACAAGTTGGCGATGTTCAATCGCGGCAGCCTCAACGACATCATTGATGCTGCGATTGTTCAGGAAGACTCCGGCAAGGAGTTGGCGGCGGCAGAGCGAAAGCGAAGCGCGCCGCAGAGCAGCGGAGAAGGAGGCGGTCCTTCTCAGAAGTTTCGGATGGTGAATCGCCCACCATCAGGTCCATGCTGGCAACCCCCACAGCGGTCGATGCCGTTCCGCAGTCGGCCGTACTCTTCACCGGCATTCCGGCCGGCACTGCCAGTACCACCGCAACAACAGCAGCAGCAGCGGGCGATGCCGCGTGCGTTTGCACCTCCGCAACGCATGCCGGGCTTTCGTCCACCAAGTACTCCACCAGCAGCGGCCACATGTTACAAGTGTGGTCGTCCAGGACACTTCGCGAGCAGTTGCCCGGAGAGGCAAGGCGGCGGAGTGGCATCACAGTTTCCAGGGAGGAATCAACCCCGGAACCCCACTAATGCGCGGCGGGCAAACCCTAGGCCCGGCACTGTCCACCAGCTTGCCATTGAGGACGTGCCGGAGGGCGAGCCAATCCTTGCGGGTATGTTCCAACTCCACCAGCATCCCGCTATAGTACTATTTGATTCAGGCGCCACGCATAATTTTATTAGCCAAGCTTTCATTGCTAAACACAGCTTGCCAATACTACCCACCGATAGTCCATATTTAATTTGTTCACCGGGTGGGAAGATTTCAGCAAGCGTAATGGTCTCCAAAGCACCATTATGCTTAGCGGGTAGAGTGTACCCCACGTCTCTCATTATCTTAGAGGGGCAGAAGGTCGATGTCATCCTAGGGATGTCGTGGTTAACCCGCCACGGCGCTGTTTTAGACACCGTCCTTCGAGTCGTGCACTTAAACTCAGAGGTGCACGGTTCTCACTCATTATTTCTGGACAGTCCAGAAATAAAACTTCCAAGTGTCTATCAAGCCACAACTATCAGATTGGAAGACATTCCAGTGGTCCGAGAGTTCCCGGATGTGTTCCCGGACGATTTGCCGGGGATGCCACCCGATAGAGAGGTGGAGTTCAAGATTGAACTTGCACCGGGAACCATGCCAATATCCCGAAGGCCGTACAAGATGGCGCCCAAGGAGTTGGCTGAACTGAAGACTCAGCTCACGGACCTTCTGGAGAAGGGTTTTATTAGGCCGAGCTCCTCGCCATGGGGCTGTTCGGCATTATTTGTCAAGAAGAAGGATGAGACGCTACGGCTTTGTGTGGACTACCGTCCATTAAATGCCGTAACCATCAAGAACAAGTACCCGTTGCCACGGATCGACATGTTGTTTGATCAGTTGGTCGAAGCAAAGATCTTTTCCAAGATGGATTTAAGATCCGGGTACCATCAGATTAAGATAAGGGCGGAGGACATTCCAAAGACAGCTTTCTCGACAAGGTACGGACATTATGAGTACCTGGTCATGTCCTTCGGCCTCACCAATGCTCCAGCTCACTTCATGTACTTAATGAACTCGGTGTTCATGCCGGAGCTGGACAAGTTTGTCGTGGTCTTCATTGACGACATCCTAGTATACTCCAAGTCGGAGGAAGATCACAAGAAACATCTGCGTATAGTCTTGCAACGGCTGCGGGATCACAAGTTATACGCAAAGTTCAGCAAATGCGAGTTTTGGATATCGCAAGTGCCTTTCCTCGGGCATATCATCTCAGCGGAGGGTATCGCGGTGGACCCGAGCAAGATCGCGCAAGTGCTGAATTGGAAATCCCCGAGAACGGTTCATGAGGTACGGAGTTTCCTCGGACTCACGGGATATTATCGGAGGTTCATTCCGAACTTCTCGAAGATTGCTAAGCCAATGACAGAGCTGCTGAAGAAGGCTACCAAATATGTTTGGAGTCCAGCATGTGAAGCAGCATTCAAGGCTTTAGTAAAGCACCTGACATCAGCACCGGTTTTGGCGCAGCCAGACACAACAAAACCGTTCAATGTGTACTGCGATGCATCCGGCATTGGGCTCGGATGTGTGCTGATGCAAGACCGAAGAGTGGTCGCGTATGGATCACGGCAGCTTAGGAACCATGAGCAGAATTATCCAACTCACGATTTGGAGCTCGCTGCCGTGGTACTTGCACTGAAGATGTGGAGGCACTACCTAGTCGGTAACCTCGTACATTTATATACCGACCACAAAAGCCTCAAGTACATATTCACTCAGAAGGAGCTGAACATGAGGCAACGAAGATGGTTAGAACTGATAAAGGATTATGAGATAGAGATCCATTATCATCCGGGCAAGGCAAACGTTGTGGCAGATGCGCTGAGCCGCAAGTCACACGTCAATAATCTGACCATCACACCGTTGGAAGAGAGCGAACCACCACTACATGTGATTTCACACGGAGCTCTCTACAACCTAGCTTTGATCCCCACCATCCGTGAAGAGATAGCGGCAGCCCAGAAGAATGACAAGGGCATGTCACATTTACGGAGACGTGTAGACCGTGGGGAGTTGAAATGTTTCCGGAAGGACGGAGACGGCGTCCTATGGTTCAAGGACTGGATTGTCGTACCCCGAAACCCGGAGCTACGGAAGAAAATCTTTGATGAGGCTCACTTATCAAAATTTTCTATTCACCCCGGCAGCAACAAAATGTATCAAGAACTCAGAAGAAAGTTTTGGTGGACACGGATGAAGCGAGACTGCAAAATACGTGTCCGAGTGTGATACATGTCGAAGGGTGAAGGCAGACCACATGCGGAAACCGGGACTGCTGCAACCACTGGGCATTCCTGCCTGGAAGTGGGAGGACGTGAGCATGGATTTCGTCGTCGGTTTACCCACCACCTTACAGAAACATGATTCTGTGTGGGTGATCGTCGATCGGCTCACCAAAGTTGCCCATTTCATCCCGGTCAACACCAACTACAACGCCAAGAAGTACGCTGAACTGTACATCTCACGGATCCTATGCTTATACAGCGTACCCCGTACCATCGTATCGGACCGGGGCACTTTATTTGTGTCCCGTTTTTGGGAGCAGCTACACGCTGCCTTGGGGACGAAGCTGATCCGTAGTTCAGCCTACCACCCACAGACGGATGGGCAAACTGAGCGGGTAAATCAAATCCTAGAAGACATGCTACGAGCTTGCGCTATCGACCACGGCAAGAATTGGGATGATCACTTGCCGTTAGCCGAGTTCTCGTATAACAATGGGTACCAAGCCAGCATCAGGATGGCGCCCTACGAGGCGCTATACGGAAGAAAATGCCGCACACCATTGAACTGGTGTGAGTCTGGCGAAAGGGTTACCTTCGGGATTGACCTTGTCAACAACGCGGAAGAAAAGGTTCGACTGATTCAAGCGAACCTAAAAGCCGCTCAATCCCGTCAAAAACAGTATGCGGACCGGAGAAGGCGCCCATTACAATTCGAAGTTGGGGACCACGTATATCTACGAGTGTCTCCAATGAAGGGTGTAAATAGATTTGGGGTGAGGGGAAAGTTAGCACCCCGCTTCATCGGTCCATTCCAGATTACCGAAAGATGTGGATCGGTAGCATACCGGCTGAGATTGCCAGAAGCACTTTCCGGTGTGCACGACGTCTTTCACGTTTCCCAGCTGAGGAAGTGTCTCAAGCTATCAACTACCGTTCAGCTGGAAGACATTGAAGAACTGCAACCGGATCTCACCTATCGGGAGGAACCGGTGCAGATTATTGATGAGAAGGCCCGAACCACACGCAACCGTACGTTGTGGTTCTACAAGGTTCTGTGGAGTAATCACTCCATGGACGAAGCGACATGGGAGAGCAAAGAATTCCTTCGCACTAACTACCCCGACTTTCTCACGTCGCATATCCGGTAATTTTCCACCGTCCTCTCTCTCATTTTCACCTTATAATCTCGGGACGAGATTCTTTTAAGGGGGGAGGAATGTAAGGGCCTCAGTTTTTGACACCCATTTGTAGTGTTCATCCCCACACCACACACCTCATTTGAGGAAGAATGATGAACACAAATGAAGAGCAAGTAACAATTATCAACATGCTCATTAGAGAACAAACTCACACATTGCAAAAGTGGTATTTCCCACATGTAATATAGATGGGCTGGACATATGAAAACTCCTACACTTTGCTAAGGATGTCCATGCCAAGTTTCACCCAAATTCAAAACCTTTTTGAGGTCATTTTGGGTATAGATAGGAGGAGGGCAGTTTGAAACCATATTCAAATTCAAACTGTTTTCACCCACTGAATTTAAAAGTGGAAGGCATATTCTCACTCAGCACATTTTTGTGAGCTCCCACACCAATTTTCACTCCATTTGGAGTTGATCTTGACCTGAGCTAAGGGGGAGAAATTCAAACTTTATTTGAATTTCAAACTGAACTTGTGCTGAAATTCATTCAAACCAAACCTCATTTGAACTTTAATCAATTCAAATGGCTCTTGGGTGAATAATTTGAATTGCCAAGGGTAGAATAGGGTTCACTGTTTACCACAGCTGTTAGGAGTAAATTTCAGAGGTTAAAAGGAGGGGTGGGACCCACATGTCAGCCTCTACTTCAACACAAACCGACTGAGACTTTTCACTCGGGTCGCCGAGCTGCAGCGGTGGTCGCCACCGAGGCCAGCCACCGCGCCACCAGCTGCTTGCCCACGCGCGGGCATGAGGCGGTGCAGAGCCTTCTTAAGGCGCCTGCCCCCTCCTCGGCCGAGGCACCACAGTTCTCTCCCGCAAGAAATCAGCGCCGGCAGAGAACTTCCGCAACCCGGACTTGATCGGAGAACGCCGATCGCAGCTCCCTCCTTCCACTCCAGAGTCCCAGCAAGGTACTAGAGACCTTCCTCCATCCTTCCCATTGCTAGAATTCGGTTGGAACCGATTGATATCGGCTGTGCCGAAAGATCAAACTCGGAACTTGGAACCGCCGCACCTCGGGCTCTCGTGGACAGCCCAACCTGGGCGTTGTCACGCCCGAGCCAGGGCACCCTTGGACGCGCAGGTGACCGGTGCTGCTCATCCCCGAGCCACAGCTCGAGTGGTTGCTCACAGGCGGCGAATTTCCACTTTTCCCCTTTCTGTGTGCAGAACGACCTTCGGGTACGATTCTGTTTAATTCGTGCTCTAGAAAGGATTAGAGGGCCTTAGGCCACTCCCACACGAACTAGACACGGTGACGCACAAGTTGCCTTCACAACTCTGGGCCGGGAAACCTCTGTGCCCGGCGTAATTTAAGGTCTACTAATGGCGGAACGAACGGGAGGTATCGGGCGCACGGTGAGGACCTATTTCGGGCCTTCCCCGAGCTGCCTCGAGCTCATGTCGACCTTCTCTGAGGTCCACTGATGCTTCCCGACCGCCCCAAGTAGCTGAGGTACTAGGAGAGTCAGCCGACATGGCCGAAGTCATTCCGATATGGCGGCTCGTCGCCGACCATGCTCCGGCCGTTGTCATGAGCAGCTGACCCTCGGATCCTGTTCCCCAAGTAAAAGTAGGCAGGGGCGGCCAGAATCAAGAAGTTTGGAGCTGTACAGCAGCCGGCGGCGAGCTCTCCGGCGAGGTCCCTCGGCGGCGGGGCGCGGGTGTCGCGAGGTTGACGATGGGGGTGGACCCCAGCTGTCAGCGGCCGATATTTTGAATCGGGATCCGGCTGCGGCCGGGATCGGGTATGCTGGCGCGCAAAATCCTTGTGGGCCGCGGTGTACAATCGCCTAGGCGTGCGACGCGTGTCCCCTGGGCCCACGCGCGAGTTTAAACTTTTCCCCCGATTTTCAGATTTCCTTCAAACTTCAAATCCTTATAACTTTGGCTAGAAAGCTCCAAATTGAGTGAACCAAATTTTGCTGGATTCAGCTCTCTGAGTACTTTCCAGAAAATCAAGTTTCACTTCATGAAATTCCTTAATTCTCCAGAATTAATTACTTAAATTTTAAACTGTTAGGAATTTTAACTGGAGAATCCTTTGGAGAAAAATCCTGAAATTTTGCTGAGATGTTCCCCAAAATATCCTTGAACTACCATAAAAATTTCAGATCCATTTGAGCTCATTTAGTCCACCTAATGGTGTGATTAGTAAAACTGTTCCAGAGAAAATAGAAAATGTTCAGAAACATTTTCAGGAATTTCTCTGAAATTGTTTAGCTCATATCTTTAGTTAGAGACTTCCAAATTAAGTGAGACCAACTCCATTAGAACCCTCTGAAAATCTAGTTTTCAGAAAGTCATAGTTTGTCTCATGAAAATTCCTAGAACACCCTAAGAGTTCCAATTAAGGTCAAGGACATAATTATTTGTGGAGGGCTCAAATGAGCTTTGCTGCAACTAAAACTTGACCAAGTCTTTGTTTAGGTTGTAACCAAGCCACAGTAAAAGTTTCACAGTCATTAGGTCTATCTAGCAAAGGTTATAGACTTCACAACTTCAAACTTAATACAAATGCATTAAATTAATACATACATTGCTCTTATCATGTAGTCGCTAAGGTCGAGGAGGAACCCGAAGTCCTAGACTTCGTTACTCCGGAGGAACAGCTAGCCTACGACCAAGAGCAGCAAGGCAAGCTCCGGTTTGCATTAACCTTTTTACAAATATTTATTGTTTTGAGCACATCTGTGAATATTGTTCTTTGCATTAGAGTCTTGATTGAAAACCCAACTGCACAGCCAAGAAAACCATGGGTTGGGGTTAGGATTGCAAACCCCGTTAGCCACTGCATTGCTAGGAGATAGTAGGATTCGGTACAAGTCGAGTAGTTGGAACTACTCGCGAGAATAGGCTAGAGGCACATTGCTCGGGTAGAGATAGCACATGATACACATGGCAAGAAAATGAGACCGAGCGGAGAGTAAGGGCAGCAGGACTTTGGGGCCTGTGTGCTGTAGCTCCGCTTGTGTCGATTGAGGACCGAGCCGTGTGCGGGCCTGTTGAACAAGCTAGAACAGTACCGAAGACCTACCGGCTATATGGGAACCGGGAAACTGATGTAACTCGGGTAGCTGGGTATTGAGGCATTGCCCGTCGTTCAGAGGGTAGATTGAGAGCTCGAGGTGTAAATCAGCTGGAGGCACAGAGATGCGCGTGCAGGGATCTCTTGCTCGGGACGATGGGACCGGTTCAATATTTGGCTGACGGGTGAAAGGTAGTCGCGTACAGCGTCCGTGATGGTTGTTGTAGGCAACATCGAGTACGGGCGTACGTGACGGGTTGTTCGGGTAACCCTGCAGGTGTAAATCGATTATAATCGCCGTCCCTCGCGGTCAGTGAGTACCACTTGTTCACTGTACCGTGACGTAGAAAGAACAGGCTAGTGACATGTTAAAATGTTGCTGATTGAAAGCTGGACATTGATTGTTAATGATATGCTGTAGCTTAGAGCTAATTAAAGTTCTTTCAACTTTGGGAAAAGTACATGAGAGAAATGTGTTTCTTGTTTGATTGCGGCTCTCTCATGTGCCTTCGCGTAAGGTTCTCCACAACCTGCTGCTAAAACTTGAAAGTAAGGTTCTACTAATTAGGCGAGTCCTTGCAAATGATTTTTACCTCATGCAACCCATTACCCTCATGTAGAAGTTCCATGTTTAGGTGAGACGGGTCAGACTTGCTGAGCCTTCGTGCTCACTGCTTGTGTTTGAAGCTTTTGCAGGGTTCTATGAGGAAGGGACTCCCGAAGAGGAGACGGAACCCCAGGAGGGGAACCCCGTCGAGTGGGAGTCGTGCACGCCGCAGAGTTAGTGTGCGTGTGTGCTAGCAAGGACACGTTCGAGGGCTGAACGTGCACTTGATGCTTAGTCTACGCCCGTGAGTGTAGACTGAACTTATTTTGATGTAAACATGTTCATGAACCTGTTTATGTAATAAAACTTCCGCTTCCGCTTTGCACCTTTGACGTGTGTTATACGGTGCTGTGCAACGCAGCACCCCTCGGCGTGATCCTGGCTCGACAGGACCAGTGGGGTCGTGTCAATATCAATTCTGGATCAGGAGTTATGATATTTCAAAGTTGACAGAAATCTGGAACAATTTTGACAGCACCTCCTTTGAAAGTGGCTGTTTTATCTGCAAGATTTCATAAAGTTTGACACGACCCCACTGGTCCTGTCGAGCCAGGATCACGCTGAGGGGTGCTGCGTTGCACAGCACCGTATAACACACGTCAAAGGTACAAAGCGGAAGCGGAAGCTTTATTACATAAACAAGTTTATTAACATGTTTACATCAAAATAAGTTTAGTCCACACTCACGGGCGTAGACTAAGCATCAAGTGCACGTTCAGCCCTCGAACGTGCCCTTGCTAGCACACACGCACACTAACTCTGCGGCGTGCACGACTCCCACTCGACGGGGTTCCCCTCCTGGGGTTCCGTCTCCTCTTCGGGAGTCCCTTCCTCATAGAACCCTGCAAAAGCTTCAAACACAAGCAGTGAGCACGAAGGCTCAGCAAGTCTGACCCGTCTCACCTAAACATGGAACTTCTACATGGGGGTAATGGGTTGCATGAGGTAAAATCATTTGCAAGGACTCGCCTAATTAGTAGAACCTTACTTTCAAGTTTTAGCAGCAGGTTGTGGAGAACCTTACGCTAAGGCACATGAGAGAGCCGCAATCAAACAAGAAACGCATTTCTCTCATGTACTTTGCCCAAAGTCGAAAAGAACTTTAGTTAGCACTAAGCTACAGCATATCATTAACAATCAATGTCTAGCTCTCAATCAGCAACATTTTAACATGTAACTAGCCTGTTCTTTCTACGTCACGGTACAGTGAACAAGTGGTACTCACTGACCGCGAGGGACGGCGATTATAATCGATTTACACCTGCAGTGTTACCCGAACAACCCGTCACGTACGCCCGTACTCGATGTTGCCTACAACAACCATCACGGACGCCGTACGCGACTACCTTTCACCCGTTTGCCAAATATTGAACCGGTCCCATCGTCCCGAGCAAGAGGTCCCTGCACGCGCATCTCTGTGCCGCCAGCTGATTTACACCTCGAGCTCTCAACCTACCCTCTGAACGACGGGCAATGCCTCAACACCCAGCTACCCGGGTTACATCAGTTTCCCGGTTCCCATATAGCCGGTAGGTCTTCGGTACTGTTCTAGCTTGTTCAACAGGCCCGCACACGGCTCGGTCCTCAATCGACACAAGCGGAGCTACAGCACACAGGCCCCAACGTCCTGCTGCCCTTACTCTCCGCTCGGTCTCATTTTCTTGCCATGTGTATCATGTGCTATCTCTACCCGAGCAATGTGCCTCTAGCCTATTCTCGCGAGTAGTTCCAACTACTCGACTTGTACAGAATCCTACTCTATCCTAGCAATGCAGTGGCTAACGAGGTTTTCAATACTAAACCCAACCCATGGTTTTCTTGGCTATGCAGTGGGTTTCCAAACAAGACTCTAATGCACAGCATAAAGAAAACAAGTATGTGCTCAAAACAATAAAAATTTGCAAAAAGGTTAATGCAAACCGGGGCTTGCCTTGCTGCTCTTGGTCGTAGGCTAGCTGTTCCTCCGGAGTAACGAAGTCTAGGACTTCGGGTTCCTCCTCGACCTTAGCGACTACATGATAAGAGCAATGTATGTATTAATTTAAATGCATTTGTATTAACTTTGACGTTGTGAAGTCTATAACCCTTGCTAGACAGACCTAATGACTGTGAAACTTTTACTGTGGCTTGGTTACAACCTAAACAAAGACTTGGTCAAGTTTTAGTTGCAGCAAAGCTCATTTGAGCCCTCCACAATTAATTATGTCCTTGACCTTAATTAAAGGCTTTTAGGGTGTCCTAAGGATTTTTATGAAACAAACTATGACTTTCTGAAAACTAGATTTTCAGAGGGTGCTAATGGATTTGGTCTCACTTAATTTGGAAGTCTCTAACTAAAGATATGAGCTAAACAATTTCAGAGAAATTTCTGAAAATGTTTCTGAACATTTTCTATTTTCTCTGGAACAGTTTCACTAATCACACCATTAGGTGGACTAAATAAGCTCAAATGGATCTGAAATTTTTATGGTAGTTCAAGGATATTTTGGTGAACATCTCAGCAAAATTTCAGGATTTTCCTCCAAAGGATTCTCCAGTTAAAATTCCTAACAGTTTAAACTTTAAGGAATTAATTCTGGAGAATTAAGGAATTTCATGAAGTGAAACTTGATTTTCTGGAAAGTACTCAGAGAGCTGAATCCAGCAAAATTTGGTTCACTCCATTTGGAGCTCTCTAGCCAAAGTTATAAGGATTTGAAGTTTGAAGGAAATCTGAAAATCGGGGAAAAGTTTAAACTCGCGCGTGGGCCCAGGGGACACGCGTCGCACGCCGAAGCGACAGCACACCGCGGCCCACAAGGATTTTGCGCGCCGGCACACCCGATCCCGGCCGCAGCCGGATCCTGATTCAAAATATCGGCCGCTGACAGCTGGGGTCCACCCCCTTCTTCAACCTCGCGACACCCGCGCTCCGCCGCCGAGGGACCTCGGCGGAGAGCTCGCCGCTGGCTGCTGTACAGCTCCAAACTTCTTGATTCTGGCCGCCCCTGCCTACTTTTACTTGGGGAACATGATCCGAGGGTCAGCTGCTCATGACAACGGCCGGAGCATGGTCGGCGACGAGCCGCCATATCGGAACGACTTCGTCCATGTCGGCTGACTCTCCTAGTACCTCAGCTACTTGGGAAATCGGTCGGGGAGCATCAGTGGACCTCAGAGAAGGTCGACATGAACTCGAGGCAGCTCGGGGAAGGCCCGAAATAGGTTCTCACCGTGCGCCCGATACCCCCCGTTCGTTCCGCCATTAGTAGATCTTGAATTATGCCGGGCACAGAGGTTCTCCGGCCCAGAGTTGTGAAGGCAACTTGTGCGTCACCGTGTCTAGCTCGTGTGGGAGTGGCCTGAGGCCCTCTAATCCTTTCTAGAGCACGAATTAAACAGAATCATACCCGAAGGTCGTTCTGCACACAGAAAGGGGAAAAGTGGAAATTCGCCGCCGGTGAGCAATCACTCGAGCTGTGGCTCGGGGATGAGCAGCACCGGTCACCTGCGCGTCCAAGGGTGCCTTGGCTCGGGCGTGACAACGCCCAGGTTGGGCTGTCCACGAGAGCCCGAGGTGCGGCGGTTTCCAGTCCCGAGTTTGATCTTTCGGCACAGCCGATATCACTCGGTTTCAATTGATTTCTAGCAATGGGGAGGATGGAGGAAGGTCTCTAGTACCTTGCTGGGACCCTGGAGTGGAAGGAGGGAGCTGCGATCGGCTTGATCAAGCAGGAACTCGAGCGGCGGCGATGGCAGTGGAGAACTGGATCGTGCACGTCGGCAGCTCGGGGAATGGCGACTGAAGCACGCCGGGGAGGGAATAAATAGCCCGGCGGCTGGTCTCCGGCTTGGGGCGCGCAGCAGGAGCTGGCGCCGGCTGCCCCCTTCGGTGGCGCGCGCGCACAGCAGCCGGGAACCGACTGAACTGTGGTTCAGTCGGTTTGTTTTGAGGCAGAGGCTGACAGGTGGGTCCCACTCCTCTTTTAACCTCTGAAATTTACTCCTAACAGCTGTGGTAAACAGTGAACCCTATTCTACCCTTGGCAATTCAAATTATTCACCCAAGAGCCATTTGAATTGATCAAAGTTCAAATGAGGTTTGGTTTGAATGAATTTCAGCACAAGTTCAGTTTGAAATTCAAATAAAGTTTGAATTTCTCCCCCTTAGCTCATGTCAAGATCAACTCCAAATGGAGTGAAAATTGGTGTGGGAGCTCACAAAAATGTGCTGAGTGAGAATATGCCTTCCACTTTTAAATCCAGTGGGTGAAAACAGTTTGAATTTGAATATGGTTTCAAACTGCCGATCTCCTATCTATACCTAAAATGGCCTCAAAAAGGTTTTGAATTTGGGTGAAACTTGGCATGGACATCCTTAGCAAAGTGTAGGAGTTTTCATATGTCCAGCCCATCTATATCACATGTGGGAAATACCACTTTTGCAATGTGTAAGTTTGTTCTCTAATGAGCATGTTGATAGTTGTTACTTGCTCTTCATTTGTGTTCATCATTCTTGCTCAAATGAGGTGTGTGGGGTGGTGATGAACACTACAATTGGGTGTTAAAAACTGAGGCCCTTACATTCCTCCCCCCTTAAAAGAATCTCGTCCCGAGATTCTAAGGTGAAAATGAGAGAGAGGACGGTGGAAAATTACCGGATATGCGACGTGAGAAAGTCGGGGTAGTTAGTGCGAAGGAATTCTTCGCTCTCCCATGTCGCTTCGTCCATGGAGTGATTACTCCACAGAACCTTGTAGAACCACAACGTACGGTTGCGTGTGGTTCGGGCCTTGTCATCAATAATCTGCACCGGTTCCTCCCGATAGGTGAGATCCGGTTGCAGTTCTTCAATGTCTTCCAGCTGAACGGTAGTTGATAGCTTGAGACACTTCCACAGCTGGGAAATGTGAAAGACGTCGTGCACACCGGAAAGTGCTTCTGGTAATTCCAGCCGGTATGCTACCGATCCACATCTTTCGGTAATTCTGAATGGACCGATGAATCGGGGTGCCAACTTTCCTCTCACCCCAAATCTGTTTACGCCCTTCATTGGAGACACTCGTAGGTATACGTGGTCCCCAACTTCGAATTGTAATGGGCGCCTTCTCCGGTCCGCATACTGTTTTTGTCGGGATTGAGCAGCTCTTAGGTTCGCTTGAATCAGTCGAACCTTTTCTTCCGCGTTGTTGACAAGGTCAATCCCGAAGGTAACCCTCTCGCCAGACTCACACCAGTTCAGTGGTGTGCGGCATTTCCTGCCGTATAGCACCTCGTAGGGCGCCATCCTGATGCTGGCTTGGTACCCATTGTTGTACGAGAACTCGGCTAACGGCAAGTGATCATCCCAATTCTTGCCGTGGTCGATAGCGCAAGCTCGTAGCATATCTTCTAGGATTTGATTTACCCGCTCAGTTTGCCCATCTGTCTGCGGGTGGTAGGCTGAACTACGGATCAGCTTCGTCCCCAAGGCAGCGTGTAGCTGCTCCCAAAAACGGGACACAAATAAAGTGCCCCGGTCCGATACGATGGTACGGGGTACGCCGTACAAGCATAGGATCCGTGAGATGTACAGTTCAGCGTACTTCTTGGCGTTGTAGTTGGTGTTGACCGGGATGAAATGGGCAACTTTGGTGAGCCGATCGACGATCACCCACACAGAATCATGTTCCTGTAAGGTGGTGGGTAAACCGACGACGAAATCCATGCTCACGTCCTCCCACTTCCAGGCAGGAATGCCCAGTGGTTGCAGCAGTCCCGGTTTCCGCATGTGGTCTGCCTTCACCCTTCGACATGTATCACACTCGGACACGTATTTTGCGGTCTCCCGCTTCATCCGTGTCCACCAAAACTTTCTTTTGAGTTCTTGATACATTTTGTTGCTGCCGGGGTGAATAGAAAACTTTGATAAGTGAGCCTCATCAAAGATTTTCTTCCGTAACTCCGGGTTTCGGGGTACGACGATTCGGTCCTTGAACCATAGGACGCCGTCTCCGTCCTTCCGGAAACATTTCAACTCCCCACTGTCTACACGTCTCCGCAAATGTGACATGCCCTTGTCATTCTTCTGGGCTGCCGCTATCTCTTCACGGATGGTGGGGATTAAAGCTAGGTTGTAGAGAGCTCCGTGTGGAATCACATGTAGTGGTGGTTCGCTCTCTTCCAACGGTGTGATGGTCAGATTATTGACGTGTGACTTGCGGCTCAGCGCATCTGCCACAACGTTTGCCTTGCCCGGATGATAATGGATCTCTATCTCATAATCCTTTATCAGTTCTAACCATCTTCGTTGCCTCATGTTCAGCTCCTTCTGAGTGAATATGTACTTGAGGCTTTTGTGGTCGGTATATAAATGTACGAGGTTACCGAGTAGGTAGTGCCTCCACATCTTCAGTGCAAGTACCACGGCAGCGAGCTCCAAGTCGTGAGTTGGATAATTTTGCTCATGATTCCTAAGCTGCCGTAATCCATACGCGACCACTCTTCGGTCTTGCATCAGCACACATCCGAGCCCAATGCCGGATGCATCGCAGTACACATCGAACGGTTTTGTTGTGTCCGGCTGCGCCAAAACCGGTGCTGATGTCAGGTGCTTGACTAAAGCCTTGAATGCTGCTTCACATGCTGGACTCCAAACATATTTGGTAGCCTTCTTCAGCAGCTCTGTCATTGGCTTGGCAATCTTCGAGAAGTTCGGAATGAACCTCTGATAATATCCCGCGAGTCCGAGGAAACTCCGTACCTCATGAACAGTTCTCGGGGATTTCCAATTCAGCACTTGCGTGATCTTGCTCGGGTCCACAGCGATACCCTCCGCTGAGATGATATGCCCGAGGAAAGGCACTTGCGATATCCAAAACTCGCATTTGCTGAACTTTGCGTATAACTTGTGATCCCGCAGCCGTTGCAAGACTATACGCAGATGTTTCTTGTGATCTTCCTCCGACTTGGAATATACCAGGATGTCGTCGATGAAGACCACGACAAACTTGTCCAGCTCCGGCATGAACACCGAGTTCATTAAGTACATGAAGTGAGCTGGTGCATTGGTGAGGCCAAAGGACATGACCAGGTACTCATAAAGTCCGTACCTTGTCGAGAAAGCTGTCTTTGGAATGTCCTCCGCCCTTATCTTAATCTGATGGTACCCGGATCCTAAATCCATCTTGGAAAAGATCTTCGCTTCGACCAACTGATCAAACAACATGTCGATCCGTGGCAACGGGTACTTGTTTTTGATGGTTACGGCATTTAATGGGCGGTAGTCCACGCAAAGCCGCAACGTTTCATCCTTCTTCTTGACAAATAATGCCGAACAGCCCCATGGCGAGGAGCTCGGCCTAATAAAACCCTTCTCCAGAAGGTCCGTGAGCTGAGTCTTCAGTTCCGCCAACTCCTTGGGCGCCATCTTGTACGGCCTTCGGGATATTGGCATGGTTCCCGGTGCCAGTTCAATCTTGAACTCCACCTCTCTATCGGGTGGCATCCCCGGCAAATCGTCCGGGAATACATCCGGAAACTCTCGGACCACTGGAATGTCTTCCAATCTGATAGTTGTGGACTGATAGACACTTGGAAGTTTTATTTCTGGACTGTCCAGAAATAATGAGTGAGAACCGTGCACCTCTGAGTTTAAGTGCACGACTCGAAGGGCGGTGTCTAACACAGCGCCGTGGCGGGTTAACCACGACATCCCTAGGATGACATCGACCTTCTGCCCCTCTAAGATAATGAGAGACGTGGGGTACACTCTACCCGCTAAGCATAATGGTGCTTTGGAGACCATTACGCTTGCTGAAATCTTCCCACCCGGTGAACAAATTAAATATGGACTATCGGTGGGTAGTATTGGCAAGCTGTGTTTAGCAATGAAAGCTTGGCTAATAAAATTATGCGTGGCGCCTGAATCAAATAGTACTATAGCGGGATGCTGGTGGAGTTGGAACATACCCGCAAGGATTGGCTCGCCCTCCGGCACGTCCTCAATGGCAAGTTGGTGGACAGTACCAGGCCTAGGGCTTGCCCGCCGCGCATTAGTAGGGTTCCGGGGTTGATTCCTCCCCGGAAACTGTGGTGCCACTCCGCCGCCTTGCCTCTCCGGGCAACTACTCGCGAAGTGTCCTGGACGACCACACTTGTAACATGTGGCCGCTGCTGGTGGAGTACTTGGTGGACGATAGCCCGGCATGCGTTGCAGAGGTGCAAACGCACGCGGCATCGCCCGCTGCTGCTGTTGTTGTTGCGGTGGTGCTGGCAGTGCCGGCCGGAATGCCGGTGAAGAGTACGGCCGACCGCGGAACGGCATCGACCGCTGTGGTGGCTGCCAGCGTGGACCTGATGGTGGGCGATTCACCATCCGAAACTTCTGAGAAGGACTGCCTCCTTCTCCGCTGCTCTGCGGCGCGCTTCGCTTTCGCTCTGCCGCCGCCAACTCCTTGCCGGAGTCCTCCTGAACAATCGCAGCATCAATTATGTCGTTGAGGCTGCCGCGATTGAACATCGCCAGCTTGTCCTTCAGGAGCGGGTTAAGCCCCTGGTAAAAGTGGTCCCGCCGCTTCTCGTCCGTATCTGCGTGATACGACGCGTAGAGCGCGAGATCGTTGAACGCCCTGGAATATTCCAGCGCGTTTCGGCTCCCTTGTTGCAGGTGTAGGAACTCCTGCGTCTTCCTCTTCATCAAACCGGGCGGTATATGATAGGCCCTGAAGGCCGTCCGGAACTCCGCCCAGGTCATCACTCGGTCAGTGGGTTGTGAAGCACACAAGTTGGCCCACCACGCGCTCGCGGATCCTTGGAGCTGCTGGACCGCGAACTGAGTCTTGCGCTGCTCGCTGATCTGGAGCAGCCCGAACTTCATCTCTATGGCGCGGAGCCAGTTGTCCGCGTCAAGTGGTTCATCCGCCCTTGAGAATACAGGGGGATGAGTCGCCAGGAAGTCGGAGTAGGAGCTCTGTTGGCGCTCCTCACGATCTTGACGTCTCTCTGGGCGAGACGTATTCGCAATTAACGTTTGCAGCAGCTCTGTATGCTGCTGATGTGAACCCGCCATTGCCGCGACAATGTCGGCCAATGTAACCGTTGGCAGTGGCGGTGGCGGTGTTTGCTGTTGCTGTTGCTGCTGTTGGCCCGAGGAGTCCTCGGGAGGCGGTTGGGAGGTCTCTCCCCCTTGGCTAGTACCTCCAACATCAGGGTTGGCACGAGTACGCGTCATTCTGAAATTCAGCACAGCAGCAATTAGCACATGTCTTACTCAAAATTCCATAAACAGCAGTAAGTATTGAAGCGACGCATGATTAACTTGCACAACATTCACATATATTGATAAAGCATAAACTTTATACAAGATACATCATTCTCGGATCTCCGAGAAGTCGTGCTCATGTCGTCACAGCCTATACATAAGCTACTGTCTACACGACATGCCACCGATTACAAAAGTTGGGTTACGCTACCCTAACTGCCCTATTTGGCAACCGTAACCCCCTACTCGGAGTAGAATTCGACCTCCTGTGGGTCGTTCTCCTCCGGTACTTCTGCTGGTGGAGCTGGATCTACCACCTCTTCTCCCATTCCGGGTTCTCCCATTGCTGGAAGACCCAAGACTACCGGTACGCCCAATACCGGGGGCACGAGGTCCTGCAATGCATGCACCTCGTCCATAGCCTGGTTGTAGTCCTCTTCCCAGCCTTGTCCTTCCTCAATAGCGTCGTCCCGCTCTTGAGCAAGGTCCTCATTCTGCTGGGTTAGGGTCTGCACCAGCTCTTGCAACGCCGCGATGTCAACACGGCCCTTCTTCTTTGCCTTCTTCAGACGACGCAACTGATTGTGTTGTTCATTCAGTCGCTTGATCATCGGAAGGAGCACATTGCGGAGTGCGCTGTGAGCACCCTCGAAATGATCTCCACGGCTTGTGCTCTCCTTGAGCTTGGTGGCGAGATGCTCCGTATGAACAGCTTGGCTGTCCATCACAGCGTTTCCCGCCCTCATTTGGAGGCTGAGGTTTGCCTCCGCGGGGTTGTACCTTAGGCAATTTGGGTCCGTTGCCTCCAGGTACCTTTCTTCCCACACATGCTGAGCTCGCCCCTCCACCGGAACGAGTGCGTATGGTGTGCCCTCCATAGGCTGCACGTGTAGTTGGCAGAAACGTGACATAGTGTCACGGGCTGCCACTTGCCACATCCCTTCCGGTTGTCTTCCTCTCACCGTGACGGTGAATGGCACCCAACCGGGTGGTGTAGGTCCTGCGGAAACCTCGACATGGATCGTCCACGTTTTGTTCCCCTCTTCGCCTTCTTCCTTGGCGAAGTATTGCGGCATCTGGTTGTACCCGAAATATTGGAGCATTTGCCACAACGCTTCCGGGTAGCCGCTACGGTCAGAGCAGTGGGAAACTACCCACCCGTTTTCCAACCGTTTATCTGCTGCCATCTGTAAAAATATATTTGAGAAATTTCAAATATTTATTTGAACAGTAAACCATTGAGTTATAACATAAGATATGTCATTGAACCCATAACACTTGGAAACATAGTTCAAATTTTTAAACAAATTTGACTGCTGATCTGCTGTTACCATGACAGCCCTGACCAGTTTCCATATCAATCTGATTTAGGCCAGATTAAAAGCAAAACCAGTCCTGGAGCTCAACATCAAAGTTAAAGTTAACTTCAATATCTTTCCAGAAAGCATTTGGTTGGCCTAAGATCTGTCCTGGTTCAAAAGTTATGAGATGCCAAAGTTAACAAAATTTCTAGAAACAATTGGACAGCACCTCCCTGCCTTAGGTACTGATTTGATCCAAGAATCCCAGTTAATTCTGTTCCTAATCTGACAAAACTTTCTGTTACAAAGTTGTAACCCATCTCATAAGCTTTCCAGAACTACCTCATTTCCTATTTTTGGATTTTTATGCAGGAAGTTATGCTTAATTTACAGAGAGTCTACAGAGAGTCTTTGCTCTGTCCTGTTTTCTGGACAGTTTCAACTCTGCTGCATTTTTCGAGTGGTTAAGGGATGAAACACCTCTGGAACTCAAACAGAAAAGTTGTAAAGCTCCTCCAAAGCTTTCCAGAAATGTATCATACGACCCCAACCTCGAAAGAACTCAACCTCTAACCTCTGATTAACCTCAGCCTTGATTTAGCTGAAAACAGAGTGCTCTGTCCTTAACATCCTATAAGTTGAAAACTTATTAGCTTTGAATATCCTGTTCAAGGGAAAGAGTTACATCAAGTTTTACTACTTTGGATCAAAACCTTCAAGTTTTTAAATGAAGTTGTTCATTTAGTTGGGGGTGACATCGATGCGTCACTAGATTATGTCGGTACAACGTCCTCACAAAGGAAAAACCTATACCGGACTTAGCCGGCTTCGTTAGTTCAGTGGCACTACTCGTCACTCGCACACGGATGCTACACGTCTACCGTTTCGTGGTAAGGCTACCTGCAGAAATTCAACCAATCATCAGACTCGGCTGCACACCGAGCCCGGAATCCATACAGTTGGTACACCCGGCCGTCATCACTCGCCCGGATGTTCTCAAGCCAAACACGCCTTGAGTTACGTGTTCACGTTTCAGACCACGTGACGGGGTCTCCCAGGTTGCACCACGCACGCCAGAGACAGACGTTGCTCGAATACCCCAAACGACATGAAGAGTCGTAGAGGATACTAAAGCGGATCGGGTTACCTGCCACCCGTGGGGCTCCACCCTTCAGCTTGTGCGCACTGGTGGACAGCGCTTACGTGCACCCCCCAAGACATGAACGTCCCGAGATGCATGATTTTCCGACATAACAATTAGGTTACTAAGCCACTTTCTATATACTAATAACATCCTTATACGGGCTATTAACTCGTTCCTCACTGGATTTTTGAAAAAGAAGACATTTGTACTGAGTTAAACCTCAAGCGAGCTCTGATACCACGCTGACACGACCCCACTGGTCCTGTCGAGCCAGGATCACGCTGAGGGGTGCTGCGTTGCACAGCACCGTATAACACACGTCAAAGGTACAAAGCGGAAGCGGAAGATTTATTACATAAACAAGTTTATTAACATGTTTACATCAAAATAAGTTTAGTCCACACTCACGGGCGTAGACTAAGCATCAAGTGCACGTTCAGCCCTCGAACGTGCCCTTGCTAGCACACACGCACACTAACTCTGCGGCGTGCACGACTCCCACTCGACGGGGTTCCCCTCCTGGGGTTCCGTCTCCTCTTCGGGAGTCCCTTCCTCATAGAACCCTGCAAAAGCTTCAAACACAAGCAGTGAGCACGAAGGCTCAGCAAGTCTGACCCGTCTCACCTAAACATGGAACTTCTACATGGGGGTAATGTGTTGCATGAGGTAAAATCATTTGCAAGGACTCGCCTAATTAGTAGAACCTTACTTTCAAGTTTTAGCAGCAGGTTGTGGAGAACCTTACGCTAAGGCACATGAGAGAGCCGCAATCAAACAAGAAACGCATTTCTCTCATGTACTTTGCCCAAAGTT
Organism: Neostapfia colusana; assembly: GCA_030760725.1. Taxonomy (NCBI): domain Eukaryota; kingdom Viridiplantae; phylum Streptophyta; class Magnoliopsida; order Poales; family Poaceae; genus Neostapfia; species Neostapfia colusana. The sequence continues at coordinate 36,887,877 of JASWHV010000009.1, read as the reverse complement.
GAAAAGAACTTTAGTTAGCACTAAGCTACAGCATATCATTAACAATCAATGTCTAGCTCTCAATCAGCAACATTTTAACATGTAACTAGCCTGTTCTTTCTACGTCACGGTACAGTGAACAAGTGGTACTCACTGACCGCGAGGGACGGCGATTATAATCGATTTACACCTGCAGGGTTACCCGAACAACCCGTCACGTACGCCCGTACTCGATGTTGCCTACAACAACCATCACGGACGCCGTACGCGACTACCTTTCACCCGTTAGCCAAATATTGAACCGGTCCCATCGTCCCGAGCAAGAGGTCCCTGCACGCGCATCTCTGTGCCGCCAGCTGATTTACACCTCGAGCTCTCAACCTACCCTCTGAACGACGGGCAATGCCTCAACACCCAGCTACCCGAGTTACATCAGTTTCCCGGTTCCCATATAGCCGGTAGGTCTTCGGTACTGTTCTAGCTTGTTCAACAGGCCCGCACACGGCTCGGTCCTCAATCGACACAAGCGGAGCTACAGCACACAGGCCCCAACGTCCTGCTGCCCTTACTCTCCGCTCGGTCTCATTTTCTTGCCATGTGTATCATGTGCTATCTCTACCCGAGCAATGTGCCTCTAGCCTATTCTCGCGAGTAGTTCCAACTACTCGACTTGTACAGAATCCTACTCTATCCTAGCAATGCAGTGGCTAACGAGGTTTTCAATACTAAACCCAACCCATGGTTTTCTTGGCTATGCAGTGGGTTTCCAAACAAGACTCTAATGCACAGCATAAAGAAAACAAGTATGTGCTCAAAACAATAAAAATTTGCAAAAAGGTTAATGCAAACCGGGGCTTGCCTTGCTGCTCTTGGTCGTAGGCTAGCTGTTCCTCCGGAGTAACGAAGTCTAGGACTTCGGGTTCCTCCTCGACCTTAGCGACTACATGATAAGAGCAATGTATGTATTAATTTAAATGCATTTGTATTAACTTTGACGTTGTGAAGTCTATAACCCTTGCTAGACAGACCTAATGACTGTGAAACTTTTACTGTGGCTTGGTTACAACCTAAACAAAGACTTGGTCAAGTTTTAGTTGCAGCAAAGCTCATTTGAGCCCTCCACAATTAATTATGTCCTTGACCTTAATTAAAGGCTTTTAGGGTGTCCTAAGGATTTTTATGAAACAAACTATGACTTTCTGAAAACTAGATTTTCAGAGGGTGCTAATGGATTTGGTCTCACTTAATTTGGAAGTCTCTAACTAAAGATATGAGCTAAACAATTTCAGAGAAATTTCTGAAAATGTTTCTGAACATTTTCTATTTTCTCTGGAACAGTTTCACTAATCACACCATTAGGTGGACTAAATGAGCTCAAATGGATCTGAAATTTTTATGGTAGTTCAAGGATATTTTGGTGAACATCTCAGCAAAATTTCAGGATTTTCCTCCAAAGGATTCTCCAGTTAAAATTCCTAACAGTTTAAATTTAAGGAATTAATTCTGGAGAATTAAGGAATTTCATGAAGTGAAACTTGATTTTCTGGAAAGTACTCAGAGAGCTGAATCCAGCAAAATTTGGTTCACTCCATTTGGAGCTCTCTAGCCAAAGTTATAAGGATTTGAAGTTTGAAGGAAATCTGAAAATCGGGGAAAAGTTTAAACTCGCGCGTGGGCCCAGGGGACACGCGTCGCACGCCGAAGCGACAGCACACCGCGGCCCACAAGGATTTTGCGCGCCGGCACACCCGATCCCGGCCGCAGCCGGATCCTGATTCAAAATATCGGCCGCTGACAGCTGGGGTCCACCCCCTTCTTCAACCTCGCGACACCCGCGCTCCGCCGCCGAGGGACCTCGCCGGAGAGCTCGCCGCTGGCTGCTGTACAGCTCCAAACTTCTTGATTCTGGCCGCCCCTGCCTACTTTTACTTGGGGAACATGATCCGAGGGTCAGCTGCTCATGACAACGGCCGGAGCATGGTCGGCGACGAGCCGCCATATCGGAACGACTTCGTCCATGTCGGCTGACTCTCCTAGTACCTCAGCTACTTGGGAAATCGGTGGGGGAGCATCAGTGGACCTCAGAGAAGGTCGACATGAACTCGAGGCAGCTCGGGGAAGGCCCGAAATAGGTCCTCACCGTGCGCCCGATACCCCCCGTTCGTTCCGCCATTAGTAGATCTTGAATTATGCCGGGCACAGAGGTTCTCCGGCCCAGAGTTGTGAAGGCAACTTGTGCGTCACCGTGTCTAGCTCGTGTGGGAGTGGCCTGAGGCCCTCTAATCCTTTCTAGAGCACGAATTAAACAGAATCATACCCGAAGGTCGTTCTGCACACAGAAAGGGGAAAAGTGGAAATTCGCCGCCGGTGAGCAATCACTCGAGCTGTGGCTCGGGGATGAGCAGCACCGGTCACCTGCGCGTCCAAGGGTGCCTTGGCTCGGGCGTGACAACGCCCAGGTTGGGCTGTCCACGAGAGCCCGAGGTGCGGCGGTTTCCAGTCCCGAGTTTGATCTTTCGGCACAGCCGATATCACTCGGTTTCAATTGATTTCTAGCAATGGGGAGGATGGAGGAAGGTCTCTAGTACCTTGCTGGGACCCTGGAGTGGAAGGAGGGAGCTGCGATCGGCTTGATCAAGCAGGAACTCGAGCGGCGGCGATGGCAGTGGAGAACTGGATCGTGCACGTCGGCAGCTCGGGGAATGGCGACTGAAGCACGCCGGGGAGGGAATAAATAGCCCGGCGGCTGGTCTCCGGCTTGGGGCGCGCAGCAGGAGCTGGCGCCGGCTGCCCCCTTCGGTGGCGCGCGCGCACAGCAGCCGGGAACCGACTGAACTGTGGTTCAGTCGGTTTGTTTTGAGGCAGAGGCTGACAGGTGGGTCCCACTCCTCTTTTAACCTCTGAAATTTACTCCTAACAGCTGTGGTAAACAGTGAACCCTATTCTACCCTTGGCAATTCAAATTATTCACCCAAGAGCCATTTGAATTGATCAAAGTTCAAATGAGGTTTGGTTTGAATGAATTTCAGCACAAGTTCAGTTTGAAATTCAAATAAAGTTTGAATTTCTCCCCCTTAGCTCATGTCAAGATCAACTCCAAATGGAGTGAAAATTGGTGTGGGAGCTCACAAAAATGTGCTGAGTGAGAATATGCCTTCCACTTTTAAATCCAGTGGGTGAAAACAGTTTGAATTTGAATATGGTTTCAAACTGCCCATCTCCTATCTATACCTAAAATGGCCTCAAAAAGGTTTTGAATTTGGGTGAAACTTGGCATGGACATCCTTAGCAAAGTGTAGGAGTTTTCATATGTCCAGCCCATCTATATCACATGTGGGAAATACCACTTTTGCAATGTGTAAGTTTGTTCTCTAATGAGCATGTTGATAGTTGTTACTTGCTCTTCATTTGTGTTCATCATTCTTGCTCAAATGAGGTGTGTGGGGTGGTGATGAACACTACAATTGGGTGTTAAAAACTGAGGCCCTTACAAAGTTCTACCCAAAATCTGTAGAATCTTTGAACTACAATGTTTTAATATATCGCAAACTTTCCAATGATATCTTACATGACCCTTAGAGATTTTTCTACAAGAAGTTATGGTCGAAATACAGAAAATTTCAGAGAGCATTTTTGGGCTGCCCTGTTTCTGGACAGTTAACACTCATCTGAGATTTTTATCCATTTGGAGGGGGATTCTTGTAAAAGCCCAAGAAAAGGGACTTGCAAAAACTTTTCTTCACCTCACAACACCACAGTTTTTATTGTGGATATCTTAGGAAATATTGTGAAGAGCAAGTAACCTCCATCAAAAGAGTGATTAGAGGGGAAAGCCTTCATTTTCACAAAGGGGGATTTGTACACATGAACATGAGAGGTTGAGATCACCCCTAGAACTTAAAAAGTCTTGGGAAGGTTCAGGCTAAAATTCATGTAAATCCAACACTTTTTGAGGCACTTTTTGAGGTATTTGAAAAAAAGGCCAATTTGAATGTAAATCCAAATTGTAGCAACTTTCATCACTCAAATTCAAAAGTTAGCTTCATATTCAATCTCAGCACATTTTTCTGAGTAAGCCCACCAATGTTCATCACCATTGGAGTTTATTTGGTCAAGAGCTAATTTTGCAAGAATTCAAAACTGAATTTGAAATTCAGTTCAAACATGAAGCAAATTTAGCCAAACAAAAATTCAAATGGGAGAACTCAAATTCAAACAAGAACTTGGGGGCTACGTCTCACCTTAAATTGTGAGTAGCTGGGGATAATTGAGTGCCAACAGAAATGAAAAGAATTGGAAAGGGGATTAGAGGGGAGAGGGACCCACAGGTCAGTGGGGGAATTGTTTCCAGCCGAACGGGCTCGGCTTCTCACCGAAGCAAACGCTCCTAGCGCGCCACCGAGATGATCCTCCGGACGCCCCCGCGTGAGTCTACGCAGCCACCTCCTGCTTCCTCCCTCGCGCTGGCCAGCTGCTTCCGCCCGATCATCACGCACCTACACCGCTAAACCGAGGCGCCGTGCTCTGTTGTCCGAGAAACGACCGAGTACACGCCGTCGCTTGCGCTCGATCGAGAATCCGGCAAGCCACCGCGAGCAGCGCCATTCCTAGCCACAAAACCACACCAGCTACTCGTCCTCTACCTCCTCGGCACAAGAGCAGTCGAGTTCGGCCCTTCCCCAGCCCTAGCTCCACGTTTCCGAGCAACAACCGAGAAACCGCCACCACTCGGCTCACGGTGACAGCCCAACAAAGGGCCTTTCATGGCTGAGCAAGGACGGTCTCAGACGCGTCAGGGACTGGTGGTGTTCGTATCCGAAGCTCAGACCGTGACCTGGACCATAGAGCTCGAATTTGGGAAAGTTCTCCGGCGGGCACGAACGGACATTCCGGCACGGTAACATCGAATTCACTCGCCACCTTTGTTCTTAGGTCATGAAAACCGGCCCACAGGACCGTCACTCATCAACGCTCGTTAACCCCTCACGGCCCTGGCTTGAAACCGCACGTAAGCCGGGTATTTCTAGGTTTTGTTACGGTAATTGAGGCACGGAGGTTCGGGCTCACGATGAGACCTCGGATAGAGCCCTCTCCGGGCGGTTTCACCACTAGGATGAGCTTCCCTATCACCCACTGGTGCTATAGCGCCGATCCACCGATGTTTTGGCGGGCTAAACTGTCCGGGCGACGTGACCGAAGGATTGCCGAGCCACGGCACTGTCGCCGGCTAGGGTAGAGCCACCGCCGGTCGGGGGAGAAGGTGCCAGCATGTTCAGCAGGTGCAACTAGGCCCTGGCGGCGAGGGAGAGTGCGAGAGTCGGCCGGGCGGCAAATATCAGCATGTCTGCGGCGAGCCCTGCGGTGCGGGGCGCGGGAACGCGGGGAAGAAGACGACCCGCGGGGCCCACATGTCAGCGTCAGGGAGTTTAAACCCCAGATCTACTGCGGCCCCGGGATCAAGTGTGACTGCGCGGGGAGGGGTCTGTAGCCCCGTGAGGCTCAGCTCCAGCGGTGACAAGTGTGGGAGGGCCCACGGTCAGAGTTCAAATTTTTGCCCGGTTTATTTAGGATTTCAGATTTAGTTCAAACTTCAGAACTCCACAACTTTTGCTAGGAAGCTCCAAATTTAGTGATTCAAATTGGGTTGGATTCATCTTACCTAGCTGTGTCCAAATATACAACCCAATTTGTATGAAACCCAGTAATTAATTACGGAAAATTCTTTAAATCTTTTCAGCAAAAGAATTTTAGAGAGAGTTTGGTTCATCCAAAAATCCTCAAATTTGTCCAGAATATACTTTAGGATGTTAGTGAACCGCTGTAAAAGTTTCAGACCATTTGGAGTTGATTTGGTCAGAGCAATTCAAATTTGAAGGTGCTGTGTTCATTTGAATACAGAAACATTTTCAGAGAATTTCCAAAACTTGGAAATTCAGTTCTGGGCAAATCTTAGCTCAAAAAATGCTAGGAAAATTCATTCAGACTCTATGAGCTATAATAGAAATTGTAGTTCACTAAGTTGGGCACGAACAGTGTTCTTACCTCAGAATTAATTCTGCTTTGCTTATTTGCTAAATGGATTATTCTGAACAAACCCCTCAATGACAAGTGCTAAATTTTGATCCAGAGAGTTTTCTTGTGACAAGGAACTCCCACAAAAAATTCTCAGCTCCATTGGAGCTCTGGATCACCCCTGTCCTGTTTAACCACTTGAGGGATTAATATAGAAAAAGGGGGAAAAACCACTTAGCACTTAACCATGTGCTTAGGTCTAAGCCCAAACCACCAACACCCAGTTCATCTTTAAATTCTTAAACAGAGTTCCAGTTGTTAAAAACTGGTGATTACAACTAATAGCAGTAGTATTACAATAAACTTGTATGCATATTCATTAAAATGTAGTATTTCATTAAATGTGTAGTCGCTGAAGAAGAGACTCCGGAAGTGCTGGACTTCCTTCTTCTGGACGAAGACTTAACCCTGACCAGCAGCAACAAGGCAAGCCCCGGTTTGCATTAACCTTTTATAAGTTTTACTTTGTTTACATGTGTCATATGAAGTGTGAATGTGCATTAGGTATAGGATGAATGGAACCCCACTTGCATGACCAGAAATTTTCCATAAGAGTGAGGGTAGTGTTTAAGACCTCGCGTAGACAGGCTATGCTTAATATTTCATAGAACTTCGGTACAAGTCGAGTAGTTGGAATCTACTCGCGAGATAGGCTTGGGACACACGGGTTCGGATGAGTGATGTGAGATCACTTTAGTAATGAAAATGAGACTAGGAAGGGGCTAGGGCGTAACAAGAGGAAGTCTTGTGGGCGCGGCCCTATCCGTGTCGATTGAGGACCGATCCGTGTGCGGCCCACGCTGATCAAGTTTGAACGTACCGAAGGCATATCGGATATATGGGCCCCGATAAACCGATGTAGCCTAACCTCCGGGCATCGAGGCATAACACACCGGTTTATAGGGGTAGGCTGAGGGCAGCAAGGTGAAAATCTGCCAACGGGCATAGAGATATGCTCCGTGTGGGGAACCTCCTGCTCGTTTCGGTGCGACCGGTTCGACGTTTGGGCTGTTAGGTGAAAGGTTGTCCTGTACGACATCGAGTGAGCGTGCTGTGGAGCTCCATGGGTGGGCATATGTTACGTGCTCTTTGGGTTTCCCTGCAGGTGTACACCGAGTCGATTCGCCGTCCCTCGCGGTGAAGAGGACCACTTGGTCACTGAGTCGTGACGTAGACTAATGTATGAAATAGGGTGATTAAATTCTGCTGATATGATATAATATTGTATTGCTACATGTGTGCCACCAAATATTGCTTACTAAATTTCAGCTTCCTGAACTGTTAACTTGTTGCTAAAAGTTGAACTAAGGATGAACTGGTAGGCGAGTCCATTTGTTGCAATATGACTATCCTATGTCATTGTACACCTCATGTAGAGTTTCATGCTTAGGTGAGTCGGTTAAGCCTTGCTGAGCCATCGTGCTCATGGTTGCTGCTTAAGTGTTTTTCAGGTGAGGAGCCACCCACGGACTCGGAGTACGAGTCCACCGGCGAGGGTTACCCTCCGTCTTGGGACCACGGCTGAGTGGGAGCCGTACACGCCACGCTAAGCTGAAGAGTGCAGCTAGTGTGGGTTGCCCTAGGGCTGGGCAGCCGACTTTTGCTAGATAGGCAGGCGTGAGTTGTATAGTGTAGAGTTCCGCTGTGTAATAAGAACAATAGTTTGTAACTGAGTATTGTATCTATTTGTACAGTTTCAGTTTTGTTTTACCGTGTAATATATTGTGTTCTTATGACGTGTGCTGTCGGGTGTCGCATCGCGCGGCACCACCCTCTGCGATCCTGGATGACCGGATCCCGGTCCGCCATAGCCTGGTATCAGAGCTGCATTGGGGATAGCACAGTACTTAAGGACTGTAATATGGGAAAACTTAGGTTACGGTGAGGAATCGGTAGTTGCCCAAGTAAGGACTATATTAGCATAGTTCCTTAAAGTGGCAAAGACTAACCTATGTGTTATAATTCTGAATTTTAATTATGTAACGATGCACCTACGCTCTGGTAAGAATTGTAAGGAACGCCACCGAAAGCGGTTCAATTTCGGTTAGTTCCCCCTGACGAGGAACGTGGTTCAGCGATAGGTCTCATAGCTTGGTGTGAGACGTCAATATGAAACTCTTGGACTGTTCATGTTCCTGAGTTCATATGAAATGCTGATCCCTAGCGTGCATTAGGCAAGTAAGTGGAGACCGCATCGCGTGGTCAGTAACGCGAGAGTGTGTTCGTCTGGAAATAGCGCAGGAGGACATATGTAGCGCTTGTCATCGGCGTGCCCTGCAGGGCAGTAGGTGGTATCTGTTGGGTTGATAACATTCCCAACCGTGCCGACCCGTTCATGACATACTCGGGTTCCCCGTTGTGTGGTGTTGAAACACGATCACGTACCTTGAGACGTGACCTAACTCAAGGACGGCCATATGACAATGATACGGGCGTTTATATTTACTTTTAAATATGGAACTGCCTGAAATGGACAACCTTTGAGTGCACCATTATTGTGTGGTCTTCTGCAGGTATTAACCACGTATGTATCCGTGTAGTAAACGTGTGCGAGAGACCGTTTAGTGCCACATTTGAGACGTATATGCCGGTATAATCCGGTTAGGATTTTCTTTTGTGAGGAACGTAGTACCGAGATATTGTAGGCATATGCATGAAAAATAATGATAACAAGGAATTAAAATCACTAGGTTCAACATTTAGGACTCTGGTTGGGTGGAAAAGTTGATAATTGATGAGTGTAGTTCCAAAAGACTGAAAAACAGAGTGCTCTGTTTTGGGCAGCAAGTGTGCTGAACTTCAACAGAGCACAACTCACAGGTCTTTTAGCCCAGGGAGGCGTGGTATATAGTTCTGGAAAGGTATTGGAGTACCCTACAACTTTGTTGTAGACTTCCAGAGCTAGAACACACCTTAAGATGGCTTAAATCCCAGAGAAATGTAAGCTGTCCAGAACCAGGACAGAGTAAAACATTCTCTGAACTGTTCTGTTTATCAATGATAACTCCCAGAAGCAAAATCAAAAAATTTCATATGATACATCCTTAGAAAGGGTAGAATATGTGTTACATATTTGCAATTCAAAGTTTCTGAAATTTCAGCACAGATTTCAGTGGAAACCGGAGTTGGAAACAGCAACTTTCAAGGGAGGTGCTGTTAAAATTCTTCCAGAAATTCTGCTGACTTTGAATTAACATAACTTTTTAACCAGAACTGATCTGGGGGCAAATGAGTACCCGTTGGAAAGATACTAAAGTTAACTTTAACTTTGGTATTCAGCTTGAGTTATGAAAATGCCCAGAACCAGATCAAAACTTGGAATAGGTAGAAACTGGTCATTCTGATAGAGGAGTGACAGTTGAACTCATTGGAGAGGGTGTTGTACCCTAAGGGTGGTATACGTGATGACAACGCGATAGTAATGTCTCGTAGTGACCAAACCTAGTTATGGTGAGCTTCCAAAGAGGAGGTTCATCAAGTTGGATTAAACTAGCTTGTGTTTGGTCTGGTAATGGTGTAGCTTCTGCAAAGTTATTACATTATCTACATACGAGATGTATCGCATGTTTTAGTGTCATTATGTTTTCCACACTTGTTGTTATTGGACTGTATGCAATATGTTGTGGGACTGATGTTATTGTCATATGGTTGCAGATGGTTCGTACTAGGACAACGCACGAGGTTGGTGGCTCTAGCCAACAGGGAGGTGATGACTCCCAGCCACCGGCCTACGACAGCACCCCGCAGCAGCAGCCACCACCGCCGCCTCCGCTTACTCTAGCAGATGTGATAGCGGCACTGGTGGGAGGTCGTGAGGAGCAGACCGACCTGCTCCGCACGATCGTGCAGAATACGTCCCAGGCGGGGGGCGTCAAGAGCGAGGGCCTCGTGAGCCCCGGGAAGTGTCGTACTCGGACTTCATGAGTACGCACCCTCCAGTGTTCACAGAAGCCGAAGAACCACTGGAGGCTGACAACTGGCTGCGGACCATCGAGTCCAAGTTCGGGCTGCTCCAATGTACGGAGCGGCAGAAGACTCTGTTCGAAGCGCAGCAACTCCACGGTGCCGCTGGTGCGTGGTGGGCGAACTATGTCGCCTCACGTCCGGCTGGCCATGCCGTGGAATGGCAAGAGTTCCGGGAGGCGTTCCGCGCCTATCATATCCCTCCCAGAATTCTGAAGAGGAAGTTCCAAGAATTCTTGGAGCTGAGGCAGGGCGGGAGGAGTGCCCATGACTACTCCCGTGCCTTCAACCATCTGGCGCAATACGCGTCAGACTATATCTCCACGGAGGAGAAGAAGCGGGAGCACTTCTATCGGGGGTTACACCCCGAGATGAAGACACATCTCGTGCAGTGGAATCGCGGCACATTCAACGACTTAGTCAATGCCGCGATTATGCAAGAGGATGCTCAGCGGGAGTTGGCAGCTGAGCAGAGGAAGCGCAGCGCTCCACCTGGCAGCGGTGGTGGCGCGCCTCAGAAGTACCGTATGGTGTATCGGACACCATCCGGGCAGCAGTAGCATCCACCGGCGCGACCTCAACGGTTCGGGGGACGTCCTTTTCAGTCACCTCCGTTCCGTCCGCCGATGCCACTACCAAGACAGCAGCAGCAGCAGACGGTACCCCGGGCGTTTCCACCGCCACAACGCGCCCCGGGATTCCATCCACCGATCAGCGGGGGACCGCCCCGTTTCACCTGCTTCACGTGTGGCCAGGCGGGCCACTTGGCGAAGGACTGTCCCCAGGGGCAGCAGAGCAGCGGGCAAGCCCAGTTCCAGGGCGGTGCTCGAGGCCGACCTCTGGTGAAGAAAGTTGGTCAGAGGACTGGCGGTGTCCGCAACCTCGACAATGAGGACGCCCCAGAGGGAGACAACGTGCTGGCGGGTACGTTTACTCTCAACCATCAAGCCATTGTCATATTGTTTGATTCTGGTGCAACCCACAACTTTATAAGTGCATCATATGTGGTTAAGCATCAGCTGGAAGCCTTTCCAACCGAGTGTTCGTATATGATCTGCTCACCGGGAGGAAAGATTTCAGCAACTAGGATGGTTCCAAAAGCACCACTGTGCTTAGGTGGGAAGATATATCCCACCACTATGATTATCCTAGGGGGGCAGAAGATTGATGCAATCTTGGGAATGTCATGGCTAAGCTACCATGGCGACTGTCCTGGAAACACTATCACGGACGGTTCACCTCAACTCCCCATTACACCGTCCGCAGTCCCTCTTATTAGATAATCCAGTCCGGGAGGTTTCAGCAATCAACAATACTGAAGCTCTCAAGTTAGAGGACATCCCCGTAGTCCGGGAGTATCCCGACGTGTTTCCGGATGATCTACCGGGCATGCCACCTGAGCGGGATGTCGAGTTCAAGATCGAGCTGGCACCCGGGACTACGCCCATATCACGGAGACCATACAAAATGGCTCCAAATGAGCTGGCTGAACTGAAAGAACAGCTCAATGATCTGTTGAGCAAGGGTTTCATTAGGCCGAGTTCCTCGCCTTGGGGATGCTCGGCGCTGTTTGTAAAGAAGAAGGATGAAACCCTGAGGCTGTGTGTGGATTACCGGCCGCTCAACGCCATCACCATCAAGAATAAGTATCCACTGCCCCGCATTGACATTTTGTTTGATCAACTTGTGGGGGCAAGTGTGTTCTCCAAGATGGACCTTCGCTCTGGATATCACCAGATCAAGATCAAGGCGGAGGATACCCCGAAGACGGCCTTCTCGACGAGATACGGATTATATGAGTATCTCGTCATGTCCTTCGGTCTCACAAATGCTCAGCCCATTTCATGTATCTCATGAACTCGGTGTTCATGCCGGAGCTGGACAAGTTTGTGGTAGTGTTCATCGATGATATCTTGGTTTACTCCAAGACAGAAGCCGAACATGCCGAACACTTGCGGATCGTTCTTCAACGATTGCGAGACCACAAGCTCTACGCCATGTTCAGTAAATGCGAGTTTTGGATCAGCCAAGTGCCATTCTTGGGACATATCATCTCAGCGGAAGGCATTGCGGTTGACCCAAGTAAAATAGAGCAAGTGCTGAAATGGAAAGCTCCCACTTCAGTTCATGAAGTCAGAAGCTTCCTCGGGTTAGCGGGATACTATCGGAGATTTATTCCAAGTTTCTCCAAGCTCGCTAAGCCAATGACAGAATTGCTGAAGAAGGGGACGAAATATGTTTGGAACACGGCGTGTGAAGGAGCATTCCAAACATTAGTGAAGCATCTCACCACAGCCCCGGTATTAGCTCAGCCGGATACAACAAAGCCCTTCGACGTGTATTGTGACGCGTATGGTATCGGGCTAGGCTGTGTGTTGATGCAGGAAGGACGTGTGGTCGCCTATGGCTCACACCAACTTCGAAACCATGAGCAGCACTATCCGACTCATGATCTTGAGCTTGCTGCAGTGGTGTTGGCGCTAAAAATGTGGAGGCACTATCTCCTGGGGAATTTGGTGCACCTCTACACCGACCACAAGAGCTTGAAATATATTTTCACCCAGAAGGAGCTGAACATGAGGCAAAGGAGATGGTTAGAACTGATCAAAGAATATGAGATTGAGATCCATTACCACCCCGGCAAGGCGAATGTGGTTGCCGACGCGCTAAGTCGGAAATCACATGTCCATCACCTCACCATTACCCCGCTGGAGGAGGAAGAGCCGAGTTTATACTTGGTTCCTTATGGATCGCTGTACAACCTTGCCCTCATCCCTACTATTAGGGATGACATCTTTGCAGCTCAGAAGACTGATAAAGGCATGGTACATCTCCAGAGACGGATAGACAACTGGGAGATCAAATGTTTCCGGAAGGATGATGAGGGGATGCTATGGTTCAATGACCGCATAGTCGTACCCCAGGATATGGAGCTGAGGAAGAAGATCCTCGACGAAGGCCCCTTGTCTAAATACTCCATTCATCCGGGAAGCAAAAAAATGTACCAAGATTTGAAAAAGAAATTTTGTTGGACACAGATGAAGCGGGAGGTAGCGAAGTACGTATCCGAGTGCGATACGTGTAGACAAGTGAAGGTTGATCATATGTCAGGCTGCTGCAACCCCTGAAAATTCTGGCATGGAAATGGCAAGATGTGAGCATGGATTTCATTGTGGGATTACCCTTAACATCCAACAAACATGATTCCATCTGGGTGATCGTTGACCGACTAACCAAGTCAGCTCACTTCATCCCCGTGCATACACATTTCCATGCCAACAGATATGCGGAGTTATATATTGCCAGGATTCTATACCTGCATGGTGTACCCAAGACCATAGTCTCAGATCGAGGTGCATTGTTTGTATCTCGATTTTGGGAGCAGTTGCATGCTCTTTGGGTACTAAACTGATTAGAAGCTCCGCTTACCACCCTCAGATAGATGGCCAGACAGAGAGGGTGAATCATGTATTAGAAGACATGTTGAGAGCATGTGCCATCCACCATGGTAGGAACTGGGATGATCACCTACCATTGGCGGAATTCTCGTACAACAACGGCTATCAGGCGAGTATCAAGAAGGCACCCTACGAAGCTCTCTACGGTCGCAAATGCCGCACCCCATTGAACTGGTGCGAGACAGGTGAAAGGGTCACATTTGGGGTTGATGTGGTGAACGACACCGAAGAGCGTGTTCGGACGATTCAAGCCAACTTGAAGGCCGCTCAATCCCGTCAGAAGAGCTACGCTGATAAGAGGCGTAGACCGTTGCACTTTGACGTCAGTGAACACGTGTACTTCCGCGTGTCTCCGATGAAGGGCGTGCACCGGTTCGGTGTGAAGGGGAAGCTCGCTCCCCGTTTTATTGGACCCTACGCTATCACCGAGAAGTGTGGACCTGCAGCGTATCGATTGTTGCTACCGGCATCCCTGGCTGGTTTCCATGATGTTTTCCATGTGTCGCAACTGCGAAAATGCTTGAAGCATACAGCTGCTGTTCCTACCGAAGACATCGGCGAGCTGAAACCGGATTTAACTTATGATGAGTATCCGGTGGCCATTCTTGATGAAAAAGCCAGGACCACGCGCAGGAGAACGTTGTGGTTCTACAAGATACTCTGGAGCAACCACACCGCCGAAGAAGCGACGTGGGAGAGTGAGGAATTCCTTCGATCAAATTACCCTGAGTTCATGGCATCTCAACACGGGTAGGTCCCTGTTACATCGCTGTCTCTTCTTTTATAATCGCGGGACGAGATTCTTTTAAGGGGGGAGGGATGTAAAAGACCAAGAAAAGGGACTTGCAAAAACTTTTCTTCACCTCACAACACCACAGTTTTTATTGTGGATATCTTAGGAAATATTGTGAAGAGCAAGTAACCTCCATCAAAAGAGTGATTAGAGGGGAAAGCCTTCATTTTCACAAAGAGGGATTTGTGCACATGAACATGAGAGGTTGAGCTCACCCCTAGAACTTAAAAAGTCTTGGGAAGGTTCAGGACAAAATTCATGTAAATCCAACACTTTTTGAGGCACTTTTGGAGGTATTTGAAAAAGAGGCCAATTTGAATGTAAATTCAAATTGCAGCAACTTTCATCACTCAAATTCAAAAGTTAGTTTCATATTCAATCTCAGCACATTTTTCTGAGTAATCCCACCAATTTTCATCACCATTGGAGTTCATTTTGTCACGAGCTAAATTTGCAAGAATTCAAAATGCAATTTGAAATTCAGTTCAAACATGAAGCAAATTTAGCCAAGCAAAAATTCAAATGGGAGAACTCAAATTCAAACAAGAACTTGGGGGCTAAGTCTCACTTTAAATTGTGAGTAGCTGGGGATAATTGAGTGCCAACAGAAATGAAAAGAATTGGAAAGGGGATTAGAGGGGAGAGGGACCCACAGGTCAGTGGGGGAATTGTTTCCAGCCGAACGGACTCGGCTTCTCACCGAAGCAAACGCTCCTGGTGCGCCACGGCGTGTCTCCGGCGAGCCCGGCGGCGCGCGGGCGCGGGAACGCGGGGAAGAAGACGACCCGCGGGGCCCACATGTCAGCGTCAGGGAGTTTAAAACCCAGATCTACTGCAGCCCCGGGATCAAGTGTGACTGCGCGGGAAGGGGTCTGTAGCCCCGTGTGGCTGAGCTCCAGCGGTGACACTTGTGTGCCAGGCCCACGGTCAGAGTTTAAATTTTTCCCCCGTTTATTTAGGATTTCAGATTTAGTTCAAACTTTAGAACTCCATAACTTTTGCTAGGAAGCTCCAAATTTAGTGATTCAAATTGGGTTGGATTCATCTTACCTAGCTCTGTCCAAATATACAACCCAATTTGTATCAAACCCATTAATTAATTCTGGAAAATTCTTTAATGCTTTTCAGAAAAAGAATTTTAGAGAGAGTTTGGTTCATCCAAAAATCCTCAAATTTGGCCAGATTATCCTTTAGGATGTTAGTGAACCCTGTAAAAGTTTCAGACCATTTGGAGTTGATTTGATCAGAGCAATTCAAATATGAAGGTGCTGTGTTCATTTGAATACAGAAACATTTTCAGAGAATTTCCAAAACTTGGAAATTCAGTTCTGGGCAAATCTTAGCTCCAAAAATGCTAGGAAAATTCATGCAAACTCTATGAGCTATAATTGAAATTGTAGTTCACTAAGTTGGGCATGAACATGGTTGTACCTCAGAACTAATTCTGCTTTGCTTATTTGCTAAAAGGATTATTCTGAACAAACCCCTCAATGACAAGTGTTAAATTTTGATCCAGAGAGTTTTCTTGTGACAAGGAACTCCCACCAAAAATTCTCAGCTCCATTGGAGCTCTGGATCACCCCTGTCCTGTTTAACCACTTGAGAGATTAATATGGAAAAAGGGGGAAAAACCACTTAGCACTTAACCATGTGCTTAGGTCTAAGCCCAAACCACCAACACCCAGTTCATCTTTAAATTCTTAAACAGAGTTCCAGTTGTTAAAAACTGGTGATTAGAACTAATAGCAGTAGTATTACAATAAACTTGTATGCATATTCATTAACATGTAGTATTTCATTAAACGTGTAGTCGCTGAAGAAGAGACCCCGGAAGTGCTGGACTTCCTTCTTCCGGACGAAGACTTAACCCCTGACCAGCAGCAACAAGGCAAGCCCCGGTTTGCATTAACCTTTTATAAGTTTTACTTTGTTTACATGTGTCATATGAAGTGTGAATGTGCATTAGGTATAGGATGAATGGAACCCCACTTGCATGACCAGAAATTTTCCATAAGAGTGAGGGTAGCGTCTAAGACCTCGCGTAGACAGGCCATGCTTAATATTTCATAGAACTTCGGTACAAGTCGAGTAGTTGGAATCTACTCGCGAGATAGGCTTGGGACACACGGGTTCGGTTGAGTGATGTGAGATCACTTTAGTAACGAAAATGAGACTAGGCAGGGGCTAGGGCGTAGCAAGAGGAAGCCTTGTGGGCGTGGCCCTGTCCGTGTCAATTGAGGACCGATCCGTGTGCGGCCCACGCTGATCAAGTTTGAACGTACCGAAGGCATATCGGATATATGGGCCCCGATAAACCGATGTAGCGTAAACCTCCGGGCGTCGAGGCATAACGCACCGGTTTATAGGTGTAGGCTGAGGGCAGCAAGGTGGAAATCTGCCAATGGGCATAGAGAGATGCTCCGTGTGGGGAACCCCCTGCTCGTTTCGGTGCGACCGGTTCGACGTTTGGGCTGTTGGGTGAAAGGTTGTCCCGTACGACATCGAGTGAGCGTGCTGTGCAGCTCCACGGGTGGGCGTACGTGATGTGCTCCTTGGGTTTCCCTGCAGGTGTACACCGAGTCGATTCGCCGTCGCTCGCGGTGAAGAGTACCACTTGGTCACTGAGTCGTGACGTAGATTAATGTATGAAATAGGGTGATTCAATACTGCTGATATGATATAATATTGTATTGCTACATGTGTGCCACCAAATATTGCTTACTAAATTTCAGCTTCCTGAACTGTTAACTTGTTGCTAAAAGTTGAACTAAGGATGAACTGGTAGGCGAGTCCATTTGTTGCAATATGACTATCCTATGTCATTGTACACCTCATGTAGAGTTTCATGCTTAGGTGAGTCGGTTAAGCCTTGCTGAGCCATCATGCTCACGGTGGCTGCTTATGTGTTTTTCAGGTGAGGAGCCACCCATGGACTCGGAGTACGAGTCCAATGGCGAGGGTTACCCTCCGTCGGGGACCACGGATTAGTGGGAGCCGTACACACCGCGCTGAGCTGAAGAATTCAGCTAGTGTGGGTTGCCCTATGGCTGGGCAGCTGACTTTTGCTAGATAGGCAGGCGTGAGTTGTATAGTGTAGACTTCCGCTGTGTAATAAGAACAATAGTTTGTAACTGAGTATTGTACCTGTTTGTACAGTTTCAGTTTGTTTTCCCATGTAATATATTGTGTTCTTATGACGTGTGCTGTTGGGTGTCGCATCGCGCGGCACCACCCTCTGCGATCCTGGATGAGCGGATCCCGGTCCGCCACAATTCTGTTCTGGAGTGCTACAGAAACATTGTAGAAGACTTCAAAACCTTTCCAGAAATGTATCCGTCACCGCCATTGGTTCAACCAATCAAAAGTTATGCCCTGTTCAATTTCAGCAAAAATTCTGCCAAAAACAGGGGAGTTTGTTTCTAAATGTTTGACATGAAAACTATACTCCCAATTGACTCTTAGTTCAATATGGGAGTTAATTAACCCCTAATGGAATCGTAGACTCAAAAATGACTCTTTTCTTTGAAAACTTCACTTTCATGCAGTTAAGAATATATTACGGTACTACGTTTCCTCACAAAATCAAAATCCTAACCGGCATTACACCGGCATATACGTCTCAAGTGGTGGCACAAAAACGATCACTTACACACGTTTTCTAAACGCAATGTTCTACTCGTGGTTAAGTTACCTGCATAAAAACAATCAATAATGATTCACACAAAGATTTTTCATTTCAGGCATGTCCATATCATAGTAAAAACATACGCCCTGTATCATTGCCATAGGGGCCGTCCTTGAGTCAAGCCACGTCTCAAGGTACATGATCAGGTTATTCACCACCCGACGGGGGCTCCAGACCTTTGCAATAAAGCACACCAGTGGAACAACGCTTTTGTATGCCTCATAGGTCATGAAGAGTCCTAGAGAAGACACTTCGTGTTAAAAACCACACGATGGGGTTTCCACTTTCTTGCCTAATGCACGCCAGGGACCAGCGTTTCATATGAACCCAGGAGCATGAAGAGTTCAAGAGCTTCATATTGACGTCTCACACCAAGCTGTGAGACCTATACCCGGAACCACATTCCTTGTCAGGGAGAGCTAACTGAAATTGATCCTCTTTCAGTGGCATTCCTTACCATGCTTACCTCCACGTAGGTGCGCCGTTACAGGATTGAAATACTGAATATTAACACACTGTTAGCTTGCCACCTTAAGTAACTATGCTACTAAGAGTCCTTATGTGGGCATACTATACGTTCCTCACTCGTATAATTCTAAGTTTTTGAAAATACGCTCTTTTCATGCGCGCTATTCCCAATGCGGCTCTGATACCACGCCTGTGGGGAACCCCTTCTGGGATCCACACTCTAGGATATACATTGGGTGGCGCCGTGTGATGCGGCACCCAACAGCATACACAAAAAGAACCATAAAGTACAAAGTCTTTTATTTCTCAAGATAGTGTCATTTACAAAATAACGTACCACGAAGGTACACGTAGAGGAATATACATACACACTTATTCTCGGTCCTAACTATGCAAAAGAGAAGACGTCCAGCCCGTGGACGCTTCTTACTAGCTTCAACCAAGATGAGTGCAGCGGCAGGGTTTCCGGTGAGTCTCCGATGGCTCACCGAACAGCCATCTTCATAGCAAATCTTGTAACCTACAAAACACTATTAATGCAACCGTGAGCATGATGGCTCAGCAAGACTTAACCGACACTCCTAAACCATGAAACTCTACATGCAGGGATTAATAATATAGGAAAAGTATGATGCAGTAAAGACACACCTACATGTTAATCCTTACTTTCAGTTTAATAGCAGCAGATTTTTATGCCTTAGGCAGCCCTCACATCAGAAGTTCACAATCAAACAAGAAACACATTCCTCCGATGTGGTGATGCCCAAAGTGGAATATAAACTTAGTGAGCCCTACAACTATAGCGTACATGGTTGGCAATACAATGAATTTAAGAACTTCACATCAGCAATGATTCATCTCACTTCATCTGGAAATAATTACTACGTCACAACTCAGTGAACAAGTGGTACTCATATAACCGCGAGGGACGGTGATTCGAATACGGACACACCCGGAACACACGACACATACACCTGCCTCGAAAGACTCATACAAGAGCTCTTTCTTACGTTGTATGCAGAAACCTTTCACCCGTCACTCCAATGCCGAACCAGTTCTGCCGACCCATCAGAAGGGCCACTACCCGGAACACGTCGAAGTTGCTCCGCTAGTGGGTTTACACCTCTGACACCAACCTACAAAGGACAGACGTATAAGTTTCGACATGAGAGTACCCGAGTTACATCGGTTTCCTGGACCCCATAATTCCAGTATGCATCCGGTACTATTCAAACTTGCTCAGCTGGGCGGCATACGCATCGGTCCTTAACCGACACAAACAGAGCTACGGCAACACAGGCCCAACGTCCTGCTGCTCCTACTCTCTGCTCGGTCTCATTTTCCTTTCCAGAACTTTCATTCTCTAGAATCATACCCCGCTGAACCAACATCCTAAACTCGCGAGTAGCTTCCAACTACTTGACTTGTACCGGATCCTATACATCTTAAGCCTAGCAAAAAACTACACGATGGTAACCTGTTCTACCCTTTAACTCCAAGGGTTTGTGGGTCATGCATTTGGAGTATCAATCACCTTGACCTAATGCACAATACATACTAGACCAATAAAAGTGATACAAAGTAAAATGTAACTAAAAAGCTATTAAATGGAAACCGGGGTTTGCCTTATGTTGCTGCAGGTTTATTTCTACTTTTAAGTCAGTAGCTTGGCGATGAGTTTAGCTTCAACTTGCTGCTCCGAGTCAAGTTCCTCGTCGAGCTCCTTTGTCGTGTTTCCTACCGATATGAAATGCACAAGTTTTATATTGCAAGTACATGAATTATAAAACAAATGTGTGTGATGACTGAAGAATGGTTTAGACCAGCTAAGACTCAAGATTTGGGTTCAGGTTATGTGTTGGACAGATAAAGAATCATTTTAGGCATTGGAGGTTTTTGGAACTAAAGTGCAAAGAACTATTTAAGGACATAAGGAGAGATTTAGAAAGAGTTTAGCAGAAACTGGAGAAGATAATCTCATCTTGCTCTCAAACTTTTACAGTGGTCCATATATCCTACTTAGGTATGGCTTGCAAAATTTCAGACAAAGTTGATGTAAGATGTGGCCTAGGGAATTTTCTTAACTATTTGGCTTCTCTGAATTTCTATGGCAATTATATTGTCTTGTCATACTCCGAATTTGGTTTTTGAGAAACTTGAGAGTCTCATGAGTCCATAGGACTTGGTTTCACCATTTTTGGAGCTTCCTACACAGAGATATGGATTTTAGAAGATGGAGCCAAAAGCTGAAAAATCTTTGTTATTTTTCCTAATTTTCAGAGACATACAAGATTGAATCAACATTTGGCCAATCAAATGAAGTCCAATGGCTCCGAAAATTTTACTGGAGTTCAAGGATTTTCGGAACAATGTCCTTCCCAAATTTTGGAATTTCCAATAAACAGAACTCCTGTGAAAATTCCTACAAGATTTTGTTTAAATGAATTAATGAGCCAAATCCAAGGATTTTCATAAATATTGGGCTGCACCCCTGGATATTACTCTTTGATAGAATCCAACAAAATTAATTTCACAATTTTTGGAAGTTCCTATCAAAAAGTTATGGCTCTTCAAAGTTTAAACCAAATTAGGGAAATCTAGAAAAGTTTAAACCCGACAGTTGGTCCCACCTGTCAGCCCACATCTTCAACCTCGCGCCAGACAGGGTCAGTGGTGGCTCCCTACGGTGAGCGTCGCCGGACCGGCCTTCCTGGCCACCTCCCGACCCCCTGCTGGCTGCCCCCCCCCCCATTTTCCACCACCCTTAACATGTTGGTGAGGTCGCCAGCGGCCGAATCTCACCGGAAACTATCATGCACCGGCAACAGCAAGACCTAGGGCTCCGGCAAGGTCATGCACGGTGAATTCTATACCAAATGATCGGTTCTTGGGCTCTAAAGCACCAGGGGATCGTGTAGAAGATCGATATGAGGTCTAAACGAGCCGGGGAGCTCTCCCATGAAAAGAACTCAGATTTCATGCTCTATACTCAATTTTTCGGTCTAAAATCGATGGAGGAGGTGTGCTAGGCAGTTAAGAACTTGTGTGCGGAGTTTGAAATACATCCAACACGAATTGAGGATGAATTTTGCAATTCGTTACCTCGGTGTCAGTTTGTGCCACCCGGGAGAAAATCTTGAAATTCTCCCTCTGTTATCATTGGCTAGGCCTGAGTTTTGGAGGTCAGCAACTAGGCTCGTGGGTGCACCAAAGGGTTGGTTCGCTTGGGCTTGATATTCCTCGGTTCGGGCTGTCCACGGCGACCTTGCTCGGTTTTTCGGTGTTCCACATGGGAGCTGCAGCAACTTTGCTGTTTTCTGGTGCAAACAAGCTCGGGACCGTGGGGGAAAGGAGCTAGCCGGCTAGAGCACATGTTGGCGCTGCTCTTTTCTGTGGAGAGCTCGGGCAAAAGGTTTGTGGCTGGCGATCGGGAGAAGCAGTGCGGCGCTGTTCTGCTCGGGTGGGAAACAGAGCTGAGTGAGCGAGAGAGAAGCTCGTACGTGGGATGGATAGGGGCGAAGAAAACCAGCTGAGAGCAGGAGGTGGCACCAAAAACTTCACCCCGAAGTCTTCTGCCGGTGTGCTGTCGGGAGCTCGAGCGAGGGAGGAAAACAGAGGCGGTAGAAACCTTGCATGTATGACATGTGGGGTCCACCTCCTCCCCTTATCCCCCCAATTCCGTTTAAAATAGCAAACGAGCTCCAAATTTGATCAAACTCGGAGGATAGGCCAAAAGAAATGTGAGCAACACAATCATACACTCAAATTTGAATTTCAGTGAAGTTGGAATTTGAAACTGAGATTTAAATTCAAATTCAAGTTTTCTCCCGTTTAAATTCCAACAAATAGGAAATCCTTTTCAAATGCTCCGAAAATTTGCCGGGCTACCCGTGGATGTGTGAACCAAATGGTAGCTTTAGATCTCCGTGTTTGGGAATTTTTGCAAGTTCAAGTTTAGACTTGGAGCTCACACCTTTAAATTCAAAAGTTTAAATTCCCTCACATTTTCTCTGTGTGACTTGCTGCTCCACTTGCTAGAATTTGGGGATTTCACACATATTGCTTGGCCACGTACTTTGTATGTACGGGGATAAAATGTGCCGACTTGGTTAGTCGATCGACTATTACCCAAATCGAGTCATGCTTTTGAGACGTGAGAGGTAAATGAACTATGAAGTCCATGCTGATATCCTCCCACTTCCACGCCGGAATGTTCAATGGTTGTAGCTGTCCGGCTTTACGCATATGGTCAGCTTTCACCCGCAGACACGTATCACATTCGGATACGTACTTTGCGATTTCTCTTTTCATCCGCGTCCACCAAAACCTGGTTTTCAGATCTTAGTACATCTTGTTGCTGCCCGGATGAATAGAATACTTGGACAAATGAGCTACGTCCAAGATTTTCTTCCGAAGCTTCTTGTCACGGGGTACCACTATACGGTATTTAAACCATAGATTGTCGTGTTCATCCCTTCGGAAGTATTTCATTTTGCCATTCTTCATCCTTCTCCGAATGTGCGACATTCCCACATATTTCTTATGAGCTTCCATAATCTCCTCTTGTATGGTATGGACGAGAGCAAGATTATATAATTCCCCATATGGAACCAAGTACAAAATCGGGTCCTCCTCTTCAAGTGGGGTGATGGACAGATGGTTGACGTGAGATTTGCGGCTTAAGGCATCGGCAACCACGTTTTCCTTTATGGGATGGTAGTGAATCTCGATCTCATAGTCTTTGATAAGCTCTAGCCATCTCCGTTGCCACATATTCAGCTCCATTTGAGTGAATATATATATTTCAATCTCTTGTGGTCGGTGTAGAGATGCACTAAGGTCCCGAGTAAATAGTGTATCCACATTTTCAATGCCAACACCACAGCAGCAAGCTCAAGATCATGAGTCAGATAGTGCTGCTCGTGGTTACGAAGTTGACGTGAGCCATAGGCGACCACTCTTCCTCCTTGCATCAATACACAGCCAAGCCCGATGCCGGACGCATCACAATATACGTCAAAGGGCTTGGTTGTATCCGGTTGAGCTAACAATGGGGCTGTTGTAAGATGCTTCACCAATGCATGGAAAGCTCCTTCACAAGCTGAACTCCAAACATATTTGATCCCCTTTTTCAACAATTCCGTCATCGCCTTAGCAAGCTTGGAGATGTTCGGTATGAATCTCCGATAATATCCTGCTAAACCGAAAAAACTCCTGACTTCACGGACAGATGTAGGGGACTTCCATTTCAGCACTTGTTCGATTTTGCTTGGATCAACTGCAATGCCTTCTGCCGAAATAATATGACCAAGAAATGGCACTTGGCTGATCCAAAACCCGCACTTGCTGAATTTGGCATAAAGCTTATGGTCTCACAATCGTTGAAGCACGATATGCAGGTGTTCGGCATGTTCTTCTTCAGACTTGGAATAAACCAACTTTTCCAACTCTGGCATGAAAACTGAGTTCATGAGATACATGAAATGTGTGGGGGCATTGGTGAGACTAAAAGACATGACGAGATATTAATACAATCCGTATCTCGTTGAGAAGGCCGTCTTCGGAATATCCTTCGCTCGGATCTTAATTTGGTGATATCTGGAGCGAAGATCCATCTTTGAAAATATACTCACACCCACAAGTTGATCGAATAAGTTATCGATGCGGGGCAGTGGATATTTATTCTTGATGGTGACGGTGTTGAGAGGTTGGTAATCCACACACAACCTCAAGGTTTCATCATTCTTCTTCACAAACAGTGCCGAGCATTTCCATGGCGAGGAACTCGGTCGAATGAAACCCTTCTTCATTAAATCATTGAACTGCTCTTTCAATTCAGCTAGCTCATTCAGAGCCATCTTGTACGGTATCTGTGATATCGGTGTTGTCCCGGGTACAAGTTCGATCTTGAACTCGACATCCCTTTCGGGGGCATGCCCTGGAGATCATCTGGAAAGACATCCGGGTATTCACGGACCACACGAATATCCTCAAGTTTTGTGGCTTCCATGTTATATGTAGCTGGAGCTTCTTGAACCGAACGGTCAAGAATAAGAACATGTGGTCATGAAGTGGAGAGTTTAAACGAACCAGACGTGGAATGATGTCAAGAACAGCACCATGGCGATGTAGCCATGACATTTCTAAAATGACATCAAGTTTTTGACTCTCTAACATAACTAGAGAAGTCGCGTATACATTCCAACCCAATTGTAATGGTGCTCTATAGACCACCCTATCAGCTGTTATTTTCCCACCCGGAGAACAAATCAAATATGAACTATTTGTGGGAATGATACGAAATTGATTTTTAATAACATAAGATTGACTTATGAAATTATGGGTGGCACCGGAGTCAAAAAGTATGACTACAGGATGATCTAAATAAGAAAACGTACCCGGAAGGATGGGTTCGCCTTCCGGCACGTCTTCGATGGCTAAGTGGTGGACGTTGCCGGGTTTTTGTACTGGTTTCTTGGGCTGATTGTGGGGCTGATTTTCACCCATACGGTGCTGCACTCCTGCCCTGTCGCTGCTCGGGGCAGTCATTTGCAATATGCCCGACACGGCGACACGTGAAGCACGTGTAAGGTGTCGGGGTCCCTCCGAATTGAGGATGGTATCCCGGTGCACGTGGTTGAAACTGAGGCACATGCGGGACCATCCTTTGCTTCTGTTGTTGCTGTGGTGTATACAATGGTCGGAAGCTTGGCGCATTATATTGTCGACCGCGAAACTGAGGCGGTCACGCCGGTGGCTGCCATCTTTGACCGGATGGTGAGTGATACACCACGTGGTATTTTTGTGGCGCCCCACCACTGCTGCTCGTCAGTGTGCTGCATTTCCTCTTATCAGAACCATGCTCGCGCTGAGCATTTTCTTGTTAATTGCGGCATTAACAAGGTCGTCGAATGTGCCGTGATTGCTTTGGGCGAGATGGACCTTCATTTTAGAATTCAGGCTCTGGAAGAACACGTTTTGCTTATCTTCCTCCGTTCCCACAAATCCTGGCTCATTTTGCGCCAGCCGGTTGAATGACCTGGAGTACTCAGGAGCACTCCTCTCGCCTTGTTTCAGCGCCAGAAAATCCTGGAGCTTCCTCTCCATGACACCGGGAGGTATATGATAGGCGCGGAATGCCTCCCGGAACTCCGTCCATATAACGGCATGGCCAGCCGGTAAGGAGGCAATGTAGTTCGCCCACCAGGTACCGCCTTCTCCTTGAAGCTGTTGCGCTGCATACAGCTCCTTCTGATGTTCGGTGCACCGAAGTAAACAGAACTTCGCCTCAAGAGTGCAGATGAAGCTGTCCGCCTCCAAAGGCTCTTCGGCCTCCGTAAAGACCGGTGAATGGGTCGCCAGGAAATCTGAATATGAACTTTGTTGGGGCTGGCGTTGCCCATTGTCATGGCGTCCTCCTGGACAGGACGCATTCTGCTGCACCAGCATCCGCAGCAACTCAGTGTGCTCATCGTGCGAGCCGAGCACTACGGAAGAAACCTCCGCAAGGTTTCTTGGAAGTTCTGGCGGTGGAGGAGGTGGTTGCTGCTGCATCGTGGTTTGCTATGGGGGTGGAGACTCATCACCACGAACCTAACTTGGACCTCCCTCCTCTTGCATTGAACGTGTACGCACCATTCTGCATTCATACCATTCAAACGATCAGCACATGTTGGTTTATTTCAGCCAGTCTACACAATAGTAGTGCGAGAATGGAATAAATAATACGCATAACATTCACACATATGGATAAAGTATAAACTTTATACAACATATACATACCTCTACCATGTCACAAGATCGAGTTCCAAAGTAATGAACTTTAAGGATTAAAAGTTCATTCCGACCATCGTGGGTCGCCACGGGATGTTAAGTGCGTTAGCATGCGTAATTCCTCGCTATTGTACTGGACCCAAACATGTCCTAGCTCAAAGTGATATCTCAAATGCATAAACTTTTCGACTCCAACTCGCTGTTTTACAACCGCCGCTGGATATCGAAGTGTGAAACTAAATGTTTTTGTTGAAAAGCTTCAACATGGTGTTCTCTGTCCAGCTTCTGGTCCAGCGGACCAGTTGGAAGAATTTAACTGTTTTGGCCACATTGGAGGCAAAAGCTGGACTGGAGTTCAACCACAAAGTTTTAGTAGACTCAAAAAGGAATCCAGATTGTATTTATTTGCCTCCATAGACTTCCTAGTTTATATGTTATGATTTCTACAAGTTAACAGAATTTTCTCATGAATTTTGATAGCACCTGTTTTGCAAGTGGCTGTTTTGTTCACAAAATTCCATCTATTTCTGCCCTCAATCTAATAAAATACTGAACTTCAAAGTTGTAGCACATTTCCTGTAATTTCCAACGATGTCTTGCTTGACCCTTAGAAATTTTTCTACAGAAAGTGGTGGTCGAAATACAGAAAATTCCAGAGAGCATTTTGCTCTGCCTTGTTTCTGGACAGTGCCTACTCATCTGAGATTTTCATCCATTTGGAGGGAGATTTTGTTCTGGAGTTCTACAGAAAAGATGTAGAGGACTTCAAAAAATTTCCAGAATAGTATCACACACCTCCATTGGTTCAACCAATCCTAGGTTATACCCTGTTTAATTTCAGCAAAAATTCTGCTGAGAACAGGGGAGGTTGTTTCTAAGTCTTTGAGATTGAATCTATACTCCCAATTGACTCGCAGTTCAATATGGGAGTTCAATAACCCCTAAGTGGACTCCTAAATTTCATTTTGACTCTTTTCTTAAAAAATACTTTTATGCAACTAATAACTTATCTCGGTACTATGTTTCCCCACCAATGAAAAATCCTAAACCGGTATTCCGGCATGTACGTGTCAAATGGTGGAACTAAAGGCGTCACTCACAAACAATTTCTGCACGTCATGCGCTAATGTGGTTAATGTACCTGCAGAAAACCATACAATAATGTTGCACACAAAGGTTTTTGACATTTCAGGCAGTTCCATATCATAGTAAAAACATAAGGTCCGTATCATTGCCATACGGATCGTCCTTGAGTAAAGCCACGTCTCAAGGTACATGGTCGTGTTTTCACACCACACGACGGGGAAGCCGAGTAGAGCGCGAACGGGTCGTCACGGTTGGGAATTTTATCAACCCAACGGATACCACCTACTGCCTCATGACTGTTGAGGCATGCCGATGGCGAGCGCTGCGTACGGCCCTTTGAACATTGAACGTTCAAGAGTTGCATACTATCGTGTTGCTTACGACACGATGGGTATTCTCACTTTTGCCTAAAGCACGCTGGAGATCAGCATTTTCATATGCTCTCAGGACCATGAGAAGGTTCGGAGACTCATATTCACTATAGTGCCAAGCCACGGTAAACCATTCCATACCATTGCTCGCATGGCGAGCTTACCGCAATTGATCCACCTGCGGTGGCGTACCTTACCTTTTACCTAACGTCAGAGCGTCGTTACAAATTAATAACAAGTAGGTTAGCATTTCCACCTTAGTAGCTACTACTATAACAGACCTTATGTGGGCTTAATGACTAATCCTCACTCGACTACTTCTAAGTTTTCAAAAATAAGTTCTTTTCGAGCGTCTATTCCCAATGCGGATCTGATACCACGACTGTGATGACCACCCCGTGGTTCACCCACTCCAGGATCGCAGAGGATGGTTCCGTGCGATGCGGCACCCAACAGCACACAGGAAAATAATATGAACAACATACAAACTTTTATTCGACATAGACCAGGGGAAGTCTTTTTACAAAACTTAATTATACAGAGGAAGTCTTATGCATAGCTAGTCTCCAATCCTATCTACACAAAAGTGCAGCCGTCCAGCTCGGGGACGCTACACACTAGCAGCATAGAACCGGAGATCACGGGCGGCGTGCAGGGCTCCAGCCCGGCCGTGTACCCCAGCGGGGGCATCGCCTTGTCCTCATAACCTTCCTCATAATTCTCACCTGCACACAGCTCAAAATATTACAACCGTGAGTACGATGGCTCAGAAAGGCTTAACAGACAACCCTAGTCATGGAACTCTACATGCAGGGATGTATAATATAGGAAAAATACTTTGCCATAAAGACACGCCTACATGTTAATCCTTACTTTCAGTTTTATAGAAGCAGTTTAATGATCCTTAGGTAGCCCTCACATCGGAAGTCCACAATCAAACAAGAAATGCTTTCCTCCGATGTGTTGATGCCCAAAGTGGAAGATAAACTTAATTAGCTATACAACTACAGCATACAGGATTTCAAGACATTAATAGTTAAATGCAGCATATTCATCTGGCTTATTTCACTTTTTACTATGTCACAGCACAGTGAACAAGCGGTACTCAAATAACCGTTAGGGATGGTGATTGCAATTAGGAGACACCCGGATAACACGTCACATACACCCACTTTCAGAAGTGTGGTGCTTCACACATTCCTACTCTGTTGTATGCAGCAACCTTTCAAAGGCAACAAAAATGCCGAACCGGTCCATCCGTAACGGGCAGGAGGTCCCCGCATGGAGTGTGTCTGTGCCCACCGGCAGATTTACACCTTGCTACCCTCAACCCACTCCTATAAAATTGTTGGGTAAGCCTCGGCACCCAGGTTAACCAATTACATCAGTTTCCTGGTTCCCATATGCCAGTATCCATCCGGTAGTGTTCAAACTTGTCCAGCAGGGCCACAAACGGCTCGGTCCTCAATCGACACCAACAGGGCTACGCACGTGAGACCTCTGCTCACTGTATCCTATTCCACTTGCTGGGTCTCAATTTCATATTCTTAAGCCATTCTCTACCTCTTTTCATCCCGTGTTTTAAAATACCTATCTTGCGAGTAGATCCCAACCACTCGACTTATAACAAGATCGTAAGAACATTAGCATGGCATTCTCTACTCGTCGAGTTTGTAAACTACCCAACCCTCCATAGGATTTGGAGGTTATGCAAGTGGGGTTTTAATCACC
Organism: Neostapfia colusana; assembly: GCA_030760725.1. Classification (NCBI taxonomy): domain Eukaryota; kingdom Viridiplantae; phylum Streptophyta; class Magnoliopsida; order Poales; family Poaceae; genus Neostapfia; species Neostapfia colusana. The sequence continues at coordinate 36,858,498 of JASWHV010000009.1, read as the reverse complement.
CTAACTCTAATGCAAGCATTTCACCGTAAACATAAGTCATACAAATGAAAACTTTGCAAAAGTACTTAAATGCAAACCGGGGCTTGCCTGGTTGTGAGTCAAAGGAAAAGTTAGCGTCGGGTGGGAGGACATCCAATGGATCCGGCGTATCGTCAACTTCGGTCACAATATGAAATGTACCAAAATATATGCATAAGTGCTAAGGAATTATAAGAAGTAAACTTCTATTCATAGCTACTGCTATTTAGGTTCCTTAATTGGCTTTGGGATTTTTCCAGTGGATACTAGACTCTCTAAGCATGATCTGAGCAAAATTTGGAGAAATTTCATTGAACCTTGTGGTCTCCAAAATTCCTACAAGTCCAAGGCTAATCTGAATTGTGAGCCCAGATCTGAAGCTTTGACATGACTAAAAATGGAAGATCTAATTAGATCAAGTCTCTATGGTTCTAACAAAATTTGTTTCACCATTTTTGGAGCTACCTACAGGAAGATATGAATTTTTAAAGTTGGATAGGAGTGCCAAAAAGTTCCTATTTAAAATTTGAATTTCCAAATACAGGCTGAAATTTGGAAGACAATTTAGCCTAACAAATATAATCCAATGAAGCTCAAATTTTTACAGGAGATCAGTAACTATGAAAAGGATTCTCTGCCCAAATTTGGGAATATTTCACAAAGAATTGCTCCTGAAACAAATCTCTAATGGATTTAATAAAAACAATTCTACAAAAATTCCTGGGCATTTTCATAGCTAGAATTTTGTTCCTCTGTGAAGTACTCCTTATGAGGATTCCAACAAAATTGGTCTCACCCTTTTTGGACTTTTCTACACAAAGTTATGGATTTTTCAAATTTGCATAACTTTCTGTTTGAAGTTTACACAGAGAACTCAAATGTAGGGCCTGCCTGTGGCGGACCGGAATCCGCTCATCCAGGATCACAGAGGGTTGTGCCGCACGATGGGACACCAGACAGCACACATCATAACAACAACATTGTATTACATAGAAAACCAACTGAATATGTACAAACAAGTACAAGACTTCAGTTACAAACTACAAATGGGATTACAAAAGCAGAAGCTATGTTTATACAACTCACACCATCTACCTAGCAAAAGTCGGTTGCCCAGCCCTATGGGCAACACAGACTAGCTGCACTCCTCAGCTCAGCACGGCGTGTACGGCTCCCACTCAGCAGTGGTCCCCGACGGAGGGTTGCCTTCGCTGGTGGACTCGTAACCCGAGTCCGTGGGATACTCTTCACCGGAAAAACACTTAAGCAGCAACCATGAGCACGATGGCTCAACAAGACTTAACCGACTCACCTAGGCATGAAACTCTACATGCAGCTCACAAAAAACAGGGGATGGTAAATTTTAGCAAACGGACATGCCTACAAGTTTGTCCTTAGTTCATCTGTTAGCCACAAGTTAACAGTTCAGTAATCTGAAATTTAGTGAGCAATATTTGGTGGCACACATGTAGCAATACAATTATACATATCAGCAGAATTGAAACATAACATTCCATAATTTATCTATGTCACGATGGAGTGAACAAGCGGTACTCATCACCGCGAGGGACGGCGAATCGACTCGATATACACCTGCAGGGATACCCGAATAGCACGTCACGTATGCCCACCCGTGGAGCTGTACACCATGCTCACTCGATGTCCTACGGACAACCCTTCACCCAACAGCCCAAACGTCTAACCGGTGGCACCAAAACGGTCAGGAGGTTCCCTACACGGAGCATCTCTCTATGCCCGTTAGCAGATTTCAACCTTTCTGCCCACAACCTACACCTATAAATCAGTGTGCTATGCCTCGACGCCCGGAGGTCTAGGTTACATCCGTTTATCGGGGCACATATATCCGATATGCCTTCAGTACGTTCAATACTTGTTCAGCAGGGCCGCACACGGATCGGTACTCAATCGAAATGGACAGGGCTGCACACACAAGACTTCCTCTATCTGCGCCCTAGCCTCTGCCTAGTCTCATTTTCTTACTAAATGGATCTCACATCACTCGAACCAATCCCATGCCAAGCCTAACTTGCGAGTAGATTCCAACTACTCCACTTGTACCGAAGTTCTATGAATCATTAAGCATAGCCTTTCTACTCGAGGACTTAGACTCTACCCTCACTTTTATAGGAAAATTCTGGTTATGCACTTTGGTTTCATCCATCCTACACCTAATGCACATCCATACCACATACTAAGTATTCATAAAGAAAAACTTTGTAAAATTGGTTAATGTAAAACGGGGTTGCCTTGTTTCTTCTGGTCAGATGTTAAGGCTTCATCCGGAAGAAGGTAGTCCAGCACTTCCGGAGTTTCCTCACCTTCAGCGACTACACGTAAGCCATATGCTATATGTCAATTTAAGTGCAATATTTGAAATTGAATATGTAAAGACTATAACTCTAGTTAGCCCTCCCCTTTGGTTCTGAATATTTTATGGTGGCTTTATAGGGTCCTAATCAGAGTCCTGACCAAGTTTCATTTGAAACAAAGTTCATTTGAGCCTTGTACAAATAAAAGTCTATTTGGTCAATATTAGAGCCTCTAAGGAATTCCTTGGGTTTTCATGGCTCCAACCATTACTTTCTGGAAACTAAAATTTGAGATGGTTCTAATGGAGTTGGTTTCATGTCATTTGAAGAATTCTTGATGAAGTTATGCCCTAAACAAGATTTGAGAAAATCTGAAAAATGTTTCTGTACATTTTTCAATTTTCTCAGGGCAGTTCACTTAATCACACCATTAGGGGGATTAAATGAACTTGGATGGATCTGGAAATTTTACTGTGACTCAAGAATTTTCCAATGAACCTCTCAGCCAAATTTCAGAATTTTTCAAAAAGTAATTGTCCAGATAAAATTCCCCACATTTTAAATTTTAGGGATTTAATTCAGGAAAACCATTAAGTTTCATGAGCTGAAATTTGTGTTTCTGGAAAGTACTCGGAAAGCTAAATTCAGCAAAATTTAGTTCACTGAATTTGGAGCTTCCTAGCAAATGTTATATGCATTTGAAGTTTGAACTAGACTGGAAAATTCCAAAAATGTTTAAACTCTGCGGACGGGCCCCACTCTTTAAACCGGCCCAACGAGATCGCGGCTACACCGCAGCCCATGGGGTTTTACCCGCGCTGCCGCACCAGATCCTGGCCGCAAAGTGGATCCCCGCTGGAAACAGGGACTGACCGGTGGACCCGGCCACCCCTTCGTCTACCTCGTGACAGCCCGCGACTCCCGAGGCGGCGCTTCACCGGAGAACTCGCCGCCGGCCATTTCGCTGCCCGACCTCCGACGGACTTCGCCGCCTGTGCCTAACTTTGTTCGGGAACACGTTGGTGCCCTCACCGAAGCTCGGCGATGGCAGGAACCACGCTCGCGACCGTGACAGCGGCGATCCCCACTCCGGCGATGTCCTCCGGGCTACTCAGGGCCTTATTTTGGGAATGGTTTGCTCCTACAGCTCCGCTGTGGCATGCTGAGCACGAAAATGAACTTGGTTTGCCATGGAAACGGCCGGAGCTAGGACTTCACCGTCGACCTAGGGCTAGCATGGCGGATGCTCGAAAAACTCGAGTAGCCGCATCAAAACTCGATGGTTTCTGATGGTCTTTGATCCTAGGTGGCCGTAGGGACGTGTAGAACATGTGCTTAGCTTGGTTTACGTGGTGGTGGACCGATCACCACGAATTTCGGATTCTTTGCTAGCTCGGTTCTTTGAACACCGAGGACTAAACGTGGAAATTCTCTCCCTACAGGGCATGAAAGGAGGTAGGGTTTTCAGCATGAGTTCGAGCAGCCTCCGTCGCGTCTCTTTGCTGTTGATCGTCGGTCACGAGAGTGCTCGGATCGGCGGCGCACCGAGGACCCGAGGAGAGTGGCCGAAACGTGAACGTTTTCGGTCGAGCGCGTGTGAAAGCCAGCCGGTTGCCATGTGAGCTGCGAGAGATGGCTTCGTGGGTAGGCAAAAGCGCGGCGCAAGCCTTCAGCACGACACCAGCTCGTTTCGGTGGCCGCTCGGCAGCATCTGGGTGGCGCCCGCTGTGATTTCCCGTGGAACAGAGCCCGTGGGCAACTTGATCAGGGCATTTGACTGCCAGGTGGGCCCTGCCTTCCCCTAATCCTCTCTTTTGATGTGCAAATATCTCAACTACTCACACTTGAAAAGGATACTTAGCCATCAATCCAGAGGAGGAATTTCAATTCATCAGTTTGAAACTGGTTTGGCCAAATTCCGTTCACATTTGAATTTGAAAATCCAAATTCAGTTCGAATTATTACAAATTTTGCTCCCGAAAGATGAACTCCAATGGGGATGAAAATTGGTGGACTAACTCAGAAAAATGTGCTGAGTTTGAATATGAAGTCAACTTTTGAATTCAAGTGATGAAAGTGGCTGCAATTTGAATTTGCATTCAAATTGGCCCCTTTTTTAAATGCCTCAAAAAATATTGGATTTGCATGAAATTTGGCCTGAGCCTTCCCAATACTATTTGAGGTCTAGGGGTGAGCTCAACCTTTCATGTTCATGTGTAGAAATCATACTTTTTGAAGTTAGGGCTTTCCCCTCTAATCACCCTTTTGCTGGTGTTTACGTGCTCTCAACAAGTGTTTATGAGATATCCATCACAAGAGCTATGGTGTTGTGAGGTGATCAACATATTTTTGCAAGTCACATTCTTGGGCATTTACATCCCTCCCCCCTTAATAGAATCTCGTCCCGAGATTACAAAAGAAGAGACAACGATGTAATAGAAACTCACCCGTGCCGAGACGCCATGAACTTTGGGTAGTTTGAGCGAGGGAATTCCTCGCTCTCCCACGTCGCTTCTTCAGCGGTGTGGTTACTCCACAGTATCTTGTAGAACCACAACGTTCGGCTATATGTGGTCCGAGCCTTCTCATCAATTATTGCCACCGGATATTCTGCATACGTCAGATCTGGTTGCAACTCGCCGATGTTTTCGTTGGAAACAGCAGCTATATACTTCAGACATTTCCGTAGTTGTGAAACATGGAAAACATCGTGAACACCAACGAGAGATGCCGGTAGTTCCAGTCTATACGCCACTGGTCCACACTTCTCGGTGATAGCATAGGGTCCAAGGAATCAGGGAGGGAGTTTCCCCTTCATGCCGAACTGGTGCACGCCTTTCATCGGAGATACACGTGTTCCTCGACGTCAAAGTGCAGCGGCCTACGCCTCTTATCAGCGTAACTTTTCTGTCAGGATTGAGCAGTCTTCAAGTTGGCTTGAATCGTCCGAACGTGCTCTTCGGCGTCGTTCACCACATCAACCCTGAATGTGACCCTTTCACCGGATTCGCACCAGTTCAATCGGGTGCGGCATTTTCGACTGTAGAGAGCCTCATAGGGTGCCATATTGATACTCGCTCAATAGCCATTGTTATACGAGAATTCTGCCAACGGTAGATGATCATCCCAGTTTCTACCGTGGTGGATGGCATACACTTTCAACATGTCTTCTAGTACTTGGTTCACCCTCTCTGTTTGACCATCTGTCTGAGGGTGATAGGTGGAGCTTCTAATCAGCTTAGTACCCAATGCAGCGTGCAACTGCTCCCAAAAATGAGACACAAATAATGCCCCTCGATCTGAGACTATGGTCTTGGGTACCCCTTGTAAGCATAGAATTCTCGCTATGTACAGCTCCGCATATTTTCCGGCATTGTAACGTGTATGCACAGGGATGAAGTGAGCCGATTTGGTTAACCGGTCAACAATTACCCAAATGGAATCATGCTTGTTAGAAGACAGGGATAATCTCACAATGAAATCCATGCTCACATTTTCCCACTTCCATGCCGGGATTTTCAGGGGTTGCAGCAGCCCTGATTTCCTCATATGATCCGCTTTCACTCGCCTACACGTATCACACTATGATATGTACGTAGCCACTTCCCGCTTCATCCTTGTCCACCAAAATTTCTTTTTCAAATCCTGGTATATTTTGTTGCTGCCCGGATGAATGGAGTATTTATACAAGTGAGCTTCATCAAGAATCTTCTTTCTCAGCTCCATATTCTGGGTACGACTATGCGGTCATTGAACCACAGCGTCCCCTTATCATCCTTCCAGAAACATTTGATTTCCCCATTTTCTATCTGTCTCTGCAGATGTACCATATCCTTGTCAACTTTCTGAGCTGCAATGATATCCTCCCTAATGGTAGGGATGAGGGCAAGGTTGTAGAGTGATCCATAAGGAACCAAGTATAAACTCGGTTCTTCCTCCTCCACCGATGTAAGGGTGAGGTTATGGACATGTGATTTCTGACTCAGCGTGTCGGCAACCACATTCGCCTTGCCAGGGTGGTAATGAATCTCAATCTCGTAATCTTTGATTATTTCTAACCACCTCCTTTGCCTCATATTCAGCTCCTTCTGGGTGAAAATATACTTCAAGCTCTTGTGGTCGGTGTAGAGATGCACCAAATTCCCCAGGAGATAGTGCGTCCACATTTTCAGTGCCAAAATCACAGCAGCGAGCTCAAGATCATGAGTCGGATAATGCTGCTCACGGTTTCGAAGTTGGCATGAACCATATGCGACCACACGTCCTTCCTGCATCAATAAACAACCGAGCCCGATACCGGACGCATCACAATACACGTCGAAGGGCTTGGTCGTATCCGGTTGAGCTAAGACCGGGGCTGTTGTGAGATGCTTCACTAATCCTTGGAACGCTCCTTCACATGCCGTGTTCCAAACATATTTTGTTCCCTTCTTCAATAATTCTGTCATCGGCTTAGCAAGATTGGAGAAGCTTGGAATGAATCTCCGGTAATATCCCGCTAAGCCGAGGAAGCTTCTGACTTCATGGACAGCAGTGGGGGCTTTGCACTTCAGCACTTGTTCAATTTTGCTTGGGTCAACCGCAATGCCTTCCGCTGAGATGATATGTCCCAAAAATGGCACTTGGCTGATCCAAAACTCATATTTGCTGAACTTGGCATACAGCTTATGGTCCCACAATCATTGAAGAACGATCCTCAAGTGTTTGGCGTGTTCTGCTTCTGTCTTGGAGTAAACCAAGATATCATCAATGAACACCACAACGAACTTGTCCAGTACCGGCATGAACACCAAGTTCATGAGATACATGAAATATGCCGGAGCATTAGTGAGACCAAAAGACATGACGAGATATTCATATAAGCCATATCTCGTCGAGAAGGCCGTCTTCAGGATATCCTCCGCCCGGATTTTTATTTTGATGATACCCTGAGCGAAGGTCCATCTTGGAGAACACACTTGCACCCACAAGCTGATCAAACAGGATGTCAATGCGGGGCAGTGGGTATTTGTTCTTGATGGTGACGGTGTTGAGCGGCCGGTAATCCACACACAGCCTCAAGGTTTCATCCTTCTTCTTGACAAACAGCGCCGATCATCCCCAAGGAGAGGAACTCGGCCTAATGAAACCTTTGCTCAACAGATCATTGAGCTGCTCTTTCAATTCAGCCGGCTCATTCGGAGCCATTTTGTATGGTCTCCGTGAGATAGGAGTAGTCCCGGGTGCAAGTTCAATATTGAACTCGACATCCCCCTCAGATGGCATGCCCGGAAGATCATCTGGAAACACGCCAGGGTATTCCCGGACTATGGGGATGTACTCTAACTTGAGAGCTTCAGTATTATTAATTGCTGAAACTTCCTCGACAGGATTGTCTAATACCATGGAATGCGGACGGTGGAAGGGAGAATTCAACTGAACCGTCTGTGTCCTGGTGTCCAGGACAGCACCATGGTAGCGTAACCATGACATCCCTAAGATTGCATCAATATTTTGCCACGTAAGGATTATCAAGGTGGTGGGATATATCTTCCCGCCTAAGCGCAGAGGTGCTTTTGGAATCGTCATATTTGCTGAAATCTTCCCTCCCGTTGAGCAGATCATATAGGAGCAGTCGGTTGGGAAGACTTGCATTTGATTCTTAGCCACATAGGGTGCACTTATAAAACTGAGGGTTGCACCCGAATCAAATAATATGATGATTGCTTGATCATTGAGAGTGAACGTACCCGCAAGCACGTTGTCTCCCTCTGGGGCGTCCTCATTGTCGAGGTTGTGAACGCCCCCAGTTCGCTGACCAATCTTCTTGACCGGAGGTCGGCCTCGAGCACCGCCCTGGAACTGGGCTTGCCCGCTGCTCTGTTGCCCCTTGGGACAGTCCTTCGAGAAATGGCCCGTCTGGCCACACGTAAAGCAAGTGCAGCGAGGCGGTCCTCCGCTGATCGGCGGATGGAAACCCGGGGCACGTTGCGGCAGTGGAAACACCCAGGGTACCATCTGCTGCTGCTGCTGTTGTTGCGGTCGCGGTGGTGGCATCGGCGGTCGGAACGGGGGTGACTGGAAAGAACGACCCCCGAACTGCTGAGTTCGCGCCGGTGGATGCCACTGCTGACCGGATGGTGTCCGATACACCATGCAGTATTTCTGGGAGCTCCACCCCCACTGCTGGGTGGAGTGCTGTGCTTCCGCTGCTCAGCCGCCAACTCCCGCTGAGCATCTTCTTGCATGATCGCGGCGTTGACTAGATCATTGAACATGCCGCGATTGCATTGAGCGAGATGCGTCTTCATCTCGGGATGTAATCCCTGATAGAAGTGCTCCCGCTTCTTCTCCTCGGTGGAGACATAATCCGACGCATATTGCGCCAGATGGTTGAAGGCACGGTAGTAGTCGTGGGCACTCCTCCTGCCCTGCTTCATCTCCAAGAACTCTTGGAACTTCCGCTTCATTATTCCGGGAGGGATATGGTAGGCGCGGAATGCCTCCCGGAATTGTTCTCACTCCACGGCATGGCCAGCCGGCAGTGAGGCAACATAGTTCGCCCACCACGCACCAGCGGCACCGTGAAGCTGCTGCGCCACGAACAGAGTCTTCTGCCGCTCCGTACATTGGAGCAGCATGAACTTGGACTCAATTGTCCGCAGCCAGTTGTTAGCCTCCAGGGGTTCTGCTGCTTCAGTGAACACCGGAGGGTGAGTACTCATGAAGTCCGAGTACGTCACATCACGGGGCTCACAAGGCCCCTCTCTTGACGCCCCCCCGCCTGGGACGTATTCTGCACGATCGTGCAGAGCAGGTCGGTCTGCTCCTCACGATTACCCACCAGTGCCGCAATCACATCCGCTAGGCGTAAGCGGAGGCAGCGGTGGTGGTTGTTGCTGCGCGGTGCTGTCGTAGGCAGGTGGCTGGGAGTCATCACCCCCCTGATGGCTAGAGCCACCGATCTCATGCGTGGTCCGAGTGTGAACCATCTGCAACCATACGACAATAAACATCAGTCCCGCAACATACTTCATGCAGTCAAATAAAATAGGCGTAGAACATAATGACAGTAAAACATGCGATACATCTCGTATACAGATAATGTAACAACTTTGCACAAGCTACACCATTATCAGACCAATACAAGCTAGTTAAATCAAACTTGACGGACTTCCTCTTTGGAAGTTCATCTCAACTAGGTTTGGTCACTACGAGATGTTTAAAATCACTTTGTTATCACGTATACTACCCTTTTATCTTCAATACGACACAAACATGGTCTCTAGCAAAAGAAACTTGAGCAAGACATATACTCAAATATTTAACTAGTTGAAGATAACCACTCATGAGTATGTTCTACCCCATTGGAAGTACTCAAACCCCCTGGGGTACAATAATCTCTCAAATGAGTTCAACTGTCATCCCTCTGCCCGAATGACCAGTTGCTACATATTCCAGATTTTGATCTGCTGATGGGCATTTTAATGACTCGAGCTGAATACCAAAGTTAAAGTTAACTTCAGTATCTTTGCAACGAGTATTTATTTGCCTTCAGATCAGCTCTGGTTAAAAAGTTATGATAATTCAAAGTCAACAGAATTTCTGGAAGAATTTCAACAGGACCTCCTTTGGAAGTTGCTGTTTTCAACTCTAATTTCCACTGAGTTCTGTGCTGAAATTTCAGAAACTTTGAATTACAAAGATGTAACACATCCCCTACCCTTTTCAGAGATGCATCATATGATAATTTTAGATTTTTCTACAGGAAGTTATGCTTCAAAAACAGAACCGGCCAGAGAGTGTTTTAAATCTGTCCTGGTTCTGGAAAGTTTACATTCCTATGTGATTTAAGCCATCTTAAGGTGTGATTACGCTCTGGGAGTATACAACAAAGATGTAGAGTGCTTAAACATCTTTCATAACTATTTCTAGACGAACACACTATCGCGTTACTGACCACACAATGGGGTCTCCACTTGCTTGCCTATTGCATGCTAGGGATCAGCGTTTCATATGAACTCAGGAACATGAAAAGTCCAAGAATTCATATTAAAGTCTCACACCAAGCTGTGAGACCTATCCCTGAACCACATTCCTCGTCAGGGGAGCTAACTGAAATTGAACCGCTTTCGGTGGCGTTCCTTACCATTTTTACCTAAGCGTAGGTGCGTCATTACATAATTAAAATTCATAATTATAACACATATTTTAGTCTTCCACATTAAGTAACTATGCTAATATAGTCCTTACTTGGGCAAACTAGTGAATCCTTACGGTAACCTAAGTTTTCCTGTAATACATTCCTTAATTAATGTCCTATCCTCAATGCGGCTCTGATACCAGCCTTTGACAGACCGGAATCTGCTCATCCAGGATCACAGAGGGTGGTGCCGTACGATGCGACACACGACAGCACACATCATAAGAACAACATTGTATTACATAGAAAACCAACTTAATATGTACAAACTAGTACAAGACTTCAGTTACAAACTAGAAATGGGACTACAAAAGCGGAATACATGTTTATAAAACTCACACCATCTACCTAACAAAAGTCGGTTGCCCATCCCTTTGGGCAACCCACACTAGCTGCACTCCTCAGCTCAGCGCGGCGTGTACGGCTCCCACTCAGCCATGGTCCCTGACGGAGGGTAGCCCTCGCCGGTGGACTCGTAACCCGAGGCTGTGGAATACTCCTCACCTGAAGAACACTTAAGCGGCAATCATGAGCACGATGGCTCAACAGGACTTAACCGACTCACCTAGGCATGAAACTCTACATGCAGTCACAAAGAACGGGGGATGGTAAATTTCAGCAAACGGACACGCCTACAAGTTCGTCCTTAGTTTATATTTTAGCCACAAGTTAACAGTAAAGTAATCTGAAATTTAGTGAGGAATATTTGGGGGCACACATGTAGCAATACAATTATACGTATCAGCAGAATTGAATCATAACATTCCATAATTTATCTATGTCACGACGCAGTGAACAAGCGGTACTCATCACCGTGAGGGACGGCGAATCGACTCGATATACACCTGCAGGGATACCTAAATAGCATGTCACATACGCCCACCCGTGGAGCTGCACACCATGCTCATTCGATATCGTACGGGACAACCTTTCACCCAACAGCCCAAACGTCGAACCGGTCGCACCGAAACGTATAGGAGATTTCCTATACGGAGCATCTCTCTATGCCCGTTAGCAAATTTCCACCTTGCTGCCCTCAACCTACACCTATAAATCGGTGTGCTATGCCTCGACGCCCGGAGGTTTAGGTTACATCGGTTTATCGGGGCCCATATATCCCATATGCCTTCGGTATGTTCAATACTTGTTCAGCAGGGCCGCGCAAGGATCTGTCCTCAATCGACATGGACAGGGCTGCGCACACAAGACTTCCTCTTGATGCGCCCTAGCCCCTGCCTAGTCTCATTTTCTTACTAAAGTGATCTCACATCACTCGAACCAATCCCATGTGTCCCAAGCCTAACTCGCGAGTAGATTCCAAGTACTTGACTTGTACCGAAGTTCTATGAATCATTAAGCATAGCCTTTCTACTCGAGGACTTAGACTCTACCCTCACTTTTATAGGAAAATTCTGGTTATTCACTTGGGTTTCATCCATCCTACACCTAATGCACATCCATACCACATACTAAGTATTCATAAAGAAAAACTTTGTAAAATTTGTTAATGTAAACCGGGGCTTGCCTTGTTGCTGCTGGTCAGATGTTAAGGCTTCATCCGGAAGAAGGAAGTCCAGCACTTCCGGAGTTTCCTCGCCTTCAGCGACTACACGTAAGCCATATGCTATATGTAATTTTAAGTGCAATGTTTGAAATTGAATATGTAAAGACTAACTCTAGTTAGCCCTCCCCTTCGGTTTTGAAAATTTTATGGTGGCTTGATAGGGTCCTAATAGCATCCTGACAAAGTTTCATTTGAAACAAAGTTCATTTGAGCCTTGTACAATTAAAAACCTATTTGGTCAATATTAGAGCCTCTAAAGAATTCCAGGGGTTTTCATGGCTCCAACCATTACTTTATGGAAACTAGAATTTCTGATGGTTCTAATTGAGTTGGTTTCATGTCATTTGAAGAATTCTAGATGAAGTTATGCCCTAAACAAAATTTGAGAAAATCTGAAAAATATTTCTGTATATTTTTCTATTTTCTCAGGGCAGTTCACTTAATCACACCATTAGGGGGACTAAATGAACTTGGATGGGTCTGAAAATTTTACTTTGACTCAAAGATTCTCCAATGAACCTCTCAGCCAAATTTTAGAATTTTCATAAAGTAATTCTCCAGATAAAATTCCCCATAGTTTAAATTTTAGGGATTTAATTCTGGAAAACCATTAAGTTTCGTGAGATGAAATTTGTGTTGCTGGAAAGTACTCAGAAAGCTGAATTCAGCAAAATATAGTTCACTGAATTTGGAGCTTCCTAGCAAAAGTTATATGCATTTGATGTTTGAACTAAACCGGAAAATTCCAAAAATGTTTAAACACTGCGGGCGGGCCCTACTCTTTAAACGGGCCCACTGAGATCACGGCCACACCGCAGCCCACGGGGTTTTACCCGCGCTGCCGCACCAGATCCTGGCCGCACAGTGGATCCCCGCTGGAAACAGGGACTCACCAGTGGACCCGGCAACCCCTTCATCTACCTCGCGACAGCCCGCGACTCCCGCGGCGGCGCTTCGCCAAAGAACTCGCCGCCGGCCATTTCGCTGCCCGACCTCCGACAGACTTCGCAGCCTGTGCCTAACTTTTCTCGGGGAACACGTTGGTGCCCACACAGAAGCTCGGCGATGGCCGGAACCACGCTCGCGACGGTGACAGCGGCGATCCCTACTCCGGCGATGTCGTCCGGGCTGCTCAAGGCCTTATTTTGGGAACGGTTTGCTCCTACAGCTCCGCTGTGGCATGCTGAGCACGAAAATGAACTTGGTTTGCCATGGAAACGGCCGGAGCTAGGACTTTAACGTCGACCTAGGGCTAGCACGGCGGATGCTCAAAAAACTCGAGTAGCCACGTCAAAACTCGATTGTTTCTGATGGTCTTTGATCCTAGGTGGCCATAGGGACGTGTAGAACATGTGCTTAGCTTGGTTTACATGGTGGTGGACCGATCACCACGAATTTTGGATTCTTTGCTAGCTCAGTTCTTTGAACACCGAGGACTAAACGTGGAAATTTTCTCCCTACAGGGCATGAAAGGAGGTAGGATTGTCACCGTGAGTTCGAGCAGCCTCCGTCGCGTCTCTTTGCTGTTGATCGTCGGTCGCGAGAGTGCTCGGGTCGGCGGCGCACCGAGGACCCAAGCTCGTGTGAAAGCCAGCCGGTTGCCGTGTGAGCTATGAGAGATGGCTTCGTGGGTAGGCAAAATCGCGGCGCAAGCCTCCAGCACGACACCATATCTTTGCGGTGGCCGCTCGGCAGCTGCTGGGTGGCGCTCGCTGCGGTTTCCCGTGGAACAGAGCCCGTGGACAACTTGATCAGGGCATTTGACTGCCAGGTGGGCCCTGCCTTCCCCTAATCCTCTCTTTTTTGCAAATATCTCAACTACTCAGACTTGAAAAGGAAACTTAGCCATCGATCCAGAGGAGGAATTTGAATTCATCAGTTTGAAACTGGTTCGGCCAAATCCCCTTCACATTTGAATTTGAAATTCCAAATTCAGTTTGAATTATTACAAATTTGGCTCCCGACAGAATGAAGTCCAATGAGGATGAAAATTGGGGGACTAACTAAGAAAAATGTGCTGAGTTTTAATATGAAGTCAAATTTTGAATTCAAGTGATGAAAGTGGCTGCAATTTGAATTTGCATTCAAATTGGCCCCTTTTTCAAATACCTCCAAAAGTGCCTCAAAAAGTATTGAATTTGCATGAAATTTGGCCTGAGCCTTCCCAAGACTATTTGAGGTCTAGGGGTCAGCTCAACCTTTCATGTTCATGTTTAGAAATCCTACTTTTTGAAGTTAGGGCTTTCCCCTCTAATCACCCTTTTGCTGGTGTTTACTTGCTCTCAACAAGTGTTTATGAGATATCCATCACAAGAGCTGTGGTGTTGTGAGGTGATGAACATTTTTTGCAAGTCACTTTCTTGGGCTTTTACACTGCTCGTCAGTTCTTTCTTCAACCTCTCGACAGTGAACTCACACGCACAGAAAACTGGATCATGGCGCTCGCCGTTCTCCCTCGTTTCTCAACCAAATCGGGTCCGGTTTCACCCTACACGACCATTGGAACGTGGCGCAGCTGCCGGGCAAGGTCTCACTGCTTGAAAATGGCCGGAAGTGGTTCGGCATCGGCGGCGGCACTCGGCGGCGCGGCATCGACACGTTCCAGCATGTCCCGAGCTTCTCCCGATAAGATAAGTTGCCGTAAAGCATCCCTAGTGGTCGGGGAACATGGAACGCATACCAAACCTTGCAGCAAACAGCGGGAAAAGGGGGTTCACCGGAGGACCGACCCATTTTTGCCGCCGCCGGCTAATTCTCGTCGTCCGGGGCGTGAGATGGACGGTTTGCTTCGGTCTTTGGTGTGGGAGGGCACTAGGAGCACTAGTAGCTGAGTTTTGAATGGGAGAACGGATGATCACACGGTTTGTACGAATTTAGCGGATTGGACAGCACCGGTTCATGACGTACACCGGTGCCAAACATCAAAATTCGGCGAGCCGGCGGTGGGAACAAGCAAGGGGACTAAGGGAGCATGATCTACATACCTTGGCACACCATAGGGACGTGTTGCTCGTGCGGTAGAGGCACTGGACCGGCTGGAAGATGAGGAGCAGTGAGGGCGACGGTGCTCTGTTTTCTCCCGGTGAAGAACAGCTCGGGCACTGCGAGGGGAGGCCGGGAACGAGCTGAGGAGTGCTGGAACACATCGAGGAGAGGACGGCGCAGCTCCTGCGAAGTTCAACCGGTGATAGGGGGGCCGGAGGGTGCTGAACGATGATCACAGAGTGACATGCGATGTTTCCTTCGGTGAGCGCTCGAGCAAAGGCTGAGGGAAGCTTCGGTATGAGGCAGAGAAGAGAAATTGATTTGGGCAGCTAGTTTTGATAGAAATCAGCACGCACGAGTGCTGCCTTCGGGAGGAAGTCTGTGCAAGCTGCTCAGTGGAGGGAAGCACAGCTCGGTGGCGCCCGAAGTGAAAACAGTCGGTAAAAAGAACTTGTGTGGCTGACTGCTGGGTCACACCCCCTCATTTCTTAATCCATTTTTTCCACTGATCTTTTTCCACAGCTACTCAAACCTAAAAACTTTGCTTCACCTCAAAGTCATGGTTTGAAATCTTTGAATTCAAATGATTTGAATTCTAGCGTGGAATTTGAACTGATTTTGGTTATTTGAAATTGAATTTGAATTCTCCCATTGCATTGTTCCAAAAACATAGCAAACCAACTCAAATATTTCTGAATTTTGGAATGGCTGCTAATTAAAATGTGGAGAACACATTTGTGGAACCAAATTTGCAAATTGAGGAAGTTGGGATTTGAAACTGATTTAAATTCAGATTAGAGGGCTTCCTCTTTTAATCCCAAACCAATATTAGAACCCCTCCAAATGAGCTGAAATTTGGAAGGTTGAATATTTGAAATATGAAGACCCAAGTTATGAATTTATATCTCCAGGTTGGAAGTTTTTAGGAGGTTTGAATCATCACTTTGAACTTACACCGTTATAATTCAAAGTTAAATTCCCCTCATTTTTTTTCTAAGTGCAAACGTGTTGAAATTCCTGCTACCACTTCTTCGGGATTTTACATTTTATAACTGAAGTTGAATACCAAAGTTAAAGTTAACTTCATAATCTTTCCAAAGAGTGTTTATTTTCCCCCGATAAGCTCTAAGTAAAAAGTTATAATAACCCAAAGTTGACAGAATTCCTGGAAGAATTTTAACAGCACCTCCTTTGGAAGTTGCTGTTTTAACTCAAAATTCTATTGATTTCTGTACTGCAGCTGCACAAACTTTGAATTACAAAGATGTAACACATCTTCTAACCTTTACAAAAATGTACCCTATGATTATTTTAGATTTCTCTCAAGAAGTTATCCTTGAAAAACAGAACAGTCCAGAGAGAGTTTCGAATCTGTCCTGGTTCTGCACAGTTTACAATCATCTGGAATTTCAACCAGCTTGATATGTGATTCTGTTCTAAAGTCTACAACAAAGTTGTGGAAAACATCCTCATCTTTCCAGAACTATGTCCCACACCTCCATTGGCTAAATAACATGTGATTTATTCTCTGTCTAAACCCAGCAAACATGCTGCCAGAAACAGAGCACTCTGTTTTTCGAGTTCTTTAAGCTGCACTACTAAACTATTGGACTTTCTCTTCAAACCAGAATCCTAAGAATTAAACTTGGTTATCTTAGTTCCTTTTCAATGTTTTTTAATGCAATCAAGATTTTTATATGTCAGTACTACGTTCCTCACCAAATGGAAAATCCTAACCGGATTATACCGGCATATACGACTCAACCGTGGCACTAAAAGTGGTCTCTCGCAAACGTGCTCTACGCGGAATACGTATGTGGTTAGCACCTGCAGAAGAACACTCAATAATGATTCACTCAAAGGTTTTTGTCATTTCAGGCAGGTCCATATTTTGAAAGTAAATACATACGCCCGTAGCATTGCCATACGACCGTCCTTGAGTGATGCCACGTCTCAATGTACATGGCTGGGTTATTCACCACCCAACGGAGGGTTCCACACCTTTGAAATGTGGGGACCACCCCGTGGTTCACCCAATCTAGGATCGTAGAGGATGGTGCCGTGCGATGCGGCACCCAACAGCACACAAGAAAAGATTAAGAACAACATACAAGCTTTTATTTTACATATAACACAGTGGAAGTATTATACAAAAGTAATGTACAGCAGAAGTCTTATTAATAGCTAAACTCTCAGCCTAGCTATGTGTAAAGTCCTAAGTTTTTTGCACATATTCAAAGTGTTCATCACCACACACACACCTCATTTGAGGAAACTTTATGAACACATTTGAAGAGCAAGTAAACACCATCAACATGGTTATTAGAGAATAAACTCACAAAATGCAAAAGTGGCATTTCCCACAAGCATCATCTAGGGGCTGAGCATATGAAAAACTCCAACACCTTGCTAGGAATGCTCATGCAAAAATTCACCCAAATCAAAAACCTTTTTGAGGTAATTTTTTGGGTATAACTAGAAAGGGGTTAGTTTGAACCCAAATTCAAATTCAAACCATTTCCATCCCATAAGTTCAAAAGTGGGAGGCATATTTTTACTCAGCACAATTTTGTGAGCTCACACACCAATTTTCACTCCATTTGGAGTTGATCTTGACATGAGCTAAGTTTAGCAAATTCAAGCTCCATTTGAATTGCAAACTGCATATGTGCTGAAAATTAATTCAAACACTTCACAATTTGAATTCTATCAACTCCAAATGGGCATGTGGTAGATAATTCAAATTCAAGAGGGTATTAGAGGAATTACTGTTTGGAGCAGTAGAGGAGAGTTAATTTCAGAGTTTAAAACTCGGGTGGGACCCACATGTCAGCCTCAATAGCAAATTCAACCGACTGAAGCCCGAGCTCGCTTTCTTGCGCATGGTCCAGAAGCTGTCACGGCGAAAAAACGGCGAGGCCAGCAGCTGCTTACCGCCCCTGGCTGCTGAACCGCCTCACCCTCCCTCTTATATCTGCAGCTGAGCCGATCGAAGGAAGAACCGATCACTTCGTTGCTCCCTCGCGCGAGAAACTGATCAGAACAGCCGCTGTTCCTTCGATCTTCGGCCAACCGCCAAACTCGCGTGTGAGCTCCAGCTGAGCTGTGAAACGGCACCATAGGATTCCCCACAACCCTCTCACACCGTCACCAAGTGAGCTCGTGCTCCATACACCGAGAACCATACCGTTCCGCAGCGGTTGGTACAAAGCCGAGAAGAGGTCCTCTCGTGGGCAGCCTCACCCAGGGCTTGTCACGGCCGAGCAAGGCTGTTTCCAGACGCGCAAGGACCTCCTGCAGCTCACCTCCGAAGCTTGAGCTGAGAGGTTGAGCATCGACAGGGAATTTTGCAGCTTACGTCCAGCCGGTGCAAAGTCACCTTCGGGTAAGAAACTTTGAAATTCCCGTTTGTTTCTTGTTTAAATTCCACAAAACATCACGCATAGGAACTAGACTTAGTGGCACACAAGTTGGCTTCACAACACCTAGCATGAAAACCCCTGTACATGGCGTATTTGCAAGCTTGCCAACAGCGGCTTATTCAAGAAGCATCGGGTGCACGGTGAGAGCCTACTTAGGACCTCTTCCGAGCTGCCTTGAGCCCATGCCAAGCTTCCCTAGGGTGCACTGATGCTCTACGACCGATAGCTTGATCGTTTGGGGTGCTAGAAAGTCCGACCGACACGGCCGAAGTTCTTCCGAAGCCGCCGCTCATCGCCTGCCGTGTTCCGGTGATTGTCATGATGAGCTGAGCCCAGCATCATGTTCCCCGGATGGATTTAGGCAGAGGCGGCCAAAATCATGGAGTTCATCACACGTCAGAGGCCACCGGCGAGCACTCCGGCGAGGGTTTGCGGCGGCTGAGCGCGGGAGGCCGGAGGTAGACGAAGCCCCCGGTCCCACGTGTCAGCGGCTGATATTTTAAAACTTGGGATTAGCTGTGGCACCGGATCAGGGGCGGCTGCGCGCGAAAGATTCCATAGCCCCGTGTGTCGACCGCTGAGAAGTTGACACGTAGCCCCGGTCCCACGCGTAGTGATTTAAACATTTCCTCGATTTTCAGATTTAGTTCAAACTTCAAACCCACATAACTTTGGCTAGGAAACTCCAAATCGAGTGAACCAAATTTTGTTGGATTCAGCTCTCAGTACTTTCCAAAAAATCAAGTTTGACTTCATGAAAATCCTTAGTTCTCCAGAATTAGTTCTTCAAAGTTCAAACTGTTTAGAATTTTAACTGGAGAACCATTAGGAGGAAAATTCTGAAATTTTGCTAGGATGTTCATAAAAATATCCCTGAGCTACCATAAAAATCTCAGATCCATTTGATCTCATTTGATCCACCTAATGGTGTAATTAATAAAACTGTTCCAGAGAAAATAGAAAATGTTCAGAAACATTTTCAGAATCTCTCTGAAATTGTTTAGCTCATATCTTTAGCTAGGAACCTTCTAATTATGTGAAACCAACTCCATTAGAACCCTCTGAAAATCTAGTTTTCAGAAAGTCATGACTTGCTCCATGAAAACCACTAGAATACCCTAGGAGCTCCAATTAAGGTCAAGTACATAATTATTGTGGAGGGCTCGAATGAGCTTTGCTGCAAATGAAGCTTGGCCATGTCTCTGTTTAGGTTGTATCCAAATCACAGTAAAAATTTCAGAGTCATTGGGTCTGTACAGTAAGACTTATAGTCCTCACATGTTTAACTTCAATTCAAATGCATCTAAATTGACACATTTTTATATTTATCATATGTAGTCGCTAAGTTTGAGGATTAACCCGAAGTCTTAGACTTCATCACTCTAGAGGAACAGCTAGCCTACGACCAAGAGCAGCAAGGCAAGCTCCGGTTTACATTAACCCTTTTTATAAATTTTTACTATTTTGAGAACCTACTTTGAGCACCCGCTTAATTCTTGCATTAGAGTCTTATGTGAAACCCAATTGCATAGCCAAGAAAACCCTGGGTTGGGATTAGGTTTGAAAACCGCGTTAGCTACTGCAATGCTAAGATATCGTAGGATGCGGTACAAGTCCAGTAGTTGGAACTACTCGCGAGAATAGGCTAGAGGCACATTGCTCGGGTAAAGATAGCAAATGAAACACATAGCAATAAAAATGAGACCGAGTGGAGAGTAGGCAGCAGGACTTTGGGGGCCTGGGTGCCATAGCTCCGCTTGTGTTGATTGAGGACCGAGCCGTGTACGGGCCTGTTGAACAAGCTAGAACAGTACCAAACACCTACTGGCTATATGGGAACCGGGAAACCGATGTAACTCGGGTAGCTGAGTGTTGAGGCATAGCTGGTCGTTCAGAGGGTAGGTTGAGAGCTCGAGGTGTAAATCGGCTGGCGGCACTGTGGATGCACGCAAAGAGACCTCTTGCTTGGGACGATTGGACCGGTTCAACATTTGGCTAACGGGTGAAAGGTGGTTGCATACGACGTCCGTGATGGTTGCTGTAGGCAACATCGAGTACGGGCGTATGTGACGGGTTATTCGGGTAACCCTGCAGGTGTAAATCGATTATAATCGCCGTCCCTCGCGGTCAGTGAGTACCACTTGTTCACTGTACCGTGACGTAGAAAGAACAGGCTAGATACATGTTAAAAGTTTGCTGATTTGAAAGTTATACTTTGCTTGTTAATGTCTTGTTGTAGTTTAGATCTAATTAAAATTCTTTTCAACTTTGGGCAAAGTACATGAGAGAAATGCGTTTCTTGTTTGATTGCGGCTCTCTCATGTGCCTTAGCGTAAGGTTTTCCACAACCTGCTGCTAAAAACTGAAAGTAAGGTTCAAATAATTAGGCGAGTCCTTTGGAAATTATTAACCTCATGTACCCTAAATCCTTCATGTAGAAGTTTCATGTATAGGAGAGACGGGTCAGTCTTGCCGAGCAATCGTGCTCACTGCATATGTTTGAAGCTTTTGCAGGGGTTTATGAGGAAGGGACTCCCGAGGAGGAGACGGAACCCCAAGAGGGAAATCCCATCGAATGGGAGCCGTGCACGCTGTCGTGTTAGTGTGTGTGCGTGCTAGCGGGGACACATTTACGGGCTGAACGTGAACTCGATGCGTAGTCTACGCCCGTGAGTGTAGACTAAACTACTTTGTTGTAAAAATGTTCATAAACTTGTTTATGTAATAAAACTTTTCTTCCGCTTTGTATCTTTGATGTGCGTTATCCGGTGCTGTGCAACGCAGCACCCCTCTGCGTGATCCTGGCTCGATGAGGCGATGAGGCTGCGTCAGCGTGGTATCAGAGCTCGCTTGAGGTTTAACGCACTACAAAGGTCATCTTTTTTCAAAAATTCGGTGAGGAACGAGATAGTAGCCCATATAAGGATGTTATTAGTGTATAGAAAGTGGCATACTAACCTATTTTCTTATGTCGAAAAATCGTGCATCTCGGGACGCTTTATGTCTTGGGGGGGTGCACATAAGCGCTGTCCACCAGTGCGCACAAGCTGAAGGGTGGAGCCCCAAGGGTGGCAGGTAACCCGACCCGCTTCAATATCCTCTACGACTCTTCATGTCGTTTGGGGTATTCGAACAACGTATTTCCCTGGCGTGCTTTGGGCAAATTTGGAAGACCCGGTCACGTGGTCAGTAACGTGAACATGTAGCTCAAGGCGTGTTTGGCTTGAGAACATCCGGGCGAGTGATGACGGCCGGTTGTATGAACTGTATGGATACCAGGCTCGGTGTGCAGCCGAGTCTGATGATTGTATGAGTTATTTGCAGGTAGTCTAACCATGAAATGGTATACGTGTAGCATCCGTGTGCGAGAGACGTTTAGTGCCACTGAACTAACGAAGCCGGCTAAGTCAGGCATAGGTTTTTCTTCATGAGGAACGTTGTACCGACATGATCTGGTGACGCATCGATGTCATACTCCACTTAATGAACAACTTCATTGTAAAATTGAAAGTTTTAATCTAGAGCACTAAAACTTTGATGTAACCTCTTCCCTTAATCAGGAGTTCAAAGTTAACAAGTTTTCAACTTATAGGGTACTAAGGACAGAGTCCCCTGTTTTCAGCTGGAATAAGGCTGAAGTAAATCAGAGGTTAGAGGTTGAGTTCTTTCGAGGTTGGGGTCATATGATACATTTCTGGAAATATTTGGAAGAGATTTACAACTTTTATGTTGATGTCCAGAGGCATTTCATCCCCTAACCAAACGAAAAATGCAGTAGAGTTGAAACTGTCCAGAAAACAGGGCAGAGCAAACACTGTCTGTAGCTCTCTGTAAATTGAGCATAACTTCCTGCATAAAAATCCAAAAATAGAAAATGAGGTAGTTCGGGAAAGTTCATGAGATGGGTTACAACTTTGTGACATAAAGTTTTGTCAGATTTGGTGTAGAAGTAACTTGAATTCTTGGATCAAATCAGTACCTCAAGCAGGGAGGTGCTGTCCAATTTTCTCCAGAAATTCTGTCACCTTTGACATCTCGTAACTTTTGAACCTGGAGAGATATTAGGCCAAGCAAATACTTTCTGGAAATATTCTGAAGTTAACTTTAACTTTGATGTTGAGCTCCAGAATTTGTTTTGCCTTTAGCATTGTCTAAATCAGGTTGAAATGGAAACTGGTCAGGGCTGTCATATTGGACAGCAGATCAGCAGTCAACTTTGTTTAAGTTTGAACTATGTTTCCAAGTTTTATGAGTTCAATGACATGTTTTATGTTATAACTCAATGGTTTACTGTTCAAATAATACTTGACATTTCTCAAATATGTTTCTACAGATGACAGCGGATAGACAATTGGAGAACGGGTGGATGGTGTCCCACTGATCTCACCGCAGCGGTTATCCGGAAGTGTTGAAGCAAATGCTTCAATATTTTGGGTACGTCGAGATGCCACAGTACCTCGCCAAAGAAGAAGGCGAGGAGGGGAACAAGACGTGGACGATCCATGTTGAAGTTCCTGCAGGACCTACGCCACCCGGTTAGGCGCCGTTCACCGTCACGGTGACAGGTAGACAGCCGGGGGGAATGTGGCACGTGGCAGCCTGCGACACCATATCGCGTTTCTTCCAACTACGCGTGAGGGCTATGGAGGGCACTCCATACGCGCTCGTTCCGGTGGAGGGACGAGCTGATCATGTGTGGGGGCAAAGGTACATGGAGGCAACAGATCCGGATTGCCCAAGGTACAACTCCGCGGAGGCGAACCTCAGCCTCCAGTTGAGGGCAGGAAAAGCCGTGAGGGACAGCCAAGCTGTTCATACAGATTTTCTTGCTCCAAAGCTCAAGGAGAGCACCAGACGTGGAGACCATTTCGAGAGTGCTCACAGTGCACTCCGCAATGTTCTCCTTCTGACGATCAAGTGACTGAACGAACAACATAATCAGTTGCATCCTCTGAAGAAGGCGAAGAGGAAAATCCGTGTTGAGATCACGGCTTCGCAACAACAGGTGCAGGCCCTGACCCAGCAGAACGAGGTCCTCACTCAAGAGCGGGACGACGCTATTGAGGAGGGGCAAAGCTGGGAAGAGGACTACAACCAGGCCATGGACGAGGTGCACGCGTTGCAGGACCTCGTACCTCCGGTAATGGGCATACCAATGGTGGGTGCCATACATGTGGTTTTGGGTCTTCCAGCAATGGGAGAACCTGAACCGGAAGAGGAGGTCAAGGACCCGGAGCCACCAGCAGAAGTAGCGGAGGAGGACGACCCACAGGAGGTCGAGTTCTACTACGAGTAGTGGGTTACCGTTGCCAAGTAGGGCAGCGAGGGTGGTGTAAGAGAAAAACTTTTGTAATCGGTGACATGTCGTGTAAACAGCAGTGTATGTATAGGTAGTGATGACATGAGCATGACTTCTTGGAGACCCGAGAATAATGTATCTTGTATAAAGTTTATGCTATAAATATATGTGAATGTTGTGCAAATTATTCATGTGTCACTTCAATACCTACTGTTTCATATGGAATTTTAAGTATGACATGTGCTGATCGCTGCTGTTTTGAATTTCAGAATGACTCGCACTCATGCCAACCTGGACGCTGGGGGTTCCAATCAGGGGGGAGAGACCTCCCAACAGCCTCCCGAGGATTCCTCGGGACAGCAACAGCAGCAACAGCAACAACCGCCACCGCCACCGCCAACAGTTACTTTGGCTGACATCGTGGCAGCGATGGCGGGCTCTCATCAGCAGCACACTGAGTTGCTGCAAACCCTTATTGCGAATACGTCTCGAGCAGAGAGGCGTCAAGATCGCGAGGAGCACCAACAAAGCTCCTACTCTGATTTCCTGGCTACTCATCCCCCGGTATTCTCAAGTGCATATGAACCCATCGATGCGGACATCTGGCTCCGCACGATGGAGATGAAGTTCGGGCTACTCCAAGTGAGTGAGCAGCGCAAGACTCAATTCGCGGTCCAACAGCTTCAGGGATCCGCGAGCGCTTGGTGGGCGAATTTCTGCGCCTCGCAACCCACCGAGCGAGTTATGACCTGGACGGAGTTCAGGATGGCCTTCAGGGCCTATCACATAGCGCCGGGTATCATGAAGCGAAAGACGCAGGAGTTCCTACGCCTGCAGCAAGGAAGCAGGAACGCGCTGGAATACTCCAGGGCGTTCAATGATCTTGCACTCTACACTTCGTATCACGCCAATACCAACGAGAAGCGGCGGGATCATTTCTACCAGGGGCTTAACCCGCTCCTGAAGAACAAGCTGGCAATGTTTAATCGCGGCAGCCTCAATGATATTATTGATGCCGCGATTGTTCAGGAGGACTCCGGCAAGGAGTTAGCAGCGGCGGAGAGGAAGCGAAGCACGCCGTAAAGCAGCGGAAATGGAGGTGGTCCTTCTCAAAAGTACCGGATGGTGAATCATCCACCATCGGGTCCACGTTGGCAGCCACCACAGAGGCCGATGCCATTCCACAGTCAGCCGTATTCTCCACCGGCATTCAGGCCGGCACTGCCAGAACCACCTCCGCAGCAACAACAGCAGCAGCGGGCGATGCCGCGTGCGTATGCACCTCAGCAGCGCATGCTGGGCTATCGCCCCCCAAGCACAGGCCAGGCAACAGCCACATGCTACAAATGTGGTCGCCCAGGACACTTCGCCAACAATTGTCCTGAGAGGCAGGGCGGCGGAGTTGCACCACAGTTTCCAGGGAGGAACCAGCCCTGGAACGCTACTAATGCGCGGCGGACAAATCCTAGTCCCGGCACCATCCACCAACTTGCCATAGAGGACGTGCCAAAGGGTGAGTCCATCCTTACGGGTATGTTCCAACTCCAGCAGCATCCCGCTATAGTGTTATTTGATTCAGGTGCCACACACAGCTTGCAAATACTACCCACCGATAGTCCATACTTGATTTGTTCGCCGGATGGGAAAATTTCAGCAAGCATGATGGTTCCAAAAGCACCATTGTGCTTAGAGGATAGGGTATACCCTACGTCTCTCATAGTTTTAGAGGGACAGAAGGTTGATGTCATCCTAGGGATGTCGTGGTTAACCCGCCACGGCACTGTTTTAGACACCATCATCCGAGTCGTGCATTTGAACTCAGAAGTGCATGAATCACACTCTTTATTTCTAGACAGTCCAGAAATAAAACTTCCAAGTGTTTATCAGTCCACAACCATCAGGTTGGAAGATATTCCAGTAGTCTGTGAGTTACCTAACGTGTTTCCGGATGATTTACCTGTGGGGACCACCCCGTGGTTCACCCACTCCGGGATCGCATAGGGTGGTGCCGTGCGATGCGGCACCCAACAGCACACACAAAAAGAATTAAGAACAACATACAAACTTTTATTTGATAAACAGCGGAAGTCTTTTTACAAAACTTAATTATACAACGGAAGTCTTATACAGAGATAGTCTCTCATCCTAACTAAGCAAAAGTGCAGCAGTCCAGCCCGGGACCCTACACACTAGCAACATCAAACCGGAGATCACGGCGGCGTGCAGGGCTCCAGCTCGGCCATGTATCCCAACAGGGGCATCACCTCATCCTCGGAGCCTTCCTCATAACTCTCACCTGCACACAGCTCAAATATAGCAACCGTGACCATGATCGCTCAGCAAGTCTTAACCGATAACCCTAGGCATGGAACTCTACATGCAAGCATGTGTAAGATAGGAAAAAGGACTTTGCATTAAAGACACGCCTACATGTTTGATCCTTACTATCAGTCTTATAACAACAGTTTAATGAGCCTTAGGCAGCCCTCACATCGGAAGTCCACAATCAAACAAGAAACACTTTCCTCCGATGTGGTGATGCCCAAAGTGGAATATAAACTTAATTAGCTCTATAACTACAGCATACAAGGTTTCAAGACATTAATAATTCAATGCAGCATTTTCAGTTGGCTTATTTCACTTCTTACTACGTCACAGTGCAGTGAACAAGCGGGTACTCAAATATCCGCAAGGGACGGTGATTGAAATAAGGAGACACCCGGATAACACATCACATACACCCACTTTCAGAAGCGTGATTCTACACCCCTTCCTACTCTGTTGTATGCAACAACCTTTCAAAGGCAACCCAAATGCCGAACCGGTCCATCCGTAATGGGCAGGAGGTCCCCGCATGGAGCGTGACTGTGCCCACCGGCAGATTTATACCTTGCTACCCTCAACCACTCCTATTTACGGTTGGGTAAGCCTCGGCACAAAGGTTAACCAATTACATCGGTTCCCTGGTTCCCATATGCCAGTATGCATCCGGTACTATTCGATACTTGTACAGCAGGGCCGCACATGGCTCGGTCCTCAATCGACACAAACAAGGCTATGCACGTGAGACCTCCGCTCACTGCCTCCTATCCCCCCTGCTGGGTCTCAGTTTCACAACTTAAGCCATTCTCTACCTCTTCTCATCTGTGAGAAATTTTTATCTCGGGAGTAGATTCCAACCATTCGACTTATACCGAGATACTAAGAACATTAGCATGGCATTCTCTACTCGTCGAGTCTGTAATCTACGCAACCCTTTATAGGATTTAAAGGTTATGCAAGTGGGGTTTCAATCACCCTAACTCTAATGCAAGCATTCACCCTAGCCATAACTGATTCAAATAAAGAATTTGCAAAAGTACTTAGATGCAAACCGGGGCTTTCCTGGTTGCGAGTTAAATGGGAAGTTAGCTTCTGGTGGGAGGACATCCTAGGGCTCCGGTGCGTCCTCAACTTCGGTCACTAAATGAAATGTAGCAAAATATATGTATAAGTATTAAGGACTTATAAGAAGTAACTTCTATTAATAGCTACTGCTATTTAGGATCCTTAATTGGCTTTGGGATTTTTATAGTGGATACTAGACTCTCTAAGGATGATCTGAGCAAAATTTGGACAAATGTCATTGCACAATGTAGTCTCCAAAATTCCTACAAGTACAAGGTTTCTCTGAATTTTGAGCCCAAATCAGAAGCTTTAACATGTCTAACAGTGGAAGATCTGATTACGGTAAGTCTCCATGATTCTAACAAAATTTGTTTCACCATTTTTGGAGCTACCAACAGAGAGATATTAATTTTGGAGGTTGGACAGGAGTTCTGAAAAGTTTCTTTTTAAATTTGAATTTTCAAATAAGGGCTGAATTTTGGAAGGCAATTTTAGCCTAGCAAAGAACTCCGATCAAGCTCAATTTTTTACTGGAGATCAGTTACTATGAAAAGGATTAGCTGCCAAAATTTGGGGAGGTTTCATAAAGAATTGCTCCTATAATAAATCTCTAAATATTTAATAAAAACAATTCTACAGAAATTCCTGGGCATTTTCGTATCAAACAATTTGTTCCTCTGCGAAGTACTCCTTATGAGGATTCCAACAAAATTGGTCTTAGCGTTTTTGGATTTTTCTACACAAAGTTATGGCTCTCCAAAGTTTGCACTAGAATAGGAAAATCTGGAAAAGTTTAAACTCGACTGCGGGCCCCACACGTCAGCTCCCTCTTCTACCTCGCGCCAAACAGAGGAACCCGCGGCGTTGCTCCGGCGAGGGTGGTGGGAACTGCATACCCGGCCGTCTCCCGGCCCCATACTGGCCGCCCCCCTGTTTTCAGGTACGCTGAACACCCTGGTTGGGTCGCCGGCGGCTGGATCTCCCCGGAAACCACCGCGCACCGGCAACAGTGAGAACTCGAGCTCCGGCGAGGTCGTGCACGGTGAATTCTCCACCAAACAATGGGTTCTTAGGCCTTAGAGCACCAGTGGAAGGTATAGAAACTAGGCATGGCAGCCAAACCCGCCGGAGAGCCCTCCAAACCGATCGGCACCGTGCGCCCGAAGTGGTCCGAAGATGTTCCCCCGACAAGAACGTGAAATCCTTGCTCTACACCTAATTTCCCGACCTAGAATCGAGGGAGGAAGGGCGCTAGCTAGTATAGAACCTGTGTGCAAGTTTTGAGCTACCCACAACACGAATTGAAGCTGAATTTAGCAACTCTTTACCTCGGGATCGAGTTGCGCTACCCGGGGGAAAAGTTCTGAATTCTCCTCTGAGGAATCACGGCTTGGGCTGAATTTTGGAGGTGAGCAGCTCCGGGTTGAGCTGTTCACGGTGACCGAAAGCTAGAACTCCCGGTGTTCACAGCGGCACAGTTGCAACTCTGAGAATTTCGAGCTCCCACGGCAGAGATCGAAGGAGTAGGGATGGTGGATGGCTAGAGCACGTGTGGGTGATGGTTCTTGCTGTGCAAGGCTCGAGCAACCGAGCTCGGGTGCTGTGGTAGATCGGGAGGAACCGGACGGCGGTGTTCGGTGCGAAGGAAGCGGTTGAAGCGCAAGTACGAGCTGAGGGGGAATTGAAGTAGTGCTGTGGCACTCGGACGGCCGCTTTGATCTACCACGCGCGCGAGCCGACGTCGGGGGCCGTGAGAAACAGCTCGGTGGAGCTTCGAGCGTGGGTTTCGGCTGAGCGCTGGCACGCTGTGATCAACCGAGGTGAAAACAGGTCAGTTAACTCTTCTGTGTGGCTGACAATTCGGTCCCACCACCTCCAATTTTTATCCAATTTCCACTGATATTTCTCCCCTAGCTACTCAACGTTTAAGGCTATACTTCCACACCAAGTCATGGTTTAAATTTTCTGAATTCAAATAGTTTGAATTCTGGTGTGGGGTTTGAATTGGGTATGGTCATTTGAATTTAAAAATGGAATTTGAATTTCTTCCTTTTGCATTGTTCCAAAACATAGCAAACCAACTCCAAAGTTTCTGAGTTTTGGCATGGCTGCTAATTCAAATGTGGGGAACACATTTAGGGACCCAAGTTGAGGAAATTGGAATTTGAAACTGAATTTGAAATTCAGGTTAGAGGGCTTCCTCTTTTAATCCCAAACAAATAGTAAAACTCCTCCAAATGAGCTGAAATTTGGAATGTTGAATATTTGGAATATGAAGATCCAAGTAATGCATTTAGATCTCCATGTCTGGAAGTTTTGGGAAGTTTGAATCACCACTTTGAACTTACACCGTTATAATTCAAAGTTTTAATTCCCCTCATTTTTCCTAAGTGTGTATGAGCTGAATTTTCTTGCTACCACTTTTTGGGGATTTTATATTACCAGGGATTCCGCCCGACCGAGAGGTGGAGTTCAAGATTGAACTTGCACCGGGAACTATGCCAATATCCCAGAGGCCGTACAAAATGGCGCCCAAGGAATTGGCTGAACTGAAGATACAGTTAACGGACTTTCTGGAGAAGGGCTTTATTAGGCCGAGCTCCTCGCCATGTGGCTGTTCGGCATTATTCGTGAATAAGAAAGATGAGACGTTGTGGCTTTGCGTGGACTATCATCCACTAAACGCCGTAACCATCATGAATAAGTACCCATTGCCACGGATCGACATGTTGTTTGATCAGTTGGTCGAAGCAAAGATCTTTTTCAAGATGGACTTAAGATCCGGGAACCACCAGATTAAGATACGGGCTGAGGATATTCCAAATACGGCTTTCTCGACAAGGTACGGGCTTTATGAGTACCTGGTCATGTCCTTCAGCCTCACCAACGCTCCAGCTCACTTCATGTATTTGTTGAATTCGGTATTCATGCCGGAGCATGACAAGTTTATCGTGGTATTCATCGACGACATATTGGTATATTCCAAGTCGGAGGAAGAACACACGAAGCATCTGCGTATAGTCTTGCAATGGCTGCGGGATCACAAGCTATACGCGAAATTCAGCAAGTGCGAATTCTGGATATCGCAAGTGCCTTTTCTCGGGCATATTATCTCAGTGGAGGGCATCGCTGTAGACCCGAGTAAGATCACACAAGTGCTGAATTGGAAGTCCCCGAGAACTGTTCATGAGGTACAGAGTTTCCTCGGACTCGCGGGATATTATCGGAGGTTCATTCTGAACTCTCGAGGATTGCCAAGCCTATGACAGAGCTGCTTAAGAAGGCTACCAAGTATGTTTGGAGTCCAGCATGTGAAGCAACGTTCAAGGAATTAGTGAAGCACCTGACATCAGCACCGGTTTTGGCGCAGCCAGACACCACATAACCGTTCGATGTGTACTGCGATGCATCCGGCATTGGGATCGGATGTGTGCTGATGCAAGACCGAAAGGTGGTCGCGTATGGATCACGGCAGCTTAGAAACCATGAGCAGAATTATCAACTTGGAGCTCGCTGCCGTGGTTCTCGCACTTAAAATGTGGAGGCACTACCTACTCGATAATATTGTCCATTTATATACCGACCACAAAATCCTCAAGTACATATTCACTCAGAAAGAGCTGAACATGAGGTAGCGAAGATGGTTGGAGTTGATAAAGGATTACGAAATAGATATCCATTATCACCCCGACAAGGCAAACATAGTGGCAGATGCGCTGAGTCGCAAGTCACACGTCAACAATCTGACCGTCACACTGTTGGGAGAGAGCGAGCCACCACTGCATGTGATTCCACATGGAGCTCTCTGCAACTTAGCTTTAATCCCCACCATCCGTGAAGAGATAGCGGTAGCTCAGAAACATAACAAGGGCATGTCGCATTTGCGGAGACGTATAGACACTGGGGAGCTGACATGTTTCCGGAAAGATGGAGACGGCGTCCTATGGTTCAAGGACCGGATCATCGTACCCTGTAACCCAGAGTTACGGAAGAAAATATTTGACGAGGCTCACTTGTCAAAGTTTTCTATTCACCCCGGCAGCAACAAAATGTATCAAGAACTCAGAAACAAGTTTTGGTGGACACAAATGAAGCGGGAGATTGCAAAGTACGTGTCCGAGTGTGATACATGTCGAAGGGTGAAGGCAGACCAGATGAGGAAACCGGGACTGCTACAACCACTGGGCGTTTCTGCCTGGAAGTGGGAAGACGTGAGCATGGACTTCATCGTCGGTTTACCCACCACTTTTCAGAAACATGATTCTGTGTGGGTAATTGTCGACCGGCTCACCAAAGTTGCCCATTTTATCCTGGTCAACACCAACTACAACGCCAAGAAGTATGCTGAATTGTACATCTCACGGATCCTATGCTTATACGGCGTACCCCGCACCATCATATCGGATCGGGGCATTTTATTTGTGTCCCATTTTTGGGAGCAGCTACACGCTGCGTTGGGGACGAAGCTGATCCGTAGTTTAGCGTACCACCCGCAGACAGATGGGCAAACCGAGCTGGTAAATCAGATTTTAGAAGATATGCTACGAGCTTGCGCTATCAACCACAGTAAGAATTGGGATGATCACTTACCGTTGGCCGAGTTCTCGTACAACAATGGGTACCAAGCCAGCATCAAGATGGCTCCTTATGAGGCGCTATACGGGAGAAAATGCCGCACACCACTGAATTGGTGTGAATCTAGCGAAAGGGTTACCTTCGGGGTTGATCTTGTCAACAACGCGGAGGAAAAAGTTTGGCTGATTCAAGGAAACTTAAAAGTCGCCCAATCCCAACAAAAACAGTATGCAGACCAGAGGAGATGCCCATTACAATTCGAAGTCGGTGATCACGTATATCTGCGTGTGTCTCCAATGAAGGGCGTGAATAGATTCGGGGTGAGAGGAAAGTTGGCACCCCGATTCATCGGTCCATTTCAGATTACAGAAAGTTGTGGATCGGTAGCATACCGGCTGAATTTACCAGAAGCACTCTCCGGTGTGCACGACGTCTTTCACATCTCCCAGCTGAGGAAGTGTCTCAAGCTATCAACTACCATTCAGCTGGAGGATATAGAAGAACAGAAACAGGATCTCACGTATCGGGAGGAACCAGTTCAGATTATTGATGAAAAGGCCCAAACCACATGCAACCGTACGTTGTGGTTCTACAAAGTTCTGTGGAGTAATCAATCCGCGGATGAAGCAGCATGGGAGAGCGAAGGATTTCTTCGCGCTAACTAACCCGACTTTTCCATGTCGCATATACGGTAATCTTCCACCGTCCTCTCCCTCATTTTCACCTTATAATCTCGGGACGAGATTCTTTGAAGGGTGGAGGAATGTAAAGGACTAAGTTTTTGGCACATATTCAAAGTGTTCATCACCACACACACACACCTCATTTGAGGAAACTTTGTGAACACATTTGAAGAGCAAGTAAACACCATCAACATGGTTATTAGAGAATAAACTCACAAAATGCTAAAGTGGCAGCCTCAATGGCAAATTCAACCGACTGAAGCCCGAGCTTGGTTTCTTGCGCCTGGTCCAGCAGTCGCCACGGCGAGGCCAGCAGCTGCTTGCCGCCCCTGGCTGCTGAACCGCCTCATCCTACCTCTTATCTCTGCAGCCGACCTGATCGAAGGCAGAACCGATCACTTTGTTGTCCCTCGCGCAAGAAACTGATCAGAACAGCCGCTGTTCCATCGATCTTCGGCCAACCGCCAAACTCGCGTGTGAGCTCCGGCTGAGCTGTGAAACGGCACCATAGGATTCCCCACAACCCTCTCACACAGTCACCAAGTGAGCTCGTGCTCCATACACCGAGAACCACACCGTTCTGCAGCGGTTGCTACAAAGCCAAGAAGAGGTGCTCTCGTGGGCAGCCTCACCCTGGGCTTGTGATGGCCGAGCAAGGCTGTTTCCGGACGCGCAAGGACCTCCTGCAGCTCACCTCTGAAGCTTCAGCTGAGAGGTTGAGCGTCGACAGGGAATTTTGCAGCTTACGTCAAGCCGGTGCAAAGTCACCTTCGGGTAAGAAACTTTGAAATTCCAGTTTGGTTCTCGTTTAAATTTCACAAACTTCACGCATAGGAACTAGACTTAGTGGCGCACAAGTTGGCTTCACAACACCTAGCATGAAAACCCCTGCACATGACGTATTTCCAAGCTTGACAATGGCGGCTTATTAGGGAAGCATCTGGCGCACGGTGAGAGCCTACTTAGGACCTCTTCCGAGCTGCCTTGAGCCCATGCCGAGCTTCCCTAGGGTGCACTGATGCTCTACGACCGATAGCTTGACCGTTTGGGGTGCTAGGAAGTCCGGCCGAGACGGGTGAAGTTCTTCCGAAGTCGCCGCTCGTCGCCGGCTGTGTTCCGGTGATTGTCATGACGAGATGAGCCCAGCATCGTGTTAACCAGATGGATTTAGGCAGAGGCGGCCAAAATCATGGAGTTTGGCACAAGGCAGAGGCCACCGGCGAGCACTCCGGTGAGGGTTCATGGCGACCGAGCGCGGGAGGCCGGAGGTAGACAAAGCCCCCGGTCCCACGTATCAGCAGCCGATATTTTAAAACCTGGGATTAGCTGTGGCACCGAATCGGGGGTGGCTGCGCGTGAAAGATTCCATAGCCCCGTGTGTTGATCGCTGAGAAGTTGACACGTAGCCCTGGTCCCACGTGCAGTGATTTAAACATTTCCCCGATTTTTAGATTTAGTTCAAACTTCAAACCCACATAACTTTGGCTAGGAAACTCCAAATCGAGTGAACCAAATTTTGTTGGATTCAGCTATTTGATTACTTTCCAACAAATCTTGTTTCACTTCATGAAAATCCTTAGTTCCACAGAATTAATTCTTCAAATTTTAAAATGTTTAGAATTTTAACTGGAGAAACCTTTGGAGGAAAATTCTGAACTTTTTGTCGGATGTTCATCAAAATATCCCTGAGCTACCATAAAAAATTCAGATCCATTTGAGCTCATTTGATCCTCCTAATGGTGTGATTAATAAAACTGTTCCAGAGAAAATAGAAAATGTTCAGAAACATTTTCAGAATCTCTCTGAAATTGTTTAGCTCATATCTTTAGCTAGGAACCTTCAAATTAAGTAATACCAACTCCATTAGAACCCTCTGAAAACCTAGTTTTCAGAAAGTCATGGCTTGCTCCATGAAAATCCCTAGAACACCCAAGGAGCTCCAATTAAGCTCAAGTACTTAATTATTTGTGGAGAGCTCAAATGAGCCTTGCTGCAAATGAAGCTTGGCCAAGTCTCTGTGTTAGGTTGTATACAAACCACAGTAAAAATTTCAGAGTCATTGGGTCTGTCTAGTAAGACTTATTGTCCTCACAAGTTTAACTTCAATTCAAATGCATCTAAATTGACACATGTTTATATTTATCATATGTAGTCGCTAAGGTTGAGGATTAACCCAAAGTCTTAGACTTCGTCACTCCAGAGGAACAGCTAGCCTACGACCAAGAGCAGCAAGGCAAGCTCTGGTTTGCATTAACCCTTTTTATAAATTTTCACTGTTTTGAAAACATACTTTGAGCACCCACTTAATTCTTGCATTAGAGTCTTGTTTGAAACCCAATTGCATAGCCAAGAAAACCCTGGGTTGGGATTAGGTTTGAAAACCTTGTTAGCTACTACAATGCTAAGATAGCGTAGGATTCGGTACAAGTCGAGTAGTTGGAACTACTCTCGAGAACAGGCTAGAGGCACATTGCTCGGGTAAAGATAGCAAATGAAACACATGGCAATAAAAATGAGACCGAGTGGAGAGTAAGGGCAGCAGTACTTTGGGGCCTGGGTGCCATAGATCCGCTTGTGTCGATTGAGGACCGAGCCGTGTGCGGGCCTGTTGAACAAGCTAGAACAGTACCGAAGACCTACCGGCTATATGGGAACTGGGAAACCGATGTAACTCGGGTAGCTGAGTGTTGAGGTATAGCTGGTCGTTCAGAGGGGAGGTTGAGAGCTCGAGATGTAAATCGGCTGGCGGTACTGTGGATGCGCGCGCAGAGATCTCTTGCTCGGGACGATTGGACCGGCTCAACATTTGGCTGGCGGGTGAAAGGTGGTTGCGTACGATGTCCGTGATGGTTGCTTTAGGCAACATCGAGTACGGGCGTACGTGACGGGTTATTGTAAGGGCCTAAGTTTTTGGCACATATTCAAAGTGTCCATCACCATACACACACTTCATTTGAAGAAAGTTCATGAACATCTTTGAAGAGCAAGTAAACACCATCAACATGATCATTAGAGAATAAACTCACAAAATGCAAAAGTGGCATTTCCGACATGCATCATACAGGGGCTGGACATATAAAAAACTCCTACACTTTGCTAGGGATGTCCATGCCAAGTGTCACCCAAATTCAAAACCTTTTTGAAGTCCTTTTGGGTATAACTAGAGAGAGGGTGATTTGAACTC
Organism: Neostapfia colusana; assembly: GCA_030760725.1. Classification (NCBI taxonomy): domain Eukaryota; kingdom Viridiplantae; phylum Streptophyta; class Magnoliopsida; order Poales; family Poaceae; genus Neostapfia; species Neostapfia colusana. The sequence continues at coordinate 36,822,869 of JASWHV010000009.1, read as the reverse complement.
AAATTTAAATTCAATCTATTTTCCATCCCATGAATTCAAAAGTGGGAGGCATATTATTACTCAGCACATTTTTGTGAGCTCAACCACCAATTTTCACTCCATTTGGAGTTGATCTTGACATGAGCTAACTTTAGCAATTCAAACTTTATTTGAATTTCAAACTGCATATGTGCTGAAATTTAGTCAAACACTTCACAAATTGAATTCTACCAGTTCCAATTGGGTATGTGGTAGATAATTCAAATGACCAAGGGTATTAGAGGGATTACTGTTTGTAGCAGTGAGAGGAAGTTAATTTCAGAGGTTAAAAGGGGGTGGGACCCACATGTCATAGAGTGGCAGATCAAATCTTGCAACTGAAGCAAACCTCTGCTTGGTTCCTGATTTTTTTTCTCAAACACCCGAGAGCTGCCGGGCGCCACCGAGGAGCCTGCCGCGCCACCAGCTGCTTGCTCCCACGCGCTGGCGCCCAGGGTCGGTCCTGATCCCTTCTTAACGTGATCCATGCCCTATGCCAATGCAAACCCCATTTGCCATCTCCTCCTCGTGTGCGAACACTGAGCATAGCTCATTTCCCTCCGCTGCCTCGGCCTGCTCAGGAAATCGGCAGAAATCACCGCTCCATCCCTTCCCGAGATGCTAAACACTACCCTGAGCTCAGCCTCCACCTCCCCGACCCGGAAGCCGACGAGCTTCGGCCTCCCTCGCCCATCCACAGTTCATGGACAGCCCTCCACAGGGGTTTTCACGGTCAAGCGATCAAGGCCACGGGAGCGCGCTGGGTTGGTGCTGCTCAACCAAATCTCAAGCCACGCCGTGAAGCATCGGTGGCGAATTTCAAGTTTTCATTCCGGCGAGTTCTAACCGAGCGGCCGGTATGGTTTCTTCAAATTGTCCCTCTATGATCCTCCATAGGTCATCAAAATTTGCACATAGGCGCTGGACTAGCCGGCGATCGTCTTTGCTTTAGGATCCGTCGCATGAAAACACCTCAGAGCAACGTATTCCGAGCTTTACCGAGCATGTTCTTCACGGAATCAATCGGGCGCACGATACCGAGCTAGTTGCCGCAGTTTCCGAGCTAATCCATGCACTTGCCGAGCTTTGCAATCACTCACTGGTGCTGTATAGCTAGTCGTTCAAGGTTTTGGCGGGCTAGGAATCTCGGGCGACGGTGCCGAACTTCAACCGAGGCCGCCACACGTCGTCGGCCATCTTCCGATCATCGAAAGACCCAGAACACCTCACCATCGTGTTCCTTGATGTCGCATACGCCCTGGCGGCGAGTTTTTGCCTGTACGGTGGCCGGAACCGACGAACCGGCGACTGGCAGTTAGCTCCGGCGAGCTGAGAGCGCGGGCACGCGAAAAGCAGCCGGAGGAAGAAGAATCCCGGTGGGTCCCGGCTGTCAGCGGCGGAAATTTTAAACTGGGATCTGCTGTGGCACCGGATCGGGTGCGGCTGCGTGCAAAGGATTCAGTAGCCGCGTGTGTCGACCGATGAGGAGTAGACACGTAGCCTGGTCCCACGCGCAGCGGTTTGAACTTTTTCCCGATTTTCAGATTTTGTTCAAACTTCAAACCCTCATAACTTTGGATAGGAAACTCCAAATTGAGTGAACCAAATTTTGTTGGATTCAACTCTCTGAGTACGTTCCAGCAAATCAAGTTTCACTCATGAAAATCCTTAGTTCTCCACAATTAATTCTTCAAAGTTTAAACTGTTTAGAATTTTAATTGGAGAACCCTTTGGAGGAAAATTATGAAATTTTGCTGAGATGTTCGCCAAAATGTCTCTGAGGTACCATAAAAATTTCAGATCCATTTGAGCTCATTTGATCCACCTAATGGTGTGATTAATAAAACTGTTCCAGAGAAAATAGATAATGTCCAGAAACATTTTCAGAATTTCTCTGAAATTGTTTAGCTCATATCTTTAGTTAGGAACATTCAAATTAAGTGGGACCAACTCCATTATAACCCTCTGAAAATCTAGTTTTCAGAAAGTCATGGCTTGCTCCATGAAAATCCAAAGAACACCCTAAAAGCTCCAATTAAGGTAAAGTACATGATTATTTGTGGAGAGCTCAAATGAGCTTTGCTGCAAATAAAACTTGGCCAAGTCTCTGTTTAGGTTGTATCCAAACCACAGTAAACGTTTCAGAGTCATTGGGTCTGTCTAGTGAGACTTATAAACTTCACAAGTTTAAATTCAATTCAAATGCATTTAAATTAATACATATACATGTTATCTCATGTAGTCGCTAAGGTTGAGGAGGAGCCCGAAGTCTTAGACTTTGTTACTCCGGAAGAGCAGCTAGCCTACGACCAAGAGCAGCAAGGCAAGCTCCGGTTTGCATTGACCTTTTTACAAATTGTTATTGTTTTGAGAACTTCCTTTGAGTACCACTTATCTCTTGAATTAGAGTCTTGTTTGAAACCCAAATGCATATCCAAGAAAACCATGGCTTGGAATTAGGATTGAAAACCTTGTTAGCCACTGCAATGCTAATATAGAGTAGGATTCGGTACAAGTCGAGTAGTTGGAACTACTCACGAGAATAGGCTAGAGGCACATCGCTCGGGTAAAAATAGCAAATGAAACACATGGAAAGAAAACTGAGACCGAGCGGAGAGTAAGGGCAGCAGGACTTTGGGTCCTGGGTGCTATAGCTCCGCTTGTTTTGATTGAGGACCGAGCCATGTGCGGGCCTATTGAACAAACTAGAACAGTACCGAAGACCTACCGGCTATATGGGAACCGGGAAACTGATGTAACTCGGGTAGCTGGGTATTGAGGCATTGCCTGTCGTTCAGAGGGTAGGTTGAGAGCTCGAGGTGTAAATCGGCTGGCAGCACTGAGATATGCGTGCAGAGACCTCTTGCTCGGGACGATAGGACTGGTTCAATATTTGGCTGACGGGTGAAAGGTAGTTGCGTACGACATCCGTGATGGTTGCTATAGGCAAAATCGAGTACGGCCGTACGCGACGGGTTATTCGGGTAACCCTGCAGGTGTAAATCGATTATAATCGCCGGTCCTCGCGGTCAGTGAGTACCACTTGTTCACTGTACTGTGACGTAGAAAGAGCAGGCTAGACACATGTTAAAAGTTTGCTGATTTGAAAGACATACCTTGCTTGTTAATGGCTTGCTGTAGTTTAGAGTTAAAACTAAAGTTCTTTTCAACTTTGGGCAAAGTACATGAGAGAAATGCGTTTCTTGTTTGATAGTGGATCTCTAATGTGCCTTAGCATAAGGTTCTCCACAACCTGCTGCTAAAACTTGAAAGTAAGGTTCCACTAATTCGGCGAGTCCTTGCAACTTATTTTACCTCATGTAACCTATAACCCTCCATGTAGAAGTTTCATGTTTAGGAGAGACGGGTCAGTCTTGCTGAGCCATCGTGCTCACTGCTTGTGTTTGAAGCTTTTGCAGGGTTTTATGAGGAAGGGACTCCCGAGGAGGAGGCGGAACCCCAAGAGGGGAACCCCATCGAGTGGGAGTCGTGCACACCGCCGTGTTAGTGTGTGTGCGTGCTAGCGGGGACACGTTCACGGGCTGAACGTGAACTCGATGCGTAGTCTACGCCCGTGAGTGTAGACTGGACAGATTTTGTTGTACAAATGTTCATAAACCTCTTTATGTACTAAAACTTTGCTTCCGCGTTGTACCTTTGATGTGTGTTATCCGGTGCTGTGCAACGCAGCACCCCTCAGCGTGATCCTGGCTCGACAAGACCATGGGTTCGTGTCAGTTATTCGGGTAACCCTGCAGTGGAAATCAATTATAATCACCGTCCCTCACGGTCAGTGAGTACCACTTGTTCACTGTACCGTGACGTACAAAGAATAGGCTAGATACATGTTAAAAGTTTTCTGATTTGAAAGTTATACTTTGCTTGTTAATGTCTTGTTGTAGTTTACAGCTAATTAAAGTTCTTTTAAACTTTGGGCAAAGTACATGAGAGGAAAGCGTTTCTTGTTTGATTGCGGCTCTCTCATGTGCCTTAGCGTAAGGTTTTCCACAACCTGCTGCTAAAAATTGAAAGTAAAGTTCAAATAATTAGGCGAGTCCTTTGCAAATTATTTACCTCACGTACCCTAAATCCTTCATGTAGAAGTTTCATGTATAGGAGAGACGTGTCAGTCTTGCTGAGCCATCGTGCTCAATGCTTGTGTTTGAAGCTTTTAAAGGGGTATATGAGGAAGGGACTCCCGAGGAGGAGACGGAACCCCAAGAGGGAAATCCCGTCGAGTGGGAGTCGTGCATGCCGCCGTGTTAGTGTGTGTGCGTGCTAGCGAGGACACGTTCACGGGCTGAACGTGAACTCGATGCGTAGTCTACGCCCGTGAGTGTAGACTGAACATATTTTGTTGTAAAAGTGTTCATAAACCTGTTTATGTAATAAAACTTTGCTTCCGCTTTGTATCTTTGATGTGCGTTATCAGGTGCTGTGTAACGCAGCACCCCTCCGTGTGATCCTGGCTCGACGAGGCCGTGGGGCCGCGTCACTATGCAAAATGGCAGCCGTCCAGCCCGGGACGCTACACACTAGCAACATACAACCGGAGATCGCGGCGGCATGCAGGGATCCAGCTCGGCCGTGTACCCCGACAGGGGCATCGCCTCGTCCTCGGACCCTTCCTCATAACTCTCACCAGCACACAGCTCAAATATTGCAACCGTGAGCACAATGGTTCAGCAAGACTTAGCCGACCCCCCTAATCATGAAACTCTACATGCAGGGATTAGTAATAAAGGAAATGACATTTGCGATAAAGACACGCCTACAGGTTATACCTTCATTTTTATAGCAGCAGATTAATGAGCCTTAGGCAGCCCTCACATCGGAAGTCCACAATCAAACAAGAAACGCTTTCCTCCGATGTGGTGATGCCCAAAGTGGAAGAACAACTTAATTAGCTCTACAGCTACAGCACACATGGTTTCAAGACATTAATAGTTTAATGCAGCATATTCATCTGGCTTCTTTCATTTCTTACTACGTCACAGCGTAGTGAACAAGCGGTACTCAAATAACCGCGAGGGACGGTGATTGCAATCAGGAGATACCCGGATAACACATTACATACACCCACTTTCAGAAGTGTGGTGCTTCACACCTTCCACCTCTGTTGTATGCAACAACCTTTCGAAGGCAACCCAAATGCCAAACCGGTCCATCCGTAACGGGCAGGAGATCCCCGCGTGGAGCGTGTCTGTGCCCACCGGCAGATTTACACCTTGCTACCCTCAACCCACTCCTATAAAACGGTTGGGTAAGCCTCGGCACCAAGGTTAACCAATTACATTGGTTTCCTGGTTCCCATATGCCAGTATGCATCCGATACTGTTCAAACTTGTCCAGCAGGGCCGCACACGGCTCGGTCCTCAATCGACACCAAAAGGGCTACGCACGTGATACCTTCGCTCACTGCATCCTATCCCCCATGCTGGGTCTCAGTTTCACATTCTTAAGCCATTCTCTACCTCTTTCCATACCGTGGGAATAAATACCTATCTCGCGAGTAGATTCCAACCACTCGACTTCTACCGAGATCCTAAGAACATTAGCATGACATTCTCTACTCATCGAGTTTGTAAACTACCCAACCCTCCATAGGATTTAGAGGTTATGCAAGTGTGTTTTCGAACACCTTAACTCTAATGCAAGCATTTCACCCTAGGCATAAGTGATACAAATGAAAATTTTGCAAAAGTACATAAAATGCAAACCGGGGCTTGCCTGGTTGTGAGTTAAACGAGAAGTTAGCGTCTGCTGGGAGGACGTCCAATGGCTCCGGTGTGTCCCCAACTTCGGTCACTATATGAAATATAGCAAAATATATGTATAAGAGCTAATGAAGTATAAGAATTACACTTCTATTAATAGATACTGCTATTTAGGTTGCTTAATTGGCTTCGGGATTTTCCAGTGGATGATCTGAGCAAAATTTGGGGAAATTTCATTGAAGCTTGTGGTCTCCAAAATTCCCACAAGTCCAAGGCTTCTCTGAATTTTGATCCCAAATCTGAAGTTTTTCCATGGCTAACAGTGGAAGATGAAATTAGAGTAGGTCTCTATGGTTCTAACAAACTTTGTTTCACCATTTTTGGAGTTACCTACAGGGAGAAATGAATTTTTGAAGTTGGACAGGAGTGCTGAAAAGTTTCTGTTTAGAATTTGAACTTCCAAATAAAGGCTGAACTTTGGAAGACAATTTGGCCTAGCAAATGAACTCCAATGAAACTTAAATTTTTACAGGAGATCACTAATATTATGTAGAATCTTCTGGCCAAATTTGAGGAATATCCATAAAAGGGATATTCTGGAATTAATTTCCAAACATTTAAATTTGATGAATTTTGGAGCAAATTCCAGAGATCTTCAGATCAAATTCTTTGCATTTCTGCAAAACACTGACTGAGAGGAATCCAACAAAATATGTTTCACGAATTTTGGACATTCCTACTAAAAGCTATGGGGTTTGAAAGTTTGCCCTAAATCTGAAATTCGGGAAAAGTTTAAACTCTGATTGTGGGCGCCACGATTTAAATCGGCCCACTCAGCTCACGGCCACACCAAGCCCTACGGGTCTTTCCCCACGCAGCCGCATCCGATCCGGTGCCACATGCCGATCCCCGCGAAGGAAACAGTGGCTGACCGGTGGGACCCACACCCATTCGTCAACCTCTCGACACACGTTTTCCCGCAGTGGCGCACTCCGGCGAGGCTCGCCGCCCATCGCTCCACCACTCGGAACATGCTCAAACTTGCTGCCTGGGCCTAAGTTCGCACGGGGAACACTCTGAGGTGGTTGTCTAGGGTTGGAGATGGCCAGAAACTATCCCGCGACGGTGACAGCGGCGCTTAGGGTTCGGGCGATGTTGTTCTCGTGCTATTTTGCACCAACTTGACCAGGGTTTGCTCAGAGGGCACCAGTGGAACATGGAACACATGAAACAAAGAAGCTTGGAAGCTCAAACCGCCGGCAAACCCACTCTCGACGGTGAGCCGAGGGTTCTTGCGGTGGCGGCGAGGAAAACGGCTATAACCCGGCCGATTCTCAATGGTTTTCGTTGCTTTTTTTTAGGACGGCCGCTAGGATGTGAGGAAACTACTTGCTAACAAGCTTGCCCGATGGTAGCACGTGTGGATCGAATTTTGCTATAGACGGAGCTCGGTGGATGTAACAATGGATTTGGGAAAACCCTAAAATTCTTGCTACCTACTTGACCGATCAACAAACGGTTTGTTGCTACACGTTCTAGGGATGCAAATGCACCTATTTTGTGTAGCGAAATGGAGGTGAAACCGGCCATGGCGTGCTTTCCACGGTGAACCGAACTTGGTCCCGCTGGGCACCTCGGAACATCGGCGCCAAATTACAATTTGCACGTAGCACAAGCTAGGCACCTGAGGATGGAGAACGGTGGACGCTAGAGCACAGCCTCGTGCTTCCTTTTGCTTCTTGGAGCTCGATCACCCGAGCTCAGTCTGCTATGCGCGAAGGAGAAGCAGAGAGCGGCGTCGCGACAGTGCTTTGTGGGATAGAGCGGAGAGAGCTGTGAGGGAGCGAGAGAACTTCAGTGTTGTGGCTGTGGCGTGTGGAGATGATCAAGCGGCTGAGGAAAATGAGGAGGCGCGGTGGAGTCCTCGGGAGCGGGCTTCAACCGGCGCTGGCGCTCACTCGCTGCTCGACCGAAGGCGAAACAGAGTCGGTTTGCTTCTGTGGGTGGCTGACTAGTGGGCTCCACCCTCTCCTTTCTGAATTAATTTTTCCCACTGATATTTTTGCCACAGCTACTCACATTTAAAAGCTTTGCTTCACCAAGTCATGGTTTGAATATTTGAATTCAAATGATTTAAATTCTAGTGTGGATTTTAAATTGAGTTTGGTTATTTGAATTTGAATCTCCCTCCTTCCATTGCTCCAAAAGAATAGCAAACCAACTCAAATAATTCTGAATTTTGAATGTATGCTAATTCCAATGTGGAGAACACATTTGTGGAACCAAATTTGCAAATTGAGGAAGTCGGGATTTGAAACTGAAATTTAAATTTAGACTCGAGGGCTTCCTCTTTTAATCTCAAACAAATAGTAGAACCCCCCCCCCCCAAATGAGCAGAAATTTGGAAGGTAGAATATTGAAATATGAAGATCCAAATTATGAATTTAGATCCATATGTTTGGAAATTTTTGGGAAGTTTGAATCATCACTTTGAAATCACACCGTTATAATTCAAAGTTTTAATTCCCCTCATTTTTCCTAAGTGTAAATGTGCTGAATTATTTGTTAGCACTTTTTGGGGATTTTACATCACTCCCCCTTTAAAAAGAATCTTGTCCCGAGATTCCAAAAGAAAAGCAAAGTGGGGAAAACTTTACCGGGTATATGATGATAGCAAGTCCGGATATTTTCTTGTAGGTAGTCCTCGCTTTCCCATGTCGCCTCATCAGCGGTATGGTTACTCCACAAGACCTTGTAAAACCATAAGGTCCGGTTTCTTGTGGTGCGAGTCTTTTCATCGATAATGCGAATCGGATACTCCGAGTATGTGAGGTCCGGTTGAAGAACTTCTACGTCTTCGGTGCGGATTTCAGCTGAGGGTTTGAGGCATTTCCTCAGCTGAGAGATGTGGAAGACGTTGTGAATTCCCTCGAGTGACGCCGGTAACTCCAAGCGATAGGCCACGGGTCCTCATTTTTCAATGACATGGAACGGACCGATGATTCGTGGCGCAAGTTTGTCCTTCACTCCGAAACAATGAATTCCCTTCATCGGAGACACACGGACATAAACATGGTTCCCGATGTCAATATGGAGAGGACGGCGTCTTTTATCCGCGTAGCTCTTCTGACAAGATTGAGCAGCCTTAAGATTGGCTTATATTACTAGCACTCGTTCTTCATCTTTATTAACAAGTTCAATGCCGTAGATAACTCACTCGCCGCACTCACACCAGTTGAGTGGTGTGCGACATTACCGGCCGGAGCTTCATTCGGCGCCATCTTTATTCTAGCTTGATAGCAGCCATTGTTATATAAAAACTCCGCCAAAGGCAAGTGACCGTTCCAGTTTTACCGTGGTGGATGGTACAAGCACGTAGCATGTCTTCCAGCACTTGATTAACCCGTTCAGTTTGACCATCCGTCTGCGGGTGATACGCGGAGCTTCGGATCAGTTTTGTCCCCAATGACGCGTGCAGCTGTTCCCAAAACCGAGCTACGAACAGCGCACCACGATTTGAAATAATGGAGCGGGGAACGCCGTGCAAGCACAAGATCCTTGCAATATACAGCTCCGCATATTGCTTGGCCACATACTTTGCAATAAAATGAGCCGATTTGGTTAGTCGATCAACTATCACTCAAATTGAGTCATGCTTGTGACATGTGAGAGGTAAACCATCTATGAAATCCATGCTGATATCTGTAGGATCAAAGTACACGTGTAAAGCTACAAGAGGGGGGTGAATGGTAGATAAAAACTTTTTATCGGAAGCAACAAAACACCCCTTAGCAGAAAACCGATCTGTTAAAGAAACCATGTGCGCGACTAATCTAAACGGGTTCAACTGTGACAAAACTAGTATAGATTGTAGAGAATCATGTCACGAAGACGTCACAACAAGAATCATGAAAATCCTTTGAGAGAAACTCAAGGTACGATCGAAATATCGAACAAAGGTCAATCTGTCCTACGCGAGAAAAACAGTTCTGGAATACTGCAAAGAAACTCGTGTAGATCAGAAACCACAAATTCAATGACCGTGAAATTTTTACAGATGATAGATAATCAAGTTTCGAATACAAACCAAAAAGAATCACATCAATTGGATCAGTAAAACTCGAGTTACGATAAAACCACCGAAGCAAGGTAGTTCTGAACAGAAACTCGACAAGAAAAACTTGTCTGAAACAAATCCGACAAACAAGGCACACAAGTTCTTTTAGAATACGAATTTTATTTATCAAAACACAAGAGGAACAGCCCCAAAGTCGTGCTCTCCATGAGCCTTGGCCTCCCTTGCTTATATAACCAGCTCTATGGCCAATCCAATTGAAACTAGGACTCCTACTCCTACTTGGATTCAAACTGTAACTTTCCAATACTGCTCAAGACTCTTCTATACGCAGATAGAAGCAATCTTAAGACTTCCAAACACCTTAGGAACGTCCCAAACATTCCTAAAACAACTCTACTGCATTCCAATCACAAAATCCTGTTATAACCAACTCGAAACTTTACATAAACAAACCATAACCGCCTCAGCCGCAGCCTGAGCGCAAAATCCAGCTGGTTGAACCTTTTCAACCATATCTCCACTTCCATATCTCTTCACCACGCCTTGGAACCATGTTGCCACGTCCATGCACTCCTTGCACACGTGCAAACACCTTCCAACAACGTCCACGATACCTTCATATGCATTGTTCTTGATCCAAACATGCTGCGACCTCCCGATCAACTCAACCACAATTCCTCCCGAACTTGGTTGTTGAACCTCATCTTCTCCCTATGACTAGTTCAATGGATCCCGTCACCAGACATGTCTTGAACTAAAGCAACACCTGCACATGAATAAACAACCAATATTTCCGAGCACAAGTCCTCGACTTGACTCTCGTTAGTTCCGAAACTACAACATCTTACGTGAGCACCTCACATAAGCATGTTGTAAACCATAGCAAAATGATATCAGCCATAACCACCAAAACACACCAAAAACTTAGTAAAATAATACTAAGCAAATTTTCCATAAGAGTAATGCAAGTTCGAAACATGGCAAGTTAAAAGCAGAACCATTGCAATCAAGCCCCAAACCTTACCAAAGCTAACCGGACCTTGAACCGAAGCTTACCAAACCTAGTCGGACCCAGCGCCGGAGCTTACTAAAGCTTAGTCGGACCTAGCACGGAACTTACCAAAGCTAGTCGGACCTAGCACCGGAGCTAGCAAAAACAAGTTGGACCTAGCCAAAATAGATCAGATCTAGACAAAGCAAGTCGGACCTTACGTCGAACCTTGCTGGAGCTACCCAAAACAAGTCGGACCTATCTTCGGACCTTATAGGAGCTCGGACCTAGAGTCGGACCTTGTTAAAAAGGTGTTTTGGTAGTATTCAAAACTTTTATCGTCAAAGCCAATGTATTCAGCACACATAGGTCTCACAATCTCCCCCTTGATGAATGCATTGGCAACACCACTTAAAATCCGAACATTGGCTTATTCACATGAAAAGTTCTGAAAACAATTTATTCCCCTTTGTTAATCAGAAATAAAATGAGAGAAAAATACCAAAAATTCTCCCGCTGAGAAGAATCGTGCCAAAACACTTGTGAATCTGTGCAATGTGTGATCAATTTCTCCCCCTTTGACAATGTATTCAGCAAGGTACAAAAGAGAAATTTTAATTTGTTATGAGCACATTATAACATATACATATAAAACAAAGCTCATCTAAATCATACTATCAAGTAACTTACACTATCACATCAGTGAGATACATAAAGTAGTGTAAGCCATGTTAGAGATCAAGTGTAATTTTCAATTTAAGCAAGTCATGATCTCACAAACTTAACTATTTCAAGACCTGAAAACATGACACTTGTTGCTGCATTTTATTTATCATTCAAAGCACAAATTCTGATCTTATGACATTTGCAAGAGATTATATGCAGCATCAGCCTTATTCTAACCAATCAAGCAAAGCCTATGTCATTTGACAGTCAGAAGCTTAAGGACATGGTTTTAGTCATACACAACTCCTTTCAAGTTCATATCTAAGTGCAATGATAAGCCATCTCAAAAGAAGAAGTGCGATGCATGCATATTCTCTTGATATTTTCTCATTTTTTATTTGAACATAAAAACTCAACATGTGAGTTGATTACTTGATTAATTCTTTATGATTAAAAGCACTTGTGAGCATGCAACAAGTTCAAAACAGCAAGAAAGTTCGACCATGACCAGATTTAGTGTAAGTAATTATTCCAATTACTAGACATGGTAAAAACTACAAAATGTATAACACGAGTAATGTAGTAAGAACTTTCAGCATGAAAAAGGAATCACAAAGTCATATATGCATGAAATACTATGCTCATATTATTTTAATTTCAGATTCACACATAGACTTCCCAAGTTTCAAAATTCTCCCTCAATTTAAGCCATGAGGATGCATAATGCGGCGGACCAGAATCCGCCCATCCAGGATCGCAGAGGGTGGTGCCGCACGATGCGACACCTGACAGCACACGTCATAAGAACACAATATATTACATGGGAAAACAAACTGAACTGTACAAACAGGTACAAACTTCAGTTACAAACTAGTATTTATTTTACACAGCGGAAGTCTACTCTGTACAACTCACGCCCGCCTATCTAGCAAAAGTCGGTTGCCCAGCCCTAGGGCAACCCACACTAGCTGCACGTCTCAGCTCAGCGCGGCGTGTACGGCTCCCACTCAGCCGTGGTCCCCGACGGAGGGTAACCGTCGCCGGTGGACTCGTGCTCCGAGTCCGTGGGTGGCTCCTCACCTGAAAAACACTTAAGAAGCAACCGTGAGCATGATGGCTCAACAAGGCTTAACCGACTCGCCTAAGCATGAAACTCTACATGAGGTGTACAATGACATAGGATAGTAATCTTGCAGCAAAAGGACACGCCTACAAGTTCATCCTTAGTTCATCTTTTAGCAACAAGTTAACAGTTCATGAATATGAAATTTTGTAAGCAATATTTTGTGGCACACATGTAGCAATGCAATTATATCATATCAGCAATATTGAATCACCATATTTCATACATTATTCTACGTCACGACTCAGTGACCAAGTGGTACTCTTCACCGCGAGGGACGGAGAATCGACTCGATATACACCTGTAGGGAAACCCAAAGAGCACGTCACGTACGCCCACCCGTGGAGCTGCACAGCACGCTCACTCGATGTCGTACAGGACAACCTTTCACCCAACAGCCCAAACGTCAAACCGGTCACACCAAAACGAGCAGGAGGTTCCCCACACGGAGCATCTCTCTATGCCCGTTGGTAGATTTCCACCTTGCTGCCCTCAGCCTACACCTATAAATCGGTGCGTTATGCCTCGACGCCCAGAGGTTTAGGCTACATCGGTTTATCGGGGCCCATATATCCGATATGCCTTCGGTACGTTCAAACTTGATCAGCGTGGGCCGCACACGGATCGGTCCTCAATCGACACGGACAGGGCCGCGCACACAAGACTTCCTCTTGTTGCGCCCTAGCCCCTGCCTAGTCTCATTTTCATTACTAAAGTGATCTCACATCACTCAACCGAACCCGTGTGTCTCAAGCCTATCACGCGAGTATATTCCAACTACTCGACTTGTACCGAAGTTCTATGAAACATTAAGCATAGCCTGTCTACTCGAGGTCTTAGACACTACCCTCACTCTTATGGAAAATTTTTGATGATGCAAGTGGGGTTTCTTTCATCCTATACCTAATGCACATTCATACATCACCCTACATATGTAAAAAAAGTAAAAACTTTATAAAAGAGTTAATGCAAACCGGGGCTTGCCTTCTTGCTGCTGGTCAGTAGTTAGCTCTTCTTCCGGAAGGAGGAAGTCCAGTACTTCCGGAGTCTCTTCTTCAGCGACTACACGTTTAATGAAATACGATGTGTCAATTTAAATGCGATGTGTACACTGGAATACTTAATTACTAATAACTCTAGCTAACCCTCCCCTCTGGTTCTGAAATTTTTATGGTGGATTGGTAGGGTCCTAACCAGAGTCGTGACCATGTTTTATTTGAAACAAATTTCAATTGAACCTTGTACAAATAAAAGCCTATTTGGTCAATATTTGAGCCTCTAAGTAATTCCAGGGTTTTTCATGGCTCCAACCATTACTTTCGGGAAACTAGAATTTAGGATGGTTCTAATGGAGTTTTTTTCATGTCATTTGAAGAATTCTACAGAAAGTTATGACCTAATTAAGAATTGAGAAAATCTGAAAAATGTTTCTGTACATTTTTCTATTTTCTCAGGGCAGTTCTCTTGATCACCCAATTATGGTAACTAAATTAACATGGATGAGTCTGAAAATTTTACTGTGATTCAGAGATTTACAAAAGAACCACTACGCCAAATTTCAGAATTCTTCACAAAGTAGTTCTCCAGATAAAATTCCCAACATTTTAAATTTTATGGATTTAATTCTGGAAAACTATTCACTTTCATGAGCTGAATTTGGTATTGCTGGAAAGTACTCAGAATTCTGAGTTCAGAAAAATTTGGTTCATCGAATTTGGAGTTTCCTAGCTAAAGTTCTATTCATTTGAAGTTTGACCTAAAACTGGAAATTCCAAAAATGTTTAAATTCTGCGGGTGGATCCATCGCACACGTGTCGATCGCGGGAGCCGAGCCACACGGGGCCACAGGACCCTTCCCGCGCCACCACACTGGATCCCGGGCCGCAGCGGATCTGACAATTTAAAATATCGCCACTGACATGCGGGGCCCCCAGTCATCTTCCTCCTCCCGACGCCCGCGCGATCCCGCCGCCGAGCTCGCCAGAGCTCTCGCCGGAGAGGGGTTCCGGCCCTCAGAACTTGCCGATTCTCGCCGCCTGTGCCTATCTCGGCCTGGGGAACACGGTGTTGCCCTCACCAGAGCGTGACAACGGCGGAACAGTGCTCCTGCCGGCAACAGCGGCCGGAAGCTCACCGGCGACGTCGAACTCGGCATCCCCTGCACCTTTTTCAATGCGGTTTGCTCGGGGAGCTCCGCTGACACCTGCTGGTCACGGATATGGACACCGATCCCCGTGAAAACGGCTGCAACTACGACTTCACCGGTGACCTAGACCGGAAATCGTCGCCGAAGCAAAAAGCTCGAAGAACGTCGCCCATACTCGATGAAACTCGATGGTTACTGATCTCAGAGACGCGTGGGCGAGTCTACATCACGTCTTTAGCTCGGTCTAAAGAGTGGTGGCTTACTTTCTATGAATTTCCGGATTTCTCATGGTTCGGTTCTAAACACTCTGCCGCGCTAATCCCCCTAATTCTTTGCCGACCGTGCGAGAGAGAGGGCGAGGTCAGTACGGTTGTGATCAGTACCTCAAGGCGGTTCTTTCTTGTGTTGCTCGTCGGTCACGAAGAAGCCTGTGCTGTCCGGGCACCGGCGATCAGAGGGCGGCGACTCCGGGTGTGCTGCTTCGGATGTGGGCGGGTGGAACCGAGAGAATGGGGAGGGAATTCATGCCGACCAGGGTGCGATCGCGTGTTTTGTAGCCGGCGACCTCATCCCCCGAGCAGGAGGTGGCGCGGTGCCCGCGTTGGGACGGGGTCGTCCCCGTGCGCTGTCGGCCGTAGGGTGTTCGACCGCGTGCCCGAGTGGGTTTGCTCCCCGGGGTGGCTGAACAGTGGGCCCTCTTCTCCCCTCTAATTCTTTCTCCCCCTTTCTTTTGTAAATATCCCAGCTACTGAACATTGAATGGGAGACTTAGCCCCCAAGTATTGGTTTGAATTTGACTTCTCAAATTTAAACTTTGTTGGGTTAAATTTGCTTCATGTTTAAACTGAAATTCAAATTCAGTTTTGAATTATTGCAAATTTAGCTCCCGACAAGATGAACTCCAATAGGGATGAAAATTGGTGGGCTAACTCAGAAAAATGTGCTGAGTTTGAAAATGAAGCTAACTTTTGAATTTGAGTGATGAAAGTTGCTGCAATTTGAATTTACATTCAAATTGGCCTCTTTTTCAAATACCTCCAAAAGTGCCTCAAAAAGTGTTGGATTTGAATGAAATTGGCTTGAACCTTCCCAAGACTTTTCAAGTCCTAGGGGTGAGCTCAACCTCTCATGTTCATGTGTATAAAACCTACTTTGTGAAAGTGAAGGCTTTCCCCTCTAATCACTCTTTTGATGGAGGTTACTTGCTCTTCACAATATTTCCTAAGATATTCACAATAAAAACTGTAGTGTTGTGAGGTGAAGAAAAGTTTTTGCAAATCCCTTTTCTTGGGCTTTTACATCCCTCCCCCCTTAAAAGAATCTCGTCCCGAGATTACAAAAGAAGAGATAGCGATGTAATAGGGACTTACCCGTGTTGAGATGCCATGAACTCCGGTTAATTTGAGCGAATGAATTCCTCGCTCTCCCACGTCGCTTCTTCGGTGGTGTGGTTGCTACAGAGTATCTTGTAGAACCACAATGTTCTGCTACGCGTGGTTCTGGCTTTCTCATCAAGAATTGCCACCGGATATTCATCATATGTCAAGTCCGGTTGCAACTCGCCGATGTCTTTGGTAGGAACAGCAGCTGTATGCTTTAAACATTTTCGCAGTTCCGAAACATGAAAAACATCATGGACACCAGCAAGGGATGCCGGTAGCTCCAATCGATACGCCGCTGGTCCGCATTTCTCGGTGGTAGCGTAGGGTCCAATGAAACGGGGAGCGAGCTTCCCCTTCACACCGAACCGGTGCACGCCTTTCATCGGATACATGCGGAGGTACACGTGTTCCCTAACGTCAAAGTGCGACGGTCTACGCCTCTTATCAGCGTAGCTTTTCTGCCGGGATTGAGCGGCCTTCAGGTTAGCTTGAATTGCCCGAACGCGCTCTTCTGCGTCGTTCACCACATCAACCACGAATGTGACCCTTTCACCGGACTCGCACCAATTTAATGGGGTGCGGCATTTGCGACCGTAGAGAGCTTCGTAGGGTGCCATCTTGATACTCGCCTTATAGCCGTTGTTGTACGAGAATTCCGCCAATGGTAGGTGATCATCCCAGTTCCTACCATGGTGGATGGCACATGCTCTCAACATGTCTTCCAGAACTTGATTCACCCTCTCTGTCTGGCCATCTGTCTGAGGGTGGTAGGCGGAGCTTCTAATCAGTTTAATACCCAAAGCAGCATGCAACTGCTCCCAAAAGCGAGACACAAACAATGCACCTCGGTCTGAGACTATGGTCTTGGGTACACCATGCAGGCATAGAATCCTGGCAATATATAACTCCGCATATCTGTTGGCATGGAAATGTGTATGCACGGGGATGAAGTGAGCTGATTTGGTTAGTCGGTCAACGATCACCCAAATGGAATCATGTTTGTTGGATGTTAAGGGTAATCCCACAATGAAATCCATGCTCACGTCTTCCCATTTCCATGCTGGAGTTTTCAGGGGTTGCAGCAGCCCTGACTTCCTCATATGATCTGCCTTCACTCGTCTACACGTATCACACTCGGATACGTACTTCGCTACCTCCCGTTTCATCCGCGTCCACCAAAATTTCTTTTTCAAATCTTGGTATATTTTGTTGCTGCCCGGATGAATGGAGTACTTAGACAAGTGAGCTTCATCGAGGATCTTTTTCCTCAAATCCATATCCCGGGGTACGACTATGCGGTCATTGAACCATAGCGTCCCCTCATCATCCTTCCAGAAACACTTGATCTCTCCATTGTCTACCATCTCCGGAGATGTGCCATACCCTTATCATTCTTCTAAGCTGCAATGATGTCCTCCCTAATAGTAGGGATGAGGGCAAGGTTGTACAGTGATCCATAAGGAACCAAGTATAAACTTGGCTCTTCCTCCTCCACCGGTGTAATGGTGAGGTGATGGACATGTGATTTCCGACTCAGCACGTCGGCAACCACATTTGCCTTGCCGGGGTGGTAATGAATGTCGATTTCATAATCTTTGATCAATTCTAACCACCTCTTTTGCCTCATGTTCAGCTCCTTCTGGGTGAAAATGTATTTCAAGCTCTTGTGGTCGGTGTAGAGGTGCACCAAATTCCCCAGGAGATAGTGCCTCCACATTTTTAGCGCCAACACCACGGCAACAAGCTCAAGATCATGAGTCGGATAATGCTGCTCATGGTTCCGAAGTTGGCGTGAGCCATAGGCGACCACACGTCCTTCCTGCATCAACACGCAGCCGAGCCCAATACCGGACGCGTCACAATACACGTCGAAGGGCTTTGTTTTATCCGGCTGAGCTAAGACCAGGGCTGTGGTGAGATGCTTCACCAATGCTTGGAATGCTCCTTCACATGCTGTATTCCAAACATATTTCGTCCCTTTCTTCAGCAATTCTGTCATCGGCTTAGCGAGCTTGGAGAAGCTTGGAATGAATCTCCGATAGTATCCCGCTAACCCGAGGAAGCTTCTGACTTCATGAACTGAAGTGGGAGCTTTCCATTTCAGCACCTGCTCTATTTTGCTTGGGTCAACCGCAATGCCTTCTGCTGAGATGATATGTCCCAAGAATGGCACTTGGCTGATCCAAAACTCGCATTTACTGAACTTGGCGTAGAGCTTGTGGTCTCGGAATTGTTGAAGAACGATCCTCAAGTGTTCGGCATGTTCGGCTTCTGTCTTGGCGTAAACCAAGATATCATCGATGAACACTACCACGAACTTGTCCAGCTCCGGCATGAACACCGAGTTCATTAGATACATGAAATGAGCTGGAGCGTTTGTGAGACCAAAGGACATGACGAGATATTCATATAATCCGTATCTCGTCGAGAAAGCCGTCTTTGGGATATCCTCCGCACGGATCTTTATCTGGTGATATCCAGAGCGAAGGTCCATCTTTGAGAACACACTTGCACCCACAAGTTGATCAAACAATATGTCGATGCGGGGCAGTGGGTACTTATTCTTGATGGTGACGGCGTTGAGCGGCTGGTAGTCCACACACAGCCTCAGGGTTTCATCCTTCTTCTTTACAAATAGCGCTGAGCATCCCAAAGGCGAGGAACTCGGCCTAATGAAACCCTTGCTCAACAGATCATTGAGCTGTTCTTTTAGTTCAGCCAGCTCATTGGGAGCCATTTTGTATGGTCTCCGTGATATGGGCGTAGTCCCGGGTGCAAGTTCAATCTTGAACTCGACATCCCGCTCAGGTGGCATGCCCGGAAGATCATCTGGGAACACGTCGGGATACTCCCGGACTACGGGGATGTCCTCCAACTTGAGAGCTTCAGTATGGTTGATCACTGAAACTTCCCGAACTGGATTATCTAATAAGAGGGACTGTGGACGGTGTAATGGGGAGTTGAGGTGAACCATCCGTGATATGGTTTCCAGGACAGCGCCATGGTAACTTAGCCATGACATTCCCAAGATTGCATCAATCTTATGCCCCTCAAGGATAATCATAGTGGTGGGATATATCTTTCCACCTAAGCACAGTGGTGCTTTCGGAACCATCATCATTGCTGAAATCTTTCCTCCCGGTGAGCAGATCATATAAGAACACTCGGTTGGAAAGGCTTCCAGCTGATGCTTAATCACATATGATGCACTTATGAAATTGTGGGTTGCACCAGAATCAAAAAGTACGATGATGGCTTGATGGTTGAGAGTGAACGTACCCGCCAGCACGTTGTCTCCCACTGGGGCGTCCTCATTGTCAAGGTTGCGGACGCCCCCAGTCCGCTGACCAGCCTTCTTCACCGGTGGTCGGCCTCGAGCACCGCCCTGGAACTGGGCTTGCCCGCTGCTCTGCTGCCCCTGGGGACAGTCCTTCGCGGGGCGGTCCCCCGCTGATCGGTGGACGGAATCCTGGGGCGCGTTGTGGCGGTGGAAACGCCCGGGGTACCGTCTGCTGCTGCTGCTGTCTTGGTGGTGGCATCGGCAGACGGAACGGAGGTGACTGAAAAGGACGTCCCCCGAACCGTTGAGGTCGCGCCGGTGGATGCTACTGCTGCCCGGATGGTGTCCGATACACCATACGGTACTTCTGAGGCGCGCCACCACCGCTGCTAGGTGGAGCCCTGCGCTTCCTCTGCTCAGCTGCCAACTCCCGCTGAGCATCCTCTTGCATAATCTCGGCATTGACTAGGTCGTTGAAGGTGCTGTGATTCCACTGAACGAGATGGGTCTTCATTTCGGGGTGTAACCCCATATAGAAATGTTCCCGCTTCTTCTTTTCAGTGGATATATAGTCTGACGCATATTGCGCCAGATGGTTGAAGGCATGGGAGTAGTCATGGGCACTCCTCCCGCCCTGCTTCAGTTCCAAAAATGCTTGGAACTTCCTCTTCATGATCCCGGGAGGAATGTGATAGGCGCGGAACGCCTCCCGGACCTCTTGCCATTCCATGGCATGGCCAGCCGGACGCGAGGCGACATAGTTCGCCGACCACGCACCAGCGGCACCGTGGAGTTGCTGCGCTGCGAACAGAGTCTTCTGCCGCTCCGTACATTGGAGCAGCCCAAACTTGGACTCGATGGTCCGCAGCCAGTTATCAGCCTCCAGTGGTTCTTCAGCTTCTGTGAACACCGGAGGGTGCGTACTCATGAAATCCAAGTACGACACTTCACGGGGCTCACGAGGCCCTCTGTCTTGATGCCCCCCCCCCCCGCCTGGGACGTATTATGCACAATCGTGCGGAGCAGGTCGGTCTGCTCCTCACGACCTCCCACCAGTGCCGCTATCACATCCGCAAGAGTAAGCGGAGGCGGCAGTGGTGGCTGCTGCTGCGGGGTGCTGTCGTAGGCCGGTGGCTGGGAGTCATCGCCTCCCCCTTGGCTAGAGCCACCCACCTCGTGCGTGGTCCTAGTGCGAACCATCTGCAACCATACGACAATAAACATCGGTCCCGCAACATATTGCATGCAGTCAAATAAAATAGGCGTAAACCATAATGACAGTAAACATGCGATACATCTCGTATGTAGATAATGTAATAACTTTGCACAAGCTACACCATTACCAGACCAAACACAAGCTAGTTTAATCCAACTTGATGAACCTCCTCTTTGGAAGCTCACCACAACTAGGTTTGGTCACTACGAGACATTACTATCGCGTTGTCATCACATATACCACCCTTAGGGTACAACAGCCTCTCCAATGAGTTCAACTGTCATTCTTCTGTCCGAATGACCAGTTTCTACCTATTCCAAGTTTTGATCTGGTTCTGGGCATTTTCATGACTCAAGCTGAACACCAAAGTTAAAGTTAACTTCAGTATATTTCCAACGAGTATTCATTTGACCTCAGATCAGCTTTGGTTACAAAGTTATGGTCATTAAAAATCAACAGAATTTCTGGAACAATTTTAACAGCACCTCCCTTGAGAAGTTGCTGTTTTCAACTATGGTTTCCACTGAAATCTGTGCTGAAATTTCAGAAACTTTGAATCGCAAAGATGTAACACATCTTCTACCCTTTCTAAAGATGTATCATATGAACATTTTTTATTTTTCTACTAGGAGTTATGTTTGGAAAACAGAACAGTCCAGAGAGTGTTTAACTCTGTCCTGAATCTGGACAGTCTAAATCTCTCTGGGTTTTAAGCCATCTTAAGGTGGTTTTCGACTCTGAAAATCTACAACAAAGTTGTAGAGTACTTAAATACCTTTCCAGAACTATATACCACACTTACCTGGGCTAAAATACCTGTGAGTTATGCCCTGTTGAAGATCAGCAAACTTGCTGCCCAAAACAGAGCACTCTGTTTTTCAGTCTTTTTGGAACTACACTTCTCACTACCCAATTTGTCTACCCAACCAGGGTCCTAAATGTTGAACCTAATGATTTTAATTCCTTGTTATCATTACTTTCATGCATAGGCTTACAATATCTCGGTACTACGTTCCTCATAAAAAGAAAATCCTAACCGGATTATACCGGCATATACGTCTCAAGTGTGGCACTAAACGGTCTCTCGCACACGTTTGCTACACGGATACATACGTGGTTAGTACCTGCAGAAGACCACACAATAATGGTGCACTCAATGGTTGGTTTCATTTCAGGCAGGACCATATTTAAAAGTAAATACAAACGCCCGTATCATTTCCATACGGCCGTCCTTGAGTTAGGTCACGTCTCAAGGTACGTGATC
This sequence comes from Neostapfia colusana, assembly GCA_030760725.1. NCBI lineage: Eukaryota > Viridiplantae > Streptophyta > Magnoliopsida > Poales > Poaceae > Neostapfia > Neostapfia colusana. The sequence continues at coordinate 36,800,988 of JASWHV010000009.1, read as the reverse complement.
GTGTTTCAACACCACACGAAGGGGAACCTGAGTAGGTCATGAACGGGTCGTCACGGTTGGGAATGTTATCAACCCAACAGATACCACCTACTGCCCTGCAGGGCACACCGATGGCAAGCGCTGCGTATGTCCTCCTGGTCTATTTCCAGACGAACACACTCTCGCATTACTGACCACACGATGGGGTCTCCACTTACTTGCCTAATGCACGCTAGGGATCAGCGTTTCATATGAACTCAGGAACATGAAGAGTCCAAGAGTTTCATATTGACGTCTCACACCAAGCTGTGAGACTTATCCCTGAACCACGTTCCTCGTCAGGGGAGCTAACCGAAATTGAACCGCTTTCGGTGGCGTTCCTTACCATTCTTATCAGAGCGTAGGTGCGTTGTTACATAATTGAAATTCAGAATTATAACACATAAGTTAGTCTTTGCCACTTTAAGTAACTAAACTAATATAGTCCTTACTTGGGCAACTATCGATTCCTCACCGTAAACCTAAGTTCTTCCCGTAATACAGTCCTTAAGTACTGTGCTATCCCCAATGCAGCTCTGATACCAGGCTGTGGCGGACCGGAATCCGCTCATCCAGGATCGCAGAGGGTGGTGCCGCACGATGCGACACCCGACAGCACACGTCATAAGAACATAATATATTACATGGGAAAACAAACTGAACTGTACAAAAAGGTACAACTTCAGTTACAAACTAATATTTATTTTACACAGCGGAAGTCTACTCTGTACAACCCACGCCCGCCTATCTAGCAAAAGTCGGTTGCCCAGCCCTAGGGAAACCAACACTGGCTGCACTCCTCAGCTCAGCGCGGCGTGTACGGCTCCCACTCAGCCGTGGTCCCCGACGGAGGGTAACCCTCGTCGGTGGACTCGTACTCCCAGTCCGTGGGTGGCTCCTCACCTGAAAAACACTTAAGCAGCAACCGTGAGCGCGAAGGCTCAGCAAGGCTTAACCGTCTCACCTAAACATGAAACTCTACATGAGGTGTACAATGACATAGGATAGTCATATTGCAACAAATGGACTCGCCTACAAGTTCATCCTTAGTTCAACTTTTAGCAACAAGTTAACAGTTCAGGAAGCTGAAATTTAGTAAGCAATATTTGGTGGAAAACATGTAGCAATACAATATTATATCATATCAGCAATATTGAATCACCATATTTCATACATTATTCTACGTCACGACTCAGTGACCAAGTGGTACTCTTCACTGCGAGGGACGGCGAATCGACTCGATATACACCTGCAGGGAACATTAAAGAGCACGTCACGTACACCCACCCGTGGAGCTGCATAGCACGCTCACTCGATGTCGTACGGGACAACCTTTCACCCAACAGCCCAAACGTCGAACCGGTCGCACCGACACGAGCAGGAGGTTCCCCACACGGAGCATCTCTCTATGCCCGTTGGCAGATTTCCACCTTGCTACCCTCAGCCTACACCTATAAATCGGTGCGTTATGCCTCGACGCCCGGAGGTTTAGGCTACATCGGTTTATCGGGGCCCATATATCTGATATGCCTTCGGTACGTTCAAACTTGATCAGCGTGGGCCGCACACGGATCGGTCCTCAATCGACACGGACAGGGCTGCGCACACAAGACTTCCTCTTGTTGCGCCCTAGCCCCTGCCTAGTCTCATTTTCATTACTAAAGTGATCTCACATCACTCAACCGAACCCGTGTGTCCCAAGCCTATCTCGCAAGTATATTCCAACTACTCGACTTGTACCAAAGTTCTATGAAACATTAAGCATAGCCTGTGTACTCGAGGTCTTAGACACTACCCTCACTCTTATGGAAAATTTCTGGTCATGCAAGTGGAGTTTCATTCATCCTATACCTAATGCACATTCATACATCACCCTACATATGTAAACAAAGTAAAAACTTTATAAAAGAGTTAATGCAAACCGGGGCTTGCCTTGTTGCTGCTGGTCAGTAGTTAGCTCTTCTTCCGGAAGGAGAAAGTCCAGTACTTCCGGAGTCTCTTCTTCAGCGACTACACGTTTATTGAAATACGATGTGTACACTGGAATACTTAATTACTAATAACTCTAGCTAACCCTCCTCTCTGGTTCTGAAATATTTATGGTGGATTGGTAGGGTCCTAACCAGAGTCGTGACCAAGTTTTATTTGAAACAAAGTTCAATTGAACCTTGTACAAATAAATGCCTATTTGGTCAATATTTGAGCCTCTAAGTAATTCCAGGGTTTTTCATGGCTCCAACCATTACTTTCTGGAAACTAGAATTTAGGATGGTTCTAATGGAGTTGGTTTCATGTCATTTGAAGAATTCTACAGAAAGTTATGCCCTAATTAAGATTTGAGAAAATCTGAAAAATGTTTCTGTACATTTTTCTATTTTCTCAGGGCAGTTCTCTTGATCACCCAATTAGGGTAACTAAATGAACTTGGATGAGTCTGAAAATTTTACTGTGATTCAGGGATTTACAAATGAACCTCTCAGCCAAATTTCAGAATTTTTCACAAAGTAGTTCCCCAGATAAAATTCCCAACAGTTTAAACTTTAGGGATTTAATTCTGGAAAACAATTCACTTTATGAGCTGAATTTGGTATTGCTGGAAAGTACTCAGAATTCTGAGTTCAGCAAAATTTGGTTCATCGAATTTGGAGTTTCCTAGCTAAAGTTCTATTCATTTGAAGTTTGAACTAAAACTGGAAATTCCAAAAATGTTTAAATCCTGCGGGTGGATCCATCGCACACGTGTCGATCGCGGGAGCCGAGCCACACGGGGCCACAGGACCCTTCCCGCGCCACCACACTGGATCCCGGGCCGCAGTGGATCTGATGATTTAAAATATCGCCACTGACATGCGGGGCCCCCAGTCATCTTCCTCCTCCCGACGCCCGCGCTATCCCGCCGTCGAGATCGCCGGAGCTCTCGCTGGAGAGGGGTTCTGGCCCTCGGAACTTGCCGATTCTCGCCGCCTGTGCCTATCTCGTCCTGGGGAACACGGTGTTGCCCACACCAGAGTGTGACAACGGCCGGAACAGTGCTCTTGCCGGCAACAGCGGCCGGAAGCTCACCGGCGAATTCGAACTCGGCATCCCCTGCACCTTTTTCGATGCGGTTTGCTCGGGGAGCTCCACCGACACCTGCTGGTCACGGACATGGACACTGATCCCCATGAAAACGGCTGCAACTACGACTTCACCGGTGACCTAGACCAGAAATCGGCGCCGATGCAAAAAGCTCGAAGAACGTCGCCCATCCTCGATGAAACTCGATGGTTTCTGATTTCAGAGATGCGTGGGCGAGTCTAGATCACGTGTTTAGCTCGGTCTAAGGAGTGGTGGCTTACTTGCTACGAATTTCCGGATTTCTCATGGTTCGGTTCTAAACACTCCGACGCGCTACTCCCCCAAATTCTTTGCCGACCGTGCGAGAGAGAGGGCGAGGTCAGTACGGTTGTGATCAGTACCTCGAGGCAGTTCTTTCTTGTGTTGCTCGTCAGTCACGAAGAAGCCTGTGCGGTCCGGGCGCCGGCGATCAGGGGGCGGCGACTCCGGGTGCGCTGCTTCGGATGTGGGCGGGTGGAACCGAGAGAATGGGGAGGGAATTCACGCCGACCAGGGTGCGATCGCGTGTTTTGTAGCCGGCGCCCTCATCCCCCGAGCAGGAGGTGGCGCGGTGGCCGCGTTGGGACGGGGTCGACCCCGTGCGCTGTCGGCCATAGGGTGTTCGACCGCGTGTCTGAGTCGGTTTGCTCCCCGGGGTGGCTGACCAGTGGGCCCTCTTCTCCCCTCTAATTCTTTCTCCCCCTTTCTTTTGTAAATATCTCAGCTACTGAACATTGAATGGGAGACATAGCCCCCAAGTATTGGTTTGAATTTGAGCTCTCAAATTTAAACTTTGTTGGGTTAAATTTGCTTCATGTTTAAACTGAAATTCAAATTCAGTTTTGAATTATTGCAAATTTAGCTCCCAACAAGATGAACTCCAATAGAGATGAAAATTGGTGGGCTAACTCAGAAAAATGTGCTGAGTTTGAAAATGAAGCTAACTTTTGAATTTGAGTGATGAAAGTTGCTGCAATTTGAATTTATATTCAAATTGGCCTCTTTTTCAAATACCTCCAAAAGTGCCTCAAAAAGTGTTGGATTTGAATGAAATTCGGCTTGAACCTTCCCAATACTTTTCAAGTCCTAGGGGTGAGCTCAACCTCTCATGTTCATGTGTAGAAACCCTACTTTGTGAAAGTGAAGGCTTTCCCCTCTAATCACTCTTTTGATGTAGGTTACTTGCTCTTCACAATATTTCCTAAGATATTCACAATAAAAACTATGGTGTTGTGAGGTGAAGAAAAGTTTTTGCAAGTCCCTTTTCTTGGGCTTTTACACATAACCCCTATTTCACTACGAATGTAACAAAAACGAGTGAAATCCAAAGGTTTTGTAAAAATTCAGCCAGTTGTTGTTCGGTATCTACATGGTGAAGCACAATGTTCCCTTTTTTGACATTATCACGGAGAAAGTGATACCTAATGTCAATGTGCTTAGTTCTCGAATGTTGCACGGGGTTTTTAGCAATGCAAATGGCACTAGTGTTACAACAAAACAGTGGAACACTATCTAGATCAACCCCATAGTCCTTAAGTGTTTGAACAATCCAAAGAATTTGTGAGCAAGCACTAGCAGCAGCTACATATTCAGATTCGGCTGTGGATTGTGCAACTGAACTTTGTTTTCTAGAGGACAAGGCAACAAGTGAATTACCAAGAAAATGACAAGAACCAGAAGTACTTTTCCTATCAATCCTACAACCCCCAAAATCAGCATCGGAAAAAGCTTTCAAAGTAACGGTTGAGGAAGAAGGAGAAAAATGCCAAATTCCTGAGTTCCAAGTAAGTACCTGATAATCCTTTTGACAGCTTGACGATGTGAAGCACGTGGTGTGACACCCTCATTTTTGGTTTCTGCATGTATTCATGTTTCATGTAGAGAAAACATTTTAAAAGAAGAGGGGACAGAGAAAGAATAAAAAAGATAGCCAAAAAGAGCCGAATCCAGTTCACAGAGAGCGCCGAAGACAACTTCTGTGGCTCGCTGGCCACGTGGCGTGTTCGGAGCTCATCCCTGTGAAGCGGGGAGAGGTCCGCCGCTAAACTGGCTACGTGGCAGGCTCGGGGCTCATCTCCGCAAAGGGGGAGAGGTCCGACCCCATGAGACACGTGTTGCCCCCGGAGCTAGCCTATGGGGAGAAGCAAGGCCAGCCGCAGGACACATGTCACCCTTGGAGCTAGTCACCGCGGAAATCAGAGGATCAGACGCGCGGGATACGTGTCGACCTCGGAGCTCACCTCCGAGAGGTCCTGTTCTATTGGACATATGTCGCCACCGGAGCTTATCTCCGGGAGGTCCGTCACTGTTGGACACATGTCAACTTCAGAGCTCGTCTATGAGCAGAAAGGGAGTCTGGCGCTGTTAGGACACGTGGCACACCCGGAGCCACCTCCGAAGAGAGGGAAGGTCCGGCACTGACACGTGGCGTGCATGGAGCCACCTCCAAATAAGAGAGGAGGTCCTGACCGCCAGGATACGTGGCGCATGCGGAGCTCACCTCCGAAGGAGAAGGGAGGTCTCTCTCGCTTGACACGTGGCACAACCGGAGCTCGTTTCTGCGGAAAGGAGGAGACCAGGCCCCGGTGGACACGTGGAGCTTCCGGAGCTCATCACCGCGGAGGTAACGAGTTCTAGAGCGGTTTTTTGATTCTGTACGCGTAGAAATATCGGTACGGAGGAGAAACCGACCTCAATTCCACAATGTTACCGCACCAAATCAACTCAAGAAAGTTGTTAAGATTCAACGATAATTTGAATAGGACTCTTATTCGAAATACAATCAGATTAGGACTATTCTTCTCCCGATAATAAATAGAACCCAGAACCTCTGGCTGAAACCACGGACTTCTTTTCCACCTCTTGAACCGACGACTTAGAGCCCTATCCCCAACTCGCCGAGTAAGCCCATCGCCGGAGTTCAGTCGAGGAAGATCGCCGGAAGGGAGCCTAACGATCTGTCTTGCTAAAAGAAGGACCCTGAGACCACGAAGAACGTAAGGTAGGTCTTCAATATCACCTTACGACATCATCGTGTTTTTTTGCATCTGATCTTCGATTCCTTTCGAACAGAAGCTTTCTCGTGGACAGATCACTTGTTGATCGGGTTGATCTAAAGACAAGATCATCGCCACATCCACATTTGATCCGAACACCTCTGTTCATTATAAAACCATGCAATCCATGCAAGTATACGTAAACTGATCTAATAAAACTGATTATAGGATAGCATGCATATGCATCATCGCATCTAGTTAAAGTTTATGCATGATATTGATTGTTGTGAATCTTATATGTGCGTGATCATGTATAGAAGGACAAGCTCAGGGAGCTGTCTACGACGAACTGCAACAACAAGGTTTCGAGATCCAAGAGCAACCGGAACCGCAAGAACAAGGCAAGTTCCCCTTGACCATATTGATCCTATGTTTTGGGGAAACTATTTTGTTTTGCGAAAAGGTGTGTGTGCTGAGTCAAACATGATGGGAAACCCTTTTATAGGAGTTTACTAGTTTTGGTTAAACCACCCTTGTCGCCAAGGATGTTTATGAGTCGGGTGTTGTTTTTACTTTTATGCTTCGCTGAGTCCATGGGATTGGGAAGCGAGATAGATGTGTCTAGATAACTGCACTCGTAATGATAATGAGAAACTGATGTTGTTAATGAACATGGATCAGAGGGAGATCTAGGCAAGACTGGGTTTGTGAATGAGGTAGCATGAGATGGTGGTTTACTTTCCGTAGATCTAAGGACCGGTTCATGCGAGCAGATGCTAGGATAACAGTGCCACCACAAGGCCAAGTATTGGTGCGGCTTAGCTGACTAATTAGGTAAGTTGCTAGATTGTTATGGACCGTGGAAGGTGCGGGGAATAGGAGTCGAGTGAGGACTGCCCTGGGAACTGCATGGCACAAGAGGGGGCCCGTGGGTGGGAGAATTGGAGATTCTAGCCTGCCGGTGAAACCTTAGTGAGTCCATACATCTAGTAACCCCTTTGTAAAGGCTATTTTGTGATCTCTTGGCCATACACCGACGGTTGAGTACTGGTATAATGGAGGTTCTGCAGTCGCCGACGGGTGACGAAATCATAAAATTGTGGGTAAAGAGGTGCAAACTCTGCAGAGTCTAAAACTATCATGATAGCCGAGCTTACAGTCACGAGCGCCTGGCCAACTTCCAAGATTAGTTGGGATGGTGATTGCATATGGTTATTGGTTATGGTTTGGTTTTGGTTTGGTGTTCAGGACTGTTGAGTCTGGGTGATAAGATGAGTTGCATGACTGTTGAGTCATGGCAACGAGATTGGTCTCGGTGGGAGATGAAGTTGTTTATGAGATGAAATGGTAGCGAATACGAGATGGTATTCGTGAGATGGTAGCGAATATGAGGAGTTATTCGTGAGCAAGAATGAGGTTGATTAATGTCTGGATGGGACATGGAAAGTAATGAACATAATGGAGGTATGATCGGTATTTTAATACATGTTGGGATTACATTCACTTAAAGATAAGTTGCTGTTTTATCGTGGTTTTTGATAAATAACTTTGCTTTCTGCAATGAGCCTTTTTGTACCTACCTTGTTATGAGCTACATATCATATTTTCCCGCACTTGTTGAGTACATCATTGTACTCAAACTTGCATTATTATTTCATCAGAAACAGGAGAAGATTACTATGAAGACCAAATAGAGCATTAGGTGTGTAATCTGTTCTCAACCTTGCCTGTGGGGATGGAGTAGAGATGGAGCCACTGCTGCTTAGAATTGCTTACGCATTAGTTAGATTGCTTCCGCATTAGAATAAAGACTTCCGCTGTTTAGATTAAGACTTTCGCTGTGAGCATGAGTCCAAGACTCATGAAACCTTGTAATAAACTCTGTTATTCGTGGTTATATATATTCTGAATTCAGTTTGTGGAACATATGTGTATGTGTGATGAACATCCTGGGCACACATATGCATCAGTTCTCAGTTCCGTGGTTTTCCACAGAATTGAGGGCGTCACAGATTGGTATCAGAGCCACGGTTGAGTGTAGATTACACACCTAGATACAATCACAGATTGGCATCAGAGCCACGGGTTGACGGTAGGTTACACGCTTAGATAAGTTCACAGATTGGTATCAGACACAGATTGGTATCAACCTGCCATGGATAGATCACACAACCTAGATAGATCACAGATTGGTAGCTAAGCCACGCTGACCATAGGATGCAAGCCTAGGAAAGGCTATAGTTGGTTCACAGATTGGCAGCACTCTAAGCCATATAGGACCCCCATTGAACAAAGCCTTGAATAGGAGTTGTGTGAGCCCTTGTGATGATTGTTTGTGATTGTGTGCTTAGTGTGAGTTGTGGGACGTATCAAGACGTTGTCCATATCCACACACAAGTAGAAAGAGGAGTGAGATGCTTTGGCAATTGTTCACATCCTCATATGGGGTAATATATATAGTCCAACCCACCTTGATGCATATAGTTGAGGGGATCTACCTAACCTTCTAACCTTCTATTCTATTTCGATCTCTCTCACAGATGGTGAGAGGAAACGCCGGCCGAAGGAACGTCCGTGACAACCAAGAGGATGGCCACGATGAAGTTCCTGTTAACCCCGGAGCTGGTGAGAACAATCTGGAATGGTTGATGGTCATGCAGAACCAACTTATGCAAACTATGATCCAAACATTGGGTCAATTATAGGCCAACAACAACAACCCTGTTCCGGCACCACTGCCACCACCACCGCCGGCTCATCACAGACTGGGTGAGTTCATGAGGAATTGACCACCCACCTTTGCTCAAGCTAACGACCCCATGGAGGCCGACGACTGGTTGAAATCCATGGAGAAGAAGCTTGCCATAGTGCAGTGCAATGACCGAGAGAAGGTTCTTTTTGCGTCGCACCAACTTATGGGAGCTGCCGCTGACTGGTGGGATGCCCTATGCAATGCTCATGTCGACCCGGAAAAGATCACTTGGACTGAGTTCAAGGAGAGTTTCTGCTCTCATTACATCCCTGCTGGTGTAATGATGCTCATGAGACAGGAGTTTGAAGGTCTCCGCCAAGGACAGAGAAGCGTGAATGAGTATCTCAACAAGATCCCACAACTGTCCTGGTATGCCCCCGAAGATATCAACTCAGACCAGAGGAAGCAATACCTGTTCATGAGAGGGTTGAACAATGAGATCCAGGTTCAGCTCCTCAACAATGACTACACAAGTTTTCAGAAGCTGGTTGACAAGGCTATAGTAGTCGAAAGCAAGATCCGAGAGATCGAGCGAGAGTGCAAGAAGAAGATGCAATACCAGCCTCAAGGGAGCAACGTACGACCTCGGTACATGCCCCCAGCTGCAGCACAGTATGGATCGACCGCTCCGGTATTGCAAAAGCACCTCGTGTGCCCTTTCCCCCTATGCCCCGACCCAACATGGGTGCTCATGTTCAAAACCCCCGCCCCGACGTACCTGCTGCCATAGGCAACAGGGCATGCTTTGCATGCGGGGAAACAGGACACTTCGCGAGCCAGTGCCCGAGGAGAGGACCTGGACAGCAAGGCAACGTGCCCAAGCAGAACACGCGACCAAACGGAGGGGACAATCAATGAAACCGTGGACAGCAGAACTATGCTCGCGGCAACGTGAACCATGTCTCTGCTGAGGAAGCACAACAGGCTGAGGACGTCGTAATTGGTATGTTCTTTGCCAACTCCAACCCAGCCACCATCTTATTTGATGCTGGAGCATCACATAACTTCATATCATCCAAGTATGTTGCCAAGCATAATCTACCCATATCACACTTAAAATGTGCTATGTTAGTTAATTCTCTCGGTGGAGAGATGAGGACTAATATAGTATGTCTCAAAGTAAGCCTTAAAATAAGGGGGGTAGACTTCCTTGCCAACCTCATTGTCTTGGATTCCCAAGGGATTGACATAATACTCGGGATCGATTGGTTAAGCAAGCACAACGGGGTAATCCAATGTGCTGAAAGAAGCGCGCAGTTGACAAATGAGCACGGTATCCATGTCGAGTTTGAGTCAGCCCGACAAACAACCGAGAAGGTAATCTTGAACCACGTCGAAGGAGCAACATTGGACAGCATTCCAGTGGTTCAGGAATTCTCGGACGTGTTTCCAGAGGAGCTTTGAGGTATGCCACCTGATCGGGACATTGAGTTTGCCATTGATTTGGTACCCGGAACTGCACCCATAGCAAAGAGACCCTATAGGATGCCCGTCAATGAACTAGTAGAACTCAAGAAGCAAATTCAGGAGCAGTTGGAGAAGGGTTTTATACGTCCAAGCTCGTCACCATGGGGAGCCCCCGTGCTCTTCGTGGACAAGAAGGATGGGACCCAAAGGATGTGCGTGGACTATAGGTCTCTCAACAAGGTAACAATCAAGAACAAATACCCTCTACCCCGTATAGAGGACCTATTCGACCAAATGAAAGGAGCCCGAGTGTTCTCTAAGATTGATCTTCGGTCGGGATACTTCCAGCTGAATATTAAGCCCCCCGATATACCCAAGACTGCCTTTCGAATACGGTATGGTTCGTATGAATATACTGTCATGTCTTTTGGGTTAATAAATGCACCCGTATACTTCATGTACCTCATGAACAAGGTTTTCATGGAGTACTTGGATAAGTTCGTCGTGGTTTTCATCAACGACATTATGGTGTATTCAAAAAGTGAGGAGGAGCATGAAGAACATTTGAAATTGACCTTGCAGAAAATGCATGAGCATCAATTGTATGCCAATCTTAACAAGTGTCAATTTTGGTTAAAGGAAATATCGTTCCTAGGCCACATTATCTCCGAGGAAGGGGTATCGGTTGATCCCAGAAAAGTGGAAGATGTTTGAAGTGGAACCAACCGCAAAACGTGAGGGATATTCGGAGTTTTCTTGGGATGGCTGGATACTACTGACACTTCATCAAGGACTTCTCTAAGATAGCAAAGCCGATGACGGAGTTGCTAACGAAGGGAAAAGCCTTTCAATGGACACCAGCATGCCGAGAAAGTTTCGAGGAACTCAATAAAAGGCTAACCACAGCGCCGGTTTTGGTATTGCCGGACGTGAGCAAGAGCTTTGACATATATTGTGACGCATCTAGACAAGAGCTCGGATGTGTGCTCATGCAAGAAGGACAAGTGGTAGCCTATGCTTCACGACAATTAAAGAAGCACGAGCTTAATTATCCTACCCATGACTTGGAGCTAGCAGCAGTAGTGCATGCATTGAAGATTTGGAGACATTATATCCTTGGTCATCGATGTGAGATCTATACGGATCATAAAAGCCTCAAGTACATATTTACACAAACGGACCTGAATTTGAGGAAACGTCGATAGTTGGAACTTATCAAGGATTACGATGTTGGAATCAACTACCACCCTGGGAAGGCCAATGTACTAGCTTATGCATTGAGCCGGAAGGGAGCATGTCACCAACTCACGGTTTGGGAGCTACCACCCGAACTACGTAAGGAGTTCAAACGGTTACACCTCGGATTCTTGAACAACATGGAAATGATGGAGATTCACTCTTCATTGGAGGAGATCAAGGAAAGGATCCGACAAGGAATGGAGAAGGATTTCAAAGAAGATGAGAAGGGTACGCTTTGGCTAGGAAAAAGGATTTGTGTGCCTAATGTGAAGCACATCCGCGACATAATATTAAAAGAGGCACATGATTCACCCTATTCCATACATCCCGGAAGTACCAAAATGTACAAGGACTTGAAGACTTGTTATTGGTGGGATGGTATGAAAAGGGACATAGCCGAATACGTTGCCCTATGCGACACATGCCAATGGGTGAAGACCGAACATCAAAGACCCGCTGGATTGTTGCAACCCTTGAAGGTACCCGAGTGGAAGTGGGAGGACATCAGTATGGATTTCGTCGTTGGATTGCCACGTACTCAGTCAGGTTACGACTCCATCTGGGTTATCGTGGACCAATTGACGAAAACAGCCCATTTTCTCCCTGTAAGGGCCATGTACAACATTGCACAATTAGCCGAGTTGTACATGGAGCAGATCGTGTGCCGTCATGGAGTCCCGAGGAGGATAGTCTCAGATCGAGGTTCTCAGTTTACATCTAGATTCTGGAGGAAGCTACAGAAAGCTATGGGTACACGACTGGAATTTAGCTCCGCCTATCACACACAAACTGATGGGCAAACCGAAAGGACAAACCAAATTTTGGAGGACATGTTGAGAGCTTGCGCCTTGAAACATGGGCGTAGTTGGGATAGGAGTTTACCGTACGCCGAATTCTCCTATAACAACAGCTATCAAGCTAGCTTGAAGATGTCGCCTTTCGAAGCATTGTATGGTAGACGGTGTAGAACGCCGCTGTTTTGGAACTAAACCAGAGAGAACCAGGTGTTTGGACCCGAAGTGCTACAAGAAGCTGAAAAGCAAGTCCAAACGATACGGGAGAACTTAAAGGCTGCTCAATCACGACAGAAAGGCTATGCGGACAATAGGTGAAGGAAGTTGACCTTCGAAGTAGGAGACTTCGTATACCTTAATGTATCGCCTATCCGTGACCAACGACGTTTCAACGTCAAAGGCAAGCTAGCACCTCACTACATCGGACCATTTATGATTTTGGACAAGCGAGGAGAAGTGGCTTATCAACTAGAGCTCCCAACATATCTCTCCGACGTACATGACGTGTTTCATGTATCCAAGCTCAAGAAGTGCTTGAGAGTGCCCGAGGAGCAAGTACCAATGGAAGAGCTTGAACTTCAAGAGGACCTGACTTATGCAGAGCACCCTGTCTGAATTTTTGGATGTAAAGGAATGGGTCACAAGGAACAATGTAATCCGATGGTGCAAGGTACAACGGAGCCATCACACCGAAGCTGAAGCCACATGGGAGCGTTAAGAAGACATCAAGGCAGAATTCCCTCATCTATTCTCTACCAACGAATCTCGAGGGCAAGATTCAATTTAAGGGGGTAGATTTGTGGCACCCTCATTTTTGGTTTCTGCATGTATTCATGTTTCATGTAGAGAAAACGTTTTAAAAGAAGAGGGGACAGAGAAAGAATAAAAAAGATAGCCAAAAAGAGCCGAATCCAGTTCACAGAGAGCGCCGAAGACAACTTCCACGGCTCACTGGCCACGTGGCGTGTTCGGAGCTCATCCCTGCAAAGTGGGGAGAGGTCCGCCGCTAAACTGGCTACGTGGCAGGCTCGGGGCTCATCTCCGCAAAGGGGGAGATGTCCGACCCCGTGAGACACGTGTTGCCCCCGGAGCTAGCCTACGCGGAGAAGCAAGGCCAGCCGCAGGACACATGTCACCCTCGGAGCTAGTCACCGTGGAAATCAGAGGATCAGATGCGCGGGATACGTGTCGACCTCAGAGCTCACCTCTGAGAGGTCCGGTTCTATTGGACTCGTGTCGCCACCAGAGCTTATCTCCGGGAGGTCCATCACTGTTGGACACGTGTCAACTTCGGAGCTCGTCTATGAGCAGAAAGGGAGTTTGGCGCTGTTAGGAGACGTGGCGCACCCGGAGCCACCTCCGAAGAGAGGGAAGGTCTGGCACTGACACGTGGCGTGTGCGGAGCCGCCTTCGAATAAGAGAGGAGGTCCCGACCGCCAGGATACATGGCGCACGCGGAGCTCACCTCCGAAGGAGAAGGGAGGTCTCGCTCGCTTGACACGCGGCACAACCGGAGCTCGTCTCTGCGGAAAGGAGGAGACCAGGCCCCGGTGGACACGTGGAGCTTCCGGAGCTCATCACCGCGGAGGTAACAAGTTCTGGAGCAGTTTTTGGATTCCGTACGCGTAGAAATATCGGTACGGAGGAGAAACCGACCTGAATTCTACAATGTTACCGCACCAAATCAACTCAAGATAAGTTGTTAAGATTCAACGATAATCTGAATATGACTCTTATTCAAAATACAATCAGATTAGGACTCTTCTTTGTGGCGGACCAGGATCCGCCCATCCAGGATCGCAGAGGGTGGTGCCGCACGATGCGACACCTGACAACACACGTCATAAGAACACAATATATTACATGGGAAAACAAACTGAACTGTACAAACAGGTACAAACTTCAGTTACAAACTAGTATTTATTTTACACAGTGGAAGTCTACTCTGTACAACTCACGCCCGCCTATCTAGCAAAAGTCAGTTGCCCAGCCCTAGAGCAACCCACACTAGCTGCACCTCTCAGCTCAGCGCGGCGTGTACGGCTCCCACTCAGCCGTGGTCCCCGACGGAGGGTAACCCTCGCCGGTGGACTCGTACTCCGAGTCCTTGGGTGGCTCCTCACCTGAAAAACACTTAAGCAGCAACCGTGAGCACGATGGCTCAACAAGGCTTAACCGACTCGCCTAAGCATGAAACTCTACATGAGGTGTACAATGACATAGGATAGTAATATTGCAGCAAAAGGACACGCCTACAAGTTCATCCTTAGTTCATCTTTTAGCAACAAGTTAACAGTTCATGAATCTGAAATTTCGTAAGCAATATTTGGTGGCATGTAACACCCCAAAATTCTGTTAAGAGGGGAATTTAAAATTTTTTGGACGTATTGCATGTGGTGCAGAAATTCAAATTCAAATTGGGATTCAAATTCAAATCAAAACAGAAAAGAAATGGAAAAAGAAAAACCCCCGGCCAGTGGGCCGAAACCCATCAGCCGGCCCACCATTTCTCCCCCCCCCCCGCCAGCCCACAGCCGCGCGCCTCTCCCTCTCACTGACACACGGGGCCCGCGTGTCATCCCCCACCTCTCGCTCGCGCCAACCGCCGGGACTCCTCCGCGCGCCCGAATCCAAACCACCCCGGAAACCGCGTCCCCCAGCCGAAATTCTGGTCCCCGGACGACTCCAGCTCGATCCCAACCGACCGCCGCCCTCCCTCATCTATATAAGTGCCGGCATCGCCCGTTTTTTTCATCCCGATCGACTGTTTTTCCTCCCGGTGAGAACCAGAGCTTCTCCAGCCGTTTTCTCTCGATCCCTGCTCAGATTTTCCGATCTAACGCGCCGATCATGTTCCACCGCCTCCGGGTAATCACGCAGGTGCAGAAAACTCGGTGGTTTGCGCTCTAGGCACAGCTCCGACAAGCACCGCAGCGATTCCATCTCGGACCTCGTCGCCGACCGTCTTCCAGGACCTCCGAGCTTAAGAAAAACCCCGAAGTGAGATCCCCGACCTCCCCTCTACCGTTCTATGCCATGAAATCCCAGTTTTAGGAAGTATAGACGAAGATCCGAAGTTTTCCGGCGAGATCGCCGCCTCCCGCCGCCGCGCGCCGCCGGGCAGCGCTGCCCGCGCACGGTCAGGGCGACGTGGCCGCTTGTGCGCCATCTATTTTAAATCGCACGGTAGAATTAAAACCCGCGCGTACCGGTTCGGCGATCTAATCTGAGCCGTCTGTTTTAAATCGGACGGTCCACATCAGCCCCGCATTATAAAGGCCGGGATTCTTACGCGCTACCCCCTGGGGATCTCGGAAAACACGAGCTAGCCCCGGAAACTTCTGATCTAGCCCCTAGAACTTCAGAAATTCGTGTAAATTCATTTAAAAATCAGTTTTAGCCCCTGGACTTAATAAAAATTAGGAAAACCACTTTGTTATGTGTAGTTAGACCCCTGGAAATTTATGAAATAATAAATTAGACCCTGTAGTAGGGTGAATTTACCTTTTTGACCCTATATGATATTAAAATTTAGAAATTTTAATATGTGATTAGGATTTAAATTTAAAAAGGTGAGGCAAACACATTGTAAATTCAAATTTAAACTCTCCTAGCACTTGGAAAACTTTAGAGTGAGTTAAAAATAGATTTTAAGCTGAAATGAATCTGTCTAATTGTTTGTTCACATTTATTAGTTATAGGGACACATTTTTAGGTTAGGAAATAATTCTGAAAATTGGTAAAATAAATTTAAATTAGTTCACGTCAGAGGAGAAGTTCAAAAATATATTATTTAATATTTTAGATCAGAACCTATTCTGTTTAGATGATATGCCCTACTATTTAATATTAAAACTCACTTTTAGACATAGAAAGTACATCTGAAAAATATAGGAAAATGGGTATGCATAATTAGAAAATGATACATATGTTTAGAAATCTGAATACAAAAGTTAGAAATCATATACATATGTTTAAAAGTGCATGTAGGCTAAAAAAATCAACACACCTAGAGTAACCACAACACTTAGACATGTGAATGACTATCATATGTATGTATGTGTGGAGGGAAAGTGTGAACTATGTCTTACGGATTGTTGTTTTCTTTTGCTATGTGTGTTGGCATGAGTAGAACCTGCCCCAGAGCAAGTTCTTCCCTTCCAAGATCAGGACTATCCATTCCCAGAGCAGCAGGAAGAAGGCAAGTGTCCTTGACCACTTTGATCCTATGCTAGGATGAGTAGATAGAATTATTTGCATTGTCAATTGAAATATGAATCCCATGTTAGGAAGTTTCCCTAGAATTGCATTACCTTGTTTCCTTGTAGCTTGGGTTGGGATTTATTTTACCATATCAATTATTTATATGCTTATGATTAGCCATGCTTAGAATGGGATAATTGGGATATGAGATCATCAATTTATTTACCTTACTCTTGAATGAGATATTATGAGTTATGTAGAGGTAGGGATCGAGGCAAGTTGGATGATTTGGTTGGTGTTGTGTGCACGAGACTCGGGTTTGTGTTTAGTGCTTGCCTGGATCCTAAGGACCGGTTCATGGAGCATGTAACCATTTTACCTATGTAGCAATGTAGGTGCTTAATAAGCTAAGGTGTTAGGTATTAATTGCGTAGTGCTTTAACCATGAGTTCAACCTCTCCTTGCTCTAGCCATGCATGACATAACTTTCCCAAACTTGCTGAGTACCAACGGTACTCAAACTTGCATATTTGTTGGTTTAAATTGCTGCTCAGGTCAAGGGGATGATGTGGTGTTCAATGACCAAGACTTCAGACCCGAAGAAGGATTCTAGGTTCATGGAGTCCCCCGGGCAACGCCTGTGACGGAGCCCACAAGAATAATATTTCCGCTGCTATTTTATTTACATGTTATGAACTTATTATCGTCCATTGAGACATATGCGTTGTAAGACATATTTATATTTGACACCTGGCTTGTAATAAATGATGCTTCACTATTTTTCATCACATGTATGAGAAAATGATCCTGGCATACATGTGATATTCACTCGGTTGTTCTTTGGAGAAACCGGGTGTGACATGGCACACATGTAGCAATGCAATTATATCAATCAGCGATATTGAATCATCATATTTCATACATTAGCCTATGTCACGACTCAGTGACCAAGTGGTACTCTTCACCGTGAGGGACGGTGAATCGACTCGATATACACCTGCAGGGAAACCCAAAGAGCACGTCACATACGCCCACCCGTGAAGCTGCACAGCACGCTCACTCGTTATCGTACGGGACAACCTTTCACCCAAGCCCAAACGTCGAACCGGTCGCACCGAAACGAGCAGGTGGTTCCCCACACGGAGCATCACTCTATGCCCGTTGGCAGATTTCCACCTTGCTGCCCTTAACCTACACCTATAAATCGGTGTGCTATGCCTCGACGCCTGGAGGTTTAGGCTACATCGGTTTATCGGGGCCCATATATCCGATATGCCTTCGGTACGTTCAAACTTGATCAGCGTGGGCTGCACACGGATCGGTCCTCAATCGACACGGACAGGTGGGGTTCCATCCATCCTATACCTAATGCACATTCATACCTCTTATGACACATGTAAACAAAGTAAAACTTATTAAAAAGGTTAATGCAAACCGGGCCTTGCCTTGTTGCTGCTGGTCAGGGGTTAAGTCTTCGTCCAGAAGCAGGAGGTCCAACACTTCCGGAGTCTCCTCGCCTTCAGCGACTACACGTTAGTAAAATACTACATGTTAATTTATATGCAATGTGTAAACTTGAATACATAATTACTAATAACTCTAGCTAGCCCTCCCCTTTGGTTCTGAAACTTTTATGGTTGCTTGGTAGGGTCCTAACCAGAGTCTTGACCAAGTTTCATTTGAAACAAAGTTCATTTGAACCTTGTACAAATAAAAGCCCATTTGGTCAATATTTGAGCCTCTATGTAATTCCAGTGGTTTTCATGGCTCCAACCATTACTTTCTGAAAACTAGAATTTAAGATGGTTCTAATGGAATTGGTTTCATGTCATTTGAACAATTCTACTGAAAGTTATGTCCTAATAAAGATTTGAGAAAATCTGAAAAATGTTTCTTTATATTTTTCTATTTTATCAAGGCAGTTCTCTTAATCATCCAATTAGGGGGAATAAATGAACTTGGATGAGTCTGGAAATTTTACTGTGACTCAAGGATTTTCCAATGAACCTCTCAGCCACATTTCAGCATTTTTCATAAAGTAATTCTCCAGATAAAATTCCCAACAGTTTAAATTTTAGGGATTTAATTATAGAAAACTACTTACTTTCATGAGCGGAATTTGGTATTGCTGGAAAGTACTCAGAATTCTGAGTTCAGAAAAATTTGGTTCATCGAATTTGGAGTTTCCTAGCCAAAGTTCTATTCATTTGAAGTTTGAACTAAAACTGGAAATTCCAAAAATGTTTAAATCCTGCGGGTGGGTCCTCCGGCTACGTGTCAGCCTCCCAGCCAACCCACACCGGAGCCCGCAGAATCACCCGCGCAGCCGCACGCTGTCTCCCGGCTCGGTACTTGCCGCCTGGGGGTTTATGGGGTCGGGGAACATGGTTGTGGGCTCGGTTCAGGCGCTAGGGGACCGGAACTGTGCCGGCAGCGTGCGGCGGCCTCGGGGGATCCTCGGCATCATCGCCCGGTGGTCCTAGTCTGTCAACAACCCAGCCAATCTGTTCTAAAGCACCAGTGGGTTCTAGGGAAACATGGCAAGTAAAGGCCGGCGCATGGCAACACATCCAGAGGGGTTCTCACCGTGCGCCCGACCCCTGCCGCGCGGTTGAGCGTGGGATGACATAAAATACCCCGCACTGCGTCAGTTTTCTAGCTAGGGTTGTGAAGAGAAATTGACCGCTAGCCAGTCTAGTTCATGTGTGCATGATTTGGTGGCCTAAGAACGAAGATTAAGGACGAACGATGGATTCTTACCCGGAGGTCCGAGTGGATGCGCTGGGAGAAAAACGTCAAATTGACGCTCGATGGTCCACCGTCGGGGCTGTTACTTGGTCAGGAGCAGCGTGACTATCCGGCGTGTCTCCGAGTGGCCTAGCTCGGCCGGGAAAGCATCTGGTCCAAGCTGCCCAGGGTGAGCCGGTGTCGGCTGTTCTTCTCGGTCACCGCCAAGAGTCTCCGGTCTAGGTTTTGGGCAGCTAAGCTTGACTGTCTTCGGCCGGAGAAGGTAAAGGACGAGTAGCTGGTGTGGTTTTTCTTGCTAGGAGGGGTGCTGCGCACAGAGCTTGGCCGAATTCTCAATGGAAGTTGATCGGTGACAGTCGGGTCGGTTCAGCGCGAGGCAACGGAAGTAGTGACTATCCTCACGTGGCTGCGCGTGTTATCACCGCTGCAGTCGGTCTCCCATGGCGCGATCTGCTGGTGCGGTGTCCTTCCCACTCGGGCGCGGGAGCAGGAGCTGGCGTGCTGCGCTCGATCGGCGTTGGTGAGAAACAGGCCACGCTCGGTTTGGAGAACAGTCCTCCCACTGACTTGTGGGCCCACTCTCCCCCTAATCCTCTTTTTCCAAATTCTTCTGTAAATATCTCAGCTACTCTCCATTGAATGAGGGACTTAGCCCCCAAGTATTGGTTTGAATTTGAGTTCTAAATTTTGAAATTTGTTTGGCTAAATTTGCCTCACATGTGAACTGAAATTCAAATTCAGTTTTGAATTCTTGCAAATTTAGCTCCCAACAATATGAACTCCAACGGGGATGAAAATTGGTGGGCTAACTCAGAAAAATGTGCTGAGTTTGAATATAAAGCTAACTTTTGAATTTGAGTTATGAAAGTTGCTGCAATTTGAATTTACATTCAAATTGGCCTCTTTTTCAAATACCTCCAAAAGTGCCTCAAAAAGTGTTGAATTTACATGAAACTTGGACTGAACCTTCCCAAGACTTTTTAAGTTCTAGGGGTGAGCTCAACCTCTCATGTTCATGTGTAGAAACCCTACTTTGTGAAAGTGAAGGCTTTCGCCTCTAATCACTCTTTTGATGGAGGTTACTTGCTCTTCACAATACTTCCTAAGATATCCACAACAAAAACTGTGGTGTTGTGAGGTGAAGAAAAGTTTTTGCAAGTCCTCTTTCTTGGGCTTTTACATCCCTCCCCCCTTAAAAGAATCTCGTCCCGAGATTACAAAAGAAGAGATAGCGATGTAATAGGGACTTACCCGTGCTGAGATGCCATGAACTCCGGATAATTTGAGCGAAGGAATTCCTCGCTCTCCCACATCGCTTCTTCGGTGGTGTGGTTGCTTCAGAGTATCTTGTAGAACCACAACGTTCTGCTACGCGTGGTTCGGGCTTTCTCATCAAGAATTGCCACTGGATACTCATCATATGTTCAATCCGGTTTCAGCTCGCCGATGTCTTCGGTAGGGACAGCAGCTGTATGCTTTAAACATTTTCACAGTTGCGAAACATGGAAAACGTCATGGACACCAGCAAGGGATGCCGGTAGCTTCAGTCTATACGCTGCTGGTCCACACTTCTCGGTGATAGCGTAGGGTCCAATGAAACGGGGAGCGAGCTTCCCCTTCACAACGAACCGGTGCACGCCCTTCATCGGAGACACGCGGAGGTACACGTGTTCACCGATGTCAAAGTGCAACGGTCTACGCCTCTTATCAGCATAGCTCTTCTGCCGGGATTGAGCGGCCTTCAAATTAGCTTGGATCGTACGAACGCGCTCTTCGGCGTCGTTCATCACATCAACCCCGAATGTGACCCTTTCACCGGACTCGCACCAATTTAATGGGGTGCGGCATTTGCGACCGTAGAGAGCTTCGTAGGGTGCCATCTTGATACTCGCCTGATAGCCATTGTGGTACGAGAATTCCGCCAATGGTAGGTGATCATCCCAGTTCCTACCATGGTGGATGGCACATGCTCTCAACATGTCTTCCAGGACTTGATTCACCCTCTCCGTCTGGCCATCTGTCTGAGGGTGGTAGGCGGAGCTTCTAATCAGTTTAGTACCCAAAGCCGCATGCAACTGCTCCCAAAAGCGAGATACAAACAATGCACCTCGGTCCGAGACTATAGTCTTGGGTACGCCATGCAAGCATAGGATCCTGGCGATATATAACTCCGCATATCTGTTGGCATGGAAATGTGTATGCACGGGAATGAAGTGAGCCGACTTGGTTAGTCGGTCAACGATCACCCAAATGGAATCATGTTTGTTGGATGTTAAGGGTAATCCCACAATGAAATCCATGCTCACCTCTTCCCATTTCCATGCTGGGATCTTCAGGGGTTGTAGCAGCCCTGATTTCTTCATGTGATCAGCTTTCACTCGTCTACACGTATCGCACTCGGATGCGTAATTAGCTACCTCCCGCTTCATCCGTGTTCACCAAAACTTCCTTTTCAAATCTTGGTACATTTTGTTGCTGCCCGGATGAATGGAGTATTTATACAAGTGAGCTTCATCGATGATCTTCTTCCTCAGTTCCATATTCTGGGGTATGACTATGGCGGTCCTTGAACCATAGCATCCCCTCATCATCCTTCCGGAAACATTTGATCTCCCCATTGTCTATCCATCTCCGGAGATGTGCCATGCCTTTATCAGTCTTCTGAGCTACAATGATGTCCTCCCTAATAGTAGGGATGAGGGCAAGGTTGTACAACGATCCATAAGGAACCAAGTATAAACTCGGCTCTTCCTCCTCCACCGGTGTAATGGAGAGGTGATGGACATGTGATTTCTGACTCAGCGTGTCGGCAACCACATTCGCCTTGCCGGGGTGGTAATGAATCTCAATTTCATAATCTTTGATCAATTCTAATCACCTCCTTTGCCTCATGTTCAGCTCGTTCTGGGTGAAAATATATTTCAAGCTCTTGTGGTCGGTGTAGAGATGTTTCAGATTCCCCAGGAGATAGTTCCTCCACATTTTCAGCGCCAAAACACTGCAGCAAGCTCAAGGTCATGAGTGGGATAATGCTGCTCGTGGTTCCGAAGTTGGCGTGAGCCATATGCGACCACACGTCCTTCCTGCATCAACACGCAGCCGAGCCCAATACCGGACGCGTCACAATACACGTCGAAGGGCTTTGTTGTATCCGGCTGAGCTAAGACCGGGGCTGTTGTGAGATGCTTCACCAATGCTTGGAACGCTCCTTCACACGCCGTGTTCCAAGCATATTTCGTTCCCTTCTTCAGCAATTCTGTCATCGGTTTAGCAAGCATGGAGAAGATTGGAATGAATCTCCGAAAGTATCCCGCTAACCCGAGGAAGCTTCTGACTTCATGAACTGAAAAGGGAGCTTTCCATTTCAGTACTTGCTCTATATTGCTTGGGTCAACCGCAATGCCTTCAGCTGAGATGATATGTCCCAAGAATGGCACATGGCTGATCCAAAACTCGCATTTACTGAACTTGGCGTAAAAACATAATGACAATAAAACATGCGATACATCTCGTGTATAGATAATGTAATAACTTTGCACAAGCTACACCATTACCAGACCAAATACAAGCTAGTTTAATCCAACTTGATGAACCCCCTCTTTGGAAGCTCACCACCACTAGGTTTGGTCACTACGAGACGTTACTATCGCGTTGTCATCACGTAAACCACTCTTTTATCTTCAATACGACACAAACATGGTCTCTAGTAAAAGAAACTTGAGTGAGACCTATACTCAAATCTTTTACTAGTTGAAGATAACCTCTCATGAGTATGTTCTACACCATTGGGAGTACTCAAACCCCCTCTAGGGTATCACAATATCTCACATGAGTTCAACTGTCATTTCTCTGCCAGAATGACCAGTTTCTACACATTCCAGATTTTGACCTGGTTCTGGGCATTTTAATGACTCAAGCTGAATACCAAAGTTAAAGTTAACTTCAGTATCTTTCCAACGAGTACTCATTTGCCCACAGATCAGCTCTGGTTAAAAAGTTATGGTAATTCAAAGTCCACAGAATTTCTGGAAGAATTTCAACAGCACCTCCTTTGGAAGTTGCTGTATTCCATTCGAGTTTCCACTGAAATCTGTGCTGAAATTTCAGAAACATTGAATTGCAAAGATGTCACACATCTTCTACTATTTCTAAGGATGTATCATATGAAAATTTTTGATTTTTCTACTAGGAGTTATGTTGGAAAAACAGAACAGTCCAGAGAATGTTTTAACTCTGCCCTGATTCTGGACAGCTTACATTTCTCTGGGATCTAAGCCATCTTAAGGTGGGTTTCAGCTCTGGAAGTGTCACACCCGGTTTCTCCGAAGAACAACCGAGTGAATATCACATGTATGCCAGGATCATTATCTCATACATGCGATGACAAATAGTGAAGCATCATTTATTACAAGCCAGGTGTCGAATATAAATAAGTCTTACATAGCATGCGTCTCGATGGACGATAATAAGTTCATAATATGTAAACAAAACAGCAGCGGAATATAAATCTTGTGGGCTCCGTCACAGGCGTTGCCCGGGGGACTCCATGAACCTAGAATCCTTCTTCAGGTCCGAAGTCTTGGTCATTGAACACCACATCGTCCCCTTGACCTGAGCAGCAATTTAAACCAACAAATATGCAAGTTTGAGTACCGTTGGTACTCAGCAAGTGTTGGAAAGTTATGTCATGCATGGCTAGAGCAAGGAGAGATTGACTCATGGTTAAAGCACTACGCAATTAATACCTATTACCTTAGCTTATTAAGCACCTACATTACTACACAGGTGAAATGGTCCCAATCTCCCAACCCATCATCAAAATCAAGTAAACATAATCATCATATCCAATGTCAAGCTCCCCGCTTAACATCCTCAACTTCCAAATCCATCATCCTCTAATCATGAATAAGTCCAAGCCGCTCTTGACCGTGAGCACGGCTGTCATGACAGTTTTGACTCTGCAGAGTTTGCACCACTGTACCCACATGTAGTGGTTTCATCCCCTGTTGCCGGGTGGACTAAGAGAACCTCCATTATGCCAGTGGCCATGAACCACATTCACACTTCCCAGGTGTGTAGCCAGGAGATCACTACGAAGCCTTTACAAAGGGATTCCCGACGAGCGTGGGCCCACTAAGGTTTCACCCCTAACAACATACAAGAGGCTCCAACCCTGCTGCAGTGGCCCCCTCTTGAGCCTTGCGGTTCATACGGTAGTCCAGCTGACACCTATTCCCCGCACCATCCAACACACCCATACTACGCCGGGGATACACCTAATTAATTGGCCAAGCTGCCCCACCTCAGCATGTGGTTGGCACGGTAAAGCCGGGTTACATGCTCCATGAACCGGTCCTTAGGATCCAGGCAAGTACTAAACACAAACCCGAGTCTCGTGCACCCAGCACCAACCAAATCATCCAACTTGCCTCGATCCCTACCTCTACATAACTCATAATATCTCATTCAAGAGTAAGGTAAATAAATTGATGATCTCATATCCCAATTATCCCATTCTAAGCATGGCTAATCATAAGCATATAATAATTGATATGGTAAAATAAATCCCAACCCAAGCTACAAGGAAACAAGGTAATGCAATTCTAGGGAAACTTCCTAACATGGGATTCATATTTCAATTGACAATGCAAATAATTCTATCTACTCATCCTAGCATAGGATCAAAGTGGTCAAGGACACTTGCCTTCTTCCTGCTGCTCTGGAAATGGAAAGTCTTGGTCTTGGAAGGGGAGAACTTGCTCTGGGGCAGGTTCTACTCATGCCAATACACATAGCAAAAGAAAACAACAATACATAAGACATAGTTCACACTTTCACTTCATACAACCCACACATACATACATATGATAGTCATTCACATGTCTAAGTGTTGTGGTTACTCTAGATGTGTTGATTTTTGGCCTACATGCACTTTTTAAACATATGTACATGACTTCTAACTTTTGTATTCAGATTTCTGTTTGCACACTATATATGAATTTCCAATTTGAACAAATTCGTTATATTCAATTAATACACTTCTTAGCTACCAAGTTTGCATGAAAGGTAATTTCCTACTCCAAATTGGTTTTCAGATCTTCTACCAAATCCTAAACTGAAGTTTTTGGATTTGGATACTTCATTTATCATTTTCTAATTATGCATACCTATTTTCCTATATTTTTCAGATTTATTTTCTATGCCTAAAAGTGAGTTTTAATATTAAATAGTAGGACATATCATCTAAACAGAATAGGTTCTGTTCTAAAATATTAAATAATATATTTTTGAACTACTCCTCTGATATGAACTAATTTAAATTTATTTTGCCAGTTTTTAGAATTATTTCCTAGCCTAAAAATGTGTTTTCTAGAACTAATAAATATGAACAACAGTTAGACAGATTTCAATTCAGCCTAAAATCTATTTTTAACTCATTCTAAAGTTTTCCAAGTGCTAGGAGAGTTTAGATTTGAATTTGCACATGTATGTGCCTCACCTTTTAAATTTAAATCCTAATCATATATTCAAATTTCTGAATTTAATATCATATAGGGTCAAAAGGGTAAATCCATCCTACTGCAGGGTCTAATTTGCTATTTCATAAATTTTCAGGGGTCTAACTACACATAACAGAGGGGTTTTCCTAATTTTTATTAAGTCCAGGGGCTAAAACTGATTTTTAAATGAATTTACATGAATTTCTGAAGTTCCAGGGGCTAGATCAGAAGTTTCCGGGGCAAGCTCGTGTTTTCCGAGATCCCCAGGGGGTAGCGCCTAAGAATCCTGGCTTTTATAACGCGGGGCTGACGTGGACCGTCCGATTTAAAATAGACGGCTCAGATTAGATCGCCGAACCGGTACGCGTGGGTTTTATCTCTACCGTGCGATTTAGAATAGACGGCGCACAAGAGGCCACTTAGCTCCTGGCCGGAGTTCGGCCGCGCGTGCGGCGGCGCACGGCGGCAGATGCGCGATCTCGCCAGCGAGGTCTCGGATCTTCATCTACAGACGCTAACACCCGCCCTTTTTGGTAGCAAACGACAGAGGGGAGGTAGAGGAGCTCACCTAGGATAATTTCTTAGGCCTGAAAGACTCGGAACCCGGTCGGCGACGAGGACAGGCGGCGGCGGCTTGCGGTGCTCGTCGAAGTGGCCGTTGGGGCGGTGATCCCTTCGAGTTCTAGGGTCGTGACACTTCACTGGGGTCTAGAGATGGCACACCGATGATTAGGATGGATCGAAACCGTGTAATTCGGAAGTTTCACCGACGAGCGGCGGCTGTACTCACCGGCGAGCGTCGGGATGGTCGTTTCCGGCAGCGTTTCCCTCCGAGGTCGACGTCTACAGCTTGTGCGCGGTGCTGCGGGGTCACGAGATCGGTTTGATAGAGGGAGACGGTGACGCTCTTGGGGAATTCCGAGCTCAATGGCGGCGGCGCTCACCGGGAGAAAACTGCTCGTGCGATGGGAGGGTGGCGGTTTATCTGTTTTTATCAGGGCCAGGGGCGCGTGGGGGTTTCTTGCGATCGAGCTGGCCGGCGCGAGGAATTCGGGGTCGGATCGAGCGCGAAGAATCCGGGAGCGTGGGGTGTGATTCGGCGCGGGGGAAAAGTACGGGCCGTTAGGGGCGCGCGGGGAAGAAGATGACATGCGGGTCCCGCGTGTCAGTGAGAGTGAGAGAGAGGGGCGCGGGTTTGGGGCTGGCGCGGGGAGATTGGGTCGGCTGGTGGGTTTCGGCCCACTGGCAGGTGGGGTTTTTCTTTTCTTTTTCTGTTTATTTTTCTTTTTCTGATTTGATTTGAATTTGAATTCCAATTTAAATTTGAATTTCTGCACCCCATGCAATACGTCCTAAAATTTTTAAAATCCCCTCTTTACAGGTTTTGGGGTGTTACAGCTCTACCCCCCTTAAAAGAAATCTCGTCCTCGAGATTGGTGGTTCTAGGAAAACAATTCCGGAAACTGTGCCTTAAGCTCATCTTCTCGCCCCCATGTGGCTTCCTCTTCCGAGTGATGCTTCCACTGCACCTTGCACATCTAAATTCTTTTATTTCTCATGAGGCGTTCCATTGTCTCCAAAACCTTGACCGGTTGCTCGGCATAAGACAGATCCTCTCCTACGTCAATCTCATTCATGGGTAACATCTCTTCAGGCGTCCTCAGACATTTCTTGAGCTGTGACACATGGAATACATCGTGCACATCCGATAGGCGAGCCGGTAGTTCGACTTGATATGCCACTTCACCTTTCCTCTCCAGAATCTGAAAGGGTCCGATGTATCGAGATGATAACTTCCCTTTCACCTTGAACCGACGAAGTCCTCGGATAGGGGACACCTTGAGGTAGACATAGTCCCCCACGTTGAAAATGAGCTCTCTTCTCTGTACATCGGCATATCTCTTTTGTCGTGTCTGTGCTATCCTCAAGTTGTTGCAGATTTCCCTCACTTTCGCCTCGGCTTCTTGTAGTACTTCGGGCCCAAACACTTTACTTTCCCTCGTTTGGTTCGAAAATAGGGGAGTTCTGCACTTCCTCCCATACAAAGCCTCAAATGGTGACATCTTCATACTAGCCTGACAGCTGTTGTTATAGGAGAACTCCGCATATGGTAAGTTCTTATCCCAACTCCTATTGTTCTTGAGCGCACACGCTCTCAGCATATCCTCAAGGATATGATTGGTTATTTCTGTCTGCCTGTCAGTCTGGGGATGATAGGCAGAACTAAAATTCAGATGAGTTCCCATGGTTTCATGCAACTTCTGCCAGAACCTTGAGGTGAACTGTGTCCCTCGATCTGACACTATCTTCTTTGGCACTCCATGGAAACACACGATCCTTGACATGTATAATTCTGCCAATTGGATCCGCTGTAGCTTTCTATCACGGGGATGAAATGAGCTACCTTGGTTAGCCTATCGATGATGACCCATATCGAATCATGTCCTGATTGGGTCCTAGGTAGTCCCACTATGAAATCCATACCGATTTCTTCCCATTTCCATTCAGGCACTTTGAGTGGTTGCAATAATCCCGCGGGTCGTTGATGTTCTGCTTTCACCAACTGACATGTGTCACATAGGGCAACATGTTCCGCGACATCTCGCTTCATGCCATACCACCAATATCTGCTCTTGAGGTCATGATACATCTTCGTATTTCCAAGATGAATGGAATAGTCGGAATCATGAGCCTCCTTCAAAATCAATTCACGAAACTCCTTCACTTCAGGCACACAGATTCTTTTCCCGTGCCATACCGTACCTTGTTCATCCTCTCTAAACCCAGGGGCTTTATTATCCTTGATGAGTTCTCTAATCTCTTGTATCTTCTCATCATTCTTCTGACCGTTGCGTATATCTTGCTCTAATGTGGAGTCCACTTCCATGGTGATGGCTTCACCACTATTAACCAGACATAGATTGAGTTTTATAACCTCTTCCTTCAATTCTGTAGGCATGTCCTTCAAGCTCGACCTATTGACCTGCACCTTCCGGCTTAAAGCATCTGCCACGACGTTCGCTTTCCCAGGATGATAGTTGATGCCCACATCAAAGTCGTGGATTAGCTCTAACCATCTCCTTTTTCTAAGGTTGAGATCTGGCTGTGTGAAAATATACTTTAAACTCTTATGATCCGAATATATCTCTGTCCTCTTCCCCATCAAGTAATGCCGCCAAATCTTCAACGCGTGTACCACTGCGGCTAGCTCTAGGTCAGGCGTAGGATAGTTCTTCTCGTGCTTCCGGAGCTGCCAGGATGCATACGCCACGACATGCCCCTCTTGCATGAGAACACATCCCAACCCGTTTCCAAAGGCATCGCAGTACACTGAAAAGTTCGTCTGCATATCTGGCATAACTAGCACTGGGGCTGTTGTCAATCTTTTCTTCATCTCTTGAAAACTCTTCTCGCACTGCGGTGTCCATGTGAATGTGATTCCCTCCTCCAACAATTTGGTGAGGGGTCTCGAAATCTTGGAGAAACCCTCGATAAACCGTCGATAATACCCAACCAATCCTAAGAAGCTTCGAACTTCCCCGACATTCTCAGAGGTCTTTCACTTCTGTACATCCTTGATCTTGGCGGGATCTACGGAGATTCCTCCCTCCGAGATTATATGTCCTAAGAAGGGAACTCTCTTCAACCAAAATTCACACTTGCTCAGCTTGGCATATAGTTGGTGTTCTCTCAGCTTTTGCAACACCAACCTTAAATGCCTCTCATGTTCTTCTTCATCTTTGGAAAAGACGAGAATGTCATCAATGAAAACCACCACAAATTTGTCTAGATATTCCATGAATACCTTGTTCATGAGATACATGAAGTATGCCAGGGCATTAGTTAGCCCGAAAGGCATGAGGTGTATTCATACTGTCCGTATCGAGATACGAAAGCTGTCTTTGGAATATCAGTCTGCCTTATCTTAAGTTGGTGGTATCCCGACCTGAGATCAATTTTTGAGAACACACAAGCTCCACTCAACTGATCAAACAAGTCTTCAATGCGGGGTAATGGGTACTTGTTCTTGATGGTTACTTCATTCAACGCACGGTAGTCTACGCACAACCTTTGGGTTCCGTCCTTCTTGGGCACAAATATCACTGGAGCTCCCCATGGTGAGGAACTAGGACGAATGTACCCCTTCTTTGTCAATTCTCTTAAATGTTCCTTGAGTTCTTCAAGCTGTTTGGAATCCATCTGATAAGGCCTCTTGTATATTGGAGTTGTTCCAGGCACTAGCTCAATCGCGAATTCCACTTCACGATCGGGAGGCATACCTGGCAACTCCTCCGGAAAAACATCTGGATATTCCTTGATAATCCTTATCTCTCCCACTTACACCTCAACTTTATTGAGTTTAATGTCCCTCCTAGGCTCTTGCACGGCTATGAACTTCACTTTTGTGCCACTAGGGTGAGTTACTTCCACCGTTCTTGTCGAACAATGGATGATTCCTTTATGTTTGGTCAACCAATCCATACCCAAAATAATATCTATCCCTTGTGAATCTATCACTATGAGGTCGGCAGTAAATACTACCCTATTAATGTCTAGATTCACCTTGGGACACACTTGTCTTGTCCTTATCTCTCCCCCTGGAGAGTTTACTGCAAGCATATGGTCCATTTGAATTGTTGCTAGATCATGCTTCTTAACAAACCCTTGAGCAATGAACGAGTGGGTAGCACCAGAATCAAACAACAGGGTTGCAATGTGTAAATTGGCACGAAACTTACCAATTACCACGTCAGGTGCCTCTTGTGCTTCCTCCATGGTCACGTGGTTCACCCGTCCTCGCATCACATTATGCTGTGGTGGCGGCATGGGCTTCTTCTTTGGGCACTTATGGGCGTAGTGCCCCACTTCACTGCAGTTGAAGCATTGCACCCCAACCTTAGGTGTCTGGCCTTTGTTGTCTTGGGGTTGGTTCTGTGGTCCTTGCACTGCTGGTCGAGGTTGATATGTGGGACAAGGCTGCTGTACCAACTAACACTGTGGCTATGCTGGTGCTGACGGAGGCCTGAAATTCGGGTTGTACCCTCTCGGTGCTGAGTAGGGTACCACAGCACGGCTCGTCTGCCCTGCGGGTGGCTGTATCAGTCATGGGCGTGTGTTGCTACCCGAGGCTTGGTGTGACCATCCCGCCTTCCTCTTGTTTTCATTTTCCAAGGCCTTCAGCTTCCTCTCAACAACAAATGCTCTGTCTACCATCTTTTGGAAGCTTTGATACTCGTTGGAGGACATTGCACACTGCATCTCCGCAGTAAGCCCTTCCACAAAGCAGTCCTGTTTCTGCTCATCAGTTTTGATGTCCCGTGGTGCATAACGGGATAGTTGGGTGAACTTAGTGAGGTATTCCCTCACTGTCATGTTTCCTTGCTACAGTCCCAAGAACTCCTTCCTCTTGTTTTTGAGTTCACCCCTTGGTATGTAATGGTTGCGGAAACTGCGCTTGAACTCTTCCCAAGTGATGTTCTCGGGGTCACGATGGGCTGCTACGTAAGCGGTCCACCAATCAGCAGCAGGTCCATGCAATTGGTGAGAGGCAAACAGCACCCTCTCATACCCTTGGCATTGTATTATCCTCATCTTGCTCTCAACGGTTTTTAGCCAGTCATCTGCCTCCAGAGATTCAGCAGCACTTGCAAACTTTGGAGGTTGAGTCCCTAGAAACTCACTCAACCTTGGTTGGCGTGGTGCAGCTTGTGGAGGTGGAACTTGGTGCAAGTTGGCCACCACTTGAGTTAAACTCTGGATGAGCTGATTCTGATTTTCAAGCATTTGGTGGATGGGATCAGCTCCTTCACGGCGACCACCCCTGTCTTGTCCTCCAGAAAGGTGAGTGTTGCAGGCCTCATCGTTGTTGTTGGCGGGGTTGGCACTAGGACCCTTTCCTCTTCCGGCCATCTATCATGATCAACCAAATGTTAATTTAAAGCATTAGTATTAACTTCCCAATGTGCTTGTTTAAACTTAAAATTTTGAGGCCTTATTATATTAACATTTTCTGAGGGTTTCACGTCTCACGCGAAAATAAATGCACTCTTAATTCATAGGGGTTCACACATCAAAGCAAAGCAACCCAAAGACGAGGTTGTGGACAAATGCCCATGGCTTCCACAATTCACGTCACACACCAAACATTAACACATAATTAACTAAGGTATTGACTCGACTACTCGATAACTTGCCGAACTAAGGGAAAAGACTCTACACGACTAATATCACTGAGCTGGCTCCTCGGGATCTTCCTCATTATTGGGGCTGCCCTCTGACTCTGCTTTGGGTGGGGAAGCTGCTGGTGGAGAAGTGCGGCGACGCCTGCTCGCCCGACGATCTGGGGAGTCAGGAGTCCATGTGTCATTCACGGTGACACACAGTTCATTCCCATCTCCTCTTTCTCTCGCCCTCAAGCTGGCTCAAAGCAACGCCTCAGTCTCCTTCAGGGTATCACGAACATCTTGAAGCTCCTGCTGACACTCCTGCAGTCGAGTGCTGAGCATAGCAGCATCCTCCAGGCATAGGTCCATGTGCTCATGGGAAGTCCCCTGCTGCACTGGTGGGTACTTGTACTCCGCTGTACCACTCTCACGCTGGAGGACATACATGTGCTCAGTCCTGTCCAGGTGGCGACGGTAGATGTAACTCTGGCAGGTGATGGCCTCCCAGGTGACATCCTTCTCGGCATCGACCTGTGTCGCTCGACAAGCTGGAGAGCGGTGGATCTTGAGCAGCTGATTTTCATGGATAATCCTCATTTCTGAACTCCATTCTTCCCGCTTCTCACGGATGGTCTGGGTGGAGCTGTAGTGTATGATTAGCTTGCCCGTATTGCAGGCAGCGTGGAGCATACGCAGTAGACGGCGCAACAAGCCTCCTACTGCCAACCCGTAGGAGTGGTATGTCACCGGACGATTCTCCTCTCTCAGGGCAAGGGCAACTACAGGAACTCTCCCTCCGGTGGACTTGCTGGCGGTGCGGATCATGCGAACCATCAAAAACATAAAGCATTTAAAATTAAGTTAGATAAGAGTTAAACCAAAATTGTATTTTGAATAAAAGTTGGGGTCAGATGAATAAATTGACCCCATTAAACAACATTTTCAACCCACACCTTTGTAATATAGTTTTTAAGAAAATAGGGTCCTTAAATACGTCCATTTCTACCTAGGTCCACATTCCTACGGGCAACCTTGGCTCTGATACCACTTCTGTCACACCCGGTTTCTCCGAAGAACAACCGAGTGAATATCGCATGTATGCCAGGATCATTATCTCATACATGTGATTACAAATAGTGAAGCATCATTTATTACAAGCCAGGTGTCGAATATAAATAAGTCTTACATAGCATGCGTCTCAATGGACGATAATAAGTTCATAATATGTAAACAAAACAGCAGCGGAATATAGATCTTGTGGGCTCCATCACAGGCGTTGCCCGGGGGACTCCATTAACCTAGAATCCTTCTTCGGGTCCGAAGTCTTGGTCATTGAACACCACATCATCCCCTTGACCTGAGCAGCAATTTAAACCAACAAATATGCAAGTTTGAGTACCGTTGGTACTCAGCAAGTGTGGGAAAGTTATGTCATGCATGGCTAGAGCAAGGAGAGATTGACTCATGGTTAAAGCACTACACGATTAATACCTATTTCCTTAGCTTATTAAGCACCTACATTACTACACAGGTGAAATGGTCCCAATCTCCCAACCCATCATCAAAATCAAGTAAACATAATCATCATATCCAATGTCAAGCTCCCCGCTTAACATCCTCAACTTCCAAATCCATCATCCTCTAATCATGAATAAGTCCAAGCCGCTCTTGACCGTGAGCACGGCTGTCATGACAGTTTTGACTCTGCAGAGTTTGCACCACTGTACCCACATGTAGTGATTTCATCCCCCGTTGCCGGGTGGACTAAAAGAACCTCCATTATGCCAGTGGCCACGAACCACATTCACACATCCCAGGTGTGTAGCCAGGAGATCACTACGAAGCCTTTACAAAGGGATTCCCGACGAGCATGGGTCCACTGAGGTTTCACCCCTAAC
This sequence comes from Neostapfia colusana, assembly GCA_030760725.1. Taxonomy (NCBI): domain Eukaryota; kingdom Viridiplantae; phylum Streptophyta; class Magnoliopsida; order Poales; family Poaceae; genus Neostapfia; species Neostapfia colusana. The sequence goes on along the minus strand of JASWHV010000009.1, from coordinate 36,767,173 downwards.
AGCATACAAGAGGCTCCAGACCTGCTGCAGTGCCCCCCTCTTGAGCCTTGCGGTTCATACGGTAGTCCAGCTGACACCTATTCCCCGCACCATCCAACACACCCATACTACGCTGGGGATGCACCTAATTAATTGGCTAAGCTGCCACATCTCAGCATGTGGTTGGCACGGTAAAGCCGGGTTACATGCTCCATGAACTGGTCCTTAGGATCCAGGCAAGTACTAAACACAAACCCGAGTCTCGTGCACCTAGCACCAACCAAATCATCCAACTTGCCTCGATCCCTACCTCTACATAACTCATAATATCTCATTCAAGAGTAAGGTAAATAAATTGATGATCTCATATCCCAATTATCCCATTCTAAGAATGGCTAATCACAAGCATATAAATAATTGATATGGTAAAATAAATCCCAACCCAAGCTACAAGGAAACAAGGTAATGCAATTCTAGGGAAAGTTCCTAGCATGGGTTTCATATTTCAATTGACAATGCAAATAATTCTATCTACTCATCCTAGCATAGGGTCAAAGTGGTCAAGGACACTTGCCTTCTTCCTGTTGCTCTGGAAATGGAAAGTCTTGGTCTTGGAAGGGGAGAACTTGCTCTGGGGCAGGTTCTACTCATGCCAATACACATAGCAAAAGAAAACAACAATACATAAGACATAGTTCACATTTTCACTTCATACAACCCACACATACTTACATATAATAGTCATTCACATGTCTAAGTGTTGTGGTTACTCTAGATGTGTTGATTTTTATCCTACATGCACTTTTTAAACATATGTATCTGACTTCTAACTTTTGTATTCAGATTTCTGTTTGCACACTATATATGAATTTCCAATTTGAACAAATTATTTATATTCAATTAATACACTTCTTAGCTACCAAGTTTGCATGAAAGGTAATTTCCTACTCCAAATAGGTTTTTCAGATCTTCTACCAAATCCTAAACTGGAGTTTTTGGATTTGGATACTTCATTTATCATTTTCTAATTATGCATACCTATTTTCCTATATTTTTCAGATTTATTTTCTATGCCTAAAAGTGAGTTTTAATATTAAATAGTAGGACATATCATCTAAAAAGAATAGGTTCTGTTCTAAAATATTAAATAATATATTTTTGAACTTCTCCTCTGATGTGAACTAATTTAAATTTATTTTGTCAGTTTTTAGAATTATTTCCTAGCCTAAAAATGTGTTTTCTAGAACTAATAAATATGAACAACAGTTAGACAGATTTCAATTCAGCCTAAAATCTATATTTAACTCATTCTAGAGTTTTCCAAGTGCTAGGAGAGTTTAGATTTGAATTTGCACATGTGTGTGCCTCACCTTTTAAATTTAAATCCTAATCACATATTCAAATTTCTGAATATAATATCATATAGGGTCAAAAGGGTAAATCCATCCTACTGCAGGGTCTACTTTGCTATTTCATAAATTTTCAGGGGTCTAACTACACATAACAGAGGGGTTTTCCTAATTTTTATTATGTCCAGGGGCTAAAACTGATTTTTAAATGAATTTACATGAATTTCTGAAGTTCTAGGGGCTACATCAGAAGTTTCCAGGGCTAGCTCGTGTTTTCCAAGATCCCCAGGGGGTAGCGCGTAAGAATCCCAGCTTTTATAACACGGGACTGACGTGGACCGTCCGATTTAAAATAGACGGCTCAGATTAGATTGCCGAACCGGTACGCGTGGGTTTTATCTCTACCGTGCGATTTAAAATAGACGGCGCATAAGAGGCCACGTAGCTCCTGGCCAGAGTTCGGCCGCGCGCGCGGCGGCACACGGCGGCAGAGGCGCGATCTCGCCGGCGAGGTCGCGGATCTTCATCTACAGACGCTAACACCCGCCCTTTTTGGTAGCAAACGACAGAGGGGAGGTAGGGGAGCTCACCTAGGCTAATTTTTTAGGCCTGAAAGATTCAGAACCCGGTCGGCGACGAGGACAGGCGGCAGCGGCTTGCGGTGCTCGTCGAAGTGGCCGTTGGGGCAGTGATCCCTTCGAGTTCTAGGGTCATGACACATCACTGGGGTCTAGAGATGGCACACCGATGATTAGGATGGATCGGAACCGTGCAATTCGGAAGATTCACCGGTGAGCGGCGGCGGTACTCACCGGCGAGCGTCGAGATGGTCGTTTCCGGCAGCGTTTCCCTCCGTGGTCGCCGTCTACAGCTTGTGCGCGGTGCTGTGGGGTAACAAGAACGGTTTGACAGAGGGAGACGGCGACGCTCTTGGGGAATTCCTAGCTCAACGGCGGCGGCGCTCACCGGGAGAAAACTGCTCGTGCGAGGGGAGGGCGGCGGGTTCATCTGTTTTTATCAGGGCCAGGGGCGCGGGGGGGGGGGGGGGGGGGGGGTTGTTGCGATCGAGCTGGCCGGCGCGAGGAATTCAGGGTCGGGTCGAGCGCGAGAATCTGGGAGCGTCGGGTGTGATTCGGCGCGGGGGAAAAGTCCGGGCCGTTGGGGGCGCGCGGGGAAGAAGATGACATGCGGGTACCGCGTGTCAGTGAGAGTGAGAGAGAGGGGCGCGGGTTTGGGGCTGGCGTGGGGAGATTGGGCTGGCTGGTGGGTTTTGGCCCACTGGCCGGTGGGGTTTTTCTTTTTCTTTTTCTCTTTCTGTTTTGATTTGAATTTGAATTCCAATTTAAATTTGAATTTCTGCACCCCATGCAATACGTCCTAAAATTTTTAAATTCCCCTCTTTACAGGTTTTGGGGTGTTACAGGAAGTCTACAACAAGGTTGTAGAGTACTGAAATACCCTTCCAGAACTATATACCACACCTCCCTGGGCTAAAAGACCTGTGAGTTATGCCCTGTTGAAGATCAGCAAACTTGCTGCCCAAAACAGAGCACTCTGTTTTTCAGTCTTTTTGGGAACTACATTCCTCACTATCCAATTTGTCTACCCAAGCAGGGTCCTAAATTTTGAACCTAATGATTTTAATTCCTTGTTATCATTATTTTCATGCATATGCCTACAATATCTCGGTACTACGTTCCTCACAAAGAAAATTCTAACCGGATTATACCGGCATATACGTCTCAAGTGTGGCACTAAACGGTCGCTCGCACACGTTTTCTACACGGATACATACGTGGTTAGTACCTGCAGAAGACCACACAATAATAGTGCACTTAAGGGTTGTTTTCATCTCAGGCAGTTCCATATTTGAAATTAAATACAAACACCCGTATCATTGCCATACAGCCGTCCTTGAGTTAAGTCACGTCTCAAGGTATGTGATCGTGTTTCAACACCACACGACGGGGAACCCGAGTATGTCATGAACGGGTCGTCACGGTTGGGAATGTTATCAACCCAACGGATACCACCTGGGTATGTCCTCCTGGGCTATTTCCAGACGAACACACTCTCGCGTTACTGACCACGCGATGGGGTCTCCACTTACTTGCCTAATGCAAGCTAGGGATCAGCGTTTCATATGAACTCAAGAACATGAAGAGTCCAAGAGTTTCATATTGACGTCTCACACCAAGCTGTGAGACAAATCTCTGAACCACGTTCCTCGTCAGGGGAGCTAACCGAAATTGAACCGCTTTCGGTGGCGTTCCTTACCATTCTTACCAGAGCGTAGGTGCGTCGTTACATAATTAAAATTCTGAATTATGACACATAGGTTACTCTTTGCCACTTTAAGTAACTATGCTAGTATAGTCCTTACATGGGCTACTACCGAATCCTCACCGTATACCTAAGTTTTCCCGTAATACAGTCCTTAAGTACTGTGCTATCCCCACTGCAGCTCTGATACCAGGCTGTGGCGGACCGGGATCCGCCTATCCAGGATCGCAGAGGGTGGTGCCGCACGATGCGACACCTGACAGCACACGTCATAAGAACACAATATATTACATGGGAAAACAAACTGAACTGTACAAACAGGTACAAACTTCAGTTACAAACTAGTATTTATTTTACACAGCGGAAGTCTACTCTGTACAACTCACGCCCGCCTATCTAGCAAAAGTCGGTTGCCCAGCCCTAGGGCAACCCACACTAGCTGCACGTCTCAGCTCAGCGCGGCGTGTACGGCTCCCACTCAGCTGTGGTCCCCGACGGAGGGTAACCGTCGCCGGTGGACTCGTGCTCCGAGTCCGTGGGTGGCTCCTCACCTGAAAAACACTTAAGTAGCAACCGTGAGCATGATGGCTCAACAAGGCTTAACCGACTCGCCTAAGCATGAAACTCTACATGAGGTGTACAATGACATAGGATAGTAATCTTGCAGCAAAAGGACACACCTACAAGTTCATCCTTAGTTCATCTTTTAGCAACAAGTTAGCAGTTCATGAATCTGAAATTTTGTAAGCAATATTTGGTGGCACACATGTAGCAATGCAATTATATCAATCAGCAATATTGAATCATCATATTTCATACATTACCGTACGTCACGACTCAGTGACCAAGTGGTACTCTTCACCGCGAGGGACGGCGAATCGACTCGATATACACCTGCAGGGAAACCCAAAGAGCACGTCACGTACGCCCACCCGTGGAGCTGCACAGCACGCTCACTCGATGTCGTACGGGACAACCTTTCACCCAACAGCCCAAACGTCGAACGGGTCGCACCAAAACGAGCAGGAGGTTCCCAACACGCAGCATCTCTCTGTGCCCGTTGGCAGATTTCCACCTTGCTGCCCTCAAACTACACCTATAAATCGGTGTGCTATTCCTCGACGCCCGGAGGTTTAGGCTACATCGGTTTATCGGGGCCTATATATCCGATATGCCTTCGGTACATTCAAACTTGATCAGCATGGGCCGCACACGGATCGGTCCTCAATCGACACGGACAGGACCGCGCACAAAAGACATTCTCTTGTTGCGCCCTAGCCCCTGCCTAGTCTCATTTTCATTACTAAAGTGATCTCACATCACTCAACCGAACCCGTGTGTCCCAAGCCTATCTCGCGAGTAGATTCCAACTACTCGACTTGTACCAAAGTCCTATGAAACATTAAGCATATCCTGTCTACTCGAGGTCTTAGACACTACCCTCACTCTTATGGACAACTTCTGGTCATGCAAGTGGGGTTCCATCCATCCTATACCTAATGCAAATTCATACCTCATATGACACATGTAAACAAAGTAAAACTTATTAAAAAAGTTAATGCAAACCGGGGCTTGCCTTGTTGCTGCTGGTGAGGGGTTAAGTCTTCGTCCGGAAGCAGGAAGTCCAACACTTCCGGAGTCTCCTCGCCTTCAGCGACTACATGTTAATAAAATACTACATAATTACTAATAACTCTAGCTAGCTCTCCCCTTTGGTTCTGAAACTTTTAGTGGTGGCTTGGTAGGGTCCTAACCAGAGTTTTGACCATGTTTCATTTGAAACAAAGTTCATTTGAACCTTGTACAAATAAAAGCCCATTTGGTCAATATTTGAGCCTCTAAGTAATTCCAGGGGTTTTCATGGCTCCAACCATTACTTTCTGGAAACTAGAATTTATGATGGTTCTAATGGAATTGGTTTCATGTCATTTGAAGAATTCTACTGAAATTTATGTCCTAATAAAGATTTGAGAAAATCTGAAAAATGTTTCTGTACATTTTTCTATTTTCTCAGGGCAGTTCTCTTAATCACCCAATTAGGGGGACTAACTGAACTTGGATAAGTCTGGAAATTTTACTGTGATTCAAGGATTTTCCAATGAACCTCTCAGCCAAATTTCAGCATTTTTCATAAAGTAAGTGCCCCTTGACCATATTGATCCCATGGTGGTTTACTTGCCGTAGTGTAAAATCCCCAAAAGTGGTAGCAAAAAAATTCAGCTCATATACACTTATGAAAAATGAGGGGAAATAAAACTTTGAATTAAAATAAGTGTGAGTTCAAAGTGAGGGTTTAGACTTCCCAAAACTTCCAAACATGGAGATCTAAATTCATAACTTGGATCTTCATAGTCCAAATATTCAACCTTCGAAATTTCAGCTCGTTTGGAGGAGTTTTAATATTTGTTTGGGATTAAAAGGAGAAGTCCTCTAATCTGAATTTCAAATTCAGTTTCAAATTCCAATTCCCTCAATTTGAAAATTGGGTTTCACAAATGTGTTCTCCCCCTTTTAATAAGCAGCCATGCCAAAAATTGGAAATTTTGGAGCTGGTTTGCCATACTTTTGAGGCAATATAAAGTGGAGAATTCAAACTCTTTTTCAAATTCAAATGATCAATCCACATCCAATTTTCACACCCGAATTCAAACTATTTGAATTCAGCAAATTCAAACTATGACTTGGGGTTGAAGTCAAGTCTTTAATGTTGAGTTGCTGGTGGGAAAATATCAGAAAAAGTTGATTAAACAAAGAGGGGAGGTGGGGCCCATTTGTCAGCCACCCACTGGGGTTACCGCCTCAGCCGACGGCGGTCGAACAGCGGGAGCGCGCCAGCTCCCGGTTGAACCCGCGCACGAGGGAGAGCCCACGCCACCTCCTGCTGCCTCGGTGGCTCGGTTGGATCACGGCAAAGGTTGCGCCGGAGCTGTTTTCCTTCTTCCCCTGCTATAACTCGTGCCTCCGCCGTTTCTTCCATCCAGAACACCGCCGCTGTTCTCTCTGGTCGACCACAGCCCTCCAAGCTCGATTGCTCGAGCGTTCCACAGCAAAGAGCATCACCTGGACGTGCTCTAGCCCTTGCCAAAGCCCCTTCGAGGTTTGCCGGTCCGAACTGCTCGAGAAACGAGGATTGGCGCCAAAGCTTCAAGGTGCCCGGACCTCGCCGTTTCGGCTCTCTGTCGACAGCAGCAACCGGCCACCCTCTCCCCCGACTTCCTATACAAGAAGGGTGCGTGGACATGTCCTGGTCGTGTAGCCGGAGGCCGTTTAGCGTTTGCTAGGACCGATGGCAAAGATTTCACCGTTTCCCCAAACGGTACACCGACGGGTAGTGCGCGGTCTAGCCAAAAATTCTTGGTGCACGATCCTTTAGACCTCGAGTAAGCTTGCACAGAGCTTCTCTACTTCCTAGCGCCTCTCCTCGACGAAGAACCAAGCCAAAACATCAAGAAACGAGGGAGCCCTAGCTGTTTTCTTAGTCGCCGGTGCAAAAGCACCTCGGGTCGCCGTGGAGCCCTCGGTTGCCGGCAGTTTCACCGGCGCCCAGGACCCTTACGGGCTCCTACATCACTCACTGATGCTCTACAGCCCAAGAATCGATCGAATGATAGAGGAATAAGGGTTCCTGACCTCGCCGGAGTTCAAAACTTTGCTGTCACCGGTGCGCGATGGTTTCCGGTGAGCCACGGCCGCCGGCGACCCTCCCACAGTGTTCAGTGCGGTTAAAAATGGGGGAGCGGCGAGTTTGACGAAGTTTAGACCGCGGGAACCCCGTCCCGGCGAGCCTCGCCGACGTGCGCCGCCGCGGGAGGCGCGGGCAGCACGAGGAAGACGAAGGAGGGCCGGTCCCACCGGTCAGCCTCCGGGTGCCCGCGAGGATCGGTTTGTGACGCCGGATCCAGTGCAGCTGCGCGGGAATAACCCCGTAGCCCCCGGTGTTGCTAAAATCTGACTGGTCCGAATTAAACCAGTGGGCCCAGCCCAATTATTTGAAGTTTCTATTAGGGAAATAATTCCTGAAATTAGCTGATCTTTGCAAGCCCATAACTTCGTGTAGAAAACTTCAAAAAGAGTGAAACCAATTTTGTTGAAATCCTCATGAGGAGTACTTCACAGAGAAACCAATTTTAGGCTATGAAAATGCCCTGAAATTTCTGTAGAATTGTTTTTAGTAAATCCTTTAGGGATTTACTACAAGAGCAATTCTTTATGAAATATTTCCAAATTTGGGTAGCAAATCCTCTTCATAGATACTGATCTCCAGTAAAAATTTGGGCTTCATTGGAGGTCATTTGCTAGGTCAAATTACCTTCTCAAGTTCAGCCTTTATTTGAAAATTCAAATATAAACAGAAACTGTTCAGCACTTCTGTCCAAACTTCAAAAATTCATATCTCTCTGATGGTAGCTCCAAAAATGGTGAAAAAATTTTGTTAGGACCATGGAGACTTACCCTAATTAGATCTTCCACCATTAGCTATGTCAAAGCTCCTGAGTTGGGCTCAAAATTCAGAGAAGCATTGTACTTGTAGGAATTTTAAATACTACATTGTGCAATGACATATCTCCAAATTTGGCTCAAATCATCCTTAGAGAGTATAGTATCCACTGTAAAAATCCCAAAGCCAATTAAGGATTATAAATAGCAGTAGCTATGAATAATAGTTCAATTCTTATAAATCTTTAATACTTATACATATATTTTATTACATTTCATAATAGTGACCCAAGTTGAGGACGCACCGGAGCCTTTGGATGTCCTCCCACCAGAAGCTGACTTTCCGTTTAACTCGCAACCAAGCAAGCCCCGGTTTGCACTTAAGTACCTTTTATAAAGTTTTCATTTGTATCATTTATGTCTAGGTTGAATGTTTGCATTAGAGTTAGGGTGATTGAAACCCCACTTGCATAGCCCTTTCAATCCTATAAAGGGTTGGGTAGTTTACAAACTCGACGAGTAGAGAATGCCATGCTAATGTATAGGATCTCGGTAGAAGTCGAGTGGTTGGAAGCTACTCGCGAGATAGTACTTATCACCGGAAAGAAAAGAGGTAGATAATGGCTTGAGTTGTATGAAAATGAGACCCAGCAGGGGGGATAGGAAGCAGTGAGCAGAGGTCTCACGTGCGTAGCCCTGTTGGTGTCGGTTGAGGACCGTCCGTGTGCGGCCCTGCTGGACAAGTATCGAACAGTACCGGATGCATACTGGCATATGGGAACCAGGAAACCGATGTAATTGGTTAACCTGTGTGTCGAGGCTTACCCAACCGTAAATAGGAGTGGGTTGAGGGTAGCAAGGTGTAAATCTGCCGGTGGGCACAGTCACACTCCACGCGGGGACCTCCTACCCGTTATGGATGGACCGGTTCGGCATTTGGGTTGCCTTTGAAAGGTTGTTGCATACAACAGAGTAGGAAGGGGTGTGCAATCACGCTTCTGAAAGTGGGTGCATGTGACGTGTTATCCGGGTGTGTCTTGATTGCAATCACCGTCCCTCGCGGTTATTTGAGTACCCGCTTGTTCACTGCGCTGTGACGTAGTAAGAAGTGAAATAAGCCAACTGAAAATGCTGTATTGATCTTAATGTCTTGAATACCTTGATTGCTGTAGATATAGAGCTAATTAAGTTTATATTCCACTTTGGCCATCTCCACATCGGGGGAAAGCGTTTCTTGTTTGATTGTGGACTTTCGATGTGAGGGCTGCCTAAGGCACATGAATCTGCTGCTATAAAACTGAAAGTAAGGACCAACTTATAGGCGTGTCTTTGTCGCAAATTCCTCTCCCCATCTTACATATCCTTGCACGTAGAGTTCCATGCCTAGGGTTGACGGTTAAGACTTGCTGAGCCTTCGTGCTCACGGTTGCAATATTTGAGCTGTGTGCAGGTGAGAGTTATGAGGAAGGTTCCGAGGACGAGGCGATGCCCCCGTCGGGGTGCACGGCCGAGCTGGAGCCTTGCATGCCGCCGTGATCTCCGGTTCCTTGCTGCTATTGTGTAGCGTCCCCGGGCTGGACGGCTGCACTTTTGCTTAGTTAGGGTTTGAGAGCAACTATGTATATAACTTCCGCTGTTAATTAGGTTTTATAAAAAGACTTCCGCTGTTTTATATCAAATAAAAGTTTGTATGTTATCCTTTATTATTTTCGTGTGTGCTGTTGGGTGCCGCATCGCACGGCACCACCCTATGGGATCCTGGAGTGGGTGAACCATGGGGTGGTCCACACAGTCGTGGTACCAGAGCCGCATTGGGAATAGCATGCTCGAAAAGAGCTTATTTTGAAAAATTAGAAGTAGTCGAGTGAGGATTAGTCATTAAGCCCACATAAGGTCTATGATAGTACTAGTTATGATGGTGGAAAGCTAACTTATATGTTATACATTCTGTAACGATGCTCCAACGTCAGGTAAGAGGTAAGGTACGCCACCGTAGGCGGATCAATTACGGTAACTCGCCATACGAGTAATAGTATGGAAGGCCATACCGTGGCTTGGCACGGTAGTAAATATGAGTCTCTGAACCTTTTAATGGTTCTGAGAGCATATGAAAACGCTGTTCTCCAGCGTGCTTTAGGCAAAAGTGAGAATACCCCCATCGTGTGGTAAGCAACACGATAGTATGCAACTCTTGAACGTTCAATGTTCAAAGGGCCACACGCAGCGCTCGCCATCGGCGTGCCTCAACGGTCATGAGGCAGTAGGTGGTATCCGTTGGGTTGATAAAATTCCCAACCATGACGACCCGTTCGCGCTCTACTCGGGTTCCCCGTCGTGTGGTGTGAAAACACGACCATGTACCTTGAGACGTGGCTTGACTCAAGGACGATCCGTATGGCAATGATACGGACCGTATGTTTTTACTATGATATGGAACTGCCTGAAATGTCAAAAACCATTGTGTGCACAATTATTGTTTGTTTTCCTGCAGGTACATTAACCACGTTAGTGCATGACGTGTAGGAACCGTTTGTGAGTGACGACTTTAGTTCCACCATTTGACACGTATGTGCCGGAATACCGGTTTAGGATTTTTCTTTGGTGAGGAAACGTAGTACCGACTGCATAAAAGTTTATTTTCAAAAAAAAAGTCAAAATGAAGTTTAGGAATCCATTTAGGGGTTAGTGAACTTCTATATTGAACTCAGAGTCAATTGGGAGTATAGATTCAATCTCAAAAGCTTCGGAACAACCTCCCCTGTTTTTGGCAGAAATTTTTTCTGAACATGAACAGGGCATAACTTAATATTGGTTGAACCAATGGAGATGTGGGATACCATTCTCGAAAGGTTTAGAAGTCCTCCACAACTTTTCTGTAGAGCTCCAGAACAAAATCTCACTCCAATGGGATGAAAATCTCAGATGAGTAGGTACTATCCAGAAACAGGGCAGACCAAATGCTCTCTGGAATTTCCATATTTCGACCAAAACACTTAGTTCACCATTCGACGTCCAGTGGCTGTTGTAAAACAGCGAGTTGGAGTCGAAGGGTTTATGCATTTGACACATCACTTCGAGTTAGTACATGCTTGGGTCCAATACAATAGCGAGGAATTACGCATGCTAACACACTTAACATCCCGTGGTGACCCCGATGGTCGAAATGAACTTTTAACCCATAAAGTTCATTACTTTGGAACTCGATCGTGTGACACGGTCCAGGGATGTATATGTTGCATAAAGTGTATACTTTATCCATATGTGTGACTGTTATGCATACTGTTTATTCCATTCTCGCACTACTAGTGTATAGATTGGATGAAATAAACCAACATGTGCTGATCATTTGAATGATCTGAATGCAGAATGGTGTGGACACGTTCAACGCAAGAGGATGGAGGTCCAAGTCAGGTTCGTGGTGATGAGTCTCCACCACCGGAGCAAACCACGACGCAGCAGCAACCACCTCCTCCACCACCAGAACTTCCAAGGAATCTTGCGGAGGTTCTCACCGCAGTGCTCGGCTCGCGCGACGAGCAAACCGAACTGCTGCGGTTGTTGGTGCAGCAGAATGCGTCCCATCAGGGAGGACGCCAAGACAATGGGCAACGCCAGCCCCAACAAAGTTCATATTCAGAATTCATGGCGACCCATCCACCGGTCTTCATGGAGGCCGAAGAACCTTTGGAGGCGGACAGCTTTATCCGCACTCTGGAGGGAAAGTTCGGGCTGCTACGATGCACCGAACATCAGAAGGCGCTGTACGCAGTGCAACAGCTTCAAGGAGAAGCCGGTATCTGGTGGGCGAACTACACCGCCTCCTTACCGGCTGGCCATGCCGTCACATGGACGGAGTTCCGGGAGGCGTTCCGCGCCTATCACATACCTCCCGGTGTGATCGAAATGAAGCTCCAGGAGTTCCTGGCGCTACGACAAGGTGAGAGGAGTGCTCATGAGTACTCCAGGTTATTCAATCGGCTGGCACAGTATGCGCCAGTATTTGTGGGCACAGAAGACAACAAACGCAATGCGTTCTTCCGGGGCCTGAACTCCAAGATGAAGGTCCATCTCGCCCAGAGCAATCGCGGCACATTCAACGACCTAGTTAATGCCGCGATTCTACAGGAGAATGCTCAGCGCGAGTGCGGTTCTGACAAGAGGAAACGCAGTGCGCTGACGAGCAGCAGTGGTGGAACGCCACCGAAATACCACGTGGTATATCGCTCACCATCCGGTCAGAGATGGCAGCCACCGGCGCGACCGCCTCAGTTTCGCGGTCGGCAATATAATGCGCCTGGCTTTCGACCGACATATCCATCACAGAAACAGCAGCAGCAAAGGATGGTCCCGCGTGCGCCTCAGTTTCAACAGCATACACCGTGATTCCGTCCTCAAGTCAGTGGGACCCCGACACCTTACACGTGCTACACGTGTGGCCGTGTCGGGCACATTTCAAGAGACTGCCCCGAGCCGCGACAGGGCAGGGGTGCAGCACCATATCAGGGTGCTAATCAGCCCCGTAACCAGCCCAAGAAACCAGCACCAAAACCCGGCAACGTCCACCACTTAGCCATCGAAGACGTGCCGGAAGGCGAACCCGTCCTCGCGGGTTCGTTCTCTTACCTAGATCATCCCATAGTCATACTTTTTGACTCCGGTGCCACCCATAATTTCATAAGTCAGTCTTATGTTATTAAATATCAACTGCCTATCATTCCCACAAATAATTCATATTTGATATGTTCTCCGGGTGGGAAAATAACAGCTGATAGAATGGTCTATAGAGCACCATTACAGTTGGGTGGGAATCTATATCCGACTTCTCTAATCATGTTAGAAAGTCAAAAACTTGATGTCATTTTAGGAATGTCATGGCTACATCGCCATGGTGCTGTTCTTGACATCATTCCACGTGTGGTTCGTTTAAACTCTCCACTTCATGAACCACATGTTCTTATTCTTGACCATTCGGCTCAAGAAACCCCAGCCACATATAACACGGAAGCCACGAAACTTGAGGATATTCGTGTGGTCCCTGAATACCCGGATGTCTTTCTGGATGATCTTCCGGGTATGCCACCCGAAAGAGATGTCGAGTTCAAGATTGAACTTGTACCTTGGACGACACCAATCTAACGGAGACCATATAAGATGGCTCCGAATGAGCTGGCTGAACTAGAGGAGCAGCTCAACGATTTGATGAAGAAGGGTTTCATTCGACCGAGTTCCTCGCCATGGGGATGCTCGGCGCTGTTTGTGAAGAAGAAGAAGAAGGATGAAACCTTGAGGTTGTGTGTGGACTACCGACCTCTCAACGCCGTCACCATTAAGAATAAATATCCACTGCCCCGCATCGATATTCTCTTCGATCAACTTGTGGGTGCGAGTGTATTTTCCAAGATGGATCTTCGCTCTGGATATCATCAAATCAAGATCCGAGCGGAGGATATCCCAAAGACGGCCTTCTCGAAGAGATATGGGTTGTATGAATACCTTGTCATGTCCTTTGGTCTCACCAACGCCCCGGCACACTTCATGTATCTCATGAACTCAGTGTTCATGCCGGAGTTGGACAAGTTTGTGGTGGTGTTCATAGCCGACATCTTGGTTTACTCCAAGACTGAAGAAGAACATGCCAAACACTTGCATATCGTACTTCAGCGATTAAGAGACATAAGCTTTATGCTAAGTTCAGCAAGTGCGAGTTTTGGATCAGCCAAGTGCCATTCCTTGGTCACATTATTTCTGCAGACGGCATTGCAGTTGATCCAAGCAAAATTGAACAAGTGCTGAAATGGAAGTCCCCCGCATCAGTCCATGAAGTCAGGAGTTTCCTCGGGTTAGCAGGATATTATCGGAGATTCATACCAAATTTCTCCAAGCTTGCTAAGCCGATGACTGAACTGTTGAAAAAGGGGATCAAATATGTTTGGAGCTCAGCTTGTGAAGAAGCTTTCCAAGAATTAGTGAAGCATCTTACAACAGCCCCGGTGTTAGCTCAACCGGATACAACCAAGCCCTTTGACGTATATTGTGATGCGTCTGGCATCGGGCTTGGCTGTGTATTGATGAAAGGAGGAAGAGTGGTCGCCTATGGCTCACGTCAACTTCGTAACCATGAGCATCACTATCCGACTCATGATCTTGAGCTCGCTGCTGTGGTATTGGCCTTGAAGATGTGGAGGCACTATTTGCTTGGGAACTTAGTGCACCTCTACACCGACCACAAAAGTCTAAAATATATATTCACTCAAAAGGAGTTGAATATGCGGCAACAGAGATGGCTAGAACTGATCAAAGACTATGAGATCGAGATTCACTACCATCCCGGGAAGGCAAACGTGGTTGCCGATGCCTTAAGCCGCAAATCCCATGTCAATAGTCTATCCATCACCCCACTTGAAGAGGAGGAGCCGAGTCTGTACTTGGTTCCATATGGGGCATTATATAATCTTGCTCTCATCCCAACCATAAGAGAGGAGATTATGGAAGCTCAGAAGAAAGACATGGGAATGTCGCACATTCAGAGAAGGATGGAGAATGGCGAAATGAAATGCTTCCGAAGAGATGAACACGACACTCTATGGTTTAAAGACCATATAGTGGTACCCCGTGACATGAAGCTTCGGAAGAAAATCTTGGACGAGGTTCATTTGTCCAAGTATTCTATTCATCCGGGCAGCAACAAGATGTACCAGGATCTGAAAACCAGGTTTTGGTGGGCACGGATGAAGAGAGAGACCGCAAAATACGTATCCGAATGTGATACGTGTCGGCGTGTGAAGGCCGACCATATGAGTAAATCCGGACAGCTGCAACCATTAAACATTCCGGCGTGGAAGTCGGAGGATATCAGCATGGACTTAATAGTCGGGTTACCTCTCACGTCTCACAAGCATGACTCGATCTGGGTGATAGTCGATCGACTAACCAAGTCGGCTCATTTTATCCCCGTACATACAAAGTACGTGACCAAGCAATATGCGGAGCTGTACATTGCAAAGATCTTGTGTTTGCAGGGTGTTCCCTGCTCCATTATTTCAGATCGCGGTGCGCTGTTCGTTTCTCGGTTTTGGGAACAGTTGCATGCATCATTGGGGACCAAACTGATCCGAAGCTCCGCGTATCACCCGCAGACAGATGGTCAAACTGAACGGGTGAATCAAGTGCTTGAAGACATGCTACGCGCTTGTGCCATCCACCACGGCAAGAATTGGGACGATCATTTGCCGTTGGCGGAGTTTTCTTACAACAATGGCTATCAAGCTAGCATCAAGATGGCGCCGTATGAAGCTCTCTACGGCCGGAAATGTCGCACACCTCTCAACTGGTGCGAGTCCGGCGAGCGAGTCATCTACGGCGTTGAACTTGTGAATGAAGCTGAAGAACGAGTGCGAGTAATACAAGCCAATCTAAAGGCTGCTCAATCTCGTCAGAAGAGCTATGCGGATAAGAGACGCCGCCCTCTCCACTTCGACATCGGGGACCATGTTTATGTCCGTGTGTCTCCGATGAAGGGAGTTTACCGTTTCGGAGTGATGGGTAAACTTGCGACGCGGTTCATTGGTCCGTTCACCATCATTGAAAGATGCAGACCCGTGGCCTATCGTTTAGATTTACCGGCGTCGCTCGCAGGCATTCACAATGTCTTCCACATCTCTCAGCTGACAAAGTGCCTCAAGCCCTCGGCTGAAATCCGCACAGAAGACATAGAAGTTCTTCAACCGGACCTCACGTACACGGAGTATCCAATCCGGATTATCGATGAAAAGACTCGTGCCACAAGAAACCGGACCTTATGGTTCTACAAGGTCTTGTGGAGTAACCATACCGCTGATGAGGCGACATGGGGAAGCGAGGATTATCTACGCACGTATTATCCGGACTTGCTATCATCATATACCCGGTAAAGTTTTCCCCACATTGCTTTTTCGTTTGGAATCTCGTGACGAGATTCTTTTTAAGGGGGGAGGGATGTAAAACCCCCAAAAGTGGTAGCAAGAAAATTCAGCTCATATACACTTATGAAAAATGAGGGGAATTAAAACTTTGAATTAAAATAAGTGTGAGTTCAAAGTGAGGGTTTAGACTTCCCAAAACTTCCAAACATGGAGATCTAAATTCATAACTTGGATCTTCATAGTCCAAATATTCAACCTTCCAAATTTCAGCTCGTTTGGAGGAGTTTTAATATTTGTTTGGGATTAAAAGGAGAAGCCCTCTAATCTGAATTTCAAATTCAGTTTCAAATTCCAATTCCCTCAATTTGAAAATTGGGTTTCACAAATGTGTTCCCCCCTTTTAATAAGAAGCCATGCCGAAAATTGGAAATTTTGGAGCTGGTTTGCCATACTTTTGAGGCAATATAAAGTGGAGAATTCAAACTCTTTTTCAAATTCAAATGATCAATCCACATCCAATTTTCACACCCGAATTCAAACTATTTGAATTCAGCAAATTCAAACTATGACTTGGGGTTGAAGTCAAGTCTTTAATGTTGAGTTGCTGGTGGGAAAATATCAGAAAAAGTTGATTAAACAAAGAGGGGGGGTGGGGCCCATTTGTCAGCCACCCACTGGGGTTACTGCCTCAGCCGACGGCGGTCGAACAGCGGGAGCGCGCCAGCTCCCGGTTGAACCCGCGCCCGAGGGAGAGCCCGCGCCACCTCCTGCTGCCTTGGTGGCTCGGTTGGATCACGGCAAAGGGTGCGCCGGAGCTGTTTTCCTTCTTCCCCTACTATAACTCGCGCCTCCGCCGTTTCTTCCATCCAGAACACCGCCGCCGTTCTCTCCGGTCGACCACAGCCCTCCAAGCTCGATTGCTCGAGCACTCCACAGCAAAGAGCATCGCCTGGACGTGCTCTAGCCCTTGCCAAAGCACCTTCGAGGTTTGACGGTCCGAACTGCTCGAGAAACGCGGATTGGCGCCAAGCTTCAAGGTGCCCGGACCTCGCCGTTTCGGCTCTCCGTCGACAGCAGCAACCGGCCACCCTCTCCCCCGACTTCCTATACAAGAAAGGTGCGTGGACATGTCCTGGTCGTGTAGCCGGAGGCCGTTTAGCGTTTGCTAGGACCGATGGCAAGAATTTCACCGTTTCCCCAAACGGTAGACCGACGGGTAGTGCGCGGTCTAGCCAAAAATTCGTGGTGCACGATCCTTTAGACCTCGAGTAAGCTTGCACAGAGCTTCTCTACTTCCTAGCGCCTCTCCTCGACGAAGAACCAAGCCAAAACATCAAGAAACAAGGGAGCCCTAGCTGTTTTCTTAGTCGCCGGTGCAAAAGCACCTCGGGTCGCCGTGGAGCCCTCGGTTGCCGGCAGTTTCACCGGCGGCCAGGACCCTTACGGGCTCCTACATCACTCACTGATGCTCTACAGCCCAAGAATCGATCGAATGATAGAGGAATAAGGGTTCCCGACCTCACCGGAGTTCAAAACTTTGCTGTCACCGGTGCGCGATGGTTTCCGGCGAGCCACGGCCGCCGGCGACCCTCCCACAGTGTTCAGTGCAGTTAAAAATGGGGGACCGGCGAGTTTGACGAAGTTTAGACCGCGGGAACCCCGTCCCGGCGAGCCTCGCCGGCGTGCGCCGCCGCGGGAGGCGCGGGCAGCGCGAGGAAGACGAAGGAGGGCCGGTCCCACCGGTCAGCATCCGGGTGCCCGCGAGGATCGGTTTGTGACGCCGGATCCAGTGCAGCTGCGCGGGAATAACCCCGTAGCCCCCGGTGTTGCTAAAATCTGACTGGTCCGAATTAAACCAGTGGGCCCAGCCCAATTATTTGAAGTTTCTATTAGGGAAATAATTCCCGAAATTAGCTGATTTTTGGAAGCCCATAACTTTGTGTAGAAAACTTCAAAAAGAGTGAAACCAATTTTGTTGGAATCCTCATGAGGAGTACTTCACAGAGAAACCAATTTTAGGCTATGAAAATGCCCTGAAATTTCTGTAGAATTGTTTTTGGTAAATCCTTTAGGGATTTACTACAAGAGCAATTCTTTATGAAATATTTCCAAATTTGGGTAGCAAATCCTCTTCATAGATACTGATCTCCAGTAAAAATTTGGGCTTCATTGGAGGTCATTTGCTAGGTCAAATTACCTTCTCAAGTTCAGCCTTTATTTGAAAATTAAAATATAAACAGAAACTGTTCAGCACTTCTGTCCAAACTTCAAAAATTCATATCTCTCTGATGGTAGCTCCAAAAATGGTGAAACAAATTTTGTTAGGACCATGGAGACTTACCCTAATCAGATCTTCCACCATTAGCTATGTCAAAGCTCCTGAATTGGGCTCAAAATTCAGAGAAGCACTGTACTTGTAGGAATTTTAAATACTACATTGTGCTTGGGTAATTGCTTGAGTTGTATGAAAATAGAGGTAGATAATGGCTTGAGTTGTATGAAAATGAGACCCAGCAGGGGGGATAGGAAGCAGTGAGCAGAGGTCTCACGTGCGTAGCCCTGTTGGTGTCGGTTGAGGACCGTCCATGTGCGGCCCTGCTGGACAAGTATCGAACAGTACCGGATGCATACTGGCATATGGGAACCAGGAAACCGATGTAATTGGTTAACCTGTGTGTCGAGGCTTACCCAACCGTAAATAGGAGTGGGTTGAGGGTAGCAAGGTGTAAATCTGCCGGTGGGCACAGTCACGCTCCACGCGGGGACCTCCTACCCGTTACGGATGGACCGGTTCGGCATTTGGGTTGCCTTTGAAAGGTTGTTGCATACAACAGAGTAGGAAGGGGTGTGGAATCACGCTTCTGAAAGTGGGTGTATGTGACGTGTTATCCGGGTGTGTCTTGATTGCAATCACCGTCCCTCGCGGTTATTTGAGTACCCGCTTGTTCACTGCGCTGTGACGTAGTAAGAAGTGAAATAAGCCAACTGAAAATGCTGTATTGATCTTAATGTCTTGAATACCTTGATTGCTGTAGATATAGAGCTAATTAAGTTTATATTCCACTTTGGCCATCTCCACATCGGGGGAAAGCGTTTCTTGTTTGATTGTGGACTTTCAATGTGAGGGCTGCCTAAGGCACATGAATCTGCTGCTATAAAACTGAAAGTAAGGACCAACTTATAGGCGTGTCTTTGTCGCAAATTCCTTTCCCCATCTTACATATCCTTGCACGTAGAGTTCCATGCCTAGGGTTGACGGTTAAGACTTGCTGAGCCTTCGTGCTCACGGTTGCAATATTTGAGCTGTGTGCAGGTGAGAGTTATGAGGAAGGTTCCGAGGATGAGGCGATGCCCCCGTCGGGGTACACAGCCGAGCTGGAGCCTTGCACGCCGCCGTGATCTCCGGTTCCTTGCTGCTAGTGTGTAGCGTCCCCGGGCTGGACGGCTGCACTTTTGCTTAGTTAGGGTTTGAGAGCAACTATGTATATAACTTCCGCTGTTAATTAAGTTTTGTAAAAAGACTTCTGCTGTTTTATATCAAATAAAAGTTTGTATGTTATCCTTTATTCTTTTCGTGTGTGCTGTTGGGTGCCGCATCGCACGGCACCACCCTATGCGATCCTGGAGTGGGTGAACCACGGGGTGGTCCCCACACGTAGATCTAAGGACCGGTTCATGCGAGCACATGCCAGGATAACAGTGCCACCACAAGGCCAAGTATCGGTGCGGCTTAGCTGACTAATTAGGTAAGTTGCTAGATTGTTATGGACCGTGGAAGGCGCGGGGAATGGGAGTCGAGTGAGGACTGCCCTGGGAACTGCATGGCACAAGAGGGGGCCCGTGGGTGTGAGAATTTTTGAGATTCTAGCCTGCCAGTGAAACCTTAGTGAGTCCATACATCTAGTAACCCCTTTGTAAAGGCTATTTTGTGATCTCTTGGCCATACACCGACGGTTGTTTACTGATATAATGGAGGTTCTGCAGTCACCGATGGATGACGAAATCACAAACTTGTGGGTAAAGAGGTGCAAACTCTGCAGAGTGTAAAACTATCATGATAGCCGAGCTTACGGTCACAAGCGCCTGGCCAACTTCCATGATTAGTTGGGATGGTGATTGCATATGGTTTTTGGTTATGGTTTGGTTTTTGTTTGATTTTGGGACTGTTGAGTCCGGGTGATAAGATAGTTGCATGACTGTTGAGTCATGGCAACGAGATTGGTCTCGGTGGGAGACGAAGTTGTTTATGAGATGAAATGGTAGCGAATACGAGATGGTATTCGTGAGATGGTAGCGAATACGAGGAGGTATTCGTGAGCAAGAATGAGGTTGATTAATGTCTGGATGGGACATGGAAGGTAATTAACATAATGGAGGTATGATCGGTATTTTAATACATGTTGAGATTACATTCACTTAAAGATAAGTTGCTGTTTTATCGTGGTTTTTGATAAATAACATTTCTTTCTGCAATGAGCCTTTTTATACCTACCTTGTTATGGGCTACATATCATATTTTCCCACACTTTCTGAGTACATCATTGTACTCAAACTTGCATTATTATTTCATCATCAGCAACAGGAGAAGATTACTATGAAGACCAAATGGAGCATTAGGCGTGTAATCTGTTCTCAACCTTGCCTGTGGGGATGGAGTAGAGATGGAGCCACTGCTGCTTAGAATTGCTTCCGCATTAGTTAGATTGCTTCCACATTAGAATAAAGACTTCCGCTGTTTAGATTATGACTTCCGCTGTGAGCATATGTCCAAGACTCATGAAACCTTGTAATAAACTCTGTTATTCGTGGTTATATATATTCTGAATTCAGTTTGTGGAACATATGTGTATGTGTGATGAACATCCTGGGCACACATATGCATCAGTTCTCGGTTCCGTGGTTTTCCACAGAATTGAGGGCGTCACACGTGGGGAGGCTTGAACCGTGCACAAAGACATACGCTGAATTCTATGTCCGGTATTGATGCCATGAGATACAAAAGTGATCCGATCATGCTTATATATTCTTTTTGATCAACGGGATCATAATCTTCATCAAGTTCAAGTGTTGTTGCTGTTCCCATTGGTTTTCGAAGAGGCTTGCTTTTGTCCATGTTGAAGCGCCTTAGGAGATCTTTTGTATACTTTGTTTGATGCACAAAGGTACCCTTCTTTGTTTGCTTGATTTGCAGCCCCAAAAAGTACGTGAGTTCTCCCATCATACTCATCTCAAAGTCTGAACTCATCATAGCTGAAAACTTGGACACAAGATCATGAGAAGCACAACCAAAGATAATATCATCCACATACACTTGAACGAATAATGAGTCATTGCCATGCTTAAGCACAAAAAGAGTTTTATCAACCTTGCCCATGGTAAACCCCTTTTCATGTAAGAATGTTTTTAACCTATCATACCATGCTCTAGGGGCTTGTTTGAGACCGTACAAGGCTTTGGACAGTTTGTAAACATGATTAGGAAAATTTGGATTTTTAAAACCAGGTGGTTGTTTGACATAAACCTCCTCATCTATGTAGCCATTAAGAAAAGCACTTTTAACATCCATTTGATATAGCTTAAAACCTTTAGATGCAGCAATAGCTAACAAAATTCTTATGGCTTCTAATATAGCAACAGGAGCAAAAGTTTCATCAAAATCTAGACCTTCAACTTGTGTGAAATCTTGAGCAGCCAACCTAGCCTTATTCCTAACCACAACCCCATCCTCACTTTGTTTATTTTTAGACACCCATTTAGTTCCAATTAAAGTGTGACCTTGAGGTGGAGGTACAAGTTTCCAAAAATTATTTATTTCAAAATTTTCTAACTCTTCTTGCATGGCAATAATCCAAGATTCATTAGTGAGTGCGTGTGATATATCTCTGGGTTCAAAAGAAGCAACAAAAGCAGAATGAGCATGAGAATTGGGGTCGAAAAACCTGGATCTTGTAACTCGTTCATGCAAGCTTCCAATAATTTGTTGTGGAGGATGACTTTTGAGAATCCGGAGGGGAGTGGACACTTCACAAGCTTCTTCTTCTTCATGTTCATCAAAAATAGATGAGCTTGTGATGTGAGGAGGATCTGGACCAGCAATGGTGGTCGTCGGTGCTGGCTGTGAATCAAGATCAGGAGCTGGAACAATGTCATTAGCTGCTTAATTTTCGGGCAGCAGCACCACTTCTTCCTCTTCTTCAAAGAAAATACTCTCCCCCTGCGGATATGGATCCGGACCTGCAAGATTTGAACTAGTACCTGGGCTAGCTTCATCAAAAGAAACCTCACAAGTCTCCATAATTTTGTTAGTATCAAGTAAAAGCACACGGTAGCCTCTAGTATGAGATGGATAAACAAGAAACATGCCATCAACATATCTAGCTTCAAATTTATCAAGATTACCATGTTTCTTAACAAAACATTTGCAACCAAAGACCCTAAATCGTGTGACACTAGGCCTATGTCCAAACCTGAGCTCATATGGTGTTTTACCTAGCTTAGCACGCAAGAAAACACGATTTGAGACATAACAAGCGGTTGCAATTGCATCAGCCCAAAATTTCCTAGGAGTTTGATATTCATCAAGCATAGTCCTAGCCATCTCAACTAAGGTTCTGTTCTTTCTCTCTACAACACCGTTTTGTTGAGGTACATATGGTGAAGAAAATTGATGATCTATTGCATTTTCAGCACAAAAGTGATCAAACGATTGATTTTTAAATTCGGTTCCATTATCACTTCTAATTGCTCTTAAAGATCCTGGTTGATCAATTGATAATCTAAGAAATAAAGTTCTAAAGTGACTAAAAGCTTCATTCTTAGATGCCATAAATTAAACCTAAGAGTATCTAGAACAGTCATCAACAATCACAAGAACATACCATTTACCTCTGAAGGATTGAACACGTGAAGGTCCTACAGTGTCAAGGTGTAAAAGTTGACCTGGTTCAGTTGTCATGGTCATTGTGAGAGGAGCATGTGAACCTGCAACCATCTTAGCATGTCTACAAGAAGAGCACACAATTTCTTTGTCCCCTTTAAGCTTAGGCAGCCCACGTATGCGATCAATAGCACTAACACGCGTGAGATGATCAAAGCCTACGTGACCAAGTCTACGATGCCAAAAATATAAATGTTTGGAATCATTTGCAACTAGACATCTATGCTTATAGGAAGACATGTCAAAATCAGCTTTAAAAACACTTCCAAACCGAGACATGTTAAAAATATGCTCACTATTTGAACCTACAACTTTGCAGCAGATTTTATTGAAAATAATTTCCAAATTTTCATCTAACAATTGTAAAACAGAAAGCAAGTTGTATTTCAAATTTTTGACAAGTGCCACATCCTTCAAAGTGTAGTGACCATTTACTCTAACCAAACCCTTAGCAATTATAGTAGTTGAAGAATTATCGGCAAAAGTAACATTCTCTACACGTGACACAAAAGAGAGAGAGGAGAACCGTTCTTTGTTACCGGTCATGTGGCGTGAGCAACCTGAATCCAGTACTGAGTCACACGACGTCCAGCAGGAATAACATGCGAAAGCTGAGATAAAACAGCAGGTTTATGAGTCAAAGTTTGAGATTTTTTGTTCTTAACTACAGACCTATGAGGTGTTACTTGTGTAGCACTAAAATCAGTAGCGCCGGAGGCAAAAACAGAAGGTCCGGAGGCAATAACTGAAGCTCCGGAGGCAAAAACTGAAGCTCCGGAGGTAAATTTTGAATATTTCTGACTCATAACAGCCGGTTGTATGTTCCTGACATTCGGTTTAGTATGTGCAGCAAATTTTGCATGAGAGTTATAAGATCTAGCTTGCATTCTTTCCTTTTTATGTTGTTTAGCTAGTCTATAACAAAAATCTATGACATGACCATCTCTACCACAATAGGTACAATGAAATTTAACTTTGTGTTCATGTCTAGATGAGCATGCAGAATGCTTATTTGAACCCGAATGTGACAACACTCCTGCAGATTTTAAAACCACTTCTTTTTGTTTAGGAACTGTTTGAATCAAACCACTTCCTAATGATTTTACAATTTTAGGTGGATGTTCCTTAGCATGAGCATCTGAATCAAAATCTAAACCAGTTTTATCATTGCAAGGCTTGGAAGAATTTAGCAGCAAGTTTAGGTTCTTATTCCTATTACAAAACCGATCTAATGTCCAATGAATGTTATCAAGTTTATTTGATAGATCAAGAAAATTTTCACATGAAGTTTTTTCTTTTAATTTGCAATTGGAACAATATTTAACTTCATGAGAACGTAAAGCATTGTTCAATATAGAAATTTCTTTCATAGCATCTTGTAGTTTCTTATCAAGATCATCGCAAGTAGAACAATGCAAATCAATTGTAGAACAACAAGCATCTTTCAAGTTTTTATCATTAAGTGCAGCAAGCTTTTTGTTCTTTTCGATTTCAAGATCAAGTTTATCAAGTGTGGAGGTGTGTGCACTTCTTAGAGGGGACAATTGTTCATATATTAAATCACATGAGGAACAAGAATCATCACTGGGAATCAACGACTTTAAACGATTAATTTCAGATTCTAGTGACTCAATTTTAACAGCATTGTCCCTAAGCTTTTGTCCTTTTTCTTAACAATAATAGTGGCACGAGAAATAGCATCACACATTTCTTTGCAAGTAGGACATACCTCTTCGTTGTCACTGTTGTGTTCTGCATCCTCCATACTTGATTTTGATTTGCCCGCTATGAAGCACAAGTTTGCCAGATCATCTTCATCTTCTTCACTTCCAATGTCTACATCACTTGAGCCATGTTCCTGAACTGCGGTGATGAAACTGTTTATCAGTTTGCGTCCTGTAAAACTCTTCTTTTTCTTGTTGGTGTTGCCAAAAGAGGACTTGACTTTACTTTGCTTTTCATCACGGTTAGAAGGACCTGAAAGGTTAGGGCAATCTGTACGAAAGTGTCCTGTCTTACCACATTCAAAGCATCGTTGAGGTCTGGAGTTTCCTCTCCTTCTAGTTCTCACATTTTGCAATGCTTTTGAGAACCTAGTAGAAAGAAGTACTAGCTCCTCCTCTGGAAACTCCTCAATCTGTTCCAGGGTTAGTGAAGACAGCAAAGCAAGTGTATTGCTAGATGATTGGCCAGAGCTAGGTTATCACGTTGTGAAACAAATGCAATAGTCTTATTTGGGTTCTTACGTGATATAATGTTAATTTCATAAGTTTTTAGCTTACAATAAAGCACATCTAATGTAAGAGTACTCATGACAGTGGATTCACATATGGATGTTACTTTCATCTCCCAAATTGACATGTCTAATGCACTTAGTAATTGCCTAGCATTTTCAGCATCTGAAAAATTAACATTGACGCTACGCAAGTTGCCGAGAATTTTATTAAAGCGAGCAAAGAGGTCATCAATGGACTCACTGAGTTGCATCTCAAAGCGCATGTATTCTTTCTTGAACATATCCTGTCTTACCTCCTTGATTGTGTTGGATCCTTCGTGGTAGTCACAAAGTGCTCTCCACATATCGTACGCCGATCGGAGGTGTGCAACACGGTCGAAGTCGCTCTGAGTTAGTCCTTGTATGATCAAGTTCCGAGCCTTGTTGTTGTTGTCGACATCTCTCATGTTTGTAGCCGTGACTTGATCGTTTGAAGGCACATCGTAAGGCTTGTACACCTTTTCCCATATTGCAAAGCCTTGCGCCTGGATGAAAGCTTCCATGCGTGCCTTTCAAACCTGAAAATCAATACCACTAAACACACAAGGTTTGGCGGAGTATTTCTCCATGATGATTAGTCAAAACATGTGCAAATCTCAAAGATTAGAGCAACCTGGCTCTGATACCAATTGTAGGATCGATGTACACGTGTAAAGCTACCAGAGGGGGGTGAATGGTAGATAAAAACTTTTCAGCGGAAGTAACAAAACAACCCTCAGCAGAAAACCGATCTGTTAAAGAAACCATGTGTGCGACTAATCTAAACGTTTTCAACTGTGACAAGACTAGTATAGATTGTATAGAATCAAGTCACGAGGACGTCACAACAAGAATAATGAAAATCCGTTGAGAGAAACTCAAGTTACGATCGAAAGATCGAACAAAAGTCAATCTGTCCTACGCGAGAAAAACAGTTCTGGAATACTGCAAAGAAACTCATGTAGATCAGAAACCACAAATTCAATGACACGACCACAACGGTATTGTCGAGCCAGGATCACGCTGAGGGGTGCTGCGTTGCACAGCACCAGATAACACACGTCAAAGGTACAAAGCGGAAGCAAAATTTTATTACATAAACAAGTTCAGGAACATGTTTACATCAAAATAGTTCCAGTCTACACTCACGGGCGTAGACTACGCATCAAGTCCACGTTCAGCCCTTGAACGTGTCCTTGCTAGCACACACGCACACTAACTCTGCGGCGTGCACGACTCCCACTCGACGGATTTCCCCTCCTGGGGTTCCGTCTCCTCTTCGGGAGTCCCTTCCTCATAGAACCCTGCAAAAGCTTCAAACACAAGCAGTGAGCACGAAGGCTCAGCAAGTCTGAACCGTCTCACCTAAACATGGAACTTCTACATGAGGGGTAATGGGTACATGAGGTAAAATCATTTGCAAAGGACTCGCCTAATTAGTGGAACCTTACTTTCAAGTTTTAGCAGCAGGTTATGGAGAACCTTACGCTAAGGCACATGAGAGAGCCGCAATCAAAAAAGAAACGCATTTCTCTCATGTGCTTTGCCCAAAGTTGAAAAGAACTTTAGTTAGCTCTAGACCACAGCAAATCATTAACAAACAAGTCCATCTTTCAATCAGCAACATTTTAACATGCAACTAGCCTGTTCTTTCTACGTGACGGTACAGTGAACAAGTGGTACTCACTGACCGCAAGGGACGGCGATTGTAATCGATTTACACCTGCAGGGTTACCCGAAGAACCCGTCACGTACGCCCGTACTCGATGTTGCCTACAACAACCATCACGGACGCCGTACGCAACTACCTTTCACCCGTTAGCCAAATGTTGAACCGGTCCAATCATCCCGAGCAAGAGGTCTCTGCACGCGCATCTCAGTGCCGCCAGCCGATTTACACCTCGAGCTCTCAACCTACCCTCTGAACGACCAGCTATGCCTCAACACCCAGCTACCCGAGTTACATAAGTTTCCCTGTTCCCATATAGCCGGTAGGTCTTCGGTACTGTTCTAGCTTGTTCAACAGGCCTGCACACGGCTCGGTCCTCAATCGACACAAGCGGAGCTACAGCACACAGGCCCCAAAGTCCTGCTGCCCTTACTCTCCGCTCAGTCTCATCTTTCTTGCCATGTGTATCATGTGCTATCTCTACCCGAGCGATGTGCCTCTAGCCTATTCTCGCGAGTAGTTCCAACTACTTGACTTGTACCGAATCCTACTCTATCTTAGCACTGCAGTAGCTAACGGGGTTTGTAAATCCTAAACCCAATCCATGGTTTTCTTGGCTATGCAGTTGGGTTTCCACACAAGACTCTAATGCAAAGAATCATAATGCTCAAGTAAGTGCTCAAAACAATATAAATTTGTAAAAAGGTTAATGCAAACCGGAGCTTGCCTTGCTGCTCTTGGTCGTAGGCTAGCTGTTCCTCCGGAGTAACGAAGTCTAGGACTTCGGGTTCCTCCTTGACCTCAGCGACTACATGATAGAAGCAGTACATGTATTAATTTAAATGCATTTGTATTCACTTTTAAACTTGTGAAACTTATAAGTCCCTCTAGACAGACTTAATGACTGTGAAACTTTTACTGGAGCTTGGTTACAACCTAAACAGAGATTTGGTCAAGTTTTAGTTGCAGAAGCTCATTTGAGCCCTCCACAATTAATTATGTACTTGACGTTAATTGAAGGCTTTCAGGGTGTTCTAATGATTTTCATGAAACAAACTATGACTTTCTGAAAACTATTTTTCAGAGGGTTCTAATGGAGTTGGTATCACTTAATTTGAAGGTTCCTAACTAAAGATATGAGCTAAACAATTTCAGAGAAAATTCTGAAAATGTTTCTGAACCTTTTCTATTTTCTCTGGAACAGTTTCACAAATCACACCATTTGGTGGATCAAACGAGCTTAAATGGATCTGAAATTTTTATGGTAGTTCAAGGATATTTTGGTGAACATTCCAGCAAAATGTCAGGATTTTCCTCCAAAGGATTCTCCAGTTAAAATTCCAAACAGTTTAAACTTGGAGGAATTAATTCTGGAGAAATAAGGATTTTCATGAAGTGAAACTTGATTTGCTGGATAGTGCTCAGAGAGATGAATCCAACAAAATTTGGTTCACTCGATTTGGAGCTTTCTAGCCAAAGTTATGAGGATTTGAAGTTTGGAAGAATTCTGAAAATCGGGGAAAAGTTTAAACTTGCAGGGGCCCGCGGGGACATGTGTTGAGCGCGGAGGTGTCCGGCACGCTGAGGCCCACGGGGTATTTGCGCGCCAGCAGAGCCGATCCCGGCCACACCCGATCCTGATTTAAATTCTTCAGCCGCTGACACGTGGGCCAGCCGGCTTCGTCTTCCTCCTGGCGCTGTCTCGCGCCCGCGCCGCCGACTTCACCAGAGCAGACCCGGAGCTCGCCGGCTCGCCGCTGCCGGACCTCCCATGATCTGAAACTCGCCGCCAGAGGGTTGTCGACGTCAAGGAACACGTGGGTGGTGTCAGGTCGGGCTGGGGGTGACCGGAAATAGCCCGGCGACGTGCCGCGGCCTCGGTTGAGGTTCGGCGCCGTCGACCGTGAGTTCTAACCCGCTAACACCTCGAACAAACGGTCCTACAGCATCAGTGTACCTGTAGGAAGCTCGACAAGGTGTCAAAAGGGTTCAGGGATGGCGGCAAGTCGGTCGACCGATCGTGCCCTCCATGACCGCCCTTGATCGAGCTCGAAATCCGTCACTCCTAGACAGTTTCACGCCACGGATGCAGAAAAGAACTTGATCGCCGGCTAGTCCAGCGTCTATTTGCAAGATTTGATAACCACCGAAAGATCATAGAGCGAGAATTTGAAGAATCCGTACCGGAAGCTCGGTTTACGGTCGCCGGAGCAAAAACTGGAAATTCTCTGTGGATTCTTCACGGTTTGCTTCCAAACTTGGAGGAGAGCAGCACGGTAATCGTGCGCTCCTGTTGCCTCTCTTGCTGGACCGTGAAAATGCCTGTGGAATGCTGTCCACGGGTGCCAGACTTTCGGCTGAGGCTAGGTCGCCGCGGTGGCGATCGTTTTCGGGCAAAGGAGGTCGGAGCTCGGGGTTTCTGGTGTTGGGGAGGTGGAGTGTGATCTCAGGTGACCGTCTAGCAGCTCGGGGAGGGAGAAGGCGAGCTGGTTTCGCGGTTCTCTGATCGAGCAGAGAGGCGGCAGGTTGGTGGCTCGGTGATCATGGGAGAGGAGAAAATGATCGGTGCCTGCCCCCGTGGAGCGCCTTAAGGGGGCCCTAGAACCGCCCTTGGGCTCGCGTGTGGGCGCGGGAAGCAGCTGGTGGCGCTGCTGCTCCTCGGTGGCAAGCGCAGCTGCTCCCGAGCGTGGAGTCGGAAGCTGCTCGGTGGAAGTTCCCACCGAGACTCTGACTTTGGGTGCAAGTTTCTCCTTTTTCCCTCTATGACATGTGGGTCCCGCCCGGGGTTTTAACCTCTGAAATTTACTCCTAATCACTGTTGTAAACAGTGCGTCCCGAAATACCCCTGGGTATTCAAATTATTCACCCATGAGCCAATTGAATTGAGTAGAATTCAAATTGGGTTTGGTTTGAATGAATTTCAGCTCAAGTTCAGTTTTGAATTCAAATAAAGTTTGAATTTGTCCCACTTAGCTCATGTCAAGATCAACTCCAAATGGAGTGAAAATTGGTGTGTGAGCTCACAAAAATGTGCTGAACAAGAATATGCCTCCCACTTTTAAATTCATGGGATAAAAACAGTTTGAATTTGAATATGGTTTCAAACTGCCCTCTTTCTAGCTATACCCAAACTGACCTCAAAAAGGTTTTGAATTTGGGTGAAACTTGGCATGGACATCCTTAGCAATGTGTAGGGGTTTTCATATGCCCAGCCCACCTATATCACATGTGGGAAATACCACTTTTAAAATATGTGAGTTTGTTCTCTAATGAGCATGTTGATGGTGGTTACTTGCTCTTCATTGGTGTTCATTATCTTTCCTCAAATGAGGTGTGTGTGTATGGTGATGAACACTTCAAATATGTGTCAAAACCTGAGGCCCTTACATTCAATGACCGTGAAATTTTTACAGATGA
The DNA here is from genome assembly GCA_030760725.1 of Neostapfia colusana. Classification (NCBI taxonomy): domain Eukaryota; kingdom Viridiplantae; phylum Streptophyta; class Magnoliopsida; order Poales; family Poaceae; genus Neostapfia; species Neostapfia colusana. The sequence goes on along the minus strand of JASWHV010000009.1, from coordinate 36,736,947 downwards.
TAGATAATCAAGTTGTGAATATAACCCAAAAAGAATCACATAAATTGGATCTGTAAAACTCGAGTTATGATAAAACCACCGAAGCAAGGTAGTGCTGAACAGAAACTCGACGAGAAAACTTGTCTGAAACAAGTCGGACGAACAAGGCACAAAAGTTCCTTTAGAATACGAATTTTATTTATCAAAACACAAGAGGAACAGCCCCAAAGTCGTGCTCTCCATGAGCCTTGGCCTCCCTTGCTTATATAACCAGCTCTATGGCCAATCCAATTCAAACTAGGACTCCTACTCCTTCTTGGATTCAAACTATAACTTTCCAATACTGCTCAAGACTCTTCTATACGCAGATAGAAGCAATCTTAAGACTTCCAAACACCTTAGGAACGTCCCAAACATTCCTAAAACAACTCTACTTCATTCCTAACACGAAATCCTGTTATAACCAACTCGAAACTTTACATAAACAAACCATAACCGCCTCAGCCGCAGCCTGAGCGCAAAATCCAGCCGGTTGAACCTTTTCAACCATATCTCCACTTCCATATCTCTTCACCACGCCTTAGAACCATGTTGCCACGTCCATGCACTCCTTGCACACATGCAAACACCTTCCAACAACGTCCACGATACCTTCATATGCATTGTTCTTGATCCAAACATGCTGCGTGACCTCCCGATCAACTCAACCACAATTCCTCCCGAACTTGGTTGTTGAACCTCATCTTCTCCCTAAGACTAGTTCAATGGATCCCGTCACCGGCCATGTCTTGAACTCAAGCAACACCTGCACATGAATAAACAACCAATACTTCCGAGCACAAGTCCTCGACTTGACTCTCGTTAGTTCCGAAACTACAACATCTTACGTGAGCACCTCACATAAGCATGTTGTAAACCATAGCAAAATGATATCAGCCATAACCACCAAAACACACCAAAAACATAGCAAAATAATACTAAGCAAACTTTCCATAAGAGTAAAGCAAGTTGGAAACATTGCAAGTTAAAAGTAGAACCATTGCAATCAAGCTCCGAACCTTACCAAAGCTAACCGGACCTTGAACCGGAGCTTACAAAAGCTAGTCGGACCCAGCGCCGGAGCTTACTAAAGCTTAGTCGGACCTAGCACGGAACTTACCGAAGCTAGTCGGACCTAGCCCCAGAGCTAGCGAAAACAAGTTGGACCTAGCCAAAATAAGTCAGACCTAGACAAAGCAAGTCGGACCTTACGTCGGACCTTGCCGGAGCTACCCAAAACAAGTCGGACCTATCGTCGGACCTTGCAGGAGCTCGGACCTAGAGTCAGACCTTGTTTAAAAGGTGTTTTGGTAGTATTCAAAACTTTTATCGTCAAAGCCAATGTATTCAACACACATAGGTCTCACAATATCCTCCCACTTCCACGCTGGAACGTTCAATGGATGCAGCTGTCCGGCTTTACGCATATGGTCGGCTTTCACCCGCCGAGACGTATCACATTCGGATACGTACTTCACGATTTCTCTTTTCAATCTCATCCACCAAAACCTGGTTTTCTGATCTTGGTACATCTTGTTGCTGCCCGGATGAATAGAATACTTGGACAAATGAGCTTTGTCCAAGATTTTCTTCCGAAGCTTCATGTCACGGGGTACCACTATACGGTCTTTAAATCAGAGTGTCGTTTTCATCCCTTCAGAAGCATTTCATTTCGCCATTCTTCATTCTTCTCCTAATGTGTGACATTCCCATATCTTTCTTCTGAGATTCCATAATCTCCTCTCGTATGGTAGGGACGAGAGCAAGATTATATAATGCCCCATATGGAACCAAGTATAAATTCGACTCATCCTCTTCCAGTGGGGTGATGGACAGATGGTTGACGTGAGATTTGCGGCTTAAGGCATCAGCACCCACATTTGCCTTACCGGGATGGTAGTGAATTCCAGTCTCATAGTCTTTGATCAGATCCAGCCATCTCCGTTGCCGCATATTCAACTCCTTTTGAGTGAATATATATTTCAGACTCTTGTGGTCGGTGTAGAGATGCACTAAGTTCCTATGTAAATAGTGCCTCCACATTTTTAATGCCAAAACCACAGCAGCGAGCTCCAGATCATGAGTCGGATAATGCTTCTCGTGGTTGCAAAGTTGACGTGAACCATAGGCGACCACTCTTCCTCCTTGCATCAATACACAGCCAAGCATGATGCCGGACGCATCGCAATATACGTCGAAGGGCTTGGTCGTATTCGTTCGAGCTAACACCGGAGCTGTTGTAAGATGCTTCACCAATGCTTGGAAAGCTCCTTCACATGCTGAGCTCCAAACATATTTGATCCCCTTCTTTAACAATTCAGTCCATGGCTTAGCAAGCTTGGAGAAGTTCAGTATGAATCTCCAATAATATCCCGCTAAACCGAGAAAGCTCCTGACTTCATGGACAGATGTTGGGGACTTCCATTTCAGCACTTGCTCAATCTTGCTTGGATCAACCGCAATGCCTTTCGCAGAAATAATATGACCAAGAAATGGCACTTTCCTGATCCAAAACTCGCACTTGCTGAACTTGGCATAAAGCTTATGGTCTCGCAATCGTTGGAGCAAGATATGAAAGTGTTCGGCGTGTTCTTCTTAAGACTTGGAATAAACCAAGATGTCATCGATAAACACCACCACGAACTTGTTCAACTCCGGCATGAACACTGAGTTCTTAAGACACATGAAATGTGCTGAGGCATTGGTGAGACCAAAAGACATGATGAGATATTCATACAGCCCATATCTCATCGAGAAGGCCGTCTTTCCTCTGCTCGGATTTTTATTTGATGATATCCTGAGCGAAGATCCATCTTCAAAAATACACTCGCACCCACAAGTTGATGGAAGAGAATATCGATGCGGGGTAGTGGATATTTATTCTTGATGGTGACGGCATTGAGAGGTCGGTAATCCAAACACAACCTCAAGGTTTCATCCTTCTTTTTCACAAACAGCGCTGAGCATCCCCATGGCGAGGAACTCGGTCGAATAAAACACTTACTCATCAGATCATTGAGCTGCTCCTTCAATTCTGCTAGCTCATTCGGAGCCATCTTGTACGGTCTCCGTGATATTGGTGTCATTCCGGGTACAAGTTCTATCTTGAACTCGACATCCCTTTCGGGTGGCATGCCCGGGAGATCCTCCGGAAATACATCCGGGTATTCACGGACCACATGAATATACTCAAGTTTGGTGACCTCCGTGTTATATGTGGCTGGAACTTCTTGAACCGAACGGTCAAGAATAAAACATGTGGTTCATGAAGTGGAGAGTTAAAATAAACCACACGTGGAATGATGTCAAGAACAGCCACATGGCGATGTAGCCATGACATTCCTAAAATGACATCAAGTTTTTGACTCTCTAACATGATTAGAGAAGTCGGTTATAGATTCCCACCCAATCGTAATGGTGCTCTATAGACCATCCTATCAGCTGTTATTTTCCCACCCGGAGAGCAAATTAAGTATGAATTATTTGTGGGAATGATAGGCAATTGATATTTAATAACATAAGCTTGACTTATGAAATTATGGGTGGCACCAGAGTCAAAAAGTATTACTACTGGATGATCTAAATAAGAAAACGTACCCGCGAGGACAGGTTCGCCTTCTGGCACGTCTTCGATGGCTAAGTGGTGAATGTTGCCAGGTTTTTGTGCTGGTTTCTTGGGCTGATTGCAGGGCTGATTTGCACCCTGATACGGTGCTGCACCCCTGCCCTGTCGCTGCTCAGGGCACTCTTTAGCAATATGCCCGACACGGCCACACGTGAAGCACGTGTAGGGTCTCGGGGTCCCTCCGAATTGAGGACGGAATCCCGGTGCACGTGGTTGAAACTGAGGCGCACGCAGGACCATCCTTTGCCGCTGCTGTTTCTGTGGTGGATACGACGGTCAGAATCTTGGCGCATTAAATTGTCGACCGCAAAGCTGTGGCGGTCGCGATGGTGGCTGCCATCTCTTACCGGATGGTGCACAATACACCATGCGGTATTTTTGTGGCGCCCCACAACTGCTGCTTGCCAGCGTGCTGCGTTTCCTCTTATCAGAACCGCGCTTGCGCTGAACATTTTCTTGTAAAATCGCGGCATTAACAAGGTCGTTGAATGTGCCGCAGTTACATTTGGCGAGATGGACCTTCATTTTGGAATTCAGGCCCCGGAAGAACGTTTTTTGCTTCTGCTCCTCCATTCCCACAAATTCTGGCACATACTGCCCCAGCCGGTTGAATGATCTGGGGTACTCATGAGCACTCCTCTCGCCTTGTTTCAGCTCCAGAAACTCCTGGAGCTTCCTCTCCATAACCCCAGGAGGTATATGATAGGCACGGAATGCCTCCCATAACTCCGTCCTTGTGACGGCATGGCCAGCCGGTAATGAGGCGATGTAGTTCGCCCATCATGTACCGGCTTCCCCTTGAAGCTGTTGCGCTGCGTACAGCGCCTTCTGGTGTTCGGTGCACCGTAGTAAACTGAACTTCGCCTCAACAGTGCAGATGAAGCTGTCCGCCTCCAAAGGCTCTTCGGCCTCCGTAAAGACCGCTGGATGGGTCCCTAGGAAGTCCGAATATGAACTCTGTTGGGGGTGGCTGTCCATTGTCTTGGCGTCCTTCTGGTCGGGACGCATTCTGCTGCACCAACATCTGCAGCAACTCGGATTGCTCATCGCATGAGCCGAGTACCGCGGCGAGAACCTCCGCTAGATTTCTTAGAAGTTCTGGCGGTGGAGGAGGTGGTTGCTTCTGTGTCATGGTTTGCTCCAGAGGTGGGGACTCATCATCATGAACCTGACTAGGACCTCCCTCCTCTTGCGTAGACCGTGTACACACCATTCTGCATTCATACCATTCAAACGATCAGCCCATGTTGGTTTATTTCATCCAGTCTATACAATAGTAGTGCGAGAATGGAACAAATAATAAGCATAAAATTAACACATATGGATAAAGTATAAAATTTACACAACATATACATCCCTAGACCATGTCACATGATCGAGTTCCAAGGTAATTAACTTTATGGATTAAAAGTTCATTTTGACCGTCATGGGTCACCATGGGATGTTAAGTGTGTTAGCATGCGTAAATCCTCGCTATTGTACTGGACCCAAACATGTCCTCGCTCGAAGTGATATATTGAATGCATAAAATTTTTGACTCCAACTCGCTGTTTTACAGAAGCCGCTGGACATCGAAATGTGAAACAAAATGTTTTGTTTGAAAACTTCAACCATGCTCTTCTCTGTCCAGCTTCTGGTCCAGCAGACCAGTAGGAAGAATTCAACTGTTTTGGCCACTTTGAAGACAAAACCTGGACTGGAGTTCAACAACAAAATTGTAGTAGACTCAAAAAGGGAATCCATATTGTATTTATTTGCCTCCATAGCCTTCGTAGTTTATGAGTTATTATTTTTACAAATTGACAGAATTTTCTCATCTATTTGCCTCCATAGCCTTCGTAGTTTATGAGTTATTATTTTTACAAATTGACAGAATTTTCTCAGGAATTTTGACAGCACCTCCTTTGTAAGTGGCTGTTTTGTTTACAAAATTCCAACTATTTCTACCCTCAATCTAGGAAAACACTGAACTACAAAGTTGTAGCACATTTCCTACACTTTCCAATGGTGTCTTACTTGACCCTTAGAAATTTTTATACAAGAAGTTGTGGTCAAAATACAGAAAATTTCAGAGAGCATTTTTGGTCTGCCCTGTTTCTGGACAGTGCATACTCATCTGAGATTTTCACCTATTCGGAGGGAGATTTTGTTCTGGAGTTCTACAGAAAAGTTGTAGAAGACTTCAAAACCTTTCCAGAATGATATCACACACCTCCATCAGTTCAACCACTCATAAGTTATACCCTGATTAAGTTCAGCAAAAATTCTGCCAGAACAAGGGAGGATTCTCCTAGGCCTTTGGAATTGAATCTATACTCCCAATAGACTCTTAGTTCAATATGGGAGTTAAATAACCCCTAATTGGAATCCTAAACTCCAATTTGACTCTTTTCTTTGAAAATATCCTTTTATGCAACTAATAACTTATCTCGGTACTACGTTTCCTCACAAAAGAAAAATCCTAAGCCGGTATTCCGGCATATACGTGTCAAATGGTGGAACTAAGAACGTTACTCACAAATAATTTCTAAGCGTCATGCTCTAACGTGGTTAATGTACCTGCAGAAGACCACACAATAATGGTGCACACAAGGGTTTTGACATTTCAGGCAGGTCCATATCATAATAAAAACATACGGTCTGTATCATTGCCATACGGATCGTCCTTGAGTCAAGCCACCTCTCAAGGTACATGGTCGTGTTTTCAAACCACACGACGGCGAACCTGAGTAGAGAGCAAACGGGTCCTCACGGTTGGGAATTTTATCAACCCAACGGATACCACCTACTGCCTCATGATAGTTGAGGCACGCCGATAGCGAGCGCTGCGTATGGCCCTTTGAACATTGAACGTTCAAGAGTTGCAAACTATCGTGTTGCTTACCACACGATGGGGTATTCTAACTTTTGCCTAAAGCACGCTGGTGATCAGGGTTTTCATATGCTCTCAGAACCATGGAAAGGTTCAGAGACTCATATTAAATACTGTGCCAAGCCACGGTAAACCATTCAATACTATTGCTCGTATGGTGAGCTTACCGCAATTGATCCGCCTGCGGTGGCGTACCTTACCTCTTACCTGACGTTGGAGCGTCGTTACAGAATGTATAACACATAAGTTAGCTTTTCCACCTCAGTAGCTATTACTATCATAGACCTTATGTGGGCATAATGACTAATTCTCACTCGACTACTTCTAACTTTTCAAAATAGGCTCTTTTCAAGTGTGCTATTTCCAATGTGGCTCTGATACCACGACTGTGGGGACCACCACATGGTTCACCCACTCCGGGATCGCAGAGGGTGGTGCCGTGCGATACGGCACCCAACAGCACACAAGAAAAGATTAAGAACAACATAAATCTTTATTTTACATATAACACAGTGGAAGTCTTTTACTAAAGTAATGTACAGCGGAAGTCTTATTAATAGCTAAACTCTCAGCCTAGCTATGCAAAAGGGCAGCCTTCCGTCCCGGGGACGCTACACACTAGCAACATACAACCGGAGATCATGGCAGCGTGCAGGGCTCCAGCTTGGTCGTGTACCCGATGGGGGCATCACCTCATCCTCGGACCCTTCCTCATAACTCTCACCTGCACACAGCTCGAATATTGCAACCGTGAGCACGATGGCTCAGCAAGACTTAACCGACTCCCCTAATCATGAAACTCTACATGCAGGGATTAGTAATAAATGAAATGACATTTGCGATAAAGGCATGCCTACAGGTTAATCCTTACCTTCATTATTATAGCCGCAGATTAATGAGCCTTAAGCAGCCCTCACATCGGAAGTCCACAATCAAACAAGAAACGTTTTCCTCTGCTTACTGCATCCTATCCCCCCCTTCTGGGTCTCAGTTTCACATTCTTAAGCCATTCTCTGCCTCTTTCCATACCATGTGAATAAATATGTATCTCGCGAGTAGATTCCAACCACTCGACTTCTATCGAGATCCTAAGAACATTAGCATGGCATTCTCTACTCGTCGAGTTTGTAAACTACCCAACCCTTCATAGGATTTAGAGGTTATGCAAGTGGATTTTCAAACACCTTAACTCTTATGCAAGCATTTCACCGTAGACATAAGTGATACAAATGAAAATTTTGCAAAAGTACTTAAAATGCAAACCAGGGCTTGCCTAGTTGCGAGTAAAACGGGAAGTTATCATCTAGTGGGAGGACGTCCAATGGCTCCGGTGTGTCCTCAACTTTGATCACTATATGAAATGTAGCAAAATATATGTATAAGTGCTAATGAAGTATAAGAATTACACTTCTATAAACAGTTACTGCTATTTAGGTTCCTTAATTTTAAGGGCCTAAGTTTTTGGCACATATTCAAAGTGTTCATCACCACACACACAATTCATTTGAAGAGACTTGATGAATACATTTGAAGAGCAAGTAAACACCATCAACATATTCATTAGAGACTAAACTCTCAAAATGCAAAAGTGGTATTTCCCACATGCATCATATAGGGGCTGGGCATATGAAAAACTCCTACACCTTGCTAGGAGTGTCCATGCCATATTTTACCCAAACTCAAGACCTTTTTGAAGTCCTTTTGGGTATGACTAGAAAGAGGGTGGTTTGAACTCAAATTCAAATTCAAACTATTTCCATCCCATTAATTGAAAAGTGGGAGGCATATTCTTACGCAGCACATTTTTGTGAGCTCACACACCAATTTTCACTCCATTTGGAGTTGATCTTGACATGAGTTAAGTTTAGCAAATTCAAACTTTATTTGAATTTCAAACTGCATATGTGCTGAAAATATATTCAAACAAAACCGAATTTGAATTCTATCCAATTCAAATGGCCCAGGGGTAAATAATTCAAATGACCAAGGTTAATTAGGTCTCTACTGTTTAGAGCAGTGGGGAAAATCTAAATTCAGAGGTTAAACCCCGGGTGGGACCCACATGTCAGCCTCTATAGCAAATTCAACCGACTGAAGACTCAACACTCGGTTTCTCAGGCTTCATCCGAGGGTGTCACCGAGCTGGTCGCCGGGACAGCAACTGCTCGGGCTGGCTGCGTCGACCGACGTCGCCTCTCCCTCTTATCCTCGCAGCCGACCCGATCGAAGGCAGAACCGCTCAGTCTTTGCTCCCTCGCGCAAGAAACTGATCAGAGCAGCCACTGCTCCTCCGATCATAGGCCGTTCGCCAATCTCGCGTACCAGCTTCGGCTGAGCAGCAAAACGGCACCACAGAACTCTCCACTACCCCCTCAAACCATCATCAAGTGAGCTCGTGCTCCATACCCTGAGAATCACACCGATCCGCAGCAGTCGCCGCCAAGCCGAGAAGAGGTGCGCTCGTGGGCAGCCTCATCCCGGGCTTGTCACGATCGAGCCAAACTGTTTTCGGACACGCAAGAACCGCCTGCAGCTCATCTCTGAAACTTGAGCCAAGAGGTTGAGCATCGACGACGAATTTTGCAGTTTGCTTCCAGGTGGTGCAAAGTCACCTTTGGATAAGAAACGTTGAAATTCCCATTTGATTCTCATTTAAAACTGTAAGGGCCTCAGTTTTTGACACTCGTTTGCAGTGTTCATCACCACACCACACACGTCATTTGAGGAAGAATGATGAACACAAATGAAGAGCATGTAACGATTATCAACATGCTCATTAGAGAACAAACTTACACATTGCAAAAGTGGTATTTCCCACATGTGATATAGATGGGCTGGACATATGAAAACTCCTACATTTTACTGAGGATGTCCATGCCAAGTTTCACCCAAATTCAAAACCTTTTTGAGGTCAGTTTGGGTATAGTTAGGAAGGGGGCAGTTTGAAACCATATCCAAATTCAAACTGTTTTTATCCAATGAATTTAAAAGTGGGGGCATATTCTTGCTCAGCACATTTTTGTGAGCTCACACACCAATTTTCACTCCATTTGGAGTTGATCTTGACATGAGCTAAGGGGGAGAAATTCAAACTTTATTTGAATTTCAAACTGAACTTGTGCTGAAATTCATTCAAAGCAAACCTCATTTGAACTTTGATCAGTTCAAATGGCCCATAGGTGAATAATTTGAATTGCCAAGGGTAGTATGGGGTTCACTGTTTACAACAGTGATTAGGAGTAAATTTCAGAGGTTAAAATGGGGGGTGGGACCCACATGTCAGCCTCTACCTCAACACAAACCGACTGAAACACAGTTCAGTCGGTTCCCGGGTGCAGTGTGCGCGCGCCACCGAGGGGGGGGGGGCAGCCGGCGCCAGCTCCTGCTGCGCGCCCCAAGCCGGAGACCAGCCGCCGGGCTATTTATTCCCTCCCCGGCGTGCTTCAGTCGCCCATTCCCCGAGCTGTCGACGTGCACGACCTGTTCTTCCACTGCCATCGCCGCCGCTCGAGCTCACGCTTGATCAAGCCCGATCACTCGCGAGCACAGCCTCCTCCACAGCAAAACGGCACCAAGAGATCGTGAGCAACCTCCTAGACTCCGTGTTGGCCAGTGAGCAAGCGTCCTCGAGCTGTACGAGCCATTTCTCCGGCGAGCCGAACATCGCCGCCGATCGGGCTCCCGTGGACAGCACGGCACGACCGTTGTCACGTCCTCTTCTCTACACAAGAAAGGTGCGTGATTGTATGTGGATGGAGTAGCCGAAAGCCGTTTGGCGATTGATCAACCCTCGGCCGAGAATTTCCAAATTTACTCTTGATCAGTTCATAAGGACCGAGCTCACCTTCGGGTGAAATTCGTGCTCTATGCACGAGGGTTGGACGAGCTCGTTACCGAGTAGCTTCTATGCACGATAGCGCCCACGCTCGAACTGGAATTGGAGAAAACCATCGAGAATCGGCCATGTTATGGCTGTTTTCCCCGCCGCCATGGCTGAACACCTCGGCTCACCGTCGAGAGCCTAGTTGCCGGCGTTTCTAGCTTCCACCCAGCCCTGGTTCGGGTTTCCCATGCTCTACTGATGCTCTCCGACCGGTTTCCGGTCGATTTGGTGCACGGGAGAGCGGGACCGACCTCACCGGAACCCTAGCAGGTGCTGTCATCGGTGCGCACGGGTTTCCGGTCATCGCCGGCGGCCGGCGACCCCACCATCGAGTCCAGGGGGTCAGTAAAGGGGCAGGCGGCAAGTTTCGGGCCGGGGGGTGGCCGGGAACTCAGTTCCGGCGAAGGTCACCGGAGAACGCCGCCGCCGCGCAGTTGGCGCGAGGAGGGAGACGACGCACTGTGTGCGGGGCCCACAAGCCAGAGTTTAAACTTTTTCCCCGAATTTCAGTTTCAGTTCAAACTTAAAATCCTTATAACTTTGGCTAGAAAGCTCCAAATTGAGTGAACCAAATTTTGCTGGTTTCAGCTCTCTGAGTACTTTCCAGAAAATCAAGTTTCACTTCATGAAATTCCTTATTTCTCCAGAATTAATTCCTTAAAGTTTAAACTGTTAGGAATTTTAACTGGAGAATCCTTTGGAGGAAAATCCTGTAATTTTGGTGAGATGTTCACCAAAATATCCTTGAACTACCATAAAAATTTCAGATCTATTTGAGCTCATTTAGTCCACCTAATGGTGTGATTAGTGAAACTGTTCCAGAGAAAATAGAAAATGTTCAGAAACATTTTCAGAATTTTCTCTGAAATTGTTTAGCTCTTATCTTTAGTTAGAGACTTCCAAATTAAGTGAGACCAACTCCATTAGAACCCTCTGAAAATCTAGTTTTCAGAAAGTCATAGTTTGTCTCATGAAAATTCCTAGAACACCCTAAGAGTTCCAATTAAGGTCAAGGACATAATTATTTGTGGAGGGCTCAAATGAGCTTTGCTGCAACTAAGACTTGACCAAGTCTCTGTTTAGGTTGTAACCAAGCCACAGTAAAAGTTTCACAGTCATTAGGTCTATCTAGCAAAGGTTATAGACTTCACAACTACAAAGTTAATACAAATGCATTTAAATTGATACATATGTTTCTTATATCATGTAGTCGCTAAGGTCGAGGAGGAACCCGAAGTCCTAGACTTCGTTACTCCGGAGGAACAGCTAGCCTACGACCAAGAGCAGCAAGGCAAGCCCCGGTTTGCATTAACCATTTTTCAAATTTTTATTGTTTTGAGCACATACTTGTTTCCTTTATTCTATGCATTAGAGTCTTGTTTGGAAACCCCACTGCATAGCCAAGAAAACCATGGGTTGGGTTTAGGATTGCAAACCCCGTTAGCCACTGCATTGCTAGGATAGAGTAGGATTCGATACAAGTCGAGTAGTTGGAACTACTCGCGAGAATAGGCTAGTGGCACATCGCTCGGGTAGAGATAGCACATGATACACATGGCAAGAAAATGAGACCGAGCGGAGGGTAAGGGCAGCAGGACTTTGGGGCCTGTGTGCTGTAGCTCCGCTTGTGTCGATTGAGGACCGAGCCGTGTGCGGGCCTGTTGAACAAGCTAGAACAGTACCGAAGACCTACCGGCTATATGGGAACCGGGAAACCGATGTAACTCGGGTAGCTGGGTATTGAGGCATTGCCCGTCGTTCAGAGGGTAGGTTGAGAGCTCGAGGTGTAAATCGGCTGGCGGCACGGAGATGCGCGTGCAGAGACCTCTTGCTCGGGACGATGGGACTGGTTCAATTTTTGGCTAACGGGTGAAAGGTAGTCGCGTACGGCGTCCGTGATGGTTGTTGTAGGCAACATCGAGTACGGGCGTACGTGACGGGTTGTTCGGGTAACCCTGCAGGTGTAAATCGATTATAATCGCCGTCCCTCGCGGTCAGTGAGTACCACTTGTTCACTGTACCATGACGTAGAAAGAACAGGCTAGTTACATGTTAAAAATGTTGCTGATTGAAAGATGGACTTGATTGCTAATGACTTGCTGTAGTTTAGAGCTAACTAAAGTTCATTTCAACTTTGTGCAAAGTACATGAGAGAAATGCGTTTCTTGTTTGATTGCGGCTCTCTCATGTACCTTAGCGTAAGGTTCTCCACAACCTGCTGCTAAAACTTGAAAGTAAGGTTCTACTAATTAGGCGAGTCCTCGCCAATGATTTTTACCTCATGTAACCCAGTACCCTCATGTAGAAGTTCCATGTTTAGGTGAGACGGGTCAGACTTGCTGAGCCTTCGTGCTCACTGCTTGTGTTTGAAGCTTTTGCAGGGTTCTATGAGGAAGGGACTCCCGAAGAGGAGACGGAACCCCAGGAGGGGAACCCCGTCGAGTGGGAGTCGTGCACGCCGCAGAGTTAGTGTGCGTGTGTGCTAGCAAAGACACGTTCGAGGGCTGAACGTGCACTTGATGATTAGTCTACGCCCGCGAGTGTAGACTGAACTTATTTTGATGTAAACATGCTCATAAACTTGTTTATGTAATAAAATTTTGCTTCCGCTTTGTACCTTTGACGTGTGTTATACGGTGCTGTGCAATGCAGCACCCCTCAGCGTGATCCTGGCTCGACAGGACCAGTGGGGTCGTGTCAGCGTGGTATCAGAGCTCGCTTGAGGTTTAACACAGTACAAAGGTCTTCTTTTTCAAAAATCCAGTGAGGAACGAGTTAGTAGCCCGTATAAGGATGTTATTAGCATTTAGAAAGTGGCATATTAACCTATTTTTTATGTCGGAAAATCGTGCATCTCGGGACGTTAATGTCTTGGGGGGTGCACGTAAGCGCTGTCCACCAGTGCGCACAAGCTGAAGGGTGGAGCCCCACGGGTGGCAGGTAACCCGACCCGCTTTGATATCCTCTACGACTCTTCATGTCGTTTGGGGTATTCGAGCAACGTCTATCCCTGGCGTGCGTGTTGCAACTTGGGAGACCCCGTCACGTGGTCTAAAACGTGAACACGTAACTCAAGGCGTGGTTGGCTTGAGAACATCCGGGCGAGTGATGACGGTCGGGTGTACTAACTGTTTGGATTCCGGGCTCGGTGTGCAGCCGAGTCTGATGATTGTTTGGATGTCTGCAGGTAGCCTTACCACGAAACGGTAGACGTGTAGCATCCGTGTGCGAGTGACGTTTAGTGCCACTGAAATAACGAAGCCGGCTAAGTCCGGTATAGGTTTTTCTTTGTGAGGACGTAGTACCGACATAATCTGGTGACGCATCGACGTCACACCCCATTAAATGAACAACTTAATGTAAAACTTGAAGATTTTGATCTAAAGTAGTAAAAATTGATGTAACTCCTTCCCTTAAACAGGATATTCAAAGTAAACAAGTTTTCAACTTATAGGTTGTTAAGGACAGAGCACTCTGTTTCCAGCTGAATTAAGGCTGAAGTTAATCAGAGGCTAGAGGTTGAGTTCTTTCGAGATTGGGGTCGTATGATACAGTTCTGGAAAGCTTTGGAAGGGCTTTACATCTTTTCTGTTGAGGTCCAGAGGTGTTTCATCCCTTAACCACTCGAAAAATGCAGTAGAGTTGAAACCGTCCAGAAAATAGGGCAGAGCAAAGACTCTCTGTAAACTCTCTGTAAATTAAGCATAACTTCCTGCTTAAAAATCCAAAAATAGAAAATGAGGTAGTTCTGGAAAGCTTATGAGGTGGGTTACAACTTTGTAACAGAAAGTTTTGTCAGATTAGGAACAGAATTAACTGGGATTCTTGGATCAATTCAGTACCTAAAGCAGGGAGGTGCTGTCCAATTTTTCCCAGAAATTCTGTTAACTTTGACATCTCATAACTTTTGAAGCAGACAGATCTTAGGCCAAGCAAATACTGTCTGGAAAGCTATTGAAGTTAGCTTTAACTTTGATGTTGAGCTCCAGAATTAGTTTTGCTTTTAACATGGCCTAAATGAGGTTGAAATGGAAACTGGTCAGGGCTGTCATGGGAACAGCAGATCAGCAGTCAAATTTGTTTAAAATTTGAACTATGTTTCCAAGTGTTATGAGTTCAAGGACATATCTTATGTTATAACTCGATGGTTTACTGTTTAAATAAATATTTGACATTTCTCAAATATATTTTTACAGATGGCAGCAGATAAACAGTTGGAGAACGGGTGGGTAGTTTCCCACTGTTCTGACCGTAGCGGCTACCCGGAAGCATTATGGCAAATGCTCCAATATTTCGGGTACAATCAGATGCCGCAGTACTTCGCCAAAGAAGATGGCGAAGGGGGGAACAAGACGTGGATGATCCATGTCGAGGTTCCTGCAGGACCTACGCCACCCGGTTGGGTGCCATTCACCGTCACGGTGAGAGGAAGACAACCGGAAGGGATGTGGCAAGTGGCAGCCCGTGACACTATGTCACGTTTCTACCAACTACACGTGCAGGCTATGGAGGACACTCCATATGCACTCGTTCCGGTGGAGGGACGAGCTCAGCATGTGTGGGAAGAAAGGTATCTGGAGGCAACAGACCCGAATTGCCCAAGGTACAACCCCGCGGAGGCAAACCTCAGCCTCCAAATGAGAGCGGGAAACGCTGTGATGGGCAGCCAAGCTGTTCATACGGAGCATCTCGCCACCAAGCTCAAGGAGAGCACAAGCCGTGGAGATCATTTCGAGAGTGCTCACAGCGCACTCCACAATGTGCTCCTTCCGACGATCAAGCGACTGAATGAACAACACAATCAGTTGCGTCGTCTGAAGAAGGCAAAGAAAAAGAGCCGTGTTGACATCGCGGCATTGCAAGAGCTGGTGCAGACCCTAACCCAGCAGAATGAGGACCTTGCTCAAGAGCGGGACGACGCTATTGAGGAAGGACAAGGCTGGGAAGAGGACTACAACCAGGCTATGGACGAGGTGCATGCATTGCAGGACCTCGTACCCCCGGTATTGGGCGTACCGGTAGTCTTGGGTCTTCCAGCAATGGGAGAACCCGGGATGGGAGAAGAGGTGGTAGACCCAGAGCCACCAGCAGAGGTACCGGAGGAGGACGACCCACAGGAGGTCGAGTTCTACTCCGAGTAGGGGGTTACGGTTGCCAAGTAGGGCAGCTAGGGTAGCGTAACCCAACTTTTGTAATCGGTGACATGTCGTGTAGACAGTAGCGTATGTATAGGTAGTGACGACATGAGCACGACTTCTCGGAGACCCGAGAATAATGTATCTTGTATAAAGTTTCTGCTTTATCAATATATGTGAATGTTGTGCAAATTAATCATGTGTCACTTCAATACCTACTGTTGCGTATGGAATTTTAAGTGAGACATGTGCTAATTGCTGCTGTTTTGAATTTCAGAATGACGCGTACTCGTACCAACCCTGACGTTGGGGGTACCAGTCAAGGGGGAGAGACCTCCCAACCACCTCCCGAGGACTCCTCGGGACAGCAGCAGCAACAGCAACAGCAAACACCGCCACCGCCACTACCAACGGTTACATTGGCCGACATTGTCGCAGCAATGGCGGGCTCGCATCAGCAGCACACAGAGTTGCTGCAGATTCTCATCGCCAATACGTCTCGCCCAGAGAGACGTCAAGACCGTGAGGAGCGCCAACAGAGCTCCTACTCCGACTTCTTGGCGACTCATCCCCCTGTATTCTCAAGGGCGGATGAACCACTTGACGCGGACAACTGGCTCCGCGCCATAGAGATGAAGTTCGGGCTGCTCCAGCTCAGCGAGCAGCGCAAGACTCAGTTCGCGGTCCAGCAGCTCCAAGGATCCGCGAGCGCGTGGTGGGCCAACTTCTGTGCTTCACAGCCCACCGACCGAGTGATGACCTGGGCGGAGTTCCGGACGGCCTTCAGGGCCTATCATATACCGCCAGGTCTGATGAAGAGGAAGACACAGGAGTTCTTACACCTGCAACAAGGGAGCCGGAACGCGCTGGAATACTCCAGGGCGTTCAACGATCTCGCGCTCTACGCGTCGTATCACGCAGATACAGACGAGAAGCGGCGAGACCATTTTTACCAGGGGCTTAACCCGCTCCTGAAGGACAAGTTGGCGATGTTCAATCGCGGCAGCCTCAACGACATCATTGATGCTGCAATTGTTCAGGAGGACTCCGGTAAGGAGTTGGCGGCGGCAGAGCGAAAGCGAAGCGTGCCGCAGAGCAGCGGAGAAGGAGGCGGTCCTTCTCAGAAGTTTCGGATGGTGAATCGCCCACCATCAGGTCCACGCTGGCAGCCACCACAGCGGTCGATGCCATTTCGCAGTCGGCCGTATTCTTCACCGGCATTCCGGCCGGCACTGCCAACACCACCGCAACCACAACAGCAGCAACGGGCGATGCCGCGTGCGTTTGCACCTCAGCAACGCATGCCGGGCTTTCGTCCACCGAGTACTCCAACAGCAGCGGCCACATGTTACAAGTGTGGTCGTCCAGGACACTTCGTGAGCAGTTGCCCGGAGAGGCAAGGCGGCAGAGTGGCACCACAGTTTCCGGGGAGGAATCAACCCCGGAACCCTACTAATGCGCGGCGGGCAAACCCTAGGCCCGGCAGTGTCCACCAGCTTGCCATTGAGGACGTGCCGGAGGGCGAGCCAATCCTTGCGGGTATGTTCCAACTCCACCAGCATCCCGCTATAGTACTGTTTGATTCAGGCGCCACGCATAATTTTATTAGCCAAGCTTTCATTGCTAAACACAGTTTGCCAATACTACCCACCGATAGTCCATATTTAATTTGTTCACCGGGTGGGAAGATTTCAGCAAGCGTAATGGTCTCCAAAGCACCATTATGCTTAGCGGGTAGAGTGTACCCCACGTCTCTCATTATCTTAGAGGGACAAAAGGTCGATGTCATCCTAGGGATGTCGTGGTTAACCCGCCACGGCGCTGTTTTAGACACCGTCCTTCGAGTCGTGCACTTAAACTCAGAGGTGCACGGTTCTCACTCATTATTTCTGGACAGTCCGGAAATAAAACTTCCAAGTGTCTATCAAGCCACCACCATCAGATTGGAAGACATTCCAGTGGTCCGAGAGTTCCCTGATGTATTCCCGGACGATTTGCCGGGGATGCCACCCGATAGAGAGGTGGAGTTCAAGATTGAACTTGCACCGGGAACCATGCCAATATCCCGAAGGCCGTACAAGATGGCGCCCGAGGAGTTGGCTGAACTGAAGACTCAGCTCACGGACCTTCTGGAGAAGGGTTTTATTAGGCCGAGCTCCTCGCCATGGGGCTGTTCGGCATTATTTGTCAAGAAAAAGGATGAAACATTGCGGCTTTGCGTGGACTACCGTCCATTAAATGCCGTAACTATCAAGAACAAGTACCCGTTGTCACGGATCGACATGTTGTTTGATCAGTTGGTTGAAGCAAAGATCTTTTCCAAGATGGATTTAAGATCCGGGTACCATCAGATTAAGATAAGGGCAGAGGACATTCCAAAGACAGCTTTCTCGACAAGGTATGGACTTTATGAGTACCTGGTCATGTCCTTTGGCCTCACCAATGCTCCAGCTCACTTCATGTACTTAATGAACTCGCTGTTCATGCCGGAGCTGGACAAGTTTGTCGTGGTCTTCATCGACGACATCCTGGTATATTCCAAGTCGGAGGAAGATCACAAGAAACATCTGCGTATAGTCTTGCAACGGCTGCGGGATCACAAGTTATACGCAAAATTCAGCAAATGCGAGTTTTGGATATCGCAAGTGCCTTTCCTCGGGCACATCATCTCAGCGGAGGGTATCGCTGTGGACCCGAGCAAGATCACGCAAGTGCTGAATTGGAAATCCCCGAGAACGGTTCATGAGGTACGGAGTTTCCTCGGACTCGCGGGATATTATCAGAGGTTCATTCCAAACTTCTCGAAGATTGACAAGCCAATGACAGAGCTGCTGAAGAAGGCTACCAAATATGTTTGGAGTCCAACACGTGAAGCAGCATTCAAGGCTTTAGTCAAGCACCTGACATCAGCACCGGTTTTGGCGCAGCCAGACACAACAAAACCGTTCGATGTGTACTGCGATGCATCCGGCATTGGGCTCGGATGTGTGCTGATGCAAGACCGAAGAGTGGTCGCGTATGGATCACGGCAGCTTAGGAACCATGAGCAGAATTATCCAACTCACGATTTGGAGCTCGCTGCCGTGGTACTTGCACTGAAGATGTGGAGGCACTACCTACTCGGTAACCTCGTACATTTATATACTGACCACAAAATCCTCAAGTACATATTCACTCAGAAGGAGTTGAACATGAGGCAACGAAGATGGTTAGAACTGATAAAGGATTACGAGATAGAGATCCATTATCATCCGGGCAAGGCAAACGTCGTGGCAGATGCGCTGAGCCGCAAGTCACACGTCAATAATCTGACCATCACACCATTGGAAGAGAGCGAACCATCACTACGTGTGATTCCCCACGGAGCTCTCTACAACTTAGCTTTGATCCCCACCATCCGTGAAGAGATAGCGGCAGCCCAGAAGAATGACAAGGGCATGTCACATTTGCGGAGACGTATAGACAGTGGGGAGTTGAAATGTTTCCGGAAGGACGGAGACGGCGTCCTATGGTTCAAGGACCGGATTGTCGTACCCCGAAACCCGGAGTTACGGAAGAAAATCTTTGATGAGGCTCACTTATCAAAGTTTTCTATTCACCCCGGCAGCAACAAAATGTATCAAGAACTCAGAAGAAAGTTTTGGTGGACACGGATGAAGCGAGAGACTGCAAAATACATGTCCGAATGTGATACGTGTCGAAGGGTGAAGGCAGACCACATGCGGAAACCGGGACTGCTGCAACCACTGGGCATTCCTGCCTGGAAGTGGGAGGATGTGAGCATGGATTTCGTCGTCGGTCTACCCACCACCTTACAGAAACATGATTCTGTGTGGGTGATCGTCGATCGGCTCACCAAAGTTGCCCATTTCATCCCGGTCAACACCAACTACAACGCCAAGAAGTACGCTGAACTGTACATCTCACGGATCCTATGCTTATACGGCGTACCCCGTACCATCATATCGGACCGGGGCACTTTATTTGTGTCCCGTTTTTGGGAGCAGCTACACGCTGCCTTGGGGACGAAGCTGATCCGTAGTTCAGCCTACCACCCGCAGACGGATGGGCAAACGGAGCGGGTAAATCAAATCTTAGAAGACATGCTACGAGCTTGCGCTATCAACCACGGCAAGAATTGGGATGATCACTTGCCGT
Organism: Neostapfia colusana; assembly: GCA_030760725.1. Lineage (NCBI taxonomy): Eukaryota > Viridiplantae > Streptophyta > Magnoliopsida > Poales > Poaceae > Neostapfia > Neostapfia colusana. Next base: position 36,717,256 of record JASWHV010000009.1, on the reverse strand, counting down.
TAGCCGAGTTCTCGTACAACAATGGGTACCAAGCCAGCATCAAGATGGCGCCCTACGAGGCGCTATACGGGAGAAAATGCCGCACACCATTGAACTGGTGTGAGTCTGGCGAAAGGGTTACCTTCGGGATTGACCTTGTCAACAACGCGGAAGAAAAGGTTCGACTAATTCAAGCGAACCTAAAAGCCGCTCAATCCCGTCAGAAACAGTATGCGGACCGGAGAAGGCGCCCATTACGATTCGAAGTTGGGGATCACGTATATCTACGGGTGTCTCCAATGAAGGGCGTAAACAGATTTGGGGTGAGGGGAAAGTTAGCACCCCGCTTCATCGGTCCATTCCAGATTACCGAAAGATGTGGATCGGTGGCATACCGGCTGAAATTACCAGAAGCACTTTCCGGTGTGCACGACGTCTTTCATATTTCCCAGCTGAGGAAGTGTCTCAAGCTATCAACTACCGTTCAGCTGGAAGACATTGAAGAACTGCAACCGGATCTCACCTATCGGGAGGAACCGGTGCATATTATTGATGAAAAGGCCCGAACCACACGCAACCGTACGTTGTGGTTCTACAAGGTTCTATGGAGTAATCACTCCATGGACGAAGCGACATGGGAGAGCGAAGAATTCCTTCGCACTAACTACCCCGACCTTTTCACGTCGCATATCCGGTAATTTTCCACCGTCCTCTCTCTCATTTTCACCTTATAATCTCGGGACGAGATTCTTTTAAGGGTGGAGGAATGTAAGGGCCTCAGTTTTTGACACTCGTTTGCAGTGTTCATCACCACACCACACACCTCATTTGAGGAAGAATGATGAACACAAATGAAGAGCAAGTAACAATTATCAACATGCTCATTAGAGAACAAACTTACACATTGCAAAAGTGGTATTTCCCACATGTGATATAGATGGGCTGGACATATGAAAACTCCTACATTTTACTGAGGATGTCCATGCCAAGTTTCACCCAAATTCAAAACCTTTTTGAGGTCAGTTTGGGTATAGTTAGGAAGGGGGCAGTTTGAAACCATATCCAAATTCAAACTGTTTTTATCCAATGAATTTAAAAGTGGGGGGCATATTCTTGCTCAGCACATTTTTGTGAGCTCACACACCAATTTTCACTCCATTTGGAGTTGATCTTGACATGAGCTAAGGGGGAGAAATTCAAACTTTATTTGAATTTCAAACTGAACTTGTGCTGAAATTCATTCAAACCAAACCTCATTTGAACTTTGATCAGTTCAAATGGCCCATAAGTGAATAATTTGAATTGCCAAGGGTAGTATGGGGTTCACTGTTTACAACAGTGATTAGGAGTAAATTTCAGAGGTTAAAATGGGGGGTGGGACCCACATGTCAGCCTCTACCTCAACACAAACCGACTGAAACACAGTTCAGTCGGTTCCCGGGTGCAGTGTGCGCGCGCCACCGAGGGGGGGGGCAGCCGGCGCCAGCTCCTGCTGCGTGCCCCAAGCCGGAGACCAGCCGCCGGGCTATTTATTCCCTCCCCGGCGTGCTTCAGTCGCCCATTCCCCGAGCTGCCGACGTGCACGACCTGTTCTTCCACTGCCATCGCCGCCGCTCGAGCTCACGCTTGATCAAGCCCGATCACTCGCGAGCACAGGCTCTTCCACAGCAAAACGGCACCAAGAGATCGTGAGCAACCTCCTAGACTCCGTGTTGGCCAGTGAGCAAGCGTCCTCGAGCTGTACGAGCCATTTCTCCGGCGAGCCGAACATCGCCGCTGATCGGGCTCCCGTGGACAGCACGGCACGACCGTTATCACGTCCTCTTCTCTACACAACAAAGGTGCGTGATTGTATGTGGATGGAGTAGCCGAAAGCCGTTTGGCGATTGATCAACCCTCGGCCGAGAATTTCCAAATTTACTCTTGATCAGTTCATAAGGACCGAGCTCACCTTCGGGTGAAATTCGTGCTCTATGCACGAGGGTTGGACGAGCTCGTTACCGAGTAGCTTCTACGCACGATAGCGCCCATGCTCGAACTGGAATTGGAGAAAACCATCGAGAATCGGCCATGTTATGGCTGTTTTCCCCGCCGCCATGGCTGAACACCTCGGCTCACCGTCGAGAGCCTAGTTGCCGGCGTTTCTAGCTTCCACCCAGCCCTGGTTCGGGTTTCCCATGCTCTACTGATGCTCTCCGACCGGTTTCCGGTTGATTTGGTGCACGGGAGAGCGGGACCGACCTCACCGGAACCCTAGCAGGTGCTGTCATCGGTGCGCACGGGTTTCCGGTCATCGCCGGCGGCCGGCGACCCCACCATCGAGTCCAGGGGGTCAGTAAAGGGGCAGGCGGCAAGTTTCGGGCCGGGGGGTGGCCGGGAACTCAGTTCCGGCGAAGGTCACCGGAGAACGCCGCCGCCGCGCAGTTGGCGCGAGGAGGGAGACGACGCACTGTGTGCGGGGCCCACAAGCCAGAGTTTAAACTTTTTCCCCGAATTTCAGTTTCAGTTCAAACTTAAAATCCTTATAACTTTGGCTAGAAAGCTCCAAATTGAGTGAACCAAATTTTGCTGGATTCAGCTCTCTGAGTACTTTCCAGAAAATCAAGTTTCACTTCATGAAATTCCTTATTTCTCCAGAATTAATTCCTTAAAGTTTAAACTGTTAGGAATTTTAACTGGAGAATCCTTTGGAGGAAAATCCTGAAATTTTGGTGAGATGTTCACCAAAATATCCTTGAACTACCATAAAAATTTCAGATCTATTTGAGCTCATTTAGTCCACCTAATGGTGTGATTAGTGAAACTGTTCCAGAGAAAATAGAAAATGTTCAGAAACATTTTCAGAATTTTCTCTGAAATTGTTTAGCTCTTATCTTTAGTTAGAGACTTCCAAATTAAGTGAGACCAACTCCATTAGAACCCTCTGAAAATCTAGTTTTCAGAAAGTCATAGTTTGTCTCATGAAAATTCCTAGAACACCCTAAGAGTTCCAATTAAGGTCAAGGACATAATTATTTGTGGAGGGCTCAAATGAGCTTTGCTGCAACTAAGACTTGACCAAGTCTCTGTTTAGGTTGTAACCAAGCCACAGTAAAAGTTTCACAGTCATTAGGTCTATCTAGCAAAGGTTATAGACTTCACAACTACAAAGTTAATACAAATGCATTTAAATTGATACATATGTTTCTTATATCATGTAGTCGCTAAGGTCGAGGAGGAACCCGAAGTCCTAGACTTCGTTACTCCGGAGGAACAGCTAGCCTACGACCAAGAGCAGCAAGGCAAGCCCCGGTTTGCATTAACCATTTTTCAAATTTTTATTGTTTTGAGCACATAGTTGTTTCCTTTATTCTATGCATTAGAGTCTTGTTTGGAAACCCCACTGCATAGCCCAGAAAACCATGGGTTGGGTTTAGGATTGCAAACCCCGTTAGCCACTGCATTGCTAGGATAGAGTAGGATTCGGTACAAGTCGAGTAGTTGGAACTACTCGCGAGAATAGGCTAGTGGCACATCGCTCGGGTAGAGATAGCACATGATACACATGGCAAGAAAATGAGACCGAGCGGAGGGTAAGGGCAGCAGGACTTTGGGGCCTGTGTGCTGTAGCTCCGCTTGTGTCGATTGAGGACCGAGCCGTGTGCGGGCCTGTTGAACAAGCTAGAACAGTACCGAAGACCTACCGGCTATATGGGAACCGGGAAACCGATGTAACTCGGGTAGCTGGGTATTGAGGCATTGCCCGTCGTTCAGAGGGTAGGTTGAGAGCTCGAGGTGTAAATCGGCTGGCGGCACGGAGATGCGCGTGCAGAGACCTCTTGCTCGGGACGATGGGACCGGTTCAATATTTGGCTAACGGGTGAAAGGTAGTCGCGTACGGCGTCCGTGATGGTTGTTGTAGGCAACATCGAGTACGGGCGTACGTGACGTGTTGTTCGGGTAACCCTGCAGGTGTAAATCGATTATAATCGCCGTCCCTCGCGGTCAGTGAGTACCACTTGTTCACTGTACCGTGACGTAGAAAGAACAGGCTAGTTACATGTTAAAAATGTTGCTGATTGAAAGATGGACTTGATTGCTAATGACTTGCTGTAGTTTAGAGCTAACTAAAGTTCATTTCAACTTTGGGCAAAGTACATGAGAGAAATGCGTTTCTTGTTTGATTGCGGCTCTATCATGTACCTTAGCGTAAGGTTCTCCACAACCTGCTGCTAAAACTTGAAAGTAAGGTTCTACTAATTAGGCGAGTCCTCGCCAATGATTTTTACCTCATGTAACCCAGTACCCTCATGTAGAAGTTCCATGTTTAGGTGAGATGGGTCAGACTTGCTGAGCCTTCGTGCTCACTGCTTGTGTTTGAAGCTTTTGCAGGGTTCTATGAGGAAGGGACTCCCGAAGAGGAGACGGAACCCCAGGAGGGGAACCCCGTCGAGTGGGAGTCGTGCACGCCGCAGAGTTAGTGTGCGTGTGTGCTAGCAAAGACACGTTCGAGGGCTGAACGTGCACTTGATGCTTAGTCTACGCCCGCGAGTGTAGACTGAACTTATTTTGATGTAAACATGTTCATAAACTTGTTTATGTAATAAAATTTCGCTTCCGCTTTGTACCTTTGACGTGTGTTATACGGTGCTGTGCAACGCAGCACCCCTCAGCGTGATCCTGGCTCGACAGGACCAGTGGGGTCGTGTCAAAAACCCACCAAACTTTGCACATAGGAGCTAGATTTAGTAGCGCACAAGTTGGTTTCACAACACCTAGCGCGAGGACCCCTGTACATAGCGTAATTCCAAGCTTGCCAAAGGCGGCTTGTTCGGGGAGCATCAGGCACACGGTAAGACCCATCTTGGAGCTCTCCCCGAGCCTGTGCATCACCATGTCGAGCTTCCCGAGACACCACTGGTGCTGTAGAGCCACTTCACCAGGCGTTTGGCAGGCTAGTACCTCGGAGTGACATCACTGGACTCTTCCCGAGCCACCGGACCGTCGCGAGCTCGGTTAGAGCCAACGTCGATGAGGGGAAACCCTACCAACGTGTTCAGCGCACCAAATTAGGGGCTGGCGGCGAGTTAGAGCTCGGGAGCTGACCGGACGATCGAGTTCGGCAGTGCTCCGGCGACCTCGGCAGCGCTACCGCGCGGGAGGCGCGAGGTAGAAGACCACCGAGCTGGGCCCGCTGTCAGTGGAAGGAAACCGGGAGGTTTGATCTTCTGTGGGCATGGATCGACTATGGCAGCATGGGAATTAAACCTGTAGCCCGTGTGCCATCGCTTCAGCACCCGACACGTGTATTCGTGGACCCACCGGCAGATTTAAACATTTCCCCGATTTTCAGATTTAGTTCAAACTTCAAACCCACATAAATTTGGCTAGGAAACTCCAAATCGAGTGAACCAAATTTTGTTGGATTCAGCTCTCTGAGTACTTTCCAACAAATCAAGTTTTGCTTCATGAAAATCTATATTTCTCCAGAATTAATTCTTCAAAGTTCAAACTGGTTAGAATTTTAACTGAAGAACCCTTTGGAGGAAATTTCTGAAATTTTGCTGGGATGTTCACCAAAATATCCCTGAGCTACCATAAAAATTTCAGATCCATTTGAGATCATTTGATCCACCTAATGGTGTGATTAATAAAAATGTTCCAGAGAAAATAGAAAATGTCCAGAAACATTTTCAGAATTTCTCTGAAATTGTTTAGCTCATATCTTCAGCTAGGAACCTTCAAATTAAGTGAGACCACCTCTATTAGAACCTCTGAAAATCTAGTTTTCAGAAAGTCATGGCTTGGTCCATAAAAATCTATAGAACACCCTTGGAGCTCCAATTAATGCCAAGTACATAATTATTTGTGGAGGGCTCAAATGAGCTTTGCTGCAGATGAAACTTGGCCAAGTCTCTGTTTAGGTTGTAACTAAACCACAGTAAAATTTCAGAGTCATTGGGTCTTTATAGTAAGACTTTTAGTCTTGACAAGTTAAATTCAATTCAAATGCATTTAAATTGATACATATACATGTTATCTCATGTAGTCGCTAAGTTTGAGGAGGAACCCGAAGTCTTAGGCTTCGTCACTCCAGAAGAGCAGCTAGCCTACGACTAAGAGCAGCAAGGCAAGCTCCGGTATGCATTAACCCTTTTTATAAATTTTTATTGTTTTGAAGAACTTACTTTGAGAACCACTTACTTCTTGCATTAGAGTCTTGTTTGAAACCCAATTGCATAGCCAAGAAAACCATGTGTTGGGATTAGGATTAAAAACCCCGTTTAGCTACTGCAATGCTAAGATAGAGTAGGATTTGGTACAAGTCGAGTAGTTGGAACTACACGTCAGGATAGGCTAGAGGCACTCGACTCGGGTAAAGATAGCAAATGAAACACATGGCAAGAAAAATGAGACCGAGCGGAAAGTAAGGGCAGCAGGACTTTGGGGCCTGGGTGCTATAGCTCTGCTTGTGTCGATTGAGGACCGAGCCATGTGCGGGACTGTTGAACAAGATAGAACAGTACCGAAGACCTACCGGCTATATGGGAACCGGGAAACTGATGTAACTCGGGTTGCTGGGTGTTGAGGCATAGCTGGTCATTCAGAGAGTAGGTTGAGAGCTCGAGGTGTAAATCGGCTGGCGGCACTGTGGATGCGCGCGCAGAGACCTCTTGCATGGGACGATTGGACCGGTTCAACATTTGGCTGACTAGTGAAAGGTGGTTGCGTACGACGTCCATGATGGTTGCTGTAGGCAACATCGAGTGGGGGCATGCATGGCGGGTTATTCGGGTACCCTGCAGGTGTAAATCGATTATAATCGCCGTCCCTCACGGTCAGTGAGTACCACTTGTTCGCTGTACTGTGACGTAGAAAGAACAGGCTAGATTCATGATAAAAGTTCGCTGTTTGAAAGATATACCTTGCTTGTTAATGTCTTGTTGTAGTTTAGAGCTAATTAAAGTTCTTTTCAACTTTGGGCAAAGTACATGAGAGAAATGCGTTTCTTGTTTGATTTCAGCTCTCTCATGTGCCTTAGCGTAAGGTTCTCCACAACCTGCTGCTAAAACTGGAAAGTAGTATTCAAATAATTAGGCGAGTCCTTTGCAACTTATTTTACCTCATGTACCCTAAAACCATTCATTTAGAAGTTTCATGTATAGGAGAGACAGGTCAGTCTTGCTGAGCCATCGTGCTCACTGCTTGTGTTTGAAGCTTTTTCAGGGGTCTATGAGGAAGGGACTCCCGAGGAGGAGACGGAACCCCAGGAGGGGAACCCCGTCGAGTGGGAGTCGTGCACGCCGCCATGTTAGTGTGTGTGCGTGCTAGCGAGGACACGTTCACGGGCTGAACGTGAACTCGATGCGTAGTCTACGCCCGTGAGTGTAGACGGAACATATTTTGTTGTACAAATGTTCATAAACCTGTTTATGTAATAGAACATTGCTTCCGCTTTGTATCTTTGATGTGCGTTATCAAGTGCTGTGCAACGCAGCACTCCTCAGCGTGATCCTCGCTTGACAAGACCGTGGGGTCGTGTCATTAATTGGCTTTGGGATTTTTCCAGTGGGTACTAGACTCTATAAGGATGATCTGAGCAAAATTTGGAGAAATTTCATTGAAGCTTGTGGTCTCCAAAATTCCCACAAGTCCAAGGCTTCTCTGAATTTTGATCCCAAATCTGAAGTTTTTACATGGCTAACAGTGGAAGATCTAATTAGAGTAGGTCTCTATAGTTCTAACAAACTTTGTTTCACTATTTTTTGAGCTACCTACAGGAAGAAATGAATATTTCAAGTTAGACAGGAGTGCTGAAAAGTTTCTGTTTAGAATTTGAACTTCCAAATAAAGGCTGAACTTTGGAAGACAATTTGGCCTAGAAAATGAACTCCAATGAAGCTCAAATTTTACAGGAGATCACTAATATTATGAAGAATCTTCTGGCAAAATTTTAGGAAAGTCCATAACAGGTATCTTCTGGAATTAATTCTCAAAATTTAATTTGATGAATTCTGGAGAAAATTCCAGGGATCTTCTGATCAAATTCTTTGCATTTCTGCAAATTACTTACTGGGAGGAATCCAACAAAATTTGTTTCATGAATTTTGGACATTCCTACTAAAAGTTATGGGGTCTCAAAGTTTGCCCTAAATCTAAAATCCGGGGAAAGTTTAAACTATGATTGTGTGCCCCACGATTTAAATCGGCCCACTCAGGCCCCAGTGTCCACACTGAGGCCTACGGGGCCTTCCCCGTGCAGCCGCATCCTATGCGGTGCCACAAACCGATCCCCGCCAAAGAAAACAGAGGCTGACTGGTGGGACCTGCGCCCCTTGGTCAACCTCTCGACACCCGCGTTTTCCCGCAGCGGCGCACTCCGGCGAGGTTCGCCGCCCGTCGCTCCACCGCTAGGAAGTTGCTCAAACTTGCTGCCTGGGCCTAATTTTGCACGGGGAACACTCTGAGGGGGTTTGCTAGGGTTGGAGATGGCCGGAAACTATCCCGCGATGGTGACAGCGGCGCTTAGGGTTCCAGCGATGTTGTTCTCGTGCTATGGTGCACCAACTCGACTAGGGTTTGCTTGGAGGGCACCAGTGGAACATGGGAAACATGAAATGAAGAAGCTTGGAAGTTCAAACCGCCGGCAAACCCACTCTCGACGGTGAGCCGAGGGTTATTGCGGTGGCGGCGAGGAAAACGGCTATAACTCGGCCGATTCTCAATGGTTTCCGTTGCTTCTTCTTCGAGGATGTGTAAAAGTCCCGAAACTTGTAAAGGGAAAACTTGAGTGGTGAATAAAGTTGAGTTTAAATTCAAGAAATGGGACTTGCAAAAACTTTTCTAAACATGTGAAGGTTTTCATGAGCAAGCACATGAATTCAAGTCCACATTGAATTCAAATGATCATTTAAATGCAAAGGTGGTTATTTTAAAATGAATGATGCAAACTGTGGTTGTAAACCTCCCCTTTGCAGCCACCAAATTAAAAGTTTGAATACATATTTGAATTCTTCAGGTCCAGATTATGAGGAAGACAAATTTTGAGAAAATTTGGAGGTGCTTTGATATGTATATCAAAGAGGCTTCTGAATTTCATTGAATTTTGAATTCAAATTTGAAACTGAGGTAAAACTTGTCAATTTGCCCAAATGGTGTTCAAATTAGAGTTTCTCATGACTGAAGTGGCAATGTGCCAAAAGTGGAGATATTTGGGGAGAGAAAAGAAGTGGGACCCATTTCTCATTGAGAGGGGAAAAACTTACCACCCAAGTCTCTGTTTTTCACTCAACCATCTGAAGCAGCTGAAGCCACCTGAGCGCCACCGAGCGACAAATCAAGACACACACCCGGTTCCTCCCTCGTGCTGGAGAGCTGCTCGTGCGTTCCTTGCACCCTCAACGTGATCAGCTTGCCTACTACCCCGAGGCCTCGGTACCTTGTCTCTTCCTAGAGAAAAAACATAACCAAGCACCCCACAAGCCTCGGTCGGTTCGGAAGCCAGTGATTTCATGAGCGCAAGGCCTCAACCAGCTGCAAAACTGCACCGTGGATTCGTCTTAGCCTCCTCAGTGCAAAATCCAGTGAGTTGCCGCCTTTCCAACCCGAGAATAGCTCGTCCTCGTGGCAACCCACTCTCACCATCGTTCAGACTTCCGTGGACAGCCCCACATGAAGGATTTCACGCTTGATCAAGGGTACCCAGAGTAGTGCCTTATCACCACGCTGCTCCTCCCCAAGTTTCAGCTCAATCCGTGCACCGTAGCTCAAGAATTTTGAGTTCTTCTCTCAGCCGGTGAAAACCAAACCGCGGGTAAGGATTGTTGAAATTGATGCTCAATTTTTGATTAGAGCTGATCATTTTGTCCACACATGAACTAGAGTTGGTAGGGAACCTTTATCCTTTTGGAACCTAGAGTATAACCGTAGGGCCATGGATAATTTCAAGTTTTCCCATCGGCGGCCATGGCGGGGACGCTCGGGCGCACCGGGGGACCCTACCTAGAGCCGTTGCTGATAAAAAAGGAGTACATGTCGAGCATGGCCATGACTCACCGATGCTGTAGGACCAAAAGCTCTCGGGTTTGGGGGTCTAGAGAGGGCGCGCGACGTCGCCGGAGCAAGCACCGAGCCACCACACATCATACAAGGGTCTAGCGCCGTCGCCGGCCTCCGATGAGTGTGGGGACGAGTTCCTCACATTGAGATCGAGGCGAGCAGCGAGTTTCAGCCCCTGAGTCCACCGGAAAACGAGAGTACGAAGCAGCGCCGCCGCGCCGGCGAGGGGGAAAGCGCGCGCGGGAAAGGGGGGCTCGGGAGGAAGAAGACGCCTCTGGTCCCACCGGTCAGCGGCTGTTAGTTGAAACCGGGATCTGCTGTGGCTATTTGATTTTTTGTGGCTACAGACGAAAGACCTGTGAACCGCGGTGTGGCTGCACCGACGAGCTGACACGTCACATGGAACCCACGGTCAGAATTTAAATGTTTCCCGGTTTATTTAAATCCCCAATTTCATTTCAAACTTTAGAACCTCATAATATTGCTAGGAAGCTCCAAATTTAGTGATTCAAATTGGGTTGGATTCAGACTGAAGAACTCTATACAAATATGCAACCCAATTTGTATGAAAGTCATTAAATAATTCTGGAAAATTCTTTAAAACTTTTCAGCAAAAGAATTTTTGAGGGAGTTTGGTTCATCCAAAAATCCTCAAAATTTTCCAGAATATTCTTTAGGATGTTAGTGAACGCCTGTAGAATTTTCAGATCAATTGGAGTTTATTTAGTTAGGAGAATTTCTCATTTCATGTTGCTGTGTTCAAATGAATACAGGAACATTTTCAGAGAATTTCAGAAACTTGGAAATTCAGTTCTGGGCAATTACTAGTTCCAAAATTCCAAGGAAAATTCATGCATGATCCCTGAGCTGTGTTTAAATTTGGGTTTCACTTGAATTTGCATGAAAGTGCAAATTTATTCAGAATTATTTCCTTTTTGCTTAAATACTTAGGGAATTGTTCTGGATGAAACACTAATTGAACAATTCTGAATTTTGGTCCAGAATGTCTTCTTGTGACAAGGAACTCACAGGAAAATTCTCTTATAAATTTGAGCTCTGGATCAGTACTTTTTGATACAACAGTCCTAGGTGAAAATGCAACAATTAGGAAGAACACTTAGCACTTGATTAGGTGGATTAAACCAAAACCAAACCTTAGCACCAGTGCCATTTTAAATTTTTAAACAGAGTTCTGGTTTTAAAATTGTCATTAAAACTCGTGAGCAAAAGTTTTACAATTAAATACATATGCATATTCATAACATGTAGCATATACTTGAGGACTTGTGAAGGAAGTGAAGTGGGATTTCAGAGACGCGGTGATCGGGTGATCAGGCCTCAAGTGGTCTTCACTAACTGAATAGACACTTAGTCACCTGCAAAACCAAGGCAAGCATAAAGTTTTTTACTTTGTTCACTACTATGGGTTAAAGTTTGTATGTGCTTTAGGTCAGGAATGTTTTACACTCCAAATGCATGACCAAAGAAGCCCTCGAGTCAAGGGTAGGAGTCGTATCCCCGCTGTAGAATAATGCCATGCTAATTAGGTTATGACATCCGGTAGAAGTCGAGTAGTTGGAATCTACTCACGAGCTATAGTTCGGGATCACACGGGTATGATTTAAAGAGGCAAACTAAAGTTTAAGTTTCCAAAGATGAGACCGGGCAGAGAGTGTAGACAGTGACAAGACGAGGTCTTTGTCGAGTAGCTCTGCCTGTGTCGGTTAAGTACCATTCTCATGTGCGGCCCTGGGAGCAAGTGCTTACTGCTATATGGGACCCAGGATACCGATGTACCAGGTGAACTGGATTGTAGAGGCATACCACATCGTCTCGTTAGACCTATGAGCCTGAGACGGCGCTACCGGTTCTACAGTCAGGTGTCCTGCGAAAGGTTGCCACATACGATGTAATGAAGGACGCCAGATTTGACTCTAAAGAGGCGGGCGTATGTGTCGAGTTATCCGGGCAGTGTTTGATTCGAATCACCATTCCTCGCGGTTATGATTACCGCTTGCTCACTGCGTTGTGACGTAATAATCAAGTTGTGTGAGAACAGTTTGCAAGTTTAAAATGCTGCTATGATAATTGGAAGTGCATGAAAACCATGTATGAAGTAGTGATAGAGCAAATTAAAGTTACTTTCCACCTTGGGACAAGTAACATTGGAATAAAGTGTTTCTTGTTTGATTGTGGGGTTCCAATGTTGCTTGGCGCAGGGTTATTACTATGATGGCTAAAATATGAAAATTAAGGATGAACTTGTAGGCGAGTATTTATGCAACTTGTATGTTTATGTGTTAAGTTTCCTTCATGTAGAGTTGCATGCTTTAGGAGAGACGGTTAAGTCTTGCTGAGCCTTTGTGCTCATTCTATCTATATGAGTGGTTTTGCAGGTTAACGTCGACGCTTATAAAGAAGGTTGTCCGGTGAGACTCGGAAACTTCCGAGTCAGGTAACATATGGAGAACCTAGCCGCTGCCATGTCTTCATGTTGCTAGCGAGGGGAGTCCGCGGGCTGTACCTCCTCTCGAGTGCTCATTAGTTACGACGTGAGTTGATTATAGTCTTCCACTGTAGCTATTTGATGTAAATTATTTACAAAGAACATTTATAAGCTTCTGCTTTTGATTTATGTAATACAGTTTCCTTATATGTGTGCTGTTGGGTGCCGCATAACACGGCAACACCCCATACGATCCCCAGGCGAGTGGCACGGCCCCGTGACACGGGTGCCGGGGTCCCTCTCAGCATGGTATCAGAGCCGCATTGGTAATAGCACATGGAATAAGGACCGTATTACGACAAAAACTTAGGCTACGGTGAGGAAACGGTACTAGGCGCACATAAGGACTATTATATTAGCCTAATATGAAGGTGGCAACCTAACTTATTTGCTATGTCGGAAAAGCCTGCATCTCGGGACATTCTATGTCTTTGGGGGTGCAGGTAAGCGCTGTCCACCAGTGCGCACAAGCTGAAGGGTGGAGCCTCATGGGTGGCAGGTAACCCGGCCAGCTTTGGTATCCTCTACGATTCTTCATGTCGTTTGGGGTACTGGAGCAACTCCTTTTCCTGGCGTGCTACGGGCAAGTATGGGAGACCCCGTCACGTGGTTATTAACGTTAACACATAGCTCAAGGCGTGTTTGGCTTGAGAACACCTGTGCAAGTGATGACGGACGGGTGTACGAACTGTATTGGGACCAGGTTTGGTGTGCCGTCGGACCTGACGATTGTGTGTGAATAATGGAGGTTTGACCATGAAACTGTAGTATGAGTAGCACACTTTTGTGAGTGAACATCTTAGTGCCACCGATAATACGGATATGCCGGTATAATCCGGTTAGGATTTTCTTTTGGTGAGGCTACGTAGTACCGACATGATTCTTACGGTGCATCGACACCGTACTACACTTAATATTGTATTCCCTATGAAGAAATGATTCATGAACTAACTTTCAACTAAAAATGGAAGTTTGAAACAAATATTAGTTACTGAACTCTTATTTTGAGCTACGATTCAAATGAGAGAATGACTAGGCTTCAAAGATTTTAAAAACAGAGTGCTCTGTTTCTGGCAGGAATTCTTGCTAGACTTGGACAGAGCATAACTCTGAGTATCTTTAACCAATTAAGGTGTATGATTCAGTTATGGAAATATTTATAAGTGCTCTATAACTTTTATGTATACCTTCAGAGCAAAATCACACATTTAGTTGGTGAAAAGTCCAGTTGAAGGCAAACTGTCCAGAACAAGGACAGCAGCAAAACCTCTCTGGACCTTTCTATTTTTGTAAGCCAAAACTGTCAGTAGAAAAATCCTTAAGGAGCCTATGATACACCGTTGGAAAGGTTATGAAATGTGCAACATTTTTGTAGTTCAAAGTTTGTTCAGATTCTTAATGTATTTGCGTATACAACTGTGATAAATTTAGCCACATACAAAGGAGATGCTGGCGAATTTTATCCAGGAATTCTGTCAACTTTGGAAAATCATAACTTTTGATGCAAAAATGATCTAGAGGCATATAAATAAGCATTGGAAAGATACGGAAGTTCACTAAAACTTTGGTATGGAACTCAAGTCAAGAATATGTAGTTAACTTGAGTAAATTTTGGAGTTTGTGTGAACTGGTCAGGGTAGTCAAGCTAATTAGTTTATCGTACTTAAGATTTCTCTAAACATGAATGTGGTTATGCTTTCATAAAGTTCATGACATGTTCATGTTTCGCCTATCTTTACTTACTGCTGGGATAGAATTTTGATTGACTCAAAATTTGTTTCGTGCAGTATGGTACGCGCACATTCTCAAATGGAGCTTGGAGGTTCGAGTCGAGGTGGGAATGACTCGACTTCATCACAAGAGCCATCGCCAAACAGATTGGCGGAAATTATTGCGAAGATGAATGAAACTCTTCAAACTCTAGTTCAGCAAGGAATAAATAGAGAAGCTCAACATCACACCCCGGGCACTTATCTGGAGTTCTTGGTGACACAACCGCCTGTATTCTCCGAAGCGGCTGACCATTGTGAAGCAAATCACTGGTTATGTGTCATTGAGTCCAAGTTTGGGTTGATTCAATGTGATGACTTCCAGAAGACTCTATTTGCCTCTCAGCAGCTTCATGGCTTTGCTGAGGCATGGTGGGCAGAATACCTTGCTATCCAACCGGAAGGGCATCGTGTCACATGGACGGAGTTCCAGGATGCATTTCGTGCTCGTTTCGTTCCTGTGGGCATCATGCAAACAAGTCTTGATGAATTCTGGAATCTAAAGGAAGGGGAAATGAGTGTTATTGAGTATGCGAAGTAATTTAATCACCTAGCTCAATATGTTCCTGATTATGTGAAATCACCAGCCATGAAGGATTATCATTTTTATCGAGGGCTAACTGCTACGATGCGATGTGAGTTAGCTCAAGTTAGCCAAAAGAATTTTGAGAAGTTTGTTAGCTGTGCTATCACTCAGGAATATTATTCCAATCTCTACCTTAAAGAAAAGAGGGAGAGGAACTCATCACATGAATGCAATCATCTGCCTCAGAAGTATCGGTTGGTAATCCGTTCACCTTTCGGTCGAGAGGTTCCTCAAAAGGAGCAGTCATTCTTGGAGTATGACGACTCTTATACTCCACAGAGGTTTTATTTACCTCCACCGCAGCAAAAACTTATTTCTCGTGCACCTCAGTACCAACAGTGTGCACCAGAATATTATTCCCCTCAAGATATTGAAAATGATCAAGGTGATTTCTAAGCTGAACCGAGTGGTATCCGACTTCAAATTGACAATGAACACAACGTCAATGAAGCAAATGAACCGAGCAGCAACAGAATGTCTGCAGGTCCAGTTCTTAATAATGATCTTGGACAGCAAAGAAAAGTCATGTCCAAAGTGGAAATTGTTAATTATGTGGCAGTCGACGATCTGCCCAAGGGAGGACCTGTTCTTGCAGGCAGGTTCACCTTAAATGACAAGCCTGTCATTCTATTCGACTCTGGTGCAACACATAACTTCATTAGCAAGGAAACGGTGATCAGGGATCAGATTTGTACAATTATCACCAAGGGTTCTTACCTTATTCATTCGCCAGGTGGAGACATATCGACTAATGAAGTCGTTTCTAGAGCACCACTTTGTTTGGGTAGAAAAGTTTATCCTACCACCCTCATTATTCCCGAAGATCAAGGAATCGATGCCATATTGGGAATATCATTGTTAACTTTCCATAGGGCTGTTCTGGACATCGAGAACCGGAATGTTCATTTGGACTCTCCACTTCATGGGCGTCATACGTTGTATCTCGGCAAAGCTGTTTCCAAAGTCCGGGAAGTATATAATGCCGAAGCTTGCAAGTTAGAAGACATACCGGTAGTCCGTGAATATCCTTATGTGTTTCCCGAAGATCTTCCAGGCTTACCACCTTAGCGCGAGGTGTAATTCAAAATAGAAATGATACCGGGAACCCCGCCGATCTCTCGGAGAACATACAAAATGGCTCCGAATGAATTAGCTGAACTGAAGGAGCAACTCAAAGATCTGATGGACAAGGGGTTTATTCGTCCAAGTTCATCACCATGGGGTTGCTCGACTTTATTTGTGAAGAAGATGGATGAGACGCTGAGGCTATGCGTCGATTATCTTCCGTTGAATGCTGTGACGATAAAGAACAAGTATCCACTACCAAGAATTGATATCCTCTTCGATCAAAGTGGGTGCTAAAGTCTTCTCCAAAATGGACTTAAGGTCAGGATATCATCAAATCAAGATTCGAGCAGACGATATCCCAAAAACAGCATTCTCGACAAGATATGGACTCTGAGTATCTTGTCATGTCATTTGGGTTGACCAATGCTCCGGCTCACTTTATGTATCTTATGAACTCGGTGTTCATGCCGGAGTTAGATCAGTTCATCTTGG
The DNA here is from genome assembly GCA_030760725.1 of Neostapfia colusana. NCBI lineage: Eukaryota > Viridiplantae > Streptophyta > Magnoliopsida > Poales > Poaceae > Neostapfia > Neostapfia colusana. The sequence continues at coordinate 36,700,818 of JASWHV010000009.1, read as the reverse complement.
TATTCATCGATGATATCTTGGTCTATTCCAAATCAGAAGAGGAACACGCTAAACATTTGCATATTGTGCTCCAACGATTGAGAGATCACAAGCTCTATGCGAAGTTTAGTAAATGTGAATTCTGGATAAACCAAGTGCCATTTCTTGGAAATATTATTTCAGAGGAAGGCATCGCTGTTGATCCAATCAAGATTGAACAAGTCCTGAAATGAAAGTCTCCAACATCAATCCATGAAGTTCGTAGCTTCTTAGGTTTGGCAAGATATTATCGGAGGTTCATCCCGAGCTTCTAAAAAATCTATAAACCTATGACGGAGCTACTGAAAAAGAGAAGCAAATATGATTGGAGCAAGCCATGTGAGGAAGTATTTCAAGCATTGGTGAAACACCTCACAACATCCCAGGTTCTAGCTCAACCGGATACAACCAAGCTTTTCGATGTTTATTCTGATGCGTCCGGCATCGGACTTGGTTTTGTACTCTTGCAAGGAGTATGCATGGTCGCATATGGATCACGGCAATTACAGAATCATGAACAACATTATCCAACTCATGATCTCGAGCTTGCTGCCGTGGTGCTAGCTTTGAAGATGTGGAGACATTACCTATTGGGAAATCTAGTTCATCTCTACACCGACCACAGAAGCTTGAAGTACATATTCACTCAAAAAGAGTTGAATATGCGACAACGGCGATGGTTAGAGATGATTAAAGACTATGAGATTGAAATTCATTATCACCCGGGCAAAGCAAATGTGGTTGCTGATGCACTATGCTGGAAATCTCATATTCATAATCTGATTATTACGCCGGTAGGAGAGGAAGAACCGAATCTCTACTTGGTTCCATATGGAGCTCTACATAATCTAGCTCTCATACCCACATTAAAAGAGGAGGTTATGAAAGCTCAAAAGCGAGACAAGGGCATGTCTCATATTAAAAGGAGGTTGAAGAACAGGGAAATGAAATGTTTCCGGTTAGATGAGGAAGGTACCTTATGGTTCAAGGACCGGATAGTCGTACCCCGTGATATGAGGCTGCGGAAGAAAATTTGGATGAAGCTCATTTGTCCAAATTTTCCGTTCATCCGGGCAGCAATAAAATGTACCAAGACCTCTGGAAAAAGTTTTGGTGGACACGTATGAAATGTGAAGTTGCAAAGTACGTTTCAGAATGTGATACGTGTCATAGAGTGAAGGCCGACCATGTAAAGAAGTCGGGCCTGCTGCAACCACTGTAAATACAGGCATGGAAGTGGGAAGACTTGAGTATGGATTTCATCGTCGGGTTGCCGATGACCTCCCACCACCATGATTCGATTTGGGTAATCGTTGACCGGTTAACCAAATCAGCACGCTTCATTACGGTGCGTACCAAATACAACGCCAAGCAGTATGCGGAGTTGTACATAGCATGAATCTTGTGCTTACATGAAGTTCCCTGTACCATTGTGTCCGAAGAGGATCGCTGTTCATAGCCTGTTTCTGGGAGCAGCTACACGCATCCTTGGGAACCAAATTGATTCAAAGCTCCGCATATCACCCTCAAAGCGACGGTCAAACTGAGAGGGTGAATCAAATACTTGAAGATATGCTAAGAGCGTGTGCCATCCACCACGGTAAGAGCTGGGATGATCACTTACCGTTGGTGGAGTTCTCGTACAACAACGGTTATCAAACGAGCATAAAGATGGCACATTATGAAGCTCTACGGCCGGAAGTGCTGCACACCCCTGAGCTGGTGTGGATCTGGCGAGAGAGTTATTTATGGGGTTGATCTCGTAAATGAAGGAGAAGAGCGGGTAAGGCTTATTGAAGCAAATCTTAAAGCCGCTCAGTCCAGACAAAAGAGCTATGCGGCTAAGAGACGTTGTCCCCTGAACATTCAAGTTGGAGACCACATATATCTCCGCGTATCTCCTATGAAGAGGATTCACCGATTCAGAGTACAACGAAAATTAGCTCCGCGTTTTATCGGTCCCTTCACTGTCATCGAAAGATGTGGACAAGTGGCCTACCATCTGGAGTTACGGGCAGCCTTAGCCGGAGTTCATAACATCTTCCACATATCTCAGTTGCGGAAGTGTTTGAAAGTTCCAATGGAGATTCTCACGGGAGGCATAGCAGATTTGAAGCCGGACCTCACTTATGTTGAACATCCAACCCAGATAATTGATGAAAAGACTCGCGAGACCAGAAACTGGACGCTGCAATTTTTCAAGGTGCTATGGGAAAATCACACGTCCGACGAAGCTACATGGGAAAGCGAGGAGTATTTATAGTTCAATCATCCGAAGTTGTTAGGGGCTTATGTTCGATAGTCGTCCTCCCCACATTGTTCTTAATCATGAATCTCGGGACGAGATTCTTTTTAAGGGGGGAGGAATGTAAAAGTGCCAAAACTTGTAAAGGAAAAACTTCAGTTGTGAATAAAGTTGAGCTTAAATTCAAGAAATGGGACTTGCAAAAACTTTTCTAAACATGTGAAGGTTGTCATGAGCAAGCACATGAATTCAAGTCCACTTTGAATTCAAATGATCATTTAAATGCAAAGGTGGTCATTTTTAAATGAAGGATGCAAACTATCGTTTTAAACCTCCCCTTTGCAGCCACCAAATTAAAAGTTTGAATCCATATTTGAATTCTTCAGGTCCAAATTATGAGGAAGACAAATTTTGAGAAAATTTGTAGGTGCTTTGATATGTATATCAAAGAGGCTTGTGAATTTCATTGAAATTTGAAACTGATGTAAAACTTGTCAATTTGCCCAAATAGTGTTCAAATGGAGTTTCTCATGACTGAAGTAGCAATGTGCCAAAAGTGGAGATATTTGGGGAGAGAAAATCAGTGGGACCCATTTGTCATTGAGAGGGGGAAAACGTACCACCCAAGTCTCTGTTTTTCACTCAACCGACTGAAGCAGCCGAAGCTACCCGAGCGCCACCGAGCGGCAAATCAAGCCACGCACCAGTTCCTCCCTTGCGCTGGAGAGCTGCTCGTGCATTCCCTGCACCCTCAACGTGATCAGCTTGCCTATGTGAGGGCCCCGTCCCAATCACGGGGCCGTGCCGCTCGCCCGGGAATCGCATTGGGTGGTGCCGTGCGATGCAGCACCCAACAGCACACATAATAAAGCATCATATTACATAAATTAAACGGAAGCTTATAAGTGTAAATTTTACAAATACTTCTCAAAATAATCTACAGCGGAAGAATAAACAACTCACGTCTCCTACCTATGCTAAGCAACAGAGAAGGTGTCCAGCCCACAGACCCTTCTCGCTAGCAACACTATCACAGTAGCAGCGGCAGGGGTTGCCATTAGTTCACCACTCAGAGAGCTCCGAGTCTCATCAGACACCCGTACATAACAGCGTACAATTATTACCTGGAAAACAACTTATGCAGTATCTGTGAGCACGAAGCTCAGCAAGACTTAACCGTCTCCATAATCATGAAACTCTACATGATGAAAATAGAGGGCTAAATATAGCAGTTTGCACAAACGATTATCCGGAGCTAAAGGAGAGTACTTACTTCAAGTTTTTAGTAACTTTTATAGACCTCACGCATTTTACATCGAGACTCCACAATCAAACAAGAAACGCTTCATCTCGATGTCACATGCCCGAGGTGAAAGCAACTTTAGTAGGCTACCCTAGACTCATACAGACCTTGTGCCATTACCGTCGAGACTCCACAATCAAACAAGAAATGCTTTTCCTCGACGCTACTAGCCCAAGGTGGAAAATAAATTTAGTGAAAGTGTTGATCATTCCTCATCCCCATTATGAGGATTACTCACAAAGCATACTAAAAGTTTCCCAGTTTATTACTACGTCACGACAAAGTGAACAAGTATGCTCACTACCGTGAGCGACGGTGATTGCAATCAAAAACACCTGGCTGACACGACACGTATGCCCGTACCCGACGTTGCACAGAGCAACCATCACTGACGTTGTACGTGGCAACCTTTCACACGACACCCAAATGTCAAAACGGTCCCACCGACTGGGATTAAGTCTCTATATGGTAAACCCTCGTAGAGCCGACTTATCTATCCTTTCAGCATCGGCATCAGACGGTGAGGTATGCCTCGGCACCCAGGTTAACGTGTTACATCGGTTTGCTGGGTCCCATATTGCCAGTTTGCATCCAGTACACATCTCAAACTTGTCCCACAGGGCCGCACACGAGAATGGGCCTTAATCGACTCAGACATAGACTAGGTTTACAGGACCACGTCTTTGATCCTTCCATCCACTTCCCGGTCTCCATTCCCAACTATGAGGATCAATTCCCAACTCTTCCGATTGATCCCCCTTAACCCCGTTTCACGAGTAGGAAACTGCCTACTCGAGTTTTGCTTCTTTTAATCCTCTTTTGTTAATTTGAGATCAGCAGTTATAATTAATTTATAACCTACTCTACATTATACTCCAGAGTTTTCTGGGTCAAGCATTTGGAGTTTCATACCATCTAGACCTAATGCAAGAAACTAAATGCTAGACAATATAAAGTGAATACAAATAAAAACTTGTAAGTTTTGATGCAAACCAGGTCTTGCCTTTGTTTTGCAGGGGACTAATAATTATAACTCAGTTAGTGAAGACCACTTGGCTTGATCTCTTGCCTCCCTCCTTTGATCTCTACTCCGATGACTTCAAGTTCTTGATGCTACACGTAATGAATATTGTGGCGGACCCGAATCCGCTCATCCAGGATCGCAGAGGGTGGTGCCACGCGATGCGACACCCGACAGCACACGTCATAAGAACATAATATATTACATGGGAAAAACAACTGAAACTGTACAAACAGGTACAAACTTCAGTTACAACTATTGTTTATATTACACAGCAGAAGTCTACACTATACAACTCACGCCCGCCTATCTAGCAAAAGTGGTTGTCCAGCCGTAGGACAACCCACACTAGCTGCACTCCTCAGCTCAGCGCGGCGTGTATGGCTCCCACTCAGCCGTGGTCCCCGACGGAGGGTAACCCTCGCCAGTGGACTCGTACTCCGAGTCCGTTGGTGGCTCCTCACCTGAAAAACACTTAAGCAGCAACCGTGAGCACGAAGGCTCAGCAAGGCTTAACCGACTCACCTAAGCATGAAACTCTACATGAGGGGTACCATGGACATAGGATAGTAACATTTCAGCAAAAGGACACGCCTACAAGTTCATCCTTAGTTCATCTTTTAGCAACAAGTTAACAGTTCCTGAAATCTGAAATTTAGTAAGCAGTATTTGGTGGCACCCATGTAACAATACAATTATATCAATCAGCAACATTGAATCAACATATTTCATCCATTAATCTACGTCACGACTCAGTGACCAAGTGGTACTCTTCACCGCGAGGGACGGCGAATCGACTCGATATACACCTGCAGGGAGACCCAAAGAGCACGTCACGTACGCCCATCCGTGAAGATGCACAGCACGCTCACTCGATGTCGTACGGGACAACCTTTCACCCAACAGCCCAAACGTCGAACCGGTCGCACCGAAACGAGCAGGAGGTTCCCCACACGGAGCATCTCTCTATGCCCGTTGGCAGATTTCCACCTTGCTGCCCTCAACCTACACCTATAAATCGGTGTGCTATGCCTCGACGCCCGGAGGTTTAGGCTACATCGGTTTATCGTGGCCCATATATCCGATATGCCTTCGATACGTTCAAACTTGATCAGCATGGGCCGCACACGGCTCGGTCCTCAATCGACACGGACAGGGCTGCGCACACAAGACTCCCTCTTGCTGCGCCCTAGCCCCTGCCTAGTCTCATTTTCATTACTAAAATGACCTCACATCACTGAACCGAACCCGTGTGTCCCAAGCCTATCTCGCGAGTAGATTCCAACTACTCGACTTGTACCGAAGTCCTATGAATCATTAAGCATAGCCTGTCTACTCGAGGTCTTAGACACTACCCTCACTCTTTTAGGAGCCTTTAGTTATGCAAGTGGGGTTCCATTCATCCTACACCTAATGCACATACATACTTCATATGACTCATGTAAACAAAAGAAAACTTATAAAAGGGTTAATGCAAACCGGGGCTTGCCTTGTTGCTGCTGGTCAGGAGTTAAGTCTTCGTCCGGAAGGAGGAAGTCCAGCACCTCCGGGGTCTCTTCTTCAACGGCTACACGTTTATGCAATATTACATGTTAATTAATATGCATACAAGTTATTGTAAGGTTACTGTTATTAGGTGGTTTGGCTTGGACTTAGTCACATGGTTAAATGCTAAGTGGTTTTCCCCCTTTTCCATCTTAATCCCTTAAGTGGGTAAACAGGACAGGGGTGGTCTAGAGCTCCAATGGAGCTGAGAATATTCGTGTGAGTTCCTTGTCACAAGAAAACCCTCTGGACCAAACCTTAGCACTTTTCATGGAGTGGTTTGCTCAGAATAATTTTCTTAGCAAATTAGCAAGGAGGAATTAATTCTGAGGTCAGACCCCTGTTCATACCCAACTTAGTGAACTACAATTTCAATTATAGCTCCTAGAGTTTGCATGAATTTTCCTAGCATTTTTGGAGTTAAGGTTTGCCCAGCATTGAATTTCCAAGTTTTGGAAATTCTCTGAAAATGTTTCTGCATTCAAATGAACACAGCACCTTCCAATTTGAATTCCTCTGACCAAATCAACTCCAAATGGTATGAAACTTTTACAGGGGTTTACTAAAGTTCTAAAGAACATTCTGGCAAAATTTGGGGATTTTTGGATGAACCAAATTCCCTCTAAAATTATTTTGCTGAAAAGCTTCAAAGAATTTTCCAGAATTAATTATTGGGTTTCATACAAATTGGGTTGTATATCTGGGCAGAGCTAGGCAAGATGAATCCAACCCAATTTGAATCACTAAATTTGGAGCTTCCTAGCAGAAGTTATGGAGCTCTAAAGTTTGGGAAATTTCTGGAATTCGAATTAACCGGGAAAGTTCAAATTTCTGACAGCGGGCCCGGCTTCCACGTGTCATCACCTCGGCTGCGCCACACGGGGCCACAGGATTGTTTTCCGCGCGTTCACAGCCGATCCGGTGCAACAGAAAATCCCCACACTGTGCCGCGAGAGACTGACGAGCGGGCCCGGCCGGCTCGTCTTCTTCCTCGCGCCCGCCCTTTTTCCCGCGCCGCCCCCTCGCCGGCACACCTCGGCTGCTCGCCGGACTTGGCTTCCTGACCGCCTCCCGGCTCGGGGAGAGCTCTAACCTAGTCGTCACCGTGAGTCCGACCTTTCCCGCCATAACCGCGGCTGGAAAACCGGGAAATACGCCGGCTATAGCCAAAATTAGGCTAGGGTTGCGGAGCAAACTTGGGCGCCATCCAGTCTAGCTCCTGTGCGTGCAGTTTGATAAACTCTAAGCAATCATACGTCGGGAATTTGTGGGTTTCTTACCCGAGGGTAGTTCTGCACCGGTTGAAGACGTTTTGCGAAATTCGCCGGCGATGATCGGTCACTGGTTCTAGGCTTTGGGGTCGAGCAGCGTGGAGTCTAGGCGCGTCCAAAACTGCTCCTCCTTGGTCGTGACAAGTCTTCTGCCGAGCTGCCCACGGGAGCACCTTTGCTCGGTTCTCCCCGGCGACCACGAAAACGTGGTTTTTCTCGGTGGGTAGTGGTTCAACTCGACTGGAAGTGATGCGGGGAGGGTGTGGGAGGTCTGAGGATGTTGGTTTGCTGAGTTGCCGACGTTGGTACATGAGAGACGATCGCTCCCGAGCGAGTGGATCACAGCGGCGGCTCCTCGGCGCTCTGTCGTGCGAGAGGGCGGTGACTGGGGGTCGGTTCGTGGTCGTGGCGAGCTGGGGCACGGCTGGGAGTTACTGCGCCCCCACAAGGAGCTTGCCAGCGCGCGAGGGGAGAGCAGGAGGTGGCGCCCGGCGTTTTCGCGGTGTGTCACGGTGGAGCCTCGGCTCTGTTCCGAGTGCAACACTTAGCCCCTAAGGCTGTTGACTTTTGTGCCATTTTAACCTCTCCAATGACATGTGGGACCCATTTGTCAGTGCTCCCCCACCCCTCAAAAGATCTCCAAAGCTTAGACAGAGATGAATTCAAATATTTGGAGTTTGAAACTGACCTACATTTGTATGGTTAAGCTCATTTCCCCCAAATTCAAATGTATATTTGAATTCTTTGCATATTTGGATCCCTTTTGGAAAAATGGGTGGCCAACCTTTTCAAAAATTATTGAGACTCTGCCTCCCCACTAATTTGAACCTGAGGAATCCAAGTATGCCCTTTACTCCTTGTTTTAGCTGCTGCAATCCTGAATTTGAATGCAACAGTTTGGAAACACCCTCTCATGTGTGATCATATGTGTAGAATTTTCCCATGTTGTGAAAGTGTAAGTTTCCCCTCTAACCACTTCTTTGATAGAGGTTACTTGCTCTTCCCAATATTTCACAATCTATCCACAACAAAACTGTGGTGTTGTGAGGTGCAAAAAAGTTTTTGCAAGTCCCTTTTCTTAGGCTTTTACATCCCTCCCCCCTTAAAAGAATCTCGTCCCGAGATTATAAAAGAAGAGATAGCGATGTAATGGGGACTTACCCGTGTTGAGAAGCCATGAACTCCGGGTAGCTTGAGCGAAGGAACTCCTCGCTCTCCCACGTCGCTTCTTCGGCGGTGTGGTTGCTCCAGAGTATTTTGTAGAACCACAACGTTCTGCTGCGTGTGGTCCTGGCTTTTTCATCAAGAATAGCCACCGGATACTCATCATAAGTTAAATCCGGTTTCAGCTCGCCGATATCTTCGGTAGGAACAGCAGCTGTATGCTTCAAACATTTTCGCAGTTGTGAAACATGGAAAACATCATGGACACCAGCAAGGGATGCCGGTAACTCCAATCGATACGCCGCTGGTCCACACTTCTCGCTGATAGCGTAGGGTCCAATAAAACGGGGAGCGAGCTTCCCCTTCACACCGAACCGGTGCACGCCCTTCATCGGAGACACGCGGAGGTACACGTGTTCCCCAACGTCAAAGTGCAACGGCCTACGCCTCTTATCAGCGTAGCTCTTCTGCCGGGATTGAGCGGCTTTTAAATTGGTTTGAATTGTCCGAACGCGCTCTTCGGCGTCGTTCACCACATCAACCCCGAATGTGACCCTTTCACCGGACTCGCACCAATTTAACGGGGTGCGGCACTTGCGACCGTAGAGGGCTTCGTAGGGTGCCATCTTGATACTCGCCTGATAGCCATTATTGTACGAGAATTCCGCCAATGGTAGGTGATCATCCCAGTTCCTACCATGGTGGATGGCACATGCTCTCAACATGTCTTCCAGAACTTGATTCACCCTCTCTGTCTGGCCATCTGTTTGAGGGTGATAAGCGGAGCTCCTGATTAGTTTAGTACCCAAGGCAGCGTGCAACTGCTCCCAAAAGCGAGATACAAACAATGCACCTCGGTCTGAGACTATGGTCTTGGGTACACCATGCAGGCATAGAATCCTGGCAATGTATAAGTCCGCATATCGGTTGGCATGGAAGTGTGTATGTACGGGGATGAAGTGAGCTGACTTGGTCAGTCGGTCAACAATCACCCAAATGGAATCATGTTTGTTGGATGTTAAGGGTAATCCCACAATGAAATCCATGCTCACATCTTCCCATTTCCATGCTGGAATCTTCAGGGGTTGCAGCAGCCCTGATTTCCTCATATGATCCGCCTTCACTCGTCTACACGTATCACATTCGGCTACGTACTTAGCTACCTCCCGCTTCATCCGTGTCCACCAAAATCTCTTTTTCAAATCTTGGTACATCTTGTTGCTGCCCGGATGAATGGAGTATTTAGACACATGAGCTTCATCGAGGATCTTTTTCCTCAACTCCATATCTCGGGGCACGACTATGGGGTCATTAAACCATAGCGTCCCCTCCTCATCTTTCCGGAAACATTTGATCTCCCTGTTGTCTATTCGTCTCCGGAGATGTGCCATGCCTTTATCCGTCTTCTGAGCTGCAATGATGTCCTCCCTAATAGTAGGGATGAGGGCAAGGTTGTATAGCGATCCATAAGGAACCAAGTATAAACTTGGCTCTCCCTCCTCCACCGGTGTAATGGTGAGTTGATGGACATGTGACTTCCGACTCAGCGCATCGGCAACCACATTCACCTTGCCAGGGTGGTAATGGATCTCAATCTCATAATCTTTGATCAGTTCTAACCACCTCCTCTGCCTCATGTTCAGCTCCTTCTGGGTGAAAATGTATTTCAAGCTCTTGTGGTCGGTGTAGAGATGCACCAAGTTCCCCAGGAGGTAGTGCCTCCACATTTTCAGCGCCAACACCACGGCAGCAAGTTCAAGATCGTGAGTCGGGTAGTGCTGCTCATGGTTCCGAAGCTGGCGTGAGCCATAAGCGACCACACGTCCTTCCTGCATCAACACGCAGCCAAGCCCAATACCGGACGCGTCACAATACACGTCGAAGGGCTTTGTTGTATCCGGCTGAGCTAACACCGGGGCTGTTGTGAGATGCTTCACCAATGTTCGGAACGCTCCTTCACACGCCGTGTTCCAAACGTATTTCGTCCCTTTCTTCAGCAACTCTGTCATCGGCTTAGCGAGCTTGGAGAAGCTTGGAATGAACCTCCGGTAGTATCCCGCTAACCCGAGGAAACTTCTGACTTCATGGACTGAAGTGGGAGCTTTCCATTTCAGCACTTGCTCTATTTTGCTTGGGTCAACCGCAATGCCTTCAGCTGAGATGATATGTCCCAAGAATGGCACTTGGCTGATACAAAATTCGCATTTACTGAACTTAGCGTAGAGTTTATGGTCTCGCAATCGTTGAAGAACGATCCGCAAGTGTTCGGCATGTTCGGCTTCCGTCTTGGAGTAAACCAAGATATCGTCGATGAACACTACCACGAACTTGTCCAGCTCCGGTATGAACACCAAGTTCATGAGATACATGAAATGGGCTGGAGCATTTGTGAGACCAAATGACATGACGAGATATTCATATAGTCCATATCTCGTCGAGAATGCCGTCTTCGGAATATCCTCCGCCCGGATTTTTATCTGGTGATATCCAGAGCGAAGGTCCATCTTGGAGAACACACTGGCACCCACAAGTTGGTCAAACAATATGTCGATGCGGGGCAGTGGGTACTTATTCTTGATGGTGACGGCGTTGAGCGGCCGGTAATCCACAGACAGCCTCAGGGTCTCATCCTTCTTTTTCACGAATAGCGCCGAGCATCCCCAAGGCGAGAAACTCGGCCTAATGAAACCCTTGCTCAACAGATCATTGAGCTGTTCTTTCAGTTCCGCCAGCTCATTTGGAGCCATTTTGTATGGTCTCCGTGCTATGGGTGTAGTCCCGGGTGCAAGTTCAATCTTGAACTCGACATCCCGCTCAGGTGGCATGCCCGGAAGATCATCCGGGAACACATCAGGATACTCCCGGACTACGGGGATGTCTTCTAGCTTGAGAGCTTCAGCATTATTAATTGCTAAAACTTCCCGGACTGGCGTGTCTAATACCATGGAATGTGGACGGTGGAATGGAGAATTTAAGTGAACCGTCCGTGTCCGAGTCTCTAGGACAGCACCATGGTATTGTAGCCATGACATCCCTAAGATTGCATCAATCTTCTGCCCCATAAGGATTATCAAGGTGGTGGGATATAGTTTCCCACCTAAACACAGAGGTGCCTTTGGAATCATCATATTAGCTGAAATCTTCCCTCCCGGTGAGCATATCATATAAGTGCAGTCGGTTGGGAAGACATGCAATTGATGTTTAGCCACGTAGGATGCACTTATAAAGCTGTGGGTTGCACCAGAATCAAATAATATGACGATGGCTTGATTGTTGAGAGTAAACGTACCCGCCAGCACGTTATCTCCCTCTGGGGCGCCCTCATTGTCGAGGTTGCGGACGCCTCCACTCCGCTGACCAACCTTCTTCGCCGGAGGTCGGCCTCGAGCACCGCCCTGGAACTGGGCTTGCCCGCCGCTCTGCTGCCCCTGGGGACAGTCCTTCGCGAAGTGGCCCTCCTGGCCACACGTGAAGCAGGTGAAACGGGGCGGTCCCCCGCTAATCGGTGGACGGAAACCTGGGGCGCGTTGCGGCGGTTGAAACGCCCGGGGTACCGTCTGCTGCTGCTGCTGTCTTGGTGGTGGCATCGGCGGACGGAATGGGGGTGCTTGGAACGAACGTCCCCCGAACTGTTGAGGTCGCGCCGGTGGACGCCACTGCTGCCCGGATGGTGTCCGATACACCATACGGTACTTCTGTGGAGCGCCACTCCCACCGCTGGGTGGAGCGCTGCGCTTCCGCTGCTCAGCTGCCAACTCCCGCTGAGCATCCTCTTGCATGATCGCGGCATTGACTAAGTCGTTGAATGTGCCGCGGTTCCACTGTACGAGGTGGGTCTTCATTTCGGTGTGTAACCCCCGATAGAAGTGCTCCCTCTTCTTCTCCTCCGTGGAGATGTAGTCTGACACATACTGCGCCAGATGGTTGAAGGCACGGGAGTAGTCGTGGGCACTCCTCCCGCCCTGCTTCAGTTCCAAAAATTCTTGGAACTTCCTCTTCATTATTCCGGGAGGGATGTGATAGGCGCGGAATGCCTCCCGGAACTCTTGCCATTCCACGGCATGGCCAGCTGGACGTCAGGCGACATAATTCGCCCACCACGCACCAGCGGCACCGTGGAGCTGCTGTGCTGCGAACAGGGTCTTCTGCCGCTCCGTACACTGGAGCAGCCCAAACTTGGACTCGATGGTCCGCAGCCAGTTGTCAGCCTCCAGTGGTTCTTCAGCTTCGGTGAACACTGGAGGGTGCGTACTCGTGAAATCCGAGTACGACACATCACGGGGCTCCCGAGGCCCTCTATCTTGACGTCCCCCCGCCTGGGACGTATTCTGCACAATCGTGCGGAGCAGGTCGGTCTGCTCCTCACGACCTCCCACCAATGCCGCTATCACATCCGCTAGAGTAAGCGGAGGCTGCGGGGTGCTGTCGTAGGCCGGTGGCTGGGAGTCATCACCTCCCTGTTGGCTAGAGCCACCAATCTCGTGCGTGGTCCTAGTACGAACCATCTGCAACCACACGACATTACACATCAGTCCCGCAACATTTTGCATGCAGTCCAATAGAAATGGGCGTAAAAACATTATGACAACAAAACATGCGAAATATCTCGTAAATAGATAATGTAATAACTTTGCACAAGCTACACCATTACCAGACCAAACACAAGTTAGTTTAATCCAACATGATGAACCCCCTCTTTGGAAGCTCACCATAACTGGGTTTGGTCTCTACGAGACATTATTATCGCATTGTCATCACATATACCACCCTTAGGGTACGACACCCTCTCCAATGAGTTCAACTGTCATTCTTCCGTCAGAATGACCAGTTTCTACCTATTCCAAGTTTTGATCCGTTTATGGGAATTTTCATGACTCAAGTTGAATACCAAAGTTAAAGTTAACTTCAGTATCTTTCCAACGAGTACTCATTTGCCCCCAGATCAGCTTTGGTTAAAAAGTTATGCTAATTCAAAGTCAGCAGAATTTCTGGAAGAATTTTAGCAGCACCTCCCTTGGAAGTGGCTGTTTTCAACCCTGGTTTCCACTGAAATCCGTGCTGAAATTTCAGAAACTTTGAATTGCAAAGATGTCACACATCTTCTACTCTTTCTAAGGATGTATTATATGACAATTTTAGATTTTTCTACTGGGAGTTATGTTTGAAAAAACCGAACAGTCCAGAGAATGTTTAACTCTGTCCTGGTTCTGGACAGTTTACATTCCTCGGGGATTTAAGCCATCTTACGGTAAGTTTCAGCTCTGGAAGTCTACAACAATGTTGTAGAGTACTTCAATAACTCCCCAGAACCATATAGCACACCTCTTTGGGCTAAAGGACCCGTGAGTTATGCCCTGTTGAAGATCAGCAAACTTGCTGTCCAAAACAGAGCACTCTGTTTTTCATCCATTTGGCTATCCTACTTCACTATCCCATTTTTATACCCAACCAGGGTCCTAAATGTTGAACCTATAGATTTAAATTCTTTGTTATCATTATTCTCAAGCATATGCCTACAATATCTCGGTACTACGTTCCTCACAAAAGAAATTCCTAACCGGATTTTACCGGCATATACGTCTCAAATGTGGCACTAAACGGTCTCTCGCACACGTTTACTACACGGATACTTACGTGGTTAGTACCTGCAGAAGGCCACACAATAATGGTGCACTCAATGGTTATTCATTTCAGGCAGTTCCATATTTAGAAGTAAATACAAACGCCCGTATAATTGTCATACGGCCGTCCCTGAGTTAGGTCACGTCTCAAGGTACGTGATCGTGTTTCAACACCACACGACGGGGAACCCGAGTATGTCATGAACGGGTCGTCACGGTTGGGAATGTTATCAACCCAACAGATACCACCTACTGCCCTGCAGGGCACGCCGATGGCAAGCGCTGCGTATGTCCTCCTGGGCTATTTCCAGACGAACACACTCTCGCGTTACTGACCACGCGATGGGGTCTCCACTTACTTGCCTAATGCACGCTAGGGATCAGCGTTTCATATGAACTCAGGAACATGAAGAGTTCAAGAGGTTCATATTGATGTCTCACAGCAAGCTATGAGACAAATCCCTGAACCACGTTCCTCGTCAGGGAGAGCTAACCGAAATTGAACCGCTTTCGGTGGCGTTCCTTACCATGCTTACCAGAGCGTAGGTGCGTCGTTACATAATTGAAATTCAGAATTATAACACATAGGTTAGTCTTTGCCACTTTAAGTAACTATGCTAATATAGTCCTTACTTGGGCAGCTACCGATTCCACACCGTGTACCTAAGTTTTTCCCATAATGCAGTCCTTTAGTACTGTGCTATCCCCACTGCAGCTCTGATACCAGGCTGTGGCGGACCCGAATCCGCTCATCCAGGATCGCAGAGGGTGGTGCCACGCGATGCGACACCCGATAGCACACGTCATAAGAACATAATATATTACATGGGAAAAACAACTGAAACTGTACAAACAGGTACAAACTTCAGTTACAACTATTATTTATATTACACAGCGGAAGTCTACACTATACAACTCACGCCCGCCCATCTAGCAAAAGTGGTTGTCCAGCCCTAGGACAACCCACACTAGCTGCACTCCTCAGCTCAGCGCGGCGTGTACGGCTCCCACTCAGCCGTGGTCCCCGACGGAGGGTAACCCTCGCCAGTGGACTCGTACTCCGAGTCCGTGGGTGGCTCCTCACCTGAAAAACACTTAAGCAGCAACCGTGAGCACGAAGGCTCAGCAAGGCTTAACCGACTCACCTAAGCATTAAACTCTACATGAGGGGTACCATGGACATAGGATAGTAACATTTCAGCAAAAGGACACGCCTACAAGTTCATACTTAGTTCATCTTTTAGCAACAAGTTAACAGTTCCTGAAATCTGAAATTTAGTAAGCAGTATTTGGTGGCACCCATGTAACAATACAATTATATCAATCAGCAACATTCAATCAACATATTTCATCCATTAATCTACGTCACGACTCAGTGACCAAGTGGTACTCTTCACCGCGAGGGACGGCGAGTCGACTCGATATACACCTGCAGGGAGACCCAAAGAGCACGTCACGTACGCCCATCCGTGAAGCTGCACAGCACGCTCACTCGATGTCGTACAGGACAACCTTTCACCCAACAGCCCAAACGTCGAACCGGTCGCACCGAAACGAGCAGGAGGTTCCCCACACGGAGCATCTCTCTATGCCCGTTGGCAGATTTCCACCTTGCTGCCCTCAACCTACACCTATAAATCGGTGTGCTATGCCTCGACGCCCGGAGGTTTAGACTACATCGGTTTATCGTGGCCCATATATCCGATATGCCTTCGGTACGTTCAAACTTGATCAGCGTGGGCCGCACACGGCTCGGTCCTCAATCGACACGGACAGGGCTGCGCACACAAGACTCCCTCTTGCTGCGCCCTAGCCCCTGCCTAGTCTCATTTTCATTACTAAAATGACCTCACATCACTCAACCGAACCCGTGTGTCCCAAGCCTATCTCGCGAGTAGATTCCAACTACTCGACTTGTACCGAAGTCCTATGAATCATTAAGCATAGCCTGTCTACTCGAGGTCTTAGACACTACCCTCACTCTTTTAGGAGCCTTTAGTTATGCAAGTGGGGTTCCATTCATCCTACACCTAATGCACATACATACTTCATATGACTCATGTAAACAAAAGAAAACTTATAAAAGGGTTAATGCAAACCGGGGCTTGCCTTGTTGCTGCTGGTCAGGAGTTAAGTCTTCGTCCGGAAGGAGGAAGTCCAGCACCTCCGGGGTCTCTTCTTCAATGGCTACACGTTTATGCAATATTACATGTTAATTAATATGCATACAAGTTATTGTAAGGTTACTGTTATTAGTTTTAATAACCAGCCTCTAACACCTGGAACTTTGTTTAAGAATTTAAAGATGAACTGGTGTTGGTGGTTTGGCTTGGACTTAGTCACATGGTTAAATGCTAAGTGGTTTTCCCCCTTTTCCATCTTAATCCCTTAAGTGGATAAACAGGACAGGTGTGGTCTAGAGCTCCAATGGAGCTGAGAATTTTCGTGTGAGTTCCTTGTCTCAAGAAAACCCTCTGGACCAAACCTTAGCACTTTTCATGGAGTGGTTTGCTCAGAATAATTTTCTTAACAAATAAGCAAGGAGGAATTAATTCTGAGGTCAGACCCCTGTTCATACCCAACTTAGTGAACTACAATTTCAATTATAGCTCCTAGAGTTTGCATGAATTTTCCTAGAATTTTTGGAGTTAAGGTTTGCCCAGCATTGAATTTCCAAGTTTTAGAAATTCTCTGAAAATGTTTCTGCATTCAAATGAACACAGCACCTTCCAATTTGAATTCCTCTGACCAAATCAACTCCAAATGGTATGAAACTTTTACAGGGGTTTACTAATGTTCTAAAGAACATTCTGGCAAAATTTGGGGATTTTTGGATGAACCAAATTCCCTCTAAAATTCTTTTGCTGAAAGCTTTAAAGAATTTTCCAGAATTAATTAATGGGTTTCATACAAATTGGGTTGTATATCTGGGCAGAGCTAGGCAAGATGAATCCAACCCAATTTGAATCACTAAATTTGGAGCTTCCTAGCAGAAGTTATGGAGCTCTAAAGTTTGGGAAATTTCTGGAATTCGAATTAACCGGGAAAGTTCAAATTTCTGACAGCGGGCCCGGCTTCCACGTGTCATCACCTCGGCTGCGCCACACGGGGCCACAGGATTGTTTTCCGCGCGTTCACAGCCGATCCGGTGCAACAGAAAATCCCCACACTGTGCCGTGAGAGACTGACGAGCGGGCCCGGCCGGCTCGTCTTCTTCCTCGCGCCCGCCCTTTTTCCCGCGCCGCCCCCTCGCCGGCACACCTCGGCTGCTCGCCGGACTTGGCTTCCCGACCGCCTCCCGGCCGGAAACTTGCCGCCTGGGCCTATTTTTGCACGCTGAACACGCTGGTACCGCCTGCTCTGGTCGGCGGTGGCCCTAACCTAGCTGGCGACGGTGCAGCGGATCGGACTCTCTTCAGTTATGGCGCCCGGTCATCGTAGCCCACCAAAACCTCGGTGGAAAGGCTCTACAGCACCGGGGGATCTCATGGAAGGTCGACAAGGCCATGCTAGGGCTCGGGGAGAGCTCTAACCTAGTCGTCACTGTGAGCCCGACCTTTCCCGCCATAACCGCGGCTGGAAAACCGGGAAATACGCAGGCTATAGCCAAAATTAAGCTAGGGTTGTGGAGCAAACTTGGGCGCCATCCAGTCTAGCTCCTGTGCGTGCAGTTTGATAAACTCTAAGCAATCATACGTCGGGAATTTGTAGGTTTCTTACCCGAGGGTAGTTCTGCACCGGTTGAAGACGTTTTGCGAAATTCGCCGGCGATGATCGGTCACTGGTTCTAGGCTTTGGGGTCGAGCAGCGTGGAGTCTAGGCGCGTCCAAAACTGCTCCTCCTTGGTCATGACAAGTCTTCTGCCGAGCTGCCCACAGGAGCACCTTTGCTCGGTTCTCCCCGGCGGCCACGAAAACGTGGTTTTTCTCGGTGGGTAGTGGTTCAACTCGACTGGAAGTGATGCGGGGAGGGTGTGGGAGGACTGAGGATGTTGGTTTGCTGAGTTGCCGACATTAGTACACGAGAGACGATCGCTCCCGAGCGAGTGGATCACAGCGGCGGCTCCTCGGCGCTCTGTCGTGCGAGAGGGCGGTGACTGGGGGTCGGTTCGTGGTCGTGGCGAGCTGGGGCATGGCTGGGAGTTACTGCGCCCCCACAAGGAGCTTGCCAGCGCGCGAGGGGAGAGCAGGAGGTGGCGCCCGGCGTTTTCGCGGTGTGTCACGGTGGAGCCTCGGCTCTGTTCCGAGTGCAACACTTAGCCCCTAAGGCTGTTGACTTTTGTGCCATTTTAACCTCTCCAATGACATGTGGGACCCACTTGTCAGTGCTCCCCCACCCCTCAAAAGATCCCCAAAGCTTAGCCAGAGATGAATTCAAATATTTGGAGTTTGAAACTGACCTACATTTGTATGGTTAAGCTCATTTCCCCCAAATTCAAATATATATTTGAATTCTTTGCATATTTGGATCCCTTTTGGAAAAATGGGTGGCCAACCTTTTCAAAAATTATTGAGACTCTGCCTCCCCACTAATTTGAACCTGAGGAATCCAAGTATGCCCTTTACTCCTTGTTTTAGCTGCTGCAATCCTGAATTTGAATGCAACAGTTTGGAAACACCCTCTCATGTGTGATCATATGTGTAGAATTTTCCCATGTTGTGAAAGTGTAAGTTTCCCCTCTAACCACTTCTTTGATAGAGGTTACTTGCTCTTCCCAATATTTCACAATCTATCCACAACAAAACTGTGGTGTTGTGAGGTGCAGAAAAGTTTTTGCAAGTCCCTTTTCTTAGGCTTTTACAAATATGCACATATGTTCAATTGTAAAGACTTTGCTACAAGTTCTAATAACAAGTTTTAAAAAACGGGAACCTTATTTAAGAATTTTAAATGACACTGGTTCTAGTGGTTTGGGTTTGGATCTAAGCACATGATAAAGTGCTAAGTGGTTTCCCCCTCTTCTATATTGATCACCTTAAGAGGTTAAGCAGAACAGGGGTCATCCAGAGCTCCAGTGGAGCTGAGAATTTTTCATGTTAGTTCCTTGTCACAAGAAAGTCCTCTGGACCAAAAATTAGCACTTTTCATTTAGTGGTTTGTTCAGAACAATTTTCTAAGCAATTAAGCAAAGAAGAATTAATTCTGACATAACACCCATGTTCCTGACCAACTTAGTGAACTACAATTTCAATTATACTTCATAAAGCTTGCATGAATTTTCCTAGCATTTTTGGAGCTAAGATTTACCCAGAACTGAATTTCCAAGTTTTGGAAATTCTCTGAAACTGTTTCTGTATTCAATTGAACACAGCAACTTCAATTCTGAATTTCCCTAATCACATCAACTCCAAATGAGCTGAAATTTTTACAGGGGTTTACTAACATCCTAGAGAATATTCTGGAAAACTTTGAGGATTTTTGGATTAACCAAACTCCCTCAAAAATTCTTTTGCTGAAAAGATTTAAAGAATTTTCCAGAATTAAATAATGAGTTTCATACCAATTGGGTTATGTATTCGGACTGCACTCCATTAGACGAATCCAACAAAGTTTGTTTCACAATTTTTGGACTCTCCTACACAAAGTTGTGGCTCTCCAAAGTTTAAACTGTAAACTGAAATTCCCAAAATGTTTGAACGCCTGCCAGTGGGTCCCACCCGGCAGACCTTCTTCTTCGTCGCGCCAAACAGAGGCCGCGGCGGCGCCCTCCAGCGAGCATTGACGGAACAGCCCTCCCGACCACCCCCAACCTCAAACTCGCCGCCTCACCCTAACTCGGCCCGCAGAACAGGTTGGTAGGGTCGCCGGCGGCCGGGGATCACCGGAAAGTGGTGTGCGGCGGCGGCAGTGGCCGCTAGGGTTCCGCTATGGTCGGTAATCTGCTATACCGCGTCAAAATGGTTGGGAATTGATCAGAGAGCACCGTGGGAGCTTGAGGGTGTCGAAAATGGCCGCCAAACCTTGTGAAAAGGTCGGCAACATCGAGCTCCACGGTGACCCGAGCTGTTTTTCCATGGCGGTCCAAAAAACAGCAAGAACACGGCCATTTCTGGATCATATCGCTCGATTCTTGGTCGAGGAGGGCTGCTAGGAAGTGTATAAGCTGTGTGCAAGGTCGCCCGAGCTGGGGTGGACCGTTCAATCCAAATTTCGGGGTAGACCGAACCCTACCCGCATGTACTAGCTTTTGGGAATCTTGGGAATTCTCTACGCTCAATTGATAAATTGCTACAAGGGTTGTAGCTACACGATCTGGGGGATAAGGTGCACCTTTTTCGTGTAGGGAAAGGATGGTGAAAATGGCCGTGGTGTGCTGTCCACGGAGGCTGACCTCTGTTTCCCGCCGGTGGGCCTCGGTTCTCAGCGGCGATCGTCGAATTGTGACCAACCGAGGTGACAACGCTTCGAGGTAGCGGGGTGGTTATCTAGAGCACGTGTTGGTGCTCAATTTTTGTATTGGTGGCTTGAGCAAATGCAGAGCGGGCGTCGGTGTGCGGTGGAGAGTTTGAGGAGTGGCGCCGGTGAGAAAACAGAGCGCCGTGCGGGCGCTGTTCGTGAGGAGGAAGCATAAGCGTTTGCTCAGCTGTGTGGAGAACCGATCAGTTTGAGGAGGGGGTGAGCTGCTGCCCAGTTTCCAGCACGAGAGGGAGGAGCAGGAGGTGGCTTCCCGGGCGGTGGCGCGAAGCAGCTGGTGCTGCTCGGGAGAATTCCCTCGGTTGAATGAGAGACAGAGGGGAAAAACTTAGGGGGTAAGTCTCCTTAGCCATATGACATGTGGGCCCCACAGGCAGTCCCTCCTCATCCCTCAAAAGATCTCCAAAACTTGGCAAGTGACCAATTCAAATGTTTGGAGTTTAAAACCTGCTGCATTTGGATAGTTGGATAAATTCCATCTAAATTCAAATGTATGTTTGAATCCTTTGCACATTTAAATCCATTTGGAAAAATGGGTAGCAAACCTTTTCAAAAATTAATGAAACTTTGCCCACCCACTAATTTGGACCTAAGGAATCCAAATATGCAACTTGATTCTTGTGTTAGCTGCTGCAAACAAGAGTTTGAACACAACAGTTTTTGAATCACCATTATGTCCTCCCCTCATTTGAAGTTTGAGTTGGACATTTAGTTCAAATTCTAATTTTTAAACCCTCCCATTGCACTTGAGTACTTCACTCTGTGGTCTTAATCCACCTAGGGTCTGAACATCCAAGTAACTCTAAGCTGGTTTTAGAAAAATCTCTCATGTGTTATCATATGTGTAAAAAGTTGAAACTAGCCCCCTTGTCATACACATGACACCCATAATTGTGCAAACTCATGTCTTTTTGTATTCACACTTTTGGGACCTTTACAGCCTAGGCCTCGGTACCTTATCTCTTCCTCGAGCAAAAAGGGAACCGAGAACCCCGCAAGCCTCGGTTGGTTCAGGAGCCAGTGATTTCGTGAGCGCAAGGCCTCAACCAGCTGCAAAACCGCACCGTGGATTCGTCCTATGGCTCCTCAGTGCAAAATCCACTGAGTTGCCGCCTTCCCGACCCGAGAATAGCTCGTCCTCGCGGCAACCCACCCTCACCACCGTTCGGACTTCCATGGACAGCCCCACACAAAGGCTTTCACGCTTGATCAAGGGTACCCGGAGGAGCGCCGGATCGCCACGCTGCTCCTCCCCAAGTTTCAGCTCAATCCGTGCACCATAGCTCGAGAATTTCGAGTTCTTCTCTCAGCCGGGGAAAACCTAACCGTGGGTAAGGATTCTAGATATTGATGCTCAATTTTCGGTTAGAGCTGATCATTTTGCGCACACATGAGCTAGAGTTGGTAGGGAACCTTTTTCCTTTTGGAACCTAGCATAATACCGTACGGCCATGGCTAATTTCAAGTTTTCCCATCTGCGGCCATGGCGGGGACGCTCGGGCGCACGGGGGAACCCTACCTAGGGCTGTTGCTGATCAGAAAGGAGTACATGTTGAGCATGGCCACGAACCACCGATGCTGTAGGACTAAAAGCTCTCGGGTTTGGGGGTCTAGAGAGGGCGCCCGACATCGTCGGAGCAAGCACCGAGCCACCGCACGTTGCACAAGGGTCTAGCGCCGTCGCCGGCCTCTGATGAGTGTGGGGACGAGTTCCTCACGTTGAGATCAAGGCTAGCGGTGAGTTTCATCCCCTGAGTCCACCGGAAAACGAGAGTCCGAAGCAATGCCGCCGCGCTGGCGAGGGGGAAAGCGCACGCGGGAATGGGGGGCTCGGGAGGAAGAAGACGCCTCCGGTCCCACCGGTCAGTGGTTGTTACTTGAAACCGGGATCTGCTGTGGCTATTTGATTTTTTTGTGGTACAGCCGAAAGACCTGTGAACCGCGGTGTGGCTGCACAGAGGAGCTGACACGTCACATGGGACCCACGGTCAGAATTTAAATGTTTCCTGGTTTATTTGAATCCCCAATTTCAATTCAAACTTTAGAACCTAAACTTTTGCTAGGAAGCTCCAAATTTAGTCATTCAAATTGGGTTGGATTCAGATTGAAAAACTCTATTCAAATATGCTACCCAATTTGTATGAAATTTATTATTAAATTCTGGAAAGTTATTTAAAACTTTTAAGCAAAAGAATTTTAGTGGGAGTTTGGTTCAACAAAAAGTCCTCTAATTTTGCCAGAATATTCTTTAGGCTGTTAGTGAAATCCTGTAAAAATTTCAGCCCTTTTGGATTTGATTAATTACGAAAATTCTGATTTCAAGTGGCTGTGTTCAAATGAATACAGAAACATTTTCAGAGAATTTTTGAAACTTGAAAATTCAGTTCTGGGCAATTCCTAATTCCAAAAATCCTAGGAATATTCATGCATGCTCCCTGAGCTATGCGTAAAATTTTGGTTCACTTTTATTTGCATGAAATTGCAAATTTATGCAGAATTAATTCCTTTTTGCCTAAATACTTAGGGAATTGTTATGGATGAACCACTAATTGAACAGTTCTGAATTTTGGTCCAGAATGTCTTCTTGTGACAAGGAACGCAAAGGAAAGTTCTCAGATAAATTTGAGCTCTAGATCAGTACTTTTTGATACAACAGTCCTAGGTGAAAATGCAACAATTAGGAAGAACACTTAGCACTTAATTAGGTGGATTAAACCAAACCAAACCTTAGCACCAGTGTCATTTTAAATTCTTGAACAGAGTTCTGGTTTTAAACTTGTCATTATAACTTGTGAGCAAAAGCTTTACAATTAAATACATATGCTTATTCATAATGTGTAGCATATACGTGAGGACTTGTGAAGGGAAGTGAAGTGGGATTTCAGAGACACGGTGATCGGGTGATCAAGCCTCAAGTGGTCTTCACTAACTGAATAGATACTTAGTCACCTGCAAAACTAAGGAAAGCTCCAGTTTGCTTTTAAGTTGTTTTATAAAGTTTTTACTTTGTTCACTACTATGGGTTAAAGTTTGTATGTGCATTAGGTCAGGAATGTTTTACCCTCCAAATGCATGACCAAAAAAGCCCTCGAGTCAGAGGTAGGAGTTGTATCCCCCCTGTAGAATAATGCAATGCTAATGAGGTTATGACATCCGGTAGAAGTCGAGTAGTTGGAATCTAATAGCGAGCTATAGATCGGGATCACACGGGTATGATTTAAAGAGGCAAACTAAAGTTTAAGTTTCCAAAGATGAGACCGGGCAGTAGACAGCGACAAGACAAGGTCTTGGTCGAGTAGCTCTTCCTGTGTCGGTTAAGGACCATTCTCGTGTGCGGCCCTGAGAGCAAGTGCTTACTGCTATAAGGACCATTCGCAGGATACCGATGTACCAGGTTGACTGGATTGTAGAGGCATACCACATTGTCTTGTTAGACCTATGAGCCCGAGACGGTGCTACCGGTTCTACAGTCGGGTGTCCTGCGAAAGGTTGCCACATACGATGTGATGAAGGACACCAGATTTGGGTCTTCAGAGGCGGCGTATGTGTCGAGTTATCCGGGCAGTGTTTGATTCGAATCACCGTCCCTCGCGGTTATGAGTACCGCTTGCTCACTGCACTTCAACGTAATAATCAAGTTGTGTGAGAACAGTTTGCAAGTTTAAAGTTCTGCTATGATAATTGGAATTGCATGAAAACCATGTATGAAGTAGTGATAGAGCAAATTAAAGTTACTTTCCACCTTGGGACAAGTAAAATTGGAATAAAGTGTTTCTTGTTTGATTGTGGAGTTCCAATGTTGCTCGGTGCAGGGTTATTACTATGATGGCTAAAATTTGAAAATTAAGGATGAACTTGTAGGCGAGTATTTATGCAACTTGTATGTTTATGTGTTAAGTTCCCTTCATGTAGAGTTGCATGCTTTAGGAGAGACGGTTAAGTCTTGCTGAGCCTTTGTTCTCACTCTTGCTATATGAGTGGTTTTGCATGTTAACATAGACGCTTATAAAGACGGATGTCCGGTGAGACTCGGAAACTTCCGAGTCAGGTAACACATGGAGAACCTAGCCGCTGCCATGTCTTCGTGTTGCTAGCGAGGGGAGTCCGCGGGCTGGACCTCCTCTCGAGTGCTCGTTAGTTATTAGACGTGAGTTGATTGTAGTCTTCCGTTGTAGCTATTTGATGTAAATTATTTATAAAGAACATTTGTAAGCTTCCGCTTTTGATTTATGTAATACAGTTTCCTTATATGTGTGCTGTTGGGTGCCGCATAACACGGCACCACCCAATGCGATTCCTGGCCGAGTGGCACAGCCCCGTGACACATGTTCCAGGGTCCCCCTCGAGATGGACGCTAAGATGTGAGGAAACTACTTGCTAATGAGCTCGACCAGTGGTAGCACGTGTGGATAGAATCTTTCTATAGACCGAGCTCAGTGGAGTAACACTGGGTTTCAGAAAACCCTAGAATTCTTGCTATCTACTTGACCGATCAACAAGTGGTTTGTTTCTACACGTTCTAGGGATGCAAACGGACCTCTTTTGTGTAGGGAAATGGAGGTGAAACCGGCCACGGCCTGCTGTCCACGGTGAACCGAACTTGGTCCCACCGGGCACCTCGAAACGTCGGCGCCAAATTACAATTTGCACGTAGCACAAGCTAGGCACCTGAGGTTGGAGAACGGTGGATGCTAGAGCACGGCCTCGCGCTTCCTTTTGCTGCTTGGAGCTCGATCACCCGAGCTCGTGCTGCTATGCGCGAAGGAGAAGCAGAGAGCGGCGCCGGCGACAGTGCTTCATGGGAGAGAGTGGAGAGAGCTGTGAGCGAGCGAGAGAAGCAAAGGAGAACTTCGGTGCTGCAGCTGTGGCGTGTGGAGATGATCAAGCGGTCAAGGAAACACGAGGTGGCGTGGTGGAGTCCTTGGGAACGGATTGCAGCCGGCGCTGGCGCTCACTCGCTGCTCGACCGAAGGCAAAACAGAGTCAGTTTGCTTCTGTGGGTGGCTGACTAGTGGGCTCCACCCTCTCCTTTCTTAATTAATTTTTCCCACTGATATTTTTTCAACAGCTACTCACAATTAAAAGCTTTGCTTCACCTCCAATGTCATGGTTTGAATATTTAAATTCAAATGATTTGAATTCTAATGTGGAATTTGAATTGTGTTTGGTTATTTGAATTTGAATTGGAATTTGAATCTCCCTCCTTCCATTGCTCCAAAAGCATAGAAAACCAACTCAAATAATTCTGAATTTTTGAATGGATGCTAATTTAAATGTGGAGAACACATTTGTGGAACCAAATTTGCAAATTGAGGAAGTTGGGATTTGAAACTGAAATTTAAATTCAGATACTAGGGCTTCCTCTTTTAATCCCAAACAAATAGTAGAACCCCTCCAAATGAGCTGAAATTTGGAAGGTAGAATATTTGAATTATGAAGATCCAAATTATGAATTTAGATCCCCATGTTTGGAAGTTTTTGGAAAGTTTGAATCATCACATTGAAATCACACCGGTATAATACAATGTTTTAATTTCCCTCATTTTTTCTAAGTGTAAATGTCCCGAATTCTTTGTTACCACTTTTTGAGGATTTTACATGCAATTAAGCACACCGGTGGACCAGAGTTTTCGCATGCCCCATATAACATAAAAGTCCTAGAGTACATACTTCGTGTTACAAACCACACGATGGGGTCTCCTCCTCTTGCCCCTAGGTTTGTGCACTGGAGGCTAGTGCCGTTCATATGTCTCAAAAACATGAAGAGTCTTAGAGAACATATTCACTTTCCGTCTGTTGCCGAACAGAACATCTCATGCCCCATCCCTCGCATGAGTGAGCTAACCGAAATTGAACTGCTTTCGGTGGCGTTTCTTACCAGTCTTACCTGAGCGTAGGTGCTGTAAAAGTCCCAAAAATGTATATGAATAAACCGAAGTTTGAATTGTAGGGTTTGCAAATTCATGAAAAATGGGGCTTGCTAAAACTTTTCTACACGCAAAGTGTTACATGGATGTTCATCCAAAAAGAGGTTCACATGTTCATTTGAATGTGTTGAAACAATATGGACTTAAACACTAATTTGCATGAAGAGTTAAAAATCATATTTTCACATTCAAAGTTCACATAAATTGTGGCCAAACCTTTGAATACTTATGCAGCCCTATATTTTTGAAGCATTGAAGTTTTGGATGGCAATTTTCTATCTTAAGGGTGGGCTAAAAAGGAATTAAAATAGAAGCATTTTGGAATTCAAACTGAATTCAATTTGCAAGTCAAATTGAAACTGAATTCAGAGAATTCGGATTCTAGCCCACTTTTGAAATTCAAAACTTTTGAATGGAAGAGAGGGACATGAAGGAGATATTTTGTGGGTAGGAACATGGGTGGGACCCACCTGACATTGTTACACAATGACTTGCACACTAAGTCTTGGCTCTCTGCCCCTCACTCCACCGAGGAGTTTTCCTCCTGGGCGACACCGAGCTGCTGCCGCCACCTCCCCGTTGTTTGTCGATGTGCTGGCACCTGTGTGTGTGGTTTCCTTCATTTCAACATGATCTCCTGCTCACCGACCGAAGCAAACGCACTTCGTTTTCTCTTCCTCATGAGCAACCACGAGAACAGACCCCCCCACACACACCCGCTCCTTGGTGATCTTCTGGGAACCCGCACAACTCGTGCCCCCCTTCTACTACGAGCTGCAAAACAGCACGGCGCACTCGTCCCTTACCTCCTCAGCGTGAGAGCTAGCGAGTTTACGCGTTTCCCGAGCCCTAGAACGGCTTCCTCCGCGGCGACCTAAACGAGCCGGCGATTGGCTTCACGTGGACAGCTCACCACAGCGTGTTTCACGGCCGAGCAAGGCCGGCAAAAGAAGCGCATGGGCACCACGCTTCTTCCACCCGAAGCTCACGCCAAGCCGTGCACTCTCGCCGGCAAATTTCAGAACTTTGCTCCGGCGTGCACAACCCGAGTGTCCGGTAATAATCTCCAAAATTATCACTCTTTAATCTTCCTTAGATCATCAAACATTGCACATAGGGGCTGGACTAGCTGGCGAGCATCTTCCCTCTAGTAACCCTAGCGTGAAACCGACTCGGAGCGGCGAATTTCAAGGTTTTTCCGGCACGGGTATGGCGGCACCAATCGGGCGCATGGTGATGACCTACATGGAGCCGCCCCCGAGCCATTTGGAGGCCATTCCAAGCTTCACGATCACCCACTGGTTCTGTAGAGCGGTTTGGCCGATCGTTTGGTGGGCTAGAGGGCTAGAGAGGCCGGACGATGGCGCCGAAGTGCACCCGAGGCCGCCGCACATCACCGATGGTATTCTGGCCAACGGAAGCCCAGGCTAGCCCCGTCATCATGCTCCAAGGCCTCCCAAACCACCTAGCGGTGAGCCTAAGTCCGAGAGACGGCCGGAAACACCGAGCCGGCGAGCTCCGGCGTCGGTCCGGCGAGGGGGGCGGCGCGCGCGAAGGGGTGAGCGGGAGGAGGAAGAACGGGGCGGCCCCATGTGTCAGTGACCGAAATTTTGAAACGCTGATCGCATGTGGCTCTCGGATCCTCTGTGGCTGTGCGCAAAAATTCTGTAGCCCCCATGTGTTCCTGGAGTCTATTGGCTGAGGTTTAAACAGTGAGCCCAAGACGAATTTCAATAGGAAAAATAATTCCAGATTGTGTTCCAACTTTGGAAAATCATATCTTTGTGTAGGAATATCCAACTTGAGTGATTCAAATTGGGTTGGATTTAGTTTTCAAAGATATATCCAAATATTAACCCCAATTTGTACGAAAGATAATAATAAATTCTGGGAAATTCTTTGAAAATTTTGTGAAAAAGAATTATTGAGGGAGTTTGGTTCATCCAAAAATCCTCAAATTTTGCCAGAATACTCTTTATCATATTGACGACCTTCTAGAAAATTTTCAGCTCATTTTAAGATGATTAGAATAGTAATTTTCTAAATAAAAACTGCTGTGTTCATAAGGGTCCAGAAACAATTTCAGAAAATGTTGCCAACTTGTAAAATCTATTCTAGGCCATTCCTAGCTCCAAAAATCATGTAAAAATTCAGACAAGCTCTCTGAGTCCTACTTGAAATTTTAGTTCACTTTATTGGGCATGAAAATGCACATTACTCCAGAATTAATTCTTTTGACTAGAAATGCTTAAGGAATTATTCTGGAGGAACTACTCAAGTAAAAGGTCTGAATTTTGGATCAAATTAATTTCATGTAACCAGGAACTCACATGTAAATTATCAGATCAAGTTGAGCAATAGAACTCCCTGTCCTTGTTCTACCATTCTTATGTATGTGGGAAAACACATAAGACACCTGTGGGAATTATGGTAGACACATATTCTTTCCACTTTAGCTGCAATTTGGCAAGCTAAATTCCTACGTAGTATAGAACATGCTGTAAAAGTTTTGAAGCCATTGGAGTTCTTGTTCTTCAGTTGCATTCAAATATTTTAAGCCCATCTCTTATGTTCCTTAGGAAAGTTAGTTAGTGTATAACTAAAACACTAAGACAAATTTAGCTCATTAATGTTCCTTTTCACAACGGAGGCAACAAAATCCAATCTTTGCATTACCACACAGCCTCTGTTCTTAAGAAATCCAGTCTTTAATTCTTTCCATTGCATTATAAAAACTTGTGCATATACATCTCGATAGGATTCACAACGAAGGGGATTCGAAGGAGTGATTCATTGAAGTTGGATCAAACTCTTGAGGATCAAGGGAGCAAGGATTACTAACTGGTTATCTATACTACTACCCTGCAAAACAGGCAAGCTCCGGTTTTCATTTAACAACTTTTAATTTTTTACTTTGTATTCACTCTTTCGTTTAATATATGAAATGTGCATTAGGTCTAGTTGTTTGATACTCCTCTTGCATGACCAAATGAACCCATGGAGTATTGGGTAGGTGTCTGTTCACAGTGTAGAACTGCTATGCTTAAGTAAGGTTCGGTAGAAGTCGAGTGGTGAGATGCTACTCGCATGATCAGGAAAACAGGGGCATATGGGATTGGTTCAGAAAATTGTTACCATGTTAAAGTTGAGACCGACAGGTTGTAGAGGCAGCAGGACATAGGGGCCTGGGTGCTATAGACCTGTCCGTGTCAGTCAAGCACTGATCCGTATGCGGCCTTGTTGAGCAAGGTTTAGTTGTGTACCGGACTCATGCTGGCTATATGGGACCCAATAAACCGATGTATCTCGGGAAGTTTGCGTTGAGCCTTTTCGGGTCGCCTCAGGCGAGAGGGCCGGTATGCATTAGTGGGTAACATTCTCATGACATCTCATGTCGGTAGGTGCACCATTAGAGTAGCTACTGTATGGGGCGATATGATCGATTCAACGTGGTTGAAATGGGGGAAAGGCTGCCACGTACGACGTCAGTGATGGTTGCTGTAGGCAACGTCGAGTACGGGTGTAGGTGTCGTGTCGTCCGGGTGTTATTGATTCAAATCACCGTCGCTCGCGGAAAAGGACCGAGCATACATGTTCTCACAGTTGTGACATAGTAAGAACTTGAATGAGAAAGAAGTAATCATCATGGTTTGAAGTTCATACTATCTATGTTATATATCTTTGATGACTAGATAGAGCAAACTCGATTCATTTCCACCGTGAACAAATTACATCGGGGGAAAGCATTTCTTGTTTGATTGTGGACTTCTGATGTGGCGTCCCCAAGGTTACTTTTAAATTGCTGCAAGTAATACCTGAAAGTAAGGATTCACTTTAGCGAGTTTAATTATGTCTATTGCTATCCCACTTTATGTCTATTACCCTCATGTAGAGTTTCATGGCTAGGTTTGACTGTTAAGTCTTGCTGAGCTTTATGCTCACGAATGCTATCCGAGTTTTTTGCAGGTATTGATTTCATGCTTATGAGAAGGGGTGCCGATGAGACTCGGAAACCTCCGAGTGGTTACTCAAGAGCATCCTCGCAGCTGTGGTTCGTTGTTCGTGTTGCTAGTAAGAAACGTCCGCGGGCTGGATAGTTTCTTTGATGCTAAGATATAAATGAGTCGTGAGAGTTGTAGTCTTCCGCTGTAGTTTATTTTGATATAAGCCATACTGTTTGTACGCTTCCGCAAATGCTTTGTATGTAATATGACGTCTCCTCGACCCATGAGCTGTTGGGCGCCGCATCGCACGGCACCACCCAACGAGGTCCTCCGGGCTCCCCTACAGCGTGGTATCAGAGCTGCATTGGGAATAGCGCACGGATTGAGGATCATATTACGATAAAAGTTTAGGATACGGTGAGAAAACGGTACTAGGCCCACATGAGGACTACATTATTAGCATATTATGAAGGTGGCATCCTAACTTACTTGTTTATGTTGGAAAATCATGCATCTCAGGATATTTCATGTCTTGGGGGTGCATGTAACCGCTGTCCACCAGTGCGCACAAGCTGAAGGTTGGAGCCTTACTGGTGGCAGGTAACCCGGCCAGCTTGTGTATCCACTACGACTCTTCATGTCATTTGGGGTATTTGAGCAACGCCCTTCCCTGGCGTGCTACGGGCAAGTATGGGAGACCCCGTCACGTGGTTAGTAATGTGAACACGTAGCTCAAGGTGTGTTTGGCTTGAGAACACCCGTGCGAGTGTTGACGGACGGGTGTATGACTGTATTGGGACCGGGTTCGGTGTGCAGCCGAACCTGAAGATTGTGTGTGTTTTATGCAGGTACTAACCACGAAAACCGTAGTACGAGTAGAAAATGTTTGTGAGTTACCATCTTAGTGCCACCTAATAATACGTATATGCCGGTGTAAGCCGGTTAGGATTTTCTTTTGTGAGGCAACGTAGTACCGTCATATGTCTTACGGTGCATCGCCACCGTACTACATTTGATAGTTTTCTTTCCTATGAAGAACTCATTCATGGATAACTTTCAAACTAAAGATGGAGGTCTGAAAACACATATTAGTTACTGAGCTCTTCATTTGAACTAAGTTTCAAAGGAGAGAATTGATAGGACTCTAAGTTTCTTCAAAACAGAGTGCTCTCTGTTCTGGCAGAAATTTTTTCTGGATTTGACAGAGCATAACTCTTAGTAGCTTGACCCAATGGAGGTGTATGATACAGTTCTGGAAATATTGCTAAGTTCTCTACAACTTTTATGTAGACCTCTAGAGCAAAAATTAGACGCTAAATTGGTTGAATGTCCAGTTGAATGGAAACTGTCCAGAAAACAGGGCAGCTGCAACCTTCCCTGGATGTTTCTGTAAATTAGCCATAACATTCCGTAGAAAAATACGTAACGGTCATATGATACACTGTTGGAAACGTTATGAAACTTGCAACAATTTGATAGATCATAGTTTGTTCGAAATTGTACTCTATTGTTATGTACAATTGTGATGAAAACAGCCACATTCAGAGGCAATGTTGGCAAATTTTATCCAGATTTTCTGTCAACTTTGAGCAATCATAACTTTTGATCCGGAAATGATACAGAGGCATATGAATACTCATTGGAAATATACTGAAGTTAAGTTTAACTTTGGTATTCAACTTGAGTTATGAAAGTGCTGGTAACCGGATCAAAATCTGGGTTAAGGACAGAAAGGTCTGTTCTGTTCAGAATAGGGGACTGATTATGTTTGCTTTAGGAAGATGTGTAAACATGATTTTTTTGTTATGTTTTCATAAAGTTTTAGCATGTTCATGTTCTACATACTTTTACATACTGCTGAGATCAAGTTTTGACTCCCCTCAAAATTATCCTTTTGCAGTATGGTGCGTACTCATTCTCCGAGTAGGGCTGAAGGTTCTCGCCGAGACGGCGATGACTCGACTCCACCATGGGCACCGCCATCAACGGTATGGGTGGATGTCATTGCTCAGATGGTCGAGTCGAATCAGGAGAATACAAGGCTACTCCAAGCATTGGTACAGCAAGGCATGATCCAATGAACACAACAGGTCGTTCCACCTCGGAACGCCTATTTGGACTTCTTGACAACTCAACCGCCAATTTTCACAGAAGCTACCAAACCAGTGGAAGCTGATCAGTGGCTTCGGGTTATGGAGTCCAACATTGGAGTGTTCGAGTGCTATGATTATCAGAAGACATTATTTGCAGCTCAACAGCTCCATGGAGCCGCTAGAAATTGGTGGTTCGCTTATCTCACCACCCTTCCGGAAGGCCATCAAGTGGAACGGACGGAATTTCGTGAAGCATCCCGTGCTCGTCAAATTCCTATGGGTTTTATCAAGGCCCATCAGCAAGAATTTAGGATGTTGAAGCAGGGTAACATGAGTGTCCTCGATTATGTCAAACGGTTTAACCATTTGGCACAATATGCTCCCGACTATGCGACGAGCGAAGCCGCAAGGTGTGACTACTTTTTCCAAGGCCTGGGTGCCATATTAAAGGTTGGCTTTGTTCAATCAAGGAAATTACACCGAGTTGATCAGTGCTTCCCTGCTGCAAGAACAGGCAACACTTGAGTGTCAAGCAGAGAAGAGGGACCGGGATGATGTGCAAGAAGAAACACCTGTTGTTTCCCGTAAATACCGTTTGGTGTATCACACACCATCCGATGAATTATGGTAGTCACCGGTAAGATCAACATATCCCAGATTTCCTGCTCAAGAATCACGTCTTGAAGCACCACCATAGCCGCAGCAAAAAATTATTTCTGGCACATCATTGCTGCAGCCAAGTACATCAACTTCTCTACCACAAGTCAGCGAAGAACCGGGGAAACATCCGTGTTCTTATTACCACTGTTTTGGGCATTTTATTCGAGAATGCCGGAAGAAGTTGTTGAACAGCGGACAACCATCATCATCAGGTGGTATGCCGCCACATGCTCAAGTGAATATAACAGCATTGCAATCCGGTAGTGTGCAACATCTTGCTATTGAGGATGTCCCAGAGGGAGCACCGGTGTTAGCGGGCATGTTCACTCTTAACGTCGTACCCGTGCTTATACTTTTTGATTCCGGTGCTATCCACAATTTTATCAGCAAATCATGCGTGGAAATATCTCTGCTAATCAGATTGTGCCCCGAGCAGCTTTACGTTTGGGATGAAAAATATACCCAACATCGCTGATTATGTTGGATGGGCAGAAGATAGACGTAATATTGGGGATGTCTTGGTTAAACCATCACGGTGCCATTCTCAATATCGGTAACCGGACTGTCCAGATTGACTCGCCGATTCACGAACAGCACACGCTATTTTTAGACAGCGAAGGTCAAGAAATGGCAGAGGCCTACCACACGGAAGCGATTAAACATGAAGATATTCCGGTGGTATGTGATTATCCTGATGTGTTTCCCGAGAATTTACCGGGCATGCCGCCTGAACGGGACGTCGAGTTCAAGATTGAACTGGCGCCGGGAATAACACATATCTCAAGAAGGCCTTACAAGATGGCACCTAACAAGCTAGCGGAGTTGAAGGAGCAACTAAATGAACTCATGAGCAAGTGTTTCATACGACCAAGGTCTTCACCTTGGGGTTGCTCTGCGCTGTTCGTTAAGAAGAAGGATGAAACACTGCGGCTATGTGTTGATTATCGTCCTCTAAATGCTGTCACGATAAAGAACAAATATCCTTTGCCCCGCATCGACATTTTATTCAATCAACTTGTGGGTGCAAAGGTATTTTCGAAGATGGATCTTCGGTCTGGATATCATCAAATCAAGATTCGACCGGTGGACATACCGAAGACAGCTTTCTCGACTAGATACGGACTCTATGAGTACCTCATCATGTCGTTTGGGATAACCAACACTCCGGTACACTTCATGTACTTGATGAATTCGGTGTTCATGCCGGAGTTAGACAAGTTCGTCGTGGTATTCATCGACGACATATTGGTTTACTCCAAATCTGAAGAAGAGCACACTGAACATTTGCTTATCGTGCTACAACGGTTGAGGGAGCACAGGCTATATGTGAAGTTCAGCAAGTGCGAGTTCTGGATTGATCAAGTGCCTTTTCTAGGCCATATTATTTCAGCAGAGGGCATTGCCGTGGACCCTAGCAAAATTGAACAAGTGCTGAATGTAAAAGCCCAAGAAAGCGACTTGCAAAAAAATGTTCATCACCCCACAACACCACAGCTCATGTGGTGGATGTCTCATGAACACTTGTGAAGAGCAAGTAAACACCATCAAAAGGGTGATTAGAGGGGAAAGCCCTAACTTCAAAAAGTAGGAGTCATACACATAAACATGAAAGGTTGAGCTCACCCTAGACCTTAAATAGACTTGGGAAGGCTCAGGCCAAATTTCATGCAAATCCAAGACTTTTTGAGGCATTTTTGGGGACATTTGAAAAAGGGGCCAATGTGAATGCAAATTCAAATTGTAACCACTTTCATCACTAGAATTCAAAAGTGGGCTTCATATTCAAACTCAGCACATTTTCTGAGTTAGTCCACCAATTTTAATCCCCATTGGAGTTCATCATGTCGGGAGGTAAATTTGCATTAATTCAAAACTGAATTTGAATTTCAGTTCAAATGTGCAGCAAATTTAGCCAAACCAGTTTCAAATTGAGGAAATCAAATTCAAACCATGACTTTGGGGCTAAGTCTCTCATTCAATTGGGAGTAGCTGGGATCTTTCAGTAAAAATTTGGAAAAGAATTAGAGGGAGAGCTGGGGCCCACTGGTCAGTGACTCAGCCTTCACTAAGCCGACTCAAACCGAAGGAAACAACCGCGGCAACCCCCAAGCGCTCGGGGGACCACCAGCTCGCTCGGTTAGCGCCACCTCACGGTGAAAAACTCGGCTCAAATTCCAGCACACGAGCTACTCCATCCGTTCTCTTCATTCCCGAGTGAAACCAACTCCCACCGCGCAGTAGGGATTGTTTCCGCTCGCAAGCTTTTGCCACCGCTCTCTGATCACCGGCGATCAGCTGATCCCGGCTGCTTCACGCGCCACCACTAGAGAAGAAAAGGTGCGCCCGCTTGTGAGGAAGCTGTAGGAGGAAACCTTTCACCGTTTCATGCGGGGTAGAGTGAGAATTCCGAGTTTTCCTCCACGGTGTACCTTAGGGTTAGCAATCTGTCGTCGGCGAAATTCGTTGCACAGAGGCAACCGCCGGTCGAGCTGCAGCTCACACACGCTCTAGACAATCGTGCACTTCTCCTCGAGCAAGAACCCGCAAGAGAAACCACCCAAAACCTAGTTTCACTGATAAACTGTCCAGCCGAAGAGAGGGTTGCCGATGAGGTCCGGGTTGCTGGCCGTTTAGGTCCCAACCGAGGTCATTCCGAGCCTCCCGAGGTTTTCCTGGGCGTGGTGACGCGATTAGCGCGCGAAGGGGATGGTCGGAAGGACGGGAACGTGTTACCGAAGTTGCACAGGGGTATAGCGCTCGTCGCCGGTGAGCTACGGCGGTTAGCCGGTGACGGCATGGTGTCAAGCGTGTTCAGCGTCCAAAGTTACGTAGGAGCGGCGAGTTTCACCGTCGCCGGCGAGCTAGGTCGCCGGGAACGCCGACCTTGCCGAAGCTCCGGGGGCTCGGGGCGGCGGCGTCACGAGGTAGACGAAGGGCGCGGGTCCCACGTGTCAGCCACTGAGCTAAGCGTGTGCGGTTAGTTTAATTTAAACAGGTGGGCCCTGCTGTCAGCCACTGTTTAAGCGCGGGAGGCAATTTTCTTTAGGAAAATAATTCTGGAATCAGCCCAAACTTTAGAAATTTATAACTTTAGGTAGAAGTGTCCAAATTCAGTGAACCAAATTTTTTTGAATTCATCTCTTCAAGTACTATCCAGAAAAACAAGTTTCAGATTATGAAACTTATGCTTTTTCCAGAATTAATTCCATCAATTTTAAACACTTGGGAATTTTATCTGGAGAATTTCTTTGTGAACAATTCTGAAATTTGGCTGGGATGTTCATTGGAAAATCCTTGAGTCACAAGAAAAATTTTAGACCCATCCAAGTTCATTTAGTCCCCCTAATGGTGTGATTAAGTGAACTGCCCTGAGAAAATAGAAAAATGTACAGAAACATTTTTCAGATTTTCTCAAATCTTGTTTAGGGCATAACTTCATCTAGGGTGTTTCAAATGACATGAAACCAGTTCCATTGGAACCATCTCAAACTATAATTTCCAGAAAGTAATGGTTGGAGCCATGAAAACTCTAGGAAATCCTTAGAGGCCCTACTAATGACGAAATATGCTTTTATTTTTGTACAGAGCCTAAATGAACTTTGTTTCAGATGAAACTTGGTCAAGTCTGTGGTTAGGGTCCTACCCAGCCACCATAAAAATTTCAGAGCCAAAGGGAAGGGCTAGCTAGAGTTATGGGAGTTA
Source organism: Neostapfia colusana (assembly GCA_030760725.1). Taxonomy (NCBI): domain Eukaryota; kingdom Viridiplantae; phylum Streptophyta; class Magnoliopsida; order Poales; family Poaceae; genus Neostapfia; species Neostapfia colusana. Next base: position 36,663,890 of record JASWHV010000009.1, on the reverse strand, counting down.
CATAATTATTTCTAAAAGTGCACTTAAATTGACATATAGCATATGGCTTACGTGTAGTCGCTGAATGCGAAGAAACATCGGAAGTGCTGGACTTTCTTCTTCTGGACGAAGCCTTAACATCTGACCAGCAGCAGCAAGGCAAGCCCTGGTTTGCATTAACAAATTTTACTAAAGTTTTGCTTTATGTATACTTAGTATGAGGTATGTATGTGCATTAGGTGTAGGGTGGATTAAACCCCAAGTGCATAACCAGATTTTTCCTACAAGAGTGAGGGTAGTGTCTAAGTCCTCGAGTAGTCAGGCTATGCATAATTTTCATAGAACTTCGGTACAAGTCGAGTAGTTGGAAGCTACTCCCGAGTATAGGTGTCGGGACACACGGGATTGGTTCGAGTGATGTGAGATCACTATAGTAAGAAAATGAGACTAGGCAGGGGCTAGGGCGCAGCAAGAGGAAGTCTTATGGGCGCAGCCCTGTCCGTGTCGATTGAGGACCAATTCATGTGCGGCCCCGTTGGACAAGTATTGAACATACCGAAGGCATATCGGGTATATGGGCCCTGATAAACCGATGTAACCTATACCTCCGGGCGTCGAGGCATAACGCACCGATTTATAGGTGTAGGTTGAGGGCAGCAAGGTGGAAATCCGCTAACGGGCATCGAGAGATGCTCCGTGTAGGTAACCTCCTTTCCGTTTAGGTGTGACCGGTTCGACGTTCGGGCTGTTTGGTGAAAGGTTGTCCCGTACGACACTGAGTGAGCGTGCTGTGCAGCTCCACGGGTGGGCGTACGTGACGTGCTATTCGGGTATCCCTGCAGGTGTATATTGAGTTGATTCACCATCCCTCACGGTGATGAGTACCGCTTGTTCACTGAGTCGTGACGTAGGTTAATATATGAAATGGTATGATTCAATATTGCTGATATGATTAAACTGTATTGCTACATGTGTGCCACCAAATATTGCTCACTAAATTTCAGATTTCATGAACTGTTAACTTGTGGCTAAAAGATGAAATAAGGATGAACGTGTAGGCGTGTCTTTTGCTGAAATATGCCATCCTATATTGTTATGACCTGCATATAGAGTTTCATGTGTAGGTGAGTCGGTTAAGCCTTGCTGAGCCATCATGCTCACGGTTGCTGCTATGAGTGTTTTTCAGGTGAAGACTACCCCACGGACTCGGGTTATGAGTCCACCTGTGAGGGCTACTCTCCATCGGGGACCACGGCTGAGTGGGAGCCGTACACGCCGTGCTGAGCTGAGGAGTATAGCTAGTGTGGGATTGCCCCTAGGGCTGGGCAACCAACTTTTGCTAGATAGATGGGCGTGAGTTGTATAAACTTAGCTTCCGCTGTTGTAATTTCCATACTTATTTTGTAACTGAAGTCTTGTACTACTTTGTACAATTCAGTTGGTTTTCTATGTAATACAATATGTTTTCTTATGATGTGTGCTGTCAGGTGTCGCATCGTGCGGCACCACCCTCTGAGATCCTAGATGAGCGGATTCCGGTCCGCCACACTGAAGTAGGAATCTCCCAAATCAGTCCACGTGGTCCGAAGTTTCCTAGGTTTAGCGGGGTATTATAGGAGGTTAATTCCGAGCTTCTCAAAAATTGCTAAACCAATGACGGAGCTGCTGAAGAAGGGTACTAAATACGTGTGGAATGCAGCATGTGAAGCCGCTTTCAAGACATTGGTAAAACATCTCACAAAGCTCCAGTTCTTGCTCAGCCAGACACGATGAAGCCATTTGATGTCTATTGTGATGCATCTGGCATCGGTCTCGGCTGCGTTCTTATGCAAGAAGGCCGTGTAGTCGCTTATGGGTCTTGTCAACTGTGAAACAACGAGCAGCATTATCCAACTCACGATCTTGAGCTTGCTTCTATGGTGTTGGCGTTAAAGATGTGGAGGAATTATTTACTTGGTAATTGTAGGATCAAAGAGCATGTGAAAAGCTACCAGAGGGGGTGAATGGTAGATTTAAACTTTTTAGCGGAAGAAACAAAAACCCCCTCTGTAGAAATTGATCTCTTAAATAAACCGTGTATGCAACTGATATAAATGTGTTCAACTGTGACAAAAGTGGTATATATAATAGAGAATCAAGTCACAAAGACATGACAACAAGAATTACGGAAATCCGTCAAGAAAAACTTAAGTTATGATCGAAAGATCAAACGAGGGTCAATCTGTTCTACTCGAGTAAAAACCAGTTCTGCAACAGTGCAAAGAAACTTGTGTAGATCATAAACTACAACTCCAATGACCGTAAAAGTTTCATAGATGATAGATAATCAAGTTGTGAAGACAACCCAAAAAGAATCACGCCAATTTGATCTGTAAAACTTGAGTTATGATTAAAACACCGAAGCACTGTCGTGCTGTCTAGAAACTTGACGAGAAAAAACTTGACAAATACAAGTCGGACGAACAAGGCACAAAAGCTCCTCTAAATTACGATTTTTTTTATCAAAACATAAGATGAACAACCCAAGGTCATCTTACCACGAGCTCTGGCCTCCCTTGCTTATATAACCAGCCCGGAGGCCAACCCAATTCAAACTAGTACTCTAATCCTACTCAGTTTCTGAATCGAAACTTTTCATAACTGCTCAAGACTCTTCTATAGGGAGATAGAAGCAATCTTAAGACTTCCAAACACCTTAGGAACGTATGCCACATTCCTAAAACAACTTAAATTCGTGTGCCACACGAAATCCTATCGTAACCAACTCAAATCTTTCTATATTTGAGCCATAACCGACTCAGCCGCAGCCTGAGTCCATAATCCAGCCTGTTGGACCTTTCCTACCAATTCTTTACGTCCACATCTCTTCATCACACCTTGGAACCATGTTGCCACGTCCATGCACTCCTTGCACATGTGCAAGCTGTAAAGGTCCCAAAAATGTGAATACAAACAAACTTGAGGTTGCACTAAGATTGGTCTCATGTGTATGTAAAAGGGGTCTGGTTTAAACTTTTTTCCACATATGATAACCCATGAGAGATTCTTCTAAACAAACTTAGGGTTACTTGCATGTTTGGACCCTAGGTGGATTAAACCCACAGAAGTGAAGTACTCAGGTGCAATGGGAAGGTTAAAAATCAGAATTTGAACTAAATGTTCAACTCAAATTTCAAAGGAGGGAGGACACAATGGTAATTCCAACTGTTGTGTTCAAACTCTTGGTTGCAGCAGCTAACACAAGAATCAAATTGCATATTTGGATTCCTTAGGTCCGAATCAGTGGGTAGGCAAAGTTCCATTAATTTTTGGAAAGGTTTGCTATCCATTTTTCCAAAAAGGATTTAAATGTGCAAAGAATTCAAATATACATTTGAATTTGGATGGAATTTGTCTAACTATCCAAATGCAGCTCAGATTTCAACTCCAAACATTTGAATTGGTCACTTGCCAAGTTTTGGAGATTATTTGAGGGATGAGGAGGGACTGCCTGTGGGGCCCACATGTCATAGGGCTAATTAGACTTGCACCCTAAGTTTTCCCCTCTGTTCCTCACTCCACTGAGGAATGTCTCCCGAGCGACACCAGCTGCTTCGCGCCACCTCCCGGAAGCCACCTCCTGCTCGTTTCTCCTCACGCTGGCGAGCTGCTCATGCCTGTCTTTACTCCCGGTCGTGCCACTATTCGCCACGGCGCTGAAGACACGGTTCTACCCCCCCCCCCCCCCCATCGCGAGAAACACACCGAGCAAAGAACTCACCGCCGCGCTCTCGGGAGCAACCGGGAAAGCCGGGAAAACGTTCGTGCGCCTCCACCCCGAGCTGCTAAACGGCACCGCGAGCCCAGTTCCCATCTTCTCGACACACAAACAAGCCGAGTACCGTCGTTCCCGAGCGCTAGACCAATCATCTGCGGCAGCCGAACCGCAACCGAACGGAGGTCACACGTGGACAGCTCGGCAGAGAGTCTTTCATGGCCGAGCAAGAGTATCCTCGGACGTGATAGGACCCTGTGGTGCTCATCTCCGAAGCTCAAGCCATGACATGATCTACCGAGCGCGAATTTGAGAAAAGTTCTCCGGCGGGCACAAACCGACCTTCCGGCATGGTAACTTCAAATTCGATCTCTATTCTCGTTCTTAGGTCACCAAATCTTGCACACACGAGCTGGACTAGCCGGCGATCATTTGCCTTGTTGCAACCGACGCATGAAAACCACTGTGCACGGTGTATTTCCCACCTTTCTAACGGCGGCTATGGCAGGGAGAATCGGGCTCTTGGTGAAAGCTAGGTTAGAACCATCTCCGGGCTGTTTCTCCACCAGGCCGATCGTCTTTAGCATCAACAGGTTCTGTAGGGTCCATCCATCGATGTTTTGGCGGGCTAGGTTAGCCGGCCGACGTTGCCGATCGTGTGCCGAGCCGCCGCACCGTCGCCGGCTATGTTAGAGCCACCGTCGGTCGGGGAAGTTGTTCCATCGTGTTCAGCGTGTGGAATTAGGCCCTAGCAGCGAGGGAGAACGCGGGAGCTGGTCGGACGATGAAGTTCAGTGTTTCTCCGGCGAGCCCGGCGGCGCGCGGGCGCGGGAGCGAGAGGTAGGAGATGAAGTGGCCGGGCCCGCACGTCAGCCGCTCAGTGAACCGGTGGGTGATGTTCTGTTGCACGGGATCATCTGTTACAGTGCAGGAAATAGCCCTGTGGCCCCGTGTGGTTTAGCCGAGGAGTTGACACATGTTGGCCGGACCCGCTGTCAGAGATTTGAACTTTTCCCGGTTAATTCAAATTCCAGAATTTCCCCAAAGTTTAGAACCTCATAACTTTTGCTAGGAAGCTCCAAATTTAGTGATTAAAATTGGGTTGGATTCAGGTTGGAAAAATATATCCAAATATGCAACCCAATTGGTATGAAACTCAGTATTTAGTTCTGGAAAATTCTTTAAAGTTTTTCAGCAAAAGAATTTTTGGGGGAGTTTGGTTTACCCAAAAATCCTCAAAGTTTGCCAAAATATTCTCTAGGATGGAAATGAACTCCTGTAAAAATCTCAGCTCATTTGGAGTTGATTTGGTTTGGGAAATTCAGATTTGAAGTTGCTATGTTCAATTGAATACAGAAACATTTTTAGCGAATTTCCAAAACTTGGAAATTCAGTTCTGGGTAATTCTTAATTCCAAAAATCCTAGGAAAATTCATGCATGATCCCTAGCTATGTTTGAAATTTTAGTTCACTTGAATTTGCATGAAAGTGCAAGTTTATTCAGAATTAATTTCCTTTTGCCTAAATGCTTAAGGAATTGTTCTGAGTGATCTACTCATTGAAAAATTCGAAATTCTGATCCAGACTACTTTCTTGTGACAAGGAACTCACAAGAAAATTTTCAGCTCCATTGGAGCTTTGGATCATCACTGTTCTGTTCAACCTATTTAGAGGAGTAACACATAAGTGATAACATGCACTTATCACTTGATCATGTGCTTAACCAAACCCAAACCACTAGCACCAGTGTCATTTTAAATTCTTAAAAAGAGTTCCAGTTTTAAACTTGTCTTTAGAACTTGTTAGCAAAAGCTTTACAATTAAACATATATGCATATTCATTACGTGTAGCATCTACGTGAAGAATTTGAAGTCATCGGAGTGGAAATCAAGGAAGGAGGAAAGGAATTGATCAAGCCAAGTGGTCTTCACTAACTGAACCTCATATATATATAAGGCCCCTGCAAAACAAAGGCAAGCCCCGTTTTGCATCCGAACTTACAAGTTTATATTTGTATTCACTTTATATTGTCCAGCATTTTGTTTATCGCATTAAGTCTAGGTGGTATGAAACTGCAAATGCATGAACAGAGAACCCTGGAATATAATGTAGAATAGGTTACCAATTTATTATAACTGCTGATCTCAGGTTAACAAAAGTGGATTAAAAGAAGCAAAACTCGAGCGGGCAGTTTCCTACTCGTGAACCGGGATTAAGGGGGATCAATCGGAAGAGTTGGGAATTGATCCTCATAGTTGAGAATGGAGACCGGGCAGTGGATGGAAGGCTCAAGGACATGGTCCTGTGAACCTAGGCTATGTCTGAGTCGATTAAGGCCCGTTCTCGTGTGCCGCCCGTTGGACAAGTTTGAGTTGTGTACCGGATGCATAATGGCTATATGGGACCCAGGAAACCGATGTAACATGTTAACTTGGGTGTCGAGGCATACCTCACCGTCTGATGCAGATGCTGAAAGGATAGAGAAGTCGGCTCTATGAGGGTTTGCCGTGGTGAGACTTAATCCCAGTCGGTGGGACCGGTTTGACATTTGGGTGTCGTGTAAAAGGTTGCCAGGTACGATGTCAGTGACGGTTTCTGTGTGCAACGTCGAGTACGGGCATACGTGTCGTGTCAGCCGGGTGTTTTTTATTGCAATCACCGTCGCTCGCGGAATGGACCGAGCATACTTGTTCTCTGCGTCGTGACGTAGTAATAAATTGGGAAAACCTTAATAGTGCTTCGTGAGTAATCCTCATAATGGAGATGAGGAATGATCAACGCTTTCACTAAATTTATTTTTCCACCTTGGGCTAAGTAGCGTCGAGGCAAAGCGTTTCTTGTTTGATTGTGGAGTCTCGACGTTGTTGGTGCAAGGTCTATATGGGTCGAGGGTAGCTCACTAAAGTTACTTTCACCTCGGGCAAGTGACATCGAGATGAAGCGTTTCTTGTTTGATTGTGGAGTCTCGATGGGAATTGCGCGAGGACTATAAAAGTTGCTTAAGACTTGAAGTAAGGATTCTCCTTTAGCTCAAGTTCATCCTTTGTGCAAACTGCTATATTCAGCCCTCTATTTTCAGCATGTAGAGTTTCATGACTAGGTGGACGGTTAAGTCTTGCTGAGCTTCGTGCTCACGGGTACTGCATAAGTTGTTTTGCAGGTAATAACTGTACGCTGATATGTACGGGTGTTCGATGAGACTCGGAACTCTCCGAGTGGTGAACTCATGGCAACCCCTGCCGCTGCTATTGTGATAGTGTTGCTAGCGAGAAGGGTCCGCAGGCTGGACACCTTCTCTATTGCTTAGCATAGGTATGAGACGTGAGTTGTAATAGTCTTCCGCTGTAGATTATTTTGAGAAGTATTTGTAAAATTTACACTTTGTAAGCTTCCGTTTGATTTATGTAATATGATGCTTTATTATGTGTGCGGTTGGGTGCCGCATCGCATGGCACCACCCAATGCGATTCCCGGGCGAGCGGCACGGCCCCGTGATCGGGACCGGGCCCTCACAGCGTGGTACCAGAGCCGCATTGGTAATAGCACACGGAATAAGGATCGTATTACGACAAAAACTTAGGATACAGTGAGACAACGGTATTAGGCCCACATAAGGACTAAAATAGTATAGTTACTTTAAGTGGCATGACTAACTACTTGTTATAATTCTGAATTTTGATTATGTAACGATGCACCTACGCTCAGGTAAGCATGGTAAAGAACGCCACTGAAAGTGGTTCAATTTCGGTTAGCTCCCCTGAAGAGGAATGTGGTTGAGGGATAGGTCTCACAGCTTGGTGTAAGACGTCAATATGAAACTCTTGGACTCTTCATGTTCCTGAGTTCATATGAAACGCTGATCCCTAGCGTGCATTAGGCAACCAAGTGGAGACCCTATCGTATGGTCAGTAACGCGATAGTGTGTTCGTCTGGAAATAGCCCAAGGTGACATACGCAGCACTTGCCATCAGCGTGCCCTGCAGGGCAGTAGGTGGTATCTGTTGGGTTGATACAATTCCCAACCGTGACGACCCATTCGCGCTCTACTCAGGTTCCCCGTCGTGTGGTGTGAAAATGTGACCATGTACCTTGAGACGTGACTTGACTCAAGGACGACCCGTATGGAAATGATACGGGGCGTATGTTTTTAGTATGATATGGAACTGCCTAAAATGAGAAAAACCTATGTGTGCATCATCATTGAGTGTTCTTGTGCAGGTACTAACCACGTACGTATCCCGTGTAGTACATGTGTGTGAGAGACCATTTAGTGCCACAATTGAGATGTATATGCCGGTATAATCCGGTTAGGATTTTATTTGGTGAGGAACGTAGTACCGACATGTTTCTTACGGTGCATCGACACCGTACTACACTTAATAACCTCTTCCCTATGAAGAAATGATTCATGAGCTAACTTTCAACTAAAAATGGAAGTTTGAAACAAATATTAGTTACTTAACTCTTATTTTGAGCTAAGATTCAAATGAGAGAAGGTTTAGGTTTCAAGGATTTCAAAAACAGAGTGATCTGTTTCTGGCAGGAATTCTTTCTGGACTTTGACAGATAATAACTCTGAGTAGTTTTAACCAATTAAGGTGTATGATACAGTTCTGAAAAGATTTTCAAGTGCTATACAACTCTCCTGTAGACCTCCAGAGCAAAATCACAAGTTAATTAGGTGAAAAGTCGAGTTGAAGGCAAACTGTCCAGAACCAGAATAGCGGAAAAACCTCTCTGGACCTTTCTGTTTTTAAGCCATAGCTTTCTGTAGAAAAATACCTAAGGATCCTGTGATACACCATTGAAAAGGTTATGAGATATGCAACATTGTTGTAGTTCAAAGTTGGTTCAGATTCATATTGTATCTGCGTATACAACTGTGATAAAGTCAGCCACATACAAAGGAGATGATTTTATCCAGAAAATCTGTCAACTTTGCGAAATCATAACTTTTGATCCAGGAGTGATATGGAGGCATGTTAATACTCGTTTAAAGGTCTTGCAGTTAACTTTAAATTTGGTATTCAACTTGAGTTATGAAAATGATTTTATCTGGATCAAAATTTGGTTTGTTTGAGGACCGATCAATCTGCTTTTAAATCCTTGCTTTTAGTACATCAGTTTGCGCTTAAATCATTTTGCCTACATGTTAAGATTTCATTATCAGTGTTTCACTACTTTGTTCATGGAATAAATCAAGTGATAGTGTTGAGCTGATAATGAACTCTAGCAATTGCAGAATGGTGCGAACTCGTTCCATGGGTGAGGTGGGTGGTGCTAGTGGTGGTGGTGGTATAACTCTCCACAGCGGGAGCAGCGAGCTCCGCAACCGCAACCACCAGGACCTTCACCTACGGTAACAATGGCGGACATTCTGGCTGCCATGACGGGTGCAAGCGATGAGCGAACCAATTCTCTCCGCACCCTGGTGATGAATACATCCCGTCAAAGGGGATGTCGAGATGAAGACTTGCGCCAACCTCAACTGAATTCCTATGTTGAGTTCTTAGCAAGTCAACCACCGGTTTTCATTGAAGCTGAGGATCCTCTGGTGGCGGATAGCTGGATCCGTACCATTGAGTCTATGTTTGGGTTGCTCCAATGCACTGAACATCAGAAGGTTCTATACGCGTTGCAACAACTTCACGGGTCCGCCAGTCCATGGTGGGCAAATCAACTCGCCTCCTTACCAGCTGGACATCATTTCACATGGATGGAATTCCGGAAGGCATTTCTTGCTTATCATGTTCCTTCGGGAATAATTCAGCGGAAACTCGAGGAGTTTCTGGTCTTAAAACAAGGAGGGAGGGATGCATACAAGCATTCGCGAGTGTTCATGTTATGACGGGAATTCAATATCAGAGGAGGACTGCTCCTGCCTAGCAGGCGCATGCAGGGAAGGCCAAACGGGCCCAGGACATTTCCTATTATTTGAGAGCTATTATTAGAAACTTGGCCCAGGACATTTCCTATTATTTGAGAGCCATATAATTGTAAAGACAATGGAATAAGGGGTAAGCAGAAACAGATTGTTCCGGCTTCCTGCAGGGAGCCGGGAATTCCCAAACCCTAGCCGCCCCCCTGTGTTCTCTCACCTCGCCATCGCTGGCGTCTCGCCGCCGGTCAACTCTCAACCCGTGCCCACCGATCCTCCACACGTACAACCTCCGATCGGTGAGGGGCAGAGAGCAGCAGCATACCAACCTGGTATCAGGGACCTCCGATCCGATGTCGCTGCCGCTGCCCGCTTCAACCGCCGATCCCGGCCGCACCGCGTCACCGCCGGATGCCGACGGGTCCGTGCCGATCCCGGCTGCACCGATCCCGCCTACATCGCTGGCCGCGGGATCGCGGCCGCTGGCCGCCGGGGCTTCATCCTCCACTGTGGGGGTGATGTCCAACGAGCAGCTCACCAAGGCCGTCCTCGACCTCGGCAGGATGATGACCAGCGTCCACGCTTTCCTCTTAGGACCGCAGCCAGGCGTGGCACCGTCTCACCCGCAGCTGCAGTTACCGCCGGCGCCCAACCCGCAGCAGCAACTGCCTTCTTCCGCCTCGGGCACCTTCATCCCCGTACAGGAGATCCAGTTCCCCCACTCGCCGTCCCCGCTTCCGTCTTGGCTCACCGACGTCGCGCCGCCAGCCTACTCCTCCGCGCCGGCGCGCCCGTCGGTCCATTCGACCCCTCACAGCACAGCGGGCTTCGGCCATGGTGGCGTTCCGGCGTCGGGAACGCTCTATGGCGGCGTTGACGACCCAATCCTCCACGGCTCCACCTTCGGGTCCGCGCCGGCTGCAGCGCCAGCGATCGGCGGGGCGCCCCCGGCTGCCGCCCCTGCGACGTTCGGCGCGGCGCCTTTCCAGCCTCGGACCTACAAGATCGACTTCCCGACATACGACGGCTCGGTCGACCCGCTGAATTGGCTCACACACTGTGAACAATTTTTCTGGGGCCAGCGCACTCCGGTGGAGCAGCGGACGTGGATGGCCTCCTACCACCTCATCGGCGCCGCTCAGACCTGGTACTACGCCCTCCTATCGGACGAAGGCATGCCGTCCTGGGAGCGCTTCAAGGAGCTTTGCCGCTTTCGTTTCGGACAGCCTATATACAGCTCGCGGCTAGCCGAGTTGGGGCGCCTTCCTTTCCACTCCACGGTCCAGGAGTTTGCGGACCGCTTCCAGACGGTGCTAGCGCATTCCAGGGACATCTCCACGCGCCAAAAAGCGGAGCTTTTTGTCGGTGGCCTTCCGGAACACATTCGGGTCGACGTCGCGATGCGCCCCCCCCCCCCCCCCCCCGACCTCCAGACGGCCATGTTTCTTGCCCGCGCCTTCGAGACACGGGCTCTGGCCGCGGCAGCGCCGCCTCAGCAGCGTGGCGCCCGCCCTCCCCCGCGGCCAGCCCTTCCCCCACGCCAACCGGGGGCGACCGCGGCTCTGACTGGCGCACCAGCGCTGCCTGCGCCGCCCGTAGCCGGCGCTGCAGCACCGGGCGCAGCAGCCCCGACGGCACCCGTGCGGCCGTACCGTCGCCTTTCGCCGGCCGAGATGCAGGAACGCCGTCGTCAAGGCCTCTGCTACAACTGCGACGAGCAATACGTGCGTGGGCACGTGTGCCCCCGCCTTTTCTTTCTGGAGGTTGACGATTTCCTCGACGCCGATGAGGAGGCGGCCGCCGATGCTGCGGCCACGGCCTTGCCCGCAGACACCGTCGCCGCAGCGGACGCTCACGCTCACGCTCTGGTGGTTTCTGTACACGCTCTTGCAGGCATCAGGATGTACCACACTATGCTCCTGCCCGTGACGATCCAGGGCGAGCGCCTCCTCGCCCTCCTGGACACTGGCTCCACCCACACTTTCCTCCAGGGCACGGCCATGCGGCGCCTTGGTCTCGCTCCTCAGGGGGGCGACCAGCTTCGTGTTACGGTGGCCAACGGGGAGCGCGTGCCGTGTGAAGGTATCGCATGCCACGTGCCCGTCGACATCCACGGGGCGCCTTTCTCCATCACCTGCGTGGGCCTCGCGCTCGGCTGTTTCGACTTCATCCTCGGCGTCGACTTCCTTGGCACGCTGGGCCCCATCACCTGGGACTTCGAAGGGCTCGCCGTATCCTCCCTGCACGAGGGCCGCCGCGTCACGTGGCAGTGTGTGGGTGCCCCGGGCGCGCCCTTCCAGCAGCGGTCGCTGGTAGCGGTAGCTCCGGACCCGCACCACCCGCTGCTGGACGAGCTCCTGTGTCAGCACGACGCCGTCTTCGACACACCACGCGGACTTCCACCAGCCCGCCCCTACGACCACCGCATACACCTGCTGCCCGGGACCGCACCAGTGGCAGTGCGACCGTACCGGTACCCTCAGTTGCAGAAGGACGAGCTCGAGCGGCAGTGCGCCGCCATGCTGGAACAGGGCATCATCCGCCCCAGTACTTCTCCGTTCTCGGCACCCGTGCTCCTCGTCAAGAAGGCAGATGGGTCGTGGCGCTTCTGCATCGACTATGCGCGCTCAACTACCGTACGTCCAAGGACAAGTTCCCGATCCCGGTGGTTGGCGAGCTCCTCGACGAGCTCCACGGGGCCAAGTACTTCACCAAGCTCGACCTCCGCTCGGGGTACCTTCAGGTGCGCATGCACCCGGCCGACATCGAGAAGACGGCGTTCCGCACCCACCATGGCCACTTTGAGTTCCTGGTGATGCCGTTCGGGCTCTCCAACGCCCCTGCGACATTTCAGGCGTTGATGAACGATGTGCTCCGCCCCTTCCTCCGCAGGTTCGTGCTGGTTTTCTTTGACGACATTCTGATCTACAGCACGTCGTGGGCTGAGCACCTGCAGCATGTCGGCCTCGCCCTCACCGCCATACGAGCCCACGGCCTCTTTCTGAAGAGGTCGAAGTGCTCCTTCGGGGCCCCCTCCGTCGCCTACCTCGGCCACGTCATCTCCGCCGATGGCGTCGCCATGGACAGCGACAAAGTAGCCGCGGTCGCCTCGTGGCCGCTACCACGCTCTCCACGCAGGGTGCGTGGCTTCCTGGGCCTCGCCGGCTACTACAGGAAGTTCATCCGCGACTTCGGCTCCATCGCGGCACCACTCACACGTCTCCTGCGGAAGGAGGCGTTCGCCTGGACGGCGGAGGCGGACGAGGCTTTCGCTGCCCTGAAGCGGGCACTTTCGTCGGCGCCGGTTCTACAGATGCCCGACTTCGCGCGCCAGTTCGTAGTTGACTGCGACGCGTCCGGCACCGGCTTTGGCGCCGTCCTACACCAGGGGGGCGGACCTCTGGCTTTCTTCAGTCGACCCTTCGCCGCCCGCCATGTCAAGCTGGCGGCCTACGAGCGCGAGCTTATCGGGCTGGTGCAAGCAGTCCGGCACTGGCGTCCGTACCTGTGGGGGCGCCGGTTCCTTGTCCGCACCGACCACTACAGACTGAAGTTTCTCCTAGAACAGCGGCTGTCCACCATGCCTCAGCACCAGTGGCTCAGCAAGCTATTCGGGTTTGACTTCACCGTCGAGTACCGTCCCGGGCGGCTCAACTCGGCGGCCGACGCGCTGTCCCGCCGCGACGAGGAGACTGCGGCGCTCTGTGCCCTCTCTGGGCCCTCCTTCGACCTCTACGCCGACATTCGCCGCGCCACAGCGACCGACCCGGTCGCGCGTGACCTGCTGCAGCAGCTGGAGGCCGCGTCTCTGGGCGAGCCGTGGGCTGCCGACGACGGTTTCCTCCTCCACGGCAAGCGCATCTACGTTCCGGCCACCGACGACTTGCGCCACCAGGTGGTGACCCTGGCTCACTCGGCGGGACACGAGGGGGTCCAGAAGACCCTTGTGCGCCTCCGCGCGGACTTCTACATCCCCGGCGACCGCCAGCTGGTGCACGACTTCGTCCGTTCCTGTGATGTGTGCCAGCGGAACAAGACGCCGACCACACCGCCGGCCGGCCTACTTCAGCCCTTAGACGTTCCGTCGCAGGTGTGGTCAGATATCTCCATGGACTTCATCGAGGGGCTGCCGAAGGTGCACGGCAAGTCCGTGGTCCTGACGGTGGTGGACCGCTTCTCGAAGTACGCCCACTTCATCGCGCTCAGCCACCCCTACACCGCCGCCTCCGTCGCTCGTGCTTTCTTCGACGGGATCGTGCGCCTACACGGTTTCCCCAGCTCCATCGTCAGCGATCGCGACCCAGTCTTCACCAGCAATCTTTGGCGCGATCTCTTTAAATGTGCAGGTGTCAAGCAGCGGCTCAGTACGGCCTTTCACCCCCAGACGGATGGCCAGTCCGAGGTCGTCAACAAGATCATCGCGATGTATTTGCGCTGTGCGACAGGTGATCGGCCTCGCTCGTGGGTCGACTGGCTACCCTGGGCGGAGTACTGCTACAACACCTCTTACCACACGGCACTCCGAGCGTCGCCGTTCGAGGTTGTGTACGGCCGACCCCCGCCACCGCTCCTGCCACACCACGCCGGGGCGGCCCAGACCGAGGCGGTGGACACCATGCTGCGGGACCGCGACGCTTTCCTGGAGGAGGTTCGCGAGCGTCTTCTTCAGGCTCAGCAGTACGCCAAGCGCCACTACGATGAGCACCATCGCGAGGTGGAGTTTGACGTGGGCGCATGGGTGCTGCTCCGACTTCTCCACCGCCCCACCCATGCGCTCGCCTCGCCGTCCAAGGGCAAGCTCCGCCCACGCTACGCGGGGCCGTTCCAGATCGTCGAGCGCATCGGGCAGGTGGCTTATCGTCTCCGACTTCCCGCGGACGCGCGACTGCATGACGTCTTCCATGTGGGGCTGTTAAAGCCTTACAACTACGCCGGCTCGCCACCATCAACGCCGGCCGTGCTGCCAACGGTTCAGGACGGGCGACTGCTGCCAGCCCCTGCACGGGTCCTGCACGCCCAGCTCCGTCGCGGCGCGTGGCACATCCTCGTCAGGTGGCAAGGCCTTTCGGAGGACGACGCCACCTGGGAGCCCCTGGACGACTTCAAGACTCTCTACCCGGATGTACAGCTCGAGGACGAGCTGTTTGTCGAGGCAGGGAGAGATGTTATGACGGGAATTCAATATCAGAGGAGGACTGCTCCTGCCTAGCAGGCGCATGCAGGGAAGGCCAAACGGGCCCAGGACATTTCCTATTATTTTAGAGCTATTATTAGAAACTTGGCCCAGGACATTTCCTATTATTTGAGAGCCATATAATTGTAAAGACAATGGAATAAGGGGTAAGCAGAAACAGATTGTTCCGGCTTCCTGCAGGGAGCCGGGAATTTCCAAACCCTAGCCGCCGCCCCTGTGTTCTCTCACCTCGCCATCGCTGGCGTCTCGCCGCCGGTCAACTCTCAACCCGTGCCCACCGATCCTCCACACGTACAACCTCCGATCGGTGAGGGGCAGAGAGCAGCAGCATACCAGTTCAACAAACTGGCACAGTATGCGCCTGAACATGTGAACACTGAGGCACAAAAGTGTGAATGGTTCTTCCGCAGCCTCAACCCCAAGTTAAAGGAAAGACTCGTCTTAGATGATCGAAAGAACTTCAACAAATTGATGAGTTCTGCCATTATGGTTGAAGATGCTCAGCGAGAAGTTCAGGCTGAGAAATGAAAGAACCGTATACCACCGGATAGTAGCAGTATTGCTCCTCATAAATACCGGGTGGGAAACAGTACCTTGAACTGTCAAACAATGCAGCCGGCTCGACGACTCCAGAAATATTCGGGTCGTTCATCTTAATACTCTGAATTCAGACAGCTGCAACAACGGTATATGCAGCCACATTATTCTGTTCCTCAAGCGTTCTTGCCGCAGCAGAATACAACTAGTATCCGTACCCAGAGCAACCTGGAACCGGCTGAGAAACCGTGCTTCACGTGCGGGTATTTGGGTCACATCAGCAGGAAGTGTCCAGAACGGATACGCCACAGAGGAAATACCTCGGAGCAGGGTATAAATAAACCCCGTGCTCAGCTCCAAGGAACAGCACCAAAGTCCGGGTGCATTTATCATACAGCTCTAGAGGATGTGCCGGAAGGGGCAGCTGTGCTAGCGGGAATATTCACCCTCAATGAACTACCCGTATTAATTTTATTTGACACTGGAGCCAGACACAATTTCATCACCAGGTTATTTGTGTTCAAAGCTGAGCTCTCCACCTCTACACTGAAAGATCACTACCTTATCGGCTCAACCGGTCTAGACCCCCCAATCTACGGTCTTCAAACACTCATACTTGAAGCCGTGGATTCTAAAAATCCAGTGGTGTACCACAGTGTGACCATGAAACAGGAAGATATTCCAGTGGTCCATCAGTACCCAGATGTGTTTCCCGACAGTCTTCCAGGGATGCCGCCTGAATTGGACGTGGTATTCAAGATTGAGTTAGCACCGGGAACCACACCGATATCTCGGAGGCCGTACAAAATGTCTCTGAAGGAATTAGCTGAACTAAAAGAACAGCTAAAGGACTTAATGGACAAAAGGTTCATCTGACCAAGCTCATCGCCATGGGGCTGTTCAGCCCTCTTTGTGAAGAAAAAGGATGAATCACTTCGGTTATGTGTGGATTATCGGCCGCTGAATGCAGTGACGATCAAAAATAAATATCCACTGCCACGGATTGATATATTATTTGATCACTTGGTGGGTGCCAAAGTATGTTCCAAGATGGACTTATGGTCCGGTTATCATCAGATAAAAATCAGAGCGGAGGATATACCGAAGACGGCTTTCTCGACTAGATACGGGCTCTATGAGTACCTAGTCATGTCTTTCGGGCTAACAAATGCACCCGCACATTTCATGTATCTCATGAATTCTGTATTCATGCCAGAGTTGGATCAGTTCGTCGTGATTTTCATCGACAACATTCTCGTATACTCCAAATTGGAGGAAGAGCATGCCAAACATCTCCATATTGTGCTCCAACGCTTCCAAGAACATAAGCTGTATGCCAAGTTCAGCAAGTGTGAATTTTTGATCAGCAAAGTACCATTCTTAGGCCACATTATTTCAGCAGAGGGTGTGGCCATAGATCCAACCAAAATTGAGCAAGTCTTGAAGTGGGAGTCTCCGACATCCATTCATCAAATCCGCAGTTTTCTAGGACTAGCGGGTTACTATCAGAGATTTATTCCCAGCTTCTCGAAGGTGGCTAAACCAATGACAGAATAATTGAAGAAGAGCAGCAAGTATGTATGGACAGAGGCCTGTGAATAGGCATTTAAAACTTTGAAGAAACTGTAACAGCTCTGATACCACGCTGAGGGGGACCACAGGACCTTGTCGGGTGGTGCCGTGTTATGCGGCACCCAACAGCACAAGGATCGATGAACACCCATCATATTACATAAATAGTTTAGCGGAAGCGTACAGGAAAGTTTTACAAATACTTATATCAGAGTAAGCTACAGCGGAAGACTATCACTCTCATGACTCATATCTAAACTAGCAACAAAGAAACAGTCCAGCCCGCGGACGTTTCTTACTAGCAACACGAAGATCAATCTGCAGCGGCGAGGATGCTCTTTGAGTAAGCACTCGGAGGTTCCCGAGTCTCATCGGCATCCCTTCTCATAAGCATCGAGTTAAATACCTGCAAAACAACTCGGATAGCATCCGTGAGCATAACGCTCAGCAAGACTTAACCGTCACCCTAAACATGAAACTCTAAGTGAGGTTATGAACCTAACATAGGATGGCATAAGCATAATTAAACTCGCCTAAAAGTGAATCCTTACTTTCAGGTATTAATTGCAGCATTTCAAGTAACCTTGGGCACGCCACATCGGGAGTCCATAATCAGACAAGAAACGCTTCCCCCCCCGATTTTAATTGCTCATGGCATAAAAGGATCGAGTTTGCACTAGCCTATTCATCAAGATCCAATACAAAGGTAGGATAATACTTCACATCAAAATGATTAGTTCCTTTCTCATGCAAGTTCTTACTACGTCACGACTGTGAGAACAAATATGCTCGGTCCGTCCCGCGAGCGACGGTGATTCGAATCAATAACACCTGGACTACACGACACGTACGCCCGTACTCGACGTTGCCTACAACAACCATCACTGACGTCGTACGTGGCATCCTTTCCCCCGTTTCACCCCCGCTGAACCGATCAAGTCGCCCCGTACAGTAGCTACTCTCATGGTGCACCTACCGACATGAGATGTCATGAGAATATTCCCCACATACTGCACACCGGCCGTCCGCCTGAGGCGACCCGAAAAGTCCCAACGACAGCTTTCTGAGGTACATCGGTTTACTGGGTCCCATATAGCCAGCATGAGTCCGGTACACAACTCAAACTTGTTCAACAGGGCCGCATACGGATCGGTCCTTGACCGACACGGACAGGTCTATAGAACCCAGGCCCCTATGTCCTGCTGCCCCTACAACCTTCCGGTCTCAACTTTAACTTGCTACTTCAT
This sequence comes from Neostapfia colusana, assembly GCA_030760725.1. NCBI lineage: Eukaryota > Viridiplantae > Streptophyta > Magnoliopsida > Poales > Poaceae > Neostapfia > Neostapfia colusana. The sequence continues at coordinate 36,645,728 of JASWHV010000009.1, read as the reverse complement.
TTATGAACCAATCCCGTATGCCCCTGTTGTTACTGAAACTGCGAGTAGCATCTCACCACTCGACTTCTACCGAACCGTACTTAAGCATGGCAGTTCTACACGGTGAAAGACACCTACCCAATACTCCATGGGTCATTTGGTTATGCAGGAGGGGTATCAAACACTAGACCTAATGCACAGTTCAATTCTTAACCGAAAGCGAATACAAAATAAAAACTTAACAGCGGTTAAATGCAAACCGGAGTTTACCTGTTTTGCAGGGTGGTCGTATATAACCAGTTAGTGTCCTTGCTGATCCACCCTTGACTCTCTGGAGCTTGATCCACTTCGATGAATCACTCCTTTGAGTCCCCTTCGTTGTGGTTCCTATTGCAATGCATATGCATATGTTTTATAGAACGTAATGGAAAGGAGTTATAGAATTAATCTCTTAGGAGGTGGTGTGGAAAAGCCAAGCATGGCTTGGTTTGCCTCTGTTGTGCAAAGAACAGAAATAAACTAATTTGTCCTAAAGGCTTTAGCTATACAATAATCATGTTCCCTAATTAACATAATAGATAAGCTGAAAGGATTTGGGTGCAACTGAAGAACAAGAACTCCAATGGCCTCAAAACTTTTACAGCAGGTTCTATACTACCTAAGGATTTAGCTTGCCAAATTGCAGCTAATGTGGAGTCATATTGTGTCCTCCCTAATTCTCACAATATCTCTTATGTATTCCCACCTATACTCAAGTATGGAGAATAAGAACAGGGAGTTCAAGGACTCATCTTGGGCTGATAATTTACATATGAGTTCTTGATCACATGAGAGTAACCTGGTCCAAAATTCAGCCCTTTTACTTGAGTAGTTCTCCCAGAACAATTCATTAAGCATTTGTACTCAAAAGAATTAATTCTGTAGTAATGTGCATTTTCATGCCCAATTAAATAAACTACAATTCCAAGTATGTCTCAGAGAGCTTGCCTAAATTTTACTATGATTTTTGGAGCTATAGATTGCTCAGAACAGATTTTTGAAGTGGGAAACATTTTCTGAAAATGTTTCTGGACTCTTTTGAACACAGTAGTTTGCATATAGCAAATTCCTACTCAAATGGTCTTCAAATGAGCTGAAAATTTTCCAGTAGGTCAACAATATGCTAAAAATATTCTTGCAAATTTTAGGGTTTTTTGGATAAACTAAACTCCCTCAATAATTCTTTTTCAGAAAAACTTCAACGAATTATCCATAATATAATATTGACTCAAATTGGAGTTTTCTACAGGGAGATATGAATTTCCAAAGATTGAGCCAACTTTGGAATGGTTTTCCTACAGAAAATCCGGCGGACCCACTGTTTTGAATTCCAGCCAATAGAAACAAAGCCACACCGGGACCACGAGGTTTTTCGAGCCAGCACACGGGATCCAGCCACACCCGATCCCAGGTTTAAATTTTCTGCTGCTGACAGACGGGGCCCACGCATCGTCTTCTTCCTCCGGCTCCTCGCTCACGCCCGCGCGCTCCCCCTCGCCGGAGTAACCGGAAGCTCGCCGGACCGGCCTTCCCGGCCACCGCCTGAGCCCGGACTTGCCGCCAAGGGGTTTAGGGCCTCGAGGAACATGGCTGTGGGGTTTGCGAGGGCTGCCGATGACCGGGACATGGCCGGCGACGTGCGACAGCTACTGTGAAGGTCCGGCGGTGTTGCCTAAGGTATCCAGCACGCCAAAACCTGTGTCGACGAGCCCTACAGCACCAGCGCACCTCTAGGAGGATCGGCACGACCTCAAAGTGGCTCGGGAATGGCTGGAAATGGGTTGTCACCGTGCGACCGAATGGGTCCGCCATGAACAACCCAAGAAAAGCTCGAAATTCGTCGATCTTAGGCGTTTTCATGTGCTGGATGCAAAAGGGAAAGTGATCGCCGGCTAGTCTAGCTTCTACGTGCAAAGTTTGACGACCTAGGGAGGATTAGAGAGCGGGAATTTACTGAATCCATACCGGGAGCTCGGGATGAGGTCGCCGGAGCAAAACCTCGAAATTCGCCATCGACAGCTCGCGGCACGGCCTGAGCTTGGGCGGAGAGCAGCACCGCACCCGTGCGCGTCCATAGCTGTGATCGCTCGGCCGTGAAACCCCCTGTGGAGGGGTGTCCACGAGCGCCCGATCACGTTTTGAATTCGGTCGCCGCGGTGGTGGTTGTTCTCAGGCACTGGGGGCCGCAGCTCGCTTGCTTGCGGTTCAGGGATGTAGAGGCCGAGCCTAGGACGCTGCCTAGCAGATCGGGGACGGAAGGACGCGATGATTTTTCCGGTTTCCCGATCGACCGAGAGGGCGGAGAGGAAAACGGTCGCTGGTCGTGCGCTCGCGAGGAGGAGAAAAAAGGGATGGCCTTTGCTTCCTCCAGGGGGGTGATCAGGCCGCAGAACCGCCTCTGGGCGCCGTGCGTGGGGAGAGGGAGCAGCTGGTGGCGCTGTCGAGCCTCCCAGTGGCTCCACGGTGGGAGCTGCTCGTGGCTCACGTGTTGTTCGGTGAATTTCCCCAGTGGGGCTGAGACTTAGGGTGCAAGGCTTCTTCCTTTAGCTCTATGACATGTGGGTCCCACCCACATGTACCTCCCAAATATCTGTTCAAGCTGATCTCTTTAATTCCCATAATTCTAAGTTTAAAAAGGTGGGCTAGAATTTGAATTCCACAAATTCGGTTTGAATTTGCAAGACTAAATCTGAATTTGGTTTAGAATTTGCAATTTCTTCTCTTTAGCTCTCTCTTGAGCCCACCCTACAAATGGAAAGTTGGTGATCAAACTCCTCCCTATAATTCCAACTATGTGGCTGCATTTTTAATCAAAGTCCTTGGCCACCCATGTGTGACTTTGAGTTTCAAATCTGATTTTTAAACTTACATGCAAAGAGGTATTTAACTCCTTATTGGTTCAACACTTTTAAATAAAAAGGTGAGCCTCATTTTGGATGGTCATCCATGTATTACTTTGCATGAAGAAAAGTTTTAGCAAGTCCCATTTTCATGTCTTTGCCATTATGAACTCAAACCTTGGTTTTTATTCATACACATTTTTGGGACTTTTACATTCCTCCCCACTTAAAAGAATCTCGTCCCGAGATTACAAAAGAGGAACAAGACGGGAGAGGTAATTACAAACTGTACAAAGCTAAAAATTCCGGATAGTTGGTGCTGAGGTAATCCTCACTTTCCCACGTCGCCTCTTCCGCGGTATGATTACTCCACAGCACCTTGAAAAATTTGATCGTCCGGTTCCGGGTTACCCGGGTCTTTTCATCCAGAATCTGAACCAGTCGCTCGGTGTAGGTCAGGTCCGGTTTCAATTCGTCGATGTCCTCGGTGCGAACAGCAGCGGTGAATTTGAGGCACTTCCGCAGCTGTGAAACATGAAATACATCATGAACACCCGCTAGACTTGCCGGTAACTCCAGCCGGTAGGCTACGGGTCCGCACTTCTCCGTGATAGCAAAAGGACCAATAAAACGGGGAGCGAGCTTCCCCTTTACACCGAACCGGTGAATTCCCTTCATCGGGGATACACAAAGATACACGTGCTCTCCGACGTCAAAATGCAAAGGCCTACGCCGTTGATCAGCGTAGCTCTTCTGTCGGGATTGTGCTGCCTTCAAATTCTCTTGTATCAACCGAACTCGGTCTTTGGCTTCGTTCACAAGATCAATCCCAAACAGAACTCTTTCGCCAGATTCACACCAATTCAGCGGTGTGCGACACTTCCGGCTGTAGAGAGCTTCATACGGTGCCATTTTAATACTCGCTTGATAGCCGTTGTTGTATGAAAACTCCGCCAACAGTAAGTGATCATCCCAATTCTTACCGTGGTGGATGGCACACACTCTCAACATATCCTCAAGAACTTGATTCACCCTTTAAGTTTGTCCATCGGTTTGAGGGTGATAAGCGGAGCTTCTAATCAGCTTGGTGCCAAACGAGGCATGCAGCTGCTCCCAAAAACGAGCAACAAACAGCGCACCTCGATCTGAGATGATTGTCTTCGGGACACCATGGAAGCATATGATTCTAGAGATGTACAACTCCGCATATTGCTTGGCTCGAAAATGAGTGTTCACCGGTATGAAATGAGCTGATTCCGTTAACCGGTCAACGATCACCCATATCGAGTCATGCTTCCTGGATGTGAGCAGTAATCCGACGATGAAGTCCATACTCACATCCTCCAATTTCCATGCCGGTATCTTCAGAGGTTGTAGCGGTCCGGCTTTCCGCATATGATCAGCCTTGACCCGTCTACACGTATTGCATTCGGATACGTATTTAGCAATCTCCCTCTTCATCCTCGTCCACAAAAATTTCTGTTTCAAATCTTGGTACATCTTGTTACTTCCGGGATGAATGGAAAACTTTGACAGGTGGGCTTCATCCAAGATCTTCCTCCGGAGCTTCATATTACGCGGTACCACTATACGGTCGTTGAACCATATTGTACCGTTCTCATCTTTCCGGAAACATTTCATTTCTCCGTTGTCTAGTCTTCTCCGTATGTGAGACATACCCTTGTCTCTCCTTTGGACCTCAACAATCTCTTCCCGGATTGTTGGAATGAGCGCGAGATTATAAAGCGCGCCATACGGAATGACACAGAGACTTGGTTCTTCGGCTTCCAACTCAGCAGCCGCCAAGTTGTGAACGTGGGCTTTCCGACTAAGCGCGTCAGCAACCACGTTTGCTTTTCCGGGATGATAGTGGATCTCAATTTGATAATCCTTGATGAGCTCCAACCATCAACGTTGTCTCATATTTATCTCCTTCTGTGTGAAGATATACTTCAAGCTTTTGTGATCGATGTAGAGGTGAACAAGATTACCCAGTAGGTAATGCCTCCACATCTTTAACGCCAACACCACAGCAGCAAGCTCAAGATCGTGAGTTGGATAATGCTGCTCATGGTTTCGCAGTTGACGAGACCCATAGGCGACTACACGCCCTTCTTGCATCAGAACGCAGCCGAGACCGATGCCGGATGCATCGCAGTATACATAAAATGGCTTCGTCGTGTCCGGCTGAGCAAGAACTGGAGCCGTTGTGAGATGTTTCACCAAAGTTTTGAATGTGGCTTCACATGCTGCATTCCACATGTAATTAGTGCCCTTCTTCAGCAGCTCCGTCATTGGTTTAGCAATTTTTGAGAAGATCGGGATGAACCTCCGATAATACCCCGCTAAACCTAGGAAACTTTGGACCTCGTGGACTGATTTGGGAGATTCCCACTTCAGCACTTGTTCAATCTTGCTGGGGTCCACGGCAATACCTTCTGCTGAAATAACATGGCCTAGGAAAGGCACTTGATCAATCCATAACTCGCACTTGCTGAACTTGGCATATAATTGGTGCTCCCGCAACCGTTGTAGCACAATGCACAGATGTTCAGCGTGCTCTTCTTCAGATTTGGAGTAAACCAAAATGTCGTCGATGAATACCACGACGAACTTGTCTAGCTCCGGCATGAACACAGAATTCATCAAGTACATGAAGTGTGCCGGAGCGTTGCTTAACCAAAATGACATGATGAGATACTCATAGAGCCCGTATCTCGTCGAGAAAGCTGTCTTCGGTATGCCCTCCATTCGGATCTTGATTTGATGATACCCCGACCGAAGATCCATCTTCGAAAATACCTTTGCACCCACAAGTTGATGGAACAGGATGTCGATGCGGGGCAAAGGATACTTGTTCTTGATCGTGACAGCATTTAGAGGACGGTAATCAACACATAGCCGTAGTGTTTTGTCCTTCTTCTTAACGAACAGCGCTGAGCAACCCCAAGGTGAAGAACTTGGCCGTATGAAAACCTTGCTCATGAGTTCATTCAGTTGCTCTTTCAACTCCGCTAGCTCGTTAGGTGCCATCTTGTAAGGCCTTCGTGAGATAGGCGTCGTTCCCGGGGTCAGTTCAATCTTGAACTTGATGTCCCGTTCGGGCGGCATGCCCGGTAAGTCATCGGGAAAAACGTTGGGATAATCACATACCACCGGAATATCTTCAAGCTTCAGCGCTTCCGTGTGGTAGGCATCTATCGTATCTGGATCTTCGCTGTCTAAAAACAGCGTGTGCTGTCCGTGAATCGGTGAGTCAATCTGGACAGTCCGGTTACCGATATTGAGAACGGCACCGTGACGATTTAACCAAGACATCCTCAATACAATGTCTATATTCTGCCTATCCAACATAATCAGCGATGTTGGGTATATTTTTCCGCCCAAACACAAAGCTGCTCGGGACACAATCTGATTGGCAGAGATATTTCCTCCCGGTGAACGTATAAGAAAACTCGTTGTGGGAGTATTGGTGGATAATTGGTGCTGATCCATGCATGTTTTGCTGATAAAATTGTTGGTTGCACTGGAATCAAAAAGTACCAGCACAGGCATGTTTTTGAGAGCAAACATGCCTGCTAACACCGGTGCTCCCTCCGGGACATCCTCAATCGCAAGATGTTGCACACTCCCAGATTGCAATGCTGTTATGTTGACTTGAGCAGGTGGCGGCATACCACCTGATGATGATGGCTGTCTAGTGTTCACCAACTCCTCCCGGCATTCTTGCCTAAAATGCCCTGAACGGTGGAAATAAGAACACGGAGGTTTCCCCGGTCCTTCGTTGACTTGTGGTTGAGAAGTTGATGTACTTGGCTGCAGCAATGATGCCACAGGTGTCATTCGTTGCTGTGGCAAAGGTGTTGCTTCAAGATATGATTCTTGAGCAGTAAATCTGTACGGAGTTGATCTCACTGGCGCTTGCCATCTTTCATCGTATGGTGTGTGATACACCACACGGTATTTGCGAGGAATAACTGGTGTGTCTTCTAGCACATCCTCCCGGTCCCTCTTCTCCGCTTGACACTCAAGTGTCGCTTGTTCTTGCAGCAGAGCAGCACTGATCAACTTGGTGTAACTGCCTTGATTGAACAAAGCTAACTTCTCTTTTAGTATGGCATTCAAGCCATAGAAAAAGTAGTCACACATTGCAGCTTCGCTCGTCGCATAAGCAGGAGCATATTGTGCCAGAAGGTTGAATCGTCTGACATAATCGAGGACACTCATGTCCCCCTGCTTCAAGTTTCTGAATTCTTGCCGTTGAGCCTTGATAAAACCCATAGGAATGTGATGAGCACGGAATGGTTCACGAAATTCCGTCCATTCCACTTGATGGCCTTCCGGAACGGTGGCAAGATAAGCGAACCACCAATTACCGGCGGCTCCATGGAGCTGTTGAGCTGCAAATAATGTCTTCTGATATTCGTCGCACTCAAACACTCCAAACTTGGACTCCATAACTCGAAGCCACTGATCAGCTTCCACTGGTTCATTGGCTTCCGTGAAAATTGGCGGTTGTGTCGCCAAGAAGTCCAAATAGGCGTCCCGAGGTGGAACGTCCTGTTGTGCACATTGGAGTAAACCTTGTTGTACCAAGGCTTGGAGTAGTGTGGTGTTCTCTTGACTTGACTTGACTCGACCATCTGAGCCATGACATCCGCCCATACCGTTGATGGCGGTGCCCCTGGTGTAGTCGGGTCATCACCGTCTCGTCGAGAACCTTCAGTCCTACTCGGAGAATGAGTACGCACCATACTGCAAAATAATCATTCTTGAAGGGAGTCAAAACTTGATCTCAGCAGTATGTGAAAGTATGTAATACATTAACATGCTAAAACTTTATGAAAGCATAACAAACTTCATGTTTACATATCTTTCTGAAGCCAACAAAAACAATCCCCATTTGCTGTACAGAACCGACCTTTCTGTACTTAATCCAGATTTGGATCCAGTTACCAGCATTTTCATAACTCAAGTTGAATACAAAAGTTAAATTTAACTTCTGTATCTTTCCAACGAGTACTCACATGCCTCTAGATCATCCCTTAAGCAGAAGTTATGATCGTTCAAAATTGACAGAATTTCTGGGTAAATTTTGCCAGCACCTCCTTTGTATGTGGCTGTTTTCATCACAGTTTTACATACAAATGGGGTAAAATTCTGAACAAACTATGAACTACAAAATCGTTGTAAGTTCACTAACCCTTCCAACGGTGCATCATGTGACCCTTAGAAATCTTTCTACAGGCTGTGACGGCTAATTTACAGCAACATGCAGAGAAGTTTGCAGCTGCTCTGTTTTCTGAACAGTTTGCATTCATCTGGACATTCAACCAAGTTAGTGCCGGATTTGGTTCTGGAGTTCTACAGAGGAGTTGTAGAGAACTTAATAACCTTTCCAGATCTGTATCAAACACCTCCATTGGGTCAATCTAATTAGAGTTACGCTCTGTTAAACCCAGAAAAATTTCTGTCTGAACAGAGCACTCTGTCTTTGAGATCAAAAGAAGACTAACAAGTCTCTTCTTTGAAACATAGTTCAAATGAAGAGTTCAGTAACTAATATGTGCTGTCCATCATCCATTTTTAGTTGGAGAGTTAGTCATGAATGATTTCTTCTTAGGAAAGAAAACTATCCAGTGTAGTACGGTGATGATGCACCGTAAGACATATGCCGGTACTACGTTGCCTCACCAAAGAAAAACCTAACCGGATTACACCGGCATATATGTATCCTTTGGTGGCACTAAAACGGTCACTCGCAAACGTATTCTACACGCACTATGGTTTTCGTGGTTAGTACTTACATAAGCCACACTCAATCATCAGGTTCGGCTGCACACCGAACCCGGTATCCATACAATTCGTACACCCGGCCGTCATCACTCGCCCAGGTGTTCTCAAGCCAAACACGCCTTGAGCTACGTGTTCACGTTACTGACCACGTGACGGGGTCTCCCAAATTGCACCACACACGCCAGGGAAGACGTTGCTCGAATACCCCAAACGACATGAAGAGTCGTAGAGGATACTAAAGCGAGTCGGGTTACCTGCCACCCGTGAGGCTCCACCCTTCATCTTGTGCGCACTGGTGGACAGCGCATACGTGCACCCCCCAAGACATAGACGTCCCGAGATGCACGATTTTTCGACATAACAAATAAATTAGCTTGCCACCTTCATAATATGCTAATAATAGTCCTTATGTGGGCCTAGTACCGTTATCTCACCGTATCCTAAGTTTTTGACATAATATGATGCTCAATCCGTGCTCTGTTCCCAACGCAGCTCTGATACCACGTGTAACAGCTCTGATACCATGCTGAGGGGGACCACAGGACCTCGTCGGGTGGTGTCGTGTTATGCGGCACCCGACAGCACACGGATCGATGAACACACATCATATTACATAAATAGTTTAGCAGAAGCGTACAGGAAAGTTTTACAAATACTTATATCAGAGTAAGCTACAGCGGAAGACTATCACTCTCACGACTCATATCTAAACTAGCAACAAAGAAACAGTCCAGCCCGCGGACATTTCTTACTAGCAACACGAAGATCAATCTGCAGCGGCGAGGATGCAAGTTGAGTAAGCACTCGGAGGTTCCCGAGTCTCATCGACATCCCTTCTCATAAGCATCGAGTTAAATACCTGCAAAACAACTCGGATAGCATCCGTGAGCATAATGCTCAGCAAGACTTAACCGTCACCCTAAACATGAAACTCTAAGTGAGGTTATGAACCTAACATAGGATGGCATAAGCATAATTAAACTCGCCTAAAAGTGAATCCTTACTTTCAGGTATTAATTGCAGCATTTTAAGTAACCTTGGGCACGCCACATCGGGAGTCCACAATCAGACAAGAAACACTTCCCCCTGATGTAAATTGCTCATGGCATAAAAGAATCGAGTTTGCACTAGCCTATTCATCAAGATCCAATACAAAGGTAGGATAATACTTCACATCAAAATGATTAGTTCCTTTCTCATGCAAGTTCTTACTACGTCACGACTGTGAGAACAAGTATGCTCGGTCCATCCCGCGAGCGACGGTGATTAGAATCAATAACACCCGGACTACACGACACGTACGCCCGTACTCGACGTTGCCTACAACAACCATCACTGACGTCGTACGTGGCAGCCTTTCCCCTGTTTCACCCCCGCTGAATCGATCAAGTCGCCCCGTACAGTAGCTACTCTCATGGTGCACCTACCGACATGAGATGTCATGAGAATATTCCCCACATACTGCACACCGGCCGTCCGCCTGAGGCGACCCGAAAAGTCCCAACGACAGCTTCCCAAGGTACATCGGTTTACTGGGTTTCATATAGCTAGCATGAGTCCGGTACACAACTCAAACTTGTTCAACAGGGCCGCAAACGGATCGGTCCTTGACCAACACGGACAGGTCTATAGCACCCAGGCCCCTATGTCCTGCTGCCCCTACAACCTTGGTCTCAACTTTAACTAGCTACTTCATTTATGAACCAATCCCGTATGCCTCTGTTGTTCCTGAAACTGCGAGTAGCATCTCACCACTCGACTTCTACCGAACCGTACTTAAGCATGGCAGTTCTACACAGTGAAAGACACCTACCCAATACACCATGGGTCATTTGGTTATGCAGGAGGGGTATCAAACACTAGACCTAATGCACAGTTCAATTCTTAACCGAAAGTGAATACAAAATAAAAAACTTAACAGCTGTTAAAGGAAACCGGAGCTTGCCTGTTTTGCAGGGAGGTCGTATATAACCAGTTAGTGTCCTTGCTGATCCACCCTTGACTCCTTGCTGATCCACCCTTGACTCTCTGGAGCTTGATCCACTTCGATGAATCACTCCTTTGAGTCCCCTTCGTTGTGGTTCCTATTGCAATGCATATGCATATGTTTTATAGAATGTAATGGAAAAAAGTTATAGAATTAATCTCTTAGGAACAGAGGTGGTGTGGAAAAGACAAGCATGGCTTGGTTTGCCTCTGTTTTGCAAAGAACAGAAATAAACTAATTTGTCCTTAAGGATTTAGCTATACAATAATCATGTTCCCTAATGAACATAATAGATAAGCTGAAAGGATTTGAGTGCAACTGAAGAACAAGAACTCCAATGGCCACAAAACTCCCAGAACAATTCTTTAAGCATTTGTACTCAAAAGAATTAATTTTGTAGTAATGTGCATTTTCATGCGCAATTAAGTGAACTACAATTCCAAGTATGTCTCAGAGAGCTTGCCTAAATTTTCCTATGATATTTGGAGCTATAGATTGCTCAGAACAGATTTTTGAAGTGGGAAACATTTTCTGAAAATGTTTCTGGACTCTTTTGAACACAGTAGTTTGCATATAGGAAATTCCTACTCAAATGATCTTCAAATGAGCTGAAAATTTCCTAGTAGGTCAACAATATGCTAAAGAATATTCTGGCAAATTTTGGGGATTTTTGGATAACCCAAACTCCCTCAATAATTCTTTTTCAGAAAAACTTCAAAGAATTTTCCAGAATATAATGTTGACTTTCATACAAATCTGAGTTCATATTTGGATAGAACTCAGGGATATGAATCCAACCCAATTGGAATCACTCAAATTGGAGGTTTCTACAGGGAGATATGAATTTCCAAAGATTGAGCCAACTCTGGAATTGTTTTCCTACAGAAAATCCGGCTGGACCCACTGTTTTGAATTCCAGCCAATAGAAACGAAGCCACACCGGGACCATGAGGTTTTTTGCGCCAGCACACGAGATCCAGCCACACCCGATCCCGGGTTTAAATTTTCTGCTGCTGACAGACGGGGCCCACGCCTCGTCTTCTTCCTCCGGCTCCTCGCTCGCGCCCGCGCGCTCCCCCTCGCCGGAGTAACCGGAAGCTCGCCGGACCGGCCTTCCCGGCCACCGCCTGAGCCCGGACTTGCCGCCATGGAGTTTAGGGCCTCGAGGGACATGGCTGTGGGGTTTGCCAGGGCTGCCGACGACCGGAACATGGCCGGCGACGTGCGACAGCTACTGTGAAGGTCCGGCGGTGTTGCCTAAGGTATCCAGCCCGCCAAAACCTGTGCCGACGAGCCCTACAGCACCAGCGCACCTCTAGGAGGATCGGCACGACCTCAAAGTGGCTCGGGAATGGCTGGAAATGGGTTGTCACCATGCGACCGAATGGGTCCGCCATGAACAACCCAAGAAAAGCTCGAAATTCGTCGGTCTTAGGCGTTTTCATGCGCTGGATGCAAAAGGGAAAACGATCACCGGCTTGTCTAGCTTCTACGTGCAAAATTTGATGACCTAGGGAGGATTAGAGAGCGGGAATTTACTGAATCCATACCGGGAGCTTGGGATGAGGTCGCCGGAGCAAAACCTCGAAATTCACCGTCGACAGCTCGCGGCACGGTCTGAGCTTGGGCGGAGAGCAGCACCGCACCCGTGCGCGTCCGTAGCTGTGATCGCTCGGCCATGAAACCCCCTGTGGAGGGCTGTCCACGAGCGCCCGATCACGTTTTGAACTCGGTCGCCGCGGCGGCGGTTGTTCTCGGGCACTGGGGGGCCGCAGCTCGCTTGCTTGCGATTCAGGGAGGTAGAGGCCGAGCCTAGGACGCTGCCTAGCAGCTTGGGGAGGGAAGGATGCGATGATTTCTTCGGCTTCCCGATCGACCGAGAGGGCGGAGGAGAAAAACGGTCGCTGGTCGTGCGCTCGCGAGGAGGAGAAAAAAGGGATGGCCTTTGCTTCGTCCAGAGGGGGGGGGGTGATCAGGCCGCAGAACCGCCTCTGGGCGCTGTGCGTGGGGAGAGGGAGCAGCTGGTGGCGCTGCCGTGCCTCCCAGTGGCTCCACGGTGGGAGCTGCTCGTGACTCACGTGTTGTTCGGTGAATTTCCCCACTGGGGCTGAGACTTAGGGTGCAAGGCTTCTTCCTTTAGCTCTATCACATGTGGGTCCCACTCCACATGTACCTCCCAAATATCTGTTCAAGCTGATCTCTTTAATTCCCAGAATTCTAAGTTTAAAAAGGTGGGCTAGAATTTGAATTCCTCAAATTTAGTTTGAATTTGCAAGACTAAATCTGAATTTGGTTTAGAATTTGCAATTTTTTCTCTTTAGCTCTCTCTTGAGCCCACCCTACAAATGGAAAGTTGGTGATCAAACTCCTCCCTATAATTCCAACTATGTGGCTGCATTTTTAATCAAAGTCCTTGGCCACCCATGTGTGACTTTGAATTTCAAATCTGATTTTTAAACTTACATGCAAAGAGGTATTTAACTCCTTATTGGTTCAACACTTTTAAATAAAAAGGAGAACCTCATTTTGAATGGTCATCCATGTATTACTTTGCATGAAGAAAAGTTTTAGCAAGTCCCATTTTCATGTCTTTGCCACACATATGAACTCAAACCTTGGTTTTTATTCATACACATTTTTGGGACTTTTACAGAAACATCTCATAACGGCACCGGTTCTAGCCCAACCGGATACAACAAAACCATTCTATTTTTATTGTGATGCCTCAGGCATTGGACTTGGCTGCGTCTTAATGCAAGATAGACGCGTGATCGCGTATGAGTCTCGTCAACTCCGCAACCACGAGCAGCACTACCCTACTCATGACCGAGAACTCGCTGCCGTGGTGCTTGCGTTAAAAATGTGGAGGCACTACTTACTCGGAAATCTAGTGCATCTCTACACCGACCATAAGAGCCTCAAATATATATTCACTCAGAAGGATATTAATATGAGGCAGCGAAGATGGTTCGAATTAATCAATGATTATGAGCTCGAGATCCATTACCATCCGGGCAAAGCTAACGTGGTGGCTGATGCACTCAGTCGTAAGTCCCACGTAAATAACTTGTCAGTTATTCCGGATGAGGATGAAGAACCAAGCTTGCGGGTGATTCCGTATGGGGCGTTGTATAATCTTGCTCTTGTGCCTACCATTAAAGAAGAAATTGTACAAGCCCATAATAGAGATAAAGGAATGCGGAAAATCCGGGTAAGAATCAATGAGGATAAAATGAAATGTTTCCGGGAAGATGATCAAGGTGTGTTATGGTTTGACAACCGTATCGTGGTACCCCGGAACCTGAAGCTAAGAAAGAAGATATTGGATGAAGCCCATATGTCCAAGTATTTGATACATCTATGAAGCAATAAGATGTATCTGTAGGATCGCAGTACACATGTAAAGCTACCATAGGGGGGTGAATGGTAGATAAAAACTTTTCAGTGGAAGCAACAAAGCACCCCTCAGCAGAAAACCGATCTATTAAAGAAACCATGTGTGCGACAAATATAAACGTGTTCAACTGTGAAAAAACTAGTATAGATTGTAGAGAATCAAGTCACAAAGACGTCACAACAAGAATCATGAAAATCCGTTGAGAAAAACTCAAGTTACGATCGAAAGATCGAACAAAGGTCAATCTGTCCTACGCGAGAAAAAAAAACAGTTCTGGAATACTTCAAAGAAACTCGTGTTGATCAGAAACCTCAAGTTCAATAACCGTGAAATTTTCACAAATGATGTATAATCAAGTTGTGAAGACAACCCAAAAAGAATCACATCAATTGGATCTGTAAAACTCGAGTTATGATAAAACCACCAAAGCAAGGTAGTGCTGAACATAAACTCGACGAGAAAAACTTGTCTGAAACAAGTCGGACAAACAAGACACAAAAGTTCCTTTAGAATACGAATTTTATTTATCAAAACACAAGAGGAACAGCCCCAAAGTCGTGCTCTCCACGAGCCTTGGCCTCCCTTGCTTATATAACCAGCTCTATGGCCAATCCAATTCAAACTAGGACTCCTACTCCTACTTGGATTCAAACTGTAACTTTCCAATACTGCTCAAGACTCTTCTATAAGCAGATAGAAGCAATCTTAAGACTTTCAAACACCTTAAGAACGTCCATAACATTCCTAAAACAACTCTAATTCATGCCTAACACGAAATCCTGTTATAACCAGCTCGAAACATTCCATAAACAAACCATAACCGCCTCAGCCGCAGCCTGAGCGCAAAATCTAGCCGATTGAACCTTTTCAACCATATCTACACTTCCATATCTCTTCACCATGCCTTGGAACCATGTTGCCACGTCCATGCACTCCTTGCACACGTGCAAACACCTTTCAACGACGCCCAAGATACCTTCATATGCATTGTTCTTGATTCAAACATACTGCACGACCTCCCGATCAACTCAACCACAATTCCTCCCGAACTTGGTTGTTGAACCTCATCTTCTCCCTAAGAGTAGTTCAATGGATCCCGTCACCAGCCATGTATTGAACTCAAGCAACACCTGCACATGAATAAACAACCAATACTTCCGAGCACAAGTCCTCGACTTGACTCTCGTTAGTTCCGAAACTACAACATCTTACGTGAGCACCTCACGTAAGCATGTTGTAAACCATAGCAAAATGATATCAGCCATAACCACCAAAGCACACCAAAAACTTAGTAAAATAATACTAAGCAAACCTTCCATAAGAGTAAAGCAAGTTCAATACATTGCAAGTTAAAAGCATAACCATTGCAATCAAGCTCCGAACCTTACCAAAGCTAACCGGACCTTGAACCGGAGCTTACCAAAGCTAGTCGGACCCAGCGCCGGAGCTTACTAAAGTTTAGTCGGACCTAGCACGGAACTTACCAAAGCAAGTCGGACCTAGCACCGGAGCTAGCAAAAACAAGTCGGACCTAGTCAAAATAAGCCAGACCTAGACAAAGCAAGTCGGACCTTACGTCGGACCTTGCCGGAGCTACCCAAAACATGTCGGACCTATCGTTGGACCTTGCAGGAGCTCGGACCTAGAACCGGACCTTGTTAAAAAGGTGTTTTGGTAGTATTCAAAACTTTTATCGTCAAAGCCAATGTATTCAGCACACATAGGTCTCACAATCTCCCCCTTGATGAATGCATTGGCAACACCACTTAAAATCCGAACATTGGCTTATTCACATGAAAAATTTTCAAAATAATTTCTCCCCCTTTGTAAATCAGAAATAAAATGAGAAGAAAAACAAAAATACCAAAAATTCTCTCCCTGAGAAGAATCGTGCCAAAACACTTGTGAATGTGTGCAATGTGTGATCAATTTCTCCCCCTTTGACAATGAATTCAGCAAGGTACAAAAGAGAAATTTTAATTTGTTATGAGCACATTATAACAGATACATTTAAAACAAAGCTCATCCAAATCATAGTATCAAGTAACTTACACTAACACATCAATGAGATACATAAAGTAGTGTAAGCCATGCTAGAGATCAAGTGTAGTTTTCAATTGAAGCAAGTCATGATCTCACAAACTATTTCAAGACCTGAAAGCATGACACTTATTGCTGAATTTTATTTAACATTTAAAGCACAAATTTTGATCTTATGACATTTGCAAGAGATTATATGCGGCATCAGCCTTATTCTAACCAACCAAGCCAAGCCTATGTCATTTGACAGTCAGAAGCTTAAGGACATGGTTTTAGTCATACACAACTCCTTTCAAGTTCATATTTAAGTGCAATGATAATCCATGTCAAAAGAAGAAGTGCGATGCTTGCATATTCTCTTGATCTTTTCTCATTGTTTTTATTTGAACATAAAAACTAAGCATGCGAGTTGATTACTTGATTAATTCTTTATAATTAAAAGCACTTGTGAGCATTAAACAAGTTCAAAACAACAAGAAAGTTCGACCATGACCAGATTTAGTGTAAGTAATTATTCCAATTACTAGACATGATAAAAACTACAAAATGTATAACACGAGTAATGTAGTAAGAACTTTCAGCATGAAAAAGGAATCACAAAGTCATATATGCATGAAATACTATGCTCTTATTATTTTAATTTCAGATTCACACATAGACTTCCCAAGTTTCAAAATTCTCCCTCAATTTAAGCCATGAGGATGCATAACCCCTATTTCACTATGAATGTAACAAAAAATAGTTAAATCCAAAGTTGTAAAAATGTCAGCCAATTGTTGTTCGGTATCTACATGGTGAAGCACAATGTTCCCTTTTTCGACATTATCACAGAGAAAGTGATACCTAAAGTCAATGTGCTTAGTTCTCGAATGTTGCACGGGGTTTTTAGCAATGCAAATGGCACTAGAGTTATCACAAAACAGTGGAATACTATTTAGATCAACCCCATAGTCCTTAAGTGTTTGAACAATCCAAAGAATTTGTGAGCAAGCACTAGCAGCAGCTACATATTCAGATTCGGCTATGGATTGTGCAACTGAACTTTGTTTTCTAGAGGACTAGGCAACAAGTGAATTACCAAGAAAATGACAAGCACCAGAAGTACTTTTCCTATCAATCCTACAACCCCCAAAATCAGCATCGAAAAAAGCTTTCAAAGTAACATTGAGGAAGAAGGAAGAAAAATGCCAAATTCTTGAGTTCCATGTAAGTACCTGAGAATCCTTTTGACGGCTTGATGATGTGAAGCATGTGGGGAGGCTTGAAATCGTGCACAAAGACATACGCTGAATTGTATGTCCGGTCTTGATGCCGTGAGATACAAAAGTGATCCGATCATGCTTCTATATTCTTTTTGATCAACGGGATCACAATCTTCATCAAGTTCAAGTGTTGTTGCTGTTCCCATTGGTGTCCGAAGAGGCTTGCTTTTGTCCATGTTGAAGCGACTTAGGAGATCTTTTGTATACTTTGTTTGATGCACAAAGGTACCCTCCTTGGTTTGCTTGATTTGCAGCCCCAAAATGTACGTGAGTTCTCCCATCATACTCATCTCAAATTCTGAACTCATCATAGCTGAAAACTTGGACACAAAATCATGAGAAGCACAACCAAAGATAATATCATCCACATACACTTGAACGAATAATGAGTCATTGCCATGCTTAAGCACAAAAAGAGTTTTATCAACCTTGCCCATGGTAAACCCCTTTTCAAGTAAGAATGTGTTTAACCTATCATACCATGCTCTAGGTGCTTGTTTGAGACCGTACAAGGCTTTGGACAGTTTGTAAACATGATTAGATAAATTTGGATTTTCAAAACCAGGTGATTGTTTGACATAAACCTCCTCATCTATGTAGCCATTAAGAAAAGCACTTTTAAAATCCCTTTGATATAGCTTAAAACCTTTAGATGCAGCAAAAGCTAACAAAATTCTTATGGCTTCTAATCTAGCAACAGGAGCAAAATTTTCATCAAAATCTAGACCTTCAACTTGTGTGAAACCTTGAGCAACCAACCTAGCCTTATTCCTAACCACAACCCCATCCTCACTTTGTTTATTTTTAAACACCCATTTAGTTCCAATTAAAGTGTGACCTTGAGGTGAAGGTACAAGTTTCCAAACATTATTTCTTTCAAAAATTTCTAACTCTTCTTGCATGGAAATAATCTAAGATTTATTAGTGAGTGTGTGTGATATATCTTTGGGTTCAGAAGAAGCAACAAAAGCAGAATGAGCATGAGAATTGGGGTCGAAAAACCTGGATCTTTTAACTCGTTCATGCAAGCTTCCAAAAATTTGTTGTGGAGGATGACTTTTGAGAATCCGGGGGGAGTGGACACTTCACAAGCTTCTTCTTCTTCATGTTCATCACAAATAGATGAGCTTGTGACGTGAGGAGGATCTGGACCAGCAATGGTGGTCGTCGGTGCTGGCTGTGAATCAAGATCAGGAGCTGGAACAATATCATTAGCTGCTGAATTTTCGGGCAGCAGCACCACTTCTTCCTCTTCTTTAACAAAAATACTCTCCCCCTGCGGATATGGATCCGGGCCTGCTATATTTGAACTAGTACCTGGGCTAGCTTTATCAAAATAAACCTCACAAGTCTCCACAATTTTGTTAGTATCAAGTAAAAGCACACGGTAGCCTCTAGTATGAGATGGATAACTAAGAAACATGTCATCAACAGATCTAGCTTCAAATTTATCAATATTACCATGTGTCTTAACAAAGCAATTGCAACCAAATACCCTAAACTGTGTGACACTAGGCCTATTTCCAAATCTGAGCTCATATGATGTTTTACCTAGCTTAGCACGCAAGAAAACACGATTTGAGACATAACAAGCGGTTGCAATTGCATCAGCCCAAAATTTCCTAGGAGTTTGATATTCATCAAGCATAGTCCTAGCCATCTCAACTAAGGTTCTATTCTTTCTCTCTACAACACCATTTTGTTGAGGTACATATGGTGAAGAAAATTGATGATCTATTGCATTTTCAGCACAAAAGTGATCAAACGATTGATTTTTAAATTCGGTTCCATTATCACTTCTAATTGCTCTTAAAGATCCTGGGTGATCAATTGATAATCTAAGAAATAAAGTTCTAAAGTGACTAAAAGCTTCATTCTTAGATGCCATAAAGTAAACCCAAGAGTATCTAGAATAGTCATCAACAATCACAAGAACATACCATTTATCTCCGAAGGATTGAACACGTGAAGGTCCTACGGTGTCAAGGTGTAAAAGTTGACCCCGTTCAGTTGTCATGGTCATTGTGAGAGGAGCATGTGAACCTGCAACCATCTTAGCATGTCTACAAGAAGAGCACACAATTTCTTTGTCCCCTTTAAGCTTAGGCAGCCCACGTATGCGATCAAGAGCACTAACACGCGTGAGATGATCAAAGCCTACGTGACCAAGTCTACGATGCCAAAAATATAAATCTTTGGAATCATTTGCAACTAGACATCTATGCTTAGAGGAAGACATATCAAAATTAGCTTTAAAAACCCTTCCAAATCAAGACATGTTAAAAATAAGCTCACTATTTGAACCTACAACTTTGCAGCAGTTTTTATTGAAAATAATTTCCAGATTTTCATCTAGCAATTGTGAAACAGAAAGCAAGTTGTATTTCAAATTTTGACAAGTGCCACATCCTTCAAAGTGTAGTGATCATTTACTCTAACCGAACCCTTAGCAATTATAGGAGTTGAAGAATTATCGGCAAAAGTAACATTCTCTACACGTGACACAAAAGAGAGAGAGGAGAACCATTCTTTGTTACCGGTCATGTGGTGTGGGCAACCTGAATCCACAATCCAAATGTTCTCCTTCCTCAAGCGTGTAACCTACATAGAAGCACAATACGTCGATGACTCAATACTGGGCTTAGTTAAAAGACATTTAGGAATCCAGTACTGAGTCACACGATGTCCAGCAGGAATAACATGCGAAAGCTGAGATAAAACAGCAGGTTTATGAGTCAAAGTTTGAGATTTTTTGTTCTTAACTACTGACCTATGAGGTGTTACTTGTGTAGCACGAAAATCAGTAGCTCCGGAGGCAAAAACAGAAGGTCCGGAGGCAAAAACTGAAGCTCCGTAGGTAAACTTTGAATATTTCTGACTCATAAAAGCAGGTTGCATGTTCCTGACATTCGGTTTAGTATGTGCAGCAAATTTTGCATGAGAGTTATAAGATCTAGCTTGCATTCTTTCTTTTTTATGTTGTTTAGCTAGTCTATAACAAAAATCTATGACATGACCATCTCTACCACAATAGGTACAATGAAATTTAACTTTGTGTTCATGTATAGATGAGCATGCATTATACTTATTTGAACCTGAATGTGACAACACTCCTGCAGATTTAAAAACCACTTCTTTTTGTTTAGTAATTGTTTGAATCAAACCACTTCCTAATGATTTTACAATTTTAGGTGGATGTTCCTTAGCACGATGATGTGAATCAAAACCTAAACATGTTTTATCATTGCAAGATATGGTAGATTCCCATTACAAAACCGATCTAATGTCTTATGCATGTTATAAAGTTTATTTGATAGATCAAGGCAATTTTCACATGAAGTTTTTCCTTTTAATTTGCAATTGGAACAATATTTAACTTCATGAGAACGTAAAGCATTGTTTAATATAGAAATTTCTTTCATAGCATCTTGTAGTTTCTTATCAAGATCATCGCAAGTAGAAAAATGCAAATTAATTGTAGAACAACAAGCATCTTTCAAGTTTTTATCATTAAGTGCAGCAAGCATTTTGTTCTTTTCGATTTCAAGTTCAAGTTTATCAAGTGTGGAGGTGTGTGCACTTCTTAGAGAAGACAATTGTTCATATATTAAATCACATGAGGAACAAGAATCATCACTAGGAATCAATGATTTTAAACGATTAATTTCAGATTCTAGTGACTCAATTTTAACAGCATTGTCCCTAAGATTTTTGTCCTTTTTCTTAACAATAATAGTGGCACGAGAAATAGCATCACACATTTCTTCGCAAGTAGGACATACCTCTTCGTTGTCACTGTTGTGTTCTGCATCCTCCATACTTGATTTTGATTTGCCCGCCATGAAGCACAAGTTTGCCAGATCATCTACATCTTCATCACTTCTAATGTCTACATCACTCGAGCCAAGTTCTTGAAGTGCGGTGACGAAACTGTTTATCAGTTTGCGTCCTTTAAAACCCTTCTTTTTCTTGTAGGTGTTGCCAAAAGAGGACTTGACTTTATTCTGCTTTTCATCACGGTTAGAAGGACCTGAAAGGTTAGTGCAATCTGTACGAAAGTATCCTGTCTTACCACATTCAAAGCATCGTTGAGGTCCGGAGCTTCCCCTCCTTCTAGTTCTCACATTTTGCAATGCTTTTGAGAACCTAGTAGAAAGAAGTACTAGCTCCTCCTCTAGAAACTCCTCAATCTGTTCCAGGGTTAGTGAAGACAGCAAAACAAGTGTATTACTAGATGATTGGCCGGAGCTAGGCATATCACGTTGTCAGACAAATGCAATAGTGTTATTTGGGTTCTTACGTGATATAATGTCAATTTCATGAGTTTTTAGCTTAGAATAAAGCACATCTAATGTAAGAGTAATCATGACAGTGGATTCACGTATGGATGTTACTTTCATCACCCAAATTGACATGTCTAATGCACTTAGTAATTGCCTAGCATTTTCAGCATCTGAAAAATTAACATTGACGCTACGCAAGTTGCTGAGAATTTTATTAAAGCGAGCAAAGAGGTCATCAATGGACTAACCGGGTTGCATCTCAAAGTGCATGTATTCTTTCTTGAACATATCCTGTCTTACCTCCTAGATCGTGTTGGATCCTTCTTGGTAGTCACAAAGTGTTCTCCACACATCATACGCCGATCGGAGGTGTGCAACACGGTCGAAGTCGGTCTGAGTTAGTCCTTGTATGATCAAGTTCCGAGCCTTGTTGTTGTTGTCGACATCTCTCATGTTTGTATCTGTGACTTGATCATTTGAAGGCACATCGTAAGGCTTGTACACCTTTTCCCATATTGCAAAGTCTTGCGCCTGGATGAAAGCTTCCATACGTGCCTTCCAAACCTGAAAATCAATATCACTAAACACACAAGGTTTGGCAGAGTATTTCTCCATGATGATTAGTCAAAACACGTGGAAATCACAAAGATTAGAGCAACCTGGCTCTGATACCAATTGTAGGATCGCAATACACGTGTAAAGCTACCAGAGGGGGGGTGAATGGTAGATAAAAACTTTTCAGCAGAAGCAACAAAATACCCCTTAGCAGAAAACCGATATGTTAAAGAAACCGTGTGTGTGACTAATCTAAACGTGTTTATGTGAGGGAGCCACGCCCGGGAATCACAGTGGGTGGTGCCGTGCGATGCGGCACCCAACAGCATGCACGAAAAGAGGCTCAAGAACATAATGGAACCATTTTGTTACTCAAGATAAGTTCTTTTACAACATAAGTACACACGCAGTGGAAATTAAAACTAGCTGGACAATCTACTCACTCTCGACCCTAACTATGCCGAAGAGAAGTCGTTCAGCCCGTGAACGCTTCCTACTAGCTTCACCAAAGAAAGGCAGCGGCTAGGTTTCCGATGAGCTGAACGAACCGTGAGGTTCATCGTCTCACCGAACAACCCTCTTCATAGCAGGCATCCTGCTACCTGCAAAAACAACTCAGAAGCAACCGTGAGCACTAAGGCTCAGCAAGACTTAACCGTCACTCCTAAACATGTAACTCTAAATGCAGGGGTAGTAAGACAGTAGGAACAGGAATTTGCAAAATGCAGCTTGACTAAACTTGATCCTTATATTCAGATTCTTATAGCCTTCATTTTAGTGGTCCTCATGCATCACAACATCGGAAGTCCACAATCAAACAAGAAACGCTTATCCCGATGTTGCTAGCCTAAGGTGAAAATGAATTTAGTTGGCTCTATATCTACTTCAGTCAATGTCCCAATACAGTGATTAATCCACAAACAGCAAGTTAAGAGACTTAGTTCCTCTTCTTACTACGTCACGGCGCAGTGGGCAAGTATGCTAATCCTCTTCCGCGAGCGACGGTGATTCGAATCAATAACAACCTGGAATACACGACACATACACCCGCCTCGAAAGACTCTCTCAAGAGCTCTTTCTTACGTTGTATGCAGCAAACTTTCACACGACACCCCGACAAAGAAAAACGCTTTGCGCCGAGCAGGATGGTCCTCTACGCGGACACGTCAAAGTTGCCCGCTAAAGGATTTACACCTCCCGCCTTCTCAACGCCATTCCCACGCGAAGGATGAGTTTCTATATCACGGTCCATCGAGTTACATCGGTTTCATGGGTCCCATACCCCACTATATATCCAGTACATCTTAATCTTGTCCAGTAGGGCCGCATACATATGGTCCTTAACCGACACGTACGGGGCTACAACCAACCTCCACATTTGCCTTACCATCCTGGTGAAGGCCAAATGTGGTCTCAAGCATTGTCACACCCATCGCAGGTCCAGACCAATCTTGAGCGCTCCATCCTACAGGAACATCCCCGTCCCCATCTCATTTTCATGAGGGTCCTCTTATCATTAACCTATCACGAGTAACTCCATTACTCGAACTTTCTCGCGAGTAGCTTTTTACTACCCGACTTCTATCGAGCTAGCTACAACATTAGCCTAGCATCTACAACGAGGCAAAGCCTACACTAAACCTTCTACTCAGGGATGTAATAGCCATGCAAGTGAGTTTCAAACATCCTAGACATAATGCACAATATCAAGTCTAATACAATGAGATGTAGTAAAGCAAAATTTAAAACTGTAACGATATGCAAACCGGGGCTTGCCTTGCTCAATGGTTTTGTTAGAAGCAAGGAGTTAGTCTTCCTCCAGAGAATCCGCCAAACTCATCACGAGATGGAGATCCCCGATGTAGAGCTGAGTCCTCGTCGAACGTCAACATCACGTGAGATATTAAGATGATTTATGCACATGTATTCAAAAGCAATTTAGAAAATGATTCAAAACTGTTGTACCAGTTAACTAACACCTAAAAGGGACAAACAACAGCAAGGTTTCTGTTGTTGGATCAAAACCTTAGAGAAGAAAAATGCTAGGTGACAAGTGATACTAGTAATCACCATGTGATCCATTGTATGGACACTGAAACCTAAAAGATGGTAGCTCAAGTTCCATAGGTCCAATGATGCTGAGAATCTAACCACAGCCTCTATGGAAGGTATTTAGGCAGTGTGAAAAAATTGAGCTCATGAAATGGCTTCATGTGAGCACAACAAATCCTTATGTGATATTCAGTAATCTGCCATTAGCCCCTAGATATTAGGCTTTCCTATGCTGCAAAGTAGACTTTTTGTGAAGTACAAAATGTGCTGAGCCCATAGGAATTGGTTGTACAATTTTTG
Organism: Neostapfia colusana; assembly: GCA_030760725.1. Lineage (NCBI taxonomy): Eukaryota > Viridiplantae > Streptophyta > Magnoliopsida > Poales > Poaceae > Neostapfia > Neostapfia colusana. The sequence goes on along the minus strand of JASWHV010000009.1, from coordinate 36,621,198 downwards.
GAGTTTCCTACATGGAGATATGGATTTTAGAAGGATTGGGAAAAAGCTGAAAATGTCTCTGTTCATTTTTCCAATTTTCAGAGACATATGGAATGAACACATCATTTGACCAAGCAAATGAGGTCAAATGCCTCTGAAAATTTTACAGGAGTTCAAGGAATTTTGGAAGAATGTCCTGCCCAAATTTGGGAATTTCCAATAAACAGAACTCCTGTTAAAATTCATACAAGATTTTCTTAAATGAATTAATGAGCCAAAATCCAGGGATTTTCATAAACATTGGGATGCACCCCTGGATTGTACTATTTCAGAGGAATCCAACAAAATTTGTTTCACAATTTTTGGACACTCCTACACAAAGTTATGGCTCTCCAAAGTTTGAACTAAAGTGGAAAAATCTGGAAAATGTTTAAATGCCGACAGTGGGTCCCACCTGTCATCCCTAACCTCCAGACTCGCGCCAAACAGGGCAGTGGCGGGCCCCTCCGGCAAGGTCGCCGGAAAAGCACTTCCCAGCCACCTCCGGACCCCCTGCTGGCCGCCCCCCCATTTCCCCCCACGCTGAACACGTTGGTGAGGTCGCCGGCGGCTGAAACTCGCCGGAAAACAGGGCGCACCGGCCACAGCAAACCCTAGGGCTCCGGAGGTCGTGCACAGTGAATTCTACACCAAATGGTCGATTGATGGGCTCTAAAGCACCAGTAGATCATGTAGAAGACCGGCATGAGGTCGAAACAAGCCAGGGAGCGCTCTAGACCTATCGGCACCGTGCGCCCGATAGGGTCCAGCGGTATACCCTCAAAAGAACTCGGATTCCTCACTCTACACTCAATTCTTGGTCCAAAATCGATGGAGGTGTGCTAGGCAGTTAACATCCTGTGTGTGAAGTTTGAGACCCAACAAACACGATTTGAGGACGAATTTTACAATTCCTTACCTCAAGGTCCGTTTCTGCCGTCCGGGAGAAAAACTTGAAATTTTCCCTCTGTGATCAATGGCTAGGGCTGAGCTTCGGAGGTGAGCAACTAGGCTTGTAGGTGCACCAATCGGGTGGCTTGATTGGGCGTGATCACTCCTGGTTTGGACTGGCCATGGTGATCAGTTTAGGTCCTCCGACGTTCAACACGGGAGCAGCAGAAACTTTTCTGTTTCTAGGCGCCGGTGAGCTCGGGACGGCGGAGGGAAGGTGCTAGGCAGCTAGAGCACTCATTGGTGATGATCTTTGCTGTGGAGACCTCAATCATCCGGTGCTCGGGTGGCTGTGTGGGATCGAGAGAAGCAGAGGGCGCTGTTCTGCTCGGGAGAGAAAATAGCGAGTGAGAGCTCGAGCAGGGAGAAGGCAAAGAAGGTTTTTTGCACTCGCTGTGGAGGATCAGAACAAGTAGGAGGCGAGCAAGCAGGAGCTGGCGCCTGCAGTACATCGGTAGCACTGCACCGAGCGGTGGCGCACATACAACAGTGGCTGGGGTCGGTTGCAATTTTGTGAGACTGACCGGTGGGGTCCACAGCCACAATTCTCCCTCTTATCCCCCATTTCAATTTAAAATAGCAAACGAGCTCCGAATTTGATCAAACATGGAGGATAGGTCAAAACAATTATGAGGAACTCAAATCTGAAATCAGATTTAAATTGAGTTTGTTTGGTTCAGAATTCAAATTCAAGTTTGAATTTGAACGTGCCCTCATTTCATCCTCGGAATAACTAGTATATGAAACCTAAAATTCTCCAAATTGGAAATTTAGGCTCTTGAATACATGAGAAATGCATCTATGATCTCACATATAGGCCTTTGGACAATCTGAATAGGAATCCTTTCAAAAGATTCAAAATGGTGTTTAAATTTCCTCCACTCTCCTCATAGAGAAGGTGCACATGAGGTAGAGTTTTGGGAGTGTAATTATTTCCCCTACGTTAACATGTGTTGAGCATGGGCTAGAGAAAATTTCGAACTCCCTCACATGTCCATTTGTGTGTTCATCATTTCACGTGACACAACTATAGTCTTTTATCGCCTTAACTTTGTTTCATGTGTTGACATCAAACTTTACAAAAGTTAGGGCTGTCACATTCCTCCCCCCTTAAAAGAATCTCGTCCCGAGATTACAAAAAGAAAGAAGAAGGGAGAATGACTACTGGACATATGGTACAAACAAGTCAGGAAAATTTAAACGGAGAAAATCCTCGCTTTCCCACGTGGCTTCATCAGCGGTGTGGTTGCTCCACAAGACTTTTTAAAATCGCAATGTCCGATTTCTTGTGGCGTGAGTCTTCTCATCGATAATCTGTATCGGGTACTCAGAATAAGTGCGATCCAGTTGAAGATCCTCAATGTTCTCCAGATGAACCGCGGCTGGGTACTTAAGACATTTCCGCAGTTGAGAGACGTGGAAAACATTGTGAATGCCCAAAAGTGACGTCGGTAACTCCAGACGATAGGCCACGGGTCCGCAATCTCAGTGACAGCAAACTGCCCGATGAATCGCGGAGCAAGCTTTCCCTTCACTCCTAACAGATGAACCCCTTTCATCGGAGAGACATGAAGATAAACGTGGTCCCCGATGTCGAAGTGAAGAGGTCGACGTCTTTTGTCTCATAGCTTTTCTGCCGAGATTGAGCAGCCTTTAAATTGGCTTGAATCACTCGCACTCGTTCCTCGGCTTCATTCACAAAATAAATACCATAGACCACTCTCTCGCCGGACTCACACCAATTCAGTGGTGTGCGGCACTTCCGGCCATAAAGAGCTTCATACGGGGCCATTTTGATGCTGGATTGATTACCGTTGTTATATGAGAATTCAGCTAATAGTAGATGGTCATCCCAATTCTTCCCATGATTGATGACACATGCCCGTAGCATATCCTCCAGAATCTGATTTATCCTCTCCGTTTGACCATCAGTTTGTGGATGATACGCTGAACTCCGAATTAACTTGGTTTCCAAGGAAGCATGCAGTTGCTCCCAAAATCTGGATACGAATAGCGCACTTCGATCAGAAACGATGGTGCGGGAAATCCCGTGTAAACACACGATTCTTGAGATGAACAGCTCTGCATACTTCTTTGCCACATATTTAGTATGTACTGGAATAAAATGAGCTGTCTTGGTCAAACGATCGACGATTACCCAAATAGATTCATGCTTGTTGCTGGTCACAGGTAAACCGACGATGAAGTCTGTGGCGGACCGGAATCCGCTCATCCAGGATCGCAGAGGGTGGTGCTGCGCGATGCGACACCTGACAGAACACGTCATAAGAACACATTATATTACATGGGAAAACAAACTGAATGTACAAAATAGTACACTTCTCAGTTACAAACTAGGGTCTTTTATTACACAGTGGAAGTTTCTTTTGTACAACTCACGCCTGCCTATCTAGCAAAAGTCGGTTGCCCAGCCCTAGGGCAACCCACACTAGCTGCACGTCTCAGCTCAGCGCGGCGTGTACGGCTCCCACTCAGCCGTGGTCCCCGACGGAGGGTAACCCTCGCCGGTGGACTCGTACTCTGAGTCCGTGGGTGGCTCCTCACCTGAAAAACACTTAAGCAGCAACCGTGAGCACTAAGGCTCAACAAGGCTTAACCGACTCACCTAAGCATGCAACTCTACATGAGGTGTACAATGGCATAGGATAGTGATATTGCAGCAAATGGACACGCCTACAAGTTCATCCTTAGTTCATCTTTTAGCAACAAGTTAACAGTTCATGAAGCTGAACTTTAGTGAGCAATATTTGGTGGCACACATGTAGCAATACAATTATATCATAACAGCAAGATTGAATCATAACATTCCATTCATTAGTCTATGTTACGATGCAGTGAACAAGCGGTACTCGTCACCGCGAGGGACGGCGAATTGACTCGATATACACCTGCAGGGAAACCCAAAGAGCACGTCACGTACGCCCACCCGTGGAGCTGCACAGCACGCTCACTCGATGTCGTACGGGACAACTTTTCACCCAACAGCCCAAACGTCGAACCGATCGCACCGAAACGGACAGGAGGTTCCCCACACGGAGCATCTGTCTATGCCTGTTGGCAGATTTCCACCTTGCTGCCCTCAACCTACACCTATAAATCGGTGCGCTATGCCTCGACGCCCGGAGGTTTAGGCTACATCGGTTTATCGGGGCCCATATATCCGATATGCCTTCGGTACGTTCAATACTTGTTCAGCAGGGCCACACACGGATCGGTCCTCAACCGACACGGACAGGGCTGCGCACACAAGACTCTCTCTTGCTGCGCCCTAGCCCCTGCCTAGTCTCCTTTTCATTACTAATGTGATCTCACATCACTCAACCGAACCCATGTGTCCCAAGCCTATCTCGCGAGTAGATTCCAACTACTCGACTTGTACCGAAGCCCTATGAATCTTTAAGCATAGCCTTTCTACTCGAGGTCCTTGACACTACCCTCACTCTTTTAGGAACCTTTAGTTATGCAACTGGGGTTTCATTCATCCTATACCTAATGCACATACATACTTCATATGACACATGTAAACAAAGTAAAAACTTATAAAAAGGTTAATGCAAACAGGGGCTTGCCTTGTTGCTGCTGGTCAGGGGTTAAGTCTTCGTCCGGAAGAAGGAAGTCCGGCACTTCCGGAGTCTCTTCTTCAGTGACTACACGTTTATGAAATACTACATGTTAATTAATATGCATACAAGTTATTGTAAGGTTACTGCTATTAGTTCTAATAACCAGTCTCTAACACCTGGAACTATGTTTAAGAATTTAAATATGAACTGGGTGTGGGTGGCTTGGGCCTGGACCTAAGTACATGGTTAAGTGCTAAGTGGTTTTCCCGCTTTTCCATATTAATCCCTCAAGTGGTTAAACAGGACAGGGTGATCCAGAGCTCCAATGGAGTTGACAATTTTTGTGTGAGTTTCTTGTCACAAGGAAACTCTCTGGACCAAACACTAGCACTTTTCATGGAGTGGTTTGCTCAGAATAATTCTCTTTGCAAATAAGCCAAGAAGAATTAATTCTGAGGTAATACCCCTGTTCATGCCCAACTTAGTGAACTACAATTTCAATTATAGCTCATAGAGTTTGCATGAATTTTCCTAGCATTTTTGGAGCTAAGATTTTCCCAGAACTGAATTTCCAAGTTTTGGAAATTCTCTGAAAATGTTTCTGTATTCAAATGAACACAGCACATTCAAATTTGAATTGCTCTGACCAAATCAACTCCAAATGGTATGAAACTTTTACAGAGTTTCACTAATGTCCTAGAGAACATTCTGGCAAAATTTGGGGATTTTTGGATGGACCAAACTCCCTCTAGAATTCTTTTGCTGAAAAGTTTTAAAGAATTTTCCAGAATTAAATAATAGGTTTCATACAAATTGGGTTGCATATTTGCATAGAGCTATGCAAGATGAATCCAACCCAATTTGAATCACTAAATTTGGAGCTTCCTAGCAAAAGTTATGGGGTTCTAAAGTTTGGGGAAATTCTGGAATTCGAATTAACCGGGAAAAGTTCAAATTCCTGACAGCGGGCCCGGCTCCCACGTGTCACCACCTCGGCTGCGCCACACGGGGCCACAGGACTGTTTCCCGCGTGTTCACAGCTGATCCGGTGCAACAGAAAATCCTCACACTGTGCATCGAGAGACTGACGAGCGGGCCCGGCCGGCTCGTCTTCTTCCTCGTGCCCGCCCTTTTTCCCGCGCCGCCCCCTCGCCGGCACACCTCTGAGGCTCGCCGGACTTGGCTTCCCGACCGCCTCTCGGCCGGAAACTCGCCGCCTGGGCCTACTTTCGTGCGCTGAACACGATGGTGCCGACTGCTCCGGTCGGCGGTGGCCCTAACCTAGCCGGCGACGGTGCCGCGGCTCGGACTCTCTTCGGTTATGGCACCCGGCCAACGTAGCCCACCAAAACCTAGGTGGAATGGCTCTACAGCACCGGGGGATCTCGGAGAAGGTCGACAAGGCCATGCCAGGGTTCGGGAAGAGCTCTAACCTAACCTTCACCGTGAGCCCGACCTTTCCCGCCATAACCGCGGTTGAAAAACCGGAAAATATGTCGGCTACAGCCAAAACTACGCTAGGGTTGCAGAGCAAACTTGGGCGCCGTTGAGTCTAGCTCCTGTGAGCACAGTTTAGTGAACTGATGACGAGAAGGGAGTGGGAATTCGGAGGTCTCATACCGGAACGTTGTTCTGTGGTCGCCGGCGAAGTTTCTCCGAATTCTTGCTCGGTGGTTCACGGTTGGTCCTGTGGTTTGGGTGGGAGCAGCAGTGCTCACCGGCGCGTCCGGGGACGTCTCCGCTTGGGCGTGAAAGGGCCTGGTGTAGGCTGTCCACGTACGCCCGATCGCCGGTTAGTTTTAGCTTGCCGCGGATAACGGAAATCAGGGCTCTGATACTGCCGGAGCATGCTAGCTCTCGCGCTGGGAAGGTGAGGAACGAGGGCGTAGCGCTGTTGTGCAGGTCGGAGGGTGCTGTGGCACAGTTTGGCTGGCTCCCGATGATTTTCCAGAGGGAGCGGCGAGCTTGGCGTTTTCTTGCGCGAAGGGAAAGAACAGGCGCCGTTCTTCCGTCCCGTGGGATAACAGCGGCGGAGCAGCGGTGCAAGGATGCCAGGCAGCTCTCCAGCGCACGAAATTTTCAGAGGAGGTGGCTGCTGGCAGATCCTCGGTGTCACTGTAACACCCCAAATTTTTAGTCAAGATTCAAATCTTTGGATTTAGAACCATAAAACATGTTCAGAGGGGAATTTAGAAATTTTTGGACGTATTGCATGTTTTGCAAAAATTCAAATTCAAACTGGAATTCAAATTATACTCAAAACAGAAAAGAAATGAAAAAGAAAAAGGAAAACCGGAAAAAAACTGGCCAGTGGGCCGAAACCCCAGCCGGCCCAGCAACCTCCCGCGCAGCCCGCCCCCGCGCGCGCCGCGCTGCCCCTCGCTGACGGGTGGGACCCGCCTGTCATCCCTAACCCCGCGACCCCGGACTCTTCTCCGCGCGCGCGCGATCGCAACCGATCGGGAAACCGCGCTCCGCAGCAGAATTCTGGACCCTGAGGACTCTAACTCGATCACAACAGAACCACCGCCCTCCCCCGGCTATAAAAACAACCGATCCGATCAGTTTTTCGCACGCGATCGCCGATTTTCACTCCGGTGAGCACCGAGACTTCGCCGGTGAATTCTGGCCGATCTAAGCTCGGAAACTCTGATCTAACTCGTTGGTCTTGATCCACCGCCTCCGGGGAACTTTGCAGGTGCAGAAAACCCGAAGATATACGGTGCAAATCCAGCTCCGACGAGCTTCGCCGTGGTTTTGCCTCGGACCTCGCCGCAGAGCACTTTCCAGGACCCCCGAGCTCGAGAAAACCCCCGAGGTGAGATCCCTGACCTCCCCTCTACCGATCTAGGCCATAAGATCACAGTTCTAGGCAGAATTCTCGAGGATCCGAAAGTTTCCGGCGAGATCGCCGCTTCCCGCCGCCGTGCGCCGCCGGCAGCGCCGCCCGCGCTCGATCAGAGCGACGTGGCCGCTTGTGCGCCGTTTATTTTAAATCGCACGGTAGACTTTAAAACCCCGCGTACCGGTTCGATGTTATAATCTCAGCCGTCGGTTTAAAATCAGACGGTCCACGTCAGCCCCGCGTTATAAAGACTGGAATTCTTACGTGCTACCCCCTGGGGTTCTCTGGAATTGAGAGCTAGCCCCGGAAACTTCAGATCTAGCCCCTGGAACTCCAGAAAATCATGTAAATTCATTTAAAAATCAGTTTTAGCCCCTGGACTTCATAGAAATTAGGAAAAACACCTCTGACAAGTGTAGCTAGACCCCTGGAAATTATGAAAATAATATTATAGACCCTGTAATGAGGTGAATTCATTATTTTAGCTCTGTTTAGTATTTAATTTAGAAAATTGAATATGTAACTAGTGTTTAAATATTAAAAAGGGGGACAAACCTAATTGTCAAAATTATTAAAAACTTTCTCAGTACTTAGAAAACTTTGGAGTGAGATAAAAATATATTTTTGGGCTGAAATAAATCTGTTTCATTTATTATTCACATTTAATAGTGTAGGGACACATTTTTAAGTAAAGAATAGTTAAAGAAAAATAGGGAAAATAATTATGAAATAGTATACATCAGAAGCCAAGGTCAAAATATGATCTTAAATTATTTAGGACCAGAACCTAATCTGTTTAGGTAGTGTGTACTACTAATTTAATAATAAAATGCACAATTATGCATAAGAATATAAATCTGAAAATATAGAAACTAGTAAATGATAAATGGAGTTTCTAAAGTATAAAGAATTCAGTTTAGGGTTGATAGAAATTATGAAGGCACATATGGAGAAGAAAAATACTTTTCATACATACTTGGTAGTTTAATATATAAGGAATTTATTTAAAACTGAAACACACATATATATATGTATATATATATATATAGTATGTGAGTATAAATATGAACACCAAAGTAGGAATCCTACACATGTAAATGAAAGTGTATGCAAGCCCCAAATCAACACACATAGAGTATCCACAACACATAAAATGGTAAAGAAGCTTTCATAAATGTGAATGTGTGGTTTGTATGAAGTAGAAGTGTGAACTATGTCTTATGATTGTTGTTTTTCTTTTGCTATGTGTGATGGTATGAAGTAGAACCTGCTCAAGAACAAGTTATTCAATTCCAAGACCAAGACTACCCATTTCAAGAGCAGCAAGAAGGAGGCAAGTGTCCTTGACCACTTTGATCCTATGCTAGGATGTGTAGATAGAATTATTTGCATTGTCAAGTTAAATATGAAACCCATGCTAGGAAGTTTCCTAGAATTGCATTACCTTGTTTCCTTGAAGCTTGGGTTGGGATTTATATTGTCATGTCATTTATACACATGCATATGCTTAGCCATGCTTAGAATGGGATATTTGGGACATGAGATCATCAGTTTATATTACCATACTCTTGAATGAGACATTGTGAGTTATGTAGAGGTAGGGATCAAGGCAAGTTGGATGTTTTGGTTGTGTGCTGGGTGCACGAGACTTGGGTTTGTGTTTAGTACTTGCCTGGATCCTAAGGACCGGTTCATGGAGCATGTAACCCGGCTTTACAGTGCCAACCACATGCTGAGATGGGGCAGCTTGGCCAATTAATTAGGTGTATCCCCGGCGTAGTATGGGTGTGTTGGATGGTGCGGGGAATAGGAGTCAGCTGGACTGCCATATGAACCGCAAGGCTCAAGAGGGGGCCACTGCAGCGGGGTTGGAGCCTCTTGTATGCTGTTAGGGGTGAAACCTCAGTGGGCCCACGCTCGTCGGGAATCCCTTTGTAAAGGCTTCGTAGTGATCTCTTGGCCACACACCTGGGAAGTGTGAATGTGGTTCGTAGCCACTGGCATAATGGAGGTTCTTTTAGTCCACCCGGCAACGGGGGATGAAATCACTACTTGTGGGTACAGTGGTACAAACTCTACAGAGTTAAAAACTGTCTTGACAGCCGTGCTCACGGTTAAGAGCGGCCTGGACTTATTCATGATTAGAGGATTGATGGTTGTGAATGTTAAGCGGGGAGCTTAACATTGGAATGATGTTATGGTTATTTGGTTATGATGATGGGATGGGAGATTGGGACCATTTCACCCGTGTAGTAATGTTGGTGCTTAATAAGCTAAGGTGATAGGTATTAATTGCGTAGTGCTTTAACCATGAGTTCAACCTCTCCTTGTTCTAGCCATGCATGATATAATTTTCCCACACTTGCTGAGTACCATTGGTACTCAACCTTGCATATTTGTTGGTTTATATTGCTGCTCAGGTCAAGATAATGAGATGGTGTATAATGACCAAGATTTTGGACCCGAGGAAGGTTTCTAGGTTCATGAAGACCCCCGGGCAACACCTGTAATGGAGCCCTAAAGAATAATATTCCGCTGCTAGTTTATTTACTTGTGATGAACTTATTATTGTCCATCGAGACATTTATTATGTAAGACTTATTTATATTCGACACCTGGCTTGTAATAAATGATGCTTCACTATTTGTCATCACATGTATGAGAAAATGATCCTGGCATACATGTGATATTCACTTGGTTGTTTCTTCGGAAAAACCGGGTGTGACAGAGGTGGTATCAGAGCCAAGGTTGCCCGTAGGAACGTGGACCTAGGTAGAAATGGACGTATTTAAGGGCCCTATTTTCTTAAAAACTATTTTCCAAGGTGTGGGTGAAAAAGTGTTATTAAAAGGGTCATTTTCTTCATCTTACCCCAACTTTCATTCAAAACAGGATTTTTGTTTGAGATTTTATCTAACCTAATTTTAAATTCTTTTGTTTTAGATGGTTCGCATGATTCGCACCGCTCGTAAGTCCACGGGAGGGAGAGTTCCCGTAGTTGCCCTTGCTGAAAGAGAGGAGAGTCGTCCAGTGACGTACCTTTCCTACGGATTGGCAGTGGGAGATTTGTTGCGCCGTCTTCGACGAATGCTCAAAGCCGCCGGCAATACGGGCAAGCTCATCATCCACTATAACTCCACCAGGACCATCCGTGAGAAGAGGGAAGAATGGAGTTCGGAGATGAGGATTATACACGAGAATCAGCTGCTTAAGATCCACCACTCTCCAGCTTGTCGAGCAACACAAGTTGACGCGGAGAGAGATGTCACTTGGGAGGCCATCACCTGCCAGAGCCACATCTATCGTCGCCACTTGGACAAAACTGAGTACATGTATGTCCTCCAACGTGAGAGTGGTACCACGGAGTACAAGTACCCACCGGTGCAGCAAGGGACTTCCCATGAGCACATGGACTTGTGCTTGGAGGATGCTGCTATGCTCAGCACTCGACTGCAGGAGTGTCAACAAGAGCTTCAGGATGTCCGAGACACCCTGAAGGAAACGGAGGCGTTGCTGCGAGCTTGCTTAAAGGCGAGAGAAAGAGGAGATGGGAATGAACTATGTGTCACCGTGAATGATACATGGACTCCTGACTCCCCGGATCGCCGAGCGATCAGGCGTCGTCGCACTTCTCCACCAGCAGCCTCCCCACCCAAAGCAGAGTCAGAAGGTAGCCGAAATGAGGAGGAAGATCCCGAGGAGCCAGCTCAAGAGGACGAGTAGTGTAGAGTCTTTCCCCTAACTAGCAAGAGGTCGAGTAGTCGAGTCGTTACGTAGTTAATGGTGTGATAATGCTTGGTGTGTGACGTGAGTTGTGGAAGCCATGAGCAATTGTCCACAGCCTCGTCTTCAGATTGTTTGCTTTGGTGTGTAAACCCACAGGAAATAACAGTGCATTTATTGGGTGTGAGATATAAAACCCTCGTAAGATTTAACAAAACTTCAACACTTCAAAGTACAAACAAGTGAAAGTAGTAAGATGATACCAAATGCTTTCAAATTAACATTTGTGATTCTGCCAGATGGCCGGAAGAGGAAAAGGACGTGCTGCCAACCCCGCCAACAACAATGATGAGGCATGCAACTCTCATCTTTCTGGAGGCCAGAACCGGGGTGGTCGCCGTGAAGAAGTTGATCCTCTCCACCAAATGCTGGAGAATCAAAATCAGCTCATCCAGAACTTGACTCAAGTAGTGGCCAACTTGCATCAAGTTCCACCTCCACAAGCTGCACCACGCCAACCAAGGTTGAGTGAGTTTCTAGGAACTCAACCTCCAAAGTTTGCAAGTGCTGCTGAACCTCTGGAGGCAGATGATTGGCTGAAGACCATTGAAAGTAAGATGAGGATCATACAATGCCAAGGGTATGAGAGGGTGCTGTTTGCCTCTCATCAATTGCAGGGACCTGCTGCTGATTGGTGGACCGCCTACGTGGCCGCCCATCATGACCCTGAGAGCATCACTTGGGAAGAGTTCAAGCGTAGCTTCCGCAACCATTATATCCCAAGAGGTGAACTCAAAAATAAGAGGAAAGAGTTTTTGGGACTGCAGCAGGGAAACATGACGGTGAGGGAATACCTCACCAAATTCACTCAACTATCCTGTTATGCTCCACGAGACATAGAGACAGATGAGCAGAAACAAGATTGTTTCGTGGAAGGACTTACCGCAGAGATGCAGTGTGCAATGTCCTCCAATGAGTATGAAAGCTTTCAAAAGATGGTGGACAGAGCATTTGTGGTGGAAAGGAAGCTGAAGGCCCTTGAAAATGAGAATAAGAGGAAGGCTGGGTGGTCACATCAAGCCTCAGGGAGCAACACCCGCCCACGTATGATGCAGCAATCTACGGGGCAGACAAGCCGTGCTGCGGTACCCTATTCAGCACCAAGAGGGTACAACCCAAACTACAGGCCACCCGCAGCACCAGCACAGCCGCAACGTCAGTTTATGCAGCAGCCTCGTCCTGCATATCCACCTCGACCAGCAGTGCAAGGACCCCCAAACCAATCCCAAGACAACAAGGGACAAGCATCTAAGATTGGGGTGCAATGTTTCAGCTGTGGTGAAGTGGGGCACTACGCCCATAACTGTCCAAAGAAGAAGCCCACGCAGCCACAGCAGCAGAACGTAATGAGAGGACGGGTGAACCACGTCACTATGGAGGAAGCACAAGAGGCACCCGACGTGGTAGTTGGTAAGTTTCCTGCCAATTTACACCTTGCAACTCTGCTGTTTGATTCTGGTGCTACCCATTCGTTCATTGCTCAAGGGTTTGTTAAGAAGCATGACCTAGCAACCACACAAATGAACCATATGCTAGCGGTAAATTCTCCAGGTGGAGAAATAAGGACAAGACAAGTGTGTCCCAAAGTGAACCTAGACATTAATGGGGTAGTATTTACCGCTAACCTCATAGTGATCGATTCACAAGGGATAGATATTATTTTGGGTATGGATTGGTTGACCAAACATAAAGGAATCATCCATTGTTCGACCAGAACGGTGGAACTAACTCACCCTAGTGGCACAAGAGTAAAGTTCATAACGATACACGAGCCTAGGAGGGACATTAAATTAAATCAAGTGGAGGTGAAAGTTGAGGAAATCCGGACTATCAGGGAATATCCAGATGTTTTTCCGGAGGAGTTGCCAGGAATGCCTCCCGACCGTGACGTGGAATTCGCAATCGAGCTAGTACCGGGAACAGCCCCGATATACAAGAGACCTTATCGAATGGACTCCAAGCAGCTAGAAGAGCTCAAGGATCATTTGAGAGAATTGACGGAAAAGGGGTATGTTCGCCCTAGTTCCTCACCATGGGGAGCTCCGGTAATATTTGTGCCTAAGCAAGATGGAACTCAAAGGTTATGCGTGGATTACCGTGCCTTGAATGAGGTAACCATCAAGAACAAGTACCCATTACCCCGCATTGAAGACTTGTTTGATCAGTTGAGGGGAGCTTGTGTGTTCTCGAAAATTGATCTCAGGTCGGGATACCACCAACTCAAGATAAGGCAATCTGATATTCCCAAGACAGCTTTCGTATCTCGGTACGGACTGTATGAATACACTGTCATGCCTTTCGGGCTAACCAATGCCCCGGCATATTTCATGTACCTCATGAACAAGGTATTCATGGAATATCTGGACAAATTTGTGGTGGTTTTCATAGATGATATTCTCGTCTTCTCCAAAGATGAAGAAGAACATGAGAAACATCTAAGGTTGGTGTTACAGAGGCTGAGAGAACACCAACTATATGCCAAGTTGAGCAAGTGTGAGTTTTGGCTAAAGAGAGTTCCCTTTTTAGGACATATAATCTCGGAGGGAGGAATCTCCGTAGATCCCGCCAAAATCGAAGATATCCAGAAATGGAAAACCCCTGAAAATGTCGGGGAAGTTCGAAGCTTTTTGGGATTGGCTGGATACTATCGACGATTTATTGAGGGATTCTCCAAGATCTCGAGACCTCTCACCAAACTGTTGGAAAAGGGAATCACATTCACTTGGACGCCACAGTGCGATACGAGCTTTCAGGAGCTAAAGAAGAGATTGACAACAGCCCCCGTGTTGGTTATGCCAGATATGCAGAAGAATTTCACGGTGTACTGCGATGCCTCTGGAAATGGGTTGGGATGTGTTCTCATGCAAGAGGGACATGTCGTGGCATATGCATCCCGGCAGCTTCGGAAGCACGAGAAGAACTATCCTACACATGACTTAGAACTAGCTGCAGTGGTACACGCGTTGAAAATTTGGCGGCACTATTTGATGGGGAAGAGGACAGAGATATATACGGATCATAAGAGTTTGAAGTACATATTCACACAGCCAGATCTCAACCTTAGACAAAGGAGATGGTTAGAGCTAATCAATGACTTTGATGTAGGCATCAACTATCATCCCGGGAAAGCAAACGTCGTGGCCGATGCCTTGAGTCGGAAAGCGCAGGTCAATAAGTTGAGCTTGAAAGATATGCCTGCAGAATTGAAGGACGAGGTTATAAGGCTCAATCTATGTCTAGTAAATAGTGGTGAAGCCATCGCCATGGAAGTGGACTCCACACTTGAACGAGACATACGCGAGGGACAAAAGAATGATGAGAAGATACAAGAGATCAGACAGCTCATCAAGGAGAATAAAGCTCCTGGTTTTAGAGAGGATGAACAAGGAACGGTGTGGCACGGGAAAAGGATCTGTGTGCCAGAAGTAAAGGAGATTCGTAAATTAATTTTGAAGGAGGCTCACGATTCCGACTATTCCATTCATCCTGGGAGTACGAAGATGTATCAGGACCTCAAAAGCAGGTATTGGTGGTATGGCATGAAGCGAGATGTCGCGGAACATGTTGCCCTATGTGACACATGTCAGTTGGTGAAAGCAGAACATCAACGACCCGCGGGATTATTGCAACCACTCAAAGTGCCTGAATGGAAGTGGGAAGAAATCAGCATGGATTTTGTCGTGGGATTGCCTAGGACCCAATCCGGGTATGATTCAATATGGGTCATTATTGATCGGCTAACCAAGGTAGCTCATTTCATCCCTGTGAAAGAAAGCTACAGCGGATCCAAATTGGCAGAATTGTACATGTCAAGGATCGTGTGTTACCATGGAGTGCCAAAGAAGATAGTGTCGGACCGAGGGACACAGTTCACCTCGAGGTTTTGGCAAAAGTTGCATGAAACCATGGGAACCCATCTGAATTTTAGTTCTGCCTATCATCCCCAAACTGACGGGCAGACGGAGAGAACCAATCAGATTCTTGAAGACATGTTGAGGGCATGTGCACTCAAAAACAATAGGAGTTGGGACAAGAACTTACCGTATGCGGAGTTTTCCTATAACAACAGTTATCAAGCTAGTATGAAGATGTCACCGTTTGAAGCTTTGTATGGAAGGAAATGCAGAACTCCCCTATTTTGGAACCAAACAGGAGAAAGTAAAGTGTTTGGTCCCGAAGTGCTACAAGAAGCCGAGGCGAAGGTGAGGGAGATTCGCAACAATTTGAGGATAGCACAAACACGCCAAAAGAGCTATGCCGATGTACGAAGAAGAGAACTCGTTTTCAACGTGGGAGACTATGTTTATCTCAAGGTGTCCCCTATCAGAGGACTTCGTCGGTTCAAAGTAAAAGGGAAGTTGTCACCTCGATACATCGGACCCTTTCAAGTTTTGGAAAGAAAAGGCGAAGTGGCGTACCAACTAGAGTTGCCAGTACATCTGTCGGACGTGCACGATGTGTTCCATGTGTCGCAACTCAAGAAATGTCTGAGGACGCCTGAGGAGGTGTTACCCATGAACGAAGTGGATGTAGCTGAGGATTTGTCTTATGCCGAGCAACCATACAAGATTTTGGAGACAATGGAACGTATCACCAGAAATAAGAGAATCAGAATGTGCAAGGTACAGTGGAAGCATCACTCAGAGGAGGAAGCCACCTGGGAACGGGAAGATGAGCTTAAGGCACAATTTCCGGAATTATTTTCTTAGAAACACCAATCTCGAGGACGAGATTTCTTTTAAGGGGGGTAGAGCTGTAACACCCCAAATTTTTAGTCAAGATTCAAATCTTTGGATTTAGAACCATAAAACATGTTCAGAGGGGAATTTAGAAATTTTTGGACGTATTGCATGTTTTGCAAAAATTCAAATTCAAACTGGAATTCAAATTATACTCAAAACAGAAAAGAAATGAAAAAGAAAAAGGAAAACCGGAAAAAAACTGGCCAGTGGGCCGAAACCCCAGCCGGCCCAGCAACCTCCCGCGCAGCCCGCCCCCGCGCGCGCCGCGCTGCCCCTCGCTGACGGGTGGGACCCGCCTGTCATCCCTAACCCCGCGACCCCGGACTCTTCTCCGCGCGCGCGCGATCGCAACCGATCGGGAAACCGCGCTCCGCAGCAGAATTCTGGACCCTGAGGACTCTAACTCGATCACAACAGAACCACCGCCCTCCCCCGGCTATAAAAACAACCGATCCGATCAGTTTTTCGCACGCGATCGCCGATTTTCACTCCGGTGAGCACCGAGACTTCGCCGGTGAATTCTGGCCGATCTAAGCTCGGAAACTCTGATCTAACTCGTTGGTCTTGATCCACCGCCTCCGGGGAACTTTGCAGGTGCAGAAAACCCGAAGATATACGGTGCAAATCCAGCTCCGACGAGCTTCGCCGTGGTTTTGCCTCGGACCTCGCCGCAGAGCACTTTCCAGGACCCCCGAGCTCGAGAAAACCCCCGAGGTGAGATCCCTGACCTCCCCTCTACCGATCTAGGCCATAAGATCACAGTTCTAGGCAGAATTCTCGAGGATCCGAAAGTTTCCGGCGAGATCGCCGCTTCCCGCCGCCGTGCGCCGCCGGCAGCGCCGCCCGCGCTCGATCAGAGCGACGTGGCCGCTTGTGCGCCGTTTATTTTAAATCGCACGGTAGACTTTAAAACCCCGCGTACCGGTTCGATGTTATAATCTCAGCCGTCGGTTTAAAATCAGACGGTCCACGTCAGCCCCGCGTTATAAAGACTGGAATTCTTACGTGCTACCCCCTGGGGTTCTCTGGAATTGAGAGCTAGCCCCGGAAACTTCAGATCTAGCCCCTGGAACTCCAGAAAATCATGTAAATTCATTTAAAAATCAGTTTTAGCCCCTGGACTTCATAGAAATTAGGAAAAACACCTCTGACAAGTGTAGCTAGACCCCTGGAACTTATGAAAATAATATTATAGACCCTGTAATGAGGTGAATTCATTATTTTAGCTCTGTTTAGTATTTAATTTAGAAAATTGAATATGTAACTAGTGTTTAAATATTAAAAAGGGGGACAAACCTAATTGTCAAAATTATTAAAAACTTTCTCAGTACTTAGAAAACTTTGGAGTGAGATAAAAATATATTTTTGGGCTGAAATAAATCTGTTTCATTTATTATTCACATTTAATAGTGTAGGGACACATTTTTAAGTAAAGAATAGTTAAAGAAAAATAGGGAAAATAATTATGAAATAGTATACATCAGAAGCCAAGGTCAAAATATGATCTTAAATTATTTAGGACCAGAACCTAATCTGTTTAGGTAGTGTGTACTACTAATTTAATAATAAAATGCACAATTATGCATAAGAATATAAATCTGAAAATATAGAAACTAGTAAATGATAAATGGAGTTTCTAAAGTATAAAGAATTCAGTTTAGGGTTGATAGAAATTATGAAGGCACATATGGAGAAGAAAAATACTTTTCATACATACTTGGTAGTTTAATATATAAGGAATTTATTTAAAACTGAAACACACATATATATATGTATATATATATATATATAGTATGTGAGTATAAATATGAACACCAAAGTAGGAATCCTACACATGTAAATGAAAGTGTATGCAAGCCCCAAATCAACACACATAGAGTATCCACAACACATAAAATGGTAAAGAAGCTTTCATAAATGTGAATGTGTGGTTTGTATGAAGTAGAAGTGTGAACTATGTCTTATGATTGTTGTTTTTCTTTTGCTATGTGTGATGGTATGAAGTAGAACCTGCTCAAGAACAAGTTATTCAATTCCAAGACCAAGACTACCCATTTCAAGAGCAGCAAGAAGGAGGCAAGTGTCCTTGACCACTTTGATCCTATGCTAGGATGTGTAGATAGAATTATTTGCATTGTCAAGTTAAATATGAAACCCATGCTAGGAAGTTTCCTAGAATTGCATTACCTTGTTTCCTTGAAGCTTGGGTTGGGATTTATATTGTCATGTCATTTATACACATGCATATGCTTAGCCATGCTTAGAATGGGATATTTGGGACATGAGATCATCAGTTTATATTACCATACTCTTGAATGAGACATTGTGAGTTATGTAGAGGTAGGGATCAAGGCAAGTTGGATGTTTTGGTTGTGTGCTGGGTGCACGAGACTTGGGTTTGTGTTTAGTACTTGCCTGGATCCTAAGGACCGGTTCATGGAGCATGTAACCCGGCTTTACAGTGCCAACCACATGCTGAGATGGGGCAGCTTGGCCAATTAATTAGGTGTATCCCCGGCGTAGTATGGGTGTGTTGGATGGTGCGGGGAATAGGAGTCAGCTGGACTGCCATATGAACCGCAAGGCTCAAGAGGGGGCCACTGCAGCGGGGTTGGAGCCTCTTGTATGCTGTTAGGGGTGAAACCTCAGTGGGCCCACGCTCGTCGGGAATCCCTTTGTAAAGGCTTCGTAGTGATCTCTTGGCCACACACCTGGGAAGTGTGAATGTGGTTCGTAGCCACTGGCATAATGGAGGTTCTTTTAGTCCACCCGGCAACGGGGGATGAAATCACTACTTGTGGGTACAGTGGTACAAACTCTGCAGAGTTAAAAACTGTCTTGACAGCCGTGCTCACGGTTAAGAGCGGCCTGGACTTATTCATGATTAGAGGATTGATGGTTGTGAATGTTAAGCGGGGAGCTTAACATTGGAATGATGTTATGGTTATTTGGTTATGATGATGGGATGGGAGATTGGGACCATTTCACCCGTGTAGTAATGTTGGTGCTTAATAAGCTAAGGTGATAGGTATTAATTGCGTAGTGCTTTAACCATGAGTTCAACCTCTCCTTGTTCTAGCCATGCATGATATAATTTTCCCACACTTGCTGAGTACCATTGGTACTCAACCTTGCATATTTGTTGGTTTATATTGCTGCTCAGGTCAAGATAATGAGATGGTGTATAATGACCAAGATTTTGGACCCGAGGAAGGTTTCTAGGTTCATGAAGACCCCCGGGCAACACCTGTAATGGAGCCCTAAAGAATAATATTCCGCTGCTAGTTTATTTACTTGTGATGAACTTATTATTGTCCATCGAGACATTTATTATGTAAGACTTATTTATATTCGACACCTGGCTTGTAATAAATGATGCTTCACTATTTGTCATCACATGTATGAGAAAATGATCCTGGCATACATGTGATATTCACTTGGTTGTTTCTTCGGAAAAACCGGGTGTGACAGTCACCCGCAGCGGCGTCGGGGGGGCTCGGTTTACTTCGCGTGGGAGGAAATCAATCAACGACCGTGTGCTTCACTGAGGTCTTTTGCAATTGTTTATTTTCCCCCAATGACAAGTGGGTCCCACTTGTCAGTGCTCCCCCCCACCCCTCAAAAGATCTCCAAAATTTGGCAAGGGATGAATTCAAATGTTTGAAGTTTCAAACTGACCTACATTTGTATGGTTGGGCAAATTTCCCCCAAATTCAAATGTATATTTGAATTCTTTGCACATTTGGATCCTTTGTGGAAAAATGGTTAGCAAATTTTTTTTCAAAAATTATTGAAACTTTGCCTCCCCACTAATTTGGACCTGAGGAGTCCAATTATGCACTTTGATCCTTGTTTTAGCTGCTGCAATCATGAATTTGAATGCAACAGTTTTGAATCACCCTCTCATGTGTGATCATATGTGTAGGATTTCCACTTTGTGAAAGTGTAGGTTTCCCCTCTATCCACTCTTTTGATGGAGGTTACTTGCTCTTCCCACTTTTTCACCATCTATCCACAACAAGAACTGTGGTGTTGTGAGGTGAAGAAAAGTTTTTGCAAGTCCCTTTTCTTGGGCTTTTACAAAGTCCATACTTATGTCTTCCCACTTCCATGCTGGAACCTTCAGCGGTTGAAGTGGTCCGGCTTTCCTCATATGGTCGGCTTTAACCCGCCGACACGTATCACACTCGGATACATACTTCTCAATCTCTCTTTTCATCCATGTCCACCAGAACTTAGATTTTAAGTCCTGGTACATCTTATTGCTTCCCGGATGAATGGAGTACTTGGATAAATGTGCTTCATCCAGTATCTTCCACTGCAATTTCATGTTTCGGGGTACCACTATGCGGTTGTTAAAACATAGAGTACCCTCTTCATCTTTGTGGAACATCTTCAACTCACCGCTGTCCACTCTCCTCCAGATGTGAGACATACCCCTGTCTCTCTTCTGAGCCTCTACAATCTATTCTCGGATTGTAGGAATAAGAGCGAGGTTGAACAGCGATTCATAGGGGACTAAGCGCAGGCTTGGTTCTCCTTCTTCGTGTGCAGCAATGGCTAAATGGTGAACATGGGCTTTCCGACTAAGTGCGTCGGCAACCACATTCGCTTTGCCCGGATGGTAATGATTTTCAAGTTCATAGTCCTTGATCAATTATAGCCATCTTCGCTGCCTCATATACGATTCTTTCTTTGTGAAGATGTACTTCAAGCTTTTGTGGTCAGTGTAGAGATGTACTAGATTGCCTAGTAGATAATGTCTCCACATTTTCAATGCTAAGACCACTGCAGCTAGATCAAGGTCGTGCGTCGGGTAATTCTGCTCATGACCCCTGAGTTGTCGGGATCCATACGCGACCACACGTCCTTCTTGCATCAATACACAACCCAAACCAATGTCGGATGCATCACAATAGACATCAAACGGCTTCATGGTGTCCGGCTGGGCCAAAACTGGAGCTGTAGTGAGATACTTCACTAAAGTTTAAAAAGCTTGTTCGCATGAATTGCTCCAATCATACTTGGTGCTTTTCTTCAACAGCTTCGTCATAGGTTTAGCGACTTTGGAGAAGATTAGAATGAATCTCCGATAATAACCCGCTAAACCTAGGAAACTCCTCACTTCATGAACAGATGTTGGAGATTTCCAATTCAGCACTTGCTCGATTTTACTTGGGTCCACAGCGATGCCTTCCGCTGAAATAATATGCCCAAGAAACGGCACTTTGCTGATCCAAAACTCACATTTACTGAACTTTGCATATAGCTTGTGATCTCTCAGGCGTTGGAGTACAATACGCAAATGTTCAGCATGTTCTTCTTCTGACTTTGAATAGACCAAGATGTCGTCGATGAAAACCATGACGAACTTATCTAACTCCGGCATGAACACAGAGTTCATGAGATACATAAAGTGAGCGGGAGCATTGGTCAACCCAAAATACATGACAAGATATTCATAAAAACCATATCTTGTCGAGAACGCCGTCTTAGGTACGTCTTCTGCCCGGATTTTTATCTGATGATATCCGGACCGAAGATCCATCTTGGAGAATACCTTAGAACCCACTAGTTGAGCAAACAAAATGTCGATGCGCGGTAGTGGATACTTATTCTTGATAGTGACAGCATTCAGTGGACGATAATCTACGCATAGTCTCAAAGTTTCGTCCTTCTTCTTCACGAAGTGTGCCGAACAACCCCAAGCTGATGAACTTGGGCGTATAAAACCTTTGTCCATGAGGTCATTCAGCTGCTCCTTCAATTCTGCTAGCTCCTTTGGTGCCATTTTGTATGGTCGCCGAGAAATAGGTGTTGTTCCCGGTGCTAGTTCAATCTTGAACTCTACATCATGTTCGGGCGGCATGCCCGACAAGGAACACATCTGGATATTCACATACCACTGGAATATCCTCAAGTTTAGGAGCTTCAATCTGATGCACCGCTGCAACTCGTTGTGATGGATCCACAAGATTCAATGTGTTGCAACCGTGTATTGCGGAATTCAGTTGGACAATCCGAGAGCTGATGTCAAAGATAGCTCCATAATGTGTTAACCATGACATCCCCAAGATAATATCAATCCTTTGGCCTTTAAGTATGATAAGGCTCGCAGGATAGATGTTTCCACCCAAACATAAAGGTGCCCGAGAGACCATCTCATCTGTCGATATCTTGCCTCCGGGTGAGCTGATATGAAACGGATGCTTAACTGTGCTAAATGGAAGATTATTCTTCATCACATAGTCTCTGCTAAAAAAATTGTGGGTGGCTCCAGAATCAAACAACACGAAAGTGGGCTGTTCATGTAAAGTGAACATGCCCGCCAAAACTGGTTCGCCTTTTGCAATGTCCTCAATAGCAGTATAATTAACCCTGCCAGCTTTTGAAAGATTCTTCTGTGAAGGTTCACGATGCTGATCTGAGCATTGACGAGACAACACATAAGTGTGGCTCTGCTCAGCTCCACGACGGTTTCGTGCTGCAGAAATACTCAGCTCTCTACTAACACGAGGTGGAGATAATTCGTGCGTAGCTGGTTGCGGTAGGGTTGCACGAATAATTTCTGACCGCTGCTGTTGAGGTGGAGGCTCATAAGTGATAAACTCCAGCCATGGTTGTGAGAGTTGCACCACTGGCTGAATTTGTTTCCTAACTGGCGAGTAATACCGCACTCGATAGTTCGGACTAATCTCGATATCACTGTCTACTAGTGGTATACTTCTTTTCAACTCCGCTTCACAACGGAGATGCATGTCTTCTTTAATAATAGCGGCATTTACCAACTCATTGTTAATACCGTTATTGAACAAGGTAACTTGTTCCTGAAGTTCGACATGAAAACCTCAGTAGAAATATTCACAGTTCAACACTTCCGAGTCTACCATATGAGTGGTGTATTGCATCAAGTCTTCAAACTCCTTGAAGTACTCATACGCACTCCTTTCTCCATGCTTTAATTCCAAAAAGTCTTGATACTTTGTTCGAAGAATTCCCGAACAAACGTGCCGTGCCCGGAAAACATTCCGGAATTCATACCATGTCACTCGATGACCTTCAGGAAGAGTAGCGATGTACTCTGCCCACCAAGCTCCAATGGCTCCGTGGAGTTGTTGAGCGGCAAATAGAGTCTTCTGATATTCATCGCACTCAAGCATATCGAATTTAGCTTCAATACATTGAAGCAATGAGCCGACTCCAACGGTTTTTTTGCTTCCGAGAAAACCGGTGGTTGTCTTGCTAAGAAATCCATATAAGTGCTTGGCAGGGGGTTTTGCTGTAGTGTCTCCTGTCGTATGATTTATCGCACCAACAGATCCAGAGACTCGGCCATCTTTGCCAAGATTTCCGCCAATCCGGTTGATGATGTTGGCACTTCTTGTCGTGGCGAATTACTTTCGCCATGACTTGACTCACCAACCTCACTCCTGGAAGGAGCACGATCCATGCTGCAAGAGTGAGCAATTTACTGTTAAAATTCAAAGTTTAAACTCAACTTGAATTCAAAAACATAACCGTAAAAGCATCACATCAATATTGCAGCATTACACAAGCTAACTAGGGTTTCGACAATTCTGAAATCTACCAAACTTGAGCAAGTTTGTCCAAACCCTTAATTCCAACAGTAGGACAAACTGAAAAATAACTCAAGAATATGTTAGGGAGCTTAGAGAAGTCTAAAACATCCATGTCCACAACAAGTCCCAAGCTAAATGGCAATAAGCACTACTCTGTTCAGAATGACCAATTGGTCTTAACCCCAGAATTTGAATATGAAAATGGCAATTTCACGTCTCAAGTTTAATATCAAATTTATAGTTAACTTCAATATCTTTTCAACGAGTATTCATTTGTCTTCATATCAGTTCTGGATCAAATTTGTGATATCTCAAAGTTAACAGAAATCTGGAACAATTTTGACAGCACCTCCTTTGAAAGTGTCTGTTTTGTCCGCAAGATTTCATCACTTTAAACTCCAAATCTGGAGAAACTTTGAACTACAAAGTCATAGCATATATCACAAGCTTTCCAACGGAGTATTACATGACCCTTATAATTTTTTCTATTAAAAGTTATGGTCGAAATAGAGAAATTTCCAGAGAGCAATTTGTGCCTGCCCTGTTTTTGGGCAGTTCACACTCCTCTGAGAATTTCATCCATTTGGAGGGTGATTCTGATCTTGAGTTCTACTGATGAGTTGTAGAAGACATCAAAACCATTCCAGAAATATATCACACACCTCCATTGGTTCAAACAAACAAAGTTTATGCCCTGTTCAAATTCAGCAAAATTCTGCTGAAAACAGGGGAAGTTATTCCTAAGTCTTTGTGAATAAATCTATACTCCCAATTGACTCTTAGTTTAATATAGGAGTTCATTAACCCCTAATAGAATCCTAGACTCCAAATTTACTCTTTTTCTTTTCAAACCTTCTTTTCCATGCAGTTCAAATCATATCACGGTACTACGTTTCCTCACCAAATTAATCCTAACCGGCTTTGTACCGGCATATACGTTTCAAGTGGTGGCAATAAAACGATCACTCACAAACGTTTTCTACACGACATGTACTAACGTGGTTAATGTACCTGCAGAAAACCACTCAATAATGATGCACACATTGGTTTGTCATTTCAGGCAGGTCTATAGCATAGTAAAAGCATACGCCCCGTATCATTGCCATACGGGCCGTCCTTGAGTCAAGCCACGTCTCAAGGTACATGATCGGGTTATTCACCACCCGACGGGGGCTCCACAGCTTTGCAATAAAGCACACCGGTGGAACAGCGCTCTCATATGCCTCATAGGACATGAAGAGTCCTAGAGAACACACTTCGTGTTACAAACCACACGATGGGGTCTCCTCCTCTTTCCCCTGGGTTTGCTCACTGGAGGCTAGTGCCATTCATATGTCTCTAAGACATGAAGAGTCTTAGAAAACATATTCACTTCCCGTCCATTGCTGAACGGAACCTCCCACACTACTTTCCTCGTATGGGTGAGCTAACCGAAATTGATCCGCTTTCGGTGGCGTTCATTACCATTCTTACCTCCACGTAGGTGCGTCGTTACTGAATTTAAATACTGAAGAGTAACACACTGTTAGCTTGCCACCTTAGGTAACTATGCTAATAATACTCCTTATGTGGGCATACTATACGTTCCTCACTCGTATATTCTTAAGTTATCAAAAATAGACCCTTTTCATGCGTGCTATTCCAATGCGGCTCTGATACCATGCTGTGAGGGGGCCACGCCCGGGAATCGCAGTGGGTGGTGCCGTGCGATGCGGCACCCAAAAGCATGCACGAAAAGAGGCCCAAGAACATAATGGAACCATTTTGTTACTCAAGATAAGTTCTTTTACAACATAAGTACACATGCAGCGGAAATTAAAACTAGCTGGACAATCTACTCACTCTCGACCCTAACTACGCCGAAGAGAAGCCGTTCAGCCCGTGAACGCTTCCTACTAGCTTCACCAAAGAAAGGCAGCGGCTAGATTTCCGATGAGTGGAACAAACCGTGAGGTTCATCGTCTCACCGAACAACCCACTTCATAGCAGGCATCCTGCTACCTGCAAAAACAACTCAGAAGCAACCGTGAGCACTAAGGCTCAGCAAGACTTAACCGTCACTTTTAAACATGTAACTCTAAATGCAGGGGTAGTAAGACAGTAGGAACAGGAATTTGCAAAATGCAGCTTGACTAAACTTGATCCTTATATTCAGATTCTTATAGCCTTCATTTTAGTGGTCCTCACGCCTCACAACATCGGAAGTCCACAATGAAACAAGAAACGCTTATCCCGATGTTGCTAGCCTAAGGTGAAAATGAAATTTAGTTGGCTCTATATCTACTTCAGTCAAGGTTCCAGTACAGTGATTAATCCACAAACAGCAAGTTAAGAGACTTAGTTCCTCTTCTTACTACGTCACGGCGCAGTGGGCAAGTATGCTCAATCCTCTTCCGCGAGCGACGGTGATTCGAATCAATAACAACCCGGAATACACGACACATACACCGGCCTCGAAACACTCTATCAAGATCTCTTTCTTACGTTGTATGCAGCAACCTTTCACACGAAACCCCGACATAGAAAAACGCTTCGCGCCGAGTAGGATGGTCCTCTACGCGGACACGTCGATGTTGCCCGCTAAAGGATTTACACCTCCCGCCTTCTCAACGCCAGTCCCACGCGAAGGTTGAGTTTCTATATCATGGTCCATCGAGTTACATCGGTTTCATGGGTCCCATACCCCACTATATATCCGGTACAGCTCAATCTTGTCCAGCAGGGCTGCATACATACGGTCCTTAACAGACACGGACGGGGCTACAACTAACCTCCACATTTGCCTTACTATCCCGGTCAAGGCCAAATGTGGTCTCAAGCATTGTCACACCCATCGCAGGTCGAGACCAACCTTGAGCGCTCCATCCTACAGGAACATCCCCGTCCCCATCTCATTTTCACGAGGGTGCTCTTAGCATTTACCTCTCGCGAGTAACTCCATTACTCGAACTTTTTCGCGAGTAACTTTGTACTACTCGACATCTACCGAGCTAGCTACAACATTAGCCTAGCATCTACAACGAGGCAAAGCCTACACTAAACCTTCTACTCAGGGATGTAATAGCCATGCAAGTGAGTTTGAAACATCCTAAACATAATGCACAATATCAAGTCTAATACAATGAGGTGAAGTAAAGCAAAATTTAAAACGGTAACGATATGCAAACCGGGGCTTGCCTTGCTCAACGGTTTTTTTAGAAGCTATGAGTTAGTCTTCCTCCGGAGAATACGCCAAACTCGTCACGAGATGGAGATCCCCGCTGCAGAGTCGAGTCCTCGTCGAACGTCGACGTCATGTGAGCTATTAAGATGATTTATGCACATGTATTCAAAAGCAATTTAGAAAATGATTCAAAACTGTTGTACCAGTTAACTCACACCTAAAAGGGACAAACAACAGCAAGGTTTATGTTGTTGGATCTAAACCTTAGAGAAGAAGAATGCTAGGTGACAAGTGATACTAGTAATCACCATGTGATTAAGTCCATTGTATGGACACTTAAACCTAAAAGATGGTAGCTCAAGTTACAGAGGTCCAACGAATCTGAGAATTTAACCACAGACTCTATGGAAGGTATTTAGGCAGTGTGCAAAAATTGAGCTCATGAAATGGCTTCATGTGAGCACAACAAATCCTTATGTGATTTTCACTAATCTGCCATTAGCCCCTAGATATTAAGCTTTCATATGCTGCAAAGTAGACATGTTGTGAAGTAAAAAATGTCCTGAGTCCATAGGAATTGGTTTTACAATTTGTGGAGTTTCCTACATGGAGATATGGATTTTAGAAGGATTGGGAAAAAGCTGAAAATGTCTCTGTTCATTTTTCCAATTTTTTCAGAGAGATATGGAATGAACACATCATTTGACCAAGCAAATGAGATCCAATGCCTCTGAAAATTTTACTGGAGTTCAAGGAATTCAGGAACAATGTGCTGGCCAAATTTGGGAATTTTTCCAATAAACAGAACTCCTTTTAAAATTCATACAAAAATTTTTTAAATGAATTAATGAGCCAAATCCAGGGATTTTCTTAAACATTTGGCTGCACCCCTGGATTGTACACTTTGAGAGGAATCCAACAAAATTTGTTTCACAATTTTTGGACACTCCTACACAAAGTTATGGCTCTCCAAAGTTTGAACTAAAGTGGGAAAATCTGGAAAATGTTTAAATGCCGACAGTGGGTCCCACCTGTCATCCCTAACCTCCAGACTCACGCCAAACAGGGCAGTGGGGCCCCCTCCGGCGAGGTCGTCGGAAAAGCACTTCCCAGCCACCTCCGGACCCCCTGCTGGCCGCCCCCCCCCATTTTCCCCCACGCTGAACACGTTGGTGAAGTCGCCGGCGGCTGAAACTCGCCGGAAAACAGGGCGCACCGGCCACAGCAAACCCTAGTGCTCCGGTGAGGTCGTGCATGGTGAATTCTACACCAAATGGTCGATTCTTGGGCTCTAAAGCACCAGTACATCATGTAAAAGACCGGCATGAGGTCGAAACAAGCCGAGGAGCGCTCTAAACCTATCGGCACCGTGCACCCGATAGGGTCCAGCGGTATACCCTCAAAAAAACTTGGATTCCACACTCTACACTCAATTTCTTGGTCCAAAATTGATGTAGGAGGTGTACTAGGAAGTTAACATCCTGTGTGTGAAGTTTGCGACCCAACAAACACGATTTGAGGACGAATTTTACAATTCCTTACCTCACGGTCCGTTTCTGCCGCCCGGGAGAAAAACTTGAAATTCTCCCTCTGTGATCAATGGCTAGGGCTGAGCTTCGGAGGTGAGAAACTAGGCTTGTAGGTGCACCGATGGGGCGGCTTGTTTGGGCGTGATCACTCCTGGTTTGGGCTGGCCACGGTGATCAGTTTCGGTCCTCCGACGTTCAACACGGGAGCAGCAGAAACTTTTCTGTTTCTAGGTGCCGGTGAGATCGGGACGGCGGAAGGAAGGTGCTAGCCGGCTAGAGCACTCATTGGCGATGATCTTTTCTGTGGAGACCTCAATCATCTGGCGCTCAGGTGTCTGTGTGGGATCGAGAGAAGCAGAGGGCGCTGTTCTGCTCGGGAGAGAAAATAGCGAGCGAGAGCTCGAGCAGGGAGAAGGCCAAGAAGGTTTGTTGCACTCGCTGTGGAGGATCAGAACGAGTAGGAGGCGAGCAAGCAGGAGCTGGCGCCGGCAGTACGTCGGTAGCACTGCACCGAGCGGTGGCGCACATACAACAGTGGCTGGGGTCGGTTGCAATTTTGTGAGACTGACCGGTGGGGTCCACAGCCACAATTCTCCCTCTTATCCCCCATTTCGATTTAAAATAGCAAACGAGCTCCGAATTTGATCAAGGACAGGTCAAAATTTTTTATGAGGAACTCAAATCTGAAATCAGATTTTTAAATTGAGTTTGTTTGGTTCAGAATTCAAATTCAAGTTTGAATTTGAATGTGCCCTCATTTCATCCTCGGAATAACTAGTATATGAAACCTAAAATTCTCCAAATTGGAAATTTAGGCTCTTGAATACATGAGAAATGCATCTATGATCTCACATATAGACCTTTGGACAATCTGAATAGGAATCCTTTCAAAAGATTCACAATGGTGTTTAAATTTCCTCCACTCTCCTCATAGAGAAGGTGCACATGAGGTAGAGTTTTGGGAGTGTAATTATTTCCCATAGGTTAACATGTGTTGAGCATGGGCTAGAGAAAATTTTAAACTCCCTCACATGTCCATTTGTGTGTTCATCATTTCACGTGACACAACTATAGTCTTTTATCGCCTTAACTTTGTTTCATCAGTTGACATCAAACTTTACAAAAGTTAGGGCTGTTACAGTTCAACTGTGACAGAACTAGTATAGATTGTAGAGAATGAAGTCACAAAGACATCACAACAAGAATCATGGAAATCCGTTGAGAGAACTCAAGTTACGATCGAAAGATCGAACAAAGGTCAATCTGTCCTACGCGGGAAAAAACAGTTCTGGAATACTGCAAAGAAACTCGTGTAGATCAGAAACCACAAATTCAATGACACGACCCCACGGTCTTGTCGAGCCAGGATCACGCTGAGGGGTGCTGCGTTGCACAGCACCGTACAACACACATCAAAGGTACAAAGCGGAAGCGAAATTTTATTACATAAACAAGTTTGTGAACATGTTTACATCAAAATAAGTCCAGTCTACACTCACGGGCGTAGTCTATGCATCAAGTTCATGTTCAGCCCTTGAACGTGTCCTTGCTAGCACACACGCACACTAACTCTGCGGCGTGCACGACTCCCACTCGACGGGGTTCCCCTCCTTGGGTTCCGTCTCCTCTTCTGGAGTCCCTTCCTCATAGAACCCTGCAAAAGCTTCAAACACAAGCAGTGAGCACGAAGGCTCAGCAAGTCTGACCCGTCTCACCTAAACATGGAACTTCTAAATGAGGGGTGGTGGGTTACATGAGGTAAAAATCATTTGCAAGGACTCGCCTAATTAGTAGAACCTTACTTTCAAGTTTTAGCAGCAGGTTGTGGAGAACCTTACGCTAAGGTACATGAGAGAGCTGCAATCAAACAAGAAACGCATTTCTCTTATGTACTTTGCCCAAAGTTGAAAAGAACTTTAGTTAGCTCTAAACTACAGCATATCATTAACAATCAATGTCCATCATTAAATCAGCAACATTTTATCATGTGACTAGCCTGTTCTTTCTACGTCACGGTACAGTGAACAAGTGGTACTCACTGACCGCGAGGGACGGTGATTATAATCGATTTACACCTGCAGGGTTACCCGAACAACCCGTCACGTGTGCCCGTACTCAATGTTGCCTGCAACAACCATCACGGACGCCGTACGCAACTACCTTTCACCCATTAGCCAAATGTTGAACCGGTCCAATCGTCCCGAGCAAGAGGTCTCTGCACAGGCATCTCAGTGCCGCCAGCCGATTTACACCTCGAGCTCTCAACCTACCCTCTAAACGACCAGCTATGCCTCAACACCCAGCTACCCGAGTTACATCAGTTTCCCGGTTCCCATATAGCCGGTAGGTCTTCGGTACTGTTCTAGCTTGTTCAACAGGCCCGCACACGGCTCGGTCCTCAATCGACACAAGCGGAGCTACAGCACACAGGCCCCAAAGTCCTGCTGCCCTTACCCTCCGCTCGGTCTCATCTTTCTTGCCATGTGTATCATGTGCTATCTCTACCCGAGCGATGTGCCTTTAGCCTATTCTCGCGAGTAGTTCCAACTACTCGACTTGTACCGAATCCTACTCTATCTTAGCAATGCAGTGGCTAACGAGGTTTTCAATCCTAATACCAACCCATGGCTTTCTTGGATATGCACTTGGGTTTCCAAACAAGACTCTAATGCAAGGAACAATAGTATTCAAGTATGTGCGCAAAACAATAAAAATTTGTAAAAAGGTTAATGCAAACCGGAGCTTGCCTTGCTGCTCTTGGTCGTAGGCTAGCTGGTCTTCCGGAGTAACGAAGTCTAGGACTTCGGGTTCCTCCTCGACCTTAGCGACTACATGATAGAAGCAATACATGTATTAATTTAAATGCAGTTGTATTAACTTTTAAACTTGTGAAGTCTATAACTCTTACTAGACAAGCCCAATCACTGTGAAACTTTTACTGTGGTTGGGTTACAACCTAAACAGAAACTTGGTCAAGTTTTAGTTGCAGCAAAGCTCATTTGAGCCCTCCACAATTAATTATGTTCTTGACCTTAATTGAAGGCTTTTAGGGTGTCCTAAGGATTTTCATGAAACAAACTATGACTTTCTGAAAACTAGATTTTCATAGAGTTCTAATGGAGTTGGTCTCACTTAATTTGAAGGTTCCTAGCTAAAGATATGAGCTGAACAATTTCAGAGAAAATTCTGAAAATGTTTCTGAACATTTTTTATTTTCTCTGGAACAGTTTGACTAATCACACCATTAGGTGGACAAATGAGCTCAATTGGATCTGAAATTTTTATGGTAGTTCAGGGATATTTTGGTGAACATCCCAGCAAAATTTCAGGATTTTCCTCCAAAGGATTCTCCAGTTAAAATACCTAACAGTTTAAAATTTGAGGAATTAATTCTGGAGAAATAAGGATTTTCATGAATTGAAACTTGATTTGCTGGAAAGTGCTCAGAGAGCTGAATCCAACAAAATTTGGTTCACTCGATTTGGAGCTTTCTAGCCAAAGTTATGAGGATTTGAAGTTTGGAAGAATTCTGAAAATCGGGGAAAAGTTTAAACTCGCGGGGGCCCGCAGGGACACGTGTTGAGCGCGGAGGTGTCCGGCACACTGAGGCCCACAGTGTATTTGCGCGTCAGCACATCCCATCCCAGCCACACCCAATCCCGATTTAAATTCTTCAGCCGCTGACACGTGGGCCAGCCGGCTTCGTCTTCCTCCCGCCGTTCTCTCGCGCCCGCGCCTCCGACCTCGCCGGAGCAGACCCGGAGCTCACCGGCTTGCCACTGCCGGATCTCCCATGGTCTGAAACTCGCCGCCAGGGGGTTGTCGACGTCGAGGAACACGCCGGTGGTGTCAGGTCGGGCTGGGGGTGACTAGAAATAGCCCGGCGACGTGCCGCGGCCTCGGTTGAGGTTCGGTGCCGTCGACCGTGGGTTCTAACCTGCCAACACCTTGAACAAACGGTCCTATAGCATCAGTGTACCTCTAGGAAGCTCGACAAGGTGTCAAAAGGGTTAAGGGATGGCGGCAAGTCGGTCGGCACCGTGTGACCGATCGTGCCCGCCATGACCGCCCTTGATCGAGCTCGAAATTCGTCACTCCTAGACAGTTTCACGCCACGGATGCAGAAAAGAACTTGATCGCTGGCTAGTCCAGCATTTATGTGCAAGATTTGATAACCACCGAAAGATCATAGAGCGAGAATTTGAAGAAACCGTACCGGAAGCTCAGTTTAAGGTTGCCGGAGCAAAAACTGAGAATTCACCGGCGAGAGTTCACGACGTGGCTTGATCTTCAGGTGGAAGCAGCGTGGAGTCCGTGCGCTCCTGTTGCCGCCCTTGCTCGGCCATGGAAGTGGCTGTAGTGTTCTGCCCACGTGAGACCGATCGCCGTCCTCCAGCTAAACTGCGGCGGTCGTCGTTGATCACGGGAACAGGGGCCAAAACCCGGTGGTTCAGGCGTTGGGAGGGTGGTGCTCGAGCTCAGGATGTTGCCTGGCTACTCAGAGAGGCGAGGACACGATTGTTTGCTGTGTTTTCCCGATCGACCGAGAGCTCGGGAAGAAAAGGAATGGCGCCGCCCAGTGTCGCTTACAGGGATAAGAAGGCACCCGGTCTTCACCCTGCTGAGGCGGTGACGGTCACGTGGGGGCGTGAGCAGGCCGCCTGAGCGCCAGCGCGCGTAGAGGGGAAGCAGCTGGTGGCGCCGGTGGCTGCTCGGTGGCACAGCCGACAGCTGCTCGGTGGAATTTCCCACCGAGGCTGTGACTTTGTGTGCAAGTTTTGCCTCCTCCTCTCTATGACATGTGGGTCCCACCCAGGGTTTTAACCTCTGAAATTTACTCCTAATCACTGTTGTAAACAGTGAGCCCCATAATACCCCTGGTGATTCAAATTATCCACCCATGAGCCATTTGAATTGAGTAGAATTCAAATTGGGTTTGGTTTGAATGAATTTCAGCACAAGTTAAGTTTTGAATTCAAAGAAAGTTTGAATTTGTCCCACTTAGCTCATGTCAAGATCAACTCCAAACGGAGTGAAAATTGGTGTGTGAGCTCACAAAAATATGCTGAATAAGAATATGCCTCCCACTTTTGAATTCATGGGATAAAAACAGTTTGAATTTGAATATGGTTTCAAACTGTCCTCTTTCTAGCTATACCAAAAAGGACCTCAAAAAGGTTTTGAATATGGGTGAAACTTGGCATGGACATCCTTAGCAATGTGTAGAAGTTTTCATATGTCCAGCCCATCTATATCACATGTGGGAAATACCACTTTTGCAATATGTGAGTTTGTTTTTTCTAATGAGCATGTTGATGGTGGTTACTTGCTCTTCATTTGTGTTCATCAACTTTCCTCAAATGAGGTGTGTGGTGTGGTGATGAACACTTCAAATATGTGTCAAAAACTGAGGCCCTTACATTCAATGACCGTGAAATTTTTACAGATGATATATAATAAAGTTGTGAAGACAACCCAAAAAGAATCACATCAATTGGACCTGTAAAACTCCAGTTATGATAAAACCACCGAAGCAAGGTAGTGCTGAACAGAAACTCGACGAGAAAAACTTGTCTGAAACAAGTCGGATGAATAAGGCACAAAAATTCCTTTAGAATACGAATTCTATTTATCAAAACACAGGAGGAACAGCCCCAAAGTCATGCTCTCCACGAGCCTTGGCCTCCCTTGCTTATATAACCAGCTCTATGGCCAATCCAATTCAAACTAGGACTCCTACTCCTACTTGGATTCAAACTATAACTTTTCAATACTGCTCAAGACTCTTCTTTACGTAGATAGAAGCAATCTTAAGACTTCCAAACACTTTAGGAACATCCCAAACATTACTAAAACAACTCTACTTCATGCCTAACACGAAATCCTGTTATAACCAACTCGAAACTTTCCATAAACAAACCATAACCGCCTCAGCCTCAGCCTGAGCGCAAAATCCAGCCGGTTGAACCTTTTCAACCATATCTCCACTTCCATATCTCTTCACCACGCCTTGGAACCATGTTGCCACGTCCATGCACTCCTTGCACACGTGCAAACACTTTCTAACAACGTCCACGATACCTTCATATGCATTGTTCTTGATCCAAACATGCTGCGTGACCTCCCGATCAACTCAACCATAATTCCTCCCAAACTTGGTTGTTGAACCTCATCTTCTCCCTAAGACTAGATCAATGGATCCCGTCATCAGCCATATCTTGAACTCAAGCAACACCTGCACATGAATAAAACAACCAATACTTTCGAGCACAAGTCCGCGACTTTACTCACATTAGTTCTGAAAACCACAACACCTTACGTGAACACCTCACATAAGCATGTTGCGAACCATAGCAAAATGTTAACCACAGTAAACAGCCATAACACTTCAAAAACTTAGTAAAAGAATACTAAGCAAACTTTCCATAGATGTAAAGAAAGTTCGAAACATTTGCATGGTAAAAACAGGACCATTATGATTTAGCTCCGGACCTTGCAAAAGCTAACCGGACCTTGAGCCGGGGCTTACCAAAGCTAGTAGAAACTAGCACCGGAACTTACCAAAGCTAGTTAGACCTACTGCCGGAGCTAACCAAACACATGCCGGACCTAGCCATAGCAAGTCGGACCTTACGTCGGATCTTATCGGAGCTCGGACCTAAGTCGGACCTTGACAAAAAGAGTGTTTTGGAAGAATTCAAAACTTCTATCATCATAGCCAATGTATTCAGCAAACATAGGTCTCACAATCTCCCCCTTGATGAATGCATTGGCAACACCATTTAAAATCCGAACATTGTCCTATTCACATGAAAAGTTTTGAAACACTCAAATGAGAATGAAATTCCGAAACAAAAATTTCTCCCCCATATACATATTTCTCTCCCTTTCTAAATCAGAAATAAAATGAGAAGAAAAACAAAAATTCTCCCCCTGAGAAGAATCGTGCCAAAACACTTGTGAATCGTGCAATGTGTGATCAATTTCTCCTCCTTTGACAATGTATTCAGCAAGGTTCAAAAGAGAAATTTTAATTGTTATGAGCATATTTATAACATATACATATAAAGCAAAGCTCATTCAAGCCATACTATCAATTAACATACACTATCACATCAATGAGATACATAAAGTAGTGTAAGCCATGCGAGAGATCAAGTGTAATATTCAATTTAAGAAAGTCATGATCTCACAAACTTAACCATGTCAAGACCTGAAAGCATGACACTTGTTGCTGCATTTTAATTATTTTTCAAAGAACAAATTCAGATCATATGACATTTGCAATAGATTATATGCCGCATCAGCCTTATACTAACCAACCAAGCCAAGCCTATGACATTTGACAATCAGAAGCTTAAGGACATGGTTTTAGTCATACACAACTTCTTCCAAGTTCATATCTAAGTGCAATGATAAGCCATCTCAAAAGAATAAGTGCGATGCATGCATATTCTCTTGATCTTTTTCTTAATTTTTCATTTGAACATAAAAGCTCAACATGTGAATAGTCGATTGATTATTTTTTCATTATTAAAAGCACTTATGAGCATGCAACAAGTTTAAAACATAAAGAAAGTTTGATCATGACCGAATTTAGTGTAAATGATTATTCCAATTACTAGTCATGGAAAAAACTACAAAATGTATAACATGAGTAATGTAGTAAGAACTTTCAGCATATAAAAGGAATCATAAAGTCATATATGTATGAAATACTATGCTCATATTATTTTAAATCCGGATTCACACATAGAGTTCCCAAGTTTCAAAACTCCCCCTCAATTTAAGCCATGAAGATGCATAACCCCTATTTCAATATGAATGAAACAAAAACGAGTGAAATCCAAAGGTTTTGTAAAAATGTCAGCTAATTGTTGTTCTGTATCTACATGGTGCAGCATAGTGTTTCCTTTTTCAACATTATCACGGATAAAGTGATACCTAATGTCAATGTGCTTTGTTCTCGAATGTTGCACGGGGTTTTTAGCAATGCAAATGGCACTAGTGTTATCACAAAATAGTGGAACACTATCTAGATCAACCCCATAGTCCTTAAGTGTTTGAACAATCCAAAGAATTTGTGAGCAAGCGCTAGCAGCAGCTACATATTCAGATTCAGATGTGGATTGTGCAACTGAATTTTGTTTTCTAGAGGACCAAGCAACAAGTGAATTACCAAAAAAATGACAAGCACCCGAAGTACTTTTCCTATAAATTCTACAACCCCCAAAATCAGCATCCGAAAAAGCTTTCAAAGTAATGGTTGAGGAAGAAGGAAGGAAAATCCCAAATTCTTGAGTTCCATGTAAGTACCTGAGAATTCTTTTGACGGCTTGACGATGTGAAGCACGTGGGGAAGCTTGAAATCGTGCACAAACATATACGCTGAATTGTATGTCCTGTCTTGATGCCGTGAGGTACAAAAGTGATCCAATCATACTTCTATATTCTTTTTGATCCATGGGTTCACAATCTTCATCAAGTTCAAGTGTCGTTGCTGTACCCATTGGTGTCCAAAGAGACTTGCTTTTTTCCATGTTGAAGCGCTTAAGAAGGTCTCTTGTATACTTTGTTTGATGCACAAAAGTACCCTCCTTGGTTTGCTTGATTTGCAGCCCCAAAAAGTATGTGAGTTCTCCCATCATACTTGTATAAGCCAAGAATTGACTTGCTAAAATGTTCATCACCACACCACAGCTCATTTGGTGGATAGCTCATTAACATTTGTGACAAGCAAATAAACACAATCAAGAGGGTGATTAGAGGAAAGACCCATAACTCCAAAAAGTAGGAGCTCACACACATAAACATGAGAGGATGGGTTTCCCATTAGCCCCTAAACATTCTTAGGGGTTCTCATGCCAAGTCTCATGCAAATCGAAACCATTTTGAGGCACATATGGAGATAATAGTCAAAAGGGTTATTTGAATGCAAATTCAAATTTCAGCTAGTTTTCATCAGTTAAATTCAAAGATGACTTCATATTAAAACTCAGCACATTTTTCTGAGTTATTCCACCAATTTTCATGCTCATTGGAGTTCATCTTGTCGGGAGCTAAATTTGCAATAATTCAAAACTGAATTTGAATATCAAATTTGTAAAAGCCTAAGAAAAGGGACTTGCAAAAACTTTTCTGCACCTCACAACACCACAGTTTTGTTGTGGATAGATTGTGAAATATTGGGAAGAGCAAGTAACCTCTATCAAAGAAGTGGTTAGAGGGGAAACTTACACTTTCACAACATGGGAAAATTCTACACATATGATCACACATGAGAGGGTGTTTCCAAACTGTTGCATTCAAATTCAGGATTGCAGCAGCTAAAACAAGGAGTAAAGGGCATACTTGGATTCCTCAGGTTCAAATTAGTGGGGAGGCAGAGTCTCAATAATTTTTGAAAAGGTTGGCCACCCATTTTTCCAAAAGGGATCCAAATATGCAAAGAATTCAAATATACATTTGAATTTGGGGGAAATGAGCTTAACCATACAAATGTAGGTCAGTTTCAAACTCCAAATATTTGAATTCATCTCTGGCTAAGCTTTGGAGATCTTTTGAGGGGTGGGGAGCACTGACAAGTGGGTCCCACATGTCATTGGAGAGGTTAAAATGGCACAAAAGTCAACAGCCTTAGGGGCTAAGTGTTGCATTCGGAACAGAGCCGAGGCTCCACCGTGACACACCGCGAAAACGCCGGGCGCCACGTCCTGCTCTCCCCTCGCGCGCTGGCAAGCTCCTTGTGGGGGCGCAGTAACTCCCAGCCGTGCCCCAGCTCGCCACGACCACGAACCGACCCCCAGTCACCGCCCTCTCGCACGACAGAGCGCCGAGGAGCCGCCGCTGTGATCCACTCGCTCGGGAGCGATCGTCTCTCGTGTACCAACGTCGGCAACTCAGAAAACCAACATCCTAAGACCTCCCACACCCTCCCCGCATCACTTCCATTCGAGTTGAACCACTACCCACCGAGAAAAACCACGTTTTCGTGGCCGCCGGGGAGAACCGAGCAAAGGTGCTCCCGTGGGAAGCTCGGCAGAAGACTTGTCACGACCAAGGAGGAGCAGTTTTGGACGCGCCTAGACTCCACGCTGCTCGACCCCAAAGCCTAGAACCAGTGACCGATCATCGCCGGCGAATTTCGCAAAACGTCTTCAACCGGTGCAGAACTACCCTCGGGTAAGAAACCCACAAATTCCCGACGTATGATTGCTTAGAGTTTATCAAACTGCACGCACAGGAGCTAGACTGGATGGCGCCCAAGTTTGCTCCACAACCCTAGCTTAATTTTGGCTATAGCCGGCGTATTTCCCGGTTTTCCAGTCGCGGTTATGGTGGGAAAGGTCGGGCTCACGGTGACGACTAGGTTAGAGCTCTCCCCGAGCCCTAGCATGGCCTTGTCGACCTTCCATGAGATCCCCCGGTGCTGTAGAGCCTTTCCACCGAGGTTTTGGTGGGCTACGATGACCGGGCGCCATAACTGAAGAGAGTCCGATCCGCTGCACCGTCGCCAGCTAGGTTAGGGCCACCGCCAACCAGAGCAGGCGGTACCAGCGTGTTCAGCACGCAAAAATAGGCCCAAACGGCGAGTTTCCGGCCGGGAGGCGGTCGGGAAGCCAAGTCCGGCGAGCAGCCGAGGTGTGCCGGCGAGGGGGCGGCGCGGGAAAAAGGGCGGGCGCGAGGAAGAAGATGAGCCGGCCGGGCCCGCTCGTCAGTCTCTCGCGGCACAGTGTGGGGATTTTCTGTTGCACCGGATCGGCTGTGAACGCGCGGAAAACAATCCTGTGGCCCCGTGTGGCGCAGCCGAGGTGATGACACGTGGAAGCCGGGCCCGCTGTCAGAAATTTGATCTTTCCCGGTTAATTCGAATTCCAGAAATTTCCCAAACTTTAGAGCTCCATAACTTCTGCTAGGAAGCTCCAAATTTAGTGATTCAAATTGGGTTGGATTCATCTTGCCTAGATCTGCCCAGATATACAACACAATTTGTATGAAACCCATTAATTAATTCTGGAAAATTCTTTAAAGCTATTCAGCAAAAGAATTTTAGAGGGAATTTGGTTCATCCAAAAATCCCCAAATTTTGCCAGAATGTTCTTTAGGACATTAGTAAACCCCTGTAAAAGTTTCATACCATTTGGAGTTGAGTTGGTCAGAGGAATTCAAATTGGAAGGTGCTGTGTTCATTTGAATGCAGAAACATTTTCAGAGAATTTCCAAAACTTGGAAATTCAATTCTGGGCAAACCTTTACTCCAAAAATGCTAGGAAAATTCATGCAAACTCTAGGAGATATAATTGAAATTTTAGTTCACTAAGTTGGGTATGAACAGGGGTCTGACCTCAGAATTAATTCCTCCTTGCTTATTTGCTAAGAAAATTATTCTGAGCAAACCACTCCATGAAAAGTGCTAAGGTTTGGTCCAGAGGGTTTTCTTGTGACAAGGAACTCACACGAAAATTCTCAGCTCCATTGGAGCTCTAGACCACCCCTGTCCTGTTTACCCACTTAAGGGATTAAGATGGAAAAGGGGGAAAACCACTTAGCATTTAACCATGTGACTAAGTCCAAGCCAAACCACCAACACCAGTTCATCTTTAAATTCTTAAACAAAGTTCCAGGTGTTAGAGGCTGGTTATTAAAACTAATAACAGTAACCTTACAATAACTTGTATGCATATTAATTAACATGTAATATTGCATAAACGTGTAGCCGTTGAAGAAGAGACCCCGGAGGTGCTGGACTTCCTCCTTCCGGACGAAGACATAACTCCTGACCAGCAGCAACAAGGCAAGCCCCGGTTTGCATTAACCCTTTTATAAGTTTTCTTTTGTTTACATGAGTCATATGAAGTATGTATGTGCATTAGGTGTAGGATGAATGGAACACCACTTGCATAACTAAAGGCTCCTAAAAGAGTGAGGGTAGTGTCTAAGACCTCGAGTAGACAGGCTATGCTTAATGATTCATAGGACTTCGGTACAAGTCGAGTAGTTGGAATCTACTCGCGAGATAGGCTTGGGACACACGGGTTCGGTTGAGTGATGTGAGGTCATTTTAGTAATGAAAATGAGACTAGGCAGGGGCTAGGGCGCAGCAAGAGGGAGTCTTGTGTGCGCAGCCCTGTCCGTGTCGATTGAGGACCGAGCCGTGTGCGGCCCACGCTGATCAAGTTTGAACGTACCGAAGGCATATCGGATATATGGGCCCCGATAAACCGATGTAGCCTAAACCTCCGGGCGTCGAGGCATAGCACACCGATTTATAGGTGTAGGTTGAGGGCAGCAAGGTGGAAATCTGCCAACGGGCATAGAGAGATGCTCCGTGTGGGGAACCTCCTGCTCGTTTCGGTGCAACCGGTTCGACGTTTGGGCTGTTGGGTGAAAGGTTGTCCCGTACAACATCGAGTGAGCGTGCTGTGCAGCTTCACGGATGGGCGTACGTGACGTGCTCTTTGGGTCTCCCTGCAGGTGTATATCGAGTCGATTCGCCGTCCCTCGCGGTGAAGAGTACCACTTGGTCACTGAGTCGTGACGTAGATTAATGGATGAAATATGTTGATTCAATGTTGCTGATTGATATAATTGTATTGTTACATGGGTGCCACCAAATACTGCTTACTAAATTTCAGATTTCAGGAACTGTTAACTTGTTGCTAAAAGATGAACTAAGGATGAACTTGTAGGCGTGTCCTTTTGCTGAAATGTTACTATCCTATGTCCATGGTACCCCTCATGTAGAGTTTCATGCTTAGGTGAGTCGGTTAAGCCTTGCTGAGCCTTCGTGCTCACGGTTTCTGCTTAAGTGTTTTTCAGGTGAGGAGCCACCCACGGACTCGGAGTACGAGTCCACCGGCGAGGGTTACCCTCCGTCGGGGACCACGGCTGAGTGGGAGCCGTACACGCCGCGCTGAGCTGAGGAGTGCAGCTAGTGTGGGTTGTCCTAGGGCTGGACAACCACTTTTGCTAGATAGGCGGGCGTGAGTTGTATAGTGTAGACTTCCGCTGTGTAATATAAACAATAGTTGTAACTGAAGTTTGTACCTGTTTGTACAGTTTCAGTTGTTTTTCCCATGTAATATATTATGTTCTTATGACGTGTGCTGTCGGGTGTCGCATCGCGTGGCACCACCTTCTGCGATCCTGGATGAGCGGATTCCGGTCCGCCACAGCCTGGTATCAGAGCTGCAGTGGGGATAGCACAGTACTAAAGGACTGCATTATGGGAAAAACTTAGGTATACGGTGAGGAATCGGTAGCTGCCCAAGTAAGGACTATATTAGCATAGTTACTTAAAGTGGCAAAGACTAACCTAT
This sequence comes from Neostapfia colusana, assembly GCA_030760725.1. Lineage (NCBI taxonomy): Eukaryota > Viridiplantae > Streptophyta > Magnoliopsida > Poales > Poaceae > Neostapfia > Neostapfia colusana. Next base: position 36,579,684 of record JASWHV010000009.1, on the reverse strand, counting down.
GTGTTATAATTCTGAATTTCAATTATGTAACGACGCACCTACGCTCTGGTAAGTATGGTAAGGAACGCCACCGAAAGCGGTTCAATTTCGGTTAGCTCTCCCTGACGAGGAACGTGGTTCAGGGATTTGTCTCATAGCTTGGTGTGAGACGTCAATATGAACCTCTTGAACTCTTCATGTTCCTGAGTTCATATGAAACGCTGATCCCTAGCGTGCATTAGGCAAGTAAGTGGAGACCCCATCGCGTGGTCAGTAACGCGAGAGTGTGTTCGTCTGGAAATAGCCCAGGAGGACATACGCAGCGCTTGCCATCGGCGTGCCCTGCAGGGCAGTAGGTGGTATCTGTTGGGTTGATAACATTCCCAACCGTGACGACCCGTTCATGACATACTCGGGTTCCCCGTCGTGTGGTGTTGAAACATGATCACGTACCTTGAGATGTGACCTAACTCAGGGACGGCCGTATGACAATGATACGGGCGTTTGTATTTACTTCTAAATATGGAACTGCCTGAAATGAATAACCATTGAGTGCACCATTATTGTGTGGCCTTCTGCAGGTACTAACCACGTAAGTATCCGTGTAGTAAACGTGTGCGAGAGACCGTTTAGTGCCACATTTGAGACGTATATGCCGGTAAAATCCGGTTAGGAATTTCTTTTGTGAGGAACGTAGTACCGAGATATTGTAGGCATATGCATGAGAATAATGATAACAAAGAATTTAAATCTATAGGTTCAACATTTAGGACCCTGGTTGGGTATAAAAATGGGATAGTGAAGTAGGATAGCCAAATGGATGAAAAACAGAGTGCTATGTTTTGGACAGCAAGTTTGCTGATCTTCAACAGGGCATAACTCACGGGTCCTTTAGCCCAAAGAGGTGTGCTATATGGTTCTGTGGAGGTATTGAAGTACTCTACAACATTGTTGTAGACTTCCTGAGCTGAAACTCACCGTAAGATGGCTTAAATCCCCGAGGAATGTAAACTGTCCAGAACCAGGACAGAGTTAAACATTCTCTGGACTGTTCGGTTTTTTCAAACATAACTCCCAGTAGAAAAATCTAAAATTGTCATATAATACATCCTTAGAAAGAGTAGAAGATGTGTGGCATCTTTGCAATTCAAAGTTTCTGAAATTTCAGCACGGATTTCAGTGGAAACCAGGGTTGAAAACAGCCACTTCCAAGGGAGGTGGTGCTAAAATTCTTCCAGAAATTCTGCTGACTTTGAATTAACATAACTTTTTAACCAAAGCTGATCTGGGGGCAAATGAGTACTCGTTGGAAAGATACTGAAGTTAACTTTAACTTTGGTATTCAACTTGAGTCATGAAAATGCCCATAAACGGATCAAAACTTGGAATAGGTAGAAACTGGTCATTCTGATGGAAGAATGACAGTTGAACTCATTGGAGAGGGTGTCGTACCCTAAGGGTGGTATATGTGATGACAACGCGATAATAATGTCTCGTAGAGACCAAACCCAGTTATGGTGAGCTTCCAAAGAGGGGGTTCATCATGTTGGATTAAACTAACTTGTGTTTGGTCTGGTAATGGTGTAGCTTGTGCAAAGTTATTACATTATCTATTTACGAGATATTTCGCATGTTTTGTTGTCATAATGTTTTTACGCCCATTTCTATTGGACTGCATGCAAAATGTTGCGGGACTGATGTGTAATGTCGTGTGGTTGCAGATGGTTCGTACTAGGACCACGCACGAGGTTGGTGGCTCTAGCCAACAGGGAGGTGATGACTCCCAGCCACCGGCCTACGACAGCACCCCGCAGCAGCAGCCACCACCGCCGCCTCCGCTTACTCTAGCGGATGTGATAGCGGCATTGGTGGGAGGTCGTGAGGAGCAGACCGACCTGCTCCGCACAATCGTGCAGAATATGTCCCAGGCGGGGGGACGTCAAGATAGAGGGCCTCGGGAGCCCCGTGATGTGTCGTACTCGGATTTCATGAGTACGCACCCTCCAGTGTTCACCGAAGCTGAAGAACCACTGGATGCTGACAACTGGCTGCGGACCATCGAGTCCAAGTTTGGGCTGCTCCAGTGTACGGAGCGGCAGAAGACCCTGTTCGCAGCACAGCAGCTCCACGGTGCCGCTGGTGCGTGGTGGGCGAATTATGTCGCCTCACGTCCGGCTGGCCATGCCGTGGAATGGCAAGAGTTCCGGGAGGCGTTCCGCGCCTATCACATCCCTCCCGGAATAATGAAGAGGAAGTTCCAAGATTTTTTGGAACTGAAGCAGGGCGGAAGGAGTGCCCACGACTACTCCCGTGCCTTCAACCATCTGGCGCAGTATGCGTCAGACTACATCTCCACGGAGGAGAAGAAGAGGGAGCACTTCTATCGGGGGTTACACCCCGAAATGAAGACCCACCTCGTACAGTGGAACCGCGGCACATTCAACGACTTAGTCAATGCCGCGATCATGCAAGAGGATGCTCAGCGGGAGTTGGCAGCTGAGCAGCGGAAGCGCAGCGCTGCACCCAGCGGTGGGAGTGGCGCTCCCCAGAAGTACCGTATGGTGTATCGGACACCATCCGGGCAGCAGTGGCGTCCACCGGCGCGACCTCAACAGTTCGGGGGACGTTCGTTCCAAGCACCCCCATTCCGTCAGCCGATGCCACCACCAAGACAGCAGCAGCAGCAGACGGTACCCCGGGCGTTTCAACCGCCGCAACGCGTCCCGGGTTTCCGTCCACCGATTAGCGGGGGACCGCCCCGTTTCACCTGCTTCACGTGTGGCCAGGCGGGCCACTTTGCGAAGGACTGTCCCCAGGAGCAGCAGAGCAGCGGGCAAGCCCAGTTCCAGGGCGGTGCTCGAGGCCGACCTCTGGCGAAGAAGGTTGGTCAGCGGACTGGAGGCGTCCGCAACCTCGACAATGAGGGCGCCCCAGAGGGAGATAACGTGCTGGCGGGTACGTTTACTCTCAACAATCAAGCCATCGTCATATTATTTGATTCTGGTGCAACCCACAGCTTTATAAGTGCATCCTATGTGGCTAAACATCAATTGCATGTCTTCCCAACCGACTGCACTTATATGATATGCTCACCGGGAGGGAAGATTTCATCTAATATGATGATTCCAAAGGCACCTCTGTGTTTAGGTGGGAAACTATATCCCACCACCTTGATAATCCTTATGGGGCAGAAGATCGATGCAATCTTAGGGATGTCATGGCTACAATACCATGGCGCTGTCCTAGAGACTCGGACACGGACGGTTCACTTAAATTCTCCATTCCACCGTCCACATTCCATGGTATTAGACACGCCAGTCCGGGAAGTTTTAGCAATTAATAATGCTGAAGCTCTCAAGTTAGAAGACATCCCCGTAGTCCGGGAGTATCCTGATGTGTTCCCGGATGATCTTCCGGGCATGCCACCTGAGCGGGATGTCGAGTTCAAGATTGAACTTGCACCCGGGACTACACCCATAGCGCGGAGACCATACAAAATGGCTCCAAATGAGCTGGCGGAACTGAAAGAACAGCTCAATGATCTGTTGAGCAAGGGTTTCATTAGGCCGAGTTCCTCGCCTTGGGGATGCTCGGCGCTATTCGTGAAAAAGAAGGATGAGACCCTGAGGCTGTGTGTGGATTACCGGCCGCTCAACGCCGTCACCATCAAGAATAAGTACCCACTGCCCCGCATCGACATATTGTTTGACCAACTTGTGGGTGCCAGTGTGTTCTCCAAGATGGACCTTCGCTCTGGATATCACCAGATAAAAATCCGGGCGGAGGATATTCCGAAGACGGCATTCTCGACGAGATATGCACTATATGAATATCTCGTCATGTCATTTGGTCTCACAAATGCTCCAACCCATTTCATGTATCTCATGAACTCGGTGTTCATGCCGGAGCTGGACAAGTTCGTGGTAGTGTTCATCGACGATATCTTGGTTTACTCCAAGACGGAAGCCGAACATGCCGAACACTTGCGGATCGTTCTTCAACGATTGCGAGACCATAAACTCTACGCTAAGTTCAGTAAATGCGAATTTTGGATCAGCCAAGTGCCATTCTTGGGACATATCATCTCAGCTGAAGGCATTGCGGTTGACCCAAGCAAAATAGAGCAAGTGCTGAAATGGAAAGCTCCCACTTCAGTCCATGAAGTCAGAAGTTTCCTCGGGTTAGTGGGATACTACCGGAGGTTCATTCCAAGCTTCTCCAAGCTCGCTAAGCCGATGACAGAGTTGCTGAAGAAAGGGACGAAATACGTTTGGAACACGGCGTGTGAAGGAGCGTTCCGAACATTGGTGAAGCATCTCACAACAGCCCCGGTGTTAGCTCAGCCGGATACAACAAAGCCCTTCGACGTGTATTGTGACGCGTCCGGTATTGGGCTTGGCTGCGTGTTGATGCAGGAAGGATGTGTGGTCGCTTATGGCTCACGCCAGCTTCGGAACCATGAGCAGCACTACCCGACTCACGATCTTGAACTTGCTGCCGTGGTGTTGGCGCTGAAAATGTGGAGGCACTACCTCCTGGGGAACTTGGTGCATCTCTACACCGACCACAAGAGCTTGAAATACATTTTCACCCAGAAGGAGCTGAACATGAGGCAGAGGAGGTGGTTAGAACTGATCAAAGATTATGAGATTGAGATCCATTACCACCCTGGCAAGGCGAATGTGGTTGCCGACGCGCTGAGTTGGAAGTCACATGTCCATCACCTCACCATTACACCGGTGGAGGAGGGAGAGCCAAGTTTATACTTGGTTCCTTATGGATCGCTATACAACCTTGCCCTCATCCCTACTATTAGGGAGGACATCATTGCAGCTCAGAAGACGGATAAAGGCATGGCACATCTCCGGAGACGAATAGACAACGGGGAGATCAAATGTTTCCAGAAAGATGAGGAGGGGACGCTATGGTTTAATGACCGCATAGTCGTGCCCCGAGATATGGAGTTGAGGAAAAAGATCCTCGATGAAGCTCATGTGTCTAAATACTCCATTCATCCGGGAAGCAACAAGATGTACCAAGATTTGAAAAAGAGATTTTGGTGGACACGGATGAAGCGGGAGGTAGCTAAGTACGTAGCCGAATGTGATACATGTAGACGAGTGAAGGCGGATCATATGAGGAAATCAGGGCTGCTGCAACCCCTGAAGATTCCAGCATGGAAATGGGAAGATGTAAGCATGGATTTCATCGTGGGATTACCCTTAACATCCAACAAACATGATTCCATTTGGGTGATTGTTGACCGATTGACCAAGTCAGCTCACTTCATCCCCGTACATACACACTTCCATGCCAACCGATATGCGGAGTTATACATTGCCAGGATTCTATGCCTGCATGGTGTACCCAAGACCATAGTCTCAGACCGAGGTGCATTGTTTGTATCTCGCTTTTGGGAGCAGTTGCACGCTGCCTTGGGTACTAAACTAATCAGGAGCTCCGCTTATCACCCTCAAACCGATGGCCAGACAGAGAGGGTGAATCAAGTTCTGGAAGACATGTTGAGAGCATGTGCCATCCACCATGGTAGGAACTGGGATGATCACCTACCATTGGCGGAATTCTCGTACAATAATGGCTATCAGGCGAGTATCAAGATGGCACCCTACGAAGCCCTCTACGGTCGCAAGTGCCGCACCCCGTTAAATTGGTGCGAGTCCGGTGAAAGGGTCACATTCGGGGTTGATGTGGTGAACGACGCCGAAGAGCGCGTTCGGACAATACAAGCCAATTTAAAAGCCGCTCAATCCCGGCAGAAGAGCTACACTGATAAGAGGCGTAGGCCGTTGCACTTTGACGTTGGGGAACACGTGTACCTCCGCGTGTCTCCGATGAAGGGCGTGCATCGGTTCGGTGTGAAGGGGAAGCTTGCTCCCCGTTTTATTGGACCCTACGCTATCACCGAGAAGTGTGGACCAGCGGTGTATCGATTGGAGTTACCGGCATCCCTTGCTGGTGTCCATGATGTTTTCCATGTTTCACAACTGCGAAAATGTTTGAAGCATACAGCTGCTGTTCCTACCGAAGATATCGGCGAGCTGAAACCGGATTTAACTTATGATGACTATCCGGTGGCTATTCTTGATGAAAAAGCCAGGACCACACGCAGCAGAACTTTGTGGTTCTACAAAATACTCTGGAGCAACCACACCGCCGAAGAAGCGACGTGGGAGAGCGAGGAGTTCCTTCGCTCAAGCTACCCGGAGTTCATGGCTTCTCAACACGGGTAAGTCCCCATTACATCGCTATCTCTTCTTTTATAATCTCGGGACGAGATTCTTTTAAGGGGGGAGGGATGTAAAAGCCTAAGAAAAGGGACTTGCAAAAACTTTTCTGCACCTCACAACACCACAGTTTTGTTGTGGATAGATTGTGAAATATTGGGAAGAGCAAGTAACCTCTATCAAAGAAGTGGTTAGAGGGGAAACTTACACTTTCACAACATGGGAAAATTCTACACATATGATCACACATGAGAGGGTGTTTCCAAACTGTTGCATTCAAATTCAGGATTGCAGCAGCTAAAACAAGGAGTAAAGGGCATACTTGGATTCCTCAGGTTCAAATTAGTGGGGAGGCAGAGTCTCAATAATTTTTGAAAAGGTTGGCCACCCATTTTTCCAAAAGGGATCCAAATATGCAAAGAATTCAAATATACATTTGAATTTGGGGGAAATGAGCTTAACCATACAAATGTAGGTCAGTTTCAAACTCCAAATATTTGAATTCATCTCTGGCTAAGCTTTGGAGATCTTTTGAGGGGTGGGGGAGCACTGACAAGTGGGTCCCCCATGTCATTGGAGAGGTTAAAATGGCACAAAAGTCAACAGCCTTAGGGGCTAAGTGTTGCACTCGGAACAGAGCCGAGGCTCCACTGTGACACACCGCGAAAACGCCGGGCGCCACCTCCTGCTCTCCCCTCGCGCGCTGGCAAGCTCCTTGTGGGGGCGCAGTAACTCCCAGCCGTGCCCCAGCTCGCCACGACCACGAACCAACCCCCAGTCACCGCCCTCTCGCACGACAGAGCGCCGAGGAGCCGCCGCTGTGATCCACTCGCTCGGGAGCGATCGTCTCTCGTGTACCAACGTCGGCAACTCAGCAAACCAACATCCTCAGACCTCCCACACCCTCCCCGCATCACTTCCAGTCGAGTTGAACCACTACCCACCGAGAAAAACCACGTTTTCGTGGCCGCCGGGGAGAACCGAGCAAAGGTGCTCCCGTGGGCAGCTCGGCAGAAGACTTGTCACGACCAAGGAGGAGCAGTTTTGGACGCGCCTAGACTCTACGCTGCTCGACCCCAAAGCCTAGAACCAGTGACCGATCATCGCCGGCGAATTTCGCAAAACGTCTTCAACCGGTGCAGAACTACCCTCGGGTAAGAAACCCACAAATTCCCGACGTATGATTGCTTAGAGTTTATCAAACTGCACGCACAGGAGCTAGACTGGATGGCGCCCAAGTTTGCTCCGCAACCCTAGCTTAATTTTGGCTATAGCCGGCGTATTTCCCGGTTTTCCAGCCGCGGTTATGGCGGGAAAGGTCGGGCTCACGGTGACGACTAGGTTAGAGCTCTCCCCGAGCCCTAGCATGGCCTTGTCGACCTTCCATGAGATCCCCCGGTGCTGTAGAGCCTTTCCACCGAGGTTTTGGTGGGCTACGATGACCGGGCGCCATAACTGAAGAGAGTCCGATCCGCTGCACCGTCGCCAGCTAGGTTAGGGCCACCGCCGACCAGAGCAGGCGGTACCAGCGTGTTCAGCGCGCAAAAATAGGCCCAAGCGGCGAGTTTCCGGTCGGGAGGCGGTCGGGAAGCCAAGTCCGGCGAGCAGCTGAGGTGTGCCGGCGAGGGGGCGGCGCGGGAAAAAGGGCGGGCGCGAGGAAGAAGACGAGCCGGCCGGGCCCGCTCGTCAGTCTCTCGCGGCACAGTGTGGGTCTTTTCTGTTGCACCGGATCGGCTGTGAACGTGCGGAAAACAATCCTGTGGCCCCGTGTGGCGCAGCCGAGGTGATGACATGTGGAAGCCGGGCCCGCTGTCAGAAATTTGAACTTTCCCGGTTAATTCGAATTCCAGAAATTTCCCAAACTTTAGAGCTCCATAACTTCTGCTAGGAAGCTCCAAATTTAGTGATTCAAATTGGGTTGGATTCATCTTGCCTAGCTCTGCCCAGATATACAACCCAATTTGTATGAAACCCATTAATTAATTCTGGAAAATTCTTTAAAATTTTCAGCAAAAGAATTTTAGAGGGAATTTGGTTCATCCAAAAATCCCCAAATTTTGCCAGAATGTTCTTTAGGACATTAGTAAACCCCTGTAAAAGTTTCATACCATTTGGAGTTGATTTGGTCAGAGGAATTCAAATTGGAAGGTGCTGTGTTCATTTGAATGCAGAAACATTTTCAGAGAATTTCCAAAACTTGGAAATTCAATTCTGGGCAAACCTTAACTCCAAAAATGCTAGGAAAATTCATGCAAACTCTAGGAGCTATAATTGAAATTGTAGTTCACTAAGTTGGGTATGAACAAGGGTCTGACCTCAGAATTAATTCCTCCTTGCTTATTTGCTAAGAAAATTATTCTGAGCAAACCACTCCATGAAAAGTGCTAAGGTTTGGTCCAGAGGGTTTTCTTGTGACAAGGAACTCACACAAAAATTCTCAGCTCCATTGGAGCTCTATACCACCCCTGTCCTGTTTACCCACTTAAGGGATTAAGATGGAAAAGGGGGAAACCACTTAGCATTTAACCATGTGACTAAGTCCAAGCCAAACCACCAACACCAGTTCATCTTTAAATTCTTAAACAAAGTTCCAGGTGTTAGAGGCTGGTTATTAAAACTAATAACAGTAACCGTACAATAACTTGTATGCATATTAATTAACATGTAATATTGCATAAACGTGTAGCCGTTGAAGAAGAGACCCCGGAGGTGCTGGACTTCCTCCTTCCGGACGAAGACTTAACTCCTGACCAGCAGCAACACGGCAAGCCCCGGTTTGCATTAACCCTTTTATAAGTTTTCTTTTGTTTACATGAGTCATATGAAGTATGTATGTGCATTAGGTGTAGGATGAATGGAACACCACTTGCATAACTAAAGGCTCCTAAAAGAGTGAGGGTAGTGTCTAAGACCTCGAGTAGACAGGCTATGCTTAATGATTCATAGGACTTCGGTACAAGTCGAGTAGTTGGAATCTACTCGCGAGATAGGCTTGGGACACACGGGTTCGGTTGAGTGATGTGAGGTCATTTTAGTAATGAAAATGAGACTAGGCAGGGGCTAGGGCGCAGCAAGAGGGAGTCTTGTGTGCGCAGCCCTGTCCGTGTCGATTGAGGACCGAGCCGTGTGCGGCCCACGCTGATCATGTTTGAACGTACCGAAGGCATATCGGATATATGGGCCCCGATAAACCGATGTAGCCTAAACCTCCGGGCGTCGAGGCATAGCACACCGATTTATAGGTGTAGGTTGAGGGCAGCAAGGTGGAAATCTGCCAACGGGCATAGAGAGATGCTCCGTGTGGGGAACCTCCTGCTCGTTTCGGTGCGACCGGTTCGACGTTTGGGCTGTTGGGTGAAAGGTTGTCCCGTACAACATCGAGTGAGCGTGCTGTGCAGCTTCACGGATGGGCGTACATGACGTGCTCTTTGGGTCTCCCTGCAGGTGTATATCGAGTCGATTCGCCGTCCCTCGCGGTGAAGAGTACCACTTGGTCACTGAGTCGTGACGTAGATTAATGGATGAAATATGTTGATTCAATGTTGCTGATTGATATAATTGTATTGTTACATGGGTGCCACCAAATACTGCTTACTAAATTTCAGATTTCAGGAACTGTTAACTTGTTGCTAAAACATGAACTAAGGATGAACTTGTAGGCGTGTCTTTTTGCTGAAATGTTACTATCCTATGTCCATGGTACCCCTCATGTAGAGTTTCATGCTTAGGTGAGTCGGTTAAGCCTTGCTGAGCCTTCGTGCTCACGGTTGCTGCTTAAGTGTTTTTCAGGTGAGGAGCCACCCACGGACTCGGAGTACGAGTCCACCGGCGAGGGTTACCCTCCGTCAGGGACCACGGCTGAGTGGGAGCCGTACACGCCGCGCTGAGCTGAGGAGTGCAGCTAGTGTGGGTTGTCCTAGGGCTGGACAACCACTTTTGCTAGATAGGCGGGCGTGAGTTGTATAGTGTAGACTTCCGCTGTGTAATATAAACAATAGTTGTAACTGAAGTTTGTACCTGTTTGTACAGTTTCAGTTGTTTTTCCCATGTAATATATTATGTTGTTATGACGTGTGCTGTCGGGTGTCGCATCGCGTGGCACCACCCTCTGCGATCCTGGATGAGCGGATTCCGGTCCGCCACAAAATTCTAATGTGAAGTAAATTTAGCCAAACCTATTCCAAATTGAGGAAATTAAATTCAACTCATGACTTGGAGGCCAAGTATTTCATTCAATTGTGAGTAGCTCAGATCTTTTCAGTGAAAACAAAAATGAAAAAGAGAAAAGGGTTAGAGGGGAGGGGGACCCACTGGTCAGTAGACTTCCAACTGAAGTCTTCTCTGTTCTTTTCACTCGAACGACGCACGAGTGCACGCCAGCTCCCAAACGCCGGTGCCCGACCGACTCGTTCCTGTGCCACCTCCTGCTCTGAGGCTGGGTTCATCGAGTGAGACGTCGTGCTCCACCGTTCTACTGGCCACGTGAACAACTCCCTCGTTCTCACCCTCCACAGCCTCGCACAGCCGAAGAACACGAGCCACCGTGCGACTTCCTCGGTTCACCGGCGCCAGGCCGACACAAGCTAGTTCATGCCCGACGATCAACACAAGAATCCATTGCCCTAAGGTGCTTGTCATGCCAGTCCAAACTGCTCGTCGTTTCATGCATTATCGGGGGAGAATTTCTCCGGTTAAGTTTTGGTGTTCATAGAACCGAGCGGCTCCAAACTCCAAAATTCAAGGGGATTAGCTCACCACCACGTAGGCCAAGCTAACCACAGGTTCTACACATCCGCACGGCCACCTAGGACCAAAAACTATCAGAAACCATCGAGCTTTGGCGCTGCTATTTGAGTTTTTCGAGTATCCGCCGTTTTAGCCCTACGTCGACGGTGAGGTCCTAGCTCTGGCCGTTTTCGTGGCAAACCGAGTCCAAGTACATGCTCAGCATGTCACCACGAAGCTGTAGGAGGAAACCGTTCCAAAATATGTCCCCCGGTAGCTCGGGTGACATCACCGGAGTGGGGGTCGCCGCTGTCACAGTCGCGAGCTTGGTTCCGGCCATCGCCGAGCTTCGGTGAGTGCACCAACGTGTTCCCTGAGCAAAGTTGAGCACAGGCGGCGAGTTCCGTTGAAGGTCGTGCGGTAGAACGACCGGCGGCGAGCTCTCCGGCGAAGCGCCGCCGCGGGGAGCGCGGGTGGTCGCAAGAAAGATGAAGAGGGGCCGGGTCCACCAGTCAGTCTCTGTTTTCCAGCGGGGATCCGTTTGGCGGCTGGGATCTGGTGCGGCAGCGTGGGTAAAACCCCGTGGGCTGCTGTTTAGCCGCGATTTCAGTGGGCTGGTTTAAAGAGTGGGCCCACACTCAGAGTTTAAACATTTATAAGATTTTCAGATTTTGTTCAAACTTCAAATGCCTATAAATTTTGCTAAAAATCTCCAAATTTAGTGAACCAAATTTTATTGGATTCAGCTCTTTGAGTACTACACGGCAAAATAAGTTTTAGCTTAAGAAACTTATTCTTTTTCCAGAATTAATTCCCTAAAATTTAAAATGTCGGGAATTTTATCTAGAGAATTCTTTTATGGAAAATTCTGAAATTTGGCTAGAATGTTCATTTGAAAATCCTTGAGTCACAGAAAAAGTTTCAGATCCATCCAAGTTCATTTACTCCCCCTAATGGTGTGATTAAGTGAACTGCACTGAGAAAATGGAAAAATGTACAGAAACATTTTTCAGATTTTATGAAATCTTGTTTAGGGCATAACTTCCTCTAGGATTCTTCAATTGACATGAAACCAATTCCATTAGAACCATCTCAAACTCTAGTTTCCATAAAGTAATGGTTTGATGCATGAAAATCCATGGAAATCCTTAGAAGCTCTAGTAATGACCAATTAGACTTTTATTTGTCCAGAGCTCAAATGAACTTTGTTTCAAATGAAATTTGGTCAAGTCTCTAGTTAGATACTTACCAAGCTACCATAAAAATTCCAGAGCCAAACATGAGTTCTAGCCATAGTTATGGTATTTATATATTCAGTTCCAAACATTGCATTTAAATTGACATATCGTTACATTACTCACGTGTAGTTGCTGAAGGTGAGTCGACCCCGGAAGTGTTGTACTTCCTCTTTCTGGACGTGACACTAACTTCTGACCAGCAGCAATAAGGCAAGCCCCATTTTGCATTTAACAAATTTACAAAGTTTTGCTTTATATACACATAGCTTTAGGTATGTTTGTGCATTAGGTGTAGGATGGGTGAAACCCCAAGTGCATAACCAGATTATTCCTATAAGAGTGAGGGTAGTGTCTAAGTCCTTGAGTAGTCAAGCTGTGCTTAATGTTCATAGGACTTCGGTACAAGTCGAGTAGTTGGAATCTACTCGCGAGTATAGGCGTCGGGACACACGGGATTTGTTCGAGTGATGTGAGATCGCTTTATTGAGAAGATGAGACTAGGCAGGGGCTAGGGCGCAGCAAGAAGAAGTCTTGTGGGTGCAGTCCTGTCCGTGTCGATTGAGGACTAACCCGTGAGTGGCCCCGCTGAACAAGTTTTGAACGTACCGAAGGCATATCGGATATATGGGCCCCGATAATCTGATGTAACCTAAACCTTTGGGCGTCGAGGCAAAGCACACCGATTTATAGGTGTAGGTTGAGGGCAGCCAGGTGGAAATCTGCTAACGGGCATAGAGAGATGCTCCGTGTAGGGAACCTCCTGCTCGTTTTGGTGCGACCGGTTTGACGTTTGGGATGTTGGGTAAAGGTTGTCCCGTACAACACGGGGTGAGCATGCTGTGTGCAGCTCCGCGTGTGGGCGTACGTGACGTGCTCTTCGGGTATCCCTGCAGGTGTATATCGAGTCGATTCCCCGTCCCTCGCGGTTATGAGTACCGCTTGTTCACTGCATCGTGACGTAGATTAATTATGGAATATTGTGATTCAATTCTGCAGATATGTATAAATTGTATTGCTACATGTGTGCCACCAAATATTGCTCACTAAATCTCAGTCCTGAACCGTTAAATTTGTGGCTAAAAGATGAACTAAGGATGAACTTGTAGGCGTGTCCGTTTACTGCAAATTACCATCCCATCTTTGTTATGACCTGCATGTAGAGTTTCAAGTGTAGGCCCGTCGGTTAAGACTTGCTGAGCCATCGTGCTCACGGTTGCTGCTATTGAGTGTTTGCAGGTGAGGACTACCCCACGTACTCGGGGTACGAGTCCACCGGCGAGGGCTACCCTCCGTCGGGAACCATGGCTGAGTAGGAGCCATACATGCCGCGCTGAGCTGAGGTGTGGAGCTAGTGTGGGTTGTCCATAGGGATGGACAACCGACTTTTACTAGTTAGGTGGAGTTGTAAAAAGTTAGCTTCCGCAGATGTAGACTCTGTATTTAGATGTAACTGAAGGCTTGTACTACTTTGTACATATTCAGTATGTTTTTGATGTAATACAATGTGTGCCTTATGATGTGTGTTGTCGGGTGTCACATCGTGCGGCACCACCCTCTGAGATCCTGGAAGAGCGGATTCCGGTCCCTCTCAATACTCATCTCAAATTGTGAACTCATCATAGCTGAACGCACAACCAAAGATAATATCATCCACATACACTTTAAGGAATAATGAGTCATTGCCATGGTTAAGCACAAAAAGAGTTTTATCAACCTTGCCCATGGTAAACCCCTTTTAAAGTAAGAATGTTTTTAACCTATCATACCATGCTCTAGGGGCTTGTTTAAGACCATACAAAACTTTGGACAGTTTGTAAAATTTGGATTTTCAAAACCCGGTGGTTGCTTGACATAAACCTCCTCATCTATGTAGTCATTTATCAAATCGCTTTTAACATCCATTTGATATAACTTGAAACCTTTAGATGCAGCAAATGATAACAAAATTCTTATGGCTTCTAATCTAGCAACAGGAGCAAAAGTTTCATCAAAATCTAGTCTGTCAACTTGTGTGAAACCTTGAGCAACTAACCTAGCCTTTCCTAACCACAACCTCATTCTCACTTTGTTTATTTTTAAACACCCATTTAGTTCCGATTAGAGTGTGACCTTGAGGTGGAGGTACAAGTTTCCAAACATTATTTCTTTCAAAATTTTCTAACTCTTCTTGCATGATTCATTAGTGATTGCGTGTGATATATCTTTGGCTTCAAAAGAAGCAACAAATGCAGAATGAGTGTGAGAGTTTGGATCATAAAACCTGGACCGTGTGACTCGTTCGTGCAAGCTTCCAATCATTTGTTGTGGAGGATGACTTTGAGGACCCGGAGAGGAGTAGACAATTCACAAGCTCCTTCTTCTTCATGTTCATCACAAATTTGAAGAACTTGTAACTTGAGGACGATCTGGACCAGCAATGGTGGTCGTCGGTGCTAGTTGTGAATCAAAATCAGGAGCTGGAACAATGTCATTAGCTCCTGAAATTTCGGGCAGCAGCATCACTTCTTCATCTTTTTCGATGAAAATACTCTCCCCCTATGGATATGGGTCTAGTCCTGCAATATTAGAGCTAGTACCTGGGCTAGCTTCATCAAAAGAAACCTCACAAGTCTCCACAATTTTGTTAGTGCATGTAAAAGCACACGGTAGACTCTAGTATGAGATTGGTAACCAAGGAACATGCCATCAACGGATCTAGGTTCAAATTTATCAAGATTACCATGTTTCTTAAGAAAGCATTTGCAACCAAAGACCCAAAAGTGTGTGACACTAGGCCTATGTCCAAACCGAAGTTCATATGGTGTTTTACCTAGCTTAGCACGCAAGAAAACACGATTTGAGACATAACAAGCAGTTGCAATTGCATCAGCCTAAAATTTTCTAGGAGTTGCAATTGCATAGTCCTAGCCATCTCAACTAAGGTTCTGTTCTTTCTATCTACAACGCCATTTTGTTGAGGTACATATGGTGAAGAAAATTGATTATCTATTCCATTTTCAGCACAAAAGTGATCAAACGATTGATTTTTAAATTCGTTCCGTTATTACTTCTAATTGCTTTCAAAGATCCTGGGTGATCAATTGATAATCTAAGAAATAAGGTTCTAAAGTGACTAAAAGTTTCATTCTTAGATGCCATAAAATAAACACAGGAGTATATAGAATAGTCATCAACAATCAAAAGAACATACCATTTAGCTTCGAAGGATTGAACACGTGAAGGTCCTACGGTGTCAAGGTGCAAAGGTTGACCCGGTTCAGTTGTCATAGTCATTGTGAGCATGTGAACCTGCAACCATCTTGGCATGTCTACAAGAAGAGCACATAATTTATTTGTCCCCTTTAAGCTTAGGCAGCCCACGTATGCGATCAAGAGCAATAACACGTGTGAGATGATCAAAGCCTACGTGACCAAGTCTACAATGCCAAAAATATAAGTCTTTTGAATCATTAGCAACTAGACATCTATGCTTAGAGGATGACATATCAAAATCAGCTTTAAAAACTTTTCCAAACCGAGACATATTAAAAATGAGCTCACTATTTGAATCTACAACCTTGCAATAATTTTTAGTGAAAATAATTTCCAGATTTTCATCTAGCAATTGCGAAACAGAAAGCAAGTTGTATTTCAAATTTTTAACAAGTGCCACATCTTTTAAAGTTTAGTTATTATTTACTCTAACCGAACCCTCAGCAATTATAGGAGTTGAAGAATTATCGGCAAAAGTAACATTTTCTACATGTGACACAACAGAGGGAGAAGAACCATTCTTTGTTACCGGTCATGTGGCGTGAGCATCCTGAATCCACAATCCAAATGTTCTCCTTCCTCTAGCGTGTAACCTACATAGAAGTACAATACGTCGATGACTCAATACTGGGGTTAGTCAAAAGGCATTTAGGAATCCAGTACTGAGTCACACGACGTCCTGCAGAAGTAACACGCAAAGGCTGAGATAAAACATCAGGTTTATGAGCCAAAGTTTGAGGATTTTTGTACCCAACTACTGACCAACGAGGTGTTACATGAGTAGCACTAAAAACAGCAGGTCCGGAAACAAACTTTGCATGTTTTTTACTCATTATAGCAGGTTGCATATTCCTAACATTCGGTTCAGCACACGCAACATGTTTTGCACAGTTGTTATGTGATCTAGCAATCATTCTTTCCTTTTTCTGTTGCTCAGCTAGTCTTTAACAAAAATCTATGACATGACCATCTCTACCACAGTAGGTTCAATGAAATTTAACTTTATGTTCATGTCTAGATGAGCAGACAACATGTTTATTTGAAACCGAATGAGACAACACTCCTGCAGATTTAAAAACCGCTTCTTTTTGTTTAGGAAATGTTTTAATCAAATCACTTCCTAATGACTTTACAATTTTAGGTTGATGTGTTTTAGCATGAGCATGGGAATCAAAACCTAAACCAGTTTTTTCATGCAAGATTTAGAAGAATTCAACAGAAATTTCAGATTCTTATTCCCACTTTAAAACCGCTCTAGTGTCCTATTCATGTCATCAAGTTTCTTAGACAAGTCTAGGCAGTTTTGACATGAAGTTTTTCCTTTTAGTTTGCAATTGGAACAATACTTAACTTCATGAGAACGTAAAGCATTGTTCAATGTAGAAATTTCATTCATAGCATCTTGTAGTTACTTATTAAGATCATCACAAGTAGAACAATGCAAATCAATCTCTAGTTCAAGTTTATCAAGTGTGGAGGTATGTGCATTTCTTAAAGAGGACAATTGTTCATATATTAAATCATATGAGGAACAAGAATCATCACTAGGAATCAAACATTTCAAATGATTAATTTCAGATTCTAGTGACTCAATTTTAACAGCATTGTCCCTAAGCTTTTTGTCCTTTTTTTAACTATAACAGTAGCAAGAGAAATAGCATCATACATTTCTTCGCAAGTAGGACGTACCTCTTCATTGTCGCTGTTGTGTTCTGCCTCCTCCATACTTGAACTTGACTTGCCCGCCATGAAGCATAAGTTTGCCAAATCATCTTCATCTCGTCACTTCTGATGTCCACATCGCTCGAGCCAATTTCTTGAAGTGCGGAGATAAAACTATTTACCAATTGGCGTCCTATAAAACCCTTCTTCTTTTTCTTATCGTCTGCAGAGGAGTTCTTTGTCCTAGTTTGCTTTTCATCATGGGAAGTAGGACCTAAAAGGTTAGGACAATCCGTACGAAAATGTCCTGTCTTACCACATTCGAAGCATCGCTGAGGTCCGGCACTTCTCCTTTTAGTTCTCACATTTTGCAATGCTTTTGAGAACCGAGTAGAGTGAGTGCAAGTTCTTCCTCTGGAAACTCTTCAATTTGTTCAAGTGTTAAAGAGGACAACAAAGAAAGTGTACCACAAGATGAAGATTGACTAGATCTAGGCATGTCATGTTGTGAAATAAATGCAAGAGACTTGTTGGGGTTTTTACGTGATATTATGTCAATTTCATGAGTTTTTAAATTAGAATATAGCACATCTAATGTAAGTGTACTCATGAAAGTAGATTCACAAATTGATGTAACTTTCATCTCCCAAATTGACATGTCTAATGCACTTATTAATTGCCTAGCATTTTTAGCATCTGAAAAATTAACGTTGACACTACGCAAGTTGCTGAGAATTTTATTGAAGCGAGCAAAGAGGTCATCGATTGACTCACCGGGTTGCATCTCGAAGCGCATATATTATTTCTTTAACATATCTTGTCTTACCTCCTTGATCGTGTTGGATCCTTTGTGGTAGTCACAAAGTGCTCTCCACACATCGTATGCAGATCGGAGGTGTGCAAAACGGTCGAAGTCACTTTGAGTTAATCATTGTATGATCAAGTTCCGTGCTTTGTTGTTATTGTCGATATCTCTCATGTTTGTAGCCATGACTTTATTGTTTGGCGGCACGTCATAAGACTTGTACACCTTTTCCCATATTTCGAAGCCTTGCACCTGGATGAAAGCCTCCATACGTGCCTTCCAAACCTGAAAATTAATGCCACTGAACACACAAGATTTTGCGGAGTATTTCTCCATGATGATTAGTCAAAACACGTGCAAATCACAAAGATTAGAGCACCGTGGCTCTGATACCAATTGTAGGATTGAAGAGCACGTGAAAAGCTACCAAAGGGGGTGAATGGTAGATTTAAACTTTTTGTGGAAGCAACAAAAACCCCCTCGGCAGAAAATTGATCTGTTAAAGAAACCATATATGAGACTGATCTAAATGTGTTAAACCATGAAGAAAGTGGTTATATTATAGAGAATCAAGTCACGAAGACACGACAAGAAGAATCACGGAAATCCATCAAGAAAAACTCAAGTTATGATCGAATGATCAAACGATGGTCAATCTGTTCGACTCGAGTAAAAACTAGATCTGCAACACTGCAAAGAAACTCGTGTAGATCAGAAACTACAAATCCAATGACCCTGCTATTTTCAAAGATGATATATAATCAAGTTGTGAAGATAACACAAAAAGAATCACGTCAATTGGATGTGTAAAACTCGAGTTATGATCAAAACACAGAAGCACTGTCGTGCTGTCCAGAAACTCGACGAGAAAAGCTTGACAAAAACAAGTCGGACAAACAAGGCACATAAGCTTCTTTAAATTACGAATTTTATTGATCAAAACATAAGAGGAACAGCCCAAGGTCATCTTACCATGACCTCTGGCCTCCCTTGCTTATATAACCAGCCCGGAGGCCAACCCAATTCAAACTAAGACTCTAATCGTACTCATTTTCTGAATCAAAACTTTCCATAACTGCTCAAGACTCTTCTATACGCAGATAGAAGCCATTTTAAGACTTCCAAACACCTTAGGAACGTATCCCACATTACTAAAACAACTCAACTTCGTGTCCCACATGAAATCCTTTCGTAACCAACTCAAATCTTTCCATATTTGAGCCATAACCGACTCAGCCACAGTCTGAGTCCATAATCCAGCCGGTTGGACCTTTCCTACCAATTCTTTACGTCCACATCTTTTCATCACTCCTTGGAACCATGTTGCCACGTCCATGCACTCCTTGCACACGTGTAAACACCTTCCAATGACGTCCACGATACCTTCATATGCATAGTTCTTGATCGAAACATGCTGTGCGACCTCCCGATCAACTCAACAACAATTCCTCCCGATCTTGGTTGTTGAACCTCATATTCTCACTAAGACTAGTTCAATGGATCCTGTCACCAGCCATATCTTAAACTCAAGCAACACCTGCACATGAATAAACAACCAATACTTTCGAGCACAAGTCCGTGACTTGACTCACGTTAGTTCCGAAAACCACAACACCTTACGTGAACACCTCACATAAGCATGTTGCAGACCATAGCAAAAATGTTAATCACCGTAAACAGCCATAACACTTCAAAAACTTAGTAAAAGAATACTAAGCAAACTTTCCATAGATGTAATGCAAGTTCGAAACATTTGCATGGTAAAAAAAAGAACCATTGGGATTTAGCTCCGGACCTTGCCAAAGCTAACTGGATCTTGAGCCGGAGCTTACCAAAGCTAGCAAAACCTAGCACCGGAACTTACCAAAGCTAGTCGGACCTACCGCCGGAGCTAACCAAACACATGTTGGACCTAGCCATAGCAAGTCAGACCTTACGTCGGATCTTGTCGGAGCTCGGACCTAGAGTCGAACTATGACAAAAAGAGTGTTTTGGCAGAATTCAAAACTTTTATCATCATAGCCAATGTATTCAGCACACATAGGTCTCATAGTAATCTTGTCCACCTCTACACCGACCATAAAAGCTTGAAGTACATCTTCATGCAGAAGGAGCTGAATTTGAGACAACAGAGATGGTTGGAGCTCATCAAAGATTATGAAATCGAGATCCATTACCATCCGGGAAAAGCGAACGTGGTTGCCGATGCGCTCAGTCAGAAAGCTCACGTTCACAACTTGGCGGTTGCTGAGTTGGAAGAGGAAGAACCAAGTCTCCGTGTCATTCCGTATGGAGCACTTTATAATATTGCTCTCATTCGAACAATCTGTGAAGAGATTGTTGAGGTTTGAATGTAGCCTAGAGGGGGGGGTGAATAGGCTTTTCGATGCTTTATTAATCCCTGAAATACATGGTAGGTTTATCAAATACAGGGAAATCGCACTAGTCCGGTAGAGTCCGGACTAGTCTGTTTTCTACACAGAGAAAAATTGGACAAGTCCGGTACTGTGAGGACTAGTCCGGTATGCGTGGACTAGAGATATCAAAATTGATCAATATTCTCACTTCTAGTACTTTATGCAGCGGAAATTAATTTGATACTTAGATGTATTGCAAAGTGAAACAATGAATGACAGAGATCAACTTTTATTTCAAAGCTTCAATGTAAATTGCACAAGATTAATTAAAAACTAGAATATGATGAACAATGAATGAACGAGAGTAGGAGACAAGTGTTTATCCCGAGGTTCGATTCCACGAAGGAAATCTACGTCCCCGTTGAGGAGCCACTAAGGACCGGGTCTTCACCAACCCTACCCTCGTTGAATCGCCACGAAGGCCGATTCTCTTCCACTAATCACAAAGGGCAAATAAATCGTTCAAGGGGCCTTATCACAAGTTGAGAGATCCCAAGGGTTACAATGAATGAACACAACCAAACACACTCAACAGATGAACAATTAACGAACAAGAGTGTGCGAGAGATCAAACCCAAGAGCTCAAGATGTGTAGAACAAGTCTCTCCTTTGATCAATTGCTAATCCCCAAAGATTTGATCCTTTTTTGGTTAGAATGTGTGGAGAGATGTGAATTTTGGGCTCTTGGGAGGTGTGATGGCGCAGGAGGTCGAAGAGTTATGTTGGTATGGACGTACACCTATTTTTATAGTAGGGTTTCCAATGGTTACGTTAGGGCTTGCGATGTCCGGACTAGTCCATGGTTGACTCCGGACTAGTCCGGTGTGCGGTGTGTAGAAAACCCTAAGTGTTGTGATATACCAGACTAGTCCGTAGGAGTGCGTACTAGTCCAATGTCTACTCAGAGATATATCGAACTAGTCCAGTCCTTATTGGACTAGTCCATTTTGTGGTCAGAAAGAAAATCTGACTAGTCCAGTTGATATCGGACTAGTCCGCACATGCTGAATTTTTGCAGTTAGTGTGATTTGTTCCACTTGAGCTCTTGGGGTGTGTTTCTCCAACACACTCTATACTAAGTGATCTAATCTTTTCAGCTTTTGAGCTCTTATCAATTTGGATCCTCCTTCTCTTTTCTTTTTGCGCTTTCTTCCTAATTTCTTTGAGAACCTGCGCTCATCTCAACAATTTTGTTAGGGTCTCATTTGTTTGTCATAAATCAACCAAAACCCACAAGGGATGCCTAGATGCACTTTCAATCTCCCCCTTTTTGGTGATTGATGACAACCAATTGAGATCACACAAATATAATAAGAAAAGTTCAGATTTTTATAAAGTGTGCACATATGAGTTTTGAATAAAATAGGCAATGAAGACATAAGACATATGTGCACTCTTTATGGTGGGGGGCAAAACTACATGTGTGAGCAATAATTTTGATGTGAATATCATAATGAGCATAATCATAACAGTTTTGAACATACATCATTAATCATAAGCATAACATAGTCATCTCACAAAAAGCATAATGATAACATAAGTCTTACAAAAGCATAATGGTAGCATAAGTCTTACAAAAGCATAATGATAGCATAGGTCTTACAAAAGCTCATTTCTTAAGCTAGGACAAGAAAGGGAAGACCTACGACCTAAGACTCCCCCTCAATCTCTCCCCCTTTGGCATCAAGGCACCAAAAGAAGGAGAGGAGGGATCTACTTGTCGTCGCCAACTCACTCTCGCTGTCGGTCCTCTCTTCATATTCATCATCAGGCTGAGGAGGAGGAGGAGGAGAGGAACCACTCGCCGTGCCAAAGTAGGCACGCTTTGATGGAGAGAGAGGAGGAAGCTCTATAAAATCAGATGCAGAGTCCTCTGAGATGACCGGGGATCCAATGGGCTCAATCTCTAGTTTTTGGCATATTTCTTTGACATTGGCCTTCATGTATCTCATTTCTTCTTTTCTTGACTTGTTCATCTTATGAAGCTTCACCTCAGTTTTGCTGCAAGAACTGAAAATAGCAGCCAAAAACTTCATAACTCCACTAGAGGAACCTTTGTGTGGAGAGGCCCTAGTTTTGGATGAAGGCCTTGCATCTTCTTGAGCTCTCTCTGGATGTTCTTCAGGTGATCCAGGTGAGGAGGCAGCTGGGAGGGAGGCTTGAAGAGGCTTCTGAGGCCTTAGAGCAGTGTGCTCTACATCCTTCACAAGCTCAATTCCTGTGACTTTCTCAGTCATGAACATCAAGTAAGGTGCATAGCCACAGAAACGGTTTGGTGTGCAGGATATGTTTACCATGTCATTCCAGATGTAATCGAAGATATCAGATATTTTCCTCCTGCTGATTACTTTCATCAAGGTTCTCAAGTAACCTTGGACACTCCCGGCATCTCCATCTTTTGGAGCAATGGTCTTCCGGAGCACTCTGTTGAGAACAATGAAGAAGGGCTTCATGTTCTTGGTTGAGGTAGGATTGTATGGTAGTTGAGTATCGTAGAGAAACTTCATCTTGTCCTTCTCCACCACTCCAAGATTGTGAATCACAATCACATCACTAACGGTGTCCTCAAGGTGCAGCAGTCTGGCAAACTCAGTGTAGGAAATTGTGTACTTGTATCCATGTGTCATCCAAGTCACTTTGTCTTCTCCATCATGGGCAAAGTGGCAAGTTGCATAGAACTGGGCAATGATCTCATCATTCCAGTTCTATCTGAAGGCGAGCAGGTCCTTGAGTCCGTGTCTCTCTGCAGCCTCTATGACCTCCTCAAAGGCTTCACAACTCTTCCTTTCAAAGTATGTCCAATCGATCCATTGACTTCATACCACTGGAGTATTCATTTGGAGGTACACCGAACTGTAGTAGTGCGAGTGAAAGTTGCTCCAAAATCTCTTGTCAGCTGCCTTTTTGCCGGAGCTATAGGCATCAACCTTCCTCAGGTTCCAAACCACATCACTCCCCTTGCCATTGAACTTCTGCTCTGAGGGATCCCTATTTCCCAGCCTTGGAGCTGTCATCTTAAGGGGACCAATTGGGCCGGAAGCAAGCCCCTTACCCTTGCCCTTGGTTTGGCGTTGAGCCGCCGAGCTAGAACCAGCCACATTTGCTTTTGAAGCTGGTCTCTTGATTGTAACCTTTCGACGCACCCTAGGTGGGGTGAGCGAAGGCTCGGCAGCACGCTCTTGTCGCTTGTTGGAGCGAGACTCCGGAGGATGAGACAACACATCTTGATCTTGATCCATCTCGGCCTCAATGTCGAAGAGACTCTCATTCGATCCCGACATGATTTCTGACAAGGAAGGTATAAAGGATATGAATAATCAAGGATGACAAGGGATTGCATTGAATTGACATAAGCTAGGATTCCCTGACAAAATCCTTGAATCAAGGTATACCTGACTAGTCCGTTGTTTAGGGTCAGACTAGTCCCTGAGTACCGGACTTGTCCGCCCTAAGAATGGACTAGTCCGTTATGAGGCTGCTCAAGCCCTAATTTGTTGAAATTTGAGGTTCTTCAATGCAAATATGATCTAGGGTACATGGAATACATCAATAGAGCATATGTTGACTAGAGGGGCTAAGCTAATTGAGCAAGAGCAAGGCAAATCAAAGGTTCTAGGGTTTGGAGAGTAGTTTACCAAATCCTTTGATTCGAAGCGTTGAAGGTGCTCATGATGCGGACTAGTCCATGGTCTTTGATCCCTTTGCAATGGAGATCGATTCCCACAGTGATTTGGGTGATTCGATGGAGAACATGCAAATCCGCCTTGGGAGCACTTGAGTGAGGAGATAGAGAGTGGGAAGGGTTGTGAGGATGACGAAAACTAGGTTTGAGCCGGCCTTAGGGTCATGGAGTCGAAATATCGGACTAGTCCGGACCATATCGGACTAGTCGGTTTTATGGTCATAGAGAAAATCAGATAGTCTGTGGTTGTCCGGACTAGTCCGGACTAACAGACATAGTGCGGACTAGTCTACAAGTGCGGACTAGTCCGTGGTGACCACGGACTAGTCAATGGTCCCTTGTACAGAAGTGTACAAAACATATATATGTATGTATTCAAATGGTCCTCTTAAGGGATAAGGGACAAAGGCACACAGATATTCTTGATGAATATGATCAGTAAACGTACAACAATCAAGCTTTGACCATGATTCACCAAGATCAAGTAACTAACATAGTTATTATGAGAAAAATAGAGAGAGATGATTTTTCAGTATAATTAGCATGATGTTGAGGATGGCATACAGGTATGCAAGTTTTGAAGCCACGTTTCGAGCATCAAGGATATTTAGTTTATTTCGGAGCTCACAAAAGCGTTTTTCATCAAGTGTCTTGGTAAAGATATCGGCTAGTTGTTTTTCAGTGTTGACATGGGAAATGGCTATGTCTCCTTTCATTGAGTGATCTCTCAAAAAATGATGTCGGATATCTATGTGTTTGGTTCTAGAGTGCTCAACAGGGTTATGGGTAATTTTAATTGCACTCTCATTGTCACAAAGGAGTGGAATGCGGCTCATATTGTAGCCGTAATCCCTTAGAGTTTGTCGCATGCAAAGGAGTTGTGCACAACAACTCCCGGCTGCAACATACTCCGCTTTGGCTGTGGATAGGGCAATAGAATTTTGTTTCTTGGAGGACCAAGAAACTAGGGATCTACCTAGGAATTGGCAAGTACTAGAAATATTTTTTTTATCTACCTTGCATCCGGCATAATCTGCATCAGAGTATCCAATGAGATTGAGTTTTGAACCTTTGGGATACCAAAGGCCTAGGTTGGGTGTATGAACTAAATGTCTCAAGATCCTTTTAACGGTTGTCAAATGACATTCCTTAGGATTGGCTTGAAACCTTGCACACAAACATACACTCAACATGATATCAGGCCTAGATGCACATAAATAGAGTAAGGAGCCAATCATGGAACGATATACCTTTTGATCCACATTTGGTCCGTCTTCATTTAGATCCAAGTGTCCATTTGTCACCATGGGAGTCTTTATGGGCTTTGCTTTGTCCATTCCAAACTTCTTGAGAATGTCTAGAGTACTTTGTTTGGCTTATGAACGTCCCGTCCTTTTGTTGCTTCACATGGAATCCCAAGAAGTACCTCAACTCTCCCATCATGGACATCTCGAATCTATCTGTCATAATCTTACTAAATTCTTGACAAAAGGATTTGTTAGTTGAACCAAATATAATATCGTTAACATAGATTTGGCAAATGAAGAGATCATCATCAAAGTGTTTAGTGAACAAGCTGTAATCAACTTTTCCAATTTTGAAGTCATTTTCAATCAAAAAATCTCTAAGGCACTCATACCAAGCTCTAGGAGCTTGTTTGAGGCCATAAAGAGCCTTACGTAGTTTGAACACATAGTCGGGGTGCTCTTGATCTTCAAAACCGGGTGGTTGCTCCACGTACACCTCCTCCTTGATCGTTCCATTGAGAAAGGCGCTTTTCACGTCCATTTGATAAAGATTGAAATCATGGTGAGTAGCATATGCGAGTAGTATACGAATCGATTCAAGCCTAGCTACGGGAGCAAAAGTCTCGTCAAAATCCAAACCTTAGACTTGTGAGTACCCATTTGACATAAGTCATGCCTTGTTCCTTGTCACCACTCCATGTTCGACTTGCTTCTTGCGGAAGACCCATTTAGTGCCGACGGCGTTGGACATGGGTCTTTCAACAAGCTCCCACACTTCGTTCCTTTTGAAGTTGTTCAATTCTTCTTGCATCGCCATCACCTAATCTGGATCCTTTAATGCATCTTCAACCCTGTATGGTTCCAAAGAAGATACAAAAGAATGGTGTTCACAAAAATTAGCTATGCAAGATCGAGTTATTACTCCCTTTCGGATGTCACCGATTATGTTGTCAACGGGGTGATCTCTTTGGATGCTTTGGTGTACTCTTGGATGTGGCAATTGTGGTCTTGAATCTTCGTTATCATCTTCTTCTCCCCCTGGATAGTTGCCCTTATTGATGTTTTGGTCTTCTTGATTTTCTTGAGGTTGATCTTGTATGGAAGCTCCCCCTTGATCATTTTCCTCCATCTGTGGTTAATTTTCTTCATTCGCATTTGAAGTTGGCACTTGTGGTCGAACATCGCCCAATGCCATTCTTCTCAATGCTTGACATGGAGCTTCTTCTTGATCTAGCACACACTGATCAACTTGCTCTTCTTGAGAGCCGTTAGTTTCATCGAACACTACGTCACGTGCTACTTCAACAAGTCTGGAGGTTTTGTTGAAGACACGATAAGCGTAGGAGTTTGAATCATAGCCAAGTAAGAAACCTTCATCGGACTTCGAAGCAAACTTCGAAGCGCTTGGCTTCTTATTTAAAATGTAACATTTTGAACCAAAAACTCAAAAATATGAAATGTTCGGCTTGTTACCCGTGAGTAGTTCATATGAAGTTATCTTGAGTAACCAATGAAGATATAGTCGGTTTATGGCGTGACAAGCGGTGTTAACGCTTCAGCCCAAGACCTGTCCAAAGTCTTGTATTCATCAAGCATTGTCCTCGTCATCTCAATGAGTGTTCTGTTCTTCCTTTCAGCAACTCCATTTTGTTGAGGAGTATATGGTGCTGAAAATTCGTGCTTTATTCCTTCTTCATGTAGATACTCCTCAACTTGGGTGTTCTTGAATTCTGTCCCATTGTCACTTCAAATGTTCTTGATCTTCAATGAGAATTCATTTTGGGCACGCTTGATCAACTTCTTGAGGGTTTCTTGAGTTTCTATCTTATCATGCAAAAAGAAAACCCACATGAAGCGTGAAAAATCATCAACAATGACTAGACCGTATTTTTTACCACCGATGCTTATGTAAGCAATTGGACCAAATAGATCCATGTGGAGGAGTTCAAGCGGTCTTGTTGTAGTCATGACATTCTTCGCGGGATGGGGTGTTCCTATTTGCTTCCCTGCTTGGCACGCTCTACACGGCCTGTCATTCTCAAAAACAACATCGTTTAAACCTCGGATGTGATCGCCATTGAGGAGTTTTTGAAGATTCCTCATACCAACATGTGCTAGTCGTCTATGCCACAGCCAACCAATGTTGGTCTTTGCAATCAAGCATGTGTCAAGTTCGGATTTATCTTTGTTGAAGTCAACTAGATAAAGTTTTCCCTTCAACACACCCTTGAATGCAATTGAGTTATCACTCCTTCTAAAGACAGTCACACCCTCATTAGTGAATAAGCAATTATAACCCTTGTCACATAATTAAGATATGAACAAAAGGTTATAATCCAAGGAGTCAACGTGTAAAACATGAGAGAGAGTATGTTGTGATGAAATTGCAATTATACCGGTACCAAGCACTCTTCCTTGACTATTATCACCAAAGTAAATGCCTTTGCTTGGATCTTCATTTTCATCATATTCCACTATCTAGCACCCATTTTGCTCCACCGGATGAATAAGTCTGCAAAAACAATTTATGCCTTGGTCTTAGGTACCCAAGCTTGCTTGGGTCCTTTGAGGTTAGTCACAAGTGATTTGGGCACCCACACATGAGACTTGGTGTTCCCACGGCGTGGCCCAACATATTTAGCATAAACTCTTCCAAGATTACTTTTCATAAGTACATATGAAGTATCAAAAGTTCTAAATAGAAGTTGTTGTTCATATGTGTTCACACTGTTAGATTTATCAACATTATTGAGTTTTCCAACTTGAGAAGGGTTTCCCTTGACAAAGGCAATGCACATCTTGTTATTCATGTGGCTTCTAGTGTTTTGCTTTTCACCATTAGAATATCCAATGCCATATTTGACATTAGAAGGTCTTGTGACCGAGTATGCACAGCGTGCATACTTAATCGTCTCCTTGTCAAATATGCCACTTTGAGAAGATTGCTTGTCCTTTGTCAAGTTTGGCTTTTTCTTCAAGTTAGTGTCACTTTTGGCACAAGCACAAGTAACACTAGTTTCAGATTTTATATGTTGAGAAGGTGAGCTTGAAGTGGATGAAGAACTATTTTGCTTGAGTGACTCAACTTGTACCTCAAGGATCTCGTTAACTTTGGTTAAGTTAGCAAGTTCATCCTTGATGATGGTGTTTGAGTCTTTCAACTTCAAGAAAGCTTCCTTGCTTGAAGCTAACTCAATCTCTAGTGATTTATTTTGTTCCTTTTAAAGTTCAAGAAGCTTTTCAATCTCAAGATATTCCTCCTTTTGATAGATGATCATATCTTCCTGACGATTGACTAACTTCTCCATATCAACAAGCTTATCAATTAGAAATTTCATTTTAGCAGCTGTCTTTTTGTCTAAACCCCTAAGCATATAATCATTTTCATCACTGCTATCATCCTCACTAGAATTATCACTATCACTAGTAAAAGAATGCGAGAAGGAAGATTTAGTTATTACCTTTCTTTTACCTTCCTTTGCCATTAGACAAGTATTGTCGGTGTCCTTCCGTGCGCCCATGGTTGGGAAGAGAGTGGATTTCTTGGTAGTCTTCCTTATGGCTATGGTGGCCATCTCCTCTTCTTCTTCGGATGAGGATTCATCATTGGATTCACACTCCTTCCTTAGATGTGCTTGGCAATGTTAGTTCTTCTTCTTGAACATTTTCTTTGGTTGAGGCTTGTTGTCTTTTGTCTTCTTCTTGTTTTCATCATATGGACAATCTACTATGAAGTGATCGTATTCTCCGCAGTTATAGCACACCCGTCTCATCTTGGGTCTTTGTTTGTCCCTTTGTCTTCCTTCATTTGAGCTGCTACCCTTTCTTATTCTCATCATTTTCTTGAACTTCTTCATGAACAAGATCACGTCTTCTTCATCGATAGCACTACTTTCATCATCGTTGTTGTCTTCTCCATAAGCTTCTCGAGCTTCCTTTGATACGGGTTTACAAGTTGACTTCAAAGCAACTCCTTTTATCTTTGCCGAGATGAGATCGGCAATTTCCTTGACATGCTTGGCTTGTTTCTCCATCATTTCAAAGTTGATGATCTTTCCAAGAAGTTCGTCTGGGGTCAATTTCCCGTACCCGGGGCTTTCTCTAATCACAGAGCAAAGAGTCACATTGCGAGGCATGAATGCTCTCAGAATCAACTTCACGACCTCATGATCATTCCACTTCTTGCTGCCATAAGCTCGGACTTTGTTGATACGATTCTTCAGTCAATTGTACATATCTTGTGGTGATTCATCTTCTTCTATCACGAATCTTCCCAATTCACCTTAAATCATTTCTATCTTGGCTTCGCGTACGTGACGGTCACCTTCATGTGCAGTTTGTAGTGTGTCCCATATCTCCATGGCAATTTCGAGTCCATCCACCTTGGTGAACATGTCTCGGCTTAGTGATGACGTGATCACAGCTGCAGCTTGAGCATTTCGATGAATGGCTTGTTCTTGGCTTGGGGTCAGCTCTTCATCATCATCGGGGATATCTATCCCTGCACACACTATGTGCCACAAACTTGGGTTAAGAGATATAAGATGCATTTTTATGTTTTGTCTCCACATTGAATAATCATTGCCATCAAAGTAAGGTGCTTTCCCTAGAGGAATTGATAAGTAATGACTGTTGTTAGAATTCAAACGCTCATAATTAAAAGTATATCGGGAGTAGTCTGTGTGACTACCCCCTTTCTTCTTCTTTTCATCATCGATGTTCTTCTTCCCTTTTGGGGAGATTGCCTTCTTCCGAAGAAGAGCATTGAGTTGGAGCACCTCCTCATCATCGTCCTCACTGTCTTAAATGGTGTCAAGTAGCTTCTTTAGCTTTTGAGTCCATTCATCATCACCCTATTGATCGTCGATCTTCTTGTGTACATCTTTGATGTCCAACATCGTCTCTTCGAGCTGTGAGTCTCTTTTGAAGAGTTTGGCTCTGATACCAATTGAATGTAGCCTAGAGGGTGGTTAATAGGCTTTTCGATGCTTTATTAATCCCTGAAACACTTAGTAGGTTTATCAAATACAGGGGAAACGGACTAGTCCGGTAGAGTGCGCACTGGTTCATTTTCTACACAGAGAAAAATCGGACTAGTCCGGTACTGTGCGGACTAGTCCGGTATGTGTGGACTAGAGATATCAAAATTGATCAATATTATCACTTCTAGTACTTTATGCAGCAGAAATTAATTTGATACTTCGATGTATTGCAAAGTGAAACAATGAATGATGGAGATCAACTTTTGTTTCAATGCTTCAATGTAAATTGCACAAGATTAATTAAACACTAGAATATGATGAACAATGAATGAACGAGAGTAGGAGACAAGTGTTTATCCCGAGGTTCGATTCCACGAAGGAAATCTACATCCCCATTGAGGAGTCCACTAAGGACCGGGTCTTCACCAACCCTACCCTCGTCGAATCGCCACGAAGGCCGATTCTCTTCCACTAATGACAAAGGGCAAATAAATCGTTCGAGGGGCCTTCTCACAAGTTGAGGGCTCCCCAAGAGTTACAATAAATGAACACAACCAAACACACTCAACATATGAACAATTAACGAACAAGAGTGTGCGAGAGATCAAACCCAAGAGCTCAAGATATGTAGAACAAGTCTCTCCTTTGATCAATTGCTAATCCCCAAAGATTTGATCCTTTTTTGGGTTAGAATGTGTAGAGAGATGTGAATTTTGGGCTCTTGGGAGGTATGACGGTGCAGGAGGTCGAAGAGTTATGTTGGTATGGCCGTACACCTCTTTTTATAGTAGGGTTTCCAATGGTTACGTTAGGGTTTGCAATGTCCAAACTTGTCCGTGGTTGACTCCGGACTAGTCCGGTGTGCGGTGTGTAGAAAACCCTAAGTGTTGTGAGATATCGGACTAGTCCATAGGAGTGCGGACTAGTCCAATGTCTACTCAAAGATATATCAGACTAGTCCGGTCCATATCGGACTAGTTCATTTTATGGTCAGAAAGAAAATCGGACTAGTCCGGTTGATATCGGACTAGTCGGCACATGCTTAATTTTTGCAGTTAGTGTGATTTCTTCCACTTGAGCTCTTGGTGTATGTTTATCCAACACACTCTATACTAAGTGATCTAATCTTTTCAGCTTTTGAGCTCTTATAAATTTGGATTCTTCTTCTCTTTTCTTTTTGCGCTTTCTTCCTAATTTCTTTGAGAACCTGCGCTAATCTCAACAATTTTGTTAGGGTCTCATTTGTTTGTCATAAATCAACCAAAACCCACAAGGGATTCCTAGATGCACTTTCAAGGTTCAAAGAAGATACAGGGGTATATCTCACATACGGAGGAGACTAGACAACGGAGAGGTGAAGTGCTTCCAGAAGGATAATGACGGTACGATATGGTTTAACGACCGTATAGTGGTACCGCTTAATATGAAACTCCGGAAGAAGATATTGGATGAAGCCCACCTGTCGAAGTTTTCCATTCATCTCGGCAGTAACAAGATGTACCAGGATTTAAAACAGAAATTTTGGTGGACGCGGATGAAGCGTGAAATCGCCAAGTACGTATCCGAATGTGATACGTGTAGACGGGTCAAGGCTGATCATATGCGGAAGGCCGGACCGCTACAACCACTGAAGATACCGGCGTGGAAATGGGAGGATGTGATTATGGATTTCATCATCAGATTACCACTCACATCCCGGAAGCATGACTCGGTACAGGTGATCGTCGACCGGTTGTCGAAATCAGCTCATTTCATACCAGTGAACACTCATTATCGAGCAATGCAATATGCGGAGTTACATATATCAAGAATTATATGCTCACATGCTGTCCCGAAGACCATCGTTTCAGATCTAGGTGTGCTGTTTGTTGCTCGTTTTTGGGAGCAGCTGCACGTCTCGTTGGGCACCAAGCTGATTAGAAGCTCCGCATATCACCCTCAAACTGATGGCCAAACATAGAGGGTGAACCAAGTATTAGAAGAAATGTTAAGAGTGTGTGCCATCCACCACGGTAAGAATTGGGATGGTTACTTACCGTTGGTGTAGTTTTCATACAACAACGGTATCAAGTGAGTATTAAAATGGAACCGTATGAAGCTCTCTACGGCCGGAAGTGTCACACAGCTGAATTGGTCTGAGACCGGCAAAAGAGCACTGTTCAGGGTTGATCTTGTGAACAAAGCCGAAGACCGAGTTCGGTTGATACAAGAAAATTTGAAGGCTGCACAATCCCGATAGAAGAGCTACGCTGATCAAAGGCGTAGGCCATTGCAGTTTGACATTGGAGAGCACGTTTATCTTCGTGTATCTCCGATGAAGGGAATTCACCGGTTCAGTGTAAAGGGGAAACTCGCTCCCCGCTTTATAGGTCCTTTTTCTATCACGGAAAAGTGCGGACCCGTAGCCTACTGGCTGGAACTACCGGCAAGTCTTGCGGGTGTTCATGACGTGTTTCATGTGTCACAGCTGCAGAAATGCCTCAAATTCACCGCTGCTGTCCGCACCGAAGAAGTCGACTAGTTGAAACCGGACCTTACCTACACCGAGAGACCGGTTCAGGTTGTAGATGAAAAACCCGGGTAACCCAGAGCCGGACGATAAAGTTTTACCAGGTGCTATAGAGTAGTCATACAACGGAAGAGGCGACGTGGGAAAGTGAAGATTACCTCCACACCAATTATCCAGAACTTTTATCTTTGTACAGTTTGTAATTACCTCTCCCGTCTCGTTCTTCTTTTGTAATCTCGGGACGAGATTCTTTTAAGGGGGGGAGGAATGTAAAAGTCCCAAAAATGTATATGACTAAACCGAAGTTTGAATTCTAGGGTTTGCAAATTCATGAAAAATGGGGCTTGCTAAAATTTTTCTATACACAAAGTGTTACATGGATGTTCATCCAAAACGAGGCTCACATTTCATTTGAATGTGTTGAAACAATATGGAATTAAGGACTCATTTGCATGAAGAGTTAAAAATCAGACTTTCACATTCAAAGTTCACACAAATTGTCGCCAGACCTTTGAATACTTATGCATCCCTATATTTTTGAAGCATGGAAGTTTTTTATGGCAATTTTCTAACTTTAGGGTGGGCTAAAAAGGAATTAAAATAGAAGCATTTTCAAATTCAAACTGAATTCAATTTGCAAGTCAAATTGAAACTGAATTCAGAGAATTCGGATTCCAGCCCAATTTTGAAATTCAAAACTTTTGAATGGAAGAGAGGGACATGAAGGAGATCTTTTGTGGGGAGGAACATGGGTGGGACCCACCTGTCGTTGTTACACAAAGACTTGCACACAAAGTCTTGGCTCTCTGTTCCTCACTCCACTGAGGAGTTTTCCTTCCGGGCGACACCGACCTGCTGCCGCCACCTCCCGGTTGTTTGTCCACGCGCTGGCACCTGTGTGTGTGGTTTCCTTCATTTCAATGTGATCTCCTCCTCACTGACCGAAGCAAACGCACTTCGTTTTCTCTTCCTCACGAGCAACCACGAGAGCAGAGCCCCCCCACACCCGCTCCTCAGTGATCTTCTGGGAACCCGCAAAACTCACGCCCCCTTCTGTCACACCCGGTTTGTCTGAAGAACAACCGAGTGAGTATCACATGTATGCCAGGATCATTTTCTCATACATGTGATGACAAATAGTGAAGCATCATTTATTACAAGCCAGGTGTCGAATACAAATAAGTCTTACATAGCATATGTCTCGATGGACGATAATAAGTTCATAACAAGTAAATAAAATAGCAGCGGAATATTATTCTTGTGGGCTCCGTTACAGGCGTTGCCCGGGGGTCTCCATGAACCTAGAAACCTTCTTCGGGTCCAAAATCTTGGTTATTATACACCACCTCATTATCTTGACCTGAGCAGCAATATAAACCAACAAATATGCAAGGTTGAGTACCAATGGTACTCAGCAAGTGTGGGAAAGTTATGTCATGCATGGCTAGAACAAGAGAAGGTTGAACTCATGGTTAAAGCACTATGCAAGTAATACCTATCACCTTAGCTTATTAAGCACCTACATTACTACACAGGTGAAATGGTCCCAATCTCCCATCCCATCATCATAATCCCATTACCATAACATCATTTCCAATGTTAAGCTCCCCGCTTAACATCCACAACTTTCCAAAAACCATCACTCCTCTAATCATGAATAAGTCCAAGCCGCTCTTGACCGTGAGCACGGCTGTCGTAACAGTTTTGACTCTGCAGAGTTTGTACCACTGTAACCACATGTAGTGATTTCATCCCCCGTTGCCGGGTGGACTAAAAGAACCTCCATTATGCCAGTGGCTACGAACCACATTCACACTTCCCAGGTGTGTAGCCAGGAGATCACTACGAAGCCTTTACAAAGGGATTCCCGACGAGCGTGGGCCCACTGAGGTTTCACCCCTGACAGCATACAAGAGGCTCCAACCCCGCTGCAGTGGCACCCTCTTGAGCCTTGCGGTTCATATGGTAGTCCAGCTGACACCTATTCCCCGCACCATCCAACACACCCATACCACGCCGGGGATACACCTAATTAATTGGCCAAGCTGCCCCATCTCAGCATGTGGTTGGCACTGTAAAGCCAGGTTACATGCTCCATGAACCGGTCCTTAGGATCCAGGCAAGTACTAAACACAAACCCGAGTCATGTGCACCCAGCACACAACCAAAACATCCAACTTGCCTTGATCCCTACCTCTACATATCTCACAATATCTCATTCAAGAGTATGGTAAAATAAACTGATGATCTCATATCCCAAATATCCCATTCTAAGCATGGCTAAGCATATGCATAATAATAAATAACATGATAAAATAAATCCCAACCCAAGCTACAAGGAAACAAGGTAATGCAATTCTAGGGAAACTTCCTAGCATGGGTTTCATATTTCATTTGACAATGCAAATAATTCTAACTACACATCCTAGCATAGGATCAAAGTGGTCAAGGACACTTGCCTCCTTCCTGCTGCTCTTGAAATGGGTAGTCCTGATCTTGGAAAGGAATAACTTGCTCTTGAGCAGGTTCTACATCATACCATCACACATAGCAAAAGAAAAATAACAACCCATAAGACTTGTTCACACTTCCACTTCATACAAACCACACATTCATATTTATGAAAGTCATTCACCATTATGTGTGTTGTGGTTACTCTATGTGTGTTGATTTGTGGCTTGCATGCACTTTTAATCATGTGTATATGATTCCTACTTTTGTGTTCACATTTATACTTACATACTATATATATGAGTTTCCAATTTAAATCAATTCCTTATATTCAATTACTACACCTTTTAGCTACCAAGTATGCATGAAAGGTGTTTTCCTTCTCCATATGTGTCTTCAGAATTTCTACCAACCCTAAACTGAATTCTTTGGATTTTGGAAACTTCATTTATCATTTTCTAGTTATTTATACCTAGCTTGCTATATTTTCAGATTTATTTCCTATGCCTAAATGTGAACTTTATTATGAAAATAACAAGACACCTCATATAAACAGAATAGGTTCTGATCTAAAATATTTACTAATACATTTTTGACCTTTTCCTCTGATGTAAACTATTTTACAATTATTTTCCCTATTTTCCAGAACTATTCTTTACTTAAAAATGTGTCCCTAAATGTGAATAATAAATTAAACAGATTCATTTCAGCCCAAAATATATTTTTATCTCACTCCAAAGTTTTCTAAATACTGAGAAAGTTTTTAATTTAATTTTGACAATATGTTTGTTCCACTTTTTAAATTTTTAAACACTAGTCACATATTCAATTTCCCAAATTAAATATTAAACAGGGCTAAAAAGGTAAACTCACCCCACTACAGGGTCTATAATATTATTTTCAAAATTTCCACGGTTCTATCTACACTTATCAGAGGGGTTTTCCTAATTTTTATTAAGTCCAGGGGCTAAAACTGATTTTTAAATGAATTTATATGATTTTCTGAAGTTCCAGGGGCTAGATCAGAAGTTTCCGGGGCTAGCTCTTATTTCCTGAGAACCCCAGGGGGTAGCACGTAAGATTTCCAGTCTTTATAACGCGGGGCTGACGTGGACCGTCCGATTTTAATCCGACGGCTGAGATTATAACGTCGAACCGGTACGCACGGATTTAAACCCTACCGTGCGATTTAAAATAAACGGCGCACAAGCGGCCACGTTGCTCTGATCGAACGCGGGCGGCGCTGCCGGCGGCGCACGGCGGCGGAAAGCGGCGATCTCGCCGGAGACTTTCGGATTTTCGAGAATTCTTCCTAGAACTGTGATTTTATGGTATAGATCGGTGGAGAGGAGGTCGGGGATCTCACCTCGGGGGTTTTCTTGAGCTTGGAGGTCCTGGAAGGTGATCGGCGACGAGGTCCGAGGTGAATTTACGGTGAGGCTCGTTGGCGCTGTGTTTACACCGCTGGCGGATCGCGTGGGAAAAACATAACGAGGCCGCGGTTTTTATAGATGGGGGAGGGCGGCGGGGTGGTTTAGATCGAGTTCGCGTCGCCCCCGAGCGAAATTCCGCTGGGATTTGCAGAAATCCGGATCGGTTTGGATTCGGGGTGAGAGAGTCCGGCGCGGGCTCGAGGTAGACGAAGAACTGGCGGGCCCCGCCTGTCAGTGGGAGGAAAGGGGCGTGCGCGGCTGCGGGCTGGCGCGGGTTCTGGTTGGGCCGGCTGGTGGGTTGCGGCCCACTGGCCGGTTTTTTTTTGTTTTCTTTTTTTTCTTTTTCTATTTCTTTTCTGATTTGAGTTTAATTTTAATTCCAGTTTGAATTTGAATTTTTGCAAAACATGCAACACGTCCAAAATTTTTTAAATTCCCCTCTTAACATGAGGGTCTTAACAATATTTTTAGTGTGTTACAGCTCTACCCCCCTTAAAAGAAATCTCGTCCTCGAGATTGGTGGTTCTAAGAAAACAATTCCGGAAATTGTGCCTTTAGCTCATCTTCCCGCTCCCAGGTGGCTTCCTCTTCTGAGTGATGCTTCCACTGCACCTTGCACATCCGGATTCTTTTATTTCTGGTGAGGCGTTCCATTGTCTCCAAAATCTTGTATGGTTGCTCGGCATAAGACAAATCCTCAGCTACGTTCACTTCATTCATGGGTAACACCTCTTCAGGCGTCCTCAGGCATTTCTTGAGTTGTGACACATGGAATACATCGTGCACATCCGATAGATGAGCCGGTAACTCTAGTTGATACGCCACTTCGCCTTTCCTTTCTAGAACTTGAAAGGGTCCGATGTATCTAGGTGACAACTTCCCTTTCACCTTGAACCGGCGAAGTCCTCTGATAGGGGACACCTTGAGATAGACATAGTCTCCCCTGTTGAAAACGAGCTCTCTTCTTCGTACATCGGCCTAGCTCTTTTGGCGTGTCTGTGCTATCCTCAAGTTATTGCGAATTTCCCTCACCTTCGCCTTGGCTTCTTGTAGTACTTCTGGACCAAACACTTTACTTTCCCCCGTTTGGTTCCAAAATAGGGGAGTTCTGCACTTCCTCCCGTACAAGGCTTCAAACGGTGACATCTTCATACTAGCTTGATAGCTGTTGTTATAGGAAAACTCCACATACGGTAAGTTCTTGTCCCAACTCCTATTGTTTTTGAGAGCACATGCCCTCAGCATATCTTAAAGGATCTGATTGGTTCTTTCCGTCTGCCCGTCAGTTTGGGGATGATAGGCAGAACTAAAGTTCAGATGGGTTCCCATGGTTTCGTGCAACTTCTGCAAGAACCTTGAGGTGAACTGTGTCCCTCTATCCAACACAATCTTCTTTGGCACTCCATGGTAACACACGATCCTTGACATGTACAACTCTGCCAATTTGGATCCACTGTAGCTTTCTTTCACGGGGATGAAATGAGCTACCTTGGTTAGCCTGTCGATGATGACCCATATCGAATCATATCCTGATTGGGTCCTAGGCAGTCCCACTATGAAATCCATACTGATTTCTTCCCATTTACATTCAAGCACTTTGAGTGGTTGCAATAATCCCACGGGTCGTTGATGTTCTGCTTTCACCAACTGACATGTGTCACATAGGGCAACATGTTCCGCGACATCGCGCTTCATGCCATACCACCAATACCTGCTCTTGAGGTCCTGGTACATCTTGGTACTCCCAGGATGAATGAAATAGTGAGAATGATGAGCCTCCTTCAAAATCAATTCACGGATCTCCTTTACTTCTGGCACACAGATTCTTTTCCCGTACCACACCGTTCCTTGTTCATCCTCTCTGAAACCAGGAGCTTTATTTTCCTTGATGAGTTGTCTGATCTCTTGTATCTTCTCGTCTTGCTTTTGACCCTCGCGGATGTCTCGCTCTAGTGTGTAGTCCACTTCCATGGCGATGGCTTCACCACTATTCACAAGGCATAGATTGAGCATTATAATCTCGTCCTTCAATTCTGCAGGCATGTCCTTCAAGCTCAACTTATTGACCTGCACTTTCCGGCTTAAAGCATCGGCCACGACGTTTGCTTTCCCAGGATGATAGTTGATGCCCACATCAAAGTAATTGATTAGCTCTAACCATCTCCTTTGTCTGAGGTTGAGATCTGGCTGTATGAAAATGTACTTCAAACTCTTATGATCCGTATATATCTCGGTCCTCTTCCCCATCAAATAGTGCCGCCAAATTTTCAACGCGTATACCACTGCGGCTAGTTCTAGGTCATGTGTAGGATAGTTTTTCTCGTGCTTCCGGAGCTGTCGGGATGCATAAGCCACGACGTGCCCTTCTTGCATGAGAACACATCCCAACCCGTTTCCAGAGGCATTGCAGTACACCGTAAAGCTCTTTTGCATATCTGGCATAACCAGCACTGGGGCTGTTGTCAATCTTTCCTTTAACTCCTGAAAACTCGTTTCGCACTGTGGCGTCCATGTGAATGTGATTCCCTTCTCCAACAGTTTGGTGAGGGGTCTCGAGATCTTGGAGAATCCCTCAATAAACCGTCGATAGTATCCAGCCAATCCCAAGAAGCTTCGAACTTCCCCAACATTTTCAGGGGTCTTCCACTTCTGTATATCCTCGATTTTGGCAGGATCCACGGAGATTCCTCCCTCCGAGATTATAAGTCCTAAGAAGGGAACTCTCTTCAGCCAAAACTCACACTTGCTCGACTTGGCATATAGTTGGTGTTCTCTTAGCCTCTGCAACACCAACCTTAGATGTTTCTCATGTTCTTCTTCATCTTTGGAGAAGACGAGAATGTCATCTATGAAAACCACCACAAATTTGTCTAGATATTCCATGAATACCTTGTTCATGAGATACATGAAGTATGCCGGCGCATTAGTTAGCCCGAAAGGCATGACAGTGTATTCATACAGTCCGTACCGAGATACGAAAGCTGTCTTGGGAATATCAGATTGCCTTATCTTGAGTTGGTGGTATCCCGACCTGAGATCAATTTTCGAGAACACACAAGCTCCCCTCAACTGATCAAACAAGTCTTCAATGCGGGGTAACGGATACTTGTTCTTCATGGTTACCTCATTCAAGGCACGGTAATCCATGCATAACCTTTGGGTTTCGTCCTTCTTGGGCACAAATATCACTGGAGCTCCCCATGGTGACGAACTAGGGCGAATATACCCCTTCTCCGTCAATTCCCTCAAATGATCCTTGAGTTCTTCTAGCTGCTTGGAGTCCATCCGATGAGGTCTCTTGTATATCGGTGCTGTTCCAGGCACTAGCTCGATTGCAAATTCCACTTCACGATCGGGAGGCATACCTGGCAACTCATCCGGAAAAACATCTGGATATTCCCTGATGGTCCTGATCTCCTCAACTTTCACCTCAACTTGATTTAATTTAATGTCCCTCCTAGGCTCGTGTATTGTTATGACCTTTACTCTTGTGCCACTAGGGTGAGTTAGTTCCACCGTTCTAGTCGAACAATGGATGATTCCTTTATGTTTTGTCAACCAATCCATACCCAAGAAAATATCTATCCCTCGTGAATCTATCACTATGAGGTTAGCAGTAAATACCACCCCATTAATGTCTAGGTTCACTTTGGGACACACTTGTCTTGTCCTTATTTCTCCACCTGGAGAGTTTACGGCTAGCATATGGTTCATTTGTGTGGTTGCTAGGTCATGCTTCTTAACAAACCCTTGAGCAATGAACGAGTGGGTAGCACCAGAATCAAACAGCAGGGTTGCAAGGTGTAAATTGGCAGGAAACTTACCAACTACCACGTCGGGTGCCTCTTGCGCTTCCTCCATAGTGACGTGGTTCACCCGTCCTCGCATCACATTCTGCGGTTGTGGCTGCGCGGGCTTCTTCTTTGGGCATTTATTGGCGTAGTGCCCCACTTCTCCGCAGCTAAAACATTGCACCCCAACCTTAGGTGCTTGGCCTTTATTGTCTTGGGGTTGGTTTGGGCGTCCTTGCACTGCTGGTCGAGATGGGTATGCGGGGCGAGGTTGCTGTACAAACTGACGTTGTTGTTGTGCTGGTGCTGCCGGAGGCCTGTAGTTCGGGTTGTACCCTCTTGGTGCTGAGTAGGGTACCGCAGCACGGTTCGTCTGCCCTGCTGGTTGCTGCATCAGACGGGGGCGGGTGTTGCTACCCGAGGCTTGATGTGACCAACCGGCCTTCCTCTTATTCTCAATTTCCAAGACCTTTAGCTTCCTTTCTACCACAAATGCTCTGTCCACCATCTTTTGGAAGCTTTCATACTCATTTGAGGACATTGCACACTGCATCTCCGCGGTAAGTCCTTCCACGAAACAATCTTGTTTCTGCTCATCAGTCTCTATATCCCGTGGGGCATAACGGGATAGTTGAGTAAATTTAGTGAGGTATTCCCTCACCGTCATGTTTCCCTGCTGCAGTCCCCAAAACTCCTTCCTCTTGTTTTTGAGTTCACCTCCTATTGATGGGAGAGGCGAAATTGTCGCTTCGGGTTTTTTGAGATACTAGTTATTTATAGTATAGGTTAAGTTCGATATTTCACTCCGTGGGCCGGCTAATTAATGAAAGTAATTCCTGGACTGGAGGGGAATCAATCGAAGAGATTGCCTGCCCTTGGGATGTAATGGTTGCGGAAGCTACGCTTGAACTCTTCCCAAGTGATGTTTTCAGGGTCATGATGGGCAGCCACGTAGGCGGTCCACCAATCAGCAGCAGGTCCATGCAATTGATGAGAGGCAAACAGCACTCTCTCATACCCTTGGCACTGTATGATCCTCATCTTGCTTTCAATGGTCTTTAGCCAATCATCTGCCTCTAGAGGTTCAGCAGCACTTGCAAACTTTGGAGGTTGAGTTCCTAGAAATCACTCAACCTTGGTTGGCGTGGTGCAGCTTGTGGAGGTGGAACTTGATGCAAGTTGGCCACCACTTGAGTCAAGTTCTGGATGAGCTGATTTTGATTCTCCAGCATTTGGTGGAGGGGATCAACTCCTTCATGGCGACCACCCC
The DNA here is from genome assembly GCA_030760725.1 of Neostapfia colusana. Lineage (NCBI taxonomy): Eukaryota > Viridiplantae > Streptophyta > Magnoliopsida > Poales > Poaceae > Neostapfia > Neostapfia colusana. Next base: position 36,537,996 of record JASWHV010000009.1, on the reverse strand, counting down.
TGTCCTGGCCTCCAGAAAGATGAGGGTTGCCGGCCTCATCGTTGTTGTTGGCGGGGTTGGCAGCACGTCCTTTTCCTCTTTCGGCCATCTGGCATGATCAACCAAATGTTAATTTAAAGTATTACGTATTATCTTACTACTTTCACTTGTTTGTACTTTGAAGTGTTGAGGCTTTGTTATACTTTTATGAGGGTTCATATCTCACACCAAATAAATGCACTATTATTTCATGTGGGTTCACACACAAAAGCAAAACAATCTAAAGACGAGCTGTGGACAATTGCTCATGGCTTCCACAACTCACGTCACACACCAAGCTTTAACACACCATTAACTTAACGTAACGACTCGACTATTCGATATCTTGCTAACTAAGGGAAGGATTCTACACTACTCGTTTTCTTGATCTGGCTCCTCGGGATCTTCCTCATCATTTCGGCTGCCTTCTGACTCTGCTTTGGGTGGGGAGGCTGCTGGTGGAGAAGTGCGACGACGCCTGATCGCTCGGCGATCCGGGGAGTCAGGAGTCCATGTATCATTCACGGTGACACACAGTTCATTCCCATCTCCTCTTTCTCTCGCCCTTAAGCAGGCTCGCAGCAACGCCTCCGTTTCCTTCAGGGTGTCCCGGACATCCTGAAGCTCTTGTTGGCACTCCTGCAGTCGAGTGCTGAGCATAGAAGCATCCTCCAAGCACAAGTCCATGTGCTCATGAGAAGTCCCTTGCTGCAACGGCGGGTACTTGTATTCCGTGGTACCACTCTCACGCTGGAGGACATACATGTACTCAGTTTTGTCCAAGTGGCGACGATAGATGTGACTCTGGCAGGTGATGGCCTCCCAGGTGACATCTTTCTCCGCATCGACCTGTGCCGCTCGACAAGCTGGAGAGTGGTGGATCTTAAAAAGCTGATTTTCGTGTATAATTCTCATCTCTGAACTCCATTCTTCCCTCTTCTCACGGATGGTCCTGGTGGAGTTATAATGGATGATTAGCTTGCCCGTATTGCCGGCGGCTTCGAGCATACGCCGAAAACGGTGCAACAAGCCTCCTACTGCCAATCCGTAGGAAAGGTATATCACCGGACGGCTCTCCTCTCTTTCGGCAAGGGCAACTACGGGAACTCTCCCCCCTGTGGACTTTCGAGCGGTGCGAATCATGCGAACCATCTAAAACAAAAAGCATTTAAACTTAGGTTAGATAAACTTTTAAACAAAAATCCTATTTTGAATGAAAATTGGGGTAAGGTGAAGAAATTGACTCATTAAATAACACTTTTAAACACACACCTTGCAAAAATAGTTTTTACGAAAATAAGGCCCTTAAATATGTCCATTTCTACCTAGGTCCACGTTCCTACGGGCAACCTTGGCTCTGATACCACTTCTGTCACACCCGGTTTCTCCGAAGAACAACCGAGTGAATATCACATGTATGCCAGAATCATTTTCTCATACATGTGATGACAAATGGTGAAGCGTCATTTATTACAAGCCAGGTGTCGAATATAAATAAGTTCATAACAAGTAAATAAAATAGCAGCAGAATATTATTCTTGTGGGCTCCGTTACAGGCGTTGCTCGGGGGTCTCCATGAACCTAGAAACCTTCTTCAGGTCCAAAATCTTGGTTATTATACACCACCTCATTATCTTGACCTGAGCAGCAATATAAACCAACAAATATGCAAGGTTGAGTACTTACTCAGCAAGTGTGGGAAAGTTATGTCATGCATGGCTAGAACAAGAGAAGGTTGAACTCATGGTTAAAGCACTATGCAAGTAATACCTATCACCTTAGCTTATTAAGCACCTACATTACTACACAGGTGAAATGGTCCCAATCTCCCATCCCATCATCATAATCCCATAACCATAACATCATTTCCAATGTTAAGCTCCCCGCTTAACATCCACAACTTTCCAAAAACCATCACTCCTCTAATCATGAATAAGTCCAAGCCGCTCTTGACCGTGAGCATGGCTGTCATGACAGTTTTGACTCTGCAGAGTTTGTACCACTGTACCCACATGTAGTGATTTCATCCCCCGTTGCCGGGTGGACTAAAAGAACCTCCATTATGCCAGTGGCTACGAACCACATTCACACTTCCCAGGTGTGTAGCCAGGAGATCACTACGAAGCCTTTACAAAGGGATTCCCGACGAGCATGGGCCCACTGAGGTTTCACCCCTAACAACATGCAAGGGGCTCCAACCCCGCTGCAGTGGCCCCCTCTTGAGCCTTGTGGTTCATATGGTAGTCCAGGTGACACCTATTCCCCGCACCATCCAACACACCCATACCACGCCGGGGATACACCTAATTAATTGGCCAAGCTGCCCCATCTCAGCATGTGGTTGGCACTGTAAAGCCAGGTTACATGCTCCATGAACCGGTCCTTAGGATCCAGGCAAGTACTAGACACAAACCCGAGTCTCGTACACCTAGCAGACAACCAAAACATCCAACTTGCCTTGATCCCTACCTCTACATATCTCACAATATCTCATTCAAGAGTATGGTAAAATAAACTGATGATCTCATATCCCAAATATCCCATTCTAAGCATGGCTAAGCATATGCATAATAATAAATAACATGATAAAATAAATCCCAACCCAAGCTACAAGGAAACAAGGTAATGCAATTTTAGGGAAACTTCCTAGCATGGGTTTCATATTTCATTTGACAATGCAAATAATTCTAACTACACATCCTAGCATAGGATCAAAGTGGTCAAGGACACTTGCCTCCTTCCTGCTGCTCTTGAAATGGGTAGTCCTGATCTTGGAAAGGAATAACTTGCTCTTGAGCAGGTTCTACATCATACCATCACACATAGCAAAAGAAAAATAACAACCCATAAGACATAGTTCACACTTCCACTTCATACAAACCACACATTCATATTTATGAAAGTCATTCACCATTATGTGTGTTGTGGTTACTCTATGTGTGTTGATTTGTGGCTTGCATGCACTTTTAATCATGTGTATATGATTCCTACTTTTGTGTTCACATTTATACTTACATGCTATATATATGAGTTTCCAATTTAAATAAATTCCTTATATTCAATTACTACACCTTTTAGCTACCAAGTATGAATGAAAGGTGTTTTCCTTCTCCATACGTGTCTTCAGAATTTCTACCAACCCTAAACTGAATTCTTTGGATTTTGGAAACTTCATTTATCATTTTCTAGTTATTTATACCTAGCTTGCTATATTTTCAGATTTATTTCCTATGCCTAAATGTGAACTTTATTATGAAAATAACAAGACACCTCATCTAAACAGAATAGGTTCTGATCTAAAATATTTACTAATATATTTTTGACCTTTTCCTCTGATGTAAACTATTTTACAATTATTTTCCCTATTTTCCAGAACTATTCTTTACTTAAAAATGTGTCCCTAAATGTGAATAATAAATTAAACAGATTCATTTCAGCCAAAATATATTTTTATCTCACTCCAAAGTTTTCGAAATACTGAGAATGTTTTTAATTTAATTTTGACAATATGTTTGTCCCACTTTTTAAATTTTTAAACACTAGTCACATATTCAATTTCCCAAATTAAATATTAAACAGGGCTAAAAAGGAAAACTCACCCCACTACAGGGTCTATAATATTATTTTCAAAATTTCCAGGGGTCTAGCTACAATTATCAGAGGGGTTTTTCCTAATTTTTATTAAGTCCAGGGGCTAAAACTGATTTTTAAATGAATTTACATGATTTTCTGAAGTTCCAGGGGCTAGATCAGAAGTTTCCGGGGCTAGCTCTTATTTCCCGAGAACCCCAGGGGGTAGCACGTAAGATTTCCAGTCTTTATAACGCGGGGCTGACGTGGACCGTCCGATTTTAAACCGACGGCTGAGATTATAACGTCGAACCGGTACGCGGGGAATTAAACCCTACCGTGCGATTTAAAATAAACGGCGCACAAGCGGCCACGTCGCTCTGATCGAACGCGGGCGGCGCTGCCGGCGGCGCACGGCGGCGGGAAGCGGCGATCTCGCCGGAGACTTTCGGATTTTCGAGAATTCTTCCTAGAACTGTGATTTTATGGTATAGATTGGTGGAGGGGAGGTCGGGGATCTCACCTCGGGGGTTTTCTCGAGCTCGGAGGTCCTGGAAGGTGATCGGCGACGAGGTCCGAGGTGAATTTACGGTGAGGCTCGTCGGCGCTGTGTTTACACCGCCGGCGGATCGCGTGCGAAAAACATAACGAGGCCGGGGTTTTTATAGACGGGGGAGGGCGGCGGGGTGGTTTAGATCGAGTTCGCGTCGCCCCCGAGCGAAATTCGGCTTGGATTTGCAGAAATCCGGATCGGTTTGGATTCGGGGTGAGAGAGTCCGGCGCGGGCTCGAGGTAGACGAAGAACTGGCGGGCCCCGCCTGTCAGTGGGAGGAAAGGGGCGCGCGCGGCTGCGGGCTGGCGCGGGTTCTGGTTGGGCCGGCTGGTGGGTTGCGGCCCACTGGCCGGTTTTTTTCTGTTTTCTTTTTTTTTTTCTTTTTCTATTTCTTTTCTGATTTGAGTTTAATTTGAATTCCAGTTTGAATTTGAATTTTGCAAAACATGCAACACGTCCAAAATTATTTAAATTCCCCTCTTAACATGATTTAGGGTCTTAACAATATTTTTGGGGTGTTACACCTTCCACTCCAAGCTGCAAAACAGCACGGCGTACTCATCCCTTACCTCCTCAGCGCGAGAGCTAGCATGTTCCGGCGTTTCCCGAGCCCTAGAACGGCTTCCTCCGCGGCGACCTAAACAAGCCGGCGATCGGCTTCACGTGTACAGCTTGCCACAGCGTGTTTCACTGCCAAGCAAGGCCGGCAAAAGAAGTGCACGGGCACCACGCTGCTTCCACCCGAAGCTCACGCCAAGCCGTGAGCTCTCGCCGGCGAATTTTGGAACTTTGCTCCGGCCTACACAACCCGAGCCTCTGGTAATAATCTCTGAAATTCTCACTCATTAATCCTCCTTAGATCATCAAACTTTGCACATAGGGGCTGGACTAGCTGGCGAGCATGTTCCCTCTAGCAACCCTAGCGTGAAACCGACTCGGAGCGGCAAATTTCATGGTTTTCCCGACACGGGTATGGCAGCACCGATCGGGCGCACGGTGACGACCTACTTGGAGCTGCCGCCGAGCCATTTGGAGGCCATCCCAAGCTTCACGATCACCCACTGGTGCTGTAGAGCGGTTTGGCCGATCATTTGGCGGGCTAGAGAGGCCGGCGGACGGGGCCGAAGTGCACCCGAGGCCGCCGCACGTCGCCGATGGTATTCCGGCCACCGGCAGCTTGAGCTAGCCCCACCATCGTGCTCCACGGCCTTCCAAACCCCCTAGCAGCGAGCCTCAGGCCGAGAGGCGGCCAGAAACACCAAGCCGGCGAGCTCCAGCGTCGGTCCGGCGAGGGGGGCGGCGCGCGCGAAGGGGTGAGCGGGAGGAGGAAGAACGGGGTGGCCCCACATGTCAGTGACCGAAAATTTGAAACGCTGATCGGCTGTGGCTCTCGGATCCTCTTTGGCTGCACACTAAAATGCTGTAGCCTCGCGTGTTCCCGGATTCTATTGGCTGAGGTTTAAACAGTGGGCTCAAGACGAATTTCAATAGGAAAAATAATTCCAGATTGTGTTCCAACTTTGGAAAATCATATCTTTGTGTAGGAATCTGCAAATTGAGTGATTCAAATTGGGTTGGACTTACTTTGCAAATATCTATCCAAATATGAACCCCAATTTGTATGAAATCAATAATAAATTCTGGAAAATTCTTTAAAGATTTTTGAAAAAGAATTATTGAGGGAGTTTGGTTCATCCAAAAATACTAAAACTTTGCCAGAATATTCCTCATCATATTTTTGACCTTCTAGCAAATTTTAGGCTCATTTGAAGATGATTTGAATAGGAATTTACTAAATACAAACTGATGTTTTCATAAGGGTCCAGAAACAATTTCAGAAAATGTTGCCAACTTGTAAAATCTATTCTAGGCCATTCCAAGCTCCAAAAATCATGATAAAATTCGTACAAGCTCTATGAGTCCTACTTGAAATTTTAGTTCACTTGATTGGGCATGAAAATGCACATTACTACAGAATTAATATCTTTTGAGTATAAATTCTTAAGGAATTTTACTGGAGGATCTACTCAAGTAAAAAGTCTGAATTTTGGATCAAATTACTCTCATGTGACCACAAACTCACATGTAAATTATCAGCTCAATTTGAGCCTTAAAACTCCCTGTACTTGTTCTACCATGCTTATGTATGTGGGAAATACATAAGACTCTTGTGGGAATTATGGTAGACACATATTCTTCCCACTTTAGTTGCAATTTGGCAAGCTAAATTCATAGGTAGTATAGAACATGCTGTAAAAGTTTTGAAGCCATTGGAGTTCTTGTTCTTCAGTTGCATTCAAATTTTTCAGCTCATCTCTTATGTTCATTAGGAAAGTTAGTTAGTGTATAACTAAAACACTAAGACAAATTTAGTTGTTTAATGTTCCTTTACACAACAGAGGCAACAAAAGCCAATCTTGGCATTTCCACACAGCCTCTATTCTTAAGAAATCCAGTCTTTAATTCTTTCCATTGCATTATAAAAACTTGTGCGTATACATCTCGATAGGATTCACAACGAATGGGATTCGAAGGAGTGATTCATTGAAGTTGGATCAAACTCCGGAGGATCAAGGGAGCAAAGATTACTAACTGGTTATTTATACTACTACCCTACAAAACAGGCAAGCTCCGGTTTGCATTTAACAGCTTTTAAGTTTTTACTTTGTATTCACTCTTTCGGTTAAGATATGAAATGTGCATTAGGTCTAGTTGTTTGATACTCCGCTTGCATGACCAAATGAACCCATGGAGTATTGAGTAGGTGTCTGTTCACCATGTAGAACTTCCATGCTAAAGTAAGGTTCGGTAGAAGTCGAGTGGTGAGATGCTACTCGCATGATCAGGAAAACAGGGGCATACTAGATTGGTTCAGAAAATTGTTAGCAAGTTAATGTTGAGACCGGCAGGTTGTAGGGGAAGCATGACATAGGTGCCTGGGTGCTATAGACCTGTCCGTGTCGGTCATGGACCGATCCGTATGCCACCCTGTTGAGCAAGTTTGAGTTGTGTACCGGACTCATGCTGGCTATATGGGACCTAGTAAACCGATGTACCTCAGGAAGCTTGCGTTGAGCCTTTTCGGATCGCATCAGGCAAGAGGGACGGTGTGCAGTATGTGGGTAACATTCTCATGACATCTCATGTGGTAGGTGCACCATGAGAGTGGCTACTGTACAGGGCGATTTGATCAATTCGACGTGGGTGAAACGGGGGAAAGGCTGCCACGTACGACGTTAGTGATGGTTGCTGTAGGCAACGTCGAGTACGGTCGTACGTGTCGTGTAGTCCGGGTGTTATTGATTCGAATCACCGTCGCTCGCGGAAAAGGACCGAGCATACTTGTTCTTACAGTCGTGGCATAGTAAGAACTTGCATGAGAAAGGAACTAATCATTATGGTTTGAAGTTCATACTATATTTGTGATGTATCTTTGATGACTAGTTAGAGCAAACTCGATTCATTTCCACCGCGAGCAAATTACATCAGGGGAAAGCGTTTCTTGTTTGATTGTGGACTTCTGATGTGGCGTGCCCAAGGTTACTTTTAAATTGTTGCAAGTAATACCTGAAAGTAAGGATTCACTTTAGGCGAGTTTAATTATGCCTATTGCTATCCCACTTTATGTCTATTACCATCATGTAGAGTTTCATGGCTAGGTTTGACGGTTAAGTCTTGCTGAGCTTTATGCTCACGGATTCTATCCGAGTTTTTTTTCCAGGTACTGATTTCATGCTTATGAGAAGGGGTGCTGATAAGACTCGGAAACCTCCGAGTGGTTACTCAAGAGCATCCTCGCCGCTAGGGTTCGTTGATCGTTTTTCTAGTAAGAAACATCCGCGGGCTGGACAGTTTCTTTGATGCTAAAATAGAAATGACTCGTGAGAGTTGTAGTCCTCCGCTCTAGTTTATTTTGATAGAAGTATTTGTAAAATACTCTTTGTACGCTTCCGCAAATGCTTTGTATGTAATATGACGTCTCCTCGACCAGTGAGCTGTTGGGTGCCGCATCGCACAGCACCACCCGACCAGGTCCTCCGGGCTTCCCCACAGATGCATCGTTACATAATCAAAATTCAGAATTATAACAAGTAGGTTAGTCATGCCACTTTAAGTAACTATACTAATATAGTTCTTATTTGGGCATACTAGCGATTCCTCACCGTAATCCTAAGTTTTCCCGTAATGCTGTCCTTATTTAGTGTTCTATCCCCTAAGCAGCTCTAATGCAAAACTGTGACGGACCGAAATCCGTACATTCCAGGATCACAGAGGGTGGTGCCACACGATGCGACACCCGACAGCACACACGATAAAGAAACATAGTATTACATTGAAACTTGCTGAATTTGTACAAAGTGATACAAACCTTCAGTTTACATCTATTTACAGAGTCTACTGCAGCGGAAAGTATTTATACAACTCACGCCTACACCTAACTAGCAAAAGTTGGTTGTACAGCCTTATGGACAACCCACACTAGCTGCACTCAGCTTCATTGCGGTGTGTACGACATCCACACAGCCATAGTCCCCGATGGAGGGTAGCCCTTGCCGGTGGACTCGTACTCCAAGTCCGTGGGGTACTCCTCACCTGCAAACACTCATAGCAGTAACCCTGAGCACGGGGGCTCAGCAAGTCTTAACCGACTCTCCTACACATGAAACTCTACATGCAGGTCATAACAAAGGTAGGATGGCAGTTTGCAGAAAAGGACACACCTCCAAGTTCATCCTTAATTCATCTTTTAGCCACAAGTTAACGGTTCACAAATCTGAAATTTAGTGAGCAATATTTGGTGGCACACATGTAACAATACAAGTTATTCATATCAGCAGTATTGTGTCACAACATTCCATATTTTTACCTACGTCACGACACAGTGAACAAGCGGTACTCATAACCGTGAGGGACGGTGAATCGACTCGTTATACACCTGCAGGGATACCCGAATAGCACGTCAAGTATGCCCATCCTCGGAGCTGCACAGCGCGCTCAACCGATGTCGTACGGGACAACCTTTTACCCAGCAGCTCAAACGTCGAACCGGTCGCACCGAAACGAGCAGGAGGTTCCCTACACAGAGCATCTCTCTACACCCATTAACAGATTTCCACCTTGCTGCCCTCAACCTACACCTATAAATTGGTGTGCTATGCCTCGACGCCTGGAGGTTTAGGTTACATCAGTTTATCGGACCCCATATATCTGATATGCCTTTGGTACATTCAAACTTGTTCCGCGGGGCTGCACACGGATCGGTCCTCAATCGACATGGACAGGGCTATGCACACAAGACTTCCTCTTGCTGCGTCCTAGCCCCTGCCTAGTCTCATTCTTCTTACTAAAGTTGTCTCACATCTCAAACAAATCCGTATGTGGTGAATCCTATACTCACCAGTAGATTCCAACTACTCGACTTGTACCAAAGTCTCTAAACATTAAGCAGAGCATGATCTACTCGAGGACTTAGAAACTACCCTCACTCTCTTTGAAATAATCTGGTTATGCAATTAGAGTTTCATCCATCCCAAACTTAATGCACATACATACCTCAAACTAAGTGAATATAAAGCAAAACCTGATAAACTTTGTTAAATGCAAACTGGGGCTTGCCTTGTTGCTGCTGGTCAGAGGTTAGATGTTCCTCCGGAGTTATGAAGTCCAAGATCTCCGGAGTCTTCTCGCCTTTAGCGACTACACGTAATCAATTCAACTATATGTCAAATTAAATGCAAATGTCTTGAATTTAGCATATAAAGACCATAACTCCAGATAAACATTCCTTTTGGCTCTTAAATTTTTACTGTGGCTTGGTAAGAACCTAACCAGAGACTTGACCAAATTTCATTTGAATCAAAGCTTATCTGAGCCTTGCACAAATAAAGGCCTAATGGCCATTACTAGAGCTTCTAAGGATTTCCAGGGATTTTCATGGAGCAAACCATTTGTAAGGGCCTCAGTTTTTGACACATATTTGAAGTGTTCATCACCACACCACACACCTCATTTGAAGTAAGTTGATGAACACAAATGAAGAGCAAGTAACCACCATCAACATGCTCATTAGGGAACAAACTCACATATTGCAAAAGTGGTATTTCCCACACGTGATATAGAGGGGATGGGCATACGAAAACTCCTACACATTGCTAAGGATGTCCATGCCAAGTTTCACCCAAATTAAAAACCTTTTTGAGGTCATTTTGGTATAGCTAGAAAGAGGGCAGTTTGAAACCATATTCAAATTCAAACTGTTTTTATCCCATGAATTCAAAAGTGGGAGGCATATTCTTATTCAGCACATTTTTGTGAGCTCACATACCAATTTTCACTCCATTTAGAGTTGACCTTGACATGAGCTAAGTGGGACAAATTCAAACTTTATTTGAATTTCAAACTGAACATGTGCTGAAATTCATTCAAACCAAACCCAGTTTGAATCCTAATCATTTCAAATGGCTCATGGGTGAATAATTTGAATCACCATGGGTATTTTGGGGCTCACTGTTTACAACAGTGATGAGGAGTTAATTTCAGAGGTTAAACTTGAGTGTGGGACCCACATGTCATAGAGAGAAGGGGGGAAGACTTGCACACAAAGTCACAGCCTCGGTGGGAAATTCCACCGAGCAGCTGTCGGCTGTGCCACCGAGAAGCCACCGGCGCCACCAGCTGCTTCCCTCGTCGCGCGCTGGCGCCCATGGCGGCTTGCTCGCGCCTCCACGCGACCGGCACCGCCTCAGCCCGAGCGAAGACCGGCTGGCTTTATCCCCTCGTGTGCGACCCCAAGCAGCGGCAGTGTTTCTCCCCGAAGCTCTCTGCTCGATCGGGAAAACCAGCAAACGATCGCTCTTTCCTTCCCTGAGCTGCTAGACAGCACCCTGAGATCGCACTCCACCTCCACGATGCCAAAAACCCCGAGCTCCGACCTCCCTTGCCCGAGAACGATCGCCACAGCGGCGACCTAGCCTCAGCCGAAGGTCAGGCGCTCATGGACAGCGTTCCACAGGCATTTTCACGGGCCAACAAGAGAGGCAACAGGAGCGCGCAACCACCGTGTTGCTCTCCTCCAAGTTTGGAAGCAAACCATGAAGAATCCACTGTGAATTTCCAGCTTTTGCTCCGACGACCTTAAACCAAGCTTCCGGTATGGATTCTTCAAATTCTCGCTCTAAGATCTTTCTCTAGTTATCAAATCTTGCACATAGACGCTGGACTAGCCGGCGATCAAATTCCTTTCTGCATCCGTGGTGTGAAACCGACTAGGAGTGACGAATTTTGAGCTCGATTGAGGGCGTTCATGGCGGGCACGCTCGGTCACACGGTGCCGACTGGCTTGCCGCCATCTTTGAACCCATTTGACACCTTGTCGAGCTTCCTAGAGGTATACTGATGCTGTAGAACCAATCGTTCGAGGCTATGGCGGGTTAGAACCCACGGCCGACGGCGCCGAACCTCAACCGAGGCCGCCGCACGTCGCCGGCTATTTCCGGTCACCGCCAGCTCGAACTGACCCCACAGACGTGCTCCTCGACATCGACAACCCCCTGGCGGCTAGTTTCAGACCAGGTCATGGCCGGCAGCGGCAAGCCGGCGAGCTCAGAGTCGGCTTCGGCGAGGGGAGGCGGCGCGGCCGCGAGGGCGCGTCGGGAGGAAGACGAAGCGGGCTGGCCCATGCGTCAGCGGCTTAAAAGTTTAAATCGGGATCGGGTGTGGCCGGGATCGGTTGTGCTGGCACGCAGAAACCCCGCAGGCCACGGTGTGCCGTCGCCTCGGCGTGCGACGCGTGTCCCCGGGGCCCACCCGCAAGTTTCAACTTTTCCCCGATTTTCAGATTTCATTCAAACTTCAAATCCTAATAACATGGGCTACGAAGCTCCAAATCGAGTGAACCAAATTTTTTTGGATTCAGCTCTCTGAGCACTTTCCAGCAAATCAAGTTTCACTTCATGAAAATCCTTATTTCTCCAGAATTAATTCCTCAAAATTTAAACTGTTGGGAATTTTAACTGGAGAATCCCTTGGAGGAAAATTCTGAAATTTTGCTGGGATGTTCACCAAAATATCCCTGAAGTACCATAAAAATTTTAGATCCATTTTAGCTAAATTGATCCACCTAATGTTGTGATTAGTGAAACTGTTCCAGAGAAAATAGAAAAATGTTCAGAAACATTTTCAGAATTTTCTCTGAAATTGTTTAGCTCATATCTTTAGCTGGGAACCTTCAAATTAAGTGAGACCAACTCCATTAGAACCCTCTGAAAATCTAGTTTTCAGAAAGTCATAGTTTATTTCATGAAAATCATTAGAACACCCTAAAGCCTTCAATTAAGGTCAAGTACATAATTAATTGTGGAGGACTCAAATGAGCTGTACTGCAACTAAAACTTGACCAAGTCTGTGTTTAGGTTGTAACCAAGCCACAGTAAAAGTTTCACAGTCATTGGGTCTGTCTAGTGAGAGTTATAGACTTCACAAGTTTAAATTCAATCAAATGCATTTAAATTAATACATATCCTTGTATATCAAGTAGTCGCTAAGGTCGAGGAGGAACCCGAAGTCCTAGACTTCGTTACTCCAGAGGAGCAGCTAGCCTACGACCAAGAGCAGCAAGGCAAGCTCCGGTTTGCATTAACCTTTTTACAAATTTTTACTGTTTTGAGCACTTACTTGAGTATCGTACATTCTTGCATTAGAGTCTTGTTTGGAAACCTAATTGCATAGCCAAGAAAACCATGGGTTGGGTTTAGGATTGCAAAACCTCGTTAGCTACTGCAAAGCTTAGTTAGGGTAGGATTCGGTACAAGTCGAGTAGTTGGAACTACTCGCGAGCATAGGCTAGAGGCACTCGACTCGGGTAGAGATAGCACATGAAACACATGGCAAGAACATGAGACCAGGCGGAGGGTAAGGGCAGCAGGACTTTGGGGCCTGTGTGCTGTAGCTCCGCTTATGTCGATTGAGGACCGAGCCGTGTGCAGGCCTGTTGAACAAGCTAGAATAGTACCGAAGACCTACCGGCCATATGGGAACCGGGAAACCGATGTAACTCGGGTAGCTGGGTGTTGAGGCATAGCTGGTCGTTCAGAGAGTAGGTTGAGAGCTCGAGGTGTAAATCGGCTGGCGGCACTGAGATGCGCGTGCAGAGACCTCTTGCTCGGGACGATTGGACCGGTTCAACATTTGGCTAACGGGTGAAAGGTAGTTGCGTACGACGTCCGTGATGGTTGTTGTAGGCAACATCGAGTACGGGCGTACGCGACGGGTTGTTTGGGTAACCCTGCAGGTATAAATCGATTATAATTACCGTCCCTCACAGTCAGTGAGTACCACTTGTTCACTGTACCGTGACGTAGAAAGAAAAGGCTAGTTACATGTTAAAATGTTGCTGATTGAAAGATGGACTTTGATTGCTAATGATTTGCTGTAGTTTAGAGCTCACTAAAGTTCCTTTCAACTTTGGGCAAAGTACATGAGAAAAATGCATTTCTTGTTTGATTGCAGCTCTCTCATGTGCCTTAGCGTAAGGTTCTCCACAACCTGCTGCTAAAACTTGAAAGTAAGGTTTTACTAATTAGGCGAGTCCTTGCAAATGATTTTTCCTCATGTAACCTATCAATTCCTCATGTAGAAGTTCCCTGTTTAGGAGAGACGGGTCAGTCTTGCTGAGCCTTCATGCTCACTGCTTGTGTTTGAAGCTTTTACAGGGTTCTATGAGGAAGGGGCTCCCGAAGAGGAGACGGAACCCCAGGAGGGGAACCCCGTCGAGTGGGAGCCGTGCACGCCGCAGAGTTAGTGTGCGTGTGTGCTAGCAAGGACACGTTCAAGGGCTGAACGTGCACTTGATGCGTAGTCTATGCCCGTGAGTGTAGACTGGACTTATTTTGATGTACAAATGTTCATAAACCACTTTATATAGTAAAAGTTTTGCTTCCGCTTTGTACCTTTGATGTGTGTTATTCGGTGTTGTGCAACGCAGTACCCCTCAGCGTGATCCTAGCTCGACAAGACCGTGGGGTCGTGTCACCATTACTTTATGGAAACTAGAGTTTGAGATGGTTCTAATGGAGTTGGTTTCATGTAATTTGAAGAATCCTAAAGAAAGTTATGCCCTAATCAAGATTTGAGAAAATTCTGAAAAAAGTTTCTGTACATTTTTCTATTTTCTCAGGGAAGTTCACTTAATCAAACCAATAGGGGGACTAAATGAACACGGATGGATCCAAAAATTTTCATGTGACTTAAGTATATTCAAATGAACATCCTAGCCAAATTTTAGAATTTTCCATAAAGGAAATCTCCAGATAAAATTCCCAACAGTTTAAATTTGGGGAATTAATCCTGGAAAAATATTGGGTTGCATGGACTGAAACTTGTTTTTCTGGAAAGTACTCAGAGAGCTGAATGCAACAGTTCGCTAATTTTGGGTACTTATACACAAAGTTATGGCCTTCCAAAGTTGGGAAAATTGTGGAGAATCAAATCTAAATTCAAAAGATTTAAACCGGGCTGGTGGGCCCCAGGGCTACGTGTCAGCCCGACAACGAAGCCACACGTGTGTCCGCTTAATTTCCTGCATATCCGCATCAAATCCCGGCGCCACAGCTGATCCCGGGCCCGGTTTCCTCTCACTGCCACGCGGGGCCCGGGATCAGCTCGCCACCGGTCGTTCTACTGCACGACCTTCGACAAAACTCGCTGCCTGTGCACAACTTCGCTCGAGGAACACGCTGGTGTACTCACCGGAGCTCGGCAATGGCCGGAACAGTGACGGCGGTGACAGCGGCCGGGAGCTCATCGGCGACGTCGAACTCGGTGTTCTCTATACCTTTTTTGACGCGGTTTCTTCGGAGAGATACTCTGAGATATGCTGATCATGATTATGCACCCCGATCCTCATGAAAACAACCGCAACTAGGACCTCACCGGCGAGGTGCCTTGTTTTCGGCCGCCGGCATGAAAATCTCGCAGAACTAGGGTTCTAGTGCATGGAACTGGGTGCTAGTTGAACGAGGAGGTGCGCTAGGTGTTTTAGATCATGTCTAGTGTGCAGCCCGAGCTACGGTTTCCTCTGTGCAACGAATTTCACCATCGACCGATTTCTAACCCTAACACACACCGTGGAAAGAAATGAGAAATACTCGTCCTACACCGCATGAAACGGCAAATGGTTTTCTCCTACAGCTTCAGCACGATCATGCGCACCTTTTCATCTCCAGTGGCGGTGCGTGAACTATCCGGGATCAGCCGGTCGCTGGTGGACAGAGAGAGCGGCAACGAGTTTGTTCACGGGAGATGAAGAACAGTGCGTGATGTGCTCGGTTTTGCTCGGAACTGGAGAGAAGGGTGAAGCAGCTCTGTGTGCTGGACTTTGAGCCGATGTTTTCACCATGAGGTGGAGCTGCCTGAGCGTGCTGGCAGCCTGCGGTCGATCGTCGGTCGCCCGCGAGCTGCTCTCTGTTTGAGTCGGTACAGATCCATCTCAGTCACTGACAGTGGGTCCCTCTTCCCCTCTAATTCTTTTCCTTTGTTCTCACTGATAATATCTCAGCTACTCACAATTAAATTGTAGACTTAGCCACAAAGTCATGAGATTAATTGATTCCTAAAATTGGAGTTGGTTTGACTAAATTTGATTCACACATGAAGTTGGATTTCAAATTCAGTTTTGAATTAATTCTAATATAGCTCCCAACAAGAGGAACTCCAATGAAAATGAAAATTGGTGGACTAACTCAGAAAAATGTGCTGAGTTTGAATGTGAAGTAACCTTTTGAATCCAAGTGATGAAAGTAAACGAAATTTGAATTTGCATTCAAATTAGCCCTTTTTGCAATTGTATCCAAAAGTGCCTCAAAATGGTTTGGATTTGCATGAAACTTGGCATGATCATTTCTAAGAATGTTTAGTGTCTAATGGTGAGCCCACCCTCAGGTTTACATGTGTGAAATACAACTTTTGGATTTGTGAGTTTTTCCCCTAATCAACATATTGAAGGTGGTTACTTGCTCTTCACATGTGTTCATGAGATATCCACAAAATAAGCTGGTTTGTGGTGATGTGATGAACACTCTAGCAAGTAAAATCTTGGTCTTTTACACAAGTCATCCTCCGTAGACTGACTGGGAACCGGAGCAGCAACAAGGCAAGCCCCGGTTTACATTTAACAAGCTTTTAATAACCTGTTACTTTATAACATATAATTAGTAGCGATAGGGTGTGCATTAAGTTAAGGTGATTGAAACTCCAAATGCATGACAAAATAATCCTTTTACTTGAAAGGTAGCTTATAATCCTGTCATGTAGACTCTGGCTAGGCCTAGGTCATAGAAAGGATTCGGTAGAAGTCGAGTAGTTGGAATCTACTCGCGACAGAAAAAAACAGGGCACACGGAGGATTCCTGAACATGTCCCACTCAATTGATAATGAGACAGGGCAGAGATGTAGGGTGCAGCAATACATGGAGGTATTGTGTGTGTACCTTTGCGTATGCTGATCAAGGACCGTGTCGTGTGCAGCCCTGCTGAGCAAGTTTGAACAGTACTGGTAGCATACTGGATATATGGGACCTAGGAAACCAATGTAGCTTGGTTAACTTGGTCGTTGAGGCACTGCTCACCGTATTAAAGGTGTTGGTTGAGGGAAGAAAGGTGCAAATCCACTAATGGGCTCCGTCAAGGACGCTTGCTCCGTGTAGGGACCTCCTGCTCAGGACGGTGGGACTGGTTCAACGATTGAGTGTCCTAGTGAAAGGTGGTCCTGTAAGGCAGAAACAGAGCATGCCTCAGGCAGCTTCTAGTATGGGCGTACATATCATGTATTACCAGGTGTCTTTTGAGTGCAATCACTGTCCCTCGCGGTTATTTGAGTACCGCTTGTTCACTGAGTTGGGACGTAGTAAGAAAGAGTAAATGGAGTAGGAATAGAATTGATAATATGAGTTGATATTGCATTACCACCTTGTGTGAAGTAAGATTAGTGCAAACTAAACTAAAACTCATTCCCCCTTGAGGTAAAAAACATTGGGATGAAGCGTTTCTTGTTTGATTGTGGAGTCACGATGTTGTGTAGCACTAGGTGTCTAATCTGTGCTAAAAGTTGAATTTAAGGAACCACTGTTAGGTGAGTTTTTTATGCAATCATTTCCTGCCTATGGTAGACTCTTATCATCATCTAGAGTTCCATGTTTAGGATGTGTCGGTTAAGACTTGCTGAGCGTTCGTGCTGACGTTTTCTATATAAGTTGTTGCTGCAGGGTAGGGGCCATCTATGGCCTCGGTAGACGAAGTGCTCGATTTGGAGGCCAAACCCCCGTTTGGGTACACGGCTGAATTGTGACGGCTCTGATGCCATGTGAAACGGCTCAGATACCACGCTGAGACGGCCCCACAGGATCTCGTTGGGTGGTGCCGTGTTATGCGGCACCCAACAGCGCACGGGTCGATGAACATACATCATATTACATAAACAGTTTGCGGAAGCGTACAAGATTGTTTTACAAATAAGTATATCAGAGTAAACTACAGCGGAAGACTATCACTCTCACGACTCATGTCTAAACTAGCAACAAAGAAACGGTCCAGCCCACGGACGTTTCTTACTAGCAACACGAATACAATCTGCAGCGGCGAGGATGCTCTTTGAGTAAGCACTCGGAGGTTCCCGAGTCTCATTGGCACCCCTTCTCATAAGCATCGAGTCAATTACCTGCAAAACAACTCGGATAGCATCCGTGAGCATAACGCTCAGCAAGACTTAACCGTCACCCTAAACATGAAACTCTAAGTGAGGTGATGAATCTAACATAGGATGGCATAAGCATAATTAACTCGCCTAAAAGTGAATCCTTACTTTCAGTTATTAATTGCAGCATTTTAAGAAATCCTGGGCACGCCACATCGGGAGTCCACAATCAAACAAGAAACGCTTTCCCCCGATGTAAATTGCTCATGGCATAAAAGAATCGAGTTTGCACTAGCCTATTCATCAAGCTTCAATACAAGGTAGAAGAATACTTCACATCAAAATGATTAGTTCCTTTCTCATGCAAGTTCTTACTACGTCACGACTGTGAGAACAAGTATGCTCGGTCCATTCCGCGAGCGACGGTGATTCGAATCAATAACACCCGGACTACACGACACGTACGCCCGTACTCGACGTTGCCTACAGCACCCATCACTGACGTCGTACGTGGCAGCCTTTCCCCCGTTTCACCCCCGCTGAATCGATCAAGTCGCCCCGTACAGTAGCTACTCTCATGGTGCACCTTCCGACGTGAGATGTCATGAGAATATTCCCCACATACTGCACACCGGCCGTCCGCCTGAGGCGACCCGAAAAGTCCCAACGACAGCTTCCCGAGGTACATCGGTTTACTGGGTCCCATATAGCCAGCATGAGTCCGGTACACAACTCAAACTTGTTCAACAGGGCCGCATACGGATCGGTCCTTGACCGACACGGACAGGTCTACAGCACCCAGGCCCCTATGTCCTGCTGCTCCTACAACCTTCCGGTCTCAATTTTAACTTGCTAATTCAATTACGAACCAATCCCGTATGCCCCTGTTGTTCCTAAATCTGCGAGTAGCATCTCACCACTCGACTTCTACCGAACCGTACTTAAGCATGGCAGTTCTACACGGTGAAAGACACCTACCCAATACTCTATGGGTCATTTGGCTATGCAAGAGGAGTATCAATCACTATACCTAATGCACAGTTCATATCTTGACCGAAAGTGAGTACAAAATAAAAACTTAACAGCTGTTAAATGCAAACCGGAGCTTGCCTGTTTTGCAGGGTAGTCGTATATAACAGTTAGTGTCCTTGCAGATCCACCCTTGACTCTCCGGAGCTTGATCCACTTTGATGAATCACTCCTTTGAGTCCCCTTCGTTGTGGTTCCTATTGAAATGCATATGCACATATTTTATAGAATGTAATGGAAAGAAGTTATAGAATTACTTTCTTAAGAACAGAGGTTGTGTGGAAAAGCCAAGCATGGCTTGGTTTGCCTCTGTGGTGCAAAGAACAGAATTAAACTAATTTGACCTTAAGGCCCTTAGCTATACACTAACCCTTTTCTCTAACGAACATAATAGATAAGCTGAAAAGATTTGAGTGCAACTTGAAGAACAAGAACTCCAATGGCCTCAAAACTTTTACAGCAGGTTTTATACTACCTAAGGATTTAGCTTGCCAAATTGCAGCTAATGTGGAGTCATATTGTGTCCCCCATAATTCTCACAATATCTCTTATGTATTTTTCCCTTATACATAAGTATGGAGAATAAGAACAGGGAGTTCCAGGACTTATCTTGGGCTGATAATTTACATGTGAGTTTTTTATCACATGAGAGTCATCTGGTCCAAAATTCAGCCCTTTTACTTGGGTAGTTCGCCCAGAACAATTCTTTAAGCATTTGTACTCACTAGAATTAATTCTGTAGTAATGTGCATTTTCATGCCCAACTAAGTGCACTACAATTCCAAGTAAGTCCCAGTGAGCTTGCCTAAATTTTCCTATGATTTTTGGAGCTATGGATTGCTCAGAACAGATTTTTGAAGTGGGAAACATTTTCTGAAAATGTTTCTGGACTCTTATGAACATAGCAGATTGTTTTTAGCAAATTCCTACTCAAATGATCTGCAAATGAGCTGAAAAATTGCTATAAGGTCAACAATATGCTAAAGAATATTCTGGCAAAATTTGGGTATTTTTAGATAACCCAAACTCCCTCAAAAATTCTTTTTCAGAAAACCTTCAAAGAATTTTCCATAATATAATATTGACTTTCATAGAAATCTGAGTTCATATTTGGATAGAACTCAGAGAGATGAATCCAACCCAATTGGAATCACTCAATTTGGAGTTTTCTACAGGGAGATATGAACTTCCAAAGATTGAGCTAAGTCAGGAATTATTTCCCTACAGCAAATTCCATTGGGCCCGCTTTTTAAACCCCAGCCAATCAGATTGGGGCCACAGCGGTTCACAGGATTGTACCGCGTAGCCACAAAAGATCCTAGCCACAACAGATCCTCTTTTTAAACTCTACAGGCGCTGACGGCTGGGACCCACCCGGTCGTCTTCTTCCTCCCGTTGTTTTCCCGCGCCCGCGCTGCCCCTCGCCGGCCCGATGCCGGAGCTCACCGGCTCGCCTTCTCCGGCCACCGCCCGAGCTGAGGTTTGCCGCCAGGGCGTTTATGATGTTGAGGAACATATCTGCGGGGTCATCTAGGGTTGCCGGTGACCGGAAACACCCCGGCGACGTGCGGCGGTCCTTGCTGCCTTTCGGCACCGTCGACCAGGGTTCCTAGTCCTCTAACCAAGCGACAAACATGTGCTACAGCATCAGTGGTCAATCGCCAATCTTGGCATGGCCCTCAAATGGCCCTGGACTGGCCGAAACCGGACGTCACCGTGCGGCCGACCGGTTCCGCCGTTATCACGCTCGGTAGAGCTCAAAATTCGCGGTGCCCAGTTAATGTCATGCCTCGGATGCTAAAGAGGTTATGACCGCCGGCTAGTCCAGCTCCTCCGTGCAAAGTTTGACGAGCTAAGAACGAACAGAAGTGGAGAAATTTGGATTTCCATACCAGATGCTCGGGTTGAAGCCGCCGGAGCAAAACCTCGGAATTCGCCGGCTACGCTCCACGACTTGCTCCAAGTTTTGGGTGAGAGCAATAACACAGCAGAACGCTCCTGTGGCCGTGATTGATTGGGCTTGGGAGCTTCTGTGGAGAGCTGTCCACGTGAAGTCGACCGTCGATTCTTTTGAGGTCGCCGCGAAATGGTTGATTGGGGCTCGGGAACGCCTGGACTTGGTGGTTTCTGGGTCGGGGGAAGTGAGCAACGGTTGCGCCTCCGTGTTTAGCCCCTCGGAGGCCGTGGGCGCGATGGTCTCCGCCGGTTTCCCGATCGACCGAGAGAGAACGAGGGAAGAGCGGCTGTGCGGCGTTCACGCGAGAGGAGGAGAGCAATCGGGTCTTTGCTCAGCCGAGGGCGCGATAACGTCGAAGGAAACCGCCTTCGGTGGCCGCGCGTGGGGGGGGGAAGGAAGCAGGAGGTGTCGGGTCCAGTTCCCCGGGGGGGCGCGGTGGAACTCCTCGGTGGCGCCCGAGCAGAACAGAAGCCAGACTCATTTGCTTCCTGGTTAGGTTTAAGCCTCCAGCTCACTGCCATGTGGGTCCCCTCCCACATTCTAACCCCCAAATATTTTCTCAAAGTGATCCATCTCAATTCCCACAATTCTGAGTTTAAAGTGTGGGTTAGAATTTGAATCCTTCCAATTCAGTTTGAATTTGCTTTCCAAATTTGAATTTGGTTGACGTTTGCAAATTCTCCTCTTTAACCCCTTTTTGAGCCCACCTTATAAATGAAAAGTTTGTGAGCAAAATTTTTTCTATAATCCCAACTATAGGGCTGCATGTTTATTCAAAGTTTTTGCTCACCCTATGTGTGAACTTTGAATTTCAAATCTGAATTTTAAACTTTCATGCAAAGAGGTATTTAACTCCTTATTGGTCCAACACTTTCAATTAAAAAGGTGAACCTCATGTTGGATGTTCATCCATGTATTACCTTGCATGAAGAAAAGTTTTAGCAAGTCCCATTTTTCAGGTCATTGCCACACATATGAACTTAAACTTTAGTTTTTATTCATACACGTTTTTGGGACTTTTACATTCCTCCCCCCTTAAAAGAATCTCATCCCGAGAATACAAAAGAGGAACGAGACGGGAGAGGTAATTACAAACTGTACAAAGATGAAAGTTCCGGGTAGTTGGTGCAGAGATAATCTTCACTTTCCCACGTCGCCTCTTCCGCGGTGTGATTACCCCACAGCACCTTGAAGAATCTGATCGTCCGGTTCCGGGTTACCCGGGTCTTTTCATCCAAAATCTGGACCGGTCGCTCGGTGTAGGTCAGGTCCGGTTTCAATTCGTCGATGTCCTCAGCGCGAACATCAGCGGTGAATTTGAGGCACTTCTGCAGCTGTGATACATGAAATACATCATGAATACCCGCTAGACTTGCTGGTAACTCCAGCCGGTAGGCTACGGGTCCGCACTTCTCCGTGATAGCAAAAGGACCAATAAAACGGGGAGCGAGCTTCCCCTTTACACCGAACCGGTGAATTCCCTTCATCGGGGATACACGAAGATAAACGTGTTCTCCGACGTCAAAATGTAATGGCCTACGCCTTTGATCGGCGTAGCTCTTCTGTCGGGATTGGGCAGCCTTTAAGTTCTCTTGTATCAACCGAACTCGGTCTTCGGCTTCGTTGACAAGATCAATCCCAAACAGAACTCTTTCGCCGGACTCACACCAATTCAGTGGTGTGCGACACTTCCGGCCGTAGAGAGCCTCATACGGTGCCATTTTAATACTCGCTTGATAACCGTTGTTGTATGAAAACTCCGCCAGCGGTAGGTGATCGTCCCAATTCCTACCGTGGTGGACGGCACATGCTCTCAACATGTCCTCGAGCACTTGATTCACCCTCTCAGTTTGTCCATCAGTTTGAGGGTGATATGAGGAGCTCCTAATCAACTTGGTGCCCAACGAGGCATGCAGCTGCTCCCAAAATCGAGCAACAAACAGCGCACCTCGATCTGAAATGATGGTCTTTGGAACACCATGTGAACATATAATTCTGGAGATGAATAACTCCACATATTGTCTTGCTCGATAATGAGTGTTCACCGGTATGAAATGAGCTGATTTCGTCAACCGGTCGACAATCACCCATATCGAGTCATGCTTCCTGGATGTGAGCGGTAATCCGACGACGAAGTCCATACTCACATCCTCCCATTTCCACGCCGGAATCTTCAAAGGTTGTAGCGGTCCGGCCTTCCGCATATGATCAGCCTTGACCCGTCTACACGTATCGCATTCGGATACGTATTTAGCAACCTCCCTCTTCATCCTCGTCCACCAAAATTTCTGTTTCAAATCTTGGTACATCTTGTTACTTCCGGGATGAATGGAAAACTTAGACAGGTGGGCTTCATCCAAGATCTTCTTCCGGAGTTTCATATTACGCGGTACCACTATACGGTCGTTAAACCATATCGTACCGTTCTCATCCTTCCGGAAACATTTCACCTCTCCGTTGTCCAGTCTTCTCCGTATGTGAGACATGCCTCTGTCTCTTCTTTGAGCCTCAACAATCTCTTCGCGGATTGTTGCAATGAGCGCGAGATTATAAAGCGCGCTATACGGAATGACACGGAGGCTTGGTTCTTCGTCTTCTAACTCAGCAGCCGCTAAGTTGTGAACATGGGCCTTCCGACTCAGCGCGTCGGCAACCACGTTTGCTTTTCCTGGATGATAGTGGATCTCAATTTCATAATCTTTGATGAGCTCCAACAATCTCCGTTGTCTCATATTTAGCTCCTTCTGCGTGAAGATATACTTCAGGCTTTTGTGGTCGGTGTAGAGGTGAACAAGATTACCCAGTAGGTAATGCCTCCACATCTTTAACGCCAACACCACAGCAGCAAGCTCAAGATCGTGAGTTGGATAATGCTGCTCGTGGTTTCGCAGTTGACGAGACCCATAGGCGACTACACGCCCTTCTTGCATCAGAACGCAGCCGAGACCGATGCCGGATGCATCGCAGTATACATCAAATGGCTTCGTCGTGTCCGGCTGAGCAAGAACTGGAGCCGTTGTGAGATGTTTCACCAAAGTTTTGAATGCGGCTTCACATGCTGCATTCCACATGTATTTAGTGCCCTTCTTCAGCAGCTCCGTCATTGGTTTAGCAATCTTTGAGAAGCTCGGAATAAACCTCCGATAATACCCCGCTAAACCTAAGAAACTTCGGACCTCGTGGACCGATTTGGGAGATTCCCACTTCAGCACTTGTTCAATCTTGCTGGGGTCCACGGCGATACCTTCTGCTGAAATAATATGGCCTAGGAAAGGCACTTGATCGATCCAGAACTCGCACTTGCTGAACTTGGCATATAACTGGTGCTCCCGCAACCGTTGTAGCACAATGCGCAGATGTTCAGCATGCTCTTCTTCAGATTTGGACTAAACCAATATGTCATCGATGAATACCACGACGAACTTGTCTAACTCCGGCATGAACACAGAATTCATCAAATACATGAAGTGTGCCGGAGCGTTGGTTAATCCAAATGACATGACGAGATACTCGTAGAGTCCGTATCTCGTCGAGAAAGCTGTCTTCGGTATGTCCTCCGGCCGGATCTTGATTTGATGATAGCCCGACCGAAGATCCATCTTCGAAAATACCTTTGCACCCACAAGTTGATCAAACAGGATGTCAATGCGGGGCAAAGGATACTTGTTCTTTATTGTGACAGCATTGAGAGGACGGTAATCAACACATAGCCGTAGTGTTTCGTCCTTCTTCTTAACGAACAGCGCTGAGCAACCCCAAGGTGAAGAACTTGGTCGTATGAAACCCTTGCTCATAAGTTCATTCAGTTGCTCTTTCAACTCTGCTAGCTCGTTAGGTGCCATCTTGTAAGGCCTTCGTGAAATAGGCGTCGTTCCCGGCGCCAGTTCAATTTTGAACTCGACGTCCCGTTCGGGCGGCATGCCCAGTAAGTCATCGGGAAATACGTCGGGATAATCACGTACCACCGGAATATCTTCAAGCTTCAGCGCTTCCGTGTGGTAGGCCTCTACCATATCTGGATCCTCGCTGTCTAAAAACAGCGTGTGCTGTCCGTGAATCGGCGAGTCAATCTGGACAGTCCGGTTACCGATATTGAGAACGGCACCATGACGATTTAACCAAGACATCCCCAATATAATGTCTATCTTCTGCCTATCCAACATAATCAGCGATGTTGGGTATATTTTTCCGCCCAAACACAAAGCTGCTCGGGACACAATCTGATTGGCAGAGATATTTCCTCCCGGTGAACGTATGAGAAAACTCGTTGTGGGAGTATTGGTGGATAATAGGTGCTGATCCACGCATGTTTTGCTGATAAAATTGTGGGTTGCACCTGAATCAAAAAGTACCAATACGGGCACGTCCTTGAGAGTAAACATGCCCGCTAACACCGGTGCTCCCTCCGGGACATCCTCAATCGCAAGATGTTGCACACTCCCGGATTGCAATGCTGTAATGTTGACTGGAGCAGGTGGCGGCATACCACCTGATGATGATGGCTGTCTGGTGTTTACCAACTTCTCCCGGCATTCCTGCCTAAAATGCCCAAAACGGTGGCAATAAGAACACAGAGGTTTCCCCGGTTTTTCGTTGACTTGTGGTTGAGAAGTTGAGGCACTTGGCTGCAGCAATGATGCAACAGGTATCATTCGTTGCTGCGGAAATGGTGCTGCTTCAAGATAAGATTCTTGAGCAGGAAATCTGTACGGAGTTGATCTCCCTGGTGCTTGCCATATCTCCTCGGATGGTGTGTGATACACCACACGGTATTTACGAGGAACGATTGGTGTGTCTTCTTGCACATCCTCCCGGTCCCTCTTCTCTGCTTGACACTCAAGTGTCGCTTGTTCTTGCAGCAGAGCAGCACTGATCAACTCGGTGTAACTGCCTTGATTGAACAAAGCTAACTTCTCTTTTAGTATGGCACTCAAGCCATAGAAAAAGTAGTCACACATTGCAGCTTCGCTCGTCGCATAAGCAGGAGCGTATTGTGCTAGAAGATTGAATCGTCTGACATAATCGAGGACACTCATGTCCCCCTGCTTCAAGTTTCTGAATTCTTGCTGTTGGGCCTTGATAAAACCCATAGGAATGTGACGAGCACGGAATGCTTCACGAAATTCCGTCCATTCCACTTGATGGCCTTCCGGAACGGTGGCGAGATACGCAAACCACCAATTTCAGGCGGCTCCATGGAGCTGTTGAGCTGCAAATGATGTCTTCTGGTACTCGTCGCACTCAAACACTCCAAACTTCGACTCCATAACTCGAAGCCACTGATCAGCTTCCACTGGTTCATGGGCTTCCGTGAAGATTGGCGGTTGTGTCGCCAAGAAATCCAAGTAGGCGTTCCGAAGTGGAACGTCCTGTTGTGCATGCTGGAGTAAGCCCTGTTGTACCAAGGCTTGGAGTAGTCTTGTGTTCTCATGACTTGACTCGACCATCTGAGCCATGACATTCGCCCATACCGTTGATGGTGGTGCCCGTGGTGGAGTCGAGTCATCATCTTCTTGACGAGAACTATCAACCCTACTCGGAGAATGAGTACGCATCATACTGCACAAAGATAATTTTTTAGGGGAGTCAAAACATGATCTCAGCAGTATGTGAAAGTATGTAAAACATGAACATGCTAAAACTTTATGAAAGCATAACAAAATTTCATGTTTACACATCTTTCTAAAGCCAACATATCCAGTCCCTCATTCGGTACAAAACAGACCTTTCAGTACTTAACCCAGAATTTGATCCAGTTACTAGCATTTTCATAACTCAAGTTGAATACCAAAGTTAAAGTTAACTTCAGTATATTTTCAACGAGTACTCACATGCCCCTAGATCATTTCTGGAACAAAAGTTAGGATTGTTCAAAGTTGACAGAATTTCTGGCTAAAATTTGCCAGCACCTCCTTTGTATGTGGCTGTTTTCATCACAGTTTTACATACAACTGGGGTACAATTCTGAACAAACTATGAACTACAAAATCGTTGCAAATTTCCTAACCTTTCCAACGGTGTATCATATGACCCTTAGAAATTTTTCTACAGACTGTGACGGCTAATTTACAGCAACATCCAGAGAAGTCTGCAGCTGCTCTGTTTTCTGAACAGTTTGCATTCATCTGGACGTTCAACCAAGTTGGTGTCGGATTTGGCTCTGGAGTTCTACAGAAAAGTTGTAGAGCACTTAATAAACTTTCCAGAACTGTATCAAACACCTCCATTGGGTCAAACTAATCAGAGTTATGCTCTGTTAAAGTTCGGCAAAACTTCTGCCAGGACAGAGCACTCTGTTTTTGAGATCAAAAGAAGCCTAGTAATTCTCTTCTTTGAAACTTAGTTCAAATGAAGAGTTCAGTAACTAATATGTGCTTTATCACATCCATTTTTAGTTTGAAAGTTAGTCATGAATGATTTCTTCATAGGTAAGAATACTATCCAGTGTAGTACGGTGACGATGCACCGTAAGACATATGACGGTACTACGTTGCCTCACCAAAGAAAAACCTAACCGGATTACACCGGCATATACGTATCCTTAGGTGGCACTAAAACGATCACTCACAAATGTGTTCTACACGCACTAAGGTTTTTCGTGGTTAGTACCTACATAAAACACCCTCAATCATCAGGCCCGGCTGCACACCGAACCCGGTATCCATACAGTTCGTACACCCGGCCGTCATCACTCGCCCAGGTGTTCTCAAGCCAAACACGCCTTGAGCTACGTGTTCACGTTACTGACCACGTGACGGGATCTCCCAAATTGCACCACGCACGCCTGGGAAGACGTTGCTCGAATACCCCAAACGACATGAAGAGTCGTAGAGGATACTAAAGCGGGTCGGGTTACCTGCCACCCGTGGGGCTCCACCCTTCAGCTTGTGCGCACTGGTGGACAGCGCATACGTGCACCCCCCAAGACATAAACCGTCCCGAGATGCACGATTTTCTGACATAACAAATAAGTTAGCTTGCCACCTTCATTATATGCTAATAGTAATCCTTATGTGGACCTAGTACCGTTATCTCACCGTATCCTAAGTTTTTGACATAATATGATGCTCAATCCGTGCTCTGTTCCCAACGCGGCTCTGATACCATGTGTGACGGCTCTGATACCATGTGTGACGGTTCTGATGCCATGTGAAACGGCTCAGATACCACGCTGAGACGGCCCCACAGGACCTCGTTGGGTGGTGCCGTGTTATGCGGCACCCAACAGCGCACGGGTCGATGAACATACATCATATTACATAAACAGTTTGCGGAAGCGTACAAGATTGTTTTACAAATAAGTATATCAGAGTAAACTACAGCGGAAGACTATCACTCTCACGACTCATGTCTAAACTAGCAACAAAGAAACGGTCCAGCCCACGGACGTTTCTTACTAGCAACACGAATACAATCTGCAGCGGCGAGGATGCTCTTTGAGTAAGCACTCGGAGGTTCCCGAGTCTCATCGGCACCCCTTCTCATAAGCATCGAGTCAATTACCTGCAAAACAACTCGGATAGCATCCGTGAGCATAACGCTCAGCAAGACTTAACCGTCACCCTAAACATGAAACTCTAAGTGAGGTGATGAATCTAACATAGGATGGCATAAGCATAATTAACTCGCCTAAAAGTGAATCCTTACTTTCAGTTATTAATTGCAGCATTTTAAGAAATCCTGGGCACGCCACATCGGGAGTCCACAATCAAACAAGAAACGCTTTCCCCCGATGTAAATTGCTCATGGCATAAAAGAATCAAGTTTGCACTAGCCTATTCATCAAGCTTCAATACAAGGTAGAAGAATACTTCACATCAAAATGATTAGTTCCTTTCTCATGCAAGTTCTTACTACGTCACGACTGTGAGAACAAGTATGCTCGGTCCATTCCGCGAGCGACGATGATTCGAATCAATAACACCCGGACTACACGACACGTACGCCCGTACTCGACGTTGCCTACAGCACCCATCACTGACGTCGTACGTGGCAGCCTTTCCCCCGTTTCACCCCCGCTGAATCGATCAAGTCACCCCGTACAGTAGCTACTCTCATGGTGCACCTTCCGACGTGAGATGTCATGAGAATATTCCCCACATACTGCACACCGGCCGTCCGCCTGAGGCGACCCGAAAAGTCCCAACGACAGCTTCCCGAGGTACATCGGTTTACTGGGTCCCATATAGCCAGCATGAGTCCGGTACACAACTCAAACTTGTTCAACAGGGCCGCATACGGATCGGTCCTTGACCGACACGGACAGGTCTACAGCACCCAGGCCCCTATGTCCTGCTGCTCCTACAACCTTCCGGTCTCAATTTTAACTTGCTAATTCAATTACGAACCAATCCCGTATGCCCCTGTTGTTCCTAAATCTGCGAGTAGCATCTCACCACTCGACTTCTACCGAACCGTACTTAAGCATGGCAGTTCTACACGGTGAAAGACACCTACCCAATACTCTATGGGTCATTTGGCTATGCAAGAGGAGTATCAATCACTATACCTAATGCACAGTTCATATCTTGACCGAAAGTGAGTACAAAATAAAAACTTAACAGCTGTTAAATGCAAACCGGAGCTTGCCTGTTTTGCAGGGTAGTCGTATATAACAGTTAGTGTCCTTGCAGATCCACCCTTGACTCTCCGGAGCTTGATCCACTTTGATGAATCACTCCTTTGAGTCCCCTTCGTTGTGGTTCCTATTGAAATGCATATGCACATATTTTATAGAATGTAATGGAAAGAAGTTATAGAATTACTTTCTTAAGAACAGAGGTTGTGTGGAAAAGCCAAGCATGGCTTGGTTTGCCTCTGTGGTGCAAAGAACAGAATTAAACTAATTTGACCTTAAGGCCCTTAGCTATACACTAACCCTTTTCTCTAACGAACATAATAGATAAGCTGAAAAGATTTGAGTGCAACTTGAAGAACAAGAACTCCAATGGCCTCAAAACTTTTACAGCAGGTTTTATACTACCTAAGGATTTAGCTTGCCAAATTGCAGCTAATGTGGAGTCATATTGTGTCCCCCATAATTCTCACAATATCTCTTATGTATTTTTCCCTTATACATAAGTATGGAGAATAAGAACAGGGAGTTCCAGGACTTATCTTGGGCTGATAATTTACATGTGAGTTTTTTATCACATGAGAGTCATCTGGTCCAAAATTCAGCCCTTTTACTTGGGTAGTTCGCCCAGAACAATTCTTTAAGCATTTGTACTCACTAGAATTAATTCTGTAGTAATGTGCATTTTCATGCCCAACTAAGTGAACTACAATTCCAAGTAAGTCCCAGTGAGCTTGCCTAAATTTTCCTATGATTTTTGGAGCTATGGATTGCTCAGAACAGATTTTTGAAGTGGGAAACATTTTCTGAAAATATTTCTGGACTCTTATGAACACAGCAGATTGTTTTTAGCAAATTCCTACTCAAATGATCTGCAAATGAGCTGAAAAATTGCTATAAGGTCAACAATATGCTAAAGAATATTCTGGCAAAATTTGGGTATTTTTAGATAAGCCAAACTCCCTCAAAAATTCTTTTTCAGAAAACCTTCAAAGAATTTTCCAGAATATAATATTGATTTTCATAGAAATCTGAGTTCATATTTGGATAGAACTCAGAGAGATGAATCCAACCCAATTGGAATCACTCAATTTGGAGTTTTCTACAGGGAGATATGAACTTCCAAAGATTGAGCTAAGTCAGGAATTATTTCCCTACAGCAAATTCCATTGGGCCCGCTTTTTAAACCCCAGCCAATCAGATTGGGGCCACAGCGGTTCACAGGATTGTACCGCGTAGCCACAAAAGATCCTAGCCACAACAGATCCTCTTTTTAAACTCTACAGGCGCTGACGGCTGGGACCCACCCGGTCGTCTTCTTCCTCCCGTTGTTTTCCCGCGCCCGCGCTGCCCCTCGCCGGCCCGACGCCGGAGCTCACCGGCTCGCCTTCTCCGGCCACCGCCCGAGCTGAGGTTTGCCGCCAGGGCGTTTATGATGTCGAGGAACATATCTGCGGGGTCATCTAGGGTTGCCGGTGACCGGAAACACCCCGGCGACGTGCGGCGGTCCTTGCTGCCTTTCGGCACCGTCGACCAGGGTTCCTAGTCCTCTAACCAAGCGACAAACACGTGCTACAGCATCAGTGGTCGATCGCCAATCTTGGCATGGCCCTCAAATGGCCCTGGACTGGCCGCAAACCGGACGTCACCGTGCGGCCGACCGGTTCCGCCGTTATCACGCTCGGTAGAGCTCAAAATTCGCGGTGCCCAGTTAATGTCATGCCTCGGATGCTAAAGAGGTTATGACCGCCGGCTAGTCCAGCTCCTCCGTGCAAAGTTTGACGAGCTAAGAACGAACAGAAGTGGAGAAATTTGGATTTCCATACCGGATGCTCGGGTTGAAGCCGCCGGAGCAAAACCTCGGAATTCGCCGGCTACGCTCCACGACTTGCTCCAAGTTTTGGGTGAGAGCAATAACACAGCAGAACGCTCCTGTGGCCGTGATTGATTGGGCTTGGGAGCTTCTGTGGAGAGCTGTCCACGTGAAGTCGACCGTCGATTCTTTTGAGGTCGCCGGGAAATGGTTGATTGGGGCTCGGGAACGCCTGGACTTGGTGGTTTCTGGGTCGGGGGAAGTGAGCAACGGTTGCGCCTCCGTGTTTAGCCCCTCGGAGGCCGTGGGCGCGATGGTCTCTGCCGGTTTCCCGATCGACCGAGAGAGAACGAGGGAAGAGCGGCTGTGCGGCGTTCACGCGAGAGGAGGAGAGCAATCGGGTCTTTGCTCAGCCGAGGGCACGATAACGTCGAAGGAAACCGCCTTCGGTGGCCGCGCGTGGGGGGGGGGGGGAAGGCAGCAGGAGGTGTCGGGTCCAGTTCCCCGGGGGGGCGCGGTGGAACTCCTCGGTGGCGCCCGAGCAGAACAGAAGCCAGACTCATTTGCTTCCTGGTTAGGTTTAAGCCTCCAGCTCACTGCCATGTGGGTCCCCTCCCACATTCTAACCCCCAAATATTTTCTCAAAGGGATCCATCTCAATTCCCACAATTCTGAGTTTAAAGTGTGGGTTAGAATTTGAATCCTTCCAATTCAGTTTGAATTTGCTTTCCAAATTTGAATTTGGTTGACGTTTGCAAATTCTCCTCTTTAACCCCTTTTTGAGCCCACCTTATAAATGAAAAGTTTGTGAGCAAAATTTTTTCTATAATCCCAACTATAGGGCTGCATGTTTATTCAAAGTTTTTGCTCACCCTATGTGTGAACTTTGAATTTCAAATCTGAATTTTAAACTTTCATGCAAAGAGGTATTTAACTCCTTATTGGTCCAACACTTTCAATTAAAAAGGTGAACCTCATGTTGGATGTTCATCCATGTATTACCTTGCATGAAGAAAAGTTTTAGCAAGTCCCATTTTTCAGGTCATTGCCACACATATGAACTTAAACTTTAGTTTTTATTCATACACGTTTTTGGGACTTTTACATGAATGGGATCCCTGCACACCGCCTTGAGGTGCTGCTGCTAGCGTAAATGGTCCGAGGGCTAGAATCTTCATTGTTTTGCGTAGTTAGGATGAAGTGAGTGGGTAGAGACAAGACTTCCGCTGTATATATGTTCCAAATTGTAATATATTTCTGCTTGAACTTGTTGGTTCAAGCTTATGTGATGTAATATGAATGTCTTTTGAAGTGTGTTGTTTGGTGTCGCATTGCACGACACCACCCAATGCGAGTTCCTGGAATGTCGGGACCCCCAGTCCCCACAGGAACTCTCTCAGCTCCCTGGCTACATGTCCTCCCTCCATTCCATTAGACCGGAATTCTTGAGCCGAACGGAAGACCGGTTCATCATCTCAATTCTCAGCCGCAGCATGTGGTGGCACCTCTTCTTGCTCATCTCCTTGTGGTTCAGCTTCATAAGGTCCATCCTCCTGGTGTAAGCCCGCATGGTACTCCTCCTGGGGTTCATACCAGTGTGTCTCCTCTTGTGTTTCTTCATCCATTTCATCCTTGTTTGGCTCTACCTAGTCCGGATCCTCTTCCTCTACCATAGGGCTGTTAAATTCCTATTCATGAGGCTCCACTTTCACCTCCTCCCAATACGGCCAATCGGAAACCTCGATGGAGTTAAGTGAGCATCCAAGGGGCGGCGGGCGAATGCTCATGCGTGCTGCGCTCCTAGTAATCAGCATCAATAGAGAAGACATGGGAACCTTAGAGAAGAGGGTAATAAAATCCAGAAATGGCAGCAGCCACATAGCAATAAAAATAGAGGGTGCGGCTGTCCAAAAGGAAAAAACAGAAGGGAAAATGCAGCAGCTGGATTCGACAAAATAAAATGCAGCTACAAGCACGTGAACATAGCAGAAAATAGCACTTTGCGGTGGCTGAATTGACAGGTAAAATGCAGAAGCAAATTTTTTTGAAAATAACATTTTAGAGGGGTGTTCCTATATGTTTTAGAGTGCCCACTCTAACTAGGCTTGCGTTCTATGGTCAACGTGGCTCTGATACCAAATTTGTGACACCCGGTTCCGAAAAATGAACCAAGTGAAGCACATTTGTTCCCAGGATGTTCATCACACATCCACAAGTACATCACAAACTGATTTCAGAACTTAATCACATCACAAATAGTATTTAAGTGCATTATTACAATAGTTCATGATCTCAAATACCATTTTTAATTTATTTTGCAGCGGAAAGAATTAAATGGCAGTAGGACTCCGACTCCAACTCCACATGCGGTTGACGGTAGCACGCATGCCTAGTACTCCACTTGATCTTCAAAGTGATCCCAAGTTTCTCCTGTAGATAAATCGTTGTGGGAATAGCAAGGGTGAGTAAATGTCGTACTCAGCAAATGTGGGAAAGTATGACATGTAGCTTAAACAAGATTGGAAACAAAGGTCAATTGCAGCAGGCGAATTTTATTTCACAATCACAATAAAACAGCCTACAATGTCAAGGTGAGTTGAAATCCCAACATAACCATGTAATTCATCATGCCTCATGTCTAATGCCATAATATTCCATCATTCATCAAGTATACCTAGCCAACATTCATTATCAAGTTTATCTCAATTTCATAACTTCTCATAATTACCCCATGCTCATATGTCATAACCAACAACAATCCCGTATAACATAACCCAAACCAGTCCCGTATGACATAACTAAAACTAGTCCCGTATGACAACAATTCCAAACAAAACCCAAGTTTTGGCCTCTAATCATGGAAGCTCCAGGTGCTCATAACTGGAAGCACGGCTATCATCATAGTATTACACTCTGCAGAGGTGGCACCACTTTACCCTCAAGATTGTGATTTGATCACCCATCAACAACTATAAAACCACCATTATGCCAAAATACACAACCGTTGGTGTATGGCCAAGAGATCACAAAATAGCTTTTTCAAAAGGAATACTAGAATGTAAGGACCCACTGAGGTTTCACCGGCAAACCTGAATCCACATTCTCCCACCCACGGGCCCCATCGTGTGCCATGCAGCTCTAAAGGCAGTCCTCCTCGACTCCCATTCCCCACGCCATCCAATGGTCCATACAAAGCTACCGTCATACCTAATTATTAAGCTATGTCGCTCCTATAATTGGCATTGTGGTGGCATTATTTCCCTGGCATATTCTCGCATGAACCGGTCCTTAGGTCTAAGACATGCAAAACCACCATACTATCCAGCACAACTACAAAACATACTTGCTTAGATCACCTAAGGTCCCTTTTTCTAAAAATCACAATTGTCTCATCATCATTAATCCATATGATTATAGTAGTTTAAGAAAGTTTATTTCAGTTTCCCATAACCCGTAAAACGATGCGGCGCAAAATAGAAAACAACACCATACCCGACTCAGCAAGTTCCCAGCGACAAGGGGTGGAAAACAATACTAGTAAACTCCTACGAAAGGGTTTCTCATCAAGTTGACTCAATCATGCAGTTTCGTAAACAAAACATTTCGAAAACACGGGATCAATATGTTCAAGGGGCACTTGTCTGGCTCCAACGGGTTGGGTTGCTCAATTGCTTCGAAGTCATGGTGTTGGAGATCCTCGTACACAACCTCTTGAGTGCGTCCTTCTACTCATGATCACGCACATACAACACAATACATCCAATCAATATAATGCACACGCATTAATCAATATGTGATGATGTGGATGCATGCAAATCTACGATGCAACCTACACTAATTAGTTCACATTTGCTCATGCGAGTTTGGGTAGATCATAGTGGGGTTTTGTGATGATTGGTGCTGCTGAAAACCAAATAGATGCGGCTATGGCTTTAACCTGGGTAGTAGATCAATTCTATCGTCAGAATCTCAACCGGAGATTAACCTACTTACGTGCAGCAACTTTGTTGATCGTGGGACGTGACGTAGGGTGGACGGAGATGACAGCAGTGACATAGCAACAAAGAACGATGGCTCCTTCCTTATCTTTCTCCTCTTCTCTCCTCCTTCTCTACAGCTGGCTTTTCTTCCCTTCGGTGGCAGCAGCTAGGCCTTCTCTTGTGATCAATATAGGCGGCTGGGGTGTTCTTGGTGGCAGGGGGGACACCTAGGGCAGGGCAGGGCTGCGGCCAACGACATTTTTTCTTGGCCTAGGGATTAAGCTTATGAGTCATCATATGAAGCTTTGGGAGAGAGTGATTGAACACCGCTTGATGAAAGTGACCAATGTCACTAAAACGCAGTTTGGTTTCATGCCTTGGAGGTCTACTATGGAGGCAATTTTATTGCTCTGTCAGCTTATGGAGAGATATAGGGAGCAGAAGGACCTACATATGGTGTTCATTGACTTGGAGGAGTATGACAAGATACCAAGGTCGGTCATGTGGTGGGCACTAGAGAAACATAAAGTGGCAACAAAGTACATTGCCCTTATCAAGGATATGTACAATAATGTTAGAACAATTGTGCGTGTAAGTGATAGTGACACCGATGCATTTCCTATCACGGTATGAGTACATCAAGGATCAGCTTTAAGCCCATACATCTTTTCCTTGGTGATGTATGAGGTGTCGAAGTATATACTAGGGGATATCCCTTGGTGCATGCACTATAGGGAGCATGCACCAAGGGATATCCCCTTGTATATCCTTCGACACCTCATCCATCACCAAGGAAAAGATGTATGGGCTCAAAGCTGATCCTTGATGTAGTCCTACCGTGATAGGAAATGCATCAGTCTCACTATCACTTACGCGCACACTTGTCTTAACATTATTGTACATATCCTTGATAAGGGTATTGTACTTTGTTGGCACTTTATGTTTCTCTAGTGCCCACCACATGACTGACCTTGGTATCTTGTCGTACGCCTCCTACAAGTCAATGAACACAATATGCAAGTCCTTCTTCTGCTCCCTATATCTCTCCATAAGGTGACGAAGCAAGAAAATCGCCTCCATTATAGACCTCCCAGGCATAAATCCAAACTGTTTTTAGTGACATTGGTCACTTTCCTCAGGCGGTGTTCAATCACTCTCTCCCAAAGCTTCATAGTATGACTCATAAGCTTAATCCCTCGATAATTAGTACAACTTTGAATATCTCCTTTATTTTTCAAGATATGTACTAATATACTTTTCCTTCATTCTTCAGGCATCTTGTTTGACTAAAAAATGTGGTTGAATAGCTTTGTGAGCCATACTATTGCCACGTCCCCAAGGCATCTCCACACCTCAATAGGAACATCATCAGGGCCGAGAGCCTTTCCTCCTTTCATCCTTTTTACGGCCTCCTTAACCTCAAACTCTTGTATCCTCCGCAAGAACCGCCTGTTGGAGTCATCAAAGGAGTCATCCAACTCAACCATAGTGTTCCCATTCCCATCATCGGATAGCCCATTAAAGTAATCCCGCCATCTATTCTTAATCTCTTCACCCTTCACTAGAATGCAGTCAGTCTCATCTTCGATGCATTTAACTTGATTGAAATCCCTCATCTTTCTCTCACGGATTTTTGTTATCTTGTATATGTCCTTTTCACCTTCTTTTGTATCTAGTCTCTCATATAACTCATCATAGGCCTGTCCTCTTGCCTTACTCACAGCCCGCCTTGCATTTTTCTTGGCCTCTTTGTACTTAAGCATGTTGCTTGCGCTTCTCTCATTATGCCAACTCTTGAAACACTCCTTCTTCTCGTTAATGGCTTTTTGTACATCCTCATTCCATCACCAAGTGTCTTTATCCACAAGTTTCCTTCCTTTTGTCACACCGAACACCTCACTAGCTACCTTCCTAATGCAAGTTGCCATCTTCACCCACATACTATCTGCATCTCCATTTTCTGCCCAGGGTCCTTCTGTAATCACCCTATTTTTAAAGGATTCTTGTGATTCTCCTTTCAACTTCCACCACTTTGTTCTTGTGATTTTGACACCTTTGCCCCGCAAAGAACATGTATGGAAGTGAAAGTCAACTACCACAAGCTTATGTTGTGTCATAACACACTCCCCGGGGATCACCTTACAATCTAGACACTCCCGTCTATCCCTTCTCCTAGTGAGGACAAAGTCAATCCGGCTAGAGTGTTGGGCACTACTAAAGGTCACTAGGTGAGATTGACTCTTCCTAAAGAGGGTGTTAGCTACTAACAGATCATAGGCTACGGCAAAGTCTAGGATGTCCTTACCCTCTTGGTTTCTATCGCCGCATCCAAAGCCTCCATGTACTCCCTCAAATCCTAGGTTAGTTGCACCCACATGCCCATTGAGATATCCTCCTATGAGGAGTTTCTCGGTTATCGGTACACTACTAACCATATCCTCCAATTCCTCCCAAAATTGCCTCTTATCACTCATGTTAGGCCCAACTAGGGATGATGTTGATATGAAATTAGAGTTATGGAGACAAACCTTAGAGTCAAAGGGGTTTAGACTTAGTAGGACCAAGTCCAAGTATATGAGGTGTGACTTTAGTGGTATTGCTCGTGAAGAGGGAAACAGTGGGATTTTAAGTGGTACAGAAAATATTAGGAGAGGTAGAGGACAACCAAGGTTGACCTGGGAGAGGCGGTAAAATGAGATTTGAGAGATTAAATGTATCCAAAGAATTAGCTCGTAATAGGACTGCATGGAAAGTAGCAATTCATGTGCTAGAATATTAGTCTTTTTTTCTTTTCTTTTCCTTTTTTCTTCTTACTCTTATATCTCTTCCTCTCTTTTACTTCATTTAAAAAAATATAAAAAAATTTGGGTTTCATATCTAGCCGACCCCAACATGCTTGGGATAAAGGCTTGGTTGTTGTTGTTGTTGGGTGCAGCAAGGCAGCAGTGCGGCAGGGTCCTTCTTTGGGGCAGGGGGCGGCGGCCAAGGCTGGGTTTTATTTATAGGGGGCGGGGTGCTGCCAGGGGGGGCTAGGATTTTAGCAAAGGGGGTGACCAAGGGCTGGGACTCACCCAAGGGAGCGCAGCCAAGAGGAGGGGATCCTACTCCGATTGGAAGGGAGAAAGTCCCTAAGGGGGGCGCAGCCAGGGGGATTTTCCACTCGGACAGGGCAAAAAGGGCGGGGGGGGGGGGGGGGGGGATTTCCATCTTTGAGCGTTGCGGCCAGGGTTAGGGGGGAAAACCTACTCAGATTGGAATGGGAAGGGGCGGCAGGGAGTTTCCTTTTCTTATCTTTTTTCTTCTTCTCTTTTGTGTTTATATTCTTTTATCTATTTTGTTGTTTGATATAACTATATATGTTTCTTTTATCTTCTTTCTTTTCTTTCCTAAAAGATCTCTACATGAAAATGAATGCAATGCATGATGTTGAAACTGAGAGTGTTACAGGATGACTAGCTAACAAAGACAAGGATTTATACTGGTTCGGACAACTTGTCCTACGTCCAGTCTGAGGTGTTCGTCGGTCTTCTATTAAGTCAGGTGATTCGTGGAACAGCGGTTACAGACGAAGTTTCCTCGTGTGTGAGAGTGCGAAAAAAAGCCTAAGTATCGTGCCACGTGTTGGTGTTGAGCTGTCCGAGGGGAGGTTCTGAGCCTCCCTTTTTATAGCCCGGACACCTCTACCTATCCGCCAACTCCTCATAAATGGGGCGGGGGTTTACATAGTGTGTCAGCGCCTAAGACTACCCAATGTGATACAGGAGTGATGAGTACACCTGCTCCATTGCTGTCTACGGTCTACCTCTACTTTTCATCGGTGTATAACCGCATCGAGCGGGATGGAACGGATGCTTACGATGGCCGAAATCGTGTGTAACACCCTCAAATTCATTTCCGTGCATTGCATACATTTTTCATATAGAGAAACATAAAAAAAAGAAGTAGAAATGGAGAAAGAATCATACAAATGATGGGGAATGGGAAAAAGATAGCTGAAATGAGCCAATTCCAATTTCTCTAAGTGCGCTGTCGGCACATCTCCGGGCCGTGGGACACGTGGCGCTAGCGGAGCTCACCCCTGCGGAGGGGGTGAGGTCAGGCACCGCGGGACACGTGGTGCCCGCGGAGCTCACCCCTACGGAGGCGGGTGAGGTCCGTCACTGCAGGACACGTGGCGCCCGCGGAGCTCACCTCCACGGAGGAGGTGAGGTCCGGCACCGCGGGACACGTGGCGCCCGCGGAGCTCACCCCTGCGGAGGGGGGGTGAGGTCCGGCACCGTGGGACACGTGTCGCCCTCGGAGCTCACCTCCGCGGAGGGGGTGAGGTCCGGCACCACTGGACACGTGACGCCCTCGGATCTCACCTCCGCGCAGGGGGTGAGGTCCGGCACCGCTGGACATGTGTCGCTCTCGGAGCTCACCTCCGTGGAGGGGTTGTGGTCCGGCACCGCTGGACACGTGTCACTCTCGGAGCTCACCTCCGCGGAGGGGGTGAGGTCCAGCACCCGCTGGACATGTGGCACCAACGGGGCTCGCCTCTGAGGAGAAGGGAGGCCAGTCCCCGCTGGACGTGTGGTGTCCTCGGAGCTCGCCCCTGCGGAGAGGGCGAGGCCTGGCTCAGCTGGCCGCGTGGCAGGCCCGGAGCTCTCCTCTGAGGAGGAGGGTGGCCTGGCCCCGCTGGGCACGTGGCGCTTTCGAAGCTCACCCCTGCGGAGGGGGCGAGGTCCCTAGGCGGTTTTTCTACTGTGCGCAGGGGTACCCGATACTGAGGGTACCGACACAATTTCCCCAAATTTTCCCCACATTGCTGCCGCACTAAACTGAAAAGATAAGTTTGTTAAAATCCAAAGTTGAGTTGGACTCTTATTTGAGCTCCAATTGGAGTAGGACTCTCTTTTTCCCCTTATAAATAGAACCCAAAACCCCATTTTGGCCGTAACCCCTTTCCCTTTTTCTTCCTCCCAAGTCGGCAACTTGGAGGCTCTAGCCCCCAACTCGCCGAGTTAAACCCCCCTCGCCGGAGTTCAGTCGCCGGTGAGCTCCCGCTGCTGCCATTGCTAGGAGGAAGACCCTGCCACCAAAGTAAACTGAGGTAGGTCTTCGTGACCCATCTTACGACGTCGTCGCTGTTTCTACGAATCCGTTTTCTTCGCTCCCTTCGAACCGAAACTTTTTTGTGTGGACAGATCACGTTTTGATCAGTTTTTGACGGTGGGATTGATCTAGATCTTGAGTCAAGATCATCACCACGTCCACACTTGATCCCTACACCCTTGTTCGTCATAAAACCCCATGAAAGCCCATTAAAACATGCAAGAACACATACAAACTGGTTTAATAAAACAGCACCATAGGATTTGCATTCATCTACACCATTGCATTTTGAGTAAAGTTTGTGCATGATGTTTGATTGCTGTAAATTTTGTATGTGCGTGGTTGTGAGTAGAAGGACAAGCTCAGGAAGCCATCTACGAAGAACTACAGCACCAAGACTTCGAGACGCTCGGACAACAAGAGCCACAGGAGCAAGGCAAGTGCCCCTTGACCATATTGATCCCATGTTTTGAAACTGTTTTGTTTGCGAAAACTCGTATGCTTGAGTAAACTTGATGGGACACCCTTTTATAGGAGTTTACTAGTTTTGTTAACCATCCTTGTCGCCAGTAAAGTTGATGAGTCGGGTATGGTCGTTTTTACTTTTTGCTTCACTTAATCTACGGGATAC
Source organism: Neostapfia colusana (assembly GCA_030760725.1). NCBI lineage: Eukaryota > Viridiplantae > Streptophyta > Magnoliopsida > Poales > Poaceae > Neostapfia > Neostapfia colusana. The sequence goes on along the minus strand of JASWHV010000009.1, from coordinate 36,497,089 downwards.
GGGAAGCTGAATTAAAACATGGTTAGCTACTGTACTCATAAGAATAATGATAATGATAACTTGATGATGTTAATAAGCATGGAATAGGGGGAGATCTAGGCAAGCTTGGTTCGTGGATATTGCTGAATGAGAAGTTGGTTTACTTGCCATAGATCTAAGGACCGGTTCATGCCAGCACATGCCAGGAAAACAGTGCCACCACAAGGCCAAATATGGGTGCGGCTTAGCTGACTAATTAGGTGTGTCGCTAGCTTGTTATGGACCGTGGATGGCGTGGAGGATGGGAGTCGAGGGAGGACTGCTCTGGGAACTGCATGGCACAAGAGGGGGCCGTGGGTGGGAGAATGGTGACTCGAGCCTGCCGGTGAAACCTCAGTGAGTCCATACATCTAGTAGCCCCTTTGTAAAGACTATTTTGTGATCTCTTGGCCATACACCGACGGTTGTGTACTGGTATAATGGAGATTCTGCAGTCGCCGTGTAACACCCCAAAATTTTGATTCAAAGCCCTAAAACATGTTAAGAGGGGAATTTAAAAATTTTTGGACGTGTTGCATGTTTTGCAAAAATTCAAATTCAAACTGGAATTCAAATTAAACTCAAATCAGAAAAGAAATGGAAAAAGAAAAAGAGAAAACAGAAAAAAACGGCCAGTGGGCCGAAACCCACCAGCCGGCCCAACTTACCCCGCGCCAGCCCGCAGCAGCACGCCCGCGCTCTCTCACACTGACCGGCGGGACCCACCGATCTTCGTCTACCTCGCGCTGCGCCGAACTCCCCCCACGCCCGAATCGAAACCGATCGGGATTTCGACGTAAACCCCGCTGAGTTCTGTTCGTAGCCGACGCGGACATGATCTAAACCACCCCGCCACCCTCCCCCGTCTATAAAAACCCCGGCCTCGTTCTGTTTTTCCCACGCGATCGCCGATTTTTACTCCGGTGAGAACCGAGACTTCTCCGGTGAATTCTGGCCGATCTAAGCTCGGAAACTCCGATCTAACTCGCTGATCTTGATCCACCGCCTCCGGGGAACCTTGCAGGTGCAGAAAGCTCGGTGACTTGCGGTGTAAACACAGCGCTGACGAGCTTCGCCGTGGTTTTGCCTCGGACCTCGTCGCCGATCACCTTCCAGGACCTCCGAGCTCAAGAAAACCTCCGAGGTGAGATCCCCGACCTCTCCTCTACCGATCTATGCCATAAGATCACAGTTCTAGGCAGAATTCTCGAGGATCCGAAAGTTTCCGGCGAGATCGCCGCTTCCCGCCGCCGTGCGCCGCCGGCAGCGCCACCCGCGCCCGATCAGAGCGACGTGGCCGCTTGTGCGCCGTTTATTTTAAATCGCACGGTAGGGTTTAAATCCCCGCGTACCGGTTCGATGTTATAATCTCAGCCGTCGATTTAAAATCGGACGGTCCATGTCAGCCCCGCGTTATAAAGACTGGAATTCTTACATGGTACCCCCTGGGGTTCTCGGGAAATAAGAGCTAGCCCCGGAAACTTCAGATCTAGCCCCTGGAACTCCAGAAAATCATGTAAATTCATTTAAAAATCAGTTTTAGCCCCTGGACTTAATAAAAATTAGGAAAAACACCTCTGATAAGTGTAGCTAGATCCCTGGAAATTCTGAAAATAATATTATAGACCCTGTAATGGGATGAGTTCATCATTTTAGCCCTGTTTAGTATTTAATTTAGAAAATTGAATATGTAACTAGTGTTTAAAAATTAAAAAGTGGGAAAAACATATTGTCAAAATTAAGTTAAAGACTTTCTCAGTGTTTAGGAAATTTTGGAGTGAGATAAAAACATATTTTGGACTGAATTGAATCTGTTTAATTTATTATTCACAATTAGGGACACATTTTAAGTAATAAATAGTTTTAGAAAATAGGGAAAATAATTATGAGATAGTTTACATCAGAGGCGAAGGTCAAAATATGTTATTAAATTATTTAGGACCAGAAACTATTCTGTTTAGATGATGAGTATTACTACTTTCATAATAAAGTACACAATTATGCATAGGAATATAAATCTGAAAATATAGCAACTAGTAAATGATAAATGGAGTTTTTAAAATCCAAAGAGTTCAGTTTAGGGTTGGTAGAAATTATGAAGGCACATATGGAGAAGAAAAATACTTTTCATACATACTTGGTAGTGAAAAGGTGTAGTAGTTGAATATAAGAAATTTATTGGAAACTCATATATATAGTATGTAAGTATAAATGTGAACACAAAAGTAGGAATCATATACACATGATTAAAAGTGCATGCAAGCCACAACTCAACACACATAAAGTAACCACCACACATATAATGGTGAAGGACTTTCATAAATGTGAATGTGTGGTTTGTATAAAGTAGAAGTGTGAACTATGTATTATGATTGTTGTTTTTCTTTTGCTATGTGTGATGGTATGATGTAGAACCTGCTCAAGAGAAAGTTATTCCTTTCCAAGACCAGGATTACCCATTCCAAGAGCAGCAAGAAGGAGGCAAGTGTCCTTGACCACTTTGATCCTATGCTAGGATGTGTAGCTAGAATTATTTGCATTGTCAATTGAAAATATGAAACCCATGTTAGGATGTTTCCCTAGAATTGCATTACCTTGTTTCCTTGTAGCTTGGGTTGGGATTTATTTATTATGTCATTTATTTACATGCATATGCTTAGCCATGCTTAGAATGGGATAATTGGGATATGAGATCATCAGTTTATATTACCATACTCTTGAATGAGATATTGTGAGTTATGTAGAGGTAGGGATCAAGGCAAGTTGGATGTTTTGGTTGTGTGCTGGGTGCACGAGACTTGGGTTTGTGTTTAGTACTTGCCTGGATTCTAAGGACCGGTTCATGGAGCATGTAACCTGGCTTTACAGTGCCAACCACATGCTGAGATGGGGCAGCTTGGCCAATTAATTAGGTGTATCCCCGACGTAGTATGGGTGTGTTGGATGGTGCGGGGAATAGGTGTCAGCTGGACTACCATATGAACCGCAAGGCTCAAGAGGGGGCCACTGCAGCGGGGTTGGAGCCTCTTGTATGCTGTTAGGGGTGAAACCTCAGTGGGTCCACGCTCGTCGGGAATCCCTTTGTAAAGGCTTCGTAGTGATCTCCTGGCTACACACCTGGGAAGTGTGAATGTGGTTCGTAGCCACTGGCATAATGGAGGTTCTTTTAGTCCACCCGGCAACGGGGGATGAAATCACTACATGTGGGTACAGTGGTACAAACTCTGCAGAGTCAAAACTGTCATGACAGCCGTGCTCACGGTCAAGAGCGGCTTGGACTTATTCATGATTAGAGTATGATGACCTTGGAGGGTGTGAGTGTTAAGCGGGGAGCTTAACATTGGAAATGATGATTATGGTTATTTGATTATGATGATGGGATGGGAGATTGGGACCATTTCACCTGTGTAGTCATATAGGTGCTTAATAAGCTAAGGTGGTAGGTAATAATTGCGTAGTGCTTTAACCATGAGTTCAACCTCTCCTTGTTCTAGCCATGCATAATATAATTTTCCCACACTTGCTGAGTACCATTGGTACTCAACCTTGCATATTTGTTGGTTTATATTGCTGCTCAGGTCAAGATAATGAGGTGGTGTATAATGACCAAGACTTTGGACCCGAAGAAGGTTTCTAGGTTCATGGAGACCTCCGGGCAACTCCTGTGATGGAGCCTACGAGAATAATTATTTCGCTGCTAGTTTATTTACTTGTGATGAACTTATTATTGTCCATCGAGACATTTGCTATGTAAGACTTACTTATATTCGACACCTGGCTTGTAATAAATGATGCTTCACTATTTTTCATCACATGTATGAGAAAATGATCCTGGCATACATGTGATATTCACTTGGTTGTTCTTCGGAAAAACCGGGTGCGACAGAGGTGGTATCAGAGCCAAGGTTGCCCGTAGGAACGTGGACCTAGGTAGAAATGGACGTATTTAAGGACCCTATTTTCTTAAAAACTATTTTACAAAGGTGTGGATTGAAAAGTGTTATTTAATGGAGTCACTTTCTTCATCTTACCCCAACTTTCATTCAAAATAGGATTTTTGTTTGAGAGTTTATCTAACCTAATTTTAAATTCTTTTTGTTTTAGATGGTTCGCATGATTCGTACCACTCGCAAGTCCACAGGAGGGAGAGTTCAATTAGTTGCCCTTGCCGAGAGAGAGGAGAGCCGTCCGGTGACGTACCTTTCCTACGGATTGGCAGTAGGAGGCTTATTGCGCCGTCTTCGGCGTATGCTCGAAGCCGCCGGTAATACGGGCAAGCTAATTATCCACTATAACTCCACCAGGACCATCCGTGAGAAGAGGGAAGAATGGAGTTCAGGTATGAGGATCATACACATAAATCAGCTGCTTAAGATCCACCACTCTCCAGCTTGTCGAGCGACACAGGTCGATGCGGAGAAAGATGTCACCTGGGAGGCCATCACCTGCCAGAGTCACATCTATCGTCGCCACTTGGACAAAACTGAGTACATGTATGTCCTCCAACGTGAGAGTGGTACCACGGAGTACAAGTACCCACCGGTGCAGCAAGGGACTTCCCATGAGCACATGGACTTGTGCTTGGAGGATGCTGCTATGCTCAGCACTCGACTGCAGGAGTGTCAACAAGAGCTTCAGGATGTCCGGGACACCCTGAAGGAAACGGAGGCGTTGCTGCAAGCCTAATTAAGGGCGAGAGAAAGAGGAGATGGGAATGAACTGTGTGTCACCGTGAATGATACATGGACTCCTGACTCCCCGGATCACCGAGCGATCAGGCGTCGTCGCACTTCTCCACCAGCAGCCTCCCCACCCAAAGCAGAGTCAGAAGGTAGTCGAAATGAGGAGGAAGATCCCGAGGAGCCAGCTCAAGAGAACGAGTAGTGTAGAAGTCTTCCCCTTAGCTAGCAAGATGTCGAATAGTCGAGTCGTTACGTTAAGTTAATGGTGTGTTAATGCTTGGTGTGTGACGTGAGTTGTGGAAGCCATGAGCAATTGTCCACAGCCTCGTCTTCAGATTGTTTTGCTTTGGTGTGTGGACCCACATGAAATAATAGTGCATTTATTTGGTGTGAGATATGAACCCTCGTAAAAGTATAACAAAGCCTCAACACTTCAAAGAACAAACAAATGAAAGTAGTAAGATGATACTAAATGCTTTCAAATTACCATTGGTTGATTCTGCCAGATGGCCGGAAGAGGAAAAGGACGTGCTGCCAACCCCGCCAACAACAACGATGAGGCATGCAACCCTCATCTTTCTGGAGGCCAAGACCAGGGTGGTCGTCGTGAAGGAGTTGATCCCCTCCACCAAATGCTGGAGAATCAAAATAAGCTCATCCAGAACTTGACTCAAGTGGTGGCCAACTTGCATCAAGTTCCACCTCCACAAGCTGCACCACGCCAACCAAGGTTGAGTGAGTTTCTAGGAACTCAACCTCCAAAGTTTGCAAGTGCTGCTGAACCTCTAGAGGCAGATGATTGGCTGAAGACCATTGAAAGTAAGATGAGGATCATACAGTGCCAAGGGTATGAGAGGGTGCTGTTTGCCTCTCATCAATTGCCTGGACCTGCTGCTGATTGGTGGACCGCCTACGTGGCCGCCCATCATGACCCTGAGAACATCACTTGGGAAGAGTTCAAGCGTAGCTTCCGCAACCATTACATCCCAAGAGGTGAACTCAAAAACAAGAGGAAGGAGTTTTTGGGACTGCAGCAGGGAAACATGACGGTGAGGGAATACCTCACTAAATTTACTCAACTATCCCGCTATTCCCCACGGGACATAGAGACTGATGAGCAGAAACAAGATTGTTTTGTGGAAGGACTTACCGCAGAGATGCAGTGTGCAATGTCCTCAAATGAGTATGAAAGCTTCCAAAAGATGGTGGACAGAGCATTTCTGGTAGAAAGGAAGCTAAAGGCCTTGGAAAATGAGAATAAGAGGAAGGCCGGGTGGTCACATCAAGCCTCAGGGAGCAACACCCGCCCACGTCTGATGCAGCCACCTGCAGGGCAGACGAACCGTGCTGCGGTACCCTACTCAGCACCAAGAGGGTACAACCCGAACTACAGGCCTCCGGCAGCACCAATACAGCCACAACGTCAGTTCGTACAGCAGCCTCGCCCTGCATATCCACCTCGACCAGCAGCACAAGGACCCCCAAACCAACCCCAAGACAGCAAAGGCCAGGCACCTAAGGTTGGGGTGCAATGTTTTAGTTGCGGAGAAGTGGGGCACTACGCCCATAAGTGTCCAAAGAAGAAGCCCACGCAGCCACAGCAGCAGAATGTAATGAGAGGACGGGTGAACCACGTCACTATGGAGGAAGCACAAGAGGCACCCGACGTGGTAGTTGGTAAGTTTCCTGCCAATTTACACATTGCAACCCTGCTGTTTGATTCTGGTGCTACCCACTCGTTCATTGCTCAAGGGTTTGTTAAGAAGCATGACCTAGCAACAAGACAAATGAACCATATGCTAGCCGTAAACTCTCCAGGTGGAGAAATAAGGACGAGACAAGTGTGTCCCAAAGTGAACCTAGACATTAATGGGGTAGTGTTCACTGCTAACCTCATAGTGATAGATTCACAAGGGATAGATATTATTTTGGGTATGGATTGGTTGACCAAACATAAGGGAATCATCCATTTTTCGAACAGAACGGTGGAACTAACTCACCCTAGTGGCACCAGGGTAAAGTTTATAACAATACAAGAGCCTAGGAGGGACATTAAATTAAATCAAGTTGAGGTGAAAGTGGAGGAGATCAGGATTATCCGGGAATACCCAGATGTTTTTCCGGAGGAGTTGCCAGGTATGCCTCCCGATCGTAAAGTGGAATTTGCAATTGAGCTAGTGCCTGGAACAGCCCCGATATACAAGAGACCTTATCGGATGGACTCCATGCAGCTAGAAGAACTCAAGGATCATTTGAGAGAATTGACGGAGAAGGGGTATATTCGTCCTAGTTCCTCACCATGGGGAGCTCCGGTGATATTTGTGCCCAAGAAAGACGGAACCCAAAGGTTATGCGTGAATTACCGTGCTTTGAATGTGGTAACCATCAAGAACAAGTACCCTTTACCCCGCATTGAAGACTTGTTTGATCAGTTGAGGGGAGCTTGTGTGTTCTCAAAAATTGATCTCAGGTCGGGATACCACCAACTCAAGATAAGGCAATCTGATATTCCCAAGACAGCTTTCGTATCTCGGTACGGACTGTATGAATACACTGTCATGCCTTTCGGGCTAACTAATGCCCCGGCATACTTCATGTATCTCATGAACAAGGTATTCATGGAATATCTGGACAAATTTGTGGTGGTTTTCATAGATGACATTCCCGTCTTCTCCAAAGATGAAGAAGAACATGAGAAACATCTAAGGTTGGTGTTGCAGAGGCTGAGAGAACACCAACTATATGCCAAGTTGAGCAAGTGTGAGTTTTGGCTGAAGAGAGTTCCCTTCTTGGGACATATAATCTCGGAGGGAGGAATCTCCGTAGATCCCGCCAAAATCGAGGATATACAGAAGTGGAAGACCCCTGAGAATGTCGGGGAAGTTCGAAGCTTCCTGGGATTGGCTGGATACTATCGACGGTTTATTGAGGGATTCTCCAAGATCTCGAGACCTCTCACCAAACTGTTGGAGAAGGGAATCACGTTCATATGAACGCCACAGTGCGAGACGAGTTTTCAGGAGCTAAAGAAAAGATTGACAACAGCCCCAGTGTTGGTTATGCCAGATATGCAAAAGAACTTTACGGTGTATTGCGATGCCTCTGGAAACGGGTTGGGATGTGTTCTAATGCAAGAAGGGCATGTCGTGGCTTATGCATCCCGGCAGCTCCGGAAGCATGAGAAGAACTATCCTACACATGACCTAGAGCTAGCCGCAGTGGCACACGCGTTGAAAATTTGGCAACACTATTTGATGGGAAAGAGGACAGAGATATATACGAATCATAAGAGTTTGAAGTACATTTTCACACAGCCAGATCTCAACCTCAGGCAAAGGAGATGGTTAGAGCTAATCAATGACTTTGATGTGGGCATCAACTATCATCCCGGGAAAGCAAACGTCGTGGCCGATGCTTTGAGTCGGAAAGTGCAGGTCAATAAGTTGAGCTTGAAGGACATGCCTGCAGAATTGAAGGACGAGGTTATAAGGCTGAATCTATGCCTTGTGAATAGTGGTGAAGCCATCGCCATAGAAGTGGACTCCACACTCGAGCGAGACATATGCGAGGCCAAAAGAATGATAAGAAGATACAGGAAATCAGGCAACTCATCAAGGAAAATAAAGCTCCAGGTTTCAGAGAGGATGAACAAGGTACGGTGTGGCACGGGAAAAGGATCTGTGTGCCAGAAATAAAGAAGATCCGTGAATTAATTTTGATGGAGGCTCATGATTCCGACTATTCCTTTCATCCTGGGAGTACGAAGATGTACCAGGACCTCAAGAGCAGGTATTGGTGGTATGGCATGAAGCGAGATGTCGCGGAACATGTTGCCCTATGTGACACATGTCAGTTGGTGAAAGCAGAACATCAACGACCCGCGAGATTATTGCAACCACTCAAAGTGCCTGAATGGAAATGGGAAGAAATCAGCATGGATTTCATCGTGGGATTGCCTAGAACCCAATCAGGATATGATTCGATATGGGTCATCATTGATAGGCTAACCAAGGTAGCTCACTTCATCCCCGTGAAAGAAAGCTACAGCGGCTCCAAATTGGCAGAGTTGTACATGTCAAGGATCGTGTGTTACCATGGAGTGCCAAAGAAGATTGTGTCGGATCGAGGGACACAGTTCACCTCAAGGTTCTGGCAGAAGCTGCATGAAACCATGGGAACCCATCTGAACTTTAGTTCGGCCTATCATCCCCAAACTGACGGGCAGACGGAAAGAACCAATCAGATCCTAGAAGACATGCTAAGGGCATGTGCACTCAAAAACAATAGGAGTTGGGACAAGAACTTACCGTATGCGGAGTTTTCCTATAACAACAGCTATCGAGCTAGTATGAAGATGTCACCGTTTGAAGCTTTGTATGGGAGGAAGTGCAGAACTCCCCTATTTTGGAACCAAACAGGAGAAAGTAAAGTGTTTGGTCCAGAAGTGCTACAAGAAGCCGAGGCAAAGGTGAGGGAAATTCGCAATAATTTGAGGATAGCACAGACACGCCAAAAGAGCTATGCCGATGTACGAAGAAGAGAGCTCGTTTTCAACGTAGGAGACTATGTCTATCTCAAGGTGTCCCCTATCAGAGGACTTCGTCGGTTCAAGGTGAAAGGGAAGTTGTCACCTTGATACATCGGGCCCTTTTAAGTTTTGGAAAGAAAAGGCGAAGTGGCGTATCAACTAGAGTTACCGGCTCATCTATCGGATGTGCACGATGTATTCCATGTGTCACAACTCAAGAAATGTCTGAGGACGCCTGAAGAGGTGTTACCCATGAATGAAGTGGATGTAGCTGAGGATTTGTCTTATGCCGAGCAACCATACAAGATTTTGGAGACAATGGAATGCCTCACCAGAAATAAAAGAATCCGGATGTGCAAGGTGCAGTGGAAGCATCACTCAGAAGAGGAAGCCACCTGGGAGCGGGAAGATGAGCTCAAGGCACAATTTCCGGAATTGTTTTCTTAGAAACACCAATCTCGAGGACGAGATTTCTTTTAAGGGGGGTAGAGCTGTAACACCCCAAAATTTTGATTCAAAGCCCTAAATCATGTTAAGAGGGGAATTTAAAATTTTTTGGACGTGTTGCATGTTTTGCAAAAATTCAAATTCAAACTGGAATTCAAATTAAACTCAAATCAGAAAAGAAATGGAAAAAGAAAAAGAGAAAACAGAAAAAAAACCGGCCAGTGGGCCGAAACCCACCAGCCGGCCCAACTTACCCCGCGCCAGCCCGCACCCACGCGCCCGCGCTCTCTCACACTGACTGGCGGGACCCATCGATCTTTGTCTACCTCGCGCCGGGCCGAACTCCCCCCCCCCCCCCCCCGCGCCCGAATCGAAACCGATCGGGATTTCGACGTAAACCCCACTGAGTTCTGTTCGTAGCCGACGCGGACATGATCTAAACCACCCCGCCGCCCTCCCCCGTCTATAAAAACCCCGGCCTTGTTCTGTTTTTCCCCCGCGATCGCCGATTTTTACTCCGGTGAGAACCGAGACTTCTCCGGTGAATTCTGGCCGATCTAAGCTCGGAAACTCCGATCTAACTCGCTGATCTTGATCCACCGCCTCCGGGGAACCTTGCAGGTGCAGAAAGCTCGGTGACTTGCGGTGTAAACACAGCGCCGACGAGCTTCGCCGTGGTTTTGCCTCGGACCTCGTCGCCGATCACCTTCCAGGACCTCCGAGCTCAAGAAAACCCCCGAGGTGAGATCCCCGACCTCTCCTCTACCGATCTATGCCATAAGATCACAGTTCTAGGCAGAATTCTCGAGGATCCGAAAGTTTCCGGCGAGATCGCCGCTTCCCGCCGCCGTGCGCCGTCGGCAGCGCCGCCCGCGCTCGATCAGAGCGACGTGGCCGCTTGTGCGCCGTTTATTTTAAATCACACGGTAGGGTTTAAATCCCCGCGTACCAGTTCGATGTTATAATCTCAGCCGTCGATTTAAAATCGGACGGTCCACGTCAGCCCCACGTTATAAAGACTGGAATTCTTACGTGCTACCCCCTGGGGTTCTCGGGAAATAAGATCTAGCCCCGGAAACTTCAGATCTAGCCCCTGGAACTCCAGAAAATCATGTAAATTCATTTAAAAATCAGTTTTAGCCCCTGGACTTAATAAAAATTAGGAAAAACACCTCTGATAAGTGTAGCTAGATCCCTGGAAATTCTGAAAATAATATTATAGACCCTGTAATGGGATGAGTTCATCATTTTAGCCCTGTTTAGTATTTAATTTAGAAAATTGAATATGTAACTAGTGTTTAAAAATTAAAAAGTGGGAAAAACATATTGTCAAAATTAAGTTAAAGACTTTCTCAGTGTTTAGGAAATTTTGGAGTGAGATAAAAACATATTTTGGACTGAATTGAATCTGTTTAATTTATTATTCACAATTAGGGACACATTTTTAAGTAATAAATAGTTTTAGAAAATAGGGAAAATAATTATGAGATAGTTTACATCAGAGGCAAAGGTCAAAATATGTTATTAAATTATTTAGGACCAGAACCTATTCTGTTTAGATGACGAGTATTACTACTTTCATAATAAAGTACACAATTATGCATAGGAATATAAATCTGAAAATATAGCAACTAGTAAATGATAAATGGAGTTTTTAAAATCCAAAGAGTTCAGTTTAGGGTTGGTAGAAATTATGAAGGCACATATGGAGAAGAAAAATACTTTTCATACATACTTGGTAGTGAAAAGGTGTAGTAGTTGAATATAAGAAATTTATTGGAAACTCATATATATAGTATGTAAGTATAAATGTGAACACAAAAGTAGGAATCATATACACATGATTAAAAGTGCATGCAAGCCACAACTCAACACACATAAAGTAACCACCACACATATAATGGTGAAGGACTTTCATAAATGTGAATGTGTGGTTTGTATAAAGTAGAAGTGTGAACTATGTATTATGATTGTTGTTTTTCTTTTGCTATGTGTGATGGTATGATGTAGAACCTGCTCAAGAGCAAGTTATTCCTTTCCAAGACCAGGATTACCCATTCCAAGAGCAGCAAGAAGGAGGCATGTGTCCTTGACCACTTTGATCCTATGCTAGGATGTGTAGCTAGAATTATTTGCATTGTCAATTGAAAATATGAAACCCATGTTAGGATGTTTCCCTAGAATTGCATTACCTTGTTTCCTTGTAGCTTGGGTTGGGATTTATTTATTATGTCATTTATTTACATGCATATGCTTAGCCATGCTTAGAATGGGATAATTGGGATATGAGATCATCAGTTTATATTACCATACTCTTGAATGAGATATTGTGAGTTATGTAGAGGTAGGGATCAAGGCAAGTTGGATGTTTTGGTTGTGTGCTGGGTGCACGAGACTCGGGTTTGTGTTTAGTACTTGCCTGGATCCTAAGGACCGGTTCATGGAGCATGTAACCTGGCTTTACAGTGCCAACCACATGCTGAGATGGGGCAGCTTGGCCAATTAATTAGGTGTATCCCCGACATAGTATGGGTGTGTTGGATGGTGCGGGGAATAGGTGTCAGCTGGACTACCATATGAACCGCAAGGCTCAAGAGGGGGCCACTTAAGCGGGGTTCGAGCCTCTTGTATGCTGTTAGGGGTGAAACCTCAGTGGGCCCACGCTCGTCGGGAATCCCTTTGTAAAGGCTTCGTAGTGATCTCCTGGCTACACACCTGGGAAGTGTGAATGTGGTTCGTAGCCACTGGCATAATGGAGGTTCTTTTAGTCCACCAGGCAACGGGGGATGAAATCACTACATGTGGGTACAGTGGTACAAACTCTGCAGAGTCAAAACTGTCATGACAGCCGTGCTCACGGTCAAGAGCGGCTTGGACTTATATATGATTAGAGTACGATGACCTTGGAGGGTGTGAGTGTTAAGCGGGGAGCTTAACATTGGAAATGATGATTATGGTTATTTGATTATGATGATGGGATGGGAGATTGGGACCATTTCACCTGTAGTCATATAGGTGCTTAATAAGCTAAGGTGGTAGGTAATAATTGCGTAGTGCTTTAACCATGAGTTCAACCTCTCCTTGTTCTATCCATGCATAATATAATTTTCCCACACTTGCTGAGTACCATTGGTACTCAACCTTGCATATTTGTTGGTTTATATTGCTGCTCAGGTCAAGATAATGAGGTGGTGTATAATGACCAAGACTTTTGACCCGAAGAAGGTTTCTAGGTTCATGGAGACCCCCGGGCAACGCCTGTGATGGAGCCTACGAGAATAATTATTCCGCTGCTAGTTTATTTACTTGTGATGAACTTATTATTGTCCACCGAGACATTTGCTATGTTAGACTTATTTATATTCGACACCTGGCTTGTAATAAATGATGCTTCACTATTTGTCATGACATGTATGAGAAAATGATCCTGGCATACATGTGATATTCACTTGGTTGTTCTTCGGAAAAACCGGGTGTCACACGCCGATGGGTGACGAAATCACAAACTTGTGGGTAAAGTGGTGCCACCTCTGCAGAGTGTAAAACTATCATGATAGCCGTGCTTACGGTCACAAGCACCTGGCCAACTCACATGATTAGAGGGAAAACATGGGATGGTTATTCGGTATGGTTATGGTATGGTCATTGGGATTGGTTTCGGGACTGTTTAAGTCTTGACAATGAGTTTGGTTTCGGTTATATGAATATGAGATGGTTATGAATACTTATGAGCATGAGATGAACTTGAGAAAGATTAATGGTTGCTTGAGACTTGATAAATGGTGGATCATGATGGAGAAATTGATGCTGAAATACTTGGTCATGTTGGGATAAATATCACTTACAAATAGTTGCTATTTTTACCATGTTTATGAAATAAACATTGCTTACTGCAATGAGCCTTTTTATTCCATACCTTGTTGTAAGCTACATGTCATACTTTTTCCGCACTTGCTGAGTATGTCATGTACTCACCCTTGCATTATCACCTAAACATCAGCAACAGGAGAAGAGTACTTCGAAGACCATGTGGAGTACTAGGCGTGTGAACTACCGTCAAAATGCCTGTGGAGTTGAAGATGGAGCTGCTGCTGCTTAGTTATTTTCCGCTGTTGTTTAGAGACTTCCGCTGCAAGAATAAGAGATTTATGAATGAGACAATGAGTCAATGTAATAAGTACTTAAACACTATTTATTCTTGGTTATATTCTGAATTCAGTTTCTGGATTACATGTGTATGTGTGATGAACATCCTGGGCACACATATGCATTAACTTGGTTCTGTTTTCGGAACCGGGTGTCACAGATTGGTATGAGAGCCACGTTGACCGTAGGACACAAGCCTAGGTAGAATGGTGACACGACCCCACTGGTCCTGTCGAGCCAGGATCACGCTGAGGGGTGCTGCGTTGCACAGCACCGTATAACACACGTCAAAGGTACAAAGCGGAAGCGGAAGCTTTATTACATAAACAAGTTTATTAACATGTTTACATCAAAATAAGTTAGTCCACACTCACGGGCGTAGACTAAGCATCAAGTGCACGTTCAGTCCTCGAACGTGCCCTTGCTAGCACACACGCACACTAACTCTGCGGCGTGCACGACTCCCACTCGACGGGGTTCCCCTCCTGGGGTTCCGTCTCCTCTTCGGGAGTCCCTTCCTCATAGAACCCTGCAAAAGCTTCAAACACAAGCAGTGAGCACGAAGGCTCAGCAAGTCTGACCCGTCTCACCTAAACATGGAACTTCTACATGGGGGTAATGGGTTGCATGAGGTAAAATCATTTGCAAGGACTCGCCTAATTAGTAGAACCTTACTTTCAAGTTTTAGCAGCAGGTTGTGGAGAACCTTACGCTAAGGCACATGAGAGAGCCGCAATCAAACAAGAAACGCATTTCTCTCATGTACTTTGCCCAAAGTTGAAAAGAACTTTAGTTAGCACTAAGCTACAGCATATCATTAACAATCAATGTCTAGCTCTCAATCAGCAACATTTTAACATGTAACTAGCCTGTTCTTTCTACGTCACGGTACAGTGAACAAGTGGTACTCACTGACCGCGAGGGACGGCGATTATAATCGATTTACACCTGCAGGGTTACCCGAACAACCCGTCACGTACGCCCGTACTCGATGTTGCCTACAACAACCATCACGGACGCCGTACGCGACTACCTTTCACCCGTTAGCCAAATATTGAACCGGTCCCATCGTCCCGAGCAAGAGGTCTCTGCACGCGCATCTCTGTGCCGCCAGCTGATTTACACCTCGAGCTCTCAACCTACCCTCTGAACGACGGGCAATGCCTCAACACCCAGCTACCCGAGTTACATCAGTTTCCCGGTTCCCATATAGCCGGTAGGTCTTCGGTACTGTTCTAGCTTGTTCAACAGGCCCGCACACGGCTCGGTCCTCAATCGACACAAGCGGAGCTACAGCACACAGGCCCCAACGTCCTGCTGCCCTTACTCTCCGCTGGGTCTCATTTTCTTGCCATGTGTATCATGTGCTATCTCTACCCGAGCAATGTGCCTCTAGCCTATTCTCGCGAGTAGTTCCAACTACTCGACTTGTACCGAATCCTACTCTATCCTAGCAATGCAGTGGCTAACGAGGTTTTCAATCCTAAACCCAACCCATGGTTTTCTTGGCTATGCAGTGGGTTTCCAAACAAGACTCTAATGCACAGCATAAAGAAAACAAGTATGTGCTCAAAACAATAAAAATTTGCAAAAAGGTTAATGCAAACCGGGGCTTGCCTTGCTGCTCTTGGTCGTAGGCTAGCTGTTCCTCCGGAGTAATGAAGTCTAGGACTTCGGGTTCCTCCTCGACCTTAGCGACTACATGATAAGAGCAATGTATGTATTAATTTAAATGCATTTGTATTAACTTTGACGTTGTGAAGTCTATAACCCTTGCTAGACAGACCTAATGACTGTGAAACTTTTACTGTGGCTTGGTTACAACCTAAACAAAGACTTGGTCAAGTTTTAGTTGCAGCAAAGCTCATTTGAGCCCTCCACAATTAATTATGTCCTTGACCTTAATTAAAGGCTTTTAGGGTGTCCTAAGGATTTTTATGAAACAAACTATGACTTTCTGAAAACTAGATTTTCAGAGGGTGCTAATGGATTTGGTCTCACTTAATTTGGAAGTCTCTAACTAAAGATATGAGCTAAACAATTTCAGAGAAATTTCTGAAAATGTTTCTGAACATTTTCTATTTTCTCTGGAACAGTTTCACTAATCACACCATTAGGTGGACTAAATGAGCTCAAATGGATCTGAAATTTTTATGGTAGTTCAAGGATATTTTGGTGAACATCTCAGCAAAATTTCAGGATTTTCCTCCAAAGGATTCTCCAGTTAAAATTCCTAACAGTTTAAACTTTAAGGAATTAATTCTGGAGAATTAAGGAATTTCATGAAGTGAAACTTGATTTTCTGGAAAGTACTCAGAGAGCTGAATCCAGCAAAATTTGGTTCACTCCATTTGGAGCTCTCTAGCCAAAGTTATAAGGATTTGAAGTTTGAAGGAAATCTGAAAATCGGGGAAAAGTTTAAACTCGCGCGTGGGCCCAGGGGACACGCGTCGCACGCCGAAGCGACAGCACACCGCGGCCCACAAGGATTTTGCGCGCCGGCACACCCGATCCCGGCCGCAGCCGGATCCTGATTCAAAATATCGGCCGCTGACAGCTGGGGTCCACCCCCTTCTTCAACCTCGCGACACCCGCGCTCCGCCGCAGAGGGACCTCGCCGGAGAGCTCGCCGCTGGCTGCTGTACAGCTCCAAACTTCTTGATTCTGGCCGCCCCTGCCTACTTTTACTTGGGGAACATGATCCGAGGGTCATCTGCTCATGACAACGGACGGAGCATGGTCGGCGACGAGCCGCCATATCGGAACGACTTCGTCCATGTCGGCTGACTCTCCTAGTACCTCAGCTACTTGGGAAATCGGTCGGGGAGCATCAGTGGACCTCAGAGAAGGTCGACATGAACTCGAGACAGCTCGGGGAAGGCCCGAAATAGGTCCTCACCGTGCGCCCGATACCCCCCGTTCGTTCCGCCATTAGTAGATCTTGAATTATGCCGGGCACAGAGGTTCTCCGGCCCAGAGTTGTGAAGGCAACTTGTGCGTCACCGTGTCTAGCTCGTGTGGGAGTGGCCTGAGGCCCTCTAATCCTTTCTAGAGCACGAATTAAACAGAATCATACCCGAAGGTCGTTCTGCACACAGAAAGGGGAAAAGTGGAAATTCGCCGCCGGTGAGCAATCACTCGAGCTGTGGCTCGGGGATGAGCACCACGGTCACCTGCGCGTCCAAGGGTGCCTTGGCTCGGGCGTGACAACGCCCAGGTTGGGCTGTCCACGAGAGCCCGAGGTGCGGCGGTTTCCAGTCCCGAGTTTGATCTTTCGGCACAGCCGATATCACTCGGTTTCAATTGATTTCTAGCAATGGGGAGGATGGAGGAAGGTCTCTAGTACCTTGCTGGGACCCTGGAGTGGAAGGAGGGAGCTGCGATCGGCTTGATCAAGCAGGAACTCGAGCGGCGGCGATGGCAGTGGAGAACTGGATCGTGCACGTCGGCAGCTCGGGGAATGGCGACTGAAGCACGCTAGGGAGGGAATAAATAGCCCGGCGGCTGGTCTCCGGCTTGGGGCGCGCAGCAGGAGCTGGCGCCGGCTGCCCCCTTCGGTGGCGCGCGCGCACAGCGTGGTTCAGTCGGTTTGTTTTGAGGCAGAGGCTGACAGGTGGGTCCCACTCCTCTTTTAACCTCTGAAATTTACTCCTAACAGCTGTGGTAAACAGTGAACCCTATTCTACCCTTGGCAATTCAAATTATTCACCCAAGAGCCATTTGAATTGATCAAAGTTCAAATGAGGTTTGGTTTGAATGAATTTCAGCACAAGTTCAGTTTGAAATTCAAATAAAGTTTGAATTTCTCCCCCTTAGCTCATGTCAAGATCAACTCCAAATGGAGTGAAAATTGGTGTGGGAGCTCACAAAAATGTGCTGAGTGAGAATATGCCTTCCACTTTTAAATTCAGTGGGTGAAAACAGTTTGAATTTGAATATGGTTTCAAACTGCCCATCTCCTATCTATACCTAAAATGGCCTCAAAAAGGTTTTGAATTTG
Source organism: Neostapfia colusana (assembly GCA_030760725.1). Classification (NCBI taxonomy): domain Eukaryota; kingdom Viridiplantae; phylum Streptophyta; class Magnoliopsida; order Poales; family Poaceae; genus Neostapfia; species Neostapfia colusana. The sequence goes on along the minus strand of JASWHV010000009.1, from coordinate 36,479,268 downwards.
GGTGAAACTTGGCATGGACATCCTTAGCAAAGTGTAGGAGTTTTCATATGTCCAGCCCATCTATATCACATGTGGGAAATACCACTTTTGCAATGTGTAAGTTTGTTCTCTAATGAGCATGTTGATAGTTGTTACTTGCTCTTCATTTGTGTTCATCATTCTTGCTCAAATGAGGTGTGTGGGGTGGTGATGAACACTACAATTGGGTGTTAAAAACTGAGGCCCTTACATTCCTCCCCCCTTAAAAGAATCTCGTCCCGAGATTCTAAGGTGAAAATGAGAGAGAGGACGGTGGAAAATTACCGGATATGCGACGTGAGAAAGTCGGGGTAGTTAGTGCGAAGGAATTCTTCGCTCTCCCATGTCGCTTCGTCCATGGAGTGATTACTCCACAGAACCTTGTAGAACCACAACGTACGGTTGCGTGTGGTTCGGGCCTTCTCATCAATAATCTGCACCGGTTCCTCCCGATAGGTGAGATCCGGTTGCAGTTCTTCAATGTCTTCCAGCTGAACGGTAGTTGATAGCTTGAGACACTTCCTCAGCTGGGAAATGTGAAAGACGTCGTGCACACCGGAAAGTGCTTCTGGTAATTCCAGCCGGTATGCTACCGATCCACATCTTTCGGTAATTTGGAATGGACCGATGAATCGGGGTGCCAACTTTCCTCTCACCCCAAATCTGTTTACGCCCTTCATTGGAGACACTCGTAGGTATACGTGGTCCCCAACTTCGAATTGTAATGGGCGCCTTCTCCGGTCCGCATACTTTTTTTGTCGGGATTGAGCAGCTCTTAGGTTCGCTTGAATCAGTCGAACCTTTTCTTCCGCGTTGTTGACAAGGTCAATCCCGAAGGTAACCCTCTCGCCAGACTCACACCAGTTTAGTGGTGTGCGGCATTTCCTGCCGTATAGCGCCTCGTAGGGCGCCATCTTGATGCTGGCTTGGTACCCATTGTTGTACGAGAACTCGGCTAACGGCAAGTGATCATCCCAATTCTTGCCGTGGTCGATAGCGCAAGCTCGTAGCATATCTTCTAGGATTTGATTTACCCGCTCAGTTTGCCCATCTGTCTGCGGGTGGTAGGCTGAACTACGGATCAGCTTCGTCCCCAAGGCAGCGTGTAGCTGCTCCCAAAAACGGGACACAAATAAAGTGCCCCGGTCCGATACGATGGTACGGGGTACGCCGTACAAGCATAGGATCCGTGAGATGTACAGTTCAGCGTACTTCTTGGCGTTGTAGTTGGTGTTGACCGGGATGAAATGGGCAACTTTGGTGAGCCGATCGACGATCACCCACACAGAATCATGTTTCTGTAAGGTGGTGGGTAAACCGACAACGAAATCCATGCTCACGTCCTCCCACTTCCAGGCAGGAATGCCCAGTGGTTGCAGCAGTCCCGGTTTCCGCATGTGGTCTGCCTTCACCCTTCGACATGTATCACACTCGGACACGTATTTTGCGGTCTCCCGCTTCATCCGTGTCCACCAAAACTTTCTTTTGAGTTCTTGATACATTTTGTTGCTGCCGGGGTGAATAGAAAACTTTGATAAGTGAGCCTCATCAAAGATTTTCTTCCGTAACTCCGGGTTTCGGGGTACGACGATTCGGTCCTTGAACCATAGGACGCCGTCTCCGTCCTTCCGGAAACATTTCAACTCCCCACTGTCTACACGTCTCCGCAAATGTGACATGCCCTTGTCATTCTTCTGGGCTGCCGCTATCTCTTCACGGATGGTGGGGATTAAAGCTAGGTTGTAGAGAGCTCCGTGTGGAATCACATGTAGTGGTGGTTCGCTCTCTTCCAACGGTGTGATGGTCAGATTATTGACGTGTGACTTGCGGCTCAGCGCATCTGCCACAACGTTTGCCTTGCCCGGATGATAATGGATCTCTATCTCATAATCCTTTATCAGTTCTAACCATCTTCGTTGCCTCATGTTCAGCTCCTTCTGAGTGAATATGTACTTGAGGCTTTTGTGGTCGGTATATAAATGTACGAGGTTACCGAGTAGGTAGTGCCTCCACATCTTCAGTGCAAGTACCACGGCAGCGAGCTCCAAGTCGTGAGTTGGATAATTTTGCTCATGATTCCTAAGCTGCCGTGATCCATATGCGACCACTCTTCGGTCTTGCATCAGCACACATCCGAGCCCAATGCCGGATGCATCGCAGTACACATCGAACGGTTTTGTTGTGTACGGCTGCGCCAAAACCGGTGCTGATGTCAGGTGCTTGACTAAAGCCTTGAATTCTGCTTCACATGCTGGACTCCAAACATATTTGGTAGCCTTCTTCAGCAGCTCTGTCATTGGCTTGGCAATCTTCGAGAAGTTCGGAATGAACCTCCGATAATATCCCGCGAGTCCGAGGAAACTCCGTACCTCATGAACAGTTCTCGGGGATTTCCAATTCAGCACTTGCGTGATCTTGCTCGGGTCCACAGCGATACCCTCCGCTGAGATGATATGCCCGAGGAAAGGCACTTGCAATATCCAAAACTCGCATTTGCTGAACTTTGCGTATAACTTGTGATCCCGCAGCCGTTGCAAGACTATACGCAGATGTTTCTTGTGATCTTCCTCCGACTTGGAATATACCAGGATGTCGTCGATGAAGACCACGACAAACTTGTCCAGCTCCGGCATGAACACCGAGTTCATTAAGTACATGAAGTGAGCTGGAGCATTGGTGAGGCCAAAGGACATGACCAGGTACTCATAAAGTCCGTACCTTGTCGAGAAAGCTGTCTTTGGAATGTCCTCCGCCCTTATCTTAATCTGATGGTACCCGGATCTTAAATCCATCTTGGAAAAGATCTTCGCTTCGACCAACTGATCAAACAACATGTCGATCCGTGGCAACGGGTACCTGTTTTTGATGGTTACGGCATTTAATGGGCGGTAGTCCACACAAAGCCGCAACGTTTCATCCTTCTTCTTGACAAATAATGCCGAACAGCCCCATGGCGAGGAGCTCGGCCTAATAAAACCCTTCTCCAGAAGGTCCGTGAGCTGAGTCTTCAGTTCCGCCAACTCCTTGGGCGCCATCTTATACGGCCTTCGGGATATTGGCATGGTTCCCGGTGCCAGTTCAATCTTGAACTCCACCTCTCTATCGGGTGGCATCCCCGGCAAATCGTCCGGGAATACATCCGGAAACTCTCGGACCACTGGAATGTCTTCCAATCTGATAGTTGTGGACTGATAGACACTTGGAAGTTTTATTTCTGGACTGTCCAGAAATAATGAGTGAGAACCGTGCACCTCTGAGTTTAAGTGCACGACTCGAAGGGCGGTGTCTAAAACAGCGCCGTGGCGGGTTAACCACGACATCCCTAGGATGACATCGACCTTCTGCCCCTCTAAGATAATGAGAGACGTGGGGTACACTCTACCCGCTAAGCATAATGGTGCTTTGGAGACCATTACGCTTGCTGAAATCTTCCCACCCGGTGAACAAATTAAATATGGACTATCGGTGGGTAGTATTGGCAAGCTGTGTTTAGCAATGAAAGCTTGGCTAATAAAATTATGCGTGGCGCCTGAATCAAATAGTACTATAGCGGGATGCTGGTGGAGTTGGAACATACCCGCAAGGATTGGCTCGCCCTCCGGCACGTCCTCAATGGCAAGTTGGTGGACAGTACCGGGCCTAGGGCTTGCCCGCCGCGCATTAGTAGGGTTCCGGGGTTGATTCCTCCCCGGAAACTGTGGTGCCACTCCACCGCCTTGCCTCTCCGGGCAACTACTCGCGAAGTGTCCTGGACGACCACACTTGTAACATGTGGCCGCTGCTGGTGGAGTACTTGGTGGACGATAGCCCGGCATGCGTTGCGGAGGTGCAAACGCACGCGGCATCGCCCGCTGCTGCTGTTGTTGTTGCGGTGGTGCTGGCAGTGCCGGCCGGAATGCCGGTGAAGAGTACGGCCGACCGCGGAACGGCATCGACCGCTGTGGTGGCTGCCAGCGTGGACCTGATGGTGGGCGATTCACCATCCGAAACTTCTGAGAAGGACTGCCTCCTTCTCCGCTGCTCTGCGGCGCGCTTCGCTTTCGCTCTGCCGCCGCCAACTCCTTGCCGGAGTCCTCCTGAACAATCGCAGCATCAATTATGTCGTTGAGGCTGCCGCGATTGAACATCGCCAGCTTGTCCTTCAGGAGCGGGTTAAGCCCCTGGTAAAAGTGGTCCCGCCGCTTCTCGTCCGTATCTGCGTGATACGACGCGTAGAGCGCGAGATCGTTGAACGCCCTGGAATATTCCAGCGTGTTTCGGCTCCCTTGTTGCAGGTGTAGGAACTCCTGCGTCTTCCTCTTCATCAAACCGGGCGGTATATGATAGGCCCTGAAGGCCGTCCGGAACTCCGCCCAGGTCATCACTCGGTCAGTGGGTTGTGAAGCACACAAGTTGGCCCACCACGCGCTCGCGGATCCTTGGAGCTGCTGGACCGCGAACTGAGTCTTGCGCTGCTCGCTGATCTGGAGCAGCCCGAACTTCATCTCTATGGCGCGGAGCCAGTTGTCCGCGTCAAGTGGTTCATCCGCCCTTGAGAATACAGGGGGATGAGTCGCCAGGAAGTCGGAGTAGGAGCTCTGTTGGCGCTCCTCACTATCTTGACGTCTCTCTGGGCGAGACGTATTCGCAATTAACGTTTGCAGCAGCTCTGTATGCTGCTGATGTGAACCCGCCATTGCCGCGACAATGTCGGCCAATGTAACCGTTGGCAGTGGCGGTGGCGGTGTTTGCTGTTGCTGTTGCTGCTGTTGGCCCAAGGAGTCCTCGGGAGGCGGTTGGGAGGTCTCTCCCCCTTGGCTAGTACCTCCAACATCAGGGTTGGCACGAGTACGCGTCATTCTGAAATTCAGCACAGCAGCAATTAGCACATGTCTTACTCAAAATTCCATAAACAGCAGTAAGTATTGAAGCGACGCATGATTAACTTGCACAACATTCACATATATTGATAAAGCATAAACTTTATACAAGATACATCATTCTCGGATCTCCGAGAAGTCGTGCTCATGTCGTCACAGCCTATACATAAGCTACTGTCTACACGACATGCCACCGATTACAAAAGTTGGGTTACGCTACCCTAGCTGCCCTATTTGGCAACCGTAACCCCCTACTTGGAGTAGAATTTGACCTCCTGTGGGTCGTTCTCCTCCGGTACTTCTGCTGGTGGCGCTGGATCTACCACCTCTTCTCCCATTCCGGGTTCTCCCATTGCTGGAAGACCCAAGACTACCGGTACGCCCAATACCGGGGGCACGAGGTCCTGCAATGCATGCACCTCGTCCATAGCCTGGTTGTAGTCCTCTTCCCAGCCTTGTCCTTCCTCAATAGCGTCGTCCCGCTCTTGAGCAAGGTCCTCATTCTGCTGGGTTAGGGTCTGCACCAGCTCTTGCAACGCCGCGATGTCAACACGGCCCTTCTTCTTTGCCTTCTTCAGACGACGCAACTGATTGTGTTGTTCATTCAGTCGCTTGATCGTCGGAAGGAGCACATTGCGGAGTGCGCTGTGAGCACCCTCGAAATGATCTCCACGGCTTGTGCTCTCCTTGAGCTTGGTGGCGAGATGCTCCGTATGAACAGCTTGGCTGTCCATCACAGCGTTTCCCGCCCTCATTTGGAGGCTGAGGTTTGCCTCCACGGGGTTGTACCTTGGGCAATTTGGGTCCGTTGCCTCCAGGTACCTTTCTTCCCACACATGCTGAGCTCGCCCCTCCACCGGAACGAGTGCGTATGGTGTGCCCTCCATAGCCTGCACGTGTAGTTGGCAGAAACGTGACATAGTGTCACGGGCTGCCACTTGCCACATCCCTTCCGGTTGTCTTCCTCTCACCGTGACGGTGAATGGCACCCAACCGGGTGGTGTAGGTCCTGCGGAAACCTCGACATGGATCGTCCACGTTTTGTTCCCCTCTTCGCCTTCTTCCTTGGCGAAGTATTGCGGCATCTGGTTGTACCCGAAATATTGGAGCATTTGCCACAACGCTTCCGGGTAGCCGCTACGGTCAGAGCAGTGGGAAACTACCCACCCGTTTTCCAACCGTTTATCTGCTGCCATCTGTAAAAATATATTTGAGAAATTTCAAATATTTATTTGAACAGTAAACCATTGAGTTATAACATAAGATATGTCATTGAACCCATAACACTTGGAAACATAGTTCAAATTTTTAAACAAATTTGACTGCTGATCTGCTGTTACCATGACAGCCCTGACCAGTTTCCATATCAATCTGATTTAGGCCAGATTAAAAGCAAAACCAGTCCTGGAGCTCAACATCAAAGTTAAAGTTAACTTCAATAGCTTTCCAGAAAGCATTTGGTTGGCCTAAGATCTGTCCTGGTTCAAAAGTTATGAGATGCCAAAGTTAACAGAATTTCTAGAAACAATTGGACAGCACCTCCCTGCCTTAGGTACTGATTTGATCCAAGAATCCCAGTTAATTCTGTTCCTAATCTGACAAAACTTTCTGTTACAAAGTTGTAACCCATCTCATAAGCCTTCCAGAACTACCTCATGTCCTATTTTTGGATTTTTATGCAGGAAGTTATGCTTAATTTACAGAGAGTCTACAGAGAGTCTTTGCTCTGTCCTGTTTTCTGGACAGTTTCAACTCTGCTGCATTTTTCGAGTGGTTAAGGGATGAAACACCTCTGGAACTCAACAGAAAAGTTGTAAAGCTCCTCCAAAGCTTTCCAGAAATGTATCATACGACCCCAACCTCGAAAGAACTCAGCCTCTAACCTCTGATTAACCTCAGCCTTGATTTAGCTGAAAACAGAGTGCTCTGTCCTTAACATCCTATAAGTTGAAAACTTATTAGCTTTGAATATCCTGTTCAAGGGAAAGAGTTACATCAAGTTTTACTACTTTGGATCAAAACCTTCAAGTTTTTAAATGAAGTTGTTCATTTAGTTGGGGGTGACGTCGATGCGTCACTAGATTATGTCGGTACTACGTCCTCACAAAGGAAAAACTTATACCGGACTTAGCCGGCTTCGTTAGTTCAGTGGCACTACTCGTCACTCGCACACGGATGCTACACGTCTACCGTTTCGTGGTAAGGCTACCTGCAGAAATTCAACCAATCATCAGACTCGGCTGCACACCGAGCCCGGAATCCATACAGTTGGTACACCCGGCCGTAATCACTCGCCCGGATGTTCTCAAGCCAAACACGCCTTGAGTTACGTGTTCACGTTTCAGACCACGTGACGGGGTCTCCCAGGTTGCACCACGCACGCCAGGGACAGACGTTGCTCGAATACCCCAAACGACATGAAGAGTCGTAGAGGATACTAAAGCGGATCGGGTTACCTGCCACCCGTGGGGCTCCACCCTTCAGCTTGTGCGCACTGGTGGACAGCGCTTACGTGCACCCCCCAAGACATGAACGTCCCGAGATGCACGATTTTCCGACATAACAATTAGGTTACTAAGCCACTTTCTATATACTAATAACATCCTTATACGGGCTATTAACTCGTTCCTCACTGGATTTTTGAAAAAGAAGACCTTTGTACTGTGTTAAACCTCAAGCGAGCTCTGATACCACGCTGACACGACCCCACTGGTCCTGTCGAGCCAGGATCACGCTGAGGGGTGCTGCGTTGCACAGCACCGTATAACACACGTCAAAGGTACAAAGCGGAAGCGGAAGATTTATTACATAAACAAGTTTATTAACATGTTTACATCAAAATAAGTTTAGTCCACACTCACGGGCGTAGACTAAGCATCAAGTGCACGTTCAGTCCTCGAACGTGCCCTTGCTAGCACACACGCACACTAACTCTGCGGCGTGCACGACTCCCACTCGACGGGGTTCCCCTCCTGGGGTTCCGTCTCCTCTTCGGGAGTCCCTTCCTCATAGAACCCTGCAAAAGCTTCAAACACAAGCAGTGAGCACGAAGGCTCAGCAAGTCTGACCCGTCTCACCTAAACATGGAACTTCTACATGGGGGTAATGGGTTGCATGAGGTAAAATCATTTGCAAGGACTCGCCTAATTAGTAGAACCTTACTTTCAAGTTTTAGCAGCAGGTTGTGGAGAACCTTACGCTAAGGCACATGAGAGAGCCGCAATCAAACAAGAAACGCATTTCTCTCATGTACTTTGCCCAAAGTTGAAAAGAACTTTAGTTAGCACTAAGCTACAGCATATCATTAACAATCAATGTCTAGCCCTCAATCAGCAACATTTTAACATGTAACTAGCCTGTTCTTTCTACGTCACGGTACAGTGAACAAGTGGTACTCACTGACCGCGAGGGACGGCGATTATAATCGATTTACACCTGCAGGGTTACCCGAACAACCCGTCACGTACGCCCGTACTCGATGTTGCCTACAACAACCATCACGGACGCCGTACGCGACTACCTTTCACCCGTTAGCCAAATATTGAGCCGGTCCCATCGTCCTGAGCAAGAGGTCCCTGCACGTGCATCTCTGTGCCGCCAGCTGATTTACACCTCGAGCTCTCAACCTACCCTCTGAACGACGGGCAATGCCTCAACACCCAGCTACCCGAGTTACATCAGTTTCCCGGTTCCCATATAGCCGGTAGGTCTTCGGTACTGTTCTAGCTTGTTCAACAGGCCCGCACACGGCTCGGTCCTCAATCGACACAAGCGGAGCTACAGCACACAGGCCCCAACGTCCTGCTGCCCTTACTCTCCGCTCGGTCTCATTTTCTTGCCATGTGTATCATGTGCTATCTCTACCCGAGCAATGTGCCTCTAGCCTATTCTCGCGAGTAGTTCCAACTACTCGACTTGTACCGAATCCTACTCTATCCTAGCAATGCAGTGGCTAACGAGGTTTTCAATCCTAAACCCAACCCATGGTTTTCTTGGCTATGCAGTGGGTTTCCAAACAAGACTCTAATGCACAGCATAAAGAAAACAAGTATGTGCTCAAAACAATAAAAATTTGCAAAAAGGTTAATGCAAACCGGGGCTTGCCTTGCTGCTCTTGGTCGTAGGCTAGCTGTTCCTCCGGAGTAACGAAGTCTAGGACTTCGGGTTCCTCCTCGACCTTAGCGACTACATGATAAGAGCAATGTATGTATTAATTTAAATGCATTTGTATTAACTTTGACGTTGTGAAGTCTATAACCCTTGCTAGACAGACCTAATGACTGTGAAACTTTTACTGTGGCTTGGTTACAACCTAAACAAAGACTTGGTCAAGTTTTAGTTGCAGCAAAGCTCATTTGAGCCCTCCACAATTAATTATGTCCTTGACCTTAATTAAAGGCTTTTAGGGTGTCCTAAGGATTTTTATGAAACAAACTATGACTTTCTGAAAACTAGATTTTCAGAGGGTGCTAATGGATTTGGTCTCACTTAATTTGGAAGTCTCTAACTAAAGATATGAGCTAAACAATTTCAGAGAAATTTCTGAAAATGTTTCTGAACATTTTCTATTTTCTCTGAAACAGTTTCACTAATCACACCATTAGGTGGACTAAATGAGCTCAAATGGATCTGAAATTTTTATGGTAGTTCAAGGATATTTTGGTGAACATCTCAGCAAAATTTCAGGATTTTCCTCCAAAGGATTCTCCAGTTAAAATTCCTAACAGTTTAAATTTTAAGGAATTAATTCTGGAGAATTAAGGAATTTCATGAAGTGAAACTTGATTTTCTGGAAAGTACTCAGAGAGCTGAATCCAGCAAAATTTGGTTCACTCCATTTGGAGCTCTCTAGCCAAAGTTATAAGGATTTGAAGTTTGAAGGAAATCTGAAAATCGGGGAAAAGTTTAAACTCGCGCGTGGGCCCAGGGGACACGCGTCGCACGCCGAAGCGACAGCACACCGCGGCCCACAAGGATTTTGCGCGCTGGCACACCCGATCCCGGCCGCAGCCGGATCCTGATTCAAAATATCGGCCGCTGACAGCTGGGGTCCACCCCCTTCTTCAACCTCGCGACACCCGCGCTCCGCCGCCGAGGGACCTCGCCGGAGAGCTCGCCGCTGGCTGCTGTACAGCTCCAAACTTCTTGATTCTGGCTGCCCCTGCCTACTTTTACTTGGGAACATGATCCGAGGGTCAGCTGCTCATGACAACGGCCGGAGCATGGTCGGCGACGAGCCGCCATATCGGAACGACTTCGTCCATGTCGGCTGACTCTCCTAGTACCTCAGCTACTTGGGAAATCGGTCGGGGAGCATCAGTGGACCTCAGAGAAGGTCGACATGAACTCGAGGCAGCTTGGGGAAGGCCCGAAATAGGTCCTCACCGTGCGCCCGATACCCCCCGTTCGTTCCGCCATTAGTAGATCTTGAATTATCCCGGGCACAGAGGTTCTCCGGCCCAGAGTTGTGAAGGCAACTTGTGCGTCACCGTGTCTAGCTCGTGTGGGAGTGGCCTGAGGCCCTCTAATCCTTTCTAGAGCACGAATTAAACAGAATCATACCCGAAGGTCGTTCTGCACACAGAAAGGGGAAAAGTGGAAATTCGCCGCCGGTGAGCAATCACTCGAGCTGTGGCTCGGGGATGAGCAGCACCGGTCACCTGCGCGTCCAAGGGTGCCTTGGCTCGGGCGTGACAACGCCCAGGTTGGGCTGTCCACGAGAGCCCGAGGTGCGGCGGTTTCCAGTCCCGAGTTTGATCTTTCGGCACAGCCGATATCACTCGGTTTCAATTGATTTCTAGCAATGGGGAGGATGGAGGAAGGTCTCTAGTACCTTGCTGGGACCCTGGAGTGGAAGGAGGGAGCTGCGATCGGCTTGATCAAGCAGGAACTCGAGCGGCGGCGATGGCAGTGGAGAACTGGATCGTGCACGTCGGCAGCTCGGGGAATGGCGACTGAAGCACGCCGGGGAGGGAATAAATAGCCCGGCGGCTGGTCTCCGGCTTGGGGCGCGCAGCAGGAGCTGGCGCCGGCTGCCCCCTTCGGTGGCGCGCGCGCACAGCAGCCGGGAACCGACTGAACTGTGGTTCAGTCGGTTTGTTTTGAGGCAGAGGCTGACAGGTGGGTCCCACTCCTCTTTTAACCTCTGAAATTTACTCCTAACAGCAGTGGTAAACAGTGAACCCTATTCTACCCTTGGCAATTCAAATTATTCACCCAAGAGCCATTTGAATTGATCAAAGTTCAAATGAGGTTTGGTTTGAATGAATTTCAGCACAAGTTCAGTTTGAAATTCAAATAAAGTTTGAATTTCTCCCCCTTAGCTCATGTCAAGATCAACTCCAAATGGAGTGAAAATTGGTGTGGGAGCTCACAAAAATGTGCTGAGTGAGAATATGCCTTCCACTTTTAAATTCAGTGGGTGAAAACAGTTTGAATTTGAATATGGTTTCAAACTGCCCATCTCCTATCTATACCTAAAATGGCCTCAAAAAGGTTTTGAATTTGGGTGAAACTTGGCATGGACATCCTTAGCAAAGTGTAGGAGTTTTCATATGTCCAGCCCATCTATATCACATGTGGGAAATACCACTTTTGCAATGTGTAAGTTTGTTCTCTAATGAGCATGTTGATAGTTGTTACTTGCTCTTCATTTGTGTTCATCATTCTTGCTCAAATGAGGTGTGTGGGGTGGTGATGAACACTACAATTGGGTGTTAAAAACTGAGGCCCTTACAAATGGACACTCTAAAACACATAGGAACACCCCTCTAAACTTCTATTTTCAAAAATTGCTTGCTGCTGCACTTTACTTGTCAATTCAGCCACCGCAAAGTGCTATTTTAAGGCCCTCCTTTTCTCTTCTTTTGGACAACAACACTTTTGCTTTCTTGCTTCATAGCTTCTGAAGTTTTGAAGTATTTTCTTCCTTCTCTAAAGTTTCTCATGTCCTATTTATAGATGCCGGTGATCCGGAGCATCGCATTCATTCATATCATCCAAGTATGTTGCCAAGTATAATCTGCCCATATCACACATGAAACACACTATGTTGGTTAATTCTCCAGGTGGAGAGATGAGGACTAATATAGTATGTCCGAAAGTAAACCTTAAAATAAGGGGGTAGACTTTCTTGCCAACCTTATTGTCTTAGATTCCCAAGGGATTGATATAATACTTGGAATGGATTGGTTAAGCAAGCACAACGGAGTAATTCAATGTGCTGAGAGGAATATGCAGTTGACAAATGAGCACGGTACTTGTATTGAGTTCGAGTCAGCCCAACCGGCAACCGAGAAGGCAGCATTGAACCACGTCGAAGAAGCAACATTGGAAACCATTCCGGTGGTTCAAAAATTTTCAGATGTGTCCCGGAAGAACTTCCAGGTATGCCACCGGACCGGGACATTGAATTTGCCATTGATTTAGTACCTGGAACTGCACCTATAGCGAAGAGTCCATATAGGATGCCCGTTAATGAACTAGTGGAACTTAAGAAGCAAATTGAGGAGCAGCTACAAAAGGGTTTTATACGCCCAAGCTCGTCACCGTGGGGAGTCCCTGTGCTCTTCGTAGACAAGAAGGATGGGACCCAAAGGATGTGTGTGGATTATAGGTCTCTCAATGAGGTGACGATCAAGAATAAATACCCGCTGCCCCGTATAGAGGACCTATTCGACCAAATAAAAGGTGCCCGAATTTTCTCCAAGATTGATCTTCGGTCGGGATACTTCCAGCTGAGGATTAAGCCCTCCGACATACCCAAGACTGCATTTTGAACACGGTATGGTTCGTATGAATATACCGTTATGCCTTAGATATTCAGAGTTTCCTTGGAATGGCTGGATACTACCGACGGTTCATCAAGGATTTCTCCAAAATAGCGAAGCCTATGACTGAATTGTTAATGAAGGGAAAAGCATTTCAGTGGACACCAGTGTGCCAAGAAAGCTTTGAGGAGCTCAAGAAAAGACTAACCACAGCGCCGGTTTTGGTATTGCGGGACGTGAGCAAGAGTTTCGATATATATTGTGACGCATCAAGACAAGGGCTTGGATGTGTGCTCATGCAAGAAGGACAAGTGGTAGCCTATGCATCGAGGCAACTAAAGAAACACGAGCTGAATTACCCCACACATGACTTGGAACTTGCAGCCGTGGTGAATGTAGCCTAGAGGGGGGTGAATAGGCTTTTCGATGCTTTGTTGAAACCTGAAACACTTAGTAGTCTATCAAATACAGGGAAATCGGACTAGTCCGGGAGAGTGCGGACTAGTCCGTTTTCTAAACAGAGAAAAATCGGACTAGTCCGGTACTGGGCAGACTAGTCCGATATACGTGGATTAGGGAGATCAAGATTGATCAATGTTCACTTCTAATACTTTATGCAGCGGAAATTGAATGATAACTTAGATGTATTGCAACAATAATACAATGAATGACAGAAATCAACTTGATTTTAATGTTTGAACGTGAGTTTCAAAGGATTGATTAAACACTCTAAAATGATGAATAATTAATAAACAAGAGTGGGAGACAAGTGTTTATCCCAAGGTTTGATTCCACGAAGGCAATCTACGTCCCTGTTGAGGAGTCCACTAAGGACCGGATCTTCTCCAACCCTACCCTCGTCAAATCGCCACAAAGGGCGATTCTCTTCCACTAATCACAAGGGGCAATAGAATTGTTCAAGGGGCCTTCTCTCAAGTTGAGCGCTCCCCAAAAATTAAAACGAATGAATGAACACGACTCCACACACTCAACAGATGAACAATTAACAATGAAAATTGTGCGAGAGATCAAACCCAAGAGCTTAAGATGGTGTAGAACTAGTCTCTCCTTTGATCAATTGCCAATCCACAAGAGTTGATCCTTCTTGGGTTAGAATGTACGTAGAGAGGTGAATTCTGGGCTTTTGGGAGGTGTGACGACGCAGGGGAGTCGAAAGTTGTGTTGGTATGGCCGTACACCTCTTTTTATAGTTGGGTTTCCAAAGGGTACGTTAGGGTTTGCGATGTCCGGACTAGTCCGTTGTTGACTCCGGACTAGTTCGGTGTGCGGTATTTAGAAAACCTAAGTGTCGGGAGATATCGGACTAGTCCGTGATATTGCAGACTAGTCCGTTTTCTGTCCAGAGACAAAATCGGACTTGTCCGGATGATATCGGACTAGTCCGTTTTCTGGTGAGAAAGAAAATCGGACTAGTCCGGCTGATATCGGACTAGTCCAGCCATGTTGAAATTGTGCAGTAAGTTTGATTTCTTTCTCTTGAGCTCTTGGGGTGTGTTTCTCCAACACTCTCTATACTAAGTGATCTATTCTTTTCAGTTCTTGAGCTCTTATCAATTTGGATCCTCCTTCTCCTTTCTTTTTGCGCTTTCGTCTTAGTTTCTTTGAGAACCTGTGCTCATTCTCAACAATTTTGTTAGGGTCTCATTTGTTTGTCATAAATCAATCAAAACCCACAAGGGGTGCCTAGATGCACTTTCAATATCCCCCTTTTCTATGATTGATGACAACCAATTGAGATCTCACAAATATGACAATAAGAATTCAGATTTTCATAAAGTGTGCACATATAAGTTTTGAACAAAATATGCAATGAAGACATGAGACATATGTGCACTCTTTACGGTGGGGTTCAAAACTACATGTGCGAGTAGTAATTTTAATGTAAATATCATTATGAGCATAATCATCAAGAGTTATAACATACATCATTCATCAAAAGCATAACATAGTCATCATTTCACATCATGAAAGCATAAAGATGGCATAATAGCATAAGTCTTACAACAGCATAACAGTCTTACACATGCTCATCTCTTAAGCTAAGATACAAAATGAAGAAAGACCTACGACCTATGAATCCCCCTCAATCTCTCCCCCTTTGGCATCAAGACACCAAAAAGAAGGAGAGAAGGGATCTACTTGTCGTGGCCGGCTCACTCCTCGCTGTCCGTCCTTTCTTCGTCTTCGTCATCATCCTGAGGAAAAGGAGGAGAGGAACCACTCGTCGTGCCAAAGTAGGCGTGCTCGGAAGGAGAGAGAGGAGGAAGCTCTGTAAACTCAGATGCAGAGTCCTCTGAGATAACTAGGGATCCAATGGGCTTAATCTCTAGTTTTTGGCATATTTCTTTGACATTTGCCTTCATGTATCTCATCTCTGCTTTTCTTGCCTTGTTCATCTAATGTAGCTTCACTTCAGTTTTGCGGCAAGAGCTGAAGATAGCAGCCAAAAACTTCATGATCCCACTGGAGGAACCCTTCTGTGGAGAGGCCCTAGTCTTGGATGTAGGCCTTGCCTCTTCATGCACTCTCTTTGGATGTTCTTCAGGTGATCCAGGTGAGGGAGCAGATGGGAGGGAGGCCTGAGGAGGCTTCTAAGGCCTTAGAGCAGCGTGCTCTACATCCTTCACAAACTCAATTCCTGTGACTTTCTCAATTATGAACATCAAGAAAGGAGCATGGCCACAGGAACGGTTTGGTGTGCAGGATATGTTCACCATGTCATTCCAAATATAGTCGAAGATATTAAATCTTCTCCTTCTGCTGATCACTTTCATCAAGGTTCTCAGATAACCTTGGACGCTCCCGGCATCTCTATCCTTTGGAGCGATTGTCTTCTGGAGCACTCTGTTGAGAACAATGAAGAAAGGCTTCATGTTCTTGGTTGAGGGAGGGTTGAAAGGAAGTCGAGTATCATATAGGAACTCCATCTTGTCCTTCTCCACCACACCCAGATTGTGAATCACAATCTCATCATCATTGGTCTCCTAAAGATGCAGCAGTCTGGCAAATTCAGTGTAGGAGATTGTGTACTTGGATCCATGTGTCATCCAAGTCACTCTGTCCTCTCTATCATGAGCAAAGTGGCAGGTCGAATAAAACTGGGCGATGATCTCATCATTCCAGTTGTACCTGAAGGCGAGCAGGTCCTTGAGTCCATGTCTCTCTGCAGCCTCTATGACCTCCTCAAAAGCTTCACAGCTTTTCCTTTTAAAGTACGTCCAGTCAGTCCATTGACTTTGGACCACTGGAGTCTTCATTTAGAGGTACACTGAACTGTAGTAGTCCGAGTGGAAGTTACTCCAAAATCTCTTGCCGTCTAACTTTTTGCCGGAGCTGTAGGCATCAACCTACCTCAGGTTCCATGCCACTTCGCTCCCTTTGCCATTGAATTTCTGCTCCGATGGATCTCTATTTCCCTTCCTTGGAGCTGTCATCTTCAGGGGAACAATCAGGCGGGAAGCAAGCCCCTTTCCCTTGCCCTTGACTTGGCGTTGAGCCGCTGAGCTAGAACCAGCCACATTTGCTCTTGAAGCTGGTCTCTTGATTGTGACCTTTCGGCAAACTCTAGGTGGGGTGAGCGAGGGCTCGTCAGCATGATCCTTTCTCTTTTTGGAGAGAGACTCCGGATTATGAGATATGACATCTTGATCCATTTCTGCCTCAAAGTCGGAGAGAATTTCGTTTGATTCCGACATGTTTTCTAACAAGGAATATAAAGTGGGTATGAATAATAAAGAATGACAAAGGATTGCACTGAGTTGACATAAGCTAGGATTCCCTAACAAGATCTCTGAATCAGGGCATACCGGATTAGTCCGGTGTTCAGGGTTAGACTAGTACGGAGTACCGGACTTGTCCGCCCTAATAACGGACTAGTCCGTTATGTGGCTGCTCAAGCCATAATTTGTTGAAATTTGAGATTATTCATTGCAAATGTGATCCAGGGTACATGTAATACACCAATGAATCATGTATTGACTAGAGGAGCTAAGCTATTTGAGCAAAAACAAGGAAGATCGAAGGTTCTATGGATTGGAGAGAAGTTTACCAAATCCTTTGATTCGAGGTGTTGAGGAAGTTTTTGATCCGGACTAGTACGGGGTCATTGATCCCTTGGCTGTGGAGAACGATTTTCATGGAAATCTGAGAGGTTTTGTTGGAGAACTTGCAAATTCACCTTGGAAGCTCTTGAGTGAGGAGAGAGAGTTGGGAGAGTTATGAGGATTAAGAAAATTAGGTTTCAGCCGTCCTTAGGGTTATGGAGTCAAAATATCGGACTAGTCCGGACCATATCAGGGAGTCTGTTTTCTTAGAGAGAAAATCAGACTAGTCCGTGGTTGTCCGGACTAGTCCGGACTAACGGACTAAGTGCGGATTAGTCTACCAGTGCGGACTAGTCTGGGGTGACCACGGACTAGTCTGTGGTCCCTTGTACAGAGGTGTATAAAACATATATATATATATATATACATATATATATATATATGTATTCAAGGTTTTCTACTGGGAAATAAGGTACAAAGGCACATAGGTATTCTTGATGAATATGATCAGTAAACATACAACAATCAAGCTATGACCATAATTCATCAAGATCAAGTAATTAACATAGTTTTTAAGAGAAAAATAGAGAGAGATGATTTTTCAATATCATTAACATGATTTTGAGGATGGCATACAGATATGCAAGTTTTTAAGCCACGTTTCAAGCATCAAGGATATTTAGTTCATTTCGGAGCTCACAAAAGCGTTTTTCATCAAGTGGCTTGGTAAAGATATCGGCTAGTTGTTTTTCAGTGTTGACATGGGAAATGGCTATGTCTCCTTTCATTGAGTGATCTCTCAAGAAATGACGGATATCTATATGTTTGGTTCTAGAGTGCTCAACAAGGTTATGGGCAATCTTGATAGCACTCTCATTGTCACAAATGAGTGGAATACGGCTCATATTGTAACCGTAATCCCTTAGAGTTTGTCACATCCAAAGGAGTTGTGCACAAAAACTCCCGGCTGCAACATACTCCGCTTCAGCTGTGGATAGAGCAATTGAATTTTGTTTCTTGGAGGACCAAGAAACTAGGGATCTACCTAGAAATTGGCAAGTACCAGAAGTACTTTTTTCTATCTACCTTACATCCGGCATAATCTGCATCGGAGTATCCAATGAGAATGAATTTTGAACCTTTGGGACACCAAAGGCCTAGATTGGGTGTATGAACTAAATATCTCAAGATCCTTTTAACGGCTGTCAAATGACACTCCTTAGGATTGGCTTTAAACCTTGCACATAGACATACACTCAACATAATATCAGGCCTAGATGCACATAGATAGAGTAGGGAGCCAATCATGGAACGATATACCTTTTGATCCACATTAGGTCCGTCTTCATTTAGGTCCAAGTGTCCATTTGTCGCCATGGGAGTCTATATGGGCTTTGCTTTGTCCATTCCAAACTTCTTGAGAATGTCTTGAGTGTACTTTGTTTGGCTTATGAACGTCCCATCCTTTTGTTTTTTCACTTGGAATCCCAAGAAGTACCTCAGCTCTCCCATCATGGACATCTCAAATCTATCTGTCATAATCTTGCTAAATTCTTGACAAAAGGATTTGTTAGTTGAACCGATATTATATCGTCAACATAGATTTGGCAAATGAATAGGTCATCATCAAAGTGTTTAGTAAACAAGGTGTAATCAGCTTTTCCGATCTTGAAGTCATTTTCAATTAAAAAATCTCTAAGGCACTCATACCAAGCTCTAGGAGCATGTTTGAGGCCATAGAGAGCCTTACGCAGTTTGAACACGTAGTCGGGGTGCTCTTGATCTTCAAAACCGGGTGGTTGCTCCACGTACACCTCCTCCTTGATCAGTTCATTGAGAAAGGCGCTTTTCACGTCCATTTGATAAAGCTTGAAATCATGGTGAGTAGCATATACATGTAATGTACGAATCGACTCATGCCTAGCTACGGGAGCAAAAGTCTCATCGAAATCCAAACCTTCGACTTGTGAGTACCCTTTTGCCACAAGTCGTGCCTTGTTCCTTGTTACTACTCCATGTTCGTCTTGCTTGTTGCGAAAGACCCATTTAGTGCAAAGACATTGGACTTGGGTCTCTCAACAAGCTCCCACACTTCGTTCCTTTTGATGTTGTTCAGTTCTTCTTGCATCGCCATCACCCAGTCCGGATCTTTTAATGCATCCTCGACCCTGTATGGTTCCAAAGAAGATACAAAGGAATAGTGTTCACAAAAATTAGCTATGCGAGATCGAGTTACTACTCCCTTTCGGATGTCACCGATTATGTTGTCAATGGGGTGATCTCTTTGGATGATTTGGTGCACTCTTGGATGTGGCACTTGTGGTCTTGAATCTTCATTATCATCTTCTTATCCCCTTGGATAGTTGCCCTCACTGATGTTTTGGCCTTCTTGATTTTCTTGAGGTTGATCTTGTATGGAAGCTCCCCCGTGATCATTTTCCTCCATCTGTGGTTCATTTTCTTTATTCGCATTTGAAGGTGGCACTTGTGGTCGAACATTGCCCAAAGCCATTCTTCTCAATGCTTGACATGGAGCTTCTTCTTGATCTAGCACACACTGATCAACTTTCTCTTTTGAGGGCCGTTAGTTTCATCGAACACTATGTCACGTGCTACTTCAACAAGTCCGGAGGTTTTGTTGAAGACACGATAAGTGTAGGAGTTTAAATTATAGCCAAGTAAGAAACCTTCATCGGACTTCGAAGCAAACTTTGAGGCCCTTGGCTTCTTATTTATAATATAGCATTTTGAACCAAAGACTCAAAACTATGAAATATTTGGTTTGTTACCCGTGAGTAGTTCATAAGAGGTTTTCTTGAGAGGCCGATGAAGATATAGTCGGTTTATGGCGTGACAAGCGGTGTTAACTGCTTCACCCCAAAACCTTTCCGAAGTCTTGTATTCATCGAGCATTGTCCTCGACATCTCAATGAGAGTTCTGTTCTTCCTTTCAGCTACTCCATTTTGTTGAGGAGTGTATGGTGCTGAAAATTCATGCTTTATCCCTTCTTCGTCTAGGTACTCCTCAACTTGGGTGTTCTTGAATTCTGTTCCATTGTCACTTTGTATGTTCTTAATCTTCAATGAGAATTCATTTTGGGCACGCTTGATGAACTTCTTGAAAGTTCCTTGAGTTTCTATCTTATCATGCAAAAAGAAAACCCACGTGAAGCGTGAAAAATCATCAACAATGACTAGACCATATTTATTACCGCCGATACTTATGTAGGCAACTGGACCAAATAGATCCATATGAAGGAGCTCAAGCGGTCTTGTTGTAGTCATAACATTCTTCGCGGGACGGGGTGCTCCTACTTGTTTTCCTGCTTGACATGCTCTACACAACCTGTCTTTCTCAAAAACAACATCCTTTAAACCTCGGATGTGATCGCCTTTGAGGAGTTTTTGAAGATTCCTCATACCAACATGTGCTAGACGTCTATGCCACAGCCAACCCATGTTGGTCTTTGCAATCAAGCATGTGTCAAGTTCAGCTTTATCTTTGTTGAAGTCAACTAGATAAAGTTTTCCCTTCAACACACCCTTGAATGCAATTGAGTTATCACTCCTTCTAAAGACAGTCACACCCTCATTAGTGAATAAGCAATTATAACCCTTGTCGCATAATTGAGATATGGACAGCATATTATAATCCAGGGAGTCAACATGTGAAACATGAGAGAGAGTATGTTGCGATGAAATTGCAATTTTACCGGTACCAAGCACTTTTCCTTGACTATTATCACCAAAGTAAATGCCTTCGCTTGGATTTTCATTTTCTTCATATTCCATGAACATTCTTCTTTCTCCGGTCATGTGATTGGTGCATCCACTATCTAGCACCCATTTTGCTCCGCCGGATGAATAAGTCTGCAAAAAAAAATTATGCCTTGGTCTTAGGTACCCAAGCTTGCTTGGGTCCTTTGAGGTTAGTCACAAGTGATTTGGGCACCCACACATGAGACTTGGTATTCCCATGGCGTGGCCCAACATATTTAGCATGGACTCTTCCAAGATTACTTTTCATAAGTACATATGAAGCATCAAAGGTTCTAAACAAAAGTTGTTGTTCATATGTGTTCACATTGTTAAATTTATCAACTTTACTAAGCTTTGTAGTTTGAGAAGAGTTTCCCTTGACAAAGGCAATGCAACACTTGTTATTCTTGTGGTTTCTAGCATTGAGCTTTTCACCATTAGAATATCCAATGCCATATTTGACATTAGGAGGCCTTGTGACCGAGTATGCACTACGTGCATACCTGATCTTCTCCTTGTCAAATATGCCACGTTGAGAAGATTGCTTGTCCTTTGTCAAGTTTGGCTTTTTCTTCATGTTAGCGTCATTTTTGGCACAAGTACAAGTAATGCTAGTTTCAGACTTTGTGTGTTGAGAACGTGAGCTAGTAGTCGATGAAGAACCATTTTGCTTGAGTGACTCAACTTGTCCCTCAAGGATCTTGTTAACTTTGGTTAAGTTAGCAAGTTCATCCGTGATGGTGGTGTTTGAGTCTTTCAGCTTCAAGCAAGCTTCCTTGCTTGAAGCTAATTCAAGCTCTAGTTATTTATTTTGTGCCTTTTCAAACTCAAGAAGCTTTTCAATCTCAAGATATTCCTTTGTTTGGGAGATAATCATATCTTCTTGATGATTGACTAGCTTCGCCATATTAACAAGCTTATCATGAAGAAATTTCATTTTAGCAGTTGTCTTTTCTTCTAAACCCCTAAATATATATTCATCTTCATCACTGCCATCATCCTCACTAGAGTTATCACTACCACTAGTAAAAGAATGCGAGAAGGAAGATTTAGTCGGTACCTTTCGTTTACCTTCCTTTGCTATTAGACAGGTGTTGTCGGTGTCCTTCCATGCGCCTATGGTTGGGAAGAGAGTGGATCTCTTGGTAGTCTTCTTTATGGATATGGTGGCCATCTCTTCTTCTTCTTCGGATGAAGATTCATCATTGGAGTCCCACTCCTTCCCTAGATGCGCTTGGCCATATTGCTTCTTCTTCATCAACATTTTCTTTGGTTGAGACTTGTTATCCTTTGTATTCTTCTTGCTTTCATCATGTGGACAATCTACTACGAAGTGATCGTATCCTCCGCAGTTATAGCACGTCCGTCTCATCTTGGGTCTTTGTTTGTCCCTTTGTCTTCCTTCATTTGAGCTGTTGCCCTTTCTTCTTCTCATCATTTTCTTGAACTTCTTCATAAACAAGATCATGTCTTCTTCATCGATATCACTGCTTTCATCGTCGCTATCGTCTTCTCCATAAGCTTCTTGAGCTTCCTTTGATACGGGTTTACAAGTTGACTTTAAGGCGACTCCTTTCTTCTTTGCCGAGGTGAGATTGGAAATTTCCTTAACATGCTTGGCTTGCTTCTCCATCATCTCAAAGTTGATGATCTTGCCAAGAAGTTTATCTGGGGTCATTTTCTGATACCCGGGGCTTTCTCTGATCATTGAGCAAAGAGTTACATTGCGAGGCATGAATGCTCTGAGAATCAGCTTCACAACCTCATGATCATTCCACTTGTTGCTGCCATAGGCTCGGACTTTGTTGATAAGATTCTTAAGTCGATTGTACATATGTTATGGTGATTCATCTTCTTCTATCGTGAATCTTCCGAATTCACCTTTAATCATTTCTATCTTGGCTTTGCGTACGTGACGATCACCTTCATGTGCAGTTTGTAGTGTGTCCCATATCTCCTTGGCAATTTCGAGCCTATCCACCTTGGTGAACTCGTCATAGCTTCATGGTGACGTGATCACAGCTGCAGCTTGAGCATTTCGATGAATGGCTTGTTCTTGGTTTGGGGTCAGCTCTTCATCATCATTCGGGATATCTATCCCTGTACAAACTATATGCCACAAACTCGGATTAAGAGATATGAGATGCATTTTCATATTTTGTCTCCACATTGAATAATCATTTCCATCAAAGTATTGTGCTTTCCCTAGGGGAATTGATAAGTAATGATTATTGTGAGAATTCAAACGCTCATAATCAAAAGGATATCGGGAGTAGTCTGTGTGACTACCCCCTTTCTTCTTCTTTTCATCATTAGTGTTCTTCTTCCCTTTTGGGGAGATAGCCTTCTTCCGTAGATGAGCCTTGAGTTGCAGCACCTCCTCATCATCATCCTCACTTTCTTGAATGGCGTCGAGTAGCTTCTTTAGCTTTTGAGTTCTTTCATCATTTCTCTTTTCGTCATCGATCTTTTTGTGTGCATCCTTGACGTCCATATCGTCTCTTCAAGCGGTGAGTCTCTTTCAAAGAGTTTGGCTCTGATACCAATTGAATGTAGCCTAGAGGGGTGAATAGGCTTTTCGATGCTTTGTTGAAACCTGAAATACTTAGTAGTCTATCAAATACAGGGAAATCGGACTAGTCTTGTAGAGTGCGGACTAGTCCGTTTTCTAAACAGAGAAAAATCGGACTAGTCCGGTACTGGGCGGACTAGTCCGGTATACGTCGACTAGGGAGATCAAGATTGATCAATGTTCACTTCTAATACTTTATGCAGCAGAAATTGAACGATAACTTAGATGTATTGCAACAATAATACAATGAATGACAGGAATCCACTTGATTTTAATGTTTGAACGTGAGTTTCAAAGGATTGATTAAACACTCTAAAATGATGAACAATTAATAAACAAGAGTGGGAGACAAGTGTTTATCCCGAGGTTCGATTCCACGAAGGCAATCTACGTACCCGTTGAGGAGTCCACTAAGGAATGGGTCTTCTCCGACCTTACCCTCGCCGAATCACCACAAAGGCCGATTCTCTTACACTAATCACAAGGGGCAATAGAATTGTTCAAGGGGCCTTCTCGCAAGTTGAGGGCTCCCCAAAAATTACAACGAATGAATGAACACGACTCAACACACTCAACATATGAACAATTAACAATGAAAAGTGTGCGAGAGATCAAACCCAAGAGCTCAAGATGGTGTAGAACTAGTCTCTCCTTTGATCAATTGCCAATCCACAAGAATTGATCCTTCTTGGGTTAGAATGTATGGAGAGAGGTTAATTTTGGGCTCTTGGGAGGTGTGACAGCGCAGGGGAGTCGAAAGTTGTGTTGGTATGGCCGTACACCTCTTTTTATAGTTGGGTTTCCAAAGGGTATGTTAGGGTTTACGATGTTCGGACTAGTCCGTGGTTGACTCCGGACTAGTCCGGTGTGCGGTGTTAAGAAAACCCTAAGTGTCATAATACATCGGACTAGTCCGTGATATTGCGGACTAGTCCGTTTTCTGTCCAGAGACAAAATCGGACTTGTCCGGATGATATTGGACTAGTCCATTTTATGGTCAGAAAGAAAATTGGACTAGTCTAGCTGATATCGGACTAGTCCGACCATGTTGAAATTGTGCAGTAAGTTTGATTTCTTTCTCTTGAGCTCTTGGGTTGTGTTTCTCCAATACACTCTATACTAAGTGATCTATTCTTTTCAGTTCTTGAGCTCTTATCAATTTGGATACTCCTTCTCCTTTCTTTTTGTGCTTTCGTCTTAATTTCTTTGAGAACCTGTGCTCATTCTCAACAATTTTGTTAGGGTCTCATTTGTTTGCCATAAATCAATCAAAACCCAAAAGGGGTGCCTAGATGCACTTTCACTTGGTACATGCCTTGAAGATTTGGAGGCATTATATCCTTGGCCACCGATGTGAGATCTATACTGATCACAAAAGCCTCAAATATATATTCACGCAAATGGATCTGAATTTGAGGCAACGTCGATGGTTGGAACTCATCAAGTATTATGATGTTGGAATCAATTATCACCTCGGAAAAGCCATTGTAGTAGCTGATGCGTTGAGCCGAAAGGGAGCATGTCACCAACTCACAGTTTGGGAGCTACCGCCCAAGCTGCACAAGGAGTTTGAACGGTTACATCTCGGGTTCTTGAACGAGATGGAAGTGATAGAACTTAACTCTTCGCTGGAACAAAAGATACGAGATGGCCAAGCAACGGATGAGGAAATCAAGGAAATCAAGGAAAGAATCCGACAAGGCATAGAAAAGGATTTCAAGGAAGATGAGAAGGGCACGCTTTGGTTACGGAAAAGGATTTGTGTGCCTAACGTGAAGCACATCAGCGAGATGATATTAAAGGAGGCACATGACTCACCTTATTCCATACATCCCGGCTGTACAAAGATGTACAAGGACCTGAAAACTTGTTATTGGTGGGATGGTATGAAAAGGGACATAGCTGAATATGTTGCCTTATGCGACACGTGCCAACGGGTGAAGGCCGAACATCAAAGACCTGCTGGACTATTGCAGCCATTGAAAGTACCCGAGTGGAAGTGGGAAGACATCAGCATGGATTTCATTGTCGGATTGCCACGTACTCGGTCGAGTTACGACTCTATTTGGGTTATTGTGGACCGATTGACGAAAACAGCCCATTTCCTTCCTGCTACAACAACTTACCGCGTTGCAGAACTAGACGAGCTGTATATGGAGCAAATCGTGTGTTGCCATGGAGTTCCGAAGAGGATAGTTTCAGATCGGGGTTCTCAATTTACCTCTAGGTTCTGGAAGAAGCTGCATGAGGCCATGGGTACACGGCTGAATTTCAGCTCCGCTTACCACCCGCAAACTGACTGCAAACTGAGAGGACAAATCAAATTTGGGAAGACATGTTGAGAGCTTGCGCCTTGAAACATGGGCGTAGTTGGGATAGGAGCTTGCCGTATGCTGAATTATCATACAACAACAGCTATCAAGCCAGCTTGAAGATGTCACCTTTCGAAGCATTGTATGGTAGACGGTGTAGAACGCCGCTGTTCTGGAATGAGACCGGAGAGAGCCAAGTGTTTGGACCCGAAGTACTGCAAGACGCCGAAAAGCAAGTCCAAACGATACGAGAAAATTTGAAGGCTGCTCAGTCATGATAAAAAGGTTATGCGAACAATAGGCAAAGAAGATTGACCTTTGAAGTAGGAGATTTCGTGTACCTTAAGGTATCTCCTATCCGAGGCCAACAACAGTTCAACGTCAAGGGCAAATTAGCACCTCCTACATCGGGCCATTTAAGATTTTTGGCAAGCGAGGAGAAGTAGCCTATCATCTAGAGCTGCCAACGCACCTCTCTGATGTACACGACGTGTTTCACGTATCCCAACTCAAGAAGTGCTTAAGAGTACAGGAAGAACAAGTACCAATGGATGAGCTCGAGCTTCAAGAGGATCTGACCTATGTGGAGCACCCCGTCCAAATTTTGGACGTGAAGGAAAGGGTCAAGAGGAACAAAATGATCCGTTGGTGCAAGGTACAGTGAAGCCATCACACGAAAGCCGAATCTACATGGGAGCGTGAGGAAGACCTCAAGGCAGAATTCCCTCATCTATTCTCTACTCTATCTAATCTCGAGGGCGAGATTCAGTTTAAGGGGGGTAGGTTTGTAACACCCTCAAATTCATTTCCGTGCATTGCATATATTTTTCATATAGAGAAATATTAAAAAGAAGTAGAAATGGAGAAAGAATCATAAAAATGGTTGGGAATGGGAAAAAGATAGCTGAAATGAGCCAATTCCAATTTGTGTAACTGCGCTGTCGACACATCCCTGGGCCGCGGGACACTTGGCGCCCGCGGAGCTCACCCCTGCGGAGGGGGTGAGGTCCGGCACCGTGGGACACGTGGCGCCCGCGGAACTCACCCCTGCGGAGGGGGGTGAGGTCCGGCACCGTGGGACACGTGGCGCTCGCGGAGCTCACCTCCGTGGAGGGGGTGAGGTCCGGCACCGCGGGACACGTGGCACCCGCGGAGCTCACCCCTGCGGAGGGGGGGGGGGGTGAGGTCCGGCACCACAGGACACGTGTCGTCCTCGGAGCTCACCTCCGCGGAGGGGGTGAGGTCCGGCACCGCTGGACACGTGTCACCCTCGGATCTCACCTCCGCGGAGGGGGTGAGGTCCGGCACCGCTGGACACGTGTCGCTCTCGGAGCTCACCTCCACGGAGGGGGTGAGGTCCGGCACCGCTGGACACGTGTCGCTCTCTGAGCTCACCTCCGCGGAGGGGGTGAGGTCCAGCACCCGCTGGACATGTGGCGCCCTCAGGGCTCGCCTCTGAGGAGAAGGGAGGCCCGACCCCGCTGGACGCGTGGCATCCTCGGAGCTTGCCCCTGCGGAGGGGGCGAGGCCCGGCTCCGCTGGCAATGTGGCAGGCCCGGAGCTCGCCTCTGAGGAAGAGGGTGCCCTGGGCCTGCTGGGCACGTGGCGCTTTTGGAGCTCACCCCTGCGGAGGGGGCGAGGTCCCTAGGCGGTTTTTCTACTGTGTGTGGGGGTACCCGGTACTGAGGGTACCGACACAATTTCCCCAAATTTTACTGACATTGCTGCCGCACCAAACTGAAAAGATAAGTTTGTTAAAATCCAAAGTTGAGTTGGACTCCTATTTGAGCTCCAATTGGAGTAGGACACCTCTTTTCCCCCCTTATAAATAGAACCAAAACCCCCCCCCCCTTTTGGCCGTAACCCCTTTCCCTTTTTCTTTCTCCCAAGTCGGCAACTTGGAGGCCCTAGCCCCCAACTCGCCGAGTTAAACCCCCTTCGCCGGAGTTCAGTCACCTGTGAGCCCCCACTGCTGCCATTGCTAGAAGGAAGACCCTGCCACCAAAGGGAAGTGAGGTAGGTATTCGTTACCCATGTTACGACGTCGTCGCTGTTTCTACGCATCCATTTTCTTCGCTCCCATCGAACCGAAACTTTTTCGTGTGGACAGATCACGTTTTGATCAGTTTTTGACGGTGGGATTGATCTAGATCTTGAGTCAAGATCATCACCACGTCCATACTTGATCCCTACACCCTTGTTCGTCATAAAACCCCATGAAAGCCCATTAAAACATGCAAGAACACGTACAAACTGGTTTAATAAAACAGCATCATAGGATTTGCATTCATCTACACCATTGCATCTTGAGTAAAGTTTGTGCATGATGTTTGATTGCTGTAAATTTTGTATGTGCGTGGTTGTGAGTAGAAGGAGAAGCTCAGGAAGCCATCTACGAAGAACTACAGCACCAAGACTTCGAGACGCTCGGACAACAAGAGCCACGGGAGCAAGACAAGTGCCCCTTGACCATATTGATCCCATGTTTTGAAACTGTTTTGTTTGCAAAAACTCGTATGCTTGCGTCAACTTGATGGGACACCCTTTTATAGGAGTTTACTAGTTTTTTTAACCATCCTTTTCACCAGGAAAGTTGATGAGTCGGGTATGGTCGTTTTTCCTTTTTGCTTTGCTTAATCTACGGGATACGGGAAGCTGAATTAAAATATGGTTATCGACTGCACTCATTCAAATAATGATAATGATAACTTGATGATGTTAATGAGCATGGAATCAGGGGAGATCTAGGAAAGCTTGGTTCGTGGATGTTGCTGAATGAGAAGGTGGTTTACTTGCCGTAGATCTAAGGACCGGTTCATGCCAGCAAATGCAAGGAAAACAGTGCCACCACAAGGCCAAATATGGGTGCAGCTTAGCTGACTAATTAGGTGTGTTGCTAGCTTGTTATGGACCGTGGATGGCGCGGGTAATGGGAGTCGAGAGAGGACTACCCTGAGAACTGCATGGCACAAGAGGGGGCCCGTGGGTTGGAGAATGGTGATTCGAGCCTGCAGGTGAAACCTCAGTGAGTCCATACATATAGTAGCCCCTTTGTAAAGGCTATTTTGTGATCTCTTGGCCATACACCGACGGTTGTGTACTGGTATAATGGAGATTCTGCAGTCGCCGACAGGTGACGAAATCACAAACTTGTGGGTAAAGTGGTGCCACCTCTGCAGAGTGTAAAACTATCATGATAGCCGTGCTTACGGTCACAAGCACCTGGCCAACTCACATGATTAGAAGGAAAACTTGGGATGTTTATTCGGTATGGTTATGGTATGGTCATTGGGATTGGTTTCGGGACTGTTTAAGTCTTGACAATGAGTTTGGTTTCGGTTGTATGAATATGAGATGGTTATGAATACTTATGAGCATGAGATGAACTTGAGAAAGATTAATGGTTGGTTGAGACTTGATAAATGGTGGATCATGATGGAGAAATTGATGCTGAAATACTTGGTCATGTTGGGATAAATATCACTTAGAAATAGTTGCTGTTTTTACCATGTTTTTGAAATAAAATTTGCTTGCTGCAATGAGCCTTTTTATTCCATACCTTGTTGTAAGCTACATGTCATACTTCTTCCGCACTTGCTGAGTACGTCATGTACTCACCCTTGTATTATCACCTAAACATCAGCAACAGGAGAAGACTACTTCAAAGACCATGTGGAGTACTAGGCGTGCGAACTACCGTCAAAATGCCTGTGGAGTTGAAGATGGAGCCGCTGCTGCTTAGTTATTTTCCGCTGTCGTTTAGAGACTTCCGCTGCAAGAATAAGTTAGAGATTTATGAATGAGACAATGAGTCAATGTAATAAAGTATTTAAACACTATTTATTCGTGGTTATATTCTAAAATCAGTTTGTGGATTACATGTGTATGTGCGATGAACATCCTGGGCACACATATGCATTAACTTGGTTCTGTTTTCGGACGCGGGTGTCACATCGTGCTTATATTGTCGCGTGTTGCCTTCCACTCCAACTAAAAGTCCTTTTGTCGTCCTTTCACGTCAGTATTGAAGTCTTCTACCTGCCTCCGGCCCGGGCTCTAGCCTTGATTGCTCCTTCTCCCAGCATCGTCGGCTGGGCTCGGAGTTCTGGTGTTGCTTCCGACCTTGGAGGTCAGTGGCTGAAAGTGCATGTAGGCATTCACTTGTGGATTTTGGACTATTGATGACAAACAAATTGAGATCCTAATAAATTCGTTGAGATGATTGTAGGTGTACAAAGACTAGAACTTATGGTGCAATCAAAAAGGTGAAAATGAGGAGTGAGAAAAGGAAAAGCCCAAATGATCAAGGAAGCGCAAAGTAGATATCAATGTATAGGACATGTGTTAGAGACACATCCTAAGAGATTATATCTTTGTGTAGAGGGTAAGGGCTGAAATATTAATTAAGAAATACACTGAAGCACCGGACTAGTCCGTTCACTAGCGGACTAGTCTGATCGACTTACTGTTCTCACACGGACAAGTCCGTAACAGAACCAGACCAGTCCGTTCAACTCACTGACCTCACTCGGACAAGTTTGGACATTGCCGGACAATTCCGTTCAAACTTTTGATATTCACTCAACACATATCACCCTGCACCAGACAATTCCGAGTCTCTAGACCCATCACGAACTAGTCCGGATAAATTTCTGTTCCAATACAGACAAGCCCGGACATCTCACACAAATTAGGGTTTCAGGTGTACTGCACAATTAACGCAAATTTCACGAAAACTGTATAAATAGGTGATCCATGACCCCACAACAAAAGAACGTGCACAACAGTGAACAACTAAGAACCCTAGCGCCACCACTCGTCCCAAGAGCACGGAAACACCTCTCCCCACACATCTAAAGCCCTTAAAAGTTAAATCTTTTGGGAATCCAGATTTGGGATAGAGAGATCGTCTTCTACGCATCGCTAAGCTCTTGGGGTTTGATCTCTTATACACTCTTGCATCTGTTGTAAATCTTTTGAGTGTGTTTGATCGCTTTTCTCTCTGTAACTTTGTGGGAACCCTTAACGTGTGAGGTTGCCCCCCCGACTTGGTGATTGCCCCCGTGATAGTGGAACTCAAGTTGGCCTTCGTGGTGACTTGAAGAGGTAAAGGGTTTATTGAGACCCGGCTCTGCGTGGGCTTCTCAACAAGGAAGGAGATCTCTTTGGTGAGATCGAACCTCGGTAAAAATCCTTGTCTCTTGTGTTCTTGTTATTTACTTTTGCAATCATCATCA
Source organism: Neostapfia colusana (assembly GCA_030760725.1). NCBI lineage: Eukaryota > Viridiplantae > Streptophyta > Magnoliopsida > Poales > Poaceae > Neostapfia > Neostapfia colusana. Next base: position 36,448,678 of record JASWHV010000009.1, on the reverse strand, counting down.
TCATATAGGGCATAGGGTTGATTAATCTTGCAACATATATTAATCTTGTATTCCTCGTTCAAATTAATCATCCTAAAACATACACAAGTTGTTAGGATAATTTACTTAATTTCGCTGCTAGAACATTTGAGGATAATACATTAAACAATCTATCTTTTCATCGGTATAACTAGCATACCGTACTAGTCTGTACCGATACCTGACTAGTCAGGCCCCTCCTGTATTTGACGAATTTGTTAAGTGTTACAGGAAAAGTTTTCAACGATTATTCACCCCCCTCTAGGCCACATTCAATTGGTATCAGAGCAGGGCTCTCCTTTTATGAGACTCACCGCTCGGATAAACAAATGGCCCCCCACAAGAACAACGAGATCCTAGAAATGCCCATCATTGGAGACGAACAAGACTCCAAGGCATTCGATGTGCTCATGGAGCATGAACACGATGATGAAGAAGTGAACTCAAGGCGCTTCTAAGGAAGAAGCTTCTAAGCCAGAAGGGTAAGAAGGAGGATGAAAAGCCAAAAGGGGGTAGTCATCAAGACTACTCCCGGTATCCTTTTAATTATGAGAAGCTTAACAACTACAATCATTATCTTTCTATTCCCATGGGAAGACCTCCACAGTTTGACGGCAATGATTACTCAATGTGGGAAGTATAATATGAAGATGCATCTTATCTCACTTAATCCTAGTCTTTGTCATATAGTTTGTACAGGTATAGATATCCCAGGCACCGACCATGAACTCACCCCAAAGCAAGAACAAGCAATTTACCGCAATGCACAAGCCGTTGCGGTGATCACTTCATCCTTGAGCCGAGAAGAGTTCACCAAGGTGGACTCAAGACTGCTCATTGGAGAAGACTTGAAGTTGCCGAAGACATTTGGCATACACTCAAGACTGCTCATGAAGGGAACCACTCCGTCTAAGAAGCCAAGATTGAAATGCTTGAAGGAGAATTGGGGAGATTTGCCATAGAAGATGGTAAAACTCCTCAAGAGATGTACAACCACTTGAAGACACTCATCAAAAAGATCCGTTCTTATGGAAGCAAGAAGTGGCTGATCATGAGGTTGTGAAGAGAATGATAACAGCCTTTATGCCTCGGAATGTCACCTTGTGTTCCATGATAAGAGAAAACCCGAGGTTTCACAAAATGACCCCCGATGAAGTCCTTGGCAAAATTATCAATCATGATATGATGGAGAAAGAAGCTAAATATGTCAAAGACTTAGCTGAACTTACCACATCCAAGAAGAAGGAGGTCACCCTCAAGGAAACTTGCAAGACCAAAGGGAAGGGGACTCGTGAGACATATGAAGAAGAGAACACTGACGATATAAGCACAGATATGGATGATGAAGAGATGGTGCTCTTCATGAAAAAATTCAAGCGCATGATGTGAAGAAGAAGAGGCAGCAACTCAAGTGAAGGAAAGAACAAAGAAAACGGAAAATCCAAGGCTCGACGTACTTGCTACAACTGCGGAGAATACGAACACTTTATTGTTGATTGTCCTTATGAGGAAAACAAGAAGAAGAAAGAAGCGAAGTCGCAAGAGAATAAAATTTTCAAGAAAAAGAAGCAAGCACATCAAGCGCACATCGGCAAGGAGTGGGACTCAAACGACGAGTCCTTCTCAGATGATGAAGATGAGATAGCAACAATTGCCATTAAAAAGCCAACCAAGAAGTCTACACTCTTCCCAAACCTGGGAGGAAGGGAGAACCACAACCACCTTTGCCTCATGGCTAAGGAAGGGAAGAAGAAGCTTCGACTTACACCCCCCTCTTAGATTCCTCTAATGATGATTTTGATAGTTCTAGTGAAAATGAGGAAATGCTAAAAGGATTGAGCAAAACTGCACTAAGAAAAATGAAGATGTTGTCGGATGAAATCTTTGAGAAGGAGGAGCTTGTCAACCGTCAAGAAGATATGCTCATCCATGAAAGGAAGAGATATCAAGAGGTTGAAACGCTTCTTGAGCTTGGAAAGGAGAAAAGTAAGGCACTTGAGCTCGAGCTAGCTTTGAGTAAGGAAACTTACACAAAACTAGAAGACTCACACATTGCTGTCAAGGACGTACTTGCTAACTTGATGAAAGTTAACAAAATCCTTGAATTGCAGGTGGAGTCAGTCAAGCAAAGTGACACTTCCTCCTCTAAAAGCTCACCTTCTCAAGATGTCAAGTTGACAACTATTAAAACTTGCACATGCTCTAGTAAGAAGGCTAATGTAACAGATGAATCCAATGCTACACAAGCTAAGCATCCATCCCAAAGCAGCATCTTTGACAAAGAAAAATAAAATATGCACGTAGTGCATATATGGTCACAAGACCTTCTAATGTCAAAGATGGTCTTGGGTATGCAAGAGGTAAGAAGCAATTCACTAGTAGTCAAAATTAGAATCATATTGCCTTTGTTAAAGAAAAATAACATGAATCTTAACTGAAAACATTATTTAATACTTTTGATGCATCTTATGTCCTTATGAAAAATAAATCTGGATATATTTATGCTAAATATGCAGGGCCATGCCACAAGAGACCCAAAGCTTGTGTGTGGGTGCCTAAAACACTTGTGACTAACCTTTCAGGACCCAAGCAAACTTGGGTACCTAAAACCAAGACATAACTCTGTTTCGCAGGCCTATTCCCCTGACGGATCAAAATGGGTGCTCGACAGTGGATGCACCAATCACATGACCGGAGAAAGGAGAATGTTCGTAGAGTATGAGTGAAACGCAGATCCAAGTGAACAAATTTATTTTGGAGACAACAGCCAAGGAAAAGTCCTTGGCAGCTGTAAAATTGAAATCTCCTCTCAACACACTCTCTCAATGTTTTACATGTTCATTCCTTAGATTATAATCTTTTTTCCACTCAGCTATGTGACAAAGGATACAATTTATTATTCACTAATGAGGGTGTGACAGTCTTTATAAGAAGCGATAACTCAATTGCATTCAAGGGAATGTTGAAGGGAAAACTTTATCTTGTTGATTTCAACAAAGATAAAGCTGAACTAACCACTTGCTTGGTTGCAAAAACTAACATGGGATGGTTGTGGCATAGATGGCTAGCCCATGTTGGGATGAGGAATCTGCAGAAACTTCTAAAGGGTGGTCACATCTGATGTTTGAAAGATGTCGTGTTTGAGAAAAACAGGCCATGTAGCGCATGCGAGGCGGGGAAACAAGTTGAAGCACCACACCCTGCAAAGAACGTGATGACTACATCAAGACCGCTGAACTTCTTCATATGGACCTCTTTGATCCAATTGCTTATATAAGCATCAGCGGTAACAAATACGGTTTAGTCATTGTTGATGATTTTTCTAGATTTACCTGGGTATTTTTCTTGTATGATAAATTAGAGACCCAGGGGATTCTCCAGAAGTTCTTGAAGAGAGCGCAAAATGAATTCTCCTCAACCATCAAGAATATTAGAAGTGACAACGGAACGAAGTTCAAAAATACTCAAGTTGAGGAGTACCTGGATGAAGAAGGAACAAAACATGAGTTTTCGACACCCTACTCCTCTCAACAAAATGGGGTGGCCGAAAGGAAGAACAGGACGCTCATTGAGATGGTGAGGACAATGCTAGATGAATACAAGACTTTATACCGGTTTTGTGCTGAAGCGGTAAACACCGCTTGTCACGCCACGAACCGGCTATATCTTCACCGACTTTTGAAGAAAACACCATATGAGCTCCTCACTTAGCAAACCAAATGTCTCATATTGTAGAGTATTTGGAAGTAAATGCTTTATTTTGAACAAGAAACCAAGGACTTCAAAGTTCACTTTGAAATCTGATGAAGGGTTCTTGCTTGGTTATGATTCGAACGCCTATGCCTATCGTGTTTTCAACAAAGTCTCTAGCATTGCTGAAGTGGCACGTGACATAGTGTTTGATGAGACTAATGGCTCCCAAGTGGAGCAAGTTGATAAGTGTGTGTTAGGTCAAGAAGAAGCCCCATGTCAAGCATTTTGGAGGATGGCACTTGGTGATATTCGACCGCAAGAGCAATCACAAGACTCAAATGCTCAATATGTACCTCAACAAGAGAGCAATGATCAAGGGGAGCTTCGGCACAAGATCAACATCAGCAGAATCAAGAAGATCAATATGTGCATGTAAGTAATGATCTAGGGGGAGACATTGACAATGAAGATAATGAAGAGCAAATGATCTCGTAAGTGCCTCACCCAAGAGTACATCAGAGTATACAAAGAGATCATCTTATCGACAACATCATTGGAGATATTGCAAAGCGAGTAACTACTAGATCTCATATTGCTAATTTTTGTGAACATTACTCTTTCGGCTCGTTTCTGGAACCATGGATATAGGGGTTGAAGAAGCACTAAAAGATCCAGATTGGGTGACCACCATGCAAGAGGAACTAAACAACTTCAAAAGAAATGAAGTATGGGAGCTTGTGCAAAGACCAAAGGCAAACATCGTGGGCACCAAATGGGTCTTTCGGAACAAGCAAGATGAACACGGAGACATAACGAGAAACAAGGCATGACTTGTGGCAAAATGTTACTCACAAGTCGAAGGTTTGGATTTCGACGAAACCTTTGCTCCCGTAGCTAGACATGAGTCCGTTCTTATTTTATTAGCCTGTGCTACTCACAACAATTTTAAGCCGTATCAAATGGATGTCAAAAGTGCATTCCTCAACGGTCCTATCAAGCAAGAGGTGTATGTGGAGCAGCCACCAGGATTTGAAGATCAAGAGTACCCCAACCATGTGTACAAACTGCGCAAGGCTCTCTATGGCCTCACACAAGCTCCCCAAACTTGGTATGAGTGCCTTAGGGACTTTCTCACTCAAAATGGATTTAAAATAGGAAAAGCTGATTATACTTTGTTTACAAAGCATTTTGATGGTCATCTATTCGTATGTCAGATTTATGTTGATGACATCATTTTTTGTTCTTCTAATAAATATTTTTGTGAACAATTTAGTAAAATTATGACAGACCGACTCAAGATGTCAATGATGGGTGAATTGAAGTTCTTTTTGAGATTCCAAGTGAAGAAGCTCAAAGAGGGCACATTCATTTGCAAAACTATGTACACGCAGGACATCCTCAAAAAGTTCAATAAGGACAAAGCCAAGCCAATCAAGACCCCCATGGCAACTAATGGACATCTCGACCTCAACGAAGATGGTCTAGATGTGGATCAAAAGGTATATCTGTCTATGATTGGTTCACTACTTTATTTATGTGCATCTAGGCCTGATATTATGCTTAGTGTGTTTACGTGTGCATGGTTTCAAGCTGCACCTAAAGAGTGTCATTTAATAGCTTTAAAATGAATTTTAAGATACCTTGTGCACACACCTATTTTAAGGCTTTGGTATCCTAAAGGATCCAAGTTTAACCTTATAGGGTATTCCGATGCCGACTATGCAGGCTGCAAAGTCGATAGGAAAAGCACCTCAGGAACCTGCCAATTTCTTGGCAGATCCTTAGTTTCATGGTCCTCAAAGAAACAAAATTACATTGCTCTTTCCACAGCTGAAGCAGAGTTATGTTGCAGCTGGTAGTCGTTGCGCACAGCTACTTTGGATGTGACAAACTCTAAGGGATTATGGTTACAATTTGAACCATATTCCACTCCTATGTGATAATAAAAGTGCCATAAAAATTGCTCACAATGCAGTAGAGCACTCAAGAACCAAGCACATAGACATACGTCATCATTTTCTAAGAGATCATTCATTAAAAGGTGACATAGTAATATCACATGTTAGAACTGAAAAACAACTAGCGGACATGTTCACCAAGCCACAAGATGAAAAGAGATTTTGTGAGCTTAGAAATGAATTAAATACACTTGATGCACGAAATGTGGCTTGAAACATTGCATACCTGATTGATTCTTCAAAGTCTGCTTACTTTTGCGAAAATTCATCTCTTATCTCAATTTTCTCTTGAAAACTATTTCAATTATTGAATCTTGGTGAATTATGACCATTGTATAATTATTGATTGCTTACTGGTCATGTTCATCAAGATTATTTGTGAAATGTTGACCTTTAGATAATTATTAGATCAAATTCCCAAAATCTCTTTGTTCTAATTCTAAACTGTCCAGCTGACCCGGACTAGTCCGTTGCCGGTGACTAGTCCGGATCTTATCCGGTGTACCGGACTTGTCTAGTCCCTTGCGGACTAGCCCGTTACTATCTGGCTTAACCCTAACCCACCGCCAAAAGTCTATCTTCTTCCTCCTCCTCAGCATTCTCAGGAGTATGAAGATGAAGATGAATATGAAGATGAAGACATGACTGAGAGTGAGAGAAGGACGGACGGAGAGTGATTCCCCTCAATTTTTTCTCTTTTTGGTGCCTTGATGCCAAAGTGGGAGATTGATTGAGACTAGACTAGTAGTCTATTTTTAGCCTTAAGGACTAGTGATCATGGACATGTATCTTTTGTGTTTTTAAGTTTCAAACTATTGTAATCTCTATTTGGATGTCTATTTTGTTTAATATGAATGTGTGATGTTAATATTGGATGTCCATTTTGTTTAATATGAATGTGTGATGTTCATATTGATATTCCTGTGATGGTTACTTCTATAATTTCTGTATTTTTCATTATGCACATCACAATATCTGCTCACACACACTTTATAGGCACCCCACCATAAAGAGTGCATATATGCGAAAAAAATTTATGTTTATATGTCATCCTCATATATGCACACTTTATGAAAATCAATGTTTACTCTTAATTGTGAAATCTCAATTGATTGTCATCAATCACCAAAAAGAGAGAGATTGAAAGTGCATCTAGGCATTCCCTTGTGTGTTTTTGGATGATTGTGTGAAATCCCGAAAATTCTAGCATGTGGAGCTGCAAATCACACCGAGAAAATGAGAGGGAATTTAAACTTTTGAATTTAAAGGTGTGAGCTCCAAGTCTAAACTTGAACTTGCAAAAATTCCCGAACACGGAGATCTAAAGCTATCATTTGGTTCTCCACATATCCAATAATAGCCTGGCAAATTTTCAGAGCATTGGAAAAGGATTTCCTATTTGTTGGAATTTAAACGGGAGAAGGTTCGAATTTGAATTTAAATCTCAGTTTCAAATTCCGACATCACCGAAATTCAAATTTGATTGCACAATAGTGTTCCTCATATTTCTTTTGGCCTATCCTCCAAATTTTATCAAATTTGGAGCTCATTTTCTATTTTAAATCGAAATGGGGGATAAGAGGGAGAATTGTGGCTGGGTGGACCACACTGGTCAGAGATACACGTAGTAGCTGTGCCGTGCTCTGTTTCTCAGTGACCGGGAGAGCGCCACCTCCCGTCGATCAGCGCCACCTCCTGCTCACGGATGAGAACGAGTAAAGAGTGAGCAACACGCTGCCTTCCCTGTGAACTGGCTCTCTTGCGCTCTCCACAGCCCCTGCCTCGCACACCGAAGGAAAACCAGCCATTGCAGCCGACGACCTTCTCTGTTCCCCGGCGCCCGGCTGCTAGAGGCCTTTTCGTAGCTGACGGTCTACACGGAAAAGGAGTGCCCTCAGGTGTGCAAACTGACGGTGCAATCCCCTTCTCCTTTTGTGCATCGCTGTGGATGAATTTTGCAATTCTTTGCTTCGGTATGCCTAGAACCGAGCCTCACCAATCTTCAAAATTCGTCGTGATCAGTCCACCATCACGTGTGCCAAGCTACAAACATGATCTAGACACTCCCACGCCCCTCTAGGATCAAAAATCATCGAAAATCATCAAGATTTGGCGCTGTTCTTTGAGAATTTCGGGCCGGCACTGATTTTCGCCCTAGGTCGCCGATGAGTCCCTATTTGCAGCCATTCTTGAGCCCATTTGAGATCATGCCGGTGATGAGGGATCCCCCATGGTGCTTTAGAGCCTAAGAACCGACCATTTGGTGGAGAATTCACCGTGCACGACCTCGCCAAAGCCCTAGGGTTTGCTGTTGCCGGTGCGCCCTGTTTCCCGGCGAGTTTCAGCCGCAGGCGACCTCACCAACGTGTTCAGCGTGGGGGAAAATGCGGGGGCGGCCAGCAGGGGGTCCGGAGGTGGCTGGGAAGTGTCTTTCCAACGACCTCACCGGAGGGAGCCGCCACTGCTCTGTTTGGCGCGAGACTGAAGGTTAGGGATGACGAGTGGGACCCACTGTCGGCATTTAAACATTTTCCAGAATTTCCCATTTCAGTTCAAATTTGGAGAGCCATAACTTTGTGTAGGGGTGTCCAAAAATTTCGAAACAAATTTTGTTGGGTTCTTCTCAAATAGTACTATCCAGGGATGCAGCCCAATGTTTATGAAAATCTCTGGATTTGGCTCATTAATTCACTTAATACAAAATTTGTATGAATTTTTACAGGAGTTTTGTTGATTGGAAAATTCCCAAATTTTGGCAGGACATTCTTCCAAAAATCCTTGAACTCCAATAAAATTTTCATAGGCATTGGACTTTATTTGCTTGGCCAAATGTTGATTCAGTCTTGTATGTCTCTTAAAATTAGGAAAAATAACAGAATGATTTTCAGGTTTTAGCCCCAACTTCTAAATTCCATATCTCGGTGTAGAAAGCTCCAAAAATGGTGAAACCAAGTCTTATGGACTCATGAGACTCTAAAGTTTCTGAAAAACCAAATTTGCAGCATGACAAGACACTAGAATTGCCATAGGAATTTAGAGAAGCCAAATAGCTAAGGAAATTCTTTAGGCCACATCTTACATCAACTTTGTTTGAAATTTTGCAAGCCATACCTCTGTATGATCTATGGACCACTGTATAAATTTCAGAGCAAGTTGAGATCATCGTCTCAAGTTTCTGCTAATCCTTTCTAGTTTCATCCTTATATCCTTTACCTAGTTCTTTAAACTTGAGTTCCAAAATTCTCCAATGCTCACAGTGTTCATGTCTCTGTTCCAGCACATAGCCAAACCAAATTCTTGAGTCTTAGTTAGTTAGAACCCTTTCTTAAGTCATAAAACATCTTTGTTTTATAATTTCTTTACTTGCAACATAAAACTGTGCATATTCATGTCGGTAGAAAATACGACGAAGGAGGTCGACGAGCAACTTGACTCGGAGCAGCAAGTTGAGGGTTAACTCATCGCCAAGCTACTGACTATAAGGTAGAATTAAACCTGCAGCAACATAAGGCAAGCCCCAGTTTGCATTTAACAACTTTTTAGTTACATTTTACTTTGTATCACTTCTATTGGTCTAGTATGAATTGTGCATTAGGTCAAGGTGATTGATACTCCAAATGCATGACCCAAAAACCCTTAAAGTACAGTATAGAACAAGTTACCTTCGTGTAGATTCTGCTAGGCTTAAGTTGTATAGGATCCGGTACAAGTTGGGTAGTTGGAAGCTACTCGCGAGTTTAGGATGTTGGTTCAGCGGGGTATGATTCTAGAGAATGAAACTTCTGGAATGAAAAATGAGACCGAGCAGAGAGTAGGAGCAGCAGGACGTTGGGCCTGTGTGGCTATAGCTCTGTTTGTGTCGGTTAAGGACCGATGCGTATGCCGCCCTGCAGATCAAGTTTGAACAGTACCGGATGCATACTGGAATTATGGGGTCCAGGAAACCGATGTAACTCGGGTACTCTCCTGTCGAAACTTATACGGCTGTCCTTTGGGGGTTGGTGTCAGAGGTGTAAACCCGCTAGCGGAGCAAATTTGACGTGTTCCGTGTAGTGGCCCTTCTGATGGGTCGGCGGAACTGGTTCGGCATTGGAGTGACGTGTGAAAGGTTGCTGCATACAACGTAAGAAAGAGCTCTTGTATGAGTCTTTCGAGGTGGGTGTATGTGTCGTGTATGCCGGGTGTGTCCTGATTGCAATCACCATCCCTCGCGGTTATATGAGTACCACTTGTTCAATGAGTTGTGACGTAGTAATAATTTCCAGATAAAGTGAGATGAATCATTACTGATGTGAAGTTCTTAAATTCATTGTATTGCCAACCATGTATGCTGTAGTTGTAGAGATCACTAAGTTTATTTTCCTCTTTGCGCATCAACACATCATAGGAAAGCGTTTCTTGTTTGATTGTGGACTTCCGATGTGAGGGCTGCCTAAGGCATAATAATCTGCTGCTATGAACCTGAAAGTAAGGATCAAAATTTAGGCGTGTCGTTGTTGCATCATATTTTTCCTATGTTAGTAATCCCTGCATGTAGAGTTTCATGGATAGGAGTGTCGGTTAAGTCTTGCTGAGCCATCGTGCTCACGGTTGCATTATTAGTGTTATGTAGGTTATAAAATTTGCTATGAAAATTGTTGTTCGGTGAGCCATCAGAGACTCACCAGAAACCCTGCCGCTGCACTCATCTTTGTGGAAGCTAGTAAGAAGCGTCCACGGGCTGGACGTCTTCTCTTTTGCATAGTTAGGACCGAGAGTAAGTGTGTATGTATATTCCGCTGCGTGTACCCTCGTGGTACAATATTTTGTAAATGACATTATCTTGAGAAATAAAAGACTATGTACTTTATGGTTCTTTTCATGTATGCTGTTGGGTGCCGCATCGCATGGCACCACCCAATGTGTATCCTGTAGTGTGGATCCCAGAAGTTGTGGGGACCACCCCATGGTTCACCCACTCCAGGATCGCATAGGGTGGTGCTGTGCGATGTGGCACCCAACAGCACACACGAAAAGAATTAAGAACAACATACAAACTTTTATTTGATATAAAACAGTGGAAGTCTTTTTACAAAACTTAATTCTACAGCGCAAGTCTTACTAACAGCTCAACTCTCAGCCTAGCTATGCAAAAGTGCAGCTGTCCAGCCCGGGGACGCTACAGACTAGCAGCACTCCAACGAAGATCACGGCAGCGTGCAGGGCTCCAGCTCGGCCGTGTAACCCGACGGGGGCACTGCCTCATCCTCGGACCCCTCCTCATAGCTCTCACCTGCATACAGATCAAATATTGCAACCGTGAGCACGATGGCTCAGCAAGGCTTAACCGACTAGCCTAGACATGGAACTCTACATGCAGGGATGTGTAAGATAGGAAAAAGGACTTTGCAACAAGGACATGCCTATAAGTTGATCCTTACTTTCAGTTTTATAGCAGCAGATTCATGTGCCTTAGGCAGCCCTCACATTGGAAGTCCACAATCAAACAAGAAATGCTCTCCTCCGATGTGGTGATGCCCAAAGCGGAAAATAAAATTAATTAGCTCTATATCTACAGCAGACATGGTTTCCAAAACATTAATATATCATCACAGCATATTATCATTCATATGGCTTACTTCACTTCTTACTGCGTCACAGAACAGTGAACAAGCGGTACTCAAATAACCGCGAGGGACGGTGATTGCAATCAGGAGACACCCGGACAACACGTTGCATACACCCACTTTCAGAAGCGTGATTCAACACCCCTTCCTACTCTGTTGTATGCACCAACCTTTCAAAGGCAACCCAAATGCCGAACCGGTCCATCCGTAATGGGCAGGAGGTCCCCGCGTGGAGCGTCACTGTGCCCACCGGCAGATTTACACCTTGCTACCCTCAACCCACTCCTATTTACGGTTGGGTAAGACTCGACACCATGGTTAACCAATTACATCGGTTTCCTGCTTATGTCAGTATGCCATCCGGTACTGTTCGATACTTGTTCAGCAGGACCGCACACGACTCGGTCCTCAATCGACACCAACAGGGCTACGCACGTGAGACCTCCGCTCACTGCTTCCTATCCCCCCTGCTGGGTCTCATTTTTTCCATTCTTAAGCCATTTTCTATTCTGACCAAACCGTGTCATAAAACCTTACCTCGCGAGTAGATTCCAACTACTAGATTCTACCGAGATCCTAAGCATATTATCATGGCATTCTCTACTCGTCGAGTCTGTCAACTACCCAACTCTCCATAGGATTTAAAAGGTTATGCAAGTGGGGTTTCAATCATCCTAACCCTAATGCAAACATTCACCCTAGACATAAGTGATACAAATAAAGAATTTGCAAAAGTACTTAAATGCAAACCGGGGCTTGCCTGGTTGCGAGTCAAACGGGAATATAGCTTCAGGTGGGAGGACGTCCAAGGGCTCCGGTGCGTCCTCAACTTCGGTCACTAAATGAAATGTAACAAAATATGTGTATAAGTATTAAGGACTTATAAGAATTGAACTTCTATTCATAGCTACTGCTATTTATGTTCTTAATTGGCTTTGGGATTTTTACAGTGGATACTAGACTCTCTAAGGATGATCTGAACAAAATTTGGAGAAATGTCATTGCACAATGTAGTCTCCAAAATCCCTACAAGTACAAGGCTTCTATGAATTTTGAGCCCAAATCAGGAGTTTTGACATATCTAAAAGTTGGATAGAAGTTCTGAAAAAGTTTCTGTTTAAATTTGAATTTCCAAATAAAGGCAGAACTTTGGAAGGCAATTTAGCCTAGCAAATGAACTCTAATGAAGCCCAAATTTTTACTGGAGGTCAGTTCCTATGAAATTTGCTTCCCAAATTTGGGAGTGTTTCATAAAGAATTGCTCCTGTAATAAATCAATAAAGATTTAATAAAAACTTTCTACAGAAATTCCGGGGCATTTTCATAGCAAGCAATTTGTTTCTCTGTGAAGTACTCCTCATGAGGATTCCAACAAAATTGGTCTCACCCTTTTTGGAGTTTTCTACACAAAGTTATGGGTCTCCAAAGTTTGAACTGAATTAGGAAAATCTGGAAATGTTTAAATCCTGGCTGTGGGGCCCACCCGTCAGCTCCCTCTTCTACCTCACGCCAAACAGAGGAAACCGCGGCGTTGCTCCAGCGAGGGTGGCGGAAAAAGCCTTCCTGGCCATCTCCCGGGCCCAAACATGGCTGCCCCCTGTTTTCAACTACGCTGAACACCCTGGTAGGGTCGCCGGCGGCTGACTCTCCCCAGAAACCATCGCGCACCGGCAACAGTGAGACCTAGGTCTTCGGCGATGTCGCGGCGGCCCATTCCTTCACCAAATGATCAGGGTTTTGGCTCTAGAGAATCAGTGGATGGTGTAGAAGCTCGGCATGGAGTCTAAACTGGTCGGGGAGCGCTGGAAACCCATCGGCGCCGTGCGCCCGATGGGGTCCGGTGGTGCTCCATGATCAAAACACGGAAATTCTCCCTCTATACCCCATATCTAGGTCTAAAATCGATGGAGGAAGTGCGCCAAGTAGTTAGGAAGCTTTGTGTACAGTTTGGATCAACAAGAACACGAATTAACGAAGAATTTGACAAATTCCTACCTCGGGGTCGGTCTGTACCACCCGGGAGAAAATCTTGAAATTCTTTGAAACGACCCCAACGGTCTTGTCGAGCCAGGATCACGCTGAGGGGTGCTGCGTTGCACAGCACCGGATAACACACGTCAAAGGTACAAGCGGAAGCGAAATTTTATTACATAAACAGGTTTATGAACATGTTTACATCAAAATAAGTTTAGTCTACACTCGCGGGCGTAGACTACGCATCAAGTCCACGTTCAGCCCTTGAACGTGTCCTTGCTAGCACACACGCACACTAACTCTGCGGCGTGCACGACTCCCACTCGACGGGGTTCCCCTCCTGGGGTTCCGTCTCCTCCTCTGGAGTCCCTTCCTCATAGAACCCTGCAAAAGCTTCAAACACAAGCAGTGAGCACGAAGGCTCAGCAAGTCTGACCCGTCTCACCTAAACATGGAACTTCTACATGAGGGGTGATGGGTTACATGAGGTAAAAATCAATTGCAAGGACTCGCCTAATTAGTGGAACCTTACTTTTAAGTTTTAGCAGCAGGTTGTGGAGAACCTTACGCTAAGGCACATGAGAGAGCCGCAATCAAACAAGAAACGCATTTCTCTCATGTACTTTGCCCAAAGTTGAAAGGAACTTTAGTTAGCTCTAAACTACAACAAACCATTAACAAGCAAAGTCCATCTTTCAATCAGCAACATTTTAACATGTAACTAGCCTGTTCTTTCTATGTCACGGTACAGTGAACAAGTGGTACTCACTGACCATGAGGGATGGTGATTATAATCGATTTACACCTGCAGGGTTACCCGAACAACCCGTCACGTACGCCCGTACTCGATGTTGCCTACAACAACCATCACAGACGCCGTACGCGACTACCTTTCGCCCGTCAGCCAAATGTTGAACCGGTCCAATCGTCCCGAGCACGAGGTCTCTGCATGCGCATCTCAGTGCCGCCAGACGATTTACACCTCGAGCTCTCAACCTACCCTCTGAACGACCAGCTATGCCTCAACACCCAGCTACCCGAGTTACATCGGTTTCCCAGTTCCCATATAGCCGGTAGGTCTTCGGTACTGTTCTAGCTTGTTCAACAGGCCCGTACACGGCTTGATCCTCAATCGACACAAGCAGAGCTACAGCACACAGGCCCCAAAGTCCTGTTGCCCTTACCCTCCGCTTGGTCTCATTTTCATGCCATGTGTTTCATGTGCTATCACTACCCGAGTCGAGTGCCTCTAGCCTATGCTCGCGAGTAGTTCCAACTACTCGACTTGTACCGAATCCTACACTAACTTAGCATTGCAGTAGCTAACAGGGTTTGCAATCCTAAACCCAACCCATGGTTTTCTTGGCTATGCATTTGGGTTTCCAAACAAGACTCTAATGCAAAGAATCAAAGTATGCAAAGATGTGCTCAAAACAATAAACATTTGTAAAAAGGTTAATGCAAACCGGAGCTTGCCTTGCTGCTCTTGGACGTAGGCTAGCTGTTCCTCCGGAGTAACAAAGTCTAGGACTTCGGGTTCCTCCTCGACCTTAGCGACTACATGATAGAAGCAACACATGTATTAATTTAAATGCAGTTGTATTAACTTTTAAACTTGTGAAGTCTATAACTCTTACTAGACAAGCCCAATGACTGTGAAATTTTTACTGTGGCTTGGTTACAACCTAAACAGAGACTTGGTCAAGTTTCAGTTGCAGCAGAGCTCATTTGACCCCTCCACAATTAATTATGTCCTTGACCTTAACTGAAGGCTCTTAGGGTGTTCTAAGGATTTTCATGAAACAAACTATGACTTTCTGATTACTAGATTTTCAGAGGGTTCTAATGGAGTTGGTCTCACTTAATTTGAAGGTTCCTGGCTAAAGATATGAGCTAAACAATTTCATAGAAAATTCTGAAAATGTTTCTGAACATTTTCTATTTTCTCTGGAACAGTTTCACTAATCACACCATTAGGTGGATCAAATTAGCTCAAATGGATCTGAAATTTTTACAGTAGTTCAGGAATATTTTGGTGAACATCCCAGCAACATTTCAGGATTTTCCTCCAAAGGATTCTCCAGTTAAATGTCCTAACAGTTTAAATTTTGAGGAATTAATTCTGGAGAAATAAGGGTTTTCATGAAGTGAAACTTAATTTGCTGGAAAGGGCTCGGAAAGCTGAATCCAACAAAATTTGGTTCACTCGATTTGGAGCTTTCTAGCCAAAGTTATAAGGATTTGAAGTTTGGATAAATTCTGAAAATCTGGGGAAAAGTTTAAATCTCGCGGGGGCCTGTGGGGACACGTGTCGAGCGCGGAGGTGTCCGGCACACCGGGGCTCACAGGGTATTTGCGCACCAGCACAGCCAATCCCGGCCACACGCGATCCCGATTTAAATTCTTCAGCCGCTGACACATGGGCCAGCCGGCTTCGTCTTCCTCCCGCCGTTCTCTCGCGCCCGCGCCGCCAACCTCGCCGGAGCAGACTCGGGGCTCGCCGGCTCGCCGCTGCCGGACCTCCCATGGTCTGAAACTCGCTGCCAGGGGGTTGTCGACGTCGAGGAATACGTCGGTGGTGTCAGGTCGGGCTGGGGGTGACCGGAAATAGCCCGGCGACGTGCCGCTGCCTCGGTTGAGGTCCGGCGCCGTCGACCGTGGGTTCTAACCCGCCAAGTGGTTCAGGGATGGCGGCAAGTCGGTCGGCACCGTGTGACCGATCGTGCCCGCCATGACCGCCCTCGATCGAGCTCGAAATTCGTCACTCCTAGACAGTTTCACGCCACGGATGCAGAAAATAACTTGATCGCCGGCTAGTCCAGCGTCTATGTGCAAGATTTGATAACCTCCGAAAGATCATAGAGCGAGAATTTAAAGAAACCGTACCGGAAGGTCAGTTTAAGGTTGCCGGAGCAAAAACTGAGAATTTGCCGGCGAGAGTTCACGGCGTGGCTTGAGCTTCAGGTGGAAGCAGCGTGGAGTCCGTGCGCTCCTGTTGCCGCCCTTGCTCGGCCGTGGAAGTGGCTGTAGTGTGCTGCCCACGTGAGACCGATCGCCGTCCTTCAGCTAAACTGCGGCGGTCGTCGTTGATCACGGGAACAGGGGCCGAAACCCGGTGGTTCAGGCGTTGGGAGGGTGGTGCTCGAGCTCAGGATGTCACCTGGCAACTCGGAGAGGCGAGGACACGATTGTTTGCTGTATTTTCCCGATCGACCGAGAGCTCGGTAAGAAAAGGAATGGCGCCGCCCAGTGTCGCTCACGGGGATAAGAAGGCACCCGGTCTTCACCCCGTTGAGGCGGTGACGGTCGCGTGGGGGCGCGAGCAGGCCGCCTGAGCGCCAGCGCGCGTAGAGGGGAAGCAGCTGGTGGCGCCGGTGGCTGCTCGGTGGCACAGCGGACAGCTGCTCGGTGGAATTTCCCACCGAGGCTGTGACTTTGTGTGCAAGTTTTGCCTCCTCCTCTCTATGACATGTGGGTCCCACCCGGGGTTTTAACCTCTGAAATTTACTCCTAATCACTGTTGTAAACAGTGAGTCCCAAAATACCCATGGTAATTCAAATTATTCACCCATGAGCCATTTGAATTGAGTAGAATTCAAATTGGGTTTGATTTGAATGAATTTCAGCACAAGTTCAGTTTTGAATTCAAATAAAGTTTGAATTTGTCCCACTTAGCTCATGTCAAGATCAACTCCAAATGGAGTGAAAATTGGTGTGTGAGCTCACAAAAATGTGCTGAATAAGAATATGTCTCCCACTTTTAAAATCATGGGATAGATGTGGCGGACCGGGATCCGCTCATCCAGGATCGCAGAGGGTGGTGCCGCGCAATGCGACACCCGACAGCACACGTCATAAGAACATAATATATTACATGGGAAAAACAGCTGAAACTGTACAAATAAGTACAAACTTCAGTTACAACTATTGTTTATGTTACACAGCGGAAGTCTACACTACACAACTCACGCCCGCCTATCTAGCAAAAGTCGGTTGCCCAGCCCTAGGGCAACCCACACTAGCTGCACGTCTCAGCTCAGCGCGGCGTGTACGGCTCCCACTCAGCCGTGGTCCCCGACGGAGGGTAACCCTCGCTGGTGGACTCGTACTCCGAGTCCGTGGGTGGCTCCTCACCTGAAAAACACTTAAGCAGCAACCGTGAGCACGAAAGCTCAGCAAGGCTTAACCGACTCACCTAAGCATGAAACTCTACATGAGGTATACCAAGACATAGGTTGGTAGTATTTCAGCAAAACGACACGCCTACACGTTCATCCTTAGTTCATCTTTTAGCAACAAGTTAACAGTTCATGAAATCTGAAATTTAGTAAGCAGTATTTGGTGGCACACATGTAGCAATACAATTATATCAACCAGCAATATTGAATCAACATGTTTCATCCATTAGTCTACGTTACGACGCAGTGAACAAGCAGTACTCGTCACCGCGAGGGACGGCGAATCGACTCGATATACACCTGCAGGGAAAACCCAAAGAGCACGTCACGTACGCCCACCCGTGGAGCTGCACAGCACGCTCACTCGATGTCGTACGGGACAACCTTTCACCCAACAGCCCAAACGTCGAACCGGTCGCACCGAAACGAGCAGGAGGTTCCCCACACGGAGCATCTTTCTATGCCCGTTGGCAGATTTCCACCTTGCTGCCCTCAACCTACACCTATAAATCGGTGTGCTATGCCTCGACGCCCGGAGGTTTAGGTCACATCGGTTTATCGGGGCCCATATATCCGATATGCCTTCGGTACATTCAATACTTGTTCAGCAGGGCCGCACACGGATCGGTCCTCAATCGACACGGGCAGGGCTGCGCACACAAGACTCTCTCTTGCTGCGCCCTAGCCCCTGCCTAGTCTCATTTTCATTACTAAAGTGATCTCACATCACTCAACCGAACCCGTGTGTCCCCAGCCTATCTCGCGAGTAGATTCCAACTACTCGACTTGTACCGAAGTCCTATGACTCGTTAAGCATAGCCTGTCTACTCGAGGTCCTTGACACTACCCTCACTCTTTTAGGAACCTTTGGTTATGCAAGTGGGGTTTCATTCATCCTATACCTAATGCACATACATACTTCATATGACACATGTAAACAAAGTAAAGCTTTTAAAAAGGGTTAATGCAAACCGGGGCTTGCCTTGTTGCTGCTGGTCAGTAGTTAGTTCCTCGTCCGGAAGAAGGAAGTCCAGCACTTCCGGAGTCTCTTCTTCAACGGCTACACGTTAATGAAATACTACATGTTAATTTAGATGCAAATGTGAGTTTAGAGTAAGACTTCTACTATTGGTTCTAATAACCAGCATCTAACACCTGGAACTTTGTTTAAGAATTTAAATATGAACTGGTGTTGGTGGTTTGGCTTGGACTTAGTCACATGGTCAAATGCTAAGTGGTTTTTCCCCTTTTCCATGTTAATTCCCTTAAGTGGTTAAACAGGACAGGGGTGATCTAGAGCTCCAGTAGAGCTGAGAATTTTTGTGTGAGTTCCTTGTCACAAGAAAACTCTCTGGACCAAACATTAGCACTTTTCATGGAGTGGTTTGCTCAGAATAATTCTCTTGGCAAATCA
The DNA here is from genome assembly GCA_030760725.1 of Neostapfia colusana. Classification (NCBI taxonomy): domain Eukaryota; kingdom Viridiplantae; phylum Streptophyta; class Magnoliopsida; order Poales; family Poaceae; genus Neostapfia; species Neostapfia colusana. The sequence goes on along the minus strand of JASWHV010000009.1, from coordinate 36,429,837 downwards.
GCAAGGGAGAATTAATTCTGAGGTAATACCCCTGTTCATGCTCAACTTAATGAACTACAATTTCTATTATAGCTCATAGAGTTTGCATGAATTTTCCTAGCATTTTTGGAGTCAAGGTTTGCCCAGAATTGAATTTCCAAGTTTTGGAAATTCTCTGAAAATGTTTCTGCATTCAAATGAACACAGCACCTTCCACTTTGAATTGCTCTGACCAAATCAACTCCAAATGGTCTGAAACTTTTACAGGGGTTTACTAATGTCCTAAAGAACATTCTGGCAAAATTTGGGGATTTTTGGATGAACCAAACTCCCTCTAAAATTCTTTTGCTGAAAAGCTTTAAAGAATTTTCCAGAATTAATTACTGGGTTTTATAAAAATTGGGTTTCAGATTTGGATTGTACTCTGTTAGAGGAATCCAACAAAATTTGTTTCATGATTTTTGGATTCTCCTAACCCAAGTTGTGGTCCTCTAAAGTTTGAACTACAAACTGGACGTTTCAAAATGTTTAAATGTCTGCCGGTGGGTCCCACCCGGCAGTCTTCCTCTTCCTCGCGCCAAACAGGGGCCCGCGGCGGCGCACTCCGGCGAGCTTCGCCGGAACTGCTCTCCCGGCCGTCTCCCGGCCCCAAACTTGCCGCCCCGCCCTAACTCACATCGCTGAACTCGTCGGTGGCGTCGCCGGCGGCCGTAGCTCACCGGAACAGGGCTCCCGACGGTGACAGTGGCGGTTAGGGTTCCGGCGTGGTCGGGAATGCGTTATAACGCATCAAAATGATTGGCTAAGGGTCGGAGAGCACCACGGAAGCTCGAGGGTGATGGAAATGGCCGCCAAACCCCATGAAAAGGTCGGCAACCTAGAGCTCCACGGTGAACCGAGCTGTTATTCTATGGCGGCCCGAAAAACAACCTAAACCCGGCCATTTCTGAGTCATTTCCCATGATTCTCGGTCGAGGAGGGTCGCTAGGAAGTGAGGAAGGTATGTGTAAGCTCACTCGAGCTGGATTGGACGGTGCAGCTCGAATTTCGGGTTAGACCGATCCTTACCCGGTTGCACTAGTTCTCGGGATCCTTAGGAATTCTCAGCGCACCGTCTACCAATGGTTAGAAGGGTTGCAGCTACACGATCTGGAGGCTAAGGCGCACCTTTTCTGTGTAGAAGTCCGGCGGTGAAACTGGCCGTGGCGTGCTGTCCACGGGGAGCAGTTCGCGCCTTTCCGCCGGTGGCCTGAGCTTTCAGTGGCGATCGTCGATTTGTGGTCGAGTGTGGTGCTAACACCGTGGGGTGGTGAGATGGCTAGCTAGAGCACACACCGGCGCTCTCTTTCTGCTTTGGGAGCTCGGGCAAAGGCCGAGCGGACGTCGGCGTGCAGGGGAGGATCGGGGGAGCGGCGTCGGTGGCCGAGCAGAGCGGGGGCTCGCTGTTTTGCAAAGAAGCAGGCGTACGTCTTCGGTGGCTTGGCGAGGGGGTCATGTAGAGGAGAGGGCGCGCCGTTCCCCGGCTGCCAGCGCGAGCGACGGGAACCAGGAGGTGGCCGTTCGGCCGGCGGTGCGCGCGCGGCAGCTGGCTGCGCTCGGTTGACTGGGAAACAGAGAGCAGACTTGGGGGCTAAGTCTATTTCACCCAATGACAGGTTGGCCCCACTGGTCAGTGCTCTACCCCCTCTCAAAAGATCTCCAAAACTTGACAAAAGATGAATTCAATTGTTGGAAATCTTCAACTGAGCTACATTGGTATTGTTTGGCAAATTTACCTCAAATTCAAATGTATATTTGAATTCTTGGCATGTTTGGATCCTTTTTGGAAAAATGGGTAGCAAATCTTTTTGAAAATTTCTGAAACTTTGCCTCCCCACTAATTTGGACCTGAGGAATCCAATTATGCACTTTGATCCTTGGTTTAGCTGCTGAAATCCTGAGTTTGAATGCAACAGTTTGGAAACACACTCTCATGTGTGATCATATGTGTATAATTTTCACATGTTGTGAAAGTGTAAGTTTCCCCTCTAACCACTTCTTTGATAGGGGTTACTTGCTCCTCCCATTCCTTACCAGCCATCCACAACAAGAGCTGAGGTGTGGTGAAGTGAAGAAAAATTTTTTACAAGTCCCTTTTCTTGGGCTGTTACATCCCTCCCCCCTTAAAAGAATCTCGTCCCGAGATTATAAAAGAAGAGATAGCGATGTAATAGGGACTTACCCGTGTTGAGAAGCCATGAACTCCGGGTAATTTGAGCGAAGGAACTCCTCGCTATCCCATGTCGCTTCTTCGGCGGTGTGGTTACTCCAGAGTATTTTGTAGAACCACAACGTTCTGCTACGCGTGATCCTAGCTTTCTCATCAAGAATTCCCACCGGATATTCATCATATGTTAAATCCGGTTTCAGCTCGCCGATGTCTTCGGTAGGAACAGCAGTTGTATGCTTCAAGCATTTTCGCAGTTGCGAAACATGGAAAATATCATGGACACCAGCCAGAGATGCCGGTAGCTCCAATCGATACGCTGCTGGTCCACACTTCTCGGTGATAGCGTAGGGTCCAATGAAACGGGGAGCGAGCTTCCCCTTCACACCGAATCGGTGCACGCCCTTCATTGGAGACACGCGGAGGTACACGTGTTCCCCAACGTCAAAGTGCAACGGCCTACGCCTCTTATCAGCGTAGCTCTTCTGTCGGGATTGAGCGGCCTTCAAATTGGCTTGAATTGTCCGAACGCGCTCTTCAGCGTCGTTCACCACATCAACTCCGAATGTGACCCTTTCACCGGACTCGCACCAATTTAACGGGGTGCGGCATTTGCGACCATAGAGAGCCTCATAGGGTGCCATTTTGATACTCGCCTGATAACCGTTGTTGTACGAGAATTCTGCCAATGGTAGGTGATCATCCCAATTCCTACCATGGTGGATGGCACACGCTCTCAACATGTCTTCCAGGACTTGATTCACCCTTTCTGTCTGGCCATCTGTCTGAGGGTGATAAGCGGAGCTCCTGATCAACTTAGTACCCAATGCAGCGTGTAGCTGCTCCCAAAAGCGAGATACAAATAATGCACCTCGATCTGAGACAATGGTCTTGGGTACCCCGTATAGGCATAGAATCTTCGCTATGTATAGCTCCGCATATTTGCCGGCATTGTAACGTGTATTCACCGGAATGAAGTGAGCCGTCTTGGTTAACCGATCAACGATTACCCATATGGAATCATGCTTGTTGGCTGTTAGGGGTAATCCCACAATGAAATCCATGCTCACATCTTCCCATTTCCATGCCGGGATCTTCAGGGGTTGCAGCAGCCCTGATTTCTTCATATGATCAGCTTTCACTCGTCTACACGTATCGCACTCGGATACGTACTTAGCTACCTCCCGCATCATCCGTGTCCACCAAAATTTCTTTTTCAAATCTTGGTACATTTTGTTGCTGCCCGGATGAATGGAGTATTTGGACAAGTGAGCTTCATCGAGGATCTTTTTCCTCAACTCCATATCCCGGGGTACGACTATGCGGTCATTGAACCACAACGTCCCCTCATCATCCTTCCGGAAACATTTAATTTCTCCATTGTCTATCCGTCTCCGGAGATGTGCCATGCCTTTATCCGTTTTCTGAGCTGCAATGATGTCCTCCCTAATAGTAGGGACGAGGGCAAGGTTGTACAGCGATCCATAAGGAACCAAGTATAAACTTGGCTCTTCCTCCTCCACCGGTGTAATGGTGAGGTGATGGACATGTGATTTCCGACTCAGCGCGTCGGCAACCACATTCGCCTTGCCGGGGTGGTAATGGATCTCTATCTCATAATCTTTGATCAGTTCTAACCACCTCCTCTGCCTCATGTTCATATCCTTCTGGGTGAAAATGTATTTCAAGCTCTTGTGGTCGGTGTAGAGATGCACCAAGTTCCCCAGGAGATAGTGCCTCCACATCTTCAGCGCCAACACCACGGCAGCAAGTTCAAGATCGTGAGTCGGATAGTGCTGCTCATGGTTCCGAAGTTGGCGTGAGCCATAAGCGACCACACGTCCTTCCTGCATCAACACGCAGCCGAGCCCAATACCGGACGCGTCACAACACACGTCGAAGGGCTTTGTTGTATCCGGCTGAGCTAATACCGGGGCTGTTGTGAGATGCTTCACCAGTGTTCGGAACGCTCCTTCACACGCCGTGTTCCAAACATATTTTGTCCCTTTCTTCAGCAGCTCTGTTATCGGCTTAGCGAGCTTGGAGAAGCTTGGGATGAATCTCCGATAGTATCCCGCTAACCCGAGGAAGCTTCTGACTTCATGAACTGAAGTGGGAGCTTTCCATTTCAACACTTGCTCTATTTTGCTTGGGTCAACCGCGATGCCTTCAGCTGAGATGATATGTCCCAAGAATGGCACTTGGCTGATCCAAAATTCGCATTTGCTGAACTTGGCGTAGAGTTTGTGGTCTCGCAATCGTTGAAGAACGATCCGCAAGTGTTCGGCATGTTCAGCTTCGGTCTTGGAGTAAACCAAGATGTCGTCGATGAACACTACCACGAACTTGTCCAGCTCCGGCATGAACACCGAGTTCATGAGATACATGAAATGGGCTGGAGCATTTGTGAGACCAAAGGACATGACGAGATATTCGTATAAGCCGTATCTCGTCGAGAACGCCGTCTTCGGAATATCCTCCGCCCGGATCTTGATCTGGTGATATCCAGAGCGAAGGTCCATCTTTGAGAATACACTTGCCCCCACAAGTTGATCAAACAAGATGTCAATACGGGGCAGTGGGTACTTATTCTTGATGGTGACGGCGTTGAGCGGCCGGTAATCCACACACAGCCTCAGGGTTTCATCCTTCTTCTTTACAAATAGCGCCGAGCATCCCCAAGGCGAGGAACTCGGCCTAATGAAACCCTTGCTCAACAGATCATTGAGCTGTTCTTTCAGTTCTGCCAGCTCATTTGGAGCCATCTTGTATGGTCTCCGTGATATGGGCGTAGTCCCGGGTGCAAGTTCAATCTTGAACTCGGCATCCCGCTCAGGTGGCATGCCCGGAAGATCATCCGGGAACACATCAGGATACTCCCGGACTACGGGGATGTCTTCTAACTTGAGAACTTCAGCATTATTAATTGCTAAAATTTCCCGGACTGGCGTGTCTAACACCATGGAATGCGGACGGTGGAATGGAGAATTTAAGTGAACCGTCCGTGTCCGAGTCTCTAGGACAGCGCCATGGTATTGCAGCCATGACATCCCTAAGATTGCATCAATCTTTTGTCCCATAAGGATTATCAAGGTGGTGGGATATAGTTTCCCACCTAAGCACAGAGGTGCCTTTGGAATCATCATATTAGCTGAAATCTTCCCTCCCGGTGAGCAGATCATATAAGTGCAGTCGGTTGGGAAGACTTGCAATTGACGTTTAGCCACATAGGATGCACTTATAAAGCTGTGGGTTGCACCCGAATCAAATAATATGACGATGGCTTGATGGTTGAGAGTAAACGTACCCGCCAGCACGTTGTCTCCCTCTGGGGCGTCCTCACTGTCGAGGTTGCGGACGCCTCCAGTCCGCTGACCAACCTTCTTCACCGGAGGTCGGCCTCGAGCACCGCCCTGGAACTGGGCTTGCCCGTTGCTCTGCTGCCCCTGGGGACAGTCCTTCGCAAAGTGGCCCGCCTGGCCACACGTGAAGCAGGTGAAACGGGGCGGTCCCCCGCTGATCGGTGGACGGAAACCTGGGGCGCGTTGTGGCGGTGGAAACGCCCGGGGTACCGTCTGCTGCTGCTGCTGTCTTGGTGGTGGCATCGGCGGACGGAACGGAGGTGCCTGAAAGGGACATCCCCCGAACCGTTGCGGTCGCGCCGGTGGTTGCCACTGCTGCCCGGATGGTGTCCGATACACCATACGGTACTTCTGGGGAGCGCCACTCCCACCGCTGCTAGGTGGAGCGCTGCGCTTCCTCTGCTCAGCTGCTAACTCCCGCTGAGCGTCCTCTTGCATGATGGCGGCATTGACTAGGTCGTTGAATGTGCCGTGGTTCCATTGTACGAGGTGGGTCTTCATTTCGGAGTGTAACCCCCAATAGAAGTGCTCCCTCTTCTTCTCCTCCGTGGAGATGTAGTCTGACGCATACTGCGCCAGATGGTTGAAGGCACGGGAGTAGTCGTGGGCACTCCTCCCGCCCTGCTTCAGTTCCAAATATTCTTGGAACTTTCTCTTCATTATTCCGGGAGGAATGTGATAGGCGCGGAACGCCTCCCGGAACTCTTGCCATTCCACGGCATGGCCAGCCGGACGTGAGGCGACATAATTCGCCCACCACGCACCAGCGGCACCGTGGAGCTGCTGTGCTGCGAACAGCGTCTTCTGCCGCTCCGTACACTGGAGCAGCCCGAACTTGGACTCGATAGTCCGCAGCCAGTTGTCCGCCTCCAGTGGTTCTTCAGCTTCGGTGAACACTGGAGGGTGCGTACTCATGAAATCCGAGTACGACACTTCGCGGGGCTCACGAGGCCCTCGCTCTTGACGTCCTCCCGCCTGGGACGTATTCTGCACGATCGTGCGGAGCAGGTCGGTCTGCTCCTCACGACCTCCCACCAATGCCGCTATCACATCCGCTAGAGTAAGCGGAGGCGGCGGTGGTGGCTGCTGCTGCGGGGTGCTGTCGTAGGCCGGTGGCTGGGAGTCATCGCCTCCCCCTTGGCTAGAGCCACCAACCTCGTGCGTGGTCCTAGTACGAACCATCTGCAACCATACGACATTAACCATCAGTCCCGCAACATTTTGCATGCAGTCCAATAGAACTGGGCAGAAAAACATTATGACAACAAAACATGCGAAATATCTCGTAAGCAGATAATGTAATAACTTTGCACAAGCTACCCCATTACCAGACCAAACACAAGCTAGTTTAATCCAACTTGATGAACCTCCACTTTGGAAGCTCAACATAACTAGGTTTGGTCACTACGAGACATTACTATCGCGTTGTCATCACCTATCACACCCTTAGGGTACAACACCCTCTCCAATGAGCTCAACTGTCATTCTTCTGTCAGAATGACCAGTTTCTACCTATCCCGAGTTTTGATCTGGTTCTGTGCATTTTCATGACTCAAGTTGAATACCAAAGTTAAAGTTAACTTCGGTATCTTTCCAACGAGTACTCATTTGCCCCCAGATCAGCTTTGATTAAAAAGTTATGCTAATTCAAAGTTAGCAGAATTTCTGGAGGAATTTTAACAGCACCTCCCTTGGAAGTGGCTGTTTTCAACCCTGATTTCCACTAGATTCTGTGCTGAAACTTCAGAAACTTTGAATTGCAAAGATGTCACACATCTTCTACTCTTTCTAAGGATGTATTATATGACAATTTTATATTTTTCTACTGGGAGTTATATTTGAAAAACAGATCAGTTCAGAGGATGTTTTACTCTGCCCTGGTTCTGGACAGTTTACATTTCTCTGGGATTTCAGCCATCTTAAGGCGAGTTTCAGCTCTGGAAGTCTACAACAAAGTTGTAGAGGACTTGAATACCTTTCCAGAACAATATAGCACACCTCCCTGGGCTAAAAGACCTGTGAGTTATGCCCTGTTGAGGATCAGCAAACTTGCTGTCCCAAAACAGAGCACTCTGTTTTTCATCCCTTTAGCTATCCTGGTCCACTATCCCATTCTTATACCCAACCAGGGTCCTAAATGTTAATCCTATAGATTTTAATTCTTTGTTATCATTATTCTCATGCATATGCCTACCATATCTCGGTACTACGTTCCTCACAAAAGAAAATCCTAACCGGATCACACCGGCATATACGTCTCAAATGTGGCACTAAACGGTCTCTCGCACACGTTTTCTACACGGATACATACGTGGTTAGTACCTGCAGAAGACCACACAATGATGGTGCACTCAAAGGTTGTTCATTTCAGGCAGTTCCATATTTAAAAGTAAATACAAACGCCCGTATCATTGTAATACGGCCGTCCTTGAGCTAAGTCACGTCTCAAGGCACGTGATCGTGTTTCAACACCACACGACGGGGAACCCGAGTATGTCATGAACGGGTCGTCACGGTTGGGAATGTTATCAACCCAACAGATACCACCTACTGCCCTGCAGGGCACGCCGATGGCAAGCGCTGCGTATGTCCTCCTGGGCTATTTCCAGACGAACACACTCTCGCGTTACTGACCACGCGATGGGGTCTCCGCTTACTTGCCTAATGCACGCTAGGGATCAGCGTTTCATATGAACTCAGGGACATGAAGAGTCCAAGAGGTTCATATTGACATCTCACACCAAGCTGTGAGATCAATCCCTGAACCACGTTCCTCGTCAGGGGGAGCTAACCGAAATTGAACCGCTTTCGGTGGCGTTCCTTACCATACTTACCAGAGCGTAGGTGCGTCGTTACATAATTGAAATTCAGAATTATAACACATAAGTTAGTCTTTGCCACTTTAAATAACTAGGCTAATGTAGTCCTTACTTGGGCAACTACCGATTCCTCACCGTATACCTAAGTTTTTCCCATAATGCAGTCCTTAAGTACTGTGCTATCCCCACTGCAGCTCTGATACCAGGCTGTGGCGGACCGGGATCCGCTCATCCAGGATCGCAGAGGGTGGTGCCGCGCAATGCGACACCCGACAGCACACGTCATAAGAACATAATATATTACATGGGAAAAACAGCTGAAACTGTACAAATAAGTACAAACTTCAGTTACAACTATTGTTTATGTTACACAGCGGAAGTCTACACTACACAACTCACGCCCGCCTATCTAGCAAAAGTCGGTTGCCCAGCCCTAGGGCAACCCACACTAGCTGCATGTCTCAGCTCAGCGCGGCGTGTACGGCTCCCACTCAGCCGTGGTCCCCGACGGAGGGTAACCCTCGCCGGTGGACTCGTACTTCGAGTCCGTGGGTGGCTCCTCACCTGAAAAACACTTAAGCAGCAACCGTGAGCACGAAGGCTCAGCAAGGCTTAACCGACTCACCTAAGCATGAAACTCTACATGAGGTATACCAAGACATAGGTTGGTAGTATTTCAGCAAAACGACACGCCTACACGTTCATCCTTAGTTCATCTTTTAGCAACAAGTTAACAGTTCATGAAATCTGAAATTTAGTAAGCAGTATTTGGTGGCACACATGTAGCAATACAATTATATCAACCAGCAATATTGAATCAACATGTTTCATCGATTAGTCTACGTTACGACGCAGTGAACAAGCAGTACTCGTCACCGCGAGGGATGGCGAATCGACTCGATATACACCTGCAGGGAAAACCCAAAGAGCACGTCACGTACGCCCACCCGTGGAGCTGCACAGCACGCTCACTCGATGTCGTACGGGACAACCTTTCACCCAACAGCCCAAACGTCGAACCGGTCGCACCGAAACGAGCAGGAGGTTCCCCACACGGAGCATCTCTCTATGCCCGTTGGCAGATTTCCACCTTGCTGCCCTCAACCTACACCTATAAATCGGTGTGCTATGCCTCGACGCCCGGAGGTTTAGGTTACATCGGTTTATCGGGGCCCATATATCCGATATGCCTTCGGTACATTCAATACTTGTTCAGCAGGGCCGCACACGGATCGGTCCTCAATCGACACGGGCAGGGCTGCGCACACAAGACTCTCTCTTGCTGCGCCCTAGCCCCTGCCTAGTCTCATTTTCATTACTAAAGTGATCTCACATCACTCAACCGAACCCGTGTGTCCCCAGCCTATCTCGCGAGTAGATTCCAACTACTCGACTTGTACCGAAGTCCTATGACTCGTTAAGCATAGCCTGTCTACTCGAGGTCCTTGACACTACCCTCACTCTTTTAGGAACCTTTGGTTATGCAAGTGGGGTTTTATTCATCCTATACCTAATGCACATACATACTTCATATGACACATGTAAACAAAGTAAAGCTTTTAAAAAGGGTTAATGCAAACCGGGGCTTGCCTTGTTGCTGCTGGTCAGTAGTTAGTTCCCCGTCCTGAAGAAGGAAGTCCAGCACTTCCGGAGTCTCTTCTTCAACGGCTACACGTTAATGAAATACTACATGTTAATTTAGATGCAAATGTGAGTTTAGAGTAAGACTTCTACTATTGGTTCTAATAACCAGCCTCTAACACCTGGAACTTTGTTTAAGAATTTAAATATGAACTGGTGTTGGTGGTTTGGCTTGGACTTAGTCACATGGTCAAATGCTAAGTGATTTTTCCCCTTTTCCATATTAATTCCCTTAAGTGGTTAAACAGGACAGGGGTGATCTAGAGCTCCAGTAGAGCTGAGAATTTTTGTGTGAGTTCCTTGTCACAAGAAAACTCTCTGGACCAAACATTAGCACTTTTCATGGAGTGGTTTGCTCAGAATAATTCTCTTGGGAAATCAGCAAGGGAGAATTAATTCTGAGGTAATACCCCTGTTCATGCTCAACTTAATGAACTACAATTTATATTATAGCTCATAGAGTTTGCATGAATTTTCCTAGCATTTTTGGAGTCAAGGTTTGCCCAGAATTGAATTTCCAAGTTTTGGAAATTCTCTGAAAATGTTTCTGCATTCAAATGAACACAGCACCTTCCACTTTGAATTGCTCTGACCAAATCAACTCCAAATGGTCTGAAACTTTTACAGGGGTTTACTAATGTCCTAAAGAACATTCTGGCAAAATTTGGGGATTTTTGGATGAACCAAACTCCCTCTAAAATTCTTTTGCTGAAAAGCTTTAAAGAATTTTCCAGAATTAATTACTGGGTTTTATAAAAATTGGGTTTCAGATTTGGATTGTACTCTGTTAGAGGAATCCAACAAAATTTGTTTCATGATTTTTGGATTCTCCTAACCCAAGTTGTGGTCCTCTAAAGTTTGAACTACAAACTGGACGTTTCAAAATGTTTAAATGTCTGCCGGTGGGTCCCACCCGGCAGTCTTCCTCTTCCTCGCGCCAAACAGGGGCCCGCGGCGGCGCACTCCGGCGAGCTTCGCCGGAACTGCTCTCCCGGCCGTCTCCCGGCCCCAAACTTGCCGCCCCGCCCTAACTCACATCGCTGAACTCGTCGGTGGCGTCGCCGGCGGCCGTAGCTCACCGGAACAGGGCTCCCGACGGTGACAGTGGCGGTTAGGGTTCCGGCGTGGTCGTGAATGCGTTATAACGCATCAAAATGATTGGCTAAGGGTCGGAGAGCACCACGGAAGCTCGAGGGTGATGGAAATGGCTGCCAAACCCCGTGAAAAGGTCGGCAACCTAGAGCTCCACGGTGAACCGAGCTGTTATTCTATGGCGGCCCGAAAAACAACCTAAACCCGGCCATTTCTGAGTCATTTCCCATGATTCTCGGTCGAGGAGGGTCGCTAGGAAGTGAGGAAGGTATGTGTAAGCTCACTCGAGCTGGATTGGACGGTGCAGCTCGAATTTCGGGTTAGACCGATCCTTACCCGGTTGCACTAGTTCTCGGGATCCTTAGGAATTCTCAGCGCACCGTCTACCAATGGTTAGAAGGGTTGCAGCTACACGATCTGGAGGCTAAGGCGCACCTTTTCTGTGTAGAAGTCCGGCGGTGAAACTGGCCGTGGCGTGCTGTCCACGGGGAGCAGTTCGCGCCTTTCCGCCGGTGGCCTGAGCTTTCAGTGGCGATCGTCGATTTGTGGTCGAGTGTGGTGCTAACACCGTGGGGTGGTGAGATGCCTAGCTAGAGCACACACCGGCGCTCTCTTTCTGCGTTGGGAGCTCGGGCAAAGGCCGAGCGGACGTCGGCGTGCAGGGGAGGATCGGGGGAGCGGCGTCGGTGGCCGAGCAGAGCGGGGGCTCGCTGTTTTGCAAAGAAGCAGGCGTACGTCTTCGGTGGCTTGGCGAGGGGGTCATGTAGAGGAGAGGGCGCGCCGTTCCCCGGCTGCCAGCGCGAGCGACGGGAACCAGGAGGTGGCCGTTCGGCCGGCGGTGCGCTCGCGGCAGCTGGCTGCGCTCGGTTGACTGGGAAACAGAGAGCAGACTTGGGGGCTAAGTCTATTTCACCCAATGACAGGTGGGCCCCACTGGTCAGTGCTCTACCCCCTCTCAAAAGATCTCCAAAACTTGACAAAAGATGAATTCAATTGTTGGAAATCTTCAACTGAGCTACATTGGTATTGTTTGGCAAATTTACCTCAAATTCAAATGTATATTTGAATTCTTGGCATGTTTGGATCCTTTTTGGAAAAATGGGTAGCAAATCTTTTTGAAAATTTCTGAAACTTTGCCTCCCCACTAATTTGGACCTGAGGAATCCAATTATGCACTTTGATCCTTGGTTTAGCTGCTGAAATCCTGAGTTTGAATGCAACAGTTTGGAAACACACTCTCATGTGTGATCTATGTGTATAATTTTCACATGTTGTGAAAGTGTAAGTTTCCCCTCTAACCACTTCTTTGATAGGGGTTACTTGCTCCTCCCATTCCTTACCAGCCATCCACAACAAGAGCTGAGGTGTGGTGAAGTGAAGAAAAATTTTTTACAAGTCCCTTTTCTTGGGCTTTTACAATAGAAACAGTTTGAATTAGAATATGGTTTCAAACTGCCCTCTTTCTAACTATACCCATCATGACCTCAATAAGGTTTTGAATTTGGGTGAAACTTGGCATGGACATCCTTAGCAATGTGTAGGAGTTTTCATATGTCCAGCCCACCTATATCACATGTGGGAAATACCACTTTTGCAATATGTGAGTTTGTTCTCTAATGAGCATGATGATGGTGGTTACTTGCTCTTCATTTGTGTTCATCATCTTTCCTCAAATGAGGTGTGTGTGTATGGTGATGAACACTTCAATTATGTGTCAAAAATTGAGGCCCTTACATTCCTCCCCCCTTGAAAGAATCTCGTCCCGAGATTATTAGGTGAAAATGAGAGAGAGGACGGTGGAAAATTACTGGATATGCGACGTGAAAAAGTTGGGGTAGTTGGCGCGAAGAAATTCTTCGCTCTCCCATGTCGCTTCGTCCACGGAGTGATTACTCCATAGAATCTTGTAGAACCACAACATACGGTTGCGTGTGGTTCGGGCCTTTTCATCAATAATCTGCACCGGTTCCTCCCGATAGGTGAGATCCGGTTGCAGTTCTTCAATATCTTCCAGCTGAACGGTAGTTGTTACCTTGAGACACTTCCTCAGCTGGGAAATGTGAAAGACGTCGTGCATACCGGAAAGTGCTTCTGGTAATTTCAGCCGGTATGCCACTGATCCACATATTTCAGTAATCTGGAATGGACCGATGAATCGGGGTGCCAACTTTCCTCTCATCGCGAATCTGTTTACGCCCCTCATTGGAGACACACGCAGATATACGTGATCCCGACTTCAAATTGTAGTGGGCGTCTTCTCCGGTCCGCTTACTGTTTCTGACGGGATTGGGCGGCTTTTAGGTTCGCTTGAATCAGTCAAACCTTCTCTTCCGCGTTGTTGACAAGGTCAATCCCGAAAGTAACCCTTTCGCCAGACTCACACCAATTCAATGGTGTGCGGCATTTTCTCCCGTATAGCGCCTCGTAGGGCGCCATCTTGATGCTGGCTTGATACCCATTGTTGTATGAGAACTTGGCTAATGGCAAGTGATCATCCCAATTCTTGCCGTGGTTGATAGCGCAAGCTCGTAGCATGTCTTCTAAGATCTGATTTACCCGCTCCGTTTGCCCATCCGTCTGCGGGTGGTATGCTGAACTACGAATCAACTTCGTCCCCAAGGCAGCGTGTAGCTGCTCCCAAAAACGGGACACAAATAAAGTGCCCCGATCCGATATGATGGTACGGGGTACGCCTTACAAGCATAGGATCCGTGAGATGTAAAGTTCAGTGTACTTCTTGGCGTTGTAGTTGGTGTTGACCGGGATGAAATGGGCAACTTTGGTGAGCCGATCGATGATCACCCACACAGAATCATGTTTCTGCAAGGTTGTGGGTAAACCGACGATGAAGTCCATGCTCACATCCTCCCACTTCCAGGCAGGAATGCCCAGTGGTTGCAGCATTCCCGGTTTCCGCATATGGTCTGCCTTCACCCTACGACATGTATCACACTCGGACACGTATTTTGCAATCTCACGCTTCATCCGTGTCCACCAAAACCTGCTTCTGAGTTCTTGATACATCTTGTTGCTGCCAGGGTGAATAGAAAATTTTGATAAGTGAGCCTCATCAACAATTTTCTTTCGTAATTCCGGGTTACGGGGTACGACGATCCGGTCCTTGAACCATAGGACGCCGTCTCCGTCCTTCCGGAAACATTTCAGCTCCCCACTGTCTACATGTCTCCGCAAATGTGACATGCCCTTGTCATTCTTCTGGGCTGTCGCTATCTCTTCACGGATGGTGGGGATCAAAGCTAAGTTGTAGAGAGCCCCATGTGGAATCACATGCAGTGGTGGTTCGCTCTCTTCCAACAGTGTGATGGTCAGATTGTTGACGTGTGACTTGCGGCTCAGCGCATCTGCCACTACGTTTGCCTTGCCCGGATGATAATGGATCTCTATTTCGTAATCCTTTATCAATTCTAACCATCTTTGTTGCCTCATGTTCAACTCCTTCTGAGTGAATATGTACTTGAGGCTTTTGTGGTCGGTATATAGATGTACGAGGTTACCGAGTAGGTAGTGCCTCCACATTTTGAGTGCGAGTACCACGGCAGCGAGCTCCAAGTCGTGAGTTGGATAATTTTGCTCATGGTTTCTAAGCTGCCGTGATCCATACGCGACCACTCTTCGGTCTTGCATCAGCACACATCCGAGCCCAATGCCAGATGCATCGCAGTACACATCGAACGGTTTTGTTGTGTCTGGCTGCGCCAAAACCGGTGCTGATGTCAGGTGCTTGACTAAAGCCTTGAATGCTGCTTCACATGCTAGACTCCAAACATATTTGGTAGCCTTCTTCAGCAGCTCTGTCATTGGCTTCGCAATCTTCGAGAAGTTCGGAATGAACCTCCGATAATATCCCGCAAGCCCGAGGAAACTCCGTACCTCGTGAACAGTTCTCGGGGATTTCCAATTCAGCACTTGAGTGATCTTGCTCGGGTCTACAGCGATACCCTACGCTGAGATGATATGCCCGAGAAAAGGCACTTGCGATATCCAAAACTCACATTTGCTGAATTTCGCGTATAACTTGTGATCCCGCAGCCGTTGCAAGACTATACGCAGATGCTTCTTGTTATCTTCCTCCGACTTGGAATATACCAGGATGTCATCGATGAAGACCACGAAAAACTTGTCCAGCTCCGGCATGAATACTGAGTTCATTAAGTACATGAAGTGAGCTGGAGCATTGGTGAGGCTGAAGGACATGACCAGGTACTCGTAAAGTCCGTACATTCTTGAGAAAGCTGTCTTTGGAATGTCCTCCGCTCGTATCTTAATCTGATGGTACCTGGATCTTAAGTCCATTTTGGAAAAGATCTTTGCTTCGACCAACTGATCAAACAACATGTCGATCCGTGGCAGCGGGTACATGTTCTTGATGGTTACGGCATTTTATGGACGATAGTCCAAAGCCGCAACGTCTCATCCTTCTTCTTGACAAATAATGCCGAACAGCCCCATGGCGGGGAGCTCGGCCTAATAAAACCCTTCTCCAGAAGGTCCGTGAGCTGAGTCTTCAGTTCAGCCAACTCCTTGGGCGTCATCTTGTACGGCCTTCGGGATATTGGCATGGTTCCCGGTGCAAGTTCAATCTTGAACTCCACCTCTCTATCGGCGGCATCCCCGGTAAATCGTCCGGAAATACATCAGGGAACTCTCGGACCACTGGAATATCTTCCAATCTGATAGTTGTGGACTGATAGACACTTGGAAGTTTTATTTCTGGACTGTCCAGAAATAAAGAGTGAGACTCGTGCACTTCTGAGTTTAAGTGCACGACTCGAAGGACGGTGTCTAAAACAGCGCCGTGGCGGGTTAACCACGACATCCCTAGGATGACATCGACCTTCTGTCCCTCTATGATAATGAGAGACGTGGAGTACACTCTATCCGCTAAGCAAAATGGTGCTTTGGAAACCATTACGCTTGCTGAAATCTTCCCACACATGCTGAGCCCGTCCCTCCACCGGAACGAGCGCATATGGAGTGCCCTCCATAGCCTGCACGTGTAGTTGGCAGAAACGTGACATGGTGTCACGGGCTGCCACTTGCCACATCCCTTCGGGTTGCCTACCTCTCACCGTGACGGTGAACGGCACCCAGCCGGGTGGCGTAGGTCCTGCAGGGACTTCGACATGGATCGTCCACGTCTTGTTCCCCTCTTCGCCTTCTTCCTTGGCGAAGTACTGTGGCATCTGGTTGTACCCGAAATATTGGAGCATTTGCCACAATGCTTCCGGGTAGCCGCTACGGTGAGAACAGTGGGATACCACCCACCCGTTCTCCAACTGCTTATCTGCCGTCATCTGTAAAAATAGATTTGAGAAATGTCAAATATTTATTTAAACAGTAAACTATGGAGTTATAACATAAGACATGTCATTGAATCCATAAAACATGGAAACACAGTCCAAATTTTAAACAAATTTGACTGCTGATCTGCTGTTCCCATGACAGCCCTGACCAGTTTCCATATCAACCTGATTTAGGCCATGCTAAAGGCAAAACCAATTCTGGAGCTCAACATCAAAGTTAAAACTAACTTCAATAGATTTCCAGAAAGTATTTTCTTGGCCTAAGATCTGTCCTGGTTCAAGAGTTATGAGACGTCAAAGTTAACAGAATTTCTGAAAACATTTGGACAGCACCTCCCTGCTATAGGTACTGATTAAATCCAAGAATTCCAGTTGTATCTGTTCCAAATCAGACAAAACTTTCTGTTACAAAGTTGTAACCCATCTCATAAGCTTTCCATAACTACCTCATTTCTATTTTTGGATTTTTAAGCAGGAAGTTATGCTTAATTTATAGAGAGTTTACAGAGAGTCTTTACTCTGTCCTGTTTTCTGGACAGTTTCAACTCTACTGCATTTTTCGATTGGTTAAGTGATGAAACACCTCTGGATTTCAACAGAAAAGTGGTAAATCTTTTCCACAGATTTCTATAAATGTATCATATGACCCCAACGTCGAAAGAACTCGACCTCTAACCTCTGATTAACTTCAGCCTTAATTCAGCTGAAAACTGAGTGCTCTGTCCTTAACAACCTATAAGTTGAAAACTTGTTAACTTTGAATATCCTGTTCAAGGGAAGGAGTTACATTAAATTTTACTACTTTAGATCAAAACCTTCAAGTTTTTAAATGAAGTTGTTCATTTAGTTGGGTGTGACGTCGATGCGTCACCAGATTATGTCGGTACTACGTCCTCACAAAGAAAAAACCTATACCGGACTTAGCCGGCTTCATTAGTTCAGTGGCACTAAACGTCACTCACACACGGATGCTACACGTCTACCGTTTCGTGGTCAGGCTACCTGCAGAAACTCAAGCAATCGTTAGACTCGGCTGCACACCGAGCCCGGAATCCATACAGTTCGTACAACCGGCCGTCATCACTAGCCCGGATGTTCTCAAGCTAAACATGCCTTGAGTTACGTGTTCACATTTCAGACCACGTGACGGGGTCTCCCAAATTGCACCACGCACGCCAAGGATAGACGTTGCTCGAATACCCCAAACGACATGAAGAGTCGTAGAGGATATCAAAGCGGGTCGGGTTACCTGCCACCCGTGGGGCTCCACCCTTCAGCTTGTGCGCACTGGTGGACAGCGCTTACGTGTACCCCCAAAGACATAACCGTTCCGAGATACACGATTTTCCGACATAAACAAATAGGTTAGTATGCCACTTTCTATATGCTAATAACATCCTTATACGGGCTACTAACTCGTTCCTCACTGGATTTTTGAAAAAGATGACCTTTGTAGTGCGTTAAACCTCAAGCGAGCTCTGATACCACGCTGACACGACCCCAACGGTCTTGTCGAGCCAGGATCACGCTGAGGGGTGCTGCGTTGCACAGCACCGGATAGCACACGTCAAAGGTACAAGCGGAAGCGAAATTTTATTACATAAACAGGTTTATGAACATGTTTACATCAAAATAAGTTTAGTCTACACTCGCGGGCCTAGACTATGCATCAAGTCCACGTTCAGCCCTTGAACGTGTCCTTGCTAGCACACACGCACATTAACTCTGCGGCGTGCACTACTCCCACTCGACGGGGTTCCGTCTCCTCCTCGGGAGTCCCTTCCTCATAGAACCCTGCAAAAGCTTCAAACACAGGCAGTGAGAAAGAAGGCTCAGCAAGTCTGACCCGTCTCACCTAAACATGGAACTTCTACATGAGGGGTGATGGGTTACATGAGGTAAAAACCAATTGCAAGGACTCGCCTAATTAGTGGAACCTTACTTTTAAGTTTTAGCAGCAGGTTGTGGAGAACCTTACACTAAGGCACATGAGAGAGCCGCAATCAAACAAGAAACGCATTTCTCTCATGTACTTTGCCCAAAGTTGAAAGGAACTTTGGTTAGCTCTAAACTACAACAAACCATTAACAAGCAAAGTCCATCTTTCAATCAGCAATATTTTAACATGTAACTAGCCTGTTCTTTCTACGTCACGGTACAGTGAACAAGTGGTACTCACTGACCGCGAGGGACGGCAATTATAATCAATTTACACCTGCAGGGTTACCCGAACAACCCGTCATGTACGCCCGTACTCGATGTTGCCTACAACAACCATCACGAACGCCGTACGCGACTACCTTTCACCCGTTAGCCAAATGTTGAACCGGTCCAATCGTCCCGAGCAAGAGGTCTCTGCACGCGCATCTCAGTGCCGCCAGCCGATTTACACCTCGAGCTCTCAACCTACCCTCTGAACGACCAGCTATGCCTCAACACCCAGCTACCCGAGTTACATCGGTTTCCCGGTTCCCATATAGCCGGTAGGTCTTGGGTACTGTTCTAGCTTGTTCAACAGGCCCGCACACGGCTCGGTCCTCAATCGACACAAGCGGAGCAACAGCACACAGGCCCCAAAGTCTTGTTGCCCTTACCCTCCGCTTGGTCTCATTTTCTTGCCATGTGTTTCATGTGCTATCACTACCCGAGTCGAGTGCCTCTAGCCTATGTTCGCGAGTAGTTCCAACTACTCGACTTGTACCGAATCCTACACTAACTTAGCATTGCAGTAGCTAACGGGGTTTGCAATACTAAACCCAACCCATGGTTTTCTTGGCTATGCATTTGGGTTTCCAAACAAGACTCTAATGCAAAGAATCATAGTATGCAAAGATGTGCTCAAAACAATAAACATTTGTAAAAACGTTAATGCAAACCGGAGCTTGCCTTGCTGCTCTTGGTCGTAGGCTAGCTGTTCCTCCGGAGTAACGAAGTCTAGAACTTCGGGTTCCTCCTCGACCTTAGCGACTACATGATAGAAGCAATACATGTATTAATTTAAATGCAGTTGTATTAACTTTTAAACTTGTGAAGTCTATAACTCTTACTAGACAAGCCCAATGACTGTGAAATTTTTACTGTGGCTTGGTTACAACATAAACAGAGACTTGGTCAAGTTTTAGTTGCAGCAGAGCTCATTTGGGCCCTCTACAATTAATTATATCCTTGACCTTAATTGAAGGCTCTTAGGGTGTTCTAAGGATTTTCATGAAACAAACTATGACTTTCTGAAAACTAGATTTTCAGAGGGTTCTAATGGAGTTGGTCTCACTTAATTTGAAGGTTCTTGGCTAAAGATATGAGCTAAACAATTTCAGAGAAAATTCTGAAAATGTTTCTGAACATTTTCTATTTTCTCTGGAACAGTTTCACTAATCACACCATTAGGTGTATCAAATGAGCTCAAATGGATCTGAAATTTTTATAGTAGTTCAGGAATATTTTGGTGAACATCCCAGCAAAATTTCAGGATTTTCCTCCAAAGGATTCTACAGTTAAAATTTCTAACAATTTAAATTTTGAGGAATTAATTCTGGAGAAATAAGGGTTTTCATGAAGTGAAACTTGATTTTCTGGAAAGGGCTCCGAAAGCTGAATCCAACAAAATTTGGTTCACTCGATTTGGAGCTTTCTAGCCAAAGTTATAAGGATTTGAAGTTTGGAAGAATTCTGAAAATCGGGGGAAAAGTTTAAATCTCACGGGGGCCCGTGGGGACACGTGTCGAGCGCGGAGGTGTCCGGCACACCGGGGCTCACAGGGTATTTGCGCGCCAGCACAGCCGATCCTGACCACACCTGATCCCGATTTAAATTCTTCAGCCGCTGACACGTGGGCCAGCCGGCTTCGTCTTCCTCCCGCCGTTCTCTCGCGCCCGTGCCGCCAACCTCGCCGGAGCAGACTCGGGGCTCGCCGGCTCGCCGCTGCCGGACCTCCCATGGTCTGAAAACTCGCCGCCAGGGGGTTGTCGATGTCGAGGAATACGTCGGTGGTGTCAGGTCGGGCTGGGGGTGACCGGAAATAGCCCGGCGACCGTGGGTTCTAACCCGCCAACACCTCGAACAAACGGTCCTACAGCATCAGTGTACCTCTAGGAAGCTCGTCAAGGTGTCAAAAGGTTCAGGGATGGCGGCAAGTCGGTCGGCACCGTGTGACCGATCGTGCCCGCCATGACCGCCCTCGATCGAGCTCGAAATTCGTCACTCCTAGACAGTTTCACGCCACGGATGCAGAAAAGAACTTGATCGCCGGCTAGTCCAGCGTCTATGTGCAAGATTTGATGACCTCAGAAAGATCATAGAGCGAGAATTTAAAGAAACCGTACCGGAAGCTCAGTTTAAGGTTGCCGGAGCAAAAACTGAGAATTCATCGGCGAGAGTTCTTGGCGTGGCTTGAGCTTCAGGTGGAAGCAGCGTGGAGTCCATGCGCTCCTGTTGCCGCCCTTGCTCGGCCGTGGAAGTGGCTGTAGTGTGCTGCCCACGTGAGACCGATCGCCGTCCTTCAGCTAAAGTGTGGCGGTCGTCGTTGATCACGGGAACAGGGGCCGAAACCCGGTGGTTCAGGCGTTTGTAGGGTGGTGCTCGAGCTCAGGATGTCGCCTGGCAACTCGGAGAGGCGAGGACACGATTGTTTGCTGTGTTTTCCCGATCGACCCAGAGCTTGGTAAGAAAAGGAATGGCGCCGCCCAGTGTCGCTCACGGGGATAAGAAGGCACCCGGTCTTCACCCCGTTGAGGCGGTGACGGTCGTGTGGGGGCGCAAGCAGGCCCCCTGAGCGCCAGCGCGCGTAGAGGGGAAGCAGCTGGTGGCGCCGGTGGCTGCTCGGTGGCACAGCCGACAGCTTCTCGGTGGAATTTCCCACCGAGGCTGTGACTTTGTGTGCAAGTTTTGCCTCCTCCTCTCTATGACATGTGGGTCCCACCCAGGGTTTTAACCTCTGAAATTTACTCCTAATCACTGTTGTAAAAAGTGAGTCCCAAAATACCCATGGTGATTCAAATTATTCACCCATGAGCCATTTGAATTGAGTAGAATTCAAATTGGGTTTGATTTGAATGAATTTCAGCACAAGTTCAGTTTTGAATTCAAATAAAGTTTGAATTTGTCCCACTTAGCTCATGTCAAGATCAACTCCAAATGGAGTGAAAATTGGTGTGTGAGCTCACAAAAATGTGCTGAATAAGAATATGTCTCCCACTTTTAAATTCATGGGATAGAAACAGTTTGAATTTGAATATGGTTTCAAACTGCCCTCTTTCTAACTATACCCATCATGACCTCAAAAAGGTTTTGAATTTGGGTGAAACTTGGCATGGACATCCTTAGCAATGTGTAGGAGTTTTCATATGTCCAGCCCACCTATATCACATGTGGGAAATACCACTTTTGCAATATGTGAGTTTGTTCTCTAATGAGCATGTTGATGGTGGTTACTTGCTCTTCATTTGTGTTCATCATCTTTCCTCAAATGAGGTGTGTGTGTGTATGGTGATGAACACTTCAATTATGTGTCAAAAACTGAGGCCCTTACATTCTTCTTCTGTGATCAACGGCGAGGGCTGAATTTTTGGCTTGAGCAGCTAGGGTCGAGGATGCACCGAGGGGCTGGCTTGCTTTGGCGTGATCTTGCTCGGTGTGAGCTGTCCACGGTGACCTCTCTCGGTTTTTCAGTGTTCACCCGGAAACCGCAGCAACTTTGCCGATTTTCGGTGCAATCAAGCTCTGGACAGGGAAAGAGAAGGGCTGGCCGGCTAGAGCACTGGTGGGTGCCGCTCTTCGCTGTTGGGAGCTCGAGCAGCCGAGCTCAGTGGCTGTGGCGTGATCGGGAGGAAACGGCGGCGGTGTTCAGTACAAATGAAACGGCTGCAGCACAACACGAGCTGCGGGGGAAGAGAAATAGGGCTGGGGCACTCGGGCGGCTGCTCTGATCGCCCGCGCTCGCCGACGTCGGGGGCAGCGAGAACCATCTCGGTGGAGCCTCGGGCGCCGGTAGCAGCCTAGCGCTGGCACGCTGTGATCGACCGAAAGGTGAAAAACAGGTCGGTTTACTCTTTTTGTGTGGCTGACAATTGGGTCCCACCACCTCAAATTTTCATCCAATTTCCACTGATATTTCTCCCCCAGCTACTCAACATTTAAGGCCATTCTTTGCCTCAAAGTTAAGGTTTGAAAAGTTGAATTCAAATGATTTTAATTCTGTTGTGGAGTTTGAATTGGATATGGTCATTTAGAATTGAAGTGGAATTTGAATTTCTTCCTTTTGCATTGTTCCAAAACCTAGCAAACCAACTCCAAAATTTCTGATTTTTTGGCATGGCTGCTAAATCAAATATGGAGAACACATTTGTGGAACCAAATTTGTAAATTGAGGAAATTGGAATTCGAATCTGACTTTTAAATTCAGATCAAAGGGCTTCTCCTTTTAATCCCAAACAAATACTAAAACCCCTCCAAATAAGCTGAAATTTGGAAGGTTGAATATTTGAAATATGAAGACCCAAGTTATGAATTTAGATATCCATGTTTGGAAGTTTTGGGAAGTTTGAGTCCTCACTTTTAACCTTCACCGTTATAATTCAAAGTTTTAATTCCCTCATTTTTCCTAAGTGTACATGAGCTGAAAATTATTGCTACCACTTTTTGGGGATTTTACATCCCTCGCCCCTTAAATAGAATGTCGTCCCGAGATTCCAAAAGAAATGCAAAGTGGGGGAAACTTTACCGGGTATACAATGATAGCAAGTCTGGATAATATGTTCGTAGATAGTCCTCGCTTTCCCATGTCGCTTCATCAGCGGTATGGTTACTCCACAAGACCTTGTAGAACCATAAGGTCCGATTTCGTGTGGCGCGAGTCTTTTAATCGATAATCCGGATTGGATACTCCGTGTACGTGAGGTCCGGTTGAAGAACTTCTATGTCTTCAGTGCGGATTTCAGCGGAGAGTTTGAGACACTTCCTTAGCTGAGAAATGTGGAAGACATTGTGAATCCCTGCGAGTGACGCCGGTAAATACAAGTGATAGGCCACGGGTCCACATTTTTCAATGACGGTGAACGGACCAATGAACTGCAGCGCAAGTTTATCCTTCTCTCCGAAATGATGAACTCCCTTCATCGGAGACACACGGACATAAACATGGTCCCTGATGTCGAAGTGGAGAGGGCGGCGTCTTTTATCTGCATAGCTCTCCTGATGAGATTGAGCAGCCTTGAGATTGGCTTGTATTACTCGCACTCGTTCTTCAGCCTCATTCAAAAGTTCAATGCCGTAGATAACTCGCTCGCCGGACTCGCACCAGTTGAGAGGTGTGCGGCATTTCCGGCCGTAGAGAGCTTCATACGGCGCCATCTTGATGCTAGCTTGATAGCCATTATTGTAAGAAAACTCTGCCAGCGGCAAATGATCGTCCCAATTCTTGGCGTGGTGGATGGCACAAGCGCTTAGCATGTCTTCCAAAACTTGGTTCACCCGTTCAGTTTGACCATCCGTCTGCAGGTGATACGCGGAGCCTCAGATCAGTTTGGTCCCCAATGACGCGTTGTGACGCCCTCAATTCTGTGGAAAAACTACGGAATCGAGAACTAATGCATATGTGTGCCCAGGATGTTCATCACACATACACATATGTTTCCACAAACTGAATTCAGATTATATATTACCACGAATAACAGAGTTTATTACAATGTCCCATGAGTCTTGGAATTATGCTCACAGCGGAAGTCTTATTTCTATGCAGCGGAAGTCTTTATTCTAATGCGGAAGTAATTTAACTAGTGCGGAAGCAATTCTAGGCAGCAATGGCTCCATCCCTACTCCATCCCCACAGGCAAGGTTGAGAACAGATCACACGCCTAATGCTCCAATTGGTCTTCATAGTAATCTTCTCCGGTTGCTGATGATGAAATAATAATGCAAGTTTGAGTACAATGATGTACTCAGCAAGTGCGGGAAAATATGATATGTAGCTAATAACAAGGTAGGTATAAAAAGGCTCATTGCAGAAAGCAAAGTTATTTATCAAAACCATGATAAAACAGCAACTCATCTTTAAGTGAATGTAGTCCCAACATGTATTAAAATACCAATCATACCTCCATTTTGTTCATTACCTTTCATGTCACAATCAGACATCAATCAACCTCATTGTTGCTCACGAATACCTCCTCCTATTCGCTACCATCTCACGAATACCATCCCGTATTCGCTACCATTTCATAAACAACTTCGTCTCCCACCGAGACTAAACTCGTTGCCATGACTCAACAGTCATGCAACCCATCTTATCACCCAGACTCAATAGTCCCGAAAACCAAACCAAAACCAAACCATAACCAATAACCATATCCAATAATCATCCCAACTAATCATGGAACTTTGCCAGGCGCTCGTGACCGTAAGCTCGACTATCATGATAGTTTTAAAGACTCTGCAGAGTTTGCACCTTTTTACCCACAAGTTTGTGATTTCGTCACCCGTCGGCGACTGCAGAACCTCCATTATACAAGTACACAACCGTCGGTGTATGGCCAAGAGATCACAAAATAGCCTTTACAAAGGGGCTACTAGATGTATGGACTCACTAAGGTTTCACCGGCAGGCTAGAATCTCCAATTCTATCACCCACGGGCCCCCTCTTGGGCCATGCAGTTCCCAGGGCAGTCCTCACCCTTGCATTATCACTTAAACATCAGCAACAGGAGAAGAGTACTTCGAAGACCATGTGGAGTACTAGGCGTGTGAACTACCGTCAAAATGCTTGTGGAGTTGAAGATGGAGCTGCTGCTGCTTAGTTATTTTCAGCTGTTGTTTAGAGACTTCCGTTGCAAGAATAAGTTAGAGATTTATGAATGTGACAATGAGTCAATGTAATAAGTATTTAAACACTATTTATTCTTGGTTATATTCTGAATTCAGTTTCTGGATTACATGTGTATGTGTGATGAACATCCAGGGCACACATATGCATTAACTTGGTTCTGTTTCCGGAACCGGGTGTCACAGATTGGTATGAGAGCCTCGTTGACCGTAGGACACAAGCCTAGGTAGAATGGACACTCTAAAACACATAGGAACACCCCTCTAAACTTCTATTTTCAAAAATTGCTTGCTGCTGCACTTTACTTGTCAATTCAGCCACCGCAAAGTGCTATTTTAAGGCCCTCCTTTTCTCTTCTTTTGGACAACAACACTTTTGCTTTCTTGCTTCATAGCTTCTGAAGTTTTGAAGTATTTTCTTCCTTCTCTAAAGTTTCTCATGTCCTATTTATAGATGCCGGTGATCCGGAGCATCGCATTCATTCATATCATCCAAGTATGTTGCCAAGTATAATCTGCCCATATCACACATGAAACACACTATGTTGGTTAATTCTCCCGGTGGAGAGATGAGGACTAATATAGTATGTCTGAAAGTAAACCTTAAAATAAGGGGGTAGACTTTCTTGCCAACCTTATTGTCTTAGATTCCCAAGGGATTGATATAATACTTGAAATGGATTGGTTAAGCAAGCACAACGGAGTAATTCAATGTGCTGAGAGGAATATGCAGTTGACAAATGAGCACGGTACTTGTATTGAGTTCGAGTCAGCCCAACCGGCAACCGAGAAGGCAGCATTGAACCACGTCGAAGAAGCAACATTGGAAACCATTCCGGTGGTTCAAAAATTTTCAGATGTGTCCCGGAAGAACTTCCAGGTATGCCACCGGACCGGGACATTGAATTTGCCATTGATTTAGTACCTGGAACTGCACCTATAGCGAAGAGTCCATATAGGATGCCCGTTAATGAACTAGTGTAACTTAAGAAGCAAATTGAGGAGCAGCTAGAAAAGGGTTTTATACGCCCAAGCTCGTCACCGTGGGGAGTCCCTGTGCCCAAGCTCGTGTGTGGATTATAGGTCTCTCAATGAGGTGACGATCAAGAATAAATACCCGCTGCCCCGTATAGAGGACCTATTCGACCAAATAAAAGGTGCCCGAATTTTCTCCAAGATTGATCTTCGGTCGGGATACTTCCAGCTGAGGATTAAGCCCTCCGACATACCCAAGACTGCATTTTGAACACGGTATGGTTCGTATGAATATACCGTTATGCCTTTTGGGTTAACGAATGCACCCACATATTTTATGTACCTCTTGAATAAGGTCTTCATGGAGTACTTGGACAAGTTCATCGTGGTTTTCATCGACGATATCATGGTGTATTCAAAAAGCGAGGAAGAACATGAAGAACATTTGAGATTGACATTGCAAAAACTGCGAGAGCATCAATTGTATGCCAAGTTCAGCAAGTGTCAATTTTGGATAAAGGAGATATCATTCCTAGGCCACATCATCTCCGAGAGAGGAGTATCGGTTGATCCCGGAAAAGTGGGAGATGTTCTGAAGTGGAATCAACCGCAGAATGTGAGAGATATTCGGAGTTTCCTTGGAATGGCTGGATACTACCGACGGTTCATCAAGGATTTCTCCAAAATAGCGAAGCCTATGACTGAATTGTTAATGAAGGGAAAAGCATTTCAGTGGACACCAGTGTGCCAAGAAAGCTTTGAGGAGCTCAAGAAAAGACTAACCATAGCGCCGGTTTTGGTACTGCGGGACGTGAGCAAGAGTTTCGATATATATTGTCACGCATCAAGACAAGGGCTTGGATGTGTGCTCATGCAAGAAGGACAAGTGGTAGCCTATGCATCGAGGCAACAAAAGAAACACGAGCTGAATTACCCCACACATGACTTGGAACTTGCAGCCGTGGTGAATGTAGCCTAGAGGGGGGGGGTGAATAGGCTTTTCGATGCTTTGTTGAAACCTGAAACACTTAGTAGTCTATCAAATACAGGGAAATCGGACTAGTCCGGGAGAGTGCGGACTAGTCCGTTTTCTAAACAGAGAAAAATCGGACTAGTCCGGTACTGGGCGGACTAGTCCAATATACGTGGATTAG
The DNA here is from genome assembly GCA_030760725.1 of Neostapfia colusana. Taxonomy (NCBI): domain Eukaryota; kingdom Viridiplantae; phylum Streptophyta; class Magnoliopsida; order Poales; family Poaceae; genus Neostapfia; species Neostapfia colusana. The sequence continues at coordinate 36,402,471 of JASWHV010000009.1, read as the reverse complement.
GGAGATCAAGATTGATCAATGTTCACTTCTAATACTTTATGCAGTGGAAATTGAATGATAACTTAGATGTATTGCAACAATAATACAATGACTGACAGGAATCAACTTGATTTTAATGTTTGAACGTGAGTTTCAAAGGATTGATTAAACACTCTAAAATGATGAATAATTAATAAACAAGAGTGGGAGACAAGTGTTTATCCCGAGGTTTGATTCCACGAAGGCAATCTACGTCCCTGTTGAGGAGTCCACTAAGGACCGGGTCTTCTCCAACCCTACCCTAGTCAAATCGCCACAAAGGGCGATTCTCTTCCACTAATCACAAGGGGCAATAGAATTGTTCAAGGGGCCTTCTCACAAGTTGAGGGCTCCCCAAAAAATTAAAACAAATGAATGAACACGACTCCACACACTCAACAGATGAACAATTAACAATGAAAATTGTGCGAGAGATCAAACCCAAGAGCTTAAGATGGTGTAGAACTAGTCTCTCCTTTGATCAATTGCCAATCCACAAGAATTGATCCTTCTTGGGTTAGAATGTACGTAGAGAGGTGAATTCTGGGCTCTTGGGAGGTGTGACGGCGCAGGGGAGTCGAAAGTTGTGTTGGTATGGCCGTACACCTCTTTTTATAGTTGGGTTTCCAAAGGGTACGTTAGGGTTTGCGATGTCCGGACTAGTCCGTTGTTGACTCCGGACTAGTTCGGTGTGCGGTATTTAGAAAACCCTAAGTGTCGTGAGATATCGGACTAGTCCGTGATATTGCAGACTAGTCCGTTTTCTGTCCAGAGACAAAATCGGACTTGTCCGGATGATATCGGACTAGTCCGTTTTCTGGTCAGAAAGAAAATCGGACTAGTCCAGCTGATATCGGACTAGTCCAGCCGTGTTGAAATTGTGCAGTAAGTTTGATTTCTTTCTCTTGAGCTCTTGGGGTGTGTTTCTCCAACACACTCTGTACTAAGTGATCTATTCTTTTCAGTTCTTGAGCTCTTATCAATTTGGATCCTCCTTCTCCTTTCTTTTTGCGCTTTCCTCTTAATTTATTTGAGAACCTGTGCTCATTCTCAACAATTTTGTTAGGGTCTCATTTGTTTGTCATAAATCAATCAAAACCCACAAGGGGTGCCTAGATGCACTTTCAATATCCCCCTTTTCTGTGATTGATGACAACCAATTGAGATCTCACAAATATGACAATAAGAATTCAGATTTTCATAAAGTGTGCACATATAAGTTTTGAACAAAATATGCAATGAAGACATGCGACATATGTGCACTCTTTACGGTGGGGTTCAAAACTACATGTGCGAGTAGTGATTTTAATGTAAATATCATTATGAGCATAATAATCAAGAGTTATAACATACATCATTCATCAAAAGCATAACATAGTCATCATTTCACATCATGAAAGCATAAAGATGGCATAATAGCATAAGTCTTACAACAGCATAACAGTCTTACACATGCTCATCTCTTAAGCTAAGATACAAAATGAAGAAAGACCTACGACCTATGACTCCCCCTCAATCTCTCCCCCTTTGGCATCAAGACACCAAAAAGAAGGAGAGAAGGGATCTACTTGTCGTGGCCGGCTCACTCCTCGCTGTCCGTCCTTTCTTCGTCTTCGTCATCAGCCTGAGGAAGAGGAGGAGAGGAACCACTCATCGTGCCAAAGTAGGCGCGCTCGGAAGGAGAGAGAGGAGGAAGCTCTGTAAACTCAGATGCAGAGTCCTCTGAGATAACTGGGGATCCAATGGGCTTAATCTCTAGTTTTTGGCATATTTCTTTGACATTTGCCTTCATGTATCTCATCTCTGCTTTTCTTGCCTTGTTCATCTAATGTAGCTTCACTTCAGTTTTGCGGCAAGAGCTGAAGATAGCAGCCAAAAACTTCATGATCCCACTGGAGGAACCCTTCTGTGGAGAGGCCCTAGTCTTGGATGTAGGCCTTGCCTCTTCATGCACTCTCTTTGGATGTTCTTCAGGTGATCCAGGTGAGGGAGCAGCTGGGAGGGAGGCCCGAGGAGGCTTCTAAGGCCTTAGAGCAGTGTGCTCTACATCCTTCACAAACTCAATTCCTGTGACTTTCTCAATTATGAGCATCAAGAAAGGAGCATGGCCACAGGAACGGTTTGGTGTGCAGGATATGTTCACCATGTCATTCCAAATATAGTCGAAGATATTAAATCTTCTCCTCCTGCTGATCACTTTCATCAAGGTTCTCAGATAACCTTGGACGCTCCCGGCATCTCTATCCTTTGGAGCGATTGTCTTCTGGAGCACTCTGTTGAGAACAATGAAGAAAGGCTTCATGTTCTTGGTTGAGGGAGGGTTGAAAGGAAGTCGAGTATCATAGAGGAACTCCATCTTGTCCTTCTCCACCACTCCCAGATTGTGAATCACAATCTCATCATCATTGGTCTCCTCAAGATGCAGCAGTCTGGCAAATTCAGTGTAGGAGATTGTGTACATGGATCCATGTGTCATCCAAGTCACTCTGTCCTCTCCATCATGAGCAAAGTGGCAGGTCGAGTAAAACTAGGCGATGATCTCATCATTCTAGTTGTACCTGAAGGCGAGCAGGTCCTTGAGTCCATGTCTCTCTGCAGCCTCTATGACCTCCTCAAAAGCTTCACAGCCTTTCCTTTTAAAGTACGTCCAGTCAGTCCATTGACTTTGGACCACTGGAGTCTTCATTTAGAGGTACACTGAACTGTAGTAGTCTGAGTGGAAGTTACTCCAAAATCTCTTGTCGTCTGACTTTTTGCCGGAGCTGTAGGCATCAACCTACCTCAGGTTCCATGCCACTTCGCTCCCTTTGCCATTGAATTTCTGCTCCGATGGATCTCTATTTCCCTGCCTTGGAGCTGTCATCTTCAGGGGACCAATCAGGCGGGAAGCAAGCCCCTTTCCCTTGCCCTTGACTTGGCGTTGAGCCGCTGAGCTAGAACCAGCCACATTTGCTCTTGAAGCTGGTCTCTTGATTGTGACCTTTCGGCAAACTCTAGGTGGGGTGAGCGAGGGCTTGTCAGCATGATCCTTTCCCTTTTTGGAGCGAGACTCCGGATTATGAGATATGACATCTTGATCCATTTCTGCCTCAAAGTCGGAGAGAATTTCGTTTGATTCCGACATGTTTTCTGACAAGGAATATAAAGTGGGTATGAATAATAAAGAATGACAAAGGATTGCACTGAGTTGACATAAGCTAGGATTCCCTAACAAGATCTCTGAATCAGGGCATACCGGATTAGTCCGGTGTTCAGGGTCAGACTAGTACGGAGTACCGGACTTGTCCGCCCTAATAACGGACTAGTCCATTATGTGGCTGCTCAAGCCCTAATTTGTTGAAATTTGAGATTATTCATTGCAAATGTGATCCAGGGTACATGTAATACACCAATGAATCATGTATTGACTAGAGGAGCTAAGCTATTTGAGCAAAAACAAGGAAGATCGAAGGTTCTATGGTTTGGAGAGAAGTTTACCAAATCCTTTGATTCGAGGTGTTGAGGAAGTTTTTGATCCGGACTAGTACGGGGTCTTTGATCCCTTGGCTGTGGAGAACGATTTTAGCGGAAATTTGAGAGGTTTTGGTGGAGAACTTGCAAATTCACCTTGGAAGCTCTTGAGTGAGGAGAGAGAGTTGGGAGAGTTATGAGGATTAAGAAAATTAGGTTTTAGCCATCCTTAGGGTTATGGAGTCAAAACATCGGACTAGTCCGGACCATATCGGACTAGTCTGTTTTCTGTCCAGAGAGAAAATCGGACTAGTCCGTGGTTGTCCGGACTAGTCCGGACTAACGGACTAAGTGCGGATTAGTCTACCAGTGCGGACTAGTCCGGGGTGACCACGGACTAGTCCATGGTCCCTTGTACAGAGGTGTATAAAACATATATATATACATATATATATACATATATATATATATGTATTCAAGGTTTTCTACTGGGAAATAAGGTACAAAGGCACATAGGTATTCTTGATGAATATGATCAGTAAACATACAACAATCAAGCTATGACCATAATTCATCAAGATCAAGTAATTAACATAGTTTTTAATACAAAAATAGAGAGAGATGATTTTTCAATATAATTAACATGATTTTGAGGATGGCATACAGATATGCAAGTTTTTAAGCCACGTTTCGAGCATCAAGGATATTTAGTTCATTTCGGAGCTCACAAAAGCGTTTTTCATCAAGTGGCTTGGTAAAGATATCGGCTAGTTGTTTTTCAGTGTTGACATGGGAAATGGCTATGTCTCCTTTCATTGAGTGATCTCTCAAGAAATGACGGATATCTATATGTTTGGTTCTAGAGTGCTCAACAAGGTTATGGGCAATCTTGATAGCACTCTCATTGTCACAAAGGAGTGGAATACGGCTCATATTGTAACTGTAATCCCTTAGAGTTTGTCACATTCAATGGAGTTGTGCACAAAAACTCCAGGCTGCAACATACTCCGCTTCGGCTGTGGATAGAGCAATTGAATTTTGTTTCTTGGAGGACCATGAAACTAGGGATCTACCTAGGAATTGGCAAGTACCAGAAGTACTTTTTTATATCTACCTTACATCCGGCATAATCTGCATCGGAGTATCCAATGAGAATGAATTTTGAACCTTTGGGATACCAAAGGCCTAGATTGGGTGTATGAACTAAATATCTCAAGATCCTTTTAACGGCTGTCAAATGACACTCCTTAGGATTGGCTTGAAACCTTGCACATAGACATACACTCAACATAATATCAGGCCTAGATGCACATAGATAGAGTAGGGAGGCAATCATGGAACGATATACCTTTTGATCCACATTAGGTCCGTCTTCATTTAGGTCCAAGTGTCCATTTGTCGCCATGGGATTCTTTATGGGCTTTGCTTTGTCCATTCCAAACTTCTTGAGAATGTCTTGAGTGTACTTTGTTTGGCTTATGAACGTCCCGTACTTTTGTTGTTTCACTTGGAATTCCAAGAAGTACCTCAGCTCTCCCATCATGGACATCTCAAATCTATCTGTCATAATCTTGCTAAATTCTTGACAAAAGGATTTGTTAGTTGAACCGATATTATATCGTCAACATAGATTTGGCAAATGAAGAGGTAATCATCAAAGTGTTTAGTAAACAAGGTGTAATCAGCTTTTCCGATCTTGAAGTCATTTTCAATTAAAAAATCTCTAAGGCACTCATACCAAGCTCTAGGATCTTGTTTGAGGCCATAGAGAGCCTTACGCAGTTTGAACACGTAGTCGGGGTGCTCTTGATCTTCAAAACCGGGTGGTTGCTCCACGTACACCTCCTCCTTGATCGGTTCATTGAGAAAGGCGCTTTTCACGTCCATTTGATAAAGCTTGAAATCATGGTGAGTAGCATATACATGTAATGTACGAATCGACTCATGCCTAGCTACGGGAGCAAAAGTCTCATCGAAATTCAAACCTTCGACTTGTGAGTACCCTTTTGCCACAAGTCGTGCCTTGTTCCTTGTTACTACTCCATGTTCGTCTTGCTTGTTGCGAAAGACCCATTTAGTGCCAACGACATTGGACTTGGGTCTCTCAACAAGCTCCCACACTTCGTTCCTTTTGATGTTGTTCAGTTCTTCTTGCATCGCCATCACCCAGTCCAAATCTTTTAATGCATCCTCGACCCTGTATGGTTCCAAAGAAGATACAAAGGAATAGTGTTCACAAAAATTAGCTATGCGAGATCGAGTTACTACTCCCTTTCGGATGTCACCGATTATGTTGTCAATGGGGTGATCTCTTTGGATGCTTTGGTCCACTCTTGGATGTGGCACTTGTGGTCTTGAATCTTCATTATCATCTTCTTATCCCCTTGGATAGTTACCCTCACTGATGTTTTGGCCTTCTTGATTTTCTTGAGGTTGATCTTGTATGGAAGCTCCCCCGTGATCATTTTCCTCCATCTGTGGTTCATTTTCTTTATTCGCATTTGAAGGTGGCACTTGTGGTCGAACGTTGCCCAAAGCCATTCTTCTCAATGCTTGACATGGAGCTTCTTCTTGATCTAGCACACACTGATCAACTTGCTCTTTTGAGAGCCGTTAGTTTCATCGAACACTATGTCACGTGCTACTTCAACAAGTCTGGAGGTTTTGTTGAAGACACGATAAGCGTAGGAGTTTGAATTATAGCCAAGTAAGAAACCTTCATCGGACTTCGAAGCAAACTTTGAGGCCCTTGGCTTCTTATTTAAAATATAGCATTTTGAACCAAAGACTCAAAACTATGAAATATTTGGTTTGTTACCCGTGAGTAGTTCATAAGAGGTTTTCTTGAGAAGCCAATGAAGATATAGACGGTTTATGGCGTGACAAGCGGTGTTAACTGCTTCACCCCAAAACCTGTCCGAAGTCTTGTATTCATCGAGCATTGTCCTCGACATCTCAATGAGAGTTCTGTTCTTCCTTTCAGCTACTCCATTTTGTTGAGGAGTGTATGGTGCTGAAAATTCATGCTTTATCCCTTCTTCGTCTAGATACTCCTCAACTTGGGTGTTCTTGAATTCTGTTCCATTGTCACTTTGTATGTTCTTAATCTTCAATGAGAATTCATTTTGGGCACGCTTGATGAACTTCTTGAAAGTTCCTTGAGTTTCTATCTTATCATGCAAAAAGAAAACCCACGTGAAGCGTGAAAAATCATCAACAATGACTAGACCGTATTTATTACCGCCGATGCTTATGTAGGCAATTGGACCAAATAGATCCATGTGAAGGAGCTCAAGCAGTCTTGTTGTAGTCATGACATTCTTCGCGGGACGGGGTGCTCCTACTTGTTTTCCTGCTTGACATGCTCTGCACAACTTGTCTTTCTCAAAAACAACATCCTTTAAACCTCGGATGTGATCGCCTTTGAGGAGTTTTTGAAGATTCCTCATACCAACATGTGCTAGCCGTCTATGCCACGGCCAACCCATGTTGGTCTTTGCAATCAAGCATGTGTCAAGTTCAGCTTTATTTTTGTTGAAGTCAACTAGATAAAGTTTTCCCTTCAACACACCCTTGAATGCAATTGAGTTATCACTCCTTCTAAAGACAGTCACACCCTCATTAGTGAATAAGCAATTATAACCCTTGTCGCATAATTGAGATATGGACAACAGATTATACTCCAGGGAGTCAACATGTGAAACATGAGAGAGAGTATGTTGCGATGAAATTGCAATTTTACCGGTACCAAGCACTTTTCCTTGACTATTATCACCGAAGTAAATGCCTTCGCTTGGATTTTCATTTTCTTCATATTCCATGAACATTCTTCTTTCTCCGGTCATGTGATTGGTGCATCCACTATCAAGCACCCATTTTGCTCCGCCGGATGAATAAGTCTGCAAAAAAAAATTATGCCTTGGTCTTAGGTACCCAAGCTTGCTTGGGTCCTTTGAGGTTAGTCACAAGTGATTTGGGCACCCACACATGAGACTTGGTATTCCCATGGCGTGGCCCAACATATTTAGCATGGACTGTTCCAAGATTACTTTTCATAAGTACATATGAAGCATCAAAGGTTCTAAACAAAAGTTGTTGTTCATATGTGTTCACATTGTTAAATTTATCAACTTTACTAAGCTTTGTAGTCTGAGAAGAGTTTCCCTTGACAAAGGCAATGCAACCCTTGTTATTCTTGTGGTTTCTAGCATTGAGCTTTTCACCATTAGAATATCCAATGCCATATTTGACATTAGGAGGCCTTGTGACCGAGTATGCACTACGTGCATACCTGATCTTCTCCTTGTCAAATATGCCATATTGAGAAGATTGCTTGTCCTTTGTCAAGTTTGGCTTTTTCTTCATGTTAGCGTTATTTTTGGCACAAGTACAAGTAATGCTAGTTTCAGACTTTGTGTGTCGAGAATGTGAGCTAGTAGTCGATGAAGAACCATTTTGCTTGAGTGACTCAACTTGTCCCTCAAGGATCTTGTTAACTTTGGTTAAGTTAGCAAGTTCATCCTTGATGGTGGTGTTTGAGTCTTTCAGCTTCAAGCAAGCTTCCTTGCTTGAAGCTAATTCAAGCTCTAGTTATTTATTTTGTGCCTTTTCAAATTCAAGAAGCTTTTCAATCTCAAGATATTCCTTTGTTTGGGAGATAATCATATCTTCTTGATAATTGACTAGCTTCGCCATATTAACAAGCTTATCAAGAAGAAATTTCATTTTAGCAGCTGTCTTTTCTTCTAAACCCCTAAACATATATTCATCTTCATCACTGCTATCATCCTCACTAGAGTTGTCAGTATCACTAGTAAAAGAATGCGAGAAGGAAGATTTAGTCGGTACCTTTCGTTTACCTTCCTTTGCTATTAGACAGGTGTTGTCGGTGTCCTTCCATGCGCCTATGGTTGGGAAGAGAGTGGATCTCTTGGTAGTCTTCTTTATGGATATGGTGGCCATCTCTTCTTCTTCTTCGGATGAAGATTCATCATTGGAGTCCCACTCCTTCCCCAGATGCGCTTGGCCATATTGCTTCTTCTTCTTCAACATTTTCTTTGGTTGAGACTTGTTATCCTTTGTCTTCTTCTTGCTTCATCATGTGGACAATCTACTACGAAGTGATCGTATCCTCCGTAGTTATAGCACGCCCGTCTCATCTTGGGTCTTTGTTTGTCCCTTTGTCTTCATTCATTTGAGCTGTTGCCCTTTCTTCTTCTCATCATTTTCTTGAACTTATTCATAAACAAGATCATGTCTTCTTCATCGATATCACTGCTTTCATCGTCGCTATCGTCTTCTCCATAAGCTTCTTGAGCTTCCTTTGATACGGGTTTACATGTTGACTTTAAGGTGACTCCTTTCTTCTTTGCCGAGGTGAGATTGGAAATTTCCTTAACATGCTTGGCTTGCTTCTCCATCATCTCAAAGTTGATGATCTTGCCAAGAAGTTTGTCTGGGGTCATTTTCCGATACCCGGGGCTTTCTCTGATCATTGAGCAAAGAGTTACATTGCGAGGCATGAATGCTCTGAGAATCAGCTTCACAACCTCATGATCATTCCACTTGTTGCTGCCATAGGCTCAGACTTTGTTGATAAGATTCTTAAGTCGATTGTACATATGTTGTGGTTATTCATCTTCTTCTATCGTGAATCTTCCGAACTCACCTTTAATCATTTCTATCTTGGCTTCGCGTACGTGACAATCACCTTCATGTGCAGTTTGTAGTGTGTCCCATATCTCCTTGGCAAATTCGAGCCTATCCACCTTGGTGAACTCGTCACAGCTTCGTGATGACGTGATCACAGCTGCAGCTTGAGCATTTCGATGAATGGCTTGTTCTTGGTTTGGGCTCAGCTCTTCATCATCATTCGGGATATCTATCCTTGTACAAACTATATGCCACAAACTCGGATTAAGAGATATGAGATGCATTTTCATATTTTGTCTCCACATTGAATAATAATTTCCATCAAAGTAAGGTGCTTTCCCTAGAGGAATTGATAAGTAATGATTATTGTGAGAATTCAAACGCTCATAATCAAAAGGATATCGGGAGTAGTCTGTGTGACTACCCCCTTTCTTCTTCTTTTCATCATTAGTGTTCTTCTTCCCTTTTGGGGAGATAGCCTTCTTCCATAGAAGAGCCTTGAGTTGCAGCACCTCCTCATCATCATCCTCACTGTCTTGAATGGCGTCGAGTAGCTTCTTTAGCTTTTGAGTTCTTTCATCATTTCTCTTTTCGTCATCGATCTTTTTGTGTGCATCCTTGACGTCCATATCGTCTCTTCAAGCGGTGGGTCTCTTTCGAAGAGTTTGGCTCTGATACCAATTGAATGTAGCCTAGAGGGGTGAATAGGCTTTTCGATGCTTTGTTGAAACCTGAAATACTTAGTAGTCTATCAAATACAGGGAAATCGGACTAGTCTGGTAGAGTGCAGACTAGTCCGTTTCCTAAACAGAGAAAAATCGGACTAGTCCGGTACTGGGCGGACTAGTCCGGTATACGTGGACTAGGGAGATCAAGATTGATCAATGTTCACTTCTAATACTTTATGCAGCAGAAATTGAACGATAACTTAGATGTATTGCAACAATAATACAATGAATGACAGGAATCCACTTGATTTTAATGTTTGAACGTGAGTTTCAAAGGATTGATTAAACACTCTAAAATGATGAACAATTAATAAACAAGAGTGGGAGACAAGTGTTTGTCCTGAGGTTCGATTCCACGAAGGCAATCTACGTACCCGTTGAGGAGTCCACTAAGGAATGGGTCTTCTCCGACCTTACCCTCGTCGAATCACCACAAAGGCCGATTCTCTTACACTAATCACAAGGGGCATTAGAATTGTTCAAGGGGCCTTCTCACAAGTTGAGGGCTCCCCAAAAATTACAACGAATGAATGAACACGACTCAACACACTCAACAGATGAACAATTAACAATGAAAAGTGTGCGAGAGATCAAACCCAAGAGCTCAAGATGGTGTAGAACTAGTCTCTCCTTTGATCAATTGCCAATCCACAAGAATTGATCCTCCTTGGGTTAGAATGTATGGAGAGAGGTTAATTTTGGGCTCTTGGGAGGTGTGACGGCGCAGGGGAGTCAAAATTTGTGTTGGTATGGCCGTACACCTCTTTTTATAGTTGGGTTTCCAAAGGGTATGTTAGGGTTTACGATGTCCGGACTAGTCCGTGGTTGACTCCGGACTACTCCGGTGTGCGGTGTTAAGAAAACCCTAAGTGTCGTGATACATCGGACTAGTCCGTGATATTGCGGACTAGTCCGTTTTCTGTCCAGAGACAAAATCGGACTTGTCCGGATGATATCGGACTAGTCCATTTTCTGGTCAGAAAGAAAATCGGACTAGTCTAGCTGATATCGGACTAGTCCGACCATGTTGAAATTGTGCAGTAAGTTTGATTTCTTTCTCTTGAGCTCTTGGGGTGTGTTTCTCCAACACACTCTATACTAAGTGATCTATTCTTTTCTGTTCTTGAGCTCTTATCAATTTGGATACTTCTCCTTTCTTTTTGCGCTTTCGTCTTAATTTCTTTGAGAACCTGTGCTCATTCTCAACAATTTTGTTAGGGTCTCATTTGTTTGCCATAAATCAACCAAAACCCAAAAGGGGTGCCTAGATGCACTTTCACGTGGTACATGCCTTGAAGATTTGGAGGCATTATATCCTTGGCCACCGATGTGAGATCTATACTGATCACAAAAGCATCAAATATATATTCACGCAAATGGATCTGAATTTGAGGCAATGTCGATGGTTGGAACTCATCAAGTATTATGATGTTGGAATCAATTATCACCCCGGAAAAGCCAATGTAGTAGCTGATGCGTTGAGCCGAAAGGGAGCATGTCACCAACTCACGGTTTGGGAGCTACCGCCCAAGCTGCACAAGGAGTTTGAACGGTTACATCTCGGGTTCTTGAACGAGATGGAAGTGATAGAACTTAACTCTTCGCTGGAACAAAAGATACGAGATGGCCAAGCAACGGATGAGGAAATCAAGGAAATCAAGGAAAGAATCCGACAAGGCATAGAAAAGGATTTCAAGGAAGATGAGAAGGGCACGCTTTGGTTACGGAAAAGGATTTGTGTGCCTAACGTGAAGCACATCCGCGACACGATATTAAAGGAGGCACATGACTCACCTTATTCCATACATCCCGGCTGTACAAAGATGTACAAGGACCTGAAAACTTGTTATTGGTGGGATGGTATGAAAAGGGACATAGCTGAATATGTTGCCTTATGCGACACGTGCCAATGGGTGAAGGCCGAACATCAAAGACCAGCTGGACTATTGCAGCCATTGAAAGTACCCGAGTGGAAGTGGGAAGACATCAGCATGGATTTCATTGTCGGATTGCCACGTACTCGGTCGGGTTACGACTCTATTTGGGTTATTGTGGACCGATTGACGAAGACAGCCCATTTCCTTCCTGCTACAACAACGTACCGCGTCGCAGAACTAGACAAGCTGTATATGGAGCAAATCGTGTGTCGCCATGGAGTTCCGAAGAGGGTAGTTTCAGATCGGGGTTCTCAATTTACCTCTAGGTTCTGGAAGAATCTGCATGAGGCCATGGGTACACGGCTGAATTTCAGCTCCGCTTACCACCCACAAACTGACTGCAAACTGAGAGGACAAATCAAATTTTGGAAGACATGTTGAGAGCTTGCGCCTTGAAACATGGGCGTAGTTGGGATAGGAGCTTGCCGTATGCTGAATTATCATACAACAACAGCTATCGAGCCAGCTTGAAGATGTCACCTTTCGAAGCATTGTATGGTAGACGGTGTAGAACGCCGCTGTTCTGGAATGAGACCGGAGAGAGCCAAGTGTTTGGACCCGAAGTACTGCAAGACGCCGAAAAGCAAGTCCAAACGATACGAGAAAATTTGAAGGCTGCTCAGTCATGACAAAAAGGTTATGCGAATAATAGGCAAAGAAGATTGACCTTCGAAGTAGGAGATTTCGTGTACCTTAAGGTATCGCCTATCCGAGGCCAACAACAGTTCAACGTCAAGGGCAAATTAGCACATCCTACATCGGGCCATTTAAGATTTTTGGCAAGCGAGGAGAAGTAGCCTATCATCTAGAGCTGCCAACGCACCTCTCTGACGTACACGACGTGTTTCACGTATCCCAACTCAAGAAGTGCTTAAGAGTACCGGAAGAATAAGTACCAATGGATGAGCTCGAGCTTCAAGAGGATCTGACCTATGTGGAGCACCCCATCCAAATTTTGGACGTGAAGGAAAGGGTCACGAGGAACAAAGTGATCCATTGGTGCAAGGTACAGTGAAGCCATCACACGAAAGCCGAGTCTACATGGGAGCGTGAGGAAGACCTCAAGGCAGAATTCCCTCATCCATTCTCTACTCTATCTAATCTCGAGGGCGAGATTCAGTTTAAGGGGGGTAGGTTTGTAACACCCTCAAATTCATTTCCGTGCATTGCATACATTTTTCATATAGAGAAACATTAAAAAAGAAGTAGAAATGGAGAAAGAATCATAAAAATGGTTGGGAATGGGAAAAGATAGCTGAAATGAGCCAATTCCAATTTGTGTAACTGTGCTGTCGACACATCCCTGGGCCGTGGGACACTTGGCGCCCGCGGAGCTCACCCCTGCGGAGGGGGTGAGGTCTGGCACCGTGGGACACGTGGCGCCCGCGGAACTCACCCCTGCGGAGGGGGGTGAGGTCCGTCACCGTGGGACACGTGGCGCCCGCGGAGCTCACCTCCGTGGAGGGGGTGAGGTCCGGCACCGCGGGACACGTGGCACCCGCGGAGCTCACCCCTGCGGAGGGGGGGGTGAGGTCCGGCACCACAGGACACGTGTCGCCCTCGGAGCTCACCTCCACGGAGGGGGTGAGGTCCAGCACTGCTGGACACGTGTCACCCTCGGATCTCACCTCCGCGGAGGGGGTGAGGTCCGGCACCGCTTAACACGTGTCGCTCTCGGAGCTCACCTCCGCGGAGGGGGTGAGGTCCGGCACCGCTGGACACGTGTCGCTCTCGGAGCTCACCTCCGCGGAGGGGGTGAGGTCCAGCACCCGCTGGACACATGGCCCCTCGGGGCTCGCCTCTGAGGAGAAGGGAGGCCCGACCCCGCTGGACGCGTGGCATCCTCGGAGCTTGCCCCTGCGGAGGGGGCGAGGCCCGGCTCCGCTGGCCATGTGGCAGGCCCGGAGCTCGCCTCTGAGGAAGAGGGTGGCCTGGGCCTGCTGGGCACGTGGCACTTTTGGAGCTCACCCCTGCGGAGGGGGCGAGGTCCCTAGGCGGTTTTTCTACTGTGTGTGGGGATACCCGGTACTGAGGGTACCGACACAATTTCCCCAAATTTTACTGACATTGCTGCCGCACCAAACTGAAAAGATAAGTTTGTTAAAATCCAAAGTTGAGTTGGACTCCTATTTGAGCTCCAATTGGAGTAGGACACCTCTTTTCCCCCCTTATAAATAGAACCCAAAACCCCCCTTTTGGCCGTAACCCCTTTCCCTTTTTCTTTCTCTAAAGTCGGCAACTTAGAGGCCCTAGCCCCCAACTCGCCGAGTTAAACCCCCCTCGCCGGAGTTCAGTCACCGGTGAGCCCCCTCTGCTGCCATTGCTAGAGGAAGACCCTGCCACCAAAGGGAAGTGAGGTAGTTATTCGTTACCCATGTTACGACGTCGACGCTGTTTCTACGCATCTGTTTTCTTCGCTCCCATCGAACCGAAACTTTTTCGTGTGGACAGATCACGTTTTTATCAGTTTTTGACGGTGGGATTGATCTAGATCTTGAGTCAAGATCATCACCACGTCCATACTTGATCCCTACACCCTTGTTCATCATAAAACCCCATGAAAGCCCATTAAAACATGCAAGAACATGTACAAACTGGTTTAATAAAACAGCACCATAGGATTTGCATTCATCTACACCATTGCATCTTGAGTAAAGTTTGTGCATGATGTTTGATTGCTGTAAATTTTGTATGTGCGTGGTTGTGAGTAGAAGGAGAAGCTCAGGAAGCCATCTACGAAGAACTACAGCACCAAGACTTCGAGACGCTCGGACAACAAGAGCCACGGGAGCAAGACAAGTGCCCCTTGACCATATTGATCCCATGTTTTGAAACTGTTTTGTTTGCAAAAACTCGTATGCTTGCGTCAACTTGATGGGACACCCTTTTATAGGAGTTTACTAGTTTTGTTAACCATCCTTTTTGCCGGAAAAAGTTGATGAGTCGGGTATGGTCGTTTTTCCTTTTTGCTTCGCTTAATCTACGGGATACGGGAAGCTGAATTAAAACATGGTTATCTACTGCACTCATTCGAATAATGATAATGATAACTTGATGATGTTAATGAGCATGGAATCGGGGGAGATCTAGGCAAGCTTGGTTCGTGGATGTTGCTGAATGAGAAGGTGGTTTACTTGCCGTAGATCTAAGGACCGGTTCATGCCAGCAAATGCAAGGAAAACAGTGCCACCACAAGGCCAAATATGGGTGCGGCTTAGCTGACAAATTAGGTGTGTTGCTAGTTTGTTATGGACCGTGGATGGCGCGGGGAATGGGAGTCGAGAGAGGACTACCCTGGGAACTGCATGGCACAAGAGGGGGCCCGTGGGTGGGAGAATGGTGATTCGAGCCTGCAGGTGAAACCTCAGTGAGTCCATACATCTAGTAGCCCCTTTGTAAAGGCTATTTTGTGATCTCTTGGCCATACACCGATGGTTGTGTACTGGTATAATGGAGATTCTGCAGTCGCCGACAGGTGACAAAATCACAAACTTGTGGGTAAAGTGGTGCCACCTCTGCAGAGTGTAAAACTATCATGATAGCCGTGCTTACGGTCACAAGCACCTGGCCAACTCACATGATTAGAGGGAAAACTTGGGATGTTTATTCGGTATGGTTATGGTATGGTCATTGGGATTGGTTTCGGGACTGTTTAAGTCTTGACAATGAGTTTGGTTTCGGTTATATGAATATGAGATGGTTATGAATACTTATGAGCATGAGATGAACTTGAGAAAGATTAATGGTTGGTTGAGACATGATAAATGGTGGATCATGATGGAGAAATTGATGCTGAAATACTTGGTCATGTTGGGATAAATATCACTTAGAAATAGTTGCTGTTTTTACCATGTTTTTGAAATAAAATTTGCTTGCTGCAATGAGCCTTTTTATTCCATACCTTGTTGTAAGCTACATGTCATACTTCTTCCGCACTTGCTGAGTACGTTATGTACTCACCCTTGTATTATCACCTAAACATCAGCAACAGTAGAAGACTACTTCAAAGACCATGTGGAGTACTAGGCGTGCGAACTACCGTCAAAATGCTTGTGGAGTTGAAGATGGAGCCGCTGCTGCTTAGTTATTTTCCGCTTTCATTTAGAGACTTCCGCTGCAAGAATAAGATAGATATTTATGAATGAGACAATGAGTCAATGTAATAAAGTACTTAAACACTATTTATTCGTGGTTATATTCTGAAATCAGTTTGTGGATTACATGTGTATGTGCGATGAACATCCTGGGCACACATATGCATTAACTTGGTTCTGTTTTTGGAAGCGGGTGTCACATCGTGCTTATATTGTCGCGTGTTGCCTTCCACTCCAACTAAAAGTCCTTTTGTCGTCCTTTCACGTCAGTATTGAAGTCTTCTACCTGCCTCCAGCCCGGGCTCTAGCCTTGATTGCTCCTTCTCCCAGCATCGTCGGCCGGGCTCGGAGTTCTGGTGTTGCTTCCGACCTTGGAGGTCAGTGGCTGAAAGTGCATGTAGGCATTCACTTATGGATTTTGGACTATTGATGACAAACAAATTGAGATCCTAATGAATTCGTTGAGATGATTGTAGGTGTACAAAGACTAGAACTTATGGTGCAATCAAAAAGGTGAAAAATGAGGAGTGAGAAAAGGAAAAGCCCAAATGATCAAGGAAGCGCAAAGTAGATATCAATGTATAGGACGTGTGTTAGAGACACATCCTAAGAGATTATATCTTTGTGTAGAGGGTAAGGGCTGAAATCAATTAATTAAGAAATACACTGAAGCACCGAACTAGTCCGTTCACTAGCGGACTAGTCTGATCGACTTACTGTTCTCACACGGACAAGTCCGCAACAGAACCAGACCAGTCCGTTCAACTCACTGACCTCACTCGGACAAGTTTGGACATTGCCGGACAATTCCGTTCAAACTTTTGATATTCACTCAACACATATCACCCTGCACCAGACAAGTCCGTCCTATTGCGGACTAGTCCAACCGAGTCTCTAGACCCATCACAAACTAGTCAGGATAAATTTCTGTTCCAATACGGACAAGTCCGGACACCTCACACAAATTAGGGTTTCAGGTGTACTGCACAATTCACGCAAATTTCACGAAAACTCTATAAATAGGTGACCCATGACCCCACAACAAAAGAACGTGAACAACAGTGAACAACTAAGAACCCTAGCGCCACCACTCGTCCCAAGAGCACGGAAACACCTCTCCCCACACATATAAAGCCCTTAAAAGTTAAATCTTTTGGGAATCCAGATTTGGGATAGAGAGATCGTCTTCTACGCATCGCTAAGCTCTTGGGGTTTGATCTCTTATACACTCTTGCATCTGTTGTTAATCTTTTGAGTGTGTTTGATTGCTTTTCTCTCTGTAACTTTGTGGGAAGCCTTAACGTGTGAGGTTGCCCCCCGACTTGGTGATTGCCCCCGTGATAGTGGAACTCAAGTTGGCCTTCGTGGTGACTTGAAGAGGTAAAGGGTTTATTGAGACCCGGCTCTGCGTGGGCTTCTCAACAAGGAAGTAGATCTCTTTGGTGAGATCGAACCTCGGTAAAAATCCTTGTCTCTTGTGTTCTTGTTATTTACTTTTGCAATCATCATCATCATATAGGGCATAGGGTTGATTAATCTTGCAACGTATATTAATCTTATATTCCTCATTCAAATTAATCATCCTAAAACATACACAAGTTGTTAGGATAATTTACTTAATTTCGCTGCTATAACATTTGAGGAGAATACAGTAAACAATCTATCTTTTCATCGGTGTAACTAGCATACCGTACTAGTCTGTACCGATACCTGACTAGTCAGGCCCCTCCTGTATTTGATGAATTTATTAAGTGTTACAGGAAAAGTTTTCAACGATCATTCACCCCCCTCTAGGCCACATTCAATTGGTATCAGAGCAGGGCTCTCCTTTTATGAGACTCACCGCTCGGATAGACAAATGGCCCCCCACAAGAACAACGAGATCCTAGAAATGCCCATCATTGGAGACGAACAAGACTCCAAGGAATTCGATGTGCTCATGGAGCATGAACACGATGATGAAGAAGTGAACTCAAGGCGCTTCTAAGGAAGAAGCTTCTAAGCCAGAAGGGTAAGAAGGAGGATGAAAAGCCAAAAGGGGGTAGTCATCAAGACTACTCCCGGTATCCTTTTAATTATGAGAAGCTTAACAACTACAATCATTATCTTTCTATTCCCATGGGAAGACCTCCACAGTTTGACGGCAATGATTACTCAATGTGGGAAGTATAATATGAAGATGCATCTTATCTCACTTAATCCTAGTCTTTGTCATATAGTTCGTACAGGTATAGATATCCCAGACACCGACGTTGAACTCACCCAAAGCAATAACAAGCAATTTACCGCAATGCACAAGCCGTTGCGATGATCACTTCATCCTTGAGCCGAAGAAGAGTTCACCAAGGTGGACTCAAGACTGCTTATTGGAGAAGACTTGAAGTTGCCGAAGACATTTGGCATACACTCAAGACTGCTCATGAAGGGAACCACTCCGTCTAAGAAGCCAAGATTGAAATGCTTGAAGGAGAATTGGGGAGATTTGCCATAGAAGATGGTAAAACTCCTCAAGAGATGTACAACCACTTGAAGACACTCAACAAAAAGATCCGTTCTTATGGAAGCAAGAAGTGGCTGATCATGAGGTTGTGAAGAGAATGATAACAGCCTTTATGCCTCGGAATGTCACCTTGTGTTCCATGATAAGAGAAAACCCGAGGTTTCACAAAATGACCCCCGATGAAGTCCTTGGCAAAATTATCAATCATGAGATGATGGAGAAAGAAGCTAAATATGTCAAAGACTTAGCTGAACTTACCACATCCAAGAAGAAGGAGGTCACCCTCAAGGAAACTTGCAAGACCAAAGGGAAGGGGACTCGTGAGACATATGAAGAAGAGAACACTGACGATATAAGCACAGATATGGATGATGAAGAGATGGTGCTCTTCATGAAAAAATTCAAGCGCATGATGTGAAGAAGAAGAGGCAGCAACTCAAGTGAAGGAAAGAACAAAGAAAAAGGAAAATCCAAGGCTCGACGTACTTGCTACAACTGCAGAGAATACGGACACTTTATTGTTGATTGTCCATATGAGGAAAACAAGAAGAAGAAAGATGCGAAGTCACAAGAGAATAAAATTTTCAAGAAGAAGAAGCAAGCACATCAAGCGCACATCGGCAAGGAGTGGGACTCAAACGACGAGTCCTTCTCGGATGATGAAGATGAGATAGCAACAATTGCCATCAAAAAGCCAACCAAGAAGTCTACACTCTTCCCAAACCTGGGAGGAAGGGAGAACCACAACCACCTTTGCCTCATGGCTAAGGAAGGGAAGAAGAAGCTTCGACTTACACCCCCCTCTTAGATTCCTCTAATGATGATTTTGATAGTTCTAGTGAAAATGAGGAAATGCTAAAAGGATTGAGCAAAACTGCACTAAGAAAAATGAAGATGTTGTTGGATGAAATCTTTGAGAAGGAGGAGCTTGTCAACCGCCAAGAAGATATGCTCATCCATGAAAGGAAAAGATATCAAGAGGTTGAAACGCTTCTTGAGCTTGGAAAGGAGAAAAGTAAGGCACTTGAGCTTGAGCTAGCTTTGAGTAAGGAAACTTACACAAAACTAGAAGACGCACACATTGCTGTCAAGGACGTACTTGCTAACTTCATGAAAGTTAACAAAATCCTTGAAGTGCAGGTGGAGTCAGTCAAGCAAAGTGACACTTCCTCCTCTAAAAGCTCACCTTCTCAAGATGTCAAGTTGACAACTATTAAAACTTGCACATGCTCTAGTAAGAAGGCTAAAGTAACAGATGAATCCAATGCTACACAAGCTAAGCATCCATCCCAAAGCAACATCTTTGACAAAGAAAAATCAAATATGCACGTAGTGCATATATGGTCAAAAGACCTTCTAATGTCAAAGATGGTCTTGGGTATGCAAGAGGTAAGAAGCAATTCACTAGTAGTCAAAATTAGAATCATATTGCCTTTGTTAAAGAAAAATAACATGAATCTTAACTGAAAACATTATTTCATACTTTTGATGCATCTTATGTCCTTATGAAAAATAAATCTGGATATATTTATGCTAAATATGCAGGGTCATGCCACAAGAGACCCAAAGCTTGTGTGTGGGTGCCTAAAACAATTGTGACTAACATTTGAGGACCCAAGCAAACTTGGGTACCTAAAACCAAGACATAACTCTGTTTCGCAGGCCTATTCCCCCAACGGATCAAAATGGGTGCTCGACAGTGGATGCACCAATCACATGACAGAGAAAGGAGAATGTTCGTAGAGTATGAGTGAAACACAGATCCAAGTGAACAAATTTATTTTGGAGACAACAGCCAAGGAAAAGTCCTTGGCAGCTGTAAAATTGAAATCTCCTCTCAACACACTCTCTCAATGTTTTACATGTTGATTCCTTAGATTATAATCTTTTGTCCACTCAGCTATGTGACAAAGGATACAATTTATTATTCACTAATGAGGGTGTGACAGTCTTTATAAGAAGCGATAACTCAATTGCATTCAAGGGAATGTTGAAGGGAAAACTTTATCTTGTTGATTTCAACAAAGATAAAGCTGAACTAACCACTTGCTTGGTTGCAAAAACTAACATGGGATGGTTGTGGCATAGACGGCTAGCCCATGTTGGGATGAGGAATCTGCAGAAACTTCTAAAGGGTGGTCACATCCAAGGTTTGAAAGATGTCGTGTTTGAGAAAAACAGGCCATGTAGCGCATGCGAGGCGGGGAAACAAGTTGAAGCACCACACCCTGCAAAGAACGTGATGACTACATCAAGACCGCTGAACTTCTTCATATGGACCTCTTTGATCCAATTGCTTATATAAGCATCAGCGGTAACAAATACGGTTTAGTCATTGTTGATGATTTTTCTAGATTTACCTGGGTATTTTTCTTGTATGATAAATTAGAGACCCAGGGGATTCTCCAGAAGTTCTTGAAGAGAGCGCAAAATGAATTCTCCTCAACCATCAAGAATATTAGAAGTGACAACGGAACGAAGTTCAAAAATACTCAAGTTGAGGAGTACCTGGATGAAGAAGGAACAAAACATGAGTTTTCGACACCCTACCCTCTCAACAAAATGGGGTGGCCGAAAGGAAGAACAGGACGCTCATTGAGATGGTGAGGACAATGCTAGATGAATACAAGACTTTATACCGGTTTTGTGCTGAAGCGATAAACACCGCTTGTCACGCCACGAACCGGCTATATCTTCACCAACTTTTGAAGAAAACGCCATACGAGCTCCTCACTTAGCAAACCAAATGTCTCATATTGTAGAGTATTTGGAAGTAAATGTTTTATTTTTAACAAGAAACCGAGGACTTCGAAGTTCACTTTGAAATCTGATGAAGGGTTCTTGCTTGGTTATGATTCGAACGCCTATGCCTATCGTGTTTTCAACAAAGTCTCTAGCATTGTTGAAGTGGCACGTAACATAGTGTTTGATGAGACTAATGGCTCCCAAGTGGAGCAAGTTGATAAGTGTGTGTTAGGTCAAGAAGAAGCCCCATGTCAAGCATTTTGGAGGATGACACTTGGTGATATTCGACCGCAAGAGCAATCACAAGACTCAAATGCTCAATATGTACCTCAACAAGAGAGCAATGATCAAGGGGAGCTTCGGCACAAGATCAACATCAGCAGAATCAAGAAGATCAATATATGCATGTAAGTAATGATCTAGGGGGAGACATTGACAATGAAGATAATGAAGAGCAAATGATCTCGTAAGTGCCTCACCCAAGAGTACATCAGAGTATACAAAGAGATCATCTTGTCGACAACATCATTGGAGATACTGCAAAGCGAGTAACTACTAGATCTCGTATTGCTAATTTTTGTGAACATTACTCTTTCGGCTCGTTTCTGGAACCATGCATACAGGGGTTGAAGAAGCAGTAAAAGATCCAGATTGGCTGACCGCCATGCAAGAGGAACTAAACAACTTCAAAAGAAATGAAGTATGGGAGCTTGTGCAAAGACCAAAGGCAAACATCGTGGGCACCAAATGGGTCTTTCGGAACAAGCAAGATGAACACGGAGACATAACGAGAAACAAGGCATGACTTGTGGCAAAATGATACAAGTCGAAGGTTTGGATTTCGACGAAACCTTTGCTCCCGTAGCTAGACATGAGTCCATTCTTATTTTATTAGCTTGTGCTACTCACCACAATTTTAAGCCGTATCAAATGGATGTCAAAAGTGCATTCCTCAACGGTCCTATCAAGCAAGAGGTGTATGTGGAGCAGCCACCAGGATTTGAAGATCAAGAGTACCCCAACCATGTGTACAAACTGCGCAAGGCTCTCTATGGCCTCAAACAAGCTCCCCAAACTTGGTATGAGTGCCTTAGGGACATTCTCACTCAAAATGGCTTTAAAATAGGAAAAGCTGATTATACTTTGTTTACAAAGCATTTTGATGGTCATATATTCGTATGTCAGATTTATGTTGATGACATCATTTTTTGTTCTTCTAATAAATATTTTTGTGAACAATTTAGTAAAATTATGACAGACCGACTCAAGATGTCAATGATGGGTGAATTGAAGTTCTTTTTGAGATTCCAAGTGAAGAAGCTCAAAGAGGGCACATTCATTTGCAAAACTATGTACACGCAGGACATCCTCAAAAAGTTCAATAAGGACAAAGCCAAGCCAATCAAGACCCCCATGGCAACTAATGGACATCTCGACCTCAACGAAGATGGTCTAGATGTGGATCAAAAGGTATATCTGTCTATGATTGGTTCACTACTTTATTTATGTGCATCTAGGCCTGATATTATGCTTAGTGTGTTTACGTGTGCAAGGTTTCAAGCTGCACCTAAAGAGTGTCATTTAATAGCTTTAAAAAGAATTTTAAGATACCTTGTGCACACACCTAATTTGAGCCTTTGGTATCCTAAAGGATCCAAGTTTAACCTTATAGGGTATTCCGATGCCGACTATGCAGACTGCAAAGTCGATAGGAAAAGCACCTCAGGAACCTGCCAATTTCTTGGCAGATCCTTAGTTTCATGGTCCTCAAAGAAATAAAATTACATTGCTCTTTCCACAGCTGAAGCAGAGTTATGTTGCAGCCGGTAGTCGTTGCGCACAGCTACTTTGGATGTGACAAACTCTAAGGGATTATGGTTACAATTTGAACCATATTCCACTCCTATGTGATAATAAAAGTGTCATAAAAATTGCTCATAATGCAGTAGTGCACTCAAGAACCAAGCACATAGACATACGTCATCATTTTCTAAGAGATCATTCATTAAAAGGTGACATAGTAATATCACATGTTAGAACTGAAAAACAACTAGCGGACATGTTCACCAAGCCACAAGATGAAAAGAGATTTTGCGAGCTTAGAAATGAATTAAATACACTTGATGCACGAAATGTGGCTTGAAACATTGCATACCTGATTGATTCTTCAAAGTCTGCTTACTTTTGCGAAAATTCATCTCTTATCTCAATTTTCTCTTGAAAACTATTTCAATTATTGAATCTTGGTGAATTATGACCATTGTATAATTATTGATTGCTTACTGGTCATGTTCATCAAGATTATTTGTGAAATGTTGACCTTTAGATAATTATTAGATCAAATTCCCAAAATCTCTTTGTTCTAATTCTAAACTGTCCAGCTGACCCGGACTAGTCCGTTGCCGGTGACTAGTCCGGATCTTATCCGGTGTACCGGACTTGTCTAGTCCCTTGCAGACTAGTCCGTTACTATCGGGCTTAACCCTAACCCACCGCCAAAAGTCTATCTTCTTCCTCCTCCTCAGCATGCTCAGGAGTATGAATATGATTATGAATATGAAGATGAAGACATGACTGAGAGTGAGAGAAGGACTGACGGAGAGTGATTCCCCTCAATTTTTTTCTCTTTTTGGTGCCTTGATGCCAAAGTGGGAGATTGATTGAGACTAGACTAGTAGTCTATTTTGAGCCTTAAGGACTAGTGATCATGGACATGTATCTTTTGTGTTTTTAAGTTTCAAACTATTGTAATCTCTATTTGGATGTCTATTTTGTTTAATATGAATGTGTGATGTTCATATTGGATGTCCATTTTGTTTAATATGAATATGTGATGTTCATATTGATATTCCTGTGATGGTTACTTCTATAATTGCTGTATTTTTCATTATGCACATTACAATATCTGCTCACACACACTTTATAGGCACCCCACCATAAAGAGTGCATATATGTGAAAAAAATTTATGTTTATATGTCATCCTCATATATGCACACTTTATGAAAATCAATGTTTAATCTTAATTGTGAAATCTCAATTGATTGTCACCAATCACCAAAAAGAGAGAGATTGAAAGTGCATCTAGGCATTCCCTTGTGTGTTTTTGGATGATTGTGTGAAATCCCGAAAATTCTAGCAAGTGGAGCTGCAAATCACACCGAGAAAATGAGAGGGAATTTAAACTTTTGAATTTAAAGGTGTGAGCTCCAAGTCTAAACTTGAACATGCAAAAATTCCCGAACACGGAGATCTAAAGCTATCATTTGGTTCTCCACACATCCAATAATAGCCCGGCAAATTTTCAGAGCATTGGAAAAGGATTTCCTATTTGTTGGAATTTAAACGGGAGAAGGTTCGAATTTGAATTTAAATCTCAGTTTCAAATTCCGACATCACCGAAATTCAAATTTGATTGCACAATAGTGTTCCTCATATTTCTTTTGGCCTATCTTCCAAATTTTATCAAATTTGGAGCTCATTTTCTATTTTAAATCGAAATGGGGGATAAGAGGGAGAATTGTGGCTGGGTGGACCCCACTGGTCAGAGATACACGTAGTAGCTGTGCCGTGCTCTGTTTCTCAGCGACCGGGAGAGCGCCACCTCCCGTCGATCAGCGCCACCTCCTGCTCACGGATGAGAACGAGTAAAGAGTGAGCAACATGCTGCCTTCCCTGTGAACTGGCTCTCTTGCGCTCTCCACAGCCCCTGCCTCGCACACCGAAGGAAAACCAGCCATTGCAGCCGACGACCTTCTCTGTTCCCCGGCGCCCGGCTGCTAGAGGCCTCTTCGTGGCCGACGGTCTACACGGAAAAGGAGTGCCCTCAGGTGTGCAAACCGACGGTGCAACCCCCTTCTCCTTTCGTGCATCGCTGTAGATGAATTTTGCAATTCTTTCCTTCGGTATGCCTAGAACCGAGCCTCACCAATCTTCAAAATTCGTCGTGATCAGTCCACCATCACGTGTGCCAAGCTATAAACATGATCTAGACACTCCCACGCCCCTCTAGGATCAAAAATCATCGAAAATCATCAATATTTGGCGCTATTCTTCGAGAATTTCGTGCCGGCACCGATTTTCGCCCTAGGTCGCCGATGAGTCCCTATTTGCAGCCATTCTTGAGCCCATTTGAGATCATGCCGGTGATGAGGGATCCCCCATGGTGCTTTAGAACCCAAGAACCGACCATTTGGTGGAGAATTCACCGTGCACGACCTCGCCAAAGCCCTAGGGTTTGCTGTTGCCGGTGCGCCCTGTTTCCCGGCGAGTTTCAGCCGCCGGCGACCTCACCAACGTGTTCAGCGTGGGGGAAAATGCGGGGGCGGCCAGCAGGGGGTCCGGAGGTGGCTGGGAAGTGCCTTTCCGACGACCTCGCCGGAGGGAGCCGCCACTGCTCTGTTTGGCGTGAGACTGAAGGTTAGGGATGACGAGTGGGACCCACTGTCGGCATTTAAACATTTTCCAGAATTTCCCATTTCAGTTCAAATTTGGAGAGCCATAACTTTGTGTAGGGGTGTCCAAAAATTTTGAAACAAATTTTGTTGGATTCTTCTCAAATAGTACTATCCAGGGATGCAGCCCAATGTTTATGAAAATCTCTGGATTTGGCTCATTAATTCAGTTAAGACAAAATTTGTATGAATTTTTACAGGAGTTCTGTTTATTGGAAAATTCCCAAATTTGGGCAGGACATTCTTCCAAAAATCCTTGAACTCCAATAAAATTTTCATAGGCATTGGACTTTATTTCCTTGGCCAAATGTTGATTTAATCTTGTATGTCTCTGAAAATTAGGAAAAAATAACAGAATGATTTTCAGGTTTTAGCCCCAACTTCTAAATTCCATATCTCGGTGTAGAAAGCTCCAAAAATGGTGAAACCAAGTCTTATGGACTCATGAGACACTAAAGTTTCTGAAAAACCAAATTTGCAGCATGACAAGACACTAGAATTGCCATAGGAATTTAGAGAAGCCAAATAGCTAAGGAAATTCTTTAGGCCACATCTTACATCAACTTTGTTTGAAATTTTGCAAGCCATACCTCTGTATGATCTATGGACCACTGTATAAATTTCAGAGCAAGTTGAGATCATCGTCTCAAGTTTCTGCTAATCCTTTCTAGTTTCATCCTTATATCCTTTACCTAGTTCTTTAAACTTGAGTTCCAAAATTCTCCAATGCTCACAGTGTTCATGTCTCTGTTCCAGCACATAGCCAAACCAAATTCTTGAGTCTTAGTTAGTTAGAACCCTTTCTTAAGTCATAAAACATCTTTGTTTTATAACGTCTTTACTTGCAACATAAAACTGTGCATATTCATGTCGGTAGAAAATACGACGAAGGAGGTCGACGAGCAACTTGACTCGGAGCAGCAAGTTGAGGGTTAACTCATCGCCAAGCTACTGACTATAAGGTAGAATTAAACCTGCAGCAACATAAGACAAGCCCCAGTTTGCATTTAACAGCTTTTTAGTTACATTTTACTTTGTATCACTTCTATTGGTCTAGTATGAATTGTGCATTAGGTCAAGGTGATTGATACTCCAAATGCATGACCCAAAAACCCTTAAAGTACAGTATAGAACAAGTTACCTTCGTGTAGATTCTGCTAGGCTTAAGTTGTATAGGATCCGGTACAAGTCGGGTAGTTGGAAGCTACTCGCGAGTTTAGGATGTTGGTTCAGCGGTGTATGATTCTAGAGAATGAAACTTCTGGAATGAAAAATGAGACCGAGCAGAGAGTAGGAGCAGCAGGACGTTGGGTCTGTGTGGCTATAGCTCTGTTTGTGTCGGTTAAGGACCGATGCGTATGCCTCCCTGCTGAGCAAGTTTGAACAGTACCGGATGCATACTGGAATTATGGGGTCCAGGAAACCGATGTAACTCGGGTACTCTCCTGTCGACACTTATACAGCCGTCCTTTGGGGGTTGGTTTCAGAGGTGTAAACCCGCTAGCGGAGCAAATTCGACGTGTTCCGTGTAGTGGCCCTTCTGATGGGTCGGCGGAACTGGTTCGGCATTGGAGTGACGTGTGAAAGGTTGCTGCATACAACGTACGAAAGAGCTCTTGTATGAGTCTTTCGAGGCAGGTGTATGTGTCGTGTATGCCGGGTGTGTCCTGATTGCAATTACCATCCCTCGCGGTTATATGAGTACCACTTGTTCAATGAGTTGTGATGTAGTAATAATTTCCAGATAAAGTGAGATGAATCATTACTGATGTGAAGTTCTTAAATTCATTGTATTGCCAACCATGTATGCTGTAGTTGTAGAGATCACTAAGTTTATTTTCCTCTTTGGGCATCACCACATCATAGGAAAGCGTTTCTTGTTTGATTGTGGACTTCCGATGTGAGGGCTGCCTAAGGCTTAATAATCTGCTGCTATGAACCTGAAAGTAAGGATCAAAATTTAGGCGTGTCGTTGTTGCATCATATTTTTCCAATGTTAGTAATCCCTGCATGTAGAGTTTCATGGATAGGAGTGTCGGTTATGTCTTGCTGAGCCATCGTGCTCACGGTTGCATTATTAGTGTTATGTAGGTTATAAAATTTGCTATGAAAATTGTTGTTCGGTGAGCCATCAGAGACTCACCAGAAACCCTGCCGCTGCACTCATCTTTGTGGAAGCTAGTAAGAAGCGTCCACGGGCTGGACGTCTTCTCTTTTGCATAGTTAGGATCGAGAGTAAGTGTGTATGTATATTCCGCTGCGTGTACCCTCGTGGTACAATATTTTGTAAATGACATTATCTTGAGAAATAAAAGACTATGTACTTTATGGTTCTTTTCATATATGCTGTTGGGTGCCGCATCGCATGGCACCACCCAATGTGTATCCGGTAGTGTGGATCCCAGAAGTTGTGGGGACCACCCCATGGTTCACCCACTACAGGATCGCATAGGGTGGTGCTGTGCGATGCGGCACCCAACAGCACACACGAAAAGAATTAAGAACAACATACAAACTTTTATTTGATATAAAACAGTGGAAGTCTTTTTACAAAACCTAATTCTACAGTACAAGTCTTACTAACAGCTAAACTCTCAGCCTAGCTATGCAAAAGTGCAGCTGTCCAGCCCGGGGACGCTACAGACTAGCAGCACTCCAACGAAGATCACGGCAGCGTGCAGGGCTCCAGCTCGGCCGTGTAACCCGACGGGGGCACTGCCTCGTCCTCAGACCCCTCCTCATAGCTCTCACCTGCATACAGCTCAAATATTGCAACCGTGAGCACGATGGCTCAGCAAGGCTTAACCGACTAGCCTAGACATGGAACTCTACATGCAGGGATGTGTAAGATAGGAAAAAGGACTTTGCAACAAGGACACGCCTATAAGTTGATCCTTACTTTCAGTTTTATAGCAGCAGATTCATGTGCCTTAGGCAGCCCTCACATTGGAAGTCCACAATCAAACAAGAAACGCTTTCCTCCGATGTGGTGATGCCCAAAGCGGAAAATAAACTTAATTAGCTCTACATCTACAGCAGACATGGTTTCCAAAAGATTAATATATCATCACAGCATATTATCATTCATCTGGCTTACTTCACTTCTTACTGCGTCACAGAACAGTGAACAAGCGGTACTCAAATAACCGCGAGGGACGGTGATTGCAATCAGGAGACACCCGGACAACACGTTGCATACACCCACTTTCAGAAGCATGATTCCACACCCCTTCCTACTCTGTTGTATGCACCAACCTTTCAAAGGCAACCCAAATGCCGAACGGGTCCATCCGTAATGGGCAGGAGGTCCCCGCGTGGAGCGTCACTGTGCCCACCGGCAGATTTACACCTTGCTACCCTCAACCCACTCCTATTTACGGTTGGGTAAGCCTCGACACCATGGTTAACAAATTACATCGGTTTCCTGCTTATGTCAGTATGCCATCCGGTACTGTTCGATACTTGTTCAGCAGGACCGCACACGACTCGGTCCTCAATCGACACCAACAGGGCTACGCACGTGAGACCTCCACTCACTGCTTCCTATCCCCCCCTGCTGGGTCTCATTTTCTCCATTCTTAAGCCATTTTCTATTCTGACCAAACCGTGTGATAAAACCTTACCTCGCGACTAGATTCCAACTACTCGACTTCTACCGAGATCCTAAGCATATTACCATGGCATTCTCTACTCGTCGAGTCTGTCAACTACCCAACTCTCCATAAAATTTAAAAGGTTATGCAAGTGGGGTTTCAATCATCCTAACCCTAATGCAAACATTCACCCTAGACATAAGTGATACAAATAAAGAATTTGCAAAAGCACTTAAATGCAAACCGGGGCTTGCCTGGTTGCGAGTCAAACGGGAAGTTAGCTTCAGGTGGGAGGACGTCCAAGGGCTCCGGTGCGTCCTCAACTTCGGTCACTAAATGAAATGTAACAAAATATGTGTATAAGTATTAAGGACTTATAAGAATTGAACTTCTATTCATAGCTACTGCTATTTATGTTCCTTAATTGGCTTTGGGATTTTTACAGTGGATACTAGACTCTCTAAGGATGATCTGAACAAAATTTGGAGAAATGTCATTGCACAATGTAGTCTCCAAAATCCCTACAAGTACAAGGCTTCTATGAATTTTGCGCCCAAATCAGGAGTTTTGACATATCTAAAAGTTGGATAGAAGTTCTGAAAAGTTTCTGTTTAAATTTGAATTTCCAAATAAAGGCTGAACTTTGGAAGGCAATTTAGCCTAGCAAATGAACTCTAATGAAGCCCAAATTTTTACTGGAGATCAGTTCCTATGAAATTTTCTTCCCAAATTTGGGAGTGTTTCATAAAGAATTGCTCCTGTAATAAATCTCTAAAGATTTAATAAAAAAATTCTACAGAAATTCCTGGGCATTTTCATAGCAAGCAATTTGTTTCTCTGTGAAGTACTCCTCATGAGGATTCCAACAAAATTGGTCTCACCCTTTTTGGAGTTTTCTACACAATGTTATGGGTCTCCAAAGTTTGAACTGAATTAGGAAAATCTGGAAATGTTTAAATCCTGGCTGTGGGGCCCACCCGTCGGCTCCCTCTTCTACCTCACGCCAAACAGAGGAAACCGCGGCGTTGCTCCAGCGAGGGTGGCGGAAAAAGCCTTCCTGGCCATCTCCCGGGCCCAAACATGGCCGCTCCCTGTTTTCAACTATGCTGAACACCCTGGTAGGGTCGCCGGCGGCTGACTCTCCCCGGAAACCATCGCGCACCGGCAACAGTGAGACCTAGGTCTTCGGCGATGTCGCGGCGGCCCATTCCTTCACCAAATGATCAGGGTTTTGGCTCTATAGAATCAGTGGATGTAACACCCCAAAAATCTTGTTAAGAACCTAAATCATGTTAAGAGGGGAATTTAAAAATTTTTGGACGTGTTGCATGTTTTGCAAAAAATCAAATTCAAACTGGAATTCAAATTAAACTCAAAACAGAAAAGAAATAGAAAAAGAAAAAGGAAAACAGAAAAAAACCGGCCAGTGGGCCGAAACCCACCAGCCGGCCCACCCAGCAACCGCGCCAGCCCGCAGCCGCGCGCTCTGTTTCCTTCCGCTGACAGGTGGGACCCACCAGCTCGTCTTCTACCTCGCGCCCGCGCCAGACTCCCTCTTACCCGAATCAAAACCGATCGGGATTTCTGCGTATCCCCGCTGAATTATGTTCGTAGGCGACGCGGACTTGATCTAAACCACCTCGCCGCCTTTCCCCGTCTATAAAAACCCCGGCCTCGTTCTGTTTTTCCCACGCGATCCGCCGATTTTCTTCCGGTGAGAACCGAGACTTCTCCGGCGAATTCTGGCCGATCTAAGCTCGGAAATTCCGATCTAACTCGCTGGTCTTGATCCACCGCCTCCGGGGAACCTTGCAGGTGCAGAAAACTCGTTTACTTGCGGTGTAAACACAGCGCCGACGAGCCTCGCCGTGGTTTCACTTCGGACCTCGTCGCCGACCGCCTTCCAGGACCTCCGAGATCAAGAAAACCCCCGAGGTGAGATCCCTGACCTCCCCTCCACCGATCCATGCCATAAGATCACAGTTCTAGGAAGAATTCTCGAAGATCCGAAAGTCTCCGGCGAGATCGCCGCTTCCCGCCGCCGTGCGCCGCCGGCAGCGCCGCCCGCGCTCGATCAGAGCGACGTGGCCGCTTGTGCGCCGTTTATTTTAAATCGCACGGTAGGCTTTAAATCCCCGCGTACCGGTTCGACGTTATAATCTCAGCCGTCGGTTTAAAATCAGACGGTCCACGTCAGCCCCGCGTTATAAAGACTGGAAACCTTACATGCTACCCCCTAGGGTTCTCGGGAAATAAGAGCTAGCACCGGAAACTTCTGATCTAGCCCCTGGAACTTCAGAAAATCATGTAAATTCATTAAAAATCAGTTTTAGCCCCTGGACTTAATAAAAATTAGGAAAAACTCCTCTGATAAGTGTAGCTAGGCCCCTGGAAATTCTGAAAATAATATTATAGACCCTGTAGTGGGGTGAGTTTACCTTTTTAACCCTGTTTGATATTTAAATTAGGAAAATTGAATATGTGGCTAGTGTTTAAAATTTAAAAGTGGTACAAACATATTGTCATAATTAAATTAAAAACTTTCTCAGTATTTAGAAAACTTTGGAGTGAGATAAAAATATATTTTGGGCTGAAATGAATCTGTTTAATTTATTATTCACATTTAGGGACACATTTTTAAGTAAAGAATTGTTCTGGAAAATAGGGAAAATAATTATAAAATAGTTTACATCAGAGGCAAAGGTCAAAAATATATTAGTAAATATTTTAGATCAGAACCTATTCTGTTTAGATGATGTATTTTGTTATTTTCATAATAAAGCTCACATTTAAGCATAAGAAATAAATCTGAAAATATAGCAACTAGTAAATGATAAATGAAGTTTCTAAAATCCAAAGAATTCAGTTTAGGGTTGGTAGAAATTCTGAAGACACATATGGAGTAGGAGAATACCTTTCATGCATACTTGGTAGCTAAAAGGGGTAGTAATTGAATATAAGGAATTTATTTAAATTGGAAACTCATATATATATATATATAGTATGTAAGTATAAATGTGAACACAAAAGTAGGAATCATATACACAAGATTAAAAGTGCATGCAAGCCACAGATCAACACACATAGAGTAACCACAACACATATAATGGTGAATGACTTTCATAAATGTGAATGTGTGGTTTGTATGAAGTGGAAGTGTGAACTATGTCTTATGGATTGTTGTTTTTCTTTTGATATGTGTGATGGTATGATGTAGAACCTGCTCAAGAGCAAGTTATTCCTTTCCAAGATCAGGACTACCCATTCCAAGAGCAGCAGGAAGGAGGCAAGTGTCCTTGACCACTTTGATCCTATGCTAGGATGTGTAGATAGAATTATTTGCATTGTCAAATGAGATATGAAACCCATGCTAGGAAGTTTCCCTAGAATTGCATTACCTTGTTTCCTTGTAGCTTGGGTTGGGATTTATTCTATCATGTCATTTATTATTATGCATATGCTTAGCCATGCTTATAATGGGATATTTGGGACATGAGATCATCAGTTTATTTTACCATACTCTTGAATGAGATATTGTGAGTTATGTAGAGGTAGGGATCAAGGCAAGTTGGATGTTTTGGTTGTGTGCTGGGTGCACGAGACTTGGGTTTGTGTTTAGTACTTGCCTGGATCCTAAGGACCGGTTCATGGAGCATGTAACCTGGCTTTACAGTGCCAACCACATGCTGAGATGGGGCAGCTTGGCCAATTAATTAGGTGTATCCCCGGCGTAGTATGGGTGTGTTGGATGGTGCGGGGAGTAGGTGTCAGCTGGACTACCATATGAACCGCAAGGCTCAAGAGGGGGCCACTGCAGCGGGGTTGGAGCCTCTTGTATGCTATTAGGGGTGAAACCTCAGTGGGCTCACGCTCGTCGGGAATCCCTTTGTAAAGGCTTCGTAGTGATCTCCTGGCTACACACCTGGGAAGTGTGAATGTGGTTCATAGCCACTGGCATAATGGAGGTTCTTTTAGTCCACCCGGCAACGGGGGATGAAATCACTACATGTGGGTACAGTGGTACAAACTCTGCAGAGTCAAAACTGTCATGACAGCCATGCTCATGGTCAAGAGTGGCTTGGACTTATTCAAGATTAGAGGTTTGATGGTTTTGGAAGTTGTGGGTGTTAAGCGGGGAGCTTAACATTGGAAATGATGTTATGGTTATTTGATTATGATGATGGGATGGGAGATTGGGACCATTTCACCTGTGTAGTAATGTAGGTGCTTAATAAGCTAAGGTGGTAGGTATTAATTGCGTAGTGCTTTAACCATGAGTTCAACCTCCCCTTGTTCTAGCCATGCATGACAAAACTTTCCCACACTTGCTGAGTACCATTGGTACTCAACCTTGCATATTTTGTTGGTTTATATTGCTGCTCAGGTCAAGATAATGAGGTGGTGTATAATGACCAAGACTTTGGACCCGAAAAAGGTTTCTAGGTTCATGGAGACCCCCGGGCAACGCCTGTGATGGAGCCCTCAAGAATAATATTCCGCTGCTAGTTTATTTACTTGTGATGAACTTATTATTGTCCATAGAGACATTTGCTATGTAAGATTTATTTATATTCGACACCTGGCTTGTAATAAATGATGCTTCACTATTTGTCTTCACATGTATGAGAAAATGATCCTGGCATACATGTGATATTCACTTGGATGTTCTTCGGAAAAAC
Organism: Neostapfia colusana; assembly: GCA_030760725.1. Taxonomy (NCBI): domain Eukaryota; kingdom Viridiplantae; phylum Streptophyta; class Magnoliopsida; order Poales; family Poaceae; genus Neostapfia; species Neostapfia colusana. The sequence continues at coordinate 36,368,623 of JASWHV010000009.1, read as the reverse complement.
CGGGTGTGACAGAAGTGGTATCAGAGCCAAGGTTGCCCGTAGGAACGTGGACCTAGGTAGAAATGGACGTATTTAAGGGCCCTATTTTCTTAAAAACTATTTTTGCAAGGTGTGTGTTTAAAAGTGTTATTTAATGAGTCACATTCTTCATCTTACCCCAACTTTCATTCAAAATAGGATTTTTGATTGGGAGTTTATCTAACCTAATTTTAAATTCTTTTTGTTTTAGATGGTTCGCATGATTCGCACCGCTCGCAAGTCCACAGGAGGGAGAGTTCCCGTAGTTGCCCTTGCCGAGAGAGAGGAGAGCCGTCCGGTGACGTACCTTTCCTACGGATTGGCAGTAGGAGGCTTATTGTGCCGTCTTCGGCGTATGCTCGAAGCCGCCGGCAATACGGGCAAGCTAATCATCCACTATAACTCCACCAGGACCATCCGTGAGAAGAGGGAAGAATGGAGTTCAGAGATGAGGATCATACACAAAAATCAGCTGCTTAAGATTCACCACTCTCCAGCTTGTAGAGCGACACAGGTCGATGCGGAGAAAGATGTCACCTGGGAGGCCATCACCTGCCAGAGCCACATCTATCGTCGCCACTTGGACAAAACTGAGTACATGTATGTCCTCCAACGTGAGAGTGGTACCATGGAGTACAAGTACCCGCCGGTGCAGCAAGTGACTTCACATGAGCACATGGACTTGTGATTGGAGGATGCTGCTATGCTCAGCACTCGACTGCAGGAGTGTCAACAAGAGCATCAGGATGTCCGGGACACCCTGAAGGAAACGGAGGCGTTGCTGCGAGCCTGCTTAAGGGCGAGGGAAAGAGGAGATGGGAATGAACTGTGTGTCACCGTGAATGATACATGGACTCCTGACTCCCCAGATCGTCAGGTGATAAGGCGTCGTCGCACTTCTCCACCAGCAGCCTCCCCACCCAAAGCATAGTGAGAAGGCAGCCGAAATGATGAGGAGGATCCCGAGGAGCCAGCTCAAGAAAACGAGTAGTGTAGAGACTTTTCCTTAGTTAGAAAGATGTCGAATAGTCGAGTCGTTAAGTTAAGTTAATGGTGTGATAATGCTTGGTGTGTGACGTGAGTTGTGGAAGCCCTGAGTAATTGTCCACAGCCTCGTCTTTAGATTGTTTTGCTTTGGTGTGTGAACCCACATGAAATAGTATTACATTTATTTTTGTGTGAGAAGTGAAACCTTAGAGAAGTATAACAAAGCCTCAACACTTCAAAGTACAAACAAATGAAAGTAGTAAGATGATACTAAATGCTTTCAAATTAACATTGGTTGATTCTGCCAGATGGCCGGAAGAGGAAAAGGACGTGCTGCCACCCCCACCAATAACAACGTTGAGGCATGCAACCCTCATCTTTCTGGAGGCCAGGACCGGGGTGGTCGCCGTGAAGGAGTTGATCCCCTCCACCAAATGCTGGAGAATCAGAATCAGCTCATCCAGAACTTGACTCAAGTGGTGGCCAACTTGCATCAAGTTCCACCTCCACAAGCTGCACCACGCCAACCAAGGTTGAGTGAGTTTCTAGGAACTCAACCTCCAAAGTTTGCAAGTGCTGCTGAACCTCTGGAGGCAGATGATTGGCTGAAGACCATTGAAAGTAAGATGAGGATCATACAGTGCCAAGGGTATGAGAGGGTGCTGTTTGCCTCTCATCAATTGCATGGACCTGCTGCTGATTGGTGGACCGCCTACGTGGCCGCCCATCATGACCCTGAGAACATCACTTGGGAAGAGTTCAAGCGTAGTTTCCGCAATCATTACATCCCAAGAGGTGAACTCAAAAACAAGAGGAAGGAGTTTTTGGGGTTGCAGCAAGGTAACATGACTGTGAGGGAATACCTCACTAAATTTACTCAACTATCCCGTTATGCCCCACGAGACATAGAGACTAATGAGCAGAAACAAGATTGTTTTGTGGAAGGACTTACCGCGGAGATGCAGTGTGCAATGTCCTCAAATGAGTATGAAAGCTTCCAAAAGATGGTGGACAGAGCATTTGTGGTAGAAAGGAAGCTAAAGGCCTTGGAAAATGAGAATAAGAGGAAGGCCGGTTGGTCACATCAAGCCTCGGGTAGCAACACCCGCCCCCGTCTGATGCAGCAACCAGCAGGGCAGACGAACCGTGCTGCGGTACCCTACTCAAGAGGGTACAACCCGAACTACAGGCCTCTGGCAGCACCAGCACAGCCGCAACGTCAGTTTGTACAGCAGCCTCGCCCCGCATATCCACCTCGACCAGCAGTGCAAGGACCCCCAAACCAACCCCAAGACAACAAAGGCCAGGCACCTAAGGTTGGGGTGCAATGTTCTAGCTGTGGTGAAGTGGGGCACTACGCCCATAAGTGCCCAAAGAAGAAGCCCGCGCAGCCACAACAGCAGAGTGTAATGAGAGGACGGGTGAACCACGCCACTATGGAGGAAGCACAAGATGCACCCGACATGGTAGTTGGTAAGTTTCCTGCCAATTTACACCTTGCAACCCTGCTGTTTGATTCTGGTGCTACCCATTCGTTCATTGCTCAAGGGTTTGTTAAGAAGCATGACCTAGCAACAACACAAATGAACCATATGCTAGCTGTAAACTCTCCAGGGGGAGAAATAAGGACAAGACAAGTGTGTCCCAAAATGAACCTAGACATTAATGGGGTAGCATTTACTGCTAACATCATAGTGATAGATTCACAAGGGATAGATATTATCTTGGGTATGGATTGGTTGACCAAACATAAACGGGTTATCCATTGTTCGACCAGAACGGTGGAACTAACTCACCCTAGTGGCACAAGAGTAAAGTTCATAACAATACATGAGCCTAGGAGGGATATTAAATTAAATCAAGTTGAGGTGAAAGTGGAGGAGATCAGGACCATCAGGGAATATCCAGATGTTTTTCCGGAGGAGTTGCCAGGTATGCCTCCCGATCGTGAAGTGGAATTTGCAATTGAGCTAGTGCCTGGAACAGCCCCGATATACAAGAGACCTTATCGGATGGACTCCAAGCAGCTAGAAGAACTCAAGGATCATTTGAGAGAATTGACGGAGAAGGGGTATATTCGCCCTAGTTCCTCACCATGGGGAGCTCCGGTGATATTTGTGCCCAAGAATGATGGAACCCAAAGGTTATGTGTGGATTACCGTGCCTTGAATGAGGTAACCATCAAGAACAAGTACCCATTACCCCGCATTGAAGACTTGTTTGATCAGTTGAGGGGAGCTTGTGTGTTCTCGAAAATTGATCTCAGGTCGGGCTACCACCAACTCAAGATAAGGCAATCTGATGTTCCCAAGACAGCTTTCGTATCTCGGTACGGACTGTATGAATACACCGTCATGCCTTTCGGGCTAACTAATGCCCTGGCATACTTCATGTATCTCATGAACAAGGTATTCATGGAATATCTGGACAAATTTGTGGTGGTTTTCATAGATGACATTCTCGTCTTCTCCAAAGATGAAGAAGAACATGAGAAACATCTAAGGTTGGTGTTGCAGAGGCTAAGAGAACACCAACTATAGGCCAAATTGAGCAAGTGTGAGTTTTAGCTGAAGAGAGTTCCCTTCTTAGGACATATAATATCAGAGGGAGGAATCTCAGTAGACCCCGCCAAAATCGAGGATATACAGAAGTGGAAGACCCCTGAAAATGTCGGTGAAGTTCAAAGCTTTTTGGGATTGGCCTGATACTATCGACGGTTTATAGAGGGATTCTCTAAGATCTCGAGACCTCTCACCAAACTGTTGGAGAAGGGAATCACATTCACATGGACGCCACAGCGCGAGACGAGTTTTCAGGAGCTAAAGAAAAGATTGACAACAGCCGTAGTGTTGGTTATGCTAGATATGCAGAAGAATTTCACGGTGTACTGCGATGCCTCTGGAAACGGGTTGGGATGTGTTCTCATGCAAGAAGGGCATGTCGTGGCATATGCATCCCGGCAGCTTCGGAAGCACGAGAAGAACTATCCTACACATGACCTAGAACTAGCCGCAGTGGTACACGCATTGAAAATTTGGCGGCACTATTTGATGGGGAAGAGGACCGAGATATATACGGATCATAAGAGTTTGAAGTACATATTCACACAGCCAGACCTCAACCTCAGACAAAGGAGATGGTTAGAGCTAATCAATGACTTTGATGTGGGCATCAACTATCATCCTGGGAAAGCAAACGTCGTGGCCGATGCTTTAAGTCGGAAAGTGCAAGTCAATAAGTTGAGTTTAAAAGACATGCCTGCAGAATTGAAGGACGAGGTTATAAGGCTCAATCTATGCCTTGTGAATAGTGGTGAAGCCATCGCCATGGAAGTGGACTCCACACTAGAGTGAGACATCCGCGAGGGTCAAAAGAATGACGAGAAGATACGAGAGATCAGACAACTCATCAAGGAAAATAAAGCTCCAGGTTTTAGAGAGGATGAACAAGGAATGGTGTGGCACGGGAAAAGAATCTGTATGCCAGAAGTAAAGGAGATCCGTGAATTGATTCTGAAGGAGGATCATGATTCTGACTATTCCATTCATCCTGGGAGTACGAAGATGTACCAGGACCTCAAAAGCAGGTATTGGTGGTATGGCATTAAGCGAGATGTCGCGGAACATGTTGCCCTTTGTGACACATGTCAGTTGGTGAAAGCAGAACATCAACGACCCACGGGATTATTGCAACCACTCAAAGTGCCTGAATAGAAATGGGAAGAAATCAGCATGGATTTCATCGTGGGATTGCCTAGGACCCAATCAGGATATGATTCGATATGGGTCATCATTGACAGGCTAACCAAGGTAGCTCACTTCATCCCCGTGAAGGAAAGCTACAGCGGATCCAAATTGTCGGAGTTGTACATGTCAAGGATCGTGTGTTACCATGGAGTGCCGAAGAAGATAGTGTCGGATCGAGGGACACAGTTCACCTCAAGGTTCTGGCAGAAGTTGCATGAAACCATGGGAACCCATCTGAACTTCAGCTCTGCCTATCATCCACAAACTGACGGGCAGACGGAGAGAACCAATCAGATCCTTGAAGATATGCTGAGGGCATGTGCACTCAAAAACAATAGGAGTTGGGATAAGAACTTACCGTATGCGGAGTTTTCCTATAACAACAGCTATCAAGCTAGTATGAAGATGTCACCGTTTGAAGCTTTATACGGGAGGAAATGCAGAACTCCCCTATTTTGGAACCAAAAAGGGGAAAGTAAAGTGTTTGGTCCAGAAGTACTACAAGAAGCCGAGGCGAAGGTGAGGGAAATTTGCAACAATTTAAGGATAGCACAGACACGCCAAAAGAGCTATGCCGATGTACGAAGAAGAGAGCTCGTTTTCAACGTGGGAGACTATGTCTATCTCAAAGTGTCCCCTATCAGAGGACTTCGTCGGTTCAAGGTGAAAGGGAAGTTGTCACCTCGATACATCGGACCCTTTCAAGTTCTGGAAAGGAAAGGCGAAGTGGCGTATCAACTAGAGTTACCGGCTCGTCTATCGGATGTGCACGATGTGTTCCATGTGTCACAACTCAAGAAATGCCTGAGGACGCCTGAAGAGGTGTTACCCATGAATGAAGTGGACGTAGCTGAGGATTTGTCTTATGCCGAGCAACCATACAAGATTTTGGAGACAATGGAACGCCTCACCAGAAATAAAAGAATCCGGATGTGCAAGGTGCAGTGGAAGCATCACTCAGAAGAGGAAGCCACCTGGGAGCGGGAAGATGAGCTCAAGGCACAATTTCCGGAATTGTTTTCTTAGACCCACCAATCTCGAGGACGAGATTTATTTTAAGGGGGGTAGAGCTGTAACACCCCAAAAATCTTGTTAAGAACCTAAATCATGTTAAGAGGGGAATTTAAAAATTTTTGGACGTGTTGCATGTTTTGCAAAAATTCAAATTCAAACTGTAATTCAAATTAAACTCAAAACAGAAAAGAAATATAAAAAGAAAAAGGAAAAACAGAAAAAAACCGGCCAGTGGGCCGAAACCCACCAGCCGGCCCACCCAGCAACCGCGCCAGCCCGCAGCCGCGCGCGCTGTTTCCTTCCGCTGACAGGTGGGACGCACCAGCTCGTCTTCTACCTCGCGCCCGTGCCGGACTCCCTATCACCCGAATCAAAACCGATCGGGTTTCTGCGTATCCCCGCTGAATTCTGTTCGTAGGCGACGCGGACTTGATCTAAACAACCCCGCCGCCTTTCCCTGTCTATAAAAACCCCGGCCTCGTTCTGTTTTTCCCACGCGATCCGCCGATTTTCCTCCGGTGAGAACCGAGACTTCTCCGGCGAATTCTGGCCGATCTAAGCTCGGAAATTCCGATCTAACTCGCTGGTCTTGATCCACCGCCTCTGGGGAACCTTGCAGGTGCAGAAAACTCGGTAACTTGCGGTGTAAACACAGCGCCGACGAGCCTCGCCGTGGTTTCACTTCGGACCTCGTCGCCGACCGCCTTCCAGGACCTCCGAGCTCAAGAAAACCCCCGAGGTGAGATCCCTGACCTCCCCTCCACCGATCCATGCCATAAGATCACAGTTCTAGGAAGAATTCTCGAAGATCCGAAAGTCTCCGGTGAGATCGCCGCTTCCCGCCGCCGTGCGCCGCCGGCAGCGCCCCCCGCGCTCGATCAGAGCGACGTGGCCGCTTGTGCGCCGTTTATTTTAAATCGCACGGTAGGGTTTAAATCCCCGCGTACCGGTTCGACGTTATAATCTCAGCCGTCGGTTTAAAATCAGACGGTCCACGTCAGCCCCGCATTATAAAGACTGGAAATCTTACATGCTACCCCCTGGGGTTCTTGGGAAATAAGAGCTAGCCCCGGAAACTTCTGATCTAGCCCCTGGAACTTCAGAAAATCATGTAAATTCATTTAAAAATCAGTTTTAGCCCCTGGACTTAATAAAAATTAGGAAAAACTCCTCTGATAAGTGTAGCTAGTCCCCTGGAAATTATGAAAATAATATTATAGACCCTGTAGTGGGGTGAGTTTACCTTTTTAACCCTGTTTGATATTTAAATTAGGAAAATTGAATATGTGGCTAGTGTTTAAAATTTAAAAGTGGGACAAACATATTGTCATAATTAAATTAAAAACTTTCTCAGTATTTAGAAAACTTTGGAGTGAGATAAAAATATATTTTGGGCTGAAATGAATCTGTTTAATTTATTACTCACATTTGGGGACACGTTTTTAAGTAAAGAATTGTTCTGGAAAATAGGGAAAATAATTATAAAATAGTTTACATCAGAGGCAAAGGTCAAAAATATATTAGTAAATATTTTAGATCAGAACCTATTCTGTTTAGATGATGTATTTTGTTATTTTCATAATAAAGCTCACATTTAAGCATAAGAAATAAATCTGAAAATATAGCAACTAGTAAATGATAAATGAAGTTTCTAAAATCCAAAGAATTCAGTTTAGGGTTGGTAGAAATTCTGAAGACACATATGGAGTAGGAGAATATCTTTCATGCATACTTGGTAGCTAAAAGGGGTAGTAATTGAATATAAGGAATTTATTTAAATTGGAAACTCATATATATATATATATATAGTATGTAAGTATAAATGTGAACAAAAAAGTAGGAATCATATACACATGATTAAAAGTGCATGCAAGCCACAGATCAACACACATAGAGTAACCACAACACATATAATGGTGAATGACTTTCATAAATGTGAATGTGTGGTTTGTATGAAGTGGAAGTGTGAACTATGTCTTATGGATTGTTGTTTTTCTTTTGCTATGTGTGATGGTATGATGTAGAACCTGCTCAAGAGCAGGTTATTCCTTTCCAAGATCAGGACTACCCATTCCAAGAGCAGCAGGAAGGAGGCAAGTGTCCTTGACCACTTTGATCCTATGCTAGGATGTGTAGATAGAATTATTTGCATTGTCAAATGAGATATGAAACCCATGCTAGGAAGTTTCCCTAGAATTGCATTACCTTGTTTCCTTGTAGCTTGGGTTGGGATTTATTCTATCATGTCATTTATTATTATGCATATGCATAGCCATGCTTAGAATGGGATATTTGGGACATGAGATCATCAGTTTATTTTACCATACTCTTGAATGAGATATTGTGAGTTATGTAGAGGTAGGGATCAAGGCAAGTTGGATGTTTTGGTTGTGTGCTGGGTGCACGAGACTTGGGTTTGTGTTTAGTACTTGCCTGGATCCTAAGGACCGGTTCATGGAGCATGTAACCTGGCTTTACAGTGCCAACCACATGCTGAGATGGGGCAGCTTGGCCAATTAATTAGGTGTATCCCCGGCGTAGTATGGGTGTGTTGGATGGTGCGGGGAGTAGGTGTCAGCTGGACTACCATATGAACCGCAAGGCTCAAGAGGGGGCCACTGCAGCGGGGTTGGAGCCTCTTGTATGCTGTTAGGGGTGAAACCTCAGTGGGCCCACGCTCGTCGGGAATCCCTTTGTGAAGGCTTCGTAGTGATCTCCTGGCTACACACCTGGGAAGTGTTAATGTGGTTCGTAGCCACTGGCATAATGGAGGTTCTTTTAGTCCACCCGGCAACGGGGGATGAAATCACTACATGTGGGTACAGTGGTACAAACTCTGCAGAGTCAAAACTGTCATGACAGCCGTGCTCACGGTCAAGAGCGGCTTGGACTTATTCATGATTAGAGGTTTGATGGTTTTGGAAGTTGTGGTTGTTAAGCGGGGAGCTTAACATTGGAAATGATGTTATGGTTATTTGATTATGATGATGGGATGGGAGATTGGGACCATTTGACCTGTGTAGTAATGTAGGTGCTTAATAAGCTAAGGTGGTAGGTATTAATTGCGTAGTGCTTTAACCATGAGTTCAACCTCCCCTTGTTGTAGCCATACATGACAAAACTTTCCCACACTTGCTGAGTACCATTGGTACTCAACCTTGCATATTTTGTTGGTTTATATTGCTGCTCAGGTCAAGATAATGAGGTGGTGTATAATGACCAAGACTTTGGACCCGAAGAAGGTTTCTAGGTTCATGGAGACCCCCAGGCAACGCCTGTGATGGAGCCCTCAAGAATAATATTCCGCTGCTAGTTTATTTACTTGTGATGAACTTATTATTGTCCATCGAGACATTTGCTATGTAAGACTTATTTATATTCGACACCTGGCTTGTAATAAATGATGCTTCACTATTTGTCTTCACATGTATGAGAAAATGATCCTGGCATACATGTGATATTCACTTGGTTGTTCTTCGGAAAAACCGGGTGTGACAGTGGATGGTGTAGAAGCTCCACATGGAGTCTAAACGGGTCGGGGAGCGCTGGAAACCCATCGGCGCCGTGCGCCCGATGGGGTCCGGCGGTGCTCCATGATCAAAACATGGAAATTCTACCTCTACACCCCATATCTAGGTCTAAAATCGATGGAGGAAGTGCGCCAAGTAGTTAGGAAGCTTTGTGTACAGTTTGGATCAACAAGAACACGAATTAACGATGAATTTGACAAATTCCTACCTCGGGGTCGGTCTGTACCACCCGGGAGAAAATCTTGAAATTCTTTGACACGACCCAAATGGTCTTGTCGAGCCAGGATCACGCTGAGGGATGCTGCGTTGCACAGCACCGGATAACACACGTCAAAGGTACAAGCGGAAGCGAAATTTTATTACATAAACAGGTTTATGAACATGTTTACATCAAAATAAGTTTAGTCTACACTCGCGGGCGTAGACTACGCATCAAGTCCACGTTCAGCCCTTGAACGTGTCCTTGCTAGCACACACGCACACTAACTCTGCGGCGTGCACGACTCCCACTCGACGGGGTTCCCCTCCTGGGGTTCCGTCTCCTCCTCGGGAGTCCCCTCCTCATAGAACCCTGCAAATGCTTCAAACACAAGCAGTGAGCCTGAAGGCTCAGCAAGTCTGACCCGTCTAACCTAAACATGGAACTTCTACATGAGGGGTGATGGGTTACATGAGGTAAAAATCAATTGCAAGGACTCGCCTAATTAGTGGAACCTTACTTTCAAGTTTTAGCAGCAGGTTGTGGAGAACCTTACGCTAAGGCACATGAGAGAGCCGCAATCAAACAAGAAATGCATTTCTCTCATGTACTTTGCCCAAAGTTGAAAGGAACATTAGTTAGCTCTAAACTACAACAAACCATTAACAAGCAAAGTCCATCTTTCAATCAGCAACATTTTAACATGTAACTAGCCTGTTCTTTCTACGTCACGGTACAGTGAACAAGTGGTACTCACTGACCGCGAGGGACGGCGATTATAATCGATTTACACCTGCAGGGTTACCCGAACAACCCGTCACGTACGCCCGTACTCGATGTTGCCTACAACAACCATCACGGACGCCGTACGCGACTACCTTTCACCCGTTAGCCAAATGTTGAACCGGTCCAATCGTCCCGAGCAAGTGGTCTCTGCACGCGCATCTCAGTGCCGCCAGCTGATTTACACCTCGAGCTCTCAATCTACCCTCTGAACGACCAGCTATGCCTCAACACCCAGCTACCCGAGTTACATCGGTTTCCCAGTTCCCATATAGCCGGTAGGTCTTCGGTACTGTTCTAGCTTGTTCAACACGCCCGCATACGGCTCGGTCCTCAATCGACACAAGCGGAGCTACAGCACACAGGCCCCAAAGTCCTGTTGCCCTTACCCTCCGCTTGGTCTCATTTTCTTGCCATGTGTTTCATGTGCTATCACTACCCGAGTCGAGTGCCTCTAGCCTATGCTCGCGAGTAGTTCCAACTACTCGACTTGTACCGAATCCTACACTAACTTAGCATTGCAGTAGCTAACAGGGTTTGCAATCCTAAACCCAACCCATGGTTTTCTTGGCTATGCATTTGGGTTTCCAAACAAGACTCTAATGCAAAGAATTATAATATGCAAAGATGTGCTCAAAACAATAAACATTTGTAAAAAGGTTAATGCAAACCGGAGCTTGCCTTGCTGCTCTTGGACGTAGGCTAGCTTTTCCTCCGGAGTAACAAAGTTTAGGACTTCGGGTTCCTCCTCTACCTTAGCGACTACATGATAGAAGCAATACATGTATTAATTTAAATGCAGTTGTATTAACTTTTAAACTTGTGAAGTCTATAACTCTTACTAGACAAGCCCAATGACTGTGAAATTTTTACTGTGGCTTGGTTACAACCTAAACAGAGACTTGGTCAAGTTTCAGTTGCAGCAGAGCTCATTTGAGCCCTCCACAATTAATTATGTCCTTGACCTTAATTGAAGGCTCTTAGGGTGTTCTAAGGATTTTCATGAAACAAACTATGACTTTCTGAAAAATAGATTTTCAGAGGGTTCTAATGGAGTTGGTCTCACTTAATTTGATGGTTCCTGGCTAAATATATGAGCTAATCAATTTCAGAGAAAATTCTGAAAATGTTTCTGAACATTTTCTATTTTCTCTGGAACAGTTTCACTAATCACACCATTAGGTGGATCAAATGAGCTCAAATGGATCTGAAATTTATATAGTAGTTCAGGAATATTTTGTTGAACATCCCAGCAAAATTTCAGGATTTTCCTCCAAAGGATTCTCCAGTTAAAATTCCTAACAGTTTAAACATTGAGGAATTAATTCTGGAGAAATAAGGGTTTTCATGAAGTGAAACTTGATTTGCTGGAAAGGGCTCGGAAAGCAGAATCCAACAAAATTTGGTTCACTCGATTTGGAGCTTTCTAGCCAAAGTTATAAGGATTTGAAGTTTGGAAGAATTCTGAAAATCGGGGGAAAAGTTTAAATCTCGCGGGGGCCCGTGGGGACACGTGACGAGCGCGGAGGTGTACGGCACACCGGGGCTCACAGGGTATTTGCACGCCAGCACAGCTGATCCCGGCCACACCCGATCCCGATTTAAATTCTTCAGCCGCTGATACGTGGGCCAGCCGGCTTCGTCTTCCTCCCGCCGTTCTCTCGCGCCCGCGCCGCCAACCTTGCCGGAGCAGACTCAGGGCTCGCCGGCTCGCCGCTGCCGGACCTCCCATGGTCTGAAACTCGCCGCCAGGGGGTTGTCGACATCGAGGAATACGTCGGTGGTGTCAGGTCGGGCTGGGGGTGACCGGAAATAGCCCGGCGACGTGCCGCTGCCTCGGTTGAGGTCCGGCGCCGTCGACCGTGGGTTCTAACCCGCCAAGTGGTTCAGGGATGGCGGCAAGTCGGTCGGCACCGTGTGACCGATCGTGCCCGCCATGACCGCCCTCGATCGAGCTCGAAATTTGTCACTCCTAGACAGTTTCACGCCACGGATGCAGAAAAGAACTTGATCGCCGGCTAGTCCAGCGTCTATGTGCAAGATTTGCTGACCTCCGAAAGATCATAGAGACGCTGACACGACCCCAAGGTCCTGTCCAGCCAGGATCACGCTGAGGGGTGCTGCGTTGCACAGCACCGTATAACACACGTCAAAGGTACAAAGCGGAAGCGGAAATTTTATTACATAAACAGTTTATGAACATGTTTACATCAAAATAAGTTTAGTCCACACTCGCGGGCGTAGACTAAGCAACAAGTGCACGTTCAGCCCTCGAACGTGTCCTTGCTAGCACACACGCACACTAACTCGGCGGCGTGCACGACTCCCACTCGACGGGGTTCCCCTCCTGGGGTTCCGTCTCCTCTTCGGCAGTCCCTTCCTCATAAAACCCTGCAAAAGCTTCAAACACAAGCAGTGAGCACGAAGGCTCAGCAAGTCTGACCCGTCTCACCTAAACATGGAACTTCTACATGAGGGTAATGGGTTACATGAGGTAAAAATCATTTGCAAGGACTCGCCTAATTAGTAGAACCTTACTTTCAAGTTTTAGCAGCAGGTTGTGGAGAACCTTACGCTAAGGCACATGAGAGAGCCGCAATCAAACAAGAAACACATTTCTCTCATGTACTTTGCCCAAAGTTGAAAAGAACTTTAGTTAGCTCTAGACTACAGCATATCGTTAACAATCAATGTCCATCTTTCAATCAGCAGCATTTTAACATGTGTCTTGCCTGTTCTTTCTACGTCACGGTACAGTGAACAAGTGGTACTCACTGACCGCGAGGGACGGCGATTATAATCGATTTACACCTGCAGGGTTACCCGAACAACCCGTCACGTACGCCCGTACTCGATGTTGCCTACAACAACCATCACGGACGCCGTACGCAACTACCTTTCACTCGTCAGCCAAATATTGAACCGGTCCCATCGTCCCGAGCAAGAGGTCTCTGCACGCGCATCTCCGTGCCACCAGCCGATTTACACCTCAAGCTCTCAACCTACCCTCTGAACGACGGGCAATTCCTCAATAACCAGCTACCCGAGTTACATCAGTTTCCCGGTTCCCATATAGCCGGTAGGTCTTCGGTACTGTTCTAGCTTGTTCAACAGGCCCGCACACGGCTCGGTCCTCAATCGACACAAGCGGAGCTACAGCACACAGGCCCCAAAGTCCTGCTGCCCTTACTCTCCGCTCGGTCTCATTTTCTTGCCATGTGTATCATGTGCTATCTCTACCCGAGCAATGTGCCTCTAGCCTATTCTCGCGAGTAGTTACAACTACTCGACTTGTACCGAATCCTACTCTATCCTAGCAATGCAGTAGCTAACGGGGTTTGCAATCCTAAACCCAACCCATGGTTCTCTTGGCTATGCAGTGGGGCTTCCAATCAAGACTCTAATGCACAGAATAAAGGAAACAAGTATGTGCTCAAAACAATAAAAATTTGTAAAAAGGTTAATGCAAACCGGAGCTTGCCTTGCTGCTCTTGGTCGTAGGCTAGCTGTTCCTCCGGAGTAACGAAGTCTAGGACTTCGGGTTCCTCCTCGACCTTAGCGACTACATGATAGAAACAATACATGTATTAATTTAATGCATTTGTATTAAGTTTGAAGTTGTTAAGTCTATAACTCTTGCTAGACAGACCTAATGACTGTGAAACTTTTACTGTGGCTTGGTTACAACCTAAACAGAGACTTGGTCAAGTTTTAGTTGCAGCAAAGCTCATTTGAGCCCTCCACAATTAATTATGACCTTGACCTTAATTGGAACTCTTAGGGTGTTCTAGGAATTTTAATGAAGCCAACTATGACTTTCTGAAAACTAGATTTTTAGAGGGTTCTAATGGAGTTGGTCTCACTTAATTTGAAGGTTCCTAGCTAAAGTTATGAGCTAAACAATTTCGGAGAAAATTCTGAAAATGTTTCTGAACATTTTCTATTTTCTCTGGAACAGTTTTACTAATCACACCATTAGGTGGATCAGATGAGCAAAAATGGATCTGAAATTTTTATGGTAGTTCAGGGGTATTTTGATGAACATCCCAGCAAAATTTCAGGATTTTCCTCCAAAGGATTCTCCAGTTAAAATTCCTAACAGTTTAAACTTTGAGGAATTAATTCTGGAGAATTAAGGGCTTTTGTGAAGTGAAACTTGTTTTGCTAGAAAGTACTCGGAGAGCTGAATCCAGCAAAATTTGGTTCACTCAATTTGGAGCTTACTAGCCAAAGTTATGAGGATTTGAAGTTTGAAGGAAATCTGAAAATCGGGGAAAAGTTTAAACTCGCGCGTGGGCCCAAGGGACACGCGTCGCACGCCGAGGCGACAGCACACCGCGGCCCACAATGATTTTACGCGCCAGCACACCCGGTCCCGGCCGCAGCCGGATCCCGATTCAAAATATCTCCCGCTGACAGATGGGGTCCACCCCCTTCTTCAACCTCGCGACACCCGCACCCCGCCGCCGAGGGATCTCGCCGGAGAGCTCGCCGCCGGCCGCTGTACAGCTCCAAACTTCTCGATTCTGGCCTCCCCTGCCTACTTTTACTCGGGGAACAGGATCCGAGGGTCAGCTGCTTATGACAATGGCCGGAGCATGGTCGGCGACGAGCCGCCACCTCAGAACGACTTCGGCCATGTCGGCTGACTACCCTAGCACCTCAGCTACTTGGGAAATCGGTCGGGGAGCATCAGTGGACCTCAGAGAAGGTCGACATGAGCTCGAGGCAGCTCGGGGAAGGCCCGAAATAGGTCCTCATCGTGCGCACGATGCCGCCCGTTCGTTCCGCCATTAGTAGACCTCAAATTACGCTGGGCACAAAGGTTCTCCGGCCCAGAGTTGTGAAGGCAACTTGTGCGTTACCGTGTCTAGCTCGTGTGAGAGCGGCCTGAGGCCCTCTAATCCTTTCTAGAGCACGAATTAAACAGAATCGTACCCGAAGGTCGTTCTGCACACAGAAAGGGGAAAAGTGGAAATTCGCCGCCGGTGAGCAACCACTCGACCTGTGGCTAGGGGATGAGCAGCACCGGTCACCTGCGCGTCCAAGGGTGCCTTGGCTCGGGCGTGACAACGCCCTGGTTGGGCTGTCCACGAGAGCCCGAGGTGCGGCGGTTCCAAGTTCCGAGTTTGATCTTTCGGCACAGCCGATATCAATCAGTTTCAACCGAATTCTAGCAATGGGGAGGACGGAGGAAGGTCTCTAGTACCTTGCTGGGGCTCTGGAGTGGAAGGAGGAAGCTGCGATCGGCGTTCTCCGATCAAGTCCGAGCTGCGGAAGTTTTCGGCCGGCGCTGAGTTCTTGCGGGGAAGAACGGCGGTACCTCGGCCGAGGAGGGGGCAGGCGCCTTAAGAAGGCTCTGCACCGCCTCACGCCCGCGCGTGGGCAAGCAGCTGGTGGCGCGGCGGCTGGCCTCGGTGGCGATCACCGCTGCGGCTCGGCGACCCGAGTGAAAAAAGTCTCAGTCGGTTTGATCTGAGCAGTGGCTGACATGTGGGTCCCACCTCCAGTTTTAACCTCTGAAATTTACTCCTAATCACTGTTGTAAACAGTGAACCCCATACTACCCTTGGCAATTCAAATTATTCACCCATGAGCCATTTGAATAGATCAAGGTTCAAATGAGGTTTGGTTTGAATGAATTTCAGCACAAGTTCAGTTTGAAATTCAAATAAAGTTTGAATCTCTCCCCCTTAGCTCATGTCAAGATCAACTCCAAATGGAGTGAAAATTGGTGTGTGAGCTCACAAAAATGTGCTGAGTAAGAATATGCCTTCCACTTTTAAATTCATGGGATAAAAACAGTTTGAATTTGAATATGGTTTCAAACTGCCCTCTTCCTATCTATACCCAAAATGACCTCAAAAAGGTTTTGAATTTGGGTGAAACTTGGCATGGACATCCTTAGCAAAGTGTAGGAGTTTTCATATGTCCAGCCCATCTATATCACATGTGGGAAATATCACTTTTGCAATGTGTAAGTTTGTTCTCTAATGAGCATGTTGATAATTGTTACTTGCTCTTCATTTGTGTTCATCATTCTTCCTCAAATGAGGTGTGTGGTGTGGTGATGAACACTGCAAATGTGTGTCAAAAACTGAGGCCCTTACATTCTTCCCCCCTTAAAAGAATCTCGTCCCGAGATTATAAGGTGAAAATGAGAGAGAGGACGGTGGAGAATTACCGGATATGCGACGTGAAAAATTCAGGGTAGTTAGTGCGAAGGAATTCTTCGCTCTCCCATATCGCTTCGTCCATGGAGTGATTACTCCATAGAACCTTGTAGAACCACAATGTACGGTTGCGTGTGGTTCGGGCCTTTTCATCAATAATCTGCACCGGTTCCTCCCGATAGGTGAGATCCGGTTGCAGTTCTTCAATGTCTTCCAGCTGAACGGTCGTTGATAGCTTGAGACACTTCCTCAGCTGGGAAACATGAAAGATGTTGTGTACACCGGAAAGTGCTTCTGGTAATTTCAACCGGTATGCCACTGATCCACATCTTTCGGTAATCTGGAATGGACCGATGAATCGGGGTGCCAACTTTCCTCTCACCCCAAATCTGTTTACGCCCTTCATTGGGGATACCCGTAGATATACGTGCTCTCCAACTTCGAATTGTAATGGGCGCCTTCTCTGGTCCGCATACTGTTTCTGTCGGGATTGAGCGGCTTTTAGGTTCGCTTGAATGAGTCGAACCTTTTCTTCCGCGTTGTTGACAAGGTCAATCCCGAAGGTAACCCTTTCGCCAGACTCACAGCAGTTCAATGGTGTGCGGCATTTTCTTCCGTATAGCGCCTCGTAGGGCGCCATCTTGATGCTGGCTTGGTGCCCATTGTTGTACGAGAACTCGGCTAACGGCAAGTGATCATCCCAATTCTTGCCGTGGTTGATAGCGCAAGCTCGTAGCATGTCTTCTAAGATTTGATTTACCCGCTCCGTTTGCCCATCCGTCTGCGGGTGGTAGGCTGAACTACGGAACAGCTTCGTCCCCAAGGCAGCGTGTAGCTGCTCCCAAAAATGGGACACAAATAAAGTGCCCTGATCCGATATGATAGTACGGGGTACGCCATATAAGCATAGGATCCGTGAGATGTACAGTTCAACGTACTTCTTGGCGTTGTAGTTGGTGTTGACCGGGATGAAATGGGCAACTTTGGTGAGCCGATCGACGATCATCCACACCGAATCATGTTTCTGCAAGGTGGTGGGTAAACCGATGATGAAGTCCATGCTCACGTCCTCCCACTTCCAGGCAGGAATGCCCAGTGGTTGCAGCAGTCCCGGTTTCCGCATGTGGTCTGCCTTCACCCTTCGACATGTATCACACTCGGACACGTATTTTGCAGTCTCACGCTTCATCCGTGTCCACCAAAACTTGCTTCTGAGTTCTTGATACATTTTGTTGCTGCCGGGGTGAATAGAAAACTTTGATAAGTGAGCCTCATCAAAGATTTTCTTCCGTAACTCCGGGTTTCAGGGTACGACGATCCGGTCCTTGAACCATAGGACGCCGTCTCCGTCCTTTCAGAAACATTTCAACTCCCCACTGTCTACACGTCTCTGTAAATGTGACATGCCCTTGTCATTCTTCTGGGCTGCCGCTATTTCTTCACGGATGGTGGGGATCAAAGCTAGGTTGTAGAGAGCTCCGTGTGGAATCACATGTAGTGGTGGTTCGCTCTCTTCCAACGGTGTGATGGTCAGATTATTGACGTGTGACTTGCGGCTCAGCGCATCTGCCACTACGTTTGCCTTGCCCGGATGATAATGGATTTCTATCTCGTAATCCTTTATCAGTTCTAACCATCTTCGTTGCCTCATATTCAGCTCCTTCTGAGTGAATATGTACTTGAGGCTTTTGTGGTCGGTATATAAATGTACGAGGTTACCGAGTAGGTAGTGCCTCCACATTTTGAGTGCGAGTACCACGGCAGCGAGCTCCAAGTCGTGAGTTGGATAATTCTGCTCATGGTTCCTAACCTGCCGTGATCCATACGCGACCACTCTTCGGTCTTGCATCAGCACACATCCGAGCCCAATGCCGGATGCATCGCAGTACACATCGAACGGTTTTGTTGTGTCTGGCTGCGCCAAAACCGGTGCTGATGTCAGGTGCTTGACTAAAGCCTTGAATGCTGCTTCACATGTTGGACTCCAAACATATTTGGTAGCCTTCTTCAGCAGCTCTGTCATTGGCTTGGCAATCTTCGAGAAGTTCGGGATGAACCTCTGATAATATCCCGCGAGTCCGAGGAGACTCCGTACCTCGTGAACAGTTCTCGGGGACTTCCAATTCAGCACTTGAATGATCTTGCTCGGGTCCACAGCGATACCTTCTGCTGAGATGATATGCCCGAGGAAAGGCACCTGCGATATCCAAAACTCGCATTTGCTGAATTTTGCGTATAACTTGTGATCCCGCAGCCGTTGCAAGACTATACGCAGATGTTTCTTGTGATCTTCCTCCGACTTGGAATATACCAGGATGTCGTCGATGAAGACCACGACAAACTTGTCCAGCTCCGGCATGAATACCGAGTTCATCAAGTACATGAAGTGAGCTGGAGCATTGGTGAGGCCGAAGGACATAACTAGATACTCATAAAGTCCGTACCTCGTCGAGAAAGCCGTCTTCGGAATGTCCTCAGCCCTTATTTTAATCTGATGGTACCCGGATCTTAAATCCATCTTGGAAAAGATCTTTGCTTCGACCAACTGATCAAACAACATGTCGATCCGTGGCAACGGGTACTTGTTCTTGATGGTTACGGCATTTAATGGACGATAGTCCACGCAAAGCCGCAACGTCTCATCCTTCTTCTGGACAAATAATGCCGAACAGCCCCATGGCGAGGAGCTCGGCCTAATAAAACCCTTCTCCAGAAGGTCCGTGAGCTGAGTCTTCAGTTCAGCCAACTCCTTGGGCGTCATCTTGTACGGCCTTCGGGATATTGGCATGGTTCCCGGTGCAAGTTCAATCTTGAACTCCACCTCTCTATCGGGCGGCATCCCCGATAAATCATCCGGAAATACATCAGGGAACTCTCGGGCCACTGGAATATCTTCCAATCTGATAGTTGTGGACTGATAGACACTTGGAAGTTTTATTTCTGGACTGTCCAGAAATAAAGAGTGAGACTCGTGCACTTCTGAGTTTAAGTGCACGACTCGAAGGACGGTGTCTAAAACAGCGCCATGGCAGGTTAACCACGACATCCCTAGGATGACATCGACCTTCTGTCCCTCTATGATAATGAGAGACGTGGGGTACACTCTACCCGCTAAGCATAATGGTGCTTTGGAAACCATTACGCTTGCTGAAATCTTCCCACACATGCTGAGCCCGTCCCTCCACCGGAACGAGCGCATATGGAGTGCCCTCCATAGCCTGCACGTGTAGTTGGCAGAAACGTGACATGGTGTCACGGGCTGCCACTTGCCACATCCCTTCCGGTTGCCTACCTCTCACCGTGACGGTGAACGGCACCCAACCGGGTGGCGTAGGTCCTGCAGGGACTTCGACATGGATCGTCCACGTCTTGTTCCCCTCTTTGCCTTCTTCCTTGGCGAAGTACTGCGGCATCTGGTTGTACCCGAAATATTGGAGCATTTGCCACAATGCTTCCGGGTAGCCGCTACGGTGAGAACAGTGGGATACCACCCACCCGTTCTCCAACTGCTTATCTGCCGTCATCTGTAAAAATATATTTGAGAAATGTCAAATATTTATTTAAACAGTAAACTATGGGTTATAACATAAGACATGTCATTGAACCCATAAAACTTGGAAACACAGTTCAAATTTTAAACAAATTTGACTGCTGATCTGCTGTTCCCATGACAGCCCTGACCAGTTTCCATATCAACTTGATTTAGGCCATGCTAAAGGCAAAACCAATTCTGGAGCTCAACATCAAAGTTAAAACTAACTTCAATAGATTTCCAGAAAGTATTTGCTTGGTCTAAGATCTGTCCTGGTTCAAGAGTTATGAGACGTCAAAGTTAACAGAATTTCTGAAAACATTTGGACAGCACCTCCCTGCTATAGGTACTGATTAAATCCAAGAATTCCAGTTGTATATGTTCCAAATCTGACAAAACTTTCTTTTACAAAGTTGTAACCCATCTCATAAGCTTTCCATAACTACCTCATTTTCTATTTTTGGATTTTTAAGCAGGAAGTTATGCTTAATTTATAGAGAGTTTACAGAGAGTCTTTACTCTGTCCTGTTTTCTGGACAGTTTCAACTCTACTGCATTTTTCGATTGGTTAAGTGATGAAACACCTCTGGACTTCAACAGAAAAGTGGTAAAGCTTTTCCAAAGATTTCCAGAAATGTATCATATGACCCCAACCTCGAAAGAACTCGACCTCTAACCTCTCATTAACTTCAGCCTTAATTCAGCTGAAAACAGAGTGCTCTGTCCTTAACAACCTATAAGTTGAAAACTTGTTAACTTTGAATATCCTGTTCAAGGGAAGGAGTTACATCAAATTTTACTACTTTAGATCAAAACCTTAAAGTTTTTAAATGAAGTTGTTCATTTAGTTGGGTGTGACGTCGATGCGTCACCAGATTATGTCGGTACTACGTCCTCACAAAGAAAAAACCTATACCGGACTTAGCCGGCTTCATTAGTTCAGTGGCACTAAACGTCACTCACACACGGATGCTACACGTCTACCGTTTCGTGGTCAGGCTACCTGCAGAAACTCAAGCAATCGTTAGACTCGGCTGCACACCGAGCCCAGAATCCATACAGTTCGTACAACCGGCCGTCATCACTCGCCCGGATGTTCTCAAGCCAAACACGCCTTGAGTTACGTGTTCACATTTCAGACCACGTGACGGGGTCTCCCGAATTGCACCACGCATGCCAGGGATAGACGTTGCTCGAATACCCCAAACGACATGAAGAGTCGTAGAGGATATCAAAGCGGGTCGGGTTACCTGCCACCCGTGGGGCTCCACCCTTCAGCTTCTGCGCACTGGTGGACAGCGCTTACGTGTACCCCCCAAGACATAACCGTCCCGAGATACACGATTTTCCGACATAAACAAATAGGTTAGTATGCCACTTACTATATGCTAATAACATCCTTATACGGGCTACTAACTCGTTCCTCACTGGATTTTTGGAAAAGATGACCTTTGTAGTGCGTTAAACCTCAAGCGAGCTCTGATACCACGCTGACACGACCCCAACGGTCTTGTCGAGCCAGGATCACGCTGAGGGGTGCTGCGTTACACAGCACCGGATAACACACGTCAAAGGTACAAGCGGAAGCGAAATTTTATTGCATAAACAGGTTTATGAACATGTTTACATCAAAATAAGTTTAGTATACACTCGCGGGCGTAGACTATGCATCAAGTCCACGTTCAGCCCTTGAACGTGTCCTTGCTAGCACACAATGTTAAAATGCTGCTGATTGAAAGATGGACTTTGCTTGTTAATGGTTTGTTGTAGTTTAGAGCTAACTAAAGTTCCTTTCAACTTTGGGCAAAGTACATGAGAGAAATGCGTTTCTTGTTTGATTGCGGCTCTCCCATGTGCCTTAGCGTAAGATTCTCCACAACCTGCTGCTAAAACTTGAAAGTAAGGTTCCACTAATTAGGCGAGTCCTTGCAACTGGTTTTTACCTCATGTAACCCATCACCCCTCATGTAGAAGTTCCATGTTTAGGTGAGACGGGTCAGACTTGCTGAGCCTTCGTGCTCACTGCTTGTGTTTGAAGCTTTTGCAGGGTTCTATGAGGAAGGGACTCCCGAGGAAGAGACGGAACCCCAGGAGGGGAACCCCGTCGAGTGGGAGTCGTGCACGCCCTGCAGGGTTACCCGAACAACCCGTCATGTATGCCCGTACTCGATGTTGCCTACAACAACCATCACGTTAGCCAAATGTTGAACCGGTCCAATCGTCCAGAGCAAGAGGTCTCTGCACGCGCATCTCAGTGCCGCCAGCCGATTTACACCTCGAGCTCTCAACCTACCCTCTGAACGAGGAGCTATGCCTCAACACCCAGCTACCCGAGTTACATCGGTTTCCCGGTTCCCATATAGCCGGTAGGTCTTCGGTACTGTTCTAGCTTGTTCAACAGGCCCGCACACGGCTCGGTCCTCAATCGACACAAGCGGAGCTACAGCACACAGGCCCCGAAGTCTTGTTGCCCTTACCCTCCGCTTGGTCTCATTTTCTTGCCATGTGTTTCATGTGCTATCACTACCCGAGTCGAGTGCCTCTAGCCTATGCTCGCGAGTAGTTCCAACCCATGGTTATCTTGGCTATGCATTTGGGTTTCCAAACAAGACTCTAATGCAAAGAATCATAGTATGCAAAGATGTGCTCAAAACAATAAACATTTGTAAAAAGGTTAATGCAAACCGGAGCTTGCCTTGCTGCTATTGGTCGTAGGCTAGCTGTTCCTCCAGAGTAACGAAGTCTAGGACTTCGGGTTCCTCCTCGACCTTAGCGACTACATGATAGAAGCAATACATGTATTAATTTAAATGCAGTTGTATTAACTTTTAAACTTGTGAAGTCTATAACTCTTACTAGACAAGCCCAATGACTGTGAAATTTTTACTGTGGCTTGGTTACAACATAAACAGAGACTTGGTCAAGTTTTAGTTGCAGCAGAGCTCATTAGAGCCCTCCACAATTAATTATGTCCTTGACCTTAATTGAAGGCTCTTAGGGTGTTCTAAGGATTTTCATGAAACAAACTATGACTTTCTGAAAACTAGATTTTCAGAGGGTTCTAATGGAGTTGGTCTCAGTTAATTTAAAGGTTCTTGGCTAAAGATATGAGCTAAACAATTTCAGAGAAAATTCTGAAAATGTTTCTGAACATTTTCTATTTTCTCTGGAACAGTTTCACTAATCACACCATTAGGTGGATCAAATGAGCTCAAATGGATCTGAAATTTTTATAGTAGTTCAGGGATATTTTGGTAAACATCCCAGCAAAATTTCAGGATTTTCCTCCAAAGGATTCTCCAGTTAAAATTTCTAACAGTTTAAACTTTGAGGACTTAATTCTGGAGAAATAAGGGTTTTCATGAAGTGAAACTTGATTTGCTGGAAAGGGCTCCGAAAGCTGAATCCAACAAAATTTGGTTCACTCGATTTGGAGCTTTCTAGCCAAAGTTATAAGGATTTGAAGTTTGGAAGAATTCTCAAAATCGGGGGAAAAGTTTAAATCTCGCGGGGGCCCGTGGGGACACGTGTCGAGCGCGGAGGTGCCCGGCTCACAGGGTATTTACGCGCCAGCGCAGCCGATCCTGGCCACACCCGATCCCGATTTAAATTCTTCAGCCGCTGACACGTGGGCCAGCTGGCTTCGTCTTCCTCCCGCCGTTCTCTCGCGCCCGCGCCGCCAACCTCGCCGGAGCAGACTCGGGGCTCGCCGGCTCGCCACTGCCGGACCTCCCATGGTCTGAAAACTCGCCGCCAGGTGGTTGTCGACGTCGAGGAATACGTCGGTGGTGTCAGGTCGGGCTGGGGGTGACCGGAAACAGCCCGGCGACGTGCCGCTGCCTCGGTTGAGGTCCGGCGCCGTCGACCGTGGGTTCTAACCCGCCAACACCTCGAACAAACGGTCCTACAGCATCATTGTACCTCTAGGAAGCTCGTCAAGGTGTCAAAAGGTTCAGGGATGGCGGCAAGTCGATCGGCACCGTGTGACCGATCGTGCCCGCCATGACCGCCCTCGATCGAGCTCGAAATTCGTCACTCCTAGACAGTTTCACGCCACGGATGCAGAAAAGAACTTGATCACCGGCTAGTCCAGCGTCTATGTGCAAGATTGCTGACCTCCGAAAGATCATAGAACGATAATTTAAAGAAACCGTACCGGAAGCTCAGTTTAAGGTTGCCGGAGCAAAAACTGAGAATTCGCCAGCGAGAGTTCACGGCGTGGCTTGAGCTTCAGGTGGAAGCAGCGTGGAGTCCGTGCGCTCCTGTTGCCGCCCTTGCTCGGCCGTGGAAGTGGCTGTAGTGTGCTGCCCACGTGAGACCGATCGCCGTCCTTCAGCTAAACTGCGGCGGTCGTCGTTGATCACGGGAACAGGGGCCGAAACCCGGTGGTTCAGGCATTGGGAGGGTGGTGCTCGAGCTCAGGATGTCGCCTGGCAACTCGGAGAGGCGAGGACACGATTGTTTACTGTGTTTTCCCGATCGACCGAGAGCTCGGTAAGAAAAGGAATGGCGCCGCACAGTGTCACTCATGGGGATAAGAAGGCACCCGGTCTTCACCCCGTTGAGGCGGTGACGGTCGCGTGGGGGCGCGAGCAGGCCGCCTGAGTGCCAGCGTGCGTAGAGGGGAAGCAGCTGGTGGCGCCGGTGGCTGCTCGGTGGCACAGCCGACAGCTGCTCGGTGGAATTTCCCACCGAGGCTGTGACTTTGTGGGTCCCACCCGGGGTTTTAACCTCTGAAATTTACTCCTAATCACTGTTGTAAACTGTGAGTCCCAAAATACCCATGGTGATTCAAATTATTCACCCATGAGCAATTTGAATTGAGTAGAATTCAAATTGGGTTTGATTTGAATGAATTTCAGCACAAGTTCAGTTTTGATTTCAAATAAAGTTTGAATTTGTCCCACTTAGCTCATGTCAAGATCAACTCCAAATGGAGTGAAAATTGGTGTGTGAGCTCACAAAAATGTGCTGAATAAGAATATGTCTCCCACTTTTAAATTCATGGGATACAAACAGTTTGAATTTGAATATGGTTTCAAACTGCCCTCTTTCTAACTATACCCATCATGACCTCAAAAAGGTTTAGAATTTGGGTGAAACTTGGCATGGACATCCTTAGCAATGTGTAGGAGTTTTCATATGTCCATCCCACCTATATCACATGTGGGAAATACCAATTTTTCAATATGTGAGTTTGTTCTCTAATGAGCATGTTGATGGTGGTTACTTGCTCTTCATTTGTGTTCATCATCTTTCCTCAAATGAGGTGTGTGTGTATGGTGATGAACACTTCAATTATGTGTCAAAAACTGAGGCCCTTACATTCTTCTTCTGTGATCAACGGCGAGGGCTGAATTTTTGGCTTGAGCAGCTAGGGCCGAGGATGCACCGAGGGGCTGGCTTG
The DNA here is from genome assembly GCA_030760725.1 of Neostapfia colusana. Classification (NCBI taxonomy): domain Eukaryota; kingdom Viridiplantae; phylum Streptophyta; class Magnoliopsida; order Poales; family Poaceae; genus Neostapfia; species Neostapfia colusana. The sequence continues at coordinate 36,343,234 of JASWHV010000009.1, read as the reverse complement.
CTTTGGCGTGATCTTGCTCGGTGTGAGCTGTCCACGGTGACCTCTCTCGGTTTTTCAGTGTTCACCCGGAAACCGCAGCAACTTTGCCGATTTCCGGTGCAATCAAGCTCCGGACAGGGAAAGAGAAGGGCTGGCCGGCTAGAGCACTGGTGGGTGCCGCTCTTCGCTGTTGGGAGCTCGAGCAGCCGAGCTCAGTGGCTGTGGCGTGATCGGGAGGAAACGGCGGCGGTGTTCAGTGCAAATGAAACAGCTGCAGCACAACACGAGCTGCGGGGGAATAGAAAATAGGGATGGGGCACTCGGGCGGCTGCTCTGATCGCCCGCGCGCGCCGACGTAGGGGGCAGTGAGAACCATCTCGGTGGAGCCTCGGGCGCCGGTAGCAGCCTAGCGCTGGCACACTGTGATCGACCGAGGTGAAAAACAGGTCGGTTTACTCTTTTTGTGTGGCTGACAATTGGGTCCCACCACCTCAAATTTTCATCCAATTTCCACTGATATTTCTCCCCCAGCAACTAAACATTTAAGGCCATTCTTTGCCTCAAAGTTAAGGTTTGAAAAGTTGAATTCAAATGATTTTAATTCTGTTGTGGAGTTTGAATTGGATATGGTCATTTATATTTGAAGTGGAATTTGAATTTCTTCCTTTTGCATTGTTCCAAAACCTAGCAAACCAACTCCAAAATTTCTGATTTTTTGGCATGGCTGCTAAATCAAATTTGGAGAACACATTTGTGGAACCAAATTTGCAAATTGAGGAAATTGGAATTTGAATCTGACTTCTAAATTCAGATTAAAGGGCTTCTCCTTTTAATCCCAAACAAATACTAAAACCCCTCCAAATAAGCTGAAATTTTGAAGGTTGAATATTTGAAATATGAAGACCCAAGTTATGAATTTAGATATCCATGTTTGTAAGTTTTGGGAAGTTTGAGTCCTCACTTTGAACCTTCACCGTTATAATTCAAAGTTTTAATTCCCCTCATTTTTCCTAAATGTACATGAGCTGAAAATTCTTGCTACCACTTTTTGGGGATTTACATCCCTCCCCCCTTAAAAAGAATGTCGTCCCGAGATTCCAAAAGAAATGCAAAGTGGGGAAAACTTTACCGGGTATACGATGATAGCAAGTCTGGATAATATGTTCGTAGATAGTCCTCGCTTTCCCATGTCGCTTCATCAGCGGTATGGTTACTCCACAAGACCTTGTAGAACGATAAGGTCCGATTTCGTGTGGCGCGAGTCTTTTAATCGATAATCCGGATTGGATACTCCGTGTACGTGAGGTCCGGTTGAAGAACTTCTATGTCTTCAGTGCGGATTTCAGCGGAGGATTTGAGACACTTCCTTAGCTGAGAAATGTGGAAGACATTGTGAATCCCTGAGTGTGACGCCGGTAAATACAAGTGATAGGCTACAGGTCCACATTTTTCAATGACGGTGAACGGACCAATGAACCGCGGCGCAAGTTTATCCTTCTCTCCGAAATGATGAACTCGCTTCATCGGAGACACACGGACATAAACATGGTCCCTGATGTCGAAGTGGAGAGGGCGGCGTCTTTTATCTGCATAGCTCTCCTGACGAGATTGAGCAGCCTTGAGATTGGCTTGTATTACTCGCACTCGTTCTTCAGCCTCATTCAAAAGTTCAATGCCGTAGATAACTCGCTCGCCGGACTCGCACCAGTTGAGAGGTGTGCGGCATTTCCGGCCATAGAGAGCTTCATACGGCGCCATCTTGATGCTAGCTTGATAGCCATTATTGTAAGAAAACTCTGCCAGCGGCAAATGATCGTCCCAATTCTTGGCGTGGTGGATGGCACAAGGCTTAGCATGTCTTCCAGAACTTGGTTCACCCGTTCAGTTTGACCATCCGTCTGCAGGTGATACGCGGAGCTTCAGATCAGTTTGGTCCCCAATGACGCGTTGTGACGCCCTCAATTCTGTGGAAAAACCACGGAATCGAGAACTAATGCATATGTGTGCCCAGGATGTTCATCACACATACACATATGTTTCCACAAACTGAATTCAGATTATATATTACCACGAATAACAGAGTTTATTACAATGTCCCATGAGTCTTGGACTTATGCTCACAGCGGAAGTCTTATTTCTATGCAGCGGAAGTCTTTATTCTAATGCGGAAGCAATTTAACTAGTGCGGAAGCAATTCTAGGCAGCAATGGCTTCATCCCTACTCCATCCCCACAGGCAAGGTTGAGAACAGATCACACGCCTAATGCTCCAATTGGTCTTCATAGTAATCTTCTCCGGTTGCTGATGATGAAATAATAATGCAAGTTTGAGTACAATGATGTACTCAGCAAGTGCGGGAAAATATGATATGTAGCTAATAACAAGGTAGGTATAAAAAGGCTCATTGCAGAAAGCAAAGTTATTTATCAAAACCATGATAAAACAGCAACTCATCTTTAAGTGAATGTAGTCCCAACATGTATTAAAATACCAATCATACCTCCATTTTGTTCATTACCTTTCATGTCACAATCAGACATCAATCAACCTCATTGTTGCTCAAGAATACCTCCTCCTATTCGCTACCATCTCACGAATACCATCCCGTATTCGCTACCATTTCATAAACAACTTCGTCTCCCACCGAGACCAAACTCGTTGCCATGACTCAACAGTCATGCAACCCATCTTATCACCCAGACTCAACAGTCCCGAAAACCAAACCAAAACCAAACCATAACCAATAACCATATCCAATAACCATCCCAACTAATCATGGAACTTGGTCAGGCGCTCGTGACCGTAAGCTCGACTATCATGATAGTTTTAAAGACTCTGCAGAGTTTCCACCTTTTTACCCACAAGTTTGTGATTTCGTCACCCGTCAGCGACTGCAGAACCTCCATTATACCAGTACACAACCGTCGGTGTATGGCCAAGAGATCACAAAATAGCCTTTACAAAGGGGCTACTAGATGTATGGACTCACTAAGGTTTCACCGGCAGGCTAGAATCTCCAATTCTATCACCCACGGGCCCCCTCTTGGGCCATGCAGTTCCCAGGACAGTCCTCACTCGACTCCCATTCCCCGCGCCTTCCACGGTCCATAACAATCTAGCAACTTACCTAATTACTCAGGTAAGCCGCACCCATACTTGGCCTTGTGGTGGCTCTGTTATCCTGGCATGTGCTCGCACGAACCGATCCTTAGATCTACGGAAAGTAAACCACCATCTCATGCTACCTCATTCACAAACCCAGTCTTGCCTAGATCTCCCTCCGATCCATGTCCATTATTAACATCAGTTTCTCATTATCATTACGAGTGCAGTTAGCTATACACATCTATCTCGCTTCCCAATCCCATGGACTCAGCAAAGCATAAAAGTAAAAACCATACCCGACTCATAAACATCCCTGGCGACAAGGGTGGTTTAACCAAAGCTAGTAAACTCATATAAAAGGGTTTCCCATCATGTTTGACTCAGCACTCACACCTTTTCGCAACACAAAACAATTTTCCCCAAAACATAGGATCAATATGGTCAAGGAGCACTTGCCTTGTTCTTGTGGTTCCGGTTGCTCTTGGATCTCGAAACCTTGTTGTTGCAGCTCGTCGTAGACAGCTCTCTGAGCTTATCCTTCTCACGTTCTTCTCGGTCTCGGGGTCCTTCTCTGACCAGACAGATTGTTGGGGCACTCTTCCGGCGATCTTCCTCGCTGAACTCCGGCGATGGCTTACTCGGCGAGTTGGGGCTAGGGCTCTAAGTCGTTGGCTCAGGAGTTAGAAAAGAAGGTTATGGTTTCGGCCAGAGGTTCTGGGTTCTATTTATAGTCGGGAGAAAAAGAGTCCTAATCTGATTGGACTTCGAATAAGAGTTCTATTCGGATTGTTGTTGAATCTTAACAACTTATCTTTAGTTGATTTGGTGCGGTAAAATTGTGGAATTCAGGTAGGTTTCCTCTCCGTACCGATATTTCTACGCGTACAGAATCCAAAAACCGCTCCAGAACTCGTTACCGCCGCGGTGATGAGCTCCAGAAGCTCCACGTGTCCACCGGGGCCTGGTCTCCTCCTTTCTACAGAGACGAGCTCCGGTTCTGCCGCGTGTCAAGCGAGCGAGACCTCCCTCTCCTTCGGAGGTGAGCTCCACGTGCGCCATGTATCCTGGCGGTCGGGACCTCCTCTCTATTCGGAGGTGGCTCCGCGCACACCACGTGTCAGTGCCGGGCCTTCCCTCTCTCCGGAGGTGGCTCCGGGTGTGCCACGTATCCATTCCGGACCTCCCTCTCTTCAGAGGTGAGCTCCGTGAATGCCACGCGTCTAGTAGCACCGGACATTCCTTTTTCCTCAGAGACGAGCTCCGAGGTAAACACGTGTCCAACATTGACGGACCTCCCGGAGAGAAGCTCCGGTGGCGACACGTGTCCAATAGAACCGGACTTCTCAGGGGTGATCTCCGAGATCGACACGTATCCCGCGCGACGGGTTTTCTGATTTCCGCGGTAACTAGCTCCGAAGCTGACATGTGTCCTGCGGAACTGCCTTTGCTTCTTCCTTTTTCTCACCCACAAGTTGATCGAAGAGAATATTGATGCGGGGCAGTGGATATTTATTCTTGATGGTGACGGCGTTGAGAGGTCGGTAGTCCACACACAACCTCAAAGTTTCATCCTTCTTCTTAACAAACAGTGCCGAGCATCCCCATGGCGAGGAACTCGGTCGAATGAAACCCTTCTTCATTAAATCGTTGAGCTGCTCCTTCAGTTCAGCCAGCTCATTCGGAGCCATCTTGTACGGTCTCCATGATATCGGCATCGTCCCAGGTACAAGTTCAATCTGGAACTCGACATCTCTTTCGGGTGGCATGCCCGGAAGATCATCCGGAAAGATATCTGGGTATTATGGTTGGCACCGGAGTCAAAAAGTATGACTACGGGATGATCTAGGTAAGAAAACATACCTGCGAGGACGGGTTCCCCTTCCGGCACGTCTTCGATGGCTAAGTGGTGGACGTTGCTGGGTTTTGGTGCTGGTTTCTTGGGCTGATTGCGTGGCTGATTAGCACCCTGATACGGTGCTGCCCCCTGCCCTGTCGCGGCTCGGGGCAGTCCCTCGAAATATGCCTGACACGGCCACACGTGAAGCACGTGTATGGTGTCGGGGTCCCACCGACTTGAGGATGGAATCCCGGTGCATGCTGTTGAAACTGAGGCGCACGCAGGACCATCCTGTGCTGCTGCTGTTGCTGTGGTGGATACGTTGGTCGGAAGCCTGGCGCATTATATTGCCGACCGCAGAACTGAGGTGGTCGCGCCGGTGGCTGCCATCTCTGACCGGATGGTGAGCGATACACCACACGGTATTTTTGTGGCGTCCCACCACTGCTGCTCGTCAGTGCGCTGTGTTTCCTCTTATCAGAACCGAGCTTGCGCTGACCATTCTCTTGTAGAATCGCGGCATTAACAAGGTCGTTGAATGTGCCACGATTGCTATGGTCGAGATGGACCTTCATCTTTGAATTCAGGCCCCGGAAGAATGCATTGCGCTTGTCTTCCTCCGTTCTCACAAATCCTGGCGCATACTGCGCCAGTCGGTTGAATAACCTGGAGTACTCATGAGCACTCCTCTCGCCTTGTCGTAGCGCCAGGAACTCCTGGAGCTTCCTTTCCATAACCCCGGGAGGTATGTGATAGGCGCGGAACGCCTCCCGGAACTCCGTCCATGTGACGGCATGGCCAGCCGGTACGGAGACGGTGTAGTTCGCCCACCATGTGCCGGCTTCGCCTTGAAGCTGTTGCGCTGCATACAGCGCCTTCTGGTGTTCGGTGCATCGTATCAGCCCGAACTTCACCTCCGGAGTGCGGATAAAGCTGTCCGCCTCCAAAGGCTCTTCGGCCTCCGTGAAGACCGGTGGATGGGTCGCCAGGAAGTCTGAATATGAACTTTGTTGGGGCTGGCGTTCCCATTGTCTTGGCGTCCTTCCTGATGGGCCGCATTCTTCTGGACTAGCATCCGCAGCAACTCGGTTTGCTCGTCGCGCGAGGCAAGCACTGCGGCGAGAACCTCCGCAAGATTTCATGGAAGTTCTGGCGGTGGACGAGGTGGTTGCTGCGGCGTCATGGTTTGCTCTGGAGGTGGAGACTCATCACCACGAACTTGATTCGGACCTCCCTCCTCTTGCGTGGACCGTGTACGCACCATTCTGCATTCATACCATTCAAACGATCAGCACATGTTGGTTTAGGTCATCCAGTCTATACAATAGTGTTGCGAGAATGGAATAAATAATGCGCATACAATCACACATATAGATAAAGTATAAACTTTATACAACATATACATCCCTGGACCATGTCCCAAGATCAGGTTCCAAAGTAATGAACTTTAGGGATTAAAAGTCCATTTCGACCATCATGGGTCGCTACGGGATGTTAAGTGTGTCAGCATGCGTAATTCCTCGCTATTGTACCGGACCCAAACATGTCCTAACTTGAAATGATATGCTAAATGCATAAACTTTTCGACCCCAACTTGCTGTTTTACAACAGCCTCTGGACATCGAATTGTGAAACTAAGTGTTTTGGTTGAAACACTTCCACATGGTGTTCTCTCCATTTTCCGGCCCAGCAGACCAGTTGGAAGAATTTAACTGTTTTGGCCACCTTGGAGGCAGAATCTGGACTAGAGTTCAACAACAAAGTTGTAGTAGACTCAACAAGTAATCCAGATTGTATTTATTTGCCTCTATGGCCTTCTTAATTTATGAGTTATGACCACTACAAGTTGACAGAATTTTCTTAGGACTTTTGACAGCACCTCCTTTGCAAGGGGCTGTAGTGTTCACAAAATTCCATCATATTCTGCCCTCAATCTAGGAAAACACTGAACTGTACATTCCAATGATGTCTTGCTTGACCCTTAGAAATTTTTGTACAGAAAGTTGTGGTTGATATACAGAAAATTCCAGAGAGCATTTTCGGTCTGCCCTGTTTCTGGACAGTGTCTATTCCTCTGTGATTTTCATCCATTTGGAAGGAGATTATGTTCTGGAGTTCTACAGAAAAGTTGTATAGGACTTCAAACCCTTTCCAGAATGGTATCCCACACCTCCATTGGTTCCACCAATCCTATGTTATACCCTGTTTAAGTTCAGCAAATTTTCTGCCTAAACAGGGGAGGTCATTCCTAAGTCAGAGATTGAATCTATACTCCCAATTGACTCTCAGTTCAATATGGGAGTTCAATAGCCCCTAAATGGAATCCTAAACTTCATTTTGACTATTTTCTTTCAAAATATCCTTTTATGCAGTCTCGGTACTACGTTTCCTCACCAAAGAAAAAAAATCCTAAGCCTGTATTCCGGCATATACGTGTCAAATGGTGGAACTAAGAACGTCACTCACAAACGGTTTCTAAACGTTATGCACTAACGTGGTTAATGTACCGGAAGAAGAACACACAATAATGGTGCACCCAAAGGTTTTAACATTCCAGGCAGTTCCATATCATAATAAAAACATACGGTCCGTATCATTGCCATACGGATCGTCCTTGAGTCAAGCCACGTCTCATGGTACATGGTCGTGTTTTCACACCACACGACGAGGAACCCGAGTAGAGCGCGAACGGGTCATCACGGTTGGGAATTTTATCAACCCAACGGATACCACCTACTGCCTCATGACCGTTGAGACACGCAGATGGCGAGCGCTGCGTATGGCCATTTGAACATTGAACGTTCAAGAGTGGCATACTATCGTGTTGCTTACAACACGATGGGGTATTCTCACTTTTGCCTCAAGCACACTGGAGATCAGCATTTTCATATGCTCTCAGAACCATAGAGAGGTTCAGAGACTCATATTAACTACCGTGCCAAGCCACGGTATACCCTTCCATACTATTACTCGTATGGTGAGTTACCACAATTGATCCGCCTGTGGTGGCGTACCTTACCTCTTACCTGACGTCGGAGCATCGTTACAGAATGTATAACAAGTAGGATAGCTTTTTCTTCCATCATATCTAGTACTATCATAGACCTTATGTGGTCTTATTGACTAATCCTCACTCGACTGCTTCTAAGTTTTCAAAATAGGCTCTTTTTGAGCGTGCTATTTCCAATGCGGCTCTGATACCACGTCTGTGGGGACCACCCCGTGGTTCACCCACTCCAGGATCACATAGGGTGGTGCCGTGCGATGCGGCACCCAACAGCACAAACGAAAAGAATTAAGAACAACATACAAACTTTTATTTGATATAAAACAGCGGAAGTCTTTTTACAAAACTTAATTCTACAGCGGAAGTCTTATTAACAGCTAAACTCTCAGCCTAGCTGTAAAAGTCCCAAAAACGTGAATGCAAAGAAACGAGTGATTGAACGCCATTGTGTTTCTGGTTCATGAAAAATGGGACTTACAAAAACTTTCTTACATGGGATGGTATACATGAGGTGCAACCACATGGGTTCAAGCATACCTTTGAAGGTGTTGGACCATGGTGGAGTTAAACTCATGTGTAATCATACAAGTACATGAGAAAGAACAAAAATAAGGTCTTTAGTCTCAAAGGCTCAGCTCAAATTACTGCCAAACTTTTGTATACACATGGAGCCTCATACATTTGAATTGAGGAGAATGTGGTGTCAACTTTCTGATTGAGGTTGAGCCAAAAGGGAATAGACTATGATCATGTTGAGTTCATGCTGAATTCAAACATGTTAGACAAGGGAATGACTTGAGTTATGTCACATAAAATGATAAACTCAAACATGGACATGTGGGAAGAGCAAAAATCTTCTTTAACTCCTGTTGAACACATGTTAACCCGGGAAAGGATTTCACTCCCAAAATCTAACTCATATGCACATTCTCTATGAGTAGAGGGGAGGGAAGTTTAAACCCCATTTTTGAACCCTTGCAAAGCATTCATGTTCAGATGGTCCAAAAGCATATATATGAGATGACCATTGCAGTCCTCAGGTATTGAAGAGCTTAAGTTCCAAAAATGGGAGGGATTTTAAGCTCATATACCATTTGTTCAAAGCATTGCTTGAGATCATCTTCAAATTCAAATTTGAGGGGCATGGTCCAAAACTGAACTTGTGAGGTTCAGTTTGGGACCAAGATTGATCAAGCATGGGCTAGGAGCAAACTAAAGTGTTTAACCCAAATTCAAATGGGTCATCACAAAAGAGGACTTAAATATTCAGTTTGAAGTAAAGGGTTTACTTCAAGGCAACGAAGGGTCTTTCCAAAAAGGAAATTCAAACTGTGGTTTGAAAAGTTGTATTTGCAATGAGCAACTCAAATATCAGAGGATATATTTGAATTCCTCAGGTCCAAATTATGAGGGAGCCAAGTTTTGAGCAAATTTGGAGAGGCTTTGATATGAATATCAAAGGAACTTGTAAGATTCACCCAAATTTGAATTTAAATTTGAAACTGTGGCACAAATTGTCAAATGGCCAAAATGACCTTTGAATTTGGATCCCTAATAGCTGAAGTTTACAATGTGCCAAAATTTGGATATTTAGGAGAGGAGATGAGTGGGACCCAATTGTCATTGAGGAGAGGGGAAGACTTAGCACTTAAGCAATATTTTCCTCTGTTCAGACTAAAACCGGTTCCCTGTTTCGCTCGAAGGCGCCGGACAGCCGACGCCCACGCGCGCGCCACCGAGGCGACGATGCAGCCAGCTCCCGAGCTGCTTCAACGTCGGTTCCCCCGCGCCCTTATCTCCCTTACACCGTGTTCTGTCGGCCACAAACCCGACCCACGAGCCCCTGTTCTGTTTCCTCCCGAGAAAACCAGCCGCCGGCGCCGCGCCAGATCGTCCCGATCGTGAGCCAGCGTCGCTCCCCGTCTGCTCGAGCTAGCAACATGAAAGAGGAGCACCAGCGTGTGCACAAGAGTTTCCCCAGCTCAGCTCCGGCGTTCGGGGCTGCTGTTGGCCGTAATCTGAGGATCAGCGCCAAAGCCGAGGGGTAAACGTTGGAAACCGACGTCGGGCTCTCATGGGCAGCTCACCACCATGGGTTTCATGCTCAAGCAGCAACGCTCAGAAGTGCGCCGTACCACCGCCGTGCTTCTCCCCGGAGCTCAGCTCAAACGGTGATCCTCAGTGACAGAATTTGAAGTTTTTCTTCAGGAGCACGACCTCGGACCCTCTGGTAAGGATTTCTCAAATTCGTGCTCAATTTGCACGTAGAGGTCACCAACTCGTGCCCAAAGGGTCTAGGCTTAACGGCGGTACGATCCAATTCACAACCCTAGCTAGAAACCTCGTGTTAGAGGCGAATTTTGAGCTTTTCGAGCGGCGATCATGGCGGGAACCGCCGGGCGCGCGGTGAGACCCCATCTCGAGCCGTTACAGATCCAGTTTGAGCCAAAGCGGAGCACCCCCATGACTCCCTGATGCTTTAGAGCAAATTCTCCGACCCTTTGGCGGGCTAGGATGCTCGGACCACGGTGCCGAAGCTTCACCGAAGGGTGCGCACGTCGCCGACCTAGTTCCGAGCGCCTTTAGCTTGTGCTGACCCCGTAGATGAGTTGCTCGCCCCTGAAAACCCCCAGGCGGCGAGTACCGAGCCGGGAGACGGCCGGGAAGCCGACTCCGGCAAGCCCCGACGAGTTTCCGGCGAGGGGGCGGCGCGGGAAAAGGAAAACGGCTCGGGGAAGAAGACGATCGGCGGGTCCAACGTGTCAGTGGCGGAAAATTAAATTCCCGATCAGCTGTGGCCCCGGGATCCTTTTCGACAACGCGGGAAAGGGTCTGCGGCCCGTGTGGCGTGATTCCGGCGGCTGACACGTGTAGAAGGGACCCACCGTCAGAGTTTGAACATTTCCCGAATTAATTTGAATTCCAGATTTGGTTCAAATTTTAGAACCTCATAACATTTGCTAGGGAGCTCTAAATTTAGTGATTCAAATTGGGTTGGATTCAGGATGAAAAGATCTATCCAAATATGAAACCCAATTTGCATGAAAACCAATAGAAAATTCTGGAGATTTCTTTAAATCTTTTCAGCAAAAGAATTTTAGAGGAAGTTTGGTTCATCCAAAGTTCCCCAAATTATGCCAGGATATTCTTTAGGATATTAGTATACACCTGTAAAAGTTTCAGCTCATTTGGAGTTGATTTAGTTAGGGTAATTCTAATTCCAAATTTCTGCATTCAAATAAATACAGAAACATTTTCAGGAAATTTCCAAAACTTGGAAATTACGTTCTGACCATTCCTTAGCTCCAAATATCCTAGGAAAATTCAGGCATACTCCCTGAGCTATGTATGAAATTGTAGTTCACTTGGATTTGCATGAAAGTGCAAGTTTAATCAGAATTAATTCCTTTATGCCTAAATGCTTAGGGAATTGTTCTGGGTGATCTACTTAGTGAAATATTCTGAATTTTGGTCCAGAAGACTTTCTTGTGACAAGGAACTCACAAGAAAATTTCCAGCTCCATTGGAGTCCTGGATCAGTAGTGTTCTGTTCAACCAATTAGGTGATTCCCACCAAAGTGATGAAACCCCACTCATCACTTGATCCTAGTGCTTAAACACAAACCCAAACCACTAGCACCAGTTTCATTTTAAATTCTTAAACAGAGTTCCAGTTTTAAAACTTGTCTTTAGCACTTGTTAGCAAAGTTTTTATAATTAAACATGTATACATACTCATAATGTGTAGTGATTAAACGTGGATAAGTGAAGATTTGATCAAGGAGCAAGAAGGCAAGGATTAAGCTTCAAGTCATCATCAGCAACTAACTTCATCTTATCTAACTTAAGTCACCTGCAAAACCAAGGCAAGCCCCGGTTTGCATTTAAGTTGTTTTATCAAGTTTTTCCTTTGTTCATCACTATGGGTCAAGGTTTGTATGTGCATTAGGTCGAGGATGTTTTATACTCCACTTGCATGACCAAAAACAACCCTGGGATCAAGGGTCGCATGGTTTCATCGCTGTAGCATAAGGCTGTGCTAAATAGACTAGGGCATCCGGTAGAAGACGAGTAGTTGGAATCTACTCGTGAGCTTGTTTTTAGGATCACATAAGTGTGGCTGGTAAGAGAGGCAAACTAAAGTTTACATTTCTAAAGATGAGACCGGGCAGGAGGGTTAGGCAGCGACAAGACAAGGTCTTGGTCGAGTAGCTCTGCCCGTGTCGGTCAAGGACCGAAGCGTATGCGGCCCTGGGAGCAAGTATTGAGTTGTGTACCGGATGCTTACTGATATATGGGAACCAGGAAACCAATGTACCAGGTACACTAGATTGTAGAGGCATACCACATTGTCTCGTTAGACCTATGAGCCCGAGACGGCGTGACCGGCTCTACAGTTTAGTGGCCTGAGAAAGGTTGCCACATACGACGTAATGAAGGACGCCAGAGTTGGGTCTTCAGAGGCGGGCGTATGTGTCGAGTTATCTGGGTAGTGTTTGATTCGAATCACCGTCCCTCGCGGTTATGAGTACCGCTTGCTCACTGCGCTGTGACGTAGTAATCAAGTTGTGTGGAAATGGTTTGCAAAGCTTTAAATGCTGTTATGATAATTGTAAATTGTATGAAAACCATGTTTGAGGTAGATATAGAGCAAACTAAAGTTAATTTTCCACCTTGGGACACGTAACATTGGAATGAAGCATTTCTTGTTTGATTGTGGAGTTCCAATGTTGCTGGGCGCAAGGTCACTACTATTATGGCTAAAACCGGAAAGTTAAGGATGAACTCGTAGGCGGGTATTTTCGCAAATGACAGATTTAAGTCTTAGGTTACTTTCATGTAGAGTTGCATGTCTTAGGAGAGACGGTTAAGTCTTGCTGAGCCTTTGTATTCACTCTTGCTATATAAGTGGTTTTGCAGGTAAACATCGACGCTATAAAGAAGGTTGTCCGGTGAGACTCGGGAACTTCCGAGACAGGTCACCTTGGAGAACCTAGCCGCTGCCACGTCTTCGTGTTGCTAGCGAGAAGAGCCCGCGGGCTGGAGCTCTTCTCAAGTGCTTCTTAGATATTCACCGTGAGCTGTGTATAGACTTCCTCTGTAGCTATTTTATGTAAGTTATGTACAAAGAAACAAGTTTTAGCATCCGCTTTGATTTATGTAATACATTGTTCCTTATATGTGTGCTGTTCGGTGCCGCATAACATGGTACCACCCAATGCGATCCCCGGTCGAGGCGGCACGACCCCGTGATGGGGGTCGGGCCCTCTCAGCGTGGTATCAGAGCCGCATTGGTAATAGAACACGGAATAAGGATCGTATTACGACAAAAACTTAGGATACGGTGAGGAAACGGTATTAGGCCCATATAAGGACTATAGTAGTATAGTTACTTAAAGTGGCATTGCTAACTTACTTGTTATAATTCTGAAGTTTGATTATGTAACGATGCACCCACGTTGTGGTAAGCATGGTAAGGAACGCCACCGAAAGCGGTTCAATTTTGGTTAGCTCCCCTGACGAGGAAAGTGGTTCAGGGCTAGGTCTCACAGCTTGGTGTGAGACATTAATATGAAACTCTTGGACTCTTCATGTTCCTGAGTTCATATGAAACGCTGATCCCTAGCATGCATTAGGCAAGTAAGTGGAGACCCTATCGTGTGGTCAGTAACGCGATAGTGTGTTCGTCTGGAAGTAGCCCAGGAGGACATACGCAGCGCTTGCCATCGGCGTGCCCTGCCGGGCAGTAGGTGGTATCCGTTGGGTTGATAACATTCCCAACCGTGATGACCCGTTCATGATATACTCGGGTTCCCCGTCGTGTGGTGTTGAAACAAAATCACGTGCCTTGAGACGTGGCTTAACTCAAGGACGGCCGTATGGCAATGATACGGGCATTTGTATTTATTTTCAAATAAAGAACTGCCTGTAATGAAACAACCTTTGAGTGCACCACTATTGAGTGTCTTTCTGCAGGTACTAACCACGTGCGTATCCCATGTAGTATACGTGTGCGAGAGACCATCTTAGTGCCACTGATAATACGTATATGCCGGTGTAATCGGGTTAGGATTTTTCTTTTGGAGAGGCTACGTAGTACCAACATGTTTCTTACGGTGCATCGACACCGTACTAAATTTAATAACATCTTCCCTATGAAGAAATGATTCATGAACTAACTTTCAACTAAAAATGGAATTTTGAAACAAGTAGTAGCTACTGGACTCTTATTTTGAGCCAAGATTCAAATGAGAGAAGGTTTAGGTTTCAAAGATTTCAAAAACAGAGTGCTCTGTTTCTGGCAGGAATTCTTGCTGGACTTTAACAGAGCATAACTCTGAGTAGCTTGATCCAATTAATGTGTATGATACAGTTCTGGAAATATTTTCAAGTGCTCTACAACTTTCTTGTATACCTCCAGAGAAAAATCACACGTTAAGTTGATGAAAAGTCCAGGTGAAGGCAAACTGTCAGAACCAGGACAGCAGAAAAACCTCTTTGGACCTTTCTGTTTTTAAGCCATAACTTCCTGTAGAAAAATCCTTAAGGAGACTATGATACGCCATTGGAAAGGTTATTAAATGTGCAACATTGTTGTAGTTCAGAGTTTGCTCAGATTCTTATTGTATGTTTATATACAACTGTGATAAAAGTAGCCACATACAAAGGTTATGCTGGCAGATTTTATCCAGGAATTCTGTCAACTTTGAGAAATCATAACTTTTGATCCAGAGATGATCTGAAGTCGTATAAATACTCGTTGAAAATATACTGAAGTTAACTCTAACTTTTGTATTCAACTTGAATTATGAAAATGCTGTTCAACGGATCAAGAATCTGGATGAAGGCGGAAGAGTCCGTTCTGTACAGCAAAGAGAACGGGTTAGGCCTATCCCACGGAAGTGATTAAACTCGCGGAGTTTCCGGTGGGACGTGAATATCCAAGGTGTTCCGATGAGTTACCGGGCAATGCCGGCTAGCGGGACGTCAAGTTCAAGATTGAACTGACGCCGGAAACAACACCAATTTCACGAAGGCTATATGAGATGGCACCCAATGAACTAGCGGAGTGAAGGAGCAACTAAGTGAACTGATGAGCAAAGGTTTTATATGACCGAGCTCATCACCTTGGGGTTGCTCTGCGCTGTTCGTTAAGAAGAACGATGAGACACTAAGATTAAGTGTTGATTGTCGTTCACTTAATGCTGTCAATATAAAGGACAATGAGGGTACTCTATGGTTTAAAGACCATATAGTGATACCTCGTAATATGAAGCTCTAGACTGCCGGAAATGTCCCACACCACTAAAGTGGTGTGAGTATGGCAGAAGGGTACTGATCGGGGTTGGTTAGTCAACAAAGCTGATGACCGAGTTTGAACGATAGAAGCGAACTTGGAGGCTGTTCAATCCCGAAAGAAAAGTCACGATGGTCAAAGGCATAGACCGTTGCCTTTCGATGGCGGAGAACATGTTTTTCTTCGCGTGTCTCCGATGGAAAGGAATTCACCGGTCCAATGTAAAGCGGAGATTTTGCTTCCCTAGCCTTAGATCCATTTGCTGTCACGGAAAAGTGTGGACCCGTAGCTTACCGGCTGTAACTACTGGCAAACTTTGCTGGTATTCACGACATATTGCATGTGTCACAGCTACGGAGGTACTTTAAAACTACCATCTCTGTCCACAACGAAGAACTTGACTAGTTGAAGCCGGATCGTACCTACACCGAGCGACCGGTTCAGACTATCGATGAGAAGAATCCGGAACACCTGGAATCGGATATTAAGATTTTACCAGGTGCTGTGGGGTAATCATACCATGGAAGAAACAACGTGGAGAGCAATGATTACCTCCGCATGAACTATCCGGAGTTTTTATTGTCATACCACTTGGCATTACCTCTCCCGTCTCGTTCTCCTATTGTAATCTCTGGATGAGATTCTCTTTAAGGGGGGAGGAATGTAAAAGTCCCGAAAACGTGAATGCAAAGAAACGAGTGATTGAACGTCATTGTGTTTCTGGTTCATGAAAAATGGGACTTACAAAAACTTTCTTACATGGGATGGTATACATGAGGTGCAACCACATGGGTTCAAGCATACCTTTGAAGGTGTTGGACCAAGGTGGAGTTAAACTCATGTGTAATCATACATGTACATGAGAAAGAACAAAAATAAGGTCTTTAGTCTCAAAGGCTCAGCTCAATTTACTGCCAAACTTTTGTATACACATGGAGCCTCATACATTTGAATTGAGGAGAATGTGGTGGCAACTTTCTGATTGAGGGTGAGCCAAAAGGGAATGGACTATGATCATGTTGAGTTCATGCTGAATTCAAACATGTTAGACAAGGGAATGACTTGAGTTATGTCACATAAAATGATAAACTCAAACATGGACATGTGGGAAGAGCAAAAATCATCTTTAACTCCTGTTGAACACATGTTAACTTGGGAAAGGATTTCACTCCCAAAAAGCTAACTCATATGCACATTCTCTATGAGTAGAGGGGAGGGAAGTTTAAACCCCATTTTTGAACCCTTGCAAAGCATTCATGACAGATGGTCCAAAAGCATATATATGAGATGACCATTGCAGTCCTCAGGTATTGAAGAGCTTAAGTTCCAAAATGGGAGGGGTTTTAAGCTCATATACCATTTGTTCAAAGCATTGATTGAGATCACCTTCAAATTCAAATTTGAGGGGCATGGTCCAAAACTGAACTTGTGAGGTTCAGTTTGGGACCAAGATTGATCAAACATGGGCTAGGAGCAAACTAAAGTGTTTCACCCAAATTCAAATGGGTAATCACAAAAGAGGACTTAAATATTCAGTTTGAAGTAAAGGGTTTACTTCAAGGCAAAGAAGGCTCTTTCCAAAAAGGAAATTCAAACTGTGGTTTGAAAAGTTGTATTTGCAATGGGCAACTCAAAGATCAGAAGACATATTTGAATTCCTCAGGTCCAAATTATGAGGGAGCCAAGTTTTGAGCAAATTTGGAGAGGCTTTGAAATGAATATCAAAGGAACTTGTAAGATTCACCCAAATCTGAATTTAAATTTGAGACTGTGGCACAAATTGTCAAATGGCCAAAATGACCTTTGAATTTGGATCCCTAATAGCTGAAATTTACAATGTGCCAAAATTTGGATATTTAAGAGAGGAGATGAGTGGGACCCAATTGTCATTGAGGAAAGGGGAAGACTTAGCACTTAAGCAATATTTTCCACTGTTCAGACTCAAACTGGTTCCCTGTTTTGCTCGAAGGCGCCGGACAGCCGACGCCCACGCCCGCGCCACCGAGGTGACGATGCAGCCAGCTCCCGAGCAGCTTCAACGTCGGTTCCCCCGCGCCCTTATCTCCCTTACGCCGTGTTCCGTCGGCCACAAACCTGCCCCATGAGCCCCTGTTCTGTTTCCTCCCGAGAAAACCAGCCGCCGGCGCCGCGCCTGATCGTCCCGATCGTGAGCCAGCGTCGCTACCCGGCTGCTCGAGCTAGCAACACGAAAGAGGAGTGCCAGTGTGTGCACAAGAGTTTCCCCAGATCAGCTCCGGCGTTCGGGGCTGCTGTTGGCCGTAATCTGAGGATCAGCGCCGAAGCCGAGGGGTAAACGTTGGAAACCGACGTCAGGCTCTCGTGGGCAGCTCACCACCGTGGGTTTCACGCTCAAGCAGCAATGCTCAGAAGTGCGCCGTACCACCGCGGTGCTTCTCCCCGGTGATCAGCTCAAACGGTGATCCTCAGTGACAGAATTTGAAGTTTTTCTTCCGGAGCACGACCTCGGACCCTCTGGTAAGGATTTCTCAAATTCGCGCTCAATTTGCACGTAGAAGTCACCAACTCGTGCTCAAAGGGTCTAGGCTTAACGGCAGTCTGATCCCCTTCACAACCCTAGCTAGAAACCTCGTGTTAGCGGCAAATTTTGAGCTTTTTGAGCGGCGACCATGGCGGAAACCGCCGGGCGCACGGTGAGACCCCATCTCGAGCCGTTACAGATCCAGTTTGAGCCAAAGCCGAGCACCCCATTACTCCCGGATGCTTTAGAGCATATTCTCCGACCCTTTGGCGGGCTAGGATGCTCGGACCACGGTGCCGAAGCTTCACCGAAGGGTGCGCACGTCGCCGACCTAGTTCCGAGCGCCTTTAGCTTGTGCTGACCCCGTAGATGAGTTGCTCGCCCCTGAAAACCCCCAGGTGGCGAGTACCGAGCCGGGAGATGGCCGGGAAGCCGACTCCGGCGAGCCCCGACGAGTTTCCGGCGAGGGGGCGGCGCGGGAAAAAGAAAACGGCTCGGGGAAGAAGACGACCGGCGGGTCCCACGTGTCAGTGGCGGAAAAAATAAATCCCCGATCAGCTGCGGCCCCGGGATCCTTTGCGACAACGCGGGAAAGGGTCTGTGGCCCGTGTGGCGTGATTCCGGCGGCTGACACGTGTAGAAGGGACCCACCGTCGGAGTTTGAACATTTCCCGAATTAATTTGAATTCCAGATTTGGTTCAAATTTTAGAACCTCATAACTTTTGCTAGGGAGCTCCAAATTTAGTTATTCAAAATGGGTTGGATTTAGGATGAAAAGCTCTATCCAAATATGGAACCCAATTTGCATGAAAACCAATAGAAAATTCTGGAGAATTCTTTAGATCTTTTCAGCAAAAGAATTTTAGAGGGAGTTTGGTTCATCCAAAATTCCCCAAATTTTGCCAGGATATTATTTAGGATATTAGGAGATTCCTACAAAAGTTTCAGATCATTTTGAGTTTATTTAGTTAGGGTAATTCTAGTTCCAAGTTTCTGCATTCAAATAAATACAGAAACATTTTCAGGAAATTTCCAAAACTTGGAAATTCAGTTCCGACCATTCCTTAGCTCCAAAAATCCTAGTAAAATTCAGGCATACTCCCTGAGCTATGTATGAAATTGTAGTTCACTTGGATTTGCATGAAAGTGCAAGTTTAATCAGAATTAATTCCTTTATGCCTAAATGCTTACGGAATTGTTCTGGGTGATCTACTTAGTGAAATATTCTGAATTTTGGTCCAGAGGACTTTCTTGTGACAAGGAACTCACAAGAAAATTTCCAGCTCCATTGGAGCCCTGGATCCGTAGTGTTCTGTTCAACCAATTAGGTTATTCCCACCAAAGTGATGAAACCCCACTCATCACTTGATCCTAGTGCTTAAACACAAACCCAAACCACTAGCACCAGTTTCATTTTAAATTCTTAAACAGAGTTCCAGTTTTAAAACTTGTCTTTAGCACTTGTTAGCAAAGGTTTTATAATTAAACATGTATACATACTCATAACGTGTAGTGATTAAACGTGGATAAGTGAAGATTTGATCAAGTTGCAAGAAGGCAAGGATTAAGCTTCAAGTCATCATCATCAACTAACTTCATCTTATCTGACTTAAGTCACCTGCAAAACCAAGGCAAGCCCCGGTTTGCATTTAAGTTGTTTTATCAAATTTTTCCTTTGTTCATCACTATGGGTCAAGGTTTGTATGTGCATTAGGTCGAGGATGTTTTATACTCCACTTGCATGACCAAAAAGAACTCTGGGATCAAGGGTAGCTGTAAAATCCCCAAAAGTGGTAGCAAGAAAATTCTGCTCATGTGCACTTATGAAAAATGAGGAGAATTAAAACTTTGAATTATAATGGGGTAAGTTCAAAGTGAGGGTTTAGACTTCCCAAACACTTCCAAACATGGAGATCTAAATGTACAACTTGGATCTTCATAGTCCAAATATTCAACCTTCCAAATTTCAGCTCATTTAGAGGAGTTTTAATATTTGTTTGGGATTAAAAGGAGAAGCACTCTAATCTGAATTTTAAATTCAGTTTCAAATTCCAATTCCCTCAATTTCAAAATTTGGGTTCACAAATGTGTTCTCCACCTTTGAATGAGCAACCATGCCAAAAGTTGGAAATTTTGGAACTGGTTTGCTATATTTTTGAGGCAATACAAAGTGGAGAATTCAAACTCCTTTTCAAATTCAAATGATCAAACCACATCCAAATTTCACACCAGAATTCAAACTAATTGAATTCAGCAAATTCAAACTATGACTTTGGGGTGAAGTCAAGTCTTTAATGTTGAGTTGCTGGTGGGAAAATATCAGAAAAGTTTAACTAAATAAAAGGGGAGGTGGGGCCCGATTGTCAGCCACACAAAAGCAACTCAACCGACTGTTTTCTCCCCGGGTGATCCCAGCGCGCCAGCGCTCGACGTTTTCCTCGCGCCCGATGCTCCACCGAGCTGTTCTCGCTGCCTCCAACGTCGGCGCGCACGTGGGTGATCAGAGCGACCGCCCCAGCGCCCCAACTCTATTTCCCTTCCTCCTCAGCTTGTGCAGCACCGCAGCAGTCTCATTTGCGCTGAACACCGCCGCTCAGCTCTCTCCGATCAACCGCCGCCCTCCGAGCTCGGATGATCGAGCCCCAAACAGCAAAAAGAAGCGCAAGAGAGTGCTTCAGCCTCCACCTTTCTTTTCCCTAAGCTTCCTAGCTCGTGCTACACGCAAACCAGAGATTGGCGCCGGCGATCGGAGGTACTCGGCGGAGCCCCGTTCGGTTCACCGTGGACAGAGCGCTACGGCCGGTGTCACCGCCCCTTCCCTACACAAGAAAGGTGCGTTTACATGTCCTGATCGTGTAGCCGGAAGCCGTTTAGCGGTTGCTAGAACCGGTGGTGAGAATTTCACCGTTTCCCCAAACAGTACACCAGCGGGTAGTGCGCGGTCTAGCCAAAAATTTGTGGTGCACGATCCTTTAGACCTCGAGTAAGCTTGCACAGAGCTTCTCTACTTCCTAGCGCCTCTCCTCGACGAAGAACCAAGCAAAAACATCAAGAAACGAGGGAGCCCTAGCTGTTTTCTTAGTCGCCTGTGCAAAAGCACCTCGGGTCGCCGTGGAGCCCTCGGTTGCCGGCAGTTTCACCGGCGGTCAGGACCCTTACGGGCTCCTACATCATTCACTGATGCTCTAGAGCCCGAGAATCGATCGTATGATGGAGGAATAAGGGTTCCCGACCTCGCCGGAGTTCAAAACCTTGCTGCCACCGGTGCGCGATGGTTTCCGGTGAGCCACGGCCGCCAGCGACCCTCCCACAATGTTCAGCACGGTTAAATACAGGGGAGCGGCGCGTTTAGGCCCGGGAGATGGCCGGGAGAGCCGTTTCCGCCACCCTCGCCAGAGCAACCGCCGCGGAAGCCTCTGTTGGCGCGAGGTTGAAGAAGGTGGGGGCCTGCCCCACCTGTCAGTGGCACCGGGTTGGCGCCGGATCAGGGTGCGGTTCGGGATCGGCTGTGGCTGCGCGGGTTAACTCCGTAGCCATCGGTGTTGCCGAAATCTCACTGGTCCGATTTAAAACAGTGGGCCCAGTTCCAATTATTTGAAGTTTCTATTAGGGAAATAATTCCAGAAGTTAGCTGATCTTTGCAAGCCCATAACTTTGTGTAGAAAACTCCAAAAAGATTGAGACCAATTTTGTTGGAATACTCATGAGTACTTCACAGAGAAACCAATTTTGGGCTATGAAAATGCCCAGGAATTTCTGTAAAATTGTTTCTAGTAAATCCTTTAGGGATTTATTACAGGAGCAACTCTTTATGAAATATTCTAAAAATTGGGCAGCAAATCCTCTTCATAGATACTGATCTCCAGTAAAATTTGGGATTCAGTGGAGTTCATTTGCTAGGCTATACTACCTTCCCAAGTTCAGCCTTTATTTGGAAATTCAAATTTAAACAGAAGCTTTTTCAGAACTCCTGTCTAAGTTCAAAAATTCATATCTCTCTGATGGTAGCTCCAAACATGGTGAAACAAATTTTGTTAGAACCACGGAGATTTACCCTAATCAGATATTCCATTTCTAGCTATGTCAAAGCTCCTGATTTGGGCTCAAAATTCAGATAAACATTGTACTTGTAGGAATTTTAAAGACTACATTATGCAATGACATGGCTCCAAATTTGACTCAAATCATCCTTAGAGAGTCTAGTATCCACTGTAAAATTCCCAAAGCCAATTAAGTATTTTAAATAGCAGTAGCTATGAATAGAAGTTCAATTTTTATAAACCTTTAATACTTACACATGTATTTTATTACATTTCATAATAGTGACCGAAGTTGAGGACGCATCAGAGCCCTTGGACATCCTCCCACCTGAAGCTGACTTCCCGTTTCACTCGCAACCAGACAAGCCCCGGTTTGCACTTAAGTACCTTTTATAAAGCTTTTTATTTGTATCATTTATGTCTAGGGTGAATGTTTGCAT
Source organism: Neostapfia colusana (assembly GCA_030760725.1). Classification (NCBI taxonomy): domain Eukaryota; kingdom Viridiplantae; phylum Streptophyta; class Magnoliopsida; order Poales; family Poaceae; genus Neostapfia; species Neostapfia colusana. The sequence goes on along the minus strand of JASWHV010000009.1, from coordinate 36,321,028 downwards.
TAGAGTTAGGGTGATTGGAACCCCACTTGCATAGCCTCTTTAAATCCTATAAAGGGTTGGGTAGTTTACAAACTCGATGAGTAGAGACTGCCATGCTAATGTTTAGGATCTCGGTAGAAGTCGAGTGCTTGGAAGCTACTCGCAAGATAGTACTTATTACACGGAATGAAAAGAGGTAGAAATTGGCTTAAGTTATGAAAATGAGACCCAGCAGGGGGGATAGGAAGCAGTGAGCAGAGGTCTCACGTGCGTAGCCCTGTTGGCGTCGGTTGAGGACCGTCCGTGTGCGGCTCTGCTGGACAAGTATTGAACAGTACCGGATGCATACTGGCATATGGGAACCAGGAAACCGATGTAATTGGTTAACCTGGGTGCCGAGGCTTACCCAACCGTAAATAGGAGTGGGTTGAGGGTAGCAAGCTGTAAATCTGCCTGTGGGCACAGTCACGCTCCACGCGGGGACCTCCTACCCGTTACGGATGGACCGGTTTGGTATTTGGGTTGCCTTTGAAAGGTTGTTGCATACAACAGAGTAGGAAGGGGTGTGGAATCACGCTTCTGAAAGTGGGTGTATGCAACGTGTTATCCGGGTATGTCTTGATTGCAATCACCATCCCTCACGGTTATTTGAGTACCCGCTTGTTCACTGCGCTGTGACGTAGTAAGAAGTGAAATAAGCCAACTGAAAATGCTGTATTGATCTTAATGTCTTGAATACCTTGATTGCTGTAGATATAGAGCTAATTAAGTTTATATTCCACTTTGGGCATCTCCACATCGGGGGAAAGCGTTTCTTGTTTGATTGTGGACTTCTGATGTGAGGGCTGCCTAAGGCACATGAACCTGCTGCTATAAAACTGAAAGTAAGGATCAACTTATAGGTGTGTCTTTATTGCAAATTCCTTTTCCCATCTTACATATCCTTGCACGTAGAGTTCCATGCCTAGGGTTGACGGTTAAGACTTGCTGAGCCTTCGTGCTCACGGTTGCAATATTTGAGCAGTGTGCAGGTGAGAGTTATGAGGAAGGTTCCGAGGACGAGGCGATGCCCCCGTCGGGGTACATGGCCGAGCTGGAGCCCTGCACGCCGCCGTGATTTCTCCGGTTCCATGCTGCTAGCGTGTAGCGTTGCCGGGCTGGACGGCTGCACTTTTGCATAGTTAGAATGATAGGCTACTAATGTACATTACTTCCGCTGTATAGTTATATTTTATAAAAGACTTCCACTGTTTTATATTAAATAAAAGTTTGTATGTTGTTCTTTATTCTTTTCTGGTGTACTGTTGGGTGCCGCATCGTACGGCACCACCCTATGCGATCCTGGAGTGGGTGAACCACGGGGTGGTACCCACAGTCGTGGTATCAGAGCCGCATTGGGAATAGCACGCTCAAAAAGAGCCTAATTTGAAAACTTAGAAGTAGTCGAGTGAGGATTAGTCATTAAGCCCACATAAGGTCTATGATAGTAGTAGTTACTAAGGTGGAAAAGCTAACTTATGTGTTATACATTCTGTAACGACGCTCCGACGTCAGGTAAGAGGTAAGGTACGCCACCGCAGGCGGATCAATTGTGGTAACTCCCCATACGAGTAATAGTATGGAAGGATATACCGTGGCTTGGCACGGTAGTGAATATGAGTCTCTGAACCTCTTAATGGTTCTGAGAGCATATGAAAACGCTGATCTCCAGCGTGCTTTAGGAAAAAGTGAGAATACCCCATCGTGTGGTAAACAACACGATAGTATGCAACTCTTGAACGTTCAATGTTCAAAGGGCCATACGCAGCGGTCGCCATCGGCGTGCCTCAACGGTCATGAGGCAGTAGGTGGTATCCGTTGGGTTGATAAAATTCCCAACCGCGACGACCCGTTCGCGCTCTACTCGGGTTCCCCGTCGTGTGGTGTGAAAACACGACCATGTACCTTGAGACGTGGCTTGACTCAAGGACGATCCGTATGGCAATGATACGGACCGTATGTTTTTACTATGATATGGAACTGCCTGAAGTGTCAAAAACCTTTGTGTGCACCATTATTGTGTGTTCTTTTGCAGGTACATTAACCACGTTAGTGCATGACGTGTAGAAACCGTTTGTGAGTGACGACTTTAGTTCCACCATTTGACACGTATATGGCGGAATACCGGTTTAGGATTTTTCTTTGGTGAGGAAACGTAGTACCGACTGCATAAAAAGTTTATTTTCAAAGAAAAGCGTCAAAATGAAGATTAGGAATCCATTTAGGGGTTAGTAAACTCCTATATTGAACTAAGAGTCAATTGGGAGTATAGATTCAATCTCCAAAACTTAGGAACAATCTCCCCTGTTTTCGGCAGAAATTTTGCTGAAATTGAACAGGGCATAACTTAATATTGGTTGAACCAATGGAGGTGTGGGATACCATTCGGGAAAGTTTTTGAAGTCCTCTACAATTTTTCTGTAGAGTTCCAGAACAAAATCTCCCTCCAAAGGGATGAAAATATCAGATGAGTAGGTACTGTCCAAAAACAGGGCAGACCAAAAGCTCTCTGGAATTTTCTGTATTTCAACCAAAACACTTAGTTTCACCATTCGACGTCCAGTAGCTGTTGAAAAACAGCGAGTAGAGTCGAAAAGTTTTTGCATTCCAAGTATCATTTCGAGCGAGTACATATTTGGGTCCAGTACAATAGCGTGGGATTACGCATGCTAACACACTTAACATCCTGTGGTGACCCCAATGGTCGAAATGAACTTTTAACCCATAAAGTTCAATAGTTTGGAACTCGATCGTGTGACACGGTCCAGGGATGTATATGTTGCATAAAGTTTATACTTTATCCATATGTGTGACTGTTATGCGTACTATTTATTCCATTCTCGCATCACTATTGTATAGACTGGATGAAATAAACCAACATGTGCTGATCGTTTGAATGGTCTGAATGTAGAATGGTGCGGACACGTTCAACACAAGAGGAGGGAGGTCCGAGTCAAGTTCATGGTGATGAGTCTCCACCTCCGGAGCAGACCACGACGCAGCAGCAACCACCTCCTCCACCGCCAGAACTTCCAAGGAATCTTGCGGAGGTTCTCGCCGCAGTGCTCGGCTCGCGCGACGAGCAAACCGAGTTACTACGGATGTTGGTGCAGCAGAATGCGTCCCATCAGGGAGGACGCTAAGACAATGGGCAACGCCAGCCCCAACAAAGCTCGTATTCAGAATTCATGGCGACCCATCCACCGGTCTTCACGGAGGCCGAAGAACCTTTGGAGGCGGACAGCTTTATCCGCACTCTGGACGCAAAGTTCGGGCTGCTACGATGCACTGAACACCAGAAGGCGCTGTATGCAGCGCAACAGCTTCAAGGAGAAGCCGGTACCTGGTGGGCGAACTACACCGCCTCCTTACCGGCTGGCCATGCCGTCACATGGACGGAGTTCCAGGAGGCGTTCCGCGCCTATCACATACCTCCCGGTGTGATGGAAATGAAGCTCCAGGAGTTCCTGGCGCTACAACAAGGCGAGAGGAGTGCTCATGAGTACTCCAGGTCATTCAACCGGCTGGCGCAGTATGCGCCAGGATTTGTGGGGACGGAAGACAACAAGCGCAACGCTTTCTTCCGGGGCCTGAATTCCAAGATGAAGGTTCATCTTGCCCAAAGCAATCGCGGCACATTCAACGATCTAGTTAATGCCGCGATTCTACAAGAGAATGCTCAGCGCGAGCGCGGTTCTGACAATAGGAAACGCAGCACGCTGACGAGCAGCAGTGGTGGGACGCCACAGAAATACCGCGTGGTGTATCGCTCACCATCCGGTCAGAGATGGCAGCCACCGGCGCGACCGCCTCAGTTCCGCGGTCGACAATATAATGCGCCGGGCTTTCGACCGACGTATCCACCACAGCAACAGCAGCAGCAAAGGATGGTCCCGCGTGCGCCTCAGTTTGAACAGCGTGCACCGGGGTTTCATTCTCAAGTCGGCGGGACCCCGACACCTTACACGTGTTACACGTGTGGCCGTGTCGGGCACATTTCGAGAGACTGCCCCGAGCCGCGACAGGGCAGGGGTGCAGCACCATATCAGGGTGCTAATCAGCCCCGCAATCAGCCCAAGAAACCTGCACCAAAACCCAGCAACGTCCATCATTTAGCTATCGAAGATGTGCCGGAAGGTGAACCCGTCCCGCGTGTACGTTCTCTTACCTAGGTCATCCCGTAGTCATACTTTTTGACTCCGGTGCCACCCATAATTTCATAAGTCAGTCTTATGTTATTAAATATCAACTGCCTATCATTCCCACAAATAATTCATATTTGATATGTTCTCCGGGTGGGAAAATAACAGCTGATAGAATGGTCTATAGAGCACCATTACAGTTGGGTGGAAATCTATATCCGACTTCTCTAATTATGTTAGGGAGTCAAAAACTTGATGTCATTTTAGGAATGTCATGGCTACATCGCCATGGTGCTGTTCTTGACATCATTCCACGTGTGGTTCATTTAAACTCTCCACTCCATGAACCACATGTTCTTATTCTTGACCGTTCGGTTCAAGAAGCTCCAGCCACCTATAACACGGAAGCCACGAAACTTGAGGATATTCGAGTGGTCCGTGAATACCCGGATGTCTTTCCGGATGATCTTCCGGGCATGCCACCCGAAAGAGATGTCGAGTTCAAGATTGAACTTGTACCTGGGACGACGCCGATATCACGGAGACCATATAAAATGGCTCCGAATGAGCTGGCTGAACTGAAGGAGCAGCTCAACGATCTAATGAAGAAGGGTTTCATTCGACCGAGTTCCTCGCCATGGGGATGCTCGGCGCTGTTTGTGAAGGAAAAGGATGAAACCTTGAGGTTGTGTGTGGACTACCGACCTCTCAACGCCGTCACCATCAAGAATAAATATCAACTGCCCCGCATCGATATATTATTCGATCAACTTGTGGGTGCGAGTGTATTTTCAAAGATGGTTCTTCGCTCTGGATATCATCAAATTAAGATCCGAGCGGAAGATATTCCAAAGACGGCCTTCTCGACGAGTTATGGGTTGTATGAATACCTCGTCATGTCCTTTGGTCTCACCAACGCCCCGGCACACTTCATGTATCTTATGAACTCAGTGTTCATGCCGGAGTTGGACAAGTTGTGGTGGTGTTCATAGACGACATCTTGGTGTACTCCAAGTATGAAGAAGAACACGCCAAACACTTACATATCGTGCTTCAACGTTTGCGAGACCATAAGTTTTATGCCAAGTTCAGCAAGTGCGAGTTTTGGATCAGCCAAGTGCCATTCCTTGGTCATATCATTTCTGCAGAAGGCATTGCAGTTGATCCAAGCAAAATCGAACAAGTGCTGAAATGGAAGTCCCCCACATCAGTCCACGAAGTCAGGAGTTTCCTCGGGTTAGCAGGATATTACCGGAGATTCATACCAAATTTCTCCAAGCTTGCTAAGCCGATGACTGAACTGTTGAAGAAGGGGATCAAATATGTTTGGAGCTTAGCTTGTGAAGAAGCTTTCCAAGCATTAGTGAAGCATCTTACAACAGCCCCGGTGTTAGCTCAACCGGATACAACCAAGCCCTTCGACGTATATTGTGATGCGTCCGGTATCGGGCTTGGCTGTGTATTGATGCAAGGAGGAAGAGTGGTCGCCTATGGCTCACGTCAACTCCGTAACCACGAGCAGCACTATCCGACTCATGATCTCGAGCTCGCTGCTGTGGTGTTGGCCTTGAAGATGTGGAGGCACTATTTGCTTGGGAACTTAGTGCACCTCTACCCTGACCACAAGAGTTTGAAGTATATCTTCACTCAAAAGGAGTTGAATATGTGGCAACGGAGATGGCTAGAACTGATCAAAGACTATGAGATTGAGATTCACTACCACCCCGGTAAGGCAAACGTGGTTGCCGATGCCTTAAGCCGCAAATCCCATGTCAACAATCTGTCCATCACCCCACTTGAAGAGGAGCCGAGTCTGTACTTGGTTCCATATGGGGCGTTATATAATCTTGCTCTCATACCAACCATAAGAGAGGAGATTATGGAAGCTCAGAGGAAGGACATGGGAATGTCGCACATTCGGAGAAGGATGGAGAATGGCGAAATGAAGTGCTTCCAAAGAGATGAACACGACACTCTATGGTTTAAAGACCGTATAGTGGTATCCCGTGACATGAAGCTTCGGAAGAAAATCTTGAACGAGGCTCATTTGTCCAAGTATTCTATTCATCCGGGCAGCAACAAGATGTACCAGGATCTGAAAACCAGGTTTTGGTGGACACGGATGAAAAGAGAAATCGTGAAATACGTATCCGAATGTGATACGTGTCGGCGTGTGAAGGCCGACCATATGCGAAAAGCCGGACAGCTGCAACCCTTAAATATTCCGGCGTGGAAGTGGGAGGATATCAGCATGGACTTCATAGTCGGATTACCTCTCACGTCGCACAAACATGACTCGACTTGGGTGATAGTCGATCAACTAACCAAGTCGGCTCATTTTATCCCCGTACATACAAAGTACGTGGCCAAGCAATATGCGGAGCTGTACATTGCAAAGATCTTATGTTTGCACGGTGTTCCCCACTCCATCATTTCAGATCGCGGTGCGCTGTTTGTCTCTCAGTTTTGGGAACAGCTGCACGCATCGTTGGGGACCAAACTGATCCGAAGCTCCGCGTATCACACGCAGACAGATGGTCAAACTTAACGGGTGAACCAAGTGCTTGAAGACATGCTACGCGCTTGTGCCATCCACCACGACAAGAATTGGGACGATCATTTGCCATTGGCAGAGTTTTCTTACAACAATGGCTATCAAGCTAGCATCAAGATGGCGCTGTATGAAGCTCTCTACGGCCGGAAATGCCGCACACCTCTCAACTGGTGTGAGTCCGGCGAGCGAGTCATCTACGGCATTGAACTTGTGAATGAAGCTGAAGAACGAGTGCGAGTAATACAAGCCAATCTTAAGGCTGCTCAATCTCGTCAGAAAAGCTATCCGGATAAAAGACGACACCCTCTCCACTTCAACATCAGGGACCATGTTTATGTCCGTGTGTCTCCGATGAAGGGAGTTCACCGTTTCAGAGTGAAGGGTAAACTTGCGCCGTGGTTCATTGGTCCATTCACCGTTGTTGAAAGATGCGGACCCGTGGCCTATCGCCTGGAGTTACCAGCGTCGCTCGCAGGCATTCACAACGTCTTCCACATCTCTCAGCTGAGGAAGTGTCTCAAACCCTCCGCTGAAATCCGCACAGAAGATATAGAAGTTCTTCAACCGGACCTCACGTACACGGAGTATCCAATCCGGATCATCGATGAAAAGACTCGTGCCACAAGAAACCGGACCTTATTGTTCTACAAGGTCTTGTGGAGTAACCATACCGCTGATGAGGCGACATGGGAAAGCGAGGATTATCTACGCACGTATTATCCGGACTTGCTATCATCATATACCCGGTAAAGTTTTTCCCCACTTTGCTTTTCCTTTGGAATCTCGGGACGAGATTCTTTTTAAGGGGGGAGGGATGTAAAATCCCCAAAAGTGGTAGCAAGAAAATTCTGCTCATGTGCACTTATGAAAAATGAGGAGAATTAAAACTTTGAATTATAATGGGGTAAGTTCAAAGTGAGGGTTTAGACTTCCCAAAAACTTCCAAACATGGAGATCTAAATGTACAACTTGGATCTTCATAGTCCAAATATTCAACCTTCCAAATTTCAGCTCATTTGGAGGAGTTTTAATATTTGTTTGGGATTAAAAGGAGAAGCCCTCTAATCTCAATTTTAAATTCAGTTTCAAATTCCAATTCCTTCAATTTCAAAATTTGGGTTCACAAATGTGTTCTCCACCTTTGAATGAGCAACCATGCAAAAAGTTGGAAATTTTGGAACTGGTTTGCTATATTTTTGAGGCAATACAAAGTGGAGAATTCAAACTCCTTTTCAAATTCAAATGATCAAACCACATCCAAATTTCACACCAGAATTCAAACTAATTGAATTCAGCAAATTCAAACTATGACTTTGGGGTGAAGTCAAGTCTTTAATGTTGAGTTGCTGGTGGGAAAATATCAGAAAAGTTTAACTAAATAAAAGGGGAGGTGGGGCCCAATTGTCAGCCACACAAAAGCAACTCAACCGACTGTTTTCTCCCCGGGTGATCCCAGCGCGCCAGCGCTCGACGTTTTCCCCACGCCCGATGCTCCACCGAGCTGTTCTCGCTGCCTCCGACGTCGGCGCGCGTGCGGGCGATCAGAGCGACCGCCCCAGCGCCCCAACTCTATTTCCCTTCCTCCTCAGCTTGTGCAGTGCCGCAGCAGTCTCATTTGCGCTGAACACCGCCGCTCAGCTCTCTCCGATCGACCGCCGCCCTTCGAGCTCGGATGATCGAGCCCCAAACAGCAAAAAGAAGCGCAAGATAGTGCTTCAGCCTACACCTTCCGTTTCCCTAAGCTTCCTAGCTCGTGCTACGCGCAAACCAGAGATTGGCGCCGGCGATCGGAGGTACTCGGCGGAGCCCCGTTCGGTTCGCCGTGGACAGAGCGCTACGGCCGGTGTCACCGCCCCTTCCCTACACAAGAAAGGTGCATTTACATGTACTGATCATGTAGCCGGAAGCCGTTTAGCGGTTGCTAGAACCGGTGGTGAGAATTTCACCGTTTCCCCAAACAGTAAACTGGCGGGTAGCGCGCGGTCTAGCAAAAAATTCGTGGTGCACGATCCTTTAGACCTCGAGTAAGCTTGCACAGAGCTTCTCTACTTCCTAGCGCCTCTCCTCGACGAAGAACCAAGCAAAAACATCATGAAACGAGGGAGCCCTAGCTGTTTTCTTAGTCGCCGGTGCAAAAGCACCTCGGGTCGCCATGGAGCCCTCGGTTGCCGGCAGTTTCACCGGCGGCCAGGACCCTTACGGGCTCCTACATCATTCACTGATGCTCTAGAGCCCGAGAATCGATCGTATGATGGAGGAATAAGGGTTCCTGACCTCGCCGGAGTTCAAAACCTTGCTGCCACCGGTGCGCGATGGTTTCCGGTGAGCCGACCACCGGCGACCCTCCCACAATGTTCAGCACGGTTAAATACAGGGGAGCGGCGAGTTTAGGCCCGGGAGATGGCCGGGAGGCAAACTAAAGTTTACATTTCTAAAGATGAGACCGGGCAGGAGGGTTAGGCAGCGACAAGACGAGGTCTTGGTCGAGTAGCACTGCCCGTGTCGGTCAAGGACCGAAGCGTATGCGGCCCTGGGAGCAAGTATTGAGTTGTGTACCGGATGCTTACTGATATATGGGAACCAGGAAACCGATGTACCAGGTTTACTAGATTGTAGAGGCATACGACATCGTCTCGTTAGACCTATGAGCCTGAGACGGCGTGACCGGCTCTACAGTTTAGTGGTCTGAGAAAGGTTGCCACATACGACGTAATGAAGGACGCCAGAGTTGGGTCTTCAGAGGCGGGAGTATGTGTCAAGTTATCTGGGTAGTGTTTGATTCGAATCACCATCCCTCGTGGTTATGAGTACCGCTTGCTCACTGCGCTGTGACGTAGTAATCAAGTTGTGTGGAAATGGTTTGTAAAGCTTTAAATGCTGTTATGATAATTGTAAATTGCATGAAAACCATGTTTGAGGTAGAGATAGAGCAAACTAAAGTTAATTTTCCACCTTGGGACACGTAACATTGGAATGAAGCGTTTCTTGGTTGATTGTGGAGTTCCAATGTTGCTGGGCGCAAGGTCACTACTATTATGGCTAAAACCGGAAAGTTAAGGATGAACTCGTAGGCGAGTATTTTCGCAAATGACAGGTTTAAGTCTTAGGTTACTTTCATGTAGAGTTGCATGTCCTAGGAGAGACGGTTAAGTCTTGCTGAGCCTTTGTGCTCACTCTTGCTATATAAGTGGTTTTGCAGGTAGACATTGACGCTATAAAGAAGGTTGTCCGGTGAGACTCGAGAACTTCCGAGACAGGTCACCTTGGAGAACCTTACCGCTGCCACTTCTTCGTGTTGCTAGCGAGAAGAGCCCGCGGGCTGGAGCTCTTCTCAAGTGCTTCTTAGATATTCACCGTGAGCTGTGTATAGACTTCCGCTGTCCACAATCAAACAAGAAACGCTTTCCTCCGATGTGGTGATGCCCAAAGCGGAAAATAAACTTAATTAGCTCTACATCTACAGCAGACATGGTTTACAAAACATTAATATATCATCACAGCATATTATCATTCATCTGGATTACATTACTTCTTACTACGTCACAGAACAGTGAACAAGCGGTACTCAAATAACCGCGAGGGACGGTGATTGCAATCGGGAGACACCCGAACAACACGTTGCATACACCCACTTTCAGAAGCGTGATTCCACACCCCTTCCTACTCTGTTGTATGCAACAACCTTTCAAAGGTAACCCAAATGCCGAACCGGTCCATCCGTAACGGGAAGGAGGTCCCCGCATGGAGCGTGACTGTGCCCACCGGCAGATTTACACCTTGCTACCCTCAACCCACTCCTATTTACGGTTGGGTAAGCCTCGACACCCAGGTTAACCAATTACATCGGTTTCCTGCTTATGTCAGTATGCCATCCGGTACTGTTCGATACTTGTTCAGCAGGCCCGCACACGACTCGGTCCTCAATCGACACCAACAGGGCTACGCATGTGAGACCTCCGCTCACTGCTTCCTATCCCCCCTGTTGGGTCTCATTTTCTCCATTCTTAAGCCATTTTCTATTCTGACCAAACCGTATGATAAAATCTTACCTCGCGAGTAGATTCCAACTACTCGACTTCTACTGAGATCCTAAGCATATTAGCATAACATTCTCTACTCGTCGAGTATGTAAACTACCCAACCCTCCATAGGATTTAAAAGGTTATGAAGTGGGGTTTCAATCACCCTAACCCTAATGCAAACATTCACCCTAGACATAAGTGATACAAATAAAGAATTTGCAAAAGTACTTAAAATGCAAACCGGGGCTTGCCTGGTTGCGAGTCAAACGGGAAGTTAGCTTCAGGAGGGAGGACGTCCAAGGGCTCCGGTGCGTCCTCAACTTTGGTCACTAAATGAAATGTAACAAAATATGCTTATAAGTATTAAGGACTTATAAGAATTGAACTTCTATTCATAGCTACTGCTATTAATGTTCCTTAATTAGCTTTGGGATTTTTAGAGTGGATACTAGACTCTCTAAGGATGATCTGAGCAAAATTTGGAGAAATGTCATTGCACAATGTAGTCTCCAAAATTCCTAAAAGTACAAGGCTTCTCCGAATTTTGAGCCCAAATCAGGAGTTTTTACATATATAAAAGTGGAAGATCTGCTTAGCGTAAGTCTCCATGGTTCTAACAAAATTTGTTTCACCATTTTTGGAGCTACCAACAGAGAGATATGAATTTTTGAAGTTGGATAGAAGTTCTGAAAAAGTTACTGTTTAAATTTGAATTTCCAAATAAAGGCTGAACTTTGGAAGACTATTTAGCCTAGCAAATGAACTCCAATGAAGCCCAAATTTTTACTGGAGATCAGTTACTATGAAAACGATTTGCTGCCAAATTTGGGAGTGTTTCATAAAGAATTGCTCCTGTAATAAATCTCTAAAGATTTAAAACAAAAAAATTCTACAGAAATTTCTGGGCATTTTTATAGCAAGCAATTTGTTTCTCTGTGAAGTACTCCTCATGAGGATCCCAACAAAATTGGTCTCACCCTTTTTTGAGTTTTCTACACAAAGTTATGGGTCTCCAAAGTTTGAACTGAATTAGGAAAATCTGGAAATGTTTAAATCCTGGCTGTGGGGCCCACCCGTCAGCTCCCTCTTCTACCTCACGCCAAACATAGGAAACCGCGGCGTTGCTCCAGCGAGGTTGGCGGAAAAAGCCTTCCTGCCCATCTCCCAGGCCCAAACATGGCCGCCCCCCTGTTTTCAACTACGCTGAACACCCTCGTAGGGTTGCCGGCGGCTGACTCTCCCCGGAAACCATCGTGCACCGGCAACAGTGAGACCTAGGTCTTCGGCGATGTTGCGGCGGCCTATTCCTTCACCAAATTATCAGGGTTTTGGCTCTAGAGAATCAGTGGATGCTGTAGAAGCTCGAAATGGAGTCTAAACGGGTCGGGGAGCGCTGCAAACCCATCGGCGCCGTGCGCCTGATGGGGTCCGGTGGTGCGTCATGATCAAAACACGGAATTTCTCCCTCTACACCCCATATCTAGGTCTAAAATCGATGGAGTAAGTGCGCCAAGTAGTTAAGAAGCTTTGTGTACAGTTTGGATCAACAAGAACACGAATTAACGAAGAATTTGACAAATTCCTACCTCGGGGTCGGTCTGTACCGCCCGGGAGAAAATCTTGAAATTCTTCTGCTGTGATCAACGGCGAGGGCTAAATTTTTGGCTTGAGCAGCTAGGGTCGAGGATGCACTGAGGGGCTGGCTTGCTTTGGCATGATCTTGCTCGGTGCGAGCTGTCCATGGTGACCTCTCTCGGGTTTTCAGTGTTCACCCGGAAACCGCGGCAACTTTGCTGATTTCCGGTGCAATCAAGCTCGGGACAGGGAAAGAGAAGGGATGGCCGGCTAGAGCACTGGTGGGTGCAGCTCTTCGCCGTTGGGAGCTCGAGAAACCGAGCTCAGTGGCTGTGGCGTGATCGGGAGGAAACGGTGGCGGTGTTCGGTGCGAATGAAACGGCTGCGGCACAACACGAGCTGCGGGGGAACAGAAATAGGGCTGGGGCACTCGGGCGGCTGCTCTGATCGCCCACGCACGCGCCGACGTCGGGGGCAGTGAGAACCAGCTCGGTGGAGCCTCAGGCGTGGGTAGCAGCCGAGCGCTGGCATGCTGTGATCGACCGAGGTGAAAAACAGGTCGGTTTACTCTTTTTGTGTGGCTGACAATTGGGTCCCACCACCTCAAATTTTCATCCAATTTCCACTGATATTTCTCCCCCCAGCTACTCAACATTTAAGGCTATGCTTTGCCTCAAAGTTAAGGTTTGAAAAGTTGAATTCAAATGATTTGAATTCTGTTGTGGAGTTTTAATTGAATATGGTCATTTGGATTTGAAGTGGAATTTGAATTTCTTCCTTTTGCATTGTTCCAAAACCTAGCAAACCAACTCCAAAATTTCTGATTTTTTGGCATGGCTGCTAAATCAAATGTGGAGAACACATTTGTGGAACCAAATTTGCAAATTGAGGAAATTGGAATTTGAATCTGACTTTTAAATTCAGATTAAAGGGCTTCTCCTTTTAATCCCAAACAAATACTAAAACCCCTCCAAATGAGCTGAAATTTGGAAGGTTGAATATTTGAAATATGAAGACCCAAGTTATGAATTTAGATCTCCATGTTTGGAGGTTTTGGGAAGTTTGAGTCCTCGCTTTGAACCTTCACCGTTATAATTCAAAGTTTTAATTCCCCTAATTTTTCCTAAGTGTACATGAGCTGAAAATTCTTGCTACCACTTTTTGGGGATTTTACAGAAGGGGTTCCCCACAGATTGATGACAAATAAATTGAGCTTCTAATGAATTAGTTTAGATGAATGTAGGTCTACAAAGTCTAGAACTTATGGTGCATTAATAAGGTGCAAAATGAGGAGTGAGGAAAGGAAAAGCCCAAATGATCAAGGAAGCGCAAAGTAGATATCTATGTATAGGATGAGTGTGAGAGACACATCCCAAGAGCTTATATCTTTGCGTAGAGGGTAAAGGCTAAAATCAATTAATTAAGCAATACACTAAAGCACCGGACTAGTCCGTTCACCAGAAGACTTGTCCGATCGACTTACTGTTCTCACACGGACAAGTCCAGAACAGAATCATACCAGTTTGTTCAACTCACTGACCTCACTTGGACAAGTCTGGACACTTGCCGGGCAAGTCCGTTCAACCTTCTGATATTCACTCAACACATATCACCCTGCACCGGACAAGTCCGTCCTATTGCGGACTAGTCCGATTGAGTCTCTGGACCCATCACGGACTAGTCCAGATAACTTTCTGTTCCAATGCTGACAAGTCCGGTACACCTCACAAAAATTAGGGTGTCAGGTGTGCTACACAATTCACACAAATTTTACACAGCACACCGGACTAGTCCGGTCCCCAAGGCGGACTAGTCCGGCATTCGGGATCCCTAACGGCAACTTTTTTGAAAAATCTATAAATAGGTGAACCATGACCCCACAATAGAAAAACCGTGCACAACAGTGAACAACTAAGAACCCTAGCACTGCCACTCATCCCAAGAGCACGGAAACACCTCTCCCCACACATCTAATCCAGATTTGGGATAGAGAGATCGTCTTCTACGCAATGCTAAGCTCTTGGAGTTTGATCTCTTATACACTCTTGTATCTGTTGTAAATCTTTCGAGTGTGTTTGATCGCTTTTGTCTCTGTAATTTTGTGTGAGCCCTCAACGCATGAGGCTGCCCCGCCGACCTGGTGATTGCCCCCGTGATAGTGGAACTCAAGTTGGCCTTCATGGTGACTTGAAGAAGTAAAGGGTTGATTGAGACCCGGCTCTGTGTGGGCTCCTCAACGAGGAAGTAGATCTCTTTGGTGAGATTGAACCTCGGTAAAAATCCTTGTCTCTTGCGTTCTTGTTATTTACTTTTGCAATCATCATCATCTAGGGCATAGGGTTGATTAATCTTGCAACATATATTAATCCTGTATTCCTCGTTCAAATTAATCATTCTAAAACTTACACAAGTTGTTAGGATAATTTACTTAATTCTGCAGCTATAACATTTGAGGAGAATACATTAAACAATCTATCTTTTCGTCGGTATAACTAGCATACCGGACTAGTCCGTAATGATACCGGACTAGTCCGGTCCCTCCTGTATTTGACAAATTTGTTAAGTGTTGCAGGAAAAGTTTTCAACACCTATTCACCCTCCCTCTAGGCCACATTCAGTGGCCTCCCTACCGCCGGCGGTCAGGGGTCTGTCGCTTGTGTCCTGACCTCGGGGTCGGGATTTGTGGCAGCGTCATCTTTGGCCAAGGCCCTAAAAAGGGACTCTATGTTGAAATTTCTCGTGTAGCCTGGCTGGGGCCGGCGGAGCCGCGTGTCTTCCTGTAATTGGTTGATTGGTTGTCTCTTGGGTACCCGGGGTAATTCACCCCGTCAGTAGCCCCCGGGCCTCCAGCCGAGTTACTTTTGAACTGGTCGGGGGCATATCTTGTGCGTGAAGAAGGTCCTGAAAAGACGAGAGAACAAAAGGTCGCGTGAGATCATCGTTTTGTTTTGATTCGTGGCTACCTCTGGATTCGAAGCCTTAGGCGCTGAGCCTATAGTGAATTTGAATTGTTTGATAGCCCCCCCCCCCCCCCCCCCCCCGAGCCCTTCCTTTGCTGGTAGGGCTCAGTTCTTTTAGCAAATTTGCTTTGCTTCCCATCCGCAAACCGTTCACAGGTTGGAGGGGTTGAGCCAACCAGGAATTTACCTCGATGGCCTAATTCTTGGGCTCAGTGAGCTGCCTAACGGGTTAATCCGAGTGGAACCCCACTGCCTTTTTCGCAAGTGTTGGGGAATCAGGTTAACCTGATTGAGGCTCGACGCCCACTTCTATAAGATTGCTTTAGGTACACTGTCACAGATCCCGGACCGTTTGCTGGGCAGCTCGATGCTGACCCTTCGTGGGGTTAATTACCGTGGAGTCGCCAAGATGAGACTCGGATATCAGAGCGTTGGAGATTTCGGGAGCGTTCACAACTTCTAAGTTAGCCATTCGCTGGCCATCTCGGGTTGTATATCCCTTGCTCGGGTTTGTTCCGGGCGGTCCTTTCAACCTGCATGTTAGGTAGACCTTAGAACCCAGAACTTTGATCGGACCCCAAAAGTGGGCCATAAAAGCTTACCTACTTACCTAGGCCTTTGATCCATACGGCCCATCGATGTTGCTTCGGGGACAGGCGAGAAGGCGCGGCGGAAAGGAGGTTGGGAGAAGGAGAAATGGTGTGTGGCTCTTTGAATCATTTCAAATATTGAAGAGCCGGGTCTGCCTGACCGAAGTTATGGCGGGTGTCACGTCCCTGAAATCTCGGGGGGGGGGGGGGGGGGGGGTCGTGCACCTACCTTGAGAGTTGGCGGCGTTAATGCAGGGCGCACGCATCTGTAGACCCTGGTTCCTTTCCTCATTACCGTCGTGGGCGTGCTACATAAAAACCGCCCCCGAGGCGCAACTCTTTAGTTTTACACTCACGCTTCACTTCTCTAAAGGTCCCAAAATGTGAATACAAAGAAACTCTTGTTTGCAAAAGATGGTTTCATATGTATGAAAAATGGGACTTGTTAAAAGCTTTTCCACATGTGATAACACACATGAGAGCTTTATTCACACAAAGTTCAAATATTTATTTGAAGGCTTGGAACCCAAGAAGGATCTAAAAACCAAGGTGGGAAGTTCCCACAGGTGTGAGAAAGCTAAAGTAAGATTTGTAACAAATTTGTTCAATTAAAAATTCAAATGAGAGCAACACAATGAAATTCAAACTGTTGTGCTAAAATTCTTATTTGCAGCAGCCAAATTTTAAAATCAGATTTCATATTTGAATTTCTTGGGTCCAAAATAGTGGGTATGGAAAGTTTCATGATTTGTTGAAATGTTTTTCAACTCATTTTCCAAAATGGACTTTAAATAGCAAAGAATTCAAATACCCATTTGAATTTGGATGAAACTTGCCGTCCAAATGCACATCAGATTTGAATTCCCACAATTGAATTCAGTTATATTCAAACTTCGGGAGATATTTTGGAGAGGGATAAGAAGGGGCTGGGACCCACATGTCATTGAGGAGTTAAAATTCCAAAAGATCTTCATTTGTGCAGTGATTGGTCTCTGTTTTTCATTCTCCACGTGAAGCAACCGAGCCACCGAGGCTCCTCACCGTGCACCACAGGGACAGACCAGAGCCACCTCCTCCTTGATCGGTTTTTGCTGGCGAGCTGATTCTCTCCGTTCTCATTCCCTCAGCCGTGATCTTTTGTTCACAACACCGAGAAAACCTCGCTGCTCCTTTCTCCTGGCGCAAGAAACCGTACAGAGCTGTCACCGCTCGTTCGGTCGCTCGACCACACCGTAGCTCGCGTGAAAACTTTGTCTGAGCAGCCAAACAACACCACAGACCCTTCCACGACCTCCTCACACCCTCACCGGGTGAGCTCAGCCCTCTCTACTCCAAGAACACTTCGTCCCACGGCGGCCGACACAAATCCGAGAGGAGGTGCTTTAGAGCTTGGGAACCTAAGCTTTGAGGCCTTAGGGCGTCGGGGCGACGTCGCCGGACTTCCTCCGAGCCGCTGCACTGTTGCGCGGTAGTTTAGGGGGTTCGCCGGTCCGGGAAAGTCATCCCATCATGTTCCACGCAAGTTTCCAGAGCCTAGCGGCGAGTTTGGGCATGGGGGATGGCCGGATATGCGATAGCCGAGGTGCTCCGGCGAGCTCCGGCAGTGAGGGGGCGCGGGCGGCTGGAGGTTGAAGAAGCCTCGCCGGGCCCGCGTGTCAGTGGCTCTGAGAGGGAGGCCAGGTCGTCTGTGGACTCGGATCAACTGTGACAGTGCGGGAATTAAACCTGTGGCCCCGTGTGGCGCTGTCCCTACACTAGACACGTGTCCCCTGGACCCACCGTCATTGTTTGAACTTTTCCACGATTTATTCAAATCCCAGATTTTCCCCAAACTTTAGAAGAGCATAACTTTTGCTAGGAAACTCCAAATTTAGTGATTCAAATTGGGTTATATTCATATTGACAAACTCTATCCAAATATGCAACCCAATTTGTATGAAAGTCAATATTTAGTTCTGGAAAATTCTTTTAAATGTTTCAGCAAAAGAATTGTAGAGGGCGTTTGGTTTATATAAAAATCCTCAAATTTTGCCAGAATATCCTTTATGGTGTTATTGAACTCCAGTAAAAATTTCATCTCATTTGGAGTTGGCTTGATTAGGAGAATTCAGATTTTAAGTTGCTGTGTTCAAATGAATACAGAAACATTTTCAGAGAATTTCCAAAACTTGGAAATTCAGTTCTGGGCAATTATTAGCTCCAAAAATCCTAGGAAAATTCATGCAGGCTCTATGAACTATAATTGAAATTGTAGTTCACTAAGTTTGACATGAACATGGGTATTACCTTAAAATTAACTCCTCTCTGCTTGATTGCTTAGGGAATTGTTCTGAATAAACCACTCAATGAAAAGTGCCAATTTTTGGTCCAGATGACTTTCTTGTGACAAGGAAATCACATGAAAATTTTCAGCTCCATTGGAGGTCTGGATCACCACTGTTCTGTTCAACCTCTTAAGGTGATCAACACACAAGTGGAGATATCACTCAACACTTGATCATAGTGCTTAAACCTAACCAAAACACTAGCACCAGTGTTATTTTAAATTCTTAAATTGAATTCCAGTTTTTAAACTTGTCATTAGAGCTTATTAACAAAAGTTTTACAATGAAATACATATGCATATTCATATCGTGTAGCATCTACGTGAGAACGTGTGAAGGGATTGAAGTGAAGATCAAGGAGGGAGGAAAGCGAGTGATCAAGCCCCAAGTGGTCTTCACTAACTGATTGTAATCTTAGTCACCTGCAAAACAGGCAAGCCCCAGTTTGTATTTGAACAGTATTATAAAGCATTTCCATTTCTAGAGAACATAGCTTGAATTATTTGATTGCATTATGTCTAGTTGATATTGAAAACTCCAGTTGCATGACCAGAAATACCTATGAGAGAAAGGGTAGAATAGTACCTCCTCGAGTGGATTTGGCTACGCTAAATGTTAGTAGGAAAGGTTCCGTAGAAGACGAGTAGTTGGAATCTACTCGCGAGTTTAGGGCTGGCTTATTTGGAGCGGGTCGAGAATAGAAACAATGATAAAAGTTCACACTTAAGAAATGGAGACCGGGCAGGGAGGTTTAGATGCAGCAGGATGTGGACCGTGGTTGCATAGCCCTGCCTGTGCCGGTTAAGACCCATCCGTGCTTGGCCCTGTTGGACAAGTTTGAGTTGTGTACCGGGCGCATACTGGCTATATGGGACCGAGGAAACCGATGTACCTTGGGAGATCCACATTGGAACTTTTCTTAGTGTCTTAGGCTTTCGGCGTCAGGGTAGCAGGAGGTAACTCGCTCAAGAACATACCACTGCGGGTATGTACCTTGAGGGAGCTTGCGGACTCGGGGCAGTTACACTGCATCCTGTGTCGAAGATCTTGGGAAAGGTGGCCGCGTACAACGTCAATCGAGGTTGCTGCCGGCAACTCAGTGTACGGGTGTACGTGTCGTGTAGTCCGGGCGTGTACTGATTCAAATCACCGTCGCTCGCGGTCATATGAGCATACTTGCCCACTGCGTCTTGACGTAGTAACAATTAAATGGTTTCTTTTGAACTTGATAAGGCTGTGATGTAACTTGTATTGCAACCATGATTGAATTAGAGATACACTCACTAAACTTTACTTTGACTTTGTGCAAGGAGCATCGCAACAAAGCATTTCTTGTTTGATTGTGGAATTGCGATGCTGTTCGGCTCAAGGTCTGTACAATGAGGCTTAAAATCTGAAAGTTAAGGATCTACATTAGGCGAGTCCTTTATGCAAATTAGCTAACCCAATTGCAACCGTCATGCATGTAGAGTTTCTTGTTTAGGAGAGACAGATTAGTATTGCTGAGCCTATGTGCTCACGCTTGCTATATGAGTGGTTTTGCATGTTAACATCGATGCTAAGAAGAAGATTGTCTGGTGAGACTCAGAGACTTCCGAGTCATTTAACACATGGAGAACCCAGCCGCTGATGTTGGCTTCTTGTTGCTAGTGAGAGAAGTCCGTGGGCTGGACCTCTTCTCGAGCGTTCTTAGTTACTCAACGTGAGCTGGTTATAGACTTTCGCTGTAGCTACTTAATGCTATTTACAAAGAAAAACTTGTAAGCTTCCTCTATTGTTTTATGTAATACATTGTTCCTTATATGTGTGATGTTGGGTGCCGCACAACACGACACCACCCAATGCGATTCCCGGGCTAGTGGCACGTCCCCGTGATTGAACGGGCGGTGTGGGACCCTCTCAGCATGGTATCAGAGCCGCATTGACAATAGCGCATGAAATAAGTATAGTATTATGACAAAAATTTAGGTTGCGGTGAGGATACAGTACTAGGCCCACATAAGGATTTCTATTAGCCTAATATGACGGTGGCAACCTAACTTATTTTCTATGTCAGAAAATCATGCATCTCTGGACGTCTATGTCTTGGGGGGTGCACGTAAGCACTGTCCACCAGTGCGCACAAGCTGAAGGGTGGAGCCCCATGGGTGGCAGGTAACCCGACCCGCTCTAGTATCCTCTACGACTCTTCATGTCGTTTGGGATACTCGAGCAACGCCCTTCCCTGTTGTTCTACGGGAAAATATGGGAGACCCCGTCACGTGGTTAGTAACGTGAACACGTATCTCAAGGCATGTTTTGCTTGAGAACACCTGTGCAAGTGATGACGGACGGGTGTACAAACTGTATTGGGACCGGGTTCGGTGTGCAGCCGGACCTGACGATTGTGTGTGGCTAATGCAGGATTAACCACGAAACCGTAGTACGAGTAGTCCACATTTGCGAGTGACCATTTTAGTGCCACCTATGATACATTTATTTAAATGGCTCTGATACCACGCTGTGAGGGACCACAGGACCTCGTCGGGTGGTGCCGTGATATGTGGCACCCAACAGCACACGGGTTGCAGAAACACATCATAGTACATAAATAGTTTGCGGAAGCGTACAAGAAAGTTTTACAAATACTTGTATCAGAGTAAGCTACAGCAGAAGACTATCACTCTCACGACTCATTCTAAATTAGCAACAAAGAAACGGTCCAGCCCGTGGATGTTTCTTACTAGCAACACGAAGAACAATCTGCAGCGGCGAGGATGCTCCTTGAGTAAACACTCGGAGGTTCCCGAGTCTCATCGACATCCCTTCTCTTAAGCACGAAGTCAAATACCTGCAAAACAACTCGGATAGCATCCGTGAGCATAACGCTCAGCAAGACTTAACTGTCACCCTAAACATGAAACTCTAAGTGAGGTTATGAACCTAACATAGGATGGCATAAGCATAATTAAACTCGCCTAAAAGTGAATCCTTACTTTCAGGTATTAATTGCAGCATTTTAAGTAACCCTGGGCACGCCACATCAGGAGTCCACAATCAAACAAGAAACGCTTTCCCCCGATGTAAATTGCTCATGGCATAAAAGAATCGAGTTTGCACTAGCCTATTCATCAAAATCCAATACAAAGGTAGGATAATACTTTACATCAAAATAATTAGTTCCTTTCTCATGCAAGTTCTTATAACGTCACGACTGTGAGAACAAGTATGCTCGGTCCATTCCGCGAGCGACGGTGATTCGAATTAATAACACCCGGACTACACGACACGTACGCCCGTACTCGACGTTGCCTACAACAACCATCACTGACGTCGTACGTGGCAGCCTTTTCCCCCGTTTCACCCCCGCTGAATCGATCAAGTCGCCCCATACAGTAGCTACTCTCATGGTGCACCTTCCGACGTGAGATGTCATGAGAATATTCCCCACATACTGCACACCGGCCGTCCGCCTGAGGCGACCCGAAAAGTCCCAACGACAGCTTCCCGAGGTACATCGGTTTACTGGGTCCCATATAGTCAGCATGAGTCCGGTACACAACTCAAACTTGTTCAACAGGGCCGCATACGGATCGGTCCTTGACCGACACAGACAGGTCTACAGCACCCAGGCCCCTATGTCCTGCTGCCCCTACAACCTTCTGGTCTCAACTTTAACTTGCTAATTCATTCATGAACCAATCCCGTATGCCCCTGTTGTTCCTGAAACTGCGAGTAGAATCTCACCACTCGACTTCTACCGAACCGTACTTAAGCATGGCAGTTCTACACGGTGAAAGACACCTAGCCAATACTCCATGGGTCATTTGGCTATGCAAGAGGAGTATCAAACACTCGACCTAATGCATAATTCATATCCTGACCGAAAGTGCATACAAAACAAAAACTTAACAGCTGTTAAATGCAAACCGGAGCTTGCCTGTTTTGCAGGGCAGTCATATATAAACAGTTAGTGTCCTTGCAGATCCACCGTTGATTCTCCAGAGCTTGATCCACTTCGATGAATCGCTCCTTTGAATCCCCTTCGTTGTGGTTCCTATTGAAATGAATATGCACATGTTTTATAGAATATAATGGAAAGAAGTTATAGAATTACTTTCTTAGGAACATAGGTTATGTGGAGAAGCCAAGCATGGCTTGGTTTGCCTCTGTTGTGCAAGAACAGAAATAAACTAACTTGACCTTAAGGCCTTAGCTACACACTAACCATTTTCCCTATTGAACATAATAGATAAACTGAAAAGATTTGAGTGCAACTGAAGAACAAGAACTCCAATGGCCTCAAAACTTTTACAGCAGGTTCTATACTACCTAAGGATTTAGCTTGCCAAATTGCCGCTAATGTGGAGTCATATTGTGTCCTCCATAATTCTCACAATATCTCTTATGTATTTTTCCCTATACATAAGTAGGGAGAATAAGAACAGGAAGTTCAAGGACTCATCTTGGGCTGATAATTTACATACGAGTTCTTGATCACATGAGAGTAATCTGGTCCAAAATTCAGCCCATTTACTGGAGTAGTTCTCTCAGAACAATTCTTTAAGCATTTGTACTCAAAAGAATTAATTCTGAAGCAATGTGCATTTTCATGCCCAATTGAGTGAACCACAAATCCTAGTATATCTCAGAGAGCTTGCCTAAATTTTCCTATGATTTTTGGAGCTATGGATTGCTCAGAATAGATTTTTGAAGTGGGAAACATTTTCTGAAAATATTTCTGGACTCCTTTGAGCACAGTAGTTTTCATTTAGCAAATTCCTACTCAAATGATCTCCAAATGAGCTGAAAATTTGCTAGAAGGTAAAAATATGCTAAAGAATATTCTGGCAAAATTTGGGGATTTTTGGATAACCCAAACTCCCTCAATAATTCTTTTTCAGAAAACCATCTAAGAATTTTCCAGAATATACTACTAACTTTCATACAAATCTGAGTTCATATTTGGATAGAACTCAGAGAGATGAATCCAACCCAAGTGGAATCGCTCAAATTGGAGGTTTCTACCAGGAGCTATGAATTTCCAAAGTTTGGGCCCTCACTGGAATTGTTTTCCTACTGAGAATTCAGCTGGACCCACTGTTTTAAACCTCAGCCAATCAGAATCGGGCCACACCGGGGCCACAGCCTCCCAGCGCGCCAACACACGGGATCCCGGCCGCACCCGATCGCAGGTTTAAAATTTGAGCTGCTGACAGGCGGGGCCCACGCCTTCTTCAACCACCCGCCGGCTCTCTCGCGCCCGCACATTTTCCCCTCGCCGGAGCCAATCCCTCCTCGCCGGATCACTGCCGCCGACCACCGCACAGGCTAGGACTCGCCGCCAGGGAGTTTGTGACACCGAGGAACACGACTGTGGGGTCTGCTTGGGCTGCCGGCGGCCGGAAACTAGCCGGCGACGTGCGGCAGCCACTGTGGAGGTTCGGTAGCGTTGCCTAAGGTCTCCAGCCCGCCAAAACCTGTGCCGACGAGCCCTACAGCACCAGCGCACCTCTAGGAGGATCGACACAACCTCAAAGTGGCTCGGGAATGGCTGTAAATGGGTTGTCGTCGTGCGACCGAATGGGTCCACCATGAACAACCCAAGAAGAGCTCGAATTCCGTCGGTATGAGGCGTTTTCGTGCTATGGATGCAAAAGGGAAAATGATCGCCGGCTAATCCAGCTGCTACGTGCATGGTTTGATGACCTGCAGAGGATTGGAGAGGGGGGATTTTGAGGAACGGTACTGGGAGCTCGCTGTGAAGCCATCGGGACAAATTCTTCAAATTGGCCGTCGATGCGTCACGGAACGGCCGGAGCTTTGTCTGAGAGCAGCACCGAACCAGCGCGCGTCCGTAGCTGTGATCGCTCGGCCGTGAAACCCCCTGTGGAGGGCTGTCCACGAGCGCCCTATCACGTTCTTGAGCTAGGTCGCCACGGTGGCGTTTGTTCTCGGGCAACGGAGGCCGTAGCTTTCTTGCTTTTGGTTCAGGGAGGTAGGGGCCGAGCTCGCGGCGAGGTTCAGTAGCTCGGGGGAAGGATGAGCACTGTGGTTTTGCCGTTTCTTTGATCGGACCGCGAGGCGGAGGGGAGGAGCTCGGGTTGCTCGGTGTTCTCGCGAGACAGGAAGGCAAATGAGCTTTTGTTCGGTCTGAGGGCCTGTGATCACGTTGAGGACGCGGTCAGGACCGACCCGGGGGCGCCAGCGCAGGGAGGCCGGCAGCAGGAGCTGGCGCAGCAAGCTCCTCGGTGGCTCCCATGAGCTGCTCAGGAAAATTTCCCACCGAGAGTAAAACTTAGTGAGTAAGGCAGCCGCTTCATCTCTATGACATGTGGGTCCCACTCCACATTTCTTCCCCAAATATAGTCTCAAGCTGATCTCCTTAATTCCCAGAATTCTAAGTTTAAAAAGGTGGGCTGGAATTTGAATTATTCAAATTCAGTTTGAATTTGCTTGCCAAACTTGAATTTGGTGAAGTTTACAAATTCTTCTCTTTACTCCTTTTGAGCCCACCCTACAAATGAAAAGTTGGTGATAAAACTTTTTCCTATAAACCCAACTATATGGCTGCATGTTTATTCAAAGTTTTTGGGTCACCACATGTGTGAACTTTGAATTTCAAATCTGATTTTTAAACTTACATGCAAAGAGGTATTTAACTCCTTAACGGTTCAACACTTTTAAATAAAAATGTGAGCCTCATTTTGGATGTTCATCCATGTTTACTTTGCATGAAGAAAAGTTTTAGCAAGTCCTATTTTTCATGTCTTTGCCACACATATGAACTCAAACCTTGGCTTTTATTCATACACATTTTTGGGACTTTTACATTTATGTCGGTCTAATCTGGTTAGATTTTTCTTTTGTGAGGTTACGTAGTACCGACATGCTTCTTACGGTGCATCGATGCCGTACTGAACCTAATAACCTCTACCCTCTGAAGAAATGACTCATGAACTAACTTTCAACTAAAAATGGAAGTTTTAAACAAATATTAGTTACTGGACTCTTATTTTGAGCTAAGATTCAAATGAGAGGATGTCTAGGTTTCAAAGATTTCAAAAACAGAGTGCTCTGTTTTCAGCAGGAATTCTTGCTGGAATTGAACAGAGCATAACTCTGAGTAGCTTGACCCACTTAAGGTGTATGATACAGTTCTGGAAATATTTTCAAGTGCTCTACAACTTCTCTGTAGACCTCCAGAGCAAAATCACACGTTAAATTGGTGGGAAGTCCAGTTGAAGGTAAACTGTCCAGAACCAGGACAGCAGCAAAACCTCTCTGGACCTTTCTGTTTTTAAGCCATAACTTTATGTAGAAAAATCCTTAAGAATCCTATGATACACTGTTGGAAAGGTTATGAATTTTGCAACATTTTTGTAGTTCAAAGCTTGTTCAGATTCTTATTGTATTTGCATATACAACTGTGATAAAATCAGCCACATACAAAGGAGATGCTGGCAAACTTTATCCAGGAATTCCGTCAACTTGGAAAAATCATAACTTTTGATCCAGAGATGATCTGTAGGCATAATAGTACTCGTTGGAAAGATACTGAAGTTAAATTTAACTTTGGTATTCAACTTGAGTTATGAAAATGCTGCTAGCTGGATCAAAATCTGGAGTTAGTGCATAAAGTCTGTTCTGTACAGATATGCTGGTTAGCTATGCCTACTTTAAGGAGTTGTGTAAACATGGATTTTGTTACTGCTTTCATAAAGTTTTGACATATTCATGTTTTCATTAGTCTCGCATACTGCGGAGTTCATCTTTAATTCATCTCGTATACATTTTTGCAGTATGGTTCGTACTTGCTCTAGGAGTAGGTCCAGGAGTCCTTGCCGAGGCGGTGATGCTTCTATTCCACCGTTGGAACCACCATCAACGGGATGGATGGATCTTATGACTCGTGTCGTCGATTCTAACCAAAAGAACACTAGGATACTTCAAGAAGCAACTCAAGAGAACACACGCTTACTCCAAACCTTGGTACAGCAAGGCGTACTCCAGAACCCGCAACAAGTCGTTCCACTTCGGAACGCTTATCTGGACTTCTTGGTGACTCAACCGCCAATCTTTACTGAAGCTACCGAGCCTGTGTAAGAAGATCAGTGGCTTCGTGTCATGGAGTCAAAATTCGGAGTATTCGAGTGTGATGAAGTGCAAAAGACAAGGTTTGCCGCTCAGCAACTCCATGGAGCCCCCGGAAACTGGTGGGTTGAACATCTTGCCACCATTCCGGATGACCATCAAGTGCCATGGAGTGAGTTTTGTGAAGCCCTTCGTATTCATCACATACAACTAGGTATCGTCAAGGCAAATTGGGGAGAATTTTTCAGCTTGAAGCAAGGGGACATGAGCGTCCTTGAGTATGTCAGAAGGTTTTACCTTCTGGCCCAATATGCTCCCAAATATGTGGCAAAAGAAGAGGCACGGTGTGACTTATTCTTCCACGGCCTGAGTGCCATATTACAGGAGAAGTTGGCCGTGCACAATAACGGCAGTTACACCGACATGGTCGATGCGGCTCTCATCCAAGAGAAGCCGACACTTGAGTGGCAAGCAGAGAAGAAAAAGAGGTGTGAGATCGAGCAGGCCAGCACAAGTTATGTGCCTCATAAGTACCGTTTGGTGTATCAAACGCCATCCGGTGAAAGATGGAGGCCACCTGTACGATCAACTCCTCAGAGGTTGATTGCTGGTCAAGTTCCACAACTTGCACCACCTCCACAGCATCAGCATCAGACGGTGGTTTGTGCTCCATCCCTGCAGCCATGTGTACCTAGCATCTAACCGCAAGTCAACGAATAACCAGAGAGATATCCTTGTTTCACTTGTCGGCGTATGGGCCATTATGCTAGGTATTGTCTGGAAGGAACTCAAGGCTGTGGGTCATCATATTTACACCAATACGACCCGTACCTTAATCTGCAGAAAGGAGGGCAGATAAGGGGCAACATTCACTATACCGTGATTGATGATGTTCCGGAAGGAGAAGCCGCTTTAGCAGGGATGTTTTCTCTGAATCAGCTACCGGTTTTGATTCTCTTTGATTCCGGTGCCACACACAATTTCATTAGCTAATCTTTTGTGGCTCAACATCAGCTCCAAACAGCTTATACAAAGAGGCAATACCTCATATCTTCGCCCGGGGGCAGCAGTACCACAAGCGAGGTTGTCCCCCGAGGACCTCTTTGTTTGAGGGATTGAATATACCCCACGACTCTCATTATTCTTGAGGGTCTGAAGATCGACATAATTTTGGGGATGTCGTGGTTGAATTACCACAAGGCGGTTCTAAACATCAGCTCTAGGACCGTTGAGCTCAACTCCCCACAGCACGGTTTTCATACATTAATTCTGGGCGCCAGACGGCAACACATTGCAATAGTAAACCACACGGAAGCTATGAAGATAGAGGACATTCTAATGGTACGTGAGTATCCGGATGTGTTTCCCGATGATTTACCGGGCATGCCGCCCAAGCGAGACGTTGAGTTCAAGATTGAACTTATACCGAGAACAACACCGATATCACGAAGGCCGTATAAAATGGCACCCAATGAACTGGCTGAATTGAAGACACAGCTGAATGACCTAATGAGCAAGGGATTTATACGACCGAGTTCCTCACCTTGGGGTTGTTCAACATAGTTTGTCAAGAAGAATGATGAAACACTATGGCTTTGTGTTGATTATCATCCTTTGAACGCTGTTACCATAAAGAGCAAGTATCCACTACCTCGCATTGATATGCTCTTCGATCAATTAGTGGGTGCTAAAGTATTCTCGAAGATGGATTTTCGGTCTTGATATCACCAGATTAAAATCCGGACAGAAGATATTCCAAAGACGGCATTCTCAACGAAATACGGGCTATATGAGTATCTCGTTATGTCTTTTGGTTTGACCAACGCCCCGGCACACTTTATTTACCTGATGAATTTAGTGTTCATGCCGGATTTGGATAAATTCTGCACACATTATGTACCTGATGAATTTAGTGTTCATGCCGGATTTGGATAAATTCGCCGTGGTCTTCATCGACAATATCTTGGTGTACTCAAAGTCAGAGGAAGAACATGCTGAACATCTACATATTGTGCTACAAAGATTGCAAGATCATCAGCTCTATGCAAAATTCAGCAGGTGTGAATTCTGGATTAATCAAGTACCTTTTCTCGGACACATTATTTCAGTGTAGGGCATCGCTGTAGATCCGAGTAAGATTATCCATGTACTGAAATGGGAGTCAACAAAGTCAGTACATGAAATCCGTAGCTTCCTTGGTTTAGTGGGTTATTACCGGAGGTTCGTTCCGGGTTTCTCCAAGATTGCTAAGCCGATGACGGAATTATTGAAGAAAAATACCAGATTTATGTGGGGTGCTACGTGTGAACAAGCCTTCAATACTCTAGTGAAGCATCTCACAACAGCCAAAGTTCTTGCTCAGCCGGATACGACGAAGTCATTCAACGTTTACTGCGATGCATCGAGCATCGGTCTTGGCTGCGTGCTGATGCAAGAAGGACGAGTGGTCGCTTATGGATCTTGTCAACTCAGAAATAAAGAGCAGCATTATCCAACTCATGATCTTGAGTTAGCTGCCGTTGTCCTTGCTTTGAAAATGTGGAGGCATTACTTGCTAGGAAATCTTGTACACCTCTACAGTGACCACAAGAGCTTGAAGTACATCTTCACTCAGAAAGAATTGAACATGAGGCAACGAAGATGGCTAGAGCTCATTAAAGATTATGAACTTGAGATTCATTATCATCCAGGAAAGGCGAATGTGGTCGCCGATGCGCTCAGTCGTAAGGCGCATATCCATCACCTGACTATTGCTGAAATGGATGATGAAGAACCAAGCCTCCGTGTTATCCCATATGGAACTCTCTATAATCTCGCTCTCATTCCTACCATCCGAGAGGAGATCATTGAAGCTCAATGAAAAGACAAGGGTATGTCTCACATACAGCAAAGAATAGACAACGGAGAAATGAAATGCTTCTGGAAAGATGATGAAGGTACTTTGTGGTTCAACAACCGGATTGTCGTACCCCGGGATATGGGACTACGGAAGAAAATTTTGGATGAATCTCATTTGTCCAAATTTTCTATTCATCCGGGCAGCCATAAAATGTACCAAGATCTCCGGAAGAAGTTTTGGTGGACATGTATGAAACATGAAGTTGCAAAGTATGTTTCAGAATGTGATACGTGTCGAAGAGTCAAGGATGACCATGTGAAGATGTCGGGCCTATTGCAGCCATTGCAAGTACCGGCATGGAAGTGGGAAGACTTGAGTATGGACTTCATCGTCGGGTTACCGATGACCTCCCACAACCATGAATCGATTTATGTAATCGTTGACCGGTTAACCAAATCAGCACACTTCATCCCGGTGCATACAAGATATAACGCAAAGCAGTATGCGAAGCTGTACATAGCATGGATCTTGTTCTTACATGGGGTTCCCCGCACCATTGTGTCTGATAGAGGATCGCTGTTCGTAGCCTGTTTCTGGGAGCTGCTACACGCATCCCTGGGAACCATATTGATGAAGCTACACGTCGAAGTTGCCCGCTAAAGGATTTACACCTCCTGCCTTCTCAACGTCATTCCCACGGGAAGGATGAGTTTCTATATCACGGTCGAGTTACATCGGTTTCATGGGTCCCATACCCCACTATATATCCGGTACAGCTCAATCTTGTCCAGCAGGGCCGCATACATACGGTCCTTAACCGACATGGACGGAGCTACAACCAACCTCCACATTTGCCTTACCATCCCGGTCCAGGCCAAATGTGGTCTCAAGCATTGTCACACCCATCGCAGGTCGAGACCAACCTTGAGCGCTCCATCCTACAGGAACATCCCCATGCCCATCTCATTTTCCTGAGGGTGCTCTTATCATCAACCTCTCGCGAGTAACTCCATTACTCGACCTTTCTCGCAAGTAGCTTTTTACTACTCGACTTCTACCGAGCTAGCAAAAACATTAGCCTAGCATCTACGATGAGGCAAAGTCTACACTAAACCTTCTACTCAGGGATGTAATAGCCATGCAAGTGGGTTTCAATCATCTTAGACATAATGCACAATATCAAGTCTAATAACCATGAGGTGAAGTAAAGCAAAATTTAAAATGGTAACGATATGCAAACCGGGGCTTGCATTGCTCAATGGTTTTGTTAGAAGCTAGGAGTTAGTCTTCTTCCGGAGAATCCGCCAAACTCGTCACGAGATGGAGATCCTCTCTGTGGAGTTGAGTCCTCGTGGAACGTCGATGTCACGTGAGCTATTATATTGCAATGCACATATATTTCAAAAGAAATTTAGAAACTGTTTTAAAACTGTTGTTCAAGTTAACTCACACATAAGAGGGACAAACAACAGCAAGGTTTCTGTTGTTGGAACTACAACCTTAGAGATGATGAAAGCTAAGGTGAAAAGGAGATACTAATAATCACCATGTGATTAAGTCCATTATATGAACACTTAAACCTAAAAGATGGTAGCTCAAGCTACAGAGGTCCAATGAAGCTGAAAATTTAACCACAGCTTCTGTGGAAGGTATTTACGCTGTGTGGAAAAATTGAGCTCATGAAATGGCTTCATGTGAGCACAACAAATCTTTATGTGGTTTTTACTAATCTTCCTTAGCCCCTAGATATTAAGCTTTCCTATGCTGCAAAGTAGACTTTTGTGAAGTACAAAATGTCCTGAGTCCATAGGAATTGGTTTTTATCATTTTTAGAGTTTCCTACAAGGAGATATGGATTTTACAAGGATTAGGAAAAAGTCTGAAAATGTCTCTATTTATTTTTCCCATTTTTCAGAGACATAAGGAATGAACACATCATTTGACCAAGCAAATGAAGTCCAATACCTCTGAATTTTTACTGGAGTTCAAGTAATTTTGGAAGAATGTCCTGACCAAACGTGGGAATTTTCCAATAAACAGAACTCCTGCAAAAATTCCTATAATATTTAATTTTAAATGAATTAATGAGCTAAATCCAGAGATTTTCATAAAATTGGGATGCACCCCTTGATAGTACTCTCTGAGAGGAATCCAACAAAATTTGTTTCATAATTTTTGAACATTCCTACACAAAGTTATGGCTCTCCAAAGTTTGAACTAAAGTGGGAAAATCTGGAAATGTTTAAAAGCTGCCCATGGGTCCCACCCGTCATCCCTAACCTTCAGCCTCGCGCCAAATAGGGCAGTGGCGGCTCCCTCCGGCGAGGTCGCTGGAAAGGCACTTCCCAGCCACTTCCGTACCCCCTGCTGGCCGCCCCCCCCCCCCCCATTTTCCCCCACGCTGAACACGTTGGTGACGTCGGCGGCGGCTGAAACTCGCCGGAAAACAGGGCGCACCGGCAACAGCAAACCCTAGCCCTCCAGCGAGGTCGTGCATGGTGAATTCTCCACCAAATTGTCAGTTCTTGGGCTCTAAAGAACCATCGGATCGTGTAGAAGAACGACATGAGGTCTAAACAAGCCGGGAGCGCTCCAAACCTATCTGCACCATGTGCTCGATATGGTCCAGCGGTATACCCTCAAAAAGAACTCGGATTCCTCGCTCTACACTCCATTTCTTGGTCTAAAATCGATGGAGGAGGTGTGGTAGGCAGTTAAGATCCTGTGTGTGAAGTTTGAAACACAACAAACACGATTTGAGGACGAATTTTGCAATTCCTTACCTCAAGGTCAGTTTCTGCCGCCCGGGATAAAAACTTGAAATTCTCCCTCTGTGGTCAATGGCTAGGGCTGAGCTTCCAAAGTGAGCAACTAGACTTGTAGGTGCACCGATGGGGTGGCTTGCTTGGGCGTGATCACTCCTGGTTTGGGGCTGGCCACGGTGACCAGTTCGGTTTTTCGGTGTTCCACACAGAAGCTGCAGCAACTTTCTGTTTTCCGGTGCAAACAAGCTCGGGACAGGGGAGGAAAAGGGCTGGCCGGCTAGAGCACTGGTGGTCGCAGCTTTTTTCTGTGGAGAGCTCGAGAAACCGAGCTACGGTGGCTGTGGTTATCGGGAGAAAACAGAGCGGCGGCTGTTCTGCGTGTTTGCTTCGGTGTGAGCGAGCAGAACCGAGGAGGAAGCGAAGAAGCCTTGTTGCACTCGCTGTGGGGAAGATCAGACCGAGCTCACATGTGGAAGCAGTAGCTGGCGTCGCGAGCATGTCGATAGGGTGAGTTGCACCGGCTGTTGTCGCCCTCTCAGCCGAAGAAAAATCAACAGAGTCGGTTTGCACTTTTGTGAGACTGACCGGTGGGGTCCACAGCCACAATTCTCCCTCTTATCCCCCATTTCGATTTAAAATAGCAAACGAGCTCCGAATTTGATCAAACTTGGAGGATAGGTCAAGAGAATTATGAGGAACTCAAATCTGAAATCAGATTTTGAAATTGTGTTTATTTTGTTCAAAACTCAAATTCAAGGTTGAATTTGAACGTGCCCTCATTTAATCCTTTGGACAATCTGAATATGAATCCTTTCAAAAGATTCAAAATGGTGTTTAAATTTCCTCCACTCTCCTCCTAGAGAAGGTGCACATGAGTTAGAGTTTTTTGGGAGTGTAATTATTTCCCCTAGGTTAACATGTGTTGAGCATGGGCTAGAGAAAATTTTGAACTCCCTCACATGTCCATTTGTGTGTTCATCATTTCATGTGACACAATTATAGTCTTTCTTTGCCTCACTTTGTTTCACAATGTGAAATAAAACTTTGCAAAAGTTAGGACCGTTACATTTCTCCCCCTTAAAAGAATCTCGTCCCGAGATTATAAAAAGAAAGAGGAAGGAAGAAAAACTACTGGACATATGGTACAAACATGTGACACCCACATCTCGGGTGTCAGCATATGTTCATGTTTTATGAAGAGGAAACATTTTAAGAAAAGAAGGAACAGAGAAAATATCAAAGGGATAGCCAATAAGAGCCGAATCCAGCTCTCAGAAAGCGCCGAAGACAACTTGCCGCAACCGCTGGCCACGTGGCGTGTTCGGAGCTCATCCCTGCAAAATGGGGAGAGGCCGCCGCCAAACTGGCTACGTGGCAGGTTCGGGGCTCGTCTCCGCAAAGGGGAGAGGTCCGATCCTGTGGGACACGTGTTGCCCACGGAGCTAGCCTCTGCGGAAGAAGCAAAGGCATTTCCGCAGGACACGTGTCATCCTCGGAGCTAGTCCTCACAGAAGTCAGAGGACCAATCGCGCGGGAAAAGTGTCGATCTCGGAGCCCATCTCCGAGAGGATCTGATCTATTGGACACGCGTCACCACCGGAGCTTATATCCAGAAGGTCTGTCGCCGCTGGACACGTGTCGACCTCGGGGCATGTCCCTGAAGAAAGAAGAGAGGAAAGACCGGCGCCAACACGTGGCGTGCGCGGAGCTCACCTCCAAAGGAGGGGGAGGTCTCGGTCAATTGACACGCGGCACAACCGGAGCTCGTCTCTGCGGAGAAGGATATACCAGGCCCCGGAAGGACACGTGGAGCCTCCGGAGCTCATCGCCGCGAAGGTAACGAGTTCTGGAGTGGCTGTTGCGCGTAAGAATACCGGTACGTAAAGGAAACCGACCTGAATTCCACAACGTTACCGCACCAAATCAACTAAAGATAAGATGATAGGATCCAACGACGATCTGAATAAGACTCTTATTCCGGATACAATCAGATTAGGACTCTTCTCTTCCCGATTATAAATAGAACCCAGAACCACTGGCCGAAACCACAAACTTCTATTCCAAATCCTGAGCGGACGACTTAGAGCCCTAGCTCCAACTCGCCGAGTAAACCATCGCCGAAGCACAACAAGAAAGATCGCCGGAGGAAAGCCCAGCGGTCTGAGGAGGACCTCGAAAACCGAGAGGAAACGTAAGGTAGGCCCCAATACCACCTTACGATATCGTTGTATTCTCCTTGCATCTGTTCTTTGATTCCTTTCGAACAGAAGCTTTCTCGTGGATAGATCACTTGATGATCAGGTTGATCTAAAGACAAGATCATCACCACGTCCACCTTTGATCCGAACATCTCTATCATGCAAGCCATGCAAGAACACACCAATCTAATAAAAAGATCATAGGAAAGCATGCATGTGCATCATCGCATCTAGTTTAAGGTTTGTGCATGATATTGATTGCTGTGAATCTTGTATGCATGTGATCCTACCTAGCAGGACAAGCTCAGGGAGCTGTCTACGACGAACTGCAGCAACCAGGTTTTGAGATTCAAGAACAACCGGAACCGCAAGAACAAGGCAAGTGCTCCTTGACCATGTTGATCCTATGTTTTGGGTAAAACTATTTTGTTTTGCGAAAAGGTGTGTGTGCTGAGTCAAACATGATGCGAAACCCTTTTATAGGAGTTTACTAGTTTTGGTTAAACCACCCTTGTAGCCTGGGAAGTTTATGAGTCGGGAATGGTTTTTGCTTTATGCTTCGCTGAGTCTATGGGATTGGGAAGCGAGATAGATATGTCTAGCTAACTGCACTCGTAATAATATAAGAATACTGATGTGGATAATGGACATGGATCGGAGGGTGATCTAGGCAAGCCGGGTTTGTGAATGAGGTAGCTTGAGATGGTGGTTTACTTGCCATAGATCTAAGGACCGGTTCATGCATGCACATGCCAGGATAACAGTGCCACCACAAGGCCAAGTATGGGTGCGGCTTAGCTGCGTAATTAGGTAAGTTGCTAGAGTGTTATGGACTGTGGAAAGCGCGGGGAATGGGAGTCGAGTGAGGACTGCCCTGGGAACTGCATGGCACAAGAGGGGGCCCATGGGTGGGAGAATTGGAGATTCTAGCCTGCCGGTGAAACCTTAGTGAGTCCATACATCTAGTAACCCCTTTGTAAAGGCTATTTTGTGATCTCTTGACCATACACCGACGGATGTGTACTGGTATAATGGAGGTTCTGCAGTCGCCGACGGGTGACGAAATCACAAACTTGTGGGTAAAGAGGTGCAAACTCTGCAGAGTCTAAAACTATCATGATAGCCGAGCTTACGGTCACGAGCACCTGGCTAAACTGCCATGATTAGTTGGGATGGTTATTGGGATGGTTATCGGTTTAGGTTATTGGTTTGGTTATGGTTTGGTTGTTGGGACTGTTGAGTCCGGGTGATAAGATGGTTGCATGACTGTTGAGTCATGGCAACGAGATTAGTCTCGGTGTTAGACGAAGTTGATTATGAGATAAGATGGTAGCAAATACGAGGAGGTATTCGTGAGATGGTAGCGAATACGAGGAGGTATTCGTGAGCAAGATTTAAGTTGGTTAATGTTCGGGTGGAACATGGAAAGTGATGAAGGTATGTTGGTCAATTAACACATGCTGGGATTACATTCATCTAAAGTTAAGTTGCTATTTTATCATGGTTTTACAATACTGCTTTTCTGCAAATAAGCCTTTTTTATACCTACCTTGTTTATGAGCTGCATATCATGTGTTTTCCCGCACTTGCTGAGTACATCATTGTACTCAAACTTGCATTATTACTTCATCATCAACAGCAGAAGAAGCCTACCATGAAGACCAGGTGGAGCGTTACGGCGTGTGATCTGTTCTCAACCTTGCCTGTGGAGGGAGTAGAGATGGAGCCACTACTGATTAGTTTTGCTTCCGCATTAGTTTTGCTTCCACATTAGAATAAAGACTTCCGCTGCGTAGAAATAAGACTTCCGCTGTGAGCATGAGTCCAAGACTCATCAGGTATTGTAATAAACTCTGTTATTCGTGGTAATATAAAATCTGAATTCAGTTTGTGGAACGTATGTGTATGTGTGATGAACATCCTGGGCACACATATGCATTAGTTCTCGGTTCCGTGGTTTTCCACAGAATTGAGGGCGTCACAGATTGGTATCAGAGTCACGGGTTGACAGTAGGTTACACGCCTAGATAGAAACCTTAGATTGATATTAGAGCCACGGGTTACACCCCTAAATAGGAGTCACAGGTAACTAAGCCACGCTGACCAAAGGAAGCGTCCTAGGGTAAATAGCTTAGATTGACCTTGAAACCACCTTGGCATAGGAAACCATCCTTGAATAGGAGTTGTGTGGGCCCTTGTGATGATTATTTGTGATTGTGTGCTTAGTGTGAGTTGTGGGGCGTCTTAAAACGTTGTCCATATCCACACGTAAAATGAAAGAGGTATGAGATGTTTCGGCACTTGCTCACATCCTCATATGGGCTAGTATATACATAGTCCAACTCACCTTGATGCATATAGTTAGAGGGAATCTACCTAACCTTCTAACATCCTATTCTATTTCGATCTCTCTCACAGATGGTGAGAGGAAACGCCAGCCAAAGGAACGTCCCGGAGGATGACCATGATGAAGTTCCCGCTAACCCAGGAGCTAGCGAAAACCATCTGGAAAGGTTGATGGCCATGCAAAACCAGTTTATGCAAACCATGATCCAAACTTTGGGTCAGTTGCAGGCCAACCAAAACCCCGTTCTGGCACCACCGCCGGCTCATAACAGGTTGGGAGAGTTCATGAGGACTCGACCACCCACCTTTGCTCAAGCTAGTGATCCCATGGAGGCCGATGATTGGTTAAAATCCATGGAGAAAAAGCTTTCCATTGTTCAGTGCAATGACCGAGAGAAGGTTCTCTTCACCTCGCACCAACTTACAGGAGCAGCTGCTGACTGGTGGGATGCCTTGAGCAACGCCTATGCCAACCCGGAGACGATCACTTGGACTGAGTTCAAGGAAAGTTTCCGCTCTCACTACATCCCTGCTGGTGTAATGATGCTCAAAAGGCAGGAGTTAGAAGGTCTCCGCCAAGGACAGAAAAGTGTGAATGAATATCTCAACAAGTTCATACAACTGTCCCGGTATGCCCCCGAAGATGTCAACTCAGATCCAAGGAAGCAGTACCTGTTCATGAGAGGGTTGAACAATGAGATCCAGGTTCAGCTACTGAACAATGACTACGTAAGCTTCCAGAAGCTGGTTGACAAGGCCATAGTGGTTGAAAACAAGATCCGAGAGATCGAGCGAGAGTGCAAGAGGAAGATGCCATACCAGCCCCATGGGAGCAACGTACGACCTAGGTACATGCCCCCTGCGCCACAGTATGGATCGACCACTCCTGCATACCGCCCTGGTCAGCCACCACAGCAACAATTCGTTGCACCGGCACCTCGTGTGCCCATGCTTCCTGCGCCCCGACCTAACAATGGCGCCCCTGTTCAAAACCCCTGCCCCAACGCACCAGCTGCCGTAGGCAACAGGGCACGCTTTGTATGCGGGGAAGTAGGCCACTTCGCGAACCAGTGCACGAGGAGAGGCCCTGGACAGCAAGGTAACGTGCCCAAGCAGAACCCACGACCGAACGGAGGAGACAATCAAGGGAACCGTGGACAGCAGAACTATGCTCGCGTCCACGTGAACCATGTCACTACCGAGGAAGCACAACAGGCGGATGACGTCGTAATTGATATGTTCCTTGCCAACTCCAACCCAGCCACCATCTTATTTGATTCTGGAGCATCGCATTCCTTCATATCATCCAGATATGTTGCCAAACATCATCTACCCGTATCCCACATAGAATGTGCTATGTTAGTTAATTCTCCCGGAGGAGAAATGAGCACTAATATAGTATGTCCTAAAGTAAGCATCAAAATAAGGGGGGTAGACTTCCTTGCCAACCTTATTGTCTTGGACTCCCAAGGGATTGACATCATACTCGGAATGGATTGGCTAAGCAAGCACAATGGAGTAATCCAATGTGCTGAAAGGAGCGTGCAGTTGACAAACGAGCACGGTATTCGTGTCGAGTTTGAGTCATCCCAGACAACCACTTAAGGGGCAAATCTGAACCACATTGAAGGAGTAGCATTGGACAGTATTCCGGTGGTTCGAGAGTTTTCGGACGTGTTCCCGGAAGAGCTTCCAGGTATGCCACCTGACCGGGACATTGAGTTTGCCATTGATTTGGTACCCGGAACTGCACCCCTAGCCAAGAGACCCTATAGGATGCCTGTCAACGAGCTAGTTGAACTCAAGAAGCAAATTCAAGAACAGTTGGAAAAAGGTTTTATCCATCCAAGCTCGTCACCATGGGGAGCTCTGGTGCTCTTCGTAGACAAGAAGGATGGAACC
This sequence comes from Neostapfia colusana, assembly GCA_030760725.1. Lineage (NCBI taxonomy): Eukaryota > Viridiplantae > Streptophyta > Magnoliopsida > Poales > Poaceae > Neostapfia > Neostapfia colusana. The sequence goes on along the minus strand of JASWHV010000009.1, from coordinate 36,282,720 downwards.
CAAAGGATGTGCGTGGACTATAGGTCTCTCAACAAGGTAACAATCAAGAACAAATACCCTCTGCCCCGTATAGAGGACCTGTTCGACCAAATGAAAGGAGCCCGAGTGTTCTCCAAGATTGATCTTCGGTCAGGATACTTCCATCTGAAGATTAAGCCCTCCGATATACCTAAGACAGCCTTTCGGACACGGTATGGTTCGTATGAATATACTGTTATGTCGTTTGGGTTGACAAATGCACCCGCCTACTTCATGTACCTTATGAACAAGGTCTTCATGGAGTACTTGGACAAGTTCGTTGTGGTTTTCATCGACGACATTATGGTGTATTCAAAAAGTGAGGAGGAGCATGAAGAACATCTGAGATTGACCTTGCAGAAGTTGCGTGAGCATCAATTGTATGCGAAGCTCAACAAGTGTCAATTTTGGCTAAAGGAAATATCTTTCCTAGGCCACATTATCTCCGAAGAAGGGGTATCGGTTGATCCTGGAAAGGTGAGAGATGTTCTGAAGTGGGACCAACCGAAGAGCGTAAGGGATATTCGGAGTTTCCTAGGGATGGCAGGATACTACCGACGCTTCATTAAAGACTTCTCTAAAATAGCAAAACCTATGACGGAGTTGCTAATGAAGGGAAAGGTCTTTCAATGGACGCCAGCCTGCCAAGAAAGTTTTGAGGAACTCAAGAAAAGGCTAACCACAGCACCAGTTCTGGTATTGCCAGACGTAAGCAAGAGCTTTGACATATATTGTGACGGATCCAGACAGGGGCTCGGATGTGTGCTCATGCAGGGAGGACAAGTGGTAGCCTATGCCTCACGGCAATTAAAGAAGCACGAGCTTAATTATCCTACGTATGACTTGAAGCTAGCAGCAGTGGTGTATGCATTGAAGATTTGGAGACATTATATCCTTGGTCATCGATGTGAGATCTATACGGATCATAAAAGCCTCAAGTACATATTCACACAAACGGACTAGCTTGAATTTGAGGCAACGTCGATGGTTAGAACTCATCAAGGATTATGATGTTGGAATCAACTACCACCCCGGGAAGGCCAATGTAGTAGCTGATGCATTGAGCAGAAAGGGAACATGTCACCAACTCACGGTTCGGGAGCTACCACCCGAACTACGTAAGGAGTTCGAACGGTTACACCTCGGATTCTTGAATAACATGGAAATAATAGAGATCCGCTCCTCATTGGAGCAAGAAATAAGAGAGGGCCAAGCAACAGACGAGGGGATCAAGGAGATCAAGGAACGAATCTGACTAGGAATAGAGAAGGATTTCAAGGGGGATGAAAAGGGTACACTTTGGCTAGGAAAAAGGATTTGTGTGCCAAACATAAGACACCTCCGCGACATGATATTGAAGGAGGCACATGATTCCCCCTATCCCATACATCTCGGAAGCACCAAAATGTACAAGGACTTGAAAACTTGTTATTGGTGGGATGGTATGAAGAGGGATATAGCCGAATACGTTGCCCTATGCGACACATGCCAACGGGTGAAACCCGCTGGATTGTTACAACCTTTGAAAATACCCGAAAGGAAGTGGGAGGACATCAGTATGGATTTCATCGTCGGATTGCCACGTACTCAGTCGGGATACGACTCCATCTGGGTCATTGTGGACCGATTGACGAAAACCGCCCATTTTCTTCCTGTAAAGGCCAGTTACAACGTTGCACAATTGGCAGAGTTGTACATGGAGCAGATCGTGTGCCGTCATGGAGTCCCGAAGAGGATAGTCTCAGATCGAGGTTCTCAGTTTACCTCTAGGTTCTGGAGGAAGCTGCAGAAATCCATGGGTACACGAATGGATTTTAGCTCCGCCTATCACTCCACAAACAGATGGACAAACCGAAAGGACAAACAAAATTTTGGAGGACATGTTGAGAGCTTGCGCCTTGAAACGTGGGCGTAGTTGGGATAGGAGTTTACCGTATGCCGAATTCTCCTATAACAACAGCTATCAAGCTAGCTTGAAGATGTCGCCTTTCGAAGCATTATATGGTAGACGGTGTAGAACGCCACTGTTTTGGAACGAGACCGGAGAGAACCAGGTGTTTGGACCCGAAGTGCTACAAGAAGCCGAAAAGCAAGTCCAAACGGTACGTGAGAACTTAAAAGCTGCTCAGTCACGACAGAAAGGCTATTCGGACAATAGGCGAAGGAAGTTGACTTTCGAAGTAGGAGACTTCGTATACCTTAAGGTATCGCCTATCTGAGGCCAACGACGTTTCAACGTCAAAGGCAAACTAGCACCTCGGTACATCGGACCATTTAAGATTTTGGACAAGCAAGGAGAAGTAGCCTATCAACTAGAGCTCCCAACCCACCTCTCCGACGTACATGACGTGTTTCATGTATCCCAGCTCAAGAAGTGCTTGAGAGTACCACAGGAACAAGTATCAATGGGAGAGCTTGAACTTCAAAAGGACCTGACTTATGCGGAACATCCTGTCCGAATTTTGGACGTAAAGGAAAGGGTCACCTGGAACAAGGTGATTCGATGGTGCAAGGTACAATGGAGCCATCACACCGAAGCTGAGGCCACATGGGAGCGTGAAGAGGATATCAAGGCAGAATTTCCCCATCTATTTTCTACTAATGAATCTCGAGGGCGAGATTCAATTTAAGGGGGGTATATTTGTGACACCCTCATCTCGGGTGTCAGCATATGTTCATATTTTATGAAGAGGAAACATTTTAAGAAAAGAAGGAACAGAGAAAATATCAAAGGGATAGCCAATAAGAGCCGAATCCAGCTCTCAGAAAGCGCCGAAGACAACTTGCAGCGACCACTGGCCACGTGGTGTGTTCGGAGCTCATCCCTGCAAAATGGGGAGAGGCCGCCGCCAAGCTGGCTACGTGGCAGGTTCGGGGCTCGTCTCCGCAAAGGGGAGAGGTCCGATCCTGTGGGACACGTGTTGCCCACGGAGCTAGCCTCTACGGAAGAAGCAAAGGCATTTCCGCAGGACACGTGTCATCCTCGGAGCTAGTCCTCACAGAAGTCAGAGGACCAGTCGCGCGGGAAAAGTGTTGATCTCGGAGTCCATCTCCGAGAGGACCTGATCTATTGGACACGCGTCGCCACCGGAGCTTATCTCCAGGAGGTCTGTCGCCGCTGGACATGTGTCGACCTCGGGGCATGTCCTTGAAGAAATAAGAGAGGAAAGACCGGCGCCAACACGTGGCGTGCGCGGAGCTCACCTCCAAAGGAGGGGGAGGTCTCGGTCGATTGACACGCGGCACAACCGGAGCTCGTCTCTGCGGAGGAGATACCAGGTTCCGGAAGGACACGTGGAGCCTCCGGAGCTCATCGCCGCAAAGGTCACGAGTTCTGGAGCGGCTGTTGCGCGTAAGAATACCGGTACATAAAGGAAACCGACCTGAATTCCACAATGTTACCGCACCAAATAAACTAAAGATAAGATGATAGGATCCAACGACGATCTGAATAAGACTCTTATTCGGGATACAATCAGATTAGGACTCTTCTTTTCCCAATTATAAATAGAACCCAGAACCTCTGGCCGAAACCACAAACTTCTTTTCCAAATGCTGAGCCGACGACTTAGAGCCCTAGCTCCAACTCGCCGAGTAAACCATCGCCGAAGCGCAACAAGAAAGATCGCCAGAGGAAAGCCCAGCGGTCTGAGGAGGACCTCGAAAACCGAGAGGAAACGTATGGTAGGCCCCAATACCACCTTACGATATCGTTGTATTCTCCTTGCATCGGTTCTTTGATTCCTTTCGAACAGAAGCTTTCTCGTGGATAGATCACTTGATGATCAGGTTGATCTAAAGACAAGATCATCGCCACGTCCACCTTTGATCCGAACATCTCTGTCATGCAAGCCATGCAAGAACACACCAATCTAATAAAAAGATCATAGGAAAGCTTGCATGTGCATCATCGCATCTAGTTTAAGGTTTGTGCATGATATTGATTGCTGTGAATCTTGTATGCACGTGATCCTACCTAGCAGGACAAGCTCAGGGAGCTGTCTATGACGAACTGCAGCAACCAGGTTTTGAGATTCAAGAACAACCGGAACCGCAAGAACAAGGCAAGTGCTCCTTGACCATGTTGATCCTATGTTTTGGGTAAAACTATTTTGTTTTGCAAAAAGGTGTGTGTGCTGAGTCAAACATGATGGGAAAACCTTTTATAGGAGTTTACTAGTTTTGGTTAAACCACCCTTGTAGCCTGGGAAGTTTATGAGTCGGGAATGGTTTTTGCTTTATGCTTTGCTGAGTCTATGGGATTGGGAAGCGAGATAGATATGTCTAGCTAACTGCACTCGTAATAATATAAGAATACTGATGAGGATAATGGACATGGATCGGAGGGTGATCTAGGCAAGTCGGGTTTGTGAATGAGGTAGCTTGAGATGGTGGTTTACTTGCCATAGATCTAAGGACCGGTTCATGCATGCACATGCCAGGATAACAGTGCAACCACAAGGCCAAGTATGGGTGCGGCTTAGCCGAGTAATTAGGTAAGTTGCTAGAGTGTTATGGACTGTGAAAAGTGCGGGGAATGGGAGTCGAGTGAGGACTGCCCTGGGAACTGCATGGCACAAGAGGGGGCCTGTGGGTGGGAGAATTGGAGATTCTAGCCTGCCGGTGAATACTTAGTGAGTCCATACATCTAGTAACCCCTTTGAAAAGGCTATTTTGTGATCTCTTGACCATACACCGACGGATGTGTACTGGTATAATGGAGGTTCTGCAGTCGCCGACGGGTGACGAAATCACAAACTTGTGGGTAAAGAGGTGCAAACTCTGCAGAGTCTAAAACTATCATGATAGCCGAGCTTACGGTCACGAGCACCTGGCTAAACTGCCATGATTAGTTGGGATGGTTATTGGGATGGTTATCGGTTTAGGTTATTGGTTTGGTTGTTGGGACTGTTGAGTCCGGGTGATAAGATGGTTGCATGACTGTTGAGTCATGGCAACGAGATTAGTCTCGGTGTGAGACGAAGTTGATTATGAGATAAGATGGTAGCGAATACGAGGAGGTATTCGTGAGATGGTAGCGAATACGAGGAGGTATTCGTGAGCAAGATTTAAGTTGGTTAATGTTCGGGTGGAACATGGAAAGTGATGAAGGTATGTTGGTAAATTAACACATGCTGGGGTTACATTCACCTAAAGTTAAGTTGCTGTTTTATCATGGTTTTACAAATCTGCTTTTCTGCAAATAAGCCTTTTATATACCTACCTTGTTTATGAGCTGCATATCATGTGTTTTCCCGCACTTGCTGAGTACATCATTGTACTCAAACTTGCATTATTACTTCATCATCAACAGCAGAAGAAGCCTACCATGAAGACGAGGTGGAGCGTTACGGCGTGTGATCTGTTCTCAACCTTGCCTGTGGAGGGAGTAGAGATGGAGCCACTACTGCTTAGTTTTGCTTCCGCATTAGTTTTGCTTCCGCATTAGAATAAAGACTTATGCTGCGTAGAAATAAGACTTCTGCTGTGAGCATGAGTCCAAGACTCATGAGGTATTGTAATAAACTCTATTATTCGTGGTAATATATAATCTGAATTCAGTTTGTGGAACGTATGTGTATGTGTGATGTACATCCTGGGCACACATATGCATTAGTTCTCGGTTCCGTGGTTTTCCACAGAATTGAGGGTGCCACAAAACAAGTCTAGAAAATTTAGAAGGAGAAAATCCTCGCTTTCCCACGTGGCTTCATCAGCGGTGTGGTTGCTCCACAAGACTTTGTAAAATGTCAATGTCCGGTTTCTTGTGGTGCGAGTCTTCTCGTCAATAATCTGTATCTGATACTCAGAATAAGTGAGATCCGGTTGAAGATCCTCAATGTTCTCCATATGAACTGCGGTTGGGTACTTAAGACATTTCCGTAGCTGAGAGACGTGGAAAACATTGTGAATACCCGAAAGTGACATCGGTAACTCCAGACGATAGGCCACGGGTCCGCATATCTCAGTGACAGTAAACGGCCCGATGAATCGCGGAGCAAGCTTTCCCTTCACTCCGAAACAATGTACCCCTTTCATCTAAGAGACACGAAGATAAACGTAGTCCCCGATGTCGAAGCGAAGAGGTCGACATCGTTTGTCTGCATAGCTCTTCTGCCAAGATTGAGCAGCCTTTAAATTGGCTTGAATCACTCGCACTCTTTCCTCGGCTTCATTCACAAGATCAATCCCGTAAACCACTCTCTCGCTGGACTCACACCAATTCAGCAGTGTGCGGCACTTCCGGCCATAAAGAGCTTCGTACGGGGCCATTTTAATACTGGATTGATAACCGTTACTATATGAGAATTCTGCTAACAGTAGATGGTCATCCCAATTCTTCCCTATGATTGATGACACATGCCCGTAGCATATCCTCCAGAATCTGATTGACTCTCTCCGTTTGACCATCAGTTTGCATATGATACGCTGAACTATGAATCAGCTTGGTTCACAATGAAGCATGTAGTTGCTCCCAAAATCTAGATACGAATAACACACCTCGGTCAGACACGATGGTGCGGGGAACCCCGTGTAAACACACGATTCTCGAGATGAACAGCTCCGCGTACTTCTTTGCCACATATATAGTATGGACTGGAATAAAATGAGCTGTCTTGGTCAAATAATCGACGATTACCCAAATAGAATCATGCTTGTTGCTAGTCATGGGTAAACCGACGATGAAAACCATACTTATGTCTTCCCACTTCCATGCTAGAACCTTCAGCGGTTGAAGTGGTCCGGCTTTCCTCATATGGTCGGCTTTAACCCGCCGACACGTATCACACTTGGATACGTATTTTGCAATCTCCCTTTTCATCCGTGTGCAACAGAACTTAGATTTTAAGTCCTGGTACATCTTGTTGCTTCCTGGATGAATGGAGTACTTGGATAAATGCACTTCATATAATATCTTCCTCCGCAATTTCATATTTCGGGGTACAACTATGCGGTTGTTAAACCATAGAGTACCCTCTCCATCCTTGCGGAACATCTTCAATTCACCGCTGTCCACTCTCCTACGGATGTGAGACATACCTCTGTCTCTCTTCTGAGCCTCTACAATCTCATCTCGGATTGTAGGAATAAGAGCGAGGTTGAACAGCGATCCATAGGGAACTAAGCGCAGGCTTGGTTCTCCTTTTTCATGTGCAGCCATGGATAAATGGTGAACGTGGGCTTTCCGGCTAAGTGCGTCGGCAACCACATTCTCTTTACCCGGATGGTAATGAATTTTAAGTTCATAGTCCTTGAACAATTCTAGCCATCTTCGCTGCCTCATATTCAGTTCTTTCTGTGTGAAGATGTACTTCAAGCTATTGTGGTCAGTGTAGAGATGTACTAGATTGCCTAGTAGATAATGTCTCCACATTTTCAATGCTAGGACCACTGCAGCTAGTTCAAGGTCGTGCATCGGGTAATTCTGCTCATGACCCCTGAGTTGTCGGGATCCATACGCGACCACACGTCCTTCTTGCATCAACACACAACCCAAACAAATGCCGGATGCATCACAGTAAACATCAAACGGCTTCGTTGTGTCCGACTGGGCTAAAACTGGAGCTGTAGTGAGATGCTTCACTAAAGTTTGAAAAGCTTGTTCGCATGAATTGCTCCAATCATATTTGGTGCTTTTCTTCAACAGCTCCGTCATAGGTTTAGCGACTTTGGAGAAGTTTGTAATGAATCTCCGGTAATAACCCGCTAAACCTAGGAAACTCTTCACTTCATGAACAGATGTTGGAGATTTCCAATTCAGCACTTGCTCGATTTTACTTGGGTCCACAGCGATGCCTTCCGCTGAAAAAATATGTCCAAGAAACGGCACTTTGCTGATCCAAAACTCCTCATTTACTGAACTTTGCTAAAGATTGTGATCCCTCAAGCGTTGGAGTACAATACGCAAATGTTCAGCATGTTCTTCTTCTGACTTTGAATAGACCAAAAAGTTGTCGATGAAAACCACGATGAACTTGTCTAACTCCGGCATGAACACAGAGTTCATGAGATACATAAAATGAGCCAGAGCATTGGTCAACCCGAATGACATGACAAGATATTCATAAAGACCATATCTTGTTGAGAACGACGTCTTAGGTACATCTTCTGCCCGGGTTTTTATCTAGTGATACCTGGACCGAAGATCTATCTTGGAGAATACCTTGGCACCCACTAGTCGATCAAATAAAATATCAATGTGCGGTAGTGGATACTTATTCTTGATAGTGACAGCATTCAGTGGACGATAATCTACGCATAGTCTCAAAGTCTCATCCTTGTTCTTCACGAAGAGTGCGGAACAGCCCCAAGGTGATGAACCTGGGCGTATAAAACCTTTGTCCATGAGGTCATTCAGCTGCTCGTTCAATTCTGCGAGTTCCTTTGGTGCCATTTTATATGGTCGCTGAGAAATAGGTGTTGTTCCCGGTGCTAGTTCAATCTTGAACTCTACATCACGTTCGGGTAGCATGCCCAACAAGTCTTCGGGAAACACATGTGGATATTCCCATACCACTGGAATATCCTCAAGTTTAGGAGCTTCAATCTGATGCACCGCTGCAACACGTTGTGATGGATCCACAAGATTCAATGTGTTGCAACCGTGTATTAGGGAATTCAGTTGGACAGTCCGAGAGCTGATGTCAAAGATAGCTCCATAATGTGTCAACCATGACATCCACAAGATAATATCAATCCTTTGGCCTTTAAGTATGATAAGGCTCACAGGATAGATGTTCCCACCCAAACATAACGGTGCCCGTGAGACCATCTCATCTGTGGATATCTTGCCTCCGGGTGAGCTGATATGAAAAGGATGCTTAACTGTGCTAAATGGAAGATTATTCTTCAGCACATAGTCTCTGCTAATAAAATTGTGGGTGGCTCTGGAATCAAACAACACGAAAGTGGGCTGTTCATGTAAAGTGAACATGCCCGGCAAAACTGGTTCGCCTTTAGTAATGTCCTCAATAGAAGTGTAATTAACCTGCCAGCTTTTGAAAGATTCTTCTTTGAATGTTCATGATGCTGATCTGAGCATTGGCGAGACAACACACAAGTGTGGCTCTGCTCAGTTCCACGACAGTTTCGTGCTGCAGAAATCCTCAGCTCTCTACTAACACGAGGTGGAGATAATTCGTGCGTAGCTTGTTGCGGTAGGGTTCCATGAATAATTTATGACCGATGCTGTTGAGGTGGAGGCTCATAAGTGAGTAACTCCAGCCGTGGTTGTTAGAGTTGCACCACAGGCTGAATTTGTTTCCTAACTGGTGAGTAATATCGCACTCGATAGTTTGGAGGAACCTCGATATCACTGTCCAGTGGTATACTTCTTTTCATCTCCGCTTCACAACGGAGACGCATGTCTTATTTAATGATAGCGGCATTTACCAACTCATTGTAAATACCTTTATTGAACAAGGTCACTTGTTCTTTAAGACATTCAAACCTCAGAAGAAATACTCACACTTCAACTCTTCCGAGTCTACCATATGAGTGGCGTATTGCATAAAGTCTTCAAACTCTTTGAAGTACTCGTACGCACTCCTTTCCCCTTGCTTTAACTCCAGAAAGTCTTGATACTTTGTTGGAAGAATTCCCGAACAAATGTGACGTACCCGGAAAACAGTCTGGAATTCATCCCACGTCACGCGATGACCTTCCGGAAGAGTAGCGATGTACTCCGCCCACCAAGCTCCAGCGGCTCCGTGGAGTTGTTGAGCGGCAAATAGAGTCTTCTGATATTCATCGCACTCAAGCATCTCGAACTTGGCTTCAATACATTGGAGCCAATGAGCCGACTCCAAAAGTTCTTTCACTTCCAAGAAAACCGGTGGTTGTCTTGCTAGAAAATCCAGATAAGTGCTTGGCGGGGGATTTTGCTGTAGTGTCTCCTGTCATATGCTTTGTTGCACCAACAGATCCAGAGACTCAGCCATATTTGCCAAGATTTCCACCAATTTGGTGGATGATGTCAGCACTTCTTGTCATGGCGAATTACTTTCGCCATGACTCGATTCACCAACCTCACTCCTGGAATGAGCATGATCCATACTGCAAGAGTGAGCAATTTACGGTTAAAATTCAAAGTTTAAACTCAAATTGAATTCAAAACATAACCATAAAAGCATCACATAGACATTGCAGCACTACACAATCTAACCAGGGTTTTGACAATTCTGAAATCTATCAAACGTGAGCAAGTTTGTCCAAACCCTTAATTCCAATAGTAGGAAAAACTGAAAAATAACTCAAGAACATGTTATGGAACTTAGAGAAGTATAAAACATCCCTGTCCACAACAAGTCTCAAGCTAAATGACAATAAGCACTACTCTGTTCAGAGTGACCAATAGGTCTTAATCCCAGAATTTGAATATGAAAATGGCAATTTCATATCTCAAGATGAATATCAAAGTTATAGTTAACTTCAATATCTTTCCAATGAGTATTCATTTGTCCACATATAAGTCCTGGATCAAAAGTTGTGATATTTCAAAGTTGACAGAAATCTGGAACAATTTTGACAGCACCTCCTTTGAAAGTAGCTGTTTTGTCCGCAAGATTTCATACAATTAAACTCCAAATTTTGATAAACTTTGAACTACAAAGTCGTAGCACATATCCTAAACTTTCCAAAGGTGTATTACTTGTAACTTATAAATTTGTCTACAGAAAGTTATGGTCGAAATACAAAAATTTCCAGAGAGCAATTTGTGTCTGCCCTGTTTTTGGACAGTTCACACTCATCTGAGAATTGCATCCATTCGGAGGGTGATTATGGTCTGGACTTATACAGAAAAGTTGTAGAGGACTTCAACAGCTTTCCATAAATGTATCACTCACCTCCATTGGTTCAACCAAACAAAAGTTATGTTCTGTTCAACTTCAGCAAAAATTCTGCCGAAACCAGGGGAAGTTATTCCTAAGTCTTTGTGAATAAATCTATACTCCCAATTGACTCTTAGTTCAATATAGGAGTTCATTACCCCCTAATAGAAGCCTAGACTCCAAATTTATTCTTTTTCTTTTCAAACCTTCTTTTTCATGCAGTTCAAATCATATCACGGTACTACGTTTCCTCACCAAATTAAAATCCTAACTGGCTTTATACCGGCTTATACGTCTCAAGTGGTGGCACTAAAACGATCACTCACAAACATTTTCTACATGACATGTTCTAACGTGGTTAAGGTACCTGCAGAATACCACTCAATAATGATGCATACATTGGTTTGTGATTTCAGGCAGGTCCATATCATAGTAAAAACATACGCCCCATATCATTGCCATACGGGCCATCCTTGAGTCAAGCCACGTCTCAAGGTACATGATCGGGTTATTCACCACTCGACGGGGGCTCCACATCTTTGCAATAAAGCACACCGGTGGAACAGCGCTTTCGTATGCCTCATAGGACATGAAGAGTCCTAGAGAACACACTTCGTGTTACAAACCACACGATGGGGTCTCCTCCTCTTGCCCCTGGGTTTGCGCACTAGAGGCTAGTGCCATTCATATTCTCTAAGACATGAAGAGTCTTAGAAAACATATTCACTTCCCGTCCATTGCTGAACGGGACATCCCACACTACTTTCCTCGTATGGGGGAGCTAACTAAAATTGATCCGCTTTCGGTGGCGTTCCTTACCATTCTTACCTCCACATAGGTGCGTCGTTACAGAATTGAAATACTGAAGAGTAACACACTGTTAGCTTGCCACCTTAAGTAACTATGCTAATAATACTCCTTATGCGGGCATATTATATGTTCCTCACTCGTATATTCCTAAGTCCTTGAAAATAGACTCTTTTCATGCGTGCTATTCCCAATGCGGCTCTGATACCACGCTGTGAGGCCCAGTGATCGCAGTGGGTGTTACCGTGCGATGCGGCACCCAACAGCATGCACGAAAAGACGATAGGAACATATGGGACCATTTTGTTACTCAAGATAAGTTCTTTTACAACATAAGTACACAAGCAGCAGAATGTAAAAACTGTACAATCTACTCACTCTCGACCCTAACTACGCCGAAGAGAAGTCGTTCAGCCCGTGAACGCTTCCTACTAGCTTCACCAAAGAAAGGCAGCAGCTAGGTTTCCAATGAGTATAACGAACCATGAGGTTCGTCGCCTCAACGAACAACCCTCTTCATAGCAGACATCCTGCTACCTGCAAAAACAACTCAGAAGCAACCGTGAGCACTAAGTCTCAGCAAGTCTTAACTGTCAATCCTAAACATGTAACTCTACATGCAGGGGTAGTAAGACAGTAGGAACAGGAATTTGCAAAATGCAGCTTGACTAAACTTGATCCTTATATTCAGATTCTTATAGCCTTCATTTTAGTGGTCCTCACGCCTCACAACACTGGAAGTCTACAATCAAACAAGAAACGCTTATCCCGATGTTGCTAGCCTAAGGTGGAAATGAAATTTAGTTGGCTCTATATATACTTCAGTCAAGGTTCCAATACAGTGATTAATCCACAAACAGCAAGTTAAGAGACTTAGTTCCTCTTCTTATTACGTCACGGCGCAGTGGGCAAGTATGCTCAATCTTCTTCCGCGAGCGACGGTGATTCGAATTAATAACAACCCAGAATTCACGACACATACACCCGCCTCGAAAGACTCTCTCAAGAGTTCTTTCTTACGTTGTATGCAGCAACCTTTCACACGACACCCCGACATAGAAAATGTTTCGCACCGAGCAGGATGGTCCTCTACGCGTACACGTCGAAGTTGCCCGCTAAAGGATTTACACCTCCCGCCTTCTCAACGCCATTCCCACGCGAAGGATGAGTTTCTATATCACAGTCCATCGAGTTACATTGGTTTCATGGGTCACATACCCCACTATATATCCAGTACATCTCAATCTTGTCCAGCAGGGCTGCATACATACGGTCCTTAACCGACACGGACGGGGCTACAACCAACCTCCACATTTTCCTTACCATCACGGTCCAGGCCAAATGTGGTCTCAAGCATTGTCACACCCATCGCAGGTCGAGACCAACCTTGAGCGCTCCATCCTACAGGAACATCTCCGTCCCCATCTCATTTTCCTGAGGGTGCTCTTATCATCAATCTCTCGCGAGTAACTCCATTACTCGACCTTTCTCGCGAGTAGCTTTTTACTACTCGAGTTCTACGGAGCTAGCTACAATATTAGCCTAACATCTACAACGAGGCAAAGCCTACACTAAACCTTCTACTCAGGGATGTAATAGCCATGCAAGCGGGTTTCAATCATCTTAGACATAATGCACAATATCAAGTCTAATAACCATGAGGTGAAGTAAAGCAAAATTTAAAATGGTAACGATATGCAAACCGGGGCTTGCCTTGCTCAACGGTTTTGTTAGAATCTAGGAGTTAGTCTTCTTCCAGAGAATCCGCCAAACTCATCACGAGATGGAGATCCTCGCTGTGGAGTTGAGTCCTCGTCGAACGTCGTTGTCACGTGAGCTATTATATTGCAATGCACATATATTTCAAAAGCAATTTAGAAACTGTCTCAAAACTGTTGTTCAAGTTAACCCACAGATAAGAGGGACAAACAACAGCAAGGTTTTTGTTGTTGTATCTACAACCTTAGAGATGATGAAAGCTAAGGTGAAAAGGAGATACTAATAATCACCATGTGATTAAGTCCATTATATGAACACTTAAACCTAAAAGATGGTAGCTCAACTTCCAAATGTTCAATGAAGCTGAAAATTTAACCACAGCTTCTGTGGAAGGTATTTAGGCAGTGTACAAAAATTGAGCTCATGAAATGGCTTCATGTGACCACAACAAATCCTTATGTGGTTTTCACTAATCTGCCTTTACCCCCTAGATATTAAGCTTTCCTATGCTACAAAGTAGACTTTTTGTGAAGTACAAAATGTCATGAGTCCATATGAATTGGTTTTACCATTTTTGGAGTTTCCTACATGGAGATATGGATTTTACAAGGATTGGGAAAAGTCTGAAAATGTCTCTATTTATTTTTCCCATTTTTCAGAGACATAAGGAATGAACACATCATTTGTCCAAGCAAATGAGGTCCAATGCCTCTGAAATTTTTACTGTAGTTCAAGGAATTTTGGTAGAATGTCCTTCCCAAATTTGGGAATTTTCCAATAAATAGAACTCCTGTAAAAATTCCTATAAATTTTTTAAATGAATTAATGAGCCAAATCCAGGGATTTTCATAAAAATTGGGCTGCACCCTTTGATAGTACTCTCTGAGTGGAATCCGAAAAAAATGTTTTCACAATTTTTGGACATTCCTACACAAAGTTATGGCTCTCCAAAATTTGAACTAAAGTGGGAAAATCTGGAAATGTTTAAAACCTGCCCGTGGGTCCCACCCGTCATCCCTAACCTTCAGCCTCGCGCCAAACAGGGCAGTGGCGGCTCCCTCCAGCAAGGTCACCGGAAAGGCACTTCCCAGCCACCTCCGGACCCCATTTTCTCCCACACTGAACACGTTGGTGACGTCACCGGCGGCTGAAACTCACCGGAAAGAAGGGCGCAAAGGCAACAGCAAACCCTAGCGCTCCGGTGAGGTCGTGCACAGTGAATTCTCCACCAAATGGTCGGTTCTTGGGCTCTAAAGCACCATAGGATTGTGTAGAAGACCGACATGAGGTCTAAACAAGCCGGGGAACGCTCCAAACCTATCGGCACCGTGCGCCCGATATGTTCCAGCGGTATACCCTCGAAAAGAACTCGGATTCCTCTCTCTACACTCCATTTCTTGGTCTAAAATCGAAGGAGGAGGTGTGGTAGGCAGTTAAGATCCTGTGTGTGAAGTTTGAAACACAACAAACACGATTTGAGGACGAATTTTGCAATTCCTTACCTCAAGGTCAGTTTCTGCCGCCCGGGAGAAAAACTTGAAATTCTCCCTCTGCGATCAATGGCTAGGGCTGAGCTTCCAAAGTGAGCAACTAGACATGTAGGTGCACCGATGGGGTGGCTTGCTTCGGCGTGATCACTCCTGGTTTTGGGCTGGCCACGGTGACCAGTTCGGTTTTTCGGTGTTCCACACAGAAGCTGCAGCAACTTGCTGTTTTCCGGTGCAAACAAGCTCGGGACAGGGGAGGAAAAGGGCTGGCCGGCTAGAGCACTGGTGGGCGCAGCTTTTTGCTGTAGAGAGCTCAAGCAACCGAGCTACGGTGGCTGTGGTTATTGGGAGAAAACAGAGCGGTGGCTGTTCTGCTTGTTTGCTTCGGTGTGAGCGAGCAGAACCGAGGAGGAAGCGAAGAAGCCTTGTTGCACTCGCTGCGGGGAAGATCAGACCAAGCTCACGTGTGGAAGCAGGAGCTGGCGTCACGAGCATGTTGGTAGGGTGAGTTGCACCGGCTGTTGTCGCCATCTCAGCCAAAGAAAATTCAACAGAGTCGGTTTGCACTTTTGTGAGACTGACCGGTGGGGTCCACAGCAACAATTCTCCCTCTTATCCCCCTTTTCAATTTAAAATAGCAAACGAGCTCCGAATTTGATCATACTTGGAGGATAGGTCAAAAGAATTATGAGTAACTCAAATCTGAAATCAGATTTTCAAATTGAGTTTCTTTGGTTCAAAATTCAAATTCAAGTTTGAATTTGAACGTGCCCTCATTTAATCCTCGGAATAAATAGTATATGAAACCTAAAATTCTCCAAATTTGAAACTTAGGCTCTTGAATACATGAGAAATGCATCTATGATCTCACATATAGGCCTTTGGATAATCTGAATAGGAATCCTTTCAAAAGATTCAAAATGGTGTTTAATTTCCTCCACTCTCCTCCTAGAGAAGGTGCACATGAGTTAGAGTTTTTTGGGAGTCTAATTATTTCCCCTAGGTTAACATGTGTTGAGCATTGGCTAGAGAAAATTTTTAACTCCCTCACATGCCCATTTGTGTGTTCATCATTTTATGTGACACAATTATAGTCTTCCTTTGCCTCACTTTGTTTCACAATGTGAAATAAAACTTTGTAAAAGTTAGGACCGTTACATGAGAAACCAGAGCAAGTCGCTGCACAGCTTCGTCTCACCACCCCACCGTCGACCGGCCAAAGAAGTCCCTTCCACCGCAAGCTAAGGCCACAAACGGCACCACCGGTCTTTGCTCGACGTGCTACAGCCCTCAGCTGCTCGTGATCAGCTTCGGTTGAGCTTGTCCAAGCCGATCTTGCATCGCTCTGTTAACCCGAAAGCTCCTCCAACTCGACGCCGCCGTTCGAGCAGCTTCAATCTTCTCCAGTGCGGCAAACGAGTCTCTAAGGTTAGCATCGAAGTCTAGTAGCTCTCCCCGAACTCCCTAGCTCCCTCTTAGCACCGGTTAGACAGAATTTCAATTCTTCCGATGATCACCGTATAGACCGCCGAGAACCAAAACTCAAAATTCATCTCGATCACTTGATCACTGGTAATCCTGGTCGAGCTGAAGCTAGAGTAGCACCTCATGGTCACCTCAGCCAAATTCTAGCAGTGATGATCAACCCAGTGAGCAGAGCACCTGAGTTTGGCCACCACCGGTGAAAACGGCTCGGGTCGCCGGTGAAGTCTACTTTCCCGGCGATCTCCGGCCAAGAGGAGGGCAGGGTTGACTTTCCCGTGCACCAGTGGTGCTTTGCGACCCATTGGTTGATCGTGTTCACCGCCGAGACGAGCTAGCACCGTCGGACCCGAGCTCATGTTCCGCCTCCACCGTCGCCGACTATGTTTCCGGCGATGTTAAGGTCCGAGAAGTTGCCCGGCGTGTGCGCCGTGCTCCAAGGATCACGTAGGAAGAAACCGTGTCGAAAATTAGGCAGTAGCTGTAAGAGTCCCAAAAACGTGAGTGCAAAGAAACAGATGATTGAACATCATTGTGTTTCGGGTTCATGGAAAATGGGACTTACAAAAACTTTCTTACATGTGATGGTATACGTTGGGTTCAACAACACGGGTTCAAGCAGTCATTTCAACGTGTTGGACCACGGTGGAGTTAAACTCATGTGTAATCATACATGTGTATGAGAAAGAATAAAAAGAAGATCTTTAGCCTCAAAGGCTCAGTTCAAGTTGCCGCCAAACTTTTGAATACACATGGAACCTCATTGAAATAGCCTATAGGGGGGTGAATAGGCTAAAATACCTGAAATGACTTAATTAAACGAGATTAGAACTCAGGAGCCGGACTAGTCTGGCTAAGGGGTGGACTAGTCCGATCAACCTGCTGGAAAGGCCTAAAAGGCCGGACTAGTCTGTCTTAGAGGCGGACTAGTCTGGTCAAACTGCCGGTAAGATCTAAATCTTGATTTTAAGGGTTTTTCTTCAAATTTTAGTTTAACAAAATGTGGATGAGACAACTAGCACTTCTATACGACAAGTGTGACGGAATATTGAAATGAATTGCAAGAGTGTGACGATGTATAACGAAATAAACAAACCCTAAGCAATCTTGATCTTCAAAGAAATGTACATGCAAGAGAGACACTGAGAATTTTTTTCCCGAGGTTTGATTCCACTCTAGAATCTATGTCCCTGTTGAGGAGTCCACAAAGGACCGGGTCTAACAACCCTTTCCTCACCAAGTCACCACTAAGGCCAACCCGATTCTTCACTATCTCAGGGGTGAACATACAAAGTTCTATGGATGCTCACAATCCGAGGCTCCCACTTGATCACTTCCACAAACTTCAAAAATCTCACAGGCCACAGATGACACCAAGTGCACGAGATCACTCCAAGAGCCTAAACACGAAGTTCTTCCTTCTCCTCTTCTCACACAACCAAATTCACTTAAGAATTGGCTCTAGAGGGTGAGTAGGCAAGAGAGAAGGATTAGGAGGGCTCTTGGATCGCTGTGGCGGCGCTAGGGTTCCAGGTCTTTTTTAAATGACGTCGGGGCATCTCCTTTTATAGAAGTCCCAAAGCCAACCGTTGCCACCTACCAAAAGTCCGGACTAGTCCGCCTCACACTAGACTAGTCCGATCTCACACAGGAACTATTTGTCCGGGTGAGAACGGACAAGTCTGGAGGACCCGGACTAGTACGGCCACTAAGGCGGACAAGTCCGTTACACCAAGACAGCCGTGGGAGCTCTCATATCACACCCATACGGACAAGTCCGCCTTAGAACGGACTAGCCCGAACTCACACAGGAACTCTTAGTCCGTGTGAAAACGAACAAGTCTGGCTAGACCGGACTAGTCCGACCACTCAGGCAGATAAGTCCGGTCTACCAGGACTTAGCCCCAAAAACACTCTCACCTAGAGAGAAACGGACTAGTCCATCCAAAACGGACAGGTCTGATCTCAGTCAGGAACTCTAAGTCCGCCCTAAAATGGACTAAGCCGTAGGACTACCAAACTAGTCCGGCCTCTTCCCCCGGACAAGTCCGGCCTGCCTAACTTTACCTCTCTACCTCTCTCCACTAAGGATTTGACACTTCTAACGCTTTGAGCTCTCTTCTATGATCTCAATGCACTTGACACACACACTCTTTCTTTTACACGGCTAGCCTACTAAAGACTCAAGTGAAACCCTAATTTCTACTCTTCGAGTCTTCGACGCTGTTCTTCATCTTTTTCCTTTTTTTAGAGTTTAGGTGCCTGCCTTAAAAATGTCCTGTGCTTATGATCATCTCAGCTCATTAGTCTCTTAATTTGTCATCATCAATCATCCAAAACCCACGGGGATGCCTAGATGCACTTACAATCTCCCCCTTTTGCTGATTGATGACAACACATTAAGTTTCAATATAAGAGGTAAAAATTTTATTTTTATAACAAGTGTACGTATGCAAAACTCCCCCTGAATGTATGCAAGAGTAAAAGAGGGGAGTTGGCATACATTCACATGTTATGGTGGGGTGCCTACGTGTTGTGCTCAAAATTAAAAATGTGATAAGACAATAAGCATAAAACAACCATAAAATCTAACACGTAGTGTTACACAGAAGATAGGCATTCATAAAACATAAAACATAGATAGCCATGTCCAAAAGAGTCATGTCCAAAAGATCTATTACGAGACTAGAAGATGATAAAAAAATCGGACATGCTTTTCACATTTCTCCCCCTTTGGCATCAAGGTACCAAAAAGGAAACGAGGGAGGAAGATATGCCTAAGTCTACTCGTCTTCTTCTTCATCGCCATTTTCATCGCTCTCTGTAGCCTTCGTATCCTCTTCTTCTTCGTCGGTGGTGGTGGATGGAGGCACGGCCTTGGAAGAGCTTCCATCTTCCCTGAACTGGGAGAGCTCATCAGCGGTGAACTCTGGATATGGAGCGAGTTCCCCATCACTTGCCTCAGGGGGAGACATGGGTACCTCAAGCTTGTCACACACAGCCTTGAGGTACTTCTCCTGACGCCTCTCCATGCGTTGAGTCTGTACCTCCACACGCCGACAGGAGGCGAAAAGTGCGTTGAAGCACTTGAAGAATTCACTCATGGACTGCGGAGGAGGAGACGATGGGGGAGCCACTGAGCTAGAAGGGGCCGCTGAGATGGACGGAGGTTGAGCATTTTTTCTCCTTGAGGGTTCTTGCAGAACGGGGGATAGCTGAGGATGGAGAGGTCGATGAGTGACATCCTTGACAAAGATTATCCCCGACACCTTCTCAATTAGGCACATGATGTACGGTGCATAACCACATGAGCGGTTGGGAGTGTGAGAGATGTTGAAGATGTCATCATAAATATGCTCAACAAGGTTGAACTTCTCTTCACCATCTATCAATATGAGGAGATGCCTTAAGTTTCCTTGAATTACCCCTGCAGCTCCATCCTTGGGGTCAATGGTCCTCCTCAGAATCCGGTTGAGGATGCTATAGAACGGCTTGATGTTCCTAGCAAGCCCGGCCTCATAGGGAACATGACTAGGATACATATAGTCAAGATGATCCCTGTCCACTGCCTTGAGATTGGAAATGATAATCTCATGATCCAAGTGCTCCTCAAGGCCAAGTATCTGTGCAAACCTCTCATAGGTGACTGAGTACTGCTCTCCATGAGTCATCCAGGTGATTTTCCGGTCACCGTAGGTGGAGAAGTACACAGTGATGTCGGACTGCACAATTACCTCAATGTTCCAGTCGTACTTGAAGCTCATGATTTCCTTGATTCCATGGCGCTCTGCGGCTTCAATCACTGCATCAAAAGCTTTGTGCTCCCTTTCGGCCATGTAGTCCCAATATACCCATTGAGCTTGACTGACTGGGGTCTTCATTTTTAGCTACACCAAGCAGTAGTAATTGAAGTGAAAGTCACACCAAATCCTAGGGTCGGTTGTGTGCTTCTCATAGTCATAGACTTTATCCATCCTCAGCCTTCTCGCCTTTTCAGCCCCCTTTACTTTGAATACAAATGCCGGAGCTGCCGGTTTGGGTCTCTAGCAGGGGCAGCCATCTTTAAGGGGCTGATGGGCTTCGGTTGCCCTTTCTCTCTGATTTTTATCCCTCCTGCTCTGTTTGTCAATGCTTTGGCAGTTACCTTTTCATTCTTGGGCTGCTCAGGAAGTGGAGCCTTACCCTTCTTTGGATCACGAGGAACCCTACCCTTGGATTCCTTTTCCTTCTCTTTATCTCCCAAGGTGACCAACCTCTTTCTCTTGGGCTCTGAGGCACTAGCAGCTTGGGAGCTCTGGGCTTCACGTTCGGCCCTTTTCTTTCTCAGTTGATCCTTCAAGGATTCTTCAACGGCTTGGGAAATTTGTGCCTCCTCGTCGAGATCATGCTTCTTCTTTGTTCTTGCCTCTTAACGGACGGCTTCTTTACCCGCTTGGGCCTCCTGTGCTGCCCTTTCTTCGGCAATGCGCCGATGAAGGGCTTGTCGAGCCTCCCCGGCCGTGGGACTTGGAAGGGGAGAGCTTTGGTCAGAGTTCGACATATTTCCTAAGAGATTGGATATTAGAGGTCAAGGAAGTGGAATATTGCAAGAGAATTTAGAAAAAATCGCTAAAGTTGGAGTTTGTTCTGTGTAAACCAAACTTGTCCGTTAAAGGACCGGACTAGTCTGCTCGAGAACGGATTTGTCCTCCCAAAACCGGACTAGTCCAGGTTATACAGAAAGAACCCTAACAATTTTTCACAAAAACATCGAATTAAGTTGCAATACTCCTAGGCTATGATCGCATCGACACTAGGAACGACATTTGTGAAGAGGTTTTTATCAAAAGACCTAAGAGTGAAGAAAATGAAGGATTTTTGGTTAGGTCAAGAATACCTCTTGAAATCTTTAAATGTGATGAATTTTGGAGTTGAAACTTGAGTAATGAAGCCCGGGGAAGGGTATCCGCACTCCTTAGGTCTCCAATCCGTGTATTGGACAAGATTTTTGGTGGAGGAAAGCGAAAATCACCAATTTGTGGGCGCTTCCGGCTTGAGAGAGGATGTGAGCGGACTAGTCTGTGAAGAGAGAAGTTTCGCTGCCCCTGGGAGGTTAAGTCCCTAGGGGCCGGACTAGTCCGGGTTAAGTGTCCGGACAAGTCCGGTTGGCGGACAAGAGCCGGACTTCTCTAGGGCCGGACTTGGCTGACCTACCCAGGCGGACTAGTGCGGTTTGGACTTGTTCGCTGCGAAGTCCGACCTTGCTACGTGGCCACTGCTAGGGTGAGCTCCGAAGGAACCACGTGTCCAGCGGGGCCGGGCCTCCCCTCTCCACAGAGGCGAGCTCCGAGGGTGCCACGTGTCCGACGGGGCCGGACCTCCCCTCTCCTCAGAGGCGAGCTCCGAGGGCGCCACGAGTCCGGTAGGGCCAGACCTCCCCTCTGCACAGAGTCAAGCTCCGAGGATGCCACGTGTTCGGCGGGGACGTACCTCCCCTCTCCTCAGAGGCAAGATCCCGTGGTGACACGTGTCCAGCGGGCCGGGGCCTCTCCTCCCCTCGGAGGTGAGCTCCCGTGGCGACACGTGTCCAGCGGGCTGGGGCCTTTCCTCTCCTCGGAGGCGAGCTCCCATGGCGACACGTGTCCAGCGGGCCAGGGCCTTTCCTCTCCTCAGTGCCGAGCTCCGGTGGTGACACGTGTCCCGCGGGACCGGACCTCATCCCTTCTACAGGGGTGAGCTCCGGTGGCAACACGTGTCCCACGGGGCCGTACCTCATCCCTTCCACAGGGGTGAGCTCCGGTAGCGACACGTGTCCCGCAGGACCGGACCTCATCCCTTCCACAGGGGTGAGCTCCGGTGGCGACACGTGTCCTGCGGGGCCGGACCTCATCCCTTCCACAGGGGTGAGCTCCGGTCGCGACACGTGTCCCGCGGGGCCGGACCAGTCCGGGTTCGGTGTCCGGACAAGTCCGTTTGATGGACCAGAGCCAAACTTCTCAGGGGCGGGACTTGTCCGGCCTCATAGGCGGACTAGTCCAGCTAGAAGCTGAAATTCATATAATTTGAGTTTTAGTTCAAGAATATGATCCTTTTGGACAAGTTTTTGCAAATATCTTTGGCAAACATGGTCAGTAAGCATACATCAAACAAACAATGACCATATTTGACAAAGGGTCCTTTTGAACATAGTTTTCATAGAGTAAGAGAAATTAGGGTAGTATGTTGAAAACATGTGGTTTTTGAAGTTTATAAACAAGCAACAAATAAATGTGCACACTTCAAGCAACATTTTGAGAATCTAGGATATTTAGTTCACTCCTTAGGTCACAAAAGTGTTTCTCATCAAGGGGTTTTGGGAAGATGTCCTCCAATTGCTTTTTACTCCTAACATGAGAGATAATGATATCTCCCTTGATAAAGTGATCTCACAGGAAATGGTGACAGATATCAATATGTTTGGTTCTATAATGCTCCAAGGGAATGTGAGCAATCTTGATGGCACTCTCACTGTCACATAGGAGTGGAATATGGCTCAAAGTGTAACCATAGTCCCTAAGAGTTTGTCGCATCGATAGGAGTTGTGCACAACAACTCCCGGCTGCGACATACTACGCTTCGGCAGTGGATAGGGCAATGGAGTTTTGTTTCTGTGAAGACCACGAAACCAAGGACCTACCAAGAAATTTACAAGTCCCTAATGTGCTCTTCCTATCTACCTTACAACCGGCATAATCGGCATCGGAGTATCCAATGAGATTGAACTTGGATCCCTTGGGATACCAAAGTCCTAGGTTAGGAGTGTGAACCAAATATCTAAGAATTCACTTAACGGCCGTCAAGTGGCACTCCTTGGGAGCTGCTTGGAACCGTGCACACATACACACACCAAGCATTATGTCAGGCCTAGATGCACAGAGGTAAAGTAAAGAGCGTATAATGGAACGAAATACCTTTTGGTCCACACTTGGACCATCTTCATTAAGGTCAATATGTCCGTTGGTTCCCATGGGAGTCTTGATGGGTTTGGCTTTGTCCATGTCGAACCTCTTAAGTATGTCTTATAGTATACTTGGTTTGACTTATGAACGTTCCTTCCTTGAGTTATTTGACTTGGAATCCTAGGAAGAACTTCAATTCCCCCATCATTGACATCTCGAACCTTTCAGTCATTATCTTTGAAAACTCATCACAAAAAACTTTGTTAGTAGAACCAAATATAATGTCATCGACATATATTTGGCACACAAATAAATCATCATTAAAATGCTTAGTGAAGAGTGTATGGTCTGCTTTTCCTATCCTAAAACTATTTTTAATAAGAAAATCTCTAAGACACTCATACCAAGCTCTAGGAGCTTGTTTGAGGCCATAGAGGGCTTTCCGAAGTTTAAAGACATGGTTAGGATACTTATCGTCCTCAAATCCGAATGGTTGCTCTACGTACACTTCCTCCTTGATTGGACCATTGAGGAAACCGCTTTTCACATCCATTTGGTATAGCTTGAAATCATGGTGAGTTGCAAAAGCAAGCAAGATACGAATTGATTCAAGCCTAGCTACGGGAGCAAAATTTTCATCATAATCCAAACCTTCTACTTGGCCATATCCCTTTGCAACAAGTCTTGCCTTGTTTCTTGTTACAACCTCATACTCGTCTTGCTTGTTGCGGAATACCCACTTGGTTCTCACAACATTTGTGTTGGGTCGCTTTACAAGTTCCCACACTTGATTTCTTTCAAAATTTTTGAGTTCCTCTTGCATGGCCACCACCCAATCTGGATCTTGTAGTGCTTCTTCTACCTTGCGGGGCTCCAAAGAGGAAATAAAAGAGTAATATTTACAAAAATTAGCCATTCAAGAGCGAGTGGTCACCCCTTTGGAGATATCTCCTAGTATGTTGTCGACGGGATGATCCCGTTGAACACTTTGGTGCACTCTTGGATGAAGTGGTTGAACTCTTTGATCTTAATATTCATTGTCATTCTTTTCTTCATCTCCCCCTTGATCCAATCCTCTATCTTGACTTTTATCGTTTTGATCTTGTTGAGTTTTGCCTTGCTCATCTTGAGCTTGATCATGGGAGGGAGACATATTTTTGTTTGTTGCATGATCATTTGAGTCTTGAGGATGTTCTTGAGGAAGAATTTCTCCAAGTGCCATCCTTTTAAGTGCTTCTTGTGGAGCCTCTTCTTTATCTAACGCACTTTGATCAACTCGCTCTACTTGGGAGCCATTAGTCTCATCAAACACTACGTCTCTCGCTATTTCAACAATTTCGGAAGTTTTGTTGAAAACACGATAGGCGTAGGTGTTTGAGTCATAACCAAGCAAGAAACCTTCATCGGACTTTGAAGCAAACTTCGAAGTCCTAGGCTTCTTGTTGAGAAAATAACACTTGCTCCCAAAGACACGAAAATACAAGATGTTTGGTTTGTTATCGGTTAGATGTTCGTAAGATGTCTTCTTCAAAAGTCGATGAAGATACAACCGCTTCCGCCAAAAACCGGTCCGACGTCTTGTACTCATCAAGCATGGTTCTTTCCATTTCAATGAGAGCTCTATTCTTCCTCTCAGCAACCCCATTTTATTGAGGGGAGTAAGGGGCTGAAAACTCATGCTTGATGCCTTCTTCATCCAAGTATTCTTCCACTTGAGTGTTCTTAAACTCGGTGCCGTTATCGCTCCTTATGTTCTTAATTCTTAAGGAGAAATCGTTTTGAGCTCTTCTCAAGAATTTCTTGAGCGCACCTTGAGTTTCTCCTTTGTCTTGCAAAAAGAACATCCAAGCGAAACGAGAATAATCATCTACAACAACAAGACCATATTTGTTACCGCCGATGCTTATGTAGGCGATTGGGCCGAAAATGTCCATGTGAAGTAGCTCCAAGGGTCTTGTAGTCATCATGACATTTTTGGATGGATGTTGAGCTCCAACATGCTTACCGGCTTGACAAGCACTACATGGCCTGTCCTTATCAAAAACAACATTTTTCAAGCCTCGAATGTGTTCTCCCTTGAGAAGATTTTGCAAGTTCCTCATCCCAACATGGGCTATCCTTCTATGCTAAAGCAATCCCATGTTAGTCTTTGCCATTAAGCACGTGTCAAGTTGAGCTTTATCCGTGGTAAGATCCACAAGGTAAATCTTTCCCTTGAGCACACCCTTAAAGGCGATTGAGTCATTGCTTCTTCACAAGACACTCACATCCTCGTTAGTGAAAATACAATTATAACCTTTATCACATAGTTGGGATATTGATAGAAGGTTATAATCAAGGGAGTCAACATGCAAAACATTTGAGAGAGTATGATGGGGAGAGATAGCAATTTTATCGGTGCCATGGATTTTCCCTTGGCTATTGTCCCCAAAATATATTCCTTCACTTGGATCTTCGTTTTCCTCATATTCAACAAACATCCTTCTCTCTCCGGTCATATGGTTTGTGCATCCACTGTCAAGCACCCATTTTGATTCACCGGAGGAGTATGCCTACAAAATAGAGTTATGCCTTACCTTTTGGTACCCAAGTGGGGTTGGGTCCTTTCATGTTAGTCAGGAGGCACTTGGGCACCCACACACAAGGTTTTGGACTCTTGCGGAGTGGCCCAACATACCTAGCATAGATCTTTCCAAATTTGTTTCTCAATAAAACATATGAGGCATCAAAATCATGAAACAAAGGATGAGTTTTATTTTTAGGCATGTTAGATGAGTTTGGAATGTTCTTTACATTTTCTTTGTTGGATGTACCTTCCTTGACAAAAACAATCAAGTCTTTTCTCTTCTTGGAAGTTTTATCATGTTGCCTCCACTCCCGAGAATAGCCAAGACCATCTTTGACACGTGGAGGTCTTACATTGGTATATGCACTTCATGCATATGCCACTTTTTCCTTATCAAAGATACCACCTTTCGGTGACTGCTTGTTTTGTGCCAACTTAAGTTCATCTTTGAGTTTTAGGATTAAGTTTGAGCACTTGCAAGTTTGAGTTACTTTGGGAGATTTCTTTGAGGAGGGTGAAATCATAGAGGAAGAAGGTGCATTGATCTTGAGACACTCAACTTGTGTTTCAAGGATCTTGTTGACTTTTGTCAAGTTAACAATTTCATCCTTGAGCACAACAGTTGTGTCTTCAAGATTTGAGCAAGTTTCCTTGCTCAAAGCAAGTTCAAGCTTAAGTGCCTTGCTTCTGTCCCTTTCAACCTCAAGGATCTCTTCAAGCTCATGACATCTCTCCTTTTCAAGGATGAGCATGTGTTCTTGATGGTTGATGAATTAATCCTTTTCAAAGATTTCTTTAGACAGCAATCTCATCTTTTTCAAGGTGCTCCGACTTAGATCCTTAGGCATGGATTCATTATCACTACTACTATCAAAGCTATCAATTGAAGAGGTAGAGGAGGATGGTTTAGATTTAACCTTTCTTCTTCCCTCCTTAGCCATGACACATGTAGACTTGAAGTCTTCAATTGTTGAGAAGAACTTGCTCCTTCCAATGGCAAGTGTTGCCACTTTCTCTTCATCCTCGGAGGATGAGTCTTCGTTTGAGTCCCATTCCTTCCCAAGGTGAGCATGTACTGATGGCTTCTTCTTGAAGAATTTCTTCTCTTGAGACTTGCCATCTTTCTTCTTATTACTCTATTCATATGGACAATCCACAATGAAGTGTCCATATTCACCACAGTTGTAGCATGCTCTTTTCGTCTTGGGCTTGGACCTTTCCTTGTTCTTGTTCTCATAATGGTTGCTTCCCTTCTTTCTTCTCATCATCCTCTTGAATTTGTTGATGAAGAGCGCCACTTCTTCATCGGTGTCGAGACCCTCGTCATCACTTGCTTCGAAGTCTTGTGATGAGGATGTTGCTTTGAAAGCAACATCTTTCTTCTTTGAGGAGGCAAGCCTTTGGGGGTCGCTGTAGAACATGGCTTCCTTATCCATCATCTCGTTGTTGATGATTCTTCCAAGCACTTCCTCCAGGGACATTTGAGCATTTCCCGGGTTCTCACGGATCAAGGAGCAAAGAGAAATGTTTTGAGGCATGAATGCCCGAAGCATCCTCTTCACCACCTCATAATCTGTCCACCCGGTGCATCCATAAGATCGGATCTTGTTGATGAGGATCTTGAGACGGTTGTACATGTCTTGAGGGGACTCACCATCCATGATGGTCAACCTCCCAAGCTCTCCTTCAATCATCTTGATCTTGGCTTCCCTAATGACTCGGTTTTCTTTCATGCGCTGTCTTGAGTGTGTCCCATATGTCTTTGGCCACCTCTAATCCGTCGACTCGGTTGAATTCTTCTCGAGTCAAGGATGAGGTGATCACCGCAACTACTTAAGCATTGCGATGAAGTAGAATGGCTTGCTCCGTGGTAACGTCTTCTTCATTTCTTGGAAGATGGACACCTGTTAAGACAATTTGCCACAAGCTAGGGTTTAAGGATATTAGATGCATCTTCATATTATGCTTCCACATTGAGTAATCATTTCCATCGAATTGAGGAGGTTTGCCCAGAGGAATAGATAAGTAGTGATTTTTGGAAGTTAATCGTTCATAGTTGAAAGGATATTGGGAGTAGTCCGGTTGACCACTACTTTCTTGATCCTATGGCTTCTTCCTCTCTTTACTTGAGTGACCTAGCTTCTCGCGAAGTCGTGCCTTGAGCTGGCGAACTTCTTCATCGTCACTCGAGTGGTCTTGCAGCACATCCGTGTCCTTTTTCTTGTCATATGTGTTGTCACCTTGTGACGTCGACGGAATCTCGTATTCCTCCACTCTGGCCATCTTCTCTCCAAGTGGTTAGACTCTAGATGGAGAGACCTGCTCTGATACCAAGTGAAATTGTCTAGAGGGGGGGTAAATAGGCTAAAATACCTGAAATGACTTAATTAAAGGAGATTAGAACTCACGAGCCGGACTAGTCTGGCTCAAGGGCGGACTAGTCCGATCAACTTGTTGGAAAGGCCTAAAAGGTCGGACTAGTCTGGTCAAACTGCACTAAGGCACTGAGGATTTTTAAGGGTTTTTCTTGAAATTTTAGTTTAACAAAATATGGATGAGACAACTAGCACTTCTATAAGACAAGTGGAATAGAATATTGAAATGAATTGCAAGAGCGTGATGATGTATAGCGAAATAATTAAAACAAACCCTAAGCAATCTTGATCTTCAAAGAAATGTGCATGCAATAGAGACACTGAGGATTTTTTTCTTGAGGTTTGATTCCACTCAGGAATCTACGTCCCCGTTGAGGAGTCCACAAAGGACCGGGTCTAACAACCCTTTCCTCACCAAGTCGCCACTAAGGCCAACCCGGTTCTTCACTATCTCAAGGGTGAACTTACAAAGTTTTGGGGCTGCTCACAATCCGAGGCTCCCACTTGATCACTTCCACAAACTTCACAGATCTCACAAGCCACAGATCACACCAAGTGCACGAGATCACTCCAAGAGCCTAAACGCGAAGTTCTTCCTTCTCCTCTTATCACACACCCAAATTCACTTATGAATTGGCTCTAGAGGGTGAGTAGGCAAGAGAGAAGGATTAGGGGGGCTCTTGGATCGCTATGGCGGCGCTAGGGTTCCAGGTCTTTTTTTAAATGACGTCGGGGCATCTCCTTTTATAGAAGTCGTGAAGCCAACCATTGCCACCTACCGAAAGTCCGGACTAGTCCGATCTCACACAAGAACTATTTGTCCGGGTGAGAACGGACAAGTCTGGAGGACCCAGACTAGTCCGACCAATAAGGTGGACAAGTCCGGTCCACCAAGACAGTCGTGGGAGCTCTCATCTCACACCCATATGGACTACTCCGCCTTACAACGGACTAGCCCGAACTCACACAGGAACTCTTAGTCTGTCTGAAAACGGACAAGTCTGGCTAGCACGGACAAGTCTGGCCACTCAGGCGGATAAGTCCGGTCTACCAGATCTTAGACCTAAAAACACTCTCACGTAGAGAGAAATGGACTAGCACTACAGGAATCCGGACAATAGACGACGGCCAGAAACCGTCGTCAATAACAACATTACCGTCGTCAATAACTTATTGACGACTGTAAAACTTTATAGACGACGGTTTTCGGCTGCCGTCAATTATTAGTCGTCAATAACTTTATTGACGACAGTAACCTTCGTCAATAATCTTATTGACGATAGCTGAATCTAGCTGTCGTCAATAAGCTAGCTTATTGATGACAGCTAGGATATGAACCGTCGTCAGTAACGATGGCTTATTGAAGACAGTTTCTGGTACCTGGCCGTCGTCAATAACAATGGCTTATTGACGACAGCTAAATCAGGCTGTCATCAATAAGCTAGAGCAGAGTATTGACGACGGCCAGGATTTGAACCGTTGTCAGTAACCATGGCTTATTGACGACGGTTTCTACTTGGCCGTCGTCAATAACAATGGCTTATTGACGACAATTTCTGGTACCTGGCCGTCGTCAATACTAATGGCTTATTGACGACGGCCAAGTACTAGAAACCGTCGTCAATAAGCTTTCCAATTTTTTAAAAAAACAGAAAATCCTGCCCTGGCTTCGAAGCCAGCCCTGGCTCGATGGCCAGATCACAGGCAATCAAAATATACATCATAGGCAGGCATAAAAACACTATACGCACGCCACACTACCCTACGCTACCCCGACCGCTGCCACCGGAGTCCAGGAAGTCGTCGTGCGCTCGTCCAAACGCTGGTTGCTGAGGGGATGGAGTTTCGTGAGGCTGCGTCGCCGATCCCTATGATGTACATGTATAGTTAGACAAATTAGAAGTTCACAAATGTGTATATGATTAAACAAACTCATTACAAGTTACAATTGAGCAAGTTAGCTAGATTTGGCTATGTTTGAGTAAGTTTGCTCATATTTTACTAAGTTTGAGAAGTATGGACTAGTAGTGTTTGTGTTTGAGCTAGTTCAAATAGTTTTGGCTATGTTTGAGTAAGTTTGGTCATATTTGACTATAGTTGAGTAAGTTGTACCATATTTTACTCAGTTTGAGGATGTTTAACAAGTTTTCTCTAAGTTTAAGTAAGTTTGATCAAATTCAACTAAATTTGAGCAAGTTTAACTAGTTGCAGCTATTATGAGAAATTTTGTACCTGTGCTCCTGACGTCGGCCCCTGTGGTAGCTGTATCGGTGGCGGCGCCCACTGAGGAAAGAAAACAGGCTGTCCTGTGGCCGTAGCCTGCAAATATGAAGTAAATTATTATACATGTCATTTATATATTAGAAACGTCGAGTACAATGATCTGAACTTACCTGCATGGCAGCTTGCAGCTGTAGCATGTACGAGTGTTGATACTCGTCCCTAGCCCGGAGCTCGGCTGCCTGCCTCTCGTTCGCGAGCCTCATCGCTTCCTGCGTCCTCTAGAGCTCCTCCTGGACACTCTGGAGCTCCATATCGCGGCTGCCACGCCTGCTGGATCCACCCTGCGTTGAAGAGGCCCTCGAGTAAGACCGCGCCTCCCTCGAGTCTACTACTCCATCGAAGATGGCCAACCTACACAACAAAGTAAGAGTATTAAAGTTTCGTGTCTCGAAGTTCATGAAAGTAAATGAAAAACAACAAAACTCACCGGCCGTGAGGTTTACCGCCACCGCTTGCATAGGCGGCTTCAGGTACGATCGGCGAGTTCTGCCAATCGTAATCGTCACCTTGAAGCCTCCGCACCTCCTCCCCATACTTTTCCTGAAAATACAGAAAATTAAAGTCATCAGAAGTTTTAAAGAGAATACAATTAAGTCAACTAAAGAACTCACCAACGTCTCCGTCGCTGTCTGAGAAGACAGCTGATCAGGCTGCGAGGGGTCACTTCCCATGTGACCCCTCCTCCACACCTGGATAGCGGTCGGCTCCTGACCGATCTCGCGCTCCTATCGGTACGTGTTAGCACAATGATAGTGATAGAAATTAACTAGAATATAATTCGAGTATCAGTTACCATCCGTTTAGCAAGGCGTACGTAGCCGTCCCCGCCAAGACGGTGTTTCCCGTCCGTCCCTCGACTCTGTCGGCGGGTCATCAACACACATTGGAAGCCCTGGCTCCCCGACCGAGCACACAGGGAACTGTAGACGTCCGGGCAGGACTCAAGCCACGGTACGCTGACCTGCACACATTTGTTGTTGGATGAAAACATTGATGAAAATTGGATAATGAAGCAAAGTAAAATAAAGAATTTACATCTGCGTACTGTGCCTCCGTCAGGAACTTGTCCGCCACATCCCTAAACTGCCCCGGCTCACCCTCATCCGGATGCAACTTATAGTACGCCTTCGTAGCCTGAATGCGAGCCGTTGAAATCGACTGCGTCAGGAGCTTCCTAGCGTTGTTGTTGAAGACCAGGCGAGTGTGATCCAGCTGGGCCTCGTCCTCCAAACGGGAATATTTCTACAAGAAGAAATATACAAGTTAATGTATTTAACATATAATAGGTTCTTATTTAACGAATAGACGATTTACTTACCATGAATTCATGCCACAAATGCTCCTGGTGGTTGCCGTAGGTAATGTCCTGGGCCGTAGCGTAATCGTCCCAAGACGTAGCAGCCCGTCCGTTCACTAGACCGGGGTAGTGACAACGGGTGAGCTGGCCCAGGACAGCGTTGACCTGGCAGTGGCGTCCTTGACCCGTGAACGAGTCATCGGCCCAAGACCTAATACACAATTCTCAATTAGTACATATATAAGTGTTAAATATCTAAATTGATTTGTTATAGATTTACTTACCTATCGCCAACCGGACGAATAATGACCCGATCTTCTGGCCGTGCAGGAACCGGAGGAGGAGCCACGTAGTGGCTCCTCCTGTAATGCCGCTGTGGAGCCGGCTCCACATCAAGCTCTGTGGAAGGCTCCGAAGCAGGGTCTGAAGCCTGCGGTGCCGAAACCAGAAGAGGATCCGAAGCAGGATCTGTAACAGGCTCCGAAACCTGTGGTGTCTGAAAAGGACCCCTGGCCTCTGTCTCCTCAGACGTAGAGTCGTCCTAAAAGTTTGAAGATTGGTAATATAGATTTAAGAAAGTTATTTATATAATTTATGTAATTTAATATTCTTTACCTGCGGTGACCGCTCTCGTGACCCCTGGCCTCTGTCGAGGCCTAACAGCTGAGACAGTCTACCATTGCTAGACTGACAGCCCTAGAAAATGGAGTCTGCTCTCGGGGGCAGAAAGCCCCGCGTCCCCCGTTGTCTACTGCTCGACGACATCCTGATGAAAGGAAATTTGATAATGAATTTAAAGAAAAATATAGAACACGAAAGAAGAGATGAAGGAAATGTTACTTGTACTCAATTTCAAAATTTATCAGTATCACGATCATGTACTCTACTTCGTAAACCAGACCATCAATCTTTTGTCGTGGTTGTTCGCCGTTTTCGTTTTTTCACATTATGAGTCTGTACATCTTGTGCATCTCCAACTAATTCATCGAGTCATAGACCAGGCTCAACGACAAAAGAATCCGGCAACTCTTCTTCTTGGTAAACAACATCAGCCTCATCAATGTAACCAGTATTGTCCGGTGTATATAACCGCTCACGAGGATTCACCTTTTGTACAACCCACCATGCACTAAGTTTTTCGCATGGATATTGTAGATAGAACACTTGTTCGACTTGGTGTGCAAGGAAAAGGTGTCGTAGCCTCGTAGTCGGTCCTTGTGTTTGACTTCTACCATGCCAAATTGGTTTTGTTGAGTTCCATTATTATTATCAAACCAATCGCTATCAAAGAAGACTACATTAAGGTCTTTACTCCTGGCAAAACTAGATTCTAGGATTTTATTTATGATCCCATAGAAATTAGTTTCACGTCCTTCGCATCGGCGGCCCTCGTCACAACTCAGGTGTTTGATGTTGCTCTTAGAGGACGTTGAGCTTCAAATTGAGTTGAACGAAATCGGAACCCATTGACATCATATCGAACAAAGAGTTTAACTTTAATGGATCCGTTGGACAGTTGTCGCAAATCTTCATGAACATCGGCTTGTGTCTTGCACTGTCCAACATATGAAGTAAGAAGACTATTTTATGCTATGAACATAATTACTAAGAGGAACAAGACAAAGAAAATGTTACATGATTTCGAAACCAGGTTTGGAAGTTAGGTCCTCCATTTACTCCATAATGTCGCATTGTTTGTATTTGCTTGCTAGTAGGTTGCTGTTTAGACTTCCAAT
Source organism: Neostapfia colusana (assembly GCA_030760725.1). NCBI lineage: Eukaryota > Viridiplantae > Streptophyta > Magnoliopsida > Poales > Poaceae > Neostapfia > Neostapfia colusana. The sequence continues at coordinate 36,249,201 of JASWHV010000009.1, read as the reverse complement.
TTTGTCGATCGAACTCACTAAATAGGGACAAAACAGAATTATTAGCGTAGATGTATAACACACCACGCAAATTAGTATAGATGTTGAACAACCACTTACTGTTGGGCCCTGCCATTATCTTACGACGCCTAGGGTTAGCCGTCGTACGTTATGCCCCATCGTAAGTGGGTCAAAGATGAAACCGCACCGTCGGGGCCTGCTGTCCAAGCGCGGGATCTTGCCGTCCTCCGTGCCTGTCTCGACTAATACATTACCAATAAATGGGCCGTGACAGACCCTAAATGGGTCGTGTCAGGCCGGACCGGGCCAGAACCCATTTATTTACATGTAGTAACTAATCACGCAATCAATCAAAGTATTATTTAAACAATAATCAATTGCAATACTAATTAAACAATTAATCAACTAAGCTCGGGCGGCGCGGCAGGGCGGGGCTTGGGGCGAAGCAGGGCGGCACAGCAGGGCGGTGCTCGGGGCGGGGCGCGGCGAGCGGCGGCGGCCGAGGCGCGGCCAGGGCTCGGCGCGACTAGGGGCGGCCGGGCGGGGCTTGGGGCAGTTCACCGCCACTGACGGCTATGATTATGAGGGCGGCAGCAATGTGCTCAAGATGCTTGGCTACTACAGCATGATTGGCCTGCTCAGGATACACTGCCTCCTCAGGGATTACCACACTGGCCTCAAGTGCCTCGCACCCATCGACCTCAACCAGCAGGGGGTCTACACCATTGTCATCGGGAGCCACATCTCCACCATCTATCACTACGGATTCGCAAATCTTATGATGCGCAGGTGAGACCCTACCTGCTTCACCAATCCCAGTCCGTGGTTGGAATTTCAAAACATATGCTATGCTCAAGTACAAGCAGTACCATCAGAAGTCTCCACAGTATGATCAGATACTGAAGAAAAATGAGCAGATGTATGCCCTGTTGGCAGTTTGTCTGTCTTTGTGCCCGCAGAACAAGCTCATCGATGAAAATGTTAGCACCCAGCTGAAAGAAAAGTATGGTGACAAAATGACAAAGATGCAGAGGTATGATGATGAAGCATATGCTGCTTATGATGAACTGTTTTCGTATGCTTGCCCAAAGTTCATTACTCCATCACCTCCTGTTCTTGATCAGCCGCTTACAAACTACAACCAGGTACTGTTTCTGGCCTAAATCAAAATATTACTTTGCTTCTGACCCGTGTGTGTATTTAGGTCTAGAGGCCTTTCTGGTTTAGTGCTGGACACAATAAAATTTGCAGTAGCCCCATGGTTTATTGTCTTCTGTAGTTAATATAATTACTTTTCTTTAAACGCAGGATGCATACCGTCTTCAGTTAAAATTGATTCTCTATGAAGTGAAGCAGCAGCAGTTCCTTTCTGGTATCCGAAGTTATTTGAAACTTTATTCAACAATAACCATCAGCAAACTTGCCCAGTATATGGAAGTGGATGAAGCAACTCTAAGGTCTGTATCAAGCAATAGATTATGTTCTTCTGTTTCAAAATTTTGTGATAAATCATCTCAAACGTTTTGACAGGTCAATTCTGATGACATACAAGCACAAGATGCATGCAGTTGACAGTAATGGAAAGATAGTATCCAGTGCTGACTTTGATTTCTACATTCTTGAGGTAATACCTGTAATATTTGATTTTCGTTTGCTCATATCAACTTTCCTAATTCATTGAGCTAGTTTGAATTATTGTGAGCTTTCCCAACGACAACGCATTTGAACACTTGGCATTTTGTGATCTCTGTATCTTGATTTATATTTCAATCCAAGGAACTAATTTATCTGTGCCTATCTAAGTATCTATAACGTAAAACCTTTTTCGTGCATTTTCATTTACATGATGCACTGCTCCTAATATTGCCCTGCTCCTAATGTTGCCCTGTCAATATTTTTTATGTTCCAACAGAAAGCTTGGCCTTCACTCAAGCCAGCTTTAGTATCTGAACGCAAACCAATGTTTTTGAAGGTATTACTATGTAGTATAACTAATTACATATATGTTTTTGCAATGACACAGGATGTTATTCATGTTGTGGAGTCTAAACTCTAACTCTCCTCTCGAATTGGACAAGCCAATCTGAACACCACCGAGGAGGACCTGAGGGGGAGGGAGGCATACCTCGGGCGGCGGCGGCGGGGACCGGCGGCGGCGGGGACCGGCGGGGACTGGCAGCGGCGACGAGACCTCGGCACGAGTCGGGAGGCGGCACTGGCCGCCTCCCAGCTCGCGTACGGGTTATATGTCCCGTTATTGACGACGGTGCTAGGTCACCGTCGTCAATAACTCCTCGGGTGGGCCCGAATTAAGTTAAAGACGACGGGCACCGTCGTCAATAATTTATTGACGACGGTACTCGTTCAGCCGTCGTCAATAACTGTGTTATTGACGACGGTGGAATGTCACCGTCGTCAAAAACTCCTCGGGGTGGGCCCGAATTTAGTTAAAGACGACGGGCACCGTCGTCAATAAATTATTGACGACGGTACTCGTTTAGCCGTCGTCAATAACTGTGTTATTGACGACGGCTAGATAAAGCTGTCGTCAATAACATTAAAGACGACGGCCCCGTCGATAATGAATTTGGCCGTCGTCAATGATGGTTTTTCTTGTAGTGTAGTCCGTCTAAAACGGACAGGTCCGATATCAGTTAGGAACTCTTAGTCCGCCCTAAAATGGACTAAGCCGTAGGACTTCCGTACTAGTCTGGCCTCTTCCCCCGGACAAGTCCGGCCTGCCCAACTTTATCTCTCTACCTCTCTCCACAAAGGATTTGACACTTCTAACGCCTTGAGCTCTCTTCTATGATCTCAATGCACTTGACAACACACTCTTTCTTTTACACGGCAAGCCTACTAAAGACTCAAGTGAAACCCTAATTTCTACTCTGCAAGTCTTCGACGCCGTTCTTCATCTTTTTCTTTTTTTTTGAGAGTTTAGGTGCCCACCTTGGAAATGTCCTGTGCTTATGATCATCTCATCTCATTAGTCTCTTAATTTATCCTCATCAATCATCCAAAACCCACGGGGATGTCTAGATGCACTTACACTCATGCATTTGAAATTGAGGAGATTTATGGTGGCAACTTTCTGCATTTAGGGTGAGCCAAAAAGGAGTAAATTATGACCATGTTTGAATTGTGATGAAGTAACATTTAAAAGGCAACGTTTAAACTGAACTGGTGAGGTTTAGACTAGGACCAAAAAGTGACCAAGTATGTGTTATGAGCAAACCAAACTTGTTCACTAAATTGAAAAGTGGCCAGTTCAAAAAATGGAATACAAACTGTGGTTGCAAACATTCCAAGTACAGCAAGCAAATTTAAAAGTTGATACATAATTGAAATCCTCAGCCCAAATTTGTGGTAATACAAATTTTCACCACATTGGGTAGTATGTTGGCTAAGCATTTGCAAGAGGACTTTAAATTCAGTTTGAGATAAAGGGCCCACTTCAAGGAAAATGAGGCCATTTCCAAAAAGGAAATTCAAACTGTTGTTTAAAAATTTGTATTTGCAGTGGCCAACTCAAAGATCAGAGGGCATATTCAAATTCTTCAGGTTTGAATTAGTGAGAATGCAAATTTTGAGAAAGTTTGGAGTTGCATTGATATGAATAGCAAAGGGGCTTATGAATTTTCTTGAAATTTGGATTCAAATTTGAAACTGAGGTAAAACTTATCAATTTGCCAAATGGCTTTTGAAGTTAAGTTCCTCATGATGGAAATTTGCACCTGTCAAATTTGGAAGATCTTTTGGGGAGGAGCAGGGGTGGACCGCACTTGCCATTGAGCCAAATAGATTTGCTCCCTAAGTCTTCTCTGCCTGTTCACTGGGGCCCAGCCGTCTGTGAAATGAGCCACAGGCTCTGTTTTGCCTCTTCCGAACGCTTGACAGCAGCAGTGCAGTGGCGACAGCGCACGCACTCAAAGTTTCCCGGCTGCCTCAATGAGTGAACCGACTCGGTTGCGATCGGCACAAATATCCATGCCTGGACACAGCCCTGGTAACAGTTCCTCGCAACTGCAGCACGCTCTCTCGCTTGACTACTGCCTCCCTGAGCGTTTTCTTCCTCCGACAGCGTGCGCACAATAGGTTCACCGCCGGCCGGCTGTTCCACCCCGCTGCACGCCGCGCTGAGCCTCTCCACAGCATCGCCAGACCTTCCCGAACGTGGCCGACGCAAGAAACAGGTGCTAACCAAACGGAAACCCCGGAGTCGAACTCATCTTCCTCCACAGCGCCGATAAAAAATCACCGTGACAAGGACTCATCGCCTGGCCACCACAGAGCTTCTCCCACCGAGCTGCAAAAGCAAAAAGGTCCATCTAGAAACCCTCTACCATTCCCCCAACTCCGGCAGCATTCCATGGCGTGTCTTGCCGGAATTTCCCTGTTTTCCCGTCGGTGTGCGATAAACACCGAAGTTGCTTTGCTCGAAAATTCGTGCCGCACGATCAACCAAACCACACACAAAGTAGAATACACCTTCTATACCTCTGTGCGAGTTCATAGGATCAAGAACCACCGAGAACTGTCGAGCAAAGCCGCTGTTCATCGAGTTTTTCGATTGTCGCCAGATTTTTGATCTAGCCAAAAGGTGAGGTCATACTTCCAGCGAGTTTCAGAGAGATCGACGGTTGGATCCGTGTTCTCCTTGGTGCAGTGGTGCTGTACGAGCAAACGGCGACGTGTTTGGTGCAGCATAGCGCCCTAGCGACATCGCCGGAGATGCCGCAGCCACTGTCGCCGTCGCACCTAGGTTTCCGGCCATCTTCGATCTGAGGTAAGGCCGGCAACGAGTTCCTCGCACAAGAATACATAGTGGCGGCGAAAATCAGCAAGTTCCGAGCACGGGAAACCCCTCCCGGCGAGAGCTCCGGCGATGTCGGCGGCGCGGGAGCACGGGTGTCCGGAGGTAGACGAAGCCGGGGCTGGCCCACATGTAAGTGTCGGTTGCGGGGGAAATTTGATCTTCTGTTGCACCGGATCAGTTTGTGACTGTGCCGGAGAACTCTATAGCCTCGTGTGCCGGCGCATGAGAAGGCGCCATGTCACCCCCGGACCCGCTGTTAGACTTTTAAACTTTTCCCGGTTTATTTCAAACACCAGATTTGATTCAAACTTTGGGAGGGCATAACTTTTCCTAGGAAGCTCCACATTTAGTGATTCAAATTGGGTTGGATTCATATTGCGAAACTCTATCCAAATATGTAACCCAATTTGTATGAAAATCATTATTAAATTCTGGAAAATTCTCTAAAGCCTTTCAGCAAAAGAATTTTAGAGGGAGTTTGGTTCATCCAAAGATCCTCAAATTTTGCCAGAATAATCTCTAGGATGTGAGTGAACGCCTGTAAAAGTTTCAGCTTATTTGGAGTTGATTTACTTAGGATAATTCTGATTTCAAGTTTCTGTGTTCAAATGAATACAGAAACAATTTCAGAGAATTTCCAAAACTTGGAAATTCAGTTACGGGCAGATCTTAGCTCCAAATATCCTAGGAAAATTCATGCATGCTCCCTGAGCTATGTTTGAAATTGTAGTTCACTTGAATTTGCTTGAAAGTGCAAATTTATTCAGAATTAACTCCTTTGTGCCTAAATGCTTAGGGAATTGTTCTGAGTGATCTATTCATTGAAAAATTCCAAATATTGGTCCAGATGACTTTCTTGTGACAAGGAACTCACATGAAAATTTTCAGCTCCATTGGAGCCCTGGATCAGTACTATTCTTTTGAACCTCATTAGGTGATCAACACCCAAGTGATGAAACACACATCTCACTTGATCATAGTGTTAAACCCAAACCCAAACGGTGAGGAAACGGTATTAGGCCCACGTAAGGACTATAGTAGTATAGTTATTTAAAGTGGCATGACAAACATATGTGTTATAATTATGAATTTTGATTATGTAAAGACGCACCTAAGCTCAGGTAAGAATGGTAAGTAACGCTACCGAAAGCGGTTCAATTTCGGTTAGCTCCCCAGACAAGGAATGTGGTTCAGGGATAGGTCTCACAGCTTTGTGTGAGACGTCAATATGAAACTCTTGGACTCTTCATGTTCTTGAGTTCATATGTAACACTGATCACTAGCGTGCATTAGGCAAGCAAGTGGAGACCCCATCGTGTGGTCAGTAACGCGATAGTGTGTTCTACAGGAAATAGCCTAGGAGGACATATGCAGCGCTTGCCATCGGCGTGCCCTGCAGGGCAGTAGGTGGTATCTGTTGGGGTGATAAAATTCCCAACCGTGACGGCCTGTTCGCGCTCTACTCGGGTTCCCCGTCATGTGGTGTAAAAACCCGATCACGTACCTTGAGACGTGGCTTAACTCAAGGATGGCCGTATGGTAACGATACGGGCGTATGTTTTTATTATGATACGGAACTGCCTGAAATGAAAACAGCCCTTGAATGCACCACTATTGAGTGTTCTTCTGCAGGTACTAACCACGTACTTATCCCATTTACTACACATGTGCGAGAGACCGTTTAGTGCCACAATTGCGACTATATGCCAGTATAATCCAGTTAGGATTTTCTTTTGGTGAGGCAACGTAGTACCGACATGTTTCTTACGGTGCACCGACACTGTACTACACTTAATAATCTCTTCCCTATGAAGAAATGATTCATGAACTAACTTTCAACTAAAAATGGAATTTGAAACAATTATTAGTTACTGAACTCTTATTTTGAGCTAAGATTCAAATGAGAGCATGACTAGGCATCAATGTTTCCCAAAAACAGAGTGCTCTGTTTCTGGCAGGAATTGTTGCTGGACTTTAACAGAGCATAACTCTGAGTAGCTTTAACCAATTAAGGTGTATGATACAGTTATGGAAATACTTTCAAGTGCTCTACAATTTCTTTGTAGACCTCCAGAGCAGAATCACATGTTAAGTTGGTGAAAAGTCCAGTTGAAGGCAAACTGTTCATAACCAGGACAGTAGCAAAAACTTCTCTGGACCTTTATGTTTTTAAGCCATAACTTCCTGTAGAAAAGTACTTAAGGAGCCTATGATACACCGTTGGAAAGGTTATGAAATATGAAATATTGTTGTAGTTCAAAGGTTGCTCAGATTCTTAATATATTTGCATATACAACTGTGATAAAGGTAGCCACATACAAAGGAGATGCTGGCAAATTTTATCCAGAAATTCTGTCAACTTTGAGCAATCATAACTTTTGATCCGGAGATGATCTAAAGGCATATGAATATTCATTGCAAATATAGTGAAGTTAACTTTAACTTTTGTATTCAACTTGAGTTATGAAAATGCTGTTGAACGGATCAAAAGCTGGGTTAGGACAGAAGAGTTTGTTCTGTACAAACAAAGAGCACAGGTTAGGCCTACCACACAGAAGTGATTAAACTCGAGGAAATTCCTGTGGGACGTGAATATCTGATGTGTTCCGATGAGTTCCCGGGCATGCCGGTTAACCGGACGTCAAGTTCAAGATTGAACTAACGCCGGAAACAACACTGATGTCATGAAGGCCGTACAAGATGGCACCCAATGAACTAGCGGAGTGAAGGAGCAACTAAGTGAACTCATAAGCAAAGGTTTTATACGACCAAGCTCATTACATTGGAGTTGCTCTGCGCTATTCATTGAGAAGAACAACGAGACACTAAGATTAAGTGTTGATTATCGTTCGCTCAATGCCATCATTATAAATAACAAGTACCCTGCCCCACGTCGATAGTCCATTCGATCAACTGGTTGGTGCAAGAGTATGCTCGAGGATGGTTGGAGCCCATCAAAGATCATAGCTTTGAGATCCACTACCATCCGGGAAAAGTGAAAGTGGTTGCCATAGTGATAGTCAGAAGAAACCACGTTCACGACTTAGTGATTGCTGAGTTAGAAGAAGGAAAACCCAGTCTCCATGTCATTCCATATGGAGTACTTTATAACATTGCTCTCATTCCAACAATCTGACGAAAGATTGCTGAGGTTCAAATGAGAGACAAGAGTATGTCTCACATACGGAGAAGAATAGACAACGGAGAGATGAGGTGGTTCAGGAGGGACAATGAGGGTACTCTATGGTTTAAAGACCGTATAGTTATACCTCGTAAGATGAAGCTCTATGGCCGGAAATGTTACCTCTGAAGTGGTGTGAGTACAGCGAAAGAGTACGGTTCGGGGTTGATTAGTCAACCAAGCCGATGACCGAGTTTGGGTAATAGAAGCGAACTTGAAGGCGGTACAATCCCAACAGGAAAGTCACGATAGTCAAAGGCATAGGCCATTGCATTTCGACGGCGGAGAACATGTTTGTCTTCGCGTGTCTCCGATGAAAGGAAATCACCGGTCCAATGTAAAGGGGAAATTTTGCTTCCCGAGCCTTAGATCCATATGCTATCACGGAAAAGTGCAGACCATAGCCTACCGGCTGGAACTACCGGCAAACCTTACTGGTGTTCACGACATATTTCATGTGTCACAGCTACGGAAGTGCTTTAAAGCTAATATCGCTGTCCGCACCAAAGAAATCGACGAGTTGAAGCTGGATCGTGCCTACACCGAGCGACCGGTTCAGACTATCGATGAAAAGATCTAGAGCACCTGGAATCGGACATTAAGATTTTACAAGGTGCTGTGATGTAATCATAACACGGGAAGAAACTACGTGGAAAGCAAAGATTACCTCCGCATGAAAAATCCAGAGCCTTTATCGTCGAACAGCTTGGAATTACCTCTCCCGTCTTGTTTCTCTTTTGGAATCTCGGGACGAGATTCTTTTATGGGGGGAGGAATGTAAAAGTCCCAAAAACGTGAGTGCAAAGAAACGGATGATTGAACGTCATTGTGTTTCGGGTTCGTAGAAAATGGGACTTACAAAAACTTTCTTACATGGGATGGTATACGTGGGGTTCAACAACATGGGTTCAAGCAGTCATTCAAATGTGTTGGACTACGGTGGAGTTAAACTCATGTGTAATCATACATGTGTATGAGAAATAATAAAAATATCTTTAGACTCAAAGGCTCAGCTCAAGTTGCCGCTAAATTTTTGAATACACATGGAACCTCATGCATTTGAAATTGAGGAGATTTATGGTGGCAACTTTCTGCTTTTAGGGTGAGCCAAAAAGGAGTGAATTATGACCATGTTTGAATTGTGATGAAGCCACATTTGAAAGGCAAAGTTTAAACTGAACTGGTGAGGTTTAGACTAGGACCAAAAAGTGACCAAGTATGTGTTACGATCAAACCAAACTTGCTCACTAAATTCAAAAGTGGCCAGTTCAAAAAAATGGAATACAAACTGTGGTTGCAAACATTCTAAGTGCAGCAACCAAATTAAAAGTTTATTCCATAATTGAAATCCTCAGCCCAAATTTTTGGTAATATAAATTTTCACCACATTGGGAAGTATGTTGGCTAAGCATTTGCAAGAGGACTTTAAATTCAGTTTGAGATAAAGGTCTCACTTCAAGGAAAAGGAGGCCATTTCCAAAAAGGAAATTCAAACTGTTGTTTAAAAATTTGTATTTGGAGTGGCAAAACCAAAAATCAGAGGGCATATTCAAAATTTTCAGGTTTGAATTAGTGAGAATGCAAGTTTTGAGAAAGTTTGGAGTTGCTTTGATATGAATAGCAAAGGGGCTTATGAATTTTCTTGAAATTTGGATTCAAATTTGAAACTGAGGTAAAACTTATCAATTTGCCAAATGGCTTTTGAAGTTGAGTTCCTCATGGTGGAAATTTGCACCTGTCAAATTTGGAAGATCTTTTGGGGAGGAGCAGGGGTGGACCCCACTTGCCATTGAGCCAAATAGACTTGCTCCCTAAGTCTTCTCTGCCTCTTCACTGGGGCCCAGCCGTCTGTGAAATGAGCCACGGGCTCTGTTTTGCCTCTCCCGAGCGCTTGACAGCAGCAGTGCAGCGGCGACAGCGCACGCGCTCGAGGTTTCCCGGCTGCCTCCACGAGTGAACCGACTCGGTTGCGATTGGCACAAATATCCCTGCCTGGCCACAGCCCCGGTAACACGTTCCTCGCAACTGCAGCACGCTCTCTCGCTCGACTACCGCCTCCCCGAGCGTTTTTCTTCCTCCGACAGCGTGCGCACAATCGGTTCACCGCCGGCCGGCTGTTACACCCCACTGCACGCCGCGCTGAGCCTCTCCACAGCATCGCCAGACCTTCCCGAACGTGGCCGACGCAAGAAACAGATGCTAGCTTCACTGAAACCCCGGCGTCGAGCTCATCTTCCTCCACAGCGCCGAGAAAAAATTGCCGCGACAAGGACTCATTGCCCGGCCACCACAGAGCTTCTCCCACCGAGCTGCAAAAGCAAAAAGGTCCGTCTAGAAACCCTCTACCATTCCTCCAACTCCAGCAGCATTCCATGGCGTGTCTTGCCGGAATTTCCCTATTTTCCCGTCGGTGTGCGATGGACACAGAAGTTGCTTTGATCCAAAATTTGTGCCGCACGATCAACCAAACCACACACAACGTAGAATACACCTTCTATACCTCTGTGCGAGTTCATAGGATCAAGAACCACCGAGAACTGTAGAGCAAAGCCGCTGTTCATCGAGTTTTTCGATTGTCGCCAGATTTTTTACCTAGCCCAACGGTGAGGTCATACTTCCAGCAAGTTTCAGCGAGATCGGCGGTTGGATCCGTGTTCTCCTCGGTGCAGTGGTGCTGTACGAGCAAACAGCGACGTGTTTGGTGCAGCATAGCGCCCTAGCGACATCGCCGGAGATGCAGCAGCCACTATCGCTGTCGCACCTCGGTTTCCGGCCATCTTCAATCTGAGGTAAGGCCGGCAACGAGTTCCTCGCAAAAGAATACATAGTGGCGGCGAAAATCAGCAAGTTCCGAGCACGAGAACCCCCCCCCCCCAGGCGAGAGCTCCGGCAAGCTCAGCGGCACGGCAGCGCGGGTGGCGGGAGGTAGACAAAGCCGGGGCTGGCCCACATGTCAGTGTCTGTTGCGGGGGGAATTTGATCTTCTGTTGCACCAGATCAGTTTGTGACTGTGCGGGAGAACCCTATAGCCTCATGTGCCGGCGCATGAGAAGGCGCCGCGTCACCCCCGGACCCGCTGTCAGTCTTTTAAACTTTTCCCGGTTTATTTCAAACACCAGATTTGATTCAAACTTTGGGAGGGCATAACTTTTGCTAGGGAGCTCCAAATTTAGTGATTCAAATTGGGTTGGATTCGGATTGCGAAACTCTATCCAAATATGCAACCCAGTTTGTAGGAAAATCATTATTAAATTCTAGAACATTCTTGAAAGCCTTTCATCAAAAGAATTTTAGAGGGAGTTTGGTTCATCCAAAGATCCTCATATTTTGCCAGAATAATCTCTAGGATGTTAGTGAACTCCTGTAAAAGTTTCAGCTCATTTGTAGTTGATTTAGTTAGGATAATTCTGATTTCAACTTTCTGTGTTCAAATGAATACAGAAACAATTTCAGAGAATTTTCAAAACTTGGAAATTCAGTTCTGGGCAGTTCTTAGCTCCAAATATCCTAGGACAATTCATGCATGCTCCCAGAGCTATGTTTGAAATTGTAGTTCACTTGAATTTGCCTGAAAGTGCAAATTTATTCAGAATTAACTCCTTTGTGCCTAAATTCTTAGGGAATTGTTCTGAGTGATCTATTTCACTGAAAAATTCCAAATATTGGTCCAGATGACTTTCTTGTTACAAGGAACTCACATGAAAATTTTCAGCACCATTGGAGCCCTGGATCAGTACTATTCTTTTGAACCTCATTAGGTGATCAACACCCAAGTGATGAAACACACATCTCACTTGATCATAGTGTTAAATCCAAACCCAAACCACTAGCACCAATGTCATTTTAAATTCTTAAACAGAGTTCCAGTTTTAAACTTGTGTTTAGAACTTGTTAGCAAAAGCTTTACAATTAAACATATATGCATATTCATAACGTGTAGTGATTAAACATGGAAAAGTGGAGAAGAAGCAAACCTTGGATCAAGAAACAAGAAGGGCAGTGATTAAGCTTCAAGTCATCAGCAACTAACTTCACAATTTTCTGACTTTAGTCACCTGCAAAAGCAAGGCAAGCTCCGGTTTGCATTTAAGTTGTTTTATAAAAGTTTTACTTTGTTCACAATTATGGATATAGTTTGTATGTGCATTAGGTCAAGTATGTTTTATACTCCACTTACATAACCAAAAATGAACTCTGGAGTCAAGGGTAGAAAAGTGTCACGGCTGTAGAATAAGGCCGTGCTAAATAGCCCAGGACATCCGGTAGAAGTCGAGTAGTTGGAATCGACTCGTGAGTTATAGTCGGGATTACATAGGTGTAGTTGGAAAAGAGGCAAACTAAAGTTTATATTTCTAAAGATGAGATCGGGCAGGAGGGTAGGCAGCGACAAGATGATGTCTTGGTCGAGTAGCTCTGCCTGTGTCGGTTAAGGACCGATGCGTGTGCGGCACCCATGAGCAAGCATTGAGTTGTGTACCGGATGCTTACCGCTATATGGGAACCAGGAAACCGATGTACCAGGTTAACTTGATTGTAGAGACATACCACATCGTCTCGTTAGACCTATGAGCCCGAGACGGTGCGACCGGTTCTACAGTCAAGTGTCCTGCAAAAGGTTGTCACATACAACGTAATGAAGGACGCCAGATTTGGGTCATCAGAGGCAGGCTTATGTGTCAAGTTATCCGGGTAGTGTTTGATTCAAATCACCGTCCCTCGCGGTTATTGAGTACCGCTTGCTCACTGTGTTGTGACGTAGTAATCAAGTTGTGTGGAAATAGTTTGCAAAGTTTTAAATGCTGCTATGATAATTGGAAATTGCATGAAAACCATGTATGAAGTAGTGATAGGGCGAATTAAAGTTATTTTCCACCTTGGGATAAGTAACATTGGAATAACGCGTTTCTTGTTTGATTGTGGAGTTCCAATGTTGCTGGGCGCAAGGGCACTACTATGATGGCTAAAATTTAAAAGTTAAGGATGAACTCGTAGGTGAGTCTTTTTGCAACTTACATGTTCAAGTCTTAGGTTACTTTCATGTAGAGTTGCATGCTTAGGAGAGACGGTTAAGTCTTGCTGGGTCTTTGTGCTCACTCTTGCTATATGAGTGGTTTTGCAGGTTAACACGACGTTATAAAGAAGGTTGTCCGGTGAGACTCGGAAACTGCTGAGTAGGTAACACATGGAGAACCTAGCCGCTGCCATGTCTTCGTGTTGCTAGCGAGAGGAGTCCGCGGACTGGACCTCTTCTCGAGTGCTTCTTAGTTATTTGACGTGGGCTATTTATAGACTTCTGCTGTAGTTAATTTATGTAAATTATTTACAAAGAACATTTGTAAGCTTCCGCTTTTTATTTATGTAATACAGTTTCCTTATATGTGTGCTGTTGGGTGCCGCATAACACGGCACCACCCAATGCGATTCCCGGACGAGGTGCGCCGTCCCCGTGACTGAACGGGCGGCGTCGGAGGACTCCTGTCAGCGTAGTATCAGAGCCGCATTGGTAATAGCGCATGGAATAATGATCGTATTACGATAAAAACTTATGAAACAGTTAGGAAACGGTATTAGGCCCACATAAGGACTATAGTAGTATAGTTATTTAAAGTGGCATGACAAACATATGTGTTATAATTATGAATTTTTATTATGTAACGATGCACCTACGCTCAGATAAGAATGGTAAGGAACGCTACTTAAAGCGGTTAAATTTCGGTTAGCTCCCCTGACGAGGAATGTGGTTCAGGGATAGGTCTCATAGCTTTGTGTGAGACGTCAATATGAAACTCTTGGACTCTTCATGTTCCTGAGTTCATATGAAATGTTGATCCCTAGCGTGCATTAGGCAAGCAAGTGGAGACCCCATCGTATGGTCAGTAACGCGATAGTGTGTTCTACTAGAAATAGCCTAGGAGGACATACGCAGCGCTTGACATCGGCGTGCCCTGCAGGGCAGTAGGTGGTATCTGTGTGGGTGATAAAATTCCCAACCGTGACGGCCCGTTTGCGCTCTACTCGGGTTCCCCGTCATGTGGTGTAAAAATACGATCACATACCTTGAGACGTGGCTTAACTCAAGGACGGCCGTATGGCAATGATACGGGCGTATGTTTTTATTATGATATGGAACTGCCTGAAATGAATACAACCCTTGAGTGCACCACTATTGAGTGTTCTTTTGCAGGTACTAACCACGTACGTATCCCGTGTAGTACATGTGTGCGAGAGACCGTTTAGTGCCACAATTGAGACGTATATGCCAGTATAATCCGGTTAGGATTTTCTTTTGGTGAGGCAACGTAGTACCGACATGTTTCTTACGGTGCATCAACACCGTACTACATTTAATAATCTCTTCCCTATGAAGAAATGATTCATGAACTAACTTTCAACTAAAAATGGAAGTTGAAACAATTATTAGTTACTGAACTCTTATTTTGAGCTAAGATTCAAATGAGAGCATGACTAGGCATCAAAGTTTTCCAAAAACAGAGTGCTCTGTTTCTGGCAGGAATTCTTGCTGGACTTTAACAGAGCATAACTCTGAGTAGATTTAACCAATTAAGGTGTATGATACATTTCTGGAAAGATTTTCAAGTGCTCTAGAATTTCTTTGTAGACCTCCAGAGCAAAATCACATGTTAAGTTGGTGAAAAGTCCAGTTGAAGGCCAACTGTTCATAACCAGGACAGTAGCAAAAACCTCTCTGGACCTTTCTGTTTTTAAGCCATAACTTCTGTAGAAAAAATCCTTACGGAGCCTATGATACACCATTGGAAAGGATATGAAATATGCAACATTGTTGTAGTTCAAATGTTACTCAGATTCTTAATGAATTTGCATATACAACTGTGATAAAGGTAGCCACATACAAAGGAGATGCTGGCAAATTTTATCCTAGTATTCTGTCAACTTTGAGCAATCATAACTTTTGATCCAGAGATGATCTAAAGGAATATGAATACTCATTGGAAATATACTGAAGTTAACTTTAACTTTTGTATTCAACTTGAGTTATGAAAATGCTGTTAACCGGATCAAAAGCTGGGTTAGGACAGAAGAGTCTGTTCTGTACAAACGAAGAGCACAGGTTAGGCCTACCGCACAGAAGTGATTAAACTCGAGGAAATTCTGGTGGGACGTGAATATCTGATGTGTTCCGATGAGTTACCGGGCATGCCGGTTAACAGGACGTCAAGTTCAAGATTGAACTGACGCCAGAAACAACACCGATTTCACGAAGGCCGTACAAGATGGCACCCAATGAACTAGCGGAGTGAAGGAGCAACTAAGTGAACTCATAAGCGAAGGTTTTATACGACCAAGCTCATTACATTGGAGTTGCTCTGCGCTATTCGTTGAGAAGAATGACGAGACACTAAGATTAAGTGTTGATTATCGTTGGCTCACTGCCGTCATTATAAAGAATAAGTACCCTGCCCCACGTCGATAGTCCATTCGATCAACTGGTTGGAGCAAGGGTATGCTCGAGGATGGCTGGAGCTCATCAAAATAATAACTTCGAGATCCACTACAATCCGGGAAAAGTGAAAGTGGTTGCCGGCGTGTTAGTCGGAAGAAACCACGTTCACGACTTGGCGATTGCTGAGTTAGAAGAAGAAAAACCCAGTCTCTGTGTCATTCCATATGGAGTACTTTATAACATTGCTCTCATTCCAACAATCTGACGAAAGATTGCTGAGGTTCAAATGAGAGACAAGAGTATGTCTCACATACGGAGAAGAATAGACAACGTTGAGATGAGGTGGTTCAGGAGGAACAATGAGGGTACTCTATGGTTTAAAGACCGTATAGTTATACCTCGTAAGATGAACCTCTACAGAAGGAAATGTCGTACACCGCTGAAGTGGTGTGAGTACGGCGAAAGAGTACTGTTTGGGGTTGATTAGTCAACCAAGCCGATGACCGAGTTCAGGTAATAGAAGCGAACTTGGAGGCGGTACAATCCCGACAGGAAAGTCACGATAGTCGAAGGCATAGGCCATTGCATTTCGACGGCGGAGAACATGTTTGTCTTCGCGTGTCTCCGATGAAAGGAAATCACCGGTCCAATGTAAAGGGAAAATTTTGCTTCCCGAACCATAGATCCATATGCTATCACGGAAAAGTGTGGACCATAGCCTACCGGCTGAAACTACCGGCAAACCTTACTGGTGTTCACGACATATTTCATGTGTCACAGCTACAGAAGTGGTTTAAAGCTAATATCGCTGTCCGCACCAAAGAAATCGACCAGTTGAAGCTGGATCGTGCCTACACCAAGCGATCGGTTCATACTTGGGTCTTCAGAGGCGGGCGTATGGGTCTTCAGATAGGTTGCCACATACGACGTAATGAAGGACGCCAGATTTGGGTCTTCAGAGGCGGGCGTATGTGTCGAGTTATCCGGGTATTGTTTGATTCGAATAACCGTCCCTCGCGGTTATTGAGTACCGCTTGCTCACTGTGTTGTGACGTAGTAATCAAGTTGTGAGGAAACAGTTTGCAAAGTTTTAAATTCTGCTATGATAATTGGAAATTGCATGAAAACCATGTATGAAGTAGTGATAGAGCGAATTAAAGTTATTTTTCACCTTGGGACAAGTAACATTGGAATGAACCGTTTCTTGTTTGATTGTGGAGTTCCAATGTTGCTGGGCGCAAGGGCACTACTATGATGGCTAAAATTTGAAAGTTAAGGATGAACTCGTAGGTGAGTCTTTTTGCAACTTACATGTTCAAGTCTTAGGTTACTTTCATGTAGAGTTGCATGCTTAAGAGAGACGGTTAAGTCTTGCTGAGCCTTTGTGCTCACTCTTGCTATATGAGTTGTTTTGCAGGTTAACACGACGCTATAAAGAAGGTGGTACGGTGAGACTCGGAAACTGCCGAGTCGGTAACACATGGAGAACCTAGCCTCTGCCATGTCTTCGTGTTGCTAGCAAGAGGAGTCCGCGGGCTAGACCTCTTCTCGAGTGCTTCTTAGTCATTCGACGTGAGCAGTTTATAGACTTCCGCTGTAGTTAATTTATGTAAATTATTTACAAAGAACATTTGTAAGCTTCCGCTTTTGATTTATGTAATACAGTTTCCTTATATGTGTGCTGTTGGGTGCCGCATAACGTGGCACCACCCAATGCGATTCCCGGGCGAGGTGCCCCGTCCCCGTGACTGAACGGGCGGCGTCGGGGGACTCCTGTCAGTAGCGGCCGAGAACGAACCGTGCCACCGTCGCTGGGCGTCGCGCGCTCGGGTGCTGGCGGGAGGTAGACGAAGACACTGTGCGTGGGACCCACATGCAGTGTTTTAATCATTTCCACGATTTTCAGTTTTAGTTCAAACTTCAAACCCACATAACTTTGGCTACAAAACTCCAAATCAGGTGAACCAAATTTTTTTGCATTCAGTTCTCTGAGTGCTTTCCAACAAATCAAGTTTCACTCTATGAAAATCCTTATTTCTATAGAATTAATTCTTCAAATTTTAAACTGTTTAGAATTTTAACTGAAGAACCCTTTGGTGGAAAATTCTGAAATTTTTCTGGGATGTTCACCAAAATATCCCGGAGGTACCATAAAAGTTTCAGATCCATTTGAGCTTATTTGATCCACCTAATGGTGTGATCAGTAAAACTGTTCCAGGGAAAATAGAAAATGTCCAGAAACATTTTCAGAATTTCTCTGAAATTGTTTAGCTCATATCTTTAGCTAGGAACCTTCAAATTAAGTGAAACAAACTCCATTAGAACCCTCTGAAAATCTAGTTTTCAGAAAGTCATGGCTTGCTCCATGAAAATCCCTAGAACACACTAGGAGCTCCAAGTAAAGTCAAGTACATAATTATTTTTGGAGAGCTCAAATGAGCTTTGCTGCAAATGAAACTTGGCCAAGTCTCTGTTTAGGTTGTATCTAAACCACAGTAAACATTTCAGAGTCATTGGGTCTGTCTAGTAAGACTTATAGTCCTCACAAGTTTAACTTCAATTCAAATGCATCTAAATTGACACATGTTTATATTTATCATATGTAGTCGCTAAGGTTGAGGAGGAACCCGAAGTCTTAGACTTCGTCACTCCGGAAGAATAACTAGCCTATGACCAAGATCAGCAAGGCAAGCTCCGGTTTGCATTAACCTTTTTACAAATTTTACTGTTTTGAGAACTTACTTTGAGCACCCACTTACTTCTTGCGGTAGAGTCTTGTTTAAAACCCAAATGCATAACCAAGAAAACCCTGGGTCGGGATTAGGTTTGAAAACCTCGTTAGCTACTGCAATGCTAAGATAGTGTAGGATTCTGTACAAGTCGAGTAGTTGGAACTACTCACGAGGATAGGCTAGAGGCACATTGCTCGGGTAAAGATAGCAAATGAAACACATGACAATAAAAATGAGACCGAGCGGAGAGTAAGGGCAGCAGGACTTTAGGGCCTGGGTGTCGTAGCTCTGTTTGTGTCGATTGAGGACCAAGCCGTGTGTGGGCCTGTTGAACAAGTTAGAATAGTACCGAAGACCTACCAGATATATGAGAACCGGGAAACCGATGTAACTTGGGTTGCTGGGTGTTGAGGTATAGCTGGTCGTTCAGAGGGTAGGTTGAGAGATCGAGGTGTAAATCGGTTGGTGGCACTGTGGATGCGCGCGCAGAGACCTCTTGCTCGGGACGATTGGACCAGTTCAACATTTGGCTGACTGGTGAAGGGTGGTTGCGTACGACATCCGTGATGGTTGCTTTAGGCAACATCGAGTACGGGCGTACGTGACGGGTTATTCGGGTAACCCTGCAGGTGTAAATCGATTATAATCTCCGTCCCTCGCGGTCAGTGAGTACCACTTGTTCACTGTATCATGACGTAGAAAGAACAGGCTAGATACATATTAAAAGTTTGCTGAGTTGAAAGATATACTTTGCTTGTTAATGTCTTGTTGTAGTTTGGAGCTAATTAAAGTTCTTTTCAACTTTGGGAAAAGTACATGAGGGAAATTTGTTTCTTGTTTGATTGCGGCTCTCTCATGTGCCATAGCGTAAGGTTCTCCACAACCTGTTGCTAAAACTTGAAAGTACGGTTTAAATAATTAGGCGAGTCCTTTGCAACTTATTTTACCTCATGCACCCTAAAACCATTCATGTAGAAGTTTCATGTATAGGGGAGACGGGTCAGTCTTGCTGAGCCATCGTGCTCACTACTTGTGTTTGAAGCTTTTGCAGGGGTTTATGAGGAAGGCACTTCCGAGGAGGAGACGAAACCCCGTCGAGTGGGAGTCGTGCACGCCGCCGTGTTAGTGTGTGTGCATACTAGCGGGGACACGTTCACGGGCTGGACGTGAACTCGATGAGTAGTCTACGCCCGTGAGTGTAGACGGAATATATTTTATTGTACAAATGTTCGTAAACCTGTTTATGTAGTAAAACTTTGCTTCCACTTTGTATCTTTGATGTGCGTTATCCGGTGCTGTGCAACGCAGCACATCAGCGTGATCCTGGCTCGACAAGGCCGTGGGGAGGCGTCAGCGTGGTATCAGAGCTCACTTGAGGTTTAACGCGCTGAAAAGGTCATCTTTTTCAAAAAAATTCGGTGAGGAACGAGTAGTAGCCCATATAAGGATGTTGTTAGTGTATAGAATGTGGCATACTAACCTATTTGCTTATGTCAGAAAATTGTGCATCTAGGGACGCTTTATGTCTTGGGAGGTGCACGTAAGCGCTGTCCACCAGTGCGCACAAGCTGAAGGGTGGAGCCCCACAGGTGGCAGGTAACCCGACCCGCTTTAATATCCTCTACGACTCTTCATGTCGTTTGGGGTATTCGAGCAACGCCATTCCCTGGCATGCTTTGGGCAAGTTTGGGAGACCCCGTCATATGGTCCGTAATGTGAACACATAGCTCAAGGCGTGTTTGGCTTGAGAACATCCGGGCGAGTGATGACGGCCGGGTGTATGAACTGTATGGATACAAGGCTCGGTGTGCAGCCAAGTCTGACGATTGTATGAGTTATTTGCAGGTAGTCTAACCACGAAACGGTAGACGTGTAGCATCTGTTTGCGAGAGACGTTTAGTGCCACTGAACTAATGAAGCCGGGTAAGTCCGGTATAGGTTTTTCTTTGTGAGGAACGTAGCACCGACATGATCTGGTGATGCTTCGATGTCACACCCCACTAAATGAGCAACTTCATTGTAAAACTGAAAAGTTTCAATCTAGAGCACTAAAATTTTGATGTAACTCCTTCCCTTAACCAGGACATTCAAAGTTAACAAGTTTTCAACTTATAGGATACTAAGGACAGAGTCCCCTGTTTTCAGCTGAAATAAGGCTGAAGTTAATCAGAGGTTAGAGGTTGAGTTCTTTCGAGGTTGGGGTCATATGACACATTTCTGGAAATCTTTGTAAGAGTTTTAGAACTTTTCTGTTGATTTCCAGAGGTGTTTCATCCCTTAACCAGTCGAAAAATGCAGTATTGAAACTGTCCAGAAAACAGGGCAGAGCAAACACTCTCTGTAACTCTCTGTAAATTGAGCACAACTTCCTGCATAAAAATCCAAAAATATAAAATGAGGTAGTTCTGAAAATTTCATGAGATGGGTTACAACTTTGTAACAGAAAGTTTTGTCAAATTTGGTGTATAATTAACTGGAATTGTTGGATCAAATCAGTACCTCAAGCAGGGAGGTGCTGTCCAATTTTCTCCAGAAATTCGGTCAACTTTGACATCTCATAACTTTTGAACCAGAACAGATCTTAGGCCAAGAAAACACTTTCTCGAAAGCTATTGAAGTTATCTTTAACTTTGATGTTGAGCTCCAGAATTGGTTTAACCCATTTGAATTTGGATGAAACTTGCCCAATTGTCCAAATGCACATCAGATTTGAATTCCCACAATTGAATTCCATTATATTCAAACTTTGGGAGATATTTTGGAGAGGGATAAGAAGGGGCTGGGACCCACATGTCATTGAGAAGTTAAAATTGCAAAAGATCTTCATTTATGCAGTGATTGGTCTCTGTTTTTCATCCTCCACACGAAGCAACCGAGCCACCGAGGCTCCTCACCGTGCGCCAAAGGGACAGACCGGAGCCACCTCCTCCTTGATTGGTTTGTGCTGGCGAGCTGCTTCTCCCCGTTATCATCCCCTCAGCTGTGATCTTTTGCTCACAACACCGAGAAAACCTCGCGGCTCCTTTCTCCTCGTGCAAGAAACCGGACAGAGCTGCCGCCGCTCGTTCGATCACTCGACCACACCGTAGCTCACGTGAAAACTTCATCTGAGCAGCCAAACAACACCACAGTCCCTTCCACGACCTCCTCACACCCTCAACGAGTGAGCTCGGCCCTCTCTATGCCAAGAACACTTCGTCCCAGCTGCGAATGTGTCTCAAGTTCACTGCTGCTGTCCGCACCGAAGACATCGACGAGTTGAAGCCAGATCTCACCTACACTGATCAACCCGTACAGATTATCGACGAAAAGACCCGGATCAACCGAAACCGGACTTTGAGGTTTTACAAAGTCCTGTGGAGTAATCATACCCTGGAAGAGGCGACGTGGGAAAGTGAAGATTACATCCACAAGAACTATCCGGAACTTTTGTCATAAACTTTGTAATTACCCTCCCGTCTCATTCTCCTTTTGTAATCTCGGGACGAGATTCCTTTTAAGGGGGAGGAATGTAAAGGTCCCAAAATGTGAATACAAAGAAACTCTTGTTTGCAAAAGTTGGTTTCATATGTATGAAAAATGGGACTTGCTAAAACCTTTTCCACATGTGATAACACACATGAGAGCTTTATTCACACAAGTTCAAATATTTATCTGAAGGCTTGGAACCAAAGAAGGATCTAAAACCAAGGTGGGAAGTTCCCATAGGTGTGAGAAAGCTAAAGTCAGATTTGGAACAAATTTGTTCAATTCAAAATTCAAATGAGAGCAACACAATGAAATTCAAACTGTTGTGCTAAAATTCTCATTTGCAGCAGCCAAATTCATAATCAGATTTCATATTTGAATTTCTTGGGTCCAAAATGGTGGGTATGAAAAGTTTCATGATTTGTTGAAATTTCTTGCAACTCATTTTCCAAAATAGACTTTAAATAGCAAAGAATTCAAGTACCCAATTGAATTTGGATGAAACTTGCCCAATTGTCCAAATGCACATCAGATTTGAATTCCCACAATTGAATTCCATTATATTCAAACTTTGGGAGATATTTTGGAGAGGGATAAGAAGGGGCTGGGACCCACATATCATTGAGGAGTTAAAGTTGCAAAAGATGTTCATTTGTGCAGTGATTGGTCTCTGTTTTTCATCCTCCACGCGAAGCAACCGAGCC
Organism: Neostapfia colusana; assembly: GCA_030760725.1. Taxonomy (NCBI): domain Eukaryota; kingdom Viridiplantae; phylum Streptophyta; class Magnoliopsida; order Poales; family Poaceae; genus Neostapfia; species Neostapfia colusana. Next base: position 36,226,874 of record JASWHV010000009.1, on the reverse strand, counting down.
ACCGAGGCTCCTCGCCGTGCGCCACAGGGACAGACCGGAGCCACCTCCTCCTTGATCGGTTTGCGCTGGCGAGCTGCTTCTCCCCGTTCTCATCCTCTCAGCCGTGATCTTTTGCTCACAAAACCGAGAAAACCTCGCTGCTCCTTTCTCCTCGCGCAAGAAACCAGACAGAGCTGCCGCCGCTCGTTCGATCGCTCGACAACACTGTAGCTCACGTGAAAACTTCGTCTGAGCAGCCAAACAACACCACAGACCCTTCCACGACCTCCTCACACCCTCACCGAGTGAGCCCAGCCCTCTCTACGCCAGGAACACTTCGTCCCGTGGCGGCCGACACAAAACCGAGAGGAGGTGCTCTCGTGGACAACCTCACCCAGGGCTTGTCACGGCCAAGCAAAGCCTCCTGTGGACGCGCAAGACTTCCACGCAGCTCACCACCGAAGCTCAGGTCCAACCGTTGATCGTCGACGGCAAATTTTGAGATTCTCATCCGATCGGTGCAAACCGACCTTAGGGTATGAATACATGAAATTCCCGATTGATTCTTGTTTAGAGGCCACAAAACTTCACACACAAGATCTAGAAATGAGGGCGCAGCAGTTTGCTTTGCAAACTTAGCATGAAACACACTGTGCATGGCATATTTCCAAACTTCCCGACGGTGGCTATGGCGGGTTGATTCGGGCGCACGATGAACCCTAGTTTGAAGCCATTTCCGAGCCATTTCACCCCTATGTCGACCTTCCCGAGCTTCCACCGGTGCTTTAGAGCTTGGGAACCTAAGCTTGAAGGGCTTAGGGCGTCGGGGCGACGTCGCTGGACTTCCCCTGAGCCGCTGCACCTTTGCGCGGTAGTTTAGGGGCTTCGCCGGTCCGGGAAAGTCATCCCATCAGGTTCCACGCAAGTTTCCAGATCCTAGAGCGAGTTTGGGCATGGGGGATGGCCGGAGAAGCGATAGCCGAGGTGCTCCGGCGAGCTCCGGCAGCGAGGGGGCGCGGGCGGCTGGAGGTTGAAGAAGCCTCGCCCGGGCCCGCATGTCAGTGGCTCTGAGGGGGAGGCCGGATCGTCTGTGGACTCGGATCAACTGTGACAGCGCGGGAATTTAAACCTGTGGCCCCATGTGGCGCTGTCCCGATACTAGACACGAGTCCCCTGGACCCACGTCAGTGTTTGAACTTTTCCACGATTTATTTAAATCCCAGATTTTTCCCCAGACTTTAGAAGAGCACAACATTTGTTAAGAAACTTCAAATTTATTGATTCAAATTGGGTTAGATTCAGATTGACAAACTTTATCCAAATATGCAACCCAATTTGTATGAAAGACATTATTTAATTCTAGAAAATACTTTAAAACTTTTCAGCAAAAGAATTGTAGAGGAGTTTGGTTTATCCAAAAATCCTCAAATTTTGCCAGAATATCCTTTAGGGTGTTATTTAACTCCTGTAAAAATTTCAGCTCATTTGGAGTTGGTTTGGTTAGGAGAATTCAGATATTAAGTTGTTGTGTTCAAATGAACACAGAAACATTTTCAGAGAATTTCCAAAACATGGAAATTCAGTTCTGGGCAATTCTTAGCTCCAAAAATCTTAGGAAAATTAATGCAGGCTCTATGAACTATAATTGAAATTGTAGTTCACTAAGTTTGACATGAACGTGGGTGTTACCTTAAAATTAATTCCTCTCTGCTTGATTGCTTAGGGAATTGTTCTGAATAAACCACTCAATGAAAAGTTCTAATTTTTGGTCCAGATTGATTTATTGTGACAAGGAACTCACATGAAAATTTTCAGCCCCATTGGAGCTCTGGATCACCACTGTTCTGTTCAACCTCTTAAGGTGATCAACACACAAGTGGAGATAGCACTCAACACTTGATCATAGTGCTTAAACCCAACCCAAACCACTAGCACCGTTGTTATTTTAAATTCTTAAACAGATTTACAGTTTTTAAACTGGTCATTAGAGCTTATTAGCAAAAGCTTTACAATTAAATACATATGCATATTCATATCGTGTAGCATCTACGTGAGAACGTGTGAAGGGATTGAAGTGAAGATCAAGGAGGGAGGAAAGCGAGTGATCAAGCCCCAAGTGGTCTTCACTAACTAATTGTAATCTTAGTCACCTGCTAAACAGGCAAGTCCCAGTTTGCATTTGAACAGTTTTATAAAGCATTCCCATTTCTAGAGATCATAGCTTGAAATATTTTATTGCATTAAATCTAGTTGATATTGAAAACCCCAGTTGCATGACCAGAAATACCTAAGAGAGAAAGGGTAGAATAGTACCTCCTCGAGTGGATTTGGTTACGCTAAATGTTAGTAGGAAAGGTTCGGTAGAAGACGAGTAGTTGGAATCTACTCGCAAGTTTAGGGTGGCTTATTCGGAGCGGGTCAACAATAGAAACAATGAGAAAAGTTCACACTTAAAAAATGGAGACCGGGCAGGGAGGTTTAGATGTAGCAGGCTGCGGACCGTGCGTGCATAGTCCTGCCTGTGTCAGTGAAGGTCCTTTTTACTTTTGTTGCTTAGGGGGCCTGGATCATTCCCCAAGAAATGCTTGAGGACGGCACAATCTTTGAGGGCATATTTGACTGGGAAGGCGTGATTGGTGCATGGCTTTTGCAGCAACTTATCAAAGTGGTCGGTCTGTGTCTGGCCTGGCCTCTTGCCTTTGGGGCGTTTGGGTGTCGCGACCAGTTTTGAGTCCGCCTCAGTTTGGTGTTGCCGTTTGTCGGCGCCGATCCTCTTCCTCCTCTCATCCTTTTGACGAGGCGCTACGTCCTTCCTCGTGTCAGGTGTCTTAGGTGTCTCCTGGTGTAAGATCGGTCCGACTACCTCTTCTCCCAAGGCTTGGTTGCTGGTGACGTCGAGAAGCTGCTTGGTGGTCCTCAGCTCGATGCAGCAAAGCTTGTGTACCAAGGACATGCAAGTCGTCCTGGAGAGGAACGCCCCGACAACATCGGCGTCAATGATGTCGTAGAGCTCATTGCACTTCTTGGAGAAGCGCTTGATGTATTGCCTCAAGGTCTCACTGGGTCTCTGGCGGCACGTGTAAGGGACCAAGTTTTTTCACTTGCTAAAATTGTTCATCACACCCAGAGCTCAGGTCAATTGTTGTAAACTTATGAACACATTTGAAAAGCAAGTAACCACCATAATAGATTTATTAGGAGATGAACTCACAAAATGCAAAAGTGGTATTTCCCACATGCATCATATAGGGTCTGAGCATATGATTAACTCCTGAAATTTGTTAGGAATGCTCATGCCAAATTTCACCCAAATCCAAACCTATTTGAGGTACTTTTGGGTATAATCGTTTAAAGGCTAGTTTGAACTTAAATTCAATTCAAACTCCTTTCATCCCATGAATTCAAAAGTGGGATTCATATTCACACTCAGCACATTTTTATGAGCTCACACACCAATTTTCACTCCATTTGGAGTTGATCTTGACATGAGCTATATGTAGCAAATTCAAACTGAATTTGAAATTCAATTTGCCATTTGAAGCGAATTTAGTCAAACCAACTTTCCACTTTGAATCATTCAAACTTGAAATAGCCAATTTGTCGTTTGATCAATTTCAAGGGACAGTTTGGTCACAGTAATTAGTGCAGTAGGAAAAATCAATTTTGTGGGACAAATTTCAATTTTGGACCCACATGTCAGTGAGTCAGTTAGCCTTGCATCCGAAGTCATCGGTCCTCTCTGTTCTCTGTGTTTCACTCGAACCACCAAAGGACTCACCGAGCGCCACCGAGGCTGCAACCCCCTCGCTGTTGCATCGAGATGGAGACCTGCTCGGGTTGCATCACGCCACGAGGTGATCTTTTGCCTACAAAAACAGAACCAACTCGGCTTTGCTTCCACCTCGCGCGCATGAACAGAGCTGGCACCGCCGCTTCTGTCAAGCGATCAGGTGCCGACAAAACTACCGTGCACCAAGCATCCACGACCTATAAAACCAGAACAGGTGCTCATCTTACACCTCCAAGGCCCGAAACTAATCCATTTTCGTGCTTCCAAACACTAGAACTGGTGGTGCTCGCGGCGACTGAGAGCTACCGCCACGAGGTGCTCTCGTGGACAGCCCGACTGGGTGGCTTCCATGCCCGAGCAAGCACACCCGAGGACACGCCGGTGATCAGTGCTGCTCCTCCCCGAAATTCAACGTTAACAGTCGATCGTAGCATTAAAATTTGAAGTTTTTCTCCGGGTGACGCAAACCAACCGTGAGGTAGGAATTCGGCAAATTCTTCCTTAATTCTTGTTTCTAGCTTTTCAAACTCTGCACACGATTTCCTCACTAGCTATCACACGTCCTCCATTGAAACGAGGCCGGGAAAATGGATTTAGAGGGAGAATCCCGAGTTCTCCCCAAGTGAAAATCCTTGGACCCCGTCAGCCGCACAGTGCCAACGTGATTAGCGAGCTTCCCGGTCCGGTTGGGTTCGAATTCTAGACTCCTCACACTACCCTGTTGCTCTAGAGACAAGAACCCAATGTTTTCATGAAAAAATAGAGTTTCCCGAGCTCGCCGGAATCCTAACTGGGACTGCCACCGGTGCGCAACAGTTTCCGTCCACCGCCGGCAAATTCCAACCATCTAGATGGGTTCAGCATCCGAAATTATGTGGGCGTGGCAAGTTTGGCTTCGGGAGGCAACCAGGAACCTCGGTTCCGGCGACCTCACCGGCATGCGTCACCGCTCGGGCGTGGTTGGCGCGAGGTAGGGGATGACTGGTGTGTGGGACCCACTGGCAGGGTTTTAAACATTTCCCTGATTTCCAGTTTTGAGACAAACTTCAAACACACATAATTTTTGCTAGGAATGTCCAAATTGAGTGAACCAATTTTATTGGATTCATCTCTCTGAATACTTTCCACCAAAACAATTTTAAGTCCATGAAACCTTTTATTTATCCAGAATTAATTCTCCAAATTTCAAAATGTTGAGAATTTTAACTGGAGATTCCTTTGGTCGAAAATTCATAAATTTGTCCAGGATGTTTCTTGTAATATCGCTGAGTCACCATAAAAATTTCATATCCATACGAGCTCATTTAGTCCACCTAATGGTGTGATTAAGGAAACTGATCCAGAAAAAAAGGAACAATGTCCAGAAACATTTTTCAGAATTTCCCTGAACTTGTATAGCTCATATCTTTGGCTAGGATTCTCCAAATTAGATGAAACCAATTCCATTAGAACCCTCTAAAACTTTAGTTTCCAAAAAGTGATGGCTTGCTCCATGAAAATTCCTACAAAGCCATAAGAGATCTAAATATGTCCAAATACACATATATTTGTGCAGGGCTCAAATGAGCTTTACTTCAAATGAAATTTGGCCAAGTCCTTGTTTAGGTTGTCACCAAACCACAGTAAAGATTTCAGAGTCAAAAGGTCTGTCTAGCTATACTTATAGTCTTCACCGTCTCAATTCAATACAAATGCATTCAAATTTGATACATATCGTATTTTCATTTCGTGTAGTCACTAAGATCGAAGAAGACCCGGAGGTTCTGGACTTTATTACTCTGGAAGAACATTTAGCATCTTATGCTTTGATTCACTTACTTTCTGTATTTCCTACAAAGGTGCATTAGAGTCTTCATTGGAAATCCAAATGCATAGCCAAGAGAACCAGGGTTTTTGGGGTTAGGTTTTAAACCTCGAGTAGCCACTGCCATGCCAAAAATGGTATAGGTTACAAGTCGCGTAATTGGAACTACTCGCTAGAATAGACTATAGGCATACCATTTGGTTAGAGAGATAGACAATGAATCACATGGCATAAAAATGAGATCGAGCGGAGAGTAAGGGCAGCAGGACTTTGGGGCTTGGGTGCCATAGCTCTGCTTGTGTCGATTGAGGACCAAGCCGTGTGCGGGCCTGTTGAACAAGCTAGAACAGTACCGAAGGCCTACCAGATATATGGAAACCGGGAAACTGATGTAATTCGGGTAGCGATCTGTTGAGGCATTGCTTGTCGTCCAGAGGGTAGGTTGAGAGCAGCGAGGTGTAAATTGGCTAGTAGGCACTGAGGATGCCCTGCGTAGAGACCTCCTGCTCGGGACGATAGGACCGGTTCAACACTTGGCTACCAGATGAATGGTGGTTGCGTACAACGTCCGTGATGGTTGTTGTAGGAAACATCGAGTACGGGCGTACGTGACGGTTTATTTGGGTAACCCTGCAGGTGTAAATCGATTATAATCGCCGTCCCTCACGGTCAGTGAGTACCACTTGTTCACTGTACCATGACGTAGAAAGAACAGGCTAGTTGACATGATAAAAGTTGCTGGTTGAAAGCTTCTTGTTGATTGTTAATGAGATGTTTTAGTTTCGAGCTAATCAAAGTTCTTTTCCACCTTATGCAAAGCACATAAGAGAAATGTGTTTCTTGTTTGATTGCGGATTTCCTATGTGTCTTAGCACAAGGTTCTCCACTAACTTGAGGCTAAAACATGAAAGTAAGAGTCAACTAATTAGGCGTGTCTTTTGCAACATGTTTTACTATTACACACTGCAAACCCAGCATGTAGAGTTTCATGTTTAGGTTAGACGGGTCAGTCTTGGTGAGCCATCGTGCTCACTGCTTGTGTTTGAAGCATTTGCAGGGTTCTATGAGGAGGAGGCTCCCGAGGAGAAGACGGACCCCCAAGAGAGAAACACCGTAGCCGTGCACGCTGCCGTGTTAGTGTGGTGTGTGTGCTAGTGAGGACACCTTCACGGGCTGAACACTAAATCTTTTTGCTTAGTCTAAGTCCACGAGTGTAACTATGTTCATAAACAAGTTCCTGTAATAAATTTTTGCTTCCGCTATCGCCTTTTATGTGTGTTATCCGGTGCTGTCCATCGCAGCACCCCTCAGCGAGATCCTGGATACTCGGGACTGTTAAAGTCCCAAAAATGTGGATGCAAAGAAACTGAGTTTGAACACCATTGTGTTTCTGGTTCATGAAAAATGGGAGTTACAAATACTTCCTTGCACGGGATGGTGTACATGGGGTTCAACAACATGGGTTCAAGCATTCACTTGAATGTGTTGGACCAAGGTGGAGTTAAACACATGTGTAAATCATACATGTGCATGAGAAAGAATAAAAAGCAGATCTTTAGACCCAAATGCTCACCTCAAATTGCCGCCAAATTTTTTAATACACATGAAACCTCATACATTTGAAATTGAGGAAAATTCATGGTGGCAACCTTCTGATTTTAGGGTGGGCTAAAAGGGAGTTAATCATGATCATTTGCGAATCCGTGCTGAATTTATATTTGGAGAGCAAGTTCAAATTGAACTGGTGGAGTTCATACTAGGACCAAAAGTGATCAAGCATGTTCTATAAGAAAAAACTTGTTCATTAAATTCAAAAGTGATCATTCAAAAATGGAATACAAACTGTGGGTTCAAAAATTCCTATTTTCAGTAGCCAACTTAAAAATCAGATTGCCTAATTGAATTCATCATGTCCAAATTAGTGGGATGGAAAAGTTCGAGGCGATTTGAAGGTGCTTTGCTATTCATTTCCAAAAAGGATATTGAATTTCATTGTAATTCAAATTTCAAATTTGAACTTGGTGTAGACATTTTCAATTCTCCAAATGAAGTCCAGAATTTATCTCCACATATTTGAATTTGGTCAATTGCCAAATTTGAGAGATATTTTTGTGAGGATAAGGAGGGGGGGAAGAAGTGGGCTGACGGGGCCCCACCGACGCCGCTCGTTCAGTCACGGGGACAGGGCACCTCGCCCGGGAATCGCATTGGGTGGTGCCGTGTTATGCGGCACCCAACAGCACACATATACGGAAAACTGTATTACATAAATCAAATGCGAAAGCTAACAAATGTTCTTTGTAAATAATTTACATAAATTAGCTACAGCGGAAGACTACAAACCACTCACGTCGAATAACTAATGAGCACTCAAGAGGAGGTCCAGCCCGCGGACTCCTCTCGCTAGCAACACGAAGTCATGGCAGCGGCTAGGTTCTCAATGTGTAACATGACTCGGAAGTCTCCGAGTCTCACCGGACAACCTTCTTTATATGCGTCGATATTAACCTGCAAAATCACTCATATAGCAAGAGTGAGCACAAAGGCTCAGCAAGACTTAACCGTCTCTCCTAAGACATGCAACTCTACATGAAAGTAACTTAAGACCTAAACACATAAGTTGCAAAAAAACTCGCCTACGAGTTCATCCTTAACTTTCAGATTTTAGCCATAATAGCAGTGACCTTGCGCTCAACAACATTGGAACTCCACAATCAAACAAGAAACGCTTCATTCAAATGTAACTTGTCCCAAGGTGGAAAATAACTTTAGTTTACTCTATCTCTACTTAAAATAGGGTTTTCATGCAATTTACAATAATCATAACAGCAATTAAAACTTTGAAAACTGTTTCCACACAAGTTGATTACTACGTCACAACATGGGAGCAAGCGGTACTCAATAACCGCGAGGGACGGTGATTCGAATCAAACACTGCCCGGATAGCTCGACACATACGCCCGCCTCTGAAGACCCAAATCTGGCGTCCTTCATTACGTCGTATGTGGCAACCTTTCGCAGGACACTCGACTATAGAACCGGTCGCGCCGTCTTGGGCTCATAGGTCTAACGAGACGATGTGGTATGCCTCTAGAATCCAGTTAACCTAGTACATCGGTTTCCTGGGTCCCATATAGCAGTAAGCATCCGGTACACAACTCAATACTTGCTCCTGGATGAGGCACAAGCATCGGTCCTTAACCGACACAGGCAGAGCTACTCGACCAAGACCCCGTCTTGTTGCTGCCTACCCTCCTACCCGGTCTCATCTTTAGAAATGTAAACTTTAGTTTGCCTCTTTTCCAACCACACTTATGTAATCCTAAACTATAGCTCGCGAGTAGATTCCAACTACTCATCTTCTACCGGATGTCCTAGTCTATTTAGCACGGCCTTATTGTACAGTGATGACACCTTTCTAGCCTTGAATCTAAGGTTCATTATGGTTATGCAAGTGGAGTATAAAACATACTTGACCTAATGCACATACAAACTCTAACCATCATAGTGAACAAAGTACAAACTTTATAAAATACCTTAAATGCAAACAGGAGCTTGCCTTGGTTTTGCAGGTGACTAAAGTCAGATAATTTTGAAGTTAGTTGCTGATGACTTGAAGCTTAATCACTGGCCTTCTTGCTCCTTGATCCAAGCTTAACTTCTCCTTCAGTTTTCCACGTTTAAACACTACATGTTATGAATATGCATTTAAGTTTAATTGTAAAACTTTTTCTAAAAAGTTCTAAAGACAAGTTTAAAACTGGAACTCTGTTTAAGAATTTAAAATGACACTGGTGCTAGTGGTTTTGGGATTTGGGTCTAAACACTATCATCAAGTGATAAGTATTTTTCATCACTTGTGTGTGTTGATCATCTATAGGGTTAAACAGGACAGTACTGATCTAGGACTCCAATGGAGCTGAAATTTTTCATGTGAGTTCCTTGTCACAAGAAAGCCATCTGGACCAAAATTCAGAATTTTTCAATGAGTAGATCACTCAGAGCAATTCCCTAAGCATTTAAGCAAAAAAGGAATTAATTCTGAATAAATTTGCACTTTCATGCAAATTCAAGTGAACCAAAACTTCAAACATAGCTCAGGGAGCATGCATGAGTTTTCCTAGGAATTGTGGAGCTAAGAACTGCTCAGGACTGAATTTCCAAGTTTTGGAAATTCTCTGAAAATGTTTCTGTATTCATTGAAACACAGAAACTTGAATTCCGAATTATCCTAACTAAATCAACTCCAAATTAGCTGAAACTTCTACAGGAGTTCCTGACATCCTAAAGAATATTCTGGCAAAATTTGACGATTTGTGGATGAACCAAACTCCCTCTAATATTCTTTTGCTGAAAAGTTTTAAAGAATTCTCCAGAATTAAATAATGATGTTCATACAAATTGGGTTGCATATTTGGATATAGTTTTTCAATCTGAATCCAACCCAATTTGAATCACTAAATTTGGAGCTTTCTAACAAAAGTTATGAGGTTCTAATGTTTGAACTGAATTTGGGAATTCAAATAAACCGGGAAATGTTTAAACTCTGACCATGGGTCCGGCACACATGTCAACCGCTGAAACCAAGCCACACAGGGCCACTGAATTCTTCCGGCAAAGCCACAGCCTCATCCGGTGCCACAGAAGATCCCACCCGATTAAATCCAGACGCTGACGAGTGGGGGCCGACCCCCCTTCGTCTACCTCCCGCTCCCTCGCGACCCCGCCGCCAGAGCTCGCCAGAGATCCCCGGATTTCGGCCTCCCGGCCGCCTCTCGGCCCGGATCTTGCCGCCTGGGGGTTTTTGGGGATGGGAAACCGATCTAGAGTGTCGGCAGAAGCTCTAGAAGCCCGGAACGAGGTCGGCGGCGTGCAAAGGCCTCGGTGAGCCTTCGGCGCCGATGATCCATCACTTCAGCTCACGAAAACCCCCAGTGATCGGCTCTACAGCATCAGTAATGCCTAAGGAAGCTCGACATGGCCACAACGTAGCTCGGGAACGACGGTTACAAGGGTTTCACCGGGTGCCCGATCGTTCCTGCCATGGTCGCCGATGGAAAAACTTGAAATTAGCTGCAACTACTCAGTTCTAAGCTAGAGTTGCAACGGAAAAAGGTCCCCTATCCACTCTAGCTCCTGTGTGCGCAAAATGAGCAGCTCTAACCAAAAATTGAGTATCAATTTCAGGAATCCTTACCCGTGGTTATGTTTTTCCGGCCGAGAGAAGAACTCAAAATTCTCGAGCTACGGTGCACCGATTGCTCTGAAACTTGAGGAGGAGCAGTGCAGTGGGTTGGCGCGTCTTGGGGTGCGCTCGTTCGGTCGTGAAACTGCCCGGTGTGATCTGTCCATGAGGGCCCGACATCGGTTTCCGCCGCTTGCACCTCGGCCTCGGCGTTGATCTTCAAAATACGGCCAACAGCAGCCCCGAGCGTCGGAGCTGAGCTGGAGAAGATCTTGTACACACGCTGGCGCTCCCTTTTTGTGTTGACAGCTCGAGCAAACAGGGAGCGACGCCGGCTTACGATCAAGAAGGACAGAAGCAGCGCCGGCGGCTCATTTTCTCGTGGGGGAGCAGACAGGGGCCGAGAGCATGAGCTGAGACTGAGCAACTTCATTGTTGCTTCGGTGTGGAGGATGAGCACCGAGGAAAACTGAGAGGAAAAGCAGGAGGTGTCGTCGGGGACTCGGTGGCACGCGTGAGGCAACCGGCTGATCGAGTGAGAACAGAGAAAAACAGGGTTGCTTGGGTTGTAAATTTGGCACAGTGCAAATTTAAATCCTGAAGAGCTCAAATTTGAAAGCCATTTGGAAGATTTGACAAGGTGCACTTCAGTTTCAAATTTGACTTCAAATTTCAAGGAAATTCATAAGCCTCTTTGATATACATATCAAAGTGCCTCCAAATTTTCTCAAAATTTGTCTCCCTCATAATTTTTGGCCTGAAGATTCAAATATGGCTTCAAACTTTTAATTTGGTGGCTGCAAAGGGAAGATTTACGACCACAGTTTGCATCCTCCATTTAAAATGACCACCTTGCATTTAAATGATCACTTGAATTCAAAGTGGACTTGAATTCATGTGCTTGCTCATGACCATCTTAACATGTTTAGAAAATTTTTTGCAAGTCCCATTTCTTGGATTTAAACTCAACTTTATTCATCACTAAATATTTCCATTTACATGTTTTGGGACTTTTACATGGGCCCCACCTGTCATTGAGCCAATTAGACTTGCACCATAAGTCTCCACTATCTGTTCAGTCTCGAGCAGCCGAAGCTCCTCCGAGCGCCACCGATGGAGGGAGAAAACGGACACCTCGCCTGCTGCTTGCGTCGATTAGGGCTCAGCTCGTGGCTTTAGCGCTTCAGAGCGTGATCTTTTCGCTCACAAACCGTCACACCGAGGCGCTGTCTCACTCGCACAAGAACAGAACCCAGCCGCTCACCGCCGTCTCTGAAATTCTATTGGGAGCCGGCAAACGCGTGCACACAACGCCTCTCCGAACCGTAAAATGGTACTGAGTGATCGTCCTCCATATCCTCGGCACAAAAACACGCAAGTTTCAGGCTCCCCGACCCTAGTCTGGTTGTTCTTCACAGCGGCCATGTTACCGCCACTAGGGGCTCACGTGGACAGCCCAACCGAGGGGCTTTCACGTCTGAGAAAGGACGCCCAGAGGAGTGTCAGAGCTCCCCTCTGCTCCTCACCAAACCCCAGATCAAGCCGTGAAACCCCGAGGGAGAATTTAGCTATTTGCTCTCGGCACGTGCAAAGTGACCCCCGGGTTTGAATCGATCAAATTCAGTTGCAATTCTTGTTTTTAGGCCACCAAATCGTGCACACATGAACTAGATTGGCTAGCGGTTGATTTTCGTTCACAACCGTAGCTAGAAACTGACACGACCCCACGGTCTTGTCGAGCCAGGATCATGCTGAGGGGTGCTGCGTTGCACAGCACCGGATAACACACATCAAAGGTACAAAGCAGAAGCAAAGTTTTATTACATAAATCAGTTTATGAACATTTTTACAACAAAATAGTCCAGTCTACACTCACGGGCGTAGACTATGCATCGAGTTCACGTTCAGCCTGTGAACGTGTTCCCGCTAGCACGCACACACACTAACACGGCGGCGTGCATGACTCCCACTTGACGGGGTTCCCCTCCTGGGGTTCCGTCTCCTCCTTGGGAGTCCCTTCTTCATAAACCCTGCAAAAGCTTCAAACACAAGCAGTGAGCATGATGGCTCAGCAATACTGACCCGTCTCTCCTATACATGAAACTTTTACAGGAAGGTTGATAGGTTACATGAGGTAAAATAAGTTGCAAAGGACTCGCCTAATTAGTGGAACCTTACTTTCAAGTTTTAGCAGCAGGTTGTGGAGAACCTTATGCTAAGGCACATGAGAGCGCCGCAATCAAACAAGGAACACATTTCTCTCATGTACTTTTCCCAAAGTTGAAAAGAACTTTAATTAGCTCTAAAACTACAACAAGACATTAATAAGCAAAGTATGCTTTTCAAATCAGCAAACTTTTAACATGTATCTAGCCTGTTCTTTCTACGTCACGGTACAGTGAACAAGTGGTACTCACTGACCGCGAGGGACGGCGATTATAATCGATTTACACCTGCAGGGTAACCCGAATAACCCATCACGTACGCCCGTACTCGATGTTGCCTACAGCAACCATCACGGACGTCGTACGCAACCACCTTTCACCCGTCAGCCAAATGTTGAACCGGTCCAATCGTCTCGAGCAAGAGGTCTCTGCACGCGCATCCACAGTGCCGCCAGCCGATTTACACCTCGAGCTCTCAACCTACTGTGAGGGACCACAGGACCTCGTTGGGTGGTGCCGTGATATGCGGCACCCAACAGCACACGGGTCAATGAAACACATCATGTTACATGAATAGTTTGCGGAAGCGTACAAAAGTGTTTTACAAATACTTATCTCAAAGTAAGCTACAGCGGAAGACTATATCTCTCACGAATCATCTCTATCTTAGCAACAAAGAAACAGTCCAGCCCGCGGACGTTTCTTACTAGCAACACAAAGACAATCTGCAGCAGCAAGGATGCTCTTTGAGAAGGCACTCGGAAGTTCCTGAGGCTCATCGGCATCCCTTCATAAGCATGAAGTCAATCACCTGCAAAACAACTCGGATAGCATCCGTGAGCATAACGCTCAGCAAGACTTAACCGTGACCCTAATCATGAAACTCTATGTGAGGTTATGAACCTAAAATAGGATGGTATGAGCATAATTTAACTCGCCTAGAAGTGAATCCTTACTTTCAGGTATTAATGACAGCATTTTAAGAAACCTTGGGTACGCCACATCGGGAGTCCACAAAACAAGAAACGCTTTCCCCCGATGTAAATTGCTCACGGCATAAAAGAATCGAGTTTGCACTAGCCTATTCATCAAGATCCAATACAAAGCTAGTATGATACTTCCAATCAATATGATTAGTTCCTTTCTCATGCAAGTTCTTACTACGTCACGACTGTGAGAACAAGTATGCTTGGTCAATTCCGCGAGCGACGGTGATTCGAATCAATAACACCCGGACTACACGACACGTACGCCCGTACTCGACGTTGCCTACAACAACCATCACTGACGTCGTACATGGCAGCCTTTCCCCCGTTTCACCCCCGCTGAATCGATCAAGTCGCCCCGTACAGTAGCCACTCTCATGGTGCACCTGCCGACTTGAGATGTCATGAGAATGTTCCCCACATACTGCACACCGGCCGTCCGCCTGAGGCGACCGAAAAGACCCAACAAAAGCTTCCCGAGGTACATCAGTTTACTGGGTCCCATATAGCCAGCATGAGTCCGGTACACAACTCAAACTTGTTCAACAGGGCCGCATACGGATCGGTCCTTGAACGACACGGACAGGTCTATAGCACCCAGGCCCCTATGTCCGGCTGCCCCTACAACCTTCCGGTATCAACTTAAACTTTCTAACTTATTTTTGAACCAATCCCGTATGCCCCTGTTGTTCCTGATCCTGCGAGTAGCATCTCACCACTCGACTTCTACCGAACCGTACTTAAGCATGGAAGTTCTACACGGTGAAAGACACCTACCCAATACTCCATGGGTCATTTGGCTATGCAGGATGGGTATCAAACATTAGACCTAATGCACAGTTCAAATCTTAACCAAAGATGAATATAAAATAAAAACTTAATCACTGTTAAATGCAAACCGGAGCTTGCCTGTTTTGCAGGGTGGTCGTATATAAACAGTTAGTGTCCTTGTTGATCCACCCTTGATTCTACGGAGCTTGATCCACTTCAATGAATCACTACTTTGAATCCCCTTCGTTGTGGTTCCTATGGAAATGCATATGCACATATTTTATAGACTGTAATGGAAAGAAGTTATAGAATGAAGTTCTTAGGAACAGAAGTTGTGTGGAAAAGCCAAGAATGGCTTGGTTTGCCTCTGTCGTGCAAAGAAACAGAATTAAACTAAATTGACCGTAAGGCCTTAGCTATACACTAACCATTTTCCTTAATGAACATAATAAATAAGCTGAAAAGATTTGAGTTCCACTGAAGAACAAGAACTCCGATGGCCTCAAAACTTTTACAGCAGGTTCTATACTACCTAAGGATTTAGCTTGCTAAACTGCAGCTAAGGTGGGGTCAAATTGTGTTCTCTATAATTCTCACAAAGTCCTTCATGTATCCCCACATATACATAATTATGGAGAACAAGAACAGGGAGTTCAAGGGCTCAACTTGAGCTGATAATTTACAGGTGAGTTCTTGGTCACATGAAAGTAATCTGGTCCAAAATTCAGCCCTTTTACTTGAGTAGTTCTCCCAGAATAATTCTTTAAGCAATTCTACTCAAAAGAATTAATTCTGGAGTAATGTGCATTTTCATGCACAATTAAGTGAACTACGATTTCAAGTATGTCCCAGAGAGCTTGCCTAAATTTTCCTATGATTTGTGGAGCTAGGGATTTCCCAGAATAGATTTTTGAAGTGAGAAACATTTTCTGAAAATGTTTCTGGACTCTTATGAACACAGCAGTTTGTTTTTGAGCAAATTCCCACTCAAATGATCTTCAAATGAGCTGAAACTATGCTAGAAGGTCAACATTATGCCAAAGAATATTCTGGCAAAATTTGGGAAATTTTTGGATAAACCAAACTCCCTCAATAATTCTTTTTCAGAAAACCTTCAAAGAATTCTCCAGAATATAATATTGACTTTCATACAAATCTGAGTTCATATTTGGATAGAACTCGGAGAGATGAATCCAACCCAATTGCAATCACTCATTTTGGAGCTTTCTTCAGGAGCTATGATTTTCCAAAGTTTGAGCCCTCACTGGAATTGTTTTCCTACAGAAAATCTTACTGGGCCCGCTTATTTAAATTCCAGCCACTAGAATTGAAGCCACACCAGGGCCACGGGGTTTTGCGCGCCAGTACACGGGATCCCGGCCACACCCGATCACGGTTTAAATTCTGAGCTGCTGACCGACGGGGCCCACCCGTCGTCTTCTTCCTTCGGCTCCCTTCCCGCGCCCGAGCGTTCTCCTCGCCGGAGCACGTCGGTGCTCACCGGCCGGCCGTTCCCGGCCACCATCCGAACTAGAACTCGCCGCCAGGGGGTTTAGGGCTTCGAGGAACACGGCTGTGGGTTGTGCTCGGGCTGCCGGTGGCCGGAACTAGCTCGGCGGCGTGCGGCGGCTACTGTTGTGGTTCGGCGCCGTCGCCCGAGGTCTCTAGCCCGCCAACACCTGTACCGATGAGCTCTACAGCACCAGCGCAGCTCTAGGAAGATCGGCACAACCTCAAAGTAGCTCGGGAGTGGCCGCTTCATCGTGCAACCGAATGGGTCAGCGGCGCACACCCCTAGTAGAGCTCGAAATTCATCGGTCTGAGGCGTTTTCATGCGATGGATGATAAAGGAATTTTGATCGCTGGCTAATCCAGCATCTACGTGCAAGATTTGATAACCTACGGAGGATCAGAGGAATAGAATTTTAAGGAATTGTACCCGAAGCTCGGGATGAGGCCGCCGGAGCAAAGTTTCGAAATTTGCCGTCAATAGCTCACGGCATGGCCTGAGCTTTGGGTGAGAGCAGCGCGGTGACCATGCGCTCCCGTTGCCACCCTTGCATGGCCGTGAAGACTGCTGTGGCGAGCTGCCCACGTGCGCCCGATCACTTTCTTGAACTAGGTCGCCGCTGTGGCGGTGGTTCTCGGGCACAGGAGGCCGATGCTTGCTTGCTTTCGGGTCAAGGAGGTGGAGGCCGAGCTCGGGGCAATGTTTAGCAGCTCGGGGAGGAGAGGGCGCGACGTTTCCGCGGTTTCTCGAGCAAGCCGAGGCAGCGGAGATGAGGCACTCGGTTCTCGGTTTGTTTGCGAGGAGAAGAAGGCAGCTGGGTCTTTGCTCTGATCAGAAGGGATTAACACGCCGAGAGAACCGCCTTTGGGCGCCCGCGTGTGGGGGAGGACAGCAGGAGGTGGCGGTGGCCAGCTTCTCGGTGGCGTCGGCAACTCCCAGTCGGTTCGAACAGAACAGAGACATAGCTACTGGTTTGCTTCATGTGCAAGTCTTGAGTCCCCAGCTCAATGACATGTGGGTCCCACCCCACAATTCTCCTTCCAAAATATCTCTTTGAGTTGATCTTTCACAACTCCACAATTTTGAGTTTGAAAGGTGGGCTGTAATTTAAATTCCCAAAACTCAGTTTGAATTTGCATGACAAATTCAAATTTGGTTAGAATTTTGCAAATGCTTCTCTTAACTCCTTTTTGAGCCCACCCTACAAATGAAAAGTTTGTGATCAAACTTTTCCCTATATTTCTAACTATATGGCTGCATTTTTGTTCAAAGTTTTTGGCCACCACAGGTGTGAACATTGATTTTTAAATCATGATTTTCCAACTTACATGCAAGAGGTATTTAACTCCTTATGGGTTCAACACTTTCAAATAAAAATTTGAGCCTCATTTTGGATGGTCATCACGTATTACTTTGCATGAAGAAAAGTTTTAGCAAGTCCCGTTTTTCATGTATTTGCCACACATATGAACTCAAACCTTGGTTTTTATTAATACACATTTTTGGGACTTTTACACCTACCCCCTGAACGACCAGCTATGTCTCAACACCCAGCTACCCGAGTTACATCGGTTTCCCGGTTCCCATATAGCCGGTAGGTCTTCGGTACTGTTCTAGCTTGTTCAACAGGCCCGCACACGGCTCGGTCCTCAATAGACACAAGCAGAGCTATAGCACCCAGGCCCCAACGTCCTGCTGCCCTTACTCTCCTCTCTGTCTCATTTTTCTTGCCATGTGTTTCATTTGCTATCTTTACCTGAGCGATGTGCCTCTAGCCTATTCTCACGAGTAGTTCCAACTACTCGACTTGTACTGAATCCTACACTATCTTAGCATTGTAGTAGCTAAACGGGGTTTTCAATCCTAATCCCAACCCATGGTTTTCTTGGCTCTGTATTTGGGTTTTGAACAAGACTCTAATGCAAGAAGTAAGTCGTACTCAAAGTAAGTTCTCAAAACAACAAAAAGTTGTAAAAAGGTTAATGCAAACCGGAGCTTGCCATGCTGCTCTTGGTCGTAAGCTAGCTGCTCTTCCGGAGTGACGAAGTCTAAGACTTCGGGTTCCTCCTCAACCTTAGCGACTACATGAGACAACATAAATATGTATCAATTTAAATGCATTTGAGTTGAATTTAAACTTGTGAAGACAATAAGTCTTACTAGACAGACCCAATGACTCTGAAATTTTTACTGGGGTTTGGATACAACCTAAACAGAGACTTGGCCAAATTTTATTTGCAGCAAAGCTCATTTGATCTCTCCACAAATAATTATGTACTTGACCTTAATTGGAGCTCTTAGGGTGTTCTAGGGATTTTCATGGAGCAAGCCATGAATTTCTGAAATTAGATTTTCAGAGGGTTCTAATGGAGTTGGTCTCACTTAATTTAAAGGTTCCTAGCTAAGGATATGAGCTAAACAATTTCAGAGAAATTCTGAAAATGTTTCTGGACATTTTCTATTTTCTCTGGAACAGTTTCATTAATCACCCCATTAGGTGGATCAAATGAGATCAAATGGATCTGAAATTTTTATGGAAGCTCAGGGATATTTTTGTGAACATCCCAGCAAAATTTCAGAAATTTCCTTCAAAGGGTTCTCCAGTTACAATTCTAAACACTTTAAAATTTGAAGAATTAATTCTGGAGAAATAAGGATTTTTCATGAAGTGAAACTTGATTTGTTGGAAAGTACTCAGAGAGCTGAATCCAACAAAATTTGGTTCACTCGATTTGGAGTTTCCTAGCCAAAGTTATGTGAGTTTGAAGTTTGAACTAAATCTGAAAATTGGGAAAAAGTTTAAACCGCTGCGTGTGGGACCGGGGCTACATGTCAACTTCTCAACGGTCGACACACGGGGCTACAGCATCTTTCGCGTGCAGCTGCACCCGATCCGGTGTCACAGCGAATCCCGGTTTTAAAATATCTGCCGCTGACGCGTTGGACCGGGGGCTTCATCTACCTCCGGCCTCCCACGCTCGGCCGCCGTGACCCCTCGCCGGAGAGCTCGCCAGTGGCCTCTGTTGTGTGCCAAACTCCATGACTTCGGCCGCCTCTGCCTAAGTCCATCCGGGGAACACGATGCTGGGCTTAGCCCGTCATGAAAATCACCGGCACATAGTCGGCAACGAGCGGCGGCTTCGGAAGAACTTCGGCCGTGTTGGCCGACCTTCCTAGCACCCCAAACGATCGAGCAAAAGGCCGTAGAGCATCAGTGGACCCTAGGAAAGACCAACATGAGCTCGAAGCAGCTCGGGAGAGGTCCTAAGTAGGCTCTCACCGTGCGCCCGATGCTTCGCGCATAAGCCGCCGTTGGCAAGCTTCGAAATACGCCATGTACAGAGGTTCTCATGCTAGGTGTGATGAAGCTAACTTGTGTGCCACTAAGCCTAGATCGTGTAGGAACAGTTTGAGGGTCTCTAAACAACTATAGGATGAGAATTTGGCGGATCCGCACCTGAAGGTCGGTCTACGCCGAGTGAAAGGGAAAACTGAAATTCGTCGCCGGTGATCAAACACTTGGGCTGTGGTTCAGGGGTGAGCAGCACCAGTCCCTAACGCATTCGGGGACGCCTTAGCTTGGGCGTAACACCCTCCCACGTGGGCTGTCCACGGGAGCCCGAATTGCAGCGGACTTAGGTCACCGAAAGGAACCCTTGGTAGGGGCGAGATTAACAGAGTTCAGCCAATTTCCAGCAACGGGGAAGGAGAAGGAGATCCTCTCATACCGTTTTGCAGCTTGGAGGGAGTGGAGCGGCTGTGATCACGGGCTTTTCCGATCAATCGAGAGAGCGGCGGCGAGAGCTGTGTTTCTTGTGCGAGGGAGCAGAAAAACAGCCGAATGCCTCTCTCGCCGGCTTGGGCTCGGGGATAAGAAGGCAGGGGCAACGTCGGTCGACGCGGCCAGCCCGAGCAGGAGCTATCCCAGCGACCAGCTCGGTGGCGCCCTCGGATGAAGCCCGAGAAACCGAGTGTTGAATTTTCAGTCGGTTGAATTTGCTATAGAGGCTGACATGTGGGTCCCACCCGTGGTTTAACCTCTGAAATTAAATTTTCCCCACTGCTCTAAACAGTAGAGACCCAATTAACCTTGGTCATATGAATTATCTACCCCTGTGCCATTTGAATTGGAGAGAATTCAAATTGGGTTTTGTTTGACTAAATTTAAGCATATATGCAGTTTGAAACTCAAATAAAGTTTTGAATTTGCTAAACTTAGCTCATGTCAAGATCAACTCCAAATGGAGTGAAAATTGGTGGGTGAGCTCACAAAAATGTGCTGAGCAAGAATATGCCTCCCACTTTTGAATTCATGGGATGGAAACAGTTTGAATTTAAATTGGAGTTCAAACCACCCCCTTTCTAGTTATACCCAAAAAGACCTCAAAAAGGTTTTGGATTTGGGTAAAATTTTGCATGGACATTCTAAGCAAGGTGTAGGACTTTTTCATATGTCTAGCCCCTATATGATGCTTGTGGGCAATGTCACTTTTGCATTTTGTGAGTTTATTCCCTAATAAGCATGTTGATGGTGTTTACTTGCTCTTCAAATGTATTCATCAAGTTTCTTCAAATGAAGTGTGTGTGTGGTGATGAACACTTCGAACATGTGCCAAAAAACTTAGGCCATTACATTCCCCCCCCCCCTTAAAAAATCTCGTCCCGAGATTATCAGGTGAAAATGAGAGAGAGAACGGTGGAAAATTACCGTATATGCGACGTGAAAAGTCGGGGTAGTTTGCGCGAAGAAAAATCCTTCGCCCTCCCATGTCGCTTCATCCACGGAGTGATTACTCCATAGAACTTTGTAGAACCACAACGTACGGTTGCGTGTGGTTCGGGCCTTTTCATCTATAATCTGAACCGGTTGCTCCCGATACGTGAGATCCGGTTTCAGTTCTTCAATATCCTCCAGCTGAATGGTAGTTGATAGCTTGAGACACTTTCTCAGCTGGGAGATATGAAAGACGTCGTGCACACCAAAGAGTGCTTCTGGTAAATTCAGCCGGTATGCTACCGATCCACATCTTTCGGTAATCTGGAATGGACTGATGAATCGGGGTACCAACTTTCCCCTCACCCTGAATCTGTTCACGCCCTTCACTGGAGACACACGTAGGTATACGTGATCCCCAACTTCGAACTGTAATGAGCGTCTTCTCTGGTCAGCATATTGTTTCTGTCGGGATTGAGCGGCTTTTAGGTTCGCTTGAATCAGCCGAACCTTTTCCTCCGCGTTGTTGACAATATCAATCCCGAAGGTAACCCTTTCGCCCGACTCACACCAATACAGTGGTGTGCGGCATTTTCTCCGTATAGCGCCTCGTAAGGCGCCATCTTGATGCTGGCTTGGTACCCATTGTTATATGAGAACTCGGCCAACGGCAAGTGATCATCCCAATTCTTGCCGTGGTTGATAGCACAAGCTCGTAGCATATCTTCTAAAATTTGATTTACCTGCTAGGTTTGCCCATCTGTCTGTGGGTGCTATGCTGAACTACGGATCAATTTCGTCCCCAACGCAGCATGTAGCTGCTCCCAAAAATGGGACACAAATAAATTGCCCCGATCTGATATGATGGTACGGGGTACGCCGTACAAGCATAGTGTCCCAGCCCGGTTACCACGCTGTGAGGGACCACAGGACCTCGTTGGGTGGTGCCGTGATATGCGGCACCCAACAGCACACGGGTCCATGGAAACACATCATATTACATGAAGAGTTTGCGGAAGTGTACAGGAAAGTTTTACAAATAAGTATATCAGAGTAAGCTAAAGCGGAAGACTATCACTCTCACGTCTCGTATCTAAACTAGCAACAAAGAAACGGTCCAGACCGCGGACGTTTCTTACTAGCAACACGAAGACAATCTGCAGTGGCGAGAATGCTCTTTGAGTAAGCACTCGGAGGTTCCCAAGTCTCATCGGCACCCCTTCTCACAAGCATCGAGTCAATTACCTGCAAAACAACTCGGATAGCATCCGTGAGCATAACACTCAGCAAGACTTAACCGTCATCCTAAACATGAAACTCTAAGTGAGGTTATGAACCTAACATAGGATGGCATAAGCATAATTAAACTCGCCTAAAAGTGAATCCTTACTTTCAGTATTAATTGCAGTATTTTAAGTAACCCTGGGCACGCCACATAGGGAATCCACAGTCAAACAAGAAACGCTTTCCCCCGATGTAAATTGCTCATGGCATAAAAGAATCAGTTTGCACTAGCCTATTCATAAAGATCCAATACAAAGGTAGGATAATACTTCACATCAAAATGATTAGTTCCTTTCCCATGCAAGTTCTTACTACATCACGACTGTGAGAACAAGTATGCTCGGTCCATTCCGCGAGCGACGGTGATTCGAATCAATAACACCCGGACTACACGACACACACGCCCGTACTCGACGTTGCCTACAACAACCATCACTGACGTCGTACGTGGCAGCCTTTCCCCCGTTTCACCCCCGCTGAATCGATCAAGTCGCCCCGTACAGTAGATACTCTCATGGTGCACCTACCGACATGATATGTCATGAGAATATTCCCCACATACTGCACACCGGCCGTCCGCCTGAGGCGACCCGAAAAGTCCCAACGACAGCTTCCCGAGGTACATCGGTTTACTGGGCCCCATATAGCCAGCATGACTCCGGTACACAACTCAAACTTGTTCAACAGGGCCGCATACGGATCGGTCCTTGACTGACACGGACAGGTCCACAGCACCCAGGCCCCTATGTCCTGCTGCCCCTACAACCTTCCGGTCTCAACTTTAACTTGCTAATTCATTTACGAACCAATCCCGTATGCCCCTGTTGTTCCTGAAACTGCGAGTAGCATCTCACCACTCGACTTCTACCGAACCGTACTTAAGCATGGCAGTTCTACACGGTGACAGACACTTACCCAATACTTCATGGGTCATTTGGCTATGCAAGAGGAGTATCAAACACTAGACCTAATGCACAGTTCAAATCTTAACCAAAGATGAATACAAAATAAAAACTTAATAGCTGTTAAATGCAAACCAGAGCTTGCCTGATTTGCAGGGTAGTTGTATATAAACAGCTAGTGCCCTTGCTGATCCACCCTTGATTCTCCGGAGCTTGATCCACTTCATTGAATCACTCCTTTGAATCCGCTTCTTTGTGGTGCCTATTGAAATGCATATGCACATGCTTTATGGAATGTAATGGAAAGAAGTTATGGAATTAATTTCTTAGGAACAGAGGTTGTGTGGAAAAGCCAAGAATGGCTTGGTTTGCCTCTGTTGTGCAAAGAAACAAACTTAAACTAAATCGACCTTAAGGTGTTAGCTATACACTAACCATTATCCCTAATGAACATAAAAAGATTTGAGTGCAACTGAAGAATAAGAACTCCAATGGCCTCAAAACTTTTACAGAAGGTTCTATACTACCTAAGGATTTAGCTTGCCGAATTGCAGCTAATGTGGAGTCATATTGTGTCCTCTATAATTCTCACAAGGTCTCTCATGTATTTCCACCTATACATAAGTATGGAGAATAGGAACAGGGAGTTCAAGGACTCATCTTGGGCTGATAATTTACATGAGTTCTTGATCACATGAGAGTAATCTGATCCAAAATTCAGCCCTTTTACTTGAGTAGTTCTCCCAGAACAATTCTTTAAGCATTCCTACTCAAAAGAATTAATTCTGAGGTAATGTGCATTTTCATGCTCATTTAAGGGAACTACAATTTCAAGTATGTCTCAGAGAGCTTGCCTAAATTTTCCTATGATTTTTGGAGCTATGGATTGCTCAGAATCGATTGTTGAAGTGGGAAACATTTTCTGAAAATGTTTCTGGGCTCTTTTGAACAGAGTAGTTTGCATTTAGCAAATTCCTACTCAAATTATCTTCAAATGAGCTGAAATTTGCTAGTAGGTCAACACCATGCTAAAGAATATTCTTGCAAAATTTGGGGATTTTTGGATAAACCAAACTCCCTCAATAATTCTTTTTCCCAATATTTTCAAAGAATTTTCCAGAATATAATATTGACTTTCATACAAAGCTGAGTTTATATTCTGATAGAACTCGGAAAGATGAACCCAACCCAATTGGAATCACTCAAATTGGAGTTTTCTAAAGGGAGTTATGATTTTCCCAAGTTTGAGCCAACCCTGGAATTATTTTCCTACTGAAAACATTGCTGGACCCACTGTTTTAAACTCCAGCCAATCAGAATCGGGCCACACCGGGGCCACGGGGTTTTTCACGCCAGCATGCGGGATCCCAGCCACACCCGATCCCGGATTTGAATTCTGAGCTGCTGACAGTCGGGGCCCACGCTTCGTCTTCTTCCTCCAGCTCCCCTTCGCGCGCCCGCCGCCCAGCTCGCCGGCTTCCCGTTTCCGGCCACCGCCTGAGCCAAAACTTGCCGCCAGGGGGTTATTAACGTCAAGGAACACGATGGTGGGGCGTTCTAGGGCTGCCGGCGACCGGAAGATAGCTCGCGACGTGTGGCGGCCTCGGTTGCCCTTCGGCGCTGTCGGCCGTGGGTTCTAGCCCGCCAAACACTCAACCAATGAGCTCTACAGCATCAGTGGATGATCGCAAGGCTCGGCATGGCCCCCAAATGGCTCTGGAACAGCAGCATGCCGGTCGTCACCGTGCGCCCGATTTGGTCCGCCGGAAAAGTGCTCGGTAGACCTCAAAATACGTCGCTCCAAAGGGTTTCCATGCGACGGATGCTAAAGAGAATATGATCGCCGGCTAGTACAGCTCCTACATGCAATGTTTGACGAGCTAAGAACGAATAGAAGTGGAGAATTTTGGATTCCCGTACCGGATGCTCGGGTTAAAGCCGCCGGAGCCAAATCCCGAAATTCGCCGTCACTAGCTCACGGCACGGCTTGAGCTTTGGGTGAGAGCAGCACAGTGGCCATGCGCTCTCGTTTCCGCCCTCACTTGGCCGTGAAAGCTCCTGTGGAGAGCTGTCCACGTGAAGCCGATCACCTATTTTCGTTGGGTTGCCGCGGTTGAGGTCGTTCTCGTGGAAGGAGGCTGGAGCTTGCGAGTTTTTGGGTCAGGGAGGTGGAGGCCGAGCTCGCGGCGATGTTTAGCAGCTCGGGGAGGGAAGGACGCCAGTGTGCCTTCGGTTTCCGACCGACCGAGAGGGCGGAGGGGGAGAGCTCGGTTTGCTCAGCGTTCTCGCGAGAGAGGAAGGCAAATGAGCTTTTGTTCGGTCTGAGGGCCTGTGATCACGTTGAGGACGCGGTCAGGGCCGACCCCGGGGCGCCAGCGCAGGGAGGCAGGCAGCAGGAGCTGTCGCCGGCAAGCTGCTCGGTGGCGCTCGGGTTCTGTTCGGTGGAATCCCCCACCGAAGCTGAGACTTAGGGTGTAAGGCAACCCTCTTTAGCTCTATGATCTGTGGGTCCCACTATATAGCTGCATGTCTATTCAAAGTTTTTGGGTCACCACATGTGTGAACTTTGATATTCAAATCTGATTTTTAAACTTACATGCAAAGAGACATTTAACTCCTTATTGGTTCAACACTTCTAAATAAAAATGTGAGCCTCATTTTGGATGGTCATCCATGTATCACTTTGCATGAAGAAAAGTTTTAGCAAGTCCCATTTTTCATGTCTTTGCCACACATATGAACTCAAACCTTGGTTTTTATTCATACACATATTTGGGACTTTTACACATAGGATCCGTGAGATGTACAGTTCAGCATACTTCTTGGAGTTGTAGTTGGTGTTGACCGGGATGAAATGGGCAACTTTGGTGAGCCAGTCGACGATCACCCACACAGAATCATGTTTCTTAAAAAGGGTGGGTAAACCGACGATGAAAGTCATGCTCACATCCTCCCACTTCCAGGCAGGAACGCCCAGTGGTCGTAGCAGTCCCGGTTTCCGCATATGATCTGCTTTCACCCTTCGACATGCATCACACTCGGACATGTACTTTGCGATCTCCCGCTTCATCCGTGTCCACCAAAACTTGCTTCTGAGTTCTTGATACATTTTTTTGCTGCCGGGGTGAATAGAAAACTTTGACAAGTGAGCCTCATCAAAGATTTTCTTCCTTAACTCTGGGTTACGGGGTACGACGATCCGGTCCTTGAACCATAGGGCGCCGTCTCCGTCTTTCCGGAAACATTTCAGTTCCCCACTGTCTATACGTCTCCGCAAATGCGACATGCCCTTGTCATTTTTCTGGGTTGCCGCTATCTCTTCACGTATGGTGGGGATCAAAGCTATGTTGTAGAGAGCTCCATTTGGAATCACATGCAGTGGTGGTTCGCTCTCTTCCAACGGTGTGATGGTGAGATTTTTGACGTGTGACTTGCGGCTCAGCGCATCCGCCACTACGTTTGCCTTGCCGGGGTGACAATGGATCTCTATTTCGTAATCCGTTATCAATTCTAACCATCTTCGTTGCCTCATGTTCAGCTCCTTCTGAGTGAATATGTACTTGAGGCTTTTGTGGTCGGTATATAAATGTACAAAGTTACCGAGTAGGTAGTGCCTCCATATTTTAAGTGCAAGTACCATGGCAGTGAGCTCCAAGTCGTGAGTTGGATAATTCTGCTCATGGTTTCTAAGCTTCCGTGATCCATACGCGACCACTCTTCGGTCTTGCATCAGCACACATCCGAGCTCAATGCTGGATGCATCACAGTACACATCGAACAGTTTTGTTGTGTCTGGCTGCGCCAAAACCGGTGCCGATGTTAGGTGTCTCACTAATGCCTTGAACGCTGCTTCACATGTTGGGCTCCAAACATATTTGGTAGCCTTCTTCAGCAGCTCCGTCATAGGCTTGGCAATCTTCGAGAAGTTCGGAATGAACCTCCGATAATATCCCGCGAGTCCGAGGAAACTCCGTACATCGTGAACAGTTCTCAGGGATTTCCAATTCAGCACTTGTGTGATTTTACTCGGGTCTACAGCGATGCCCTCTGCTGAGATAATATGCCCGAGAAAAGGCACTTGCGATATCCAGAATTTGCACTTGCTGAATTTCACGTATAGCTTGTGATCCCGCAGCCATTGCAAGACTATACGCAGATGCTTCTTGTGTTCTTCCTCCGACTTGGAATATACCAATATGTCGTCGATGAAGACCACGACAAACTTGTCCAGCTCCAGCATGAATGAGTTCATCAAATACATGAAGTGAGCTGGAGCGTTGGTGAGGCCGAAGGACATGACCAGGTACTCATAAAGTCCGTACCTCGCCGAGAAAGCTGTTTTCGGAGTATCCTCAGCCCATATTTTAATCTGGTGGTACCTGGATCTTAAGTCCATCTTGGAAAAGATCTTTGCTTCGACCAACTGATCAAACAACATGTCGATCCGTGGCAACAGGTACTTGTTCTTGATGGTTACAGCGTTTAGTGGACGATAGTCCACGCAAAGCCGCAACTTCTCGTCTTTCTTCTTCACAAATAATGCCGGACAGCCCCATGGCGAGGAGCTCGGCCTAATAAAACCCTTCTCCAGCAGGTCCGTTAGCTGAGTCTTCAGTTCAGCCATTTCCTTGGGTGCCATCTTGTACGTCCTTCGGGATATTGGCATGGTTACTGGCGCAAGTTCAATCTTGAACTCCACCTCTCTGTCGGGGGGCATCCCCGGTAAATCATCCGGGAACACGTCAAGGAACTCACGGACCACTGGAATGTCTTCCAATCTTATGGTGGTGGATTGATATATACTTGGAAGTTTTATTTCTGGACTGTCCAGAAATAAGGAATGAGATTCGTGCACTTCTGAGTTCAAGTGGACAATTCGAAGGACGGTGTCTAAAACAGCGCCGTGGCAGGTTAACCACAACATCCCTAAGATGACATCGACCTTTTGTCCCTCTAGAACTATGAGAGACGTAGGGTATAGTCTACCCTCTAAGCATAATGGCACTTTTGGGACCATCATGCTTGCTGAAATCTTCCCACCTGGTGAACAAATCAAGTATGGACTATCGGTGGGTAGTATTTGCAAGCTGTATTTAGCAATGAAAGCTTGGCTAATAAAGCTATGCGTGGCGCCTGAATCAAATAATACTATGGCGGTATGCTGGTGGATTTAGAATGTAAAAGTCCCAAAACATGTACATGAATAAAACTAAGGTTTGAGTTCATATGTGTGGCAAAGACATGAAAAAATGGGACTTGCTAAAACTTTTCGTCATGCAAAGTAATACATGGATGATTGTCCAAATTGAGGTTCACATCCTTATTTGAAGGTGTTGAACCAATAAGGAGTTAAATACCTCTTTGCATGCAAGTTTAAAAATCAGATTTTAAATTCAAAGTTCACACCAATGGTGGCCTAAACTTTGAATAACCATGCAGCCCTAGATTTGGAAATTAGGGAAAAAGTTTAATGACCAACTTTTCATTTTTAGGGTGGGCTCCAAAAAGGAATTATGGAAGCATTTTCCAAACTCCAACCAAATTCAAATTGTCGTGCAAATTCAAACTGAATTTGGAGAATTCAAATTATAGCCCACCTTTCAAACTCAGAATTTTTGGAATTGAGAAGATCAACATGAGGAGATATTTTGGAGGAAAAGGGGGGCGGGACCCACATGTCATTGAGCTGGGGATCTAAACTTGCACCTGAAGCAAACAAATGACTCTGTCTCTGTTTTGATCGAACCAACCGAGAGCTGCCCGGGCGCCACCGAGGAAGCCACCGCGCCACCACCTGCTCGTTGCCCGAACGCGCTGGAGACCAAATAAGTGGCCCTCCTCGTGCATCAACGTGATCCTTACCGCCTCTGACCGAAGCAAACCCCGTTTGCCTTCTCCACCTCGCGAGTGAACACAAAGCCGAGCTCCCTCCCCTCAGCTGCTTGGCCTGATCGGAAGAATGGCAAAATACTCGCGCCCTCTCCTCCCCGAGCTGCTAAATCACACCCTGAGCTCCGCACACACCTCCCCGATCCGGTAACGAGCGAGTTCCGGCCTTCCTTGCTCGAGAACAACCGCCACAGCAGCGACCTAGCTCAAGAACGTGATTGGGCGCTCGTGGACAGTCCTCCACAAGGGGCTTCACGGCTGAGCAATCACGGCTACGGGAGCGCCCCACGGTGGTGCTGCTCTCCTCCAATTCTTGGAGCAAACCGTGAAGCATCGGTGGTGAATTTCTAGTTTTTGCTCCGTCGAGTTCTACCCGAGCAACCGGTACGGTTTCTTCAAATTCCCCCTCTCTGATCCTCCGTAGATCATCTTTGCTTTAGGATTCGTTGCATGAAAACACCTCGGAGTGACGTATTCCGAGCTTTACCTAGCGTGTTCTTCGCCGAATCAATCGGGCGCACGATGCCAAGCTACTTGCCGCAGTTTCCGAGCTAATCCATGACCTTGCCGAGCTTTGCGATCACCCACTGGTGCTGTAGAGCGGGTTGGCCGACGTTTTGGCGGGTTGGAACCCACGGCCGATGGTGCTGAACCCCAACCGAGGCCGTCGCACGTCGCCGAGGCATCTCCGGTCACCGACATCCCGAGACAACCCCACAGCCGTGTTCCTTGATGTAAATCATGCACTGGCGGCGATTTTTAGCTCAGGTGGCGCATGGAAACAGCCGGCCGGCGAGCACCGGCTTGCTCCGGCGAGCTGAGCGCGCGGGCGCACGAAGGGCCGGCCAGAGGAGGAAGGCCGTGGGCCCTGGCTGTCAGCGGTAGAAAAGTTTAAATCTGGGATCGGCTCTGCTGGCGCGCTGAAGAGCTGTGGACCCGGTGTGGCTTCAATCCTATTGGCTAGGATTTAAACAGTGGGTCCAGCCGAGTTTTCAGTAGGAAAAATAATTCCAGAGATGGCTACAACTTTGGAAATTCATATCTCTCTGTAGAAACCTCCAAATTGAGTGATTCCAATTGGTATTGGATTTATCTTTCAGAGTTCTATCCAAATATGAACTCAGATTTGTATGAAAGTCAATATTGTATTCTGAAAAATTCTTTGAACGCTTTCTGGAAAAGAATTATTGAGGGAGTTTGGGTTATCCAAAAATACAAAAATTTTGCCAGAATATTCTTTATCGTAGTGCTGACCTTCTAGCAAATATTCAGCTCATTTGAAGAATATTTGATTAGGAAGTTGCTAGAAACAATCTGCTGTGTTCATAAGAGTCCAGAAACATTTTCAGAAAATGTTTCCCACTTGTAAAATCTATTCTGGGCAATCCATAGATCCACAAATCATAGGAAAATTTAGGCAACCTCTCTGAGACATATTTGAAATTGTAGTTCACTTAATTGAGCATGAAAATGCACATTATTTCAGAATTAATTCTTTTGAGTAGAATCGATTAAAGAATTGTTATGGAAGAACTACTCAAGTAAAAGGGCTGAATTTTGGACCAAATTAATTGCATGTGACCAAGAACTCACATGTAAATTATCAGCTCAATCTGAGCCCTTGAGCTCCCTGTTCTTATTCTCCATACTTATGTATAGGTGGAAATACATGAGAGACATGTGAGAATTATGGAGAACACAATTTGACTCCACATTAGCTGCAATTTGGCAAGCTAAATCCCTATGTAGTGTAGAACCTGCTGCAAAAGTTTGAGGCCATTGGAGTTCTTGTTCTTCAGTTGCTTTCAAATCTTTTCAGCTCATCTATTGTCACGCCCGGTTTTACAAAGGGCAAAACCGGCCGCAATCTACGTGTATGCCAGGATCGGTTTAGTTCATACACGTAGGACATATAGTGATAAACAGTTATATATCGAAAATAAACGCATTTATACCTTAATTTTAGTCTCGAGTAGCAGCGGAAGAGGAGAAGCTTCTAGGGCCATCCACATGCGAATCGACTGGCAGCAACGTGACCTTCACACCGTCTTCATTTGATCTTCTTTTCACTGAGCAACAATTATAAAAGAGGAAAAAGACAAACGCCTAAGTACATAGAGTACTCAGCAAGTGTGGGAAGTAGATGAAATGCAGGCAATTAACAAGAAAGGCTAGACACGGGTTAAGCACTAAGCAACCTATCCTTAGTCTTATCAGGCGTCCTATTTATTTAGTGAAATTCCCGCCCAACCCAAATATATCTCCAAGTGATCTCCACTATCACTGTAATCTCAATCCAAGCCACCATTCCCAAACCATATCAAACCGATCCACACTAATCATGAGAGAGATACCAGCCCTCTCTTGACCGTGAGCACGGCTGTCTAGACAGTTTTGGCTCTGCAGAGTTTGTACCCTTTACCCACAAGTCGTGTTTTCATCGTCCGTCGGCGACTCAAGAAACTCCTTTCCGCCCTCTCACACTCCCTATGGTGTGGGGCCAGGAGTACATGACAAGGCCTTTACATTGCACTACCCAACCCGTGCACACCCGCTAAGGATTCACCGCTGCGGCACTCTGAAACCTCTGCCGCAGAAGCCCCCTCTTGCGCCACTTACACATCTCTCTAGTGTACACAAGGAAAGATAGGAACAACTTAATTGGCCACACTACCCCATAACAGTTCTTGTGGTGGCACTGTATAAGCCAGTTGACGGGTCTCACGAACCGGTCCTTAGGATCTACGCAGGCTAACCAACCACAAACCCGAGTCTCGTGCACTCGGCACCCACCGTAACCCACCAGCCTGCTAGATCCCTATTCTACCCTCATACACCACATACATCACCACATCATCACAATCATCATGATACATCAAATTTAAATGAAATAACTCCCATCCCGACATCTAAGCAGGGCTAAGCATGAAAATAATGACATAAATGTAAACCCTAGTCTACCCATCCCGGCTACAAGGCAAGTTATGGAAATTCTAGTAAACAACCAACACATGGGATTCAATTTAAGACCTAAGCATGCAATTCTAACTAAAATCCTAAAAATGGAGAAATATTGTCAAGGGCACTTGCCTTTTTCTTATATCGTTGCTCAGCCCGCTGGACGAGCTCTTGATCTGCAAAGTCTTTGTGTTGCTTTCTTGATCGTCACATGTACATGTACACAATCTTCTCCGCCTGCCGACTCATCGGTGAGTAGGACGGCGCGGACATCCTCGATGTCAGCGGCGTCAGGCAACGCGGTCGTTCCGTGGGAGCTGTCCGTTTGCGGCGTTGGCGCCAGGGACACAACCCACTTGCACCTCTTGGCGTGCTCGATGCCGTAGCAGAGTGCGACGCCGGCGGCGGCCGCGACGGCGCTGACGACAGCCATCCTGGCCAACGCGAGGCACACGACGGTGGCGATGAGTGCGACGGGGACCCGGTACGGCCACGGCAGGTTGGGAATGTTATCAACCCAACGGATACCACCTACTGCCCTGCAGGGCACGCCGATGGCAAGCGCTGCGTATGTCCTCCTGGGCTATTTCCAGCAGACCATACTATCGCGTTACTGACCACACGATGGGGTCTCCCCTTACTTGCCTAATGCACACTAGGGATCAGCGTTTCATATGAGCTCAGGAACATGAAGAGTCCAAGAGTTCATATTAACGTCTCACACCAAGCTGTGAGACCTTTCCCTGAACCACATTCCTCGTCAGGGGAGCTAACCGAAATTGAACCGCTTTCGGTGGCGTTCCTTACCATTCTTACCAGAACGTAGGTGCGTCGTTACAGAATCAAAATTCAGAATTATAACACATAAGTTAGTTCTGCCACTTTAAGTAACTATACTACTATAGTCCTTATGTGGGCCTAATATCGTTTCCTCACCGTATCCTAAGTTTTTGTCGTAATACAATCCTTATTCCGTGTGCTATTACCAATGCGGCTCTGATACCACGCTGTGGGGACCCCGCCGTCCCGATCACTCACGGGGACGGGATACCTCGCCCGGGAATCGCATTGGGTGGTGCCGTGCGATGCGGCACCCAACAGCACACATAATAAAGCATCATATTACATAAATCAAGCGGAAACTTACAAAGTTTTGACTTTACAAATACTTCTCAAAATAAACTACAGCGGAAGACTATTACAACTCATGACTCATATCTATGCTAAGCAACAGAGAAGGTGTCCAGCCCGCGGAACCTTCTCACTAGCAACACTATCACAGTAGCGGCGGCGGGGGTTGCCATGAGTTCACCACTCGGAGAGTTCCGAATCTCCTTAGGCACCCGTACATCTCAGCGTACAGTTATTTCCTGCAAAACTTGTGCAGTATCTGTGAGCACGAAGCTCAGCAAGACTGACCCGTCACCCTAGTCATGAAACTCTATATGATGGAAATAGAGGGCTGATTATAGAAGTTTGCACAAACGACCAACTTGAGCTAAAGGGAAGTCCTTACTTCAAGTTTTAAGCAACTTTTATAGCCCTCACGCAATTTACATCGAGACTCCACAATCAAACAAGAAACGCTTCATCTCGATGTCACTTGCCCGAGGTGAAAGTAACTTTAGTGAGCTATCCTAGACTCAAACTGACCTTGCGCCATTAACGTCGAGACTCCACAATAAAACAAGAAACGCTTTGCCTCGACGCTACTAGCCCAAGGTGGCAATTAAATTTAGTGAAGTGTTACTCGTTCCTCATCTCCATTATGAGGATTACCCACGAAGCATATTAAATGTTTTCCCGGTTCATTACTACGTCACGACGCAGAGAACAAGTATGCTCACTACCGCGAGCGACGGTGATTGCAATCAAAAACACCCGGCTGACACGACACGTACGCCCGTACTCGACGTTGCACACAGCAACCGTCACTGACGTCGTACGTGGCCACCTTTCACACGACACCCAAATGTCGAACCGGTCCCACCGACTGGGATTAAGTCTCTCTACGGCAAACCCTCGTAGGGCAGACTTCTCTATCCTTTCAGCATCGGCATCAGACGGTGAGGTATGCCTCGACACCCAGGTTAACATGTTACATCGGTTTCCTGGGTCCCATATAGCCAGTATGCATCCGGTACACAACTCAAACTTGCCCAACGTGCCGCACACGAGAACGGGCCTTAATCGACTCAGACATAGACTAGGCTCACAGGACCACGTCCTTGACCTTCCATCCACTGCCCGGTCTCCATTCCCACTATGAGGATCAATTCCCAACTCTTCCGATTGATCCCCCTAAATCCCTGTTCACGAGTAGGAATCTGCCCACTCGAGGTTTGCTTCTTTTAATCCACTTTTGTTGAGATCAGCAGTTATAATGAATTGATAACATATCCTACATTAAACTCCAGGGTTTTCTGGGTCATGCATTTGGGGTTTCATACCATCTAGACGTAATGCAATAAATATAATGCTAGACGTATGAAGTGAATACAAATAAAAACTTGTAAATTTGATGCAAACCGGGGCTTGCCTTTGTTTTGCAGGGGACTTATATATATATGCAGTTAGTGAAGACCACTTGGTGCTTGATCAACCTCTTTCCTCTTTCCTTGATTTCTACTCCGATGACTTCAACTCCTCCACGTAGATACTACACGTGATGAATATGCATATTGTTTAATTGTAAAGACTTGCTACAAGTCCTAATAACAAGTTTTCAAGAACTGGAACTCTGTTTAAGAATTTAAAATGACACTGGTGCTAGTGGTTTAGGTTTGGATCTAAGCATATGATTAAAGTCTAAGTGGTTTTTCCCCCTCTTCTATATTGATCACTTAAGGAGGTTAAAAAGAACAGGGGTAATCCAGGGCTCCAATGGAGCTGAGGATTTTCATGTGTGTTCCTTGTCACAAGAAAACACTCTGGACCAAAAATTAGCACTTTTTATTGAGTGGTTTGTTCAGAATAATTTCCAAGCAATTAAGCAATGAAGAATTAATTCTGAGATCACACCCATGTTCATGCAAAAATTAGTGAACCACAATTTCAATTATAGCTCATAGAGTTTGCATGAATTTTCCTAGCATTTTTGGAGCTAAGGAATAGCTAGAACTGGATTTCCAAGTTTTGGAAATTCTCTGAAATTGTTTTCTGTATTCATTTGAATACAGAAACTTAAAATCAGAATTAACCTAACTAAATCAACTCCAAATGAGTTGAGAATTTTTCAGGTGTTCACCAATACCCCAAAGACTATTCTAGCAAAATTTGAGGATTTTTGGATTAACCAAACTCCCTCTAAATATCTTTTGCTGGAAAGCTTTGAAGAATTTTACATAATTAAATAAAAGGTTTCATACAAACTGGGTTCTACATTTGGATAGTACTCTATCAGAGGAATCCAACAAAATTTGTTTCACAATTTTTGGACTCTCCTACCCAAAGTTGAAGCTATTCAAAGTTTGAACTGAAAACTGAAATTCCCCAAAATGTTCAAATACTGTCTGTGGGTCCGGGGACAGGTGTCACTCGCTGAGGCAAGCCACACGGGGCTACAGGGTATTTCCCGCGCCGCCACACCAGATCCCTGCGCCACAGCCGATCAAATATTTGAAAAACTGTCACTGACGGGCGGGACCCACCGGGTCGTCTTCTACCTCCGACCCCCGCGCCCGCGCGCCGCCGTGCTCGCCGGAGTTCGACGGACCCCGGCCTCCCGGCCATCCCCCGAGCTCTCCCTCGCCGCTAGGGCCTTATTTCACGTGCTGAACACGATGGAACACCCTTCCCCGGTCGGTGATGGCTCTAACCTAGCTGGCCCCGGTGCGGCGGCTCTGGACCGGTTCGGCAACGTCGCCCGGTCACCGTAGCCTGCCCAGACCTCGGTGGAATGGTGCTACAGCACCAGTGGACCAAGGGGATGCTCGACCTAGCCTCAAAACTGCTCGGGACCGGTGGCTAATGGTGTCTCACCGTGCACCCGAAACCTCCTCCGCGTTTGAGGTCGGAAATTCTGGATTTCATGCGGTCTACGTGCATCTTTCCAACTAGGGTTGTGAAGGACTACTGATCGCCGGTTAGTGGCGGTCCTGTGTGCAAGGTTTCACGGCCTAAGAACGAGAGGGACGATCGAATTTGGTATTACCGTATCAGAAGGTCGGATGGTGCCCGACGGCGATCTTTTCCCAAATTCGAGCCCGGTAGATCATCTCATGGCTTGAACTTTGGGGACGAGCATCAGGGGCTCCCAGCGCCTCCGAGGGCGCTCTAGCTCGGGCCTGAGAAGCTCTCGGTGGGGCTGTCCACGTGAGACCAGCTCCAGTTCTCCGCCGGACAGCTCTGTTTTCTCGACGCCGTTTGCCGAATTGTGCGCGTCACAGGCTAGGGCCTTTGGTGTTGCGGGGCTGGTGTGGTAGAGCAGGCACAGGCGCTGCTTTTCTGTACTGCCGGTGCGCACAACCGAGGTTTGGTTGAGGCCGGCGATCGGGGAGAAAGGAGTGCGGCGGTGAGCGCCGATTGCTGTTTGCGCGTGGGAATAACAGCTAGCGCGCGATCAAAGTGAAGACGGCAACGTGCTGCAGCCGGTTTCCGGGGTAAGGAGCAGGCCAGCGCGAAATGGGAGCAGGAGGTGGAGCCTCGGTCGACGGGGGCGGTCGCTCGGTGTCGCCCCGGGGTTACACCTCGGTGGAGTGAAGACCAGAGAGAAAACTTAAGTGTTAAGTATACTCATTCCTATGACATGTGGGCCCCACAACTAAGTACCTCTTTTCCTCAAAATATCTCCAAAGTTTGACAATTATCCAACCCAATTGTTTGAAAATTGGAAACTGAGCTCATTTGACAAGTTTGGACAAATCCCATGCAAATTCAAATGTTCATTTGAATTCTTTGCACATTTGACTCCCTTTGGAAAAATGGGCAGCAAATCTTTTCAACAATTAATGAAACTTTGCCTCCCCACTAATTTGGACCTAAGGAATCCAAATATGCCACTTGATCCTTGTGTTAGCTGCTGCAAACAATAGTTTGGACACAACAGTTTTGAATTTCTCATTGTGTCCTTCTCTCACTTAAAGTTTGAATTTACCTTTAGTCCATCTCTGATTTTTAAACCCTTCCCTTGCACTTGAGCTCTTCATTTCTGGGGTTTTAATCTACATGAGGTCCATCCATGCAGCAACCCTAAGTTTGTTTAGAAGAATTCTCACCAATGTTATCATATGTGGGAAAAAGTTTCAACTAAGCCCCTTATTCATACACATGACTCCAACATTTGTGCAAACTCATGTTTCTTTGTATTCACATTTTTGGGACCTTTACAGGCCCTTGACGCACAACTTGACGAAAGCCGTGAACATGGCGAGCATACGAGGTCGTAGAGGAAGTTGATGAACTCGACGATCTCACTCATCTCTGTGAAGTAGCAAGCAAATTAAAATCTTCGCACATCAGAATCAAAACTATTGTAATTAAATAGATTTGAGAGCACAATCTAATGTCTCACTTATCTTGATGCAATATTCGCACATCAGCACCAGAAGACTCGACCTTGCAGCCAGCTCCTTCAACATCTTATCCGCAGCCCTCAAGTCTTTCCGATCATCAACATTCAACACAAGGTAGGAGAAATGATTGTCTAGCACCACACCCAGACCACCAAGTGACAGCATGAGATCACATTGTTGCTTAACAGTTTCATCCAATAACACATCAGCAACCACCCTCACCTTCCGGGATGCAACAATCTCTAAAAGTTGAAACTCCAAGCATCCCTCCGGGGAGAGGCACTCGCCATCTCAATACCTGTCGGTGTGGATGATGTCCTTGATGAGCTGCAGGATGGGGTCGATGTCCGGGAGGATCTTCACCGCAGCAGCCCTTCACGAAAGTGGGGTCTTCGGAGCACCAACCCCTGGCGGGTCAGCCAGCTTGAACGCCGGTGGGCGCGCCGGGGGAGGTGGCGGCGTGGCGCTGGAGGTGGTGGTCGACTTCGGGGAGAGCGATGCACGGAGGGGGAGGGAGCGGCGTCAGCCATGGGTGCGGGAGGAAATGGGGTAGCTACATGCAGAGGGTACGGGGGCACCGGTTATGGAGGGGGATGCCGGCGACGTGAAAAGGGGCAGGAAGAGGCGGAGCCGGGAGGCAGTGAGGCGGAGGCGGTGGAGCTGACCGGTTGCCGTGAGGGGCCTTACCGCCGTGGCGTTGCAGCAGGCCCAGCGGAGGAACCGGTACGCTAGGACGGCGGTGGTGGACGCGGCGGTGACCTCGGGAGGAGGAGGCGGCGGAGTAGGCGGCCATGGAGGGGCACACACGCGGAGGTGAGGGAGGAGGCGAGCTGGGGGCGGCCATGGCGTGGTGGAGTTGGGAGGGGGGCGATCTGCAGAGGAGCTCGAGGGGGGGGGGGGTCGGTTGAAGGAGGGAGCAGGGAGAGGCAGCGAGCGGCGGCGCCGAGGGAGGACGGCGGGGAGGTCGTCAGCTGGGGGGGAGAGAACGGAGGCGGTGAGGCTGGGGGCTGCGGCGGAGCACGGGGTGGAGAGGCGGCGCTGGTGGAGGACGGCAGCGCCGTGGGTGTGCGCCTGCTGGGAGGAGGCGGCTAGCTAGGGCCTGAGCAGGGTAGGCACCTGCCAAGGGGGTCGGAGCAAAAGCAGAGAAGGCGCCGTGGCTAGGGTTCAGCGGGTGGAGGGGAGCCTCGGGGGCGGGCGCAAGCAGGGAGGAATGCGTGGCTTCTTTTTGACCGGGAGGGAGAAAGAAGAAAGAATGGAGAAAGTGGGCGCTGACGTGTGGGCCCCACTTGTCATAGAAAGGAGAAAAGAATCCTATGCTAGAGTTTTTGGCAGGGAAATGAGATGGGCTGCGGGTTGAAAATGGGTTTCGGCCCAATTTGCTTTTGGGTTGTCTTTTCTGTTTTGCTTTTTGCTTGGGTTTTTATTTAGCTAATCCAAATTCAATTTTAAACCAAGTTTCTAACATGTTTAGAATTTTTTTTACATTTTTAAAATACAGGGTGTTACAACACTACCCCCCTTAAACGGAATCTCGCCCCGAGATTCTAATAACCAAGAATGCACCCTACCCAAAGTCGTTGGCTTCATAAAAATCTTAAAAGCTTGTTGACTCGTTGGTCGAGCGTCTTCTCGGTTACTCTTCCTTCTTCACTGACTTTGTTGGCCAGGTGTTTATCGAA
Source organism: Neostapfia colusana (assembly GCA_030760725.1). Classification (NCBI taxonomy): domain Eukaryota; kingdom Viridiplantae; phylum Streptophyta; class Magnoliopsida; order Poales; family Poaceae; genus Neostapfia; species Neostapfia colusana. The sequence continues at coordinate 36,187,745 of JASWHV010000009.1, read as the reverse complement.
TCCAATCGTAGTGGAAGTGTTGTAACGTGACGTGCTACCCCCCTTAAATAGAAAAGTGTTATGGTTTTTCTTAACAGCGTGTTTCTATTTCATTAAGAGCAAACGCATGGTCTTCACTCGCGGAACAATTAAACCTAAGCGAGTGTCGTATACGATTCTTCAAGCAGTCTTCTTCTCACTCCAAGTTATCTTCGCACATTGATCTTTAAGCTCCTGCCGGTTAAGTTGATTCTTCGTCTTCATGAGTAAGGTCAAAAGGAAGTCTTGCGGGTCTTTTCTAACTAAGGTCACGTGCCTAGAGTCGATATATAGCTCTGATACCACTCTGTCACACCCGGTTTTACAAAGGGCAAAACCGGCCGCAATCTACGTGTATGCCAGGATCGGTTTAGTTCATACACGTAGGACATATAGTGATAAACAGTTATATATCAAAAATAAACGTATTTATACCTTAATTTGAGTCTCGAGTAGCAGCGGAAGAGGAGAAGCTTCTAGGGCCATCAACAGGCGAATCGACTGGCAGCAACGTGACCTTCTTCACACTGTCTTCATTTGATCTTCTTTTCACTGAGCAACAATTATAAAAGAGGAAAAAGACAAACGCCTGAGTACATAGAGTACTCAGCAAGTGTGGGAAGTAGATGACATGCAGGCATTTAACAAGAAAGGCTAGACACGGGTTAAGCACTAAGCAACATATCCTTAGTCTTATTAGGCGTCCTATTTATTTAGTGAAATTCCCGCCCAACCCAAACATATCTCCAATTGATCTCCACTATCACTATAATCTCAATCCAAGCCACCATTCCCAAACCATATCAAACCAATCCACACTAATCATGAGAGAGTTACCAGCCCGCTCTTGACCGTGAGCACGGCTGTCTAGACAGTTTTGGCTCTGCAGAGTTTGTACCCTTTACCCACAAGTCATGTTTTCATCGCCCGTCGGTGACTCAAGAAACTCCTTTCTGCCCTCTCACACTCCCTATGGTGTGGGGCCAGGAGTACACGACGAGGCCTTTACATTGCACTACCCAACCCGTGCACACCAGCTAAGGATTCACCGCTGCGGCACTCTGAAACCTCTGCCGCAGAAGCCCCCTCTTGCGCCACTTACACATCTCTTTGGTGTACACAAGGAAAGATAGGAACAACTTAATTGGCCACACTGCCCCATAAAAGTTCTTGTGGTGGCACTATATAAGCCAGTTGACGGGTCTCACGAACTGGTCCTTAGGATCTACGCAGGCTAACCAACCACAAACGCGAGTCTCGTGAACTCGGCAGCCACCGTAACCCACCAGCCTGCTAGATCCCTATTCTACCCTCCTCATACACCACATACATCACCACATCATCACAATCATCATGATACATCAAATTTAAATGAAATAACTCCCATCCCAACATCTAAGCAGGGCTAAGCATGAAAATAATGACATAAATGTAAACCCTAGTCTACCCATCCCGGCTACAAGGCAAGTTATGGAAATTCTAGTAAACAACAAACACATGGGATTCAATTTAAGACCTAAGCATGCAATTCTAACTAAAATCCTAAAAATGGAGAAATATGGTTAAGGGCACTTGCCTTTTTCTTATATCGTTGCACAGCCCGCTGGACGAGCTCTTGATCTTCAAAGTCTTCGTGTTGCTTTCTTGATCGTCACATGTACACGTATACAATCTTCTCCGCTTGCTGACTCGTCGGTGAGTAGGCCGGTGCGGACATCCTCGACGTCAGCAGCGTCAGGCGACGCGGTCGTTCCGTGGGAGCTGTCCATTTGCGGCGCCGGTGCCAGGGACACGACCCACTCGCACCTATTGGCGTGCTCGATGCCGTAGCAGAGTGTGACGCCGGCGGCGGCCGCGACGGCGTTGACGACAGCCATCCTGGCCAACGTGAGGCACACGACGGTGGCGATGAATGCGACGGGGACCCGGTACGGCCACGGCAGGTTCGGGTCCTTGACGCACAACTTGACGAAAGCCGTGAACATGGCGAGCATACGAGGTCGTAGAGGAAGTTGATGAACTTGACGATCTCACTCATCTCTGTGAAGTAGCAAGGAAATTAAAATCTTTGCACATCAGAATCAAAACTATTGTAATTAAATAGATATGAGAGCACAATCTAATGTCTCACTTATCTTGATGCAATATTCGCACATCAGCACCAGAAGACTCGACCTTGTAGCCAGCTCCTTCAACATCTTATCCACAGCCCTCAAGTCTTTCCGATCATCAACATTCAACACAAGGTAGGAGAAATGATTGTCTAGCACCACACCCAGACCACCAAGTGACAGCATGAGATCACATTGTTGCTTAACAGTTTCATCCAACAACACATCAGCAACCACCCTCACCTTCCGCGATGCAACAATCTCTAAAAGTGAAAACTCCAAGCATCCCTCCGGGGAGAGGCACTCGCCATCTCAATACCTGTCGGTGTGGAGGATGTCCTTGATGAGCTGCAGGATGGGGTCGATGTCCTGGATGATCTTCACCGCAGCAGCCCTTCACGAAAGCGGGGTCTTCGGAGCACCAACCCCTGGCGGGTCAGCCAGCTTGAACGCCGGAGGGCGCGCCGGGGGAGGTGGCGGCGTGGCGCTGGAGGTGGGGGTCGACTTCGGGGAGAGCGATGCACGGAGGGGGAGAGAGCGGCGTCAGCCATGGGTCCGGGAGGAGATGGGGGAGCTGCGTGCAGAGGGTTCGGGGGCGCCGGTTGTGGAGGGGGATGCCGGCGACGTGAAAAGGGGCAGGAAGAGGCGGAGCCGGGAGGCAGTGAGTCGGAGGCGGTGGAGCTGACCGGTTGCCGTGAGGGGCCTTACCGCCGTGGCGTTGCAGCAGGCCCGGCGGAGGAACCGGTACGCTAGGACGGCGGTGGTGGACGCGGCGGTGACCTCGGGAGGAGGAGGCGGCGGAGTAGGCAGCCATGGAGGGGCACGCACGCGGAGGTGAGGGAGGAGGCGAGCGGGAGGCGGCCATGGCGCGGTGGAGTTGGGAGGGGGGCGATCTGCAGAGGAGCTCGAGGGGGGGAATCGCTTGAAGGAGGGAGCGGGGAGGGGCAGCGAGCGGCGGCGCTGAGGGAGGGCGCCGGGAGGTCGTCGGCCTGGGGGGAGAGAACGGAGGCGGTGAGGCTGGGGGCGGCGGCGGAGCACGGGGTGGAGAGGCGGCGCTGGTGGAGGACGGCGGCGCCGTGGGTGTGCGCCTGGTGGGAGGAGGCGGCGTAGCTAGGGCCTGAGCAGGGTAGGCACCTTCCGAGGGGGTCGGAGCAAAAGCAGAGAAGGCGTCGTGGCTAGGGTTCGGCGGGTGGAGGGGAGCCTCGGGGACGGGCGCAAGCAGGGAGGAATGCGTGGCTTCTTTTTGACCGGGAGAAAGAAGGGAGAAGTGGGCACTGACGTGTGGGCCCCACTTGTCATAGAAAGGAGAAAAGAATCCTATGCTAGGGTTTTTGGCAGGGAAATGAGATGGGCTGCAGCTTGAAAATGGGTTTCGGCCCAATTTGCTTTTGGGTTGTCTTTTCTATTTTGCTTTTTGCTTGGGTTTTTATTTAGCTAATCCAAATTTAATTTTAAGCCAAGTTTCTTGCATGTTTAGAATTTATTTTTACATTTTTAAAATTCAGGGTGTTACATCTATTATGTTCATTAGGGAAAGTGATTAGTGTATAGCTAAAACACTAAGATCAATTTAGTCATTTCTGTTTCTTTGCACAACAGAGGCAAACCAAGCCATTCCTGGCTCTTCCACAGAACCTCTGTTTCTAAGAACTTCATTCTATAACTTCTTTCCATTACATTCTATATAACATGTGCATATGCATTTCAATAGGAACCACAACGAAGGGGATTCAAAGGAACGATTCATTGAAGTGGATCAAGCTCCGAAGAATCAAGGGTTGATCAGCAAGGATACTAACTACTTATATACGACTACCCTGCAAAACAGGAAAGCTCCGGTTTGCATTTAACAGCTGTAAAGTTTTTATTTTGTATTCACTTTCGGTTAAGGTATGAAATGTGAATTAGGTCTAGTGTTTGATACTCCTCTTGCATAACCAAATGACCCATGGAGTATTGGGTAGGTGTCTTTCACCGTGTAGAACTGCCATGCTTAAGAAAGGTTTGGTAGAAGTCGAGTGGTGAGATACTACTTGCACGTTCAGGAACAACAGAGGCATACGGGATTGGTTCGTAAATGAATTAGCAAGTTAAAGTTGAGACCGGAAGGTTGTAGGGGCAGCAGGACATAGGGCCCTGGGTGCTATAGACCTGTCTGTGTCATTCAAGGACCGATCCGTATGCGGCCCTGTTGAACAAGTTTGAGTTGTGTACCGGACTCATGCTGGTATTGTGGGACCCAGTAAACCGATGTACCTCGGGAAGCTGTCGTTGGGCCTTTTCGGGTCGCCTCAGGCGGACGACTGGTGTGCAGTATGTGTGGAACATTCTCATGACATCTCATATCGGCAGGTGCACCATGAGAGTGGCTACTGTACGGGGCGACTTGATCGATTCAACGAGGGTGAAACGGGAGAAAGGCTGCCACGTACGACGTCAGTGATGGTTGCTCTAGGCAACGTCGAGTACGGGCGTACGTGTCATGTAGTCCGGGTGTTATTGATTCGAATCACCGTCGCTCGCGGGATGGACCGAGCATACTTGTTCTCACATTCGTGACGTAGTAAGAACTTGCATGAGAAAGGAACTAATCACATTGACTTGAAGTTTATACTATCTTTGCTATGCATCATTGATGAATAGCTAGTGCAAACTCGATTCTTTTATGCCGTGAGCAATTTACATTGGGGGAAAGCGTTTCTTGTTTGATTGTGGACTCCCGATGTGGCGTGCCCATGGTTACTTAAAATTGCTGCAAATAATACCTGAAAGTAAGGATTCACTTTTAGGCGAGTTTATTATGCATTATGCCATACTACATTAGGTTCATAACCTCACATAAAGTTTCATGTTTATGGTGACGGTTAAGTCTTGCTGAGCGTTGTGCTCACGGATGCTATCCGAGTTGTTTTGCAGGTTTCACTTCATGCTTATGAAGGGATGCCGATGAGACTCGGGAACCTCCGAGTGGTTACTCAAGAGCATCCTCGCCACTGCAGATTGTTCTTCGTGTTGCTAGTAAGAAACATCCGCGGGCTGGACTGTTTCTTTGTTGCTATTTTAGAAAGGAGTCGTGAGAGTTATAGTCTTCCACTGTAGCTTATTTTGATATAAGTATTTGTAAAACACTTTTGTACGCTTCCGCAAATGATTTATGTAATGTGATGTGTTTTGTTGACCCGTGTGCTGTTGGGTGCCGCATATCACGGCACCACCCGACGAGGTCCTGTCCCTCACAGCGAGGTATCAGAGCCCTGTTTCAGTTGGTATCAGAGCTGCATTGGGAATAGCACATGGATTGAGCATCATATTATGTTAAAAACTTAGGATATGGTGAGATAACGGTATTAGTCCCACATAAGGACTACTATTAGCATATGATGAAGGTGGCAACCTAACTTATTTGTTATGTCGGAAAATCGTGCATCTCGGGACGGTTTATGTCTTGGGGGTGTACGTAAGCGCTGTCCACCAGTGCGCACAAACTGAAGGGTGGAGCCCCACGGGTGGCACGTAACCCGAACCGCTTTAGTATCCTCTACGACTCTTCATGTCATTTGGGGTATTCGAGCAACGCCCTTCCCTGGCGTGCTAGAGGCAAGTATCGGAGACCCCGTCACGTGGTCAGTAACGTGAACACGTAGCTCAAGGCATGTTTGGCTTGAGAACACCTGGGCGAGTGATGACAGCCGGGTGTATGAACTGTATGGATACCGGGTTCGCTGTGCAGCCGAACCTGATGATTAAGTGTGTTTTATGTAGGCACTAATCACGAAAACCTTAGTACGTGTAGAACACATTTGCTAGTGACCGTTTTAGTGCCACCTAAGGATACGTATATGCCGGTGTAATCAGGTTAGGTTTTTCTTTGGTGAGGCAACGTAGTACCGTCATATGTCTTACGGTGCATCGCCACCGTACTACACTAGATAGTCTTCTTTCCTATGAAGAAATCATTCATGACTAACTTTCAAACTAAAAATGGATGTTGGGAAAGCAAATATTAGATACTAAGCTATTCGTTTGGACTAAGTTTCAAAGAAGAGACTTACTGGACTTCTTTTGATCTAAGAAACAGAGTGCTCTGTTCTGACAGAAATTTTTGCTGGACTTTCACAGAGCATAAATCTGAGTAGCTTGAATCAATGGAGGTGTATGATACAGTTCTGGAAAGGTTTTTAAGTGCTCTACAACTTTTCTGTAGACCTCCACAGCAAAATCAGACACCAAATTGGTTGAATGTCCAGTTGAATGCAAACTATTTAGAAAACAGAACAGCTGCAACCTTATCTGGATGTTCCTATAAATTATCCATAACATTCTGTAGACAAATCTCTAAGGGTCATATAATACACCGTTGGAAAGGTCATGAAATTTGCAACAACTTTGTAGTTCATAGTTTGTTCAGAATTATACTTCCTTTTTATGTACAACTGTGATGAATACAGCCATATACAAAGGGGATGCTGGCAAATTTTATCCAGAAATTCTATCAAATTTGAACAATCATAACTTTTGATCCAAAAATGATCTAGGGGCATATGAGTACTCGTTGGAAGGATGCTGAAATTAAATTTAACTTTGGTATGCAACTTGAGTTATCAAAATGCTGGTAACTGGAACAAAATCTGGGTCAAATACAGAAAGGTCTGTTCGGTACAGAATAGTGGACTGATCATGTTGGCTTTAGAAAGATGTGTAAACACAAAATTTTGTTATGCTTTCATAAAGTTTAGCGTGTTCATGTTTTACATACTTTCACATACTGCTGAGATCAAGTTTTGACTCCCCTCAAAATTATCATTTTACAGTATGGTGCGTACTCATTCTCCGAGTAGGGCCGAAGGTTCTCGCCGAGACGGTGATGACTCGACTCCACCACGGCACCACCATCAACGGTATTGTGAGGACCCGCCGTCCCGGTTCAAGGGAACGGGGCACCTCGCCCTGGAATCGCATTGGGTGGTGCCGTGCGATGCGGCACCCAACAGCATACATAACAAAGCATCATATTACATAAATCAAGCGGAAGCTTACAAAGTGTAAATTATACAAACACTTCTCAAAATATTCTACAGCGGAAGACTAATACAACTCACGCCTCATACCTATGCTAAGCAACAGAGAAGGGGTCCAGCCCGCGGACCCTTCTCGCTAGCAACACTATCACAATAGCAGCGGCAGGGGTTGCAATAAGTTCACCACTCGGAGAGCTCCGAGTCTCATCGGACACCCGTACATATCAGCGTACCACTATTACCTGCAAAACAACTTATGCAGTATCTGTGAGCACGAAGCTCAGCAAGACTAACCCGTCACCCTAGTCATGAAACTCTACATGATGAAGATAGAGGGCTGATTATAGAAGTTTGCACAAATGATGAACTAGAGCTAAAGGAAAGTCCTTACATCAAGTTTTAAGCAACTTTTATAACCCTCGTGCAACTTACATCGAGACTCGACAATCAAACAAGAAATGCTTCATCTCGATGTCACTTGCCCAAGGTAAAGGTAACTTTAGTGAGCTATGCTATACTCATACAGACCTTACGCCATTAACGTCGAGACTCCACAATCAAACAAGAAACGCTTTGCCTCGATGCTACTAGCCCAAGGTGGAAATTAAATTTAGTGAAGTGTTGATCGTTCCTCATCTCCATTATGAGGATTACTCACGAAGCATATTAAACACATCACAGTTTATTACTACATCACGACTCAGTGTACAAGTATGCTCACTACCGCGAGCGACGGTGATTGCAATCAAAAACACCCGGCTGACACGACACGTACGCCCGTACTCGACGTTGCACACAGCAACCGTCACTGACGTCGTACGTGGCAACCTTTCACACGACACCCAAATGTCGAACCGGTCCCACCGACTGGGATTAAGTCCCTCAATGGCAAACCCTCATAGAGCTGACTTCTCTATCCTTTCAGCATCGGCATCAGACGGTGAGGTATGCCTCGACACCTAGGTTAACATGTTAGATCGGTTTCCTGGGTCCCATATTGCCAGTATGCATCCGGTACACATCTCGACCTTGTCTAGCGGGGCCGCACACGAGAATGGGCCTTAATCGACTCAGACATAGACTAGGCTCACTGGACCACGTCCTTGACCTTCCATCCACTGCCCGGTCTCCATTCCCAACTATGAGGATCAATTCCCAACTCTTCCGATTGATCTCCCTTAAACCCGGTTCACGAGTAGGAAACTGCCCACTCGAGTTTTGCTTCTTTTAATCCACTTTTGTTGAGATAAGCAGTTATCATTAATTGATAACCTATCCTCCATTCAACTCCATGGTTTTCTGGTCATGCATTTGGAGTTTCATACCATGTAGACGTAATGCAATAAATAAAATGCTAGACGTATGAAGTGCATACAAATAAAAACTTGTAAATTTGATGCAAACCGGGGCTTGCCTTTGTTTTGCAGGGCTAATATATATATAATCCAGTTAGTGAAGATCACTTGGCTTTATCTCTTCCCTCCTTCCTTTGATCTCCACTCCAATGACTTGAAGTCCTTCACGTAGATGCTACACGTAATGCATATGCACAATTGTTTAATTGTAAAGACTTTGCTACAAGTTCTAATAACAAGTTTTCAAAAACTGGAACTCTGTTTAAGAATTTAAAATGACACTGGTGCTAGTGGTTTAGGTTTGGATCTAAACACATGATTAATGCTAAGTGGTTTCCCCCTCTTCTATATTAATCACCTTAAGAGGTTAAACAGCACTGGGGTGATCCAGAGCTCAAATAGAGCTGAGAATTTTCAGGTGAGTTCCTTGTCACAAGAAAACACTCTGGGCCAATATTTTGGATTATCTAATGAGTGGATTACTCAGAATAATTCCCTAAGCTTTTAGGTAAAAATGAATTAATTCTGAATAAACTTGCATGTTCATGCCAAACTTAGTGAACTACAATTTAAATTATAGTTCATAGGACTTGCATGAATTTTCCAAAGATTTTTGGAGTTAAGAACCTCCCAGCAATGAATTTCCAAGTTCTGGAAATTCCCTGAAATGTTTCTGTATTCAATTGGATACAGCACCTTAAATTCTGAATTGCCCTGATCAAATCAACTCCAAATGGTCTGAAATTTTTACAGGAGTTCACTATTATCCTAAGGAATATTCTGGCAAAATTTGAGGATTTTTGGATTAACCAAACTCCCTCAAAAATTATTTTGCTGAAAATTTTTAAAGAATTTTACAGAATTAAATAAAGGGTTTCATACAAATTGGTTTCTATATATGGATAGTACTCTATCAGAGGAATCCAACAAAATTTGTTTCACAATTTTTGGATTCTTCTACACAAAGTTGTAGCTATTCAAAGTTTGAACTGAAAACTGAAATTCCCCAAAATGTTCAAATACTGGCTGTGGGTCCAGGGGACAGGTGGCACTAGCCGGGGCAAGCCACACGGGGCTACTGGGTATTTCCCGCGCGGCCACACCAGATCCCCGCGTCACAGCTGATCAGAAATTTGAAACACCGTCGCTGACAGGCGGGACCCGCCGGGTCGTCTTCTACCTCCGGCCTCCCACGCCCGCGCGCCGCCGGGCTCGCCGGAGTTCGACGGATTCCGGTCTTCCAGCCATTCCCCGAGCTCTCCCTCGCTGATAGGACCTAATTTCATGTGCTTAACACGATGGGATCCTCTCCCCCGACCGGCGGTGGCTCTAGCCTAGCCGGCCACGGTGCGGCGGCTCGGTACCAGTTCGGCGCCGTCGCCCTGCCAACCCAGCCTGCCAAAACACCGGTGGAACGGCGCTATACCATCAGTGGACGCCAAGGAGGATCGTCCGGGTGGTGAAGCAGCCCGGAGATGGCTCTAACCTAGCTCTCATCGGGCGCCCGAACCGCCCCACCATAACCGCCGTCGGAAAGGTTGGAAATACGTCGTGCACAATGGTTTTCAGGCGTTGGTTGCAAAAGGGCAAATGATCGCCAGCTAGCCCAGCTCGTGTGTGCAAAATTTGACAAGCTACAGAGGATTAGAGAGCGAGAATTTTGGCGGCAAATACCGGATGCTCTGTTTGAGGTCGCCGGGACAAAATCTCCAAATTGGCCACCGATCCTTCACGGTTTGCTCCAGGCTTTGGAGGAGAGCAGCACCACGATGGCACACTCCCGTGGCCGGGCTTGCTCGGACGTGACAACCCTTGTGGAAGGCTGCCCGCGTGCGCCCGGTCGTCGGCTGGCTGTGGGTCGCCGCGGGTGAGGCGTTTAACGCTCGAAACACACCACGGATGGCTAGCTCTCGCGCTCAGAAGGTGCGGAACGATGGCACAGCATCGTTGTGCAGCTCGGGAAGGCACTGTGGCACGGTTTAGCCGGCTCCCGATGGCTTTCCAGAGGGGGCGGCGAGCTCGGTTTCGTTTTCTGAAGAACACGCGCGTGAGGAGGGGAAACACCCGTGGTCGCCTTGGCTACGCGGGAGGAATCACGTGGAGAGGGCACCGCCGACTCCCGTGCTGCCAGCGGCCCGGCCGAAGAGCTGGACGTGGCTCGGGTAGCCCCCCCGCGGTGACACCCGATGAGACCCGTTCGGTGAGTGGAGACTTACGGCTGAATGGGAGATCTTTCACAGTGTTTAACCTCCCCAATGACAGGTGGGACCCACTCAATTTCCCTGCAAAAAGATCTCCATAGTTTGACAAATATTCAACTCCAATTATTTGAAAGTTGGAAACTGAGCTGCATTTGCATAGTTGGACAAATTCCATCCAAATTCAAATGTTTATTTGAATTCCTTGCACATTTAACTCCATTTGGAAAAATGGGCAGCAAATCTTTTCAAAAATTAATGAAACTTTGCCTACCCACAAATTTGGACCTAAGGAATCTAAATATGCAATTTGATTCTTGTGTTAGCTGCTGCAAACAAGAGTTTGAGTGCAACAGTTTTGAAGTTCCCATTGTCCTTCCCTCATTTGAGGTTTGAGTTTAACATTTAGTTCAAACTCTTATCTTTAAACCCTCCCATTGCACTTGAGTTCTTCATTTCTGTGGTTTTAATCCACATGAGGTCCATCCATGCAGTAACCCTAAGTTTGTTTAGAAGAATCTCACCTATGTTATCATATGTGGAAAAAGTTTCAACTAAGCCCATTTTTCATACACATGACTCCAACATTTGTGCAAACTCATGTTTCTTTGTATACATTTTTGGGACCTTTACAATCCTCCCCCCTTAAAAGAATCTCGTCCCGAGATTACAAAAGAAAGATGAGGTGGAAGGTAATTACAAAATTTACGACAAAAGTTCCGGATAGTTCTTGTGGATGTAATCTTCACTCTCCCATGTCGCTTCTTCCGGTGTGTGATTACTCCACAGGACTTTGTAAAATTTCAAAGTACGATTTCGAGTGATCCGGCTCTTCTCATCGTTAATATTGATGGCCTTCTCGGCGTAGGTGAGATCCGGTTGCAATATCTCCATGTCTTCCGAAAGGATGTCCGTCGGCTTCTTCAAACACTTTCTCAAGTGTGAGACATGGAAGATGTCGTGGATGCCCGATAAGGATGGCGGCAGCTCCAAACGGTAGGCTATCGGCCCACACCGTTCTGTAATATGGAACGGACCCACAAAGCGAGGAGCTAGCTTTCCCTTGACCCCGAATTGATGAATTCCCTTCATCGGGGATACTCGGAGATAGATGTGATCTCCGACTTCAAAACACAAGGGTCGGCGTCGCTGGTCCGCATAGCTCTTCTGGCGAGATTGAGCGGCCTTGAGGTTTTCTTGAATCAGCTGGAGCCGCTCTTCGGCATCTTTTACAAGATCAATGCCGAAAATCACCCTCTCGCCAGATTCACACCAATTGAGTGGTGTGCGGCACTTCCTGCCATAAAGTGCTTCGTATGGTGCCATTTTAATACTGGATTGGTAACCATTGTTGTAGGAGAATTCTGCTAATGGCAAATGGTTATCCCAGTTCTTTCCATGATCTACGGCACATGCCCTCAGCATATCTTCCAAAATCTGGTTCACCCTCTCCGTTTGACCGTCAGTCTGGGGATGGTATGCTGAGCTTCTGATTAATTTTGTTCCCAGAGATTCATGAAGTTGCTCCCAGAAACGAGCAACAAATACTGAACCTCGGTCCGATATGATGGTCTTGGGGACTCCATGCAAGCACACAATTCTAGAGAGATACACTCTGCATATTGTTTAGTATGGAATACCGTATTCACTGGGATGAAGTGGGCTGATTTTGTTAAGCGATCAACAATCACCCAAATGGAGTCATGCTTTCTGGACGTGAGAGGTAGTCCGACAATAAAGTCCATGCTGATGTCCTCCCATTTCCATGCCAGAATACTTAACGGTTGGAGCATTCCCGCTTTCTTAATGTGACCAGCTTTGACTCGCCGACATGTATCACACTCGGATACATACTTGGCAATTTCTCGCTTCATCCGAGTCCACCAAAATTTTGTCTTAAGGTCCTGATACATCTTATTGCTTCCTGGATGTATCGAGTACTTGGACATATGAGCTTCATCGAGGATTTTCTTCCTTAGTTTCAGGTTCCGGGGTACCACGATACGGTTGTTAAACCATAACACACCTTGATCATCTTCCCGGAAACATTTCATTTTATCCTCATTGATTCTTGCTCGTATATTCCGCATCCCTCTATCTCTCTTCTGGGCTTGTACAATCTCCTCCCTAATGGTAGGCACAAGAGCAAGATTATACAATGCCCCATACGGAATCACCCGCAAGCTTGGTTCTTCATCCTCATCCGGAACAACTGACAAGTTATTTACGTGGGATTTACGACTGAGTGCACCAGCCACCACGTTAGCTTTGCCCGGATGGTAATGGATCCCGAGCTCATAATCTTTGATTAATTCCAACCATCTCCGCTGCCTCATGTTGATATCCTTCTGAGTGAATATATATTTGAGGCTCTTATGGTCGGTGTAGAGGTGCACTAAATTCCCGAGTAAGTAGTGCCTCCACATCTTCAATGCCAGCACCACTGCAGCAAGTTCTAGGTCATGAGTGGGGTAGTGCTGCTCGTGGTTGTGGAGTTGACGAGACCCATACGCGATCACGCGCCTATCTTGCATTGAAACGCAGCCAAGTCCAATGCCTGAGGCATCACAATAAACATCAAATGGTTTTGTTGTATCCGGTTGGGCTAACACCGGTGCCGTGGTGAGATGTTTCTTCAAAGTTTGAAATGCCTCTTCACAGGCCTCTGTCCACACATACTTGCTGCTCTTCTTCAGCAACTCTGTCATTGGTTTAGCCACCTTTGAGAAGCTGGGAATAAATCCGATAGTAACCCGCTAGCCCCAGAAAACTGCGGATTTGATGAACAGATGTTGGAGACTCCCACTTCAAGACTTGCTCAATTTTAGTTGGATCCACGGCCACACCCTATGCTGAAATAATGTGGCCTAAGAATGGTACTTTGCTGATCCAAAATTCACACTTGCTGAATTTGGCATACAGCTTATGTTCTCGTAGGCGTTGGAGCACAATATGGAGATGTTTGGTGTGCTCCTCCTCCGATTTGGAGTATACGAGAATGTCGTCGATGAAAACCACGACGAACGGATCCAACTCTGGCATGAATACAGAATTCATGAGATACATGAAGTGTGCGGGTGCATTTGTTAGCCCGAAAGACATGACTAGATACTCATAGAGCCCGTATCTAGTCGAGAAAGCCGTCTTCGGTATATCCTCCGCTCTGATTTTTATCTGATGATAACCGGACCATAAGTCCATCTTGGAGAATACCTTGGCACCCACCAACTGATCAAACAATATATCAATCCGCGGCAGTGGATATTTATTTTTGATCGTCACTGCATTCAGCGGCCGATAATCCACACATAATCGAAGTGACTCATCCTTTTTCTTCACAAAGAGGGCTGAACAGCCCCATGGCGATGAGCTTGGTCGGATGAACCCTTTGTCCATTAAGTCCTTTAGCTGTTCTTTCAGTTCAGCTAATTCCTTCGGAGACATTTTGTACGGCCTCCGAGATATTGGTGTGGTTCCCGGTGCTAACTCGATCTTGAATACCACATCCCTCTCAGGCGGCATTCCTGGAAGATCGTCGGGAAACACATCTGGGTTCTTATGGACCACTGGAATATCCTCTAATTTCGTGGTCACACTGTGGTACACCACTGATTTTTAGAATCCACGGCTTCAAGTATGAGCGTTTGGAGACCGTAGATTGGAGAGTCCAAACTAACAATCCATGGACCAATATCAAGAACAGCCCCATGGTAGTTCATCCACGCCATTCCTAGAATCACGTCGATCTTCAGCCCCTGTAACACAATGAGGGTTGTGGGGTATAAGTTTCCACCTAAGCACAAGGGTGCTTTGATCACTACTTCATTAGCAGCTATATTTCCACCCGGTGAGCGGATAAGATAGTGATCCTTCGGTGTAGAGGTGGAGAGCTCAGCTTTGCACACAAATGACCTGCTAATGAAATTGTGTGTAGCTCCAGAGTCAAATAAAATTAACACGGGCAGTCCATTGAGGGTGAACATTCACGCTAACACAGGTGCCCCATCTAGCACATCCTCTAGAGCTGTATGATAAATGCACCTGGATTTCGGTGCAGTTCCTTGAAGCTGAGCACAGGGTTGATCCATACCCCGCCCCGGTGTAGTTTCTCTATGGTATATCCTTTCTGGACACTTCCTGCTGATGTGACCCAAATAACTGCACGTGAAGCACGGTTTCTCAGCTGGTTCAAGGTTGCTCGGAGTACGGACACTAGTTGTATTCTGCTGCGGCAAGAACACTTGAGGAACAGAATAACGTGGCTGCATATACCGTTGTTGCAGCTGTCCGACTTCAGAGTATTGAGCTGAATGACCCGAATGTTGCTGGAATCATCGAGCCGGCTGCATCAGCTGACAGTTCAAGATACTGTCTACCACTCTGTATTTCTGCGGAGCACTACTGCTGCCCGCCGGTGGTACATGGTTCTTTCTTTTCTCAGCCTGAACTTCCCGCTGAGCATCTTCAACCATGATGGCAGCACTCATCAATTCGTTGAAGTTCTTTCGATCAGCTAACACGAATCTCTCCTTTAGCTTGGGATCGAGGCTGCGGAAGAACCACTCACACTTTTGTGCTTCGGTATTCAGGTGTTGAGGCGCATACTGTGCCAGCTTGTTGAACACTCGCGAATGCTCGTATGCACCCCTCCCTCCTTGTTTGAAGGCCAGAAACTCCTCGAGTTTCCGCTGAATTATTCCAGAAGGAACATGATACGCGAGAAACGCCTTCCAGAATTCTGCCCACGTAAAGTCATGTCCACCTGGTAAGGAGGCGATTTGATTTGCCCACCATGCACTGGCGGACCCGTGAAGTTGTTGCGCTGCGTATAAAACCTTCTGCTGTTCGGTGCATTGAAGCAACCTGAACTTAGACTCAACGGTACGGATCCAGCTATCCACAACCAGAGGATCCTTAGCTTCAATGAAAACCGGTGGTTGAGTTGCTAGGAACTCAACATAGGAGTTCAGTTGAGGTTGGCGCAAGTCTTCGTCTTGACATCCCCCTTGACGGGATGTATTCATCACCAGGGTGCGGAGCGAGTCAGTTTGCTCATCGTTTGCACCCGTCATGGCGGCAAGAATGTCCGCCATTGTAACTCTAGGTGAAGTTCATAGTGGCGGATGCGGTTGCGAAGCTCGCTGCTCCCGCTGTGGAGAGTTATCACTACCACCACCACTGGAACCACCCATCTCACTCATGGAACGAGTTCGCACCATTCTGCAATTGCAAGAGTTCATTATCTTCTCAACACTATCACTTGATTTATTCCATAAACAAAGTAGTGCAACACTGATAATGAAATCTTAACATGTAGGCAAAATGATTTAATCGCAAACTGATGTAGCTAACAGCAAGGATTTAAAAGCAGATTGACCGGTCCTTAAACAAACCAGATTTCGATCCAGTTAAAAGCATTTTCATACTCATGTTGAATACCAAAGTTAAAGTTAACTTCAATATCTTTCCAACGAGTATCCAAATGCCTCATATCACTCCCGGATCAAAAGTTATGATTTCACAGAGTTGACAGACTTTCTGGATAAAATTTGCCAGCATCTCCTTTGTATGTGGCTGACTTTATCACTGTTGTATATGAAAATACAACAAGAATATGAACAACCTTTGAACTACAACAATGTTGCATATCTCATAACCTTTACAACGGTGTATCACAGGCTCCCTAGGGATTTTTCTACAGGAAATTATGGCTTAAAAACAGAAAGGTCCAGAGAGGTTTTGCTACTGTCCTGGTTCTGAACAGTTTGCCTTCAACTGGACTTCTCACAAACTTATGATTTTGCTCTGGAGGTCTACATGAAAGTTGTAGAGCACTTGAAAATCTTTCCAGAACTGTATCATACACCTTAATTGGTTAAAGATACTCAGAGTTATGCTCTGTAAAATTCCAGCAAAAATTTCTGCCAGAAACAGAGCACTCTGTTTTTGAAAACTTTGATGCCTAGTTATACTCTCATTTGAATCTTAGCTCAAAATAAGAGTTCACTAACTAATATTTGTTTCAAACTTCCATTTTTAGTTGAGAGTTAGCTCATGAATCATTTCATCATAGGGAAGAGGTTATTATGTGTGGTACGGTGTCGATGCACCGTAAGAACAATGTCGGTACTACGTTGCCTCTCCAAAAGAAAATCCTAAACCGGCTTATACCTGCATATACGTATGATCAGTGGCACTAAGACGGTCTCTCGCACACGTGTACTACACGGGATACGTACGTGGTTGGTACCTGCAGAAGAACACTCAATAGTGGTGCACTCAAAGGTTGTTTCATTTCAGGCAGTTCCATATTTGAAAGTATACAAACGCCCATATCATTGTCATACGGCCGTCCTTGAGTTAAGTCACGTCTCAAGGTACGTGATCGTGTTTCAACACCACACGACGGGGAACCCGAGTATATCATGAACGGGTCATCACGGTTGGGAATATTATCAACCCAAAGGATACCACCTACTGCCCTGCAGGGCATGCCGATGGCAAGCGCTGTGTATGTCCTCCTGGGCTAATTCCAGACGAACACACTATCGCGTTACTGACCACACGATGGGGTCTCCACTTGCTTGCCTAATGCATGCTAGGGATCATCGTTTCATATGAACTCAGGAACATGAAGAGTCCAGGAGTTTCATATTGACATCTCACACCAAGCTGTGAGATCTAGCCCTGAACCACTTTCCTCGTCAGGGGAGCTAACCGAAATTGAACCGCTTTCGGTGGCGTTCCATACCATGCTTACCTGAGCGTAGGTGCGTCGTTACATAAATAAAATTCAGAAATATAACAATTATGTTAGTGCTGCCACTTTAAGTAACTATACTACTATAATCCTTATGTGGGCCTAATACCGTTTCCTAACCATATCCTAAGTTTTTGTCGGAATACGATCCTTATTCCGTGTGCTATTACCAATGCGGCTCTGATACCACGCTGTGAGGACCCACCGTCCCGGTTCACGGGAACGGGGCACCTCGCCCGGGAATCGCATTCGGTGGTGCCGTGCGATGCGGCACCCAACAGCACACGTAATAAAGCATCATATTACATAAATCAAGCGGAAGCTTACAAAGTGTAAATTTTACAAATACTTCTCAAAATATTCTACAGCGGAAGACTAATACAACTCACGCCTCATACCTATGCTAAGCAACAGAGAAGGGGTCCAGCCCGCGGACCCTTCTCGCTAGCAACACTATCACAATAGCAGCGGCAGGGGTTGCAATGAGTTCACCACTCGGGGAGCACCGAGTCTCATCGGACACCCGTACATATCAGCGTACCATTATTACCTGCAAAACAACTTATGCAGTATCTGTGAGCACGAAGCTCAGCAAGACTAACCCGTCACCCTAGTCATGAAACTCTACATTATGAAGATAGAGGGCTGATTATAGAAGTTTGCACAAACGATGAACTTGAGCTAAAGGAAAGTCCTTACTTCAAGTTTTAAGCAACTTTTATAACCCTCGCGCAACTTACATCGAGACTCCACAATCAAACAAGAAACGCTTCATCTCGATGTGACTTGCCCGAGGTGAAGGTAACTTTAGTGAGCTATGCTAGACTCATAAAGACCTTACGCCATTAACGCCGAGACTCCACAATCAAACAAGAAACCCTTTGCCTTGACGCTACTAGCCCAAGGTGGAAATTAAATTTAGTGAAGTGTTGATCGTTCCTCATCTCCATTATGAGGATTACTCACGAAGCATATTAACGCATCCCAGTTTATAGATACGTCACGACTCAGTATACAAGTATGCTCACTACAGCGAGCGACGGTGATTGCAATCAAAAACACCTGGCTGACACGACACGTACGCCCGTACTCGACGTTGCACACAGAAACCGTCACTGACGTCGTACGTGGCAACCTTTCACACGACACCCAAATGTCGAACCGGTCCCATCGACTGGGATTAAGTCCCTCTACGGCAAACCCTTGTAGAGCCAACTTCTCTATCCTTTCAGCATAAGCATCAGACGGTGAGGTATGCCTCGACACCCAGGTTAACATGTTACATCGGTTTCCTGAGTCCATATTGCCAGTATGCATTCGGTACACATCTCGAACTTGTCCAGCGGGGCCGCACACGAGAACGGGCCTTAATCGACTCAGACATAGACTAGGCTCACAGGACCACGTCCTTGACCTTCCATCCACTGCCCGTCTCCATTCCCAACTATGAGGATCAATTCCCAACTCTTCCGATTGATCCCCCTTAAACCCGGTTCACGAGTAGGAAACTGCCCACTCGAGTTTTGCTTCTTTTAATCCACTTTTGTTGAGATCAGCAGTTATCATTAATTGATAACCTATCCTACATTCGACTCCAGGGTTTTCTGGTCATGCATTTGGAGTTTCATACCATGTAGACGTAATGCAATAAATAAAATGCTAGACGTATGAAGTGCATACAAATAAAAACTTGTAAATTTGATGCAAACCGGGGCTTGCCTTTGTTTTGCAGGGCTAATATATATACAATCCAGTTAGTGAAGATCACTTGGCTTTATCTCTTCCCTCCTTCCTTTGATCTCCACTCCAATGACTTGAAGTCCTTCACGTAGATGCTACACGTAATGCATATGCACAATTGTTTAATTGTAAAGACTTTGCTACAAGTTCTAATAATAAGTTTTCAAAAACTGGAACTCTGTTTAAGAATTTAAAATGACACTGGTGCTAGTGGTTTAGGTTTGGATCTAAACACATGATTAATGCTAAGTGGTTTCCCCCTCTTCTATATTAATCACCTTAAGAGGTTAAACAGCACTGGGGTGATCCAGAGCTCCAATAGAGCTGAGAATTTTCAGGTGAGTTCCTTGTCACAAGAAAACACTCTGGTCCAATATTTGGGATTATGTAATGAGTGGATTACTCAGAATAATTCCCTAAGCCTTTAGGCAAAAAGGAATTAATTCTGAATAAACTTGCATGTTCATGCCAAACTTAGTGAACTAAAATTTAAATCATATTTCATAGGACTTGCATGAATTTTCCAAAGATTTTTGGAGTTAAGAACCTCCCAGCAATGAATTTCCAAGTTCTGGAAAGTCCCTGAAATGTTTCTGTATTCAATTGGATACAGCACCTTAAATCTGAATAGCTCTGATCAAATCAACTCCAAATGGTCTGAAATGTTTACAAGAGTTCAATATTATCCTAGGGAATATTCTGGCAAAATTTGAGGATTTTTGGATTAACCAAACTCCCTCAAATATTCATTTGCTGAAAAGCTTTAAAGAATTTTCCAGAATTAAATAAAGGGTTTCATACAAATTGGGTTCTATTTTTGGATAGTACTCTATCAGAGGAATCCAACAAAATGTGTTTCACAATTTTTGGATTCTCCTACCAAAGTTGTAGCTATTCAAAGTTTGAACTGAAAACTGAAATTCCTCAAAATGTTCAAATACTGGCTGTGGGTCCAGGGGACAGGTGGCACTAGCCGGGGCAAGCCACACGGGGCTACTGGGTATTTCCCGCGCGGTCACACCAGATCCCCACGCCACAGCTGATCAGAAATTTGAAACACCGTCGCTGACAGGCGGGACCCGCCGGGTCGTCTTCTACCTCCGGCCCCCCGCGCCCGCGCACCGCCGGGCTCGCCGGAGTTCGACGGATTCCGGTCTTCCGGCCATCCCCCAAGCTCTCCCTCCCCGCTAGGGCCTAATTTCATGTGCTGAACACGATGGGATCCTCTCCCCCGACCGGCGGTGGCTCTAGCCTAGCCGGCCACGGTGCGGCGGCTCGGTACCAGTCCGGCGCCGTCGCCCTGCCAACCCAGCCTGCCAAAACACCGGTGGAACGGCGCTATACCATCAGTGGACACCAAGGAGGATCGTCCGGGTGGTGAAGCAGCCCGGAGATGGCTCTAACCTAGCTGTCATCGGGCGCCCGAACTGCCCCACCATAACCGCCGTCGGAAAGGTGGGAAATACGTCGTGCACAATGGTTTTCAGGCATTGGTTGCAAAAGGGCAAATGATCGCCGGCTAGCCCAGCTCGTGTGTGCAAAATTTGACAAGCTACAGAGGATTAGAGAGCGAGAATTTTGGCGGCAATTACCAGAAGCTCTGTTTGAGGTCGCCGGGATAAAATCTCCAAATTGGCCACCGATTCTTCACGGTTTGCTCCAGGCTTTGGAGGAGAGCAGCACCACGATGGCGCGCTCCCGTGGCCGGGCTTGCTCGGACGTGACAACCCTTGTGGAAGGCTGCCCGCGTGCGCCCGGTCGTCGGCTGGCCATGGGTCGCCGCGGGTGAGGCGTTTAACGCTCGAAATACACCACGGATGGCTAGCTCTCGCGCGCAGAAGGTGCGGAACGATGGCACAGCCTCGTTGTGCAGCTAGGGGAGGCGCTGTGGCGCGGTTTAGCCGGCTCCCGATGGCTTTCCAGAGGGGGCGGCGATCTCGGTTTCATTTTCTGGAGAACATGCGCGTGAGGAGGGGAAACACCCGTGGTCGCCTTGGCTACGCGGGGGGAATCACGTGGAGAGGGCACCGCCAACTCCCGTGCTGCCAGCGGCCCGGCCGAAGAGCAGGACGTGGCTCGGGTAGCCCCCCCGCGGTGACACCCGATGAGACCCGTTCAGTGAGTGGAGACTTACGGCTGAAGTAATGGGAGATCTTTCACAGTGTTTAACCTCCCCAATGACAGGTGGGGCCCACTCAATTTCCCTGCAAAAAGATCTCCATAGTTTGAGAAATATTCAACTCCAATTATTTGAAAGTTGGAAACTGAGCTGCATTTGCATAGTTGGACAAATTCCATCCAAATTCAAATGTTTATTTGAATTCCTTGCACATATAACTCCATTTGGAAAAATGGGCAGCAAATCTTTTCAAAAATTAATGAAACTTTGCCTACCCACTAATTTGGACCTAAGGAATCTAAATATGCAATTTGATCCTTGTGTTAGCTGCTGCAAACAAGAGTTTGAGCGCAACAGTTTTGAAGTTCCCATTGTGTCCTTCCCTCATTTGAGGTTTGACTTTAACATTTAGTTCAAACTCTTATCTTTAAACCCTCCCATTGCACTTGAGTTCTTCATTTCTGTGGTTTTAATCCACATGAGGTCCATCCATGCAGTAACCCTAAGTTTGTTTAGAAGAATCTCACCTATGTTATCATATGTGGAAAAAGTTTCAACTAAGCCCCTTTTTCATACACATGACTCCAACATTTGTGCAAACTCATGTTTCTTTGTATTCAGATTTTTGGGACCTTTACAGGTATGGGCGGATGTCATGGCTCAGATGGTCGAGTCAAGTCAATATAACAAAAGACTACTCCAAGCCTTAGTACAACAGGCTTACTCCAATAAACACAACAGGTCGTTCCACCTCAGAACGCCTATGTGGACTTCTTGGCGACTCAACCGCCAATTTTCACAGAAGCTAATGAACCAGTGGAAGCTGATCAGTGGCTTCGGGTTATGGAATCCAAGTTTGGAGTGTTTGAGTGCGATGAGTATCAGAAGACCTTATTTGCAGCTCAACAGCTCCATGGAGCCGCCGGTAATTGGTGGTTCGCTTATCTCGCCACCATTCCGGAAGGCCATCAAGTGGAATGGATGTAATTTCGTGAAGCATTCCGTGCTCGTCACATTCCTATGGGTTTTATCAAGGCCCAGCAGCAAGAATTTAGGAACTTGAAGCAAGGGGACATGAGTGTTCTCGATTATGTCAAACGGTTCAACCTTTTGGCACAATATGGTCCTGCTTATGCAACGAGTGAAGCTGCAAGGTGTGACTACTTCTTCTATGGCCTGAGCGCCACACTAAAAGAGAAGTTAACTTTGTTCAATCAAGGCAGTTACACCGAGTTGATCAGTGATGCTCTGCTGCAAGAACAAGCGACACTTGAGTGTCAAGTAGAGAAGAGGGACCGGGATCATGTGCAAGAAGACACACCAGTTGTTCCTCGTAAGTACCGTGTGGTGTATCACACACCATCCGATGAAATATGGCAAGCACCCGTAAGATCAACTCCGTACAGATTTCCTGCTCAAGAATCATGTCATGAAGCAACACCTTTGCCGCAGCAACGAATGACACCTGTTGCATAATTGCTGCAGCCAAGTTCATCAACTTCTCAACCACAAGTCAATGAAGAACCGGGGAAACCTCCATGTTCTTATTGCCACCGTTCTGGGCATTTTAGGCAAGAGTGCCGGGAGAAGTTGCTGAACACCAGACAACCATCATCATCAGGTGGTATGCCGCCACCTGTTCAAGTCAATATAGCAGCATTGCAATCCGGGAGTGTGCAACATCTTTCTATTGAGGATGTCCCGGAGGGAGCACCGGTGTTGGCGGGCATGTTTACTCTCAAAGACGTGCCCATGCTGGTACTTTTTGATTCCGGTGCAACCCACAATTTCATCAGCAAATCATGCGTTGATCAGCACCAACTATCCACCAATACTCCCACAACAAGTTATCTTATCCGTTCACCGGGAGGAAATATCTCTGCCAATCAGATTGTGTCCCGAGCAGCTTTATGTTTGAGAGGAAAAATATACCCAACATCGCTGATTATGTTGGATAGGCAGAAGATAGACATAATATTGGGGATGTCTTGGTTAAATCGTCACGGTGCCATTCTCAATATCAGTAACCGGACTATCCAGATTGACTCGCTGATTCACGGACAGCACACGCTGTTTTTAGACAGCGAAGACCCAGATATGGTAGAGTCCTACCACACGGAAGCACTTAAGCTTGAAGATATTTCGGTGGTACGTGATTATCCCGACGTATTTCCCGATGATTTACCGGGTATGCCACCCGAACGGGACGTCGAGTTCAAGATTGAACTGGCGCCAGGAACAACACCAATCTCATGGAGGCCTTACAATATGGCACCTAACGAGCTAGCGGAGTTGAAGGAGCAACTAAATGAACTCATGAGCAAGGATTTCATATGACCAAGTTCTTCACCTTGGGGTTTCTCAGCGCTGTTCGTTAAGAAGAAGAACGAAACACTACGGCTATGTGTTAATTACCGTCCTCTTAATGCTGTCACGATAAAGAACAAGTATCCTTTGTCCCGCATTGACATCCTGTTCGATCAACTTGTGGGTGCCAAGGTATTTTCGAAGATGGATCTTAGGTCGGGCTATCATCAAATCAAGATCCGACTGGGGGACATACCGAAGACAGCTTTCTCGACGAGATACGGACTCTATGAGTACCTCATCATGTCATTTGGGTTAACCAACGCTCCGGCACACTTCATGTACTTGATGAATTCGGTGTTCATGCCGGAGTTAGACAAGTTCGTCGTGGTATTCATCGACAACATATTGGTTTACTCCAAATCGGAAGAAGAGCACGCTGAACATCTGCGTATTGTGCTACAACGGTTGAGGGAGCACAAGTTATATGCCAAGTTCAGAAAGTGCAAGTTCTGGATTGGTCAAGTGCCTTTCCTAGGTCATATTATTTCAGCAAAGGGCATTGCCGTGGACCCCAGCAAAATTGAACAAGTGCTGAAGTGGGAATCTCACAAATCAGTCCACGAGGTCCGAAGTTTCCTAGGTTTAGCGGGGTATTATCGGAGGTTTATTCCGAGCTTCTCAAAAATTGCTAAACCAATGACGGAGCTGCTGAAGAAGGGCACTAAATATGTGGAATGCAGCATGTGAAGCCACATTCAAAACTTTGGTGAAACATCTCTCAACAGCTCCAGTTCTTGCTCAGCCGGACACGACGAAGCCGTTTGATGTATATTGTGATGCATCCGGCATCGGTCTCGGCTGTGTTTTGATGCAAGAAGGGCGTGTAGTCGCCTATGGGTCTCGTCAACTGCAAAGCCACGAGCAGCATTATCCAACCCACGATCTCGAGCTTGCTGCTGTGGTGTTGGCGTTAAAGATGTGGAGGCATTATCTACTTGGTAATCTTTTTCACCTCTACACCGACCATAAAAGCTTGAAGTATATCTTCACGCAGAAGGAGCTGAATATGAGACAACGGAGATGGCTGTAGCTCATAAAAGATTATGAAATTGAGATCCACTATCATCCGGGTAAAGCGAACGTGGTTGCCAACGCGCTTAGTCGAAAAGCCCATGTTCACAACTTGGCGATTGCTGAGTTGGAAGATGAAGAACTAAGTCTCCATGTCATTCCGTATGGCGCGCTTTATAATCTCGCGCTCATTCCAACGATCCGTGAAGAGATTGTTGAGGCTCAGAGAAGAGATAAAGGTATGTCTCACATACGGAGAAGACTAGACAACGGAGAGGTGAAATGTTTCCGGAAGGATAATGACGGTATGATATTGATTAACGACCGTATGGTAGTACCACGCAATATGAAACTCCGGAAAAAGATCTTGGATGAAGCCCACCTGTCAAAGTTTTCCATTCATCCCGGAAGTAACAAGATGTACCAAGATTTGAAACAGAATATTTGGTGGACGCGGATGAAGAGGGAGATTGCTAAATACGTATCCGAATGTGATACGTGTAGACGGGTCAAGGCTGATCATATGCGGAAAGCCGGACCGCTGCAACCTTTGAATATACCGGCATGGAAATGGGAGGATGTGAGTATGGACTTCATCATCGGATTACCACTCACATACCTGAAGCATGACTCGATATGGGTGGTCATCGACCGGTTGGCGAAATCATCTCATTTCATACCGGTGAACACTCATTTTTGAGCGAAGCAATATGCGGAGTTATACATTTCCAGAATCATATGCTCGCATGGTGTTCTGAAGACCATCATTTCTGATCAAGGTGCGTTGTTTGTTGCTCGTTTTTGGGAGCAGCTGCACGCCTCGTTGGGCACCAAGCTGAATCGAAGCTCCGCGTATCACCCTCAAACCGATGGACAAACTGAGAGGGTGAACCAAGTGCTTGAGGACATGTTGAGACGTGTGCCATCCACCACGGTAGGAATTGGAATGATCACCTAGCGTTGGCGGAGATTTCATACAACAACAGGTATCAAGCGAGTATTAAAATGACACTGTATGAAGCTCTCTACTGCCGGAATTGTCGCACACCGCTGAATTGGTGTGAGTCCGGCGAAAGAGTTCTGTTTGGGGTTGATCTTGTCAACGAATCCAAAGACCGAGTTTGGTTGATACAAGAGAACTTGAAGGCTGCACAATCCGGACAGAAGAGCTACGCTGATCAAAGGCGTAGACCATTGCATTTTGACGTCGGAGAGCACGTGTATCTTCGTGTATCTCCGATGAAGGGAATTCACCGGTTCGGTGTAAAGGGAAACTCACTCCCCGTTTTATAGGTCCTTTTGCTATTACGGAGAAGTGCGGACCCGTAGCCTACCGGCTGGAATTATCGGCAAGTCTAGCGGGTGTTCATGATGTATTTCATGTGCCACAGCTGCGGAAGTGCCTCAAATTCACTGCTGCTGTCCGCACCGAGGAAATCGACGAGTTGAAACCGGACCTGACCTACACTGAGTGACCGGTTCAGATTTTGGATGAAAAGACCCGGGTAACCCGGAACCGGACGATCAGATTTTACAAGGTGCTGTGGAGTAATCACACCGCGGAAGAGGCAACGTGGGAAAGTGAAGATTACCTCCGCACCAACTATCCGGAACTTTTAGCTTTGTACAGTTTGTAATTACCTCTCCCGTCTTGTTCTTCTTTTGTAATCTCGGGATGAGATTCTTTTAAGGGGGGAGGAATGTAAAGGCCCCAAAACATGTACATGAATAAAACTAAGGTTTGAGTTCATATGTGTGGCAAAGACATGAAAAAATGGGGCTTGCTAAAACTTTTCATCATGAAATGTAATACATGGATGATTGTCCAAATCGAGGTTCACATCCTTATTTGAAGGTGTTGAACCAATAAGGATTTAAATACCTCTTTGCATGTAAGTTTAAAAATCAGATTTTAAATTCAAAGTTCAGACCAATGGTGGCCAAAACTTTGAATAACCATGCAGCCCTAGAGTTGGAAATTAGGGAAAAAGTTTTATGACTAACTTTTCATTTTTAGGGTGGGCTCCAAAAAGGAATTATGGAAGCATTTTCCAAACTCCAATAAAATTCAAATTGTCGTGCAAATTCAAACTGAATTTGGAGAATTCAAATTATAGCGCACCTTTCAAACTCAGAATTTTGGGAAGTGAGAAGATCAACGTGAGGAGATATTTGGGAGGAAAAGGGGGGAGGGACCCACATGTCATTGAGCTGGGGATCTAAACTGGAACCTAAAGCAAACAAATCACTCTGTCTCTGTTTTGCTCGAACCAACCGAGAGCTGCCCTGGCGCCACCGAGGAAGCCACCGTGCCACCACCTGCTCGTTGCCCCAACGCACTGGACACCGAATAAGTGGCCCTCCTCGTGCCTCAACGTGATCCTTACCGCCTCTGACCGAAGCAAACCCCGTTTGCCTTCTTCTCCTCGCGAGTGAACACCAAGCCGAGCTCTCTCCCCTCCACTGCTCGGCCTCATCGGAAGAACAGCAAAACACTCGCGCCCTCTCCTCCCTGAGCTGCTAAACCACACCCTGAGCTCTGCACACACCTCTCCGACCCGGAAACTAGCGAGTTCCGGCCTTCCTTGCCCGAGAACAACAGCCACAGCAGAGACCTAGCTCAAGAACGTGATCGGGCGCTCGTGGACAGCCCTCCACAGGGGGTTTCATGGCCGAGCGATCACGGCTACGGGAGCGCGCTATGGTGGTGCTGCTCTCCTCCAATTCTTGGAGCAAACCGTGAAGCATCGACCGTGAATTTCTAGTTTTTGCTCCGGCGAGTTCTACCCGAGCAACCGGTACGGTTTCTTCAAATTCCCCCTCTCTGATCCTCCGTAGGTCAACAAATTTTGCACATAGGCGCTGGACTAGCCAGCGATCATCTTTGCTTTAGGATCCGTTGCTTGAAAATGTAAGGGCCTCAGTTTTTGACACATAATTGAAGTGTTCATCACCACACCACACACCTCATTTGAGGAAAGTTGATGAACACAAATGAAGAGCAAGTAACCACCATCAACATGCTCATTAGAGAACAAACTCACATATTGCAAAAGTGGTATTTCCCACATGTGATATAGAGGGGCTGGACATATGAAAACTCCTACACATTGCTAAGGATGTCCATGCCAAGTTTCACCCAAATTCAAAACCTTTTTGAGGTCATTTTGGGTATAGCTAGAAATAGGGCAGTTTGAAACCATATTCAAATTCAAACTGTTTTTATCCCATGAATTTAAAAGTGGGAGGCATATTCTTATTCAGCACATTTTTGTGAGCTCACACACCAATTTTCACTCCATTTGGAGTTGATCTTGACATGAGCTAAGTGGGACAAATTCAAACTTTATTTGAATTCAAAACTGAACTTGTGCTGAAATTCATTCAAACCAAACCCAATTTGAATTCTACTCGATTCGAATGGCTCATGGGTGAATAATTTGAATACCCAGGGGTATTTTGGGGCTCACTGTTTACAACAGTGATTAGGAGTAAATTTCAGAGGTTAAAACCCTGGGTGGGACCCACATGTCATAGAGGGAAGGAGGAGAAACTTGCACCCAAAGTCAGAGTCTCGGTGGGAACTTCCACCGAGCAGCTGCCGACTCCACGCTCTGGGGCAGCTGCGCTCGCCACCGAGGAGCAGCAGCACCACCAGCTGCTTCCCCCGCCCACACACGAGCCCAAGGGCGGTTCCAGGGCCCTCTTAAGGCGCTCCACGGGGGCAGGCACCGATCATTTCCTCCTCTCCCGTGATCACCAAGCCACCAACCTGCCGCCTCTCTGCTCGATCGGAGAACCGCGAAACCAGCTCGGCTTCTCCCTCCCCGAGCTGCTAGACGGCCACCTGAGATCACACTCCACCTCCCCAACGCCAGAAACCCCGAGCTCCGACCTCCTTTGCCCGAAAACGATCGCCATCGCGGCGACCTAGCCCCAGCCGAGAGTCAGGCGCCCGTGGACAGCGTTCCACAGGCTTCACGGTCCAGAAAGAGAGGCAACAGGAGCGCGCAACCAGCGTGCTGCTCTCCTCCAAGTTTGGAAGCAAACCGTGAAGAATCCACAGAGAATTTCCAGTTTTTGCTCCGGTGACCGTAAACCGAGCTTCCGGTACGGATTCTTCAAATTCTCGCTCTATGATCTTTCGGTGGTTATCATATCTTGCATATAGACGCTGAACTAGCCGGCGATCAAGTTCTTTTCTGCATCCGTGGCGTGAGACTGTTTAGGAGTGACGAATTTCAAGCTCGATCAAGGGCGGTCATGGCGGGCACGATCGGTCACACGGTGCCGACCGACTTGCCGCCATTTCTGAACCCTTTTGACACCTTGTCGAGCTTCCTAGAGGTACACTGATGCTGTAGGACCGTTTGTTCGAGGTGTTGGCGGTTAGAACCCATGGTCGACGGCGCCAAACCTCAACCGAGGCCGCGGCACGTCGCCGGGCTATTTCCGGTCACCCCCAGCCCGACCTGACACCACCGACGTGTTCCTCGACATCGACAACCCCCTGGCGGCGAGTTTCATACCATGGGAGGTCCGGTAGCGGCGAGCCGGTGAGCTCCGGGTCTGCTCCGGCGAGGTCGGCGGCGCGGGCGCGAGAGAGCGGCGGGAGGAAGACGAAGCCGGCTGGCCCACGTGTCAGCGGCTAAAGAATTTAAATCGGGATCGGGTGTGGCCGGGATCGGCTGTGCTGGCGCACAAATACCCTGTGCGCCTCAGTGTGCCGGACACCTCCGCGCTCAACACGTGTCCCTGCGGGCCCCGGCCGATTTAAACTTTTCCCCCGATTTTCAGATTCCATTCAAACTTCAAATCCTCATAACTTTGGCTAGGAAGCTCCAAATCGAGTGAACCAAATTTTGCTGGATTCATCTCTTTGAGTACTTTCCAGAAAATCAAGTTTCACTTCATGAAAATCCTTAATTCCCCAGAATTAATTCCTCAAAATTTAAAGTGTTTGGAATTTTAACTGGAGAATCCTTTGGAGGAAATTCCTGAAGTTTCTCTGGGATGTTCACCAAAATATCCCTGAAATACCATAAAACTTTCAGACCCAATTGAGCTCATTTGATCCACCTAATGGTGTGATTAGTGAAACTGTTCCAGAGAAAATAGAAAATGTCCAGAAACATTTTCAGAATTTTCTCTGAAATTGTTTAGCTCATATCTTTAGCTAGGAACCTTCAAATTAAGTGAGACCAACTCCATTAGAACCCTCTGAAAATCTAGTTTTCAGAAAGTCATATTTTGTTTCATGAAAATCCTTAGAACACCCTAAAAGCCTTCAATTAAGGTCAAGTACATAATTAATTGTGGAGGGCTCAAATGAGCTTTGCCGCAACTAGAGCTTGACCAAGTCTATGTTTAGGTTGTAACCAAGCCACAGTAAAAGTTTCACAGTCATTAGGCTTGTCTAGTAAGAGTTATAGACTTCACAAGTTTAAAAGTTAATACAACTGCATTTAAATTAATACATGTACTGCTTCTATCATGTAGTCGCTAAGGTCGAGGAGGAACCCGAAGTCCTAGACTTCGTTACTCCGGAGGAACAGCTAGCCTACGACCAAGAGCAGCAAGGCAAGCTCCGGTTTGAATTAACCTTTTTACAAGTTTTTATTGTTTTGAGCACATACTTGATTACTTTATTCTTTGCATTAGAGTCTTGTTTGGAAACCCAACTGCATAGCCAAGAAAACCATGGGTTGGGTTTAGGATTGCAAAACCCCGTTAGCTATTGCAAAGCTAAGATAGTGTAGGATTCGGTACAAGTCGAGTAGTTGGAACTACTCGCGAGCATAGGCTAGAGGCACTCGACTCGGATAGAGATAGCACATGATACACATGGCAAGAAAAATGAGACCGAGCAGAGAGTAAGGGCAGCAGGACTTTGGGGCCTGCGTGCTATAGCGCCGCTCATGTCGATTGAGGACCGAGCCGTGTGCGAGCCTGTTGAACAAGCTAGAACAGTACCGAAGACCTACCGGCTATATGGGAACCGGGAAACCGATGTAACTCGGGTAGCTGGGTATTGAGGCATTGCCCGTCGTTCAGAGGGTAGGTTGAGAGCTCGAGGTGTAAATTGGCTGGCGGCACTGAGATGCGCGTGCAGAGACCTCCTGCTCGGGACGATGTGACCGGTTCAATATTTGGCTGACGGGCGAAAGGTGGTTGCGTACGGCGTCCGTGATGGTTGTTGTAGGCAACATCGAGTACGGGCGTACGTGACGGGTTGTTCGGGTAACCCTGCAGGTGTAAATCAATTATAATTGCCGTCCCTCGCGGTCAGTGAGTACCACTTGTTCACTGTACCGTGACGTAGAAAGAACAGGCTAGTTACATGTTAAAATGCTTCTGATTGAAAGATGGACTTTGCTTGTTAATGGTTTGTTGTAGTTTAGAGCTAACTAAAGTTCCTTTCAACTTTGGGCAAAGTACATGAGAGAAATGCGTTTCTTGTTTGATTGCGGCTCCCTCATGTGCCTTAGCGTAAGGTTCTCTACAGCCTGCTGCTAAAACTTGAAAGTAAGGTTCTACTAATTAGGCGAGTCCTTGCAAATGATTTTTACCTCATGTAACCCATCAACCCTCATGTAGAAGTTCCATGTTTAGGTGAGACGGGTCAGACTTGCTGAGCCTTCTTGCTCACGGCTTGTGTTTGAAGCTTTTGCAGGGTTCTATGAGGAAGGGACTCCCGAAGAGGAGACGGAACCCCAGGAGGGGAACCCCGTCGAGTGGGAGTCGTGCACGCCGCAGAGTTAGTGTGCGTGTGTGCTAGCAAGGACACGTTCAAGGGCTAAATGTGAACTTGATGCGTAGTCTACGCCCGTGAGTGTAGACTGGACCTATTTTGATGTAAACATGTTCAT
The DNA here is from genome assembly GCA_030760725.1 of Neostapfia colusana. NCBI lineage: Eukaryota > Viridiplantae > Streptophyta > Magnoliopsida > Poales > Poaceae > Neostapfia > Neostapfia colusana. Next base: position 36,156,176 of record JASWHV010000009.1, on the reverse strand, counting down.
AAACTCGTTTATGTAATAAAATTTTGCTTCCGCTTTGTACCTTTGATGTGTGTTATCCGGTGCTGTGCAACGCAGCACCCCTCAGCGTGATCCTGGCTCGACAAGACCATGGGGTCGTGTCAGAAAACACCTCGGAGCGACGTATTCCGAGCTTTACCGAGCGTGTTCTTCGCGGAATCAATCGGGCGCACGATGCCAAGCTACTTGCCGCAGTTTCTGAGCTAATCCATGACCTTGCCGAGATTTGCGATCACCCACTGGTGCTGTAGAGCGGGTTGGCCGATGTTTTGTCGGGTTGGAACCCACGGCCGACGGCGCCGAACCCACACCGAGGCCGCCGCACGTCGCCGAGACATCTCCAGTCAACGACAGCCCGAGACAACCCCACAGCCGTGTTCCTCGATGTAAATCACGCACTGGCGGCGAGTTTTAGCTCAGGTGGCAGCCGGGAACGGCCCGCCGGCGATCACCGGCGAGCTGAGCGCCCGGGCGCGTGAAGGGCCGGCCAGAGGAAGAAGGCCGTGGGCTCTGGCTGTCAGCGGTGGAAAAGTTTAAATCTGGGATCGGTTTGTGGCCGGATCGGGTGTGCTGGTGCGCCGAAGATCTGTGGACCCGGTGTGGCTTCAATCCTATTGGCTAGGATTTAAACAGTGGGTCCAGCCGAGTTTTCAGTAGGAAAAATAATTCCAGAGATGGCTACAACTTCGGAAATTCATATCTCTCTATAGAAACCTCCAAATTGAGTGATTCCAATTGGGTTGGATTCGTCTTTCAGAGTTCTATCGAAATATGAACTCAGATTTGTATGAAAGTCAGTATTGTATTCTGAAAAATTCTTTGAAGGCTTTCTGGAAAAAAATATTGAGGGAGTTTGGGTTATCCAAAAATCCTCAAATTTGGCCAGAATATTCTTTATAATAGTGCTGACCTTCTAAAAAATTGTAAGCTCATTTGAAGATCATTTGAGTAGGAATTTGCTAGAAACAATCTGCTGTGTTCATAAGAGTCCAGAAACATTTTCAGAAAATGTTTCCCACTTGTAAAATCTATTCTGGGCAATCCATAGCTCCAAAAATCATAGGAAAATTTAGGCAAGATCTATGAGACATATTTGAAATTCTAGTTCACTTAATTGAGCATGAAAATGCACATTATTTCAGAATTAATTCTTTCGAGTAGAATCACTTAAAGAATTGTTATGGAAGAACTACTCAAGTAAAAGGGCTGAATTTTGGACCAAATTACTTGCATGTGACCAAGAACTCACATGTAAATTATCAGATCAAGCTGAGCGCTTGAACTCCCTTTTCTTATTCTCCATACTTATGTATCGGTGGAAATACATGAGAGACATTTGAGAATTATGGAGAACACAATTTGACTCCACATTAGCTGCAATTTGGCAAGCTAAATCCCTAGGTAGTGTAGAACCTTCTGTAAAAGTTTTGAGGCCATTGGAGTTCTTGTTCTTCAGTTGCTTTCAAATCTTTTCAGCTCATCTATTATGTTCATTAGGGAAAGTGATTAGTGTATAGCTAAAACACTAAGACCAATTTAGTCATTTCTTTTTCTTTGCACAACAGAGGCAAACCAAGTCATTCCTGGCTCTTCCACACAACCTCTGTTCCTAAGAACTTCATTCTATAACTTCTTTCCATTACATTCTATAAAACATGTGCATATGCATTTCAATAGGAACCACAACGAAGGGGATTCAAAGGAGCTATTCATTGAAGTGGATCAAGCTCCGAAGAATCAAGTGTTGATCAGCAAGGATACTAACTACTTATATACGACTACCCTGCAAAACAGGCAAGCTCCGGTTTGCATTTAACAGCTTTTAAGTTTTTATTTTGTATTCACTTTCGGTTAAAGTATTAAATGTGCATTAGGTCTAGTGTTTGATACTCCTCTTGCATAACCAAATGACCCATGGAGTATTGGGTAGGTGTCTTTCACCGTGTAGAACTGCCATGCTTAAGAAAGGTTCAGTAGAAGTCAAGTGGTGAGATGCTACTTGCACGTTCAGGAACAACAGGGGCATACGGGATTGGTTCGTAAATGAATCACTACAGGAATCGGGACTATAGACGACGGCCGGAAACCGTCGTCAATAAGGACACTACCGTCGTCAATAAGTTATTGACGACGGTAAAAGTTTATAGACGATGGTTTTCAGCTGTCGTCAATTATTAGTCGTCAATAAATTTATTGACGACGGTTACCGTCGTCAATAAACTTATTGACAACAGCTAAATCTAGCTGTCGTCAATAAACTTATTGACGACATCTAAATCAGGCTGTCGTCAATAAGCTTATTGACGACGGCCAGGAAACCGTCGTTAGTAACCGTGGCTTATTGACGACGGTTTACACTAGGCCGTCGTCAATAACAATTGCTTATTGACGACGGTTTCTGGTACTTGGCCGTCGTTAATACTACTGGCTTATTGACGACGGCCAAGTACAGAAACCGTCGTCAATAAGCTTTTCAATTTTTTTAAAAAAAATAGAAAATCCTGCCCTGGCCTCAAGGCCAGCCCTGGCTCGATGGCCAGATCACAGGCAATCAAAATATACATCACATAATTGCATAAAAACACTATACGCACGCCACACTACCCTACGCTACCCCGACCGCTGCCACCGGAGTCCAGGAAGTCATCGTGCGCTCGTCCAAACGCTGGTTGCTGAGGGGATGTAGTTTCCTGAGCCCGCGTCGCCGATCCCTATGATGTACATGTATAGTTAGACAAATTAGAAGTTCACAAATGTGTATATGATTAAATAAACTCATTACAAGTTAAAATTGAGCAAGTTAGCTAGATTTGGCTATGTTTGAGTAAGTTTGCTCATATTTTACTATGTTTGAGAAGTATGGACTAGTAGTGTTTGTGTTTGAGCTAGTTCAAAAAGTTTTGGCTATGTTTGAGTAAGTTTGGTCATATTTGACTATAGTTGAGTAAGTTGTACCATATTTTACTCAGTTTGAGGATGTTTAACTAGTTTTCTCTAAGTTTAAGTAAGTTTGATCAAATTCAACTAAATTTGAGCAAATTTAACTAGTTGCAGCTATTATGAGAAATTTTGTACCTGTGCTCCTGACGTCGGCCCCTATGGTAGCTGTATCGGTGGCGGCGCCCACTGAGGAAAGACAACGGGTTGTCCTGTGGCCATAGCCTGCAAATATGAAGTAAATTATTATACATGTCATTTATATATTAGAAACGTTGAGTATAATGATCTGAACTTACCTGCATGGCAGCTTGCAGCTGTAGCATGTACGAGTGTTGATACTCGTCCCTAGCCCGGAGCTCGGCTGCCTGCCTCTCGTTCGCGAGCCTCAGCGCTTCCTGCGTCCTCTGGAGCTCCTCCTGGACACTCTGGAGCTCCAGATCACGGCTGCCACGCCTGCTGGATCCACCCTGCGATGAAGAGGCCCTCGAGTAAGACCGCGCCTCCCTCGAGTCTACTACTCCATCGAAGATGGCCAACCTACACAACGAAGTAAGAGTATTAAAGTTTCGTATCTCGAAGTTAATGAAAGTAAATGAAAACAACAGAACTCACCGGCCGTGAGGTTTACCGCCACCGCTTGCATAGGCGGCTTCAGGTACGATCGGCGAGTTCTGCCAATCGTAATCGTCGCCTCGAAGCCTCCGCAGCACCTCCCCATACTTTTCCTGAAAATATAGAAAATTAAAGTCATCAGAAGTTTTAAAGATAATACAATTAAGTCAACTAAAGAACTCACCAACGTCTCTGTCGCTGTCTGAGAAGACAGCTGATCAGGCTGCGAGGGGTCACTTCCCATGTGACCCCTCCTCCACATCTGGATAGCGGTCGGCTCCTGACCGATCTCGCGCTCCTATCGATACGTGTTAGCACAATGATAGCGATAGAAATTAACTAGAATATAATTCGAGTATCACTTACCATCCATTTAGCAAGGCGTACGTAGCCGTCCCCGCCAAGACGTTTTAGAGCAGGGCGGATCCGAGCAGGCCTGGGATGACTTACCCGCAAGACGACGGGGACCAATCCGACCAGCGTCGCACGCGGCGGATCCCCCCACCCGGACAGAGCGAGCGGGGCGCGGAGCTGCTGTCGGGGCCGCGAGCTGGACGGCGGAGAAGGGAGGGAGGGAAGCCGGAAGGGCCGGCGGCGTCAAGCTCGGCTGCTTCGCGTTGGACTCTTTGGAGTGGGTGTGGGGCAACGCCAGTTGCGGCAAAGCCTGGAGCTTTGTTACTATTTTATTGATGTTTTACTGTTTAGGGTGAAAATTTCTTGAAGTAAAGTTTAGCAAGAAGTTAAGTCTATGGCATGAGGTAAGAGACTTTAAAAAAAGTGTGCAAGTCACAGTTGTGTCGTAACAAAGTGCGACAACAAGTCAAACAACTCTAAATTCCCGCACCGAGAAGAGGCTCGTCGTCGTCGCCGCCTCGTCGGTGGCCGGACGCAAGAGGAGGGTGGTGGTCGGCGTCTGGACCGACGGGCCGCCGCACGCCGGACCCCCCAGCGGCTGTAAGAACCGGCGCCTCCGTCGCATCCGTCCCCGCACGCGTCGACCCAACAACAATAGTGGTTCTCTACGCTCCAACTGTAAACGCGTTCACGATGCGGAGCAGTGTGACGCAGCTTCGGACGACCCTTCCCCTGATACAGCGCGCGCACCCCGGTCTCGCTTCGGCCACTTACGTACTTTTCAGGTGACCTCTCGTGCTTCTGAAACCCCCGTCGGTTTCAGAACATTGCTGCATCTGAAACCTTTTTTTAACGGCTGAATTGACGAGTACCTACGTTCGTTCCCAGCTCGGTTTCCGGCAGTGGTCACCTCTGTTAACACGCTGAACTGGTAGTAGCTCTCAAACGAATGTGCAAAAAAACATGCGTAGTCATCGGGAAAAAAATAACACAGGACATGCGTGCCATCCGTGAACTGTCAACAAACACTAATTCTTTCTCCAATCATTAACATATGAGCTAAAAAACTAAGTGCGCAATAAACTAACATTGCATACAGCTCCTCATCCAAGAGAAATACAAAAAAATGAAATAATGAATATGAAGTTGTTCAAGAGTCGGCCGCAGGGGGGGCGGGGGGAGTGCCGGAGGGGGAGGGGCGGGGCGGCGGCGGCCGGCAACGGCCGGCGGGCCATCGGTGGCCAGCGCGAGGTGGAGGAGGGGAGGGGGGAGGGAGGTGGCGTACTCGTTGGTCAGCGGATCAGCGGCGGCGGCGGCGGCGGGGACCGGCGGCGGCAGCGGGGAACGGCGGGGAGGGCGACGGCGACGAGACTGATCGCGCGGCGCGAGTCGGGAGGCGGCACTGTGGCCGCCTCCCGGCTCGCGTACGGGTTATATGTCCGGTAATTGACGACGGTGCCAGGTCACCGTCGTCAATAACTCCTCGGGTGGGCCCGAATTAAGTTAAAGACGACAGGCGCCGTCGTCAATAATTTATTGACGACGGTTCACATGCAGCCGTCGTCAATAACTGTGTTATTGACGACGGTGCTAGGTCACCGTCGTCAATAACTCCTCGGGTGGGCCCGAATTAAGTTAAAGACGACGGGCACCGTCGTCAATTATTTATTGACGACGGTACTCGCTCAGCTGTCGTCAATAACTGTGTTATTGACGACGGCTTTTTCTACCGTCGACAATAAATCTGGCCGTCGTCAATGATCGTTTTTCCTGTAGTGAATTAGCAAGTTAAAGTTGAGACCGGAAGGTTGTAGGGGCAGCAGGACATAGGGGCCTGGGTGCTATAGACCTGTCCGTGTTGTTCAAGGACCAATCCATATACGGCCCTGTTGAACAAGTTTGAGTTGTGTACCGGACTCATGCTGGTATTATGGGACCCAGTAAACGGATGTACCTCGGGAAGCTGTCATTGGTCCTTTTTGGGTCGCCTCAGGCGTACGGCCGGTGTGCAGTATGTGGGTAACATTCTCATGACATCTCATGTCGGCAGGTGCACCATGAGAATGGCTACTGTATGGGGCGACTTGATCGATTCAAACGGGGTTAAATGGGAGAAAGGCTGCCACATACGATGTCAGTGATGGTTGCTGTAGGCAACGTCGAGTACGGGCGTACGTGTCATGTAGTCCGGGTGTTATTGATTCGAATCACCGTCGCTCGCGGGATGGACCGAGCATACTTGTTCTCACAGTCGTGACGTAGTAAGAACTTGCATGAGAAAGGAACTAATCACATTGATTTGAAGTTTATACTATCTTTGTTATGCATCATTGATGAATAGCTAGTGCAAACTCAATTCTTTTATGCCGTGAGCAATATACATCGGGGGAAAGCGTTTCTTGTTTGATTGTGGATTCCCGATGTGGCGTGCCCAAGGTTACTTAAAATTGCTGCAAATAATACCTGAAAGTAAGGATTCACTTTTATGCGAGTTTATTATGCATTATGCCATCCTACTTTAGGTTCATAACCTCACATAGAGTTTCATGTTTAGGGTGACAGTTAAGTCTTGCTGAGCGTTGTTCTCACGGATGCTATCCGAGTTGTTTTGCAGGTTTGACTTCATGTTTATGAAGGGATGCCGATGAGACTCGGGAACCTCCGAGTGGTTACTCAAGAGCATCCTCGCCGGTGCAGATTGTTCTTCGTGTTGCTAGTAAGAAACGTCCGCGGGCTGGACTGTTTCTTTGTTGCTATTTTAGAAAGGAGTCGTGAGAGTTATAGTCTTCCGCTGTAGCTTATTTTGATATAAGTACTTGTTTGGTTCACCCTCCGGCACGTCCTCTATGGCAAGTTGGTGGACAGTGCCGGGCCTAGGGTTTGCCCGCCGCGCATTAGTAGGCTTCCGGGGCTGATTCCTCCCTGGGAACTGCGGTGCAACTCCACCGCCTTGCCTCTCAGGACAACTGCTGGCGAAGTGTCCTGGACGACCACATTTGTAGCATGTGGCTGCTGCTTGGCCGGTGCTTTTGGGATGAAAGCCCGGCATGCGCTGCTGAGGTGCATACGCACGCGGCATCGCCCGCTGCTGCTGTTGTTTCTGCGGAGGTGGTACTGGCAGTGCCGGCCTGAATGCCGGTGGAAAATATGGCTGACTGCGGAATGGCATCGACCTCCGTGGTGGCTGCCAGCGTGGACCCGATGGTGGGCGATTCACCATCCAGTATTTTTGAGAAGGACCACCTCCTTATCCACTGCTTTGCGGCACGCTTCGCTTCCTTTCCGCCGCCTCTAACTCCTTGCCGGAGTCTTCCTGAACAATCGCAGCATCAATTATGTCATTGAGGCTGCCGCGATTGAACATCGCCAGCTTGTCTTTCAGGAGCGGGTAAAGCCCGTGGCAGAAATGATCCCACCGCTTCTCATTGGTGTCGGCGTGATATGAAGCATAGAGCGCAAGATCATTGAATGCCCTGGAATATTCCAGCGCGTTCCGGCTTCCTTGTTGCAGGCGTAGGAACTCCTGCTTCTTCCTTCTCATGATACCCGGCGGTATGTGATAGGCCCTAAAGGCTGTCCTGAATTCCGTTCAGGTCATAACTCGCTCGGTGGGTTGCGAGGCGCAGAAATTCGCCCAACAAGCACTCGCGGATTCCTAAAGCTGTTGGACCGCGAATTGAGTCTTACGCTGCTCACTCACTTGGAGCAGCCCGAACATCATCTCCATCGTGCGGAGCCAGTTGTCTGCATCGATGGGTTCATCTGCCCTTGAGAATACAGGGGGATGAGTAGCCAGAAAATCGGAGTAGGAGCTCTGTTGGCGCTCCTCACGATCTTGACGCCTCTCTGGTCGAGACGTATTCGCAATGAGGGTCTGCAGCAACTCCGTGTGCTGCTGATGAGAGCCCGCCATCGCTGCCACAATGTCAGCCAAAGTAACCGTTGGCGGTGGCGGTGGTGGTTGTTGCTGTTGCTGTTGCTGCTGTTGCTGTCCCGAGGAATCCTCGGGAGGCTGTTGGGAGGTTTCTCCCCCCTGACTAGAACCCCAACGTCCGGGTTGGCACGAGTATGAGTCATTCTGAAAATTCAAAACAGCAGCGATCAGCACATGTCATACTTAAAATTCCATATGAAATAGCAGGTATTGAAGTGACACATGAATAATTTGCACATCATTCACATATATTGATAAAGCATCAAATTTATACAAGATACATTATTCTCGGGTCTCCGAGAAGTCGTGCTCATGTTGTCACTACCTATACCTACACTACTGTCTACACGACATGTCACCGATTACAAAAGTTTGGGTTACATCACCCTAGCTGCCCTACTTGGCAACGATAACCTCCTACTCGGAGTAGAATTTAACCTCCTGCAGATCGTCCTCCTCCTGTACCTCTACTGGTGGCTCTGGGTCCACAACCTCCTCTTTCGGTTCGGGTTCCCCCATTGCCGGAAGACCCAAGACCACGGGTACGGCACCTACCACCGGTATGCCCATTACCGGAGGTACGAGGTTCTGCAATGCGTGCACCTCGTCCATGGCTTGGTTGTAGTCCTCTTCCCAGCCTTGCCCCTCCTCAATAGCGTCATCCCGCTCTTGAGTGAGGACCTCGTTCTTCTGGGTCAGAGCCTGCACCTGTTGTTGCAAAGTCGTGATGTCGACACAGCTTTTTCTCTTCACCTTCTTCAGACGATGCAACTGATTGTGTTGCTCATTCAGTCGCTTTATCGTCGGAAGGAGCACATTGCGGAGTGCGCTGTGAGCACTCTCAAAATGGTCTCCACGGGTTGTGCTCTCCTTGAGCTTTGTAGCAAGACAATCCGTATGAACAGCTTGGCTGTCCATCACGGCTTTCCATGCCCTCAATTGGAGACTGAGGTTTGCCTCCGCGAGACTGTACCTTGGGCAACCCGGATCTGTTGCCTCCATGTACCTCCCTTCTCACACATGATTAGCTTGTCCCTCCACCGGAACGAGCGCGTATGGAGTACCCTCCATAGCTCTCACGTGTAATTGGCAGAAACGCAACATGGTGTCACGGGCTGCCACTTGCCATACTTCCTCCGTCTCTCTGCCTCTCACCGTGACGGTGAACGGCACCCAACCGGGTGGCGTAGGTCCTGCGGGAACTTAAACATGGATCGTTCATGTCCTGTTCCCCTCCTCGCCTTCTTATTTGGTGAAGTACTGCGGCATCTTATTGTATCCAAAATATTGAAGCATTTGCCTCAAGGCTTCCGGATAGCCGCTGTGGTGAGAACAGTGAGATTCCACCCACCCGTTCTCCAACTGTCTATTCGCTGTCATCTGTAGAAACATATTTGAGAAATGTCAAATATTTATTTGAACAGTAAACCATTGAGTTATAACATAAAACATGTCAGTGAACTCATAGAACTTGGAAACATAGTTCAAACTTAAACAAATTTGACTGTTGATCTGCTGTCCAATATGACAGCCCTGACCAGTTTCAATTTCAACCTGATTTAGACCATGCTGAAGGCAAAACCAATCCCGGAGCTCAACATCAAAGTTAAAGCTAACTTCAATGGATTTCTAGAAAGTATTTGCTTGGCTTAAGATCTGAACTGTTTCAAAAGTTATGAGATGTCGAAGTTGATAGAATTTCTGGAGGAAATTGGACAGCACCTCCCTGCTTTAGGTACTGATTTGATCCAAGAATTCCAGATAATTTTACTACCAATCTGACAAAACATTCTGTTACAAAGTTGTAACCCATCTCATAAACTTTTCAGAACTATCTCATTTTCTATTTTTGGATTTTTATGCAGGAAGTTATGCTCAATTTACAGAGAGTTACAGAGAGTGTTTGCTCTGCCCTGTTTTCTGGACAGTTTCAAATCTACTGCATTTTTCGATTGGTTAAGGGATGAAATACCTCCGGACCTCAACAGAAAAGTTGTAAATCTCTTCCAAATCTTTCCAGAAATGTATCATATGACCCCAACCTCGAAATAACCCAACCTCTAACCTCTGATTAACTTCAGCCTTAATTCAGCTGAAAACAGGGGACTCTGTCCTTAGTACCCTATAAGTTGAAAACTTGTTAACTTTGAATATCCTGATGAAGGGAAGGAGTTACATCAAGTTTTAGTGCTATGGATTAAAAATGTCAAGTTTTACAATGTAGTTGCTCATTTAGTAGGTTGTGACATCGATGCGTTACCAGATCATGTCGGTACTACGTCCTCACGAAGAAAAACCTATACCGGACTTAGCCGGCTTCGTTAGTTAAGTGGCACTAAAGGTCTCTCGCACACGGATGATACACGTATACCATTTCATGGTTAGAATACCTGCATATAACTCAAAGAATCGTCAGACTCGGCTGCACACCGAGCCCGGTATCCATACAGTTCGTACACCCGGCCGTCATCACTCGCCCGGATGTTCTCAAGCCAAACACGCCTTAAGCTACGTGTTCACGTTACTGACCACGTGACGGGGTTTCCCAAATTGCCCAAAGCACGCCAGGGACAGACGTTGCTCGAATACCCCAAATGACATGAAGAGTCGTAGAGGATATTAAAGCGGGTAGGGTTACCTGCCACCCGTGGGGCTCCACCCTTCAGCTTGTGCGCACTGGTGGACAGCGCTTACGTGCACCCCCCAAGATATAAAGCGTCCCGAGATGCACTATTTTCCGACATAAGCAAATAGGTTAGCATGCCACTTTCTATACACTAATAACATCCTTACATGGGCTACTAACTCGTTCCTCACTGGATTTTTGAAAAAGATGACCTTTGTTGTGCGTTAAACCTCAAGCGAGCTCTGATACCACGCTGACATGACCCCCACGGTCTTGTCGAGCCAGGATCACGCTGAGGGGTGCTGTGTTGCACAGAACCGGATAACACACATCAAAGGTACAAAGCAGAAGCAAAGTTTTATTACATAAACCAGTTTATGTATATTTTTACAACAAAATAGTCCAGTCTACAGTCACGGGTGTATACTTTGCATCGAGTTCACGTTCAGACCATGAACGTGTTCCCTCTAGCTCGCACACACACTAACACGGCGGCGTGCACGACTCCCACTCGACGGGGTTCCCCTCCTGGGGTTCCGTCTCCTCCTCGGGAGTCCCTTCCTCATAAAACACTGCAAAAGCTTCAAACACAAGCAGTGAGCACGATGGCTCAGCAAGACTGTCCTGTTTATCCTTTGCACGAAACTTCTACATGAAGGTTGATAGGTTACATGAGGTAAAATAAGTTGCAAAGGACTCGCCTAAATAGTGGAACCTTACTTTCAAGTTTTAGCAGCAGGTTGTGGAGAACCTTACGCTAAGGCACATGAGAGAGCCGCAAGCAAACAAGAAATGCATTTCTCTCCTGTACTTTGCCCAAAGTTGAAAAGAACTTTAATTAGCTCTAAAACTACAACAAGACATTAACAAGCAAAGTATGCTTTTCAAATCAGCAAACTTTTAACATGTATCTAGTCTGTTCTTTCAACGTCATGGTACAGTGAACAACTGGTACTCACTGGCCGTGAGGGATGTGATTATAATCGATTTACACCTGCAGGGTTACCCGAATAACCCGTCACGTACGCCCGTACTCGATGTGCCTACAACAACCATCACGGACGTCGTACGCAACCACCTTTCACCTGTCAGCCAAATGTTGAACCGGTCCAATCGTCTCGAGCAAGAGGTCTCTGCACGCGCATCCACAGTGCCGCCAGCCGATTTACACCTCGAGCTCTCAACCAACCCTCTGAACGACCAGCTATGCCTCAACACCCAGCTACCCGAGTTACATCGGTTTCCCGGTTCCCATATAGCCGGTAGGTCTTCGGTACTGTTCTAGCTTGTTCAACAGGCCCGCACACGGCTTGGTCCTCAATTGTAATAGTTGAAAATTTTGATCCAAAGCACTAAAAGCTCGATTTAACTCCTTCCATTGACCAGGACTTCATAATTAAGCAAGATTCAACTTATACTATTCTAGGAGCAGAGTCCTCTGTTTTTAGCTAAAATAATGCTGAATTTTTACAGAGTATAGAGGTCGAGTTCTTCAATGTTGGGGTAGTATGATACATTTCTGGAAAGCTTTGGAAGAGTTCTACAACTTTTATATTGATTTCCCGAGGTGTTTCATCCCTTAACTGGTCGAAAAATGCAGTAGAGGTGACACTGTCCAGAAAACAGGGCAGAACAAATACTCTCTGTTACTCTCTGTAAAATGAGCATAACTTCCTGCATAAAAATCAAAAAAATATAGATGATACATTTCTGAAAATTTTATGAGATATGTTACAACTTTGTAACAGAAAGTTTTGTCAAATTTGGGGTAGAATTAACTGGAATTCTTGGATCAAGTCAGTACCCCAAGAAGGGAGGTGCTGCCCAATTTTGTCCAGAAATTTTTTTTAACTTTGACATCTCATAACTTTTGAACCAGCACAGATCTGAGGGCAAATAAATACATTATGGAAATCTGTTGAAGTTAACTTTAACTTTTATGTTGAGCTCCAGAACTGATTGTGCCCTTAACATGGTCTAAATCTGGGTAGACAGGAGACTGGTCAGTACTGTCATTTTGGACAGCAGACCAGAAATCAAATTTGTTTATGTTTGATTTATATTTCCGAGTTTTATTAGTTCAATGACATGTTTTATGTTATAACTTATTGATTTACTGTTGAAATGAATATTTGACCTTTTTCAAATATTGTTCTACAGATGGCAGCGAACAAGCAATTGGAGAAGGGATGGGTGGTTTCCCACTGTTCTCAACGCAGCGGGTATCCGGACTTGTTGAAGCTGTTGCTTCAATATTTCGGATATGTGGAGACGCCGCGGTTCCCTGCCAAGGAAGAAGGCGAGGAGGGGAACAAGATATGGACTGTTCATGTCGATGTTCCAGCAGGACCTACGCCACCAGGTTGCACACCGTTCACCGTCACGGTGAAAGGGAGACAACCAGAGGACATGTGGCAAGTGGCAGCCCGCAACGCCATGTCGCGTTTCTGCAAGCTGCACGTGAGAGATATGAAGGGAACTCCATACGCGCTTGTCCTGGTGGAGGGGTGAGCTAACCACGTGTGGTGGGAACGGTATTTTGCGGTGACTGATCCGAGTTGCCCAAGATACAATCCAGCGGAGGCGAACCTCAGACTCCATCTGACGGCAGGGAAGAACGTGATGGACAGCCAAGCTGTTCATATGGCTCAACTTGCCGTGGAGCTCAAGGAGAGCACCAGCCGCTGTGACCATTTCGAGAATGCCCACGACGCACTCTGTAATGTCCTTTTCCTGACAATAAAGCGACTGAACAACCAACATAATCAGTTGTGTCGGATAAAGATGGCGGGGAAGAAAAGCAGTGTTGACATCACGTCTTTGCAACAACAAGTCCAAGCTTTGACCCAGCAGAACGAGGTCCTTACTCAAAAGCGTGATGACGCTATTGAGGAGGGGCAGAACTGGGAAATGAACTATAACCAGGCCATGGACGAGGTGCATGCTTTGCAGGACCTCGTACCTCCGGTAGTGGGCCTACCGATTGTAGGTGCCGTACCCGTGGTTCTTGCTATTCCGGTGATGCCAGAACCCGAACCCGAAGAAGAGGTCATGGACCCAGAGCCACCATCAGAAACAGCGGAGGAAGAAGACCCACAGGAGGTCGACTTTTACTCTGACTAGGGAGTTACCGTTGCCGAGTAGGGCAGCGAGGGTGGTGTGTTATAACTTTTGTAACAGCGACATGTCGTGTAAACAGTAGCGCATGTATATGTAGTGACGACATGAGCACGACTTTTCAGAGGTCTGAGAATAATATATCTTGTATAAAGTTTTTGCTTTATCAATATATGTGAATGTTGTGCGAATTTCTCAATGCCTCACTACATTACCATACTGTTCTTATGGAATTTTCAGTATGACATGTGCTGACCGTTGCTGTTTTGAATTTCAGAATGACTCGCACTCGTGACAACCCTGAAGTTGGGGGTTCCAGTCAGGGGGGAGATGCCTCCCAGCAGTCTCCTGAGACTTCCTCGGGACAGCAACTGCAGCAGCAACCACAGCCACCACCATCACCAACGGTCATGTTGGCAGATATAGTTGCGGCCATGGCGGGCTCGCACCAACAGCACACCGAGTTGCTGCAAACATTGATAGCAAATACATCTCGTTTAGAGAGGCGTCAAGACCGGGAAGAATGTCAACAGAGTTCTTACTAAGATTTCCTCGCAACACATCCCCCGGTATTCTCGCGGGCGGATGAGCCCATCGATGCGGACAACTGGCTCCGCACGATGGAAATGAAGTTTGGGCTGCTCCAAGTTAGTGAGCAGCGGAAGACACAGTTCATGGCCCAGCAGCTTATGGATTCCGCGAGCGCTTGGTGGGCGAACTTCTGCGCCTCTCAACCCACCGAGCGAGTTCTGACCAGGGCGGAGTTCCAACAGCCTTCAGGGCCTATCACATACCGCCAGGTCTAATGAAGAGGAAGACGCAAGAATTCCTCGTCTTGCAGCAAGGCAACAGGAACGTGCTGGAATATGCCAGGGCATTCAATGATCTCGCGCTCTATGCCTCCCATCATGCCGATACGGATGAGAAGAGGCGGGATTTCTTTTACCAGGGGCTGAATCCGCTCCTGAAGGACAAATTGGCGATGTTCAATCGTGGTAGACTCAACGAAATGATTGATGCTGCGATTGTTCAGGAGGACTCTGGCAAGGAGTTGGATGTGGAGGAGAACAAGCACAGCATGCCGCAGAGCAGCGGAGAGGGCGGAGGTCTGACACGACCCTATGGCCTTGTCGAGCCAGGATCACGGTGTGGGGTACTGCGTTGCACAGCACCGGATAACACACATCAAAGATACAAAGCGGAAGCAAAGTTTTATTACATAAATGTAATACCCGAATGTTTCACAAAATGGGTAAACCCCCTCCCCCTTCACCACCCCAGCCCGGCAGTCGGCCCCTCTTCCTCCAAAACCGCCACCTCTCTTCTTCTCTCTCTCTTTTCACCGTTCTATTATCACATGTGGAGAAAAACCGCCAGCACGTGGTTGATCTCGCGCCCTCTCCGCCAACCGGCGCCCCAGCAACCGCCGCCTCCTCCCCCTCTACAAATACCCCGACACCGACCCTTTTCCCCCCATAGAAACCGCTCACACTCACCCGATCGGAAAAACAACCATCATTCCCAATTCTCCGAAAACTCACGTTGATCTTCAACTCCAACGACCCCTACACCCTCCTACGGCCTCCAGAACAAGTTTCCGACGAAATTCTCCGAAGGAACACGGCTAGGAAGCCCTGCCGACGAAGATCGCCGGAGATCGGCACTGCTCGCCGTCGACAGCCCTCTCCGACCGTTTCTGACCCCCGAGAACCCCCTAGGTGAGTTCCCCATCCTCCCCTCTTTCTTCTGGTACCAAGAGATCAAAGAATGGTGGAGAAATTAAAGAAACCGAGAAATTCCGGCCACCGCCGCCGCTCGCCGGCGATCGCGCGGCCGCCGGACTCGGGGGAGACGGGTATAGGGCGACGTGGCCGCTTCTGGTGCGTCGGATTTGAGCCAACGGCTCTGATTAGAACGTGCGTACCGGTTCGGTTATTTAAATCTGGACCGTTGATCTCAGATCCGACGGCCCACAATCAAAATAGTTATAAACGTTAGGAAATTCACAGAGAGGTCCCTGGAGATTCAAATAAATAGGAAATAGCCCCTGTTCTTTGCAGAATTAACCCTAGGATTATTAGAAATTAGGAAATTCAGTTTAAAATAACCAATTAGCCCCTGTGTGATTGGCAAATTAATCAAACAGTTTTGTAATTTCACTTTAAACCCTAGAAAAGTTGTAACTATCACAAATTGACCCAAATCAGTTTTAAAAGTTTGAATTTAATTCTGTAATTACTCAAATTAGGTTAAATAATTTCTGAAAAATGTTAGAAACTTATTAAAAACCCTGTTTAAACATTCTGACCAGAATATCAAATCTGAAATTAAAAGTAATTAGTTTCAAGGACTGAAATTAATTATATAGTGACAAATAATTCTGAAAATTTAAATAAAAATAATATAAATATCAGAAAAATTGTAGGAATTTATTAAACAGCACAATATTATTCTGTTTTTGTGTTTTTATGCATTTTAAGTTTCTGTAGTCCAGAGTAATTATTTAAATGACTGAAAATGTATTTTTAAGTATTAAATAAATACTGAAAAATAGGTAAGAATAATATGTAATGAAGGAAAATTTTGGAAACTGTTTCAAATACATAAATAGGTTCTGAAAAGTAGAAAAGTAGTAATATGAGTACTTAAAATCATTATAGTAATAATTTAAATGATTTTTGGGATTTAAATTAATTATAAAAATCAACATATGTACAAATAAAATTCTAAAATTATTTCAAATCACCTCACAGATTGAAAGTGAGTGTTTGGCTATAGCAAAAACAAAATAGAAGGGTATAGGTACCCAAATGAAACCTATTTTCCTTCTAACTCACATAAAATGACATGGAATCAATAAGTGTAGGTGTAAAATCAAATAGGTATGATTGAAGTGCATTGTCAAGATTCTTATGTAATGTTTGGCATTGTTTTGAATGCATATGAATGGCTAGAACCAAATCAAGAACTACACCCAAATCTTCAAGAACAAGAATTTGAAGTGAATCACCCTTCCTTCAAAGGCAAGTGTTCCTTGACCACTTTGTTCCTATTCTAGGGTGTTTAGTTAGAATGCTTGCATGGTGTCATTAATATGAAACCTAATTTAGGTTGTTTCCCTAGTTATATTCCTTTATCATTCCTTGTTTAACCATGGAGGGACTTAGTTGATATTTGTTGGTTATCATTTTATGTGCTTAGCCAAGCATGATTAGAACTTAGAGAATGAATGAAACATTATGTGGATAGTCTTGTGGGATTATATAAAGGACACAAGAGTGTGTCATGGTGTTGGGAATCTAGGCGGGCTGGTTGTTTGGTTGGTGCTTCGTGCACGATACTCGGGAATGAGTTAGTGCCTGTCATAGATTCTAAGGACCGGTTCATGGAACAGTTAACCCGGCTTTACAGTGCCACCACAAGACTGAGATGGGGCAGCTTGGCCAATTAATTAGGAGTTTGCCGGTATAGTATGAGTGTTTGGATGGTGCGGGGAATGGGAGTCCATTTTTTACTGCCCTGGGAACTGCAAGGCTCAAGAGGGGGCTTCTGTAGGGGAGGGTTACTCCCAGGAACTACAGCGGTGAAACCTCAGTGGGCTTGTACTTGCCGGTAGACCCTTTGTAAAGGCCATGTAGTGATCTCCTGATCGCACACCAAAGGAAGTGTGTAATGTGGCTTGCAACCACGGATATCAGGGAGGTTCTTAGTCCACCTGGCAACAGGGGATGAAATCACTACTTGTGGGTAAAGTGGTACAATCTCTGCAGAGAACCAAACTGTCATGACAGCTGTGCTCACGGTCAAGAGCGGCTTGGACTTGTCCATGATTAGAGAAACATGGATGTGAGTTGAAAAAGGTTGTTGGGTGGTGTAACCTAACATTAATGACTTTATTATGAAGATGGTGGGATTATCACTTAGTAAGATAGGTTGCTAATCAAAGCTAAGGCTTAGGATTAATGCATAGTGCTTAACCATATTAGCCTTTCCTTGCTATTAGCCTTCATAACATTCTTTCCTACACTTGCTGAGTACCTTTGGTACTCAAACTTGCTTTCGTTGGTTATCATATGCTGCTCAGGTGTAAATGAAGACGTAGACTTTGATGAGGAGGACTTCGATCCCGAGGAGTTGTTCTAGGTTGGCGGAACCCCCGGGCAACGCCTGTGGAACTGGAGCATCCACGCCGTAGTCTTCCACTGTTGTGTTTAGTGTAATGGTACTATTAGTTGATATTTTATGTACTATGATGTAATATTATGATGTACGTTGAACTTGGCTTGTAATATAATGATATTACACTCTTGTCGGCACATGTATGAATCAACTGATCCTGGCATACATGTGAGAATACGCTCGATGTTTCTTATGGAAAACCGGGTGTGACAAAGTGGTATCAGAGCCAAGGTTGCCCGTAGGACGCAAATCTAGTTAGAAATGGACGGGATAGACATCACTATTTTATTAAAAACTATTTTACTAAATATTTTGTTAGAAGGAGGATTATTTAAATTATATATGTTATCTAACCTCATCTATACTCAAAATTATATTATTGTTTATTTTCTAACATATTTTAAATTTTTCTTGAAACAGATGGCACGCACACGTCTCACGGCCCGTAAGTCCACCGGAGGACGAGTTCCTCGACACCAGCTGGCTGAGCGCACTACTGAGGAGGTGGACAACCCCGCCACCTACCAGACCCACGGGGAGTCCACTAGAGGCATGGTGGATCGCCTTAGACACCTCCTTCGCTGTGCTGGTTATACCGGCAAGCTAGAGGTGCAGTACGACACCACTCGAGTCTCTCGCGCAGAACGAGACGAGTGGAAGTCGCAGGCAAGGATCTACTATGAAAACAAGCTGCTCAAGATCCACAACTCGCCAGCATGGAGGTCCACCAAGGCAGAGGCTGAGAAGGACGCCAGTTGGGAGGCAATCACTTGCCAGAGCTACACCAACCGTGGCCGCCTTGAGGGGACCCAATACATGTACACCCCTCGGCGACAAAGTGGAAGTGCGGTATTCAACTATGAGCCCATCCATGAAGGTTGTGATGTAGTGCAGATGGACATGAGCCTCCAGGTAGGAGTGGACGTCAGTACGAGGCTGCAGAACTGCCAACAGGAACTCCAAGACGTCTGGGACCTTCTGAAGAAGACGGAGGCCATTATGCGTGGACTGATGAGGATGAGGGATGGAGAAGTGAGTGATCTCTATGCTTCGGATGGAGACACTTGGACTCCGGACTCTCCAGACCGTAGGGCAGCCGAACGCCTTCATATTCCTCCAGCACCTGAGGTCTCCACAGCTGAGTCAGAGGCTAGCACTCCTGATGGTGATGGAGGGAACCCACAGGAGGATGCACAGAACCCAGGGGACAACTAGGATAGGTGTCCTTGTCCATGTAGTAACTCGTGTAGTACGTATGTATGGTAGTGTATGGACTAGTGTGTAATGCTTGGTTAGTGAACTTGTTTATAATGATGATGTAATGTATGTTAGTGTATGAACGTGAGTTGTGAAAGCCGTAGACTTATGTTCACAACCTCGTGAGTGTATGTAAATACCTATTAAGGAATATAAACGCTTAGTTGTTTCAATCATGATCATCTAATAAACGAAGTAGAAATTTTAGTAACTCTTGTATAGAATTGATGAAGTAAGTACACAACGTAATACACATAAGAGAACACCTATACATTAATTTTAAACATAGTCTTTCACAATAGATGGCAGGAAGAAGGAGACGCAATGAAGGGAACAACAACAATGAGGCTGCAGAGTTTCCTTTGCCTGGGTGGCAGCCACGAGTTGCACGCAGAGCAGATGGAGAGGTTATACAACAGATGATGAATATGCAAAACCAACTCCTTCAGAACTTGACACAAGTGGTGGCCAACATGCAACCACAAATTCAGAATGCACCACGTCAACCCAAATTGAATGAGTTTCTAAGCACTCAACCACCAAAGTTCGACAACGCTATAGAGCCATTGGAAGATGATGATTGGCTCAAAAATATTGAGAACAAGTTGTAGATCATACAGTGCCCAGGACATGAGAGAGTGCTCTTTGCTTCTCACCAACTATATGGATCTGCAGCAGACTGGTGGACGGCATACAAAGAAGCCCATGAGGATCCAGAAAGTATCTCATGGAATGAGTTCAAACTTGCCTTCCGCAATCACTATGTTACAGCAGGAGAGATCAAGAACAAGCGGAAGGAGTTCCTCAACTTGAAACAAGGTAGCATGTCCGTGCGAGAGTACCTTACCAAGTTCACACAGTTATCTCGCTATGCTCCGGGAGACATAGACACGGATGAAAAGAAACAAGATTGTTTCATTGAGGGATTGAACTCAGAAATACAATATGCTATGTCCTCAAGTGACTATGAAAGTTTCCAAAAGCTCATCAACAAGGCTTTCATAGTGGAAAGAAAAAGACAGAAGTTAGTTGAAGAGCGAAAGAGGAAAATGAATTGGCAAGGACAGTCTTCCAGCAGCAACAGTCGGCCCCGTTTCTCATCACCGCTGACGGGAGCAATGAATCGACCTATGGCTCCCAACCAGTTTCAGAGGGGCTACAACCCTGCTGCTAGGAACCCAACTTTCCAACCACAACAGCAGAGACAAAAAGTGCAGCAACAACGTCCTGCCTTTCAACCTCGTCCTGCAGGGCCAAATCCTCAAAATGCACAATCAGGCAATAAAGCACCAATGAACAAGGTCACGGGGCAATGCTTCAACTGTGGAGAAATGGGACATTATGCCAACCGGTGTCCTAACATGAAACCACCTCCACCACAGAATCTTGTGCGTGGCAAGGAGAATCATGTGACCATGGAGGAAGCACAGGAGGCACCAGATGTAGTGATTGGTATGTTCTCCGCAAACACTTATCCTGCTACAATTCTGTTTGACTCTGGTGCAACACACTCATTCATAGCCAAGGAATTCATAACCAAGCACAACTTACAAATTACAACTATGAATCGAGTGTTATTAGTGAATTCTCCTGGAGGAGAAATAAAGACAAAACAAATATGTCCCAAGGTAAAGCTAGGAGTTAATGGAATAGAATTCCTTGCAAATCTCATTGTGATAGAATCACAAGGGATAGATATCATCTTGGGGATGGACTGGTTAACGAAGTACAAAGGAGTTATACATTGCTCAACGAGAACAGTGGAACTAACCCATACGGATGGAACTAAGGTTGAGTTCACATCTATTCAAGTACCCTCTAGAAATGTTCAACTCAACAAGACCGAAGTAGTTATTGAGGACATAAAAGTGGTCAATGAATTTCCAGATGTATTTCCCGAGGAGTTACCAGGTATGCCACCGGATCGAGAAGTAGAATTCATTATAGAATTAGTACCTGGTACTGCTCCTATATATAAAAGACCATACCGGATGGATACCCAACAACTAGCAGAACTCAAGGATCATATTCGAGAGTTATCGGAAAAAGGGTATATCCGTCCTAGTTCCTCACCATGGGGAGCTCCGGTCATATTTGTACCAAAGAAGGATGGAACCAAGAGGTTATGTGTAGACTATCGTGCCCTCAATGAAGTGACAATCAAAAACAAGTACCCTTTACCTCGTATTGAGGACTTGTTTGATAAATTAAGAGGTGCATGTGTATTCTCCAAGATTGACCTCCGTTCCGGATATCATCAACTAAAGATAAGAGAATCGGATATCCCGAAGACGGCATTTGTTTCTAGGTATGGACTGTATGAATATACAGTTATGCCTTTTGGACTAACAAATGCTCCGGCATATTTCATGTACCTTATGAACAAGGTGTTCATGAAATACTTGGACAAGTTTGTGGTAGTGTTCATTGATGATATCCTTATATACTCAAAGAATTAGAAAGAACATGAAGAGCACCTGAGAATAGTATTACAAAAGCTAAGGGAAAACCAACTTTATGCCAAATTCAGTAAGTGTGAATTTTGGCTTAAGAAAGTTGCTTTTCCGGGACATATCATCTCCGAAGGAGGAATCGCTGTAGACCCAAAAAAGATATCTGGTGTGCAAAAGTGGAAGACACCAGAGAATGTTGGTGAAATTCGAAGCTTCTTAGGATTGGCAGGCTATTACCGAAGGTTTATTGAAGGATTTTCAAAAATAGCCAAGCCACTCACAAAGATGTTGGAAAAAGGAGCTGCTTTTATATGGTCTCCAGAATGCGAATCAAGCTTCCAAGAATTAAAGAAGAAGTTGACAACTGCCCCAGTCTTGGTTATGCCTGATAAGGAGAAATCATTCTCCGTATATTGTGATGCTTCAGGGCAAGGATTAGGATGTGTGCTTATGCAAGAAGGGCATGTTATTGCCTATGCTTCCCGACAACTCCGGAAGCATGAGAAGAACTATCCTACCCATGACCTAGAATTGGCAGCAGTTGTACATGCATTGAAGTTATGGAGACATTATCTAATGGGTAAAAGGACTGAGATCTACACTGATCATAAGAGTTTGAAGTATATCTTCACTCAGCCAGATCTCAATCTTCGGCAAAGGAGATGGTTGGAGTTCATTAACGATTTTGATGTGGGAATCAATTACCATCCTGGAAAAGCTAATGTGGTTGCAGATGCCTTGAGCAGAAAGACACATGTTAACATGTTGACCATAAGAGATCTACAACCCCAACTTTGTGAAGAATTCGCAAAGCTCAACTTATGCTTGGTGAATCATACAGAAGCCATAGCAATGGAGGTCGATTCAACCCTGGAACAAGATATACGAAAAGGTCAAAAAGACGATGAAAAGATCAAAGAAATTAAGTAGTTGCTCAAAGAAAACAAGGCCCCGGGATTTAGAGAAGATGAGAATGGTATCATATGGCATGGTAAAAGAATATGTGTACCAGACATCAAGGAAATAAAGAAGTTAATCTTAAAAGAGGCTCATGATTCTGATTATTCTATCCATCCTAGAAGTACAAAGATGTATCATGATCTTAAAACCAGGTATTGGTGGTATGGAATGAAAAGAGATGTTGCAGAGCATGTGGCATTGTGCGACACATGTCAACTAGTCAAAGCAGAACATCAAAGGCTTGCAGGGCTATTACAACCACTAAAGATACCTGAATGGAAGTGGGAAGAAATTGGGATGGGCTTCATAGTGGGTTTGCCCAGGACACAAACAGGGTATGCTTCAATATGGGTGATAGTGGATAGATTGACAAAAGTTGCTCACTTTATTCCAGTGAAAGAAAATTTTAATGGTTCCAAACTGGCAGAACTGTATATGTCGAGAATAGTCTGCCTACATGGTGTACCCAAAAAGATAGTATCAGATAGAGGTACACAGTTCACTTCAAGGTTTTGGCAAAAATTACATGAGTCCATGGGGACTCGATTAAATTTCAGTTCTGCATATCATCCACAAACTGATGGGCAGACCGAAAGGACCAACAAAATTCTTGAAGATATGCTCCGAGCTTGTGCACTCAAGAATAGTAGGAGTTGGGATAAGAATTTGTCATATGCAGAATTCTCCTACAATAATAGCTACCAAGCCAGTATGAAAATGTCCCCCTTTGAGGCTCTCTATGGAAGAAGATGTAGAACTCCATTATTTTGGGATCAAATAGGTGAGAATAAGGTGTTTGGACCTGAAGTATTAAAAGATGCAGAAAAGAAAGTAAGAGAAATTCGAAATAATCTAAAGATACCTCAAACAAGACAAAAGAGCTATGCAGACACAAGGCGAAGAGAACTAGTCTTCGAAGTGGGAGACTATGTATATCTCAAAGTGTCACCCATGCGTGGGCTAAAGAGATTTAAAGTAAGAGGGAAGCTAGCACCTCGGTATATCGGACCATTCAAGATACTGGAACGTAAAGGAGAGGTAGCATATCAGTTAGAGTTACCCTCTCGATTGTCGGATGTACACGATGTGTTCCACGTATCACAACTCAAGAAGTGCTTGAGAACACCAGAAGAACATCTGCCAATGGATGAGTTGGACATACAGGAAGATCTTTCATATACCGAGTACCCCGTCAAAATCCTTGACACAATGGAAAAAGTCACAAGAAACCAATTAATTCGCATGCATAAGGTTCAATGGAAACATCATTCTAAGGCAGAAGCTACATGGGAAAGGGAAGATGAACTCAAATCACAATTCCCTAATCTAATACCTTGATAAACACCAATCTCGAGGGCGAGATTTTTCTTAAGGGGGGTAGAGATGTAATACCCGAATTTTTCACAAAATGGGTAAACCCCCTCCCCCTTCACCACCCCAGCCCGGCAGTCGGCCCCTCTTCCTCCAAAACCCCCGCCTCTCTTCTTCTCTCTATCTTTTCACCGTTCTATTATCACATGTGGAGAAAAACGGCCTGCACGTGGCTGATCTCGCGCCCTCTCCGCCAACCGTCGCCCCAGCAACCGCCGCCTCCTCCCCCTCTACAAATACCCCGACCCCGACCCTTTTTCCCCCACAGAAACCGCTCACACTCACCCCGATCGGAAAAACAACCATCATTCCCAATTCTCCGAAAACTCACGTTGATCTTCAACTCTAACGACCCCTACACCCTCCTACGGCCTCCAGAACAAGTTTCCGACGAAATTCTCTGAAGGAACATGGCTAGGAAGCCCTGCCGACAAAGATCGCCGGAGATCGGCACTGCTCGCCGTCGACAGCCCTCTCCGGCCGTTTCTGACCCCCGAGAACCCCCTAGGTGAGTTCCCCATCCTCCCCTCTTTCTTCTGGTACCAAGAGATCAAAGAATGGTGGAGAAATTAAAGAAACCGAGAAATTCCGGCCACCGCCGCCGCTCGCCGGCGATCGCGCGACCGCCGGACTCGGGGGAGACGGGTATAGGGCGACGTGGCCGCTTCTGGTGCGTCGGATTTGAGCCAACGGCTCTGATTAGAACGTGCGTACCGGTTCGGTTATTTAAATCTGGACCGTTGATCTCAGATCCGACGGCCCACATTCAAAATAGTTATAAACGTTAGGAAATTCACAGAGAGGTCCCTGGAGATTCAAATAAATAGGAAATAGCCCCTGTTCTTTGCAGAATTAACCCTAGGATTATTAGAAATTAGGAAATTCAGTTTAAAATGACCAATTAGCCCCTGTGTGATTGGCAAATTAATCAAACAGTTTTGTAATTTCACTTTAAACCCTAGAAAAGTTGTAACTATCACAAATTGACCCAAATCAGTTTTAAAAGTTTGAATT
This sequence comes from Neostapfia colusana, assembly GCA_030760725.1. NCBI lineage: Eukaryota > Viridiplantae > Streptophyta > Magnoliopsida > Poales > Poaceae > Neostapfia > Neostapfia colusana. Next base: position 36,131,341 of record JASWHV010000009.1, on the reverse strand, counting down.
TAATTCTGTAATTACTCAAATTAGGTTAAATAATTTCTGAAAAATGTTAGAAACTTATTAAAAACCCTGTTTAAACATTCTGACCAGAATATCAAATCTGAAATTAAAAGTAATTAGTTTCAAGGACTGAAATTAATTATATAGTGACAAATAATTCTGAAAATTTAAATAAAAATAATATAAATATCAGAAAAATTGTAGGAATTTATTAAACAGCACAATATTATTCTGTTTTTGTGTTTTTATGCATTTTAAGTTTCTGTAGTCCAGAGTAATTATTTAAATGACTGAAAATGTATTTTTAAGTATTAAATAAATACTGAAAAATAGGTAAGAATAATATGTAATGAAGGAAAATTTTGGAAACTGTTTCAAATACATAAATAGGTTCTGAAAAGTAGAAAAGTAGTAATATGAGTACTTAAAATCATTATAGTAATAATTTAAATGATTTTTGGGATTTAAATTAATTATAAAAATCAACATATGTACAAATAAAATTCTAAAATTATTTCAAATCACCTCACAGATTGAAAGTGAGTGTTTGGCTATAGCAAAAACAAAATAGAAGGGTATAGGTACCCAAATGAAACCTATTTTCCTTCTAACTCACATAAAATGACATGGAATCAATAAGTGTAGGTGTAAAATCAAATAGGTATGATTGAAGTGCATTGTCAAGATTCTTATGTAATGTTTGGCATTGTTTTGAATGCATATGAATGGCTAGAACCAAATCAAGAACTACACCCAAATCTTCAAGAACAAGAATTTGAAGTGAATCACCCTTCCTTCAAAGGCAAGTGTTCCTTGACCACTTTGTTCCTATTCTAGGGTGTTTAGTTAGAATGCTTGCATGGTGTCATTAATATGAAACCTAATTTAGGTTGTTTCCCTAGTTATATTCCTTTATCATTCCTTGTTTAACCATGGAGGGACTTAGTTGATATTTGTTGGTTATCATTTTATGTGCTTAGCCAAGCATGATTAGAACTTAGAGAATGAATGAAACATTATGTGGATAGTCTTGTGGGATTATATAAAGGACACAAGAGTGTGTCATGGTGTTGGGAATCTAGGCGGGCTGGTTGTTTGGTTGGTGCTTCGTGCACGATACTCGGGAATGAGTTAGTGCCTGTCATAGATTCTAAGGACCGGTTCATGGAACAGTTAACCCGGCTTTACAGTGCCACCACAAGACTGAGATGGGGCAGCTTGGCCAATTAATTAGGAGTTTGCCGGTATAGTATGAGTGTTTGGATGGTGCGGGGAATGGGAGTCCATTTTTTACTGCCCTGGGAACTGCAAGGCTCAAGAGGGGGCTTCTGTAGGGGAGGGTTACTCCCAGGAACTACAGCGGTGAAACCTCAGTGGGCTTGTACTTGCCGGTAGACCCTTTGTAAAGGCCATGTAGTGATCTCCTGATCGCACACCAAAGGAAGTGTGTAATGTGGCTTGCAACCACGGATATCAGGGAGGTTCTTAGTCCACCTGGCAACAGGGGATGAAATCACTACTTGTGGGTAAAGTGGTACAATCTCTGCAGAGAACCAAACTGTCATGACAGCTGTGCTCACGGTCAAGAGCGGCTTGGACTTGTCCATGATTAGAGAAACATGGATGTGAGTTGAAAAAGGTTGTTGGGTGGTGTAACCTAACATTAATGACTTTATTATGAAGATGGTGGGATTATCACTTAGTAAGATAGGTTGCTAATCAAAGCTAAGGCTTAGGATTAATGCATAGTGCTTAACCATATTAGCCTTTCCTTGCTATTAGCCTTCATAACATTCTTTCCTACACTTGCTGAGTACCTTTGGTACTCAAACTTGCTTTCGTTGGTTATCATATGCTGCTCAGGTGTAAATGAAGACGTAGACTTTGATGAGGAGGACTTCGATCCCGAGGAGTTGTTCTAGGTTGGCGGAACCCCCGGGCAACGCCTGTGGAACTGGAGCATCCACGCCGTAGTATTCCGCTGTTGTGTTTAGTGTAATGGTACTATTAGTTGATATTTTATGTACTATGATGTAATATTATGATGTACGTTGAACTTGGCTTGTAATATAATGATATTACACTCTTGTTGGCACATGTATGAATCAACTAATCCTGGCATACATGTGAGAATACGCTCGATGTTTCTTATGGAAAACCGGATGTGACAAAGTGGTATCAGAGCCAAGGTTGCCCGTAGGACGCAAATCTAGTTAGAAATGGACGGGATAGACATCACTATTTTATTAAAAATATTTTACTAAATATTTTGTTAGAAGGAGGATTATTTAAATTATATATGTTATCTAACCTCATCTATACTCAAAATTATATTATTGTTTATTTTCTAACATATTTTAAATTTTTCTTGAAACAGATGGCACGCACACGTCTCACGGCCCGTAAGTCCACCGGAGGACGAGTTCCTCGACACCAGCTGGCTGAGCGCACTACTGAGGAGGTGGACAACCCCGCCACCTACCAGACCCACGGGGAGTCCACTAGAGGCATGGTGGATCGCCTTAGACACCTCCTTCGCTGTGCTGGTTATACCGGCAAGCTAGAGGTGCAGTACGACACCACTCGAGTCTCTCGCGCAGAACGAGACGAGTGGAAGTCGCAGGCGAGGATCTACTATGAAAACAAGCTGCTCAAGATCCATAACTCGCCAGCATGGAGGTCCACCAAGGCAGAGGCTGAGAAGGACGCCACTTGGGAGGCAATCACTTGCCAGAGCTACACCAACCGTGGCCGCCTTGAGGGGACCCAATACATGTACACCCCTCGGCGACAAAGTGGAAGTGCGGTATTCAACTATGAGCCCATCCATGAAGGTTATGATGTAGTGCAGATGGACATGAGCCTCCAGGTAGGAGTGGACGTCAGTACGAGGCTGCAGAACTGCCAACAGGAACTCCAAGACGTCTGGGACCTTCTGAAGAAGACGGAGGCCATTATGCGTGGACTGATGAGGATGAGGGATGGAGAAGTGAGTGATCTCTATGCTTCGGATGGAGACACTTGGACTCCGGACTCTCCAGACCGTAGGGCAGCCAAACGCCTTCATATTCCTCCAGCACCTGAGGTCTCCACAGCTGAGTCAGAGGCTAGCACTCCTGATGGTGATGGCGGGAACCCACAGGAGGATGCACAGAACCCAGGGGACAACTAGGATAGGTGTCCTTGTCCATGTAGTAACTCGTGTAGTACGTATGTATGGTAGTGTATGGACTAGTGTGTAATGCTTGGTTAGTGAACTTGTTTATAATGATGATGTAATGTATGTTAGTGTATGAACGTGAGTTGTGAAAGTCGTAGGCTTATGTTCACAACCTCGTTAGTGTATGTAAATACCTATTAAGGAATATAAATGCTTAGTTGTTTCAATCATGATCATCTAACAAACGAAGTAGAAATTTTAGTAACTCTTGTATAGAATTGATGAAGTAAGTACACAACGTAATACACATAAGAGAACACCTATACATTAATTTTAAACATAGTCTTTCACAATAGATGGCAGGAAGAAGGAGACGCAATGAAGGGAACAACAACAATGAGGCTGCAGAGTTTCCTTTGCCTGGGTGGCAGCCACGAGTTGCACGCAGAGCAGATGGAGAGGTTATACAACAGATGATGAATATGCAAAACCAACTCCTTCAGAACTTGACACAAGTGGTGGCCAACATGCAACCACAAATTCAGAATGCACCACGTCAACCCAAGTTGAATGAGTTTCTAAGCACTCAACCACCAAAGTTCGACAAAGCTATAGAGCCATTGGAAGATGATGATTGGCTCAAAAATATTGAGAACAAGTTGCAGATCATACAGTGCCCAGGACATGAGAGAGTGCTCTTTGCTTCTCACCAACTATATGGATCTGCAGCAGACTGGTGGACGGCATACAAAGAAGCCCATGAGGATCCAGAAAGTATCTCATGGAATGAGTTCAAACTTGCCTTCCGCAATCACTATGTTACAGCAGGAGAGATCAAGAACAAGCGGAAGGAGTTCCTCAACTTGAAACAAGGTAGCATGTCCGTGCGAGAGTACCTTACCAAGTTCACACAGTTATCTCGCTATGCTCCGGGAGACATAGACACGGATGAAAAGAAACAAGATTGTTTCATTGAGGGATTGAACTCAGAAATACAATATGCTATGTCCTCAAGTGACTATGAAAGTTTCCAAAAGCTCATCAACAAGGCTTTCATAGTGGAAAGAAAAAGACAGAAGTTAGTTGAAGAGCGAAAGAGGAAAATGAATTGGCAAGGACAGTCTTCCAGCAGCAACAGTCGGCCCCGTTTCTCATCACCGCCGACGGGAGCAATGAATCGACCTATGGCTCCCAATCAGTTTCAGAGGGGCTACAACCCTGCTGCTAGGAACCCAACTTTCCAACCACAACAGCAGAGACAACAAGTGCAGCAACAACGTCCTGCCTTTCAACCTCGTCCTGCAGGGCCAAATCCTCAAAATGCACAATCAGGCAACAAAGCACCAATGAACAAGGTCACGGGGCAATGCTTCAACTGTGGAGAAATGGGACATTATGCCAACCGGTGTCCTAACAAGAAACCACCTCCACCACAGAATCTTGTGCGTGGCAAGGAGAATCATGTGACCATGGAGGAAGCACAGGAGGCACCAGATGTAGTGATTGGTATGTTCTCCGCAAACACTTATCCTGCTACAATTCTGTTTGACTCTGGTGCAACACACTCATTCATAGCCAAGGAATTCATAACCAAGCACAACTTACAAATTACAACTATGAATCGAGTGTTATTAGTGAATTCTCCTGGAGGAGAAATAAAGACAAAACAAATATGTCCCAAGGTAAAGCAAGGAGTTAATGGAGTAGAATTCCTTGCAAATCTCATTGTGATAGAATCACAAGGGATAGATATCATCTTGGGGATGGACTGGTTAACCAAGTACAAAGGAGTTATACATTGCTCAACGAGAACAGTGGAACTAACCCATACGGATGGATCTAAGGTTGAGTTCACATCTATTCAAGTATCCTCTAGAAATGTTCAACTCAACAAGACCGAAGTAGTTATTGAGGACATAAAAGTGGTCAATGAATTTCCAGATGTATTTCCCGAGGAGTTACCAGATATGCCACCGGATCGAGAAGTAGAATTCATTATAGAATTAGTACCTTGTACTGCTCCTATATATAAAAGACCATACCGGATGGATACCCAACAACTAGCAGAACTCAAGGATCATATTCGAGAGTTATCGGAAAAAGGGTATATCCGTCCTAGTTCCTCACCATGGGGAGCTCCGGTCATATTTGTACCAAAGAAGGATGGAACCAAGAGGTTATGTGTAGACTATCGTGCCCTCAATGAAGTGACAATCAAAAACAAGTACCCTTTACCTCGTATTGAGGACTTGTTTGATCAATTAAGAGGTGCATGTGTATTCTCCAAGATTGACCTCCGTTCCGGATATCATCAACTAAAGATAAGAGAATCGGATATCCCGAAGACAGCGTTTGTTTCTAGGTATGGACTGTATGAATATACAGTTATGCCTTTTGGACTAACAAATGCTCCGGCATATTTCATGTACCTTATGAACAAGGTGTTAATGAAATACTTGGACAAGTTTGTGGTAGTGCTCATTGATGATATCCTTATATACTCAAAGAATGAGAAAGAACATGAAGAGCACCTGAGAATAGTATTACAAAAGCTAAGGGAAAACCAACTTTATGCCAAATTCAGTAAGTGTGAATTTTGGCTTAAGAAAGTTGCTTTTCTGGGACATATCATCTCCGAAGGAGGAATCGCTGTAGACCCAGAAAAGATATCTGGTGTGCAAAAGTGGAAGACACCAGAGAATGTTGGTGAAATTCGAAGCTTCTTAGGATTGGCAGGCTATTACCGAAGGTTTATTGAAGGATTTTCAAAAATAGCCAAGCCACTCACAAAGATGTTGGAAAAAGGAGCTGCTTTTATATGGTCTCCAGAATGCGAATCAAGCTTCCAAGAATTAAAGAAGAAGTTGACAACTGCCCCAGTCTTGGTTATGCCTGATATGGAGAAATCATTCTCCGTATATTGTGATGCTTCAGGGCAAGGATTAGGATGTGTGCTTATGCAAGAAGGGCATGTTATTGCCTATGCTTCCCGACAACTCCGGAAGCATGAGAAGAACTATCCTACCCATGACCTAGAATTGGCAGCAGTTGTACATGCATTGAAGTTATGGAGACATTATCTAATGGGTAAAAGTACTGAGATCTACACTGATCATAAGAGTTTGAAGTATATCTTCACTCAGCCAGATCTCAATCTTCGGCAAAGGAGATGGTTGGAGTTCATTAACGATTTTGATGTGGGAATCAATTACCATCCTAGAAAAGCTAATGTGGTTGCAGATGCCTTGAGCAGAAAGACACATGTTAACATGTTGACCATAAGAGATCTACAACCCCAACTTTGTGAAGAATTCGCAAAGCTCAACTTATGCTTGGTGAATCATACAGAAGCCATAGCAATGGAGGTCGATTCAACCCTGGAACAAGATATACGAAAAGGTCAAAAAGACGATGAAAAGATCAAAGAAATTAAGTAGTTGATCAAAGAAAACAAGGCCCCGGGATTTAGAGAAGATGAGAATGGTATCATATGGCATGGTAAAAGAATATGTGTACCAGACATCAAGGAAATAAAGAAGTTAATCTTAAAAGAGGCTCATGATTCTGATTATTCTATCCATCCTGGAAGTACAAAGATGTATCATGATCTTAAAACCAGGTATTGGTGGTATGGAATGAAAAGAGATGTTGCAGAGCATGTGACATTGTGCGACACATGTCAACTAGTCAAAGCAGAACATCAAAGGCTTGCAGGGCTATTACAACCACTAAAGATACCTGAATGGAAGTGGGAAGAAATTGGGATGGGCTTCATAGTGGGTTTGCCCAGGACACAAACAGGGTATGATTCAATATGGGTGATAGTGGATAGATTGACAAAAGTTGCTCACTTTATTCTAGTGAAAGAAAATTTTAATGGTTCCAAACTGGCAGAACTGTATATGTCGAGAATAGTCTGCCTACATGGTGTACCCAAAAAGATAGTATCAGATAGAGGTACACAGTTCACTTCAAGGTTTTGGCAAAAATTACATGAGTCCATGGGGACTCGATTAAATTTCAGTTCTGCATATCATCCACAAACTGATGGGCAGACCGAAAGGACCAACAAAATTCTTGAAGATATGCTCCGAGCTTGTGCACTCAAGAATAGTAGGAGTTGGGATAAGAATTTGTCATATGCAGAATTCTCCTACAATAATAGCTACCAAGCCAGTATGAAAATGTCCCCCTTTGAGGCTCTCTATGGAAGAAGATGTAGAACTCCATTATTTTGGGATCAAATAGGTGAGAATAAGGTGTTTGGACCTGAAGTATTAAAAGATGCAGAAAAGAAAGTAAGAGAAATTCGAAATAATCTAAAGATACCTCAAACGAGACAAAAGAGCTATGCAGACACAAGGCGAAGAGAACTAGTCTTCGAAGTGGGAGACTATGTATATCTCAAAGTGTCACCCATGCGTGGGCTAAAGAGATTTAAAGTAAGAGGGAAGCTAGCACCTCGGTATATCGGACCATTCAAGATACTGGAACGTAAAGGAGAGGTAGCATATCAGTTAGAGTTACCCTCTCGATTGTCGGATGTACACGATGTGTTCCACGTATCACAACTCAAGAAGTGCTTGAGAACACCAGAAGAACATCTGCCAATGGATGAGTTGGACATACAGGAAGATCTTTCATATACCGAGTACCCCGTCAAAATCCTTGACACAATGGAAAAAGTCACAAGAAACCAATTAATTCGCATGCATAAGGTTCAATGGAAACATCATTCTAAGGCAGAAGCTACATGGGAAAGGGAAGATGAACTCAAATCACAATTCCCTAATCTAATCCCTTGATAAACACCAATCTTGAGGGCGAGATTTTTCTTAAGGGGGGTCGAGATGTAATACCCGAATTTTTCACAAAATGGGTAAACCCCCATCCCCCTTCACCACCCCAGCCCGGCAGTCGGCCCCTCTTCCTCCAAAACCCCCGCCTCTCTTCTTCTCTCTATCTTTTCACCGTTCTATTATCACATGTGGATTAAAACGGCCTGCACATGGCTGATCTCTCGCCCTCTCCGCCAACCGTCGCCCCAGCAACCACCGCCTACTCCCCCTCTACAAATACCCCGACCCCGACCCTTTTTCCCCCACAGAAACCGCTCACACTCACCCCGATCGGAAAAAAAACCATCATTCCCAATTCTCCGAAAACTCACGTTGATCTTCAACTCCAACGACCCCTACACCCTCCTACGGCCTCCAGAACAAGTTTCCGATGAAATTCTCCGAAGGAACACGGCTAGGAAGCCCTGCCGACAAAGATCGCCGGAGATCGGCACTGCTCGCCGTCGACAGCCCTCTCCGGCCGTTTCTGACCCCCGAGAACCCCCTAGGTGAGTTCCCCATCCTCCCCTCTTTCTTCTGATACCAAGAGATCAAAGAATGGTGGAGAAATTAAAGAAACCGAGAAATTCCGGCCACCGCCGCCGCTCGCCGGCGATCGCGCGACCGCCGGACTCGGGGGAGACGGGTATAGGGCGACGTGGCCGCTTCTGGTGCGTCGGATTTGTGCCAACGGCTCTGATTAGAACGTGCGTACCGGTTCGGTTATTTAAATCTGGACCGTTGATCTCAGATCCGACGGCCCACATTCAAAATAGTTATAAACGTTAGGAAATTCACAGAGAGGTCCCTGGAGATTCAAATAAATAGGAAATAGCCCCAGTTCTTTGCAGAATTAACCCTAGGATTATTAGAAATTAGGAAATTCAGTTTAAAATAACCAATTAGCCCCTGTGTGATTGGCAAATTAATCAAACAGTTTTGTAATTTCACTTTAAACCCTAGAAAAGTTGTAACTATCACAAATTGACCCAAATCAGTTTTAAAAGTTTGTATTTAATTCTGTAATTACTCAAATTAGGTTAAATAATTTCTGAAAAATGTTAGAAACTTATTAAAAACCCTGTTTAAACATTCTGACCAGAATATTAAATCTGAAGTTAAAAGTAATTAGTTTCAAGGACTGAAATTAATTATATAGTGACAAATAATTCTGAAAATTTAAATAAAAATAATATAAATATCAGAAAAATTGTAGGAATTTATTAAACAGCACAATATTATTCTGTTTTTGTGTTTTTATGCATTTTAAGTTTCTGTAGTCCAGAGTAATTATTTAAATGACTGAAAATGTATTTTCAAGTATTAAATAAATACTGAAAAATAGGTAAGAATAATATGTAATGAAGGAAAATTTTGGAAACTGTTTCAAATACATAAATAGGTTCTGAAAAGTAGAAAAGTAGTAATATGAGTACTTAAAATCATTATAGTAATAATTTAAATGATTTTTGGGATTTAAATTAATTATAAAAATCAACATATGTACAAATAAAATTCTAAAATTATTTCAAATCACCTCACAGATTGAAAGTGAGTGTTTGGCTATAGCAAAAACAAAATAGAAGGGTATAGGTACCCAAATGAAACCTATTTTCCTTCTAACTCACATAAAATGACATGGAATCAATAAGTGTAGGTGTAAAATCAAATAGGTATGATTGAAGTGCATTGTCAAGATTCTTATGTAATGTTTGGCATTGTTTTGTATGCATATGAATGGCTAGAACCAAATCAAGAACTACACCCAAATCTTCAAGAACAAGAATTTGAAGTGAATCACCCTTCCTTCAAAGGCAAGTGTTCCTTGACCACTTTGTTCCTATTCTAGGGTGTTTAGTTAGAATGCTTGCATGGTGTCATTAATATGAAACCTAATTTAGGTTGTTTCCCTAGTTATATTCCTTTATCATTCCTTGTTTAACCATGGAGGGACTTAGTTGATATTTGTTGGTTATCATTTTATGTGCTTAGCCAAGCATGATTAGAACTTAGAGAATGAATGAAACATTATGTGGATAGTCTTGTGGGATTATATAAAGGACACAAGAGTGTGTCATGGTGTTGGGAATCTAGGCAGGCTGGTTGTTTGGTTGGTGCTTCGTGCACGAGACTCGGGAATGAGTTAGTGCCAGTCTTAGATTCTAAGGACCGGTTCATGGAACATATAACCCGGCTTTACAGTGCCACCACAAGACTGAGATGGGGCAGCTTGGGCAATTAATTAGGAGTTTGCCGGTATAGTATGAGTGTTTGGATGGTGCAGGGAATGGGAGTCCATTTTTGACTGCCCTGGGAACTGCAAGGCTCAAGAGGGGGCTTCTGTAAGGGAGGGTTACTCCCAGGAACTACAACGGTGAAACCTCAGTGGGCTTGTACTTGCCGGTAGACCCTTTGTAAAGGCCATGTCGTGATCTCCTGATCGCACACCAAAGGAAGTGTGTAATGTGGCTTGCAACCACGGATATCAGGGAGGTTCTTACTCCACCTGGCAACAGGGGATGAAATCACTACTTGTGGGTAAAGTGGTACAATCTCTGCAGAGAACCAAACTGTCATGACAGCCGTGCTCACGGTCAAGAGCGGCTTGGACTTGTCCATGATTAGAGAAACATAGATGTGAGTTGAAAAAGGTTGTTGGGTGGTGTAACCTAACATTAATGACTTTATTATGAAGATGGTGGGATTATCACTTAGTAAGATAGGTTGCTAATCAAAGCTAAGGCTTAGGATTAATGCATAGTGCTTAACCATATTAGCCTTTCCTTGCTATTAGCCTTCATAACATTCTTTCCTACACTTGCTGAGTACATTTGGTACTCAAACTTGCTTTCATTGGTTATCATATGCTGCTCAGGTGTAAATGAAGACGTAGACTTTGATGAGGAGGACTTCGATCCCGAGGAGTTGTTCTAGGTTGGCGGAACCCCCGGGCAACGCCTGTGGAACTGGAGCATCCACGCCGTAGTCTTCCGCTGTTGTGTTTAGTGTAATGGTACTATTAGTTGATATTTTATGTACTATGATGTAATATTATGATGTACGTTGAACTTGGCTTGTAATATAATGATATTACACTCTTGTCGGCACATGTATGAATCAACTGATCCTGGCATACATGTGAGAATACGCTTGGTGTTTCTTATGGAAAACCGGGTGTGACAATAAACCAGTTTATGAACATTTTTACAACAAAATAGTCCAGTCTACACTCACGGGCGTAGACTATGCATCGAGTTTACGTTCAGCCCGTGAACGTGTTCCCGCTAGCACGCACACACACTAACACGGCGGCGTGCACGACTCCCACTAAACGGGGTTCCCTCTTGGGGTTCCGTCTCCTCCTCGGGAGTCCCTTCCTCATAAAACCCTGCAAAAGCTTTAAACACAAGTAGTGAGCATGATGGCTCAGCAAGACTGACCCGTCTCTCCTATACATGAAACTTCTACATGAAGGTTGATAGGTTACATGAGGTGAAATAACTTGCAAAGGACTCGCCTAATTAGTGGAACCTTACTTTCATGTTTTAGCAGCAGGTTGTGGAGAACCATACGCTAAGGCACATGACAGAGCCGCAATCAAACAATAAATGCATTTCTCTCATGTACTTTGCCCAAAGTTGAAAAGAACTTTAATTAGCTCTAAACTACAGCAAGACATTAACAAGCAAAGTATGTCTTTCAAATCAACAAACTTTTAACATGTATCTAGCCTGTTCTTTCTACATCACGGTACAGTGAACAAGTGGTACTCACTGACCGCGAGAGACGGCGATTATAATCGATTTACACCTGCAGGGTTACCCGAATAACCCGTCAAGTACACCCATACTCGATGTTGTTACAGCAACCGTAACGGACGTCGTACGCAACCACCTTTCACCCGTCAGCCAAATGTTGAACCGGTCCAATCGTCCCGGGCAAGAGGTCTCTGCGCGCGCGTCCACAGTGCCGCCAGCCGATTTACACCTCGAGCTCTCAACCTACCTTCTGAACGACCAGCTATGCCTCAACACCCAGCTACCTGAGTTACATCGGTTTCCCGGTTCCCATATAGCCGGTAGGTCTTCAGTACTGTTCTAGCTTGTTCAACGGGCCCGTACACGGCTCGGTCCTCAATCGACACAAGCGGAGCTATAGCACCCAGGCCCAACGTCCTGCTGCCCTTACTCTCCGCTCGGTCTCATTTTTCTTGCCATGTGTTTCATTTGCTATCTTTACCCGAGCGATGTGCCTCTAGCTTATCCCCGCGAGTAGTTCCAACTACTCGACTTGTACCGAATCCTACACTATCTTAGCATTGCAGTAGCTAAATGGGGTTTTCAATCCTAATCCCAACCCATGGTTTTCTTGGCTATGCATTTGCGTTTTGAACAAGACTCCAATGCTAGAAGTAAGTGGTACTCAAAGTAAGTTCTCAAAACAACAAAAAGTTGTAAAAAGGTTAATGCAAACCGGAGCTTGCCTTGATGCTCTTGGTCGTAGGCTAGCTGCTCTTCTGGAGTGACGAAGTCTAAGAATTCGGGTTCCTCCTCAACCTTAGCGACTACATGAGATAACATAATATGTATCAATTTAAATGCATTTGAGTTGAATTTAAACTTGTGAAGACTATAAGTCTTACTAGACAGATCCAATGACTCTGCGATTTTTACTGGGGTTTGGATACAACCTAAACAGAGACTTGGCCAAGTTCTATTTGCAGCAAAGCTCATTTGAGCTCTCCACAGAAAATTATGTACTTGACCTTTATTGGAGCTCTTAGGGTGTTATAGGGATTTTCATGGAGCAAGCCATGACTTTATGAAGACTAGATTTCCATAGGGTTCTAATGGAGTTGGTCTCACTTATTTTGAAGGTTCCTAGCTAAAGATATGAGCTAAACAATTTCAGAGAAATTCTGAAAATGTTTCTGGGCATTTTCTATTTTCTCTGGAACAGTTTCATTAATCACCCCATTAGGTGGATCAAATGAGCTCAAATGGATCTGAAATTTTTATGGTAGCTCAGGGATATTTTTGTGAACATCCCAGCAAAATTTCAGAAATTTCCTTCAAAGAGTTCTCCAGTTAAAATTTTAAACAGTTTAATTTTTGAAGAATTAATTCTGGAGAAATAAGGATTTTCATGAAGTGAAACTTGATTTGTTGGAAAGTACCCAGAGAGCTCAATCCAATAAAATTTGGTTCACTTGATTTGGAGTTTCCTAGCCAAAGTTATGTGAGTTTGAAGTTTGAACTAAATCTGAAAATTGGGAAAAAGTTTAAACCGCTGCGTGTGGGACCGGGGCTACGTGTCAACTTCTCAACGGTCGACACACGGGGCTACAGCATCTTTCACGTGCAGCCGCACCCGATCCGGTGCCACAGCGAATCCCGGTTTTAAAATATCTGCCGCTGACGCGTGGGACTGGGGCTTCGTCTACCTCCGGCCTCCCGCGCTCGGCCGCCGCGACCCCTCGCCGGAGAGCTCGCCTGTGGCCTCTGTTGTGCGCTAAACTCTATGATTTTGTCTGCCTCTGCCTAAGTCCATCCGGGGAACACGATGCTGGGCTCAGCCTGTCATGAAAATCACCGGCACATAGTCGGCGACGAGCGGCGGCTTCGGAAGAACTTCGGCCGGGTCGGCCGACCTTCCTAGCACAACAAACGATCGAGCAAAAGGCCGTAGAGCATCAGCGGACCCTAGGAAAGACCGACATGAGCTCAAAGCAGCTCGGGAGAGGTCCTAAGTAGGCTCTCACCGTGCGCCCGATGCTTCGCGCATAAGCCGCCGTTGGCAAGCTTCGAAATACGCCATGTACAGAGGTTCTCATGCTAGGTGTTGTGAAGCTAACTTGTGCGCCACTAAGCCTAGATCGTGTAGGAACAGTTTGAGGGTCTCTAAACAACTATAGGGTGAGAATTTGGCGGATCCACACCCGAAGGTCGGTCTGTGCCGAGTGAAAGTGAAAACTGAAATTCGTCGCCGGTGATCAAACACTCGGGCTGTGGTTCAGGGGTGAGCAGCACCAGTCCCTAACGCGTCTGGGGAGGCCTTATCTTGGGCGTAACACCCTCCCGTTTGGGCTGTCCACGTGAGCCCGAAGTGCGGCGGACTAAGGTAACCGAAAGGAACCCTCGGTAGGGGCGAGATTAACCGAGTTCAGCCAATTTCCAGCAAGGGGGGAGGAGAAGAAGATCCTCTTGTACCATTTTGCAGCTTGGAGAGAGTGGAGCGGCTGTGATCACGGGCTTTTCCAATCAACCGACAGAGCGGCGGTGAGAGCTGTGTTTCTTGTGCGAGGGAGCAGAGAAACAGCCGAATGCCTCTCTCGCAGGCTCGGGCTCGGGGATAGGAAGGCAGGGGCGACGTCGGTCGACACAGCCATCCCGAGCAGGAGCTTTCCCGGCGACCAGCTCGGTGGCACCCTCGGATGAAGCCCGAGAAACTGAGTGTTGAATCTTCAGTCAGTTGAATTTGCTATAGAGGCTGACATGTGGGTCCCGCTGGGGGTTTAACCTCTGAAATTAAATTTTCCCCACTGCTCTAAACAGTAGAGACCCAATTAACCTTGGTCGTTTGAATTATCTACCCCTGGGCCATTTGAATTGGAGAGAATTCAAATTTGGTTTTGTTTGACTAAATTTCAGCACATATGCAGTTTGAAATTCAAATAAAGTTTTGAATTTGCTAAACATAGCTCATGTCAAGATCAACTCCAAATGGAGTGAAAATTGGTGGGTGAGCTCACAAAAATGTGCTGAGCAAGAATATGCCTTCCACTTTTGAATTCATGGGATGGAAACAGTTTGAATTTGAATTGGAGTTCAAACCACCCTCTTTCTAGTTATACCCAAAAAGACCTCAAAAAGGTTTTGGATTTGGGTAAAATTTTGCATGGAAATTCTTAGCAAGGTGTAGGATTTTTTCATGTGTCCAGCCCCTATGTGATGCTTGTGGGAAATGCCACTTTTGCATTTTGTGAGTTTATTCCCTAATAAGCATGTTGATGGTGTTTACTTGCTCTTCAAATGTATTCATCAAGTTTCTTCAAATGAAGTGTGTGTGTGGTGATGAACACTTTGAACATGTGCCGAAAAACTTAGGCCCTTACAGAAACCGACTGTGCGCTAGCTATTTCGAGGTTTCCCGAGCTCAAACGCCGTGGCACCTCTAGGGCGCATAGTGACAACCTATGTAGAGGCTTTCCCAAACTAGTTGGCATTTATGCCAGTCTTCTCTAGGATCCATAGATGCTCTAGGGCCAAGAACCACCGAGTTTGGAACGGTAGAGAGGTCGGAAAACGGCGCCGAAGCTTCACCGAAGCCGCCGCACGCCGCCGACCTAGTTCCGGCCCTCTAGCGCCCACACCGACCCCAAAAACGGCTTTCCCGTAGTCCAAAACCTCTGGGCAGTGAGCCTCGGGCCGAGAGACGGCCGGGAACCCACGGCCGGCGAGGGGCCGCCTCAGTCCAGCGAGGAGGGCGCGCGCGAAGAAAGGGCCAGAGGTTGAAGAAGAGGTGTCGGCCCCACCCGTCATCCATTGAAAAATTTAAACCGAGATCCTCTGTGGCTGCTGATCTGTTGTGACTACACGTTTAGAACTCTGTAACCCGGTGTGTTCTGGCACCTCATTGGTTGCGGTTTACACAGTGGGCCCGATTCAATTTCCAATAGGAATTTAATTCTAGATGTCGCCACAACTTTGAAAATTCAAATCTTTGTCTAGGAAAATACAAATTGGATGATTCAAATTGGTTAGATTCTGTTTGCAAAGATCTATTCAAATATGAACCCAATTTGTATGAAAGTCAATAATAAATTCTGGAAAATTTATTGAAGGTTTTCTGAAAAATAATTATTGAGGGAGTTTGGTTCATTCCAAAATCCTCAGATTTTGCCAGAATATTCTTTAGGATATTATTGACATTCTAGCAAATTTTCAGCTCATTTGAATTTGAATTGAGTAGGAATTTGCTGAGTGAAATCTGCTGCACTCTAAATGGTCGAGAAACTTTTTCAGAACAGGTTTCCAATTTGGAAAATCCATTCTAGGCAATTCATAGCTCCAAAAATCATAAAAAAATTCAGTCATGCTCAATGAATCATACTTGAAATTTTAGTTCACTTTATTGGGCATGAGAATGCACATTACTTCAGAATTAATCCTTTTTAGTAGAACTGCTTAAGGAATTATTCTGGATGGGAACTAATCATGTAGAAGGCATGAATTTTGGACCAAAGTACTTTATCGTGACCAGGAACTCACATGTAAAGTTTCATCTCAAGTTGAGCCTTAGAACTCCCTGTATTGGTTTTTCCATGCTTATGTATGTGGGGAAATACATAAGAGACTTGCAGGAATTATTTGGGACACGTATTTCTTCCACTTTAGCTGCAATTTGGCAAGCTAAGTCACTGTGTAGTGTATGACTTGCTGTAAAAGTTTTGAAGTCAATGGAGTTCCTAATCTCCAGTTTCATTCAAAGCTTTTCAGCCACCTCATATTTCTATTATGCAACATAGACCATTAGGACTTAAGTTCCTATAGGCAGATGGATTCTTCTTGCATTTTTCATTCCACAGCAGAGGCAACCAAGCCATTCTTAGCATTTCCACACAGCCTCTGTTCTTAAAAATTCAAGTCTTTAATTCTGTAAATTGCCTTGTAACAACTTGTTCATATACATGTCGATAGTGCTTACAACGAAGGCGGTCAACGACGGAGTTTGATGGAGTGAATCTATTGAAGGGGATCAGTTGATCAAGCCTCAAGGGAGAGAAGATGTTAACTTAATTATATACTATTAGAACCAGCAGCAACAGGGCAAGCCCTGGTTTGCATTTAACAAAGTTTATCATGTTTTTCTTTATATTCACTTAGTTTGAGGTATATATGTGCATTAAGTTTAGGATGGATGAAACTCTAATTGCATAACCAGATTATTCCAAAGAGAGTGAGGGTAGTGTCCAAGTCCTTGAGTAGATCATGCTTGTCTTAATGTTTATAGACTTCAGTACAAGTCGAGTAGTTTGAATCTACTCGCGAGTATAGGATTCGCCACATACAGGATTGGTTCGAGATGCGAGACAACTTTAGTAAGAAAATGAGACTAGGCAGGGGCTAGGACGCATCAAGAGGAAGTCTTGTGTGTGTAGCACTGCCCGTGTCGATTGAGGACCGATACGTGTGTGGCCCCACTGAACAAGTTTGAATGTACCGAAGGCATATCGGATATATGGGATCCGATAAACAGATGTAACCTAAACCTCCGGGCGTTGAGGCATAGCACACCAATTTATAGGTGTAGGTTGATGGTACCAAGGTGAAAATCCACTAACGGGCATAGAAAGATGCTCCGTGTAGGGAATCTCCTGCTCGTTTCATTGCGACCGGTTCGGCGTTTGGTTATTTGGGAGAAAGGTTGTCCCGTACGACATCGGTTGAGTGTGCCACTGCAGCACCGAAGACGGGCGTACGTGACGTGCTATTCGGGTATCCCTGCAGGTGTATAACGAGTCGATTCGCCGTCCCTCACGGTTATGAGTACCGCTTGTTCACTGTATCGTGACGTAGATAAAAATATGGAATGTTGTGACACAATACTGCTGATATGAATAACTTGTATTGTTACATGTGTGCCATCAAATATTGCTCACTAACTTTCAGATTTCTGAACCTTTAACTTGTGCCTAAAAAGATGAATTAAGGATGAACTTGTAGGCGTGTCCTTTTGCTGAAAACTTTCCTCCTATATTTGAGTATGACTTGCATGTAGCATTTCATGTGTAGGAGTGTCGGTTAGGACTTGCTGAGCCATCGTGCTCACGGTTGCTGCTATGAGTGTTTGCAGGTGAGGAGTACCCCACGGACTCGGAGTACGGGTCCACTGGCAAGGGTTATCCTCCGTCGGGGACTACGGCTGTGTGGGAGCCATACATGCCACAATGAAGCTGAGTGCAGCTAGATGTAAAATCCCTAAAAAGTGGTAGCAAGAAAAATTCAGATCATATACACTTAGGAAAAATGAGGGGGATTAAAACTTTGAATTATAATGGTGTAAGTTCAAAGTGAGGATTCAAACTTCCCAAAACTTCCAAACAGGGAGATCTAAATTAATAACTTGGATCTTCATAGTCCAAATATTCACCCTTCCAAATTTCAGCTCATTTGGAGGAGTTTCAATATTTGTTTGGGATTAAAAGGAGAAACCATCTAATCTGAATTTCAAATTCAGTTTCAAATTCCAATCCCCTCAATTTGCAAATTTGGGTCCACAAAGGTGTTCTCCATATTTGAATTAGCAGCCATGCCAAAAATGAGAAATTTTGGAGTAGGTTTGCTATTTAAATCTAGGGTGACACCAAAAACCCTTAAAAGTTCAAATTTGAAATTTGAACTTGAACAAAACTTGATCAAATGCAGCATGGAAGTCAAAATTCGGATTCTCCATATTTAATTTGGCTTCCCTGCAAATATCTAGAATTTTGGACAAAAGTAGGTGGCAGAAATAAAAGATCAGAAATATTAAGAGGGGAAAAGAGATGATGACATGTGGGGCCAGTTGATCAGTGTCCACCGAGCCAACGTCGGTTCTCCCATTTTCCTCCGCAGCCGCCACAGCGATGCAGCGCGCCACGGCGACGCCGTTGCATGGCGCCAAAGACACCGCTTCGCTCGGTGCAGCTGGGCTCAAGCCGCGCGTCGAAGCAGCTGTCAGGACTCCACTCACTCGGTGAAGAAACAGCACACGTCGCTTCCTCTGTTTCTCTGCCGAACGCGAACTCGCCGTCTCTCCGCTC
Source organism: Neostapfia colusana (assembly GCA_030760725.1). NCBI lineage: Eukaryota > Viridiplantae > Streptophyta > Magnoliopsida > Poales > Poaceae > Neostapfia > Neostapfia colusana. The sequence goes on along the minus strand of JASWHV010000009.1, from coordinate 36,112,542 downwards.
TCTCGCTGCGCTAGCCCAGGCTTTCTTCGGTTGAACAAGGTCGCCGGTGGTGTGGGGTGCCACTGTCCAAGCTAGGGGCAGCTGCAGTGCCTCTCCAGCTGCGATCGCAGACCTTTTGCTCCGAGCTACCGAAAGAACGGCCGCCCATCTACCCCGTAATTCGTCTCCAAGGTGAGACCATAGTCTAATTGCTTTGGCACGATGCTTCTACACGATCTAGCGCAGCTCCTCGACGAAGAACAATCGGAAACCGTAGAGAAATGAAGCTGTACGCTGAGTTTTTCCGGCCGCCGACGCACAACCCTAGCTGCACCGTCGAGCTACGCCTTGCATGAGTTTTCACCCGTTTTTCTATGCAAAAACGTGCTCCTCACATCACCCTGGTCCTTGTGGTGCTCTCCCCAACCGAAATACTCGTCTGCCACGTGAAAACGACGGTGCCGGGGTGGAGTTCGCCGCTGCCGCCGTCGGGGAGGTGTTTCCGGCCATTTAGCGCCGCCACTGAGCTTACCAGAATGTTTCTCGTCGGGTTTTGGGCACAGGCGGCGAGATTTGGGCCGTCTAGGGCACTGGGTAGCCGTTCCAGTGAGGTACCGCCGTCGTTCCGGCGAGGGGGCTGCCCGGGCGCGAGGAAGAAGACGGTGGCGGTCTGTCCCACCGGTCAGTGGCACGAGTTAGGCGCGGGATCGGGGTGCGGCTCAGGATTTGTTGTGGCTGCGCGGATTAAACTCCGTAGCCCCAGTGTTGCCGCAATTCCACTGGTCCGGTTTAAAACAGTGGGCCCGGTCACGATTATTTGAAGTTTCTATTAGGCAAATAATTCCAGAAATTAGCTGATCTTTACAAGCCCATAACTTTGTGTACAAAACTACAAAAAGGGTGATACCAATTTTGATGGAATCCTCATGAGGAGTACTTCACAGAGAAACAAATTGCTTGCTATGAAAATGCCCAGGATTTTCTGTAGAATTGTTTATAGTAAATCCTTTATGGATTTATTACAGGAGCAATTCTTTATGAAACATTCCCAATTTGGGAAGAAAATCCTTTTCATAGTAGCTGATCTCCAGTAAAAGTTTGGGCTTCATTGGAGTTAATTTACTAGGCTAAATTGCCTTCCAAAGTTCAGCCTTTATTTGGAAATTCAAATTTAAACAGAAACTTTTCATAACTCCTATCCAACTTCAAAAATTCATATCTCTCTGTTGGTAGCTCCAAAAATGGTGAATCAAATTTTGTTAGCACCATGGAGACTTAACCTAACCATATCTTCCACTGTTAGCTATGTCAAAGCTCATGATTTGGGCTCAAAATTCAGAGAAGCCTTGTGCTTGTGGGAATTTTGGAGGCCCCAATGTGCAATGACATTTCTCCAAATTTTGCTCAGATCATTCTTAGAGAGTCTAGTCTTCACTGTAAAAATACCAAAGACAATTAAGGATCCTAAATAGTAGCAGCTATGAATACAAGTAGACTTCTTATAAGTCCCTAATACTTATACATATATTTTGTTACATTTCATAATAGTGACCGAAGTTGAGGACGCAACGGAGCCCTTGGACGTCCTCCCACCTGAAGCTAACTTCCCTTTTGACTCTCAACCAGGCAAGCCCCGGTTTGCACTTAAGTACCTTTTATAAAGTTTTTCATTTGTATCACTTTTGTCTAAGTTGAAATGCATGCATTAGAGTTAGGGTGATTGAAACCCCACTTGCATAGCCTTTTTAAATCCTATAAAGGGTTGGGTAGTGTACAAACTCGACGAGTAGAGAATGCCATGCTAATGTTTAGGATCTCGGTAGAAGTCGAGTGGTTGGAAGCTACTCGCGAGATAGTACTTATCACACGGAATGAGAAGAGGTAGAAAATGGCTTGAGTTGTGAAAATGAGACCCAGCAGGGGGATAGGATGCAGTGAGCAGAGGTCTCACGTGCGTAGCCCTGTTGGCGTCGGTTGAGGACCATCCGTGTGCAGCCCTGCTGGACAAATATCGAACAGCACCGGATGCATACTGACATATGGGAACCAGGAAACCGATGTAATTGGTTAACCTGGGTGCCGAGGCTTACCCAACCGTAAATAGGAGTGGGTTGAGGGTAGCAAGGTGTAAATCTGCCAGTGGGCACAGTCACGCTCCACGCGGGGACCTCCAGCCCATTACGGATGGACCGGTTCGTCATTTGGGTTGCCTTTGAAAGGTTGTTGCATACAACAGAGTAGGAAGGGGTGTGGAATCACGCTTTTGAAAGTGGGTGTATGCGACGTGTTATCCGGGTGTCTCTTGATTACAATCACAGTCCCTCGCGGTTATTTGAGTACCTGCTTGTTCACTGCGTTGTGACATAGTAAGAAGTGAAATAAGCCAACTGAATATGCTGCATTGAATTATAAATGACTTGAAACCTTGTATGTTGTAGTTATAGAGCTAATTAAGTTTATATTCCACTTTGGACATCATCACATCGGAGGAAAGCATTTCTTGTTTGATTGTGGACTTCCGATGTGAGGATTGCCTAAGGCTCGTTAAACTGTTGCTATAAAACTGAAAGTAAGGATCAACATGTAGGCGTGTCTTTATTGCAAAGTCCTTCTTCCTATTTTACACATCCTTGCATGTAGAGTTCCATGCCTAGGGTTGTCGGTTAAGCCTTGTTGAGCCATCGTGCTCACGGTTGCAATATTTGAGCTGTGTGCAGGTGAGAGTTATGAGGAAGGTTCCGAGGTTGAGGCGATGCCCCCGTCGGGGTACACGGCCGAGCTGGAGCCCTGCACGCCACCGTGATCTCCGTTTCCATGCTGCTAGTGTGTAGCGTCCCCAGGCTGGACGGCTGCACTTTTGTGTAGATAGGATTAGAGAGTAGTTATGTATAATACTTCCGATGTATAATTAAGTTTTGTAAAAGACTTCCACTGTTTTATATTAAATAAAAGTTTGTATGTTGTTCTTTATTCTTTTCGTGTGTGCTGTTGGGTACTGCATCGCACGGCACCACCCTATGCGATCTTGGAGTGGGTGAACCATGGGGTGGTCCCCACAGACGTGGTATCAGAGCCGCATTGGGAACAGCACGCTCGAAAAGAGCCTATTTTTGAAAACTTAGGAGTAGTCGAGTGAGGATTAGTCATTAAGCCCACATAAGGTCTATGATAGTAGTAGATACTAAGGTGGAAAAGTTAACTTATATGTTATACATTCTGTAACAACGCTCTGACGTCAGGTAAGAGTTAAGGTACGCCACCGCAGGCGGATCAATTGCGGTAACTCACCATACGAGTAATAGTATGGAAGGATATACCGTGGCTTGGCACGGTAGTGAATATGAGACTCTGAACCTCTTCATGGTTCTGAGAGTATATGAAAACGCTGATCTCCAGCGTTCTTTAGGCAAAAGTGAGAATACCCCATCGTGTGGTAAGCAACATGATAGTATGCAACTCTTGAATGTTCAATGTTCAAAGGGCCATACGCAGCGCTTGCCATCGGCGTGCCTCAACGGTCATGAGGCAGTAGGTGGTATCCGTTGGGTTGATAAAATTCCCAACCGTGACGACCCGTTCGCGCCCTACTCGGGTTCCCCGTCGTGTGGTGAGGAAACACGACCATATACCTTGAGACGTGGCTCGACTCAAGGACGATCCGTGTGGCAATGATACGGACCGTATGTTTTTATTATGATATGGAACTGCCTGCAATGTTAAAACCTTTGTGTGCACCCTTATTGTGTGTTCTTCTGCAGGTAAATTAACCACGTTAGTGCATGACGTTTAGAAACCGTTTGTGAGTGACGTTTTTAGTTCCATCATTTGACACGTATATGCCGGAAACCGGCTTAGGATTTTTCTTTGGCGAGGAAACATAGTACCGAGATTGCATAAAAGGATAATTTTCAAACAAAAGAGTCAAAATGAAGTTTAGGATTCCATTTAGGGGTTATTGCACTCCCATATTGAACTAAGAGTCAATTGGGAGTATAGATTCCATCTCTAAGACTTAGGAACATCCTGATGTGGACATCACTCCTGCAGGTATACACAACACTCACATGGTAGATATGCAAGGTCCAATTATAGAGCTCGAGCACGACAATTGAATTTAGAGGTGAGCTCGTTCCTGAATTCTTTATATGTGAATTTCTAGAGTATGTTGCTACCTAATGGATTAATTATGATTAGGAACCATGGAGAGGACATGGAGATACAAGGAGAGGGGTTTGGAGGCGTGGAGGATCAGAAAATACACCAACAAGAAATTATAGACCGAGCCCAACTCAAACTCGAGTCCAACTCGGGCCCAGGAGTAGTCCACCTTAAAATGGATGCACAGGAGGCATACGGACTCCGTTTTTGACGTTCTACATATGCGCGGAAAGCTGAGAGGATAAACTTTCCAATGGAACTGGCCCAACGTCAAAATTTCCTCGGAGTCGACGGGAAACTTCGAAACAATATAAAATTTAGAGTCTGTCAGGGTGTTGCATCACCTAGTTGGGCCATTGGGCCTTGTATCGAGTCCAAGTCCATTATGTACGTGTATTAGAGTTAGGTAACGACCCCAGCACCCCCCTGGTCGTCCTCCACCTCCTTTATACCCCCTAGCTGCCGTCACAAATAGCTGGGTTTTGCTTAGTTAAAATCTGTCATTCAACAGTGTCGCCGATCATCGGTTGTGAGACCCCAAATTCGTGATCAATTCAGTTTTGATTGCAACTTCTCTGTTCTTGCTTGTGTTCTTGATTGCGCTTGCAGGGATAAGCCTTTGTGGCTAGGTCATTCGTGTGACACGGGTGATAACCAACAGAGCAGCGGTGTAGTGATTGCGGGGTTTCGTTCGTTCGGAGCCTTGGATCATCAACGTCAAGATCTCCACCCAATCAAGTTTATCCTACCTCTCGGAAGATCGGGACTCATCCTCCTATCAATTGGTATCAGATTTCCAGGTTCACCGTGAGGTATACTTGTGTGCCCTTTAGATCTATTTTGTTTTTGTCCTATCGTCCACAAAAAGCCACAAAAAAGATTTTAGTTTCCCTGACCTACAACCCCCGCTCAACCTTTTGCACAATTTAGTTTTGGAGTCCGTAGTTCTGAGTTCGTGTCCTAGGTTGAGTCTGGTTGCTGGTTTAGATTTGTTTTGGTTCAGTTTTGTTTCTTCCATCCGCTGCCATCTACAAAAAACCAATCTATAAAAAAATTTCATCCACCGATTCGTTTCTGTTGCAGTTTCCACCACCACCAAAACCTGATTTGGGATATCCTCCTTAAAACGGGCATAACTTTTCGCTCGAAACTCCGATTGAGGCGCATTTTTTCCCAGAAAGGTCTCGAAAAAGTCCACATACGGTGTTTTAAAAAAATTACAAAAAAATTAAGAAGGCCCTCGTTTCGAACTCCGATGTTCCAGCACCAGTTTTTCCAATCGCTCCTGAATTTGTGCCGATCTCATCTTTCATCGGTTTGAACTAATACTTGGTGCTGTTTCTATTCTTGTGCCCCTGGTTGAGAAAAAATATAAAAAAATAAAAAGAAAAAAAAAGATTTTGATTTCTACTAGTGCTTCAAGACAAAAACAGGAGGCTAAGGGGTTTTCTAGTTGTGCTATTTCTGTGTGCGTGCTGGATACTTGCTGATATTATCCTTGTTGTTCATCATCATTCATCTTTGCCCTTGCTTGCTGCCACAACTGTTCTAATACATTCTTAGGCCAGCAACTAGGTGAAATTCTTTGGACACTTATTCAGCATTGCTATCTGTTACTAACTTGTGTGCCACATACATATACTGCATTTGAGCCTTCCAAGCTCTACCTTCTCTCGAGCAGAACAGGTAACCTTTGCAATCACACCCATTCTCTGGTTGCTTCACACCGGTCACTGTTGGCTACCTGCAGTGCTGGTAAGAAACTTGTAAGAGCGGGATAAGATGCATCTTACTGATCGATTTTCCACCCACTTTGGAGAGCGTAGTAATAGGGTTCTTCACGATCTTTTTGTCTTTGTTCTGTTTTGTACTAACAATGACAGGAAACAAGTCTATGGATAAGACCTCTGGATGATGATGAGTGTGTGTCCCATATGGAACTAAAGGACATGATGTGGGCAATGACAGAAGCTTTCAACAATTACCAGACCACTACAACAGCCACCTTTCAGAGGCTCCATACAAGTGTTGCTGGTCTGACCACACGGTTGGACGAGATGGAGACTCGTCTTCCCCAACAAGCTACACCCTCTATCATCCTTGATGGTGATGCACATGCTCACTACGACACAGAGGATGACTTCAATAACGATGAGGTTGATGCACAGCAGCGCCGTCGCCCTCGACGAAATCGTCAAGGAATGGGAGGTAGACCTCGTCCTCATGCTCCTGAACAAGATAATGATCTTTATGCTAAGATTAAGTTTTCTATTCCAACATTTTATGGATCTTATGATGCTGAGACTTACTTGGATTGGGAGATGACGGTAGAACAAAATTTTAGCTCTCATCTTGTTCCTGAGCGACATAGAGTTAGACAAGCCACTAGTGAGTTTAAAGATTTTACTATAATTTGGTGGAATGAACTTGTCAATACACGTAATGCACCACAGACATGGGCTACGTTAAAAGAAGAGATGAGCGCTAGGTTTGTTCCTCCTTCATATAGATGTGATCTTCTTAAGAAATTGCAACGCTTTGATCAGGGTGACATGACTGTCCAAGAGTACTACCAAGAGTTGCAGAAAGGTATGCTTCGTTGTGGGGTAGTTGAGGATCAGGAAGACCAAATTGTTAGGTTTTATGGGGGCTTGCGGCGTGAGATCCAGGACATAGTTGACTACAAGGAATATCATTCTATTCAACGTTTATTTCAACTTGCTATGTTAGCAGAAAAAGAAGTGCAGGGTCGCCAACAGCAGCGGCGCAACAACACCTTCACGCCACGACAATTTTCGGTGCCATCCAAAGCAGCGCCCTCCTCGAGCGTACGTGCTTCTACACCACCCTCCATGGGTGTTGTACGCAGCATCATCGCACCTTCTACATCACGGGGACAAGATAACAGCAAGTCCCAGATGCGTCCAGGTGTTGCAGCAAAGGAGGCTGCACCCAACACTTCGATAAGTCCCAGCTCCGACATCAAGTGCCACCGCTGCCAGGGACTTGGCCATATGCAACGAGATTGCGCCAGCAAACGGGCGATCATTGCCACTGCTGATGGTGGGTATGTTAATGCTTCTGATATTGAAGATGAAAATATTATTGCAACTAACATTTCAGGTTCGGATGATGGTGCTAAGGAGGTTCTTGGTATATCTGCGACAAACAACTATAGGACTTTGATTGTGCAGCGAGCTTTGAGTGCCACGGTTCGAGAGGACGACAACCGCCAACGTCACAACCTTCTCAACATGTTTCTCGTCGTCAAGGACTGCCATGTACATACCATCATTGATGGTGGTAGCTGCAACAATTTGGTGAATGTTGAGGTGGTCAAGAAGCTTGGCTTGATCACACGGGAGCATCCCCACCCTTATCACATTCAATGGTTTAACAACAATGGTAAGGTTAAGGTAACACAAACAGCAAGGATACATTTTTCCATTGGTTCTTATCATGATTTTGCTGATTTTGATGTGGTACCTATGGATGCTTGTTCTCTTTTGTTGGGACGTCCTTGGGAGATTGATACTGATGCTATTCACCATGGTCGATCTAATAAGTATACTCTCATGCATAAGGGCAAGAAAATTGTGTTGCTTCCTATGAGTCCCACTGAAATTGTACAATTTGAGCAGGAGAAAAAGAATAATGCTAAGCAAAAGGGTGTTTTCAATTCCGAAATCCAGCAACCTATTAAGTTGAAAAATCCTATTTTGCTTGCAACTAAATCTGATCTTGATGATTTATATGCCTCTAATGGAACTTGCTATGCTTTAGTGTGCAAACATGCTTTATATTCCATTGAGGATACATCCATTGTCTTGCCACCTGCTGTTGCTAACCTTTTGCAGGAATATATGGATGTTTTTCCATCAGAGATACCCCCTGGATTACCACCTGTGCGAGGCATTGAGCACAAGATTGATTTGGTTCCAGGGGCGAGCTTGCCAAACCGTGCTGCCTACAGGACCAACCACGACGAGACTAAGGAAATTCAGCGACAAGTCCAAGATCTTCTGGACCGCGGGTACATTCGTGAGAGTCTTAGTCCTTGTTCTGTTCCTGTTCTTTTGGTTCCAAAAAAAGATGGCACTTGGCGCATGTGTGTTGATTGTAGAGCCATCAATAACATTACCATTTGTTATCGCTATCCTATTCCTAGATTGGATGACATGCTTGATGAGTTGAGTGGTTCTGTTATTTTCTCCAAGATTGATTTGCATAGTGGGTATCATCAGATTCGTATGGCTTTAGGTGATGAATGGAAAACTGCTTTTAAAACTAAATTCGGACTTTATGAATGGTTAGTCATGCCATTTGGTTTAACTAATGCACCCAGCACTTTCATGAGGTTGATGAATGAGGTTTTACGTGCTTTCATTGGTAAATTTGTGGTAGTTTACTTTGATGATATCCTTATTTACAGCAAGTCATATGATGAGCATCTTGAACATTTGCGTGCTGTTTATAATGTCTTGCGCGATGCACGTTTATATGGTAACCTTGAGAAGTGCACCTTTTGCACCGATCGTGTGTCTTTTCTTGGGTATGTTGTTACTTCGCAGGGCATTGAGGTGGATGAGGCAAAGATTGTTGCCATCACGAGCTGGCCACTTCCGACTACGGTCACACAGGTTCGGAGTTTTCTTGGTCTCGCAGGTTTCTACCGGCATTTCGTGTGGGATTTCAGCACCATTGCGGCATCTCTCCACGAGTTGACAAAGCATGGAGTGCCGTTTCGATGGGGACCAGCACAACAACAAGCTGTTGATGTTCTCAAGTCGCAGCTCACACAAGCACCATTGCTGCAACTTCCTGATTTTGAGAAGACCATCGAGCTTGAATATGACGCGAGCGGCATTGGCATTGGAGGAGTGCTAATTCAATGAGGTAAACCTGTTGCCTTCTTTAGTGAAAAATTGCATGGGCCTTCGCTGAATTATTCTACATATGACAAAGAACTTTATGCTTTAGTGCGTGTCTTGCAAACTTGGCAACATTACCTATGGTCTAAAGAATTTTTCATACATTCAGATCATGAGTCTTTGAAGCATCTTAAAGGACAAGCTAATCTGAATAAACGTCATGCTAAATGGATTGAGTTTATAGAATCATTTCCTTACATCATTAAACATAAGAAAGGGAAAGACAATGTGATTGCCGATGCTTTATCTAGAAGTTATACCATACTATCCCAACTTTCTCATAAAATCTTTGGTTTGGAAACCATAAAGAGGTTATATGCTACTGATTTGGACTTCAAAGATGCCTTTGAAAATTGTAGATAGGGAAGAACGTGGCAAAAATTCCTGCTGCGTGAAGGCCTTCTCTACCGTGCTAACAAGCTGTGTGTTCCAGCTAGCTCCGTTCGTCTTTTGTTGTTGCAGGAAGCGCATGGAGGTGGTTTGATGGGACATTTTGGTGTTAAAAAGACAGAGGATGTGCTGTCCGCTCACTTCTTTTGGCCACGAATGAGGCGTGATGTGGAGTGCTACGTTTCACGTTGCACGACATGCAACAAAGCTAAGTCTCGACTTAACCCACATGGTCTTTATATGCCTCTTCCGGTTCCTAGTGCACCTTGGGAGGATATTTCTATTGACTTTGTTTTAGGATTGCCTAGAACAAAGAGGGGGAGGGATAGTGTCTTTGTGGTTGTTGATCGTTTCTCTAAAATGGCTCATTTTATACCCTGCCACAAGACTGATAATGCTTCACATATTGCTGATTTGTTCTTTAATGAGGTTGTGCATTTGCATGGTGTTCCCAATACTATTGTTTCTGATAGGGATGCTAAGTTTTTGAGTCACTTTTGGAGAACTTTATGGTATAAATTGGGAACAAAGTTGCTGTTTTCTACTACTTGTCATCCACAAACTGATGGGCAAACGGAGGTAGTTAATCGTACCTTATCTACTATGTTGCGGGCTGTTTTGAAAGACAATTTCAGGTTATGGGAGGAGTGTTTGCCACATTTTGAGTTTGCTTATAACAGGTCTATTCACTCCACAACCAAGTTAAGTCCGTTTATGGTAGTCTATGGTTTCAATCCTCGTGCTCCAATTGATTTGCTACCTTTACCACATACTGAAATTGTGAACTTAGATGCTACACAACGTTCTGAATTTATTCTTAAGTTGCATGAAACTACTAAGTTACAAATTGAAAAAATGAATGAAAAGTATCGCATTGCTGCTAGTAAAGGTAGGAAGGAGGTAAAATTGGAACCCGGTGATTTGGTGTGGGTTCATTTGAGAAAAGATAGGTTCCCGGATTTGAGAAAGTCCAAACTCATGCCACGTGCTGCTGGACCTTTTAAGGTTCTTGAGAAGATAAATGACAATGCATATAAACTTGAGTTGCCTCCCGAGTTTGGGGTTAGTCCCACATTTAACATTTCAGATTTGAAGCCATACTTGGGACCAGAAGATGAGCTTGAGTCGAGGACGACTCCAATGCAAGAGGGGGAGGATGATGTGGACATCACTCCTGCAGATATACACAACACTCACATGGTAGACATGCAAGGTCCAATTACTAGAGCTCGAGCACGACAATTGAATTTAGAGGTGAGGTCGTTCCTGAATTCTTTATATGTGAATTTTGAGAGTATGTTGCTACCTAATGGATTAATTATGATTAGAAACCATGGAGAGGACATGGAGATACATGGAGAGGGGTTTGGAGGCGTGGAGGATCAGAAAATATGGCAACAAGAAGTTAGAGACCGAGCCCAACTCAAACTCGAGTCCAACTCGGGCCCAGGAGTAGTCCACCTTAAAATGGATGCACAGGAGGCATACGGACTCCGTTTTTGATGTTCTACATACGCACAGAAAGTTGAGAGGATAAACTTTCCAATGGAACTGGCCCCACATAAAAATACCCTCGGAGTCGACGGGAAACTTCGAAACAATATAAAGTTTAGAGTCTATCAGGGTGTTGCATCACCTAGTTGGTCCACTGGGTCTTGTATCGAGTCCAAGTCCATTATGTACGTGTATTAGGGTTAGGTAACGACCCCAGCACCCCCCTGGTCGTCCTCCACCTCCTTTATACCCCCTAGCCGCCGTCACAAACAGCTGGGTTTTTCTTAGTTACAATCTGCCATTGAACAGTGTCGCCGATCATCGGTTGTGAGACCCCAAATTCGTGATCAGTTCAGTTTTGATCGCAACTTCTCTGTTCTTGCTTGTGTTCTTGATTGCGTTTGCAGGGATAAGCCTTCATGGCGAGGTCATTCGTGTGACACGGGTGATAACCAACGGAGCAGTGGTGTAGTGATTGCGGGGTTTCGTTCGTTCGGAGCCTTGGATCATCAACGTCGAGATCTCCACCCAATCAAGTTTACCCTACCTCTTGGAAGATCGGGACTCATCCTCCTATCACATCCTCCCCTGGTTTCGGCAGAAATTTTGCTGAAAATAAACAGGGTATAACATAGGATTGGTTGAACCAATGGGGGTGTGGGATACCATTCTGGAAAGAGTTTGAAGTCCTCTACAACTTTGCTGTAGCGCTCAAGAACAAAATCTCCCTCCAACTGGATGGAAATCTAAGATGAGTAGGCACTGTCCAGGAACAGGGCAGACAAAAATGCTCTCTGGAATTTTCTGTATTTCGACCACAACTTTTTGTAGAAAAATTTCCAAGAGTCAAGCAAGACACCTTTGGAAAGTATAGGAAATGTGCTACAACTTGGTAGTTCAGTGTTTCCCAAGATTGAGGACACAATTAGTTGGAACTTTGTGAACAAAACAGCCACTTAAAAAGGAGGTGCTGTCAAAATTCCTAAGAAAATTATGTCAACTTGTAGGGGTCATAACTCACAAACTAGCAAGTCTACAGGGGCAAATAAATACAATCTGGATTCCTTGTTGAGTCTACGACAACTTTGTTGTTGAACTCTAGTCCAGATTGTGCCTCTAAGGTGGTCAAAACTGTTGAATTATCCAAACTGGTCAGCTGGACCAGAAGCTGGACAGTGAACACCCTGTTGAGGTGTTTCAACGAAAACACTTAGTTTCACAATTCGACGTCCAGTGGCTGTTGTAAAACAGTGAGTGGAGTCGAAAAGTGGATGCATTTGAAATATCATTTCGAGCGAGGACATGTTAGGGTCCAGTACAATAGCAAGGACCTACGCAGGCTAACACACTTAATATCCCGTGGCGACCCACGATGGTCGAAATGAACTTTTAATCCCTGAAGTTCTTACTTTGGAACTCGATCGTGTGACACGGTCCAGGGATGTATATGTTGTATAAAGTTTATACTTTATCCATATGTGTGATTGTTATGCGTATTATTTATTCCATTCTCGCACTACTATTGTATGGACTGGATGAAATAAACCAACATGTGCTGATCGTTTGAATGGTATGAATGCAGAATGGTGCGTACACGGTCTACGCAAGAGGAGGGAGGTTCGAGTCAGGTTCATGGGGATGAGTCTCCACCTCCGGAGCAAACCACGACGCAGCAGCAACCACCTCCTCCACTGCCAGAACTTCCAAGAAATCTTGCGGAGGTTTTCGCTGCAGTACTCGGCTCGCGCGATGAGCAAACCGAGTTGCTGCGGATGCTGGTGCAGCAGAATCCATCCCGTCCAGGAGGACGCCAAGACAATCGAGAATGCCAGCCCCAACAAAGTTCTTATTTAGAATTCCTGGCGACCCATCCACCGGTCTTCACGGAGGCCGAAGAACCTTTAGAGGCGACAGCTTTATCCGCACTCTAGAGGCGAAGTTCGGGGTGCTACAGTGCACCAAACACCAGAAGGAGCTGTACGCAGCACAACAGCTTCAAGGCGAAGCCGCTACCTGGTGGGTGAACTACACCACCTCCTTACCGACTGGCCATGCCGTCACATGGACAAAGTTCCGGGAGGCGTTCCGCGCCTATCATATACCTCACGGTGTTATGGAAAGGAAGCTCCAGGAGTTCCTGGCGCTACGACAAGGCGAGAGGAGTGCTCATGAGTACTCCAGGTTATTCAACCGGCTGGCGCAGTATTTGTGAGAACGGAAGACGACAACCGCAACGCGTTCTTCTGGGGCCTGAATTCAAAGATGAAGGTCCATCTCACTCAAAGTAATCGTGGCACCTTCAACGACCCCGATAATGACGCGATTCTACAAGAAAATGCTCAGCGCGAGCGCGGTTCTGATAAGAGGAAACACAGCGCGCTGACGAGCAGCAGTGGTGGGACGCCACAAAAATACCGCGTGGTGTATCGCTCACAATCCGGTCAGAGATGGCAGCCACCGGCGCGACCGCCTCAGTTTCACGGTCGGCAATATAATGTGCCGGTCTTTCGACCGACGTATCCACCACAGCAACAGCAGCAGCAAAGGATGGTCCCGCATGCGCCTCAGTTTCAACAGTGTGCACCGGGATTCCGTCCTCAAGTCGGCAGGACCCCAACACCTTACACGTGCTTCACGTGTGGCCGTGTCGGGCATATTTCGAGGGACTGCCCCGAGCCGCGACAGGGCAGGGGTGCAGCACCGTATCAGGGTTCCAATCAGCCCAAGAAACCAGCACCAAAACCTGGCAATGTCCACCACTTAGCCATCGAAGACGTGCCGGAAGGTGAACCCGTCCTTGTGGGTACGTTTTCTTACGTAGATCATCCCGTAGTCATACTTTTTGACTCCGGTGCCACCCATAATTTCATAAGTCAGTCTTATGTTATTAAATATCAACTGCCTATCATTTCCACAAATAGTTCATACTTGATATGCTCTCCAGGTGGGAAAATAACAGCTGATAGAATGGTCTATAGAGCACCATTACAGCTGGGTGGGAATCTATATCCGACTTCTCTAATTATGTTAGAGGGTCAAAAACTTGATGTGATTTTAGGAATGTCATGGCTACATCGCCATGGTGCTGTTCTTGACATCATTCCACGTGTGGTTTGTTTAAACTCTCCACTTCATGAACCACATGTTCTCATTCTTGACCATTCGGTTCAAGAAATTCCAGCCACATATAACACGGAAGCCACAAAACTTGAGGATATTCATGTGGTCCGTGAATACCCGGATATCTTTCCGGATGATCTCCCGGGCATGCCACCCGAAAGGGATGCCGAGTTCAAGATTGAACTTGTACCTGGGACGACACCGATCTCACAGAGACCGTACAAGATGGATCCGAATGAGCTAGCTGAACTGAAGGAGGCACTCAATGATTTCATGAAGAAGGGTTTCATTCGCCTGAGCTCCTCGCCATGGGGATGCTCGGCGCTGTTTTTGAAAAAGAAGGATGAAACCTTGAGGTTGTGTGTGGACTACCGACCTCTTAACACCGTCACCATCAAGAATAAATATCCACTGCCCCGCATCGATATTATCTTTGATCAACTTGTGGGTGCGAGTGTAATTTTAAAGATGGATCTTCGCTATGGATATCACCAAATCAAGATCTGAGCGGAGGATATTCCGAAGACGGCCTTCTCGACGAGATACGGATTGTATGAATACCTCGTCATGTCCTTTGGTCTCACCAACGCCCCGGCACACTTCATGTATCTTATGAACTCAGTGCTCATGCCGGAGTTGGACAAGTTTGTGGTGGTGTTCATAGACAACATCTTGGTTTACTCCAAGTCTGAAGAGGAACACGCCGAACACCTGCATATTGTGTTTCAACGATTGCGAGACCATAAGCTTTACGCCAAGTTCAGCAAGTGCGAGTTTTGGATCAACCAAGTGCCATTTCTGGGTCACATTATTTCTGCAGAAGGCATTGCAGTTGATCCAAGCAAGATTGAGCAAGTGCTGAAATGGAAGTCCCCCACATCAGTCCACGAAGATTCATACCGAACTTCTCCAAGCTTGCTAAGCCGATGACTGAACTGCTGAAGAAGGGGATCAAATATGTTTGGAGCTCAGCTTGTGAAGAAGCTTTCGAAGCGTTAGTGAAGCATCTTACAACAGCCCTGGTGTTAGATCAACCGGATACAACCAAGCCCTTCGACGTATATTGTGATGCGTCCGGCATCGGGCTTGGCTGTGTATTGATGCAAGGAGGAAGAGTGGTAGCCTATGGCTCACGTCAACTTCGTAACCACGAGCAGCACTATCTGACTCATGATCTCGAGCTCACTGCTGTAGTGTTGGCACTGAAAATGTGGAGGCACTATCTGCTTGGAAACTTAGTGCACCTCTACAACGACCACAAGATTTTGAAGTATATATTCACTCAAAAGGAGTTGAATATGTGGCAACGGAGATGGCTAGAACTGATCAAGGACTATGAGATCTAGATTCACTACCATCTCGGAAAGGCAAACGTGGTTGCCGACGCCTTAAGCCGCAAATCTCATGTCAACAATCTGTCCATCACCCCACTTGAAGAAGAGGAGCCGAGTCTGTGCTTGGTTCCATATGGGGCATTATATAATCTTGCTCTCGTCCCTACCATATGAGAAGAGATTATGGAAGCTCAGAGGAAAGACGCAGGAATATCGCACATTCGGAGAAGGATGAATAATGGTGAAATGAAATGCTTCCGAAGAGATGATAACGGGACACTATGGTTTAAAGACCGTATAGTGCTACCCCGTGACATGAAGCGTCGGAAGAAAATCTTGGACGAAGCTCATTTGTCCAAGTATTCTATTCATCCGGGCAGCAACAAGATGTACCAAGATCTGAAAACAAGATTTTGGTGGACACGGATGAAAAGAGAAATTGCGAAATACGTATCTGAATGTGATATGTGTCGGCGGGTGAAAGCCGACCATATGCGTAAAGCCGGACAGCTGCAACCCTTGAACATTCCGGCGTGGAAGTGGGAAGATATCAGCATGGACTTCATAGTGGGGTTACCTCTCACCTCCCACAACCATGATTCGATTTGGGTGATAGTCGATCGACTAACCAAGTCAGCACATTTTATCCCCGTACATACGGGCTACGTGGCCAAGAAATATGCGGAGCTGTACATTGCAAGGTTTTTGTGCTTGCACGGTGTTCCCCGCTCCATTATTTCAGATCGCGGTGCGCTGTTCGTCACTCGGTTTTGGGAACAGCTGCACGCATCATTGGGGACCAAACTGATCCGGGGTTCCGCGTATCACCCGCACACGGATGGTCAAACTGAACGGGTGAACCATGTTCTGGAAGACATGCTACGCGCTTGTGCCATCCACCACGGCAAGAATTGGGATGATCATTTGCTGTTGATGGAATTTTCTTACAACAATGGCTATCAAGCTAGCATCAAGATGGCGCCGTATGAAGCTCTATACGGCTGGAAATGTCGTACACCCCTTAAATGGTGCGAGTCCGGCGAGCGAGTTATCTATGGCATTGAACTTGTGAATGAGGCTGAAGAATGAGTGCGAGTAATACAAGCCAATCTCAAGGCCGCTCAATCTCGTCAGAAAAGCTATGCGGATAAAAGACGCCGACCTCTCCACTTCGACATCGGGGACCATGTTTATGTCCGTGTGTCTCCGATGAAGGGAGTCCATCATTTCGGAGTGAAGGGCAAGCTTGCGCCATGATTCATTGGTCCGTTCACCGTCATTGAAAAATGCAGACCCGTGGCCTATCGCTTGGATTTGCCGGCGTCGCTCGCAAAGATTCACAATGTCTTCCACATCTCTCAGCTGAGGAAGTGCCTCAAACCTTCCGCTGAAATCTGCACTGAAGACATAGAAGTTCTTCAACCGGATCTCACATACACGGAGTATCCAATCCGGATTATTGATGAAAAGACTCGCGCCACAAGAAACCGGATATGGTTCTACAAGGTCTTGTGGAGTAACCATACCGCTGATGAGGCGACATGAGAAAGCGAGGACTATCTACAAGCGAATTATCCGAACTTGCTATCCTCATATACCCGGTAAAGTTTCCCCACTTTGCATTTTTTTGGAATCTCGGGACGAGATTATTTTAAGGGGGGAGGGATGTAAAATCCCTAAAAAGTGGTAGCAAGAAAAATTCAGATCATATACACTTAGGAAAAATGAGGGGAATTAAAACTTCGAATTATAAAGGTGTAAGTTCAAAGTGAGGATTCAAACTTCCCAAAACTTCCAAACAGGGAGATCTAAAGTCATAACTTGGATCTTCATAGTCCAAATATTCACCCTTCCAAATTTCAGCTCATTTGGAGGAGTTTCAATATTTGTTTGGGATTAAAAGGAGAAACCCTCTAATCTGAATTTCGAATTCAGTTTCTAATTCCAATCCCCTCAATTTGCAATTTTGTGTCCACAAAGGTGTTCTCCATATTTGAATTAGCAGCCATGCCAAAAATGAGAAATTTTGGAGTAGGTTTGCTATTTAAATCTAGGGTGACACCAAAAACCCTTAAAAGTTCAAATTTGAAATTTGAACTTGAACCAAACTTGATCAAATGCAGCATGGAAGTCAAAATTCGGATTCTCCATATTTAATTTGGCTTCCCTGCAAATATCTAGTATTTTGGACAAAAGTGGGTGGCAGAAATAAAAGATCAGAAATATTAAGAGGGGAAAAGAGAGGATGCCATGTGGGGCCAGTTGATCAGTGTCCACCGAGCCAATGTCGGTTCTCCCGTTTTCCTACGCAGCCGCAACGGCGATGCAGCGCGCCACGGCAACACCGTTGCTTGGCGCCAAAGACACCGCTTCGCTCGGTGCAGCTGGGCTCAAGCCGCGCGTCGAGGCAGCTGTCAGGACTCCACTCACTCGGTGAAGAAACAGCTCCCGTCGCTTCCTCTGTTTCTATGCCGAACGCGAACTCGCCGTCTCTCCGCTCTCTCGCTACGCTAGCCCGGGCTTTCTTCAGTTGAACAAGGTCGCCGGCGGTGTGGGGTGCCACTGTCCAAGCTAGGGCAGCTGCGGTGCCTCTCCAGCTGCGATCACAGACCTTTTGCTCCGAGCTACCAAAAGAACGGCCGCCCGTCTACCCCGGAATTCGTCTCCAAGGTGAGACCATAGTCTAATTGCTTTGGCCCGATGCTTCTAAACGATCTAGCGCAGCTCGTTGACGAAGAACCATCAGAAACCGTAGAGAAATGAAGCTGTAGGCTAAGTTTTTCCGGCCGCCGACGCACAACCCTAGCTGCACTGTCGAGCTACACCTTGCACGAGTTTTCACCCATTTTTGTATGCAAAAACGTGCTCCTCACATCACCCTAGTGCTTGTGGTGCTCTCCCCAACCGGAATACTCGTCTGCCATGTGAGAACGACGGCGCCGGGGTGGAGTTTGCCGCTGCCGCCGTCGGGGAGGTGTTTCCGACCATTTAGCGCCGTCACTGAGCTTACCAGCATGTTTCTCATCGGGTTTTGGGCACAGGCGGCGAGATTTGGGCCGTATAGGGCACTGGGTAGCCGTTCTGGCGAGATACCGCCGCCGTTCCGGCGAGGGGGCTGCCCGGGCGCGAGGAAGAAGACGGTGGGGGTCTGTCCCACCGGTCAGTGGCACGAGTTAGGCGCGGGATCGGGGTGCGGCTCGAGATCTGTTGTGGCTGCGCCGGTTAAACTCCGTAGGCCCAGTGTTGCCGCAATTCCACTGGTCCGGTTTAAAACAGTGGGCCTGGTCACGATTATTTGAAGTTTCTATTAGGCAAATAATTCCAGAAATTAGCTGATCTTTACAAGCCCATAACTTTGTGTAGAAAACTCCAAAAAGGGTGAGACCAATTTTGATGGAATCCTCATGAGTACTTCAGAGAGAAACAAATTGCTTGCTATGAAAATGCTCAGGAATTTCTGTAGAATTGTTTTTAGTAAATCATTTAGGGATTTATTAGAGCAATTCTTTATGTAACATTCCCAAATTTAGGAAGAAAAATCCTTTTTATAGTAACTGATCTCCAGTAAAAATTCGGGCTTCATTGGAGTTCATTTACTAGGCTAAATTGCCTTCCAAAGTTCAGCCTTTATTTGGAAATTCAAATTTAAACAGAAACTTTTCAGAACTCCTATCCAACTTCAAAAATTCATATCTCTCTGTTGGTAGCTCCAAAAATGGTGAAACAAATTTTGTTAGGACCATGGAGCCTTAACCTAACCAGATCTTCCACTGTTAGCTATGTCAAAGCTCCTGATTTGGGCTCAAAATTCAGAGAAGACTTGTGCTTGTGGGAATTTTGGAGGCCCCAATGTGCAATGACATTACTCCAAATTTTGCTCAGATCATTCTTAGAGAGTCTAGTCTTCACTGTTAAAATACCAAAGCCAATTAAGGATTCTAAATAGCAGTAGTTATGAATAGAAGTTTACTTCTTATAAGTCCCTAATACTTATACATATATTTTGTTACATTTCATAATAGTGACCGAAGTTGAGGACGCACCGGAGCCCTTGGACGTCCTCCCACCTGAAGCTAACTTCCTGTTTGACTCGTAACCCGGCAAGCCCCGGTTTGCACTTAAGTACCTTTTATAAAGTTTTTCATTTGTATCACTTATGTCTAAGTTGAAATGTATGCATTAGAGTTAGGATGATTGAAACCCCACTTGCATAGCCTTTTTAAATCCTATAAAGGGTTGGGTAGTGTACAAACTCGATGAGTAGAGAATGCCATGCTAATGTTTAGGATCTCGGTAGAAGTAAAGTGGTTGGACGCTACTCGCGAGATAGTACTTATCACACGGAATGAGAAGAGGTAGAAAATGGCTTGAGTTGTGAAAATGAGACCCAGCAGGGGTATAGGATGCAGTGAGTAGAGGTCTCACGTGCGTAGCCCTGTTGGCGTCGGTTGAGGACCGAGTCGTGTGCAGGCCTGATGAACAAGTATCGAACAGTACCGGATGACGTACTGACATAAGAGGAAGGGTTTTAGTATTTGTCTGGGATTAAAAGAGGAAGCCCTCTAATCTGAATTTCAAATTCAGTTTCAAATTACAATTTCCTCAATTTGCAAATTTGGTTCCACAAATGTGTTCTCCACATTTGAATTAGCAGCCATGCCAAAAATGAGAAACTTTGGAGTTGGTTTGCTATGCTTTTGGAACAATACAAAAGGGATAATTCAAATTCCAATTCAAATTCAAATGGCCATACCCAATTCAAACTTCTCACCAGAATTCAAATCATATGAATTCAACATTTCAAACCTTAGATTTGGGGTGAAGTAAGGCATTCAATTATGAGTAGCTGGGGGAAAAATTTGATTAAGAAAATAAAGTGGTGGGGCCCAGAAGTCAGCCTCACAAATTCATTTTGCTCTCTCTCTGTTTTCACCGGTTGATCACAGCGCGCCAGCTCCCGGCTAAGTCCTCCGCCCAATGTTTCCACCGAGCTGCTTCCTCGCTGCTCCCCACGTCGGCTCGTGTGCGTGGGCGCTTACGGCGGCCCGAGTGCCGGTTCCCTATTCTCCACGTTACACCGCAGCCTCCCCAGCTCTCTGCTTGAACGCCCGCGGAAACAACCTCCCCCCCAGCGGAAGAACCTTTCGGCTCATCGACGCCCGGCGAGCTCGGTGTGCCTCTCGCGCGACTGAGCCACAGGAAAGTTGTGCCAGGTTCCTCACCTGCTCTCCGATGCCTTAAGCAGACGCTAGCACTGGTGGTTGGCTCCCGCGAGCTGGATTTTCCTTCGGCCCCCCGGTGTTGATCACCTCTGCGCCGCACCGTCACCTGACAGATTGACAGCCTCTTACGATCAAACAAAAGGTTCCTGAGGTGCGTTAGGAACCCTTCTTCCTCCCCACCAACCAGTTCATGACTTCTTAGCTCCGGCGCCGAGTAATTTGAAGTTTGGCACCGGTGGTTCTTTAGAAACCCGAGGACTCTTCGGGGAAATTCATCGTGCTCCGGTTAGCTCCCCGCTATATGAGCCTAGAGTAGCTCCTGCACACGCTTGCGCACCTCTCCGAAGTCCTAGCCACTCAAATGATCAAGTAGAGGTACCGAGCACCGAGTTTTTGTCACCGCCGTCGTTTTACTGGCTCGGGTCGCCGTTGAGGTCCCCTCTCCGGTGGTTTTCATGGAGAGCGGGCTATGGGTCAATGTTGTCCAGGTGACACTGGTGCTTTTAGAGCAAACCCTAGCCCAAAAGACCCACTGTCGAGTAAGAACGTGGTCGCTGAAGTGAGGTTCGATATAGTCCCCGATTCGAGCACCGTTCCGGCCGTTGTCATCCGCTCCCGACCACACCATCGTGTTCAACACAGTGTAGAACTCACAGGTGGTGAGTTTAAAGAAGTTTGGACCATGGGAACCCCGTCCTGGCGAGCCTCGCCGGTGTGCGCCGCCGCGGGAGGCGCGGGCAGCGCGAGGAAAAAGAAGGAGGGCCGGGCCCCACCGGTCAGCCTCTGTACCGCGCGGGGATCGGCCTGTGGCACCGGATCGGGTGCGGCTGCGAGGGAAATAACCCTGTGGCCTCGGTGTTGCCGTCATCTGAGTTGATAGCGCCAGGAGTGGGGCCCACAGCCAGAATTTAAACATTTCTTCAATTTCCAGATTTAGTGCAAACTTCAAAGGACCATAACACTCAGTAGGGATGTCCAAAATTTGTGAAACAAATTTTGCTGGATTCCTCTCAGTCAGTACTTTGCAAAATGCAAAGAAATTGATCTGAGGATCTATGGAAATATCTCCAAAATCCATTAAATTTAAAAGTTTGGGAATTAATTCCAGAAGATCCCTGTTATGGAATTTATTCAAATTTGGTCAGGTGGTTCCTCGTAGTATTACAGATCTCCAGTAAAAATTTGAGCTTAATTGGAGTTAATTTGCTAGGATAAATTGCCTGCCAAATTTCAGCCTTTATTTGGAAATTCAAAATTTAAACAGAAACTTTTCAGAACTCCTGTCCAACTTCAAAAATTCATATCTCTCTGTTGGTAGATTCAAAAATGATAAAACGAACTTTGTTAGAACCATGGAGACTTACCCTAATCAGATCTTCCACTGTTAGCTATGATAAAACTTCTGATTTGGGCTCAAAATTCAGAGAAACCTTGTACTTGTGGGAATTTTGGAGACCACAAGGTGCAATGAAAATTCTCCAAATTTTGCTCAGATAATCCTTAGAGAGTCTAGTATCCATTGGAAAAATCCCAAAGCCAATTAAGGAACCTAAATAAATGTAGCTATAAAAAGAAGTATACTTCTTATATAACACTTGCACTTATGCATATATTTTGTTACATCTCATATAGTGAACAAAGTTGAGGATACGCCGGAGCCCTTGGACATCCTGCCACCTGAAGCTAACTTTCCATTTGACTAGAAACAAGGCAAGCCCCGGTGTGCATTGAAGTACCTTTTACAAAGTTTTTCATTTGTATCACTTATATCTAGGTTGAAATGGTTGCATTAGAGTTAAGGTGTTTGAAACCCCACTTGCATGACTTTAAATCCAATGAAGGGTTGGGTAGTTTATAGACTCGACGAGTAGAGAATTCCGTTCTAATATGCATAAGATCTCGATAGAAGTCGAGTAGCTGGAATCTACTCGCGAGGTAAGGTTTTATCACACGGTTTGGTCAGAGTAGAAAATGGCTTAAGAGTGGTGAAAATGAGACGCAGCAGGGGGATAGGATGCAGTGATCAGAGGTCTCACGTGCGTAGCCCTGTTGGTGTCGATTGAGGACCGAGTCGTGTGCGGGCCTGATGAACAAGTATCGAACAGTATCGGATGACATACTGACATAAGCAGGAAACCGATGTAATTGGTTAACCTGGGTGCGAGGCTTACCCAACCATAAATAGGAGTAGGTTGAGGGTAGCAAGGTGTAAATCTGCCAGTGGGCACAGTCATGCTCCATGCGGGGACCTCCTGCCCATTACGAATGGACCGGTTTGACATTTGGGTTTCCTTTGAAAGGTTGTTACATACAACAGAGTAGGAAGGGGTTTGGAATCACGCTTCTGAAAGTGGGTGTATGTGACGTGTTGTCCGGGTGTCTTCTGATTGCAATCACCATCCCTCGCGGTTATATGAGTACCGCTTGTTCACTGTTCTGTGACGTAGTAAGAAAGGAAAGAAGCCAAATGATTGATAGTATGCTGTGATGAATTACTATTGTTTTGAAACCATGTCTGCTGTAGATGTAGAGCTAATTAAGTTTATTTTCCACTTTGGGCATCACCAAATCGGAGGAAAGCATTTCTTGTTTGATTGTGGACTTACGATGTGAGGGCTGCCTAAGGCACATGAATCTGTTGCTATATAACTTAAAGTAAGGATTAACTTATAGGTTTGTCTTTGTTGCAAAGTCCTTTTTCCTATCTTACACATCCATGCATGTAGAGTTCCATGACTAGGTTGTCGGTTAAGCCTTGCTGAGCCATCGTGCTCACGGTTGCAATATTTGAGCTGTGTGCTGGTGAGAGCTATGAGGAGGGGTCTGAGGACGAGGCGGTGTCCCTGCCGGGGTACACGGCCGAGCTGGAACCCTGCACGCCGCCGTGATCTCCGGTTACATGTTGCTAGTGTGTAGCGTCCCCGGACTGGACAGCTGCACTTTTGCTTAGTTAGGATTAGAGAATAGTGATGTATATTACTTCCGCTGTATAATTAAGTTCTGTAAAAGACTTCCTCTGTTTTATATCAAATAAAAGTTTGTATGTTTCTCTTATTCTTTTCTTGTGTGCTGTAGGGTGCCGCATCACACGGCACCACCCTCTGCGATCCCGGAGTGGGTGAACCACTGGGTGGCCCCCACAGACGTGGTATCAGAGCCGCATTGGGAATAGCACGCTCAAAAATAGCCTATTTTAAAAACTTAGAAGTAGTCAAGTGAGGATTAGTCACTATGCCCACATAAGGTCTATTATAGTAGTAGTTACTAAGGTGGAAATGCTAACATACTCGTTATTAATTTGTAACGACGCACCGACGTCAGGTAAGAGGTAAGGTACGCCACCGCAGGCGGATCAATTGCGCTAAGCTCGCCATACGAGCGATAGTATGGAATGGTTTACCATGACTTGGCACAGTAGTTAATATGAGTCTCTGAACCTCTCTATGGTTCTGAGAGCATGTGAAAACGCTGATCTCCAGCGTGCTTTAGGCAAAAGTGAGAATACCCTATCGTGCGGTAAGCAACGCGATAGTATGCAACTCTTGAACGTTCAATGTTCAAAGGGCCATACACAGCGCTCGCCATCGGCGTGCGTCAACGGTCATGAGGCAGTAAGTGGTATCCGTTGGGTTGATAAAATTCCCAACCGTGACGACTCGTTCACGCTCTAACTCCGCCTATGTTGTAATGACATAGCCGGTCCCAAGCCCGGGTAAAGGAGGAGGGGGTTGTGATAGGCTTGGCGAGCCAACAACTTACACTTAGCCATTCTCATGGAAATGAAACCCAATAGAAATTCGTTGGGGCGTAACCCTCTTAGCGACGCGCCATATCGGAACCCGGGTATGGTGTTAAGTGGGCAAGGGCCGGGTCGCCACCGCCTTAGTGGCGCGCCATATCGGAACCCGGATATGGTGTTAAATGAGCAAGGGCCGGATCGCCACCACCTTAGTGGCGCGCTACATCGTCGCCCGGATGTAGTGATAAGTGAGCAAGGGTCTTTGCATCTTACTCGACGGGTGCAAAGCGTAAGGAAGCTAGTCGAGGAACATAGATTTCGGGTGGGTAGTTGGAATGTAGGATCCTTGACGGGGAAGCTACGTGAGTTAGTAGATGTTGCTATTAGGAGACGAGTAAATATCCTTTGTGTACAAGAGACTAGATGGGCGGGTCAAAAGGCGAGAGAAGTTGATAATACCGGTTTCAAGCTTTGGTATTCTGGTTCGGCTGGGACTAGGAATGGCGTAGGTGTTCTAATAGATAAGAGTCTTAAGGATGGAGTAGTGGATGTTCGAAGACGAGGGGATAGGATCATCTTAATCAAGATAGTAATTGGGGACATTGTCTTGAACGTCATTAGTGCTTATGCCCCACAAGTTGGGCTCAACATGAGTGCCAAGAGGCAATTTTGGGAGGACTTGGAGGATATGGTTAGTAGTGTACCGATAACCGAGAAACTCCTCATAGGGGGAGATCTCAATGGTCATGTGGGTGCAACTAATCTAGGATTTGAGGGAGTACATGGAGGTTTTGGATGCGGCGATAGAAATCAAGAGGGTAAGGACATCCTAGACTTTGCCGTAGCCTATGACCTGTTGGTAGCTAACACCCTCTTTAGGAAGAGGCAATCTCACCTAGTGACCTTTAGTAGTGCCCAACACTCTAGCCAGATTGACTTTGTCCTTACTAGGAGAAAGGATAGACGGGAGTGTCTTGATTGTAAGGTGATCCCGGGGGAGTGTGTTGTGACACAACATAAGCTTGTGGTAGCTGACTTTCGCTTCCATACAGGCTCTTTGCGGGACAAAGGTGTCAAAATCACAAGAACAAAGTGGTGGAAGTTGAAGGGAGAATCACAAGAATCCTTTAAAAATAGGGTGATCACAGAAGGACCCTGGGCAGAAAATGGAGATGCAGATAGTATGTGGATGAAGATGGCAACTTACATTAGGAAGGTAGCTAGTGAGGTGTTCGGTGTGACAATGGGAAAGAAACTTGTAGGTAAAGACACTTGGTGGTGGAATGAGGATGTACAAAAGTCCATTAAGGAGAAGAAGGAGTGTTACAAGAGTTGGCATAATGATAGAAGCGCAAGCAACATGCTTAAGTACAAAGAGGCGAAGAAGAATGCAAAGCGGGCTGTGAGTAAGGCAAGAGGACAGGCCTATGATAAGTTATATGAGAGACTAGAGACAAAAGAAGGTGAAAAGGACATATACAAGGTAGCAAAAATCCGAGAGAGAAAGATGAGGGATCTCAATCAAGTTAAATGCATCAAAGATGAGACTGACCGCATTCTAGTGAAGGATGAAGAGATTAAGAATAGATGGCGTGATTACTTTAATGGGCTATTCAATGATGGGAATGGGAGCACTATGGTTGAGTTGGATGACTCCTTTGATGACTCCAACAGGCGGTTCGTGCGGAGGATACAAGAGTTTGAGGTTAAGGAGGCCTTAAAAAGGATGAAAGGAGGAAAGGCCCTCGGCCCCGACGATGTCCCTATTGAGGTGTGGAGATGTCTAGGGGACGTGGCAATAGTATGGCTCACAAAGCTATTCAACCACATTTTTCGGTCAAACAAGATGCCTGAAGAATGGAGGAAAAGTATATTAGTACCTATCTTCAAAAATAAAGGAGATATTCAAAGTTGTACTAATTATCGAGGCATTAAGCTTATGAGTCATACTATGAAGCTTTGGGAGAGAGTGATTGAACAACGCCTGAGGAAAGTGACCAATGTCACTAAAAACCAGTTTGGTTTTATGCCTGGGAGGTCTACAATGGAGGCAATTTTCTTACTTCGTCAGCTTATGGAGAGATATAGGGAGCAGAAGAAGGACTTGCATATAGTGTTCATCGACTTGGAGAAGGCGTATGACAAGATACCAAGGTCAGTCATGTGGTGGGCACTAGAGAAACATAAAGTGCCAACAAAGTACATTACCCTTATCAAGGATATGTACAATAATGTTAGGACAAGTGTGCGTGTAAGTGATAGTGAGACTGATGCATTTCCTATCACGGTAGGACTACATCAAGGATCAGCTTTGAGCCCATACATCTTTTCCTTGGTGATGGATGAGGTGTCGAAGGATATACAAGGGGATATCCCTTGGTGCATGCTCTTTGCTGATGATGTAGTGCTGGTAGATGGAACTAGAGAGGGTGTTGATAAGAAATTAGAGTTATGGAGAGACCTTAGAGTCCAAGGGGTTTAGACTTAGTAGGACCAAAACCGAGTATATGAGGTGTGACTTTAGTGGTGTTGGTCGTGAAGAGGGAAATGTTAGTCTACAAGGACAAATAGTACCTAGAAGGGACT
This sequence comes from Neostapfia colusana, assembly GCA_030760725.1. Classification (NCBI taxonomy): domain Eukaryota; kingdom Viridiplantae; phylum Streptophyta; class Magnoliopsida; order Poales; family Poaceae; genus Neostapfia; species Neostapfia colusana. Next base: position 36,085,589 of record JASWHV010000009.1, on the reverse strand, counting down.
CTTTCCAATACTTAGGATCAATGTTACAAAGCAATGGCGATATTGATGAGGATGTTTGCCACAGGATCAAGGTAGGGTGGATGAAATGGCGACAAGCCTCTGGAATCCTATGTGATAGGAAAGTCCCACAAAAGCTAAAAGGGAAGTTCTATAGGACGGTGATCAGACCCGCGATGCTCTATGGGGCGGAATGTTGGCCAACTAAACGGCAACATGTCCAACAAATGAGTGTCGCAGAGATGCGCATGCTACGGTGGATGTGCGGGCACACGAGAAGAGACCGAATAAGGAATGAGGTGATTCGAGATAAGGTAGGGGTGGCACCGATTGAAGAGAAGTTAGTCCAACATCGACTTAGGTGGTTTGGACATATCCAACGGAGACCTCCAGAAGCACCGGTTAACAGTGGGATTTTAAGAGGTAGAGAAAGTATTAGGAGGGGTAGAGGACGACCAAGGTTGACCTGGGAGGAGGCGGTAAAACGAGATTTGAGAGATTGGAATGTATCCAGAGATTTAGCTCATGATAGGACCGCATGGAAAGTAGCAATCCATGTGCCAGAATCGTAGTCTTGTTTTTTTCTTTTTTTTTTCTTTTTTTTTCTTTTCTCTTTCCTCTTTTATTTTTCTTTTTTCTTTTTTCTTTTCTCTTTTTCTTTTCTCTTTTTCTTTTTTCTTTTTTTCTTTTTTTCTTTTTTCCTTTTTTTTCTTTTCTTTTTTCCTTGTTCTTATAACTCTTTCTCTCTTTTACTTCATTGATATTGGGTTTCATGTCTAGCCGACCCCAACAGGCTTGGGATAAAGGCTTGGTTGTTGTTGTTGTTGTTGTTGTTGTTGTTGTTGACGACTCGTTCACGCTCTACTCGGGTTCCCCGTCGTGTGGTGTGAAAACACGACCATGTAACTTGAGACGTGGCTTGACTCAATGATGATCCGTAGGGCAATGATACGGACCTTATGTTTTTACTATGATATGGAACTGCCTGCAATGTTAAAACCTTTGTGTGCATCATTATTGTGTGTTCTTCTGCAGGTACATTAACCACGTTAGTGCATGACGTTTGGAAACCGTTTGTGAGTGGCATTCTTAGTTCCACCATTTGACATGTATATGCCGGAATACCGGCTTACGAATTTTCTTTGGTGAGGAAACGTAGTACCGAGACAAGTTATTAGTTGCATAAAAGTATATTTTCAAAGAAAAAAGTTAAAATGAGTTTAGGATTCCATTTAGGGGTTATTGAACTTTCATATTGAACTAAGAGTCAATTGGGAGTACAGATTCAATCTCAAAGACTTAGGAACAACCTCCCCTGTTTCGGCAGAAACTTTGCTGAATTTAAACAGGGTATAACATAGGATTGGTTGAACCAATGGAGGCGTGGGATACCATTCTGGAAATGTTTTGAAGTGCTCTACAACTTCTATGTAGATCTCCAGGACCTAATCTTCCTCCAAATGGATGAAAATCTCAGAGGAATAGGCACTGTCTACTAACAGGGCAGACCAAAATGCTCTCGGGAATTTTCTGTAATTCAACCACAACTCTCTGTAGAAAAAATTCTAAGGGTCAAGTAAGACATCGTCGGAAAGAATAGGAAACGTGATACAACTTTGTAGTTCAGTGTTTTCGAAGATTGAGGATAGAATTAGTTGGAATTTTGTGAACAAAACAGCCATTTGCAAAGGAGGTGCTGTCAAAATTCCTGAGAAAATTCTGTCAAATTGTAGAGATCATAACTCACAAACTAGGAAGGATATGGAGGCAAATACATACAATCTGGATTTCTTTTTGAGTCTACTACAACTTTGTTGTTGAACTCTAGTCCAGAATTTGCCTTCAAGGTGGCCAAAACAGTTGAATTATCCATACTGGTCAGCTGGACCAGAAGCTGGACAGTGAACACCATGTTGAAGTGTTTCAACCAAAACACTTAGTTTCACAATTCGACGTCCAGTGGCTGTTGTAAAACAGCGAGTGGAGTCGAAAAGTAGATGCATTCCAAATATCATTTCGAGTGTGACATGTTAGGGTCCAGCACAATAGCGAGAATTTACGCATGCTAACACACTTAACATCCTGTGGCGACCCACGATGGTCGATATGAACTTTAACCTGTAAAGTTCAATACTTTGGAACTCGATCGTGTGACATGGTCCAGGGATGTATATGTTGCATAAAGTTTATACTATATCCATATGTGTGATTGTTATGCATATTATTTATTCTATTCTCGCACTACTATTGTATAGACTGGATGAAATAAACCAACATGTGCTGATCGTTTGAATGGTATGAATGCAGAATGGTGCGTACACGGTCCACGCAAGAGGAGGGAGGTCCGAGTCAGGTTCGTGGTGATGAGTCTCCACCTCCGGAGCAAACCATGACGCAGCAGCAACCACCTCCTCCACCGCCAGAACTTCCAAGAAATCTTGCGGAGGTTCTCACCGCAGTGCTCGGCTCGCGCGACGAGCAAACCGAGTTGCTGCGGATGTGTGCAGCAAAATGTGTCCCGTCCAGGAGGACGCCAAGACAATGGGCAACGCCAGCCCCAACAAAGTTCATATTAATACTTCCTGGCGACCCATCCACCGGTCTTTATGGAGGCCGAAGAGCCTTTGGAGGCAGACAGCTTTATCCGCACTCTTGAGGCGAAATTCGGTTTACTACGGTGCACCGAACACCAAAAGGCGCTCTATGCAGCGCAATATCTTCAAGGGGAAGCCTGTACATGGTGGGCGAACTTGTAACAGCTCTCTAGGATCATAGAATGGCCCCACATACCACCACTCGTCTTTTCTGCGCACTTTGTCCTCACTCGTGCGCACCCGGGAAAACTTCCCGGTCAGTCACCCATCCCCAAATTCCTCCGGGCCAAGCACGCTTAACCCGGGAGTCCTTCGCAGGTGGGCTTCCAGAAAAGAAGGTATACCTTGGTGGTATGATACTCTATCAATCCTATTAAGCCGGGAGTCAGGATATCCCACAATCCACCCCCTTAGAAGACCGACGTCCTCGTCGGTCAACGCCAAGACAGGAACGTCCCCTCTTAGCCACGTCCGTACGTTTTGTACTGGCATACGCATACCGTACGTCCAGTTAGCAGCATACGTACCATACCGTGTCCCACACAGAGGACCCATGCGTCATGCCTACGTACCTGCGTCCCTGACCCGTACGCTACCGTATCCTTGTCACTGACCCGTACACACCCGTGAAACTGCGAGGGTCGGCTCTGATACCATTTGTAACAGCTCTCTAGGATCATAGACTGGCCCCACATACCACCACTCGTCTTTTCTGTGCACTTTGTCCTCACTCGTGCGCACCCGGGAAAACTTCCCGGTCGGTCACCCATCCCCAAATTCCTCCGGGCAAAGCACGCTTAACCCCGGAGTCCTTTGCAGGTGGGCTTCCAGAAAAGAAGGTATACCTTGGTGGTATGAGTACTCTATCAATCGTATTAAGCCGGGAGTCAGGATATCCCACAATCCCACATCTGTGGGGACCACCCCGTGGTTCACCCACTCCAGGATCGCATAGGGTGGTGCCGTGCGATGCGGCACCTAACAGCACACACACGAAAAGATTAAAGAAAACCTACAAACTTTTATTGGATATAAAACAGCGGAAGTATTTTTACAAAACCTATTCATACAACAGAAGTAAAATACATATATGTCCTCTCATCCTAGCTATGCAAAAGTGAGGCCGTCCAGCCCGGGGACGCTACACACTAGCAGCAAGTAACCGGAGATCATGGTGGTGTGCAGGGCTCCAGCTCGGCCGTGTACCCCGACGGGGGCATCGCCTCGTCCTCGGAACCTTCCTCATAACTCTCACCTGCACACAGCTCAAATATTGCAACCGTGAGCACGAAGGCTCAGCAAGTCTTAACCGTCAACCCTAGGCATGGAACTCTACGTGCAAGGATGTGTAAAGTGGGAAAGGATTTTGCAATAATGACACGCCTATAAGTTGATCCTTACTTTCAGTTTTTATAGCAGCGTATTTATGTGCCTTGGGCAGCCCTCACATCGGAAGTCCACAATCAAACAAGAAACGCTTTCCTCCGATGTGGTGATGCCCAAAGTGGAATATAAACTTAATTAGCTCTATAACTATAGCAATCAAGGTATTCAAGAACTTAATAGATCAATACAGCATTTTCAGTTGGCTTATTTCACTTCTTACTACGTCACAGCGCAGTGAACAAGTGGGTACTCAAATAACCGCGGGGGACGGTGATTGCAATCAAGACACACCCGGATAACACGTTGCATACACCCACTTTCAAAAGCGTGATTCCACACCCCTTCCTACTCTGTTGTATGCAACAACCTTTCAAAGGCAACCCAAATGCCGAATCGTTCCATCCGTAACGGGTAGGAGGTCCCCGCGTGGAGCGTGACTGTGCCCACCGGCAGATTTACACCTTGCTACCCTCAACCCACTCCTATTTACGGTTGGGTAAGCCTCGACACCCAGGTTAACCAATTACATCGGTTTCCTGGTTCCCATATGCCAGTATGCATCCGGTACTGTTCGATACATGTCCAGCAGGGCCGCACACGGACGGTCCTCAACCGACATCAACAGGGCTACGCACGTGAGACCTCTGCTCACTGCATCCTATCCCCTCTGCTGGGTCTCATTTTCATACCACTCAAGCCATTATCTACCTCTTTTCTTTCCGGTGATAAGTATTATCTCGCGAGTAGCTTCCAACCACTCGACTTCTACCGAGATCCTATACATTAGCATGGCATTCTCTACTCGTCGAGTTTGTAAACTACCCAACCCTCCATAGGATTTAAAGAGGCTATGCAAGTGGGGTTTCAATCACCCTAACTCTAATGCAAACATTCAACCTAGACATAAATGATACAAATGAAAACTTTATAAAAGGTACTTAAGTGCAAACCGGGGCTTGCCTGGTTGCGAGTTAAACGGAAAGTCAGCTTCTGGTGGGAGGACGTCCAAAGGCTCCGGTGCGTCCTCAACTTCGGTCACTATTATGAAATGTAATAAAATACATGTATAAGTATTTAGGCTTTATAAGAATTGAACTACTATTCATAGCTATTGCTATTTAGGATCCTTAATTGGCTTTGGGAATTTTACAGTGGATACTAGACTCTCTAAGGATGATTTGAGCCAAATTTGGAGATATGTCATTGCACAATGTAGTCTTTAAAATTCCCACAAGTACAATGCTTCTCTGAATTTTGAGCCCAATTCAGGAGCTTTGACATAGCTAGTAATGGAAGATCTGATTAGGGTAAGTCTCCATGGTTCTAAAAAAATTTGTTTCACCATTTTTTGGAGCTACCATCAGAGAGATATGAATTTTTGAACTTAGACAGGAGTTCTGAAAAAGCTTCTGTTTAAATTTGAATTTCCAAATAAAGGCTGAACTTGGGAAGGTAATTTGACCTAGCAAATGAACTCCAATGAAGCCCAAATTTTTACTGGAGATCAGTATCTATGAAGAGGATTTGCTGCCCAAATTTGGGAATATTTCATAAAGAATTGCTCCTATAATAAATCGCTAAATGATTTATTAAAAACAATTCTACAGAAATTCCTGGGCATTTTCATAGCCAAAAATTGGTTTCTCTGTGAAGTACTCCTCATGAGGAATCCAACAAAATTGGTCTCACTCTTTTTGGAGTTTTCTACACAAAGTTATGGCCTTGTAAAGATCAGCTAATTACTGGAATTATATCTCTAATAGAAACTTCAAATAATTGGGCTGGGCCCACTGTTTTAATTCGGACCAGTCAGATTTTAGCAACACCGGGGGCTACGGGGTTATTCCCGCGCAGCCGCACTGGATCCGGCGCCACAAACCGATCCTCGAGCGAACCCGGAGGCTGACCGGTGGGACCCGGCCCTCCTTCGTCTTCCTCGCGCTGCCCACGCCTCCCGCGGCGGCGCACACTGGCGAGGCTCGCCGGGACGGGGTTCCCGTGGTCCAAACTTCGTCAAACTCGCCGCCTGTGAGTTCTACACCGTGCTGAACACGGTGGTGGGGTCGGGAGCCGATGACAACGGCCGGAAAGGTGCTTGCACCGGCGACCATGTCGAACCTTACTTCGGCGACGTCGCTCTCCCTTAACAGTGGGTCTTTCGGGCTAGGGTTTGCTCCAAAAGCACCAGTGTCCCATGGACATCCTCGACCCATAGCTCGCTCTCCATGAAAACCACCGGAGAGGGGACCTCACCGGTGACCCGAGCCCGCAAAACGCCGGCGGCGACAAAAACTCGAAGAACTCCTTCAGTTCTTGACGGTTTCCGGCGCCGTTTGAGCGAGAAGGATCGCAGGGATCTAACAAAGCTTCTCCTAGACCCGGATGAGCTCTTACTATCGCAACACGAAGAATTTGATTGTAGACCGAGAAGTGTTGCTATGAACTAGGGTTTGGTAAAACCCGAAATTCTCACTACTCGGTTGATCAATCATCCTGAGGCTTTCGGTAACACGATCTACGGACAACAACGCACCTTTCTTGTGCAGGGAAGGGGCGGTGAAGCTGGCCGTAGCGCGCTGTCCACGGTGAACCGAACGGAGTTCCGCCGAGTACCTCCGATCGCCGGCGCCAATCTCTGGTTTGCGTGTAGCACGAGCTAGGAAGCTTATGGAAAAGAAAGGTGGAGGCTGAAGCACTCTCTTGCGCTTCTTTTTGCTGTTTGGGGCTCGATCATCCGAGCTCGGAGGGCGGTGGTTGATCGGAAGGAACCGAGCGGCGAGGTAGCTCACGGTCCTGGTCGGCGCTCGGGCAGAGAAACTGAGGAGGCTACGGATGACGGCAGAGAGGAGAAATAGAAGTGCGCTGCAGCCCTGATCGCCCACGCGCACCGACTTGACCTTGGGGGCAGCGAGGAAGCAGCTCGGTTGAGGCAGCCGTTGATCGGTGGCGCGCGGTGAACAGCCGGATGAAAACGGGGTCGGTTCATTTGCTGTGTCTTGCTGACAGTAGGGCCCCACCTCCCCCTTTGTTTAGTCAAATTTCTCTGATATTTTTCATCCAGCAACTCAACATTAAAAGCTTTACTTCACCCCAAAGTCAAGTTTGAATTTGCTGAATTCATCTTGTTTGAATTCTGGTGTGGAATTTGGATGTGGTTTGATCATTTGAATTTGAAAAATGAATTTGAATTCTCCACTTTGTATTGCCTCTAAAATATAGCAAAGCAGCTCCAAAATTTCCAACTTTTGGCATGGCTGCTCATTCAAAGGTGGAGAACATATTTGTGAACCCAAATTTTGAAATTGAGGGAATTGGAATTTGAAACTGAATTTGAAATTCAGATTAGAGGGCTTCTCCTTTTAATCCCAAAAAAATATTAAAACACCTCCAAATGAGCTGAAATTTGGAAGGCTGAATATTTGGACTATAAAGATCCAAGTTGTGCATTTAGATCTCCATGTTTGGAAGTTTTGGGAAGTCTAAACCCTCACTTTGAACTCACACTTATTATAATTCAAAGTTTTAATTCCCCTCATTTTTCATAAGTGTATATGAGCTGAATTTTCTTGCTACCACTTTTGGGGATTTTACATCCCTCCCCCCTTAAAAAGAATCTCGTCCCGAGATTCCAAAGGAAAAGCAAAGTGGGGAAAAACTTTACCAGGTATATGATGATAGCAAGTCCGGATAATACGTGCGTAGATAATCCTCGCTTTCCCACGCCTCATCAGCGGTATGGTTACTCCACAAGACCTTGTAGAACCCTAAGGTCCGGTTTCTTGTGGCACGAGTCTTTTCATCGATAATCCGGATCGGATACTCCGTGTACGTGAGGTCCGGTTGAAGAACTTCTATGTCTTCAGTGCGGATTTCAGCCGAGGGTTTGAGGCATTTCCTCAGCTGAGAGATGTGGAAGACATTGTGAATCCCTGCGAGCGACGCTGGTAACTCCAAGCGATAGGCCATAGGTCCGCATCTTTCAATGACGGCGAACGGGCCAATGAATCACGGCGCAAGTTTACCCTTCACTCCGAAACGGTGAACTCCCTTCATCGGAGACACACGGACATAAACATGGTCCCCAATGTCGAAGTGGAGAGGACGGCGTCTTTTATCCGCATAGCTTTTCTGACGAGATTGAGCAGCCTTGAAATTAGCTTGTATTACTCGCACTCGTTCTTCAGCTTCATTCACAAGTTCAATACCGTAGGTGACTCGCTCGCCGGACTCACACCAGTTAAGAGGTGTGCGACATTTCCGGCCGTAGAGAGCTTCATACGGCGCCATCTTGATGCTAGCTTGATAGCCATTGTTGTAAGAAAACTCCGCCAACGGCAAATGATCGTCCCAATTCTTGCCGTGGTGGATGGCACAAGCGCGTAGCATGTCTTCAAGCACTTGATTCACCCGTTCAGTTTGACCATCTGTCTGCGGGTGATACGCGGAGCTTCGGATCAGTTTGGTTCCCAGTGACGCGTGCAGCTGTTCCCAAAACCGAGAGACGAACAGCGCACCGCGATCTGAAATGATGGAGCGGGGAACACCGTGCAAACACAAGATCCTTGTAATATACAACTCCGCATATTGCTTGGCCACGTACTTTGTATGTACGGGGATAAAATGAGCCGACTTGGTTAGTCGATCGACTATCACCCAAATCGAGTCATGCTTGTGAGACGTGAGAGGTAAACCAACAATGAAGTCCATGCTGATATCCTCCCACTTCCACGCCGGAATGTTCAATGGTTGCAGCTGTCCGGCTTTACGCATATGGTCGGCTTTCACCCGCCGACACGTATCACATTTGGATACGTATTTTGCGATCTCTCTCTTCATCCGTGTCCACCAAAACCTGGTTTTCAGATCCTGGTACATCTTGTTGCTGCCCGGATGAATAGAATACTTGGACAAATGAGCCTCGTCCAAGATTTTCTTCCGAAGCTTCGTGTCACGGGGTACCACTATACGGTCTTTAAACCATAGCGTGTTGTGTTCATCTCTTCGGAAGCATTTCATTTCGCTATTCTCCATCCTCCTCCGAATGTGCGACATTCCCATGTCCTTCTTCTGAGCTTTCATAATCTCCTCTCTTATGGTTGGGATAAGAGCAAGATTATACAGTGCCCCATATGGAACCAAATACAGACTCGGCTCCTCCTCTTCAAGTGGGGTGATGGACAGATTGTTGACATGAGATTTGCGGCTCAAGGCGTCGGCAACCACATTTTCCTTACCGGGATGGTAGTGAATCTCGATCTCATAGTCTTTGATCAGTTCTAGCCATCTCCGTTGCCGCATATTCAACTCCTTTTGAGTGAATATATATTTCAGACTTTTGTGGTCGGTGTAGAGGTGCACTAAGTTTCCAAGTAAGTAGTGCCTCCACATCTTCAAGGCCAACACCACAGCAGCGAGCTCAAGATCATGAGTCGGATAGTGCTGCTCGTGGTTACAAAGTTGACGTGAGCCATAGGCGACCACTCTTCCTCCTTGCATCAATACACAGCCAATCCCGATACCGGACGCATCACAATATACGTCGAAGGGCTTGGTTGTATCCGGTTGAGCTAACACCGGGGCTGTTGTAAGATGCTTCACTAATGCTTGGAAAGCTTCTTCACAAGCTGAGCTCCAAACATATTTGATCCCCTTCTTCAACAGTTCAGTCATCGGCTTAGCAAGCTTGGAGAAGTTCGGTATGAATCTCCGGTAATATCCAGCTAACCCGAGGAAACTCCTGACTTCATGGACTGATGTGGGGGACTTCCATTTCAGCACTTGTTCGATTTTGCTTGGATCAACTGCAATGCCTTCTGCAGAAATGATATGACCAAGGAATGGCACTTGGCTGATCCAAAACTCGCACTTGCTGAACTTAGCATAATGCTTATGGTCTCTTAATCGTTGAAGTACGATATGCAAGTGTTTGGCGTGTTCTTCTTCAGTTTTGGAGTAAACCAAGATGTCATCTATGAACACCACCACAAACTTGTCCAACTCCGGCATGAATACTGAGTTCATGAGATACATGAAGTGTGCCGGGGCATTGGTGAGACCAAAGGACATGACGAGGTATTCATACAACCCATATCTCGTTGAGAAGGCCGTCTTTGAAATATCTTCCGCTTGGAACTTGATTTGATGATACCCTGAACGAAGATCCATCTTGGAAAATACACTCGCACCCACAAGTTGATCGAAGAGAATATCGATGCAGGGCAGTGGATATTTATTCTTGATGGTGACGGCGTTGAGAGGTCGGAAGTCCACACACAACCTCAAGGTTTCATGCTTCTTCTTCACAAACAGCACCGAGCATCCCCATGGCGAGGAACTCGGTCGAATGAAACCCTTCTTCATCAAATCGTTGAGCTGCTCCTTCAGTTCAGCCAGCTCGTTGGGAGCCATCTTGTATGGTCTCCGTGATATCGGCGTCGTCCCAGGTACGAGTTCAATCTTGAACTCGACATCTCTTTCGGGTGGCATGCCCGGAAGATCATCCGCAAAAACATCCGGGTATTCACGGACCACTCGAATATCCTCAAGTTCGTGGCTTCCGTGTTATATGTGGCTGGGGTTTCTTGTACCAAACGGTCAAGAATAAGAACATGTGGTTCATGAAGTGGAGAGTTTAAACGAACCACACGTGGAATGATGTCAAGAACAGCACCATGGCGATGTAGCCATGACATTCCTAAAATGACATCAAGTTTTTGACTCTCTAACATGATCAGAGAAGTCGGATATAGATTCCCACCCAACTGTAATGGTGCTCTATAGACCATTCTATGAGCTGTTATTTTCCCACCCGGAGAACATATCAAATACGAATTATTTGTGGGGATGATAGACAGTTGATATTTAATAACATAAGACTGACTTATGAAATTATGGGTGGCACCGGAGTCAAAAAGTATGACTACGGGATGATCTAAGTAAGAAAACGTACCCGCGAGGACGGGTTCGCCTTCCGGCACGTCTTCGATAGCTAAGTGGTGGACGTTGCCGGATTTCGGTGCTGGTTTCTTGGGCAGATTGCGGGGCTGATTAGCACCATGATACGGTGCTACACCCCTGCCCTGTCACGGCTCGGGGCAGTCCCTCGAAATGTGCCCGACACGGCCACACGTGTAACACGTGTAAGGTGTCGGGGTCCCGCCAACTTGAGGACGGAATCCCGGTGCACGCTGTTGAAACGGAGGCGCACGCGGGACCATCCTTTGCTGCTGCTGTTGCTGCGGTGGATACGTCGGTCGAAAGCTAGGCGCATTATATTGCCGCCCACGAAACTGAGGCAATCGCGCCGGTGGCTGCCACCTCTGACCGGTTGGTGAGCGATACACCACGCGGTATTTCTGTGGCGTTCCACCACTGCTGCTCGTCAGCGCGCTGCGTTTCCTCTTGTCAGAACCGTGCTCGCGCTGAGCATTTTCTTGTAGAATCGCGGCATTAACTAGATCGTTGAACGTGCCACGATTGCTCTGGGCGAGAGGGACCTTCATCTTGGAGTTCAGGCCCCGGAAGAACGCATTGCGCTTGTTGTCTTCCGTGCCCACAAATCCTGGCGCATACTGCACCAGCCGGTTGAACAACCTGGAGTACTCATGAGCACTCCTCTCGCCTTGTCGTAGCGCCAGGAACTACTGGAGCTTCATTTCCATCACACCGGGAGGTATGTGATAGGCGTGGAACGCCTGCCGGAACTCCATCCATGTGACGGCATGGCCAGCCAGTAAGGAGGCAGTATAATTCGCCCACCAGGTATCGGCTTCTCCTTGATGCTGTTGCGCTGCGTACAGCGCCTTCTGGTGTTCGGTGCATCGTAGCAGCCCGAACTTTGCCTCTAGAGTGCAGATAAAGCTGTCCGCCTCCAAAGGTTCTTCGGCCTCCGTGAAGACCGGTGGATGGGTCGCCATGAATTCTGAATACGAGCTTTGTTGGGGCTGGCGTTGCCCATTGTCTTGGCGTCCTCCCTGATAGGACGCATTCTGCTGCACCAACATCCGCAGTAACTCGGTTTGCTCGTCGCGCGAGCCGAGCACTGCGGCGAGAACCTCCGCAAGATTCCTTGGAAGTTCTGGCGGTGGAGGAGGTGGTGGCTTCTGCGTCGTGGTCTGCTCCGGAGGTGGAGACTCATCACCACGAACTTGACTCGGACCTCCCTCCTCTTACGTTGAACGTGTCCGCACCATTCTGCATTCATACCACTTAAATGATCAGCACATGTGGGTTTAGCTCATCCAGTCTATACAATAGTAATACGAGAATGGGATAGACAATGCGCATAACAAGCACACATATGGATAAAGTATAAACTTTATGCAACATATACATCCCTGGACCATGTCCCATGATCGAGTTCCAAAGTATTGAACTTTAGGGGTTTAAAAGTTCATTTCGACCATCGGGGTCACCACGGGATGTTAAGTGTGTTAGCATGCATAATTCCTCGCTATTGTATTGGACCCAAACATGTACTAACTCGAAGTGATATGTCAAATGCATAAACCCTTCGACTCCAAATCGCTGTTTTACAACAGCCACTGGACGTCAAACGGTGAAACTAAGTGTTTTGGTTGAAATACAGAAAATTCCCGAGAGCATTTGGTCTGCCCTGTTTCTCGACAGTACCTACTCATCTGAAATTTTCATCCCATTGGAGGGAGATTTTGTTCTGGAACTCTACAGAAAAAATTGTAGAGAACTTCAAAACCTTTCCAGAATGGTATCCCACACCTCCATTGGTTCAACCAATCCTAAATTATGCCCTGTTCAAGTTCAGCGAAAGTTTCTGCCAAAAACAGGGGAGATTGTTCCTAAGTTTTTGAGATTGAATCTATACTCCCAATTGACTCTTAGTTCAATATAGGAGTTTACTAACCCCTAAATGAAATCCTAAACTTCATTGTGACACTTTTCTTTCAATATAAACTTTTATGCAGTCGGTACTACGTTTCCTCACCAAAGAAAAATCCTAAACCGGTATTCCGGCATATACGGGTCACATGGTGGAACTAAAGTCGTCACTCACAAACGGTTTCTACACGTCATGCACTAACGTGGTTAGTGTACCTGCAGAAAAACACACAATAATGATGCACACAAAGGTTTTAACATTGCAGGCAGTTCCATATCATAGTAAAAACATACGGTCCGTATCATTGCCATACGGATCGTCCTTGAGTCAAACCACGTCTCAAGGTACATGGTCGTGTTTTCACACCACACGACGGGGAACCCGAGTAGAGCGCGAACGGGTCGTCACGGTTGGGAATTTTATCAACACAACGGATACCATCTACTGCCTCATGACCGTTGAGGCACGCCGATGGCGAGCGCTGCGTATGGCCCTTTGAACATTGAACGTTCAAGAGTTCCATACTATCGTGTTGCTTACCACACGATGGGGTATTCTCACTTTTGCTTAAAGCACGCTGGAGATCAGCGTTTTCATATGCTCTCAGAACCATAAAGAAGTTCAGAGACCCATATTCACTACCGTGCCAAGCCACGGTATATCCTTCCATACTATTTCTCGTATGGTGAGTTACCGCAATTGATCCGCCTGCGGTGGCGTACCTTACCTCTTATCTGATGTCGGAGCGTCGTTACAGAATGTATAACAAATATGTTAGCTTTTCCACCATAATATCTACTACTATCATAGACCTTATGTGGGATTAATGACTAATCCTCACTCGACTACTTCTAAGTTTTCAAAAATAGGCTCTTTTCGAGCGTGCTACTCCCAATGCGGCTCTGATACCATGTCTGTGGGGACCACCCCGTGGTTCACCCACTCCAGGATCGCATAGGGTGGTGCCGTGCGAAGCGGCACCTAACAGCACACACACGAAAAGATTAAAGAACAACCTTCAAACTTTTATTGGATATAAAACAGCGGAAGTATTTTTACAAAACCTATTCATATAGCGGAAGTAAAATACATATATGTCCTCTCATCCTAGCTATGCAAAAGTGCAGCCGTCCAGCCCGGGGACGCTACACACTAGCAGCAAGTAACCGGAGATCACGGCGGCGTGCAGGGCTCCAGCTCGGCCGTGTACCCCGACGGGGGCATCGCCTCGTCCTAGGAACCTTCCTCATAACTCTCACCTGCACACAGCTCAAATATTGCAACCGTGAGCACGAAGGCTCAGCAAGTCTTAACCGTCAACCCTAGGCATGGAACTCTACGTGCAAGGATGTGTAAAGTGGGAAAGGATTTTGCAATAATGACACGCCTATAAGTTGATCCTTACTTTCAGTTTGTATAGCAGCGTATTTATGTGCCTTGGGCAGCCCTCACATCGGAAGTCCACAATCAAACAAGAAACGCTTTCCTCCGATGTGGTGATGCCCAAAGTGGAATATAAACTTAATTAGCTCTATAACAATAGCAATCAAGGTATTCAAGACATTAATAGATCAATACAGCATTTTCAGTTGGCTTATTTCACTTCTTACTACGTCACAGCGCAGTGAACAAGTGGGTACTCAAATAACCGCGAGGAATGGTGATTGCAATCAAGACACACCCAGATAACACGTTGCATACACCCACTTTCAGAAGCGTGATTCCACACCCCTTCCTACTCTGTTGTATGCAACAACCTTTCAAAGGCAACCCAAATGCCGAACCGGTACATCCGTAACGGGTAGGAGGTCCCCGCGTGGAGCGTGACTGTGCCCACTGGCAGATTTACACCTTGCTACCCTCAACCCACTCCTATTTACGGTTGGGTAAGCCTCGACACCCAGGTTAACCAATTACATCGGTTTCCTGGTTCCCATATGCCAGTATGCATCTGGTACTGTTCGATACTTGTCCAGCAGGGCCGCACACGGACGGTCCTCAACCGACACCAACAGGGCTACGGACGTGAGACCTCTGCTCACTGCATCCTATCCCCCCTGCTGGGTCTCATTTTCATACCACTCAAGCCCTTATCTACCTCTTTTCTTTCCGGTGATAAGTATTATCTCGCGAGTAGCTTCCAACCACTCGACTTCTACCGAGATCCTATACATTAGCATGGCATTCTCTACTCGTCGAGTTTGTAAACTACCCAATCCTCCATAGGATTTAAAGAGGCTATGCAAGTGGGGTTTCAATCACCCTAACTCTAATGCAAACAATTAACCTAGACATAAATGATACAAATGAAAACTTTATAAAAGGTACTTAAGTGCAAACCGGGGCTTGCCTGGTTGCGAGTTAAACGGAAAGTCAGCTTCTGGTGGGAGGACGTCCAAAGGCTCCGGTGCGTCCTCAACTTCGGTCACTATTATGAAATGTAATAAAATACATGTATAAGTATTTAGGCTTTATAAGAATTGAACTACTATTCATAGCTATTGCTATTTAGGATCCTTAATTGGCTTTGGGAATTTTACAGTGGATACTAGACTCTCTAAGGATGATTTGAGCCAAATTTGGAGATATGTCATTGCACAATGTAGTCTTTAAAATTCCCACAAGTACAATGATTCTCTGAATTTTGAGCCCAATTCAGAAGCTTTGACATAGCTAGTAATGGAAGATATGATTAGGGTAAGTCGCCATGGTTCTAACAAAATTTGTTTCACCATTTTTGGAGCTACCATCAGAGAGATATGAATTTTTGAACTTAGACAGGAGTTCTGAAAAAGCTTCTGTTTAAATTTGAATTTCCAAATAAAGGCTGAACTTGGGAAGGTAATTTGACCTAGCAAATGAACTCCAATGAAGCCCAAATTTTTACTGGAGATCAGTATCTATGAAGAGGATTTGCTGCCCAAATTTGGGAATATTTCATAAAGAATTGCTCATATAATAAATCACTAAAGGATTTATTAAAAACAATTCTACAGAAATTCTTGGGCATTTTCATAGCCAAAAATTGGTTTCTCTGTGAAGTACTCCTCATGGGGAATCCAACAAAATTGGTCTCACTCTTTTTGGAGTTTTCTACACAAAGTTATGGCCTTGTAAAGATCAGCTAATTACTGGAATTATTTCTCTAATAGAAACTTCAAATAATTGGGCTGGGCCCACTGTTTTAATTCGGACCAGTCAGATTTTAGCAACACCGGGGGCTACGGGGTTATTCCCGCGCAGCCGCACTGGATCCGGCGCCACAAACCGATCCTCACGCGAACCCGGAGGCTGACCGGTGGGACCCGGCCCTCCTTCGTCTTCCTCGCGCTGCCCGCGCCTCCCGCGGCAGCGCACGCCGGCGAGGCTCGCCGGGACGGGGTTCCCGTGGTCCAAACTTCATCAAACTCGCCGCCTGTGAGTTCTACACCGTGCTGAACACGATGGTGGGGTCGGGAGCCGATGACAACGGCCGGAAAGGTGCTTGCACCGGCGACCATGTCGAACCTTACTTCGGCGACCTTGCTCTCCCTTAACAGTGGGTCATTCGGGCTAGGGTTTGCTCCAAAAGCACCAGTGTCCCATGGACATCCTCGACCCATAGCTCGCTCTCCATGAAAACCACCGGAGAGAGGACCTCACCGGCGACCCGAGCCCGCAAAACGCCGGCGGCGACAAAAACTCGAAGAACTCCTTCAGTTCTTGACGGTTTCCGGCGCCGTTTGAGCGAGAAGGATCGCAGGGATCTAACAAAGCTTCTCCTAGACCCGAATGAGCTCTAACTATCGCAACACGAAGAATTTGATTGTAGACCGAGAAGTGTTGCTATGAACTAGGGTTTGGTAAAATCTGAAATTCTCACTACTCGGTTGATCAATCATCCTGAGGCTTTCGGTAACACGATCTACGGACAACAACACACCTTTCTTTTGCAGGGAAGGGGCGGTGAAGCTGGCCGTAGCACGCTGTCCACGGTGAACCGAACGGAGTTCCGCCGAGTACCTCCGATCGCCGGCGCCAATCTCTGGTTTGCGCGTAGCACGAGCTAGGAAGCTTATGGAAAAGAAAGGTGGAGGCTGAAGCACTCTATTGCGCTTCTTTTTGCTGTTTGGGGCTCGATCATCCGAGCTCGGAGGGCGGTGGTTGATCGGAAGGAACCGAGCGGCGAGGTAGCTCACGGTCCTGGTCGGCGCTCGGGCAGAGAAACTGAGGAGGCTACGGATGATGGCAGAGAGGAGAAATAGAAGTGCGCTGCAGCACTGATCGCCCACGCGCACCGACTTGACCTTGGGGGCAGCGAGGAAGCAGCTCGGTGGAGGCAGCCCTCGATCGGTGGCGCCCGGTGAACAGCCGGATGAAAACGGGGTCGGTTCATTTGCTGTGTCTGGCTGACAGTAGGGCCCCACCTCCCCCTTTGTTTAGTCAAATTTCTCTGATATTTTTCATCCAGCAACTCAACATTAAAAGCTTTACTTCACCCCAAAGTCAAGTTTGAATTTGCTGAATTCAACTTGTTTGAATTCTGGTGTGGAATTTGGATGTGGTTTGATCATTTGAATTTGAAAAATGAATTTGAATTCTACACTTTGTATTGCCTCTAAAATATAGCAAACCAGCTCCAAAATTTCCAACTTTTGGCATGGCTGCTCATTCAAAGGTGGAGAACATATTTGTGAACCAAAATTTTGAAATTGAGGGAATTGGAATTTGAAACTGAATTTGAAATTCAGATTAGAGGGCTTCTCCTTTTAATCCCAAACAAATATTAAACTTCCTCCAAATGAGCTGAAATTCGGAAGGTTGAATATTTGGACTACAAAGATCCAAGTTGTGCATTTAGATCTCCATGTTTGGAAGTTTTGGGAAGTCTAAACCCTCACTTTGAACTCACACTTATTATAATTCAAAGTTTTGATTCCCCTCATTTTTCATAAGTGTATATGAGCTGAATTTTCTTGCTACCACTTTTGGGGATTTTACAGAACTACACCGCCTCCTTACCGGCTGGCCATGCGGTCACATGGACGGAGTTCCGGGAGGCGTTCCGCGCCTACCATATACCTTCCGGTGTTATGGAGAGAAAGCTCCAGGAGTTCCTGGCGCTAAAACAAGGCGAGAGGAGTGCTCATGAATACTCCAGGTTATTCAACCGGGTGGCGCAATACGCGCCAGGATTTGTGGGAACGGAAGACGATAAGTGAAACGTGTTCTTCCGGGGCCTGAATTCCAATATGAAGGTCCATCTCGCCCAAAGCAATCGCGGCACATTCAATGAGCTTGTTAATGCCGCGATTCTACAAAAAAATGCTCAGCACGAGCGCGGTTCTGATAAGAGGAAACGCTGCACGCTGACGAGCAGCAGATGTGGGGCGCCACAAAAATACCGCGTGGTGTACCGCTCACCATCCAGTCAAAGATGGCAGCCACCGGCGCAAACGCCGCAGTTTCGCGGTCGACATTATAATGCGCCAGGCTTCCGACCGACGTATCTGCCACAGGAACAGCAGCAGCAAAGGATGGTCCCGTGTTCGCCTTAGTTTCAACCGCATGCACCGGGATTCCGTACTCAAGTCGGAGGGACCCCGACACCTTACACGTGCTTCACGTGTGGCCGTGTCGGGCAT
This sequence comes from Neostapfia colusana, assembly GCA_030760725.1. NCBI lineage: Eukaryota > Viridiplantae > Streptophyta > Magnoliopsida > Poales > Poaceae > Neostapfia > Neostapfia colusana. The sequence continues at coordinate 36,067,131 of JASWHV010000009.1, read as the reverse complement.
ATTTCGAGGGACTGCTCCGAGCCGCGACAGGGCAGGGGTGCAGCACCGTATCATGGTGCAAATCAGCCCCGCAATCAGCCCAAGAAACCAGTACGAAAACCCGGTAACGTCCACCACTGAGCCATCGAAGACGTGCCGGAAGGCGAACCCATCCTCGCGGGTACGTTTTCTTACTTAGATCATCCCGTAGTCATACTTTTTGACTCTGGTGCCACCCATAATTTCATAAGTCAGTCTTATGTTATTAAATATCAATTGCCTATCATCCCCACAAATAGTTCATACTTGATATGCTCTCCGGGTGGGAAAATAACAGCTGATAGGATGGTCTATAGAGAACTATTACAGTTGGGTAAAAATCTATATCCGACTTCTATAATCATGTTAGAGAGTCAAAAACTTGATTTCATTTTAGGAATGTCATGGCTACATCGCCATGGTGCTGTTCTTGACATCATTCCACATGTGGTTCGTTTAAACTCTCCACTTCATGAACCACATGTTCTTATTCTTGACCGTTCGGTTCAAGAAGCTCCAGCCACATATAACATGGAAAAAATAAAACATGAGGATACTCGTGTGGTCCGTGAATACCCGGATGTCTTTCCGGATGATCTTCCGGGCATGCCACCCGAAAGAGATGTCGAGTTCAAGATTGAACTTGTACCTGGGACGACACCGATATCACGGAGACTGTACAAGATGGCTCCGAATGAGCTCGCTGAACTGAAGGAGCAGCTCAACGATTTAATGAAGCAGGGTTTCATTTGACCGAGTTCCTCACCATGGGGATGCTCGGCGCTGTTTGCGAAGAAAAAGGATGAAACCTTGATGTTGTGTGTGGACTACCGACCTCTCAACGCCGTCACCATCAAGAATAAATATCCACTGCCCCGCATCGATATTCTCTTCGATAAAATTGTGGGTGTGAGTGTATTTTCAAAGATGGATCTTCGCTCCGGATATCACCAAATAAATATCCGAGCGGAGGATATTCCGAAGACGGCCTTCTCGACGAGATATGGGTTGTATGAATATCTCGTCATGTCGTTTGGTCTCACCAACGCCCCGGCACATTTCATGTACCTCACGAACTCAGTGTTCATGCCGGAGTTGGATAAGTTCGTGGTGGTGTTTATAGATGACATCTTGGTTAATTCCAAGTCTGAAGAAGAACACGTCGAACACCTGCATATCGTGCTTCAACGACTGCGAGACCATAAGCTTTACGCCAAGTTCAACAAGTGCAAGTTTTGGATCAGCAAAGTGCCATTTCTGGGTCATATTATTTCTGCAGAAGGCTTTGCAGTTGATCCAAGCAAAATCGAACAAGTGCTGCAATGGAAGTCCCCCACATCAGTCCATGAAGTCAGGAGTTTCCTCGGGTTAGCAGGATATTATCGGAGTTCATACCAAACTTCTCCAAGCTTGCTAAGCCGATGACTGAACTGTTGAAGAAGGGGATCAAATATGTTTGGAACTCAGCTTGTGAAGAAGCTTTCCAAGCATTAGTAAAGCATCTTACAACAGCCCCATGTGGCGGACCGAGATCCGCTCATCCAGGATCGCAGAGGGTGGTGCCGCGCGATGCGACACCCGACAGCACACGTCATAAGAACACATTATATTACATGGGAAAACAAACTGAATGTATGAAATAGTACACTTCTCAGTTACAAACTAGGGTCTTTATTACACAGCGGAAGTTTCTTTTATACAACTCACGCCCGCCTATCTAGCAAAAATGGTTGCCCAGCCCTAGGGTAACCCACACTAGCTGCACTCCTCAGCTCAGCACGGCATGTACGGCTCCCACTCAACCGTGGTCCCCGACGGAGGGTAACCGTCGCCGGTGGACTCGTACTCCGAGTCCGTGGGTGGCTCCTCACCTGAAAAACACTTAAGCAGCAACCGTGAGCACGAAGGCTCAGTAAGGCTTAACCGACTCACCTAAGCATGAAACTCTACATGCGGTGTACCATGACATGGGATAGCAATGTTGCAGCAAATGGACACGCCTACAAGTTCATCCTTAGTTCATGTTTTAGCAACAAGTTAACAGTTCAGGAAGCTGAAATTTAGTAAGCAATATTTGGTGGCAAACAGGTAGCAATACAATGTTATATCATATCAGCAGTATTGAATCACCATATTTCATACATTAGTCTACGTCACGACTCAGTGACCAAGTGGTACTCTTCACCGTGAGGGACGGCGAATCGACTCGATATACACCTGCAGGGAAACCCAAAGCGCACGTCACGTACGCCCATCCGTGGAGCTTCACAGCACGCTCACTCGATGTCGTACGGGACAACCTTTCACCCAACAGCCCAAATGTCGAACCGGTCGCACCGAAACGGGCAGGAGGTTCCACACACGGAGCATCTCTCTATGCCCGTTGGCAGATTTCCATCTTGCTGCCCTCAACCTACACCTATAAATCGGTGTCCTATGCCTCGACGCCCGGAGGTTTAGGCTACATCGGTTTATCGGGGCCCATATATCCGATATGCCTTCGGTACGTTCAAACTTGATCAGCGTAGGGCGCACACGGATCGGTCCTCAATCGACACGGATAGGGCTGCGCACACAAGACTCCCTCTTGTTGCGCCCTAACCCCTGCCTAGTCTCATTTTCATTACTAATGTGATCTCACATCACTCAACCGAACCCGTATGTCCCAAGCCTAAACTCGCAAGTAGATTCCAACTACTCGACTTGTACCGAAGTCCTATAAATCATTAAGCATAGTCTGGCTACTCGAGGTCTTAGACACTACCCTCACTCTTTTAGGAACCTTTGCTATGCAAGTGGGGTTCCATTCATCCTACACCTAATGCACAATCATACTTCACATGACTCATGTAAACAAAGTAAAACTTATAAAAGGGTTAATGCAAACCGGGGCTTGCGTTGTTGCTGCTGGTCAGGGGTCAGTTCTTCCTCTGGAAGCAGGAAGTCAAGAACCTCCGGAGCTTCCTCGCCTTCAGTGACTATACGTTAATGAAATACTACATGTTAATTTAAATGCAATGTGAGAACTTGAATACATAATTGCTAATAACTCTAGCTATCCCTCCCCCTTGGTTCTGAAATTTTTATGGTGGATTTGTAGGGTCCTAACCAGAGTTGTGACCAAATTTTATTTGAAACAAAGTTCAATTGAACCTTGTAGAAATAAAAGCCTAATTGGTCAATATTTGAGCTTCTCAGTAATTCCAGGGTTTTTCATGGCTCCCACCATTACTTTCTGGAAACTAGAATTTAGGATGGTTCTAATGGAGTTGGTTTCATGTTATTTGAAGAATTTTACCGAAAGTTATGTCCTAATTAAGATTGGAGAAAATCTGAAAAATGTTTCTGTACATTTTTCTATTTTCTCAGGGCAGTTCTCCTAAGAGACACACGGAGGTACACGTGTTCCCCAACGTCAAAGTGCAACGGTCTACGCCTCGTATCAGCGTAGCTCTTCTGTCCGGATTGAGCGGCCTTGAAGTTAGCTTGAATCGTCCGAACGCGCTCTTCGGCGTCGTTCACCACATCAACCATGAATGTGACCCTTTAACCGGACTCGCACCAGTTTAATGGGGTGCGGCATTTATGACCCTAGAGAGCTTCGTAGGGTGCCATCTTGATACTCGCCTGATAGCCGTTGTTGTACGAGAATTCCGCCAATGGTAGGTGATCATCCCAGTTCCTACCATGATGGATGGCACATGCTCTCAACATGTCTTCTAATACTTTATTCACCCTCTCTGTCTGCCCATCTGTCTGAGGGTGGTAAGCGGAGCTTCTAATCAGTTTAGTACCCAAAGCAACATGTAACTGCTCCCAAAAGCGAGATACAAATAATGCACCTCGGTCTGAGACTATGGTCTTTGGTACGCCATGAAAACATAGAATCCTAGCGATATATAACTCCGCATATCTGTTTGCATGGAAATGTGTATATACGGGGATGAAGTGAGCTGACTTGGTCAGTCGGTCAACGATCACCCGAATGGAATCATGTTTGTTGGATGTTAAGGGTAATCCCACAATGAAATCCATGCTCACATCTTCCTATTTCCATGCTGGAATTTTCAGGGGTTGTAGCAGCCCTGACTTCTTCATGTGATCGGCTTTCACTCGTCGGCACGTATCGCACTCGGATACGTACTTCGCTACCTCCCGCTTCATCCGCGTCCACAAAAATTTCTTCTTCAAATCTTGGTACATTTTGTTGCTGCCCGGATGAATGGAGTATTTGGACAAGTGAGCTTCATCGAGGATCTTTTTCCTCAACTCCATATCTCGGGGTACGACTATGCGGTCATTGAACCATAGCGTCCCCTCATCATCTTTCCGGAAACACTTGATCTCTCCATTGTCTATCCGTCTCCGGAGATGTGCCATACCTTTATCATCTTTCTGAGCTGCAATGATGTCTTCCCTAATAGTAGGGATGAGGGCAAGGTTGTACAGTGATCCATAAGGAACCAAGTATAAACTCGGCTCTTCCTCCTCCACCGGTTTAATGGTGAGGTGATGGACATGTGATTTCTGACTCAGCGCGTCGGCAACCACATTCGTCTTGCCGGGGTGGTAGTGAATCTCAATTTCATAGTCCTTGATTAATTCTAACCACCTCCTTTGCCTCATATTCAGCTCCTTCTGGGTGAAAATGTATTTCAAGCTCTTGTGATCGTTGTAGAGATGCACCAAGTTCCCCAGGAGATAGTGCCTCCACATTTTCAGCGCCGACACCACTGCAGCAAGCTCAAGATCATGAGTGGGATAATGCTGCTCATGGTTCCGAAGTTGGCGTGAGCCATAGGCGACCACACGTCCTTCCTGCATCAACACGCAGCCAAGCCCAATACCGGACGCGTCACAATACACGTCAAAGGGCTTCGTTGTATCTGGCTGAGCTAAGACCGGGGCTGTGGTGAGATGCTTCACCAATGTTTGGAATGCTCCTTCACACGCCGTGTTCCAAACATATTTCGTCCCTTTCTTCAGCAATTCTGTAATTGGTTTAGCGAGCTTGGAGAAGCTTGGAATGAATCTCCGATAGTATCCCGCTAACCCTAGGAAACTTCTGACTTCATGAACTGAAGTGGGAACTTTCCATTTCAGCACTTGCTCTATTTTGCATGGGTCAACCGCAATGCCTTCCGCTGAGATGATATGTCCCAAGAATGGCACTTGGCTGATCCAAAACTCGCATTTACTGAACTTGGCGTAGAGCTTGTGGTCTCGCAATCGTTGAAGAACGATCCGTAAGTGTTCGGCATGTTCGGCTTCTGTCTTGGAGTAAACAAAGATATCGTCGATGAACACTACCACGAACTTGTCCAGCTCCGGCATGAACACTGAGTTCATGAGATACATGAAATGGGCGGGAGCGTTTGTGAGACCAAAGGACATGACGAGATATTCATATAATCCGTATCTCGTTGAGAAGGCCGTCTTCTTCGGGATATCCTCCGCCCGGATCTTGATCTGATGATATCCAGAGCGAAGGTCCATCTTGGAGAATACACTTGCACCCACAAGTTGATCAAACATTATGTCGATGCGGGGCAGTGGATACTTATTCTTGATGGTGACGGCGTTGAGCGGCCGGTAATCCACACACAGCCTCAGGGTTTCATCCTTCTTCTTTACAAACAGCGCCGAGCATCCCCAAGGCGAGGAACTCGGCCAAATGAAACCCTTACTCAACAGATCATTGAGCTGTTCCTTCAGTTCAGACAGCTCATTTGGAGCCATTTTATATGGTCTCCGTGATATGGGCGTAGTCCCGGGTGCAAGTTCAATCTTGAACTCGACATCCCGCTCAGGTGGCATACCCAGAAGATCATCCGGAAACACGTCGGGGTACTCCCGGACTACGGGGATGTCTTCTAACTTGAGAGCTTCAGCATTATTAATTGCTAAAACTTCCCGGACTGGCGTGTCTAACACCATGGAATGCGGACGGTGGAATGGAGAATTTAAGTGAACCGTCCGTGTCCGAGTCTCTAGGACAGCGCCATGGTATTGTAGCCATGACATCCCTAAGATTGCATCAATCTTTTGTCCCATTAGGATTATCAAGGTGGTGGGATATAGTTTCCCACCTAAGCACAGAGGTGCTTTTGGAACCATCATATTAGCTGAAATCTTCCCTCCCGGTGAGCAGATCATATAAGTGCAGTCGGTTGGGAAGACTTGCATTTGATGCTTAGCCACATAGGATGCACTTATAAAGCTGTGGGTTGCACCAGAATCAAACAATATGACGATGGCTTGATGGTTGAGAGTAAACGTACCCGCCAGCACGTTGTCTCCCTCTGGGGCATCCTCATTGTCGAGGTTGCGGACGCCCCCAGTCCGCTGACCAACCTTCTTCACCGGAGGTCGGCCTCGAGCACCGCCCTGGAACTGGGCTTGCCCGCTGCTCTGCTGCCCCTGGGGACAGTCCTTCGCGAAGTGGCCCGCCTGGCCACACGTGAAGCAGGTGAAACGGGGCGGTCCCCCGCTGATAGGTGGACGGAATCCCGGGGCGCGTTGTGGCGGTGGAAACGCCCGGGGTACCGTCTGCTGCTGCTGCTGCTGCTGCTGTCTTGGTGGTGGCATCGGCGGACGGAACGAGAGTGACTGGAACGGGCGTCCCCCGAACCGTTGAAGTCGCGCCGGTGGATGCCACTGCTGCCCGGATGGTGTCCGATACACCATACGGTACTTCTGAGGCGCGCCCCCACCGCTGCTAGGTGGAGCGCTGCGCTTCCTCTGCTCAGCTGCCAACTCCCGCTGAGCATCCTCTTGCATAATCGCGGCATTGACTAGGTCGTTGAACGTGCCGTGATTCCACTGAACGAGATGGGTCTTCATTTCGGGGTGTAACCCCCGATAGAAATGTTCCCGCCTCTTCTCTTCAGTGGATATATAGTCTGACGCGTACTGCGCCAGATGGTTGAAGGCACGGGAGTAGTCGTGGGCACTCCTCCCACCCTGCTTCAGCTCCAAGAATTCTTGGAACTTCCTCTTCATGATTCTGGGAGGAATGTGATAGGCGCGGAACGCCTCCCGGAACTCTTGCCATTCCACGGCATGGCCAGCCGGACGTGAGGCGACATAATTCACCCACCATGCACCAGCGGCACCGTGGAGCTGCTGTGCTGCGAACTGGGTCTTCTGCCGCTCCGTACATTGGAGCAGCCCGAACTTGGACTCGATAGTCCGCAGCCAGTTGTCCACCTCCAGTGGTTCTTCGGCTTCGGTGAACACTGGAGGGTGCGTACTCATGAAATCCGAGTACGACACTTCCCGGGGCTCACGAGGCCCTCTGTCTTGACGTCCCCCCGCCTGAGACGTATTCTGCACGATCGTGCGGAGCAGGTCGGTCTGCTCCTCGCGACCTCCCACCAATGCCGCTATCACATCCGCTAGAGTAAGCGGAGGCGGCGGTGGTTGCTGCTGCTGCGGGGTGCTGTCATAGGCCGGTGGCTGGGAGTCATCACCTCCCTGTTGGCTAGAGCCACCAACCTCGTGCGTGGTCCTAGTACGAACCATCTGCAACCACATGACAATAATCATCAGTCCCGCAACATTTTGCATGCAGTCCAATGAAAATAGGCGTAAAACATAATGACAATAATTCATGCGATACATCTCGTATGTAGATAATGTAGTAACTTTGCACAAGCTACACCATTACCAGACCAAACACAAGCTAGTTCAATCCAACTTGATGAACCCCCTCTTTGGAAGCTCAACATAACTAGGTTTGGTCACTACGAGACATTACTATCGCTTTGTCATCACGTATACCACCCTTAGGGCACAACACCGTCTCCAATGAGTTCAACTGTCATTCTTCTGTCAGAATGACCAGTTTCTACCTATTCCAAGTTTTGATCTGGTTCTGGGCATTTTCATGACTCAAGTTGAATACCAAAGTTAAATTTAACTTCAGTATCTTTCCAACGAGTATTCATTTGCCCTCAGATCATCTTTGGTTAAAAAGTTATGCTAATTCAAATTCAGCAGAATTTCTGGAAGAATTTTAACAGCACCTCCTTTGGAAGTGGCAGTTTTCATCCCTGGTTTCCACTGAAATCTGTGCTGAAACTTCAGAAACTTTGAATTGAAAAGATGTCACACATCTTCTACTCTTTCTATGGAGGTATCATATGAAAATTTTAAATTTTTCTACTGGGAGTTATCCTTGAATAACAGAACAGTCCAGAGAATGTTTTAACACTGTCCTGGTTCTGGACAGTTACATGCCTCTGGGATTTAAGCCATCTTAAGGTGAGTTTCAGTTCTGGAAGTCTACAACAAAGTTGTAGAGTACTTAAATATCTTTCCAGAACTATATATAGCACACCTGCCTGGGCTAAAAGACCTGTGAGTTGTGCTCTGTTGAAGTTCAGCAACCTTGCTGCCCAAAACAGAGCACTCTGTTTTTCATCCCTTTGGCTATACTGCTCCACTATCCCATTCTTATAACCAACCAGGGTCCTAAATGTTGAACCTATAGATTTTAATTCCTTGTTATCATTTTTTTTCATGCATATGCCTACAGTATCTCGGTACTACATTCCTCACAAAAGAAAATCCTAACCGGATCATACCGGCATATACGTCTCAAGTGTGGCACTAAACGGTCTCTCGCACACGTTTTCTACACGGATACATACGTGGTTAGTACCTGCAGAAGACCACACAATAATGGTGCACTCAATGGTTTTGTTTCCATTTCAGGCAGTACCATATTTAAAAGTAAATACAAACGCCCGTATCGTTGTCATACGGCCGTCTTTGAGCTAGGTCACGTCTCAAGGTACGTGATCGTGTTTCAACACCACACGAAGGGGAACCAAAGTATGTCATGAACGGGTCATCACGGTTGGGAATGTTATCAACCCAACAGATACCACCTACTGCCCGGTAGGGCACGCCGATGGCAACCGCTGTGTATGTCCTCCTGGGCTATTTCCAGACGAACACACTCTCGCGTTACTGACCACGTGATGGGGTCTCCACTTACTTGCCTAATGCACGCTAGGGATCAGCGTTTCATATGAACTCAGGAACATGAAGAGTCCAAGAGTTTCATATTGACGTCTCACACCAAGCTGTGAGACAAATCCCTGAACCACATTCCTCGTCAGGGGGAGCTAACCGAAATTGAACCGCTTTCGGTGGCGTTCCTTACCATACTTACCAGAGCGTAAGTGTGTCGTTACATAATTGAAATTCAGAATTATAACACATAAGTTAGTCTTTGCCACTTTAAGTAACTATGCTAGTATAGTCCTTACTTGGGCAACTACCGAATCCTCACCGTATACCTAAGTTTTTCCCATAATGCAGTCCTTAAGTACTGTGCTATCCCCACTGCAGCTCTGATACCAGGCTGTGGCGGACCGAGATCCGCTCATCCAGGATCGCAGAGGGTGGTGCCGCGCGATGCGACACCCGACAGCACATGTCATAAGAACACATTATATTACATGGGAAAACAAACAGAATGTACGAAATAGTACACTTCTCAGTTACAAACTAGGGTCTTTATTACACAGCGGAAGTTCCTTTTATACAACTCACGCCCGCCTATCTAGCAAAAGTGGTTGCCCAGCCCTAGGGCAACCCACAGTAGCTGCACTCCTCAGCTCAGCACGGCGTGTACGGCTGCCACTCAGCCGTGGTCCCCGACGGAGGGTAACCCTTGCCGGTGGACTCGTACTCCGAGTCCGTGGGTGGCTCCTCACCTGAAAAACACTTAAGCAGCAACCGTGAGCACGAAGGCTCAGCAAGGCTTAACCGACTCACCTAAGCATGAAACTCTACATGCGGTGTACCATGACATGGGATAGCAATGTTGCAGCAAATGGACACGCCTACAACTTCATCCTTAGTTCATGTTTTAGCAACAAGTTAACAGTTCAGGAAGCTAAAATTTAGTAAGCAATATTTGGTGGCAAACAGGTAGCAATACAATGTTATATCATATCAGCAGTATTGAATCACCATATTTCATACATTAGTCTACGTCACGACTCAGTGACCAAGTGGTACTCTTCACCGTGAGGGACGGCGAATCGACTCGATATACACCTGCAGGGAAACCCAAAGCGCACGTCACGTACGCCCATCCGTGGAGCTGCACAGCACGCTCACTCGATGTCGTACGGGACAACCTTTCACACAACAGCCCAAACGTTGAACCGGTCGCACCGAAACGGGCAGGAGGTTCCCCACACGGAGCATCTCTCTATGCCCGTTGGCAGATTTCCACCTTGCTGCCCTCAACCTACACCTATAAATCAGTGTGCTATGCCTCGACGCCCGGAAGTTTAGGCTACATCGGTTTATCGGGGCCCATATATCCGATATGCCTTCGGTACGTTCAAACTTGATCAGCGTGGGGCGCACACGGATCGATCCTCAATCGACACGGACAGGGCTGCACACACAAGACTCCCTCTTGTTGCGCCCTAGCCCCTGCCTAGTCTCATTTTCATTACTAATGTGATCTCACATCACTCAACCGAACACGTGTGTCCCAAGCCTAAACTCGCGAGTAGATTCCAACTACTCGACTTGTACCGAAGTCCTATAAATCATTAAGCATAGCCTGGCTACTCGAGGTCTTAGACACTACCCTCACTCTTTTAGGAACCTTTGGCTATGCAAGTGGGGTTCCATTCATCCTACACCTAATGCACAATCATACTTCACATGACTCATGTAAACAAAGTAAAACTTATAAAAGGGTTAATGCAAACCGGGGCTTGCCTTGTTGCTGCTGGTCAGGGGTCAGTTCTTCCTCTGGAAGCAGGAAGTCAAGAACCTCCGGAGCTTCCTCGCCTTCAGTGACTATACGTTAATGAAATACTACATGTTAATTTAAATGCAATGTGAGAACTTGAATACATAATTGCTAATAACTCTAGCTAGCCCTCCCCCTTGGTTCTGAAATTTTTATGGTGGATTGGTAGGGTCCTAACCAGAGTTGTGACCAAGTTTTATTTGAAACAAAGTTTAATTGAACCTTGTAGAAATAAAAGCCTATTTGGTCAATATTTGAGCTTCTCAGTAATTGCAGGGTTTTTCATGGCTCCCACCATTACTTTCTGGAAACTAGAATTTAGGATGGTTCTAATGGAGTTGGTTTCATGTTATTTGAAGAATTGTACCGAAAGTTATGTCCTAATTAAGATTGGAGAAAATTTGAAAAATGTTTCTGTACATTTTTCTATTTTCTCAGGGCAGTTCTCTTAATCACCCCATTAGGGTAACTAAATGAACTTGGATGAGTCTGAAAATTTTACTGGAATTCAGGGATTTTCCAATGAACCTCTCAGTCAAATTTCAGAATTTTTCATAAAGTAGTTCTCCAGATAAAATTCCCAACAGTTTAAATTTTAGGGATTTAATTCTGGAGAACTATTCACTTTCATGAGCTGAGTTTGGTATTGCTGGAAAGTACTCAGAATTCAGAGTTCAGCAAAATTTGGTTCACTGAATTTGTAGCTTCCTACACCAAATTATGAATTTCTAAAGCTTGAGCTGATCCCTGAATTATTTTCCTACAGAAAATCCCCTCCCGCGCTAAACCAGAGGCTGACAGCGGGGCCCACCCGTTTAAATTGAACTAACCACGCGCTCGCGCGCGATTAGCACAGGGGCTGACAGGTGGGGCCGTGCCCTTCGTCTACCTCCCGACGTCGCTGCCCCGAGCCGCCGGAGCTCCGGCGAGGTCGGCGTTCCCGGCGATCTAGCTCGCCGGAGCCGACGAGACTCGCCGCCCCCACGCAATCTCGGGTGCTGAACCCGCTGGACACCATGTCACCTCCGGCTAAGCACCATAGCTCGCCGGCGACGAGCCCTATGCCTCTGTGCTACCTCGGCAACGTGTTCCCGCCTTTCTGACCATCTCCTTCGTGCGCTAATCGCGTCGCCACACTCAGGGAAACCTCGGGAAGCTCAGCATGAGCTCTGCTGGGCCCTAAACGGCCGGAAACCCAGACCTCACCGGCGACCCCCTCCTCCGCCACACTGCTCTAGGGTGAACTTAGGGTTCCGGCGGTGATTTCCTTCAGGTTTTCGGTCGAGAAGGGTCGCCAGAACCTCTAGATGCTCTCTCACAGCTCCGTTCGACCTCCCACTCACTAAGCTTCCCCAATTTCTCCTAAACCTAATCGGGTCCCGAAATGAGCAACCCGCCCTAAACTGGAAAATTCTCCGCGCACAAAGGTCGAACCTTGGAACGGTTTGCGCGGTGGTCTTGAGGACGAGCTAGCGCTTCACTTTCCTATGGAGGTCAAAGCCGGAAGATGATCACAGCCGGGGTGGCACACGATCGGAGCTCGGCGAATAGGCTGCTGGTTGCGGAACTCGCGAAAATCAGCAACTCGCCCGCGGTCTCGGGCCTTTTATAGGCCCCTGAGGCCAGTGGAGAGCGCGACACCTGCTGTGCCACCTCCTCTGCCGAAGCAGGAGCTGGCCGGCCGAGGTGGTCGGGCGCCGACGCTGGCCGCAGCTGGCGAGCGCGCTCGGTCGAGGAAGTCGGCTGAGGAGACTTCTGTGCTAAGTCTACTGACCAGTGGGCCTCCCCTCTAATTCTTTTGTTTTTCCAATTTTCTGAATTCTGTTGTGCCAAAATATCCTCAGCTACTCACAATTTAATGTGAGACTTAGTCACAAGTCTTGGTTTAAATTTGAATTCTCAAATTTGAACTGTGTTTGGCTAAATTTGCTGCATGTTTAAACTGAAATTCAAATTCAGTTTTGAATTCTTGCAAATTTAGCTCTTGACAAGATGAACTCCAATGAGGATGAAAATTGGTGGGATTACTCAGAAAAATGTGCTGAGTTTGAATATGAAGCTAACTTTTGAATTTGAGTGATGAAAGTTGCTGCAATTTGAATTTACATTCAAATTGGCCTCTTTTTCAATTACCTCCAAAAGTGCCTCAAAAAGTGTTGGATTTACATGAAATTTGGCTTGAACCCTCCCAAGACTTTTCAAGTTCTAGGGGTGAGCTCAACCTCTCATGTTCATGTGTCCAAATCCCACTTTGTGAAAATGAAGGCTTTCCCCTCTAATCACTCTTTTGATGGAGGTTACTTGCTCTTCACAATATTTCCTAAGATATCCACAATAAAAACTGTGGTGTTGTGAGGTGAAGGAAAGTTTTTGCAAGTCCCTTTTATTGGACTTTTACACCCTGGTGTTAGCTCAACCGGATACAACCAAGCCCTTCGACGTATATTGTGATGCATCCGGTATCGGGCTTGGCTGTGTACTGATGCAAGGAGGCAGAGTGGTCGCCTATGGCTCACGTGAACTTCGTAACCACGAGCAGCACTATCCAACTCATGATCTTGAGCTCACTGCTGTGGTGTTGGCCTTGAAAATGTGGAGGCACTATTTACTCGGGAACTTATTGCACCTCTACACCGACCACAAGAGTTTGAAGTATATATTCACTCAAAAGGAGTTGAATATGCGGCAACGGAGATGGATAGAACTGATCAAAGACTATGATATCGAGATTGACTATCATCCTGGAAAGGCAAACGTGGTTGCCAACGCTTTAAGCCGCAAATCCCATGTCAACAATATGTCCATTACCCCACTTGAAGAGGAGAAGCCGAGTCTGTACTTGGTTCCATATGGGGCATTATATAATCTTGCACTCATACCTACCATAAGAGAGGAGATTATGAAAGCTCAGAAGGAAGACATGGGAATGTCGCACATTCGGAGAAGAATGAAGAATGGCGAGATGAAATGCTTCCGAAGGGATGATAACGGTACTCTATGGTTTAAAGAACGTATAGTTGTACCCCGTGACATGAAGCTTCGGAAGAAAATATTGGACGATGCTCATTTGTCCAAATATTCTATTCATCCGGGCAGCAACAAGATGTACCAGAACATGAAAATCAGGTTTTGGTGGACACGGATGAAAAGAGAAAACGCAAAGTATGTATCTGAATGTGATATGTGTTGGCGTGTGAAGGCCGACCATATGCGAAAAGCTGGACAGTTGCAATCATTGAATATTCCGGCGTGGAAGTGGGAGGATATCAGTATGGACTTCATAGTAGGCTTACCTCTCACCTCCCACAACCATGATTCGATGGGTGATAGTCGATCGACTAACCAAGTCAGCACATTTTATTCCCGTATATACGGGTTACGTGGCAAAGAAATATGTGGAGCTCTATATTGCAAGGATCTTGTGCTTGCACGGTGTTCACCGCTCCATTATTTCAGATCGCGGTGCGCTGTTCTTCGCTCGTTTTTAGGAACATCTGCACGCATCATTGGGGACCAAACTGATCCGAAGTTCCACGTATCACCCGCAGACGGATGGTCAAACCCGAATGGGTGAATCAAGTGCTTGAAAGACATGCTACGCGCTTGTGCCATCCACCACGGTAAAAATTGGGACGATCATTTGCCATTGGCGGAGTTTTCTTACAACAATGGCTATCAAGCTAGCATCAAGACGGCGCCGTATGAAGCTCTCTACGGCCGGAAATGCCGCACACCTCTCAACTAGTGCGAGTCCGGCGAGCGAGTTATCTACGTCATTGAACTTGTGAATGAGGCTGAAGAACGAGTGCGAGTAATACAAGCCAATATCAAGGCTGCTCAATCTCGTCAGAAAAGCTATGCGGATAAAAGACGCCATCCTCTTCACTTCGACATCGGGGACCATGTTTATGTCCGTGTGTCTCCGATGAAAGGAGTTCAGCGTTTCAGAGTGAAGGGCAAACTTGCGCCATGATTCATTGGTCCGTTCGCCATCATTGAAAAATGCAGACCCGTGGCCTATCGCCTGGATTTACCGGCGTCGCTCGCAGGAATTAACAATGTCTTCCACATCTCTCAGCTTAGGAAGTGCCTCAAACCCTCGGCTGAAATCCGCACAGAAGATATAGAAGTTCTTCAACCAGACCTCACCTACACGGAGTATCCAATCCGCATTATCGATGAAAAGACTAGCGCCACAAGAAACCGGACCTTATGGTTCTACAAGGTCTTGTGGAGTAACCATACCGCTGATGAGGCGACATGGGAAAGCGAGGAATATCTACGAACTAATTATCCGGACTTGCTATCATCATATACCCAGTAAAGTTTCCCCACTTTGCATTTCTTTTGGAATCTCGGGACGAGATTCTTTTTAAGGGGGGAGGGATGTAAAATCCCCAAAAAGTGGTAGCAAGAATTTCAACACATGAACATTTAGGAAAAATGAGGGGAATTAAAACTTTGAATTATAACGGTGTAAGTTCAAAGCGAGGATTCAAACATCTCAAAACTTCCAAACATGGAGATCTAAATTCATAACTTGGATCTTCATATTTCAAATATTCAACCTTCCAAATTTCAGCTCATTTGGAGGGGTTTTAGTATTTGTTTGGGATTAAAAGAGGAAGCCCTCTAATCTGCATTTCAAATTCAGTTTCAAATTCCAATTTCCTCAATTTACAAATTTGGTTCCACAAATGTGTTCTCCACATTTGAATTAGCAGCCATGCCAAAAATGAGAACTTTGGAGTTGGTTTGCTATGCTTTTGGAACAATACAAAAGGGATAATTCAAATTCCAATTCAAATTCAAATGGCCATACCCAATTCAAACTTCACACCAGAATTCAAATCATCTGAATTCAACATTTCAAACCTTAGCTTTGGGGTGAAGTAAGGCATTCAATTATGAGTAGCTGGGGGAAAAAATTTGATTAAGAACATAAAGTGGTTGGGCCCAGCAGTCAGCCTCACAAATTCATTTTTCTCTCTCTCTCTCTCTGTTTTTCCTGGTTGATCACAGCGCACCAGCTCCCGGCTAAGTCCTCCACCCGACGTTTCCACCGAGCTGCTTCCTCGCTGCTCCCGACGTCAGCTCGTGCGTGTGGGCGCCTAAAGCGGCAGCCCGAGTGCCGGTTCTCTCTTCTCCATGTTACACCGCAGCCTCCCCAGATCTCTGCTCGAACGCCCGCGGAAACAACCCCCCCCCCCCCCCCCCCGGCGGAAGGACCTTTTGGCTCATCAACACCCTGCGAGCTCGGCGTGCCTATCGCGCGACTGAGCCACGGGAAAGTTGCGCCAGGTTCCTCTCCTGCTCTCCGAAGCCTTAAGCTGATGCTAGCACCGGTGGTTGGCTCCCGCGAGCAGGATTTTCCTTCGGACGACCGGTGTTGATCAGCTCTGCGCCACACCGTCGCCCGACGGATTGACAGCCTCTTCCGATTAAACAAAAGGTTCCTGAGGTGCGTTAGGAACCCTTCTTCCTTCCCTCCAACCAGTTCCTGCCTTCTTAGCTCCGGCGCCGAGTAATTTGAAGTTTAGCGCCGGCGGTTCTTTAGAAACCCGAGGACTCTTCGGGGAAATTCATCGTGCTCCAGTTAGCTCCACGCTAGATGAGCCTACAGTAGCTCCTGCACACGCTTGCGCACCTCTCCGAAGTCCTAGCCGCTCAAAAGATCAAGTAGAGGTACCGGGCACCGACTTTTTGTCACTGCCGTCGTTTTACAGGCTCAGGTCGCCGGTGAGGTCCCCTCTCCGGTGGTTTTTATGGAGAGCAGGCTATGGGTCGACGTTGTCCAGCTGACACTAGTGCTTTTGGAGCAAACCCTAGCCCAAAAGACCCATTGTCGAGTAAGAACGAGGTCGCCGAAGTGAGGTGCGAGCACCGTTCCGGCCGTTGTCATCCGCTCCTGACCCCACCATGTGTTCTACACGGTGTAGAACTCACAGGCGGCAAGTTTAAGGAAGTTCGGACCACGGAAACCCCGTCCCAGCGAGCCTCACCGGCGTGTGCCGCCACGGGAGGCGCGGGCAGCGCGAGGAAGAAGAAGGAGGGCCGGGTCCCATCGGTCAGCCTCTGTACCGCGTGGGGATCAGCCTGTGGCACCGGATCGGGTGTGGCTGCATGGGAAATAACCCTGTGGCCTCGGTGTTGCCGTCATCTGAGTGGATAGTGCCACGGGTGGGGCTCACAGCCAGAATTTAAACATTTCTTCAATTTCCAGATTTAGTGCAAACTTCAAAGGACCATAACTCTCAGTAGGAATGTCCAAAATTTGTGAAACAAATTTTGCTGGATTCCTCTCAGTCATTACTTTGCAGAAATGCAAAGAAATTGATCTGAGGATCTCTGGAAATTTCTCCAGAATCCATCAAAGTTAAATCTTTGGGAATTAATTCCAGAAGATCCCTGTTATGGAATTTCTTCAAATTTGGCCAAGAGGTTCCTCATGGCATTACAGATCTCCAGTAAAAATTTGAGCTTCATTGGAGTTCATTTGCTAGGCTAAATTGCCTGCTAAAGTTCAGCCTTTATTTGGAAATTCAAAATTTAAACAGAAACTTTTCAGAACTCCTGTCCGACTTCAAAAATTCATATCTCTCTGTTCGTAGCTCCAAAAATGGTGAAACAAATTTTGTTAGAACCATGGAGACTTACTCTAATCAGATCTTCCACTGTTAGCTATGATAAAACTTCTGATTTGGGCTCAAAATTCAGAGAAACCTTGTACTTGTGGGAATTTTGGAGACCACAAGATGCAATGAAAATTCTCCAGATTTTGCTCAGATCATCCTTAGAGAGTCTAGTATCCATTGGAAAAACCCCAAAGCCAATTAAGGAACCTAAATAACAGTAGCTATAAATAGAAGTATACTTCTTATTTAACACTTGCACTTATGCATATATTTTGTTACATCTCATATAGTGACCGAAGTTGAGGATACGCCGGAGCCCTTGGACGTCCTGCCACCTGAAGCTAACTTTCCGTTTGACTCGCAACCAGGCAATCCCCGGTGTGCATTTAAGTACTTTTTACAAAGTTTTTCATTTGTATCACTTATGTCTAGGTTGAAATGGTTGCATTAGAGTTAAGGTGTTTGAAACCCCACTTGCATGACTTTAAATCCTATGAAGGGTTGGGTAGTTTATAGACTCGACGAGTAGAGAATGCCATGCTAATATGCATAGGATCTCGGTAGATGTCGAGTAGTTGGAATCTACTCGCGAGGTAAGGTTTTATCACACGGTTTGGTCAGAGTAGAAAATGGCATAAGAGTGGTGAAAATGAGATCCAGCAGGGGGTATAGGATGCAGTGAGCGGAGGTCTCAGGTGTGTAGCCCTGTTGGTGTCGATTGAGGACCAAGTCGTGTGCGGGCCTAATGAACAAGTATCGAACAGTACCGGATGGCATACTGACATAAGCAGGAAACCGATGTAATTGGTTAACCTGGGTGCCGAGGCTTACGCAACCGTAAATAGGAGTAGCTTGAGGGTAGCAAGGTGTAAATCTGCTGGTCGGCACAGTCACGCTCTGGACCTCTTGCCCGTTACGGATGGACCGGTTCGACATTTGGGTTTCCTTTAAAAGGTTGTTGCATACAACAGAGTAGGAAGGGGTGTGGAATCACGCTTCTGAAAGTGGGTGTAGGTGACGTGTTGTCCGGATGTCTCCTGATTGCAATCACCGTCCCTCGTGGTTAATTGAGTACCGCTTGTTCACTGTTCTGTGACGTAGTAAGAAAGGAAAGAAGCCAAATGAATGATAATATGCTGTGATGAATTATTATTGTTTTGAAACCATGTCTGCTGTAGATGTAGAGCTAATTAAGTTTATTTTCCACTTTGGGCATCACCACATTGGAGGAAAGCATTTCTTGTTTGATTGTGGACTTCCGATGTGAGGGCTTCCTAAGGCACATGAATCTGTTGCTATAAAACTGAAAGTAAAGATCAACTTATAGACGTGTCTTTGTTGCAAAGTCCTTTTTCCTATCTTACACATCCCTGCATGTAGAGTTCCATGACTAGGTTGTCGATTAAGCCTTCCGTAGCCATCGTGCTCACGGTTGCAGTATTTGAGCTGTGTGCAGGTGAGAGATATGAGGAGGGGTCCAAGGACGAGAGGGTGCCCCCGTCGGGCTACACGGCCGAGCTGGAGCCCTGCACGCCGTCGTGATCTCCGGTTACATGTTGCTAGTGCGTAGCATCCCCGGGCTGGATGGCTGCACATTTGCTTAGTTAGGATTAGAGAGTAGTGATGTATATTACTTCCGCGGTATAATTAGGTTTTGTAAAAAGACTTCCGCTGTTTTATATCAAATAACAGTTTGTATGTTGCTCTTATTCTTTTCTTGTGTGCTGTTGGGTGCCGCATCCCACGGCACCACCCTCTGTGATCCTGGAGTGGGTGAACCACGGGGTGGCCCCCACACGGAACGTCGAGTTCAAGATTGAACTGGCGCCGGGAACAACACCGATTTCATGGTGGCCGTACAAGATGGCACCCAATGATAGCGCCCGATGATTGTGTGAGTTTATTGCAGGTAGTCTAACCACGAATCGGTAGACGAGTAGAATACGTGTGCGAGAGATGTTTAGTGCCACTGAATTAACGAATCCGGATAAAGTCCAGTATAGGTTTTCTTGGTGAGGAACGCAGTACCGGCATGTTGTGGTGACGCTTCAACGTCACATTCCATTAAATGAAAATTTTCATTATAAAAGTTTATAATTTTATCCAGAGCACTAAAAGTTTTATTTGACTCCTTCCCTTGATCAGGATTTCCAAATTAAGCAAGTTTCAACTAATTTAAGACTAGGAACAGAGTCCTCTGTTTTCGGCTGAAATAACGCTGAAGTTGTACAGAGGTTAGTGGTCGAGTTCTTTCGATGTTGGGGTCGTATGATACATTTCTGGAAATATTAGGAAGATCTTTACAACTTTTATATTGATGTCCAGAGATGTTTCATCCCTTAACTAGTCGAAAAATACAGTAGAGTTGAAACTGTCCAGAAAACAGAGCAGAGCAAATACTCTTTGTAACTCTCTGTAAAATGAGCATAACTTCCTGCTTAAAAATCCAAAAATAGCAAATGAGGAAGTTCTGAAATGTTTATGAGATAGGTTAAAACTTTGTAACATAAAGTTTTGTCAAATTCGATGTAGAATTAACTGGGATTCTTGGATCAATTCAGTACCTCAAGCAGGGAGGTGCTGTCCAATTTTCTCCAGAAATTCTGTCAACTTTGACATCTCATAACTTATGAACCAGGACAGATCTGAGGGCATGCAAATACATTCTGTAAATATATTGAAGATAACATTTACTTTAATGTTGAACTCCAGAACTGGTTTTGCTTTAAGCATGGTCTAGATCTGGGTAGAAGGGAAATTGGTCAGTGCTGTCAGTTTGGGCAGCAGACCAGAAATCAAATTTGTTCTAAGTTTGATTTGTGTTTCCAAGTTTTATGATTTCAATGACATATTTTATGTTATAACTCACTGATTTACTGTTGAAATAAATATTTTACCATTTTCAAATATGTTTCTACAGATGGCAGAGGATAAATAATTGGAGAACGGATGGGTGGTATCCCATTGTTCTCAACGCAGCGGGTATCCGGATTTATTGAATCTAATGCTTCAATGTTTTGGATATGTGGAGACGCCGCGGTTCCTTGCTAAGGAAGAAGGCGAGGAGGGGAACAATACATGGACTGTTCATGTCGATGTTCCAGCAGGACCCACGCCACCGGGGTTGGGCACCATTCACCGTCATGGTGAAAGGGAGACAACCAGAAGACATGTGGCAAGTGGCAGCCCGTGACCCTATGTTGCGCTTCTGCCAACTACACGTGAGAGCTATGGAGGGCACTCCATACGCGCTTGTCCCAGTGGAGGGGCGAGCTAACCACGTGTGGTTTGAGTGGTACTTTGCGGCGACTGATCCGAGTTGCCCAAGGTACAACCCCGCCGAGGCGAACCTCAGCCTCCATTTGACGGCAGGGAAGAACATGATGGACAGCAAAGCTGTCCATACGACTCAACTTGCCGTGGAGCTCAAAGAGAGCACCAGCCACAGTGAACATTTCAAGAGTGCACACAACGCACTCTGTAATGTGCTTCTCCCGACGATCAAGCGACTGAATGAGCAGCATAATCAGTTGCGTCATCTGAAGAAAGCGGGGAAGAAAAGCCGTGTCGACATCATGGCTTTGCAGCAGCATGTCCAGGCTTTGACCCAGCAGAATGAGGTCCAAACTCAAGAGCGTGATGAAGCGATTGAGGAAGGCCAAAACTGGGAGATGGACTACAACAAGGCCATGGACGAGATGCATGCTTTGCAGGACCTCGTACCTCCGGTAGTGAGCCTACCAATGGTAGGTGCCGTAGCCGTGGTTCTAGGTATTCCGGTGATGTCGGAACCTTAACCCGAAGAGGAGGTCATGGACCCAGAGCCACCGGCAGAACCAGCGGAGGAGGAAGACCCACAGGAGGTCGACTTCTACTCCGAGTAGTGAGTTTACCGTTGCCGAGTAGGGCAGCGAGGGTGGTGTGTAATACCTTTTGTAGCAGCGGCATGTCGTGTAGACAGTAGCGTGTGTATGTAGTTACGACATGAGCACGACTTCTCGGAGTCCCGAGAATAATGTATCTTGTATAAAGTTTCTGCTTTATCAATATATGTGAATGTTGTTCAATTTTCTCCATGTGTCACTGCAGTACCTACTGTTTCTATAGAATTTTGAGTATGACGTGCTGACCGTTGCTGTTTTGAATTTCAGAACGACTCGTACTCGTGCCAACCCTGAGGTTAGGGGTTCAAGTCAGAGGGGAGAGGCCTCCCAACAGCCTCCTGAGACATCCTTGGGACCGCAGCAGCAGCAACTATAGTCACCAACACCATCAACGGTTACGTTGGCAGATATAGTTGCGGCCATGGCGGGCTCGCGCCAGCAGCACACCAAGTTGCTGCAAACTCTGATTGCCAATATGTCTCATCCTGAGAGGAGTCAAGACAGAGAGGAACGCCAACAAAGTTCCTACTCGTATTTCCTTGCGACGCATCCCCCGGTATTCTCAAGGGTGGATGAACCTATTGATGTGGACAACTGGCTCCACACGATGGACATGAAATTCGGGCTGCTCCAAGTTAGGGAACAGCGGAAGACACAGTTCACGGCCCAGCAACTTATGGGGTCCGCAAGCACTTGGTGGCGAATTTCTGCGCCTCTAAACCCATCGAGCGAGTGCTGACCTGGGCGGAGTTCTGGACACCCTTCAGGGCCTATCACATACCGCCGGGTCTTATGAAGAGGAAGACGCAAGAATTCCTCCATCTGCAGCAACGAAACTGGAACGCGCTGGAGTATGCCCGTGTGTTCAAGGATCTCGCCCTCTATGCATCATATCATGCTGATACCGACGAGAAGAGGCGGGACTACTTCTACCAGGGGCTGAATCCGCTCCTGAAGGATAAGCTGGTGATGTTCAATCACGGCAGCCTCAATGAAATGATTGATGATGAGATTATACAGGAGGACTCCGGCAAGGAGTTGGCGGCAGCGGAGAAGAAGCGCAGTGCACCACAAAGCAGCGGAGAGGGAAGTGGTCCTCCCCAGAAACCATCGGGTCAAAGCTGGCAGCCACTGCAGCGACCGATGCAGTATCGCAACCGGCCGTATCCACAGCCGGCATTCTGACAGACATTACCAGCACCTCCGCAGCAACAACAGCAGCAGAAGGTGATGCCGCTTGCATTTGCACATCAGTAGCGCATGCCGGGCTTTCGTCCCCCAAGCACTGGCCAACCATCGATCACATGTTACAAGTGCGGTCGCTAGGGGCACTTCGCCAATAACTGCCCCGAGAAGCAAGGCAGCGGAGTGGCACCACAGTTTCCGGGGAGGAGTCAGCCCCGGAATCCCATTAATGTGCGGCGGGCAAACCCTAAGCCTGGCACCGTCCACCAACTCTTCATAGAGGACGTGCCGGAGGAGGAACCCATTCTTGCGGGTATTTTCCAGCTCCACATACATCCCTCCATAGTTTTATTTGATTTGGCTGCCACGCATAATTTTATTAGCCAAGCATATGTTGCTGAGCACAGTTTGCAAATACTACCCACTGAGAGTCCATATTTGATTTATTCACAGGGTGGTAAAATTTCAGCAAGCATGATGGTTCAAAAAGCACCATTGTGCCTAGGGGGTAGAGTATACCCTACTCTCTCATAGCTTTAGAGGGACAAAACATCGATGTCATTTCAGTGATGTTGTGGTTAACCCGCCATGGCGCTGTTTTAGACACCGTCCTACGAGTCATGCATTTGCACTCAGAAATGCACGAGTCTCATTCATTATTTCTGGACAGTCCGGAAATAGAACTTCCAACTGTATACCAGTCCACCAACATCAGATTGGAAGATATTCCAGTAGTCCGTGAGTTTCCTGACGTATTCCCGGATGATTTACCAGGTATGACGCCCGACTGAGAGGTGGATTTCAAGATTGAACTTGCGCCGGGAACAATGCCAATATCCTGAAGGCCGTACAAGATGGCGCCAAAGGAATTGGCGGAATTAAAAACACAGTTGACGGACCTGCTGGAAAAGGGGTTTATTAGGCTGAGCTCCTCGCCATGGGGATGTTCAGCATTATTTGTGAAGAAGAAAGATGAAATGTTACGGCTTTACGTGGACTATCGTCCACTAAACGCCGTTACGATCAAGAACAAGTACCCGTTGCCACGGACCGACATGTTGTTTGATCAATTGGTCGAAGCAAAGATCTTTTCCAAGATGGACTTAAGATCAGGGTACCACCAGATTAAAATACGGGCTGAGGATATTCCGAAGACGGCTTTCTCGATGAGGTACTGGCTTTATGAGTATCTGGTCATGTCATTTGGTCTCTCCAACACTCCAGCTCATTTCATGTATTTGATGAACTTGGTATTCATGCCAGAGCTTGACAAGTTTGTCGTGGTCTTCATCGATGACATCCTGGTTTATTCCAAGTCGGAGGAAGAACACGCAAAGCACCTGCGTATAGTCTTGCAACGGCTGCGAGATCACAAGCTATACACGAAATTCAGCAAAGCGAATTCTGGATCGCAAGTACCTTTCCTCGGGCATATTATCTCAGCGGAGGGCATCGCTGTAGACTCGAGCAAGATTACACAAGTGCTGAATTGGAAGTCCCCGAGGTCTGTCCACGAGGTATGGAATTTCCTCGGACTCGTGGGATATTATCGGAGGTTCATTCTGAACTTCTCGAAGATTGCCAAGCCTATGACCGAGCTGCTGAAGAAAGATACCAAATATGTTTGGAGTCCACCATGTGAAGCAGCATTCAAGGCTTTAGTGAAGCACCTAACATCAGCACCGGTTTTGCCGCAGCCAGACACAACAAAACCGTTCGATGTGTATTGTGATGCATCCGGCATTGGGCTCAGATGTGTGCTGATGCAAGACCGAAGGCTGGTCGCGTATGGATCACAGCAGCTCAGGAATCATGAACAAAACTATCCAACTCATGACTTAGAACTCGCTGCCGAGGTACTTGCACTCAGGATGTGGAGGCACTACCTACTCGATAACCTCGTGCATTTATATACCAACCACAAGAGCCTCAAGTACATATTCACTCAGAAGGAGTTGAACATGAGGCAGCGAAGATGCTTGGAGCTGATAAAGAATTACGAAATAGAGATCCATTATCACCCAGCAAGGCAAACGTGGTGGCGGATGCACTTAGTCGCAAGTCACACGTTCATAATCTAACCATCACCCCGTTGGAAGAGAGCGAGCCACCATTGCATGTGGTTCCCCATGGAGCTCTCTACAACTTAGCTCTTATCCGCACCATCCGTCAAGAGATAGCAGCAGCCAAGAAACATGACAAGGTTATGTCACATTTGTGGAGACGTGTAGACAGTTGGGAGTTGAAGTGTTTCCAGAAGGATGGAGACGGTGTTCTGTGGTTCAAGGACAGGATCGTCATACCCCGTAACCCGGAATTGAGGAAGAAATTTTTTGACGAGGTTCACTTGTCAAAGTTTTCTATTCACCCCGGCAGCAACCAGATATATCAAGAACTCAGGGAAAATTTTTGATGGACACGTATGAAGCGGGATATTGCTAAATACATGTCTGAGTGTGATACATGCCGGAGGGTTAAGGCTGACCACATGAAGAAACCGGGATTGTTGCAACTGCTAGGCATTCCTACCGAGAAGTGGGAGGATGTCAGCATGGATTTCATCATCAGTTTACCTACTAAATTTCAGAAACATGGTTCAGTGTGGGTGATCGTTGACCGGCTCATAAAAGTTGCCCATTTTATCCCGGTCAATAACAACTACAACGCCAAGAAGTATGCTGAACTGTACATCTCACGGATTCTTTGCTTATACGGCGTACCCCACACTATCATCTCGGATCGGGGCACTTTATTTGTGTTTTGTTTTTGGGAGAAGTTACATGCTGCATTGGGTACGAAACTGATCCGTAGTTCAGCGTACCACACGCAGGCGGATGGGCAAACCGAGCGGGTAAGTCAAATCCTGGAGGACATGTTAGGAGCTTGTGCTATGAACCACGGTAAGAATTGGAATGATCACTTACCGTTAGCTGAGTTCTGGTATAATAATGGATATCACGCCAGCATTAAGATGGCGCCCTACGAGGCGCTATTTGGAAGAAAATGCTGCACATTGCTGAATTGGTGTGAATCCGGCGAAAGGGTTACCTTCGGAATTGATCTTGTCAACACTGCGGAAGAAAAAGTTCGGCTGATTCAAGTGAACTTAAAAGCCGCCCAATCCCGACAAAAGCAATATGCAGACCAGAGGAGATGCCCTCTGCAATTTGAGGTCGGGGATCACGTGTATCTACGTGTTTCTCCGATGAAGGGCGTGAACAGATTCGAGGTCAGAGGAAAGTTGGCACCCCGATTCATCGGTCCATTCCAAGTTCTGGAAAGATGTGGATCCGTTGCATACCGGCTGGAATTACCAGAGACACTTACCGGTGTGCACGGCATCTTCCACATTTCGCAGCTGAGGATGTGCCTCAAGTTTTCAAACACCGTTCAGCTGGGAGATATCCAGGAACTGAATCCGGATTTCACTTACCCAAATCCAAACCTATTTGAGATAATTTTGAATATAATCATTAAAAGGCACTACAGGAACATAAACAATTAACGACGGTTGGAAACCGTAGTTAATAAATGGTAAATCATCATGAATAGGTTATTCACGACGGGGAAGCCTTATTAACGAAGGTTTTCGGCCATCACTGATAATTAGTCGTAAATAAGGTTGTTAACGATGGCACCCGTCGTAAATAAGTTTATTCGCGATGGCTAAACTATCCCGTCGTGAATAAGTTCCCCTGACTGCCATGTGGCTCGGGGGATTCATTCGTGACGGGCCATCATGAATAATACCAATTATTTACGACGGCCAACACCAGTCGTTGTAAATACTATTGGATTATTTATGACGGCCATGACCAGCCGTCATAAACTATTGGCTTATTTACGACGGCCAACACCAGGAAACCATTGGTAATTTTTTAAAAAATTAGAAAATTCTGCCCTGGCTTCGAGGTCAGCCCTGGCTCAATGGCCAGCTCACACAGGCAGTCAACAGAAACAACAACACTAGGCAGTCAAAATATTTAAACATCAACACTAGGCACACACACACCACACTACACACTACCACGTGCGCTACCTCCAGGACCCGGGAACTCATCCTCCAGCCTTCATCCTCCCGGTAGCCGTGGCGATAGCGTGTGAGCCTCGGTCGCGGAGCCCTGTTATGTATATGTGTAGTTAGATAAGTTATAATATTAAATATGCATGTTTGCCGAAGTGAGTTTATTATAACCTAGAATCGATCAAGTTAAACTAGTTTTGACTATGTTTGACTAAGTTTGGTGATATTCTAATAAATTTGGCTAAATTTCATCAAATATGGCTATGTTGTGGAAGTTTGTACCTCTGCTCCTGTATAATGGGCCTGTGGGGGCTGCCACTGTGGAAAGACGACCGGCTGCCTTGCCGACATAGCCTGTGAACATAAAACATTATTATATAACCATCATTGGTATAAAACGACAGGTACACACCTGCTTTGTCATTTGCATCTGTAGCATGAACGAGGCTTGATACTCGTCTTGAGCCCTGCTTGCCGCGGCTTGACGCTCCCTTTCAAGCCGAAGTTGCTCCCTTTCTAGCCGGAGCTCCTCCTGTGTCCTGCAAAGCTCGTCCCGAACACTCTGGAGCTCCAAAGAGCTAGTTTGTCTCAATCCCGCCTGCCGCGATGAAGAGCCACTCGAGGAAGGTCGTGCCTCCCTCGAGTTGACAACTCCATCTTAGATGGCGAACCTACAAAAGAAGAAAGATTATTAAATTTTCATATCTCAAATTCATTGACATTAAATAAAAAAGAGAACTTGCCGTCCGTGAGGTTTCCCACCTACGGTTGCATACGTGGATT
This sequence comes from Neostapfia colusana, assembly GCA_030760725.1. Taxonomy (NCBI): domain Eukaryota; kingdom Viridiplantae; phylum Streptophyta; class Magnoliopsida; order Poales; family Poaceae; genus Neostapfia; species Neostapfia colusana. The sequence continues at coordinate 36,039,813 of JASWHV010000009.1, read as the reverse complement.
CTGGGATGGTTGGCGCGCTCTGCCAATCCAAGAATTCACCGTGAAGCCGCTCCTCCTACTACCCATATCTTGCCTACAAATACGGAAAGATAATATCATCAAAACTATTTGAGAAAACTCAATACAAATACAAAACAACCCACCAGTACGTCTGATGCCGCCAGAGAACACGGCTGGTCAGGCTTTGATGGGTCACTTCCTCTGTGACCCCTCTTTCAGACCTGAATCAGAGTTGTCTTCTTACCGCTCTCGCGCTCCTATATATATGTGTTAGTACAATGAATAATTTAAACATATTTGAAAACAATAGTAATCACACTTACCATGCGTTTAGCCAGACCTAAGTAGCCGTCCGCACCAAACGTGTGCTTCCCATCCGTCCCTCTGCTCTGTCGACGTGTCCTAGAAACTTCCTGGAACCCCTGACTCGCCCACAGACCACACAGGGCATGGTAGTCCTCCGAACGTCCGTCTAACCATGCTACACCGACCTGCATACATTTATTATAAGGTTATAGACTATTTATCTATTGTGCTTCTTCCACATTTTAAAATAAATATTTTACAATTTACCTCTGCGTACTGCTCCGCCGTCAAGTACCTGGGAGCCACGTTCCTGAATACCCCTAGCTCTCCCTCTTCCGGATGCAGCTTCATGTACGCTCTTGTCGCTTGAATTCTTGCCTTCGATAGCGACTGCGTAACAAGCTTCCAGGCGTTCTTATGGAACACGACTCTGGCGTTGTCCACCTCGGCCTCGTCCTCCAAACGGTACCGTGCCTAAAAAAACATATTTATACATCATTGGTATTAACCATATTGTAGACTTGTATTACAAAATATGTAATTCATGCTTACCATGAAGTCGGACCACACAACCTCCTGCTGGTTGCCGTGAGCAACGTGCTGGGCGGTAGCATAATCGTCCCACGATGTGGCGGGGACACCGTTCACTACATCGGGGTAGTGCAAAAGGACAAGCCGCCCGAGGATACTGTTCACCTGCTTGTGGCGTCCTTGACCCGTGAAAGAGTCATCGTACCAAGACCTGATAGAGAATGATAAATCAATACATCTATAACAATAAATAATATAAATTGAAGAGTTAGAGATTTACTTACATATCGCCAACCGAATGAAACTATCCGGTCATCTGGGTCTGTAGGAGCCAGAGGAGGAGCCACATAGTGAAACCTCCTAGTTCGACGCCTCCGAGGTGCCTCAACGTCAGGTGACCCATAGGAGTGGTCACCGGAACAGTCCACAGGTGGGTCCATAGGCTGGCTACCCGACCCCGAAGGGTGGTCAGCCTGTGTTGGCTGCAGAGGATCTTTCGTCTCTAAGTCCTCAGACCTAGACTCCTCCTAATAATTTAAAAGAATCATAATGTAGATGAATTAAGTAATTATTGACATTATAAGATTTACGAAATATTATTTACCTCGTCTGACCGCTGTAAGGCGACTGCTGCGCCTCTCAGCTCTGGTAGCTGACTCATCAATGTAGCCCGTCTAGCAGAAAGTTTGCTAGACGTACTACCCTGAAAGACGTCAGCTTCCCTACGCAAGAAACTTCTCGCTACAATACTCGCCTTTCCCTTTCCTCTACCACTGCTCGATGACATCCTATTGAAAAGAAAAATTGTTAATGAATGTAAAGGAAAATCTATAAGACGAAAGAAGAGATATAAGATGTTACTTGAAAATATATAAGACGTTACTTGAAATCTGTTAAAATTCATCAGTATCATGACCATGAAATCTACTCCTGAATCCAGACCACCGATCTTCTGTCGTGATTGTTTTTCATTTTCATTTTTGCATTTCACAAGTCTCTAAATCTTGAGCATCTCCAACTAACTCATCGAGACCTAGACCAGGTTCAATGACAAAAGAGTCCGGCAACTCTTGTTCTTGGTAAACCTCATCAATCTCAATTTTCAACAAACTATCTTGGTACCCAGCATCATCTGGTGTATATAACTGCTCACGAGGATTCACCTTGTGTACAGCCCACCAAGCATGTAGATTTTTGCATGGATAATGTAAATAATACACCTGTTGGACTTGATATGCAAGGACGAAGGTATCGCGGCCTCGTAGCCGTTCGTTGTGTTTAACTTCTATCATGCCAAATTGGTTATGTAAAGTTCCGTTGTTGTTGTCAAACCATTCGTAGTCAAAGAAGACTACTTTAAGCTCCTTATTCCCGGCAAAACTGAATTCAAGGATATTTTTAATGATCCCATGTAATTAGTTTCCCATCCTTCAGCGTCAACAGCCGTAGTCACAACACCGGTATTACAAGTTGCCGTGAGAGGACGAAGAGCTTCAAGTTCAGTTGAATGGAATCAAATACCATTGACGTTGTATCGACCATAGCTTCTAACTTTAATGGATCCGTAGGACAGCTGACGCAAGTCCTCATGGATACCGGCATCTTTTTTGCACTGTCCAAAATATAGACGTTAGAGGACTATATCGTGCAATACTCGTAAGTCATATGAGAATAAAGACAAGAAAACCTTACATGATCTATAAACCAAGATTGAAAGTTAGTCCCTCCATTTAGTCCATAATGTCGCATTGTTTCTACTTGTTTGCTCGTAGGTTGATGCTTAGATTTCCAATTTTGGTGATCAAACTCACTACATATATAATAAAAAATGATGATTAGAATATATGTATGGCAAATTTGTACCAATTAGTAATAGCTGGTGAACAAACACTTACTTAAAATATTTGTCCATCCCGTCTATATTAGCATACATATAGAGCAAAGCAGCCGTTTTTTCTTCTGTTGTGGCGTCGTAGCTCATGCTACTACCAATGGTAGTGCCTCTCGTTCGAAAAATTGAGAGGTCGGTACAAGGGGGTGCTTCATCGACATTATATCGCAACGTAGGAGCATTAACATTGTGTTCTTCTACAAAGTAAACACTTGAGAAGTAGCGCATCTCCTGAAATGTAAATGCTTCGGCAATGCATCCTTCAACCCTTGCTCTATTGTGAACCATTGGTTTAAGACACCCGAGTGCTCTTTCAATGTGGTACATCCACCTATATTGAACAGGGCCGCCCACTTTAGCTTCATATGGAAGATGGATTAGGAGGTGTTGCATTGGGTTGAAGAACCCTGAAGGGAAAACTTTTTCCATCATAAATACAAAACTAGTATCTCCTTTTCCAACTTCTCAATCATCTCCTTTGTGATTTCTTTAGCACAAAGCTGTCTATAAAAATAGCTCAGCTCGGCTAACACCTTCCTCACTGCATCGTCAAGGTAGCCCCAAAGCATAACCGACAAAAGTCTTTCAATGATTATGTGATAATCATTACTTTTCAACCCAGTGAGATTTCTCGTCTTCACATTCACAGCTCGTCTCAGGGAGCCGGCGGGTGGGGCAGGTGGGGAGCTGGCGGCGGCGGGCGGGTCCGGGAGCCGGCAGCGGTGGTGGGACCGGGGCGGGAGCCAGCGACTGTGGGCGGAGCCGGGCTGCGTGGGAGCGCCGGCGGTGCGAGCAGGCGACTGCGTGGGAGCAGCGGAGAGCGGCAGCGGCGCATAGTCGAATGAGCGAGTGGGGCGGTCGCGCGCGCATGTAAGTAAGGCACTTATTCATGAAGGTGCCGATGCGCCGTCGTGAATAAGCTAAACTAAACTAATTTGAAGTAATTAAACTACACTAATTAAAACATAATTACAAACTAAATTAAACTAATTATAAACTAAACTAATTAAACTAACCTAATTACAACTATCTAAACTAAACAAAATTAAACTAAACTAAGATAATTAATTAAAACTAATTAAAAAAACCTCAATGGGCCGGGTCGGCGGCGGGGGGGGGGGGCAATCCGGGTCGGAGCGGTTGGGGCTGCGGCGGGGGGGGGGGGGGGGGCGGGGCAGAGGGGGGCCTGATGGGCCGGTGCCTGGGGTGGGGCGCTAGGGCGGCCGGCGGGCGGGGCGGCGTCGGCGACGGTCGGGCCAGGAAGGAGCGGCGTCGGCGACGGTCGGGCCAGGGCGGAGCGGCGCCGCGAGGGGGTGGGGCGGCGTCGGTGGCAGTTGCGCATTGGCGGGGCGGCGCGGCGAGGCGTCGGGGATGCGTTGAGGTGGCGGGGCGAGCAGCGGCGGCGGTGAGTGAGTCGGGCACGTGAGTGGGGCGGGCGGCCGCGCGATCGATAACTAGAGCATGTTTACGACGGTGCGGTGCAACCGTCGTGGATAATGCCCTTACTCACGACAGAGATAGGCACTGTCGTGAATAAGACCATTATTCACGACGGCTGTTTTCCACCATCGTGAACAGTTTTATTAACGACGGTACCATCTTAATAGAATTGGCCGTCGTAAATTTGTGTTTTTGCCTCAGTGAGTCTAGTTTGAACTTAAATTCAAATTCAAAATCCTTTCATCCCATGAATTCAATAGTGGGATTCATATTCACACTCAACACATTTTTATAAGCTCACACACCAATTTTCACTCCATTTAGAGTTGATCTTGACATGAGCTATATGTAGCAAATTCAAACTGAATTTGAAATTCAGTTTGCCATTTGAAGCAAATTTAGTCAAACCAACTTTCCACTTTGAATCATTCAAACATCAAGTGGCCAATTTGTAGTTTGATCAATTTCAACGGACAGTGTGATCACAATAATTAGAGTAGTAGGAAAATTCAATTTTGTGGGGCAAATTTGGATTTTGGACCCACTGTCAGTGAGTCAGTTAGCCTTGCATCCAAAATTATCGGTTCTCTCTTTTCTCTGTGTTTCACTCGAACCACCCGAGGACTCACCGAGCGCCAACGAGGCTGCCACCTCCTCGCTGTTGCATCGAGCTGGAGACCTGCTCGGGTTGCATCACACCGCGAGGTGATCTTTTGCCCACACAAACAGAACCAACTCGGCTTTGCTTCCTCGCGCGCACGAACAGAGCTGCCATCGCCACTTCTGTCGAGCGATCGGGTGCCAGCAAAACCACCGTGCACCGAGCATCCCCGAGCCGTAAAACCACACCGGGTGCTCGTCTTACACCTCCACGGCACAAAAGTGTGAAATCTCAAAATTCTATCAAGCGGAGCTGCAAATCACACCGAGAAAATGAGAGGGAATTTAAAACTTTTGAAAATAAAGGTGTGAGCTCCAAATGCTAAATCGAACATGAAAAAATTCCCAAACACGAAGACCTAAATCTACAATTTGGTTCTCCACACATCCAATGGGAGCCCGGCAAATTTTCAGATCATTTGGAAAGGATTTCCTAATTGTTGGAATTAAAACGGGAGGCAATTCGAATTTGAATTTAAACTTCAGTTTCAAATTCCGACTTCACCGAAATCCAAATTTGAGTGCACCATTGTGTTCCTCATATTTCTTTTTGTCTATCCTCCAATTTTGTGAATTTTCAGACAAAATCTGTGTGGAAATCCTAAAGCACAGAGAGGAGGAAGAATTGTGGCTGTGTGGACCCCACTGGATAGAGACACAATTGAACTTTCTCGACGTGCTCTGTTTTGCCTCGGCAGCGAGGGCGCCACCTCCCGACATCCGGTTTCCAACCGATGTCGCGCGCGCCACCTCCTGCTATGCGGCTGAGGACACCGAGTGAAGTGTCGTGATCAGCACGCCCCTGCCCACGTGAGCCGGCCCTCGCTTATCGACGACGCCTCACTCAGCTTCCACGTTTTGCCGTCGCCCGACCACACCCTCGGCTCCCCGGCGCCCGAGTGCTCCGAGCCTCCTCGTGGCCAACATTCTACAGAGAAAAGAACCGCCCTCAGGTGCTCAACACAACCGTGCAAACCTTTCCTCTTCTCATGCATCGCCGAGAACGAGTTTCTCAGTTTCTTGTTTCAGTGTTCATAGAACCGAGCTGCACAAATAACCGAAATTTGTAGTGATCACTTCCCTAAAACTTGTGCCGAGCTACAAAAATGTTTTAGACCTTCCCACGCTCCTCTAGGATCAAAAACCATCAAAATTCATCGAGTTTTGGCGCTGTTCTTCGAAAATTCCGAGCCGCCACCGGTTTTGGTCCTAGGTCACCGATGAGCTCATGGTTGCATCCCCTTTTGATCTGATTTGAGCACATGGTCAAATATATTTCATTGGATTCCTCTCAGTGAGTACTATCAAGGGGTGCATCCTAATTTGTATGAAAATCCCTGGATTTGGCTCATTAATTAAATTAAAGAAAATTTTAGGGAATTAATTATAGGAGTTCTGTTTATTGGAAAATTCCCAATTTTGGGAAGAACCTTCCTCTAAATATACATCAACTCCAGTAACAATTTCAGAGGCATTCGACCTCATTCGCTAGTCCAAATGATGATTCAATCTTGTATGTCTTTGAAAATTAGGAAAATTCTAATAAAATTCCTTAGGCCACATCTTACATCAACTTTGTATGAAAATTTGCAAGCCATACCTCTCTATGATCTAAGGACCACTGTAACAATTTCAGAGCTTGTTGAGGTATTTTTCTCCAGTTTTCTGCTGGTTCTTCCTAATATCCTCCTTATGTCCATTAGAGGGCTCTGTGAATTTTTCTTCCACCACATCCGATACCCAACTAAATTTTTCCTCTGGTTATGTACATAACAGAGCTCATAACTCACTTACAAGTTGGTCTAAACCATTCTTAAGTCATAAAACACTTTTGTTTTATAATGTCTTTACTTGCAATATAAAACTGTGCATATTCATATCGATAGGAAACACGACGAAGGAGTTCGACGAGGAACTCGACTCGGAGCAGCAAGTTGAGGCTTAAATCGTCGCCAAGCTACTGACTTAAAATTAGTATTGAACCTGCAGCAACATAAGGAAAGCCCCGGTTTGCATTTAACAGCATTTACTTATATTTTACTTTGTATCACTTTCATTGGTCTAGTTTGTATTGTGAATTAGGTCAAGGGTGATTGATACTCCAAATGCATGACCCACAAACCCTGGAGTTAAAGTGTAGAACAGGTTAGCTTCGTGTAGTTTTCTGCTAGGCTTAAGTTGTATAGAAATCACTACAAGTCGGTTAGTTGGAAGCTACTCGCGAGGCTAGGATTTTGGTTATGATTCTAGAGAATGGAATAACTGGAATGGAAAGTGAGACCGAGCAGAGAGTAGGAGCAGCAGGACGTTGGGCCTGTGTTGCAGTAGCTCTGTTTGTGTCGGTTAAGGACCGATGCGTATGCTGCCCTATTGAGCAAGTTTGATGTAAAAGCCCGGACTTTTGTAAGGTTTGGTTTCAACTTATGAAGCAAAGTTAAGGAGAAGAAAAGGGGCATTTTTTCTCACATTAAATAATGAACCTAAAAGTGTTCATGTAAGGGAGTTAAAAAAATTCTTTAGTCCATGCTTAACACATGTTAACATGAGGAAAGGATTTCACTCACAAATCTCACTCATGTGCACATCCTTTATGAGTAGAAGATAAGGGAAATTTGAACACAAATTTGAATCATTTGAAAGGATTCGTATTCAGATTGTCTAAATGCATTCGAGTGAATTCACCGATGCATTCCTCAGGTATTCAAGAGCCTAAGGTTCAAATTTGGAGAATTTTATGGTTCGTATACTATTTATTCCGATGAATAAATGAGGGAGAGTTCAAATTCAAATTTGAATTTGGAAATGGAACCAAACTTGCTCTATTTTAAAATCTGAGTTCAGATTTGAGTCTACCATATTTTGTTTGGACTAATCTCCAAGTTTGGTCCAATTTGGAACAACATTTGTGTGGGAATTTCAAAGCAAAGTGAGGGAAGAGTTTGAGAGGGGTGGACCCCATATGTCAGCCACTCCACACAAAGAACCGCCTCTGTTTCCTCTCGGTTGAGCATGCGCCCGACAGCGCGCGGCGCCAGCCGTTGCCGACATCCACCCGGTGCCAGCTCCTGCTTTTAGACCGAGAGCTCGCCCTTATCGTATCACAGAAAAGGAAGCAAAGTTCTCCACTTCCCTTGCTCCCTCGTTCCCTCGCTCGGCTCACTTCCGCAAGAACTCCGGCGCCGCTTCTCGGTCTTCCCCCGTACACAGCTGCCCGAGCTTCTTGTGATCAAACTCCAAACACAGAAAATGAGTGCCAACACGTGCTGTAGCTAATCCCCTCGCTACACCGAAGCTTCATCGCTGCTGTGGAGCACAATTCAACGATCGCCACTGAGACCGATGTGCAACTGGCGAAAGTCCAGTTTGGGTCACCGTGGACAGCGAGCTACGGGCTTCTTTGTCATCCCTTCTCTACACAAAAGAGGTGCCCTTGCATATCCTGATCGTGTAGCCGGAGGTCGTTTAGCGTTCGCTAGAACCGGTAGCAAGAATTTTGCCGTTTCACGAAACCTAGTACATGCGGGTAGGGCTCGGTCTACCCAAAAATTCGAGTTGCACGGTCCACCAAAGCTCGAGTAAACTTGCACATAGCTTCTACACTTCCTAGCGCTCCTCCTTGAAGAAGAACCGAGCGAAAATATCTAGGATCGACCAAGTTCTAGCCGTTTTTCATGCCGCCATGGAGAAATCGCCTCGGGTCACCGTGGAGCTCGATGTTGCCGGCCTTTTCACGGGGTTTGGCGTCCATTTTCAGCATCCTCAAGCTGCCATGGTGCTCACCGAGCAATCCCCGACCGTTTTTATGTGATGTAGCCGGAACCCTAGCGGCCGCTGCCGCCGTCGTGCACCACTTTCCGGTGATCTTCGGTCGCCGTCGACCTCACAAATGAACTCAGCGTGGTGAATAATGTGGGGGCGGCAAGTTTCAGATCGGCCGGTGATTGAGAACCCCAGTACAGTGACCCTCGCCAGCGCACGCCGCCGCCCGACTCTGTTTCGCGCGAGGTTGAAGACGCACTGTGGTGTGAGACCCACTAGCAGATGTTTAAACATTTCTAGGATTTCCTTAATTTGGTTCAAACTTTGAAGAGCCACAACTTTGTGTAGGAGTGTCCAAAAATTGTCAAATAAATTTTTTTGGATTCCTCTCAGAGAATTACTATCCAGGGGGTCAGCCCCATATTTATGAAAATCCGTGGATTTGGCTCATTAATTTATATAAAGAAAATTTGGTAGACATTTTTCCAGGAGTTATGTGTATTGGAAAATTCCCAAATTTGGGCAGGAGATCCTTCCAAATATACTTGAACTGCAGTAAAAATTTCAGAGGCAATTGACCTCATTTGCTTGGCCAAATGTGGTGTTAATTCCTTATGTCTTTGAGAATTGGAAAAATAGAACAGAGCCATTTTCAGATTTTTCCCAATTCTTGTAAAAATCATATATTTGTGTAGGAACCTCCAAATTTAATGATTCAAATTGGGTTAGATTCAGATTGAAATACTATATCCAAATATGCAACCCAATTTGAATTAGTCAATAACTAATTCTAGAAAATTCTTTAAATCTTATCAGTAAAAGAATTTTAGAGGGGGTTTGGTTTATCCAAAAATCCTAACATTTGGTCAGAATAATCCTTAGGATGTTATTAAAATCCTGTAAAAATTTCATCTCATTTGTATTTATTTGTGTGGGAGAATTCAGATTTCAAATTGCTGTGTTCAAATGAATACTGAAGCTTTTCAGAAAAAAGTCCCAGAGTTGGAAAATTCAGTTCTGGGCAATTCTTAGCTCCAAAAATCCTAGAAAAATTAATTCATGCTCTATGAACTATAATTGAAATTGTAGTTCACTAAGTTGGGCATGAACATATGAGTTACTTCAGAATTTATTACTTGTTGCTTAATTGCTTAAGGAATTGTTCTGAATAAACTACTCAGTGAAATATGCTAAATTTTAGTCCAGAATCTTTTCATGTGACCAGGAACGCACATGTAAATTTTGAGATCAAGTTGAGCTTTGGATCTTCTTGTCCTTATTCTCCAATCTTATGCATATGAGAAAAACATAGGGATTAGTGGAGAAATTATGGGGGACACAATTTCTATCCACCTTAGCTGCAATTTGGCAAGCTAAGTCTCTGCGTAGTGTATGACTTCATGTAAAAATTTTGAAGTCATTTGAGATTAGGATCTGTAGTTCTACCCAAATCATTGGAGCTCAACTTATATGTTCATTAGGAACTTAGCTAGGGATGTAATAAAACATCTAAGGTAGATTTAGTTCCTTTGATTTCTTTGCACAATAGAGGCAACAATATCATCCTACCATCTCCGCACACCCTCTGTTCTTAAGAAATTTAAGTCTCTTAAAGTCTTTAAATTGCATTATAAAAGATTATGCATATACATGTCGATAGGGTTCACGACGGAGGAGTTCGACGGAACCATCCCTTGACGTGTGGATCAGTTGAGCAAGTTCAGAAGGATCAAGGGACGAAGATCACTAACTTCTATTATATACTACTACCCTGCAAAACAGGCAAGCCCCGGTTTGCATCCAATTTTACAAGTTTTTATTTGTATATACTTTATATTGTCTAGAATACTAGTTTTGTATTATGGCTAGGTTTGTATGACACTCCACATGCATGTCCCAGAAAAACCCTGGAGTTTGATTTAGAGTAGATTATCACTTAATTATAACTGCTGTTCTCAAGTTAACAAAAGTGGATTAAAAGAGGCTTAACTCGAGTAGGCTGTTTTCTCCTTGTGAACCGGGATTAAGAGGGATCAATCGGAAGAGTTGGGAATTGATCCTCTTAGTTGGGAATGGAGACTGGGCAGTATGGATGGAAGGCTCAAGGACGTGGTCCTGTGAACCTAGTCTATGTCTGAGTTGATTAAGGCCCGTGCTCGTGTGAGGCCCCGCTGGACAAGTTTGAGTTGTGTACCGGATGCATAGTGACAATATGGGATCTATGAAACCGATGTAACATGTTAACCTGGGTGTCGAGGCATTCCCCACCGTCTTATGCGGGTGCTGAAAAGATAGAGAAGTCGGCTCTATGAGAGTTTGCCGTAGTGAGACTTAATCCAAGTCAGTGGGACCGGTTCGATATTTTGGTGTCGTGTGAAAGGTTGCCACGTACGACGTTGAGGGGATTGGTTGATCACCGGTCTCAGATGGGCGTATGTGTCGTGTCAGCCAGGTGTTTTTGAGTCGAATCACCATCGCTTGCGGTAGTGAGCATACTTGCACACTGAGTCGTGACGTAGTAAGAAATTGGGAAAAGTTAATATGCTTCGTGAGTAATCCTCATATTGGAGATGAGGGATGATCAATACCTTCAATAAATTTACTTTCCACCTTGGGCTAGTAGCGTCGAGACAAAGCGTTTCTTGTTTGATTGTGGAGTCTCGGCGTTGATGGCACAAGGTCTGTATGGGTCTAGGGTAGCTCAATAAAGTTACATTCTCCTCGGACAAGTGGCATCGAGACGAAGTGTTTCTTGTTTGATTGTGGAGTCTCTATGTAAATTGTTTGAGGGCTATAAAAGTTGCTTAAAACTTGAAGTAAGGACTCTCCTTTAGCTCAAGTTCATATTTTGTGCAAACTTCTATATTCAGCCCTCTATTTTAAGCATGTAGAGTTTCATGACTAGAGTTGACGGTTAAGTCTTGCTGAGCTTTATGCTCACGGATACTACATGAGTTGTTTTGCAGGTAATAACACTACGCTGATAAGTACGGTTGTCCGATGAGACAGGGAACTCTCTGAGTGGTGAACTCATGGAAACCCCTGCCGGTGCTATTGTGATCGTGTTGCTAGTGAGAAGGGTCCACGGACTGGACGTCTTATCTGTTGCTTAGCATATATATGAGACGTGAGTTGTATCAGTTTTCCGCTGTAGATTATTTTGAGAAGTATTTGTAAAATTCACACTTTGTAGCTTCCGCTTGAGTTATGTAATATGATGCTTTATTCTGTGTGCTGTTGGGTGCCGCATCGCACGGCACCACCCAATGCGATTCCCGGGCGAGCGGCACGGCCCTGTGATCGGTTCTGGGCCCTCACATTTGAACAGTACCGGATGCATACTAAAATTATGGGGTCCAGAAAACCGATGTAACTCGGGTACTCTCGTGTTGAAACTTATACCGCCGTCCTTTAAGGGTTCGTGTCAGAGGTGTAAACCCACTAGAGGAGCAACTTCGACGTGTTCCGCGTAGTGGCCCTTCTGATGGGTCGGTAGAACCGGTTCGGCATTGTAGTGACGGGTGAATGGTTGCTACATACAACGCAAGAAAGGGCTCTTGTGTGAGTCTTTCGAGGTGGGTGTATGTGTCGTGTGTTCTGGGTGTGTAACGATTCGAATGACCGTCCCTCGCGGTTATATGGGTACCACTTGTTCACTAAGTTGTGACATACTAATTACTTCCAGATGAAGTGAGGTGAACCATTGTTGTTGTGAAGTTCTTAAGTTCATTGTATTGCAAACCATGTATGCTATAGTTGTAGAGCTCACTAAGTTTATCTTCCACTGTGGGCATAACCACATCGGAGGAAAGCATTTCTTGTTTGATTGTGGACTTTTGATGTGAGGGCTGCCTAAGGTATATTAATCTGCTGCTATAAAATGGGAAGTAAGGATTAACATGTAGGCGTGTCTTTATTGCAACATCTTTTTCCTATATTATGAATCCCTGCATGTAGAGTTTCATGATTAGGAGTGTCGGTTAAGTCTTGCTGAGCTTTCGAGCTCACGGTTGCATTATTAGTGTTTTACAGGTTATATAAAATTTGCTATGAAGATGATTGTTCGGTGAGACATCGGAGACTCACTGGAAACCTTGCTGCTGCAGTCACTTTTGTTGAAGCTAGTAAGAAGTGTCCGCGGGCTGGACGTCTTCTCTTTAACATAGTTAGGACCGAGAGTACGTGTGTATGTATATTTCGCTACGTGTACCTTCATGGTACATTATGTTGTAAATGACACTATATTGAGAAATAAAATACTTTGTATGTTTTGGTTTCTTTTCGTGTATGCTGTTGGGTGCTGCATCGCACGGCACCACCCAATGTGTATCCTGGAGTGTGGATCCTGGAAGGGGTTCCCCATAGGTGTGTTACAGAGCCGCATTGGGAATAGCACGCATGAAAAGAGCATATTTTCAAAAACTTAGAAGTATACGAGTGAGAAACGTACAGTATGCCTACATAAGGACTATTAATAGCATAGTTATTTAAGGTGGCAAGCTAATAGTGTGTTATTATTCAGTATTTTAATTCTGTAACGACGCACCTACGTGGAGGTAAGCATGGTAAGGAACGCCACCGAAAGCGGATCAATTTCGGTTAGCTCCCCTGACGAGGAAAGTGGTTCAGGTTATAGGTCTCACAGCTTGGTGTGAGACGTCAATATGAAACTCTTGAACTCTTCATGTTCCTGAGTTCATATGAAACGCTGGTCCCTAGCGTGCATTAGGCAAGAAAGTGGAAACCCTATCATATGGTCAGTAACGTGATAGTGTGTTCTTCTAGAATTAGCCTAGGAGGACATTCACAGCGCTTGCCATGGCGTGCCCTGCAGGGAAGTAAGTGGTATCCGTTGGGTTGATAAAATTCCCAACCGTGATGACCCGTTCACACTCTACTCGGGTTCCCCATCGTGTGGTGTGAAAACACGACCATGTACCTTGAGACGTGCTTTGACTCAAGGACGGCCTGTATGGCAATGATACGGGGCGTATGTTTTTACTATGATATGGACCTGCCTGAAATGGAAAACCTCTTGTGTGCTTCATTATTGATTGTTTTTCTGCAGTACTTGACCATGTTAGAACATTGCGTTTAGAAAACGTGTGTGAATGATCGTTTTAGTGCCACCCCTTGAGATGTATATGCTGGTGTAACGCCGGTTAGGATTTTTGATTTGATGAGGAAATGTAGTACTGTGATATGTTTTCAACTGCATGAAAAATGAAGTTTTCGAAGAAAAGAGTAATTTTGCAGTCTAGGATTCCATTAGGGGTTAATGAACTCCTATATTAAACTAAGAGTCAATTGGGAGGTGTAGTTTTCATCTCAAACATTTAGATATGATCTCCCCTGTTCTCGGCAGAAAATTTTGCTGAAATTGAACAGAACATAACTTTTGATTGGTTGAACCAATGGAGGTGAGGGATACATTTCCGGAAAGGTTTTGAAGTCTTCTACAACTTTTCCGTAGAACTCCAGAAAAGAATCTCCCTCCAAATGGATAAAAATCTCAGATGAGTATTAATTGTCCAAAAACAAAGCAGACCAAAAATGCTCTCTGGGATTTTCTGTATATCAACCATAACTTCTTGTAGAAAAATCTCTAAGGGTCATGCAAGACACCGTTGGAAATTTTTTGATATGTTCTATGACTTTGTAGTTCAAAGTTTTTACTGATTTAGGGTAGAACTTTATGAAATCTTGCGGACAAAGCAGCCACTTTCAGAGGAGGTGCTGTCAAAATTGTTCCAGATTTCTGTCAACTTTGAAATATCATAACACCTAATCCAGGATTGGTATTATGGAAAATAAATACTCGTTGGAAATATATTGAATTTATATAAAACTTTAATATTCAACTTGAGATATGAAACTGCCATTTTCATAATCAAATTCTTGGATTAAGGCCAAATGGTCATTCTGAACAGAGCATTGTTCATTGCCCATGTAACTTAGGACTTGTTGTGGATATGATGGTTTTTATACTTCGCTAAGTTTCATGACATATTCATTAGTTATATTTCATCATTCCTTGTTGTTTATTTAAGTTTTTGACAAACTTGAACAAACATTGTTTATATTTCAGAATTGACAAAAACCTTGTTTCCTTCATATATGCTGCACAGTTGATGTGATGCTTTTGTGGTTAATAATTTCGAGTTAAAGCTGAGTACACTCTTGGATATTGACCGTAAATTGCTTGCTCTTGCAGTATGGATCATAATTCTGGGTATGATTTTGGTGATTCCAGCCGTGATGGAAATGATTCGTCGCAGCGGCGATCACCGCCATCATCAAGCGGACTGGCAGAAGTGTTGGGAAAAATGGCTGAGTCTCTTGAGATGTTGGTGCAGCAAGGCATCCGCCAAGAGACCTTACAGCATAATCCCACACTGAATACTTATCTGGACTTTCTAGCAAGACAACCACCGGTATTCTCTGAAGCTAAAGAAGCCTTGGAGGCAGATCATTGGCTCTGGGTGATTGAATCCAAATTGGACATGCTCCAGTGTGATGAATATGAGAAGGCTTTATTTGCCACTCAGCAACTTCATGGATCTGCTGGGGCTTGGTGGTCTGAATATCTTGCTAAGATCGCTGAAGGCCATCGTGTGACATGGACGGAGTTTCACGATGCTTTCCGTGCACGTCATATCTGTGAGGGCATCGTCCAAACTAGAGTTGAAGAGTTCTATGAACTCAAGCAAAGAGGGATGAGTGTTATGGAGTACTTTACGGAATTTAACCGTTTAGTACAATATGCATCCTTTTATGTGGATAAAGAGATGATGAAGTGTCAGTACTTTTTCCGAGGCCTCAACGTGGAGCTTCGTGCGAAAATGGCACTATTAAATAAAGGGAATTATAGCGAGTTAGTCAATGCCGCTATGATTCAAGAAATAGCTGAACTCCAGCATAACGAAAGTAAGAGAAAGAGAAGATTATCACCGTCAAGTACGGATGATTATCCTCAAGAATAACCGCGATATATTGCTTTTAGTCCAGGGTGGAGATTCAGTCCTTTGACGGACCACCGCAGATCCGATTCCATCCGTACTCAACAACAGATGTTCAGCCACTGCTGCAGCAGCAACAAATGAGTTTTTGTGCACCCCCACCTCAACAAAATGCACAAGTATATCAACCACTTCCATCCTATGAAGATCCTGAGCTCGCATCGTACGATACTTGTAGTGATGTGGTGCATATCACTCAGGAGTGCCATGTGACCAAACAGAGCAGAAGTAACATGTCATCTCAAGCTGCAAAGAAATTCCATGGTCAGCCAAGGAGGACAGCACTGAAAGTGGGAAACATAAACTATACGGCAGTTGAAGATGTTCCCATGGGAGAACCCGTGTTTGCGGGCATGTTCAGCCTACATGATCAGCCCACATTCGTGTTGTTCGACTCGGGTGCCACACATGATTTTATCAGCAAAGATTATGTGGTTAAGCACCAAATACCCTCAGCTATCTTGGCCGCCTCTTATCAGATTAATTCACCGGGAGGTAGTAGGACAGCGGGCAGAATTGTTGCTCGAGCGCCTATATGTTTGGATGGGCAGATATATCCTACTACTCTTATCATCCTGGAAGGCTTGCGGATTGATATCATCATGGGAATGGCTTGGTTGACACATCACCAAGCTATCTTTGATATTAGTTCACGAACGGTGCAGCTGAATTCCGGGCAGCACACGTTGATTCTGAGAAATGTTGCACCGGAAGTTACTGCTGTACACTATGTTGAAGCTAAGAAACTGGAGGACATTCCAGTGGTCCGAGAATATCCGGACATGTTTCCCGATGATCTACCGGGCATGCCGCCTGAACGTGAGGTGGAGTTCAAAATTGAAGTAGCACCAGGAACCACACTGATCTCTCGGAGGCCGTATAAAATGGCATCGAAGGAACTCGCGGAGCTGAAGGAGCAGCTAAATTATTTGTTAAGCAAATGCTTCATTCGACCCAGTTCATCCCCGTGGGGATGTTCCGCGTTGTTCGTCAAGAAAAAGGACAAGACTCTGAGATTCTGTGTGGACTATCGTCCGCTCAATGTCGTAACTATCAAGAACAAGTATCCACTACCATGTATCGATATGCTTTTTGATCAACTAGTGGGTGCTAAGGTTTTCTCTAAGATGGATCTTCGGTCCGGATATCATCAGATCAAAATCCGGGCGGAAGACATACCAAAGACGGAATTCTCGACAAGATACGGGTTATATGAGTATCTCGTCATGTCATTTGGACTCACCAATGCTCCGGCCCATTTTATGTATTTGAGGAATTCAGTCTTCATGCCGGAGTTGGACAAGTTCGTCGTGGTCTTCATCGACGATATCTTGGTATATTCTAAATCAGAGGAAGAACACGCTGAGCATTTGCATATTATGCTCCAACGCCTACGGGATCACAAACTATGTACAAAATTTGGCAAGTATGAGTTTTGGATCAACCAAGTGTCATTTCTTGGGCACATTATTTCTGTGGAGGGCATTGCGGTTGATCCAAGCAAATTGTCCAAGTGCTTAATTGGAGTTCGCCAAAATCAGTCTACGAGTCCGTAGTTTTCTCGGTTTAGCAGGTTACTATAGGAGATTCATTCCGAATTTCTCCAAGGTCTCTAAACCGATGACGGAACTTCTAAAGAAATGAAAGAAATATGTGTGGAGTGAAGCATGTGAGGAAGCGTTCAAAGCATTGGTAAAGCACCTCACAACAGCCCCAGTGTTGGCGCAGCCCGATACAACTAAGGCTTTTGATGTTTATTGCGATGCGTCCGGCATCGGCCTTGGCTGCGTGCTCATGCAAGAATGGCAAGTGGTCGCATATGGATCCCGGAAGCTTCAGAATCATGAGCAGAATTATCCGATCCATGACCTCAAGCTAGCTGATGTGGTCCTTGCTCTAAAAATGTGGAGGCACTATTTACATGGAAATTTAGTCCACCTCTACACCGACCACAAGAGTTTAAAATAAATCTTCACACAAAAGGAATTAAATATGAGGCAGCAAAGATGGTTAGAGTTAATCAAGGATTATGAACTATAAATTCATTACGATCCTGGAAAAGTGAATGTGGTTGCCGACTCACTTAGTCGGAAATCAAATGTTCATAACCTAACCATGGCTGCAATGGAAGAAGAAGAACCGAGACTGCGCTTGGTTCCCTATAGCTCATTGTTTAATCTTGCCCTCATTCCTACAATTCGAGATGAAATTGTAGAGACGCAAAAGAAAGATAAGGGCATGGCACATATCAGGGAGAGAATCGACAAAGGAGAGGTAAAGTGCTCGGAAAGATGAGAACGGTACGTTATGGTTCAAGAACCGTATAGTCGTACCGCGGGACATGAAGCTTCATAAGAAATATTAGACGAAGCACATTTATCAAAAATTTTCATTCATCCGGGCAGCAACAAGATGTACCAGGATTTGAAAAACATGTTTTGGTGGACACTGATGAAGTGGGAAATAGCTAAATACACATCCGAGTGTGATACAGGTCGGAGGGTAAAAGCCGATCACATGAAGAAACCTGGATTGCTGCAGCCCCTTAATATTCTGGCATGGAAGTGGGAAGATGTGAGTATGTATTTCATTGTCGGGTTACCGCTCACCTCTAAGAAGCATGATTCGATTTGGGTGATTGTTGACCGATTAACCAAATCAGCACACTTCATACCGGTAAATGTGGGATTCAACACCAAGAAGTATGCGGAGTTATACATTGCACGGATCTTATGCCTGCATAGAGTCCCAAGAACAATAATTTCTGATTGAGGTGCACTGTTTGTTTCTCGTTTCTGGCAACAGCTGCATGCATCTTTGGGAACAAAATTGCTTAGAAGCTCCGCATATGACCCTCAAACCGATGGACAAACCGAAAGGGTGAATTAAGTCTTGGAAAACATGTTGAGAGTGTGTGCCATCCACCACGGTAGGAATTGGGATGCTTATTTACCATTGGCGGAATTCTCGTACAACAAAAGCTATCAGACGAGTATCAAGATGGCACCATATGAAGCTCTCTACAGCCGGAGATGTCGCACACCGCTGAATTGGTGCAAATCCGGTTAGAGGGTGACAGTCAGGATTGATCTTGTCAATGACGCCAAGGAATGAGTTCGGGTCATACAAGCAAATTTAAAGGCTGCTCAATCTCGACAGAAGAGCTATGCAGACCAGCGATGTCGACCACTGAACTTCAACGTTGCAGAGTACGTATATCTCCGCGTATCTCCAATGAAGGGAGTTAATCGATTCAGTGTAAAAGGGGAGCTCGCTCCCTGGTTTATCGGTCCATTTGCTATCACAGAGAAATGTGGACTCGTAGCCTACCGGCTTAGATACCAACAAACCTCGCTGGGGTGCATGACATGTTTCACATTTCCCAACTTCAGAAATGTCTCAAGAATACCATTGCTGTCCGCACTGAAGATCTCCAGACATTGCAACCGGACCATTCCTATACCGAGCATCCAATCCGGATTATTGATGAAAAGTCTCGGTTGACAAGGAATCGGAAGCTCCTATTTTATAAGGTGTTATGGAGCAATCATACCACGGAGGAAGCAACATGGGAGAGTAAAGAATACCTCCGTTCAAACTATCCGGACTTGATGTCCGCTCATATACAGTAATTCCTTCTCTACCGTTGTATCTCTTCTTTTGGAATCTCGGGATGAGATTCTTTTTAAGGGGGGGTGTGAAATCCCAAAATTCTAGCAAGTGGAGCTGCAAATCACACTGAGAAAATGAGAGGGAATTTAAATCTTTTGAAAATAAAGGTCTGAGCTCCAAATGCTAAATTAAACATGCAAAAATTTCCGAACACGAAGACCTAAATCTACAATTTGGTTCTCCACACATCCAATGGGAGCCCGGAAAATTTTCAGATCATTTGGAAAGGATTTCCTAATTGTTGGAATTAAAACAAGAGGCAATTTGAATTTGAATTTAAATTTCAGTTTCAAATTCAGACTTCACTGAAATCCAAATTTGAGTGCACCATTGTGTTCCTCATATTTCTTTTGGTATATCCTCCAATTTTGGGAATTTTCGGACAAAATCCGTGTGGGAATCCTAAAGCACAGAGAGGAGGAAGAATTGTGGCTGTGTGGACCCCACTGGACAGAGACACAATTGAACTTCTTCAACGTGCTCTGTTTTGCCTCGGCCGGGAGGGCGCCACCTCCCGACGTCTGGTTTCCAACCGACGTCATGCGCACCACCTCCTTCTATGCGGCTGAGGACACCGAGTGAAGCGTTGTTATCAGCACGCCCCTGCTCACGTGAGCTGGCCCTCGCTTATCCCCGACGCCTCGCTCAGCTTCCACGTTTTGCCGTCGCCCGACCACACCCTCGGCTCCCCGGTGCCCGAGTTCTCCGAGCCTTCTCGTGGCCGATGTTCTACAGAGAAAAGAACTGCCCTCAGGTGCTCAACAAAACAGTGCAAACCTTTCCTCTTCTCATGCATCGCCGAGAACGCATTTCTCAGTTTCTTGTTTTGGTGTTCATAGAACCGAGCCGCACAAACATCCGAAATTCATAGTGATCACTTCCCTAAAGCTTGTGCCGAGCTACAAACATGTTCTAGACCTTCCCACACTCTTCTAGGATAAAAACCATCAAAAATCATCGAGTTTTGGCGCTGTTCTTCAAAAATTCCGAGCCGCCGCCGGTTTTGGCCCTAGGTCACCGATGAGCTCGTGGTTGCAGCCCCTTTTGAGCTGATTTGAGCGCATGACGGTGATGAGGGTGCCACCACGGTGCTCTAGGAAGAAGAACCGAAGCTTTTGAGCTATCCTAGCGCGAGTTCGATGTCGCCGCCGCCGCTCGTCGCTGACGCATTTTAGGTGGCCGGTGGCCTCGGCCGACCCCATGGATGAGTTCCCCGTGTCCCTAAAGTGAGAGGCGGCGAGTTTGGGCCCTATAGATGGCCGGGAGCCTCGGTCAAGCGAACCTCACCGGCGCCCACCGCCGCGCGCCGCCACCCGAGCCCCTGCTGTCGCGAGGTTAAAGAAAGGGGTAGGTCCCACTGTCAGCAGTTTAAAATTTTCCCAAATTTCTGTTCAGATTTTCCTCAAACTTCAAATGCTCATAACTTTTAGTAGGAACCTCCAACAATTGTCAAATAAATTTCATTTGATTCCTCTCAGTGAGTAGTATCCAGGGGTGCATCCCAATTTTTATGAAAATCCCTGGATTTGGCTCATTAATTCAATGAAGAAAATCTTAGGGAATTAATTACAGGAGTTCTGTTTATTGGAAAATTCCCAATTTATGGCACAACCTTTCACTAAATATACTTGAACTCCAGTAAAAATTTTAGAGGAATTGGACCTCATCTTCTAGGCCAAATAATGATTCAATCTTGTCTGTCTCTGAAAATTAGGAAAAAAACAGAAACATTTTTCTAGCTTTTATCCAATCTTGTAAATTCCATATTTCTGTGTAGGAAGCTCCAAAAATTGTGAAACCAAATCCTATAGACTCATAAGACTCCCAAGATTCTGAAAAACCAAATTTGGAGCATGCCAAGATCCTAGAATTGTCAAAGGAATTCAGAGAAGGCAAATAGCTAAGAAAATTCTTTAGGCCACATCTTACATCAACTTTGTCTGAAATTTTGCAAGACATACCTATGTACGGTCTATGGACTACTGTAAAAATTTGAGAGCAAGTTGAGGTCATTTTCTCCAGTTTTCTCCTGGTTCTTCCTAATATCATCCTTATTTCCATTAGAGGGCTCTGCGAATTTTTCTTCCACCACATCCGATGCCCAACTAAATTTTTCCTCAGGTTCTGTACATAACAGAGCTCATCACTAACTTACAAGTTGGTCTAAACCATTCTTAAGTCATAAAACACTTTTTGTTTATGATTTATTTAGTTGCAATATAAAACTGTGCATATTCATATCGATAGGAAACACGACAAAGGAGTTCGACGAGGAACTCGACTAGGAGCAGCAAGTTGTGGCTTAAATCGTCACCAAGCTACTGACTTAAATTTAGTATTAAACCTTCAGCAACATAAGGAAAGCCCTGGTTTGCATTTAACAGATTTTACTTATATTTTACTCTGTATCACTTCCATTGGTCTAGTTTGTATTGTGCATTAGGTCAAGGGTGATTGATACTCTAAATGCATGGCCCACAATCCCTTGAAGTTAAAGGGTAGAACAGGTTACCTTATTGTAGTTTTCCGCTAGGCTTAAGTTGTATAGAAATCGGTACAAGTTAGTTAGTTGAAAGCTACTCGCGAGGCTAGGATTTTGGTTTAACGGGGTATGAATCTAGAGGATGGAATAACTGGAATTGAATGTGAGACCGAGCAGAGAGTAGGAGCAGCAGGATGTTGGGCCCGTGTTGCTGTAGCTCTGTTTGTGTCAGTTAAGGACCGATGCGTATGCCGCCTTGTTGAGCAAGTTTGAACAGTACCAGACGAATACTAGAATTATGGGGTCCAGGAAACCTATATAACTCGGGCACTCTCGTGTCGAAACTTATACCGCCGTCCTTTGGGGGTTGGTGTCAGAGGTGTAAACTGTGGCGGACCAGAATCCGCTCATCCCGGATCACAGAGGGTGGTGCCGCACGATGCGACACCCGACAACACACATCATAAAGATACATTGTATTACATAGAAAACCAACTGAAATGTACAAAGTAGTACATTACTCAGTTACAAACTAGTATTTCTATTACACAGCGGAAGTTAAACTTGTACAGCTCATGCCCGGCTACCTAGCAAAAGTGGGTTGCCCAGCCCTAGGGCAACCCACACTAGCTGCACTCCTCAGCTCAGCGCGGCGTGTACGGCTCCCACTCAGCCGTGGTCCCCGATGGAGGGTAGACCTCGCCGGTGGACTCGTACCCCGAGTCCGTGGGATGCTCCTCACCTGAAAAATACTTATAGCAGCAACCATGAGCACGAGGGCTCAACAAGACTTAACCAACTCACCTAGGCATGAAACTCTACATGCAGATGGTACGAACATGGGATAGTAAATTTCAGCAAAGGGACACGCCGACAAGTTCATCCTTAGTTCACCTTTTAGCCACAAGTTAACAGTTCATGAATAAGAAATTTAGTAAGCAATATTTGGTGGCATACATGTAGTAATACGATTATACATGTCAGCAGAATTGAATCATAACATTCCATAGTTTATCTACGTTACGACACAGTGAACAAGCGGTACTCGTCACCGTGAGGGATGGCGAATCGACTCGATATACACCTGCAGGGATACCTGAAGAGCACGTCACGTACGCCCACCCGTGGAGCTGCACAGCACGCTCACTCAATGTTGTATGGGACAACCTTTCACCCAACAGCCCAAACGTCAAACCGGTCGCACCGAAACGGACAGGAGGTTCCCTACACGGAGCATCTCTCTATGCCCGTTAGCAGATTTCCACCTTGCTGCCCTCAACCTACACCTATAAATCGGTGTGCTATGCCTCGACGCCCGGAGGTTTAGGTTACATCGGTTTATTGGGGCCCATATATCCGATATTCCTTCGGTACGTTCAATACTTGTTCAGCAGGGCCGCACACGGATCGGTCCTCAATCGACACGGACAGGGCTGCGCACACAGGACTTCCTATTGCTGCGCCCTAGCCCCTGCCTAGTCTCATTTTCATTTCTAAAGTGATCTCACATCACTCGAACCAATCCCGTGTGTCCCAAGCCTAACTCGCGAGTAGATTCCAACTACTCGACTTGTACCGAAGTTCTATGAATCATTAAGCATAGCCTGTCTACTCGAGGACTTAGACACTACCCTCACTATTATAGGGAACACCTCGTCATGCATTTGGGGTCTCAATCATCCTACACCTAATGCACATATATACACCTCACACTAAGTATGTAAACAAAGCAAAACTTTATAAATTTGGTTAATGCAAACCGGGGCTTGACTTGTTGCTGCTTGTCAGGAGTTAGGGCTTCGTCCGGAAGAAGCAAGTCGAGCACTTCCGGAGTTTCCTCGCCTTCAGCGACTACATGTCAACGAGATACTATATGTCAATTCAAATGGAATGTTTAGAACCAAATAAGTAATTACTATAATTCTAGATAGCCCTCCCCTTTAGTTCTGAAATTTTTATGGTGGCTTGGTAGGGTCCTAACCAGAGTCTTGACCAAGTTTCATTTGACACAAAGTTCATTTGAGGTTTGTACAAATAAAAGCCTATTTGGTCAATATTAGAGCCTCTAAGGAATTACAGGGGTTTTCTGTAAAAGTCCCAAAACGTGTAAATAGAAAACTTGAGCTATGAATAAAGTTGAGTTTGAATACAAGAAATGGGACTTACAAAAACTTTTGTTTACTCATGAAAGTGTTGGCATGTGCAATAAAACTTTGAATTCAGATTGAATTAAGAGGGTCACTTCAAAAAGAAGAAGGGCATTTTCAAAAGAGGAAATTCAAACTGTTGTTTGAGAAGTTGTATTTGCAATGGCCAACTCAAAGATCAGAAGGCATATTTGAATTCGTCAGGTCCAAATTATGAGGGAGCCAAGTTTTGAGCAAATTTGGAGGGGCTTTGATATGAATATCAAAGGAATTTGTAAATTTCATCCAAATTTGAATTTAAACTTGAAACTGTGGCACAAATTGTCAAATGGCAAAATGGCTTTTGAATTTGGATCCTTCACAGATGAATTTACAATGTGTCAAAATTTGGAGATCTTTTGGGGCAGAGAGGAGCTGTGGGCCCCATTTGTCATTGAGAAGGGGGTGTAAACCTTACTGCCTAAGTCAACCTGTTCCTCAGTTCACACCCGAGCGCGTTGCTCTTCTCCCGTGAGCTGCCACGCGCTGCCGACGGAGGACCCGGAAGCACCTCTCGAGCTGCTTGGGGATCGATTTTTCGTTGCTCTTATCGCCTTCACCGAGAGCGCCGCGCCTCACCCGACAGCCTCACACCACTGCCATCCTTACCACACGCCTCCCTCATCGAGCTCCTGCCGCACGGAGAGAAATCCTCGGAGCACCGGCGCCCGGACGCCTCAGCAGCTTCCATGCTGAGCTAAGCCACCCTACAGCCCCGCTGGACCTCCCTCGACGTGGCCGAAGCGTTAACCAGGCTCTAGCCGTGCAGAAACTCCGGTGTCGAGCTCAGTTCTCCGCCACCGCACCGGAGGAAGCCACCGCGGCAAGATCACGTTGCCCGGCCACCACAGAGCATCTCCCGTCATGCTGCAAAAGCAAAAAGGTGCGCCTGTAACCCTTCTTGCTCCACAGAAGCACTGGTAGCTTGTCACCGGCCGTGCTCGCCGGAATTTGGTTTTCCCCACAGACATGCAATATGAACCGCATGCAGAAAACCGAGAAATTAGGGCAACACGGTGCACCACTCATCACCAGACTTAGAAACCCAGCTGTAGACACTCGTGCGGGCACGTGGGATTAAGAACTAGAGAGAACCGTCGAGGAAACCTTCGGTTCTTCGGGTTTTTCGAGTTTTCACTGAAATCCACCTAGGTCGCACGATGAGCTTCTAGTTGCCGTTGTTTCTCACGAGATCAGAACCTGGGACGTTGCTCCCTAGGTCGTGGTGATGCTGTAGGAGCTAACCGGAGCAAGGTTGTGGCAGTACAGCGCCCTAGCGACGTCGCCGAAGTTGCCGAAGCCACTGTCGCCGTCGCACCTAGGGTTCTAGCCATTCTCGATCGGAGATGAGGCCAGAAACGTGTTCCTCGTGCGAGAATACGTGGGGGCAGCGAAAAGCAGCAAGTTCCGAGGACCGGAAACCCTTCCCGGCGAGAGACGACTGGGGGCCCCGCATGTCAGTGGCGATATTTTAAATCGTCGATCCGCTGCGGCCCCGGGATCCAGTGTGATGGCGCGGGAAGGGTCCTGTGGCCCCGTGTGGCGTGATCCCAGCGGCTGACACGTGTAGGAGGGACCCACCGTCAGAGTTTGAACATTTCCCGAATTAATTTGAATTCCAGATTTAGTTCAAACTTTAGAACCTCATAACTATTGCTAGGAAGCTCCAAATTTAGTGATTCAAATTGGATTGGATTCAGGATGAAAAACCCTATCCAAATATGCAACCCAATTTGCATGAAAACCAATATAATATTCTGAAGAATTCTTTAAATATTTTCAGAAAAAGAATTCTTGAGGGAGTTTGGTTCATCCAAAATTCCCCAAATTTTTCCAGAATATTCTTTAGGATGTTAGGAAACGTTTGTAAAAGTTTCAGCTCTTTTGGAGTTGATTTATTTGGGGTAATTCAGATTTCAATTTCTGTATTCAAATGAATACAGAAACATTTTCAGAGAATTTCCAAAACTTGGAAATTCAGTTCTGGGCATTCCTTAGATCCAAAAATCCTAGGAAAATTCATTTATGATCCCTGAGCTATGTATGAAATTGTAGTTCACTTGAATTTGCATGAAAGTGCAAATTTATTCAGAATTAATTCCTTTTTGCCTATACGCTTAGGGAATTATTCTGGGTGATCTACTTAGGGAAATATTCTGAATTTTGGTCCAGATGGCTTTCTTGTGACAAGGACCTCACGAGAAAATTTCCAGCTCCATTGGAGCTCTGGATCAGTAGTGTTATGTTCAACTAGTTAGATAATCAACACCCAGGTGATGAACCTCACTTCTCACTTGATGATAATGCTTAGACACACACCCAAACCACCACCCCCAGGGTAATTTTAAATTCTTGAACAGAGTTCCAGTTTTAAACTTGGCTTCAGCATTTGTTAGCAGAAAGTTTACAATTAAACATGCATGCATGTTCATAACGTGTAGTGTTTAAACGTGGGAGGGTGGAGGAAAGGTGAAGCTTGGATCAAGGAGCAAGAAGGGCAGGGATTGAGCCGCAAGTCAGCAGAAACTAACTTCATACATCTCTGACTTTAGTCACCTGCAAAACCAAGGCAAGCCCCGGTTTGCACTTAAGTTGTTTTTAAAGTTTTCCATTGTTCACTACTATTGGTCAAAGTTTGTATGTGCATTAGGTCAAGGATGTTTTATACTCCACTTGCATAACCAAACATGAACCCTGTGGTCAAGGGTAGAAGTGGGTCATTGCTGTAGAATAATGCCGTGCTAAATAGCTTAGGACATCCGGTAGAAGTCGCGTAGTTGGAATCTACTCCCGAGCTATAGACGGGACTACCTGGGTGTAGATGGAAAAAGAGGGCAAACTAAAGTTTACATTTCCAAAGATGAGACCAGGCAGGATGGTTAGGCAGCGACAAGACGAGGTCTTGGTCGAGTAGCTCTGCCTGTGTCGGTTAAGGACCGATGCGTGTGCGGCACCAAGGAGCAGGTATTGAGTTGTGTACCGGATGCTTACTGACATATACGAACCAGGAAACCGATGTACCAGGTTCACTGGATTGTAGAGGCATACCACATCGTCTCGTTAGACCTATGAGCCCGAGACGGCGCGACCGGTTCTACAGTCTAGTGTCCTGCGAAAGGTAGCCACATACGACGTAATGAAGGACGCCATAGATGGGTCTTCAGAGGTGGGCGTATGTGTCGAGTTATCCGGGTAGTGTTTGATTCGAATCACCGTCCATCGCGGTTATTGATTTCCGCTTGCTCCCTGTGTTGTGACGTAGTAATAAAGTTGTGTGGAAATAGTTTGCAAAGTTTTTAAATGCTGTATTGATAAATGTAAATTGCATGAAAACCATGTTTGAAGTAGAGATAGAGCAAACTAAAGTTATTTTTCCACCTTGGGGCAAGTAACATTGGAATGAAGCGTTTCTTGTTTGATTGTGGAGTTCCAAAGTTGTTGGGCGCAAGGTCACGACTATTATGGCTAAAGTCTGAAAGTTAAGGATGAACTCGTAGGCGAGTCTTTTCGCAATTGACAGGTTTAAGTCTTAGGTTACTTTCATATAGAGTTTCATGTCTTAGGAGAGACGGTTAAGTCTTGCTGAGCCTTTGTGCTCACTCTTGCTATATAAGTGGTTTTGCAGGTAAATCTCGACGCTATAAAGAAGGTTGTCCGGCGAGACTCGGGAACTCCCGAGTCATGTCACAATTGGAGAACCCAGCCGCTGCCATGTCTTCGTGTTGCTAGCGAGAGGAGTCCGCGGGCTGGACCTCTTCTCGAGTGCTTCGTAGATACTCGACGTGAGCCGTTATAGACTTCCGCTGTAGCTATTTATGTAAATTATTTACAAAGAACAATTTGTAAGCTTCCGCTTTGATTTATGTAATACATTGTTCCTTATATGTGTGCTGTTGGGTGCCGCATAATACGGCACCACCCAATGCGATTCCCGGGCGAGGCGGCACGACCCCGTGATCGAGATCGGGCCCTCTCATTTTCATGGCTCCAACCATTACTTTTCAGAAACTGGAATTTGAGATGGTTCTAATGGAATTGCTTTCATGTCATTTGAAGATTTCTAGAGGAAGTTATGCTCTAAGCAAGATTTGAGAAAATCTGAAAAATGTTTCTGTATATTTTTCTATTTTCTCAGGGCAGTTCACTTAATGACACCATTACAGGGACTAAATGAACATGGATGAGTCTGAAAATTTTACTGTGGCTTAAGGACATTCCAATGAACCTCCCAGCTAAATTTCAGAATTTTTCATAAAGTAATCCTCCAGATAAAATTCCTAACAGTTTAAACTTTAGGGATTTAATTCTGGAAAACTATTAAGTTTCATGAGCTGAAATTGGTATTTCTGGAAAGTACTCAAAATTCTAAGTTCAGAAAAAAATTGGTTCACTGAATTTGGAGCTTCCTACACAAAGTTATGAATTTCTAAAGTTTGAGCTAAATCTGGAATTGTTTTCTATTGGAAATTCTTGTTGGGCCCAGTGTTTAAACTGCAGCCAATAGGATTTGCGGAGACACGAGGCTACGGGGTTTTTATCTGTGTAGCCGCACCGGATCCTAAGCCACAGACAATCCCAGTTTTCAAATACACCCGCCGACAGATGGGCCAGCCCCACCCTTCTTCAACCTCCGGCGTTTCTTCCCGCGCGCGCCCTCTTCGCCGGACCGAGGCGGCGCCTCGCCGGAGTGAGGTTCCCGACTGTTTCCCGGTCTAAGACTAGCCTCCCAGGGGTTTTTGGAGTTGGGGAGCTCGGTTGTGGGATCGGTGTGGGTGCTAGGGGACCGGAAATGTGCCGGCGACGTGCGGCGGCCTCGGGAGAGGTTCGGCGTCGTCGGCTGGTGGCCCTAGCCCGCCAAAACCTCGAGTGATCGGCTCTAGAGCATCCTTGGATGCTAGGGAAGCTCGTCAAAGACATAAACGAGCGCGAAAACAACGGCTACTATGATTTCACCGTGCGCCCGAGAGTTGTGACGACGATTGAGCTCGGGAAGACATGAAATACCTCGCACCCTGTCGGTTTCTAGCAAGGGTTGTGAAGGAAAATCGACTGCTAGCCAGTATAGATCACGTGTGCACGGTTTGGTGGCCTACCAACAAGAATTTCGATCGAATTTTGAGGATTCCTCACCCGGGGTCACTTTGCACGCACAGGGAACAAATCACCGAATTGGAGCTCGATGATTCACGGCGTGCTCTGAGGTCTGGGGAGGAGTAGAACGGTTAGACGGCGCGTCCGTGGGTGTCATTACTCAGGCACGGAAATCCCTCGGTTGGGCTGTCACCGTGAGCCGAGCTACGGCAGTTTTCCCGTCGGTCGCCAAGAATCGCCGAGCTAGGGTTAGGAGGGCTGAAACTCGAATGTTTTTGGGCCGAGGAGGTAGCGAACGAGCAACCAGTGTGGTTTTGCCGCTCGGACGGCGCTGTTCGCGGTGGTTTTGCCGAGTTCTCGATCGAGTGCAAGCGGCGGCGTGAGCTCGGTTCTTTTCTCGTGTGGGTTGGAGCAGAGCCTCGGTTTGGCGGTGCTGTGAGCGGTGATCAAGTTGGGAGCAGCTGGCCTGCTCGAGGGAGGAAGCAGGAGGTGGGCTCTGTGGCATCACGCAGTGGGGCCCGGAGAATCACCTCGGTGGCGCGCTGCGTGCGATTGCTTCAGTGAGAAACAGAGCCCGTTCAGTTGTGAGTAGCTCTCCCACTGACCTGTGGGCCCATCTCTGCCCCTAATCCTTTTTCCAAATTCTTCTGAAAATATCCCAGCAACTCTCCATTGAATGAGAGACTTAAGCACCAAGTCACAGTTTGAATTTGGTCCCCTCAGTTTGAAACTGGTTTGGTGAATTTGCTGGCCATTTGAATTTGAAATTCAAATTCAGTTTGAATTATTTTAAATTTGGCTCCCGACAAGATGAAGTCCAATGGGGATGAAAATTGGTGGACTAACTCAGAAAAATGTGCTGATTTGAATATGAAGCCAACCCTTAAATTTAAGTGCTGAAAGTTGGTATTGAATTTGCATGAACTTTGGCCTGAGCCTTCCCAAGACTATTTAAGGTCTAGGGGTGAGCTCAACCTTGCATGTTCATGTGTAGAAATCCTACTTTTTGGAAGTTAGGGCTTTCCCCTGTAATCACCCCATTTGATGGTGGTTACTTGCTCTTCACAAGTGTTCACAAGATATCCACAAGATGAGCTGTGGTGTTGTGAGGTGATGAACAAATTTTTGCAAGTCCCTTTTTTGGGCTTTTACATCCCTCCCCCCTTAAAAGAATCTCATCCCGAGATTATAAAAGAAGAGGCAGTGATGTACTAAAAACTCACCCGTGCTGGGACATCATGAACTCCGGGTAGTTTGAGCGAAGGAATTCCTTGCTCTACCAAGTCGCTTCTTCGGCGGTGTGGTTGCTCCAGAGTATCTTGTAGAACCACAACGTTGGGCTACGTTTGGTCCGAGCCTTCTCATCAATAATGGCCACCGGATATTCATCATACGTCAAATCCGGTTGCAGCTCGCTGATATCTTCAGCGTGAACAGCAGCCGTATGCTTCAGACATTTTCACAGTTGTGAAGCATGGAAAACATCGTGAACACCAGCAAGAGATACCGGTAGCTCCAGTCTATACGCCGCTGGTCCACACTTCTTGGTGATAGCATAGTGTCCAATGAATAGGGGAGCGAGTTTTCCCTTCACGCCGAACCGGTGCACGCCTTTCATCGGAGATACACGGAGATACACGTGTTCCCCGATGTCAAAATGCAATGGCCTACGCCTCTTATCAGTGTAGCTTTTCTGTTGGGATTGAGCGGCCTTCATGTTGGCTTGAATCATCCGAACACGCTCTTCGGCGTCGTTCACCACATCAACCCCGAATGTGACCCTTTCACCAGACTCGCACCAGTTCACTGGGGTGCAGCATTTACGACCGTAGAGAGCTTCATATGGTGCCATCTTGATACTCGCCTGATAGCCGTTATTGTATGAGAATTCCACCAACGGTAGGTGATCATCCCAGTTCCTACCGTGGTGGATGGCACACGCCCTCAACATGTCCTCCAGTACTTGATTCACCCTCTCTCTTTGGCCATCTGTCTGAGGGTGATATGCGGAGCTCCTAATCATCTTAGTACCCAATGCAGCGTGCAACTGCTCCCAAAAGCGAGACACGAACGCACCTCGATCTGAGACTATGATCTTGGGTACCCCATATAAGCATAGAATTTTCGCTATGTACAGCTCTGCATATTTGCCGGCATTGTAACGTGTATGCACAGGGATAAACTGAGCCGTCTTGGTTAACCGATCAACGTTTACCCAAATGGAATTGTGCTTGTTGGACGTCAGGGGTAATCCCACAATGAAATCCATGCTCACGTCTTCCCATTTCCATGCCAGGATTTTCAGGGGTTGCAGCAGCCCTGATTTCCTCATATGATCAGCTTTCACTCGTCTACACATATCACACTCAGATACGTACTTGCCACTTCCTGCTTCATCCGTGTCCACCAAAATTTCTTTTTCAAATCTTGGTACATTTTGTTGCTGCCCGGATGAATGGAGTATTTAGACAAGTGAGCTTCATCAAGAATCTTCTTCCTGAGCTCCATATTCTGGGGTACGACTATGCGGTCATTGAACCACAGAGTCTCCTCATCATCTTTCCGGAAACATTTGATTTCCCCATTGTCTATCCGTCTCCGGAGATGTGCCATGCCCTTATCAACTTTCTAAGATGCAATGATGTCCTCCCTAATGATAGGGATGAGGGCAAGGTTGTAGAGCGATCCATAAGGAACCAAGTATAAACTCGGCTCTTCCGCCTCCACCGGTGTAATGGTGAGGTTATGGACATGTGACTTCCGACTAAGCGCGTCGGCAACCATATTCGCCTTGCCGGGGTGGTAATGAATCTAAATCTCATAATCCTTGATTAGTTCTAACCACCTCCTTTGTCTCATATTCAGCTCCTTCTGGGTGAAGTAGTACTTCAAACTCTTGTGGTCGGTGTAGAGATACACCAAATTCCCCAGGAGATAGTGTCTCCACATTTTCAGCGCCAAAACCACAGCAGCAAGCTCAAGATCATTAGTCGGGTAGTGCTGCTCATTGTTCCGAAGTTGGCGTGAGCCATATGCGACCACACGTCCTTCCTGCATCAACACGCAGCCGAGCCCAATACCGGACGCATCACAATACACGTCGATGGGCTTGGTTGTATCCGGTTGAGCTAATAACGGGGCTGTTGTGAGATGCTTCACTAATGCTTGGAACGCTCCTTCACACGCCGTGTTCCAAACATATTTTGTTCCCTTCTTCAGAAATTCTGTCATTGGATTAGCAAGCTTGGAGAAGCTTGGAATGAATCTCCGATAGTATCCCGCTAAACCGAGGAACCTTCTGACTTCATGGACTGAAGTGGGAGCTTTCCATTTCAGCACTTGCTCGATTTTGCTTGGGTCAGCCGCAATGCCTTCCGCTGAGATGATATGTCCCAAAAATGGCACTTGGCTGATCCAAAACTCACATTTTCTGAACTTGGCGTCAAGCTGGTGGTCTCGCAATCGTTGAAGAACGATCCTCAAGTGTTCGGCGTGTTCTGCTTCTGTCTTGGAGTAAACCAAGATATCATCAATGGACACCACCACAAACTTGTCCAGCTCCGGCATGAACACCGAGTTCATGAGATACATGAAATGTGCCGGAGCATTGGTGAGACCAAAAGACATGACGAGATATTCATATAAACTGTATCTCATTGAGAAGGCCGTCTTCGGGATATCCTCCGCCCGGATTTTTATTTGATGATATCCAGAGCGAAGGTCCATCTTAGAGAACACACTTGCACCCACAAGCTGATCAAACAGGACGTCAATGCGGGGCAGTGGGTATTTGTTCTTGATGGTGACGGTGTTGAGCGGTCGGTAGTCCACACACAGCCTCAAGGTTTCATCCTTCTTTTTTATGAACAGCGCCGAGCATCCCCAAGGCGAGGAACTCGGCCTAATGAAACCTTTGCTTAACAGATCATTGAGCTATTCTTTCAGTTCAGCAAGCTCGTTTGGAGCCATTTTATATGGTCTCCATGATATGGGCGTAGTCCCGGGTGCAAGCTCAATCTTGAACTCGACATCCCGCTCAGGTGGCATGCCCGGAAGATCATCCGGAAACACGTCAGGGTATTCCAGGACTACGGGGATGTCCTCCAACTTGAGAGCTTCAGTATTATTGATTGCTGAAACTTCTCGGACTGGATTGTCTAATATGAGGGACTGCGGACGGTGTAGTGGGGAGTTGAGGTGAACCGTCCGTGATAATGTTTCTAGGACAGCACCATGGTAGCTTAGCCATGACATCCCTAAGATTGAATCAATCTTTTATCCCGTAAGGATTATCAAGGTGGTGCGATATATCTTCCTACCTAAGCACAGTGGTGCTTTTGGAATCATCATATTTGCTGAAATCTTCCCTCCCGGTGAGCAGATCATATAGGATCAGTCGGTTGGGAAGACTTGCATTTGATGCTTAGCCACATAGGATGCACTTAAGAAACTGTGGGTTGCACCAGAATCGAATAAAATGATGATTGCTTGGTCGTTGAGAGTGAACGTACCCGCCAGCACGTTGTCTCCCTCTGGGGCGTCCTCATTGTCGAGGTTGTGAACGCCCCCAGTCCGCTGACCAACCTTCTTGACTGGAGATCGGCCTCGAGCACCTCCCTGGAACTGGGCTTGGCCGCTGCTCTGCTGCCCCTGATGACAGTCCTTCGAGAATTGGCCCGCCTGGCCACACGTAAAGCAAGTGTAGCGAGGCGGTCCTCCGCTGATCGGCGGATGGAAACCCGGAGCGCGTTGTGGCAGTGGGAACGCCCGGGGTACCATCTGCTGCTGCTGTTGTTGCGGTCGCGGTGGTTGCATCGGCGGTCGGAACGGGGATGGCTGAAAAGAACGACCCCCGAACCGCTGAGGTTGCGCCGGTGGATGCCACTGCTGTCCGGATGGTGTCCGATACACCATGCGGTACTTCTGGGGAGCGCCACCCCCACTGCTGGGTGGAGTGCTGCGCTTCCGCTGCTCAGCCGCCAATTCTTGCTGAGCGTCTTCTTGCATGATCGCGGCATTAACGAGGTCGTTGAAGGTGCCGCGATTCCATTGGACGAGATGCGTCTTCATCTCGGGGTGTAACCCCCGATAGAATTGCTCCCGCTTCTTCTCCTCGGTGGAGACTTAATCTGACGCATACTGTGCCAGATGGTTGAAGGCACGGGATTAGTCATGGGTACTCCTCCCGCCCTGCTTCAGCTCCAAGAACTCTTGGAACTTCCGCTTCATTATCTCGGGAGGGATATGGTAGGCGCGGAATGCCTCCCGGAATTCTTCCCACTCCACGGCATGGCCAGCCGGACGTGAGGCGACATAATTCGCCCACCACGCACCAGCGGCACCGTGAAGCTGCTGCGCCACGAACAGGGTCTTTTGCTGCTCCGTATATTGGAGCAGCCCGAACTTGGACTCGATTGTCCGCAGCTAGTTGTCGGCCTCCAGGGGTTCTGCGGCTTCTGTGAACACCGGAGGGTGCGTACTCATGAAGTCCGAGTACGTCACCTCAAGGGGCTCACGAGGCCCCCTCTCTTGACGCCCCCCTGCCTGGGACGTATTCTGCATGACCGTGCGGAGCAGGTCGGTCTGCTCCTCACGATTCCCCACCAGTGCCGCTATCACATCCGCTAGGGTAAGCGGAGGCGGCGGTGGTGGTTGTTGCTGCGGGGTGCTGTCGTAGGCAGGTGGCTGGGAGTCATCACCCCCCTTCTGACTAGAGCCACCAATCTCATGTGTGGTCTGAGTGCGAACCATCTGCAACCATACGACAATAAACATCCGTCCCACAAGATATTTCATGCAGTCCAATAAAATGGCATAAACATAACGACAGTAAAACATGCGATACATCTCGTATGTAGATAATGTAATAACTTTGCACAAGCTACACCATTACCAGACCAAATACAATCTAGTTAAATCCAATTTGACGGACTTCCTCTTTGGAAGTTCATCTCAACTAGGTTTGGTCACTACGAGACGTTAATATCGCGTTGTCATCAAGTATACTACCCTTTTATCTGCAATACGACACAAACATGGTATCTAGCAAAAGAAACTTGTGTAAGACATGTACTCAAATCTTTCACTAGTTTAAGGTAACCACTCATGAGTATATTCTACCCCATTGGAAGTACTTAAACCCCCTAGGGTACAACAACCTCTCAAATGAGTTCAACTGTCATCCCTCTGTCAGAATGATCAGTTTCTACATATCCCAGATTTTGGTCTGGTTCTAGGCATTTTCATGACTCAAGCTGAATACCGAAGTTAAAGTCAACTTCAGTCTCTTTCAAACGAGTATTTATTTGCCCTCAGATCAGCTATGGTTTAAAAGTTATGGTAATTCAAAGTCAACAGAATTTCTGGAAGAATTTCAACAGCACCTCCCTTGGAAGTTGCTGTTTTCAACTCTGGTTTCCACTGAGTTCTGTGCTGAAATTTCAGAAACTTTGAATTACAAAGATGCAACACCTTTCCTAACCTTTCCAAAGATGTGTCATATGATAATTTTAGATTTTTCTACATGAAGTTATGCTTGAAAAACAGAACAGTCCAGAGAGTGTTTTGAATCTGTCCTGGTTCTGGACAGTTTACATCCCTCTGGAATTTAGGCCATCTTAAGATGTGATTAAGCTCTGGAAGTCCACAACACAGTTGTAGATTGCTTAAACACCTTTCCAGAACTATATCCCATACCTCCATTGGGTAAATAATCTGTGAGTTATGCTCTGTCAAAGTTCAGCCAACTTGCTGCACAAAACAGAACACTCTGTTTTCAATCCCTTGGAGCTACACTGATCTACTATTGAATTTTTCTACACAACCAGGGTCCTAAATGTTGAAACTTAGTGATTTTAATTCTTTGTTATCATTATTTTTCATGCACATGCCTATAATATGCCGGTACTACGTTCCTCACAAAAAGAAAATCCTAACCGGATTATACAGGCAGATACGTCACAACTGTGGCACTAAACGGTCTCTCGCACACGTTTACTACACGGGATACATACGTGGTTAGTACCTGCAGAAGAACACCCAATAATGATGCACTCCAAGGTTGTTTCCATTACAGGCAGGTCCATATTTGAAAATAAATTCAAACGCCCGTATCATTGCCATACGGCCGTCCTTGAGTTAAGCCACGTCTCAAGATACGTGATCATATTTCAACACCACATGACGGGGAACCCGAGTAGAGCGCGAATGGGTTGTCACGGTTGGGAATTTTATCACCCCAACAGATACCACCTACTGCCCTGCAGGGCACGCCGGTGGCAAGCGCTGCGTATGTCCCTCTGGGCTATTTCCAGACGAACAGACTTTCTCGTTACTGACCACGTGATGGGGTCTCCACTTACTTGCCTAATGCACGCTAGGGATCAGCGTTTCATATGAACTCAGGAACATGAAGAGTCCAAGAGTTTTATATTAACATCTCGCACCAAGCTGTGAGACCTATCCCTGAACCACGTTCCTCATCAGGGGAGCTAACCGAAATTGAACCGCTTTCGGTGGCGTTCCTTACCATTCTTATCAGAGCGTAGGTGCGTCGTTACATAATTAAAATTCAGAATTATAACACATATGTTAGTCTTGCCACTTTAAGTGACTATGCTAATATAGTCCTTACTTGGGCAAACTAGTGAATCCCCACCGTAAACCTATGTTTTCCCGTAATACAGTCCTTAATTATTATGCTATCCCCAATGTGGCTCTGATACCAGCCTGTGGCAGACCAGAATCCGCTCATCCCGGATCGCAGAGGGTGGTTCCGCACGATGTGACACCCGACAACACACATCATAAGGATACATTATATTACATAGAAAACCAACTGAAATGTACAAAGTAGTACATTACTCAGTTACAAACTAGTATTTCTATTACACAGCGGAAGTTAAATTTGTACAACTCACGCCGGCTACCTAGCAAAAGTCGGTTGCCCAGCCCTAGGGAAACCCACACTAGCTGCACTCCTCAGCTCAGCGCGGCGTGTACGGCTCCCACTCAGCCGTGGTCCCCGACGGAGGGTAGCCCTCACCGGTGGACTCGTACCCCGAGTCCGTGGGATGCTCCTCACCTGAAAAATACTTATAGCAGCAACCATGAGCACAAGGGCTCAACAAGACTTAACCGACTCACCTAGGCATGAAACTCTACATGCAGATGGTACGGACATGGGATAGTAAATTTCAGCAAAGGGACACGCCGACAAGTTCATCCTTAGTTCACCTTTTGGCCACAAGTTAACAGTTCATGAATAAGAAATTTAGTAAGTAATATTTGGTGGCACACATGTAGCAATACAATTATACATATCAGCAGAATTGAATCATAACATTCCATAGTTTATCTACGTTACGATGCAGTGAACAAGCGGTACTCGTCACCACGAGGGACGGCGAATTGACTCAATATACACCTGCAGGGATACCCGAAGAGCACGTCACGTACGCCCACCCGTGGAGCTGCACAGCACGCTCACTCGATGTCGTACAGGACAACCTTTCACCCAACAGCCCAAACGTCAAACCGGTCGCACCGAAAAGGACAGGAGGTTCCCTACACTGAGCATCTCTGTATGCCCGTTAGCAGATTTCCACCTTGCTGTCCTCAACCTACACCTATAAATCGGTGTGCTATGCCTCGACGCCCGGAGGTTTAGGTTACATCGATTTATCGGGGCCCATATATCCGATATGCCTTCGGTATGTTCAATACTTGTTCAGCAGGTCCGCACACGGATCGGTCCTCAATCGACACAGACAGGGCTGCGCACATAGGACTTCCTCTTGCTGCGCCCTAGCCCCTGCCTAGTCTCATTTTCATTTCTAAAGTGATCTCACATCACTCGAACCAATCCCGTGTGTCCCAAGCCTAACTCGTGAGTAGATTCCAACTACTCGACTTGTACCAAAGTTCTATGAATCATTAAGCATAGCCTGTCTACTCGAGGACTTAGACACTACCCTCACTCTTATAGGAAACACCTGGTCATGCATTTGGGGTCTCAATCATCCTACACCTAATGCACATATATACACCTCACACTAAGTATGTAAACAAAGCAAAACTTTATAAATTTGGTTAATGCAAACCGGGGCTTGCCTTGTTGCTGCTGGTCAGGGGTTAGGGCTTCGTCTGGAAGAAGGAAGTCGAGCACTTCCGTAGTTTCCTCGCCTTCAGCGACTACACGTCAACGAGATACTATATGTCAATTCAAATGCAATGTTTAGAACTGAATAAGTAATTACTATAATTCTATATAGCCCTCCCCTTTAGTTCTGAAATTTTTATGGTGGCTTGGTAGGGTCCTAACCATAGTCTTGACCAAGTTTCATTTGAAACAAAGTTCATTTGAGCTTTGTACAAATAAAAGCCTATTTGGTCAATATTAGAGCCTCTAAGGAATTCCAAGGGTTTTCATGGTTCCAACCATTACTTTTTTGAAACTAGAATTTGAGATGGTTCTAATGGAATTGGTTTCATGTCATTTGAAGAATTCTAGAGGAAGTTATGCCCTAAACAAGATTTGAGAAAATCTGAAAAATGTTTCTGTGCATTTTTCTATTTTCTCAGGGCAGATCATTTAATCACACCATTAGGGGGACTAAATTAACATGGATGAGTATGAAAATTTTACTGTGGCTCAAAGATTTTCCAATGAACCGCCCAGCCAAATTTCAGAATTTTGCATAAAGCAATCCTCCAGATAGAATTCCTAACAGTTTAAACTTTAGAGATTTAATTCTGGAAAACTATTAAGTTTCATGAGCTGAAATTGGTATTTATGTAAAGTACTACAAAAATTCTGAGTTCAGAAAAAAATGGTTCACTGAATTTGGAGCTTCCTACACAAAGTTATGAATTTCTAAAGTTTGAGCTAAATCTGGAATTGTTTTCTATTGGAAATTCTTGTTGGGTCCACTGTTTAAACTGCAGCCAATAGGATTTGCGGACATACGAGGCTATGGGGTTTTTATCTGTGTAGCCGCACCGGATCCTAAGCCACAGAAAATCCCAGTTTTCAAATACACCCGCTGACAGGTGGGCCAGCCCCACCCTTCTTCAACCTCCGGCGTTTCTTCCCGCACGCGCGCCCTCTTCGCCGGACCGAGGCGGCGCCTCACCGGAGTGAGTTTCCCGACTGTTTCCCGGCCTAAGACTCGCCGCCCAGGGGTTTTTGGAGTTGGGAAGCTCAGTTGTGGGATCGGTGTGAGTGCTAGGGGACTTGAAATGTGCCAGCGATGTGCGGCGGCCTCGGGAGAGGTTCGGCGTCGTCGGCTGGTGGCCATAGCCCGCCAAAACCTCGAGTGATCGGCTCTAGAGCATCCTTGGATGCTAGGGAAGCTTGGCAAAGACACAAACAAGCGAGGAAACGATGGCTACTATGATTTCACCATGCGCCCGAGAGTTGTGACGACGATTGAGCTCGGGAAGACATGAAATACCTCGCACCCTGTAAGTTTCTGGCTAGGGTTGTGAAGGAAAATCGACCGCTAGCCAGTCTAGATCACGTGTGCACGGTTTGGTGGACTACAATCATGAATTTCGATCAAATTTGGAGGATTCCTCACCCGGGATCACTTTGCACGCGCAGGGAACAAATCACCGAATTGGAGATGATTCACGGCGTGCTCTGAGGTTTGGGGAGGAGTAGCACGGTTAGACGGCACGTCCGTGGGTGTCCTTACTCGGGCACGAAAATCCCTCGGTTGGGCTGTCACCATGAGCCGAGCTATGGCAGTTTTCCCGGCCGTCGCCAAGAACCGCCGAGCTAGGGTTAGGAGGGCTGAAACTCGAATGTTTTTGGGCCGAGGAGGTAGCGAACGAGCAACTGGTGTGGTTTTTCCGCTCGTACGGCACTGTACGCGGTGGTTTTGCCGAGTTCTCGATCGAGTGCAAGCGGCGGCGTGAGCTCAGTTCTTTTCTCGTGCGGGTGGGAACAGAGCCTCGGTTTGGCGGTGCTGTGAGAGGTGATCAAGTCGGGAGCAGCTGGCCAGCTCGCGGGAGGAAGCAGGAGGTGGGCTCTGTGGCATCACGCGGTGGCGCCCGGAGAATCACCTCGGTGGCGCGTTGCGTGCGATTGCTTCAGCGAGAAACAGAGCCCGTTCGGTTGTGAGTAGCTCTCCAACTGACCTGTGGGCCCATCTCTCCCCCTAATCCTTTTTCCCAATTCTTCTGAAAATATCCCAGCAACTCTCCATTGAATGAGAGACTTAAGCACCAAATCACAGTTTGAATTTGGTTCCCTCAGTTTGAAACTGGTTTGGCTAAATTTGCTGGCCATTTGAATTTGAAATTCAAATTCAGTTTGAATTATTGCAAATTTGGCTCCCGACAAGATGGAGTCCAATGGGGATGAAAATTGGTGCACTAACTCAGGAAAATATGCTGAGTTTGAATATGAAGCCAACCTTTGAATTTAAGTGCTGAAAGTTGCTGCAATTTGAATTTACATTCAAATTGGCCTCTTTTTCAAATGCCTCCAAAATTGCCTCAAAAAGTATTGAATTTGCATGAACTTTGGCCTGAGCCTTCCCAAGACTATTTAAGGTCTAGGGGTGAGCTCAAACTTGCATGTTCATGTGTAGAAATCCTACTTTTTGGAAGTTAGGGCTTTCCCCTCTAATCACCCCTTTTGATGGTGGTTACTTGCTCTTCACAAGTGTCCACAATATATCCACAAGATGAGCTGTGGTGTTGTGAGGTGATGAACAAATTTTTGCAAGTCTCTTTCTTGGGCTTACAGATAAACCCACTAGCGGAGCAACTTCGACGTGTTCCGGGTAGTGGCCCTTCTGATGGGTCAGTAGAACTAGTTCGGCATTGGAGTGACGGGTGAAAGGTTGCTGCATACAAC
The DNA here is from genome assembly GCA_030760725.1 of Neostapfia colusana. Lineage (NCBI taxonomy): Eukaryota > Viridiplantae > Streptophyta > Magnoliopsida > Poales > Poaceae > Neostapfia > Neostapfia colusana. Next base: position 35,998,910 of record JASWHV010000009.1, on the reverse strand, counting down.
ATAAGAAAAAGCTCTCCTGTGAGTCTTTCGAGGCAGGTGTATGTGTCGTGTGCTCCGGGTGTGTACTGATTTGAATCACTGTCCCTCACGGTTATATGAGTACCACTTGTTCAATGAGTTGTGACATAGTAATTACTTCTAGATGAAGGGAGATGAATCATTGCTGTTGTGAAGTTTGTAAGTTCATTGTATTACAAACCATGTATGCTATGGTTGTAGAGCTCACTAAGTTTATCTTCCACTTTGGGCATAACCACATCGGAGGAAAGCATTTCTTGTTTGATTCACTATAGGAATCCGGACAATAGACGACGGCCAGAAACCGTCGTCAATAAGAACATTACCGTCGTCAATAACTTATTGACAACGGTAAAACTTTATAGACGACGGTCTTCGGCTGTCGTCAATTATTAGTCGTCAATAACCTTATTGACGACAGCTAGGATATGAACCGTCGTCAGTAACGGTGGCTTATTGACGACGATTTCTGGTACCTGGCCGTCGTCAATAACAATGGCTTATTGACGACAGCTAAATCAGGCTGTCGTCAATCAGCTAGAGCAGAGTATTGACGACGACCAGGATTTGAACCGTCGTCAGTAACCATGGCTTATTGACGATGGTTTCTACTTGGCCGTCGTCAATAACAGTGGCTTATTGACGACGGTTTCTACTGGGCCGTCGTCAATAACAATGGCTTATTGACGACGATTTCTGGTACCTGGCCGTCGTCAATACTAATGGCTTATTGACGACGGCCAAGTACCAGAAACCGTCGTCAATAAGCTTTCTAATTTTTTTAAAAAAACTAGAAAATCCTGCCCTGGCTTCGAGGCCAGCCCTAGCTCGATGGTCAGATCACAGGCAATCAAAATATACATCACAGGCAGGCACAAAAACATTATACGCACGCCACACTACCCTATGCTACCCCGACCGCTGCCACCAGAGTCCAGGAAGTCGTCGTGCGCTCGTCCAAATGCTGGTTGCTGAGAGGATGGAGTTTCCGGAGCCCGTGTCGCCGATCCCTATGGTGTACATGTATAGTTAGACAAATTAGAAGTTCACAAATGTGTATATGATTAAATAAACTCATTACAAGTTAGAGTTGAGCAAGTTAGCTAGATTTGGCTATGTTTGAGTAAGTTTGCTCATATTTTACTAAGTTTGAGAAGTATGGACTAGTAGTGTTTGTGTTTGAGCTAGTTCAAATAGTTTTGGCTATGTTTGAGTAAGTTTGGTCATATTTGACTATAGTTGAGTAAGTTGTACCATATTTTACTCAGTTTGAGGATGTTTAACTAGTTTTCTCTAATTTTGAGTAAGTTTGATCAAATTCAACTAAATTTGAGCAAGTTTAACTAATTGCAGCTATTATGAGAAATTTTGTACCTGTGCTCCTGACGTCGGCCCCTGTGGTAGCTGTATCTGTGGCGGCGCCCACTAAGGAAAGACAACAGGCTGTCCTGTGGCCATAGCCTGCAAATATGAAGTAAATTATTATACATGTCATTTATATATTAGAAACATTGAGTACAATGATCTGAACTTATCTGCATGGCAGCTTGCAGCTGTAGCATGTACGAGTGTTGATACTCGTCCCTAGCCCGAAGCTCGGATGCTTGCCTCTCGTTCGCAAGCCTCAGCGCTTCCTGCGTCCTCTGGAGCTCCTCCTGGACACTCTAGAGCTCCAGATCGCGGCTGCCACGCCTGCTGGATCCACCCTGCGATGAAGAGGCCCTCGAGTAAGACCGCGCCTCCCTCGAGTCTACTACTCCATCGAAGATGGCCAACCTACACAACAAAGTAAGAGTATTAAAGTTTCGTGTCTCGAAGTTCATGAAAGTAAATGAAAAACAACAGAACTCACCGGCCGTGAGGTTTACCGTCACTGCTTGCATAGGCGGCTTCAGGTACGATCGGTGAGTTCTGCCAATCGTAATCGTCGCCTCGAAGCCTCCGCACCTCCTCCCCATACTTTTCCTGAAAATACAGAAAATTAAAGTCATCAGAAGTTTTAAAGAGAATACAATTAAGTCAACTAAAGAACTCACCAACGTCTCCGTCGCTGTCTGAGAAGACAGCTGATCAGGCTGCGAGGGGTCACTTCCCATGTGACCCCTCCTCCACACCTAGATAGCGCTCGGCTCCTGACCGATCTCGCGCTCCTATCGATACGTGTTAGCACAATGATAGAGATAGAAATTAACTACAATATAATTCGAGTATCACTTACCATCCGTTTAGCAAGGCGTACGTAGCCATCACCGCCAAGACGGTGTTTCCCGTCCGTCCCTCGACTCTGTCGGCGGGTCATCGACACGCCTTGGAAGCCCTGGCTCGCCCAACGAGCACACAGGGAACCGTAGGCGTCCGGACAGGACTCAAGCCACGGTACGCTGACCTGCACACATTTGTTGTTGGATGAAAACATTGATGAAAATTGGATAATGAAGCAAAGTAAAATAAAGAATTTACCTCTGCGTACTGTACCTCCGTCAAGTACTTGTCCGCCACATCCCTAAACTGCCCCGGCTCACCCTCGTCCGGATGCAACTTATAGTACGCCTTCGTAGCCTGAATGCGAGCCGTTGAAATCGACTGCGTCAGGAGCTTCCTAGCGTTGTTGTTGAAGACCAGACGAGCGTGATCCAGCTGGGCCTCGTCCTCCAAACGGTAATATTTCTACAAGAAGAAATATACAAGTTAATGTATTTAACATATAATAGGTTCGCATTTAACAAATAGACGATTTACTTACCATGAATTCATGCCACACATGCTCCTGGTGGTTGCCGTAGGTAATGTCCTGGGTCGTAGCGTAATCGTCCCAAGACGTAGCAGCCCGTCCGTTCACTAGACCGGGGTAGTGACAACGGATAAGCTGGCCCAGGACAGCGTTGACCTGGCGGTGGCGTCCTTGACCCGTGAATGAGTCATCGGCCCAAGACCTAATACATGATTCTCAATTAGTACATATATAAGTGTTAAAATATCTAAATTGATTTGTTATAGATTTACTTACCTATCGCCAACCGGACGAATAACGACCCGATCTTCTGGCCGTGCAGGAACCGGAGGAGGAGTGGCTCCTCCTGTAACGCCGCTGTGGAGCCGGCTCCACATCAGGCTCTGTCGAAGGATCCGAAGCAGGGTCTGAAGCCTGCGGTGCCGGAACCTGAAGAGGATCCGAAGCAGGATCTATAACAGGCTCTGAAACCTGTGGTCTCTGAAGAGGACCCCTGTCCTCTGTCTCCTCAGACGTAGAGTCGTCCTAAAAAATTGAAGATTGGTAATATAGATTTAAGAAAGTTATTTATATAATTTATGTAATTTAATATTCTTTACCTGTCGTGACCGCTCTCGTGACCCCTGGCCTCTGTCGAGGCCCAACAGCTGAGACAGTCTACCATTGCTAGACTGACAGCCCTAGAAAACGGAGTCTGCTCTCGGGGGCAGAAAGCCCCGCGTCCCCCGTCGTCTACTGCTCGCCGACATCTTGATGAAAGGAAATTTGATAATGAATTTAAAGGAAAATATAGAAGACGAAAGAAGAGATGAAAGAAATGTTACTTGTACTCAATTTCAAAATTCATCAGTATCACGATCATGTACTCTACTTCGTAAACCGGACCATCGATCTTTTGTCGTGGTTGTTCGCCATTTTCATTTTTTCACATTATGAGTCTGTACATCTTGTGCATCTCCAACTAATTCATCGAGTCGTAGACCAGGCTCAACGACAAAAGAATCCGACAACTCTTCTTCTTGGTAAACAACATCAGCCTCATCAATGTAACCAGTATTGTCTGGTGCACGAGGATTCACCTTTTGTACAACCCACCATGCACTAAGTTTTTCGCATGGATATTGTAGATAGTACACTTGTTCGACTTGGTGTGCAAGGACAAAGGTGTCGTAGCTGTAACAGCCCTAACTTTTGTAAATCTTGATTTCAACTCATGAAACAAAGTTAAGTCGATAAAAGACTATAGTTGTGTCACATGAAATGATGAAGACAAATATGGACAGGTGAGGGAGTTAAAAATTTTCTCTAGCCCATGATCAGCACATGTTAACCTAGGGGAAATAATTACACTCCTAAAACTCTAACTCATGTGCACCTCCTCTATGAGTAGAGTGGAGGGAATTTAAATGCAATTTGAATCTTTTGAAAGGATTTCTATTCAGATTGTCCAAAGGCCTATATGTGAGATCATAGATGCATCTCTCATGTATTCAAGAGCCTAAGTTTCAAATTTGGAGAATTTTTGGTTTCATATACTATTTATTCTGAGGATTAAATGAGGGCACGTTTAAATTCAAACTTGAATTTGAATTTTGAACCAAACAAACTCAATTTCAAAATCTGATTTCAGATTTGAGTTCCTCATAATTCCTTTGACCTATCCTCCAAGTTTGAACAAATTTGGAGCTCATTTGCTATTTTAAATCGAAATGGGGGATAAGAGGGAGAATTGTGGCTGTGGACCCCACTGGTCAGTCTCACAAAAGTGCAAACCGACTCCACCGATGGCTGAGCGTGCGACAGATCTCGGCAGCCGATCACACACGACGATCTTCGGTGCCACCTCCTCTTCTCCGGTGCCCTTATCTCCCCCCGAAGGCTGCACAGGCGAAGTTCCCCTCTTCTTGCTCGCTCGTGCGTATCCCTCTGCTGCTGTCACGCAGAGAAGCACAGCAGCCGCTCTCTCTTCCTCAGACTGCCCAGGCTGAACCGAATTTCATTTGCCCGAGCTTCCAACAGAAAAAACCTCCGCCCATGAGTGCTCTAGCCGGCTATCAACCTCACCCCGGTGATCCATGCCTGCTGGTGCCTAAAAACAGCGAGGTTTTCTCTGCTCCCGAGCTGAAACTGAAGAAGCTGGAACTGGACGCCGTGGACAGCCCAAACCAGAAGGGATCACGCCCAAGCAAGCCACCCCATCTGTGCACCAACAAGTCTAGTTGCTCACCTCCAAAGCTCAGCCCTAGCCATTGATCACAGAGGGAGAATTTCAAGTTTTTCTCCCGGGCGGCAGAAACGGACCTTGAGGTAAGGAATTGTAAAATTCGTCCTCAATTCGTGTTTGTTGGGTCTCAAACTTCACAGACAGGATGTTAACTGCCTAGCACACCTCCTCCATCGATTTTAGACCAAGAAATTGAGTGTAGAGTGAGCAATCCGAGCTCTTTTAGAGGGTATGCCGCTGGACCCTATCGGGCGCACGATACCGATAGGTTTAGAGCCCTCTCCAGCTGGTTTAAACCTCATGCCGATCTTCTACATGATCCCCTGGTGCTGTAGAGCCCAAGAACCGACCATTTGGTGGAGAATTCACCGTGCAAGACCTCGCCGGAGCCCTAGGGTTTGCTGTGGCCGGTGCACCCTGTTTTCCGGCGAGTTTCAGCGGCCTGCGACCCCACCAACGTGTTCAGCGTGGGGAAATATGGGGGGAGGGGGCGGCCAGAAGGGGGTCTGCAGGTGGCTGGGAACTGGTTTTCCGGCGACCTCACCCGAGGGGGCCACCACTGGCGTGTTTGACGCGAGTCTGGAGGTTAGGGATGACAGGTGGGACCCGCTGTCAGCATTCAAACATTTTCCAGGTTTTGCCACTTTAGTTCAAACTTTGGAGAGCCATAACTTTGTGTAGGAGTGTCCAAAAATTGTGAAACAAATTTTGTTGGATTCCTATCAAAGAGTACAATCCAGGGGTGCAGCCCAATGTTTATGAAAATCCCTGGATTTGGCTCATTAATTCATTTAAGGAAAATATTGTATGAATTTTTGCAGGTGTTCTATTTATTGGAAAATTCCCTAATTGTGTCAGGACATTCCTCCAAAAATCCTTGAACTTCAGTAAAAATTTCAGAGGCATTGGACCTAATTTTCTTGGTCAAATTATGTGTTCATTCCTTATGTCTCTAAAAAATGGGAAAAATGAACAGAGACAATTTCAGCTTTTTCCCAATCCTTCTAAAATCCATATCTCCATGTAGGAAACTCCAAAAATGGTAAAACCAATTCCTATGGACTCAGGACATTTTCTACTTTGCAGCATAGGAAAGCTTAATATCTAGGGGGTAAAGGCAGGTTAGTAAAAACAACATAAGGATTTGTTGTGCTCACATGAAGCTATTTCTTGAGCTCAATTTTTGCACACTGCCTAAATACCATCCATAGAGGCTGTGGTTAAATTATCAGCTTCATTGGACCTCCGGAACTTGAGCTACCATCTTTTAGGTTTAAGTGTTCATATAATGGACTTAATCACATGGTGATTACTAGTATCTCCTTTTCACCCTAGCTTTCATCATCTCTAGGGTTGTAGATCCAACAACAGAAACATTGCTGTTGTTTGTCCCTTTTAGGTGTGAGTTAACTGGTACAACAGTTTTGAATCATTTTCTAAATTGCTTTTGAATACTTGTGCATAAACAATCTTAATAGCACGTGACGTCGATGTTCGACGAGGACTCGACTCTGCAGTGAGGATCTCCATCTCGTGACGAGTTTGGCGTATTCTCCGGAGGAAGACTAACTCCTAGCTTCTAACAAAACCGTTGAGCAAGGCAAGCCCCGGTTTGCATATCGTTACCGTTTTAAATTTTACTTTACTTCATATCATGTTTATTAGACTTGATATTGTGCATTATGTCTAGGATGATTGGAAACCGCTTGCATGACTATTACATCCCTGTGTAGAAGGTTTAGTGTAGGCTTTGCCTCGTTGTAGATGCTAGGCTAATGTTGTAGCTAGCTCGGTAGAAGTCGAGTAGTAAAAAGCTACTCGCGAGAAAGTTCGAGTAATTGAGTTACTCGCGAGATGTTAATGATAAGAGCACCCTCATGAAAATGAGATGGGGACGGGGACGTTCCTGTAGGATGGAGCGCTCAAGGTTGGTCTCGACCTGCGATGGGTGTGAAAATGCTTGAGACCACATTTGGCCTGGACCGGGATGGTAAGGCAAATGTGGAGGTTGGTTGTAGCCCCGTCCGTGTCGGTTAAGGACCGTATGTATGCGGCCCTGCTGGACAAGATTGAGCTGTACCGGATATATAGTGGGGTATGTGACCCATGAAACCGATGTAACTCGATGGACCGTGATGTAGAAACTCATCCTTCGCGTGGGAATGGCATTGAGAAGGCGGGAGGTGTAAATCCTTTAGCAGGCAACTTCGACGTGTCGGCGTAGAGGACCATCCTGCTCGGCGCGAAACGTTTTTCTGTGTCGGGGTGTCGTGTAAAAGGTTGCTGCATACAATGTAAGAAAGAGCTCTTGAGAGAGTCTTTCGAGGTGGGTGTATGTGTCGTGTATTCCGGGTTGTTATTTTTCAAATCACCGTCGCTCGCGGAAGAGGATTGAGCATACTTGCCCACTGCGCCGTGACTTAGTAATAAGAGGAACTAAGTCTCTTAACTTGCTGTTTGTGGATTAATCACTGTATTGGAACCTTGACTGAAGTAGATATAGAGCCAACTAAATTTCATTTCCACCTTAGGCTAGCAACATCGGGATAAGCGTTTCTTGTTTGATTGTGGACTTCCGATGTTATGAGGCGTGAGGACCACTAAAACGATGGCTATAAGAATCTGAATATAAGGATCAAGTTTAGTCAAGCTGCATTTTGCAAATTCCTATTCCTACTGTCTTACTACCCCTGCATTTAGAGTTACATGTTTAGAAGTGACGGTTAAGTCTTGGTGAGCCTTAGTGCTCACGGTTGCTTCTGAGTTGTTTTTGCAGGTAGCAGGATGCCTGCTATGAAGAGGGTTGTTCGGTGATACGATGAACCTCACGGTTCGTTTCACTCATCAGAAACCTAGCCGATGCCTTTCTTTGGTGAAGCTAGTAGGATGCGTTCATGGGCTGAACGACTTCTCTTCGGCGTAGTTAGGGTCGAGAGTGAGTAGATTGTCCAGCTAGTTTTACATTCTGCTGCGTGTGTACTTATGTTGTAAAAGATCTTATGTTGAGTAAAAAATGGTTCCGTTATGTTCTTACACCTCTTTTCGTGCATGCTGTTAGGTTCCGCATCACACGGCACCACCCACTGTGGTTCCTGGGGCGGCACAGCATGGTATCAGACCCACATTGGGAATAGCACGTATGAAAAGAGCATATTTTTGAAAACTTAGGGGTATACGAGTGAGGAACGTATAGTATGCCCACACAAGGATTATAAATAGCATAGTTACTTAAGGTGGCAAGCTAACAGTGTGTTACTCTTCAGTATTTCAATTCAGTAACGACGCACCTACGTGGAGGTAAGAATGGTAAGGAACGCCACCGAAAGCGGATCAATTTCGGTTAGCTCACCCATACGAGGAAAGTAGTGTGGGATGTCCCGTTCAGCAATGGACGGGAAGTGAATATGTTTTATAAGACTCTTCATGTCTTAGAGACATACGAAATGCACTAGCCTCCAGTGCGCAAACCCAGGGGCAAGAGGAGGAGACCCCATCGTGTGGTTTGTAAGACGAAGTATGTTCTCTAGGACTCTTCATGTCCTATGAGGCTTACGAAAGAGCTGTTCCACCGGTGTGCTTTATTGCAAAGGTGTGGAGCCCCCGTCGGGTGGTGAATAACCCGATCATGTACCTTGAGACGTGGCTTGACTCAAGGACGGCCCGTATGGCAATGATACGGGGCGTATGTTTTTACTATGATATGGACCTGCCTGAAATGATAAACCAATGTGTGCATCATTATTGAGTGATTTTCTGCAGGTACCTTTTAACCACGTTAGAACATGTCGTGTAGAAAACATTTGTGAGTGATCGTTTTAGTGCCACCACTTGAGACGTATAAGCCGGTATAAAGCCGGATAGGATTTTAATTTGGTGAGGAAACGTAGTACCGTGATATGTTTTGAACTGCATGAAAAAGAAGGTTTGAAAAGAAAAAGAGTAAATTTGGAGTCTAGGATTCCATTAGGGGGTAATGGACTCCTATATTGAACTAAGAGTCAATTGGGAGTATAGATGTATTCACGAAGACTTAAGAATAACCTCCCCTGTTTTTGGCAGAAATTTTGCTGAATTTGAACAGGGCATAAATTTTGTTTGGTTGAACCAATGGAGGTGAGTGATACATTTCTGGAAAGCTATTGAAGTCTTCTACAACTCTTCAGTAGAATTCCAGATCAGAATCACCCTCCAAATGGATGAAGTTCACAGATGAGTGTGAACTGCCCAAAAACAGGGCAGACACAAAATGCTCTCTGGAAATTTCTGTATTTCAACCATAACTTTCTATAGATAAATTTCTAAGGGTCAATTAATACACCGTTGGAAAGCTTTTGATATATGCTATGACTTTGTAGTTCAAAGTTTCTCCAGATTTGGAGTTTAATTGTATGAAAACTTGCGGACAGAACAGCCACTTTCAAAGGAGGTGCTGTCAAAATTGTTCCAGATTTCGGTTAATTTTGAAATATCACAACTTTTGATCCAGAACTTATATGAAGGCAAATAAATACTCGTTGGAAAGATATTGAAGTTAACTATAACTTTGGTATTCAACTTGAGACATTAAATTGCAATTTTCATATTCAAATTCTGGGATTAAGACCAATTGGTCATTCTGAACAAAGTAGTGCTTATCGTCATCTAGCTTGAGACTTGTTGTGGGCAGGGATGTTTTAGACTTCTCTAAGCTCCATAACATATTCTTGAGTTATTTTTCAGTTTGTACTACTGTTGGAATTAAGGGTTTGGACAAACTTGCTCACATTTGATAGATTTCAGTATTGTCGAAACCCTAGTTAGCTTGTGTAATGCTGCAATATTGATGTGATGCTTTTACGGTTATGTTTTCAATTCAAGTTGAGTTTAAAACTTTGAATTTTAACCGTAAATTGCTCACTCTTGCAGCATGGATCGTGCTCATTCTAGTAGTGAGTTTGGTGAGTCGAGTCACGGCGAAAGTAATTCGCCACGACAAGAAGTGCCGACATCATCAACTGGATTGGCGGAAATCTTGGCAAAGATGGCTGAGTCTCTGGATCTGTTGGTGCGACAAAGCATACGACAGGAGACACTACAGCAAAATCCCCCGCCAAGCACTTATCTGGATTTCTTAGCAAGACAACCACCGGTTTTCTCGGAAGCGAAAGAACCGTTGGAGTCGGCTCATTGGCTCCAATGTATTGAAGCCAAGTTCGATACGCTTGAGTGCGATGAATATCAGAAGACTCTATTTGCCGCTCAACAACTCCATGGAGCCGCTGGAGCCTGGTGGGCGGAGTACATCGCTACTCTTCCTGAAGGTCATCGAGTGACGTGGGATGAATTCCCGGATGTTTTCCGGGCACGTCACGTTTGTTCAGGAATTCTTCGAACAAAGTATCAAGACTTTCTGGAATTAAAGCAAGGAGAAAGGAGTGCGTACGAGTACTTCAAAGAGTTTGAAGACTTGATGCAATACACAACTCATATGGTTGACTCGGAAGCATTGAAGTGCGAGTATTTCTTCCGAGGTTTGAATGTCAAACTTAAGGAACAAGTGACCTTGTTCAATAACGGTATTTACAATGAGTTGGTAAATGCCGCTATCATTAAAGAAGACATGCATCTTCGTTGTGAAGCGGAACTGAAAAGAAGTATACCGCCGGACAGTGACATCGAGGTTTGTCCGAACTGTCGAGTGCGGTATTACTCGCCAGTTAGGCAACAAATTCAGCCTGTGGTGCAACTCTCACAACCAAGGCTGGAGTTGATCACTTATGAGCCTCCACCTCAACAGCAGCGGACAGAAATTATTCGTGCAACCCTACCGCTACCAGCTATGCACGAATTATCTCCACCTCGTGTTAGTAGAGAGCTGAGGATTTCTACAACACGAAACCGTCGTGGGGCTGAGCAGAGTCACACTCGTGTGTTGCCTCGTCAATGCTCAGATCAGCATCGTGAACCTTCACAGAAGAATCTTTCAAAAGCTGGCAGGGTTAATTATACTGCTATTGAGGATATTGCAAAAGGCGAACCAGTTTTGGCGGGCATGTTCACTTTGCATGAACAGCCCACTTTCGTGTTGTTTGATTCCGGAGCCACCCACAATTTTATTAGCAGAGACTATGTGCTGAAGAATAATCTTCCATTTAGCACAGTTAAGCATCCGTTTCATATCAGCTCACCCGGAGGCAAGATATCAACAGATGAGATGGTCTCTCGGGCACCTTTATGTTTGGGTGGAAACATCTATCCTGCTAGCCTTATCATACTCAAAGGCCAAAGGATTGATATTATCTTGGGGATGTCATGGTTGACACATTATGGAGCTATTTTTGACATCAGCTCTCGAACTGTCCAACTGAATTCCCCAATACACGATTGCAACACATTGAATCTTGTGGATCCATCACAACAAGTTGCAGCAGTGCATCAGATTGAAGCTCCTAAACTTGAGGATATTCCAGTAGTATGTGAATATCCAGATGTGTTTCCCGAAGACTTGCCGGGCATGCCGCCCGAACGTGATGTAGAGTTCAAGATTGAACTAGCACCGGGAACAACACCTATTTCTCGGCGACCATACAAAATGGCACCAAAGGAGCTAGCAGAATTGAAGGATCAGCTTAATGACCTCATGGACAAAGGTTTTATACGCCCAAGTTCATCACCTTGGGGCTGTTCCGCACTCTTTGTGAAGAAGAAGGACAAGACTTTAAGACTATGCGTAGATTATCGTCCACTGAATGCTGTCACTATCAAGAATAAGTATCCACTACCACGCATCGATATTTTGTTTGATCAACTAGTGGGTGCTAAGGTATTTTCCAAGATGGATCTTCGGTCCGGGTATCACCAGATAAAAATCCGGGCAGAAGACGTACCTAAGACGGCGTTCTCGACAAGATATGGTCTTTATGAATATCTTGTCATGTCCTTTGGGTTGACCAATGCTCCGGCTCACTTTATGTATCTCATGAACTCTGTGTTCATGCCGGAGTTAGACAAGTTCGTCGTGGTTTTCATCGACGACATCTTGGTCTATTCAAAGTCAGAAGAAGAACATGTGGAACATTTGCGTATTGTACTCCAACGCTTGAGGGATCACAAGCTATATGCAAAGTTCAGTAAATGTGAGTTTTGTATCAGCAAAGTGCTGTTTCTTGGGCATATTATTTCAGCGGAAGGCATCGCTGTGGACCCAAGTAAAATCGAGCAAGTGCTGAATTGGAAATCGCCAACATCTGTTCATGAAGTGAGGAGTTTCCTAGGTTTAGCGGGTTATTACCAGAGATTCATTCCAAACTTCTCCAAAGTCGCTAAACCTATGACGGAGCTGTTGAAGAAAAGCACCAAGTATGATTGGAGCAATTCATGCGAACAAGCTTTTCAAACTTTAGTGAAGTATCTCACTACAGCTCCAGTTTTGGCCCAGCCGGACACCACGAAGCTTTTTGATGTCTATTGTGATGCATCCGACATTGGTTTGGGTTGTGTGTTGATGCAAGAAGGACGTGTGGTCGCGTATGGATCCCGACAACTCAGGGGTCATGAGCAGAATTACCCGACGCACGACCTTGAACTAGCTGCAGTGGTCTTAGCATTGAAAATGTGGAGACATTATCTACTAGGCAATCTAGTACATCTCTACACTGACCACAAAAGCTTGAAGTATATCTTCACACAGAAGGAACTGAATATGAGGCAGCGAAGATGGCTGGAATTGATCAAGGACTATGAACTTGAAATTCATTACCATCCGGGCAAAGCGAATGTGGTTGCCAACACACTTAGTCGGAAAGCCCACGTTCACCATTTAGCCATGGCTGCACATGAAGAAGGAAAACCAAGCCTGCGCTTAGTTCCCTACGGATCGCTGTTCAACCTCGCTCTTATTCCTACAATCTGGGATGAGATTGTAGAGGCTCAGAAGAGAGACAGGGGTATGTCTAATATCCGGAGGAGAGTGGACAGCGGTGAATTGAAGATGTTCCGCAAGGATGAAGAGGGTACTCTATGGTTTAACAACCGCATAGTTGTACCCCGGAACATGAAATTGCCGAGGAAGATATTGGATGAAGCACATTTATCCAAGTACTCCATTCATCCGGGAATCAATAAGATGTACCAGGACTTGAAATCTAAGTTCTGGTGGACACGGATGAAAAGAGAGATTGCGATGTACGTATCCGAGTGTGATACGTGTCGGCGGGTTCAAGCCGACCATATGAGGAAAGCCGGACCACTTCAACCGCTGAAGGTTCCAGCATGGAAGTGGGAAGACATAAGTATGGACTTCATCGTCGGTTTACCTATGACCAGCAACAAGCATGATTCTATTTGGGTAATCGCCGATCGTTTGACCAAGACCGCTCATTTTATTCCTGTCCATACTAAATATGTGGCAAGGAAGTATGCAGAGCTGTTCATCTCGAGAATCATGTGTTTACACGGGGTTCCCCGCACCATCGTTTCTGATCGAGGTGCGTTATTTGTATCCAGATTTTGGGAGCAACTGCATGCTTCCTTGGGAACCAAGTTAATTCGGAGTTCAGCGTATCATCCGCAAACTGATGGTCAAACGGAGAGGATAAATCAGATTCTGGAGGATATGCTACGGGCATGTGTCATCAATCATGGGAAGAATTGGGATGACCATCTACCGTTAGCAGAATTCTCATATAATAACGATTATCAATCCAGCATCAAGATGGCCCCGTATGAAGCTCTTTACGGCCGGAAGTGCCGCACACTGCTGAATTGGTGTGAGTCCGGCGAGAGAGTGGTCTACGGGATTGATCTTGTGAATGAAGCCGAGGAACGAGTGCGAGTGATTCAAGCCAATTTATAGGCTGCTCAATCTCGGCAGAAGAGTTATGCAGACAAAAGACGTCGACCTCTTCACTTCGACACCGGGAACCACGTTTATCTTCGTGTCTCTCCGATGAAAGGAGTTCGTCATTTCGGAGTGAAGGGAAAGATTGCTCCGCGATTCATCGGGCTGTTTGCTGTCACTGAGATATGCGGACCCGTGGCCTATAGTCTGGAGTTACCGACGTCACTTTCGGGTATTCACAACGTTTTCCATGTCTCTCAGCTGCGGAAATGTCTTAAGTACCCAACCGCAGTTCATATGGAGAACATTGAGGATCTTCAACCGGATCTCACTTATTCTGAGTATCCGATACAGATTATTGACGAGAAGACTCGCAATACAAGAAATCGGACGTTGCGATTTTACAAAGTCTTGTGGAGCAACCACATAGCTGATGAAGCCACGTGGGAAAGCGATGAATTTCTCCCTTTAAATTTTCCCGACTTGTTTATACCATATGTCCAGTAGTCATTATCCCTTCTTCTTTCTTTTTGTAATCTCGGGACGAGATTCTTTTAAGGGGGGAGGAATGTAACAGCCCTAACTTTTGTAAATCTTGATTTCAACTCATGAAACAAAGTTAAGGCGATAAAAGACTATAGTTGTGTCACATGAAATGATGAACACAAATATGGACAGGTGAGGGAGTTAAAAATTTTCTCTAGCCCATGATCAGCACATGTTAACCTAGGGGAAATAATTACACTCCTAAAACTCTAACTCATGTGCACCTCCTCTATGAGTAGAGTGGAGGGAAATGCAATTTGAATCTTTTGAAAGGATTTCTATTCAGATTGTCCAAAGGTCTATATGTGAGATCATAGATGCATCTATCATGTATTCAAGAGCCTAAGTTTCAAATTTGGAGAATTTTTGGTTTCATATACTATTTATTCTGAGGATTAAATGAGGGCACGTTTAAATTCAAACTTGAATTTGAATTTTGAACCAAACAAACTCAATTTCAAAATCTGATTTCAGATTTGAGTTCCTCATAATTCCTTTGACCTATCCTCCAAGTTTGAACAAATTTGGAGCTCATTTGCTATTTTAAATCGAAATGGGGGATAAGAGGGAGAATTATGGATGTGGACCCCACTGGTCAGTCTCACAAAAGTGCAAACCGACTCCACCGATGGCTGAGCGTGCGACAGCTCTCGGCAGCCGATCGCACACGATGATCTTCGGTGCCACCTCCTCCTCTCCGGTGCCCTTATCTCCCCCCGAATACTGCACAGGCGAAGTTCCCCTCTTCTTGCTCGCTCGTGCGTATCCCTCTGCTGCTGTCACGCAGAGAAGCACAGCAGCCGCTCTCTCTTCCTCAGACTGCCCAGGCTGAACCGAATTTCATTTGCCCGAGCTTCCAACAGTAAAAACCTCCGCCCATGAGTGCTCTAGCCGGCTAGCAACCTCACCCTGCTGATCCATGCCTGCTGGCGCCTAGAAACAGCGAGGTTTTCTCTGCTCCCGAGCTGAAACTGAAGAAGCTGGAACTGGACGCCGTGGACAGCCCAAACCAGAAGGGATCACGCCCAAGCAAGCCACCCCATCTGTGCACCGACAAGTCTAGTTGCTCACCTCCAAAGCTCAGCCCTAGCCATTGATCACAGATGGAGAATTTCAAGTTTTTCTCCCGGGCGGCAGAAACGGACCTTGAGGTAAGGAATTGTAAAATTCGTCCTCAATTCGTGTTTGTTGGGTCTCAAACATCACACACAGGATGTTAACTGCCTAGCACACCTCCTCCATCGATTTTAGACCAAGAAATTGAGTGTAGAGTGAGCAATCCGAGCTCTTTTAGAGGGTATGCCGCTGGACCCTATCGGGCGCACGGTGCCGATAGGTTTAGAGCCCTCTCCAGCTGGTTTAAAACTCATGCCGGTCTTCTACTTGATCCCCTGGTGCTGTAGAGCCCAAGAACCGACCATTTGGTGGAGAATTCACCGTGCAAGACCTCGCCGGAGCCCTAGGGTTTGCTGTGGCCGGTGCACCCTGTTTTCCGGCGAGTTTCAGCCGCCGGCGACCCCACCAACGTGTTCAGCGTGGGGAAATATGGGGGGGGGCGGCCAGAAGGGGGCCTGGAGGTGGCTGGGAACTGGTTTTCCACCGACCTCACCGGAGGGGGCCACCAATGGTGTGTTTGGCGCGAGTCTGGAGGTTAGGGGTGACAGGTGGGACCCACAGTCAGCATTTAAACATTTTCTAGGTTTTCCCACTTTAGTTCAAACTTTGGAGAGCCATAACTTTGTGTAGGAGTGTCCAAAAATTGTGAAACAAATTTTGTTGGATTCCTCTCAAGGAGTACTATCCATGGGTGCAGCCCAATGTTTATGAAAATCCCTGTATTTGGCTCATTAATTCATTTAAGGAAAATATTGTATGAATTTTTGCAGGTGTTCTGTTTATTGGAAAATTCCCAAATTGTGTCAGGACATTCCTCCAAAAATCCTTGAACTTCAGTAAAAATTTCAGAGGCATTGGACCTAATTTGCTTGGTCAAATGATGTGTTCATTCCTTATGTCTCTGAAAAATGGGAAAAATGAACAGAGACAATTTCAGCTTTTTCCCAATCCTTCTAAAATCCATATCTCCATGTAGGAAACTCCAAAAATGGTAAAACCAATTCCTATGGACACAGGACATTTTGTAATTCACAAAAAGTCTACTTTGCAGCATAGGAAAGCTTAATATCTAGGGGGTAAAGGCAGGTTAGTAAAAACAACATAAGGATTTGTTGTGCTCACATGAAGCTATTTCTTGAGCTCAATTTTTGCACAGTGCCTAAATACCATCCATAGAGGCTGTGGTTAAACTATCAGCTTCATTGGACCTCCAGAACTTGAGCTACCATCTTTTAGGTTTAAGTGTTCATATAATGGACTTAATCACATGGTGATTACTAGTATATCCTTTTCACCCTAGCTTTCATCATCTCTAGGGTTGTAGATCCAACAACAGAAACATTGATGTTGTTTGTCCCTTTTAGGTGTGAGTTAACTGGTACAACAGTTTTGAATCATTTTCTAAATTGCTTTTGAATACTTGTGCATAAACAATCTTAATAGCACGTGACGTCGACGTTCGACGAGGACTTGACTCTGCAGCGAGGATCTCCATCTCGTGACGAGTTTGGCGGATTCTCCGGAGGAAGACTAACTCCTAGCTTCTAACAAAACCGTTGAGCAAGGCAAGCCCCGGTTTGCATATCGTTACCGTTTTAAATTTTACTTTACTTCATATCATGTTTATTAGACTTGATATTGTGCATTATGTCTAGGATGATTGGAAACCACTTGCATGACTATTACATCCCTGAGTAGAAGGTTTAGTGTAGGCTTTGCCTCGTTGTAGATGCTAGGCTAATGTTGTAGCTAGCTCGGTAGAAGTCGAGTAGTAAAAAGCTACTCGCGAGAAAGTTCGAGTAATTGAGTTACTCGCGAGATGTTAATGATAAGAGCACCCTCATGAAAATGAGATGGGGACGGGGACGTTCCTGTAGGATGGAGCGCTCAAGGTTGGTCTCGACCTGCGATGGGTGTGACAATGCTTGAGACCACATTTGGCCTGGACCGGGATGGTAAGGCAAATGTGGAGGTTGGTTGTAGCCCCGTCCGTGTCGGTTAAGGACCGTATGTATGTGGCCCTGCTGGACAAGATTGAGCTGTACCGGATATATAGTGGGGTATGTGACCCATGAAACCGATGTAACTCGATGGACCGTGATGTAGAAACTCATCCTTCGCGTGGGAATGGCGTTGAGAAGGCGGGAGGTGTAAATCCTTTAGCGGGCAACTTCGACGTGTCCGTGTAGAGGACCATCCTGCTCGGCGCGAAACGTTTTTCTATGTCGGGGTGTCGTGTGAAAGGTTGCTGCATACAATGTAAGAAAGAGCTCTTGAGAGAGTCTTTCGAGGTGGTTGTATGTGTCGTGTATTCCGGGTTGTTATTGATTCAAATCACCGTCGCTCGCGGAAGAGGATTGAGCATAATTGCCCACTGCGCCGTGACTTAGTAATAAGAGGAACTAAGTCTCTTAACTAGCTGTTTGTGGATTAATCACTGTATTGGAACCTTGACTGAAGTAGATATAGAGCCAACTAAATTTCATTTCCACCTTCGGCTAGCAACATCGGGATAAGCGTTTCTTGTTTGATTGTGGACTTCCAATGTTATGAGGCGTGAGGACCACTAAAACGATGGCTATAAGCATCTGAACATAAGGATCAAGTTTAGTCAAGCTGCATTTTGCAAATTCCTATTCCTACTGTCTTACTACCCCTGCATTTAGAGTTACATGTTTAGGAGTGACGGTTAAGTCTTGCTGAGCCTTAGTGCTCACGGTTGCTTCTGAGTTGTTTTTGCAGGTAGCAGGATGCCTGCTATGAAGAGGGTTGTTCGGTGAGACGATGAACCTCACGGTTCGTTCCACTCATCGGAAACCTAGCCGCTGCCTTTCCTTGGTGAAGCTAGTAGGAAGCGTTCATGGGCTGAATGACTTCTCTTCAGCGTAGTTAGGGTCGAGAGTGAGTAGATTGTCCATCTAGTTTTACATTCCGCTGCGTGTGTACTTATGTTGTAAAAGATCTTATGTTGAGTAAAAAAATGGTTCCGTTATGTTCTTACACCTCTTTTCGTGCATGTTGTTGGGTGCCGCATCGCACGGCACCACCCACTGCGATTCCCGGGGCGGCACAGTAGCCTCGTAGTCGGTCCTTGTGTTTGACTTCTACCATGCCAAATTGGTTTCGAGTTCCATTGTTATTATCAAACCAATCGCAGTCAAAGAAGACTACTTTAAGGTCTTTACTCCCGGCAAAACTAAATTCTAGGATTTTGTTTATGATCCCATAGAAATTAGTTTCACGTCCTTCGGCATCGGCGGCCCTCGTCACAACTCCGGTGTTTGATGTTGCCCTTAGAGGACGTTGAGCTTCAAATTGAGTTGAACGAAATTGGAACCCATTGACATCATATCGACCAAAGAGTTTAACATTAATGGATCCGTTGGACAGTTCTCGCAAATCTTCATGAGCACCGGCTTGTGTCTTGCACTGTCCAACATATGAAGTAAGAAGACTATTTTATGCTATGAACATAATTACTAAAAGGAACAAGACAAGGAAAACGTTACACGATTTCGAAACCAGGTTTGGAAGTTAGGTCCTCCATTTACTCCATAATGTCGCATTGTTTGTATTCGCTTGCTAGTAGGTTGCTGCTTAGACTTCCAATTTTGTCGATCGAACTCACTAAATAAGGACAAAATAGAATTATTAGCGTAGATGTATAACACACCACGCAAATTAGTATAGATGTTGAACAACCACTTACTGAAAAAAACTGTCCATCCCATCTATGTTAGCGTACATGTATAACAAAGCAGCTGTCTTTTCATCTGTTGAAGCATCATAGCTCATGCCACTACCAACAGTGGTGCCTCTCGTTTGAAAAAGTGAGAGTTCGCTACAAGAGATTGCTTCAGCCATATTGTACCGCAACACCGATGCATTAACATTGTGTTCTTCTGCAAAATAGACACTTGAAAAGTATCCTATCTCCTGAAGTGTAAATGCTTCGGCGATGCATCCTTCAACCCTTGCCCTATTACGAACCATCGGTTTTAGACATCTGAGTGCTCTTTCAATGTGGTACATCCACCTATATTGAACAGGGCCGCCTACTTTAGCTTCATATGGAAGATGGATTAGAAGGTATTGCATTGAATTGAAGAACCCTGGAGGAAATACTTTTTCCATCTTACATAAAAGCACGGGTATCTCTTTTTCCAACTTCTCCATCATCTCCCTTTTGATTTCTTTAGCACAAAGCTGTCTATAAAAATAGCTAAGCTCGGCTAACACCTTCCACACCTCATCGTCAAGATAGCCTCAAAACATAACCGGCAGAAGTCTTTCCATGATTATGTGATAATCATGACTCTTCAAACCAGTAAGATTTCCTGTCTTAACATTAACGGCTCTTCTCAGGCTAGCAGCATAACCGTCTGGGAACTTCAACTGTTTCAACCACTTGAAGACTTCTTTCTTTTCTTTTGGTCGAAGGCAGAAAGAAGCTCGTGGTTTGCCACCAGCTTCGGAGAGCTAGAGGCTTGGTCGGTTACAAACCTCTGCCAAATCCTTCCGAGCTTTTATATTGTATTTTGTTTTGCGCGTCATATCCAAGCACGTGCTTATGATGCATTCGCCCATGTTACATTCTTGGTGCATTGACACGACCCCACGGTCTTGTCGAGCCAGGATCACGCTGAGGGGTGCTGCGTTGCACAGCACCGGATAACACACGTCAAAGGTACAAAGCGGAAGCGACATTTTATTACATAAACAAGTTAATGAACATGTTTACATCAAAATAAGTTCAGTCTACACTCACGAGCGTAGACTACGCAACAAGTGCATGTTCAGCCCTTGAACGTGTCCTTGCTAGCACACACGCATACTAACTCTGCGGCGTGCACGACTCCCACTCGACGGGGTTCCCCTCCTGGGGTTCCGTCTCCTCTTCGGGAGTCCCTTCCTCATAGAACCCTGCAAAAGCTTCAAACACAAGCAGTGAGCACGAAGGCTCAGCAAGTCTGACCCGTCTCACCTAAATATGGAACTTCTACATGAGGGGTGATGGGTTACATGAGGTAAAAATCATTTGCAAGGACTCGCCTAATTAGTAGAACCTTACTTTCAAGTTTTAGCAGCAGGTTGTGGAGAACCTTACGCTAAGGCACATGAGAGAGCCGCAATCAAACAAGAAACACATTTCTCTCATGTACTTTGCCCAAAGTTGAAAGGAACTTTAATTAGATCTAAACTACAGCAAATCATTAACAATCAAGTCCATCTTTCAATCAGCAACATTTTAACATGTAACTAGCCTGTTCTTTCTACGTCACGGTACAGTGAACAAGTGGTACTCACTGACCGCGAGGGACGGCGATTATAACCGATTTACACCTGCAAGGTTACCCGAATAACCCGTCAAGTACGCCCGTACTTGATGTTGCCTACAGCAACCATCACGGACGCTGTACACAACTACCTTTCACCCGTTAGCCAAATGTTGAACCTGTCCAATCGTCCCGAGCAAGAGGTCTCTGCACGCGCATCTCAGTGCCGCCAGCCGATTTACACCTCGAGCTCTCAACCTACCCTCTGAACGACCAGCTATGCCTCAACACCCAGCTACCCGAGTTACATCGGTTTCCCGGTTCCCATATATCCGGTAGGTCTTCGGTACTGTTCTAGCTTGTTCAACAGGCCCGCACACGGCTCGGTCCTCAATCGACACAAGCGGAGCTACAGCACACAGGCCCCAAAGTCCTGCTGCCCTTACTCTCCGCTCGGTCTCATCTTTCTTGCCATGTGTATCATGTGCTATCTCTACCCGAGCGATGTGCCTCTAGCCTATTCTCGCGAGTAGTTCCAACTACTCGACTTGTACCGAATCCTACTCTAGCTTAGCATTGCAGTAGCTAACGGGGTTTGTAAATCCTAAACCCAATCCATGGTTTTCTTGGCTATGCAGTTGGGTTTCCACACAAGACTCTAATGCAAAGAATCATAATACTCAAGTATGTGCTCAAAAGAATAAAAAATTGTAAAAACGGTTAATGCAAACCGGGGCTTGCCTTGCTGCTCTTGGTCGTAGGCTAGCTGCTCCTCCAGAGTAACAAAGTCTAAGACTTCGGGTTCCTCCTCGACCTTAGCGACTACATGATAGAAGCAGTACATGTATCAATTTAAATGCATTTGTATTAAGTTTAAACTTGTGACGCTTATAAGTCCCACTAGATAGACTCTATGACTGTGAAACTTTTACTGTGGCTTGGTTACAACCTAAATACAGACTTGGTCAAGTTTTAGTTGCGGCAAAGCTCAATTGAGCCCCCCCACAATTAATTATGTCGTTGACCTTAATTGAAGGCCCTTAGGGTGTTCTAAGGATTTTCATGAAACAAACTATGACTTTCTGAAAACTAGATTTTCAGAGGGTCCTAATGGAGTTGGTCTCACTTAATTTGAAGGTTCCTAGCTAAGGATATGAGCTAGACAATTTCAGAGAAAATTCTGAAAACGTTTCTGAACATTTTCTATTTTCTCTGGAACAGTTTCACAAATCACACCATTAGATGGATCAAATAAGCTCAAATGCATCTGAAAATATCATGGTAGTTCATACATATTTTGGTGAACATCCCAGCAAAATTTCAGGATTTTCCTCCAAAGGATTCTCCAGTTAAAATTCCAAACAGTTTAAATTTTGAGGAATTAATTCTGGAGAAATATGGATTTTCATGAAGTGAAACTTGATTTGCTGGAACGTGCTCAGAGAGCTGAATCCAACAAAATTTGGTTCACTCGATTTGGAGCTTTCTATCCAAAGTTATGAGGATTTGAAGTTTGGAAGAAATCTGAAAATCGGGGGAAAAAGTTTAAACTCTCGGGGGCCCGCGGGGACACGTGTTGAGCGCAGAGGTGTCCGGCACACTGAGGCCCACAGGGTATTTGCGCGCCAGCACAGCCGATCCCGGCCACACCTGATCCCGATTTAAATTCTTCAGCCGCTGACACGTGGGCCAGCAGGCTTCGTCTTCCTCCCGCCGCTCTCTCGCGCCCGCGCCGCCGACCTCGCCGGAGCAGACCCGGAGCTCGCTGGCTCGCTGCTGCCGGACCTCCCATGGTCTGAAACTCGCTGCCAGGGGGTTGTCGACGTCTAGGAACACATCGGTGGTGTAAGGTCGGGCTGGGGGTGACCGGAAATAGCCAGGCGACGTGCCGCGGCCTCGGTTGAGTTTCGGCGCCGTCGACCGTGGGTTCTAACCCGCCAACACCTCGAACAAACGGTCCTACAGCATCAGTGTACCTCTAGGAAGCTTGACAAGGTGTCAAAAGGGTTCAGGGATGGCGGCAAGTCGGTCGGCACCGTTTGGCCGATCGTGCCCGCCATGACCGCCCTTGATCGAGCTCGAAATTCGTCACTCCTAGACAGTTTCACGCCACGGATGCAGAAAAGAACTTGATCACCGTCTAGTCCAGCGTCTATGTGCAAGATTTGATAATCACCGAAAGATCATAGAGCGAGAATTTGAAGAATCCGTACCGGAAGCTCGGTTTACGGTCGCCGGAGCAAAAACTGGAAATTCTCTGTGGATTCTTCATGGTTTGCTCCCAAACTTGGAGGAGAGCAGCACGGTGGTCGCGCGCTCCTGTTGCCTCTCTTGCTGGACCGTGAAAACGCCTGTGGAACGCTGTCCACGGGCGCCTGACTCTCGGCTGAGGCTAGGTCGCCGCGGTGGCGATCGTTTTCGGGCAAAGGAGGTCGGAGCTCGGGGTTTCTGGCGTTGGGGAGGTGGACTGCGACCTCAGGTTGCTGTCTAGCAGCTCAGGAACGAAGGAGGAGATTGTTTTGCTGGTCTTCCCGATTGAGCAGAGAGCTGCGGCGAGAAACAATGCCGCTGCTCGGGTTTGCCCGCGAGAAGATAAAGCCGGCCGACTCCTGCTCGGCTGAGGCGGTGCCGGTCGCGTGGGGGCGCGAGCAAGCCGCCCTGGGCGCCAGCACGCGGAGAGGGGAAGCAGCTGGTGGCGCTGGTAGCTGTTCGGTGGCACAGCCGACAGCTGCTCGGTGGAATTTCCCACCGAGGCTGTGACTTTGTGTGCAAGTTTTGCCTCCTTCTCTCTATGACATGTGGGTCCCACCCGGGGTTTTAACCTATGAAATTTACTCCTAATCATTGTTGTAAACAGTGAGCCCCATAATACCCCTGGTGATTCAAATTATTCACCCATGAGCCATTTGAATTGATTAGAATTCAAATTGGGTTTGGTTTGAATGAATTTCAGCACAAGTTCAGTTTTGAATTCAAATAAAGTTTGAATTTGCCCCACTTAGCTCATGTCAAGATCAACTCCAAATGGAGTGAAAATTGGTGTGTGAGCTCACAAAAATGTGCTGAATAAGAATATGCCTCCCATTTTTAAATTCATGGGATAAAACAGTTTGAATTTGAATATGGTTTCAAACTGCCCTCTTTCTAACTATACCCAAAATGACCTCAAAAAGTTTTTGAATTTGGGTGAAACTTGGCATGGACATCCTTAGCAATGTGTAGGATTTTTCATATGTCCAGCCCACCTATATCACATGTGGGAAGTACCACTTTTGCAATATGTGAGTTTGTTCTCTAATGAGCATGTTGATGGTGGTTACTTGCTCTTCATTCGTGTTCATCATCTTTCCTCAAACGAGGTGTGTGTGTATGGTGATGAACACTTCAACTATGTGTCAAAAACTGAGGCCCTTACATTCCTCCCCCCTTAAAAGAATCCCGTCCCGAGATTATAAGGTGAAAATGAGAGAGAGGACGGTAGAAAATTACCGGATATGTGACGTGAAAAAGTTGGGGTAGTTGGGCGAAGAAATCCTTCGCTCTCCCATGTCGCTTCGTCCACAGAGTGATTACTCCATAGAACCTTATAGAACCACAACGTACGGTGGCGTGTGGTTTGGGCCTTTTCATCAATAATCTGCACTGGTTCCTCCCGATAGGTGAGATCCGGTTGCAGTTCTTCAATATCTTCCAACTGAATGGTAGTTGATAGCTTGAGACACTTCCTGAGCTGGGAAATGTGAAAGACGTCGTGCACACCGGAAAGTGCTTCTGGTAATTTCAGCCGGTATGCCACTGATCCACATCTTTCGGTAATCTGGAATGGACCGATGAATCGGGGTGCCAACTTTCCTCTCACCCCAAATCTGTTTACGCCCTTCATTGGAGACACCCGTAGATATACGTGATCTCCAACTTCAAATTGTAGTGGGCGCCTTCTCCGGTCTGCATACTATTTTTGACGGGATTGAGCGGCTTTTAGGAATCAGTCGAACCTTTTCTCGCGCGTTGTTGACGAGGTCAATCCCGAATGTAACCCTTTCGCCAGACTCACACCAGTTCAATGGTGTGCGACATTTCCTCCCGTATAGCGCCTCATAAGGCGCCATCTTGATGCTGGCTTGGTACCCATTATTGTACGAGAACTCGGCTAACGGCAAGTGATCATCCCAATTCCTGCCGTGGTTGATAGCGCAAGCTCGTAGCATGTCTTCTAGGATCTGATTTACCCGCTCGGTTTGCCCATCCGTCTGCGGGTGGTACGCTGAACTACGGATCAGCTTCGTCTCTAAGGCAGCGTGCAGCTGCTCCCAAAAACAGGACACAAATAGAGTGCCCCGATCCGATATAATGGTACAGGGTACGCCGTACAAGCATAGGATCCGTGAGATGTACAGCTCAGCGTACTTCTTGGCATTGTAGTTTATGTTGACCGGGATGAAACTGGCAACTTTGGTGAGCCGATCGACGATTACCCACACAGAATCATGCTTTTGAAGAGTGGTGGGTAAACCGATGATGAAGTCCATGCTCACATCCTCCCACTTCCAGGCAGGAATGCCCAGTGGTTGCAGCAGTCCCGGTTTCTGCATATGGTCTGCCTTCACCCTTCGACATGTATCACACTCGGACACGTATTTTGCAGTCTCACGCTTCATCCGTGTCCACCAAAACTTGCTTCTGAGTTCTTGATACATTTTGTTGCTGCCGGGGTGAATAGAAAACTTTGACAAGTGAGCCTCATCAAAGATCTTCTTCCGTAATCCCGGGTTACGGGGTACGACGATCCGGTCCTTGAACCATAGGACGCCGTCTCTGTCCTTCCGGAAACATTTCAGCTCCCCACTGTCTACATGTCTCCGCAAATGCGACATGCCCTTGTCATGTTTCTGAGCAGCCGCTATTTCTTCACGGATGGTGGGGATCAAAGCTAGGTTGTAGAGAGCTCCGTGTGGAATCACATGTAGCGGTGGTTCGCTCTCTTCCAACGGTGTGATGGTCAGATTGTTGACGTGTGACTTGCGGCTCAGCGCATCTGCCACTACATTTGCCTTGCCCGGATGATAATGGATCTCTATTTCGTAATCCTTTATCAATTCTAACCATCTTCGCTGCCTCATGTTCAACTCCTTCTGAGTGAATATGTACTTGAGGCTTTTGTGGTCGGTATATAAATGTACGAGGTTACTGAGTAGGTAGTGCCTCCACATTTTCAGTGCAAGTACCATGGCAGCGAGTTCCAAGTCGTGAGTTGGATAATTTTGCTCATGGTTTCTAAGCTGCCATGACCCATACGCGACCACCCTTCGGTCTTGCATCAGCACACATCCGAGCCCAATGCCGGATGCATCGCAGTACACATCGAACGGTTTTGTTGTGTCTGGCTGCACCAAAACCGGTGCTGATGTTAGGTGCTTTACTAAAGCCTTGAATGCTGCTTCAGATGCTGGACTCCAAACATATTTGGTAGCCTTTTTCAGCAGCTCTGTCATTGGCTTGGCAATCTTCTAGAAGTTCGGAATGAACCTCCGATAATATCCCGCGAGTCCGAGGAAACTCCATACCTCGTGAACAGTTCTGGGGGATTTCCAATTCAGCACTTGAGTGATCTTGCTCAGGTCTACAGCGATACCCTCCGCTGAGATGATATGCCCGAGAAAAGGCACTTGCGATATCCAGAACTCGCATTTGCTGAATTTCGCGTATAGCTTGTGATCCCGCAGCCGTTGCAATACTATACGCAGATGCTTCTTGTGATCTTCCTCTGACTTGGAATATACAAGAATGTCGTCGATGAAGACCACGACAAACTTGTCCAGCTCCGGCATGAATACCGAGTTCATCAAATACATGAAGTGAGCTGGAGCATTAGTGAGGCCGAAGGACATGACCAGGTACTCATAAAGTCCGTACCTTGTCGAGAAAGCTGTCTTTGGAATGTCCTCCGCCCTTATCTTAATCTGATGGTACCCGAATCTTAAGTCCATCTTGGAAAGGATCTTCGCTTCAACCAACTGATCAAACAACATGTCGATCCGTGGCAACGGGTACTTGTTCTTGATGGTTACGGCATTTAATGTACGATAGTCCACGCAAAGCCATAACGTCTCATCCTTCTTCTTTACAAATAATGCCGAACAGCCCCATGGCGAGGAGCTCGGCCTAATAAAACCCTTTTCCAGCAGGTCCGTGAGCTGAGTCTTCAGTTCAGCCAACTCCTTGGGCGCCATCTTGTACGGCCTTCGGGATATTGGCATGGTTCCCGGTGCAAGTTCAATCTTGAACTCCACCTCTCTATCGGGCGGCATTCCTGGTAAATCATCCGGGAACACGTCAGGGAATTCTTGGACTACTGGAATATCTTCTAATCTGATGGTTGTGGCTTGATAGACACTTGGAAGTTTTATTTCTGGACTGTCCAGAAATAAAGAATGAGATTCGTGCACTTCTGAATTCAAATGCACGATTCGGAGGACGGTGTCTAAAACAGCGCCGTGGTGGGTTAACCACGACATCCCTAAGATGACATCGACCTTTTGTCCCTCTAAAATTATGAGAGACGTAGGATATACTCTACCCTCCAAGCACAATGGCGCTTTTGGGATCATCATGCTTGCTGAGATTTTCCCACCCGGTGAACAGATCACATAAGGACTATCGGTGGGTAGTATTTGCAAGCTATACTTATCAATGAAAGCTTGGCTAATGAAGCTATGCGTGGCGCCTGAATCAAATAATATTTATAGCGGGATGCTGGTGGAGTTGGAACATACCCGCAAGGATTGGCTCGCCCTCTGGCACGTCCTCAATGGCAAGCTGGTGGACGGTGCCGGGCCTAGGGTTTGCCCGCCGCGCATTAGTAGGGTTCCGGGGTTGATTCCTCCCCGGAAACTGTGGTGCCACTCCGCCGCCTTGCCTCTCCGGGCAACTGATCGCGAAGTGTCCTGGACGGCCACACTTGTAGCATGTGGCAGCTGCTTGTGCGGTGCTCGGGGGACGAAAGCCCGGCATGCGCTGCTGAGGTGCATACGCACGCGGCATCGCCCGCTGCTGCTGTTGTTGCGGAGGTGGTACTGGCAGTGCCGGCCTGAATGCCGGTAAAGAGTACGGCCGACTGCGGAACGACATCGACCGCTGTGGTGGCTGCCAGCGTGGACCTGATGGTGGGCGATTCACCATCCGAAACTTCTGAGAAGGACCGCCTCCTTCTCCGCTGCTCTGCGGCGCGCTTCGCTTTCTCTCCACCGCCACTAACTCCTTGCCGGAGTCCTCCTGAACAATCGCAGCATCAATGATGTCGTTGAGGCTGCCGCGATTGAACATCGCCAACTTGTCCTTCAGGAGCGGGTTAAGACCCTGGTAAAAATGGTCCCGCCGCTTCTCGTCGGTATCTGCGTGATACGACGCGTAGAGCGCGAGGTCGTTGAACGGTCTGGAGTATTCCAGCGCGTTCCGGCTCCCTTGTTGCAAGTGTAAGAACTCCTGCGTCTTCCTCTTCATCAGACCTGACGGTATATGATAGGCCCTGAAGGCCGTCCGAAACTCCGTCCAGGTCATCACTCGGTCGGTGGGCTGTGGAGCACAGAAGTTGGCCCACCACGCGCTCGCGGATCCTTGGAGCTGCTGGACCACGAACTGAGTCTTGCGCTGCTCGCTTATCTGGAGCAGCCCGAACTTCATCTCTATCGCGCGGAGCCAGTTGTCCGTGTCAAGAGGTTCATCCGCCCTTGAGAATACCGGGGGATGAGTTGCAAGGAAGTCGGAGTAGGAGCTCTGTTGACCCTCCTCACGGTCTTGACGTCTCTCTGGGTGAGACGTATTTGCAATGAGAGTTTGCAGCAACTCCGTGTGCTGCTGATGTGAACCCGCCATTGCCGCGACGATGTCGGCCAATGTAACTGTTGGCAGTGGCGGTGGCGGTGTTTGCTGTTGCTGTTGCTGCTGCTGTCCCGAGGAATACTCGGGAGGTGGTTGGGAGGTCTCTCCCCCTTGACTGGTACCCCCAACGTCCGGGTTGGCACGAGTACGCGTCATTCTGAAATTCAAAACAGCAGCGATTAGGACATGTCATACTTAATACTCCATATGTAACAGTAGGTATTGAAGTGACACATGTATAATTTGCACAACATTCACATATATTGATAAAGCATAAACTTTATACAAGATACATTATTCTCGGGTCTCCGAGAAGTCGTGCTCATGTCGTCACTACCTATACATACGCTACTGTCTACACGACATGTCACCGATTACAAAAGTTGGGTTACATTACCCTAGCTGCCCTACTTGGCAACCGCAACCCCCTACTCGGAGTAGAACTCGACCTCCTGTGGGTCGTCCTCTGCCGGTACCTACGCTGGTGGCTCTGGATCTACCACCTCTTCGCCCATCTTGGGTTCTCCCATTGCTGGAAGGCCCAAGACCACCGGTATGCCCAATACCGGAGGTACGAGGTCCTGCAAAGCATGCACCTCGTCCATAGCCTGGTTGTAATATTCTTCCCAGCCTTGCCCTTCCTCAATAGCGTCTTCCCGCTCTTGAGTAAGTTCCTCGTTCTGCTGGGTCCGATTCTGTACCAGTTCTTGCAACGCCGCGATGTCGACACGGCTTTTCCTCTTCGCCTTCTTCAGACGATGCAACTGATTATGTTGTTCATTCAGTCGCTTGATCGTCGGAAGAAGCACATTGCGGAGTGCGCTGTGAGCACTCTCAAAATGGTCTCCACGGCTCATGCTCTCCTTGAGCTTTGTGGCGAGATGATCCTATGAACAGCTTGGCTGTCCATCACGGCGTTTCCCGCCCTCATCTGGAGGCTGAGATTTGCCTCCGCGGGGTTGTACCTTGGGCAACTCGGGTCCGTTGCCTCCAGGTACCTCTCTTCCCACACATGCTGAGCCCGTCCCTCCACCGAAACGAGCGCGTATGGAGTGCCCTCCATAGCTTGCACGTGTAGTTGGCAGAAACGTGACATGGTGTCACGGGCTGCCACTTGCCACATCCCTTCCGGTTGTCTTCCTCTCACCGTGATGGTGAACGGCACCCAACCGGGTGGCGTAGGTCCTGCAGGGACTTCGACATGAATTGTCCACGTCTTGTTCCTCTCTTCGCCTTCATCCTTGTCAAAGTACTGCGGCATCTGGTTGTACCCGAAATATTGGAGCATTTGCCACAATGCTTCCAGGTAGCCGCTACGGTGAGAACAGTGGGACACCACCCACCCGTTCTCCAACTGTTTATCTGCTGTCATCTGTAAAAAATATATTTGAGAAGTGTCAAATATTTATTTAAACAGTAAACCACTGAGTTATAACATAAGACATGTCATGGAACCCATAAAACTTGGAAACATAGTTCAAATTTTAAACAAAATTTACTGCTGATCTGCTGTTCCCATGACAGCCCTGATCAGTTTCCGTTTCAACCTGATTTAGGCCATGTTAAAGCAAAACCAGTTCTGGGGCTTAACATAAAAGTTTAATCTAACTTCAATAGATTTCCAGAAAGTATTTGCTTGGCCTAAGACCTGTCCTGGTTCAAAAGTCATGAGATGTCAAAGTTAACAGAATTTCTGGAGAAAATTGGACAGCACCTCCCTGCTTTAGGTACTGATTTGATCCAAGAATCCCAGTTAATTATGTTCCAAATCTGACAAAACTTTCTGTTACAAAGTTGTAACCAATCTCATAAGCTTTCCAGAACTACCTCATTTTCTATTTTTGGATTTTTAAGCAGGAAGTTATGCTTAATTTATAGAGAGTTTACAGAGAGTCTTTGCTCTGCCCTGTTTTCTGGACAGTTTCAACTCTACTGCATTTTTCGATTGGTTACGGGATGAAACACCTCTGGACCTCAACAGAAGAGTTGTAAATCTCTTCCAAATATTTCCAGAAATGTATCATATGCCCCCAACCTCGAAAGAACTCAACCTCTAACCTCTGATTAACTTCAGCCTTGATTCAGCTGAAAACAGAGTCCTCTGTCCTTAACAACCTATAAGTTGAAAACTTGTTAACTTTGAATATCTTGTTCAAGGGAAGGAGTTACATCAAGTTTTACTACTTTAGATCAAAACCTTCAAGTTTTAAATGAAGTTGTTCATTTAGTTGGGTGTGACGTTGATGCGTCACCAGATTATGTCGATTCTACGTCCTCACAAAGAAAAACCTATACCGGACTTATCCGGCTTCGTTATTTCAGTGGCACTAAACGTCACTCGCACACGGATGCTACACGTCTACCGTTTCGTGGTCAGGCTACCTGCAGAAACTCAAGCAATCGTCAGACTCGGCTGCACACCGAGCCCGGAATGCATACAGTTCGTACACCCGGCCGTCATCACTCGCCCGGATGCTCTCAAGCCAAACACGCCTTGAGCTACGTGTTCACGTTTCAGACCACGTGACAGGGTCTCCCAAATTGCACCACGCATGCCAGGGACAGACGTTGCTCGAATACCCCAAACGACATGAAGAGTCGTTGAGGATATCAAAGCGAGTCGGGTTACCTGCCACCCGTGGGGCTCCACCCTTTAGCTTGTGTGCACTGGTGGACAGCGCTTACGTGCACCCCCCAAGACATAAACGTCCCGAGATACACGATTTTCCGACATAAGCAAATAGATCAATATGCCACTTTCTATATACTAATAACATCCTTATACGGGCTACTAACTCGTTTCTCACTGGATTTTTGAAAAAGAAGACCTTTTTAGTGCGTTAAACCTCAAGCGAGCTCTGATACCACGCTGACACGACCCCACGGTCTTGTCGAGCCAGGATCACGCTGAGGGGTGCTGCGTTGCACAGCACCGGATAACACACGTCAAAGGTACAAAGCGGAAGCGAAATTTTATTACATAAACAAGTTTATGAACATGTTTACATCAAAATAAGTTCAGTCTACACTCACGGGCGTAGACTACGCATCAAGTGCACGTTCAGCCCTTGAACGTGTCCTTGCTAGCACACGCGCACACTAACTCTGCGGCGTGCACGACTCCCACTCGACGGGGTTCCCCTCCTGGGGTTCCGTCTCATCTTCGGGAGTCCCTTCCTCATAGAACCCTGCAAAAGCTTCAAACACAAGCAGTGAGCACGAAGGCTCAGCAAGTCTGACCCGTATCACCTAAACATGGAACTTCTACATGAGGGGTGATGGGTTACATGAGGTAAAAATCATTTGCAAGGACTCGCCTAATTAGTAGAACCTTACTTTCAAGTTTTAGCAGCAGGTTGTGGAGAACCTTACGCTAAGGCACATGAAAGAGCCGCAATCAAACAAGAAACGTATTTCTCTCATGTACTTTGCCCAAAGTTGAAAGGAACTTTAATTAGCTCTAAACTACAGCAAATCATTAACAATCAAGTCCATCTTTCAATCAGCAACATTTTAACATGTAACTAGCCTGTTCTTTCTACGTCACGGTACAGTGAACAAGTGGTACTCACTGACCGCGAGGGACGGCGATTATAATCGATTTACACCTGCAGGGTTACCCGAATAACCCGTCACGTACGCCCGTACTCGATGTTGCCTACAGCAACCATCGTCCCGAGCAAGAGGTCTCTGCACGCGCATCTCAGTGCCGCCAGACGATTTACACCTCGAGCTCTCAACCTACCCTCTGAACGACCAGCTATGCCTCAACACCCAGCTACCCGAGTTACATCCGTTTCCCGGTTCCCATATATCCGGTAGGTCTTCGGTACTGTTCTAGCTTCTTCGACAGGCCCGCACACGGCTCGGTCCTCAATCGACACAACCGGAGCTACAGCACACAGGCACCAAAGTCCTGCTGCCCTTACTCTCCGCTCGGTCTCATCTTTCTTGCCATGTGTATCATGTGCTATCTCTACCCGAGCGATGTGCCTCTAGCCTATTCTCGCGAGTAGTTCCAACTACTCGACTTGTACTGAATCCTACTCTAGATTAGCATTGCAGTAGCTAAAGGGGTTTGTAAATCCTAAACCCAATCCATGGTTTTCTTGGCTATGCAGTTGGGTCTCCACACAAGACTCTAATGCAAAGAATCATAATACTCAAGTATGTGCTCAAAACAATAAAAATTTGTAAAAACGGTTAATGCAAACCGGGGCTTGCCTTGCTGTTCTTGGTCGTAGGCTAGCTGCTCCTCTGGAGTAACGAAGTCTAAGACTTCGGGTTCCTCCTCGACCTTAGCGACTACATGATAGAAGCAGTACATGTATCAATTTAAATGCATTTGTATTAAGTTTGAACTTGTGACGCTTATAAGTCCCACTAGATAGACTCTATGACTGTGAAACTTTTACTGTGGCTTGGTTACAACCTAAATACAGACTTGGTCAAGTTGTAGTTGCAGCAAAGCTCAATTGAGCCCCCCCACAATTAATTATGTCCTTGACCTTAATTGAAGGCTCTTAGGGTGTTCTAAGGATTTTCATGAAACAATCTATGACTTTCTGAAAACTAGATTTTCAGAGGGTCCTAATGGAGTTGGTCTCACTTAATTTGAAGGTTCCTAGCTAAGGATATGAGCTAAACAATTTCAGAGAAAATTCTGAAAGCGTTTCTGAACATTTTCTATTTTCTCTGGAACAGTTTCACTAATAACACCATTAGATGGATCAAATGAGCTCAAATGGATCTGAAATTTTTATGGTGGTTCATAGATATTTTGGTGAACATCCCAGCGAAATTTCAGGATTTTCCTCCAAAGGATTCTCCAGTTAAAATTCCAAACAGTTTAAATTTTGAGGAATTAATTCTGGAGAAATAAGGATTTTCATGAAGTGAAACTTGATTTGCTGGAAAGTGCTCAGATAGCTGAATCCAACAAAATTTGGTTCACTTGATTTGGACCTTTCTAGCCAAAGTTATGAGGATTTGAAGTTTGGAAGAAATCTGAAAATCGGGGGGAAAAAGTTTAAACTCTCGGGAGCCCGCAGGGACACGTGTTGAGCGCGGAGGTGTCCGGCACACTGAGGCCCACAGGGTATTTGCGCGCCAGCACAGCCGATCCCGGCCACACCCGATCCTGATTTAAATTCTTCAGCCGCTGACACGTGGGCCAGCCGGCTTCGTCTTCCTCCCGCCGCTCTCTCGCGCCCGCGCCGCCGACCTCGCCGGAGCAGACCCGGAGCTCGCCGGCTCGCCGCTGCCGGACCTCCCATGGTCTGAAACTCGCCGTCAGGGGGTTGTCGACGTCGAGGAACACGTCAGTGGTGTAAGGTCGGGCTGGGGGTGACCGGAAATAGCCCGGCGACGTGCCGCGGCCTCGGTTGAGGTTCGGCGCCGTCGACCGTGGGTTCTAACCTGCCAACACCTCGAACAAATGGTCCTACAGCATCAGTGTACCTCTAGGAAGCTCGACAAGGTGTCAAAAAGGTTCAGGGATGGCGGCAAGTCGGTCGGCACCGTGTGACCGATCGTGCCCGCCATGACCGCCCTTGATCGAGCTCGAAATTCGTCACTCCTAGACAGTTTCACGCCACGGATGCAGAAAAGAACTTGATCGCCAGCTAGTCCAGCATCTATGTGCAAGATTTGTTAACCACCAAAAGATCATAAGCGAGAATTTGAAGAATCCGTACCGGAAGCTCGGTTTACGGTCGCCGGAGCAAAATCTGGAAATTCTCTGTGGATTCTTCACGGTTTGCTCCCAAACTTGGATGAGAGCAGCACGGTGGTCGCGCGCTCCTGTTGCCTCTCTTGCTGACCGTGAAAACGCCTGTGGAACGCTGTCCATGGGCGCCTGACTCTCGGCTGAGGCTAGGTCGCCGCGGTGGCGATCGTTTTCGGGCAAAGGAGGTCGGAGCTCGGGGTTTCTGGCGTTGGGGAGGTGGAGTGCAACCTCAGGTTGCTGTCTAGCAGCTCAGGAACGAAGGAGGAGATTGTTTTGCTGGTCTTCCCGATTGAGCAGAGAGCTGCGGCGAGAAACAATGCCGCTGCTCGGGTTTGCCCGCGAGAAGATAAAGCCGGCCGACTCCTGCTCGGCTGAGGCGGTGCCGGTCGGGTGGGGGCGCGAGCAAGCCGCCCTGGGCGCCAGCGCGCGGAGAGGGGAAGCAGCTGGTGGCGCTGGTAGCTGCTCGGTGGCACAGCCGACAGCTGCTCGGTGGAATTTCCCACCGAGGCTGTGACTTTGTATGCAAGTTTTGCCTCCTTCTCTCTATGACATGTGGGTCCCACCCGGGGTTTTAACCTCTGAAATTTACTCCTAATCATTGTTGTAAACAGTGAGCCCCATAATAACCCTGGTGATTCAAATTATTCACCCATGAGCCATTTGAATTGATTAGAATTCAAATTGGGTTTGGTTTGAATGAATTTCAGCACAAGTTCAGTTTTGAATTCAAATAAAGTTTGAATTTGCCCCACTTAGCTCATGTCAAGATCAACTCCAAATGGAGTGAAAATTGGTGTGTGAGCTCACAAAAATGTGCTGAATAAGAATATGCCTCCCATTTTTAAATTCATGGGATAAAAACAGTTTGAATTTGAATATGGTTTCAAACTGCCCTCTTTCTAACTATACCCAAAATGACCTCAAAAAGGTTTTGAATTTGGGTGAAACTTGGCATGGACATCCTTAGCAATGTGTAGAAGTTTTCATATGTCCAGCCCACCTATATCACATGTGGGAAATACCACTTTTGCAATATGTGAGTTTGTTATCTAATGAGCATGCTGATGGTGGTTACTTGCTCTTCATTCGTGTTCATCATCTTTCCTCAAACGAGGTGTGTGTGTATGGTGATGAACACTTCAACTATGTGTCAAAAACTGAGGCCCTTACATGCATGACATCAATGTTATGCATTAGAATTAAGGACTTCATATACGGTAACTCCCATAGTTCACATATATGAGTCCAATTGTGATCCTCTCCGTAACCAACAAAATATCTAGGACGACCTTCATCTGGCACTAGATTGTTGAGCTGTTTAACAATTTCCGACCTGTTCAGACGTTGTGGTGGTTCCTTTCTTACAATGGTACCCTTCCTGAATGCATTTCTCTGTTGCCTAAACACGTGATTTGGCGGTAACCAACGTCTATGACAATCAAAGTAGCATATCTTGCCACCATGACTTAGACGAAAACAATCCGTGTCCAAAGCACATATTGGACATGTCAATCGACCATGAGTGCTCTAGCCAGAAAACATGCCGTAAGCTGGAAAATCATGAACAGACCACAAGTACGCAGCTCGAAGGTTGAATTTCTGTTTTGTACGCTTCGACTCCTGTCCATCAATTCAGGATTTATGGCATCAAGCATCAATTCAGGATTTATGGCATCAAGCATCTCGTCCATCCTATTGACCCCCGTGTTGTCATCCTCATCTGAAACTTGTAAGGGTTGAGAAGATGTCTCACCGTGAAAGGTCCACACCTCATAATCTTGCATGAAACCGTATCGACATAAGTGAAACGCCAAATTCACTTTGTCCCAACACTTTGCACCTTGACATTTCGTACATGGGCACCACACCTTATCGATATTTGACAATGAAAAAGCTCGATCTACAAAAGCATCTGTCTTTGCGAACCACTCATCCGAGTGACCACCAGAACTGTTCTTCCAACCGGTATACATCCAACTATGATCCTCACCCATGTTTGAATCTGCAGTTTAATGTCAAGGAAATTATAGTTACTTTATAATTTATTTATGTCACGGCCCTACATCTATTGGAAAGGATAGGTCCTAAACCCAGCCAAGAGTGATCGAGCGGAGCGTGCTCATGACGAGACGCGTGGTATGGATCCGAACAAAATTTCGGCAGCATAACCCCGCTGTTCTCCACTGCACGCCCGAAAATGGTGCAGCAGAGAACAACAGGGTTATGCTGTCGAAATCTCGTCTAGATCTAAACCCGTGTCTCATCACATGCCACGCCCCCTCGGTCACTCCCAGGCTGTCCAAAAAGGGACAATTCCGAACGTACACGCCTCACATGCGTAACACATGTGAGACGGGCCCGTTCGAAACGGGTGACGCATGTTGTATAGGTTTACGTCAATCTTTCGTTTTTGAGTCATTTAAAAGAGAGAGAGGAAAGAACGAGAGAGAAGAAAAGAACGAGAGATAAAGAAGTGGGTCAGCCATCCTAAGTTATGCCCTGTTGGGGCCTGCCATTATCTTACGACACCTAGGATTAGCCGTCGTACGTTATGCCCTGTCGTAAGTGGGTCAAAGATGAAACCGCACCGTCGGGGCCCGCCGTCCAAGCGCGGGAGCTTGCCATCCTCCGTGCCTGTCTCGACTAATACATTACCAATAAATGGGCCGTCACAGACCCTAAATGGGTCGTGTCAGGCTGGACCGGGCCGAAACCCATTTATTTACATATAGTAACTAATCACGCAATCAATCAAAGTTTTATTTAAACAATAATCAATTACAATACTAATTAAACAATTAATCAACTAAGGTCGGGCGGCGCGGCAGGGCGGGGCTTGGGGCGGGGCAGGGCGGCACAGCAGGGCGGTGCTCGGGGCGGGGCGCGGCGAGCAGCGGCGGCCGAGGCGCGGCCAGGGCTTGGCGCGACCAGCGGCGGGGGACTGCAGAACGGTTGGGTGGGCTATTACTGAGGTTATTCCTGCAGCCCGTCATAGAATGTGCTTGTTTCAGATAATGAGGAGGACTGCAGAACGGTTGGGTGGGCTATCACCATTAATTCTCTTTTGAGTTTGGTCTTTAAAATATACCGTGGTTTGAATTTCTCATGTATATGTTGTTTCTAAGTTAGTTTTGGCTCAAAATTTTGTTCCATACTCCTGTTCATTGTTTCATAGTGAATCTCTAAAGCTGACACACGCATATACCCAAGATCAGCGCGCCGGGGGAGGGGGAGAGACATCAAGTTTGATGAAAAGAAGCCTTGGCAGTGGGATGAAGAACATTCAGTTGAAAAGAAGCATGTGTCTTATTTCAGGGTTCAGTGGACAACAACTGAAAATATTGACAACAGAACTCTACCTGAGTCACCCCTGACTCCAGGTAGTGACTCTGAATGAACTCCATTTATTTTTGAAAGGATGTAACCCATGGCTTCTGTTATGTGACAGGTGGGAGCACAAACTGAGACTGAATTCAAAGAGAAGAAGTTGAGAGTTGAGGATGCCCTTAACGCAACTAAGGTGAGTTAGAATTCGAGCTGAAAGCAGGGCGGGCTGTGGGCAGTCCACCACCGTCTGCTATGTCCACTTCATTTTTTTGTGGGTTTAACAGGCCCTGTTGATCAGATGATACTGCCCACATCTATGTTGGTGGGCGCGGTGGGTGTATGCTTTGCGGCTCGCAGTCGCCGCAGGATCCTGCGACCACACGTCTAACCAATAATTTTATTGTATTTTATAAATTCTGAACCACACCAAGATACTATAATAAAAACGTTTCTAAATAACAACCACCAAGGCCTAGGAAATGAACACAACTGGGATTGGTGGCCTCCTGCAAATCCAAGCACGTGCATGTGATTGACTTGAACAACAAGAACGAAAAGGAGAGAAAGGAAACGGCACGAGTGCCATCTTATGAGATCGATGGGTGGTTTGATGTGCTTTGGCCAGGGTGAACCTACACTGATTATCGGCAGGTCCGTTGCGATTCTACTAGCACACGTCCTCCAAAATGTCCTCCCTGTCCAGCGTCATTGGCTGGCTGGTGGCGGCTCACAGTTGGTGCTGTCTTAGAGCTCGATACGTTGATTTGAACAGTAGAGGAACGAATTCTGAAAGCGGTCCTTGCAGATATATGTGGGATTAGCGGGTTTGTGCGGCGCGTCCACAGTATCTAGCGGGCGCGTGGATGAGACCCACTTCAACCCGCTAGCAAAGTTGCGGGTCGTTGTGATGGTCGTTAGCATGTTTTCAGTGAGGTGGACTAAGTGGGCTAGTGGACAAGCCCGCTCCACTTTCAGATTGAGTTAGATTCATATTGCTTCTAGTTCTAAGCATATTACATACTGTCGCGCTCCTCCTCGGCCTCGCGGGGGAGAGGCCGGAGGGGGAGGGGGAGAGCGGGGGGAGGGCCAGAGGGGGAGGGGGAGAGCGGGGGGAGGGTATGTAATAACTGACAACTGCACTGATGATGTGAATACACTGTACATACACAGTTAGGGTAGAAGGTGTTGTGCATTCTATACTTTCATTGACAAGGCAGCGATACCAACATAAAAATGTGATATTTCTTCCTAAAGAAACAAATATGGCAAAATGGCAAGTTGTCTCTTGTGAAGATGATATCGAAACTGTTCTAATAAGAATATCATTTTGGGAACCCAATTGCAAATCCTACTAAGGTAAATAATACAAAAAGGCATGATGCATCCGCCAAAATCAGCGATTGCAATACTCTCGTCCAGTCACTAAACTCTGTGATTGCAATACTCATCCACAACTAAGTATTTGGACATTTCAAACACGCTATGATTTTACATACTTATGTCAATTACGAGCAGTTAAGCAAATACAACCATACAGCAAGCAATAGAACAATAAAACAGGATTGAAAGGTCGACGTTTCTGAAGGCGCATACGAAAAACATAGAAAATGTTTGCACTCGCACTCGCTGGTGGGAATCCACAAAATCTGATCCAATATGTGCCCCAGTAGGAAAATGTGCATTCATTCTCAAACTTGGCAATCTTTGATAGACCCGAATTCATAGCAGTGGGGGGAGGGCCGTAGGGGGAGGGGGAGAGCGGGGGGAGAGGCTGGAGGGGGAGGGAGGGAGCGGGGGGAGAGGCCGGAGGGGGAGGGGTAGAGCGGGGAGAGAGGCCGGAGGGGGAGGGGGAGAGCGGGGGGAGGGCCGGAGGGGGAGGGGGAGAGCGGGGGGAGAGGCCGGAGGGGGAGGGGGAGAGCGGGGGGAGAGGCCGGAGGGGGAGGGGGAGAGTCGGGGAAGGGCCAGAGGGGGAGGGGGAGAGCGGGAGGAGGGCCGGAGGGGGAGGGGAGAGCGGGGGAGGGCCGGAGGGGGAGGGGGAGCGGGGGGAGAGGCCGGAGGTGAGGGGGAGAGCGGGGGGAGGGCCGGAGGGGGAGGGGGAGAGCGGGGGGAGAGGCTGGAGAGGGAGGGGGGAGAGCGGGGGAGGGCCGGAGGGGGAGGGGGACTTACCTCGGACGGCGGCGGCGGCGGCGGGGACCGGCGGCGGGGACCGGCGGGGAGGCCGGCGGCGACGAGACCTCGGCGCGAGTCGGGAGGCAGCCTTGGCCGCCTCCCGGCTCGCATACGGGTTATATGTCCCGTTATTGACAACGGTGCCTGGTCACCGTCGTCAATAACTCCTCGGGTGGGCCCGAATTAAGTTAAAGACGACGGGCACCGTCGTCAATTATTTATTGACGACTGTACTCGTTCACCTGTCGTCAATAACTGTGTTATTGACGATGGTGCTAGGTCACCGTCGTCAATAACTCCTCGGGTGGGCCCGAATTAAGTTAAACACGATGGGCACCGTCGTCAATTATTTATTGACGACGGTGCTCGTCTGGCCGTCGTCAATAACAGTGTTATTGACGACGGCTAGACAAAGCCGTCATCAATAAAATTAAAGATGACGGCCCCGTTGACAATAAATTTGGCCGTCGTCAATGATCGTTTTCCCTATAGTGATTGTGCACTTCCGATGTGAGGGCTGACTAAGGCATATTAATCTGCTGCTATAAAATGGAAAGTAAGGATTAACATGTAGGCGTGTCTTTATTGCAACATCTTTTTCCTATATTATGAATTCCTGCATGTAGAGTTTCATGTTTAGGAGTGTCGGTTAAGTCTTGCTGAGCTTTCGAGCTCATGGTTGCATTATTAGTGTTTTGCAGGTTATATAAAATTTCTATGAAGATGGTTGTTCGGTGAGACATCGGAGGCTCACCGGAAACCTTGCCGCTGCATTCACTTTTGTTGAAGCTAGTAAGAAGCGTCCGCAGGCTGTGTGTACCTTCATGGTACATTATGTTGTAAATGACACTATACTGAGAAATAAAAAATTTTGTATATTTTGATTCCTTTTCGTGTATGCTGTTGGGTGCTGCATCGCACGGCACCATCCAATGTGTATCCTGGAGTGTGGATCCCGGAAGGGGTTCCCCAAAAAAAGTAATCCATTTTTGACTTTCCCAACACTAGAACAGGTGGTGCTCGCGACAACCGAGAGCTAGCACCACGAGGTGCTCTCATGGGCAGCCCGACTGGGCGGCTTCCACGCCCGAGCAAGCACACCCGACGATGCGCCGGTGATCAGTGCTGCTCCTCCCCAAAGTTCATCGTTAACGGTCGATCGTAGCACAAGAATTTGAAGTTTTTCTCCCGGGTGACGCAAACCGACCGTGAGGTAGGACTTCAGAAAATTCTTCCTTGATTCTTGTTTCTAGCTTTTCAAACTCCGCACACGATCTCCTCACTAGCTAACGCACGTCCTCCATCAAATCTAGGACGGGAAAATGGATGTTGAGGGAGAATTCCATGTTCTCCCCGAGTGAAAATCCTCGGACCTCGTCGGCCGCACGGTGCCAACGTGATTAGCGAGCTTTCCGGTCCGGTTGGGTTCAAATTCTAGACTCCTCACACTCCCCTGTTGCTCTAGAGCCAAGAACCCAACGTTTTTATGAAGAAATAGAGTTTCCTGATCCTGCCGGAACCCTAACTGGGACTGCCGCCGGTGCGCAACAGTTTCCGTCCACCGCCGGCGAATTCCGACCATCTAGATAGGTTCAGCATCCGGAATTATGGGGGGCGGCGAGTTTGGCTTCGGGAGGCGACCAGGAACCTTGGTTCCTGCGATCACACCGGTGTGCGCCGCCAGTCGGGCGCGGTTGGTGCGAGGTAGAGGATGACTGGTTTGTGGGACATATTGAACTTCAATCAGAACTTCTCTTAATCCAATGACGCGTTGATCTTGTTTGCCACTGGCAGGGTTTTAAACATTTCCCCAATTTTCAGTTTTGAGTTCAAACTTCAAACACACATAACTTTTGCTAGGAATGTCCAAATTGAGTGAACCAAATTTTGTTGGATTCAGCTCTCTGAGTACTTTCCACCAAAACAAGTTTCGCTCCATTGAATCATTTATTTCTCCAGAATTATTTCTCCAAATTTCAAACTGTTAAGAGTTTTAACTGGAGTTTCCTTTTGGTGTAAAATTCTGAAATTTGGCCAGGATGTTCCTTGTAATACCCCTGAGTCACAATAAAAATGTCAGATCCATCCGAGCTCATTTAGTCCCCCTAATGGTGTGACTAAGGAAACTGGTCCGGAGAAAAAGAAAAATGTCCAGAAACATTTTTCATATTTTCTCTGAACTTGTTTAGCTTATATCTTTTTCTAGGGTTCTCCAAATTATATGAAACCAATTCCATTAGAACCCCATGAAACTCTAGTTTCCAAAAAGTCATGGCTTGCTCCTTGAAAATCCCTAGAAAGCCATAAGAGCTCTAAATATGGCCAAATACACATTTATTTGTGCAGGTCTCAAATGAGATTTACATCAAATTAAATTTGCCAAATCCCTGTTTAGGTTGTCACCAAACCACAGTAAAAATTTAAGAGTCAAAAGGGCTGTCTAGCTATACTTATAGTCTTTACCGTCTCAATTCAATACAAATGCATTCAAATTTGACACACATCGTATTTTCATTTCGTGTAGTCACTAAGATCAAAAAACCCGGGGGTTCTGGACTTTATTACTCCGGAAGATCATTTGGTCAATGACCAGCAGCAAGGCAAGCTCCAGTTTGCATTAATCTGTTTTAAAGTTTTGTGTTTTGATTCACTTACTTTCTGTATTTCCTACAAATGTGCATTAGAGTCTTGATTGGAAACCCAAATGCATAGCCAAGAGAACCATGGGTTTTGGGACTTAGGTTTTAAACCTCGAGTAGCCACTGCCATGCTAAAAATGGTATAGGTTTTGGTACAAGTCGAGTAGTTGGAACTACTTGCGAGAATAGGCTAGAGGCACACCACTCGGTTAGAGAGATAGACAATGAATCACATGGGATAAAAATGAGACCGAGCGGAGAGTAAGGGCAGCAGGACTTTGGGGCCTTTGTGCCATAGCTCTGCTTGTGTCGATTGAGGACCGAGCCGTGTGAGGGCCTGTTGAACAAGCTAGAACAGTACCGAAGACCTACCGGATATATGGGAATCGGGAAACTGATGTAATTCGGGTAGTGATCTGTTGAGGCATTGCTTGTCATCCAGAGGGCAGGTTGAGAGCAGCGAGGTATAAATCGGCTAGCGGGCACCGATAATGCTCCATGAAGAGACCCCCTACTCGGGATGATAGGACTGGTTCAACACATGGCTAATGGATGAAAGGTGGTTGCGTACGACGTCTGTGATGGTTGCTGTAGGCAACATCGAGTATGGGCGTACGTGACGAGTTATTCGGGTAACCCTGCAGGTGTAAATCTATTATAATTGTCGTCCCTCACGGTCAGTGAGTATCACTTGTTCACTGTACCATGACGTAGAAAGAACAGGCTAGTCGACATGATAAAAGTTGCTGGTTGAAAGCTTCACGTTTATTGTTAATGAAATGTTTTAGTTTAGAGCTAATCAAAGTTCTTTTCCACCTTATGCAAAGCACATAAGAGAAATGTGTTTCTTGTTTGATTGCGGATTTCTTATGTGTCTTAGCACAATGTTCTCCACTAACTTGAGGCTAAAACATGAAAGTAAGAGTCAACTAATTAGGCGTGTCTTTTGCAACATGTCTTCCTATTATACCCCAGCATGTAGAGTTTCATGTTTAGGTGAGACAGGTCAGTCTTGCTGAGCGATCATGCTCACTGCTTGTGTTTAAAGCGTTTGCAGGGTTCTATGAGGAGGAGGCTCCCGAGGAGGAGATGGACCCCCAAGAGGGAAACACCGTCGAGTGGGAGCCATACACGCCGCCGTGTTAGTGTGGTGTGTGTGCTAGTGAAGACACGTTCACGGGCTGAGTGTGAACTCTTTTTGCTTAGTCTACACCCGTGATTGTAGACTATAAACGATATTTTGATGTACTATGTTCATAGACAAGTTTCTATAATAAAATTTCGCTTCCGCTTATCGCCTTTTATGTGTGTTATCCGGTGCTGTCCATCGCAGCACCCCTCAGCGAGATCCTGAATAGTCAGGACCGTTGGGTCCTCGACAGCACGCCTTGAGATCCCATGAATATCTACGGTGAATGTAGGTGCCCTGGAAGTTGCCG
This sequence comes from Neostapfia colusana, assembly GCA_030760725.1. Lineage (NCBI taxonomy): Eukaryota > Viridiplantae > Streptophyta > Magnoliopsida > Poales > Poaceae > Neostapfia > Neostapfia colusana. The sequence continues at coordinate 35,955,001 of JASWHV010000009.1, read as the reverse complement.
ATGAAGGTGTCCTTAAGCTCGGCATAGCTTCGGATGTTGTCTGCCGGGAGGTATTCGAACCAAGCCCGGGCAGAGTCCGCCAAATAAATGGCGAGGTATTTGTAACACTCTAATTTTCATCATCATGCATTGCATCCATTCTCATGTAGATATCCCTTATACAAAAAGGAAAGGAAATGAGACAAAACCCTTCCCAATCTGAGTAGGGTTATCCCTCTTAGATGTGGCCTCTTCTTGGTTATAAGACCCGGGCCAACCCCCTTAAATCAAATTCCCCTGTCCGCACCTTAGAGATAAACCTCAGAGATAAAATCTTGGAGATAAAACTCTCTGGCTGGCCGCATCTCTTAGAGATAGAGTCCTTCTCCTCCTCCAAACCGAGTAGGATATTTCATCTCTTAGATATAGAGTCCTTCTCCCCCTCCAAACCGAGTAGGAGATCCCCCCTATAAATAAAACCCAAACCCTGGCCGCCACCCCTGCCCAAAAACAAAGCCTGTCACCCCCCCTTGCTGCCCTGCTGCGCCCCTGCCAGGAGAAAGCCCTTAGCCGCCGCCCTGCTGCCCTACTTGGTCGCCGGCCTTTGCCTTGCTTGGCTGCTGCCCTGCTCGTCCAAAGAAAACCCCCGGCCGCACTGCATTGTCCACAAGAAAAGCCCTAGCTGCTGCTGCCACCAATGGGAGAAGAACAAGAGGAGGAAGAGAAGGCAGGAGCCGTCATCCTCCGCACAACTTTGCTGCCATCGTCCTCAACCCTGGTTCATCGCACCCTGCAACCAGGAGCTACTGCACGTAAGTAGGACAGACCCTGTCTTAGGTTTTGATGATGGTTTGATCTAATACCTGAGCTAGGACCATAGCCCTGACAAAATTGGTTTCCAACAGCACTGATCATCGTAAAACCCCACTAAAACCTACCCAAAACTCGCATGGACACATACAAACTGGTTACTATAGGTTGCATTATAGGATTGCATGCATCCACATCATCGCATCTTGAGTAAAATGTGAGCATTATATTGATTGATGTACTGCTTTGTATGTACATCATCATGAGTAGAAGGACACGCTCAAGAGGCTGTTTACAGGACCTCCAGCACCAAGACTTCGATGACCATATTGACCCTGTGTTTTTGAACTCTTTTGCTTGCAAAAACTACATGCTCGTGTCAATATGATGGGAAACCCTTTAGTAGGAGTTTATTAGCATTGTTAGCCACCCTTGCCACCAGGAACTTGTTGAGTCAGGTATGTGTTGTTTTCTCTTTTGCACCGCATAACTTACGAGATTATGGGAATCTAAAATGAACTTGATTACTACTGCACTCGTAATGATTAAAGATGATGAGAAAATGATGATGTTTAATGACCATGGAACTGGGGAGATCTAGGCAAGCTTGCCTCATGGTTATATAGAATGTGATGGTGGTTTGCTTTCTTTAGATCTAAGGACCAGTTCATGCGAGAATATGCCAGGAAAACAGTGTCACCACAAGGCCAAATATGAGTGCGTCTTAGCTGACTAATTAGTTGTGTTGCTAGTTTTTTATGGACCATTGGATGACGCGGGTAATGGGAGTCGAGGAGGAGTGCCCTGGGATCAGCATGGCACACGAGGGGGCCGTGGGTGAGAGAAGTGAGATTCAAGTCTGCCGGTGAAACCTTAGTGGGTCCATACATTCTAGTAGCCCCTTTGTAAAGGCTACTTTGTGATCTCTTGGCCATACACCGATGTTTCTGTAGTGGAAAAATGGAGGTTTTCTCTAGTCGTTGACGGGTGATGAAATCACCAATTTGTGGGTAAAGTGTTGCCACCTCCATGATAGTCTTGCTTTCGGTTACAAGCACCTGGCCAACTTCCGTGATTATAGGCAAAATTAAGATGATTATTCAGGTATGGTTATGGTAATTTCATTCGGACTGGTTTTTGGTTATGATTCTGAGATTGGTTTCGGTTATGTGCATATGATTGGCTGGTTAAGACTTGATAAATGATGAAGTACGATGGTATTGATCATGAAGGATGATGATCTACATGGTTATGTTGGGATTTAACTCACCTAGACATAGTATGCTGTTTTTCTCGTGATTGTGAAATAAAACTTGCGTGATGCAATGGACCCTTTATTTCCAACCTTGTTTTAAGCTACATGTCATATTTTCCCGCACTTGCTGAGTACAGAATGTACTCAGCCTTGCATTTCTCCCCCAAATATTTCAGCTACACAGCAGAAGAGTACTTCGAAGAGCAGGTGAAGTACTAGGCATGCGCACTACCGTCAACTGTCTGTGGAGTCGGAGATTAGAGCCATGCTACCTTAGTTTACTTCCGCTACTGTTTATAGTCTTCCGCTGCAAAATAAATTAAATACTCATAACTGAGACATTGAACTATTGTAGTAAAGTACTTAAGCACTATTTGTAACGTGTTTATGTTCTGAATTTAGTTTGTGATGGATCTGTGTATGTGTGATGAACATTTTGGACACACATACTCATCACTTGGTTCATTTTTGGAACCGGGTGTCACAGATTGGTATCAGAGCCACGTTTACCTTAGGACGCAAGACTAGGTAGAATGGACACTCTAAAACACATAAGAACACCCCCTCTAAACTGCTATTTTGAAAATTGCTTGCTCCTGCATTTTACTTGTCAATTCAGCCAGCGCAAAGTGTTATTTTGAGCCCCTCTTCTTCTTTTCTTTTGGACAGCCACACCCTCTGTTTTCTTGCTTCATGGATGCTAAAATTTCTGGATTTATTTATCCTCTTCTCTAATGTTCTCATGTCCTTTTATAGATGCCGATCACTAGGAGCGCAGCACGCATGAGAACTCGTCCACAACAACTTGGAAGCGCGCTTAACCCCATCAAGGTTTCCGATGGACCATACTAGGAAGAACTGAAAATGGAACCTCATGATGAGGATGAGGTCAATGGCCCTATGAATGAGGAAGAGGATCTGGAAGAGGTGGAACCATTTGAGGATGACATGGAAGACTATCCACAAGAAGAACAGCACTGGTATGCACCTCAGGAGGAATACCACATGGGTCAACACCCAGTGGAGCCCTATGAGGCTGCACCAGAAGAAGATGAACACGGAGAGTAGCCACTACCTGCTGAGGCCGAGAATGAAGATGATGAACGGGTCATCCGTTCTGCTCAGGAATTCCGGTCCAACGGGATTGGGGGAGGACACATAACCAGGGAGCTGAGAGAGTTCCTTGATTGCTGCAGTTTATACCCGGAGTACCTCCTCAAGAAAGTCATTCGTCTCGGACATGAAGAGTGGAAGGCTGAAGTAACCATTTTATCTAACGGTAGGGTCGTCCTAAGGCACTTCGAACACACATGGGGAGCCACAAGGGCAGAAGCTGTTGATGATGTTGCATGGGATGCACTCACCGAACTATGCTATGCTCTCCGTGGGCAGCTTAAAAACACTACCTTTGAGCTGCACCCATATCAGAAGAGTGGTACAAGGGAGATCATTGGACCCCTTGGAGGAGCTCCTTCCAACCCACAAGCCACTGACAAGTCTTAGAAGATGTTCGTGGAGTTGGGAAACCGCTACGCAAGTGCACAAGAAGAGATCCGCAACCTCCACAAGAAGTTGTACTTGTTCGAGAAACAAGAGGAGACTCGTGCCAACGCGGGAACAAATGGAGCACCAGTGTCACCTACTCCTACATGGACGGCCAACTCACCATGGCGTGCGCCCATGTATGGACGGCCCTCGCCACACAGCCAGAACAGCACTGGTTCTCACGATTAAGTTTAGGTCCCCTGCTCAATAAAGTTGTAATAAGAACGCTTAGATTGTAATAGTTTGAATAAGAATGGTGAGTTGAACCTTTTGTAATGATTTCTTATGTTTGTGTGCTTGGGTGTGAGTTGTGGGACGCTTCGACGAATGTCCACATCCAGACATAGTAGATAGATGTGGGATGCTTCGGCACTTTTTCACATCCTCATATAGGATGATATTAATAAAGAAGTTGCTTAGTTTATACACCTTGATGCATATAGCTGGGGATCAATCTGAATTTCTACTTCCTGCTCTACTCTCTCACAGATGCCGAGGGAATATTCCATCCGCCACCAATGGAACACTTGTGGTAACAATGAACCACATGAGGATGGTGATGACAATATGGAAGTTTCTGAGGATGTTAACCTCGGGGCTGGCGCAAACAACCTTGAACGTTTGAAGTCTATGCACAACCACCTAATGCAAGATATGATGCAAACACTGGGACAGCTGCAGGCCAACAACAACAACCCTAACCACGTTCCTGCACCCCCACCACCGCCACCGCAACCACCACCGGCTCACAACAGGTTGGGGGAATTCATGAGGACTAGGCTGCCTACCTTTGCACAAGCTAATGATCCTATGGAGGCCAATGAATTGCTTAAGTCTATTGAGAAGAAGCTTGCTATCATGCAGTGATCGGGAGAAGGTTCTCTTTGCATCACACCAACTGATTGTTGTAGCCGCTGATTGGTGGGACTCTCTTTGCAGCGCCCATGCTAATAAGGAGACAATCACTTGGGCTGGCTTCACAGAGAGTTTCCGCTCTCACTATGTCCCCGAAGGAGTCATGATCCTAAAAAGACAAGAGTTTGAAAGTTTCGGGCAAGGGAGGAAGAGCGTGAATGAGTATCTCAACAAGTTCACGCAACCGTCAAGGTATCCTCCAGAGGACATTAACTCGGACCACAGGAAGCAATACCTGTTCATGAGAGACTGAACAATGAGATTCTAGTCCAGCTCCTCAACAATGACTATGCGAACTTTCAAAAGCTTGTTGAAAAGCCTATAGTGGTGGAGAGCAAGATCCGTGAAATTAAAGGGCAAGAGGAAGATGCCATATCAAGGACAACCACAAGGAAGCAATGTGCGTCCCCGCTTCATGCCAACAACTGCACCATAATATGGCTCGTCTTCTTCTACTTTTCACCCTGCAAATCCACCTCGCCCTAATCAGCCACCGCAGCAACGCCCTAATGCAATCACTCCGTTTGCCTATGCCACCTGCGCCCCGTCCCAAAATGGGCGCCTATGCTCAAAATCAGCCTCGCCCTAACCTCCCTTGTGTTATTGGCAACAAGGCATGCTTTACATGTGAAAAAAAGGACACTTTGTAAACCAATGCCCCAAGAAAGGCCTTGGACAGCCGAACAATGGACCCAAGCAGAACCCACGGCCGAATGGAGGAGCAACACAAGACAACCGTGGACAGCAGAACTTTGCTCATGGCCATGTGAATCACGTCTATGCTGAGGAAGCACAGCAAGCTGATGACGTCGTGATTGGTATGTTTCTTGCCAACTCCAACCCAGCAACTGTTTTATATTATTCCGAAGCATCGCAATCATTAATGTCATCCAAGTATGTTGCCAAGTATAACCTGCCCATATCCCAACTGAAACAAAATATGTTAGTTAATTCTCCCGGTGGATAGATGAGGACTAATATAGTGTGTCCGAAAGTAAGCATTAAAATAAGGGGGTAGATTTTCTTGCCAACCTTGTTGTCTTGGATTCCCAAGGGATTGATATAAATACTTGGAATGGACTAGTTAAGCAAGTATAACGGAGTGATTCAATGTGCTAATAGGATCATGCAGTTGACGATTGAGCACGGTACCCGTATCGAGTTTGAGGCAGCCCAACCTGCAACCACATGGAAGGTGTGACATTGGAAAGTATTCCGGTGGTTCAAGAGTTTCAGATGTGTTTCTAGAAGAATTGCCAGGTATGCTACCTGATCATGACATAGAGTTTGCCATTGATTTAGTACCCGGAACTGCACCTATTGCTAAGAGGCCATATAGGATGCCTGGCGAATGAATTAATGGAGCTCAAGAAACAAATTCAGAAGCAGTTAGATAAGGGTTTTACACCCCCAAGATCATCACCGTGCGGAGCCGCTGTGCTCTTCGTAGATAAGAAGGATGGAACCCATAGGATGTGTGTGGACTATAGGTCTCTCAACGAAGTGATGATCAAGAATAAGTACCCGCTGCCCCGCATAGAGGACTTGTTCAATCAAATGAAAGGCGCCCGGATTTTCTCTAAGATTGATCTTCGGTCTTAATACTTCCAGCTGAAGATTAAACCCTCAGACATACCCAAGATGGCTTTTCGAACATGTTATGGCTCGTATGAGTACACTGTCATGTCATTGGGGTTGACAAATGTGTGGGGACCACCCCATGGTTCACCCACTCCGGGATCGCTGAGGGTGGCGCCATGCGATGCGACACCCAACAGCACACAAGAAAAGAATATGAATAACATATAAACTTTTATTTTTCATAAAATAGAGGAAGTCTTTTACTAAACTTAATTATACAGCGGAAGTATTCTTTATAACTCTTCTCTCATCCTAACTAAGAAATAGTGCAGCCGTCCAGCACGGGGACGCTACACACTAGCAACATATAGCCGGAGATCATGGCGCCGTGCAGGGCTCCCGCTCGGCCGTGTACCCCGACGGGGGCATCGCCTCGTCCTCGGACCCTTCCTCATAACTCTCACCAGCACACAGATCACATATTGCAACTGTGAGCACGATGGCTCAGCAAGGCTTAACCAACACTCTAGTCATGGAACTCTACATGCAGGGATTAGTAAGATGGGATAAAGATATTGCAGTAAAGACATGCCTATATGATAATACTTACTTAAGTTTTCTAGCAGCAGTTTAATGAGCCTTAGGAAGCCCTCACATCGGAAGTCCACAATCAAACAAGAAATGCTTTCCTCCGATGTGGTGATGCCCAAAGTGGAAGATAAACTTAATTAGCTCTACAACTACAGCATACAGGGTATCAAGACAGTAATAATTCAATGCAGCATATTTGTGAGACCTATGTGTGCTGAATACATTGGCTATGACGATAGAAGTTTTGAATTCTGCCAAAACACTCTTTTTGCCAAGGTCCGACTCTAGGTCCGAGCTCTGACAAGATCCGACGTAAGGTCCGACTTGCTATGGTTAGGTCCGACATGTGTTTGGTTAGCTCCAGCGGTAGGTCCGACTAGCTTTGGTAAGTTCTGGTGCTAGGTTCTGCTAGCCGGCTCAAGGTCCGGTTAGCTTTGGCAAGGTCCGGAGCTAAATCTCAATGGTTATGTTTTTAACATGCAAATGTTTAGAACTTGCTTTACATCTATGGAATGTTTTCTTAGTATTCTTTCACTAAGTTTTTGAAGTGTTATGGCTGTTTACGGTGGTTAACATTTTTCTATGGTTTGCAACATGCTTATGTGAGGTGTTCACGTAAGGTGTTGTGGTTTTCGGAACTAACGTGAGTCAAGTCGTGGACTTGTGCTCGAAAGTATTGGTTGTTTATTCATGTGCAGGTGTTGCTTGAGTTAAAGATATGGCTGGTGCTGGGATCCATTAAACTAGTCTTAGGGAGAAGATGAGGTTCAACAACCAAGTTCGGGAGGAATTGTGATTGAGTTGATCGGGAGGTCACGCAGCATGTTTGGATCAAGAACAATGCATATGATGGTATCATGGACATCGTTAGAAGGTGTTTGCACGTGTGCAAGGAGTGCATTGACGTGGCAACATGGTTCCAAGGCGTGATGAAGAGATGTGGACGTAAAGAATTGGTAGGAAAGGTGCAACCGGCTGGATTATGGACTCAGGCTGCGGCTAAGTCGGTTATGGCTCAAATATGGAGAGATTTGAGTTGGTTATGATATGATTTCATGTGGGACACGAAGTTGATTTGTTTTAGGAATGTGGGATACGTTCCTAATATGTTTGGAAGTCTTAATATTGCTTCTATATGCGTATAGAAGAGTCTTGAGCAGTTATGGAAAGTTTCGATTCAGAAACTGAGTAGGATTAGAGTCCTAGTTTGAATTGGGTTGGCCTCCGGGCTGGTTATATAAGCAAGGGAAGCCAGAGCTCGTGGGTACATGACCTTGGGCTGTTCCTCTTATGTTTTAATCAATAAATTTCGTAATTTAGAGGAGTTTTCGTGCCTTGTTCGTCCGACTTGTTTTTGTCAAGTCTTTCTTGTTGAGTTTCTGAACAGCATGACAGTGCTTTGGTGGTTTGATCATAACTCGAGTTTTACAGATCCAATTGACGTGATTCTTCTTGGGTTGTCTTCACAACTTGATTATCTATCATCTTTGAAAATTTAATGGTCATTCAATTTGTATTTTCTTATCTACACGAGTTTCTTTGCAGTGTTGCAGATCTGGTTTTTACTCGAGTAGAACAGATTGACCCTTGTTTGATCTTTCGATCATAACTTGAGTTTTCCTTAACGAATTTCCGTGATTCTTGTTGTCGTGTCTTCGTGACTTGATTCTCTATAATATATACCACTTTTGTCATGATTGAACACATTTAGATCAGTCGCATACATGGTTTATTTAACAGATCGATTTTCTGCCTAGGGGGTTTTTGTTGCTTCCGCTAAAAAGTTTAAATCTACCATTCACCCCCCTCTCGTAGGTTTTCACGTGCTCTTCGATCCTACAATTGGTATCAGAGCCACGGTGCTCTAATATTTGTGATTTGCACGTGTTTCGACTAATCATCATGGAGAAATACTCCGCAAAACCTTGTGTGTTCATTGACATTGATTTTCAGGTTTGGAAGGCACGAATGGAGGCTTTCATCCAGGCGCAAGGCTTCGCAATATGGGAAAAGGTGTACAAGCCTTATGACATGCCGTCTAACAATCAAGTCACGGCTACAAACATGAGAGATGTCAACAACAACAACAAAGCACGGAACATGATCATACAAGGATTAACTCAAAGTGACTTCGACCGTGTTGCACACCTCCGATCTGCATACGATGTGTGGAAAGCACTATGTGACTACCACGAAGGATCCAACACGATCAAGGAGGTAAGACAAGATATGTTCAAGAAAGAATACATGCACTTTGAGATGCAACCCGGTGAATCAATCAATGACCTCTTTGCTCGCTTCAATAAAATTCTCAGCAACTTGCATAGTGTCAACGTTAATTTTTCAGATGCTGAAAATGCTAGGTAATTAGTAAGTGCATTAGACATATCAATTTAGGAGGTGAAAGTTACATCTATTCGTGAATATACTATAATGAGTACACTTACATTAGATGTGCTATATTCTAAGTTAAAAACTCATGAAATTGACATAATATCACGTAAGAACCCCAACAAGTCTCTTGCATTTGTTTCACAATGTGACATGCCTAGCTCTAGTCAATCTTCGTCTTGTGGTACACTTTCTTTGTTGTCCTTTCTAATTCTTGAACAGATTGAAGAGTTTCCAAAGAAAGAACTTGCACTCATCTCTACTCGGTTCTCAAAAGCATTGCAAAATGTGAGAACTTGAAGGAGAAGAAGTGCCGGACCTCAACGATGCTTCGAATGTGGTAAGACAGGACATTTTCGTACAGATTGCCTTAACCTTTCAGGTCCTACTTCCTGTGATGAAAAGCAAACTAGGACAAAGCATTCCTCTGCAAATGATAAGAAAAAGAAGAAGAATTTTATAGGATGTCAATTGGTAAATAGTTTTATCTCCACACTTCAAGAACTTGGCTCGAGCGATGTGGACATCGGAAGTAACGAAGATGAAGATGATTTGGCAAACTTATGCTTCATGGCGGGCAAGTCAAGTTCAAGTATGGAGGAGGCAGAACACAACAGCGACAATGAAGAGGTATGTCCTACTTGCGAAGAAATGCGTGATGCTATTTCTCTTGCTACTGTTATAGTTAAGAAAAAGGACAAAAAGCTTAGGGACAATGCTGTTAAAATTGAGTCACTAGAATCTGAAATTAATCATTTGAAATCTTTGATTCCTAGTGATGATTCTTGTTTCTCATGTGATTTAATATATGAACAATTGTCCTCTCTAAGAAGTGCACATACCTCCACACTTGATAAACTTGAGTTAGAGATTGAAAAGAACAGAGAGCTTGCTGCACTTAATGATAAAAACTTGAAAAATGTTTGTTGTTCTACAATTGATTTGCATTGTTCTACTTGTGATGATCTTAATAAGAAACTACAAGATGCTATGAATGAAATTTCTATATTGAACAATGCTTTACGTTCTCATGAAGTTAAGTATTGTTCCAATTGCAAACTAAAAGGAAAAACTTCATGTCAAAACTGCCTAAACTTGTCTAAGAAACTGAACTTGCTGTTGAATTCTTCTAAATCTTGCAATGATAAAACTGGTTTAGGTTTTTATTCCCATGCTCATGCTAAAGCACATCCACCTAAAATTGTAAAGTCATTAGGAAGTGGTTTAATTAAAACAGTCTCTAAACAAAAAGAAGTGGTTTTTAAATCTGCAGGAGTGTTGTCTCATTCGGTTTCAAATAAACATGTTGTCTGCTCATCTAGACATGAACATAAAGTTAAATTTTATTGTACCTACTGTGGTAGAGATGGTCATGTCATAGATTTTTGTTATAGACTAGCTAAGCAACAGAAAAAAAGGAAACAATGATTGCTAGATCACATAACGACTGTTAAAAACATGTTGTGTGTGCTGAACCGAATGTTAGGAATATGCAACCTGCTGTAATGAGTCAAAAACATGCAAAGTTTGCTTCCAGACCTACTGTTTTTAGTGCTACTCATGTAACACCTCGTAGGTCAGTAGTTGGGTACAAAAATCCTCAAACTTTGGCTCATAATCCTGCTGTTTTATCTCAGCCTTTGTGTGGTACTTTTGCTGGACGTCGTGTGACTCAGTACTGGATTCCTAAATGCCTTTTGACTAACCCCAGTATTGAGTCATCGACGTATTGTACTTCTATGTAGGTTACATGCTTGAGGAAGGAGAACATTTGGATCGTGGATTCAGGATGCTCACGCCACACTACCGGTAACAAAGAATGGTTCTCCTCCCTCTCTTTTTGTGTCACATGTAGAAAATGTTACTTGTGCCGATAATCTCCAACTCCTATAATTGCTAAGGGTTCCGTTAGAGTAAATAATCACTACACTTTAAAAGATGTGACACTTGTTAAAAATTTGAAATACAACTTGCTTTCTGTTTCACAATTGCTAGATGAAAATCTGGAAATTATTTTCACTAAAAATTGTTGCAAGGTTGTAGATTCAAATAGTGAGCTCATTTTAATATGTCTCGGTTTGGAAGAGTTTTTAAAGCTGATTTTGATATGTCATCCTCTAAGCATAGATGTATAGTTGCTAATGATTCAAAAGACTTATATTTTTGACATCGTAGACTTTGTCACGTAGGCTTTGATCATCTCACACGTGTTAGTGCTCTTGATCGCATACGTGGGCTGCCTAAGCTTAAAGGGGACAAAGAAATTGTGTGCTCTTCTTGTAGACATGCTCAGATGGTTGTAGGTTCACATGCTCCTCTCACAATTGTGGGGATCACCCCGCGGTTCACCCACTCCAGGATCGCAGAGGGTGGTGCCGTGCGATGCGGCATCCAACAGCACATAGGAAAAGAATATGAACAACATACAAACTTTTATATCATAAAACAGCGGAAGTCTTTTTACAAAACATAATTATACAGCGGAAGTCTTATTAACAGCTAAACTCTCAGCCTAGCTATGCAAAAGTGCAGCCGTCCAGCCCGGGATGCTACACACTAGCAACATACAATCGGAGATCATGGCGGTGTGCAGGGCTCCAGCTCGGCCGTGTACCCCGACGGGGGCATCGCCTCGTCCTCGGACCCTTCCTCAAAACTCTAAGCTGCACACAGCTCAAATATTGCAACCGTGAGCACGATGGCTCAGCAAGGCTTAACCGACATCCTAGTCATGGAACTCTACATGCAAGGATTAGTAATATGGGATAAAGATATTGCAATAAAGACATGCCTACATGTTAATCCTTACTTTTAGTTTTATAGCAGCAGTTTAATGAGCCTTAGGCAGCCCTCCCATCGGATGTCCACAATCAAACAAGAAACGCTTTCCTCCGATGTGGTGATGCCCAATGTGGAAAATAAACTTAATTAGATCTACATCTACAGCAGACATGGTTTCAAAACATTAATACTTCATCACAGCATAATATCATTCATCTGGCTTCTTTCACTTCTTACTACGTCACAGAACAGTGAACAAACGATACTCAAATAACCGCGAGGGACGGTGATTGCAATCAGGAGACACCCGGACAACACGTCACATACACCCACTTTCAGATGTGTGATGCCACACACCTTCCTACTCTGTTGTATGCAACAACCTTTCAAAGGAAACCCAAATGTCGAACCGGTCCATCCGTAACCGGCAGGAGGTCCCCGCATGGAGCGTGACTGTGCCCACCGGCAGATTTACACCTTGCTACCCTCAACCCACTCCTATAAAGCGGTTGGGTAAGCCTCGGCGCCCAGGTTAACCAATTACATCGGTTTCTGGCTCATGTCAGTATGCCATCCGGTACTGTTCAATACTTGTTCAGCAGGCCGGCACACGACTCGGTCCTCGGTCGACACCAACAGGGCTACGCACGTGAGACCTCCACTCACTGCCTCCTATCCCCCTGCTGGGTCTCAGTTCACAACTCTTAAGCCATTCTCTATTCTTTTCCATACCGTGTGATAAAATCTTACCTGTGGGGGACCCCGGCCCGTGTCACGAAGCCGTGCCACTTGCCCGGGAATCGCATTGGGTGGTGCCGTGTTATGCGGCACCCAACAGCACACATATAAGGAAATCTGTATTACATAAATCAAAAGCGAAAGCTTACAAATGTTCTTTGTAAATAATTTACATCAAATAACTACAACGGAAGACTATAAACCACTCACGTCGAATAACTAATGAGCACTCAAGAGGAGGTCCAACCCGCGGACTCATCTTGCTAGCAACACGAAGACATGGCAGCGTCTAGGTTCTCCATATGTTACCCGACTCGGAAGGTTCCGAGTCTCACCGGACAACCTTCTTTATAAGCGTCGATGTTAACCTGCAAAACCACTCATATAGCAAGAGTGAGCACAAAGGCTCAGCAAGACTTAACCGTCTCTCCTAAAGCATGCAACTCTATATGAAAGTAACTTAAGACCTAAACATGTACTTTGCAAAAAGACTCGCCTACAAGTTCATCCTTAATTTTCAGATTTTAGCCATCACAGTAGCGACCTTGCACCCAGCAACATTGGAACTCCACAATCAAACAAGAAACGCTTCATTCCAATGTTACTTGTCCCAAGGTAAAAATTAACTTTAATTTGCTCTATCACTACTTCATACAAGGTTTTCATGCAATTCCAATTATCATAGCAGCAATTTAAAAGCTTGCAAACTGTTTCCACCCAACTTGATTACTACGTCACAACACAGTGAGCAAGCGGTACTCAATAACCGCGAGGGACGGTGATTCGAATCAAACACTACCCGGATAACTCAAACACTACCCGCGATGGCTCTAAACCACCGGGCGACGTGCAGCTGTAGGATCGCAGTACACGTGTAAAGCTACCATAGGGGGGTGAATGGTAGATAAAAACTTTTCAGCGGAAGCAACAAAACACTCCTCAGCAGAAAACCGATCTGTTAACGAAACCATGTGTGCGAGTAATCTAAACGTGTTCAACTGTGACAAAACTAGTATAGATTGTAGAGAATCAAGTCACGAAGACGTCGCAACAAGAATCATGAAAATCCGTTGAGGGAAACTCAAGTTACGATCGAAAGATCGAACAAAGGTCAATCTGTCCTACGCGAGAAAAACAGTTCTGGAATACTGCAAAGAAACTCGTGTAGATCAGAAACCACAAATTCAATGACCGTGAAATTTTCACTTATGATATATAATCAAGTTGTGAAGACAAGAAAAAAAGAATCACATCAATTGGATCTGTAAAACTCGAGTTATGATAAAACCACCGAACCAAGGTAGTGCTGAACAGAAACTCGACGAGAAAAACTTGTCTGAAACAAGTCAGACGAACAAGGCACGAAAGTTCCTTTAGAATACGAATTTTATTTATACAAACACAAGAGGAACAGCCCCAAAGTCGTGCTCTACATGAGCCATGGTATCCCTTGCTTATATAACCAGCTCTATGGCCAATCCAATTCAAACTAGGACTCCTACTTCTACTTGGATTCAAACTGTAACTTTCCAATACTGCTCAATACTCTTCTATACGCAGATAGAAGCAATCTTAAGACTTCCAAACACCTTAGGAACGTCCCAAACATTCCTAAAATAACTCTACTTCATGCCTAACATGAAATCCTGTTATAACCAACTCGAAACTTTCCATAAACAAACCATAACCGCCTCAGCCGCAGCCTGAGCGCAAAATCCAGCCGGTTGAACCTTTTCAACATATCTCCACTTACATATCTCTTCACCATGCCTTGGAACCATGTTGCCATGTCCATGCACTCCTTGCACACGTGCAAACACCTTCCAACAACGTCCACGATACCTTCATATGCATTGTTTGTTATCCAAACATGTTGCGCGACCTCCCGATCAACTCAACCACAATTCCTCCCGAACATGGTTGTTGAACCTCATCTTCTCCCTAAGACTAGTTCAATGGATCCCGTCACCAGCCATGTATTGAACTCAAGCAACACCTGCACTTCCGAGCACAAGTCCTCGACTTGACTCTCGTTAGTTCCAAAACTACAACATCTTACGTGAGCACCTCACATAAGCATGTTGTAAACCATAGCGAAATGATATCAGCCATAACCACCAAAACACACCAAAAACATAGTAAAATAATACTAAGCAAACTTTCCATAAGAGTAAAGCAAGTTTGAAACATTGCAAGTTAAAAGCAGAACCATTACAATCAAGCTCCGAACCTTACCAAAGCTAACCGGACCTTGAACCGGAGCTTACCAAAGCTAGTCAGACCCAGCGCCGGAGCTTACTAAAGCTTAGTCGGACCTAGCACGGAACATACCAAAACTAGTCGGACCTAGCACCGGAGCTAGCAAAAACAAGTCGGACCTAGCCAGAATAAGTCAGACCTAGACAAAGCAAGTCAGACCTTACATCGGACCTTGCCGGAGCTACCGAAAACAAGTCGGACCTATCGTCGGACCTTGCAGGAGCTCGGACCTAGAGTCGGACCTTGTTAAAAAGGTGTTTTGGTAGTATTCAAAACTTTTGTCGTCAAAGCCAATGTATTCAGCACACATAGGTCTCAGCGGCGGCTCTGCTCTTCCTCCGGCGACATCGCGCGCCCTTTCTAGACCCCCAAACCAACGCTTTTTTGGTTCCACAGCATCAGGGAGTCATGGGAGTGCTCGACTTGGGCTCGAACTTGATCGGCGACGGCTTGAAATAAGGTATCACCGTGTGCCCGGCGGTTCGCGCCATGACCGCCACTCGAAAAACTTAAAATTAGCTAAGGCTATACGATTATACGCTCAGTTCCAAAAGGAAAAAGGTTCCCTACCAACTCTAGTTCATGTGTGCGCAAAATGATCAGCTCTAACCGAAAATTGAGCATCAATTTTAAGAAATCTTACCCACGGTTAAGTTTTCCCCGGCCGAGAGAAGAACTCGGAATTCTCGGGCTACGGTGCACGGATTGAGCTGAAACTTGGCGAAGAGCAGCATGATGATCCGGCGCTCCTCTGGGTACCCTTGATCAAGCTTGAAACCTTCGTGTGGGGCAGTCCACGGTAAAACAAAATGGCGTCCGCCGTGTGCACCTCGGTTCTTGGCGCCAAGCTTCAATTCACGTCTAACAGCAGCTCTGAGCTTCGAGGTGAGAGGGGGGAACACCTCGTGCACGCTGTTACGCTACTTTTTCGGGTTGGAAACCTGAGCAGCCGAGCCTCGGTTGGCTGTGCGTGATCAGGAGACCCGGAGTGTCTGTGTTCTCCGGCGTTTTCTTTCGGGAGCAGAACAGCGCGACGTGAGTGAGTGGGAGAGAAGCAAAATGGCTTCTGTGCACGGTTGGTGTTTAGGATCGGAACGAGTACGAGGGAAGCAGGAGGTGGAGTTCGGTCGGCTGCACTCGGGGGTGGCACGCGTGGAGGAACTGCCGTGTCCGAGGGAAAACACACCCGAGAAGACTTAGGCAGCAAGTCTAAGCACCTCAATGACTATTGGGCCCCACTCATTTCCTCTCTTAAATATCTCAACTTTTGGCACATTGCAAACTTCAATCCTGTGGAGCTCAAATTCAAAAGCCATTTGGCAAATTGTTAAGTTTTACCTCAGTTTCAAATTTGAATTCAAATTTCCAGGAAATCCATAAGCCCCTTTGATATTCATATCAAAGCAACTCCAGACTTTCTCAAAATTTACATTCTTTCTCAAAATTTGCATTCTCACTAATTCAAACCCGAAGAATTTGAATATGCCCTCTGATCTTTGAGTTGGTCGCTGCAAATAAGAGTTTTGAACCAACAGTTTGGAACTCTCTTTTTGAAATGGCCACCTTATGATTGAAGTGAACAATTTAGTTCAAAGACTGATTTAAACTCCTTTTGCACAGGACCACATTCACATGTTTATAAAAGTTTTTGCAAGTCCCAATTCTTGAAATTGAACTCAACTTTACTCACTACTCAAGTTTTGCATTTACAAGTTTCTGGGACTTTTACATTCCTCCCCCTTAAAAAGAATCTGGTCCCGAGATTCATGATTAAGAACAATGTGGGGAGGACGACTATTGTACATAAGCCTCTAATAACTCCGGATGATTGTGTTGTAAATACTCCTCGCTTTCCCAGGTAGCTTCGTCGGACGTGTGATTTCCCCATAGCACCTTGAAAATCGCAGCGTCCGGTTTCTGGTCTCGTGAGTCTTTTCATCAATTATCTGGGTTGGATGCTCAACATAAGTGAGGTCCGGCTTCAAATCTGCTATGTCACCCGTAAGAATCTCCGTTGGAACTTTCAAACACTTCTGCAACTGAGATATGTGGAAGACGTTATGAACTCCAGCTAAGGCTGCCGGTAATTCCACACGGTATGCTACGGGTCCACATCTTTTGATGATGACGAAGGGACCGATAAAACGTGGAGTTAATTTTCCTTTCACTCCGAATCAGTGAATGCCCTTCCTAGGAGATACGTGGAGATATACGTGGTCTCCAACTTGAAATTCCATAGGACGACGTCTCTTATCCGCATAGCTCTTTTGTCTGGACTGAGCGGCTTTAAGATTTGCTTGAATAAGCCTTACCCGCTCTTCTGCTTCATTTACGAGATCAATTCCGTAAACAACTCTCTCGCTGGATTCACACCAGTTCAAGGGTGTGCTGCACTTCCGGCCGTAGAGAGCTTCATACGGTGCCATTTTGATGCTCGATTGATAACTTTTGTTATACGAAAACTCCGCCAACGGTATGTGATTATCCATGCTCTTACCGTGGTGGATGGCACATGCTCTTAGCATATCTTCTAGTATTTAATTCACCCTCTCAGTTTGTCTGTCGGTTTGAGGGTGATATGCGGAGCTTCGAATCAATTTGGTTCCCAAGGATGCGTGTAGCTGCTCCCAGAAACGAGAAACGAACAACGCGCCTCGATCGGAGATGATCATCCGGGGAACTCCATGTAAGCACAAGATCCGTTCTATGTATAACTCCGCATACTGTTTGGCGGTGTACCTGGTATGCACGGGGATGAAGTGTGCTGATTTCGTTAACCGGTCCACGACTACCCAAATCGAATCATGGTGGTGGGAGGTCATCGGCAACCCGACGATGAAATCCATACTCAAGATGTCCTACTTCCATGCTGGTATTTGCAGTGGTTGCAGCAGGCCCGACTTATTCACGTGGTCGACCTTAACTCTTCGACATGTATCACATTATGAAACATATTTTGCAACTTCACGTTTCATACGTGTCCACCAAAACTTATTCCGGAGGTCTTGGTACATTTTATTGCTGCCCGGATGAATTGAAAATTTGGATAAGTGAGCCTCATCCAAAATTTTCTTCTGCAGCCTCATATCACGGGGTACGACTATCCGGTCCTTGAACCATAAGGTATCTTCATCATCTAACCGGAAACATTTCATCTCTCCGCTATTCAACCTCCTTTTGATATGAGCCATGCCTTTGTCTTGCTTTTGAGCTTTCATAACCTCCTCTCTTAATGTGGGTATAAGAGCTTCATTATGTAGAGCTCCATATGGAACCAAGTAGAGACTCGGTTCTTCCTCTTCTATCAGCGTAATGGTCAGATTATGAACATGAGACTTCCAGCTGAGTGCATCGGCAACCACATTTTCCTTGCCCGGATGATAATGAATTTCAATCTCATAGTCCTTCATCAGCTCCAACCATCGCCGTTGTCGCATATTCAACTCTTTTTGAGTGAATATGTACTTCAAGCTTTTGTGGTCGGTGTAGAGATGAACCAGATTTCTCAATAGGTAATGTATCCACATCTTCAAAGCTAATACCACGGCAGCAAGCTCGAATCATGAGTTGGATAATGTTGTTCATGATTCCGTAATTGCCATGATCCATATGCGACCATGCGTCCTCCTTGCATGAGCACACAACCAAGTCCAATGTCGGACGCATCACAATAAACATCAAAGGGCTTGGTTGTATCCGGTTGAGCTAAAACCGGGGCTGTTGTGAGGTGTTTCACCAACGCTTGAAAAGCTTCCTCACATGGCTTGCTCCAATCATATTTGGTGCCCTTTTTCAGTAGCTCCGTCATAGGTTTGGAGATTTTTGAGAAGCCCGGGATGAACCTCCGATAATATCCCGCCAAACTCAAGAAGCTACGAACTTCATGGACTGATGTTGGAGACTTCCATTGCAGAACTTGTTCAATCTTGCTTGGATCAACCGCGATGCCTTCCGCTGAAATAATATGTCCCATAAATGGCTCTTGGTTGATCCAGAACTCACATTTACTAAACTTCGCATAGAGCTTGTGATCTCTCAAGTGTTGGAGCACAATATGCAAATGTTTAGCGTGTTCCTCTTCTGATTTGGAATAGACCAAGATGTCATCGATGAATACCATGACGAACTGATCCAACTCCGGCATGAACACCGAGTTCATAAGATACATAAAGTGAGCCGGAGCATTGGTCAACCCAAATGACATGACAAGATACTCATAGATTCCATATCTTGTCGAGAATGTTGTTTTCGTGATATCCTCCGCTCGAATCTTAATTTGATGATATCCCGACCTTAAGTCCATCTTGGAGAAGACTTTAGCACCCACTAGCTGATCGAAGAGAATATCAATTCTTGGTAGTGGATACTTGTTCTTTATCGTTACAGCATTTAACAGACGATAATCGACGCATAGCCTCAGCGTCTCATCCTTCTTCTTCACAAATAAAGCCGAGCAACCCCATGGTGATGAACTTGGATGAATAAACCCCTTGTACATAAGATCTTTGAGTTGCTCTTTCAACTCTGCTAATTCATTCGGAGCCATTTTGTATGGTCTCCGAGAGATCGGCGTGGTTCCCGGTATCAACTCTATCTTGAATTCCACCTCGCGCTCAGGTGGTAAGCCTGGAAGATCTTCGGGAAACACATCCGGATATTCACGGACTACCAGAATGTCTTCTAACTTACAAGCTTCGGCATTACATACTTCCGGGTCTTTGGAAACAGCTTTGCCGAGATACAATGTATGACGCCCGTGAAGTGGAGAGTCCAAGTGAATACTCCTGTTCTCGATATCCAGAACAGCCTTATGGAAGGTCAACCATGATATTCCCAATATGGCATCGATTCCTTGATCTTTGAGAATGATAAGGGTGGTAGGATAAAATTTTGCACCCAAACAAAGTGGTGCTCTAGAAACGACTTCATTAGTCGATATGTCTCCACCTGGCAAATGAATAAGGTAAGAACCTTTTGTGGTAATTGTGGAGATCTGATCCCAGATCACCGTCGCCTTGCTAATGAAGTTATGTGTTGCACCAGAGTCAAATAGAATGACAACCGGCTTGTCATTTAAGGTGAACCTGCCTGCAAGAACAGGTCCTCCCTTTGGCAGATCATCGACTGACACATAATTAACCGTTCCCACTTTGGACATGGCTTTTCTTTGCTGTCCAAGATCACTCTTTGGAACTGGACCCACAGACGTAATGTTGCTGCTCGGTTCAGTTGCTTCATTGACGATGTGTTCATTGTCAATTTGAAGTGGGATACCACTCGGTTCAGCTGAGAAATCACCGTGATCATCTTCAACATCTTGAGGGAAATAACATTCTGGTGCACCTTGTTGATACTGCGGTGCATGAGAAATAAGTTGCTGCTGCAGTGGAGGTAAATAAAACCTCTGTGGAGTATAAGAGTCGTCATACTCACAGAATGACTGCACCTTTTGTGGAACCTCTCGACCGGAAGGTGAATGGATTACCAACCGATACTTCTGAGGCAGATAATTGCATTCATCCTTTGATGAGTCCCTCTCCCTCTTTTCTTTAAGGTAGAGATTGGAATAATATTCCTGAGTGATAGCACAGCTAACAAACTAATCAAAATTTTCTTGGCTAACTAGAGCCAACTCACATCGCAGCCTAGCAGTTAGCCCTCAATAAAAATGATAACCCTTCATGGCTGGTGATTTGACATAATCTGGTACATATCGAGCTAAGCGATTGAATTCCTTCGCATACTCAATAACACTCATTTCTCCTTGTTTTAGATTCCAGAATTCATCAAGACTTGTTTGCATTATGCCCGCAAGAACGAAGCAAGCCCAAAATGCATCCTGGAACTCCGCCTATGCGACCCGATGCCCTGCTGGTTGGATAGCAAGGTATTCTTCCCACCATGCTCCAGCAAAGCCGTGAAGCTGCTGAGCGGCAAATAGAGTCTTCTGGAATTCATCACATTGAATCAACCCAAACTTGGACTCAATGACACGTAACCAGTGATTTGCTTCACAATGGTCAGCCGCTTCGGAGAATACCGGCGGTTGTGTCGCCAAGAAATCCAGATAAGTGCTCGGGGTTGGCATGTGATGTTGAGCTTCTCTATTTATTCCTTTCTGAACTAGAGTTTGGAGAGTTTTATTCATCTTCGCCATAATTTCCGCCAATCCGGTTGGCGATGGCTCTTGTGATGAAGTCGAGTCATTACCACCTCGACTTGAACCTCCAAGCTCCATTTGAGAATGTGCGCGTACCATACTGAACGAAACAAAATTTTGAGTCAATCAAAATTCTATCTCCGTACCAAGTAAAGATAAGTAAAACATTAACATGTCATGAACTTTATGAAAGCATAACCACATTCATGTTTAAACAAATCTTACGTACGCTAAACTAATCCGCTGGACTGCCCTGACCAGTTCAAACAAACTCCAAAATTTACTCAAGTTAACTTCAGATTCTTGTCTTGAGTTCCATACCAAAGTTTTAGTAAACTTCAGTATCTTTCCAATGAGTACTCACAGGCTCCTTAAGGATTTTTCTACAGGAAGTTATGTCTTAAAAACCGAAAGGTCCAGAGAGGTTTTTGCTACTGTCCTGGTTCTGAACAGTCTGCCTTCAACTGGACTTTTCACCATCTTAACGTGTGATTTTGCTCTGGAGGTCTACAAAGAAGTTGTAGAGCACTTGAAAATATTTCGAGAACTGTATCATACCCTTCAATTGGTTAAATCTACTCATAGTTATGCTCTGTTAAAGTCCAGCAAGAATTCCTGCCAGAAACAGAGCACTCTGTTTTTGAAAACTTTGACGCCTAGTCATGCTCTCATTTGAATCTTAGCTCAAAATAAGAGTTCAGTAACTAATATTTGTTTCAAACTTCCATTTTTAGTTGAAAGTTAGTTTGTGAATCATTTCTTCATAGGGAAGAGATTATTAAGTGTAGTACGGTGTTGATGCACCAGAAGAAACATGTCGGTCCTGCGTAGCCTCACCAAAGAAAATCCTAAACCGGATTATACCGGCATATCTGTTTTATAAGTGGCACTAAGACGGTCTCTCGCACACGGGTACTACACGGGATACGTACATGGTTAGTACCTGCAGAAAAACACTCAATAGTGGTGCACTCAAGGGTTGTTTTTATTTCAGGCAGGTCCATATTTGAAAGTAAATACATACGCCCGTATCATTTCCATACGGACGTCCTTGAGTTAAGCCACGTCTCAAGGTGCGTGATCGCGTTTTTACACCACACGACTGGGAACCCGAGTAGAGCGCGAATGGGTCGTCACGGTTGGAAATTTTATCAACCCAACAGATATCACCTACTGCCCTGCAGGGCACGCCGATGGCAAGCGCTGCGTATGTCCTCCTAGGCTATTTCTAGAAGAACACACTATCACGTTACTGACCACATGATGGGGTCTCCACTTGCTTTCCTAATGCACGCTAGGGATCAGCACTTCATATGAACTCAGGAACATGAAGAGTCCAAGAGTTTCATATTAACGTCTCACACCAAGTTGTGAGACCTATCCCTGAACCACATTCCCTGTCAGGGGAGCTAACCGAAATTGAACCGCTTTTGGTGGCGTTCCTTACCATTCTTACCTGAGCATAGGTTCATCGTTACATAATCAAAATTCAGAATTATAGCACATATGTTAGTCATGCCAATTTAAGTAACTATGCTAATATAGTCCTTACTTGGGCATACTAGCGAATCCTCACCGTAATCCTAGGTTTTCCCATAATACAGTCCTTAATTAGTGTGCTATCCCCAATGCAGCTCTGATACCATGCTGTGGGGGACCCTGGCCCATGTCACGGGGCCACGCCACTCGCCCGTGAATCTCGTTGGGTGGTACCGTGTTATGCGGCACCCAACAGCACACATATAAGGAAATCTGTATTACATAAATCAAAAGGGGAAGCTTACAAATGTTCTTTGTAAACAATTTACAAATAACTACAGCGGAAGACTACAAACCACTCACGTCAAATAACTAATGAGCACTCAAGAGGATGTCCAACCCGCGGACTCCTCTTGCTAGCAACATGAAGACATGGCAGCGGCTAGGTTCTCCATGTGTTACCC
Source organism: Neostapfia colusana (assembly GCA_030760725.1). NCBI lineage: Eukaryota > Viridiplantae > Streptophyta > Magnoliopsida > Poales > Poaceae > Neostapfia > Neostapfia colusana. The sequence goes on along the minus strand of JASWHV010000009.1, from coordinate 35,932,053 downwards.
GACTTGGAAGGTTCTGAGTCTCACCGGACAACCTTCTTTATAAGCGTCGATGTTAACCTGCAAAACCACTCATATAGCAAGAGTGAGCACAAAGGCTCAGCAAGACCTAACCGTCTCTCCTAAAGCATGCAACTCTACATGAAAGTAACTTAATACCTAAACATGTACTTTGCAAAAAGACTCGCCTACAAGTTCATCCTTAACTTTTAGATTTTAGCCATCACAGTAGTGACCTTGCGCCCAGCAACATTGGAACTCCACAATCAAACAAGAAACGCTTCATTCCAATGTCCCAAGGTAAAAATTAACTTTAGTTTGCTCTATCACTACTTCATACATGGTTTTCATGCAATTCCAATTATCGTAGCAGCAATTTAAAATCTTGCAAACTGTTTCCACACAACTTGATTACTACGTAACAACACAGTGAGCAAGCGGTACTCAATAACCGTGAGGGACGGTGATTCGAAACAAACACTACCCGGATAACTCGACACATATGCCCGCCTCTGAAGACCCAAATCTGGCGTCTTTCATTACGTCGTATGTGCAACCTTTCACAGGACACTCGACTGTATAACCGGTCGCGGCGTCTCGGCCTCATAGGTCTAACGAGACGATGTGGTATGCCTCTACAATCTAGTTAATCTGGTACATCGGTTTCCTAGTTCCTATATAGCAGTAAGCATCTGGTACACAACTCAATACTTGCTCATGGGTGCCGCACACACATCGGTCCTTAACCGACACAGGCAGAGCTACTCAACCAAGACCTCATCTTGTCGCTACCTAACTCTCCTGCCCGGTCTCATCTTTAGAAATATAAAGTTTAGTTTGCCTCTTTTCCAACTACACCCATGTAATCCCGACTATAACTCGAGAGTAGATTCCAACTACTCAACTTCTACCGGATGTCCTAAGCTATTTAGCACGGCATTATTCTACAGCGGTGACCCTTTTCTACCCTTAACTCCAGGGTTCATTTGGTCATGCATTTGGAGTATAAAACGTTCCTGACCTAATGCACATACAAACTTTGACCCATAGTAGTGAACAAAGTAAAAACTTTATAAAACAACTTAAATGCAAACCGGAGCTTGCCTTGGCTTTGCTGGTGACTAAAGTCAGATAATTATGAAGTTAGTTGTTGATGACTTGAAGCTTAATCACTGCCTTCTTGCTCCTTGATCCAAGCTTCACTTTTCCTCCACTTTTCCACGTTTAATCACTACACGTTATGAATATGCATATATGTTTAATTGTAAAACTTTTGCTAACAAGTTCTAAAGACAAGTTTAAAACTGGAACTCTGTTTAAGAATTTAAAATGACACTGGTGCTAGTGGTTTGGGTTTGGGTTTAAGTACTATGATCAAGGGATAAGTGTTTTTCATCACTTGGGTGTTGATCACCTAATAAGGTTGAATAGAACAGTACTGATCCAGAGCTCCAATGGAGCTGAAAATTGTCATGTGAGTTCCCTGTCACAAGAAAGTCATCTGGACCAAAATTTAGAATTTTTCAATGAATAGATCACTCAGAACAATTCCCTAAGAATTTAGGCAAAAAGGAATTGATTCTGAATAAATTTGCACTTTCATGCAAATTCAAGTGAACCACAATTTCAAACATAGCTCAGGGAGCATGCATGAATTTTTCCTAGGATTTTTGGAACTAGGAACTTCTCAGAACTGAATTTCCAAGTTTTGGAAATCCTCTGAAATTGTTTCTGTATTTATTTGAAACTTGGAATCAGAATTCTCCTACGAAAACCAACTCCAAATGAGCTAAAACTTTTACAGGAGTTAACTAACATCTTAAAGAATACTCTGGCAAAAGTTGACGAGATTTGGATGAACCTAACTCCCTCTAAAATTCCTTTTCTGAAAAGATTTAAAGAATTTTCCAGAATTTAATATTGGTTTTCGTCCAAATTGGGTTGCATATTTGGATAGTGTTTTTCAATCTGAATCCAACCCAATTTGAATCACTAAATTTGGAGCTTCCTAGCAAAAGTTATGAGGTTCTAAAGTTTGAACTGAATTTGGGAATTTAAATAAACTGGAAAATGTTTAAACTCTGACCGTGGGCCCCGAATGACGTGTCAGCTCCTCGGGGCAGCCACACCGAGGTCCACATACAATTTGTCTGTAGCCACAAATGATCAAATGGCCCACAGCAAATCCCAGCCTACTGCTAATGGTCACTGACGGGTGGGGCCGGAGCCTTCTTCTTCCTCCCGAGCCCCCCTTTCCCGTGCGCGCTTTCCCCCTCACCGGCGTGGCGGCGTTGCTTCGGACTCTCCCTTTCTGGTGGACTCAGGGGCTGAAACTTGCCGCTAGCCTTGCTCTCAACGTGAGGAATTCGTCCCCCTGCTCACCAGAGGCCGGCGATGGCTCTAAACCACCGGGCGACGTGCACCGGTTCTGCTCTTCCTCCGGCGACGTCGCGCGCCCTCTCTAGACCCCCAAACCAACGTTTTTTTTGGTTCCACAGCATCAGGGAGTCATGGGAGTGCTCGACTTGGGCTCGAACTTGATCGGTGACGGCTTGAAATAAGGTCTCACCGTGTGCCCGGTGGTTCCCGCCATGACCGCCACTCGAAAAACTTAAAATTAGCTACGGCTATACAGTTATACACTCGGTTCCAAAAGGCAAAAGGTTCCCTACCAACTCTAGCTCATGTTTGCGCAAAATGATCAGCTCTAACCAAAAATTGAGCATCAATTTCAAGAATTCTTACCCGCGGTTAAGTTTTCCCCGGCCGAGAGAAGAACTTGAAATTCTCGAGCTATGGTGCATGGATTAAGCTGAAACTTGGGTAGGAGCAGCGTGATGGTCCGGCGCTCCTCTGGGTACCCTTGATCAAGCTTGAAACCTTCGTGTGGGGCTGTCCACGGTGAACCGAAATGGCGTCCGCCGTGTGCACCTTGGTTCTTGGCGCCAAGCTTCAATTCACGTCTAACAGCAGCTCAGAGCTTCGAAGTGAGAGGGGGGAACACCTCGTGCACGCTCTTACGCTACTTTTTCGTGTTGGAAACCCGAGCAGCCGAGCCTCGGTTGGCTGTGCGTGATCGGGAGACCCGGAGTGGCTGTGTTCTCCGGCGTTTTCTTTCGGGAGCAGAACAGCGCGGCGTGAGCGAGTGGGAGAGAAGAAAAATGGCTCCTATGCACGGTTGGTGTTTAGGATCGGACCGAGTATGAGGGAAGCAGGAGGTGGAGTTCGGTCGGCTGCACTCGGGAGGTGGCGCGCGTGGAGGAACTGCCGTGTCCGAGGGAAAACACACCCGAGAAGACATAGGCAGCAAGTCTAAGCACCTCAATGACTAATGGGCCCCACTCATTTCCTCTCTTAAATATCTCCAATTTTGGCACATTGCAAACTTCAATGCTGTGGAGCTCAAATTCAAAAGCCATTTGGCAAATTGACAAGTTTTACCTCAGTTTCAAATTTGAATTCAAATTTCAAGGAAATTCATAAGCCCCTTTGATATTCATATCAAAGCAACTCCAAACTTTCTCAAAATTTGCATCCTCACTAATTCAAACCTGAAAAATTTGAATATGCCCTCTGATATTTGAGTTGGTCGCTGCAAATAAGAGTTTTGAACCAACAGTTTGGAACTCTCTTTTTGAAATGGCCAACTTATGATTGAAGTGAACAATTTAGTTCAAAGACTGATTTAAACTCCTTTTGCATAGAGCCACATTCACATGTTTCTAAAAGTTTTTGCATGTCCCAATTCTTGAAATTGAACTCAATTTTATTCACAACTCAAGTTTCGCATTTACAAGTTTTTGGGACTTTTACATTACCTCGCGAGTAGATTCCAACTACTCGACTTCTACCGAGATCCTAAGCATATTAGCATGGCATTCGCTACACGTCGAGTTTGTAAACTACCCAACTCTTCATAGGATTTAAAGTCATGCAAGTGGAGTTTCAAACACCTTAACTCTAATGCAAACGTTTCAACCTAGACATAAGTGATACAAAAGAAAAACTTTGTAAAAGGTAATTAAATGCAAACCAGGGCTTCCCTGGTTGCGAGTTAAACAGAAAGTCAGCGTCTGGTGGGAGGATGTCCAACGGCTCCGGTGTATCCTCAACTTCGGTCACTATATGAGATGCAACAAAATATATGTATAAGTGCTAATGAAATATAAGAATTAACTTCTATTCCTAGCTACTGCTATTTAGGTTTCTTAATTGGCTTTGGAATTTTTCCAGTGCATACTGGACTCTCTAAGGATGATCTGAGCAAAATTTGGAGAAATTTCATTGCACCTTGTGGTCTCCAAAATTCCCACAAGCACAAGGCTTCTCTGAATTTTGAGCCCAAATCTGGAGTTTTAACATGTCTAACAGCGGATGATATAATTAGGGTAAGTCTCCATGGTTCTAACAAAATTTGTTTCACTATTTTTGGAGCTACGAACAGAGAGATATGCATTTTTGAAGTTGGACAGGAGTTCTGAAAAGTTTCTGTTTAGAATTTGAATTTCCAAATAAAGGCTGAACTTTGGAAGGCAATTTATCCTAGAAAATGAACTCCAATGAAGCTCAAATTTTTACTCTTCTGGCCAAATTTCAGGGAATTCCATAACAGGGATCTTCTGGAATTAATTCCCAAAGATTTAATTTTGATGAAGTTTGGAGAAAAATCCAGAGATCTTCAGATCAAATTATTTGCATTTCTGCAAAGTACTGACTGAGAGGAATTAAACAAGATTTGTTTCACAAATTTTGGACATCCCTACAGAAAATTATGGAGGTTTGAAGTTTGAACCATTTTTCTGGAAATCAATTCTATGATTTTTAGCTAATTTATTTAACCCTGAGATAACCTACTGATTAAGCCACCTTAATCATCTCAAAAAATCCAAAGGTTTTTACTGGAGTTCAGGAACTATAATAAAGAGCTTCTGACCAAAAATGGGAATATTTCATCAAGAATTTCTCCTGGAATTAATCCCTAAAGGATTTATTAAAAACAATTCTACAGAAATTCCTTGGCATTTTCATAGCTAGAAATTTATTTCTCTGCAAAGTACTCCTCATAAGGATTACAACAAAATTGGTCTCACCAATTATGGAGCTTTCTACACCGAGTTATGAATTTGCAAAGTTTAAATAACTCTCTATTTGGATTTTACACAGAGCACTCAGACGTGGGGCCCATGGGTCAGTTGTTTCTTCTACCTCCCACCAGAGATCGTGCGTGCACACCGGCACAGATCGTGGCGTGGCTCGTTCTCCCTCAATTATCCACCAAATTATCTCCGGTTTCGCCATACACGACCGTGGGAACGTGGAGCAGCTGCCGGGCAAGGTTTAACCTCATGAAAACAGCCGGCAACAGGTCGGCACCGTTGGCAGCGCTCGGCGGCGCGGCATCGGCGCGTTCTGGCGTGTCCCAAACCGATTTAAACCGCACAATCTGCCGTACAGCATCCCTAGAGCCCGCGGAACATGGAACGCATGACAATCCTTGCAGCAAACGGCGGAAAAGGGGGTTCACCAGAGGACCGACCCGTTTTTGCCGCCGGCGGCAAATTCTCATTGCCCGGGGTGTGGGATGGATGGTTGGCTTCGGTATTCGGCATGGGAGGGCGTTAGGAGCTCTAGTAGCTGAGGTTTGAATTGTAGAACGGATGATCAAGCGTGTGGAGAGAATTTCCCGATTTGATTTTGATATGTTCTTCACGTGCACCGGTGTCAAAACCCAAATTCCGGCCAGCCGGCAGTGGGGACGAGCAAGGGGAGGTCGTGAGCATGATCTACACACCATGGTGCACCTTAGGGGGTGTTGGTCATGCGGGAGAGGCGCTGAACCGGCCGGGTGCTGTGGAACTGCGGTGGCGACTTCGTGCTCTACCGAGAGGATGGAACTTGCTTGGCACCGGCCGGAGGACGATGGACACGAGCTGTGGAGGTTTGGGCGAGGTCGAGTGGACGCTGGCGCATCTCTTGGTCGACTCAGCTAGGTGCCACAGGGTCCGGAGCGTGGCCGGCGTTGAGGCAGCAGAGAGCGGCGCCATTTCCTGTCTGCTGTGCGAGCGTGTGAGCAACGAAGCAAGGAAGAATGTCCTCGGTTGTTTGTGTGAGCAGAGAAGAAGGTGCAATTGAGTTGTTCACTGCTGTGGCTATCGATCCTCTCCATCGAGCGGCAGCTCGTTTTGGCTGCCTCGGTGGCACGTGCACACAGACACAACTTTGTTTATTGCCTCTGTTAACTGGCATGTGGGTCCCACCGGTAGTATCCCCCCTAAACCACAGTGGCTCCCAAATTAAAATTTCAAATTTGCAGCAAATTCCACAAACTGAATTTGATTACCGGGAGTTAACCTTCCGTTAGGTTCAAAACTTTAAATTCGGCGCCTCGGTTAAGTTCCTGTGCGAGGGGAAAATAACGCCCGGGGTTGCTGTTTTTGTGAGCAAAAGATCACGCCAGAAGCTACTCAATCCCATCAGCTGGTCGCCAGCGCGATGAAAAACAGCGAGGAGGTGGCCTCTGCTTGCAGCTCGGTTGATGAGTGAGAGGATCAACGCCATGAGGTGTTGAAGCCACGAGCAGGTCGCCAGCTCGATGCAAGAAGCTGGAGGTGGCTACCCTGGGTGGTGCTCTGAGGAGGCTCGGCTGGTGTTCGACACCGAACAGAGGAAAGTCTTCGGGAGCAAGTTAAAACGGCCCAATGACATGTGGGGTCTACCCCCTTTACTCCTCTTCTTATCCTCCAAATGTTGCCAAAAGATCTTCATTCATGTAAATCCCCTCAATCTGATATTTCAGGAGTTTAAACGTGGGCGGAAATTTGACTAAACCAAATCCGGTGTGAAGTTCACTTTCAAATTTGGGTTCAGCTCACATTTGGAAATGATCATGTTTAACTCCTTTCTAGATCATTCTGAAATCAAAATGTGGCCACCCTGACTTTCCTCGAATTCAACGATATGAGGATACATGTGTGCTCCAAATTTTTGGCAGCAACTTGAGGGGAACAATTGAGTTCAAATCTGAATTTAAACTCTCCCTTACACATGAGAACTTTACACATGGTGTTTAATTCAACCATGGCTTAACACATTTCGAACGAACGTGAGAGCTCGTTTGGTTGGACACCCATGTGCCTCATCACATGTATAAAATTTTTGTAAGTCCCATTTTCATGCATTCCAAACACAAATGGGAATCAACATTCACTTTATTGACTTTGCATTTTTGAGACTTTTACATTCCTCCCCCCTTGAAAGAATCTTGTCCCGAGATTCCAACAAGAAAGGGAAAGTAGGGAATATTATCGGTGATATGACGATAATACAGCGAACGGATATCACGACCTTTGTGCTTTTCCATAGTGCTCCATTTGACGGTATGGTGAGTCTGTAAAACTCTGTAGGCCCATATCGACCGGGTCGATTGGCTGGGTTCTTTACTGTCCTAATCTTGACATAGATAACAAATACTTATCTAGATGATCTGAGTCCTTAGAAGCTTAGTGTAGTACTTCCCCAAACATGAATCGAGATGTTTTGTGAGATTAAATCGGAAATCTCACCTCGAATTGGCATCTTAACCCTTTAGTCAAAAACCGATTGCTTTGCTTTGAACATAAGAGCAGCCACAAGTCAATTTCACTGGTGTTACCAACATAGCAAAGGTCAACTACCTATGCTGACCACAAGGGTGTCAAAGTCACCATATGATCTCTCAAGAAATCAGATTGTGTTCAAGGCTTGTCGCGAGGTTGAGCCATCAATCGGTAAGCCCCGCGATGAGAAATTAGTTTAGTTCCGACAATAACGGCACTCGGAGCAAAACAAGTCATGGATAAATGTTCGAAATTTTCTTAGATACAAGGGATGTTGAGTAATTGGTTTCCCTTGTATTATCCAATGAGGTAGAATCAACAGCTTGATCAATACTACCAGGAGGTGAAAAGATCAAAGTCATTAGACACCATTTAATGGTTTGAAATGAGGTACACAATCTTGCTCAGTACTTTAGGATTTCCCATATTACATGGTGTAATGCATATGCACATGGTATGATGCAAATGATGCATATGTATGGTGCATACAAGGCATTGCGCTCAATAGGTCGCGCATCTCTCAGTGCTTTTCAATATTTATGGTGAATCATATTTTAATAGTCTGAGCAAGAATTAGTACAATAATTCAAACATAGTTAAGAAGCATCTCAACTTTGCCAAGTACAGATAACTTGGTCAGGAAAGGTGCTAAACAAGGAATGCCACTTTCATGTGGTGACCAAGTTTAAAGAAAATATGTCAAATAATTGACAACATTGTTGGGAAATACTCCATAACAACTTAACCTAGGAGATCTTTATTTTTACGTTGACTTCACTTTCTCTTTTCTCTTAAGACTTCCCAATACCCGTGTAGCGTGAAAACCCAGCTACTAGTTCTAGCTCCTAGTCTTGTTCGCTTAAGTCTTGCGATTCTGGCAAGCATTTGTGAGTGTGCATGGAGAAAACGTAGAAACTATATATTTCTCGATGACAACGTTTCTTGTATCTGAACTTTGATTACTTGAAGATGTAATTCCCTCTTGTCTCTTAGTGATGTCATACTTCGGTGTATAGCCCATTGGTTATCAATGCTTTGGTTTACTTGGATGCACTCCTCCCCCCTTAAGTTCTAGTGTAGGAAATTGAAAAATTAATCCATAATCTTCTTATGGGAAGGTAATGCATAACCATAGCCTTCCAGAGCTATATCACACAGCCTTTAGTAACAAGGTATACCTGAAGTTATGGTCCAACAACAGCAAGGTACAGAAACTGAATCATCTTCTGTTCGATGGTTTAAAATACTAAGTTATCATGTGAATCTGTTGTGGGGGTGAACAGAAAAGTTGGAGAAGACTTCCATATCTTTCCAACAGTTATGTATTTGCCTTCAACTATGTTCTAGATCAAAAGCTATGAGCTTCTAAATTTGACAGAAATTCTGGAGAAATTTCAGCAGCACTTCCCCTGTAAGTGCTCACTTTGGGTCAACTTTTCCATACAGTTAGAAATGTATATGGACCAAACTCATACTTACAAAGTTGAAGAACGATTAATAAGATTTACAGAATTGTAATATTTCACCTTTTACAATTCTTATACAGGAAGTTTTAAGCAAAATCCAAATCAGTACAGAAACTATGCACAACCATTGGGTACTCTGAACAGTTTCACTTGTACTGCGAATTTCACATCTTTACAGGGGGGTTCTGTCCTAGGGTTGAATACAAACAATGTAAATAACTTCCCAGGCTTTCCAAAAATGTATTTATATGTCCCCTTTGCTTTCCTAGATCAAAAGATATGATGGTTCAAAGTGAACAGAATTTCTGGCAGGATTTTGACAGCACCTCCCCAGAGGTACCTAGTTTCAATCCACAATTCCAATTAATTGTGCTCCAGTTATTGGAAAACTTTGAATTACAAAGTTGTAGTATATCTTATGCCCTTTCCAAAAATGTATCCTAATACCCATATAAATTTTTCTACAAGAAGCTATGATCGAAATACAGAAAATTCCAGAGAGCATTTTTGTTCTGCCCTGTTTCTGTACAGTGCATACTCATCTAAGATTTTCATCCATTTGGAGGGAGATTCTGTTCTGTAGTTCTACAGAAAACTTGTAGAAGACTTCAAAAACTTTCCAGAATAGTATCACACACCTCCATTGGTTCAACCAATCCTATGTTATGCCCTGTTTAAGTTCAGCAAAATTTCCGCCGAAAACAGGGGAGGTTGTTCCTAAGTCTTTGAAATTGAATCTATACTCCCAATTGACTCTTAGTTCAATATGGGAGTTCAATAACCCCTAAATAGAATGCAAAACTTCAGTTTGACTCTTTTCTTTGAAAATATCCTTTTTATGCAACTAATACTCATCTCGGTACTACGTTTCCACACCAAAGAAAAATACTAAACCGGTATTCCGGCATAAACGTGTCAAATGGTGGAACTAAAGGCGTCACTCACAAACGATTTCTACACGTCATGCGCTAACGTGGTTAATGTACCTGCAGAAAACCACACAATAATGGTGCACACAAGGATTTTTGACATTTCAGGCAGTTCCATATTATAGTAAGAACATACGGTCTGTATCATTGCCATAGGGATCGTCCTTGAGTCAAGCCACGTCTCAAGGTACATGATCATGTTTTCACACCACACGACGGGGAACCTGAGTAGAGCGTGAATGGGTCGCACGGTTGGGAATTTTATCAACCCAACGGATACCACCTACTACCTCATGACCGTTGAGGCACGCCGATGGCGAGCGGTGCATATGACCCTTTGAACATTGGACGTTCAAGAGTTGCATACTATTGTGTTGCTTACCACACGATGGGATATTCTCACTTCTGCCTAAAGCACGCTGGAGATCAGCGTTTTCATATGCTCTCAGAACCATGAGAAGGTTCAAAGACTCAAATTAACTACCGTGCCACGGTAAACCATTCCATACTATTGCTTGTATGACGAGCTTACCGCAATTGATCCATCTGCGGTGGCGTACCTTACCTCTTACCTGACGTCGGAGCGTCGTTACCAATTAATAAAAAGTATGTTAGCATTTCCACCTTAGCAGCTACTACTATAATAGACCTTATGTGGGCATAATGGCTAATCCTCACTCGACTACTTCTAAGTTTTTCAAAATAGGCTCTTTTCGAGCGTGATATTCCCAATGCGGCTCTGATACCACGACTGTGGGGACCACCCCGTGGTTCACCCACTCTAGGATCGTAGAGGGTGGTGCCGTGCGATGCGGCACCCAACAGCACACAGGAAAAGAATATGAACAACATACAAACTTTTATTTGACATAAAACAGCGGAAGTCTTTTTACAAAACATAATTATACAGTGGAAGTCTTATTAACAGCTAAACTCTCAGCCTAGCTATGCAAAAGTGCAGCAGTCCAGCCCGGGGACGCTACACACTAGCAACATACAACCGGAGATCACGGCAGCGTGCAGGGCTCCAGCTCAGCCATGTACCCTAACAGGGGCATCGCCTCATCCTCGGACCCTTCCTCAAAACCCTCACCTGCACACAGCTCAAATATTGCAACCATGAGCATGATGGCTCAGCAAGGCTTAAGCGACACCCTAGTCATGGAACTCTACATGCAAGTATTAGTAATATGGGATAAATACATTGCAATAAAGACACGCCTACATGTTAATCCTTACTTTCAGTTTTATAGCAGCAGTTTAATGAGCCTTAGGCAGCCGTCACATAGGAAGTCCACAATCGAACAAGAAATGCTTTTCTCCGATGCGGTGATGCCCAAAGTGGAAAATAAACTTAATTAGCTCTAGATCTACAGCAGACATGGTTTCAAAACATTAATAGTTAATCACAGCATAATATCATTCATCTGGCTTCTTCACTTCTTACTACGTCACAGAACAGTGAACAAGCGGTACCCAAATAACCGCAATGGACGGTGATTGCAATCAGGAGACACCCGGACAACACGTCACATACACTCACTTTCAGAAGTGTGATGCCACACACCTTCCTACTCTGTTGTATGCAAGAACCTTTCAAAGGAAACCCAAATGTTGAACCGGTCCATCTGTAACGGGAAGGAGGTCGCCGCGTGGAGCGTGACTGTGCTCACCAGCATATTTATACCTTGCTACTCTCAATCCACTCCTATAAAACGGTTGGGTAAGCCTCGGCACCCAGGTTAACTAATTACATCGGTTTCCTGCTTATGTCAGTATGTCATCCGGTACTGTTCGATACTTGTTCAGCAGGCCTGCACATGACTCGGTCCTCTATCGACACCAACAGGGCTACGCATGTGAGACCTCCGCTCACTGCCTCCTATCCCCCCTGCTGGGTCTCAGTTCACAACTCTTAAGCCATTCTCTATTCTTTTTCCATACCGTGAGATAAAACCTTGCCTCACGAGTAGATTCCAACTACTCGACTTCTACCGAGATCCTAACCATATTAGCATGGCATTCGCTACTCATCGAGTTTGTAAACTACCCAACCCTTCATAGGATTTGAAGTCATACAAGTGGGGTTTCAAACACCTTAACTCTAATGCAAACGTTTCAACCTAGACATAAGTGATACAAATGAAAATTTTTGTAAAAGGTAATTAAATACAAACCGGGGATTGCCTGGTTGCGAGTTAAACGTAAAGTAAGCATCTTGTGGGAGGATGTCATACGGCTCCGTTGTATCCTCAACTTCGGTCACTATATGAGATGTAGCAAAATATATGTATAAGTGCTAATGAAATATAAGAATTAACTTCTATTCCTAGCTACTGCTATTTATTTTCCTTAATTGGCTTTGGAATTTTTCCAAAGGATACTGGACTCTCTAAGGATGATCTGAGCTAAATTTGGAGAAATTTCATTGCATCTTGTGGTCTCCAAAATTCCCACAAGTACAAGGATTCTCTGGATTTTGAGCCCAAATCTGGAGTTTTAACATGTCTAACAGTGGAACATATAATTAGGGTAAGTCTCCATGGTTCTAACAAATTTTTTTCACCATTTTTGAAGCTACCAACAGAGAGATATGCATTTTTGAAGTTGGACAGGAGTTCTGAAAAGTTTCTGTTTAGAATTTGAATTTCCAAATAAAGGCTGAACCTTGGAAGCCAATTTAGCCTAGAAAATGACCTCCAATGAAGCTCAAATTTTTACATGAGCTCACTAATATCCTGAGGAATCTTCTGGCCTGATTTGAGGGAATTCCATAACAGGGATCTTCTGGAATTAATTCCCAAAGATTTAATTTTGATGAATTTTGGAGACAATTCCAGATATCTTCATATCAAATTCTTTGCATTTATGCAAAGTACTGACTGAGAGGAATTCAACAAAATTTGTTTCACAAATTTTGGATATCGCTACAGAAAATTATGGAGGTTTGAAGTTTGAACCATTTTTCTGGAAATCAATTCTATGATTTTTAGCTAATTTATTTAACCCTGAGATAACCTACTGACTAAGCCACCTTAATCATCTCCAAAAATCCTCAGATTTTTTCATGAGTTCAGGAACTATAAGAAAGAGATTCTGACCAAAAATGGGAATATTTCATCAAGAATTTCTCCTGGAATTAATCCCTAAAAGATTATTTAAAAAAAATCTACAGAAATTCCTAGGCATTTCCATAGCTAGAAATTTATTTTTCTGCAAAGTACTCCTCATAAGGCAACAACAACAACCAAGCCTTTATCCCAAGCCTAAAGTACTCCTCATAAGGATTCCAACAAAATTAATCTCACTAATTTTGGAGCTTTCTACACCGAGTTATGAATTTGCAAAGTTTAAATAACTCTCTGTTTGGATTTTACACAGAGCACTCAGACGTGGGGCCCATGGATCAGGTGTTTCTTCTACCTCCCGCCAGAGAACGCGCATGCACACCAGCACAGATTGTGGCGTGGCTCGTTCTCCCTCAATTCTCCACCAAATTAGCTCCACTTTCGCCCTACACGACCGTGGGAATGTGGAGCGGCTGCCGGGCAAGGTTTCACCTCATGAAAACAGCCGGCAACAGGTCGGCACCGTTGGCGGCGCTCGGCAGCACGGCATCGGCGCGTTCCGGCGTGTCCCAAACCGATTTCTACCACACAAGCTTCCGTACAGCATCCCTAGAGCCCGTGGAATATGGAACACATGCCAATCCTTGCAGCAAACAGCGGGAAAAAGGGGTTCACCGGAGGACCGACCCGTTTTTGCCGCCGGCGGTGAATTCTCATTGTCCGGGGCATGAGATGGACGGTTGTCTTCGGTATTCGACATGGGAGGGCGTTAGTGTAAGGGCCTCAGTTTTTGACACTCATTTGCAGTGTTCATCACCACACCACACACCTCATTTGAGGAAAAATGATGAACACAAATAAAGAGCAAGTAACAATTATCAACATGCTCATTAGGGAACAAACTCACACATTGCAAAAGTGGTACTTCCCACATGTGATATAGATGGGCTGGACATATGAAAACTCCTACACTTTGCCAAGGATGTCCATGCCAAGTTTCACCCAAATTCAAAACATTTTTGAGGTCATCTTGGGTGTAGATAGGAAAGGGGCAGTTTGAAAACATATTCAAATTCAAACTGTTTTCACCCACTGAATTTAAAAGTGGAAGGCATATTCTTGCTCAGCACATTTTTGTGAGCTCACACACCAATTTTCACTCCATTTGGAGTTGATCTTGACATGAGCTAAGGGGGAGAAATTCAAACTTTATTTGAATTTCAAACTGCACTTGTGCTGAAATTCATTCAAACCAAACCTCATTTGAACTTTGATCAATTCAAATGGCTCTTGGGTGAATAATTTGAGTTGCCAAGGGTAGAATAGGGTTCACTGTTTACCACAGCTGTTAGGAATAAATTTCAGAGGTTAAAAGAGGAGTGGGACCCACATGTCAGCCTCAGCCTCAAAGCAAACCGACTGAACCACAGTTCAGTCGGTTCCCGGCTGTTGTGCGCGCGCGCCACCGAAGGGGGCAGCCGGCGCCAGCTCCTGCTGCGTGCCCCAAGCCGGAGACCGGCCGACCGGCCTATTTATTCCCTCCCCGGCGTGCTTCAGTCGCCATTCCCCGAGCTGCCGACGTGCACGATCCATTTCTCCACTGCCATCACCGGCGCTCGAGTTCCTGCTGGATCGAGCTGATCGCAGCTTCCTCTTTCCACTCCAGGGTCCCAGCCAGGTACTAGCGACCATCCTCCATCCTTCCCATTGATAGAAATCGATTGAAACCGAGTGATATCGGCTGTGCCGAAAGATCAAACTCGGAACTGGAAACCGCCGCACCTCGGGCTCTCGTGGACAGCCCAACCTGGGCGTTGTCACGCCCGAGCCAAGGCGCCCTTGGGCGCGCAAGTGATCGGTGCTGCTCATCCCCGAGCCACAGCTCGAGTGGTTGCTCACCGGCGGCGAATTTCCACTTTTCCCCTTTCTGTGTGCAGAACGACCCTCGGGTACGATTCTGTTTAATTCGTGCTCTAGAAAGGATTAGAGGGCCTCAGGCCACTCCCACACGAACTAGACACGGTGACGCACAAGTTGCCTTCACAACTCTGGGCCGGAGAACTTCTGTGCCCGGCGTAATTCAAGGTCTACTAATGGCGGAACGCACGGGGGGTATCGGGCGCACGGTGAGGACCTATTTCGGGCCTTCCCCGAGCTGCCCCGAGTTCATGTCGACCTTCTCTGAGGTCCACTGATGCTCCCCGACCGGTTTCCCAAGTAGCTGAGGCACTAGGAGCATCAGCCGACATGGCCGAAGTCGTTCCGATATGGCGGCTCGTCGCCGACCATGCTCCGGCCGTTGTCATGAGCAGCTGACCCTCGGATCATGTTCCCCAAGTAAAAGTAGGCAGGGGCGGCCAGAATCAAGAAGTTTGAAGCTGTACAGCAGCCGGCGGCGAGCTCTCCGGCGAGGTCCCTCGGCGGCGGAGCGCGGGTGTCGCGAGGTTGAAGAAGGGGGTGGACCCCAGCTGTCAGCGGCCGATATTTTGAATCGGGATCCGGCTGCGGCCGGGATCGGGTGTGCTGGCGCGCAAAAGCCTTGTGGGCCGCGGTGTGCTGTCGCTTCGGCGTGCGACGCGTGTCTCCTGGGCCCACGCGCGAGTTTAAACTTTTCCCCGATTTTCAGATTTCCTTCAAACTTCAAATCCTTATAACTTTGGCTAGAAAGCTCCAAATCGAGTGAACCAAATTTTGCTGGGTTCAGCTCTCTGAGTACTTTCCAGAAAATCAAATTTCACTTCATGAAATTCCTTAATTCTCCAGAATTAATTCCTTAAAGTTTAAACTGTTAGGAATTTTAACTGGAGAATCCTTTGGAGAAAAATCCTGAAATTTTTCTGGGATGTTCACCAAAATATCCTTGAACTACCATAAAAATTTCAGATCCATTTGAGCTCATTTAGTCCACCTAATGGTGTGATTAGTAAAACTGTTCCAGAGAAAATAGAAAATGTTCAGAAACATTTTCAGAATTTTCTCTGAAATTGTTTAGCTCATATCTTTAGTTAGAGACTTCCAAATTAAGTAAGACCAACTCCATTAGAACCCTCTGAAAATCTAGTTTTCAGAAAGTCATAGTTTGTCTCATGAAAATCCTTAGAATACCCTAAAAGCCTGTAATTAAGGTCAAGGACATAATTAATTGTGGAGGGCTCAATTGAGCTTTGCTGCAACTAAAACTTGACCAAGTCTCTGTTTAGGTTATAACCAAGCCACAGTAAAAGTTTCACAGTCATTAGGTCTGTCTAGCAAAGGTTATAGACTTCACAACTTCCAACTTAATACAAATGCATTAAATTAATACATGTATTGTTCTATCATGTAGTCGCTAAGGTCGAGGAGGAACCCGAAGTCCTAGACTTCGTTACTCCGGAGGAACAGCTAGCCTACGACCAAGAGCAGCAAGGCAAGCCCCGGTTTGCATTAACCATTTTATAAATTTTTATTGTTTTGAGCACATACTTGTTTTCTTTATGTTGTGCATCAGAGTCTTGTTTGGAAACCCCACTGCATAGCCAAGAAAACCATGGGTTGGGGTTTAGGATTGCAAACCCCGTTAGCCACTGCATTGCTAGGATAGAGTAGGATTCGGTACAAGTCGAGTAGTTGGAACTACTCGCGAGAATAGGCTAGAGGCACATTGCTCGGGTAGAGATAGCACATGATACACATGGCAAGAAAATGAGACCGAGCGGAGAGTAAGGGCAGCAGGACTTTGGGGCCTGTGTGCTGTAGCTCCGCTTGTGTCGATTGAGGACCGAGCCGTGTGCGGGCCTGTTGAACAAGCTAGAACAGTACCGAAGACCTACCGGCTATATGGGAACCGGGAAACTGATGTAACTCGGGTAGCTGGGTATTGAGGCATTGCCCGTCGTTCAGAGGGTAGGTTGAGAGCTCGAGGTGTAAATCAGCTGGCGGCACAGAGATGCGCGTGCAGGGACCTCTTGCTCGGGACGATGGGACCGGTTCAATATTTGGCTAACGGGTGAAAGGTAGTCGCGTACGGCGTCCGTGATGGTTGTTGTAGGCAACATCGAGTACGGGCGTACGTGACGGGTTGTTCGGGTAACCCTGCAGGTGTAAATCGATTATAATCGCCGTCCCTCGCGGTCAGTGAGTACCACTTGTTCACTGTACCGTGACGTAGAAAGAACAGGCTAGTTACATGTTAAAATGTTGCTGATTGAAAGTTGGATATTGATTGTTAATGATATGTTGTAGCTTAGTGCTAACAAAAGTTCTTTTCAACTTTGGGCAAAGTACATGAGAGAAATGCGTTTCTTGTTTGATTGCGGCTCTCTCATGTGCCTTAGCGTAAAGTTCTCCACAACCTGCTGCTAAAACTTGAAAGTAAGGTTCTACTAATTAGGCGAGTCCTTGCAAATGATTTTTACCTCATGCAACCCATCACCCTCATGTAGAAGTTTCATGTTTAGGTGAGACGGGTCAGACTTGCTGAGCCTTCGTGCTCACTGCTTGTGTTTGAAGCTTTTGCAGGGTTCTATGAGGAAGGGACTCCCGAAGAGGAGACGGAACCCCAGGAGGGGAACCCCGTCGAGTGGGAGTCGTGCACGCCGCAGAGTTAGTGTGCGAGTGTGCTAGCAAGGACACGTTCGAGGGCTGAACGTGCACTTGATGCTTAGTCTACGCCCGCGAGTGTGGACTAAACTTATTTTGATGTAAACATGTTAATAAACTTGTTTATGTAATAAAGCTTCCGCTTCCGCTTTGTACCTTTGACGTGTGTTATACGGTGTTGTGCAACGCAGCACCCCTCAGCGTGATCCTGGCTCGACAGGACCAGTGGGGTCGTGTCAGCGTGGTATCAGAGCTCGCTTGAGGTTTAACACAGTACAAAGGTCTTCTTTTTCAAAAATCCAGTGAGGAACGAGTTAGTAGCCCGTATAAGGATGTTATTAGTATATAGAAAGTGGCTTATTAACTTATTTGTTATGTCGGAAAATCGTGCATCTCGGGACGTTCATGTCTTGGGGGGTGCACGTAAGCGCTGTCCACCAGTGCGCACAAGCTGAAGGGTGGAGCCCCACGGGTGGCAGGTAACCCGACCCGCTTTGATATCCTCTACGACTCTTCATGTCGTTTGGGGTATTCGAGCAACGTCTGTCCCTGGCGTGCGTGGTGCAACATGGGAGACCCCGTCACGTGGTCTGAAACGTGAACACGTAACTCAAGGCGTGTTTGGCTTGAGAACATCCGGGCGAGTGATGACGGCCGGGTGTACAAACTGTATGGATTCCGGGCTCGGTGTGCAGCCGAGTCTGATGATTGTTTGAGTTTCTGCAGGTAGCCTTACCACGAAACGGTAGACGTGTAGCATCCGTGTGCGAGTGACGAGTAGTGCCACTGAACTAACGAAGCCGGCTAAATCCGGTATAGGTTTTTCCTTTGTGAGGACGTAGTACCGACATAATCTGGTGACGCCTCGACGTCACACCCAACTAAATGAACAACTTCATTTAAAAACTTGAAGGTTTTGATCCAAAGTAGTAAAACTTGATGTAACTCCTTCCCTTGAACAGGATATTCAAAGTTAATAAATTTTCAACTTATAGGATGTTAAGGACAGAGCACTCTGTTTTCAGCTAAATCAAGGCTGAAGTTAATCAGAGGTTAGAGGTTGAGTTCTTTCGAGGTTGGGGTCGTATGATACATTTCTGGAAAGCTTTGGAGGAGCTTTACAACTTTTCTGTTGAGTTCCAGAGGTGTTTCATCCCTTAACCACTCGAAAAATGCAGTAGAGTTGAAACTGTCCAGAAAACAGGACGGAGCAAAGACTCTCTGTAGACTCTCTGTAAATTAAGCATAACTTCCTGCATAAAAATCCAAAAATAGAAAATGAGGTGGTTCTGGGAAGCTTATGAGATGGGTTACAACTTTGTAACAGAAAGTTTTGTCAGATTAGGAACAGAATTAACTGGAATTCTTGGATCAAATCAGTACCTAAGGCAGGGAGGTGCTGTCCAATTGTTCCCAGAAATTCTGTTAACTTTGACATCTCATAACTTTTGAACCAGAGCAGATCTTAGGCCAACCAAATACTTTCTGGAAAGCTATTGAAGTTAACTTTAACTTTGATGTTGAGCTCCAGGACTGGTTTTGCTTTTAACCTGGCCTAAATCAGATTGATATGGAAACTGGTCAGGGCTGTCATGGGAACAGCAGATCAGCAGTCAAATTTGTTTAAAAATTTGAACTATGTTTCCAAGTGTTAAGGGTTCAATGACATATCTTATGTTATAACTCAATGGTTTACTGTTTAAATAAATATTTGACATTTCTCAAATATATTTTTACAGATGGCAGCAGATAAACGGTTGGAGAACGGGTGGGTAGTTTCCCACTGCTCTGACCGTAGCGGCTACCCGGGAGCATTGTGGCTAATGCTCCAATATTTCGGGTACAACCAGATGCCGCAATACTTCGCCAAGGAAGAAGGCGAAGAGGGGAACAAGACGTGGACGATCCATGTCGAGGTTCCTGCAGGGCCTACGCCACCCGGTTGGGTGCCATTCACCGTCACGGTGAGAGGAAGACAACCGGAAGGGATGTGGCAAGTGGCAGCCCGTGACACTATGTCACGTTTCTGCCAACTACACGTACAGGCTATGGAGGGAACTCCATACGCACTCGTTCCGGTGGAGGGACGAGCTCAGCATGTGTGGGAAGAGAGGTACCTAGAGGCAACGAACCCGAGTTGCCCAAGGTACAACCCCGCGGAGGCAAATCTCAGCCTCCAAATGAGGGCGGGAAACGCTGTGATGGACAGCCAAGCTGTTCATACGGAGCATCTCGCCACCAAGCTCAAGGAGAGCACAAGCCGTGGAGATCATTTTGAGAGTGCTCACAGTGCACTCCGCAATGTGCTCCTTCCGACGATCAAGCGACTGAATGAACAACACAATCAGTTGCGTCGTCTGAAGAAGGCAAAGAAGAAGAGCCGTGTTGACATTGCGGCGTTGCAAGAGCTGGTGCAGACCCTAACCCAGCAGAATGAGGACCTTGCTCAAGAGCGGGACGACGCTATTGAGGAAGGACAAGGCTGGGAAGAGGACTACAACCAGGCTATGGACGAGGTGCATGCATTGCAGGACCTCGTGCCCCCGGTATTGGGCGTACCGGTAGTCTTGGGTCTTCCAGCCATGGGAGAACCTGGAATGGGAGAAGAGGTGGTAGACCCCGAGCCACCAGCAGAGGTACCGGAGGAGGACGACCCACAGGAGGTCGAGTTCTACTCCGAGTAGGGGGTTACGGTTGCCAAGTAGGGCAGCTAGGGTAGCGTAACCCAACTTTTGTAATCGGTGACATGTCGTGTAGACAGTAGCGTATGTATAGGTAGTGACGACATGAGCACGACTTCTCGGAGATCCGAGAATAATGTATCTTGTATAAAGTTTATGCTTTATCAATATATGTGAATGTTGTGCAAGTTAATCATGCGTCGCTTCAATACTTACTCCTGTTTATGGAATTTTGAGTAAGACATGTGCTAATTGCTGCTGTGTTGAATTTCAGAATGACGCGTACTCGTGCCAACCCCGATGTTGGAGGTACTAGCCAAGGGGGAGAGACCTCCCAACCACCTCCCGAGGACTCCTCGGGACAGCAGCAGCAACAGCAACAGCAAACACCGCCACCGCCACTGCCAACGGTTACATTGGCCGACATTGTCGCGGCAATGGCGGGTTCACATCAGCAGCATACAGAGCTGCTGCAAACGTTAATTGCGAATACGTCTCGCCCAGAGAGACGTCAAGATCGTGAGGAGCGCCAACAGAGCTCCTACTCCGACTTCCTGGCGACTCATCCCCCTGTATTTTCAAGGGCGGATGAACCACTTGACGCGGACAATTGGCTCCGCGCCATAGAGATGAAGTTCGGGCTGCTCCAAATCAGCGAGCAGCGCAAGACTCAGTTCGCGGTCCAGCAGCTCCAAGGATCCGCGAGCGCGTGGTGGGCCAACTTTTGTGCTTCACAACCCACCGACCGAGTGATGACCTGGGCGGAGTTCCGGACGGCCTTCCGGGCCTATCATATACCGCCCGGTTTGATGAAGAGGAAGACGCAGGAATTCCTACACCTGCAACAAGGGAGCCGGAACGCGCTGGAGTACTCCAGAGCGTTCAACGATCTCGCACTCTACGCGTCGTATCACGCAGATACGGACGAGAAGCGGCGGGACCACTTTTACCAGGGGCTTAACCCGCTCCTGAAGGACAAGCTGGCGATGTTCAATCGCGGCAGCCTCAACGACATAATTGATGCTGCGATTGTTCAGGAAGACTCCGGCAAGGAGTTGGCGGCGGCAGAGCGAAAGCGAAGCGCGCCGCAGAGCAGCGGAGAAGGAGGCGGTCCTTCTCAGAAGTTTCGGATGGTGAATCGCCCACCATCAGGTCCGCGCTGGCAGCCACCACAGCGGTCGATGCCGTTCCGCGGTCGGCCGTATTCTTCACCGGCATTCCGGCCGGCACTGCCAGCACCACCGCAACAACAACAGCAGCAGCGGGCGATGCCGCGTGCGTTTGCACCTCCGCAACGCATGCCGGGCTTTCGTCCACCAAGTACTCCACCAGCAGCGGCCACATGTTACAAGTGTGGTCGTCCAGGACACTTCGCGAGCAGTTGCCCGGAGAGGCAAGGCGGCGGAGTGGTACCACAGTTTCCGGGGAGGAATCAACCCCGGAACCCTACTAATGCGCGGCGGGCAAACCCTAGGCCCGGTACTGTCCACCAGCTTGCCATTGAGGACGTGCCGGAGGGCGAGCCAATCCTTGCGGGTATGTTCCAACTCCACCAGCATCCCGCTATAGTACTATTTGATTCAGGCGCCACGCATAATTTTATTAGCCAAGCTTTCATTGCTAAACACAGCTTGCCAATACTACCCACCGATAGTCCATATTTAATTTGTTCACCGGGTGGGAAGATTTCAGCAAGCGTAATGGTCTCCAAAGCACCATTATGCTTAGCGGGTAGAGTGTACCCCACGTCTCTCATTATCTTAGAGGGACAGAAGGTCGATGTCATCCTAGGGATGTCGTGGTTAAACCGCCACAGCGCTGTTTTAGACACCGTCCTCCGAGTCGTGCACTTAAACTCAGGAGTGCACGGTTCTCACTCATTATTTCTGGACAGTCCAGAAATAAAACTTCCAAGTGTCTATCAAGCCACAACCATCAGATTGGAAGACATTCCAGTGGTCCGAGAATTCCCTGATGTATTCCCGGATGATTTGCCGGGGATGCCACCCGATAGAGAGGTGGAGTTCAAGATTGAACTTGCACCGGGAACCATGCCAATATCCCGAAGGCCGTACAAGATGGCGCCCAAGGAGTTGGCTGAACTGAAGACTCAGCTCACGGACCTTCTGGAGAAGGGTTTTATTAGGCCGAGCTCCTCGCCATGGGGCTGTTCGGCATTATTTGTCAAAAAGAAGGATGAAACGTTGCGGCTTTGCGTGGACTACCGTCCATTAAATGCCGTAACCATCAAGAACAAGTACCCGTTGCCACGGATCGACATGTTGTTTGATCAGTTGGTCGAAGCAAAGGTCTTTTCCAAGATGGATTTAAGATCCGGGTACCATCAGATTAAGATCAGGGCTGAGGACATTCCAAAGACAGCTTTTTCGACAAGGTACGGACTTTATGAGTACCTGGTCATGTCCTTTGGCCTCACCAATGCTCCAGCTCACTTCATGTACTTAATGAACTCGGTGTTCATGCCGGAGCTGGACAAGTTTGTCGTGGTCTTCATCGACGACATCCTGGTATATTCCAAGTCGGAGGAAGATCACAAGAAACATCTGCGTATAGTCTTGCAACGGCTGCGGGATCACAAGTTATACGCAAAGTTCAGCAAATGCGAGTTTTGGATATCGCAAGTGCCTTTCCTCGGGCATATCATCTCAGCGGAGGGTATCGCTGTGGACCCGAGCAAAATCACGCAAGTGCTGAATTGGAAATCCCCGAGAACTGTTCATGAGGTACGGAGTTTCCTCGGACTCGCGGGATATTATCGGAGGTTCATTCCGAACTTCTCGAAGATTGCCAAGCCAATGACAGAGCTGCTGAAGAAGGCTACCAAATATGTTTGGAGTCCAGCATGTGAAGCAGCATTCAAGGCTTTAGTCAAGCACCTGACATCAGCACCGGTTTTGGCGCAGCCAGACACAACAAAACCGTTCGATGTGTACTGCGATGCATCCGGCATTGGGCTCGGATGTGTGTTGATGCAAGACCGAAGGGTGGTCGCGTATGGGTCACGGCAGCTTAGGAATCATGAGCAAAATTATCCAACTCACGACTTGGAGCTCGCTGCCGTGGTACTTGCACTGAAAATGTGGAGGCACTACCTACTCGGTAACCTCGTACATTTATATACCGACCACAAAAGCCTCAAGTACATATTCACTCAGAAGGAGCTGAACATGAGGCAACGAAGATGGTTAGAACTGATAAAGGATTACGAGATAGAGATCCATTATCATCCGGGCAAGGCAAACGTTGTGGCAGACGCGCTAAGCCGCAAGTCACACGTCAATAATCCGACCATCACACCGTTGGAAGAGAGCGAACCACCACTACATGTGATTCCACATGGAGCTCTCTACAACCTAGCTTTGATCCCCACCATCCGTGAAGAGATAGCGGCAGCCCAGAAGAATGACAAGGGCATGTCACATTTACGGAGACGTGTAGACAGTGGGGAGTTGAAATGTTTCCGGAAGGACGGAGACGGCGTCCTATGGTTCAAGGACCGGATCGTCGTACCCCGAAACCCGGAGTTACGGAAGAAAATCTTTGATGAGGCTCACTTATCAAAGTTTTCTATTCACCCCGGCAGCAACAAGATGTATCAAGAACTCAGAAGCAAGTTTTGGTGGACACGGATGAAGCGAGAGGCTGCAAAATACGTGTCCGAGTGTGATACATGTCGACGGGTGAAGGCAGACCACATGCGGAAACCGGGACTGCTGCAACCACTGGGCATTCCTGCCTGGAAGTGGGAGGACGTGAGCATGGATTTCGTCGTCGGTTTACCCACCACCTTACAGAAACATGATTCTGTGTGGGTGATCGTCGATCGGCTCACCAAAGTTGCCCATTTCATCCCGGTCAACACCAACTACAACGCCAAGAAGTACGCTGAACTGTACATCTCACGGATCCTATGCTTATACGGCGTACCCCGTACTATCGTATCGGACCGGGGCACTTTATTTGTGTCCCGTTTTTGGGAGCAGCTCCACGCTGCCTTGGGGACGAAGCTGATCCGTAGTTCAGCCTACCACCCGCAGACGGATGGGCAAACGGAGCGGGTAAATCAAATCTTAGAAGACATGCTACGAGCTTGCGCTATCGACCACGGCAAGAACTGGGATGATCACTTGCCGTTAGCCGAGTTCTCGTACAACAATGGGTACCAAGCCAGCATCAAGATGGCGCCCTACGAGGCGCTATACGGGAGAAAATGCCGCACACCATTGAATTGGTGTGAGTCTGGCGAGAGGGTTACCTTCGGGATTGACCTTGTCAACAACGCAGAAGAAAAGGTTCGACTGATTCAAGCGAACCTAAAAGCCGCTCAATCCCGACAGAAACAGTATGCGGACCGGAGAAGGCGTCCGTTACAATTCGAAGCTGGAGACCACGTATATCTACGAGTGTCTCCAATGAAGGGCGTAAACAGATTTGGGGTGAGGGGAAAGTTGGCACCCCGATTCATCGGTCCATTCCAGATTACCGAAAGATGTGGATCGGTGGCATACCGGCTAAGATTACCAGAAGCACTTTCCGGTGTGCACGACGTCTTTCACATTTCCCAGCTGAGGAAGTGTCTCAAGCTATCAACTACCGTTCAGCTGGAAGACATTAAAGAACTGCAACCGGATCTCACCTATCGGGAGGAACCGGTGCAGATTATTGATGAAAAGGCCCGAACCACACGCAACCGTACGTTGTGGTTCTACAAGGTTCTATGGAGTAATCACTCCATGGACGAAGCGACATGGGAGAGCGAAGAATTCCTTCGCACTAACTACCCCGACTTTTTCACGTCGCATATTCGGTAATTTTCCACCGTCCTCTCTCTCATTTCACCTTATAATCTCGGGACGAGATTCTTTTAAGGGGGGAGGAATGTAAGGGCCTCAGTTTTTGACACTCATTTGCAGTGTTCATCACCACACCACACACCTCATTTGAGGAAAAATGATGAACACAAATAAAGAGCAAGTAACAATTATCAACATGCTCATTAGGGAACAAACTCACACATTGCAAAAGTGGTACTTCCCACATGTGATATAGATGGGCTGGACATATGAAAACTCCTACACTTTGCCAAGGATGTCCATGCCAAGTTTCACCCAAATTCAAAACATTTTTGAGGTCATCTTGGGTGTAGATAGGAAAGGGGCAGTTTGAAAACATATTCAAATTCAAACTGTTTTCACCCACTGAATTTAAAAGTGGAAGGCATATTCTTGCTCAGCACATTTTTGTGAGCTCACACACCAATTTTCACTCCATTTGGAGTTGATCTTGACATGAGCTAAGGGGGAGAAATTCAAACTTTATTTGAATTTCAAACTGCACTTGTGCTGAAATTCATTCAAACCAAACCTCATTTGAACTTTGATCGATTCAAATGGCTCTTGGGTGAATAATTTGAGTTGCCAAGGGTAGAATAGGGTTCACTGTTTACCACAGCTGTTAGGAATAAATTTCAGAGGTTAAAAGAGGAGTGGGACCCACATGTCAGCCTCAGCCTCAAAGCAAACCGACTGAACCACAGTTCAGTCGGTTCCCGGCTGTTGTGCGCGCGCGCCACCGAAGGGGGCAGCCGGCGCCAGCTCCTGCTGCGTGCCCCAAGCCGGAGACCGGCCGACCGGCCTATTTATTCCCTCCCCGGCGTGCTTCAGTCGCCATTCCCCGAGCTGCCGACGTGCACGATCCATTTCTCCACTGCCATCACCGGCGCTCGAGTTCCTGCTGGATCGAGCTGATCGCAGCTTCCTCTTTCCACTCCAGGGTCCCAGCCAGGTACTAGCGACCATCCTCCATCCTTCCCATTGATAGAAATCGATTGAAACCGAGTGATATCGGCTGTGCCGAAAGATCAAACTCGGAACTGGAAACCGCCGCACCTCGGGCTCTCGTGGACAGCCCAACCTGGGCGTTGTCACGCCCGAGCCAAGGCGCCCTTGGGCGCGCAAGTGATCGGTGCTGCTCATCCCCGAGCCACAGCTCGAGTGGTTGCTCACCGGCGGCGAATTTCCACTTTTCCCCTTTCTGTGTGCAGAACGACCCTCGGGTACGATTCTGTTTAATTCGTGCTCTAGAAAGGATTAGAGGGCCTCAGGCCACTCCCACACGAACTAGACACGGTGACGCACAAGTTGCCTTCACAACTCTGGGCCGGAGAACTTCTGTGCCCGGCGTAATTCAAGGTCTACTAATGGCGGAACGCACGGGGGGTATCGGGCGCACGGTGAGGACCTATTTCGGGCCTTCCCCGAGCTGCCCCGAGTTCATGTCGACCTTCTCTGAGGTCCACTGATGCTCCCCGACCGGTTTCCCAAGTAGCTGAGGCACTAGGAGCATCAGCCGACATGGCCGAAGTCGTTCCGATATGGCGGCTCGTCGCCGACCATGCTCCGGCCGTTGTCATGAGCAGCTGACCCTCGGATCATGTTCCCCAAGTAAAAGTAGGCAGGGGCGGCCAGAATCAAGAAGTTTGAAGCTGTACAGCAGCCGGCGGCGAGCTCTCCGGCGAGGTCCCTCGGCGGCGGAGCGCGGGTGTCGCGAGGTTGAAGAAGGGGGTGGACCCCAGCTGTCAGCGGCCGATATTTTGAATCGGGATCCGGCTGCGGCCGGGATCGGGTGTGCTGGCGCGCAAAAGCCTTGTGGGCCGCGGTGTGCTGTCGCTTCGGCGTGCGACGCGTGTCTCCTGGGCCCACGCGCGAGTTTAAACTTTTCCCCGATTTTCAGATTTCCTTCAAACTTCAAATCCTTATAACTTTGGCTAGAAAGCTCCAAATCGAGTGAACCAAATTTTGCTGGGTTCAGCTCTCTGAGTACTTTCCAGAAAATCAAATTTCACTTCATGAAATTCCTTAATTCTCCAGAATTAATTCCTTAAAGTTTAAACTGTTAGGAATTTTAACTGGAGAATCCTTTGGAGAAAAATCCTGAAATTTTTCTGGGATGTTCACCAAAATATCCTTGAACTACCATAAAAATTTCAGATCCATTTGAGCTCATTTAGTCCACCTAATGGTGTGATTAGTAAAACTGTTCCAGAGAAAATAGAAAATGTTCAGAAACATTTTCAGAATTTTCTCTGAAATTGTTTAGCTCATATCTTTAGTTAGAGACTTCCAAATTAAGTAAGACCAACTCCATTAGAACCCTCTGAAAATCTAGTTTTCAGAAAGTCATAGTTTGTCTCATGAAAATCCTTAGAATACCCTAAAAGCCTGTAATTAAGGTCAAGGACATAATTAATTGTGGAGGGCTCAATTGAGCTTTGCTGCAACTAAAACTTGACCAAGTCTCTGTTTAGGTTATAACCAAGCCACAGTAAAAGTTTCACAGTCATTAGGTCTGTCTAGCAAAGGTTATAGACTTCACAACTTCCAACTTAATACAAATGCATTAAATTAATACATGTATTGTTCTATCATGTAGTCGCTAAGGTCGAGGAGGAACCCGAAGTCCTAGACTTCGTTACTCCGGAGGAACAGCTAGCCTACGACCAAGAGCAGCAAGGCAAGCCCCGGTTTGCATTAACCATTTTATAAATTTTTATTGTTTTGAGCACATACTTGTTTTCTTTATGTTGTGCATCAGAGTCTTGTTTGGAAACCCCACTGCATAGCCAAGAAAACCATGGGTTGGGGTTTAGGATTGCAAACCCCGTTAGCCACTGCATTGCTAGGATAGAGTAGGATTCGGTACAAGTCGAGTAGTTGGAACTACTCGCGAGAATAGGCTAGAGGCACATTGCTCGGGTAGAGATAGCACATGATACACATGGCAAGAAAATGAGACCGAGCGGAGAGTAAGGGCAGCAGGACTTTGGGGCCTGTGTGCTGTAGCTCCGCTTGTGTCGATTGAGGACCGAGCCGTGTGCGGGCCTGTTGAACAAGCTAGAACAGTACCGAAGACCTACCGGCTATATGGGAACCGGGAAACTGATGTAACTCGGGTAGCTGGGTATTGAGGCATTGCCCGTCGTTCAGAGGGTAGGTTGAGAGCTCGAGGTGTAAATCAGCTGGCGGCACAGAGATGCGCGTGCAGGGACCTCTTGCTCGGGACGATGGGACCGGTTCAATATTTGGCTAACGGGTGAAAGGTAGTCGCGTACGGCGTCCGTGATGGTTGTTGTAGGCAACATCGAGTACGGGCGTACGTGACGGGTTGTTCGGGTAACCCTGCAGGTGTAAATCGATTATAATCGCCGTCCCTCGCGGTCAGTGAGTACCACTTGTTCACTGTACCGTGACGTAGAAAGAACAGGCTAGTTACATGTTAAAATGTTGCTGATTGAAAGTTGGATATTGATTGTTAATGATATGTTGTAGCTTAGTGCTAACAAAAGTTCTTTTCAACTTTGGGCAAAGTACATGAGAGAAATGCGTTTCTTGTTTGATTGCGGCTCTCTCATGTGCCTTAGCGTAAAGTTCTCCACAACCTGCTGCTAAAACTTGAAAGTAAGGTTCTACTAATTAGGCGAGTCCTTGCAAATGATTTTTACCTCATGCAACCCATCACCCTCATGTAGAAGTTTCATGTTTAGGTGAGACGGGTCAGACTTGCTGAGCCTTCGTGCTCACTGCTTGTGTTTGAAGCTTTTGCAGGGTTCTATGAGGAAGGGACTCCCGAAGAGGAGACGGAACCCCAGGAGGGGAACCCCGTCGAGTGGGAGTCGTGCACGCCGCAGAGTTAGTGTGCGAGTGTGCTAGCAAGGACACGTTCGAGGGCTGAACGTGCACTTGATGCTTAGTCTACGCCCGCGAGTGTGGACTAAACTTATTTTGATGTAAACATGTTAATAAACTTGTTTATGTAATAAAGCTTCCGCTTCCGCTTTGTACCTTTGACGTGTGTTATACGGTGTTGTGCAACGCAGCACCCCTCAGCGTGATCCTGGCTCGACAGGACCAGTGGGGTCGTGTCAGTTAGGATCTCTAGTAGCTGAGGTTTGAATTGTAGAACGGGTGACCAAGCGTGTGGAGAGAATTTCCTGATTTGGTTTTGATGGGTTCTTCACGTGCACCGGTGCCAAAACCCAAATTCCGGCCAGCCGACAGTGTGGACGAGCAAGTGGAGGTCGTGAGCATGATCTACACACCATGGAGCACCTTAGGGGGGTGTTGGTCGTGCGGGAGAGGCGCTGAACCAGCCGGGCGCTGTGGAACTGCAGTGGCGACTTCGTGCTCTACCGAGAGGGAGGAACTTGCTTGGCACCGGCCGGAGGACGACGGACACAAGATGTGGAGGTTCAGGCAACATCGAGTGGAGGCCGGCGCATCTCTTGGTCGACTCAGCTGGGCGCCACAGTGGCCGGAGGGTGGCCGGCGTTGAGGCAGCAGAGAGCGGCGCCATTTCCTGTCTGCTGTGCGAGCGTGTGAGCAACGAAGCAAGGAAGAATGTCCTCGGTTGTTTGTGTGAGCAGAGAAGAAGGTGCAATTGAGTTGTTTACTGCTGTGGCTATCGATCCTCTCCACCGACGTTGATTGCCTTCGGAAGAAAGGCATGAGCAGCAGCTCGTTTTGGCTGCCTCGGTGGCGCGTGCACACAGACACAACTTTGTTTATTGTCTTTGTTCACTGGCATGCGGGTCCCACCGGTAGTCTCCCCCAAACCACAGTGGCTCCCAAATTCAAATTTCAAATTTGCAGCAAATTCCACAAATTGAATTTGATTTTCAGGAGTTAACCTTCCGTTGGGTTCAAAACTTTAAATTCGGCGCCTCGGTTCAGTTCCTGTGCGAGGGGAAAATAACGCCCGGGGTTGCTGTTTTTGTGAGCAAAAGATCACGCCGGAAGCTACTCAATCCCACGAGCTGGTCGCCAGCGCGATGAAAAACAGCGAGGAGGTGGCCTCTGCTTGCAGCTCGGTTGGTGAGTGAGAGGATCACGCCGTGAGGTGTTGAAGCCACGAGCAGGTCGCCAGCTCGATGCAAGAAGCTAGAGGTGGCTACCCTCGGTGGCGCTCTGAGGAGGCTCGGGTGGTGTTCGACACCGAACAGAGGAAAGTCTTCGGGAGCAAGTTAAAACGGCCTAATGACATGTGGGGTCTACCCCGTTTACTCCTCTTCTTATCCTCCAAATGTTTCCAAAAGATCTTCATTCATGTAAATCCCCTCAATCTGATATTTCGGGAGTTTAAACGTGGGCGGAAATTTGACTAAACCAAATCCAGTGTGAAGTTCACTTTCAAATTTGAGTTCAGCTCACATTTGGAAATGATCATGTTTAACTCCTTTTTAGACCACTCTGAAATCAAACTGTGGCCACCCTGACTTTTCTCGAACTCAAAGATATGAGGATACATGTGTGCTCCAAATTTTTGGCAGCAACTTGAGGGGAACAATTGAGTTCAAATCTGAATTTAAACTCCCCCTTACACATGAGAACTTTACACATGGTGTTTAATTCAACCATGGCTTAACACGTTCCGAATGAACGTGAGAGCTCGTTTGGTTGGACACCCATGTGCATCATCACATGTATAAATTTTTTATAAGTCCCATTTTCATGCATTCCAAACACAAATGTGTATTAACATTCACTTTATTGACTTTGCATTTTTGGGACTTTTAAATTTCTCCCCCCTTAAAAGAATCTCGTCCCTAGATTCCAACGAGAAGAGGAAAGTAGGGAATGTTATCGGTAATATGACGATAACACACCGAACGGATATCATGATTTCTAGCTTTTCCTTAGTGTTTCCCTTGACGGTATGATTAGTCCGTAAAACTCTGTAGACCCCTATTAACTGGGTCAATTGGCTGGGATCTTTACTGTCCTAATTTTGACATGGATAACTAACACTTTTCATAATTAACTGAGTCCTTCGAAGTTTAGTGTAGTACTTGAACTTGGATTACATAAAAATATAATTTCTTCTTATCTCCTGATGACGTCATAAGTCGGGTTATAGCCAAGTGAGGATCAATGCTTTGGTTGACTTGGATGCACTCCTCCCCCATTTAATTCCAATGTAGGATATTTTTAATTTAATCCATACTATTCATGCGGGAAGGTAATGCACAACCATAGCCTTTTAGGGCGAAAACTACACAAGTTTTGATCGCTGAGAGTGGTGGTACTGTAGTCCGTCTTCCTCACTTGGTATGGTCTTGTAAATAAAAATCTTCTGTACAGAAGTCGAAACTAATGATATACAGAAGACTCGGAACTTGTTATGGACTTCTGAGAGTACGAAGAAAAACACTCATAATCCCACCAAATTATCAGGGCTTGACCAATCAGTTTCCCGGCAACTCAGTTCACAACTGACCGGTCTGCACTAAAAACTTGAGTGGAATACCTAAGTTCTGGATCGCTTCAGTATCCTTCCAACGGTTATTTACGTGACTCCATATCAGTTCTGGACCAAGTTTGTCAAACTCGCAACTACAAAGTTGTAGTCTAACTCACTAGATTTCCAGAAATGTATCACACAACCATTGGTAAACATGTATACAGGAAGTTATGGTCCAGAACAGAAAAGTACAGAAATTGGACCAACTTCTGTTCTATGCTTTAAAATACTAAGTTATATTTTGAATCTGTTGTGGGTGTGAACAGAAAAGTTGGAGAATACTTCCATATATTTCCAACGGTTATTCATTTGCCTTCAACTAAGTTCTAGATCGAAAGCTATGAGCTTCTGAAGTTGATAGAAATTTGCGAGGAATTTCAGCAGCACCTCCCCTGTAAGTGCTCACTTTGGGTCAACTTTTTCATACAGTTAGAAACGTATATGGACTAATGTCATACTTAAAAAGTTGAATAACAATTCATAAGATATCTAGAATTGTATGATTTCCCATTTTACAACTCTTATACAGGAAGTCATCAGCAAAACCCAAATCAGTATAGAAACTATGCACAGACTTTGATACTCTGGACAGTTTCACTTGTACTGCAAATTTCACCTCTTTACAGGGGAGCTCTGTCCTGAGGTTGAACATAAATATTGTAAAGAACTCCCCAATATTTCCAAAATGTATTTATATGGTCTATTTGCATCCCTGTATCAAAAGATATGTTGGTTCAAAGTTAACAGAATCCCTGGCAGGATATTGACAGCACCTCCCCAAAGGTACCTAGTTTCAATCCACAATTCCAGTTAATTCTGCTCCAGTTTTGGCAAAACTTTAAATTACAAAGTTGTAGCACAAATCCTACACTTTCCAACGGTATCTTACTTGACCATTATAAATTTTTCTACAAGAAGCTATGGTCGAAATACAGAAAATTCCAGACAGCATTTTTGGTCTGCCCTGTTTCTGGACAGTGCATACGCATCTGAGGTTTTCATCCATTTGGAGGGAGATTTTGTTCTTGAGTTATACAGAAAAGTTGTAGAAGACTTCAAAACATTTCCAGAATGGTATCACACACCTCCATTGGTTCAACCAATCATAAGTTATACCCTGTTTAAATTCAGAAAAAATTCTGCTGAAAACAGGGGAGGTTGCTCCTAAGTCTTTGGAAATGAATCTACACTCCCCATTGACTCTTAGTTCAATATGGGAGTTCAATAACCCCTAAATGGAATCCTAAACTTCATTTTGACTCTTTTCTTTGAAAATAACCTTTTTATGCAACTAATACTTATCTCGGTACTACATTTCCTCACCAAAGAAAAATCCTAAGCCGGTATTCCCGCATATACGTGTCAAATGGTGGAACTAAGAACGTCATGTAAAAGTCCCAAAAATGTGTATGAATAAAAACTATGGTTTGAGTTCATATGTGTGGCAATGACAGGAAAAATGGGACTTGCTAAAACTTTTCTTCATGTAAAGTAATACATGGATGAACATCCAACATGAGGTTCACCTTTTTACTTAAAAGTGTTGGACCAATAAGGAGTTAAATACCTCTTTGCATGTGAGTTTAAAATTCAGATTTGAAAATTTAAAGTTCACACATATGGTGACCCAAAAACTTTGAATTAACATGCAGCCATATAGTTGAGTTTTTAGGGAAAAGGTTATCACCAACTTTTCAATTGTAGGGTGGGCTCAAAAAGAAGTTAAAGAGGAGAATTTGCAAACTTAAACCAAATTCAGATTTAGTCTTGCAAATTCAAACTGAATTTGAAGAATTCAAATTCTAGCTCACCTTTTTAAATTTTAGCATTCTGGGGATTGAAAAGATCAGCTTGAACAGATATTTGGGAGGTACATGTGGAGTGGGACCCACATGTCATAGAGCTAAAAGAGGAAACTTACTCACTAAGTTTTGCTCTCAGTGGGAAATTTTACCGAACAGCTCGCGAGCGCCACCGAGCAGCTTGCAACGCCAGCTCCTGCTGCCGGTCTCCACGCGTTGGCGCCTCAGGGTGGGTTCTCACCGCTTCAGCAACGTTATCTCTCCCTCCTCGGACCAAGCCAACAGCAGTTGCTTCCTCTCCTCATGATCAGCAGGGCGCTGTTTTTCCTTCACCGGCGCTGCTCCATTGCCCCTGTCTCCCGGCCAGCCCAGCGCCTCTCCGGCAGGCTCAAGAAGTCACAGAGGTGCGCCAGGAGGTACTGATCCTCACCCCGTCGTCCTCTTGCTCTCCCCCGACGCCGGCTCGCCGGAATTCGAGTTTTGGCACCGGCGCACGTATAAAACAGCATGTGTTTAATTCGGGAAATTCTCCCAAACCGATTGATCACACCTCCTACAATTCAATCCTCAGCAACTAGATGCCCTAGCGCCCTCCCACGCCGAAAACCAAAGGAAACCGACCCTCCTAGGCCCCGGGCGACGAGAAATCATCGCCGGCGGCCAAAACTGCCATGGTCCACGGTGAGGACTAGGTTGCAGCCACTTCCTGCATGATCTGATCCCCGTTCCATGTTCCTAGAACCATAGGGATGCTGTAGGACATCATAGCTCGCCGGGAGATGCCTTGGACACGCTGGAACGCGTCCATGTCGAGCTCCCGAGCCGCCCCGCCGGTGCCGACCCACCTACAGCCGTTTTCATGCGGGGAAACCTTGCCCGGCAGCTGCGCCACGTTCCCAGGAGCATGTAGGGCGAAACCGGAGCTCATTTGGTGGAGAAATGAGGGAGAACGAGCCATGCCAAGTTTTCTGCTGGTGTGCACCCGCGGGCTCTGGCGGGAGGTTGAAGAAGCACCTGACCCGTGGGCCACACTCGTGACTGTGCTGTTTAAAATCAAACAGAGAGTTGTGCAAACTTGTAAAATGCATAACTTGGTGTAGGAAGCTCCAAAAATAGTGAGATAAATTTTGTTGGATTCCTTTAAGAGTGTACTATCCAGAGGTACAACCCAATTTGTATGAAACGAATTATTTAATTCTGGAAAATTCTTGGAATTTTTTTCTGAAAAAGAAGTATAGAGGGAGTTTGGTTTATCCAAAAATACCCAAATTTTGCCAGAATATTCTTTAGCATATTGTTGACCTTATAGCAAATTTTCAGCTCATTTGAACATCATTTGAGTAGGAATTTGCTAAAAACAATCTGCTGTATTCATAAGAGTCCAGAAACATTTTCAGAAAATGTTTCCCACTTCAAAAATCTGTTCTGAGCAATCCATAGCTCCAAAAATTATAGGAAAATTTAGGCAAGCTCTCTGGGACATACTTGGAATTGTAGTTCACTTAGTTGGGCATGAAAATGCACATTACTACAGAATTAATTCTATTGAGTACAAATGCTTAAAGAATTATTCTGGGAGAACTACCCAAGTAAAAGGGCTGAATTTTGGACCAGATGACTCTCATGTGATCAAACTCACATGTAAATTATCAGCCCAAGATGAGTCCTGGAACTCCCTGTTCTTATTCTCCATACTTATGTATAAGGGAAAAATACATAAGAGATATTGTGAGAATTATGGAGGACACAATATGACTCCACATTAGCTGCAATTTGGCAAGCTAAATCCTTAGGTAGTATAGAACCTGCTGTAAAAGTTTGAGGCCATTGGAGTTCTTGTTCTTCAGTTGCACTCAAATCTTTTCAGCTTATCTATTATGTTCATTAGAGAAAAGGGTTAGTGTATAGCTAAGGGCCTTAAGGTCAAATTAGTTTAATTCTGTTCTTTGCACCACAGAGGCAAACCAAGCCATGCTTGGCTTTTCCACACAACCTCTGTTCTTAAGAAAGTAATTCTATAACTTCTTTCCATTACATTCTATAAAATATGTGCATATGCATTTCAATAGGAACCACAACGAAGGGGACTCAAAGGAGTGATTCATCAAAGTGGATCAAGCTCCGGAGAGTCAAGGGTGGATCTGCAAGGACACTAACTGTTATATACGACTACCCTGCAAAACAGGCAAGCTCCGGTTTGCATTTAACAGCTGTTAAGTTTTTATTTTGTATTCACCTTTGGTTAAGATTTGAACTGTGCATTAGGTCTAGTGTTTGATACTCCTCTTGCATAGCCAAATGACCCATGGAGTATTGGGTAGGTGTCTTTCACCGTGTAGAACTGCCATGCTTAAGTACGGTTCGGTAGAAGTCGAGTGGTGAGATGCTACTCGCAGATTTAGGAACAACAGGGGCATACGGGATTGGTTCGTAATTGAATTAGCAAGTTAAAGTTGAGACCGGAAGGTTGTAGGAGCAGCAGGACATAGGGGCCTGGGTGCTGTAGACCTGTCCGTGTAAGTCAAGGACCGATCCGTATGCGGCCCTGTTGAACAAGTTTGAGTTGTGTACCGGACTCATGCTGGCTATATGGGACCCAGTAAACCGATGTACCTCGGGAAGCTGTCGTTGGGACTTTTCGGGTCGCCTCAGGCGGACGGCCGGTGTGCAGTATGTGGGGAATATTCTCATGACATCTCACGTCGGAAGGTGCACCATGAGAGTAGCTACTGTATGGGGCGACTTGATCGATTCAGCGGGGGTGAAACGGGGGAAAGGCTGCCACGTACGACGTCAGTGATGGTTGTTGTAGGCAACGTCGAGTACGGGCGTACCTGTCGTGTAGTCCGGGTGTTATTGATTCGAATCACCGTCGCTCGCGGAATGGACCGAGCATACTTGTTCTCACAGTCGTGACGTAGTAAGAACTTGCATGAGAAAGGAACTAATCATATTGATGTGAAGTATTATACTAGTGTTGTATTGGATCTCGATGAATAGGCTAGTGCAAACTCGATTCTTTTATGCCATGAGCAATTTACATCGGGGGAAAACGTTTCTTGTTTGATTGTGGACTCCCGATGTAGCGTGCCCAGGGTTACTTAAAATGCTGCAATTAATACTTGAAAGTAAGGATTCACTTTTAGGCGAGTTAATTATGCTTATGCCATCCTATGTTAGGTTCATAACCTCACTTAGAGTTTCATGTTTAGGGTGACGGTTAAGTCTTGCTGAGCGTTATGCTCACGGATGCTATCCGAGTTGTTTTGCAGGTAATTGACTCGTTGATTATGAGAAGGGGTGCCGATGAGACTCGGGAACCTCCGAGTGCTTACTCTAAGAGCATCCTCGCCGCTGCAGATTGTCTTTGTGTTGCTAGTAAGAAACGTCCGCGGGCTGGACCGTTTCTTTGTTGCTAGTTTAGATATGAGTCGTGAGAGTGATAGTCTTCCGCTGTAGTTTACTCTGATATACTTATTTGTAAAATATTCTTGTACGCTTCCGCAAACTATTTATGTAATATAATGTATGTTCATCGACCCGTGTGCTGTTGGGTGCCGCATAACACGGCACCACCCGACGAGGTCCCGTGGGGCCGTCTCAGCGTGGTATCAGAGCTGCGTTGGGAACAGAGCACGGATTGAGCATCATATTATGTCAAAAACTTAGGATACGGTGAGATAACGGTACTAGTCCCACATAAGGACTACTATTAGCATAATATGAAGGTGGCAAGCTAACCTATTTGTTATGTCGGAAAATCGTGCATCTCGGGACGAGTATGTCTAGGGGGGTGCACGTATGCGCTGTCCACCAGTGCGCACAAGCTGAAGGGTGGAGCCCCACGGGTGGCAGGTAACCCGACCCGCTTTAGTATCCTCTACGACTCTTCATGTCATTTGGGGTATTCGAGCAACGTCTTCCCAGGCGTGCGTGGTGCAATTTGGGAGACCCCGTCACGTGGTCAGTAACGTGAACACGTAGCTCAAGGCGTGTTTGGCTTGAGAACACCTGGGCGAGTGATGACGGCCGGGTGTACAAACTGTTATGGATACCGGGTTCGGTGTGCAGCCGAACCTGATGATTGAGTGTGTTTTATGTAGGTACTAACCACGAAAAACCTTAGTGCGTGTAGAACACGTTTGCGAGTGATCGTTTTAGTGCCACCTAATGATACGTGTATGCCGGTGTAATCCGGTTAGGTTTTTCTTTGGTGAGGCAACGTAGTACCGTCATATGTCTTACGGTGCATCGTCACCGTACTACACTGGATAGTATTCTTACCTATGAAGAAATCATTCATGACTAACTTTCAAACTAAAAATGGATGTGATAAAGCACATATTAGTTACTGAACTCTTCATTTGAACTAAGTTTCAAAGAAGAGAATTACTAGGCTTCTTTTGATCTCAAAAACAGAGTGCTCTGTCCTGGCAGAAGTTTTGCCGAACTTTAACAGAGCATAACTCTGATTAGTTTGACCCAATGGAGGTGTTTGATACAGTTCTGGAAAGGTTATCAAGTTCTCTACAACTCTGGTGTAGAACTCCAGAGCCAAATCCGACACCAACTTGGTTATATGTCCAGATGAATGCAAACTGTTCAGAAAACAGAGCAGCTGCAAACTTCTCTGGATGTTTCGGTAAATTGGTCATAACAATCTGTAGAAAATTTTCTAAGGGTCATGTAATACACCGTTGCAAAGGTTATGAAACTTACAACGGTTTTGTAGTTCATAGTTTGTTCAGAATTGTACCCCAGTTGTATGTAAAACTGTGATGAAAACCGCCACATACAAAGGAGGTGCTGGCAAATTTTAGCCAGATATTCTGTCAACTTTGAACAATCCAAACTTTTGTTCCAGAAATGATCTAGGGGCATGTGAGTACTCGTTGAAAATATACTGAAGTTAACTTTAACTTTGGTATTCAACTCGAGTTATGAGAATGCTAATAAATGGATCAAATTCTGGGTTAAGTACATAAAGGTCTGTTCTGTACAGCAAATGGGGATTGTTTTTGTTGGCTTTAGAAAGATATGTAAACATGAAGTATTGTTATGCTTTCATAAAGTTTTAGCATGTTAATGTTTTACATACTTTCACATACTGCTAGATCAAGTTGTGACTCCCCTCAAAATTATGCTTTTGCAGTATGGTGCGTACTCATTCTCCGAGTAGGACTGAAGGTTCTCATCGAGACGGTGATGACTCGACTCCACCAGGGGCACCGCCATCAACGGTATGGGCGGATATCATGGCTCAGATGGTCGAGTCAAGTCAAGAGAACACAAGACTACTCCAAGCCTTGGTACAACAGGGCTTACTCCCACACGCGCAGCAGGACGTTCCACCTCGGAACGCCTACTTGGATTTCTTGGCGACACAACCGCCAATTTTCACGGAGTCCAATGAACCAGTGGAAGCTGATCAGTGGCTTCGAGTTATGGAGTCCAAGTTTGGAGTGTTTGAGTGCGACGAGTATCAGAAGACAACATTTGCAGCTCAACAGCTCCATGGAGCCGCCGGAAATTGGTGGTTTGCGTATCTCGCCACTGTTCCGGAAGGCCATCAAGTGGAATGGACGGAATTTCGTGAAGCATTCCGTGCTCGTCACATTCCTATGGGTTTTATCAAGGCCCAGCAGCAGGAATTCAGAAACTTGAAGCAGGGGGACATGAGTGTCCTCGATTATGTCAGACGATTCAATCTTCTAGCACAATACGCTCCTGCTTATGCGACGAGCGAAGCTGCAATGTGTGACTACTTTTTCTATGGCTTGAGTGCCATACTAAAAGAGAAGTTAGCTTTGTTCAATCAAGGCAGTTACACCGAGTTGATCAGTGCTGCTCTGCTGCAAGAACAAGCGACACTTGAGTGTCAAGCAGAGAAGAGGGACCGGGAGGATGTGCAAGAAGACACACCAATCGTTCCTCGTAAATACCGTGTGGTGTATCACACACCATCCGAGGAGATATGGCAAGCACCAGGGAGATCAACTCCGTACAGATTTTCTGCTCAAGAATCTTATCTTGAAGCAGCGCCATTTCCGCAGCAACGAATGATACCTGTTGCATCATTGCTGCAGCCAAGTGCCTCAACTTCTCAACCACAAGTCAACGAAGAACCGGGGAAACCTCCGTGTTCTTATTGCCACCGTTTTGGGCATTTTAGGCAGGAACGCCGGGAGAAGTTGGTAAACACCAGACAGCCATCATCATCAGGTGGTATGCCGCCACCTGCTCCAGTCAACATAACAGCATTGCAATCCGGGAGTGTGCAACATCCTGCGATTGAGGATGTCCCGGAGGGAGCACCGGTGTTAGCGGGCATGTTTACTCTCAAGGACGTGCCCGTATTGGTACTTTTTGATTCAGGTGCAACCCACAATTTTATCAGCAAAACATGCGTGGATCAGCACCAATTATCCACCAATACTCCCACAACGAGTTTTCTCATACGTTCACCGGGAGGAAATATCTCTGCCAATCAGATTGTGTCCCGAGCAGCCTTGTGTTTGGGCGGAAAAATATACCCAACATCGCTGATTATGTTGGATAGGCAGAAGATAGACATTATATTGGGGATGTCTTGGTTAAATCGTCACGGTGCCGTTCTCAATATCGGTAACCGGACTGTCCAGATTGACTCGCCGATTCACGGACAGCACACGCTGTTTTTAGACAGCGAGGATCCAGATATGGTAGAGGCCTACCACACGGAAGCGCTGAAGCTTGAAGATATTCCGGTGGTACGTGATTATCCCGACGTATTTCCCGATGACTTACCGGGCATGCCGCCCGAACGGGACGTCGAGTTCAAAATTGAACTGGCGCCGGGAACGACGCCTATTTCACGAAGGCCTTACAAGATGGCACCTAACGAGCTAGCAGAGTTGAAAGAGCAACTGAATGAACTCATGAGCAAGGGTTTCATACGACCAAGTTCTTCACCTTGGGGTTGCTCAGCGCTGTTCGTTAAGAAGAAGGACGAAACACTACGGCTATGTGTTGATTATCGTCCTCTCAATGCTGTCACGATCAAGAACAAGTATCCTTTGCCTCGCATCGACATCCTGTTTGATCAACTTGTGGGTGCAAAGGTATTTTCGAAGATGGATCTTCGGTCGGGCTATCATCAAATCAAGATCCGACCGGAGGACATACCGAAGACAGCTTTCTCGACGAGATACGGACTCTACGAGTACCTCGTCATGTCATTTGGGCTAACCAACGCTCCGGCACACTTTATGTATTTGATGAATTCTGTATTCATGCCGGAGCTAGACAAGTTCGTCGTGGTATTCATCGACGACATGTTGGTTTACTCCAAATCTGAAGAAGAGCATGCTGAACATCTGCGCATTGTGCTACAACGGTTGCGGGAGCACCAATTATATGCCAAGTTCAGCAAGTGCGAATTTTGGATTGATCAAGTGCCTTTCCTAGGCCATATCATTTCAGCAGAGGGCATTGCCGTGGATCCCAGCAAAATTGAACAAGTGCTGAAGTGGGAATCTCCCAAATCTGTCCACGAGGTCCGAAGTTTCCTAGGTTTAGCGGGTTATTATCGGAGGTTTATTCCGAGCTTCTCAAAGATTGCTAAACCAATGACGGAGCTGCTGAAGAAGGGCACTAAATACATGTGGAATGCAGCCTGTGAAGCCGCATTCAAAACTTTGGTGAAACATCTCACAACGGCTCCAGTTCTTGCTCAGCCGGACACGACGAAGCCATTCGACGTATACTGTGATGCATCCGGCATCGGTCTCGGCTGCGTTCTGATGCAAGAAGGGCGTGTGGTCGCCTATGGGTCTCGTCAACTGCGAAACCACGAGCAGCATTATCCAACTCACGATCTTGAGCTTGCTGCAGTGGTGTTGGCGTTAAAGATGTGGAGGCATTACCTACATGGTAATCTTGTTCACCTCTACACCGACCATAAAAGCCTGAAGTACATCTTCACGCAGAAGGAGCTGAATATGAGACAACGGAGATGGTTGGAGCTAATAAAAGATTATGAAATTGAGATCCACTATCACCCGGGAAAAGCCAACGTGGTTGCCGACGCGCTTAGTCGGAAAGCCCACATTCACAACTTAGCGGTTGCTGAGTTGGAAGATGAAGGACCAAGCCTCCGTGTTATTCCGTATGGCGCGCTTTATAATCTCGCGCTCATTCCAACAATCCGTGAAGAGATTGTTGAGGCTCAAAGAAGAGACAGAGTTATGTCTCACATACGGAGAAGACTGTACAACGGAGAGGTGAAATGTTTCCGGAAGGATGAGAACGGTACGATATGGTTTAACGACCGTATAGTGGTACCGCGTAATATGAAACTCCGGAAGAAGATCTTGGATGAAGCCCACCTGTCTAAGTTTTCCATTCATCCCGGAAGTAACAAGATGTACCAAGATTTGAAACAGAAATTTTGGTGGACGAGGATGAAGAGGGAGGTTGCTAAATACGTATCCGAATGCGATACGTGTAGACGGGTCAAGGCTGATCATATGCGGAAGGCCGGACCGCTACAACCTTTGAAGATTCCGGCGTGGAAATGGGAGGATGTGAGTATGGACTTCATCGTCGGATTACCGCTCACATCCAGGAAGCATGACTCAATATGGGTGATTGTCGACCGGTTGACGAAATCAGCTCATTTCATACCGGTGAACACTCATTATCGAGCAAGACAATATGCGGAGTTATTCATCTCCAGAATTATATGTTCACATGGTGTTCCAAAGACCATCATTTCAGATCGAGGTGCGCTGTTTGTTGCTCGATTTTGGGAGCAGCTGCATGCCTCGTTGGGCACCAAGTTGATTAGGAGCTCCGCATATCACCCTCAAACTGATGGACAAACTGAGAGGGTGAATCAAGTGCTCGAGGACATGTTGAGAGCATGTGCCATCCACCACGATAGGAATTGGGACGATCACCTACCGCTGGCGGAGTTTTCATACAACAACGGTTATCAAGCGAGTATTAAAATGGCACCGTATGAAGCTCTCTATGGCCGGAAGTGTCGCACACCACTGAATTGGTGTGAGTCCGGCGAAAGAGTTCTGTTTGGGATTGATCTTGTCAACGAAGCCGAAGACCGAGTTCGGTTGATACAAGAGAACTTAAAGGCTGCCCAATCCCGACAGAAGAGCTACGCCGATCAAAGGCGTAGGCCATTAAATTTTGACGTCGGAGAACACGTTTATCTTCGTGTATCCCCGATGAAGGGAATTCACCGGTTCGGTGTAAAGGGGAAGCTCGCTCCCCGTTTTATTGGTCCTTTTGCTATCACGGAGAAGTGCGGACCCGTAGCCTACCGGCTGGAGTTACCAGCAAGTCTAGCGGGTATTCATGATGTATTTCATGTATCACAGCTGCGGAAGTGCCTCAAATTCACCGCTGCTGTTCGCACTGAGGACATCGACGAATTGAAACCAGACCTGACCTACACCGAGCGACCGGTCCAGATTTTGGATGAAAAGACCCGGGTAACCCGGAACCGGACGATCAAATTTTTCAAGGTGCTGTGGAGTAACCACACCGCGGAAGTGGCGACGTGGGAAAGTGAAGATTTTCTCCGCACCAACTACCCGGAATTTTTATCTTTGTACAGTTTGTAATTACCTCTCCCGTCTCGTTCCTGTTTTGTAATCTCGGGACGAGATTCTTTTAAGGGGGGAGGAATGTAAAAGTCCCAAAAATGTGTATGAATAAAAACTATGGTTTGAGTTCACATGTGTGGCAATGACAGGAAAAATGGGACTTGCTAAAACTTTTCTTCATGTAAAGTAATACATGGATGAACATCCAACATGAGGTTCACCTTTTTACTTAAAAGTGTTGGACCAATAAGGAGTTAAATACCTCTTTGCATGTGAGTTTAAAATTCAGATTTGAAAATTCAAAGTTCACACATATGGTGACCCAAAAACTTTGAATTAACATGCAGCCATATAGTTGAGTTTTTAGGAAAAAGGTTATCACCAACTTTTCAATTGTAGGGTGGGCTCAAAAAGAAGTTAAAGAGGAGAATTTGCAAACTTAAACCAAATTCAGATTTAGTCTTGCAAATTCAAACTGAATTTGAAGAATTCAAATTCTAGCTCACCTTTTTAAATTTTAGCATTCTGGGGATTGAAAAGATCAGCTTGAACAGATATTTGGGAGGTACATGTGGAGTGGGACCCACATGTCATAGAGCTAAAAGAGGAAACTTACTCACTAAGTTTTGCTCTCAGTGGGAAATTTTACCGAACAGCTCGCGAGCGCCACCGAGCAGCTTGCAACGCCAGCTCCTGCTGCCGGTCTCCACGCGTTGGCGCCTCAGGGTGGGTTCTCACCGCTTCAGCAACGTTATCTCTCCCTCCTCGGACCAAGCCAACAGCAGTTGCTTCCTCTCCTCATGATCAGCAGGGCGCTGTTTTTCCTTCACCGGCGCTGCTCCATTGCCCCTGTCTCCCGGCCAGCCCAGCGCCTCTCCGGCAGGCTCAAGAAGTCACAGAGGTGCGCCAGGAGGTACTGATCCTCACCCCGTTGTCCTCTTGCTCTCCCCCGACGCCGGCTCGCCGGAATTCGAGTTTTGGCACCGGCGCACGTATAAAACAGCATGTGTTTAATTCGGGAAATTCTCCCAAACCGATTGATCACACCTCCTACAATTCAATCCACAGCAACTAGATGCCCTAGCGCCCTCCCACGCCGAAAACCAAAGGAAACCGACCCTCCTAGGCCCCGGGCGACGAGAAATCATCGCCGGCGGCCAAAACTGCCATGGTCCACGGTGAGGACTAGGTTGCAGCCACTTCCTGCATGATCTGATCCCCGTTCCATGTTCCTAGAACCATAGGGATGCTGTAGGACATCATAGCTCGCCGGGAGATGCCTTGGACACGCTGGAACGCGTC
The DNA here is from genome assembly GCA_030760725.1 of Neostapfia colusana. Classification (NCBI taxonomy): domain Eukaryota; kingdom Viridiplantae; phylum Streptophyta; class Magnoliopsida; order Poales; family Poaceae; genus Neostapfia; species Neostapfia colusana. Next base: position 35,887,714 of record JASWHV010000009.1, on the reverse strand, counting down.
CATGTCGAGCTCCCGAGCCGCCCCGCCGGTGCCGACCCACCTACAGCCGTTTTCATGCGGGGAAACCTTGCCCGGCAGCTGCGCCACGTTCCCAGGAGCATGTAGGGCGAAACCGGAGCTCATTTGGTGGAGAAATGAGGGAGAACGAGCCATGCCAAGTTTTCTGCTGGTGTGCACCCGCGGGCTCTGGCGGGAGGTTGAAGAAGCACCTGACCCGTGGGCCCCACTCGTGACTGTGCTGTTTAAAATCAAACAGAGAGTTGTGCAAACTTGTAAAATGCATAACTTGGTGTAGGAAGCTCCAAAAATAGTGAGATAAATTTTGTTGGATTCCTTTAAGAGTGTACTATCCAGAGGTACAACCCAATTTGTATGAAACGAATTATTTAATTCTGGAAAATTCTTGGAATTTTTTCTGAAAAAGAAGTATAGAGGGAGTTTGGTTTATCCAAAAATACCCAAATTTTGCCAGAATATTCTTTAGCATATTGTTGACCTTATAGCAAATTTTCAGCTCATTTGAACATCATTTGAGTAGGAATTTGCTAAAAACAATCTGCTGTGTTCATAAGAGTCCAGAAACATTTTCAGAAAATGTTTCCCACTTCAAAAATCTGTTCTGAGCAATCCATAGCTCCAAAAATTATAGGAAAATTTAGGCAAGCTCTCTGGGACATACTTGGAATTGTAGTTCACTTAGTTGGGCATGAAAATGCACATTACTACAGAATTAATTCTATTGAGTACAAATGCTTAAAGAATTGTTCTGGGAGAACTACCCAAGTAAAAGGGCTGAATTTTGGACCAGATGACTCTCATGTGATCAAACTCACATGTAAATTATCAGCCCAAGATGAGTCCTGGAACTCCCTGTTCTTATTCTCCATACTTATGTATAAGGGAAAAATACATAAGAGATATTGTGAGAATTATGGAGGACACAATATGACTCCACATTAGCTGCAATTTGGCAAGCTAAATCCTTAGGTAGTATAGAACCTGCTGTAAAAGTTTTGAGGCCATTGGAGTTCTTGTTCTTCAGTTGCACTCAAATCTTTTCAGCTTATCTATTATGTTCATTAGAGAAAAGGGTTAGTGTATAGCTAAGGGCCTTAAGGTCAAATTAGTTTAATTCTGTTCTTTGCACCACAGAGGCAAACCAAGCCATGCTTGGCTTTTCCACACAACCTCTGTTCTTAAGAAAGTAATTCTATAACTTCTTTCCATTACATTCTATAAAATATGTGCATATGCATTTCAATAGGAACCACAACGAAGGGGACTCAAAGGAGTGATTCATCAAAGTGGATCAAGCTCCGGAGAGTCAAGGGTGGATCTGCAAGGACACTAACTGTTATATACGACTACCCTGCAAAACAGGCAAGCTCCGGTTTGCATTTAACAGCTGTTAAGTTTTTATTTTGTATTCACCTTTGGTTAAGATTTGAACTGTGCATTAGGTCTAGTGTTTGATACTCCTCTTGCATAGCCAAATGACCCATGGAGTATTGGGTAGGTGTCTTTCACCGTGTAGAACTGCCATGCTTAAGTACGGTTCGGTAGAAGTCGAGTGGTGAGATGCTACTCGCAGATTTAGGAACAACAGGGGCATACGGGATTGGTTCGTAATTGAATTAGCAAGTTAAAGTTGAGACCGGAAGGTTGTAGGAGCAGCAGGACATAGGGGCCTGGGTGCTGTAGACCTGTCCGTGTCAGTCAAGGACCGATCCGTATGCGGCCCTGTTGAACAAGTTTGAGTTGTGTACCGGACTCATGCTGGCTATATGGGACCCAGTAAACCGATGTACCTCGGGAAGCTGTCGTTGGGACTTTTCGGGTCGCCTCAGGCGGACGGCCGGTGTGCAGTATGTGGGGAATATTCTCATGACATCTCACGTCGGAAGGTGCACCATGAGAGTAGCTACTGTACGGGGTGACTTGATCGATTCAGCGAGGGTGAAACGGGGGAAAGGCTGCCACGTACGACGTCAGTGATGGTTGTTGTAGGCAACGTCGAGTACGGGCGTACGTGTCGTGTAGTCCGGGTGTTATTGATTCGAATCACCGTCGCTCGCGGAATGGACCGAGCATACTTGTTCTCACAGTCGTGACGTAGTAAGAACTTGCATGAGAAAGGAACTAATCATATTGATGTGAAGTATTATACTAGTGTTGTATTGGATCTCGATGAATAGGCTAGTGCAAACTCGATTCTTTTATGCCATGAGCAATTTACATCGGGGGAAAACGTTTCTTGTTTGATTGTGGACTCCCGATGTAGCGTGCCCAGGGTTACTTAAAATGCTGCAATTAATACTTGAAAGTAAGGATTCACTTTTAGGCGAGTTAATTATGCTTATGCCATCCTATGTTAGGTTCATAACCTCACTTAGAGTTTCATGTTTAGGGTGACGGTTAAGTCTTGCTGAGCGTTATGCTCACGGATGCTATCCGAGTTGTTTTGCAGGTAATTGACTCGCTGATTATGAGAAGGGGTGCCGATGAGACTCGGGAACCTCCGAGTGCTTACTCTAAGAGCATCCTCGCCGCTGCAGATTGTCTTTGTGTTGCTAGTAAGAAACGTCCGCGGGCTGGACCGTTTCTTTGTTGCTAGTTTAGATATGAGTCGTGAGAGTGATAGTCTTCCGCTGTAGTTTACTCTGATATACTTATTTGTAAAATATTCTTGTACGCTTCCGCAAACTATTTATGTAATATAATGTATGTTCATCGACCCGTGTGCTGTTGGGTGCCGCATAACATGGCACCACCCGACGAGGTCCCGTGGGGCCGTCTCACGTCACTCACAAACGATTTCTAACGTCATGATCTAACGTGGTTAATGTACCTGCAGAAGACCACACAATAATGGTGCACACAAGGGTTTTGACATTTCAGGCAGATCCATATCATAGTAAAAACATACGGTCTGTATCATTGCCATACGGATCATCCTTCAGCCAAGCCATGTCTCAAGGTACATGGCCGTGTTTCCACACCACACGACGTGGAACCCGAGTAGAGCGCGCACGGGTCGTCACGGTTGGGAATTTTATCAACCCAACAGATACCACCTACTGCCTCATGACCATTGAGGCACGCCGATGGCGAGCGCTGCGTATGGCCCTTTGAACATTGAATGTTCAAGAGTTGCATACTATCGTGTTGCTTACCACACGATGGGGTATTCTCACTTTTTCCTAAAGTACGCTAGAGAACAGCGTTTTCATATGCTCTCAGAACCATGAGAAGGTTCAGAGACTCATATTCACTACCGTGCCAAGCCACGGTAAACCATCCCATACTATTGCTCGTATGGTGATCTTACCGCAATTGATCCACCTGCAGTGGCGTAATTTACCTCTTACCCGACGCCGGAGCGTCGTTACAGAATGTATAACACATAAGTTAGCTTTTTCACCATAATATCTACAACTATCATAGACCTTGTGTGGGCATAGTGACTAATCCTCACTCGACTACTTCTAAGTTTTCAAAATAGGCTCTTTTTGAGCGTACTATTCCCAATGTGGCTCTGGTACCATGACTGTGGGGACCATCCCGTGGTTCACCCACTTCGGGATTGCAGAGGGTGGTGCCGTGCGATGCGACACCCAACAGCACACAAGAAAAGAATATGAACAACATACAAACCTTTATTTTTCATAAAACTACGGAATTATTTTACAAAACTTAATTGTACAGCGGAAGTATTCTTTATAACTCTTCTCTCATCCTAACTAAGCAAAAGTGCAGCCATCCAGCCCGGGGATGCAACACACTAGCAACATATAACCGTAGATCACGGTGGCGTGCAGGGCTCCCGCTCGGCCGTGTACCCGACGGGGGCATCGCCTCGTCCTCGGACCCTTCCTCATAACTCTCACCTGCACACAGCTCAAATATTGCAACTGTGAGCACGATGGCTCAGCAAGGCTTAACCGATACCCTAGTCATGGAACACTACATGCAGGGATTAGTAAGATGGGATAAAGATATTGCAATAAAGACACACCTATATTATAATCCTTACTTTAAGTTTTATAGCAGCAGTTTAATGAGCCTTAGGAAGCCCTCACATCGGAAGTCCACAATCAAAAAGAAACGCTTTCCTTCGATGTGGTGATGCCCAAAGTGGAAGATAAACTTAATTAGCTCTACAACTACAGCATACAGGGTATCAAGACATTAATAATTCAATGCAGCATATTCATTTGGCGTCTTTCACTTCTTACTACGTCATAGCGCAGTGAACAAGCGGTACTCAAATAACCGCGAGGGACAGTCATTGCAATCAGGAGACACCCGGATAACACGTCACATACATCTACTTTCAGAAGTGTGGTGCTTCACACCTTCCTACTCTGTTGTATGCAGCAACCTTTCAAAGGAAAACCAAATGCCGAACCGGTCCATCCGTAACAGGCAGGAGGTCCCCGCGTGGAGTCTGTCTGTGCCCACCGGCAGATTTACACCTTGCTACCATCAACCAACTCCTATAAAATGGTTGGGTAAGCCTCGGCACCCAGGTTAACCAATTACATCAGTTTCCTGGTTCCCATATGCCAGTATGCATCTGGTACTGTTCAAACTTGTCCAGCAGGGCTGCACACGGCTCGGTCCTCAATCAACACCAACAGGGCTACGCACGTGAGACCTCTGCTCACTGCATCCTATCCTCCCTGCTGGGTCTCAGTTTCACATTCTTAAGCCATTCTCTACTTCCTTTCATCCCGTGTGATAAAGTCTTATATCGCGAGTAGATTCCAACCACTAGACTTCTACTGAGATCCTAAGCACATTAGCATGGCATTCTATACTCGTCGAGTTTGTAAACTACCCAACCCTTCATAGGATTTAAAGTCAAGCAAGTGGGGTTTCAAACACCTTAACTCTAATGCAACCATTCATCCTAGACATAAGTGATACAAATGAAAACTTTGCAAACGGTAATTAAATGCAAACCGGGGCTCGCCAGGTTGCGAGTCAAAGGAGAAGTTAGCGTGGGGTGGGAGGACGTCCAATGGCTCCGGTGTGTCCTCAACTTCGGTCACTATATGAAATGTAGCAAAGTATATGTATATGTGCTAGTGAAGTATAAGAATTTCACTTCTATTCATAGCTACTGCTATTTAGGTTCCTCAATTGGCTTTGGGATCTTTCCAGTGGATACTAGAATCTATAAAGATGATCTGAGCAAAATCTGGAGAAATTTCTTTGAAGTTTGTGGTCTCCAAAATTCCCACAAGTACAAGGTTTCTTTGAATTTTGATCTCAAATCTGAAGTTTTGACATGGCTAACAGCAGAAGACCTAATTAGATCAGGTGTCCCTGGTTCTAGAAAAATTTGTTTCACAATTTTTAGAGTTGTCTACAGGGAGATACGAATTTTGAAGTTGATATGAAATGCTGAAAAGTTTCTGTTTAGAATTGGAAAATTCCAAATGAAGGCTGAACTTTGGATCAAAGTTTAGCCTAGCAAATGTAATCCAATGAAGCTCAAATTTTTACAGGAGATTACTAATGTTATGAAGAATCGTATGGCCAAATTTGAGGAAATTCCCGGGATCTTCTGGAATTAATTCCCAAAAATTTAATTTTGATGAATTTTGGAGAAAATTCCAGAGATCTTCAGATCAAATTCTCTGCATTTCTGCAAAGTACGGACTGATTGGAATTCAACAAAATTTGTTTCACAAATTTTGGGCATCCCTACATAAAGTTATGGAGTATTGAAGTTTGAAATATTTTTCTGGAAATTAACTTTGTGATTTTTAGCTAATTTATTTAACCCTGAGATAACCTACTGATTAATCCCTATTAATAAGCTATAAAAAATCCTAAAATTTTTACTGGATATCAGGAACTATTAAAAGGATTTGCTGCCCAAAATTTGGAATTTTTCATAACGAATCCTCCCTGGAATTAATCCCTAAAGGATTTAAAATGAATTCCACAGAAAATACTGGGCATTTTCATAGCAAGCACTTTGTTCCTCTGCAAAGTACTCTTCCTAAGGATTCCAGAAAATTTTGTTTCACTATTGTTGGATCTAAGGATTGCCTAGGATGAATTTTATAAAGTAGAAACTTTTTCTGAAAAGTTTCTGGACACTTTTGAACACAACAGATTGGACTCTGAAAAATCCTACTCAAATCAACTCCAAATGAGCTGAAACTTTGCCGGAAGTTCTATAATACCCTAAGGAATATTCTGGCAAAATTTTGTGATTTTTGGCTTACCCAAACTCCCACCATAATTCTTTTACAGAAAATGTTAAAAGAATTATCCAGAATTTATTACTGACTTTCATACAAATTGGAGTGCAAATTTGGATATATCTTTGTGAATTGAATCTAACCCAATTTGAATCACCCAATTTGGAGTTTCCTACACAAAATTATGAATTTTCAAAGTTTGGAACATTTTCTGGAACCTAATACTGGCTGACAGTGGGGTCCACAGTCAGATCCTTCTTCTACCTCGGGACAGAGCCCGAGCGCACGCCGGAACAGAGGCATGGCATGCCCCGTTATCCATCATTTCTCCATCGTTTTTGCTCCGGTTTCGCACTACACGACTGTGGGAACGTGGCGCAGCTGCCGGGCAAGGTTTCACCTCATGAAAACAGCCAGAAACCGGTCGGCACCATTGGCGGCGCTCGGCAGCGCGGCATCGATGCGTTCCGGCGTGTCCCAAGCCAATTTCAACCGAACAAGCTGCCGTACAGCATCCTCAAAGCGTGTGGAACATGGAATGCATGCCAATCCTTGCAGCAAATGGCGGGAAAAGGGGGTTCACCGGAGGACCGACCCGTTTTTGCCGTCGGCGGCAAATTCTCATCACCCGGGGCATGGGATGTATGGTTTGCTTCGGTCTTCAGTGAGGGAGGGCGCTACGGTCCGAGGTTGCTATGGTTTGAACCGAAGGAAGAATGATCAACCCGTTTGGATGAATTTCCCTATTTGCTCACGCTCGTTTTTTCACGTTCGCTGGCGCCGAAACGTAAATTCCGGCAAGCCGGCAGTGGGGACGAGCAAGGGGAGGTCGGGAGCATGATCTACACACCACATCACACCTTAGGGGGGTGTTGGTCGTGCGGGAGAGGCGCTGGACCGGAAGAAAGACGAGGAGCAGAGAGGGCAACGTCGTGTGGCAACGAGGAAAAAGAGCACGGCGTAGCAACGTCGGAGGAAGCTGGGCATGGACTGGTGATGCTTCAGGGACGTCTAGGAGTGATTGGCACAGCTCTCAGGTGGCTCAACCGGGCGTCCAGACCGCCGGATGGTAATCAGCGATGAAGAACAGGGGCGGCGCTGTTTTTCCTTCGGTTGAGCGCGTACGAGCGATGTTCTGTGGAGTAGCGAGCAGGGAAAAAAGAACTTCGTTTGTGCCCTGATGTTTACCAAGCAGCTGAGGCAAAGATGGAACCGACGCGGAAACATACACACACTCAGCTCGGTGGAGAGTCGCGGTAGCGCCTGCACCCTCGGTGTCGAGCGCACACAGATGAGGAACTGATCTTTGTCGAGCGCACACAGATGAGGAACTGATCTTTGTCTCTGTCCCACTGACTTGTGGGTCCCACCGAAATTTCCCCCCTCCAAACAACAGTGGCTCCACAATGCAAATTCAAAATTCGCAGCAATTCCCACAAACTGAATTTGATTACCGGGAGTTAACCTTCTGTTGGGTTTGAATTTTTAAATTTGACGCTCTCAGTTCAGTTCCTGTGCGAGGGAAAATAACGCCCGGGGTTGCTGTTTTTGTGAGCAAAAGATCACACCGGGAGCTACTAAATCCCACGAGCTGGTCGCCAGCGCAATGAAAAACAGAGAGGATGTGGCCTCCGCTTGCAGCTCGGTTGGTGAGTGAAAGGATCACGTCGTGAGGTGTTGAAGCCACAAGCAGTTCGCCAGCTCGATGCAAGAAGCTGGAGGTGGCTGCCCTCGGTGGCGCTCTGAGGAGGCTCGGGTGGTGTTCGACACCGAACAGAGGAAGTCTTCAGGAGAAAATTAAAGGCTCAAGGACATGTGGGGTCTACCCCCTTTACTCCTCTTCTTATCCCACAAATGTTTCTAAAATATCTTCATTCATGTAAATCCCCTCAATCTGATATTTCGGGAGTTTAAACGTGGGCGGAAATTTGAATAAACCACATCCAGTGTGAAGTTCACTTTCAAATTTGAATTCAGATCACATTTGGAAATGATCATGTTTAACTTGTTTTTAGCCCATCCTGAAATTAGAATGTGGCCACCATGAATTTCCTCGAATTCAAAGATATGAGGATACATGTGTACTCCAAATTTTTGGCTGCAACTCAACGGAAACAATTGATTTCAAATCTGAATTTAACCCCACCCTTACACATTAGAACTTTACACATGGTGCTTAATTCAACCTTGGATTAACACATTTCAAATGAACGTGAGAGCTCGTTTGGTTGGACACCAATGTGCATCATCACGTGTATAAAGTTTTTGTAAGTCCCATTTTCATGCATTCCGACACAAATGGGAATCAACATTCACTTTATTGACTTTGCATTTTTGGGACTTTTACAAAATGCATCTGTGTACTTTATGTTTCTCATGAGTAAGGTCTTCATGGAGTACTTGGACAAGTTCATCGTGGTTTTTATCGACGATATTATGGTGTGTCGAAGTGTTTTCCTGCGACACTTCCCCCGGTCTGCCTGAGCAGCCCGCGGAAGTTCTTTTTTTGGAGGGGATAGTGGAACTTGAAGGTCGGAGTATGATGGCAAGGGTGAACACCGGGATTTACATGGTTGGGGCCGCCGGAGCGTAAAACCCTACGTCCACGGGAGTGCTTGTTGTATTGCTTGTGTGTATGAGTGTGCGAGGAGGGATCTGAGTGCGAACACCTTCTACAGTTGCCGCCCCGATCCTTTTATAGTCCAAGGTCGGGGCAGTTACAATGCAGCCCGGGGCCCGACAGGTGGCCCCGTGGCTTTTTGTGCCTATACAGGAGCTAGGCATTTACAGCTACACATAATATCGTTGTTGGTGGAGTTTTGGTGTGCCGCCTGTCCCGCCGGGTGCCTCTGTCCGGGTAGCAGGCGATGATGTAGTACCCGTCTTGTCGTCGCGTCTTCTCGCTCTGCTGGGCAGCTCAGCACCGTTGGGTGGCACTGTTGCGCCATTACGCCTTGTCGCCCTGTCTTTCACCGTAATGGAGAACAAACGGAGGACGGAGGCGTGCGCCATGCGCCATGCTTCAGGGGAAGGCGCGAACCTTGAATGCATGGTTTTACAGCGTACCTTCCTCTTTACTCCATGGCCATATGCCTGTTGCTTGTTGGCGCAGCATCCAGGCGGCTGACCCCCGGGACAGGTGCCTCCAGCAGAGCTGTCTTGTGTGGTAGCGAATGGTCCGGAGTTGTTGGACACATGGCGGCACCGGAGCCTTCCCAAGCTGGAGGTCGGGCCCGGAGCCGTAGGACATGTGGCACCTTTGGAGCTATCCTTGATGGGAGGCATGGCTCGGAGGTACCGTACACGTGGCAGCACCAGAGCCCTCCCCAGCGGGAGGTCAGGCCCGGCACTACTAGACACATGGCGGCTCCGGAGCAATCCCCGGTTGGTAACGAGGCACAGAGCCTGAAGACACGTTGCAGCCTCGGAGTCCTCCTTAGCAGGTGGTCGGACTCAAGACTCAGGGCACGTATCAGCTCCAGAGCTCTAGCGCATGTGGCAGCGCCAGGGCTGTCCATGGGGCAAGGGCACGTGGCTTATGCTGGGACCTGCCCCAGCAGGAAAGCGGGGCCCAGGCTGTCTTTCACCCACTACACGGGGGTACTCGGTCTTGAGGGTACCGATAGTGGCCCCCGGGCCCATCTCGTGGAAGGTATTGAGCCCGCAGGTGGGGCCCCCTTCTTTCCCGCATGGTGGTGATATTTTTCGCGAAGTCAATGAGTGGCCGTACCTGGGAGACTAAGAGGTTGCTTGTCTTCGGTGTATTGGGCGCACATAGCCAAAGCGACAGCACATCGTCGTGTTCACTCTGATTTGACCGGTCACAGCGAGCCAGCCAAGGGGTTGCCTCAAGGCAATTACCGTGACCGCCCGTGAACCGCAGGAGCACTGTGCTGCTTCCCTCAGGAACCGCCAGACGTTCCTGAGTTCATACTCGCCTGATCCGCCGATGCCTGACTAGTGGTTTTGGGCCCTACCTGTCATTGGCAAGCGCTAAAGCGACATGCTCGAGGGGTCGCCCCGGGTCATTTACAGTGGCAACCAATGAGTCAGTTGCACTGCTCTCCTCGGGAACCACCGGACGTTCCCGAGGGGTTATCCTCTTGGCGCTCAGTGAATGACGAGTGGACCTGCATCCAGCCCATCGTTAGGGGAGGTGAATAGCCTGTGGCGTGCAGCGGTGGCAACCCAATCGCCTCGCCTGTTGCGCTGCCTGAGGCTGTGAACGGGTATAAAAGGAGACCTTGCGGTGTAGGACGGCACCCCTCCTCACCATGTGGCCTTTGTTCTCCTCTTGCGCGCTGGAATTCATTGCTTCCAGACGCTCTATCCCACCAGATGCTTCCTCCCTGGTAGCCGTCTTCGTCCACTTCTGCAAGATGTTCGTGTGCGTGTGGCCTCCGGTGAGGGTCTCTGACACATCCCACTCCTTGACGGCCTTGGATAGAGGCACAAGCCATCCTGATGGCGTGCCGGTGGTAGGAGAGGCCGTCGGGGACAGGGTACTCAACTCACCGTGAACCCCTACGCCAGCATCGAGAGGGGCTGCCTGCCAGTACCGGAGGAAGGTTAGGTCCAGAGTGATCAAGCCTTCCTCCAGGTACTGTGGTAGACAGCAAAATCTTCCCTAGGTGGCAATTTTGCCCACTCGACCATGGATGTCACTGTTGCCTCGGTCCAGCATGCATTGCTGCCGACCTGGTGGCGTTTGGCCCACACAACACTGGATGTCATCGCTGCCTTGGTCCAGCGTGCATTGTTGCTGACCTCGGTCTAATAGCAGGTGAGCGTCTCACTGCACAGAGATCGGCTCGGGTAACAACCAAGCAGGCCACGAAGCAAAAGACTACTCGACTTGCAGCTGTTGAGTTCCTTAGTTGTCTTGTATCCCCTTTTGTACCCCAGACTCTATTATCAATGAAAGTAACTCTGTTTCAAGCCCCTTATTCTCTTGTCTTGTATTTCTGTGTTGATGAATGAAAAAGTCATTCTGTTGGTCTTCCATCCATCAGTCACTCGGCCCAAGGTCCGGTAGGAAGGACTACTTTTTAGCTTTTGTGAGGCCCCCTGGTTCTTGATGCCACAAGGACCGGGGGCTCTCTGAGTTGCCGAAGTGGTTGGCGTTTCCCGGTTACTTGCTGTAGATGTATATCTGCTTCCTCATGCGTGCTGCCGATGTCTGGGCAACTTTCTTGGTTTGGCCAGTCGCGATGGCCCCCCGGCAAACGAGCGATAGTGCAACACACAAGCTCCGGAGCCTTCGGGAGGCACCAGCTTTTGGGGGTCCGAGAGTGACCCCCTGGGAGAGTTGGGGTTCCGGCCCCATGGACCGGAGCCCTGTGGCTTGCACAGACACTTAGAAGAAAGGGATAACCGTGTTGTGTAGTTGCATTTTCTTTACTCGATGGCCCCATTATGGCTTGTATTCCTCTGCTAAACTGCTGGACCTAGGCAATTCAATTAAGTAGTGTCCGGACCCTGGTTACCATCCTTCCCAGGGCGGTATGCCAATCGGACCCCCGCACTTGGGTGCTGCGCCGGAAGAGGCAGGACGCACACGCTTTAGGGTGCAGCGCCAGCCAAGCTGGCTACGCACCCTGGACCTCCCACTGGCCAGACACTCCGAAGAAGGGAGGCGTCCTTCCGGCTCCACCGTACCTAGGCAGGAAGATAACCAGAGGGTCCAGAGACAACACAGGTGCCTCAGGTATTTCTGCCTTGTAGCTGGACAACATAACTTTGGCCAAGAGCGAGACAGAGAAACACAACTATGTACACGTTGAGGGTTGCGCAAAAATACACGTAAGCTTGAAAGGAAAGGACTTAGCTGACATGGGTAGAACTTTGCCAATGTCCCAAGCCTGTTCCTCTGGGCCCTTAGCGGCGTAAGGACCCAGGGCGTCCTGGTAGTGTGGCTACCGCTCCTTCCGGATCCTCGGTAACGTAAGGACCTAAGGGGAGTTCGGCCCTTGTCTTTAGCTTGCCGTAGCTGGCGCTCCGAGTCTTCTGCTCGCTGCTGGAGTCGTCCGATGTCCTGCCCGCGTGGTTCATCGTGATGGCCTCCTGGTAGGTGTGGCCACTTAATGGGGGCGCACCTACCAAGTAGACTTGATAAGGCAGGGCGTCAGTGTCGGACCTCCTGGGGGGGGGTCCAGGACGCCACGATCTATTTAGACGGTCCTCAGTCGAGCTACGGGGCTTGGGTAATTCGATGTGGTCGTCTAGGATGTGGTTGAGACCTTGCTCACGGGTATGACCCGCCTGGCTCCCCGGCACCGAGTTGTATCGCCAGGGTGTCCAGCCTCCATACTGCAAATGGTCATGAGGGCAGGATTATCCACAGCGTCTGCGCCAGTGTGTGGATCTTCTTGGCATGAAACTAGTATGCCTTGCATCTCTTCACCAGCTCGACGGTGTCCAGGAGGTCTATGAGCCAGTAGAAGCCATGCCGGAAGGCTTTACCGGCCAGCGTGAATGAAGCGTGGTTGCCGCACTCGCCCCCATGGATCTCTACGAGTAGCTCGCAGCCCTCCTCCTGGGTTATGCACCACATTAGAACGTTGTTGGTGCCATGCCGGTAGAGATCTCCATCTACCAGTGTGTATCTCTTAGCCATACGAATGATCCGCTCAGTGGTTACACGCTCATCGGGAAGGATGTTGTCCTTCAAGTAGATCCAGACCTCCGTGATCCATGCATCAGGACCTACTTGAGCTTCTGGATCAAGGGCGCCGGGTTGCACGGAGTTCCTGGTGACGCATACGATCCTTGGCGAGCGCCATGGTTGCAGGGCCGCCGGGACTGCCAGCTTCGAGGTGCTGGGCTCGCCCCCTTCGCCTGGTTCGGCAGGCCAGGCTGTATGACGCAGTAGCTTCCTTTCAAAGGTGCCTTCGGGGACCGGAGCCCATGTAGAGGATTTTATTGAAAGGTCATCCGCCACCGCGTTGTTGGCGAGGGGAATATGGTACTACTCCAAAGCATGAAATTCCTTCTCCATCCTTTGCACACGGATAAGGTAGGCAGCTAGCTGTGGATCATTGCAGTAGTACTCACGCTCGACTTGTCCGATGGCGAGTTGGGAGTCTCCTTTAACTAGCATCTGCCGCATGCCTAAAGAAAGGATAGTACTCAAGCCAAATCTGAGGGCTTCGTACTCTGCCATGTTGTTAGCAGCCTTGAAGTCAAAGTGCACCATGTTGGGAGTCTCCTGCTTGCGAGATGAGCAGGACCCCCACTCTGGCACCTTGCTTGCACGAGGAGCCGTCGAAGTAGAGTGTCTAGTGGGGTCCGGTGAACACTAGGGCTCTGGGCTCCGGGTTGCCGTTGTCTTGGCCCCCTGGGTGGCATGGAGATGGAGCCCATTCCACCGAAAATGTGTAGGACTGGTGTGTAGGACTAATGTGTGTAGGGTTGGCTCCGAACATACCATTTATAGTTGATATGCATAAGCCAGCATAAATTGTAATGGAGTGCACTGGATAGGATATATTTTTTCTTATTTCTAGCTTCCCTTGGGCGATAGGAGGCAACAGGCTGTATAAGAAGGCAACGACTCGCCCCGGATACTAAGGGTGACTGAACCCTTCCGGGACTTTAGCTGTTTTAAGCCCTGTTCCTAATCTCTATGACACCCTTATAAGAAAGAGAAAAAGAAAAAACATCCTACCACTGTGGGGACCACCCAGTGGTTCACCCACTCCAGGATCGCATAGTGTGGTGCCGTGCGATGCGGCACCCAACAGCACACACGAAAAGAACTAAGAACAACATACAATCTTTTATTTAATAAAACAGCGGAAGTCTTTTACAAAGCCTAATTAACAGCGGAAGTATTATACATAGATGGCCTCTCATCCTAACTATGCACAAGTTCAGCCGTCCAGCCCGGGGACGCTACACACTAGCAGCAAGTAACCGGAGATCACGGCGGCGTGCAGTGCTCCAGCTCGGCCGTGTACCCCGACGGGGGCATCGCCTCGTCCTCGGAACCTTCCTCATAACTCTCACCTGCACACAGCTCAAATATTGCAACCGTGCGCACGAAGGCTCAGCAAGTCTTAACCATCAACCCTAGGCATGGAACTCTACATGCAAGGATGTGTAAGATAGGAAAAAGGACTTTGCAATAAAGACACGCCTACATGTTGATCCTTACTTTCAGTTTTATAGCAACAGTTTAATGAGTCTTAGGCAGCCCTCACATCGGAAGTCCACAATCAAACAAGAAACGCTTTCCCCCGATATGGTGATGCCCAAAGTGGAATATAAACTTAATTAGCTCTATAACTACAGCATACAAGGTTTCAAGTCATTTATAATTCAATGCAGCATATTCAGTTGGCTTATTTCACTTCTTACTACGTCACAGCACAGTGAACAAGCGGGTACTCAAATAACCGCGAGGGACGGTGATTGCAATCAGGACACACCCGGATAACACGTCACATACACCCACTTTCAGAAGCGTGATTCCACACCCCTTCCTACTCTGTTGTATGCGACAACCTTTCAAAGGCAACCCAAATGCCGAACCGGTCCATCCGTAACGGGCAGGAGGTCCCCGCGTGGAGCGTGACTGTGCCTACCGGCAGATTTACACATTGCTACCCTCAACCAACTCCTATTTACGGTTGGGTAAGCCTCGGCACCCAGGTTAACCAATTACATCGGTTTCCTGGTTCCCATATGCCAGTATGCATCCGGTACTGTTCGATACTTGTCTGGCAGGGCCGCACAAGGACGGTCCTCAACCGACACCAACAGGGCTAAGCACGTGAGACCTCTGCTCACTGCATCCTATCCCCCCTGCTGGGTCTCATTTTCATAACTCAAGCCATTTTCTACCTCTTCTCCTTCCGTGTGATAAGTACTATCTCGCGAGTAGCTTCCAACCACTTGACTTCTACCGGAATCCTAAACATTAGCATGGCATTCTCTACTCGTCGAGTTTGTAAACTACCCAACCCTTTATAGGAGTTAAAAAGGCTATGCAAGTGGGGTTTCAATCATCCTAACTCTAATGCATACATTTCAACCTAGACATAAGTGATACAAATGAAAAACTTTATAAAAGTTACTTAAGTGCAGACCGGGGCTTGCCTGGTTGCGAGTCAAATGGAAAGTTAGCTTCAGGTGGGAGGACGTCCAAGGGCTCCAGTGCGTTCTCAACTTCGGTCACTATTATGAAATGTAATAAAATACATGTGTAAGTATTAAGGATTTATGAGAATTGGACTTCTATTCATAGCTATTGCTATTTAGAATCCTTAACTGGCTTTGGGATTTTTACAGTGGATACTAGACTCTCTAAGGATGACCTAAGCAAAACTTGGACACATGTCATTGCACAATGTAGTCTTCAAAATTTCTACAAGTACAATGTGTCTCTGAATTTTGAGCCCAAATCAGGAGCTTTGACATAGCTAACAGTGGAAGATCTGATATAGGTAAGTCTCCATGGTTCTTAAAAAATTTGTTTCACCATTTTTGAAGCTACCAACAGAGAGATATGAATTTTTGAAGTTGGGCAGGAGTTCTGAAAAGTTTCTGTTTAAATTTGAATTTCCAAATAAAGGCTGAACTTTGGGAGGCAATTTAGCCTACCAAATGAACTCCAATGAAGCTCAAATGTTTACTGGAGATCATTAATATCATAAGGAACCTCCTAGCAAAATTTGAAGAATTTCCATAACAGGGATCTTCTGGAATTAATTCCCAAAGACTTAATTTTGATGAATTTTCGAGAAATTTCCAGAAATCACCAGATCAATTTCTTTGCATTTCTGCAAAGTACTGATTGAGAGGAATCCAACAAAATTTGTTTCACAAATTTTGGACATTCCTACTGAAAGTTATGGCCCTTTGAATCTTGTACTAAATCTGAAAATTGAAGAAATGTTTAAACTCTGGCTGTGGACCCCACCCGTGGCGTTATCCACTCAGATGACGGCAACACCGAGGCCACGGGGTTATTCCCGCGCAGCCGCACTGGATCGGGTGCCACAGGCCGATCCCCGTGCGTACACAGAGGCTGACCGGTGGGACCCGGCCCCCCTTCATCTTCCTCGCGCTGTCCGCGCCTCCCGCGGCGGCGCATGCCGGCGAGGCTCGCCGGGATGGGGTTCCCGTGGTCCGTGCTTCCTCAAACTCATCGCCTGTGAGTTCTACACTGCACTGAACACGATGGTGGGGTCGGGAGCCGATGACAACGGCCGGAACGGTGCTTGCACCGGCGACCATGTCGGACCTTACTTCGGCGACCTTGTTCTCCCTCGACAGCGGGTCTTTTGGGCTAGGGTTTGCTCCACAAGCACCAGTGTCACATGGACAACCTCGACCCATAGCCCGCTCTCCATGAAAGCCACCGGAGAGGGGACCTCACCAGCAACCCAAGCCCGCAAAACGCCGGCGACGACAAAAACTCGAAGAACTCCTTCAGTCCTTGATGATTTCTGGCGCCGTTTGATCGAGAAGGGTCGCAGGGATCTAGCAAAGCTTCTCCTAGACCAGAATGAGCTATAGCTATCACAGCATGACGAATTTGATCGTAGACCGAGAGGTGTTGCTATGAACTAGGGTTTAATAAAACCCAAATTTCTCACTACCCGATTGATCAATTGTCCTGAGGCTTTCAGTAACACGATCTACAGACAACAACGCACCTTTCTTGCGCAGGTAAGGGGCGGTGAAACTGGCCGTAGCATGCTGTCCACGGTGAACCTAACGTGGTTCCGCTGAGCACCTCCGAACGCCGGCGCAAATCCTTGGTTTGCGCGTAGAACGAGCTAGGAAGCTTAGGTGGAAGAACGGTGAAGGCTGGAGTACGCTCTTGCGCTTCTTTTTGCTGCTTGGAGCTCGATCGTCCGAGCTCGGGCGAGCGTGGGCGAGGGAGGAACAGCAACGGCGCCGGGCGGTTTCCTTGCGGAAGAAACTGAGTAGCGGTGAGCGTGCGAGGGGGCAAAAGAGCGTTTCGGTGCTGCAGCTGGGGGGCGGAGAGGATCACGCGGCCGAGAAGCAGGAGCTGGCGCGGTGCCGTCCTCGGGAGAGGGTTGCGCCGGGAGCTGGCGTCGCCTCGGCGACCGGCCGGAGAAAAACAGAGGCGGTAGCTCTGTTGGGAGGCTGACAAAAGGAGTCCCACCACCTCTAATTTTTATCCAATTACCACTTATATTTTACCCCAGCTACTCAGAATTAAATTCCATACTTCCACCCCAAGTCATGGTTTAAACTTGCTGAATTCAAATAGTTTGAATTCAGGTGTGAAGTTTGAATTGCATTTGGTCATTTGAATTTGAAATGGAATTTGAATCCTCCATTTTGTATAGTTCCATAAACCTAGCAAACCAAGTCCAAAGTTTCCAATTTTTGGCATGGCTGCTCATTCAAATGTGGAGAACACATTTGTGGAACCAAATTTGCAAATTGGGGGAATTGGAATTTGAAACTGAATTTAAAATTTATATTAAAGGTTCTCCTTTTAATTCCAAACAAATATCAAAACTCCTCCAAATGAGCTGAAATTTGGAAGGGTGAATATTTGAACTATGAAGATCCAAGCTGTGCATTTAGATCTCCATGTTTGGAAGTTTTTGGGAGATTTGAATCCTCATTTTGAACTTACACCGTTATAATTCAAAGTTTTAATTCCCTTCATTTTTCCTAAGTGTACATGAGCTGAAAATTCTTGCTACCACTTTTTTGGGATTTTACATCCCTCCCCCCTTAAAAAGAATCCCGTCCCGAGATTCCAAAGGAAAAGCAAAGTGGGGAAACTTTACCGGGTATATGATGATAGCAAGTCTGGATAGTTAGTTCGTAGATATTCCTCGCTTTCCCATGTCGCTTCATCAGCAGTATGGTTACTCCACAAGACCTTGTAGAACCCTAAGGTCCGGTTTCTTGTGGCGCGAGTCTTCTCATCGATAATCCGGATTGGATACTCCGTGTACGTGAGGTCTGGTTGAAGAACTTCTATGTCTTCAGTGCGGATTTCAGCGGAGGGTTTGAGGCACTTCCTCAGCTAAGAGATGTGGAAGACGTTGTGAATGCATGCGGCGACGCCGGTAAATCCAGGCGATAGGCCACGGGTCCGCATCTTTCAATGACGGCGAATGGACCAATGAACCGCGGCGCAAGTTTACCCTTTACTCCGAAACGATGAACTCCCTTCATCGGAGAGACACGGACATAAACATGGTCCTCGATTTCGAAGTGGAGAGGGCGGCTTCTTTTATCTGCATAGCTCTTCTGACGAGATTGAGCAGCCTTAAGATTGGCTTGTACTACTCGCACTCATTCTTCAGCTTCATTCACAAGTTCAATGCCGTAGATGACTCACTCGCTGGACTCGCACCAATTGAGAGGTGTGCGGCATTTCCAGCCGTAGAGAGCTTCATACGGCGCCATCTTGATGCTAGCCTGATAGCCATTGTTGTAAGAAAACTCCACCAACGGCAAATAATCGTCCCAATTCTTGCCGTGGTGGATGGCACAAGCGCGTAGCATGTCTTCCAGCACTTGGTTCACCCGTTCAGTTTGACCATCCGTCTGCGGGTGATACGCGGAACTTCGGATCAGTTTGGTCCCCAATGACGCGTGCAGCTTTTCCCAAAACCAAGATACGAACAGCGCACCGCGATCTGAAATAATGGAGCGGGGAACACCGTGCAAGCACAAGATCTTTGCAATATACAGCTCCGCATATTGCTTGGTCACGTACTTTGTATGTACGGGGATAAAATGAGCCGATTTGGTTAGTCGATCGACTATCACCCAAATCGAGTCATGCTTGTGAGACGTGAGAGGTAACCCGACTATGAAGTCCATGCTAATATCCTCCCACTTCCACGCCGGAATGTTCAATGGTTGCAGCTGTCCGGCTTTACGCATATGGTCGGCCTTCACACGCCGACACGTATCACATTCGGATACGTACTTTGCGATTTCTCTTTTCATCCGTGTCCACCAAAAACTGGTTTTCAGATCCTGGTACATCTTGTTGCTGCCCGGATGAATAGAATACTTGGACAAATCAGCCTTGTCCAAGATTTTCTTCCGAAGCTTCATGTCACGGGGTACCAATATACGGTCTTTAAACCATAGAGTGTCATGTTCATCTCTTCGGAAGCATTTCATTTCGCCATTCTTCATCCTCCTCCGAATGTGTGACATTCCCACGTCTTTCTTCTGTGCTTCCATAATCTCCTCTCGTATTGTAGGGACGAGAGCAAGATTATACAATGCCCCATATGGAACCAAGTACAGAATCGGCTCCTCCTCTTTAAGTGGGGTGATGGACAGATTGTTGACATGGGATTTGCGGCTTAAGGCATCGGCAACCACGTTTGCCTTACCGGGGTGGTAGTGAATCTCGATCTCATAGTCTTTGATCAGTTCTAACCATCTCCGTTGCCGCATATTCAACCCCTTTTGAGTGAATATATATTTTAGACTTTTGTGGTCGGTGTAGAGGTGCACTAAGTTCCCAAGCAGATAGTACCTCCACATTTTCAATGCCAACACCACAGCAGCGAGCTCAAGATCATGAGTCGGATAGTGCTGCTCGTGGTTACGGAGTTGACGTGAGCCATAGGCGACCACTCTTCCTCCTTGCATCAATACACAGCCAAGCCCGATGCCAGAC
The DNA here is from genome assembly GCA_030760725.1 of Neostapfia colusana. Taxonomy (NCBI): domain Eukaryota; kingdom Viridiplantae; phylum Streptophyta; class Magnoliopsida; order Poales; family Poaceae; genus Neostapfia; species Neostapfia colusana. The sequence goes on along the minus strand of JASWHV010000009.1, from coordinate 35,867,854 downwards.
GCATCACAATATACGTCGAAGGGCTTGGTTGTATCCGTTTGAGCTAACACCGGGGCTGTTGTAAGATGCTTCACTAATGCTTGGAAAGCTTCTTCATAAGTTGAGCTCCAAACATATTTGATCCCCTTCTTCAACAGTTCAGTCATCGGCTTAGCAAGCTTGGAGAAGTTCGGTATGAATCTCCGATAATATCCAGCTAACCCGAGAAAACTCCTGACTTCATGGACTGATGTGGGGGACTTCCATTTCAGCACTTGTTCGATCTTGCTTGGATCAACTGCAATGCCTTCTGCAGAAATAATGTGCCCAAGAAATGGCACTTGGCTGATACAAAACTCGCACTTGCTGAATTTGGCATAAAGCTTATGGTCTCGCAATCGTTGGAGCACGATATGCAAATGTTTGGTGTGTTCTTCTTCAGACTTGGAGTAAACTAAGATGTCGTCTATGAATACCACCACAAACTTGTCCTACTCCGGCATGAACACTGAGTTCATGAGATACATGAAATGTGCCAGGGCGTTGGTGAGACCAAAGGACATGACGAGGTATTCATACAACCCATATCTCGTCGAGAAGGCCGTCTTCGGAATATCCTCCGCTTGGATCTTGATTTGGTGATATCTGGAGCGAAGATCCATCTTCGAAAATACACTCGCACCCACAAGTTGATCGAATAAGATATCGATGCGGGGCAGTGGATATTTATTCTTGATGGTGACGGCGTTGAGAGGCCGGTAGTCCACACACAACCTCAAGGTTTCATCCTTCTTCTTCACAAACAGCGCCGAGCATCCCCATGGCGAGGAACTCGGTCGAATGAAACCCTTCTTCATTAAATCATTGATCTGCTCCTTCAGTTCAGCTAGTTCATTCGGAGCCATCTTGTATGGTCTCCATGAGATTGGTGTCGTCCCAGGTACAAGTTCAATCTTGAACTCGACATTCCTTTCAGGTGGCATGCCCGGAAGGTCATCCGGAAAGACATCCGGGTGTTCACGGACCACACGAATATCCTCAAGTTTTGTGGCTTCCGTGTTATATGTGGCTGGGGCTTTTTGAACCGAACGGTCAAGAATAAGAACATGTGGTTCATGAAGTGGAGAGTTTAAATGAACCACACGTGGAATGATGTCAAGAACAGCACCATGGCGATGTAGCCATGACATTCCTAAAATGACATCCAGTTTCTGAATCTCTAACATGATTAGAGAAGTCGGATATAGATTCCCACCCAACTGTAATGGTGCTCTATAGACCATTCTACCAGCTGTTATTTTCCCACCCGGAGAACATATCAAGTATGAATTATTTGTGGGAATGATAGGCAGTTGATATTTAATAACATAAGACTGACTTATGAAATTATGGGTGGCACCGGAGTCAAAAAGTATGACTACGGGATGATCTAGGTAAGAGAACGTACCCGCGAGGATGGGTCCGCCTTCCGGCACGTCTTCGATGGCTAAGTGGTGGACGTTGCTAGGTTTTGGTGCTGGTTTCTTGGGCTAATTACGGGGCTGATTAGCACCCTGATATGGTGCTGCACCCCTGCCCTGTCGCGGCTCGGGGCAGTCCCTCGAAATGTGCGTGACACGGCCACACGTGTAGAATGTGTAAGGTGTCGGGGTCCCGCCGACTTAAGGACGGAATCCCGGTGCACGCTGCTGAAACGGAGGTGCACGCGGAACCATCCTTTGCTGCTGCTGTTTCTGTGGTGAATACATCGGTTGGAAGCCCGGCGCATTATATTGTCGACCGCGGAACTGAGGCGGTTGCGCCGGTGGCTGCCATCTCTGACCGGATGGTGAGCGATACACCACGCGGTATTTCTGTGGCGTCCCACCACTGCTGCTTGTCAGCGTGTTGCGTTTCCTCTTGTCAGAACCGCGTTCGCGCTGAGCATTTTCTTATAGAATCGTGGCATTAACGAGGTCGTTGAATGTGCAGCGATTGCTTTGGGCGAGATGGACCTTCAGCTTTGAATTCAGGCCCCGGAAGAAAGCATTGCACTTGTTGTCTTCCGTCCCCACAAATCCTGGCACATATTGCGCCAGCCGGTTGAATAACCTAGAGTACTCATGAGCACTCCTCTCGCCTTGCCGTACCGCCAGGAACTCTTGGAGCTTCATTTCCATAACCCCGGGAGGTATGTGATAGGCGCGAAACGCCTCCCAGAACTCAGTCCACGTGACGGCATGGCCAGCCGGTAAGGAGGCGGTGTAGTTCGCCCACCATGTACCGGCTTCTCCCTGAAGCTGTTGCGCTGCGTACAGCGCCTTCTGATGTTCAGTGCATCGTAGTAGCCCGAACTTCGCCTCTAGACTGCGGATAAAGCTGTCCGCCTCCAAAGGTTCTTCGGCCTCCGTGAAGACCGGTGGATGGGTCGCCAGGATTTCTGAATAAGAACTTTGTTGGGGCTGGCGTTGCCCATTGTCTTGGCGTCCTACCTGATGGGACGCATTTTGCTGGACTAGCATCCGCAGCAACTCGGTTTGCTCGTCGCGCTAGCCGAGCACTGCAGCGAGAACCTCCGCAAGATTACTTGGAAGTTCTGGCGGTGGAGGAGGTGGTTGCTGCTGCGTCGTGGTTTACTCCGGAGGTGGAGACTCATCACCACGAACCTGACTCGTACCTCCCTCCTCTTGTGTTGAGCGTGTCCGCACCATTCTGCATTCATATCATTCAAACGATCAGCACATGTTGGTTTATTTCATCTAGTCTATACAATAATAGTGCGAGAATGGAATAAACAGTATGCATAACAATCACACATATGGATAAAGTATAAACTTTATGCAACATATACATCCCTGGACCGTGTCACACGATGGAGTTCCAAAGTATTGAACTCTATGGGTTAAAAGTTCATTTCGACCATCGGGGTCACCACGGGATGTTATGTGTGTTAGCATGCGTAATTCCTCGCTATTGTACTGGACCCAAACATGTACTAACTCGAAATGATACGGCAAATGCATAAACTCCTCAACTCCCAACTCGCTGTTTTACAACAGCCGCTGGATATCGAAAGGTGAAACCTAGTTGTTTGGTTGAAAAATTTCAACATGGTGCCTTGTCCAGCTTCTGGTCCAGCTGACCAGTCTGGGTAATCCAACAGTTTTGCCCACCTTAGAGGCAAAATCTGGACTAGCGTTCCACAACAAAGTTGTAGCACATTTCCTGCACTTTCCAACGGTGTCTTACTTTACCCTTAGAAATTTTTCTACAGAAAGTTGTGGTTGAAATACAGAAAATTTCCAGAGAGCATTTTTGGTCTGCCCTTTTTCTTGGCAGTACCTACTCATCTGAGATTTTCACCCATTGGGAGGGAGATTTTGTTCTGGAGATCTACAGAAAAGTTGTAGAGGACTTCTAAACATTTCCATAATGGTATCCCACACCTCCATTGGTTCAACCAATATTAAGCTATGCCCTGTTCAAGTTCAGCAAAATTTCTGCCGAAAACAGGGGAGATTATTCCTAAGCTTTTGAGATTGAACCTATACTCCCAATTGACTCTTAGTTCAATATAGGAGTTTACTAACCCCTAAATGAATTACTAAACTTCATTGTGACTCTTTTCTTTGAAAATAAACTTTTATGCAGTCGGTACTATGTTTCCTCACCAAAGAAAAATCATAAACCGGTATTCCGGCTTATACGTGTCAAATGGTGGAACTAAAGACGTCACTCACAAACGGTTTCTACAAGTCATGCGCTAACGTGGTTAATGTACCTGCAGAAGAACACATAATAATTGTGCACACAAGGGTTTTTGACATTTCAGTCAGTTCCATATCATAATAAAGACATACGGTCCGTATCATTGCCATACGGATCGTCCTTGAGTCAAGCCACGTCTCAAGGTACATGGTCGTGTTTTCACACCACACGACGGCGAACCCAAGTTAAGCGCGAACGGGTTGTCACGGTTGGGAATTTTATCAACCCAATGGATACCACCTACTGCCTCATGACCGTTGAGGCACGCCGATGGCGAGCGCTGCGTATGGCCCTTTGAACATTGAACGTTCAAGAGTTGCATACTATCGTGTTGCTTACCACACAATGAGGTATTCTCACTTTTGCCTAAAGCACGCTGGAGATCAGCGTTTTCATATGCTCTCAGAACCATGAAGAGGTTCAGAGACTCATATTAACTACCGTGCCAAGCCATGGTATATCTTTCCATACTATTGCTCGTATGGCGAGTTACCGCAATTGATCCGCCTGCGGTGACGTACCTTACCTCTTACCTGACGTCGGAGCGTCGTTTCAGAATGTATAACACATAAGTTAGCTTTTCCACCTAAGTAACTACTACTATCATAAACCTTATGTGGTCTTAGCGACTAATCCTCACTCGACTGTTTCTATGTTTTCAAAATACGCTCTTTTCGAGCGTGCTATTCCCAATGCGGCTCTGATACCACGTCTGTGCGGACCACCCAGTGGTTCACCCACTCCAGGATCGCATAGGGTGGTGCCGTGCGATGCGGCACCCAACAGCACACACGAAAAGAACTAAGAAGAACATACAATCTTTTATTTAATATAAAACAGCAGAAGTCTTTTACAAAGCCTAATTAACAGCGGAAGTATTATACATAGATGGCCTCTCATCCTAACTATGCACAAGTGCAGCCGTCCAGCCTGGGGACGCTACACACTAGCAGCAAGTAACCGGAGATCACGGCGGCGTGCAGGGCTCCAGCTCGGCCGTGTACCCCGACGGGGACATCGCCTCGTCCTCGGAACCTTCCTCATAACTCTCACCTGCACACAGCTCAAATATTGCAACCGTGAGCACAAACGCTCAGCAAGTCTTAACCGTCAACCCTAGGCATGGAACTCTACATGCAAGGATGTGCAAGATAGGAAAAAGGACTTTGCAATAAAGACACGCCTACATGTTGATCCTTACTTTCAGTTTTATAGCAACAGTTTAATGAGCCTTAGGCAGCCCTCACATCGGAAGTCCACAATCAAACAAGAAACGCTTTCCCCCGATGTGGTGATGCCCAAAGTGGAATATAAACTTAATTAGCTCTATAACTACAACATACAAGGTTTCAAGTCATTTATAATTCAATGCAGCATATTCAGTTGGCTTATTTCACTTCTTACTACGTCACAGCGCAGTGAACAAGCGGGTACTCAAATAACTGCGGGGGACGGTGATTGCAATCAGGACACACCCGGATAACACGTCACATACACCCACTTTCAGAAGCGTGATTCCACACCCCTTCCTACTCTGTTGTATGCGACAACCTTTCAAAGGCAACCCAAATGCCGAACTGGTCCATCCGTAACGGGCAGGAGGTCCCCGCGTGGAGCGTGACTGTGCCCACCGGCAGATTTATACCTTGCTACCCTCAACCAACTCCTATTTACGGTTGGGTAAGCCTCGGCACCCAGGTTAAACCAATTACATCGGTTTCCTGGTTCCCATATGCCAGTATGCATCCGGTACTGTTCGATACTTGTCCGGCAGGGATGCACACGGACGGTCCTCAACCGACACCAACAGGGCTAAGCACGTGAGACCTCTGCTCACTGCATCCGATCCCCCCTGCTGGCTCTCATTTTCATAACTCAAGCCATTTTCTACCTCTTCTCCTTCCGTGTGATAAGTACTATCTCGCGAGTAGCTTCCAACCACTCGACTTCTACCGGAATTCTAAACATTAGCATGGCATTCTCTACTCGTCGAGTTTGTAAACTACCCAACCCTTTATTGGAGTTAAAAAGGCTATGCAAGTGGGGTTTCAATCACCCTAACTCTAATGCATACATTTCAACCTAGACATAAGTGATACAAATGAAAAACTTTATAAAAGTTACTTAAGTGAAAACTGGGGCTTGCCTGGTTGCGAGTCAAACGGAAAGTTTGCTTCAGGTGGGAGGACGTCCAAGGGCTCCGGTGCGTCCTCAACTTCGGTCACTATTATGAAATGTAATAAAATACATGTGTAAGTATTAAGGATTTATGAGAATTGAACTTCTATTCATAGCTATTGCTATTTAGAATCCTTAACTGGCTTTGGGATTTTTACAGTAGATACTAGACTCTCTAAGGATGACCTGAGCAAAATTTAGATACATGTCATTGCACAATGTAGTCTTCAAAATTTCTACAAGTACAATGCATCTCTGAATTTTGAGCCCAAATCAGGAGCTTTGACATAGCTAACAGTGGAAGATCTGATTAGGGTAAGTCTCCATGGTTCTTAAAAAATTTGTTTCACCATTTTTAGAGCTACCAACAGAGAGATATGAATTTTTGAAGTTGGGCAGGAGTTCTGAAAAGTTTCTGTTTAAATTTGAATTTCCAAATAAAGGCTGAACTTTGGGAGGCAATTTAGCCTACCAAATGAACTCCAATGAATCTCAAATTTTTACTGGAGATCTGTAATATCATAAGGAACCTCCTAGCAAAATTTGAAGAATTTCCATAACAGGGATCTTCTGGAATTAATAACCAAAAACTTACCTTTGATGAATTTTGGAGAAATTTCCAGAAATCACCAGATCAATTTATTTGCATTTCTGCAAAGTAATGATTGAGAGGAATCCAACAAAATTTGTTTCACGAATTTTGGACATTCCTACTGAAAGTTATGGCCCTTTGAATCTTGTACTAAATCTGAAAATTGAAGAAATGTTTAAACTCTGGCTGTCGACCCCACCCGCGACGTTATCCAATCAGATGACGGCAGCACCGAGGCCACAGGGTTATTCCCACGCAGCCGCACCAGATCGGGTGCCACAGGCCGATCCCCGCGCGTACACAGAGGCTGACCGGTGGGACCCGGCCCCCTTCGTCTTCCTCGCGCTGCCCGCGCCTCCCGCGGCGGCGCACGCCGGCGAGGCTCGTCGGGACGGGGTTCCCGTGGTCCGTGCTTTCTCAAACTTGCCGCCTGTGAGTTCTACACTGCGCTGAACACGATGGTGGGGTCGGGATCCAATGACAACGGCCGGAACGGGGCTTGCACCGGCGACCATGTCGGACCTTACTTAGGCGACCTTGTTCTCCCTCGACAGCGGGTCTTTCGGGCTAGGGTTTGCTCCACAAGCACCAGTGTCACATGGACAACCTCGACCCATAGCCCGCTCTCCATGAAAGCCACCAGAGAGGGGACCTCACCGGCGACCCGAGCCCGCAAAACGCCGGCGATAACAAAAACTCAAAGAACTCCTTCAGTCCTTGATGGTTTCTGGCGCCGTTTGAGCGAGAAGGGTCGCAGGGATCTAGCAAAGCTTCTCCTAGAACAGAATGAGCTCTAGCTATCGCAGCACGACGAATTTGATCATAGACCGAGAGGTGTTGCTATGAACTAGGGTTTGGTAAAACCCAAAATTCTCACTACTGGATTAATCAATTGTCCCGAGGCTTTCGGTAACACGATCTACAGACAACAATGCACCTTTCTTGTGCAGGGAAGGGGTGGTGAAACTGGCCGTAGCGTGCTGTCCATGGTGAACCGAACGTGGTTTTGCCGAGCACCTCTGAACGCTGGTGCAAATCCTTGGTTTGCGCGTAGCACGAGCTAGGAAGCTTAGGTGGAAGAACGGTGAAGGCTGGAGCATGCTCTTGCACTTATTTTTGCTGCTTGGAGCTCGATCTTCCGAGCTCGGGCGAGCGTGGGCGAGGGAGGAACAGCAACGGCGCGGGGCGATTTCCTTGCGGAAGAAACTGAGCAGCGGTGAGCGTGCGAGGGGGCAAAAGAGCGTTTCGGTGCTGCAGCTGGGGGGCGCGGAGAGGATCACGCGGCCGAGAAGCAGGAGCTGGTGCAGTGCCGTCCTCGGGAGAGGGTCGCGCTGGGAGCTGGCGTTCGCCTCGGCGACCGGCCGAAGAAAAACAGAGGCGGTAGCTCTGTTGGGAGGCTGACAAAGGGGTCCCACCACCTCTAATTTTTATCCAATTACCACTGATATTTTTACCCCAGCTACTCAGAATTAAATTCCATACTTCCACCCCAAGTCATGGTTTAAACTTGCTGAATTCAAATAGTTTGAATTCAGGTGTGAAGTTTGAATTGGGTTTGGTCATTTGAATTTGAAATGGAATTTGAATCCTCCATTTTGTATAGTTCCATAAACCTAGCAAACCAAGTCCAAAGTTTCCAATTTTTGGCACAGCTGCTCATTCAAATGTGGAGAACACATTTGTGGAACCAAATTTGCAAATTGGGGGAATTGGAATTTGAAACTGAATTTAAAATTCAGATTAAAGGCTTCTCCTTTTAATTCCAAACAAATATCAAAACTCCTCCAAATGAGCTGAAATTTGTAAGGGTGAATATTTGAACTATGAAGATCCAAGCTGTGCATTTAGATCTCCATGTTTGGAGGTTTTTGGGAGATTTGAATCCTCATTTTGAACTTACACCGTTATAATTCAAAGTTTTGATTCCCCTCATTTTCCTAAGTGTAAATGAGCTGAAAATTCTTGCTACCACTTTTTTGGGATTTTACAACCACTACCTTAAGGGTAGAACATACAGAGGTGTCCTATGACCTGTGGTCTGGGTAGAGGTACCCATCCCCTGCAGCAAGGCAGGCCGACCTAGAGCGGTATGCTTGTACTGGTCAGGAGGAACCCTCCCAGATGGAGGAGGGTTTGTCATCCCTCCTCGGGAAAGCATTGGCCAATGCACCAGGTAGCCCTATCTTGGGCCACCTACTCTTCACGATGGAAGAGGGAACGTTTGGTCAGGCGTGGAGCGTCTTGCGTCGCTCACTGTCGTCGGAGTCAGAGCTCTCAGCTTGGTCATAGATGAACTTCAACGCCTGCTTGGCATCTTGGAACTCCATCTCCTGGTCAGTGCTGACCTCCGGGTGAGCTTTCTGCTTTCCCTCCTGCTGGCGGAAGGGTGCACCGTCCTGGCGCTGCTGCCAGAGCTCTCAGAAGCGCTCCGCCAGCCTCTAGATCTCCCTGCACTCACTGGCGCTGTGCCGGTTGGTTTCGTGGACCAGGCACCTCTGGTCGCTGTCATCGCTGCCAGACGGCTCTCGCGGGCGCTTGTCGGTGCGCGGCCCCTTGCCCCCTGCAGCTGCTACTGCTGCTGTAGTGTGGGCCCTGTCCAGCGGTTTGTCCTTGCCGCCGGCCTTCTTATTCTTCCCGCCAGGGCTCTCCCTGGCAGGCTCACCCCCATTGCTAGGCGTGCCAAATGTCGAAGTGTTTTCCTGCGATACTTCCCCCGGTCTTTCTGAGCAGCCCTCGGAGGTTCTTTTTCCGGAGGAGCTAGTGGAACTTGAAGGTCGGAGTACGATGGCAAGGGTGAACACCGGGATTTACATGGTTCGGGCCGCCAAAGCGTAAAACCCTACGTCCACGGGAGTGCTTGTTGTATTGCTTGTATGTATGGGTGTGTGAGGAGGGATCTGAGTGTTAACCCCTTCTATGTTTGCCTCCCCGATCCTTTTATAGTCCATGGTCGGGGCAGTTACAATGCGGCCTGGGGCCCGACAGGTGGCCCCGTGGCTAACTGTGCCTATACATGAGCTAGGCATTTACAGCTACACGTATTGTTGCTGTTGGTGGAGTTTCGGTGCGCCTCCTGTTCCACGGGGTGCCTCTGTCCGGTAGCAGGTGATGATGAATTACCCGTCCTGTCGTTTCGTCTTCTCGCTCTGCTGGGCAGCTCAGCGCCGTTGGGCGGCACTGTTGCACCATTACGCCTTGTCGCCCTGTCTTTCACCGATATGGCGAACAGACGGAGGACGGAGGCATGCATTGTGCACCATGCTTCTAGGGAAGTCGTGAACCTTGAATGCATGGTCTGACAGCATACCTTCCTCTTTACTCCACGACCATCTGCCCGTTGCTTGTCGGCGCAGAATCCAGGCGGCTGACCCCTGGGACAGGCGCCTCCAGGGGAGCTGTCTTGTGTGGTAGCTAAGGACCCAGAGTTGTTGGACACGTGGCGGCACCGGACCCTTCCCAAGCTGGAGGTCGGCACGGAGCCGTAGGACACATGGCACCTCCGTAGCCCTCCTTGGCGGGAAGGTACACCTGGAGTCGTTGTCCACGTGACAGCACCGGAGCCCAACCAAGCTGGAGGTTGGGCTCAGACCTGTATGATACGTGGCACCTTTGGAGCTATCCTTGATCGGAGGCACGGCTCAGAGGTTCCAGACACATGGCAGCTTCAGAGGCCTCCCCGGCGGGAGGTCGGGCCCAGCACTACTGCTCATGTGGCCGCTTCGGAGCCATCCCCGGTTGGTAACGAGGCACAGAGCCTGAAGACACGTGGCAGCCTCGAAGTCCTCCTTGGCAGGTAGTCGGACTCAAGACTAAGGGCACGTGTCAGCTCCAGAGCCCTAGCGCACGTGGCAGCCCCAGGGTTGTCCATGGGGCCAGGGCACGTGGCTTATGCTGGAACCCATCCCAGCAGGAAGGCGGGCCCAGGCTGTCTTTCACCCACTACGCGGGGGTACCCGGTCTTGAGGGTACTGACATGGTGTATTCAAGAAATGAGGAAGAACACGAGGAACACTTGAGATTGAGATTGCAAAAACTATGAGAGCATCAATTGTATGCCAAGTTAAGCAAGTTTCAATTTTGGCTAAAGGAAATATCATTCTTAGGCCACATCATCTCAGAAGAAGGGGTATCGGTTGATCCTGGAAATGGGAGGGACGTTTTGAAGTGGAATCCGCCGTAGAATGTGAGGGACATTCGGAGTTTACTTTGGATGGCTGCATATTACCGCCGATTCATCAAGGACTTCTCCAAGATAGCAAAGCCTATGACTGAATTACTAATGAAAGGGAAGGCATTTCAGTGGACACAAGCATGACAGGACATCTTTGAGGTGTTAAAGAAGAGATTGACAACGACACTGGTTATTGTATTGCCGGATGTGAGCAAGATCTTTGATATATACTGTGATGCCTCATGAAAGGGAATTGGATGTGAGCTTATGCAAGAAGGCCAAGTGGTTGACTATGCATCGAGGCAACTAAAGAAACATGAGATGAATTACCCTACGCATGATATGGAACTCGCAGCAATGGTACACGCCTTGAAGACTTGGAGGCATTACATACTTGGTCACCGATGTGAAATATATACGGATCACAAAAGCCTCAAGTATATATTCATGCAAACGGATCTAAATTTGAGGCAACGCTGATGGTTGGAACTCATCAAGGATTAGGATGTAGGAATCAATTACCACCACGGGAAAGCTAATGTAGTAGCGGATGCTCTGAGCCGAAAGGGAGCATGCCACCAACTCACGGTTCGGGAGCTGCCACCCAAGCTACTTAATGAGTTTAAACGGTTACATCTCGGGTCCGTGAATGAGATGGAGGTGATAGACCTAAACCCAGTGTTGGAACAGGAGATACGAGATGGTCAGTCAACCAATGAGGAGATAAAGGAAATCAAAGAAAGGATCCGACAAGGGATAGAGAAAGATTTTAAGGAGGATGAGAATGGCATGCTTTGTTTAGGAAAGAGGATTTGTGTGCCTAACATGAAGCACATCTGCGACACAATATTAAAGGAGGCACATGACTCGCCCTATTCCATACATCCCGACTGTACAAAAATGTACAAAAACTTGAAAACATGCTATTGGTGGGATGGCATGAAAAGGGACATAGCTGAATATGTTGCCCTATGCGACACGGGCCAACGAGTGGAGGCTGAGCATCAGAGACCGGCTGGATTATTGCAGCTGTTGAAAGTACCCGAGTGGGAGTGGGAAGAAATTGGTATGGACTTCGTAGTCGGATTGTCACGTACTCAGTCCGGTTATGACTCTATCTGGGTTATCATGGACCGATTGATGAAATCAGCTCTTTTACCCTGTTAGGACCAAGTACACCATGGCGCAGTTAGCCGAGCTGTATATGGAGAACATAGTATGTTGTCATGGAGTTCTGAAGAGGATAGTTTCTGACCGAGGTTCTCAATTTACCTCTAGGTTCTAGAAGAAGCTGCATGAAGCTATTGGTACACGGTTGAATTTTAGCTCCGCATATCACAAACAAACCGATGGGCAAACTGAGAGGACAAATCAAATATTGGAGGACATGTTGAGAGCATGCGCCTTGAAACATGGACGTAGTTGGGACAAGAGTTTACCTTATGCAGAATTCTCGTACAACAATAATTACCAATCCAGCCTGAAAATGTCACCTTTCGAGGCATTATACGGTAGACGGTGTAGAACACCCCTGTTCTGGAACGAGACTGAAGAAAACTAAGTGTTTGGGCCCGAAGTGTTACAGGATACCGAGAAGCAAGTCCAAACAATACGGGAAAACCTGAAGGCCGCTCAGTCACGTCATAAGGGCTATGCGGACAATAGGTAAAGGAGTCTGACCTTCAAAGTCGGAGACTTTGTGTATCTCAAGGTGTCGCCTATCCGAGGCCAATGACAGTTTAACTTCAAAGACAAGCTAGCAACTCGCTACATCGGACCCTTAAGATTTTGGGAAAACGAGGAGAGGTAGGATATCAACTAGAGCTGCCGGCACACCTCTCTGACGTACACGACGTATTTCACGTATCTCAGCTCAAGAAGTGCCTAAGAGTGCCGGAAGAACAAGAACCCATGGATGAGTTAGAACTCCAGCAAGATTCGACCTATGCGGAACACCCTATCAAAATCCTGGATACAAAAGAAAGAGTCACACGGAACAAGGTAATCCGGTGTTGCAAGGTACAATGCAGCCATCATACAGAAGCCGAAACTACGTGGGAGCATGAGGAAGACCCCAAAATGGAATTCCCTCATCTTTTATTCACTCTATCAAATCTCAAGGGCGAGATTCATTTTAAGGGGATACGTTTGTAACACCCTCATTTTCATCATCATGCATTGCATCCATTCTCATGTAGATATCACTTAAAAAAGGAAAGGAAATGAGACAAAACCCTTCCCAATCCGAGTAGGGTTATCCCTCCTAGATGCGGCCTCCTCTTGGAGATAAAACTATGGCCGCACCCCCTTAAATCAAATTCGCCTGGCCGCACCTTGGAGATAAACCTTAGACATAAACCTTAGAGAAAAAATCTTGGAGATAAAATCTTGGAGATAAAACTCCCTGGCTGGCCGCATCTCTTAGAGATAGAGTTCTTCTCCCCCTCCAAACCGAGTAGGAGATTTCATCTCTTAGAGATAGAGTCCTTCTCCCTATCCAAACCGAGTAGGAGATTCCTCCCCATCCAGAAACAAAGCCTGTCGCCCCGCCTGTGAGGGGGCACCTGCCCCGCCACCGACGTGGTCGGCACCGCTCGCCCGGGAATCGCATTGGGTGGTACCATGCAATGCGGCACCCAACTACATGCACGAAAAGACGGTAAGAACATAATGGAACCCTTTTATTTCTCAAGATAAGATCTTTTACAATATAATGTACACACGAAGCGGAATTAAAAAACTGGACAATTACTCACTATCGACCCTAACTACGCCGAAGGGAAGTCATTCGCCCCGTGAACGCTTCAACTAACTTCACCAAGAAAGGTAGCGGCAAGGTTTTCCGATGAGTGGAACGAACCGTGAGGTTCCTCGTCTCACCGAACAAGCCTCTTCATAGCAGGCATCCTGCTACCTGCAAAAACAACTCAGAAGCAACCATGAGCACTAAGGCTCAGCAAGTCTTAACCGTCAATCCTAAACATGTAACTCTACATGCAGGGGTAGTAAGACAGTACGGACATGAATTCGCAAAATGAAGCTTGACTAAAATTGATCCTTATATTCAGATTCTTATAGCCTTCATTTTAGTGGTCCTCACGCCTAACAACACCGGAAGTCCACAATCAAACAAGAAACACTAGTCCCGATGTTGCTAGCCTAAGGTGGAATAGAACTTTAGTTGGCACTATATCTAATTCAGTCAAGGTTCCAATACAATGAATAATCCATGAACAGCAAGTTAAGAGACTTAGTTACTCTTCTTACTACGTCACGGCGCAGTAGGCAAGTACGCTCAATCCTCTTCCGCGAGTGACGGTGATTCGAATCAATAACAACCCGGAATACACGACACATACACCCGCCTCGAAAGACTCTCTCAAGAGCTCTTTCTTACGTTGTATGCAGCAACCTTTCACATGACACCACGACATAGAAAAATGTTTCGCGCCAAGAAGGATGGTCCTCTACGCGGACACGTCGAAGTTGCCTGCTAAAGGATTTACACCTCCCACCTTCTCAACGTCATTCCCACGCGAAGGATGAGTTTCTATATCACGGTCCATTGAGTTACATCGGTTTCATGGGTCCCATAGCCCACTATATATCCGGTACTGCTCCATCTTGTCCAGCAGGGCCGCATACGCGCGGTCCTTAACCGATAAAGACGGGGCTACAACCAACCTCCACATTTGCCTTACCATCCTGGCCCAAGCCCGATGTGGTCTCAAGCATTGTCACACCTATCGCAGGTCGAGACCAACCTTGAGCGCTCCATCCTACAGGAACTCCCCGTCCCCATCTCATTTTTCATGAGGATGCTCTTATCATCAACCTCTCGCGAGTAACTCCATTACTCAACCTTTCTCGCGAGTATATTTTTACTCTCGACTTCTACCGAGCTAGCTACAACATTAGCCTAGCATCTACGACGAGGCAAAGCCTACATTTGTTCTTTGGGAATTTTCAAATACACAGAACTCCTGGAATAAATCCTACAAGATTTTCCTTATATGAATTAATGAGCCACATCCAGGGATTTTTATAAACATTGGGCTGCATCCTTGGATAGTACTCTCTGAGCGGAATTCAACAAAATTTATTTGACAATTTTTGGATACTCCTACACAAAGTTATGGCTCTTCAAAGTTTGAACTGAATTGGGAAAATCCTAGAAAAGTTTAAATGCTGCCGGTGGGCCCCACACATCAGCACTCTCTTCAACCTCGCGCCAAACAGAGGACCCGGCGGCGCCCTCCGGCGAGGGTCGCCGGAACGGCCTTCCTGGCCACCTCCCGACCCCTGCTCGCCGCCCCCCCCCATTTTCCATGCCGCTGAACACGTTGGTGGGGTCGCCGGCGGCCGAAGCTCGCCGGAAACCATCGCGCACCGGTGGCAGCAAGAATTATGGTTCTGGCAAGGTTGTGGCGGCTCATTTCTTCACCAAACGATCGGTTCTTGGGCTCTAAAGAACTGGTGGAAGGTGTAGAAGCTAGACATGGCAACCAAATCCGCTGGGGAGCTCTCCAAACCCATTGGCACCGTGCGCCCAACGTGGTCCGAGGGTGCTCCCTCGACAAAACGTGGAATCTTTCCCTCTAAACCCCATATCTTGGTCTAAAATTGATGGAAGAGGTGCGCTAGCTAGTGAGGAAGCTTCGTGCGATGTTTGAGTCACAAAGAACAAGAATTGAACGTGAATTTTGCAAATCCTTACCTTGGTGTAGGTTTGTGCCGCCCGGGAGGAAAACTCAAAATTCTCCTTCTGTGATCAATGGCTAGGGCTGAGATTCGGGTGTGAGAAGCTCCGGTTGTGGGTGCACCGATGGGGTGGCTCACTTGGACGTGACCTCCTTCGGTTCGGGCTGTCCACGGTGACCGATCTCGGGTTCTTCGGATTCACTCGGGAGCCCGACCGAAACTTCAATTTTCCGCCCGCAAACCAGCACGGGACAGGGGAGGAAAAGTGATAGCCGGTTAGAGCACGCGTTGGTGCTGCTCTTTGCTGTGGGGAGCTCGAGCAACCAAGCTCAGGTTGCTATGTGTGATCAGGAGACCGAGAGCGGCGATGGTCTCCGGTGTTTTTCACAGGGCAGACACAAGAGGGAGAGAACGAGCTGGGAGCAAGCGAAATGGCTTTGTTGCACTCTCTATGTGGGGATTAGGCCGAGCGCACGACCGGAAAACAGGAGGTGGCACCGGAAATCTTCGGGAGGTTTGGTGTCGGCGCTCTGTCGCTCGGGTGTGCAACAGAGATGAAAAAACAGAGGTGGTTCTCTGTGTTGAGTAGCTGACATGTGGGTCCCAGTCCCTCACTCTCTCTTATCCTCCGTGCTTTAAAATTCCAGCACCGCCTTCGTCCAAATTCTGCCAAAATTGGATGGTAGACCAAACAATTTATGAAGAATTTGAATCTAAACTCAGATTTCAAAATTGAGCACGTTTGGTTCAGTTTCCAAATTCAAATTTGAATTTGAATGTGTCCTCATTTATTCCTCAGAATAAATAGTAGATGAGCTCCAAAAATATCCAAATTTGAATTATGAGCTCATGACTACATGGGGAATGCATCGGTGAATTCATTTGGATGCATTTAGGCAATCTGAATATGAATCCTTTTAAAAGATTCAAAATGGTGTTTAAATTTCCCTCCATTATCTACACATGGAGTATGTGCACATGAGAGCCATTTAGGGAGTAAATGTGACGCCCCTATCCCGAGAAGAAAAACCTCTCGAAACCGAGACTGATGTATATGTGTGCCCAGGATGTTCATCACACATACACATATAATCCACAAACTGAATTCAGAATACATATAACCACGAATGAATAGATTCAAGTACTTTATTACATCAATCTTTATTGCAGCGGAAGTTTTATCTTAGCAGCGGAAGTCTTATTCTAGCAGCAGAAGTCTTCTAAACTATAGCGGAAGCAAACTAAGCAGCAGCAGCGGCTCCATCTCTACTCCACAAGCAAGGTTGAGGGTAGATTACACGCCTAATACTCCACGTGGTCTTCATAGTACTCCTCTCCTGTTGTTGATGATGTATGATAATGCAAGGGTGAGTACATGACGTACTCAGCAAGTGCAGAAAGTTTGACATGTAGCTTACAACAAGGTAGGTATAAAAAGGCTCATTGTATAAAAGCAAAGTTTATTTCACAAATCATGATAAAAACAGCAACTAGCTTTAAGTGAATGTAATCTCAACATGTATTTAAACATCAACATACCTCCATCATGATTCACCACTTTTCATATCTCATCCGAACATTTATCTTTCTCAACTTTTCACATGCTCATGAATACATCTCGTATTCACTACCATCTCATCTCATATTCAATTCCATCTCATAACCGAGATAAAATCTCATTGCCATGACTCAACAGTCATGCAACCAATCTCATTACCCGGACTTAACAGTCCCAAAAACCAAATCCAAAGACCAAACCAAATACCATCCCATCTAATCATGTGGGTTGTCCAGGCGCTTGTGACCGTAAGCTCGGCTATCATGATAGTTTTACACTCTGCAGAGGTGGCACCACTTTACCCACAAGTTTGTGATTTCGTCACCCGTCAGCGACTGCAGAACCTCCATTATACCAGTACAAAATCGTTGGTGTATGGCCAAGAGATCACAAAATAGCCTTTACAAAGGGGCTACTAGATGTATGGACTCACTAAGGTTTCACCAGCAGGCTAGAATCTCCAATTCTCCCACCCACAGGCCCCCTCTTGTGCCATGCAGTTCCCAGGGCAGTCCTCACTCGACTCCCATTCCCCGCGCCTTCCACGGTCCATAACAATATAGCAACTTACCTAATTAGTCAGCTAAGCCACACCCATATTTGGCCTTGTGGTGGCACTGTATTCCTGGCATGGCTCGCATGAACCGGTCCTTGGATCTACGGCAAGTAAACCACCATCTCATTCTACCACTTCTACAAAACCAAGCTTGCCTAGATCTCCCTCCGGTTCATGTTTATTAACATCAAGTTCTCATTATCATTACTCATACGAGTGCAGTTAGCTAGACACATTCTATCGCTTCCCATATCCTGTAGATTAGCGAAGCAAAAAGCAAAAACGACCATACCCGACTCGTCAACTGTCCCGGCGACAAGGGTGGTTAACAAAACTAGTAAACTCCTAGAAAAGGGTTTCCCATCAAGTTGACTCAAGCACACACACCTTTTCGCAAATAAAACAGTTTTCAAAACATGGGATCAATATGGTCAAGGGGCACTTGCCTTGTTCCTGTGGCTTCTGTTGCTCTGGGATCTCAAAGTCTTGTTGTTGTAGTTCTTCGTAGATAGCTCCCTGAGCTTGTCCTACTAATTACGATCACGCACATACAAGATTTATAGCAATCAATCATCATGCACAAACTTTACTCAAGATGTAATGGTGCATATGCATGCTAATCCTATGGTGCAGTTTAGTTTGTACGTGTTCTTGCATGGGTTTGCATGGGGTTTCTTGATGAACAGAGGTGTAAAGATCAAATGTGGACGTGGCGATGATCTTGACTCAAGATCTAGATCAGACTGATCAACACGTGATCTGTCCACGAAAAGGCTTCTGCTCGAAGGGATCAAAGAACAGATGCAAAGAAACCGCGATGATGTCGTAAGGTGGTATTGGAGACCTACCTTACTTCCTTCGAGTCCTTCCTCCAGAAAAACAGATCGTCGGCTCTCCTCCGGTGATGGCGATCGTGGTTCGGGCTCGTCGGCGGTCTCTCCGGTGGTCAAACTCCGGCGAAGGGGTTTAGCTTGGCGAGTTGGGGGCTAGGGCTTCTAAGTTGTCGGCTTAGAAAAGATGTTACGACCAAGGGGTTGTTTTAGGTTCTATTTATAACCGGAAAAAGAAGAGTCCTAATCTAATTGGATTTTGAATAAGAGTCCTATTCAATTTTTTTTTGAATCTTAACAACTTATCTTCAATTGATTTGGTGCGGTAACCTCGTGGAAATCGTGTCAGTTTCCTACGTATCGGTATTCCCGCGCATACAGAAGCAAAAACCGCTTCAGATCTCGTCACCTCCGCGGTGATAAACTCCGGAGGCTCCACGTGTCCAGCAGAGGCCGGACCTCCCTTTTCCACAGAGGCGAGCTCCGGTTGTGCCGCGTGTCAGGCGGGCGAGACCTCCCCTCTCCCCGGAGGTGAGCTCCGCGTGCGCCATGTGTCCTGGCGGGTCGGGACCTCCCCTCTCTACAGAGACGAGTTCCGCGTACGCCACGTGTCAGTGCCGGACCTCCCCTCTCTTCGGAGGTGAGCTCCGATAGTGCCACGTGTCAAGCAGCGCCAGACTTCCTTTCTCCTCAGAGACGAGCTCCGAGGTCGACACGTGTCCATCAGCGTCGGACCTCCCGGAGGTGAGCTCTGGAGGTGACACGTGTCCGGTACTTTCAGACCTCTCAGAGGTTAGCTCCGAGAGTGACACATGTCCCGCGCGGCTGGTCCTCTCTTTTCCGCAGTGACTAGCTTGGAAGGCGACACATGTCCTGCGGGGCTGGCCTCGCTTCTCCGCAGAGGCCAGCTCCGGGAGCAACAACGTGTCCCACGGGGTCGGACCTCGCCCCTTTTTCAGGGGCAAGCTCCGAGCCTGCCACGTAGCCGGTTAGCGGCGGACCTCTCCCCCTTTGCGGGGATGAGCTCCGAAGGCGCCACGTGGCCAGCGGGCCGCGGAAAATGTCTTCGGCGCTTCTCGGTGAACTGGAATTAGCTCTTTTGGGCTATCCTTTTGATTCTTTTTCTATTTCCACTTCTTTTAAAATGTTTTATCTCTATAAAATATGAGTGCCTGCAGAAATCAAAACTGAGGGTGTCACAAATCTACCCCCCTTAAATTGAATCTCGCCCTCGAGATTCGCTAGTGGAGAATAGATGAGGGAATTCTGCCTTGAGGTCTTCTTCACGCTCCCATGTGGCTTCAGCTTCTGTGTGATGGCTCCATTGTACCTTGCACCAACGGATCAATTTGTTCCTCGTGACCCTTTCCTTCACGTCCAAAATTCGGACAGGGTGCTCTACATGGGTCAGATCCTCTTGAAGCTCAAGCTCTTCCATCGGTACTTGTTCTTCTGGTACTCTCAAGCACATCTTGAGCTGGGATACATGAAACACGTCATGCACGTCAGAGAGGTGCATTGGGAGCTCTAGTTGATAGGCTACTTCTCCTCGCTTGTCCAAAATCTTAAATGGCCCGATGTAGCGAGGTGCTAGCTTGCCTTTGACGTTGAAGCGTCGTTGGCCTCGGATAGGCGATACCTTAAGGTATACGAAGTCTCCTACTTCAAAAGTCAAATTCCTTCGCCTATTATCCGCATAGCCTTTCTGACATGACTGAGCGGCCTTCAAGTTCTCCCGTATCGTTTGGACTTGCTTCTCAGCTTCTTGCAGCACTTTGGGTCCAAACACTTGGTTCTCTCCGGTCTCGTTCCAAAACAGAGGCGTTCTACACCGTCTACCATACAATGCTTCGAAAGGTGACATCTTCAAGCTAGCTTGATAGCTGTTGTCATAGGAGAATTCGGCATACGGCAACCTCCTATCCCAACTACGCCCATGTTTCAAGGCGCAAGCTCTCAACATGTCCTCCAAAATTTGGTTTGTCCTCTCGGTTTGCCCATCGGTTTGCGGGTGATAAGTGGAGCTAAAATCCTGTCGTGTACCCATAGCCTCATGCAGCTTCCTCCAGAACCTAGAGGTAAACTGAGAACCCCGATCTGGGACTATCCTCTTCGGGACTCCATGGCGGCACACGATTTGCTCCATGTACAGCTCAGCTAGATCTGCCACGCGGTACATGGTTTTAACATGAAGAAAATGGGCTGTTTTTGTCAATCGGTCCACGATAACCCAGATGGAGTCGTAACCCAACCGAGTACGTGGCAATCCAACGATAGAATCCATACTGATGTCTTCCCACTTCCACTCGGGTACCTTTAAGGGTTGCAAAAGTCCAGCGGGTCTTTGATGTTCGGCCTTCACCCGTTGGCATGTGTCGCATAAGGCAACATACTCGGCTATGTCCCTTTTCATACCATCCCACCAATAACAAGCCTTGAAGTCCTTGTACATCTTTGTACTGCCGGGATGTATAGAATAAGGTGAGTCATGTGCCTCTTTTAATATCGTGTCGCGGATATGCTTCACGTTAGGCACACAAATTCTTTTCCTAACCAAAGTTTACCCTTTTCATCTTCCTTGAAGTCCTTTTTTATACCTTGTCGGATCCTTTCCTTGATCTCCTTGATCTCCTCATCCGTTGCTTGGCCATCTCTGATCTCTTGTTCCAGCAAAGAATGGAGTTCCATTACTTCCATCTCATTCAAGAACCTGAGATGTAACCGTTTGAACTCCTTGCGTAGCTCGGGTGGTAACTCCCGAACCGTGAGATGGTGACATGCTCCCTTTCGGCTCAATGCATCAGCTACTACATTGGCCTTTCCGGTGTGATATTTGATTCCAACATCATAATCCTTGATGAGTTCCAACCATCGACGTTGCCTCAAATTCAAATCCGTTTGGGTGAATATGTACTTGATGCTTCTATGATCCGTATAGATCTCACATCGGTGGCCAAGGATATAATGTCTCCAAATCTTCAATGCATGCACCATGGATGCGAGCTCCAAGTCATGTGTAGGATAATTCAGCTCGTGTTTCTTGAGTTGTCTCGATGCATAGGCTACCACTTGTCCCTCTTGCATGAGCACACATCCAAGCCCTTGTCTGGATGCGTCACAATATATGTCAAAGCTCTTGCTCACGTCTGGCAATACAAAAACCGGTGCTGTGGTTAGCCTTTTCTTGAGCTCCTCAAAGCTTTCATGGCACGCTGGGGTCCACTGGAACGCCTTCCCCTTCATTAGCAACTCCGTCATAGGCTTTGCTATTTTGGAGAAGTCCTTGATGAAACGTCAGTAGTATCCAGCCATCCCAAGAAAACTCCGAATATCCCTCACGTTTTGCGGTTGGTTCCACTTCAGAACATCTGCCACTTTTCCGGGATCAACCGATACTCCTTCCTCGGAGATAATGTGGCCTAGGAACGATATCTCCTTTAGCCAGAATTGACACTTGCTGAGCTTGGCATACAATTGATTCTCTCGCAGCTTTTGCAATGTCAATCTCAAATGTTCTTCATGTTCCTCCTCACTTTACGAATACACCATGATATCGTCGATGAAAACCATGACGAACTTATCTAAGTACTCCATGAAGACCTTGTTCATGAGGTACATGAAATATGCAGGTACATTTGTTAACCCAAAAGACATGACGGTATATTCATACGAACCATACCATGTTTGAAAGGCAGTCTTGGGTATATCGGAGGGCATAATCTTCAGCTGGAAGTATCCTGACCGAAGATCAATCTTGGAGAACACTTGGGCTCCTTTCCTCTGGTTGAACAGGTCGTCTATACGGGGCAGAGGGTATTTGTTCTTGATCGTCACCTCGTTGAGAGACCTATAGTCCACACACATCCTTTGGGTCCCATCCTTCTTGTCTTCGAAGAACACAGGGGCTCCCCATGGTGACGAGCTTGGGCGTATAAATCCCTTCTCTAACTGCTCCTGGATTTGCTTCTTGAGTTCCACTAGTTCATTAACGGGCATCCTATAGGGTCTCTTTGCTATAGGTGTAGTTCCAGGTACCAAGTCAATGGAAAATTCAATGTCCCGGTCAGGTGGCATACCTGGAAGTTCTTCCGGGAACACGTTCGAGAATTCTTGAACTACCGGAATGCTTTCTAGGGTTGCTTCTTCGACGTGGTTCAACGTCGCCTTCTCGGTTGCCGGTTGGGCTGACTCGAACTCAATACGGGTACCGTGCTCGTTTGTCAACTGCACGCTCCTCTCAGCACATTGAATTACTCCGTTGTGCTTGCTTAACCAATCCATTCCAAGTATTATGTCAAGCCTTTGGGAATCCAAGACAATGAGGTTGGCAAGGAAGTCTACCCCCCTTATTTTAAGGTTTACTTTCGGACATACTATATTAGTCCTCATATCTCCATCGGGAGAATTAACTAACATAGTATATTTTAAGTGTAATATGGGTAGATTATACTTGGCAACATACTTGGATGATATTAATGAATGTGATGCTCCAGAATCAAATAAAATGGTGTCTGGGTTGGAGTTGGCAAGGAACATATCAATGACGACATCCCCAGCCTGTTGCGCTTCCTCAGCAGAGACATGGTTCATGTTGCCGCAATCATAGTTCTGCTGTCCACGGTTTCCTTGATTGGCTCCTCCGTTCGGCTGTGGGTTCTGCTTGGGCACGTTGCTTGGTTGTCCAGGACCTCTCTTTGGGCACTGGCTCACAAAGTGTCCCAAAGCATGCCTTGTTGCCTACGACAGCAGGTACGTTGGGGCGGGGGTTTTGAACAGGAGCGCCCATGTTGGGTCAGGGCGCAGGAGGCAAAGGCACACGAGGTGCTTGCATGGCAGGACGTTGTTGTGGTGGTTGATTAGGGCGAAAAGTAGGAGCGGACGATCCATACTATGGTGCAGCTGGGGGCATGTACCTGGGGCTTACGTTGCTCCCTTGTGGCTGGTATGGCATCTTTCTTTTGCCCTCTTGCTCGATCTCTCGGATCTTGCTTTCAACCACTATGGCTTTGTCAACTAGCTTCTGGAAGTTTGCATAGTCATTGTGGAGGAGTTGAACCTGGATCTCATTGTTCAACCCTCTCATGAACAAATACTGCTTCCGTTGGTCCGAGTTGACATCTTCGGGGGCATACCTTGACAGCTGCGTGAACTTGTTAAGGTACTCATTCACACTCTTCTGTCCTTGGCGGAGACCTTCAAACTCTTGCCTTTTGAGCATCATGACTCCCATAGGGACGTAATGAGAGCGGAAACTCTCCTTGAACTCAGTCCAAGTAATAGTCTTCGGGTTGTCATGAGCATTGCAAAGGGCGTCCCACCAGTCAGCGGCTGCTCCCATGAGTTGGTGTGATGCAAAGAGAACTTTCTCTCGGTCATTACACTGAACTATGGCAAGCTTCTTCTCCATGGACTTCAACCAATCATCGGCCTCCATGGGATCATTAGCTTGAGCAAAAGTGGGTGGTCAAGTCCTCATGAACTCTCCCAGTCGGTTGTGAGCGGACGGTGGTGGTGGTGGTGGTGGTGGTGGCGGGGGTGCAGAAACGGGGTTATTGTTGTTGGCTTGCAGCTGACCCAAAGTTTGGATCATGGTTTGCATGAGCTGATTCTGCATAGCCATCAACCTTTCAAGGTTGTTTCCACCAGCCTCGGGGTTGACATTCTCAGGAACTTCGACGTGGTCATCATCTTGGTTGCCACGGACGTTCCTCCTTTGCCGGCCAGCGTTTTCTCTCACCATCTTTTTTGGATAGAATAGAGGTTAGAAGTTTAGATGGATTCCCACCCCCAACTATATGCATCAAGGGTATGAACTATATATGATCCTATATGAGGATGTGAACACATGTCGAAGCATCTCACATCTCTCTACTATGTGTGGATATGGACAATGCTGAAACGTCCCACAACTCACACTAAGCACACAATCACAACAATCATCACAAAAGTTCAGCACACAACTCCTATTCAAGGCTTACTCAATGGGGGTCCTATGTGGTTTGGGGTGATACCAATCTGTGACCAATCTGTGACTACCAATCTGTGACTTTGTCCTATGGTCAATGGGGTTCTAATATACTCTTTTCTTTGCAAACCTCCTTTTTCATGCAGTTCAAAACATATAACGGTCCTACGTTTCCTCACCAAATTAAAATCCTAACCGGCTTTATAGCGGCATATACGTCTCAAGTGGTGGCACTAAAACGATCACTCACACACGTTTTGTAAACGACATGTTCTAACGTGGTAAAGGTACCTGCAGAAAACCACATAATAATGATGCACACAATGGTTTGTCATTTCAGGCAGGTCCATATCATAGTAAAAACATACGCCCCGTATCATTGCCATACGGGCCGTCCTTGAGTCAAGCCACATCTCAAGATACATGATCGGGTTATTCACCACCCGACGGGGGCTCCACACCTTTGCAATAAAGCACACTGGTGGAACAGCACTTTCGTATGCCTCATAGGACATGAAGAGTCCTAGAGAACACACTTCGTGTTACAAACCACACGATGGGGTCTCCTCCTATTGCCCCTGGGTTTGCGCACTGGAGGCTAGTGCATTTCATATGTCTCTAAGACATGAAGAGTCTTAGAAAACATATTCACTTGCCGTCCATTGCTGAACAGAACATCCCACACTACTTTCCTCGTATGGGGGAGCTAACTGAAATTGATCCGCTTTCGGTTGCATTCCTTACCATGCTTACCTATACGTAGGTGCGTTGTTACGGAATTAAAATACGGAATATTAACACACTGTCAGCTTGCCACCGAACTATGCTATTAATAGTCCTTATGTGGGCATACTATACGTTCCTCACTCGTATACCTCTAAGTTTTCGAAAATATGCTCTTTTCATGTGTGCTATTCCCAATGCGGCTCTGATACCACGCTGTGAGGGGGTGCCCGTCCCGCCACCGACGGGGTCGGCACTGCTCGCCCGGGAATCGCACTGGGTGGTGCCGTGCGATGCGGCACCCAATAGCATGCACGAAAAATGGTAAGAACATAATGAAACCCTTTTATTTCTCAAGATAAGATCTTTTACAATATAATGTACACACGCAGCGAAATTCAAAAAACTGGACAATTACTCACTCTCGACCCTAACTACGCCGAAGAGAAGTAGTTCAGCCCGTGAACGCTTCCTACTAACTTCACCAGGAAAGGCAGCGGCAAGGTTTTCCGATGAGTGGAACGAACCGTGAGGTTCCTTGTCTTACGGAACAACGCTCTTCATAGCAGGCATCCTGCTACCTGCAAAAACAACTCAGAAGCAACCGTGAGAACTAAGGCTCAGCAACTCTTAACCGTCAATCATAAACATGTAACTCTACATGCAGGAGTAGTAAGACAGTAGGAAAATGAATTTGCAAAATGGAGCTTGGCTAAACTTTATCCTTATATTCAGATTCTTATAGCCTTCATTTCAGTGGTCCTCGTTCCTCACAACACCGGAAGTCCACAATCAAACAAGAAACGCTTATCCCGATGTTGCTAGCCTAAGGTGGAATAGAACTTTAGTTGGCACTATATCTAATTCAGTCAAGGTTCCAATACAATGATTAATCCATGAACAGCAAGTTAAGAGACTTAGTTCCTCTTCTTACTACGTCACGGCGCAGTGGGCAAGTATGCTCAATCCTCTTCCGCGAGCGACGGTGAGTCGAATCAATAACAACACGGAATACATGACACATACACCCTCCTCGAAAGACTCTCTGAAGAGTGTTTTCTTATGTTGTATGCAGCAACCTTTCACATGACACCCCGACATAGAAAAATGTTTCGCGCCGAGCAGGATGGTCCTATAAGCAGAGACGTCAAAGTTGCCCGCTAAAGGATTTACACCTCCCGCCTTCTCAACGTCATTCCCACGCAAAGGATGAGTTTCTATGTCACGGTCTATCGAGTTACATCGGTTTCATGGGTCTCATACCCCACTATATATCCGGTACAGCTCGATCTTGTCCAGCAAGGCCGCATATGCGCGGTCCTTAACCGATACGGACGGGGCTACAACCAACCTCCACATTTGACTTACCATCCTGGCCTAGGCCCAATGTGGTCTCAAGCATTGTCACACCCATCGCAGGTCGAGACCAACCTTGAGCGCTCCATCCTACAGGAACTCCCCGTCCCCATCTCATTTTTCATGAGGGTGCTCTTATCATCAACCTCTCGTGAGTAACTCTATTACTCGATCTTTCTCGCGAGTAGCTTTTTACTACTCGACTTCTACCGAGCTAGCTACAACATTAGCCTAGCATCTACGACGAGGCAAAGCCTACACTAAACCTTATACTCAGGGATGTAATAGCCATGCAAGTGGGTTTCAATCATCCTAGACATAATGCACAATATCAGGTCTAATAACCATGAGGTGAAGTAAAGCAAAATTTAAAACGGTAATTATATGCAAACCGGGGCTTGCCTTGCTCAACAGTTTTGTTAGAAGCTAGGAGTTAGTCTTCCTCCGGAGAATCCGCCAAACTCATCACGAGATGGAGATCCTCGCTGCGGAGTCGAGTCCTCGTCGAACGTCGACGTCACGTGAGCTATTGAGATGTAATGCACATATATTTCAAAAGTTACTTATAAAATGCTTTAAGAACTGTTGTACAAGTTAACTCACACTTAAGAGGTACAAACAACAGCAAGGTTTCTGTTGTTCGATCTACAACCTTAGAGATGATGAAAGCTAGGTGAAAAGGAGGTACTAGTAATCACCATGTGATTAAGTCCATTATATGAACACTTAAACTTAGAAGGATGGTAGCTCAAGTTCCAGAAGTCCAGTGAATCTGAAAATTTACCCACAGCTTCTATGGAAAGTATTTAGGCAGTGTGCAAAAATTGAGCTCGTGAAATGGCCCAAGGTGATCACAATAATTCCTTATGTGATTTTCACTAATCTGCCTTCACCTCCTAGTTCTTGAGATTTCCTATGCTGGAAAGTAGACTTTTTGTTAATTACAAAAGTTCCTGAGTCCATAGGAAGTGGTTTTACCATTTTTGGAGTTTGCTACATGGAGATATGGATTTTACAAGCTGGGAGAAAATTTCTGAAAAAGGTCTCTGTTATTTTTCCTATTTTTCAGAGACATAGAGGATTGAAACAACATTTGGCCAAGAAAATGAAGTCCAATGCCTCTGAAATTTTTACTGGAGTCCAAGTATATTTGGAAGGATCTTCAGCCCAAATTTGGGAATTTTCCAATACACATAACTACTGGAATAAATCCTACAATATTTTTTATAAGAATTAATGAGCAGAATCCAGAGATTTTATTAAACATTGGGTTGCACCCCTTGATAGAAGTCTCTGAGCAGAATCCAACAAAATTTATTTGACAATTTTTGGAAACTCATACACAAAGTTATGGCTCTTCAAAGTTTGAACTGAATTGGGAAAATCCTAGAAAAGTTTAAACGCTGCCGGCGGGCCCCACACATCAGCACTCTCTTCAACCTCGCGCCAAACAGAGGACCCGGTGGCGCCCTCCGGCGAGGGTCGCCGGAACGGCCTTCCTGGCCACCTCCCGACCCCTGCTCGCCGCCCCCCTATTTTCCATGCCGCTGAACACGTTGGTGGGGTCGCCGGCGGCTGAAGCTCGCCGGAAACCATCGTGCACCGGTGACAGCAAGAATTAGGGTTCCAGTGAGGTTGTGGCGGCTTATTTCTTCCCAAACGATCGGTTCTTGGGCTCTAAAGCACCGGTGGAAGGTGTAGAAGCTAGACATGGCAACCGAATCCGCTGGGGAGCCCTCCAAACCCATCGGCACCGTGCGCCCGATGTGGTCCGAGGGTGCTCCCTCAACAAAACGTAGAATTTGTCCCTCTACACCCCATATCTTGGTCTAAAATCAATGGAGGAGGTGCGCTAGCTAGTGAGGAAGCTTCGTCCGAAGTTTGAATCACTAAGAACAAGAATTGAAGGTGAATTTTTCAAATCCTTACCTCGGTGTCGGTTTGTGTCGCCCAGGAGGAAAACTCAAAATTCTCCCTCTGTAATCAATGGCTAGGGCTGAGATTCGGGCGTGAGCAGCTCCGGTTGTGGGTGCACCGATGGGGTGGCTCGTTTGGCCATGACCTCCTTCGGTTCAGGCTGTCCACGGTGACCGAGCTCGGGTTCTTCGGCTTCACTCGGGCGCCCGACCGGAACTTCAATTTTCCATGCGCAAACGAGCACGGGAGAGGGGAGGGAAAGTGATAGCCGGCTAGAGCACGCGTTGGCGCTACTCTTTGCTGTGGGGAGCTGGAGAAACCGAGCTCGGGTTGCTAGGTGTGATCGGAAAACCGAGAGCGGCGATGGTCTCCGGTGTTTGTCGCGGGGCAGACCCGAGAGGGAGAGAACGAGCTTGGAGCAATCAAAATGGCTTTGTTGCACTCTCTGTGTGGTGATTAGGCCGAGCGCACGACCGGAAAACAAGAGGTGGCACCGGAAAGCTTCAAGAGGTTTGGCGCCAGCGCTCTGTCACTCGGGTGTGCAACGGAGAGGAAAAAACAGAGGTGGTTCTCTGTGTTGAGTAGCTGACATGTGGGTCCCACTCCCTCACTCTCTCTTATCCTCCGTGCTTTAAAATTCCCCCACTGCCTTCGTCCAAATTCTGCCAAAATTGGATGGTAGACCAAACAATTTATGGAGAATTTTAATCTAAACTCAGATTTCAAAATTGAGCAAGTTTGGTTCAGTTTTCAAATTCAAATTTGAATTTGAACGTGCCCTCATTTATTCCTCGGAATAAATAGTAGACGAGCTCCAAAAATATCCAAATTTGAATTATGAGCTCATGACTACACGGGGAATGCATCGGTGAATTCATTTGGATGCATTTAGGCAATCTGAATATGAATCCTTTTAAAAGATTCAAAATGGTGTTTAAATTTCCCTCCATTCTCTACACATGGAGTATGTGCACATGAGAGCCATTTAGGGAGTAAAGTTCTTTCCCAAGGTTAACATGTGTTGAGCATGGGCTAGAGAAAAATTTTAACTCCCTCACATGTTCATTTTTGTGTTCATCATTGCATGTGACACAACTCAAGCTATTCCTTTGCCTTAACTTTGTTTCACAATGTAAAATAAAACTTTACAAAAGTTAGGGCTGTTACACCCCCCTTGCTGCCCTGCTGCGCCCCTGCCAGGAGAAAGCCCTTGGCTGCCGCCCTGCTTCCCTACTTGCTCGACGGCCGCTGCCTTGCTTGGCTGCTGCCCTGCTCGTCTAAAGAAAACCCCCCAGCAGCACATCATTGTCCACAAGAAAAGCCCTAGCCGCTGCTACCACCAACGGGAGAAGAAAGAAGACCAGCCGCAGAGAAGAAGAAGAGGAGGAAGAGAAGGCAGGAGCCGTCGTCCTCCGTACAATGTCGCTGCCGTCGTCCTCAACCCCGTTGCATCGCACCCAGCAACCAGGAGCTACTGCACATAAGTAGGACAGACCCCGTCTTATGTTTTAATGACGGTTTGATCTCATACCCGAGCTAGGACCATAGCCACGTCCAAATTGGTTTCCAGCAGCACTGATCATCCACTACTACAAAAACCATTGCACATGCGTCTCGTTTTTCAGACCCAAGGGGTCCCTAAAAAAATGCGCCTGTTATGTCGAATGAATTAATAGCCGCCTGTGATGAATGAACATCATAGACGGCTCTCAAAGGCAAACCGCCTACATAAACACATCAATGTTCATAGGCGGACCGTGGAGTAGGAGCCACCTACAATTTTGGCAATTAATACAGGCGGCTGAAGCGACCCGGCATGCGCGACATTTGCGGTTAACGAGGGGAACGCGCCTTTGAATTCAAATCGAAGCCACCAAACATTGCGGCCCAGTATTCATCAACCAGCATCAAACATTAAAAAGACAACAAACAATTCAATAATTGATAACAAACATTCATCATCAAACAAATATTCATTAAAAAATAAATTTTTACAAAGAACAAAAGAAAACTAGATCGCCTAGTCCTCCGGTGGCGGAGGAACACCACGCTTGTCGGCGATCGCCTCCACCAACTTCCTGCTGCCTTCCACCCCAATTACCTCACCGACTGTCTCCCACATCGCGTCAAGGCGAACGACCACTGTGCTTAACCCGAAGAGGTAGTGGCCTATGGTGCCCATTCCAGTACATTCTGGAAGGCAACCAAGGCCCAGAAGCTGCATGGCATCAGATGTATTATTAAATACATCCTTCGCCATCTGCAGGTGCAACGGTGATAGGTCATCCGCCTCTGCCCTGAGGGCAACCAAACTCTATCCTAGGAAAGCGAGTTTCCCAAGCAGGTACTATCTCTCTTCCGCCCAGGATGGCAGCGGAGGTGCGGTTGGAGCCGGGGACTGGGGTGCGGTTGGAGCCAGGGACGGAGGCGCGGTTGGAGCCGGGGATGGAGGTGCAGTTGGAGCTGGGGGCGGAGGCGCGACGAGTGGAGAGCATGGTCAGGAGCGCTTCGTCGGTGGTTCCATTAAGACTAGGGCTATGGTGCGGCGAGGAAGATGAAGACTAGAGGGAAGAGGAAGACTGTGATGGTGGTGCAGAGAACGGGAAGGTGCAAGTTATAATGGTACGGAGAAGGAGAGGTCAGATTGCACCCTGCAACCAGGAGCCACTGCACGTAAGAAGGACAGACCCCATCTTATGTTTTGATGACGGTTTTGCAACACCCGGTTCTGAAAATGAACCAAGTGAATGCATATGTGTGCCCAGGATGTTCATCACACATACAGATGTATTCCACAAACTGAATTCAGAATATAACCATGTATGAATAATGTTTAAGTACTTTATTACATTGACTCAATGTCTCACTTATGAATATCCAACTTATTTAGCAGCAGAAGACTCTAAACGATAGCGGAAAATGACTAAGATAGCAGGCTCCAACTTCAACTCCACAGGCATGTTGATAGTAGTGCGCACGCCTAGTACTCCACATGTTCCTCGAAGTACTCTTCTCCTATAGCTGATGTATATGTGGGAATGCAAGGGTGAGTACATGTTGTACTCAGCAAGTGTGGGAAAAGTATGACATGTAGCTTACAACAAGGTAGGCAATAAAAAGGTTCATTGCAGCAAGCAAATTTTATTTCATAAACAAGTTAAAAACAGAAACTATCTCTAGGTGAGTTTAATCCCATCATAACAAAGTATTTCATCAACATTGCTTCATCATAATTCACCATTTATCAAGTACCAACCAGCAATTAATCTTTCTCAAGTTCGTCTCATACTCAAAAATATTCATAACCATCTCATATTCATATAATCGAAACCAAACTCATTGTCATGACCCAAAACAGTCCCAAAACCAATCCCAATGACCATACCCAAATAAACATCCCAAGTTTTTCCTCTAATCATGGAAGTCAGCCAGGTTCTTATAACCGGAAGCACGGCTATCATGATAGTTTTACACTCTGCAGAGGTGGCACCACTTTACCCACAAGTTCGTGATTTCATCACCCGTCGGCGACTAGAAAGAACCTCCATTATACCAGTACACAACCGTCGGTGTATGGCCAAGAGATCACAAAATAGCCTTTACAAAGGGGCTACTAGTATGTATGGACCCACCGAGGTTTCACCGGCAGGCTCGAATCTCCATTCTTCCACCCACGGGCCCCCTCTTGTGCCATGCAGTTTCTAGAGCAGTCCTCCTCGACTCTCATTCCAAGCACCATCTAACGCTCCATAACAAGCTAGTAACACACCTAATTAGTAAGCTAAGCCGCACCCATGTTTGGCCTTGTGGTGGTACGGTTTTCCTGGCATGTGCTCACATGAACCGGTCCTTAGATCTACGGCAAGCAAACCACCATATCATTCAGCAACATCCACGAACCAAGCTTGCCTAGATCTCCCCGATTCCATGCTCATCGACATCATCAAGTTTTCATCATCTTTAATATCATGAGTGCAGTAGCTAACAAGTTTTATTTCAGCTTCCCGTATCCTGTAAGTGGTGCGAAGCAAAAAGGGAAAATGACCATACCTGACTCAATAACTTTCCCGGCGACAAGGATGGTTAACAAAACTAGTAAACTCCTATAAAAGGGTGTCCCATCAAGTTTACTCAAGCATACGGATTTTCGCAAGCAAAACAGTTTCGAAAACATAGGATCAATATGGTCAAGAGGCACTTGCCT
Organism: Neostapfia colusana; assembly: GCA_030760725.1. Taxonomy (NCBI): domain Eukaryota; kingdom Viridiplantae; phylum Streptophyta; class Magnoliopsida; order Poales; family Poaceae; genus Neostapfia; species Neostapfia colusana. The sequence goes on along the minus strand of JASWHV010000009.1, from coordinate 35,835,377 downwards.
TGCTCCCGCGGTTTGCATTGCTCAAGCGTCTCGAAGTCTTGGTGTTGTAGCTCCTCGTAGACAGCCTCTTAAGCTTGTCCTTCTACTCACGACCATGCACATACAAAATTTACAGCAATCAATTGTCATGCACAAACTTTACGCAAGATGCAATGAGGTGAATGAACGCAATTCCTATGGTGCAGTTTTATAGAACCAGTTTGTGTTCTTGCATGTTTTAGTAGGCTTTCATGGGGTTTTATGATGAACAAGGCCGCTGGAATCAATTGCGGACATGGTGATGATCTTGACCCACTTTGTAGATCAATCCCACCGTCAAAAATCGACCAAAACATGGTCTGTCTACACGCAGAATTTTTCTTCTCACAGGGGGTCAAGAAAACGGTGTGTAGAAACAGCGGCGACGTTGTATGAGGGGTAACGATGACCTACCTCACTTCTCCCTTGTGGCAGGGCCTCCCTCCTAGAAATGGCAGCAGTGGATTTTCCGTGGAGAATTATGGGGCCGCGGCTAGGGGGGAGTTGTATTTATAAGGGGGGGAGAAGAGTCCTAGGGGTGGGGAACAAAGAGTCCTAGAGGTAGGGGACTTAACCAAAGAGTCCTAGAGGTGGGGGGAAAAGAGTCCTAGAGGTGGGGGACTTAACCAAAGAGTCCTAGAGGTGGGGGGGCAAAGAGTCCTAGAGGTGGGGGACTTAACCAAAGAGTCCTAGAGGTGGGGGACTAGAGGTGGGAGACTTAACCAAAAAGTCCTAAAGGTGGGGGACTCAACCAAAGAGTCCTAGAGGTGGGGGACTAACCCAAGAGTCCTATAGGTGGGGGACTAGGGTTCCCCCCCTAATGGGCTGCGGCCAAGGGGAGGTGGGCCCAATTAGGGTTTCCCCCTTAATTTGGTGTGGCCAATTTGGGGGAAAGTCCCCCCCCCCCCCCAAATATGGGGGAAATTCCCCCTAGGGAAATTTTGGGGAATTTGGGAAAATCAAGAAAAATTGGGAATAGTTTGAGAATTTCGGGGGGGGGGGGCGGGGAGGGGGAAGTTTGGGGCAAAATTGGGGTGGCTCAATTTGGCTATTTCATTTTTATTATTTTCCATTTCTATTTCCTTTTATCATTTTAGTAGCTTCTATATTACTTTCTTCATTTCTTCTTCTTTTTAAATGCTTCTCTACATGAAAAATGTATTCAATGCATGATAGTAAAATTGAGGGTCTTACAAACCTACCCCCCTTAAAATGAATCTCGCCCTCGAGATTCGATAGAGTGGAGAAAAGATGAGAGAATTCTGCCTTGAGATCTTCCTCACGTTCCCATGTAGTTTTGGCTTCCGTGTGATGGCTCCATTGTACCTTGCACCAACGGATCACTTTATTCCTCATGACCCTTTCCTTCAAGTCCAAGATTTTGACGGGGTGTTCCGCGTAGGTTAGGTACTCTTGAAGCTCTAGCTCATCCATCGGTACTTGTTCTTCCGGTACTCTTAGGCATTTCTTGAGTTGTGATACGTGAAATACGTCGTGCACGTCGAAAAGGTGTGTTGGCATCTCTAGTTAATAGGCTACCTCTCCTCGCTTGCCCAAAATCTTGAATGGCCAGATGTAGCATGGTGCTAATTTTCCATTGATGTTGAACCGTCGTTGGCCTCAGATAGGCAACACCTTAAGGTACACGAAGTCTCCAACTTTGAAGGTCAATCTTCTTCGCCTATTGTCCGCATAACCCTTTTGTCGTGACTGAGCGGCCTTCAAGTTTTCACGTATCATTTGGACGTGCTTTTCGGCGTCTTGCAGCACTTTGGGTCCGAATACTTGGCTTTCTCCGGTCTCATTCCAGAACAGCGGCGTTCTACACCGTCTACCATACAATGCTTCGAAAGGTGACATCTTCAAGCTGGCTTGGTAACTATTGTTGTACGAGTATTCAGCATACGGCAAGCTCTTATCCCAACTACGCCCATGCTTCAAGGCGCAAGCTCTCAACATGTCTTCCAAAATTTGATTTGTCCTCTTAGTTTGCCTATCGGTTTGCGGGTGATACGCGGAGCTGAAATTCAATCGTGTACCCATGGCTTCATGCAGCTTCTTCCAGAACCTAGAGGTAAATTGAGAACCTCGATCTGAAACTATCCACTACGGAACTCCATGACGACACACGATTCGCTCCATATACAACACGGCTAGTTGTGTGATGGTGTACTTGGTTCTAACGGGAAGGAAGTGGGCTGTTTTCGTTAATCGGTCCATGATAACCCAAATGGAGTCGTATCCGGAGCGAGTACGCGGCAATCCGACTATGAAATCCATGCTGATGTCTTCCCACTTCCACTTGGGTACTTTCAATGGCTGCAATAATCTAGCGGGTCTTTGATATTCGGCCTTCACTCGTTGGCACGTGTCGCATAAGGCAACATATTCAGCGATATCCCTTTTCATACCATCCCACCAATAGCATGTTTTCAGGTCCTTGTATATATTTGTACAGCAGGGGTGTATGGAATAAGGTGAGTCATGTGCCTCTTTTAGGATCGTGTCATGGATGTGCTTCTTGTTAGGCACACAAATCCTTTTCCCTAAGTAAAGCATGCCATTCTCGTCTTCCTTGAAATCCTTATCTATACCTTGTTAGATTCTTTCCTTGATTTCCTTTATTTCCTCATCCGTTGCTTGGCCATCTCGTATCTCTTGTTCCAGCATTGAGTTCAGTTCTACCACCTCCATCTCGTTCGAGAACCTGAGATGTAACCGTTCGAACTCCTTACGCAGCTCGGGTGGCAGCCCCTGAACCGTGAACTGGTGACATGCTCCTTTTTGGCTCAATGCATCAGCTACTACATTGGTCATTCCGGCGTGGTAGTTGATTCCAACATCATAATCCTTGATGAGTTCCAACCATTGATGTTTTCTTAAATTCAGATCCGTTTGCATGTATATATACTTGAGGCTTTTGTGATCCGTATAGATCTCACATCGGTGACCGAGGATGTAATGCCTCCAAATCTTCAAGGCATGTACCATGGCTGCAACTTCTAGGTCGTGTGTAGGGTAATTCAGCTCATGTTTCTTTAGTTGCCTCGATGTATAGGCAACCACTTGTCCTCCTTGCATGAGCACACATCCAAGCTCTTGTCTTGATGCATCACAATATATATATCGAAACTCTTGCTTACATCCGGCAATACTAAAACCGGCGCTGTTGTTAATCTCTTCTTTAGCTCCTCAAAACTGTCTTGACATGCTTGTGTCCACTGAAATGCTTTCCCTTTCATCAGCAGTTCAGTCGTAGGCTTCGCTATTTTGGAGAAATCCTTGATGAACCGGCGGTAGTATCCATCCATCCCAAGAAAACACCGAATATCCCTCACATTCTACGGTTGGTTCCACTTCAAAACATCCCTCACTTTCCCGGGATCAACCGATACTCCTCCTTCGGATATGATGTGGCCTAGGAACGATATCTCCTTTAGCCAAAATTGACACTTGCTGAACTTAGCATATAATTGATGCTCTTGCAGTTTCTGCAATGTCAACCTCAAGTGTTCTGCACGTTCTTCCTTGCTTTTTGAATACACCATGATATCGTCGATGAAAACCACGAAGAACTTGTCCAAGTACTCCATGAAGACCTTATTCATGAGGTACATAAAGTATGCGGGTGCATTCGTTAACCCAAAAAAACATAACGGTATACTCATACGAACCATACCGTGTTTGAAATGCAGTCTTGGGTATGTTGGAGGGCTTAATCTTCAGCTGGAAGTATCCCGACCGAAGATCAATATTGGAGAAAATTTGGGCACCTTTCATTTGATCGAATAAGTCCTCAATGCGGGGCAGCGGGTACTTATTCTTGATCTTCACTTTGTTGAGAGACCTATAGTCCAAACACATCCTTTGGGTCCCATCTTTCTTGTCCACGAAGAGCACAGGGGCTCCCCACGGTGACGAGCTTGGGCGTATAAAACCTTTTCTAGCTGCTCCTAAATCTGCTTCTTGAGCTCCACTTCATTAGCAGGCATCCTATATGCCCTCTTTGCTATAGGTGCAGTTTCGGATACTAAATCAATGGCAAATTCAATGTCCCGGTCAGGTGGCATACCTGAAAGTTCTTCCGGGAACACATATGAATATTCTCGAACCACCGGAATGCTTTCCAATGTCGCTTCTTCGATGTGGTTCAGCACTGCCTTCTCGGTTGCAGGTTGAGTTGCCTTGAACTTATTACGGATACCGTGCTCACTTATGAACTATGCGATCCTCTTGGCACATTGAATCACTCTGTTGTACTTGCTTAACCGGTCCATTCCAAGTATTATACCAATCCATTTGGAATTCAAGATGATAAGGTTGGCAAGAAAGTCTACCCCCTTATTTTAATGCTTACTCTCGGAATAGAATTCAGAAATTGAAAGAAGCGATTTCCCAACTATATGCATCAAGGTGTATGAACTAAGCAACTTCTTTCATTAATATCAGCCTATATGAGGATGTGAACAAATGCCGAAGCATCTCACATATCTCTACTATGTGTGGATGTGGACATTCGTAGAAGCGTCCCCCAACTCACACCCAAGCACACAAACATAAGCAATCATCACAAAAAATCAGCACACCACTCTTATTCAATCTACTACTATCTAAGTGTTCTTATTACAACATTATTCAATGGAAAACCTAAACTTAATCGTGAGAACCGGTGTTGTTCTCGCCGTGTGACGGGGGTGGTCCATACATAGGCGCACGCCATGGTGAGTCGGCAGTCCATGTAGGGATAGATGACGCTGGTGCTCCCTTTGTTCCCGCATTGGTACGAGTCTCCTCTTGTTTTTCCAGCAAGTACAGCTTCTTGTAGGGGTAGCAGATCTCTTCTTGTGCGCTTGCATAGCAGTTTCCTAACTCCACGAGCAATCTCTGAGACTTGCCAGCAGCTTGTGGGTTGGAAAGAGCTCCTCCATGGGGTCCAATGATCTCCCTTGTACCACTCTTCCGATACGGGTGCAGCTCAAAGGTAGTTTTCTCAAGCTGCTCACCGAAAGCGTAGCACAGTCCGGTGAGTGCATCCCATGCAGCATCACCGATAGCTTCTGCCCTTGTAGCTCTCCATGTGGGTGCGAAGTGCCAAGTGACAACCCTACCGTTAGATAGGATGGTTACTTCAGCCTCCCACTCTTCATATCCGAGACGAGGGACTTTCTTGAGCAGATACTCAGGGTATAAGCTGCAGCAATCCAGAAACTCTTTAAGCTCCTTGGATATGTGTCCTCCTTCCATCCCGTTGGACCGGAATTCCTGAATTGAACGGTTGGCCCGTTCGTCACCTTCATTCTCGGCCTCAGCAGGGGGTGGCTCCTCTTTGGATCTATCTCCTTTCGACATAGCTTCATGAGGCTCCGCTGGTTGTAAGCCCGCGTGAAATTCCTCCTGAGGTGGTACCAATGCTGCTCTTGTGGATCATCTTTCATGTCATCTTCAATTGGTTCCACCTCTTCCGAATCCTCTTCCTCATGCATAGAGCTACTTACTTCATCTTCATCATGAGGTTCCATCTTCACCTCCTCCTAATATGGTCCATCGGACACCTCAATGGGGTTTAGTGCACTCCCAAGTGGTGGTGGACGGGTTCTTATGCGTGCTGTGCTCCTAGTCACCGGCATCTATAAATAAGACATGAGAAACTTTAGAGAAGAAGAAAATAACTCCAAAACTTAAGAAGCTATGAAGTAAGAAAGCAAAAGTGTTGCTGTCCAAAAGAAGAGAAAAAGAGGGGCTGAAAATAGCACTTTGTGGTGGCTGAATTGACAAGTAAAGTGCAGCAGCAAGCAATTTTCAGAAATAGCAGTTTAGAGGGGTGTTCCTATGTGTTTTAGAGTGTCCATTCTACCTAGGCTTGCGTCCTATGGTCAACGTGGCTCTGGTACCAATTTGTGACATCCGGTTCCGAAAATGAACCAAGTGAATGCACATGTGTGCCCAGGATGTTCATCACACATACACATGTATTACATAAACTGAATTCAGAATATAATCATGTATGAATAATGTTTAAGTACTTTATTACATTGACTCAATGTCTCACTTATGAATATCCAACTTATTTAGCAGCGGAAGACTCTAAACGACAGCGGAAAATGACTAAGATAGCAGGCTCCAACTTCAACTCCACAGGCATGTTGACGGTAGTGCGCACGCCAAGTACTCCACATGTTCCTCGAAGTACTCTTCTCCTGTAGCTGATGTATATGTGGGAATGCAAGGGTGAGTACATGTCGTACTCAGCAAGTGCGTGAAAAGTATGACATGTAGCTTACAACAAGGTAGGCAATAAAAAGGTTCATTGCAGCAAGCAAATTGTATTTCACAAACACGTTAAAAACAGCAACTATCTCTAGGTGAGTTTAATCCCATAATAACCAAGTATTTCATCAACATTTCTTCATCATAATTCACCATTTATCAAGTCACAACCAGCCATTAATATTTCTCAAGTTCATCTCATACTCATAAATATTCATAACCATCTCATATTCATATAACCGAAACCAAACTCATTGTCATGACCCAAAACAGTCTCAAAACCAATCCCAATGACCGTACCCGAATAATCATCCCAAGTTTTTTCTCTAATCATGGAAGTTGGCCAGGTGCTTGTAACCGGAAGCACGGCTATCATGATAGTTTTACACTCTGCAGAGGTGACACCACTTTACCCATAAGTTCGTGATTTTGTCACCCGTCGGCAACTAGAAAGAACCTCCATTATACCAATACACAACCATCGGTGTACGGCCAAGAGATCACAAAATAGCCTTTACAAAGGGGCTACTAGTATGTACGAATCCACTGAGGTTTCACCGGCTGGCTCGAATCTCCATACTCCCAGCCACGTGCCCCCTCTTGTGCCATGTAGTTCCCAGGGCAGTCCTCCTCGACTCCCATTCCATGCACCATGCAATGGTCCATAATAATCTAGTAACACAGCAAATTAATCAGCTAAGCCGCATCCATATTTGGCCTCGTGGTGGCATTGTTTTCCTGGCATGTGCTTGCATGAACCGGTCCTTAGATCTACGGCAAGCAAACCACCATCTCATTCAGCAACATCCACGAACCAAGCTTGCCTAGATCACACTGATTCCATGCTCATCAACATCATCAAGTTCTCATCATCTTTAATATCATGAGTGCAGTAGCTAACAAGTTTTATTTCAGCTTCCTGTATCCCGTAAGTTGAATGAAGCAAAAGGAAAAACAACCATACCCGACTCATCAACTTTCACGGCGACAAGGATGATTAACAAAACTAGTAAACTTCTATAAAAGGGTGTCCCATCAAGTTGACTCAAGCATACGGGTTTTCGCAAGCAAAACAATTTTGAAAACATAGGATCAATATGGTCAAGGGGCACTTGCCTTGCTCCCGCGGTTCGCGTTGCTCAAGCGTCTCGAAGTCTTGGTGCTGTAGCTCCTCGTAGACGGTCTCTTGAGCTTGTCCTTCTACTCACGACCACGCACATATAAAATTTACAGCAATCAATTGTCATGCACAAACTTTACTCAAGATGCAATGAGGTGAATGAATGCAATTCCTATGGTGCAGTTTTATAGAACCAGTTTGTATGTGTTCTTGCATGTTTTAGTAGGCTTTCATGGGGTTTTATGATGAACAAGGCTGCTGGAATCAAGTGTGGACGTGGTGGTCATCTTGACCCACTTTTTAGATCAATCACACCATCAAAAATCGACCAAAACATGGTCTGTCCACACGCAGATTTTTTCTGCTCACAGGGGGTGAAGAAAACGGTGCGTAGAAATAGCGGCGACGTTGTAAGAGGGGTAAAGGAGACCTACCTCACTTCTCCCTTGCGGCAGGGCCTCCCTCCTAGCAATGGCAGCAGCGGAGGATTTTCCGTGGAGAATTATGGGGCTGCGGCTAGGGGGGAGTTATATTTGTAAGGTAAAAGAGTTCTAGGGGTGGGGAACAAAGAGTCCTAGAGGTGGGGGACAAATTGTTCTAGAGGTGGGGGACTTAACCAAAGAGTCCTAGAGGTGGGGGACAAAGAGTCCTAGAGGTGGGGGACTTAACCAAAGAGTCCTAGAGGTGGGGGATAAGAGTCCTAGAGGTGAGGGACTTAACCAAAGAGTCCTAGAGGTGAGGGACTCAACCAAAGAGTCCTAGAGGTGGGGGACTAACCCAAGAGTCCTAGAGGTGGGGGACTAGGGTTCCCCCCTAATGGTCTGCAGCCAAGGGGAGGTGGGCACAATTAGGGTTTCCCCCCCTGATTTGGTGCGGCCAATTTGGAAGACAATTCCCCCCAAATGTGGGGGAAATTCCCCCTAGGGGAGTTTTTGGGAATTAGGGAAAATTCAGGAAAAATTGGGGAGAATTTGGGAATTTTTTTCGGGGGAGGGGGAAGTTTTTGGTGGCTTAATTTAGCTATTTTATTTTCATTATTTTCCATTGCTATTTCCTTTTATCATTTTAGTAGCTTCTATATTCCTTTCTTCATTTTTTCTTCTTTTTAAATGCTTCTCTACATAAAAAATGTATGCAATGCATGATAGTGAAATTGAGGGTGTTACAGGTTTGATCTAATACCTGAGCTAGGACCATAGCCACGACAAAATTGGTTTCCAGCAGCATTGATCATCGTAAAACCCCACTAAAACCTACCCAAAACTCGAATGGACACATACAAACTGGTTACTATAGGTTGCATTATAGGATTGCATGCATCCACATCATCGCATGTTGAGTAAAATGTGTGCATTGTATTGATTGATGCATTGCTTTGTATGTACGTGATTGTGAGTAGAAGGAAACTCTCAAGAGGCCGTTTACAAGGACCTCCAGCTCCAAGACTTCGATGTGTTAGAGCAACACAACCCGTTGGAGCAAGCCAAGTGAACTTTGACCATATTGATCCTGCATTTTTGAATTTTTTTGCTTGCGAAAACTAAATGCTCATGTCAATATGATGGGAAACCCTTTAGTAGGTGTTTAGTAGCATTGTTAGCCACCCTTGTCGCCGGGAACTTGTTGAGTTGGGTATGTGTCATTTTCTCTTTTGCACCGCATAACTTGTGGAACTGGGGAGATCTAGACAAGCTTGGCTTGTGGTTATGTTGAATGATATGATGGTTTGCTTGCCTTAGATCTAATGACCGATTCATGCGATAATATGCAAAGAAAACTATGCCACCACAAGGCCAAATATGGATGCGGCTTAGCTGACTAATTAGGTGAGTTTCTAGTTTGTTATGGACCATTGGGATGGCACGGGGAATGAGAGTCGAGGAGGACTGCCATGGGAACTGCATGGCACATGAGGGGGTCCATGGGTGAGAGAATGGAGATTCAAGCCTGTCGGTGAAATCTCAGTGGGTGCGTACATTCTAGTAGCCACTTTGTAAAGGCTATTTTGTTATCTCTTGGCCATACACTAACGGTTGTATAGTGGCAGAATGGAGGTTTTCTCTAGTCGCCGACGAGTAATGAAATCATGAACTTGTGGGTAAAGTGATGCCACCTCTGCAATGTGTAAAACTATCATGATAGTCGTGCTTCTAGTTACAAGCACCTGGCCAACATCCATGATTAGAGGCAAACTTGGAATGATTATTCGGGTATGGTTATGGTAATTTCATTCGGGCTGATTTTTGGTTATGATTATGAGATTGGTTTCGGTTATGTGCATATGTGCTGATCATGAACAATTGTGAATATGAGATAAGATTGAGAATGAGCATTTGCTGGTTAAGACTTGATAAATGATGAAGTATGATGGTATTGATCAATGAGGGATGATGAATTACTTGGTTATGTTGGGATTTAACTCACCTAGACATAGTAGGCTGTTTTTCTTGTGATTGTGAAATAAAACTTGATTGCTGCAATGAACCCTTTGTTTCCAACCTTGTTTGAAGCTAAATGTCATACATCCCGCACTTGTTGAGTACGAAATGTACTCACCCTTGTATTTCCCACAAATAATACAGCTACTGCAGAAGAGTACTTTGAAAAGCTGGTGTAGTACTAGGCATGCGCACTAGCGTCAACTGCCTGTGGAGTCAGATTGGAGCACTACAACTTTATTTTACTTCCGCTACTGTTTAGAGTCTTCCGCTGCAAAATAAATTAAATACTCATGATTGAGACATTGAACTATTGTAATAAAGTACTTAAGCATTATTTGCAACGTGTTATGATCTGAATTCAGTTTATGATGGATCTGTGTATATGTGATGAACATCCTGGGCACACATACGCATCACTTGGTTCGTTTTTGGAACCGGGTGTCACAGTATTGGATGATAAAGTGATTATACGTAGCTCCACCGGCTCTGCACGCCAACCTGTAGTCATCTAGCCAAATGCAGGGGTTTGACTCTTCATCGTACTTGGTGACGTTGGTCGGGGCACGGAAACATGGCGGGAAGGAGGCATTTCATATCCTCCTCCCGAAGGTTCAAGGCCCGGGGGCATCGGGACTCAGGATCCAGTCCTCGTCGTCATCATAGCACCCGTCCCGGCGTGGTTGGCATCGAGGCTCGGTACGCTGTTTCATGGCTTCCTCCCTGACGCCTCTGTGGGCCTAGAGAACCATGTGCAAGTCAGACAACCATGTGCACTCACGTGTTGAGTTGCGCGAAGGGTTAGACGAGACAGCTCCCTCGGCCTGGCTTGGTGTGTGGACACGTGGTGTCATTGCGGTGCTGTTAGCGTGTCCATGGGAACAAGTGCGGGCGGACGTATCTTGCCGACGAGCGAGCGAACTCTCGGCATGCTGGGTCATGGCCCTCTCCACTAGTGAGCAGAGGTTTCAATACGTACGTCGTGCCTCTGGCTCTTCAGGCTGTGCAAGGTTATGCATCATGGCTGCTGCGGCCACCATGATCTATCTCGACCGCGCGAAGCATGGCGGGTCGTGCAAGGCAGGCGATGATGCTTAACCATACTTGGCGACCGCACGCTCGTGCTCCACTGGAGTGTGGGTAGTGACCCTGGGACGCTTTGAACGTGGCTCTGTCCGTGTTTAGCTGCGCCGTATCCGTCTTGAGCGCGATGTGGCGCGCCTCGAGCTATTCGGCCAGCACATGCACGGCCATCGACTCCTCACCGTGGCTTCGGTGCAGTGTCTCGTGTTGTATGAGGACTGGCGAAAGCGAGGTATCGACGGGAGGAGCGGTTGGAGAGGCGTTGCTGGTTTTCGTGATGTAGCACTCGCGGGAGGGGCAACGGTCCTCATCGGACCAAATGGCGGTGCTGTAGTCACAGCCGGTCATGTCCTCCAATAGGGGGAGAAGGGATGGTGATGACTCGTCGATCATGCCCATGAATCGTTCTTCGGGGGCATTGTCGACCACGCCGACAGCCACGTCGTCTAATAGGTGGAGGATGCCGCCATCTTTGGTGACGAACTCCAGGCTTCTGAAACGGAAACCCTGGCGCGACGTGAAAGTGATGTTGGCCTCGAGCCCATTGTTGGGGGTGATGACAAAGTCGAGGCTGCCGAAACAGGGCTTCTCGCTGACGCAGAAGCTTGAGCTCAAGGAAGCCATCACATAAAGAAAGAAAACGCGAAGCGGCTCCCTACCTAGCGCACCAACTGTCGGTGTTTTTTCCATTGGCTATTAATCGAATGCATAGCGTTTTATGTCTAGATGACTAGCTAACAAAGACTCAGATTTATACAGGTTCGGACAATGTGTCCTGCGTCCAGTCTAGGGTTTTCGTCAGTCTTGTAGTAACACAGGCGATTTGTGGAACCGCGGTTACAAACAAGGCTTCCTCCTGTGTGAGAGTGCGAAAAGAAAGCCTAAGTGTTGTACGCCTGTGGGTGTCGAACCGTTGGAGGGGAGGTTCCGGGCCTCCCTTTTATAGCTCGGATGCCTCTACCTACCCGCCAATTCCTCATAAATGGGGCGGGAGTTTACATGGTGTGTCAGCGCCTAAGGCATCCCAATGTGATACGGGAGCGATGAGTACACCTGCTCCCATCCTACCTACAGTCTACGTCTACTCTTTGTCCCTGTATACCCGCACCGAGCAGGATGGAACGGGTGGTGATGATGGTAGACGTCGTGCTTGTCTTGTCGCGTGTTGCCTTCCACTACGTCTTGAAGTCCTTCTGTCGTCCTTTCACGTCAGTATTGAAGTCTTCTACTTGCCTTTGGCTCGGGCTCTAGCCCAGATCGCTCCTTCTCATGGCATCGTTGGCCAGGCTCGGAGGTCGGACGTTGCTTCCGACCTTGGGGGTCGGCGGCCTCCCTGTCCTTGGCGGTAAGGGGTCAGTCGCTTGTGTCCTGACCTCGGGGTCGGGATTTGTGGCGGCGTCATCCTTGGCCCAGACCCTAAGTAGGGACTCTACGTTGATACTTCTCGTGTTTCCTGGCTGGGGCCCGTGGAGCTCATGTCTTCGTGTTTCCTGCAGTGTTTATTCAGAAATCTATTCGGAAGTTTGTTCAGAAATTTATTGAGAAATTATAAAACAGTAATGGTTGCGATCAGAAGTAGAACTATTAACTAGCATATATTGACCCATAGGCTCGCTCACGAACTGAACTAGGTGAACCAGGCCAAACGAATCGCATAGATAGATAAGAGGCCCAATTACAGTGGGAGCCAAAAACTTGTCAGCTACGCTCAAGTACTAAAGAGATACCAGCAGTTGAAAAGCTCTCTACTCTAAAACCCATTGTTGACACTCCTGTCTCCTACCTACCGCATAAGAGGTAGGTCATCCATTTGTTAATCACACTTTACTAGTGTGGTATAGGCGCGCCTTACTCATCTGGGTACGTCTTATCTACTTATACAACTAGTTTGTTAGAGTACGCGTATGTAGTATTTAATTTATTATGATTAATAATGTAAAAATGTTTATCATTGTTTGCTTATGTCATTTGTAAAGTAATGCTAACATAGTATTTTGGACACTGTTTCTGAAATAAACATTCGGATCTGTCCGATATCGACATATTTCCGTTCCGACCCGTTTCTGATATTTCCAAAATTTACAAAACCGTGACCATTTCCGAAAGTATCTTTTTCGATCCTGATTCCAAATTTGATATACGGAAATGAAAAGATTTGACTGTTTTTTGACCGTTTCTGATGTTTTCATCCCTACCCAAGAAGACCAATATATTCTAGGGTTATGAAATGACTACACCAACAAAGACCATGAATCTTATCCTCGTATGGAAGGTGGAATCTAAGTGAAGATATTTTCTAGACTCTACATTGATAAGGAAAGAAGCCATGTGCATCAAGGCTAGATATGATAAGTTATAGATAGAATCTACATCGACATTATAACCCAGTTTGCTCATGCCTTGGGACCCCTAAACCGTATAAAATGCGGGGGAGGGGCAACGAATCAGGCATCCGATTCAATCTGATCATTCGACATCAACTAGCCAGTCTAGCATCCAATACCCAATCCAAATCCGATAGGCAACCCCCCCATACATTGTAATCTCAATATCAAGAAAGAACTCAATCAAGCAGGAGTAGGGTATTTTTTACATTAAGCAAGAGTAGGCTACTATGTTTCCATAGAGGGCCTGAATTTAGATAACTCATGTCTGCTGTTACTTCTGCAATCGTCAACATGCAGACAGTACTCTTTTGTACCCCCCTCGATCCATTCTATAAATTCTATGATCGTGAAATACCCGGGACAGCTGTTGGTTGTAGCAACCTACAGGTCACAAAATGAAGGAGAGATAATCAAGTAACTGAAGCGTCCCGACCCATAAGATCGGAACTAAACATGTAATATTATGCCAAAAATAGAGTTCGGTACATAATATTACAACACAAGTGGAACCACAACCATACAGAGCTTTATTACAACGGCATACACTTTAGTACAACAATAATAAGGACTAACATAAGGATGACTAACGACATAAAAACATGGACGACTAGCTCCTCCTCGTACATGGTTCCACGGTAAAACCTTGGGTGTGGATGCGACCCTACTCGAAATCCTCCGGGTTGAAGTCAGGGTCCTCTGAAGATATCAGAAACAGTTGAGTACAAAAGTACTCAGGAAGCTCCACCTCGCCCTTTAGGAGGGAATGAAACAAACATAGATGCAATGCACAACAATAAGAGTGATGCAACCTAATGCAACTAAATGCAACCAAACAGCCCATCCAGAGACATATCTCACCTCATTCTCACAACAGGTGGCTTCCTAGTTGTTAGGACCACACCATAACCTGTCCTGTGCCGAGGACACGGCCGTCCGAACGGATTCTACGCTCTGCAGAGGTTGTACGCTGTACCCACACGCACGGACCATCAAAGACAGCCCGTCATAACCGACACCCAGTCGAAACATCACACAGACTAGTCGTCCCCAACCCAGTGTCATGACTTATCTTGATATCATCTCAATTTTCACTCATAAATTCTATCTCTCTCTCCACCGTGGACGACTGTCGGGATAGCCACCGGGGTTAGGCTAAGCCCCGCCCATACAGGGTCATGTGGTCGTACTGAAGAAACTTACGTGAGATGTCAAAACAACTCGGTCCTTAAGGCTCACAAGGGAAGCCCCCATACTCAAACCATGAGCCTATCATCTTGATAGTACTCCCTGTAAGTCTACCACCACGGTAGTGCTTACACCAACACTAACCCTTCTGCCCCGGTCTCAACTCATGCTCTCCCCAACCGTGCAACATAAATAGTGCAACATCATCATGCATAATCTCATCGTATCAATATGCTTCAAAAGTACAAACTCGTATGTTTACACTCTATCACTCGAATAACTCATGCTCAACAATGCAAAGGCCTAATCTACTGGCCACAATGGATGAACCTCACATAGGAGCAATATGATCAAAAAGGGGGTGATGGAACTTGTCTTCGCTACCGTCTGCAGCGCCGTGCTCTTGGTCACTTGGCTTCCATGGGTTCTCTTCCGGCACTGGTTCTTCACCGCACACAAGCAAACATACAAACAAAGCAAATATATGTCATTCAGACTTGCTTGCACTAACTATATTATGATATTAGATGATTTTTATAAGACGAATCAGATTAAAGGATCTTTGTGTGTGGGTGAGGTCTGGTCTAAGGCCAATCAAGGGGTTGCTTAGGGTTGGGTTCAAATCAGCGAGAGTAAACAGGAGAAGGCTGGCCAGAGAGTAAGAAATTGAACTCCGAGGCTATGGCTCACTCGATTAAGCTGCCGATTTTGGGTAGGAAGTAGAGCAACTTCATGGAAGAGCGGCCATGCCACGGGGTGATCACGGCCAAACCCGAGGAGAGGGAGAAGGGGGGTTGACTCGAGGAGAAGAGTGGAGGTTGGGGTGCTCACCTTGGCCGTGGCTTGGCGGGGATTGGCAGGGAGGGTTCCTCGTTGGAGATCGATGTTGGGGGAAGACGCGAGCGCCAGTGCTCAATGGGGCGGGGGAGAAAGTGAGCTCCCGAGCCTCTTTTATAGATGAAGGGGGGAAGGGATAGGGATGGAGGAAGGAGAGGTAGGTGAGGTGTAACTAATGCAGGTTCCGGAAGCTTCTCGTGGAGTGGATAAGGATGGGGGGAAGAGATATGTGAGGGGTGGTTCTGGAAGCTTCTCGTGGAATGGATAAGGATGAAGGAGGAATGGGTATGTGGAGGGGTGATTCCGGAAGCTTCTCGTGAAATGGATAACGATGGAGGAGGAAGGGGTATGTGGAGGGTGATTTCGGAAGCTTCTTGTGGAATGGATAAAGATAAGGAGGAAGGGGTATGTGGGGGGTGATTCCGGAAGCTTCTCGTGAAATGGATAAGGATAGAGGAAGAAGGGATATGGGAGGGGTGACTCCAGGAGCTCCTCGTGAAATGGATAAGGATGAGGGAGGAAGAGGTGGGTGATGTGTGGTTCTAGAAGCTTCTCGTAGAATGGATGAGGATGGGGGAGGAAGAGGAAAAAAGGGGTTGCTTTAGGCGAAGGTAGAGGGGTGGCTGCACTAGTTTCGATGAAAGGCATATCTGAAATCGGCCAGGAGTGTGCATAATTTGTCTGGTGGTTAATTCTATAACCCTGATTTATTAGCTTTACGAAAAGTGGGGCGTTACAGACCTAACCCACTTAGGATGAATCTCGTCCTCGAGATTCGAGTGGTCTGCAAAGAGATGGGGGAACTCTGTCCGCAATGCATCTTCTCTTTCCCAAGTAGCTTCGGCCTCTGAGTGTATGCTCCACTGGACCCGACAAAGTGTGATGGTGTTTCTCCGTGTCCTTTGGGTGACTGTTTCCAAGATCTTTACTGGCACCTCCTGGTAGCGCAGATCATCTTGCAGGTCTAGGGTTTCTTGTGCCACCTGTTCCTCGGGAACCCGTAGGCATTTTCTTAGATTTGACACGTGGAAGACGTTGTGCACGCCTGACATTTCTTCGGGTAGCTGAATCTCATACGCTACTGATCCTACCCTTTTTAGGACTGAGAAAGGGATGATGTACCGTGGTGCCAACTTTCCACGTACTTGGAATCTGCGTGTGCCACGGATAGGAGATACTTTAAGGTACACATGATCCCTAGCTTGGAAACTGAGTTCACGCCTTCTCTCATCTGCGTAGCTTTTCTGACGTGATTGGGCAGCCTTGAGATTCGCTCGAATCTCCGCTACCTTGTCCTCTGCTGCCAAGATGAAGTCTGGTTGCTCCACAATACGGTCCCTAACTTCTGACCACATGAGTGGGGTTCGACACTTCCTTCCATAGAGGGCTTCATACGGTGACATCTTGATGCTGGCCTGATAACTGTTGTTGTATGAGAACTCGGCATACGGTAAACTGTCTTCCCAATCCTTGTTGTAGGTAAGAACAGCGGCCCTCAACATGTCTTCCAAGATTTGGTTGATCCTCTCTGTCTGACCATCCGTCTGAGGGTGATTTGCTAAACTAAAGTCCAACTTGGTACCAAGTGCCTTTTGAAGACTTCTCCAAAACCTTGACGTAAACTGAGTACCTCGATATGAGACTATCCTCGAGGGTACTCCATGTAGTTTCACAATACGGTCTATGTACAACTTGGCCAGCTTACTCCCATTGTAGGTAGTGCGCACAGGAATAAAGTGTGCAACTTTAGTCAGACGGTCGACCACTACCCACACGGAGTCATTATCATTCTTGGTCCTTGGTAGGCCAGTGATGAAATCCATTCCTACCTCGTCCCATTTCCAAACGGGAATCGGTAAGGGCTGTAATAGGCCACATGGCTTTTGATGCTCAGCTTTGACCCTTCTACACACATCACAATAAGCCACGAATTTGGCTATGTCACCCTTCATGCCAACCCACCAATATTTCTGCTTAATATCCACGTACATCTTTGTGGCTCCAGGGTGGATAGAGTAGGCAGAGTTATGAGCTTCATCCATGATCGTATTCCGATAGTGACCTTGTGAAGGCACACACAACCGTTTCTTGAACCAAAACATTCCATCTCTATCAACTCTAAAGTCTGGTGTCTTGCCTTCACCGGTTTGTTCCTTGATCTTCATTAACTTTCCATCCTCCTGTTGAGCCTTCTTAATCTGGTCATCCAGGACAGGGTGGACGCTAAGGTTGTAGTTGTAGGAGTGAGATACAATACTTAGGTTCAACTTTATCATCTCCTCACACAGTTGTGGTACTTGAGTCACCAAGTGATGACAGTATGCTTTCCTGCTGAAAGCGTCTGCCACAACATTTGCTTTATCCGGGTGGTAGTTGTAAAAGCCCAAGAAAAGGGACTTGCAAAAACTTTTCATCACTTCACAACACCACAGTTTTTGTTGTGAATATCTTGTGAAGAATTGTGAAGAGCAAGTAACCTCCATCAAAAGGGGATTGGTTCCAAACTTTCCACACATATGATAACACATGAGAGGTTGTTCAAAAACCAATTTAGAGTCATTTGCATGTTTGGACCCTAGTTGGATTAAGACCACCGAGTTGAAGTACTCAAGTGCAATGGGAGGGTTTGAAAATCAGAATTTAAACTAAGTGTCCAACTCAAAATTCAAATGAGGGGAGGACATAATGGTGATTCAAAACTGTTGTAGTCAAACTCTTGGTTGCAGCAGTTAACACATGAATCAAATTGTATATTTGGATTCCTTAGGTCCAAACTAGTGGGTAGGCAAAGTTTCAGTAATTTTTGAAAAGGTTTGCTACCCATTTTCTAAAAAGGATTCAAATGTGCAAAGAATCCACATACACATTTGAATTTGGGGGAAATTTGTTCAACTATACAAATGTAGCTCAGTGTGAGACTCCAAACATTTGAATTGATCACTTACCAGGTTTTGGGGATCTTTTGAGAGATGAGGGGGTACTGACCAGTGGGGCCCACATGTCATAGAGGGGGTTAAATCGAGAAATATCACAGTGGTTGGTCTCTGTTTTCTCTCCTCCACATGAAGCAACCGCGCTTCCACCGTGAGCCACCGAGACGCACCGGGCGACAGCTCCTGCTCCTCCCTCTCACGCTGGCGAGCTCCTCGTGTGGAGTATTAACTCTCAGCCGTGCCCCAGCTCACCACAGCACCGAGAAGACCCCCAGCCCCGCCCTCTCACATGCTAGAACACCGAGGAGCAGCCGCCGTGGTAAACCGCTTGGGAGCGATTTCATCTCGCAGGAAAGCCTCGGCAATTCACCCAAACACCACCACAAGACTTCTCACGATCCGCACACACCATTCCCAGTCGAGCTGAGCCACCACAACCCGAGAAACTGTGTTTTTCGCGGCAGCCGGAAAGAACCGAGCGGAGGTGCTCTCGGGGACAGCTCGACAGAGAACTTGTCACGGCCAATCAAGAGCGGTTTTGGACGCGCCAAGACTCCACGCTGCTCGACCCCAAAGCTTGGACCAAGTGACTGATCGTCGCCGGCGTATTTCGCAAACTACTCTCAGCCAGTGCAGAACCACATTCTGGTACGAAATCTGCAAATTCCCGACTTCTATTTGCTTAGAGCCCATCAAACTGCACTCACAGGAGCTAGACTTGACGGCGCCCAAGTTTACTTCGCAACCCTAGCTTGATCATGGCTGTAGCTGACGTATTTTCTGTTTTTCCAACCGCGGCTATGGCGGGGAGGATCGGGCTCACGGTGACAACTAGGTTAGAGCCTTCCCCGAGCCTTTGCATGGGCCTGTCGACCCTCCCTGGGACCCCCCGGTGCTGTAGAGCCCTTTCACCGAGGTTTTGGCGGGCTAAAGGAGTCGGGTGACATAGCCGAAGTGATCCCGAGCCGCTGCACCGTCGCCAGGTAGGTTAGGGCCACCGCCGGCCGTGGGAGATGGGGCCATCATGTTCAGCGCACGAATTTAGGCCCTGGCGGCGAGGGAGAGCGCAGGAGTTGACCGGACGGCAAGGATCAGCAGGGCTCCAGCGAGCCCGGCGGCGCGCGAGCGCGGGAGCGCGAGGAAGAAGACGAGTTGGCCGGGCCCGCTCATCAGTCACTCAGTAAACAGTGTGGGGATTTTCTGTTGCACCGGATCATCTGTGACAATGCGGAGAACAGTCCTGTGGCCCCGTGTGGTGTAGCCTAGGGGGTGACACGTGTGGGCCGGACCCGCTGTCAGGGATTTGAACTTTTCCCGGTTAATTCAAATTCCAGAATTTCCCCAAACTTTAGAACCTCACAACTGTTGCTGGGAAGCTCCAAATTTAGTGATTCAAGTTTGGTTGGATTCATCTTGAATAGCTCTATCCAAATATGCAACCCAATTTGTATGAAACCCATTACTTAATTCTGGAAAATTCTTTAAATCTTTTCAGCAAAAGAATTTTTAGGGAGTTTGGTTAATCCAAAAATCCTCAAATTTTGCCAGAACATTCTCTGGGATGTTAGTGAACTCCTGTAAAAGTTTCAGATCATTGGAAGTTAATTTGATCAGGGCAATTCAGGCTTGAAGATGCTGTATTCACTTAAATACAGAAACATTTTCAGAGAATTTCCAAAACTTGGAAATTCAGTTCTGGGCAAATCTTAGCTCCAAAAATGCTAGGAAAATTCATGCAAACTCTATGAGCTATAATGGAAATTGTAGTTCACTAAGTTTGGAATGAACATGGGGGTTATCCTGGAATTAATTCTTCTTTGCTTAATTGCTTAGAAAATTATTTAGAACAAACCACAAAATGAAAAGTGCTAGTCTTTGTTCCAGAGAGTTTTCTTGTGACAAGGAACTCACATGAAAATTCTCAGCTCCATTGGAGCTCTAGATCACCCCTGTTCTGTTTAACCACTTGAGGTGATCAATATAGAAGAGGGGGAAAACCACTTAGCACTTAATCATGTGCTTAGGTCCAAACCCAAACCACTAGCACCAGTTTCATTTTAAATTCTTAAACAGAGTTCCAGTTTTTAAAAACTTGTTATTAGAACTTATAGCAGAATCTTTACAATTAAACTTATGTGCATATTCATTAACGTGTAGTCGCTGAAGGCGAGGAGACTCCGGAAGTGCTCGACTTCCTCCTTCCGGACGAAGACCTAACCACTGACCAGCAGCAACAAGGCAAGCACCGGTTTGCATTAAGCCTTTTATAAAGTTTTACTTTGTTTACATGCGTAGTGTGAAGTGTGTATGTGCATTAGGTGTAGGATGGATGAAAACCCAACTGCATAACCACAATTTTTCCCCCAAGGATGAGGGTAGTGTCTAGGGCCTCGAATAGACAGGCTATGCCTAATGACTCATAGGACTTCGGTACAAGTCGAAGAGTTGGAATCTACTCGCGAGTTAGGCTTGGGACACACGGGATTGGTTCGAGTGATGTGAGATCACCTTAGTAATAAAAATGAGACTTGGCAGGGGCTAGGGCGCAGAAAGAGGGAGTCTTTTGTGCGCAGCCCTGTCCGTGTCGATTGAGGACCAATCCGTGTGTGGCACACGCTGATCAAGTTTGAATGTACCGAAGGCATATCGGATATATGGGCCCCGATAAACCGATGTAACCTAAACCTCCGGGCGTCGAGGCATAACGCACCGATTTATAGGTGTAGGCTGAGGGCAGCAAGGTGGAAATCTGCTAACGGGCATAGAGAGATGCTCCATGTAGGGAACCTCCTGCTCGTTTCGGTGCGACCGGTTCGACGTTTGGGCTGTTGGGTGAAAGGTTGTCCCGTACGACATCGAGTGAGCGTGCTGTGCAGTTCCACGGGTGGTCATACGTGGCGTGCTCTTTGGGTGTCCCTGCAGGTGTATATCGAGTCGATTCGCCGTCCCTCGCGGTGAAGAGTACCACTTGGTCACTGAATCGTGACGTAGGCTAATGTATGAAATGTGATGATTCAATATTGCTGTTATGATATATTTGTATTGCTACATGTGTGCCACCAAATATTGCTTACTAAATTTCAGATTCCCGCACTGTTAACTTGTTGCTAAAAGATGAATTAAGGATGAACTTGTAGGCGTGTCCATTTGCTGCAATGTTACTATCCTATGTTCATTGTACACCTCATGTAGAGTTTCATGCCTAGGTGAGTCGGTTAAGTCTTGTTGAGCCCTCGTGCTCACGATTGCTGCTTAAGTGTTTTTCAGGTGAGGAGCCACCCACGGGCTCGGGTTACGAGTCCACCGGCGAGGGTTACCCTCCGTCAGGGACCACCGCTGAATGGGAGCCGTACACGCTGCGCTGAGCTGAGGAGTGCAGCTAGTGTGGGTTGCCCTAGGGCTGGGCAACCGACTTTTGCTAGATAGGCGGGCGTGAGTTGTATAAAAGAAATTTCCGCTGTGTACTATAAACGATAGTTTGTAACTGACTATTGTACCTGTTTGTGCAGTTCAGTTGGTTCCATGTAACAAAAATGTGTCCTTATGACGTGTGCTGTCAGGTGTCGCATCGCGCGGCACCACCCTCTGTGATCCTGGATGAGCGGATTCCGGTCCGCCACAGCCTGGTATCAGAGCTGCATTGGGGATAGCACAGTACTAAAGGACTGTATTACGGGAAAACTTAGGTTTACGGTGAGGAATCGGTAGTTTGCCCAAGTAAGGACTATATTAGCATAGTTACTTAAAGTGGCAAGACTAACATATGTGTTTTAATTCTGAATTTTCATTATGTAACGACGCACCTACGCTTTGGTAAGAATGGTAAGGAACGCCACCGAAAGCGGTTCAATTTCGGTTAGCTCCCCTGACGAGGAACGTGGTTCAGGGGTTGGTCTCACAGCTTGGTGTGAGATGTCAATATGAAACTCTTGGACTCTTCATGTTCCTGAGTTCATATGAAATGCTGATCCCTAGCGTGCATTAGGCAAGTAAGTGGAGACCCCATCGCGTGGTCAGTAACGCGAGAGTGTGTTCGTCTGGAAATAGCCCAGGAGGACATACGCAGCGCTTGCCATCGGCGTGTCCTGCAGGGCAGTAGGTGGTATCTGTTGGGTTGATTGGCTTCCCAACCGTGACGACCCATTCATGACATACTCGGGTTCCCCGTCGTGTGGTGTTGAAACACGATCACATACCTTGAGACGTGGCTTAACTCAAGGACGGCCGTATGGCAATGATACAGGCGTTTGTATTTAATTTCAATTATGGTCCTGCCTGAAATGGAAACATAACCTTTGAGTGCATCACTATAGTGTGGTCTTCTGCAGGTACTAACCACGTATGTATCCGTGTAGTAAACGTGTGCGAGAGACCGTTTAGTGCCACACTTGAGACGTATATGCCGGTAGAATCCGGTTAGGATTTTCTTTTGTGAGGAACATAGTACCGACACATTATAGGCATGCGCATGAAAAAAATAATGATAACAAGGAATTAAAATCACTAGGGTTTAACATTTAGGACCCTGGTTGGGTATAAAAATTTGATAGTTGATTAGTGTAGCTCCAAAGGATTGAAAAACAGAGTGCTCTGTTTTGGGGCAGCAAGTTTGCTGAACTTTAACAGAGCATAATTCACAGGTCATTTGGCCAATGGAGGTGTTGGATATAGTTCTGGAAAGGTGTGTAAGTACCCTACAACTTTGTTGTAGACTCCCAGAGCTGAAACACATCTTAATATGGCTTAAATCTCAGAGGATTGTAAACTGTCCAGAACCAGGACAGATCCAAAACACTCTCTGGACTGTTCTGTTTTTCAAGCATAACTACCAGTAGAAAAATCTAAAATGGTCATATGATACATCTTTAGAAAGGTTAGAAGACGTGTTACATCTTTGCAATTCAAAGTTTCTGAAATTTCAGCACAGAATTCAGTGGAAATCAGAGTTGAAAACAGCAACTTCCCAAAGGAGGTGCTGTTGAAATTCTTCCAGAAACTCTGTTGACTTTGAATTACCATAACTTCTAAACCACAGCTGATCTGAGGGCAAATAAGTACTCGTTGGAAAGATACTGAAGTTAACTTTAACTTTGGTATTCAACTTGAGTCAGGAAATGCCCAGAACCAGATCAAAATCTTGGATATGTAGAAACTGGTCATTCTGACAGAGGAATGACAGTTCAACTCATGTGAGAGATTGTGGTACCCTAGAAGGGGTTTGAATACTTCCAATGGGGTAGAACATGCTCATGGGAGGTTATCTTCAACTAGTGAAAGATCTGAGTATAGGTCTCACTCAAGTTTCTTTTACTAGAGACCATGTTTGTGTCGTATTGAAGGTAAAAGGGTGGTATATGTGATGACAACGCGATAGTAATATCTCGTAGTGACCAAACCTAGTTGTGGTGAGCTTCCAAAGAGGAGGTTCATCAAGTTGGATTAAACTAGCTTGTATTTGGTCTGGTGATGGTGTAGCTTGTGCAAAGTTATTACATTATCTACATACGAGATGCATCGCATGTTTCAATGTCATTATGTTTTACGCCTATTTTTATTGGACTGCATGCAATATGTTGCGGGACTGATGTTTATTGTCATATGGTTGCAGATGGTTCACACTAGGACCACACACGAGGTTGGTGGCTCTAGCCATCAGGGAGGCGATGACTCCCAGCCACCTGCCTACGACAGCACCCCGCAGCAGCAACCACCACCGCCGCCTCCGCTTACTCTAGCGGATGCGATCGCGGCACTGGTGGGGGGTCGTGAGGAGCAGACCGACCTGCTCCGCACGATTGTGCAGAATACGTCCCTGGCGGGTGGGCGTCAAGAGAGGGGGCCTCGTGAGCCCCGTGAGGTGACATACTCGGACTTCATGAGTACGCACCCTCCAATGTTCACTGAGGCAGAAGAACCACTGGAGGCCGACAACTGGCTGCGGACAATAGAGTCCAAGTTCGGGCTGCTCCAATGTACGGAGCGACAGAAAACTCTGTTCGTGGCGCAGCAACTTCACGGTGCCGCTGGTGAGTGGTGGGCGAACTATGTCGCCTCACGTCCGGCTGGCCATGCCGTGGAGTGGGAAGAGTTTCGGGAGGCGTTCTGTGCCTATCATATTCCTCCCGGGATAATGAAGAGGAAGTTCCAAGAATTTTTGGAGCTGAAGCAGGGCGGGAAGAGTGCCCATGACTACTCCCGTGCCTTCAACCATCTGGCGCAATATGTGTCAGACTACATCTCCACTAAGGAGAAGAAGCGGGAGCATTTCTATCGGGGGTTAAACCCCGAGATGAAGACACATCTCGTTCAGTGGAATCGCGGCACCTTCAACGGCCTCGTCAATGCCGTGATTATGCAAGAGGACGCTCAGCGGGAGTTGGCAGCTGAGCAGCGGAAGCGCAGCGCTCCACCCAGCAGTGGGGGTAGCGCTCCTCAGAAGTACCGCATGGTGTATCGGACACCATCCGGACAGCAGTGGCATCCACCGGCGCGACCTCAGCGGTTCGGGGGACGTTCTTTCCAGTCACCTCCATTCCGACCGCCGATGCCACCACCGCGACCGCAACAGCAGCAGCAGCAGATGGCACCCCGGGCGTTCCCACCGCCACAACGCGCCCCGGGTTTCCGTCCGCCGATCAGCGGGGGACCGCCCTGCTTCACTTGCTTCACGTGTGGCCAGGCGGGCCATTTCGCGAAGGACTGTCCCCAGGGGCAGCATAGTAGAGGGCAAGCCCAGTTCCAGGGCGGTGCTCGAGGCCGACCTCCGGTCAAGAAGGTTGGTCAGCGGACTGGGGGCGTCCGCAACCTCGACAATGAGGACGCCCCGGAGGGAGACAACGTGCTGGCGGGTACGTTCACTGTCAACAATCAAGCCATCATCATATTGTTTTATTCTGGTGCAACCCACAGTTTTATAAGTGCATCCTATGTGGATAAGCATCAAATGCAAGTCTTCCCAACCGACTGCACCTATATGATCTGCTCACCGGGAGGGAAGATTTCAGCAAATACGATGATCCCAAAGGCACCTCTGTGCTTAGGTGGGAAACTATATCCCACCACCTTGATAATCCTTACGGGGAAAAAGATTGATTCAATCTTAGGGATGTCATGGCTACAATACCATGGCGCTGTCATGGAGACTCGGACACGGACGGTTCATTTAAACTCTCCATTCCGCCGTCCACATTCCATGGTGTTAGACACTCCAGTCCGGGAAGTGTCAGAAATTAATAATGCTGAAGCTCTCAAGTTAGAGGACATCCCCGTAGTCCGGGAGTACCCCGACGTGTTCCCGGATGATCTTCCGGGCATGCCACCTGAGCGGGATGTCGAGTTCAAGATCGAACTGGCACCCAGGACTACGCCCATATCACGGAGACCATACAAAATGGCTCCAAATGAGCTGGCTGAACTGAAAGAACAGCTATGATCTGTTGAGCAAGGGTTTCATTTGGCCGAGTTCCTCGCCTTGGGGATGCTCGGCGCTGTTTGTGAGAAGAAGGATGAAACCTTGAGGCTGTGTGTGGACTACCGGCCGCTCAACACCGTCACCATCAAGAATAAGTACCCACTGCCCCGCATCGACATATTGTTTGATCAACTTGTGGGTGCAAGTGTGTTCTCCAAGATGGACCTTCGCTCTAGGTATCATCAGATAAAGATACGGGTATGAAGATGTGAGCATGGATTTCATTGTGGGATTACCCCTAACATCCAACAAACATGATTCCATTTGGGTGATCGTTGACCAACCAAGTCGGCTCACTTCATTCCCGTGCATACACATTTCCATGCCAAGAGATATGCGGAGTTATTGTGGCGGACCTGAATCCGCTCATCCAGGATCGCAGAGGGTGGTGCCGCGTGATGCGACACCCGACAGCATATGTCATAAGGACACAATATATTACATGGGAAAACAAACTGAACTGTACAAACAGGTACAACCTTCAGTTACAAACTAGTATTTATTTTACACAGCGGAAGTCTACTCTGTACAACTCACGCCCGCCTATTTAGCAAAAGTTGGTTGCCCAGCCCTAGGGCAACCCACACTAGCTGCACGTCTTAGCTCAGCGCGGCGTGTACGGCTCCCACTCAGCGTGGTCCCCGACGGAGGGTAACCCTCGCCGGTGGACTCGTACTCCGAGTCCGTGGGTGGCTCCTCACCTGAAAAACACTTAAGCAGCAACCGTGAGCACGATGGCTCAACAAGGCTTAACCGACTCGCCTAAGCATGAAACTCTACATGAGGGGTGCAATGGACATAGGATAGTAACATTGCAGCAAAAGGACACGCCTACAAGTTCATCCTTAGTTCATCTTTTAGCAACAAGTTAACAGTTCATGAATCTGAAATTTCGTAAGCAATATTTGGTGGCACACATGTAGCAATGCAATTATATCAATCAGCAATATTGAATCATCATATTTCATACATTAGCCTACGTCACGACTCAGTGACCGAGTGGTACTCTTCACCGCGAGGGACGGCAAATCGACTCGATATACACCTGCAGGGAAACCCAAAGAGCACGTCACGTACGCTCATCCGTGGAGCTGCACAGCATGCTCACTCGATGTCATACGGGACAACCTTTCACCCAACAGCCCGAACGTCGAACCGGTCGCACCGATACGAGCAGGAGGTTCCCCACACGGAGCATCTCTCTATGCCCGTTGGCAGATTTCCACCTTGCTGCCCTCAACCTACACCTATAAATCGGTGTGCTATGCCTCGATGCACGGAGGTTTAGGCTATTTCGGTTTATCGGGGCCCATATATCCGATATGCCTTCGGTACGTTCAAACTTGATCAGCGTGGTCCGCACACGGATCGGTCCTCAATCGACACGGACAGGGCCGCGCACACAAGACTTCCTCTTGTTGCGCCCTAGCCCCTGCCTAGTCTCATTTTCATTACTAAAGTGATCTCACATCACTCAACCGAACCCGTGTGTCCCTAGCCTATCTCGCAAGTAGATTCCAGCTACTCGACTTGTACCGAAGTCCTATGAAACATTAAGCATAGCCTGTCTACTCGAGGTCTTAGACACTACCCTCACTCTTATGGAACATTTCTGGTCATGCAAGTGGGGTTCCATTCATCCTACACCTAATGCACATTCATACATCACCCTAATTAGGTGAACAAAGCAAAACTTGATAAAAGTGTTAATGCAAACCGGGGCTTGCCTTGTTGCTGCTGGTCAGGGGTTAGTTCCTCTTCCGGAAGTAGGAAGTCGAGTACCTCCGGAGCTTCCTCGCCTTCAGCGACTACATGTTAATGAAATACTACATATTAATGATATGCGCATAAGTTTATTGTAATGCTTCTGATATTAGTTCTAATAACCAGTTTCTAACCACTGGAACTCTGTTCAAGAATTTAAAATGGAAATGGGGGTTAGTGGTTTGGGTTTGGACCTAAGCACATGATTAGTGCTAAGTGGTTATCCCCCTCTTCCACATTGATCACCTCAAGTGGTTTAACAGAGCAGGGGTGATCCAGAGCTCCAATGGAGCTGAGTATTTTTGTGTGAGTTCTTTGTCACAAGAAAACCCTCTGGACCAAAAATTAGCACTTTTCAATGAGTGGTTTGCTCAGAATAATTCTCTTAGCAAATAAGCGAAGAAGCATTAATTCTGAGGTAACACCCCTGTTCATGCCCAACTTAATGAAATAAAATTTTAATTATAGCTCATAGAGTTTGCATGAATTTTCCTAGCATTTTTGGAGCTAAGATTTGCTCAGAACTGAATTTCCAATTTTTGGAAATTCTCTGAAAATGTTTCTGCATTCAAATGAACACAGCACCTTCAAATTTGAATTGCTCTGATCAAATCAACTCCAAATGGTCTGAAACTTTTACAGGGGTTTACTAACATCCTAAAGAACATTCTGGCAAAATTTGGGGATTTTTGGATGAACCAAACTCCCTCTAAAATTCGTTTGCTGAAAAGCTTTAAAGAATTTCCCAGAATTAAATATTAGGTTTCATACAAATTGGGTTGCATATCTGGATAGAGTTATGCAAGATGAATCCAACCCAATTTGAATCACTAAATTTGGAGTTTCCTAGCAAAAGTATGGGGTTCTAAAGTTTGAACTAAATCTGGAAATTCAAATTAATTCGGGAAACATTCAAACTCTGACTGCGGGTCCCTCCTACACGTGTCAGCTGCTGGAATCACGCCACACGGGGCCAAAGGACCCTTCCCGCGCCACCACACCGGATCCCGGGCCGCAGCGGATCGACGATTTAAAATACCGCCACTGACATGCGGGGCCCCAGTCGTCTTCCTCCTCCCGACGCCCGCGCGATCCCGCCGCCGAGCTCGCCGGAGCTCTCGCCGGAGAGGGGTTCCGGCCCTCGGAACTTGCCTATTCTCGCCGCCTGTGCCTATCTCGGCCTGGGGAACACGGTGGGGCCCTCACCAGAGCGTGACAATGGCCGGAACAGTGCTCCCGCCGGTAACAGCGTCCGGGTTCTCACCGGCGACGTCGAACTTGGCATCCCCTGCACCTTTTTCGATGCGGTTTGCTCGGGGAGCTCCGCTGACACCTTCTGATCGCGGACATGGGCCTCAATCCCCGTGAAAACAGCTGCAACTATGACCTCACCGGTGACCTAGGCCGGATATCGGCTGTTCTCAGAAACTTCGAAGAACCAAAACCCTAGCCCATGGTTCTTGCTGGTTTTTGATCCTAGGTGGTCGTGGCAGGGTGTAGATCATGTGTTTAGCTCGGTACGCCCGATGGTAAGCCAACACCCGTGAATTTTTGGATTTGGTGGAGCTCGGCCTTAAGAACACCGTAGCGTTCCCGGAAGAAATTCTTCCCCGACGGTGCATGAAATGCCGAACGGTAAGGACAAGCAGAACCAGCACCTTATGGCGGTCGTTTCTTGTGTTGAGCATCGGGCACGAGGGCGCCTGGTTTGCTCGGACGCCGGCGATCAGTGGGTGGCGAAACACCGAGTGTGTGGCCGTGTTTGTGGGCAGTGATACAGAGAGGATACGGGGGGTTTCACGCAGCCCAGCAGTGCAACCGCACGCATTGTAGCCGGCGCACTAATCCCCCGAGCAGGAGGTGGCGCGGTGGCGGCGTTGGTATGGGGTCGACCCCGTGCGCTGTCGGCCGTAGGGTGTTCGACCGCGTGCCCGAGTCGGTTTGCTCCCCGGGGTGGCTGACCAGTGGGCCCTCTTCTCCCCTCTAATTCTTTCTCCCCCTTTCTTTTGTAAATAACCCAGCTACTGAACATTGAATAAGAGACTTAGCCCCCAAGTATTGGTTTGAATTTGAGTTATCAAATTCAAGCTTTGTTGGGTTAAATTTGCTTCATGTTTAACTGAAATTCAAATTCAGTTTTGGAATTATTGCAAATTTAGCTCCCGACAAGATGAACTCCAATAGGGATGAAAATTGGTGGGCTAATTCAGAAAAATGTGTTGAGTTTTAATATGAAGCTAACTTTTGAGTTTGAGTGATGAAAGTTGCTGCAATTTGATTTTTCATTCAAATTGGCCTCTTTTTCAAATCCTTCCAAAAGTGCCTCAAAAAGTGTTGGATTTACATGAAACTTGGACTGAACCTTCCCAAGACTTTTTAGGTTTTTGGGGTGAGCTCAACCTCTCATGTTCATGTGTACAAATCCCACTTTGTGAAAGTGAAGGCTTTCCCCTCTAATCACTCTTTTGATGGAGGTTACTTGCTCTTTACAATATTTCCTAAGATATCCACAATAAAAACTGTGGTTTTGTGAGGTGATGAGAAGTTTTTGCAAGTCCCTTTTCTTGGGCTTTTACAGTTATATATTGCCAGGATCCTATGCTTGCATGGCGTACCCAAGACCATAGTCTCAGACCGAGGTGCATTGTTTGTATCTCTCTTTTGGGAGCAGTTGCATGCTGCTTTGGGTACTAAACTGATTAGAAGCTCCGCCTACCACCTTCAGACAGATGGCCAAACAGAGAGGGTGAATCAGGTTCTGGAAGACATGTTGAGAGCATGTGCCATCCACCATGGTAGGAACTGGGATGATCACCTACCGTTGGCGGAATTCTCATACAACAACGGCTATCAGGCGAGTATTAAGATGGCACTCTACGAAGCTCTCTATGGCCGCAAATGACGCACCCCATTAAACTGGTGCGAATCCAGTGAAAGGGTCACATTCGGGGTTGATGTGGTGAACAACGCCGAAGAGCGCGTTCGGACGATTCAAGCTAATTTGAAGGACGCTCAATCCCGGCAAAAGAGCTACACTGATAAGAGGCGTAGACCGCTGCACTTTGACGTCGGGGAACACGTGTACCTCCGCGTGTCTCCGATGAAGGGCGTGCACCGGTTTGGTGTGAAGGGGAAACTCGCTCCCCGTTTCATTGGACCCTATGCTATCACCGAGAAGTGTGGACCAGCGGCGTATAGGCTGGAGCTACCGGCGTCTCTTGCTGGTGTCCATGACGTTTTCCATGTTTCACAACTGCAAAAATGTCTGAAGCATACAGCTGCTGTTCCTACCGAAGACATCGGCAAGTTGCAACCGGATTTGACATATGATGAATATTCGGTGGCAATTATTGATGAGAAAGCCCGAACAACGCGTAGCCGAATGTTGTGGTTCTACAAAATACTCTAGAGCAACCACACCGCCGAAGAAGCGACGTGGGAGAGTGAAAAATTCCTTCGCTCAAATTACCCGGAGTTCATGGCAACTCAGCACGGGTAAGTCCCTATTACATCGCTTTCTCTTCTTTTGTAATCTCGGGACGAGATTCTTTTAAGGGGGGAGGGATGTAAAAGCCCAAGAAAAGGGACTTGCAAAAACTTTTCATCACTTCACAACACCACAGTTTTTGTTGTGAATATCTTGTGAAGAATTGTGAAGAGCAAGTAACCTCCATCAAAAGGGGATTGGTTCCAAACTTTCCACACATATGACAACACATGAGAGGTTGTTCAAAAACCAACTTAGAGTCATTTGCATATTTGGACCCTAGTTGGATTAAGACCACCGAGTTCAAGTACTCAAGTGCAATGGGAGGGTTTGAAAATCAGAATTTGAACTAAGTGTCCAACTCAAAATTCAAATGAGGGGAGGACATAATGGTGATTCAAAACTGTTGTAGTCAAACTCTTGGTTGCAGCAGTTAACACATGAATCAAATTGTATATTTGGATTCCTTAGGTCCAAACTAGTGGGTAGGCAAAGTTTCAGTAATTTTTGAAAAGGTTTGCTACCCATTTTTCTAAAAAGGATTCAAATGTGCAAAGAATCCACATACACATTTGAATTTGGGGGAAATTTGTTCAACTATACAAATGTAGCTCAGTGTGAGACTCCAAACATTTGAATTGATCACTTACCAAGTTTTGGGGATCTTTTGAGAGATGAGGGGGTACTGACCAGTGGGGCCCACATGTCATAGAGGGGGTTAAATGGGGAAATATCACAGTGGTTGGTCTCTGTTTTCTCTCCTCCACACGAAGCAACCGCGCTTCCACCGTGAGCCACCGAGAAGCACCGGGCGACAGCTCCTGCTCCTCCCTCTCGCGCTGGCGAGCTCCTCGTGGGGAGTATTAACTCTCAGCCGTGCCCCAGCTCGCCACAGCACCGAGAAGACCCCCAGCCCCGCCCTCTCGCACGCTAGAACACCGAGGAGCAGCCGCCGTGGTAAACCGCTCGGGAGCGATTTCATCTCGCGGGCAAGCCTCGGCAATTCACCCAAACACCACCACAAGACTTCTCACGATCTGCACACAACATTCCCAGTCGAGCTGAGCCACCACAACCCGAGAAACTGTGTTTTTCGCGGCGGCCGGAAAGAACCGAGCGGAGGTGCTCTCGGGGACAGCTCGACAGAGAACTTGTCACGGCCAAGCAAGAGCAGTTTTGGACGCGCCAAGACTCCACGCTGCTCGACCCCAGAGCTTGGACCAAGTGACTGATCGTCGCCGGCGTATTTCGCAAACTACTCTCAGCCAGTGCAAAACCACCTTCTGGTACGAAATCTGCAAATTCCCGACTTCTATTTGCTTAGAGCCCATCAAACTGCACTCACAGGAGCTAGACTTGATGGCGCCCAAGTTTACTTCGCAACCCTAGCTTGATCATGGCTGTAGCCGACGTATTTTCCGTTTTTCCAACCGCGGCTATGGCGGGGAGGACGGGCTCATGGTGACAACTAGGTTAGAGCCTTCCCTGAGCCTTTGCATGGGCCTGTCGACCCTCCCTGGGATCCCCCGGTGCTGTAGAGCCCTTTCACCGAGGTTTTGGCGGGCTAAAGGAGTCGGGTGACATATCCGAAGTGATCCCGAGCCGCTGCACCGTCGCCGGCTAGGTTAGGACCACCGCCGGCCGGGGAAGATGGGTCCCTCGTGTTCAGCGCACGAATTTAGGCCCTGGCAGCGAGGGAGAGCGCAGGAATTGACCGGGCGGCAAGGATCAGCGCGGCTCCAGCGAGCCCGGCGGCGCGCGGGCGCGGGATTGCGAGGAAGAAGACGAGATGGCCGGGCCCGCTCATCAGTCCCTCAGTAAACAGTGTGGGGATTTTCTGTTGCACCGGATCATCTGTGACAATGCGGAGAACAGTCCTGTGGCCCCGTGTGGTGTAGCCGAGGGGGTGACACGTGTGGGCCGGACCCGCTGTCAGGGATTTGAACTTTTCCCGGTTAATTCAAATTCCAGAATTTCCGCAAACTTTAGAACCTCATAACTTTTGCTGGGAAGCTCCAAATTTAGTGATTCAAATTGGGTTGGATTCATCTTGAATAGCTCTATCCAAATATGCAACCCAATTTGTATGAAACCCATTACTTAATTCTGGAAAATTCTTTAAATCTTTTCAGCAAAAGAATTTTAGAGGGAGTTTGGTTAGTCCACAAATCCTAAAATTTTGTCAGAACATTCTCTGGGATGTTAGTGAACTCCTGTAAAAGTTTCAGATCATTGGAAGTTGATTTGATCAGGGCAATTCAGGCTTGAAGATGCTGTATTCACTTAAATACAGAAACATTTTCAGAAAATTTCCAAAACTTGGAAATTCAGTTATGGGCAAATCTTAGCTCCAAAAATGCTAGGAAAATTCATGCAAACTATATGAGCTATAATGGAAATTGTAGTTCACTAAGTTTGGCATGAACATGGGTGTTATCCCAGAATTAATTCTTCTTTGCTTAATTGCTTAGAAAATTATTCTGAACAAACCACTCAATGAAAAGTGCTAATCTTTGGTCCAGAGAGTTTTCTTGTGACAAGGAACTCACATGAAAATTCTCAGCTCCATTGGAGCTATAGATCATCCCTGTTCTGTTTAACCACTTGAGGTGATCAATATAGAAGAGGGGGAAAACCACTAAGCACTTAATCATGTGCTTAGGTCCAAACCCAAACCACTAGCACCAGTTTCATTTTAAATTATTAAACAGAGTTCCAGTTTTTAAAAACTTGTTATTAGAACTTATAGCAGAATCTTTACAATTAAACTTATGTGCATATTCATTAACGTGTAGTTGCTGAAGGCGAGGAGACTCCGGAAGTGCTCGACTTCCTCCTTCCGGACGAAGACCTAACCACTGACCAGCAGCAACAAGGCAAGCACCGGTTTGCATTAAGCCTTTTATAAAGTTTTACTTTGTTTACATGAGTAGTGTGAAGTATGTATGTGGATTAGGTGTAGGATGGATGAAAACCCAACTGCATAACCACAATTTTTCCCCCAAGAGTGAGGGTAGTGTCTAGGGCCTCGAATAGACAGGCTATGCTTAATGACTCATAGGACTTCGGTACAAGTCGAGTAGTTGGAATCTACTCGTGAGTTAGGCTTGGGACACACGGGATTGGTTCGAGTGATGTGAGATCACCTTAGTAATAAAAATGAGACTTGGCAGGGGCTAGGGCGCAGCAAGAGGGGGTCTTGTGTGCGCAGCCCTGTCCGTGTCGATTGAGGACCGATCTGTGTGCGGCCCACGCTGATCAAGTTTGAACGTACCGAAGGCATATCGGATATATGGGCCCCGATAAACTGATGTAACCTAAACCTCCGGGCGTCGAGGCATAACGCACCGATTTATAGGTGTAGGCTGAGGGCAGCAAGGTGGAAATCTGCTAACGGGCATAGAGAGATGCTCCGTGTAGGGAACCTCCTGCTCGTTTCGGTGCGACCGGTTCGACGTTTGGGCTGTTGGGTGAAAGGTTGTCCCGTACGACATCGAGTGAGCGTGCTGTGCAGCTCCACAGGTGGGCGTCCGTGACGTGCTCTTTGGGTGTCCCTGCAGGTGTATATCGAGTCAATTCGCCGTCCCTCACGGTGAAGAGTACCACTTGGTCACTGAGTCGTGACGTAGGCTAATGTATGAAATGTGATGATTCAATATTGCTGTTATGATATATTTGTATTGCTACATGTGTGCCACCAAATATTGCTTACTAAATTTCAGATTCCCGCACTGTTAACTTGCTGCTAAAAGATGAATTAAGGATGAACTTGTAGGCGTGTCCATTTGCTGCAATGTTACTATCCTATGTTCATTGTTCACCTCATGTAGAGTTTCATGCCTAGGTGAGTCGGTTAAGTCTTGTTTAGCCCTCGTGCTCACGATTGCTGCTTAAGTGTTTTTCAGGTGAGGAGCCACCCACGGACTCGGGTTATGAGTCCACCGGCGAGGGTTACCCTCTGTTGGGGACCACCGCTGAGTGGGAGCCGTACACGCCGCGCTCAGCTGAGGAGTGCAGCTAGTGTGGGTTGCCCTAGGGCTGGGCAACCGACTTTTGCTAGATAGGCCGGCGTGAGTTGTATAAAAGAAATTTGTGGTGCGTACTATAAACCATAGTTTGTAACTGACTATTGTACCTGTTTGTACAGTTCAGTTGGTTTCCCATGTAATAAAAATGTGTCCTTATGACGTGTGCTGTCGGGTGTCGCATCGCGCGGCACCACCCTCTGCGATCCTGGATGAGCGGATTCCGGTCCGCCACAGCCGGATCTCCACATCATAATCCTTAATTAGTTCCAACCATCTTCGTTGTCTTAGATTCAGATCAGGCTGGGTAAATATATATTTGAGGCTCTTGTGGTCTTTGTAGATTTCACACTTGTTACCGATCAGATAGTGTCTCCAAATCTTAAGAGCATGCACTACCGTAGCCAATTCCAAGTCATGGGTTGGGTAGTTCTGCTCGTGCGGCCTTAACTGACGAGAGGCATAGGACACCACTTGTCCTTCTTGCATTAGCACACATCCTAGGCCGTGTCTAGAAGAATCACAATAAATAACGAAGCTCTTGTGAATATCCGGTAAGACTAAGACTGGGGTCGTGGTTAGTCTTCCCTTCAACTCACGAAAACTCCGCTCACATGCTTCAGTCCACACAAACTTCTTATCCTTTTTTATTAGTTCCGTCATTGGTCGGGCTAGCTTAGAAAATCCTTCGATGAACCTCCGATAATAACCAGCCATACCTAGAAAACTACGAATCTCCGAGACTGAAGTTGGTTGCTTCCAAGATTATACAGCTTTGACCTTCTCTGGATCAACTGCAACTCCCTCGGCTGTCAGCACATGCCCAAGAAAACTAACTTTCTGTAACCAAAACTCACATTTGCTGAACTTAGCATAAAGTTGATGGCTCCTTAGCCGGTCCAGAACAACACGCAGGTGTTGTGCATGCTCTGCTTCGCTTCGTGAATAGACTAGAATCTCGTCAATGAATACAATGACAAACTTGTCCAACTCTTGCATGAACACCCGTTTCATTAGGTTCATGAATAGGCAGGGGCATTGGTTAATCCAAAAGACATCACTGTGAACTCGAACTGACCGTAGCGAGTCACAAATGTTGTCTTAGGTATATCTTTAGGCTTAATCCTCACTTGATGATACCCAGGCCTCAAGTCAATCTTTGAGAAAAACTTGGCCCCCTTTAATTGGTCGAATAGATCATCTATCCGGGGTAGAGGGTATTTGTTCTTAATGGTCACCGTGTTAAGAGCTCGGTAATCTACACAGTCTCTTACTTCCATCCTTTTTATCTATGAATAGGACTGGTGCACCCCATGGTGATGCACTAGGCCTTATGTACCCTTTCTCTTGCAACTCATCTAACTGTTTCTTTAACTCGGCTAGTTCTGGCGCTGCCATTCTATAAGGCCTCTTGTCTATTGGGGCAGTTTCGGGAACTAGATCAATGGAGAACTCCACTTCTCTTTCTGGCGGCGTGCCTGGCAACTCCTCAGGGAACACATCAACATCCTCTTTAATCACTTGCACTTCCTGAGGTGTTTCCGCCTTCAAGTGATTTACTACTGGCTCAGACAGGCTGGACTTGACATGACATGTGACAGTCTTCCCTTCCTTGTCACTGTCACAGTCCTCTATGCACAAGCTATACTCCTATTGCACTTGGCTAACCAATCCATATCGAGGATCACATCTATCCCATGGGGGTCAAGCACTACTAGATTAACCAAGAACTCTACCCACTTAGGTTTAAAGGGATATTGTTAACTATTAGGTGGCAAGGTATATAACCTCCCGGTGATCGAGTCATTAAGGGCCTCTTAAGGACTACCATAGATATATCATGTGTCTCTACAAAGTGTGATGATATAAAAGAATGCGATGCACCAGAATCAAATAGTACTGAAGCCAAAACTGATTGAACCAAGAACTCACCAAGTAGAACTCCTGGCCTTTCCAAAGGAGTGTTTAGTCCTTGACGGTGCTCCGTGGCTGCCTACAGATGGTTGCCTTGGTCCGTTAACTGAGTTGGAGACGACAGATGTTGTTGGCTTAACCTTGTAAGGGCAGTTAACGGCGATATGTCCAGGCTCACGGCAGCTGAAACAGATCCTCTGGCCACCAGTTTGATTGACCCCAGACTGTTGAGGACGGAATGAGCCATGCAATTTAATAGGCTGTACCGGTTGCTTGAAGGTGGTGGTTGGTGCTTTGTAGGATACACCACTATGAGCCATCTGCCCAGAGTAAATAGGTTGTTGGGTCTTCTGCACAAAGTAGATTGGTTGTTGGGTCCTCTATACTGAATAAACAGGTTGATTAGTCCTCTGAAGTTTCACCTGCTGAAACCCCTTCTTGTCCTCAAATTTCCTTTTCTTCTCCCGTAGCCCATCCTCTTGTTCTTTTCTGTAGTGATGGCCTTGTTAACCAGGGTACTGAAATCTAGATAAGCAGATGCTTCAAGAAATTTCCTGATTTCAATGTTTAACCCATGCACAAAGTCTTCTTGCTTCTTTTCTTCTGTATCCACAACGTGGGGGTCATAGCGGGATAACCCGGTAAACTTGTGTAGATACTCCATCACAGTTAGACCCTTCTGTTTAAAGTTCATAAACTCTTCCCTCTTTAGCTTCACAATGCTACTTGGGATGTGTTGCTCTCTAAACAACTTCACAAACTCATCCCATATCATGGTCCTAGCATGTGGATGCATCTCTCTGTAGCTGTGCCACCAGGCTAAGGCAGATCCTCTTAGTTGTTGGACTGCAAGCAGAACCTTATCCTGCTCATTTGCATGCACAACCTCGAGTTTCATCTCAATATCTCTTAGCCAGTCATCTGCCTCAATAGGGTCCTCAGATCCAGAAAACTTGGGTGGGTTCATCTTGTTGAAGTCTGCGATTTGGTGATTGTTTTGCGGCCCTGTCTAATGGTTGTTGCCAGTAGCTCGAGGAGTCGAGTCTGGCGGTCCATAATGGCGGTCAGGTCATAGTTAGGTGCTTGGGGATGTGGCCGGATAGGTGCACTCTCCGCTGTCTCATGCTCGTGAGGTGCAGGCGGAATCTCTCGTAGTCCTTGGTCCGCCTAGTGTCCATTAGTAGCTCGGCTCGAGCGGCAAGGCATCTGTGACAGGGCAGTCGATGGGTTTAGATTTTCTTCCTATTATTATTACTATAGTGCGTCATAATTAGTTATGCTTACTGTCTTTTATTATTGTTATTATTATTTTTTATTTTACTATGTGTATCTAAATACACATATATAATTTTATACCACACAATTCACGCAAACATCAAACTTTGCAAGCAACACACCAAGCATTCATTTATTCAGGAAAGCGGGTACAAGATACATAGCGCATGTCGTCCTTCGGTCCGTTCCCTTAACGGTTAGTCGGGACCTCTGCCTGGCTACTGGGTCCTACATCCTAATCTTCAGGGTCTTCATTGGTCTCGCGAGGTGAGGTCGAAGGGGTAGGTGGCACAGGCTCACAAATCCTCCTACTGGGGTTGGATAGGTGATATGCTGGAGTTCCTTCTAGGATAAGTGGCTCCGTCGTTGCACCTGCCTGACGGTCCTTCCTCTTGGCCTAGTCTACGAGGTAGACACCCCTAAGCAGCTGGCTGTGACGGTCGGCCTGCTCCCTAAGGTTCTCCTCGGCCAAGGCGACTCGACTTTCGGTGCTGGCAACCCGGGCTTCAGCCTGCACTAGTGCTAGCTTAGCCTTTCACCAGCGGGTCTCCAATGTCTCAGCACGCTGGACGAGGGTCTTCACGCGCTGGTTCAGCTGGTAGCACAAGTCGTCCAGGCTCAATAAATAACTGGACATGGCGACAGTGGTGGGGTCGTCTTCGGTCGACCCGAGGCCTTCCAAGTTACGAATCCTCGCCATCCATGCGGGACGACTACGATCCAGTGGTGGGAAGTACTTCATGAGTGTGGAACCTAAATGCCAGTCAAACATGTGGCAGAGGTACTTCAGAGCTTTGTGGGCCACCAATTGGCACGTATCTTTCATGCGACATCCAGTGGCGGAGACATTCCATGGCTTCATGTCTAGGAACCTCTCATTGGCACCGATGTGCACAGTGACCTCGCAGCTTTCGGTGCCATGCTCCACGAACTCATGACCCACGTACTCCGGACGGTCTGGAATACCGAGTCACGCCGTGGTGGCATAGAGCACCTTGGGGAAGCCATCTTCGTTGATGCAGAAGGTGGTGATACAGTCGTCGGCCATCTAGCTTAGAACAGGGCACAAGGATTAGATGAGAGCAAAACCTATCACCAAGGCTCTACGGTCCAGGTTTCCTACAGGCCAACTATTTTACGGTCTCCTACGGTCACTCAAGTACTAGGGTACGCATCCTATAGCCAAGTATGGCTCTGATACCACTTGAAGCGTCCCGACCCATAAGATCGGAACTAAACATGTAATATTATGCCAGAAACAGAGTTCGATACATAATATTACAACACAAGTGGAACCACAACCATACAAAGCTTTATTACAACGGCATACACTTTAGTATAACAATAATAAGGACTAACATAAGGATGACTAACGACATAAAAACATGGACGACTAGCTCCTCCCCGTACATGGTTCCACGGTAACACCTTGGGTGTCGATGCAACCTGACACGGCCCCATTGGTCCTGTCGAGCCAGGATCACGCTGAGGGGTGCTGCGTTGCACAGCACCGTATAACACACGTCAAAGGTACAAAGCGGAAGCGGAAGTTTATTACATAAACAGTTTTATGAACATGTTTACATCAAAATAAGTTTAGTCCACACTCGCGGGCGTAGACTACGCATCAAGTCACGTTCAGCCCTCGAACGTGTCCTTGCTAGCACACACACACACTAACTCTGCGGCGTGCACGACTCCCACTCGACGGGGTTCCCCTCCTGGGATTCCGTCTCATCTTCGGGAGTCCCTTCCTCATAGAACCCTGCAAAAGCTTCAAACACAAGCAGTGAGCACGAAGGCTCAGCAAGTCTGACCCGTCTCACCTAAACATGGAACTTCTAACATGAGGGGTAATGGGTTGCATGAGGTAAAAATCAATTGCAAGGACTCGCCTAATTAGTAGAACCTTACTTTCAAGTTTTAGCAGCAGGTTTGTGGAGAACCTTACGATAAGGCACATGAGAGAGCCGCAATCAAACAAGAAACGCATTTCTCTCATGTACTTTGCCCAAAGTTGAAAAGAACTTTAGTTAGCTCTAAACTACAGCATATCATTAACAATCAATGTCCATCTTTCAATCAGCAGCATTTTAACATGTGTCTAGCCTGTTCTTTCTACGTCACGGTACAGTGAACAAGTGGTACTCCTGACCGCGAGGGACGGCGATTATAATCGATTTACACCTGCAGGGTTACCCGAACAACCCGTCACGTACGCCCATACTCGATGTTGCCTACAACAACCATCACGGACGCCGTACGCGACTACCTTTCACCCGTTAGCCAAATGTTGAACCGGTCCAATCGTCCCGAGCAAGAGGTCTCTGCATGCGCATCTCAGTGCCGCCAGCCGATTTACACCTCGAGCTCTCAACCTACCCTCTGAACGACCAGCTATGCCTCAACACCCAGCTACCCGAGTTACATCAGTTTCCCGGTTCCCATATAGCCGGTAGGTCTTCGGTACTGTTCTATCTTGTTCAACAGGCCCGCACACGGCTCGGTCCTCAATCGACACAAGCGGAGCTATAGCACACAGGCCCCAAAGTCCTGCTGCCCTTACCCTCCGCTTGGTCTCATTTTCTTGCCATGTGTTTCATGTGCTATCTCTACCCGAGTCGAGTGCCCCTAGCCTATGCTCGCTAGTAGTTCCAACTACTCGACTTGTACCGAATCCTACCCTATCTTAGCATTGCAGTAGCTAACGGGGTTTGCAATCCTAAACCCAACCCATGGTGTTCTTGGCTATGCAATTGGGTTTCCAAACAAGACTCTAGTACAAAGAATAAAGTAAACAAGGATGTGCTCAAAACAATAAAAAATTTGTAAAAGGTTAATGCAAACCGGAGATTGCCTTGCTGCTCTTGGTCGTAGGCTAGCTGTTCCTCCAGAGTAACGAAGTCTAGGACTTCGGGTTCCTCCTCGACCTTAGCGACTACATGATAAGAGCAATATATGTATCAATTTAAATGCATTTATATTAACTTTGAAGTTGTGAAGTCTATAACCCTTGCTAGACAGACCTAATGACTGTGAAACTTTTACTGTGGCTTGGTTACAACCTAAACAGAGATTTGGTCAAGTTTTAGTTGCAGCAAAGCTCATTTGAGCCCTCCACAATTAATTATGTCCTTGACCTTACTTAGAACTCTTAGGGTGTTCTAGGAATTCTCAGGAAACAAACTATGACTTTCTGAAAACTAGATTTTCAGAGGGTCCTAATGGAGCTGGTCTCACTTAATTTGAAGGTTCCTAGCTGAAGTTATGAGCTAATTAATTTCAGAGAAAATTCTGAAAATGTTTCTGAACATTTTCTATTTTCTCTGGAACAGTTTCACTAATCACACCATTAGGTGGATCAAATGAGCTCCAATGGGTCTGAAATTTTTATGGTAGTTCAGGGATATTTTGGTGAACATCCCAGCAAAATTTCAGGATTTTCCTCCAAAGGATTCTCCATTTAAAATTCCTAACAGTTTAAACTTTGAGGATTTAATTCTGGAGAATTAAGGAATTTCATGAAGTGAAACTTGATTTGCTGGAAAGTGCTCAGAGAGCTGAATCCAGCAAAATTTGGTTCACTCAATTTGGAGCTTTCTAGCCAAAGTTATAAGGATTTGAAGTTTGAACTGAAACTGGAATTCGGGAAAAAGTTTAAACTCTGGCTTGTGGGCCCCGCACACAGTGCGTCGTCTCCCTCCTCGCGCCAACTGCGCGGTGGCGGCGATCTCCGGCGACCTTCGCCAGAACTGAGTTCCCGGCCACCCCCCGGCCCGAAACTCGCCGCCTGCCCCTTAACTGATCCCCTGGACTCGATGGTGGGGTCGCCGGCCGCCGGCGATGATCGGAAACCCATGCGCACCGGTGACAGCACCTGCTAGGGTTCCGGTGAGGTCGGTCCCGCTCTCCCGTGCACCAAATCGACCGGGAATTGGTCGGAGAGCATCAGTAGAGCATGGGAAACACGAACCAGGGCTGGGTGGAAGCTAGAAATACCGGCAACTAGGCTCTCGACGGTGAGCCGAGGTGTTCAGCCATGGCGGCGGGGAAAACGGCCATATCATGGCCGATTCTCGACGGTTTCCTCTGATTCCAGTTCGGGCATGGGCGCTATCGTGCGTAGAAGCTACTAGGGAACGAGCTTGCCCAACCCTCGTGTATAGAGCACGAATTTCACCCGAAGGTGAGCTCGGTCCTTATGAACTGATCACGAGTAAACTTGGAAATTCTCGGCCGAGGTTTGATAAATCGCCAAACGGCTTTCGGCTACTCCATCTACATACAATCACGCACCTTTCTTGTGTAGAGAAGAGGACGTGACAGCGGCTGGGTTGTGCTGTCCACGAGAGCCCGATCGGCGGCGATGCTCGGCTCGCCGGAGAAACGGCTCGTACAGCTCGAGGACGCTTGCTCACTGGACAACACGGGGTCTAGGAGGTTGCTCACGATCTCTTGGTGCCGTTTTGCCGTGGAGGAGGCTGTGCTCACGAGCGATCGGGCTTGATCAAGCGTGAGCTCGGGTGGCGGCGATGGCAGTGGAAGAACAGGTCGCGCACGTCGGTAGCTTGGGGAATGGGTGACCGAAGCACGCCGGGGAGGGAATAAGTAGCCCAGCGACTGGTCTCCGGCTTGGGGCGCGCAGCAGGAGCTGGCGCCTGCTGCCCCCCCTCGGTGGCGCGCGCACACTGCACACGGGAACCAATTGAGCTGTGTTTCAGTCGGTTTGTGTTGAAGTAGAGGCTGACATGTGGGTCCCACCCCCATTTTAACCTCTGAAATTTAATCCTAATCACTGTTGTAAACAGTGAACCCCATACTACCCTTGGCAATTCAAATTATTCACCCATGAGCCATTTGAATTGATCAAAGTTCAAATGAGGTTTGGTTTGAATGAATTTCAGCACAAGTTCAGTTTGAAATTCAAATAAAGTTTGAATTTCTCCCACTTAGCTCATGTCAAGATCAACTCCAAATGGAGTGAAAATTGGTGTGTGAGCTCACAAAAATGTGCTGAGTAAGAATATGGCCCCACTTTTAAATTCATTGGATAAAAACAGTTTGAATTTGAATATGATCTCAAACTGCCCTCTTCCTAACTATACCCAAAATGACCTCAAAAAGGTTTTGAATTTGGGTGAAACTTGGCATGGACATCCTTAGTAAAGTGTAGGAGTTTTCATATGTCCAGCCCATCTATATCACATATGGTGATGAACACTGCAAATGTGTGTCAAAAATGAGGCCCTTACATTCCTCCCCCCTTAAAAGAATCTCGTCCCGAGATTATAAGGTGAAAATGAGAGAGAGGACGGTGGAAAATTACCGGCTATGCGACGTGAAAAAGCTGGGGTAGTTAGTGCGAAGGAATTCTTCGCTCTCCCATGTCGCTTCATCCATGGAGTGATTACTCCATAGAACCTTGTAGAACCACAACGTACGGTTGCGTGTGGTTCGGGCCTTTTCATCAATAATCTGCACCGGTTCCTCCCGATAGGTGAGATCCGGTTGCAGTTCTTCAATGTCTTCCAGCTGAACGGTAGTTGATAGCTTGAGACACTTCCTCAGCTGGGAAATGTGAAAGACGTCGTGCACACCGGAAAGTGCTTCGGGTAATTTCAGCCGGTATGCCACCGATCCACATCTTTCGGTAATCTGGAATGGACCGATGAAGCGGGGTGCTAACTTTCCCCTCACCCCAAATCTGTTTACGCCCTTCATTGGAGACACCCGTAGGTATACGTGATCTCCAACTTCGAATTGTAATGGGCGCCTTCTCCGGTCCGCATACTGTTTCTGACGGGATTGAGCGGCTTTTAGGTTCGCTTGAATTAGTCGAACCTTTTCTTCCGCGTTGTTGACAAGGTCAATCCCGAAGGTCACCCTTTCGCCAGACTCACACCAGTTCAATGGTGTGCGGCATTTCCTTCCGTATAGCGCCTCGTAGGGCGCCATCTTGATGCTGGCTTGGTACCCATTGTTGTACGAGAACTTGGCTAATGGCAAGTGATCATCCCAATTCTTGCCGTGGTTGATAGCGCAAGCTCGTAGCATGTCTTCTAAGATTTGATTTACCCGCTCTGTTTGCCCATCCGTCTGCGGGTGGTAGGCTGAACTACGGATCAGCTTCGTCCCCAAGGCAGCGTGCAGCTGCTCCCAAAAACGGGACACAAATAAAGTGCCCCGATCCGAAATGATAGTACGGGGTACGCCGTACAAGCATAGGATCCGGGAGATGTACAGTTCAGCGTACTTCTTAG
This sequence comes from Neostapfia colusana, assembly GCA_030760725.1. Lineage (NCBI taxonomy): Eukaryota > Viridiplantae > Streptophyta > Magnoliopsida > Poales > Poaceae > Neostapfia > Neostapfia colusana. The sequence goes on along the minus strand of JASWHV010000009.1, from coordinate 35,790,913 downwards.
CGTTGTAGTTGGTGTTGACCGGGATGAAATGGGCAACTTTGGTGAGCCGATCGACGATCACCCACACAGAATCATGTTTCTGCAAGGTGGTGGGTAAACCGACGATGAAGTCCATGCTCACGTCCTCCCACTTCCAGACAGGAATGCCCAGTGGTTGCAACAGTCCCGGTTTCCGCATGTGGTCTGCCTTCACCCTTCAACATGTATCACACTTGGACACGTATTTTGCAGTCTCACGCTTCATCCGTGTCCACCAAAACTTGCTTCTGAGTTCTTGATACATTTTGTTGCTGCCGGGGTGAATAGAAAATTTGATAAGTGAGCCTCATCAAAGATTTTCTTCCGTAACTCCGGGTTTCGGGGTACGACGATCCGGTCCTTGAACCATAGGACGCCGTCTCCGTCCTTCCGGAAACATTTCAACTCCCCACTGTCTACACGTCTCCATAAATGTGACATGCCCTTGTCATTCTTCTGGGCTGCCGCTATCTCTTCATGGATGGTGGGGATCAAAGCTAGGTTGTAGAGAGCTCCGTGTGGAATCACATGTAGTGGTGGTTCGCTCTCTTCCAACGGTGTGATGGTCAGATTATTGATGTGCGACTTGCGGCTCAGCGCATCTGCCACTACGTTTGCCTTGCCCGGATGATAATGGATCTCTATTTCGTAATCCTTTATCAATTCTAACCATCTTCGCTGCCTCATGTTCAACTCCTTCTGAGTGAATATGTACTTGAGGCTTTTGTGGTCGGTATATAAATGTACGAGGTTACCGAGTAGGTAGTGCCTCCACATTTTTAGTGCAAGTACCACGGCAGCGAGCTCCAAGTCGTGAGTTGGATAATTTTGCTCATGGTTTCTAAGCTGCCGTGATCCATATGCGACCACTCTTCGGTCTTGCATCAGCACACATCCGAGCCCAATGCCGGATGCATCGCAGTACACATCGAACGGTTTTGTTGTGTCTGGCTGCGCCAAAACCGGTGCTGATGTCAGGTGCTTGACTAAAGCCTTGAATGCTGCTTCACATGTTGGACTCCAAACATATTTGGTAGCCTTCTTCAGCAGCTCCGTCATTGGCTTGGCAATCTTCGAGAAGTTCGGAATGAACCTCCGATAATATCCCGCGAGTCCGAGGAAACTCCGTACCTCATGAACAGTTCTCGGGGATTTCCAATTCAGCACTTGAGTGATCTTGCTCGGGTCCACAGCGATACCCTCCGCTGAGATGATATGCCCGAGGAAAGGCACTTGCGATATCCAAAACCCGCATTTGCTGAATTTTTCGTATAACTTGTGATCCCGCAGCCGTTGCAAGACTATACACAGATGTTTCTTGTGATCTTCCTCCGACTTGGAATATACTAGGATGTCGTCGATGAAGACCATGACAAACTTGTCCAGCTCCGGCATGAACACCGAGTTCATTAAGTACATGAAGTGAGCTGGAGCATTGATGAGGCCGAAGGACATGACCAGGTACTCATAAAGTCCGTACCTCATCGAGAAAGCCGTCTTCGGAATGTCCTCAGCCCTTATCTTAGTCTGATGGTACCCGGATCTTAAATCCATCTTGGAAAAGATCTTTGCTTCGACCAACTGATCAAACAACATGTCGATCCGTGGCAACGGGTACTTGTTCTTGATGGTTACGGCATTTAATGGACGATAGTCCACGTAAAGCCGCAACGTCTCATCCTTCTTCTTCAGAAATAATGCCGAACATCCCCATGGTGAGGAGCTCGGCCTAATAAAACCCTTCTCCAGAAGGTCCGTGAGCTGAGTCTTCAGTTCAGCCAACTCCTTGGGCGCCATCTTGTACGGCCTTCGGGATATTGGCATGGTTCCCGGTGCAAGTTCAATCTTGAACTCCACCTCTCTATCGGGCGGCATCCCCGGCAAATCGTCCGGGAATACATCAGGGAACTCTCGGACCACCGGAATATCTTCCAATCTGATGGTTGTGGCTTGATAGACACTTGGAAGTTTTATTTCTGGACTGTCCAGAAATAATGAGTGAGACTCGTGCACTTCGGAGTTCAAGTGCACGACTCGGAGGACGGTGTCTAAAACAGCGCCGTGGCGGGTTAACCACGACATCCCTAAGATGACATCGACCTTTTGTCCCTCTAAAATTATGAGAGACGTAGGGTAAACTCTACCCTCTAAGCACAATGGCGCTTTTGGGACCATCATGCTTGCTGAAATTTTCCCACCCGGTGAACAGATCACATAAGGACTATCGGTGGGTAGTATTTGCAAGCTATACTTATGAATGAAAGCTTGGCTAATGAAGCTATGCGTGGCGCCTGAATCAAATAGTACTATAGCGGGATGCTGGTGGAGTTGGAACATACCCGCAAGGATTGGCTCGCCCTCCGGCATGTCCTCAATGGCAAGCTGGTGGATGGTGCCGGGCCTAGGGTTTACCCGCCGTGCATTAGTAGGGCTCCGGGGTTGATTCCTCCCCGGAAACTGTGGTGCCACTCCGCCGCCTTGCCTCTCCGGACAACTGCTCGCGAAGTGTCCTGGACGACCACACTTGTAACATGTGGCCGCTGCTGGTGGAGTGCTCGGTGGACGAAAGCCCGGCATGCGTTGCGGAGGTGCAAACGCACGCGGCATCGCCCGCTGCTGCTGTTGTTGTTGCGGTGGTACTGGCAGTGCCGGCCGGAATGCCGGTGAAGAATACGGCCGACTGCGGAACGGCATCGACCGCTGTGGTGGCTGCCAGCGTGGACCTGATGGTGGGCGATTCACCATCCGAAACTTCTGAGAAGGACCGCCTCCTTCTCCGCTGCTCTGCGGCGCGCTTCGCTTTCGCTCTGCCGCCGCCAACTCCTTGCCGGAGTCCTCCTGAACAATCGCAGCATCAATGATGTCGTTGAGGCTTCCGCGATTGAACATCGCCAATTTGTCCTTCAGGAGCGGGTTAAGCCCCTGGTAGAAATGGTCCCGCCGCTTCTCGTCGGTATCAGCATGATACGACGCATATAGCGCAAGATCGTTAAACGCCCTGGAGTATTCCAGCGCGTTCCGGCTCCCTTGTTGCAGGTGTAGGAACTCCTGCGTCTTCCTCTTCATCAGACCTGGCGGTATATGATAGGCCCTGAAGGCCGTCCGGATCTCCACCCAGGTCATCACTCGGTCGGTGGGCTGTGAAGCACAGAAGTTGGCCACCATGCGCTCGCGGATCCTTGGAGCTGCTGGACCGCGAACTGAGTCTTGCGCTGCTCGCTGATTTGGAGCAGCCCGAACTTCATCTCTATGGCGCGGAGCCAGTTGTCCGCGTCAAGAGGTTCATCCGCCCTTGAGAATACAGGGGGATGAGTCGCCAGGAAGTCGGAGTAGGAGCTCTGTTGACGCTCCTCACGGTCTTGACGTCTCTCTGGGCGAGATGTATTTGCAATTAAAGTTTGCAGCAGCTCTGTGTGCTGCTGATGTGAACCCGCCATTGCCGCGACTATGTCGGCCAATGTAACTGTTGGCAGTAGCGGTGGCGGTGTTTGCTGTTGCTGTTGCTGCTGCTGTCCCGAGGAGTCCTCGGGAGGTGGTTGGGAGGTCTCTCCCCCTTGGCTAGTACCTCCAACATCAGGGTTGGCACGAGTACGCGTCATTCTGAAATTCAAAACAGCGGCAATTAGCACATGTCTTACTTAAAATTTCCATAAGCAACAGTAAGTATTGAAGCAACGCATGATTAATTTGCACAACATTCACATATATTGATAAATCATAAACTTTATACAAGATACATTATTCTCGGATCTTCGAGAAGTCGTGCTCATGTCGTCACTACCTATACATACGCTACTGTCTACACGACATGTCACTGATTACAAAAGTTGGGTTACGCTACCCTAGCTGCCCTACATGGCAACTGTAACCCTCTACTCGGAGTAGAACTCGACCTCCTGTGGGTCGTCCTCCTCCGGTACTTCTGCTGGTGGCTCTGGATCTACCACCTCTTCTCCCATTCCGGGTTCTCCCATTGCTGGAAGACCCAAGACCACCGGTATGCCTAACACCGGAGGTACGAGGTCCTGCAAAGCATGCACCTCGTCCATAGCCTGGTTGTAATCCTCTTCCCAGCCTTGTCCTTCCTCAATCGCGTCGTCCCGCTCTTGAGCAAGGTCCTCATTCTGCTGGGTTAGGGTCTGCACCAGCTCTTGCAACGCCGCGATATCAACACGGCTCTTCTTCTTTGCCTTCTTCAGGCGATGCAACTGATTATGCTGTTCATTCAGTCGCTTAATCGTCGGAAGGAGCACATTGCGGAGTGCGCTGTGGGCACTCTCGAAATGATCTCCACGGCTTGTGCTCTCCTTGAGCTTTGTGGCGAGATGCTCCGTATGAACAGCTTGGCTGTCCATCACGGCGTTTCCCGCCCTCATCTGGAGGCCGAGATTTGCCTCCGCGGGTTTGTACCTTGGGCAACTCGGGTCCGTTGCTTCCAGGTACCTCTCTTCCCACACATGCTGAGCTCGTCCCTCCACCGGAACGAGTGCGTATGGAGTGCCCTCCATAGCCTGCACATGTAGTTGGCAGAAACGTGACATAGTGTCACGGGCTGCCACTTGCCACATCCCTTCCGGTTGTCTTCCTCTCACCGTGACGGTGAACGGCGCCCAACCGGGTGGCGTAGGTCCTGCAGGGACCTCGACATGGATCGTCCACGTCTTGTTCCCCTCTTCGCCTCCTTCCTTGGCGAAGTATTACGGCATCTGGTTGTACCCGAAATATTGGAGCATTTGCCGCAATGCTTCCGGGTAGCCGCTATGGTGAGAACAGTGGGACATCACCCACCCGTTCTCCAATTGCTTATCTGCTGTCATCTGTAAAAATATATTTGAGAAATGTCAAATATTTATTTAAACAGTAAACCTCTGAGTTATAACATAAAACATGTCATTGAACCCATAAAACTTGGAAACATAGTTCAAATTTTAAACAAATTTGACTGCTGATCTGCTGTTCCCATGACAGCCCTGACCAGTTTCCATTTCAACCTGATTTAGGCCATGTTGAAGGCAAAACCAATTCTGGAGCTCAACATCAAAGTTAAAGTTAACTTCAATAGCTTCCCAGAAAGTGTTTGCATGGCCTAAGATCTGTCCTGGTTTAAAAGTCATGAGATGTCAAAGTTAACAGAATTTCTGGAAACAATTGGGCAGTACCTCCCTGCTTTAGGTACTGTTTTGATCCAAGCATTCCAGTTAATTCTGTCCCTAATCTGACAAAACTTTCTGTTACAAAGTTGTAACCCATCTCATAAGATTTCCAGAACTACCTCATTTTCTATTTTTGGATTTTTATACAGGAAGTTATGCTCAATTTACAGAGAGTCTACAGAGGGTCTTTACTCTGTCCTGTTTTCTGGACAGTTTTAACTCTACTGCATTTTTCGATTGGTTAAGGGATGAAACACCTCTGGACCTTAACAGAAGAGTTGTAAAGCTCTTCCAACGCTTTCCAGAAATGTATCATACGACCCCAACCTCGAAAGAACTCAACCTCTAACCTCTGATTAACTTCAGCCTTGATTTGGCTGAAAACAGAGTGCTCTGTCCTTAACATCCTATAAGTTGAAAACTTGTTAACTTTGAATATCCTGTTCAAGGGAAGGAGTTACATCAAGTTTTACTACTTTGGATCAAAACCTTCAAGTTTTTAAATGAAGTTGTTCATTTAGTTGGGTGTGACGTCGATGTGTCACCAGATTATGTCGGTACTACGTCCTCACAAAGGAAAAACCTATACCGGACTTAGCCGGCTTCGTTAGTTCAGTGGCACTACTCGTCACTCGCACACGGATGCTACACGTCTACCATTTCGTGGTAAGGCTACCTGCAGAAACTCAAACAATCATCAGACTCGGCTGCACACCGAGCCCGGAATCCAAACAGTTCGTACATCCGGCCGTCATCACTCGCCCGGATGTTCTCAAGCCAAACACGCCTTGAGTTACGTGTTCACGTTTCAGACCACGTGACGGGGTCTCCCATGTTGCACCACGCACGCCAGGGACAGACGTTGCTCGAATACCCCAAACGACATGAAAAGTCGTAGAGGATACTAAAGCGGGTCGGGTTACCTGCCACCCATGGGGCTCCACCCTTCAGCGTGTGCGCACTGGTGGACAGCGCTCACGTGTACCCCCCAAGACATAAACGTCCCGAGATACACGATTTTCCGACATAACAAATAGGTTAATATGCCACTTTCTCTATGCTAATAACATCCTTATACGGGCTACTAACTCGTTCCTCACTGGATTTTTGAAAAAGAAGACCTTTGTACTGTGTTAAACCTCAAGCGAGCTCTGATACCAGCGCTGACACGGCCCCATTGGTCCTGTCGAGCCAGGATCACGCTGAGGGGTGTTGCGTTGCACAGCACCGCATAACACACGTCAAAGGTACAAAGCGGAAGTGGAAGTTCATTACATAAACAGTTTTATGAACATGTTTACATCAAAATAAGTTTAGTCCACACTCGCGGGCGTAGACTACGCATCAAGTCACGTTCAGCCCTCGAACGTGTCCTTGCTAGCACACACACACACTAACTCTGAGGCGTGCACGACTCCCACTCGACGGGGTTCCCCTCCTGGGGTTCCGTCTCATCTTCGGGAGTCCCTTCCTCATAGAACCCTGCAAAAGCTTCAAACACAAGCAGTCAGCACGAAGGCTCAGCAAGTCTGACCCGTCTCACCTAAACATGGAACTTCTACATGAGGGGTAATGGGTTGCATGAGGTAAAAATCAATTGCAAGGACTCGCCTAATTAGTAGAACCTTACTTTCAAGTTTTAGCAGCAGGTTTGTGGAGAACCATACGCTAAGGCACATGAGAGAGCCGCAATCAAACAAGAAACGCATTTCTCTCATGTACTTTGCCCAAAGTTGAAAAGAACTTTAGTTAGCTCTAAACTACAGCATATCATTAACAATCAATGTCCATCTTTCAATCAGCAGCATTTTAACATGTGTCTAGCCTGTTCTTTCTACGTCACGGTACAGTGAACAAGTGGTACTCACTGACCGCGAGGGACGGCGATTATAATCGGTTTACACCTGCAGGGTTACCCGAACAACCCGTCACGTACGCCCGTACTCGATGTTGCCTACAACAACCATCACGGACGCCGTACGCGGCTACCTTTCACCCGTTAGCCAAATGTTGAACCGGTCCAATCGTCCCGAGCAAGAGGTCTCTGCACGCGCATCTCAGTGCCGCCAGCCGATTTACACCTCGAGCTCTCAACCTACCCTCTGAACGACCAGCTATGCCTCAACACCCAGCTACCCGAGTTACATCAGTTTCCCGGTTCCCATATAGCCGGTAGGTCTTCGGTACTGTTCTAGCTTGTTCAACAGGCCCGCACACGGCTCGGTCCTCAATCGACACAAGCGGAGCTATAGCACACAGGCCCCAAAGTCCTGCTGCCCTTACCCTCCGCTTGGTCTCATTTTCTTGCCATGTGTTTCATGTGCTATCTCTACCCGAGTCGAGTGCCCCTAGCCTATGCTCGCGAGTAGTTCCAACTACTCGACTTGTACTGAATCCTACCCTATCTTAGCATTGCAGTAGCTAACGGGGTTTGCAATCCTAAACCCAACCCATGGTGTTCTTGGCTATGCAATTGGGTTTCCAAACAAGACTCTAGTACAAAGAATAAAGTAAACAAGGATGTGCTCAAAACAATAAAAAATTTGTAAAAGGTTAATGCAAACCGGAGCTTGCCTTGCTGCTCTTGGTCGTAGGCTAGCTGTTCCTCCGGAGTAACGAAGTCTAGGACTTCGGGTTCCTCCTCGACCTTAGCGACTACATGATAAGAGCAATATATGTATCAATTTAAATGCATTTATATTAACTTTGAAGTTGTGAAGTCTATAACCCTTGCTAGACAGACCTAATGACTGTGAAACTTTTACTGTGGCTTGGTTACAACCTAAACAGAGATTTGGTCAAGTTTTAGTTGCAGCAAAGCTCATTTGAGCCCTCCACAATTAATTATGTCCTTGACCTTACTTAGAACTCTTAGGGTGTTCTAGGAATTCTCAGGAAACAAACTATGACTTTCTGAAAACTAGATTTTCAGAGGGTCCTAATGGAGTTGGTCTCACTTAATTTGAAGGTTCCTATCTAAAGTTATGAGCTAATTAATTTCAGAGAAAATTCTGAAAATGTTTCTGAACATTTTCTATTTTCTCTGGAACAGTTTCACTAATCACACCATTAGGTGGATCAAATGAGCTCCAATGGGTCTGAAATTTTTATGGTAGTTCAGGGATATTTTGGTGAACATCCCAGCAAAATTTCAGGATTTTCCTCCAAAGGATTCGCCAGTTAAAATTCCTAACAGTTTAAATTTTCAGGATTTAATTCTGGAGAATTAAGGAATTTCATGAAGTGAAACTTGATTTGCTGGAAAGTTCTCAGAGAGCTGAATCCAGCAAAATTTGGTTCACTCAATTTGGAGCTTTCTAGCCAAAGTTATAAGGATTTAAAGTTTGAACTGAAACTGGAATTCGGGAAAAAGTTTAAACTCTGGCTTGTGGGCCCCGCACACAGTGCGTCGTCTCCCTCCTCGCGCCAACTGCGCGGCGGCGGCGGCGATCTCCGGCGACCTTCGCCAGAACTGAGTTCCCAGCCACCCCCCGGCCCGAAACTCGCCGCCTGCCCCTTAACTGATCCCCTGGACTCGATGGTGGGGTCGCCGGCCGCCGGCGATGACCGGAAACCCGTGCGCACCGGTGACAGCACCTGCTAGGGTTCCGGTGAGGTCGGTCCTGCTCTCCCGTGCACCAAATCGACCGGGAATCGGTCGGAGAGCATCAGTAGAGCATGGGAAACACGAACCAGGGCTGGGTGGAAGCTAGAAATACCGGCAACTAGGCTCTCGACGGTGAGCCGAGGTGTTCAGCCATGGCGGCGGGGAAAACGGCCATATCATGGCCGATTCTCGACGGTTTCCTCTGATTCCAGTTCGGGCATGGGCGCTATCGTGCGTAGAAGCTACTAGGGAACGAGCTTGCCCAACCCTCGTGTATAGAGCACGAATTTCACCCGAAGGTGAGCTCGGTCCTTATGAACTGATCACGAGTAAACTTGGAAATTCTCGGCCGAGGTTTGATCAATCGCCAAACGGCTTTCGGCTACTCCATCTACATACAATCACGCACCTTTCTTGTGTAGAGAAGAGGACGTGACAGCGGCTGGGTTGTGCTGTCCACGAGAGCCCGATCGGCGGCGATGCTCGGCTCGCCGGAGAAATGGCTCGTACAGCTCGAGGACGCTTGCTCACTGGACAACACGGGGTCTAGGAGGTTGCTCACGATCTCTTGGTGCCGTTTTGCCGTGGAGGAGGCTGTGCTCACGAGCGATCGGGCTTGATCAAGCGTGAGCTCGGGCGGCGGCGATGGCAGTGGAAGAACAGGTCGCGCACGTCGGCAGCTCGGGGAATGGGTGACCGAAGCACGCCGGGGAGGGAATAAGTAGCCCGGCGACTGGTCTCCGGCTTGGAGCGTGCAGCAGGAGCTGGCACCGGCTGCCCCCCCCTCGGTGGCGCGCGCACACTGCACCCGGGAACCGATTGAGCTGTGTTTCAGTCGGTTTGTGTTGAAGTAGAGGCTGACATGTGGGTCCCCCCCCCATTTTAACCTCTGAAATTTAATCCTAATCACTGTTGTAAACAGTGAACCCCATACTACCCTTGGCAATTCAAATTATTCACCCATGAGCCATTTGAATTGATCAAAGTTCAAATGAGGTTTGGTTTGAATGAATTTCAGCACAAGTTCAGTTTGAAATTCAAATAAAGTTTGAATTTCTCCCACTTAGCTCATGTCAAGATCAACTCCAAATGGAGTGAAAATTGGTGTGTGAGCTCACAAAAATGTGCTGAGTAAGAATATGCCCCCCACTTTTAAATTCATTGGATAAAAACAGTTTGAATTTGAATATGATCTCAAACTGCCCTCTTCCTAACTATACCCAAAATGACCTCAAAAAGGTTTTGAATTTGGGTGAAACTTGGCATGGACATCCTTAGTAAAGTGTAGGAGTTTTCATATGTCCAGCCCATCTATATCGCATGTGGGAAATACCACTTTTGCAATGTGTGAGTTTGTTCTCTAATGAGCATGTTGATAATTGTTACTTGCTCTTCATTTGTGTTCATCATCCTTCCTCAAATGAGGTGTGTGGTGTGGTGATGAACACTGCAAATGTGTGTCAAAATTGAGGCCCTTACACAACCCTACTTGAAATCCTCCAGGTTGAACTCAGGGTCCTCTGAAGATATCAGAAACGGTTGAGTACAAAAGTACTCTGCAAGCTCCACCTCGCCCTTTGGGAGGGGAATGAAACAAACATAGATGCAATGCACAACAATAAGAGTGATGCAACCTAATGCAACTATATGCAACCAAACACCCCATCCAGAGACATATCTCACCTCATTCTCACAATAGGTGGCTTCCTAGTTGTTAGGACCACACCATAACCTGTCCTATGCCAAGGACACGGCCGTTCGAACGGATTCTACGCTCTGCAGAGCTTGTACGCTGTACCCACACGCACGGACCATCAAAGACAGCCCGTCATAACCGACACCCAGTCGAAACGTCACCCAGACTAGTCGTCCCCGACCCAGTGTCATGACTTATCTCAATATCATCTCAATTTTCATTCATAAATGCATATCTCTCTCTCCACCGTGGACGACTGTCGGGCTAGCCACCGGGGTTAGGCTAAGCCCTGCCCATACAGGGTCATGTGGTCATACTGAAGAAAGTTAGGTGATATGTCAAAACAACTCGGTCCTTAAGGCTCACCAGGGCAGCCCCCATACTCAAACCATGAGCCTATCATCTTGATAGTACTCGTTGTAAGTCTACCACCACGGTAGTGCTTACACCAACACTAACCCTTCTGCCCCGGTCTCAACTCATGCTCACCCCAACTGTGCAACATAAACAGTGCAACATCATCATGCATAATCTCATCATATCAATATGCTGCAAAAGGAGAAACTCGTATGTTTACACTCTATCACTTGAATAACTCATGCTCAACAATGCAAAGGCCTAATCTACTGGCCACAATGGATGAACCTCACATCGGAGCAATATGATCAAAAAGGGGGTGATGGAACTTGCCTTCGCTACCGTCTGCAGCGTCGTGCTCTTGGTCACTTGGCTCCCCTGGGTTCTCTTCAGGCACTGGTTCTTCACCGCCCACAAGCAAACATACAAACAAAGCAAATATACATTATTCAGACTTGCTTGTACAAACTATATTATGATATTAGATGATTTTTATAAGATGAATCTGATTATGTGATCTTTGTGTGTGGGTGAGATCTGGTCTAAGGCCAATCAAGGGGTTGCTTAGGGTTGGGTTCAAATCAGCGAGAGTAAACGGGGGAAGGCTGGCCAGAGAGTAATAAATCGAACGCCGAGGCTATGGCTCACTCGATTAAGCTGCCGATTTTGGGTAGGAAGTATAGCAATTTCATGGAAGGGCGGCCATGCCGCGGGGTGGTCGCGGCCAAACTCGAGGAGAGGGAGAAGGGGGGATGACTCAGGGAGAAGAGTGGAGGTTGGGGTGCTCACCTTGGCCGTAGCTTGGCGGGGCTCGGCGGGAAGGGTTTCTCGTCGGAGATCGATGTTGGGGGAAGACGCGAGCGCCGGTGCTCAATGGGACGGGAGAGAAAGTGAGCTCTCGAGCCCCTTTTATAGATGAAGGGGGGAAGGGACGGGGATGGAGGAAGGAGAGGTAGGTGACGTGTAATTAATGTAGGTTCCGGGAGCTTCTCGTGGAGTGGATAAGGATGGGGGGGAAGAGATATGTGAGAGATGGTTCCGGAAGCTTCTCGTGGAATGGATAAGGATGAAGGAGGAATGGGTATGTGGAGGGGAGATTCCGGAAGCTTATCGTGAAATGGATAAGGATGGAGGAGGAAGGGGTATGTGGGGGATGATTCCGCAAGCTTCTCGTGGAATGGATAAGGATAAAGGAGGAAGGGGTATATGGGGGGGTGATTCCGGAAGATTCTCATGAAATAGATAAGGATAGAGGAAGAAGGGATATGGGAGGGGTGACTCCGGGAGCTCCTCGTGAAATGGATAAGGATGGGGGAGGAAGAGGTGGGTGATGTGTGGTTCTAGAAGCTTCTTGTAGAATGGATGAGGATGGGGGAGGAAGAGGAAAAAAAGGGTTTGCCTTTAGGCAAAGGTAGAGAGGTGGCTGCACCAGTTTCGATGAAAGGCATATCTGAAATCGGCCAGGAGTGTGCGTAATTTGTCTAGTGGTTAATTCTATAACCCTGATTTATTAGCTTTACCAAAAGTGGGGCGTTACAGTAACTAAATGGATTAACTGGATTGAGTGGCAGCATATGAATACATTGTTCAACTTAGGTGCAAGTGATAGACTCTCTTGGAGTTTGTTTATGAGTTGAGAATAATTGCAAGCCCATGTCCCCATAAGGGATGACCTATCAGTTAGTCTATAAATACTAGTAACTATCTTTTTAACCCTAATCTAAGAGGAGTCATCACGAAGGAGCAGCCACCACCTCACCGTGCCTGCTGCCTCATGTGCGCACACCTGGGTGTGCATGCTGTTGTTGTCTTGTGCTTGTTCGAGGTTTGTCACGGGAATGTATATTGTATGCGCTCTGGTGTGTCATTGTCTCTCTGAACTATGAACATTCGTAAAGATGACTTCATGCTGATGAGTTGCACATTTTATGAGGCAGTACGACTACTTCCCCACGTAGACTACATTGACTGCGCACGAATGGCCATGTCCTCCGCTGCGCCGACCGAAAAAAGCTATAATCCATTATCAGTATGTAAAGGTGAAGATTCTCTTGGGTGGGCTAGGTGGAACTGGAAATACACTCCCCTAAGCCCCAGACCTATTATAATCTTCACACATACTTGGTTGTAGAATTAGTGCATTTACCATGGTCATATATACTGTATTCACCCCTAAATAGTTCATTTCTTGTACATTTGCTGATTGTAAATGAATTTGGTGCTCTGGTGGTGGGTGCTGTATCCATTTTTAGGTGGTTCTTATAGTTGGGATTGCATGTCACCTGCATAAATGGAACACAATTAAAAAAAGCGTGCATGCATTTGTGGTTGGCAATTTAACTAGATCATTATACAACATTCCTTCATAAGAAAATGGAAGTAGAACACATTTTTTGTAATTTTTCTTGATATTGGTTTGAGAGTTCAGACCTCTCAAAAGAGGGCTTTGATCGAAAGTCAGACTTTTGAATATGACCTGTGCTTTCATTTCTACTTCAGTTGCCATCATACATCTTGACATCTAGCGTTATGTAAAGTGATAGGCAAGTGATAACTAGCCATTCAGTATTTTATGTTAATGCCTATGCACCCATACTGTACCCATATGTAGGTTGCTAGCTAGCAGCGTAACACTTGTGATCTAAAGCTCTTACAGATGCATTGATTTTATTTACTTTTTAGATTAAGCTGTTGGAAATTAATCCTGACCGAGTCTGGTTGTTATTCAGTTAGCGAGTCATCGGTTCACTGACCACGTCGGCTGCATGGCGTGGAGTAAAGGGTCAATAAAAAACCGGGAGTAGCTCGGGTTAGTTCCAGTTTTTAAGGATCATGACCTGATCGTGGTTGTTTCTAGTTTTGTTATTTAAACATCATTTTGTAATTGGCTTGGCCCCTGGTCATTAATAGAAGGTACACTCCGAGACTCAGTTGAGCTCGGCCTCCTCTGTTCTTGAGCTGATCGTAGGAATAGCCACTGATATTTTCATCATCTGGCATCAGAGCCGGAGTTGACATTCTCTCCTGAGTTCCATCCACCAAACATCATGGCATCCGACCAGGAGAATGGCGGCGTGCCATACCAGTTGCCTTTGTTGACGGCGACGAACTACTTGACGTGGGCGATTGTCGAAGTGTGTGGTCGACACTTCCCCCGGATCTGCACTAGGCAGCCCGCGGAGGTTCTTTTTCGGAGGGGCTAGTCACTTGCGGAGAGCTTGAGCATAGGGACGAGTTAGGGAGGAGCTTGACACGGCGAGTTTTACGTGGTTCAGGCCGCCGGAGCGTAAAACCCTACGTCCACGGTGAGCTGGGGTGCTCGCTGTATTGCTTGTTGCTCAGAACCGGAGTCCTGAGGGTGCGAATGGCTAGAGTGCGAACCCTTGCTAACGTCGCCTACCCGAGCCTTTTATAGTCCAAGGCTCGTGTGGCTTACAAGGGGGGCCCGGGACCCAACAGGTGGTCCTAGGGAGATTGTCTGCCGACTATCGTATCTGCAGTTATGTTGGTAGTTGTCTCTGGCGAAGGCTTCTGAGTCTTCATCTTGCCGCCCTGCCCATGCTGCACGCTAGTCGTAGTGGTTGATGACGGCGGAGGCGACAGGGGATGTCTTGTCGCTGTGTTTATTGGCTGGCAGGTTCTAACACCGCGTGCCAGTCTGTGATGCGACTGGGTGCAACGGCACCTGACAAAGGCTTGCTCCGCGTCTCCGCGTCTTGGGAAGGCGGGCCTTGAATACCTTGTACGGGCAAGGTATGGGGCGTCTTTACGCCCGCTGCCTACCGCTCGGGGGCAGGCAGCGCTGTTCTGCTGGACACGTGGCGGGCCCGGAGCCCTCCTCAGAGGAGAGGGGGGTCTGGCCCCGTAGGACACGTGGAGCCTTCGGACCTCTCCCCGTGGAGGGGGAGGTCCGGCTTCTGTCGGCCACGTGGCGGGCCCGGAGCTCTCCTCTGAGGAGAGGGAGGTCCGGCCCCGCTGGACACGTGGCGCCTTCGGACCTCTCCCCCGCGGAGGGGGGAGGTCCGGCTTCTGCAGGCCACGTGGCGAGCCCGGAGCTCTCCTCTGAGGAGAGGGAGGTCCGGGCCCGCTGGATGCGTGGCACCTTCGGAGCTCTCCCTGCGGAGAAGGGCGAGATCCTCAGGTATTTTCCCATGTGCGCGGGGGTACCCCATATCGCGGGTACCGACGGTGGCCCCCGGGCCCATCTCGGGGGAGATAGCGAGCCCGAGGTGGGACCTCCGTCTCTCCTGTCCCGCGCACTTTCTCTAAGTCCCGCATTGACTGCTGCCGGAGCACGAATAGTCGCGAGATCGTGGGAACGTGCGCCCACTTGATGGTTGCCTTTACTGCGGCGGTTCCCAAGGCTGCCACTTCTGTACGTCGTGGCGCTTTCTTCTGGAACCGCCAAAGCGCCTTGCTGGCTCGTCTTCTTGGGAGACTGACTCCATGACCCACCGCTTCAGCTGGGCGGCTTGGGTCCACCTGTCATCGGCGCTCGGTCATGGAGCCGATGCGGCGTATTCGAAGAGTTTCGGGTCGTTTGGAATCGCATCTGGGAAGTTTTAAAGGGGGATCTTACCCGCATTGCGGCTTCCCTTCGCACTCCCCAGCGCTTTTCCTTGGACTCTTGTGCCTTTGTCTTCTTGTCTTTGAGCCCTCCCTCGCCATGGCTTCCAACCCGCCCCCAGAGAAGAAAAGTGCTCGATCTCCTCCACTGGCGGCATCTGTGCCAAGCTGGGGATCTAGGGTGCCTGCACCTCCTGCTTCTGGAGATGGCACTCCTTCCGGTGGCGACACAAAGAGGTCCCGGGCTGATGCGTCGAGGGGAGCTTCTGGAGCATCCCCTGCTCCGTCAGTCCAGGCGACTGTGGAGCGGCCGTCAGTGATGACGGCGGGCTCTGGGGGTCCTGCCCCAGCTCGGAAGTCGGGGTTCAAGGCCCGCTGGAGTGTTCGCGCTTCTCGGCCGTCCCCGGCCGGTGGGGAATCGGCACCGTTGCGCTCAGAAACAGGGACAGCTGCCGCGGCCCCCAAGCCAGCGTGAGTTTCTCCTGTCCCAGCGTGCCCAGATTCCTCGGCAGCGTCATCTTCTCCTGCCGAGACGGCTGTCGGGGCCCCCAAGCCAGCGCAGGTCAACCCTGTATCAGGCGACCTGGCTTCTATTTCAGCGCCGACTTCCCCCCCTCGTCCCTCTCCACGGACTGAGGGGCCAGAAGTTGGTGAAAGCCCGGCTGTCGGAGTCCCGGCTCCAGCTTCTCCTGACCGGCGTCTCATCCCGGTCGCTGGCGCATCGCCTTTTCTTGAGGATGATGTGATGGAGGAGGTCGGGGGTGCTGCTCCGGCCTCTGCTGCCCCACTGCCCCTGGCGGATGCCATCGCACTCGCCCAAGCGAGCGTCCGGCAGGTGTTGGCCGCGCTTGGTCGTGAGCGAGAGGAGCATTCAGTTGAAAGGGATCGCCTCCTCATCTGGGGGAACCTTTTGCGGGAACGGACCGCGAAGGTCAAGGGCGAACTCGATTCTAGGCGGGAGTCGCTTGACTTCAGGGAAGCGCTCCTTGACCGGCAGAAGCGGGCTGTCGACCGCTTGGACGTCGAAACTTGGCGGCTCCACAGGGAGGCCCTCGAGGTACATGCCCAGGCCGAGGAGAGTCTCTTCGAGGTGGAGGAGATACGTCGGAGGCTGGAGCGCCGCAAGCTCGCCGTCGAGGACCAGGAGCATTCTACGGCTACCGAGGTGGAGAGGGTCGCCGCGTGGCTGGCGGTGGGCGAGGCTGACCTGCGAGCTCGGACCAGGGAGCTAGAGGTCCGGAAGGCAGACCTGTCCATGAGGGAGGAACAGGTCTCCCGCGAACGCCAGGCGGTCCTGGATCGGGAATTGGCTGCCGACTTCCGGGTTTCTGAGTTGGAGCGGCTTGCCCAGTCTCTTCGCCTTCGGGAAAGTTCCCTGGCGGCCAAGGAGAAGGAGTCCTCCGAGGGAAGCCGCGACGCCCTGCGAGCAGCCCGCCACGAGGTAGAGGAGCTCTTGGCTTCGCGGTCCTCCGAGGCCCGTGCAGTTTCGAACTTCGTCGACCAGGCGGGGTCCGCCTTGGTCCCTCTTGGCTTCAGCCCGGTGAAGGCGGTGGCTCCTGCGCTGAAGGTGGCTGAAGTGATTCCTGCACTGGAGTCACTTGGCGCCAAGCTGAGCAGGCTGGACTCAGTAGTCACCAGCGAGCTTGAGGCAGAGGGACGGGGCCTGGCCTTGGAGGTTGCCACACATGTGCTGGCCTGCTTCAAGAGCCGGGACCCTTTCTTCTCACTGGAGCCAGTGAAAGACGGTCCTGCCGCAGAGAGGGAGCAGATGGCCAGGGCCGAAGTCGGGGAGGTGGCCGCCCTTGTAGCCTCTAGGTTCCGACGCGAGCCAGGAGGCCCCTAGGACTCGCTTCTTTCTTTTTATCGAGTCTGTAGACAAGCTCATGGAGCCATGAATAAATAGACTCTCTTGATTGTTTGTGCCTGTGATGCTTTTTGTCTTCTTCATGGTTTTGCCTGGCCGATTCCTTAGCTCCGCAAGGCACTCAGAGGCCTTTACCAATCTCAAACCTCTGCACAGGCACCTTCTCCGGGTCCTTACTGTATTAAGGACCCCGGAGGTCTCCGGAGCTCGCCCCATGAGGATGGGGAGGTCCGGATCTGCCGGCCACGTGGCGGGCCCGGTGCTCCCTTCTAAGGAGAAGGAGGTCCGGCCCCACGGGACATGTGGAGCCTTCTGAGCTCCCCCCCCCCCCCGGAGAGGGAGGTCCGGCTTCTGCCGACCACGCGGCGGGTCCGGAGCCCCTCCTGAGAAAGCGGGAGCTACGGCCCCGCTGGACACGTGGGGCCTCCGGAGCCCCCCCCCCAGAGGGGGAGGTCCGGCTTCTGCCGGCCACGTGGCGGGTTCGGAGCCCCCCCTGTGGAGGCGGGAGCTCCGGCCCCACTAGACACGTGGGGCCTTCGGGCCCCGCCCCTGTTGAAGGGGTGAAACCTGGACCTTCCGGTCCTGTGCTGGAGTAGTCGATAGCTCCTTGCCCCCCGCCCCATGCAGCTCCCGTTGCTGTAACCTGGAGGTCCTGCACACAGATAGAGGAAACGTAATTCTCCTCGGGGGGTCCTCCCCTCCCCGTCTCTTAGTCTTATTCGGCTAACGATCCTAGTCCGGTATACGGGGCTTAGGCAATTCTGTGCGCGAGGCACCGGGGCTCCGGCTCCCTCCAAGGCCCGGGTACGACCGTCCGATCCCTAGTACTGGACCGTGCGCCGGGGAGGCAGAGTGCATAGGCTTTGGGTTCGGAACCAGGCAAACCAGTTGTACTCCCCTGGACCTCCGGAGGGCAGGGTGCGCACGCTTTTGGGTTCAGAGCCGGCTAAGCGGGACACGCACCCTGGACCCCCCATGCACGGCGCAGGCCTTTCCTGGAGGTGACCAACTGGCACCGCAACACCTGACTGGGGGAGGCCCGAGAGGCCCACCCGGCCATCGGCAGAAGCCTCAAGCGCAACCGCCTTCGGTAGGATAGCAAATGCTGACTATGGATGAGCGCGGGAGAGAGAGAGCTAGATGTACGGTGAGCATACATAGAGGGTGCAACCATAAAAATTAATGTGTAATTTAAATGAGCACATGAAAGAGAGCGAAGTAGAACAAGTTTCTGTGTAAATGCCCATAGATGGGGGTCAGGCTGTACATGGAGGCAACGACCCGCCTCATTTAGAAGGGAAGCAAGACTCTACGTGCTTAGGGTCGGAACCAAGCCAAGCTGAACGTAGTCCTGGACCGTCCCCAGAGACTTAGCTGCCCCAAGCGCTGTTCCTATACTCTATGGGATTTATTACAGAAGGGTATGGCCCTGTTCTACTAACGCTCAGGAGGTAGGACTTACAGTGTTGTTCCATGCCAAGGGGTTTTGGGAACGGATCCCATATTCGGTTGAAAGGCATGTGTACCTGGGACGGCAACTTTCGTGACTCGGAAGGGACCTTCTCGGCTGGGGGAGAGTTTATAGGTCCTTCGCGGGAAAGTGTGTGCCGCGGCACCAGGTTGCCTTCCTGCAGGTTCCTGACGCGTTTGGTCGTTTGGCAGTAGTGCTAGAGCATCAGCCGAGACCATGCGTTGTGGGGTGTCACCTGCAGCCGAGCGTCGTCGACGAGGTCGTCATCTTCACGGCTGATCAGGTCCTGTGCGGCTTCTCCTGGGCGCCCCGGGGAGCTTTCCCCTTCTGGCTAAGGCCTTCAAGGGGTAGGAGGACCCGGACTCTCCTTGGGAGACCAAAGGCATCTTTCCCCTTCTGGCAAGGCCTTCAAGGGGTTGACAGTCCCTGGGCGGCCCCCAGGAGGTACAACCGAGGCACGGAGGCGCGCACTCGGGTGGAGCTGGCCCGGTTCTGCACCATCGGGGCTGGTGCTTGGGCTACTGTGACTACTCGGAGCTCCTCCAAGGTTGATATCGCAGCAGTGCAGTCTCCATTGAGGTTGTCATCTTCACGCTAGATCAGGTCCTGCGCGGCTTCTCCTAGGCGCCCCGGGGTACCCTCCCCTTCTGGCTAAGGCCTTCAAGGGGTAGGAGAACCCGGACTCTTCTTGGGAGACCCAAGGTGTCTTCCCCTTCTGGCAAGGCCTTCAAGGGGTTGACAGACCCTGGGCGGCCCCTAGGAGGTACGATCGAGGCACGGAGGCATGCACTCGGGTGGAGCTAGCCCGGTTCTGCACCATCGGGGCTGGTGCTTGGGCTGCTGTGACTACTCGAAGCTCCTCCAAGGTTGATATCGCAGCAGTGCAGTCTCCACTGACTTCCCGGGATAGCCGCAGTCAGCTACTGCCCCGACTCGTCATCACCGGAGCTGAAGTCCTCACCGTTGTGCACCTTCTTCATGATGCGTTGAGGCTCCTGAAAGCCCACCTGGTGGCCGGCGCTGACTGAGGCGTCGACTTTCTGTTTGCCCTCCCTCTGAGGGAGGGGCGGCCCATCAGCTCTCAGCTGCCTCCCTCTGCGGAAGCGCTCTGCGAGTCTCTGGATGTCCCAGCACTCGGCAGCAGTATGGTTGCTGGTGCCATGCACGGGGCACAGCTCGCCTTGGTCACCATCTGGAGCCGGTGACTGTCGCGGCCTTTTGTCGGGGCGCGGCCCCCGAGCCCCACTGGGTGCTGCTGCTGCGGCAACGGGAGCCGCGGCCCATGACTTCATCTTGCCATTCCCCCGGTTCTTGGCCTTCTTGCCACCTCCATAGGAGGCAGCGCCAGACCCGGGCTGTCCTCCTGACTCAGAGGCCGGCAATGAGTGCCAGTTCCGCCCCTCGGCTGCTCTGGCGCACTTGTCCGCCAGGCTGAAGAGCTCGGAGACATCGCGGACCTCTCTGGTCGCGAGTTTCTCAAGCATCTTCTCGTCCCGCACACCCTGCCGAAACGCTACCACCACAGAAGCACTTTGAAGTGCGGGATGGTCTTGCGTACCTGGGAGAACCGCTGGATGAAGGAACGCAGTGATTCCCCAGGTTGTTGCTTGATGGCGTGGAGGTCAAGCTCCGTGCCCGGCCGGGTGTAGGAACTGCCGAAGTTGGCGATGAACTGCCGGCAGAGCTCTCCCCAGGAGGTTATGGAACCCTGGGGGAGGTTCATGAGCCAAGACCGGGCTGGGCCGGTCAAGGCGACGGGGAAGTAGTTGGCCATGACGGTCTCATCCCCTCCTGCGGCAAGTACGGCGGTGGAGTAGATCTGGAGGAATTTCGCCGGGTTGACGCTGCCGTCGTACTTCTCAGGCAGGTGCGGCCGAAACTTGCGCGGCCACCTCGCGAAGAGAAGGTGGGGTGCCAGGGCCACACATCCTGCCCCTGTTGCCGCAGGTGTTGGTGCTGCGAACGCTTGGTTCGCCGTTGGCACGGTGTACCCCGGTATGGGCAAAGCTGTGCCATAGACCGGGGGCGTCGTTTGCAGGGCATATGGTTGTGGCATATGCTGCGCGGCATATGCCTGGGGCAGAGATCGCGTGGCGAAGATCTGCTCTTCAGGCTGGGTCGAGGCCGACGTCATGCTGTCGCCAGCCTCTTGGTTGCGACGCCTTTCTCGATGTCGCTCGAGGTACACCCGGGCATCCTGGCCCAAGTGGCACCGTTCCAGCTCTGTCCTCAGGTCCGTCGACGGAAGCCTGGTGGAGCTGGAGTCTGTTGTCTGCCCGTCAACCGTTGGCGTGCGCGTCAGCGACACCGTCGGTTGGCCGGAGTGTCGTCCCCGCCGAAGTCGAGGGTTTGCGGCGGCGACGACGAGACGGTCCACCTCGCGAATCCACTGTTGGGTCACCGAGTAGAGTGCGTCCCCAGCATGTGGATTGCACAGTAGCGCTCTTGCTGCAGCTAGCACACCCCCGTGGGGTACGCTCAGCGCTGCAGAAGATCTGACGCTGGTTGGAGCCTGCATTGCCGGAGTCGGCGTTGCCGGAGTCGGCTGCTGGCTACCAGCTTACGCCGACACACTCCTCCTGAGTGTGTCGACTCGTACTCCCCGCTAGTCACGGTTCATCGTGAACACGGGGGAGGAGAGCTTGCCGCTGAAGGAAGCTTGGTCATCTTCGTCGGCGGAAACTCGTCGCGCAAGGGAAAAGCCCCCTACCTGGCGCGCCAAATGTCGAAGTGTGTGGTCGACACTTCCCCCGGATCTGCACTGGGCAGCCCGCGGAGGTTCTTTTTCGGAGGGGCTAGTCACTTGCGGAGAGCTTGAGCGTAGGGACGAGTTAGGGAGGAGCTTGACACGGCGAGTTTTACGTGGTTCGGGCCGCCGGAGCGTAAAACCCTACGTCCACGGTGAGCTGGGGTGCGAACCCTTGCTAACGTCGCCTACCCGAGCCTTTTATAGTCCAAGGCTCGTGTGGCTTACAAGGGGGGCCCGGGACCCGACAGGTGGTCCCGAGGAGATTGTCTGCCGACTATCGTATCTGCAGTTATGTCGGTAGTTGTCTCTGGCAAAGGCTTCTGAGTCTTCGTCTTGCCGCCCTGCCCATGCCGCACGCTAGTCGTAGTGGTTGATGACGGCGGAGGCGGCAGGGGATGTCTTGTCACTGTGTTTATTGGCTGGCAGGTTCTGACACCGCGAGCCAGTCTGTGATGCGACTGGGCGCAACGGCACGTGACAGAGGCGTGCTCCGCGTCTCTGCGTCTCCGCGTCTTGGGAAGGAGCGGGCCTTGAATACCTTGTACGGGCAAGGTATGGGGCGTCTTTACGCCCGCTGCCTACCGCTCGGGGGCAGGCAGCGTTGTTCTACTGGACACGTGGCGGGCCCGGAGCCCTCCTCGGAGGAGAGGGAGGTCTGGCCCCGCAGGACACGTGGAGCCTTCGGACCTCTCCCCGCGGAGGGGGAGGTCCGGCTTCTGTCGGCCACGTGGCGGGCCCGGAGCTCTCCTCTGAGGAGAGGGAGGTCCGGCCCCGCTAGACACGTGGCGCCTTCGGACCTCTCCCCCACGGTGGGGGGAGGTCCGGCTTCTGCAGGCCACGTGGCGAGCCCGGAGCTCTCCTCTGAGGAGAGGGAGGTCCGGGCCCACTGGACGCGTGGCGCCTTCGGAGCTCTCCCTGCGGAGAAGGGCGAGATCCTCAGGTATTTTCCCCTGTGCGCGGGGGTACCCCATATCGCGGGTACCGACAGCGATCAAGGTGCAGGCGGTGATGGAGGCGGAGAAGACCTGGGAGGCGATAGAGACGACGCCGGGCTTCGGGGGAGTTGATCTGAGGAAAGACAAGAGGGCTCGGGCGCGTCTTCTTCAAGCCTTGCCGGAGAACCTGATCTTGCAGGTAGCCAAGTACAAGACGGCGAAGCAGGTCTGGGAGTCCCTCAAGTCCCAGTTTGTTGGCGCGGAGCGCGTCAAAGAGGCAAGGTTGAAAGGAGAATTCGACGCACTGCGGATGAAGGATGGAGAGTCCCTCGACCAGCTTGCAGGGAGAATATCGGCAATGTCGGTCCGCTACATGAACCTTGGTGGTTCGTTGGAGAATTCCGCTCAGGTTAAGAAGTTGCTTGACTCTGTGCCGGAGCGGTTTGTGCACTGCATTGCCGGCATGGAGCAGTTCTGTGATTTGGGTGCGATCACGTTTGAAGAAGCACTCGGGCATTTGAAGGCCTATGACGAGCGGATCAGTCCTGCGTCCGGTGGCAGCGCCGGGAACGGAGATGGGCAGTTGCTGCTCACCCGAGCTGAGTGGGAGGCACGTCACAGAAAGGAGATGAGTGTGAACTTGGCTAGGGGCAGGGGTCCAGAAGGCGGTGGCTGTGGTAGAGGCGGACGCGGACGCAGCAGGGGCCGTGGCAATGGTGGACGTGGCGAGGCACAGAACAGGAATGGTGGATCAGATTCGCCGGGAAAGTCACGGGACAAGAGTCACATACAGTGCTTTAACTGTGACAAATAAGGACACTATGCAATTGAGTGTTGGCTACCCAAGAAGGAGGAGGCAAATCTGGTGAAGGAAGACAGTGAGCCAGCACTGATGTTTGCAGCAGCAGAAGAGTTTCTTCTGTCGACGTGTGAAGAATGCAGAGAAGTTCTTGATGAAAGGCCCGGGTCAGAACTCTGTCTTACAAAGAGAAGCAAGAACAGAAATGATATGTGGTACTTGGACAATGGTGCGAGCAGCCATATGACAGGTGACAAATCTAGATTTCAAGACCTTGATGAAGCTGTCGCCGGTGTTATCAGGTTTGGAGACAGTTTGATGATCGAGATCAAGGGTAAAGGCTCAGTTCTGTTTTCATGCAAGAATGGAGATCATTGGCTGCTGAACGAGGTATATTTCATTCCTAACCTTCGTAGTAATTTGATTAGTCTAGGACAACTCACTGAAGATGGACATAGAGTTATATTGGATGATGATGAGATTGAGGTCTATGAGAAAAGTCCGCTACGACTGCTGATGAAGGTGGAGCGATCTCCAAATTGGTTTTACCGTATCAGGTTACACGAGGCTGAACCTAAGTGTCTTCTTGCTGGTTTTGATGACTTGGCTTTGGCATGCTCGAATGGGGCATGTAAATTTCCAGGCACTGAAGAAACTTGCAGAGAAGGGAATGGCGTTTGGAGTACCAATGATCGAACACCCAGAACAGATGTGTCACGGGTGTCTGGCTGCTAAACAGGTTAGAAGGCCTTTTCCTGCAGAAACCCAGTTTAGAGCTAAACAGCCACTCGAAATGCTCCATGTGGATTTATGTGGGCCTGTCACACCAGAAACCATTGCCGGGAACAAGTATTTCATGTTGATAGTTGATGACTGTTCAAGATGGATGTGGGTGTACTTCATCAAGACCAAGGATCAAGCTCATGCAGTTTTTGGGAGGTTTAAAGCACATGCAGAAAACTTCAGCAACCGAAGGATCAAAACTCTGAGGACTGACTGGGGTGGTGAGTTTTTGTCAGAGACGTTTGCTAGCATTTGTGAACAAGCTGGCATAGAGAGGCACTACACAGCACCTTATACTCCACAGCAGAATGGGGTAGTAGAGAGAAGGAATCGGACAGTGATGGCCATGGCACGATCCTTGCTAAAAAGCATGAGTGTGCCTGCAAGGTTTTGGGGAGAAGCAGTGATGCATGCCATTTATCTTCTGAACCGTTTACCCACGAAGGCAATGGGAGATTGCACACCACATGAAGAGTGGACAGGGAGGAAGTCTCATCTTGCTCATATGAAAATATTTGGATGCTTGGCTCATGTCAGAGTGGCCACACCTCACCCAAAAAAGCTTGATGATAGGAGTCATCAGATGGTGTATCTTGGAGTTGAGGAAGGAAGCAAAGCGCATAGACTATATGACCCAAACCGAGGAAGACTTACAGTTAGTAGGGATGTTGTGTTTGAAGAAAGTATTGGGTGGAAGTGGAGTGCAGAAGAGCTTAATGAGTTTATAGATGAAGAGGAGTTCTATGATGAACATGTCACATTCCCCGACACACACAAGGAGGTGGCACAAGAAACTGATCATGTTGATGAACCATCATCTCCATGCAATGCAGCAGCAACTCCATCGACTCCAGGGATGGTCGATTATGCTGACCATCAGTTTTCATCTGAACCATGTCAGTAAGACTTGGGTGGTACAATTCAGTGCTCCAACGCATCACCAGCAACTCCTCAGGTATTTGCAGCTCAGTCAGACAAAGACTGGAGCACTGATGATGGTCCTATTCGGTACAAGCCACTTGCAGATATCTTACAGAGGGCACTAGTAGTACAACTTAATTATGGGGATTCAGAGGAGGAAGCATTGTTTGCAGAGGCCGAAGAACTCACATATTTCAGAGATGCAGAAAGTCAGAGTGTGTGGAGAGAAGCAATGCAGAATGAGATAGATGTCATCAAGAAAAATGATACTTGGGTACTGACAGAGCTTCCAATTGGACACAAGGCAATTGATCTAAAGTGGGTGTTTAAATTGAAGAGGGATTCTTCAGGAGCTGTGAAGAAACACAAGGCAAGATTAGTTGCCAGAGGGTTTGTCCAAAAACAAGGAGTAGATTTTGAAGAAGCATTTGCACCAGTAGCAAGATTAGATACTATCAGATTAATGCTTGCACTAGCTAGCTGCAAACTTAGGATGGGAAGTGCACCACGTTGATGTCAAATCTGCAGTTCTTCATGGAGAGTTAGAAGAAGAAGTGTATGTCACTCAGCCTGAGGGATTCAGAGAAAAGAACAAAGAGAATTTGGTGTTGAAGCTTAAAAAGGCTCTGTATGGACTGAGACAAGCCCCAAGAGCTTGGAATATAAGGCTGGATAAGAGTCTGAAGAAACTTGGTTTTTCAAGGTGCACAAAGGAGCAGGCACTGTATAAGAAAGTAAAAGGTAAAACAGGTATTTTACTAGGTGTATATGTCGATGATATGACTGTGACAGGTGCAAATTCAGAAGTGATTAATGAATTTAAGCAACAGATGAAGTCTGAATTCAAGATGAGTGACCTTGGTTTACTCACATACTATGTGGGAATTGAAGTGGATCAACAAAAGGAGGGCATTTTTATCAGGCAGACAGCATATGCAAGAAATATTCTGGAACAGACAGGAATGATTGACTGCAACTCAGTAAAAATTCCAATGGAACTGAAGCAACAGCTGCATAAGGATTCAGAGGAAACTCCTGTTGATGCAACTGAATATCGTCAGACAGTGTGCTGTTTGAGGTATCTTTTACACACCCGTCCAGATCTTTCATATGCTGTTGGAGTTGTAAGCAGGTTCATGGAGAGGCCAACCATGCTGCATAAAAAGGCTGTGAAACATATACTTCGATACATAAAGGGGACAGTAAACTTTGGTCTGGTTTATCCTAGACAGGAAGGAGAACAGGTTATCACTGGATATTCTGACAGTGATTTAGTTGGTGATCCAGATGATACCAAAAGCACTGGTGGCATGGTTTTCTATCTGAATCGAAGTCTGATAACATGGAATCCATAAAAACAGAGGATTGTTGCTTTGTCATCATGTGAAGCTGAGTTTATGGCAGCCACAACTGCAGCATGCTAGGCACTGTGGCTGAAAGAATTGCTAGAGGAGCTAACTGAAGATGAACCAAAGACAGTTAAGGTATTTGTTGATAACAAGTCAGCAATTGCATTTTAATGAAGAATGCAGTTTTTCATGGACGTTGTAAGCACATTCGTATGAGATATCACTTCATTCGTGAGTGTGTGCAGGAAGGACAGATTTCGTGGAGTTTGTCAAGTCTGAAGAACAGAGAGCGGATGCTCTTACAAAGGCCTTGCCAGTGGGACGACTGGCGATTATGCGTCATTTGTTGGGGAGTTCATGATCTTGGATCGAATCGGTATTAAGGGGGAGCATGTTGGAAATTAATCCTGACCGAGTCTGATTGTTATTCAGTTAGCGAGTCATCGGTTCACTGACCACGTCGGGCATGGCGTGGGAGTAAAGGGTCAATAAAAAACCGGGAGTAGCTCAGGTTAGTTCCAGTTTTTAAGGATCACGACCTGATCGTGGTTGTTGCTAGTTTTGTTATTTAAACATCGTTTTGTAATTGGCTTGGCCCTTGGACATTAATAGAAGGTACACTCCAGACTCAGTTGAGCTCGGCCTCCTCTGTTCTTGAGCTGATGGTAGGAATAGCCTGATATCTTCATCATGAGCATACTATAACATCTAGGTCACTTTTAGAGTTCCGTGTAGCTCACTGTTTCCTGGCGTCATCTCTTGGTAAAAACTATTGATTTTGGCGTCTTGTAACTTTCTTTTGTGTGCGTCATTTTCAGATGAGATGGAATAGGAAGCGTTTCAAGGACATGGATTGTTCTGTTAATATCTTTCCTTCCCGTTTTACTCTTCAATTCAAAGAGGGAAGTGACGCAATGCATTACTATACTGCAGCAACTAACCTTTTACATGGATTGCAAACATCAAATCAGACATTACTACCAAAATTTTATTCTATTAGCTTGAGGCTTATTTTATTTTGTATTTCTGATATTGCGGAGGCAAAAACCAAATTCTTGTTTGCTCTAACTGCATGGAGTGACATTTTTATCCTCCATTTATGTGGAATGGTAAACCTTTCATCCCATTTTCTAGATCCTTTGATTATGTGAGGCAACTGCCGACTATGATGCAAACAAATTTTTAGTGCGCACTAATAAAAAAACTCTCTTAGTTCACATTTCGTGGATTCCTGTAACAATATTTTCGCCAACATTTTGGCTGTGATTCCAGTGATCTTAAGTAACCGGTCACAACATGAATGTGGAAACAAGAAGCAAAAGGTGACTCGCGAGTGAATCAATTGCCAATTTTGGTTCGTATCTCATTGGCGCCCTTTGCAATTCTTGCATCTGCTGTAAACAGTTGTTCTTTGCTTTCGTTTGGTCAGTGAACAGTGTGCCATCTCTGGATCTGTCAGCCAATTTCCTTATAGGATCACGGGCTTGTTCACCTTCGAAGGTGACAGCAGGTTTGGTCTTGTGGCCCTTTCCAGAATATCATGGCCCATGGATTGAGATTCTGCGAGGCAATAAGCGTGCACAAGAGTGTCATCTCAGATTTAAGCAAGCCCTTGACTAGAACAGGTCGAGGAGCAGTAGCCTTTCATTCGGATCATTGTTGGTGCCGTGTCATAATTGTTCCGGTCTAAGCATGCTTTGTGTAGGCCGCTAAATTCTTTTTGTTGGCAGTTCCTTCTTCCTTCAAGGATGACGGCATGCTAATAACGTCTCGAGCCATTTAATATGATTGTAAGCTCCAACTGCACCACAATATTGTTCTCTGGGGCACATTATGTTATTTGTCTATCTGTGAGCTGTAAGTTTCTGCTTCAGTTTGACCTGTGACTGATACACCCCCTAACATAAATTCTTTTTGCACTTCCGAAATAGGTAAAAATTCTCCGGACGAGGGCAACAAACAGCAGGATGGGTAAGGCCTGCATCTGCATCGCAGCATCGGGTAGCGGCTTTGTTTACGGCAGCCTCCTGCCCTCTTTACGACCTGTTCGTCGAAAGCCACCAGTCCATGGCGAACTTGATCTTGATTTACATATACTGCAGCGCAGCGGCCTGTGCTGATCTCTATCGTGCTCGCTTGCCATGTCCATGTGGTGTTCCGGTCTCGCCCGTTGCTCTCGCCGGAGTAATTGCGATGTGGGACTTGACAGGGCACTGATAACCAGCCAATCATGGACTCAGTTGTACCTCGATCGCGCCATCAAGCTTCGCCCATGAAGGTCTCACGTGGATGGGATCCACCGCCACTGTTGGTTCCCGAGGTACGCTTGCCCGTGGACCAGTCGTTCAGAGCTGTCCTTCCGGTCCGGACGCACGGCCGGGCGACGCCAGTCCGGCCGACGACCGACCGACCGAAGTTGCGCAGTGGATTTTTTTTTATCCCTCCGCTGCGCGGCCGCATCGGTTCGCCGTCGTCGAGGCCGAGCGCGCCGTGTCATAGGGTGGTCAGGTGACGGTCACGTGGGTCGCCGCGGCGCGTCGGCGTTTTCGTCGCTCTCCCTCTCGTTGGGCCGAGGCGACAGCGACGCCGTATTCACTCCCGCCTACGTCACTGTCGCGGCCAGTGAGATGGGTGCCTCGCTCGCTGGATTGGACACGGATGCAGTGCCGATGCTGCCCAGTGTGGGACGGGGGCCGTATCCGGGACATACCTGTTCTCGCGGCAGGGAATGGCGCCAACCTCATCATCATTGCGTGCCGTGCTGGCTGCTGTCCGTACGCGTTTGGCAGCCTATACGTATGGCTGTATCATGGCGATGTCAGTCAATCCGTCATGGCCCTGTTGTGTCATTGTGTGTAACATCCTTGTGATCTTCCAGGTGTCGACGAAGCCAAGCCAAGGCTGTGTGCTGTGCTGGCACGTTCGATTGCGGAGCAGGACGTGACCATATAGCCTCGTGGCAACAGTCACGCGACACAGATTCTTGTTGGATGGCAAGCACCCAGGTCAGAGTTAAGGCCGCACAGCTATAGGAGGGGCGTGCAGTGCATGAACCTTGGATCAGTGGAAAGGAATGTCTTGGGAAATTTGGGATCCCGTTGCTGTTGAAGAACCTGCATTGTGTGCTTCCTGCACTGCTTGACGTGAGGTGAGGCGATACTCTTCCATTTGGACCACTCGAGTGATATGATGCTTCGCACACAGTGAAAGTCGGATCCAGGTGGACGCGAGGCTCTTATTGCTACCGCAGTGCGCGGAATAGGCGTACGTACGACGAAGAGCTAGTGTGGTCACGTGACATGTGGGATCATTGAAAGACGAGGTATCGTCGTATCATAAAACCTGATACGCCGTAGGAGTAAATCGTCCCATCATCAGTGGATGGATGGGTTTCTCCTATACGTGTAGTACGGACAGATGCACATGAGCCTCTCATGTTATAGGTACAGTACTATCTTCGATATTAAATTATTATGCTTATGATAATAACTTTAACTCACTTTAATCTAAAATTATTATAGTGATAATAATAGTTTAAAAATGAAGTACATGGGCTGACAATAAAAAGGCTTGTCGTGACATGGGGTGAGGAACCTTCTCAAGGTGCCGGCAGCTGACCTCGTAATGGGCACATATTATATGAGGCGTCAAATGGGGGTATTTCTGACAGATTGAATGGATGGCTTTAATTATATTTTTTACTCTATTTGTCCCTACAAGACTCTATTTCTAGTTTTGATCAAATCTTAGTTTGACCAATGATTTTTATAACTTTAATTAGCTTTAATAACCTGAGACTTGTATTTTTAGATTTATCATAAAAATATTTTCATTATATAATTTATATATTTTTAAATTCGATTAAACTTATAAATATCATTGGTCAATGATAGATTTTAAAAAAATATAGAAATAAAGTTTCACTGGGACAGAGTGAGTACTACTTCCCCTCATCGAGGTAGGCGGCGACTTCTAGAGGAGAGGGTTTGCGTGGTAGAGCAGAGACTGAACCGAGCCACTTGACACCATTTGCAGAGCACAATTCTGTTAAGCAACCTGAGTTTGACATGGAACATACCTTGTGTCTCATGATGAAGCTACCACTTGTGCGACCGTTCGTTGTACATCTCTCCTAATCAATTCCGCGACGGTATGTGTACTCAGCCAGCCGCGGAATCGGAGCTCGCCGGATTGAATGTGCTGATGGTCGGAAAATGACGCCACTCCCCGTGAACCAGTGACACTTCTTCCCCGTGGGCACCGAGAACGACCCGCCGAGAGATTGGGAGAGGGGCGCCTCCGCGCGTCTGGTCCGAATGCCCCGGGCAGATCGTTTTCCTGTGAACGTTCCCGCAAGGTCGACCGCCATAATGTCGTTGATTGATAGGTTTAAACTTGATGGATGGTCTGCTCACCCGTCAGGCTCGTGCATTTCAATTCTCTTCAAGTACACACCACAATATGCTGAAACGGGACCGTTTACGAGGGACCAGAAGTTATTTGGCATTGGATTATTACTAGTATTTCGTTTTGTTTGGGGAAACCAATGAAGTTCTTTTTGACAGAATTAATCAAATCCCTCTTCAGTAAGGTTCACTCGTTATGCTTTGGTACGTATCTCCTGGAAAATAATCCGAAAGATGGAGATTTGAATGTGGGCTGCACGATGCTATGGAGGTTGCGACAATGACCAGCTGAACAATTGGATCTGAAGTTCATTTGGATCAAGCAGCAGAAATCGCTGGAGACGAGGAAGGAATGTGGCGTGTGGAATTGGGTAACTGGTAAATGACAATGGAATGGGGGCGAGTAGATCGGTAGAAGGTAAAAATCATTAGGGTAGTGATTTAAGGGTTTCGGAAGGGAACAAGAAGAAGAATTGGCCACCTGTTGGACCCCAGAAAACTACTCCATTTTAGATAATCTTCTGGTGAAAATATCCCAACGATATCTTCACTCCCTTTATAAAATGCCCTTTCAGTAATTGTTGACTGGGGTATCTAGCCTACCATCCGAAGTGAGATTAAAGGACTCCACGTCTCCACCTTTTACTGGAGGATTTAAAGACTCCACCGAGGTTTCTCCATATATGGAGGCTATCGTTTTGCAGCTCCTTCGTTTTAATGTTTTGACTGACTCTTTACCATAAGTTCGTTTTGCAGGATATGAATCAGCACCTTACCTTTGCCAGGATGTAGTCGGAAAGTGTCATTCAAGGATTCCGCAGCAATGATGCAGGTGTTCCTTCACCGCCATAAAGATAGGCGTAAGTCCAGGAATTGTTTGGATGTCATATCATTGAATCTATTAGGAACGGGTTTTCTAACTTGTAAACATTATTTCGTTATAATGGAAGAGGCAGGATTGCCACCCGTTTAAATAATCAACAAAATAAAGAAAAAGGTTACATGCCCCCTTTCCAATGGGGAAACATTGGTTGTTACAGTACGCCGAAATATCATTTGTAGTTCTTGCAGGAACATATGCTCTATAATGTGGTGGTCTCTTTTTCTATGAAAGTTGTCAACTTTCACATTATTTTCTAAAAGAAATCGACATATGCCAAACACACAAAGTTTTTGTACAAACTGAAGTTAGGAATCACATTACTTACATAAATGCTTTTGAGTGCTCAAAATACTATAAGATAATGCATTTATCAGCCACTTTGTTGCTCTATCAAACATTAGGGAAAAGGTGCTGATTTTTGATACAGCTGCACATATGAAAATCCAAACAGTTTCAGATCCCTTTAAATATTTAGGTTGTTTTGTTTTAAACAGGAGAACTGATTGGCATGTTTTCTTTTTTCTATAAGGGTAATTATTAATCTTTACATCAGTTACATCAAGATGATACATCTTCCATAACTGGTTGACATATGACATTACAGCAAACTGTCACATTTACGACGGCCTAAACCGTTGTAATTAAGCCCATAACCGCCGTAATTAACTTATTTATGACGGTTATTCCTTATTTACGACGGCATCCGACTGTCACAAGTGGTTGGTCGTAAGCTTATTTACGACGGCCTAAACTGACCATCGTAACTTATTGAGAGGGTGCTAGTTGGCGCCCTCTAGAAGCTTATTTAGGACGGCCAGAAACATGCCGTCATAAATAATACAGACTTATTTACGGCGGCTTGGAACTGACCATCGTAAATAATACAAGCTTATCCTGAAGTTCTCG
Source organism: Neostapfia colusana (assembly GCA_030760725.1). Lineage (NCBI taxonomy): Eukaryota > Viridiplantae > Streptophyta > Magnoliopsida > Poales > Poaceae > Neostapfia > Neostapfia colusana. The sequence continues at coordinate 35,758,450 of JASWHV010000009.1, read as the reverse complement.
CGAAGAGAATAAGATGCATTTACGATGGCCACCTCCAGGTCGTCGTAAATAAGGAATGTAATTTAAAATAATAAAAAAATACTAACTTGACACGATGGCTAGCTCATAGGCAGGTAAAAAAATAAACATATAACATCGCATGTACTTTATAATACAATAATATGAAATACAACACACGACGCTAGACACTCACACGTCCGCTACCTCTGGAGCCCGGAATGTCATCCTCAAGTCGTGCTCCAGGTCCCGGTAGCACAGGCGATGGAGTCTGAGCCTCTGCCGCCGATCCCTGTAAAAATGTAAGAGCAATTATAGCTATGTTTGAGCAATTATGGCTAATTTTGACTAACTTTGGCTATGTTTGAGTAATTATAGCTAAGTTTGGCTATGTTTGAGCAATTATGTCTAAATTTTGTTATATTTGAGCAATTATGGCTATATTTGGCTACATTTGGGTAATTATGGCTAAGTTTTGTGATGGTTGACTAATTGTGTCCCAATTTGCTATAGTAATCTAATTTACGATGTTTTGAAGAAATGGTGCTTACCTGTACCGCAGAAGAAGGCACCTGTGGCTCCGGCATCGGCAGCGGCCATGTAGGAATGGCACTATGTTGTCCTTGTTGTTGTGCTAAGGCCTGTGATAGAAAAACATTAGCACATGAATAGTAATGAAATGATATAATTGCTTTATATTTTAAGCTATTACCTGTATCGCCGCTTGTATCTGTGCGTTGTAGGTCGCTTGGTAATCTTGAGTGGTATTTAATAAGCCTACTTGCTCCTGGAGCTTCTCCAGTGTCAGGTGTAACTTCTCTTGGACACTATGAAACTCCAACTCCCTCTGCCACATCCGCCGGCTGGGTCCGGCACACGAAGACTGCGAGGAGAAGCCACTCGAAGGTCTTGCCTCCCTCGAGTCAACCACCCCATCAATAATGACAAAACTATAAAAAAATAAGATTAAGAGTAAGATAATGTAGATAGAATTTATAGAAATAAAAATAGGTAACATCTTATAGTCCATGCGCTTTACTGCCACCACTCGCATACACTGCATTAGCATCGACTGGTGCGTTATGTCAATCGTAATCTTGGCCATGAATCTTTACCGCCTCCTCCCCATAGTTCTCCTACAAATATAAGCAATATATAAAACGCGCCAGTAGCAATGTTAGTTACAAGTAAAGCAACATGTTAGTTCGAGGAGTCTCACTGTGGCCACCGGAGTGCACAGTTGGTTGGGCTGTGAAAAGTCACTTGCCCTGTGACCTATTTTCCATACATGAACATTGCTCGATCGTTCATCGAGCTCGTTTTCCTAAAAGTACGAGTCAGTAGCATAAAAATACTATAAATGTAATTTTGTATGTATTTTCCTTACCATTTGTCTAGCCAGACGTATATGGCCATCCGGACCATACGTTTGACCTCCAGTAGAGCCTCTGCACCATCGGACCCTCTTGTACTTGGCGACGAAGTCCTCGCTGGACCACTGCCGACAGAGGGCTCGGTAAGTCTCCGGACGGTCCCCCAACCAATAAATCTCCACCTGCATGCATTTTGTAATTGATTGAAATAATGTTGACATTACAAAATCAGACTCCTAATTATAACACTACTAATTTACCTTGGCGTACTGCTCTTCCGTCAATTATGTGTTGGAGCCGTCTCTGAACGCCGCAAGCTTCTGCCATTGTTGTATTTTCAAGTAATCATTTGTTGCTTGAATACGAGCATAGGAGATTGCCTGCGTAACAACCTTTCTGGCGTTCTTGTTGAATACGTCTCTCGCGTGGTCGACATCCGCTAGATCTGCCAAACGGTACCATCCTACAAGACGACAGTAACATAAGTGTTAAACATTCTAGCTATTAAAAAACTAAATTTAAAATAAGTATTAAACATACTTACCTAGAAGTTGGCCCACACTGCACCCTGAGTAGTCCCGTACGTCAGGTTAGTAGCACGAGCGTAATCATCCCATGACTTGGCAGGGATACGTTTGTCACCGCTGCTAGGGACCTCACCAGGGTAGTGTAAATGCACGAGGTTTCATAAGACAGCATTGACCTGTCTCTGACGTCCTCTACCCTCGAAGGTAGTGTCTTCCCATCCCTGAAAGAATAATTGTGCATCAAAGAGTTTTAGCACTACGTAATTTTCTAAAGCTACAATGTAAGAGCTTCTTACCTATTGCCAACAGGGTGAATAGCTGACAACGTTGCTTCTTCTCTAGGAACTAGAGGAGGAGCCACATAATGGCTCCTCTTGGTCCGTCGATTTATCTGTGCCTCCGTGTCCTCGGACGACCCAGCAGGGTTGTCCACCGACCCGGAAGGGTGGTCAGCAAATCCGGACGGATGGTCAATCGACTGTGGCGCTGGAGAAGCATCGATCTTGGCCTTTGACTCTGACTCTGAGTCATCCTGCAATATTAAAATAATTTTAAGAAATATAAATAATTTAGTTAATAATATAATGGAATACGATTGTTAAGTCAAATTGTCTTGGTTCGTTGATAGGCAACAGGTTTGTATGACAGCTCTGAGGGCACATGTCTCAATAACTGAGACCGTCTACTCTCTCCAGAGCTACTGCTCTAAAAAAGGATGTCCGCCACGTCTCGTGTGCGAGCCATCATGCTCACACTGCTGAGAAACCTCTTCACGGTCCTCTTCATCCCCTTACCCTTGTCCGACGATATCCTATTGCAACGATGCTTTAATAAGTATAATTATTATAAAATATTCAACATAAAACAATAAATGAAGAAAACATTACTTGTATTCATTTCTAAAAGTCATCATAATCTCACTCATTTAATCTAATCCTTAAACTGGACCATCGGACTATTTTAGTGACTGGTTTCCATTTGCGCTTCTCATGAGTCTATATATCATCAGCTTCTCCAACTAAGGCATTGAGCTCTTGACCAGGCTCAACCACAAATGAGGCTGGCAGATCTTCTTCTTGGTAAACATTATAGAACTCACCAACGGACATCGGAGTATCATGACACCCAACATCGCTTGAGGTATATAACCGTTCACGAAGATTGACCTTGCGTATGACCCACCAAACACTCATCTTCTAGCATGGATAAGGTACATAAACACTTGCTCAACTTGGTCTGCGAGGACAAAAGAGTGGTACCCTCACAGCCTTTCAGTGTTTCACTTCAACTATGTCAAATTGGTTTTTTACGGGTTCTATTATGGTTATCAAATGAGTCACAATCAAAGAACTTCTTTCCTCTGGTTAGATTTAAGACAGAAAGAAGCACATGACTTACCACCACTTTCAGAGAGCTCAAGCATTGGACGATTACAATGCTCTGCCAAATCTTTTCGAACATTTATAGTGTCTTTTGTGTTGCTAGGCATATCCATGCACGTGCTTATGATGCATTCGCCCATGTTATGCTCCTAGTGCATGGCATCAATATTGTACATTAAAATCAATGATTTGATGTACGGTAGGTCCCATAGTCCATATTTATGAGTCCAATTGTGTACCTCTCCATAACCTATAAAAAATCCCGGACGATCTTTATCTACCATAAGTTTCTCCAACATATTAGCAATTTCTGACCCACTTAAACGACTCGGCGGTCTCTTCGTCACAATAGTGTTCTTTTTGAAAGCATTCTTTTATTGCCTAAACACGTGATTCTAGAGAAACCAACGTTTATGACAATCAAACTAGCAGATCTTGACACCATGAGTAAGACGAAAACAATCCGTGTCTGAAACACATATCGGACATGGCCGGTCAACTCGCCTGGCCGCTGCAGCCGCAAGTGGAGCCGCCTCGACAGTCGCCAAGCCACCACCACAGTCGCCTGGTCACCGCCTCCCCTAGCACCGCCGCCACCTCGTCGGCGCCGCCGCCTTGCTGTCGCCCGCTACTAGTGGAGTGATAAGAGAGGGAGGTTAGGGAGAGAATGAATAGGATTAGCGATGAGTGAGGAAAGTTTTTATATAACCTGGTCTAAAATGAGGATCGTCGAATGAGGATCCGATGGTCCACATTAGTTGGGCCAAAACCAGGCCTAAATAGTAGCGCCTCCTCCACTCGCCGCCACTCGCCCGAGCCTCCTCTACCGCCGATGCCACCACCTACCTCTGCTTTCGTCGCCTCCTCCGCCTGCCTCTGTCGTCAATGCCTCCACCCGCCGTTGCCCGCCGACCCGTCGCCACCGCCTCGCCTCGCCTGCCGCCGCTGCCCGCCTTTGCCCTCGATGCCGCCACCCACCGCCACATCGGGCTCCTGGGCGTCCAGGCGCCTAGGTGGGAGCCTGGGCGTCCAGGCGACGTTTTACAAGCCTGTTCGTTGCCTTAGATGCCTGAGTAAGGCGTCCGTAAGGCGATGGGGCGTCCTTAAAGCGTCGCCTTACCGCCTTAATAACTATAATACAAACAACTTACAACTAAAATAATACTAATTAAAAAGTAAATACAATTTACAACTAAATAAACATCTAATTAACAAGTAAATTAACTAGTACAACTAATTAACTAACAAAATACACCAAATTTGTTTTACAAAACTAATTAACAAACAAATTAATTGACAAATAAAAAATTTTACTTGCAATCCAAATGGAGGAGGCCGGCGACGCGGGGGAGGCCAGAGGCGGCGCGGGGGAGGCCGGAGGCGGCTCGGGGAAGCGACCGGCGGCGCGGGGGAGGTTGGGGCCGGCCTCGAGCGGTGGTGGGGGCGGCGGCTCCCGGGCGTGCGGAAGGCAGCGGCCGGGCTAGGGATGGCGGAACCGGGGGCGGGTGGGGGGGGGATCGGCGGTGGTGAGGGGGGCCGGGGCGGTGGCGGCGGCGGCCTGGGGCGGTAGCAGGCGGTGGCTCGGACGCGGTTGGGCTTGGCACGCCCGCTCCGACCACGGGCTCGCGGGGATATAACATTTACTTACGGCGGCCCGCGGTTTGGCTGTCGTAAATAAGCTTATTTACGACGGCCAAGTCATGACCGTAGTAAATAAGTTATTTTTTACGACGGCCTATGTCAGTCGTCGTAAACAATCTTCTATTTACGACGGCTAAGTCTGGTCGTCGTAATTAATGGTATTTACGACGGTCAACTCTAGAACCGTCGTAAATAACCTTGGCCGTTGTAAATGGCCATGTTTCTTGTAGTGTGAGTTAACTATAATTATGGACTCACAGGATTAGTGAGATTAAATGAAAATTGTAAAGCTGTACATTTGTATGGGGTATCCAAAATCTAGATGCCTTTCCTTCAGCAGAGTAAGGGAGCATATTCCCAGTAGTGTAGAAATAGCACAAAAGTTTAGTCGTTGACAAAGTTCATTAATAATAATTCAAGGTACAGTAATCATTATCAACTCGTGCATAGAAATCAAGAAAGCACACAGGCATGACAACTCTAACACTTCATACCAACCATTACAAGTACTATACACAACATAACTGCATAACATTTTGTACATATACCAGGGCCCATGAGTACAGCAAAATCTGGGCTCTACTTGATGCAGCAATCTGGCCTCCTCATCCTCCATGAAGCATCCATGACACTTTAATATTGCAGCACATCTGGATCTACCGAATTCTGATGTTTCTTCTCTGTTTCTTTGGACCCAGGAGCCATCTTCTGCCTTGGACTGTGACGTTTGGCGGTTCTTGGAAAAATTGCATCAAATATTATTGGACATGCGCCGATTTGATGACAAGGTATGTGAAGTTAGGAACTCCATCGTTATCAGGGGTTAATGATCTTTAGCAAGTTAAAATCAGAATTGTTCAGCTGCATGAATCGATCATCAGCTTGGGAAGGTTTGCTGCTCCCATGCCATGGCAATGTCTTGTGCGACCTTGACGGCATCGGAGGAGACGCCGGAGAGGCCTCTCCTTGTGAAGCCAACAGAGTAGAGCCCTGACTCCCCCTTCCAGCCATCTGGGAATGGCACCCTTGGGTAGCCTTCCTGGGTGAAGAAGTCACTTCCCTGAGAATCAGAAAAATTAAAGACTTAGATAACAAGCTTTTAATTAGAATTTAAAAGATGAGAGGAATGGAGGATGACACTTTTAGTACTAACTAACAACTTTCGAACTGTGAAATTAAACATTAGAATCGCCCTACTTTGTTAGGCATCATTATCCAACCTTTTTCAGTACAATACACCTTTCTTTGTCCTCTTATCAAGTGATCAAGGCGTTCGAGTCACTTAGCTAGTATATTTATTTTCTTCATCAGAATTTCCTTTTTTAGTTTGCTTTTTATTAACTATTGTTTCGATGTAAAAAGTGACCCACTATGGATGCAACTGCAGTATATTTAAGTTGCATATCGTACCTTAAGCCACTGAGGGACATTGCTGTGGTACCCAGTCGCCATGATCACCGCGTCAGCGGCAACACGCCGTCCGTCCACGAGCTCAGCGCCACCACGGAAGAACCTTTTGATCCCAGGCACGACCTCGATGTCGCCGGAGCGGATTCTGTCGAGCGCGCCGATGTCGAGCACAGGGGTCCTGCCCCTGGAGTTCTTGAGCTCCAGCGGCCCCCTTGACGGCCGCCTGATACCAAGCTTCTCGAGGTCGCCGAGGAACACCCTGGCGAGGAGGACGAGGATCTTGTCCACCAGCCACAGCGGCAGGAAGCGGAGAAGGAAGACGGCCACCGAGAACGTCGCGACGCCAACCATCTCCCGTGGTAAGACGTGCACCTTCTTGTCGAGAACGAGAAAAATCAAGTCAGCGAATTGAAACGTTGTCGTTCATAGCGAGATAATTCATAATTCCCATGCGTATATATATGCATGGTCATGGTGTGCTCACCGAGTCTCTGACGACCATGGCGGGGAAGGCATTGTGGTCGCACAGGTCGAGGCAGACTTCCATGCCGGAGTTTCCGCAGCCGACGACGAGCACGCGTTTGCCGAGGTAAGCCTCGCCGGACTTGTACTCGGAGACGTGTGACACGGGGCCAGCGAAGTCCTCGATACCTGCGAACTCCGGCACGATGCGCTCGGCGTTCTCGCCCGTGGCCACGACGAGCCACCGGCCGATGTACTCGGTGACGATTTCCTCCCCCGATTTGCTAATGGCGACGTCCTCGGCGCGCACCCGCCACAGCCCCGCCGCGGCGTCGTAGAGGGCTGACGTGACGGCCTGGTTGAACCGGGGCTCGACGCCAGAGCGCGCCGCGTAGGACTCGAGGTAGTCGACGAACTGGCGCTTGGTGGGGTACTCCGGGTAGTCGTCCGGGAAGGGCATCCCGGGGAGCTCGCAGAAGTGGCGCGGCAGGTGAAGGCGGAGGCGGTCGTAGGTGCGGCGCTGCCACAGTGAGGCCACGCAGTCGGCACGGTCGAGCACCACCGACGGCACGCCGCGCGCTCGCAGGCACGCCGCCACCGATAAGCCCGCCGGCCCGGAGCCTACCACGATCGGCCCGTTCACCCACACCACCCTGCTTGCCGCCGCCATGGCCTCCGTCCTGTAGAGCTTGGCTTGGTGTTGCTTGCACGTTCAGTTATTTTCTTTCTATCCGTCTATGAGAGTCTATGAGAGAGAGAGAGAGAGAGAGAGAGAGAGAGAGAGAGAGAGAGAGAGAGAGAGAGAGAGAGAGAGATGCGCGGCGTAAATGAGAGTGTGTGAGGAAGGAACACGATGGTGTGTAGCCGTGTAGGAGTGGAGGAGGAGGGGTTGCACTCACGGTGTTTAAATAGGCGTGTTCCAAGGACGAAGTTGACATGCGCATGGTGTGTATTGGGGTCGGAATTCTCTTGTTATTTCCCACGGCGGCAAAGGAGAATCTGGTTCTGGTGCATGGTGCGAGCAAGCTTAATAAGAAACTACTCCATCATGCTTTTCAGTATCATCGTGTAAAACGTAAGAACCATAACAACAAGTACATTGTATTACCTAACAAGGTTACACTAGTAAGTAGGGACGTGCCAACCCGTAACCGTAGTGTAGATGTGTCATTTGGGAAATATGACATGCTATTTCAAATTTTTAACTCTATTTTGAGACATTTTTGTTTGCCTTGAATAATTGTGGGGTTTAATATCAACTAGAAAGTTTATCGATATCAATTCTAGTGTCTTAATAGAACATTAGTGATCAATGCATTTGAATTTGATCATTTTAAAACATTTTCACTTTAATTAATTTACAAATAAGGTTTATGATCCAAACCTACTCGGCTAGCTAGGCCGCTAGAGAACCACAGAACTCCATCGATGAATAGTGTGGCATGGAGGTTTGCATGGGCAGCCATGCATGGGTCGTGCATAGTACTGTTCCTTCTGACCTGCTGCAGAAACCGGGAGGAAATCCACCCCCTCCAACTTGTTAATCCATAGCCCCCACATCTTTTGGAGAGCACGCGCTCCCATGCATGCTTTAACACTTGTTTCGTCAAGAAGCTGCCATTAGCGTGTGCCGTTGCGCGCTTTATCAGCGCGCCTCTAATCTTTGGATTGGTATCTGGTGGCCGTGCATGGCGATCCACCAAGATCAACACGGTCGCGTATACACCGCCACGCATTATGTAAGCTCGTGCCGGGTGACCTAGTAGTGGTATTTACCACTGACGCACACACGCACATACATGCGGAGTGGCCGGGGCCGGTGATGGACATCATGCGGCATATATATGATCTCCGCCCCCCCCCCCCCCTCTCTTAATTTGTCCTAAGCTGCTGGTTTTGCGCTGGTGCAAACTTTAAATGGAAGTTTCCAATGGTTGCGTAAAAAATAATAGTGCAAGTGGATGGTCTCTCGGTATATTAAACTTGATCATTTTCTCTCCAAAGTGGATGCTTTTTCATTCGCCCATCATCTCCATTTTCCATCGTCACAGTCCATCCTCACTATTGCTATTTCTGCCAAACAGTTTCATTTAGGTCAGTCGCTCTCTTAAACTTCCTGTGGATTTAAGGTAGCCTAACAGACGGTTTATGTGATATGTCGTGTACCAAATGGCTGTAATTCTGGAAGAGAATCCTTAGTGGTGGTCTCTTGAGCCATCCCCGTAATTATGCAGGCGACAACTACGTTCTGTCTCGTCACCTTAGTCCTTCTCTATCTTCTCCTCTAAGAATATATGTTGCTCATGTGGCACACCTTAACTATGATGTCGGTTATGAACTTTTGGAAGAACAAAAGGATAATATCTCCAATATTTTACGATTCAAGCAAACTTACATGCCGTCGCGTCCCACTCATATGTAAACATCATTAATCAAAGCCTTTTTGCATCAGAACAATGATTAGGTATCTTAGCAACACAGGGAAGGAGCAATAGTTAAAGCTTGATGCTGCATGAATGCCACATCAGACCTCACAGGGGTATCGATTCAGAGAACGGCGCGTGGCTGATTCTCTCAAGTGGACAAACAGTTCAGAAGGTAAGTTATCTTGCATTATCCAGATTTAGAAGTGACCCGTACACATATATGGTACATGCCCTGAGAATACTTCTCAGTGACTTCCGAAAAAATTACTCTTCTTGAATATGATATATTTTAAATAAAAAACTACCGACAGTTACCATTTGGTAAAGCCTTATTGAGTGAGGCTGACTACCGACTTGAGCCTGAATGCAAGCCATTTTAGCAGCTCTAGCAAGTAATAGGTGATTCTTGCCGGTTGGTAGGTTTTGATGTTTGAACTCTTCTCTCTAACTTTCGTATTGTGGCGCCTCAATTGGGTGAGGTTTGAATGCCAGTTGGCAAAAGCAGTTATGCACATGCATGCCGTACTAATTGTTTGAACTTCTCCCTTTACACAACTATATCATGATAGATTGGAGCAACAAAGTACGTGGCCCTATATGATGCTTCAGAAGCCTAATATATAGTCGTCCTTGGGTTTTGTCGAGCTACTCATTTTTAAGAGTAGACGAGGAAGTGAAAGACAAGCTTTTTACTGAAGCACGCGAAGCATCCCATAATTACTGAGCACCAGTAGTGGCATTTAGCGGAGTTTACCCTACTAGTAGTTAGTAAAAAAAGTGAACTAGTATTGGCGTTTGGCAGGAGTAGTGTACTAGTTTAATTATGGGTTAGTGAGACTTTCCGAAAGGAGAGGAGCACTCGCAATAGATTACAGCGGCCGGCGCCGTCGCGTTTCCTTTGTAGAGAAGAGATGGGATCGATCGGCCTAACTGGAAAGAGAGACGCCTATCAGCAACTGCGGATTTGTGGGTCGTGTACAAAGTTCGTCTACGCTTTATGTCTTGGGTAATCTATGGTCAGCTCCCAAATTAAAGTACAGCCAAGCATGAAATGAACTCCAACTTTTCGGGGATATTATGCAACGTAGTGGATCAGTGGACGAGGAAAGGTGAAATTTAGAATTGGGTCTGATTTTTTAGATGGCGACAAATTTTACGGTTAGCAAACTAATTAATTACTATCGTTGTTGCTTCTTATTGGATTATATGTCATCAGTGCACAAGCCATGAGGGCGGTGGTCGCGCCGAGACCGGCGGTGATAGAGGCACTGACTTTTCTCTTAATCGGAATTCATGAGACGTACAGCTTCATGGCTAGCAAAAAGCCGCCCGAGGTGAGATATATAGGGGAGTGGCAGTAGCAGAAATGGTGGTGACATTACCATCCAGTGGTTAAGAAAATCAATCAAATGATAGGAAAATTCAGTCTACTCCAAAATAGAGTATTCCAAGAAATACTCGTTTTTGTCAACTGTTTTTCCCTGAGACGGGGTAATTCACATATATATATATATATATATACCATTTATCAAAAATATTAATCCTGTAAAACAAATTTTGCAAAAAAATAAAAGGCAGTGGGTTAGCTTCGGCGCAGGAAGGCGTACAATGTATATATATGCATGCACACACCAAACAGAATCATCACAGGTGTAGACGAGCAAGGTACCATGCATGACTAGTGTCCGATTGCGCCGGTGAGCCCTTTTACGCTGGGTCACCACGCGGGGTGATGATCCTCCCATGTTTCGCAACATGATGCACCAACAGTCAACACCTTGGAAGAAAACCAATGGACGAACCCCAGAACGCAACAGCGTTTTGATCATTGCTTGCTCCCGTGAACGGACGATCAGCCGTCGACGGCTGCAACTGTTCGTCACTCATGCTCATGAATCTGAGCGAGAAACGTCAGGGGACAATGAGAACTCTGCTGGATGCATTCTGTTTAATGTCCAGAGATGTGCTGAGATTTTATATGGAACGTCAAATGTTACGCATCAAAGAGTTAGTGTCGGTGTCACCAGTACAAAAGCATTTTATTAGAGAGGTGGATGGTTATAAGACATTTTCGTAGCCATTTAGCCACCACTACATACCTAATGTAGTAATGTTGGTGCTGGTGCCACCTCTTAAAATACATGTATACAGACGGGCGCATAGATGGACTACCTCTTAAAACTACATGTCTAGAGACGGTCCTGGTAAAAACGAGCGCCTCTTTCAGAAGCTGTCCTAGGCTGTCCCTACTGTGCAGGTGGTTAGCGGCGACAAGAAGACCGATCCGGAACTTTCTCCACGCGTGAAACAACAGCCATGACTTCATCCCGTAGGATGAAAGGTACCGGGAAGACGGCGAATCCTCGTGGCATACGAGCAGATGGAGTAGCCTATCCAGTACCCTAGTGCGGAGAAAAAATCAGTGCACAACTTATCTATCCAGTCCAGTATATCTTACCGTATGCCGGTGCGATCGGTCTTACGGGCGTATGACGTCTATATATAGTACAAATGGGTGCCTCGAAAAAGATTGATTTTGCAGTCACGAGTATTTATTGTCCCGGTCACGCGGTGGAGGGATGGGGCTGCTGCGGAATGCATGATTGATATGCTTCACAGGTCAATCGAACCGACGGGTCATTTTCGGATCTCGGAGGGCAATTGGAATTATCATCGATCTGTTGGATGTTGACCACTGGACCGGACCGGAAATCGGTGTTGTAAAAAATAATATACGCATGCGGATTGTACCTGTTTATGTGTTTTGACGGCACGAGAGCATAGATATATTAATGAGATTGTACTCATTTTCACAGCCTTCATACTTTATTGGACACCGGGCGGATTCCTGTCTTAAAAGAATCTAGTAGTTCTAGACAATTTCCAGCCTGTAAAAGGTTCTCTAGCAGTCCGAGTTGCCCGATGAACCATCGACGTCGCCGACAACATTGAACAAATTGCCACAGCATTGGAGGATTATAATTTGAATTCAATATGAAGGTACTAGACCAAAATATAATACTTTTTATAGGTGTGAGCAAAGCCTGTTGTACGATAGATAAATGTAAACTATATACATATACATCTAGCAGTATACTTTAAAGGTGTTCTGTCCGATCCTATACAGGAATCTAGAGTTAGACCATTGTCTATAGCTTGCAACCCTCCCGACCTAGGCAACTTCCGCACAACCAGCTAGAGTAGTAGTGGGAATTGGGCCGGGCCATATTCAGGCAGGCCAAAACCCGGATAGAAAGCATGGCACGAGGCCCGGTCCGGCACGAAACATCAGGCCATGCCGGGCCTAGTTACCGGGCACGACGGATGGTTCGGCACGACACGAAGTTTTGGGTCGTGCTCGACCAGACCTGTATTGCCCTGAAATTCTGAAACCGGCCCGAAAAAGCCCATCGGCCCGATTGTGACCCGGAAATTTTTCCAATATCCCCCACCCGTGGCCCTTCGGAGTCAGTTCACACGCGTATTCCCGTCGGTCTCCCGAAATCCCGAACTACGCCGCCATCCCCGCCGGCCGCCGCGCGCCCCCGCCGTCCCGGGCTCCCGGCTAGCCGGCCGCTGCGCCTCCGGCGGTCCTCCCTGCCTCCAATCCACACGCCCCCACCACCCCGGCCGGCCCACCCGCGCCGCGCGCTTCTGCCTTGGCAGGCCCGCGCCGAGCAGCGCGCCCCGGCCCCCGGCCACGGTTTCGCTTGTGTGGTCTGCCCCGGATCAGCACCGCTTGCTCCCGTGCCGCGCCGCTGCGGCCCCGCCCCACCTATGCGCAGTCGCTAGCTTGCGCCTCACCGTCGCCTTCCCCCGAACAAGATGCTTTCATCTAGGTGTAGCGGTAATAAGAAAAAAGGTTGCGACATCGTTGTGCCGTGTTCGTGGTCGTGACCGGCGCATGCCATCCATGTTCGAGGCCGAGCAACCTGATCCACATCGGTTGTCCCCAAGCATGGGAGACTCCGACATGGATGATATTCATATAGAAGGTGAGGATGTCTACGAGGAACAGGAAGGTCAAGATGATGCGTTTAATTTAAAAATGCAGGTACAGATAGCTTCTCCGTTGATACGCCCGCGGCCGTGCCTGCGTCATTCGGCCCTAGCCCTAGCAATAAGGTGGTCAAACATCTTCCACAACTACGGGTTGGAGAAGTCGACCGGCATGTTGGCAACACTTTATTGAGAACAAGGAATTCATCAATGGTAAGAGTGTTGTTGTTTGTGCTACATGCAAATACTATAAAAAGGTTCTTTCCGCAGCATCGAGTAGCGGCACGGGTCATTTGAATCAGAATTATGATGGATGTATAAAGAAGCTTGCTTTACGAGAAGGTGGAGCCACACAAACTCAATTGAATTTTATGCCTGACGGCTCTGTAAGTACTTGGGTTTAAAACGCCGATGTAGCTCGCTCTGAAATTGCTAGATATATTACAACTGAGGATCAACCTATTTGTATGGGTGAAAGTGTAATATTTTCTAAAAGTTTTTGTTCTAGTGGCCAACATTGTTTGGTATGTTTAGAGTTAATACCTTTATTGTTATATATTTGCTAAAACTGTTGGGGAAATGTGAATTTGCACTGAATGACTGTAAGTCATGATCACTTGTGCAAAAAGGGCCAAAAGTAGGAAAACTGTTGGTCGCTTGAGAAAGCTGTTGGGAACGATGAAATATCATACGGAAAATTATGCATAGATATTCCTAGAATGACGCCAGTTCCAGTTGGAATTTTGCCGACTGGTTTTTGATTTTTTTTCAATTTTGACTGTACATATATTGAATATCCATGTCAGGTAGTTTTGTTTTTCAATTTTGGACCTTACAGATATTGAGATATCCACGTCTGCTGATCCGCGTTGCCTCCTGCAGCTTTCAACTTTACTGCGGTAGTGCACAGAGCCGTGACCAAGCGTACAAATTGCAAGCGACATTCCTTTCCATCTCATCATCGGTATTATCCACCAAAACATACATTCAGACTGGGTTTTTATTTGATTTTGTTTTGTGGCTGCTGTCACTCTTCCTGCTGCACACTTAGCTGTCCATGTCCACCGTCCTTGTCAAGCCCACAGCAACAAGCTAACCCGGTGGACGGTGGTTAGGAGGGAAGTTATGTTGCTCTGCTGCTTGGAAAGCGATGTATTCCAGCATATTCAAATTTATCATTTGACTTTGTTTCAAGTTTAGAATTATAAAAATAACATATATTCTAATTTTGTCCTGAGTATGATCAAGCAGTAGGCCAAGCCCACTACATTTTGAGATTTAAATCCATAAAGACCTATATATATTAGGGTTTACGAGGTGATCAGATCAGTAAAATTTATGGATACCACCTCATTATGAAAGGTGGAGTCCATGTGTAGCAACATGAGGACACTCTATAGGTAAGAAAATAAACCACGGGTATCTAAAATAGATATACCAAGTCATAGATAGATTTCATATTCAAATAGTACACCTTAAAACAGACTTGTACCACAGCTTAAGACCCTTGTCTTATATTAAACCTGGAAAGAGGCTGTTGGGTGTGCAAATTGGCAATGTGTTTTGCAGCTGAAAAATGCTAGAAAACGAGGTACGAGAGGCCACTTTATCTTGGAAGTTCAAGGTGCGAGCGTCCGAATAGAAGAACCAACCGGAACCCGAAGTTCACCTTGCAGGAAACGGTTTTACCTTGAAAATCCAAGATACGGGCGTTCGGGGAGAAAGAGTCAGGCGGGAGCTAGAATTACCTTGCGGCTATGAGATAAAAGGTCAAAACCGCAAGATAGATGAAGTTGAAGGAAGACTTAGAAGATCTCGAGCTGACTCAAATAAAGTAACACTTAGCTGTGGACACGACAAATTCATATGTACGTGCTTTAGAGATAAACCAAAGATAAAATAGTTAGAGTTTAAATTAGAGATAGAGAATGGTCAAGATAAGATAGGATCTTCAAAATTTATCGGGCTACATAAAGGCAGTCATCTGCTGAGATAAAGACGTCGAAAACAACGAAACAAATTCCCGATTAAACTTTCGTATCTTTGCTTTTTCTTATTTCTTTGTAGTTTCTTAGATAATTTGTAGCCCTTTGATACTTTGCTGAGTAAAGTATCTGGTTATTCTCCACGAAAGTGAGAACCTACCCTGTTTTATCTCAAAAACCACATGTTTCATCTGTGCTTCGGTGATTGTGGACGAGATACACCAACATAATTGGCAGCTGCGCTGGGAAGCGACGTCTACAGGATCGAGCTTCGCTTCTACTCGACGATCGACGCTTTTTCGTACCTGTCAACCAAGAGAAGGCATGGCTGAAGCATCGAGGAGGAACGCTGACAGTGTGGCTGTCGATGCTAGCAACGTCATTGGCGTACAACTAGAAGGTCTCACGCAGGAGGACCGCAAACGCATCCAGAAGGAACTTGAACATGAGATCGAATTAGAAAAGATGGCGCGACTGCAAAGTAAGATGGCATGCTTCCAAAAGACCAGGGGAGGCATCGTTCAAAAGGCCCACATGAGGGAAGCGACCTCGCGCAAGGTAAGCACGTCATTCACACTCAAGGATCTTGTGCATATGGTAGACGTTTCGGTAGCTAGTAAGTACAATGCTGACTTGGAACAGCAGGCACTTACGGTCGTAGATAGATTGAAAAAATCTTTTGAATCTTTTAAAGCCAATTTCGAGCAAATAAAAAATAGAAACTTACATCGGCAATATCCGATCTACAATTCAACAGATCAAGGAAGATGCCGGGGTAAACGTGTGGATCGCAACACGAGTAGCGTGCCGATCAACTCGGCAAACGCTACACCACCTTACATGCCACCAGCTTTCATCCCAGCTAGGCAACCAGCAGTGAACATTCAGAAGCCATACTATCAAACTGTCACTTACGGATTGGACCTGCCATACCACCTATGGGGAGCGGGATACCACTTGGGCCGGTCCCGACATATCTTTTCCCCCAGTCATAGGTTACACCGTGCAACCTTCCCAATCCTCCCAATGCTCCACACGATGACCTTAGGCAAGTAGCCAGAATACCCAGGGAGCTCGAGATCACAATTAGAGGACACGTTAGGACGTATCAAAAACCGTATCGAGAGTACTTTGACACAATGCCATATCCCAGGGGGTTTCGGGTACCTGACTTTGCTATGTTCACTGGGGAGGACTCCAAAATCATGCAACAGCACATTGGCCACTTCCTGATCCAAGCTAGTGACGTAGGAATCACATACATACTTAAGATCAGACTGTTTCCCCTATCCCTATCTAACACGACCTTTAACTGGTTTACATCCTTACCTCATAACTCTATCACAACTTGGCCGTGTCTCGAGCAGAAGTTCCACGAGTACTTTTATAACAGAGAAACTGAGCTTAGGTTGTTTCATCTAACAAACGTTAAATGAAAGTACAATGAATCCGTGGCCGATTATATCAAGAGGTTTAGGGAGACCCAGTACAAATGTTTTAGTCTAACAATAGGGGAGAAAGATTTGACCGACTTAGCTTTTGCGGGGCTTTTTCCACCCCTCAAGGAGAGGATGTAAGGAGTGGAATATGTGATGTTAACCAGGTTGTACAATGAGCTGTGGCATACGAGAACCGTTCCAAAGAGAATAAGGTACACAACCGGTTCAAGGAGGTGAACCACAGAGATTGCGAGAGGCAGAACGCCAATGTTCTCAGGGAGGATTCGGCCGATGAAGACAACATGGAAATTTGATGTGATGACCACCCCGTGGTTCACCCACTCGGGATCGTAGAGGGTGGTGCCGTGCGATGCGGCACCAACAGCACACAGGAAAAGAATATGAACAACATACAAACTTTTATTTGACATAAACCAGCGGAAGTCTTTTTATAAAACTTAATTATACAGCGGAAGTCTTATACATAGCTAGTCTCCCATCCTATCTACGTAAAAGTGCAGCCGTCCAGCCCGGGGACGCTACACACTAGCAGCATAGAACCGGAGATCACGACGGCGTGCAGGGCTCTAGCTCGGCCGTGTACCCCGACGGGGGCATCACCTCGTCCTCGGAACCTTCCTCATAACTCTCACCTGCACACAGCTCAAATATTGCAACTGTGAGCACGATGGCTCAGCAAGGCTTAACCGACAACCCTAGTCAT
Organism: Neostapfia colusana; assembly: GCA_030760725.1. Lineage (NCBI taxonomy): Eukaryota > Viridiplantae > Streptophyta > Magnoliopsida > Poales > Poaceae > Neostapfia > Neostapfia colusana. The sequence goes on along the minus strand of JASWHV010000009.1, from coordinate 35,741,085 downwards.
GGAACTCTACATGCAGGGATGTATAATATAGGAAAAATACTTTGCAATAAAGACACGCCTACATGTTAATCCTTACTTTCAGTTTTATAGCAGCAGTTTAATAAGCCTTAGTCATCCCTCACATCAGAAGTCCACAATCAAACAAGAAATGCTTTCCTCTGATATGGTGATGCCCAAAGTGGAAGATAAACTTAATTAGCTCTACAACTATAGCATACAGGGTTTCAAAACATTAATAGTTCAATGCAGCATATTCATCTGACTTATTTCGCTTCTTACTACACCACAACGCAGTGAACAAGCGGTACTCAAATAACCGCGAGGGACGGTTATTGCAATCAGGAGACACCCGGATAACACGTCACATACACCCACTTTCAGAAGTGTGGTGCTTCACACCTTCCTACTCTGTTGTATGCAGCAACCTTTCAAAGGCAACCCAAATGCCGAACCGGTCCATCCGTAACGAGCAGGAGGTCCCCGCGTGGAGCGTGTCTGTGCCCACCGGCAGATTTACACCTTGCTACCCTCAACCCACTTTTATAAAATGGTTGGGTAAGCCTCGGCACCTAGGTTAACCAATTACATCGGTTTCCTGGTTCCCATATGCCAGTATGCATCCGGTACTGTTCAAACTTGTCCAGCAGGGCTGCACACGACTCGGTCCTCAATCGACACCAACAGGGCTACGCACGTGAGACCTCTGCTCACTGCATCCTATTCCCCTGCTGGGTCTCAGTTTCATATTCTTAAGCCATTCTCTACCTCTTTTCATCCCGTGTGATAAAATACCTATCTCGCGAGTAGATTCCAACTACTGGACTTCTACCGAGATCCTAAGAACATTATCATGACATTCTCTACTCGTCGAGTTTGTAAACTACCCAACCCTCCATAGGATTTAGAGGTTATGCAAGTGGGGTTTCAATCACCCTAACTCTAATGCAAGCATTTCACCCTAAACATAAGTGATACAAATGAAAACTTTGCAAAAGTACTTAAATGAAAACCGGAGCTTGCCTAGTTGCGAGTCAAAGGAGAAGTTAGTGTCAGGTGGGAGGACGTCCAATGGCTCCGGCGTATCCTCAACTTCGGTCACTATATGAAATGTACCAAATATATGCATAAGTGCTAAGGAATTATAAGAAGTAAACTTCTATTCATAGCTACTGCTATTTAGGTTCCTTAATTGGCTTTGGGATTTTTCCAGTGGATACTAGACTCTCTAAGGATGATCTGAGCAAAATTTGGAGAAATTTCATTGAACCTTGTGGTCTCCAAAATTCTACAAGTCCAAGGCTTCTCTGAATGTTGAGCCCAGATCTGAAGCTTTGACATGACTAACAATGGAAGATCTAATTAGCGCAAGTCTCTATGGTTCTAACAATTTTTTTCACCATTTTTGGAGCTATCTACAGGAAGATATGATTTTTTGAAGTTGGATAGGAGTGCTGAAAAGTTCATGTTTAAAATTTGAATTTCCAAATAAAGGCTGGACTTTGGAAGACAATTTAGCCTAGCAAATATACTCCAATGAAGCTCAAAGTTTTACTGGAGATCAGTAACGATGAAAAGGATTTGCTGCCCAAATTTGGGAATGTTTCATAAAGAATTGCTCCTAGAATAAATCTCTAAGGGATTTAATAAAAACAATTCTACAGCAATTCCTGGGCATTTTCATAGCAGGAATTTTGATCCTATGTAAAGTACTCCTTATGAGGATTCCAACAAAATTGGTTTCACCCTTTTTGGAGTTTTGTACACAAAGTTATGGATTTTTTCAAATTTGCATAACTTTCTGTTTGAAGTTTACACAGAGAACCCAAATGTGGGGCCCGCTCATCAGTTCTTTCTTCAACCTCTCGACAGTGAACTCGTGCGCACAGAAAACTGGATCATGGCGCGCACCGTTCTCCCTCGTTTATCAAACAAATCGGCTCCAGTTTCGCCCTACATGACCGTTGTAATGTGGTGCAGCTGCCGGGCAAGGTCTCACCGCTTGAAAATGGCCGGAAGTGGGTCGGCATTGGTGGCGGCACTCGGCGGGGCGGCATCGACACGTTCCGGCGTGTCCCAAGCTTCTTCTGACGAGATAAGTTGCTGTAAAGCATCCCTAGTGGTCGAGGAACATGGAACGCATGCCAAACCTTGCAGAAAACGGCGGGAAAAGGGGGTTTACCGGAGGACCGACCCGTTTTTTCCGCCGCCGCCGAATTCTCGTCGCCCGGGGCGTGAGATGGAAGGTTTGCTTCGGTCTTTGGTGTGGGAGGGCACTAGGAGCACTAGTAGCTGAGGTTTGAATGGCAGAACGGATGATCACACAGTTTGAACGAATTTAGCGAATTGGACAGCGCCGGTTCATCACGTACACCGGTGCCAAACTTCAAAATTCGGCGAGCCGGCGGTGGGAACGAGCAAGGGAACTACGGGAGCATGATCTACACACCTTGGCGCACCTTAGGGAGGTGTTGGTCGTGCGGTAGAGGCTCTGGACCGGCTGGAAGATGAGGAGCAGTGAGGGCGATGGTGCTCTGTTTTCTCCCGGCGAAGAACAGCTCGGGCATTGCGAGGGGAGGCCGGGGACGAGCTGAGGAGTGGTGGAACACATCGAGGAGAGGACGGCGCAGCTCCTGGGAAGTTCAACCGGTGTTAGGGGGGCTGGTGGGTGCTGAACGATGATCACAGAGCGACGTGCGATGTTTTCTTCGGTGAGCGCTCGAGCAAAGGCTGAGGGAAGCTTCGGTTGGAGGCAGAGAAGAGAAATTGATTTGGATAGAAATCACCACGCACGAGTGCTGCCTTCGGGAGGAAGTCTGTGCAAGCTGCTCGGTGGAGGGAAGCACAGCTCGGTGGCGCCCGAAGTGAAAACCGAATCGGTAAAAAGAACTTGTGTGGCTGACTGCTGGGTCCCACCCCCTCATTTCTTAATCCATTTTTTTCCACTGATCTATTTCCACAGCTACTCAAACTTAAAAACTTTGCTTCACCTCAAAGTCATGGTTTGAAATCTTTGAATTCAAATGATTTGAATTCTAGGGTGGAATTTGAACTGATTTTGGTTATTTGAATTTGAATTGGAATTTGAATTCTCCCATTGCATTGTTCCAAAACACATAGAAAACCAACTCAAATATTTCTGAATTTTGGCATGGCTGCTAATTAAAATGTGGAGAACACATTTGTGGAACCAAATTTGCAAATTGAGGGAGTTAGGATTTGAAACTGAAATTTAAATTCAGATTAGAGGGCTTCCTCTTTTAATCCCAAACTAATATTAGAACCCTTCCAAATGAGCTGAAATTTGGAAGGTTTAATATTTGAAATATGAAGACCCAAGTTATGAATTTAGATCTCCAGGTTGGAAGTTTTTGGGAGGTTTAAATCATCACTTTGAACTTACACCGTTATAATTCAAAGTTAAATTCCCCTCATTTTTTCCTAAGTGTAAATGTGTTGAAATTCTTGCTACCAATTTTTGGGGATTTTACATTTGAGTGACGAATGGGTAGAAAACCACAGAAACAAGCCCCTGGCTTGTGCATTCTTGAAGCCCAACCCCGGGAAGAGAGATCATATGAAGTTCATGTTTGACGTGACTAAATGCGACAAACTCTTTGACATTCTGTTGCAAAACAGAGTGATCAAGCTTAAGGATGGACATTTTATTCTGTGTCACACACGGTTTTCCATAAGAAACACCGAGCGTATTCTCACATGTATGCCAGGATCAATTGATTCATACATGTGCCAACAAGAGTGTAATATCATTATATTACAAGCCAAGTTTAACGTACATAATAATATTACATAATTATTCATAAAATATCAACTATTAGTACCAATACATTAAGTACAACAGCGGAAGACTATATCATGGTTGCTCCATCTCCACAGGCGTTGCCCGGGGGTTTCGCCAACCTAGAATAACTCCTCGAGATCGAAGTACTCCTCGTCAAAGTCTACGTCTTCATTTGCACCTGAGCCAACATATGATATCCAACAAAAGCAAGTTTGAGTACCGAAGGTACTCAGCAAGTGTAGGAAAGAATGTTATGAAGGCCAATAGCAAGGGAAGGCTAACATGGTTAAGCACTATGCATTAATCCTAAGCCTTAGCTTTGATTAGCAACCTATCTTACTAAGTGATAATCCCATCATCATCATAATTAAGTCATTAATGTTAGGTTACACCACCCAACAACCTCTTTTGACTCACATCCATGTTTCTCTAATCATGGACAAGTCCAAGCCGCTCTTGACCGTGAGCACGGCTGTCATGACAGTTTGGTTCTCTGCAGAGATTGTACCACTTTACCCACAAGTAGTGATTTCGTCCCCTGTTGCCAGGTGGACTAAGAACCTCCCTGATATCCGTGGTTGCAAGCCACATTACACACTTCCTTTGGTGTGCGATCAGGAGATCACTACATGGCCTTTATAAAGGGTCTACCGGCAAGTACAAGCCCACTGAGGTTTCACCGCTGTAGTTCCTGGGAGTAACCCTCCCCTACAGAAGCCCCCTCTTGAGCCTTGTAGTTTCCAGGGCAGTCAAAAATGGACTCCCATTCCCCGCACCATCCAAACACTCATACTATACCGGCAAACTCCTAATTAATTGGCCAAGCTGCCCCATCTCAGTCTTGTGGTGGCACTGTAAAGCCGGGTTAACTGTTCCATGAACCGGTCCTTAGAATCTAAGACAGGCACTAACTCATTCCCGAGTCTCGTGCACGAAGCACCAACCAAAACAACCAGCCTGTCTAGATTCATAACCACATGACACACACTTGTGTCTTACATATAATCCACAAGAGTAGTATCAACTATGTTTCATTCATTTCTAAAGTTCTAAGCATGGCTAAGCACATAAAATGATAACCATCAAGTCCTATCTAATTCCCCCATGGTTTTGCAAGGAAAGATAAAACAATGAAACTATGGAAACATCCTACACTGGGTTTCATATTAAAGACATCATGCAAATAATCTAACTATTCATCCTAGAATAGGAACAAAGTGATCAAGGAACACTTGCCTTTGAATGAAGAGGGATTTACTTCAAACTCTTGATCTTGAAGATTGGGAATTAGTTCTTGGGTTGGTTCTACCCATGCATTTGCACCCACAAAACAGTAACAAACATGCCATAAGAATCATATCAAATTATTTCAATCACATAGGTTTGGTTACACACATGCAACTATTGATTCCTTGTCATTTTATGTGAGTTAGAAGGAAAATATGTTGCAATTGGCTACCTATATCCTTTGATTTTACTATTGCCACACCCAAACACTCATTTTCAGTTTGTGAGATGATTTGAATAATTTTTTAGAATTTTATTAATATATGTGTGAATTCTTATAATTAATTAAATCCTAGAAATCATTTAAATTATTATTATAATAATTTTCAGAACTCATATTTCTATTTTTCTGCAATTCAGAACCTATTTAAACATATAGAACAGTTTCCAAAATTTTTCTTTAATATATACTGTTTTTATTTATTTTTCAGTATTTATTTAATACTTAAAAATACATATTCAATCATTTAAATAATTATTCTGGATTACAGAAATTATACATGTACAAAAATATGATAACAAAATAATTTTATACCTTTTACATAAATTTCTACAATTTTTTGGAATATATGTGACTTTTACTTTGATTTTCAGAATTAATTGTCACTATATAAATAATTTCAGCATTTGTACACTGTTATTTTTAATTTCAGAATTTTTATTCTGTTCAGAATGTTTTAACAGTGCTAAAAATAAATTTCTAACATTTTCCAGAATTCATTTAGCCTTATTTGATTAATTACAGAATTAAAATAAACTTTTGAAACTGTTTTGGGCTAATTTGTAACAATTTCAAACTTTCCAGGGTTCATATTGAACTTTCATAACTGTTTTACTAATTTCTAGAAAGCACAGGGGCTATTTGGCTATTCCAAAGTAAATTTCAAATTTTCTATGAACTTAGGGTTGATTCTGTAAGAATCAGGGGCTATTTCCCATTTGTTTAAATCCCCAGGGGTCCCTCTGTTAAATTTCCAACGGTTATAACTAAATTGAATGTGGGCCGTCGGATCTGAGATCAACGGCCCAGATTTAAAATAACCGAACCGGTACGCTCGATCTAATCAGAGCCGTTGGCTCGAAATCGACGCACCAGAGTTGGCCACGTCGCCCTATACCGTTCTCTCCCGAGTCCGGCGGCCGCGCGATCGCCGGCGAGCGGCGGCGGTGGCCGGAATTTCTCGGTTTCTTTAATTTCTCGACCATTCTTTGATCTCTCGGTACCAGAAGAAAGAGGGGAGAATGGGGAACTCACCTATGGGGTCCTCGGGGATCAGAGACGGCCGGAGAAGCACGATCGCCGGCGACAGTTCGAAATTCCGGCGATCTTCATCGGAATTGATCTCCAGGCGTGTTTCTTCAGGGAATTCGATCAGAAACTCGGTCTGGAGGCCGTGGAAGGGTGTAGGGGTCGTTGGAGTTGAAGATCAACGTGAGTTTTCGGAGAATTGGGAAAAATGGCGGTTTTTCCGATCGGGTGAGTGTGAGCGGTTTCTGTGGGGTGAAATGGCCGGGGTCGGCTGTATTTATAGGTGGGGAGGAGGCGGCGGCGGGGAGAGGCGGCGGTTGCCGCAGGGGCGCGGGATTTGGCCGGTTGCAGCATTTTTCCCCCACATGCGATAATAACGTGAAGAGGGAGAGAGAGAAGGGGTCGGCAGCGGTTTTTGGAGGGGAAAGGGCTTACAAATGGGCCCCGGTGGCAGTGAGGAAGAGAGAGGGAGAGGGTGAGGCAGTTTTTGTTTCATGAGTGAGGAATTCAGGTATTACATCCCTTCTGCATCATCCAGCAAGGCTCGGAAGTCTGTCTGTCACCTGAGCAGCTAGCCAAGAAAACTGTAAGTGGCACAACTCTTACTCTCATTCCACTAACGAGTGCAACTTCTTTCGTCGGCAGGTATAATCGGTTCTCAACAACGTCCGGTTGACGCTCGGTGATGGCAACCGAATGAAGCTTGACACAGATCCATTCCAGGTGAACATGGTGCACTTTGGAGGGAAGAAAATCCTAGCGAGGACCGATAAAGCAGCAACCACGCTGGGCAAGAATGTGATCGTGTCCGATGATCTAAGGAAAAAGATGATCAAGCAAAAGGACCCCAAAGTTGGCATGAGGAAGATCAATGAGCCAAGGAAGGCCACTATTTTCAAGCCAACTTCAGAGGTTTTGATCGGTAAATACTTGAGGAAGCAGCAGGAGAGGAGTGTTTTCCAGAGGATAAGTGGGTACATGCGAGATAGGTCCCCGACCTACGTTAACAGAAGTCTTGGGAGCACTTTAGGTAGAACCGGGTTCTGGAGCTATGAGTATCATGAGAAATCGATAGTTTTTCATGATAAACTGTGATGGACTGGGGTCTGTACATTCCAAGAATCACAGAGGGTGGTTTCATGCGGAGCGACACCCAACAACACACATAGTAAAGAACACGTATTAAATAAAAGTTTGCTGAAATTTTACAAAAGTGATACAATTTTGTTTAGTTTAACAAATATTTTACATAAACATAACTACAGCGGAAGATAAGAAATGCTCTAAACTTATGCCTAAACTCAGCAAAAGTCGATTGTCCAGCCCTATGGATAGCCCACACTAGCAGCACGCACAAGTCTTCACGGCGGCGTGCAGGGCTCCCATTCGGCCGTAGTCTTATTGTATTTAGGACGATGGTGCGAAGCAATTCGGTTTGCTCCTCACGCGAACCCACCATTGCAGTGACCACTTCCTCTAACGTAAGAAGAGGCGGTGGTGGTGGCTGCGTCTGCGGGGCATCATTGTGACCACGCTGCTGCTGGGAGTTATCAACCCCCTGCTGCATCGAACCTCCCACTTCGGGTGTACCACGAGTATGAACCATTCTGCAGTTACAACGACAGGAAAAATCAGTCACATTGCCTCAACTTTAACCAGTTTAGCACCTGATTTTGTTCTGGAACTTTACGGCAAAGCTGTAGATCACTTCAACACCTTTCCAGAACTGTCTCAAACACCTTCTTTGGTTAAATATACTAAGAGTTATTCTTGTGTGAAAGTTCCAGCAGGATGTCTGCCAAAAAACTGAGCACTCTGTTTTTAAAACTTTTGAAGTTTCCCTATACCCAAATTTGAATCTTAGTTCAAAATCAGAGTCCCATAACTACTATTGTTTCAAAACTTCCAGTTTTAGTTGAGAGTTGAGTCATGAGTCATTTCTCATAGGAAAGAGGATTATCAAGTGTAGTACAATGTCAATGCAGCGTAAAAAATATGTCGGTACAATTTTGCCTCACCAAAAGAAAATCCTAACCGGATTACACTGCATTACGTCTTATAGGTGGCACTAAGGTCAGTCACTCCCACCCGTTTTCTATCGCAATACGTTAACATGGTCAGTGTACCTGCAAGAAACACTCAATGGTGGAGCACTCAAAGGTTCATCATCCCAGGCAGGTCCTTATTGAAAGTAAATACATACACCCTGAATCATTGCCATACGGGTCATCCCTGAGTGAAGCCACGTCTCAAGGTACATGGCTGGGTTATTCACCACTCGACGGAGAGCTCCACATCTTTGCAATTAAGCACACCGGTGAACCAACATTTTCGTATGCCCCATAGAACATAAAGAGTTCTAGAAAACGTACATCATGTTACAAACCACACGATACGGTCTCCTCTTCTTGCTCCTGGGTTCGAACACTAGAGGGTAGTGCAATTCATATGTCTCTAAGATATGAAGAGTCTTAGAAAACATATTCACTTTCTGTTCATTGCTGAATGAAACATCTCATGCTACTTACCTCACATGAGGGAACTAACCAAAATTGAACTGCTTTCGGTGGCGTACCTTACCTCTTACCTGTGCCTAGGTGCGTCGTTACCGAATACTATAACAAGTATGTTAGTATTGCCACATTAATAACTTAGTCAAATATAGTTCCTATGTGGGCCTATTACCGTATCCTCATCGTATCCTAAGTTTTATCGTAATACGATCCTAATTTAGTGTGCTATCCCCAATGCAGCTCTGATACCAGGCTGTGACGGACCGGGGTCCGTACATTCCAGAAATCGCAGAGGGTGGTGTCATGCGAAGCGACACCAAACAGCATAGTAAAGAACACGTAGTACATAAAAGTTTGCTGAAATTTTACAAAAGTGATACAAAGTTGGTTAGTTTAACAAATATAGTTTACATAAACATAACTACAGTGGAAGATAAGAAATGCTCCGGCCTTATGCCTAAGCTAGCAAAAGTCAACTGTCCAGTCCTATGGACAGCCCACACTGGCAGCACGCACAAGTCTTCACGACGGCATGCAGGGCTCCCATTTGGCCGTAGTGACCACAGGGGGAACATTGAACCCTTCATCATACTCATTATCAAAATATTCAACACCTGCAGCATCAATTTAAAATAGCAACCATGAGCATGAATGCTCATTGAGACTTAACTGACTCACCTAAACCTGAAACTCTACATGCAGGAATAAACCGACAAGAAGGACAGTTCATTTGCAGCAAGGACATGTCTAACAGTTCATCCTTAATTACAGTTTTAGCAGTGGATTAAGAGTTCAAGAAGCTGAAATTCAGTGAGCAATATTTGGTGGCAATCAACTTGCAATACAATAAGTCATAGCAGCAGTATACATCATGATATCAGTTTCAATACTTTACTACGCCATGACACAGTGAACAAGCGGTACTCATAACTATGAGGGACGGTGAATCGACTCGATATACACCTGCAAGGATACCCGAATAGCACGCCACATACGCACGTCATATCCGATGTTGTACGGGACAACCTTTCACCCAACAGCCCAAACTTTAAACCGGTCGCACTGAAACGAGCAGGGGGTCCCTACACAGAGCAACTCTATGCTCATTAGCGGATTTACACCTTGCTGCTCTCAACCACACCTATAAATCGGTGTGCTATGCCTTGACGCCCATAGGTCAAAGTTACATCGGTTTACGGGGTCCCATATATCCTGTATGCCTTCGGTACATTCAAACTTGTTCAACAGGGCCGCCCACGGCATGGTCCTTGATCGACAAGGCAGGAATACGCACACAAGATCACGTCTTGCTGCCTCCTACCTCCATGCCTGATCTCAATTTACAGATTAAAATGATTCTCACCGCTCGACCAACCGGTGTGTAGCCCATCTCCTAATCTCGCGAGTAGATTACAACTACTCGACTTGTACCCCTATACAATAATTAGCATGGCATAGACTACTTGAGGACATAATCTCTACCAGCACTCTCCCTGGGATCATTTGGATATGCAATTGGAGTATAAAATCAGACTAGACTTAATGCACAGTCCAAGACTTCACAATTTAAGTGATACAAAATGAAAACAGAATTGATCGATATTAAATGCAAACCGGGGCTTGCCTTGCTGCTGCGAGGTGTCAAATTGAGTGCCCGCAGGAAGGGTCTCCTCGATCTCGGTTACTAAATGACACGATTAATATGGACATGATTAATGAATATGTCTCTAAATTTTTTATAGAAATACAGATATATTACATAGACATGGCTGGCCAAGATTTGGGATTTTCCATAACAGGGGTCTTCTGGAATTAATTCCCAAAGCTTTGAATTTAATAATTAATAAGAAAAATCCAGAGACTTTCATACCAATTAAATGGTATTTCTAGAAAGTACTGTTCACAAGGATTCTAACAAAATTTGGTTGAGGAATTTTGGACAATCCTACTGAAAGATATTCATTTCCAAAGTTTACCCTCAAACTGGAGAGCTCTTGAGCTGCCACGTGTCCTCCGGCTCTGGACCTTGCCTCCCCGCTAAGGAGAGCTCCGGAGCTGCCATGTGTCTTCCGGCTCCAGACCTGCCTCCCCGTGATGGAGAGCTCCGAAGCTGCCATGTGTGCTTCGGCTCCGGACCTGCCTCCCCGCTAAGGAGAGCTCCGATGCTGCCACGTGTCCTCCGGCTTCGGACCTTGCCTCCCCGCTAAGGAGAGGTTTGGTGCTGCCACGTGTCCTCCGGCTTCGGACCTTGCCTCCCCGCTAAGGAGAGGTCCCGTGCTTCCAGGTGTCCTCCGGCTCCGGACCTTGCCTCCCTACTAAGGAAAGGTCCAGTGCTGCCACGTCGGATCCCAGCCACAACTGATCAGAACAGTCGCTGACACGTGGGACCAGCTGGGTCACCTTCTACCTCCCGACGCTCGACTTCTCTGTGAAATCCCCAAAATTCTAGCAAGTGAATCAGCCAATTGCCACTTAGGAAAATGAGGGGGAATTAAAAATTTGGAATATAAACGTGTGAGTTCAATGTGCTGCCTCATATTTACCAAAAACTTTCAAACATTGAGAGCTAAATCCACAGTTTGGTTCCCCATAATTCAAATAATAACCCAGCCGAATTTCGTCTTATTTGGAGGGTGTTTTCCATTTGTTTGGAATTAAGTGAGGAAGCAACTCAAATATGAATTCAAAGCTAAGTTTTAAATTCCAACTTCATCAAATTGCAAATTGGGTTTCACAAATGTGTTCGTCACATTTGAAATAGCATCCCAGCCAAAATTCATTAAATTTGGGATTGGTTTTCTAGGTATTTGAATCAAGGGGAGAGGAAGAATTCAAATTCAAAAATCCAAATGCAAGTCAAACTCTACACCCAAAAACTGGATTCAGTTGAATTCAAATTCAAACCCACGACTTTGAGAAGAAGCAAAGCTTTTAATTTGGAGAAAAAGAGGGAAATATCAGCTGGAATTAGGTGGAGTGGGACCCACAGGTCAGCCACACATCTCCACACAGTCGGTTCTCTATTTTCCACCGATGCCACCGAGCTGCTTGCGCATGCTGCTGGCAGAAGCGCCGCTGCCGACTTGCCTCCACCTCAACCAGTTTTATCCACGTCTTAAGCCACAGAGGAGCTTCCAAGGACGTGCCATTCCACGTTTCACTGGCTTCCACCGAGCCATCGCCTCTCACGTGCGCGATCTTCTCTGTTGCGACCGCCACTCGCTCGCCCTCTCTGCTCCTCGGTGTTCTGGTGCTACGGTCCATATCACGGCCAACCTTCCACAGAAAAGAGAAGCGCCATCCTCTGCCCAAACCTAAGGTGAAAATCCCATACCATTTCGTGCACCGTCGGGTGAGAATTTCCATGTTACCGAGAGCGAGTTCATAGAGCCGAGTTGATCGAATTTCCAAAATTCTTTATGCTTAGTCTATAACAGCTCGTGTACATTGAATCATACGTCCTAGGCCCTCCTACGATCATCTAGGATCAACAAGCATCGAAAACCATTGTTTCTATGAACTGTTCTTCGAGTTTTTCGGGTCACCTCTGGTTTTAGCCCTAGGTCGACGGTGAGCTCATACCTCCGGCCATTTTCACAGCAAGCTGGATCCATATTCATGCTTAGCATGTCCCCATGGAGCTGTAGGAATAAACCATTCTCAAAATAAGGCGTTGTAGAGCTCAGGCGACCTCGCCGGAGTTAGAGCCGCCACTGTCGCCGTCACCGGCTAGGTTCCTGTCACCGAGAGCCGGAGTGGACCTCACAAACGAGTTCCCCGAGGTAAAAAACCTAGGGGTGGCGAGTATCAGCCCCGGAGATGGCTGGGAATGCCATTCCGGCAGACCTTGCTGGCGCGAGACGCCGCGCGGGCACCGGCTGCCCGAGGTTGAAGAAACCGGTGGGCCCCGCTGTCAGGATTTTAAACTTTTTCCTTTGTATTTTCAGGATTCCATTCAAACTTCAAACCTTCATAACTTTCTGTAAGAGTGTCCAAAATTTGTGAAACAAATTTTGTTGAATTACTCTCAATCAGTACTTTGCAGAAATGCAAAGAAACCGGTATAAAGATCCTTGGAAATTTCTCCAAAATTACTCAAAATTAAATTTTTGAGAATTAATTCCAGGAGATCTCTATTATGGAATTTGCTCAGTTTTGGCCAGATAATCCTTCATAACTCTAGTGATATCCAGTAACATTTTGAGCATCAGTGGACTCCATTTACTAGGCCAAACCCTGTTCCAAATTTCAGCGTTCATTGAAAATTCCAAATTAAACAGAAACTTTTTCAGCAATTCCCACCAACTTCAAAAATCCATTTCTCCCTGTAGACAACTCGAAAATTTAGGAAACAAATTTTGCTAGAACCAGGGAGACCTTCTCTAACTAGATCTTCCACTTTTAGCTATGTCAAAGCTTCAGATTTGAGATCAAAATTTACGGAAGCTAAGTACTTGTGGGAGATGTAGAAACCACAAGATTCCATGAAACTTACTCCATTTTTGCTCAGACCCTCCTACCGACCTCTAGTCTCCACTCGGAAAATCTCAAAGCAAATTAAGGATCCTTAGTATCAGTAACTATACGTAGAAGTTGTTTCTTCCAAATTACATATCACTCATACGTATATTTTGTTGCATACCATATAGTGACCGAAATCGAGGACGCTCCGGAGGCCTTGGAGATCCTACCTTCAGAAGCTAACTTTTCATTTGACTCGCAACCAGGCAAGCCCCGGTTTGCATTTAGTTACTTTTACAAAGTTTTGAATTGTATCACTTATGCCTAGCATGAGATGTTTGCATTAGAGTTAGGGTTATTGAAACTCCACTTTTATGAACTCCAAATCCTATGGAGTATTTGGTAGTTTACAGCTCGATGAGTAGAAAATGCCCTGCTAATGTTTTAGGATTTCGGTAGAAGTCGAGTAGTTGGAATCTACTCGCGAGATAGAATTTTATCACACAAGATAGAATGAATTAAAGAATGGCTAAAGGATATGAATTTGAGATCCAACAGGGGGATAGGAGGCAGTGAGACGAGGTCTCTCGTGCGTAGCCCTGTTGGTGTCGGTTGAGGACCGAGCCGTGTGCGGCCCTGCTGGACAAGTTTGAACAGTACCGGATGCATACTGGCTATATGGGAACCAGGAAACCGATGTAATTGGTTAACCAGGGTGCTGAAGCTTACCCAACCGTTTTATAGGAGTGGGTTGAGGGTAACAAGGTGTAAATCTACTGGCGGGCACGGGCACGCTCCACGCGGGGACATCGCACCCGTTACGGATAGACCGGTTCGGCATTTGTGTTTCCATTGAAAGGTTGTTGCATACAACAGAGTAGGAAGGTGTAATGCACTACACTTCTGAATTGGGTGTATGTGACGTGTTATTCGGATGTCTATTGATTGCAATCACCGTGCCTCGCGGTTATTTGACTACCGCTTGTTTACTGCGATGTGACGTAGTAATGATTGAAAGAGGGCAGAAGAATATGATGCATTGAATTATCATTGTATTGCAACCATGTATGCGGTAGATGTAGAGCTCACTAAATTTATATTCCACTTTGGTCAAAACCACATCGGAAGGAAGCGTTTCTTGTTTGATTGTGGAATTCCGATGTGAGGGCTGCTCAAGGCACATGAAATTGCTGCTGTAAAACTGAAAGTAAGGATTAACATGTAGGCGAGTTTTTTTATTGTGGGGGACCCCCCGTAGTCCTCCCACTGCTGGATCACAGAGGGTGGTGCCGTGCGATGCGACACCCAACAGCACACACGAAAAGAATACAATAAATATACAAACTTTTATTTACATAAAACAACGTAAGTCTTTTACAAACTTAATTTGCAGCGGTAGTCTTACTCATAGCTAAACTTTCAGCCTAGCTATGCAAAAGTGCGGCCGTCCAGCCCGGGGACAAGTAGCACACAGACGAAGATCACGGCGGCGTGCAGGGCTCCAACTTGGCCATATACCCTGATGGTGGCATCGCCTCATCCTTGGGACCTTCCTCATATTTCTCACCAGCAACATCTCAATATAGCAACCGTGAGCAGATGGCTCAGCAAGACTTATCTGACACTCCTAAATATGAAACTCTACATGTAGGGATTCTTAACATAGGAAATAACATTGCAATAAAGAACTCGCCTACATGTTAATCCTTACATTCAGTTTTACCACAACAATTTCATATGCCTTGCACTACAGCAATGTTCCACATTTACGATGGCCAAACCCTCATAATTAAGCTCAAAACCATCGTAATTAACCTATTTATGACGTTTTTCACTTATTTAAGATGGCAACAGGCCGCCACAACTATTTGGCCGTAAATAAGTTTATTTATGACGGCCAAGTCTGGTCATCGTATTTAATTGAGAGGGTGCCAGCTGGCACCCTCTAGAAGGTTGTTTACGACGGCCTGCAGCCAACCGTCGTAAACAACAGAGGTTATTTACGACGGTCCTCTTCAGGCCGTCGTAAATAATGTATGTAATTCGTTGTTTACAAAAATAGAAAAATGCTAACCTGGCATGATGGCCAGCTCACAACAGACACAAAAGTATATCTATGAAACACACGGGCAGTTCATAATACAATGCTATCAAACATAACCCACGACACTACACACTCCCACGTTCGCTACCTCCGGAGCCCGGAATATCGTCCTCACGTCGTGTTCTTGTTCCCGGTAGCACAGGCGATGGAGTCTGATCCCTGTAAGATGTAAGAGCAATTATGGCTATGTTTGAGAAAATATAGCTAAGTTTGACTAAGTTCGGCTATGTTTGAGCATTTATAGCTAAGTTTTTTTTTATGTTTGAGCAATTATGTCTAAATTTTGATATGTTTGAGCAATTATAGCTTAATTTGGCTACGTTTGGACAATTATACCTATATTTTGCTAAGTTTTCTATGGTTGACTAAAGTTATCCTAGTTTGCTATAGTAATCTAATGTATGAAGAAATAGTACTTACCTGTGCCACAGATGAAGGCACTTGTGGCTCCGGCATCGGCGGCGGCCATGTGGGAATGATAATTTGGTGTTTGTGCTGCTATGCTAAAGCCTGTGATAGAAAAACATTAGAACATGAATAGTAATGAAATTATATAATTGTGTTGTAGGTGGCTTGAGAATCTTGAGTGGCCTTCAATAAGTCTGCTTGCTTCTGGAGCTTCTCCTGTGTCCGACGTAGCTCCTCCTGGACACTTAGAAGCTCCAGCTCCCTCGCTGACATCCTCCGGCTAGATCCAGAGGATGAAGACTGTGAGGAGAAGCCGCTCGAAGGCCTTGCCTCCCTCGAGTCAATCACTCAATCTAAAATGGCAAAACTATACAAAAACTGATTAAAAGTTAGAATTGATCCGCTTTTGGTATGGGTGAGCTAACTGAAATTGATCCGCTTTCGGTGGCGTTCCTTACCATGCTTACCTCCACGCAGATGCGTCGTTACATAACTGAAATAAAGAAGAATAACACAAGTCAGCTTGCCACCTTAAGTAACTATGCTATTATAGTCCTTGTATGGGATACTATACGTCCTCACTCGTACAATTCTAAGTTTTTGAAAATAAACTCTTTCCATGCGTGCTATTCCCAATGCGGCTCTGATACCACGTCTGTGATTCCCCCTTCCGAGATCCCACTCCAGGAATCGTATTGGGTAGTGCCGTGCGATGCAACACCCAACAGCATGCACAAAAAGACATTATGAACATAGGAAAGGCTTTATTTCTCAACATAAGATCTTCTACAACATAATGTACATACGCAGTGAAAATAAAACTGGACATTTACTCACTCTCGGCCCTAACTACGCCGAAGAGAAGTCGTTCAGCCCGTGAACGCTTTCTACTAGCTTCACCAAAGTAAGGCAGCGGCTAGGTTTCCAGTGAGTTAAACGAACCGTGGGGTTCGACGTCTCACCGAACAACAATCTTCACAGCAAGCATTCTGCTCATTGCAAAAACAACTATGAAGCAACCGTGAGCACTAAGGCTCAACATGTATTAACCGTCAATCCTAAACATGTAACTCTACATGCAGGAGTTGTAAGATAATAGGAATATGAACTTTGCAAAAAGAAGCTTGACTAAACTTGATCCTTATATTCAGATTCTTATAGCATTCATTTTAGTGGTCCTCATGCCTCACAATACAGGAAGTCCACAATAGAACAAGAAACGCTTATCCCTGTGTTGCTAGCCTAAGGTGGAATAGAAATTTAGTTGGCACTATATTTACTTCAGACAAGGTTCCAATACAATGATTAAGCCATGAACAACATGTTGACAGACTTAGTTCCTCTTCTTACTACGTCATGACGCAGTGGGCAAGTATGCTCAACCCTTAACCACGAGCGACGGTGATTCGAATCAATAACAACTCGGAATACATGACACATACACCCGCCTTGAAAGACTCACACAAGAGCTCTTTCTTACGTTGTACGCATCAACCTTTCACACAACACACCGACATAGAAAAACGCTTCGCGCCGAGTAGGATGGTCCTCTACGCGGACACGTCAAAGTTGCTCGCTAAAGGATTTACACCTCCCGTCTTCTCAACGCCATTCCCAGCGAAGGATGAGTTTCTATATCACGGTCCATCGAGTTACATCAGTTTCATGGGTCCCATACCCGACTATATATCCGATACAACTCAAACTTGTCCATCAGGACCGCATATGGCGCGGTCCTTAACCGACGCGGATGGGGCTAATACCCAACCTACACATTGGACGTACCATACCCGGCCCAGGCCCAATGTGGTCCCAAGCATTGTCACACCCATTTCGGGTCGTGACAACCTTGAGCGCTCCATCCTACAGGAACTCCCCGTCCCATCTCACTTTTCATGAGGGTGCTCTTATTATCAACTTCTCGCGAGTAGACTCCACTACTCGACCTTTCTCGCGAGTAGCTTTTTACTACTCGACTTCTACCGGGCTAACTACAACATTAGCCTAGCATCTACGACGAGGCAAATCCTACAGTAAACCTTCAATCCAGGGTTGTAATAGCCATGCAAGTGTGTTTCAAGCATCCCAGACATAATGCACAATATTAAGTCTAATAAACATGAGGTGTAGGTAAAGCAAAATTTAAAATGGTAATTAAATGAAAACCGGGGCTTGCTTTGCTCAACGGTTTTGTTAGCCTATGAAGTTAATCTTCCTCGGAGAATCTGCCAAGTCTGTCACGAGAGGGAGATCCTCGCCTTGGAGTTGATCTCCTCTTCGAGTGTAACACTCTCAATTTCACTACCATCCAATGCATACATTTTTCATTTAGAGGAGCATTTAAAAAGAAGAAGAAATGGAGAAAGGAATATAGAAATGGAAAGTAATGAAGATAAAATAGCCAAATTGAGCCACCCTAATTTTTTTCCCAAATTTCCCCCTTCCCAAAAATTCCCAAATTCTTCCAATTTTTTTTATGATTTTCCCCAAATTCCCCAAAATTCCCCTAGGTGGAATTTCCCCCACATTTGGGGGGAATTTTCCCCCAAATTGGCCGCAGCCCTTGAGGGTGGAACCCTAGTCCCCCACCTCTAGGACTCTTTGGTGAAGTCCCCCATCTCTAGGACTCTTTGGTTAAGTCCCCCATCTTTAGGACTCTTTGATTAAGTCCCCCACCTGTAGGACTCTTTGTCCCCTACCCCTAGGACTCTTTGGTTGAGTCCCCTACCTTTAAGACTCTTTGTTTCCACCCCTAGGACTCTTTGGTTGAGTCCCATAATTCTAGGACTCTTTATTTCCACCCCTAGGACTCTTTTCCCCCTTATAAATATAACCCCCGCCCCTCTAGCCGCACCATATCTTTTTTTTGTCCACTGCCCCCCGCTGCCCCAAGTCGTCGAGTTCCCCTGCTGCCCAAGTCGCCGAGTTCCCCCTTGCTGGAATTTAGCCGCCATCGAGCCCCGTCACGCCTCGCCGTCGTTGGAGAAGAAGCCCGACGTTCTGCCCTAGCCATAATTCTCCATGGAAAAATCCCCCGCTGCTGCCATTGCTAGGAGGGAGGCCCTGCCGCAAGGAAGAAGTGAGGTAGGTCTTCATTACCCCTCTTAAGACGTCGCCGCTGTTTCTACGCATCCGTTTTCTTCGCCCCCTTCAAGCAGAAACTTCTGCGTGTGGACAGATCATGTTTTGGTCGATTTTTGACGGTGGAATTGATCTACATCTTGTGTTGAGATCATCACCACGTCCACACTTGATCCCAGCACCCTTATTCATCATAAAAACCCATGAAACCCTACTAAAACATGCAAGAACACGTACAGACTGGTTTTATAAAACTGCACTATAGGATCTGCATTCATCTACCCCATTGCATCTTGAGTAAAGATTGTGCATGATAATTGATTGCTGTAAATTTTGTATGTGCATGGTTGTGAGTAGAAGGACAATCTCAAGAGGCCGTCTACAAGGAACTACATCACCAAGACTTCGAGACGCTTGAGCAACACGAACCACGGGAGCAAGGCAAGTGCCCCTTGACCATATTGATCCCATATTTTTGAAACTGTTTTGCTTGCGAAAAATCGTATGCTTGAGTCGACTCGATGGGACACCCTTTTATAGGAGTTTACTAGTTTTGTTAACCATCCTTGTCACCAGGGAAGTTGATGAGTCGGGTATGGTCGTTTTTCCTTTTAGCTTCGCTTAACTTACGGGATACGGGAAGCTGAAATAAAACTTGTTAGCTACTGCACTCATATGAACAAAGATGATGAGAACTTGATGATGTTAATGAGCATGGAATTGGGGAGATCTAGGCGAGGTTGGTTCATGGATGTTTGCTGAATGAGATGGTGGTTTGTTTGCCGTAGATCTAAGGACCAGTTCATGCGAGCACATGCCAGGAAAATAGTACCACCACGAGGGCAAATATGGGTGCGGCTTAGCTGACTAATTAGGTGTGTTGCTAGCTTGTCATGGACCGTTGGATGGCATGGGGAATGGGAGTGGACGAGGACTGCCCTGGGAACTGCATGGCACAAGAGGGGGCCCGTGGCTGGGAGAATGGAGATTCGAGCCTGCTGGTGAAACCTCAGGTGGTCCGTACATCCTAGTAGCCCCTTTCTAAAGGCTATTTTGTGATATCTTGGCCACACAAAGACGGTTGTGTACTGGTATAATGAAGGTTCTTTCTAGTCGCCGACGGGTGACGAAATCACGATCTTGTGGGTAAAGTGGTGCCACCTCTGCAGACTGTTGTGTACTGGTAAAACTTGGTTATGATGGGATTTAAATCACCTAGAAATAGTTGCTGTTTTACCATATTTGTGAAATAAAATTTGCTTGCTGCAATGAACCTTTTTATTCCCTACCTTGTTGTAAGCTACATGCCATACTTTTCCTGCACTTGCTAAGTACGACATGTACTTACCCTTGCATTCCCACATAGACATCAGCTACAGGAGAAGAATATTTCGAGGAACATGTGGAGTACTAGGCGTGTGCACTACCGTCAACATGCCTGTGGAGTTGAAGTTGGAGCCAGCTTTTTTAGTCATTTTTCCGCTGTCGCTTTAGAGTCTTCCGCTGCTAAATAAGTTAGATATTCTTGAGTGAGACATTGAGTCAATATAATAAAGTACTTAAATACTATTCATACGTGGTTATATTCTGAATTTCAGTTTGTGGAATACATGTGTATGTCTGATGAACATCCTGGGCAGACATATTCATTCACTTGGTTCATTTTTGGAACCGGGTGTCACAAATTGGCATCAGAGCCACGTTGACCATAGGATGCAAGCCTAGGTAGAATGGACACTCTAAAAATCGTATGCTTGAGTCGACTTGATGGGACACCCTTTTATAGGAGTTTACTAGTTTTGTTAACCATCCTTGTCACCAGGAAAGTTGATGAGTCGGGTATGGTCGTTTTTCCTTTTAGCTTCGCTTAACTTACGGGATACGGGAAGCTGAAATAAAACTTGTTAGCTACTGCACTCATATGAACAAAGATGATGAGAACTTGATGATGTTAATGAGCATGGAATTGGGGAGATCTAGGCGAGGTTGGTTCATGGATGTTTGCTGAATGAGATGGTGGTTTGTTTGCCGTAGATCTAAGGACCAGTTCATGCGAGCACATGCCAGGAAAATAGTACCACCACGAGGGCAAATATGGGTGCGGCTTAGCTGACTAATTAGGTGTGTTGCTAGCTTGTCATGGACCGTTGGATGGCATGGGGAATGGGAGTGGACGGGGACTGCCCTGGGAACTGCATGGCACAAGAGGGGGCCCGTGGCTGGGAGAATGGAGATTCGAGCCTGCTGGTGAAACCTCAGGTGGTCCGTACATCCTAGTAGCCCCTTTCTAAAGGCTATTTTGTGATATCTTGGCCACACAAAGACGGTTGTGTACTGGTATAATGAAGGTTCTTTCTAGTCGCCGACGGGTGACGAAATCACGATCTTGTGGGTAAAGTGGTGCCACCTCTGCAGACTGTTGTGTACTGTTAAAACTTGGTTATGATGGGATTTAAATCACCTAGAAATAGTTGCTGTTTTACCATATTTGTGAAATAAAATTTGCTTGCTGCAATGAACCTTTTTATTCCCTACCTTGTTGTAAGCTACATGCCATACTTTTCCTGCACTTGCTAAGTACGACATGTACTTACCCTTGCATTCCCACATAGACATCAGCTACAGGAGAAGAATATTTCGAGGAACATGTGGAGTACTAGGCGTGTGCACTACCGTCAACATGCCTGTGGAGTTGAAGTTGGAGCCAGCTTTTTTAGTCATTTTTCCGCTGTCGCTTTAGAGTCTTCCGCTGCTAAATAAGTTAGATATTCTTGAGTGAGACATTGAGTCAATATAATAAAGTACTTAAATACTATTCATACGTGGTTATATTCTGAATTTCAGTTTGTGGAATACATGTGTATGTGTTATGAACATCCTGGGCACACATATTCATTCACTTGGTTCATTTTTGGAACCGGGTGTCACAAATTGGCATCAGAGCCACGTTGACCATAGGATGCAAGCCTAGGTAGAATGGACACTCTAAAAATCGTATGCTTGAGTCGACTTGATGGGACACCCTTTTATAGGAGTTTACTAGTTTTGTTAACCATCCTTGTCACCAGGAAAGTTGATGAGTCGGGTATGGTCGTTTTTCCTTTTAGCTTCGCTTAACTTACGGGATACGGGAAGCTGAAATAAAACTTGTTAGCTACTGCACTCATATGAACAAAGATGATGAGAACTTGATGATGTTAATGAGCATGGAATTGGGGAGATCTAGGCGAGGTTGGTTCATGGATGTTTGCTGAATGAGATGGTGGATTGTTTGCCGTAGATCTAAGGACCAGTTCATGCGAGCACATGCCAGGAAAATAGTACCACCACGAGGGCAAATATGGGTGCGGCTTAGCTGACTAATTAGGTGTGTTGCTAGCTTGTCATGGACTGTTGGATGGCATGGGGAATGGGAGTGGACGAGGACTGCCCTGGGAACTGCATGGCACAAGAGGGGGCCCGTGGCTGGGAGAATGGAGATTCGAGCCTGCTGGTGAAACCTCAGGTGGTCCGTACATCCTAGTAGCCCCTTTCTAAAGGCTATTTTGTGATATCTTGGCCACACAAAGACGGTTGTGTACTGGTATAATGAAGGTTCTTTCTAGTCGCCGACGGGTGACGAAATCACGATCTTGTGGGTAAAGTGGTGCCACCTCTGCAGACTGTTGTGTACTGGTAAAACTTGGTTATGATGGGATTTAAATCACCTAGAAATAGTTGCTGTTTTACCATATTTGTGAAATAAAATTTGCTTGCTGCAATGAACCTTTTTATTCCCTACCTTGTTGTAAGCTACATGCCATACTTTTCCTGCACTTGCTAAGTACGACATGTACTTACCCTTGCATTCCCACATAGACATCAGCTACAGGATAAGAATATTTCGAGGAACATGTGGAGTACTAGGCGTGTGCACTACCGTCAACATGCCTGTGGAGTTGAAGTTGGAGCCAGCTTTTTTAGTCATTTTTCCGCTGTCGCTTTAGAGTCTTCCGCTGCTAAATAAGTTAGATATTCTTGAGTGAGACATTGAGTCAATAAAATAAAGTACTTAAATACTATTCATACGTGGTTATATTCTGAATTTCAGTTTGTGGAATACATGTGTATGTGTGATGAACATCCTGGGCACACATATTCATTCACTTGGTTCATTTTTGGAACCGGGTGTCACAAATTGGCATCAGAGCCACGTTGACCATAGGACGCAAGCCTAGGTAGAATGGACACTCTAAAACACATAGGAACACCTCTCTAAACTGTTATTTTCGAAAATTGCTTGCTGCTGCACTTTACTCGTCAACTCAGCCACCGCAAAGTGCTATTTTTAGCCCCTCTTTTCTTCTTTTCTTGTGGACAGCCAAACTTTTTGTTTTCTTGCTTCATAACTTCTGAAGTTTTGGAGTTATTTCCTTCTTCTCTAAAGTTTCTCATGTCTTATTTATAGATGCCGGTGACTAAGGGCACAGCACGCATATGGACTCGTCCACCGCCACATGGGAGTGCACTTAACCCCATTGAGGTGTCCGATGGACCATATTGGGAGGAGGTGAAGATGGAACCTCATGATGAAGATGAAGTCAGTAGCTCTATGCATGAGGAAGAGGATCCAGAAGAGGTGGAACCATTCGAGGATGACAAGGAAGATGATCCAGAAGAGCAACACTGGTATGCACCTCAAGAGGAACTTCATGCGGGCTTACAACCAGCGGAGCGTCATGAAGCTATGTTGGAAGAAGATGAATCCGAAGAGGAGCCACCCCCGCTGAGGCCGAGAATGAAGGTGATGAACGGGCCAACCGTTCAGTTCATGAATTCCGTTCCGACGGGGTGGAGGGAGGACACATATCCAAGGAGCTTAAAGAGTTTCTGGATTGCTGCAGCCTATACCCGGAGTTTCTCCTCAATAAAGTCCCTCGTGTCGGACATGAAGAGTGGAAGGCTGAAGTAACCATCCTATCTAACGGTAGGGTTGTCACACGGCACTTCGCAGCCACATGGAGAGCTACAAGCGTAGAAGCTATTGATGATGCCGCATGGGATGCACTCACCGAACTGTGCTACGCCTTCCGTGAGCAGCTTGAGAACACTACCTTCGAGATGCACCCGTATCGGAAGAGTGGTACAAGGGAGATCATTGGACCCCATGGAGGAGCTCTTTCCAACCCACAAGCTGCTGACAAGTCTCAGGGGTTGCTTGTGGAGTTAGGAAACCGCTATGCTAGCGCACAAGAAGAGATCATTACCTCCGCAAGAAGCTGTACTTGCTGGAAAAATAGGAGACTCGTGCCAACGTGGGAGCAAATGGAGCACCAGCGTCATCTATCCCTACATGGACTGCCGACTCACCATGGCGTGCGCCCATGTATGGACCACCCCCCGTCACACGGCTAGAACAACACCGGTTCACACGATTAAGTTTAGGTTTCCCATTGAATAAGCTGTAATAGGAAGGCTTAGATCGTAGTAGCTTGAATAAGAGTGGTGTGCTGAATTTCCTTGATGATTGCTTGTGTTTGTGTGCTTGGTGTGAGTTGTGGGACGCTTCGGCAAATGTCCTTATTCACACATAGTAGAGAGATGTGAGATGCTTCGACACGTGTTCACATCCTCATATAGGACGAAATTAATAAAAGAAGTTTCTTAGTTCATACACCTCTATGCATATAGTTGGGAAATCACTTCTTTCAATTCTGATTTTCTATTCCGAGAGTAAGCATTAAAATAAGGGGTAGACTTTCTCGCCAACCTTATTGTCTTGGATTCCCAAGAGATTGACATAATACTTGGAATGGACTGGTTACGCAAGCACAACGGAGTGATTCAATGTGCTCAGAGGATCATGCAGTTGATAAGTGAGCACGGTACTCGTATTGAGTTCGAGGCAGCCTAACCTACAACAGAGAAAACAGTGCTGGACCACATCGAAGAAGCGACATTGGAAAGTATTCCAGTAGTTCAAGAATATTCAGATGTGTTCCCGGAAGAACTTCCAGGTATGCCACCTGACCAGGAATTGAGTGTGCCATTGATTTAGTATCCGGAACTGCACCTATAGCAAAGAGGCCATATAGGATGCCTGCTAATGAATTAGTGGAGCTCAAGAAGCAAATTCAGGAGCAGCTAGAAAAGGGTTTCATACGCCCAAGCTCGTCGCCGTGGGGAGCCCCCGTGCTGTTCGTAGACAAGAAAGATGGGACCCAAAGGATGTGTGTGGACTATAGGTCTCTCAATGAGGTGACGATCAAGAATAAATACCCGCTGCCCCGTATAGAGGACCTATTCGATCAAATGAAAGGTGCCCAAATTTTCTCCAAGATTGATCTTCGGTCGGGATACTTCCAGCTGAAGATTAAGCCCTCTGACATACCCAAGACTGCATTTCGAACACGGTATGGTTCGTATGAGTATACCGTTATGTATTTTTGGTTAACGAATGCACCCGCATACTTTATTTACCTCATGAATAAGGTCTTCATGGAGTACTTGGACAAGTTCGTCGTGGTTTTCATCGACAATATCATGGTGTATTCAAAGAGCGAGGAAGATCACGAAGAACACTTGAGGTTAACATTGCAGAAACTGCGAGAGCATCAATTGTATGCCAAGTTCAGCAAGTGTCAGTTTTGGCTAAAGGAGATATCATTCCTAGGCCACATCATCTCCGAGGGAGGAGTATCGGTTGATCCCGGAAAAGTGGGAGATGTTTCGAAGTGGAACCAACCGCAGAATGTGAGGAATATTCGGAGTTTCCTTGGGATGGCTGGATACTACCGCCGGTTCATCAAGGATTTCTCCAAATTAGCAAACCTATGACTGAATTGCTCATGAAAGGGAAAGCATTCCAGTGGACACCAGCATGTGAAGACAGCTTTGAGGAGCTCAAGAAGTGATTAACAATAGCGCCGGTCTTAGCATTGCCGGACGTGAGCAAGAGTTTCTATATATATTGTGACACATCAAGACAAGGGCTTGGATGTGTGCTCATGCAAGGAGGACAAGTGGTAGCCTATGCATCGAGACAACTAAAGAAGCATGAGCTGAATTACCCCACACACGACCTGGAATTTGCAGCATGGTACATGCCCTTAAGATTTGGAGGCATTATATCCTTGGCCACCGATGTGAGATCTATACGGATCACAAAAGCCTCAAGTATATATTCACGCAAATGGATCTGAATTTGAGGCAACGTTAATGGTTGGAACTCAACAAGGATTATGATGTTGGAATCAACTATCACCCCGGAAAGGCTAATGTAGTAGCTGATGCGTTGAGACAAAAAGCAGCATGTCATCAACTCACGGTTCGGGAGCTGACACCCGAGCTGCGTAAGGAGTTTGAACGGTTGCATCTCGGATTCTTGAACAAGATGGAGGTGATAGAACTGAACTCAATGCTGGAACGAGAGATATGAGATGGCCAAGCAACGGATGAGGAAATCTAGGAAATCGAGGAAAGAATCCGACAAGGCATAGAGAAGGATTTTAAGGAAGACGAGAATGGCACTCTTTGGTTAGGGAAAAGGATTTGTGTGCCCAATGTGAAGCACATCCGCGTCACTATACTAAAGGAGGCACCTGACTCACCTTATTCGATACACCCCGGCTGTACAAAGATGTACAAGGACCTGAAAACATGCTATTGGTGGGATGGCATGAAAAGGGATATTGCTGAATATGTTGCCCTATGTGACACGTGCCAACGAGTGAAAGCCGAACATCAAAGACCCAATGGATTGTTGCAGCCATTAAAAGTACCCGAGTAGAAGTGGGAAGACATCAGCATGGATTTCATAGTCGGATTGACGCGTACTCAGTCCGGCTACGACTCCATTTGTGTTATCGTGGACCGATTGACGAAAACAGCCCACTTCCTTCCTGTTAGAACCAAGTACACCTTTGCACAACTAGCTGAGCTGTATATGGAGCAAATCATGTGTCGTCATGGAGTTCCGAAGAGGATAGTTTCAGATCGAGGTTCTCAATTTATCTCTAGGTTCTGGAAGAAGCTGCATGAAGCCATGTGTACACGGTTGAATTTCAGCTCCGCATATCACCCGCAAACCGACGGGCAAACCGAGAGGACAAATCAGATTTTGGAAGACATGTTGAGAGCTTGCGCCTTGAAACATGGGCGTAGTTGGGATAAGATCTTGCCATATGCTGAATTCTCGTACAACAACAGCTACCAAGCCAGCTTGAAGATGTCACCTTTCGAAGCATTGTATGGTAGACGGTGTAGGACACCGCTGTTCTGGAATGAGACTGGAGAAAGCCAAGCATTCATACCCGAAGTGCTGCAAGACGTCGAAAAGCAAGTCCAAACGATACGTGAAAACTTGAAGGCCGCTCAGTCATGACAAAAAGGCTATGCGGACAATAGGCGAAGAAGATTGACCTTCAAAGTGGGAGACTTCGTGTATCTTAAGGTGTCGTCTATCCGAGGCCAACGACGGTTCAACGTCAAAGGCAAGTTAGAACCTCGCTACATTGGGCCATTCAAGATTTTGGGCAAGCGAGGAGAGGTAGCCTATCAACTAGAGCTGCCAACACACCTCTCCGACGTGCACGACGTGTTTCATTTATCTCAGCTCAAGAAATGCCTAAGAGGTTCGGAAGAACAAGTACCGATGGATGAGCTCGAGCTTCAAGAGGATCTGTCCTACGCTGAACACCCCATCAAAATCTTGGACGTGAAGGAAAGGGTCACGGGAAACAAAGTGAACCGTTGGTGCAGGGTACAATGGAGCCATCACATGGAAGCCGATACTACATGGGAATGTGAGGAAGATCTCAAGGTGGAATTCCCCCATCTCTTCTCCACTCTATCGAATCTTGAGGGCGAGATTCATTTTAAGGGGGATAGGTTTGTAACACCCTCAATTTTACTACCATGCATTGCATACATTTTTCATTTAGAGAAGCATTTAAAAATAAGAAGAAATGGAGAAAAGAATAGAAATGGAAAGTAATGAAGATAAAATAGCCAAATGAGCCACCCGAATTTTCCCCAAATTTCCCCCTTCCCAAAAATTCCCAAATTCTTCCCCATTTTTCCCGATTTTCCCTAAATTCCCCAAAATTTCCCTAGGGGGAATTTCCCCCACATTTGGGGGGAATTTTCCCCCAAATTGGCCGCAGCCCTTGAGGAGGGAACCCTAGTCCCCCACCTCTAGGAATCTTTGGTGAAGTCCCCCACCTCTAGGACTCTTTGGTTAAGTCCCCCACCTTTAGGACTCTTTGGTTAAGTCCCCCACCTCCAGGACTCTTTGTCCCCCACCCCTAGGACTCTTTGGTTGAGTCCCCTACCTTTAGGACTCGTTGTTTCCACCCCTAGGACTCTTTGGTTGAGTCCCATAGTTCTAGGACTCTTTGTTTCCACCACTAGGACTCATTTTCCCCCTTATAAATATAACCCCCACCCCCTAGCCGCACCATATCTTTTTTTGGCTGCCGCCCCCCTGCTGCCCCAAGTCGCCGAGTTCCCCTGCTGCCCAAATCGTCGAGTTCCCCCTTGCTGGAATTTAGCCGCCGTCGAGCCCCGTCACGCCTCGCCGTCGTTGGAGAAGAAGCCCGACGTTCTGCCCTAGCCATAATTCTCCACGGAAAAATCCCCCGCTGCTGCCATTGCTAGGAGGGAGGCCCTGCCGCAAGGAATAAGTGAGGTAGGTCTTCATTACCCCTCTTACGACGTCACCGCTGTTTCTACGCATCCGTTTTCTTCACCCCCTTCAAGCAGAAACTTCTGCGTGTGGACAGATCATGTTTTGGTCGATTTTTGACGGTGGAATTGATCTACATCTTCTGTTGA
The DNA here is from genome assembly GCA_030760725.1 of Neostapfia colusana. Taxonomy (NCBI): domain Eukaryota; kingdom Viridiplantae; phylum Streptophyta; class Magnoliopsida; order Poales; family Poaceae; genus Neostapfia; species Neostapfia colusana. The sequence goes on along the minus strand of JASWHV010000009.1, from coordinate 35,712,370 downwards.
GATCATCACCATGCCCACACTTGATCCCAGCACCCTTGTTCATAATAAAAACCCATGAAAGCCTACTAAAACATGCAAGAACACGCACAAACTGGTTTTATAAAACTGCACTATAGGATCTGCATTCATCTACCCCATTGCATCTTGAGTAAAGATTGTTCATGATAATTGATTGCTGTAAATTTTGTATGTGCGTGGTCGTGAGTAGAAGTACAAGCTCAAGAGGCCGTCTGCGAGGAACTACAGCACCAAGACTTCGAGACGCTTGAGCAACACAAACCACGGGTGCAAGGCAAGTGCCCCTTGACCACATTGATCCCATGTTTTCGAAACTGTTTTGCTTGCGAAAAATCGTACGCTTGAGTCAACTTGATGGGACACCCTTTTATAGGAGTTTACTAGTATTTTTAACCATACTTGTTGCCGGGAAAGTTGATGAGTCGGGTATGGTCGTTTTTCCTTTTTGCTTCGCTTCACCTACAGGATACGGGAAGCTGAAATAAAACTTGTTAACTACAGCACTCATATGAACAAAGATGATGAGAACTTGATGATGTTAATGAGCATGGAATTGGGGAGATCTAGGTGAGTTTGGTTCTTGGATGTTTCTAAATGAGATGGTGGTTTGCTTGCTGTAGATGTAAAAGCCCAAGAAAAGGGACTTGCAAAAATTTTTTCTTTACCTCACAACACCACAGCTTTTGTTGTGGATATCTTAGGAAATATTGTGAAGAGCATGTAACCTCCATCAAAAGAGTGATTAGAGGGGAAAGCCTTCACTTTCACAAAGTAGGGTTTCTATACATGAACATGAGAGGTTTAGCTCACCCCTAGAACTTAAAAAGTCTTGGGAAGGTTCAGGCCAAATTTCATGTAAATCCAACACTTTTTGAGGCACTTTTGGAGGTATTTGAAAAGGAGGCCAATTTGAATGTAAATTCAAATTGCAGCAATTTTCATCACTCAAATTCAGATGTTAGCTTCATATTCAAACTCAGCATATTTTTCTGAGTAAGCCCACCAATTTTCATTCTCATTGGAGGTCATCTTGTCAAGAGCTAAATTTGCAAGAATTCAAAACTGAATTTGAATTTCAGTTTAAATATGCAGCAAATTTAGCCAAACACAGTTCAAATTTGAGAGTTCAAATTAAAACTAAGACTTGGTGACTAAGTCTCACATTAAATTGTGAGTAGCTGAGGACATTTTGGCACTACAGAATTGAGAAAATTGGAAATAAAGAATAAGAGGGGGAGGCCCACATGTCAGCAGACTTCAGACTGAAGTTTCCTCGGGTGCATTTTTTCCCTCGGCCGAAGCCTTGCGCGTGCGCCAGCACGATCACCCCGGTGGCCGACCGCCTCAACCGGTGCCACCTCCTGCTCGGGGAAGAGGCTAAGGGCGCAAGGGAGACGCCGGGATCGAGTACACCGCGACCACGTGCAGTCCTCGCACTTCCCTTTTCTTCCTCGCACGATCGAAGCCTTCCGCCCGGCCGACCTCGCTGATTGTCGGCGCCTGGCCAGCACAGGCGTTCTCATGCCCGACGAGCTACACAAGAAAGGTCCGCCTCGAGGTACTGATCACAACAGTACTGACCTCGCTCTCTCTCTCTCGCACGGTCAACAAAGAATTTGGGGGATTAGCGCGTCGGAGTGTTTAGAACCAAACCATGCGAAATCCGGAAATTTGTGGCAAGTAAGCCACCACTCCTTAGGACAAGATAAAGACGTGATCTAGACTTGCCCACGCGTCTCTGAGATCAGAAACCATCGAGTTTCATCGAGTATGGGCGACGTTCTTCGAGCTTTTTGCATCGGCGCTGATTTCCGGTCTAGGTCACCGGTGAGGTCATAGTTGCAGCCATTTTCACGGGAATCGGTGCCCATGTCCATGATCAGCGGGTGTCAGCAGAGCTCCCCGAGCAAACCGCATCGAAAAAGGTCCAGGGGATGCCGAGTTCGACGTCGCCGGTGAGCTCCCGGCCGATGTTGCCGGCGGGAGCACTGTTCCAGCTGTTGTCAAGCTCTGGTGAGGGCACCACCGTGTTCCCCAGGCCGAGATAGGCACAGGCGGCGAGAATCAGCAAGTTCCGAGGGCCGGAACCCCTCTCCGGCGAGAGCTCCGGCGAGCTCGGCAGCGGGGTCACGCGGGTGGCTGGAGGAAGATGAAGGGGGGGGGAGGCCCCACTCGTCAGCGGCTGGAAGTAACGTGCGGGATTTTCTGTGGTCCAGGATCCAGTGTGGCTGCGCGGGAAGGAGTCTGTGGCCCCGTGTGGCTCGGCTCCAGTGGTCGACACGTGTGCGATGGACCCACCCGCAGGATTTAAACATTTTTGGAATTCCCAGATTTAGTTCAAACTTTAGAACCCCATAACTTTTGCTAGGAATCTCCAAATTTAGTGATTCAAATTGGGTTGGATTCATCTTGCATAGCTATATCCGAATATGCAACTCAATTTGTACGAAACCTATTGTTTAATTCTGGAAAAATCTTTAAAACTTTTCAGCAAAAGAATTTTAGAGGGAGTTTGGTTCATCCAAAAATTTTCCAATTTTGCCAGAATTTTCTCTAGGATGTTAGTGAACCCCTGTAAAAGTTTCAGACCATTTGGAGTTGATTTGATCAGAGCAAATCAAATTTGAAGGTGCTGTGTTCATTTGAATACAGAGACATTTTCAGAGAATTTCCAAAACTTGGAAATTCAGTTCTGGGCAAATCTTAGCTCCAAAAATGTTAGGAAAATTTATGCAAACTCTATGAGCTATAATTGAAATTGTAGTTCACTAAGTTGGGCATGAACAGGGGTGTTACCTCAGAATTAATTCTTCTTTGCTTAATTGGTAAGAGAATTATTCTGAGCAAACCACTCAATGAAAAGGGCTAATGTTTGGTCCAGAGGGTTTTATTGTGACAAGGAACTGAAACAAAAATTCTCAGCTCCATTGGAGCTCTGGATCACCCTGTCCTGTTTAACCACTTGAGGGATTAATATGGAAAAGGGGGAAAACCACTTAGCACTTAACCATGTGCTTAGGTCTAAGCCCAAACCACCAACACCCAGTTCATCTTTAAATTCTTAAACAGAGTTCCAGTTGTTAGAGACTGGTTATTAGAACTAACAGCAGAAGTATTACCCTAAATTCATGTGCATATTCATTAACATGTAGTATTTTATTAACGTGTAGTCGCTGAAGGCGAGGAGGCTCCGGAAGTACTCGACTTCCTACTTCCGGAAGAAGAACTAACCCCTGACCAGCAGCCACAAGGCAAGCCCTGGTTTGCATTAACTCTTTTATAAAGTTTTTACTTTGTTTACATACGTAGGGTGAAGTATGTATGTGCATTAGGTATATGATGAATGAAACCCCACTTGCATAACCAAAGGTTCCTAAAAGAGTGAGGGTAGTGTCTAAGACCTCGAGTAGACAGGCTATGCTTAATGAGTCATAGGACTTCGGTACAAGTCGAGTAGTTGGAATCTACTCGCGAGATAGGCTTGGGACACACGGGTTCGGTTGAGTGATGTGAGATCACTTTTGTAAGGAAAATGAGACTAGGCAGGGGCTAGGGCGCAGCAAGAGGAAGTCTTGTGTGCGCAGCCCTGCCCGTGTCGATTGAAGACCGATCCGTGTGCGGCCCTGCTGAACAAGTATTGAACGTACCGAAGGCATATCGGATATATGGGCCCCGATAAACCGATGTAGCCTAAACCTCCGGGCGTCGAGGCATAGCACACCGATTTATAGGTGTAGGTTGAGGGCAGCAAGGTGGAAATATGCCAATGGGCATAGAGAGATGCTCCGTGTGGGGAATGTCCTGCTCGTTTCGGTGCGACCGGTTCGACGTTTGGGCTGTTGGGTGAAAGGTTGTCCCGTACGACATCGAGTGAGCGTGCTGTGCAGCTCCACGGGTGGGCGTACATGACATGCTCTTTGGGTTTCCCTGCAGGTGTATATCGAGTCGATTCGCCGTCCCTCGCGGTAACGAGTACCGCTTGTTCAATGCGTCGTAACGTAGACTAATGAATGAAATGTTATGATTTAATATTGCTGTTATGATAGGATTGTATTGCTACATGTGTGCCACCAAATATTGCTTACTAAATTTCAGATCCATGAAATTTTAACTTGTTGCTAAAAGATGAATTAAGGATGAACTTGTAGGCGTGTCCATTTGCTGCAATGCTACTATCCTATGTCCATTGTACCCCTCATGTAGAGTTCCATGCTTAGGTGAGTCGGTTAAGTCTTGTTGAGCCATCGTGCTCATGGTTGCTGCTTAAGTGTTTTTCAGGTGAGGAGCCACCCACGGACTCGGAGTACGAGTCCACCGGCGAGAGTTACCCTCCGTCGGGGACCACGGATGAGTGGGAGCCGTACACGCTGCGCTGAGCTGAGGAGTGCAGCTAGTGTGGGTTGCCCTAGGGCTGGGCAACTGGCTTTTGCTAGGTAGGCAGGCGTGAGTTGTAGAATAGTAGACTTCCGCTGTGTAATAAAGACAATAGTTTGTAACTGAGTATGTACCTTTTTGTACAGTTCAGTTTGTTTTTCCCATGTAATATATTGTGTTCTTATGACGTGTGCTGTCGGGTGTCGCATCGCGCGGCACCACCCTCTGCGATCCTGGATGAGCGGATTCTGGTCCGCCACAGTAGATCTAAGGACCGGTTCATGCGAGCACATGCCAGGAAAACAGTACCACCACGAGGGAAAATATGGGTGCGGCTTAGATGACTAATTAGGTGTGTTGATAGCTTTTCATGGACCGTTGGATGGCATGGGGAATGGGAGTGGACGAGGACTGCCCTGGGAACTGCATGGCACAAGAGGGGGCCCATGGCTGAGAGAATGGAGATTCGAGCCTGCTGGTGAAACCTCAGGTGGTCCGTACATCCTATTAGCTCCTTTGTAAAGGCTATTTTGTGATCTCTGAGCCACACACAGACGGTTGTGTACTTGTATAATGGAGGTTCTTTCTAGTCGCCGACGGGTGACGAAATCACGATCTTGTGGGTAAAGTGGTGCCACCTCTGCAGAGTGTAAAACTATCATGATAGCTATGCTTCCGGTCACAAGCACCTGGCCAACTTTCATGATTAGAAGCAAAACTTGGGATGTTTATTCGGGTATGGTCATTGGGATTGGCTTTGGGACTTTTTTGGGTCATGAAAATGAGTTTGGTTTCGGTTATATGAATATGAGATGGTTATTTATATTTATGAGTATGAGATGAACTTAAGAAAGATTAATGGCTGGTTGAGACTTGATAAATGGTGAATTATGTTGATGAAATACTTGGTTATGATGGGATTTAACTCACCTAGAAATACTTGCTGTTTTTACCATATTTGTGAAATAAAATTTGCTTGCTGTAATGAACCTTTTTATTTCCTACCTTGTTGTAAGATACATGTCATACTTTTCCCGCACTTGCTGAGTATGACATGTACTCACCCTTGCATTCCCACGTATACATCAGCTATAAGAGAAGAATATTTCAAGGAACATGTGGACTACTAGGCGTGCGCACTACCGTCAACATGCCTGTGGAGTTGAAGTTGGAGCCTGCTGTTTTAGTCATTTTTCCGCTGTCGTATAGAGTCTTCCGCTGCTAAATAAGTTAAATATTCATGAGTGAGACATTGAGTGAATGTAATAAAGTATTTAAATACTATTCATACATAGTTATATTCTGAATTTCAATTTGTGGAATACATGTTTATGTGTGATGAACATCCTGGGCACACATGCATTCACTTGGTTCATTTTCAGAACCGGGTGTCACATCGAGCGTCGACGTCACGTAACCTAATAAGATGCAATGCACATATATTTCAAAAGTAACTTAGAAAGTGATTTAAAGTGGTTGCAAAAGTTAACTAATACTAAAAGGGGAAAACAACAGCAAGGTTTCTGTTGTTGGATCTACAACCTTACAGAAGAACTTGCTAAGTGAAATGAAGGCAATATTAATCACCATGTGATTAAATCCTTATATGAACACTTAGACCTAAATAATGGTAGCTCAAGCTCTAGGGGTCGAATGAAGTTGAAACTTTAACCACAGCTTAAAGGGAAAGTATGTAGGCAGTGTGAAAAATTTGAGCTCATGTAATGGCTCAATGTGATCACAACAATTCCTTGTGTGGTTTTCACTATTCTGCCTTTACCTCCTAATTCTTGAGATTTCCTATGCAGAAAAATGGACTATTTGGATGTATACAATGTCCTGAGTCCATAGGAATTGGTTTCACCATTTTTAGAGTTTCCTACATGGAGATATGGATTTTACAAGTTTGGGTAAAATCTCTGAAAAAGGTCTCTGTTATTTTTTCTATTTTTCAGAGACATAGAGGATTGAAACAACTTTTGGCCAAGCAAATGGAGTCCAATGCCTATGAAATATTTACTGGAGTTCAACTATATATGGAGGAATGGCCTGACCAAAACTGGGAATTTTCCAAATAACAGAACTCCTGTAATAAATTCCCTAATATTTTTTTAAATGAATTAATGATCTAAATCCAGGGATTTTCATAAATATTGGGATGCACCCATGGATAGTACTCGTTGAGAGGAATCCAATGCAATTTATTTGAGAATTTTTGGACACTCCTACACAAATTTGTGTCTGTTTAAACTTTGAACCGAAATCTGAAAATCCTTGAAAAGTTTAAACCACTGCACGTGGGTCCCATGCTCAGGGCTTTCTTCAATATCGCGCCAAACCGAACCGCGCGGCGGCGCCCTCCGGCGAGGATCGCCAGAATTGAGTTCCGAGCTGCCCCACCGGCCGAAACTTGCCACCTCCCCCTTTTCCGACCTGCTGAACCCATTTGTGAGGTCGCCGGCCACCGGCGATGCCCGGAAATGTGCGCGCACCGGCGACAGTGCCCGTTAGGGTTCCGGTGACCTCGGCCACTAAAATTTCAGATTTTTGGCTCTAAAGCACCAGGAGATCGTGGTGAAGCTCGAAATGGACGCCCATCCCGATGAAACAGCCGGTAAAACCGAGCTCCACGGTGAACCAAAGCACTTTTACAATGGTTGATAGGAGAACGGCTAGAACTTCGTCAATTCTTGATGATTCTCCTTAGTTCTTCTTCGAGGAGGGGCGCTAGGGAGTGTAGAACCTACTTGTAACCTAGCTCGAGCGTTGGTGGATTATGTAACCCGAATTTGGCTCTCAACCGAGCTCGGTTTGTTTGCCCTAGGTTTCGGGAATTTGGGAAATTCCCACTACCCGGTTGATCATTTGCTATAAGGGTTTCAGCTACACGATCTAGGGAGGCTAGCACACCTTTCTTGTGCAGCGAGTTGCAGGACAGGCTGGCCGTGGCGTGCTGTCCACGGTGACCTGAAATGAAGTCCGCCGGGTGCATTTTGGTTCTTGGTGCCAATCTTCAAATTACGGCCAACAGAAGCTCAGAGCTTCGGAGTTGAGCTGGGGAAGACCTTGTGCACAAGTTTGCACTCCCTTTTTGTGTTGACAGCTCCAGCAACCGCTGACCGGGCGCCGGTGTGCGCTGGAAAAACACAGAGGGCAGCACCGGCGGCTATCTGACACGACCCCACGGTCTTGTCAAGCCAGGATCACGCTGAGGGGTGCTGCGTTGCACAGCACCGGATAACACACATCAAAGGTACAAAGCGGAAGCGAAATTTTTTTACATAAACAAGTTTATGAACATGTTTACATCAAAATAAGTCCGGTCTACACACACGGTCGTAGACTAGGCATCAAGTCCATGTTCAGCCCTTGAACGTGTCCTTGCTAGCACACACGCACACTAACTCTGCGGCGTGCACGACTCCCACTCGACGGGGTTCCCCTCCTGGGGTTCCGTCTCCTCCTCGGGAGTCCCTTCCTCATAGAACCCTGCAAAAGCTCCAAACACAAGCAGTGAGCACGAAGGCTCAGCAAGTCTGACCCGTCTCACCTAAACATGGAACTTCTACATGAGGGGTAATGGGTTACATGAGGTAAAAATCATTTGCAAAGGACTCGCCTAATTAGTGGAACCTTACTTTCAAGTTTTAGCAGCAGTTTGTGGAGAACCTTACGCTAAGGCACATGAGAGAGCCGCAATCAAACAAGAAACACATTTCTCTCATGTACTTTTCCCAAAGTTGAAAAGAAGTTTAATTAGCTCTAAACTACAACAAACAATTAACAAGCAAAGTCCATCTTTCAATCAGCAGCATTTTAACATGTAACTAGCCTGTTCTTTCTACGTCACGGTACAGTGAACAAGTGGTACTCACTGACCGCGAGGGACGGCGATTATAATCGATTTACACCTGCAGGGTTACCCGAACAACCCATCACGTACGCCCGTACTCGATGTTGCCTACAACAACCATCACGGACGCCGTACGCAACCACCTTTCGCCCGTCAGCCAAATATTGAACCGGTCCCATCGTCCCGAGCAAGAGGTCTCTGCACGCGCATCTCCGTGCCGCCAGCCGATTTACACCTCAAGCTCTCAACCTACCCTCTGAACGACGGGCAATGCCTCAATACCCAGCTACCCGAGTTACATCGGTTTCCCGGTTCCCATATAGCCAGTAGGTCTTCGGTGCTGTTCTAGCTTGTTCAACAGGCCCGCACACGGCTCGGTCCTCAATCGACACAAGTGGAGCTACAGCACACAGGCCCCAAAGTCCTGCTGCCCTTACGCTCGGTCTCATTTTTCTTGCCATGTGTATCATGTGCTATCTCTACCCGAGTCGAGTGCCTCTAGCCTATGCTCGCGAGTAGTTCCAACTACTCGACTTGTACCGAATCCTATACTATCTTAGCATTGCAGTAGCTAACGGGGTTTGCAATCCTAAACCCAACCCATGATTTTCTTGGCTATGCAGTGGGGTTTCCAAACAAGACTCTTATGCAAAGAATATAGTAATCAAGTATGTGCTCAAAACAATAAAAGCTTGTAAAAAGGTTAATGCAAACCGGAGCTTGCCTTGCTGCTCTTGGTCGTAGGCTAGCTGTTCGTCCGGAGTAACGAAGTCTAGGACTTCGGGTTCCTCCTCGACCTTAGCGACTACATGATAGAAGCAATACATGTATTAATTTAAATGCAGTTGTATTAACTTTTAACTTGTGAAGTCTATAACTCTTACTAGACAAGTCAAATGACTGTGAAATTTTTACTGTGGCTTGGTTACAACCTAAACAGAGACTTGGTCAAGTTTTAGTTGCAGCAAAGCTCATTTGATCCCTCCACAATTAATTATGTACTTGACCTTAATTAAAGGCTTTTAGGGTGTTCTAAGGATTTTCATGAAACAAACTATGACTTTCTGAAAACTAAATTTTCAGAGGGTTCTAATGGAATTGGTCTCACTTAATCTGAAGGTTCCTAGCTAAATATATGAGCTAAACAATTTCAGAGAAAATTCTGAAAATGTTTTTGAACATTTTCTATTTTCTTTGGAACAGTTCCACTAATCACACCATTAGGTGGATCAAATGAGATCAAATGGGTCTAAAATTTTTATGGTAGTTCAGGGATATTTTGGTGAACATCCCAGAAAAATTTCAGGATTTTCCCCCAAAGGATTCTCCAGTTAAAATTCCTAACAGTTTAAATTTTGAGGAATTAATTCTGGAGAAACAAGGGTTTTCATGAAGTGAAACTTGATTTGCTGGAAAGTGCTCAGAGAGCTGAATCCAGCAAAATTTGGTTCACTTAAAATTCTGAAAATCGGGGAAAAGTTTAAACTCTCGGGGGCCCGCGGGGACACGTGTCGAGCGCGGAGGTGTCCGGCACACCGGAGCTCACAGGGTATTTGCGCTCCAGCACAGCCTATCCCGGCCGCACCAGATCCCGATTTAAATTCTTCAGCCGCTGACACGTGGGCCAGCCGCCTTCGTCTTCCTCCCGCCGTTCTCTCGCGCCCGCGCCGCTGACCTCGCCGGAGCAGACTCGGAGCTCGCCGGCTCACCGCTGCCGGACCTCCCATGGGCTTAAATTCGCTGCCAGGGGGTTGTCGACGTCAAGAAACACGTCGGTGGTCTCAGGTCGGGCTGGGGGTGACCGGAAATAGCCCGGCGACGTGCCGCGGCCTCGGTTAAGGTTCGGCGCCGTCGACCGTGGGTTCTAACCTGCCAATACCTCGAACAAACGGTCCTACAGCATCAGTGTACCTCTAGGAAGCTCGACAAGGTGTCAAAAGGGCTCAGGGATGGCGGCAAGTCGGTCGGCACCGTGTGACCGATCGTGCCCGCCATGCCCGCACTCGATCGAGCTCGAAATTCGTCACGCCTAGACAGTTTCACGCCACGGATGCAGAAAAGAACTTGATCGCCGGCTAGTCCAGCGTCTATGTGCAAGATTTGATAACCTCCGAAAGATCATAGAGTGAGAATTTAAAGAAACCGTACCGGAAGCTCGGTTTACGGTCGCCGGAGCAAAAACTGGAAATTCTCTGTGGATTCTTCACGGTTTGCTTCCAAACTTGGAGGAGAGCAGCACGGTGATCGCGCGCTCCTGTTGCCTCTCTTGCTGGACCGTGAAAACGCCTGTGGAACGCTGTCCACGGGCGCCTGACTCTCGGCTGAGTATAGGTCGCCGCGGTGGCGATCGTTTTCGGGCAAAGGAGGACGGAGCTCGGGGTTTCTGGCGTTGGGGAGGTGGAGTGCGACCTCAGGTAGCTGTCTAGCATCTCAGGAACGAAGGAGGAGATTGTTTTGCTAGTTTTCCCGATTGAGCAGAGAGCTGCGGCGAGAAACAATGCCGCTGCTCGGTTTTGCCCGCGAGAAGATAAAGCCGGCCAACTCCTGCTCGGTGGAGGTGGTGCCGGTCGCGTGGGGGCGCGAGCAAGCCGCCCTGGGCGCCAGCGCGCGGAAAGGGGAAGCAGCTGGTGGCGCCGGTATCTGCTCGGTGGCACAGCCGACAGCTGCTCGGTGGAATTTCTCACCGAGGCTGTGACTTTGTGTGCAAGTTTTGCCTCCTTCTCTCTATGACATGTGGGTCCCACCCGGGGTTTTAACCTCTGAAATTTACTCCTAATCACTGTTGTAAACAGTGAGCCCCATAATACCCCTGGTGATTCAAATTATTCACCCATGTGCCATTTGAATTGATTAGAATTCAAATTGGGTTTGGTTTGAATGAATTTGAGCACAAGTTCAGTTTTGAATTCAAATAAATTTTGAATTTGTCCCACTTAGCTCATGTCAAGATCAACTCCAAATGGAGTGAAAATTGGTGTGTGAGCTCGCAAAAATGTGCTGAGTAAGAATATGGCTCCCACTTTTAAATTCATGGGATAAAAACAGTTTGAATTTGAATATGGTTTCAAACTGCCCTCTTTCTAGCTATACCCAAAATGACCTCAAAAAGGTTTTGAAGTTGGGTGAAACTTGGCATGGACATCCTTAGCAATGTGTAGGAGTTTTCACATGTCCAGCCCACCTATATCACATGTGGGAAATACCACTTTTGCAATATGTGAGTTTGTTCTCTAATGAGCATGTTGATGGTGGTTACATGCTCTTCATGTGTTCATCAACTTTCCTCAAATAAGATGTGTGGTGTGGTGATGAACACTTCAAATATGTGTCAAAAACTGAGGCCCTTACATTCCTCCCCCCTTAAAAGAATCTCATCCCAAGATTATAAGGTGAAAATGAGAGAGAGGACGGTGGAAAATTACCGGATATGCGACGTGAAAAAGTCGGGGTAGTTAGCGCGAAGAAATTCTTCGCTCTCCCATGTCGCTTCGTCCATGGAGTGATTACTCCATAGAACCTTGTAGAACCACAACGTACGGTTGCGTGTGGTTCGGGCCTTTTCGTCGATAATCTGCACCGGTTCCTCCCGATAGGTGAGATCCGGTTGCAGTTCTTCAATATCTTCCAGCTGAACGGTAGTTGATAGCTTAAGACACTTCCTCAGCTGGGCAATGTGAAAGACGTCGTGCACACCGGAAAGTGCTTCTGGTAATTTCAGCCGGTATGCTACTGATCCACATCTTTCGGTAATCTGAAATGGACCGATGAATCGGGGTGCCAACTTTCCTCTCACCCCAAATCTGTTTACGCCCTTCATTGGAGATACCCGTAGATATACGTGATCTCCAACTTCGAATTGTAATGGGCGCCTTCTCCGGTCCGCATACTGTTTCTGACGGGATTGAGCGGCTTTTAGGTTCACTTGAATTAGTTGAACCTTTTCTTCCGCGTTGTTGACGAGGTCAATCCCGAAGGTAACCCTTTCGCCAGACTCACACAAGTTTAATGGTGTGCGGCACTTCCTACCGTATAGCGCCTCGTAAGGTGCCATCTTGATGCTGGCTTGGTACCCATTATTGTACGAGAACTCGGCTAATGGCAAGTGATCATCCCAATTCTTGCCGTGGTTGATAGCACAAGCTCGTAGCATGTCTTCTAGGATCTGATTTACCCGCTCGGTTTGCCCGTCCGTCTGCGGGTGGTGTGCTGAACTACGGATCAGCTTCGTCCCCAAGGCAGCGTGTAGCTGCTCCCAAAAACGGGACACAAATAAAGTGCCCCAATCCGATATGATGGTACGGGGTACGCCGTACAAGCATAGGATCCGTGAGATGTACAGTTCAGCGTACTTCTTGGCGTTGTAGTTTGTGTTAACCGGGATGAAATGGGCAACTTTGATGAGCCGATCGACAATCACCCACACAGAATCATGTTTCTGCAAGGTGGTGGGTAAACCGACGATGAAGTCCATGCTCACATCCTCCCACTTCTAGGCAGGAATGCCCAGTGGTTGCAGCAGTCCCGGTTTCTGCATGTGGTCTGCCTTCACCCTTCGACATGTATCACACTCAGACACGTACTTTGCAGTCTCCCGCTTCATCCGTGTCCACCAAAACTTGCTTCTGAGTTCTTGATACATTTTGTTGCTTCTGGGGTGAATAGAAAACTTTGACAAGTGAGCCTCATCAAAGATTTTCTTCCGTAACTCCGGGTTACGGGGTACGATGATCCGGTTCTTGAACCATAGGACGCCGTCTCCGTCCTTCCGGAAACATTTCAGCTCCCCACTGTCTACACGTCTCCGCAAATGCGACATGCCCTTGTCATTCTTCTGGGCTGCCGCTATCTCTTCACGGATGGTGGGATCAAAGCTAGGTTGTAGAGAGCTCCATGTGGAATCACATGTAGTGGTGGTTCGCTCTCTTCCAACGGTGTGATGGTCAGATTATTGACGTGTGACTTGCGGCTCAGCGCATCTGCCACTATGTTTGCCTTGCCCGGATGATAATGGATCTCTATTTCGTAATCCTTTATCAATTCTAACCATCTTTGCTGCCTCATGTTCAGCTCCTTCTGAGTGAATATGTACTTGAGGCTTTTGTGGTCGGTATATAAATGTACGAGGTTACTGAGTAGGTAGTGCCTCCACATTTTCAGTGCAAGTACCACGGCAGCGAGCTCCAAATCGTGGGTTGGATAATTTTGCTCATGGTTTCTAAGCTGCCGTGATCCATACGCGACCACTCTTCGGTCTTGCATCAGCACACATCCGAGCCCAATGCCGGATGCATCGCAGTACACATCGAACGACTTTGTTGTGTCTGGCTGCGCCAAAACCGGTGCTGATGTCAGGTGCTTGACTAAAGCCTTGAATGCTGCTTCACATGCTGGACTCCAAACATATTTGGTAGCCTTCTTCAGCAGCTCTGTCATTGGCTTGGCAATCTTTGAGAAGTTCGGAATGAACCTCCCATAATATCCCGCGAGTCCGAGGAAACTCCGTACCTCATGAACAGTTCTCGGGAATTTCCAATTCAGCACTTGAGTGATCTTGCTCGGGTCTACAGCGATACCCTCCACTGAGATGATATGCCCGAGAAAAGGCACTTGCGATATCCAAAACTCGCATTTGCTGAATTTCGCGTATAACTTGTGATCCCGCAGCCGTCGCAAGACTATACGCAGATGCTTCTTGTGATCTTCCTCCGACTTGGAATATACCAGGATGTCATCGATGAAGACCACGACAAAATTGTCCAGCTCCGGCATGAATACCGAGTTCATCAAGTACATGAAGTGAGCTGGAGCATCGGTGAGGCCGAAGGACATGACCAGGTACTCATAAAGTCCGTACCTTGTCGAGAAAGCTGTCTTTGGGATGTCCTCAGCCCTTATTTTAATCTGATGGTACCCGGATCTTAAATCCATCTTGGAAAAGATCTTTGCTTCGACCAACTGATCAAACAACATGTCGATCCGTGGCAACGGGTACTTGTTCTTGATGGTTACAGCATTTAATGGACGATAGTCCACGCAAAGCCGTAACGTCCCATCCTTCTTCTTGATAAATAATGCCGAACAGCCCCATGACGAGGAGCTCGGCCTAATAAAACCCTTCTCCAGGAGGTCCGTGAGCTGAGTCTTCAGTTCAGCCAACTCCTTGGGCGCCATCTTGTACGGCCTTCGGGATATCGGCATGGTTCCCAGTGCAAGTTCAATCTTGAACTCCACCTCTCTATCGGGCGGCATTCCCGGTAAATCATCCGGGAATACGTCAGGGAACTCTCGGACCACTGGAATATCTTCCAATCTGATAGATGTGGACTGATAGACACTTGGAATTTTTTATTTCTGGACTGTCCAGAAATAAGGAGTGAGACCCGTGCACTTCTGAGTTTAAGTGCACGACTCGAAGGACGGTGTCTAAAACAGCGCCGTGGCGGGTTAACCACGACATCCCTAGGATGACATCGACCTTCTGTCCCTCTAAGATAATGAGAGACGTGGGGTACACTCGACCCACTAAGCATAATGGCGCTTTGGAAACCATTATGCTTGCTGAAATCTTCCCACCCGGTGAACAAATTAAATATGGACTATCGGTGGGTAGTATTGGCAAGCTGTGTTTAGCAACGAAAGCTTGGCTAATAAAATTATGCGTGGCGCCTGAATCAAACAGTACTATAGCGGGATGCTGGTGGAGTTGGAACATACCCGCAAGGATTGGCTCGCCCTCCGGCACATCCTCTATGGAAAGCTGGTGGATGGTGCCGGGCCTAGGGTTTGCCGCCGCGCATTAGTAGGGTTCCGGGGTTGATTGCTCCCCGGAAACTGTGGTGCCACTCCGCCACCTTGCCTCTCTGGGCAACTGCTCGCGAAGTGTCCTGGACGACCACACTTGTAACATGTGGCCGCTGCTGGTGTAGCGCTCGGGGGACGAAAGTCCGGCATGCGCTGCTGAGGTGCATACGCACGCGGCATCATCCGCTGCTGCTGTTGTTGTTGTGGAGGTGGTACTGGCAGTGCCGGCCTGAATGCCGGTGAAGAGTACGGCCGACTGTGGAACGGCATCGACCGCTGTGGTGGCTGCCAGCGTGGACCTGATGGTGGGCGATTCACCATCCGAAACTTCTGAGAAGGACCGCCTCCTTCTCCGCTGCTCTGCGGCGCGCTTCGCTTTCTCTCTGCCGCCGCTAACTCCTTGCCGGAGTCCTCCTGAACAATCGCAGTATCAATGATATCGTTGAGGCTGCCGCGATTGAACATCGCCAACTTGTCCTTCAGGAGCGGGTTAAGCCCCTGGTAAAAGTGGTCCCGCCGCTTCTCGTCTGCGTGATACGACGCGTAGAGCACGAGATCGTTGAACGCTCTGGAGTATTCCAGCGCGTTCCTGCTCCCTTGTTGCAGGTGTAGGAATTCCTGCGTCTTCCTCTTCATCAAACCTGGTGGTATGTGATAGGCCCTGAAGGCCGTCCGAAACTCCGTCCAGGTCATCACTCGGTCGGTGGGCTGTGAAGCACAGAAGTTGGCCCACCACACGCTCGCGGATCCTTGGAGCTGCTGGACCGCGAACTGAGTCTTGCACTGCTCGCTTATCTGGAGCAGCCCGAACTTCATCTCTATCGCGCGGAGCCATTTGTCCGCGTCAAGAGGTTCATCCGCCCTTGAGAATACAGGGGGATGAGTCACCAGGAAGTCGCAGTAGGAGCTCTGTTGATGCTCCTCACGATCTTGACGTCTCTCTGGGCGAGACGTATTGGCAATAAGAGTTTGCAGCAACTCCGTGTGCTGCTGATGTGAACCCGCCATTGCCGCGACGATGTCGGCCAATGTAACTGTTGGCAGTGGCGGTGGCGGTGTTTGCTGTTGCTGTTGCTGCTGCTGTTGTCCCGAGGAGTCCTCGGGAGGCTGTTTTGAGGTCTCTCCCCCTTGGCTAGTACCCCCAACGTCCGGGTTGGCACGAGTACGCGTCATTCTGAAATTCAACAGCAGCGATTAGCACATGTCATACTTAAAATTCCATAAGCAACAGTAGGTATTGAAGTGACACATGATTAATTTGCACAACATTCACATATATTGATAAAGCATAAACTTTATACAAGATACATTATTCTCGGGTCTCCGAGAAGTCGTGCTCATGTCATCACTACCTATACATACGCTACTGTCTACACGACATGTCACCGATTACAAAATTTGGGCTACACTACCCTGGCTGCCCTACATGGCAACTGTAACCCCCTACTCGGAGTAGAACTCGACCTCCTGTGGGTCGTCCTCGTCCGGTACCTCTGCTGGTGGCTCTGGATCTACCACCTCTTCTCCCATCCCGGGTTCTCCCATTGCTGGAAGGCCCAAGACCACCGGTATGCCCAATACCGGAGGTACGAGGTCCTGCAAAGCATGCACCTCGTCCATAGCCTGGTTGTAATCTTCTTCCCAGCCTTGCCCTTCCTCAATAGCATCATCCCGCTCTTGAGTAAGTTCCTTTTTCTGCTGGGTCAGATTCTGTACCAGTTCTTGCAACGCCGCGATGTCGACACGCCTTTTTCTCTTCGCCTTCTTCAGACGATGCAACTGATTATGTTGTTCATTCAGTCGCTTGATCGTCGGAAGGAGCACATTGCGGAGTGCGCTGTGAGCACTCTCGAAATGGTCTCCACGGCTCGTGCTCTCCCTGAGCTTTGTGGCGAGATGCTCCGTATGAACAGCTTGGTTGTCCATCACGGCGTTTCCCGCCCTCATCTGGAGGCTAAGGTTTGCCTCCGCGGGGTTGTACCTTGGGCAAGTCGGGTCCGTTGCCTCCAGGTACCTCTCTTCCCACACATGCTGAGCCCGTCCCTCCACCGGAACGAGCGCGTATGGAGTGCCCTCCATAGCCTGCACGTGTAGTTGGCAGAAACGCGACATGGTGTCACGGGCTGCCACTTGCCACATCCCTTCCGGTTGTCTTCCTCTCACCGTGACGGTGAACGGCACCCAACCGGGTGGCGTAGGTCCTGCAGGAACTTCGACATGGATCGTCCACGTCTTGTTCCCCACTTCGCCTTCTTCCTTGGCGAAGTACTGTGGCATCTGGTTGTACCCGAAATATTGGAGCATTTGCCACAATGCTTCCGGGTAGCCGCTACGGTGAGAACAGTGGGACACCACCCACCCGTTCTCCAATTGCTTATCTGCTGTCATCTGTAAAAATATATTTGAGAAATGTCAAATATTTATTTAAACAGTTAACCACTGAGTTATAACATAATACATGTCACTGAACCCATAAAACTTGGAAACACAGTTCAAATTTTAAACAAATTTGACTGCTGATCTGCTGTTCCCATGACAGCCCTGACCAGTTTCCATTTCAACCTGATTTAGGCCATGTTGAAGGCAAAACCAATTCTGGAGCTCAACATCAAAGTTAAAGCTAACTTCAATAGCTTTCCTGAAAGTATATGCTTGGCCTAATATCTGTCTTGGTTCAAAAGTTATGAGATGTCAAAGTTAACAGAATTTCTGGAAACAATTGGACAGCACCTCCCTGCTTTAGGTACTGATTTGATCCAAGAATTCCAGTTAATTCTGTTCCTAATCTGACAAAACTTTCTGTTACAAAGTTGTAACCCATCTCACAAGATTTCCATAACTACCTCATTTTCTATTTTTAGATTTTTAAGCAGGAGGTTATGCTTAATTTACAGAGAGTTTACTGAGAGTGTTTGCTCTGCCCTGTTTTCTGGACAGTTTCAACTCTACTGCATTTTTCGATTGGTTAAGGGATGAAACACCTCTGTACCTCAACAGAAAAGTTGTAAAGCTCTTCCATAGCTTTCCATAAATGTATCATATGACCCCAACCTCGAAACAACTCAACCTCTAACCTCTGATTAACTTCAGCCTTGATTCAGCTGAACACAGAGTGCTCTGTCCTTAACAACCTATAAGTTGAAAGCTTGTTTACTTTGAATATCTTGTTCAAGGGAAGGAGTTACATCAAGTTTTACTACTTTAGATCAAAACCTCCAAGTGTTAAATGAAGTTGTTCATTTAATGGGGTGTGACGTCGATGCGTCACCAGATTATGTCGGCACTACGTCCTCACAAAGGAAAATCTATACGGGACTTAGCCGGCCTCGTTATTTCAGTGGCACTAATCGTCACTCGCACACGGATGCTACACGTATACCGTTTCGTGGTCAGGCTACCTGCAGAAACTCAAGCAATCATCAGAATCGGCTGCACACCGAGCCCGAAATCATACAGTTCGTACACCCGGCCGTCATCACTCACCCGGATGTTCTCAAGCCAAACACGCCTTGAGTTACGTGTTCACATTTCAGACCACGTGACGGGGTCTCCCAAGTTGCACCACGCACGCCAGGGACAGACGTTGCTCGAATACCCCAAACGACACGAAGAGTCGTAGAGGATATCAAAGCGGGTCGGGTTACCTGCCACCCGTGGGGCTCCACCCTTCAGCTTGTGCGCACTGGTGGACAGCGCTTACGTGTACCCCCCAAGACATAAACGTCCCGAGATACATGATTTTCCGACATAAGCAAATAGGTTAGTATGCCACTTTCTATATGCTAATAACATCCTTGTACGGGCTACTAACTCGTTCCTCACTGGATTTTGGAAAAAGATGACCTTTGTAGTGCGTTAAACCTCAAGCGAGCTCTGATACCATGCTGACACGACCCCACGGTCTTGTCGAGCCAGGATCACGCTGAGGGGTGCTGCGTTGCACAGCACCGGATAACACACATCAAAGGTACAAAGAGGAAGCGAAATTTTATTACATAAACAAGTTTATGAACATGTTTACATCAAAATAAGTCCGGTCTACACTCATGGGCGTAGACTACGCATCAAGTCCACGTTCAGCCCTTGAACGTGTCCTTGCTAGCACACACGCACAATAACTCTGCGGCGTGCACGACTCCCACTCGACGGGGTTCCCCTCCTAGGGTTCCGTCTCCGCCTCGGGAGTCCCTTCCTCATAGAACCCTGCAAAAGCTTCAAACACAAGCAGTGAGCACGAAGGCTCAGCAAGTCTGACCCGTCTCACCTAAACATGGAATTCTACATGAGGGGTAATGGGTTACATGAGGTAAAAATCATTTGCAAAGGACTCGCCTAATTAGTGGAACCTTACTTTCAAGTTTTAGCAGCAGTTTGTGGAGAACCTTACGCTAAGGCACATGAGAGAGCCGCAATCAAACAAGAAACGCATTTCTCTCATGTACTTTGCCCAAAGTTGAAAAGAACTTTAATTAGCTCTAAACTACAACAAACCATTAACAAGCAAAGTCCATCCTTCAATCAGCAGCATTTTAACATGTAACTAGCCTGTTCTTTCTACGTCACAGTACAGTGAACAAGTGGTACTCACTGACCGCGAGGGACGGCGATTATAATCGATTTACACCTGCAGGGTTACCCGAACAACCCTTCACGTACGCCCGTACTCGATGTTGCCTACAACAACCATCACGGACGCCGTACGCAACCACCTTTCGCCCGTCAGCCAAATATTGAACCGGTCCCATCGTCCCGAGCAAGAGGTCTCTGCACGCGCATCTCCGTGCCGCCAGCCGATTTACACCTCAAGCTCTCAACCTACCCTCTGAATGACGGGCAATGCCTCAATACCCAGCTACCCGAGTTACATCGGTTTCCCAGTTCCCATATAGCCGGTAGGTCTTCGGTACTGTTCTAGCTTGTTCAAAAGGCCCGCACACGGCTCGGTCCTCAATCGACACAAGCCAAATTATAGCACACAGGCCCCAAAGTCCTGCTGCCCTTACTCTCCGCTCGGTCTCATTTTTCTTGCCATGTGTATCATGTGCTATCTCTACCCGAGTCGAGTGCCTCTAACCTATGCTCGCGAGTAGTTCCAACTACTCGACTTGTACCGAATCCTATACTATCTTAGCATTGCAGTAGCTAACGGGGTTTGCAATCCTAAACCCAACCCATGGTTTTCTTGGCTATGCAGTGGGGTTTCCAAACAAGACTCTTATGCAAAGAATATAGTAATCAAGTATGTGCTCAAAACAATAAAAGCTTGTAAAAAGGTTAATGCAAACCGGAGCTTGCCTTGCTGCTCTTGTTCGTAGGCTAGCTGTTCCTCCGGAGTAACGAAGTCTAGGACTTCGGGTTCCTCCTCGACCTTAGCGACTACATGATAGAAGCAATACATGTATTAATTTAAATGCAGTTGTATTAACTTTTAACTTGTGAAGTCTATAACTATTACTAGACAAGTCCAATGACTGTGAAATTTTTACTGTGGCTTGGTTACAACCTAAACAGAGACTTGGTCAAGTTTTAGTTGCAGCAAAGCTCATTTGAGCTTTTAGGGTGTTCTAAGGATTTTCATGAAACAAACTATGACTTTCTGAAAACTAGATTTTCAGAGGGTTCTAATGGAATTGGTCTCACTTAATTTGAAGATTCCTAGCTAAAGATATGAGCTAAACAATTTCAGAGAAAATTCTGAAAATGTTTTTGAACATTTTCTTTGGAACAGTTCCACTAATCACACCATTAGATGGATCAAATGAGCTCAAATGGGTCTGAAATTTTTATGGTAGTTCAGGGATATTTTGGTGAACATCCCAGCAAAATTTCAGGATTTTCCCCCAAAGGATTCTCCATTAAAATTCCTAACACTTTAAAATTTGAGGAATTAATTCTGGAGAAACAAGGGTTTTCATGAAGTGAAACTTGATTTGATGGAAAGTGCTCAGAGAGCTGAATCCAGCAAAATTTGGTTCACTCGATTTGGAGCTTTCTAGCCAAAGTTATGAGGATTTGAAGTTTGGAAGAATTCTGAAAATCGGGGAAAAGTTTAAACTCTCGGGGGCCCGCGGGGACACGTGTCGAGCGCGGAGGTGTCCGGCACACCGGAGCTCACAGGGTATTTGCACGCCAGCACAGCCGATCCCGGCCACACCCGATCCCGATTTAATTCTTCAGCCGCTGACACGTGGGCCAGCCGGCTTCGTCTTCCTCCCGCCGTTCTCTCGCGCCCCCGCCGCTGACCTCGCCGGAGCAGACTCGGAGCTCGCCGGGTCGCCGCTGCCGGACCTACCATGGGCTGAAACTCGCCGCCAGGGGGTTGTCGACGTCGAGGAACACGTTGGTGGTGTCAGGTCGGGCTGGGGGTGACCGGAAATAGCCCGGCGACGTGCCACGGCCTCGGTTGACGTTCGGCACCGTCGACCGTGGGTTCTAACCCGCCAACACCTCGAACAAATGGTCCTACAGCATCAGTGTACATCTAGGAAGCTCGACAAGGTGTCAAAAGGGCTCAGGGATGGCGGCAAGTCGGTCGGCACCGTGTGACCGATCGTGCCCCCCATGCCCGCACTCGATCGAGCTCGAAATTCGTCACTCCTAGACAGTTTCACGCCACGGATGCAGAAAAGAACTTGATCGCCGGCTAGTCCAGCGTCTATGTGCAAGATTTGATAACCTCCGAAAGATCATAGAGCAAGAATTTAAAGAAACCATACCGGAAGCTCGGTTTATGGTCGCCGGAGCAAAAACTGGAAATTCTCTGTGGATTCTTCACGGTTTGCTTCCAAACTTGGAGGAGAGCAGCACGGTGATTGCGCGCTCCTGTTGCCTCTCTTTCTGGACTGTGAAACGCCTGTGGAACGCTGTCCACGGGCGCCTGACTCTCGGCTGAGGCTAGGTCGCCGCGGTGGCGATCGTTTTCGGGCAAAGGAGGTCGGAGCTCGGGGTTTCTGGCGTTGGGGAGGTGGAGTGCGACCTCAGGTGGCTGTCTAGCAGCTCAGGAACGAAGGAGGAGATTGTTTTGATGGTTTTCCCGATTGAGCAGAGAGCTGCGGCGAGAAACAATGCCGCTGCTCGGTTTTGCCCGTGAGAAGATAAAGCCGGCCGACTCCTGCTCGGTGGAGGCGGTGCCGGTCGCGTGGGGGCGCGAGCAATCCGCCCTGGGCGCCAGCGCGCGGAAAGGGGAAGCAGCTGGTAGCGCCGGTAGCTGCTCGGTGGCACAGCCGACAGCTGCTCGGTGGAATTTCCCACCGAGGCTGTGACTTTGTGTGCAAGTTTTGCCTCCTTCTCTCTATGACATGTGGGTCCCACCCGGGGTTTTAACCTCTGAAATTTACTCCTAATCACTGTTGTAAACAGTGAGCCCCATAATACCCCTGGTGATTCAAATTATCCACCCATGAGCCATTTGAATTGATTAGAATTCAAATTGGGTTTGGTTTGAATGAATTTCAGGACAAGTTCAGTTTTGAATTCAAATAAAGTTTGAATTTGTCCCACTTAGCTCATGTCAAGATCAACTCCAAATGGAGTGAAAATTGGTGTGTGAGCTCACAAAAATGTGCTGAGTAAGAATATGCCTCCCACTTTTAAATTCATGGGATAAAAACAGTTTGAATTTGAATATGGTTTCAAACTGCCCTCTTTCTAGCTATACACAAAATGACCTCAAAAAGGTTTTGAAGTTGGGTGAAACATGGCATGGACATCCTTAGCAATGTGTAGGAGTTTTCACATGTCCAGCCCACCTATATCACATGTGGGAAATACCACTTTTGCAATATGTGAGTTTGTTCTCTAATGAGCATGTTGATGGTGGTTACTTGCTCTTCATTTGTATTCATCAACTTTCCTCAAATAAGGTGTGTGGTGTGGTGATGAACACTTCAAATATGTGTCAAAAACTGAGCCCTTACACTATCCTTCGCGCGCGGGAGCAGAACAGAGAGGGAGAGCACGAGCTGGAAGAGGAAAACTTTGTTTTGCCATCGTGTACGGGAGATAAGAGCAAGCACACAGCCGAGAAGCAGGATCTGGCGCCGGGCAAACATCGGGAACCATCTGCCGGGAGCTGGCGCGCGCTGAGCAACTGAGGGAGTTGGTTGTTAGAGTGTGTGTATGACATGTGGGTTCACAGTACCTAAAACCCTCTCCCCTCTGTGCTTTAAGATCCCTGCACATCGGTTGTCCAAATTTGACCAAACTTGGAGAATAGGACAAAAGAATTATGAGGAACTTGAATCTGAAATCAGATTTTGAACTAGATCATGTATGCTTCAGATTTCAATTTGAATGTGATCCCAATTAATCCTTTGAATAAATAGTAGATGAGCTCCAAAAATATCCAAATTTGGATCTGAAGCTCTTTGATACATGGGGAATGCATTGGTGAATTCACTTGTATGCGTTTGGGCAATCTGAACATGAATCCCCTTTAGAAGATTCAAATTGTTTGTTTAAATTTCCATCCCTCCTTATCATAGTGATGGTTGACATGAATTCAAATTAGGGAGTGAAATTCTCTGCTCATGTTAACCGGTGCTAAGCATGAGTTAAAGAATTTTTTTAACTCTCTCACATGTCAATTATATGCTTATCATTTTATGTAACACACAATCAAGCTTTCTTCCCCCTTAACTTTGCTTCATAAGTTGAGATAGAACTTTACAAAAGTCAGGGCTGTTACATTCCTACCCCCTCGAAAGAATCTTGTCCCGAGATTACAAAAAGAAAGAGGAAGGGAGAAAACTACTGGACACATGATGCTAATAAGTCAGGAAAATTTAAACGGAGAAAATCCCCGCTTTCCCACGTTGCTTCATCAGCAGTGTGGTTGCTCCACAAGACTTTGTAAAATCGCAATGTCCAACTTCTTGTGGTGCGAGTCTTCTCATTGATAATCTGGATCAGATACTGCATAAATTAGATCCGGTTGAAGATTCCCTAGGTTCTCCATATGAACTGCAGCTGGGTTGTTAAGACATTTCCGCAGCTGAGGGACGTGGAAAACATTATGAATCTCTGAAAGTGACATCAGTAGCTCCAAACGATAGGCGACTGGTCCGTATATCTCGACAACGGCAAACGGCCCGATGAATCGCGGAGCTAGTTTTCCCTTCACACCGAAGCGATGAATTCCCTTCATCGGAGAGACACAAACATACACATGGTCCCCGATGTCGAAGTGGAGAAGTCGACGTCTTTTGTCTGCAGAGCTCTTCTGCTGAGATTGAGCAGCCTTTAAGTTGGCTTGAATCACTCGCACTCGTTGCTCAGCTTCATTCACAAGATCAATCCCGTAGACTACTCGCTGGACTCACACCAATTCAGCGGTGTGCGGCACTTCCGGCCATAAAGAGCGTCATACGGGGCCATTTTGATATTGGACTGATAAACGTATTTATATGAGAATTCTGCTAACGGTAGGTGATCATCCCAATTCTTCCCATGGTTGATGACACATGCCCTTAGCATATCCTCCAGAATCTGATTTACCCTTTCCGTTTGACCATCGGTTTGCAGATGATATGCTGAACTCCGAATTGACTTGGTTCCCAATGAAGCATGCAGTTGCTCCCAAAATCTGGATACGAATAACGCACCTCGGTCAGAGACGATGGTGCGGGGAACCCCATGTGAACACACGATTCTTGAGATGAACAGCTCCACATACTTCTTTGCCTCATATTTCATATGGACTGGAATAAAATGAGCTGTCTTGGTCAAATGATCGACGGTTACCCAAATATAATCATGCTTGTTGCTGGTGATTGGTAATCCGACGATAAAGTCCATACTTATTTATTCCCACTTCCATGCTGGAACGTTCAGCGGTTGAAGTGGTCCGGCTTTCCTCATATGGTCGGCTTTAACCCGCCGACACATATCACACTCGGATATGTATTTCACACTCTCTTTTCATCCGTGTCCACCAGAATTTAGATTTTAAGTCCTGGTACATCTTATTGCTTCCCGGATGAATGAAGTACTTGGACAAATGAGATTAATCCAATATTTTCCTCCACAATTTCATATTCCGGGGTACAACTATTCGGTTGTTAAACCAGAGCGTACCCTCTTCATCCTTGCGGAACATATTCAATTCACCGCTGTCCACTCTCCTCTAGATGTGAGACACACCCCTGACTCTCTTCTGACGCGGCCCCAAAACGGCCTTGTCGAGCCAGAATCACGCTGAGGGGTGCTGCGTTGCACAACACTGGATAACGCACATCAAAGATACGAAGCGGAAGCAAAGTTTTATTACATAAACCAGTTTATGAACATGTTACAACAAAATAAGTCCAGTCTACACTCATGGGCGTAGACTATGCATCGAGTTCACGTTCAGCCCGTGAACGTGTCCCCGCTAGCACGCACACACACTAACACGGCGGCGTGCACGACCCCCACTCGACGAGGTTCCCCTCCTGGGGTTCCGTCTCCAACTCTGGAGTCCCTTCCTTATAAACCCCTGCAAAAGCTTCAAACACAAGCAGTGAGCACGATGGCTCAGCAAGACTGACCCATCTCTCCTATACATGAAACTTCTACATGGATGGTTTTAGGGTACATGAGGTAAAATAAGTTGCAAAGGACTTGCCTAATTATTTGAACCTTACTTTCAAGTTTTAGCAGCAGGTTGTGGAGAACCTTACGCTAAGGCACATGAGAGAGCCACAATCAAACAAGAAACACATTTCTCTCATGTACTTTGCCCAAAGTTGAAAAGAACTTTAATTAGCTCTAAACTACAACAAGAAATTAACAAGCAAAGTATGTCTTTCAAATCAGCAAACTTTTAACATGTATCTAGCCCGTTATTTCTACGTCACGGTACAGTGAACAAGTGGTACTCACTGACCGTGAGGGACGGCGATTATAATCGATTTACACCTGCAGGGTTACCCGAATAACCCGTCACGTAAGCCCGTACTCGATGTTGTCTACAGCAACCATCACGGACGTCGTACGCAACCACCTTTCACCCGTCAGCCAAATGTTGAACCGGTCCGATCGTCCCGAGCAAGAGGTCTCTGCGCGCACATCCATAGTGCCGCCAGCCAATTTGCACCTCGAGCTCTCAACCTACCCTCTGAACGACCAGCTATGCCTCGACACCCAGCTACCCGAGTTACATCGGTTGCCAAGTTCCCATATAGCTGGTAGGTCTTCGGTATTATTCTAGCTTGTTCAACAGGTCCGCACACGGCACGGTCCCCAATCAGCACAAGTGGAGCTATAGCACCCAGGCCTCAAAGTCCTGCTGCCCTTACTCTCCGCTCGGTGTCATTTTTCTTGCCATGTGTTTCATTTGCTATCTTTACCCGAGCGATGTGCCTCTAGCCTATTCTCGCGAGTAGTTCCAACTACTCGACTTGTACCGAATCCTACACTGTCTTAGCATTGCAGTAGCTAACGAGGTTTTCAAACCTAATCCCAACCCAGGGTTTTCTTGGCTATGCATTTGGGTTTCAAACAAGACTCTAATGCAAGAATTTATTGAGTGCTCAAAGTAAGTTCTCAAAACAGTAAAACTTTGTAAAAAGTTTAATGCAAACCGGAGCTTGCCTTGGTGCTCTTGGTCGTAGGCTAGCTGCTCTTCCGGAGTGATGAAGTCTAAGACTTCGGGTTCCTCCTCAACCTTAGCGACTACATGAGGTAATATGTATATGTATCAATTTAAATGCATTTGAATTGAATTTAAACTTGTGAAGACTATAAGTCTTACTAGACAGACCCAATGACTCTAAAATTTTTACTGTGGTTTGTTTACAATCTAAACAGAGACTTGGCCAAGTTTCATTTGCAGCAAAGCTTATTGGATCTCTCCACAAATAATTGTGTACTTGACCTTAATTGGAGCTCTTAGGGTGTTCTAGGGATTTTCATGGAGCAAGCCATGACTTTATGAAAACTAGATTTTCAGTGGGTTCTAATGGAGTTGGTTTCACCTAATTTGAAGGTTCCTAGCTAAAGATATGAGCTGAACAATTTCAGAGAAATTCTGAAAATGTTTCTGGACATTTTCTATTTTCTGTGGAACAGTTTTATTAATCACACCATTAGGTGGATCAAATGAGCTCATTGGATCTGAAATTTTTATGGTAGCTCTGGGATAGTTTGGTGAACATCCCAGCAAAATTTCAGAATTTTTTCCAAATGGTTCTCCAGTTAAAGTTCTAAACAATTTAAACTTTAAAGAATTAATTCTGGAGAAATAAGGATTTTCATGAAGTGAAACTTGATTTTCTGGAAATTACTCAGAGAGCTGAATCCAACAAAATTTGGTTAACTCGATTTGGAGTTTTCTAGCCAAAGCTATATGGGTTTGAAGTTTGAACTAAATTTGAAAATCGGGAAAAAGTTTAAACCGCTGCGCATGGGACCGGGGCTACGTGTCAACTCCTCAGCTGTCAACACACGGGGCTATGGAATCTTTCACGTGCAGCCGCACCTGATCCGGTGCCACAGCAAATCCTTGTTTTAAAATATCGGCCGCTGACACGTGGGACCGGTGGCTTCATCTACCTCCGGACTCCCGCGCTCGACCGCCGCGACCCCTCGCCGGAGAGCTCGCTGGTGGCCTCTGCCGTGCGCCAAATTCCATGATTTTGGCCGCCTCTGCCTAAATCCATCCGGGGAACACGATGCTGGGCTCAGCTCATCATGACAATCACCGGAACACGGCCGGCAACAAGCGGTGGCTTCGGAAGAACTTCGGCCGTGTCGGCCGGCCTTCCTAGCACCCCAAACGATTGAGCAAAAAGCCGTCAAGCATCAGTGGACCCTAGGAAAGATCGACATGAGCTCAACGGAGCTCAGAAATGGCTGTGCTGGGCTGTCACCGTGCGACCTAGGCCGGAAATCAGGAATTCTCCTAAAACTCGAAGAACAATAGTTTCCCCCAATAGTTCTTCGTGGATTTGGCTTCTATGAACTCGTACGGACACCTAGAAGTGCTTCCCTTCGTAAGAGGATGAGTGGTTCAGTGTGTATTACGAATTTTGCGAATCGGTCCGGGCATCCCTTTTGTATACCGTCGAAAATCGTGAAATTCCGGCGTGGGTAGTTTATGTCACGCCGCCGGGGCTTGCGGTAATGAAAGAGGGACTGAAGGCGAACATTTTTGCTATTCTCAGCTCGGAGAACGACGGGCTGTGGTGGCCGGACGGGTCATCCTCGTGACGGCGTCTTGGGTTGAACTGAGGAACGGAAGAACGTCGCGGTGGAGCTCGAGGAGGGTTGATCAGGGTCTGGAACCGGTGCAAGAACGTCAAGGAAGACTCGGCGCACTCGGTTATGGTCTCAGATTACCGTGACAACCACAGGGTCGGCCGGGCGACGAGTGACCGAGAGCTCAGTCCAGCAGCGAGGTATTTCAGTTTTCTGGGTGAAAGCACGTCGGGACAGCGGCGAGAGGCAACGGGGACGGCTCGGGCGCGTAGATAAGGGACCAGAGAGGCGGTTCAGTGGCTTGGGTGGCAAGCAGCTGCTGGCCTCGCCGGCCTGGCGTGGTGGTGACCGCGGTGGGAGCCCGAGACCCAGGCACTCGGTGCCTCAGTCGGTTCTGTGATCTGTGAAGCTGACAGGTGGGTCCCAGCCGAGTTTTAACCTCTGAAATTAAGTTTCCTCTACTGTTCCAAACAGTAATCCCCCTAATACCCTCTAGGATTTGAATTATCTACCACATGCCCATTTGGAATTGATAGAATTCAAATTGTGAAGTGTTTTTCTAAATTTCAGCACATATGCAGTTTGAAATTCAAATAAAGTTTGAATTTGCTAAACTTAGCTCATGTCAAGATCAACTCCAAATGGAGTGAAAATTGGTGTGTGAGCTCACAAAAATGTGCTGAGTAAGAATATGCCTCCCACTTTTGAATTCATGGGATGGAAATAGTTTGAATTTGAATTTGAGTTCAAACTAGCCTCTTTCTAGTTGTACCCAAAATTACCTCAAAACTGTTTTGGTTTTGGGTGAATTTTGGCATGAGCATTCCTAGCAAGGTGTTGGAGTTTTTCAAATGCTCATCCCCTAGATGATGCATGTGGGAAATGCCACTTTTGCATTTTGTGAGTTTCTTCTCTAATGATCATGTTGATGGTGTTTACTTGCTCTTCAAATGTGTTCACCAAGTTTCTTCAAATGAAGTGTGTGTTTGGTTATGAACACTTTGAATATGTGCCCAAAATTTTAGGCCCTTACATTCCTCCCCCCTTAAAAGAATCTCGTACCCTGATTATAAGGTGAAAATGAGAAAGAGGACAGTGGAAAATTACTGTATATGCGAAGTGAAAAAGTCGGGGTAGTTAGCACGAAGAAATCCTTCGCTCTCCCATGTCGCTTCGTCTACGGAGTGATTACTCCATAGAACTTTGTAGAACGACAACGTACGGTTGCGTGTGGTTCGGGACTTTTCATCAATAATCTGAACTGGTTCCTCCCGATACGTGAGATCCGGTTTCAGTTCTTCTATATCCTCCGGCTGAATGGTAGTTGATAGCTTAAGACACTTCCTCAGCTGGGAAATGTGAAAGACGTCGTGCACACCGGATAGTGCTTCTTGTAAATTCAGCCGGTATGCTACCAATCCACATCTTTCGGTATTCTGAAATGGACCAATGAATCGGGGTGCCAACTTTACTCTCACCCCGAATCTGTTCACGCCCTTCATTTGAGACACACGTAGATATACGTGATCCACGACTTCGAACTGTAATGGTCGCCTTCTCCGGTCCGCATATTGTTTCTATCGGGATTGGGCGGCTTTTAGGTTCGCTTGAATCAGCCGAACCTTTTCCTCTGCGTTGTTGACAATATCAATCCCGAAGGTAACCCTTTCGCCAGACTCACACCAATTCAGTGGTGTGCGGCATTTTCTCCCGTATAGCGTCTCGTAAGGCGCCATCTTGATGCTAGCTTGGCACCCATTGTTGTACGAGAACTCGGCCAACGGTAAGTGATCATCCCAACTCTTACCGTGGTTGATAGCGCAAGCCCGTAGCATATCTTCTAAAATTTGGTTTACCCGCTCAGTTTGCCCATCCGTCTGCGGGTGGTATGCTGAACTACGGATCAGCTTCATCCCCAACGCATCATGTAGCTGCTCCCAAAAACAGGACACAAATAAAGTGCCCCGATCCGATATGATGGTGCGGGGTACGCCGTATAAGCATATGATTCGTGAGATGTACAATTCAGCATACTTCTTGGCGTTGTAATTTCTGTTGACCGGGAAGAAATGGGCAACTTTGGTGAGCCGGTCGACGATCACCCACACAGAATCATGCTTCTGAAAAGTGGTGGGTAAACCGACGATAAAGTCCATGCTCACATCTTCCCACTTCTAGGCGGGAATGCCCAGTGGTTGTAGTAGTCCCGGTTTCTTCGTATGGTCTGCCTTCACCCTTCGACATGTATCTCACTCGGACACGTACTTTGCGATCTCCCACTTCATCCGTGTCCACCAAAACTTGCTTCTGAGTTCTTGATACATTTTGTTGCTGCCGGGGTGAATAGAAAACTTTGACAAATGAGCCTCATCAAAGATTTTCTTTCGTAGCTCCGGGTTACATGGTACGACGATCCGGTCCTTGAACCATAGGACGCCGTCTCCGTCTTTCCGGAAACATTTCAGCTCCCCACTGTCTATACGTCTCCGCAAATGCGACATGCCCTTGTCATTTTTCTGAGCTGCTGCTATCTCTTCACGGATGGTGGGGATCAAAGCTAAGTTATAGAGAGCTCCATGTGGAATCGCATGCAATGGTGGCTCGCTCTCTTTCAACATTGTGATGATTAGATTGTTGACGTGTGACTTGCGGCTCAGCGCATCTGCCACTACGTTTGCCTTGCCGGGGTGATAATGGATCTCTATTTTGTAATCCTTTATCAATTCTAACCATCTTCGCCGCCTCATGTTCAGCTCTTTCTTAGTGAATATGTACTTGAGGCTTTTGTGGTCGGTATATAAATGCACGAGGTTACCGAGTAGGTAGTGCCTCCACATTTTAAGTGCGAGCACCACGGCAGCGAGCTCCAAGTCGTGAGTTGGATAATTCTGCTCATGGTTTCTGAGCTGCTGTGATCCATTCGCGACCACCCTTCGGTCTTGCATCAGCACACATCCAAGCCCAATGCCGGATGCATCACAGTACACATCGAACGGTTTTGTTTTGTCTGGCTGCACCAAAACTGGTGCTGATGTCAGGTGCTTCAATAATGCCTTGAACGCTGCTTCACAGGCTGGACTCCAAACATATTTCGTAGCCTTCTTCAGCAGCTTCGTCATAGACTTGGCAATCTTCAAGAAGTTCGGAATGAACCTCCGATAATATCCCGCGAGTCCGAGGAAACTTTGTACCTCGTGAACAGTTCTCGGGGACTTCCAATTCAGCACTTGTGTGATTTTGCTCGGGTCTACAGCGATTCCCACCGCTGAGATAATATGCCCGATAAAGGCACTTGCGATATCCAGAATTCGCACTTGCTGAATTTCGCATATAGCTTGTGATCACATAGCTGTTGCAAGACTATACGCAGATGCTTCTTGTGTTCTTCCTCCGACTTGGAATATACCAATATATCGTCAATGAAGACCACGACAAACTTGTCCAGCTCCGGCATGAATACCGAGTTCATCAAATACATGAAGTGAGCTGGAGCGTTGGTGAGGCCGAAGGACATGACCAGGTACTCATATAGTCCGTACCACATCGAGAAAGCCGTCCTCGGAATATCCTCAGCCTGTATTTTAATCTGATGGTTCCTGGATCTTAAGTCCATCTTGGAAAAGATCTTTGCTTCAACCAACTGATCAAACAACATGTCGATCCGTGGCAACGGGTACTTGTTCTTGATGGTTAAGGCTTTAGTGGACGATAGTCCACGCAAAGCCGCAACGTCTCGTCTTTCTTTTTCATAAATAATGCCAAACAGCCCCATGGCGAGGAGCTCGTCCTAATAAAACCCTTCTCCAGCAGGTCCGTTAGCTGGGTCTTCAGTTCAGCCAACTCCTTGGGCGCCATCTTGTACGGCCATCGGGATATTGGCATGGTTCCCAGCGCAAGTTCAATCTTGAACTCCACCTCTCTGTCGGGCGGCATCCCTGGTAAATCATCCGGGAACACGTCAGGGAACTCAAGGACTACTGGAATATCTTCCAACCTGATGGTTGTGGATTGATACACACCTGGAAGTTTTATTTCTGGACTATCCAGAAATAATGAATGAGATTCGTGTACTTCTGAGTTCAAGTGCACAATTCGGAGGACGGTTTCTAAAACAGCGCCGTGGCAGGTTAACCACGACATCCCTAAGATGACAGCGATCTTTTGTCCCTCTAGAACTATGAGAGACGTAGGGTATACTCTACCCTCTAAGCATAATGGCGCTTTTGGAACCATCATGCTTGCTGAAATTTTCCCACCCGGTGAACAAATCAAATATGGACTATCGGTGGGTAGTATTTGCAAGCTGTATTTAGCAATAAAAGCTTGGCTAATGAAGTTATGCGTGGCGCCTGAATCAAATATAACTATAGCGGGATGCTGGTGGAGTTGGAACATACCCGCAAGGATTGGTTCATCCTCTGGCACGTCCTCTATGGCAAGTTGGTGGACGGTTCTGGGCCTATGGTTTGCCCGCCACGCATTAGTGGGGTTCCGGGGCTGATTCCTCCCTGGAAGTTGCAGTGCAACTCCGCCGCCTTGCTTCTCCGGACAATTGTTTGCGAAGTGTCCTGGACGACCACATTTGTAGCATGTGGCTGCTGCTTGGCCGGTGTTCGGGGGATGAAAGCTCGGCATGCGCTGCTGAGGTGCATACGAACGTGGCATCGCCCGCTGCTGCTGTTGTTGCTGCAGAGGTGGGACTGGTAGTAGCGACCTGAATGCCGGTGGAGAATAGGGACGACTGCGGAATGGCATCGGCCTCTGCGGTGGCTGCCAGCATGGACCCGATGGTGGGCGATTCACCTTCCGATATTTTTGAGAAGAATCACCTCCTTCTCCGCTGCTTTGCGGTGCGCTTCGCTTTCTCTCCGCCGCTGCTAACTCCTTGCCGGAGTCCTCCTGAACAATCGCAGCATCAATAATGTCATTGAGGCTGCCGCGATTGAACATCGCCAGCTTGTCCTTCAGGAGCGGGTTAAGCCCCTGGTAGAAATGATCCCGCCGCTTCTCGTCAGTATCGGCATGATATGAAGCGTAGAGCGCAAGATCATTGAACGCCCTGGAGTATTCCAGCGTGTTCTGGCTCTCTTGCTGCAGGCGTAAGAACTCCTGCGTCTTCCTCTTCATGAGACCCGGCGGTATGTGATAGGCCCTGAAGGCCGTCTGGAATTCCGCCCAGGTCATAACTCGCTCGGTGGGCTGCGAAGCACAATAGTTTGCCACCACGCGCTCGCGGATCCCAGGAGCTGTTGGACCACGAACTGAGTCTTGCGCTGCTCACTCACTTGGAGCAGCCCGAACTTCATTTCCATCGTGTTGAGCCAGTTGTCCGCATCGAGGGGTTCATCCGCCCTTGAGAATACCGGGGGATGAGTAGCCAGAAAATCGGAGTAGGAGCTTTGTTGGAGCTCCTTGTGATCTTGACGCCTCTCCGGTCGAGACGTATTTGCAATTAGAGTTTGCAGCAACTCCGTGTGCTGCCGATGAGATCCCGCCATCGCTGCCACGATGTCAGCCAACATAACCGTTGGTGGTGGCGGTTGTTGCTGTTGCTGTCCCGAGGAGTCCTCAGGAGGCTGTTGGGAGGTCTCTCCCCCCTGACTGGAACCCCCAACGTCCGGGTTGGCATGAGTACGAGTCATTCTGAAATTCAAAACAGCAGCGATTAGCACATATCATGCTTAAAATTCCATATGAAACAGTAAGTATTTGAAGTGACGCATGAATGATTTGCACAACATTGACATATATTGATGAAGCATAAACTTTATACAAGATACATTATTCTCGGGTATCCGAGAAGTCGTGCTCATGTCGTCACCATCTATACATACGCTACTGTCTACACGACATGTCACCGGTTACAAAAGTTTTGGTTACATCACCCTTGCTGCCCTACTCGGCAATAGTAACCTCCTACTCGGAGTAGAACTCGACCTCCTGTGGGTCGTCCTCCTCCCCTACCTCTGCTGGTGGCTCCGGGTCCATGACCTCCTCTTCCGGATCCGGTTCTCCCATTGCCGGAAGACCCAAAACCACAGGTACAGCACCTACCACCGGTATGCACATTACCGGAGGTACGAGGTCCTGCAACGCGTGCACCTCGTCCATGGCTTGGTTGTAGTCCTCTTCCCAGCCTTGCCCCTCCTCAATAGTGTCGTCCCGCTCTTGAGTAAGGACCTCGTTCTGCTGGGTCAGAACCTGCACCTGTTGTTGCAAAATCATGATATCGACACGGCTTTTCTTCTTTGCCTTCTTCAGACGATGCAACTGATTATATTGTTCGTTCAGTCGCTTGATCATCGGAAGGAGAACATTGCGGAGTGCGCTGTGAACACTCTCGAAATGATCTCCATGGCTGGTGCTCTCCTTGAGCTTTGCGGCAAGACAATCCGTATGAACATCTTGGCTGTCCATCACAGCTTTTCCTGCCCTCAACTGGAGGCTGAGGTTCGCCTCCGCGGGATTGTACCTTGGGCAACCCGGATCTGTTGCCTCCATGTACCTTTCCCCCCACACATGACTAGCTCACCCCTCCACCGGAACGAGCGCGTATGGAGTGCCCTCCATAGCCCTCACGTATAGTTGGCAGAAATGCGACATGGTGTCACGGGCTGCCACTTGCCACATCCCCTCCGGCTGTCTACCTCTCACCGTGACGGTGAACGGCGCCCAACCGGGTGGCGTGGGTCCTGCAGGAACTGCGACATGTATTGTCCACGTCTTGTTCCCCTTCCCGCCTTCTTCCTTGGTGAAGAACTGCGACATCTCGCTGTACCCAAAATATTGAATCATTTGCCTCAACGTTTTCGGATAACCGCTGCAGTGAGAACAGTGGGATACCACCCACCCGTTCTCCAATTGTATATCCGCTGTCATCTGTAGAAACATATTTGAGAAATATAAAATATTTGTTTGAACAGTAAAACATTGAGTTATAACATAAAACATGTCATTGAACTCATAAAACTTGGAAACATAGTTCAAACTTAAACAAATTTGACTGCTGATCTGCTGTCCAATATGACAGCCCTGACCAGTTTCCATTTCAACCTGATTTAGACCATCCTAAAGGCAAAACCAATTCTGGAGATTAACAAAAAATTTAAAGTTAACTTAAAAATCTTTCCAGAAAGTATTTTCTTGGCCTAAGATCTGTCCTGGTTCAAAAGTTGACAGAATTTCTGGAGAAAATTGGACAGCACCTCCCTGCTTGAGGTACTGATTTGATCCAAGAATTCAGTTAATTCTACACCAAATCTGACAAAACTTTCTGTTACAAAGTTGTCACCTATCTCGTAAAATTTCCAGAACTACCTCATTTTCTATTTTTGGATTTTTATGCAGGACGTTATGCTCAATTTACAGAGAGTTACAGAGAGTGTTTGCTCTGTCCTGTGTTCTGGATAGTTTCAACTCTACTGCATTTTTCGATTGGTTAAGTGATGAAACACCTCTGGACCTCAACAGAAAATTTGTAAAGCTCTTCCAAAGATTTCCAGAAATGTATCATATGACCCCAACCTCGAAATAACTCAACCTCTAGCCTCTGATTAACTTCAGCCTTAATCTCAGCTGAAAACAGGGGATTCTGTCCTTAGTATCCTATAAGTTGAAAACTTGTTAACTTATTATATCCTGAATAAGGGAAGGAGTTACATCAAGTTTTAGTACTCTGGCTTAAAACTTTCAAGTTTTACAATGAAGTTGTTCATTTAGTGGAGTGTGACATCGATGCGTCACCAGATCATGTCGGTACTACGTCCTCACAAAGAAGAACCTATACCGGACTTAGCCGGCTTCGTTAGTTCAGTGGCACTTAAACATCTCTCGCACACGGATACTACACATATACCGTTTTGTGGTTAGACTACCTGCAAATAACTCATACAATCATCAGACTCGGCTGCACACCGAGCCCGGTATCCATACAGTTCATACACCCGGCCGTCATCACTCGCCCAGATGTTCTCAAGCCAAACACGCCTTGAGCTACGTGTTCACGTTACAGACCACGTGACGGGGTCTCCCAAATTTTCCAAAGCACGCCAGGTACAGACGTTGCTCGAATACCCCAAACGACATGAAGAGTCGTAGAGGATATTAAAGCGGGTCGGGTTACCTGCCACCCTAGGGCTCCACCCTTCAGCTTGTGCGCACTGGTGGACAGCACTTACGTGCACCCCCCAAGACATAAAGCGTCCCGAGATGCACGATTTTCCGATATAAGCAAATAGGTTAGTATGCAACTTTCTATACACGAATAACATCCTTATATGGGCTACTAACTCGTTCCTCACTGAATTTTTGAAAAAGATAACCTTTTTAGTGCGTTAAACCTCAAGCGAGCTCTGATACCACGCTGACGCGGCCCCAAAACGGCCTGGTCGAGCCAGGATCACGCTGAGGGGTGCTGCGTTGCACAACACCGGATAACGCACATCAAAGATACAAAGCGGAAGCAAAGTTTTATTACATAAACCAGTTTATGAACATGTTACAACAAAATAAGTCCAGTCTACACTCACGGGAGTAGACTATGCATCGAGTTCACGTTCAGCCCGTGAACGTGTCCCTGCTAGCACGCACACACACTAACACGGTGGTGTGCACAATTCCCACTCGACGGGGTTCCCCTCCTGGGGTTCTGTCTCCTCCTCGGGAGTCCCTTCCTCATAAACCCCTGCAAAAGCTTCAAACACAAGCAGTGAGCACGATGGCTCAGCAAGACTGACCCGTCTCTCCTATACGTGCAATTTCTACATGGATGGTTTTATGGTACATGAGGTAAAATAAGTTGCAAAGGATTCGCCTAATTATTTGAACCTTACTTTCAAGTTTTAGCAGCAGGTTGTGGAGAACCTAACGCTAAGGCACATGAGAGAGCCGCAATCAAACAAGAAACACATTTCTCTCATGTACTTTGCCCAGAGTTGAAAAGAACTTTAATTAGCTCTAAACTACAACAAGACATTAATAAGCAAAGTATGTCTTTCAAATCAGCAAACTTTTTAACATGTATCTAGCCTGTTCTTTCTACGTCACGGTACAGTGAATAACTGGTACTCACTGACCGTGAGGGACGGCGATTATAATCGATTTACACCTGCAGGGTTACCCGACTAACCTGTCACGAACGCCCGTACTCGATGTTGCCTACAGCAACCATCACGGACGTCGTATGCAACCACCTTTCACCCGTTAGCCAAATGTTGAACCAGTCCAATCGTCCCGAGCAATAGGTCTCTGTGCGCGCATCCACAGTGCCGCCAGCCGATTTACACCTCGAGCTGTCAACCTACCCTCTGAATGACCAGCTATGCCTCAACACCCAGCTACCCGAGTTACATCGGTTTCCCGGTTTCCATATAGCCGGTAGGTCTTCGGTACTGTTCTAGCTTGTTCAACAGGCCCGCACACGGCTCGGTCCTCAATCGACACAAGCGGAGCTATGGCACCCAGGCCCCAAAGTCCTGCTTCCCTTACTCTCCGCTCGGTCTCATTTTTCTTGCCATGTGTTTCATTTGCTATCTTTACCTAAGCGATGTTCCTCTAGCCTATTCTCACGAGTAGTTCCAACTACTCGACTTGTACCGAATCCTACACTGTCTTAGCATTGCAGTAGCTAACGAGGTTTTCAAACCTAATCCCAACCCAGGATTTTCTTGGCTATGCATTTGGGTTTCAAACAAGACTCTAATGCAAGAATTTATTGAGTGCTCAAAGTAAGTTCTCAAAACAGTAAAACTTTGTAAAAAGGTTAATGCAAACCGGAGCTTGCATTGCTGCCCTTGGTCATAGGCTAGCTGCTCTTCCGGAGTGACGAAGTCTAAGACTTCGGGTTCCTCCTCAACCTTAGCGACTACATGAGGTAACATGTATATGTATCAATTTAAATGCATTTGAATTGAATTTAAACTTGTGAAGACTATAAGTCTTACTAGACAGACCTAATGATTTTGACATTTTTACTGTGATTTGGTTACAACCTAAACAGAGATTTGGCCAAGTTTCATTTGCAGCAAAGCTTGTTGGAGCTCTCCACAAATAATTATGTACTTGACCTTAATTGTAGCTCTTAGGGTGTTCTAGGGATTTTCATGGAGCAAGCCATGACTTTCTTAAAACTAGATTTTTAGTGGGTTCTAATGGAGTTGGTTTCACCTAATTTGAAGGTTCCTAGCTGAAGATATGAGCTGAACAATTTCAGAGAAATTCTGAAAATGTTTCTGGACATTTTCTATTTTCTGTGGAACAGTTTTATTAATCACACCATTAGGTGGATCAAATGAGCTCAAATGGATCTGATATTTCTATGGTAGCTCTGAGATATTTTGGTGAACATCCCAGCAAAATTTCAGAATTTTTCTCGAAAGGGTTCTCCAGTTAAAATTCTAAACAGTTTAAATTTTAAAGAATTAATTCTGCAGAACTAAGTATTTTCATGAAGTAAAACTTGATTTGCTGGAAATTACTCAGAGAGATGAATTCAACAAAATTTAGTTCACTCGATTTGGAGTTTTCTAGCCAAAGTTATGTGGGTTTGAAGTTTGAACTAAATCTGAAAATCGGGAAAAAGTTTAAACCGCGCAGGGGCGAGCTCCGAAGGCGCCACGTGTCCAGTAGGGCCGGAGCTCCCCTCTCCTTAGAGGATAGCTCCGTGCCTGTCATGTGGCCTAGAAGGACGGACCTCACCCCCTCCACAGGGGCGAGCTCCGAAGGCACCACGTGTCCAGTAGGGCCGGAGCTCCCCTCTCCTTAGAGGATAGCTCCGGGCCTGCCACGTGGCCCAGAAGGCCGGACCTCGCCCCCTCCGCAGGGGCGAGCTCTGAAGGTACCACGTGTCCAGTAGGGCCTTACCCCCCCCCCCCCCTCTCCACAGAGGGGAGCTCCGGGCCTGCCACGTGGCCAGAAGGCCAGACCTCGCCCCCTCCGCTGGGGCGAGCTCCGAAGGCGCCACATGTCCAGTTGGGCCGGAGCTCCCCTCTCCTCAGAGGATAGCTCCGGGCCTACCACGTGGCCACGAGCCGTTCTGCCCGCCCTGGCGCGGTAGGCAGCAGGAGTAAAAGCACGCCATGCCTTGTCCGTACAAGGCATTTAGACCCGCACCTTCCCATGACGAAGAGGCGCGACGCACGCCTGTCAAGAGGTACTGTGACCAGTCACAGTCAAGACAGGCGCACAGTGTCAGGAGCAGTAGACCAATAAATGCTGCGACAAGACATGCCCTGCTACCCCTGCCATCATCAGCCGATACGCCTAGCCTGTGGCCTGGGCAGGGCAGTAGGACGAAGACCCAAAAGCTATTGCCGGAAGACAACTACCAGCATTCATTGCAAGACATGGTAGATAGCAGAAAAGCACCCCGGGACCACCCGTCGGGCCCCGGGGCCCCCCTTGTAAGCCGCCTAAGCCTTGAACTATAAAAGGGTCAGGTAGGCAATGTTGCAAGGGGTTCGACATTTCGCTCAACTCCCTCTAGCACCTAGGACACACCCAGTTCACCTCCAAGCTTAGAACTCTGGTTCTAAGCCCCAAGTAATACACAGAGCAACACAACTCTCGTGGATGTAGAGTTTTACGCTCCGGCGGCCCGAACCACGTAAAAAACCTTGGTGTCAATCCATCTTCATCTCCTTCTACTCAGGCGACCCTCACGATAGGAGTAGCCCCTCCGAAAAATAACCTCCGCGGGCTGCCCTGAGCAGGCCCAGGGGAAGTGTCGACCGCAGACGCTTCGACAGTCATCGATTAACTCACCTGGTTGCATCTCAAAGCGCATGTATTCTTTCTTGAGCATATCTTGTCTTACCTCCTTGATCGGGTTGGATCCTTCGTGGTAGTCACAAAGTGTTTTCCACACATCGTATGCAGATCGGAGGTGTGCAACACGATCAAAGTCACTTTGAGTTAATCCTTGTATGACCAAGTTCCATGCTTTGTTGTTGTTGTCGACATCTCTCATGTTCGTAGCCGTTACTTGATCGTTTGGCGGCACGTCATAAGGCTTGTACAGCTTTTCCCATATTGTGAAGCCTTGCGCCTGGATGAAAGCCTCCATACGTGCCTTCCAAACCTGAAAATCAATGCCACTGAACACACAAGGTTTTGCAGAGTATTTCTCCATGATGATTAGTCAAAACACGTGCAAATCACAAATATTAGAGCACCTTGGCTTTGATACCAATTGTAGGATCGAAGAACACGTGAAAAGCTACCAGAGGGGGGTGAATGGTAGATTTAAACTTTTTAGCGGAAGCAACAAAAACCCCCTCGGCAGAAAATTGATCTGTTAAAGAAACCGTGTATGCGACTGATCTAAACATGTTAAACCGGGAAAAAAGTGGTATATATTATAGAGAATCAAGTCACGAAGACACTACAACAAGAATCACGGAAATCCGTAAGAAAACTCAAGTTATGATCGAAAGATCAAACAAGGGTCAATCTGTTCTACTCGAGTAAAAATGAGATCTGCAACACTGCAAATAAACTAGTGTAGATCAGAAACTACAAATCGAATGACCGTTAAATTTTCACATATGATAGATAATAATGTTTTGAAGACAACCCAAAAAGAATCACGTCAATTGAATCTGTAGAACTCGAGTTATGATCAAAACACCGAAGCACTGTCGTGCTGTCCAGAAACTCAACGAGAAAGACTTGACAAAAACAAGTCGGAGGAACAAGGCACAAAAGCTCCTCTAAATTACAAATTTTATTGATCAAAAAATAATAGGAATAGGCCAAGGTCATCTTACCACGAGCTCTGACCTCCCTTGCTTATATAACCAGGCCGGAGGCCAACCCAATTCAAACTAGGACTCTAATCCTACTCAGTTTCTGAATCGAAACTCTCCGTAACTGCTCAAAACTCTTCTATACGCAGATAGAAGAAATCTTAAGACTTCCAAACACCTTAGGAACGTATCCCACATTCCTAAAACAACTCAACTTCGTGTCGAACACGAAATCCTATCATAACCAACTCAAATCTTTCCATATTTGAGCCATAACCGACTAAGCCGCAGCCTGAGTCCATAATCCAGCCGGTTGGACCTTTCCTACCAATTCTTTACATCCACATCTGTTCATCACGCCTTGGAACCATGTTGCCACGTCCATGACACTCCTTGCACACGTGCAAATACCTTCCAACGACGTCCATGATACCTTCAGATGCATTGTTCTTGATCCAAACATGCTGCGCGACCTCCCAATCAACTCAACCACAATTCCTCCCGAACTTGGTTGTTTAACCTCATCTTCTCCCTAAGACTAGTTCAATGGATCACGTCACCAACCATATCTTGAACTCAAGAAACACCTGAACATGAATAAACAACCAATACTTTCGAGCACAAGTCCGCGACTTGACTCACGTTAGTTCTGAAAACCACAACACCTTACGTGAACACCTCACATAAGCATGTTGCAAACCAAAGCAAAATGTTAACCACCATAAACGGCCATAACACTTCAGGAACTTAGTAAAAGAATACTAAGAAAAATTTCCATAGATGTAAAGCAAGTTCAAAACATTTGCATGGTAAAAACAGAACCATTGCGATTTAGCTCCGGACCTTGCCAAAGCTAACCGGACCTTGAGCCGAAGCTTACCAAAGCTAGCAGAACCTAGCACCGGAACTTACAAAAGCTAGTCGGACCTACCGACGGAGCTAACCAAACACATGTCGGACCTAGCCATAGCAAGTCAGACCTTAACAAAAAGAGTGTTTTGGCAGAATTCAAAACTTCTATCGTCAGAGCCAATGTATTCAGCACACATTGATCTCACAGACTCGGAGACTTCCGAGTCGTTTAACACATGGAGAACCCAGCTGCTGCCATGTCTTCGTGTTGCTAGCGAGAGGAGTCCACGGGCTGTACCTCTTCTCGAGTGCTCATTAGTTATTCGATGTGAGATATTATAAGACTTCCGCTGTAGATATTTACTGTAAATTATTTACAAAGAACCTTTGTAAGCTTCCGCTATTGTTTTATGTAATACATGTTTCCTTATATGTGTGTTGTTGGGTGCCGCACAACACGGCACCACCCAATGCGATTCCTGGGAGAGTGGCATGGCTCTGTGAATGAACGGGTGGCCACGGTCCCTGTCACGCACGTGTAAAGACAAAGACATTTTTCACAGCGGAAGCTTATTTGTTATTACATAAGAGCTTTCTGAAACATAATTTACATAACATATGTTTATA
The DNA here is from genome assembly GCA_030760725.1 of Neostapfia colusana. NCBI lineage: Eukaryota > Viridiplantae > Streptophyta > Magnoliopsida > Poales > Poaceae > Neostapfia > Neostapfia colusana. The sequence goes on along the minus strand of JASWHV010000009.1, from coordinate 35,669,926 downwards.
GTCTGCACTCTCAGGCGTAGACTAAGCAAAAGAGTTCATGCTCAGCCCGTGAACATGTTCCCACTAGCAACACACGCCAATACTCAATATGGCGGCGTGCACGGCTCCCACTCGACGGTGGAACTCTCAGGGAGACCCGTCTCCTCATCCGGGACCTCTTCATCTACGTCCTCACCTGCAGCAATACTTCAACAACAAGCAGTAAGCACGAAGGCTCAGAAAGTCTAACCCGACGCCGCTAGATCATGCAACTCTACATGCTGGAATTTAGACGTACAATGGAATGTAGTTTTGCATAAAGACTCGCCTAGTTACTTGAATCTTATTTTCAGATTTTAGCATAATGTTAATAACCTTGTGCTGTGCAACATAAGAAATCCAGAATCATACAAGAAACGCTTTGTTTCCATGTTACCTGCCTAAGGTGGAAAATAAACTTTAATTTGCTCTATCTACAACACATACTTCATATATCAAGTATCTAATCACACAGCATTTGATTCCATGAAAACAATCCTCTTTATCTACGTCACAGTACAGTGAACAAGTGGTACTCACTGACTGCGAGGGACGGTGATTATAATCGATTTACACCTGCAGGGGTTCACCCAAAAAACACGTCACATATTCCCGTACTCGATGTTGCCACAGAACACATCCCGGACGTCGTACGAGAACACCTTTTACCCGTTAGCCAATTGTTGAAGCGGTCCTACCGTCCCTGGCAGGAGCTCCCTACGCGGAGCAACCACGTGCCCGCTAGTGGATTTACACCTTGCTTCCCTCAACCAGCCCCTCTGGATGGCAAGCATTGCCTCAACCCCCAGATACCCGAATTACATCGGTTTACGGGTTCCCATAATCCTGGTATGTCTTCGGTACATGTCAAGCTTGTTTAACAGAGCCACACACGACTCGGTTTTCAACCGGCACAAGCATAGATATGGCTCACAGGCCTCCAAAGTCCTTCTGCTCCTACCCTATTCCTGGTCTCAAGTTCATGTCATGTGCTCATAATTTGTTTCTAAACCCGAGTAATGTACCCCTTAAGCCTAACCTCGCGAGTAGTTCCAACTACTCGACTTGTACCGAATCCTATGCCTTTTTTAGCATAGCAGTGTCTACTCGAGGGTCACAAACTGGACTCAGAACCCGCTGGGATTTATAGGCTACGCACTTGGAGTTTTCATCCAAGGACCTAATGCACATAAGTCCTAGACAATCAATTCGATGTGGAAGGTAAAACTTTATAAAACGGTATTAATGCAACCCGGAGCTTGTTTTGCTGCGAGTAGTCGAATAAGTTAGACTCCGGGGGGATGCTGTCGAGGATCACCGGTGCTTCGTCGATTTCAGCGACTACACGCAAATGAAATTAAGAATGCATGTCAAATTAAAATGCAATTGAAATCATTGAAGATGTAAAGACTCTAAATTGTGCTAGACCTCAGTATTGACTTTGAAATTTTTACTGTAGAGTGGTGAAGACCTAAACAGAAGATTGGCAAATTTTCATTTGAACCCAAGCAAATTTGCATGGTGTAGAATTAAGTGTATTACAATCCCTTTTTAGAGCCCCTCATTAATTCTATGAATTTTCATGAAGCAAATTTAGACTTTTTAGAAACTAGAATTTATATTGAGTCTAATGGAAGTGACTTCATGTTTTTCCAAGCATCCTAGAGAAAGTTATAGCTTTGGAAAAAATTGGGGAAAATCTGAAAAAGTTTCTGTACATTTTCTAGTCTCTCCAGGGCAGTTCACTTAATCACACAATTAAGTGGACTTAATGAACTCGGATTGATCTGAAGTTTGGCCTGTTAGTCAATGATATTAAATGGAAGTTCCTGACTAAATTTGAGAATTTTCTACCAAGTGGATCTTCAGTAATTAATTCTAATATTTTAAAGTTTAGGGATTTAATTCTGGAAAAGTAAGGACTTTCAAGGAATGAAACTGGTACTGCTGGATAGTACTCCGAGATATGAATCCAACAAAATGTTTTTGACTAAATTTAGATGATTATTTCAGAAGTTATGAATATATAAAGTTTGGATCGAATTCGGATTTATTTTCCCACAGGATATTCCCTTCCTGTGCTAATCTGCCACTGACACCAGGGCCCTGCTGGTTTAATTGAAACTAAACGCGCCCGTGCGCAAACGTTGGATCGTGTCTTCGTCTACCTCCAGCCAACCCCGCGCCCAAGCCACCGGAGATCCAGCGAGGTCGACGTTCCAGGCAATCTAGTGCGCCCCGAAGGCGAGAATCGACGCCCCCACATACTTTTCAATGCTGAACACGATGGGTAAGCTGGCACTGACAGTAAACCGCCGTAGCTCGACGGCGACGAGAGCAGTGCCGCCGAGCCACTTTGGCGACGTGTTTCTGATGACACGGCCACCCAAATGATGCGCCAAAGGCATCACCACGATCAGTGAACCCTAAGGAAACTCGGCATTGCCTCGGTTTGTACCCGAAAGCACGGGAAACCCCGACCTCACCAACGCCCCCCTTCTGCCGAGCTGTTCACCGATGACTCTAGGGTTCCAGTGGGTTTTCTCGATGGGTTTGATCGAGAAGGTGCGCAAGATGATATAGAAGATATTTCTAGATTAAGTTTGGCCGAAGATGCAACGATGGAGCTGAATTTTCCCTAACCCTAGCTCAGTCCCGAAATGAGCTCGTGGAGAAAAAACTTGGAAATTCTAGCAGTAGGAAGGACGGATTGATGAGCGGTTTTCACCGTGAGCTCGAGGAGAAGCTGGCACACAATATTTCTTTCCGCGTCGAGGACGGAGAACAGATAGATCAAGCTGTCCACGGCGGCGATGTCCGAGCGGGTGTGCGGTGGTTTGCCGGAGCGAAAGAAGGAGCTCGACCGACGCCGCTACCACCCGTTTTATAGAAAAGGGAGGATGTAGTAGCTGCCAACAACTGTTTTTCCACACCCCAAGTGAAGCATGAGGTGCCCCGGCGCTCCCTCGGTGTTCCTCGCCGAGAAGCAACGGCGCTGCACCCGATCATGCGTGTGAGTTGCACTGGAGAGGCTGGCAGATGGGACCCACCCCTCTAATTCTCATCCAAATGACTTTGTTTAATTTCTGTAGACCCTAATGCCCCTCTAATTTGCTGGAATCACAAAATGGACATTTGGGAATTTGAAGCAATCAAATTGGAGGCTCATTTTGCTAAATTTGAATCAAACTTGAATCTGAAATTTCAAATTCAGTTTTGAATGGGTGCAAATTTAGCTACCGTCAAGATCTACTCCAAATGAGATGAAATTTGGTGGAGTAACTCAGAAAACTATGATGAGTTTGAATCTAAAGAAATCTTTTGAATCCAAATGATGAAAGTAGTTTGAATTTGAAATCTGAATTCAAACTGTCTTTTTAATAATTGTATCCAAAAGTACTCCAAACATGCTTGGATTTGCATGAAACTTGGCATGAGCATTCCTAAGGAGGTTTGGAACTTGATAGGGAGCTCATCCTACAGAGGAATTCATGTTTGGAACAATAAATTGGGTTTGTGTTGCTTCTTCTCTTAGGTGTTCTATTGATGTTTGTTACTTGCTCTTTAATCATGTTCATTTGACTTCTATAAAATGAGCTGAGTGTATGAGTTGATGACAATTTAGCAAGCCCAAATTTGGGTCCTTTACAACTACAATACCCGGATTGGGTGACGGCCATGTAATAAAAGTTGAACAACTTCAAAAGAAATTAAGTTTGGGAATTGGTGTAGAAACTGAATGCCAACATTTTGTACACCAAGTGGGTGTTCTGTAATAAACAAGACGAACATGGAGTGGTGACAAGGAACAACACAAGACTTGTGCCCAATGGGTACTCACAAGATGAAGGTTTGGACTTCAATGAAACTTTTGCTCCCGTGGCTAGGCTTGAGTCAATTTGTATTTTATTGGCCTATGCTACTCACCATGATCAAGCTTTATCAAATGGATGTGAAAAGCGCCTTCCTTATTGTAACAATCAAAGAGGAGGTGTATGTGGAGCAACCCCGGGCTTTGAAGATCAAGAATATCCTAACCATGTTTAAAAATTGCATTAAGATCTCTATGACCTCAAACAAGCTCCTAGAGTTTGGAATGAGTGTCTTAGGAATTTTCTTAATAAAAGTGATTTTAGGATAGGAAAGCTGATTATACTCTCTTGAAAAGGATTTTTATGATAATCTATTTGTACTAAATATATGTGGATGATATTATATTTAGCTTTACTAACTAATCTTTTTGTGATGAGTTTAGCAAGATAATGACAGAGAGGTTTGATATGTCGATGATGGGGGAGTTGAAGTTCTTTATAGGTTTTGGAGTCAAATAACTCAAGAATGGTATGTTCGTAAGTCAAATGAAGTACACCCAAGATATACTCAAGAATCTTGACAAGGAAAATGCCAAGCCTATCAAGACGCCCATGCGGACAAATGGACACCTTGACCTCAACGAAGATGGAACAAGCGTGGACCAAAAGGTATATCACTTCATGATTGGTTATTTAATTTATCTTTGAGTATCTAGGCCCAACATCATGATTAATGTGTTTATGTGTGCAAGATTTCAAGACACACCCAAAAAGTGCCATTTAAGGGCTGTTACGAGAATACTAAAATATTTAGTTCACACACACCTAACATAGTTCTACGGTATCCAAAAGGAAAAGTTTAATCTCATTGGATACTCCGATTCCGATTATGCCGGATGTAAGGTTGATAGGAAGAGTACATCCGAAACTTGCCAATTCTTGGGTAGGTCTCTTGTCTCATGGTCATCCAAGAAGCAAAACTCCATTGCTCTTTCCACAGTCGAAGCGGAGTATGTTGGAGCCAGAAGTTGTTGTGCAACGTGAACCGCATTCCACTTCTATGCAACAATTAAAGTGCCATTAAAATTTCCCATAACTCTGTTAGGCACTCCAGAACAAAACACATAGACATTCGTCACCATTTGTTGAGAGGCCGTTCAATCAAGGGGGATATAGTCATCTCACATGTTAGAACCAAAAAAACAAGTAGCTGATATATTTACCAAGCCACTTGATGAGAAGCATTTTTATGAACTTAGGAATGAGCTAAACATCCTTGATTTTCAGAATGTGGATTAAATTGTTGCACATATACTGTGATATAGGATAGGTTTACAAAATTAAAATGGTTACAAAACATTGAATGTGATGTTTTTGGAAAATCATCGAATTCAGCTTTCTAAATGCCCTTCGGAGCAAATATGGTCATAGTTGGCGTGATTTATTGCATGATGACCATATTAGACATATTTTTGAAAACTTAACTATAATGAACTTGTATATATATATATATATATATATATATATATATATATATAATCGTTCTTCATTTCCTTATTATCCACCAATAAGAAATACCTGAAAGAAGATGCGTAGGCCTTCAGTCATGGTGCAATGAATAATCGTAGATAGAGTGACGGAAGAAGTTCGATCTCATATAGCTATCTGAAGTCTTTCCTTTCAAAGTGAAATGATTTTCCTTTTACGTTGAGATATTTGAATTGGATTTTCTTTCACCACTACTGTCGTAACGCACAGAAAACAAGTCCGGTGTTGGGTCCTCCAGACTAGTCCGAACCCATCCAAACAAGATCGGTGTCGGGGTATAAACCACACCTGAACCCAAGCAGTTCTTTCTCCTTTTTTCTTTTCCACTTGTGTCCACAACCTTCTCAACCGCCTCCAAGGTGATTTTCACCACAAACCACCAAATCTTCAGCCAAATCATCGGATCTTCGAGTTTGGAGTGCGAGGAACTCTTGACCATCAATTTGTCATTGATTCCCCGTAAGATTTGGTATTTTTCTATCACTCTCAAGGTATCCTTGACCTAATCCTCTTTTACATCAAATCCTTTTGTATCCATAGGTTTAGGTCAAATTTATTTTGGAATAACTTGTAGACCATCCTTGCTATGTCCTTGTGAAGTATCGCTAGACATTTTTCAGAATTTGTGTGAGATTTAGAAATTTAGGTTTTAAAACTGTAGAGTCGGGACTAGTCCGGACTTGGGTACTGGACAAGTCCGGACTTGGGTACTGGACAAGTCCGGACGTACCTAACTAGCCCGCACCTGTGTCCTGGACAAGTCCGGTGTCTGACAGTTTTAATCCCTAAATTTGGTTTCGCATGATCCATTCCATCCTTTCATCCGTGAATCTTATTTCCACGATCTATAATTGTCAGGATGAAGAAGGAATCGGAGAACCGTGAGATAAGTAGCAAGATGAGAGCCGAAGCCGAGTCCTCGACTTCTCGCCCAAAATGAACGGTTGCCAAGAAGGTCGCTAAGACCACCACTGACATGGACAAGTGGCCGGCCTCCCAGTCACGGCGTTGAAGCAGTGATAATAGTGAGGCTGCTAGGGGACCGATTGGGTCCTTGTTGGTGTGGGCGCCCATTCGGGACCCAAACCGCCAGACCCACTTGAAGGACTACAGCCGCAATGCTACAGGTGCTCAAAAGAACTGCCAGGAAAAAATCTACATCTATGAGAACATGACTGAAGATCCGAGGTTTTGGAGGGACTTTAATTGTGATTATTATCGCACCATCTACAGCGCTAAGAAGAAGCCCGTGATGTTCAGTGGGTGGATTGGGCATACATGGCCAAGAAGTATAACACCATTTTCATGGAGGTAGAGGCATCTTGTGAGTTCCACTTGATTAAGAAACATATGGGCATGGAGTACCCGTGGGACAATGAGGAGATACTTTAGTTTTACACTACGGTGTATTTTCACCCAGAGAGAGAGTTGCAGGTCACATGGATGACACACGGTGAGCAGTACACGATGTTCTACAAGGATTTTGCCAAGATTCTTGGGTTGCAAGGGACCTTGAGTGCTCCATTCAAGATTATTGGATTTTGCAGGATCGAGCGACTCGATATGACTTAAGGAACAAAGGTAAAGGTACTTTATTTCACTTCTTTTACGTCCATGAAAACTAGCAAAATAAACAACCTGTATTTATGCAAACCATGCGGTTATTCTTTCTTCTTAAATCTTCACAGTTCACACCACTAACCAGCAAAAATGTTTGTTTCTGGTGGTGGTAGGAAAAAACAGTCACCAGCTCGTCGTGCTCACAGCTCCCATGGCCGTGAGTATAGTCATCAACCTACTTTGCCATCCATGCCCGAGGATCCTGATCCATGCCAACTCTCTCCGAGTATTTGAGAGTATGGGATGGTCTGGATGGATGCTATCCAGGAGGAGCAGGGTGGAAGTGATGCCTTCCAGTTCCAGGATGTAGCCACGTGGAGCTATTCCGTCTATGCACCAGTGACCGCCACCTTCAGCAACGAAAGTGCTGAAGCATCTACTACAGCTAGGGTACAATGAAGTACAGCAGAATGCTGGCATCACTTCGCTAAAAACAAAAAATTTTGAGATGGTAAGTGGGTTGTCTTTTCTGCAACATGCAAATACCGCAGAAAAACTGTCTTACTGCAGCTTCGAGTGGTGGTATGTGACACTAGAATCGCCATACTCTGTATGTTTGAGAAATGTGACAGACCGAGATCCGTACCATCCAGGATCACAGAGGGTGGTGCCGCACAATGCGACACCCAACAGCGCACACGATAAGGAAACATAGTATTACATTCCAAACTTACTGAATTTGTACAAAAGTAGTACACACATTCAGTTTACATCTACTTTACAGAGTCTACTGCAGCGAAAAGTATTTATACAACTCACACATACACCTAACTAGCAAAAGTTGGTTGTCCAGCCCTACGGAACACCCACACTAGCTACACCCAGCTTCACTGCAGCGTGTACGGCTCTCACACAGCCGTAGTCCCCGACGGAGGATAGCCCTCGCCGGTGGACCTGTACTCCGAGTCCATGGGGTACTCCTCACCTGCAAACACTCATAGCAGCAACAATTCATTTTTCTTTATAATTAGTAAAAAACTATTGGATTTTTCTAACCAAAAAATCCAGTGAGCAAGATGGCTCAGCAAGTCTTAACCGACTCTCCTAACCTTGAAACACTACATGCTGATCATAACAAAAGTAGGATGGCAGTTTGCAGCAAAGGACACGCCCACAAGTTCATCCTAAATTCGTATTTTAGCCATAAGTTAACGTTTCACAAATCTGAAATTTAGTGAGCGATATTTGGTGGAACACATGTAGCAATACAATTTTATTCATAACAGGAGTAACGTATCAAAATCATTCCATAGATTTACTACGTCACGACATAGTGAACAAGCGGTACTCATAACCGCGAGGGATTGCGAATCGACTCAATATACACCTGCAGGGATACCCGAATAGCACGTCATGTACACCCATCCTCGGAGCTGCAAACCACGCTCAACCGATGTCGTACGGGATAACCTTTCACCCAACAGCCCAAACGTCGAACTGGTCGCACCGAAACAAGTAGGAGGTTCCCTACACAGAGCATCTCTCTATGCCTGTTACCGGATTTCCACCATGCTGCCCTCAATCTACACCTATAAATCGGTGTGCTATGCCTCGACGCCCGGAGGTATAGGTTACATCAGTTTATCGGACCACATATATTTGATATGCCTTTGGTACATTCAAACTTGTTCAGTGGGGCCGCACACGGATCGGTCCTCAATCGACATGTGCAGGGCTACATACACAAGACTTCCTCTTGCTGCGTCCTTGCCCCTGACTAGTCTCATTTTTCTTACTAAAGTTGTCTCACTTCTCGAACCAATCCCGTATGGGGCAAATCCTATACTTGCGAGTAGATTCCAACTACTCGACTTGTACCGAAGTCTATAAACATTAAGCAAAGCATGATCTACTCGAGGACTTAGACACTATCCTCACTCTCTTTGGAATAATCTGGTTATGCAATTAGAGTTTCATCCATCCTAAACTTAATGCACATACATACCTTAAACTAAGTGAATATAAAGCAAAACTTGATAAACTTTGTTAAACGCAAACCGGGGCTTGCCTTGTTGCTGCTGGTCAGTAGTGAAGGTCTCCTCCGGAGGTATGAAGTCCAAGATCTCCGAGGTTTCCTTGCGTTCAGCGACTACACGTAATCAAATTAACGATATGTGTCAATTTAATGCAAATATGTTGAATTGACAACTATAAAGACCACAACTCTATATAGCCATCCCTTTTGAATCTGAAATTTTTACCGTGGCTTGGTGAGAACCTAACCAGAGACTTGGATAAATTTCATTTGAACCAAAGCTCATTTGAGCCCTGCACAAATAAATGTCTGGCCTTTACTAGAGCTTCTAAATATTTCCAGGGATTTTCATGGAGCAAACCATTACTTTCTGTAAACCAGAGTTTGGGATGGTGCTAATGTAGTTGGTTTTATGTCATTTGAAGAATCCTAGAGAAAGTTATGCCCTAATCAAGATTTGAGTAAATTTCTGAAAAATGTTTCTGTCCATTTTTCTATTTTCTCAGGGCAGTTCACTTAATCACACCATTAGGGGGACTAAATAAACTTGAATGGATCTGAAATTTTTCATGTGAGTCAGGGATATTCAAATGAACATCCTGACCAAATTTCAGAATTTTCCATAAAGGTCATATCCAGATAAAATTCCTAACATTTTAAATTTTGCGGAATTAATTCTGGAAAAAGATTAAGTTTCATGGACTGAAACTTGTTTTGATGGAAAGTACTCAGAGAGATGAATCCAACAAAATTTGGTTACCTCTACACAAAGTTATGGTCTTCCAAAGTTTGGGGAAAATTCTGGAAAAGAAAAATCCGTGAACTGTTTAAACCCTGACAGAGGCGAAGTTGCCTGGCTCCTACAGAGTCTCGTTCTGATCAAACCTCGGCCCTATAGCTCCGTGGTATGCTGTAGATCAACGATATGAACCCAAAAACTTCCCAAACGGCCAGCAAGTATGAGCTCACCGGTGACCTAGGGCGAATTCCGGTGGCGGCTCGAAAAACTCGATGAACAGATCCTATACTCGATGTTTTTCGGTGCATGTTGATCCAAGATGATCGTAGGGACGTCTAGAACATGTGATGCACTACAGAGGAGCTATGATCAACTAGACGTCAAGAATTTTGGCAGTTTGAGGACGTCGGTTCTCTGAACACCCGCGCGGTAAAAAGAGAAATTCTCCCTCGACAGTGGACGAAACGAATAGAGGTTTTCACTGGAGGTTTGAGCAGCCTAGGGTGCGTCTATTTGTTGTTGATTGATGCCCATGATACGGCTTAGAACAGCAGGACACCGGGGAGCAGAGAGTGTCCGAAGGCGGCAGAAACGTGGGAGCAGAAAACAGAGCACCTGGTGCTCGGCTCGGTTCAGTGGTGAGGAGAAGAACGCGGCTGGGCGTCGTGCTGGACTTCACAAAGCCGAAAACTACCGTGAGGTGGAGGGTTGGGGCGAGCGCAGGCGAGACGTGGCCGAGCGGCGATCACCGAGAGAACTTAGGCTCGGTTGAGTCGCTTCCCTCTGTTTTCAGTCACTGACAGTGGGTCCCTCCTTCCCCTCTAATTCTTCTCTTTTATTTTCACTGATAATATCTCAGCTTCACAATTAAATTGTAGACTTAGCCACAAAGTCATGAGATGAATTTTAATTCTTCAAATTGGAGTTGGTTTGGCTAAATTTGATTCACACCTGAATTTGAATTTCAAATTCAGTTTTGAATTAATTCAAATATAGCTCCCAACCAGATGAACTCCAATGAGGATGCAAATTGGTGGAGTAACTCAGAAAAATGTGCTGAGTTTGAATGTGAAGTCACCTTTTGAATCCAAGTGATGAAAGTAGCTGAAATTTGAATTTGCATTCAAATTAACCCTTTTTAAAATGGTATACAGAAGTGCCTCAAAATGGTTTGGATTTGCATGAAACTTGGCATGAGCATTCTTAGTAATGTTTAGGGCCATTAGTCTGAGCTCAGCCTCTCATGTTTACATGGGAGACATCCTAATTTTGGATTTGTGATTTTTTGCTCTAATCAACCTATTGATGGGGTTTACTTGCTCTTCACATGTGTTCATGAGATCACCACAGTTTGGGCTGTGGTGTAGGTGATGTGGTGAACACTCTAGCAAGTGAAATCTTGGGCTTTTACATCCCTCCCCCTTAAAAGAATCTCATCCCGAGATTACAAAAAGAAGAGACTAAGATGTAAGAGGAATTACTGTGACGAGATGCCAAGAAATCCGGATAATTTGAGCGAAGGAAATCCTCGCTCTCCCACGTCGCTTCCTCAGTGGTGTGGTTGCTCCACAAGATCTTGTAGAACCACAACGTTCGGTTACGCGTGGTCTTAGCCTTCTCATCAATAATTTCAACCGGATATTCAGCGTAGGTCAGATCAGGTTACAACTCGCCATTGTCCTCAGTGGGAACAACAGCTGTATACTTCAGACATTTTTGGATTTGGGAGACGTGGAAAATGTCATGAACACCAGAGAGAGATGTCGGTAGTTACAGTGTATATGCCACTGGTCCATATTTCTTGGTGACGGCATAGGGTCCGATAAATCGGGGAGCGAGTTTCCCCTTCACGCCAAATTGGTGCACGCCCTTCATCGGAGAAGCACAGAGATAAACTCGTTCTCCAACGTCGAAGTACAGAGGCCTACGCCTCTTATCAGCGTAACTTTTCTGTCGGGATTGAGTGGCTTTCAAGTTTGCTTGAATCATCTAAACTTGCTCTTTGGCGTTGTTCACTAGATCAATCCCGAATGCGACCCTTTCACCGGATTCGCACCAATTCAATGGGGTGCGGCATTTGCGACCATAGAGAGCCTTATATGGTGCCATCTTGATACTTGCTTGATAGCCATTGTTATACGAGAACTCCGCCAACGGTAGATGATCATCCCAATTGTTACCATGGTGGATGGCACACACTCTCAGCATGTCTTCTAACACTTGATTCACCCTGTCAGGTTGTCCATTGGTATGAGGGTGATATGCGGAGCTTCTAATCAGCTTGGTACCCAAAGAAGCGTGCAACTGCAACCAGAAATGAGCCACGAACAGTGCACCTCGATCTGAGATTATTGTCTTGGGTACTCCGTGCAATCATAAGATTTTTGCAATGTATGACTCCGCATACTTGCTAGCATGGTAATTTGTATGCACAAGAATGAAGTGAGCTGACTTGGTTAACCGATCAACGATTACCCAAATGGAATCATGCTTGTGAAAAGTCATGTGTACTCCCACAATGAAATCCATGCTCACATCTTCCCATTTTCATGCTGGAATTTTCAGGAGTTGCATCAGCCCTGATTTCCTCATGTGATCCACCTTCACTCATCTACACGTATCACATTCAGATACATATTTTATAATTTCTCGCTTCATCCGTGTCTATAAAAATTCACTCTTCTAGTCTTGGTACATTTTGTTGCAGCCCGAATGAATAGAGAACTTAGACAAGTGAGCTTCATCTAGGGTCTTCTTTCTCAGCTCCATATTCCGGGGTACGACTATGCGGTCATTGAATCATAGCGTCCCCTCTTCATCCTTCCGGAAACATTTGATATCAACTCTGTCTATCCGTTTCCAGAGATGTGCCATGCCCTTGTCAATTTTCTGAGCTGCAATAATATCCTCCCTAATAGTAGGGATGAGAGCAAGGTTGTAGAGTGATCCATATGGAACCAACTATAAACTTGGTTCTCCCCCCTCATCGGTGTAATAGTGAGGTTTTGGACATGTGATTTCCGACTCAGCGCGTCGGTAACCACATTCGCATTTCCAAGGTGGTAATGAATCTCAATTTCATAGTATTTGATTAATTATAACCACCTCCTTTGTCCCATATTCAGATCCTTCTGGGTGAAGATATATTTTAAGCTCTTGTAGTCGGTGTAGAGATGCACCAAGTTTCCAAGAAGGTAGTGTCTCCACATTTTCAGCGCCAAAACCAAAGCAGCGATCTCAAGATCATGAGTCGGATAGTGCTGCTCCTGGTTTCAATGTTTGCGTGAGCCATACGCAACCACCCGTCCTTCTTGCATCAATACGCAGCCAAGCCTGACACCGGACGCATCACAATATACGTCGAAAGGCTTGGTTGTATCCGGTTGAGCAAAAACTGGGGCTGTTGTGAGATGCTTCACCAATGCTTGGAACGCTCCTTCACATGCTGAGTTCCAAACATATTTCGTACCCTTCTTCAATAATTCAGTCATTGGCTTAGCAAGCTTGGAGAAGCTCAATATGAACCTCTGGTAATATCTCGCTAAACCAAGGAAGCTTCTGACTTCATGGACAGAAGTGGGCGCTTTCCATTTCAGCATCTGTTCAATCTTTCTTGGATCAACCACAATGCTGCTGACATGATCTGTCCCAAAAATGACACTTGGCTGATCCAAAACTCGCTTTTGCTGAACTTGGCATAAAGCTTGTGGTCCCGCAATCGTTGAAGGATGATACACAAGTGTTCGGCGTGTTCTTCTTCCGACTTGGAGTAAACCAAGATGTCATCAATGAACACCACCACGAACTTTTTCAACTCCAGCATGAACACTGAGTTCATGAGGTACATGAAATGTGCCGGGGCGTTGGTGAGACCAAAAGACATGACGAGATATTCATATAGTCTATATCTCGTCGAGAATGCCGTCTTCGAAATATCCTCCACCCAGATTTTTATTTGATGATACCCAGAGCGAAGGTCCATCTTTGAAAACACACTAGCACCCACGAGTTGATCGAACAGTATGTCAATGCGGGACAGTGGATACTTGTTCTTGATGGTGACGGCGTTGGGCGGTCGGTAATCCACACACAACCGCAATGTTTCATCTTTCTTCTTTATGAACAGTGCCGAGCATCCCCATGGCGAGGAACTTGGTCTAATGAAACCTTTAATCAGCAAGTCATTGAGCTGTTCCTTCAACTCCGCTAGCTCATTCAGAGCCATCTTATATGGTCTCCATGATATTGGTGTAGTCCCGGGTGCAAGTTCAATCTTGAACTCCACATACGTTCAGGTGGCGTGCCCGGAAGATCATCCGGAAACAAATCGGGGTATTCTCGGACTACGGGGATGTCATCCAACTTGGGAGCTTCAGTATTATAGGCTGCTGAAACTTCCGGGACAGGACTGTCTAATAGGATTGAATGTGGACGGTGGAATAGAGAATTCAAATGAACCGTCCGTGATAGAGTTTCCAGTACAGCGCCGTGTTAGCATAACCATGGCATTTCTAAGATTGCATCAATCTTTTGTCCCGCAAGGATAATCAAAGTAGTGGGATATATCTTCCCACCTAAGCGCAGTGGTGCTTTTGGAATTATCATATTCGCTGAAATCTTCTGTCCCGGTGAGCAAATCATATATGAGTAATCAGTTGGGAAGACTTGCAGTTGACGCTTAGCCATATATGATGCACTTATGAAACTGTGGGTTGCACCCGAATCAAATAAGATGATGATTGCATGATCGTTGAGAGTGAACATACCTGCCAGCATGTTCTCTCTTTCCAGGGCGTCCTCGTTGTCGAGGTAACAAATGCCCCCGGGTCGCTGACCTCCCTTCTTAGCCGGTGGTCAGCCTCGAGCACCGCCCTTATATTGGGCTTGCCCGCTGCTTTGCTGCCCCTGTGGGCAGTCCTTGGAGAAATGACCGGGCTGGCCACACGTATAGCATGTGTAGTGAGGCGGTCCTCTGCTTACCGGTGGATAGAATCCTGGGGCGCGTTGTGGCTGTGGAAACGCCCGAGGTACCATCTGTTGCTGTTGCTTCTGTTGCGGTTGCGGTGGTGGCATCGGCGGTCGGAATAGGGATGGCTGATAAGGATGACCTCCAAACTGTTGTGGTCGTGCCGGTGGATGCCACTGCTGACCGGATGGATGATGTTGTGGTCGTGTCCAATACACCATTTTGTATTTTTGAGGAGCTCCACCCCCGCTGCTCAGAGGAGTGCTGCGTTTCCTTTGCTAAGCAGCAAATTCCCGCTGAGCATCTTCTTGGAGAATCGCGGCATTGATGAGGTCATTGAAGGTGCCATGATTGCATTGCACGAGATGAGTCTTCATCTCGTGATTTAAACCCTGATAGAACTGCTCGTGCTTTCTCTCCTGGGTGGAGATGTAGTCCGATGTATATTGTGCCAGATGGTTGAATACACAGGAGTAGTCATGGGCACTCCTCCAGCCTTGCTTCAGTTCCAAGAACTATTGGAACTTTCTCTTCATCATACCAGGAGGTCTGTGATAGGCGCGGGACGCCTCGCGGAATTCTCGCCATTCGACGGCGTGGCCAGCATGTAGTGAGGCAAGATACTTTGCCCACTGTGCACCGGCGGCACCGTGAAGCTGTTGCGCCGCAAAGAGAGTCTTCTGCCGCTCCGTGCATTGGAGCAGCCCGAACTTGGACTCGATCATCCGTAGCCAGTTGTCGGCCTCCAGTGGTTCCGCCGCTTCGGTGAACACCGGAGGATGTGTACTCATGAAATCCGAGTACGTAGTGACGTGGGCTCATGAAGCCCCCTTTATTGACGCGTCCCCGCCTGGGACGTATTCTGGACAATCGTGCGGAGCAGGTCGACCTGCTCCTCACGAGAGCCAACCAGCGCCGATATCACATTCCCTAGCGTAAGCGGAGGCGGTGGTGGTTGCTGCGGGGTGTTGTCGTAGGCAGGTGGCTGGGAGACATCACCCCCTTGATGACTCGAGCCTCCGACCTCGTGCGTGGCCTGGGTATCAACCATCTGCAATCATAACGACAATCCAATCAGTCCCACAACATACCCCATGCAGTCCATAAAATAGTAGTAAAACATAATAACAGTAAACATGCGATACATCTCGTACATGGATAATGTAATAACTTTGCACAAGCTACACCATTACCAGACCAAATACAAATTAGTGAAATCCAAATTGATGGACTTCTTCTTTTGAAGTTCATCTCAACTAGATTTGGTCACTACGAGACGTTAATATCGCTTTGTCATGATGTATACTACCCTTTATCTTCAATACGACACAACCATGGTCTCTAGGGGAAAGAACATGAGTAGGTAATATACTCAATTCCGTCACTAGTTGAAATAACAACTCATGAGTATATCCTACCCGTTGGGTGTAATAAAACCCCAATAGGTACAACAATCCCTCAAATGAGTTCAACTGTTCATCCCTCTGCCCGGAATGGCCAGTTTCTACATACCCCAGATTTTGACCTGGTACATGGCATTTTCATAACTCAAGTTAAATACCACAGTTAAAGTTAACTTCAACATCTTTCCAACGAGTATTTATTTGCCCCCATATCAGCTCTCAGTAAAAAGTTATGATAACTCAAAATTGACAGAATTCCTGAAATAATTTCAACATCACCTCCTTTAAAAGTTGCTGTTTTCAACTCAAAATTCCACTGAATTCTGTACTGCAGCTGCACAAACTTTGAATTACAAAGATGCAACACATCTCCTAAACTTTCCAAAAATGTATTCTATGACTATTCTTGATTTTTCTACAGGAAGTTATGATTGAAAAACAGAATAGTCCAGAGAGAGTTTCTAAGTCTGTCCTGGTTCTGGACAGTTTAAACTCCTCTGAAATTTCAACCAGTTTGATGTGTGATTCTGTTCTGGGAGTCTACAACAAAGTTGCAGAACACTTCCTCATCTTTCCAGAACAATTCAAACCGGGGCTTTCCTGTTTTGCAGGTAACTAAAAGTATATAAATCAGTTAGTTGCTGATCACTTGACGCTTAATCACTCGATCTCCTTGCTCCTTGATCCAAGCTTCACTTGCTCAAATTTTTCCACTTCAACACTACATGTTATGAAGATGCATATGCAATTAATTATAAAGATTTTGCTATCAATGCCCAATGACAAGTTAAAAACAGAACCTATGATTAGAAGTAGGAATTTAACTGATTCTAGTGGATGCAGTTGGATTTAGCCAATGGGATCAAGTGCTAAATGTTTCTTCTAATTGCGGTATTTTCACCTAAGAAAAATACACTGAAAAGTAATTATCCATAGCTCTAGTGGAGCTGAATTTTTTCATGTGGGTTCCTTGTCACAAGAAAGTATTCGAGACTGAAATTCAATACTTTTCATTGAGTAGTTCATCCAGAACAATTCCCTAAGCATTTAAGCTAAAAAGAATTAATTCTGAAATAATTTGCATGTTCATGCAAAACCAAGTGAAGTACAATTTCAAAAATAGCTTATGGAGCATGCATGAATTTTCCAAGGATTTTTTGAGCTAAGAATTGCCCATAACTGATTTTACAAAGCTGGGACTTTTTCCGAAAAAGGTTTCTGAACCCATTTGAATACAGAATTTTGTATTCTAAATTTTCCTACCCAAATGAACTCCAAATGATCTGAAATATTAACAGGAGTTCAATAATATCCTAAAGAATATTCTGGAAAAATTTGGGAAATTTGGATGAACCAAACTCCCTCAATAATTCATTTACTGAAAAGATTCAACGAATTTTCCAGAATTTATTATTAACTTTCGTACAAATTGGGTTGAAAATTTGGATAGAGCTTTCCAAGCTGAACCTAATCCAATTTGAATCACCCAATTTGGAGTTTCCACCATAAAGTTATGTGCTTCTAAAGTTTGAATGAAATCTGCAATTCAAATTAATCCGGAAAAAATCAAAACTCTGACACCGGGCCCAGGTGACATGGCGGTTCCTCAGTGCAGAACACACGGGCGACGGAGTTAACAGCACACAAGCCACAAAGTGATCCGGAGCCACATACAATCTTATTCAACATATACAGAGGCTGACGCGTAGGCCCGGCGAGGTCATCTTCAACCTCGCGTCGGTTCTCACGCGCGCCCGCCCCTTGACGGAGCTCTTCGGATCTCGACTTCCCGGCCACCTCCCGCGCCAAAAGTTGCCTCTAGGCTCTAAACCAATGCTAGGAACATGCCGGTAAGGTCTCCCCGAGCCGGCGATGTCCCTAGTACGGCTTGCGACGAGCGGCAGCTAAATTCTAACTCCGGCGACGTCAAACTCCATCCCGAGACCCCTAAAACCGAGAATATTTGTTCCTAAAGCATTACTGCACCATGGGGATGCTCGACGTGGACACAAACTTGATCCAAGAGGTCGCAAAACCCTTTGTCACCGTGCACCCATGGTTCCCCGCCATGGCCCATTAGAAAAACATGAAATTGGCCGAATAATGCAGTTTCATGCTAGCGTTAGGAAGAGGAATTGATCACTACCTAGTCTAGCTTGTGTGTGCACAATTTGGTGAACCCTAAACGATAATCGAGCGAGAATTTGATGAATCCTTACCGTAGACTCGGTTTGCACAGGCCGGAGGAAAAACTGGAAATTCTTTGGCGAGCTTCCACGGCTTGGGCTGAGGTTAGGAGAGGAGCAGCCCGAGGTTCTAGCGTGTCTCAGAGTTCTCTGGCTCGGCCGTGAAAGGCTCCCGTTAGTGCTGTCCACGTGAGCCTCAAACTTTGGTTGCTTTCGGCCGCCGTGAGGAGAAGACGTTCTCGGTGTGGAGAAGCTTGAACTCACTCAGTTTTGTGTCGAGGAGGTCGAGGGAGCAACCACGGTGCTGTTTTGCTACTCGAGGGGCTCTGTTCGCCTGGGAACGGCTGGCTCACGATCGACCGAAGGTGGCGGCGAGGTTGTCGCTCTGTTTTTGCTCAAGGGAGAAGCTGAGTGTCGGGGTAACGGTTTGTGGGCAAAATGGACACGGCTTGAGGTGAAAGGAACGTCGAGCAGGTTGCCAGCACAAGGGAAGCTGCTTGGAGGTGTCCCTGCATTGCAACACGCTGTCGCCTGGTGAAGCTTCGGTGTGTTCGCGCGTGACAGAGTGAACCGACTCAATTGCTGAATTTTGTGTGCTGTGGATGACCAGTGGGTCCCATAATTCAGCCCTCCCTCATCCCTCTAAAAGATCTCCAATTTGGCCAGTGTTATAATTCAAATGTTGGAGCTCAAATCTGAAATTCAATTGGACAATTGTGCAAGTGTCATCCAAATTCAGATCTGAAATTGAATTCCTATGCAATTTAATGCCCCCCTTGAAAGGAATAGCAAAGCACCTCCAAATTTTCTCAAACTTTGCCATCCCTCCATTTTGGACCTGAGGAATTCAAATATGAAACCTGATTTTAAAATTAGCTGCTGCAAATGGGATTTTTAACACAACAGTTTGCATTTCTATTGTTCTGCCCTCATTTGAAATTAGAGTTGAACAAATTGAGTTCAAAAGCTGAATTTAAACTTCCTCTTGCACATGAGAACTTCACAC
This sequence comes from Neostapfia colusana, assembly GCA_030760725.1. Classification (NCBI taxonomy): domain Eukaryota; kingdom Viridiplantae; phylum Streptophyta; class Magnoliopsida; order Poales; family Poaceae; genus Neostapfia; species Neostapfia colusana. The sequence goes on along the minus strand of JASWHV010000009.1, from coordinate 35,650,653 downwards.
ATGGTGTGTAATTCAATCATGGCTTAAAATAGTTCAAATGAACGTGTGAGCTCATTGGGTTGGACACTCATGTGCATCATCACGTGTAGAAAGTTTTTGTAAGTCCCATTTTTCATAAACTTGAAAGCAAATTGGGGTGGACACTCATGTGCATCAAGGTGCACCACAAAGTCTAGCTACTCCTCCCGTAGTCCCCCTGCTCGGAATTTGCGTTTTACCGCCGGAGCACGTGAAGAACCGACGCTAGCCAATTCGGGAAATTCGTCCAACTTGCTTGATCATCCGTTCTATAATTCAAACCACAGAAACTAGTAGCCCTAGCACCCTCCTACGCCGAAGCTCGAAGAAAACCGGAATTCCTTTGCCCTGGACAACGAGAAACCGCCGGCGGCGGCTAAAACCGCCGTGGTTCATGGTGACAACTAGTTTTCCGCCGTTTTCTGCAAGGGTTAAACACTGTTCCACGTTCCCCGACCACTAGGGATGCTTTAGGGCAAACTAGCTTGCCGGGAGAAGCTTAGGACACGCCGGAACGCGATACCGAGCTACCGAGCCGCCCCGCCGATGCCAGCCCACCTCTGGCCGTTTTCATGCGGGGAAAACTTGCCCGGCTGCAAGGCCGTGGTCCGAGGGTGGTGTAGGGCGAAACCGGAGCTGATTTGGTGGAGAATAGAGGGAGAACGAGCGACGCCACCTCTCTGTCCAGCGTGCGCGCGCGCTCTGGCGAGAGGTTGAAGAAACACCTAACCCGTGGGCCCCACGTTTGATTGTTCTGTGTAAAATTCAAACAGAAAGTTGTTCAAACTTGAAAAAAACCCATAACTCTGGGTAGGAAGCTCCAAAATTAGACAAATTTTTTGGACTCCTCATAAGAAGTACTTTGCAGAGAAACAAAGTGCTTGCTATTAAAATGCCCAGGAATTTCTGTAGAATTGTTTTTTAGTAAATCCATTAGGGATTTTTTCCAGGAGCAATTTTTTATGAAACATTCCCAATTTTGGGAAGAAAATCCTTCTTATAGTTCCTGAGCTCCAGTAAAAATTTCAGGATTTTTGGAGATGATTAAGAGGGCTTAATCAGTAGGTTTTCTCAGGGTTATGTAAATGGGCTGAAAAATCACAGGAACAAATTCCAGAAAATAGAATTAAACTTCACCAAGCCATTCTAACCAGCTAAATAGCTTAGAAAATTTTAGAACAAATTTTCCTAGGAACCTTAGGTCCAAACCTATTAGGATATCAAATTTTTTCATATGACCAAGGCTAATTAAATTTGTATAAAACATTGAAGGATAAAGGTTCCAAGAATTCTTGTGGCCAACTCCTTCAAAAGCTTCTGAAATTTTTACCATAACCGTATCATGGTATTAGGAAGCTTATGTAAAAATATCAACCCTAGAATCCTCTGTTTGCATATAGTTTGTTTCTGTAGTTTGTATATAGCACATTATTTCATAATGTGACACATCCTTTATATTGATCATTTCGGTAGAGGGAATTCACGCGAAGACTTTGGAGGCCGCTAACTTGCTCCTATTGACAGAAACATTAGTCAGGATCAACACTAAGGAAAGCCCCGGTTTGCATCAAAATTTACAAGTTTCTATTTGTATTCACTTTATAATGTCTAACATTTTGAGTATTGTACTAAGTCTAGTTTGTATGACACTCCACATGCATGACCGACAAACCCCTGGAGTTTGATTTAGAGTAGGTTTTTACTTAATTATAACTTCTATTATCAAGTTAACAAAAGTGGATTAAAAGAGGCATAACTCGAGTAGGCTGTTTCCTACTCGTGAACCGGGATTAAGGGGGATCAATCGGAAGAGTTGGGAATTGATCCTTTTAGTTGGGAATGGAGACCGGGCAGTATTAATGGAAGGCTCAAGGACGTGGTCCTGTGAACCTAGTCTCTGTCTAAGTCGATTAAGGCCCGTTCTCGTGTGCGGCCCTGCTGGACAAGTTTGAGTTGTGTACCGGATGCATACTGACAATATGGGACCCAGGAAACAGATGTAACATGTTAACCTGTGTGTCGAGACAATCCCCACCGTCTTATGCAGATGCTGAAAGGATAGAGAAGTCGGCTCTATGAGGGTTTGCCGTAGTGCGACTTAATCGAAGTCGGTGAGACCAGTTCGATATTTGGGTGTCATGTGAAAGGTTGCCACATACAATGTTGAGGGGATTGGTTGATCACAGGTCTCAGAGGGGCGTATGTGTCGTGTCAGCCGGGTGTTTTTGATTCAAATCACCGTCGCTCGCGGTAGTGAGCATACTTGTTCTCTGCGTCGTGACGTAGTAAGAAACTGGGAAAAAGTTAAAATGCTTCGTGAGTAATCCTCATATTGGAGATGAGGGATGATCAACACCTTCACTAAATTTACTTTCTACCTTGGGCTAGTAGCGTCGAGACAAAGTGTTTCTTGTTTGATTCTGGAGTCACGGGTTGATGGCGCAAGGTACGTATGGCTCTAGGGTAGCTCACTAAAGTTACTTTCTTCTCGGGCAAGTGGCATCGAGATGAAGCGTTTCTTGTTTGATTGTGGAGTCTCGATGTAAATTGTGCGAGGGTTATAAAAGTTGCTAAAAAATTGAAGTAAGGAATTCCCATTAGCTCAAGTTCATCGTTTATGCAAACTTCTCTATTCAGCCTTCTATTTTCAGCATGTTGAGTTCCATGTGTAGGTTTTCGGTTAAGTCTTGCTGAGCATAAGATCACGGTTTGTTGATCCATTATTTTGCAGGTAATGTTGCATAAGGCAATGTTAGGGAGGAAGGGAGATCCGAGCAGGGCAGCACCCAATGAGGGGTGTGAGTCCCACTTTGGAACCCTGCGCGCCGCTGTGGTTTGATGTGGTGCTAGTGTGAAGCATCCACGGGCAGGATGGCTTCATTTTGCTTAGCATAGGCTATAGTCCATGAGTGTATTCTTATTTTCTGCTGCAATGTCCACTTGTACATTATTTGTAAAAATGTGACAATAATATGTATTAAAGACATAAATTGTTGTGTATGTGTGTTTTTTCGGATGTGTGCTGTTGGGTGCCGCATCGCACGGCACCACCCAATGCGATTCCTGGACTGTCGGGGTGGGGTCCCCACAGGTGTGGTATCACAGCCGCATTGGGAATAGCGCACCTAAAAGACACGTATTTTCAAAAACATAGAGTTTACGAGTGAGGATTCGGTACTAGGCCCACATAAGGTCTATTAGTAGCATAAGTAATGTATGGTGGCTAACTAACATACTTGTTACTATTTTCTGTAATGACACACCGCTGACCAGGTAAGAGGTAAGGTACGCCACCGAAAGTGGATCAATTTCGGTTAGCTCCCCTGACGAGGAACGTGATTCAGGGTATAGGTCTCACAGTTTGGTGTGAGACGTCAATATGAAACTCTTGAACTCTTCATGTTCCTGATCTCATATGAAACGCTGGTCCCTGGCGTGCATTAGGCAAGAAAGTGGAAACCCCATCGTGTGGTCGGTTACGCAATAGTGTGTTCTTCTGGAAATAGCCTAGGAGGACATACGCATCGTTTGATACCGGTGTGCCCTATAGTGCAGTAGGTGGAATCTATTGGGTTGATAAAATTCCCAACCGTGACGACCCGTTCGCGCTCTACTCGGGTTTCCCGTCGTGTGGTGTGAAAACGTGACCATGTACCTTGATACATGACTTGACTCAAGGACGGCCCGTATGGAAATGATATAGGGCGTATGTTTTTATTATGACATGGACCTGCCTGAAATGAGAAACCTATGTGTGCATCATTATTGAGTGCTTTTCTGCAGGTACACTAATCATGTATCCGTATTACGAGTAGAACACGTTTGCAAGTGAACGATTCTAGTGCCACTAATAGAATGTATATGCTGGATGTAATCCGGTTAAGATTTTCTATTTTTGTGAGGAACGTAGTACTGGCATTATCAAGAGGATTGCATCAACACCTCACTTATCTTATTAACTTGAATATTCTGTAACATTTGAATGAATACAGTTCAAAGTAATTGCTTGAAACTCATTTAGGAATCCACTCAAGAATATGTGAATGTAGAGAGATCTAAAAACACAGTCCCTTGTTTTGGCAGTGTTTATGCTGAAAATTGTACAGGGTGTTACTCATTGTAGGAAATACCAATGGTAGTGTGTGATACAGTTATGGAAAGGTGGAGAAGTCCTCTAAGACTTTTCTATAAACCTCCAGGACAGAAACACACTTAAAGTTGGTCAAAAATCTTAGAAACCAAAAACTGCTGCAAATGGGTAGAACTGAAACAGAGTCTCTGTAATTCCACCAATTATGGAAAGGGCATGAGATATGCTACAACTTTGGAATTCAAGGTTTTGTCAAAACTGGAGAAGAATTAACTGGAATTGTGGATTGAAACTTGGTACCTCTGAGGAGGTGCTGTCAAAATCCTGCCAGAAATTATGTTAACTTTGGACCATCATATCTTTTGATCCAGGAATGCAAAGAGGTCATATGAATACATTTTGGAAAGCTTGGTAAGTTCTTTACAATGTTTCTGTTCAACCTCAGGGCAGAATTCTCCTGTAAAGGGGTGAAATCCACAGTACAAATGAAACTGTCCAGAGTACCCAAAGGCTGTGCATAGTTTCTGTACTGATTTGGATTTTGCTTATAACTTTCTGTATAAGAGTTGTAAAATGTGAAATCCTACAATTATGGAAAGCTTACAAATCGTGTTTCAACTTTGTAATTATGATTTGAGTCCATATACGTTTCAAACTGTATGGAAAGTTGACTCAAAATGAGCACGTACAAGGGAGGTGCTGCTGAAATTCCTCCAGAATTTCTGTTAAACTTGGAAGCTCATAACCTCTGATATAGAGCTTAGCTTGAGGAAAATGGCTATTTTCTAGAAAGGTACTGGGGTTATCTACAACTTTGGTATTTAACCCAAGTCATGAAACTGTTGTTTGGACAACAGAAATCTGGTTTGTTTGAGGACCGGTCAATCTGAGACAGAGTGACCATAACTGTGATTTTTCCAGTTATTCTTTAAATCTTTGATGTTAGTGAATCAGTTTGCACATAAATCATTTTGCTTACATGTTAAGACTTCATTATAAGTGTTTCACTACTTTGTTCATGGAATAAATCAAGTGATAGTGTTAAACTGATAATGAACTCTTGCAATTGCAGAATGGTGCGAACTCATTCTATGGGTGAAGTGGGTGGTTCCAGTGGTGGTGGTGGTGATAACTCTCCACAGCAGGAGCAGTGAGCTCCGCAACAGCAGCCGCCACCAGGACCTTCACCTACGGTCACAATGGCGGACATTCTGGCTACCATGACGGGTGCAAGAGATGAGCGAACCGACATGCTCCGCACCCTTGTGACGAATACATCCCGTCAAGAGGGATGTCAAGATGAAGACTTTCGCCAACCTCAAATGAGTTACTACGTTGAGTTCTTGGCAACTCAACCACCGGTTTTTATTGAGGCCGAGGATCCTCTGATGGCGGATAGCTGGATCCGTACCATTGAATCTAAGTTCGGGTTGCTCCAATGCACCGGACATCAGGAAGTCTTATACGCGGCGTAACAACTTCACGGGTCTGCCAGTGCATGGTGGGAAAATCAACTCGCCTCCCTACCTGCTGGATATCATTTCACATGGACAGAATTCCAGAAGGCATTTCTTGCTTATCATGTTCCTTCCGGAATAATTCAACGGAAACTCGAGGAGTTTCTAGTCTTAAAACAAGGAGGGAGGGATGCATACTCACATTCGCAAGTGTTCAACAAACTGGCACAGTATGCGCCTGAATATGTGAACACTGAGGCACAAAAGTGTGAATGGTTCTTTCGCAGCCTCAATCCCAAGCTAAAGGAAAGACTCATCTTAGCAGATCGAAATAATTTCAATGAATTGATGATTGCTGCCATCATGGTTGAAGATGCTCAGCGAGAAGTTCAGGCTGAGAAAAGAAAGAACAGTATACCACCGGATAGTAGCAATATTGCTCCTTATAAATACCGGGTGGTAGACAGTACCTTGAACACTCAGCTGATGCAGCCGGCTAGACGACTCCAACAATATCCGAGTCGTTCATCTCAATATTCTGAAGTCGGACAGCTGCAACAACGGTATATGCAGCCCGCAATATTCTGTTTCTCAAGCGTTCGTGCCGCAACAGAATGCACCCAGTGTCCGTACTCAGAGTAACATAGAACCGGCTGAGAAACCGTGCTTCACGTGCGGTTATTTGGGTCACATCAGCAGGAGGTGTCCAGCAAGTATACGGCACAGGGAAAATACACCAGAGCAAGGTATAAAACAATCCCGTCCTCAGTCCCAAAGAACAGCACCAAAGTCCGGGTGCATCTATCATACATCTCTAGAGGATGTGCCGGAAGGTGCACCTGTGCTAGCGGGAACGTTCACACTCAATGAACTTCCTGTAGTGATTTTATTCGACTCTGGAGCCACACACAATTTCATCAGCAGATTATTTGTGTGCAAAGCTGAGCTCTCCACCACTACAAAGATCACTGCCTTATCAGCTCACCCGGTGGAAACATAGCTGCTAATGAAGTAGTGATCAAAGCACCCCTGTGCTTAGGTGGAAAATTATACCCCACAACCCTCATTGTGTTAGAGGGGCAGAAGATCGATATGATACTAGGAATGGTGTGGATGTACTACCACGGGGCTGTTCTTGACATCGGTCCATGGATTGTTCACTTGGACTCTCTGTTCTACGGTCTTCAAACACTTATACTTCAAGATGTGGAGACTGAAATGTCAGTTGCGTACCACAGTATGAACATGAAACTGGAGGATATTCCAGTGGTCAGTGAGTACCCAGATGTGTTTCCTGATGATCTTCCAGGGATGCCGCCTGAAAGAGACGCGGTATTCAAGATCGAGTTAGCACCGGGAACCACACCGATATCTCGAAGGCCAAACAAAATGTCTCCGAAGGAATTAGCTGAACTGAAAGAGCAGCTAAAGGACTTAATGGACAAAGGGTTCATCAGACCAAGCTCATCACCATGAGGCTGTTCAGCCCTCTTTGTGAAGAAAAAGAATGAATCACTTCGGTTATGTGTGGATTATCAGCCGTTCAATGCAGTGACGATCAAAAATAAATATTCACTGCCGCGGATCGATATATTATTTGATCAGTTAGTAGTGCCAAAGTATTCTCCAAGATGGACTTGAGGTCTGGTTATCATCAGATAAAAATCAGAGCAGAGGATATACCGAAGAGGGCTTTCTCGACTAGATACGGGCTCTATTAGTATCTAGTCATGTCTTTCGGGTTAACCAATGCACCCGCACATTTCATGTATCTCATGAATTCCATATTGATGCCAGAGTTGGATCAGTTCATCGTGGTTTTCATCGACAACATTCTCGTATACTCCAAATCGGAGGAAGAGCACACCAAACATCTCCATATTGTGCTCCAACGCTTATGAGAACATAAGCTGTATGCGAAATTAAGAAAGTGTGAATTTTATATCAGCAAAGTATCATTCTTAGGCCACATTATTTTAGCGGAGTTTGTGGCCGTAGATCCGACCAAAGTTGAGCAAGTCTTGAAGTGGGAGTCTCCGACATCTGTTCATCAAATCCGCAGTTTTCTAGGATTAGCGGGTTACTATCAGAGATTTATTCCCAGCTTTTCGAAGGTTGCTAAGCCCATGACAGAATTATTGAAAAAGAGCAGCAAGTATGTGTGTAATGAGGCCTGTGAAACGGAATTTCAAACTCTGAAGAAACATCTCACAACGGTACCGGTTCTAGCCCAATCGGACACGACAAAGCCGTTCGATGTTTATTGTGATGCCTCAGGCATTGAACATGGTTGCCTCTTAATGCAAGATAGACGCATGATCGTGTATGGATCTCATCAACTCCGCAACCATGAGCAGCACTACCCTACTCATGACCTAGAACTTGCTGCAGTGGTGCCTGCGTTGAAAATGTGGAGGCACTACTTACTCAGAAATTTAGTGCACCTCTACACCGACCATAAGAGCCTCAAGTATATATTCACTCAGAAGGATATCAATATGAGGCAGCGGAGATGGTTGGAGTTAATCATAGATTATGAACTTGAGATCCATTACCATCCGGGCAAAGCTAACATGGTGGCTGATGCACTCATTCGTAAGTCCCACGTGAATAACTTGTCAGTTATTCTGGATGAGGAAGAGGAACCAAGCTTGAGGGTGATTCCGTATGGGGCGTTGTATAATCTTGCTCTTGTGCCTACCATTAGAGAGGAGATTGTACGAGCTCAAAAGAGAGATAAGGGAATGAGGAATATCCAGACAAGAATCAAAGAGGATAAAATGAAATGATTCCGGGAAGATGATCAAGGTGTGTTATGGTTTAACAACCGTATTGTGGTACCCCAGAACATGAAGCTAAGAAAGAGGATCTTGGATGAAGATCATATATCCAAGTACTCGATACATCCAGGAAGCAATAAGATGTATCAAGACCTCAAAACAAAATTTTGGTGGACTTGGATGATGCGAGAAATTGCCAAGTATGTATCCGAGTGTGATACATGTCGGCGAGTCAAGGCTGATCACATAAAGAAAGCGGGAATGCTGCAAACATTAAGTATTCTGGCATGGAAGTGGGAGGACATCAGTATGGACTTTATTGTCGGACTGCCTCTCACGTTCAAAAAGCATGACTCCATTTGGGTGATTGTTGATCGGTTAACAAAATCAGCCCACCTCATCCTAGTGAATACGATATTTTCAACTAAGCAATATGCAGAGTTGTATCTCTCAAGAATTGTGTGCTTACACGGAGTCCCAGAAACCATTGTATTCGACCGAGGTTCCATATTCGTTGCTCGTTTTGGGGAGCAACTACATGAATATCTAGGAACAAAGTTACTTAGAAGCTCAGCATACCATCCTCAGACCAACGGTCAAACGGAGAGGGTGAATCAGATTCTAGAAGATATGCTGAGAGCATGTGCCATAGATCATGGAAAGAATTGGGATGACCATTTGCCATTAGCGGAGTTCTCCTACAATAATAGTTATCAATCCAGCATTAGGTTGGCACCATACAAAGCGCTCTATGGCAGGAAGTGCCGCACACCACTTAATTGGTGTGAATCTGGCGAGAGGGTGATTTTCGGCATTGATCTTGTAAAATACGCCGAAGAGCGGGTCCAGTTTATTCAAGCAAACCTCAAAGCCGCTCAATCTTGCTAAAAAAGTTATGCGGACAAGCGACGATGACCCTTGTATTTTGAAGTCGGTGATCACATCTATCTCTGAGTACTCCCAATGAAAGGAATTCATCGATTCGGGGTCAAGGGAATGCTAGCTCCTTGTTTTGTTGGTCCGTTCCTTATTGTGGAACGGTGTGAACCGGTAGCCTACCGTTTGAGGCTACCAATATCATTATCAGGCATACATGACATCTTCCATGTCTCACAACTGAGGAAGTGTTTGAAGGAGCCAACGGAGGTTCTTTCGGAAGGCATGGAAACATTACAACCGGATATCACCTACATCGAGAAGCCGGTATGAATCCTCGACGAAAAGACTCGTGAAACAAGGCGTTGATCATTGTGGTTTTTACAAAGTGTTATGGAGTAACCACACCTACGATGAGGCTACCTGGGAAAGCGAGGATTTTCTACAAAGAAATTGTCCAGAATTATTATCGAGCTATAACCGGTAAATTCTTCTTCAAGCTCGTTCTTTTTACTAATCTCAGGACGAGATTCTTTTAAGGAGGGAGGATTGTAAAAGCCCCAAGTACAGCATATTAGCTCCTTAGTAGAATTTAAATTTGTGGGGTCAAATCGAATTCTAACTAGGGTATCAAATTCGAAATTCAGCTACATGCAATAAAGGAAACCCCGCCATAAGGAATTAAATCACGACATTTAAAATTTGAGCACAAGCGAGTTTAACTCCCGCTATTCAAATTCAGTGTGTATAACGTGCTACGAAATTTGAATTTGAAAATTTAGGAGCTATGTTTGTGTGGGGAGGATACCTCTAACGGGACCCCAACGCCACCCGTTCAGTCACGGGGATGGGGCACCTCGCCCGGGAATCGCATTGGGTGGTGCCGTGTTATGCGGCACCCAACAGCACATATATAAGGAACACTGTATTACATAAATAAAAAGCGGAAACTTACAAATGTTCTTTATAAATAATTTACATAAAATAGCTACAGCAGAAGTCTATAAACAGCTCACGTGGAATAACTACGAAGCACTCGAGAAGAGGTCCAGCCCGCGGACTCCTCTCGCTAGCAACACGAAGACATGGCAGCGGCTACGTTCTCCATGTGTAACATGACTCGGAAGTCTCCGAGTCTCACCGGACAACCTTCTTTATAGCGTCGGGTTAACCTGCAAAACCACTCATATAGCAAGAGTGAGCACAAGGGCTCAGCAAGACTTAACCGCCTCTCCTAAACATGCAACTCTACATGAAAGTAACTTAAGACTAAACATGTAATTTGCAAAAGGACTCGCCTACGAGTTCATCCTTAACTTTCAGATTTTAGCCATCATAGTAGTGACCTTGCGCCCAGCAACATTGGAACTCCACAATCAAACAAAAAATGCTTCATTCCAATGTTACTTGTCTCAAGGTGGAAAATAACTTTAGTTTGCTCTATCTCTACTTCAAACAGGGTTTTCATGCAATTTAGCATAATCATAGCAGCAATTAAAACTTTTGCCAACTGTTTCCACACAACTTTGTTACTACGTCACAACACAGTGAGCAAGCGGTAATCAATAACCGCAATGGACGGCGATTCGAATCAAACACTACCCGGATAACTCGACACATACGCCCGCCTCTGAAGACCCAAATCTGGCGTCCTTCATTACGTCGTATGTGGCAACCTTTCGCAGGACACTCGACTGTAGAACCGGTCGCGCCGTCTCGGGCTCATAGGTCTAACGAGACGATGTGGTATGCCTCTACAATCCAGTGAATACTTTCTGGTTTCCTGGTTCCCATATAGCAGTAAGCATCCGGTACACAACTCAATACTTGCTCATGCGTGCCGCACACGCATCGGTCCTTAACCGACACAGGCAGAGCTACTCGACCAAGACCTCGTCTTGTCACTGCCTAACCCTTCTGACCGGTCTCATCTTTAGAAATATAAACTTTAGTTTGCCTCATTTACAACTACACCCATGTAATCCCGATTATAACTCGCGAGTAGATTCCGTCTACTCGACTTCTACAGGATGTCCTAAGCTATTTAGCACGGAATTATTCTACAGCGGTAACCCTTTTCTACCCTTAACTCCCGGGTTCGTTTGGTCATGCATTTGGAGTGTAAAACATCCTTGACCTAATGCACATACAAACTCTAAACCATAGTTTTGAACAAAGTAAAAACTTTATAAATAACTTAAATGCAAACCGGAGCTTGCCTTGGTTTTTCAGGTGACTAAAGTTAGATAACTATGAAGTTAGTTGCTGATGACTTGAAGCTTAATCACTGCCCTTCTTGCTACTTGATCCAAGCTTAACTTCTCCTCCACTTTTCCACGTTTAATCACTACACGTTATGAATATGCATATATGTTTAATTGTAAAACTTTTGTTAACAAGTTCTAAAGACAAGTTCAAAACTGGAACTCTGTTTAAGAATTTAAAATGACACTGGTGCTAGTGGTTTGGGTTTGGGTTGAAGTACTATGATCAAGTGATAAGTGGGGTTCATCAGTTGGTGGTGATCACCTAATGAAGTTGAACAGAACATTACTGATCCAGGGCTCCAATGGAGCTGGAAATTTTCTTGTGAGTTCCTTGTCACAAGAAAGTCATCTGGACAAAAATTTAGAATATTTTAACTCCAAATTAGCTGAATCTTTTACAGGAGTTCCCTAACGTCCTAAAGAATATTCGGGCAAAATTTGAGGATTTTTGGATGAACCAAACTCCTTCTAAAATTCTTTTTCCGAAAAGCTTTAAAGAATTTTCCAGAATTAAATAATGATTTTCATGCAAATTGGGTTGCATATTTGGATAGAGTTTTGCAATATGAATCCAACCCAATTTGAATCACTAAATTTGGAGCTTCCTAGCACAAGTTATGTCCTCTCAAATTTGAATCAAATCTGGTATTTGAAATAAACCGAGAAATGTTTAAACTCTGACCGTGGGTCCCAGGCACATGTGTCAACCGCTGAACCCGAGCCACACGGGGCCGCAGGACCTTTCCCGTGCAGCCCCAAGGGATCCCAGAGCCGCAGCAGATCAGCAACTTTAAATTTTCGCCACTGACACGTGGGACCCACCTGACCTTCTTCCTTCTCGGGCTGTTTCCTCTCCCGCGCTGCCCCCACGCCGGAATCCCATCGGAGCTCGCCGTAGTCGGCTTCCCGGCTTGGTACTCACCGCCTGGAGGTTTCCAGCTACGAGAAAGCCATTGGTGCGGTGCTCTTGGGCTGCCGGTGACCGGAAGTAGGCCGGTGACGTGCGGCGGCATTCAGTGAAGCTCGGCGCCGTCGACCGGCCCTTATAGCCAGCCAAAAGCTCAACTGAACCGCCCAAAAGCACCAGTGGAGGATGGGCTAGATCAGCATGGCCTCAACATGGCTCCGAAACGGCGGCAATCCGGTTGTCACCATGCACCCGCGCATCCCCGCCATGGCCGCCAATTGGAAAGCTTGAAATTGGCCACTGACACGGGGTTTCAAGCTAGGGTTGTGAAGGGGATTGGGCCGCCATCGAGTCTAGATCATTTGTGCACGATTTGGTGAACTCTAAGTGCAAATTAAGCGTGAATTTTAGAGATCTTTACCAGAGAGTCCGTGGTCGTGCTCCGGAGGAAAATCTTCAAATTCGGCCGCTAGGGATCACCGCTTGAGCTGAGCTCCGGGAAGAAGCACCACGGTGGTAGAGCGCACCTCTGAGCGTCGTTTCTTGAGTGTGAACCCCACGGTGGTGAGCTGCCCAAGTGAGCTTGCTCGTCGGTTTCTCACGGCCTGCCGCAACAATCCTTGTTCTAGGGTGGAGAACGCCGGGAGCTGCGGTCTGTCGCACTGAGGAGGTGTAGGGCGACTAGGTTTTGCTGTTTTTCAGCTCGGGAAGGCGGTATAGATAGTCTAGTGAAGCTAGCTTACTAATGCCAAGAGGCAAGTTTCTGCCGGCTTTTGATCGGAGCAGAGATGCGGCGGCAGAAGACTGTCGGGGGGCTTGGTGTGGCGGTTTTGGGAACGAACGGAGCGCTTCGTAAGCGGATGAGGGCACGAGTGGAACGCCGAGCAGGTCGCCAGCGCGAGAAGTTTTCATGAGGAGGTGGCTTCCACGGGGTCTCTGTCGGCAGCGCGGTGGCGTATTGCAACAGCTCGGTCTGAGCTCGTGTGTGAACCGAGAAACAGAGAGCTGAGACTTAGGTAGTAAGTCATCCACCTCTCAATGACAATGGGGCCCCACCCACTTCCCCTCTCAAATATCTCCAAATTTTGGCACATTGCAAACTTCAGCTATGAGGAACTCAAATTCAAAAGCCATTTGGAAATTTGACAAGTTTTGCCTCACTTTCAAATTTCATTGAAATTCACATTGATATACCTATCAAAGCACCTCCAAATTTGCTCAAAATTTGCATTCTCACTAATTCAAACCTGAAGAATTTGAATATGCCCTCTGATCTTTGAGTTGGATATTGCAAATACAAATTTTTAAACAACAGTTTGAATTTCCTTTTTGGAAATGGCCTTCTTTTCCTTGAAGTTAACCCTTTAATTCAAACTGAATTTAAAGTCCTCTTGCACATGCCAACAATTACATGATTAAACAAAAGTTTTTGCAAGTCCCATTTCTTGGATTTAATCTCAACTTTATTCACCACTAAAGTTTCCCATTTACATGTTTTGGTACTTTTATATTCCTCCCCCCTTAAAAAGAATCTCGTCCCAAGATTCACAATTAAGAATAATGTCGGGAGGACAACTATCAAACATAAGCCTCTAATAACTCCGGATGATTGCATTGTAAATATTCCTCGCTTTCCCATGTAGATTCGTCGGACGTGTGATTTTCCCATAGCACCTTGAAAATCGCAGCGTCCAGTTTCTGGTCTCGCGAGTCTTTTCATCAATTACCTGGGTTGGATGCTCAACATAAGTGAGGTCCGGCTTCAAATCTGCTACGCCTTCCATGAGAATCCCCACTGGGACTTTCAAACACTTCCGCAAATGAGAGATGTGGAAGACATTATGAACTCCGGCTAAGGCTGCCGGTAACTCCAAATGGTATGCCACGGTTCCACATCTTTCAATGATGATGAAGGGACCAATAAAATGAGGAGCCAATTCCCCCCTCACCCCGAATCGGTGAATTCCCTTTATCAGAGATACACGGAGGTATACGTGGTCTCCAACTTGAAATTCCAGAGGACGACATCTCTTATCCGCATAGCTCTTTTGTCTGGACTGAGCGGCTTTTTGATTTGCTTGAATAAGCCTTACCCGCTCTTCCGCTTCATTTACGAGATCAACCCCGTAAATAACTCCCTCGCCGGATTCATACCAGTTCAAGGGTGTGCGGCACTTCCGGCCGTAGAGAGCTTCATAAGGTGCCATTTTTATGCTCGATTTATAACTGTTGTTATACGAGAACTCTGCCAATGGTAAGTGATCATCCCAGCTCTTACCGTGGTGGATGGCACATGTTCTTAGCATATCTTCAAGTATTTGATTCACCCTCTCAGCTTGCCCATCGGTTTGAGGGTGATACGTGGAGCTTCGAATCAATTTGGTTCCCAAGGACGCGTGTAGCTGCTCCTAGAAACGAGCAACGAACAACGCTGCCTCGATCGGAGATGATCGTCTGGGGAACTCCATGTAGGCACAAGATCCGTGCTATGTATAACTCCGCATACTGCTTGGCGGTGTATCTGGTATGCACGGGGATGAAGCGTGCTGATTTGGTTAATCGGTCCATGATTACCCAAATTGAATCATGGTGGTGGGAGGTCATCGGCAACCCGACGATGAAATCCATACTCAAGTCCTCCCACTTCCATGCAGGTATTTGTAGTGGTTGCAGCAGGCCCGACTTCTTCACATGGTCGGCCTTAACTCCTCGACACGTATCACATTCTGAAACGTATTTTGCAGCTTCACGTTTCATACATGTCCACCAAAACATCTTCCGGAGGTCTTGGTACATTTTATTGCTGCCCGGATGAATAGAAAATTTGGATAAGTGAGACTCATCCAAAATTTTCTCCCGCAGCCTCATATCACGGGGTACGACTATCCGGTCCTTGAACCATAAGGTATCTTCATCATCTAATCGGAAACATTTCATCTCCCCGTTCTTCAACCTCCTTTTAGTATGAGCCATGCCCTTGTCTTGTTTTTGAGCTCTCATAACCTCCTCTCTTATTGTAGGTATGAGAGTTAGATTATGTAGATCTCCATATGGAACCAAGTAGAGACTCGGTTCTTCCTCTTGTATTGGCGTAATGGTCAGGTTGTGAACATGAGACTTCCGGCTGAGTGCATCGGCAACCACATTTGCCTTGCCCGGATGACAATGAATTTCAATCTCATAGTCTTTGATCAGCTCCAACCATCGCCGTTGTTGCATATTCAACTCTTTTTGAGTGAATATGTACTTCAAGCTTTTGTGGTCGGTGTAGAGATGAACCAGATTTCCAAATAGGTAATGTCTCCACATCTTCAAAGCTAATACCACGGCAGCAAGCTCTAGATCATGAGTTGGATAATGTTTCTCATGATTCCGTAATTGCCGTGATCCATATGTGACGAAGCGTCCTCCTTGCATGCGTACACAACCAAGTCCGATGCCAAACGCATCACAATAAACATCAAATAGCTTGGTCGTGTCTGGTTGAGCTAAAACTGGGGCTATTGTGAGGTGTTTCACCAACGCTTGAAAAGCTTCCTCACATATCTTGCTCCAATGATGTTTGATGCCCTTTTTCAGTATCTCCGTCATAGGTTTGGAGATTTTTGAGAAGCCCGGGATGAACCTCCGATAATATCCCGCCAAACCTAAGAAGCTACGAACTTCATGGACTGATGTTGGAGACTTCCACTTCAGCACTTGCTCAATCTTGCTCGGATCAACAGCAATGCCTTCCGCTGAAATAATATTTCCAAGAAATGGCACTTGGTTGATCCAGAATTCACATTTACTATACTTTGCATAGAGCTTATGATCTCTCAAGCGTTACAATATGCAAATGTTTAGCGTGTTCCTCTTCCTATTTGGAATAGACAAAGATGTCGTTGATGAATACCATGACGAACTGATCTAGCTCGGGCATGAACACCGAGTTCATAAGGTACATAAAGTAGCCGGAGAATTGGTCAACCCAAATGACATGACAAGATACTCATAGAGCCCATATCTTGTCGAGAATGTTATTTTCGGATATCTTCCACTCTAATCTTGATTTGATGATATCCTAACCTTAAGTCTATCTTGGAGAAGACTTTAGCACCCACTAGCTGATCGAAGAGAATATCAATTCTTGGTAGTGGATACTTGTTCTTTATTGTCACAGCATTTAAAGGACGATAACTGACACATAGCCTCAGCGTCTCATCCTTCTTCTTTACAAATAAAGCCGAGCAACACCATGGTGATGAATTTGGACGAATAAACCCCTTGTCCATCAGATCTTTGAGTTGCTCCTTCAGTTCAGCTAATTCATTCAGAGCCATTTTGTATGGTCTCCGAGAGATCGGTGTGGTTCCTGGTATCAACTCTATTTTGAATTCCACCTCGCGTTCAGGTGGTAAGCCTGGAAGATCTTCGGGAAACACGTCCGGATATTCACGGACTACCGGAATGTCTTCTAACTTGTAAGCTTTGGCATTACATACTTCCGGGTCTTTGGAAACCGCTTTACCGAGATACAATGTTTGACGCCCGTGAAGTGGAGAGTCCAAATGAACACTCCTGTTCTCGATGTCCAGAACAGCCTTATGGAAGGCCAACCACGATATCCCCAATATGGCATTAATTCCTTGATCTTCGAGAATAATGAGGGTGGTAGGATAAATTTTTCCACCCAAACAAAGTGGTGCTCTAGAAATGACTTTATTAGTCGATATGTCTCCACCTGGCGAATGAATAAGGTAAGAACCTTTTGTGATAGTTGTGGAGATCTGATCCCGGGATCACCGTCGCCTTGCTAATAAAGTTATGTGTTGCACCAGAGTCGAATAAAATGACAACCGGCTTGTCATATAATGTGAACCTGCCCGCAAGAACAGGTCCTTCCTTTGGCAGATCATCGACTGACACATAATTAACCGTTCCCACTTTGGACATGGCTTTTCTTTGCTGCCCAAGATCGCTCATTGGAACTGGACCCGCAGACATAATGTTGCTGCTCGGTTCAGTTGCTTCATTGACGTTGAGTTCATGGTCAATATGAAGTGGGACACCACTCGGTTCAGCTGAGAAATCACCTTGTTCATCTTCAACCT
The DNA here is from genome assembly GCA_030760725.1 of Neostapfia colusana. Lineage (NCBI taxonomy): Eukaryota > Viridiplantae > Streptophyta > Magnoliopsida > Poales > Poaceae > Neostapfia > Neostapfia colusana. The sequence continues at coordinate 35,633,165 of JASWHV010000009.1, read as the reverse complement.
CTTGAGAGAAAGAACATTCTGGTGCACCTTGTTGATACTGAGGTACATGAGAAATAAGTTGCTGCTGTGGTGGAGGTGAATAAAACCTCTCGGGAGTAGAAGAGTCATCATACTCCCAGAATGACTGCACCTCTTGTGGAACCTCTCGACCGGAAGGTGAACGGATTACCAACCGATACTTCTGAGGCAGATAATTGCATTCATCCTGTCATCAGTCCCTCTTCCTCCTTTCTTTAAGGTAGAGATTGGAATAATATTCCTGAGTGATAGCACAGCTAACAAACTCATCAAAATTCTCTTGGCTAGCTTGAGCCAACTCACATCGCAGCCTAGCAGTCAGCCCTCAGATAAAAATGATAACCCTTCAAGGATGGTGATTTCACATAATCAGGGACATATTGAGCTAAGTGTCACACCCGGTTTATCCGAAGAACAACCAAGTGAATATCACATGTATGCCAGGATCATTTTCTCATACATGTGATGACAAATAGTGAAGCATCATTTATTACAAGCCAGGTGTCGAATATAAATAAGTCTTACATCACATACGTCTCGATGGACGATAATAAGTTCATAACATGTAAATAAAATAGCAGCGGAATATAAATCTTGTGGGCTCCGTCACAGGCATTGCCCAGGGGACTCCATGAACCTAGAATCCTTCTTCAGGTCCAAAGTCTTGGTCATTGAACACCACATCATCCCCTTGACCTGAGCAGCAATTTAAACCAACAAATATGCAAGTTTGAGTACCGTTGGTACTCAGCAAGTGTGGGAAAGTTATGTCATGCATGGCTAGAGCAAGGAGAGGTTGAACTCATGGTTAAAGCACTACGCAATTATTACCTATCACCTTAGCTTAATTTGCACCTACATTACTACACAGGTGAAATGGATCCCAATCTCCCAACCCATCATCAATATCAAGTAACCATAACATCATTTCCAATGTTAAGCTCTCCACTTAACATCCACAACTTCCAAAGTCATCATCCTCTAATCATGAATAAGTCCAAGCCGTTCTTGACCGTGAGCACGGCTGTCATGACAGTTTTGACTCTGCAGAGTTTGCACCACTGTACCCACATGTAGTGATTTCATCCCCCGTTGCTGGGTGGACTAAAAGAACCTCCATTATGCCAGTGGCCGCGAACCATATTCACACTTCCCAGGTGTGTAGCCAGGAGATCACTACGAAGCCTTTACAAAGGGATTCCCGACGAGCGTGGGCCCATTGAGGTTTCACCCCTAACAGCATACAAGAGGCTCCAACCCCGCTGCAGTGGTCCCCTCTTGAGCCTTGCGGTTCGTATGGTAGTCCAGCTGACACCTATTCCCCGCACCATCCAACACACCCATACTACGCCGGGGAATACACCTAATTAATTGGCCAAGCTGCCCCATCTCAGCATGTGGTTGGCGCGGTAAAGCCAGGTTACATGCTCCATGAACCGGTCCTTAGGATCCAGGCAAGTACTAAACACAAACCCGAGTCTCGTGCACCCAGCACCAACCAAATCACCCAACTTGCCTCGATCCCTACCTCTACATAACTCATAACATCTCATTCAAGAGTAAAGTAAATAAATTGATGATCTCATATCCCAATTATCCCATTCTAAGCATGGCTAAGCACATGCATAATGATAAAATAAATCCCAACCCAAGCTACAAGGAAACAAGGTAATGCAATTCTAGGGAAACTTCCTAGCATGGGTTTCATATTTCAATTGACAATGCAAATAAATCTATCTACACATCCTAGCATAGGATCAAAGTGGTCAAGGACACTTGCCTTCTTCCTGCTGCTCTGGAAATGGAAGGTCTTGGTCTTGGAAGGGGAGAACTTGCTCTGGGGCAGGTTCTACTCATGCCAATACACATAGCAAAAGAAAACAACAATACATAAGACATAGTTCACACTTTCACTTCATACAACCCACACATACATACATACATATGATAGTCATTCACATTTCTAAGTGTTGTGGTTACTCTAGATGTGTTGATTTTTAGCCTACATGCACTTTTAAACATATGTATATGATTTCTAACTTTTGTATTCAGATTTCTGTTTGCACACTACATATGAATTTCCAATTTGAAGAAATTCTTTATATTCAATTAATACACTTCTTAGCTACCAAGTTTGCATGAAAGGTAATTTTCTACTCCAAATAGGTTTTCAGATCTTCTACCAAATCCTAAAATGAAGTTTATTGGATTTAAAGACTTCATTTATCATTTTCCAATTATGCATACCCATTTTCCTATATTTTCAGATTTATTTTCTATGCCTATAAGTGAGTTTTAATATTAAATAGTAGGGCATATCATCTAATCAGAATAGGTTCTGATCTAAAATATTAAATAATATATTTTTGAACTTCTCCTCTGATGTGAACTAATTTAAATTTATTTTACCAATTTTCAGAATTATTTCCTAACCTAAAAATGTGTCCCTATAACTAATAAATGTGAACAATCAATTAGACAGATTCATTTCAGCTTAAAATCTATTTTTAACCCATTCTAAAGTTTTCCAAGTGCTAGGAGAGTTTAAATTCGAATTTACAATGTGTTTGCCTCACCTTTTAAATTTAAATCCTAATCACATATTCAAATTTCTGAATTTAATATCATATAGGGTCAAAAAGGTAAATCCACCCTACTACAGGGTCTAATTTATTATTTCATAAATTTCCAGGGGTCTAACTACACATAACAGAGGGGTTTTCCTAATTTTTATTAAGTCCAGGGGGTAAAACTGATTTTTAAATGAATTTACATGAATTTCTGAAGTTCCAGGGGCTAGATCAGAAGTTTCTGGGGCTAGCTCGTGTTTTCCGAGATCCCCAGGGGGTAGCGCGTAAGAATCCTGGCCTTTATAACGCGGGGCTGATGTGGACCGTCCGATTTAAAATAGACGGCTCAGATTAGATCGCCGAACCGGTACGCGCGGGTTTTAGTTCTACCGTGCAATTTAAAATAGACGGCCGTCAAGGGGCCACGTCGCCCTGGCCGGAGCCAGCCCGCGCGCGCGGCGGCGGGGGTGGCGATCTCGCCGGCGTAGCCTCGGCTTTTGCCGCTACATGTTAGAACTCGCCTCTTTTTGCATGGATCGGCTGCGGAGGGGTAGGGGATGCTCACTGAGGGGTTTTCCAGCACTCGGAGGCCCTGGAAGTCGGTCGGCGGCGAGCTTCAACGGCGAAGATCTTCGGTGCACGTCGGGGTGGCTGTTGGGGCGCAAGGCACGTCGTTTCCTTCACCTACAGGGATCCCCAGCGGCGGTGGAACGTGATCAGCACGTTAGATCAGTAAATTTGAACAAGGATCGACGGAAATTGGCTGTAGAATCTTCGGTTCTCACCGGAGAGAAGAACGTCCGATCGGGGGAAAACAGGGCGACGTCGACGTTTATATAGGCGAGGGGGGGGCGGGGCGGCGTTCTGTTGGGATCGAGTTGGAGTCGTCCGGGACCGGGAGTCGGGCTGGGGACGCGGGTTTCCGGAGTTGTTTGCGATCGGGCGCGGGGAAAAGTCCGGTCGGTTGGCGCGAGCGGGAGGTAGGAGATGACACGCGGGCGTTTATATAGGCGCGGGGGAAGATTGGGCCGGCTGGTGGGTTTCAGCCCACTGGCTGGTGGGGTTTTTCTTTTTCATTTTCTTTTTCCTTTTCTTTTCTGTTTTGATTTGAATTTGAACTCCAATTTAAATTTGAATTTTGGCACCACATGCAATACGTCCAAAATTTTTTAAATTCCCCTCTTAACAGATTTTGGGGCGATTGAATTTCTTCGCATACTCAATAACACTCATTTCCCCTTGCTTTAGATTCCAGAATTCATCCAGACTTGTTTGCATTATGCCCGCAGGAATGAAACGAGCTTGAAATGCATCCTGGAACTCCGCCCATGTGACACGATACCCTGCTGGTTGGATAGCATGATATTCTGCCCGCCATGCTCCAGCAAGGCCGTGAAGCTTCTGAGCGGCAAATAGAGTCTTCTGGAATTCATCACATTGAATCAACCCAAACTTGGACTCAATGACACGTAACCAGTGATTTGCTTCACAATGGTCAGCCGCCTCGGAGAATACCAGCGGTTGTGTCGCCAAGAAATCCAGATAAGTGCTCGGGGTTGGCATGTGATGCTGAGCTTCTCTATTTATGCCTTCCTGAACTAGAGTTTGGAGAGTTTCATTCATTTTCGCCATAATTTCCGCCAATCCGGTTGGTGATGGCTCTTGTGATGAAGTCGAGTCATTCCCACCTCGACTCAAACCTCCAAGCTCCATTCGAGAATGTGTGCGTACCATACTGCACGGAACAAAATTTTGAGTCAATCAAAATTCTATATCAGTAGTAAGTAAAGATAAGTAAAACAGGAACATGTAACAAACTTTATGAAAGCATAACCACCTTCATGTTTAAACAAATCTTAAGTACGCTAAACTAATCAGCTGGACTACCCTGACCAGTTCACACAAACTCCAAAATCTACTCAAGTTAATTACAGATTCGTGACTTGCGTCCAATACCAAAGTTTTAGTAAACTTCAGTATCTCTCCAACGAGTACTTATATGCCTCTAGATCATCTCTAGATCAAAAGTTATGATTTCTCAAAGTTGAGAGAATTCCTGAATAAAATTTGCCAGCGTCTCCTTTGTATGTGGCTACTTTATCACAGTTGTATATGAAAATACAATAAGAATCTGAGCAAACTCTGAACTACAACAATGTTGAACATCTCATAAACATTCCAACGGTTTATCATAGGCTCCTTAAGGGTTTTTCTACAGGAAGTTATGGCTTAAAAACAGAAAGGTCCAGAGAGGTTTTTGGTACCGTCCTGGTTCTGAACAGTTTGCCTTCAACTGGACTTTACACCAACTTAACGTGTGCTTTTGCTCTGGAGATATACAAGGAGGCTGTAGAGCACTTGAAAATCTTTCCAGAACTGTATCATACACCTTAATTGGTTAAATCTACTCAGAGTTATGCTCTGTTAAAGTCCAGCAAGAATTCCTGCCAGAAACAGAGCACTCTGTTTTTGAAATCTTTGAAGCCTAGTCATTCTCTCATTTGAATCTTAGCTCAAAATAAGAGTTCAGTAACTAATATTTGTTTCAAACTTCCATTTTTAGTTGAAAGTTAGTTCATGAATCATTTCTTTATAGGGAAGAGGATTATATGTTTAGTACGGTGTCGATGCACCATAAGAATCATGTTGGTACTACGTTGCCTCACCAAAAGAAAATCCTACCCAGATTATACCGGCATATACGTATTATCAGTGGCACCAAGACGGTCTCTCGCACACGTGTACTACACGAGATACATATGTGGTTAGTACCTGCAGAAGAACACTCAATAGTGGTGCACTCAAGGGATGTTTTTCATTTCAGGCAGTTCCATATCATAATAAAAACATACGCCCCATATAATTTCCATACGGCCATCCTTGAGTCAAGCCACGTCTCAAGGTACGTGATCGTGTTTTTACACCACACGACGGGGAACCTGAGTAGAGCGCGAACGGGTCCTCACGGTTGGGAATTTTATCACCCCAACTGATACCACCTACTGCCTTGCAGGGCACGCTGATGGCAAGCGCTGTGTATGTCCTCCTAGGCTATTTCCAGAAGAACACACTATCGCGTTACTGACCACGCGATGGGGTATCCACTTACTTGCCTAATGCACGCTAGGGATCAGTGTTTCATATGAACTCAGGAACATGAAGAGTCCAAGAGTTTCATATTGACGTCTCACACCAAGCTGTGAGACCTATCCCTGAACCACTTTCCTCGTCAGGGGAGCTAACCGAAATGGAACCGCTTTCGGTGGCGTTCCTTACCATGCTTACCTAAGCGTAGGTGTGTCATTACATAATCAAAATTTAGAATTATAACAAGTATGTTAGTCATGCCACTTTAAGTAACTATACTACTATAGTCCTTATGTGGGCCTAATACCGTTTCCTCACCGTATCCTAAGTTTTTGTCATAATACAATCCTTATTCTGTGTGCTATTACCGATGTGGCTCTGATACCACGCTGACGGGACCCCAACGCCGCCCGTTCAGTCATGGGGACGGGGCACCTCGCCCGGGAAATCGCATTGGGTGGTGCCGTGTTATGCGACACCCAACTGCACACATATAAGGAACACTGTATTACATAAATAAAAAGCAGAAGCTTACAAATGTTCTTTGTAAATAATTTACATAAAATAGCTACAGCGGAAGTCTATAAACAGCTCACGTCGAATTACTACAAAGCACTCGAGAGGAGGTCCAGCCCGCGGACTCCTCTCGCTAGCAACACGAAGACATGGCAGCGGCTAGGTTCTCCATGTGTAACATGACTCGGAAGTCTCTGAGTCTCACCGGACAACCTTCTTTATAGCATTGGGTTAACCTGCAAAACCACTCATATAGCAAGAGTGAACACAAGGGCTCAGCAAGACTTAACCGTCTATCCTAAACATGCAACTCTACATGAAAGTAACTTAAGACTTAACATGTAATTTGCAAAAGGACTCGCCTACGAGTTCATCCTTAACTTTCAGATTTTAGCCATCATAGTAGTGACCTTGCGCCCAGCAACATTGGAACTCTGCAATCATGACACGACCCCATTGGTCCTGTCGAGCCAGGATCACGCTGAGGGGTGCTGCGTTGCACAACACCGTATAACACACGTCAAAGGTACAAAGCGGAAGCGGAAATATTATTACATAAACAAGTTTATGAACATGTTTACATCAAAATAAGTTCAGTCTACACTCGCGGGCATAGACTAAGCATCAAGTGCACGTTCAGCCCTCGAACGTGTCCTTGCTAGCACACACGCACACTAACTCTGCGGCGTGCACGACTCCCACTCGACGGGGTTCCCCTCCTGGGGTTCCGTCTCCTCTTCGGGAGTTCCTTCCTCATAGAACCCTGCAAAAGCTTCAAACACAAGCAGTGAGCACGAAGGCTCAGCAAGTCTGACCCGTCTCACCTAAACATGGAACTTCTACATGAGGGTAATGGGTTACATGAGGTAAAAATCAGTTGCAAGGACTCGCCTAATTAGTAGAACCTTACTTTCAAGTTTTAGCAGCAGGTTGTCGAGAACCTTACGCTAAGGCACATGAGAGAGCCGCAATCAAACAAGAAACACATTTCTCTCATGTACTTTGCCCAAAGTTGAAAAGAACTTTAGTTAGCTCTAAGCTACAGCATATCATTAACAATCAATGTCCAGTGTTCAATCAGCAACATTTTAACATGTGACTAGCCTGTTCTTTTTACGTCATGGTACAGTGAACAAGTGGTACTCACTGACCGCGAGGGACGGCGATTATAATCGATTTACACCTGCAGGGTTACCCGAACAACCCGTCACGTACGCCCGTACTCGATGTTGCCTACAACAACCATCACAGACGCCGTATGCGACTACCTTTCACTCGTTAGCCAAATGTTGAACCGGTCCAATCGTCCTGAGCAAGAGGTCTCTGCACGCGCATCTCAGTGCCGCCAGCCGATTTACACCTCGAGCTCTCAACCTACCCTCTGAACGACCAGCTATGCCTCAACACCCAGCTACCCGAGTTACATCAGTTTCCCGGTTCCCATATAGCCGGTAGGTCTTCGGTACTGTTCTAGCTTGTTCAACAGGCCCGCACACGGCTCGGTCCTCAGTCGACACAAGCGGAGCTACAGCACATAGGCCCCAAAGTCCTGCTGCCCTTACTCTCCGCTCGGTCTCATTTTCTTGCCATGTGTATCATGTGCTACCTCTACCCGAGCAATGTGCCTCTAGCCTATTCTCGCGAGTAGTTCCAACTACTCGACTTGTACCGAATCCTACTCTATCTTAGCAATGCAGTGGCTAACGAGGTTTTCGATCCTAAACCCAACCCATGGTTTTCTTGGCTATGCAGTTGGGTTTCCAATCAAGACTCTAATGCAAAGAACAATATTCAAAGATGTGCTCAAAACAATAAACATTTGTAAAAAGTTTAATGCAAACCGGAGCTTGCCTTGCTGCTCTTGGTCGTAGGCTAGTTGTTCCTCCGGAGTAACGAAGTCTAGGACTTCGGGTTCCTCCTCGACCTTAGCGACTACATGATAGAAACAATACATGTATTAATTTAATGCATTTGTATTAAGTTTGAAGTTGTTAAGTCTATAACCCTTGCTAGACAGACCTAATGACTGTGAAACTTTTACTGTGGCTTGGTTACAACCTAAACAGAGACTTAGTCAAGTTTTAGTTGCAGCAAAGCTCATTTGAGCCCTCCACAATTAATTATGTCCTTGACCTTAATTGGAACTCTTAGGGTGTTCTAGGGATTTTCATGAAGCCAACTATGACTTTCTGAAAACTAGATTTTCAGAGGTTTATAATGGAGTTGGTCTCACTTAATTTGAAGGTTCCTAGCTAAAGTTATGAGCTAAACAATTTCGGAGAAAATTCTGAAAATGTTTCTGAACATTTTCTATTTTCTCTGGAACAGTTTCACTAATCACACCATTAGGTGGATCAGATGAGCTCAAATGGATCTGAAATTTTTATGGTAGTTCAGGGATATTGTGGTGAACATCTCAGCAAAATTTCAGGATTTTCCCCCAAAGGATTCTCCAGTTAAAATTCCTAACATTTTAAATTTTGAGGAATTAATTCTGGAAAATTAAGGGTTTTCATGCAGTGAAACTTGATTTGCTGGAAAGTACTCGGAGAGCTGAATCCAGCAAAATTTGGTTCACTCAATTTGGAGCTTTCTAGCCAAAGTTATGAGGATTTGAAGTTTGAAGGAAATCTGAAAATCGGGGAAAAGTTTAAACTCGCGCGTGGGCCCAGGGGACACGCGTCGCATGCCGAGGCGACAGCACACCGCGGCCCACAAAGAGTTTGCGCGCCAGCACACCCAATCCCTGCCGCAGCCGGATCCCGATTCAAAATATCTCCCGCTGACAGCTGGGGTCCACCCCCTTCTTCAACCTCGCGACACCCGCGCTCCGCCGCCGAGGGACCTTGCCGGAGAGCTCGCCGCCGGCTGCTGTACAGCTCCGAACTTCTCGATTCTGGCCGCCCCTGCCTACTTTTACTCGGGGAACAGGATTCTAGGGTCAGCTGCTCATGACAATGGCCGGAGCATGGTCGGCGACGAGCCGCCACCTCGGAATGACTTCGGCCATGTCGGCTGACTTCTCTAGCACCTCAGCTACTTGGGAAATCGGTCGGGGAGCATCAGTGGACCTCAGAGAAGGTTGACATGAGCTCGAGGCAGCTCAGGGAAGGCCCGAAATAGGTCCTCACCGTGCGCCTGATGCCACCCGTTCGTTCCGCCATTAGTAGACCTCAAATTACACCGGGCACAGAGGTTCTCCGGCCCAGAGCTGTGAAGGCAACTTGTGCGTTACCGTGTCTAGCTCGTGTGAGAGCGGCATGAGGCCCTCTAATCCTTTCTATAGCATGAATTAAACAGAATCGTACCCGAAGGTCGTTCTGCACACAGAAAGGGGAAAAGTGGAAATTCGCCGCCGGTGAGCAACCACTCGAGCTGTGGCTCGGGGATGAGCAGCACCGGTCACCCGCGCGTCCAAGGGTGCCTTGGTTCGGGCGTGACAACGCTCTGGTTGTGCTGTCCACGAGAGCCCGAGGTGCGGCGGTTCCAAGTCCCGAATTTGATCTTTCGGCACAGCCGATATCAATCGGTTTCAACCGATTCTAGCAACGGGGAGGACGGAGGAAGGTCTCTAGTACCTTGCTGGGGCTCTGGAGTGGACGGAGGGAGCTGCGATTGGCGTTCTCCGATCAAGTCCGAGCTGCGGAAGTTTTCGGCCGGCGCTGAGTTCTTGTGGGGAAGAACGGCGGTGCCTCGGCCGGGGAGGGGGGCAGGCGCCTTAAGAAGGCTCTGCACCGCCTTGCGCACGCGCGTGGGCAAGCAGCTGCTGGCGCGGCGGCTGCCCTCGGTGGCGATCACCGCTGCGGCTCGGCGACCCGAGTGAAAAAGTCTCAGTCGGTTTGATCTGAGCAGTGGCTGACATGTGGGTCCCACCTCCAGTTTTAACCTCTGAAATTTACTCTTAATCACTGTTGTAAACAGTGAACCCCATACTACCCTTGGCAATTCAAATTATTCACCCCTGAGCCATTTGAATTGATCAAAGTTCAAATGAGGTTTGGTCTGAATGAATTTCAGCACAAGTTCAGTTTGAAATTCAAATAAAGTTTGAATTTCTCCCCCTTAGCTCATGTCAAGATCAACTCCAAATGGAGTGAAAATTGGTGTGTGAGCTCACAAAAATGTGCTGAGTAAGAATATGCCTTCCACTTTTAAATTCATGGGATAAAAAAAGTTTGAATTTGAATATGGTTTCAAACTGCCCTCTTCCTAACTATACCCAAACTGACCTCAAAAAGGTTTTGAATTTGGGTGAAACTTGGCATGGACATCCTTAGTAAAGTGTAGGAGTTTTCATATGTCCAGCCCATCTATATCACATGTGGGAAATACCACTTTTGCAATGTGTAAGTTTGTTCTCTAATGAGCATGTTGATAATTGTTACTTGCTCTTCATTTGTGTTCATCATTCTTCCTCAAATGAGGTGTGTGGTGTGGTGATGAACACTGCAAATGTGTGTCAAAACTGAGGCTCTTACAAATCAAATAAGAAACGCTTCATTCCAATGTTACTTGTCCCAAGGTGGAAAATAACTTTAGTTTGCTCTATCTCTACTTCAAATAGGGTTTTCATGCAATTTACCATAATCATAGGAGCAGTTAAAACTTTTGCCAACTGTTTCCACACAACTCGGTTACTACGTCACAACACAGTGAGCATGCGGTAATCAATAACCGTGATGGACGGTGATTTGAATCAAACAGTACCCGGATAACTCAACACATACGCCCGCCTCTGAAGACCCAAATACCTTCATTACGTCGTATGTGGCAACCTTTCGCAGGACACTCGACTGTAGAACCGGTCGCGCCGTCTGAGGCTCATAGGTCTAACGAGACGATGTGGTATGCCTCTACAATCCAGTGAACCTGGTACATCGGTTTCCTGGTTCCCATATAGCAGTAAGCATCCGGTACACAACTCAATGCTTGCTCATGGGTGCCGCACAAGCATCGGTCCTTAACCGACACAGGCAGAGCTACTCGACCAAGACCTCGTCTTGTTGCTGCCTAACCCTCCTGCCCGGTCTCATCTTTAGAAATATAAACTTTAGTTTGCCTCATTTACAACTACACCCATGTAATCCCGATTATAACTTGCGAGTAGATTCCGTCTACTCGACTTATACAGGATGTCCTAAGCTATTTAGCACAGCATTATTCTACAGCGGTGACCCTTTTCTACCCTTAACTCCCGGGTTCGTTTGATCATGCATTTGGAGTGTAAAACATCCTTGACCTAATGCACATACAAACTCTAAACCATAGTTGTGAATAAAGTAAAAACCTTATAAATAACTTAAATGCAAACCGGAGCTTGCCTTGGTTTTGCAGGTGACTAAAGTCAGATAACTATGAAGTTAGTTGCTGATGACTTGAAGCTTAATCACTGCCCTTCTTGCTCCTTGATTCAAGCTTAACTTCTCCTCCACTTTTCCACGTTTAATCACTACACGTTATGAATATGCATATATGTTTAATTGTAAAACTTTTGTAAACAAGTTCTAAAGACAAGTTTAAAACTGGAACTCTGTTTAAGAATTTAAAATGACACTGGTGCTAGTGGTTTGGGTTTGGGTTGAAGTACTATGATCAAGTGATAAGTGGGGTTCATCACTTGGTGGTGATCACCTAATGAAGTTGAACAGAATATTACTGATCCAGGGCTCCAATGGAGCTGGAAATTTTCTTGTGAGTTCCTTGTCACAAGAAAGTCAACTGGACCAAAATTCAGAATATTTAAATGAGTAGATCACTCAGAACAATTCCCTAAGCATTTAGGCAAAAAGGAATTAATTCTGAATAAATTTGCACTTTCATGCAAATTTAAGTGAACCAATATTTCTAACATAGCTCAGGGAGCATGCATGAATTTTTCCTAGGATTTTTGGGGGCTAAGGATTTCCTAGAACTGAATTTCCAAGTTTAGGAAATTCTCTGAAATTGTTTCTGTATTCATTTGAACACATAAACGTGCAATCCGAATTCTTCTAACTAAATCAACTCCAAATGAGCTGAAAGTTTTACATGAGTTCTCTAACATCCTAAAGAATATTATGGCAAAATTTGAGGATTTTTGGATGAACCAAACTCCTTCTAAAATTCTTTTGCGGAAAAGTTTTAAAGAATTTTCCAGAATTAAATAATGATTTTCATGCAAATTGGGTTGCATATTTAGATAGAGTTTTGCAATCGGAATCCAACCCAATTTGTATCACTAAATTTGGAGCTTCCTAGCACAAGTTATGCCCTCTCAAAGTTTGAATCAAATCTGGTATTTGAAATAAACCGAGAAATGTTTAAACTCTGACAGTGGGTCCCAGGCACACGTGTCAACCGCTGAACCCGAGCCACACGGGGCCACAGGACCTTTCCCGTGCAGCCACAAGGGATCCCGGAGCCGCAGCAGATCAGCAACTTTAAAATTTCACCACTGACACACGGGACCCACCCGACCTTCTTCCTCCTCGGGCTGTTTCCTCCCGCGCTGCCCCCTCGCCGGAATCCCATCGGAGCTTGCCGGAGTTGGCTTCCCGGCTGCCTCCCGGCTTGGTACTCGCCGCCTGGGGGTTTCCAGCTACGAGAAAGCCATTAGTGCAGTGCTCTTGGGCTGCCGGTGACCGGAAGTTGGCCGGCGACGTGCGGCGACATTCTGTGAAGCTCGGCACCGTCGCCAGGCCCTTATAGCTCGCCAAAAGCTCAACCGAACCGCCCAAAAGCACCAGTGGAGGATAGGATAGCTTAGCATGGCCTCAACATGGCTCAGAAACGGTGGCAATCCGGTTGTCACTGTGCGCCCGCGCGTCCCTGCCATGGCCGCCGATTGGAAAGCTTGAAATTGGCCACTGACACGGGGTTTCAAGCTAGGGTTGTGAAGGGGATTGGGCCGCCATCGAGTCTAGATCATTTGTGCATGATTTGGTAAACTATAAGTGTGAATTAAGCGTGAATTTTAGAGATCTTTACCAGAGGGTCCGTGGTCATGCTCCAGAGGAAAATCTTCGAATTCGGCCGCTAGGGATCACCGCTTGAGCTGAGCTCCGGGAAGAAGCACCACAGTGGTACAGCGCACCTCTGAGCATCGTTGCTTGAGCATGAAACCCACGGTGGTGAGCTTCCCATGTGAGCTTGCTCGTCAGTTTCTCACGGCCTGCCGCAACAACCCTTGTTCTAGGGTGGAGAACGCCGGGAGCTGTGGTCTGTCGCACTGAGGAGGTGTAGGGCGACTAGGTTTTGCTGTTTTTCAGCTCGGGAAGGTGGTCTGGGCGAGTTTCTGCCGGCTTTTTATCGGAGCAGAGATGCGGTGGCAGAAGACTGTCGGGAGGCTCGGTGTGGCGGTTTTGGGAACGAACGGAGCGCTTCGTGAGCGGATGAGGGCGCGAGTGGAACGCCGAGAAGGTCGCCAGCTCGAGAAGTTTTCATCAGGAGGTGGCTTCCGCGGGGTCTCGGTCGGCAGCGCGGTGGCGGCTTGCAACAGCTCGGTCCGAGCTCGTGTGTGAACCAAGAAACAGAGAGCTGATACTTAGGTAGTAAGTCATCCCCCTCTCAATGACAATGGGGCCCCACTCACTTCCTCTCTCAAATATCTCCAAATTTTGGCACATTGCAAACTTCAGCTATGAGGAACTCAAATTCAAAAGCCATTTGGCAATTTGACAAGTTTTGCCTCAGTTTCAAATTTGAATTCAAATTTCAATGAAATTCACAAGTCTCTTTGATATACCTATCAAAGCACCTCCAAATTTGCTCAAAATTTGCATTCTCACTAATTCAAACCTGAAGAATTTGAATATGTCCTCTGATCTTTGAGTTGGCCATTGCAAATACAAATTTTAAACAATAGTTTGAATTTCCTTTTTGGAAATGGCCTTCTTTTCCTTGAAGTGAACCCTTTAATTGAAACTGAATTTAAAGTCCTCTTGCACATGCCAACAATTACATGATTAAACAAAAGGTTTTGCAAGTCCCATTTCTTGGATTTAATCTCAACTTTATTCACCACTAAAGTTTTCCATTTACAAGTTTTGGTACTTTTACAACCTCAGTGGGACCCACAAGTCAGTGAACAGAGACAACTCCTGAGTTTGCCTCTGTATCAGCTCGACACCCAGACGCCTGAAATCTTCCACCGAGCAGTGCCTGTCTCTGTTTCCTGCGTCGGTTTGATTTTTTTCTTTCAGCTGCTGGTAACCTCAGTGCACAAACCAAATTGCCTCTTCGCCTGCTCACCCGATCGACTCATCAGCCTTTCGTTCCTCACATGCTCACTCGACAAAAACGCCGCCTGCCCTCGGTTGATCGCTTCCGAGCAGTTCCAACGAGTTGGATGACCGGCTGACCATCTCAGAGGCTGCGCCTTTGACTCCTCGATGTTTTCAAACCCTTCTCAGCCCGTGTCCGGCCATCTACAACCGGTGCCGAGCCATTCTTAATCTGGGAAAAACAGAGTGACGCCGCCTCCTCATCTACACGTCGCTGGGCCATCTCCGAGCCTCCCCGGCGCGAGAAAAACCACACAAAGGTGCGCCACAAAGTCTCGCTACTCCTCCCGAAGTCCCCATGCTCTTCCCCGCCGACGGCTAGCCGGAATTCGCATTTTACCGCCGAAGCACGTGAAGAACCGACGCTAGCCAATTCAGGAAATTTGTCCAACTCGCTTGATCATCGGTTCTACGATTCAAACCAAAGAAACTAGTAGCCCTAGCGCCCTCCTACGCCAAAGCTCAAAGAAAACCGGCCTTCCTCCGCCCCGCGCAATGAGAAATCGCCGCCGGTGGCTAAAACCGCCGCGGTCCACGGTGACAACTAGTTTGCCGCCGTTTTCTGCAAGGGTTGAGCTCCGTTCCACATTCTATGACCACTAGGGATGCTTTAGGGCAAACTAGCTCACCAGGAGAATCTTGGGACACGCCAGAACACGTCGATGCCGACCTACCGAGCCGCCCCGCCGATGCCGACCCACCTCAGGCCGTTTTCATGCGTGGAAACCTTGCCCAGCTGCTAGGCCATGGTCCGAGGGTGGTGTAGGGTGTAACCGGAGCTGATTTGGTGGAGAATAGAGGGAGAACGAGCGGCGCCACCTCTCTGTCTGGCGTGCGCGCGCTCTGGCGAAAGGTTGATGAAACACCTGGCCCGTGGGCCCCATGTTTGATTGTTCTGTGTAAAATTCAAGCAGAAAGTTTTCAAACTTGAAAAACCCATTACCTGGGTAGAAAGCTCCAAAATTAGTGAGATATGTTTTGTAGGATTCCTCATAAGAAGTACTTTGCAGAGAAACAAAGTGCTTGCAATGAAAATGCCCAGGAATTTCTGTAGAATTGTTTTTAGTAAAGCAATTAGGGATTTATTCCAGCAGTAATTCTTTATGAATCAATCCCAATTTTGGGCAGAAAATCCTTCTCATAGTTCCTGAGGGAATTCACGGGAAGACTTTGGAGGCTGCTAACTTGCTCCTATTGACGGAAACATTAGTCAGGATCAACACTAAGGCAAGCCCCGGTTTGCATCAAAATTTACAAGTTTCTATTTGTATTTACTTTATAATGTCTAGCATTTTGATTATTGCACTAAGTCTAGTTTGTATGACACTCCACATGCATGACCGATAAACCCCTGGAGTTTGATTTAGAGTAGGTTTTTACTTAATTATAACTGCTGTTATCAAGTTAACAAAAGTGGATTAAAAGAGGCATAACTCGAGTAGGCTGTTTCCTACTCGTGAACCGGGATTAAGGGGGATCAATCGGAAATTGGTACTTTTATTTGGGAATGGAGACCAGGCAGTATGGATGGAAGGCTCAAGGACGTGGTTCTGTGAACCTAGTCTCTGTCTGAGTTGATTAAGGCCCGTTCTCGTGTGCTGTATGCAGTATGGAGACCGGGCAGTATGCATACTAGCTATATGGGACCCAGGAAACTGATGTAACATGTTAACCTGGGTGTCGAGGCAATCCCCACCGTCTTATGCAGATACTGAAAGGATAAGTCGGCTCTACGAGGGTTTGCCGTAGTGCGACTTAATCCAAGTCAGTGGGACCGGTTCAATATTTGGGTGTCGTGTGAAAGGTTGCCACATACGACGTTGAGGGGATTGGTTGATCACCGGTCTTGGACGGGCATATGTGTCGCGTCAGCCGGGTGTTTTTGATTCGAATCACCATCGCTCGCGGTAGTGAGCATACTTGTTCTCTGCGTCGTGACGTAGT
This sequence comes from Neostapfia colusana, assembly GCA_030760725.1. Taxonomy (NCBI): domain Eukaryota; kingdom Viridiplantae; phylum Streptophyta; class Magnoliopsida; order Poales; family Poaceae; genus Neostapfia; species Neostapfia colusana. Next base: position 35,616,769 of record JASWHV010000009.1, on the reverse strand, counting down.
AAGAAACTGGGAAAAAGATAAAATGCTTCGTGAGTAATCCTCACATAGCAGATGAGGGATGATCAACACCTTCACTAAATTTACTTTCTACCTTGGGCTAGTAGCATTGAGACAAAGCATTTCTTATTTTATTGTGGAGTCTCGGCGTTGATGGCACAAGGTACGTATGGGTCTAGGGTAGCTCACTAAAGTTAGTTTCTCCTCGGGCAAGTGGCATCAAAATGAAGCGTTTCTTGTTTGATTGTGGAGTCTCGATGTAAATTGTGCGAGGGTTATAAAAGTTGCTAAAAAACTTGAAGTAAGGACTTTCCATTAGCTCAAGTTCATCGTTTATGCAAACTTCTTTATTCAGCCTTCTATTTTCAGCATGTAGAGTTCCATATGTAGGTTTTCGGTTAAGTCTTGCTGAGCATAAGCTCACGGTTTGTTGATCCATTGTTTTGCAGGTAAAGTTGCATAAGGCAACGTTAAGGAGGAAGGGAGATCCGAGCGGGGCAGCATCCAATGAGGGGTCTGAGTCTCACTTTGGAACCCTGCGCGCCGCCGTGGTTTAATGTGGTGCTAGTGTGAAGCATCCGCGGGCAGGATGGCTTCATTTTGCTTAGCATAGGCTATAGTCCGTGAGTGTATTCTTATCTTCTGCTGCAATGTACACATGTACATTATTTGTAAAAATGTTATAATAATATGTATTAAAGACATAAATTGTTGTGTATGTGTGTTTTTCGGATGTGTGCTGTTGGGTGCTGCATCGCACGGCACCACCCAATGTGATTCCTCAACTGTCGGGGCGGTGTCCCCACAATTATCAAGAATTGATGATGGATAAGTTGGATAAAGATTCTGAGAGCCGAATGGAATCCTTGAAAGAGATCTATAAAGAAAATGTCGAGGTGGCCAAATATTACAACAAGAGAGTTTGAGAAAAATCATTCCAAGTCAGGGACTTAGTATGGAAAACAATTTTGCCCTTACGAACTCGAGACAAGAAGTTTGGCAAATGGTCACCGAGCTGGGAAGGACCCTTCAAGATTGAGGGTATTGTCCCTGGAAATGCCTACTTTGTAGAGAACCTGCAAAGAGAAAACTCGGGAAAAGCTATCAATGAGAGATACTTAAAAATATTTTACCCGAGTGTGTGGCAAGAAAGTTAAAACATCTAAGACTTGCAAGGTAAAGCAGCCGATTTATCTAGTAAATCCTGGCTTGGAAGATGTTTTTGGCATACTCCGTTTGCCCAAAACAGGGGGCATGTGTTGTGATGAAATATGGTTGCGAATTTTGCAGGTCGGAGGAGCCAGAAAACAAGGTGGAAAGGGCCTTTTATCTCAAGAATTTAAGGTGCAGAAGACTTTGGTGAGAGAACCTACCCGAGACTGGAGGATCACTTGTGGGAAGCCTTTTTACCTTGGAAACTCAAGATACAAGCACCTGGGTGTGAGTTTGACCCTACAGGATCGAGTTACCTCGCAGCCACAAGATAAATCAGCTAAACCGCAAGATACAAAGGTCGAGTAGAACTTAGCCATTCTCGGGAGAACTAAAAATGTTGTAAATATTAGATAGCATTGAGTCAAGCATTCTAGAAGGTTTTGCGTGACATTCGTCCTTGTTTTAGAGATAAGTTGAGTCTAGTTTAAACTTTGGAGATCGTATCTTGCAGTTTGTGTCGAGTCTATATAAAGGCAGCTCTCTGCCAAAGAGAAGCACCATCAATCAAGTCGATCAATACAAATTTTTTGTTCTTCTACTTTTATTTCATGATTTCACAAGAGAGATTACAAAAACATGAAAGAAAAGTAGAAGAACAAAAATTTTGTATTGATCAACTTGATTGGTGGTGCTTCGTTTCGGCAGAGAGCTGCTTTGTTCTTCGTGTGGTGCATTGTTCTGTAGCACGGGAGGTTCAAGCAAGTTACAAGGTGCAACTTGTGGGGTTGGTGGAGGAAAGTATGTGTCGGGTATTGGCCCGAGCGATACACCACTCCCTGTGGGTGAAACGGAAGGTCCATATGCCACCGTTTGGTAATATGGATGCTGCATGTTCACGATAGGCTGCCTGGCTTGCGTGTACATAGGTGGCATGCAAGGTGATGAAGTGCTAGCTACATCCCTTCTGTGCTACTTGAGTTAGCATCCGTGCATTTTCCTACTGCCTCGTCTTGCACTTGCTGCATGGAAGATCAGATCTGCCGGTGAAGGTTCCGATCTATCGTGTGTTCTACATAGGATTTGAACATATTGAACGAATTTTTGAGCTTGTCCACTACCTACGATGCCACCTGATCTAAATCGGTGTTGTACTTCATGGTTACCGATACATCTACAAGTTGAACGAGTTCTTTGAGAGATGTCGGTGCGCTTACCTTGCGTATTGTCGCCTCGTGCATGTCGGCCTTCGGGATGATGCTTCTCGCGTTTTCTGGAAGCAAGCAAGCAAGCTTGGTTTGTAGCTGCACCATCTTCTCCTCCTGAATCTCCAGCTCCAATTATTCCTGGATGTGTTCACGGTCCTCTCGTGAAATATCCTTGAGCTGGACGTCGATGACGTTGCTCACGTCGACGGCTTTACCTTCGGCCTTCCTCCTAGACACATCAGCCATGCTCTTTACGGTTACGATCAGTACAAGAATGTGCCAATCACGTAGTAGATGCGTTTCGTCGATGCGAATGATGTCTCTGCCCAGCGGAGTCACCAATTCTGTTCATGGAACAGATGATGGAGTCGCCAAAGCTGTGTAAATCTCGGTGTTAGCTCACCGAAACTTAGATAAAAGCGAGGTTCTTGAGTTAGGAACGTGATAAATCTCACTTACATGGAGAGGGATGGATGCTTTTCTCGGCAAAGCAATAAAAAGCTACGAAACTAAACTACAAACTACGGAAACATGAAAGAAAAGTAGAATAACAAAATTTTTATATTGATCAACTTGATTGGTGGTGCTTCTTTTCGGCAGAGAGCTGCCTTTACATAGACCCGATACAGACTGCAAGATCCAATCTCCTTTGTTTAAACTAGACTCGACTTATCTCTAAAACACGGCCGGATGTTGTGCACAACCTTCTAGAATGCTTGACTTGACGCTATCTAATATTTACAACATTTTAGTTCTCCCGAGAATGGCTAAGTTCTACTCGGCCTTTGTATCTTGCGGTTTAGCTGATTTATCTTGTGGCCACAAGGTAACTCGGTCCTATAGGGTCGAACTCACACCCGGGCGCTTGTACCTTTAGTTTCCAAGGTAAAAAGGCTTCCCGCAAGCGATCCTCCAGTCTTGAGTATGTTCTCTCACCAAAGTCTTCTGCACCTTGAATTTTTGAGATAAAAGGCCCTTTTCACCTTGTTTTCTTGCTCGTCCGACCTGCAAAATTCACAACCAATTTTCATCCCCAACACATGCGACAAGGTGGAGCAGTGCAGACTCAACTGAAATTCAAAGCGGATGGCTCTGCAAATACTTAGGTTTATAATCCTGGAATAGCTTGTAGTGAAACTGCTAGGTATATAGCAATTTATGATCAACCTATTAGTATGGGTGAAAGTGCTAATTTTGAAAGAATGATACAGAAAGCCTTTTTGTCCACAATATATTAATGTGTCTTGAAGAATCATCTGAAAAAGATATAATAAAAAGATACAATGACAAAATGGAGATTCTGAAAGACTTTTTTGGGCCATAAGCTTCTTAGTTGCCTTGAGACCAGATATTTGGTTGTCTTCACACAAGAGGACAAACTAGCTAAATGTTGTTGCTAATTACATAGACCCCGAGTACAAGCTAAACAAATGGTTTTAAAACTTTGGGTCATTGATGAGAATCAAAATGGTGAGGCAATTGCCTCACATGTGCTCGATGTCATTAGAGAATTTGGGATTCAAGACTGGATTGTGTCTATTACTCTCGATAATACATCGACTAATACCAGCGCTATGCATATACTTCAGCCATATATCCAAAGCTACATCGGTGGATATGTTCACCAAAGATGTGTGTGCCACATCATCAATCTCATGGTTCAGGTTGGCTTATCAAAAGTAAGTGCATGTATAGATAAGATGTGTGTGCCACATCATCATTCGCTTTCTTTTCAATTATCTGCATTTGTACAAAAAAATTCAGAGAGTACTGCCGCATAAAGGGGTTGAAACCGACAAAGTTTGCGCTAGATATGAAAGTGCAACGGAACTCAACATACATCATACTCAAACAGTTACAAGGGTATGAGAACATTTTCACCACTTTCACAAATGCTCAAGGTGCAAATATAGTGCTCGCCAAGGTTGAATGGATTGTTGCAACTAGTCCGTATCGCCTCTTAAAACCATTCTATAATGTATCAACCCTGTTTTCTGGTATTCATTATCCGACTTCTCCCCACCTACCTGAATGGATCATGAATTTTGTTAAAAAAAATTAATGAACATGAGCATGATGAAGTTCTTGGCTCAGTTGTTGCATAAGTGCTAGGCCGAGCTGCGAGTGCGCGAAGCACTACAAGCATGCCCAGTAGGCCCAGCACCGCAACCACATAGCAGGCCGTCCTGAGTTGTCCGGAGAGGAAGTAGAGGGAGACTGGGAGTATTAAAGTGAATTCAGGCTGGTTACCGTGCTGCGCTTATAAGCTGCACCAATGTGCTAAACAACAACCCATGTGGGACTAAAGGTTGCTGGTGAGTTGGCTCGTTGCGCTGCCGTTGTGACGTACCGAAATCCGTACATCCCAGGATCTCAGAGGGTGGTGCCGCACGATGCGACACCCGACAGCACACATAATAAGAAACATGGTATTACATTGAAACATACTGAATTTGTACAATAAGTAGTACAAACCTTCAGTTTACATGTATTTACAGAGTCTACTACAGTGGAAGATAATTATACAACTCACACCCACCTAATTAGCAAAAGTTAGTTGTCCGGCCCTATGGACAACCCACGCTAGCTTCACTCAGCCTCTGCACGGCGTGTATGGCTCCCACTCCGCCGTAGTCCCTGACGGAGGGTAGCCCTCGCCGGTAGACTCGTACTCCGAGTCCGTGGGGTACTCCTCACCTGCAAACACTCATAGCAGCAACCGTGAGCACGATGGCTCAGAAAGTATTAACCAACTCTCCTACACAGGAAACTCTACATGCAGGTCATAACAAAGATAGGATGGCAATTTGCAGCAAGGGACACGCCTACAAGTTCATCCTTAATTCATCTTTTAGCCACAAGTTAACGGTTCATGAATCTGAAATTTAGTGAGCAATATTTGGTGGCACACATGTAGCATTACAAGTTATTCATAGCAGCAATATTGTATCACAACATTCCATATTTTACCTATGTCATGACACAGTGAACAAGCGGTACTCATAACCACGAGGGATGGTGAATCGACTAATTATACACCTGCAGGGATACCCGAATAGCACGTCACATACACCCACCCGTGGATCTGCACAGCACACTCACTCGATGTCGTACGTGACAACCTTTCACCCAACAGCCCAAATGTCGAACCGGTGGCACCGAAACGAGCAGGAGGTTCCCTACACGGAGCATCTATCTATGCCCGTTAGCATATTTCCACCTGGCTGCCCTCAACCTACACCTATAAATCGGTGTGCTATGCGTCGACGCCTGGAGGTTTAGATTACATCAGTTTATCGGAGCCCATATATCCGATATGCCTCCGGTACATTCAAACTTGTTCAGCAGGGCCACACACGGATCGGTCCTGAATCAACACGGATAGGGCTACGCATACAAGACTTCCTCTTTCTGTGTCCTAGCCGCTGCCTAGTCTCATTTTTCTTTACTAAAGTTATCTCACATCTCGAACCAATCCCATGTGACAAACCCTATACTCGCGAGTAGATTCTAACTACTCAACTTGAACCGAAGTCTATAAACATTAAGCACAGCATGAACTACTTGAGGACTTATACACTACCCTCACTCCTTTTGGAATAATTTGGTTATGCATTTCGGGTTTCATCCATATTACACCTAATGCACACACATACTTCACTCTAAGTGTATATAAAGCATAACTTTATAAAACTTGTTAAATGCAAACCGGGCCTTCACTTGTTGCTGCTGGTCAGAGGTTAATGTCTCCTCCAGAGGTATGAAGTCAAGTATCTCCGGGGTCTCCTCGTGTTCAGCGACTACATGTAAGCAATAACGATATGTCAATTTAAATGCAAATGTGTTGAATTTAGTATATAAAGACCATAACTATATCTAGACATCCCATTTGGCTCTGAGTTTTTTACTGTGGCTTGGTGAGAACCTAACCAGAGACTTGACCAAGTTTCATTTGAATCAAAGCCTATTTGAGCTCTGCCCAAATAAAAGTCTAAATGGTCATTACTAGAGCTTCTAAGGATTTCGAGGGATTTTCCATCAGAGCCGTGTTGGGAACAACACGCTCGAAAAGAGCCTATTTTGAAAACTTAGAAGTAGTCGAGTGAGGATTAGTCACTATGCCCACATAAGGTCTATTATAGTAGTAGCTACTAAGGTGGAAATGCTAACCTACTTGTATTAATTTGTAACGATGCTCCGACGTCAGGTAAGAGGTAAGGTATGCCACCGCAGGTGGATCAATTGTGGTAAGCTCGCCATACGAGCAATAGTATGGAATGGTGTACCGTGGCTTGGCACGGTAGTTAATATGAGTCTCTGAACCTTCCCATGGTTTTCAGAGCATATGAAAACGCTGATCTCCAGCGTGCTTTAGGCAAAAGTGAGAATACCCCATCGTGTGGTAAGCAACACGATAGTATGCAACTCTTGAACGTTCAATGCTCAAAGGGACATACGCAGCGCTCGCCATCGGCGTGCCTCAACGGTCATGAGGCAGTAGGTTCTATCCGTTGGGTTGATAAAATTATTAACCGTGACGACCCGTTCACGCTCTACTCGGGTTCCCCATCGTGTTGTGTGAAAACACGACCATGTACCTTGAGACGTGGCTTGACTCAAGGACAATCCGTATGGCAATGATACGGACAGTATGTTTTTACTATGATATGGAACTGCCTGAAATGTCAAAAACCCGTGGGTGCACCATTATTGTGTGGTTTTCTTTAGGTACATTGACCACGTTAGCGCATGAAGTGTAGAAACCATTTGTGAGTGACGCCTTTAGTTCCACCATTTGACACGTATATGCCGGAATACCGTCTTAGGATTTTTCTTTGGTAAGGAAACGTAGTACCAAGATGAGTATTAGTGGCATAAAAAGGATATCTTCAATGAAAAGAGTCAAAATGAAGTTTAGGACACCATTTAGGGGGTATTGAACTCCCATATTGAACTAAGAATCAATTGGGAGTATAGATTAAATTTCAAAGACTTAGGAATAACCTCCCCTGTGTTTCGGCAGAAATTTTGCTGAAATTAAACAGGGCATAACTTACGATTGGTTGAACCAATGGAGGTGCGTGATACTATTCTGAAAAGGTGTTGAAGTCTTCTACAATTCTTCTGTAGAACTCCAGAACAAAATCTCCCTTCAAATAGATGAAAATCTCAGATGAGTAGGCACTGTCCAGAAACAGAACACACCAAAAATACTCTCTGGAATTTTCTGTATTTCGATCACAACTTTCTGTAGGAAAATTTCTAAGAGTCAAGTAAGATACCGTTGGAATGTGTACGAAATGTGCTACAACTTTTTAGTTCAGTATTTTCCTAGATTGAGGGCAGAAATAGATAGAATTTTGTGAACAAAACAGCCACTTGCAAAGGAGGTGCTGTCAAAATTCCTGAGAAAATTCTGTCTAATTGTAAAAATCATAACTCATAAACTATGAAGTATATGGAGGCAAATAAATACAATCTGGATTCCATTTTGAGTCTACTACAACTTTGTTGTTAAACTCTAGTCCAGATTTTGCCTCCAAGGTGGCCAAAACAGTTGAATTCTTCCTACTGATCTGCTGGACAGAGAACACCATGTTGAAGTTTTTCAACCAAAACACTTAGTTTCACATTTCGATATCCAGCGACTGTTGTAAAACAGCGAGTTGAAGTTGAAAAGTTGATGCATTCCAAATATCATTTCGAGCGAGGACATGTTAGAGTCCAGTACAATAGCGAGGATTTACGCATGCTAACACACTTAACATCCCGTGGCAACCCACGATGGTCGAAATGAACTTTTAATCTGTAAAGTTCATTACCTTGGAACTCGATTATGGTGACAGGGTCCAGGGATGTGTATGTTGTATAAAGTTTATACTTTATCCATCTGTGTGAATGTTATGCGTATTAATTGTTCCATTCTAGCACTACTATTGTATAGACTGGATGAAGTAATCAAACATGTGCTTATCGTTTGAATGGTGGGAATCTATACCCGACTTCTCTAATCATGTTAGAGAGTCAAATACTCGATGTAATTTTAGGAATGTCATGGCTACATCGCCATGGTGCTGTTCTTGACATCATTCCACATGTGGTTCGTTTAAACTCTCCACTTCATGAACCACATGTTCTTATTCTTGACCGTTCAGTTCAAGAAGCTCCAGCCACATATGACACGGAAGCCACAAAACTTGAGGATATTCATGTGGTCCGTGAATATCCGGACGTATTTCCAGACGATCTCCAGGGCATGCCACCCGAAAGGGATGTCGAGTTCAAGATCAAACTCGTACCCGGGACAACACCAATATCACGGAGACCTATAAGATGGCTCCGAATGAGATAGCTGAACTGAAGAAGCAGCTCAATGATTTAATGAAGAAGGGTTTCATTCGACCGAGTTCCTCACCATGGGGATGCTCGGCACTGTTTGTGAAGAAGAAGGATGAAACCTTGAAGTTGTGTGTGGATTACCGACCTCTCAACGCCGTCACCATTATTCGCCGCATCGATATTCTCTTCGATCAACTTTTGGGTGCAAGTGTATTTTCAAAGACGGATCTTCGCTCCGGATATCACCAAATCAAGACCTGAGCGGAGGATATTCCGAAGACGGCCTTCTCGATGAGATATGGGCTGTATGAATACCTCGTCATGTCCTTTGGTCTCACCAACGCCCCGGCACATTCACGTACCTCATGAACTCAGTGTTCATGCCGGGGTTGGACAAGTTCGTGGTGGTGTTCATAGATGACATCTTGGTTTATTCCAAGTCTGAAGAAGAACACGCCGAACACTTGCATATCGTGCTCCAATGATTGCGAGGCCATAAGCATTATGCCAAGTTCAGCAAGTGCGAGTTTTGGATCAGCCAAGTGCCATTTCTTGGTCATATTACTTCTGCGGAAGGCATTGCCGTTGATCCAAGCAAAATCGAACAAGTGTTGAAATGGAAGTCCCCTATATCTGTCCATGAAGTCAGGAGCTTTCTCGATTTAGCGGGATATTACCGGAGATTCATACCGAACTTCTCCAAGCTTGCTAAGCCAATGACTGAATTGTTGAAGAAGGGGATCCAATATGTTTGGAGCTCAGCATGTGGGTGGGTCACGGGACACGTCCAGGTCATAACTCGGTCGGTGGGCTGTGAAGCACAAAAGTTTGCCCACCACGCGCTCGTGGATCCTTGGAGCTGCTGGACCGCGAACTGAGTCTTGTGCTGCTCACTTATTTGGAGCAGCCCTAACTTCATCTCTATCGCGCGGAGCCAATTGTCCGTGTCGAGAGGTTCATCCGCCCTTGAGAATACCGGGGGATGAGTCGCTAGGAAGTCGGAGTAGGAGCTCTGTTGACGCTCCTCACGGTCTTGACGTCTCTCTGGGCGAGACGTATTAGCGATGAGAGTTTGCAGCAACTCCATGTGTTGCTGATGTGAACCCGCCATTGCCGCGACGATGTCGGCCAATGTAACCGTTGGCAGTGGCGGTGGCGGTGTTTGCGGTTGCTGTTGCTGCTGCTGCTGTCCCGAAGAGTCCTCGGGAGGCGGTTGGGAGGTCTCTCCCCCTAGCCTAGTACCCCCAACGTCCAGGTTGGCACGAGTACGAGTCATTCTGAAATTAAAAACAGCAGCGATTAGCACATGTCATACTTGAAATTCCATATGCAACAGTAGGTATTGAAGTGACACATGAATAATTTGCACAACCTTCACATATATTGATAAATCATAAACTTTATACAAGATACATTATTCTCGGGTCTCCGAGAAGTCGTGCTCATGTCGTCACTACCTATACATACACTACTGCCTACACGACATGTCACCGATTACAAAAGTTGGGTTACACTACTCTAGCTGCCCTACTTGGCAACTGTAACCCCCTACTCGGAGTAGAACTCGACCTCCTATGGGTCGTCCTCCTCCTGTACCTCTGCTGGTGGCTCTGGATCTACCACCTCTTCTTCCATTTTGGGTTCTCCCATTGCTGGAAGGCCCAAGACCACCGGTATGCCCAATACCGGAGGTGTGAGGTCCTGCAAGGCATGCACCTCGTCCATGGTCTGGTTGTAGTCCTCTTCCCAGCCTTGCCCTTCCTCGATAGCGTCGTCCCGCTCTTGAGTAAGGTCCTCATTCTTCTGGGTTAAAGTCTGCACCAGCTCTTGCAACGCCGCGATGTCGACACGGCTTTTCTTCTTCGCCTTCTTCAGACGATGCAACTGATTGTGCTGTTCATTCAGTCGCTTGATCGTCGGAAGGAGCACATTGCGGAGTGCACTGTGAGCACTCTCGAAATGGTCTCCACGGCTTGTGCTCTCCTTGATCTTTGCGGCGAGATGCTCCGTATGAACAGCTTGGCTGTCCATCATGGTGTTTCCCGCCCTCATCTGGAGGCTAAGGTTTGCCTCCGCGGGGCTGTACCTTGGGCAACTCGGGTCCGTTGCCTCCAGGTACCTCTCTTCCCACACATGATGGGCCCGTCCCTCCACCGGAACAAGCGCGTATGGAGTGCCCTCCATAGCCTGCACGTGTAGCTGGCAGAAGCGTGACATGGTGTCACGGGCTGCCACTTGCCACATCCCTTCCGGTTGTCTACCTCTCACCGTGACGGTGAACGGCACCCAACCGGGTGTCGTAGGTCCTGCAGGGACTTCGACATGGATTGTCCACGTCTTGTTCCCCTCCTCGTCTTCTTCCTTTGCGAAGTACTGCGGCATTTGGTTGTATCCGAAATATTGAAGCATCTGCCTCAATGCCTCCGGATAGCCGCTGTGGTGAGAACAGTGAGATTCCACCCAACCGTTCTCAAACTGTTTATCCGCTGTCATCTGTAAAAATATATTTGAGAAATGTCAAATATTTATTTAAACAGTAAACTATCGAGTTACAACATAAGACATGTCATTGAACCCATGAAACTTGGAAATATAGTTCAAATTTAAACAAATTTGACTGCTGATCTGCTGTCTGCATGACAGCCCTGACCAGTTTCCATTTCAACCTGATTTAGGCCATACTAAATGCAAAACTAATTCTGGAGCTCAACATAAAAGTTAAAGCTAACTTCAATAGCTTTCCAGAAAGTGTTTGCTTGGCCTATGATCTATCCTGGTTCAAAATTTATGAGATGTCAAAGTTAACAGAATTTCTGGAGAAGATTGGACAGCACCTCCCTGCTTTAGGCACTGATTTGATCCAAGAATTCCAGTTAATTCTTCTCCCAATCTGACAAAACTTTCTGTTACAAAGCTGTAACCTATATCATAAGCTTTTCAGAACTACCTCATTTTCTATTTTTTGATTTTTATGCAGGAAGTTATACTCAATTTACAGAGAGTTACAGAGAGTCTTTGCTCTGCCCTGTTTTCTGGACAGTTTCAACTCTACTGCATTTTTCGATTGGTTAAGGGGTGAAACTGTTGGTGATATGCCCAAGAGGCAATCATAACTATTCAGGTAATGGCCTCATGGATATTTGATCCATAAGAAATTAGGGTACTAATTGGCCTCTGACCTAAAAGCCCATTAGTGCGCCTATAAATATGAGGGGTAGGGTTAGGGGGCAGATTACTCCACCACAGAACAGCCACAGCCACCGCCCCTCACAGGCCAGCCGCCGAAACCCCTGTCGCGCGCGCGGTGCTAGCACAGCGACGCACGGCGTTCCTCCCTGTACGTGTGGACTCCGTGGAGGCGCTGCTATTACTGCTGCGCTGATCGGCTACGACGCGCATCTACGATCCGCTGCGCTGCGCGTCTAGTGGTAACGATCCATGACCTTCTTACTCGCATGTTTCCTGGGTGATACGGTCAAATTGCTAAAGTAGCGCATCACCTATTTCCCTACAGTGGTACCAGAGCCGACTTGCGTAGTTTTTGGTCTGGATGTTAGATGCGATCTACTGCAGACAAGTTCATATGATGAATTTTTATAGTTCGGCTTTTGGGGTTAGAAATTAGTTAGAGTAGATTGCCATCATATGACTAAAGGATTAGTTCGTGCTCCTTCTCTGCTGTGTGCGCAACCTGTCCCTACCGGCTGGAATCACCATCGGGACTAATAGTGTACATAGCTAACAGATTGAGCCAACAGATCACGGTCATGTGTCGCGATCTTCTCGTGAATAACCAATCACAATGAAAATTGAGGCATTCTGAATGGCTCAGATTCGGGTTGATTTGATCAATTCGATGAGATTTTCATAGTGATTTCATAGATGTGATCTATGTAATTCTGTTTGGTGTTCAGATTCGGGACCACCGTTGCTGTCTGCTATAGTGACACCATTAAGTTGTTTCGCGATAGACATCGTTCTACACTTAACTTGTTTTTGCAGTGAATGATGTGAATGGTATGGCCTAAATGTGATGTGATGATCTGTGTGTAAAATTCGTGCAGCCTGCGTGTTGCAAATTTAACACAACCGGGTTGAGGTTGTCACATAATTGTATAACGACCTGCGTGTCGCCCTGTGATACTTGATCTCTCATGTAATTTATTCGATAGCTATTAGATGTATTAGCTTCTTTTATATTCATTGAGAAACCTCAAGCATGATGGTGATGGTGATCACCATAAGAAGGGAGATATGGCGGTGTAGATCATGATGGAACCATGGTGATGGAGACCACTATGATCCTAAAGGCCATACTATTCACAGATATGATATGATCGTATGCCTGTGCTGTTTTACTATTCTTTTCATGCTTTTCATATGGTGGATGTTTTGTCATGATAGAATAGCTTCCCTTGAAAAAGTTGAGTACTTGATGCCATTTACCTATAGCTGCACCTATGTTGTTTTGATCGTTGTATGGTAGGTTTGCCAAAGCAAAATACCGTCATCTATCATAATGAATAGGGTGAATGTTGGACGTTCACATGCATAGTATTGGTTTACTCAATAAAGCTGTCAAAACGGTTTTGGGCTTTATGGCATAGTGTTGGGAGCCGGGGCATTGGATGTCACCCAACAAACAAGAATCATATAGAGATATGATTAACAATGGTTGTTTACCTATGTCACTAATTTTCTCGCAGTGAAGCCAAAGCTCACTAGAAATTAGTGAATATGGATCTTGGACCACTATATGTCATTAGAGGGAGGACGATGCTCATATAGTGGTGGTGTCTTTTATTAAACTGTTAATAAAAGATTGGTACATAACATAGTGCTAAAACCTTGCATATTTATTTTCTATTGTAGATCATGTCCGCTAGTAACAATTGCGGTTTCAATTTGCGATCTGTGCTTGAGAAAGAAAAGCTCAATGGAGCTAACTTTATTGATTGGTACCGCAATCTGAGAATTGTTCTCAGGCAAGAGAAAATTGAGTATGTTCTTGAGCAACCATACCCCAATGACCTCCCCGATGATGCAAATGCCGCAACTCGCAGGACTTATGAGAAGCACTGCAATGATGCGCTTAATGCAAGCTGCCTCATGCTTGCCACAATGTCCCCTGATCTACAGAAACAATATGAGCATGCAGATGCTTATTCTATGATTTAGGGACTACGTGGAATGTTTGAAAACCAAGTAAGGGCTGAGAGGTACAACATCTCAAAGTCCTTGTTCTCATGCAAGCTGGCAGAGGGTAGCCCGGTCAGTCTCCATGTAATCAAGATGATTGGTTACATTGAGACTTTGGACAAAGTTGGTTCTGAACTCAAGGATGACCTGGCTATTGACGTTATTCTCCATTCACTCCCACCGAGCTATGAGCCATTTATATTGAATTATCAAATGAATGGCATGGAGAAAACGTTGGCTGAATTGCATGGGATGCTTAAAACAGCCGAGGAACGCATTAAGAAAAACACCACTCATGTGATGATGGTTCAAAAGGAGAATAAAAAGAGGAAGCGTGTGATGCATCCTAAAGGCAAGGGAAAGGTTCCCAATGAGCCTTCAAGCTCAAAGCCAAAGGGTAAATCAGGCTCTTCTCCTAATGATGAATGCTTCCACTGTCATGCTAAGGGGCATTGGTCTAGGAACTGCAAGAAGTACTTGGAGGATAAGAAGAAAAAAGTGAGTGAGACTTCCACTTCAGGTATAAATGTTATAGAAATCAATATTGCTACATCTTCTAGTAAATCATGGGTATTTGATACTGGATCAATGATTCACACTTGCAAATCATTGCAGGGTCTAAGTGAGACTAGAAGATTTGCAAAAGGCGAGTTGGATGTTCGGGTTGGCAATGGAGCAAAGGTTGCTGTCATAGCTGTCGGAACTTATCACTTGTCATTACTCTTAGGATTAGTTTTGGAATTAAATAATTGTTATTGCATTCCTTCTTTAAGCAAGAACATTATATCTTCTTCAAGTTTGGAAGAAGTTAATGGTTATGAGATTATAATAAAGAACAAATGTTGTTCTATTTATTATAATAATATTTTCTATGATCAATGTCCATTAGTGAATGGATTATATGTTCTTGATCTTGAGGATAAAATAGTCTATAACATTAATACAAAAAGGGCTCGACGAAATGATCTAAATCCCACTTTTATTTGGCATTGTCGCTTAGGTCATATAAATGAGAAACACATTGAGAAACTCCATAAAGATGGTTTGTTAAGTTCATTTGATTTTGATTCACTTGACACATGCGAGTCTTGTTTGGTTGGGAAGATGACCAAAGAACCCTTCACTGGTCAAAGTGAGAGGGCAAGTGACTTGTTGGGACTTATACATACTGATGTATGTGGACCAATGAGTTCGGTAGCTAGAGATGGTTTTCAGTATTTCATTACTTTTACCGATGATTTTAGTAGATATGGACATGTCTATCTAATGAGGCACAAGTCTGAATCTTTTGAAAAGTTCAAAGAATTTCAGAATGAAGTACAAAATCAGTTGGGCAAGACAATTAAACTTCTACGATCTGATCGTGGGGGTGAATATTTGAGCCATGAATTTTATGATCATTTAAAACAATGTGGAATTGTTCCACAGTTGACTCCACCTGGAACACCTCAATGGAATGGGGTGTCCGAGCGGAGGAACTGAACCTTGTTAGACATGGTTAGGTCGATGATGAGCCAGACTAATCTTCCACTATCCTTTTGGGGTTATGCTCTTGAAACTGCTGCATTTACACTAAACAGAGTCTCAACTAAGTCTGTTGAGAAGACACCATATGAGATGTGGACCGGGAAACGACCCAGATTGTCTTTCCTCAAAGTTTGGGGATGTGATGCTTATGTCAAACGTTTGACGTCAGACAAACTTACTCCCAAATCAGACAAATGCTTCTTTGTGGGATATCCTAGGGAAACCAAAGGATATTATTTTTATAACAAAACGGAGGGTAAAGTGTTTACTGCTCGCAATGGTGTCTTCTTGGAGAAAGAGTTTCTCTCAAAAGGAGTTAGTGGGAGCAAGGTGCATCTTGAAGAAATTCAAGAAATACCTGAAAATCTTTCGGCACCCTCTAATCATATACAGGATGAACAAGATGTTGTACAACCACTTGATGAAACACCAGGCCCACGAAGGTCTACAAGGGTACGTCGTGCAACTGAAAAGTTGACACTCCTAACCACGGAACAACAAGACATGGTATTGTTGGACAATAATGAGCTTGTGACCTACACTGAAGCAATAATGGGACCCGACTCAGAGAAATGGCTTGGAGCCATGGAATCCGAAATAGAATCCATGCATGAGAATCAAGTTTGGAACTTGGTTGATCCAATCGATGGTGTGAGACCGATCGATTGCAAATGGATTTTCAAGAAAAAGACTGGTATGGATGGAAAAGTTCACATCTATAAAGCAAGATTGGTGGCGAAAGGTTTCAAACAAATTCAAGGTGTGGATTATGATGAAACATTTTCGCCCGTCGCTATGCTAAAGTCTGTTCGGATTCTCCTAGCAATTGCTGCATATTTTGATTATGAAATATGGCAGATGGATGTCAAAACAGCCTTTCTTAATGGGAGTCTGACTGAGGATGTGTACATGACTCAACCTGAGGGTTTTATCGATCCTAAAAATGCTAGAAAAATATGCAAACTTCAAAAGTCCATCTATGGATTGAAGGAAGCATCTCGGAGTTGGAATCTACGTTTTGATGAAGTGGTCAAAGGGTTTGGTTTCATCAAGAACGTAGAAGAACCTTGTATTTACAAGAAGGTTAGTGGGAACGCAATTATATTTCTGGTCCTATATGTAGATGACATATTGTTGATCGGAAATGATATTCCAGTACTAGATGCTGTTAAATCTCATTAAGGAAAAGTTTCTCTATGAAGGATTTAGGAGAGGCAGCATACATTTTGGGCATAAAGATCTATAGAGATAGATCTAAAAGGTTAATTGGATTAAGCCAAGACACATATATTGACAAGATATTGAATCGGTTCAATATGCAAGATTCTAAGAAAGGTTTCTTGCCAATGTCACATGGCATCACTCTAAGCAAAACTCAGTGTCCTTCGACGCCTGATGAGCAAAAGAGTATGAGAGCGATTCCTTATGCTTCGTCTATTGGATCTATCATGTATGCCATGTTGTGTACACGCCCAGATGTATCCTATGCTCTAAGTGTTACGAGAAGGTATCAATCAGATTATGGTGAGGCTCATTGGACAGTTATCAAAAATATTCTTAAGTACTTGAGAAGAACTAAGGATGTGTTCCTAGTGTTTGGAGGTGAAGAAGAGCTCGTTGTAAGAGGTTATACCGATGCTAGCTTCCAAACAGACAAGGATGACTCTAGATCGCAATCCGGTTTTGTGTTCTGCCTCAATGGAGGGGCAGTGAGCTATAAAAGTTCAAAGCAAGACACAGTAGCAGATTCAACGACGGAGGCGGAGTATATTGCAGCTTCTGAAGCTGCAAAGGAAGCTGTTTGGATCAGAAAATTTGTTTCTGAGTTGGATGTTTGTTCCTAGTGCGTCCGGACCTGTGGATCTCTATTGCGACAATAATGGAGCCATCACACAGGCAAAGGAGCTTAGATCACACAAAAGATCCAAACATATACTACGACGCTATCATCTGATTCGAGAGATTATCGACCGAGGTGATGTGAATATATGCAAGGTGCATACGGATTTGAATATGGCAGATCCGTTGACAAAGCCTCTTCCACAATCAAAGCATGAGACGCACACGAGATCTATGGGTATTATATACTTACATCAGTGATCCTATTGTGTAGTGGGAGACTTGTGTCATAGCTATGTTTATGTACTATTTGAGTAACTATTATTCACATTGATCATCAAGTATGTGACTTGTTCGTGAGACTCTTTGTTAATTATAATGTTACTCAAAATGATCCCTAGTCTACATCGTTATATGAGATAATGATAGTACGCAGACTAGCACATGTATTAATTGATGATCACGTTTCACGGATCATAGCTATGGAGATATCAAATTAATAATGTGAACCTATGTTAGTGAACATGGTGTTGGATAGACCCATTCCGAGACACTGTTGGGATTGTTATTTACATATGTGCCATCAGTTGGTCTTGAGTGATACACCTGCTATATTCTTAGACCTGAGGTCACCATTGTTTCTCACTATGTGTAGTTGTGCACTTTGAAACTATCAAACGCTACTCCGTAACTGGGTGGTCATAAAAATAGTCTTCAGGTACATGATGAAGCATGGAATGAGATGTGTGCGGATCAAGATGGGATTTGCCCCTCCTAAATAACAGGAGAGATATCTCTGGGCCTCTCGAGATAGTTGGATTGAAAGTGCATGGCCATGCCAAAGTGATTAAAGAGTTAATCATTATGACTAAAAGTTAGTCATAGATTGAATCCACTATTTGATCGAGTGAATGGTCGAGCTATCACAAGGATGGCACGTATCTCGCCTTGAGCTTGACTGGTATCGTGTGGCAAAGGAATTAGCATGTGAATGTATCTTGGTTCAGCCGATATGATCTTTATGTACATTCGGGAGTCAGTATGTCCTGCTAGGTACCTCTACTGATTTGTGTTTGAAAACGGTTTTCATTCATAACCGACTGTACATGAACCTAACGGGTCACACACTTGAGGAGATAGAATATTGAAAAACTTGGCTATATGATTTTCTCTAGTGCAAGTGGGAGATTGTTGGTGATATGGCCAAGAGGCAATCATAACAATTCGGATAAAGGCCTGATGGATATTTGATCCATAAGAAATTAGGGTACTAATGGGCCTTTGACCTAAAAGCTCATTAGTGCGCCTATAAATATGAGGGGTAGGGTTAGGGGGCAGATTACTCCACCACAGAAAAGCCCCAGCTGCCGCCCCTCACAGGCCAGCCGCCGAAACCCCTGTCGCGCGTGCGGTGCTAGCACACAGACGCACGGTGTTCCTCCCTGTACGTGTGGACTCCGTGGAGGCGCTGCTATTACTGCTGCGCTGATCGGCTACGACGCGCATCTACGATCCGCTGCGCTGCGCGTCTAGTGGTAACGATCCATGACCTTCTTACTCGCATGTTTCCTAGGTGATACGGTCGAATTGCTAGAGTAGCGCATCGCCTATTTCCCTACAGAAACACCTCTGGACATCAACAGAAAAATTGTAAAGCTCTTCCAAATCTTTCCAGAAATGTAACATATGACGCAAACCTCGAAAGAACTCAACCTCTAATCTCTGATTAACTTCACCCTTAATTCAGCTGAAAACATTGTGTTCTGTCCTTATCAACCTATACGTTGAAAACTTGTTAACTTTGAATATCCTGATTAAAGGAAGAGGTTACAGCAAAGTTTTAGTGCTTTGGATTAAAACTTTCCAGTTTTACAATGAAGTTGTTCATTTAGTGGGGTGTGACGTCAATGCGTCACCAGATCATGTCGGTACTACGTCCTCACAAAGAAAAACCTATATCGGACTTAGCCGGCTTCGTTAATTCCGTGGCACTAAACGTCACTCACACACGGATGCTACACGTCTACCGTTTCGTGATTAGACTACCTGCAGAAACTCAAACAATCATCAGACTCGGCTGCACACCGAGCCCGGTATCCATACAATCCGTACACCCGACCGTCACCACTCGCCCGGATGTTCTCAAGCCAAACACGCCTTGAGTTACGTGTTCACGTTTCAGACCACGTGACGGGGTCTCCCAAATTGCACCACACACGCCAGGGACAGACGTTGCTCGAATACCTCAAACGACATGAAGAGTCGTAGAGGATACCAAAGCAGGTCGGGTTACCTGCCACCCGTGGGGCTCCACCCTTCAGCTTGTGCGCACTGGTGGACAGCGCTTACGTGCACCCCCCAAGACATAAACGTCCCGAGATACACGATTTTCCGACATAGACAAATAGGTTAGTATGCCACCTTCTATACACTAATAACATCGTTATATGGGCTACTAACTCGTTCCTCACTGGATTTTTGAAAAAGATGACCTTTGTAGTGCGTTAAACCTCAAGCGAGCTCTGATACCCACGCTGGCACGACCCCACGGTCTTGTCGAGCCAGGATCACGTTGAGGGGTGCTGCGTTGCACAGCACCAGATAACACACATCAACGGTACAAAGCGGAAGCAAAACTTTTATTACATAAAGTGGTTTATGAACATTTGTACATCAAAATAGGTCCAGTCTACACTCTCGGGCGTAGACTACGCATCAAGTTCACGTTCAGCCCGTGAACGTGTCTGTAAGGGCCTCAGTTTTTGACACATAATTGAAGTGTTCATCACCACACCACACACCTCATTTGAGGAAACATGATGAACACAAATGAAGAGCAAGTAACCACCATCAACATGCTCATTAGAGAACAAACTCACATATTGCAAAAGTGGTATTTCCCACATGTGATATAGAGGGGCTGGACATATGAAAACTCCTACACATTGCTAAGGATGTCCATGCCAAGTTTCACCCAAATTCAAAACCTTTTTGAGGTCATTTTGGGTATAGCTAGAAAGAGGGCAGTTTGAAACCACATTCAAATTCAAACTGTTTTTATCCCATGAATTTAAAAGTGGGAGGCATATTCTTACTCAGCACATTTTTGTGAGCTCACACACCAATTTTCACTCCATTTGGAGTTGATCTTGACATGAGCTAAGTGGGACAAATTCAAACTTTATTTGAATTCAAAACTGAACTTGTGCTGAAATTCATTCATACCAAACCCAATTTGAATTCTACTCAATTCAAATGGGTCATGGGTGAATAATTTGAATCACCAGGGGTATTATGGGGCTCACTGTTTACTACAGTGATTAGGTGTAAATTTCAGAGGTTAAAACCCCGGGTGGGACCCACATGTCATAGAGGGAAGAAGGAGAAACTTTCACCCAAAGTCAGAGTCTCGGAGGGAACTTCCACCGAGCGGCTGCCGACTCCACGCCCGGGGGCAGCTGTGCTCGCCACCGAGGAGCAGCAACGCCACCAGATGCTTCCAGCGCCCACACGCGAGCCCAAGGGCGGTTCCAGGGCCCTCTTAAGGCGCTCCACGGGGGCAGGTACCGATCATTTCCTCCTCTCCTGTGATCACCGAGTCACCAACCTGCCGCCTCTCTGCTCGATTGGAGAACCGCGAAACCAGCTCGCCTTCTCCCTCCCCGAGCTGCTAGACGGCCACCTGAGATCGCACACCACTTCCCCAACACCAGAAACCCCGAGCTCCGACCTCCTTTGCCCGAAAACGATCGCCACCGCGGCGACCTAGCCTCAGCCGAGAGTCAGGCGCCCGTGGACAGCGTTCCACAGGCGTTTTCACGGTCCAGCAAGAGAGGCAACAGGAGCGCGCGACCACCGTGCTGCTCTCCTCCAAGTTTGGAAGCAAACCGTAAAGAATCCAAAGAGAATTTCCAGTTTTTGCTCCGGCGACCGTAAACCAAGCTTCCGGTACGGTTTCTTTAAATTCTTGCTCTGTGATCTTTCGGAGGTTATCAAATCTTGCACATAGACGCTGGACTAGCCGGCGATCAAGTTCTTTTCTGCATCCGTGGCGTGAAACTGTCTAGGAGTGATGAATTTCGAGCTCGATCAAGGGCGGTCATGGCGGGCACGATCGGTCACATGGTGCCGACCGACTTGCCGCCATCCCTGAACCCTTTTGACACCTTGTCGAGCTTCCTAGAGGTACGCTGATGCTGTAGGACCATTTGTTCGAAGTGTTGGCGGGTTAGAACCCACGGTCGACGGCGCCGAACCTCAGCCAATGCCACGGCACGTCGCCGGGCTATTTCCGGTCACCCCAGCCCAACCTGACACCACCGACGTGTTCCTCGACATCGACAACCCCCTGGCGGCGAGTTTCAGCCCATGGGAGGTCCGGCAGCGGCGAGCCTGCGAGCTCCGAGTCTGCTCCGGCGAGGTCGGCGGCGCGGGCGTGAGAGAACGGCGGGAGGAAGACGAAGCCGGCTGGCCCACGTGTCAGCGGCTGAGGAATTTAAATCGGGATCGGGTGTGGCCGGGATCGGCTGTGCTGGCGCGCAAATACCCTGTGAGCTCCGGTGTGCCGGACACCTCCGCGCTAGACGTGTGTCCCCGCGGGCCCCGAGAGTTTAAACTTTTTTCCCGATTTTCAGAATTCTTCCAAACTTCCAAGCCTCATAACTTTGGCTAGAAAGCTCCAAATCGAGTGAACCAAATTTTGCTGGATTCAGCTCTCTGAGTACTTTCCAGCAAATCAGGTTTCACTTCATGAAAACCCATATTTATCCAGAATTAATTCCTCAAAGTTTAAACTATTAGGAATTTTAACTGGAGAATCCTTTGGGGGAAAATCCTGAAATTTTGCTGGGATGTTCACCAAAATATCCCTGAACTACCATAAAAATTTCAGACCCATTGGAGCTTATTTAATCCACCTAATGGTGTGATTAGTGAAACTGTTCCAGAGAAAATAGAAAATGTTCAGAAACATTTTCAGAATTTTCTCTGAGATTGTTTAGCTCATATCTTTAGTTAGGAACTTCCAAATTAAGTGAGACCAACTCCATTAGAACCCTATGAAAATCTAGTTTTCAGAAGGTCATAGTTTGTTTCATGAAAATCCCTAGAACACCCTAAGAGTTCCAATTAAGGTCAAGGACATAATTAATTGTGGAGGGCTCAAATGAGCTTTGCTGCAACTAAAACGTGACCAAGTCTCTATTTAGGTTGTAACCAAGGCACAGTAAAAGTTTCACAGTCATTGAGTCTGTCTAGTGGGACTTATAAGCTTCACAAGTGCAAACTTAATACAAATGCATTCAAATTAATACTTGTACCTCTCTTATCATGTAGTCGCTAAGGTCGAGGAGGAACCCAAAGTCCTAGACTTCATTACTCTGGAGGAGCAGCTAGCCTACGACCAAGAGCAGCAAGGCAAGCTCCGGTTTGCATTAACCTTTTTACAAGTTTTTTTTATGTTTTGAGCACATACTTGATTACTTTATTCTTTGCATTAGAGTCTTGCTTGGAAACCCAACTGCATAGCCAAGAAAACCATGGGTTGGGTTTAGGATTGCAAACCCCGTTAGCTACTGCAATGCTAAGATAGTGTAGGATTCGGTACAAGTCGAGTAGTTGGAACTACTCGCGAGCATAGGCCAGAGGCACTCGACTCGGGTAGAGATAGCACATGATATACAAGGCAAGAAAAATGAGACCGAGCGGAGAGTAAGGGCAACATGACTTTGGGGCCTGTGTGCTGTAGCTCCGCTTGTGTCGATTGAGGACCGAGCCGTGTGCGGGCCTGTTGAACAAGCTAGAACAGTACCGAAGACCTACCGGCTATATGGGAACCGGGAAACCGATGTAACTCGGGTAGCTGGGTGTTGAGGCATAGCTGGTCGTTCAGAGGGTAGGTTGAGAGCTCGATGTGTAAATCGGCTGGCGGCACTGAGATGCGCGTGCAGAGACCTCTTGCTCGGGACGATTGGACCGGTTCAACATTTGGCTAACGGGTGAAAGGCAGTCGCGTACGGCGTCCGTGATGGTTGTTGTAGGCAACATCGAGTACGGGCGTACGTGACGGGTTGTTCGGGTAACCCTGCAGGTGTAAATCGATTATAATCACCGTCCCTTGCGGTCAGTGAGTACCACTTGTTCACTGTACCGTGACGTAGATAGAACAGGCTAGTTACATGTTAAAATGATGCTGATTGAAAGATGGACTTGATTGCTAATGATTTGCTGTAGTTTAGAGCTAACTAAAGTTCATTTCAACTTTGGGAAAAGTACATGAGAGAAATGTGTTTCTTGTTTGATTGCGACTCTCTCATGTGCCTTAGCGTAAGGTTCTCCACAACCTGCTGCTAAAACTTGAAAGTAAGGTTCCACTAATCAGGCGAGTCCTTTGCAAATGATTTTTCCTCATGTACCCATCACCCCTCATGTAGAAGTTCCATGTTTAGGTGAGACGGGTCAGACTTGTTGACCCTTCGTGCTCACTGCTTGTGTTTGAAGCTTTTGCAGGGTTCTATGAGGAAGGGACTCCCGAAGAGGAGACGGAACCCCAGGAGGGGAACCCCGTCGAGTGGGAGTCGTGCACGCCGCAGAGTTTGTGTGCGTGTGTGCTAGCAAGGACACGTTCAAGGGCTGAACGTGGACTTGATGCTTAGTCTACGCCCGTGAGTGTAGACTGAACTTATTTTGATGTAAACATGTTCATAACTTGTTTATGTAATAAAAATTTGCTTCCGCTTTGTACCTCTGACGTGTGTTATCCGGTGCTGTGCAACGCAGCACCCCTCAGCGTGATCCTGGCTCGACAAGACCTTTGGGGTCGTGTCAGCGCTGGTATCAGAGCTCGCTTGAGGTTTAACACTGTACAAAGGTCATCTTTTTTTTTAAAATCCAGTGAGGAACGAGTTAGTAGCCCGTATAAGGATGTTATTAGCATATAGAAAGTGGCATATTAACTTGTTTGTTATGTCAGAAAATCGTGTATCTCAGGACGTTTATGTCTTGGGGGGTACACGTAAGCGCTGTCCACCAGTGTGCACAAGCTGAAGGGTGGAGCCCCACGGGTGGCAGGTAACCCGACTCGCTTTGATATCCTCTACGGCTCTTTATGTCGTTTGGGGTATTCGAGCAACGTCTGTCCCTGGCGTGCGTGGTGCAATTTGGGAGACCCCGTCACGTGGTCTGAAACGTGAACACGTAACTCAAGGCGTGGTTGGCTTGAGAACATCCGGGCGAGTGATGACGGCCGGGTGTACAAACTGTATGGATTCCGGGCTCGGTGTGCAGCCGAGTCTGATAATTGTTTGAGTTTCTGCAGGTAGCCTGACCACAAAACGGTAGACGTGTAGCGTCCGTGTGCGAGTGACGTTTAGTGCCACTGAATTAACGAAGCCGGCTAAGTCCGGTATAGGTCTTTCTTTGTGAGGACGTAGTACCGACATAATCTGGTGACGCATCGACGTCACACACAACTAAATGAACAACTTCATTTAAAACTTGAAGGTTTTTATCCAAAGCAGTAAAACTTTTCTGTAACCTCTTCCTTAAATCAGGATATTCAAAGTAAACAAGTTTTCAACTTATAGGTTGTTAAGGACAGAGTACTCTGTTTCAGCTGAATTAGGGCTGAAGTTGATCAGAGGTTAGAGGTTGAGTCTTTCGAGGTTGGGGTCATATGATACATTTCTGGAAAGATTTGTAAGAGATTTACAACTTTTCTGTTGAGGTCCAGAGGTGTTTCATCTTTAACCACTCGAAAAATGCAGTAGAGTTGAAACTGTCCAGAAAACAGGACAGAGTAAAGACTCTCTGTAAACTCTCTGTAAACTAAGCATAACTTCCTGCTTAAAAATCCAAAAATAGAAAATGAGGTAGTTCTGGAAAGCTTATTAGATGGGTTACAACTTTGTAACAGAAAGTTTTGTCAGATTAGGAACAGAATTAACTGGAATTCTTGGATCAAATCAGTAGGTGCTGTCCAATTTTCTCCAGAATTTCTGTTAACTTTGACATCTCATAACTTTTGAACCAGGACAGATCTTAGGCCAAGAAAATACTTTCTGGAAAGATATTGAAGTTAGCTTTAACTTTGATGTTGAGCTCCAGAATTGGTTTTGCTTTAACATGGCCTAAATCAGGTTGAAATGGAAACTGGTCAAGGCTGTCATGGGAACAGCAGATCAGCAGTCAAATTTGTTTAAAATTTGAACTATGTTTCCATGTTTTATGGGTTCAATGACATGTCTTATGTTATAACTCAGAGGTTTACTGTTTAAATAAATATTTTACATTTCTCAAATATATTTTCACAGATGACAGCAGATAAGCAATTGGAGAACAGGTGGGTGGTGTCCCACTGTTCTCACCGTAGCGGCTACCCGGAAGTATTGTGGCAAATGCTCCAATATTTCGGGTACAACCAGATGCCGCAATACTTCGCCAAAGAAGAAGGAGAAGGGGGGAATAAGATGTGGACGATCCATGTCGAAGTTCCTGCAGGACCTACGCCACCCGGTTGGGTGCCGTTCACCGTCACGGTGAGAGGAAGACAACCGGAAGGGATGTGGCAAGTGGCAGCCCGTGACACTATGTCACGTTTCTGCCAACTACACGTGCAGGCTATGGAGGGCACTCCATATGCGCTCGTTCTGGTGGAGGGACGGGCTCAGCATGTGTGGGTAGAGAGGTACCTGGAGGCAACGGACCTGAGTTTCCCAAGGTACAACCCCGCGGAGGCAAATCTCAGCCTCCAGATGAGGGCGGGAAACGCCGTAATGGACAGCCAAGCTGTTCATACGGAGCATCTCGCCACAAAGCTCAAGGAGAGCACGAGCCGTGGAGACCATTTCGAGAGTGCTCACAGCGCACTCCGTAATGTGCTCCTTCCGACGATCAAGCGACTGAATGAACAACATAATCAGTTGCATCGTCTGAAGAAGGCGAAGAGAAAAAGCCGTGTCGACATCGCGGCATTGCAAGAACTGGTACAAAATCTGACCCAGCAGAACGAGGAACTTACTCAAGAGCGGGACAACGCTATTGTGGAAGGGCAAGGCTGGGAAGAAGATTACAACCAGGCTATGGACGAGGTGCATGCTTTGCAGGACCTCGTACCTCCGGTAGTGGGCATACCGGTGGTCTTGGGTCTTCCAGCAATGGGAGAACCCGGGATGGGAGAAGAGGTGGTAGATCCAGAGCCACCAGCAGAGGTACCGGAGGAGGACGACCCACAGGAGGTCGAGTTCTACTCCGAGTAGGGGGTTAAAGTTGCCATGTAGGGCAGCCAGGGTAGTGTAGCCCAAATTTTGTAATCGGTGACATGTCGTGTAGACAGTAGCGTGTGTACAGGTAGTGACGACATGAGCACGACTTCTCGGAGACCCGAGAATAATGTATCTTGTATAAAGTTTATGCTTTATCAATATATGTGAATGTTGTGCAAATTAATCATGTGTCACTTCAATACCTACTCATGCTTATGGAATTTTAAGTAAGACATGTGCTAATCGCTGCTGTTTTGAATTTCAGAATGACGCGTACTCGTGCCAACCCTGATGTTGGGGGTACTAGCCAAGGGGGAGAGACTTCCCAACAGCCTCCCGAGGACTCCTCGGGACAGCAGCAGCAACAGCAACAGCAAACACCGCCACCGCCACTGCCAACGGTTACATTGGCCGACATCGTCGCGGCAATGGCGGGTTCACATCAGCAGCACACGGAGCTGCTGCAAACTTTAATTGCGAACACGTCTCGCCCAGAGAGACGTCAAGACCGGGAGGAGCGTCAACAGAGCTCCTACTCCGACTTCTTGGCTACTCATCCCCCGGTATTCTCAAGGGCGGATGAACCTCTTGACGCGGACAACTGGCTCCGCGCCATAGAGATGAAGTTCGGGCTGCTCCAGATAAGCGAGCAGCGCAAGACTCAGTTCGCGGTCCAGCAGCTCCAAGGATCCGCGAGCGCGTGGTGGGCCAACTTCTGTGCTTCACAGCCCACCGACCGAGTGATGACCTGGACGGAGTTTCGGACGGCCTTCAGGGCCTATCATATACCGCCAGGTCTGATGAAAAGAAAGACGCAGGAGTTCTTACACCTGCAGCAAGGGAGCCGGAACGCGCTGGAATACTCCAGGGCGTTCAACGATCTCGTGCTTTATGCGTCATATCACGCAGATACTGACGAGAAGCGGCGGGACCATTTTTACCAGGGACTTAATCCGCTCCTGAAGGACAAGTTGGCGATGTTCAATCGTGGCAGCCTCAACAACATCATTGATGCTGCGATTGTTCAGGAGGACTCCGGCAAGGAGTTGGCGGCGGCGGAGAGAAAGCGAAGCGCGCCGCAAAGCAGTGGAGAAGGAGGTGGTCCTTCTCAGAAGTTTCGGATGGTGAATCACCCACCATCAGGTCCACGCTGGCAACCATCACAGCGGTCGATGCCGTTCCGCAGTCGGCCGTACTCTTCACTGGCATTCCGACCGGCACTGCCAGTACCACCGCAACAACAACAGCAGCAGCGGGCGATGCCGCGTGCGTTTGCACCTCAGCAACGCATGCCGGGCTTTCGTCCCCCGAGCACTACACCAGCAGCGGCCACATGTTACAAGTGTGGTCGTCCAGGACACTTCGCGAGCAGTTGCCCGGAGAGGCAAGGCGGCGGAGTGGCACCACAGTTTCCAGGGAGGAATCAACCCCGGAACCCTACTAATGCGCGGCGGGCAAACCCTAGGCCCAGCACTGTCCACCAGCTTGCCATTGAGGATGTGCCGGAGGGTGAGCCAATCCTTGCGGGTATGTTCCAACTCCACCAGCATCCCGCTATAGTACTATTTGATTCAGGCGCCACGCATAGCTTCATTAGCCAAGCTTTCATTAATAAGCATAGCTTGCAAATACTACCCACCGATAGTCCTTATATGATCTGTTCACCGGGTGGGAAAATTTCAGCAAGCATGATGGTCCCAAAAGCGCCATTGTGCTTAGAGGGTAGGGTCTACCCTACGTCTCTCATAATCTTAGAGGGACAAAAGGTCGATGTCATCTTAGGGATGTCGTGGTTAACCCGCCACGGCGCTGTTTTAGACACCGTCCTCCGAGTCGTGCACTTGAACTCAGAAGTGCACGAGTCTCACTCATTATTTCTGGACAGTCCAGAAATCAAACTTCCAAGTGTCTATCAAGCCACAACCATCAGATTGGAGGATATTCCAGTGGTCCGAGAGTTCCCTGATGTATTCCCGGATGATTTGCCGGGGATGCCACCCGATAGAGAGGTGGAGTTCAAGATTGAACTTGCACCGGGAACCATGCCAATATCCTGAAGGCCGTACAAGATGGCGCCCAAGGAGTTGGCTGAACTAAAGACTCAGCTCACGGACCTTCTGGAGAAGGTTTTTATTAGGCCGAGCTCCTCGCCATGGGGCTGTTCGGCATTATTTGTCAAGAAGAAGGATGAGACATTACGGCTTTGCGTGGACTATCGTCCATTAAATGCCGTAACCATCAAGAACAAGTACCCGTTGCCACGGATCAACGTGTTGTTTGATCAGTTGGTCGAAGCAAAGATCTTTTCCAAGACGGATTTAAGATCCGGGTACCATCAGATTAAGATAAGGGCTGAGGACATTCCGAAGACAGCTTTCTCAACAAGGTACGGACTTTATGAGTACCTGGTCATGTCCTTCGGCCTCACCAATGCTCCAGCTCACTTCGTGTACTTGATGAACTCGGTATTCATGCCGGAGCTGGACAAGTTTGTCGTGGTCTTCATCGACGACATCCTGGTATATTCCAAATCGGAAGAAGATCATAAGAAACATCTGCGTATAGTCTTGCAACGGCTGCGGGATCACAAGTTATACGCAAAATTCAGCAAATGCGAGTTTTGGATATCGCAAGTGCCTTTCCTCGGGCATATTATCTCAGCGGGGGGTATCGCTGTGGACCCGAGCAAGATCACTCAAGTGCTGAATTGGAAATCCCTGAGAACTGTTCACGAGGTACGGAGTTTCCTCGGACTCGCGGGATATTATCGGAGGTTCATTCCGAACTTCTAGAAGATTGCCAAGCCAATGACAGAGCTGCTGAAGAAGGCTACCAAATATGTTTGGAGTCCAACATGTGAAGCAGCATTCAAGGCTTTAGTCAAGCACCTGACATCAGCACCGGTTTTGGCGCAGCCAGACACAACAAAACCGTTCGATGTGTACTGCGATGCATCCGGCATTGGGCTCGGATGTGTGCTGATGCAAGACCGAAGAGTGGTCGCGTATGGATCACGGCAGCTTAGAAACCATGAGCAGAATTATCCAACCCACGACTTGGAGCTCGCTGCCCTGGTACTTGCACTAAAAATGTGGAGGCACTACCTACTCGGTAACCTCGTACATTTATATACCGACCACAAAAGCCTCAAGTACATATTCACTCAGAAGGAGCTGAACATGAGGCAACAAAGATGGTTAGAACTGATAAAGGATTACGAAATAGAAATCCATTATCATCCGGGCAAGGCAAACATAGTGGCAGATGCGCTGAGCTGCAAGTCACACGTCAACAATCTGACCATGACACCGTTGGAAGAGAGCGAACCACCACTACATATAATTCCACATGGAGCTCTCTACAACCTAGCTTTGATCCCCACCATCCGTGAAAAGATAGCGGCAGCCCAGAAGAATGACAAGGGCATGTCACATTTGCGGAGACGTGTAGACAGTGGGGAGCTGAAATGTTTCCGGAAGGACGGAGACGGCGTCCTATGGTTCAAGGACCGGATCGTCGTACCCCGTAACCCGGAATTACGGAAGAAAATTTTTGATGAGGCTCACTTATCAAAGTTTTCTATTCACCCCGGCAGCAACAAAATGTATCAAGAACTCAGAAGCAAGTTTTGGTGGACACGAATGAAACGGGAGACTGCAAAATACGTGTCCGAGTGTGATACATGTCGAAGGGTGAAGGCAGATCATATGCGGAAACCGGGACTGCTACAACCACTGGGCATTCCTGCCTGGAAGTGGGAGGATGTGAGCATGGACTTCATCGTCGGTTTACCCACCACCTTGCAGAAACATGATTCTGTGTGGGTGATCGTCGATCGGCTCACGAAAGTTGCCCATTTCATCCCGGTCAACACCAACTACAACGCCAAGAAGTACGCTGAACTGTACATCTCACGGATCCTATGCTTGTACGGTGTACCCCGTACCATCATATCAGATCGAGGCATTTTATTTGTGTCCCGTTTTTGGGAGCAGCTGCACGCTGCCTTGGGGACGAAGCTGATCCGTAGTTCAGCATACCACCCGCAGATGGATGGGCAAATGGAGCGGGTAAATCAGATCTTAGAAGACATGCTACGAGCTTGCGCTATCAACCACGGCAAGAATTGGGATGATCACTTGCCGTTAGCCGAGTTCTCGTACAACAATGGGTACCAAACCAGCATCAAGATGGCGCCCTACGAGGCGCTATACGGAAGAAAATGCCGCACACCATTGAACTGGTGTGAGTCTGGCGAAAGGGTTACCTTCGGGATTGACCTCGTCAACAACGCGGAAGAAAAGGTTCGACTGATTCAAGCGAACCTAAAAGCCGCTCAATCCCGTCAGAAATAATATGTGGACCGGAGAAGGCGCCCTTTACAATTCGAAGTTGGAGATCACGTATACCTACGGGTGTCTCCAATGAAGGGCATAAACAGATTTGGGGTGAGAGGAAAGTTGGCACCCCGATTCATCGGTCCATTCCAGATTACCGAAAGATGTGGATCAGTGGCATACCGGCTGAAATTACCAGAAGCACTTTCCGGTGTGCACGACGTCTTTCACATTTCCCAGCTGAGGAAGTGTCTCAAGCTATCAACTACCATTCAGCTGGAAGACATTGAAGAACTGCAACCGGATCTCACCTATCGGGAGGAACCGGTGCAGATTATTGATAAAAAGGCCCGAACCACACGCAACCGTACGTTGTGGTTCTACAAGATTCTATGGAGTCATCACTCCGAGGACGAGGCGACATGGGAGAGCGAAGAATTTCTTCGCACTAACTACCCCGACTTTTTCACGTCACATATCCAGTAATTTTCCACCGTCCTCTCTCTCATTTTCACCTTATAATCTCGGGACGAGATTCTTTTAAGGGGGGAGGAATGTAAGGGCCTAAGTTTTTAACATATAATTGAAGTGTTCATCACCACACCACACACCTCATTTGAGGAAAGATGATGAACACAAATGAAGAGCAAGTAACCACCATCAACATGCTCATTAGAGAACAAACTCACATATTGCAAAAGGGGTATTTCCCACATGTGATATAGAGGGGCTGGACATATGAAAACTCCTACAAATTGCTAAGGATGTCCATGCCAAGTTTCACCCAAATTGAAAACCTTTTTGAGGTCACTTAGGGTATAGCTAGAAAGAGGGCAGTTTGAAACCACATTCAAATTCAAACTGTTTTTATCCCATGAATTTAAAAGTGGGAGGCATATTCTTACTCAGCACATTTTTGTGAGCTCACACACCAATTTTCACTCCATTTGGAGTTGATCTTGACATGAGCTAAGTGGGACAAATTCAAACTTATTTTGAATTCAAAACTGAACTTGTGCTGAAATTCATTCATACCAAACCCAATTTGAATTCTACCCAATTCAAATGGCTCATGGGTGAATAATTTGAATCACCAGGGGTATTATGGGGCTCACTGTTTACTACAGTGATTAGGAGTAAATTTCAGAGGTTAAAACCCCGGGTGGGACCCACATGTCATAGAGGGAAGAAGGAGAAACTTGCACCCAAAGTCAGAGTCTCGGTGGGAACTTCCACCGAGTGGCTGCCGACTCCACGCCCGGGGGCAGCTGCGCTCGCCACCGAGGAGCAGCAGCACCACCAGCTGCTTCCCGCGCCCACACGCGAGCCCAAGGGCGGTTCCAGGGCCCTCTTAAGGCCCTCCACGGAGGCAGGCACCGATCATTTCCTCCTCTCCCGTGATCACCGAGCCACCAACCTGCCGCCTCTCTGCTCGATCGGAGAACCGCGAAACCAGCTCGCCTTCTCCCTCCCCGAGCTGCTAGATGGCCATCTGAGATCGCACTCCACTTCCCCAACACCAGAAACCCCGAGCTCCGACCTCCTCTGCCCGAAAATGATTGCCACCGCGGCGACCTAGCCTCAGCCGAGAGTCAGGCGCCCGTGGACAGCGTTCCACAGGCATTTTCACGGTCCAGCAAGAGAGGCAAAAGGAGCGCGCGACCACCGTGCTGCTCTCCTCCAAGTTTGGAAGCAAACCGTGAAGAATCCACAGAGAATTTCCAGTTTTTGCTCCGGCGACCGTAAACCAAGCTTCCGGTATGGTTTCTTTAAATTCTTGCTCTATGATCTTTCGGAGGTTATCAAATCTTGCACATAGACGCTGGACTAGCCGGCGATCAAGTTCTTTTCTGCATCCGTGGCATGAAACTGTCTAGGAGTGATGAATTCTTCGAGCTCGATCAAGGGCGGTCATGGCGGGCACGATGGGTCACACGGTGCCGACCGACTTGCCGCCATACCTGAACCCTTTTGACACCTTTTCGAGCTTCCTAGAGATACGCTGATGCTGTAGGACCGTTTGTTCGAAGTGTTGGCGGGTTAGAACCCACGGTCGTCGGCGCCGAACCTCAGCCGAGGCCGCGGCACGTCGCCGGGCTATTTCTGGTCACCCCAGCCCAACCTGACACCACCGACGTGTTCCTCGACGTCGACAACCCCCTGGCGGCGAGTTTCAGCCCATGGGAGGTCCGGCAGTGGCGAGCCGGCGAGCTCCGTGTCTGCTCCGGCGTGGTCGGCGGCGCGGGCGCGAGAGAACGGCGGGAGGAAGACGAAGCCGGCTGGCCCACGTGTCAGCGGCTGAGAATTTAAATCGGGATCGGGTGTGGACGGGATCGGCTGTGCTGGCGTGCAAATACGCTGTGAGATCCGGTGTGCCGGACACCTCCGTGCTCGACGCGTGTCCCCGCGGGCCCCTAGAGTTTAAACTTTTTTCCCGATTTTCAGAATTCTTCCAAACTTCCAAGCCTCATAACTTTGGCTAGAAAGCTCCAAATCGAGTGAACCAAATTTTGCTGGATTCAGCTCTCTGAGTACTTTCCAGAAAATCATGTTTCACTTCATGAAAACCCTTATTTCTCCAGAATTAATTCCTCAAAATTCAAACTATTAGGAATTTTAACTGGAGAATCCTTTGGGGGAAACACCTGAAATTTTTCTGGGATGTTCACCAAAATATCCCTGAACTACCATAAAAATTGCAGACCCATTGGAGCTAATTTAATCCACCTAATGGTGTGATTAGTGAAACTGTTCCAGAGAAAATAGAAAATGTTCAGAAACATTTTCAGAATTTTCTCTGAGATTGTTTAGCTCATATCTTTAGTTAGGAACTTCCAAATTAAGTGAGACCAACTCCATTAGAACCCTCTGAAAATCTAGTTTTCAGAAGGTCATAGTTTGTTTCATGAAAATCCATAGAACACCCTAAGAGTTCCAATTAATGTTAAGGACATAATTAATTGTGGAGGGCTCAAATGAGCTTTGCTGCAACTAAAACTTGACCAAGTCTCTATTTAGGTTGTAACCAAGCCACAGTAAAAGTTTCACAGTCATTGAGTCTGTCTAATGGGACTTATAAGCTTCACAAGTGCAAACTTAATACAAATGCATTCAAATTAATACATGTACCTCTCTTATCATGTAGTCGCTAAGGTCGAGGAGGAACCCGAAGTCCTAGACTTCGTTACTCCGGAGGAGCAGCTAGCCTATGACCAAGAGCAGCAAGGCAAGCTCCGGTTTGCATTAACCTTTTTACAAGTTCTTTTTTATGTTTTGAGCACATACTTGATTACTTTATTCGTTGCATTAGAGTCTTGCTTGGAAACCCAACTGCATAGCCAAGAAAACCATGGGTTGGGTTTAGGATTGCAAACCCCGTTAGCTACTGCAATGCTAAGATAGTGTAGGATTCGGTACAAGTCGAGTAGTTGGAACTACTCGCGAGCATAGGCTAGAGGCACTCGACTCGGATAGAGATAGCACATGATATACAAGGCAAGAAAAATGAGACCGAGCGGAGAGTAAGGGCAACAGGACTTTGGGGCCTGTGTGCTGTAGCTCCGCTTGTGTCGATTGAGGACCGAGCCGTGTGCGGGCCTGTTGAACAAGCTAGAACAGTACCGAAGACCTACCGGCTATATGGGAACCGGGAAACTGATGTAACTCGGGTAGCTGGGTGTTGAGGCATAGCTGGTCGTTCAGAGGGTAGGTTGAGAGCTCGAGGTGTAAATAGGCTGGCGGCACTGAGATGCGTGTGCAGAGACCTCTTGCTCGGGACGATTGGACCGGTTCAACATTTGGCTAACGGGTGAAAGGTAGTCGCGTACGGCGTCCGTGATGGTTGTTGTAGGCAACATCGAGTACGGGCGTACGTGACGGGTTGTTTGGGTAACCCTGCAGCTGTAAATCGATTATAATCACCGTCCCTCGCGGTCAGTGAGTACCACTTGTTCACTGTACCGTGACGTAGATAGAACAGGCTAGTTACATGTTAAAATGATGCTGATTGAAAGATGGACTTGATTGCTAATGATTTGCTGTAGTTTAGAGCTAACTAAAGTTCATTTCAACTTTGGGCAAAGTACATGTGAGAAATGCGTTTCTTGTTTGATTGCGGCTCTCTCATGGGCCTTAGCGTAAGGTTCTCCACAACCTGCTGCTAAAACTTGAAAGTAAGGTTCCACTAATCAGGCGAGTCCTTTGCAAATGATTTTTCCTCATGTACCCATCACCCCTCATGTAGAAGTTCCATGTTTAGGTTAGACGGGTCAGACTTGCTGAGCCTTCGTGCTCACTGCTTGTGTTTAAAGCTTTTGCAGGGTTCTATGAGGAAGGGACTCCCGAAGAGGAGACGGAACCCCAGGAGGGGAATCCCGTCAAGTGGGAGTCGTGCACGCCGCAGAGTTAGTGTGCGTGTGTGCTAGCAAGGACACGTTCAAGGGCTGAACATGGACTTGATGCTTAGTCTACGCCCGTGAGTGTAGACTGAACTTATTTTGATGTAAACATGTTCATAACTTGTTTATGTAATAAAATTTTGCTTCCACTTTGTACATTTGACGTGTGTTATCCGGTGCTGTGCAACGCAGCACCCCTTAGCGTGATCCTGGCTCGACAAGACCTTTGGGGTCGTGTCAGTGTCCTTGCTAGCACACACGCACACTAACTCTGCAGAGTGCACGGCTCCCACTCGACGGGGTTCCCCTCCTGGGGTTCCGTCTCCTCTTCAGGATCCCCTTCCTCATAGAACCCTGCAAAAGCTTCAAACACAAGCAGTAAGCACGAATGCTCAGCAAGACTGACCCATCTCTCCTAAACATGGAACTTCTACATGAAGGGTGATGGGTACATGAGGTAAAATCATTTGCAAAGGACTCGCCTAATTAATGGGACCTTACTTTCAAATTTTAGCAGCAGGTTGTGGAGAACCTTACGCTAAGGCACATGAGAGAGCCGCAATCAAACAAGAAATGCATTTCTCTCATGTACTTTGCCCAAAGTTGAAAGGAACTTTAATTAGCTCTAGACTACAGCAATCATTAACAATCAAGTCCATCTTACAATCAGCAACATTTTAACATGTAACTAGCCTGTTCTTTCTACGTCACAGTACAGTGAACAAGTGGTACTCACTGACCACGAGGGACGGCGATTATAATCGATTTACACCTGCAGGGTCACCCGAATAACCCGTCACGTACGCCCGTATTCGATGTTGCCTACAGCAACCATCACGGACGCTGTACGCAACCACCTTTTGCCCGTCAGCCAAATATTGAACCGGTCCCATCGTCCCGAGCAAGAGGTCTCTGCAAGCGCATCTCAGTGCCGCCAGCCGATTTACACCTCAAGCTCTCAACCTACCCTCTGAACGACGGGCAATGCCTCAATACCCAGCTACCCGAGTTACATCAGTTTCCCGGTTCCCATATAGCCGGTAGGTCTTCGGTACTGTTCTAGCTTGTTCAGCAGGCCCGCACACGGCTCGGTCCTCAATCGACACAAGCGGAGCTATAGCACACAGGCCCCAAAGTCCTGCTGCCCTTACCCTCCGCTCGGTCTCATCTTTCTTGCCATGTGTATCATGTGCTATCTCTACCCGAGTCGAGTGCCTCTAGCCTATGCTCGCGAGTAGTTCCAACTACTCGACTTGTACCGAATCCTAGACTATCTTAGCATTGCAGTAGCTAACGGGGTTTGCAATCCTAAACCCAACTCCTGGTTTTCTTGGCTATGCAGTTGGGTTTCCAAACAAGACTCTAATGCAAGGAATCATAATACTCAAGTAAGTGCTCAAAATAATAAAAATTTGTAAAACGGTTAATGCAAACCGAAGCTTGCCTTGCTGCTCTTGGTCGTAGGCTAGCTGCTCCTCCGGAGTAACGAAGTCTAGGACTTCAGGTTCCTCCTCGACCTTAGCGACTACATGATATACAAGGATATGTATTAATTTAAATGTATTTGACTGAATTTAAAATTGTGAAGTCTATAACTCTTACTAGACAGACCTCATGACTGTGAAACTTTTACTGTGGCTTGTTTACAACCTAAACAGAGATTTGGTCAAGTTTTAGTTGCAGCAAAGCTCATTTGGGTCCTCCACAATTAATTATGTACTTGACCTTAATTGAAGGCTTTTAGGGTGTTCTAAGGATTTTCATGAAACAAACTATGACTTTCTGAAAACTAGATTTTTGGAGGGTTCTAATTGAGTTGGTCTCACTTAATTTGAAGGTTTCTAGCTAAAGATATGAGCTAAACAATTTCAGGGAAAATTCTGAAAATGTTTCTGAACATTTTTTATTTTCTCTGGAACAGTTTCACTAATC
This sequence comes from Neostapfia colusana, assembly GCA_030760725.1. Taxonomy (NCBI): domain Eukaryota; kingdom Viridiplantae; phylum Streptophyta; class Magnoliopsida; order Poales; family Poaceae; genus Neostapfia; species Neostapfia colusana. Next base: position 35,579,582 of record JASWHV010000009.1, on the reverse strand, counting down.
ACACCATAAGGTGGATCAACTGAGCCCAATTGGACATGAAATTTTTATGGTAGTTCAGGGATATTTTGGTGAACATCCCAGCAAAATTTCAGAATTTTCCTCCAAGGGATTCTCCAATTAAAATTCCAAACAGTTTAAAATCTGAGGAATTAATTCTGGAGAATTAAGGGTTTTCATGAAGTGAAACATGATTTTCTGGAAAGTGCTCAGAGATCGGAATCCAACAAATTTTGGTTCACTCGATTTGGAGCTTTCTAGCCCAAGTTATGAGGATTTGAAGTTTGAAGGAAATCTGAAAATCAGGGAAAAGTTTAAACTTGCGGGTGGGCCACGGGGACACGTGTTGCACACTGATGCGTCGGCACACCATGGTCTGTGGGGTTCCTGCGTGCCAGCACAACAGATCCCAGCCGCACCCGATCCCGGTTTTGAATTTTTAAGCCGCTGACGCGTGGGCCAGCCGGCTTCGTCTTCCTCCCAACGCGCCCTCGTGACCGCACCACCTCTCCTCGCCGGAGCAGACCCGGAGCTCGCCGGACCGGCATTCCCGGCCGCCGCCCAACCAGAGACTCGCCGCCAGAGGGTTTAGGGCATCGAGGAACACGTTGGTGGGCTCTGTTTGGGACGTCAGTGGTCAGAACCAGCTCCGCGACGTGCGGCGGCTACTGCTGTGGTTCGGCACCGTTGTCCGAGGTCTCTAGCCCGCCATCGCTTGCGCCGATGGGATCTACATCACCAGCGCAGCTCTAGGAAGCTCGACAAGGTTTCAAAAGTGTTCAAAGATGGTGGCAAGTCGGTCGGCACCGTGTGACCAATCGTGCCCGCCATGAACGTCCTCAATCGGGCTCAAAATTCGTCCCTCCTAGTCGGTTTCATACCACGGATGCAGAAAGGAAATTGATCGCCGGCTAGTCCAGCACCTATGTGCAGGATTTGATAACCTAAGAAGGATCATAGAGCGGAAATTCGAAGAATCCGTACTGGAAGCTCGGTTTAAGCCCGCCGGAGCAAAATCTGGAAATTCGTAGCGGATTCTTCACGGTTTGCCTCAATACATGGAGGAGAGCAACACGGTGGTCGCGCGCTCCTGTTGCCGCTCTTGCTGACTCGTGAAATCCCCTGTGGAACGCTGTCCACGAGCGCCTGACCTTCGGTTGAGGTTAGGTCGCCGCTGTGGCGATCGTTCTCGGGCAAGGGAGGCCGGAGCTCGGGGTTTTTGGCGTCGGGGAAGTGGAGTGTGACCTCAGGGTGCTGCCAAGCAGCTCGGGGAAGGAGGGGGCGCGATGTTTTCGTGGTTTCCCGATCGAGCAGAGAGGCGGAAGGCCGGGGCTCGGTGTCCACTGGAGAGGAGGAAGCGAGCGGTGCTTGCCTCGGTGGAGCGCCTTAAGAGGCCCCGGAACCGCCCTTGGGCTCGCGTGTGGAAGCGGGAAGCAGCTGGTGGAGCTGCTCCTCCTCGGTGGCGATCGCAGCTGCCCTCGGTGGCGTTGAACCGGCAGAAGCAAAGTCCATTCTTCGGTTGCAAGTCTTCAGCAGCCAATGACAGCTGGGTCCCACCCCCATTTTAACCTCTGAGATTAACTCCTATTCACTGTTGTAAACAGTAGTTCCCACAAAGCCCCTGGTGATTTGAATTATCTACCCTTGAACCATTTGAATTGGTTAGAATTCAAATTGGGTTTGGTTTGAATGAATTTCAGCACATGTTCAGTTTGAAATTCAAATAAAGTTTGAATTTGCCCCACTTAGCTCATGTCAAGATCAACTCCAAATGGAGTGAAAATTGGTGTGTGAGCTCACAAAAATGTACTGAGTAAGAATATGCCTCCCACTTTTGAATTCATGTGATGAAAACAGTTTGAATTTGAATGTAGTTTCAAACTGCCCTCTTTCTAGCCATACCCAAAATGACCTCAAAAAGGTTTTGAATTTGGGTGAAACTTAGCATGGACATTCCTAGCACTATGTAGGGGTTTTCATATGCCCAGCCCCTGTATATCACATGTGGGAAATACCACTTTTGCCATATGTGAGTTTGTTCTCTAATGAGCATGTTGATGGTGGTTACTTGCTCTTCAAATGTGTTTATCAACTTGCTTCAAATGTGGTGTGTGTAGTGATGAACACTTCAAACATGTGTTCAAAACTGAGGCCCTTACAATTGTCATCCGCCCCGACCTCACCATCGTGTTCAGCACGGTGTAAAACTCACAAACGGCAAGTTGGGTGAAGTCTGGACCACGGAAACCCCACACCAGCGAGCCTCGCCGGAGTGCACCGCCGCGGGAGGCGCGGGCAGCGCGAGGTAGACGAAGGAGGGCCGGGTCCCACCGGTCAGCCTCTGTCTCCGTGCGAGGATCGGCGTGTGGCACCAGATCGGGTGCGACTGCACGGGAAATAACCATGTGGCCTCGGTGTTGCCGCCATCTGAGTGGATAGCGCCATGGGTGGGGCCCACATTCAGAGTTTAAACATTTCCTCTTTTTTCAGATTTAGTGCAAACTTCCAATGACCATAACTTTTAGTAGGAATGACCAAAATTTGTTAAACAAATTTTTTTGGATTCCTCTTAATCAGTAATTTGCAGAAATGCAAAGAAATTGATCTGAAGATCTATGGAATTTTCTCCAAAATTCATCAAAGTTAAATATTTGGGAATTAACTCCATAAGATCCCTTTTATGGAATTTCCTCAAATTTGGGCAGAAGATTCCTCATTATATTAACGATCTCCAGTAAAAATTGGAGCTTCATTGGAGTTCATTTGCTAGGCTAAATTGTCTTCCAAAGTTCAGCCCTTATTTGAAAATATTCAAATTCTAAACAGAAACTATTCAGCATTTCATATCAACTTCCAAAATTCATATCTCCCTTTTAGTAGCTCCAAAAATGGTGAAACAGATTTTGTTAGAAGCATGGAGACCTACCCTAATTAGATCTTCCACTGTGAGCCATGTCAAAACTCCAGGTTTGGGCTCAAAAATTAAGTGAAGGCTTGTACTTGTGGGAATTTTGGAGACCACAAGCTTCAATGAAATTTCTCCAAATTTTGCTCAGATCATCCTTAGAGAGTCTAGTATCCACTGGAAAAATCCCAAAGCAAATTAAGGAACATAAATAGCAGTAGCTATGAATAGAAGTTCACTTGTTATAATTTCTTAGCAATTATGCATATATTTTGCTACATTTCATATAGTGACCGAAGTTGAGGATACGGCGGAGCCGTTGGACGTCCTCCCATCTGACGCTAATTTCTCCTTTGGCTCGCAACCAGACAAGCCCCGGTTTGCATTTAATTACCTTTTACAAAGGTTTTCATTTGTATCACTTATGTCTAGGTTGAAATGGTTGCATTAAAGTTAAGGTGTTTGAAACCCCACTGGAATGACTATAAATCCTATGAAGGGTGGGGTAGTTTATAGACTTGACAAGTAGAGAAATGCCATGCTAATGTGCTTAGGATCTCGGTAGAAGTCGAGTAGTTGGAATCTACTCGCGAGGTAAGGTTTTATCACACGGTATGGGGAAGAGTAGAGAATGGCTTAAGAATCTGAAACTGAGACCCAGCAGGGGGGATAGGATGCAGTGAGCGGAGGTCTCACGTGCGTAGCCCTGTTGGTGTTGATTGAGGACCGAGTCGTGTGCGGGCCTGATGAACAAGTATCAAACAGTACCGGATGGCATACTGACATAAGCAGGAAACCGATGTAATTGGTTAACCTGGGTGCCGAGGCTTACCAAACCTTTTAATAGAAGTGGGTTGAGGGTTGCAAGGTGTAAATATGCCGGTGGGCACAGTCACGCTCCACGCGGGCACCTCCTACCCGTTACGGATGGACCGGTTCAGCGTTTGGGTTTCCTTTGAAAGGTTGTTGCATACAACAGAGTAGGAAGGTGTGTGGCATCACACTTCTGAAAGTGGGTGTATGTGACGTGTTGTCCGGATGTCTTCTGATTGCAATCACCGTCCCTCGCGGTTATTAGAGTACCGCTTGTTCACTGTTTTGTGACGTAGTAAAAAGTGAAAGAAGCCAGATGAATGATAATATGTTGTGTGAACTATTAATGTTTGAAACCATGTCTTCGGTAGATGTAGAGCTAATTAAGTTTATCTTCCACTTTGGGCATCACCACATATGAGGAAAGCGTTTCTTGTTTGATTGTGGACTTCCGATGTGAGGGCGGCCTAAGGCTCATTAAACTGCTGCTATAAAACTGAAAGTAAGGATTAACATGTAGGCGTGTCTTTATTACAATGTCTTTATCCCATATTACTAATCACTGCATGTAGAGTTCAATGACTAGGGTGTCAGTTAAGCCTTGTTGAGCCATCGTGCTCATGGTTGTAATATTTGAGCTGTGTGCAGGTGAGAGCTATGAGGAGGGGTCTGAGGACGAGGCGGTGCCCCTGTCGGGGTAGACGGACGATCTGGAGCCCTGCACGCCGCCGTGGCTTTCGTTTGAGTGCTGCTAGTGTGTAGCGTCCCCGGGATGTACGGCTACACTTTTTGCTTAGTTAGTATGAGAGTTTGTCATGTATAATACTTCCGCTGTACAGTAATTTTGTAAAAGACTTCCACTGTTTTTATATCAAATAAAAGTTTGTATGTTGTTCTCAATCTTTTCTTGTGTGCTGTTTTGTGCCGCATCGCACGGCAGCACCCTCTGCGATCCCGGAGTGGGTGAACCACGGGGTGGTCCCCACACAAATGGTATCAGAGCCGCCCCTCGCAGTTTCACGGGTGTGTACGGGTTAGTGAGAAAGATACGATAGCGTACGGATTAGATACGTGGGTATGTACGCATGACGCGTGGGTCCTTGGTGTGGGACACGGTATGGTACGTATGCTGCTAACTGGACGTACGGTATGCGTATGCCAGTACTGAACGTACGGACGTGGCTAAGAGGGGACGTTCCTGTCTTGATGTTGACCAACGAGGAATTCGGTCTTCTAATGGGGGTGGATTGTGTGATATCCTAGCTCCCGGCTTAATAGGATTGATAGAATACTTATACCATCAAGGTATACCTTTTTTCCGGAAGCCCACCTGCAAAGTACTCCGGTGTTAAGCGTGCTTGACCGGGAGAAATTTAGGGATGGGTGACCGACCGGGAAGTTTTCTCGGGTACGCACGAGTGAGGACAAAGTGCGTAGAAAGGACTAGTGTTGGTCTGTGGGGCCAGTCTATGATCCTAGAGAGCTGCCACATTTTTATGGATCAAACCATTACTTTCTGGAAACTAGAGTTTGAGATGGTTCTAATGGAGTTGGTTTCATGTAATTTGAAGAATCCTAGAGAAAGTTATGCCCTAATCAAGATTTGAGAAAATCTGAAAACTGTTTCTGTACATTTTTCTATTTTCTCAGTGCAGGTCTCTTAATCACACCATTAGGGGGATTAAATGAAATTGGATGGATCTGAAACTTTTTCTGTGACTCAAGGATTTCCAAATTTCAGAATTTTCGATAAAGGAATTCTCCAGATAAAATTCCCCACGGTTTAAATTTAGCGAATTAATTCTGGAAAAGTAATAAGTTTCATGAACTGAAACATGTTTTGCTGGATAGTACTCAATGAGCTGAATCCAACAAAATTTGGTTCACTAAATTTGGACCATCCTAGCAAAAGTTATGCGCAGTTGAAGTTGAACTAAAATCTGAAATTGTTGGAAATGTTTAAACACTGATTGTGGGCCCCACTATTTAAACCGGCCCCCTGAGCTCGTGGACACACCTGCCACATCCGGTTTTTCCGAAGAACAACCAAGTGAATATCACATGTATGCCAGGATCATTTTCTCATACATGTGATGACAAATAGTGAAGCATCATTTATTACAAGCCAGGTGTCGAATATAAATAAGTCTTACATAGCATATGTCTCGATGGACAATAATAAGTTCATAAAATAGCAGCGGAATAATTATTCTCGTGGGCTCCGTCACAGGCGTTGCCCGAGGGACTCCATGAACCTAGAAACTTTCTTCGGGTCCAAAGTCTTGATCATTAAACACCACCTCATTATCTTGACCTGAGCAGCAATATAAACCAACAAATATGCAAGGTTGAGTACCGATGGTACTCAGCAAGTGTAGGAAAGTTATGTCATGCATGGCTAGAACAAGGGGAGGTTAAATTCATGGTTGAAGCACTACGCAATTATTGCCTACCACCTTAGCTTATTAAGCTCCTACATTACTACACAGGTGAAATGGTCTCAATCTCCCATCCCATCATCATAATCAAATAACCATAACATCATTTCCAATGTTAAGCTCCCCGCTTAACATCCACAACTTCCAAAGTCCTCATCCTCTAATCATGAATAAGTCCAAGCCGCTCTTGACCGTGAGCACGGCTGTCATGACAGTTTTGACTCTCAGAGTTTGCACCACTGTACCCACATGTAGTGATTTCATCCCCCGTTGCCGGATGGACTAAAAGAACCTCCATTATGCCAGTGGCTCTGAACCACATTCACACTTCCCAGGTGTGTAGCCAGGAGATCACTACGAAGCCTTTACAAAGGGATTCTCAACGAGCGTGGGCCCACTGAGGTTTCACCCCTAACAGCATACAAGAGGCTCCAACCCCGCTGCAGTGGCCCCCTCTTGAGCCTTGCGGTTCATATGGTAGTCCAGCTGACACCTATTCCCCGCACCATCCAACACACCCATACTACGCCAGGAATACACCTAATTAATTGGCCAAGCTGCCCCATCTCAGCATGTGGTTGGCACGGTAAAGCCAGGTTACATGCTCCATGAACCGGTCCTTAGGATCCAGGCAAGTACTAAACACAAACCCGAGTCTCGTGCACCCAGCACCAACCAAAACATCCAACTTGCCTTGATCCCTACCTCTACATAACTCATAATATCTCATTCAAGAGTAAGGTAAACAAGTTGATGATATCATATCCCACTTATCCGATTCTAAGCATGGCTAAGCATAAGTATGTAAATAAATGATATGATAAAATAAATCCCAATCCTAGCTACAAGGAAACAAGGTAATGCAATTCTAGGGAAACATCCTAGCATGGGTTTCATATTTCAATTGAAATGAAAATAATTCTATCTACACATCCTAGCATAGGATCAAAGTGGTCAAGGACACTTGCCTTCTTCCTGCTGCTCTTGGAATGGGTAGTCCTGATCTTGGAAAGGAAGATCATGCTCTGGAACAGGTTCTACTCATACCATCACACATAGCAAAAGAAAACAACAATCCGTAAAACATAGTTCACACTTCCACTTCATACAAACCACACATTCACATTTATGAAAGCCATTCACATTCCTATGTGTTGTGGTTACTCTATGTGTGTTGATTTTTGGGCTTACATGCACTTTTAAACATGTGCATATGATTTCTACTTTTGTATTCATATTTATGTTGGCATATTATATATGAATTTCTAATTTAAATAAATCCCTTATATTTAATTGATATACATTTTAGCTACCAAGTATGCATGAAAGGTATTTTCCTACTCCATATGTGTCTTCAGACCTTCTACCAACCCTAAACTGAATTCTTTGGGTTTTGGAAACTTCATTTATCATTTTCTAGTTATTCATAAGCTAGTATATTTTCAGATTTATTGCCTATGCCTAAATGTGAACTTTATTATGAAAATAGTAAGACACCTCATCTAAACAGAATAGGTTTTGGGTTTAAAATATTAAATAATATATTTTTGAACTTCTCCTCTGATGTGAACTATTTTACATTTATTTTACTAATTTTCAGAATTATTCTCTACTTAAAAGTGTGTCCCTATTACTAATAAATGTGAATAATCAATTAAACAGATTCATTTCAGCCAAAATCTATTTTTATCTCACTCCAAAGTTTTCCAAGTACTAGGAAAGTTTTTAATTTGAATTTACAATTTGTTTGTCCCATCTTTTAAATTTTAAATACTAAACATATATTCAAATTCCTAAAATTAATATCACATGGGGTTAAAAAGGTAAACTCACCCAACTACAGGGTCTATTATATTATTTTCAGAATTTCCAGGGGTCTAACTACACATAACAGAGGGGTTTTCCTAATTTTTATTAAGTCCAGGGGCTAAAACTGATTTTTAAATGAATTTACATGATTTTCTGAAGTTCCAGGTGCTAGATCAGAAGTTTCCGGGACTAGCTCGTTTTTTCCGAGAACCCCAGGGGGTAGCATGTAAGAATCCCAGACTTTATAACGCGGGGCTGACGTGGACCGTCCGATTTAAAACAGACGGCTGAGATTATAACATCGAACCGGTACGCGGAGATTTAAATTCCACCGTGCGATTTAAAATAGACGGCGCACAAGCGGCCACGTCGCTCTGATCGAGCGCGGGAAGCGCTGCCCAGCGGCGCACGGCGGCGGGAGGCGGCGATCTCGCCGGAGAGTTTCGGATCTTCGTAAATTCTTCCTAAAACTGTGATCTCACCTCGGGGGTTTTCTTGAGCTCGGAGGTCCTAGAAGGCGGTCGGCGACGAGGTCCGAGGTGAATTCACGGCGAGGCTCGTCGGCGCTGTGTTTGATGCGCAAACCACCGAGTTTTCTGCACCTGCGTGATTCCCCGGAGGCGGTGGAAAATGACCGGCGCGTTAGATCAGAGAATTCGAGCAGAGATCGAGCAGAATTTGCCGAGAAACCCGGGTTCTCACCGGAGAGAAAAACGGCGTATCGTGGGGGAAAAACGGGACGATGCCGGGGTTTTTATAGACGGGGGGAGGGCGGCGTGTTAGTTTAGATCGAGTTGGAGTCCTCTGGAACCAGAATTCGGCTGGGAACGCGCGGTTTTCCGGGTTAGTTTCGATCGGGTGCGCGCGCGGAGGAGTCCCGGGTTCGGACGAGCGGGAGGTCGGGGATGACAGCTGGGTCCCGCCTGTCTGCGAGAGGTGCGCGGGCGCGCGGCTGCGGGCTGGCGCGGGGTTGGGTGGGCCGGCTGGTGGGTTTCGGCCCACTGGCCGGGAAGGTTTATTTTATCTTTTTCTTTTTCTTTTTCATTTCTGTTTTGAGTTTAATTTGAATTCCAGTTTGAATTTGAATTTTTGCAACACATGCAATACGTCCAAAAATTTTTAAATTCCCCTCTTAACAGGATTTTGGGGTGTTACAGCTCTACCCCCTTTAAAAGAAATCTCGTCCTCCAGATTGGTGGCTCTAAGAAAATAATTCCGGAAATTGTGCCTTAAGCTCATCTTCTCGCTCCCAGGTGGCTTCCTCTTCCGAGTGATGCTTCCACTGCACCTTGCACATCCGGATTCTTTTATTTCTTGTGAGGCATTCCATTGTCTCCAAAATCTTGAATGGTTGCTCGGCATAAGACATATCTTCAGCTACGTCAACCTGATTCATGGGTAACACCTCTTCAGGCGTTCTCAGACATTTCTTGAGCTGTGACACATGGAATACATCGTGCACATCCGATAGGCGAGCAGGTAATTCTAGTTGATACACCACTTCGCCTTTCCTCTCCAGAACTTGAAAGGGTCCGATGTATCGAGGTGACAACTTCCCTTTCACCTTGAACCGACGAAGTCCTCGGATAGGGGACACCTTGAGATAGACATAGTCTCCCACGTTGAAAACGAGCTCTCGTCTCCGTACATCGGCATAGCTCTTTTGTCGTGTCTGTGCTATCCTCAAGTTGTTGCGAATTTCCCTCACTTTCGCCTCGGCTTCTTGCAGTACTTCGGGACCAAATACTTTACTTTCCCCTGTTTGGTTCCAAAATAGGGGAGTTCTGCACTTCCTCCCATACAAAGCTTCGAACGGTGACATCTTCATACTAGCTTGATAGCTGTTGTTATAGGAGAATTCCGCATACGGTAAGTTCTTATCCCAACTCCGATTGTTTTTGAGTGCACACGCTCTCAGCATATCCTCAAGAATCTAATTGGTCATCTCCATCTGCCCGTCAGTTTGGGGATGATAGGCAGAACTAAAATTCAAATGGGTTCCCATGGTTTCATGCAGCTTCTGCCAGAATCTTGAGGTGAACTGTGTCCCTGAATCCGACACTATCTTCTTGGGCACTCCACGGTAACACACGATCCTTGACATGTACAACTCTGCCAATTTGGATCCGCTGTAGCTTTCTTTCACGGGGATGAAGTGAGATACCTTGGTTAGCCTGTCGATGATGACCCATATTGAATCATATCCTGATTGGGTCCCAGGCAATCCCACTATGAAATCCATGCCGATTTCTTCCCATTTCCATTCAGGCACTTTGAGTGGTTGCAATAACCCGCGGGTCGTTGATGTTCCGCTTTCACCAACTGACATGTGTTACATAGGGCAACATGTTCCGCGACATCTCGCTTCATGCCACACCACCAATACCTGCTCTTGAGGTCCTGGTACATCTTCGTACTCCCAGGATGAATGGAATAGTTGGAATCGTGAGCCTCCTTCAAAATCAGTTCACGAATCTCCTTTACTTCAGGCACACAGATTCTTTTCCCGTGCCACACCATACCTTGTTCATCCTCTCTGAACCCAGGGGCTTTATTTTCCTTGATGAGTTGTCTAATTTCTTATATCTTCTCGTCATTCTTTTGACCCTCGTGTATGTCTCGCTCTAGTGTGGAGTCCACTTCCATGGCGATGGCTTCACCACTATTCACCAGGCATAAATTGAGCCTTATAACCTCGTCCTTCAACTCTGCAGGCATGTCCTTCAAGCTCAACTTATTGACCTGCACTTTCCGACTTAAAGCATCTGCCAGGACGTTTGCTTTCCCAGGATGATAGTTGATGCCCACATCAAAGTCATTGATTAGCTCTAACCATCTCCTTTGTCTGAGGTTGAGATCTGGCTGTGTGAAAATGCACTTTAAACTCTTATGATCCCTATATATCTCTGTCCTCTTCCCCATCAAGTAGTGCCGCCAAATTTTCAACGCGTGTACCACTGCGGCTAGTTCTAGGTCATGTGTAGGATAGTTCTTCTCGTGCTTCCGGAGCTGCCAGGATGCATAAGCCACGACATGCCCTTCTTGCATGAGAATACATCCCAACACGTTTCCAGAGGCATCGCAGTACACCGTAAAGTTCTTCTGCATATCTGGCATAACTACCACTGGGGCTGTTGTCAATCTTTTCTTTAACTCTTGAAAACTCGTCTCGCACTGCGGCATCCATGTGAATGTGATTCCCTTCTCCAACAGTTTGGTGAGGGGTCTCGAGATCTTAGAGAATCCCTCAATAAACCGTCGATAGTATCCAGCCAATCCCAAGAAGCTTCGAACTTCCCCGACATTTTCAGGGGTCTTCCACTTCTGTATATCCTCGATTTTGGCGTGATCTACGGAGATTCCTCCCTCCGAGATTATATGTCCTAAGAAGGGAACCCTCTTCTGCCAAAACTCACACTTGCTCAACTTGGCATATAGTTGGGGTTCTCTCAGCCTCTGCAACACCAACCTTAGATGTTTCTCATGTTCTTCTTCATCTTTGGAGAAGACGAGAATGTCATCTATGAAAACCACCACAAATTTGTCCAGATATTCCATGAATACCTTGTTCATGAGATACATGAAGTATGCCGGGGATTAGTTAGCCCGAAAGGCATGACAGTGTATTCATACAGTCCGTACCGAGATACGAAAGTTGTCTTGGCAATATCAGATTGCCTTATCTTAAGTTGGTGGTATCCCGACCTGAGATCAATTTTCGAGAACACACAAGTTCCCCTCAACTGATCAAACAAGTCTTCAATGCGGGGTAATGGGTACTTGTTCTTGATGGTTACCTCATTCAAGGCACGGTAGTCCACGCATAACCTTTGGGTTCCGTCCTTCTTGGGCACAAATATGACTGGAGATCCCCAAGGTGAGGAACTAGGACGAATATACCCCTTTTCCGTCAATTCCCTAAAATGATCCTTGAGTTCTCCCAGCTGCTTGGAGTCCATCCGATAAGGTCTCTTGTATATCGGGGCTGTTCCAGGCACTAGCTCAATTGCGAATTCCACTTCACGATCAGGAGGCATTACTGGCAACTCCTCCGGAAAAACATCTGGATATTCCCTGATGATCCTGATCTCCTCCACTTTCACCTCAACTTGATTTAATTTAATGTCCCTCCTAGGCTCTTGTATTGTTATGAACTTTACTCTTGTGCCACTAGGGTGAGTTAGTTCCACCGTTCTTGTCGAACAATGGATGATTCTCTTATGTTTGGTCAACCAATCCATACCCAAAATAATATCTATCCTTGTGAATCTATCACTATGAGGCTAGCAGTAAATACTACCCCATTAATGTCTAGGTTCACCTTGGGACACACTTGTCTTGTCCTTATTTCTCCACCTGGAGAGTTTACTGCTAGCATATGGTTCATTTGTGTTGTTGCTAGGTCATGCTTCTTAACAAACCCGTGGGCAATGAACGAGTGGGTAGCACCAGAATCGAACAACAGGGTTGCAATGTGTAAATTGGCAGGAAACTTACCAACTACCACGTCGGGTGCCTCTTGCGCCTCCTCCATGGTGACGTGGTTCACCCGTCCTCTCATTACATTCTGCTGTTGCGGCTGCGCGGGCTTCTTCTTTGGGCACTTATGGGCGTAGTGCCCCACTTCACCACAGTTAAAACATTGCACCCCAACCTTAGGTGCCTGGCCTTTGTTGTCTCGGGGTTGGTTTGGGGGTCCTTGCACTGCTGGTCGAGGTTGATATGTAGGGCGAGGCTGCTGTACGAACTGACGTTGTGGCTGTATTGGTGCTGCCGGAGGCCTGAAGTTCGGGTTGTACCCTCTTGGTGCTGAGTAGGGTACCGCAGCATGGTTCGTCTGCCCTGCGGGTTGCTGTATCAGACATGGGCGAGTGTTGCTCCCTGAGGCTTGATGTGACCACCCGGCCTTCCTCTTGTTCTCATTTTCCAAGGCCTTCAGCTTCCTTTCTACCACAAATGCTCTGTCCACCATCTTTTGGAAACTTTTGTACTCGTTGGAGGACATTGCACACTGCATTTCTGCTGTGAGTCCTTCCACGAAGCAATCCTGTTTCTGCTCATCGGTCTCTATGTCCCGTGGGGCATAACGGGATAGTTGAGTGAATTTAGTGAGATATTCCCTCACAGTCATGTTTCCTTGCTGCAACCCCAAGAACTCCTTCCTCTTGTTTTTGAGTTCACCCCTTGGTATGTAATGGTTGCGGAAGCTACGCTTGAACTCTTCCCAAGTGATGTTCTCAGGGTCATGATGGGTGGCCACGTAAGCGGTCCACCAATCAGCAGCAGGTCCATGCAATTGGTGAGAGGCAAACAGTACCCTCTCGTACCCTTGGCATTGTATGATCCTCATCTTGCTCTCAGTGGTCTTTAGCCAGTCATCTGCCTCCAGGGGTTCAGCAGCACTTGCAAACTTTGGAGGTTGAGTTCCTAGAAACTCACTCAACCTTGGTTGGCGTGGTGCAGCTTGTGGAGGTGGAACTTGATGCAAGTTGGCCACCACTTGACTCAGGTTCTGGATGAGCTGATTTTGATTCTCAAGCATTTGGTGGATGGGATCAACTCCTTCACGGCGACCACCCCTTTCTTGGCCTCCAGAAAGATGAGGGTTGCAGGCCCCATCGTTGTTGTTGGCAGGGTTGGCAGCACGACCCTTTCCTCTTCCGGCCATCTAGCGTGATCAACCAAATGTTAATTTAAAGCATTACGTATTATCTTACTACTTTCACTTGTTTGTACTTTGAAGTGTTGAGGCTTTGTTATACTTTTCTGAGGGTTCATGTCTCACACAAAAATAAATGCACTATTATTTCATGTGGCTTCACATACCAAAGCAAAACAATCTGAAGACGAGGTTGTGGACAATTGCTCATGGCTTCCACAACTCACGTCACACACCAAGCATTAACACACCATTAACTAAGGTAACGACTCGACTATTCGACATCTTGCTAACTAAGGGAAAGACAATACACTACTCGTGTTCCTGAGCTGGCTCCTCGGGATCTTGCTCATTATTGCGGCTGCCTTCTGACTCTGGTTTGGGTGGGGAGGCTGCTGGTGGAGAAGTGCGACGACGCCTGATCGCTCGACGATCTGGGGAGTCAGGAGTCCATGTAACATTCACGGTGACACACAGTTCATTCCCATCTCCTCTTTCTCTCGTCCTCAAGCAGGCTCGAAGCAACGCCTCGGTTTCCTTCAGGGTGTCCCGAACATGCTGAAGCTCCTGCTGACACTCCTGCAGTCGAGTGCTGAGCATAGCAGCATCCTCCAAGCACAGGTCCATGTGCTCATGGGAAGTCCCTTGCTGCACTGGCGGGTACTTATACTCCGTTGTTCCACTCTCGCGCTGGAGGACATACATGTACTCAGTCCTGTCCAGGTGTCGACGATAGATTTGACTCTGGCAGGTGATGGCCTCCCAGGTGACATCCTTCTCCGCATCGACCTGTGTCGCTCGACAAGCTGGAGAGCGGTGGATCTTGAGCAGCTGATTTTCGTGGATAATCCTCATCTCTGAACTCCATTCTTCCCTCTTCTCACGGATGGTCCTGGTGGAGCTATAGTGTATGATTAGCTTGCCCATATTGCCGGCGGCGTGGAGCATACGTCGAAGACGGCGCAACAAGCCTCCTACTGCAAATCCGTAGGAAAGGTACGTCACCGGACGGCTCTCCTCTCTTTGGGCAAGGGCAACTACGGGAACTCTCCCTCCTGTGGACTTGCGAGCGGTGCGAATCATGCGAACCATCTAAAAGAAAAAGCATTTAAACTTAGGTTAGATAAACTTTTAAACAAAAATCCTATTTTGAATAGAAGTTGGGGTAAGATGAAGAAAGTGACCCCATTAAATAACACTTTTCAACGCAAACCTTGTAAAATAGTTTTTAAGAAAATAGGGTCCTTAAATACGTCCATTTCTACCTAGGTCCACGTTCCTACGGGCAACCTTGGCTCTGATACCACTTCTGTCAAACCTGGTTTTTCCGAAGAACAACCAAGTGAATATCACATGTATGCCAGGATCATTTTCTCATACATATGATGACAAATAGTGAAGCATCATTTATTACAAGCCAGGTGTCGAATATAAATAAGTCTTACATAGCATATGTCTCGATAGACAATAATAAGTTCATAAAATAGCAGCGCAATAATTATTCTCGTGGGCTCCGTCACAGCCGTTGCCCAGGGGACTCCATGAACCTAGAAACCTTCTTCGGGTCCAAAGTCTTGATCATTAAACACCACCTCATTATCTTGACCTGAGCAGCAATATAAACCAACAAATATGCAAGGTTGAGTACCGATGGTACTCAGCAAGTGTAGGAAAGTTATATCATGCATGGCTAGAACAAGGGGAGGTTAAACTCATGGTTGAAGCACTACGCAATTATTGCCTACCACCTTAGCTTATTAAGCTCCTACATTACTACACAGGTGAAATGGTCCCAATCTCCCATCCCATCATCATAATCAAATAACCATAACATCATTTCCAATGTTAAGCTCCCCGCTTAACATTCACAACTTCCAAAGTCCTCATACTCTAATCATGAACAAGTCCGAGCCGCTCTTGACCGTGAGCACGGCTGTCATGACAGTTTTAACTCTGCAGAGTTTGCACCAGTGTACCCACATGTAGTGATTTCATCCCCCGTTGCCGGGTCGACTAAAAGAACCTCCATTATGCCAGTGGCTCCGAACCACATTCACACTTCCTAGGTGTGTAGCCAGGAGATCACTATGAAGCCTTTACAAAGGGATTCCCGACGAGCGTGGGCCCACTGAGGTTTCACCCCTAACAGCATACAAGAGGCTCCAACCCCGCTGCAGTGGCCCCCTCTTGAGCCTTGCGGTTCATATGGTAGTCCAGCTGACACCTATTCCCCGCACCATCCAACACACCCATACTACGCCAGGAATACACCTAATTAATTGGCCAAGCTGCCCCATCTCAGCATGTGGTTGGCACGGTAAAGCCAGGTTACATGCTCCATGAACCGGTCCTTAGGATCCAGGCAAGTACTAAACACAAACCTGAGTCTCGTGCACCCAGCACCAACCAAAACATCCAACTTGCCTTGATCCCTACCTCTACATAACTCATAATATTTTATTCAAGAGTAAGGTAAACAAGTTGATGATATCATATCCCACTTATCCCATTCTAAGCATGGCTAAGCATAAGTATGTAAATAAATGATATGATAAAATAAATCCCAATCCCAGCTACAAGGAAACAAGGTAATGCAATTCTAGGGAAACTTCCTAGCATGGGTTTCATATTTCAATTGACAATGCAAATAATTCTATCTACACATCCTAGCATAGGATCAAAGTGGTCAAGGACACTTGCCTTCTTCCTGCTGCTCTTGGAATGGGTAGTCCTAATCTTGGAAAGGAAGAACTTGCTCTGGAACAGGTTCTACTCATACCATCACACATAGCAAAAGAAAACAACAATCCATAAGACATAGTTCACACTTCCACTTCATACAAACCACACATTCACATTTATGAAAGCCATTCACATTCCTATGTGTTGTGGTTACTCTATGTGTGTTGATTTTTGGGCTTACATGCACTTTTAAACATGTGCATATGATTTCTACTTTTGTATTCATATTTATGTTGGCATACTATATATGAATTTCTAATTTAAATAAATCCCTTATATTTAATTGATACACATTTTAGATACCAACTATGCATGAAAGGTATTTTCCTACTCCATATGTGTCTTCAGACCTTCTACCAACCCTAAAGTGAATTCATTGGGTTTTGGAAACTTCATTTATCATTTTCTAGTTATTCATACCTAGCTTGCTATATTTTCAGATTTATTTCCTATGCCTAAATGCGCACTTTATTATGAAAATAGTAAGACACCTCATCTAAACAGAATAGGTTTTGGGTCTAAAATATTAAATAATATATTTTTGAACTTCTCCTCTGATGTGAACTATTTTACATTTATTTTACTAATTTTCAGAATTATTCTCTACTTAAAAATGTGTCCCTATTACTAATAAATGTGAATAATCAATTAAACAGATTCATTTCAGCCAAAATCTATCTTTATCTCACTCCAAAGTTTTCCAAGTACTAGGAAAGTTTTTAATTTGAATTTACAATGTGTTTGTCCCATCTTTTAAATTTTAAATACTAAACATATATTCAAATTCCTAAATTTAATATCACATAGGGTTAAAAAGGTAAACTCACCCCACTACAGGGTCTATTATATTATTTTAAGAATTTCCAGGGGTCTAACTACACATAACAGAGGGGTTTTCCTAATTTTTATTAAGTCCAGGGGCTAAAACTGATTTAAAATGAATTTACATGATTTTCTGAAGTTCCAGGGGCTAGATCAGAAGTTTCCGGGGCTAGCTCGTATTTTCCAAGAACCCCAGGGGGTAGCACGTAAGAATCCCGGCCTTTATAATGCGGGCTGACGTGGACCGTCCGATTTAAAACAGACGGCTGAGATTATAACATCGAACCGGTACGCGGGGATTTAAATTCTACCGTGCGATTTAAAATAGACGGCGCACAAGCGGCCATGTCGCTCCGATTGAGCGCGGGCGGCGCTGCCCGGCGGCGCACGGCGGCGGGAGGCGGTGATCTCGCCGGAGAGTTTCAGATCTTCGTAAATTCTTCCTAAAACTGTGATTTTATGGCATAGATCGGTAGAGGGGAGGTCGGGGATCTCACCTCGAGGGTTTTCATGAGCTCGGAGGTCCTGGAAGGCGGTCGGCGACGAGGTCCGAGGTGAATTCACGGCGAGGCTCATCGACGCTGTGTTTGAGGTGCAAACCACCGAGTTTTCTGCACCTGCGTGATTCCCCGGAGGCGGTGGAACACGACCGGCGCGTTAGATCAGAGAATTCGAGCAGAGATCGAGCAGAATTTGCCGGAGAAACCTGGGTTCTCACCGGAGAGAAAAACGGTGGATCGTGGGGGAAAAACGGGACGATGCCAGGGTTTTTATAGACGGGGGGAGGGCGGCGTGTTAGTTTAGATCGAGTTGGAGTCCTCCGGAACCAGAATTCAGCTGGGAACGCGCGGTTTTCCGGGTTAGTTTCGATCGGGTGCGCGCGCGGAGGAGTCCCGGGTTCGGACGAGCGGGAGGTCAGGGATGACAGGTGGGTCCCGCCTGTCTGCGAGAGGTGCGCGGGCGCGCGGCTGCGGGCTGGCGTGGGGGTTGGGTGGGCCGGCTGGTGGGTTTCGACCCACTGGCCGGGAAGGTTTAATTTTTCTTTTTCTTTTTCATTTGTGTTTTGAGTTTAATTTGAATTCCAGTTTGAATTTGAATTTTTGCAACACATGCAATACGTCCAAAAATTTTTAAATTCCCCTCTTAACAGGATTTTGGGGTGTTACAACACCGCATACCACGGGGTTTCACCCACGCTGCCGCACCGAATCCCAGCCGCAAACCGATCCCCGCTTGAAAATAGACACTGACCGGTGGACCCAGCCTCTCCATCGTCTTCCTCGCGACACATGCCCTCCCCGCGGTGGTGCCTTGCCGGAGCTCCGGCGAGGTCGGCGTTCCCGGCGACCTAGCTCGCTGGCGACGGTGAAACTCACCGCTCCCACCTAACTTTGGATGCTGAACACGCTGGACACCTTGCTGCCGCCGGCTAACCGCCGTAGCTTGTCGGCGACGAGCGCTATGCCATTGTGCCCCCTCGGCAATATGTTCCCTTCATTCCGACCACCCCCTTCGCGCACTAATCGCATCACCACGTCCACGGCAGCCTCGAGAAGCTCGGAATGACCTCGGTTGGGTCCCAAACAACTGGCAAACCGAATCTCACCGGTCACCCCCTCTTGCTGGTTCTTGATCGAGGGGAAGCGCAAAGATCTCTAGAGCTTGTGTGGGCTGCAGTTCGACCGGAGGTTGCCTCTGTGCAACGAATTTTGCCCTTGACCAATCGCTAACCCTAATGCACACCGTGAAGGGAAACTAGGAATTCTCGCCCTACACCTTATGAAATGGCAAACGGTCTCCTCCTACAGCTTCCTCACAAGCAAGCACACCTTTTCTTCTCTGGTGTTGTTGTGTGAAGCAGCCGAGATCAGCCGGTCACCGGTCATCAGAGAGCGGTGGCAAGAAACTTGCGGGCGGAAGCAAACGCACGGCGCGGTGTGAGCTGGTTTTGCTCTGGGATGAAGAGAATGGGCTGAGCAGCTTATGTGCTGGACTTTAAGCCGAGTTTTTCACCGTTAGGTGGAACTAACCGAGCGAGCTGGCTGCCCTGAGTGCTCAACGGTCGCCCACATGTGTTTCCCTCTGTTTGAGATGGTTCAGTGTGAACTCAGTCACTGTCCAGTGGGTCCCACCTCTCCCCTCTAAGTCTTTTCCACTTCTTGCTGCAAATATCTCAGCTACTCACACTTAAATGGGAGACTTAGCCACAAAGTCAGGGAATGAATTTGAATTCTTCAAATTGGAGTTTGTTTCGCCACATTTGATTCACATTTGAATTTGAAATTCAAATTTAGTTTTGAATTAATCCAAATATAGCTCCCGACAAGATGAACTCCAATGAGGATGAAAATGGGTGTACTAACCCAGAAAAATGTACTGAGTTTAAATATGAAGTTAACTTTTGAATCCAAGTGATCAAAGTGTCTGAAATTTGAATTTGCATTCAAATAGCCCTTTTTGCAACTGTATCCAAAAGTGCCTCATAATAATTTAAACTTGCATGAAACTTGGCATGAGCCCTCTTAAGAATGTTTAGGGCCTAATGGTGAGCTCAGCCTCTTATGTTTCTACGTGTGAGGTCCAACTTTTGGATTTATGAGTTTTTCCTCTAATCAACCCCTTGATGGTGTTTACTTGCTCTCCACAGATGTTCAAGAGACTTCCACAAAATGAGCAGTGGTGTTGTGATGTGATGAATACTCTAGCAAGTAAATTCTTGGGCTTTTATAGCTGTGCTAATGGGCTGAATTTGGTGACGCCCCATGCGACACAATCAGCCCGCAAACTTTGTTGTTTCAATGACAGCTGGAGCCTAACTGTCAGCACGGGTGTTCTTCTCAAGTTTTTACACCACAATTATGTTTTTATTTTGATTCGAATTTAAAAACTCAAAATTGTATAAATTCCATATCTATGGTCCAAATGCGATGGTTTTTTTTTCTAAATTCTTAAAAATATGCTCTATCACGGGTAAGCATTTTCTTGTAGATTCTATAGTTCAATTTTATACTTACAATCAATTCATGTATGATAACTATTTAACATGTTCTTCACTTTTTTGTAAATCTCTAGAAAATACAAAATTTCAACCAGAATTTCTTATGTGTGTACATTATCCATATATCTATATATATAAAATCTGTTCAAAAAAAACTTGAGTTTATGTTACGTTTCTGTAACAGAACCAACAACAACAACAAAAACAACTTGACCAGCCCGGCCCGGCCGAGCTACAAGCACACGTAACACTACAACAAGCCCAACCGCTCAACCACGCAGCAAGCTCGAGTATTCAACTGATTTCGACCCGATAACAGAAGCCACGTTTATTAAATGAGCAGCACGCGCTAAACTGGTGATATGGGACTAAATGTCACCAGCAAGGTGGCGCGCGGCGCTGCGGTGCCAATGGGCCGTATTCAACGACAGACTGTGGGATGCTGCGCATACGGTGGATCACGCGACACAATCTCAGGTTGTGCTAGGGCCAGGCGCAACACTATCATGACCCGTCATGTCATGGAACTTTTTATAGAATGATTATTAAATCATTTAATATTAATAGCATGCGGTTATTTTTTTACTAAAATAGCCACCCAGTCATCCACATCATGGACGATTTGTCCACGTGGACCACAAATCATCCATGCCGTGGGCGACTTGTCCATGGTGGCTACCACTTCAGCCTGTCGTCCATAGCGTGGACGACTGGATTCCAGTCGCCTGTGACAGGGAATTCCAGATTTGAGAAGTGTTTAGTTTTTAACAGTGACTTAAAAATAATTAGAGACATATTTAGAAAGTGTTGTTATGGAAGTAAATGTAGTATACATTGTTATGATTTCATGCAATGAGTTACATAAAGTTTTTGTGTAATGAGTGAATTGTTATGTAATTTTGAAATATGCATTACGGTCACAGGGTTCAAATTCAAATTTTGGCATCGTTGTATTTGTTTTTTGAACTGTTTTTAAAATACTTAGAGACGTATTTGAGAGAAGTTGTTATGGAAGTAAATGTAGTTTACATCGTTATGATTTTATGCAACGGGTTACACAAACTTATTGTATATGGAATGAATTGTTATATAAATTTGGAGTATGCATTATGATCACAATACCACAATTACCACTTCATAAAAAATACTCTGTGATTGCATACATTACGAAGTTCATTAAATAAGTGTATTTTGTCTGCCTCTCTACTCCTATGATATATAAGGCAGACAACACTTATTTATAAACAGCAAATAAAGTTGACGATACAAATGGTGTGTATGATGCACGTAATGGCTAACCTACGAGCACAAACTTACACCTAGCACAACTTAATCGAATGTAAAGCAGAGCATTGAGTGCAAATAGCTCATGTAGATTCGATTGAGTTCAACGGGGGTATTTTCCCTTGCGCAATGCATCCGGCCCAGCTTCCCTTGCGTGACATGCTCTCTCGTGACAACGCCCCCTCTCATCCTCTCTTGCCTGCTGAGCAATACGTTCCTCCTCCTGAGCCTTGCTATGATACTTTTCCTCCACTTGTTAAAGTTCTTCCTGACTCTTGCGACGACACTCCTCCTGTTCAGCTCTCTCCTTCCTCTCTTTCTGAACCTGATTTTTGAACTCCAACTCGTAGTGGATGTCCCTCCAAGCAGCTCTATGCATCGCGTGTACATACTCTTTTTCTTGTGCTGATTGTTCGCGGTTGATCTACTGTGTGGACTCACAAAGAGGTGGTGGGACTGCATGATTCAAGATGTGTCGTTATCAACATTCAAATTGAAATGTGAATGAGAAATTGATAGAATCCAAAAGTGTGTATATTACCTGACGTCTACCATTTGAAAAAAATGGCATGGTCCTATGAGGAGGATAATATTCATAGTTGTTGCACATCCACAGTCTCAAACCATAGGAACCCCCCCCCCCCAACCTAAAATCTCTTACAAACCGACAATCAGTGACACATAGACACATTGGCGGTTGTAAGCCCTCTGAAATGTTAACTCTTTTTTGTTGTTTGGTGGTGAGTAACATGAGTCCATGATAACACGATGTATGGGACGGGAGTGTTTGTGGCAGGAGGTGAGTTTGTGATGTGCGATTGTGTTGATGGTGCGGGGTCGCTCTTTAATAGACGGTCAAAACATGTAGTCGTCCAATAGGTGAATGAGTCGTCCATTAGGTGGACTACTCGTTCTTCAGGTGGACGACTCGTCCATCAGTTGGACGAATCGTCCACCAGGTGGACAACTCGTTCCATAAAGCATCTTGATCCTTCCTTTGTTGTCCGAGGCACTCATAGCGATACATCAGAAAATAATTGTTTATTGAAATTGAAGGTACAAGAACATACATTGCAAGGATACATTGAGACCATACATTGGAAGCATACATTGGAAACAATAATCAGATGTAGTTTTAACTAGTCGATTTTGGCTTGTCGTAAGGACATTTGCAAGACATGTTGTTGCACACGGTCCTAGTACCTATGTATTCGAATAGTTGTGACTCCATGTCCGCTAGTTCTCCCACCATTTCTCGGTTTCGATCTTGTAAATATTTGTTGTAATCTTCAGTTGGCTTGAGAGGCGATGGATCAACCCACAGTGTGTATCCGCAGTTATTATCATCGAAGTAGCACAAGAGAAACAGAAATGAAAGTCGAAATATGACAATATGTCAGCTCATAAATAATACATAATTTCAACTTACTCCACCGTTAGGGCAAAGAAAGAATTGATGACCGCTGCCCTCTCTTCCATCCATCATTTGCACAACGCAATCAAGGCCACATCGGCAATTAGGCCACTCATCTTTGGTACTATCATATGGACGAAGAGGATCGAACACACCAAAATCACTCTTGCTTAGAACCAGGAACTCGTCGAGTGGTAGTTCATGCCACGCAGGACCACCTGTGACACCCTCGTCTCGGGTGTCAGCATATGTTCATGATAATAGGAAACATTTTAATGAAAAATAGGAACAGAGAGAATTATCAAAAGAATAGCCAATAAAGCCCTCAGAGAGCGTCGAAGGCAACTTCCGCGGCCAGCAACACGCGGCGTGTTCGGAGCTCGTCCCCGAGGAGTTGGGAGAGGTCCGCGCCAAACTGTCTACGTGACAGGCTCGGAGGTCACCTCCGCAATTGAAAAGAGGTCCGACCCTGTGGGACACGTGTTGCCCACGGAGCTAGCCTCTGAAGAAGAAGCAAAGGCATTTCCGCAAGACACATGTCATCCTCGGAGCTAGTCCTCACGAAAATCAGAGGACCAGTCGTGCGGGATGCGTGTCGATCTCGGAACCCATCTCCGAGAAGTCCGGATCTATCGAACACGTGTCGCCACCGGAGCTTATCTCCAGGAGGTCCATCGCAGCTAGACACGTGTCAACCTCGGGGCATGTCCCTGAGGAAAGAAGAGGGGGAAGACCGGCGCCAACACGTGGCGTGCGCGGAGCTCACCTCCGAAGAAGAGGGAGGTCTCGCTCGTGACACGTGGCAAAACCGGAACTCTTCTCTGCGGAGGAGGAGATACCAGGCCCCGGAGGACACGTAGAGCTTCCGGAGCTCATCATCACGGAGGTAACGAGTTCTGGAGTAGGTTTTTACGCGTAAAGATACCGGTATGCAATAGAAACCGATCTAAATTCCACGATGTTACCAAAGATAAGACGATAGGATCCAACAAAGATCTGAATAAGACTCTTATTCGGGATCCAATCAGATTAGGACTCTTCTCTTCCCAATTATAAATAGAACCCAAAACCTCTGGCCGAAACCACAAACTTCTCTTTCAACTCCTGAGCCGACGACTTAGAGCCCCAGCCCTAACTCGCCGAGCAAAACATCGCCGAAGCACAACAAGGGAGATCATCGGAGAAGAACCCAGCAGTCTGAGGAGGACCTCGAAGTCAAGAAGAGCGTGAGGTAGGACTTCAATACCACCTTACGACATCATTGTGTTCATCTCTTTGCATCTGTTCTTCAATTCCTTTCGAACAGAAGCCTTCTCGTGGGCAGATCACTCGATGATCAGTTTGATCTAAAGACAAGATCATTGCCACGTCCACCTTTTATCCGTACACCTCTACCCATGCAAGCCATGCAAGAGCACACCAAACTAATAAAAATCGTAGGACAGCATGCATGTGCATCATCGCATCTAGTTTAATGTTTGTGCATGGTATTGATTGTTGTGAATCTTGTATGCACGTGATCCTACCTAGCAGGACAAGCTCAGGGAGCTGTCTACGACGAACTACAGCAACCAGGTTTTGGAATTCAAGAACCCTCGGAACCGCAAGAACAAGGCAAGTGCCCCTTGACCATATTGATCCTATGTTTTGGGTAAAATTATTATGTTTTGCGAAAAGGTGTGTGTGCTGAGTCAAACATGATGGGAAGCCCTTTTATAGGAGTTTACTAGTATTGGTTAAACCACCCTTGTTGCCTGGGAAGTTTATGAGTTGGGTATGGTTTTTGCTTTATGCTTCGCTAAGTCTATGGGATTGGGAAGCGAGATAGATGTGTCTAGCTAACTGCACTCATATTGATAATAAGTAACTGATGAGGTTAATGAATATGGATCGGAGGGAGATCTAGGCAAGACAGGGTTTGTGAATGAGGTAGCATGAGATGGTGGTTTACTTGCCGTAGATCTAAGGACCGGTTCATGCATGCACATGCCAGGATAACAGTGCCACCACAAGGACAAGTATGGGTGCGGCTTAGCTGAGTAATTAGGTAAGTTGCTAGAGTGTTATGGACTGTGGAAGGCGCGGGGAATGGGAGTCGAGTGAGGACTGCCCTGGGAACTGCATGGCACAAGAGGGGGCCCGTGGGTGGGAGAATTGGAGATTCTAGCCTGCCGGTGAAACCTTAGTGAGTCCATACATCTAGTAACCCCTTTGTAAAGGCTATTTTGTGATCTCTTGACCATACACCGACGGTTGTGTACTGGTATAATGGAGGTTCTGCATCACCGACGGGTGACGAAATTACAAGCTTGTGGGTAAAGAGGTGCAAACTCTGTAGAGTCTAAAACTATCATGATAGCCGAGCTTACGGTCACGAGCACCTGGCTAAACTGCCATGATTAGTTGGGATGGTTATGGTTATTGGGATGGTTATTGGGGAGGTTCTTGATTATGGATATTGGTTTGGTTACGGATTTGTTTGGGACTGTTGAGTCCGGGAGATGAGATGACTGCATAACTGATGGGTCATGACATGAGATTGGTCTCGGTGTGAGACGAGGATGTTTTATGAGGTGAGAAGGTAGCGAATAAGAGGAGGTATTCGTGAGTATGAATAAAAGATTGGTTAATGTTCGGATGGAACACGGGAAGTGATGGAGGTATGTTGGTAACTTAATATATGCTGAGATTACATCTAAAATTAAGTTGCTGTTTTATCATGGTTTTACAAATCTGCTTTTCTGCAAATAAGCCTGTTTATACCTACCTTGTTTATGAGCTGCATATCATGTGTTTTCCCGCACTTGCTGAGTACATCATTGTACTCAAACTTGCATTATTACTTCATCCTCAGCAGCAGGAGAAGCCTACTATGAAGATCAAGTGGAGCATTATGGCGTGTGATCTGTTCTCAACCTTGCCTGTGGAGGGAGTAGAGATGGAGCCACTTCTGCTTAGATTTGCTTCCGCATTAGCTAAATTGCTTCCGTTTTAGAATAAAGACTTCTGCTGCATAGGAATAGGACTTCCGCTGTGAGCATGAGTCCAAGACTCATGAGGTGTTGTAATAAACTCTGTTATACGTGGTAATATATAATCTGAATTCAGTTTGTGGAACGTATGTGTATGTGTGATGAACATCCTGGGCATACATATGCATTAGTTCTCGGTTCCGTGGTTTTCCACAGAATTGAGGGCGTCACAGATTGGTATCAGAGCCACGGGTTGACAGTAGGTTACACGCCTAGATAGAAAACCTTAGATAGATAATAGAGCTACGGATTACACCCCTAAATAGGAGTCACAAGCGTCCTAGGGCGAATAACTTGGATTGGCCTTTAAAACCACCTTGACATAGGAAACCATCCTTGAATAGGAGTTGTGTGGGCCCTTGTGATGATTATTTGTGAATATGTGCTTAGTGTGAGTTGTGGGACGTCTCAAAAACGTTGTCCATATCGATACGTAAGAAGAAAGAGGTGTGAAATGCTTCGGCACTCGATCACATCCTCATAAGGGCTAATATATATAGCCCAACTCACCTTGATGCATATAGTTGAAGGGACCTACCTAACCTTCTAACCTTCTGTTATATTTCATTCTCTCTCACAGATGGTGAGAGGAAACGCCAGCCGAAGGAACGTCCAGGAGGATGACCATGAGGAAGTTCCTGCTAACCCCGGACCTGGTGAAAATCACCTGGAACGGCTGCTGGCCATGCAAAACCAGCTTATGCCAACCATGATCCAAACTTTGGGTCAGTTGCAGGCCAACCAAAACCCCGTCCCGGCACCACCGCCACCCCCACCGCCGGATCATAATAGTTTGGGAGAGTTCATGAGGACTCGACCACCCACCTTTGCTCAAGCTAGTGAACCCATGGAGGCCGATGATTGGTTGAAATCCATGGAGAAGAAGCTTGCCATTGTTCAGTGCAATGACCGAGAGAAGGTTCTCTTCGCGTCGCACCAACTTATGGGAGCTGCCGCTGACTGGTGGGATGCCTTGAGCAACGCCCATGCCAACCCGGAGACAATCACTTGGACTGAGTTCAAGGAAAGTTTCCGCTCCCACTACATCCCTGTTGGTGTAATGATGCTCAAGAGGCAGGAGTTTGAAGGTCTCCGCCAAGGACAGAAGAGTGTGAATGAACATCTCAACAAGTTTATACAACTGTCCCGGTATGCCCCCCAAGATGTCAACTCAAATCAGAGGAAGCAGTACTTGTTCATGAGAGGGTTGAACAATGAGATCCAAGTTCAGCTCCTCAACAATGACTACGTAAGCTTCCAGAAGCTGGTTGATAAGGCTATTGTGGTTGAGAGTAAGATCCAAGAGATCGAGCGAGAGTGCAAGAGGAAGATGTCATACCAGCCCCAAGGGAGCAACGTACGACCTAGGTACATGCCCCCTGCACCGCAGTATGGATCGACCACTCCTGCGTACCGCCCGGGTCAGCCACCACAGCAACGATTCGTTGCACCGGCGCCTCGTGTGCCCATGCCTCCTGCGCCCCGGCCTAACAATGGCGCCCCTGTTCAAAACCCCCGCCACAACGTACCTGCTGCCGTAGGCAACAGGGCATGCTTTGCATGCGGGGAAATAGGCCACTTCGCTAACCAGTGCCTGAGGAGAGGCCCTGGACAGCAAATTAACGTGCCCAAGCAGAACCATCGACCAAATGGAGGGGATAACCAAGGGAAACATGGACCGCAGAACTATGCTCGTGGCCACGTAAACCATGTCACTGCTGAGGAAGCACAACAGGCTGAGGACGTCGCAATTGGTATGTTCCTTGCTAACTCCAACCCAGCCACCATTTTATTTGATTCCGGAGCATCACATTCCTTCATATCATCCAAATATGTTGCTAAACACCATCTACCCGTATCCCACTTAGAATGTGCTATGTTAGTTAATTCTCCCGGAGGAGAAATGAGGACTAATGTAGTATGCCCTAAAGTAAGCCTTAAAATAAGGGGGTAGACTTCCTTGCCAACCTTATTGTTTTGGACTCCCAAGGGATTGACATCATACTCGGAATGGATTGGTTAAGCAAACACAATGGAGTAATCCAATGTGCTGAAAGAAGCGTGCAGTTGACAAATGAACACGGTATCCGTGTCGAGTTTGAGCCAGCCCAGCAAACAACCAAACGGGCAGATTTGAACCACGCCGAAGGAACAACATTGGACAGCATTCCAGTGGTTCGAGAGTTTTCGGACGTGTTCCCGGAAGAGCTTCCAGGTATGCCACCTGACCGGGACATTGAGTTTGCCATAGATTTGTTACCCGGAACTGCACCCATAGCCAAGAGACCCTATAGGATGCCCGTCAACGAGCTAGTTGAACTCAAGAGGCAACTTCAAGAACAGTTGGAGAAGGGTTTTATCCGTCCAAGCTCGTCACCTTGGGGAGCTCCGGTACTCTTCGTGGACAAGAAGGACGGAACCCAAAGAATGTGCGTGGACTACAGGTCTCTCAACGAGGTGACAATCAAGAATAAATACCCTCTGCCTCGTATAGAGGACCTGTTCGATCAAATGAAAGGAGCCCGAGTATTCTTCAAGATTGATCTTCGGTCGGGATACTTCCAGCTGAAGATTAAGCCCTCCGATATACCTAAGACAGCCTTTCGGACACGGTATGGTTCATATGAATATATCGTTATGTCTTTTGGATTGACGAATGCACCCGCATACTTCATGTACCTTATGGACAAGGTTTTCATGGAGTACTTGGACAAGTTCGTCGTGGTTTTTATCGATGACATTATGGTGTATTCAAAGAGTGAGGAGGAGCATGAAGAACATCTGAGATTGACCTTGCAGAAGTTGCACGAGCATCAGTTGTATGCCAAGCTCAACAAGTGTCAATTTTGGCTTAAGGAAATATCTTTCCTAGGCCACATCATCTCCAAGGAAGGGGTATCGGTTGATCCTGGAAAGGTGAGAGATGTTCTAAGGTGGGATCAACCGAAGAGCGTGAGGGATATTCGAAGTTTCCTTGGGATGGCAGGATACTATCGGCGCTTCATTAAAGACTTCTCCAAGATAGCAAAACCTATGACGGAGTTGCTAATGAAGGGAAAGGTCTTTCAATGGACACCAGCTTGCCAAAAAAGTTTCGAGGAACTCAAG
Source organism: Neostapfia colusana (assembly GCA_030760725.1). Lineage (NCBI taxonomy): Eukaryota > Viridiplantae > Streptophyta > Magnoliopsida > Poales > Poaceae > Neostapfia > Neostapfia colusana. The sequence goes on along the minus strand of JASWHV010000009.1, from coordinate 35,550,561 downwards.
GAAAGGCTAACCACAGCACCAGTTCTGGTGTTACCAGATGTAAGCAAGAGCTTTGACATATATTGTGACGCATCCAGACAAGGGCTCGGATGTGTACTCATGCAGGAAGGACAAGTGGTAGCCTATGCCTCACAACAATTAAAGAAGCATGAGCTTAACTATCCTACGCATGATTTGGAGTTAGCAGCAGTGGTGCATGCATTGCAGATTTGGAGACATTATATCCTTGGTCATCGATGTGAGATCTATACGGATCATAAAATCCTCAAGTACATATTTACACAAACAGACTTGAATTTGAGGCAACGTCGATGGTTAGAACTCATCAAGGATTATGATGTGGGAATCAACTACCACCCCGGGAAGGCCAATGTAGTAGCTGACGCATTGAGCAGAAAGGGAGCATGTCACCAACTCACGGTTCGGGAGTTACCACCCGAACTATGTAAGGAGTTCGAACGGTTACACCTCGGATTCTTGAATAACGTGGAGATAATAGAGATCCACTCCCCATTGGAGCAAGAAATAAGAGAGGTCCAAGCAACGGACGAGGGGATCAAGGAGATCAAGGAAAGAATCTGACAAGGGATAGAGAAGGATTTCATGGAGGATGAAAAGGGTACGCTTGGGCTAGGAAAAAGGATTTGTGTGCCAAACATAAGACACCTAAGCGACATGATATTGAAGGAGGCACATGATTCACCTTATTCCATACATCCAGGGAGCACCAAAATGTACAAGGATTTGAAAACTTGCTATTGATGGGATGGTATAAAGAGGGATATAGCCAAATACGTTGCCCTATGCGACACATGCCAACGGGTAAAAGCCAAACATCAAAAACCCGCTGGATTGTTGCAACCTTTGAAAATACCCAAATGGAAATGGGAGGACATCAGTATGGACTTCATCGTCGGATTACCACGTACTCAGTCAGGATACGACTCCATCTAGGTCATTGTGGACCGATTGACGAAAACCGCCCATTTTCTCCCTGTAAGGACCAGTTACAATGTTGCACAATTGGCAGAGTTATACATGGAGCAAATCGTGTGCCATCACGGAGTTCCGAAGAGGATAGTCTCAGATCGAGGTTCTCAGTTTACCTCTAGATTCTGGAGGAAGCTGCACAAAGCCATGAGTACACGACTGGATTTTAGCTCCGCCTATCACCCACAAACAGATGGGCAAACCGAAAGGACGAACCAAATTTTGGAGGACATGTTGAGAGCTTGCGCCTTGAAACGTGGGCGTAGTTGGGATAGGAGTTTACCATATGCCGAGTTCTCCTATAACAACAGCTATCAAGCTAGCTTGAAGATGTCGCCTTTCGAAGCCTTATATGGCAGACGGTGTAGAACGCCGCTGTTCTGGAACGAGACTGGAGAGAACCAGGTGTTTGGACCCGAAGTACTACAAGAGGCTGAAAAGCAAGTCCAAACGATACGGGCGAACTTAAAGGCTGCTCAGTCACGACAGAAAGGCTATGCGGACAATAGGCGTAGGAAGTTGACCTTTGAAGTAGGAGACTTCGTATACCTTAAGGTATCGCCTATCCGAGGCCAACGACGTTTCAACGTCAAAGGCAAGCTAGCACCTCGCTACATCGGACCATTTAAGATTTTGGACATGCGAGGAGAAGTAGCCTATCAACTAGAGCTCCCAAACCACCTCTCCGACGTACATGACGTGTTTCATGTATCCCAGCTCAAGAAATGCTTGAGAGTACCAGAGGAACAAGTGTCAATGGGAGAACTTGAACTTCAAGAGGACCTGACTTACGCAGAACACCCTGTCCGAATCTTGGACGTAAAGGAAAGGGTCACCCAAAACAAGGTGATTCGATGATGCAAGGTACAATGGAGCCATCACACTGAAGATGAAGCCACATGGGAACGTGAAGAGGATATTAAGGCAGAATTTCCCCATCTATTTCCTACTAACGAATCTCGAGGGCGAGATTCAATTTAAGGGGGGTAGATTTGTGACACCCTCGCCTCGGGTGTCAGCATATGTTCATGATAAGAGGAAACATTTTAATGAAAAATAGGAACAGAGAGAATTATCAAAAGAATAGCCAATAAAGCCCTCAGAGAGCATCGAAGGCAACTTCCGCGGCCAGCAACATGCAGCGTGTTCGGAGCTCGTCCCCGAGGAGTTGGGAGAGGTCCGCCGCCAAACTGTCTACGTGGCAGGCTCGGAGGTCACCTCCGCAATTGAAAAGAGGTCCGACCCTGTGGGACACGTGTTGCCCACGGAGCTAGCCTCTGAAGAAGAAGCAAAGGCATTTCCGCAAGACACGTGTCATCCTCGGAGCTAGTCATCACGAAAATCAGAGGACCAGTCGCGAGGGATGCGTGTCGAGCTCGGAACCCATCTCCGAGAAGTCCGGATCTATCGAACACGTGTCGCCACCGGAGCTTATCTCCGGGAGGTCCATCGCAGCTAGACACGTGTCGACCTCGGGGCATGTCCCTGAGGAAAGAAGAGGGGGAAGACCGGCGCCAACACGTGGCGTGCGCGGAGCTCACCTCCGAAGAAGAGGGAGGTCTCGCTCGTGACATGTGGCACAACCGGAACTCGTCTCTGCGGAGGAGGAGATACCAGGCCCCGGAGGACACGTGGAGCTTCCGGAGCTCATCATCACAGAGGTAACGAGTTCTGGAGCAGGTTTTTACGCGTAAAGATACCGGTATGCAACAGAAACCGATCTAAATTCCACGATGTTACGAAAAATAAGACGATAGGATCCAACAAAGATCTGAATAAGACTCTTATTCGGGATCCAATCAGATTAGGAATCTTCTCTTCCCAATTATAAATAGAACCCAAAACCTCTGGCTGAAACCACAAACATCTCTTTCAACTTCTGAGCCGACGACTTAGAGCCCCAACCCTAACTCGCCGAGCAAAACATCGCCGTAGCACAACAAGGGAGATCATCGGAGAAGAACCAAGCGATCTGAGGAGGACCTCGAAGTCAAGAAGAGCGTGAGGTAGGACTTCAATACGACCTTACGACATCATTTTGTTCATCTCTTTGCATCTGTTCTTCAATTCCTTTCGAACAGAAGCCTTCTCGTGGGAAGATCACTCGATGATCAGTTTGATCTAAAGACAAGATCATCGCCACGTCCACCTTTGATCCGAACACCTCTACCCATGCAAGCCATGCAAGAGCACACCAAACTAATAAAAATCATAGGACAGCATGCATGTGCATCATCGCATCTAGTTTAAGTTTTGTGCATGGTATTGATTGTTGTGAATCTTGTATGCACGTGATCCTACCTAGCAGGACAAGCTCAGGGAGCTGTCTACGATGAACTACAGCAACCAGGTCTTGGAATTCAAGAACCTCCTGAACCGCAAGAACAAGGCAAGTGCCCCTTGACCATATTGATCCTATGTTTTGGGTAAAATTATTTTGTTTTGCGAAAAGGTGTGTGTGCTGAGTCAAACATGATGGGAAGCCCTCATATAGGAGTTTACTAGTATTGGTTAAACCACCCTTGTCGCCTGGGAAGTTTATGAGTCGGGTATGGTTTTTGCTTTATGCTTCGCTAAGTCTATGGGATTGGGAAGCGAGATAGATGTGTCTAGCTAACTGCACTCGTATTGATAATAAGTAACTGATGAGGTTAATGAATATGGATCGGAGGGAGATCTAGGCAAGACAGGGTTTGTGAATGAGGTAGCATGAGATGGTGGTTTACTTGCCGTAGATCTAAGGACCGGTTCATGCATGCACATGCCAGGATAATAGTGCCACCACAAGGCCAAGTATGGGTGCGGCTTAGCTGAGTAATTAGGTAAGTTGCTAGAGTGTTATGGACTGTGGAAGGCGCGGGAAATGGGAGTCGAGTGAGGACTGCCCTGGGAACTGCATGGCACAAGAGGGGGCCCGTGTGTGGGAGAATTGGAGATTCTAGCCTACCGGTGAAACCTTAGTGAGTCCATACATCTAGTAACCCCTTTGTAAAGGCTATTTTGTGATCTCTTGACCATACACCGACGGTTGTGTACTGGTATAATGGAGATTCTGCAGTCACCGACGGGTGACGAAATCACAAACTTGTGGGTAAAGAGGTGCAAACTCTGCAGAGTCTAAAACTATCATGATAGCCGAGCTTACGGTCACGAGCACCTGGCTAAACTACCATGATTAGTTGGGATGGTTATGGTTATTGGGATGGTTATTGGGGAGGTTCTTGATTATGGATATTGGTTTGGTTACGGATTTGTTTGGGACTGTTGAGTCCGGGAGATGAGATGACTGCATAACTGATGGGTCATGACATGAGATTGGTCTCGGTGTGAGACGAGGATGTTTTATGAGGTGAGAAGGTAGCGAATACGAGGAGGTATTCGTGAGTATGAATAAAAGATTGGTTAATGTTCGGATGGAACACTGGAAGTGATGGAGGTATGTTGGTAACTTAATATATGCTGAGATTACATCTAAAGTTAAGTTGCTGTTTTATCATGGTTTTACAAATCTGCTTTTCTGCAAATAAGCCTGTTTATACCTACCTTGTTTATGAGCTGCATATCATGTGTTTTCCCGCACTTGCTGAGTACATCATTGTACTCAAACTTGCATTATTACTTCATCCTCAGCAGCAGGAGAAGCCTACTATGAAGATCAAGTGGAGCATTATGGCGTGTGATCTGTTCTCAACCTTGCCTGTGGAGGGAGTAGAGATGGAGCCACTTCTGCTTACATTTGCTTCCGCATTAGCTAAATTGCTTCCGTTTTAGAATAAAGACTTCCGCTGCATAGGAATAGGACTTCCGCTGTGAGCATGAGTCCAAGACTCATGAGGTGTTGTAATAAACTCTGTTATACGTGGTAATATATAATCTGAATTCAGTTTGTGAAACGTATGTGTATGTGTGATGAACATTCTGGGCACACATATGCATTAGTTCTCGGTTCCGTGGTTTTCCACAGAATTGAGGGCGTCACACCACCCACCATGTATTTCTCAGGTACCGCTCTAATGTTTCCCCTCCTCTCCTGCATGACCTCTGCTCGCCGTTGTTTGAGTACTAACGAAAGTTCTTGGTGGCCCCCTTCTCCTCTCTTCTCACACTCTCATGTGGGGTTGGTGACTCCCGTGGCGCTGCGGCCTTTATAGGCCACCTGTCGTCCACCCCGTGGATGACTCGTTCATGGCATGGATGGCTCGCCACGTCGGTCCAATGGCTCGTGAATATTGGGCTGATGTGGCAGCTAATCATCCAGGACCTGGACGATTTAATCCAATGTTGTGCGCTCTATGGACCAAGCCTACGAGTACAGACGAGAGTTCTTGGTGGCATCCTTTCAAAAAAAGAACAGTGCTCAGGAATTGTTGCTACTCTAAGGAGAACATAGTATTGTACAATTAATAGACATAAAAAGAAAATAACATCCGAAGTATCAAACATAAAGTGAAACCAAATACACAGGATACACTACAAAAGGTACAACATCAATGCCTAGCGCGCTTGCCACGTCACCTAGAAGCCCTCCGCGCCGCACGAACGCGGGTCAGCATCGTATGTCAAGGGGTCCGGCGGGTTCCTGGGCCGAGGTACTGTTGTCAACATTGCGTCCTGCACCGGCTCTGGAGCTCCCTATGTCTAAGGAAGTGTGTCCGCTATAGTATTGGTAATATAGGCTTCCCAGTCGAAGGAGGCTCCCGAATCCTGCTGCGCAGCATCGGAACCATAGGACGGGTTCTCCAAACCTACAAAAAAATTTGGTTATTAGATTTATAAATAAACAATAATGTTTACAAAAATTGTTCTGAAAGACTAACACTTACCACTGTACCAGTTAGATGTCCCAGCAATATCAATCGGACGAATAGGACGAACGTACGATGTTGATGGCACTGTACAGATAATAGTTGACATTAGTACCTTCAACATTTTGCGAAAAGTAAAAGGTCTTAATATATCTTACCTTCTGTCTGAACCGACACCGGCGGTGGATCTTTCGTTGCTGGAGTGAACATCGGCTGCTGCACAGAGTCCTGACGACAAGACTCCGTGCACGACAGAGCCATGTTCTTCAAGGCATTCGTAATGTATATGTCCATCTTCTTCCATGCAGGGGTCACCTCATGTTGGGGGACATGCAATCCTAGTTCAGTCTTTTGGACAATTGCCCTAGCATCAATTTGTGCACTAGGTAGCATCTCAAACCTGCATTCAATAAAATTTATATTATATGTGTTAGAACAAAACCTACGTAATTCGAAAAAATGAAATAAGACCAAACTTACTGCAACTAAGGTGTTATGATCCCGATACCTAGGGTACTGTCAGATGTAGAGGAAACATGTACCTCCGGCTCAGCTGGTACGTATGTGATCCTTGTACGTGTACAAGTCACATACCATTCCAGTTACTCCGCGTATGACTCGGCAGTGAACGGAAATGCAGCCACAATGACGTCAAAAGCTGCATGTGCCCACTGCTGTACCCACGTTTCAATACGAGGTCAGAAAACGTCTGTAGAAAACATTTGCTTGTGTGCCTGTGTGCAACATACAACGTTATCGAGCAATTTCAAGTTAATGTACGATTGATACTGAAATGTAGAAAACAACTTACGTGTGTGCAGAAGGCGGAACCGTGATGCCCCTCGGGACTGGAAAGATCTGCTGCCGCCCGAATTGCCGCATCACCCGCTGAGGTGAGTACTCCTCCATGCAAATGTTGTGCATGAGAGCCTTCCGTGTCCACCAAAACTCCGCATCACTCGTTCACAATGACGACAACCCGGCGGGTGCGCGCCGCTCCACAGCCTCGAACGAGTACGGAGTCCAAATGTCGGTGTCCAGCTGTAAGCGATCGAACGACACCGTGTACTCCGGGTACCCCTTATGCACTGTATAGTCACCCCAGATACGCTGCAAAACAAAGCATTACAATAAAGCAACTACATTTTGAATTAACTTGTGTAAGATTGAACATATATGAAAAAAATTTTGAATTACTCTACGTCTAGTCCACAACGTGCCCATTGTCGGTCTGTCCTCCTCGGTGTCCCCGTACAAAGTGTTGCTGTACGAGGTTATGTCCATTACCGGCCGACCTATCACGAAACGCTCGTACACCCACAAAATTAGCAACAAAGGACAACCAGTCAAAATTCCATCCGCCGCGACCTAAGTACAATGGAAATATTAGAAGTTAGATGATTCAGAGATGTCAATTTAACATATGCATGAAGATTGTATGTTACTAAATTACCTTTATGCAAGCTGTACAGAGACCTTGATATGTAGCCGCTAGCACAGCTGAACCCCAACTATACTGTGGAACTACGTCGAGGGGACTGTCTGATATTTCCCTTGGAAAGTAGATCAGATGTTTGTCGCAGAAGTCCCCATGTGAATCTGTGAACATTATCCACCTGAACAGCCGCAGAAGGTACGCCTCCGAGTGTCTCGAGACGGAGTAATCATCCGCATTGGGGTGGATGTTCTCGGGCTGAAATGAACAAAAATGAATATAGATATAGAACAATTATTACTAGAAAATGAATACTGTAACTATAATTCTATGACACTTACCTCGTACTGCTGCAACCAACTCTTTCGGTGGACCGTGCTCCTATTTCTCTGGAATCGGTTTTATCGGACCATTCCTTTGAGTGTACCTCAGGTGAGGGACGACACTCGAGAAACGACTGACAAGATCCTCACGCCAGCCGTCTGTGAAGTCTGGCCTACAAACTGCATGGTCGGTGATAGGAAGACCGAGGAGGTACAACACGTCCTTGAGCGTCACAGTCATCTCCCTACAAGGCATGTGGAAAGTGTGTGTCTTTTGTCTACATCGGTCGACCAATGTAGTAAGTAGTGAATGGTCGTAGGTGAGCCACATCGAATTCTCTTTAGACCGTTTGATTGTATGCCGCTCCAACATCCTACACAGTGGTAGAATCGCTGCTGCACTTAAACTGTATCATGAAATTACAAGTTAATAAGGACTATCTAACATTACTTCAATTATTTATTTCAACAACATATGTACCGTGTAATATATCGGTCATCATGGTGTAACAGCTTCTTCGGCAGTCTAGGCGCAACGTGTCAAGTTCGACATCTCGATCACTGCTCAAGTACGAGCGGTGTCGAACGTCGAACTGAGCGCCCAGTAGCTCTGGGATGCCACAAGCACCTGCAGGCATAACTGCAGAAATACAATATAGTAACTTGTTAGTCATTACAACATACACTATGACACTTTCTCACAAAGCAAACAACAAAATTTTAAGCTATTACTAAAACCGTTAACATAGCTAACTTCTTGACATAGCAAAGTGTTCATTATAACAACTATAATACATGATGTAGATAAGTTCAAGATTACAGGAAATGAAATGGACTCAAAAACATATAATTGTTCATCCCTCCGTGAGTGACGACCACGACGACGTCTCCCATCAAGCGGATTTCCTGAAGATCCTGCTTCAACTGTTCCGGTACCATTACTCTGAATGCAATTCTTGTAACTATGGTCAAATCCGTTGCAGTTGATACATCTCACTAGTACTGACGATCATGACTCGTCCATATCATTTCTTATACGTCTAGTCTTACGCTGACCACGACTCTGATTCAACCTCAAATAATTAGGACCTCTTTTAAATTCAGGTCCTGGATCCTTCATGAATGTATTAAAAATGCGATAACCAAATAACTCAGCATGCCAGGTTGTCTTCAAAGCATCCTTCAAAAAGTATTGTGAGACATATATCGTTGGAGATAATTTGCTCCGACTGCATGTAGCAATGACATGAGAACAAGGCCTATGGAGGAGCTTTGACTTTATGCAATCACATATGGCTGAGTTCTCACGAAGAACGCACTCATGCACCGTTTGATCATGTGTGCCACAACGCCTAACTCTGTCACTCCACGTGATCTCAAAACTGTTTTGCAAAATCTCCAATCGTTTCACACTGTGTAAATGATCATTCTTAATCTTCTCGTCCATGCAGTTACAATAAATTTTGTGAAAACAAAATTAGAATCAGACATAAATAGACATGCTTTTGCAAAACGATCACGAAAGTACTTCATCGTTCCATTCATGTTTCCTTCAACAATACCAACCAGTGATAAAACTCTTAACCCATGTAGGACAAAGTTGTACACCTATAGTGAAATTATATTAATTTGTAGGATTAATAAGTTTAAATAATATAAAATTACTAATGACAATGCCATACCTCAGCTAAATTAGTTGTCAAAATTCCACACCTAGCACCATGTGTGTCATATAACAATGACCATTTCAGTTTTTGCTCATTATAAATCCAATGCGAGAAGCATGAGATAGATGATCCTGCCCTCCAAGAAATTTTGTGGAAGAAGCTGCATGAAGCTATGGGTACATGGTTGAATTTCAGCTCCGCGTATCACTCAAAAACTAATGGGCAAACCAAGAGGACGAATCAGATATTGGAGGACATGTTGAGAGCTTGCGCCTTGAAACATGGGCATAGCTGGGGCAAGAGCTTGCCGTATGTTGAATTCTCATACAACAATAGTTACCAAGCCAGCCTGAAAATGTCATCTTTTGAGGCATTATATGGTATACGGTGTAGAACAACCCTATTCTAGAATGAGACGGGAGAAAACCAAGTGTTTGGACCCAAAGTGTTACAGGACGCCAAGAAGCAAGTCCAAACAATACGGGATAACTTGAAGGCCGCTCAGTCACGTCAAAAGGGTGTAAAATCCCCAAAAAGTGGTAGCAAGAATTTTCAGCTCATGTACACTTAGGAAAAATGAGGGGAATTAAAACTTTGAATTATAACGGTGTAAGTTCAAAGTGAGGATTCAAACTTCCCAAAACTTCCAAACATGGAGATCTAAATTCATAACTTGGATCTTCATAGTCCAAATATTCACCCTTCCAAATTTCAGCTCATTTGGAGGAGTTTCAATATTTGTTTGGGATTAAAAGGGGAAGCCTCTAATGTGAAATTCAAATTCAGTTTCAAATTCCAATTTCCTCAATTTGCAAATTTGGTTCCACAAATGTGTTCTCCATATTTGAATTAGCAGCCATGCCAAAAATCAGAAACTTTGGACTTGGTTTGCAATGTTTTTGGAGCAAGGCAAAAAGGAAAATTCAAATTCTATTCAAATTCAAATGACCAAACTCAGTTCAAACTCCACACCAGAATTCAAATAATTTGAATTCAACAATTCAAAACCTTAACTTTGTGGTGAAGCAAAGCCTTTAAGTTTGAGTAGCTGTGGTAAAAAGATCTGTGGAAAATTTGATTCAACGAATGTTGTTAGTTAGTAGTAATAGTACCTTAAGAAAGACTGTGAAAAGAACGAGATCTAGAAAGAATTCTCTTCCACTTCTAGTAAAAATTCTGGTGTCCTTGCCTGATAATAAGCACTAGCCGGTTGGTGAAGCATAATTCTAGCGTGAGGGAATGCTATACGTTTAGTGGGTTCTCCTCCAAGCAGAATGAAGGAGGCCATGGACGCGGCTATTCCGAGGTACCCAATTTTCAGGAATGGAGAATGTTGTGGTAAGACCGATGATATTCCGATAGAACCCATTGTTGGACGTAGATTGCACTATACTTCCCCACCACAGGACGTAAAGACGGAACGCTGAAATCAGGAGATGAAGTAGCTGTTGGTCTTGCCTAAATCTATCAGTACAGTAATAAGAAGAAAGACTGATAAAGAAGACCTTTTCCTAGCATTTGCTTTCCAAATCAACTTCCATACAGGACATCAAAATCTTGCTTGCTTTAGAGAAGATTCTAAGAAGAATAGACAGAAGACAGACTTATCGACTAAGAACCGGAAAGTCATTATAGAGCTAGTAGACAGTACCACTTCATAGTTGAGGTATGTGACATTCTTTCTCAAACAATCATAGAAAAATGAGACTGATGGAGCTTCTTGACTACTGTTGGACAGAACTCGGCAGCTGAAGGGGATGGATTAGCCAGAGAGTACTATTTCATAAGTAAGATGGCAAGAATGACTCCAGCTAATCTTCTACTAATAGGTACTACAAAAGAGCGCTCTTAGAAAAAGAGAGTGTCATTTCGAAGAAAGGCAAGGCGGATAAGAGTAAAAGAGAAGAGTGGGGTCTTCCCCTCATTCTAAGCCCGGCCACCTTTTCTTGTTTCAGTAGTTCTCCCCGCGAGCTAGGCCATCTTCTCTCCCGTCGGTTCTTTCTTTACCGAAAAAAGCCGCCTTCTTGTCTTTACCCAGTGTCGAAAGAAGGAATGCAGATAATGAAGAACCATAAGACTGAATTACTTGGGATGCCTGTGCCCACAAGAAATCTCGGAGCCAACCATTAATCGTAATGGAACTCTGTGCAAAGTTTCCCCCTATGATATGAGTTACTATCCCTTGATCACTTACAGTACCCCAAACATCCGACTGCATTTTCCAACTGAAATGGAAAATGACTACCGAAATTGCATTGTACATCCAGAATAGACCTAAGAAAACATGATCCCAGGCGGAGACTTGACATGTTCCCCCTCGTCCAGGCCCGTCGCAAGGGAATCGAAAACCAAGATTTGCTTTATCAGGTGACCGCCTTCTTGTTGCCTATCCTCTTAAGCTGCCTTCCGAATCCCCTTTCGTTTTGTGAACCTTCTCCAATAATGGGGGGAATAGGCATAAACCACCGGTTTATGGATGAGTGCTATTGGCGTAGTTGGCCTGGCTCTGAACCTACGTGCCTATGACTTCGTTTCCCAGGAAATCCGTGCAGCGGAAGATCCTGAATTTGAGACTTTCTACACCAAAAATATTCTTTTAAACGAGGGTAATGCGTGGATGGCAGCTCAGGGGATTTCACACTACGGCTTGGAGTTGGGTTGGGGTTGCTCGAGTCACCTTACTCCAGGAGGGGTGCCACGAAGAGTACCGTTTAAAGCCCGTTTCACCCTTTGGTTTCATTGCTTTGGAGTACCGGTACTGTTTGAATTGCTTTTCCAAGGAAGGAGTCATTGTAGGATCGTATCTCCACGGAAGTACCGTTGTAGGAAAGTAAATGAATGGTGAGCTTGCACTCCTCTCCTGTCAAGCTGTTATCTCTTTGATCCTTGGCTATTTTCTTACAATTAGGAATTTTAGGTTTTTTTGGATAACAGGTAGTTTGGAGTTTCGGGATTTGTTCAAAATAGCTAATAACTGGATTCCTAATAATGGGATTAATTCATTACTTACTATTTAAGGTAGAACGACGTAATGGACTCTGGATTCTCCATTTAATTCGGAGAAAAAAAGAGATTCTTGTTCATGGAACATCAATAGAGAAAAAAGGCGACTATCGGATTTGAACCGATGACCCTCGCATTACAAATGCGATGCTCTAACCTCTGAGCTAAGTGCTTGCCGAAAAGCTAGCCTAGCTATGAACTCTGGTTCCTCATAATCAGAATCTCGTACGTGGGTCTCCTCAGAAACAGTAAGCTCAAAGTCTGTACCATAGTTCTATCCTCAAACGAGGCTTTGTTTTGGCGGCAGTGGCCCAAATGGGGAACTACCAACAGAGATGAGGTAGCGTTTCCTTATTCTTTTATTAATTTGAATTGATTCGGGAATTTAAAACTTCCAAGGGTCCCTAAGTCTTTTTTCAATCTAAGATTGAAGAAGGGACTTTGCGAAGAAATATCAATGTACTTCGTACATCTTATGCTACCTACATACAACTCCCCGTTGTACTGCGCTCTTCAAGTGTGCTTCTTCCCCCTTCTCCCCCATACCATGGCAAGTCCTTGGGAAATAACTCCGATGGGCAGAAAAAGGAAGGGGTTAAGAGACCCTCCTGGGTCGGATGAGCTTTAACCAACTCATACCAGAAACAACTCGGTAAGTGTCGAAGTACGCATCACAGCCAGATTAGGTCTCGAAGCCTGTGTTTCTCAGTTTTCTTCCTGACTTTGGGTATTAGCCGCGACATTCGTGTTGATGTCCTGGACCAACTTTCTAATAGGGTGAACTAGCCCAAGAACTTTAGCATAGACAACTACATCCTTGGGTAAAAGGTAGACTCAAAGAGCAGCTCACTAACACAACCTCGACGATTCAATAGCCACGGTCGGACATTGACTTTTTACACTCACTGCCAAAACACTTATTATGTTTATGTGAAGTGGATTCATCAGATAAGAGAGGTAAAGCATTTTAATTCTTCGTTTTTGAGCAGTAAGTATTTCGCAAGGCGGCCCGGGGATCCGTAACTGGCGATCTGTCCTTTTTCTTTCACGATGAGCTGGATGAGCCGAGCCTACTAGAACGTTGTACCTTCTGGTATCATAAGATAGAGTTAGTTGTCCTACGCATTCAAAGATCTTAGGACCAGCCTTGATAGTTGATCAGCTCCGCAATACTAAGTTTGGCCCGAACCTCTAACTCGATTCTAGCTTGGGGTGGCATGGACCCAAAGGAAACCGACCTGATTGGGCGGCCCCTACTGAGTAAGCCATGGCGGAGGTACAGATGCTAAATGCTTTGACATTTGAGCTAGGTTTTCCCACCAAGATGGATACCAGGAAATCACCACCGGGGTGTATGATCCCTGAGCGAGGAGGCTATATGCTTTTGAATCCAATTTCAAGTTCGATTAGAAAGATAGAAAGGCCATGAGAATGAAAAAATAAAAATCAAATTATCCATTCCATTCATTTTTTTAGAGATATAGAATACTTTTATAGAAGACTTTAGTTAGTATTATTTATCAAAGGAAAGTTCTAGAGGGGGCCCTTTTCCACTATATTCGCGATATTGAAAAAAATGGAAGAAATTCTTAACAATTTCTAGAGTTCCGGGATTACTTCACTGATATCGATTTTCGCCTAAGCACGGCCTCTAGGTAAGTTCAAAGTGTAGTACAGAGAAATTCGCCTTGGTTCTGTCTATCGCTCTATAGGGAAAATGACTCCGTTCTGTCTCCATTAGCTAATCAGGCTTGCATAGGAAGGAGCGAGAGGAGGACAAGATGGTTGGGAAGAGGAGGAAGGGCGGGCAGGTGACGCAAGTGTAAGGTGTGATCCTCGATCTGTCTGTGAACCGGAAAGAAGGTACGGTACTCGAAATCAACTTGTTACTCTGCCTTCCTGGGAAAGGCTTTGGGAACTGAACTTCAAGCTGGCTCCTCGCCAGTGTGAATTCACCCTATTCTTGATAATGGGAATCACGAACATATCATACCAAGCCCGCCAAGCGGGAGAAGGGGCGAAGCGGGAACTCAGGAATGAATGAACCAAGAAGGGCATATATTCAAGACAAAAGAATTCTACTCAGAATGTTGACTTTTTCTCCTTTAAGAAGGGTGAAACTTTCCTTCCAATACTTGTGCGCTTTACCCATCTCTACTGAACAAACCCACTACACATCGCTGGCAAAACCTACATCGAGTGGCAGGGTATGTGTGTAGGTCTTTTCAAGGACATTCGAAACAACATGTCGATAAATAGCTATAGAAAGTGGGGCTACATCGAGAGTTCTGACCTTTTGATTAAATAGAATTTATGGCTACACAAACCGTTGAAGATAGTTCTAGAGCTAGGCCAAAACGAACTGGCGCAGGTAGTTTATTAAAACCCTTGAATTCGGAATATGGGAAAGTCGCTCCGGCTCCATAATCAAGTGCTCGCTGTGAGAAGAAGATCTACAGGCATGTACCCATTTCTCCCTGCAAAATAAGTTTGAACCCGAGTGAGTATGGACCATACGCTCATCTTTCTTCTCAATCTACACCTCGTTCAGAGAGAGACCTATCCTCGTTTCAAAATAAAAATGAAGAAGTATACCTGGGTTGACCTGCCTGTCGACTACAAGAGAGACAAGCCGAGGAACTACAGCATATGAACAGCTAGGGATCGGAATACTACAACCGTACCGGCTATCCCGGGCAGGTGATAGGAACAGTCTAAGGGGCTAGGTTTGAATCGTTAGTACTAGTAGGAATCACATCGCTATTCCTTCTCTGCTTTGCCGAGGCCGTATGTATCGTACCGAAGTAGGTATTGAATTTATCAAGGAAGCGGATAGGTTTTAGTTGCAAATGGTATGGGAATCATAAACTTTGAACTACTGGATTTCCAATCCGTTGAGTGGATGGAAGGGATTTTCTTGAGAAGATAAATTGGGGCTTACAGTGGTGTGGTGGTTTCAAAAGGTTTCCCCTTTTAAAAATCCCCCTTCCAAAAAAACGCCCCAATTTTTTCTTTTTTGATTTCTTGCTTTGGAGGTGAATCATAGAACACTAAAAGCTGTGGTATCTTATGGACCTAACATAGGTCACATCCCTCACGACATAAGATTGAAAGATCCAAACCTTCCTCTTCGGAGCGGAAACAGACGTGGCCAAAACATATAAAAAAAGATCGGCCTAGTCGCTCATAGGGACATATCTATCCGGATACGCCCAGCCCGACGTTGAATTCCCCTACTACTACTACATTTACAAATGATGTCCTGGAAAAGGGAGTCTCTCACGTCCATTCGTTTATAAAGGATTTTACGCATTCGAAACTAAATCCCTTTGAAGTTTTCCACACGTTTTTTGGTGCCGAGGTGGAAAGTTGCTCCTGCTTTTTTGAATATGTAAAGGGCTGGTTGAGGTGCTGATCTTGGTTGCTCTGCTCTCTCCATTCCTATGAGAAAGGAAAGGTTGGCCAGGCCTCAATTAGCATTCTATCGAGTCATTTTTTGCAATCTCGCATTCCGCTGGTCTTGTTTTTGCACCTGGAAAAAGGTTATGCAGGTCAAGCTCTGAGGATGAATACCGCTCTATGGCATTAGCACTTGCCGTTACAGTGTGGATAGGCCTCATCATCTTACGTGATGTTGGTTTTCCCTTATAAAAGCACAAGCTTCTAGAAGATTAGGTAGATGAGTACCGAGCGGAAGAAGAAACCTATCACGGCGAATTCCGTGGTTCAAGATGTGGTTTCCTGTGCGTACCTTGAGCTGCTGGAGGAAGAGTCAAGCAAGTAGTTGGTGAACCGGGGAGTAGGCCCTGCCCAAGCGCCCTCCTGAGATTGGACTCGAAGGAGGGTAAGACATCCCAAAGGGATGCCCACTCAGCAAGCAAGCAAGCAAGAGCAATGCCGCGTGGAGGTGGAAGGCCTACGGGTCATCAACTTCTTTTCTCGGAGAAGAAACAATGATGGTATCTGAGGAATAAGCATCGGCTAACTCTGTGCCAGCAGCCGCGGTAAGACAGAGGATGCAAGCGTTATCCGGAATGATTGGGTGTAAAGCGTCTGTAGGTGGCTTTTCAAGTCGGATTGGATTGGTACGATAGGATTGACCCAAGCGGAAGAGCGAGGGGACGGGTTTAGAGCGTTAGCGATGGGCAACGGAGAATGAAGAGACTGGCCGAGCGTTAGCGATGGGCCACTGTTTCCGACCGATAGGGCAAACAAGCATGGGACGGATGGAGCAGTTTTCCGATTCTGGAAGGTTTAAGCATCATACCTTTACCATGACGGTTGATGCGTGCCCCTTCTGTACCAACTTCCTTTCCAGAATTTCAGCTGGTACCTTTTGTTTGCACGAGGCCATTCCCCATACTATTACGATGATGATGGGAACTTAGACTGGCACTTTAGATGGCCGGGCACTCCTTATTTTCACTCCAAAAAGCAGCTGGAAAAAAGAGAAAATCTCGGATAGCCTAACGAGTTTTTTTGCCCTCGAAAAGGGGTGATCTCGTAGTTCTTGGTCTGTGAAGATGCGTTGTTAGGTGCTCCATTTTCCCATTGAGGACGAACCTCAACCTGTGCTCGAGAGATAGCTCTCCATACACTGATAAGGAATGTATGGATTCTCGAGAAGAGAGGAGCCGCGGCTGGGCAAGTATGGAGGCCTATTCATGTGTGTTCTTCCATGGATGGCGTGCTGCGATGCATCGAGCCATGTCTGGTGGGATGAATTCCACCCGACACGACAGATGCTGTGAACCGAATCCTGGCAGATAATGTGTGGTCCGGTGAGCACACCAAGATGTGCTATCCAGTGGACTTGCAGGAGATGGTAAAACTGAAGCAGTAGAGCCAACCTGAATCTCCATTGCAGTTACTTGGTCAACTTCTGTGTTTTTTTTTGACAAAGAACCTATACGAGGCGGCACAGCGAAATGTATATGTGGAGACATTGCGAAATCCCTTCTGATCTTTCGATCAGTGGAATTGAGTGGAAGACTTGTCTTACTCACTCCCATTAGGAAAACCTATGGCACTAAAAAGTCCGAAGAGTGAGAGCGAATGGAAGACTTTGAATGAGCTGAGAGAGTTGTGTAGCCGCCGGGGGTACTATTTGGGTAAGGGAAAATATTTACACTTAAAGTTCTAAAACTGCATTGAAGGCAAATGGCTTCCAAGCTAGTGACTCGTATGGATCATTTAGCTCGGCTGTCTCCTTTTGAGGGCCAAGAAGACTACTTGGTGAGGAAGGAATTTTCTAGAAACTCAGACTTTGAATGGATCGCGCGGACTATAACTCGGCAAAACTTCTTCATGAAAGGTAAAAAATAGACTTTTATTTCATGGGTTTCTTAATGACTAGTCGTTCGTTTGAAGCCTTAAGTACAAAGTATTAAAGAATGTATTACTAGAAAGTATATAGTTATATCTGTAATCCCGGAGGGAAGAGTTGCCTCGCAGGAGCTCGGGTCTTACCATCCCTCGAGTCCGATCTCGGGATGGCGCTTCTTAGGCCAGGTCCCTATACCAATATCCAATTGGTTTTCCCAAAGGGAAATCCCAGTAGGAACCCTTCTGCGAACAAAAGGACAAAAGAAAGAGCCGGGTTGGGCGTAGATTCGCCGTTGCTATCAGTCGGTCTACTCGTGCCTGCTGCTTACTTTCTCGATCGATGGAATCGGTGATTCGAAAAACCTAACATCCGTAAGAATTGATGCAGTCAGTCAGTGCCCTCGATTATTCCTGATAGAAGGATCATGGCGCCCCGGAAGCATTCCATCCAGCAGCATCTCCTTCAACCACGCGAGGACAAAACTGATGTTAGCTACATTCGAGCGTTCACCGCACAGAGGCGATCTCGAACACTACCTATGATAATAAATCCAAAGGAAAGGTCGATATCCGTAAACGGTGGATTGACTTGCTCTTTATCAAATCACATTAAAAAGGGGTTTTGTCGTTCAATGCTTTGATCCGCGCACCTTATTTCTGATTGAACCACTTCCTCGAAAGGACATCGTATCGGTGCCAGAATATGGGCTAGCGGTACACCAACCTTCCCACCAACTGCTACGCCCCGCGGGGCTTCTTCCTAGCGCTATTGAAATGATATTCCTATTATTGGTCCTAGCATACTACTTCTACTAACAAGAGTAGACATGCTATATTTATGTTTGTTCCTGAAGGGAAAACCGTTCAAGCTGTTTCTGAATAGCTTCCTTCAAAAGGATTTCCGCTCCAGAATTAGAGCCAGGCTCTATCCATTTATTCACTAGACCCAGAAAATCGGAATTTTTCTATTCAAAAAAAGAAATTGATTTTATTACGACATTCATTACCTTTGAGGATCAGTCGTGGTCTTCTAGACTCTACCAAGAGTCTGGACGAATTTGTTGCAAAAAATTCTTTTGGGGATTTTTTGGGCTGCTTTCGAGCTCTATACCTTAACACCCCGAAGGGTGACGCACCCCCGAAGGGGCCCTTTCCCGTATAGCTATCACGTCGGTCGGTCGCAGGGTAGTTGCCTCGTAGGGTCTACCCAGTGGGTTTCAAAACTGCTAGCACAGTCGAGTCCTTACCTCATGACTACCACATGCCGGCTCGGATACCGACAATCCAGTGCCGTCTTGTCCATTCCACTCAAAGCATATAGCCTCCTCGCTCAGGGATCATACACCCCGGTGGTGATTTCCTGGTATCCATCTTGGTGGGAAAACCTAGCTCAAATGTCAAAGCATTTAGCATCTGTCCCTCCGCCATGGCTTACTCAGTAGGGGCCGCCCAATCAGGTCGGTTTCCTTTGGGTCCATGCCACCCCAAGCTAGAATTGAGTTCGAGGTTCGGGCCAAACTTAGTATTGCGGAGCTGATCAACTATCAAGGCTGGTCCTAAGATCTTTGAATGCCTCAACTAGCTGGACCAACGAATATGGGTTCACTGGATCACCCTATGATTATTTAAACCTGGAACCTTGGATTAAGAATTGGTGGAATACCAGGCAACCTGAAACTCTCTTAACGGATATTCAAGAGAAAAGGATTCTAGAAGGATTCATAGAATTAGAAGAGCTTTTTCTCTTGGACGAAATGATAAAAAGAGAAACCGAAGACACATGATGCCGGATTTCCTAGCAGCACATCATACATATTTCTACAGTAAATAAAAGATTTCCATGGATGGGATTGCACGTAGTCCATTCCACCTTTATCTTTGCCGAAGCTGATGTCCTTTCATTCCAAACATTCCCATAGCATCTTCTTTCCATTGCCAATACAACTAGAAAATCGTAGTCCTCGTACGTTAATTGATCGTAGGAATCGCTAGAAAATGTGCTTAGCCAAAAAAGTTCCCTTTGCCTTTGGCCGTGCTCTTCTTGTCCCTCCTATCCCTTTGCCGTATATCCCGTAGAGGCAACCGTAGAGGGGGTTCTCCGATACCCTTCCGTTATTGGAGTTAAGCCGTTGCCGATAAAGGAATCAGAATTTCCACCATTCTTCTATAATCTACTTAAGTTTGAATTTGGGAGAGGTGATCTCTGGTTCCACACCTTTAAACACTGAATTATTTCCTGACTGACATGCTTTCGATCTCTCTCTCAGCCATGGTGCCACAGCTTCTACCTCGAGTGGCTCTTCGCGGCTTGCAAACGTGCTTTACTTGGCTCCTTGAAGAGGATGGATATTTAGGTATCCCTACACGTAGAAGGATTTTTACTAGTGTATGGTTGGATGGAGAATCGTGTGCCACGTAAGATAGAAGGAATCGTGACCTGTCGAGGTATTTCGAATTGTTTGTTGACACGGACAAAGTAAGGGAAAACCTCTGAAAGAATTTCCATATTGACCTTGGACATATAAGAGTTCCGAATCGAATCTCTTTAGAAAGAAGATCTTTTGTCTCATGGTAGCCTGCTCCAGTCCCCTTACGAAACCCCCCGCCCCAGAAATGGGGTGGGCCTCGTTCTTCTTGACGATACCACCGTTCAAAAAGACTACACCTTCTCCCTAAAAACAGAAATCAGGTTTGGCAGTCACAAGGAAGATTGTGTACCCCAACTCAAAAAAACAGGCCCCCCTTTTAATCGAGACAAGCGAGCCCCCCTATCAGCTCACATTTCCCATTCCTGGTGTTCAGGCCTTAACTTAAATGCCCTGTATGGCTATGTTTCGCAGTGGTTATAAAATTTTCGTGGACTGTATATATTGGTGTATTATACCATATGCTTCTCCGAAAGAGAGTTCACTATTCTAGTTACGGAGGAGAATTCACTGGCACTCTTAGCAAAGCAAGAAGGAGCTCCCCGAACACAACAGTCATGCACCTAGGAACGAATGTGGAGCCTGTCGAAAATCCTCTTTATGTGATACCGACGCGTATTTGCTACTTTGTTGCTTATGATGATCCGCGCGAAATTGGATCGTTCAAGTCCAAAGGATAGAGAATAAATCCTATCCATCATGGTTACCAGAAGGTTTTTCTTTTTTTCCTGCTCGCAGTAGTCCCAATATTCCAATACTACAGCGTTACCAGCGTTTTGTCTCGATGAAAAATCTTCTGGTAACCATGATGGATAGGATTTATTCTCTATCCTTTGGACTTGAACGATCCAATTTCGAATCTTGTTGGAGATTCTTTATCTGGCTCTCTCATTCCTTTTATTGAGCATAATGATGCGAATCGGGCTTTAATGAGTTTGAATATGCAGCGGCAAGCAGTTCCACTTTCTCGGTCCGAGAAGTGCATTGTTGGAACTGGATTGGAACACCAAACAGCTCTAGATTCGAGGGTTTCCATTATAGCCGAACGCGAGGGAAAGATCATTTCTAGTGATAGTCACAAGATCCTTTTATCAAGTAGTGGGAAGACTCTAAGAATTCCTTTAGTTGCCCCGGTTGAAGGGTAATGATCATACGTCTGTAATGCATTGTATGTCCCAGAATAGGTCCCATTCTTCTACCCTTTCCGGGCTTCTCTCTCCTATTCATTGGTACCGATCATGGATATTTCCAAAATTGTCTTATTTGGTTGAACTCATGATCTGAATGAGTCGCACATACACCCTAGCACATGTTCCTCGACGCTGAGGACATCCCTTAAGCGCGGGCATTTTCTAGCATTTCGTATTGGCTGTCTTGCATTTCTAATAAGTTGTTGATTTTCCAAATTGGAAAATCGAAATGAAGCCCTTTTTTGATCAGTCTATCTGGACCCTTTTTGTATAATAGGAATTAATTAGAATATAAATAATAGGAATTAATTAGAATATAATAGGTATTTCGTTTCGTTTAGGAACAAAATAGCAAAATATTCCGTGACTTGAATAAAATCTAGAGTTGTGTTCCATTGGTATTTCCCTTCGGTAAAATTTCAATTAATATTTCCTACTGGGATTTCCCTTTGGGAAAACCAAGATGGATACCAGGAAATCACCACCGGGGTGTATGATCCCTGAGCGAGGAGGCTATATGCTTTGAGTGGAATGGACAAGACGGCACTGGATTGTGGGTATCCGAGCCGGCATGTGGTAGTCATGAGGTAAGGACTCGACTGCGCTAGCAGTTTTGAAACCCACTGGGTAGACCCTACGAGGCAACTACCCTGCGACCGACCGACGTGATAGCTATACGGGAAAGGGCCCCTTCGGGGGTGCGTCACCCTTCGGGGTGTTAAGGTATAGAGCTCGAAAGCAGCCCAAAAATCCCCAAAAGAATTTTTTGGTTTCGTTTTTGAGTGGTCAAATTCACGATTAAAAAATCGTGAATTTAACTCAGTTCGGGGGAACTAAAGGGTTTTCCCCCCGAACCCCCCTTTCCTAAAGGATTGGAAGAGGCGAGCAGCTACTTCATTCGGGGTAACTCGCCTCAACTATCTTGACGGAACAGGGAAATTTTGTAGACGTGGTTCGGTTATTCCTATTTGTCTCTATCTATTGGTGGGGTGGTATATGAAAGAACGAATAAGTGGAATGAGGAATGAAAGCTCGAAGACAAAGAGAACTGGGCTATGCTGATTTTAGGAACAACGGGGTAGGGCGCGCCAAAACAACCGGGGGCCCTAGAGGGGTCAGTACAAAAGTACTATATTCTTTCCACTTACTTTCATTCGCTAACTGCCTTTTGTAGCGAAGAAGCTTGTACAGTTTGGGAAGGGGTTTTTTGAGAAAAAAGAAGAATCTACTTCAACCGATATGCCCTTAGGCACGGCCATACATAACATAGAAATCACACGTGGAAGGGGTGGTTCCCCGTGAGCTAGAAGGAAGAGAGAAGCTGTGGCTGGCTTTGTTCACTCGGCTGGCTGGTCTATTTATTGATATTTTGTCTTAATAGAGAAGAAGCTTTTTCCTGCGAAGATCAAGTTGAACGGAGAGTTCTAAAGGTTTTCCTGATGTACCAGTGTCTGTGTCGCTTTCCAAGTAGTCCTTTCTTATTTAATCAGAGAAAGGGCTTAAAACCCCTTCTCTATAGCCCGTTTCAATACCGTTGAAGGGGTTAGTACCTTTGGGGAGAAAACGCTCTATTTCCCTAGTAAAACACTCGAGAACACCTGTTCCGTTTTCTGATCTGTCATTCATGGAAAATAGACTGCGAATCCGTAAATCAGAGAGCATGCCGAAAAAAAAGGATGGTCCCCTATGCATTGAATTCTGTGCGTTCCGGGCTGGTTGGTTCCATTATCACAAAGCCGCTCCCAAATTGGCCTGGTTCCAAGAGTACATATGTTGAGCTACTAAGGAAGTAATAACCTCTAAGGAAGCTAGAGCAAGACCTAATTGAAAATGAATCGAATTATTGATTGTATCATAAAGGCCTTTATGCCCCGAACATTGCATCGCCAAGAGTCTGAATCGAGCAATGAACTCCTGGGCTTTCTCTGTCGGTTCCTGGATGCATTTCCTCAAATCGTCAGTAGTGACTGACTTCTTTCTTTAGAAGGTCGGAATACCGGAGTTCTTTCTTTGCTTCCAAGAACATAGATTCCATGATTTATAAGTTCATTCCATACCGGACCAGACCATGCACATTCTTATTATGAGAAGGGGTCATTCGAGCCTATGGAAATAGGATACTCTGTTTACATAGAAATCCCTACGTCCTTACATTCTATTTAGAATTGATAGATAGTTCTGCTAGAAAGTTCATTAGAAGTCGAGAAAACAAGGTTTGGCCTAGCTCTAGAACTATCTTCAACGGTTTGTGTAGCCATAAATTCTATTTAATCATTGGTGTTGACTTTGTATACTATTCCGTTGTAGTTGTAAATACACGATCTTTATCATAGATCCATTGTAATCTTGAAATTCTATAAAAATGGAAAGCGAGACTCTGCTTGGGAAACGGGTCGATTATTCAGGGCGTTCTGTCATTGTTGTGGGTCCTTCGCTTTCATTACATCAATGTGGATTACCTCTAGAGATAGCAATAAAGCTTTTTCAGCTATTTGTAATTCGCGATTTAATCACGAAACGTACAACTCCTATTGCGTCAAAGGGTTCAGGAGCCATTCTATGATAAATCGAGAAGGGACAATCCGGTCCTGGTCCATAGAACCGATCAGAAAGGCCAGAAATCTGTGATCTATCGCACGAAAAGGGTGGTGGAAAGGAATGGGATTCCATGAAATAAGACCGCTTTCCCTTGCTGCTAGCTTTCTGGCAAAAGACATATCTCCGAGTTTCCAGAGACTGATGAGGCATAGGATGGAATGGATCCGCTTCAACCGTCATCCTTGCCCACTGTTCATTCTGTCTTTATCTCATTCGTTGGGGAGTTTCGAGCTCCGTAGGAGACATCCCTATTTTCACCCGGGGTCTTAATTACCACTGCTTAGCTTTCAATTCGCCTCTGACCATCAAATTAAATGTTTTGAATCCCGCTTTCATTGACCTTGAAGTCTGAGAGAAGGCTTTTTCTTTCTATTAAAAGATCACAAATCAGAGGGGTGATCAGTCCTCTTTCAATCCTTCATCTTCTTATGAGTAGCCGCCGCAGGGGGTCCTCAGTCTGAATCCTCCACTAGCATTGGAACAACAGTAGCTGTAGCTCCTTTCTGGTGAGTCTGCCCCCTGAAGTTCAAAGTCCACAGGCTCTAGCTCATTTACAAGGGCTTCCGGGTGTCGTACTGATCTGATCCGTAACTGGCGATCTGTCATTTTTCTTTCACGATGAGCTGGATGAGCCGAGCCTACTAGAACGTTGTACCTTCTGGTATCATAAGATAGAGTTAGTTGTCCTACGCGTGAATGAAGACACTATAGATTCTCATTTTTCTTTCTCATACATAGTATAGTAAGAAAAAGGCCGCTGGGTGTTGCTTTCTAGTGGCCTGGCCGACCATCCTTTCCAGACCTTCTCTAGAGCTCTTCAATCCTTCCTCCTAAGATCCAGGCTAACTTTTTCAAGCAATGGAATGACTGGTAGGCGATCTCAGGATCGCTCGTCGTTGGGTAGCCACAGATACAATTCTCAATCAAAAAGGGCAAGATGTAATATGTGTTTATGTAGCTATCGGTCAAAGAGCATCGGTCCATCCGCCTCGCCCTGTGACGAAGAAAATAACCATACAAATATGAAAGGGTATTTTATCCTTACCAACTGGATCTTGTTGCACCCGGTAACAAACATGCATAAACCATTTCTCGAAGTATGTTTCCGGATAGCCCAAAGTCTCGATAGTTAGCTCTAGGTCTTCCGGTTAAAAAACAACGTCGATGAAGGCGTGTAGGTGCACTATTTCGTGGTAGGGATTGGATCACTAGTTTGACCTTTGTCTCCTGGGTAAGTGTCGAAGTACGCATCACAGCCAGATTAAGTCTCGAAGCCTGTGTTTCTCAGTTTTCTTCCTGACTTTGGGACGTGGGTTCGGTCCTCCAAGGCCTGTTAGATCTCTCTTCAACCTGCTCATGGCTAGATCGATCGGTTTCGGGTCAAATAGGAAGAACGTAAATCTTCCACCTCTGGACAGACCCAGCGCTCGAGGATACGGATTCGATTGACCCGATAAATCTCCATTTGCTAGCGCTTGATACGAACCCTAGAGAATGTGCTATTCCCTTTTCGCTAGCTCACATGCATGTCCTATTCCTCATTCGCTACGGATATCCTTCAGCTTCCTGCTTCCGCTTCTTCTATATCTGATTCAACCTTAGGCGAGGAGGGTTCATTTTAGTTTCATATATATGGGAAATCCTTACTTCACATTTCTCTAACAAGGAGCTCAGGCAAAGATGCTTCGATACTAGGAAGGCACAAGGTCTCGTCCCCTTCACCCGCACACCGGAGCAGTCTCCTTTCGTTCATGAGAAAAGATGAATCGCTAAGAGTGAGGGATTCCATGAAAGAAGACCGCTTTCCCTTGCTGCTAGCTTTCTGGCAAAAGACATATCTCCGAGTTTCCAGAGACTGATGAGGCATAGGATGGAATGGATCCGAAACATCGATAAATTGTGCATATAGAAAACTCTAAAGAAAGAAAAAAAGGAGACCCATGCCATGATTTTCAAATCTTTTCTACTTAGTAGTCTAAATTTCTCGATGAGGATAATTAATTCGGTCGTTGTGGTCGGACTCTATTATGGATTTCTGACCACATTCTACATAGATCCCTCTTAGATCTTCTTTCTCCAATCTTGGGTTAGGGAAGAAGGAGATATTCACGAGCAGGTTTAATGCTAGAAAAAAGGGGATCCGCCTAATCATTTCGGTAGATGAAGTAGTGGGAGGTCACGAAGGAAGTAAGGGGGCGTGTTAAGTTGAGAATTTCGAACATTGTAGCATCCCGGTTGGGCTTTGAGTTGAGTTCTTTTAAGAACTCTTAATATGAAAATACACATCATAAAATGACGCATCGAGCCTTGATAGTTGATCAGCTCCGCAATACTAAGTCTGGCCCGAACCTCTAACTCGATTCTAGCTTGGGGTGGCATGGACCCAAAGGAAACCGACCTGATTGGGCGGCCCCTACTGAGTAAGCCATGGCGGAGGGACAGATGCTAAATGCTTTGACATTTGAGCTTTTTTCTTCTTGCTTTAATCCAGTCGCTCTATAGGACTTCCCGTAACCCGAAAATGTTGGTTCTTCCACTACAACCCCTACCCCTCCAAGGCAGTACTCTTCATCTTTTTGCTGTAAAACAAGAGGAAGAAAAGTGCACTATAAGTCTTGTCAAACAACTGATTATCCGCTGTAACCGAAGCATTTGTGCCTCCCCATCAGAAGCAATCAGTGAAAGCACTCCAATATTAGCAAGTTGAATGGCTAAATATGTATCAATTCACTAACCATTTGCGCTGGTGTCAGATGTGACACATACAGCCCAGTAGTCTGTCCTCGACAGGTTTTCTGTTGGTCATTAGCATTAGGTGTATAGTGATTTCTGTCTGTAGGAATTTCTTATTATACCTTTTCTGTGTATTATTCTGAGTGCGGATTGTTCTTTTAGTGGTTGGTTTAGGACTCAAATCATGACTCTTTGGAGTAATAAGATGTGGAGAAGGAGACGGTTGAGGTGGAGACGGAAGAGATGGTAGAGAAGGGGAAGGCTTGCCTGTACTAGTGTCTGATTTCCTAGAATCTAGTTCTTCAGGCATTTTCATACACACTCCAATGTGAGCGAACTCTTAATCATTCAATACGAGAAAAGCCTTACTGGTGTGGCACCTTCATTGCTCTTGGGCTTTTTTGAGGATCAACTAACTAATGTAGATGGGATCAATAACTATATTTGGGGTTTGCTCAAAAGCTTTCTACTAATGCCCTACGTGAATTGCTGGAACTCGCCCGAGAATAGGCTCCCCCTTTTAAGGAGAAGGATTTTTCGGTGAACGGAGACCCTTTGCCTTTCGGCCTGTATTTGCTGTATAGTTTTTACCCTGTTCCATATCTTTTCCAGTTCTTTTTGAACATCTTTCTTTGCAAGAAGCTGAAGCCAATAATGGAGGATTTGCTGGAAGAGTTCAACTACCGTTCATAATTGCATAAAAGAACCATTCTTTTTATGATTGTTCCAAACAAGCAACGGATTGAGCAACTAGCGCGAAAGCCGTTGCGCGTTAGCGCATCCGTTTTCTTGCTGGGTATCGGTATCCAAGAGAAAACCACTGTTTGGAAAGATAGCAGCCAGTTCAACTAAAGAGCTCATTATCTCCATCCCGCCTTCGCTCAATTTGGGTCAGACCTTGATGCTGCGACTCAGGCATTACTCAATAGAGGTGCAAGGCTTACAGAAGTGCCCAAACAACCACAATTTGAGCCACTTCCAATTGAAAAACAAATTGTTGTGATTTATGCTGCTGGTGTACCACTTTTCTCGATAGCCTTTTTATACATGCTTCTTTCAAAACGGAATGGGTTCATTCACAAGTAGAAAGCAAAACAAGCATCGGATGGGAGGTGTGTAGATCATGCTACCGCAGTCCCCTTGTCCTTCCCCTTCGCCGGCTCACCGGAATTTTGGTTTTGGCGCCGGTACACGTGAAGAACCGATCAAAACAAAAACTGGAAATTCGTCCAACACGCATGATCATTTGTTCTTCGGTTCAAGCCATAGCATCACACCATCCTAGCGCCCTCCCACGCCAAATACCGCAGAAAACCATCCACCACACACCCTGGGCGACGAGAAATCGCTGGCGGCGGCAAAAACGGGTCGGTCCTCCGGTGAACCCCATTTTCCGGCCGTTTGCTGCAAGGTTGGGCATGCGTACCATGTTCCCCGATCACTGGTGATGGTTTAGGGCAACGTAGCTCGCCGGGAGAAGCTTCGGACATGCCAGAACGCGTTGATGCCGAGCTCCCGAGCTGCCCCGCCGGTGCCGACCTGTTTTCGGCCATTTTCATGCGGGGAAACCTTGCCCGGCAGCCGCGCCACGTTTCAAGGATCGTGTAGGGCGAAACTGGAGCTAATTTGGTGGAGAAATGAGGGAGAATGAGCTACGCCACGATTTGTGCTGGTGTGCACGCGTGTTCTCTGGCGGGAGGTTGAAGAAAGACCTGACGAGTGGGCCCCACGTTGAGTGCTCTGTAAAATTCAAACAGAAAGTTAGTGAAACTTGAAAAATCCATAACTTTGGGTAGAAAGCTCCAAAATTAGTGAGACAAAATTTTTTGGAATTCTCATGAGGAGTACATCACAGAGGAACAAATTTCTTGCTATGAAAATGCCCAGGAATTTCTGTAGAATTGTTTTTAGTAAATCCTTTAGAGATTTATTACAGGAGCAATTCTTTATGAAACATTCCCAAATTTGGGCAGAAAATCCTTCTCATAGTAACTGATCTCCAGTAAACATTTGAGGTTCATTGGAGTTCATTTGCTAGGCTAAATTGCCTTCCAAAGTTCAGCCTTTATTTGAAAATTCAAATTTAAACAGAAACTTTTCAGAACTCCTGCCCAACTTCAAAAATTCATATCTCTCTGTTGGTTGCTCCAAAAATGGTGAAACAAATTTTGTTTGAGCCATGGAGACTTACCCTAATCAGATCTTCCACTGTTAGCTATGTCAAAGCTCCTGATTTGGTCTCAAAATTCAGAGAAGTTGTACTTGTAGGAATTTTGGAGACTACATTGTGCAATGACATTTCTTCAAATTTTGCTCATATCATCCTTAGAGGGTCTAGTCTTCACTGTAAAAATCCCAAAGCCAATTAAGGATCCTAAATAGCAGTAGCTATGAATAGAAGTTTACTTCTTATAAGTCCTTAATACTTATACATATATTTTGCTACATTTCATTTAGTGACCGAAGTTGAGGACGCACCGGAGCCGTTGGACGTCCTCCCACCAGACACTAACTTCTCCTTTGACTCGCAACCAGGCAAGCCCCGGTGTGCATTTAAGTACTTTTGCAAATTCTTTATTTGTATCACTTATGTCTAGGGTGAATGCTTGCATTAGAGTTAGGGTGATTGAAACCCCACTTGCATAACCTTTTAAATCTTATAAAGGGTTGGGTAGTTTACAGACTCGACGAGTAGAGAAGGCCCTGCTAATATGCTTAGGATCTCGGTAGAAGTCGAGTAGTTGGAATCTACTCGCGAGGTAAGGTTTTATCACACGGTTTGGTCAGAATAGAAAATGGCTTAAGAGTGGAGAAAATGAGACCCAGCAGGGGGCGATAGGAAGCATTGAGCAGAGGTGTCATGTGCGTAGCCCTGTTGGTGTCGATTGAGGACTGAGTCGTGTGCGGGCCTGATGAACAAGTATCGAACAGTACCGGATGGCATACTGGCATAAGCCGGAAACTGATGTAATTGGTTAACCTGGGTGCCGAGGCTTACCCAACCGTAAATAGTAGTGGGTTGAGGGTAGCAAGGTGTAAATCTGCCGGTGGGCACAGTCACGCTCCACGCGGGGACCTCCTGCCCGTTACGGATGGACCGATTCGGTAGTTGGGTTGCCTTTGAAAGTTTGTTGCATACAACAGAGTAAGAAGGGGTGTGGAATCACGCTTCTGAAAGTGGGTGGATACAACGTGTTGTCCGGGTGTCTCCTGATTGCAATCACCGTCCCTCGCAGTTATTTGAGTACCGCTTGTTCACTGTTCTATGATGCAGTAAGAAATCAAATAAGCCAGATGAATGATAAGATGCTGTGATGAACTAATAATGTTTGGAAACCATGTCTGCTGTAGTTGTAGAGCTAATTAAGTTTATCTTCCACTTTAGGCATCACCACATCGGAGGAAAGCGTTTCTTGTTTGATTGTGGACTTCCGATGTGAGGGTTGTCTAAGGCTCATTAAACTGTTGCTATAAAACTGAAAGTAAGGATCAACATGTAGGTGTGTCTTTATTGCAAAGTCCTGTTTCCTATCTTACATATCCTTACATATAGAGTTCCATGCCTAGGGTTGTCGGTTAAGCCTTGTTGAGCCATCGTGCTCACGGCTGCAATATTTGAGCTGTATGCAGGTGAGAGCTATGAGGAGGGGTCCGAGGACAAGGCAGTGCCCCCGTCGGGGTACACGGCCGAGCTGGAGCCCTGCACGCCGCTGTGATCTCCGTTTCCATGCTGCTAGTGTGTAGCGTCCCCGAGCTGGACGGCTGCACTTTTGCGTAGATAGGATTAGAGAGTAGTTATGTATAATACTTCCGCTGTATAATTAAGTTTTGTAAAAGAATCCTGCTGTTTTATATCAAATAAAAGTTTGTATGTTGTTCTTAATTCTTTTCGTGTGTGCTGTTGGGTGCCGCATCGCACGGCATCACCCTATGCGATCCTGGAGTGGGTGAACCACGGGTGGTCCCCACATACGTGGTATCAGAGCCGCATTGGGAATAGCACGCTCGAAAAGAGCCTATTTTGAAAATTTAGAAGTAGTCGAGGGAGGATTAGTCAATAAGCCCACATAAGGTCTATGATAGTAGTACATATTATGGTGGAAAAGCTAACATACTTGTTATACATTCTGTAACGACGCTCCAACGTCAGGTAAGAGTAAGGTACGCCACCGCAGGCGGATCAATTGCGGTAACTCACCATACGAGTAATAGTATAGAAGGATATACCGTGGCTTGGCACGGTAGTGACTATGAGTCTCTGAACCTTTGTATGGTTCTGAGAGCATATGAAAACGCTGGTCTCTAGCGTGCTTTAGGCAAAAGTAAGAATACCCCATCGTGTGGTAAGCAACATGATAGTATGCAACTCTTTAACGTTTAATGTTCAAGGGGCCATACGCAGCGCTCGCCATTGGCGTGCCTCAACGGTCATGAGGCAGTAGGTGGTATCCGTTGGGTTGATAAAATTCCCAACCGAGACGACCCGTTCTCGCTCTACTCGGGTTCCCCGTTGTGCAGTGTGAAAACACGACCATGTACCTTGAGACGTGGCTTGACTCAAGGATGATCCGTATGGCAATGATACGGACCGTATGTTTTTATTATGATATGGAAATGCCTGAAATGTCAAAAACCTTTGGTTGCACCATTATTGTATGTTCTTCTGCAGGTACATTAATCACGTTAGTGCATGACATTTAGAAACCATTTTTGAGTGACGTTCTTAGTTCCACCATTT
This sequence comes from Neostapfia colusana, assembly GCA_030760725.1. Taxonomy (NCBI): domain Eukaryota; kingdom Viridiplantae; phylum Streptophyta; class Magnoliopsida; order Poales; family Poaceae; genus Neostapfia; species Neostapfia colusana. The sequence continues at coordinate 35,519,328 of JASWHV010000009.1, read as the reverse complement.
GACACGTATATGCTGGAATACCGATTTAGGATTTTTCTTTGGTGAGGAAACGTAGTACCGAGACTGCAAAAAAGGATATTTTTCAAATAAAAGAGTCAAAATGAAGTTTAGGGTTCCATTTAGGGGTTAGTAAACACCTATATTGAACTAGGAGTCAATTTGGAGTGTAGATTCATTTCTAAAGACTTAGAACAACCTCCCCTGTTTTCGGTAGAAATTTTGCTGAACTTAAACAGGGTATAACATAGGATTGGTTGAACCAATGGAGGTGTATGATACTATTCTGGAAAGGTTTTGAAGTCCTCTACAACTTTTCTGTAGAGCTCCAGAACATAATGTCCCTCCAAATGTATGAAAATCTCAGATTAGTAGGTGCTGTCAAGAAACAGGGCAGACCAAAATGCTCTTTGGAATTTTCTGTATTTCGACCACAACTTTCTGTAGAAAAATTTCTAAGAGTCAAGTAAGACATCGTTGGAAAGTTTAGGAAATGTGCTACAACTTTGTAGTTCAGTGTTGTCCTAAATTAAGGACAGAATAGGATGGAATTTTTTGAAAAAAACAGCCACTTGCAAAGGAGGTGCTGTCAAAATTCCTAAGAAAATTCTGTCAAATTGTAGAAGTCATAACTCATAAATTAGGAAGGACAAAGAGGCAAATAAATACAATCTGGATTCCTTGTTGAGTCTACTACAACTTTGTTGTGGAACTCTAGTCCAGATTTTGCTTCCAAGGTGGCCAAAACAGTTAAATTCTTCCAACTGGTCTGCTGGACCAGAAACTGGACAGAACAACTTGTTGATGTTTTTCAACCAAAACATTTAGTTTCACCTTTTGATCTCCAGTGGCTGTTGTGAAACAGCAAGTGGAGTCGAAAAGTTTATGCATTTGACATATCACTTCGAGCTAGTGCATGTTTGGGTCCAGTACAATAGTGAGGAATTATGCATGCTAACACACTTAACATCCTGTGGCGACCCACGATGGTCGAAATGAACTTTTAATCCATAAAGTTCAATACTTTGGAACTCGATCGTGTGACACGGTCAAGGGATGTATATGTTGTATAAAGTTTATACTTTATCCATATGTGTGATTGTTATGCGCATTATTTATTCCATTCTCGCAACTATTGTATAGACTGGATGAAATAAACCAACATGTGCTGATCGTTTGAATGGTATGAATGCAGAATGGTGCGTACGCGGTCCATTTGCAAGAGGAGGGAGGTCCGAGCCAGGTTCGTGGTGATGAGTCTCCACCTCCGGGGCAAACCACGACGCAACAGCAACACCTCCTCCGCCGCCAGAACTTCTAAGAAACCTTGCGGAGGTTCTCACTGCAGTGCTCGACTCGCGCGATGAGCAAACCGAGTTGCTGCAGATGCTAGTTCAGCAGAATGCATCCCGTCAAGAAGGACGCAAGACAATGGGCAACGCTGGCCCCAACATAGTTCTTATTCAGAATTCCTGGTGACCCATCCACCGGTCTTCATGGAGGCCGAAGAGCCTTTGGAGGCGGACAACTTTATCCGCACTCTGGAGGCGAAGTTTGGGCTGCTACAGTGCACTGGACATCAGAAGGCGCTGTACGCAGCGCAACAGCTTCCAGGCGAAGCTGGTACATGGTGGGCGAACTACATCGCCTCATTACCGGCTGGCCAAGCCATCACATGGGCGGAGTTCCGGGAGGCATTCCGCGCCTACCATATACCTCCCGGGGTTATGGAAAGGAAGCTCCAGGAGTTCCTGGCGCTGAGACAAGGCGAGATGAGTGCTCATGAGTACTCCAGGTTATTCAACCGGCTGGCACAGTATGCGCCAGGATTTGTGAGAACAGAGGAAGATAAGTGGAACGCATTCTTCCAGCGCCTGAATTCCAAGATGAAGGTCCATCTCGCCCAAAGCAATCGTGGCACATTCAACGACCTTGTTAATGCCGCGGTTTTACAAGAGAATGCTCAGCGCGAGCGCGATTCTGATAAGAGGAAACACAGCGCGCTGACAAGCAGCAGTGGTGGGACGCCACAAAAATAACGTGTGGTGTATCGCTCACCATCCGGTCAGAGATGGCAGCCACCGCCGCGACCGCCTCAGTTCCACGGTCGACAATATAATGCGCCGGGCTTTCGACCGACGTATCCACCACAGCAACAGCAGCAGCAAAGGATGGTCCTGCATGCGCCTCAGTTTCAACAACGTGCACCGGGATTCCGTCCTCAAGTCGGAGGGACCCCGATACCTTACACGTGCTTCACGTGTGGCCGTGTCGGGCATATTTCGAGGGACTGCCCCGAGCCGCGACAGGGCAGGGGAGCAGCACCGTATCAGGGTGTTAATCAGCCCCATAATCAGCCCAAGAAACCAGCACCAATACCCGGCAACATCCACCACTTAGGCCTCGAAGACGTGCCGGAAGGCGAACCCGTCCTCGCGGGTATGTTGTCTTATTTAGATCATCCCGTAGTCATACTTTTTGACTCCAGTGCCACCCATAATTTCATAAGTCAATCTTATGTTATTAAATACCAACTGCCTATCATTGCCACAAATAATTCATACTTGATATGTTCTCCGGGTGGGAAAATAACAGCTGATAGAATGGTTTATAGAGCACCATTACAGTTGGGTGGGAATCTATATCCGACTTCTCTAATCATGTTAGAGAGTCAGAAACTTGATGTCATTTTAGGAATGTCATGGCTACATCGCCATGGTGCTGTTCTTGACATCATTCCACGTGTGGTTCGTCTAAACTCTCCACTTCATGAACCACATGTTCTTATTCTTGACCGTTCGGTTCAAGAAGCTCCAGCCACATATAACACGGAAGCCATAAAACTTTAGGATATTCGTGTGGTCCGTGAATACCCGGATGTCTTTCCGGATGATCTTCTGGGCATGCCACCTGAAAGAGATGTTGCGTTCAAGATTGAACTTGTATCTGGGATGACACCGATCTCACGGATACCGTACAAGATGGCTCCGAATGAGCTGGCTGAACTGAAGGAGCAGCTCAATGACTTAATGAAGAAGGGTTTCATTCGACCGAGTTCCTTGCCGTGGGGATGCTCGACGCTGTTTGTGAAGAAGAAGGATGAAACCTTGAGGTCGTGTGTGGACTACTGACCTCTCAACGCCATCACCATCAAGAATAAATATCCACTGCCCTACATCGATATTCTCTTCGATCAACTTGTGGGTGCAAGAGTGTTTTCAAAGATGGATCTTCGCTCTGGATATCACCAAATCAAGATCCGAGCAGAGGATATTCTGAAGACGGCCTTCTTGACGAGATATGGGTTGTATGAATACCTCGTCATGACCTTTGGTCTCACCAACGCCCCGGCGCACTTCATGTATCTCATGAACTCAGTGTTCATGCCGGAGTTGGACAAGTTTGTGGTGGTGTTCATAGACGACATCTTGGTTTACTCCAAGTCTGAAAAAGAACACGCCAAACACTTGCATATCGTGCTTCAACGATTGCGAGACCATAAGCTTTATGCCAAGTTCGGCAAGTGCGAGTTTTGGATCAGCCAAGTGCCATTCCTTGGTCACATTATTTCTGCAGAAGGCATTGCACTTGATCCAAGCAAGATTGAGCAAGTGCTGAAATGGAAATCCCCCACATCAGTCCATGAAGTCAGGAGTTTCCTCGGGTTAGCAGGATATTATCGGAGATTCATACCGAACTTCTCCAAGCTTGCTAAGCCGATGACTGAACTGTTGAAGAAGGAGATCAAATATGTTTGGAACTCAGCTTGTGAAGAAGCTTTCCAAGCGTTAGTGAAGCATCTTACAACAACCCCGGTGTTAGCACAACCGGATACGACCAAGCCCTTCGATGTATATTGTGGTGCGTCCGGCATCGGGCTTGGTTGTGTATTGATGCAAGGAGGAAGAGTGGTCACCTATGGCTCACGTCAACTCCGTAACCACGAGCAGCACTATCCGACACATGATCTTGAGCTTGCTGCTGTGGTGTTGGCCTTGAAAATGTGGAGGCATTATTTACTCGGGGACTTAGTGCACCTCTACACCGACCATAAGAGTCTGATGTATATATTCACTCAAAAAAAGTTGAATATGCGGCAACGGAGATAGCTAGAACTGATCAAATACTATGAGATCGAGATTCACTACCATCCTGGAAAAGCAAACGTGGTTGCCGATGCCTTAAGTCGCAAACCTCATGTCAACAATCTGACCATCACCCCACTTGAAGAGGAGGAGCCGAGTCTGTACTTAGTTCCGCATGGGGCATTATATAATCTTGCTCTCATCCCTACCATACGAGAGGAGATTATGGAAGCTCAGAAGAAAGACATGGGAATGTCACACATTCGGAGAAGAATGAAGGATGGCGAAATGGAATGCTTCCGAAGGGACGAACACGGTACTCTATGGTTTAAAGACCGTATAGTGGTACCTCGTGACATGAAGCTTCGGAAGAAGATATTGGACGAAGCTCATTTGTCCAAGTATTCTATTCATCCGGGCAGCAACAAGATGTACCAAGATCTGAAAACCAGATTTTGCTGGACACAGATGAAAAGAGAAATCGCAAAGTACGTATCCGAATGTGATACGTGTCAGCGAGTGAAAGCCGACCACATGCGTAAAGCTGGACAGCTGCAGCCGTTGAACATTCCGGCATGGAAGTGGGAGGATATCAGCATGGACTTCATTGTTGGTTTACCTCTAACCTCCCACAACCATGATTCGATTTGGGTGATAGTCGATCGACTAACCAAGTCGGCACATTTTATTCCCGTACATACGGGCTACGCGGCCAAGAAATATGCGGATCTGTACATTGCAAGGATCTTGTGCTTGCACGGTGTTCCCCGCTCCATTATTTCAGATCGCTGATCGTCGCTCGGTTTTGGGAACAGCTGCACGCATCATTGGGGACCAAACTGATCCGAAGCTCCCCGTATCACCCGCAGACGGATGGTCAAACTGAACGGGTGAATCAAGTGCTTGAAGACATGCTACGCGCTTGTGACATCCACCACGGCAAAAATTGGGACGATCATTTGCCGTTGGTGGAGTTTTGTTACAACAATGGCTATCAAGCTAGCATTAAGATGGCGCCGTATGAAGCTCTCTACGGCTGGAAATGCCACACACCCCTTAACTGGTGCGAGTCCGGAGAGCGAGTTATCTATGGCATTGAACTTGTGAATGAGACTGAAGAACGAGTGCGAGTAATACAAGCCAATCTCAAGGCTGCTCAATCTCGTCAGAAAAGCTATGCGGATAAAAGATGCCGCCCTCTCCACTTCGACATCGGGGACCATGTTTATGTCCGTGTGTCTCCGATGAAGGGAGTTCATCATTTCGGAGTGAAGGGCAAGCTTGCGTCGCGATTCATTGGTCTGTTCGCCGTCATTGAAAAATGCGGACCAGTGGCCTATCGCCTGGAGTTACCGGCGTCGCTCGCAGGAATTCACAACGTCTTCCATATCTCTCAGCTGAGGAAGTGCCTCAAACCCTCCGCTGAAATCCGCACTGAAGACATAGAAGTTCTTCAACCGGACCTCACGTACACGGAGTATCCAATCCGGATTATCAATGAAAAGACTTGCGCCACAAGAAACCGGACCTTATGGTTCTACAAGGTCTTGTGGAGTAACCATACCACTGATGAGGCGACATGGGAAAGCGAGGACTATCTACGAACATATTATCCGGACTTGCTATCATCATATACCCGGTAAAGTTTCCCCACTGTGCATTCCTTTTGGAATCTCGGGAGAGATTCTTTTTAGGGGGGAAGGATGTAAAATCCCCAAAAAGTGGTAGCAAGAATTTTCAGCTCATGTACACTTAGGAAAAATGAGGGAATTAAAACTTTGAATTATAACGGTGTAAGTTCAAAGTGAGGATTCAAACTTCCCAAAACTTCCAAACATGGAGATCTAAACTCATAACTTGGATCTTCATAGTACAAGTATTCACCCTTCCAAATTTCAGCTCATTTGGAGGAGTTTCAATATTTGTTTGGGATTAAAAGGGGAAGCCTCTAATCTGAAATTCAAATTCAGTTTCAAATTCCAATTTCCTCTATTTGCAAATTTGGTTCCACAAATGTGTTCTCCACATTTGAATTAGCAGCCATGCCATAAATCAGAAACTTTGGACTTGGTTTGCTATGTTTTTGGAGCAAGGCAAAAAGGAAAATTCAAATTCTATTTCAAATTCAAATGACCAAACTCAATTCAATCTCCACACCAGAATTCAAATCATTTGAATTCAACAATTAAAAACCTTAACTTTGGTGTGAAGCAAAGCCTTTAAGTTCGAGTAGCTGTGGTAAAAAGATCTGTGAAAATTTGATTAAAAATTTGAGGTAGTGGGACCCACCTGTCAGCCACACATGCAACACAACCGACTGTTTTTGCTTCTCTCGGGTGATCACTGCGCGCCACCGAGCTGCACTGCTTCCACCGAGCTGCTTGCCTCGCTTGCTCCCGAAGTCAGCTCGTGGGTGATCAAAGCAGCAGCACAAGTGCATTTCTTCTCTTCTCCACATTCCAACCGAAGCGTTCCTCAGCCCCTCGCTTGAGCGCTCACGGGAGAAACACCGCAACCCTCTGTGCTCGCTGTTCAGCATCCTTCCGCCCTCCCTAGCACCGGTTGATTGCCCTAGGAGCTGTGCCGGTGACTCCTCGACGTGTTCCACCAGTCCTCAGCTCGTCCCGGGCCTCCCCTCGCAGTGCCCGAGCTGTTCTTCACCAGGAGAAAACAGAGCACGCCATACCTCGCTCCTCCTCGTCTTCCGGCCGTTCCAGCGCCTCTCCCGCACAATTAACACCTCCCTAAGGTGCACCAAGGTGTGTAGATCATGCTACCGCAGTCCCCTTGCCCTTCCCCGTCGCCGGCTCGCTGGAATTTGGGTTTTGGCGCCGGTACACGTGAAGAACCGATCAAACAAAAACTGGAAATTCGTCCAACACGCATGATCATTTGTTCTTCGGTTCAATCCATAGCATCACACCATCCTGGCGCCCTCCCACGCCAAATACCGCAGCAAACCATCCACCACACGCCCTGGGCGACGAAAAATCGCCGCCGGCGGCAAAAACGGGTCGGTCCTCCGGTGAACCCCATTTTCCGGCCGTTTGCTGCAAGGTTGGGCATGCGTTCCATGTTCCCCGATCACTGGTGATGCTTTAGGGAAATGTAGCTCGCCAGGAGAAGCTTCGAACATGCCAGAACGCGTTGATGCCGAGCTCCCGAGCCGCCCCGCCGGTGCCAACCTTTTTTCGGCCGTTTTCATGCGGGGAAACCTTGCCCGGCAGCCACGCCACGTTCCAAGGATCGTGTAGGGCGAAACCGGAGCTAATTTGGTGGAGAAATGAAGGAGAATGAGCCACGCCACGATCTGTGCTGGTGTGCACGTGCGTTCTCTGGTGGGAGGTTGAAGAAAGACCTGACGAGTGGGCCCCAAGTTGAGTGCTTTGTAAAATTCAAACAGAAAGTTAGTGAAACTTGAAAAATCCATAACTTTGGGTAGAAAGATCCAAATTTAGTGAGACAAATTTTTTTGGAATCCTCATGAGGAGTACTTCACAGAGGAACAAATTGCTTGCTATGAAAATGCCCAGGAATTTCTGTAGAATTGTTTTTAGTAAATCATTTAGAGATTTATTACAGGAACAATTCTTTGTGAAACATTCCCAAATTTCGGCAGCAAATACTTCTCATAGTAACTGATCTCCAGTAAAAATTTGAGCTTCATTGGAGTTCATTTGCTAGGCTTAATTGCCTTCCAAACTTCAGCCTTTATTTGAAAATTCAAATTGCTTAATAGGATTGATAAATTACTCATACCACCAAGGTATACCTTCTTTTCTGGAAGCCCACCTGCAAAGGACTCCGGGGTTAAGCGTGCTTGGCCCGGAGGAATTTGGGGATGGGTGACCGACCGGGAAGTTTTCCCAAGTGCGCACGAGTGAGGACAAAGTGTGCATAAAAGATGAGTGGTGGTATGTGGGGCCAGTCTATGGTCCTAGAGAGCCATTACAAATGGTATCAGAGCCAACCCTCACAGTTTCACCGGTGCGTACGGGTCAGTGACAGGGATACGGTAGCGTACGGGTCAGGGACGCATGTACGTAGGCATGACGCATGGGTCCTCTGTGTGGGACACGATATGGTACATATGTTGCTAACCGGACGTACGGTATGCGTATGCCAGTACTGAATGTACGGACGTGGCTAAGAGGGGATGTTCCTGTCTTGGTGTTGACCGACGAGGATGTCGGTCTTCTAAGGAGGGTGGATTGTGTGATATCCTGACTCCCGGCTTAATAGGATTGATAGAGTACTCATACCAGCAAGGTATACCTTCTTTTCCGGAAGCCCACCTGCAAAGGACTCCGGGGTTAAGTGTACTTGGCCCGGAGGAATTTTGGGATGGGTGACCGACCGGGAAGTTTTCCCAGGTGCGCACGAGTGAGGACAAAGTGTGCAGAAAAGACGAGTGGTGGTATGTGGGGCCAGTCTATGATCCTATAGAGCCATTACAAAGGGCCATGCGGACAATAGGCGAAGGAGTTTTACTTTTGAAGTCTCTGACTTCATGTATCTTAAGGTGTCGTCTATCCAAGGTCAACGATGGTTTAACATCAAAGGCAATCTAGCACTAGCTACATCGGACCCGTCAAGATTTTGGGCAAGTGAGGAGAGATAGCATATCAACTAGAGCTGTCGGGACACCTTTCCAATATACACGATGTATTTCACGTATCTCAGCTCAAGAAGTGACTAAGATGGCCGGAAGAACAAGTACCAATGGACGAGTTAGAACTCCAGGAGGATTTGACCTATGCCGAACATGTGACATCCTGACTTAATAGGATTAATAGAATACTCATACCATCAAGGTATACCTTCTTTTCCGGAAGCCCACCTGTAAAGGACTCCAGAGTTAAGTGTGATTGGCCTAGAGAAATTTAGGGATGGGTGACCGACTAGGAAGTCTTCCTAGGTGCGCAAGAGTGAGGACAAAGTGCCCAGAAAATACTAGTTTTGGTATTTGGAGCTAGTCTATGATCCTAGAGAGCTGTCACAAATGATATCAGAGCCGACCCTTGCAGTTTCACGGGTGTGTACGGGTCAGTGAGAAGGATACGGTAGCGTATGGGTCAGGGACGTGGGTACGTACACATGACGCGTGGGTCCTCTATGAGGGACACGGTATGGTACGTATGCTGCTAACAGGACATACAGTATGCGTATGCCAGTACTAAACGTACGGACGTGGCTAATAGGGAACGTTTCTGTCTTGGCGTTGACCGACGAGGACGTCGGTCTTCTAAGGGGGTGGATTGTGACATCCCGAATTAATAGTATTGATAGAATACTCATACTATCAAGGTATACCTTCTTTTCCGGAAGCCCACCTGCAATAGACTCCGGGGTTAAGCGTGCTTGGCCCGGAGAAATTTGGAAATGGGTGACTGACTGGAAAGTCTTCCCGGGTGCGTAAAAGTGAGGACAAAGTGCACAAAAAAATACTAGTATTGGTATGTGGGACTAGTCTATGATTCTAGAGAGCTGCCACAGAACATCCCATCAAAATCTTGGATACAAAGGAAAGAGTCACGAGGAACAAGGTCATCCGTTGGTGCAAGGTACAATGGAGCCATCATACGGAAGCCGAAGCTACATGTGAGTGTGAGGAAGACCTCAAGACCAAATTCCCTCACCTTTTCTCTACTTTATCGAATCTCGAGGGCGAGATTCATTTTAAGGGGGTAGATTTGTAACACCCTCATATTCATCATCATGCATTGCATATAGCAAAACATTTAAAAAATGAACGAAAGAGATAAAGGAATAAATAAATAAAAATAGATAAAATAATAAATAATAAATAAATAAAAAGGAAAATAATAAAAGAAACCCTGCCCGCCCCTAATTCCCCCCTAATTTGGTCGGCGCCCCTAATTGCCCCCTAGGAAATCCCCTCCCCTTGGCCACGCCTCCCTTGAGGAAATTTTCCCCTGGCCACATCCCTAAAAATAGTGCAAATTTAAGCTTGAGCTTGCCACTTGGTTCCAAATAATTCAAAGAGCCCTCATGCGAAATTCCATAATTTTGGAAGCAGGTTTTGCTATTTATTCTAGGGGGACAAAAAAATGGAATTTAAAACTTGAATTTGGAATTCAATCCAAACTTGATCAAATGCAGCAATGAAGTCCAAAATTAAATGCTACGTATTTGATTTTGCTTCCCTGCAAATATCTAGGATTTTTGGACAAAGTTTGGCGGTAGAATTAAAAGATCAGAAACAGTAGGAGGGGAAAAGAGAGGATGACATGTGGGACCATCTGGTCAGTCAGTCACCATGTCACCGATTGCCGAGCGTTTCCACTGCAGCCGACACCCAAAGCTATCGCCGTTTCTACTCGCTCGGTGAAGAAAACATGCACATCTCCTCTGTTTTTGCCGCCAGACCAAAAATCGCCGCTCCTATGCTACGCGTTAGACCAAGTGTTCTCCGGCTGAGCAGGGTCGCCGACGGTATGGGGTGCGACTCTCCAGCCTGGGTGCAGCCGTGTTTCCTCTCCGGCTGTGATCGCCTTCCGTTTCTTCTGAGCTACAGCAAGAGCCGAAGCCCGTCTACTCAGAAATTTAGATCCAAGGTGAAGTCATAGTTTAATTGCTTTAGCTTTATGCTTCTACGCAACCTAGCGCAGCTCCTCGACGCAAAACCATCAGAAACCGTTGAGAAATAAAGTCGTGATCTGAGTTTTCACGGCTGCCGATGCGCAACCCTAGCCGCACCGTTAAGCTACCCTTTGTGCGGGTTTCTACCCATTTTATGATGCAAAAACATGGTCCTCATATCACCCTGGTGCTCGTGGTGCTCTCCCCAGCCGGAATACCCTTCTCCCGTGCGAGAACGACGGCACCGTGATGGAGTTTGCTGCTGCCGCTGTCGGGGAGGTATTTCCGGCCACCTAAAGTCACCACCAACCTTCCCATATTGTTCCTCATCGAGTTTTGGGCACAGGCGGCGAGATTTGAGCCGGTTGCGGCACTGGGCAGCCTTCCCGGCGAGTCGCCGCCGCTTCCGGCGAGGGAACCGCCCGTGCGCGACGAAGACGACGGAGGGGCGTGGTCGACCTGTCGGTGTCTCGGCTCAGGCATGGGATCCGGGTGTGGCTGCACTGGTTAACTCCGTAGCCCCCGGTTTTGCCGCAATTTCACTGGCCAGATTTAAAACAGTGGGCCTGGTTGCAATTATTTCAAGTTTTCTATTAGCAAATAATTCCAGAAATTAGCTCATCTTCTAAATTCAATTATGCCTAGTAGATGTGCTCCGAAAATTCCAAATAAATTCTGGTAGAACTCTCAGATGCTAAACTTTGCAATGATGCAATTTCCTAAACATGAAAGTCCCAATATTTCTGTAATTAATTCCTTTGAGCTAATTGTTTTGAAATTAATTATCACTGTTCCTTTAATGGGGAAATTCTCAATTTTGGTCAGGACGCTTCTCCAAATAACCTTGACCATAAGTAAAAATTTCAAGTCCATTAGTCTTTATTTACTGGGTCAAAAAGTCTTCTAAATTTCAGCCTTCATTGAAAATTCCCCAAAATAAACAGAAACCTTTTCAGGATTTCAGCCCTGTAGGTAAATCGACAAATTATAAAACAAAATTTGTTAGAACTAGGGAGACTTGCTCTAATTATATGTTACACTGTTAACCAAGTCAAAACTACAGATTTGAGATCAAAATTCAGAGAAGCCTTGTACTTGTGAGAATTTTGGAGACCACAAGCTTCCATAAGAATTTCTCAAATTTTGCTCAAATCATCCTCAGAGAGTCTAGTATCCACTGGAAAAATCCCAAAACCAATTAAGGAACCTTAATAGAAGTAGCTAATGATAGAAGTTTACTTCTTAAAAATCTGTATCACTTATATATATATTTTGTTGCATATCATATAGTGACCGAAGATGAGGACACTCCAGAGCCGTTGGAAGTCCTTCCCCCAGAAGCTAACTTTCCGTATAACTCACAACTAGGCAAGCCCTGGTTTGCATTTAATTACCTTTTTCAAAGTTTTCATTTTTATCACTTATGTCTAGGCTGAAATGCTTGCATTAGAGTTAAGATGATTGAAACCCCATTTGCATGACTTATAAATCCTATGGAGGATTAGGTAGTTTACAAATCGATGAGTATAGAATGCCATGCTAATGTTCTTAGGATCTCGGTAGAAGTCGAGTGGTTGGAATCTACTTGCGAGATAGGAATGTTATCACACGGGATAGAAAGAAAGCAAGAATGGCTTAAGTATGTAAAATGGAGACCCAACAGGGGGGATAGGATGCAGTCAGCGGAGGTCTCACGTGCGTAGCCCAGTTGGTGTCGGTTGAGGACCGAGCCGTGTGCGGCCCTGCTGGACATGTTTGAACAGTACCGGATGCATACTGGCATATGGGAACCAGGAAACCGATGTAGTTGGTTAACCTGGGTGCCGAGGCTTACCGAACCATTTTATAGGAGCGGGTTGAGGGTAGCAAGGTGTAAATCTTCCGGTGGGAACAGACACGCTCCACGCGGGGACCTCCTGCCCGTTACGGATGGACCGGATCGGCATTTGGGTTTCTATTGAAAGGTTTCTGCATACAGCAGGGTAGGAAGGTGTGAAGCATCACACTTATGAAATGGGTGTATGTGACGTGTTATCCGGGTGTCTATTGATTTCAATCACCGTCCCTCGCGGTTATTTGAGTACAGCTTGTTCACTGCTCTGTGATGTAGTAATACTTGAAAGAAGCCAGAAGAATATGATGCGTTGATCTATTATTGTCCTTAAATCATGTATGTTGTAAATGCAGAGCTCATTCAGTTTATCTTCCACTTTGGGCATAACCACATCGGAGCAAAGCGTTTCTTGTTTGATAGTGGACTTCCGATGTGAGGGCTGCCTAAGGCATATTAATCTGCTGCTATAAAATTGAAAGTAAGGATTAACATGTAGGCGTGTCTTTATCGCAATATCTATTTCCTATATTACTAATCCCTGCATGTAGAGTTTCATGTTTAGGATTGTCAGTTAAGTCTTGCTGAGCCATCGTGCTCACGGTTGCTATAATTGAGATGCTGTAGGTGAGGGTTATGAGGAAGGGTCCGAGGACGAGGCGATACCCCTGTCGGGGTACACGGCCGAGTTGGAGCCTTGCACGCCGCCGTGATCTTCGTATGAGTGTTGCTAGGATGTAGCATTCCCGGGCTGGACGGCTGCACTTTTTGCTTAGTTAGGATGAGGTTGTGGTTATAAATAATACTTCCACTGTCTATTAAGTATTGTAAAAGACTTCCCCTGTTTTTATGTAAAATAAAAGTTTGTATGTTGTTCTTAATCTTTTCATGTGTGCTGTTGGGTGCCGCATCGCACGGCACCACCATCTGTGATCCCGGAGTGGGAGGACCACGGGGTGGCCCCACAGACGTGGTATCAGAGCCGCATTGGGAATAGCGTGCTCGAAAAGAGCCTATTTTGAAAATTTAGAAGTAGTCGAGTGAGGATTAGCCCACATAAGGTCTATGATTGTAATAGATATTATGGTGGAAAAGCTAACATACGTGTTATTAATTTGTAACGACGCTCCGACGTCAAGTAAGAGGTAAGGTACGGCACCGCAGGCAGATCAATTGCGGTAAGCTCGCCATATGAGCAATGGTATGAAATGGTTTACCGTGACTTGGCACGGTAGTGAATATGAGTCTCTGAAACTTCTCATGGTTCTGAGAGCATATGAAAACGCTGATCTCCAGCGTGATTTAGGAAAAGCGAGAATACCCCATCATGTGGTAAGAAACACGATAGTATGCAACTCTTGAACGTTCAATGTTCAAAGGGCCATACGCAGCGCTCGCCATCGGCGTGCCTCAACGGTCATGAGGTAGTAGATGGTATCCGTTGGGTGGATAAAATTCCCAACCGTGACGACCCGTTCGCGCTCTACTCTGGTTCCCATCGTGTGGTGTGAAAACACGACCATGTACCTTGAGACGTGGCCTGACTCAGGGATGATCCGTATGGAAATGATACAGACCGTATGTTTTTACTATGATATGGACCTGCCTGAAATGTTAAACCCTTGTGTGCTCCATTATTAGTGTTTTTCTACAGGTACCTTGACCATGTTAGAGCATGATGTTTAGAAATCGCTTCTGAGCGACGTTCTTAGTTCCACCATTTGACACGTATATGCCGGAATACCGGTTTAGGATATTTCTTTGGTGAGGAAACATAGTACCGAGATGAGTTCTTAATTGCATAAAAAGGATGTTTTCAAAGAAAATGGTCAATTTGGAGTTTAGGATTCAATTTAGGGGTTACTGAACTCCCATATTGAACTTAGAGTCAATTAGGAGTATAGATTCATTTCCAAAGACTTATGTACAACCTCACCTGTTTTCGGAAGAATTTTTGCTGAAATTAAACAGGGTATAACTTTTGATTGGTTGAACCAATGGAGATGTATGATACTTTTATGGAAAGGTTTTCAAGTATTCTACAACATTTCTGTAGAACTCCAGAACAAGATCTCCCTCCAAATGGATGGGAATCTCAGATGAGTATGCACTGTCCCGAAACAGGGCAGACCAAAAATGCTCTCTGGAATTTTCTGTATTTTGACCATAGCTTCTTGTAGAAAAAATTCTAACGTTCAGGTAAGACACCGTTGGAAAGTGTGGGATATGTGCAAAAACTTTGTAGTTAAATGTTTTCCCAGATTGGGGGCAGAAATATTTGGAAATTTGTGAACAAAACAGCCACATGCAAAGGAGGTGCTGTTAAAATTCCTGAGAAAAACCTGTCAACTTGAAAAAATCATAACTCCTAAACTAGAAAAGCTAAGGAGGTAAATAAGTACAATCTGAATTTCTTTTTGAGCCTACTATGTGAAATCCCAAAAATTTAGCAAGTGGAGATGCAAATTACACCGAGAAAATGAGGGGGGATTTAAACTTTTGAATTTAAAGGTGTGAGCTCCAAGTCTAAATTAAACATGCAAAAATGTCCAAACATGGAGACCTAAATCTACAATTTGGTTCTCCACACCTCCACCGGTAGCCCAACGAATTTTCACATCATTTGGAAAGGATTTCCTATTTGTTGGAATTAAAACGGGAGGCAATTCAAATTTGAATTTAAACTTCAGTTTCAAATTCTGACTTCACCGAAATCCAAATTTGAGTGCACCATTGTGTTACTCATATTCCTTTTGGTTTATCCTCCAAGTTTTATCAAATTTGGAGCTCATTTGCTATTTTAAACCGAATTGGGAAGATTAGAGGGAGATGAGCTGTGGACCTCACCGGACAGTGACACATTGGAAGTCTTTGACGTGCTCTGTTTTGCCTCGGCTACTGCCAACGTGTGAAGTGATCAGCCCGTGCTACTGCCCACGTGAACCATTCCCTCGCCCTCCACCCTTTGCCTCACACAGCCCAAGAAAATTCACCCTCGCCGATTGCTTCGGTTCCCCGGTGCCCGGGTGCTACGAACCATCTCGTGGCGAACTCTCTACATCAAAGAGGACCGTCTTCAACCGCTCGAACTCATGGTGCAAACCTCTCCTCCTATCGTGCAATACCGAGAATGAATTTTGCTTTTTAGTGATTCGGTGTTCATAGGACCGAGCCGCACAAACCTTCAAAATTCATAGTAATCACTGCACCAAAGCTTGTGCCCAGATACAACCATGTTCTAGACCTTCCCACGCTCCTCTAGGATCAAGAACCATCGAAATTCATCGAGTTTTTGCGCTGTTCTTCAAGAATTTTGAGCCGCCGCCGGTTTTGGCCCTAGGTCGCTGATGAGCTTCTGTTTGCAGCCACGTTTGAGCTGATTTGAGCTCATGACGGTGATGAGGATGCCACCACGGTGCTCTAGGAAGAAGAACCAAAGCGTTTGAGCCATCCTAGCGCGAGTTCGACGTCGCCGAAGTTGTGCCGCCACCGCCGCTCATCGCCGACGACTTTCCTGTGGTTGGTGACCTCGGCCAACCCCGGGGATGAGTTCCCCGTGTCCCTAAAGTGACTGGTGGCGAGTTTGAGCCCTATGGGAGGCCGGGAATGCATTTCCCACGGAACTCGCTGGTGGGACCCGATATCTGTCGCACGCGAGGAAGAAGAAACCTGACTGGTGGGGCCCGCGTGCAGAGTTTAAACATTTCCTTCAGTTTTAAGTTTAGTTCAAATTCAAATGCTCATAACTTTTAGTAGGAACCTCCAAAAGTTGTCAAACAAATTCCATTGGATTCCTCTCAGTGAGTATGATCCAGGGGTGCATCCCAATTTTTATGAAAATCCCAGGATTTGGCTCATAATTTCATATAATAAAATCTTTTAGGATGTATTCCAGGAGTTCTGTATATTGGAAAATTCCCAAATTTGGGCAGGACATTCTTCCAAAAATACTTGAACTCCAGAAAAAATTTCATAGGCATTAGACCTCATTTTCTTGGCCAAATGATAATTCAATCATGTATGTCCCTGAAAATTAGGAAAAATAACAGAATCAATTTTTCAGCTTTTAGCCCAATCTTGTAAAGTCCATATCTCTCTGTAGGAAGCTCCAAAAATGATGAAACCAAATCCTATGGACTCATAAGACTCCCAAATTTCTTAAAAACCAAATTTGGAGCATGCCAAGACCCTATAATTGCCATAGGAATTCAGAGAAGACAAATAGCTAAGAAAATTCCTTAGGCCACATCTTATATCAACTTTGTCTGAAATTTTGCAAGATATACCTCTGTATGATCTATGGACTACTGTAAAAATTTCAGAGCAAATTGAGATCATATTCACCAGTTTTCTGCTAATCTTTTCCAAATCCCCTTTTATGTTCATTAAATAGTTTTTTGAACTTTACTCCAAACATCCACTGATCAAAATGATTCTTTCTCTGTTCAGCACATAGCCAAACCCAAATCTCAAGTCTTAGTTGATCTGAACTCTTCTAAGTCATAAAACACTTTTGTTTTATAATTCATTTACTCGCAATATGAATTTGTGCATATTCATATCGGTAGGAAACACGACGATAGAGTTCAACAAAGAACTCAACTCGCAGCAGCAAGTTGAGGATTAAATCATCGCCAAGCTACTGACATAAAAGTAGAATTAAACCTGCAGTAACATAAGGCAAGCCCTGGTTTGCATTTAACAACTTTTAGTTATATTTTACTGTGTATCACTTTCTTTTGTCTCGTATGTATTGTGCATTAGGTCAAGGGTGATTGATACTACAAATGCATGACCTACAAACCCTTGGGGTTAAAGGATAGAACAGGTTACATTCGTGTTTTTTTTTTGCAAGGCTTAAGTTGTATAGGAATCGGTACAAGTCGGGTAGTTGGAAGCTACTGGCGAAGCTAGGATTTTGGTTCAACGGGGTATGATTCTAGAGAATGGAATAACTGGAATGGAAAAATGAGACCGACCAGAGAGTAGGAGCAGAAGGACAATGGGCCTGTGTTGCCATAGCTCTGTTTGTCTCGGTTAAGGACCGATGTGTATGCCGCCCTGTTGAGCAAGTTTGAACAGTACTAGATGCATACTAGAATTATGGGGTCCAGGAAACCGATGTAACTCGTGTATTCACGTGTCGAACCTTATACCGCCGTCCTTTGGGGGTTTGTGTCAGAGGTGTATACCCACTAGCGGAGCAACTTCGACGTGTTCCGAGTAGTGGCCCTTTTGATGAGTCGGTACAACTGGTTTGGCATTGGAGTGACGGGTGAAAGGTTGCTGCATACAACGTAAGAAAGAGCTCTTGTGTGAGTCTCTCGGGGCAGGTGTATGTGTCGTGTGTTCCGGGTGTGTCCTGATTCAAATCACCGTCCCTCTCGGTTATATGAGTACCACTCATTCACTGCATTGTGACGTAGTAATTACTTCCAGATGAAGTGAAATGAATCATTGCTGTTGTGAAGTTCTTAAGTTCATTGTATTGCCAACCATGTATGCTATAGTTGTAGAGCTCACTAAGTTTATCTTCCACTTTGGTGATAACCACATCGGAGGAAAGCTTTTCTTGTTTGATTATGGACTTCCGATGTGAGGGCTGTTTAAGGCATATTAATCTGCTGCTATAATACTGACAGAAAGGATTAACATGTAGGCGTGTCTTTATCGCAATATATTTATCCTATAATATTAATACATGCATGTAGAGTTTCATGGTTAGGAATGTCGGTTAAGTCTTGCTGATCCATCGTGCTCATAGTTGCATTATTAGTGTTTTGCAGGTTATATAAAATTTGCTATGAAGATGGTTGGTGAGCCATCAGAGACTCACCGAAAACCATGCCGCTGCACTTATCTTTGTTGAAGCTAGTAAGAAGCGTCCGCGGGCTGGACGTCTTTTCTTTTGCATAGTTAGGACTGAGAGTACATATCTATGTATATTCCGCTGCGTGCACCTTTGTGGTACATTATGTTGTAAATGACACTATCTTGAGAAATAAAAGACTTTGTAGGTTTAATGTTTCTTTTCGTGTATGCTGTTGGGTGCCACATCGCCCGGCACCACCCAATGTGTATCGTAGAGTGTGGGTCCCGGAAGGGGTTCCCCACAGGCGTGGTACCACAGCCGCATTGGGAATAGCCCTCATGAAAAGAGCATATTTTTGAAAACTTAGAATTATACGAGTGAGGAACGGATAGTATGCCCACGTAAGGACTATTAATAGCATAGTTACTTAAATTGGCAAGATAACGGTGTGTTATTATTTAGTATTTCAATTCTGTAACGATGCACCTATGTGGAGGTAAGCATGGTAAGGAACGCCACCGAAAGCGGATTAATTTCGGTTAGCTCCCCTGATGAGGAAAGTTTTTCAGGGTTTAGGTCTCACTGCTTGGTGTGAGACGTCAATATGAAACTCTCGAACTCTTCATGTTCCCAAGTTCATATGAAACGCTTGTCCCTGGCGTGTATTAGGCAAGTAAGTGGAAACCCCATCGTGTGGTCGGTAACGCGATAGTGTGTTCTTCTGGAATTAGCCTAGGAGGACATACGCAGCGCTTGCCATTGGTGTGCCCTGCAGGGTAGTAGGTGGTATCCGTTGGGTTGATAACATTCCCAACTGTGATGACCCATTCGCGCTCTACTTGGGTTCCCCGTCATGTGGTGTGAAAACGCGACCTTATACCTTGAGACGTGACTTGACTCAAGGACGGCCGTATGGCAATAATACAGGGCATATGTTTTTTCTATGATATGGACCTGCCTGAAATGAAAAACCTCTTGTGCTTCATTATTGATGACACGACCCCATTGATCCTGTCGAGCCAGGATCACGCTGAGGGGTGCTGCGTTGCACAGCACCGTATAACACACATCAAAGGTACAAAGCGGAAGCGGAAGTTTTATTACATAAATAAGTTTATGAACATGTTTACATCAAAATAAGTTTAGTCCACACTCGCGGGCGTAGACTAAGCATCAAGTGCACGTTCAGCCCTCGAACGTGTCCTTGCTAGCACACACGCACACTAACTCTGCGGCGTGCACGACTCCCACTCGACGGGGTTCCCCTCCTAGGGTTCCGTCTCCTCTTCGGGAGTCCCTTCCTCATAGAACCCTGAAAAAGCTTCAAACACAAGCAGTGAGCACGAAGGCTCAGCAAGTCTGACCCGTCTCACCTAAACATGGAACTTCTACATGAGGGTAATGGGTTGCATGAGGTAAAAAAATCATCTGCAAGGACTCGCCTAATTAGTGGAACCTTACTTTCAAGTTTTAGCAGCAGGTTGTGGAGAACCTTACGCTAAGGCACATGAGAGAGCCGCAATCAAACAAGAAACGCATTTCTCTCATGTACTTTGCCCAAAGTTGAAAAGAACTTTAATTAGCTCTAAGCTACAGCATACCATTAACAATCAATGTCCAGCTTTCAATCAGCAACATTTTAACATGTAACTAGCCTGTTCTTTCTACGTCACGGTACAGTGAACAAGTGGTACTCACTGACCGCGAGGGACGGCGATTATAATCGATTTACACCTGCAGGGTTACCCGAACAACCCGTCACGTACGCCCGTACTCGATGCTGCCTACAACAACCATCACGGACGCCGTACGCAACTACCTTTCACCCGTTAGCCAACTATTGAACCGGTCCCATCGTCCCGAGCAAGAGGTCTCTGCACGCGCATCTCCGTGCCGCCAGCCGATTTACACCTCAAGCTCTCAACCTACCCTCTGAACGACGGGCAATGCCTCAATACCCAGCTACCCGAGTTACATCAGTTTCCCGGTTCCCATATAGCCGGTAGGTCTTCGGTACTGTTCTAGCTTGTTCAACAGGCCCGCACACGGCTCGGTCCTCAACCGACACAAGCGGAGCTACAGCACACAGGCCCCAAAGTTCTGCTGCCCTTACTCTCCGCTCGGCCTCATTTTCTTGCCATGTGTATCATGTGCTATCTCTACCCGAGCAATGTGCCTCTAGCCTATTCTCGCGAGTAGTTCCAACTACTCGACTTGTACCGAATCCTACTCTATCCTAGCAATGCAGTAGCTAACGGGGTTTGCAATCCTACACCCAACCCATGGTTTTCTTGGCTGTGCAGTTGAGTTTCCAATCAAGACTCTAATGCAAAGAACAATATTCAAAGATGTGCTCAAAACAATAAATATTTGTAAAAAGGTTAATGCAAACCGGGGCTTGCCTTGCTTCTCTTGGTCATAGGCTAGCTGTTCCTCCGGAGTGACGAAGTCTAAGACTTCGGGTTCCTCCTCGACCTTAGCGACTACATGATAGAAACAATACCTGTATTAATTTAATGCATTTGTATTAAGTTTGAAGTTGTGAAGTCTATAACCCTTGCTAGATAGACCTAATGACTGTGAAACTTTTACTGTAGCTTGGTTACAACCTAAACAGAGACTTGGTCAAGTTTTAGTTGCAGCAAAGCTCATTTGAGCCCTCCACAAATAATTATGTCCTTGACCTCAATTGGAACTCTTAGGGTGTTCTAGGAATTTTCATGAAACAAACTATGCCTTCCTGAAAACTAGATTTTCAGAGGGTTCTAATGGAGTTGGTCTCACTTAATTTGGAAGTCTCTAACTAAAGATATGAGCCAAATAATTTCAGAGAAAATTCTGAAAATGTTTCTGAACATTTTCTATTTTCTTTGGAACAGTTTCCCTAATCACCCCATTAGGTGGATTAAATGAGCTCAAATGGATCTGAAATTTTTATGGTAGTTCAAGGATATTTTGGTGAACATATCAGTAAAATTTCAGGATTTTCCTCCAAAGGATTCTCCAGTTAAAATTCCTAACAGTATAAATTTGAGGAATTAATTCTGGAGAAATAAGGAATTTCATGGAGTGAAACTTGATTTTCTGGAAAGTACTCAGAGAGCTGAATCCAGCAAAATTTGGTTCACTCAATTTGGAGCTTTCTAGCCAAAGTTATGAGGATTTGAAGTTTGAAGGAAATCTGAAAATCGGGGAAAAGTTTAAACTCGCGCGTGGGCCCAGGGGGACACGCGTCGCACGCCTAGGCGATGGCACACCGCGGCCCACAAGGATTTTGCGCGCCAGCACACCCGATCCCGGCCGCAGCCAGATCCCGATTCAAAATAACGGCCGCTGACAGTTGGGGTCCACCCCCTTCTTCAACCTCGCGACACCCGCGCTCCGCCGCCGAGGGACCTCGCCGGAGAGCTCGCCGCCGGCTGCTGTACAGCTCCAAACTTCTTGATTCTGGCCGCCCCTGCCTACTTTTACTTGGGGAACCGGATTCTAGGGTCAGCTGCTCATGACAATGGCCGGAGCATGGTCGGCGATGAGCCGCCACCTCGGAATGACTTCGGCCATGTCGGCTGACTTCTCTAACACCTCAGCTACTTGGGAAATCGGTCGGGGAGCATCAGTGGACCTCAGAGAAGGTCGACATGAGCTCGAGGCAGCTCGGGGAAGGGCCGAAATAGGTCCTCACCGTGCGCCCGATACCCCCCCCGTTCGTTCCGCCATTAGTAGACCTTAAATTACGCCGGGCACAGAGGTTCTCCGGCCCAGAGTTGTGAAGGCAACTGGTGCGTTACCGTGTCTAGCTCGTGTGGGAGTGGCCTGAGGCCCTCTAATCCTTTCTAGAGCACGAATTAAACAGAATCGTACCCGAAGGTCGTTCTGCACACAGAAAGGGGAAAAGTGGAAATTCGCCGCCGGTGAGCAACCACTCGAGCTGTGGCTCGGGGATGAGCAGCACCGGTCACTCGCGTGTCCAAGGGTGCCTTGGCCCGGGCGTGACAACGCCCAGGTTGGGCTGTCCACGAGAGCCCGAGGTGCGGCGGTTCCAAGTTCCGAGTTTGATCTTTCGGCACAGCCGATATCAATCGGTTTCAACCGAATTCTAGCAATGGGGAGGATGGAGGAAGGTCTCTAGTACCTTGCTGGGACTCTGGAGTGGAAGGAGGGAGCTGCGATCGGCGTCCTCCGATCAAGTCCGAACTGCGGAAACTTTCGGCCAGTGCTGGGTTCTTGCGGGAAAACACGTCGGTACCTCGGCCGAGGAGGGGGGCAGGCGCCTTAAGAAGGCTCTGCACCGCCTCGTTCCCGCGCGTGGGCAAGCAGCTGGTGGCGCGGTGGCTGGCCTCGGTGGCGATCACCGCTGCGGCTCGGCGACCCGAGTGAAAAGTCTCAGTCGGTTTGTGTTGAAGTAGAGGCTGACATGTGGGTCCCACCCTTCCTTTTAACCTCTGAAATTTACTTCTAATCACTGTTGTAAACAGTGAACCCCATACTACCCTTGGCAATTCAAATTATTCACCCATGAGCCATTTGAATTGATCAAAGTTCAAATGAGGTTTGGTTTGAATGAATTTCAGCACAAGTTCAGTTTGAAATTCAAATAAAGTTTGAATTTCTCCCACTTAGCTCATGTCAAGATCAACTCCAAATGGAGTGAAAATTGGTGTGTGAGCTCACAAAAATGTGCTGAGTAAGAATATGCCTTCTACTTTTAAATTCATGGGATAAAAACAGTTTGAATTTGAATATGGTTTCAAACTGCCCTCTTCCTATCTATACCCAAAATGACCTCAAAAAGGTTTTGAATTTGGGTGAAACTTGGCATGGACATCCTTAGCAAAGTGTAGGAGTTTTCATATGTCCAGCCCATCTATATCACATGTGGGAAATACCACTTTTGCAATGTGTAAGTTTGTTCTCTAATGAGCATGTTGATAATTGTTACTTGCTCTTCATTTGTGTTCATCATTCTTCCTCAAATGAGGTGTGTGGTGTGGTGATAAACACTGCAAATGTGTGTCAAAAACTGAGGCCCTTACATTCCTCCCCCCTTAAAAGAATCTCGTCCCGAGATTATAAGGTGAAAATGAGAGAGAGGATGGTGGAAAATTACCGGATATGCGACGTGAAAAAGTCGGGGTAGTTAGCGCGAAGGAATTCTTCGCTCTCCCATGTCGCTTCGTCCATGGAGTGATTACTCCATAGAACCTTGTAGAACCACAACGTACGGTTGCGTGTGGTTCGGGCCTTTTCATCAATAATCTGCACCGGTTCCTCCCGATAGGTGAGATCCGGTTGCAGTTCTTCAATGTCTTCCAGCTGAATGGTGGTTGATAGCTTGAGACACTTCCTCAGCTGGGAAATGTGAAAGACGTCGTGCACACCTGAAAGTGCTTCTGGTAATTTCAGCCGGTATGCCACCGATCCACATCTTTCGGTAATCTGGAATGGACCGATGAATCGGGGTGCCAACTTTCCTCTCACCCCAAATCTGTTTACGCCCTTCATTGGAGACACCCGTAGATATACGTGATCTCCAACTTCGAATTGTAATGGGCGCCTTCTCCGGTCCGCATACTGTTTCTGACGGGATTGAGCGGCTTTTAGGTTCGCTTGAATTAGTCAAACCTTTTCTTCCGCATTGTTGACAAGATCAATCCCGAAGGTAACCCTTTCACCAGACTCACACCAGTTCAATGGTGTGCGGCATTTTCTCCCGTATAGCGCCTCGTAGGGCGCCATCTTGATGCTGGCTTGGTACCCATTGTTGTACGAGAACTCGGCTAACGGCAAGTGATCATCCCAATTCTTGCTGTGGTCGATAGCGCAAGCTCGTAGCATGTCTTCTAGAATTTGATTTACCCGCTCGGTTTGTCCATCCGTCTGCGGGTGGTAGGCTGAACTACGGATCAGCTTTGTCCCCAAGGCAGCGTGTAGCTGCTCCCAAAAACGGGACACGAATAAAGTGCCCCGGTCCGATATGATGGTACGGGGTACGCCGTATAAGCATAGGATCCGTGAGATGTACAGTTCAGCGTACTTCTTGGCGTTGTAGTTGGTGTTGACCGGGATGAAATGGGCAACCTTGGTGAGCCGATCGACGATCACACACACAGAATCATGTTTCTGTAAGGTGGTGGGTAAACCGACGACGAAATCCATGCTCACGTCCTCCCACTTCCAGGCAGGAATGCCCAGTGGTTGCAGCAGTCCCGGTTTCCGCATGTGGTCTGCCTTCACCCTTCGACATGTATCACACTCGGACACGTATTTTGCAGTCTCTCGCTTCATCCGTGTCCACCAAAACTTGCTTCTGAGTTCTTGATACATTTTGTTGCTGCCGGGGTGAATAGAAAACTTTGATAAGTGAGCCTCATCAAAGATTTTCTTCCGTAACTCCGGGTTTTGGGGTACGACGATCCGGTCCTTGAACCATAGGACGCCGTCTCCGTCCTTCCGGAAACATTTCAACTCCCCACTGTCTACACGTCTCCGTAAATGTGACATGCCCTTGTCATTCTTCTGGGCTGCCGCTATCTCTTCACGGATGGTGGGGATCAAAGCTAGGTTGGAGAGAGCTCCGTGTGGAATCACATGGAGTGGTGGTTCGCTCTCTTCCAATGGTGTGATGGTCAGATTATTGACGTGTGACTTGCGGCTCAGCGCATCTGCCACACCGTTTGCCTTGCCCGGATGATAATGGATCTCTATCTCGTAATCCTTTATCAGTTCTAACCATCTTCGTTGCCTCATGTTCAGCTCCTTCTGAGTGAATATGTACTTGAGGCTTTTGTGGTCGGTATATAAATGTACGAGGTTACCGAGTAGGTAGTGCCTCCACATTTTTAGTGCAAGTACCACGGCAGCGAGCTCCAAGTCGTGAGTTGGATAATTTTGCTCATGGTTCCTAAGCTGCCGTGATCCATACGCGACCACTCTTCGGTCTTGCATCAGCACACATCCGAGCCCAATGCCGGATGCATCGCAGTACACATCGAACGGTTTTGTTGTGTCTGGCTGCGCCAAAACCGGTGCTGATGTTAGGTGCTTGACTAAAGCCTTGAATGCTGCTTCACATGCTGGACTCCAAACATATTTGGTAGCCTTCTTCAGCAGCTCTGTCATTGGTTTGGCAATCTTCGAGAAGTTCGGAATGAACCTCCGATAATATCCCGCGAGTCCGAGGAAACTCCGTACCTCATGAACAGTTCTCGGGGATTTCCAATTCAGCACTTGCGTGATCTTGCTCGGGTCCACAGCGATACCCTCTGCTGAGATGATATGCCCGAGGAAAGGCACTTGCGATATCCAAAACTCGCATTTGCTGAATTTTGCGTATAACTTGTGATCCCGCAGCCGTTGCAATACTATACGCAGATGTTTCTTGTGATCTTCCTCCGACTTGGAATATACCAGGATGTCGTCGATGAAGACCACGACAAACTTGTCCAGCTCCGGCATGAACACCGAGTTCATTAAATACATGAAGTGAGCTGGAGCATTGGTGAGGCCGAAGGACATGACCAGGTACTCATAAAGTCCGTACCTTGTCGAGAAAGCTGTCTTTGGAATGTCCTCCGCCCTTATCTTAATCTGATGGTACCCGGATCTTAAATCCATCTTGGAAAAGATCTTTGCTTCGACCAACTGATCAAACAACATGTCGATCCGTGGCAACGGGTACTTGTTCTTGATGGTTACGGCATTTAATGGACGGTAGTCCACGCAAAGCCGCAGCGTCTCATCCTTCTTCTTGACAAATAATGCCGAACAGCCCCATGGCGAGGAGCTCGGCCTAATAAAACCCTTCTCCAGAAGGTCCGTGAGCTGAGTCTTCAGTTCAGCCAACTCCTTGGGCGCCATCTTGTACGGCCTTCGGGATATTGGCATGGTTCCCGGTGCAAGTTCAATCTTGAACTCCACCTCTCTATCGGGTGGCATCCCCGGCAAATCGTCCGGGAATACATCCGGAAACTCTCGGACCACTGGAATGTCTTCCAATCTGATAGTTGTGGCTTGATAGACACTTGGAAGTTTTATTTCTGGACTGTCCAGAAATAATGAGTGAGACCCGTGCACCTCTGAGTTTAAGTGCACGACTCGAAGGACGGTGTCTAAAACAGCGCCGTGGCGGGTTAACCACGACATCCCTAGGATGACATCGACCTTCTGCCCCTCTAAGATAATGAGAGACGTGGGGTACACTCTACCCGCTAAGCATAATGGCGCTTTGGAGACCATTACGCTTGCTGAAATCTTCCCACCCGGTGAACAAATTAAATATGAACTATCGGTGGGTAGTATTGGCAAGCTGTGTTTAGCAATGAAAGCTTGGCTAATAAAATTATGCGTGGCGCCTGAATCAAATAGTATTATAGCGGGATGCTGGTGGAGTTGGAACATACCCGCAAGGATTGGCTCGCCCTCCGGCACGTCCTCAATGGCAAGCTGGTGGACAGTACCGGGCCTAGGGTTTGCCCGCCGCGCATTAGTAGGGTTCCGGGGTTGATTCCTCCCCGGAAACTGTGGTGCCACTCCGCCGCCTTGCCTCTCCGGGCAACTGCTCGCGAAGTGTCCTGGACGACCACACTTGTAACATGTGGCCGCTGCTGGTGGAGTACTCGGGGGACGAAAGCCCGGCATGCGTTGCGGAGGTGCAAACGCACGCGGCATCGCCCGCTGCTGCTGTTGTTGTTGCGGTGGTACTGGCAGTGCCGGCCGGAATACCGGTGAAGAGTACGGCCGACTGCGGAACGGCATCGATCGCTGTGGTGGTTGCCAGCGTGGGCCTGATGGTGGGCGATTCACCATCCGAAACTTCTGAGAAGGACCGCCTCCTTCTCCGCTGCTCTGCGGCGCGCTTCGCTTTCGCTCTGCCGCCGCCAACTCCTTGCCGGAGTCCTCCTGAACAATCACAGCATCAATTATGTCGTTGAGGCTGCCGCGATTGAACATCGCCAGCTTGTCCTTCAGGAGCGGGTTAAGCCCCTGGTAAAAGTGGTCCCGCCGCTTCTCGTCCGTATCTGCGTGATACGACGCGTAGAGCGCGAGATCGTTGAACGCCCTGGAATATTCCAGCGCGTTTCGGCTCCCTTGTTGCAGGTGTAGGAACTCCTGCGTCTTCCTCTTCATCAAACCGGCCGGTATATGATAGGCCCTGAAGGCCGTCCGGAAATCCGCCCAGGTCATCGCTCGGTCGGTGGGCTGTGAAGCACAGAAGTTGGCCCACCACGCGCTCGCGGATCCTTGGAGCTGCTGGACCGCGAACTGAGTCTTGCGCTGCTTGCTGATTTGGAGCAGCCCAAATTTCATCTCTATGGCGCGGAGCCAGTTGTCCGCGTCAAGTGGTTCATCCGCCCTTGAGAATACAGGGGGATGAGTCGCCAGGAAGTCGGAGTAGGAGCTCTGTTGGCGCTCCTCACGATCTTGACGTCTCTCTGGGCGAGACGTATTCGCAATTAACGTTTGCAGCAGCTCTGTGTGCTGCTGATGTGAACCCGCCATTGCCGCGACAATGTCGGCCAATGTAACCGTCGGCAGTGGCGGTGGCGGTGTTTGCTGTTGCTGTTGCTGCTGCTGTCCCGAGGAGTCCTCGGGAGGCGGTTGGGAGGTCTCTCCCCGTTGACTGGTACCCCCAACGTCAGGGTTGGCACGAGTACGCGTCATTCTGAAATTCAAAACAGCAGCAATTAGCACATGTCTCACTAAAAATTCCATACGCAACAGTAGGTATTGAAGTGACACATGATCAATTTGCACAACATTCACATATATTGATAAAGCATAAACTTTATACAAGATACATTATTCTCGGGTCTCCGAGAAGTCGTGCTCATGTCGTCACTACCTATACATACGCTACTGTCTACACGACATGTCACCGATTACAAAAGTTGGGTTACGCTACCCTAGCTGCCCTACTTGGCAACCGTAACCCCCTACTCAGAGTAGAACTCGACCTCCTGTGGGTCGTCCTCCTCCGGTACCTCGGCTGGTGGTTCGGGGTCTAGCACCTCTTCTCCCATTTCGGGCTCTCCCATGGCTGGAAGACCCAAGACTACCGGTACGCCCAATACCGGAGGCACGAGGTCCTGCAATGCATGCACCTCGTCCATAGCCTGGTTGTAGTCCTATTCCCAGCCTTGTCCTTCCTCAATAGCGTCGTCCCGCTCTTGAGCAAGGTCCTCATTCTGCTGGGTTAGGGTCTGCACCAGCTCTTGCAACGCCGCGATGTCAACACGGCCCTTCTTCTTTGCCTTCTTCAGACGACGCAACTGATTGTGTTGTTCATTCAGTCGCTTGATCGTCGGAAGGAGCACATTGCGGAGTGCGCTGTGAGCACTCTCGAGATGATCTCCACGGCTTGTGCTCTCCTTGAGCTTGGTGGCGAGATGCTCCGTATGAACAGCTTGGCTGTCCATCACAGCGTTTCCCGCCCTCATTTGGAGGCTGAGATTTGCCTCCGCGGGGTTGTACCTTGGGCAACTCGGGTCTGTTGCCTCCAGGTACCTTTCTTCCCACACATGTTGAGCTCGCCCCTCCACCGGAACGAGTGCGTATGGAGTACCCTCCATAGCCTGCACATGTAGCTGGCAGAAACGTGACATAGTGCCACGGGCTGCTACTTGCCACATCCCTTCCGGTTGTCTTCCTCTCACCGTGACGGTGAATGGCACCCAACCGGGTGGCGTAGGTCCTGCAGGAACCTCGACATGGATCATCCACGTCTTGTTCCCCTCTTCGCCTTCTTCCTTGGCAAAGTATTGTGGCATCTGGTTGTACCCGAAATATTGGAGCATTTGCCACAATGCTTCCGGGTAGCCGCTACGGTCAGAGCAGTGGGAAACTACCCACCCATTCTCCAACCGTTTATCTGCTGCCATCTGTAAAAATATATTTGAGAAATGTCAAATATTTATTTGAACAGTAAACCATTGAGTTATAACATAAGATATGTCAGTGAACCCATAACACTTGGAAACATAGTTCAAATCTTTAAACAAATTTGACTGCTGGTCTGCTGCTCCCATGACAGCCTTGACTAGTTTCCATATCAACCTGATTTGGGCCATGTTAAAAGCAAAACCAGTCCTGGAGCTCAACATCAAAGTTGAAGCTAACTTCAATAGCTTTCCAGCCAGTATTTGCTTGGCCTAAGATCTGTCCTGGTTCAAAAATTATGAGATGTCAAAGTTAACAGAATTTCTGGAATCAATTGGACAGCACCTCCCTGCTTTAGGTACTGAATTGATCCAAGAATCCCAGTTAATTCTGTTCCTAATCTGACAAAACTTTCTGTTACTAAGTTGTAACCCATCTCATAAGCTTTCCAGAACTACCTCATTTTCTATTTTTGGATTTTTATGCAGGAGGTTATGCTTAATTTACAGAGAGTCTACAGAGAGTCTTTGCTCTGTCTTCTTTTCTGGACAGTTTCAACTCTACTACATTTTTCGAGTGGTTAAGGGATGAAACACCTCTGGAACTCAACAGAAAAGTTGTAAAGCTCTTCCAACGCTTTCCATAAATGTATCATACGACCCCAACCTCGAAAGAACTCAACCTCTAACCTCTGATTAACTTCAGCCTTGATTCAGCTGAAAACAGAGTGCTCTGTCCCTAACATCCTATAAGTTGAAAGCTTGTTAACTTTGAATATCCTGTTCAAGGGAAGGAGTTACACCAAGTTTTACTATTTTGGATCAAAACCTTCAAGTTTTTAAATGAAGTTGTTCATTTAGTTGGGTGTGACGTCGATGCGTCACCAGATTATGTCGGTACTACGTCCTCACAAAGAAAAACCTATACCGGACTTAGCCGGCTTTGTTAGTTCAGTGTCACTACTCGTCACTCGCACACGGATGCTACACTTCTACCGTTTCGTGGTAAGGCTACCTGCAGAAACTCAAACAATCATCAGACTCGGCTGCACACCGAGCCCGGAATACATACAGTTAGTACACCCGGCCGTCATCACCCGCCCGGATGTTCTCAAGCCAACCACGCCTTGAGTTGCGTGTTCACGTTTCAGACCACGTGACGGGGTCTCCCATGTTGCACCACGCACGCCAGGGACAGACGTTGCTCGAATACCCCAAACGATATGAAGAGTCGTAGAGGATACTAAAGCGGGTCGGGTTACCTGCCACCTGTGGGGCTCCACCCTTCAGCTTGTGCGCACTGGTGGACAGCGCTCACGTGCACCCCCCAAGACATGAGCGTCCCGAGATGCACGATTTTCCGACATAACAATTAGGTTACTAAGCCACTTTCTATATACTAATAACATCCTTATACGGGCTACTAACTCGTTCCTCACTGGATTTTTGAAAAAGAAGACCTTTGTACTGTGTTAAACCTCAAGCGAGCTCTGATACCACGCTGACACGACCCCATTGGTCCTGTCGAGCCAGGATCACGCTGAGGGGTACTGCGTTGCACAGCACCGTATAACACACGTCAAAGGTACAAAGCGGAAGCGGAAGTTTTATTACATAAACAAGTTTATGAACATGTTTACATCAAAATAAGTTTAGTCCACACTCGCGGGCGTAGACTAAGCATCAAGTGCACGTTCAGCCCTCGAACGTGTCCTTGCTAGCACACACGCACACTAACTCTGCGGCGTGCACGACTCCCACTCGACGGGGTTCCCCTCCTGGGGTTCCGTCTCCTCTTCGGGAGTCCCTTCCTCATAGAACCCTGCAAAAGCTTCAAACACAAGCAGTGAGCACGAAGGCTCAGCAAGTCTGACCCGTCTCACCTAAACATGGAACTTCTACATGAGGGTAATGGGTTGCATGAGGTAAAAAAATCATCTGCAAGGACTCGCCTAATTAGTGGAACCTTACTTTCAAGTTTTAGCAGCAGGTTGTGGAGAACCTTACGCTAAGGCACATGAGAGAGCCGCAATCAAACAAGAAACGCATTTCTCTCATGTACTTTGCCCAAAGTTGAAAAGAACTTTAATTAGCTCTAAGCTACAGCATACCATTAACAATCAATGTCCAGCTTTCAATCAGCAACATTTTAACATGTAACTAGCCTGTTCTTTCTACGTCACGGTACAGTAAACAAGTGGTACTCACTGACCGCGAGGGACGGCGATTATAATCGATTTACACCTGCAGGGTTACCCGAACAACCCGTCACGTACGCCCGTACTTGATGCTGCCTACAACAACCATCACGGACGCCGTACGCAACTACCTTTCACCCGTTAGCCAACTATTGAACCGGTCCCATCGTCCCGAGCAAGAGGTCTCTGCACGCACATCTCCGTGCCGCCAGCCGATTTACACCTCAAGCTCTCAACCTACCCTGTGAACGACGGGCAATGCCTCAATACCCAGCTACCCGAGTTACATCAGTTTCCCGGTTCCCATATAGCCGGTAGGTCTTCGGTACTGTTCTAGCTTGTTCAACAGGCCCGCACACGGCTCGGTCCTCAACCGACACAAGCGGAGCTACAGCACACAGGCCCCAAAGTCCTGCTGCCCTTACTCTCCGCTCGGCCTCATTTTCTTGCCATGTGTATCATGTGCTATCTCTACCCGAGCAATGTGCCTCTAGCCTATTCTCGCGAGTAGTTCAAACTACTCGACTTGTACCGAATCCTACTCTATCCTAGCAATGCAGTAGCTAACGGGGTTTGCAATCCTACACCCAACCCATGGTTTTCTTGGCTGTGCAGTTGGGTTTCCAATCAAGACTCTAATGCAAAGAACAATATTCAAAGATGTGCTCAAAACAATAAATATTTGTAAAAAGGTTAATGCAAACCGGGGCTTGCCTTGCTGCTCTTGGTCGTAGGCTAGCTGTTCCTCCGGAGTGACGAAGTCTAAGACTTCGGGTTCCTCCTCGACCTTAGCGACTACATGATAGAAACAATACCTGTATTAATTTAATGCATTTGTATTAAGTTTGAAGTTGTGAAGTCTATAACCCTTGCTAGATCGACCTAATGACTGTGAAACTTTTACTGTGGCTTGGTTACAACCTAAAGAGACTTGGTCAAGTTTTAGTTGCAGCAAAGCTCATTTGAGCCCTCCACAAATAATTATGTCCTTGACCTCAATTGGAACTCTTAGGGTGTTCTAGGAATTTTCATGAAACAAACTATGCCTTCCTGAAAACTTGATTTTCAGAGGGTTCTAATGGAGTTGGTCTCACTTAATTTGGAAGTCTCTAACTAAAGATATGAGCCAAATAATTTCAGAGAAAATTCTGAAAATGTTTCTGAACATTTTCTATTTTCTTTGGAACAGTTTCCCTAATCACCCCATTAGGTGGATTAAATGAGCTCAAATGGATCTGAAATTTTTATGGTAGTTCAAGGATATTTTGGTGAACATCTCAGTAAAATTTCAGGATTTTCCTCCAAAGGATTCTCCAGTTAAAATTCCTAACATTATAAATTTTGAGGAATTAATTCTGGAGAAATAAGGAATTTCATGGAGTGAAACTTGATTTTCTGGAAAGTACTCAGAGAGCTGAATCCAGCAAAATTTGGTTCACTCAATTTGGAGCTTTCTAGCCAAAGTTATGAGGATTTGATGTTTGAAGGAAATCTGAAAATCGGGGAAAAGTTTAAACTCGCGCGTGGGCCCAGGGGGACACGCGTCGCACGCCTAGGCGATGGCACACCGCGGCCCACAAGGATTTTGCGCGCCAGCACACCCGATCCCGGCCGCAGCCGGATCCCGATTCAAAATATCGGCCGCTGACAATTGGGGTCCACCCCCTTCTTCAACCTCGCGACACCCGCGCTCCGCCGCCGAGGGACCTCGCCGGAGAGCTCGCCGCCGGCTGCTGTACAGCTCCAAACTTCTTGATTCTGGCCGCCCCTGCCTACTTTTACTTGGAGAACCGGATTCTAGGGTCAGCTGCTCATGACAATGGCCGGAGCATGGTCGGCGACGAGCCGCCACCTCGGAATGACTTCGGCCATGTCGGCTGACTTCTCTAACACCTCAGCTACTTGGGAAATCGGTCCGGGAGCATCAGTGGACCTCAGAGAAGGTCGACATGAGCTCGAGGCAGCTCGGGGAAGGGCCGAAATAGGTCCTCACCGTGCGCCCGATACCCCCCGTTCGTTCCGCCATTAGTAGACCTTAAATTACGCCGGGCACAGAGGTTCTCCGGCCCAGAGTTGTGAAGGCAACTGGTGCGTTACCGTGTCTAGCTCGTGTGGGAGTGGCCTGAGGCCCTCTAATCCTTTCTAGAGCACGAATTAAACAGAATCGTACCCGAAGGTCGTTCTGCACACAGAAAGGGGAAAAGTGGAAATTCGCCGCCGGTGAGCAACCACTCGAGCTGTGGCTCGGGGATGAGCAGCACCGGTCACTCGCGCGTCCAAGGGTGCCTTGGCCCGGGCGTGACAACGCCCAGGTTGGGCTGTCCACGAGAGCCCGAGGTGCGGCG
Organism: Neostapfia colusana; assembly: GCA_030760725.1. Lineage (NCBI taxonomy): Eukaryota > Viridiplantae > Streptophyta > Magnoliopsida > Poales > Poaceae > Neostapfia > Neostapfia colusana. The sequence goes on along the minus strand of JASWHV010000009.1, from coordinate 35,485,583 downwards.
GTTCCAAGTTCCGAGTTTGATCTTTCGGCACAGCCGATATCAATCGGTTTCAACCGAATTCTAGCAATGGGGAGGATGGAGGAAGGTCTCTAGTACCTTGCTGGGACTCTGGAGTGGAAGGAGGGAGCTGCGATCGGCGTCCTCCGATCAAGTCCGAACTGCGGAAACTTTCGGCCAGTGCTGGGTTCTTGCGGGAAAACACGTCGGTACCTCGGCCGAGGAGGGGGGGGCAGGCGCCTTAAGAAGGCTCTACACCGCCTCGTTCCCACGCGTGGGCAAGCAGCTGGTGGCGCGGTGGCTGGCCTCGGTGGCGATCACCGCTGCGGCTCGGCGACCCGAGTGAAAAGTCTCAGTCGGTTTGTGTTGAAGTAGAGGCTGACATGTGGGTCCCACCCTTCCTTTTAACCTCTGAAATTTACTTCTAATCACTGTTGTAAACAGTGAACCCCATACTACCCTTGGCAATTCAAATTATTCACCCATGAGCCATTTGAATTGATCAAAGTTCAAATGAGGTTTGGTTTGAATGAATTTCAGCACAAGTTCAGTTTGAAATTCAAATAAAGTTTGAATTTCTCCCACTTAGCTCATGTCAAGATCAACTCCAAATGGAGTGAAAATTGGTGTGTGAGCTCACAAAAATGTGCTGAGTAAGAATATGCCTTCTACTTTTAAATTCATGGGATAAAAACAGTTTGAATTTGAATATGGTTTCAAACTGCCCTCTTCCTATCTATACCCAAAATGACCTCAAAAAGGTTTTGAATTTGGGTGAAACTTGGCATGGACATCCTTAGCAAAGTGTAGGAGTTTTCATATGTCCAGCCCATCTATATCACATGTGGGAAATACCACTTTTGCAATGTGTATGTTTGTTCTCTAATGAGCATGTTGATAATTGTTACTTGCTCTTCATTTGTGTTCATCATTCTTCCTCAAATGAGGTGTGTGGTGTGGTGATAAACACTGCAAATGTGTGTCAAAAACTGAGGCCCTTACAATTGATTGTTTTTCTGTAGGTACCTTAACCACGAGTAGAACATTGTGTGTAGAAGACGTGTGTGAGTGATCGTTTTAGTGCCACCCTTGAGACGTATATGCCGGTGTAACGCCGGTTAGGATTTTTGATTTGGTGAGGAAGTGTAGTACCGTGATATGTTTTAAACTGCATGAAAAAGGAAGTTTTCAAAGAAAAGGGTAAATTTGGAGTCTAGGATTCCATTAGGGGTTAATGAACTCCTATATTGAACTAAGAGTCAATTGGGAGTATAGTTTCCATCTCAAACCTTTAGAAACAATCTTCCCTGTTTTCGGCAGAATTTTTGCTGAAATTGAACAGGACATAACTTTTGATTGGTTGAACCAATGAAGGTGAGGGATACATTTATGGAAATTTTTTGAAGTTCTCTACAACTTTTCTGTAGAACTCCAGAACAGAATCTCCCTCCAAATGGCTGAAAATCTCAGATGAGTGTTAACTGTCCAAAAACAGGACAGCCCAAAAATGCTCTATGGAATTTTCTACAAATCAACCATAACTTCTTGTAGAAAAATCTCTAAGGGTCATGTAGGATATCGTTGGAAAGTTTGTGATATGTACTACGACTTTGAAGTTTAAAGTTTCTACAGATTTGGGGTAGAACTTTATGAAATCTTGCGGACAAAACAGACACTTTCAGAGGAGGTGCTGTCAAAATTGTGTCTGATTTGTGTCAACTTTGAAATATCATAACTACTGATAAAGAATTGTTATGAAGACAAATAAGTACTCGTTGGAAAGATATTGAAGTTATATAAAACTTTTATATTCAACTTGAGACATGAAACTGCCATTTTCATAATCAAATTCTGGGATTAAGGCCAAATGGTCATTCTGAACAGAGTATTGTTCATTGCCCATGTAACTTGAGACTTGTTGTGGACATGAAAGTTTTTATACTTCTCTAAGTTCCATGACATATTCATTAGTTATCATTCATCATCCCTTTCTGTTGATTTAAGTGTTTGACAAACTTGAGCAATCATTGGTTATATTTCAGAATTGTCAAAAACCTTGTTCCATTTCATGTATGCTGCACTGTTGATGTGATGCTTTTACGGTTAATAATTTCGAGTTCAAGTTGAGTACAATCTTGGATATTAACCGTAAATGCTCGCTCTTTCAGTATGGATCATACTCATTCCCGGTATGAGGTTGGTGGTTCCAGCCGTGATGGAAATGATTCGTCACAATGACGATCACCGCCATCATCAACCGGACTGGCAGAGGTGTTGGGAAAAATGGCTGAGTCTCTTGACTTGTTGGTGAAGCAAGGCATCCGACAAGAGACCTTACAGTGTAATCCCACACTGAATACTTATCTGCATTTTATAGCAAGACAACCACCAGTATTCTCGGAAGCTAAAGAAACTTTGGAGGCAGATTATTGGCTCCGAGTTATTGAATCTAAATGGAACATGCTCCAGTGTTATGAATATGAGAAGGCTTTATTTTCCGCTCAGCAACTTCATGGATCCGCTGGGGCTTGATGGTCGAAATATCTTGCTAAAATTTCTGAAGGCCATCGTGTGACATGGACATTTTTCCGTGATGCTTTCCGTGCACGTCATATCTATGAGGGCATCGTCAAAACCAGAGTTGAAGAGTTCTATGAACTCGAGCAAGAAGGGATGAGTGTTATGGAGTACTTTACAGAATGTAACCGTTTAGTACAATATGCATCCGCTTATGTGGATAAGGAGATGATGAAGTGTCATTACTTTTTCCGAGGGCTCAACGTGGGGCTTCGGGCGAAAGTGGCACTAGTCAATAAAGGGAATTATAGCGAGTCAATCAATGCCGCTATGATTCAACTAATAGCTGAACTCCAGCATAAGGAAAGTAAGAGGAAGAGAAGATTATCACAGGCAAGTACGGATGATTATCCTCAAGAACAATCGGTGATATATTGCTTACCATCCAGGGTGGAAATTCAGTTCTTTGACAGACCACCTCAGATCCAATTCTGTCTATGTTCAACCATGGATGTTCAGCCACTGCTGCAACAGAAGCAAATGAGTACTTGTGCACCCCCACCTCAGCAAAGTGCAAAATAATATCAACCACTTCCATATGGTGAAGATCCTGAGCTCGCATCGTACGGTACTTATAGCAATGTAGAGCATATTCCTCAGGAGGGTCAAGTGACCCAGCAAAGCAGCAGCAACATGTCATATCAAGCTGCAAAGAAATTCCATGGTCAGCCAAGGAGGACAGCACTGAAAGTGGGAAACATAAACTATATGGCAGTTGCAAACGTTCCTGTGGGAGAACTCATGTTTGCAGGTATGTTCAGCCTACATGATCAGACCACGTTCGTGTTATTTGATTGGGTGCCACACATGACTTTATCAGCAAAGATTATGTGGTTAAGCACCAAATACCATCAACCACCTTGGCCGCATCTGATCAGATTAATTCACCGGGAGGTAGTAGGACAGCGGGCAGAATCATTGCTCGAGCGCCTATATGTTCGGATGGGCGGATATATCCTACTACTCTTATCATCCTGGAAGGCTTGCGGATTGACATATCTTGGGAATGGCTTGATTGACACATCACCAAGCTATCTTTGATATTAGTTCACGAATGGTGCAGCTAAATTCAAAGAGGCACGGGCAACACATGTTGATTCTGAGAAATGTTACACCGGACGTTACTGTTGTATACAATGTTGAAGCTAAGAAACCGGAGGACATCCCAGTGGTCCGGGAATATCCGGACGTGTTTCCCGAGGATCTATCGGACATGCTTCCTGAACGGGAGGTGGAGTTCAAAATTGAACTAGCACCGGGAATCACACCCATCTCTCGCAGGCTATATAAAATGGCACCAAAGGAACTTGCGGAGCTGAAAGAGCAGTTGAATGACTTGTTAAGCAAAGGCTTTATTCGACCAAGTTCATCACCGTGGGGATGATCTGCGCTGTTTGTCAAGAAAAAGGATGAGACTTTGAGGCTATGTGTGGACTATCGTACGCTAAACGCTGTAACGATCAAGAACAAGTACACACTACCACGTATCGATATGCTTTTCAATCAATTAGTGGGTGCTAAGGTTTTCTCGAAGATGGATCTTCGGTCCGGGTATCATCAGATCAAAATCCGGGCGGAAGACATACCAAAGACGGCATTATCGATGAGATACGCCTTATATGAGTATCTCGTCGTATCATTAAGACTCACTAATGCTCCGGCTCATTTTATGTAATTGATGAATTCAGTCTTCATGCCGGAGTTGGAATGTTCGCCGTGGTCTTCATCGATGATATCTTGGTATATTCTAAGTTGAAGGAAGAACACGCCGAGCATTTGCATATTGTGCTCCAACGTGTACGGGATCACAAACTATATGCAAAATTCAGCAAGTGCGAGTTTTGGATCAATCAAGTGCCATTTCTTGGGCACATTATTTCTGCAGAGGGCATTGCGGTTGACCCGAGCAAAATTGTCCTAGTGCTGAATTAGAGTTCGCCAAAATCAGTCCACGAAGTCCGTAGTTTTCTTGGTTTAGCGGGTTACTACCGGAGATTCATTCTGAATTTCTCCAAAGTTTCTAAACTGATGACGGAACTTCTGAAGAAAGGCAAGAAATATGTGTGGAGTGAAGCATGTGAGGAGGCGTTCAAAGCATTGGTAAAGCACCTCATAACAGCCCCAGTGTTGGCGCAGCCCGATACAACTAAGGCTTTTGATTTTTATTGCGATGCATCCGGCATCGGACTTGGCTGCATGCTTATGCAATAAGGGCGAGTGGTCGCATATGCATCTAGGCAGCTTCGGAATCATGAGCAAAATTATCCGACACATGATCTCGAGCTAGATTCTGTGGTCCTTGCTCTAAAATTGTGGAGGCACTATTTACATAGAAACTTAGTTCACCTCTACACCGACCACAAAAGTTTGAAATATATCTTCACACAAAAGGAGTTAAATATGAGGCAGCGAAGATGGTTAGAGTTAATTAAAGACTTTGAGATAGAGATACATTACCATCCTGGAAAGACGAATATGGTTGCCGACGCACTTAGTCGGAAATCACATGATCATAACCTAACCATGGCTGCAATAGAAGAGGAAGAACCGGGCCTGCGCTTGGTTCCTTATGGGTCATTGTTTAATCTTGCCCTCATTCCTACAATTCGAGATGAAATTGTAGAGGCTCAAAAGAAAGATAAGGGCATGGCTCATATCCGGAAGAGAATAGACAAAGGAGAGATAAAGTGCTTCCAGAAAGATGAGAACGGTACGTTATGGTTCAAGAACCGTATAGTCGTACCGCGGGACATGAAGCTTCGTAAGAAAATACTAGACGAAGCACATGTATCAAAATTTTCCTTTCATCCAAGAAGCAACAAGATGTACCAAGATTTGAGAAACAAGTTTTGGTGGACACGGATGAAGCGGGAAATAGCTAGATATGTATCTGAGTGCAATATGTGTCGGAGGGTAAAAGCCGATCACATGAAGAAACCTGGTTTGCTACAGACCCTCCATATTCCGGCATGGAAGTGGGAAGATGTGAGTATGGATTTCATTGCCGGGTTACCGCTCACATCTCGGAAGCATGATTCAGTTTGGGTAATCATTGACCGATTAACCAAATAAGCACACTTCATACTAGTAAATGTTAGATTTAATGTCATGAAATATGTGGAGTTATACATTGCACGGATATTATGCCAGCATGGAGTTCCAAGAATAATAGTTTCAGATCATGGTGCACTGTTTGTTTCTTGTTTCTGGGAACAGCTGCACGCATCTTTGGGAACAAAATTGTTTAGAAGCTCTGCATATCACCCTCAAATCGATGGACAAACCGAGAGGATGAATCAAGTCTTGGAATATATGTTGAAAGCGTGTGCCATCCACCACGGTAAGAATTGGGATGCTTATTTACCGTTGGCGGAATTCTCATACAATAACAGTTATCAAATGAGTATCAAGGTGGCACCATATGAGGCTCTCTACGACCGGAGATGTCGCACACCGCTGAACTGGTGCGAATCCGGTGAAAGGGTGACATTCTGGATTGACCTTGTCAATGACACTGAATAAAGAGTTCGGGTCATACAAGCAAATTTAATGGCTGCTCAATCTCGACAGAAGAGTTATGCAGATCAGCGACGTAGACCGCTGAACTTCAATGTCGGAGAGGATGTATATCTCCGTGTATCTCCAATGAAAGGAGTTCATCGATTCGGTGTAAAAGGGAAGCTCGCTCCCCAGTTTATCGGTCCATTCACCATCACAGAGAAATGTGGACCCGTAGCCTACCGGCTTGAGCTACCGACAAATCTCGCTCGGGTGCATGACATATTTCATGTCTCCCAGCTTCCAAAATGTCTCAAGAACACCACTGCTGCCCGCACTGAAGATCTTGAGACATTGCAACCAGATCTCTCCTATACTGAGCATCAATCTGGATTATTGATGAAAAGTCTCGGTCAACAAGAAATCGGACGCTCCTATTTTATAAGGTATTATGGAGCAATCATACCGCGGAGGAAGCAACATGGGAGAGTGAAGAATACCTCCGTTCAAACTATCCGGACTTGCTGTCCGCTTATATCTGGTAACTCCTTTTCTACCACTTTATCTCTTCTTTAGGAATCTTGGGACGAGATTCTTTTTCTTGGGGTAGGGATGTGAAATCCCAAAATTTTAGCAAGTGGAGCTGCAAATCACACAGAGAAAATGAGGGAGAATTTAAACTTTTGAATTTAATGGTGTGAGCTCCAAGTCTAAATTAAACGTGCAAAAATGTCCAAACACGGAGATCTAAATCTACAATTTGGTTCTCCACACCTCCACGGGTAGCCCAACAAAATTTAAGATCATTTGGAAAGGATTTCCTATTTGTTGGAATTAAAATGGGAGGCAATTCGAATTTGAATTTAAACTTCCGTTTCAAATTCTGACTTCACCGAAATCCGAATTCGAGTACACCGTTGTGTTACTCATATTCCTTTTGGCATATCCTCCAAGTTTTATCAAATTTGGAGCTCATCTACTATTTTAAACCGAATTGGGAGGATTAGAGGGAGATGAGCTGTGAATCCCACTGGACAGTGACACATTGGAAGTCTTCGGCGTGCTCTTTTTTGCCTCGGCTGCGAGGGCGCCACCTCCTGATGTCCGGTTTCCAACCGACGTTGCTCGAGCCACCTCGTGCTAAGACCGTGAAAGTGCCGTGTGAAGCGATCAGCCCATAGTACTGCCCATGTAAACCATTCCCTCGCCCTCCACCCTCTGCCTCGCACAGCCGAATAAAACTCACCCCTGCCGATTGCTTCGGTTCCCTGGTGCCCAGGCACTACGAACCATCTCATGGAGAACTCTTTACAGCAAAGAGGACCGTCTTCAACCGCTCGAACTCACGGTGCAAACCTCTCCTCCTCTCGTGCAATACCAAGAACGAATTTTGCTTTTTAGTAATTCAGTGTTCATAGGACCGAGCCGCACAAACCTTCAAAATTCATAGTAATCACTCCACCAAAGCTTGTGCCGAGCTACAACCATGTTCTAGACCTTCCCATGCTCCTCTAGGATCAAGAACCATCAAATTCAAATGCTCATAACTTTTAGTAGGAACCTCCAAAAATTGTCAAAAAAAAAAAATTCATTGGATTTCTCTCGTCGAGTACTATCCAGGGGTGCATCCCAATTTTTAAGAAAATCCTTAGATTTGGCTCATTAATTCATATAAATAAAATCTTGTAGGATTTATTCCAGGAGTTCTGTATATTGGAAAATTCCGAAATTTGGGCAGGACATTCTTCCTAAAATATTGGAACTCCAGAAAACATTTCAGAGTCATTGGACCTAATTTGCTTGGCCAAATGATGATTCAATCTTGTATGTCTCTGAAAATTAGGAAAAATAACAGAATCAATTTTTCAGCTTTTAGCCCAATCTTGTAAAGTCCATATCTCTGTGTAGGAAGCTCCAAAAATGGTGAAACCAAATCCTATGGACTAATAAGACTCCCAAGTTTCTGAAAAACCAAATTTGGAGCATGCCAAGACCGTAGAATTACCAGTGCAATTCAGAGAAGCAAAATATCTAAGAAAATTCCTTAGGCCACATCTTACATCAACTTTGCCTGAAATTATGCAAGCCATACCTCTGTATGATCTATGGACCACTGTAAAAAGTTTAGAGCAGGTTGAGACCATCTTCTCCAGTTTTCTGCTAATATTTTCCAAATCCCTTTTTTGTTCATTAAATAGCTCTTTGAACTTTACTCCAAACATCCACTGATAAAATGATTCTTTCTATGTTCAGCACATAGCCAAACCCAACTCTCAAGTCTTAGTTGATCTGAACTCTTCTAAGTGATAAAACACTTTTGTTTTATAATTTATTTACCCGCAATATGAATTTGTGCATATTAATATCGGTAGGAAAGAGGACGAAGGAGTTCGACGAAGAACTCGACTCGGAGCAGCAAGTTGAGGATTAAATCGTTGCCAAGATACTGACTTAAAAGTAGAACTAAACCTGCAGCAACATAAGGCAAGCCCCGGTTCGCATTTAACAGCTTTTAGTTATATTTTACTTTGTATCACTTTCTTTGGTCTATTATGTATTTTGCATTAGGTCAAGGGTGATTGATACTCCAAATGCATGACCCACAAACCCTTGGAGTTAAAGAATATAACAGGTTACCTTCGTGTAGTTTTTGCTAGGCCTAAGTTGTATAGGAGTCGGTACAAGTCGGGTAGTTGGAAGCTACTCGTGAGGCTAGGATTTTGGTTCAACAGGGTATGATTCTAGAGAATGGAATAACTGGAATGGAAAAATGAGACCGAGCAGAGAGTAGGAGCAGCAGGATGATGGGCCTTTGTTGCCGTAGCTCTGTCTTTGTCGGTTAAGGACCGATGTGTATGCCACCCTGTTGAACAAGTTTGAACAGTACCGGATGCATACTGGAATTATGGGGTCCAGGAAACCGTGTAACTCGGTTACTCTCGTGTTGAAACTTATACCGCCATCGGTAGAACTGGTTTGGCATTGGAGTGACGGGTGAAAGGTTGCTGCATACAACGTAATAAAGAGCTCTTGTGTGAGTCTTTCGATGCGGGTGTATGTGTCGTTTGTTCCGGGTGTGTCCTGATTCGAATCACCATCCCTCGCGGTTATATGAGTACCACTTGTTCACTGTGTTATGACGTAGTAATTACTTCCAGATGAAGTGAAATGAATCATTGCTGTTGTGAAGTTCTTAAGTTCATTGTATTGCCAACCATGTATGCTATAGCTGTAGAGCTCACTAAGTTTATCTTCCACTTTGGGCATAACCACATCGGAGGAAAGCGTTTCTTGTTTGATTGTGGACTTCCGATGTGAGGACTGCCTAAGGCATATTAATCTTCTGCTATAAAACTGACAGTAAGGATTAACATGTAGGCGTGTCTTTATTGCAACATATTTATCCTATAATATTAATCCCTGCATGTAGAGTTTCATGGTTAGGAATGTCGGTTAAGTCTTGCTGAGCCATCATGCTCACGGGTGCATTATTAGTGTTTTGCAGGTTATATAAAATTTGCTATGAAGATGGTTGTTCAGTGAGCCATCGGAGACTCACCAAAAACCATGCCGCTGCACTTATCTTTGTTGAAGCTAATAAGAAGCGTCCGCGGGCTGGACGTCTTCTCTTTTGTATAGTTAGGACCAAGATGACGTGTGTATGTATATTCCGCTGCGTGTACCTTCGTGGTACATTATGTTGTAAATGACACTATCTTGCAAAATAAAAGACCTTGTAGGTTTAATATTTCTTTTCGTGTATGCTATTGGGTGCCGCATCACACGGCACCACCCAATGTGTATCCTGGAGTGTGGATCCCGGAAGAGGTTTCCTACATACTACAACTTTGTTGTTGAACTCCAGATCCAGATTTTCCCTCCAAAGTGGTCAAAACAGATGAATTCTCCAGACTGGTCAGCTGGACAAGAATCTGAATAAGGAAAACCATATTTGAAGATTTCAATTCAAAACACTTGGTTTCACATTTCGATGTCCAATGGCTGTTGTAAAACAGTGGGTCGGATTCAAAATTATTAGGCATTCAACATATCATTTCGAGCGAGGACATGTTTGGGTCTTGTACAATAGCGAGGATATATGCATACTAACGCACTTAACATCCCGTGGCGAACCATGATGGTCGAAATGAACTTTTAATGTATGAAGTTCATTGTTTTGGAACTCGATTGTGGTGACATGGTCTGGGGATGTATATGTTGTATAAAGTTTATACTTTATCCATATGTGTGAATGTTATGCATGTCATTTGTTTCATTCTCTCACTACTATTGTGTAGACTGGATGGAGTAAACAAACATGTGCTGATCGTTTGAATGGTGTGAATGCAGAATGGTGCGTACACGATCCACGCACGAGAAGGGAGGCCCAAGTAAGGGTCGTGGTGATGAGTCTCCACCCTTGGATCAAACCACGACACAGCAGCAACCACCTCCTCCACCACCAGAACTTCCAAGAAATCTTGCGGAGGTTCTCGCCACAGTACTCGGCTCGCGCGACGAGCAAACCGAGTTGCTGCAGATGCTGCTGCAGCAAAATGCGTCCTGTCAGGGAGGACGCCAAGACAATGGGCAACGCCAGCCCCAATAGTGTTCATACTCAGACTTCTTGGCGACCCATTCACCGGTCTTTACGGAGGCCGAAGAGCCTTTGGAGGCGGAAAGCTTCATCCACACTCTCGAGGCGAAGTTTGGTTTACTTTGGTGCACCGAACACCAGAAGGCGTTGTTTGCAGCGCAACAGCTTCAAGGGGAAGCCGGTACATGGTCAGCGAACTACATCGCCTCATTACCGGCTGGCTATGCCGTCAATTGGGCGGAGTTCCGGGAGGTGTTCCGCGCCTATTATATACCTCCCGGGGTTATGCAGAGGAAGCTCCAGGAATTTCTGGAGCTGAAACAAGGCGAGAGGAGTGCTCATGAGTACTCCAGATCATTCAACCAGCTAGCGCAATATGCGCCAGAATATGTGGGGACGGAAAAATAGAAGCGAAACACATTCTTCCGGGGCCAGAATTCAAAAATGAAGGTCCATCTCGCCCAAAGAAACCGCGGCACATTCAACGACCTTGTCAATGTCGCGATTGAACAAGAATATGTCCAGCACGAATGCGGTTCTGATAAGAGGAAACGCAGCACGCTGGTGAGCAGCAGTGGTGGAGCGCCACAAAAGTACCACGTGGTGTATCACTCACCATCCAGTAAGAGATGGCAGCCACTAGCGCGTCTGCCTCAGTTTCATGGTCGTCAATTTAATGCGCCAAGCTTCCGACCGTCATATTCACCACAGCAACAGCAGCAGCAAAGGATGGCCCCTCGTGCGACTCCATTTCAACCGCGTGCACCGGGATTCCGTCCTCAATTTGGAGGGACCCCAACACCATACACGTGCTTCACGTGTGGCCGTGTCGGGCATATTTCCAAGGACTGCCCCGAGCAGCGACAGGGCAGGGGGCCAACACCATATCAGGGTGCAAATCAGCCCCGCAACTAGCCCAAGAGAAATAAATATTTCAATATCGTTGGTGTTCGTCATCGGGAGCTCCTTTGTTTTTCGCTGCTTACGTTCGAGCGAGCAAGTGTAAATTTCTCAGCTCCAACATTTGGCATCAGAGCCAGCTTATACAGTGCGAAGGATGGCCACTCCGCAAGGCAAGAAGGGTGGGTTCGACATGCCAGGCTCCGGTAGCTCCGTGGTGGCAGAGTGCTTCATCCCCAACTCCGGCTCCATTGAGCTACCGATGCTGACCAAGATGAACTACCATGAGTGGTCGCTGGTCATGCAGGTGAATTTGGATGCGCTTAGGCTGTGGAATACAGTGGTGACCGCCTCTGCTGACCATCATGAGGACCGACTGGCTTTGTCCACCATCCTGTGTGCGGTGCCGGCGGACTTGAAGGCTGGGCTCGCGGCGAAGAAGACCGCCATGGATGCATGGGATGCAGTAAAGAGGATGAGGACGGGTGATGTGCGCGTGAAGGAGCCAAACGTGCAGCTGCTTCTGAAGCAGTATGAGACGATTGTGGTCAGCGACGGTGAGTCCGTCGAGGAGTTTGTCGTGCGCATCATCGGGCTCGTCGGCAACCTGCACGAACTGGGCGAGAAGATTGAGGAAAGTCGCGTGGTGAAGAAGATCCTAGGCGTGCTCCCATAGAGGTACAACCAAATTGCTTGTTCAATGGAGATGCTTCTTGATTTGAACAATATGATGGTGGAGGAGCTTGTCGGTCAACTGCGCGTTGTGGAAGATTGTTGTGGTGCTGAGACCGGTTGCAGAGCATGCCGAACGCTTGCTGCTCACTGAGGAGCAGTGGGAGGCACTTCGGCGACAGCGCGGCAAGTATCTGCATCAACAAGGCAAGAATCAGGCGCATGGGGGTGACGAACGGTGTGGCAGCGCAGAGAATGGAGGCGGATGCAACGACGTTGACACTGATGACGATGACAACAGCATGGTCTCGGGGAGCAGCAGACGTGCCAAAAGCCGCTATCGAGGGCAGTGTTTCGACTGCGGTGAACGTGGGCATATGGCCAGAGATTGCCGCACGAAAAAGAAGGACAAGGCGCTCCTCGTCGACTTTGATGACGAGCTGACGTTGCTGTGATGGTGGATGTTGTCATGCCGTAGTTTAGGGGGTGATTGTTGGAATAAACCACGTCACGAGGCTTGTCTATGGCGTGTGAGTCGCGTGTGTGTGTGAGTAAATTGGCTCCTGGAGAATGGCTCGAGTGGTTCGGCTCTCGATCAGCTTGCATGGGCGAGCAGAGAGGTGCACGAACGTTGGTGCTAGTCAGAGGGAAGGAGTGTGTGGCGCCGGTTCCTGCGGAGAACGCCACAACGCCTGGACGAGCAGCTCGGGTTGCATGACGTCGTTGACCGGGACATGCGGATCGTGCGCGTGATGGTCGGCATGGAGGCGGTAACTCCCTGGCCTATAAGAAGCCCCTATAACCTCTTGAATGGAAGTGAGCTGGGTGAATAAATATTCCAATATCGTTGGTGTTCGTCATCGGGAGCTCCTTTGTTTTTTGCTGCTTACGTCCGAGCGAGCGAGTGTAAATTCCTCAGCTCCAACATTTGGCATCAGAGCCAGATCACACCGTGAGAAGGATGGCCACTCCGCAAGGCAAGAAGGGTGGGTTCGACACGCCAGGCTCCGGTATCTCCGTGGTGGCATATTGGTAGACAAAGGAAAAAGGCAAGTACAAAACAAGATACAAAATCTGCAAAAAAAAAGGAGAAAAAAACAAAAAAAACAGAAGTGCTTGCATCCTTTGTGTTATCTGGTTTTGTTACATGTCTTGATAGCTTGAACTACTAGGAACACATTTAGACCAGCAACTTTGACAAGTACTTTGGACACTTATTCAACTTAACTACTCGATTTCATTATTGCTAAATCCTTGCTACGATATAAAGTGCCTTCCAAGCTACACTTTTCTCTTGAGTTGAATTTACACACCTTTGCAATCATCCCATGCTCGATTGGTTTTTCACACATGCCACCGTTTTCCACCTGCAATATTGGTAAGAACACTTGCAAGAGCGTGGTAAGACGCTTGAAAGTGTCTGATTCTACTTCCAATTTTTCCATTATCCTTTGTTGTTGATAGGGTTAATATATTTTTTCCTTCAGCCTGCTACTAACAATGTCAGAGAAAAGCAAGAATCATGAATTAATTGTTGAGATGATTGACATGATGAAGACGACGATGGGACTGCTCACTAAGAATCAAACATCAATAATGTTCACGTTGACAAATTTGGATCACACATCAACCGAGGCTTCACATGATATTCAGACCACCTCCACAACTCCTTTCACAAGAAGTAATTATATCTTTCCATCTCTTCCTGCTTATGATGGTGGTTGGTTATGATGAATATATTGCTTGGGAAATAGAGATTGATAAAATTTTTAGACAATGCCGTATGTGCGAGGAGAAAACTTAGGAATGTTTCTAGTGCATTGATTGATTTTGCATTAACATGGTGGAGGAACTTAAGCGATTTAGAAAGACCTCAAACGTGGAATGATATGAAATACTTATGCAATAAACTTTTGCTAATGTATCTAACTGCAAAGATGAAATACATGAACTTGAGAAGAATTTTCTTGTTGTACCTCCTCCTATGCCAAACCTTTTGCAGAAACATGAGCAAATGAAAGTAGAAAATGCAAAAGAGAATGTGGTGTTCAACAACTCTTGTGGAAGTTCAGATCTATCAATTCATAATGCACCTCAAATTACTGCTAAATATGAGAATAAAGGTAACAAATATCACAATATAACTTGTTGAAGGTGAGAAAGTTTTAGAATCTGAATTTTTCCACCAATCATACTATTGTCGTGGAACAACTACACTACAGGAATGCAGCAAACTTACGACGGCCAGAAACCGTCGTACATAAGAGAAAACCGTCGTAAATAACTAACTTACGATGGTTTTCGGTTATTTACGATGGTTTCTGGCCGTTTCCAGTTATTGATCGTAAATAACATTCTTTACGACGGTCACCGTCGTAAATAACTAACTTACGACGACCGTTCCCAGCCATCGTAAATAAAGGGCCGTCGCCCATGGCCGTGCCACATGGCGGGCTGGGTGCCTTACTTATGACGGCCTGGGCCCTGGCCGTCGTAAGTTAAGTAGGTTAACTTACGACGGCTGGGACCACGGCCGTCGTAAGTTAGTTAGGTTAACTTACGACGGACCTGTAAAGCTGGCCGTCGTAAATAAGGGTTTAATTTTTTTAAAAAAAAGGGATTAGGATAACCTGACATGATGGTCAGATCACAGAACAATTTATATACACATCCAAAATATAAAACATCCAAAACATTAAACAAAAAATAGATCCACTCGCTAAACACTACCCCTTCCACTCGCAGATCCACTCGCTCCGGAGCCGAAGAATTCGTCTCCGCGACCTCCTCCAGGTGCCGGTAGCTGCGGCGTTGGAGTTTGAGCCTCCGTTGCCAATCTCTGCAATTCAAATAAATAGATCAAGTGAGTTTGATCTTGTACGACTCTCCCGCTACTCTCACTCCCTCTCTCTCCCTACCCCGCACTCTCACTTTCTACCTCGTCCTCTCCTTCCCCCTCTCTCTACGACTCCCTCTGTTTATCACCTCCCTCTCTGTACCACTCCATCTCTCTCTCCCTCCCTCTTTCCCTTTTCACTCTCACTCTCTCTCCCTCTCCCTCTCTACCACTATCTCTTACTCTCACTCCATCTCTCTCCCTACCCCGCACTCTCACTTTCTTCCTCGCCCTCTGTGACGGCCCCGATCACATTGGGTGGTGTCGTGCGATGCGGCACCCAACAGCACACATAATAAAGTGTCATATTACATAAATCAAGCGGAAGCTTACAAAGTGTGAAATTTTACAAATAATTCTTAAAATAATCTACAGCGGAAGATTGATACAACTCACGTCACATATCTATGCTAAGCAAAAGAGAAGACGTCCAGCCCACGGACCCTTCTCACAAGCAACACGATCACAATAGCAGCGGCAGGGGTTGCCATGAGTTCATCACCCGGGCAGTTCCGAGTCTCAGCGGACAACCGTACATATCATCGTAGTGTTATTTACCTGCAAAACAACTCATGCAGTGTCCGTGAGCATGAATCTCAGCAAGACTTAACCGTCACCCTAGTCATGAAACTCTACATGCTGAAAATAGAGGGCTGAATGTAGAAGTTTGCACAAAAGATAAACTTGAGCTAAAGGAGAGTCCTTACTTCAAGTTTTAAGCAACTTTTATAGCCCTTGCACAATTTACATCGAGACTCCACAATCAAACAAGAAACGCTTCATCTCGATGTCACTTGCCCGAGGTGAAAGTAACTTTAGTGAGCTACCCTAGACCCATATAGACCTTGCGCCATCAACGTCGAGACTCCACAATCAAACAAGAAACGCTTTGCCTCGACGGTACTAGCCCAAGGTGGAAATTAAATTTAGTGAAAATGTTGATCATTCCTCATCTCCATTATGAGGATTACTCATGAAGCATATTAATTTTTTTCCCAGTTTATTACTACGTCACGACGCAGAGAACAAGTATGCTCAGTCCATTCTGCGAGCGACGGTGATTCGAATCAATAACACCCGGCTGACACGACACATACGTCCGTATGAGACCGGTGATCAACCGATCCCCTCAACGCCGTATGTGGCAACCTTTCACACGACACCCAAATGTCAAACCGGTCCCACCGACTTGGACTAAGTCTCACTACGGCAAACCCTCGTAGAGCCGACTTCTCTATCCTTTCAGCGTCTGCATAAGACAATGGGGATTGCCTCGACACCCAGGTTAACATGTTACATTGGTGTCCTAGGTCCTATATAGTCAGTATGCATCCGGTACACAATTCAAACTTGTCCCACAGGGCCGCACACGATAACGGGCCTTAATCGACTCAGACAGAGACTAGGCTCACAGGACCACGTCCTTGAGCCTTCCATCCACTGCCCAGTCTCCATTCCCAACTATGAGGATCAATTCCCAACTCTTCCGATTGATCCCCCTAAATCCCGGTTCACGAGTAGGAAACTGCCTACTCGAGTTATGCCTCTTTTAATCCACTTTTGTTAACTTGAGATCAGCAGTTATAATCAATTGATAACCTATTCTACATTATACTCCAGGGTTTTCTGGGTCATGCATTTGGAGTTTCATACCATCTAGACTTAATGCAATAAACAAAATGCTAGACATTATAAAGTGAATACAAATAAAAACTTGTAAGTTTTGATGCAAACTGGGGCTTGACTTTGTTTTGCAGGGGACTAATATGTAAGGGCCTCAGTTTTTGACACACATTTGCAATGTTCATCACCACACCACACACCTCATTTGAGGAAGGATGATGAACACAAATGAAGAGCAAGTAACCATTATCAACATACTCATTAGAGAACAAACTCACACATTGCCAAAGTGGTATTTCCCACATGTGATATAGGTGGGCTGGACATATGAAAACTCCTACACTTTGCTAAGGATGTCCATGCCAAGTTTCACCCAAATTCAAAACCTATTTGAGGTCATTTTGGGTATAGTTAGAAAGAGGGCAGTTTGAAACTATATTCAAATTCAAACTGTTGTTATCCCATGAATTTAAAAGTGGGAGGCATATTCTTACTCAGCACATTTTTGTGAGCTCACACACCAATTTTCACTCCATTTGGAGTTGATCTTGACATGAGCTAAATGGGACAAATTCAAACTTCATTTGAATTCAAAACTGCACTTGTGCTGAAATTCACTCAAACCAAACCCAATTTGAACTTTGATCAATTCAAATGGTTCATGGGTGAATAATTTGAATTACCAGGGGTACTATGGGGTTCACTATTTACAACAGTGATTAGGAGTAAATTTCAGAGGTTAAAACTGGAAGTGGGACCCACATGTCAGCCACTGCTCAGATCAAACCGACTGAGACTTTTCTCACTCGGGTCGCCGGGCCGCAGCTGCGATCGCCACCGAGGGGAGCCGCCGCGCCAGCAGCTGCTTGCCCACGCGCGGGCGTGAGGCGGTGCAGAGCCTTCTTAAGGCGCCTCTCCCCTCCCCGGCCGGAGCCTCACCCAGTTCTCCCCGCAAGAACTCAGCGCCGGCAAACAATTTCCGCAGCCCGGAGTCGATCGGAGAGCGCCGATCACAGCTTCCTCCGTCCCCTCCAGAGCCACGGCATGGTACTAGAGACCTTCCTCCGTCCTCCCCGCTGCTAGAATTCTGTTGAAACCGATTGATATCGGCTGTGCCGAAAGATCAAATTCGGGAACCGCCGCACCTCGGGCTCCCGTGGACAGCCCAACCAATGCGTTGTCACGCCTCCTTGGATGCGCTGGTGACCGGTGCTGCTCACCCCCGAGCCACAGCTCGAGTGGTTGCTCACCGGCGGCGAATTTCCATTTTTCCCCTTTCTGTGTGCAGAACGATCTTCGGGTGTGGTTCTGTCGAATTCGTGCTCTAGAAAGGATTAGAGGGCCTCAATCCGCTCTCACACAAGCTAGACACGGTAACGCACAAGTTGCCTTCACAACTCTTGGCCGGAGAACCTCTGTACCCGGCGTAATTCGAGGTCTACCAATGGCGGAATGAACGGGCGGCATCGGGCGCACGGTGAGGATCTATTTCGAGCCTTCCCCGAGCTGTCTCGAGCTCATGTCGACCTTCTCTGAGGTCCACTGATGCTTCCCGACCGGTTCCTCGAGTAGTTGGGGTGCTAGGGAAGTCAGCCGACGTGGCCGAAGTCTTTCCGAGGTGGCGGCTCGTCGCCGACCATGCTCCGGCCATTGTCATGAGCAGCTGACCCTAGAATCCTGTTCCCCGAGTAAAAGTAGGAAGGGGCGGCCAGAATCGTGAAGTTTGGAGCTGTACAGAAGCCGGCGGCGAGCTCTCCGGCGAGGTCCCTCGGCGGCAGAGCGTGGGCGTCGGGAGGTTGACGAAGGGGGTGGACCCCAGCTGTCAGCGGGAGATATTTTGAATCGGGATCTGGCTGTGGCCGGGATCTGGTGTGCTGGCGTGCAAATACTCTGTGAGCCCCGGTGTGCCGGACACCGCCGAGCCGACACGTGTCCTCGCGGGCCCCTGGCGAGATTTAAACTTTTCCCCAATTTTTAGAATTCTTCCAAACTTCAAATCCTTATAACTTTGGCTAGAGAGCTCCAAATTGAGTGAACCAAATTTTGTTGGATTCAGCTCTCTGAGCACTTTCCAGCAAATCAAGTTTCACCTCATGAAATTCCTTATTTTTCCAGAATTAATTCCTCAAAGTTTAAACTGTTTGGAATTTTAACTGGAGAATCCTTTGGAGGAAAATCCTGAAATTTTGCTGGGATGTTCACCAAAGTATCCCTGAACTACCATAGAAATTTCAGAACCATTGGAGCTCAATTAATCCACCTAATGATGTGATTAGTGAAACTGTTCCAGAGAAAATAGAAAATGTTCAGAAACATTTTCAGAATTTTCTCTGAAATTGTTTAGCTCATATCCTTAGTTAGGAACTTCCAAATTAAGTGAGACCAAATCCATTAGAACCCTCTTAAAATCTAGTTTTCATAAAGTCATAGTTTGTTTCATGAAAATCCTTAGAACACCCTAAAAGCCTTCAATTAAGGTCAAGTGCATGATTAATTGTGGAGGGCTCAAATGAGCTTTACTGCAACTAAAACTTGACCAAATCTCTGTTTAGGTTGTAACCAAGCCCCAGTAAAAGTTTCACAGTCATTGAGTCTGTCTAGTGGTACTTATAAGCTTCACAAGTGCAAACTTAATACAAATGCATTCAAATTAATACATGTACCTCTCTTATCATGTAGTCGCTAAGGTCGAGGAGGAACCCGAAGTCCTAGACTTAGTAACTCCAGAGGAGCAGCTAGCCTACGACCAAGAGCAGCAAGGCAAGCTCTAGTTTGCATTAACCTTTTTACAAATTTTTATTGTTTTGAGCACATACTTGTTTACTTTATTCTTTGTATGAGAGTCTTGTTTGGAAACCCCACTGCATAGCCAAGAGAACCATGGGTTGGGTTTAGGATTGCAAACCCCGTTAGCTACTGCATTGCTATGATAGAGTAGGATTCGGTACAAGTCGAGTAGTTGGAACTACTCGCAAGTATAGGCTAGTGGCACTCGACTCGGGTAGTGATAGCACATGATTCACATGGCAAGAAAATGAGACCGAGCGGAGGGTAAGGGCAGCAGGACTTCGGGGCCTGTGTGCTGTAGCTCCGCTTGTGTCGATTGAGGACCGAGCCGTGTGCTGGCCTGTTGATCAAGCTAGAACAGAACCGAAGACCTACCGGCTATATGGGAACCGGGAAACTGATGTAACTCGGGTAGCTGGGTATTGAGGCATTGCCCGTCGTTCAGAGGGTAGGTTGAGAGCTTGAGGTGTAAATCGGCTGGCGGCACTGAGATGCACATGCAGAGACCTCTTGCTCGGGACGATGGGACCGGTTCAATATTTGGCTGACGGGCGAAAGGTGTTTGCGTACGGCGTCCGTGATGGTTGTTGTAGGCAACATCGAGTACGGGCGTACGTGACGGGTTGTTCGGGTAACCCTGCAGGTGTAAATCGATTATAATCGCCGTCCCTCGCGGTCCGTGAGTACCACTTGTTCACTGTACCGTGACATAGAAAGAATAGGCTAGTTACATGTTAAAATGCTGCTGATTGAAAGATGGACTTTGCTTGTTAATGGTTTGTTGTAGTTTAGAGCTAATTAAAGTTCATTTCAACTTTGGGTAAAGTACATGAGAGAAATACGTTTCTTGTTTGATTGCGGCTCTCTCATGTGCCTTAGCGTAAGGTTCTCCACAACCTGCTGCTAAAACTTGAAAGTAAGGTTCTACTAATTAGGCGAGTCCTTGCAAATGATTTTTACCTCATGTAACCCTTCACCCCTCATGTAGAAGTTCCATGTTTAGGTGAGACGGGTCAGACTTGCTGAGCCTTCGTGCTCACTGCTTGTGCTTGAAGCTTTTGCAGGGTTCTATGAGGAAGGGACTCCCGAAGAGGAGACGGAACCCCAGGAGGGTAACCCCGTCGAGTGGGAGTCGTGCACGCCGCAGAATTAGTGTGCGTGTGTGCTAGCAAGGGCACGTTCAAGGGCTGAACGTGCACTTGATGCTTAGTCTACGCCCGCGAGTGTAGACTGAACTTATTTTGATGTAAACATGTTCATAACTTGTTTATGTAATAAAATTTCGCTTCCGCTTTGTACCTTTGACATGTGTTATACGGTGTTGTGCAACGCAGCACCCCTCAGCGTGATCCTGGCTCGACAAGACCGTTGGGGTCGTGTCATAATATATAAGGTTCAGTTAGTGAAGACCACTTGAGGCTTGATCACTCGCTTTCCTCCTTCTTTGATCTCCACTCCGATTGTTTCAAAAACCTCCACGTAGATGCTACACGTAATGAATATGCATATGGATTTAATTGTAAAGATTTTGCTAACAAGTTCTAGTGACAAGTTTAAAATCTGGAACTCTGTTTAAGAATTTAAAATGACACTGGTGCTAAGGTTTGGGTTTGGGTTAATCAATATGATTAAGTGCTAAGTGTTTTCCCCCCACTCATGTTTTGAGCACCTAAAGAGGTTAAACAGGATAATGGTGATCCAGAGCTCCAATGGAGCTGAAAATTTTCATGTGAGTTCCTTGTAACAATAAAATCATATGGACCAAAAATTAGCACTTTTCATTGAGTTGTTTGCTCAGAACAAATCTTTAAGCAATTAAGCAAAAAGGAATTAATTCTGAAGTAACTCACATGTTCATGCCAAACTTGGTGAACTACCAATTTCAATTATAGTTCATAGGGCCTGCAGGAATTTTCCTAGGATTTTTTGGAGCTAAGAATTACCCAGAACTGAATTTCCAAGTTTTGGAAATTCTCTGAAAATGTTTCTGTATCCAATTGAACACAGCAACTTAAAATCCGAATTCCCCCAATCCAATAAACTCCAAATGAGCTGAAATTTTTACAGGAGTTCACTAATACCCTACAGAATATTCTGACAAAAATTGAGGGTTTTTGGATGAACCAATCCCTCTAAAATTCTTTTGATCAAAAGCTTTAAAGAATTTTCAAGAATTAAGTAATGACTTTCACACAAATTGGGTTGCATATTTGGATAGAGTTATTCAATCCTGAATCCAACCCAATTTGAATCACTAAATTTGAAGCTTCCTACACCATGATCTGACCTTTACAAGAATTGGGGAAAATCTGAAAACGAGCTCTGTTCTATTTTCCAATTTTCAGAGACATAACGAATTAACACCACATTTGGCAAAGCAAATTAGGTCCAATGCCTCTGAAATTTTTACTTTAGTTCAAGTGTCTTTGGAAGAATCTCCTGCCCAAATTTGGGAATTTTCCAATACACAGAACTCCTGGAAAAATTCCTACAAGATTTTTTTATATGGATTAATGAGCCAAATCCAGGTATTTTCATAAATATTGGGCTGTACCCGTGGATACTACTCTATTAGAGGAATCCAACAAAATTTATTTGACAATTTTTGGACATTCCTACTCAAAGTTGTGGCTCTCCAAAGTTTAAACTGAAAACTGGAAATTCTAGAAATATTTAAACGCTGACTGTGGGTCCAGGGGACACGTGTCTGGTGCTGGCACAGCGCCACACGGGGCCACAGGACTATTTCCCATTCTGTCACAGATGATCCCATGCCACAGAGTATCCGGTCTCCCCCTCCAGAGCGACTGACACGCGGGCCCGGCGAGGCTTCTTCAACCTTGCGACTCCCACGCCCGTGCGCCGCCGGGCTCGCCGGAGCTCGCTGGATTTCAGCCTCCCGGCCATCCCCCAAGCTCTCCCTCGCTGCTAGGGCCTAAAACCATGCGCTGAACACGATGGAGGGACTTTCCCCGACCGGCGGTGGCTCCAACACAGCCGACAATGGTGCGGCGGCTCGGTACAATTTCGGCGACGTCGCCCGGCCCTTCTAGCCCACCATAACTTCGGTGGAATGGCTCTACAGCACCAGCGGGTGATCGCAAAGCTCGGCATGACCTTGAACTAGCTCAGAAATGGCGGCAAAGGAGGTTTCATCGGGCGCCCGATCGAGTCCGCCATGAACGCCCTCGGAAAAGCTCGGAATACGCCGCCCCGAGGTAGTTTCATGTGTCGGTTGCTAAAAGGCAAAGGACCTCCGGCTAGTCCAGCTTGTGTGTGCAAGATTTGATAAGCTAAGGGGGATTCGAGAGTGAAAATTTTGGCGGCAAGTACCGGACGCTCGGTTTGAAGCCGCCGGGACAAAATCTCCAAATTAGCCGTCGATACTTCACGGTTTGGCTTGAGCTTCGGGTGAGAGCAGCACGGTGGCCGTGCGCTCCCGTTGCCATGCTTGCTCGGTCTTGAAAACCACCGTGGTGGCCTGTCCACGTGAAGCCGATCGCTGGGTTTCTTTAGGTCGCCACGGAAACACGGAGCTCTCGGGTTGTGGTGGCTAAGCTCGCGTGGGGATGGTGCGAGGAGGTCCTGGGGAGTCCTGTGGTGCCATTTTGCTGGTTTACCGAGGCTTGCACGAGAGAGAAACCAGCTCCTAGGCGATCGGTGGAGTAGCGGTGGCTTCCCGGTTCTTTCGCGCGTGAGAGCAAGAGAGCAGAGGGGTTCTCGGTGTTGTGGCAGAGCTGACCACGGCTGGAAGTGAAGGCAGGCACGAGTAGCTCGCCAGCGCAAGGAAAAACGAGCAGGAGGTGGCTCCCGGTGCCCCTCGGTGTCACACGGCGACGCCTCTGTTCTCTGTTCGAGTGAAACAGTGCTGATACTTAGTTGTTTCAGTGGACAACAGAAGGCTACTCAATTTCAGATATTTGGCACCCTGACTAGTGGGTCCCACTCTCCCTCCTATCCTCTCAAAAGATCTCCAAATTTTGGCAACTAGCCAATTCAAGTGTTTGGAGTTGAAAATTGAGCTACATTTGGAGAGTTGGGCAAATTTCATCCAAATTCAAATGTGTATTTGAATTCTTTTGCACATTTAAGTCCTTTTGGAAAATGGATAGCAAATCCTTTCAAAAATTAATGAAACTTTGCATACCCTCTAATTTGGACCTAAGGAATTCAAATATGCAACCTGATTTTTGTTTTTGCTGCTGCAAATGAGGTTTTGATCACAACAGTTTGCATTCCTATTGTTGCCCACATTTGAAATTTGAGTTTGAACAATTTGAGTTTAAAATATGAATTTCATTTCCCCTTGCACATGAGAGCTTACACATGGGTTTCAAAATAACTTTGTCCCCCAACACTCAATTGATCCTAGGCTAGAGTGGTGGGACACTCATGTGTGTCATCACATGTGGAAAAATTTAAACAAGCCCAAATTTTCATAACTTAAAACCAAATGGTGTTCAAACTTCAGGCCCTTTGTATTCGAAAAATTTGGGACCTTACACCCTCTCCCTTCCCCTCTCTCTACGACTCCCTCTCTCTCACCCCCCCTCTACCACTCCGTCTCTCTCTCCCTCCATCTTTCCCTTTTCACTCTCACTCTCTCTCCCTGTTCCTCCCCCTCTCTACAACTATCTCTTATTCCCACTCCCTCCCTCTCCCCCTCTTACTCTCACTCTCTCCCCTCAACTACAATAAGTTTTTCTTAGATTAGAAAATAGCAAATAAAAAACACATTACCTGGATATCTGAATGTCCATGTGGTGAGGGCACTTGTGGCAGGGCGAACTCTAACGGCTGCCACGTCGGGATCGGGATCTGTTGCCCACTCTGTCGAGCTAAGGCCTGTAATTGCAAAATATTAAAACAAATAAGATAGTGCAACGATATGAATTTAAATTAATTTGTATTCAACTACTTACATCCATCGCCGCCTGCATCTAAGCCATGTAGGCGGCCTGCTGCTCCTGTGCGGCCCGGGCTAGATCCCTCTCCCTCTGGAGCTCCTCCCTCTCTCTCTCCCTAAGGAGCTCATCTATTTCGCTCTGTGAGGGACGACAACTTCTATGCCCGATGGAGGAACCCTCGGTCAATGGAGTGACGATCGAAGGTTTTGCGACCCTCGAGTCGATAACTCCATTAAAAATGGCAAACCTACAATGGAATAAAAGAATAATAATGTAAGGGCCTAAGATTTGGCACGTATTCAAAGTGTTCAGCACCACACACACACTTCATTTGAAGAAACTTGATGAATACATTTGAAGAGCAAGTAAACACCATCAACATGCTCATTAGAGAATAAACTCACAAGATGCAAAAGTGGCACTTCCCACATGCATCATCTAGGGGCTGAGCTTGTGAAAAACTCCAACATCTTTCTAGGAATGCTCATGCCAAATTTCACCCAAATTCAAAACCTTTTTGATGTCCTTTTGGGTATAACTAGAAAGAGGGTTGTTTGAACTCAAATTCAAATTCAAACTGTTTCCATCCCATGAATTCAAAAGTGGGAGGCATATTCTTACTCAGCACATTTTTGTGAGCTCACACACCAATTTTCACTCCATTTGGAGTTCATATTTTCATGAGCTAAGTTTAGAAAATTCAAACTTTATTTGAATTTCAAACTGCATATGTGCTGAAATTATATTCAAACAAACCCCAATTTGAATTCTATCAAATTCAAATGGCCAGAGGGTAGATGATTCAAATGACCAGGGTTATTTGGGTCTCTACTGTTTAGAGCAGTGGGAAAAATTCAATTTCAGAGGTTAAAACCGGAGTGGGACCCACATGTCAGCCTCACCAGTGTTCAAACCGACTGAAGTCACTGCAGCTTGGTTCCTGCGTGCGAACACACGAGCGCCATGGCATTTTCCCACCGCTGTCACCTCCTGGTCGCCGATCACCGCCCCAAACTGACGTCCCCAGCTATTTACCTGCGAGCTGCCGCCAGCAGCAGCCCACTTTCCCACTGCCTTGACGTTTCCAGCACTGAAAACACTGAGCTGATCGCCGCACAGCCCCGCCGCATCACCTCGCCATCGACTGACCAGCACAGTCCCTTCCACCGTGATCTGAGGCCACAAACGGCACCGCCGGCCCTTGCTCGACATGTTACATCCCTCAGCTGCTCGTGATCAGCTTCAGTGAAGCTTGTCTGAGCCGATCTTCCATCGCTCTGTCAACCCGAGAGCTCCTCCGACTTGACGCCGTCGCCCGAGCAGCGCAAAGCTTCTCCAGCGCAACCAACATGTCTCTGAGGTTAGAATCCAAGTCTAGTAGCTCTCCCCGAACTCCCTAGGCCCTTCTTAGCACTGATTAGCCAGAATTTCAACTTTCTCGATGATCGCCGAAAAGAACACCGAGAACCAAAACTCAAAATTCACCTCGATCAATTTAGCACCAGAAATCTTGGTCGAGCTGAAGCTAGAGTAGCACCTCGCGGTCACCTCAGCCAAATCCTAGCGGTGATGATCAACCCTGTGAGCCGAGCACCGGAGTTTGGCCATTGCCGGTGAAAATGGCTCGGGTCGCCGGTGAAGTCTACTTTCCCGGCGGCCTCCGACCAAGAGCAGGACAGGGTTAGCTTCCCCGTCACCCAGTGGTGCTTTGCGACCCATCGGCTGATTGTGTTCACCACTGAGACGAGCTAGCACCGTCGGACCCGAGCTCATCTTCCGCCCCCGCCGTCGCCGACTAGGTTTCCAGCGATGTCGAGGTCCGAGAAGGTGCCCGGCGTGTGCGCCGTGCTCCAAGGATCATGTAGGAATAAACCGCGTCGAGGATTAGGCAGTAGCGGCCGAGAATGAACCACGCTACCTTCGCTTGACGTCGTGCACTCGGGCGCTGGCGGGAGGTAGATGAAGGCACTGTGCATGGGACCCACGTGCAGTGTTTTAAACATTTCTCAATTTTCAGATTTAGCTCAAACTTCAAACCCACATAACTTTGGCTAGGAAACTCCAAATCGAGTGAACCAAATTTTGTTGGATTCAGCTCTCTGATTACTTTCCACCAAATCAAGTTTCACTTCATGAAAATCCTTAGTTCTCCAGAATTAATTCTTCAAATTTTAAAATGTTTAGAATTTTAACTGGAGAACCCTTTGGAGGAATTTCTGAACTTTTACTGGGACGTTCACCAAAATATCCCTGAGCTACCATAAAAATTTCAGATCCATTTGAGCTCATTTGATCCCCCTAATGGTGTTATTAATAAAACTGTTGCAGAGAAAATAGAAAATATCCAGAAACATTTTCAGAATTTCTCTGAAATTGTTTAGCTCATATATTTAGATAGGAACCTTTAAATTAAGTGAGACCAACTCTATTTGAACCCTCTGAAAACCTAGTTTTCATAAAGTCATGGCCTGCTCCATGAAAATCCCTAGAACACCCTAAGAGTTCTGATTAAGGTCAAGTACATAATTATTTGTGGAGAGCTCAAATGAGCTTTGTTGCAAATAAAACTTGGCCAAGTCTCTGTTTAGGTTGTGTCTAAACCACAGTAAAAGTCTCAGAGTCATTGGGTCTGACTACTAAGACTTATAGTCTTCACAAGTTAAACTCAATTCAAATGCATTTAAATTGATACATATACATGTTATCTCATGTAGTTGCTAAGGTTGAGGAGGAACCCGAAGTCTTAGACTTCGTCACTCCGGAAGAGCAGCTAGCCTACGACCAAGAGCAGAAAGGCAAGCTCCAGTTTGCATTAACCTTTTTACAAAATTTTACTGTTTTGAGAACTTACTTTGAGCACTCAATAAAATTCTTGCATTAGACTCTTGTTTGAAACCCAAATGCATAGCCAAGAAAACCTTGGGTTGGGATTAGGTTTGAAAAGTGTAGGATTCGGTACAAGTCGAGTAGTCGGAACTACACGCGAGAATAGTCTAGAGGCACATCACTCGGGTAAAGATAGCAAATGAAACACATGGCAAGAAAAATGAGACCGAGCGGAGAGTAAGGGAAGCAGGACTTTGGGGCCTGGGTGCTATAGCTCCGCTTGTGTCGATTGAGGACGGAGCCGTGTGCGGGCCTGTTGAACAAGCTAGAACAGTACCGAAGACCTACCGGCTATATGGGAACCGGGAAACCGATGTAACTCGGGTAGCTGGGTGTTGAGGCATAGCTGGTCGTTCAGAGGGTAGGTTGAGAGCTCGAGGTGTAAATCGGCTGGTGGCACTGTGGATACACGCGCAGAGAGCTCTTTCTCGGAACGATTGGACCAGTTCAACATTTGGCTGACGGGTGAAAGGTGGTTGCATACGACGTCCGTGATGGTTGCTGTAGGCAACATCGAGTACGGGCTTACATGATGGGTTATTCGGGTAACCCTGCAGGTGTAAATCGATTATAATCACCGTCCCTCATGGTCAGTGAGTACCACTTGTTCACTGTACCGTGACGTAGAAAGAAGAGGCTAGATACCTGTTAAAAGTTTGCTGATTTGAAAGTTATACATTGCTTGTTAATGTCTTGTTGTAGCTTAGAGCTAATTAAAGTTCTTTTCAAGTTTGGGCAATGTACATGAGAGAAATGTGTTTCTTGTTTGATTGCGGCTCTCTCATGTGCCTTAGCGTATAGTTCTCCACAACCTGCTGCTAAAACTTGAAAGTAAGGTTCAAATAATTAGGCGAGTCCTTTGCAACTTATTTTACCTCATGTACCCTAAAACCATCCATGTAGAAGTTTCATGTATAGGAGAGACGGGTCAGTCTTGCTGAGCCATCATGCTCAATGCTTGTGTTTGGAGCTTTTGCAGGGGTCTATGAGGAAGGGACTCCCGAGGAGGAGACGGAACCCCAGGAGGGGAACCCCGTCGAGTGGGAGTCGTGCACGCCGCCGTGTTAGTGTGTGTGCTTGCTAGCGAGGACACGTTCACGGGCTGAACGTGAACTCGATGCATAGTCTACGCCCGCGAGTGTAGACTGAACTATTTTGTTGTAAAAATATTCATAAACTGGTTTATGTAATAAAACTTTGCTCCCGCTTTGTATCTTTGATGTGCGTTATCCGGTGTTGTGCAACGCAGTACCCCTCAGCGTGATCCTGGCTCGACAAGGCCGTTGGGGCCGCGTCAGCGTGGTATCAGAGATCGCTTGAGGTTTAACGCACTACAAAGGTCATCTTTTTCAAAAATTCAATTTGGAACGAGTTAGTGGCCCATATAAGGATGTTATTAGTGTATAGAAAGTGGCATACTAACCTATTTGCTTATGTCGGGAAATCGTGCATCTCGGGACACTTTATGTCTTGGGGGATGCACGTATGCGCTGTCCACCAGTGCGCACAAGCTGAATGGTGGAGCCCCACGGGTGGCAGGTAACCCGACCTGCTTTAATATCCTCTACGACTCTTCATGTCGTTTGGGGTATTCGAGCAACGTCTGTCCCTGGCGTGCTTTGGGCAATTTGGGAGACCCCGTCACGTGGTCAGTAATGTGAACACGTAGCTCAAGGCGTGTTTGGCTTGAGAACACCCGGGCGAGTGATGACGGCCGGGTGTATGAACTGTATGGATACCGGGCTTGTTGTGCAGCCAAGTCTGACGATTGTATGAGTTAATTGCAGGTAGTCTAACCACAAAACGGTAGACGTGTAGCATCCGTGTGCGAGAGACGCTTAGTTCCACTGAGCTAACGAAGCCGGCTAAGTCCGGTATAGGTTTTTCTTTGTGAGGAACGTAGTACCAACATGATCTGGTGACGCATCGACGTCACACTTCACTAAATGAACAACTTCATTGAAAAACTTGAAAGTTTTAATCTAGAGCATTAAAACTTTGATGTAACCTCTTCCTTAACTAGGACATTCAAAGTTAACAAGTTTTCAACTTATAGGGTACTAAGGACAGAATCCCTTGTTTTCAGCTGAATTAAGGCTGAAGTTAATCAGAGGTTATAGGTTGAGTTCTTTCGAGGTTTGGATCTTATGATACATTTCTGGAAAGCTTTGGAAGATCTTACAACTTTTCTGTTGAGGTCCAGAGGTGTTTCATCCCTTAACCAATCGAAAAATGCAGTAGAGTTGAAACTGTCCAGAAAACAGGGCAGAGCAAACACTCTCTGTAACTCTCTGTAAATTGAGCATAACTTCCTGCATAAAAATCCAAAAATAGGAAATAAGGTAGTTCTGAAACGTTTAAGAGATGGGTTACAACTTTGTAACAGAAAGTTTTGTCAAATTTGGTGTATAATTAACTGGAGTTCTTGGATCAAATCAGTACTTCAAGCAGGGAGGTGCTGTCCAATTTTCTCCAGAAATTCTATCAACTTTGACATCTCATAACTTTTGAACCAGGACATATATTAAGCCAAGCAAATACTTTCTGTAAAGCTTTTGAAGTTAACTTTAACTTTGATGTTGAGCTCCAGAATTGGTTTTGCATTTAGCATGGTCTAAATCAGGTTGAAATGGAAACTGGTCAGGGCTGTCATAGTGGACAGCAGATCAGCAGTCAAATTTGTTTAAGTTTGAACTATGTTTCCAAGTCTTATGAGTTCAATGACATGTTTTATGTTATAACTCAATGGTTTACTGTTCAAATAAATATTTGACATTTCTCAAATATGTTTTTACAGATGACAGCAGATACACAGTTGGAGAACGGGTGGGTGGTGTCCCACTGTTCTCACCACAGCGGCTATCTGGAAGCATTGAGGCAAATGCTTCAATATTTCGGGTACAGCAAGATGCCGCAGTACTTCGCCAAGGAAGAAGGCGAGGAGGGGAACAAGACATGGATGATCCATGTCGAAGTTCCTGCAGGACCTACGCCACCCGGTTGGGCGCCGTTCACCATTACGGTGAGAGGTAGACAGCCGGAAAAATGTGGCAAGTGGCAGCCCGCGACACCATGTCGCGTTTCTGCCAACTACACGTGAGAGCTATGGAGGGCACTCCATACGCGCTCGTTCCGGTGGAGGGACGAGATAATCATGTGTGGGGGGAAAGTTACATGGAGGCAACAGATCCGGGTTGCCCAAGGTACAACCCCACGGAGGCGAATCTCAGCCTCCAGTTGAGAGCAGGAAAGGCCGTGATGGACAGCCAAGCTGTTCATACGGATTGTCTTGCTGCAAAGCTCAAAGAAAGCACAAGCCATGGAGACCATTTTGAGAGTGCTCACAGCACACTCCGCAATGTGCTCCTTCCGACGATAAAGCAACTGAATGAGCAACACAATCAGTTGCATCGTCTGAAGAAGGCGAAGAGAAAAAGCCGTGTCGACATCACGGCTTTGCAACAACAGGTGCTGGCTCTGACCCAGCAGAACGAGGTCCTTACTCAAGAGCGGGATGACGCTATTGAGGAGGGGCAAGGCTGGGAAGAGGACTACAACCAAGCCATGGATGCGGTGCACGCGTTGCAGGACCTCGTACCTCCGGTAATGGGCATACCGGTGGTAGGTGCCGTACCCGTGGTCTTGGGTCTTCCGGCAATGGAAGAACCCGAGCCGGAAGAGGAGGTTGTGGACCCAGAGCCACCAGAAGAGGTACCGGAGGAGGACGACCCGCAGGAGGTCGAATTCTACTCCGAGTAGGAGGTTACCGTTGCCAAGTAGGGCAGCTGGGGCGATGTAACCAAACCTTTTGTAATCGGTGACATGTCGTGTAGACGGTAGTGTATGTATAGGTAGTGACGACATGAGCACGACTTCTCAGAGACCCGAGAGTAATGTATCTTGTATAAAGTTTATGCTTTATCAATATATGTGAATGTTGTGCAAATTATTCATGCGTCACTTCAATACCTGCTGTTTCATATGGAATATTAAGTATGACCTGTGCTGATCGCTGCTGTTTTGAATTTCAGAATGACTCGTACTCGTGCCAACCCGGACGTTGGGGGTACCAGTCAGGAGGGAGAGACCTCCCAACAGCCTCCCGAGGACTCCTCGGGACAGCAACAGCAACAACCACCACCGCCAACGGTTACATTGGCTGACATTGTGGCAGCAATGGCGGGCTCTCATCAGCAGCACACGGAGTTGCTGCAGACCCTCATTGTGAATACGTCTCGACCAGAGAGGCATCAAGATCGTGAGGAGCGCCAACAGAGCTCCTACTACGATTTTCTGGCTACTCATCCCCCGGTATTCTCAAGGGCAGATGAACCCCTCGATGCGGACAACTGGCTCCGCACGATGGAGATGAAGTTCGGGATGCTCCAAGTGAGTGAACAGCGCAAGACTCACCTTCGTGGTCCAACAGCTCCAGGGATCCGCGAGCGCGTGGTGGGCAAACTACTGTGCTTCGCAGCCCACCGAGCGAGTTATGACCTGGGCGGAATTCCAGATGGCCTTCAGGGCCTATCACATACCGCCGGGTCTCATGAAGAGGAAGACGCAGGAGTTCTTATGCCTGCAGCAAGGGAGCCTGAATGCGCTGGAATACTCCAGGGCGTTCAATGATCTTACGCTCTACGCTTCGTATCACGCCGATACCGACGAGAAGCAGCGGGATCATTTCTACCAGGGGCTTAACCCGCTCCTGAAGGACAAGCTGGCATGTTCAATCGCGGCAGCCTCAACGATATAATTGATGCTGCGATTGTTCAGGAGGACTCCGGCAAGGAGTTAGCGGCGGCGGAAAGAAAGAGGAGTGCACCGCAAAGCAGCGGAGAAGGAGGTGGTCCTTCTAAAAAATACCGGATGGTGAATCGCCCACCATCGGGTCCACGGTGGCAGCCACCACAGAGGTCGATGTCATTCCGCAGTCGGCCATATTCTCCACCGGCATTCAGGCCGGCACTGCCAGTACCACCTCTGCAGCAACAACAACAGCAGAGGGCGATGCCGCGTACGTATGTACCTCAGCAGCGCATGCCGGGCTTTCATCCCCCAAGCACCGGCCAAGCAGCAGCCACATGCTACAAATGTGGTCATCCAGGACATTTCGCCAGCAGTTGTCCGGAGAGGCAAGGTGGTGGAGTTGCACCACAA
The DNA here is from genome assembly GCA_030760725.1 of Neostapfia colusana. Classification (NCBI taxonomy): domain Eukaryota; kingdom Viridiplantae; phylum Streptophyta; class Magnoliopsida; order Poales; family Poaceae; genus Neostapfia; species Neostapfia colusana. Next base: position 35,453,083 of record JASWHV010000009.1, on the reverse strand, counting down.
CTTCCGGGGAGGAATCAGCCACGAAACCCCACTAATGCAAGGCGGGCAAACCCTAGGCCCGGCACCGTCCACCAACTTGCCATAGAGGACGTGCCGGAGGGTGAACCAATCCTTGCCGGTATGTTCCAACTCCACCAGCATCCCGCTATAGTGTTATTTGATTCAGGTGCCCCGCATAGCTTCACTAGCCAAGCTTTTATTGCTAAATACAGCTTGCAAATACTACCCACCGATAGTCCATACTTGATTTGTTCGCCGGGTGGGAAAAATTCAGCAAGAATGATGGTCCCAAAAGCGCCATTATGCTTAGAGGGTAGATTATACCCTACGTCTCTCATAGTCCTAGAGGCACAAAAGGTCGATGTCATCCTAGGGATGTCATGGTTAACCCACCGTGGCGCTGTTTTAGACACCATCCTCCGAATTGTGCACTTGAACTCAGAAGTGCACGAATCTCATTCCTTATTTCTGGACAGTCCAGAAATAAAACTTCCAAGTGTGTATCAATCCACAGCCATCAGGTTGGAAGACATTCCAGTAGTCCGTGTGTTCCCTGACATGTTCCAGGATGATTGGGATGCCGCCCGACAAAGAGGTGGAGTTCAAGATTGAACTTGCGCCGGGAACCATACCAATATCCTGAAGGCCGTACAAGATGGCGCCCAAGGAGTTGGCTGAACTGAAGACCCAGTTAACGGACCTGCTGGAGAAGGGTTTTATTAGGCCGAGCTCCTCGCCATGGGGCTGTTCAGCATTATTTGTGAAGAAGAAAGACGAGACATTGCGGCTTTGCATGGACTATCGTCCCCTAAATGCTGTAACCATCAAGAACAAGTACCCGTTGCCACGGATCAACATGTTGTTTGATCAGTTGATTGAAGCAAAGATCTTTTCCAAGATGGAGTTAACATCCGGGTACCACCAGATTAAAATATGGGCTGAGGATATTCCGAAGACGGCTTTCTCGACGAGGTACGGACTGTATGAGTACCTGGTCATGTCTTTCGGCCTCACCAACGCTCCAGCTCACTTCATGAATTTGATGAACTCGGTATTCATGCCCGAGCTGGACAAGTTTGTCGTGGTCTTCATCGACGACATATTGGTATATTCCAAGTCGGAAGAAGAACACAAGAAGCATCTGCATATAGTCTTGCAACGGCTGCGGGATCACAAACTATACGCGAAATTCAGCAAGTGCGAATTCTGGATATCGCAAGTGCCTTTTCTCGGGCATATTGTCTCAGTGGAGGGCATCGCTGTAGACCCGAGTAAAATCACACAAGTGCTGAATTGGAAATCCCTGAGAACTGTTCACGAGGTACGGAGTTTCCTCGGACTCACTGGATATTATTGGAGGTTCATTCTGAACTTCTCGAAGATTGCCAAGCCTATGACAGAGCCGCTGAAGAAGGCTACCAAATATGTTTGGAGTGCAACATGTGAAGCAGCATTCAAGGCTTTAGTCAAGCACCTGACATCAGCACCGGTTTTGGCGCAGCCAGACACAACAAAGCCGTTCGATGTGTACTGCGATGCATCCGACATTGGGCTCGGATGTGTGCTGATGCAAGACCGAAGAGTGGTCGCGTATGGATCACGGCAGCTCAGAAACCATGAGCAGAATTATCCAACTCATGACTTGGAGCTCGCTGCCGTGGTGCTTGCACTAAAAATGTGGAGGCACTACCTACTCGGTAACCTCGTACATTTATATACCGACCACAAAAGCCTCAAGTACATATTCACTCAGAAGGAGCTGAACATGAGGCAACGAAGATGGTTAGAACTGATAAAGGATTACGAGATAGAAATCCATTATCATCCGGGCAAGGAAAACGTAGTGGCAGATGCGCTGAGCCACAAGTCACACGTCAATACTCTGACCATCACACCGTTGGAAGAGAGCGAACCACCACTACATGTGATTCCACACGGAGCTCTCTACAACCTAGCTTTGATCCCCACCATCCGTGAAGAGATAGCGGCAGCCCAGAAGAATGACAAGGGCATGTCACATTTGCGGAGACGTGTAGACAGTGGGGAGTTGAAATGTTTCCGGAAGGACGGAGACGGCGTTCTGTGGTTCAAGGACCGGATCGTCGTACCCTGTAAACCGGAATTACGGAAGAAAATCTTTGATGAGGCTCACTTATCAAAGTTTTCTATTCACCCCGGCAGCAACAAAATGTATCAAGAACTCAGAAGAAAGTTTTGGTGGACACGGATGAAGCGCGAGGTTGCAAAATACGTGTCCGAGTGTGATACATGTCGAAGGGTGAAGGCAGATCATATGCAGAAACCGGGACTGCAACAACCACTGGGCGTTCCTGCCTGGAAGTGGGAGGATGTGAGCATGGATTTCATCGTCGGTTTACCCACCACCTTGCAGAAACATGATTCTGTGTGGGTGATCATCGATCGGCTCACCAAAGTTGCCCATTTCATCCCGGTCAACACCAACTACAACGCCAAGAAGTACGCTGAACTGTACATCTCACGGATCCTATGCTTGTACGGCGTACCCCGTACCATCATATCGGATCGGGGCACTTTATTTGTGTCCCGTTTTTGGGAGCAGCTACACGCTGCCTTGGGGACGAAGCTGATCCGTAGTTCAGCCTACCACCCGCAGACGGATGGACAAACCGAGCGGGTAAATCAAATCCTAGAAGACATGCTACGAGCTTGCGCTATCAACCACGGCAAGAATTGGGATGATCACTTGCCGTTATCTGAGTTCTCGTACAACAATGGGTACCAAGCCAGCATCAAGATGGCGCCCTACGAGGCGCTATATGGAAGAAAATGCCGCACACCATTGAACTGGTGTGAGTCTGGCGAAAGGGTTACCTTCGGGATTGACCTTGTCAACAACGCGGAAGAAAAGGTTCGACTAATTCAAGCGAACCTAAAAGCCGCTCAATCCCGTCAGAAACAGTATGCGGACCGGAGAAGGCGCCCATTACAATTCGAAGTTGGAGATCACGTATATCTACGGGTGTCTCCAATGAAGGGCGTAAACAGATTTGGGGTGAGAGGAAAGTTGGCACCCCGATTCATCGGTCCATTACAGATTACCGAAAGATGTGGATCAGTGGCATACCGGTTGAAATTACCAGAAGCACTTTCCGGTGTGCACGACGTCTTTCACATTTCCCAGCTGAGGAAGTGTCTTAAGCTATCAACTACCGTTCAGCTGGAGGATATTGAAGAACTGCAACCGGATCTCACCTATCGGGAGGAACCGGTGCAGATTATTGATGAAAAGGCCCGAACCACACGCAACCGTACATTGTGGTTCTACAAGGTTCTATGGAGTAATCACTCCATGGACGAAGTGATGTGGGAGAGCGAAGAATTCCTTCGCACTAACTACCCTGAATTTTTCACGTCGCATATCCGGTAATTTTCCACCGTCCTCTCTCTCATTTTCACCTTATAATCTCGGGACGAGATTCTTTTAAGGGGGGAGGAATGTAAGGGCCTCAGTTTTTGACACACATTTGCAGTGTTCATCACCACACCACACACCTCATTTGAGGAAGGATGATGAACACAAATGAAGAGCAAGTAACAATTATCAACATGCTCATTAGAGAACAAACTCACACATTGCAAAAGTGGTATTTTCCACATGTGATATAGATGGGCTGGACATATGAAAACTCCTACACTTTACTAAGGATGTCCATGCCAAGTTTCACCCAAATTCAAAACCCTTTTTGAGGTCATTTTGGGTATAGTTAGGAAGAGGGCAGTTTGAAACCATATTCAAATTCAAACTGTTTTTATTCCATGAATTTAAAAGTGGGAGGCATATTTTTATTCAGCACATTTTTGTTGAGCTCACACACCAATTTTCACTCCATTTGGAGTTGATCTTGGCATGAGCTAAGTGGGACAAATTCAAACTTTATTTGAATTCAAAACCGGACTTGTGCTGAAATTCACTCAAACCAAACCCAATTTGAGTTCTACTCAGTTCAAATGGCTCATGTGTGAATAATTTGAATCACCAGGGGTATTATGGGGCTCACTGTTTACTACAGTGATTAGGAGTAAATTTCATAGGTTAAAACCCCGGGTGGGACCCACATGTCATAGAGGGAAGAAGGAGAAACTTGCAACCAAAGTCAGAGTCTCAGTGGGAAATTCCACCGAGCAGCTGTCGGCTGTGCCACCGAGCAGCTACCGGCGCCACCAGCTGCTTCCCCCTCCGCGCGCTGGCGCCCAGGGCGGCTTGCTCGCGCCCCCATGCGACCGGCACCGCCTCCACTGAGCAGGAGTCGGCCGGCTTTATCTTCTCGCGGGCAAAACCGAGCAGCGGCATTGTTTCTCGCCGCAGCTCTCTGCTCAATCGGGAAAACCAGCAAAACAATCTCCTTCGTTCCTAAGCTGCTAGACAGCCACCGGAGGTCGCGCACCACCCTCCCAACGCCTGGACCACCGGGTTTCGGCCCCTGTTCCCGTGACCAACGACGACCGCCGCAGTTTAGCTGAAGGACGGCGATCGGTCTCACGCGGGCAGCACGCTGCAACCACTTCCACGGCCGAGCAAGGGCGGCAACAGGAGCGCACCGGCGAATTCTCAGTTTTTGCTCCGGCAACCTTAAATTGAGCTTCCGGTACGGTTTCTTTAAATTCACGCTCTATGATCTTTCGGAGGTCGTCAAATCTTGCACATAGACGCTGGACTAGCCAGCGATCAAGTTCTTTTCTGCATCCGTAGCGTGAAACTGTCTAGGAGTGACGAATTTCGAGCTCGATCGAGGGCGGTCATGGCGGGCACGATCGGTCACACGGTGCCGACCGACTTACCGCCATCCCTGAACCCTTTTGGACACCTTGTCGAGCTTCCTAGAGGTACACTGATGCTGTAGGACCGTTTGTTCGAGGTGTTGGCGGGTTAGAACCCACGGTCGACGGCGCCGAACCTCAACCGAGGCCGCGACACGTCGCCGAGCTATTTCCGGTCACCCCCAGCCCGACCTGACACCACCGATGTGTTCCTCAACGTCGACAACCCCCTGGCGGCGAGTTTCAGACAATGGGAGGTCCGGCAGCGGCGAGCCGGCGAGCCCCGAGTCTGCTCCGGCGAGGTCGGGGGCGCGGGCGCGAGAGAACGGCGGGAGGAAGACGAAGCCGGCTGGCCCACGTGTCAGCGGCTGAAGAATTTAAATCGGGATCGGGTGTGGCCGGGGATCGGCCGTGATGGCGCGCAATACCCTGTGAGCTCCGGTGTGCCGGACACCTCCGCGCTCAACACGTGTGGTATCCACGGTGTGCCGGACACCTCCGCGCTCGACACGTGTCCCCACGGCCCCGAGAGTTTAAACTTTTCCCCGATTTTCAGAATCCTTCCAAACTTCAAATCCTCATAACTTTGGCTAGAAAGCTCCAAATTGAGTGAACCAAATTTTGCTGGATTCAGCCCTCTGAGTACTTTCCAGCAAATCAAGTTTCACTTCATGAAATTCCTTAATTCTCCAGAATTAAATCCTCAATGTTTAAACTGTTAGGAATTTTAACTGGAGAATCCTTTGGAGGAAAATCCTGAAATTTTGCTGGGATGTTAACCAAAATATCCCTGAACTACCATAAAAATTTCAGATCCATTTGAGCTCATTAGATCCACCTAACGGTGTGATTAGTGAAACTGTTCCAGAGAAAATAGAAAATGTTCAGAAACATTTTCTGAATTTTCTCTGAAATTGTTTAGCTCATAGCTTTAGCTAGGAACCTTCCAAATTAAGTGAGACCAATTCCATTAGAACCCTCTGAAAAGTTAGTTTTCAGAAAGGCATAGTTTGTTTCATGGAAATCCTTAGAACACCCTAAAAGCCTTCAATTTAGGTCAAGTACATAATTAATTGTGGAGGGCTCAAATGAGCTTTGCTGCAACTAAAACTTGACCAAGTCTCTGTTTAGGTTGTAACCAAGCCACAATAAAAGTTTCACAGTCATTAGGTCTGTCCAGCAAAGGTTATAGACTTCACAACTTCAGACTTAATACAAATGCAATAAATTAATACATGCATTGTTTCTATCATGTAGTCGCTAAGGTCGAGGAGGAACCCAAAGTCCTAGACTTCGTTACTCCGGAGGAACAGCTAGCCTACGGCCAAGAGCAGCAAGGCAAGCTCCGGTTTGCATTAACCTTTTTACAAATTTTTATTGTTTTGAGCACATACTTGTTTCCTTTATTCTGTGCGTTAGAGTCTTGTTTGGAAATCCAACTGCATAGCCAAGAAAACCACGGGTTGGGGTTAGGATTGCAAACCCCGTTAGCTACTGCAATGCTAAGGTAGAGTAGGATTCGGTACAAGTCGAGTAGTTGGAACTACTCGCGAGAATAGGCTAGAGGCACATTGCTCGGGTAGAGACAGCACATGATACACATGGCAAGAAAATGAGACCGAGCGGAGAGTAAGGGCAGCAGGACTTTGGGGCCTGTGTGCTGTAGCTCCGCTTGTGTCGATTGAGGACCGAGCTGTGTGCGGGCCTGTTGAACAAGCTAGAACAGTACCGAAGACCTACCGGCTATATGGGAACCGGGAAACTGATGTAACTCGGGTAGCTGGTTATTGAGGCATTGCCCGTCGTTCAGAGGGTAGGTTGAGAGCTTGAGGTGTAAATCGGCTGGCGGCACGGAGATGCGCGTGCAGAGACCTCTTGCTCGGGACGATGGGACCGGTTCAATATTTGGCTAACGGGTGAAAGGTAGTCACGTACGGCGTCCGTGATGGTTGTTGTAGGCAACATCGAGTACGGGCGTACGTGACGGGTTGTTCGGGTAACCCTGCAGGTGTAAATCGATTATAATCGCCGTCCCTCGCGGTCAGTGAGTACCACTTGTTCACTGTACCGTGACGCAGAAAGAACAGGCTAGTCACATGTTAAAATGTTGCTGATTGAAAGCTGGACATTGATTGTTAATGATATGCTGTAGCTTAGAGCTAACTAAAGTTCTTTTCAACTTTGGGCAAAGTACATGAGAGAAATGCGTTTCTTGTTTGATTGCGGCTCTCGCATGTGCCTTAGCGTAAGGTTCTCCACAACCTGCTGCTAAAACTTGAAAGTAAGGTTCTACTAATTAGGCGAGTCCTTGCAACTGATTTTTACCTCATGTAACCCATTACCCTCATGTAGAAGTTCCATGTTTAGGTGAGACGGGTCAGACTTGCTGGGCCTTCGTGCTCACTGCTTGTGTTTGAAGCTTTTGCAGGGTTCTATGAGGAAGGGACTCCCGAAGAGGAGACGGAACCCCAGGAGGGGAACCCCGTCGAGTGGGAGTCGTGCACACCGCAGAGTTAGTGTGCGTGTGTGCTAGCAAGGACACGTTCGAGGGCTGAACGTGCACTTGATGCTTAGTCTACGCTCGCGAGTGTAGACTGAACTTATTTTGATGTAAACATGTTCATAAACTTGTTTATGTAATACAATTTCCGCTTCCGCTTTGTACCTTTGACGTGTGTTATACGGTGCTGTGCAAGGCAGCACCCCTCAGCGTGATCCTGGCTCGACAGGACCAATGGGGTCGTGTCAATGCATAGCCAAGAAAACCCTGGGTTGGGATTAGGTTTGAAAACCTCGTTAGCTACGGCAATGCTAAGACAGTGTAGGATTCGGTACAAGTCGAGTAGTTGGAACTACTCGCGAGAATAGGCTAGAGGCACATCGCTCGGGTAAAGATAGCAAATAAAACACATGTCAAGAAAAATAAGACCGAGTGGAGAGTAAGGGCAGCAGGACTTTGGGGCCTGGGTGCTATAGCTCCGCTTGTGTCGATTGAGGACCGAGCCGTGTGCGGGCCTGTTGAACAAGCTAGAACAGTACCGAAGACCTAACGGCTATATGGGAACCGGGAAACCGATGTAACTCGGGTAGCTGGGTGTTGAGGCATAGCTGGTCGTTCAGTGGGTAGGTTGAGAGGTCGAGGTCTAAATCGGCTGGCGGCATTGTGGATGCGCACGCAGAGACCTCTTGCTCGGGACGATTGGACCGGTTCAACATTTGGCTGATGGGTGAAAGGTGGTTGCGTACGACGTCCGTGATGGTTGCTGTAGGCAACATCGAGTACGGGCATACATGATGGCTTATTCGGGTAACCCTGCAGGTGTAAATCGATTATAATCACCGTCCCTCGCGGTCAGTGAATACCACTTGTTGACTGTACGGTGACGTAGAAATAACAGGCTAGATACATGTTAAAAGTTTGCTGATTTGAAAGTTATACTTTGCTTGTTAATGTCTTGTTGTAGCTTAGAGCTAATTAAAGTTCTTTTCAACTTTGGGCAAAGTACATGAGAGAAATACGTTTCTTGTTTGATTGCGGCTCTCTCATGTGCCTTAGCATAAGGTTCTCCACAACTTGCTGCTAAAACTTGAAAGTAAGGTTCAAATAATTAGGCGAGTCCTTTGCAACTTATTTTACCAAATGTATCCTAAAACCATCCATGTAGAAGTTTCATGTATAGGAGAGACGGGTCAGTCTTGCTGAGCCATCGTGCTCACTGCTTGTGTTTCGAGCTTTTGCAGGGGTCTATGAGGAAGGGACTCCCGAGGAGGAGACGGAATCCCAGGAGGGGAACCCCGTCGAGTGGGAGTCGTGCACGCCGCCGTGTTAGTGTGTGTGCGCGCTAGCAAGGACACATTCACGGGCTGAACGTGAACTCGATGCATAGTCTACGCCCGCGAGTGTAGACTGAACTATTTTGTTGTAAAAATGTTCATAAACTGGTTTATCTAATAAAACTTTGCTTCCGCTTTGTATCTTTGATGTGCGTTATCCGGTGCTGTGCAACGCAGTAACCCTCAGCTTGATCCTGGCTCGACAAGGCCGTTGGGGCCGCGTCAAATAATTATAAGAAGCAAGTTTCTAAAGAAATAAAGAAAATGACAACTAACCGTCCATGTGTCTTCCCGCCTCCGCTAGCATAAACAACCTGAGGGTCGATTGGCGCGTTTTCCGAATCGTACCCTTCGCCGTGTATCCTCCCGGACTCTCGCACATACTTTTTTTAAAAGGAATAAAATTTTGTATTAGTAACAACAAATTAGTAACAATTGAATTGATAAGTTTTGATAACTTACCAGTTGATCGACCGCGACCTGACTGCACTCCAAAGGCTAGGATGGGTCCTTATGACCCCGCTTCCAGACTTGAGTGTCGGTCAGTACCTGACCGGTCTCGCGCTCCTGTAGATATGTGTTAGTATGCTAATTATATTATGAAGACATACAAAGAAGAGTTATTATTATTACCATATGTTTAGCCAAAGTCACATGGCCATCGGGGCCATAGGAGTGCTATGAGTATGAACCTGCATCCACGAGCCCTCCTGGATTAGCGATGAAAGCATCGCTAGCCCACATCTGGCAGAGAGCTCGGTATGCTTCAGGCCGACCCTCTAGCCAGGAAATACTGACCTGCACATATTTATTATGTCATTGAAATATGATTTACATAACTAAGTATTGAAATAATTGAACACAAACAACTTACCTCCGCGTATTGCTCCTCTATCAAGTAAGTGTCTGAGGCCCTCCTAAACGGCCACAACTAGTACTCCTGGTGCCACTTGAGGTACTCGTTCACGGCTTGAATACGAGCGTACGATAACGCTTGCGTTACAAGCTTTCGTGCGTTCCTATTGAACACGGCTCTAGCATTGTCCAACATGCTCTAGCTCGTGTCCTCTAAACGGTACCTCAGCTATAAGAAAACAAATATCGATGAGATATGCATTAACAATTGAATCAAGTTGAACAATAATAATTTACAAAAATTTATTAAATAGACTTACCATAAAATCCGCCCACACAGCCCCCTGAAGGTTGTTGTGCGCCTCGTGAGAGACACGAGCGTAGTCGTCCCACGATGTCGCAGGGACCCCGTCGATCATACTGGGATAGTGCAGACGCACTAAAGACCTGATGCAACCGAATACTTGTCTGTGGTTCCCCTGACCCGTGAACGAGCAGTCGTATCAGGAGCTGCAAGGATTTAGTGAACTTATTAATGTACCCACAAACAAAAGAATCTGAAAGTTGAATATTATGTGATTGTTTGATTACGTGTCTCTGACCGAGCGAATGCAGACCCGCTCTGTAAGAACTTGAGAAGGAGACACAAAGTGTGTCCTCTTCGTCCGCCGCCTCTACTCTGGGACCACTTCTGGTGACCCGGAAGGCTGCTCACCACTGGAGCCCGAAGGCTCCACGCTAGGTGCCTCCGTGGCAGCCATAGGCAACCCCGAAGGCTGTGGCAGCGCCTAGTCTCTGACTCTGACTCAGATGACTCCGAGTCAGACTGCAAAATAGAAGGATTGATAATAATAGTTAATTGCTAAGTGATATATAAGATAACATAATTTCCAATGAAAATGTACCTCTGTGCGCTGTAAGGCCAATGGTCTGCCCACTAGGTCCGGGACGTGTCTCAACATCTGAGAACGCCTGCTCTCACCTGACGAACTACCCCTAAAAAGGGTATCCCTGCCTCCCTGAGGAAGCCCCTAGCCCCCTTCCCTTTTCCCTTCACTGACGACATCCTGTTGTAAGGAGTAATTAATAAATATGCTAAGAAAATATACAAAATTATGATAATTTAGTGAAAAAAGTTACTTGGAGTTAGTTTCAGAATTGATCGACATCACAAACACTACTCCTTAAACCAAACCATCGATCTTGTTTCGTAATTTGTTTCCGTTTTCGTTTGCGCATATTAGAAGTCTCGACATCGTCAGTGTTGCCAACCAAGTGATCGAGTTCGACATCAGGCTCAACGAAAGACGAGTCTCGCAACTCTTGTTCTTGATAAACCTCGTCAACGTCATTTATATCATGGTAGTCATCATCTCTTGGAGTATATAACCGCTCACGAGGATTCACCTAATGTACCACCCACCAAGCATTAAGCTTTTGATATGGATAAGGTAAATAATACACTTGCTTCACTTGGTGTGCAAAGACAATTGTATCATAGCCTCGTAGTCATTCATTGTGTTTGACTTCCACCATGCCAAATTCGTTTTGTCGTGTTCCATGATTGTTTTCAAACCAATCACAATCAAAGAAGACGACTTGAAGTTCCTTATTTTTGGTAAAACTAAATTCAAGGATTTTGTTAATGGTCACATAGTAATTAGTTTCGCAGCCTTGAGAGTCGATTGCCCTCGTCAGAACTCCAGTATTACATGTTGCTGCGAGAGGATGAAGAGCTTCAAATTCAGTTGTACAAAATCGAAACCCGTTGATGTCATATCGGTCATAACTTCTAACTTTAACCAGTCCATAGGACAGTTGTTGCAAGTCTTCATGGACGTCGGGCCTTTCACGCACTGTCCAAATTACGAAGTTATAAGAATACTTTATAATACATAAAAGTTATAAGAATACTTTATTCTCAAAACCAGAAAACAAAATTAGGTCATCCATTTATTCGGTCCCGTCGCATCGTTTCTACTTGTTTGCTCGTAGGTTGATGCCTATGTGTCCAATTCTGCTTGTGGAACTCAATGGATGGAAAAACTTTCATGAATATACATGCTGCATAATATGCCGATAAGTGTAAAATCCCAAGATAAGGGACTTGCAAAAGTGATAAATTGCATCACCTCACAACACCACAGCTCATCTTGTGGATGTCTTGTGAACATTTGTGAAGAGCAAGTAACCACCATCAAAAGGGTGATTAGAGGGGAAAGCTCTAACTTCCAAAAAGTGGTATTTCTACATATGAACATGAAAAGTTGAGCTAACCCCTAGACCTTATAAATAGTCTTGGGAAGGCTCAGGCCAAATTTCATGCAAACCCAATACTTTTTGAGACACTTTTGGGGGCATTTGAAAAAGAGGCCGATTTGAATATAAATTCAAATTGCAGCAACTTTCATCACTTGAATTCAAAAGTTGACTTTATATTCATACTCAGCACATTTTTCTGAGTTAGTCCCCCAATTTTCAGCTCCATTGGAGCTCATCTTGTCGGGAGCCAAATTTGCATGAATTCAAAAACTGAATTTGAATTTCAAATTCAAATGGCCAGCAAATTTAGCCAAGCCAGTTTCAAACTTAGGAAATCAAATTCAAATAATGACTTGGAGGCTAAGTCTCACATTCAATTGTGAGTAGCTGGGATATTTTCAGTGAAAACAGAAAATGAAAAATTGGAAAAGAAATTAGAGGGGGAAGGGCCCACTGGTCAGTGACTGTGTTCAGAGGGAAACCGACTCGGTGGTTGTCGGTCAGCCGCCGGGGCTGGTTGCCGCCTCACGGCCTCGCCAGCACGCGCCTGGATTAGCTCGTGCCCCCTCCCGATCACCACGTACACGGCACAAACCGTTTTTGCTGCCTCCCTCGCCTGCGCCGCTCTACTCAGTTCCCGCGCGCTTGAAAAACCGGCAGCGGCGACCGCGCCTTCGAGCCTCGCTGGTTATATAAGAAAGGGAGGCCAGAGCTCGTGGAGCACGACTTTGGGGCTGTTCCTCTTGTGTTTTGATAAATAAAATTCATATTCTAAAGTAACTTTTGTGCCTTGTTCGTCCGACTTGTTTCAGACAAGTTTTTCTCGTCGAGTTTCTGTTCAGCACTACCTTGCTTCGGTGGTTTTATCATAACTCGAGTTTTACAGATCCAATTAATGTGATTCTTTTTGGGTTGTCTTCAAAACTTGATTATATATCATCTGCGTAAATCTAACGGTCATTTAATTTGTGGTTTCTGATCTACACGAGTTTCTTTGCAGTATTCCAGAACTGTTTTTCTCGCGTAGGACAGATTGACCTTTGTTCGATCTTTCGATCGTAACTTGAGTTTCTCTCAAAGGATTTTCATGATTCTTGTTGTGATGTCTTTGTGACTTGATTCTCTACAATCTATACTAGTTTTTTCACAGTTGAACACGTTTATATTTGTCGTACACATGGTTTCTTTAACAGGCGGTTTTCTGGTGATGGGTGTTTTGTTGCTTCCGCTGAAAAGTTTTTATCTACCATTCACCCCCCTTTGGTAGCTTTACATGTGTACTTCGATCCTACAATTGGTATCAGAGCCAGGTTGCTCTAATCTTTGTGATTTGCACGTGTTTTGACTAATCATCATGGAGAAATACTCCGCCAAACCTTGTGTGTTTAGTGGTATTGATTTTGAGGTTTGGAAGGCATGCATGGAAGCTTTCATCCAGGCCAAGGCTTTGCAATATGGGAAAATGTGTACAAGCCTTACGATGTGCCTTCAAATGATCAAGTCGCGGCTACAAACATGAGAGGTGTCGACAACAACAATAAGGCTCGGAACTTGATCATACAAGGACTAACTCAGAGCGACTTCGACCGTGTTGCACACCTCCGATCGGCGTACGATGTGTGGAGAGCACTTTGTGACTACCACGAAGGATCCAACACGATCAAGGAGGTAAGACAGGATATGTTCAAGAAAGAATACATGCGCTTTGAGATGCAACCCGGTGAGTCCATTGATGACCTCTTTGCTCGCTTTAATAAAATTCTCAGTAACTTGCGTAGTGTCAATGTTAATTTTTCAGATGCTGAAAATGCTAGGCAATTACTAAGTACATTAGACATGTCAATTTGGGAGATGAAAGTAACATCCATATGTGAATCCACTGTCATGAGTACTCTTACATTAGATGTGCTTTATTCTAAGCTAAAAACTCATGAAATTGACATTATATCACGTAAGAACCCAAATAAGACTATTGCATTTGTCTCACAATGTGATATGCCTAGCTCCGGCCCATCATCTAGCAATACACTTGCTTTGCTGTCTTCACTAACCCTGGAACAGATTGAGAAGTTTCCAGAGGAGGAACTAGTACTTCTTTCTACTAGGTTCTCAAAAGCATTGCAAAATGTGAGAACTAGAAGGAGAGGAAGCTCCGGACCTCAACGATGCTTTGAATGTGGTAAGACATGACACTTTTGTACAGATTGCCCTAACCTTTCAGGTCCTTCTAACCGTGATGAAAAGCAGAATAAAGTCAAGTCCTCTTTTGGCAACACCAACAAGAAAAAAAAGGTTTTACAGGACGCAAACTGATAAACAGTTTCATCACCGCACTTCAAGAACTTGGCTCGAGTGATGTAGACATTGGAAGTGATGAAGATGAAGATGATCTGGCAAACTTGTGCTTCATGGCGGGCAAATCAAAATCAAGTATGGAGGATACAGAACACAACAGTGACAACGAAGAGGTATGTCCTACTTGTGAAGAACTGTGTGATGCTATTTCTCGTGCCACTATTATTGTTAAGAAACAGGACAAAAAGCTTAGGGACAATTCTGTTAAAATTGAGTCACTAGAATCTGAAATTAATCGTTTAAAATCCTTGATTCCTAGTGATGATTCTTGTTCCTCATGTGATTTAATATATGAACAATTGTCCTCTCTAAGAAGTGCACACACCTCCACACTTGATAAACTTGAACTTGAAATCGAAAAGAACAAAAAGCTTGCTGCACTTATTGATAAAAACTTGAAAGATGCTTGTTGTTCTACAATTGATTTGCATTGTTCTACTTGCGATGATCTTGATAAGAAACTACAAGATGCTATGAAAGAAATTTCTATATTGAACAATGCTTTACGTTCTCATGAAGTTAAATATTGTTCCAATTGCAAATTAAAAGAAAAAACTTCATGTGAAAATTGTCTTGATCTATCAAATAAACTTGAGAACATGCATAGGACATTAGATCGGTTTTGTAATGGGAATAAGAACCTAAACTTGCTGCAGAATTCTTCCAAGTCTTGCAATGATAAAATTGGTTTAGGTTTTGATTGACATGCTCATGCTAAGGAACATCCACCTAAAATTGTAAAATCATTAGGAAGTGGTTTGATTCAAACAGTTCCTAAACAAAAAGAAGTGGTTTTTAAATCTGCAGGAGTGTTGTCACATTCAGGTTCAAATAAGCATATTGCATGCTCATCTAGACATGAACACAAAGTTAAATTTCATTGTACCTATTGTGGTAGAGATGGTCATGTCATATATTTTTGTTATAGACTAGCTAAACAACATAAAAAGGAAAGAATGCAAGCTAGATCTTATAACTCTCATGCAAAATTTGCTGCACATACTAAACCGAATGTCAGGAACATGCAACCTGCTGTTATGAGTCAGAAATATTCAAAGTTTACCTCCGGAGCTTCAGTTTTTGCCTGCGGAGCTTCAGTTTTTGCCTCCAGACCTTCTATTTTTGCCTCCGGAGCTACTGATTTTCGTGCTACACAAGTTACATCTCATAGGTCAGTAGTTAAGAACAAAAAATCTCAAATTTTGACTCATAAACCTGCTGTTTTATCTCAGCTTTCGCATGTTATTCCTGCTGGACGTCGTGTGACTCAGTACTGGATTCCTAAATGCATTTTAACTAACCCCAGTATTGAGTCATCGACGTATTGTGCTTCTATGTAGGTTACACGCTTGAGGAAGGAGAACATTTGGATTGTGGATTCGGGTTGCTCACGCCACATGACCGGTAACAAAGAATGGTTCTCCTCTCTCTCTTTTGTGTCACGTGTAGAGAATGTTACTTTTGCTGATAATTCTTCAACTCCTATAATTTCTAAGGGTTCGGTTAGAGTAAATGATCACTACACTTTGAAGGATGTGGCACTTGTCAAAAATTTGAAATACAACTTGCTTTCTATTTCACATTTGCTAGATGAAAATCTGGAAATTATTTTCAATAAAAACTGCTGCAAAGTTGTAGGTTCAAATAGTGAGCTTTATTTTTAACATGTCTCGGTTTGGAAGAGTTTTTAAAGCTGATTTTGATATGTGTTCCTCTAAGCATAGATGTCTAGTTGCAAATGATTCCAAAGATTTATATTTTTGGCATCGTAGACTTGGTCACGTAGGCTTTGATCATCTCACGCGTGTTAGTGCTCTTGATCACATACGTGGGCTGCCTAAGCTTAAAGGGGACAAAGAAATTGTGTGCTCTTCTTGTAGACATGCTAAGATGGTTGCAGGTTCACATGCTCCTCTCACAATGACCATGACAACTGAACCGCGTCAACCTTTACACCTTGACACCGTAGGACCTTCACGTGTTCAATCCTTCGGAGGTAAATGGTATGTTCTTGTGATTGTTGATGACTATTCTAGATACTCTTGGGTTTACTTTATCGCATCTAAGAATGAAGCTTTTAGTCACTTTAGAACTTTATTTCTTAGATTATCAATTGATCACCCAGGATCTTTAAGAGCAATTAGAAGTGATAATGGAACCGAATTTAAAAATCAATCGTTTGATCACTTTTGTGCTGAAAATGCAATAGATCATCAATTTTCTTCACCATATGTACCTCAACAAAACGGTGTTGTAGAGAGAAAGAACAGAACCTTAGTTGAGATGGATAGGACAATGCTTGATGAATATCAAACTCCTAGGAAATTTTGGGCTGATGCAATTGCAACCGCTTGTTATGTCTCAAATCGTGTTTTCTTGCGTGCTAAGCTAGGTAAAATACCATATGAGCTCAGGTTTGGACATAGGCCAAGTGTCACACAGTTTAGGGTCTTTGGTTGCAAATGCTTTATTAAGAAACATGGTAATCTTGATAAATTTGAAGCTAGATCTGTTGATGGCATGTTTCTTGGTTATCCATCTCATACTAGAGGCTACCGTGTGCTTTTACTTGATACTAGCAAAATTGTGGAGACTTTTGAGGTTTCTTTTGATGAAGCTAGTCCAGGTACTAGTTCAAATATTGCAGGTCCAGATCCATATCCGCAGGGGGAGAGTATTTTCGCTGAAGAACAGGAAGAAGTGGTGCTGCTGCCCGAAAATTCAGCAGCTAATGACATTGTTCCAGCTCCTGATCTTGATTCACAGCCAGCACCGACGACCACCATTGCTGGTCCAGATCCTCCTCACGTCTCAAGCTCATCTATTTGTGATGAACATGAAGAAGAAGAAGCTTGTGAAGTGTCCACTCCCCTCCGGATTCTCAAAAGTCATCCTCCACAACAAATTGTTGGAAGCTTGCATGAACGAGTTACAAGATCCAGGTTTTTCGACCCCAATTCTCATGCTCATTCTGCTTTTGTTGCTTCTTTTGAACCCAAAGATATATCACACACACTCACTAATGAATCTTGGATTATTGCCATGCAAGAAGAGTTAGAAAATTTTGAAAGAAATAATATTTGGAAACTTGTACCTCCACCTCAAGTTCACACTTTAATTGGAACTAAATGGTTGTTTAAAAATAAACAAAGTGAGGATGGGGTTGTGGTTAGGAATAAGGCTAGGTTGGTTGCTCAAGGTTTCACACAAGTTGAAGGTCTAGATTTTGATGAAATTTGTGCTCCTGTTGCTAGATTAGAAGCCATAAGAATTTTGTTAGCTTTTGCTGCATCTAAAGATTTTAAGCTATATCAAATGGATGTTAAAAGTGTTTTTCTTAATGGCTACATAGATGAGGAGGTTTATGTCGAACAACCACCTGGTTTTGAAAATCCAAATTTTTTTAATCATGTTTACAAACTGTCCAAAGCCTTGTACTGTCTCAAACAAGCCCCTAGAGCATGGTATGATAGGTTAAAAACATTCTTACTTGAAAAGGGGTTTACCATGGGCAAGGTTGATAAAACTCTTTTTGTGCTTAAGCATGGCAATGACTCATTATTCGTTCAAGTGTATGTGGATGATATTATCTTTGGTTGTGCTTCTCATGATTTTGTGTCCAAGTTTTCAGCTATGATGAGTTCAGAATTTGAGATGATTATGATGGGAGAACTCACGTACTTTTTGGGGCTGCAAATCAAGCAAACCAAGGAGGGTACCTTTGTGCATCAAACAAAGTATACAAAAGATCTCCTAAGGCGCTTCAACATGGGCAAAAGCAAGCCTCTTCGGACACCAATGGGAACAGCAACAACACTTGAACTTGATGAAGATTGTGATCTCGTTGATCAAAAAGAATATAGAAGCATGATCGGATCACTTTTGTATCTCACGGCATCAAGACCGGACATACAATTCAGCGTATGTCTTTGTGCACGGTTTCAAGCCTCCCCACGTGCTTCACATCGTCAAGCCGTCAAAAGGATTCTCAGGTACTTACATAGAACTCAAGAATTTGGCATTTTTCTTCCTTCTTCCTCAACCGTTACTTTGAAAGCTTTTTCCGATGCTGATTTTGGGGGTTGTAGGATTGATAGGAAGAGTACTTCTGGTGCTTGTCATTTTCTTGGTAATTCACTTGTTGTCTGGTCCTCTAGAAAACAAAGTTCAGTTGCACAATCAACAGCCGAATCTGAATATGTAGCTGCTGCTAGTGCTTGCTTACAAATTCTTTGGATTGTTCAAACACTTAAGGACTATGGGGTTGATCTAGATAGTGTTCCACTGTTTTGTGATAACACTAGTACTATTTGCATTGCTAAAAACCCCGTGCAACATTCGAGAACTAAGCACATTGACATTAGGTATCACTTTCTCCGTGATAATGTCGAAAAAGGGAACATTGTGCTTCACCATGTAGATACCGAACAACAATTGGCTGACATTTTTACAAAACCTTTTGATTTCACTCGTTTTTGTTACATTCGTAGTGAAATAAGGGTTATGCATCCTCATGGCTTAATTTGAGGGAGAATTTTGAAACTTGGGAAGTCTATGTGTGAATCTGAAATTAAAATAATATGAGCATAGTATTTCATGCATATATGACTTTGTGATTCCTTTTTCATGTTGAAAGTTCTTACTACATTACTCATGTTATACATTTTGTAGTTTTTACCATGTCTAGTAATTGGAATAATTACTTACACTAAATCTGGTCATGGTCGAACTTTCTTGCTGTTTTGAACTTGTTGCATGCTCACAAGTGCTTTTAATCATAAACAATTAATCAAGTAATCAACTCACATGTTGAGTTTTTATGTTCAAATAAAAAAATGAGAAAAGATCAAGAGAATATGCATGCATCGCACTTCTTCTTTTGAGATGGCTTATCATTGCACTTAGATATGAACTTGAAAGGAGTTGTGTATGACTAAAACCATGTCCTTAAGCTTCTGACTGTCAAATGACATAGGCTTGGCTTGGTTGGTTAGAATAAGGCTGATGCTGCATATAATCTCTTGCAAATGTCATAAGATCAAAATTTTTGCTTTAAATGATAAATAAAATGCAGCAACAAGTGTCATGCTTTCAGGTCTTGAAATAGTTAAGTTTGTGAGATCATGACTTGCTTAAATTGAAAATTACACTTGATCTCTAGCATGGCTTACACTACTTTATGTATCTCATTGATGTGATAGTGTAAGTTACTTGATAGTATGATTTGGATGAGCTTTGTTTTATATGTATATGTTATAATGTGCTCATAAAAAATTAAAATTCTCTTTTGTACCTTGCTGAATACATTGTCAAAGGGGGAGAAATTGACCACACATTGCACACATTCACAAGTGTTTTGGCACGATGCTTCTCAGGGGGAGAATTTTTGGTATTTTTGTTTTTCTTCTCATTTTATTTCTGATTTACAAAGAGGGAGAAATTGTTTTCAAAACTTTTTATGTGAGTAAGCCAATGTTCGGATTCTAAGCGGTGTTGCCAATGCATTCATCAAGGGGAGATTGTGAGACCAATGTGTGCTGAATACATTGGCTTTGACGATAAAAGTTTTGAATACTACCAAAACACCTTTTTAACAAGGTCCGACTCTAGGTCCGAGCTCCTACAAGGTCCGACGATAGGTCCGACTTGTTTTGGGTAGCTCCGACAAGGTCCGACGTAAGGTCCGACTTGCTTTGTCTAGGTCCGACTTGTTTTTGCTAGCTCCGGTGCTAGGTCCGGTTAGCTTTGGTAAGGTTTGGAGCTTGATTGCAATGGTTCTGCTTTTAACTTGCATTGTTTTGAACTTGCTTTACTCTTATGGAAAGTTTGCTTAGTATTATTTTACTAAGTTTTTGGTGTGTTTTGGTGGTTATGGCTGATATCATTTTCCTATGATTTACAACATGCTTAGGTGAGGTGCTCACGTAAGATGTTGTTGTTTCGGAACTAACGAGAGTCAAGTCGAGGACTTGTGCTCGGAAGTATTGGTTGTTTATTCATGTGCAGGTGTTGCTTGAGTTCAATACATGGCTGGTGACGGGATCCATTGAACTAGTCTT
This sequence comes from Neostapfia colusana, assembly GCA_030760725.1. Lineage (NCBI taxonomy): Eukaryota > Viridiplantae > Streptophyta > Magnoliopsida > Poales > Poaceae > Neostapfia > Neostapfia colusana. The sequence goes on along the minus strand of JASWHV010000009.1, from coordinate 35,432,918 downwards.
AGGGAGAAGATGAGATTCAACAACCAAGTTCGGGAGGAATTGTGGTTGAGTTGATCAGGAGGTTGTGCAGTATGTTTGAATCAAGAACAATGCATATGAAGGTATCTTGGACGTCGTTGGAAGATGTTTGCACGTTTGCAAGGAGTGCATGGACGTGGCTGCATGGTTCCAAGGCGTGATGAAGAGATGTGGACGTACAGAATTGGTTGGAAAGGTCCAACCGACTAGGTTATGGACTCAGGGTTCGGCTGAGTCGTGTTTGACTCAAATATGGAAAGTTTTGAGTTGGTTATGATAGGATTTCGTGTGGGACATGAAGTTGAGTTGTTTTAGAAATGTTTGGGACGTTCCTAAGGTGTTTGGAAGTCTTAAGATTGCTTCTATCTGTGTATAGAAGAGTCTTGAGCAGTATTGGAAAGTTACAGTTTGAATCCAAGTAGGAGTAGGAGTCCTAGTTTGAGTTGAGTTGGCCTTTGGGCTGGTTATATAAGCAAGGGAGGCTAGATCTCGTGGAGCACGACTTTGGGGCTGTTTATCTTGTGTTTTGACAAATAAAATTCGTATTCTAAAGGAATTTTTGTGCCTTGTTCGTCCGACTTGTTTCAGACAAGTTTTTCTCGTCGAGTTTCTGTTCAGCACTACCTTGCTTCGGTGGTTTTATCATAACTCGAGCTTTACAGATCCAATTGATGTGATTCTTTTTGGATTGTCTTCAAAACTTGATTATCTATCATCTGTGAAAATTTCACGGTCATTTAATTCTGATCTACACGAGTTTCTTTGCAGCATTCAAGAACTGTTTTTCTCGCGTAGGACAGATTGACCTTTGTTCGATCTTTCGATCGTAACTTGAGTTTCTCTCAACGGATTTTCATGATTCTTGTTGTGACGTCTTCGTGACTTGATTATCTACAATCTATACTAGTTTTGTCACAGTTTCACACGTTTATATTAGTCGCACACACGATTTCTTTAACAGACGGTTTTCTGCTGATGGGTGTTTTGTTGCTTCCGCTAAAAAGTTTTTATCTACCATTCACCCCCCCTCTGGTAGCTTTACATGTGTACTTTGATCCTACACGATCACTTGCGGTCGCTGCAGCAAAAAGAAGCACCAAGGGGTGCTCTAGCTGTTCCCCGTGCTGCACCAGCAGGTTGCACTCGGGTGTGCGCGGTTTAAGCCGTCGAAGTCCAGAAAACGGAAGGAACCGGCGGAGCTGTGGTTCGGCTCGCTGTCGACAGCCCAATCCGGACATCCTTGCCGACCACGTGCTACACAAGAAAGGTGTGTAGGGGTCCCTAGATGGTGTAGCCGCAAACCATTCGGCAAATAATCCAACGGGTAGCAAGAATTTTAGAAAGTCCCGAACCCTAGTGCAACTGACCGAGCTTGGCTAAAACCAAAAATTCGGCTTACACGCTGAATCAATGGTCAAGCTAGCTCGCAAGTAGCTCCTACACCTCCTAGCATCTCTCCTCGAGGAAGAACTAAGCACAACCGTCCAGAAATGGCCGAGTTATAGCAGTTTCCCTAGCCGCCAGTGTAAACACGGCTCGGGTCGCCGTCGAGAGTGGGTTTGCAGGCATTTTTAGCTTCCGAGGCTGCTCACGTCGGGTTCCTCGTGACCCACTGGTGCTACCCAAGCAAACCGTGACTCTTTTCATGCCTCGGAGAGTGAGAACGACCTCGCCGGAGCCCTAACCTCCGCGGTTGACGTCGCACGGCCGTTTCCGGTCACCGCCGGCGAGCTCCGACCCCGGAGGCAAGTTCCACGTGGCGAGATAGGGCTAGGCGGCCAGTTCTAGCGCTGGGGCGGTCGGGAAGTCAGTTCCAGCGACCCTCGCTGGAGGGCACCGCCGCCAAACTCGCGGGCGCGCGCGAGGAGGAAGAAGGCGGGTGGTGGGGCCCACCCGCAGAGTTTAAACATTTCTGGGATTTTTCCAGTTTTAGTTCAAACTTCATTTGCATATAATTTCTGCTAGGAAGCTCCAAATTCAGTGAACCAAATTTTGCTGAACTCAGCTTTTTGAGTGCTTTCCAGCAACACAAATTTCATCTCATGAAACTTAATAGTTTTCCAGAATTAATTCCCTAAATTTTGAACTGTTAGGAATTTTATCTGGGGGATTACTTCATGAAAAATTCTGAAATTTGGCTGGGAGGTTCATTGGAAAATCCATGAGCCACAGTAAAATTTTCATACCCATCCAAGTTCATTTAGTCCCCCTAATGGGGTGATTAAATGAACTGCCCTGAGAAAATAGAAAAATGTACAGAAACATTTTTCAGATTTTCTCAAATCTTGTTTAGGGCATAACTTCCTCTAGAATTCTTCAAATGACATGAAACCAATTCCATTAGAACCATCTCAAATTATAGTTTCCAGAAAGTAATGGTTGGAGCCATGAAAACCCCTGGAATTCCTTAGAAGCTCTAATATTGACCTAATAGGCTTTTATTTGTACAAGGCTCAAATGAACTGTATTTCAAATGAAAGTTGGTCAAGACTCTGGTTAGGACCCTACCAAGTCACCATAAAAATTTCAGAACCAAAGGGGAGGGCAAGCTAGAGTTATGGTAATTACTTATCCAATTCTAAACATTGCATTTAAATTGACATATAGTATATCGTTTATGTGTAGTCGCTGAAGGCGAAGAAACTCCGGAAGTGCTCGACTTCCTTCTTCCGGACGAAGCCCTAACCCCTGACCAGCAGCAACAAGGCAAGCCCCGGTTTGCATTAAACCATTTTATAAAGTTTTGCTTTGTTTACATACTTAGTGTGAGGTATATTTATGTGCATTAGGTATAGGATGGATGAAACCCCAAATGCATAACCAGATTTTCCTATAAGAGTGAGGGTAGTGTCTAAGACCTCGAGTAGACAGGCTATGCTTAATAATTCCTAGAACTTCGGTACAAGTCGAGTAGTTGGAATCTACTCGTGAGTTTAGGCTTGGGACACATGGGATTGGTTTGAGTGATGTTAGATCACTTTAGTAATGAAAATGAGACTAGACAGTGGCTAGGACGCAGCAAGAGGAAGTCTTGTGTGCGCAACCCTGTCCGTGTCGATTGAGGACCGATCTGTGTGCGGCCCACGCTGATCAAGTTTGAACGTACCAAAGGCATATCGGATATATGGGCCCCGGTAAACCAATGTATCCTAAACCTCCGGGCGTTGAGGCATAACGCACCGATTTATAGGTGTAGGCTGAGGGAAGCAAGGTGGAAATCTGCTAACGGGCATAGAGAGATGCTCCGTGTAAAGAACATCCTGCTCGTTTCGGTGCGACCGGTTTGACGTTTGGACTGTTGGGTGAAAGGTTGTCCCGTACGACATCGGGTGAGCGTGCTGTGCAGCTCCACGAGTGGGCGTACGTGACGTGCTCTTTGGGTGTCCCTGCAGGTGTATATCGAATCGATTCGCCGTCCCTCGCGGTGAAGAGTACCACTTGGTCACTGAGTCGTGACGTAGGCTAATATATGAAATGTGATGATTCAATATTGCTGTTATGCTATAATTGTATTGCTACATGTGTGCCACTAAATATTGCTCACTAAATTTCATATTCATGAACTGTTAACTTGTGGCTAACAGATGAACTAAGGATGAACTTGTAGGCGTGTCCATTTGCTGAAATTTACCATCCCATGATCTTGTACACTACATGTAGAGTTTCATGCCTAGGTGAGTCGGTTAAGTCTTGTTGAGCCATCGTGCTCATGGTTGCTGCTTAAGTGTTTTTCAGGTGAGGAGCCACCCACGGACTCGGGCTACGAGTCCACCGGTGAGGGTTACCCTCCGTCGGGGACCACGGCTGAGTGGGAGTCGTACACGCCGCGCTAAGCTGAGGAGTGCAGCTAGTGTGGGTTGCCCTAGGGCTGGGCAACCAACTTTTGCTAGATAGGCAGGCGTGAGTTGTACAATTTTAACTTCCGCTGTGTAATACAAACACTAGTTTGTAACTGAGTAGTGTACTAATTTGTACATTTCAGTTGGTTTTCAATGTAATACAATGTATCCTTATGATGTGTGCTGTCGGGTGTCGCACCGTGCGGCACCACCCTCTGCAATCCTGGATGAGCGGATTCCGGTCCGCCACAGGCTGGTATCAGAGCTGCATTGGGGATAGCACGCTAATTAAGGACTGTATTACGGGAAAACTTAGGTTTATATTGAGGATTCGGTAGTTTCCCAAGTAAGGACTATATTAGCATAGTTACTTAAAGTGTCAAGACTAACATATGTGTTATAATTATGTATTTTAATTATGTAACGACGCACCTACGCTCTGGTAAGAATGGTAAGGAACGATACTGAAAGCGGTTCAATTTTGGTTAGCTCCCCTGACGAGGAACGTTGTTTTAGGGATAGGTCTCACAGCTTGGTGTGAGACGTCAATATGAAACTCTTGGACTCTTCATGTTCCTGAGTTCATATGAAACGCTGATCCCTAGCACGCATTAGGCAAGTAAGTGGAGACCCCATCGCGTGGTCAGTAACGCGAGAGTGTGTTAGCCCAGGAGGACATACGCAGCGCTTGCCATCGGCGTGCCCTGCAGGGCTGTAGGTGGTATCTGTTGGGGTGATAAAATTCCCAACCGTGATGACCCGTTCGTGCTCTACTCGGGTTCCCCGTCGTGTGGTGTTAAAACACGATCACGTACCTTGAGACGTGGCTTAACTCAAGGACGGCCGTATGGCAATGATACGGGCATTTGTATTTACTTTCAAATATGGTCCTGCCTGAAAATGAAAATAACCTTTGAGTGCATCATTATTGTGTGGTATTCTGCATGTACTAACCACGTATGTATCCCGTGTAGTACCCGTGTGTGAGAGACCGTTTAGTGCCACAATTGAGACGTATATGCCGGTATAATCCGGTTAGGCTTTTCTTTTTGTGAGGAATGTAGTACCGACATATCATAGGCATGTGCATGAAAGATAATGATAACAAGGAATTAAAATCACTATGTTTCAACATTTAGGATCCTGGTTGGGTAGAAAAATTTAATAGTTGATCAGTGTAGTCAAAGGGATGGAAAAACAGAGTGCTCTGTTTTGAGCAGCAAGTTTGCTGAACTTTGACAGAGCATAACTCGCAGATTATTTAGCCAATGGAGGTTTGGTATATATTTAAAGAAATGTGTTTAAGCACTCTACAACTTTGTTGTATACTCCCAGAGCTGAATCACACCTTAAGATGGCTTAAATCCCAGAGGATTGTAAACTGTCCAGAACCAGGACAGATTTAAAACACTCTCTGGACTGTTCTGTTTTTCAAGCATAACTTCCTGTAGAAAAATCTGAAATTATCATATGATACATCTTTGGAAAGGTTATGAGAGGTGTTACATATTTGTAATTCAAAGTTCCTGCAATTGCAGCACGGAATGAAGCTGAAATTAGAGTTGAAAACAGCAACTTCTAAAGGAGGTGCTGTTGAAATTCTTCCAGAAATTCTGTTGACGTTGAATTACCATAACTTTTAAACCAGAGCTGATCTGAGGGCAAATAAATACTCGTTGGAAAGATACTGAAGTTAACTTTAACTTTGGTATTCAGCTTGAGTCATGAAAATGCCCAGAACCAGATCAAAATCTGGGACATGTAGAAACTGGTCATTCTGACAGAGAAATGGCAGTTGAACTCATTTGAGAGATTGTTGTACCCTAGGGGGTTTAAGTACTTCCAATGGGGTAGAACATACTCATGAGTGGTTATTTTCAACTAGTTAAAGATTTGAGTATATGTCTTACTCAAGTTTCTTTTGCTAGAGACCATGCTTGTGTCGTATTGAAGAAAAAAGGGTAGTATACGTGATGACAAAGCGATTTCAATGTCTCGTAGTGACCAAACCTAGTTGAGATAAACATCCAAAGAGGGAGTCCATCAAGTTGGATTTAACTAGCTTGTATTTGGTCTGGTAATGGTGTAGCTTGTGCAAAGTTATTACATTATCTGTATACAAGATGTATCGCAGGTTTTACTGTCATTATGTTTTACGCCATTTTATTGAGCTGTATGAAGTATGTTGCGGGACTGATGTTTATTGTCCTATGGTTGCCGATGGTTCGCACTCAGACCATGCATGAGATTGGTGGCTCTAGACAGCAGGGTGTTGTGATGGTTCGCACTCCCAGCCACCTGCCTACGACAGCACCCCGCAGCAACAACCACCACCGCCGCCTCCGCTTACGCTAGCGGATGTGATTGCGTCACTGGTGGGTGGTCGTGAGGAGCAGACCGACCTGCTCCGCACGATCGTGCAGAATACGTCCCAGGCAGGGGGGCGTCAAGAGAGGGGGCCTCGTGAGCCCCATGTTGTGACGTACTCGGATTTCATGAGTATGCACCCTCCGGTGTTCATAGAAGCAGCAGAACCCCTGGAGGCCGACAACTGGCTGCGGACCATTGAGTCCAAGTTCGGTCTGCTCCAATGTACGGAGCGGCAGAAGCCTCTGTTCGTAGCGCAGCAGCTTCATGGTGCCGCTGGTGCGTGGTGGGCAAATTATGTCGCCTCACGTCCGGCTGGCCATGCCGTGGAGTGGGAAGAATTCCGGGAGGCGTTCCGCGCCTACCATTTCCCTCCCGGGATAATGAAGAGGAAGTTCCAAGAGTTCTTGGAGCTGAAGCAGGGCGGGAGGAGTGCCCATGACTACTCCCGTGCCTTCAACCATCTGGCGTAGTATGCGTCGGATTACGTCTCCACCGAGGAGAAGAAGCGGGAGCACTTCTATCGGGGTTTACACCCCGAGATGAAGACGCATCTCGTCCAATGTAATCGCGGCACCTTCAACGACCTCGTTAATGCCACGATCATGCAAGAAGACGCTCAGCGAGAATTGGCGGCTGAGCAGCGAAAGCGCAGCACTCCACCCAGCAGTTGGGGTGGAGCTCCCCAGAAGTACCGCATGATGTATCGGAGACCATCCGAACAGCAGTGGCATCCACCGGCGCGACCTCAGCAGTTCGGGGGTCATTCATTTCAGCCGTCCCTGTTCCGACCGCCGATGCCACCACCGCGACCGCAACAGCAGCAGCAGACGGTACCCCAGGCATTTCCACCGCCACAACGCGCCCTGGGTTTCCGTCCGCCGATCAGCGGAGGACTGCCTCGCTACACATGCTTTACGTGTGGCCAGGCGGGCCATTTCTCGAAGGACTGTCCCCAGGGGCAGCAGAGCAGCGGGCAAGCCCAGTTCCAGGGCGGTCGAGGCCGACCTCCGGTTAAGAAGGTTGGTCAGCGGACTGGGGGCGTTCGCAACCTCAACAACGAGTACGCCCCAGAGGGAGAGAACATGCTGGCGGGTACGTTCACTCTCAACAATCAAGCGATCATCATATTATTTGATTCGGGTGCAACCTATAACTTCATAAGTGCATCATATGTGGTTAAGCATCAACTGGAAGCCTTTCCCACCGAGTGTTCTTATATGATCTGCTCACCGGGAGGAAAGATTTCAGCAACTATAATGATTCCGAAAGCACCACTGTGCTTAGGTGGGAAGATATATCCCACCACTATGATTATTCTTGAGGGACAGAAGATTGATGCAATCTTAGGGATGTCATGGCTAAGCTACCATGGTGCTGTCCTGGAAATATTATCATGGACGGTTCATCTCAACTCCCCACTACACCGTCCGCAGTCCCTCATATTAGACAATCCAGTCCGGGAAGTTTCAGCAATCAATAATAATGAAGCTCTCAAGTTAGAGGACATCCCCATATCCCAGGAATACCCCGACGTGTTTCCGGACGATCTTCCGGGCATGCCACCTGAGCGGGATGTCGAGTTCAAGATTGAGCTTGCACCCGGGACTACTCCTATCTCACGGAGACCCTACAAAATGGCTCTGAACGAGCTGGCGGAATTGAAAGAGCAGCTCAATGATCTGTTGAGCAAAGGTTTCATTAGGCCGAGTTCCTCGCCTTGGGGATGCTCGGTGCTGTTCGTAAAGAAAAAGGATGAAACCTTGAGGCTGTGTGTGGACTACCGGGCGCTCAACGCCGTCACCATCAAGAACAAATACCCATTGCTCCGCATTGACATCCTGTTTGATCAACTTGTGGGTGCAAGTGTGTTCTCCAAGATGGACCTTCGCTCTGGATATCCTCAAATAAAAATCCGGGCGGAGGATATCCCGAAGACGGCCTTCTCGACGAGATATGGCTTATATGAGTATCTCGTCATGTCTTTTGGTCTCACCAATGCTCCGGCACATTTCATGTATCTCATGAACTCGGTGTTCATGCCGGAGCTGGACAAGTTCGTTGTGGTGTTCATTGATGATATCTTGGTTTACTCCAAGACAGCAGCAGAACACGTCGAACACTTGAGAATTGTCCTTCAACGATTGCGGGACCATAAGCTATATGCCAAGTTCAGCAAATGCGAGTTTTGGATCAGCCAAGTGCCATTTTTGGGACATATCATCTCAGCGGAAGGCATTGCGGTTGGCCCAAGTAAAATTGAACAAGTGCTGAAATGGAAAGCCCCTACTTCTGTCCATGAAGTCAGAAGCTTCCTCGGCTTAGCGGGATATTACCGGAGATTCATTCCAAGTTTCTCCAAGCTTGCTAAGCCAATGACAGAATTATTGAATAAGGGAACCAAATATGTTTGGAACCCGGCATGTGAAGGAGCATTCCAAGCATTAGTGAAGCATCTCACAACAGCTCCGGTCTTAGCTCAACCGGATACAACTAAGCCCTTCGACGTGTATTGTGATACGTCTGGCATCGGGCTCGGCTGCGTGTTGATGCAAGAAGGATGTGTGGTCGTGTATGGCTCACGCAAACTTCGAAACCATGAGCAGCATTATCCGACTCATGATCTTGAGCTCGCTGCTGTGGTTTTGGCGTTGAAGATGTGGAGGCACTATCTCCTGGGGAATTTGGTGCATCTCTACATCAACCACAAGAGCTTGAAGTATATCTTCACCTAGAAGGAGCTGAATATGAGGCAAAGGAGGTGGTTAGAACTAATCAAAGATTATGAGATTGAGATTCATTACCACCCCGGTAAGGCAAATGTGGTTGCCGACACGCTGAGTCGGAAGTCACATGTCCATAACCTCACCATTACACCGGTGGAGGAGGAAGAGCCGAGTTTATACTTGGTTCCTTATGGATCGCTCTACAACCTTGCGCTCATCCCTACCATTAGGGAGGACATCATTGCAGCTCAGAAGATTGATAAGGGCATGGCACATCTTTGGAGACGGATATACAATGAGGAAATCAAATGTTTCTGGAAAGATGATGAGGGGACGTTGTGGTTCAATGACCGCATAGTCATACCCCGGAACATGGAGCCAAGGAAGAAAATTCTTGATGAAGCTCACTTGTCTAAATACTCCATTCATCCGGGCGGCAACAAAATGTACCAAGATTTGAAAAAGAAATTTTGGTGGACACGGATGAAGTGGGAAGTGGCTAAGTACGTATCCGAGTGTGATACATGTAGACGAGTGAAAGCTGATCATATGAGGAAATCAGGGCTGCTGCAACCCCTGAAAATTCCAGCATGGAAATGGGAGGATGTGAGCATAGATTTCATTGTGGGATTACCCCTGATTTCCAACAAGCATGATTCCATTTGGGTGATCGTTGACCGGTTAACCAAGTCGGCTCACTTCATTCCCGTGCATACACATTTCGATGCCAACAGATACGAGGAGTTGTATATTGCAAGAATCCTATGCTTGCATGGAGTACCCAAGACCATCGTCTCAGACCGAGGGTCACTATTTGTATCTCGTTTCTGGGAGCAGTTGCACGCTGCTTTGGGTACTAAGCTGATTAGAAGCTCCGCCTATCATCCTCAGACAGATGGCCAAACAGAGAGGGTGAACCAAGTACTGGAAGACATGTTGAGAGCATGTGCCATCCACCACGGTAGGAACTGGGATGATCACCTACCGTTGGTGGAATTCTCGTACAACAATGGCTATCAAGCGAGTATCAAGATGGCACCCTATGAGGCTCTCTACGGTCACAAATGCCGCACCCCGTTAAACTGGTGCGAGTCCGGTGAAAGGGTCACATTCGGGGTTGATGTGGTGAACGACGCCGAAGAGCGTGTTCGGATGATTCAAGCTAACTTGAAGGCCGCCCAATCCCGGCAGAAGAGCTACGCTGATAAGAGGCGTAGGCCGCTGCACTTTGACGTCGGGGAGCACGTGTACCTCCGTGTATCTCTGATGAAAGGCGTGCACCGGTTCGGCGTGAAGGGGAAACTCGCTCCCCGTTTCATTGGACCTTATGCCATCACAGAGAAGTGTGGACCAGTGGCGTATAGACTGGAACTACCGGCATCTTTTGCTGGTTTTCACGATGTTTTCCATGTTTCACAACTGCGAAAATGTCTGAAATATACAGCCGCTGTACCCACCAAAGACATCGGCGAGCTGCAACCGGATTTGACATATGATGAGTATCCGGTGGCAATTATTGATTAGAAGGACCGGACCACACGTAGCCGAACGTTGTGGTTCTACAAGATACTCTGGAGTAACCACACCGCCGAAGACGCAACGTGGGAGAGCGAGGAATTTCTTCGCTCAAACTACCCGGATTTCATGGCATCTCATCACGGGTAATCTCTTCTTACATCGTCGTCTTTTCTTTTATAATCTCGGGACGAGATTCTTTTAAGGGGGGGATGTAAAATCCCAAGAGAAGGGACTTGCAAAAGTGATCAATTGCATCACCTCACAACACCACAGCTTATCTTGTGGATGTCTTGTGAACATTTGTGAAGAGCAAGTAACCACCATCAAAAGGGTGATTAGAGGGGAAAGCCCTAACTTCCAAAAAGTGGGATTTCTACATATGAACATGAAAGGATGAGCTCACCCCTAGACCTTATAAATAGTCTTGCGAAGGCTCAGGCCAAATTTCATGCAAACCCAATACTTTTTGAGACACTTTTGGGGGCATTTGAAAAAGGGGCCAATTTGAATGTAAACTCGAATTGCAGCAACTTTCATCACTTGAATTCAAAAGTTGACTTTATATTCATACTCAGAACATTTTTCTGAGTTAGTCCCCCAATTTTCAGCTCCATTGGAGCTCATCTTGTCGGGAGCCAAATTTGCATGAATTCAAAAACTAAATTTGAATTTCAAATTCAAATGGCCAGCAAATTTAGCCAAGCCAGTTTCAAACTTAGGAAATCAAATTCAAATAATGACTTGGAGGCTAAGTCTCACATTCAATTGTGAGTAGCTGGGATATTTTCAGTGAAAACAGAAAATGAAAAATTGGAAAAGAAATTAGAGGGGGAAGGGCCCACTGGTCAGTGACTGTGTTCAGAGGGAAACCGACTCGGTGGTTGTCGGTCAGCCGCCGGGGCTGGTTGCCGCCTCACGGCCTCGCCAGCGCACATCTGGATTAGCTCGTGCCCCCCTCCCGATGACCACGTACATGGCACAAACCGTTTTCGCTGCCTCCCTCGCCTACGCCGCTCTGCTCAGCTCCCGCGCGCGCGAAAAACCGGCAGCGGCGGTCGCGCCTTCGAGCCTCGGCACGCACCGGTGCCAATCATCGATCACTCACGGTCGCTGCAGCAAAAAGAAGCGCCAAGGGGTGCTCTAGCTGTTCCCCGTGCTGCACCAGCAGGTTGCACTCGGGTGTGCACGGTTTAAGCCATCGAAGTCTAGAAAACGGAAGGAACCGGCGGAGCTGTGGTTCGGCTCACCGTCGACAGCCCAATCCGGCCATCCTTGCCGACCACGTGCTACACAAGAAAGGTGCGTGGGGATCCCTAGATGGTGTAGCCGCAAACCATTCGGCAAATAATCCAACGGGTAGCAAGAATTTTAGAAAGTCCCAAACCCTAGTGCAACTGACAGAGCTCGGCTAAAACCAAAAATTCGGCTTACACGCTGAATCAATGGTCAAGCTAGCTCGCAAGTAGCTCCTACACCTCCTAGCGTCCCTCCTCGAGGAAGAACTAAGCACAACCATCCAGAAATGGTCGAGTTATAGCAGTTTCCCTATCCGCCAGTGCAAACACGGCTCGGGTCGCCGTCGAGAGTGGGTTTGCCGGCATTTTTAGCTTCCGAGGCTGCTCACGTCGAGTTCCTCATGACCCACTGGTGCTCCCCGAGCAAACCGTGACTCTTTTCATACCTCAGAGAGCGAGCACGACCTCACCGGAGCCCTAACCTCCGCGGTTGACGTCGCACGGCCGTTTCCGGTCACCGCCGGCGAGATCCGACCCACGAGGCAAGTTCCACGTGGCGAGATAGGGCTAGGCGGCCAGTTCTAGCGCTGGGGGCGGTCAGGAAGTCAGTTCCGGTGAACCTCGCCGGAGGGCACCGCCGCCGAACTCGCGGGCGGCGCGAGGAGGAAGAAGGCGGGTGGTGGGGCCCATCCGCAGAGTTTAAACATTTCTGGGATTTTTCCAGTTTTAGTTCAAACTTCATTTGCATATAATTTCTGCTAGGAAGCTCCAAATTCAGTGAACCAAATTTTGCTGAACTCAGCTTTTTGAGTGCTTTCCAGAAACACAAATTTCAGCTCATGAAACTTAATAGTTTTCCAGAATTAATTCCCTAAAGTTTAAACTATTAGGAATTTTATCTGGGGGATTACTTCATGAAAAATTCTGAAATTTGGCTGGGAGGTTCATTAGAAAATCCTTGGGCCACAGAAAATTTTCATACCCGTCCAAGTTCATTTAGTACCCCTAATGGGGTGATTAAGTGAACTGCCCTGAGAAAATAGAAAAATGTACAGAAACATTTTTCAGATTTTCTCAAATCTTGTTTAGGGCATAACTTCCTCTAGAATTCTTCAAATGACATGAAACCAACTCCATTAGAACCATCACAAATTCTAGTTTCCAGAAAGTAATGGTTGGAGCCATGAAAACCCCTGGAATTCCTTAGAAGCTCTAATATTGACCAAATAGGCTTTTATTTGTACAAGGCTCAAATGAACTGTATTTCAAATGAAACTTGGTCAAGACTCTGGTTAGGACCTTACCAAGCCACCATAAAAATTTCAGAACCAAAGGGGAGGGCTAGCTAGAGTTACGGTAATTACTTATCCAATTCTAAACATTGCATTTAAACTGACATATAGTATATCGTTTTTGTGTAGTCGCTGAAGGCGAAGAAACTCCGGAAGTGCTCGACTTCCTTCTTCCGGATGAAGCCCTAACCCCTGACAAGCAGCAACAAGGAAAGCCCCGGTTTGCATTAAACCATTTTATAAAGTTTTGCTTTGTTTACATACTTAGTGTGAGGTATATTTATGTGCATTAGGTATAGGATGGATGAAACCCCAAATGCATAACAAGATTTTCCTATAAGAGTGAGGGTAGTGTCTAAGACCTCGAGTAGACAGGCTATGTTTAATAATTCCTAGAACTTCGGTACATGTCGAGTAGTTGGAATCTACACGCGAGTTTAGGCTTGGGACACACGGGATTGGTTCGAGTGATGTGAGATCACTTTAGTAATGAAAATGAGACTAGGCAGTGGCTAGGGCGCAGCAAGAGGAAATCTTGTGTGCGCAACCCTGTCCGTGTCGATTGGGGACCGATCCGTGTGCGGCCCATGCTGATCAAGTTTGAACGTACCAAAGGCATATCGGATATATGGGCCACGGTAAACCGATGTATCCTAAACCTCCAGGCGTCGAGGCATAACGCAATGATTTATAGGTGTAGGCTGAGGGCAGCAAGGTGGAAAACTGCTAACGGGCATCGAGAGATGCTCCGTGTAGGGAACCTCCTGCTTGTTTCGGTGCGACCGGTTCGACGTTTGGACTGTTGGGTTAAAGGTTGTCCCGTACGACATCGGGTAAGCGTGCTGTGCTGCTCCACGGGTGGGCGTACGTGACGTGCTCTTTGGGTGTCCCTGCAGGTGTATATCGAGTCGATTCGCCGTCCCTCACGGTGAAGAGTACCACTTGGTCACTGAGTCGTGACGTAGGCTAATATATGAAATGTGATGATTCAATATTGCTGTTATGCTATAATTGTTTTGCTACATGTGTGCCACCAAATATTGCTCACTAAATTTCATGTTCATGAACTGTTTACTTGTGGCTAAAAGATGAACTAAGGATGAACTTGTAGGCGTGTCCATTTGCTGAAATTTACCATCCCATGATCGTTGTACACTACATGTAGAGTTTCATGCCTAGGTGAGTCGGTTAAGTCTTGTTGAGCCATCGTGCTCATGGTTGCTGCTTAAGTGTTTTTCAGGTGAGGAGCCACCCACGGACTCGGGCTACGAGTCCACCGGCGAGGGTTACCCTCCGTCGAGGACCACGGCTGAGTGGGAGCCGTAAACGCCGTGCTAAGCTGAGGAGTGCAGCTAGTGTGGGTTGCCCCAGGGCTGGGCAACCGACTTTTGCTAGATAGACGGGCGTGAGTTGTACAAATTTAACTTCCGATGTGTAATATAAACACTAGTTTGTAACTGAGTAGTGTACTACTTTGTACATTTCAGTTGGTTTTCAATGTAATACAATGTATCCTTATGATGTGTGCTGTCGGGTGTTGCATCATGCGGCACCACCCTCTGCGATCCTGGATGAGCGGATTCCAGTCTGCCACAATAAGCGTCAATGTGGGACAAAAACTTACTTGAAATATTTTTCTATCCCACCTATATTAGCATACATGTAGAGGAAAGCGGTCGTTCTTTCATCTGCGGTACAATTGTAGCTCCGACTACCACCAACAGTAGTGCCCTCTGCTGCAAAAATAGGGAGATCGCTGGAAGGTGGATGTTCATCCATATTGTATCGCATCGTCGAAGTATTTACATTGTGTTGCTCTGCAAAGTAAACACTTGAAAAGTATCCTACTTCCTTAAGGGTAAAAGCTTCGGCGATGCATCCTTCCACCCTTGCTTGGTTGCCAACCATTGGCTTCAGATATCTAAGTGCTCTTTCAATGTGATACATCCATCTATATTGCACAGGACCACCCACTTTAGCCTAAAATGGAAGATGGATAAGGAGATGTTGCATTGGATTGAAGAAACCTCGAGGAAAAAAATCTCCATCTTATATAATAGTACCGGTATCTCCTTCTCCAACTTATTCATCATCTCTACCGTGATTTCTTTAGCACATAGCTGTCTGTAGAAGTAGCTAAGCTCGGCTAGCACCTTCCACACCGCATCATCAAAATATCCACGAAACATAACAGGTAGGAATCTTTCCATAATTATGTGATAATCATGACTTTTCAATCCAATGAGCTTTCACGTCTTCACATTCACGACTCGCTTCATACTAGTTGCATAACCATCTGGGAATTTCAAACTTTTCAACCATATCATGACTTCTTTCTTTTCTTTAGATCAAAGACAGAAAGAAGCACGTGGCTTACCACCACTTTCTAAGAGCTCAAGAGTTGGACGGTTACAAAGCTCTGCCAGATCCTTTTGAGCCTTTATATTGTCTTTCGTTTTGCCCATCACATCCATTGTAACACCCCAAAATTTTGATTCAAAGCCCTAAATCATGTTAATAGGGGAATTTAAAAATTTTTGGACGTGTTGCATGTTTTGCAAAAATTCAAATTCAAACTGGAATTCAAATTAAACTCAAATCAGAAAAGAAATAGAAAAAGAAAAAGAGAAAGCAGAAAAAAACCGGCCAGTGGGCCGAAACCCACCAGCCGGCCCAGCCAGCGCCCGCGCCAGCCCGCAGCCGCGCGCGCTGCTGCCTCACACTGACAGGCGGGACCCACCCGATCTTCGTCTACCTCGCGTCGCGCCAGACTCCCTCGCCCCCGAATCAAAACCGATCGGGATTTCGGCGTATCCCCGCTGAATTCTGTTCGTAGGCGACATGGACATGATCTAAACCACCCCGCCGACCTCCCCCGTCTATAAAAACCCCGGCCTCGTTCCGTTTTTCCCACGCGATCGCCGATTTTTCCTCCGGTGAGAACCGAGACTTCTCCGGCGAATTCTGGCCGATCTAAGCTCGGAAATTCCGATCTAACTCGCTGGTCGTGATCCACCGCCTCCAGGGAACCTTGCAGGTGCAGAAAACTCGGTGATTTGCAGTGTAAACGCAGCGCCGATGAGCTTCGCCGTGGTTTTGCCTCGGACCTCGTCGCCGATCACTTTCCAGGACCTCCGAGCTCAAGAAACCCCCGAGGTGAGATCCCCGACCTCTCCTCCACTGATCTATGCCATAAAATCACAGTTCTAGGAAGAATTCTCGAAGATCCGATAGTCTCCGGCGAGATCGCCGCTTCCCGCCGCCGTGCGCCGCCGGCAGCGCCGCCCGCGTTCGATCAGAGCGACGTGGCCGCTTGTGCGCCGTCTATTTTAAATCGCACGGTAGGGTTTAAATCCCCGCGTATCGGTTCGGTGTTATAATCTCAGCCGTCGGTTTAAAATCGGACGGTCCACGTCAGCCCCGCGTTATAAAGACTGGAAATCTTACGTGCTACCCCCTGGGGTTCTCGGGAAATAAGAGCTAGCCCCGGAAACTTCTGATCTAGCCCCTGGAACTTCAGAAAATCATGAAAATTCATTTAAAAATCAGTTTTAAACCCTGGACTTAATAAAAATTAGGAAAAACACCTCTGATAAGTGTAGCTAGACCCCTGGGAATTCTGAAAATAATATTATAGACCCTGTAGTGGGGTAAGTTTAACTTTTTAGCCCTGTTTAGTATTTAATTTAGGAAATTGGATAAGTGGCTAGTGTTTAAAAATTAAAAAGTGGGACAAACATATTGTCATAATTAAATTAAAAACTTTCTCAGTATTTAGAAAACTTTGGAGTGAGATAAAAAATATTTTGGGCTGAGTTGAATCTGTTTAATTTATTATTCACATTTAGGGACACAATTTTAAGTAATGAATAGTTTTATAAAATAGGGAAAATAATTGTAAAATAGTTTACATCAGAGGAAAAGGTCAAAAATATATTAGTAAATATTTTAGATCAGAACCTAGTCTGTTTAGATGAGGTGTCTTGTTATTTTTATAATAAAGTTCACATTTAGGCATAGGAAATAAATCTGAAAATATAGCAACTAGTAAATGATAAATGGAGTTCTAAAATCCAAAGGATTCAGTTTAGGGTTGGTAGAAATTATGAAGACACATACGGAGAAGGAAAATACCTTTCATGCAGACTTGGTAGCTAAAAGGTGTAGTAATTGAATATAAGGAATTTATTTAAATTGGAAACTCATATATAAAGTATGCAAGCATAAATGTGAAAACAAAAGTAGGAATCATATACACATGATTAAAAGTGCATGCAAGCCACAAATCAACACACATAGAGTAACCACAACACATATAATGGTGAATGACTTTCATAAATATGAATATGTGGTTTGTTTGAAGTGGAAGTGTGAACTATGTCTTATGGATTGTTGTTTTTCTTTTGCTATGTGTGATGGTATGATGTAGAACCTGCTCAAGAGCAAGTTATTCCTTTCCAAGACCAGGACTACCCATTTCAAGAGCAGGAAGAAGGAGGCAAGTGTCCTTCACCACTTTGATCCTATGCTAGGATGTGTAGATAGAATTATTTGCATTGTCAATGGAAATATGAAACCCATGCTAGGAAGTTTCCCTAGAATTGCATTAACTTGTTTTCCTTGTAGCTTGGGTTGGGATTTATTTTATCATGTCATTCATTATTATGCATATGCTTAGCCATGCTTAGAATGGGATATTTGGGACATGAGATCATCAGTTTATTTTACCATACTCTTGAATGAGATCTTGTGAGTTATGTAGAGGTAGGGATCAAGGCAAGATGGATGTTTTGGTTGTGTGCTGGGTGCACGAGACTTGGGTTTGTGTTTAGTACTTGCCTGGATCCTAAGGACCGGTTCATGGAGCATGTAACCTGGCTTTACAGTGCCAACCACATGCTGAGATGGGGCAGCTTGGCCAATTAATTAGGTGTATCCCCGGCGTAGTATGGGTGTGTTGGATGGTGCGGGGAATAGGTGTCAGCTGGACTACCATATGAACCGCAAGGCTCAAGAGGGGGCCACTGCAGCGGGGTTGGAGCCTCTTGTATGCTGTTAGGGGTGAAACCTCAGTGGGCCCACACTCGTTGGGAATCCCTTTGTAAAGGCTTCGTAGTGATCTCCTGGCTACACACCTGGGAAGTGTGAATGTGGTTTGTAGCCACTAGCATAATGGAGGTTCTTTTAGTCCACCCGGCAACGGGGGATGAAATCACTACATGTGGGTACAGTGGTACAAACTCTGCAGAGTCAAAACTGTCATGACAGCCGTGCTCACGGTCAAGAGCGGCTTGGACTTATTCATGATTAGAGGATGGATGGTTTTGGAAGTCGTGGATGTTAAGCGGGGAGCTTAACATTGGGAATGAGGTTATGGTTATTTGATTATGATGATGGGATGGGAGTTTGGGACCATTTCACCTGTGTAGTAATGTAGGTGCTTAATAAGCTAAGGTGATAGGTATTACTTGCATAGTGCTTTAACCATGAGTTCAACCCTTCTCTTGTTCTAGCCATGCATGACATAACTTTCCCACACTTGCTGAGTACCATCGGTACTCAACCTTGCATATTTGTTGGTTTATATTGCTGCTCAGGTCAAGATAATGAGGTGGTGTATAATGACCAAGACTTTGGACCTGAAGAAGGTTTCTAGGTTCATGGAGACCCCCGGGCAACGCCTGTGACGGAGCCCTCAAGAATAATATTCCGCTGCTAGTTTATTTACTTGTGATGAACTTATTATTGTCCATCGAGACATTTTCTATGTAAGACTTATTTATATTCGACACCTGGCTTGTAATAAATGATGCTTCACTATTTGTCATCACATGTATGAGAAAATGATCCTGGCATACATGTGATATTCACTTGGTTGTTCTTCGGAAAAACCGGGTGTGACAGAAGTGGTATCAGAGCCAAGGTTGCCCGTAGGAACGTGGACCTAGGTAGAAATGGACGTATTTAAAGGCCCTATTTCCTTAAAAACTATTTTACAAGGTGTGTGTTGAAAAGTGTTATTTAATGGAGTCACTTTCTTCATCTTACCCCAACTTTCATTCAAAATAGGATTTTTGTTTGAGAGTTTATCTAACCTAATTTTAAATTCTTTTTGATTTAGATGGTTCGCATGATTCGCACCGCTCGCAAGTCCACAGGAGGGAGAGTTCCCGTAGTTGCCCTTGCCGAGAGGGAGGAGAGCCGTCCGGTGATGTACCTTTCCTATGGATTGGCAGTAGGAGGCTTATTGTGCCGTCTTCGGCGTATCCTCGAAGCCGCCGGCAATACGGGCAAGCTAATCATCCACTATAACTCCACCAGGACCATCCGTGAGAAGAGGGAAGAATGGAGTTTAGAGATGAGGATAATACACGAAAATCAGCTGCTTAAGATTCACCACTCTCCAGCTTGTAGAGCGACACAGGTCGATGCGGAGAAAGATGTCACCTGGGAGGCCATCACCTGCCAGAGACACATCTATCGTCGCCACTTGGTCAAAACTGAGTACATGTATGTCCTCCAGCGTGAGAGTGGTACCACGGAGTATAAGTACCCGCCGGTGCAGCAAGGGACTTCCCATGAGAACATGGACTTGTGCTTGGAAGATGCTTCTATGCTCAGCACTCGACTGCAGGAGTGTCAACAAGAGCTTCAGGATGTCCGGGACACCCTGAAGGAAACGGAGGCGTTGCTGCGAGCCTGTTTGAGGGCAAGAGAAAGAGGAGATGGGAATGAACTGTGTGTCACCGTGAATGATACATGGACTCCTGACTCCCCAGATCGCCGAGCGATCAGGCGTCGTCGCACTTCTCCACCAGCAGCCTCCCCACCCAAGGCAGAGTCAGAAGGCAGCCGAAATGATGAGGAAGATCCCGAGGAGCCAGCTCAAGAAAACGAGTAGCGTAGAGCCTTTCCCTTAAATTAGAAGGATGTCGAGTAGTCGAGTCGTTACGTAGTTAATGGTGTGTTAATGCTTGGTGTGTGACGTGAGTTGTGGAAGCCATGAGCAATTGTCCACAGCCTCGTCTTCAGATTGTTTTGCTTTGGTGTGTGAACCCACATGAAATAATAGTGCATCTATTTGGTGTGAGATATGAACCCTTGTAAAAGTATAACAAAGCCTCAACACTTCAAAGTACAAACAAATGAAAGTAGTAAGATGATACTAAATGCTTTCAAATTAACATTGGTCGATTCTACCAGATGGCCGGAAGAGGAAAAGGACGTGCTGCCAACCCCGCCAACAACAACGATAAGGCATGCAACCCTCATCTTTCTGGAGGCCAGGACCGGGGTGGTCGCCGTGAAGGAGTTGATCCCCTCCACCAAATGCTGGAGAATCAGAATCAGCTCATCCAGAACTTGACTCAAGTGGTGGCCAACTTGCATCAAGTTCCACCTCCACAAGCTGCACCACGCCAACCAAGGTTGAGTGAGTTTCTAGGAACTCAACCTCCAAAGTTTGCAAGTGCTACTGAACCTCTGGAGGCAGATGATTGGCTGAAGACCACTGAAAGCAAGATGAGGATCATCCAGTGCCAAGGGTATGAGAGGGTGCTGTTTGCCTCTCATCAATTGCATGGACCTGCTGCTGATTGGTGGACCGCCTATGTGGCTGCCCATCATGACCCTGAGAACATCACTTGGGAAGAGTTCAAGCGTAGCTTCCGCAACCATTACATCCCAAGAGGTGAACTCAAAAACAAGAGGAAGGAGTTTTTGGGGTTGCAGCAAGGTAACATGACTGTGAGGGAATACCTCACAAAGTTTACTCAACTATCCCGTTATGCCCCACGAGACATAGAGACTGATGAGCAGAAACAAGATTGTTTCGTGGAAGGACTTACCGCGGAGATGCAGTGTGCAATGTCCTCAAATGAGTATGAAAGCTTCCAAAAGATGGTGGACAGAGCATTTGTGGTAGAAAGGAAGCTAAAGGCCTTGGAAAATGAGAATAAGAGGAAGGCCAGTTGGTCACATCAAGCCTCGGGTAGCAACACCCGCCCCCGTCTGATGCAGCAACCAGCAGGGCAGACGAACCGTGCTGCGGTACCCTACTCAGCACCAAGGGGGTACAACCCAAACTACAGGCCTCCGGCAGCACTAGCACAGCCACAACGTCAGTTTGTACAGCAGCCTCGCCCCGCATATCCACCTCGACCAGCAGTGCAAGGACCCCCGAACCAACCCCAAGACAACAAAGGCCAGGCACCTAAAGTTGGGGTGCAATGTTTTAGCTGTGGTGAAGTGGAGCACTACCCCCATAAATGCCCAAAGAAGAAGCCTGTGCAGCCACAACAGCAGAATGTAATGAGAGGACGGGTGAACCACGTCACTATGGAGGAAGCACAAGAGGCACCCGACGTGGTAGTTGGTAAGTTTCCTGCCAATTTACACCTTGCAACCCTGCTGTTTGATTCTGGTGCTACCCACTCGTTCATTGCTCAAGGGTTTGTTAAGAAGCATGACCTAGCAACCACACAAATGAACCACATGCTAGCTGTAAACTCTCAAGGTGGAGAAATAAGGACAAGACAAGTGTGTCCCAAAGTGAACCTAGACATTAATGGGGTAGTATTTACTGCTAACCTCATAGTGATAGATTCACAGGGAATAGATATTATTTTGGGTATGGATTGGTTGACCAAACATAAAGGAATCATCCATTGTTCGACCAGAACGGTGGAACTAACTCACCCTAGTGGCACAAGAGTAAAGTTCATAACAATACACGAGCCTAGGAGGGACATCAAATTAAATCAAGTTGAGGTGAAAGTTGAGGAAATCAGGACCATCAGGGAATATCCAGATGTTTTTCCGGAGGAGTTGCCAGGTATGCCTCCCAATCGTGAAGTGGAATTCGCAATTGAGCTAGTACCTGGAACAGCCCCGATATACAAGAGACCTTATCGGATGGACTCCAAGCAGCTGGAAGAACTCAAGGATCATTTGAGAGAATTGTCGGAGAAGGGGTATATTCGTCCTAGTTCCTCACCATGGGGAGCTCCGGTGATATTTGTGCCCAAGAAGGACAGAACCCAAAGGTTATGCGTGGATTACCGTGCTTTGAATGAGGTAACCATCAAAAACAAGTACCCATTACCCCGCATTGAAGACTTGTTTGATCAGTTGAGGGGAGCTTGTGTGTTCTCGAAAATTGATCTCAGGTCGGGATACCACCAACTCAAGATAAGGCAATCTGATATTCCCAAGACAGCTTTTGTATCTCGGTACGGACTGTATGAATACACTGTCATGCCTTTCGGGCTAACTAATGCCCCAGCATACTTCATGTACCTCGTGAACAAGGTATTCATGGAATATCTGGACAAATTTGTGGTGGTTTTCATAGATGACATTCTCGTTTTCTCCAAAGATGAAGAAGAACATGAGAAACATCTAAGGTTAGTGTTGCAGAGGCTAAGAGCACACCAACTATATGCCAAGTTGAGCAAGTGTGAGTTTTGGCTGAAGAAAGTTCCTTTCTTAGGACATATAATCTCGGAGGGAGGAATCTCCGTAGATCCCGCCAAATCGAGGATATCCAGAAGTGGAAGACCCCTGAAAATGTCGGGGAAGTTCGAAGCTTCCTAGGATTGGTTGGATACTATCGACGGTTTATTGAGGGATTCTCCAAGATCTCGAGACCTCTCACCAAACTGTTGGAGAAGGGAATCACATTCACCTGGATGCCACATTGTGAGACGAGCTTTCAGGAGCTAAAGAAGAGATTGACAACAGCCCCAGTGTTGGTTATGCCAGATATGAAGAAGAACTTCACGGTGTACTACGATGCCTCTGGAAACGGGTTGGGATGTGTTCTCATGCAAGAAGGGCATGTCGTGGCTTATGCATCCCGACAGCTACGGAAGCACGAGAAGAACTATCCTACACATGACCTAGAGCTAGCCGCAGTGGTACACGCGTTGAAAATTTGGCGACACTATTTGATGGGAAAGAGGACAGAGATATATACGGATCATAAGAGTTTGAAGTACATTTTCACACAGCCAGATCTCAACCTCAGGCAAAGTAGATGGTTAGAGCTAATCAATGACTTTGATGTGGGCATCAACTATCATCCTAGGAAAGCAAACGTCGTGGCCGATGCTTTAAGTCGGAAAGTGCAGGTCAATAAGTTGAGCTTGAAGGACATGCCGGCAGAATTGAAGGATGAGGTTATAAGACTCAATCTATGCCTTGTGAATAGTGGTGAAGCCATCGCCATGGAAGTGGACTCCACACTAGAGCAAGACATACGCAATGGTCAAAAGAACGACGAAAAGATACAAGAAATCAGGCAACTCATCAAGGAAAATAAAGCTCCTGGTTTCAGTGAGGATGAACAAGGTACGGTGTGGCACGGGAAGAGAATCTGCGTGCCTGAAGTAAAGGAGATCCGTGAATTGATTTTGAAGGAGGCTCACGATTCCGACTATTACATTCATCCTGGAAGTACGAAGATGTACCAGGACCTCAAGAGCAGGTATTGGTGGTATGGCATGAAGCGAGATGTTACGGAACATGTTGCCCTGTGTGACACATGTCAGTTGGTGAAAGCAGAACATCAACGACCGCGGGATTATTGCAACCACTCAAAGTGCCTGAATGGAAATGGGAAGAAATCAGCATGGATTTCATCGTGGGATTGCCTAGGACCCAATCAGGATATGATTCGATATGGGTCATCATTGATAGGCTAACCAAGGTAGCTCACTTCATCCCCATGAAGGAAAGCTACAGCGGATCCAAATTGGAAGAGTTGTACATGTCAAGGATCGTGTGTTACCATGGAGTGCCAAAGAAGATTGTGTCGGATCGAGGGACACAGTTCACCTCAAGGTTCTGGCAGAAGTTGCACGAAACCATGGGAACCCATCTGAACTTTAGTTCTGCCTATCATCCCCAAACTGATGGGCAGACGGAAAGAACCAATCAGATCCTTGAAGATATGCTAAGGGCTTGTGCACTCAAAAACAATAGGAGTTGGGACAAGAACTTACCGTACGTGGAGTTTTCCTATAACAACAGCTATCAAGCTAGTATAAAGATGTCACCGTTTGAAGCCTTGTACGGGAGGAAGTGCAGAACTCCCCTATTTTGGAACCAAACAGGGGAAAGTAAAGTGTTTGGTCCAGAAGTACTCCAAGAAGCCGAGGCGAAGGTGAGGGAAATTCGCAACAACTTGAGGATAGCACAGACACGCCAAAAGAGCTATGCCGATGTACGAAGAAGAGAGCTCGTTTTCAACGTGGGAGACTATGTCTATCTCAAGGTGTCCCCTATCCAAGGACTTCGTCGGTTCAAGGTGAAAGGGAAGTTGGCACCTCGATACATCAGACCCTTTCAAGTTTTGGAGAGGAAAGGCGAAGTGGCGTATCAACTAGAATTACCGGCTCGTCTATCGGATGTGCACGATGTATTCCATGTGTCACAACTCAAGAAATGTCTGAGGACGCCTGAAGAGGTGTTACCCATGAATGAAGTGGATGTAGCTGTGGATTTGTCTTATGCCGAGCAACCATACAAGATTTTGGAGACAATGGAACACCTCACCAGAAATAAAAGAATCCGGATGTGCAAGGTGCAGTGGAAGCATCACTCAGAAGAGGAAGCCACCTGGGAGCGGGAAGATGAGCTCAAGGCACAATTTCCGGAATTGTTTTCTTAGAAACACCAATCTCGAGGACGAGATTTCTTTTAAGGGGGGTAGAGCTGTAACACCCCAAAATTTTGATTCAAAGCCCTAAATCATGTTAAGAGGGGAATTTAAAAATTTTTGGACGTGTTGCATGTTTTGCAAAAATTCAAATTCAAACTGGAATTCAAATTAAACTCAAATCAGAAAAGAAATAGAAAAAGAAAAAGAGAAAGCAGAAAAAAACCGGCCAGTAGGCCGAAACCCACCAGCCGGCCCAGCCAGCCCCCGCGCCAGCCCGCAGCCGCGCGCGCTGCTGCCTCACACTGACAGGCGGGACCCACCCGATCTTCGTCTACCTCGCGCCGCGCCGGACTCCCTCGCCCCCGAATCAAAACCGATCGGGATTTCGGCGTATCCCCGCTGAATTCTGTTCGTAGGCGACGCGGACATGATCTAAACCACCCCGCCGCCCTCCCCCGTCTATAAAAACCCCGGCCTCGTTCTGTTTTTCCCACGCGATCGCCGATTTTTCCTCCGGTGAGAACCGAGACTTCTCCGGCGAATTCTGGCCGATCTAAGCTCGGAAATTCCGATCTAACTCGCTGGTCTTGATCCACCGCCTCCGGGGAACCTTGCAGGTGCAGAAAACTCTGTGATTTGCGGTGTAAACGCAGCGCCGACGAGCTTCGCCGTGGTTTTGCCTCGGACCTCGTCGCCGATCACCTTCCAGGACCTCCGAGCTCAAGAAAACCCCCGAGGTGAGATCCCCGACCTCTCCTCCACCGATCTATGCCATAAAATCACAGTTCTAGGAAGAATTCTCGAAGATCCGAAAGTCTCCGGCGAGATCGCCGCTTCCCGCCGCCGTGCGCCGCCGGCAGCGCCGCCCCCGTTCGATCAGAGCGACGTGGCCGCTTGTGCGCCGTCTATTTTAAATCACACGGTAGGGTTTAAATCCCCGCGTACCGGTTCGGCGTTATAATCTCAGCCGTCGGTTTAAAATCGGACGGTCCACGTCAGCCCCGCGTTATAAAGACTGGAAATCTTACATGCTACCCCCTGGGGTTCTCGGGAAATAAGAGCTAGCCCCGGAAACTTCTGATCTAGCCCCTGGAACTTCAGAAAATCATGTAAATTCATTTAAAAATCAGTTTTAACCTCTGGACTTAATAAAAATTAGGAAAAACACCTCTGATAAGTGTAGCTAGACCCCTGGGAATTCTGAAAATAATATTATAGACCCTGTAGTGGGGTAAGTTTAACTTTTTAGCCCTGGTTAGTATTTAATTTAGGAAATTGGATAAGTGGCTAGAGTTTAAAAATTAAAAAGTGGGGCAAACATTTTGTCATAATTAAATTAAAAACTTTCTCAGTATTTAGAAAACTTTGGAGTGAGATAAAAACATATTTTGGGCTGAGTTGAATCTGTTTAATTTATTATTCACATTTAGGGACACAATTTTAAGTAATGAATAGTTTTAGAAAATAGGGAAAATAATTGTAAAATAGTTTACATCAGAGGAAAAGGTCAAAAATATATTAGTAAATATTTTAGATCAGAACCTAGTCTGTTTAGATGAGGTGTCTTGTTATTTTTATAATAAAGTTCACATTTAGGCATAGGAAATAAATCTGAAAATATAGCAACTAGTAAATGATAAATGGAGTTCTAAAATCCAAAGGATTCAGTTTAGGGTTGGTAGAAATTATGAAGACACATATGGAGAAGGAAAATACCTTTCATGCAGACTTGGTAGCTAAAAGGTGTAGTAATTGAATATAAGGAATTTATTTAAATTGGAAACTCATATATAAAGTATGCAAGCATAAATGTGAAAACAAAAGTAGGAATCATATACACATGATTAAAAGTGCATGCAAGCCACAAATCAACACACATATAGTAACCACAACACATATAATGGTGAATGACTTTCATAAATATGAATGTGTGGTTTGTTTGAAGTGGAAGTGTGAACTATGTCTTATGGATTGTTGTTTTTCTTTTGCTATGTGTGATGGTATGATGTAGAACCTGCTCAAGAGCAAGTTATTCCTTTCCAAGACCAGGACTACCCATTTCAAGAGCAGCAAGAAGGAGGCAAGTGTCCTTGACCACTTTGATCCTATGCTAGGATGTGTAGATAGAATTATTTGCATTGTCAATGGAAATATGAAACCCATGCTAGGAAGTTTCCCTAGAATTGCATTACCTTGTTTTCCTTGTAGCTTGGGTTGGGATTTATTTTATCATGTCATTCATTATTATGCATATGCTTAGCCATGCTTAGAATGGGATATTTGGGACATGAGATCATCAGTTTATTTTACCATACTCTTGAATGAGATCTTGTGAGTTATGTAGAGGTAGGGATCAAGGCAAGATGGATGTTTTGGTTGTGTGCTGGGTGCACGAGACTCAGGTTTGTGTTTAGTACTTGCCTGGATCCTAAGGATCGGTTCATGGAGCATGTAACCTGGCTTTACAGTGCCAACCACATGCTGAGATGGGGCAGCTTGGCCAATTAATTAGGTGTATCCCCGGCGTAGTATGGGTGTGTTGGATGGTGCGGGGAATAGGTGTCAGCTGGACTACCATATGAACCGCAAGGCTCAAGAGGGGGCCACTGCAGCGGGTTTGGAGCCTCTTGTATGCTGTTAGGGGTGAAACCTCAGTGGGCCCACACTCGTCGGGAATCCCTTTATAAAGGCTTCGTAGTGATCTCCTGGCTACACACCTGGGAAGTGTGAATGTGGTTTGTAGCCACTAGCATAATGGAGGTTCTTTTAGTCCACCCGGCAACGGGGGATGAAATCACTACATGTGGGTACAGTGGTACAAACTCTGCAGAGTCAAAACTGTCATGACAGCCGTGCTCACGGTCAAGAGCGGCTTGGACTTATTCATGATTAGAGGATGGATGGTTTTGGCAGTCGTGGATGTTAAGCGGGGAGCTTAACATTGGGAATGAGGTTATGGTTATTTGATTATGATGATGGGATGGGAGTTTGGGACCATTTCACCTGTGTAGTAATGTAGGTGCTTAATAAGCTAAGGTGATAGGTATTACTTGCATAGTGCTTTAACCATGAGTTCAACCCTTCTCTTGTTCTAGCCATGCATGACATAACTTTCCCACACTTGCTGAGTACCATCGGTACTCAACCTTGCATATTTGTTGGTTTATATTGCTTCTCAGGTCAAGATAATGAGGTGGTGTATAATGACCAAGACTTTGGACCTGAAGAAGGTTTCTAGGTTCATGGAGACCCCCGGGCAACGCCTGTGACGGAGCCCTCAAGAATAATATTCCGCTGCTAGTTTATTTACTTGTGATGAACTTATTATTGTCCATCGAGATATTTTCTATGTAAGACTTATTTATATTCGACACCTGGCTTGTAATAAATGATGCTTCAGTATTTGTCATCACATGTATGAGAAAATGATCCTGGCATACATGTGATATTCACTTGGTTGTTCTTCGGAAAAACCGGGTGTGACATCCATGCATGTGCTTAGTATACATTCATTTATGTTGCGCTTCTGATGCATAACATCAATGTTGTGCATTAAAATCAAGGACTTCATATACGGGAGCTCCCAAACTCCACATATATGAGTCCTATTGTGTTCCTCTCTGTAACCTACAAAATATCCAGGACGACTTTCATCTGCCTCCAGTTTGTTCAACATATCAGAAATTTCTGACCCATTTTGATGTTTCTGTGGTCCTTTTGTTACAACTGTGTCCTTTCTAAAGACATTCTTCTATTGTCGAAACACATGATTTTGAGGCAACCAACGTCTATTACAATCGAAGTGGCATATCTTGCCTCCATGAGCAAGACAAAAGCAATCCGTGTCCGAAGCACATATCGGGCACGTCAAACGACCATGAATGCTCCATCCAGAAAACATACTGTATGCTGGAAAATCATGGATGGACCATAAGTAAGCAGCCTGCAGGTTGAATTTCTGCTTCTTGTAACAGTCATAAGCTTTGACTCCTATCCACAAAGTTGTCAGTTCTTCAATCAACAGTTTCAACATCACGTTTAGTTGTGGCCTAGGATGATCCGGTCCAGGTATGATGAGACAAAGAAACATTAATTCATACTTCATACAAAGAGATGGTGGCAGGTTGTATGGAATGACAAAAATGGTCCAACACGAGTATGGCGTGGCGTTTGTACTAAAGGGCAAGAAGCCATCTGTCGCCAAACCCATGCGAACATTTCTCGTATCACTGGTAAACTCTGGATTGAAGCGGTCCAGCGCCTTCCATGCCTCACCGTCGGACAGGTGCATCATGACTCCATTGTTCTGATGTACACCTTCTTTGTGCCATCTCATGTGTTTGGTTGTTCTTTTTGAAATAAACAACTACTTCAATCGAGGTGTCTAAGTAACGAAGTTGCTTATGTGCAACTTCTGTCATCACATTATCACCATCGTCGCTAACAACTTCGACAAACCTCGATTTACCACATTTCAATCACTTGTTCTCTTTTGCATGCCCTTTCCAAAAAAAGCATACAATTGTCTGGACACAAATCAATCTTCTCATATTTCATACCGAGACCAGACAACAATTTCTTCGACCGATACATATCTTTAGGCACTTTATGGGGTTGTGGAAGCATATCACCGATCAATTTGATTAGGTCGTTGTAACAGTTGCTGAAAAATAAGTACTTAGACTTAATTGCCATAGTCTGGTGATGAACATAAGTAGGGTCACTTTTGTGTGTTCATGAAGCGGCTCTTCTCAAGCTTTAAGAATCTTGAAAAATGCTTCTACCTCTGTTGTTGGAGGATCCTCCGTAGCCTCTGGTTCAATAGCTTGTAGCATCTCATCCATCCGATCAACCCTCGTGTTTTCATCATCCTATTGAACTTCTTGTACAGCTTTAGAAGTTGTCTCGCCGTGAAAATTCCACACCTCATAATGTGACGAGTAACCGTTTTGACACAAGTGTATCGAAAGAGTCATTTTATCAAGCCACTTTGTGTTTCGACATTTCGTACATGGGCATCACACCTTATCGATCGTCGACAACGAAAAGGCTCGATCGACAAAAGCATCTATCTTTGCGAACCATTCATCTGAGTGACAACTATTCTTGTTCCAATCAGTGTACATCCAACTACGGTTTTCGCCCATGTTTGAGGCTACAGAGTAAAGAAAGGGAAATATTGTTAATTTATACTTCACTATATCTCACAACCATACTTCTATTGGGACGGATAGGTCCTAAACCCACCCGAGAGTGACCGAGAGGAACGTGCTTCTGACGAGACGCCAGGTCCGAATCCAGATGAAATTTTGGCAGCATAACCCCGTTGTTCTCCGACTACACGCCCGATAATTGTGCAGCAGAGAACATCAGGGTTACGCTGTCAAAATCTCGTCCGGATTCAGACCCGTGTCTCATCATAGGCACGCCCCCTCGGTCACTCCCAGGCTGTCCAAAAAGGGACAATTCCAAACCTACCCGGCTCACATGCGTAACGCATGTGAGACGGGCCAGTCTAAAATGGATGATGCATATTCTAAAGGTTTACGTTACTCATTCATTTTTTAGTAATTTACGAGAGAGAGAGAGAGAGATAGGAAAGAAGAAAGAGAGAGAGAGAGAGGAGGAGGAGAAAAATTGGGGTGACCATCAATGCGCGGGTTTGCGTCCATGCCAAGGTTTTTAAGTCGACTAATCACCCTAGTCGCCTTAGAAAGGCAACTAGGGCGAGTAGGTCGACTAGTCGTTGACAAGGGCGACTAGTCGACCCTAGTCGAGCCCCTAGTCGTCCAGGTTTTTTTAGCCCTGATCGGCCGACTAGTCGGATGACTAGTTTTCTAGTCGTGCTGATCGCGTCGTTGTCCCTGATCGACCATCAGTGACCGATATGGACGACTAATTGCAACTTAGCGTCCCAGCGGGGGGCGCGAGGAGCGCGGCTTAGCATCCGAACGGGGGGCGCGCGTAGCGGCGGCGCCAACAAGTGCTTGGTGTCCTCACCGGTTTTGTTCACCTCCGTGCCCGCCTCGACGGTTGTTATACTAAATATTGTCCTAAATAACATATTATGCGTGCTCTCATAACGGTGTATATAGCTAATTAACCGTCATGAAGCAAAGAATTACACTCAATTTCATAACAATTTTCAATAAATAATAATATTAAACAAATAATAAACAAATGAACACACTAAATAATAAACAAAGACAATTTACAACTACATAATCAAAAAACTAATCTAATTAATTAACTAAGTAATTTAACTAACCAATTAACCATACAAATAACTAAATAAAAAAATAAACAATCACCAAGATTATTCAACTAATCTAAATAATGAACTAACTTAATAATAAACTAAACAAATAATAAACTAACTTAATAATAAACTAAATAAATACTAAACTAACTTAATGTAACCTAAACTATAATTAAGTAACTAAATTAAGCAAAAATTAACTTATTAACTAAACTAATTAGTAAAGTAACTAGAATAATTAACAAATGAACTAATTAACTAATTATACAACTAATACAAAATAATATTACACTTACCTCGAATTGGCAGAAAGCACGGGGCGGGCATAGGGCCGAGCGGCGGTGGTGACGCGCCGGGATGGCTCGGCGCGGGCCGGGGGGGCCGAGAGGCGGCAATCTGGGGTGACACGCGGGCGGCGGCGGCGGAGGCCGGGCGGTGGCGGGCGTGTGGGCGCGCGGGCAGCGGCGGCTCTCGGGCAGCGGCGACGCGCTGGCGGCAGCGTAGAAGCAGTGCTGGCGGCAGCGGTGTTCGGCGTGGGTGCAGCGGCGGCGACACGTCGGGGTCGGCGTGGGCGTGAATGTCCGTGACGACCCCGGCCCGGGCGGGTATAACCCATTACTTACGACGGTCAGGGCCTTAGCCGTCGTAAATAACAAGTTACTTACGACAGCCAGTTTAATTATGATGGCCCTAGGGTTGGCCGTCGTAAGTTGAGACTAACTTACGACGGCTGTGACCTGGCCGTCGTAAGTTAGTCTCAACTTACGACAGCCAAATCCGACCATCGTAAATATTGTTGTTTACTACGGCTAACCCTAAGGTCATCGTAAACTATTTTAGCTGTCGTAAATGGTGCTTTGTCCTGTAGTGCTAGTGGAATCTTTTATTGATACACTATTGTCATATGTTTATTTTCCTACTGATCCTTGCGCTAAGAAAGAGTTGTGTGCCGATAATTCTATTATCCCTATGCGAAAACAAGTGAATGAACTTCAATTTTATCACCGACTTGTGTTGAAACTAAACATTTTATTCCCATTATTTATGAAATTGATGAGCTGAAATTATTGTCTTCTCTAAATACTTTTGGTTATATTGAATTTGATGCTCTTTGTGATCTGCATACTGTAGAGAGAAGAATATTTTAAAAAATTGAATTACCTTTGTTGACAAGAAAGAGTTTTCATGCTATAGGAACCTATCAACATAGTGGTGTGTTTATGGTGCATAGCGTTTACATATGTTCAAATGATAAAGCTCCTTTTGTGCTGCAACAACATGGTAAAGTAAATGTATACACTAACACTAATAATGCCTTGTCAAGTTTTTCTAGTCCTTTTTTCTTGCATGGGTCCAACATATAAAAGAGGAGCATTGTTCACTGAAGTTGTGCAATATGGACAACACTCATTCTATCCCCAAAGAAAGTCTCTTTATTGGGAATACGAGCAAGCCAAGGATGGCTTGTCATCAAGAAGGGGAGAAAGATGAGATCATGCACATCATTATTGTACATACAAACATGGCACGGTGTGTATTTGTTTGAGATCCTGGCTCAAGTGAACATACACACTCATTTGACGGAGAACATCGAAATGGTGCACTATGTTGTCCACCACCTTGGCCTCCTCCTTTAATGCAGACAAGAGGATTTGATGGCATTACATATTTGAACCCACACATGAGAGAAGATGAGTTTTAGTCGAGGACGACTCCAATTCAAGAGGGGGAGGATGATGAGACATCACTCCTACAGATACACACAACACTCCATTGAATATAAAAGATGCAATCATTAATTAGAGTTCACACACAACAATTGAATTTAGAGGTGAGCTTGTTCTTATATGTTTCCTTATATGTTTTTGAGAATAGATTGCTATGTAATGACTGAATTGTGATTAGGATCCATGGAGAGGTTCAATGAGTACTTAGAGGAAGGCTTAGGGGCTGGAGGACCAGAGAATACGTGCAAAGAAGATAGAGGCCGAGCGCAGGAGCACTTCGCACTAAAAGGAACGCCCAAGACGCCTACGGACTCCGTTTCAGGCGTTCTACACATGAACAGAAAAGGGAGAGGATAATCTTTCCAATGCCACCGGTCCCATGTCAAAATTCCTAAGGAGTGGACAGGAATCATCGAGAAAAAATCGAGTTCAGAATCTGTCCTGGGTGCTGCGCCACCGTATTTGGCCATTGGGCCTTGTATCAAGTACAAGTCCATTATTTTCGTGTCTTAGGGTTAGGTCACAACCCCAATACCCCTTAGATGTCCTCCCACATATTTATACTCCATAGTAGCCGCCACAAACAAATGGGTTTTGCTTAGATTAATCTGTTATACACAGTTTCACCGTTCATCGGTTTGTGAGACCCCAACTTAGCAATTCAGATTGGTTCTTCTTCGCTCTTGCTCGTGTTCTCGGTTGCACTTGCAGGGATTAGCTTTCTTGGCGAGGTCAAACATGTGAAGCACGGTTGATAACCAACGGAGCGGTGGTGTAGTGATTGCATGAGTTATTCGTGTTCTCTCGAGAGCCTCGGATCATCAACGTCGAGTTCTCCACTTCAATCGACTTACCTTTCAAAAGATCAGGCCTAAACTTCTTATCATGACGGAGGGCAAAGGAGTACTGTACGTGGAAATCACCATCGGCAGCAAGACCATACCCACGCCATTCTTCATGGCGAATGTTCGAAGTCGGTACAACCTTCTACACGGATGTGATTGGATACACGCCAACAGGTGTGTTCCATCCTCGCTACACCAATGCCTCATTCAGCGGGTCGGCGATAAGGTTGAGATGATTGAAGCCGACAACTCATCTTTTGTGGCGATGGCCGAGTTGTCCGAGCTCCAACACGATGATATCATATGTCTCATGGGTCGGGACCTCACCGACTGCAATTTTGTAAGTGTTGGGAGAGATGGGTTTGTGCCCGTATGTGTAAAGTTGACAGACATCACTCGGCTTAGTAATGTAACTTGTGGATGTTAGATAAACAGGGCCATTTAACTTGGCTGCAAGAGAAAACCAGGCGGTATTGTTTAGCCAAAAACGATATGGGCAAATTGGTTGAGGACCTTGATGACTTAGGCAAACTTGGGCAAGGGTTTTCCACGGTGGATGAGTTAGAGGAGGTAAACCTCGAAGAAGGATCAGCACATCGACCAACCTTCATCAGCACAAATCTTGGGTGTACTCAGAAAGGAGAGGTGAGTAAACTCCTTAAAGAATACTTGGATTGCTTTGCACGGGAGTACAATGAGATGCCAGGACTGAGCCGAGACCTTGTAGAGCACAAGCTGCCGATCAAGCCGGGTTTTATACCTCACAAACAACCCTTCAGAACATTTAACCCAACCATACATGACAAGATCAAGGAAGAGGTGAATCGTCTACTAAAAGCTAATTTTGTTCAGCTGTGTTGGTATGCCTAGTGGGTCTCGAACATAGTCCCTGTGGAGAAAAAAAAAACACAAGGACACTAAGGATTTGCATAGACTTCCAAGACCTAAACAGGGCTACACCCAAGGACGAGTACCCCATGCCCATTGCCGACATGTTGATCAACAATGCCTCAGGACAAAAAATGATCAGCTTCTTGGATGATAATGCGGGGTACATCCAGATCTTCGTGGCCGAGGAGGACACATCAAAAACAGCGTTCTATTGCCCGAGGTTTATGGGACTCTTTGAATGTATCATGATGACTTTTGGGTTGAAAAATGCCGGTGCAACGTACCAAAGGCCATGAACATGATCTTCCATAATCTGTTGGGTGACATCCTCGAGGTTTACATCGACGACCTTTGGTTAAATCGGCCAGGTTCCAAGGACATATGACTGATTTGAAGGTGGCCTTTTAGAAGATGAGAAAGTATGGACTAAAGATGAATCCTCTCAAGTGCGTGTTCAGTGTGTTGGCAGGACGTTTCTTGGGTTTCATCGTGCACGAGCATGGTATAGAGATTGATCCCAAGAAAGTAGAAGCTATCAACAGAATAGGGGAGCCGACATGCAAGAAGGATGTCCCAAGTCTACTAGGAAAGATAAATTACTTAAGGAGGTTCGTTGCAAACTTGGCTGGCAAGATTGGGTCCTTCATGTCTCTGCTAAAGCTCAAACACAAATAAGAGTTCACTTGGGGGAGAGCAAAGGGAAGCCTTCGAGAGGATCAAGAATTACTTGATCAAACCTCCAGTCTTGCAAGAACCGAAGATGGGACAGTCTTTTAGGCTCCATGTGGCTGCTTAAGACCAAGTTATCAGAGCTATTTTAACTCAAGAAAACCAAGGTAAAGAGTACTCCGTAGCCTACTTAAGTAGAAGACTCTTAGATGTCAAAACAAGGTATGCTTTCGTTGAAAAACTATGCTTGTTCTAAGTTTTTGCATTAGATCCTCTCTAGTGCTTGTTTTGTGACATGTCAACACGACATTGTCAAACATATGTTGCAACAACCGATTATAAGTGAAAGGATAGGTAAATGGGCATACTCTTTGGTGGAATACGACATGGTGTATGAACCTCTCCAGAGTATGAAAGGCCAAGTGGTAGCTGACTTCATCGTGGAGCATAATGTGCAACTCGAGGAAGAACGCCTAGTTGAGGTATGTCCTTGGAAACTCTTCTTCGATGGATTGTTTTTTGACAAACGTCAGAGGGTCAGATGTGTACTGGTTTCACCAATGAACACCATCTATGAGCTCTCTATCCGGCTGAGCTTTGCTTGCACCAACAACCAAGCCGAATACGAAGCATTTCTGAATGGTTTGGAACACTTGATCAACATGGGAGTCAAAGATGTCAAAGCCTTTGGTGATTCCAAGCTCATCATTCAACATATTAGTGGTGAAAGCCAGTGCTACAATAGAATGTTGAATGATTACCGAGAACGATGCCTAGATATCATAAGAACTTTGGATACTTTCTGTGCTAAGCATATCCCTAGGGAAGAGAAACGAAGAGCAAACAACTTGGCACAACAGACATCGTGCTATGAGGTAAAAAGAGGAAGGTTTTACGTGAAAACAAGGCTGACAATGTCTAAGGATGATACAACCAAGGAGAAGAAAAATAATTCGGCCAAGATAGACATATTGGTGATAGAAGATTGGAGACCAGTGCTGATAGAATGTATCAAAGACCCAAATACGTGCAGAGATAGAAAGGTTCAGAGCAAAGCCTTGAGGTACACACTAATCAATGATGAGTTGTATCACCGAACCATCGATGGACTTCTGCTAAAATATTTAGATAAAGATTAAGCAAAGAAAGCCATGGGTGAGGTGCACGAAGGGCTTTGTGGCACAGATCAGTCTGCCCACAAGATGAAGTGGATGCTCAAGAGGGCAGGTTTTATTGACCAACCATGCAGGAAGATTGTTTCAAATACTACAAAGGGTGTGAAGCCCTCTAGAAGTTAGGAGATATACAATTAGCCCCGGCTAGCATATTACATCCTCTTGTAAAAGTCATGGTGTAACACCCTCAACTTCGTAATTCATGCATGCATTCATATTTCATATAGAGAAGCATTTTAAAAGAAGTGGGAACAGAGAAAGAATAAAAAAGATAGCCAAAAAGAGCCAAATCCAATCCACCGAGCGCCGTCTACACTTCCCACGGCCCGTCAGCCACGTGACACCTTTGGAGCTCATCCCTGCAAAAAGGGGGTGAGGTCTGGCACCGCCGGCTACGTGGTAGGCTCGGAGCTTGCCTCTACGGAAGGGGCGAGGTCTGGCCTCATGGGACACGTCTTGCCGCCGGAGCTAGCCTCTGCGGAGAAGCGAGGCCCAGTTCACAGGACATGTGTCACTCTCGGAGCTCACCTCCGAGAGATCCAACATTATTGGACACGTGTCGCTCTCGAAGCTCGCCCCCGAGAGGTCCAACATTATTGGACACGTGTCGCTCTCGGAGCACACCTCCGAGAGGTCCGGTCCTACTAGACACGTGTAATCCTCGGAGCTCACCTCCAAGGAGAAGGTCTCGATGGACACGTGTCATCCTCGGAGCTCACCTCCGAGGAGAAGATACTGCAGGACACGTGTCGTCCTCGGATCCCACCTCCGAGGAGAAGACACTACTGGACACGTGTCGTCCTCGGAGCTCATCTCTGAGTAGAAGAGAAATTTGGCGCTGCTGAACACGTGGCACTCGCGGAGCCCACCTCTGAAGAGAGGCGAGGTCCGGCACTGACACGTGGCACTTCCGAAGCCCACCTCCGAAGAGAGGGGAGGTCCGGCACTGACACGTGGCACTCTTGGAGCCACCTCCAAAGAGAGGGGAGGTCCGGCACTGACATGGCACTCTCAGAGCTCACCTCTGAAGAGAGGGGAGGTCCGGCACAGACACGTGGCGTACGCGGAGCTCATCTCTGGAAAGCGGGGAGGTCCCGACCCACCAGACACGTGGCACACACGGAGCTCGCCTCTGAGGAAGAGGGAGGTCCCGCACGCCTGACATGTGGCGCAACCAGAGCTCGCCCCTGAGGAAAAGGGAAGCCCAGGCCCCCGCTGGACACGTGGAGCCTCCGGAGCTTATCTCTGTGGAAGGACGAGGTCCTTAAGCGGTTTTGCCCTGTGCGCGAGCGCCCGATACAGAAGAAACCGACACGATTTCTTCTACAATTGATACCGCATCAAATCTATTGAAGATAAGTTGTTAAGATCCAAACACAAATCAAATAGGACTCTTATTTGAAATCCAATCGGAATAGGACTCTTCTTTTCCTGGTTATAAATAGAACCCACAACACCCTTGGTCGTAACATCTTCCTAAGCCGACAACTTAAAGGCACTAGCCCCAAACTCGTCGAGTTAACCCCTTCGCCGGAGTTCAACCACCGTTGAGACCGCTGACGAGCCCGACATGATCGCCGGAGGAGAGCCGATGATCTGTTTTGCTGCCATTGCTAGGAGGAAGGACCCGAAGGGAGTAAGGTAGGTCTTCATTACCACCTTACGACATCATCGTGGTTTTCTTCGAACTGAAGCATTTTCAAGTGGACAGATCACGGGTTGATCTGGATCTTAAGTCAAGATCATCGCCATGTCCACACCTGATCCCTACACCTTTGTTCATAGTAAAACCCCATGCAAGCCATTAAAACATGCAAAAACACGTACAAACTGATCTAATAAAACAGAGCCATAGGATTAGAATGCATATGCACCATTGCATCTTGAATAAGGATTGTGCATGATGATTGGTTTCTGTAAATCTTGTATGTGCGTGATCGTAAGTAGAAGGACAAGCTCAGGGAGCTATCTACGAAGGATTGCAGCACCTAGACTTCGAGATCCAAGAGCAACAAAAACCACAGGAACAAGGCAAGTGTCCTTTGACCATATTGATCCCATATTTTTAGAAACGGTTTTGTTTGCGAAAACTGTGTATGGTGAGTCAACTTGATGGGAAACCCTTTTATAGGAGTTTACTAGTATTGTTAACCACCCTTGTCGCCAGGGAAGTTTATGAGTCGGGTATGGTCGTTTTTTATTTTTTGCTTCGCTAATCTACGGGATATGGGAAGCGATAGAATGTGTCTAGCTACTGCACTCATAATGTTAATGAGAACTTGATGATAATGAACATGGATCGGGGGAGATCTAGGCAAGCTTGGTTCGTGGATGTGGTAGAATGAGATGGTGGTTACTTGTCGTAGATCTAAGGACCGATTCATGCGAGCACATGCCAGGAATACAGTGCCACCACAAGGCCAAGTATGGGTGCAACTTAGCTGACTAATTAGGTAAGTTGCTAGATTTTTATGGACCGTGGAAGGCACGGGGAATGGGAGTCGAGTGAGGACTGCCCTAGGAACTGCATGGCATAAGAGGGGGCCCGTAGGTGGGAGAATGGTGATTCGAGCCTGCTGGTGAAACCTTAGTGAGTCCATACATCTAGTAACCCCTTTGTAAAGGCTATTTTGTGATCTCCTGGCCATACACCGACGGTTGTGTACTGGTATAATGGAGGTTCTGCAGTCGCCGACGGGTGACGAAATCACAAACTTGTGGGTAAAGTGGTGCCATCTCTGCAGAGTGTAAAACTATCATGATAGCCAAGCTTACGGTCACAAGCGCATGGCCAACTTCCATGATTAGATGGGATGGTTATTGGGATGGATGGTTCGGTTTGGTTATTGGGATGTCATTGGTTTGGTTATGGTTTGGTCATTGAGGTTTGGTTTCGAGACTGTTGAGTCTTGGTAAAGAGATTGCGACTGTTGAGTCGTGATAATAAGCTTTGGTCTCGGTTATGAGATGGCATTGAATATGAGATGAGATGATCATGAATATGAGATGGTATTATTGAAGAAAAGTTGAGAAAGATAAATGTTCGGATGAGATATGAAAAGTGGTGAATCATGAACGAGGTATGTTGATGTTATAATTGAATATATGTTGGGATTATATTCACTTGAAGTTAGCTGATGTTTTTATCATGTTTTGTGAAATAAACTTTGCTTTTCTGCAATAAGCCTTTTTATGCCTACCTTGTTGAAAGCTACATGTCATACTTCCCGCACTTGCTGAGTACGACATGTACTCACCCTTGCATTATCATACATCATCAGCAACCGGAGAGGAGTACTTTGAAGACCATGTGGAGTACTA
Source organism: Neostapfia colusana (assembly GCA_030760725.1). Taxonomy (NCBI): domain Eukaryota; kingdom Viridiplantae; phylum Streptophyta; class Magnoliopsida; order Poales; family Poaceae; genus Neostapfia; species Neostapfia colusana. The sequence continues at coordinate 35,393,374 of JASWHV010000009.1, read as the reverse complement.
GGCGTGTGATCTACCATCAACTTGCCTGTGGAGTAGGAGATGGAGCCGCTGCCATTGCTTAGTTTGCTTCCGCTATAGTGAATAAGACTTCCGCTGCTAGAATGAGTTAGAGACTCATGAGACATTGTAATAAAACCTTGTTATTCGTGGTATTATTCTGAATTCAGTTTGTGGATTACATGTGTATGTGTGACGAACATCCTGGGCACACATGCATCAGCTCGGTTCCGGGGTTTTCGGAACCAGGGCGTCACAGATTGGTATCAGAGCCACGTTGGTCGTAGGACGCATGCCTAGTCACAGAGTAGCATTAGAGCCAGGTTGAACATAGGACGCAAGCCTAGGTAGAAGTCACATATTGGCATTAGAACCTCATTGACCGTAGAACAAAGTCACAGATTGGTATCACCCCAAACCACATAGGACTCCCATTGAATAAGTTTGAATAGGAGTGGTGTGAATTTTGTGATGATTGCTTGTGCTTGTGTGCTTAGTGTGAGTTGTGGGACATTTCAGCGTTGTCCATATCTACACATAGTAGAGAGATGTGAGATGCTTTGGCATGTGTTCACATCCTCATATAAAAGTTAGTCCATCCGCCTTGATGCATATAGTTGGGAGGGATCAATCTAAACTTCTAACTTCTATTCCACTCAACTCTCTCTCACAAATGGTGAGGGAAAACGCCGACCGTCAAAGAAGGAACGTTCGTGGCAACCAGGGACCCCAAGAGGATGACCACATTGAAGTTCCTGAGAATATTGACCCCGGGGCTGGTGCAAAAAACCTTGAACGGTTGATGGCTATGCAGAATCAGCTCATGCAAACCATGATCCAAACTTTGGGTCAGCTGCAAGCCAACAACAACAACCCCGTTCCTGCACCACCGCCACCACCACCACCACCACCGCCGGCTCACAACCGGCTGGGAGAGTTCATGAGGACTCGACAGCCCACTTTTTCACAAGCTAATGATCCCATGGAGGCCGACGATTGGTTGAAGTCCATGAAGAAGAAGCTTGCTATTGTTCAGTGCAATGATTGAGAGAAAGTTCTCTTCGCATCACACCAACTTATGGGAGCAGCCGCTGTCTGGTGGGACGCTCTTTGCAACGCTCATGTCGACCAGGAGACTATCACATGGGAGGAATTTAAGGAGAGTTTCCGCTCTCATTACGTCCCTGTTGGAGTCATGATGCTAAAACGGCAAGAGTTCGAAGGTCTCTGCCAAGGCAGGAAGAGCGTGAATGAGTACCTCAACAAGTTCACGCAACTGTCACGGTATGCCCCCGAAGATGTCAACTCAGATCAAAGAAAGCAATACTTGTTCATGAGAAGTTTGAACAATGAGATCCAAGTTCAGCTTCTCAACAATGAGTATGCAAACTTCCAGAAGCTAGTTGACAAAGCCATAGTGGTTGAGAGCAAGATCCGTGAGATCGAGCAAGAGGGCAAGAGAAAGATGCCATACCAGCCACAAGGGAGCAATGTACATCCCCGTTTCATGCCCCCAGCTGGACCATAGTATGGATCGTCCGCTTCTACTTTTCCCCCTAATCAACCACCGCAGCAACGGCCCGTGGTGCAAGCACCCCGTGTGCCTTTGCCTCCTGCACCCCGTCCAAACATGGGCGCATATGCTCAAAACCACCCCCGCCCCAACGTCCCCGCTGTCTTGGGCAACAAGGCATGCTTTGCATGCGGGGAAACAGGACACTTTGCGAGTCAGTGCCCGAGGAAAGGTCCTGGACAGCCAAGCAACGCGCCAAGCAGAACCCGCGGCCGAACGGAGGAGCTACGCAAGGCAACCATGGACAGCAGAGCTATGCTCGTGGCAACGTGAATCATGTCTCTGCTGAGGAAGCGTAACAGGCTGAGGACATCGTGATTGGTATGTTCCTTGCCAACTCCAACCCAGCCACCATTTTATTTGATGCTGGAGCATCGCATTCATTCATATCATCCAAGTATGTTGCCAAGTATAATCTACCCATATCACACTTGAAATATACTATGTTGGTTAATTCTCCCGGTGGAGAGATGAGGACTAATATAGTATGTCTGAAAATAAACCTTAAAATAAGGGGGTTAGACTTCCTTGCCAACCTCATTGTCTTGGATTCCTAAGGGCTTGACATAATACTCGGAATGGATTGGTTAAGCAAGCACAACGGAGAGATCCAATGTGCTAAGAGGAGCGTGTAGTTGGCAAACGAGCACGGTACTCGTATTGAGTTTGAGTCAGCCCAACAAACAACCGAGAAGGCAACATTGAATCACGTCGAAGGAACAACATTGGAAAGCATTCCGGTGGTTCAAGAATTTTCGGACGTGTTCCCAGAAGAACTTCCAGGTATGCCACCTGACTGGGACATTGAGCTTTCCATTGATCTAGTACCGGGAACTGCACCTATAGCAAAGAGGGGGACGACTACAATGCAAACAGTCATTTGGTGCAATCGTGCAAAAATCCCTTCTAATCCACACGATCTACATCCTGCGGTGAGTGTATTTTTACACTTAAACCCTCCCACCTGGCAATATAAGTTGAAAGAATTGAAGTGTGCAGGTGAGAGGGTTTAAGTATAAAAATACACTCACCGCAGGATGTATATCGTGTGGTTTAAAAGGGATTTTTGCACGATTGCACCAAATGACTGTTTGCATTCTAGATGTTCCCAGCAAAGAGACCATATAGGATGCCCGTTAATGAACTAGTGGAGCTTAAGAAGCAAATTCAGGAGCAGTTAGAAAAGGGTTTTATATGCCCAAGCTCGTCACCATGGGGAGCCCCTTGCTCTTTGTAGACAAGAAGGGTGGGACCCAAAGATGTGCGTAGACTATAGGTCTCTCAATGAGGTGACGATCAAGAACAAGTACCCTCTTCCCCGTATAGAGGACATATTTGACCAAATGAAAGGTGCCCGAGTGCTCTCCAAGATTGATCTTCGGTCGGGATACTTTCAGCTGAACATTAAGCCCTCCGATATACCCAAGACTGCTTTTCGAACACGGTATGGCTCGTATGAATAATACCGTTATGTCTTTTGGGTTAACGAATGCACCCGCATACTTCATGTACCTCATGAACAAGGTCTTCATGGAGTACTTGGACAAGTTCGTCGTGGTTTTCATCGATGATATCATGGTGTGTTTGAAAAGTGAGGAAGAACACGAAGAACATTTGAGGTTGACATTGCAGAAATTGCGAGAGCATCAATTGTATGCCAAGCTCAGCAAGTGTCAATTTTGGCTAAAGGAGATATCGTTCCTAGGCCACATCATCTCCGAGAGAGGAGTATCGGTTGATCCCGGAAAAGTAGGAGATGTTCTGGAGTGGAACCAACCGCAAAACGAGACGTTCGGAGTTTTCTTGGGATGGCTGGATACTACCGACGTTTCATCAAGGACTTCTCCAAGATAGCGAAGCCTATGACGGAGCTACTAATGAAGGGAAAGGCGTTCCAATGGACCCCAGCGTGCCAAGAAAGCTTTGAGGAGCTCAAGAAAAGGCTAACCACAGCACCGGTTTTGGTATTGTCGGACGTAAGCAAGAGCTTCGACATATATTGTGACACATCAAGACAAGGGCTTGGATGTGTGCTCATGCAAGAAGGACAAGTGGTAGCTTATGCGTCGAGACAACTAAAGAAACACGAGTTGAATTACCCCACACATGACTTGGAACTCTCAGACGTGGTACATGCCTTGAAGATTCGGAGACATTATATCCTTGGTCATCGATGTGAGATCTATACGGATCACAAAAGTCTCAAGTACATATTCACCCAAACGGATTTGAATCTGAGGCAATGTCGATGGTTGGAACTCATCAAGGATTATGATGTTGGAATCAACTATCACCCTGAAAAGGACAATGTAGTAGCTGATGCATTGAGACAAAAGGGAGCATGTGACCAACTCACGGTTCGGGAGCTACCGCCCGAGCTGCGCAAGGAGTTCGAACGGTTACATCTCGGGTTCTTGAACGAGATAGAAGTGATGGAACTCCACTCTTCATTGAAACAAGAGATAAGAGATGGCCAAGCAACAGATGAGGAAATCAAGGAGATCAAGGAAAGAATCTGACAAGGCATAGAAAAGGACTTCAAGGAAGACGGGAAGGGTACGCTTTGGATAGGGAAAAGGATTAACGTGAAGCATATCCGCGACACGATATTAAAAGAGGCACATGACTCACCTTATTCCATACATCCCAGCACTACAAAGATGTACAAGGACCTGAAAACTTGTTATTGGTGGGATGGTATGAAAAGGGACATAGCTGAGTATGTTGCCTTATGCGACACATGCCAACGGGTTAAGGCTGAACATCAAAGACCCGCTAGACTGTTGCAACCATTGAAAGTACCCGAGTGGAAGTGGGAAGGCATCAACATGGACTTCATCGTCGGATTTCCACGTACTCAGTCGGGTTACGACTCCATCTGGGTTATTGTGGACCGATTGATGGAGACAGCCCATTTCCTTCCTGTTAAAACAAAATACAACGTTGCACAACTAGCCGAGCTATACATGGAGCAAATCGTGTGCCACCATGGAGTCCCGAACAGGATAGTTCCAGATCGGGGTTCTCAGTTTACCTCTGGGTTCTGGAGAAAACTACATGAAGCCATGGGTACACGGCTAAATTTCAGCTCCGCTTACCACCGGCAGACCGACGGGCAAACTGAGAGAACCAACCAAATTTTGGAGGACATGTTGAGAGTCTGCGCTTTGAAACATGGACGTAGTTGGGATAGGAGCTTGCCGTATGCTGAGTTCTCATACAATAACAGCTACCAAGCTAGCGTGAAGATGTCACCTTTTGAAGCATTGTACGGTAGACGGTGTTGAACGCCGCTGTTTTGGAACGAGACCGGAGAGAACCAAGTGTTTGGACCCGAAGTGCTGCAAGAAGTTGAGAAGCAAGTCCAAACAATACGAGAGAACTTGAAGGCCGCTCAGTCACGACAAAAAGGTTATGCGGACAATAGGCGAAGAAAGTTGACCTTCGAAGTAGGAGACTTCGGTACCTTAAGGCATCACCTATCCGAGGCCAGTGACGTTTCAACGTCAAAAGCAAGCTAGCACCTCGCTATATCGGGCCATTTAAGATTTTGGGCAAGCGAGGATAGGTAGCCTATCAACTAGAGCTCCCAACGCACCTCTCCGACGTGCATGACGTGTTTCACGTATCCCAGCTCAAAAAAAACAAGTACCGATGGATGGGCTCAAGCTTCAAGAGGATCTGACCTATGTAGAGCACCCTGTCTGAATTTTGGACGTGAAGGAAAGGGTCACGAGGAACAAAGTGATCCGTTGGTGCAACGTACAGTGGAGCTATCACACGGAAGCAGAAGCTACATGGGAGTGTGAGGAAGACCTCAAGGCAGAATTCCCTCATCTATTCTCTACTCTAACTAATCTCAAGGGCGAGATTCAGTTTAAGGGGGGTAGGTTTGTAACACCCTCAACTTCGTAATTCATGCATGCATTCATATTTCATATAGCGAAGCATTTTAAAAGAAGTGGGAACAGAGAAAGAATAAAAAATAGCCAAAAAGAGCCAAATCCAATCCACCAAGAGCGCCGTCTACACTTCCTGCAGCCCGCCGGCCACGTGGCGCCTTTGGAGCTCATCCCTGCAAAAAGGGGTGAGGTCTGGCACCGCCGGCTACGTGGCAGGCTCGGAGCTTGCCTCTACGGAAGGGGCGAGGTCCAGCCCCGTGGGACACGTGTTGCCCCCGGAGCTAGCCTCTGCGGAGAAGCGAGGCCCAGCCTGCAGGACACGTGTCACTCTTGGAGCTCACCTCTGAGAGGTCCAACATTATTGCACACGTGTCGCTCTCGGAGCTCGCCCAGAGAGGTCCAACATTATTGGACACGTGTCGCTCTCGGAGCACACCTCCGAGAGGTCCGGTCCTACTAGACATGTGTCATCCTTGGAGCTCACCTCTGAGGAGAAGGTCCCGATGGACACGTGTCATCCTCGGAGCTCACCTCTGAGGAGAATATACTGCAGGACACGTGTCATCCTCGGAACCTACCTCCGAGGAGAAGACACTCTTGGACACGTGTCGTCCTCGGAGCTCATCTCTGAGTAGAAGAGAGATTCGGCGCTGCTGAACACGTGGCACTCCCGGAGCACACCTCCGAAGAGAGGGGAGGTCCGGCACTGACACGTGGCACTTCCGGAGCCCACCTCCGAAGAGAAGGGAGGTCCGGCACTGATACGTGGCACTCTTGGAGCCACCTCCAAAGAGAGGGAAGGTCCGGCACTGACGTGGCACTCTCGGAGCTAACCTCCGAAGAGAGGGGAGGTTCGGCACAGACACATGGCATACGCGGAGCTCGTCTCTGTAAAGAGGGGAGGTCCCGACCCACCAGACACGTGGCACACGTGGAGCTCGCCTCTGAGGAAGAGGGAGGTCCCGCCCGCCTGACACGTGCCGCAACCAGAGCTCGCCCCTGAGGAAAAGGGAAGCCCAGGCCCCCGCTGGACACGTGGAGCCTCCGGAGCTTATCTCTGTGGAAGGACGAGGTCCTTAAGCGGTTTTGCCTTGTGCGTGAGCGCCCGATACAGAAGAAACCGACACAATTTCTTCTACGATTGATACCGCACCAAATCTATTGAAGATAAGTTGTTAAGATCCAAACACAAATCAAATAGGACTCTTATTTGAAATCCAATCGGAATAGGACTCTTCTTTTCCCGGTTATAAATAGAACCCGAAACACCCTTGGTCGTAACGTCTTCCTAAGCCGACAACGTAAAATCCCTAGCCCCAAACTCGTCGAGTTAACCCCCGTCGCCGGAGTTCAACCACCGGTGAGACCGCCGATGAGCCCGACACGATCAACAGAGGAGAGCCGATGATCTGTTTTGCTGCCATTGCTAGGAGGAAGGACCCGAAGGAAGTAAGGTAGGTCTCCATTACCACCTTACGACATCATCGCGGTTTTCTTCGAATAGAAGCTTTTTCGAGTGGACAGATCACGTGTTGATCAGGTTGATCTAGATCTTAAGTCAAGATCATCGCCACGTCCACACCTGATCCCTACACCTTTGCTCATAGTAAAACCCCATGCAAGACATTAAAACATGCAAGAACACGTACAAACTGATCTAATGAAACAGCGCCATAAGATTAGAATGCATATGCACCATTGCATCTTGAATAAGGATTGTGCATGATGATTGATTACTGTAAATCTTGTATGTGCGTGATCGTAAGTAGAAGGACAAGCTCAGGGAGCTATCTATGAAGGATTGCAGCACCAAGACTTCGAGATCCAAGAGGAACAGAAACCACAGGAACAAGGCAAGTGCCCCTTGACCATATTGATCCCATGTTTTTGGAAACTGTTTTATTTGCGAAAACTGTGTAAGCTGAGTCAACTTGATGGGAAACCCTTTTATAGGGATTTACTAGTATTGTTAACCACCCTTGTCGCCAGGAAAGTTTATGAGTCGGGCATGGTCGTTTTTTCTTTTCTGTTTTGCTAATCTACGGGATATGGGAAGCGATAGAATGTGTCTAGCTACTGCACTCATAATGTTAATGAGAACTTGATGATAATGAACATGAATCGGGGGAGATCTAGGCAAGCTTGGTTCGTGGATGTGGTAGAATGAGATGGTGGTTACTTGTCGTAGATCTAAGGACCGGTTCATGCGAGCACATGCCAGTAATATAGTGCCACCACAAGGCCAAGTATCGGTGCGGCTTAGCTGACTAATTAGCTAAGTTGCTAGATTGGTATGGACCGTGGAAGGCGCGGGGAATGAGAGTCGAGTGAGGACTGCCCTGGGAACTGCATGGCACAAGAGGGGGCCCGTAGGTGGGAGAATGGTAATTCGAGCCTGCTGGTGAAACCTTAGTGAGTCCATACATCTAGTAACACCTTTGTAAAGGCTATTTTGTAATCTCTTGGCCATACACCGACGGTTGTGCACTGGTATAATGGAGGTTCTGCAGTCGCTGACGGGTAACGAAATCACAAACTTGTGGGTAAAGTGGTGCCACTTCTGCAGAGTGTAAAACTATCATGATAGCCGAGCTTACGGTCACAAGCGCCTGGCCAACTTCCATTATTAGATGGGATGGTTATTGGGATGGATGGTTCGGTTTGGTTATTGGGATGTCATTGGTTTGATTATGGTTTGGTCATTGAGGTTTGGTTTCGAGACTGTTGAGTCTTGGTAAAGAGATTGCGACTGTTGAGTCGTGATAATGTGCTTTGGTCTCGGTTATGAGATGGCATTGAATATGAGATGAGATGATCATGAATATGAGATGGTATTCATAAAGAAAAGTTGAGAAAGATAAATGTTCGGTTGAGATATGAAAAGTGGTGAATCATGAACGAGGTATGTTGATGTTATAATTGAATATATGTTGAGATTATGTTCACTTAAAGTTAGCTGCTGTTTTTATCATGTTTTGTGAAATAAACTTTGCTTTTCTGCAATAAGCCTTTTTATGCCTACCTTGTTGAAGGCTATATGTCATACTTCCCGCACTTGCTGAGTATGACATGTACTTACCCTTGCATTATCATACATCATCAACAACCGGAGAGGAGTACTTCGAAGACCATGTGGAGTACTAGGCTTGTGATCTACCGTCAACTTGCATGTGGAGTAGGAGATGGAGTCGTTGCCATTGCTTAGTTTGCTTCCGCTATAGTGAAAAAGACTTTCGCTGCTAGAATAAGACTTCCGCTGCTAGAATGAGTTAGAGACTCATGAGACATTGTAATAAAACCCTGTTATTCATGGTATTATTATGAATTCAGTTTGTGGATTACATGTGTATGTGTGATGAACATCCTGGGCACACATATGCATTAGCTCGGTTCTGGGGTTTTCGGAACCAGGGTGTCACACGTGGCCATTTAGAGGATGGGGTCGGGATTTTTCATTAGAGAGATACACCCTTCTCCGTCAAAGAAACATCGCTCCAGGTTGGTTGCTACGGATTACTTCACCAAGTGGATAAAGGTTGTTACTTTGAAGAACAACACGTACAAAGAGGTAACCAGCTTCATCCTAGAGCATATCATTCATAGGTTCGGCGTTCCACAGACTCTAACCACAGATCAAGGAGGAGCATTCATATCTTCTCCGTTTAGGGAGTTTGTCAAGTCTTTTAAGATAAAAACTATTGAATTCTTCACCATACTATGCTCAAACTAATGGACAAGCTAAGGCTAGCAACAAGATATTGATCAAGCTCATCAAGAAGAAGATAAGGGAGATCCCAAGACGATGGCATGAAATATTAAACGAAACATTGTGGGCTCTTAGAGTTTCCAAGCACGACGACACCAAGGTAACCCCTTTTGAGCTTGTGTATGGATAAGAAGTCGTGTTACCTGTGGAGATAAAGTTGCAAGCGTGTCAAGTGGCCCAACAGAACAACCTTTCGTCTAAAGAGTATCAAGAGTTGCTGATGGACAAGACGGATGAAGTATCTGAAAGCCGAATGGAAGCGTTGAAAGAAATCGGGAAGGAAAAGCTCGGGGTGGCCAAAGCTTACAACAAGAACGTTCGGGAGAAATCGTTTCAACTTGGAGACCTAGTGTGGAAAATAATTTTGCCCTTGCAAACTAGAGACAAGAAGTTTAGCAAATGGTCAACAAGTTGGAAAGGGCCATTCAAGATTGTGGGAATCGTCCTCAAAATGCATACTTTGTGGAGACCTTGCAGGGAGAGAACTCAGGTAAAGCTATCAATGGGAGATACCTAAAGAAATTTTACTAGAGTGTGTGGCAAGAAGGTTAAGATAACTAGAACACTTGTAATGTAAAACAACCGATTTCTTGATGAATCGTGGCTAAAAGGGTGTTTTTCAACATAATCCGTTTGTCCAAAAACAGGGGGCATGTGTTGGACATGCAAATTGGTTGTGTGTTTTGTAGGTGAAAAACGCTGAAAAGCGAACTACGAAGGCCATTTTATCTTGGAGATTCAAGGTGCGGACGTCCCAGCAGAAGAACCTACCGGAACCCGAAGTCCACCTTACGGGAGGTGTTTTTACCTCGAAAAAAACCAAGATACAGGCGCTCGGGTGGGGAGTCAACCGGGGAGCCAGATTTATCTCGCGGCCGCAAGATAAATGAGGTAAACCGCAAGATGCAAAGCCGAATAGGACTTAGCAATTCTCTAGATGACTCAAATAATGTATTTTTTTCATATTTTATCGTAAAAGGTTCTATAAGATGCCAGCACGGTACATTTACATATACATGCCTTAGAGATAGAGTAGAGTTAGAGAAGCCTAGAGCTTAAATATAGAAAAGTCGAGATATTCAAGATTTGTACCGAGGCTATATAAAGGCAGCCCCCTACCAAGAGAAAGACATTTGAAATCCAATCAAAACTTCTATTCTCTTGCTTTTCTTTAGTTCTCATAGTTCTTAGATTAGTTCGTACCCTCTTTGATACTTTGCCGAGAAAAGTATCCGGCTCTTCTCCGCGAAAGAATCTACCTCGTTTCATCTAAGAAACCTTGTGTTTCACTCGAGTTACGGTGATCACTGCCGAAAACACATCAACAGGGTGTAGAATAACTATAAAACCTAGGGTGTTGAATAGCATTTATATACATATATAATAAATGAGCAAGCGCCATGAAGTCACCATCTCGTGTGGAAGAATTTTAAAGATTTCATGTGTTAATACTGCTGCGTCATCCATTAGATTTTGAATGGCTACACTGTATTCTCATGCAATTTTCCATGCCTCTGCTGTCTTATATTTTCCTGTATTTTTATGTTTTGCCTTGATGGAATGCATCAGTTTCAGTTGAATTTTAACATTTTCCAATCTTCATTTTTAAGTCAACTATAATAAAAATGTTGAAAATATGACAAATGCATTCATGTAAAAGTATTAGAGGATGAACTATTGGCAATCGAGAATTCATACAATGAGTCCCTGGTGGAGTGGTGGTGCAATCAGTTAGGCCTCCAACGAGACAAGCTGAGATAAAATTTGACGTAGTCATAAGCAAAATATCTCTTATCAATTTCCTTTCATCAGACAGAACTAATTCAATGTAACTTTGTTAATATTCAGCCGGAGAGGAAGCTACTCTGTAGTACAGGTGTACAATAATCAGCAGAGCTATTGTGCGAGGACTAAGGAGAAACTGTAAACCTATGCGTGTAACCCAACCTAGTGGTTGCCTGGGTGTTGCTCTATAGTACTGTTACCTGCCATCTGTTCTGTAAAAGGTGCAGAATATCACTTTTATCATCTCTTACTTACTACCTTGCCATCGGCAGTCCATTCTTCAGGTACAAAAGATATCAATCCCAATGGTAACAACGCAGCCAAACTTTGCACCAAAATACCCAAAGGCAAGCTTGAGTAGTCAAGAGAAGACACCCCAATTAGAGTGGATAATCCAACTCCAAAGATTCCACTTAATATTGCTGAAAAGACAAGTCCAGATGTGAAGAAGGCGAATAGGGAACCTTCGCATCCAGGTGGGCAGAGACTTGACAACAAAACCGAGAATGGCAGGACCTTGAACTGTGCAATTGCTTCGGCTAGAGCAGAGAAACAAAGCACATGGATCTCATTTGGTATTCCAAACATGAGGTTTATCTGTTTCACAAGGACCAAATCTGAAAGAACAGCCAAAGCATACAATGTCTGAACTCCAGTAATTAGGCGCCTCAAAGGGATTCTTCTAAGATGCCGATTATAGAGGACTGTTAGAGAAAGAACCATAAGCTGCCCCATGACTTTTGATAGACCTATAATTGACGGATCAAGTTTCAGATACTGTGTTTGAAAGCAGAACATGGTTCCAGACAGGATAGGCACAACGGTAAAAGATGTCATAATCCATGTAAGAGGGTGGAAGATTCTGTCATCACTGATTGTCATCATCAAGTTTGAGAATTGCTCGCGAAGATTGGCTGTCAATGAGCTTGCAACAAGCCGACTGCTAGTGTTTCCTACAGAGCTTGGTAGTGTCTCTTTTGTACTTAGAGACAGAGCTAGTTGGAGGCCAAGAAGGACTGAGAATGCCATGAACATGATCTTTGGTTCCTGTGTTTTGAGAAGTACATAACCGCCAGACAAATTGCCCAGTAGGGCCCCAGCAGCCAGGGCTATGAATGTGTATGACTGTAGTACACCAGCCTTCTGTGTTCTGCTGAACTCTGTGACAACAGCATCACTTACAACTTCTGTGACAGATGCTCCTAAATTGCCAATAAGAATGCATGCCATTTGAGTTGGAAATGTGTCCCCTGTGACCGGAATGATTGCAAGTGTTCCCCAAGCAATAAGCTGCAGTAATGCTGAAAGTAGTCATGATTAGTTCAAGTCATCAAAAAAATATTCACTTCATTCAGTTTACTACAACAACAACAACATCCAAGCCTTTATCCCAAGCATGCTGGGGTCGGCTAGACATGAAACTCAATATATATATATATATATATATATATATATATATATATATATATATATATCAACGAAGGAGATATAAGAATAACAAGGAAAAAAAGAAAAAGAAAACAAGACTAAGATTTTGGCATATGAATTGCTACTTTCCATGCGGTCCTATCATGAGCTAAGTCTCTGGATACATTCCAATTTATCAAATCTCGTTTTACCGCCCCCTCCCAGGTCAATCTTGGTTGTCCTCTACCCCTGCTAATATTTTCTCTACCTCTTAAAATCCCACTGTTAACCGGTGCTTCTGGAGGTCTTCGCTAGATATGTCCAAACCACCTTAGTCGATGTTGGACTAACTTCTCTTCAATCGGCATCACCCCTACCCTATCACGAATTGCCTAATTACTTATTCGGTCTCTTCTCGTGTGCCAGCACATCCACCGTAGCATGCGCATCTCTGCAACACTCATTTGTTAGACATGTTGCCGTTTAGTTGGCCAATATTCCGCCCCATAAAGCATCGCGGGTCTGATCACCGTCCTATAGAACTTCCCTTTTAGCTTTTGTGGGACCTTCCTATCGCATAGAATTCCAGAGGCTTGTCGCCATTTCATCCACCATACCGTGATGTTGTGGCAAACATCCTCATCAATATCGTCATTGCTTTGTAACATTGATCCTAAGTATCGGAAAGAGTCCCTTCTAGATACTATTTATCCTTGTAGACTAACATTTCCCTCTTCACGACCAACACCACTAAAGTCACACCTCATATACTCGATCTTGGTCCTACTAAGTCTAAACCCCTTGAACTCTAAGGTTTGTCTCTATAACTCTAATTTATTATCAACACCATCCCTAGTTTCATCTATCAACACTACATCATCGGCAAAGAGCATGCACCAAGGGATATCCCCTTGTATATCCTTCGACACCTCATCCAACACCAAGGAAAGGGTGTATGGGCTCAAAGCTGATCCTTGATGTAGTCCTACCGTGATAGAAAATGCATCAGTCTCACTATCACTTACGCGCACACTTGTCCTAACATTATTGTACATATCCTTAATAAGGGTAATGTACTTTGTTGTCACTTTATGTTTCTCTAGTGCCCACCACATGACTGATCTTGGTATGTTGTCGTACGCCTTCTCTAAGTCAATGAACACCATATGCAAGTCCTTCTTCTGCTCCCTATATCTCTCCATAAGCTGACGAAGCAAGAAAATCGTCTCTATTGTAGACCTCCCAGACATAAAACCAAACTGGTTTTTAGTGACATTTGTCACTTTCCTCAGGCAGTGTTCAATCACTCTCTCAAACCTTCATAGTATGACTCATAAGCTTAATCCTTCGATAATTAGTACAACTTTGAATATCTCCTTTATTTTTGAAGATAGGTACTAATATACTTTTCCTCCATTCTTCAGACATCTTGTTTGACTGAAAAATATGGTTCAATAGCTTTGTGAGCCATACTATTGCCACGTCACCAAAGCATCTCCACACCTCAATAGGGACATCATCAGAGCCAAGGGCGTTTCCTCCTTTCATCCTTTTTAAGGCCTCCTTAATCTCAAACTCTTGTATCCTCCGCACGAACCGCCTGTTGGAGTCATCAAAGGAGTCATCCAACTCAACCATAGTGCTCCCATTCCCATCATTAAATAGCCCATTAAAGTAATCCCACCATCTATTCTTAATCTCTTCATCCTTCACTAGAATGCGATCAGTCTCATCTTTGATGCATTTCACTTGATTGAAATCTCTCATCTTTCTCTCGCGGATTTTTGCTATCTTGTATATGTCCTTTTCACCTTCTTTTGTCTCTAGTCTCTCATATAACTCATCATAGGCATGTCCTCTTGTCTTACTCACAGCCCGCCTTGCATTTTTCTTGGCCTCTTGTCTTACTTCATTCAGTTTACTAATAAAATAAATCTCTAAACATAATTTGTACCACAATTGCTATGGAAAGACTGTTTATGAGAGCAGTTTATTGTTTGAGAACTCCTAAAGCAGTTTTTTTGGGAGGAAAAAATAAGTTACGATAATGCTGAATTACCAGGTCATCAAGACTAATGGGGAACCAAAACAAAACAAAGGAAATGGCTAGAAAGTCTAAGTAATACAAGGGAATATTGTAACAATCTAAGGTTGAAGCGTCATCATTTGTGTTAGCATATGCAGCTAAAAGGCCTGTTCGCATCATACTATGGCAAGAACGATATGTTGATGCACTAATGCCAAATCAGTTGGGCAATATTGATGGGACAACCGAGGTAAATCTACGACATGTAGCTTTCAGTGATAATTGGTCCTGAAAATATAATACCTCCTGAATGTTCTCATAGGTACCACAGAACAAGGGCGCACTTTGACAACAAAGACATACCAAAGGTCATATTGTGTGACTAGCAAGTAAATCAAAGCGCTGCACAAGCCCTGATGAATAGAGTTAAGTGGAGGGATTAACCAACTTGGCAAGAAGGTTGAAATGTGTGACCAGCAAAGACGCGGGGCCCGCATTGGGCAGGAAAGTATACTGCGGCATCCGCCAGATGCACATGGCAGTTTCCAAAACGCATCTGTTTTCTAGAATAGGTGTAACAGCAAGTAAAGGAAACCATGATGCTCTTGCCGATAGAACAAGGAAGTCATGCTGATGTACGAAGTACTGAACTGTCTTAAAAGATGTACGTTACAGCTGCCTCAGGTTGTCATCTCATGATCAGGAATCAGCTGGCGAGAGCTACACCCACATTCCAAACAGAAATCTGCCCCAGTTGTACAACAAAAATGTCTTGAGAATCCCTAGTTCGAAAAAGATGCGTGAAATGGTTGTTGCTCTCAATGTGTTCTTATAGGCACAGAATTTTTCATAGATAATTGTATAAAATCATTACATGCAGCGGGCTGCCCTTTCTTTGTTTTTAATTGTATAAAATCATTCTTATTTCTCAGAACACATTTGGAGGAGGCTAGACTAGATTATGACGGACAATGGAAATCCTAGGAAAGCAGCCACATCTCACTGCAACATTAACATATTTCGGCTTCAAAGAGTTCATTTTTTCTCGTCAATTTAGGTCCGTCATACAGACAGTATGCAGACAATTCCATTTCGATTGCAAAAACTCAAAATTGGGCACAGTTTAGTATGCCAGATTGAGCAGAATTATCAACAAACGGAAACATTTTCTATCCCCGCAATGGAATACTAACTAAATAAAAAAAGAGAAACGAACGGCAGGACGGGGAAGACGGAGTAGCTGCCGCATACCTCCGATGGTGATGTAGGGGAGGCGGTGCGCGCGGCCGATGTAGACGGCGTCGGAGAGGACCCCGAAGATCGGTTTGGCGACGAGTGGGAGGTTGCCGGCGCTCTGCACTAGCTGCAGAGTGGCAGGGCTTAGGCCGAGCCCGCGGGTGAGGTGGAAGTTGAGCGCCAGCCACGGGAAGCAGCGGAACCCCTGCACCCAGTACCCGACCCCGCACACCCACCAGACCCGCCGAATACCCCGCAATGAACCACGCCGCTCTGCCGTCGTCCGCGATGGCGCCAGCGCCAGCACCGTCACCGGAGCAGGCGCGGGCACCTTCAGGGCCGGCGCGGCTGAGGGGTCCTGGAATGTGGGTGGCCGCTGCCGCTGCATAAGCGCCCGCCTCTCCTCCGGCGTCCTCGGCAATCCAAGGCACACCGTGCCGCGCCGCGCGTTCTTGGCGGCTGGCATGAGTGGCCGGTAGTGGAGGTGCGGCGCGCACGGCGAGTGGCAGAGCATTGTGCCTAGCTCCGACCAGTGGCTGCAGCGTCTGGTGGCAGGGAATGCGGAGGGTGGCGAGGAGGGCGAACGCGCGCGAGGGGGCGAGGTTAAGGTGGTGGTGGAGGGAGGCAGGGGGCAGGAGAAGCGGAGAGCGTTCTGGAAGGGGGAGAAGAAGACGAGAGAGGCCGTGCCCGCTGCTTCGGTGGCCGCTGGGACCTGCCCATTCCGTCAAACGGGGACCAGTCTGTGCTGCAAAGTGGAATTTTACTGTGATTTCAGCAACATTATTGGCAATCCAAATATGGTTTACTTAGTATGTTAATATAATAATACGTTTTATTGATCAATAAATTATATTGTTATTACAAATATCCTCCCGAATAATCTCCGTATAAGTATCACATACACGATGTAGCTAACATATGAGCTGGGATATTTAAACTCACAGGAACTTGATGAAAATGGTAATCAGAAAATACGGAACGTCCTTCACCACTGGGTCGGCGAGAGATTGATCAGGTGTTCTTATAACAAATATTGGATCAATGACAAACAATGATGACAGTTGAGAAGCCTTCCTCTCGAGCAAACGACAAAGGATGACACGTTGCATGAGCTTCCGCAAGTTCAGAAACAATCTCACCAGTGCTCTCTACATGTCTCGACACAGCTGTTGTGATCCCAGATCACTGTCTCCGTGCCCATTTTTCTAAAGCAAAGATAATAACATCGACATTTACCATCATAGTCTCTTCTGTTGATGGAGTTCATTTGGAGGTTGACGAAATGGATTGACACATATGATCGTTGGTAGAGATATTGGAGGATCATATTCACATATCATTTCACCTTTGCCGCTATTGAACTGAGGAGCATCACACTTTCGCCCTCACGACTTTGTTCCTCGCATCCCAAATATGTCACATGCTTGAATATTTTACATATTTTTATAGTGTAGTGGTAGATAATTTGAGGGTATTTTTGGTTATTTACTTATAGTGATGGATATGTGTCTTCCTTTTTCTTTGATTAACATGAAAATGTCTGTGCTTGAGAGGTAATGTGAATGCTCCTTTTTGTTGGCCAAATACATGTACCTATATTTATTTTTACTCCTAAAAAATTTATTTCTTTGAGTTCAAGAAGACTTCAAAATTAATCAAATTGTACATGTTATATAGTTGAACTAACCTCCAAATGTTTTTCCCATGTTGCAAACTACGGGTATTATGTGCTTCATATAACTAACCCATTGCAGTCCACTTCCCTGCTGAATGATCTCTCTGGAGGTTGGTTGGTGCATTAGGAGTTTCAATCTTCTAGATGGTGCCAGGTGAACATCAAAAGACAAAAAAGTCTATTTTACTCTCTCAAACAATCACCTTTTGAAAAAAATCCTAACTCGATTTACCCTCAAACTATTCATATCGATAGAATGTACCATGTGAGGACCCGACGGTCTCGACTAGTCCGGATCACGCTGAGGGGTGCTGCGTTGCACAGCACCGGATAACACACATAAAAGGTACAAAGCGGAAGCAAAATTTTCATTACGTAAGAGTGTGTATGAACATGTTTACATCAAAATAATGTCAAGTCTACACTCACGGGCGTAGACTACGCAAAAGAGTTCACGTTCAGCCCGTGAACGTGTTCCCACAAGCACACACGCACACTAACACGGCGGCGTGTACGACTCCCACTCGACGATGTTTCTCTCTTGGGGGTTCGTCTCCTCCTCTGGAGCCTCGTCCTCATAAGACGCTACAAACGCTTCAAACACAAGCAGTGAGCACGATGGCTCAGCAAGACTAACCCGTCTTACCTATACACGAAACTCTACATGCTGGGTTTGCAGTGTATAATGAAATGTATATTGTAAAAGACACTCCTAAATAATGGAACCTTACTTTTAAGTTTTAGCAACCAATTATTGGAGAACCTTGTGCTAAGACACATAAGAGAGCCGCAATCAAACAAGAAACACATTTCTCTCATGTGCTTTGTCTATGGTTGAAAAGAACTTTAATTAGCTCTAAACTATAACGAGTCATTAGCAAATAAAGTACAGCTTTCAATCAATAATCTTTTAACATAGAACTAGCCTGTTCTTTCTCGGTACAGTGAACAAGTGATACTCACTGACCGCGAGGGACGGTGATTATAATCGTTTAACACCTGCAGGGTTACCCGAATAACCCGTCACGTACGCTCGTACTCAATGTTGCCTACAGCAACCACCACGGACGTCGTATGCAACCAACTTTCATTCGTCAGCCAAGTGTTGAACCGGTCATATCCTCCCGAGCAGGAAGTCTCTGCGTGGAGCATCCGTAGTGCCCGCCAGGCGATTTACACCACGCTGCTCTCAACCTACCCTCTGGACGACAAGCAATGCCTCAACAGATCGCTACCCGAATTACATCTATTTCCCGGTTCCCATATATCCGGTAGATATTCGGTACTATTCTAGCTTGTTCAACAGGCCCGCACACGGCACGATCCTCAATCGACACAAGCGAAGCTATGGTACCCATGCCCCAAATTCCTGCTGCCCTTACTCTCTGTTCGGTCTCATTTTTTCTTGCCATGTGATTCATTTGTTATCTCTAACTGAGTTGTGTGCCTCTAGCCTATTCTCGCGAGTAATTCTAACTACTCGACTTGTACCGAATGTTACACTAATTTAGCATTGCAGTGGCTACTTGAGGTTTAAAAGCTAAGCCCAAAACCCTGGTTCTCTAGGCTATGCATTTGGGTTTTCAAACAAGAATCTAATGCACAATTGTAAGAAATATAGAAAGTAAGTTCTCAAAACAATAGAATTTATGAAACGGCTAATGCAAACAGGAGCTTGCCTTCCTGCCAGTTGTAAGCTAGTTGTTCCTCCGAAGTAATGAAATCCAGAACCTACGGGCCTTCTTCGATCTTAGCGACTACACGAGATAAATATATATGCGTGTCAATTTAAATGAATTTGAGTTTGTAGTTGATATTGTGAAGTCTATAATTATAGCTAGACAGGTCTAATGACTCTGAAATTTTTACTGTGGTTTGGATACAATCTAAAAAGAGACTTTGCAAAATTTCATTTGAAAAAAAAGCTCATTTGAGCCCTGCATAAATAATTGTGTATTTGGCCCTAATTAGATTGCTTAGGGTTTTCTAAGGATTTTCATGGATCAATCCATGACTTTATGGAAACTATATTCTCAGAAGGTTCTAATGGAATTGGTTTCATATAATTTGAAGATTCCTAGCAAAAGATATGATCTAAACAAGTTCAGAGAAAATTCTGAAAAATGTTTCTGGACATTTTTCTTTTTCTCTAGACCAAAATTTCATTAATCACACTATTAGGTGGATCAAATGAGCTCTTATGGATCTGAAATTTTATGGTACCTCAGAGATATTATAAGGAACATCCTAGACAAATTTTAGAATTTTTCACTAAAGGGTCCTCCAGTTAAAATTCTAAACAGTTTCAATTTTGGAGAATTGATTCTGGAGAAATAAAGATTTTCATAGAGTGAAACTTGATTTGTTTGAAAGTACTCAGAGAGCTGAATCTAACAAAATTTGTTTCACCCGATTTGGAGTTTCCTAGCCAAAGTTATGTGAGTTTGAAGTTTTAACTAGAATATGGAATTCAGGAAAGTTTAAATTCCTGCACGTGGGACCGGGGCTACTTGGCGCTATTTGGAAGAAAGACACACAGGTTTACAGAGTTGCAACGCACAGTCACAATTCGATCCAGGGTCACAGAAGATCCGGTCTAGCTCGAAACCGTGGCTGACGTGTGGGACCCGCGTCCATCTTCTTCCTCCCCTCGCTCCCGCGCGCCGCCCCTCGTCGGTGTTCGACGAAACTTGCTTCTCCGGCCACCTCCGGCATTCTAGCTCGCCGCTAGGCTCTAAACCAACATGAGGAGCACTTCCGTGAAGTTTCCCCGTGCCGGCAATGTCCCCTACATAGCTTGCGACGACACAACGGCTCGCACCGACTCCGGCGACGTCGTCCGCCACATCTAGCCCGCCAAACCCTGAGTTTTCAAGCTCTACAGCACCGGTGTGACATGTAGATGCTCGACTTGAACTCAAGTTAGCTCGGGAGATGCTCTAAGTGAGCTCGCACCGTGCGCCCGAGGCGGTTTGTTACGGTCGCTGATGAAAGATCATGAAATAAGCCGGCTACCGAGACTTTCACGCTAAGGTTCTGAAGAGCAATCGTTCACCAGCTAGTCTAGTTCCCATACGCAAGAATTAGTAACCTAAGAACAATTAAGGAGTGAGAATTTGATCACTTCGTACCCGATCATCGGTTTGTGCACGCCGGAGCGAAAATCCAAAATTAAAGCTCGGTCGTCCACGGGTTGACCAACGGCTTGGAGAGAAGCAGCGCCGGTCGCTGAAGCGTCCTCAGGTGTGCTTGCTTGGGCGTGAAAATGTAACACCCCAAATTTTTAGTCAAGACTCAAATTTTGATTTAGAACCATAAACCATGTTCAGAGGGGAATTTAGAAATTTTTGGACGTATTGCATGTGTTGCAAAAGTTCAAATTCAAACTGGAATTCAAATTATACTCAAAACAGAAAAGAAATGAAAAAGAAAAAGGGAAAACCAGAAAAAAACTGGCCAGTGGGCCGAAACCCCAGCCGGCCCAGCTAACCCCCGCGCAGCCCGCCCCGCGCGCGCCGCGCTGCCCCTCGCTGACGGGTGGGACCCGCCTGTCATCCCTAACCCGAGCCCCCGCGACCCCGGACTTCTTTCCCCGCGCGCGCGCTCGATCTTAACCGATTGGAAACTCGTTCCCGCAGCCGAATTTCGGTCCCAGCGGACTCCAACTCGATCACAACAGAACCACCGCCCTCCCCCGGCTATAAAAACAACCGATCCGATCAGTTTTTCTCACGCGATCGCCGATTTTCACTCCGGTGAGCACCGAGACTTCGCCGGTGAATTCTGGCCGATCTAAGCTCGGAAACTCTGATCTAACTCGTTGGTCTTGATCCACCGCCTCCGGGGAACTTTGCAGGTGCAGAAAACCCGAAGACTTACGGTGCAAATCCAGCTCCGACGAGCTTCGCCGCGGTTTTGCCTCGGACCTCGCCGCCGAGCACTTTCCAGGACCCCCGAGCTCGAGAAAACCCCCGAGGTGAGATCCCTGACCTCCCCTCTACCGATCTAGGCCATAAGATCACAGTTCTAGGCAGAATTCTCGAGGATCCGAAAGTTTCCGGCGAGATCGCCGCTTCCCGCCGCCGTGCGCCGCCGGCAGCGCCGCCCGCGCTCGATCAGAGCGACGTGGCCGCTTGTGCGCCGTTTATTTTAAATCGCACGGTAGACTTTAAAACCCCGCGTACCGGTTCGATGTTATAATCTCAGCCGTCGGTTTAAAATCAAACGGTCCACGTCAGCCCCGCGTTATAAAGACTGGAGTTCTTACGTGCTACCCCCTGGGGTTCTCTGGAATTGAGAGCTAGCCCCGGAAACTTCAGATCTAGCCCCTGGAACTCCAGAAAATCATGTAAATTCATTTAAAAATCAGTTTTAGCCCCTGGACTTAATAGAAATTAAGAAAAACACCTCTGAAAAGTGTAGCTAGACCCCTGGAAATTATGAAAATGATATTATAGACCCTGTAATGGGGTGAATTCATTATTTTAGCTCTGTTTAGTATTTAATTTAGAAAATTGAATATGTAACTAGTGTTTAAATATTAAAAGGGGGACAAACATAATTGTCAAATTTATTAAAAACTTTCTCAGTACTTAGAAAACTTTGGAGTGAGATAAAAATATATTTTTAGGCTGAAATAAATCTGTTTCATCTATTATTCACATTTAATAGTATAGGGACACATTTTTAAGTAAAGAATAGTTAAAGAAAAATAGGGAAAATAATTATGAAATAGTATACATCAGAAGCCAAGGTCAAAATATGATCTTAAAATTATTTAGGACCAGAACCTAATCTGTTTAGGTAGTGTGTATTAATAATTTAATAATAAAATGCACAATTATGCATAAGAATATAAATCTGAAAATATAGAAACTAGTAAAGGATAAATGGAGTTTCTAAAACACAAAGAATTCAGTTTAGGGTTGATAGAAATTATGAAGGCACATATGGAGAAGAAAAATACTTTTCATACATACTTGGTAGTTTAATATATAAGGAATTTATTTAAAACTGAAACACACATATATACATGTATATATATATATATATAATATGTGAGTATAAATATAAACACCAAAGTAGGAATCATACACATGTAAATAAAAGTGTATGCAAGCCCCAAATCAACACACATAGAGTATCCACAACACATAAAATGGTAAAGAAACTTTCATAAATGTGAATGTGTGGTTTGTATGAAGTAGAAGTGTGAACTATGTCTTATGATTGTTGTTTTTCTTTTGCTATGTGTGATGGTATGAAGTAGAACCTGCTCAAGAACAAGTTATTCAATTCCAAGACCAAGACTACCCATTTCAAGAGCAGCAAGAAGGAGGCAAGTGCCCTTGACCACTTTGATCCTATGCTAGGATGTGTAGGTAGAATTATTTGCATTGTCAAATGAAATATGAAACCCATGCTAGGAAGTTTCCCTAGAATTGCATTACCTTGTTTCCTTGAAGCTTGGGTTGGAATTTATTTTGTCATGTCATTTATACACATGCATATGCTTAGCCATGCTTAGAATGGGATATTTGGGATATGAGATCATCAGTTTATACTACCATACTCTTGAATGAGACATTGTGAGTTATGTAGAGGTAGGGATCAAGGCAAGTTGGATGTTTTGGTTGTGTGCTGGGTGCACGAGACTTGGGTTTGTGTTTAGTACTTGCCTGGATCCTAAGGACCGGTTCATGGAGCATGTAACCCGGCTTTACAGTGCCAACCACATGCTGAGATGGGGCAGCTTGGCCAATTAATTAGGTGTATCCCCGGCGTAGTATGGGTGTGTTGGATGGTGCGGGGAATAGGTGTCAGCTGGACTACCATATGAACCGCAAGGCTCAAGAGGGGGCCACTGCAGCGGGGTTGGAGCCTCTTGTATGCTGTTAGGGGTGAAACCTCAGTGGGCCCACGCTCGTCGGGAATCCCTTTGTAAAGGCTTCGTAGTGATCTCCTGGCTACACACCTGGGAAGTGTGAATGTGGTTCGTAGCCACTGTCATAATGGAGGTTCTTTTAGTCCACCCGGCAACGGGGGATGAAATCACTACTTGTGGGTACAGTGGTACAAACTCTGCAGAGTCAAAACTGTCTTGACAGCCGTGCTCACGGTTAAGAGCGGCCTGGACTTATTCATGATTAGAGGATTGTTGGTTTTGGAAGTTAAGCGGGGAGCTTAACATTGGAAATGATGTTATGGTTATTGGATTACAATGATGGGATGGGAGAATGGGATCATTTCACCTGTGTAGTAATGTAGGTGCTTAATAAGCTAAGGTGATAGGTATTAATTGCGTAGTGCTTTAACCATAAGTTCAACCTCTCCTTGTTCTAGCCATGCATGATATAATTTTCCCACACTTGCTGAGTACCATTGGTACTCAACCTTGCATATTTGTTGGTTTATATTGCTGCTCAGGTCAAGATAATGAGGTGGTGTATAATGACCAAGATTTTGGACCCGAGGAAGGCTTTTAGGTTCATGAAGACCCCCGGGCAACACCTGTGATGGAGCCCTAAAGAATAATATTCCGCTGCTAGTTTATTTACTTGTGATGAAGCATTTGTGTCCATTGAGACATTTGCAATGTAAGACTTATTTATATTCGACACCTGGCTTGTAATAAATGATGCTTCACTATTTGTCATCACATGTATGAGAAAATGATCCTGGCATACATGTGATATTCACTTGGTTGTTCTTCGGAAAAACCGGGTGTGACAGAGGTGGTATCAGAGCCAAGGTTGCCCGTAGGAACGTGGACCTAGGTAGAAATGGACGTATTTAAGGGCCCTATTTTCTTAAAAACTATTTTCCAAAGTGTGGGTGAAAAAGTGTTATCAAAAGAGTCATTTTCTTCATCTTACCCCAACTTTCATTCAAAAATAGGATTTTTGTTTGAAATTTTATCTAACCTAATTTTAAATTCTTTTGTTTTAGATGGTTCGCATGATTCGCACCGCTCGTAAATCCACGGGAGGGAGAGTTCATGTAGTTGCCCTTGCTGAAAGAGAGGAGAGTCGTCCAGTGACGTAGCTTTCCTACGGATTGGCAGTGGGAGATTTGTTGCGCCGTCTTCGACGTATGCTCGAAGCCGCCGGCAATACGGGCAAGCTCATCATCCACTATAACTCCACCAGGACCATCCGTGAGAAGAGGGAGGAATGGAGTTCGGAGATGAGAATTATACACGAGAATCAGCTGCTTAAGATCCACCACTCTCCAGCTTGTCGAGCAACACAAGTTGACGCGGAGAGAGATGTCACTTGGGAGGCTATCACCTGTCAGAGCCACATCTATCGTCGCCACTTGGACAAAACTGAGTACATGTATGTCCTCCAACGTGAGAGTGGTACCACGGAGTACAAGTACCCACCGGTGCAGCAAGGGACTTCCCATGAGCACATGGACTTGTGCTTGGAGGATGCTGCTATGCTCAGCACCCGACTGCAGGAGTGTCAACAAGAGCTTCAGGATGTCCGAGATACTCTGAAGGAGACGGAGGCATTGCTGCGAGCTTGCTTAAAGGCGAGAGAAAGAGGAGTTGGGAATGAACTGTGTGTCACCGTAAGTGATCCATGGACCCCTGACTCCCCGGATCGCCGAGCGATCAGGCGTCGTCGCACTTCTCCACCAGCAGCCTCCCCACCCAAAGCAGAGTCAGAAGGTAGCCGAAATGAGGAGGAAGATCCCGAGGAGCCAGCTCAAGAGGATGAGTAGTGTAGAGTCTTTCCCCTAGCTAGCAAGAGGTCGAGTAGTCGAGTCGTTACGTAGTTAATGGTGTGATAATGCTTGGTGTGTGACGTGAGTTGTGGAAGCCATGAGCAAGTGTCCACAACCTCGTCTTCAGATTGTTTTGCTTTGGTGTGTGAACCCACAGGAAATAATAGTGCATTTATTGGGTGTGAGATATAAAACCCTCGTAAGATTTTAACAAAACTTCAACACTTCAAAGTACAAACAAGTGAAAGTAGTAAGATGATACTAAAAGCTTTCAAATTAACATTTGTTGATTCTACCAGATGGCCGGAAGAGGAAAAGGACGTGCTGCCAACCCCGCCAACAACAATGATGAGGCATGCAACTCTCATCTTTCTGGAAACCAGAACCGGGGTGGTCGCCGTGAAGAAGTTGATCCTCTCCACCAAATGCTGGAGAATCAAAATCAGCTCATCCAGAACTTGACTCAAGTAGTGGCCAACTTGCATCAAGTTCCACCTCCACAAGCTGCACCACGCCAACCAAGGTTGAGTGAGTTTCTAGGAACTCAACCTCCAAAGTTTGCAAGTGCTGCTGAACCTCTGGAGGCAGATGATTGGCTGAAGACCATTGAAAGTAAGATGAGAATCATACAATGCCAAGGGTATGAGAGGGTGCTGTTTGCCTCTCATCAATTGCATGGACCTGCGGCGGATTGGTGGACCGCCTACGTGGCCGCCCATCATGACCCGGAAAGCATCACTTGGGAAGAGTTCAAGCGTAGCTTCCGCAACCATTACATCCCAAGAGGTGAACTCAAAAACAAGAGGAAAGAGTTTTTGGGACTACAGCAGGGAAACATGACGGTGAGGGAATACCTCACTAAATTCACTCAACTATCCCGTTATGCTCCACGAGACATAGAGACAGATGAGCAGAAACAAGATTGTTTCGTGGAAGGACTTACCGCAGAGATGCAGTGTGCAATGTCCTCCAATGAGTATGAAAGCTTTCAAAAGATGGTGGACAGAGCGTTTGTGGTGGAAAGGAAGCTAAAGGCCCTGGAAAATGAGAATAAGAGGAAGGCTGGGTGGTCACATCAAGCCTCGGGGAGCAACACCCGCCCACGTATGATGCAGCAACCTACGGGGCAGACGAGCCGTGCTGCGGTACCCTATTCAGCACCAAGAGGGTACAACCCAAACTACAGGCCCCCTGCAGCACCAGCACAGCCGCAACGTCAGTTTATGCAGCAGCCTCGCCCTGCATATCCACCTCGACCAGCAGTGCAAGGACCCCCAAACCAACCCCAAGACAACAAGGGCCAAGCATCTAAGATTGGGGTACAATGTTTCAGCTGTGGTGAAGTGGGGCACTACGCCCATAAGTGTCCAAAGAAGAAGCCCACGCAGCCACAGCAGCAGAACGTAATGAGAGGACGGGTGAACCACGTCACTATGGAGGAAGCACAAGAGGCACCCGACGTGGTAGTTGGTAAGTTTCCTGCCAATTTACACCTTGCAACTCTGCTGTTTGATTCTGGTGCTACCCATTCGTTCATTGCTCAAGGGTTTGTTAAGAAGCATGACCTAGCAACCACACAAATGAACCATATGCTAGCGGTAAACTCTCCAGGTGGAGAAATAAGGACAAGACAAGTGTGTCCCAAAGTGAACCTAGACATTAATGGGGTAGTATTTACCGCTAACCTCATAGTGATCGATTCACAAGGGATAGATATTATTTTGGGTATGGATTGGTTGACCAAACATAAAGGAATCATCCATTGTTCGACCAGAACGGTGGAACTAACTCACCCTAGTGGCACGAGAGTAAAGTTCATAACGATACACGAGCCTAGGAGGGACATTAAATTAAATCAAGTGGAGGTGAAAGTTGAGGAAATCAGGACTATCAGGGAATATCCAGATGTTTTTCCGGAGGAGTTGCCAGGAATGCCTCCCGACCGTGACGTGGAATTCGCAATCGAGCTAGTACCGGGAACAGCCCCGATATACAAGAGACCTTATCGAATGGACTCCAAGCAGCTAGAAGAGCTCAAGGATCATTTGAGAGAATTGACGGAAAAGGGGTATGTTCGCCCTAGTTCCTCACCATGGGGAGCTCCGGTAATATTTGTGCCTAAGAAAGATGGAACTCAAAGGTTATGCGTGGATTACCGTGCCTTGAATGAGGTGACCATCAAGAACAAGTATCCATTACCCCGCATTGAAGACTTGTTTGATCAGTTGAGGGGAGCTTGCGTGTTCTCGAAAATTGATCTCAGGTCGGGATACCACCAACTCAAGATAAGGCAATCTGATATTCCCAAGACAGCTTTCGTATCTCGGTACGGACTGTATGAATACACTGTCATGCCTTTCGGGCTAACCAATGCCCCGGCATATTTCATGTACCTCATGAACAAGGTATTCATGGAATATCTGGACAAATTTGTGGTGGTTTTCATAGATGATATTCTCGTCTTCTCCAAAGATGAAGAAGAACATGAGAAACATCTAAGGTTGGTGTTACAGAGGCTGAGAGAACACCAACTATATGCCAAGTTGAGCAAGTGTGAGTTTTGGCTAAAGAGAGTTCCCTTTTTGGGACATATAATCTCGGAGGGAGGAATCTCCGTAGATCCCGCCAAAATCGAAGATATCCAGAAATGGAAAACCCCTGAAAATGTCGGGGAAGTTCGAAGCTTTTTGGGATTGGCTGGATACTATCGACGATTTATTGAGGGATTCTCCAAGATCTCGAGACCTCTCACCAAACTGTTGGAAAAGGGAATTACATTCACCTGGACGCCACAGTGCGATACGAGCTTTCAGGAGCTAAAGAAGAGATTGACAACAGCCCCCGTGTTGGTTATGCCAGATATGCAGAAAAATTTCACGGTGTACTGCGATGCCTCCGGAAACGGGTTGGGATGTGTTCTCATGCAAGAAGGACATGTCGTAGCATATGCATCCCGGCAGCTTCGGAAGCACGAGAAGAACTATCCTACACATGACCTAGAACTAGCTGCAGTGGTACACGCGTTGAAAATTTGGCGGCACTATTTGATGGGGAAGAGGACAGAGATATATACGGATCATAAGAGTTTGAAGTACATATTCACACAGCCTGATCTCAACCTCAGACAAAGGAGATGGTTAGAGCTAATCAACGACTTTGATGTGGGCATCAACTATCATCCCGGGAAAGCAAACGTCGTGGCCGATGCCTTGAGTCGGAAAGTGCAGGTCAATAAGTTGAGCTTGAAGGATATGCCTGCAGAATTGAAGGACGAGGTTATAAGGCTCAATCTATGTCTAGTAAATAGTGGTGAAGCCATCGCCATGGAAATGGACTCCACACTCGAGCAAGACATACGCGAGGGCCAAAAGAATGATGAGAAGATACAAGAGATCAGACAGCTCATCAAGGAAAATAAAGCTCCTGGTTTTAGAGAGGATGAACAAGGAACGGTGTGGCACGGGAAGAGGATCTGTGTGCCAGAAGTAAAAGAGATCCGTAAATTAATTTTGGAGGAGGCTCACGATTCCGACTATTCCATTCATCCTGGGAGTACGAAGATGTACCAGGACCTCAAAAGCAGGTATTGGTGGTATGGCATGAAGCGAGATGTCGCGGAACATGTTGCCCTATGTGACACATGTCAGTTGGTGAAAGCAGAACATCAACGACCCGCGGGATTGCTGCAACCACTCAAAGTGCCTGAATGGAAGTGGGAAGAAATCAGCATGGATTTTGTTGTGGGATTGCCTAGGACCCAATCCGGGTATGATTCAATATGGGTCATTATTGATAGGCTAACCAAAGTAGCTCATTTCATTCCGGTGAAAGAAAGCTACAGCAGGTCCAAATTGGCAGAATTGTACATGTCAAGGATTGTGTGTTACCATGGAGTGCTAAAGAAGATAGTGTCGGACCGAGGGACACAGTTCACCTCAAGGTTTTGGCAAAAGTTGCATGAAACCATGGGAACCCATCTGAATTTCAGTTCTGCCTATCATCCCCAAACTGACGGGCAGACGGAGAGAACCAATCAGATCCTTGAAGATATGTTAAGGGCATGTGCACTCAAAAACAACAGGAGTTGGGACAAGAACCTACCGTATGCGGAGTTTTCCTATAACAACAGTTATCAAGCTAGTATGAAGATGTCACCGTTTGAAGCTTTGTATGGAAGGAAGTGCAGAACTCCCCTATTTTGGAACCAAACAGGAGAAAGTAAAGTGTTTGGTCCAGAAGTGCTACAAGAAGCCGAGGCAAAGGTGAGGGAGATTCGCAACAACTTGAGGATAGCACAGACACGCCAGAAGAGTTATGCTGATGTACGAAGAAGAGAGCTCGTTTTCAACGTGGGGGACTATGTTTATCTCAAGGTGTCCCCTATCAGAGGACTTCGTCGGTTCAAGGTGAAAGGGAAGTTGTCGCCTCGATACATCGGACCCTTTCAAGTTTTGGAAAGAAAAGGCGAAGTGGCGTACCAACTAGAGTTGCCGGTTCATCTGTCGGACGTGCACGATGTGTTCCATGTGTCGCAACTCAAGAAATGTCTGAGGACGCCTGAGGAGGTGTTACCCATGAATGAAGTGGATGTAGCTGAGGATTTGTCTTATGCCGAGCAACCATACAAGATTTTGGAGACAATGGAACGCCTCACCAGAAATAAGAGAATCAGGATGTGCAAGGTGCAGTGGAAGCATCACTCAGAAGAGGAAGCCATCTGGGAACGGGAAGATGAGCTTAAGGCACAATTTCCGGAATTGTTTTCTTAGAAACACCAATCTCGAGGACGAGATTTTTTTTTAAGGGGGGTAGAGCTGTAACACCCCAAATTTTTAGTCAAGACTCAAATTTTGATTTAGAACCATAAACCATGTTCAGAGGGGAATTTAGAAATTTTTGGACGTATTGCATGTGTTGCAAAAGTTCAAATTCAAACTGGAATTCAAATTATACTCAAAACAGAAAAGAAATGAAAAAGAAAAAGGGAAAACCAGAAAAAAACTGGCCAGTGGGCCGAAACCCCAGCCGGCCCAGCTAACCCCCGCGCAGCCCGCCCCGCGCGCGCCGCGCTGCCCCTCGCTGACGGGTGGGACCCGCCTGTCATCCCTAACCCGAGCCCCCGCGACCCCGGACTTCTTTCCCCGCGCGCGCGCTCGATCTTAACCGATTGGAAACTCGTTCCCGCAGCCGAATTTCGGTCCCAGCGGACTCCAACTCGATCACAACAGAACCACCGCCCTCCCCCGGCTATAAAAACAACCGATCCGATCAGTTTTTCTCACGCGATCGCCGATTTTCACTCCGGTGAGCACCGAGACTTCGCCGGTGAATTCTGGCCGATCTAAGCTCGGAAACTCTGATCTAACTCGTTGGTCTTGATCCACCGCCTCCGGGGAACTTTGCAGGTGCAGAAAACCCGAAGACTTACGGTGCAAATCCAGCTCCGACGAGCTTCGCCGCGGTTTTGCCTCGGACCTCGCCGCCGAGCACTTTCCAGGACCCCCGAGCTCGAGAAAACCCCCGAGGTGAGATCCCTGACCTCCCCTCTACCGATCTAGGCCATAAGATCACAGTTCTAGGCAGAATTCTCGAGGATCCGAAAGTTTCCGGCGAGATCGCCGCTTCCCGCCGCCGTGCGCCGCCGGCAGCGCCGCCCGCGCTCGATCAGAGCGACGTGGCCGCTTGTGCGCCGTTTATTTTAAATCGCACGGTAGACTTTAAAACCCCGCGTACCGGTTCGATGTTATAATCTCAGCCGTCGGTTTAAAATCAAACGGTCCACGTCAGCCCCGCGTTATAAAGACTGGAGTTCTTACGTGCTACCCCCTGGGGTTCTCTGGAATTGAGAGCTAGCCCCGGAAACTTCAGATCTAGCCCCTGGAACTCCAGAAAATCATGTAAATTCATTTAAAAATCAGTTTTAGCCCCTGGACTTAATAGAAATTAAGAAAAACACCTCTGAAAAGTGTAGCTAGACCCCTGGAAATTATGAAAATGATATTATAGACCCTGTAATGGGGTGAATTCATTATTTTAGCTCTGTTTAGTATTTAATTTAGAAAATTGAATATGTAACTAGTGTTTAAATATTAAAAGGGGGACAAACATAATTGTCAAATTTATTAAAAACTTTCTCAGTACTTAGAAAACTTTGGAGTGAGAT
Source organism: Neostapfia colusana (assembly GCA_030760725.1). Classification (NCBI taxonomy): domain Eukaryota; kingdom Viridiplantae; phylum Streptophyta; class Magnoliopsida; order Poales; family Poaceae; genus Neostapfia; species Neostapfia colusana. The sequence goes on along the minus strand of JASWHV010000009.1, from coordinate 35,362,113 downwards.
AAAAATATATTTTTAGGCTGAAATAAATCTGTTTCATCTATTATTCACATTTAATAGTATAGGGACACATTTTTAAGTAAAGAATAGTTAAAGAAAAATAGGGAAAATAATTATGAAATAGTATACATCAGAAGCCAAGGTCAAAATATGATCTTAAAATTATTTAGGACCAGAACCTAATCTGTTTAGGTAGTGTGTATTAATAATTTAATAATAAAATGCACAATTATGCATAAGAATATAAATCTGAAAATATAGAAACTAGTAAAGGATAAATGGAGTTTCTAAAACACAAAGAATTCAGTTTAGGGTTGATAGAAATTATGAAGGCACATATGGAGAAGAAAAATACTTTTCATACATACTTGGTAGTTTAATATATAAGGAATTTATTTAAAACTGAAACACACATATATACATGTATATATATATATATATAATATGTGAGTATAAATATAAACACCAAAGTAGGAATCATACACATGTAAATAAAAGTGTATGCAAGCCCCAAATCAACACACATAGAGTATCCACAACACATAAAATGGTAAAGAAACTTTCATAAATGTGAATGTGTGGTTTGTATGAAGTAGAAGTGTGAACTATGTCTTATGATTGTTGTTTTTCTTTTGCTATGTGTGATGGTATGAAGTAGAACCTGCTCAAGAACAAGTTATTCAATTCCAAGACCAAGACTACCCATTTCAAGAGCAGCAAGAAGGAGGCAAGTGCCCTTGACCACTTTGATCCTATGCTAGGATGTGTAGGTAGAATTATTTGCATTGTCAAATGAAATATGAAACCCATGCTAGGAAGTTTCCCTAGAATTGCATTACCTTGTTTCCTTGAAGCTTGGGTTGGAATTTATTTTGTCATGTCATTTATACACATGCATATGCTTAGCCATGCTTAGAATGGGATATTTGGGATATGAGATCATCAGTTTATACTACCATACTCTTGAATGAGACATTGTGAGTTATGTAGAGGTAGGGATCAAGGCAAGTTGGATGTTTTGGTTGTGTGCTGGGTGCACGAGACTTGGGTTTGTGTTTAGTACTTGCCTGGATCCTAAGGACCGGTTCATGGAGCATGTAACCCGGCTTTACAGTGCCAACCACATGCTGAGATGGGGCAGCTTGGCCAATTAATTAGGTGTATCCCCGGCGTAGTATGGGTGTGTTGGATGGTGCGGGGAATAGGTGTCAGCTGGACTACCATATGAACCGCAAGGCTCAAGAGGGGGCCACTGCAGCGGGGTTGGAGCCTCTTGTATGCTGTTAGGGGTGAAACCTCAGTGGGCCCACGCTCGTCGGGAATCCCTTTGTAAAGGCTTCGTAGTGATCTCCTGGCTACACACCTGGGAAGTGTGAATGTGGTTCGTAGCCACTGTCATAATGGAGGTTCTTTTAGTCCACCCGGCAACGGGGGATGAAATCACTACTTGTGGGTACAGTGGTACAAACTCTGCAGAGTCAAAACTGTCTTGACAGCCGTGCTCACGGTTAAGAGCGGCCTGGACTTATTCATGATTAGAGGATTGTTGGTTTTGGAAGTTAAGCGGGGAGCTTAACATTGGAAATGATGTTATGGTTATTGGATTACAATGATGGGATGGGAGAATGGGATCATTTCACCTGTGTAGTAATGTAGGTGCTTAATAAGCTAAGGTGATAGGTATTAATTGCGTAGTGCTTTAACCATAAGTTCAACCTCTCCTTGTTCTAGCCATGCATGATATAATTTTCCCACACTTGCTGAGTACCATTGGTACTCAACCTTGCATATTTGTTGGTTTATATTGCTGCTCAGGTCAAGATAATGAGGTGGTGTATAATGACCAAGATTTTGGACCCGAGGAAGGCTTTTAGGTTCATGAAGACCCCCGGGCAACACCTGTGATGGAGCCCTAAAGAATAATATTCCGCTGCTAGTTTATTTACTTGTGATGAAGCATTTGTGTCCATTGAGACATTTGCAATGTAAGACTTATTTATATTCGACACCTGGCTTGTAATAAATGATGCTTCACTATTTGTCATCACATGTATGAGAAAATGATCCTGGCATACATGTGATATTCACTTGGTTGTTCTTCGGAAAAACCGGGTGTGACAGAAAACCACCCAGTTGTGTTGTCCATGAGAGCACCTCGTGTGATAACTTTTGGTCGCCGTGAGCACTGTCAGTTCTAGGGTCGGTAAGCTTGAAAATGGATCGCTTGTGTGCTGTGGAAGTGTAAGACAAGCAACCAGTGCTGTTTTACAGCTCGGGAACGTTCGGTGCACGGTGGTTTTGCCGGCACCGGATCGCACAACAGCAGCGGCTCAGTTCGTGCGCACAAGGAGGAAGCAAAGCCGGTTTGGTTCTGTTCATGAGCAAATGGAGCACGCCGAAGAGGGATAAGGGGTTGGGCAGCTGGTCTACAGCGCTAGGGAACGAAGCAGGAGCTGGCCGGCGTTTTGGCTCCGTGGCGCGCGCTGCCTCAGCCCGAGAAACAGAGCACCAGTTCTTCAGTCGGTTCACCTCATTGTGAGGGTGACATGAGGGCCCCACTCCCAATTTTAACCTCACAATTTCAACTCCTACTGCTCTTAATTCTTGGGGACCCTAATACCCTTGTCCATTTGAACAATTCACCAAATGTCCATTTGGATTTGAATGAATCAAAGTGTGAATTGTTTGGAATGAATTTACAGCACATATGAAGTTGAAATTCAAATTTGGTTTGGATTTGTTTAAATCAGCTCATGTCAAGATCAATTCCAAATGGAGTGAAAATTGGTGTGTGAGCTCACAAAAATGTGCTGAGTGTGAATATTGAATCCCACTTTTGAATTCATGTGATGAAAGAAGTTTGAATTTGAATTTAAATTCAAACTAGCCCTTCTACTAAGTGTACCCAAAATACCTCAAAAGGTTTTGGATTTGGGTGAAATTTGGCATGAGCATTCCTAACAAAGTTTAGAGTTAAACATATGTTCAGCCCCTATATGATCTATGTGGAAAATACCACTTTTGCATTTTGTGAGTTTATCTCCTAATGAATCTATTGATGGTGGTTATTTGCTCTTCAAATGTGTTCACATGATTTTCACAAATGAGGTGAGGTGTGGTGTGATGAACACTTTTAGCAAATGAAAAACTTGAGCCCTTACATACCACTCACTAATTTTTTCATAGTGTGAAAGTAAATTTTTTATTCCAAATTTCATAGGACCAGATAACATATTCTCTATAATTGATAAAATATTTTCATGCATGCTTATATTTATATTTTAAGACATTGTTTAATACTATTATAAAAGTATATTATAACTTTCTAACATAGAGTGCTATACCATATGCCATCGTACAAAGTGAGTTTTAAACTCAAATTGTACATGAAGGAATAAAAAACAAAAATGTCTAAGGCCGTTTGATTACACCGACCTTAGATTATTTGAGAGAGTAAAATCGAGTCTAGATTCTATTGATGGATAAAAAATAGTGAATTATTAAAGGCAGTAGAATAAAATCTTCATACATTTCAAAATATGCTACTGACTTCCATTAGAAAAGAAGGTAGATAGACGTGTCTTTAGGTTTTTGATTTGCTCGATCTTGTACCGAACCAGTTTTAATGAAATGGTTGCACCGACCTATCTTAACCGTATAAAAATGTTCTACATGAAATGAGTACAATATTTTGACGGTCTTTATTTTTTACTCAATCCCATCCACATTCCACTGGTTTACACTAACCTTCAATAAATTCGGATGAAAAGATATGAGATGCATAAGAACACTGCCCAAAAGTTGTGGACCGATATATTTTAAAAAACTTCAATAACGCTAGAAATACCAAGAGCTATCATTATGCACGCATTCATTGTTTAGATGCCCGGAACTTCGCTTGCCGGGATTTTGCGAGGAGGTCACGCGTTTTAAAATCCTGTTGACAGCCGCTAGTTGGACACCCGTCACGATGTACTACACTACCGCTGGTCGCAGATTGGCGCACGAAAGCTGAGGCGAGCGGTGCCAATTTGGCTGCTTGTCTGCGACAGCATTCCTGAAAGGGACGTGCGTTGCCAAAGAGGAGACGGGGGCCATCGGAGCTTTCTTTCTGTTTCCTATGTTCCGTCGTGCGATGCCTTTGTTGCGCCAGGGACGCTTCCCTCCGTTGGCTCAAACGTCACATCCAGATCTGGGCATGCGTTGCGCGCCACGAGAAGGATCCGGGCCTTTGTCTTCTACTACACTCACGGCTCTGGCCCTTGCCATGTGGCAAAGCCGTACGCGGTGAGCGAACAGAGCCAAGAAAAATTAATTATTTCCGTCCACTCATTGTCAAAATTCAGGTATTTGAGGTGAAAGAATTGGCTAGAAAACATTCGAAGAAAGCAACACAGGTTTCAAAACGTCTTGTTGTGAACTCTGAAGGGTTATAAGTCTAACTTTTCAAATCTTGTTGTTAACAAGCTGGTTTACGGGACTACTCTGCTTGGGAAAATCTGTAAGCGCTAGATTGTTGGATCGTACTTTCCATCATCCTCTTCAAACGAAGCCCTTGAAAGAACATGTGTTTGGACTCGTTTGGTAGCAAGGGGTGTAAATCCCAGAGAAAGAAAACCCCAGAGGATATTTTCCTTCCATTTCTATTCTCTGCCACCTAGCAGTTATATTCTCCATTGTCATTTGGGAGCCCAGGGCTAAAACTCCCAGAAAGCAAAAACAATCACAAAAAAAGAGAAAAAGTGAGAAAAAATTAAAAAAAATTCTTGTAAAATTAGTAGAACTTCAATTTCATATTCATGCATTACATATAGAAAAACATTATAAAAGAAAAAGAAATGGGAAGAATCATAAAAATGAGAGAAAGATAGCTGAAAAGAGCCAATTCCAATTCGCTGAGGAGCGCTGTCGACACTTCCCGCGGCCCGCTGGACACGTGTCACCCTCGGAGCTCGCCTCCGAGAGGTCCGACCCCGCGGGACACGTGTCGCTCTCGGAGCTCGCCTCCGAGAGGTCCGGCCCCGCTAGACACGTGTCGCCTTCTGAGCTAGTTTCTGCGTAGAAGCGAGGCTCAGCCCTGCGGGATACGTGTTGACTTCGGAGCTAGTCTCTGCAGAGAAGCGAGGCCCAGCCCCGCGGGACACGTGGCACTCTCGGAGCTCGTCTCTGAGGAGAAAGGAGGTCCGGCGCTGCTGGACACGTGGTACTCTCGGAGCCCACCTCCGAGGAGAGGGGAGGTCCGACACTGACACGTGGCGCCCCCAGAGCTCACCTCTGAGGGAGAGTGAGGTCCGACCCCGCCAGACACATGGCGCACGCGGAGCTCGCCTCTGAAGAGAGGGGAGGTCCCGCCCGCCAGACACAAGGCACACCCGGAGCTCGCCTCTGAGGAAAAGGGAGGCCCGGCCTCCGCTAGACACGTGGCGCCTCCGGAGCTCACCCTGCGGAGGTGACGAGATCGTTAAGCAGTTTTTCTCCTGTGTGCGCGGGAATACCCGGTACTGAGGAAACCGACACGATTTCCACGTTGCTACCGCACCAAATCAATTGGAGATAAGTTTTTAAGATCCAAAACAAATTGAATATGACTCTTATTTGAAATCCAATCGGAGTAGGACTCTTCTTTTCCTTTTATAAATAGAACCCGAAACCCCCCTTGGTCGTAACACCTTTCCCAAGTCGACAACTTAGAGGCCCTAGCCCCCAACTCGCCGAGTTGAACCCCTTGCCGGAGTTCAGTCGCCGGTGAGCCTCACCGGTGAGCCCGTCGACGAGCGTCGCCGCGGCTCGCCGTCGCTGCTGCCATTGCTAGGAGGAAGGCCCCGCCACCAAAGAGAAGTGAGGTGGGTCTTCGTACCCATCTTACGACCTCGTCGCGGTTTCTTCGCATCTGTTTTCTTTGTTCCCTTCGAACAGAAGCTGTTTCGTGTGGACAGATCACGTGTTGATCGGTTTTTTATAGTGGAATTGATCTAGATCATGAGTCAAGATCATCACCACGTCCACACTTGATCCTTACACCCTTGTTCACCATAAAACCCCATGCAAGCCCAGTAAAACATGCAAGAACGCGTACAAACTGGTCTAATAAAACAACATCATAGGATTCGCACCATTGCATCTTGAGTAAATTTTGTGCATGATGTTTGATTGCTATAATTTTGTCTATGTGTGGTCGTGAGTAGAAGGACAAACTCAGGAAGCCATCTACGAAGAACTACAGCACCGAGACTTCGAGACACGTGAGCAACAAGAGCCACAGGAGCAAGACAAGTGCCCTTGACCATATTGATTCCATGTTTTTTGGAACTGTTTTGTTTGCGAAAACGTGAGTGCTTGAGTTAACTTGATGGGACACCCTTTTATAGGAGTTTACTAGTTTTGTTAACCATCCTTGTCGCCAGGAAAGTTGATGAGTCGGGTATGGTTGTTTTTGCGTTCCGCTTCGCTTAGCTTACGGGATACGGGAAGGTGAAGTAGAGCATGTCTAAGTACTGCACTCATATGAATAATGATGATGAAAACTTGATGATAATAATGAGCATAGAATCGGGGGAGATCTAGGCAAGCTTGGTTCGTGGATGTGGTAGAATGAGATGGTGGTTTACTTTCCGTAGATCTAAGGACTGGTTCATGCCAGCACATGCCAGGAAAATAGTGCCACCATAAGGCCAAATATGGGTGCGGCTTAGCTGACTAATTAGGTAAGTTGCTAGATTGTTATGAACCTTGGAAGGCGTGGGGAATGGGAGTCGAGAGAGGACTGTCCTGGGAGCTGCATGGCACAAGAGGGGGCCCGTAGGTGGGAGAATGGTGATTCGAGCCTGCCAGGGAAACCTTAGTGAGTCCATACATCTAGTAGCCCCTTTGTAAAGGCTATTTTGTGATCTCTTGGCCATACACCGACGACCGTGTACTGGTATAATAGAGGTTCTGCAGTCGCCAACGGGTGATGATATCACAAACTTGTGGGTAAAGTGGTGTCACCTCTGCAGAGTGTAAAACTACCATGATAGCCGTGCTTACGGTCACAAGCGCCTGGCCAACTCACATGATTAGAGGGAAATTTTGGGATGGTTATTCGGTATGGATGTTCGGTATGGTCTTGGTATGGTCATTGGAATTGGTTTCGGGACTGTTTGAGTCTTGGTAATAAGTCTGGTTTCAGTTATGAGAATATGAGATGGTTATAAGCATGAGATGAACTTGAGAAAGATCAATGGCTGGTTGAGACTTGAGAAAAAGTGAATTATGATGAAAGAATATTGAGACTTGAGAAAAGGAGAATTATGATGAAGGTATGTTACTGTTTTACATGGTTATATTGGGATTAAATTCATCTAGACATAGGTGCTGTTTTTATCATGTTTGTGAAATAAAATTTTCTTGCTGCAATGAGCCTTTTGTTCTATACCTTGTTGAAAGCTACATGTCATATTTTTCTCGCACTTACTGAGTACGACATGTACTCACCCTTGCATTATCATACAAACATCAACAGGAGAAGAGTACTTCGAAGATCATGTGGAGTACTAGGCGTGCGAACTACCGTCAACTTGCCTGTGGTGTTGAAGATGGAGCCGCTGCTGTTTAGTTGTTTCCGCTATCGTTTAGAGACTTCCGCTGCTAGAATAAGTTAGAGACTTCCGCTGCAAGAATAAGTTAGAGATTATGTAATAAAGTACTTAAACCCTATTATTCGTGGTTATATTCTGAATTCAGTTTGTGGATTACATGTGTATGTGTGATGAACATCCTGGGCACACATATGCATTAGCTGGGTTCCGTGTTTTACGGGACCGGGCATCACAGATTGGTATCAGAGCCACGTTGACCGTAGGACGCAAGCCTAGGTAGAATGGATACTCTAAAAAACATAGGCACACCCCTCTAAACTTCCATTTTTGAAAATTGCTTACTGCTGCACTTCCTTGTCAATTCAGCCTCCGCAAAGTGCTATTTTCAGCCCCTCTTTTCTCTTCTTTGGACAGCAACACCTTCTGCTTCTTACTCCATAGCTTCTGAAGTTTTGGAGTTGTTTTCTCCTTCTCAAAAATTTCTCATGTCCTATTTATAGATGCCGGTGATTCGGAGCACGAGTACTCGTTCAACACCACGTGGGATTGCACTTAACCCATTGAGGTGTCCAATGGACCACCCCCGCCACACGGCGGCAACAACACCAATTCACATGATTAAGTTTAGGATTCCCATTGAATAAGCTGTAAATAGGAACGCTAAATCATAGTAGTTTGAATAGGAGTGGCATGTTGAACTTTTGTGATGATTGCTTGTGTTTGTGTGCTTAGTGTGAGTTGTGGCATACTTCGGCGAAGGACCACATCCACACATAGTAGAGAGATATGAGGTGTTTCAGCACTTGTTTACATCCTCATTAATAAAAGAAGTTATTTAGTTCATACCCCTTGATGCATATAGTTAGGGGGATCAACCTAAACTTCTATTCTATTCAACTCTCTCTCACAGATGGTGAGGGAAAACGACAGCCGACAAAGGAGGAACGTTCGTGGCAAGAACCACAAGAGGATGGCCACGTTGAAGTTCTTGAGAATGTTAATCCCGAGGCCGGTGCAAACAATCTTGAACGGCTGATGGCTATGCAGAACCAGCTCATGCAAACTATGATCCAAACTTTGGGTCAGCTGCAAGCCAACAACTATAACAATCCTAACCCTGTTCCTGCACCACCACCGCCACCACCGCCGGCTCACAACAGATTGGGAGAGTTCATGAGGACTCGACCGCCTACTTTTGCACAAGATAATGATCCCATGGAGGCTGATGATTGGTTGAAGTCCATGGAGAAGAAGCTTGCTATTGTTCAGTGCAATGATCGGGAGAAAGTTCTCTTCGCATCGCACCAACTTATGGGAGCAGCCGCTGACTGGTGGGACGCTCTTTGCAATGCTCATGACAACCAGGAGACTATCACTTGGGCTGAGTTCAAAGAGAGTTTCCGCTCTCATTACGTCCCTGCTGGAGTCATGATGCTTAAAAGGCAAGAGTTCGAAGGTCTCCGCAAGGAAAGAATAGCGTGAATGAGTACCTCAACAAGTTCACGCAGCTTTCAAGGTATGCTCCAGAAGACGTCAACGCGGATCAAAGGAAACAATACTTGTTCATGAGAGGATTGAACAATGAGATCCAAGTTCAGCTGCTCAACAACGATTATGCAAGCTTCCAGAAACTTGTTGACAAAGCTATAGTGGTTGAGAGCAAGACCTGTGAGATCGAACAAGAGGGCAAGAGGAAGATGCCATACCAGCCACAAGGGAGCAATGTACGTCCCCGTTTCATGCCCCCAGCTGCACCACAGTATGGCTCATCCGCTTCTACTTTCTGCCCTACAAACTCACCTCGCCCTAATCCACCACCACAGCAACGTCCTTTTGTGCAAGCACCTCGTGTGCCTTTGCCTTCTGCGCCCCATCCCAACATGGGCGCATATGCTCAAAACCACCCTCGTCCCAACGTTCCTGATGTCTTGGGCAACAAGGCATGCTTTGCATGCGAAGAGGCGGGACACTTTGCAAGTCAATGCCCAAGGAAAGGCCTTGGACAGCCGACCAACGCACCCAAGCAGAACCCACGGTCAAATGGAGGAGCTAATCAAGGTAACTGTGGACAGCAGAACTATGCTCGTGGCAACGTGAATCATGTCTCCGCTGAGGAGGCGCAACAGGCTGAGGACGTCGTGATTGGTATGTTCCTTGCCAACTCCAACCCAGCTACTGTTTTATTTGATTTCGGAGCATCGCATTCATTCATATCATCCAAGTATGTTGCCAAGTATAATCTGCCCATCTCACACATGAAATATACTATGTTGGTTAATTCTCCCGGTGGAGAGATGATGACTAATATAGTATGTCCAAAAGTAAACCTTAAAATAAGGGGTGTAGACTTTCTTGCCAACCTTATTGTCTTGGATTCTCAAGTGCTTGATATAATACTTGGAATGGATTGGTTAAGCAAGCACAACGGAGTGATCCAATGTGCTGAGAGGAGCGTGCAATTGACAAATGAGCACAATACTCGTATTGAGTTCGAGTCAGCCCAACCGGCAACCGAGAAGGCAACGTTGAACCACATCAAAGAAGCAACATTGGAAAGCATTCCGGTGGTTCAAGAATATCTGGACGTGTTCCCGGAAGAACTTCCAGGTATGCCACCTGACTGGGACATTGAGTTTGCCATTGATTTAGTACGTGGAACTGCACCTATAGTGAAGAGGCCATATAGGATGCCGTTAATGAACTAGTGGAACTTAAGAAGCAAATTTAGGAGCAGCTAGAAAAGGGTTTTATATGCCCGAGCTCATCACCATGGGGAGCCCCCGTGCTCTTCGTAGACAAGAAGGATGGGACCCAAAGGATGTGTGTGATTATAGGTCTCTCAATGAGGTGACGATCAAGAATAAATACCCGCTGCCCCGTATAGAGGACCTGTTCGACCAAATGAAAGGTGCCCGAATCTTCTCCAAGATTGATCTTCGGTTGGGATACTTCTAGCTGAAGATTAAGCCCTCCGACATGCCCAAGACAGCATTTCGAACACGGTATGGTTCGTATGAATATACCGTTATGTCTTTCGGGTTAACGAATGCACCCGCATACTTCATGTACCTCATGAATAAGGTCTTCATGGAGTACCTGGACAAGTTCATCATGGTTTTCATCGACGATATCATGGTGTATTCAAAAAGCAAGGAAGAACATGAAGAACATTTGAGATTGACATTACAGAAACTGCGAGAGCATCAATTGCATGCCAAGCTTAGCAAGTGTCAATTTCGGCTAAAGGAGATATCGTTCCTAGGCCACATCATCTCCGAGGAAGGAGTATCGGTTGATCCCGGAAAAGTGGGAGATGTTCTGAAGTGGAACCAACCGCAGAACGTGAGGGATATTCGGAGTTTCCTTGGGATGGCTGGATACTATCGCCAGTTCATCAAGGATTTCTCCAAAGTAGTGAAGCCTATGACTGAATTGCTAATGAAGGGAAAAGCATTTCAGTGGACACCAGCGTGTCAAGAAAGCTTTGAGGAGCTCAAGAAAAGGCTAACCACAGCGCCGGTTTTGGTATTGCTGGACGTGAGCAAGAGTTTCGACATATATTGTGACGCATCAAGACAAGGGCTTGGATGTGTGCTCATGCAAGAAGGACAAGTGGTAGCCTATGCATCGAGGCAACTAAAGAAACACGAGCTGAATTACCCCACACATGACTTGGAACTTGCAACCGTGGTACATGCATTTAAGATTTGGAGACATTATATCCTTGGCCACCGATGTGAGATCTATACGGATCACAAAAGCCTCAAGTATATATTCACGCAAACGGATCTAAATTTGAGGCAACGTCGATGGTTGGAACTCATCAAGGATTATGATGTTGGAATCAATTATCACCCCGGAAAGGCCAATGTAGTAGCTGATGTGTTGAGCCGAAAGGGAGCATGTCACCAACTCACAGTTCGGGAGCTACCGCCCGAGCTGCGCAAAGAGTTCTAACGGTTACATCTCGGGTTCTTAAACGATATGGAAGCGATGGAACTCAACTCTTCGCTAGAACAAGAGATACGAGATGACCAAGCAATAGAAGACGAAATCAAGGAAATCAAGGAAAGAACCCGGCAAGGCATAGAAAAGGATTTCAAGGAAGACGAGAAAGGCACGCTTTGGCTAGGGAAAAGGATTTGTGTGCCTAATGTGAAGCACATCCTCGACACGATATTAAAGGAGGCACATGACTCACCTTATTCCATACATCCCGGCAGTATAAAGATGTACAAGGACCTGAAAACCTGTTATTGGTTGGATGGTATGAAAAGGGACATAGCTGAGTATGTTGCCTTATGCGACACGTGCCATCGGGTGAAGGCCGAACATCGAAGACCCGCTGGACTGTTGCAACCATTGAAAGTACCCGAGTGGAAGTGGGAAGACATCATCATGGATTTCATCGTCGGATTACCACGTACTCGGTCTGGTTACGACTCCATTTGGGTTATTGTGGACCGATTGATGAAGAAAACCCATTTCCTTCCTGTTAGAACCACGTACCGCGTTGCAGAACTAGTCGAGCCGTATATTATGGAGCACATCGTGTGTCGCCATGGAGTCCCTAAGAGGATAGTTTAAGATCGAGGTTCTCAATTTACCTCTAGATTCTGGAAGAAGATGCATTAAGCCATGGGTACACGGCTAAATTTTAGCTCCGCTTATCACCCGCAAACTGACAGGCAAACTGAGAGGACAAATCAAATTTTAGAAGACATGTTGAGAGCCTGCGGCTTGAAACATCGGCGTAGTTGGGATAGGAGCTTGCCATATGTTGAGTTCTCATACAATAACAGCTATCAAGCCAGCTTGAAGATGTCACCTTTCAAAGCATTGTATGGTAGACGGTGTAGACGACCGCTGTTCTGGAATGAGACCAGAGAAAACCAAGTGTTTGGATCCGAAGTGCTGCAAGACGCCGAGAAGCATGTCCAAACAATACGGGAGAACTTGAAGGCTGCTCAGTCATGACAAAATGGTTATGCGGATAATAGGCGAAGAAAGTTGACCTTCAAAGTAGGAGACTTCGTGTACCTTAAGGTATCGCCTATCCGTGGCCAACGACGTTTCAACGTCAAAGGCAAGTTAGCACCTCGCTACATCGGGCCATTTAAGATTTTGGGCAAGCGAGGAGAGGTAGCTTCTCAACTAGAGCTCCCAATGCACCTCTCTGACGTGCATGACGTGTTTCACGTATCCCAGCTCAAGAAGTGCTTGAGAGTACCAGAAGAACAAGTATCGATGGATGAGCTCAAGCTTCAAGAGGATCTAACCTACGTAGAGCACCCTGTCCCAATTTTTGACGTGAAGGAAAGGGTCACGAGGAACAATGTGATCCGTTGGTGCAAGGTACAGTGGAGCCATCACACGGAAGCCGAAACTACATGGGAGCGTGAGGAATACCTCAAGACAGAATTCCCTCACCTATTCTCTACTCTATCGAATCTCGAGGGCGAGATTCAGTTTAAGGGGGGTATGTTTGTAACACCCTTAATTTCATATTCATGCATTGCATATAGAAAAACATTATAAAAGAAATAGAAATGGGAAGAATCATAAAAATGGGAGAAAAATAGCTGAAAAGAGCCAATTCCAATTCGCCGAGGAGCATTGTCGACACTTCCTGCGGCCCGCTGGATACGTGTCACCCTCGGAGCTCGCTTCCGAGAGGTCCGACCCCATGGGACACGTGTCGCTCTCGGAGCTCGCCTCCGAGAGGTCCGGCCCGCTGGGCACGTGTCACCCTCGGACTTCGCCCCCGAGAGGTTCGGCCCCTCTGGACACGTGTCACCTTCGGAGCTAGTTTCTGCGGTGAAGCGAGGCTCAGCCCCGTGGGACACGTGTTGACTTCAGAGCTAGTCTCTGCAGGGAAGCGAGGCCCAGCCCCGCGGGACACGTGGCACTCTCGGAGCTCGTCTCTGAGGAGAAAGGAGGTCCGGCGGTGCTGGACACGTGGCACTCTCGGAGCCCACCTCCGAGGAGAGGGGAGGTCTGGCACTGACACGTGGCGCTCCCAGAGCTCGCCTCTGAGGGAGAGGGAGGTACGACCCCGCCAGACACGTGGCGCACGCGGAGCTCGCCTCTGAAGAGAGGGGAGGTCCCGCCCGCCAGACACGTGGCGCACCCGGAGCTCGCCTCTGAGAAAAAGGGAGGCCCGACCTCCGCTGGACACGTGGCACCTTTGAAGCTCACCCTGCGGAGGTTACGAGATCCTTAAGCGGTTTTTCTCCTGTGTGCGCGGGAATACCCAATACTGAGGAAACCAACACGATTTCCACGTTGCTACCGCACCAAATCAATTGGAGATAAGTTGTTAAGATCCAAAACAAATTGAATAGGACTCTTATTTAAAATCCAATCGGAGTAGGACTCTTCTTTTCCTTTTATAAATAGAACCCGAAAACCCCCTAGGTCGTAACACCTTTCCCAAGTCGACAACTTAACTTGCCGAGTTGAACCCCTGCCGGAGTTTAGTCGCCGGTGAGCCTCACCGGTGAGCCCGCTGACGAGCGCCGTCACGCCTCACCGTCGCTGCTGCCATTGCTAGGAGGAAGGCCCCATCACCAAAGAGAAGTGAGATAGGTCTTCGTACCCATCTTACGACCTCGTCGCGATTTCTTCGCATCTGTTTTCTTCGTTCTCTTCGAATAAAAGCTTTTTCGTGTGGACAAATCACGTGTTGATCGGTTTTTGACGGTGGAATTGATCTAGATCTTGAGTCAAGATCATTACCACGTCCACACTTGATCCTTACACCCTTGTTCACCATAAAACCCCATGCAAGCCCAGTAAAACATGCAAGAACACGTACAAACTGGTCTAATAAAACAGCATCATAGGATTTGCACCATTGCATCTTGAGTAAAGTTTGTGCATGATGTTTGATTGCTATAATTTTGTATGTGCGTGGTCTTGAGTAGAAGGACAAACTCAGGAAGCCATCTACGAAGAACTACAGCACCGAGACTTCGAGACACGTGAGCAACAAGAGCCACATGAGCAAGGCAAGTGCCCTTGACCATGTTGATCCCATGTTTTTTGGAACTATTTTGTTTGCAAAAACGTGAGTGCTTGAGTCAACTTGATGGGACACACTTTTATAGGAGTTTACTAGTTTTGTTAACCAACCTTGTCACCGGGAAAGTTGATAAGTCGGGTATGGTTGTTTTTGCTTTTCGCTTCGCTTAGCTTACGGGATACGGGAAGGTGAAGTAGAACATGTCTAAGTACTGCACTCATATGAATAATGATGATGAAAACTTGATGATAATAATGAGCATAGAATCGGGGGAGATCTAGGCAAGTTTGGTTCGTAGATGTGGTAGAATGAGATGGTGGTTTACTTGCCGTAGATCTAAGGACCGGTTCATGCCAGCACATACCAGGAAAACAGTGCCACCACAAGGCCAAATATGGGTGCAACTTAGCTGACTAATTAGGTAAGTTGCTAGATTGTTATGGACCGTGGAAGGCGTGGGGAATGGGAGTCGAGAGAGGACTGCTCTGGGAACTGCATGGCATAAGAGGGGGCCCGTAGGTGGGAGAATGGTGATTCGAGCCTGTCGGTGAAACCTTAGTGAGTCCATACATCTAGTAGCCCCTTTGTAAAGGCTATTTTGTGATCTCTTGGCCATACACCGACGGCTGTGTACTGGTATAATGGAGGTTCTGCAGTCACTGACGGATGATGAAATCACAAACTTGTGGGTAAAGTGGTGCCACCTCTGCAGTGTGTAAAACTATCATGATAGCCGTGCTTATAGTCACAAGAGACTGGCCAACTCACATGATTAGAGGGAAATTTTGGGATGGTTATTCGGTATGAATGTTCAGTATGGTCTTGGTATGGTCATTGGAATTGGTTTCGGGACTGTTTGAGTCTTGGTAATAAGTCTGGTTTCGGTTATGAGAATATGCGATGGTTATAAGCATGAGATGAAATTGATAAAGATCAATGGCTGGTTGAGACTTGAGAAAAAGTGAATTATGATGAAAGAATATTGAGACTTGAGAAAAGGAGAATTATGATGAAGGTATGTTACTGTTTTACATGGTTATATTGGGATTAAATTCATCTAGACATAGTTGCTGTTTTTATCATATTCGCGAAACTAAATTTGCTTGCTGCAATGAGCCTTTTGTTCTATACCTTGTTGAAAGCTACATGTCATATTTTTCCCGCACTTGCTGAGTACGACATGTACTCACCCTTGCATTATCATACAAACATCAGCAATAGGAGAAGAGTACTTCGAAGATCATGTTGAGTACTAGGCATGCGAACTACCGTCAACTTGCCTATGGTGTTGAAGATGGAGCCGCTGTTGTTTAGTTGTTTCCGCTATCGTTTAGAGACTTTCGCTGCTAGAATAAGTTAGAGACTTCCGCTGCAAGAATAAGTTAGAGATTGATGTAATAAAGTACTAAAACCCTATTATTTGTGGTTATATTCTGAATTCAGTTTGTGGATTACATGTGTATGTGTGATGAACATCCTGGGCACACATATGCATTAGCTGGGTTCTGTGTTTTACGAGACCGCGCGTCACAATATGCATGCTAACATAAAAGATCATCAATACATTAATATCATGGTCATCTCTGCCTAATTCTGAAAAATCTGCACAGGTACCATAATTTATACGAAAATAACATATGAATCTCACTTTCAACAAATGCATCTCAATTAGATCCAATCCTCAACAACCTCAAAACATATCAGATTGTCATGAAGACTACATTGACTCTAACCAAGTGTATTTCTGTAAGCACTAAATCAGTACACCCATGTTAAGTTCTAGTGATACACAATTTAATATAACAAGAACTACAAAATGCATATGGGACTGCACAAATGTGGTTAATAACATAAGTAATTATTTGAAAAATAACTAAAGCAACTAGAAAGAATAAAACAGGTAGCTTATGCCTCTGCTATAATTAAGAAGAAAAGAAAGAAAGATGGTTTGTGGACTGCTGCAGAAGTAGCAGGCTACAGAAAGGGAGAGGAAGAAAAGTAGCAGAACAAGGAGAGGAAAGAAAGTAGCGGGAAAGAGGAGAAAGAAAAGTAGCAGGAAGAAAACTGATGTTCATCAATAGAAATAGCGCTGGCACTTGTTTATACTTCACATTACTGTCCTGCAACATAATATTAGATATTTTTTGTATCTTGAGGGCATAAATAAACTAACTGAGCATGTCTTAACTAGCTACAGAATGAGACATATATTTAATGATTCTGAACTTTTCCGATTACATTTAGTTCGATTGTCTTCACAAAATTCTAAAGTTTTTTGTTTCATTCGATTTGCTTGTAGTTTTCAGTTTGACAGAATCTATGTGTAATTGACTCTGCTGTTGTTTATTCCTAAAGGCTAGTAGAAATCAGCATGGTTAATAATCACACGGGAATGACAATACATATATCATACTACTGACATAGGTTCAGTTTTTTTCAGTTAGCAGCTTACTTGTAGTTTCTTTTTTTTTAACGAGAAAAACAGCAGGAAGACCCTATTGTTGAATATTTCTAATATATGAAACTAGACATAATGGCAATATAGCCATTTTAATTTGAATTACAGAAGATTACCAATCCAATTTTCCCATGATAATTTTCAATCTTTTCTACATCTAAAAGCTTGCAATCTACTTTCCTTCTTAAACTTGTGCCGACAATCATTAAAATTGGGATCTATATTATTAAAGATTTTGTTGTTCCTTTGGGGCCAAACCCAACAACCAATCATCATATTTTCCATAGAAAAAGTGTTCTTGAATTCCATCTTAGCCTGTTTGATCATGTCAAAGAAGGACAACCAAAGATTCCATTTGATACCAATCCATTTCCACACTTGAACTGCAAATGTGCATTTGAAGAATAGATGCATCGTTGTTTCTTCTGCATATTTTTTACATAGCACGCATGTGGAATCATTATTTGACACTTTTTGTTTCTTTTTTTCAAGGATATTTCTTGCATTGATTCTATCCATTAATATCAACCAACAAAAAACCTGCAAGTTATTATTGCATCTAGCCTTCCAAAGATAAATAAAAGGTTGCGGTGGTGATATTGATTGAAAAAGCATCTTATATAATCTTTTTGATAGGTATTTGTTACCCCATAGGTAAATCCAACAGCCCCTTTCAAGAACCTGCATATCTTGTAGCATCGTATTGAGTTTGTGAAGTTCCTCATAAGCTTGCACTAATAACGGAATAGAAAACAATTGTTCCAATTGTGTTTCAAGGAGGAAATTGTGATTTGATATTTTCCTTTGGAGTGCAAAAGAATATAAATTTGGGAATCCATTTCTCAAGAGATGATTGTTCCATACGTTTTTCCAAAATCAAACTGTTTTTCCCATTACCTATTTCACAATTGGCAATACCTTTAAATTTGTTATGAAGTTTTAAGATGTCTTTCCACCAGAATGATCCTTTTCCCTCATTTGATTTGGGGATTTCACCACTAGGATAATATGTCAACCATAGTAACTGTACCCATGGTATATTCCTTGTGTTGTAAAATTTGTCCAGAAATTTCATCAACAACGCCTCATTTTGATTTCTTAAGTTGACAATTCCAAGTCCCCCTTTCCACTTTGGTCTTTACATCTATCCCAAGCTATTAAGGCCTTGGTTTTTGAAGTGAAATCTGAACCATTCCACAGACAGTGCTTTCTTATTCTATCTATGTATTGTAGAACCGCTGCAGGGACTTGTAATGTACAATTGCATATGTGGGGAGTGATGATAAGACTGAATTAACAATTTGTAATCTGCCCGCTTGATTGAGTAATCTAGATGTTGCAGATAGTCTCTTTTCTACTTTACTCATGAGAGAAGTGAAATCTCTGAATATTGGTTTATTGATACTTAGTGGAACACCCAAATAATTTATTGGCAAATTTTCTAGTTGATAGTTGAAAACTCCAGCCAATATAGAAGCAGATAGCCTGTCTATATTTTTATAGGGATTAGGCAAGATTTACTGTAATTTATATTAATGCCCATTGATTGTGAGAATGAAAATAAGATTCCTTTTAAATAGAATAATTCCTTTTGAGATGCCTTCATGATTAACAACGTATCATCAGCATATTTAATAATAGGAAAATTACCATGGGATCCTCTTTGAAGGGGTCATGAGATGATTTTAAGTTGTGCTGTGTAATACCCGAATTCTTCACAAATGAATCAAAACCGCCCCCCTCTCTTCCTCCTCACTGCCAAAGGAGCCCACACGTCAGTTTTCTTCACCCTAACCGCTTCCCTCCTCTCTCCCTCTCTCATTTCTCTCTCTATTATCGCATGTGAACAATTCTCTTCGGCCACGTGCAAAACTCGGCGCCCCTGCAGCAACCGCCGCGCCCCAAGCCGCCGCCTCCTCTCCCTCTATATAAACAGCCCGACCCCGATCATTTTCCCCCGCAGAAACCGCCCATTCCCCCCCGATCGGAAAAACCACCCCTTTCTCTAATTCTTCGCAAACACACTCGAATTCTTGGTTCTAAGGCCCCTACGTCGTCACAAGGACCCCAGGAGTGATTCCCGACGAAAATCACCCGAG
Source organism: Neostapfia colusana (assembly GCA_030760725.1). Classification (NCBI taxonomy): domain Eukaryota; kingdom Viridiplantae; phylum Streptophyta; class Magnoliopsida; order Poales; family Poaceae; genus Neostapfia; species Neostapfia colusana. Next base: position 35,342,958 of record JASWHV010000009.1, on the reverse strand, counting down.
GTCATCGCCTGGAAGATCATCCCAACGAAGATCACCGGAGATTTCCCACTGTCGCCGTCGATCACGCATCTCCGGCCAATTCCGGCCTCCAAAACTCTCCTAGGTGAATTCCCCACCCTCTCCTCTCTCTTCTGGTGCAAGTAGATCAAGAAACGGTGAAGAGACGGCAAAACCCGAAAGTTTCCGGCCACCGCTCGCCGGCGATAGCGCGGCCGCCGGACGCGAGGGAGATGGGTATAGGGCGACGTAGCCGTTTCTGGTGCGTCGGATTTGAGCCGACGGCTCAGATTAGAAGGAGCGTACCGATTCGGTTATTTAAATCTGGGCCGTTGATCTCAGATCTGACGGCCCACATTCAAAGTAGTTATAAACGTTAGGAATTTCACAGAGGGGTCCCTGGAGATTTAAATAACTAGGAAATAGCCCCTGTGATTTACAGAATCAACCCTAAGCTTATAGAAAATTGGAAATTCACTGTGAATTAGCCAATTAGCCCCTGTATATTTTAGAAATTGGTAAAACAGTTCTGTAAATTCAATTTGAACCCTAGAAAGTTTGAAAATATTACAAACTGGCCCAAATCAGTTTAAAAGTTTGTTTTTAATTCTGTAATTAATCAAATTAGACTAAATAATTTCTGAAAAATGTTAGAAAATTATTAAAAGTCCTGATTAAATGTTTTGATCAGAATATTAAATTTAAAATTAAAAGCAATTATTTCCAAAGGCTGAAATTAATCATATAATGACAAATTAATTCTGAAAATTGAAATAAAAACAATATATATGTCAGAAAATTTATGGAAAATCATTAAATGACATAAGATTATTCTGTTTTTATATTTTTATGTATTTGAAGTTTTCGTAGTCCATAATAATTATTTAAATGGCTGAAAATACATTTTTAAGTATTAAATAAATGCTGAAATATAGATAAAAATATTATATAAGGAAGGAAAATTTTGGAAACTGTTCCAAATACATAAATAGGTTCTGAAATATAGAAAATAGTAATATGAGTTCTGAAAATCATTATAGTAATAATTGAAATAATTTTTAGGATTTGATTAATTATAAAATTAACATATGTACACATAAAATTCTAAAATTATTTCAAATCACCTCACAAATTGAAAATGAGTGTTTGGCTATAGCAAAAGTAAAATAGACGGATATAGGTACCCAATTGAAACCTACTTTCATTCCAACCCACATAAAATGACATGAAATCAATAAGTGTAGGTGTGTAATCAAATATATATGATTGAAATGCATTGTCAAGATTCTTATGTAATGTTTGGTATTATTTTGTGTGCATATGTATGGATAGAACCAACCCAAGAACTGTTTCATAACCTTCAAGAGCAAGAGTTTGAAGTGAATCACTCCTCATTTAAAGGCAAGTGTTTCTTGACCACTTTGTTCCTATTCTAGGATGAATAGTTAGATTATTTGCATGATGTCATTAACATGAAACCTAATTTAGGTTGTTTCCATAGTTATATTCCCTCATCATTCCTTGTTAAGCCATGGAGGGACTTAGTTGATAATTGTTGGTTATCATTTTATGTGCTTAGCCATGCTTAGTACTTAGAGAATGAATGAAACATAAAATGTGGTTAGTCTTGTGGAATTATATGAAAGACGCAAGTGTGTCATGGTGTTAGGAATCTAGACAGGCTGGTTGTTTTGGTTGGTGCTTCGTGCACGAGACTCGGGATTGAGTTGATGCCTGTCTTAGATTCTAAGGACCGGTTCATGGAACAGTTAACCTGGCTTTACAGTGCCACCACAAGACTGAGATGGGGCAGCTTGGCCAATTAATTAGGAGTTTGCCGGTATAGTATGAGTGTTTGGATGGTGCGGGGAATGGGAGTCTATTTTTGACTGCCCTGGGAACTGCAAGGCTCAAGAGGGGGCTTCTGTAGGGGAGGGTTACTCCCAAGAACTATAGCGGTGAAACCTCAGTGGGCTTGTACTTGCCGGTAGGCCCTTTGTAAAGGCCATGTAGTGATCTCCTGATCACACACCAAAGGAAGTGTGTAATGTGGCTTGCAACCACGGATATCAGGGAGGTTTCTTAGTCCACCTGGCAAAAGGGGATGAAATCACTACTTGTGGGTAAAGTGGTACAAACTCTGCAGAGAACCAAACTGTCATGACAGTCGTGCTCATGGTCAAGAGCGGCTTGGACTTGTCCACGATTAGAGAAACATGGATGTGAGTTGAAAGAGCTTGTTGGGTGGTGTAACCTAACATTAATGACTTAATTATGAAGTTGGTGGGATTATCACTTAGTAAGATAGATTGCTAATCAAAGCTAAGGCTTAGGATTAATGCATAGTGCTTAACCATGTTAGCTTTCCCTTGCTATTGGCCTTCATAACATTCTTTCCTACACTTGCTGAGTACCTTTGGTACTCAAACTTGCTTTTGTTGGATATCGTATGCTGCTCAGATCCAAATGAAGACAATGAATTCAATGAGGAGGATTTCGATCCCGAAGAGTTATTCTAGGTTGGCGAAACCCTCGGGCAACGCCTGTGGATTGGAGGACCATTATTTAGACTTCCGCTGGTTGTAAATATTAGTGTGATAGCACTCTTATTATTCTATTATGACATATGATGCAATATAATGTTAACCGTTGACTTTGGCATGTAATATTATGATATTTCACTATTGTCGGCACATGTATGAGTCAACTGATCCTGGCATACATGTGAGAATACGCTCGGGTGTTCCTTATGGAAAACCGGGTGTGACAAAGTGGTATCAGAGCCAAGGTTGCCCGTAGGACGCAAACCTAGTTAGAAATGGACGGATAGCCATCACTATTTTATTAAAAACTATTTTACTAAATATTTTGTAGAAGGAGGATTATTTAAATTATATATATGTTGTCTAACCTCATCTATATTCAAAATTATATTATTGTTTATTTTCTAACACATTTTTAAATTTCTTGAAACAGATGGCACACACACGTCTTACGGCCCGTAAGTCCACCGGAGGACGAGTTCCCCGACACCAGCTGGCTGAACGCACTGTCGAGGAGGTGGACAACCCCGCCACCTACCAGACCCACGGGGAGTCCACTAGAGGCATGGTGGATCACCTTAGACACCTCCTTCGCTGTGCTGGTTACACCGGCAAGCTAGAGGTGCAGTACGACACCACTCGAGTTTCTCGCGCAGAACGTGAGAAGTGGAAGTCGCAGGCGAGGACCTACTATGAGAACAAGCTGCTCAAGACCCACAATTCGCTAGCATGGAGGTCTACCATGGCAGAGGCTGAGAAGGACGCCTCTTGGGAGGCAATCACTTGCCAGAGCTACACCAACCGTGGCCGCCTTGAGGGGACTCAATACATGTACACCCCTCGGCGACAAAGTGGAAGTGCGGTGTTCAACTACGAGCCAATCCATGAAGGTTGTAACATAGTGCAGATGGAGATGAACCTCAAGTTAGGAGTTGACGTCAGCACCAGGCTACAGAACTGCCAACAGGAGCTTCAAGAAGTACGTGATCTTTTGAAGAAGACGGAGGCCATAATGCGGGGACTGATAAGGATGAGGGATGGAGAAGTGAGTGATCTCTATGCTTCAGATGGAGACACTTGGACTCCGGACTCTCCAGACCATAGGGCAGCCAAACGCCCTCATGCTTCTCCAGCACCTGAGGCCTCCACAGCTGAGTCAGAGGCTAGCACTCCTGATGGTGATGGCGAGAACCCGCAGGAGGATGCACAGAACCCAGGGGACAACTAGGATAGGTGTCCTTGCTCATGTAGTAGCTCGTGTAGTACGTATGTATGTATTGTATTGACTAATGTGTAATGATTAATTAGTGTACTTGATTAGGTTGATGATGTAATGTGTTGTTAGTGTATGAACGTGAGTTGTGAAAGCCGTAGGCTTATGTTCAGAACCTCGTCAGTGTATGTACATATCTATTAAGGAATATAAATGCTTAGTTTGCTTCAACCATGACCATTTAGATGAAGTAGAAACTTTTGTAACACTTGTGTAGAATTGATGAAGTAAGTGCACAACGTAATACAGTTAAGAGAACATCTATACATTAAGTTTAAACGTAGTCTTTCACAATAGATGGCAGGAAGGAGACGCAACGAAGGGAACAACAACAATGAGGCTGCAGAGTTTCCTTTACCTGGATGGCAGCCACGAATTGCATGCAGAGCTGATGGAGAGATGATACGACAGATGATGAACATGCAAAACCAACTCATTCAAAACTTGACACAAGTGGTGGCCAACATGCAACAACCTCAACCACAAATTCAGAGTGCACCACGTCAACCAAAGTTAAATGAGTTCCTAAGCACCCAACCACCAAGGTTCGACAATGCTATAGAACCATTAGAAGCTGATGATTGGCTCAAGAATATTGAGAACAAGTTGCAGATCATACAATGCCCAGGATGAGAGGGTACTTTTTGCTTCTCACCAACTATATGGATCTGCAACGGACTGGTGGACGACATACAAAGAAGCTCATGAGGATCCAGAAAGTATATCATGGAATGAGTTCAAACTCGCCTTCCACAATCACTATGTTACAGCAAGAGAAATCAAGAACAAGCGGAAGGAGTTCCTCAACCTGAAGAAAGGTAGCATGTCCGTGCGAGAATACCTTACTAAGTTCACACAGTTATCTCACTATGCTCCGGGAGACATAGACACGGATGAAAATAAACAAGACTGTTTCATTGAGGGCTTGAACTCAGAAATACAGTATGCCATGTCTTCAAGTGACTATGAAAGTTTCCAAAAGCTCATCAACAAGGCTTTCATAGTGGAAAGAAAAAGACAGAAGTTAGTTGAGGAGCGAAAGAGGAAAATGAATTGGCAAGGACAGTCTTCTAGCAGCAATAGTCGGCCCCGTTTCTCATCACCGCCGACGGGAACAATGAATCGACCTATAGCTCCCAATCAGTTTCAGAGGAGCTACAACCCTGCTGCTAGGAATCCAACATTTCAACCACAACAGCAGCGACAACAAGTACAGCAACAACGTCCTGCCTTTCAACCTCGTCCTGCAGGGTCAAATCCTCCAACTGCACAACCAGGCAACAAAGCACCAATGAACAAGGTCACAGGGCAATGCTTCAACTGTGGAGAAACGGGACACTATGCCAACCGGTGTCCCAACAAGAAGCCACCTCAACCACAAAATCTTGTGCGTGGCAAGGTGAATCATGTGACCATGGAGGAAGCACAAGAGGGACCAGATGTGGTGATTGGTATGTTCTCCGCCGATACTTATCCTGCTACAATTCTGTTTGACTCTGGTGCAACACACTCATTCATAGCCAAGGAATTCATAACCAAGCACAACTTACCAATCACATCTATGAATCGAGTGTTACTAGTAAATTCTCCTCGAGGAGAAATAAAGACAAAACAAATATGTCCCAAGGTAAAGCTAGGAGTTAATGGAGTAGAATTCCTTGCAAATCTCATTGTGATAGAATCACAAGGGATAGATATCATCTTGGGGATGGACTAGTTAACCAAGTATAAAAGAGTTATACATTGTTCAACGAGAACAGTGGAACTAACACATATGGATGGAACAAAGGTTGAGTTCACATCTATTCAAGTACCCTCTGGAAATGTTCAACTCAACAAGACCGAAGTAGTTATTGAGGACATAAAGGTGGTCAATGAATTTCCAGATGTATTTCCCAAGGAGTTACCAGGTACGCCACCGGATCGAGAAGTAGAATTCATTATAGAATTAGTACTTGGTACTGCTCCCATATATAAAAGACCATATCGGATGGATACCCAACAGTTAGCAGAACTCAAGGATCATATCCGAGAGTTGTCGGAGAAAGGGTATATCCATTCTAGTTCCTCACCATGGGGAGCTCCGGTCATATTTGTACCGAAGAAGGATGGAACCAAGAGGTTATGTGTAGATTACCGTGCCCTCAATGAAGTGACAATCAAAAACAAGTACCCTTTACCTCGTATTGAGGACTTGTTTGATCAATTAAGAGGTGCATGTGTATTCTCTAAGATTGACCTCCGTTCCGGATATCATCAACTAAAGATAAGAGAATTGGATATCCCGAAGACAACATTTGTTTCTAGGTATGGACTGTATGAATATACAGTTATGCCTTTTAGACTAACAAATGCTCCGGCATATTTCATGTACCTTATGAATAAGGTGTTCATGAAATACTTGGACAAGTTTGTAGTAGTGTTCATTGATGATATCCTCATATATTCAAAGAATGAGAAAGAACATGAAGAGCACCTGAGAATAGTATTGCAAAAGCTAAGAGAAAACCAACTTTATTCCAAATTCAGTAAGTGTGAATTTTGTCTTAAGAAAGTTGCTTTTCTGGGATATATTATCTCCGAAGGAGGAATATCAGTTGGTCCAGAAAAGATATCTGGTGTTCAAAAGTGGAAGACACCAGAGAATGTCGGAGAAATCCGAAGCTTCTTAGGATTGGCAGGCTATTACGCAAGGTTCATCGAAGGATTTTCAAAAATAGCCAAGCCACTCACAAAGATGTTGGAAAAATGAGCTGCTTTTGTATGGTATCAAGAGTGCGAATCAAGCTTTCAAGAGTTAAAGAAAAAGTTAACAACTACCCCAGTCTTGGTTATGCCCGATATGGAGAAATCATTCTCTGTATATTGTGATGCTTCAGGACAAGGGTTAGGATGTGTGCTTATGCAAGAAGGGCATGTTATTGCCTATGTTTCCCGACAACTTCGGAAGCATGAGAAGAACTATCCTACCCATGATCTAGAGTTGGCAGCAGTTGTACATGCATTGAAGTTATGGAGACATTACCTAATGGGTAAAAGAACTGAGATTTATACCGATCATAAGTGTTTGAAGTATATCTTCACTCAGCCAGATCTCAACCTTCGGCAAAGGAGATGGTTGGAATTCATTAACGATTTTGATGTGGGAATCAATTACCATCCTGGAAAAGCTAATGTGGTTGCAGATGCCTTGAGCAGAAAGACACATGTTAACATGTTAACAATGAGAGATCTACAACCCCAACTTTGTGAAGAGTTCGCAAAACTCAACTTATGTTTGGTGAATCATACAGAAGCCATAGCAATGGAAGTTGACTCAACTCTAGAACAAGATATACGAAATGGACAAAAGAACGATGAAAAGATCAAAGAAATCAAGGAGTTGATCAAAGAAAATAAAGCCCCAGGATTTAGAGAAGATGAGAATGGTATCATATGGCATGGTAAAAGAATATGTGTACCAGACATCAAGGAAATAAAGAAGTTAATTTTAAAAGAGGCTCATAATTCTGATTATTCTATCCATCCTGGAAGTACAAAGATGTATCATGATCTTAAGACAAGGTATTGGTGGTACGGAATGAAAAGAGATGTTGCAGAACATGTAGTATTGTGTGACACATGTCAACTAGTCAAAGCAGAACACCAAAGGCCTGCAGGTCTATTACAACCACTAAAGATACCTGAATGGAAGTGGGAAGAAATTGGGATGGACTTCATAGTGGGTTTGCCCACGACACAAACAGGGTATGACTCAATATGGGTGATAGTGGATAGATTGACCAAAGTTGCTCACTTTATTCCAGTGAAAGAAAATTATAACGGTTCCAAACTAGCAGAACTGTATATGTCGAGAATAGTCTGCCTACATGGTGTACCTAAAAAGATAGTATCAAATAGAGGTACACAGTTTACTTCAAGATTTTGGCAGAAATTACATGAGTCCGTGGGAACTCGATTAAATTTCAGTTCTGCATATCACCCACAAACTGATGGGCAGACCGAAAGGACCAACCAGATTCTTGAAGATATGCTCAGGGCTTGTGCACTCAAAAATAGTCGGAGTTGGGATAAGAATTTGCCATATGCAGAATTCTCCTACAATAATAGCTACCAAGCAAGTATGAAGATGTCCCCATTTGAGGCTCTATATGGAAGAAGATGTAGAACTCCACTATTTTGGGATCAAATAGGTGACAATAAGGTGTTTGGTCTTGAAGTACTAAAAGATGCAGAAAAGAAAGTAAGAGAAATTCGCAATAATTTAAAGATAGCTCAAACCAGACAAAAGAGTTATGCGGACACTAGGCGAAGAGAACTAGTCTTCGAAGTGGGAGACTATGTGTATCTCAAAGTGTCACCCATGCGTGGACTAAAGCGATTTAAAGTAAGAGGGAAACTAGCACCTCGGTATATTGGACCATTCAAGATACTAGAACGCAAAGGAGAGGTAGCCTATCAGTTAGAGTTACCCTCTCGATTGTCGGACGTACACGATGTGTTCCACGTATCACAGCTCAAGAAGTGTTTGAGAACACCAGAAGAGCAACTACCAATGGATGAATTGGATGTACAAGAAGATCTTTCATATACCGAGTATCCTGTCAGAATTCTTGACACAATGGAAAAGGTTACCAGAAACAAAATAATTCGTTATGCAAGGTTCAATGGAAACATCCTTCCGAGGCAGAAGCTACATGGGAAAAAGAAGATGAAATCAAATCACAATTCCCTAATCTATTCCCTTTGTAAACCCCAATCTCGAGGACGAGATTTTTCTTAAGGGGGGTAGAGTTGTAATACCCGAATTCTTCACAAATGAATCAAAACTGCCCCCCTCTCTTCCTCCTCACTGCCAAAGGAGCCCACACGTCAGTTTTCTTCACCCTAACCGCTACCCTCCTCTCTCCCTCTCTCATTTCTCTCTCTATTATCGCATGTGAACAATTCTCTTCGGCCACGTGCAAAACTCGGCGCCCCTGCAGCAACCATCGCGCCCCACGCCGCCGCCTCCTCTCCCTCTATATAAACAGCCCGACCCCGGTCATTTTCCTCCGCAGAAACCACCCATTCCCTCCCGATCGGAAAAACCACCCCTTTCTCCAATTCTTCGGAAACACACTCGAATTCTTGGTTCTAAGGCCCCCTACGTCGTCACAAGGACCCAAGGAGTGATTCCCGACGAAAATCACCCAAGGTCATCACCTGGAAGATCACCCCGACGAAGATCGCCAGAGATTTCCCACTGTCGCCGTCGATCACACATCTCCGGCCAATTCCGGCCTCCAAAACTCTCCTAGGTGAATTCCCCACCCTCTCCTCTCTCTTCTGGTGCAAGTAGATCAAGAAACGGTGAAGAAATGGCAAAACCCGAAAGTTACCGGCCACCGCCGCCGCTCGCCGGCGATCGAGCGGCCGCCAGACGCGAGGGAGACGGGTATAGGGCGACGTGGCCGCTTCTGGTGCGTCGGATTTGAGCCGACGGCTCAGATTAGAAGGAGCTTACCGATTCGATTATTTAAATCTAGGCCGTTGATCTCAGATCCGATGGCCCACATTCAAAGTAGTTATAAACGTTAGGAATTTCACAGAGGGGTCCCTAGAGATTTAAATAACTAGGAAATAGCCCCTGTGATTTCAGAATCAACCCTAAGCTTATAGAAAATTGGAAATTCACTGTAAATTAGCCAATTAGCCCCTGTACATTTTAGAAATTGGTAAAACAGTTCTGTAAATTCAATTTGAACCCTAGAAAGTTTGAAATATTACAAATTGGCCCAAATCAGTTTAAAAGTTTGTTTTTAATTCTGTAATTAATCAAATTAGACTAAATAATTTCTGAAAAATGTTAGAAAATTATTAAAAGTCCTGATTAAATGTTTTGATCAGAATATTAAATTTAAAATTAAAAGCAATTAATTCCAAAGGCTGAAATTAATCATATAATGACAAATTAATTCTGAAAATTGAAATAAAAACAATATAGATGTCAGAAAATTTATGGAAATTCATTAAATGACATAAAATTATTCTGTTTTTATAGTTTTATGTATTTGAAGTTCCAGAATAATTATTTAAATGGCTGAAAATACATTTTGAAGTATTAAATAAATGCTGAAATATAGATAAAAATATTATATAATGAAGGAAAATTTTGGAAACTGTTCCAAATACATAAATAGGTTCTGAAATGTAGAAAATAGTAATATGAGTTCTGAAAATCATTATAGTAATAATTTAAATGATTTTTAGGATTTAATTAATTATAAAATTAACATATGTACACATAAAATTTTAAAATTATTTCAAATCACCTCACAAATCAAAAATGAGTGTTTGGCTATAGCAAAAGTAAAATAGAAGGATATAGGTACCAAATTGAAACCTACTTTTATTCCAACCCACATAAAATGACATGAAATCAATAAGTTTAGGTGTGTAATCAAATATATATGATTGAAATGCATTGTCAAGGTTCTTATGTAATGTTTGGCATTATTTTGTGTGCATATGTATGGATAGAACCAACCCAAGAACTGTTTCATAACCTTCAAGAGCAAGAGTTTGAAGTGAATCACTCCTCATTTAAAGGCAAGTGTTCCTTGACCACTTTGTTCCTATTCTAGGATGAATAGTTAGATTATTTGCATGATGTCATTAACATGAAACCTAATTTAGGTTGTTTCCATAGTTATATTCCCTCACCATTCCTTGTTAAGCCATGGAGGGACTTAGTTGATAATTGTTGGTTATCATTTTATGTGCTTAGCCATGCTTAGTACTTAGAGAATGAATGAAACATAAAATGTGGTTAGTCTTGTGGGTATATATGAAAGACACAAGTGTGTCATGGTGTTAGGAATCTAGACAGGCTGGTTGTTTTAGTTGGTGCTTCGTGCACGAGACTCGGGATTGAGTTGGTGCCTGTCTTAGATTCTAAGGACCGGTTCATGGAACAGTTAACCTGGCTTTACAGTGCCACCACAAGACTGAGATGGGGCAGCTTGGCCAATTAATTAGGAGTTTGCTGGTATAGTATGAGTGTTTGGATGGTGCGGGGAATGGGAGTCCATTTTTGACTGCCCTGGGAACTGCAAGGATCAAGAGGGGGCTTTTGTAGGGGAGGGTTACTCCCAGGAACTACAGCGGTGAAACCTCAGTGGGCTTGTACTTGCCGGTAGACCCTTTGTAAAGGCCATGTAGTGATCTCCTGATCGCACACCAAAGGAAGTGTGTAATGTGGCTTGCAACCACAGATATCAGGGAGGTTTCTTAGTCCACATGGCAACAGGGGATGAAATCACTACTTGTGGGTAATGTGGTACAAACTCTGCAGAGAACCAAACTGTCATGACAGCCGTGCTCACGGTCAAGAGCGGCTTGGACTTGTCCATGATTAGAGAAACATGGATGTGAGTTGAAAGAGCTTGTTGAGTGGTGTAACCTAACATTAATGACTTAATTATGAAGTTGGTGGGATTATCACTTAGTAAGATAGGTTGCTAATCAAAGCTAAGGCTTAGGATTAATGGATAGTGCTTAACCATGTTAGCTTTCCCTTGCTATTGGCCTTCATAACATTCTTTCCTACACTTGCTGAGTACCTTTGGTACTCAAACTTGCTTTTGTTGGATATCGTATGCTGCTCAGGTCCAAATGAAGACAATGAATTCAATGAGGAGGATTTCGATCCCGAAGAGTTATTCTAGGTTGGCGAAACCCCCGGGCAACGCCTGTGGATTGGAGGACCATTATTTAGACTTCCGCTGGTTGTAAATATTAGTGTGATAGCACTCTTATTATTCAATTATGACATATGATGTAATATAATGTTAACCGTTGACTTTGGCATGTAATATAATGATATTTGACTAATGTCGGCACATGTATGAGTCAACTGATCCTGGCATACATGTGAGAATACGCTCGGGTGTTCCTTATGGAAAACCGGGTGTAACATGCTGCCTTGTTGATGATGTATTGTAACAATTCTGCTACAATAACAAAGAGAAGTGGTAGTAATGGATCCCCTTGTCTGACTCCCCTTTTGCATTGAAATGGTCATCCTGGTATTCCATTTAGTAAAATAGCTGAGGAACTGGAGTTAAATATTTTTTCAACCCGTTTTATCCATTTCTCTGGGAAATCCAGTTTTTGAAGCATCAATATTATTACACTATGTTCTATTGTATCAGAAGCCTTGGCAAAATCCAATTTAAGCACCACAACCTCCTTTTTTCACTGCTTACATTGATGTATGTATTCATAAACCCAACCAAAACAATTCTGTATTGTTATTTGTTTAATGAAACCATACTGATTTTCATGTATTGCTGTCTTTATTACCGTTTGTAACCCGTCTGCCATCAACTTGGTGATCAACTTCATGGTTGAATTGAGTAACGAGATTGGCCTGAAATCATTAATATGTGTTGAACTATTGATATTAGGGATGAGTGTGATGAAGGAGTTGTTAATAGCCTTCAGATCCAGATTCCCTTTAAAGAATTGTTCACAAAGAGAGTAGTCTTCTTCTTGGGTTACTGACCAGCAATCTTTTATGAAATAAACATTAAAACCATCGGGCCCCGGGGCTTTATCAGTTGGGGATTTCATAATCACTTGATCAATCTCTTCTTCCCAAAAATCGTTTGCTAAGAAATCCAAGTGACTAAATCTTGGGATTAGATCATCCAGATCAAATAACATCACTGGGTTAGTCGTACAACCTAATCTGTTCTTGTATTCTTTCCAAAGGGCTTCAGCTTTTTCTTGATGTTCTGAAATTTCTGTTCCATCTTCTAACTCTAACTTTGAGATAGTGTTTATTCTATTTCTCTCCATGGCTGCCGCATGAAAAATTTTAGTAGATTGATTTCTATGTTGAGTCCATCTGATAGTATAACGTTGTTTCCAGTATTTATTCTTGAAATGCACAAGTTTGATGACATGCTTCCTTAAAATGTTCCTGAAGTTAAACTCCTGAATAAAGAGACATCTTTTCTCCTCAAGTTTGTCTAGAAATAATAAAATTTCTTCACATTTTTGTATTGTTGTTGCCAAATTGTTTACTGGCTTGGCCCATTTTTTTAAGTTTTCTTATTAGGCTATTGAATTTGACAGAAATACACGTGGCACTATTTGTACCCCTGACATCTGTGAGGTCCGATAGTCCCGACATTCCAGGATCTCACTGAGGGGTGTTGCGATAGACAACACTGGATAACACATAGAATAAGACATAATGCGGAAGCTAAGTTTTATTACATGAACCTGTTTAGAAACATATTTACATCAAAATATCGTTATGGCCTATAGTCACGGGCGTAGACTATGCAAAAAGAGTTCATGTTCCGCCCGCGAACGTGTCCTCGCTAGCACACACGCAACCCACTAACATGGTGGCGTGCACGGCTCCCACTCGACGGCGGTTCCCTCTCGGGGACCCGTCTCCTCCTCGGAAGCCTCCTCTTACTCATAAACCCCTACAAACACTTCAAGAACAAGCATTGAGCACGAAGGCTCAGCATGACTAACCCGACGCCGCTAAACATGCAACTCTACATGGTGGAATTGAGGTGTACAGTAGGAAAGCAATTTGCATAATGACTCGCCTACTTAGTTGGCTCTTACTTTCAAGTTTTAACCTCAAGTGAGTAGAAACCTTGTGCTAAGCCGCTGACTTGACCCCATTGGTCCTGTCGAGCCAGGATCACGCTGAGGGGTGCTGCGTTGCACAGCACCGTATAACACACGTCAAAGGTACAAAGCGGAAGCGAAATTTTATTACATAAACAAGTTATGAACATGTTTACATCAAATTAAGTTCAGTCTACACTCGCAGGCGTAGACTAAGCATCAAGTGCACGTTCAGCCCTTGAACGTGTCCTTGCTAGCACGCACGCACACTAACTCTGCGGCGTGCACGACTCCCACTCGACGGGGTTCCCCTCCTGGGGTTCCGTCTCCTCTTCGGGAGTCCCTTCCTCATAGAACCCTGCAAAAGCTTCAAACACAAGCAGTGAGCACGAAGGCTCAGCAAGTCTGACCCGTCTCACCTAAACATGGAACTTCTACATGAGGGGATGATGGGTACATGAGGTAAAATCATTTGCAAAGGACTCGCCTAATTAGTGGAACCTTACTTTCAAGTTTTAGCAGCAGATTGTGGAGAACCTTACGCTAAGGCACATGAGAGAGCCGCAATCAAACAAGAAACGCATTTCTCTCATGTACTTTGCCCAAAGTTGAAAGGAACTTTAATTAGATCTAAACTACAACAACCATTAACAAGCAATGTCCATCATTCAATCAGCAACATTTTAACATGCAGCTAGCCTGTTCTTTCTACGTCACGGTACAGTGAACAAGTGGTACTCACTGACCGCGAGGGACAGCGATTATAATCGATTTACACCTGCAGGGTTACCCGAACAACCCGTCACGTACGCCCGTACTCAATGTTGCCTACAGCAACCATCACAGACGCTGTACGCAACCACGTTTCGCCCGTCAGCCAAATATTGAACCGATCCCATCGTCCCGAGCAAGAGGTCTCTGCACGCGCATCTCAGTGCCGCCAGCCGATTTACACCTCAAGCTCTCAACCTACCCTCTGAACGACGGGCAATGCCTCAATACCCAGCTACCCGAGTTACATCAGTTTCCCGGTTCCCATATAGCCGGTAGGTCTTCGGTACTGTTCTAGCTTGTTCAACAGGCCCGCACACGGCTCGGTCCTCAATCGACACAAGTGGAGCTACAACACACAGGCCCCAAAGCCCTGCTGCCCTTACCCTCTGCTTGGTCTCATTTTCTTGCCATGTGTTTCATGTGCTATCACTACCCGAGTCGAGTGCCTCTAGCCTATGCTCGCGAGTAGTTCCAACTACTCGAATTGTACCGAATCCTACTCTATCCTAGCAATGCAGTAACTAACGGGGTTTGCAATCCTAAACCCAACCCATGGTTCTCTTGGTTATGCAGTGGGGCTTCCAAACAAGACTCCAATGCACAGAATAAAGGAAACAAGTATGTGCTCAAAACAATAAAAATTTGTAAAAGGGTTAATGCAAACCGGAGCTTGCCTTGCTGCTCTTGGTCGTAGGCTAGCTGTTCCTCCGGAGTAACGAAGTCTAGGACTTCGGGTTCCTCCTCGACCTTAGCGACTACATGATAGAAGCAATACATGTATTAATTTAAATGCAGTTGTATTAACTTTTAAATTATGAGGTCTATAACTCTTACTAGACAAACCCAATGACTGTGAAATTTTTACTGTGGCTTGGTCACAACCTAAATAGAGACTTGGTCAAGTTTTAGTTGCAGCAAAGCTCATTTGAGCCCTCCACAATTAATTATGTACTTGATCTTAATTAAAGGCTTTTAAGGTGTTCTAAAGATTTTCATGAAACAAACTATGACTTTCTGAAAACTAGATTTTCAGAGGGTTCTAATGGAGTTGGTCTCACTTAATTTGAAGGTTCCTAGCTAAAGATATGAGCTAAACCATTTCAGAGAAAATTCTGAAAATGTTTCTGAACATTTTCTATTTTCTCTGGAACAGTTTCACTAATCACACCATTAGGTGGATTAAATGAGCTCCAATGGGTCTGAAATTTTTATGGTAGTTCAGGGATATTTTGGTGAACCTCTCAGCGAAATTCCAGGATTTTTCTCCAAAGGATTCTCCAGTTAAAATTCCAAACAGTTTAAATTTGAGGAATTAATTCTGGAAAAATAAGGAATTTCATGAAGTGAAACTTGATTTGCTGGAAAGTGCTCAGAGATCTGAATCCAACAAAATTTGGTTCACTCAATTTGGAGCTTTCTAGCCAAAGTTATAAGGATTTGAAGTTTGAACTGAAACTGAAATTGGGGAAAAGTTTAAATTCCTGCTCGTGGGCCCCGCACACAGTGCGTCGTCTCCCTCCTCGCGCCAACTGCGCGGCGGCGGCGATCTCCGGCGACTCTCGCCGGAACTGAGTTCTCGGCCACCCCCCCGGCCCGAAACTCGCCGCCTGCCCCTTTACCGACCCTCTGGGCTCGATGGTGGGGTCGCCGGCCGCCGGCGATGACCGGAAACCCGTGCGCACCGGTGACAGCACCTGCTAGGGTTCCGGTGAGGTCGGTCCCGCTCTCCCGTGCGCCAAATCGACCGGGAATCGGTCGGAGAGCATCAGTAGAGCGTGGGAAACACGAACCCGGGCTGGGTGGAAGCTAGGAATACCGGCAACTATGCTCTCGACGGTGAGCCGAGGTGTTCAGCCATGGCGGCGGGGAAAACAGCCATATCATGGCCGATTCTCGATGGTTTCCTCTAATTCCAGTTCGAGCGTGGGCGCTATCGTGCGCAGAAGCTACTAGGTAACGAGCTTGTCCAACCCTCGTGTATAGAGCACGAATTTCACCCGAAGGTGAGCTCGGTCCTTATGAACTGATCACGAGTAAACTTGGAAATTCTCAGCCGAGGTTTGATCAATCGCCAAACGGCTTTCAGCTACTCCATCTACATACAATCACACACCTTTCTTGTGTAGAGAAGAGGACGTGACAGCGGCTGTGTTGTGCTGTCCACGAGAGCCCGATCGGCGGCGATGCTCCGCTCGCCGGAGAAACGGCTCGTACAGCTCGAGGACGCTTGCTCACTGGACAACACGGGGTCTAGGAGGTTGCTCACGATCTCTTGGTGCTGTTTTGCTGTGGAGGAGGCTGTGCTCGCGAGTGATCGGGCTTGATCAAGCGTGAGCTCGGGCGGCGGCGATGGCAGTGGAAGAACAGGTCGCGCACGTCGGCAGCTCGGGGAATGGGTGATCGAAGCACGCCGGGGAGGGGATAAGTAGCCCGGCGACTGGTCTCCGGCTTGGGGCACACAGCAGGAGCTGGCGCCGGCTGCCCCCCCCTGGTGGCGCGCGCACACTGCACCCGGGAACCGATTGAGCTGTGTTTCAGTCGGTTTGTGTTGAAGTAGAGGCTGACATGTGGGTCCCACTCCCCATTTTAACCTCTGAAATTTACTCGTAATCACTGTTGTAAACAGTGAACCCCATACTACCCATGGCAATTCAAATTATTCACCCATGAGCCATTTGAATTGATCAAAGTTCAAATGAGGTTTGGTTTGAATGAATTTCAGCACAAGTTCAGTTTGAAATTCAAATAAAGTTTGAATTTCTCCCACTTAGCTCACGTCAAGATCAACTCCAAATGGAGTGAAAATTGGTGTGTGAGGTCACAAAAATGTGCTGAGTAAGAATATGCCTCCCACTTTTAAATTCATGGGATAAAACAGTTTGAATTTGAATATGGTTCCAAACTGCTCTCTTTCTAACTATACCCAAAATGACCTCAAAAAGGTTTGGAATTTGGGTGAAACTTGGCATGGACATCCTTAGCAAAATGTAGGAGTTTTCATATGTCCAGCCCCCCTTATATCACATGTCTGAAATACCACTTTGGCAATGTGTGAGTTTGTTCTCTAATGAGCATGTTGATAATTGTTACTTGCTCTTCATTTGTGTTCATCATCCTTCCTCAAATGAGGTGTGTGGTGTGGTGATGAACACTGCAAATGTGTGTCAAAACTGAGGCCCTTACATTCCTCCCCCCTTAAAAGAATCTCGTCCCGAGATTATAAGGTGAAAATGTGAGAGAGGACGGTGGAAAATTACCGGATATGCGACGTGAAAAATTCGGGGTAGTTAGTGCGTAGGAATTCTTCGCTCTCCCATGTCGCTTCGTCCATGGAGTGATTACTCCATAGAACCTTGTAGAACCATAACGTATGGTTGCGTGTGGTTCGGGCCTTTTCATCAATAATCTGCACCGGTTCCTCCCGATAGGTGAGATCCGGTTGCAATTCTTCAATATCCTCCAGCTGAACGGTAGTTGATAGCTTAAGACAGTTCCTCAGCTGGGAAATGTGAAAGACGTTGTGCACACCGGAAAGTGCTTCTGGTAATTTCAGCCGGTATGCCACTGATCCACATCTTTCG
This sequence comes from Neostapfia colusana, assembly GCA_030760725.1. Classification (NCBI taxonomy): domain Eukaryota; kingdom Viridiplantae; phylum Streptophyta; class Magnoliopsida; order Poales; family Poaceae; genus Neostapfia; species Neostapfia colusana. The sequence goes on along the minus strand of JASWHV010000009.1, from coordinate 35,325,151 downwards.
GTAATCTGAAATGGACCAATGAATCGGGGTGCCAACTTTCCTCTCACCCCAAATCTGTTTACGCCCTTCATTGGAGACACCCGTAGATATACGTGATCTCCAACTTCGAATTGTAAAGGGCGCCTTCTCCGGTACGCATATTGTTTCTGACGGGATTGAGCGGCTTTTAGGTTCGCTTGAATCAGTCGAACCTTTTCTTCCGTGTTGTTGACAAGGTCAATCCCGAAGGTAACCCTTTCGCCAGATTCACACCAATTCAGTGGTGTGCGGCATTTCCGCCCGTATAGCGTCTCGTAAGGTGCCATCTTGATGCTGGCTTGGTACCCATTATTGTACGAGAACTCGGCTAACGGCAAGTGATCATCCCAATTCTTGCCGTTGTTGATAGCGAAAGCTCGTAGCATGTCTTCTAAAATCTGATTTACCCGCTCGGTTTGTCCATCCGTCTGCGGGTGGTATGCTGAACTACGGATTAGCTTCGTCCCCAAGGCAGCGTGTAGCTGCTCCCAAAAACGGTACACAAATAAAGTGCCCCGTCCGATATGATAGTACATGGTACGCCGTATAAGCATAGGATCTGTGAGATGTACAATTCAGCGTACTTCTTGGCGTTGTAGTTGGTGTTGACCGGGATGAAATGGGCAACTTTGGTGAGCCGATCGACGATCACCCACACAGAATCATGTTTCTGCAAGGTGGTGGGTAAACCGACGATGAAGTCCATGCTCACATCCTCCCATTTCCAGGCAGGAATGCCCAGTGGTTGTAGCAGTCCCAGTTTCTGCATGTGGTCTGCCTTCACCCTTCGACATGTATCACACTCGGACACGTATTTTGCAGTCTCTCGCTTCATCCGTGTCCACCAAAATTTGCTTCTGAGTTCTTGATACATTTTGTTGCTGCCGGGGTGAATAGAAAACTTTGATAAGTGAGCCTCATCAAAGATTTTCTTCCGTAATTCCGGGTTACGGGGTACGACGATCCGGTCCTTGAACCATAGGACGCCGTCTCCGTCTTTCCGGAAACATTTCAGCTCCCCACTATCTACATGTCTCCGCAAATGTGACATGCCCTTGTCATTCTTCTGGGCTGCCGCTATCTCTTCACGGATGGTGGGGATTAAAGCTAGGTTGTAGAGAGCTCCGTATGGAATCACATGTAGTGGTGGTTCGCTCCCTTCCAACGGTGTGATGGTCAGATTGTTGACGTGTGACTTGCGGCTCAGCGCATCTGCCACTAAGTTTGCCTTGCCCGGATGATAATGGATCTCTATCTCGTAATCCTTTATCAGTTCTAACCATCTTCGTTGCCTCATGTTCAGCTCCTTCTGAGTGAATATGTACTTGAGGCTTTTGTGGTCAGTATATAAATGTACGAGGTTACCGAGTAGGTAGTGCCTCCACATTTTTAGTGCAAGTACCACGGCAGCGAGCTCCAAGTTGTGAGTTGGATAATTTTACTCATGGTTTCTAAGCTGCCGTGATCCATACGCGACCACTCTTCGGTCTTGCATCAGCACACATCCGAGCCCAATGCCGGATGCATCGCAGTACACATCGAACGGTTTTGTTGTGTCTGGCTGCGCCAAAACCGGTGCGGATGTCAGGTGCTTGACTAAAGCCTTGAATGCTGCTTCACATGTTGGACTCCAAACATATTTGGTAGCCTTCTTCAGCAGCTCTGTCATTGGCTTGGCAATCTTCAAGAAGTTCGGGATGAACCTCCGATAATATCCCGCGAGTCCGAGGAAACTCCGTACCTCGTGAACAGTTCTCGGGGATTTCCAATTCAGCACTTGAGTGATCTTGCTCGGGTCCACAGCGATACCCTCCACTGAGATGATATGCCCGAGGAAAGGCACTTGCGATATCCAAAACTCGCATTTGCTGAATTTTGCGTATAACTTGTGATCCCGCAGCCGTTGCAAGACTATACGCAGATGTTTCTTGTGATCTTCCTCCGTCTTGGAATATACCAGGATGTCGTTGATGAAGACCACGACAAACTTGTCCAGCTCCGGCATGAATACCGAGTTTATTAAGTACATGAAGTAGGCTGGAGCATTGGTGAGGCCGAAGGACATGACCAGGTACTCATAAAGTCCGTACCTCGTCGAGAAAGCCGTCTTCGGAATGTCCTCAGCCCTTATCTTAATCTGATGGTACCCGGATCTTAAATCCATCTTGGAAAAGATCTTTGCTTCGACCAACTGATCAAACAACATGTCGATCCGTGGCAACGGGTACTTGTTCTTGATGGTTACGGCATTCAATGGACGATAGTCCACGCAAAGCCGCAACGTCTCATCCTTCTTCTTGACAAATAATGCCGAACAGCCCCATGGCGAGGAGCTCGGCCTAATAAAACCCTTCTCCAGAAGGTCCGTGAGCTGAGTCTTCAGTTCAGCCAACTCCTTGGGCGCCATCTTGTACGGCCTTCGGGATATTGGCATGGTTCCCGATGCAAGTTCAATCTTGAACTCCACCTCTCTATCAGGCGGCATCCCTAGCAAATCATCCGGGAATACGTCAGGGAACTCTCGGACCACTGGAATATCTTTCAATCTGATGGTTGTGGCTAGATAGACACTTGGAAGTTTTATTTCTGGACTGTCCAGAAATAATGAGTGAGACCCGTGCACTTCTGAGTTTAAGTGCACGACTCGAAGGACGGTGTCTAAAACAGCGCCGTGGCGGGTTAACCACGACATCCCTAGGATGACATCGACCTTCTGTCCCTCTAAGATAATGAGAGACGTGGGGTACACTCTACCTGCTAAGCATAATGGTGCTTTGGAGACCATTACGCTTGCTGAAATCTTCCCACCCGGTGAACAAATTAAATATGGACTATCGGTGGGTAGTATTGGCAAACTGTGTTTAACAATGAAAGCCTGGCTAATAAAATTATGCGTGGCGCCTGAATCAAACAGTACTATAGCGGGATGCTGGTGGAGTTGGAACATACCCGCAAGGATTGGCTCGCTCTCCAGCACGTCCTCAATGGCAAGTTGGTGGACAGTGCCGGGCCTAGGGTTTGCCCCCCGCGCATTAGTAGGGTTCCAGGGTTGATTCCTCCCCGGAAACTGTGGTGCCACTCCGCCGCCTTGCCTCTCCGGGCAACTGCTCGCGAAGTGTCCTGGATGACCACACTTGTAACATGTGGCCGCTGCTGGTGGAGTGCTCGGTGGACGAAAGCCCGGCATGCGTTGCTGAGGTGCAAACGCATGCGGCATCGCCCGCTGCTGCTGTTGTGGTTGTGGTGGTGCTGGCAGTGCCGGCCGGAATGCCGGTGAAGAGTACGGCCGACTGCGGAACGGCATCGACCGCTGTGGTGGTTGCCAGCGTGGACCTGATGGTGGGTGATTCACCATCCGAAAATTCTGAGAAGGACCGCCTCCTTCTCCACTGCTCTGCGGCACGCTTCGCTTTCTCTCCGCTGCCGCTAACTCCTTGCCGGAGTCCTCCTGAACAATCGCAGCATCAATGATGTCGTTGAGGCTGCCGCGATTGAACATCGCCAACTTGTCCTTCAGGAGTGGGTTAAGCCCCTGGTAAAAATGGTCTCGCCGCTTCTCGTCTGTATCTGTGTGATACGACGCGTAGAGCGCGAGATCGTTGAACGCTCTGGAGTATTCCAGCGCGTTCCGGCTCCCTTGCTGCAGGTGTAAGAACTCCTGCATCTTCCTCTTCATTAAACCTGGCGGTATATGATAGGCCCTGAAGGCCGTCCGGAACTCCGTCCAGGTCATCACTCGGTCGGTGGGCTGTGAAGCACAGAAGTTGGCCCACCACGCGCTCGCGGATCCTTGGAGCTGCTGGACCGCGAACTGAGTCTTGCGCTGCTCGCTGAGCTGGAGCAGCCCAAACTTCATCTCTATGGCGCGGAGCCAGTTGTCCGCGTCAAGTGGTTCATCCGCCCTTGAGAATACCGGGGGATGAGTTGCCAGGAAGTCGGAGTTGGAGCTCTGTTGACGCTCCTCATGGTCTTAACGTCTCTCTGGGCGAGACGTATTCGCAATAAGAGTCTGCAGCAACTCTGTGTGCTGCTGATGCGAGCCCGCCATTGCCGCGACGATGTCGGCCAATGTAACCGTTGGCAGTGGCGGTGGCGGTGTTTGCTGTTGCTGTTGCTGCTGTTGCTGTTGTTGTCCCGAGGAGTCCTCGGGAGGTGGTTGGGAGATCTCTCCCCCTTGACTGGTACCCCCAACGTCAGGGTTGGCACGCGCGTCATTCTGAAATTCAAAACAGCAGCAATTAGCACATGTCTTACTTAAAATTCCATAAGCAACAGTAGGTATTGAAGTGACACATGATTAATTTGCACAACATTCACATATATTGATAAAGCAGAAACTTTATACAAGATACATTATTCTCGGATCTCCAAGAAGTCGTGCTCATGTCGTCACTACCTATACATATGCTACTGTCTACACGACATGTCACCGATTACAAAAGTTGGGTTACGCTACCCTGGCTGCCCTACTTGGCAACCGTAACCCCCTACTCGGAGTAGAACTCGACCTCCTGTGGGTCGTCCTCCTCCGGTACCTCTGCTGGTGGCTCTGGATCTACCACCTCTTCTCCCATTCCGGGTTCTCCCATTGCTGGAAGACCCAAGACTACCGGTATACCCAACACCGGAGGTACGAGGTCCTGCAATGCATGCACCTCGTCCATAGCTTGGTTGTAGTCCTCTTCCCAGCCTTGTCCCTCCTCAATAGCGTCGTCCCGCTCTTGAGCAAGGTCCTCATTCTTCTGGGTTAGGGTCTGCACCAGTTCTTGTAACGCCGCGATGTCGACACGGCTTTTTCTCTTCGCCTTCTTCAGACGATGCAACTGATTATGCTGTTCATTCAGTCGCTTGATCGTCGGAAGGAGCACATTGCGGAGTGCGCTGTGAGCACTCTCGAAATGATCTCCACGGCTTGTGCTCTCCTTGAGCTTTGTGGCGAGATGCTCCGTATGAACAGCTTGGCTGTCCACCACGGCGTTTCCCGCCCTCATCTAGAGGCTAAGATTTGCCTCCGCGGGGTTGTACCTTGGGCAACTCGGGTCCGTTGCCTCCAGGTACCTCTCTTCCCACACATGCTGAGCTCATCCCTCCACCGGAACGAGTGCGTATGGAGTGCCCTCCATAGCCTGCACGTATAGTTGGCAGAAACGTGACATAGTGTCACGGGCTGCCACTTGCCACATCCCTTCCGGTTGTCTTCCTCTCACCGTTACGGTGAATGGCACCCAACTGGGTGGCGTAGGTCCTGCAGGAACCTCAACATGGATCGTCCACATCTTGTTCCCCTCTTCGCCTTCTTCCTTGGCGAAGTATTGCGGCATCTGGTTGTACCCGAAATATTGGAGCATTTGCCACAATGCTTCCGGGTAGCCGTTACGGTGAGAACAGTGGGACATCACCCACCCATTCTCCAGTTGCTTATCTGCTGTCATCTGTAAAAATATATTTGAGAAATGTCAAATATTTATTTAAACAGTAAACCGCTGAGTTATAACATAAAACATGTCATTGAACCCATAAAATTTGGAAACATAGTTCAAATTTTAAACAAATTTGACTGCTGATCTGCTGTTCCCATGACAGCTCTGACCAGTTTCCATTTCAACCTGATTTAGGCCATGTTAAAGCAAAACCAGTTCTGGAGCTCAACATCAAAGTTAAGGCTAACTTCAATAGCTGTCCAGAAAGTATCTGCTTGGCCTAAGATCTATCCTGGTTCAAAAGTTATGAGATGTCAAAGTTATCAGAATTCCTGGATAAAATTGGACGGCACCTCCCTGCTTTAGGTACTGATTTGATCCAAGAATCCCAGTTAATTCTGTTCCTAATCTGACAAAACTTTCTGTTACAAAGTTGTAACCCATCTCATAATCCTTCCAGAACTACCTCATTTCCTATTTTTGGATTTTTAAGCAGGAAGTTATGCTTAATTTACAGAGAGCTTACAGAGAGTCTTTGCTCTGCCCTGTTTTCTGGACAGTTTCAACTCTACTGCATTTTTTGATTGGTTAAGGGATGAAACACCTCTCTCTGGACCTCAACAGAAGAGTTGTAAAGCTCTTCCAACGCTTCCCAGAAATGTATCATACGACCCCAACCTCGAAAGAACTCAACCTCTAACCTCTGATTAACTTCAGCCTTGATTCAGCTGAAAACAGAGTGCTCTGTCCTTAACAACCTATAAGTTGAAAAGTTGTTAACTTTGAATATCCTGTTCAAGGGAAGGAGTTACATCAATTTTTACTACTTTGGATCAAAACCTTCAAGTTTTTAAATGAAGTTGTTCATTTAATGGGGTGTGACGTCGATGCGTCACCAGATTATGTCGGTACTACGTCCTCACAAAGGAAAAACCTATACCGGACTTAGCCGGCTTCGTTAGTTCAGTGGCACTACTCGTCACTCGCACACGGATGCTACACGTCTACCGTTTCGTGGTCAGGCTATCTGCAGAAACTCAAACAATCATCAGACTCGGCTGCACACCGAGCCCGGAATCCATACAGTTAGTACACCTGGCCGTCATCACTCGCCCGGATGTTCTCAAGCCAAACACGCCTTGAGTTATGTGTTCACATTTCAGACCACGTGACGGGGTCTCCCAAATTGCACCACGCACGCCAGGGATAGACGTTGTTCGAATACCCCAAACGACATGAAGAGTCGTAGAGGATATCAAAGCGGGTCGGGTTACCTACCACCCGTGGGGCTCCACCCTTCAGCTTGTGCGCACTGGTGGACAACGCTTACGTGCACCCCCCAAGACATGAACGTCCCGAGATGCACGATTTTCCGACATAACAAATAGGTTAATATGCCACTTTCTATATGCTAATAACATCCTTATACGGGCTACTAACTTGTTCCTCACTGGATTTTTGAAAAAGAAGACCTTTGTACTGTGTTAAACCTCAAGCGAGCTCTGATACCACGCTGACACGACCCCATTGGTCCTGTCGAGCCAGGATCACGCTGAGGGGTGCTGCGTTGCACAGCACCGTATAACACACGTCAAAGGTACAAAGCGGAAGCGAAATTTTATTACATAAATAAGTTATGAACATGTTTACATCAAAATAAGTTCAGTCTACACTCGCGGGCGTAGACTAAGCATCAAGTGCACGTTCAGCCCTTGAACGTGTCCTTGCTAGCACGCACGCACACTAACTCTGCGGCGTGCACGACTCCCACTCGACGGGGTTCCCCTCCTGGGGTTCCGTCTCCTCTTCGGGAGTCCCTTCCTCATAGAACCCTGCAAAAGCTTCAAACACAAGCAGTGAGCACGAAGGCTCAGCAAGTCTGACCCGTCTCACCTAAACATGGAACTTCTACATGAGGGGATGATGGGTACATGAGGTAAAATCATTTGCAAAGGACTCGCCTAATTAGTGGAACATTACTTTCAAGTTTTAGCAGCAGATTGTGGAGAACCTTACGCTAAGGCACATGAGAGAGCCGCAATCAAACAAGAAACGCATTTCTCCCATGTACTTTGCCCAAAGTTGAAAGGAACTTTAATTAGCTCTAAACTACAACAACCATTAACAAGCAAAGTCCATCATTCAATCAGCAGCATTTTAACATGCAGCTAGCCTGTTCTTTCTACGTCACGGTACAGTGAACAAGTGGTACTCACTGACCGCGAGGGACGGCGATTATAATTGATTTACACCTGCAGGGTTACCCGAACAACCCGTCACGTACGCCCGTACTCAATGTTGCCTACAGCAACCATCACAGACGCCGTACGCAACCACGTTTCGCCCGTCAGCCAAATATTGAACCGGTCCCATCGTCCCGAGCAAGAGGTCTCTGCACGCGCATCTCAGTGCCGCCAGCCGATTTACACCTCAAGCTCTCAACCTACCCTCTGAACGACGGGCAATGCCTCAACACCCAGCTACCCGAGTTACATCAGTTTCCCGGTTCCCATATAGCCGGTAGGTCTTCGGTACTGTTCTAGCTTGTTCAACAGGCCCGCACACGGCTCGGTCCTCAATCGACACAAGTGGAGCTACAGCACACAGGCCCCAAAGCCCTGCTGCCCTTACCCTCTGCTTGGTCTCATTTTCTTGCCATGTGTTTCATGTGCTATCACTACCCGAGTCGAGTGCCTCTAGCCTATGCTCGCGAGTAGTTCCAACTACTCGACTTGTACCGAATCCTACTCTATCCTAGCAATGCAGTAGCTAACGGGGTTTGCAATCCTAAACCCAACCCATGGTTCTCTTGGTTATGCAGTGGGGCTTTCAAACAAGACTCTAATGCACAGAATAAAGGAAACAAGTATGTGCTCAAAACAATAAAAATTTGTAAAAGGATTAATGCGAACCGGAGCTTGCCTTGCTGCTCTTGGTCATAGGCTAGCTGTTCCTCCGGAGTAACGAAGTCTAGGACTTCGGGTTCCTCCTCGACCTTAGCGACTACATGATAGAAGCAATACAGGTATTAATTTAAATGCAGTTGTATTAATTTTTAACTTGTGAGGTCTATAACTCTTACTAGACAAACCCAATGACTGTGAAATTTTAGTTGCAGCAAAGCTCATTTGAGCCCTCCACAATTAATTATGTACTTGACCTTAATTAAAGGCTTTTAAGGTGTTCTAAAGATTTTCATGAAACAAACTATGACTTTCTGAAAACTAAATTTTCAGAGGGTTCTAATGGAGTTGGTCTCACTTAATTTGAAGGTTCCTAGCTAAAGATATGAGCTAAACCATTTCAGAGAAAATTCTGAAAATGTTTCTGAACATTTTCTATTTTCTCTGGAACAGTTTCACTAATCACACCATTAGGTGGATTAAATGAGCTCCAATGGGTCTGAAATTTTTGTGGTAGTTCAGGGATATTTTGGTGAACCTTTCAGCAAAATTCCAGGATTTTTCTCCAAAGGATTCTCCAGTTACAATTCCAAACAGTTTAAACTTTGAGGAATTAATTCTGGAAAAATGTGGAATTTCATGAAGTGAAACTTGATTTGCTGGAAAGTACTCAGAGAGCTGAATCCAACAAAATTTGGTTCACTCAATTTGGAGCTTTCTAGCCAAAGTTATAAGGATTTGAAGTTTGAACTGAAACTGAAATTCGGGGAAAAGTTTAAATTCCTGCTCGTGGGCCCCGCACACAGTGCGTCTCCCTCCTCGCGCCAACTGCGCGGCGGTGGCGATCTCCGGCGACCCTCGCCGGAACTGAGTTCTCGGCCAGCCCCCGGCCCGAAACTCACCGCCTGCCCCTTTACCGACCCTCTGGACTCGATGGTGGGGTCGCCGGCCGCCGGCGATGACCGGAAACCCGTGCGCACCGGTGACAGCACCTGCTAGGGTTCCGGTGAGGTCGGTCCCGCTCTCCCGTGCGCCAAATCGACCGGGAATCGGTCGGAGAGCATCAGTAGAGCGTGGGAAACACGAACCCGGGCTGGGTGGAAGCTAGGAATACCGGCAACTATGCTCTCGACGGTGAGCCGAGGTGTTCAGCCATGGCGGCGGGGAAAACAGCCATATCATGGCCGATTCTCGATGGTTTCCTCTAATTCCAGTTCGAGCGTGGGCGCTATCGTGCGCAGAAGCTACTAGGTAACGAGCTTGTCCAACCCTCGTGTATAGAGCACGAATTTCACCAAAAGGTGAGCTCGGTCCTTATGAACTGATCACGAGTAAACTTGGAAATTCTCGGCCGAGATTTGATCAATCGCCAAACGGCTTTCAGCTACTCCATCTACATACAATCACACACCTTTCTTGTGTAGAGAAGAGGACGTGACAGCGGCTGTGTTGTGCTGTCCACGAGAGCCCGATCGGCGGCGATGCTCCGCTCGCCGGAGAAACGGCTCGTACAGCTCGAGGACGCTTGCTCACTGGACAACACGGGGTCTAGGAGGTTGCTCACGATCTCTTGGTGCCGTTTTGCTGTGGAGGAGGCTGTGCTCGCGAGTGATCGGGCTTGATCAAGCGTGAGCTCGGGCGGCGGTGATGGCAGTGGAAGAACAGGTCGCGCACGTCGGCTGCTCGGGGAATGGGTGATCGAAGCACGCCGGGGAGGGGATAAGTAGCCCGGCGACTGGTCTCCGGCTTGGGGCGCGCAGCAGGAGCTGGCGCCGGCTGCCCCCCCGGTGGCGCGCACACACTGCACCCGGGAACCGATTGAGCTGTGTTTCAGTCGGTTTGTGTTGAAGTAGAGGCTGACATGTGGGTCCCACTCCCCATTTTAACCTCTGAAATTTACTCCTAATCACTGTTGTAAACAGTGAACCCCATACTACCCCTGGCAATTCAAATTATTCACCCATGAGCCATTTGAATTGATCAAAGTTCAAATGAGGTTTGGTTTGAATGAATTTCAGCACAAGTTCAGTTTGAAATTCAAATAAAGTTTGAATTTCTCCCACTTAGCTCATGTCAAGATCAACTCCAAATGGAGTGAAAATTGGTGTGTGAGCTCACAAAAATGTGCTGAGTAAGAATATGCCTCCCACTTTTAAATTCATGGGATAAAACAGTTTGAATTTGAATATGGTTCCAAACTGCCCTCTTTCTAACTATACCCAAAATGACCTCAAAAAGGTTTGGAATTTGGGTGAAACTTGGCATGGACATCCTTAGCAAAATGTAGGAGTTTTCATATGTCCAGCCCCTCTTATATCACATGTCTGAAATACCACTTTGGCAATGTGTGAGTTTGTTCTCTAATGAGCATGTTGATAATTGTTACTTGCTCTTCATTTGTGTTCATCATCCTTCCTCAAATGAGGTGTGTGGTGTGGTGATGAACACTGCAAATGTGTGTCAAAACTGAGGCCCTTACAGCCACATAGGAAGTCCGCAATCAAACAAGAAACACATTCCTCCTATGTACCCTGCCTATGGTTAAAAGTACTTTGATTTGCTCTAATCTAAAACACATCATTAATAATCCACGTAAGACTTCCAAACACCAACTTTTATTCATGACATCTATCCTGTTCTCTCTACGTCACGGTACAGTGAACAAATGGTACTCACGGACCGTGAGGGGCGGTGATTATAGTCGATTTACACCTGCAGGGTTACCCGAATAACACGTCACGTACGCCCGTACCCGATATTGCCTACAACAACCATCCAGAACGTCGTACGCAACCACCTTTCACTTGTTAGCCAAGTGTTGAACCGGTCCTATCGTCCCGAGCAGGAGGTCCCTACATGGAGCAACCTACGTGCTCGCTAGCGGATTAAACCTTTCTGCTCTCAACCAACCCCTTTGGACGACAAGCAATGCCTCAACATATCGCTACCCGAATTACATCATTTCCCGTTTCCCATATAGCCAGTATGTCTTCGGTACAGTTCTAGCTTGTCCAACAGGCCCGCACACGGCTCGGTTCCCAACCGACACAAGCATAGCTATGGCAACATAGGCTCCAACGTCCTTCTACTCCTACTCTCTACTCGGTCTAATTTTCATGTCATACGATTTATTGTCTAGCTCTCTAACCGAGTGGTGTGCCTCTAAGCCTATTCTCGCGAGTAGTTCCAACTACTCGACTTGTATCGAATTCTATACCATTGTAAGATTGTTGTGGCTACTCGAGGTTCAAAACTTTGACTTAAACACACTGGTTCTCTTGGCTATGCAACTGGATTTGCAAACAAAACTCTAATGCACAACACATTGAACTCGTAGAGTAAGTGATAAAGATAAGACTTTGAAATTATGGTTAATGCAAACCGGAGTTTGCCTTGCTGCTGGTCATCGACTAAAACTTCCTCCGGAGGGATAAAATCCAAGATCTCCAGGTCTTCTTCGACTTTAGCGACTACACGAAATGGAATGAAAAATATATGTCAAATTTAAATGCATTTGTGTTGAAGTGAGAATGTGAAGACTGTAAGTCTAGCTAGACAACCCTTTTGACTCTGAAAATTTTACTGTGGATTGGTGACAATCTAAAAAGATACTTGGCCAAATTTCATTTGAAGCAAAGCTCATTTGAGCCCTGAAAAAATAAATATATTAATGGCCATTATTAGAGCTTCTAAGGATTTCTAGGAATTTCATGGAGCAAGCCATTACTTTCTGGAAACTAGAGTTTATTATGGTTCTAATGGAATTGGTTTCATGTAATTTTAAGAATCCTAGAGAAAGTTATGGGCTAACAAAATTTGAGAAATTTCTGAAAAATGTTTATATACATTTTTCATTTTCTCAGGGGCAGTTCACTTAATCACACAATTAAGTGGACTTAATGAACTCGGATGTGGGGGCCGGGTCCGCCCCGACACTCCAGGAATCGCATTGGATGGTGCCATATTAGGCGACACCATCTAGCACACAAAGAAATGAATCCAAGACATACACAAGTGTGTATTAAACAAGAGAGTTATTTTACAAATAGTAATGTACAGCAGTGGAATATAAAAAAAAACAAAGTTGCAGTGGAATTACAACTTTGATCACTCTCACGAACCTAGCTAAGCAGCAAAGGAGATATCCTGCCCGAGGATACCACTTTCTAGCAGTAGGAAATGTATTCGGCGGTGAGCAGGGTTTCTTGGACCATGCAGCCAAGAATGGCGCTGTCATGCTTAACCCTTCACGGTATACGAAGGATTACCTGCAAAACAACAACTCTGTAAGAGTGAGAACGAAGGCTCGGCAAGAATTAACCGTCTCTCCTAAGGCATGTAACTCTACATGAAGGTAACTTAAGACATAAACAAGTAAGTTGCATAAAGACTCGCCTACGAGTTCATCCTTACTTTTCATATTTTAGCCATCATAGTAATGATCTTGCGCCGAGCAACATTGGAAATCCACAATCAAACAAGAAACACTTCATTCCAATGTTACCTGTCCCTAGGTGGAAAATAACTTTAATTTGCTCTATCACTACTTCATACATGGTTTTCATGCAATTAAAATTATCATAACAGCAGATAAAACTTGCAAACTGTTATCACACAACTTTGATTACTACGTCACAACACAGTGAGCAAGCGTCACTCATATCCGCAAGGAACGGTGATTCGAATCAAACAATGCCCGGCTTACTCGACACATACGCCCGCCTCTGAAGACCCAAATCTGGCATCCTTCATTACATCGTATGTGGCAACCTTTCGCAGGACACCTGACTGTAGAACCGGTAGCGCCGTCTCGGGCTCATAGGTCTAATGAGACGATATGGTATGCCTCTACAGTCCAGTTAACCTGGCACATCGGTTTCCTGGGTGCATATACCAGTAAGCATCCGGTACACAACTCAATACTTGCTTAGCGGGGCCGCACACGAGAAGGGTCCTTAACCGACACAGGCAGAGCTACTCGACCAAGACCTCGTCTTGTCGCTGCCTACACTCTCTGCCCAGTCTCATCTTTGGAAACATAAACTTTAGTTTGCTTATTCAACCATACCCGTGTGATCCCAAACTATAGCTCACGAGTAGATTCCAACTACTCGACTTCTACCAGATGTCATAACCTAGTTAGCATGGCAATAGTCTACAGCGAGGACACTTCTTCTACCCTTCACTCAAGGTTTTATTTGGTCATGCAGTTGAAGTATCAATCATTCCTGACCTAGTGCACAAACAAACTCTAAACCATAGTAGTGAACAAAGTAAAACTATATAAACAACTTAAATGCAAACTGGAGCTTGCCTTTGTTTTGCAGGTGACTAAAGTCAGATATAGTATGCAGTTAGTTGGTGATGATTTGAAGCCTAATCACGGCTTCTTCATGCTCCTTGATCCAAGCTTCACTTCTTCTCCAATTTTCCACGTTTAATCACTACACGTTATGAACATGCACATGTATTCAATTATAAACATTTTTCCATAAAAGCCTAATGACAAGTTAAACCTAGGATTCTGTTTCTAGGCTGGAATGGAGATGATCCTAGTGGATGAAGCTAGATTTAGCGAAGGGAGATCAAATGCTAAGTATTCTTCTTAATTATTGCATTTTCTCCTAAGACAAGTATATAGAAACATACTGAACCAGTGCTCAAATTAATCTGAGAATTTTCCTGTGAGTTCCCTGTCACAAGAAAATATTCCGGTCCAAATTTCAAAACTGTTCAATTAGTAGTTCATCCAGAACAATTCCCTAAGTATTTAAGGAAAAAGGAATTAATTCTGAATAAATTTGCACTTTCATGCAAAAACAAGTGAACCACAATTTCAAATATAGCTCAGGGAGCATGCATGAATTTTCCTAGGTTTTTTGGAGCTAGAAATTGCCCAGTACTGATTTTTCCAAGTGGGAATTTTCTCTGAAAAATGTTTCTGGACTTTTTAAACACAGCAGCTTGTAATCTGAATTTTAATAATCAAATCAATTCCAAATGAGCTGAAACTTTATAAGGAGTTCTATAATATCCCAATGAATATTCTGGCAAAATTTGGGGAGTTTTGGATGAACCAAACTCCCTCCAAAATTCTTTTACTGAAAAGATTCAAAGAATTTTCCAGAATTTATTATTGACTTTCATACAAATTGGGATACAAATTTAAATAGATATCTTCAATCTCAATCTAACCCAATTTGGATCACCCAATTTGGAGTTACCTAGCAAAAGTTATGAATTTGTGAAGTTTGACTACACTCTGGAATTTTCTTTCTATTGGATATCCTCTGTACAGTAGCTGGGCCAGCGGAATTTAAATCCAGCCACTCCGGTGCGAGCCACACCGAAGCTACAGACTTTTCCCGCGTGGACACAAAGGATCTCGGCTTCACAGAGGATCCCACAGAACAGTTTATCACGCTAACAGGCGGGCCCAACCTTCTTCTTCCTCGGTCCCTTTTCCCGCGCGCGCGCCTTCTACCTCGCCGGCGCGGCGGTGCTGCTTCAGATCTCGGGTTTCCGGTGGATTCCCGGCCTGAAACTCGCCGCTAGCACCAAACTTGATGTGAGGAACTCGCCCCCACGCTCACCAGAGGCCGGCGACGGCTCTAAACCACCGCGCGACGTGCGGCGGCTCGGTTTCCCCTCCGGCGACGTCGAGCTGCATCGAGAGACCCCCAAACCCAAGAGGCTTTGCTCCTAAAGCATCAGTGGGATGGACTCGGTTTTGATCGGGAACGGTTCTAGATAGGTCCCCACCGTGCGCCCAAGGCGATTTTTCCGGCTAGGGTTCTATAACGGTTCTATGGCCAGGGTTGATGAAATTGAGCACCGGTAGGAAGAGGAGGACCGTAGGAGTCTAAAGAACATGCCCATAGATCATAACTGGAAGCAACTAAGTATTGGAGAAGAATTTTGAGATTTTGGCGTGGCGGTCCGAAGAACCCGCCTGGGAGAAAATCCAAATTTCGGTCGGTTCCTCCCAAGAAACGGCTCCAAATTTGAGGGACAGCACGAGGAGATGATCACCGACCTTTGCCGTGGCTTGGTTGCTCATGAAACACAGCAGGGGCTCGGTTTGACGTTGAGGCGCCTAGGTCAGTTTGCCAGCAAGAAACGAGCTCGCCGATGTGGTTATCGACCACGGCACTTCGGTTGAGTACTGCGGGAAGCTTGAGGGGGTGTGGACGATGCCATTTTTGCGCTTGGCCGGGCATCAGAGCTCTCGGAGCATGATGGCGACGAAGCTAGACGCCGGAGCTCGAGGGCGGCACAAAACTTCTGAGGAGAGTCGGTGTGGCGGGGAGGAAGGGAAACAGCGAGTGTTTAACCACTGAGGCGACGTGTACACAGCAATATTTCCCCCCTCTTGGCGTCCTGATCATGAGAACAGGAGGTGGCGTCGGTTGGCTGAGAGACTCGGGAGGTGGCGCGCTGAGCTCGGTCAGTTCGAGGGAAAAAACAGAGTAACCCGGTGACTTCAGTAGCAAGTCTGAACATCTCAATGACAAGTGGGCCCCATTTCTTTTCTCTCTCAAAATATCTCCAATTTGGCATAGTGCAAACTTAAGTCATGAGGAGCTCAAATTTGAAATCCATTTGGACAAATTGACAAGGTTTACCTCAGTTTCGAATTTGAATCGAAATTCCGATGAATTCAAAACCTCTTTGACATACAAATTAAAGTATCTGCAAATTTGCTCAAACTTTGCCATCCCACTAATTTGAACCTGAAGAATTCAAATATGGATTCAAACTTTTAATTTCACAGCTGAAAAGGGGAGGTTTACCTCTTTTTCAAATTTGAATTCAAATTCTAATGAAATTCAAAACCTCTTTGACATACAAATCAAAGTATCTCCAAATTTGCTCAAACTTTGCCATCCCACTAATTTTAACCTGAAGAATTCAAATATGGATTCAAACTTTTAATTTGGCGGCTGAAAAGGGGAGGTTTACAACCACAGTTTGCATCCTTCGTTTGAGATGGCCACATTTGAATTTAAGTGAACATTTGGATTCAAGAGTGGAATTTGAATATGTCCTTGCACATATAAACTTTACACATGGGGTCTAATCCAACCTTGGTTTAACATATCTCATGAGTATTAGAGCTCGGTTGGTTAGACATCCCTTTGTATCATCATGTGTTGAAAAGTTTTAGTAAGTACCATTTTCTTGAATTTGAACCCAACTTTATTCACAACTCAAGTTTTCATTTACAAGTTATTGGGACTTTTACATCCCCCCTTAAAAAGAACCTCGTCCCGAGATTCACATTGAAGAACAATGTGGGGAGGACGACTATCGGACATACGCCTCTAATAGCTACGGATGATTGGACCGTAAATACTCCTTGCTTTCCCATGTAGCTTCATTGGACGTGTGATTCTCCCATAGCACTTTGAAGAATCGCAATGTCCGGTTCCTTGTCTCGCGAGTCTTTTCATCAATTATCCGGGCTGGATGCTCAACATAAGTAAGGTCTAGCTTCAAATCTGCTATGCTTCTGTGAGAATTCCCATTGGAACTTTCACGCACTTCCGCAACTGAGATATGTGGAAGACGTTATGAACTCCGGCTAGGGCTGCCAGTAACTCCAAACATGCCACGGATCCACATCTTTCGATGATGGCAAAGGGACCGATAAAAGGTGGAGCTAATTTACCTTTCACTCTGAATCGGTGAATCCCTTTCATGGGAGATACACAGAGATATACGTGGTCTCCAACTTGGAAGTTCAGAGGATGACGTCTCTTATCCGCATAGCTCTTTTGTCTGGACTGAGCGGCTTTAAGATTTTCTTGAAAAGCCTTACCCGCTCCTAAGCCTCATTTACGAGATCAATCCCGCAGATAACCCTCTCACCAGATTCACACCAGTTCAAGGATGTGCGGCACTTCCGGCCGTAGAGAGCTTCATAAGGTGCCATCTTGATGCTGGCTTGATAACCATTGTTATAAGCGAATTCCGCCAATGGTAGATGATCGTCCCAGCCTTTTACCATGGTGAATGGCACATGCTCGAAGCATATCTTCGAGAACTTGGTTCACCCTCTCCGTTTGCCTGTCGGTTTGAGGATGATATGCAAAGGTTCTAATCAATTTAGTTCCCAGTGAGGCATATAGCTGCTCCCAGAAACGAGCAACGAACAATGCGCCTCAATCGGAGATGATCGTATGGGGAACTCCATGTAAGCACAATATTCTTGCAGTATACAGCTCCGCATACTTCTTGGCATTGAATCCTGTATGTACCGGGATAAAGTGTGCTGATTTGGTCAACCGATTAACGGTCACCCAAATGGAGTCATGCTTATTAGCCGTGAAAGGTAATCCAACTATGAAGTCCATACTAATATCCTCCCACTTCCATGTCGGAATGGTTAGCGGTTGTAGTGTTCCCGCTTTCTTCATGTGGTCGGCTTTAACTCGCCGACACGTATCACATTCTGATACGTATTTAGCAATCTCCCGTTTCATCCGGGTTCACCAAAATTTAGTTTTCAATTCTTGATACATCTTGTTGCTGCCCGGATGAATAGAAAATTTGGACAAGTGAGCCTCATCCAAAATTTTCTTCCGCAGTCTCATATCACGGGATACAACTACCCGGTCCTTAAACCATAAAGTACCTTCATCATCTAACCGGAAACATTTTATTTCCCCGTTCTTCAACCTCCTCTTTATATGAGACATGCCCTTGTCTTGCTTTTGAGATTTTATAATCTCCACCTTTGATGTGGGTATGAGAGCTAGATTATGTAGAGCTCCATATGGAACCAAGTAGAGACTCGGATCTTCCTCTTGTATTGGCGCAATGGTCAGATTGTGAATATGAGATTTCTGGCTGAGTGCATGGGCAACCACATTTGACTTGCCCGGATGATAATGAATTTCAATCTCATAGTCTTTGATCAGCTCTAACCATCGCTGTTGTCGCATATTCAGCTCTTTTTGAGTGAATATGTACTTCAAACTTTTGTGGTCGGTGTAGAGATGAACTAGATTTCCCAATAAGTAGTGTCTCCACATCTTCAAAGATAGTACCACGGCAGCAAACTCGAGATCATGATTTGGATACTGTTGTTCATGATTCCGTAATTGCCATGACCCATATGCGACCACGCGTCCCCCTTGCATGAGTACACAACCAAGTACGATGGCGGACGCATCACAATAAACATCAAAGGACTTGGTTGTATCCGGTCTAGCTAAAACCGGGGCTGTTGTGAGGTGTTTCACCAACGCTTGAAAAGCTTCCTCACATGGCTTTCTCCAATCATATTTTACGCCCTTTTTCAGTAGCTCCATCATAGGTTTAGAGATTTTGGAGAAGCTCGGGATGAACCTCCGATAATATCCCGCCAAACCTAAGAAGCTACAAACTTCTTGGACTGATGTTGGAGACTTCGGTTTCAGCACTTGATCAATCTTGCTTGGATCAACAGTGATGCCTTCCGCTGAAATAATATGTACAAGAAATGACATTTGGTTGATCCAGAATTCACATTTACTAAACTTTTCATAGAGCTTGTAATCTCTCAATCGTTGGAGCACAATATGCAAGTGTTTAGCATGTTCCTTCTCTGATTTGGAATAGACCAAGATATCGTCGATGAATACCACGAGGAACTGATCCAACTCCGGCATGAACACCAAGTCCATAAGATGCATAAAGTCATACGGAGCATTGGTCAACCAAAATGACATAACAAGATACTCATAGAGTCCATATCTTGTCGAGAAAGCTGTTTTCAGAATATCCTCAGCTCAAATCTTGATTTGATGATATCCCGACCTTAAGTCCATCTTGGAGAAAACCTTAGCACCCACTAGTTGATCAAAGAGAATATCAATTCTTGGTAGTGGATACTTGTTCTTTATCATCACAGCATTTAACGGACGATAGTCGACGCATAGCCTCTGCGTCTCATCCTTCTTCTTTACAAATAAATCAGAGCAACCCATGGTGATGAACTTGGACGAATAAACCCCTTGTCCATCGGATCTTTCAGTTGCTCCTTCAATTCAGCTAATTCATTCGTAGCCATTTTGTATGGTCTCCGAGATATCGGCGTGGTTCTCGGTATCAATTATATTTTGAATTCCACCTCACGCTTAGGTGGTAAGCCTAGAAGATCTTCGAGAAACATGTTCAGATATTCATGGACTACCGGAATATCTTCTAACTTGCAAGCTTCGGCATTACATACTTCCGGGACTTCGGAAACAGCTTTGCCGAGAAATAAAGTGTGACGCCCGTGAAATGGAGAGTCCAAATGAACATTCCGGTTCTCGATGTCCAGAACAGCCCTATGGAAATTTAACCATGATATTTCCAATATGGCATCGATTCCTTGATCTTCGAGAATAATGAGGGTGGTAGGATAAAATTTTCCACCCAAACAAAGTGGTGCTCTAGAAATGACTTCATTAGCCGATATGTCTCCCCCTGGCGAATGAATAAGGTAGGAACTCTTTGTGGTACCTGTGGAAATCTCATATCGGATCACCGTCGCCTTGCTTATGAAATTATGTGCTGCACCAGAGTCGAAAAGAATGACAACCGGCTTGTCATTTAATGTGAATCTGCCTGCGAGAACTGGTCCTCCTTCGGGCAGATCGTCGACTGACACATAGTTAACAATTCCCACTTTGGACATGGCTTTTCTTCGCTGTCCAAGATTATTCTTTAGAACTGGACCTGCAGACATCATGTTGCTGCTCGGTTCAGTTGCTTCATTGACGTTGTGTTCATTGTCAATTTTAAGTGGAATACCACTCGGTTCAGCTGAGAAATCATCCTGATCATCTTCAATATCTTGAGGGGAATAATATTCTGGTGCACATTGTTGGTACTGTGGTGCATGAGAAATAATTTGTTGCTGCGGTGGAGGTAAATAAAACCTTTGTGGAGTATACGAGTTGTCATACTCCAAGAATGACTGCTCTTTTTGTGGAATCACTCGACCGTAAGGTGAATGAATTACCAACCGATACTTCTGAGGCATATGATTGCATTCCTCCTGTGATGAGTCCCTCTCCCTCTTTTCTTTAAGGAAGAGGTTGGAATAATATTCCTGAGTGATAGCACAGCTAACAAACTCATCAAAATTCTTTTGACTAACTTGAGCTAACTCACATCGCAGCCTAACATTCAGCCCTCGGTAAAAATGATAACTCTTTATGGCTGGTGATTTCATATAATAAGGTACATATTGAGCTAAGTGATTACTCATTTCATCTTGTTTTAAATTCCAAAATTCATCAAGACTTTTTTGCATTATGCCCTTAGGAATGAAGCGAGCACGAAATGCATCCCAAAACTCCGTCCACGTGACACGATGCCTGTGATGAACCCCTTCCGGGATCCACACTCCAGGATACACATTGGGTGGTGCCGTGGGATGAGGCACCCAATAGCATACACGAAAAGAACCATAAACATACAAAGTCTCTTATTTCTCAAGATAGTGTCATTTACAACATAATGTACCACAAAGGTACACGCAGCAGAATATACATACACAAGTACTCTCGGTCCTAACTATGCAAAAAAGAAGATGTACAGCCCGCGGACGCTTCTTACTAGCTTCAACAAAGATAAGTGCAGCGGCAGGGTTTCCGGTGAGTCTCTGATGGCTCACCGAACAACCATCTTCATAGCAATTTTATATAACCTACAAAACACTAATAATGCAACCGTGAGCACGATGGCTCAGCAAGACTTAACCGACACTCCTAACCATGAAACTATACATGCAGGGATTAACAATATAGGACAAATATGTTGCAATAATGACACGCCTACATGTTACTCCTTACTTTCAATTTTGTAGCAGCTTAATATGCCTTAGGTATCCCTCACATCGGAAGTCCACAATCAAACAAGAAACGCTTTTCTCCGATGTGGTTATGCCCAAATTGGAAGATAAATTTAGTGAGCTCTACAACTATAGCATACATGGTTTGCAATACAATGACTTAAGAACTTCACAACAGAAATGATTCATCTCACTTCATCTGGAAGTAGTTACTACGTCACAACTCAGTGAACAAGTGGTACTCATATAACCGTGAGGGACGGTGATTCGAATCAGGACACACCCGGAACACACGACACATAAAGACTCACACAAGAGCTCTTTCTTACGTTGTATGCAGCCACCTTTTACCCGTCACTCGAATGCCGAACCAGTTCTACTGACCCATTAGAAGGGCCACTACATGAAACACGTCGAAGTTGTTCCGCTAGTGGGTACCATTGACACCAACCCCCAAAGGACGACGGTATAAGTTTCAACACGAGAGTACCCGAATTACACTGGTTTCCTGGACCCCATAATTCCAGTATGCATCCAGTACTGTTCAAACTTGCTCAACAGGGCGGCATACGCATCGGTCCTTAACCGACACAAACAGAGCTACGGCAACACAGGCCCAACGTCCTGCTGGTCCTACTCTCTGCTCGGTCTCATTTTCCATTCCAGGAATTTCATTCTCTAGAATCATACCCCGTTGAACCAACATCTTAGGCTTGCGAGTAGCTTCCAACTACCCGACTTGTACAGGATCCTGTTCAACTTAAGCCTAGCAGAAACTACACGAAGGTGACCTGTTCAAACCTTCAACTCCAAGGGTTTGTGGGTAATGCATTTGGAGTATCAATCACCTTGACCTAATGCACAATACATACTAGACCAATAAAAGTGATACAAAGTAAAATATAACTAAAAGCTATTAAATGCAAACCGGGGCTTGCCTTATGTTGCTGCAGGTTTAATCCTAACTTTAAATTCAGTATCTTGTCGACGAGGATGCCTCAACTTGCTGCTCCAAGTCGAGTTCCTCGTCGAACTCCTTCGTCGTGTTTCCTACCGATATGAATATGCACAATTTTATATTTCATGTAAAGAAATTATAAAACAAAAGTGTTTTATGACTTAAGAGGAGTTCAGATCAACTAAGACTTGAGAGTTGGGTTTGGCTATGTGCTGAAACATAGAGAGAATCATTTTTAGCAGTGGATGTTTGGAGTAAAGTTCAAAGAGCTATCTAATGAACATAAAAAGGGATTTGGAAATAATTAGCAGAAAACTGTAGAAGATGATCTGAACTTGCTCTGAAATTTTTACAGTGGTCCATAGATCATACATAGGTATGGCTTGCAAAATTTCAGACAAAGTTGATGTAAGATGTGGCCTAAGGAATGTTCTTAGCTATTTGGCTTCTATGAGTTCGTATGGCAATTCTAGGGTCTTGGCATGCTCCAAATGTGGTTTTTCATAAACTTTGGAGTATTATGAGCTCATAGGATTTGGTTTCATCATTTTTGAAGCTTCCTACACAGAGATGGGGAATTTACAAGATTGGGCTAAAAGCTGGAAAATTGTTTCTGTTATTTTTCCTAATTTTCAGAGACATACAAGATTGAATCATCATTTGGCCTAGCAAATGAGGTCCAATGCCTCTGAAATTTTTACTGGCGTCCAAGCATTTTTGGAAGACTGTCCTGCCCAAAATTGGGAATTTTCCAATACACAGAACTCATGGAATAAATCCTACAATTTTTTATGAATTAATGAGCCAAATCCAGGACTTTTAATAAAAATTGGGATGCACGCCTGGATAGTACTCACTGAGAGGAATCCAATGGAATTTATTTGACAATTTTTGAGGTTCCTACTAAAAGTTATGAGCAATTGAAGTTGAACTGAAAACTGAAAATGAGGAAAAAGTTTAAACTCTGGCGCACGGGCTCCACTCCACAGTCTTCTTTTTCCTCGCGTGCGGCAGCTATCGGGTGGCGGCGCTCTCCGGCGAGCTTCGTGGAAACTGCCTTCCCGGCCTTCCCTTGGCCCCAAACTCGCCGCCTCTCACTTTAGGAGCACGGAGAGCTCATCCATGGGGTCGGCCGAGGGCCCCGGTCACCGGAAACCTACCGGCGACGGGCAGCGGCTCAACTTCGGCGGTGTCGCACTCGCACTAGAATGGCTCAAACTCTTCGGTTCTTCTTCCTAGAGCACCGTAGTGGATCCCTAATCACCTTCATGAGCTCAAATCAGCTGAAAAGTGGCTGCAAACGTGAGTTCATCGGTGACCTAGGTCCAAAACCGGCGGCGACTCAGAATTCTCGAAGAACAGCGCCAAAACTCAATGAATTTCGATGGTTCTTGATCCTAGAGGAGCGTGGGAACGTCTAGAACACATTGGTAGCTCGGCACAAGTGATGGTGGATTGATCACTACAAATTTTGGAGGTTTGTGCGGCTCGGTTCTGTGAACACCGAAGCACTAAACAGGAAAATTCTCCACCGGTCATGCAAGAGAGAAGGGAAGGTTTGCACGGTTGTGTTTAGCACCTTAGGGCGGATTTTTTTCGTGTAGATCGTCGGCCACAAGGGAGCTTCTAGCACCCCTGACCGGGGAACCGAAGCAATCGGCGATGGTGGGTTTTCTTCGGGCTGTGCGCGGCAGAGGGTGGAGAGCGAGGGAGGGGAACCAGTTCACGTGGGCAATAGCACGGGGTTGCTTCACTCGGCGTCCTCATCCATCGAGCAGGAGTTGGCAGTAACTGGGTCGGTTGGGCGCCGGCGAGCAGGAGGTGGCGCACCCTCCATGAAGACAAACAGAGCACGGCGAAGGACTTCACGTGTGTCACTGTCCGGTGGGGTCCACACAGCCACAATTCTTCCTCTTATCCCCCAATTCGATTTAAAATAGCAAATGAGCTCCAAATTTGATAAAAATTGGAGGATAGGCCAAAAGAAATGTGAGGAACACCATGGTGCATTCAAATTTGAATTTCAGTGAAGTCAGAATTTGAAACTGAGATTTAAATTCAAATTCGAATTTGTAAGGGCCTAAGTTTTTGGCACATATTCAAAGTGTTCATCACCACACACACACTTCATTTGAAGAAACTTGATGAATACATTCGAAGAGCAAGTAAACTCCATCAACATGCTCATTAGAGAATAAACTCACAAAATACAAAAGTGGCATTTCCCACATGCATCATATAGGGGCTGGGCATATGAAAAACTCCTACACCTTGCTAAGAATGCCCATGCCAAATTCCACCCAAATCCAAAACCTTTTTGAGGTCTTTTTGGGTATAATTAGAAAGAGGGTAGTTTGAACTCAAATTCAAATTCAAACTACTTCCATCCCATGAATTCAAAAGTGGGATCCAAATTCACACTCAGCACAATTTGGTGAGCTCACACACCAATTTTCACTCCATTTGGAGTTGATCTTGACATGAGCTATTTGGTCAAATTCAAATCAGATTTGAATTTTAAACTAAAACCTTTGCTGAAAATTTGATCAAATTGAATTCCATTTTGAATTATTCAAAGGGCAGTAGACATTTGGAAATTTGATCAAATTACCAAGGTTATTTGGGTCTTTACTGTTTAGAGCAGTAGGAAAATGAAAGTTTGGAGGTTAAAATGTGAGGTGGGACCCCCCTGTCAGCCACTCAAACATGAAGAACCGCCTCTGCTCGAGTCTGCCTTCGCACGGGAGAGCGCCAGCGCGCTGATCGACCGGTTCCCAACGTGAAACCGGCGCCAGCTCCTGCTTTTCGGCATGCGGCCGGACCTTATCAGTCCACGAGCTGCAAAAGGCGATCTTCTTCACTGATAGCCCACGCTCCCTCGCTCTCTGCTCCGTTCCCGCGAAAAACACAGCCGCCGGCTGCGCTCTCGGTGTTTCCCTCGCCACAGTCGGTTGATCGTCGATTGCTCGAGGTTTACACCGCAAGCATCAGCGCCCTGACGTGCTCTAATTAGTTCTCTCACCGTACCAAGGTTTGGTAGCTCGGGGTGATCACAGTTCCAAGAACACCGACGAGTTACCGAGGGTTGCGGCGGCGATCGGTTCGGTTCACCATGGACAGGACGCCACGGCCACTTTCGCCTATGCTCTCCTATACAAGAAAGGTGCGTTAGCTTCTCTAGGTTGTGTAGCTTCTTTCCGTTCGGCAAATGATCCACCGTATAGCGAGAATTTTCCAGTTTACCGAACCCTAGTAGAAAACAACCGAGCTCGGTTGTGAGCCAAATTCGGCTCACATATACCACTACCAGCCGAGCTCGTTTGTAAGTAGCTAGTACATTCCCTAGCGCCTCTCCTCGAAGCAAAACCAAGGCAAATCATGGAGAATGGGCTCGGAGAGGACAGTTCTTCGGGCCGCCATGAAAAGCGGTCCCGGTTCACCATGGAGCTCGGGGTTGCCGGCCGTTTCACCAAGGTTGGCTACCATTTCCAGCTTCCTCAGGCTTCCCTGATGCTGTAGAGCCAAAAACCCGATGCTTTTGTGGAGGACAGAGCTTCACCGACCTCGGTGAAACCCTCGCGGGTGCTGTCACCGGTGCGTGCAGGTTTCCGGCCGTCGCCGGTGGCTGGCGAGCTCACAGACGAGTTCAGGAGGTCGGAAAATGGGGAGGCGGGGAGTTTCGGGCCAGGAGGTGGCCAGAAACTCGGCTCCGGCGAGTCTCGCCGGAGACCGCTGCTGCCGGGTATTTGGCGCGAGGAGGAAGATGAAGCACTGTGTGTGGGACACACATGCAGAAGTTTAAACTTTTCTTCGATTTTCAGTTTTAGTTCAAATTTCAAACCCATATAACTTTGGCTAGAAAAATCCAAATCAAGTGAACCAAATTTTA
The DNA here is from genome assembly GCA_030760725.1 of Neostapfia colusana. Lineage (NCBI taxonomy): Eukaryota > Viridiplantae > Streptophyta > Magnoliopsida > Poales > Poaceae > Neostapfia > Neostapfia colusana. The sequence continues at coordinate 35,299,134 of JASWHV010000009.1, read as the reverse complement.
TTGGATTCATCTCTCTGATTACTTTTCATAAAATCAAGTTTCACCCTATGAAAATCCATATTTCTCCAGAATTAATTCTTCAAAATTTAAAATATTTAGAATTTTAACTGGAGAACCCTTTGGAGGAAATTTCTGAACTTTTGCTAGGTTGTTCACCAAAATATCTCTGAGCTACCATAAAAATTTCAGATCCATATGAGCTAATTTGATCCACCTAATGGTGTGATTAGTGAAACTGTTCCAGAGAAAATAGAAAATGTCCAGAAACATTTTCAGAATTTCTCTGAAATTGTTTAGCTCATATCTTCAGCTAGGAACCTTCAATTTAAGTGAGACCAACTCCATTAGAACCCTCTGAAAATCTAGTTTTCATAAAGTCATGGCTTGCTCCATGAAAATCCCTAGAACACCCTAGGAGCTCTAATTAAGGTCAAGTACATAATTAATTGTGGAGAGCTTAAATGAGTTTTGCTGCAAATAAAACTTGGCCAAGTCTTTGTTTAGCTTGTATCCAAACCACAGTAAAAATTTCAGAGTCATTGGGTCTGTCTAGTGAGACTTATAGTCTTCACAAGTTCAAATTCAATTCAAATGCATTTAAATTGATACATATACATGTTATCTCATGTAGTCGCTAAGGTCGAGGAGGAACCCGAAGTCTTAGACTTCGTCACTCCGGAAGAGCAGCTAGCCTACGACCAAGAGCAGCAAGGCAAGCTCCGGTTTGCATTAACCTTTTTACGAAGTTTTACTGTTTTGAGAACTTACTTTGAGCACTCAATAAATTCTTGCATTAGAGTCTTGTTTGAAACCCAAATGCATAGCCAAGAAAACCCTGTGTTGGGATTAGGTTTGAAAACCTCATTAGCTACTGCAATGCTAAGACAGTGTAGGATTCGGTACAAGTCGAGTAGTTGGAACTACTCGCGAGAATAGGCTAGAGGCACATCGCTCGGGTAAAGATAGCAAATGAAACACATGGCAAGAAAAATGAGACCGAGCGGAGAGTAAGGGCAGCAGGATTTTGGGGCCTAGGTGCTATAGCTCCGCTTGTGTCGATTGAGGACTGAGCCGAGTGCGGGCCTATTGAACAAGCTAGAACAGTACCGAAGACCTACCGGCTATATGGGAACCGGCAAACCGATGTAACTCGGGTAGCTGAGTGTTGAGGCATAACTGGTCGTTCAGAGGGTAGGTTGAGAGCTCGAGGTGTAAATTGGCTGGCGGCACTGTGGATGCGTGGCGCAGAGACCTCTTGCTTGGGATGATTGGACCGGTTCAACATTTGGCTGATGGGTGAAAGGTGGTTGCGTACGACGTCCGTGATGGTTTCTGTAGGCAACATCGAGTACGGGCATCCGTGACGGGTTATTCGGGTAACCCTGCAGGTGTAAAACGATTGTAATCACCGTCCCTCACGGTCAGTGAGTACCACTTGTTCACTGTACCGTGACGTAGAAAGAACAGGCTAGATACATGTTAAAAGTTTGCTGATTTAAAAGTTATACTTTTCTTAGTAATGTCTTGTTGTAGCTTAGAGCTAATTAAAGTTCTTTTCAACTTTGGGCAAAGTACATGAGAGAAATGCGTTTCTTGTTTGATTGCGGCTCTCTCATGTGCCTTAGCGTAAGGTTCTCCACAACCTGCTGCTAAAACATTGAAAGTAAGGTTCAAATAATTAGGCGAGTCCTTTGCAAATTATACCTCATGTACCCTATACCCATCATGTAGAAGTTTCATGTATAGGAGAGACGGGTCAGTCTTGCTGAGCCATCGTGCTCACTGCTTGTGTTTGAATCTTCTGCAGGGGTTTATGAGGTAGGGACTCCCGAGGAGGAGACGAAACCCCAGGAGGGGAACCCCGTCGAGTTGGAGTCGTGCACGCCGCCGTGTTAGTGTGTGTGCGTGCTAGCGGGGATACGTTCACGGGCTGAACGTGAACTCGATGCGTAGTCTATGTCCGTGAGTGTACACTGAACATATTTTGTTGTACAAATGTTCATAAACCTATTTATGTAATAAAACTTTGCTTCCACTTTGAATCTTTGATGTGCATTATCCGGTGCTGTGCAACGCAACACCCCTCAGCGTGATCCTGGCTTGACAAGGACATTGGGGCTGCATCAAAATTTTCTCCCGTTTTAATTCCAACAAATGGGAAAATCCTTTCCAAATGCTCTTAAAATTTGCCAGACTATTATTTGATGTGTGGAGAACCAAATTGTGGTTTTAGATGTCCGTGTTCGGAAATTTTTGCATGTTTAATTTAGACTTGGAGCTCACACCTTTAAATTCAAAAGTTTAAATTCCCCCTCATTTTATCGGTGTGATTTGCAGCTCCACTTGCTAGAATTTTGGGATTTCACAACGCCCTTCTGGTTGGATAGCAAGTCATTCTGCTCACCAGGCTCCAGCAAAGCCGTGAAGCTGCTGAGCGGCAAATAGAGTCTTTTGGAAGTCGTCACATTGAATCAACCCAAACTTGGACTCAATGACACGTAACCAGTGATTTGCTTCACAATGGTCAGCCGCTTCGGAAAATACCGGCGGTTGTGTCGCCAAGAAATCCAGATAAGTACATTGGGTTGGCCTGTTATGTTGAGCTTCTCTATTTATCCCTTGCTGAACTAGAGTTTGGAGAGTCTCATTCATCTTCGCCATAATTTCCGCCAATCAGGTTGGCGATGGCTCTTGTGATGAAGTCGAGTCATTCCCACCTCGACTCGAACCTCCAATCTCCATTTGAGAATGTGCACATACCATACTGCATGAAATAAATTTTGAGTCAATCAAAATTCTATCGCAGCAGTAAGTATAGAGAAGTAAAACATGAACATGTCATGAACTTAATGAAAGCATAACCACATTCATGTTTAGACAAATCTTATGTACGCTAAACTAATCATTTTGACTACCCTGACCAGTTCACACAAACTCCAAAATTTACTGAAGTTAACTACGGATTCTTGATTTGAGTTCAATACCAAAGTTTTAGTAAACTTCAGTATCTTTCCAATGCTTATTTGTGGTCCCTCATAGCTGTTCTAGTTCAACATATATGAAGTTTTCAAATTAACAGAAATCCTGGAAAATTTCTGCAGCACCTCCTTTAAAAGTGTCTGATTTGAACCCACAATAAAATTTATTTCCAGACAGAATATGGAAAAGCACTTAAAAAAAGTTGTATGATATTTCCCATATTTTACAACGGTACATGGCATGACCCTAGGAAAATTTCTGTCCGAACTTATGGCCAGATTACAGGAAAGTACAGAGAGCATTTATGCTCTGTCCTGGTACTGACCAGTTCTGGAAATCTGAAAATTTCACTAAGTTGCAATCTGATTCTGCCTTGGGTTTGTAAATAACATATCTAGAGGACTTCCTAAACTTTTCATCCATGTCAAGAACACCTCATTGAATTATTCGGAACTAAAGTTATGCCCTGGCAAAGTCCAGCGACACTGCTGCCTAAAAACAGAGGATACTCTGTTTTGGTAATTCGATTCCGGTTAACGATCCTTCACTTCGACATCGACATGAGTGCTAAGATTCGACGTTTGTTTCAACCTAAGTTCAAAAATTTTCATTTCAACTCAATGTTGGGTCTTTTATTCAGTCCTACCGCCTTGCCTTATCATATATGCAAATTTTCATCACATATCGGTACTACGTTTCCTCACCAAAGAGAAACCTATACCGGTATAACCGGCAGTCGTTTAAGCAGAGGCACTACTTGATCACTCACAAACGTACTCTACACGAGATACGTAAATATGGTTAGTACCTGCAGAAGAACACCCAATAATGATGCACACACGATTTTGTCATTTCGGGCAGGTCCATATCATAGTAAAACACATACGCCCCGTATCATTGCCATATGGTCCATCCTTGAGTTAAGTCATGTCTCAAGGTACATGGTCGTGTTTTCACACCACATGATGGGGAACCCGAGTAGAGCGCGAACGGGTCTTCACAGTTGCGAATTTTATCAACCCAACGGATACCACCTACTGCCCTGCAGGGCACGCCGATGGCAAGTGCTGGGTATGTCCTCCTAGGCTATTTCCAGAAGAACACACTATCACGTTACTGACCACACAATGGGGTTTCCACTTTCTTGCCTAATGCACGCCAGGGACCACCATTTCAAATGAACTCAAGAACATGAAGAGTTCAAGAGTTTCATATTGATGTCTCACACCAAGCTGTGAGACCTATACCCTGAACCACTTTCCTTGTTAGGGGAGCTAACTAAAATTGAACCGCTTTCGGTGGCGTTCCTTACCGTTCTTACCTCCACGTAGCTGCGTCGTTACGGAATTGAAATGCAAAAATAGTAACACATAAGTTAGCATTGCCACCTTACTTAGCTATGCTAATAATACTCCTTATGTGGGCATTAACCGATTCCTCACTCGTAAATCCTTCAAAAACTTGTTCATTTTCGGACGTGCTATTCCCAATGCGGCTCTGATACCACGCCTATGGGGGCCAGGTCTGCCCCGACACTCCCGGAATCGCATTGGGTAGTGCCGTGTTAGGCGACACCGACTAGCACACACAGAAATGAATCCAAGACATACACAAGTGTGTATTAAACAAGAGAGTTGTTTTACAAATTGTTATGTACAGCAGCGGAATATAAAAAAACCAAAGTTGCAGCAGAATTACAACTTTGATCACTCTCATGAACCTAGCTAAGCAGCAAAGGAGATATCCCGCCCGAGGATACCACTTTCTAGCAACAGGAAATGTATTCGGCAGCGAGCAGAGTTTCTTTTGACCGTGCAGCCAAGAATGGGGCTGTCATGCTTAACCCTTCATGGTATACGACGGATTACCACAAAACAACAACTCTCCAAGAGTGAGCACGAAGGCTTAGTAAGACTTAACCGTCTCTCCTAAGGCATGCAACTCTACATGAAGGTAACTTAAGACATACACAAGTAAGTTGCATAAAGACTCGACTACAAGTTCATCTTTACTTTTCATATTTTATCCATCATAGTAATGACCTTGCGCCGAGCAACATTGGAAATCCACAATCAAACAAGAAACGCTTCATTCCAATGTTACCTGTCCCAAGGTGGAAAATAACTTTAATTTGCTCTATCACTACTTCATACATGGTTTTCATGCAATTCAAATTATCATAACAGAAGATAAAACTTGTGAACTGTTATCACACAACTTTCATTACTACGTAACAACACAGTGAGCAAGCGGTACTCATATCCGCAAGGGATGGTGATTCGAATCAAACACTGCCGACTTACTCGACACATACGCCTGCCTCTGAAGACCCAAATCTAGAGTCCTTCATTACGTTGTATGTGGCAACCTTTTGCATACACCTGACTGTAGAAACGGTCGCACCGTCTCGGGCTCATAGGTCTAACGAGACAATGTGGTATGCCTCTACAATCCAGTTAACCTGGTACATCGGTTTCCTGGGTTCCATATACCAGTAAGCATCCGGTACACAACTTAATACTTGCTCAGCGGGGCCGCACATGAGAACGGACCTTAACCGACACAGGCAGAGCTACTCGACCAAGACCTCGTCTTGTCGCTGCCTACACTCTCTTCCCATTCTCATCTTTGGAAACATAACCTTTAGTTTGCTTATTCAACCATACCCGTGTGATACCAAACTATAGCTCGCGAGTAGATTCCAACTACTCGACTTCTACCGGATGTCATAACCTAGTTAGCATGGCAATAGTCTACAGAGGGGACACTTCTTCTACACTTGATTAAAGGTTTTATTTGGTCATGCAGTTGGAGTATAAATCATTCCTGATCTAGTGCACAAACAAACTCTAAACCATAGTAGTGAACAAAGTAAAACTTTATAAACAACTTAAATGCAAACCGGAGCATGCCTTTGTTTTGCAGGTGACTAAAGTCATATATAGTATGAAGTTAGTTGGTGATGACTTGAAACTTAATCATGGCTTCTTAGTGCTCCTTGATCCAAGCTTCACTTCTTCTCCACTTCTTCACGTTTAATCACTACACGTTATGAACATGCACATGTATTCAATTATAAATATTTTTCCATCAAAGCCTAATGACAAGTTAAACTTAGGATTATGTTTATAGGCTGGAATGGAGATAATCCTAGTGGATGAAGCTAGATTTAGCAATAGGAGATCAAATGCTAAGTGTTCTTCTTAATTATTGCATTTTCCCCTAAGACAAGTATATAGAAACATACTGAACCAGAGCTCAAATTAATCTGAGAATTTTCCTGTGAGTTCTCTGTCACAAGAAAACATTCTGGTCCATATTTCAAAACTGTTCAATGAGTAGTTCATCCAGAACAATTCCCTAAGCATTTAGGCAAAAAGGAATTAATTCTGAATAAATTTGCACTTTCATGCAAATTCATGTGAACCACAATTTCAACCATAGCTCAGGGAGCATGCATGAATTTTCCTAGGATTTTTGGAGCTACGAATTGCCCAGCACTGAATTTTCCAAGTGGGGATTTTCTTTGAAAAAGGTTTCTGGACTTTTTAAACACAGCAACTTGTAATCTGATTTTGCATACACAAATCAATTCCGAATGAGCTGAAAATTTAGCAGGAGTTCAATAATATACTAATGAATATTCTGGCACAACTTGGGGAATTTTGGATGAACCAAACTCCCTCCAAAATTCTTTTACTGAAAAGTTTCAAAGCATTTTCCAGAATTTATTTTTGACTTTCGTACAAATTGGGGTACAAATTTGGATATATCTCTTCAATCTGAATCTAACCCAATTTGAATCACCCAATCTGGAGTTTCCTAGCAAAAGTTATGAATTTGTGAAATTTGGCTACACTCTGGAATTTTCTTTCTATTTTAAATCATCTGTACAGTAGCTGGGCCCGTGGAATTTAAATCCAGCCACTCCGGTGCGAGCCACACCGAAGCTACAGACTTTTCCCACGTGGACACAAAGGATCTCGGCTTCACAGAGGATCCCACAGCACAGTTTATCATGCTGACAGGCGGGCCCGGCCCAGCCTTCTTCCTCGGTCCCTTTTCCCGCGCGCCTTTTACCTCGCCGGTGCGGCGGCGCTGCTTCATATCTCGCGTTTCCAGCACATTCCCAGCCTGAAACTCGCCGCTAGCCCCAAACTCGACGTGAGGAACTCGTCCCCGCGCTCACCAAAGGCCGGCGACGGCTCTAAACCACCATGCGACGCGCGGCAGCTCGGTTTCCCCTCCGGCGAGGTCAAGCTCCATCGAGAGACCCCCAAACCCGAGAGGCTTTGCTCCTGAAGCATCAGTGGGTCGTGGGCATGCTCGACATGGACTCGGTTTTTATCGGGAACGGTTCTAGATAGGTCCCCACCGTGCGCCCAAGGCGATTTTTCCTGTGGCGACGAAGAACCCGGCATTCTACGGCTAGGGTTGATGAAATTGAGCACCGGTTGGACGAGGAGGACCGTAGGAGTCTAAAGAACATGCTCATAGATCATAACTGGAAGCAAATAAGTATTGGAGAAGAATTTTGAGATTTTTTCGCGGCAGTCCGAAGAACCCGCCGGGGAGAAAATCCAAATTCCGGTCGGTTCCTCCCATAAAACGGCTCCAAATTTGAGGGACAGCACGAGGAGATGATCACTGACCTTTGCCATGGCTTCGTTGCTTGTGAAACACAGCAGAGGCTCGGTTTGACATCGAGGCGCCTAGGTCAGTTTGCCGGCAAGAAACGAGCTCGCCGACGTGGTTATCGACAACGTCACTTCGATTGAGTACTCTGGGAAGCTTGAGGCGGTGTGGGCAATGCCGTTTTTGCGCTCGGCCGGGCGTCAGATCTCTCGGTGCGTGATGGCGATGAAGCTAGACGCCGGAGCTCGAGGGCAGCACAAAACTTCCGTGGAGAGTCGGTGTGGAGGGGAGGAAGGGAAACATCGAGTGTTTAACCACTGAGGCGACGTGTACACGGTGATATTTCCCTCCTCTCGGCATCCTGATCGTGAGAACAGGAGGAGGCGTCAGTTGGTTGAGAGACTCAGGAGGTGGCGCGCTGAGCTCGGTCAGTTCGAGTGAAAAACAGAGTAACCCGGTGACTTCAGTAGCAAGTATGAACATCTCAATGACAAGTGGGCCCCATTTCTTTTCTCTCTCAAAATATCTCCAATTTGGCACAGTGTAACTTCAGTCCTGAGGAGCTCAAATTTGAAAACCATTTGGGCAAATTTACAAGGTTTACCTCAGTTTTGAATTTGAATTCAAATTTCGATGAAATTCAAAACCTCTTTGACATATAAATAAAAGTATCTCCAAATTTGCTCAAACTTTGCCATCCCACTAATTTGAACCTGAAGAATTCAAATATGGATTCAAACTTTTAATTTGGCGGCTGAAAAGGGGAGGTTTACAGCCACAGTTTGCATCCTTCGTTTGAGATGGCCACGTTTGAATTTAAGTGAACATTTGGATTCAAAAGTGGACTTTGAAATATGTCCTTGCACATGTAAACTTTACACATGGGGTTTAATCCAACCTTGGTTTAACACATCTCAAATGAGTATTAGAGCTCGGTTGGTTAGACATCCCTGTGTATCATCATGTGTTAAAAAGTTTTAGTAAGTCCCTTTTCTTGAATTTCAACCCAACTTTATTCACAACTCAAGTTTTTCATTTACAAGTTTTTGGGCCTTCTACATCGGATGGATCTGAAATTTTGTATGTGACTTAAGGATATTAAGATGAACATCCTAGCCATGTTTGAGAATTATCCACAAAGTGGATCTCCAGTAAAAATTCCCAACATTATAAATGTGAGGGAATTAATTCTGGAAAAATAATGTGTTTCAAGAACTGAAACTTGTTTTGCTGGATAGTACTCGGAGAGCTGAATCCAACAAAATTTGGTTCACTAAATTTGGACATTCCTAGCAAAAGTTATGGGCTTCTAAAGTTTTGGAGGGAAAACTGAAAAAGAAAACCCGAAATGTTTAAACTACTGACACTGGGGCCCACGCCACAGTGCCTTCGTCTACCTTCCGCCGGCGCCCGAGCGTGCGCTGAATAGCAGCAGTGGCGCGAGCTGTTCTTGGCCTACAACGGATGATTTCCAAAGCGGCTTCTTCCTACACCCTCCTTGGATCATGGTACACACACAGGACATCATCGCGCACCTCGGTATCGCCGGAAAACCTATCGGCGATGATGGCTGCGGAACTCAGTTCAGGTCCGACGGTGAGAACACAGCTCATTAGCAAACACGACCAACTAAGGGGTCGTATAGCACCACCCGGGCACGGGAAGCTAACCATACACCCCTCTTGGCCGGAGATCGCGGGGAAGATAGACTTCACCGGAGATCCAAAGCCTTCTTCTCCAGCGGCGGTGAAAACCGGTGCTACGCTCACCGGCTGGATGATCCTTGCTGAGATTTGTCCTAGATGATGTTAGGTTCTACCCTAGATCTAGCTAAACAAGAAAATCCGATGATCAAGTGATCGGGGTGAATTTTTGGTTTTGGTTCTCGCAGTTCTATACGGAGGCCGAAAGCAAAACTGAAATTCTGAATAACCGGCATTGAACTAGCTTAACCGGGTCTAGTACGATGAACTAGGGTTGGTTTCTAACCTCTGTGACCATTTGTTCGAGCTGGAGAGGGCTTGGTTCGCCCGGGCGATGAAAACTTTCGTCGGCGCCTTTGCTCTGTCCCGAGGAACAAGATCGCCGGGTACAGCTCGAAGGTCGATGTGAAACTCCCGGGTCTGGCCAGTCGACGGTGAGGGGTTGAGCTCGGGCGAGCGGCGATGGTGGTGTGGGTTTTCTGCGTGAGGAACCGAGGAAAGATGAGTGAAACGTGTTTTGGCCGGCTCGGGCCCGGGGATAAGAAGTGCTGGGGTGTCGCCCGTCAGCCAGAGATCGAGAACAGCGGCTGGCAGCTGCCTCCTCGCCGTGGCATCTGCGGGAGCACGCGCAGGAAACCGAGTGGCTCGGTTGGAGTCGGTTCTTTTGGCTGTGAGGATGACAGTGGGCTCCACAATTCTAATTTGTCCTCAGAAATTCAATTCCTCCACTGTTGTAATTTGGTGTGGCACTCTTTCCCTCTGAAGTTGGATCAAACCACAAAATCACTATTTGAATTTAATTCAAAGTGTAGATTGATTTGAATGAAATTGCAGCATTTGTGAAGCTGAAATTCAAATTCAGTTTGAATTTGCTCCAAATAGCTCATGTCAAGATGAATCCCAAATGGTATGAAATTTGGTGGATGAACTCATAAAAATGTGCTGAGTGTGAATATGAATCCCTCTTTTTAATTCATGTGTTGGAAGTAGTTTGAATTTGAATTTACAGTCAAACTAGACCTTTTAATAATTGTATCCAAAAGTAACTCAAAAAGGTCTGAATTTGCATGAAACTTGGCATGAGCATTCCCAAGAAAGTTTAGGAGGTAATTGTGAGCTCAGTCTCTAAAGAGTTCATGTGTGAAATACCACTTTTGTATTTTTTTAGTCCTTCCTCTAATCATCTATTAATGGTGGTTACTTGCTCTTCAGTTGTGTTCATGTGATTACCACAAATGAGCTGAGGTGTGTGAGTGATGAACACTTTTAGCAAGTCTGATATCTTGGTCCTCTACATTCCTTCCCCTTTAAAAGAATCTCGTCCCGAGATTATAAGCTGAAAAATGAGAGAGAGGAAGATGGAGAATTACCGGATGTGCGACGTTAAAAATTCCGGATAATTGGTGCGAAGAAACTCGTCGCTTTCCCACGTCGCTTCATCTGCGGAGTGATTACTCCACAATATATTGTAGAACCACAACATACGGTAACGCGTGGTTCGAGCCTTCTCATCGATAATCTGAACCGGTTCCTCCCGATACGTGGGATCCGGTTTCAATTCTTCGATGTCTCCCAGCTGGATTGTGGTTGAAAACTTGAGACACTTCTTCAGCTGAGATATGTGGAAAATGTCGTACACACCGGAGAGTGTCATTGGTAATTCGAGCCGGTATGCAATGGATCCACACCTTTCCAAAACCTTGAAGGGACGGAGGAATCGGGGGTGCCAACTTTTCTCTAACCCCAAATCTGTTTACCCCTTCATCGGAGACACACGTACACGTGATCACCGACTTCAAATTGTAGAGGGCGTCTTCTCCGGTCTGCATAATGCTTCTGTCTAGATTGGGCGGCTTTCAAGTTCGATTGAATAATCCGAACCTTCTCTTCCGCATTGTTGACAAGATCATTCCTGAAGGTGACCCTCTCGCCGACACACCAATTCAGCGGTTCCGGCATTTTCTCCCGTATAGCGCCTCGTAGGGCGCCATCTTAGTGCTGTCCTGGTACCCATTGTTGTACGAAAACTCAGCTAATGGTAAATGATCATCCCAATTCTTACTGTGATTTATAGCACAAGCTCGTAACATGCCCTCCAGGATTTGGTTTACCCGCTCGGTTTGTCCATCCGTCTGCGGGTGGTACGCTGAACTACGGATCAGTTTGATACCCAACATGGCATGTAGCTGCTCTGAAAAACGAGACACAAATAAAGTGCCCCGATCCGAGATTATGGTGTGGGGTACACCGTGTAAACATAAGATCCACGAGATGTACAATTAAGCATACTTCTTGGCATTGTAATTTGTGTTGACAGGGATAAAATGGGCAGATTTCCCAAACTAAATCATGTTTCTGAAATGTAGTGGGTAAACCAACAATGAAATCCATGCTCACGTCCTCCCACTTCCAGGCAGGGATGCCTAATGGTTGCAACATTCCTGGTTTTTTCATGCGGTCTGCCTTCACTCTCCGGCATGTATCGCACTCGGACACATATTTAACAATCTCTCACTTCATCCGTGTCCACCAAAACTTGCTCTTGAGCTATTGATATATATTGTTGCTGCCGGGGTGAATCGAAAACTTTGACAAGTGCGCCTCATCAAAGATTTTCTTCCGTAGTTCCGGGTTACGGGGTACGACTATTCTGTTTTTCAACTGCAGAACACCGTCTCTGTCCTTCCGGAAACATTTCAGCTCCCCAGTCTACTCATCTCCATAAAAGCGACATACCCTTGTCATTTTTCTGGGCTGCCACTATCTCTTCAAGGATGATGGGGATGAGAGCTAGGTTGTAGAGAGCCCCATGTGGAACAAAAAACAGATTTGGTTCACTCTCTTCAACCGGTGTGATGGTTAGATTATGCACGTGTGACTTGCGACTCAGCGCATCGGCCACCATGGTTGTCTTGCCGGGATGATAATGGATATCTATTTTGTAATCATTTATCATCTCTAACCCTCTTCTTTGCCTCATGTTCAACTCGTTCTGAGTGAATATGTACTTGAGGCTCTTGTGGTCGGTATATAGATGTACGAGGTTTCCAAGTAGGTAATGCCTCCACATCTTGAGTGCGAGTATCACGGCAGCGAGTTCTAAGTCATGAGTTGGATAATTTTGCTCATGATTCCGAAGATGTCGTTATCCGTACATGACCACTCTTCGATCTTGCATCAGCGCACATCCGATCCCAATGCCGTATGCATCGCAATACACATCGAACGGTTTTGTTGTGCCTGGCTGTGCCAAAACCGGTGCTGATGTTAAGTGCTTCACCAAAGCCTTGAATGCCGCTTCACATGCTGGACTCCAGATATATTTAGAAGTCTTCTTCAGCAGTTCGGTCATTGGCTTTGCAATTATCGAGAAGTTCGGGATGAACCTCCGATACTATCCCGCGGGTCCGAGGAAACTCCGCACCACATGGACAGACCTCGGGGATTTCCAATTCAGCACTTGTACAATCTTGCTCGAGTCTACAGCGATTCCCTTGGCTGAGATAATATGCCAGAGGAATGGTACTTGCGATATCCAAAATTCACACTTGCTGAATTTAGCGTATAGTTTGTGATCTCGCAGCCGCTGCAAGACTATACCCAAGTGATTTGCGTGCTCTTCCTCCGACTTGGAATATACCAATATGTCGTCGATGAAGACCACGATAAACTTGTCCAGCTCCAGCATGAATACCGAGTTCATCAAGTACATGAAATGAGCTGGAGCGTTGGTGAGGATGAAGGACATGACAAGGTACTCATAGAGCCCGTACCTCGTCGAGAAAGCCGTCTTCGGTATATCGTCAGCCCCGATCTTAATCTGATGGTACCCTGATCTTTAATTCATCTTGGAAAAGATCTTTGCCTCGACCAATTGATCAAATAACATGTCGATGCGGGGCAATGTGTACTTATTTTGGATCGTGACGTCGTTTAGTGGACGATTGTCCACACAAAGCCGTAATATTTTGTCCTTCTTCTTGATGAATAATGCTGAACAGCCCCATGGCGAGGAGCTCGGCCTTATGAAACCCTTTTCCAGCAGGTCCGTCAATTGTGTTTTCAGTTCTGCCAACTCCTTCGGTGCCATCTTGTACGGCCTTCTGGATATTGGCATTGTTCCCGGTGCAAGTTCAATCTTGAATTCCACCTCCTGTTTGGGGGGCATACCCGGTAAATCATCCGGGAATACGTCGGGGAACTCACGGACTACTGGAATATCTTCCAGGCTGATGGTGGTGGATTGGTATATGGCTGGAAGTTTTATTCCTGGACTGTCCAGAAATAAGGAATGAGACTCGTGCACCTCTGGGTGTAAATGCATGACTCGAAGGACGACGTCTAGAATAGCACCGTGGCGGTTTAGCCACGACATCCCTAAGATGATGTCGACCTTTTGTCCCTCTAAGACTATGAGAGACATAGGGCATACTCTCCCCCTAGGCATAATGGTGCTTTTGGAACCATTATGTTTGCTGAAATTTTCCCACCCGGTGAACAAATCAAAAATGGACTCTCGGTGGGTAGTATTTAAAGACTATGCTTAGCAACATAAGCATTGCTAATGAAATTATGAGTGGCACTCGTATCAAATAAAACTATGGTGGAGTATTGGTGGAGTTTGAACATACCTGCCAGGATGGGTTCTCCCTCCGGTGCATCCTCAATGGCGAGCTGGTGGACGTTGCCTGGTTTGGGGTTTGCACGGCGTGGATTGTTATTGATTCAGGGCTGGTTTCTCCTTGGGAATGGTGGTGCCGCTCTGTTGCCTTGCTTCTCGGGGCAATACTTCAGAAAATGCCTCGGACGACCGCACGAATAGCATACGTACGGTGGCTGGCTGCTGCCTTGCGACGAAATCCCAGCATGCGTTGCTGAGGCACAAACGCACACGGCATCGCCCGCTGCTGTTTTTTCTGTTGCTGCAGATGTGCTGGTAATGCCGGTCGGAATGCCAGCAGTGGATACGGCTGATTGCGAAATTGCATCGGTCGCTGTGGTAGCTGCCAGCGTTGACCCGATTGTGTGCGATACACCATCCAATATTTTTGGCGAGGACCACCTCCCTCTCCGCTGCTCTGAGGCATGCTTCTTTTCTTCTCGGCCGAAGCTAACTCCTTGCCGGTGTCTTCTTGAACAATTGTAGCATCAATCATGTAACAGCCCTAACTTTTGTAAAGTTTGATTTCAACTTATGAAACAAAGTTAAGGCAAAGGAATAACTTGAGTTCGTGTTAAATGAAATGATGAACACAAACATGGACATGTGGGGGAGTTAAAAAATTTCTTTAGCTCATGCTAAACACATGTTAAACCAGGGAAAGAATTTCACTCCCAAAAATCTAACTCATGTGCACATTCTCTATGAATAGAAGGTAGGGAAATTTAAACCCAATTTCGAATCTTTGAAAAGGATTCATGTCTGGATTGTTCAAAGGCCTATATGTGAGATCACCGCTGCATTCCTCAGGTATTAAAGAGCTTAAGTTCCAAATTTGGAGAAATTTTGAGCTCATATACCATTTGTTCAAAGGATTATTCGAGAGCACATTCAAATTCAAATTTGAATTTGGAAACTGAACCAAATGTGCTCAATTTTGAAATATGTTTTCATATTCAAACTCCTCAAATCATGTCTGGCCTATCCTCCAAATTTGGTGAGATTTGGACAACGTTTGCGTGGGAATCTCAAAGCACAGTGGGGGGAATCAAATTAGAGGGCTGGACCCACATGTCATTGGCTTTGTGCAGTGAACCGACTCCTCCTTCGCACGAGAGCGTGCCAGCAGCCGGCCGAGACTGTTCCCGACGATTGATCGGCGCCACCTCCTGCTCCTGGCTTAGTTGCTTCACTCTTATCTCCCACGTATGCTGCACAAACGAAGTTGCTCTCTCTCCCAACTCGTGCTCTCCCTCTCTGTTCTGCTCCCATGCGCGAAAGCGAACCGCCGGTGCCGCCTCTATTTTGCTCAATCGCACACCAGCGCTCCTCCTCCTTTGCTCGAGTGATACACAGCAAAAGTGAGTGCCAACACGTGCTTTAACTACTCGCATCGCTACTCTGAAGCTTCGTCGCTTCGTTGATCACAATCTGACGATCACCGCCGAGGCCGAGGTGCAAACAGCGGAAACCGAAGTCGGGCTACCGTGGACAGAGCGCCACGGCCACTCTCTCCCCTCGCTGCACAAGAAAGGTGCTCCATACTCCCTAGATCGTGTAGCTGCAATCCTTATAGCAAATGATAGACCGAGCATGGAGAATTTCCAAGGTTCCCAAAACCTAGTGCATGCGGGTAGGGCTCGGTTTTTCCCAAAATTCGAGTTACTTGGATAACTAATGACCGAGCAAGCTTGCAAGGACCTTCCTCATGTCCTAGCGGCCCTCCTCAAAGAAGAACCGAGCAAAAACATCTAGGATTGACCGAGTTCTAGCCGTTTTTCGTGCCGCCATGGAAAAAGCCCCTCGGGTCACCGTGGAGCTCGGTGTTGCCGGCCTTTTCACGGTGTTTGGAGTCCATTTTCGGCATCCTCAATCTGCCGCAGTGCTCTCTGAGCAATCCTCGGCCATTTTTATGTGGTGTATAAGGTTTCCGACCATGCCAGAACCCTAGCTGCCGCTGCCGCCGTCGCGCACCCCTTTCCGGGCATTGCCGGCCGCTGGCGACCATCCAGATGGGTTCAGCGTGTCGATATTGGGGCAGGCGGCATGTTTTGGGCCGGGAGGTGGCCGGGAAGGCCGTTCTGGTGACCCTCACCGGCGCACGCCGTCGCGCACCGCCGCCCGACCCTGTTTGGCGCGAGGTAGAAGAAGGCCTGGGGTGTGGGACCAACTGGCAGGTGTTTAAACATTTCTAGAATTTCCAGATTTCAGTTTAAACTTTGAAGAGCCACAACTTTGTGTAGGAGTGTCCAAAAATTGTCAAATAAATTGTTGGATTCCTCTCAGAGATTACTATCCAGGGGTGCAGCCAAATATTTATGAAAATTAATGGATTTGGCTCATTAGTTCATATAAGGAAATTTTTGTAGGATTTATTCCAGTGGTTGTGTATTGGAAAATTACCAAATTTTGGCAGGATATCCTTCCAAATATACTAGAAATCTAGCAAAAATTTCAGAGGCATTGGACCTAACTTGGTTTGTCAAAGGAGGTCTTAATTATTTATGTCTCTGAAAATTGGAAAATAGAACAGAACCCATTTTCAGTTTTTCCCCAAAAGTTGTAAAATCACATCTTTGTGTAGGAACCTCCAAATTTAGTGATTCAAATTGGGTTTGATTCAGATTGAAAGACTCTATCCAAATATGCAACCCAATTTGTATGGAAGTCAAAAATTAATTCTGGAAAATTCTTTGAATCTTTTAAGTAAAAGAATTTTTTAGGGAGTTTGGTTCATCCAAAAGTCCTCAAATTTTTCCAGAATAATCCTTAGGATGTTATTGAACTCCTGTAAAAAGTTCATCTCATTTGGAGTTGATTTGTGTGGGAGAATTCAGATTTCAATGTGCTGTGTTCAAATGAATACAGAAACTTTTCAGAAAAAGTTCCAGAGTTGGAAAATTCAGTTCGGAGCAATTCTTAGCTCAAAAAATCCTAGGAAAATCCATTAATACTCACTGAACTATAATTAAAATTTTAGTTCACTAAGTTGGCCATGAACATATGAGTTAATTCAGAATTAATTACTTGTTTCTTAATTGCTTAAGGAATTGTTATGAATAAACCACTCAGTGATATATGCTAAATTTTGGTCCAGACTCTTTTCATGTGACCAGGAGCTCACATGTAAATTTTCAGCTCAAGTTGAGCCTTGGATCTCCCTGTCCTTGTTCTCCAATCTCATGTATGTGAGAAAAACATAGGGATTAATGTTGGAATTATGGGAGGCACCATTTCCTCCCACATTAGCGTCAATTTGGCAAGCTAAGTCTCTGTGTAGTGTATGATTTCCTGTAAAAATTTCAATGTCATTGGAGATCAGGATCTTTAGTTTTGTCCAAATCATTGCAGCTTATCTTACATGTCCATTAGGACCCATAGAAAATGTTAATGGGACTTCTTATGGACAAGTGGTTTATCCTTGATTCCTCTACACAACAGAGGCCACAAACTCACTCTTAGAACTCCAACACATCTCCCTATTATTAACAATTTCAAGTCTTTAAGTTCCTGAATTGCATTGCAAAATTTGTGCATATACATGTCGATAGGGTTCAGGACGGAGGAGTTCGACGGAGTCATCCCTTGACATGTGGATCAGTTGAGGAAATTCAGAAAGATCAAGGGATAGAAGATCACTAACTGTTATTATATACTACTACCCTGCAAAACAGGCAAACTCCGGTTTGCATTAGCTGTTTTATAAATTTTTACTGTTTTGAGAACTTACTTTGAGTATCCACTTCGTTTATGCATTAGAGTCTTGTTTCAAAACCCAAATGCATAGCCATGAAAACCCTGGTTTTTGGCTTAGGTTTTTAACCTCGAGTAGCCACTGCAATGCTAAGATAGTGTAGGATTCTTTAAAATCCCCCCAAAAAAAGTGCTAGCAAGAATTTTCAGCTCATGTACACTTAGGAAAAATGAGGGGAATTAAAACATTGAATTATAACGGTGAAGGTTCAAAGTGAGGATTCAAACTTCCCAAAACTCCCAAACATGGAGATCTAAATTCATAACTTGGGTCTTCATATTTCAAATATTCAACCTTCCAAATTTTAGCTTATTTGGAGGGATTTTAGTATTCGTTTGGAATTAAAAAGGAGAAGCCCTTTAATCTGAATTTCAAATTCAGTTTCAAATTCCAATCTCCTCAATTTGGAAATTTGGTTCCATAAATATGTTCTCCACATTTGAATTAGCAGCCATGCCACAAATCATAAACTTTGGACTTGGTATGCTATGTTTTTGGAGCAAGGCAAAAAGGAGAATTCAAATTCCATTTCAAATTCAAATGATCAAACACAATTCAAACTTCACGCCAGAATTCAAACCATTTGAATTCAGCAAGTTTAAACCATGACTTGGTGTGGAAGTATGGACTTTAATTCCGAGTAGCTGGGGCAAAAATATCAGCGAAAAATTTGATTAAAAGAGGGGGAGGTGGGGCCCAGTAGTCAGCATCACAACAGAGCTACCGCCTCTGTTTTGCTTCAGCCGGTCGCCGAGGAGACGCCAGCTCCCGGCGCGACCCACTCCCGAGGACGGCACCACGCCAGCTCCTGATTCTCGGCCGCGTGATCGTCTCTGCGCCCCCAGCTGCAGCACCGAAACGCTCTTTTGCTCCCTCGCACGCTCACCGCTGCTCGGTTTCTCCCGCAAGGAAACTGCCCAGCGCCGTTGCTGTTCCTCCCTCGCACACGCTCGCCCGAGCTCGGATGATTGAGCTCCAAGCAGCAAAAAGAAGCGCAAGTGCGTGCTCCAGCCTTCATCATTCTTCCACCTGAGTTTCCTAGCTCGTGCTACGCGCAAACCAACAATTGGTGCCGGCGTTCGGAGGTGCCCGGCGGAACCCCGTTCAGATCACCGTGGACAGCACGCTACGTCCGGTGTCACCGCCCCTTCCCTACACAAGAAATGTGTGTTGTTGTCCGTAGTTCATGTTGCCGAAAGCCTCATGTCAATTGATCAATCGGTTAGTGAGAATTTTGGGTTTTACCAAACCCTAGTTCATAGCGACACCTCTCGGGCTACGATCAAATTCATCGCGCAGCAGTAGCTAGAGCTCATTCTGGTCTAGGAGAAGGTTTGCTAGATCCCTATGGTCCTTCTTGCTCAAACGGCGCTAGAAACCATCAAAGACTAAAGGAGTTCTTCGAGTTTTTATCACCGCCGGCGTTTTGCGAGCTCGGGTCGCTGGTGAGGTCCCCTCTCCGGTGGTTTTCATGGAGGGTGGGCTATGGGTCGATGTTGTCCATGTGACACTGGTGCTTTTAGAGCAAACCCTAGCCCGAAATACCCACTGTCGAGTGAGAACGAGGTCGCCGAAGTGAGGTTCAACAGGGTCGCCGGTGCGAGCACCGTTCTGGCCGTTGTCATCGGCTCCCGACCCCACCATCGTGTTCAGCACGGTGTAGAACTCACAGGCAGCGAGTTTGAGGAAGTTCGGACCACGGGAACCCCGTCCCGTCGAGCCTCGCCGGCGTGCGCCACCGCGGGAGGCGCGGGCAGCGTGAGGAAGACGAAGGAGGGCCGGGTCCCACCGGTCAGCCTCTGTATACGCGCGGGGATCGGTCTGTGGCACCGGATCCGGTGCGGCTGCGCGGGAAATAACCCCGTGGCCCCGGTGTTGCCGTCATCTGAGTGGATAGCGCCACGGGTGGGACCCACAGCCAGGATTTAAACATTTCCAGATTTTCCTAATTCAGTTCAAACTTTGGGGACACATAACTTAGTGTAGAAAACTCCAAAAAGGGTGAGACAAATTTTGTTGGAATCCTCATGAGGAATACTTCCCATAGAAATAAATTGCTTGCTATGAAAATGCCCAGGAATTTCTGTAGAATTGTTTTAATAAATCCTTTAGAGATTTATTACAGGAGCAATTCTTTATGAAACATTCTCAAATTTGGGCAGAAAATCCTTTCCATAGTTACCGATCTCCAGTAAAAATTTGGGCCTCAGTGGAGTTCATTTGCTAGGCTAAATTGCCTTCCAAAATTCAGCCTTATTTGGAAATTCAAATTTAAACAGAAACTTTTTCAGAACTCCTATCCAACTTCAAAAATTCATATCTCTCTGTTGGTCGCTCCAAAAATAGTGAAACAAATTTTGTTAGAACCATGGAGACTTACCCTAATCAGATCTTCCACTTTTAGCTATGTCAAATCTCCTGATTTGGGCTCAAAATTTGGAGAATCCTTGTACTTGTAGGAATTTCGGAGACTACATTCTGCAATGACATTTCTCCAAATTTTGCTCAGATCATCCTTAGAGAGTCTAGTATCCACTGTAAAAATCCCAAAGCCAATTAAGGAACATAAATAGCAGTAGCTATGAATAGAAGTTCAATTCTTATAAGCCCTTAATACTTATACATATATTTTGTTACATTTGATAATAGTGACCGAAATTGAGGACGCACCAGAGCCCTTGGACGTCCTCCCACCTGAAGCTAACTTTCCGTTTGACTCGCAACCAAGCAAGCTCCGGTTTGCATTTAAGTACTTTTGCAAATTCTTTATTTGTATCACTTATGTCTAGGGTGAATGCTTGCATTAGAGTTAAGGTGATTGAAACCCCACTTGCATAACCTTTAAATCCTATGGAGGGTTGCGTAGTTTATAGACTCGACGAGTAGAGAATGCCATGCTATTATGCTTAGGACCTCGGTAGAAGTCGAGTAGTTGGAATCTACTCGCGAGGTAAGGCTTTATCACACGGTTTGGTCAGAATAGAAAATGGCTTAAGAGTGGAGAAAATGAGATCCAGCAGGGGGGATAGGAAGCAGTGAGCGGAGGTCTCACGTGCGTAGCCCTGTTGGTGTCGATTGAGGACCGAGTCGTGTGCGGGCCTGCTGAACAAGTATCAAACAGTATCGGATGGCATACTGACATAAGCAGGAAACCGATGTAATTGGTTAACCTGGGTGTCGAGGCTTACCCAACCGTAAATAGGAGTGGGTTGAGGGTAGCAAGATGTAAATCTGCCGGTGGGCACAGTCATGCTCCACGGGGGGACCTCCTGCCCGTTACGGATGGACTGGTTCGGCATTTGGGTTGCCTTTGAAAGGTTGTTGCATACAACAGAGTAGGAAGGGGTGTGGAATCACACTTCTGAAAGTGGGTGTATGAAACGTGTTGTCCAGGTGTCTCCTGATTGCAAATCACCGTCCCTCGTGGTTATTTGAGTACCGCTTCACTGTTTTGTGACGTAGTAAGAAGAACAATAAGCCAGATGAATGATAATATGCTGTGTTGAAGTATTAATGTCTTGGAAACCATGTTTGCTGTAGATGTAGAGCTAATTAAGTTTATCTTCCACTTTGGGCATCACCACATCGGAGGAAAGCGTTTCTTGTTTGATTGTGGACTTCAGATGTGAGGGCTGCCTAAGGCACATGAATCTGCTGCTATAAAACTGAAAGTAAGGATCAACTTATAGGCGTGTCTTTGTGGCAAAGTCCTTTTTCCTATCTTACACATCCCTGCATGTAGAGTTCCTTGCCTAGGCTAGTCGGTTAAGCCTTGCTGAGCCATCGTGCTCACGGTTGCAATATTTGAGCTGTATGCAGGTGAGAGCTATGAGGAGGGGTCCGAGGACGAGGCGATGCCCCCGTCGGGGTACACGGCCGAGCTGGAGCCCTGCACGCCGCCGTGATCTCCGGTTCCATGCTGCTAGTGTGTAGCGTCCCCGGGCTGGACAGCTACACTTTTGCTTAGTTAGAATGAGAGAGTGTTAATAAAGAATACTTCTGCTGTATAATTATGTTTTGTAAAAGACTTCCTCTGTTTCATATCAAAAAGAGTTTGTATGTTGTTCTTTAATCTTTTTGTGTGTGCTGTTGGGTGCGCATCACATGGTACCACCCTCTGCGATCCGGGAGTGGGTGAACCACGGGGTGGTCCCCACAGGCGTGGTATCAGAGCCGCATTGGGAATAGCACGCTCGAAAAGAGCCTATTTTGAAAATGTAGAAGTAGTCGAGTGAGGATTAGTCATTAAGCCCACATAAGGTCTATGATAGTACTAGATATTATGGTGGAAAAACTAACTTATATGTTATACATTCTGTAACGACGCTCCGACGTCAGGTAAGAGGTAAGGTACGCCACCGCAGGCGGATCAATTGCGGTAACTCGCCATACGAGCAATAGTATGGAAGGATATAGCGTGGCTTAGCACGGTAGTTAATATGAGTCTCTGAACCTCTCCATGGTTCTGAGAGCATATGAAAACGCTGATCTCCAGCGTGCTTTAGGCAAAAGTGAGAATACCCCATCGTGTGGTAAGCAACACGATAGTATGCAACCCTTGAACGTTCAATGTTCAAAGGGCCATACGCAGCACTCGCCATCGGCGTGCCTCAACGGTCATGAGGCAGTAGGTGGTATCTGTTGGGTTGATAAAATTCCCAACCGTGACGACCCGTTCGCGCTCTACTCAGGTTCCCCGTCGTGTGGTGTGAAAACACGACCATGTACCTTGAGACGTGGCTTGACTCAAGGACGATCCGTATGGCAATGATACAGACCGTATGTTTTTATTATGATATGGAACTGCCCGCAAAGTTAAAACCTTTGTGTGCACCATTATTGTGTGTTCTTCTGCAGGTACATTAACCACGTTAGTGCGTGACGTTTAGAAACCGTTTGTGAGTGACGTTCTTAGTTCCACCATTTGACACGTATATGCTGGAATACTGGCTTAGGATTTTTCTTTGGTGAAGAAACGTAGTACCGGGACTGCATAAAAGGATATTTTTTAAATAAATGGGTTAAAATAAGGTTTAGGATTCCATTTAGGGGTTATTGAACTCCCATATTGAACTGATAGTCAATTGGGAGTATAGATTCAATCACTAAGACTTAGGAATGACCTCCCCTGTTTTGGAAGAAATTTTGCGAAACTTAAACAGGGTATAACTTAGGATTGGTTGAACCAATGGGGGTTTGGGATAGCATTCTGGAAAGGTTTTGAAGTCCTCTACAACTTTTCTGTAGAGATCCAGAATATAATTTCCCTCTAAATGGATGAAAATCTCAGATGAATCTACACTGTCCAGAAACAGGGCAGACCAAAATGCTCTCTGGAATTTTCTGTATTTGACCCACAACTTTCTGTAGAAAATTTTTTAAGGGTCAAGTAAGACATCATTGGAAAGTACAGGAAATGTGCTACAACTTTGTAGTTCTGTGTTTTCCAAGATTGAGGACTGAATTAGTTGGAATTTTGTGAACAATACAGCCCCTTACAAAGGAGGTGCTGTCAAAATTCCTGAGAAAATTCTGTCAACTTGTAGAGATCATAACTCCTAAACTAGGAAGGCTATGGAAGCAAATAAATACAATCTGGATTCCTTTGAGATTTTTCAACTTTGTTGTTGAACTCTAGCCCAGATTCTGCCTCCAAGGTGGCCAAAACAGTTAAATTCTTCCAACTGGTCTGCTGGGCCAGAAAATGGACAGAACACCATGTTGAAGTGTTTCAACCAAAACACTTAGTTTCACAATTCGACATCCAGAGGCTGTTGAAAAACAGTGAGTGGAGTCGAAAAGTTTATGCATTCGACATATCACTTCGAGCGAGTGCATGTTTGAGTTCAGTACAATAGCGAGGAATTACGCATGCTAAGACACTTAACATCCCGTAGCGATCCATGATGGTCGAAATGGACTTTTAATCCCTAAAGTTCATTACTTTGGAACCTGATCTTGGGACATGGTACAGGGATGTATATGTTGTATAAAGTTTATACTTTATCCATATGTGTGATTGTATGCACATTATATATTCCATTCTCGCAACACTATTGTATAGACTGGATGAGCTAAACCAACATGTGCTGATCATTTGAATGGTATGAATGCAGAATGGTGCGTACACGGTCCATGCAAGAGGAGGGAGGTCCGAGTCAAGTTTGTGGTGATGAGTCTCCACCTCCGGAGCAAACCACTACGCAGCAGCAATCACCTCCTCCACCGCCAGAACTTCCAAGAAATCTTGCGGAGGTTCTCACCGCAGTGCTCGGCTCGCGCGACGAGCAAACCGAGTTGCTGCGGATGCTAGTCCAGCAGAATGCGTCCCATCAGAGAGGACGCCAAGACAATGGGCAATGCCAGCCCCAATAAAGTTCATATTCAGACTTCCTGACGACCCATTCACCGGTCTTCACGGAGGCCGAAGAGCCTTTGGAGGCGGACAGCTTTATCCGCACTCTGGAGGCGAAGCTCGGGCTGAAGGCGCTGTATGCAGCGCAACAGCTTCAAGGCGAAGCCGACACATGGTGGGTGAACTACATCGCCTCCTTGCCAGCCTGCCATGCCGTCACATGGACGGAGTTCTGGGAGGCATTCCGCGCCTATCACATACCTCCTGGGGTTATGGAAAGGAAGCTCCAGGAGTTCCTGGCGCTACGACAAGGCGAGAGGAGTGCTCATGAGTACTCCAGGTTATTCAACCGGCTGGTGCAGTATGCGCCAGGATTTGTGAGAACGGAGGAAGACAAGCGCAATGCATTCTTCCGGGGCCTGAATTCAAAGATGAAGGCCCATCTCGCCCAAAGCAATCGCGGCACATTCAACGACCTTGTTAATGCCGCGATTCTATAATAGAATGCTCAGCGCGAGCATGGTTCTGATAAGAGGAAATGCAGCGCACTGACGAGCAGCAGTGGGGGGACGCCACAAAAATACCATGTGGTGTATCGCTCACCATCCGGTCAGAGATGGCAGCCACCGGCGCGACTGCCTCAGTTCCGCGGTCGGCAATATAATGCGCCGGGCTTCCGACTGACGTATCCACCACAGCAACAGCAGCAGCAAAGGATGGTCCTGCGTGTGCCTCAGTTTCAACAGCGTGCACTGGGATTCCGTCCTCAAGTCGGAGGGACCCCGACACCTTACACGTGCTTCACGTGTGGCCGTGTCGGGCATATTTTGGGGGACTGCCCCGAGCCGCGACAGGGCAGGGGTGCAGCACCGTATCAGGGTGCTAATCAGCCCCGTAATCAGCCCAAGAAACCAGCACCAAAACCCGGCAACGTCCACCACTTAGCCATCGAAGACGTGCTGGAAGGCGAACCCGTCCTCGCGGGTACGTTTTCTTACTTAGATCATCCCGTAGTCATACATTTTGACTCCGGTGCCACCCATAATTTCATAAGTCAATCTTATGTTATTAAATATAAACTGCCTATCATTCCCTCAAATAGTTCATACTTGATATGCTCTCCGGGTGGGAAAATAACAGCTGCTAGCATGGTTTATAGAGCACCATTACAGTTGGGTGGGAATCCATATCCGACTTCTCTAATCATGTTAGAGAGTCAAAAACTTGATGTCATTTTAGGGATGTCATGGATACATCGCCATGGTGCTGTTCTTGACATCATTCCACGTGTGGTTCATTTAAACTCTCCACTTCATAAACCACATGTTCTTATTCTTGACCATTTGGTTCAAGAAACTCAAGCCACATATCACACGGAAGCCACAAAACTTGAGGATATTCATGTGGTTCGTGAATACCCGGATGTCTTTCCAGATGATCTTCCGGGCATGCCACCCGAAAGAGAGGTCGAGTTCAAGATTGAACTTGTACCTGGGACGATACCGATATCACGGAGACCGTACAAGATGGCTCCGAATGAGCTGGCTGAACTGAAGGAGCAGCTCAAAAATTTAATGAAGAAGGGTTCCATTCGACGAGTTCCTCGCCATGGGGATGCTCGGCGCTGTTTGTGAAAAAGAAGGATGAAACCTTGGGGTTATATGTGGACTACCAATCTCTCAACGCCGTCACCATCAAGAATAAATATCCACTGCCCCGCATCGACATCTTATTCGATCAACTTGTGGGGGCGAGTGTATTTTCAAAGATGGACCTTCGCTCCGGATATCACCAAATCAAGATCCGAGCGGAGGATATTCTGAAGACGGCTTTCTCGACGAGAAATGGGCTATATGAATACCTCATCATGTCCTTTGGTCTCACCAACGCCCCGGCACACTTCATGTATCTTATGAACTCAGTGTTCATGCCGGAGTTGGACAAGTTTGTGGTGGTGTTCATAGATGACATCTTGGTCTACTCCAAGTCGGAGGAGGAACACGCCAAACATCTGCATATCGTGCTTCAACGATTGCGAGACCATAAACTTTATGCCAAGTTCAGCAAGTGGGAGTTTTGGATCAGCCAAGTGCCATTTCTTGGTCATATTATTTCTGCAGAAGGCATTGAAGTTGATCCAAGCAAAATTGAACAAGTGCTGAAATGGAAATCCCCCACATCAGTCCATGAAGTCAGGAGTTTCCTCGGGTTAGCAGGATATTACCGGAGATTCATACCTAATTTCTCCAAGCTTGCTAAGCCGATGACTGAACTGTTGAAGAAGGGGATCAAATATGTTTGGAGATCAGCTTGTGAAGAAGCTTTCCAAGCATTAGTGAAGCATCTTACAACAGCCCCGGTGTTAGCTCAACCGGATACAACCAAGCCCTTCGATGTATATTGTGATGCGTCTGGTATTGGGATTGGCTGTGTATTGATGCAAGGAGGAAGAGTGGTCGCCTATGGCTCACGTCAACTTCGTAACCACGAGCAGCACTATCCGACTCATGATCTTGAGCTCGCTGCTGTGGTAGTAGCTTTGAAGATGTGGAGGCACTATTTGCTTGGAAACTTAGTGCACCTCTACACCGACCACAGAAGTCTGAAGTATATATTCACTTAAAAGGAGTTGAATATGCGGCAACGGAGATGGCTAGAACTGATCAAAGACTATGAGATCGAGATTCACTACCATCCCGGGAAGGCAAACGTGGTTGCTGATTGTGGCGGACCGGAATCCGCCTATCCAGGATCACAGAGGGTGGTGACGCGCGATACGACACCCGACAGCACACGTCATAAGAACACAATATATTATATGGGAAAAACAAACTGAACTGTACAAAAAGGTACAATACTCAGTTACAAACTATTGTTCTTTATTACACAGCGGAAGTCTACTATTCTACAACTCACGCCCGCCTACCTAGCAAAAGTCGGTTGTCCAGCCCTAGGGCAACCCACACTAGCTGCACTCCTCAGCTCAGCGCGGCGTGTACGGCTCCCACTCAGCCGTGGTCCCCGACGGAGGGTAACCCTCGCCGGTGGACTCGTACTCCGAGTCCGTGGGTGGCTCCTCACCTGAAAAACACTTAAGCAGCAACCGTGAGCACGAAGGCTCAGCAAGGCTTAACCGACTCACCTAAGCATGAAACTCTACATGAGGTGTATCATGACGTAGGATAGTCATATTGCAACAAATGGACTCGCCTACAAGTTCATCATTAGTTCAACTTTTAGCAACAAGTTAACAGTTCAGGAAGCTGAAATTTAGTAAGCAATATTTGGTGGCAAACATGTAGCAATACAATATTATATCATATCAGCAGTATTGATTCACCATATTTCATACATTAGTCTACGTCACGACTCAGTGACCAAGTGGTACTCTTCACCACGAGGGACGGCGAATCGACTCGATATACACCTGCAGGGAAACCCAAAGAGCACGTCACGTACGCCCACCCGTGGAGCTGCACAGCACGCTCACTCGATGTCGTACGGGACAACCTTTCATCCAACAGCCCAAACGTCGAACCGGTCGCACCGAAACGAGCAGGAGGTTCCCCACACGGAGCATCTCTCTATGCCCATTGGCAGATTTCCACCTTGCTGCCCTCACCCTACACCTATAAATTGGTGCGTTA
Source organism: Neostapfia colusana (assembly GCA_030760725.1). Taxonomy (NCBI): domain Eukaryota; kingdom Viridiplantae; phylum Streptophyta; class Magnoliopsida; order Poales; family Poaceae; genus Neostapfia; species Neostapfia colusana. The sequence continues at coordinate 35,271,401 of JASWHV010000009.1, read as the reverse complement.
TGCCTCGACGCCCGGAGATTTAGGCTACATCGGTTTATCGGGGCCCATATATCCGATATGCCTTCGGTACGTTCAAACTTGATCAGTGTGGGTCGGACACGGATCGGTCCTCAATCGACACGGACAGGGCTGCGCACACAAGACTCCCTCTTGCTGCGCCCTAGCCCCTGCCTAGTCTCATTTTCATTACTAAAGTGATCTCACATCTCTCAACCGAACCCGTGTGTCCCAAGCCTAAACTCGCGAGTAGATTCCAACTACTCGACTTGTACCGAAGTCCTATGAAACATTAAGCATAGCCCGTCTACTTGAGGTCTTAGACACTACCCTCACTCTTATGGAAAATTTCTGGTCATGCAAGTGGGGTTTCATTCATCCTATACCTAATGCACATTCATACATCACCCTACGCATGTAAACAAAGTAAAAACTTTATAAAAGAGTTAATGCAAACCGGGGCTTGCCTTGTTGCTGCTGGTCAGTAGTTAGCTCTTCTTCCGGAAGGAGGAAGTCCAGCACTTCCGGAGTCTCTTCTTCAGTGACTACACGTGTAATGAAATACGACATGTAAATTTAAATGCAATGTGTAAACTTGAATACTTAACTACTAATAACTCTAGCTAGCCCTCCCCTTTGGTTCTGAAATTTTTATTGTGGCTTGGTAGGGTTCTAACCAGAGTCTTGACCAAGTTTCATTTGAAACAAAGTTCTTTGAGCTTTGTACAAATAAAAACCTATTTGGCCAATAATTGAGCCTCTAAGTAATTCCAGGGGTTTTCATGGCTACAACCATTACTTTCTGGAGACTAGAATTCAAGATGGTTCTAATGGAATTGGTTTCATGTCATTTGAAGAATTCTACTGAAATTTATGCCCTAATTAAGATTGGAGAAAATCTGAAAAATGTTTCTGTACATTTTTCTATTTTCTCAAGGCAGTTTTCTTAATCACCCCATTAGGGTAACTAAATGAACTTGGATGAGTCTGAAAATTTTACTGGGATTCAGGGATTTTCTAATTAACCTCTCAGCCAAATTTCAGAATTTTTCATAAAGTAGTTCTCCAGATAAAATTCCCAACTCTTTAAATTTTAGGGATTTAATTATGGAAAACTATTCACTTTCATGAGCTGAATTTGGTATTGCTAGAAAGTACTCAGAATTATGAGTTCAGCAAAATTTGGTTCATCAAATTTGGAGTTTCCTATCTAAAGTTCTATGCATTTGAAGTTTAAACTAAAACTGGAAATTCCAAAAATGTTTAAATCCTGCGGGTGGGTCCATCGCACACGTGTTGACCGCTGGAGCCAAGCCACACAGGGCCACAGACTCCTTCCCGCGCGGCCGCACTGGATCCTGGACCACAGAAAATCCCGCCTATTTATCTCCAGCCGCTGACGAGTGGGGCCTCCCCCCTTCGTCTTCCTCCGGCCACCCGCGCGACCCCGCCGCCGAGCTCGCCGGAGCTCTCGCTGGAGAGGGGTTCCAGTCCTCGGAGCTTGCTGATTCTCGCCGCCAGTGCCTATATCGGCCTGGGGAACATGGTGGTGCCCTTCCCAGAGCTTGACAACACCCGGAACAGTGCTCCCGCCGGCAACAGCGGCCGGGAGCTCACCGGCGACGTCCAACTCGGCATCCCATGCACCTTTTTCGATGCGGTTTGCTCGGGGAGCTCCGCTGACACCTGCTGGTCACGTACATGGACACCGATCCCCGTGAAAACGGCTGCAACTACGACCTCATCGGCGACCTAGGCCGGATATCGGCTGTGCTCAGAAAACTTCGAAGAACCGTAACTCTAAGCCACGGTTCTTACTGGTTTTCGATCCTAGATGGTCGTGGCAGTGTATAGAGCGTGTGCATGACTCGGTTTGCCCGGTGATGAGCTAACCCCCACGAATTTTGGGATTTGGTGGGGGCTCGGTCTTAGGACCCCCGAAACTTTCCGAGCGAAATACTCCCCTGACAGCCCATGAAATGAAGAACGGTTCGGACCAGAAGAATCAGCACCTCAAGGCGGTCCTTTCTTGTGTTGCTCGTCGGGCACGAGAGCGCCTGTGCTGTCCGGGCGCCGGTGATCAGTGAGGTCGGCGTTTCTGTGCTCGCGCGGAACCGAGAAAGAAGCTCGGGTAAGGGTGGTTCTCGTTCGGGAAACAGGAGGAAAGGCGGCGTGGGCTGTGCGCTGGCCTTTGAGCCGCGGTTTTGGCACCGTGAGGTGGCCGTTTGCTGCCTCTGTGGATCGCCGCCACTCTCGTGTCTTGCGCGAGAAGCCGAGGTCGGCTGCAGCAACCGACTGCACCCTCGTATGTGCAACTGACTTGTGGGCCTCCCCTTTACTCCTTTTTCTCTAATATTTCTTTTCTGTTTTTGCTAATTATCCCACCAGCTACTCACAATTTAATGTGAGACTTAGCCCCCAAGTTTTGGTTCAAATTTAAGTTCTCCAATTTGAAATTTGGTTGGTCCAATTTGCTTCATATTTAAACTGAATTTCAAATTCAGTTTTGAATTATTGCAAATTTGGCTCCCGACAAGATGAACTCCAATGGGGATAAAAATTGGTGGGCTAACTCAGAAAAATGTGCTGAGTTTGAATATGAAGCTAACTTTTGAATTTGAGGGATGAAAGTTGCTGCAATTTGAATTTACATTCAAATTGGCCTCTTTTCCAAATACCTCCAAAAGTGCCTCAACAAGTGTTGAATTTACATGAAATTTGGCCTGAACCTTCCCAAGACTTTTTAAGTTCTAGGGGTGAGCTCAACCTCTCATGTTCATGTGTACAAATCCCCCTTTGTGAAATGAAGGCTTTCCCCTCTAATCACTCTTTTGATGGAGGTTACTTGCTCTTCACAATATTTCCTAAGATATCCACAATAAAAACTGTGGTGTTGTGAGGTGAAGAAAAGTTTTTGCAAGTCCCTTTTCTTGGGCTTTTACACTGATGCCTTAAGCCGCAAATCTCATGTCAACTACCTGTCCATCACCTCACTTGAAGAGGAGGAGCCGAGTCTGTACTTGGTTCCACATGGGGTATTATATAATCTTGCTCTCATCCCTACCATACAAGAGGAGATTATGGAAGCTCAGAAGAAAGACATGGGAATGTCGCACATTCGGAGGAGAATGAAGGATGGCGAAATGAAATATTTCTGAAGGGATGAACACGACACTCTATGGTTTAAAGACCGTATAGTGGTGCCCCGTGACATGAAGCTTTGGAACAAAATCTTGGACGAAGCGCATTTTTTCAAGTATTCTCTTCATCCGGGCAGCAACAAGATGTACCAAGATCTGAAAACCAGATTTTGGTGGACACGGATGAAAAGAGAAATCACAAAGTACGTATCCGAATGCGATACGTGTCGGCGTGTGAAGGCCGACCATATGCGTAAAGCCAGACAGCTGCAACCATTAAACATTCCGGCGTGGAAGTGGGAGGATATCAGCATAGACTTCATTGTTGGTTTACTTCTCACATCACACAAGCATGATTCGATTTGGGTGATAGTTGATTGACTAACCAAGTCAGCTCATTTCATTCCTGTACATACAAGTTACGTGGCCAAGCAATATGCGGAGCTGTATATTGCAAGGATCTTGTGCTTGCACGGTGTTCCCCGCTCCATTATTTCAGATCGCGGTGCGCTGTTCATCTCTCGGTTTTGGGAACAGCTGCACGTGTCATTGGGGACCAAACTGATCTGAAGCTCCGCGTATCACCCGCAGACGGATGGTCAAACTAAACGGGTGAATCAAGTGCTTGAAGACATGCTACGCGCTTATGCCATCCACCACGGCAAGAATTGGGATGATCATTTGCCGTTGGCGGAGTTCTCTTACAATAACGGCTATCAAGCTAGCATTAAGATGGCGCCGTATGAAGCTCTCTACGGCCGGAAATGCCGCACACCACTTAACTGGTGCGAGTCCGGCGAGCGAGTTATCTACGACATTGAACTTGTGAATGAAGCTGAAGAACGAGTGCGAGTAATACAAGCCAACCTCAAGGCTGCTCAATCTCGTCAGAAAAAGCTATGCGGATAAAAGACGTCGCCCTCTCCACTTCAACATCAGGGACCATGTTTATGTACGTGTGTCCGTTTGCCATCATTGAAAAATGCGGACCCGTGGCCTATCGCTTGGATTTACCGGCGTCACTCGCAGGGATTCACAACATCTTACATATCTCTCAGCTTAGGAAGTACCTCAAACCCTCGGCTGAAATCCGCACAGAAGACATAGAAGTTCTTCAACCGGACCTCACGTATACGGAGTATCCAATCCGGATTATCGATGAAAAGACTCGCGTCACAAGAAACCGGACCTTATGGTTCTACAAGGTCTTGTGGAGTAACCATACCGCTGATGAGGCGACATGGGAAAGCGAGGACTATCTATCCAGACTTGCTATCATCGTATACCCGGTAATGTTTCCCCCACTTTGCATTTCTTTTGGAATCTCAGGACGAGATTCTTTTTAAGGGGGGGGGGATGTAAAACCCCCAAAAAAAAGTGCTAGCAAGAATTTTCAGCTCATGACACTTAGGAAAAATGAGGGGAATTAAAACTTTGAATTATAACGGTGAAGGTTCAAAGTGAGGATTCAAACTTCCGAAAACTTCCAAACATGGAGATCTAAATTCATAACTTGGGTCTTCATATTTCAAATATTCAAACTTCTAAATTTCAGCTCATTTGGAGGGATGTTAGTATTTGTTTGGGATTAAAAAGGAGAAGCCCTTTAATCTGAATTTCAAATTCAGTTTCAAATTCCAATCTCCTCAATTTGCAAATTTGGTTCCACAAATTTGTTCTCCACATTTGAATTAGCAGCCATGCCACAAATCAGAAACTTTGGACTTGGTATGCTATGTTTTTGGAGCAAGGCAAAAAGGAGAATTCAAATTCCATTTCAAATTCAAATGATCAAACACAATTTGAACTTCACGCCAGAATTCAAACCATTTGAATTCAGCAAGTTTAAACCATGATTTGGGGTGGAAGTATGGACTTTAATTCTGAGTAGCTGGGGCAAAAATAACAGAGAAAAATTTGATTAAAAGAGGGGGAGGTGGGGCCCAGTAGTCAGCCTCACAACAGAGCTACCGCCTCTGTTTTGCTTCAGCCGGTTGCCGAGGCGACGCCAGCTCCCGGCGCGACCCTCTCCTGAGGATGGCACCACGCCAGCTCCTGCTTCTCGGCCGCGTGATCGTCTCCGCGCCCCCCTAGCTGCAGCACCAAAACGCTCTTTTGCTCCCTCGCACGCTCACCGCTGCTCGGTTTCTCCCGCAAGGAAACTGCCCGGTGCCGTTGCTGTTCCTCCCTCGCACACGCTCGCCTGAGCTCGGATGATCGAGCTCCAAGCTGCAAAAAGAAGCGCAAGTGTGTGCTCCAGCCTCCACCGTTCTTCCACCTGAGTTTCCTAGCTCGTGCTACGCGCAAACTAACAATTGGCGCCGGCGTTCGGAGGTGCCCGGCGGAACCCCGTTCGGATCACCGTGGACAGCACGCTACGGCCATTGTCACCGCCCCTTCCCTAGACAAGAAAGGTGCGTTGTTGTCCGTAGTTCATGTTGCCGAAAGCCTCATGTCAATTGATCAACTGGTTAGTGAGAATTTTGGGTTTTACCAAACCCTAGTTCATAGCGACACCTCTCGGGCTACGATCAAATTCGTCGCACAGCAGTAGCTAGAGCTCATTCTGGTCTAGGAGAAGCTTTGCTAGATCCCTACGGTCCTTCTCGCTCAAACGGCGCTAGAAACCATCACCGCCGGTGTTTTGCGGGCTCGGGTCGCCGGTGAGGTCCCCTCTCCGGTGGTTTTCATGGAGGGTGGGCTATAGGTCGATGTTGTCCATGTGACACTGGTGCTTTTAGAGCAAACCCTATCCCGAAGTACCCACTGTCGAGTGAGAACGAGGTCTCCGAAGTGAGGTTCAACAGGGTCACCGGTGCGAGCACCGTTCCGGCCGTTGTCATCGGCTCCCGACCCCACCATCATGTTCAGCACGGTGTAGAACTCACAGGCGGCGAGTTTGAGGAAGTTCGGACCACGGGAACCCCGTCCCGTCGAGCCTCGCCGGCCTGCGCCGCCGCGGGAGGCACGGGCAGCGCGAGGAAGACGAAGGAGGGCCGGGTCCCACCGGTCAGCCTCTGTATACGTGCGGGGATTGGTCTGTGGCACCGGATCCGGTGTGGCTGCGCGGGAAATAACCCGTGGCCCCGGTGCTGCCGTCATCTGAGTGGATAGCGCCACGGGTAGAACTCCAAGGATGAAGCGACATGGGAGAGCGAAGGATGTCTTTGCGCCATGTATCCGGACTTTAGACGTCGCACATCCGGTAATTTTATACCATCCTCTCTCTAATTTTTACCTTAAAATCTCGGCACGAGATTCTTTTAAGGGGGGTGGAATGTAACAGCCCTAACTTTTGTAAAGATTGATTTCAACTTATGAAACAAAGTTAAGGCAAAGGAATAACTTGAATTTGTGTTACTTGAAATGATGAACACAAACATGGACATGTGGGGGAGTTAAAATTTTTCTTTAGCTCATGCTAAACACATGTTAAACCAGGGAAAGAATTTCACTCCCAAAAATCTAACTCATGTGCACATTCTCTATGAATAGAGGGGAGGGAAGTTTAAACCCAATTTTGAATCTTTGAAAAGGATTCATGTTCAGATTGTCCAAAGGCCTATATGTGAGATCACCACTGCATTCCTCAGGTATTAAAGAGCTTAAGTTCCAAATTTGGAGAAACTTTGAGCTCATATACCATTTGTTCAAAGGATTATTTGAGAGCACATTCAAATTCAAATTTGAATTTGGAAGCTGAACCAAATGTGCTAAATTTTGAAATCTGATTTCATATTCAAACTGCTCACATCATGTTTAGCCTATCCTCCAAATTTGATGAGATTTGGACAACATTTGCGTGGGAATCTCAAAGCACAGTGGGGGAAATCAAATGAGAGGGCTGGACCCACATGTGATTGGCTCTGTGCAGTGAACCGACTCCTCCTTCACACAAGAGCACGCCAGCAGCCGTCCGAGACTGTTCCCGACGATTGATCGGCGACACCTCCTGCTCCCGGCTTAGTTGCTTCACTCTTATCTCCCACGTATGCTGCACAAACGAAGTTTCTGTGACGGACCGGAATCCGTGCGCCCAGGATCTCAGAGGGTGGTGCCGCTCGATGCGACACCCGACAGCACACATCATAAGGACAACATTGTATTACATAGAAGCAACTGTATGTACAAAGTAGTACACACCTTCAGTTTACAACTAAGTACAGAGTTTATCAGTGCGGAAGCTGAATTTTTACAACTCACGCCAACCTAACTAGCAAAAGTCGGTTGTCCAGCCCTATGGACAACCCACACTAGTTCCGCTCCTCAGCTCAGCGCGGCGTGTACGGCTCCCACTCAGCCGTGGTCCCTGACGGAGGGTAACCCTCGACGGTGGACTCGTACCCCGAGTCCATGGGGGTAATCCTCACCTGCAAACACTCATAGCAGCAACCGTGAGCACGATGGCTCAGCAAGTATTAACCGACGCGCCTACACATGAAACTCTACATGCAGGTCATAAAGAAAATGGGATGGTAAATTGCAGCAAACGGACACTTCTACATGTTCATCCTTAGTTCATCTTTTGGCCACAATTTGACGGTTCAGGAATTTGAAATTTAGTGAGCAATATTTGGTGGCACACATGTAGCAATACAAGTTAATCATAACAGCAATATTGAATCACATCATTTCATATATTAACCTACGTCATGACTCAGTGACCAAGTGGTACTCATCACCGCGAGGGATGGAAAATCGACTCGATATACACCTGCAGGGATACCCGAAGAGCACGTCACAGACGCCCACCCGTGGAGCTGCACAGCACGCTCACTCGATGTAGTACGGGACAACCTTTCACCAAACAGCCCAAATGTCGAACCGGTCGAACACAAACGGACATGAGGTTCCCTACACGGAGCATCTCTCTATGCCCGTTAGCGGATTCCCACCTTGCTGCCCACAACCTACACCTATAAATCGGTGTGTTATGCCTTGACGCCTGGAGGTATAGGTTACATCGGTTTATCAGGACCCATATATCCGATATGCCTTCGGTACGTTCAAACTTGATCAGCGTGGGCCGCACATGGATCGGTCCTCAATCGACACTACCCTCACTCTTGTGGGAATAATCTGGCTATGCATTTGGGTTTCATCCATCCTATACCTAATGCACATAATACCTCAAGCTAAGTATGTATGTAAAGCAAAACTTTATAACTTTGTTAAATGCAAACCAGGGCTTGCCTTGTTGCTGCTGGTCAGATGTTAGCGCTTTGTCCGGAAGGAGAAAGTCCAGCACTTCCGGGGTTTCCTCGCCTTCAGCGACTACACGTAAGCAATTAACAATATGTCAATTTAAATGCAAAGTTTGGAACTGACGATGTAAATACCATAACTCTAGCTAGACCTCCCCTTTAGCTCTGAAATTTTTATGGTGGCTTGGTAGGATCTTAACCAGAGACTTGACCAAGTTTTATCTGAAACAAAGTTCATTTGAGCTCTGTACAAATAAACGTCTATTTGGTCATTACTAGAGCTTTTATGGACTTTCAGGGGTTTTCATGGCTCAACCCATGACTTTATGGAAGCTAGAGTTTGAGGTGGTTCTCATGGAAGTGGTTTCATGTCATTTGAAGAATCCTAGAGGAAGTTATGCCCTAAACAAGATTTGAGAAAATCTGAAAAATGTTTCTGTTCATTTTTCCATTTTCTCAGGGCAGTTCACTTAATCACACCATTAGGGGGAATAAATTAACTTGGACGGATCTGAAATTTTTCCTGTGACTCCAGTATTTTCACATGAACCTCCTAGCCAAATTTCAGAGTTTTCCATACAGGACGTCTCCAGATAAAATTCCCCACAGTTTAAAATTGAGGGAATTACTACTGGCAAAAGAATGAGTTTCATGAGCTGAAACTTATTTTGCTGGATAGTACTCCAAGATATGAATCCAACCAAATTTGGTTCACTCAATTTGGAGCTTCCTAGTCAGAGATATGGATTTTACAGGTTTGGAGAAATTCTCTGAAAAAGGTCTCTGTTATTTTTCCTATTTTTCAGAGACATAGAGGATCAAAACAAAATTTGGCCAAGCAAATTGAATCCAATGCCTATGAAACATTTACTGTAGTTCAAGGATTTTTGGAAGAATGTCCTGCCCAAATTTGGGAATTTTCCAATACAACGAACTCCTGTAAAAATTCCTACAAGATTTTCATTAATTGAATTAATGAGCCAAATCTAGGGATTTGCATACCAATTGGGATGCACCCGTAGATAGTACTCTCTGAGAGGAATCCAACAAAATTTGTTTGACAATTTTTGGACACTCCTACCCAAAGTTATGGCTCTTCAAAGTTTAAACCGAATTAGGGAAAATCTGGATATGTTTAAACTCTTGCGCGCGGGTCCCACAGCACAGTTCCTTCTTCCTCGCGCCAACAGCCGAGCTGCGGCGGCGCTCTCCAGAGAGCCCCTCGGAAAGTGCCTTCCAGGCCTTCCCCTGCCCCGAAACTTGCTGCCTCCCCATTTTGGACCACGGGCAACTCATCCCCGTGGTCGGCCAGGGACCCCGGTCACCGGAAACCCTTCGGCGACGGGCGGCAGCAGCGGTTGGAGTTCGGCAGCATCGCAGTCGTGCTAGGAGGGCTCAAATCCTTGGGTTTTTCTTCCTAGAGCACCGTGGTGGCATCCTAAGCACCGGCATGAGCTCAAATCAGCTCAAAAGTGGTTGTAAATAGGGGCTCATCGGCGACCTAGGGTGAAAATCGATGCCGGCTCAAAATTCTCGAATAACAGCGCCAAAACTTGATGAAATTCGATGGTTATTGATCCTAGAGGAGCGTGGGAGAGTCTAGATCTTTCCCAAATGAGCTGAAAATTTGCCGGGCTACCCATGGATGTGTAGAGAACTAAATGGTAGCTCTAGATCTCCGTGTTCGGGAATTTTTGGCAAATCAAGTTTAGACTTGGAGCTCAAACCTTTAAATTTAAAAGTTTAAATTCCCTCACCTTTTCTCGGTGTGAATTTCATCTCCACTGCTAGACTTTTTGGGATTTCACATCCCTTCCCCCTTAAAAGAATCTCGTCCCGAGATTACCAAGGAAGAGACAAAGATGTGAGAGGAATACACGTGATGTGACGCCTTGAAATCCGGGTAGTTTGATTGAAGGAACTCCTCGCTTTCCCATGTTGCTTCTTCAGCGGTGTGGTTGCTCCATAATATCATGTAGAACCACAGCGTTCGATTACACGTGGTCCGGGCCTTCTCATCAATAATCGCCACCGGATATTCAGCGTGTGTCAAATCTGGTTGCAACTCGCCAAGCTCTTCGGTGGGAACAGCAGCCGTATACTTCAGACATTTTCGTAGTTGTGAAACATGGAAAACGTCGTGAACACCAGAGAGAGATGCCGGTAGCTCCAGTCTATACGCCACTGGTCCACACTTCTCGGTGATAGCATAGGGTCCAATAAATCGGGGAGCGAGTTTCCCCTTCACGCCGAATCGGTGCACGCCTTTCATCGGAGATACACGGAGGTACACGTGTTCCCTGACATCAAAGTGTAGCGGCCTACGCCTCTTATCAGCGTAAATTTTCTGCCGGGATTGAGTGGCCTTCAAGTTGGCTTGAATCATCTGAACACGCTCTTCGGCGTCGTTCACCACATCAACCCCGAACGTGACCCTTTCACCGGACTCGCACCAGTTCAATGGGATGCGGCATTTGCGACCGTAGAGAGCCTCATATGGTGCCATCTTGATACTCGCTCGATAGCCATTGTTGTACGAGAATTCGGCCAACGGTAGATGATCATCCCAGTTTCTACCGTGGTGGATGGCACACGCTCTCTACATGTCTTCTAATACTTGGTTCACCCTCTCAGTTTGTCCATCTGTCTGAGAGTGATAGGCGGAGCTTCTAATCAGCTTAGTACCCAATGCAGCATGCAACTGTTCCCAGAAACGAGCCACAAACAGTGCCACTTGATCTGATATTATGGTCTTGGGTACTCCATGCAAGCATAGGATTCTTGCAATGTACAACTCCGCATATCTGCTGGCATGGAAATGTGTATGCACGGGAATGAAGTGAACCGACTTGGTTAGCCGGTCAACAATTACCCAAATGGAATCATGCTTGTTGGAAGTCAGGGGTAATCCCACAATGAAATCCATGCTATATCTTCGCATTTCCATGCTGGAATTTTCAGGGGTTGCAACAGCCCTGAATTTCTCATGTGATCCGCTTTCACTCGCCTACACGTATCACACTCGGATACGTATTTAGCCACTTTCCGCTTCATCCGTGTCCACCAAAATTTTCTTTTCAAATCTTGGTACAGTTGTTGCTGCACGGATGAATGGAGGATTTAGACAAGTGAGCTTCATCAAGGATATTCTTCCTCAGCTCCATATTCTGGGGTACAACTATGCAGTCATTTGAACCACAGCGTCCCCTCATCATCTTTCAGAAACATTTGATATCCCCGCTGTCCATCCGTCTCCGGAGATGTACCATGCCCTTGTCAACTTTCTAAGCTGCAATGATATCCTCCCTAATGGTAGGGATGAGAGCCAGGTTGTATAGTGATCCATAAGGAACCAAGTATAAACTCGGCTCTTCCTCTTCCAGCGGTGTAATGGTGAGGTTATGGACATGTGATTTTTGACTCAGCGCGTCGGCAACCACATTCGCCTTGCTGGGGTGGTAATGAATCTCAGTATCATAATCTTTGATTAGTTCTAACCACCTCCTTTGCCTCATATTCAGCTCCTTCTGGGTGAAGATACATTTTAAGCTCTTGTGGTCGGTGTAGAGATGCACCAAATTCCCCAGAAGATAGTGTCTCCACATTTTCAGCGCCAAAACCATGGCAGCGAGCTTAAGATCATGAGTCGGATAGTGCTGCTCATGGTTTCAAAGTTGGCGTCAGCCATACACGACCACACGTCCTTCCTGCATCAACACACAGCCGAGCCCGATACTAGACGCATCACAATACACGTCAAAGGGCTTGGTCATATCCGGTTGAGTTAAGACCGGGGCTGTTGTGAGATGCTTCACCAATGCTTGGAATGCTCCTTCACATGCCACGCTCCAAACATATTTTGTTCCGTTCTTCAATAATTCTGTCATCGTCTTAGCAAGCTTGGAGAAGCTTGGAATGAATCTCCCGTAATATCCTGCTAAACCGAGGAAGCTTCTGACTTCATGGACAGAAGTGGGAGCTTTCCATTTCAGCACTTGTTCAATTTTTCTTGGGTCAACCGCAATGCCTTCCGCTGAGATGATATGTCCCAAAAATGGCACTTGGCTGATCCAAAACTCACATTTGCTGAACTTGGCATAGAGCTTATGGTCCCGCAATCGTTGAAGAATGATTCTCAAGTGTTCGGCGTGTCCGGTTTCTAACTTGGAGTAAACCAAGATATCATCAATGAACACCACAACGAACTTGTCCAGCTCCGGCATGAACACCGAGTTCTTGAGATACATGAAATGTGCTAGAGCGTTAGTGAGACCAAAAGACACGACGAGATATTTGTATAAGCCATATCTCGTCGAGAAGGCCGTCTTGGGAAATATCCTCCACCCGAATTTTTATTTGATGATACTCGGAGCGAAGGTCCATCTTGGAGAACACACTTGCACCCACAAGCTGATCAAACAGTATGTCAATGCGGGACAGTGGGTATTTGTTCTTGATGGTGACGGCGTTGAGCGGCCGGTAATTGACACACAGCCTCAAGGTTTCATCCTTCTTCTTGATGAACAGCGCCGAGCATCCCAAGGCGAGGAACTCGGCCAAATGAAACCCTTGCTCAACAAATCATTGAGCTGTTCTTTCAACTCAGCCAGCTCGTTCGGAGCCATTTTGTACGGTCTCCGTGATACGGGAGTAGTCCCGGGTGCAAGTTCTATCTTGAACTCCACATCCCGTTCAGGTGGCACGCCTGGAAGATCATCCGGAAACACGTCGGGATACTCTCAGACTACAGGGATGTCCTCTAACTTGGAAGCTTCAGTAGTATAGTCGGCTGAAACTTCTGGGACTGGATCGTCTAGTATGAGGGACTGCGGACGGTGTAGTGGGGAATTGAGGTGAACCGTCTGTGATAATGTGTCTAGGACAGTGCCATGGTAACTTAGCCATGACATCCTAAGATTGCATCAATCTTCTGCCCCTCAAGAATAATCATAGTAGTGGGATAAATCTTCCCACCTAAGCACAGTGGTGCTTTCGGAATCATCATAGTTGCTGAAATCTTTCCTCCCGGTGAGCAAATCATATAAGAGCACTAGGTTGGAAAGGCTTCCAGTTGATGCTTAACCACATATGATGCACTTATGAAGTTGTGGGTTGCACAAGAATCAAATAATATGATGATTGCTTAATCGTTGAGAGTGAATGTACCAGCCAACACGTTTTCTCCCTCCGGGTCGTCCTCATTGTCGAGTTTGCAAACGCCCCCGGTTAGCTGACCAACCTTCTTGACCGGAGGTCAGCCTCGAGCACCGCCCGGATATTGGTCTTGCCCGCTGCTCTGCTGCCCCTGGGGACAGTCCTTCGAGAAATGGCCCGCCTGGCCACACGTGTAGCAGGTGTAGCGAGGCGGTCCTCCGCTGATCGGCGGATGGAAACCCAGGGCGCGTTGTGGCGGTGGAAACGCCCGGTGTACCATCTGCTGCTGCTGTTATGGTCGTGGTGGTAGCATTGGTGGTCGGAAACGGGGGTGGCTGGAAAGAACGACCCCCGAACTGCTGAGGTCGCGCCGGTGGATGCCACTGCTGACCGGATGGTGTCCGATACACCATGCGGTATTTTTGAGGAGCTCCACCCCCGCTGCTTGGTGGAGCACTTTGCTTTCGCTGCTCAGCTGCCAGTTCTCGCTGAGCATCCTCTTGCATGATCACGGCGTTGACGAGATCGTTGAAAGTGCCTTGATTGCATTGTACAAGATGTGTCTTCATCTCGGGGTTTAACCCCTGACAGAACTGCTCCCGCTTCTTCTCCTCGGTGGAGACATAATACGACGCACACTGCGCCAGATGGTTGAAGGCATGGGAGTAGTCGTGGGCACTCCTCCCGCCCTGGTTCAGCTCCAAGAATTCTTGGAACTTCCTCTTCATGATCCCGGGAGGGATATGATAGGAGTGGAACGCCTCCCGGAATTCTTCCACTCCACGGCGTGGCCAGCCGGCAGTGAGGCGACATAGTTCGCCCACCATGCACCAGAGGCACCGTGAAGCTGCTGCGCCAGGAAGAGAGTATTCTGCCACTCTGTGCATTGGAGCAGCCCGAACTTGGACTCAATCGTCCGCAGCCAGTTATCGGCCTCCAGGGGTTCTGCCACTTCGGTGAACACCGGAGGATGCGTACTCATGAAATCCGAGTACGTCACAGTGCGGGGCTCACGAGGCCCCCTCTCTTGACGCCCACCCGCCTGGGATGTATTCTGCATGATTCTGCAGAGCAGATCAGTCTGCTCCTCACGATTACCCACCAGTGCCGCAATCACATCCGCTAGTGTAAGCGGAGGCGGCGGTGGTGGTTGTTGCTGCGGGGTGCTGTCGTAGGCAGGTGGTTGGGAGTCATCACCCACCTGATTACTAGAGCCACCGACCTCATGCGTGTCCCAAGTACGAACCATCTGCAACCATACGACAATAAAAATCAGTCCCGCAACATACTTCATGCAGTCCAATAAAATAGGCGTAAAAACATAATGACAGTAAACATGTGATACATCTTGTAAGTAGATAATGTAATAACTTTGTAGAAGCTACACCATTACCAGACCAAATACAAACTAGTTAAATCCAACTTGATGTACTTCCTCTTTGGAAGTTCATCTCAACTAGATTTGGTCACTGTGAGACGTTAATGTCGCTTTGTCATCACGAATACTACCCTTTTATCATCAATACGACACAAACATGGTCTCTAGCAAAAGAAACTTGAGTAGGAAATATACTCAAAACCTTCACTAGTTGAAGATAACAACTCATGAGTATGTTCTACCCCATTGGAAGTAATTAAACCCCTTTAGGGTACAACAATCTCTCAAATGAGTTCAACTGTCCATCCCTCTGCCCAGAATAACCAGTTTCTAAATATCCCATATTTTGACCTGGTATATAACATTTTAATAACTCAAGTTGAATATCAAAGTTAAAGTTAACTTCAGTAGCTTTCCAACAAGTATTTATTTTCCCTCATATCGGCCCTGGTTAAAAAGTTATGATAATTCAAATAAACAGAATTTCTTGGAAGAATTTCAACAGCACCTCCTTTGGAAGTTGCTGTTTTCAACTCTAAATCCCACTGAATTCCGTACTGCAATTGCAGAAACTCTGAATTACCAAGATGTAACAAATCCCCTACCCTTTCCAAAAATGTATCATATGGTAATTTTAGATTTTTCTACAGGAAGTTATGCTTGAAAACAGAACAGTCCATAGAGTATTTAAAATCTGTCCTGGTTCTGGACAGTTTACATTCCTCTGGGATTTAAACCAGTTTAAGGTGTGATTCTGCTCTGTAAGTCTACAAAAAAGTTGCAGAACACTTAAAGATCTTTCCAGAACTATATCCCACATCTCCAATGGCTAAATAATCTGTGAGCTATGCTCTGTTAAAATTCAGCAAACTTGCTGCCAAAACAGAGCACTCTGTTTTTCAATCCCTTTGAGCCACACTAATCAATTGTTAAACTTTTTCTGCCCAACCAGGGTCCTAACTATCGAAACTTGGTTATTTTAGTTCCTTGTTACCATTATCTTTAATGCAAATGCCTATTATATGTCGGTACTACGTTCCTCACAAAAAGAAAATCCTAACCGGATTATACCAGCATATACGTCTCAACTGTGGCACTAAACGGTCTATCGCACACGTATACTACACGGGATACATACGTGGTTAGTCCCTGCAGAAGAACACTCAATAGTGATGCATTCAAGGGTTGTTTTCATTTCAGGCAGGTCCATATTTGAAAGTAAATGCATACGCCCGTATCATTGCCATACGGCCGTCCTTGAGTTAAGCCACGTCTCAAGGTACGTGATCGTGTTTTCACACCACACGACGGGGAACCCGAGTAGAGCGTGAATGGACCATCATGGTTGGGAATTTTATCAGACCAACAGATACCACCTACTACCTGCAGGGCACGCCGATGGCAAGCGCTGCGTATGTCCTCTTAGTCTATTTCCAGAAGAACACACTATCGCGTTGACCACAAGATGGGGTCTCCACTTGCTTGCCGAGTGCATGCTAGGGACCAGCATTTCATATGAACTCAGGAACATGAAGAGTCCAAGAGTTTCATATTGACGTCTCACACCAAGCTGTGAGACCTATCCCTGAACCACATTCCTCGTCAGGGGAGCTAACCGAAATTGAACCGCTTTCGGTGGTGTTCCTTACCATTTTCACCTGAGCGTAGGTGCGTCGTTACATAATCAAAATTCAGAATTATAACACATATGTTAGTCATGCCACCTTAAGTAACTATGCTAATATAGTCCTTACTTGGGCATACTAGCGAATACTCACCATAATCCTAAGTTTTCCCGTAATACAGTCCTTAATTAATGTGCTATCCCCTAAGCAGCTCCGACGCCAGCCTGTGACGGACCGAAATCCGTACGCCCAGGATCTCAGAGGGTGGTGCCGCTCAATGCGACACCCGACAGCACACATCATAAGGACAACATTGTATTACATAGAAACAACTGAATATGTACAAATTAGTACACACCTTCAGTTTACAACTAAGTACAGAGTTTATCAGTGTGGAAGCTAAATTTTTACAACTCACGCCAACCTAACTAGCAATAGTCGGTTGTCCAGCCCTATGGACAACCCACACTAGCTCCACTCCTCAGCTCAGTGCGGCGTGTACGGCTCCCACTCAGCCATAGGTACTCAGCAAGTGTGGAAAAGTTATGTCATGCATGGCTAGAACAAGGAGAGGTTGAGCTCATAGTTGAAGCACTACGCAATTAATACCCTATATCTTAGCTTTATTAAGCACCTACATTACTACATTAGTAAAATGGTCCCAATCCCCTAACCCATCATCAATATCATGTAATCATAACTTCATATTCAATGTTAAGCTCCCGCTTAACATCTTCCACTTCCCAATTCATCATCATCTAATCATGAATAAGTCTAAGCCGCTGTTGACCGTGAGCACGACTGTCATGACAGTTTTGACTCTGCAGAGTTTGCACCACTGTACCCACATGTAGTGATTTCATCCCCTGTTGCCGGGTGGACTAGAAAAACCTCCATTATGCCAGTGGCCGTGAACCACATTCACACTTCTGAGGTGTGTATCCAGGAGATCACTACGAGGCCTTTACAAAGGGATTCCCGATGAGTGTGGACCCACTGAGGTTTCACCCCTAACATCATCCAGGAGGCTCCAACCCCCGCTGCAGTGGCCCTCTTGAGCCTTGTGGTTCCTATGGTAGTCCAGCTGACACCCATTCCCCGCGCCATCCAAACACCCATACTACGCCCGGGATACACCTCATTAATTGGCCAAGCTGCCCCATCTCAGCATGTGGTTGGCACGGTAAAGCTAGGTTACATGCTCCATGAACCGGTCCTTAGGATCCAGGCAAGCACTAAACACAAACTCGTGTCTCGTGCACACAGCACCAACCAAAGCATCCAACTTGCCTAGATCCCTACCTCTACATAATTCATAATAATCCATTCGAAGATAAAGTAGCCAAGGTGATGATATCATATCCCATTTATCCCATTCTAAGCATGGCTAAGCATGAGTAGTATAAATGAGTGACACAAGAAAATAACTTCCGACCCAGGCTACAAGGAAGTAAGAGAATGGAAATATGGGGAAACTTCCTAGCATGGGTAACATATTCCAAATTGACAATGCAATTAAATTCTAACTACACATCCTAGTATAGGATCAAAGTGGTCAAGGATACTTGCCTTCTTCCTGCTGCTCCGGAAATTGAAAGTCTTGGTCTTGGAAGGTGAGAACCGGCTCTGGGGCTGGTTCTACTCATGCCAACGCATATAGAGAAAGAAAACAACATTCCATAAGAAACCACCAACACATACACCCATGCAAGTCATACATACATGCACATTAAAGTCATACACATAGTTAAGTCTTGTGTTCATCCTAGATGGGTGGCTCCTATGCATGCATGCACCTTTAAACATCCATATTATTTCTAACTTTGATTATTCAGATTTCTAAGTGTACCCTAACTCTAGGTTTTCAATTTGAACTATTTCCTACATTGAATATTACCCTTCTTACTTTCCAACTTGTATAAAATGTATATTCCCACTCCAAAATGGTTCTCAGGTCCTCTACAGTATCTTAACTTGAAGTTTTGGAGTTGGGGACCCCATTTGACATTTTCCCATTATGTATACCTATTTTCCTATATTTTCAGATTTATCTTCTATACCTAAAAGTGAACTTCAATACTAATATAGTGAATTACATTACCTACACAGAATGTGTTTTGATCTACAATGGCCAACAAAATATCTTTTGACTTCCTTTCTGATGGGATCAATTTAAATTTAGTTTTTACCTATTTTCAGAATTATTTCTAGCCTAAAATTGAATTTCAGCACTAAAACAGTAAAATAAATTCATACACAAATTTTATACTGTTCCAATTATCTAAACGGAACCTTTATAAATTTTCCCTCCCCTTTTTGGTTACTTAGATTCATTCTTTTCAATTATTTAAATTTGTTTTGTACCTAAAGGGCATATTTCAGAAATAAATAGCAAAACAGCAACCTTATTTAAATTCCAAAGTCTATTTCCCCTCTAAATTCAAACTTCAGATTTCATTTGCAGCTTGGGATTAGTCCTCTAGTACTTCCAATTATTTTCAAAGTGCTAGGGAAGTTAAATTTATGTTTCCCCATGTGTTTGCATTACTATCTAAATTTAAATTCTACTCATATGTTCAAATTTCTGAATTTAATGTCCTATAGGGTCTGAAGTGCAATTCCACCCTACTGCAGGGTCCAATTTTCTATTTCCTAAATTCCCAGGAGCCTAACTATACAAAACAGAGAGGTTTTTCCTAATTCTCAAGTTGTTCAGGGGCTAGATCAGCATTTTATATGGGTTTGCATAGTTTTCCGGAAGTCCAGGGGCTAGATCAGAAGAATCCAGGGCTAGCTACTCTTTTCTCACAACCCCAGGGGGTAGCGCGTAATTTTCCCGGGGTTTCTACTGCGGGGCTGATGTGGGCCATTGGATTTAAAATGGGCGGCTGAGATTATAACGCGAAGGGGTACGCGGGAGATCTATTCGGGACCGCACGATTTAAAATGGACGGGCCGCAATGGGCCACGTCGCCCTGGCCGGAGCCAGCCTGCGCGCGCGGCAGCGCGCGGTGGCGGGGGGCGGCGATCTCGCCGGTGAGCTTCGGGTTTTCATCTACACTCGCTACAACTGGGATTTCTTGGCATAGAACGGAAGAGGGGAGGTAGGGGACCTCACCTCGGTGGTTTTCTTGCACTCGGAGGCCCTGGAAGTCGGTTGGCGGCGAAGCAGTCCGGCAATGGCCCTCGGTGCTCGTCGAAGCGGCGGTTAGAGCGCAAGACACGGCGTTTCTTTCACCTGCAAGACTCCCCGGTGGCGGTGGAGCGCGCCACACATGTTAGATCAGAGAAACAGGACGAAGATCGAGAGAAAACGGCAGAGGATGCCTCGGTTCTCACCGGAGAGAAAAATGGAGCGGGTGAGGGGAAACCGGCGAGGTTTTCTTGCGTTTAAATGCACGAGGGGGGAGGTGGCGGGGTCGGTTGAGATGGTGTAGCAACGAGTGGGCCGGAGAACGTTGCTCTGGGGCGAGGAAATCGGGCGGGGTGGGCGCGCAGCGCTCGGAGGTGGGAAAAGAGGGGGCGGCGGTTGGAGGAAGAAGGTGCCGACAGGTGGGTCCCGCGCGACAGAGAGAGGAGGAGGAGGAGGGGAATAGGCCGCGGGTTGCTGGGCCGGCCGGTGGGTTTCGGCCCAGTGGCCATTTTTCTTTTTTCCTTTCCTTTTTCTTTTTCTGTTTTTTGCTTCAAATTTCAATTCTGGTTTGAATTTGAAATTTCCTTCAACATGCATCACGTCCATAAATTTTGAATTCACATTTTCCACCTTTTTGGGGTGTTACAACTCTACCCCCCTTAAAAGAAATCTCGTCCTCGAGATTGGTGACTCTAGGGAAACAGATCCGGAAATTGTGCCTTGAGCTCGTCTTCTCGCTCCCATGTGGCTTCTGCTTCCGAGTGGTGCTTCCACTGCACTTTGCACATTCGGATTCTTTTGTTCCTTGTGATGCGTTCCATCATCTCAAGAATCTTGACCGGTTGTTCAGCATACGAAAGGTCTTCTTGGACGTCCACCTCATTCATGGGTAACCTATCCTCGGGTGTTCTTAAGCATTTCTTGAGTTGTGAAACATGGAACACATCATGCACATCTGATAGGCGGGCCGGTAACTCCAACTGATATGCAACTTCACCTTTCCTCTGTAGAATCTGAAAAGGTCCAATATACCGGGTGATAGCTTCCCTTTCACTTTGAACCGACGAAGTCCTATGATAGGGGACACCTTGAGATAGACATAGTCCCCTACGTTGAAAATAAGCTCTCTTCTTCGTATATCGGCATAGCTCTTTTGTCGGGTCTGGGCTATTCTCAAGTTGTTACGGATTTCTCTCACTTTCGCCTCGGCTTCTTGTAGTACCTCTGACCCAAACACTTTGCTCTTCCCAGTTTGGTTCCAAAACAACGGAGTCCTGCACTTCCTCCCATCAACGCCTCGAAGGGTGATATCTTCATACTAGCCTGATAGCTGTTGTTATATGAGAACTCCGCATATGGTAAGTTTTTATCCCAACTCCTATTGTTCTTGAGTGCACAAGCTCTCAACATATCCTCAAGGATTTGATTGGTCCTTTCAGTCTGCCCGTCAGTCTGTGGGTGGTATGCGGAACTAAAGTTCAGATGAGTCCCCATGGTTTCATGTAACTTCTGCCAAAACCTTGAGGTGAACTGTGTCCCTCGATCTGACACTATCTTCTTTGGCACTCCATGAAAACACACGATTCTTGACATGTACAATTATGCCAATTTGGATCCGTTGTAGCTTTCTTTCACGGGGATGAAATGAGCTACCTTAGTCACTCTGTCGATTATGACCCATATCGAATCATATCCCGATCTGGTCCTAGGCAGTCCCACTATGAAGTCCATATCTATTTCTTCCCATTTCCATTCGGGCACTTTGAGTGGTTGCAACAGTCCCGCGGGTCATTGATGTTTTGCTTTTACTAGCTGACATGTGTCACATAGGGCAACATGCTCCGCAACATCCCGCTTCATGCCATACCACCAATATCTGCTTTTGAGGTCATGATACATCTTCGTACTCCCAGGATGGATGGAATAGTCGGAATCATGAGTCTCCCTCAGAATTAGCTCACGGATCTCCTTTACCTCTGGTACACATATTCTTCTCCCATGCCACACCGTACCTTGTTCATCCTCTCTAAACCCAGGACCTTTATTCTCCTTGATGAGTCTTCTGATTTCTTGTATTTTCTCGTCATCCCTCTGACCATTGCGTATCTCTTGCTCCAATGTGGAGTTCACTTCCATGGCGACGGCCTCACCATTATTCACCAGGAATAGATCGAGTTTTGCAAATTCCTCCCTCAATTCCTTAGGCGTGTCGTTTAAGCTCAACATGTTGACATGTACTTTTCGGCTTAAAGCGTCTGCCACGACGTTCGCTTTCCCAGGATCATAGTTGATACCCACGTCAAAGTCGTTGATTAGCTCTAACCATCTTCTTTGTCTGAGGTTGAGGTCTGGCTGTGTGAAAATGTACTTTAAGCTCTTATGATCTGTATATATCTCTGTCCTCTTTCCCATCAAGTAGTGCCGCCAAAGCTTCAATGCGTGGACCACTGCGGCAAGCTCTAGGTCGTGCGTAGGATAGTTCTTCTCGTGGTTTCAAAGCTGCCGGGACGCATAGGCAACGACATGCCCCTCTTGCATAAGAACACATCCTAACCCATGTCCAGAAGCATCACAATATACCAAAAAATTCTTCTGCATGTCTAGCATAACTAGCACTGGGGCTGTTGTCAATCTTTTCTTCAGCTCTTGGAAACTTGCCTCACACTCCGGAGTCCATGTGAATGTGATTCCCTTCTCTAGCAATTTGGTGAGGGGTCTTGAGATCTTGGAGAAGCCCTCAATGAACCGTCGATAGTACCCAGCAAATCCTAAGAAGCTTCGGATCTCCCCGACATTTTCAGAGGTCTTCCACTTCTTCACATCCGCGATCTTGGCGGGATCCACGGAGATTCCTCCTTCCGAGATTATATGTCCTAAGAAGGGAACTATCTTCAGCCAAAACTCACATTTGCTTAGCTTGGCATATAGTTGGTGTTCTCTCAACTTTTGCAACACTAGTCTTAGATGTTTCTCGTGCTCTTCTTCATCGTTGGAGAAGGTGAGAATGTCATCGATGAAAACCACCACAAATTTGTCCAAATATTCCATGAATACCTTGTTCATGAGATACATGAAGTACACCGGGGCATTAGTTAGCCCAAACGGCATAACGGTGTATTCATACAGCTCGTACCAAGATACGAAAGCTGTCTTGGGAATGTCAGTTGGTCTTATCTTCAGTTGGTGATATCCCGACCTGAGATCGATTTTTGAGAATACACAAGCCCCTCTCAACTGATCAAATAGGTCTTCAATGCGAGGTAATGGATACTTATTCTTGAGGGTTACCTCATTCAACGCACGGTAGTTTACGCATAGCCTTTGGGTTCCATCCTTCTTGGGCACAAATATCACTGGAGCTCCCCATGGCGAGGAACTAGGACGAATATACCCTTTCTCCGTCAATTCCCGGATATGTTCTTTGAGCTCTTCTAGTTGTTTAGAATCCATCTGGTAAGGCCTCTTGTATATCGGGGCGGTTCCAGGCATTAGTTCAATCGCGAACTCCACTTCACGATCTTGGGGCATACCTAACAACTCCTCAGGAAAAACGTCCGGATATTCCTTGATAACCCTTATCTCTTCCACTTCCAGTTCCACTTCCACTTGATTGAGTTTAATGCCCCTCTTAGGTTCTTGTATGGCTATGAACTTCACTTTTGTGCCACTAGTGTGAGTTAGTTCCTCCGTTCTAGTCGAACAATGGATGATGCCTTTATGTTTGGTCAACCAATCCATACCCAAAATAGTATCTATCCCTTGCAGGTTTATCACTATGAGGTTTGCAGTAAATACTACCCCATTAATGTCTAGGTTCACTTTGGGGCACACTTGTCTTGTTCTTATTTCTCCCCCTGGAGAGTTCACTGCTAATACATGATTCATTTGTGTTGTTGCTAGATCATGCCTCTTAACAAATCCTTGAGCAATGAACGAGTGGGTAGCACCAGAATCGAACAGAATGGTTGCAATGTGTAAATTTGCAGGGAACTTACCAATTACCACATCAGATGCCTCCTGTGCTTCTTCCATGGTCATATGGTTCACCCGTCCTCGCATCATATTCTGTTGCTGTGGCTGCATAGGCTTCTTCTTTGGGCACTTATGAGCGTAGTGCTCCACTTCACCACAGTTGAAGCATTGCACCCCAACTTTAGGTGCCTGACCTTTGTTGTCTTTGGGTGGGTTCTGTGGCCCTTGTCCTGCTGGTCGAGGTTGATAAGTGGGGCGTGGCTGCTGCACAATCTGACGCTGTGGCTGTACTGGTGCTGATGGAGGCCTGAAGTTCGGTTTGTACCCTCTCGGTGCTGAGTAGGGTACCACAGCACGACTCATCTACCCTGCAGGTTGCTGTACAAGACGTGGGCGTGTGTTGCTGCTTGACGCTTGATGTGACCATCCCGCCTTCCTCTTGTGTTCATTCTCCAAGGCTTTCATCTTCCTCTCCACTATGAATGCCCTGTCCACCATCTTTTGGAAACTTTCATATTCGTTGGAGGACATGGCACACTGCATTTCCATGGTGAGCCCTTCCATGAAACAGTCCTGTTTCTGCTCATCAGTTTGAATGTCCCGCGGTGCATAACGGGACAGTTGGGTTAACTTTGTGAGGTACTCCCTCACTGTCATGTTGCCCTGCTGCAGTCCCAAAAAATCTTTCCTCTTGTTCTTGAGCTCTCCCCTTGGTATGTAGTGGTTTCGGAAGCTGCGCTTGAACTCCTCCCAAGTTATGTTCTCGGGATCATGGTGGGCTGCCACGTAAGCGGTCCACCAATCAGCAGCGGGTCCATGCAACTGATGAGAGGCAAACAGCACCCTCTCATATCCTTGGCACTGTATGATCCTCATCTTGTTCTCAATGGTCTTGAGCCAATCATCTGCCTCCAGGGGTTCAGCAGCACTTGCAAACCTCGGGGGTTGAGTTCCTAGGAACTCACTCAACCTTGGTTGACGTGGTGCAGCCTGTTGGGGTGGAGCTTGGTGTAAGTTGGCCACCACTTTAGTCAAATTCTGGATGAGCTGATTTTGATTGTCGATCATCTGGTAGATAGGATCAGCTCCTCCTCGGCGACCACCCCTGCCTTGCTATCCAGGAAGGTGAGGATTGGCAGCCTCATTGTTGTTGTTGTTGTTGGGGTTGGCACCATGACCTCTTCCTCTTCCGGCCATCTATTATAATTAACCAAATGTCAACTTAATCATTACACTTTAATTTCCCACATTGCTTGTATAAACTTGAACTTTTGAGACATTAAAATTTAGACAATTTCTGAAAATCTTGCATAGATCTTTAGGCACCATGTCTCATACGAAAATAAATGCAACTATTGATTCATAGGGTTTCACACACAAAAGCAATTGCAATCATAAAGACGAGGTTGTGGACAAGTGCCCATGGCTCCCACAACTCATATCACACACCAAACGTTAACAAGCAAATAGGCAGGTTCTTGACTCGACTACTCGATAACATGCTGAAATAAGGGAAATGACTCTAAACGACTCGTACCACTGAACTGGCTCGTTGGGGTCTTCCTCATCATTGGGGCTGCCCTCGAAGTCCGCTCTAGGTGGGGAAGCTGCTGGTGGAGAAGTGCGGCAACGCTTGTACGCCCGACGGTCTGGGGAGTCAGGAGTCCATGTGTCATTCTCCGTGACACACAATTCATTCCTATCTCCTCTCTCCCTCGCCCTCAAGCTGGCGCGAAGCAATGCCTCAGTCTCCTTCAGGGTGTCACGAACATCCTGAAGCTCCTGTTGGCACTCCTGCAGTCGAGTGCTGAGCATAGCGGCATCCTCCAAGCACATGTCCATGTGATCATGGGAGGTCCCCTGTTGCACCGGCGGGTACTTGTACTCCGCGGTACCACTCTTAGGCTAGAAGACATACATGTACTCAGTCCTGTCTAGGTGGCCACGGTTGATGTAACTCTGGCAGGTGATGGCCTCCCAGGTGACATCCTTCTCAGTGTCGGCCTGAGTCACTCGACAAGATGGAGAGCGGTGAATCTTGAGCAGCTTGTTGTCATGGATGATCCTCATCTCTGAGCTCCATTCTTCCCGCTTTTCCCGGATGGTCTTGGTGGAGCTATAGTGGATGATTAGCTTGCCCACGTTGCCGGCGGTGTGGAGCATACGCCGAAAGCGGCGCAACAAGCCTCCTACTGCCAACCTGTAGGAGTGGTATGTCACCGGGCGGTTTTCCTCCCTCAAGGCAAGTGCAGCTTTAGGAACTCTCCCTCCGGTGGACTTGCGAGCGGTGCGGACCATGCGAACCATCTAAAACATAAAACATTTAAAATCAAGTTAGACAATAATTAAATAAATACTGTGTTTTGAATAAAAGTTGAGGTAAGATGAACAAATAAAACAAAGAAACAACATTAATTAACACTTTTACCCCACACCTTTTGTAAAATAGTTTTTAAGAACATAAGGTCCTTAAATACGTCCATTTCTACCTAGGTTCCACGTTCCTACGGGCAACCTGGCTCTGATACCACTTTTGTCGCACCCGGTTATTCCGTGGAACACCCGAGTGAATATCACATGCATGCCAGGATCATTTTCTCATACATGTGATGACAAATAGTGAAATATCATTAGATTACAGCCAAGTGTTCGAATATAAATAAGTCTTACATAGCATCTCGAAGGACGATAATATGTTCGCAATAATGTAGATAGATAAACAGCAGAAGATAAGTCTTTTGTGCTCCATCACAGGCGTTGCCCGGGGGACTCCGTGAACCTAGAATCCTTCTTTGGGTCCGAAGTCTTGGTCGTTGTACACCACGTCATTCCCTTGGCCTGAGCAGCAAATTGAAGCCAACAGAAAAGCAAGTTTAAGTACCGTAGGTACTCAGCAAGTGTGGAAAAGTTATGTCATGCATGGCTAGAACAAGGAGAGGTTGAGCTCATAGTTGAAGCACTACGCAATTAATACCCTATACCTTAGCTTTATTAAGCACCTACATTAGTGAAATGGTCCCAATCCCCTAACCCATCATCAATGTCATGTAATCATAACTTCATATTCAATGTTAAGCTCCCCACTTAACATCTTCCACTTCCCAATTCATCATCATCTAATCATGAATAAGTCTAGCAGATAAAACTTGCAAACTGTTATCACACAACTTTGATTACTATGTAACAACACAATGAGCAAGCGGTACTCATATCCGCGAGGGATGGTGATTCGAATCAAACACTGCCGGCTTACTCGACACATACGCCTGCCTCTGAAGACCCAAATCTAGCGTCCTTCATTACGTTGTATGTGGCAACCTTTTGCATACACCTGACTGTAGAAACGGTCGCGCCGTCTCGGGCTCATAGGTCTAACGAGACAATGTGATATGCCTCTGCAATCCAGTTAACCTGGTACATCGGTTTCCTGGGTCCCATATACCAGTAAGCATCCGGTACACAACTTAATACTTGCTCAGCGGGGCCGCACACGAGAACGGTCCTTAACCGACACAGGCAGAGCTACTCAACCAAGACCTCGTCTTGTCACTGCCTATACTCTCTTCCCATTCTCATCTTTGGAAACATAACCTTTAGTTTGCTTATTCAACCATACCCTTGTGATACCAAACTATAGCTCGCGAGTAGATTCCAACTACTCGACTTCTACCGGATGTCATAACCTAGTTAGCATGGCAATGGTCTACAGAGGGGACACTTCTTCTACACTTGACTAAAGGTTTTATTTGGTCATGCAGTTGGAGTATAAATCATTCCTGATCTAGTGCACAAACAAACTCTAAACCATAGTAGTGAACAAAGTAAAACTTTATAAACAACTTAAATGGAAACCAGAGCTTGCCTTTGTTTTGCAGGTGACTAAAGTCAGATATAGTATGAAGTTAGTTGGTGATGACTTGAAGCTTAATCACGGCTTCTTCGTGCTCCTTGATCCAAGCTTCACTTCTTCTCCACTTCTTCACGTATAATCACTACACGTTATGAACATGCACATGTATTCAATTATAAATATTTTTCCATCAAAGCCTAATGACAAGTTAAATTTAGGATTCTGTTTCTAGGCTGGAATGGAGATAATCCTAGTGGATGAAGCTAGATTTAGCAAAGGGAGATCAAATGCTAAGTGTTCTTCTTATTATTGCATTTTCCCCTAAGACAAGTATATAGAAACATACTGAACCAGAGCTCAAATTAATCTGAGAATTTTCCTGTCAGTTCTCTGTCACAAGAAAACATTCTGGTCCATATTTCAAAACTGTTCATGAGTAGTTCATCCAGAACAATTCCCTAAGCATTTAGGAAAAAAGGAATTAATTCTGAATAAATTTGCACTTTCATGCAAATTCATGTGGACCACAATATCAACCATAGCTCAGGGAGCATGCATGAATTTTCCTAGGGTTTTTGGAGCTACGAATTGCCCAGCACTGATTTTTTCAAGTGGGGATTTTCTTTGAATAAGGTTTCTGGACTTTTTAAACACAGCAACTTGTAATCTGAATTTTCATACACAAATCAATTCCAAATGAGCTGAAAATTTAGCAGGAGTTCAATAACATACTAATGAATATTCTGGCAGACCTTGGGGAATTTTGGATGAACCAAACTCCCTCCAAAATTCTTTTACTGAAAAGTTTCAAAGCATTTTCCAGAATTTATTTTTGACTTTCGTACAAATTGGGGTACAAATTTGGATAGATCTCTTCAATCTGAATCTAACCCAATTTGAATCACCCAATTTTGAGTTTCCTAGCAAAAGTTATGAATTTGTGAAATTTGGCTACACTCTGGAATTTTCTTTCTATTTTAAATCCTCTGTACAGTAGCTGGGCCCGCGGAATTGAAATCCAGCCACTCCGGTGCGAGCCACACCGAAGCTACAGACTTTCCCCCCGTGGACACAAAGGATCTCGGCTTCACAGAGGATCCCACAGCACAGTTTATCACGCTGACAGGCGGGCCCGGCCCAGCCTTCTTCTTCCTCGGTCCCTTTTCCCGCGCGCGCCTTTTACCTCGCCGGTGCGGCGGCGCTGCTTCATATCTCGCGTTTCCGGCGGATTCCCAGCTTAAAACTCGCCGCTAGCCCCAAACTCGACGTGAGGAACTCGTCCCCGCGCTCACCAAAGGCCGGCGACAGCTCTAAACCACCATGCGACGCGCGGCAGCTCGGTTTCCCCTCCGGCGACGTCAAGCTCCATCGAGAGACCCCTAAACCAGAGAGGCTTTGCTCCTAAAGCATCAGTGGGTCGTGGGCATGCTCGACATGGACTCGGTTTTGATCGGGAATGGTTCTAGATAGGTCCCCACCGTGCGCCCAAGGCGATTTTTCCTGTGGCGACGAAGAACCCGGCATTCTACGGCTAGGGTTGATGAAATTGAGCACCGGTTGGACGAGGAGGACCGTAGGAGTCTAAAGAACATGCTCATAGATCATAAATGGAAGCAAATAAGTATTGGAGAAGAATTTTCAGATTTTTGCGCGGCAGTCCGAAGAACCCGCCAGGGAGAAAATCCAAATTCTGGTTGGTTCCTCCCATGAAATGGCTCCAAATTTGAGGGACAGCACGAGGAGATGATCACTGACCTTTGCCATGGCTTCGTTGCTCGTGAAACACAGCAGAGGCTCGGTTTGACGTCGAGGCGCCTAGGTCAGTTTGTCGGCAAGAAACTAGCTCGCCGACGTGGTTATCGACCACGTCACTTCGATTGAGTACTCTGGGAAGCTTGAGAGGGTGTGGGCAACACCGTTTTTGCGCTCGGCCGGGAGTCAGAGCTCTCGGTGCGTGATGGCGATGAAGCTAGACGCCGGAGCTCGAGGGCGGCACAAAACTTCCATGGAGAGTCGGTGTGGAGGGGAGGAAGGGAAACATTGAGTGTTTAACCACTGAGGCGACATGTACACGGTGATATTTCCCTCCTCTCGGCATCCTGATCGTGAGAACAGGAGGAGGCATCGGTTGGTTGAGAGACTCGGGAGGTGGCGCGCCGAGCTCGGTCGGTTCGAGTGAAAAACAGAGTAACCCAGTGACTTCAGTAGCAAGTATGAACATCTCAATGACAAGTGGGCCCCGTTTCTTTTCTCTCTCAAAATATCTCCAATTTGGCATAGTGCAAACTTCAGTCCTGAGGAGCTCAAATTTGAAATCCATTTGGGCAAATTGACAAGGTTTACCTCAGTTTAAATTTGAATTCAAATTCTGATGAAACTCAAAACCTCTTTGACATACAAATCAAAGTATCTCCAAATTTTGTCAAACTTTGCCATCCCACTAATTTGAACCTGAAGAATTCAAATATGGATTCAAACTTTTAATTTGGCGGCTGAAAAGGGGAGGTTTACAACCACAGTTTGCATCCTTCGTTTGAGATGGCCACATTTGAATTTAAGTGAACATTTGGATTCAAAAGTGGACTTTGAAATATGTCCTTGCACATGTAAACTTTACACATGAGGTTTAATCCAACCTTGGTTTAACACATCTGAAATGAGTATTAGAGCTCGGTTGGTTAGACATCCCTGTGTATCATCATGTGTTAAAAAGTTCTTGTAAGTCCCATTTTCTTGAATTTTAACCCAATTTTATTCACAACTCAAGTTTTTCATTTACAAGTTTTTGGGTCTTCTACATCGGATGGATCTGAAATTTGATATTTGACTTAAGGATATTAAGATGAACATCCTAGCCATGTTTGAGAGTTATCCACAAAGTGGATCTCCAGTAAAAATTCCCAACATTTTAAATGTGAGGGAATTAATTCTGGAAAAATAATGTGTTTCGAGGACTGAAACTTGTTTTGATGGATAGTACTCAGAGAGCTGAATCCAACAAAATTTGGTTCACTAAATTTGGACATTCCTAGCAAAAGTTATGGGCTTCTAAAGTTTTGGAGAGAAAACTAAAAAAGAAAACACGAAATGTTTAAAGTACTGACACTGGGGCCCATGCCACAGTGCCTTCGTCTACCTTCCGCCGGCGCCCGAGCATGCGCTGAATAGCAGCAGTGGCGCGAGCTGTTCTCGCCCTACAACGGATGATTTCCAAAGCGGCTTCTTCCTACACCCTCCTTGTATCATGGTACACACGCCGGACATCATCGCGCACCTCGGTATCACCAGAAAACCTATCGGCGATGGTGGCTGCGGAAATCAGTTCAGGTCCGACGGTGAGAACACAGCTCATTAGAAAACACGACCATCTAAGGGGTCGTATAGCACCACCGGGGCACGGGAAGCTAACCCTACCTCCCTCTTGGCTGGAGATCGCCAGGAAGATACACTTCACCGGTGATCCAAAGCCTTCTTCACCGGCGCCGGTGAAAACCGGTGCTACGATCACCGGCTGGATGATCATTGCTGAGATCCGGCCTAAATGATGTTAGGCTCTACCCTAGCTCTAGCTAAACAAGAAAATCCGATGATCAAGTGATCGGGGTGAATTTTTGGTTTTGGTTCTCGCGGTTCTATACGGCGGCCGAAAGCAAAACTGAAATTCTGGCTAACTGGCATTGAACTAGCTTAACCGGGTCTAGTACGATGAACTAGGGTTGGTTTCTAACCTCTGTGACCATTTGTTCGAGCTGGAGAGGGAGTGGTTCGCCCGGGCGATGAAAACTTCCGTCGGCGCCTTTGCTCTGTCCCGAGGAAGAAGATCGCCGGGTACAGCTCAAAGGACGCCATGAACTAGCTCGGGGCTGCATCAAGGATGTCGAGGGGTTGTAGGCGATCCCATTTGCAGCCTCAGATCGGTGTGAAACTCCCGGGTTCGGCCAGTCGACGGTGAGGGGTTGAGCTCGGGCGAGCGGCGATGGTGGTGTGGGTTTTCTGCGTGAGGAACCGAGGAAAGATGAGTGAAACGTGTTTTGGCCGGCTCGGGCCCAGGGATAAGAAGTGCTGGGGCATCGCCCGTCAGCCAGAGATCGAGAACAGCTGCTGGCAGCTGCCTCCTTGCCGTGGCGTCCACGGGAGCACGCGCAGGAAACCGAGTGGCTCGGTTGGAGTCGGTTCTTTTGGCTGTGAGGATGACAGTGGGCTCTACAATTCAAATTTGTCCTCAGAAATTCAATGTGAGGACCCCGCCGTCCCGATCACTCACGGGGACGGGATACCTCGCCCGGGAATCGCATTGGGTGGTGCCGTGCGATGCGGCACCCAACAGCACACATAATAAAGCATCATATTACCTAAATCAAGCGGAAACTTACAAAGTTTTGACTTTACAAATACTTCTAAAAATACACTACAGCGGAAGACTATTACAACTCACGACTCATATCTATGCTAAGCAACAGAGAAGGTGTCCAGCCCGCGGAACCTTCTCACTAGCAACACTATCACAGTAGCAGCGGCAGGGGTTGCCCTGAGTTCACCACTCGGAGAGTTCCGAATCTCCTTAGGCACCCGTACATCTCAGCGTTCAGTTATTTCCTGCAAAACAACTTGTGCAGTATCTGTGAGCACGAAGCTCAGCAAGACTGACCCGTCACCCTAGTCATGAAACTCTATATGATGGAAATAGAGGGCTGATTATAGCATTTTTCATAAATGATGAACTTGAGCTAAAGGAGAGTCCTTACTTCCAGTTTTAATCAACTTTTATAGACCTCGCGCAACTTACATCGAGACTCCACAATCAAACAAGAAACGCTTCATCTCGATGTCACTTGCCCGAGGTGAAAGTAACTTTAGTGAACTACCCTAGACTCATACAGACCTTGCGCCATCAACGTCGAGACTCCACAATCAAACAAGAAACGCTTTGCCTCGACGCTTCTAGCCCAAGGTGGAAATTAAATTTAGTGAAGTGTTGATCGTTCCTCATCTCCATTATTAGGATTACCCACGAAGCATATTAAATATTTCCCGGTTTATTACTACGTCACGACGCAGAGAACAAGTATGCTCACTACCGCGAGCGACGGTGATTGCAATCAAAAACACCAGGCTGACACGACACGTACGCCCGTACTCGACGTTGCACACAGCAACCGTCACTGACGTCGTACGTGGCCACCTTTCACACGACACCCAAATGTCGAACCGGTCCCACCGACTAGGATTAAGTCTCTCTACAGCAAACCCTCGTAGAGCAGACTTCTCTATCCTTTCAGCATCGGCATCAGACGGTGAGGTATGCCTCGACACCCAGGTTAACATGTTACATCGGTTTCCTGGGACCCATAAAGCCAGTATGCATCCGGTACACAACTCAAACTTGCCCAACGGGCCGCACACGAGAACGGGCCTTAATCGACTCAGACATAGACTAGGCTCACAGGACCACGTCCTTGACCTTCCATCCACTGCCCGGTCTCCATTCCCACTACGAGGATCAATTCCCAACTCTTCCGATTGATCCCCCTAAATCCCTGTTCACGAGTAGGAATCTGCCCACTCGAGGTTTGCTTCTTTTAATCCACTTTTGTTGAGATCAGCAGTTATAATTACTTGATAACATATCCTACATTAAACTCCAGGGTTTTTCTGGGTCATGCATTTGGGGTTTCATACCATCTAGACGTAATGCACTAAATACAATGCTAGACGTATGAAGTGAACACAAATAAAAACTTGTAATTTGATGCAAACCGGGGCTTGCCTTTGTTTTGCAGGTGACTTATATATATATGCAGTTAGTGAAGATCACTTGGTGCTTGCTCAACCTCTTTCCTCCTTCCTTGATTTCTACTCCGATGATTTCAACTCCTCCACGTAGATACTACACGTGAAGAATATGCATATTGTTTAATTGTGAAGACTTTGCTACAAGTCCTATTAACAAGTTTTCAAAAACTGGAACTCTGTTTAAGAATTTAAAATGACACTTTTGCTAGTGGTTTAGGTTTGGATCTAAACACATGATTAAATGCTAAGTGGTTTTCCCCCTCTTCTATATTGATCACATAAAGAGGTTAAAAAGAACAGGGGTGATCCAGGGCTCCAATGGAGCTGAGGATTTTCATGTGTGTTCCTTGTCACAAGAAAACACTCTGGACCAAAAAATTAGCACTTTTTATTGAGTGGTTTGTTCAGAATACTTTTCCAAGCAATTAAGCAATGAAGAATTAATTCTGAGAGCACACCCATGTTCCTGCAAAAATTAGTGAACTACAATTTCCATTATAGCTCATAGAGTTTGCATGAATTTTCCTAGCATTTTTGGAGCTAAGGAATAGCTAGAACTGAATTTCCAAGTTTTGGAAATTCTCTGAAATTGTTTTCTGTATTCATTTGAATACAGAAAATTAAAATCAGAATTAACCTAACTAAATCAACTCCAAATGAGTTGAGAATTTTACAGGTGTTCACTAATACCCTAAAGACTATTCTGGCAAAATTTGAGGATTTTTGGATTAACCAAACTCCCTCTAAAATTCTTTTGCTAGAAATTTTAAAGAATTTTACAGAATTAAATAAAGGGTTTCATACAAATTGGGTTCTACATTTGGATAGTA
The DNA here is from genome assembly GCA_030760725.1 of Neostapfia colusana. NCBI lineage: Eukaryota > Viridiplantae > Streptophyta > Magnoliopsida > Poales > Poaceae > Neostapfia > Neostapfia colusana. The sequence goes on along the minus strand of JASWHV010000009.1, from coordinate 35,237,325 downwards.
CTCTATCAGAGGAATCCAACAAAATTTGTTTCGCAATTTTTGGATTCTCCTACCCAAAGTTGTAGCTATTCAAAGTTTGAACTGAAAACTGAAATTCCCCAAAATGTTCAAATACTGGCTGTGGGTCCGGGGACAGGTGTCACGCGTCGGGGAAAGCCACACGGGGCTACTGAGTATTTCCCGCGCCTCCACACGCGATCCCCGCGCCACAGTCGATCAAAGACTAAAACATCCGTCGCTGACCTGCGGGACCCACCGGGTCATCTCCTACCTCCGGCCGAACAGAACTCGCGGCGGCGCCCTCCGACGAGCCTCACCGGAACGACCTTACCGGCCACCTCCCGGCCCCTTGCTCGCCGCCCCTCCATATTCTGACCTGCTGAAAACGTTGGGAGGCTCGCCGGCGGCCATAGATCGCCGGAAAACCTTGCGCACCGGGGTCAGCAACGATTAGGGTTCCGGCGAGCCGGTGCAAGGCGAATTGTCCACCAAACGATCGATTCTTTGTCTCTAGAGCACCAGGGGAGCATGTAGCCGCTAGAATTGGCCCCCAAAACCATCAGCGAGCACTCTAACCCCGTCGGCACCGTGCGGCCGACTTGGCCCGGAAATTTTTCCGTGGCAAAAACGTGGAATTCTCACCCTACCCTTAATTTCTCAACCTAGGATCGAGGGAGGAGGTACTCTAGCTATAGGGGAAACTTCTGTGCGAAGTGTGACGCAAAACCATCAAGAATCAACACCGAATTGCACAATTTCTTACCTCGGGGTCGTTTTGGCCGCCCGAGAGTAATTCCCGAAATTATCCTCTGAGGAGCAACGGCTTGGACTAAGCTTCGGGGAGGAGTAGCTAGGATCACCGGCGCACCGCTGAGTGAGCTCGCTTGGGCTTGACTTGCCGCGGTTCAGGCTGTCCACGGCGACCGGGCTCGTGTTCTTCACCGTTCAACACGGAAGCAACGACACCCTACCGGTTTTCGGTAGACACGAGCATGAGGCTGTGGTGAGACACTGCTAGCAATCTAGAGCACACTTGGACAACGCTTTTTGCTGTGGAGCTCATGACCCAGTGGCAACCGGCGGTGGTGTGCGATCGGGAGAACCGAGCGGGCGCCGCTGCTTGCGGGAGGGCGAAAGAACAGTGCGATGTAAGCTACGGTGAAGAGAAGAATTCGTGTTGTGCCACACGCGTGAGAGATAAGGGCGAGGTGGGTCTCGGAACAGCAGGACGTGGCGGCGGTGACCGTGGCCTGAGCTGCTCGGTGTCGCCCGGGGTGAAATTTCCTCGATGGAGTGAAAGACAGAGGAGACTTAGGGTGCAAGTCTAATACCACTATGACTTGTGGGTCCCACTGCCCCCTTCTTATCCCATCTCATTTTTCTCACAAATATCTCCACAGTCTGACAAATAATCCATCCAAATGTTTAAAAATTGGAAACTGAGCTCATTTGACAAGTTTGGACAAATTCCACGCAAATTCAAATGTTCATTTGAATTCTTTGCACATTTGACTCCCTTTGGAAAAATGGGCAGCAAGACTTTTCAAAAATTAATGAAACTTTGCCACCCCACTAATTTGGACCTAAGGAATCCAAATATGCCACTTGATCCTTGTGTTACCTGCTGCAAACAATAGTTTTTCTCACTTGAAGTTTGAATTTACCTTTAGTCCATCTCTGATTTTTAAACCCTTCACTTGCACTTGAGCTCTTCATTTCTGGGGTTTTAATCTACATGAGGTCCATCCATGCAGCAACCCTAAGTTTGTTTAGAAGAATTCTCACCAATGTTATCATATGTGGGAAAAAGTTTCAACTAAGCCCCTTTTTCATACACATGACTCCAACATTTGTGCAAACTCATGTTTCTTTGTATTCACATTTTTGGGACTTTTACAATCCTCCCCCCTTAAAAGAATCTCGTCCCGAGATTACAAAAGAAAGATGAGACGGAAGGTAATTACAACAACTACGACAGAAGTTCCGGATAGTTCTTGTGGAGGTAATCTTCACTTTCCCACGTTGCTTCTTCCGGTGTGTGATTACTCCACATGACTTTGTAAAATTTCAAAGCCCGATTTCGAGTGATCCGGCTCTTCTCGTCGATAATCTTGATTGGCTTCTCGGTGTAGGTGAGGTCCGGTTGCAATACTTCCATGTCTTCCGAAAGGATGTCCGTCGGTTTCTTCAAACACTTTCTCAAGTGTGAGACATGGAAGATATCGTGGATGCCCGATAAGGATGGCGGCAGCTCCAAACGGTAGGCCACCGGCCCACACCGTTCCGTAATAAGGAACGGACCCACAAAGCGAGGAGCTAGCTTTCCCTTGACCCCAAATCGATGAATTCCCTTCATCGGTGATACTCGGAGATAAACGTGATCTCCGACTTCAAAACTCAAGGGTCGGCGTCGCTGGTCCGCATAGCTCTTCTGGCGAGATTGAGCGGCCCTGAGGTTCTCTTGAATCAGCTGGACTCGCTCTTTGGCATCTTTTACAAGATCAATGCCGAAAATCACCCTCTCGCCAGATTCACACCAATTGAGTGGTGTGCGGCACTTCCTGCCATAAAGTGCTTCGTATGGTGCCATTTTAATACTGGATTGGTAACCATTGTTGTAAGAGAACTCTGCTAATGGCAAATGGTTATCCCAGTTCTTTCCATGATCTATGGCACATGCCCTCAGCATATCCTCCAGAATCTGGTTCACCCTTTCAGTTTGACCGTCCGTCTGGGGATGGTATGCTGAGCTGCTGATTAACTTTGTTCCTAGAGATTCATGTAGTTGCTCCCAGAAACGAGCAACAAATATTGAACCTCGGTCCGATATGATGGTCTTGGGGACTCCATGTGGGCACACAATCCTTGAAAGATACAACTCTGCATATTGTCTAGTTGAAAATCTTGTACTCACTGGGATGAAGTGGGCTGATTCTGTTAAGCGATCAACAATCACCCAAATGGAGTCATGCTTTCTGGACGTGAGAGGTAGTCCAACAATAAAATCCATGCTGATGGCCTCCCACTTCCATGCCGGAATACTTAATGGTTGTAGCATTCCTGCTTTCTTTATGTGGTCAGCTTTGACTCGCCGACATGTATCACACTCAGATACATACTTGGCAATTTCTCGCTTCATCCGAGTCCACCAAAATTTTGTCTTCAGGTCTTGATACATATTATTGCTCACTGGATGTATCGAATACTTGGACGTATGAGCTTCATCGAGGATTTTCTTCCTTAGCTTCAGGTTCCGGGGCACCACGATACGGTTGTTAAACCATAACACACCTTGTTCATCTTCCCGGAAACATTTCATTTTATCCTCATTGATTCTTGCCCGGATTTTCCGCATTCCTTTATCCCTCTTCTGGGCTTGTACAATCTCTTCTCTAATGGTAGGCACCAGAGCAAGATTATACAACGCTCCATACGGAATCACCCGCAAGCTTGGTTCTTCATCCTCATCCGGAACAACTGCCAAGTTATTAACGTGGGACTTACGACTGAGTGCATCAGCCACCACGTTAGCTTTGCCCGGATGGTAATGGATCTCGAGCTCATAGTCTTTAATTAATTCCAGCCATCTCCGCTGCCTCATATTAATATCCTTCTGAGTGAATATATATTTGAGGCTCTTGTGGTCGGTGTAGAGGTGCACTAAATTTCCAAGTAAATAGTGCCTCCACATCTTCAACGCAAGCACCACCGCAGCAAGCTCTAGGTCATGAGTGGGGTAGTGCTGCTCATGGTTGCGGAGTTGACGAGACCCATACGCGATCACGCGTCTATCTTGCATTAAGACGCAGCCAAGTCCAATGCCTGAGGCATCGCAATAAACATCAAATGGCTTTGTTGTATCCGGTTGGGCTAACACCGGTGCCGTTGTGAGATGTTTCTTTAGAGTTTGAAATGCCTCTTCACAGGCCTCTGTCCACACATACTTGCTGCTCTTCTTTAATAACTCTGTCATTGGTTTAGCCACCTTCGAGAAGCTGGGAATAAATCTCCGATAGTAACCCGCTAGCCCCAGAAAACTGCGGATTTGATGAACAGATGTTGGAGACTCCCACTTCAGGACTTGCTCAATTTTAGTTGGATCCACGGCCACACCCTCTGCTGAAATAATGTGGCCTAAGAATGGTACTTTGCTGATCCAAAATTCACACTTGCTGAATTTGGCATACAGCTTATGTTCTCGTAGGCGTTGGAGCACAATATGGAGATGTTTGGTGTGCTCCTCCTCCGATTTGGAGTATACGAGAATGTCATCGATGAAAACCACGACGAATTGATCCAACTCTGGCATGAATACAGAATTCATGAGATACATGAAATGTGCAGGTGCATTTGTTAGCCCGAAAGACATGACTAGATACTCATAGAGCCCGTATCTAGTCGAGAAGGCCGTCTTCGGTATATCCTCCGCTCTGATCTTTATCTGATGATAACCAGACCGTAAGTCCATCTTGGAGAATACCTTGGCACCCACTAACTGATCAAATAATATATCGATCCACGACAGTGGATATTTATTTTTGATCGTCACTGCATTCAGCGGCCGATAATCCACACATAATCGAAGTGACTCATCCTTTTTCTTCACAAAGAGGGCTGAACAGCCCCATGGCGATGAGCTTGGTCGGATGAACCCTTTGTCCATTAAGTCCTTTAGCTGTTCCTTCAGTTCAGCTAATTCCTTCGGAGACATTTTGTACGGCCTCCGAGATATTGGTGTGGTTCCCGGTGCTAACTCGATCTTGAATACCACATCCCTCTCAGGCGGCATCCCTGGAAGATCGTTGGGAAACACATCTGGGTACTCACGGACCACTGGAATATCCTCCAGTTTCGCGGTCACACTGTGGTACACCACTGGATTTTTAGAATCCACGGCTTCAAGTATGAGCGTTTGGAGACCGTAGATTGGAGAGTCCAAACTAACAATCCGTGGACCAATATCGAGAACAGCCCCGTGGTAGTTCATCCACGCCATTCCTAGAATCATGTCGATCTTTTGCCCCTCTAACACAATGAGGGTTGTGGGGTATAAGTTTCCACCTAAGCACAAGGGTGCTTTGATCACTACTTCATTAGCGGCTATATTTCCACCAGGTGAGCGGATAAGATATTGATCCTTCGGTGTAGAGGTGGAGAGCTCAGCTTTGCACACAAACATCCTGCTGATGAAATTGTGTGTAGCTCCAGAGTCAAACAGAATTAATACGGGCAGTCCATTTAGGGTGAACATTCCCGCTAGCACAGGTGCCCCATCTGGCACATCCTCTAGAGCTGTATGATAAATGCACCCGGATTTTGGTGTTGTTCCTTGAAGCTGAGCACGGGGTTGATTTATACCATGCTTTGGTGTAGTATCTCTGTAGCGTATCCTTTCTGGACACTTCCTGCTGATGTGACCCAAGTACCTGCACGTGAAGCACGGTTTCTCAGCCGGTTCCTGGTTGCCCTGTGCATGGACCTTGGTGGTATTCTGCTGCGGCAAGAACACTTGAGGAGCAGAATAACGTGGCTGCCTATACCGTTGTTGCAGCTGTCCGAAATCAGAGTATTGGGACGGACGACCGGAATATTGCTGGAGTCGTCGAGCCGGCTGCATCAGCTGACAGTTCAAGGTACTGTCTACCACCCTGTATTTCTGCGGAGCACTACTGCTGCTCTCCGGTGGTACATGGTGCTTCCTTTTCTCAGCCTGCACTTCCCGCTGAGCATCTTCAACCATGATGGCAGCACTCATCAATTCGTTGAAGTTCTTTCGATCAGCTAACACGAGTCTCTCCTTTAGCTTGGGATTGAGGCTGCGGAAGAACCACTCACACTTTTGTGCTTCGGCGTTCACATGTTGAGGCGCATACTGTGCCAACTTGTTGAACACTCGCGAATGCTCGTATGCACCCCTCCCTCCTTGTTTTAAGGCCAGGAACTCCTCAAGTTTCCGCTGAATTATTCCGGACGGAACATGATACGCCAGAAACGCCTTCCGGAATTCTGCCCATGAAACGTCATGTCCATCTGGTAAGGAGGCGAGTTGATTTACCCACCATGCACTGGCGGACCCGTGAAGTTGTTGCGCTGCGTATAAAACCTTCTGCTGTTCGGTGCATTGAAGCAACCCGAACTTAGATTCAATGGTACGGATCCAGCTATCCGCCACCAGAGGATCCTCAGATTCAATGAAAACCGGTGGTTGAGTTGCCAAGAACTCAACATAGGAATTCAGTTGCGGTTGGCGCAAGTCTTCGTCTTGACATCCCCCTTGACGGGATGTATTCATCACTAGGGTGCGGAGCAAGTCGGTTCGCTCATCGCCTGCACTCGTCATGGTGGCCAGAATGCCCGCCATTGTGACCGTGGGTGAAAGCCCTGGTGGAGGCTGCTGTTGCGGAGCTCGCTGCTCCCGCTGTGGAGAGTTATCACCACCACCACCACTGGAACCACCCACCTCACTCATGGAACGAGTTCGCACCATTCTGCAATTGCAAGAGTTTATTATCAGTTCAACACTATCACTTGATTTATTCCATAAACAACATAGTGTAACACTGATAATGAAACCCCAACATATAAGCAAAATGATTTAGGCGCAAACTGATGTATCTACAGTAAGGATTTACAAGCCGACTGATTGGTCCTTAAACAGATCAGATTCTGATCCAGTTAAAAGCACTTTCGTAACTCAAATTGAATATCAAAGTTAAAGTTAACTTTAATATCTTTCCAACGAGTATCCAAAAGCCTCCTAGGGATTTTTCTACAGGAAGTTATGGCTTAAAAACAGAAAGGTTCAGAGAGGTTTTGTTACTGTCCTGGTTCTGAACAGTTTGCCTTCAACTGAACTTTTCACCAACTTAATCTGTGATTTTGCTCTGGAGGTCTACAAGAACGCTGTAGAGCACTTGAAAATATTTCCAGAACTGTATCATACACCTTAATTGGTTAAAGCTACTCAGAGTTATGCTCTGTAAAAGTCCAGCAAAAATTTCTGCCAGAAACAGAGCACTCTGTTTTTTGAAATCTTTAAAACCTAGACACTCTCTCATTTGAATCTTAGTTCAAAATAAGAGTTCAATAACTAATATTTGTTTCAAACTTCCATTTTTAGTTGAAAGTTAGCTCATGACTCATTTCTTCATAGGGAAGGAGTTATTAAGTGTAGTACGGTGTTGATGCACCGTAAGAAGTATGTCGGTACTACGTTCCTCACCAAAAGAGAATCCTAAACCGGCTTATACCGGCATATACGTATGATAAGTGGCACTAAGACGGTCTCTCGCACACGTGTACTACCCGGGATACGTACGTGGTTAGTACCTGCAGAAGATCACTCAATAGTGGTGCACTCAAAGTTTTTCTCATTTCAGGCAGTTCTATAATTGAAAGTAAATACAAACGCCCGTATCATTGTCATACGGCCGTCCTTGAGTTAAGTCACGTCTCAAGGTACGTGATCGTGTTTCAACACCACACGACGGGGAACCCGAGTATGTCATGAACGGGTCGTCACGGTTGGGAATGTTATCAACCCAACGGATACCACCTAGTGCCCTGCAGGGCACGCCGATGGCAAGCGCTGCGTATGTCCTCCTGGGCTATTTCCAAACGAACACACTATCGCGTTACTGACCACGCGATGGGGTCTCCACTTACTTGCCTAATGCACGCTAGGGATCAGCGTTTCATATGAACTCAGGAACATGAAGAGTCCAAGAGTTTCATATTAACATCTCACACCAAGCTGTGAGATCTAACCCTGAACCACTTTCCTCGTCAGGGGAGCTAACCGAAATTGAACCGCTTTCGGTGGCGTTCCTTACCATTCTTACCAGAACGTAGGTGCGTCGTTACATAATTAAAATTCAGAATTATAACAAGTATGTTAGTACTGCCACCTTAAGTAACTATACTACTATAGTCCTTATGTGGGCCTACTATCGTTTCCTCACCGTATCCTAAGTTTTTGTCGTAATACAATCCTTATTCCGTGTGCCATTACCAATGCGGCTCTGATACCACGCTGTGAGGACCCCTCCGTCCCGATCACTCACGGGGACGGGATACCTCGCCCGGGAATCGCATTGGGTGGTGCCGTGCGATGCGGCACCCAACAGCACACATAATAAAGCATCATATTACCTAAATCAAGCGGAAACTTACAAAGTTTTGACTTTACAAATACTTCTAAAAATACACTACAGCGGAAGACTATTACAACTCACGACTCATATCTATGCTAAGCAACAGAGAAGGTGTCCAGCCCGCGGAACCTTCTCACTAGCAACACTATCACAGTAGCAGCGGCAGGGGTTGCCCTGAGTTCACCACTCGGAGAGTTCCGAATCTCCTTAGGCACCCGTACATCTCAGCGTACAGTTATTTCCTGCAAAACAACTTGTGCAGTATCTATGAGCACGAAGCTCAGCAAGACTGACCCGTCACCCTAGTCATGAAACTCTATATGATGGAAATAGAGGGCTGATTATAGCATTTTTCATAAACGATGAACTTGAGCTAAAGGAGAGTCCTTACTTCCAGTTTTAATCAACTTTTATAGACCTCGCGCAACTTACATTGAGACTCCACAATCAAACAAGAAATGCTTCATCTCGATGTCACTTGCCCGAGGTGAAAGTAACTTTAGTGAACTACCCTAGACTCATACAGACCTTGTGCCATCAACGTCGAGACTCCACAATCAAACAAGAAACGCTTTGCCTCGACGCTTCTAGCCCAAGGTGGAAATTAAATTTAGTGAAGTGTTGATCGTTCCTCATCTCCATTATGAGGATTACCCACGAAGCATATTAAATATTTCCCGGTTTATTACTACGTCACGACGCAGAGAACAAGTATGCTCACTACCTCGAGCGACGGTGATTGCAATCAAAAACACCCGGCTGACACGACACGTACGCCCGTACTCGACGTTGCACACAGCAACCGTCACTGACGTCGTACGTGGCCACCTTTCACACGACACCCAAATGTCGAACCGGTCCCACCGACTGGGATTAAGTCTCTCTACGGCAAACCCTCGTAGAGCAGACTTCTCTATTCTTTCAGCATCGGCATCAGACGGTGAGGTATGCCTCGACACCCAGGTTAACATGTTACATCGGTTTTCTGGGTCCCATATAGCCAGTATGCATCCGGTACACAACTCAAACTTGCCCAACGGGCCGCACACGAGAACGGGCCTTAATCGACTCAGACATAGACTAGGCTCACAGGACCACGTCCTTGACCTTCCATCCACTGCCCGGTCTCCATTCCCACTACGAGGATCAATTCCCAACTCTTCCGATTGATCCCCCTAAATCCCTGTTCACGAGTAGGAATCTGCCCACTCGAGGTTTGCTTCTTTTAATCCACTTTTGTTGAGATCAGCAGTTATAATTACTTGATAACATATCCTACATTAAACTCCAGGGTTTTCCTGGGTCATGCATTTGGGGTTTCATACCATCTAGACGTAATGCACTAAATACAATGCTAGACGTATGAAGTGAACACAAATAAAAACTTGTAATTTGATGCAAACCGGCGCTTGCCTTTGTTTTGCAGGTGACTTATATATATATGCAGTTAGTGAAGATCACTTGGTGCTTGCTCAACCTCTTTCCTCCTTCCTTGATTTCTACTCCGTTGATTTCAACTCCTCCACGTAGATACTACACGTGAAGAATATGCATATTGTTTAATTGTGAAGACTTTGCTACAAGTCCTATTAACAAGTTTTCAAAAACTGGAACTCTGTTTAAGAATTTAAAATGACACTTTTGCTAGTGGTTTAGGTTTGGATCTAAACACATGATTAAATGCTAAGTGGTTTCCCCCTCTTCTATATTGATCACCTAAGGAGGTTAAAAAGAACAGGGGTGATCCAGGACTCCAATGGAGCTGAGGATTTTCATGTGTGTTCCTTGTCACAAGAAAACACTCTGGACCAAAAATTAGCACTTTTTATTGAGTGGTTTGTTCAGAATACTTTTCCAAGCAATGAAGAATTAATTCTGAGATCACACCCATGTTCCTGCAAAAATTAGTGAACTACAATTTACATTATAGCTCATAGAGTTTGCATGAATTTTCCTAGCATTTTTGGAGCTAAGGAATAGCTAGAACTGAATTTCCAAGTTTTGGAAATTCTCTGAAATTGTTTTCTGTATTCATTTGAATACAGAAACTTAAAATCAGAATTAACTTAACTAAATCAACTCCAAATGAGTTGAGAATTTTAAAGGTGTTCAATAATACCCTAAAGACTATTCTGGAAAAATTTGAGGATTTTTGGATTAACCAAACTCCCTCTAAAATTCTTTTGCTAGAAATCTTTAATGAATTTTACAGAATTAAATAAAGGGTTTCATACAAATTGGGTTCTACATTTGGATAGTACTCTATCAGAGGAATCCAACAAAATTTGTTTCGCAATTTTTGGATTCTCCTACCCAAAGTTGTAGCTATTCAAAGTTTGAACTGAAAACTGAAATTCCCCAAAATGTTCAAATACTGGCTGTGGGTCCGGGGACAGGTGTCACGCGTCGGGGCAAGCCACACGGGGCTACTGAGTATTTCCCGCGCCTCCACACGCGATCCCCGCGCCACAGTCGATCAAAGACTAAAACATCCGTTGCTGACCTGCGGGACCCACCGGGTCATCTCCTACCTCCGGCCGAACAGAACTTGCGGCGGCGCCCTCCGACGAGCCTCACCGGAACGACCTTACCGGCCACCTCCCGGCCCCTTGCTCGCCGCCCCTCCATATTCTGACCTGCTGAACACGTTGGGAGGCTCGCCGGCGGCCATAGATCGCCGGAAAACCTTGCGCACCGGGGTCAGCAACGATTAGGGTTCCGGCGAGCCGGTGCAAGGCGAATTGTCCACCAAACGATCGATTCTTTGTCTCTAGAGCACCAGGGGAGCATGTAGCCGCTAGAATTGGCCCCCAAAACCATCAGCGAGCACTCTAACCCCGTCGGCACCGTGCGGCCGACTTGGCCCAGAAATTTTTCCGTGGCAAAAACGTGGAATTCTCACCCTACCCTTAATTTCTCAACCTAGGATCGAGGGAGGAGGTACTCTAGCTATAGGGGAAACTTCTGTGCGAAGTGTGACGCAAAACCATCAAGAATCAACACCGAATTGCACAATTTCTTACCTCGGGGTCGTTTTGGCCGCCCGAGAGTAATTCCCAAAATTATCCTCTGAGGAGCAACGGCTTGGACTAAGCTTCGTGGAGGAGTAGCTAGGATCACCGGCGCACCGCTGAGTGAGCTCGCTTGGGCTTGACTTGCCGTGGTTCAGGCTGTCCACGGCGACCGGGCTCGTGTTCTTCACCGTTCAACACGGAAGCAACGACACCCTACCGGTTTTCGGTAGACACGAGCATGAGGCTGTGGTGAGACACTGCTAGCAATCTAGAGCACACTTGGACAACGCTTTTTGCTGTGGAGCTCATGACCCAACGGCAACCGGCGGTGGTGTGCGATCGGGAGAACCGAGCGGGCGCCGCTGCTTGCGGGAGGGCGAAAGAACAGTGCGATGTAAGCTACGGTGAAGGGAAGAATTCGTGTTGTGCCACACGCGTGAGAGATAAGGGCGAGGTGGGTCTCGGAACAGCAGGAGGTGGCGGCGGTGACCGTGGCCCGAGCTGCTCGGTGTCGCCCGGGGAGAAATTTCCTCGATGGAGTGAAAGACAGAGGAGACTTAGGGTGCAAGTCTAATACCACTATGACTTGTGGGTCCCACTGCCCCCTTCTTATCCCATCTCATTTTTCTCACAAATATCTCCACAGTCTGACAAATAATCCATCCAAATGTTTAAAAATTGGAAACTGAGCTCATTTGACAAGTTTGGACAAATTCCATGCAAATTCAAATGTTCATTTGAATTCTTTGCACATTTGACTCCCTCTGGAAAAATGGGCAGCAAGACTTTTCAAAAATTAATGAAACTTTGCCACCCCACTAATTTGGACCTAAGGAATCCAAATATGCCACTTGATCCTTGTGTTAGCTGCTGCAAACAATAGTTTGGACACAACAGTTTTGAATTTCTCATTGTGTCCTTCCCTCACTTGAAGTTTGAATTTACCTTTAGTCCATCTCTGATTTTTAAACCCTTCCCTTGCACTTGAGCTCTTCATTTCTGGGGTTTTAATCTACATGAGGTCCATCCATGCAGCAACCCTAAGTTTGTTTAGAAGAATTCTCACCAATGTTATCATATGTGGGAAAAAGTTTCAACTAAGCCCCTTTTTCATACACATGACTCCAACACTTGTGCAAACTCATGTTTCTTTGTATTCACATTTTTGGGACCTTTACATTCAATTCCTCCACTGTTGTAATTTGGTGTGGCACTCTTGCCCTCTGAAGTTGGATCAAACCACAAAATCACTATTTGAATTTAATTCAAAGTGTAGATTGATTTGAATGAAATTGCAGCATTTGTGAAGCTGAAATTCAAATTCAGTTTGAATTTACTCCAAATAGCTCATGTCAAGATCAATCCCAAATGGTATGAAATTCGGTGGATGAACTCATAAAAATGTGCTGAGTGTGAATATGAATCCCTCTTTTGAATTCATGTGATGGAAGTAGTTTGAATTTGGATTTACAGTCAAACTAGACCTTTTAATAATTGTATCCAAAAGCAACTCAAAAAGGTCCGGATTTGCATGAAACTTGGCACGAGCATTCCTAAGAAAGTTTAGGAGGTAGTTGTGAGCTCAGTCTCTAAAGAGTTCATGTGGGAAATACCAATTTTGTATTTTTTAAGTCCTTCCTCTAATCATCTATTAATGGTGGTTACTTGCTCTTCAATTGTGTTCATGTGATTACCACAAATGAGCTGAGGTGTGTGAGTGATGAACACTTTTAGCAAGTCCGATATCTTGGTCCTCTACATTCCTTCCCCTTTAAAAGAATCTCGTCCCGAGATTATAAGCTGAAAAATGAGAGAGAGGATGATGGAGAATTACCGGATGTGCGACATTAAAAATTCCGGATAATTGGTGCGAAGAAACTCGTCGCTTTCCCACGTCGCTTCATCTGCGGAGTGATTACTCCACAATATCTTGTAGAACCACAACATACGGTTATGCGTGGTTCGAGCCTTCTCATCGATAATCTGAACCGGTTCCTCCCGATACGTGAGATCCGGTTTCAATTCTTCGATGTCTCCCAGCTGGATTGTGGTTGAAAACTTGAGACACTTCTTCAGCTGAGACATGTGGAAAATGTCGTACACACCAGAGAGTGTCATTGGTAATTCCAGCCGGTATGCAACGGATCCACACCTTTCTAAAACCTTGAAGGGACGGAGGAATCGGGGTGCCAACTTTTCTCTAACCCCAAATCTGTTTACCCCTTCATCGGAGACACACGTACACGTGATCACCGTCTTCAAATTGTAGAGGGCGTCTTCTCCGGTCTGCATAATGCTTCTGTCGAGATTGGGCGGCTTTCAAGTTCGACTGAATAATCCGAACCTTCTCTTCCGCATTGTTGACAAGATCAATCCTGAAGGTGACCCTCTCGCCGACACACCAATTCAGCGGTTGCGGTATTTTCTCCCGTATAGCGCCTCATAGGGCGCCATCTTAGTGCTGTCCTGGTACCCATTGTTGTACGAAAACTCAGCTAACGGTAAATGATCATCCCAATTCTTACTGTGATTTATAGCACAAGCTAGTAACATGCCCTCCAGGATTTGGTTTACCCGCTCGGTTTGTCCATCCGTCTGCGGGTGGTACGCTGAACTACGGATCAGTTTGGTACCCAACGTGGCATGTAGCTGCTCTGAAAAACGAGACACAAATAAAGTTCCCCGATCTGAGATTATGGTGTGGGGTACACCGTGTAAACATAAGGTCCATGAGATGTACAATTAAGCATACTTCTTGGCATTGTAATTTGTGTTGACAGGGACAAAATGGGCAGATTTCCCAAACTGAATCATGTTTCTGAAATGTAGTGGGTAAACCGACACTGAAATCCATGCTCACGTCCTCCCACTTCCAGGAAGGGATGCCTAATGGTTGCAACATTCCTGGTTTTTTCATGCGGTCCGCCTTCACTCTCCGGCATGTATCACACTCGGACACATATTTACATGCGGTCCGCCTTCACTCTCCGGCATGTATCACACTCGGACACATATTTAACAATCTCTCACTTCATCTGTGTCCACCAAAACTTGCTCTTGAGCTATTGATATATATTGTTGCTGCCGGGGTGAATCGAAAACTTTGACAAGTGCGCCTCATCAAAGATTTTCTTCCGTAGTTCTGGGTTACGGGGTACGACTATTCTGTTTTTGAACCGCAGAACACCGTCTCTGTCCTTCCGGAAACATTTCAGCTCCCCACTACTCATCTCCACAAATGCGACATACCCTTGTCATTTTTCTGGGCTGCCGCTATCTCTTCAAGGATGATGGGGATGAGAGCTAGGTTGTAGAGAGCCCCATGTGGAACCAAAAACAGATTTGGTTCACTCTTTTCAACCGGTGTGATGGTTAGATTATGCACGTGTGGCTTGCGACTCAGCGCATCGGCCACCACGGTTGTCTTGCCGGGATGATAATGGATATCTATTTTGTAATCATTTATCACCTCTAACCCTCTTCTTTGCCTCATGTTCAACTCGTTCTGAGTGAATATGTACTTGAGGCCCTTGTGGTTGGTATATAGATGTACGAGGTTTCCAAGTAGGTAATGCCTCCACATCTTGAGTGCGAGTATCACGGCAGCGAGTTCTAAGTCATGAGTTGGATAATTTTGCTCATGATTCCGGAGATGTCGATATCCGTACATGACCACTCTTCGATCTTGCATCAGCACACATCCGAGCCCAATGCCATATGCATCGCAATACACATCGAACGGTTTTGTTGTGTCTGGCTGCACCAAAACCGGTGCTGATGTTAAGTGCTTCACCAAAGCCTTGAATGCCGCTTCACATGCTGGAGTCCAGATATATTTAGAAGTCTTCTTCAGCAGTTCGGTCATTGGCTTTGCAATTATCGAGAAGTTCGGGATGAACCTCCGATAATATCCCGCGGGTTCGAGGAAACTCCGCACCACATGGACAGACCTCGGGGATTTCCAATTCATCACTTGTACAATCTTGCTCGGGTCTACAGCGATTCCCTCCGCTGAAATAATATGGCAGAGGAATGGTACTTGCGATATCCAAAATTCACACTTGCTGAATTTAGCGTATAGTTTGTGATCTCGCAGCCGCTGCAAGACTATACGCAAGTGATTTGCGTGCTCTTCCTCCGACTTGGAATATACCAATATGTCGTCGATGAAGACCACGATAAACTTGTCCAGCTACGGCATGAATACCGAGTTCATCAAGTACACGAAATGAGCTGGAGCATTGGTGAGGATGAAGGACATGACAAGGTACTCATAGAGCCTGTACCTCGTCGAGAAATCCGTCTTCGGTATATCCTCAGCCACAATCTTAATCTGATGGTACCCTGATCTTAAATCCATCTCGGAAAAGATCTTTGCCTTGACCAATTGATCAAATAACATGTCGATGCGGGGCAATGGGTACTTATTTTTTATCGTGACGGCGTTAGTGGACGATTGTCCACACAAAGCCGTAATATTTTGTCCTTCTTCTTGACGAATAGTGCTGAACAGCCCCATGGCAAGGAGCTCGGCCTTATGAAACCCTTTTCCAGCAGGTCCGTCGATTGTGTTTTCAGTTCTGCCAACTCCTTCGGTGCCATCTTGTATGGCCTTCTGGATATTGGCATTGTTCCTGGTGCAAGTTCAATCTTGAATTCGACCTCCTGTTCGGGCGGCATACCCGGTAAATCATCCGGGAATACGTCGGGGAACTCACGGACTACTGGAATATCTTCCAGGCTGATGGTGGTGGATTGGTATATGGCTGGAAGTTTTATTCCTGGACTGTCCAGAAATAAGGAATGAGACTCGTGCACCTCTGGGTGTAAATGCATGACTCGAAGGACGACGTCTAGAATAGCACCGTGGCGGTTTAGCCACGACATCCCTAAGATGATGTCAACCTTTTGTCCCTCTAAGACTATGAGAGACATAGGGCATACTCTTCCCCCTAGGCATAATGGTGCTTTTGGAACCATTATGTTTGCTGAAATTTTCCCATCCGGTGAACAAATCAAAAATGGACTCTCGGTGGGTAGTATTTGAAGACTATGCTTAGCAACATAAGCATTGCTAATGAAATTATGAGTGGCACTCGTATCAAATAAAACTATGGTGGAGTATTGGTAGAGTTTGAACATACCTGCCAGGATGGGTTCTCCCTCCGGTGCGTCCACAATGGCGAGCTGGTGGACGTTGCCTGGTTTAGGGTTTGCACGGCGTGGATTGTTATTGATTCAGGGCTGGTTTCTCCTTGGGAATGGTGGTGCCGCTCTGTTGCCTTGCTTCTCGGGGCAATACTTCAGAAAATGCCTTGGACGACCGCACGAATAGCATACGTACGGTGGCTGGCTGCTGCCTTGGGGACGAAATCCCAGAATGCGTTGCTGAGGCACAAACGCACACGGCATCGCCCGCTGCTGTTGTTGCTGTTGCTGCAGAGGTGCTGGTAATGCCGGTTGGAATGCCGGTAGTGGATACGGCTGATTGCGAAATTGCATCGGTCGTTGTGGTAGCTGCCAGCGTTGACCCGCGATACACCATCCAATATTTTTGGGGAGGACCACCTCCCTCTCCGCTGTTCTGTGGCATGCTTCTTTTCTTCTCGGCCGAAGCTAACTCCTTGCAGGTGTCTTCTTGAACAATTGTAGCATCAATCATGTAACAGCCCTAACTTTTGTAAAGTTTGATTTCAACTTATGAAAAAAAGTTAAGGCAAAGGAATAACTTGAGTTCGTGTTAAATGAACACAAACATGGACATGTGGGGGAGTTAAAAAATTTCTTTAGCTCATGCTAAACACATGTTAAACCAGGGAAAGAATTTCACTCCCAAAAATCTAACTCATGTGCACATTCTCTTTGAATAGAAGGGAGGGAAATTTAAACCCAATTTCGAATCTTTGAAAAGGATTCATGTCTGGATTGTTCAAAGGCCTATATGTGAGATCACCGCTGCATTCCTCAGGTATTAAAGAGCTTAAGTTCCAAATTTGGAGAAATTTTGAGCTCATATACCATTTGTTCAAAGGATTATTTGAGAGCACATTCAAATTCAAATTTGAATTTGGAAACTGAACCAAATGTGCTCAATTTTGAAATCTGTTTTCATATTCAAACTCCTCACATCATGTTTGGCCTATCCTTCAAATTTGGTGAGATTTGGACAACGTTTGAGTGGGAATCTCAAAGCACAGTGGGGGGAATCAAATTAGAGGGCTGGACCCACATGTCATTGGCTTTGTGCAGTGAACCGACTCCTCCTTCGCACAAGAGCGTGCCAGCAGCCGGCCGAGACTGTTCCCGATGATTGATCGGCGCCACCTCCTGCTCCCGGCTTAGTTGCTTCACTCTTATCTCCCACGTATGCTGCACAAACAAAGTTGCCCTCTCTCCCAACTCGTGCTCTCCCTCTCTGTTCTGCTCCCACGCGCGAAAGCGAACCGCCGGTGCCGCCTCTGTTTTGCTCAATCGCACACCAGCGCTCCTCCTCCTTTACTCGAGTGATACACAGCAAAAGTGAGTGCCAACACGCGCTTTAACTACTCGCATCGCTACTCTGAAGCTTCGTCGCTTCGTTGATCACAATCTGACGATCACCGCCGAGGCCGAGGTGCAAACAGCGGAAACCGAAGTCGGGCTACCATGGACAGAGCGCCACGGCCACTCTCTCCCCCAACTCGCTCCACAAGAAAGGTGCTCCATACTCCCTAGATCGTGTAGCTGCAATCCTTATAGCAAATGATAGACCGAGCGTAGAGAATTTCCAAGGTTCCCAAAACCTAGTGCATGCGGGTAGAGCTCGGTTTTTCCCGAAATTCGAGTTACTTGGATAATTAATGACCGAGCAAGCTTGCAAGGACCTTCCTCATGTCCTAGCGGCTCTCCTCAAAGAAGAACCGAGCAAAAACATCTAGGATTGACCGAGTTCTAGCCGTTTTTCGTGCCGCCATGGAAAAAGCGCCTTGGGTCACCGTGGAGCTCGGTGTTGCCGGCCTTTTCACGGTGTTTGGAGTCCATTTTCGGCATCCTCAATCTACCACGGTGCTCTCTGAGCAATCCCCGGCCATTTTTATGTGGTGTATAAAGTTTCCGACCATGCCAGAACCCTAGCTGGCGCTGCCGCCGTCGCGCACCCCTTTCCGGGCATTGCCGGCCGCTGGCGACCATCCAGATGGGTTCAGCGTGTCGATATTGGGGAAGGCGGCAAGTTTTGGGCCAGGAGGTGGCCGGGAAGGCCGTTCCGGCGACCCTCACCGGCGCACGCCGCCGCGCACCGCCGCCCGACTCTGTTTGGCGCGAGGTAGAAGAAGGTCTGGGGTGTGGGACCAACTGGCAGGTGTTTAAACATTTCTAGAATTTCCAGATTTCAGTTTAAACTTTGAAGAGCCACAACTTTATGTAGGAGTGTCCAAAAATTGTCAAATAAATTTTGTTGGATTCCTCTAAGAGATACTATCCAGGGGTGCAGTCAAATATTTATGAAAATTAATGGATTTGGCTCATTAATTCATATAAAGACAAATTTGTAGGATTTATTCCAGTGGTTCTGTGTATTGGAAAATTACCAAATTTGGGCAGGATATCCTTCCAAATAGACTTGAAATCTAGCAAAAATTTCAGAGGCATTGGACCTAACTTTGTTTGTCAAAGGAGGTCTTAATTCTTTATGTCTCTGAAAATTGGAAAATAGAACAGAACCCATTTCCAGTTTTTCCCCAAAACTTGTAAAATCACATCTTTGTGTAGGAACCTCCAAATTTAGTGATTCAAATTGGGTTTGATTCAGATTGAAAGACTCTATCCAAATATGCAACCCAATCTGTATGGAAGTCAAAAAATAATTCTGGAAAATTCTTTGAATCTTTTCAGTAAAAGAATTTTTTAGGGAGTTTTGTTCATCCAAAAGTCCTCAAATTTTGAAGAATAATCCTTAGGATGTTATTGAACTCCTGTAAAAAGTTCATCTCATTTGGAGTTAATTTGTCTGGGAGAATTCAGATTTCAATGTGCCGTGTTCAAATGAATACATAAACTTTTCAGAAAAAGTTCCAGAGTTGGAAAATTCAGTTCGGAGCAATTCTTAGCTCAAAAAATCCTAGGAAAATCCATTAATACTCTCTGAACTATAATTAAAATTGTAGTTCACTAAGTTGGGCATGAACATATGAGTTACTTCAGAATTAATTACTTGTTGCTTAATTGCTTAAGGAATTGTTATGAATAAACCACTCAGTGAAATATGCTAAATTTTGGTCCAGACTCTTTTCATGTGACCAGGAACTCACATATAAATTTTCAGCTCAAGTTGAGCCTTGGATCTCCCTGTCCTTGTTCTCCAATCTCATGTATGTGAGAAAAACATAGGGATTAATGTTGGAATTATGGGAGACACCATTTCCTCCCACATTAGCGTCAATTTGGCAAGCTAAGTCTCTGTGTAGTGTATGACTTCCTGTAAAAATTTCAAAGTCATTGGAGATCAGGATCTTTAGTTTTGTCCAAATCATTGCAGCTTATCTTACATGTCCATTAGGACCCATAGAAAATGTTAATGGGACTTCTTATGGACAAGTGGTTTTTCCTTGATTCCTCTACACAACAGAGACCACAAACTCACTCTTAGAACTCCAACACATCTCCCTATTATTAAAAATTTCAAGTCTTTAGGTTCCTGAATTGCATTGTAAAATTTGTGCATATACATGTCGACAGGGTTCAGGACGGATGAGTTCGACGGAGTCATCCCTTGACATGTGGATCAGTTGAGGAAATTTAGAAAGATCAATGGATAGAAGATCACTAACTGTTATTATACACTACTACCCTGCGAAACAGGCAAACTCCAGTTTGCATCAGCCGTTTTATATATTTTTACTGTTTTGAGAACTTACTTTGAGTATCCACTTCGTTTATGCATTAGAGTCTTGTTTGAAAACCCAAACGCATAGCCATGAAAACCCTGGTTTTGGGCTTAGTGTGACACCCTCATCTCGGGTGTCAGCATATGTTCATGTTTATGAAGAAGAAAAATATTTTTAGAAAAGAGGGAACAGAAACAAGTATCAAAAGGATAGCCAGTAAAGCTCTCTGAGAGCGCCAAAGGCAACTTCCACGACCAGCAGACCACGTGGTGTGTTCGGAACTCATTCCCGAGAGATAGGGAGAGGTCTGACGCTAAACTGGATACGTGGCAGGCTCGGGGGTCACCTCCGCAATTGGAAAGAGGTCCGACCCTGTGGGACACGTACTGCCCACGGAGATAGCCTCTGCGGAAGAAGCAAAGGCATTTTTCATAGGACACGTGTCATCCACGGAGCTAGTCCTCGTGGAAATAAGAGGACCAGTTGCGGGGGATACGCGTCAATCTCGGAGCTCATCTTAGAGAAGTCCGGATCTATCGAACACGTGTCGCCACCGGAGCTTATCTCCGAAGGTCCGTCGCTGCTGGACACGTGTCGACCTCGGGGCATGTCCCTGAGGGAAGGAAAAAGGCGGAAAGACCGGCACCCACACGTGGCGTGCGCGGAGCTCGTCTCTGAAGAAGAGGGAGGTCTCGCTCGTGACACGCGGCACAACCGGAGCTCGTCTCTGTGGGAGAAGAGATACCAGGCTCGGAAGGACACGTGGAGCTTCCGGAGCTCATCATCACGGAGGTAACGAATCTGAAGCGGTTTTTACGCGTAAAGATACCAGTACGCAATGAAAACCGATCCAAACTCCACAGTGTTACCAAAGATAAGACGTCAGGATTCAACAAGATCTGAATAAGACTTTTATTCGGGATCCAATAAGATTAGGACTCTTCTCTTCCCGATTATAAATAGAACCCAAAACCTCTGGCCGAAACCACGAACTTCTCTTTCAACTCCTAAGCCGATGACTTAGCGCTCTAGCCCTAACTCGCCGAGCAAAACATCGCCGAAGCGCAACAAGGGAGATCATCGGAGAAGAACCGAGTGGTCTGAGGAGGACCTCAAAGTCAAGAAGAGCGTGAGGTAGGACTTCAATACCACCTTACGACATCATGTTGTTCATCTCTTTGCATCTGTTCTTCGATTCCTTTCGAACAGAAGCCTTTTCGTGGACAGATCACTTGATGATCAATTTGATCTAAAAACAAGATCATCGCCACGACCACCTTTGATCCGAACACCTCTGACCATGCAAGCCATGCAAGAATACGTACAGATCAATCTAATGAAACTAATCATAGGATAGCATGCATGTGCATCATCGCATCTAGTTTAGGGTTTTGTGCATGATATTGATTGCTGTGAATCTTGTATGCACGTGAATCCTACATAGCAGGACAGGTTCAGGAAGCTGTGTACGACAAACTGCAGCAACAAGGTTTTGAGAATCAAGAACGACCGGAACCGCAAGAACAAGCAAGTGCTCCTTGATCATGTTGATCCTATGTTTTGGGTAAAACGATTTTGTTTTGCGAAAAGGTGTGTGTGCTGAGTCAAACATGATGGGAAGACCCTTTTTGTAGGAGTTTACTAGTTTTAATTAAACCACCCTTGTCACCTGGGAAGTTTTATGAGTCGGGTATGGTTTTTGTTTTATGCTTCGCTGAGTCCATGGGATTGGGAAGCGAGATAGATGTGTCTAGCTAACTGCACTCATAATAATAATGAGAAACTGATGTTAATAATGAACATGGATCGGAGGGGGATCTAGGCAAGCCTGGGTTGGTGTATGAGGTAGCATGAGATGGTGGTTTTACTTGCCGTAGATCTAAGGACCGGTTCATGCATGCACATGCCAGGATAACAGTGCCACCACAAGGCCAAGTATGGGTGCGGCTTAGCTGAGTAATTAGGTAAGTTGCTAGAGTTTTATGGACTGTGGAAGGCGCGGGGAATGGGAGTCGAGTGAGGACTGCCCTGGGAACTGCATGGCACAAGAGGGGGCCCGTGGGTGGGAGAATTGGAGATTCTAGCCTGCCGGTGAAACCTTAGTGAGTCCATACATCTAGTAACCCCTTTGTAAAGGCTATTTTGTGATCTCTTGACCATACACCGACGGTTGTGTACTGGTATAATGGAGCTTCTGCAGTCGCCGACGAGTGACGAAATCACAAACTTGTGGGTAAAGAGGTGCAAACTCTGCAGAGTTACTAAAACTACATGATAGCCGAGCTTACGGTTACGAGCACCTGGCTAAACTGCCATGATTAGATGGGATGGTTACGGGAATGGTTATTGGGAAGGATCTTGGTTATGGTTATTGGTTATGGTTTGGTTTGGGACTGTTAAGTCCGGGAGATGAGATGGTTGCATGACTGGTGGGTCATGACATGAGATTGGTCTCGGTGCGAGACAAGGTTGTTTTATGAGGTGAGATGGTAGCGAATACGAGGAGGTATTCGTGAGTATGAGTAAAGGATTGGTTAATGTTCGGATGGAACACGGGAAGTGATGGAGGTATGTTGGTAATTTAATACATGCTGGGACTACATTCATCTAAAGTTAAGTTGCTGTTTTATCATGATTTTATAAATTTGCTTTTCTGCAAATAAGCCTTTTATACCTACCTTGTTTATGAGCTGCATATCATGTGTTATTTCCGCACTTGCTGAGTACATCATTGTGCTCAAACTTGCATTATTATTTCTTCATCAACAGCAAGAGAAGACTACTATGAAGACCGAGTAGAGCATTATGACGTGTGATCTGTTCTCAACCTTGCCTGTGGAGGGAATAGAGATGGAGCCACTTCTGCTTAGTTTTGCTTCCGCATTAGTTTTTGCTTCCGCATTTAAATAAGATTTCCGCTGCGTAGAAATAAGGACTTCCGCTGTGGGCATGAGTCCAAGACTCATGAGGTGTTGTAATAAACTATGTTATTTGTGGTAATATATAATCTGAATTCAGTTTGTGGAACGTATGTGTATGTGTGAAGAACATCCTGGGCACACATATGCATTAGTTCTCGATTCCGTGGTTTTTCCACAGAATTGAGGGCATCACACTTAGGTTTTTACCTTGAGTAGCCACTGCAATGCTAAGATAGTGTAGGATTCTGTAAAATCTCCCCCCCCCCCAAAAGTGCTAGCAAGAATTTTCAGCTCATGTACACTTAGGAAAAATGAGGGGAATTAAAACTTTGAATTATAACGGTGAAGGTTCAAAGTGAGGATTCAAACTTCCCAAAACTTCCAAACATGGAGATCTAAATTCATAACTTGGGTCTTCATATTTCAAATATTCAACCTTCCAAATTTTAGCTTATTTTGAGGGATTTTAGTATTTGTTTGGGATTAAAAAGGAGAAGCCCTTTAATCTGAATTTCAAATTCAGTTTCAAATTCCAATCTCCTCAATTTGCAAATTTGGTTCCACAAATGTGTTCTCCACATTTGAATTAGCAGCCATGCCACAAATCAGAAACTTTGGACTTGGTATGCTATGTTTTTGGAGCAAGGCAAAAAGGAGAATTCAAATTCCATTTCTAATTCAAATGATCAAACACAATTCAAACTTCACGCCAGAATTCAAACCATTTGCATTCAGCAAGTTTAAACCATGACTTGGGGTGGAAGTATGGACTTTAATTCTGAGTAGCTGGGGCAAAAATATCAGAGAAAAATTTGATTAAAAGAGGGGGAGGTGGGGCCCAGTAGTCAGCCTCACAACAGAGCTACCGCCTCTGTTTTGCTTCAGCCGGTCGCCGAGGCGACGCCAGCTCCCGGCGCGACCCTCTCCCGAGGACGGCACCGCGCCAGCTCCTGCTTCTCGGCCGCGTGATCATCTCTGCGCCCCCCAGCTGCAGCACCGAAGCGCTCTTTTGCTCCCTCGCACGCTCACCGCTGCTCGGTTTCTCCCGCAAGGAAACTGCCCGGCGCCGTTGCTGTTCCTCCCTCGCACACGCTCGCCCGAGCTCAGATGATCGAGCTCCAAGCAGCAAAAAGAAGCGCAAGTGCGTGCTCCAGCCTCCACCGTTCTTCCATCTGAGTTTCCTAGCTCGTGCTACGCGCAAACTAACAATTGGTGCCTGCGTTTGGAGGTGCCCGGCGGAACCCTGTTCGGATCACCGTGGACAGCATGCTACGGCCGGTGTCACCGCCCCTTCCCTACACAAGAAAGGTGTGTTGTTGTCCGTAGTTCATGTTGCCGAAAGCCTCATGTCAATTGATCAATCGGTTAGTGAGAATTTTGGGTTTTACCAAACCCTAGTTCATAGCGACACCTCTCAGGCTACGATCAAATTCGTCGCGCAGCAGTAGCTAGAGCTTATTCTGGTCTAGGAGAAGCTTTGCTAGATCCCTACGGTCCTTCTCGCTCAAACGGCGCTAGAAACCATCAAAGACTAAAGGAGTTCTTCGAGTTTTTGTCGCCGCCGGCGTTTTGCGGGCTTGGGTCGCTGGTGAGGTCCCCTCTCCGGTGGTTTTCATGGATGGTGAGCTATGGGTCAATGTTGTCCATGTGACACTGGTGCTTTTAGAGCAAACCCTAGCCCGAAATACCCACTGTCGAGTGAGAACGAGGTCGCCGAAAAGGTTCAACAGGGTCGCCGGTGCGAGCACCGTTCCGGCCTTTGTCATTGGTTCCCGACCCCACCATCGTGTTCAGCACGGTGTAGAACTCGTAGGCGGCGAGTTTGAGGAAGTTCATACCACGGGAACCCCGTCCCGTCGAGCCTCACCGGCGTGCGCCGCCGCGGGAGGCCCGGGCAGCGCCAGGAAAACGAAGGAGGGCCGGGTCCCACCGGTCAGCCTCTGTATACGTGCGGGGATTGGTCTGTGGCACCGGATCCGGTGCGGCTGCGCGGGAAATAACCCTGTGGCCCCGGTGTTGCCGTCATCTGAGTGGATAGCGCCACGGGTGGGACCCACAGCCATGATTTAAACATTTCCAGATTTTCCTAATTCAGTTCAAACTTTGGAGACACATAACTTTGTGTAGAAAACTCCAGAAAGGGTGAGACCAATTTTGTTGGAATCCTCATGAGGAATACTTCACAGAGAAATAAATTGCTTGATATGAAAATGCCCAGGAATTTCTGTATAATTGTTTTTAGTAAATCCTTTAGAGATTTATTACAGGAGCAATTCTTTATGAAACATTCTCAAATTTGGGCAGCAAATCCTTTCCATAGTTACTGATCTCCAGTAAACATTTGGGCCTCATTGGAGTTCATTTGCTAGGCTAAATTTCCTTCCAAAGTTCAGCCTTATTTGGAAATTCAAATTTAAACAGAAACTTTTTCAGAACTCCTATCCAACTTCAAAAATTCATATCTCTCTGTTGGTAGCTCCAAAAATGGTGAAACAAATTTTGTTAGAACCATGGAGACTTACCCTAATCAGATTTTCCCTATTTTAGCTATGTCAAATCTCCTGATTTGGGCTCAAAATTCAGAGAAGCCTTGTACTTGTAGGAATTTCGGAGACTACATTGTGCAATGACATTTCTCCAAATTTTGCTCAGATCATCCTTAGAGAGTCTAGTATCCACTGTAAAAATCCCAAAGCCAATTAAGGAACATAAATAGCAGTAGCTATGAATAGAAGTTCAATTCTTATAAGCCCTTAATACTTATACATATATTTTGTTACATTTCATAATAGTGACCGAAGTTGAGGACGCACCAGAGCCCTTGGACGTCCTTCCACCTGAAGCTAACTTTCCGGTTGACTCGCAACCAGGCAAGCCCGGTTTGCATTTAAGTACTTTGGCAAATTCTTTATTTGTATCACTTATGTCTAGGGTGAATGCTTGCATTAGAGTTAAGGTGATTGAAACCCCACTTGCATAACCTTTAAATCCTATGGAGGGTTGGGTATTTTATAGACTCGATTGAGTAGAGAATGCCATGCTATTATTCTTAGGACCTCGGTAGAAGTCGAGTAGTTGGAATCTACTCGCGAGATAAGGCTTTATCACATGGTTTGGTCAGAATAGAAAATGGCTTAAGAGTGGAGAAAATGAGATCCAGCAGGAGGGATAGGAAGCAGTGAGCGGAGGTCTCACGTGCATAGCCCTGTTGGTGTCGATTGAGGACCGAGTCGTGTGCGGGCCTGCTGAACAAGTATCGAATAGTACCGGATGGCATACTGACATAAGCAGGAAACCGATGTAATTGGTTAACCTGGGTGTCGAGACTTACCCAACCATAAATAGGAGTGGGTTGAGGGTAGCAAGGTGTAAATCTGCTGGTGGGCACAGTCACGCTCCACGCGGGGACCTCCTGCCCGTTACGGATGGACTGGTTCGGCATTTGGGTTGCCTTTGAAAGGTTATTGCATACAACAGAGTAGGAAGGGGTGTGGAATCATGCTTCTGAAAGTGGGTGTATGCAACGTGTTGTCCGGGTGTCTCCTGATTACAATCACCGTCCCTCGCGGTTATTTGAGTACCACTTGTTCACTGTTTTGTGACGTAGTAAGAAGAACAATAAGCCAGATGAATGATAATATGCTGTGTTGAAGTATTAATGTTTTGGAAACCATGTGTTGCTGTAGATGTAGAGCTAATTAAGTTTATCTTTCACTTTGGGCATCACCACATCGGAGGAAAGCATTTCTTGTTTGATTGTGGACTTCCGATGTGAGGGATGCCTAAGGCACATGAATCTGCTGCTATAAAACTGAAAGTAAGGATCAACTTATAGGCGTGTCTTTGTGGCAAAGTCCTTTTCCTATCTTACACATCCCTGCATGTAGAGTTCCATGCCTAGGCTAGTCGGTTAAGCCTTGTTGAGCCATCGTGCTCACGGTTGCAATATTTGAGCTGTATGCAGGTGAGAGCTATGAGGAGGGGTCCGAGGACGAGGCGATGCCCCCGTCGGGGTACACGGCCGAGCTAGAGCCCTGCACGCCGCCGTGATCTCCGGTTCCATGCTGCTAGTGTGTAGCGTCCCCGGGCTGGACAGCTACACTTTTGCTTAGTTAGAATGAGAGTGTTAATAAAGAATATTCCGCTGTATAATTATGTTTTGTAAAAGACTTCCGCTGTTTTATATCAAAAAAAGTTTGTATGTTGTTCTTTAATCTTTTTGTGTGTGCTGTTGGGTGCCGCATCGCATGGTACCGCCCTCTGCGATCCGGGAGTGGGTGAACCACGGGGTGGTCCCCACAGGCATGGTATCAGAGCCGCATTAGGAATAGCACGCTCGAAAAGAGCCTATTTTGAAAATGTAGAAGTAGTTGAGTGAGGATTAGTCATTAAGCCCACATAATGTCTATGATAGTACTAGATATGATGGTGGAAAAGCTAACTTTTATGTTATACATTTTGTAACGACGCTCCGACGTTAGGTAAGAGGTAAGGTATGCCACCGCAGGCGGATCAATTGCGGTAACTCGCCATACGAGCAATAGTATGGAAGGATATACCCTGGCTTGGCACGGTAGTTAATATGAGTCTCTGAACCTCTCCATGGTTCTGAGAGCATATGAAAACGCTGATCTCCAGTGTGCTTTAGGCAAAAGTGAGAATACCCCGTCGTGTGGTAAGCAACACGATAGTATGCAACCCTTGAACGTTCAATGTTCAAAGGGCCATACGCAGCGCTCGCCATCGGCGTGCCTCAACGGTCATGAGGCAGTAGGTGGTATCCGTTAGGTTGATAAAATTCCCAACCGTGATGATCCGTTCGCACTCTACTCGGGTTCCCCGTCGTGTGGTGTGAAAACACGACCATGTACCTTGAGACGTGGCTTGACTCAAGGACGATCCGTATGGCAATGATACAGACCGTATCTTTTTATTATGATATGGAACTGCCTGCAATGTTAAAACCTTTGTGTGCACCATTATTGTGTGTTCTTCTGCAGGTACATTAACCACGTTAGTGCATGACGTTTAGAAACCGTTTGTGAGTGACGTTCTTAGTTCAACCATTTGACACGTATATGCTGGAATACCTGCTTAAGATTTTTCTTTGGTGAAGAAACGTAGTACCGGACTGCATAAAAGGATATTTTTTTAAATAAAAGGGTTAAAAGGAGGTTTAGGATTCCATTTAAGGGTTATTGAATTCCCATATTGAACTGAGAGTCAATTGGGAGTATAGATTCAATCTCTAAGACTTAGGAACGACCTCCCCTGTTTTGGCAGAAATTTCGCGGAACTTAAACAGGGTATAACTTAGGATTGGTTGAAACAATGGGGGTGTGGGATACCATTCTGGAAAGGTTTTGAAGTCCTCTACAACTTTTATATAGAGATCCAGAACATAATTTCCCTCTAAATGGATGAAAATCTCAGATGAGTCTACACTGTCCAGAAACAGGGCAGACCAAAATGCTCTCTGGAATTTTCTGTATTTCAACCACAACTTTCTGTAGAAAAAAATTTAAGGGTTAAGTAAGACATCATTGGAAAGTATAGGAAATGTGCTACAACTTTGTAGTTCAGTGTTTTCCAAGATTGAGGACTGAATTAGTTGGAATTTTGTGAACAATACAGCCCCTTACAAAGGAGGTGCTGTCAAAATTCCTGAGAAAATTCTGTCAACTTGTAGAGATCATAACTCCCAAACTAGGAAGGCTATGGAGGCAAATAAATAGAATCTGGATTCCTTTGAAAGTTTACTACAACTTTTTGTTGAACTCTAGCCCAGATTCTGCCTCCAAGGTGGCCAAAACAGTTAAATTCTTCCAACTGGTCTGCTGGGCCAGAAAATGGACAGAACACCACGTTGAAGTGTTTCAACCAAAACACTTAGTTTCACAATTCGACGTCCAGAGGCTGTTGAAAAACAGCGAGTGGAGTCGAAAAGTTTATGCATTCGACATATCACTTCGAGAGAGTGCATGTTTGATTCCAGTACAATAGCGAGGAATTACGCATGCTAACACACTTAACATCCTGTAGCGACACATGATGGTCGAAATGGACTTTTAATCCCTAAAGTTCATTACTTTGGAACCTGATCTTAGGACATGGTCCAGGGATGTATATGTTGTATAAAGTGTATACTTTATCCATATGTGTGATTGTATGCGCATTATTTATTCCATTCTCGCAACACTACTGTATAGACTGGATGAGCTAAACCAACATGTGCTGATCGTTTGAATGGTATGAATGCAGAATGGTGCGTACACGGTCCACGCAAGAGGAGGGAGGTCCGAGTCAAGTTTGTGGTGATGAGTCTCCACCTCCGGAACAAACCACGATGCAGCAGAAACCACCTCCTCCACCGCTAGAACTTCCAAGAAATCTTGCGGAGATTCTCGCCGCAGTGCTCGGCTCGCGCGACGAGCAAACCGAGTTGCTGCGGATGCTAGTCCAGCAGAATGCGTCCCATCAGGGAGGATGCCAAGACAATGGGCAACGCCAGCCCCAACAAAGTTCATATTCGGACTTCCTGGCAACCCATCCACCGGTCTTCACGGAGGCCGAAGAGCCTTTGGAGGCGGACAGCTTTATCCGCACTCTGGAGGCGAAGTTCGGGCTGATACGATGCACCAAACACCAGAAGGCGCTGTATGCAGCGCAACAGCTTCAAGGCGAAGCCGGCACATGGTGGGCGAACTACACCGCCTCCTTGCCGGCCTGCCATGCCGTCACATGGACGGAGTTCCGGGAGGCATTCCGCGCCTATCACATACCTCCCGGGGTTATGGAAAGGAAACTCCAGGTGTTCCTGGCGCTACGACAAGGAGAGAGGAGTGCTCATGAGTACTCCAGTTTATCCAACTGGCTGGCGCAGTATGCGCCAGGATTTGTGAGAACGGAGGAAGACAAGCGCAATGCATTCTTCCGGGGCCTGAATTCAAAGATGAAGGTCCATCTCGCCCAAAGCAATCACGGCACACTCAACGACCTTGTTAATGCCGCGATTCTACAAGAGAATGCTGAGCGCGAGCACGGTTCTGATAAGAGGAAACGCAGCGCGCTGACGAGCAGCAGTGGTGGGACGCCACAAAAATACCGTGTGGTGTATCGCTCACCATCCGGTCAGAGATGGCAGCCACCGGCGCGACTGCCTCAGTTCCGCGGTCGGCAATATAATGCGCTGGGCTTCCAACTGACATATCCACCACAGCAACAGCAGCAGGAAAGGATGGTCCCGCATGCGCCTCAGTTTCAACAGCGTGCACTGGGATTCCATCCTCAAGTCGGAGGGACCCCAACACCTTACACGTGCTTCACGTGTGTCCGTGTTAGGCATATTTTGAGGGACTGCCCCGAGCCGCAACAGGGCAGGGTTGCAGCACCGTATCAGGG
Organism: Neostapfia colusana; assembly: GCA_030760725.1. NCBI lineage: Eukaryota > Viridiplantae > Streptophyta > Magnoliopsida > Poales > Poaceae > Neostapfia > Neostapfia colusana. The sequence continues at coordinate 35,206,972 of JASWHV010000009.1, read as the reverse complement.
TGCTAATCAGCCCCGTAATCAGCCCAAGAAACCAGCACCAATACCCGGCAACGTCCACCACTTAGCCATCGAAGACGTGCTGGAAGGCGAACCCGTCCTCGCGGATACGTTTTCTTACTTAGATCATCCCGTAGTCATACTTTTTGACTCCGGTGCCACCCGTAATTTCATAAGTCAGTCTTATGTTATTAAATATCAACTGCCTATCATTCCCTCAAATAGTTCATACTTGATATGCTCTCCGGGTGGGAAATAACAGCTGCTAGTATGGTTTATAGAGCACCATTACAGTTGGGTGGGAATCTATATCCGACTTCTCTAATCATGTTAGAGAGTCAAAAACTTGATGTCATTTTAGGGATGTCATGGCTACATCGCCATGGTGCTGTTCTTGACATCATTCCACGTGTGGTTCGTTTAAACTCTCCACTTCATAAACCACATGTTCTTATTCTTGACCTGTCACACCCGGTTTTTCCGAAGAACAACCAAGTGAATATCACATGTATGCCAGGATCATTTTCTCATACATGTGATGACAAATAGTGAAGCATCATTTATTACAAGCCAGGTGTCGAATATAAATAAGTCTTACATCGCAAATGTCTCAATAGACACTAATGCTTCATCACAAGTAAATAAACTAGCAGCGGAATATTATTCTTTAGGGCTCCATCACAGGCGTTGCCCGGGGGTCTTCATGAACCTAAAAACCTTCCTCGGGTCCAAAATCTTGGTCATTATACACCACCTCATTATCTTGACCTGAGCAGCAATATAAACCAACAAATATGCAAGGTTGAGTACCAATGGTACTCAGCAAGTGTGAGAAAATTATATCATGCATGGCTAGAACAAGGAGAGGTTGAACTCATGGTTAAAGCACTACGCAATTAATACCTATCACCTTAGCTTATTAAGCACCTACATTACTACACAGGTGAAATGGTCCAAATCTCCCATCCCATCATCATAATCCAATAACCATAACATCATTTCCAATGTTAAGCTCCCCGCTTAACATCCACAACTTCCAAAAACCTTCACTCCTCTAATCATGAATAAGTCCAGGCCGCTCTTAACCGTGAGCACGGCTGTCAAGACAGTTTTGACTCTGCAGAGTTTGTACCACTGTACCCACAAGTAGTGATTTCATCCCCCGTTGCCGGGTGGACTAAAAGAACCTCCATTATGCCAGTGGCTACGTTCCACATTCACACTTCCCAGGTGTGCAGCCAGGAGATCACTACGAAGCCTTTACAAAGGGATTCCCGACGAGCGTGGGCCCACTGAGGTTTCACCCCTAACAGCATACAAGAGGCTCCAACCCCGCTGCAGTGGCCCCCTCTTGAGCCTTGCGGTTCATATGGTAGTCCAGCTGACACCTATTCCCCGCACCATCCAACACACCCATACTACGCTGGGGATACACCTAATTAATTGGCCAAGCTGCCCCATCTCAGCATGTGGTTGGCACTGTAAAGCCGGGTTACATGCTCCATGAACCGGTCCTTAGGATCCAGGCAAGTACTAAACACAAACCCAAGTCTCGTGCACCCAGCACACAACCAAAACATCCAACTTGCCTTGATCCCTACCTCTACATAACTCCCAATAGCTCATTCAAGAGTATGGTATAATAAACTGATGATCTCATGTCCCAAATATCCCATTCTAAGCATGGCTAAGCATATGCATGTAAATAAATGACATGGTAAAATAAATCCCAACCCAAGCTTCAAGGAAACAAGGTAATGCAATTCTAGGGAAACTTTCCTAGCATGGGTTTCATATTTCATTTGACAATGCAAATAATTCTATCTACACACCCTAGCATAGGATCAAAGTGGTCAAGGACACTTGCCTCCTTCTTGCTGCTCTTGAAATTGGTAGTCCTGATCTTGGAAATGAATAACTTGTTCTTGAACAGGTTCTACTTCATACCATCACACATAGCAAAAGAAAAACAACAATCCATAAGACATAGTTCACACTTACACTTCATACAAACTACACATTCACATTTATGAAATTCATTCACCATTATATGTGTTGTGTTTCAGTTTTAAATAAATTCCTTATATTAAACTACTACACCTTTTCACTACCAGGTATGTATGAAAAGTATTTTTCTTCTCCATTTGTGCCTTCAGAATTTCTACCAACCCTAAACTGAATTCTTTGGATTTTAGAAATTCCATTTATCATTTACTAGTTGCTATATTTTCAGATTTATATTCCTATGCATAATTGTGTATTTTATTATGAAATTAGTAATACACATCATCTAAACAGTATAGGTTTTGGTCCTAAATAATTGAATAACATATTTTAACCTTTGCCTCTGATGTATACTATTTCATAATTATTTTCCCTATTTTTCTATAATTATTCTTTACTTCAAAAATGTGTCCCTATACTAATAAATGTGAATAATAGGTAAAACAGATTTATTTCAGCCCAAAAATCTATTTTTTACCTCACTCCAAAGTTTTCTAAGTACTGAGAAAGTACTTAGAAAACGGCGCACAAGCGGCCACGTCGCTCCGACCGAGCGCGGGCGGCGCTGCCGGCGGCGCACGGCGGCGGGAAGCGGCGATCTCGCCGGAAAGTTTCGGATCCTCGAGAATTCTGCCTAGAACTGTGATCTTATGGCCTAGATCGGTAGAGGGGAGGTCAGGGATCTCACCTCGGGGGTTTTCTCGAGCTCGGGGGTCCTGGAATGTGATCGACGGCGAGGTCCGAGGAAAAACCACGGTGAAGCTCGTCGGCGCTATGTTTGCACCGTAACTCTCCGAGTTTTCTGCACCTGCAAAGTTCCCCGGAGGCGGTGGATCAAGACCAGCGAGTTAGATCAGAGTTTCCGAGCTTAGATCGGCCAGAATTCACCGGCGAAGTCTCGGTGCTCACCGGAGTGAAAATCAGCGATCGCGTGGGAAAAACTGATTGGATCGGGGTTTTTTATAGCCGGGGGAGGGCGGTGGATCTGTTGTGATCGAGTTGGAGTCCTCTGAGACCAGAATTCGGGCGGCGGAACGGGTTTCCCGATCGGTTAAGATCGCGCGCGCTCGGGGGGAAAAGTCCGGGGTCGCGGGGGCTCAGGTTAGGGATGACAGGTGGGTCCCACCCGTCGGTGAGAGACAGCGCGGCGCGCGTGGGGGCGGGCTGGCGCGGGAGTAGCTGGGCCGGCTGGCGGTTTTGGCCCACTGGCCGGTTTTTTTCCCGTTTTCTTTTTTTCTTTTTCCTTTTCTTTTCTGTTTTGAGTATAATTTGAATTCCAGTTTGAATTTGAATTTTTGCCAAACATGCAATACGTCCAAAAATTTCTAAATTCCCCTCTGAACATGGTTTAGGGTTTTGGAATCAAAATTTGGGGTGTTACAGCTCTACCCGCCTTAAAAGAAATCTCGTCCTCGAGATTGGTGTTTCTAAGAAAACAATTCCGGAAATTGTGCCTTGAGCTCATCTTCCCGTTCCCAGGTAGCTTCCTCTTCTGAGTGATGCTTCCACTGCACCTTGCACATCCGGATTCTTTTGTTTCTGGTGAGGCGTTCCATCGTCTCCAAAATCTTGCATGGTTGCTCGGCATAAGACAAATCTTCAGCTACATCCACTTCATTCATGGGTAACACCTCTTCAGGCTTCCTCAGACATTTCTTGAGTTGTGACACATGAAATACATCGTGCACGTCCGATAGATGAACCGGTAACTCTAGTTGGTACGCCACTTCGCCTTTCCTTTTCAAAACTTGAAAGGGTCCGATGTATCGAGGTGACAACTTCCCTTTCACCTTGAACCGACGAAGTCCTCTGATAGGGGACACCTTGAGATAAACATAGTCTCCCACGTTGAAAACGAGCTCTCTTCTTCGTACATCGCCATAGCTCTTTTGGCGTGTCTGTGCTATCCTCAAGTTGTTGCGAATCTCCCTCACCTTCGCCTCGGCTTCTTGTAGCACTTCTGGACCAAACACTTTACTTTCTCCTGTTTGGTTCCAAAATAGGGGAGTTCTGCACTTCCTTCCATACAAAGCTTCAAATGGTGACATCTTCATACTAGCTTGATAACTGTTGTTATAGGAAAACTCCGTATACGGTAAGTTCTTGTCCCAACTCCTATTGTTTTTGAGTGCACATGCCCTTAACATATCTTCAAGGATCTGATTGGTTCTCTCCGTCTGCCCGTCAGTTTGGGGATGATAGGCAGAGCTGAAGTTCAGATGGGTTCCCATGGTTTCATGCAACTTCTGCCAAAACCTCGAGGTGAACTGTGTCCCTCGGTCCGACACTATCTTCTTTGGCACTCCATGGTAACACACAATCCTTGACATGTACAATTCTGCCAATTTAGATCCACTGTAGCTTTCTTTCACAGGGATGAAATGAGCTAACTTGGTTAGCCTATCAATAATGACCCATATTGAATCATACCCGGATTGGGTCCTAGGCAATCCCACGACAAAATCCATGCTGATTTCTTCCCACTTCCATTCAGGCACTTTGAGTGGTTGCAATAATCCCGCGGGTCGTTGATGTTCTGCTTTCACCAACTGACATGTGTCACATAGTGCAACATGTTCCGCGACATCTCGCTTCATGCCATACCACCAATACCTGCTTTTGAGGTCCTGGTACATCTTTGTACTCCCAGGATGAATGGAATAGTCGGAATCGTGAGCCTCCTTCAAAATTAATTCACGGATCTCCTTTACTTCTGGCACACAGATCCTTTTCCCGTGCCACACCGTTCCCTGTTCATCCTCTCTAAAACCAGGAGCTTTATTTTCCTTGATGAGCTGTCTGATCTCTTGTATCTTCTCATCATTCTTTTGGCCCTCGCGTATGTCTCGCTCGAGTGTGGAGTCCACTTCCATGGCGATGGCTTCACCACTATTTACTAGACATAGATTGAGTCTTATAACCTCGTCCTTCAATTCTGCAGGCATGTCCTTCAAACTCAACTTATTGACCTGCACTTTCCGACTCAAAGCATCGGCCACGACGTTTGCTTTCCCGGGATGATAGTTGATGCCTATATCAAAGTCATTGATTAGCTCTAACCATCTCCTTTGTCTGAGGTTGAGATCTGGCTGTGTGAATATGTACTTCAAACTCTTATGATCCGTATATATCTCTGTCCTCTTCCCCATCAAATAGTGCCGCCAAATTTTCAACGCGTGTACCACTGCGGCTAGTTCTAGGTCATGTGTAGGATAGTTCTTCTCGTGCTTCCGAAGCTGCCGGGATGCATAAGCCACGACATGTCCTTCTTGCATGAGAACACATCCCAACCCATTTCCAGAGGCATCGCAGTACACTGTGAAATTCTTCTGCATATCTGGCATAACCAGCACTGGGGCTGTTGTCAATCTCTTCTTTAGCTCCTGAAAGCTCGCATCGCACTGTGGCGTCCAGGTGAATGTGATTCCCTTTTCCAACAGTTTGGTGAGAGGTCTCGAGATCTTGGAGAATCCCTCAATAAACCGTCGATAGTATCCAGCCAATCCCAAAAAGCTTCGAACTTCCCCGACATTTTCAGGGGTTTTCCACTTCTGGATATCTTCGATTTTGGCGGGATCTACGGAGATTCCTCCCTCCGAGATTATATGTCCTAAAAAGGGAACTCTCTTCAGCCAAAACTCACACTTGCTCAACTTGGCATATAGTTGGTGTTCTCTCAGCCTCTGTAACACCAACCTTAGATGTTTCTCATGTTCTTCTTCATCTTTGGAGAAGACGAGAATATCATCTATGAAAACCACCACAAATTTGTCCAAATATTCCATGAATACCTTGTTCATGAGGTACATGAAATATGCCGGGGCATTGGTTAGCCCAAAAGGCATGACAGTGTATTCATACAGTCCGTACCGAGATACGAAAGCTGTCTTGGGAATATCAGATTGCCTTATCTTGAGTTGGTGGTACCCCGACCTGAGATCAATTTTCGAGAACACACAAGCTCCCCTCAACTGATCAAACAAGTCTTCAATGCGGGGCAATGGGTACTTGTTTTTGATGGTTACCTCATTCAAGGCACGGTAATCCACGCATAACCTTTGGGTTCCGTCTTTCTTGGGCACAAATATCACCGGAGCTCCCCATGGTGAGGAACTAGGGCGAATATACCCCTTCTCCGTCAATTCTCTCAAATGATTCTTGAGCTCTTCTAGCTGCTTGGAGTCCATTCGATAAGGTCTCTTGTATATCGGGGCTGTTTCCGTTACTAGCTCAATTGCGAATTCTACGTCACGGTCTGGAGGCATTCGTGGCAATTCCTCCGGAAAAACATCTGGATATTCCCTGATGGTCCTGATTTCCTCAACTTTCACCTCCACTTGATTTAATTTAATGTCCCTCCTAGGCTCGTGTATCGTTAGGAACTTTACTCTTGTGCCATTGGGGTGAGTTAGTTCCACCGTTCTGGTCGAACAATGGATGATTCCTTTATGTTTGGTCAACCAATCCATACCCAAAATAATATCTATCCCTTGTGAATCTATCACTATGAGGTTAGCAGTAAATACTACCCCATTAATGTCTAGGCTCACTTTGGCACACACTTGTCTTGTCCTTATTTCTCCACCTGGAGAGTTTATAGCTAGCATATGGTTCATTTGTGTGGTTGCTAGGTCATACTTCTTAACAAACCCTTGAGCAATGAACGAGTTGGTAGCACCAGAATCAAACAGCAGAGTTGCAAGGTGTAAATTGGCAGGAAACTTACCAACTACCACGTCGGGTGCCTCTTGTGCTTCCTCCATAGTGACATGGTTCACCCGTCCTCTCACTACATTTTGCTGTTGTGGCGGCGCAGGCTTCTTCTTTGGGCACTTATGGGCATAGTGCCCCACTTCACCACAGCTAAAACATTGCACCCCAACCTTAGGTGCTTGGCCTTTGTTGTCTTGGGGTTGGTTCGGGGGTCCTTGCACTGCTGGTCGAGGTGGATATGCGGGGCGAGGCTGCTGCATAAACTGACGTGGCGGCTGTGCAGGTGCTGCGGGTGGCCTGTAGTTTGGGTTGTACCCTCTTGGTGCTGAATAGGGTACCACAGCATGGCTCGTCTGCCCCGTAGGTTGCTGCATCATACGTGGGCGGGTGTTGCTCCCTGAGGCCTGATGTGACCACCCAGCCTTCTTCTTATTCTCATTTTCCAGGGCCTTTAGCTTACTTTCCACCACAAATGCTCTGTCCACCATCTTTTGAAAGCTTTCATACTCATTGGAGGACATGGCACACTGCATCTCTGCGGTAAGTCCTTCCACGAAACAATCTTGTTTCTGCTCATCAGTCTCTATGTCTCGTGGAGCATAACGGGATAATTGAGTGAATTTAGTGAGGTATTCCCTCACCGTCATGTTTCCCTGCTGCAGTCCCAAAAACTCTTTCCTCTTGTTTTTGAGTTCACCTCTTGGGATGTAGTGGTTGCGGAAGCTACGCTTGAACTCTTCCCAAGTGATGTTCTCAGGGTCATGATGGGCGGCCACATAGGCGGTCCACCAATCAGCAGCAGGTCCATGCAATTGATGAGAGGCAAACAGCACCCTCTCATACCCTTGGCATTGTATTATCCTCATCTTACTTTCAATGGTCTTCAGCCAATCATCTGCCTCCAGAGGTTCAGCAGCACTTGCAAACTTTGGAGGTTGAGTTCCTAGAAACTCACTCAACCTTGGTTGGCGTGGTGCAGCTTGTGTAGGTGGAACTTGATGCAAGTTGGCCACCACTTGAGTCAAGTTCTGGATGAGCTGATTTTGATTCTCCAGCATTTGGTGGAGAGGATCAACTTCTTCACGGCGACCACCCCTGTCCTGGCCTCCAGAAAGATGAGGGTTGCATGCCTCATCGTTGTTGTTGGCGGGGTTGGCAGCACGTCCTTTTCCTCTTCCGGCCATCTGGCAGAATCAACATATGTTAATTTGATATCATTTAGTATCATCTTACTACTTTCATTTGTTGGTGCTTTGAGGTGTTGAGGCTTTGTTAAAATTTTGCGAGGGTTTATATCTCACACCAAATAAATGCACTATTATTTCCTGTAGGTTCACAGACCAAAGCAAAACAATCTGAAGACGAGGCTGTGGACAATTGCTCATGGCTTCCACAACTCACGTCACACACCAAGCATCATCACACCATTAACTACGTAACGACTCGACTACTCGACCTCTTGCTAGCTAGGGGAAAGACTCTACACTACTCGTCCTCTTGAGCTGGCTCTTCGGGATCTTCCTCCTCATTTCGGCTACCTTCTGACTCTGCTTTGGGTGGAGAGGCTGCTGGTGGAGAAGTGCGACGACGCCTGATTGCTCGGCGATCCGTGGAGTCAGGAGTCCATGGATCACTCACGGTGACACACAGTTCATTCCCATCTCCTCTTTCTCTCGCCTTTAAGCAAGCTCGCAGCAACACCTCCGTTTCCTTCAGGGTGTCTCGGACATCCTGAAGCTCTTGTTGACACTCCTGCAGTCGAGTGCTGAGCATAGCAGCATCCTCCAAGCACAAGTCCATGTGCTCATGGGAAGTCCCTTGCTGCACCGGTGGGTACTTGTACTCCGTGGTACCACTCTCACGTTGGAGGACATACATGTACTCAGTTTTGTCCAAGTGGCGACGATAGATGTGACTCTGGCAGGTGATGGCCTCCCAGGTAACATCTTGCTCCACGTCAACTTGTGTTGCTCGACAAGCTGGGGAGTGGTGAATCTTAAGCAGCTGATTCTCGTGTATAATCCTCATCTCTGAACTCCATTCTTCCCTCTTCTCACGGATGGTCCTGGTGGAGTTATAGTGGATGATTAGCTTGCCCGTATTGCCGGCGGCTTCGAGCATACGCCGAAGACGGCGCAACAAATCTCCTACTGCCAATCCATAGGAAAGGTACGTCACTGGACGACTCTCCTCTCTTTCGGCAAGGGCAACTACGGGAACTCTCCCTCCTGTGGACTTACGAGCGGTGCGAATCATGCGAACCATCTAAAACAAAAGAATTTAAAATTAGGTTAGATAAGTTATCAAATAAAAATCCTATTTTGAATGAAAGTTGGGGTAAGATGAAGAAAATGACTCCTTTAATAACACTTTTCCACCCACACCTTGGAAAATAGTTTTTAAGAAAATAGGGCCCTTAAATACGTCCATTTCTACCTAGGTCCACGTTCCTACGGGCAACCTTGGCTCTGATACCACCTCTGTCACACCCGGTTTTTCCGAAGAACAACCAAGTGAATATCACATGTATGCCAGGATCATTTTCTCATACATGTGATGACAAATAGTGAAGCATCATTTATTACAAGCCAGGTGTCGAATATAAATAAGTCTTACATCGCAAATGTCTCAATAGACACTAATGCTTCATCACAAGTAAATAAACTAGCAGCGGAATATTATTCTTTAGGGCTCCATCACAGGCGTTGCCCGGGGGTCTTCATGAACCTAAAAACCTTCCTCGGGTCCAAAATCTTGGTCATTATACACCACCTCATTATCTTGACCTGAGCAGCAATATAAACCAACAAATATGCAAGGTTGAGTACCAATGGTACTCAGCAAGTGTGGGAAAATTATATCATGCATGGCTAGAACAAGGAGAGGTTGAACTCATGGTTAAAGCACTACGCAATTAATACCTATCACCTTAGCTTATTAAGCACCTACATTACTACACAGGTGAAATGGTCCAAATCTCCCATCCCATCATCATAATCCAATAACCATAACATCATTTCTAATGTTAAGCTTCCCGCTTAACATCCACAACTTCCAAAAACCTTCACTCCTCTAATCATGAATAAGTCCAGGCAGCTCTTAACCGTGAGCACGGCTGTCAAGACAGTTTTGACTCTGCAGAGTTTGTACCACTGTACCCACAAGTAGTGATTTCATCACCCGTTGCCGGGTGGACTAAAAGAACCTCCATTATGCCAGTGGCTACGTTCCACATTCACACTTCCCAGGTGTGCAGCCAGGAGATCACTACGAAGCCTTTACAAAGGGATTCCCGATGAGCGTGGGCCCACTGAGGTTTCACCCCTAACAGCATACAAGAGGCTCCAACCCCGCTGCAGTGGCCCCCTCTTGAGCCTTGCGGCTCATATGGTAGTCCAGCTGACACATATTCCCCGCACCATCCAGCACACCCATACTACGCCGGGGATACACCTAATTAATTGGCCAAGCTGCCCCATCTCAGCATGTGGTTGGCACTGTAAAGCCGGGTTACATGCTCCATGAACCGGTCCTTAGGATCCAGGCAAGTACTAAACACAAACCCAAGTCTCGTGCACCCAGCACACAACCAAAACATCCAACTTGCCTTGATCCCTACCTCTACATAACTCCCAATAGCTCATTCAAGAGTATGGTATAATAAACTGATGATCTCATGTCCCAAATATCCCATTCTAAGCATGGCTAAGCATATGCATGTAAATAAATGACATGGTAAAATAAATCCCAACCCAAGCTTCAAGGAAACAAGGTAATGCAATTCTAGGGAAACTTTCCTAGCATGGGTTTCATATTTCATTTGACAATGCAAATAATTCTATCTACACACCCTAGCATAGGATCAAAGTGGTCAAGGACACTTGCCTCCTTCTTGCTGCTCTTGAAATTGGTAGTCCTGATCTTGGAAATGAATAACTTGTTCTTGAACAGGTTCTACTTCATACCATCACACATAGCAAAAGAAAAACAACAATCCATAAGACATAGTTCACACTTACACTTCATACAAACCACACATTCACATTTATGAAATTCATTCACCATTATATGTGTTGTGTTTCAGTTTTAAATAAATTCCTTATATTAAACTACTACACCTTTTCACTACCAGGTATGTATGAAAAGTATTTTTCTTCTCCATTTGTGCCTTCAGAATTTCTACAAACCCTAAACTGAATTCTTTGGATTTTAGAAATTCCATTTATCATTTACTAGTTGCTATATTTTCAGATTTATATTCCTATGCATAATTGTGTATTTTATTATGAAATTAGTAATACACATCATCTAAACAGTATAGGTTTTGGTCCTAAATAATTGAATAACATATTTTAACCTTTGCCTCTGATGTATACTATTTCATAATTATTTTCCCTATTTTTCTATAATTATTCTTTACTTCAAAAATGTGTCCCTATACTAATAAATGTGAATAATAGATAAAATAGATTTATTTCAGCCCAAAAATCTATTTTTTACCTCACTCCAAAGTTTTCTAAGTACTGAGAAAGTTTTTAATTAATTTTGACAATTAGGTTTGTCCCACTTTTAAATTTTTAAACACTAGTTACATATTAAATTTTCTAAATTAAATACTAAACAAGGCTAAAATAATGAGTTCACCCCATTACAGGGTCTATAATATTATTTTCATAATTTCCAGGGGTCCAGCTACACTTATCAGAGGTGTTTTTCCTAATTTCTATTAAGTCCAGGGGTTAAAACTGATTTTTAAATGGATTTACATGATTTTCTGGAGTTCCAGGGGCTAGATCTGAAGTTTCCGGGGTTAGCTCTCAATTCCAGAGAACCCCAGGGGGTAGCACGTAAGAATTCCAGTCTTTATAATGCGGGGCTGACGTGGTCCGTCCGATTTTAAACCGACGGCTGAGATTATAAGATTGAACCGGTACGCGGGGTTTTAAAGTCTACCGTGCGATTTAAAATAAACGGCGCACAAGCTGCCACGTCGCTCCGACCGAGCGCGGGCGGCGCTGCCGGCGGCGCACGGCGGCGGGAAGCGGCGATCTCGCCGGAAAGTTTCGGATCCTCGAGAATTCTGCCTAGAACTGTGATCTTATGGCCTAGATCGGTAGAGGGGAGGTCAGGGATCTCACCTCGGGGGTTTTCTCGAGCTCGGGGGTCCTGGAATGTGATCGGCGGCGAGGTCCGAGGCAAAACCACGACGAAGCTCGTCGGCGCTGTGTTTGCACCGTAACTCTCCGAGTTTTCTGCACCTGCAAAGTTCCCCGGAGGCGGTGTATCAAGACCAGCGAGTTAGATCAGAGTTTCCGAGCTTAGATCGGCCAGAATTCACCGGCGAAGTCTCGGTGCTCACCGGAGTGAAAATCGGCGATCGCGTGGGAAAAACTGATTGGATCGGGGTTTTTTATAGCCGGGGGAGGGCGGTGGATCTGTTGTGATCGAGTTGGAGTCCTCTGAGACCAGAATTCGGGCGGCGGAACGGGTTTCCCGATCGGTTAAGATCGCGCGCGCTCGGGGGGGAAAGTCCGGGGTCGCGGGGGCTCGGGTTAGGGATGACAGGTGGGTCCCACCCGTCAGTGAGAGGCAGCGCGGCGCGCGCGGGGGCGGGCTGGCGCGGGAGTAGCTGGGCCGGCTGGCGGTTTCGGCCCACTGGCCGGTTTTTTCCCGTTTTCTTTTTTTCTTTTTCCTTTTCTTTTCTGTTTTGAGTATAATTTGAATTCCAGTTTGAATTTGAATTTTTGCAAAACATGCAATACGTCCAAAAATTTCTAAATTCCCCTCTGAACAGGGTTTAGGGTTTTGGAATCAAAATTTGGGGTGTTACAGCTCTACCCGCCTTAAAAGAAATCTCGTCCTCGAGATTGGTGTTTCTAAGAAAACAATTCCGGAAATTGTGCCTTGAGCTCATCTTCCCGTTCCCAGGTAGCTTCCTCTTCTGAGTGATGCTTCCACTGCACCTTGCACATCCGGATTCTTTTGTTTCTGGTGAGGCGTTCCATCGTCTCCAAAATCTTGCATGGTTGCTCGGCATAAGACAAATCTTCAGCTACATCCACTTCATTCATGGGTAACACCTCTTCAGGCTTCCTCAGACATTTCTTGAGTTGTGACACATGAAATACATCGTGCACGTCCGATAGATGAACCGGTAACTCTAGTTGGTACGCCACTTCGCCTTTCCTTTTCAAAACTTGAAAGGGTCCGATGTATCGAGGTGACAACTTCCCTTTCACCTTGAACCGACGAAGTCCTCTGATAGGGGACACCTTGAGATAAACATAGTCTCCCACGTTGAAAACGAGCTCTCTTCTTCATACATCGCCATAGCTCTTTTGGCGTGTCTGTGCTATCCTCAAGTTGTTGCGAATCTCCCTCACCTTCGCCTCGGCTTCTTGTAGCACTTCTGGACCAAACACTTTACTTTCTCCTGTTTGGTTCCAAAATAGGGGAGTTCTGCACTTCCTTCCATACAAAGCTTCAAACGGTGACATCTTCATACTAGCTTGATAACTGTTGTTATAGGAAAACTCCGCATACGGTAAGTTCTTGTCCCAACTCCTATTGTTTTTGAGTGCACATGCCCTTAACATATCTTCAAGGATCTGATTGGTTCTCTCCGTCTGCCCGTCATTTTGGGGATGATAGGCAGAGCTGAAGTTCAGATGGGTTCCCATGGTTTCATGCAACTTCTGCCAAAACCTCGAGGTGAACTGTGTCCCTCGGTCCGACACTATCTTCTTTGGCACTCCATGGTAACACACAATCCTTGACATGTACAATTCTGCCAATTTAGATCCACTGTAGCTTTCTTTCACAGGGATGAAATGAGCTAACTTGGTTAGCCTATCAATAATGACCCATATTGAATCATACCCGGATTGGGTCCTAGGCAATCCCACGACAAAATCCATGCTGATTTCTTCCCACTTCCATTCAGGCACTTTGAGTGGTTGCAATAATCCCGCGGGTCGTTGATGTTCTGCTTTCACCAACTGACATGTGTCACATAGTGCAACATGTTCCGCGACATCTCGCTTCATGCCATACCACCAATACCTGCTTTTGAGGTCCTGGTACATCTTCGTACTCCCAGGATGAATGGAATAGTCGGAATCGTGAGCCTCCTTCAAAATTAATTCACGGATCTCCTTTACTTCTGGCACACAGATCCTTTTCCCGTGCCACACCGTTCCCTGTTCATCCTATCTAAAACCAGGAGCTTTATTTTCCTTGATGAGCTGTCTGATCTCTTGTATCTTCTCATCATTCTTTTGGCCCTCGCGTATGCCTCGCTCGAGTGTGGAGTCCACTTCCATGGCGATGGCTTCACCACTATTTACTAGACATAGATTGAGTCTTATAACCTCGTCCTTCAATTCTGCAGGCATGTCCTTCAAACTCAACTTATGGACCTGCACTTTCCGACTCAAAGCATCAGCCACGACGTTTGCTTTCCCGGGATGATAGTTGATGCCTATATCAAAGTCATTGATTAGCTCTAACCATCTCCTTTGTCTGAGGTTGAGATCTGGCTGTGTGAATATGTACTTCAAACTCTTATGATCCGTATATATCTCTGTCCTCTTCCCCATCAAATAGTGCCGCCAAATTTTCAACGCGTGTACCACTGCGGCTAGTTCTAGGTCATGTGTAGGATAGTTCTTCTCGTGCTTCCGAAGCTGTCGGGATGCATAAGCCACGACATGTCCTTCTTGCATGAGAACACATCCCAACCCATTTCCAGAGGCATCACAGTACACTGTGAAATTCTTCTGCATATCTGGCATAACCAGCACTGGGGCTGTTGTCAATCTCTTCTTTAGCTCCTGAAAGCTCGCATCGCACTGTGGCGTCCAGGTGAATGTGATTCCCTTTTCCAACAGTTTGGTGAGAGGTCTCGAGATCTTGGAGAATCCCTCAATAAACCGTCGATAGTATCCAGCCAATCCCAAAAAGCTTCGAACTTCCCCGGCATTTTCAGGGGTTTTCCACTTCTGGATATCTTCGATTTTGGCGGGATCTATGGAGATTCCTCCCTCCGAGATTATATGTCCTAAAAAGGGAACTCTCTTCAGCCAAAACTCACACTTGCTCAACTTGGCATATAGTTGGTGTTCTCTCAGCCTCTGTAACACCAACCTTAGATGTTTCTCATGTTCTTCTTCATCTTTGGAGAAGACGAGAATATCATCAATGAAAACCACCACAAATTTGTCCAAATATTCCATGAATACCTTGTTCATGAGGTACATGAAATATGCCGGGGCATTGGTTAGCCCAAAAGGCATGACAGTGTATTCACACAGTCCGTACCGAGATACGAAAGCTGTCTTGGGAATATCAGATTGCCTTATCTTGAGTTGGTGGTACCCCGACCTGAGATCAATTTTCGAGAACACACAAGCTCCCCTCAACTGATCAAACAAGTCTTCAATGCGGGGCAATGGGTACTTGTTTTTGATGGTTACCTCATTCAAGGCACGGTAATCCACGCATAACCTTTGGGTTCCGTCTTTCTTGGGCACAAATATCACCGGAGCTCCCCATGGTGAGGAACTAGGGCGAATATACCCCTTCTCCGTCAATTCTCTCAAATGATTCTTGAGCTCTTCTAGCTGCTTGGAGTCTATTCGATAAGGTCTCTTGTATATCGGGGCTGTTTCCGGTACTAGCTCAATTGCGAATTCTACGTCACGGTCTGGAGGCATTCCTGGCAATTCCTCTGGAAAAACATCTGGATATTCCCTGATGGTCCTGATTTCCTCAACTTTCACCTCCACTTGATTTAATTTAATGTCCCTCCTAGGCTCGTGTATCGTTAGGAACTTTACTCTTGTGCCATTGGGGTGAGTTAGTTCCACCGTTCTGGTCGAACAATGGATGATTCCTTTATGTTTGGTCAACCAATCCATACCCAAAATAATATCTATCCCTTGTGAATCTATCACTATGAGGTTAGCAGTAAATACTACCCCATTAATGTCTAGGCTCACTTTGGGACACACTTGTCTTGTCCTTGTTTCTCCACCTGGAGAGTTTATAGCTAGCATATGGTTCATTTGTGTGGTTGCTAGGTCATACTTCTTAACAAACCCTTGAGCAATGAACGAGTGGGTAGCACCAGAATCAAATAGCAGAGTTGCAAGGTGTAAATTGGCAGGAAACTTACCAACTACCACGTCGGGTGCCTCTTGTGCTTCCTCCATAGTGACATGGTTCACCCGTCCTCTCACTACATTCTGCTGTTGTGGCGGCGCAGGCTTCTTCTTTGGGCACTTATGGGCATAGTGCCCCACTTCACCACAGCTAAAACATTGCACCCCAACCTTAGGTGCTTGGCCTTTGTTGTCTTGGGGTTGGTTCGGGGGTCCTTGCACTGCTGGTCGAGGTGGATATGCGGGGCGAGGCTGCTGCACAAACTGACGTGGCGGCTGTGCAGGTGCTGCGGGTGGCCTGTAGTTTGGGTTGTACCCTCTTGGTGCTGAATAGGGTACCGCAGCATGGCTCGTCTGCCCCGTAGGTTGCTGCATCATACGTGGGCGGGTGTTGCTCCCTGAGGCCTGATGTGACCACCCAGCCTTCTTCTTATTCTCATTTTCCAGGGCCTTTAGCTTACTTTCCACCACAAATGCTCTGTCCACCATCTTTTGAAAGCTTTCATACTCATTGGAGGACATGGCACACTGCATCTCTGCGGTAAGTCCTTCCACGAAACAATCTTGTTTCTGCTCATCAGTCTCTATGTCTCGTGGAGCATAACGGGATAATTGAGTGAATTTAGTGAGGTATTCCCTCACCGTCATGTTTCCCTGCTGCAGTCCCAAAAACTCTTTCCTCTTGTTTTTGAGTTCACCTCTTGGGATGTAGTGGTTGCGGAAGCTACGCTTGAACTCTTCCCAAGTGATGTTCTCAGGGTCATGATGGGCGGCCACATAGGCGGTCCACCAATCAGCAGCAGGTCCATGCAATTGATGAGAGGCAAACAGCACCCTCTCATACCCTTGGCATTGTATTATCTCCATCTTACTTTCAATGGTCTTCAGCCAATCATCTGCCTCCAGAGGTTCAGCAGCACTTGCAAACTTTGGAGGTTGAGTTCCTAGAAACTCACTCAACCTTGGTTGGCGTGGTGCAGCTTGTGTAGGTGGAACTTGATGCAAGTTGGCCACCACTTGAGTCAAGTTCTGGATGAGCTGATTTTGATTCTCCAGCATTTGGTGGAGAGGATCAACTTCTTCACGGCGACCACCCCTGTCCTGGCCTCCAGAAAGATGAGGGTTGCATGCCTCATCGTTGTTGTTGGCGGGGTTGGCAGCACGTCCTTTTCCTCTTCCGGCCATCTGGCAGAATCAACATATGTTAATTTGATATCATTTAGTATCATCTTACTACTTTCATTTGTTGGTGCTTTGAGGTGTTGAGGCTTTGTTAAAATTTTGCGAGGGTTTATATCTCACACCAAATAAATGCACTATTATTTCCTGTAGGTTCACACACCAAAGCAAAACAATCTGAAGACGAGGCTGTGGACAATTGCTCATGGCTTCCACAACTCACGTCACACACCAAGCATCATCACACCATTAACTACGTAACGACTCGACTACTCGACCTCTTGCTAGCTAGGGGAAAGACTCTACACTACTCGTCCTCTTGAGCTGGCTCTTCGGGATCTTCCTCCTCATTTCGGCTACCTTCTGACTCTGCTTTGGGTGGAGAGGCTGCTGGTGGAGAAGTGCGACGACGCCTGATTGCTCGGCGATCCGGGGAGTCAGGAGTCCATGGATCACTCACGGTGACACACAGTTCATTCCCATCTCCTCTTTCTCTCGCCTTTAAGCAAGCTCGCAGCAACGCCTCCGTTTCCTTCAGGGTGTCTCGGACATCCTGAAGCTCTTGTTGACACTCCTGCAGTCGAGTGCTGAGCATAGCAGCATCCTCCAAGCACAAGTCCATGTGCTCATGGGAAGTCCCTTGCTGCACCGGTGGGTACTTGTACTCCGTGGTACCACTCTCACGTTGGAGGACATACATGTACTCAGTTTTGTCCAAGTGGCGACGATAGATGTGACTCTGGCAGGTGATGGCCTCCCAGGTGACATCTTTCTCCGCGTCAACTTGTGTTGCTCGACAAGCTGGGGAGTGGTGAATCTTAAGCAGCTGATTCTCGTGTATAATCCTCATCTCTGAACTCCATTCTTCCCTCTTCTCACGGATGGTCCTGGTGGAGTTATAGTGGATGATTAGCTTGCCCGTATTGCCGGCGGCTTCGAGCATACGCCGAAGACGGCGCAACAAATCTCCTACTGCCAATCCATAGGAAAGGTACGTCACTGGACGACTCTCCTCTCTTTCGGCAAGGGCAACTACGGGAACTCTCCCTCCTGTGGACTTACGAGCGGTGCGAATCATGCGAACCATCTAAAACAAAAGAATTTAAAATTAGGTTAGATAAGTTATCAAATAAAAATCCTATTTTGAATGAAAGATGGGGTAAGATGAAGAAAATGACTCCTTTAATAACACTTTTCCACTCACCC
This sequence comes from Neostapfia colusana, assembly GCA_030760725.1. Lineage (NCBI taxonomy): Eukaryota > Viridiplantae > Streptophyta > Magnoliopsida > Poales > Poaceae > Neostapfia > Neostapfia colusana. Next base: position 35,188,712 of record JASWHV010000009.1, on the reverse strand, counting down.
CTTGGAAAATAGTTTTTAAGAAAATAGGGCCCTTAAATACGTCCATTTCTACCTAGGTCCACGTTCCTACGGGCAACCTTGGCTCTGATACCACCTCTGTCACACCCGGTTTTTCCGAAGAACAACCAAGTGAATATCACATGTATGCCAGGATCATTTTCTCATACATGTGATGACAAATAGTGAAGCATCATTTATTACAAGCCAGGTGTCGAATATAAATAAGTCTTACATCGCAAATGTCTCAATAGACACTAATGCTTCATCACAAGTAAATAAACTAGCAGCGGAATATTATTCTTTAGGGCTCCATCACAGGCGTTGCCCGGGGGTCTTCATGAACCTAAAAACCTTCCTCGGGTCCAAAATCTTGGTCATTATACACCACCTCATTATCTTGACCTGAGCAGCAATATAAACCAACAAATATGCAAGGTTGAGTACCAATGGTACTCAGCAAGTGTGGGAAAATTATATCATGCATGGCTAGAACAAGGAGAGGTTGAACTCATGGTTAAAGCACTACGCAATTAATACCTATCACCTTAGCTTATTAAGCACCTACATTACTACACAGGTGAAATGGTCCAAATCTCCCATCCCATCATCATAATCCAATAACCATAACATCATTTCCAATGTTAAGCTCCCCGCTTAACATCCACAACTTCCAAAAACCTTCACTCCTCTAATCATGAATAAGTCCAGGCCGCTCTTAACCGTGAGCACGGCTGTCAAGACAGTTTTGACTCTGCAGAGTTTGTACCACTGTACCCACAAGTAGTGATTTCATCCCCCGTTGCCGGGTGGACTAAAAGAACCTCCATTATGCCAGTGGCTACGTTCCACATTCACACTTCCCAGGTGTGCAGCCAGGAGATCACTACGAAGCCTTTACAAAGGGATTCCCAACGAGCGTGGGCCCACTGAGGTTTCACCCCTAACAGCATACAAGAGGCTCCAACCCCGCTGCAGTGGCCCCCTCTTGAGCCTTGCGGTTCATATGGTAGTCCAGCTGACACCTATTCACCGCACCATCCAACACACCCATACTACGCCGGGGATACACCTAATTAATTGGCCAAGCTGCCCCATCTCAGCATGTGGTTGGCACTGTAAAGCCGGGTTACATGCTCCATGAACCGGTCCTTAGGATCCAGGCAAGTACTAAACACAAACCCAAGTCTCGTGCACCCAGCACACAACCAAAACATCCAACTTGCCTTGATCCCTACCTCTACATAACTCCCAATAGCTCATTCAAGAGTATGGTATAATAAACTGATGATCTCATGTCCCAAATATCCCATTCTAAGCATGGCTAAGCATATGCATGTAAATAAATGACATGGTAAAATAAATCCCAACCCAAGCTTCAAGGAAACAAGGTAATGCAATTCTAGGGAAACTTTCCTAGCATGGGTTTCATATTTCATTTGACAATGCAAATAATTCTATCTACACACCCTAGCATAGGATCAAAGTGGTCAAGGACACTTGCCTCCTTCTTGCTGCTCTTGAAATTGGTAGTCCTGATCTTGGAAATGAATAACTTGTTCTTGAACAGGTTCTACTTCATACCATCACACATAGCAAAAGAAAAACAACAATCCATAAGACATAGTTCACACTTACACTTCATACAAACCACACATTCACATTTATGAAATTCATTCACCATTATATGTGTTGTGTTTCAGTTTTAAATAAATTCCTTATATTAAACTACTACACCTTTTCACTACCAGGTATGTATGAAAAGTATTTTTCTTCTCCATTTGTGCCTTCAGAATTTCTACCAACCCTAAACTGAATTCTTTGGATTTTAGAAATTCCATTTATCATTTACTAGTTGCTATATTTTCAGATTTATATTCCTATGCATAATTGTGTATTTTATTATGAAATTAGTAATACACATCATCTAAACAGTATAGGTTTTGGTCCTAAATAATTGAATAACATATTTTAACCTTTGCCTCTGATGTATACTATTTCATAATTATTTTCCCTATTTTTCTATAATTATTCTTTACTTCAAAAATGTGTCCCTATACTAATAAATGTGAATAATAGATAAAACAGATTTATTTCAGCCCAAAAATCTATTTTTTACCTCACTCCAAAGTTTTCTAAGTACTGAGAAAGTTTTTAATTAATTTTGACAATTAGGTTTGTCCCACTTTTAAATTTTTAAACACTAGTTACATATTAAATTTTCTAAATTAAATACTAAACAAGGCTAAAATAATGAGTTCACCCCATTACAGGGTCTATAATATTATTTTCATAATTTCCAGGGGTCCAGCTACACTTATCAGAGGTGTTTTTCCTAATTTCTATTAAGTCCAGGGGTTAAAACTGATTTTTAAATGGATTTACATGATTTTCTGGAGTTCCAGGGGCTAGATCTGAAGTTTCCGGGGTTAGCTCTCAATTCCAGAGAACCCCAGGGGGTAGCACGTAAGAATTCCAGTCTTTATAATGCGGGGCTGACGTGGTCCGTCCGATTTTAAACCGACGGCTGAGATTATAAGATTGAACCGGTACGCGGGGTTTTAAAGTCTACCGTGCGATTTAAAATAAACGGCGCACAAGCGGCCACGTCGCTCCGACCGAGCGCGGGCGGCGCTGCCGGCGGCGCACGGCGGCGGGAAGCGGCGATCTCGCCGGAAAGTTTCGGATCCTCGAGAATTCTGCCTAGAACTGTGATCTTATGGCCTAGATCGGTAGAGGGGAGGTCAGGGATCTCACCTCGGGGGTTTTCTCGAGCTCGGGGGTCCTGGAATGTGATCGGCGGCGAGGTCCGAGGCAAAACCACGGCGAAGCTCGTCGGCGCTGTGTTTGCACCGTAACTCTCCGAGTTTTCTGCACCTGCAAAGTTCCCCGGAGGCGGTGGATCAAGACCAGCGAGTTAGATCAGAGTTTCCGAGCTTAGATCGGCCAGAATTCACCGGCGAAGTCTCGGTGCTCACCGGAGTGAAAATCGGCGATCGCGTGGGAAAAACTGATTGGATCGGGGTTTTTTATAGCCGGGGGAGGGCGGTGGATCTGTTGTGATCGAGTTGGAGTCCTCTGAGACCAGAATTCGGGCGGCGGAACGGGTTTCCCGATCGGTTAAGATCGCGCGCGCTCGGGGGGAAAAGTCCGGGGTCGCGGGGGCTCGGGTTAGGGATGACAGGTGGGTCCCACCCGTCGGTGAGAGGCAGCGCGGCGCGCGCGGGGGCGGGCTGGCGCGGGAGTAGCTGGGCCGGCTGGCGGTTTCGGCCCACTGGCCGGTTTTTTTCCCGTTTTCTTTTTTTCTTTTTCCTTTTCTTTTCTGTTTTTAGTATAATTTGAATTCCAGTTTGAATTTGAATTTTTGCAAAACATGCAATACGTCCAAAAATTTCTAAATTCCCCTCTGAACATGGTTTAGGGTTTTGGAATCAAAATTTGGGGTGTTACATGACCATTCGGTTCAAGAAACTCCAGCCACATATCACACGGAAGCCACAAAACTTGAGGATATTCGTGTGGTTCGTGAATACCCGGATGTCTTTCCGGATGATCTTCCGGGCATGCCACCCGAAAGAGAGGTCGAGTTCAAGATTGAACTTGTACCTGGGACGACGCCGATATCACGGAGACCGTACAAGATGGCTCCGAATGAGCTGGCTGAACTGAAGGAGCAGCTCAAAAATTTAATGAAGAAGGGTTTCATTCGACCGAGTTCCTCGCCATGGGGATGCTCGGTGCTGTTTGTGAAAAAGAAGGATGAAACCTTGAGGTTGTGTGTGGACTACCGACCTCTCAACGCCGTCACCATCAAGAATAAATATCCACTGCCCCGCATCGACATCTTATTCGATCAACTTGTGGGGGCGAGTGTATTTTCAAAGATGGATCTTCGCTCCGGATATCACCAAATCAAGATCCGAGCGGAGGATATTCTGAAGACGGCTTTCTCGACGAGATATGGGCTATATGAATACCTCATCATGTCCTTTGGTCTCACCAACGCCCCGGGACACTTCATGTATCTTATGAACTCAGTGTTCATGCCGGAGTAGGACAAGTTTGTGGTGGTGTTCATAGATGACATCTTGGTCTACTCCAAGTCGGAGGAGGAACACGCCAAACATCTGCATATCGTGCTTCAACGATTGCGGGGCCATAAACTTTATGCCAAGTTCAGCAAGTGGGAATTTTGGATCAGCCAAGTGCCATTTCTTGGTCATATTATTTCTGCAGAAGGCATTGCAGTTGATCCAAGCAAAATCGAACAAGTGCTGAAATGGAAATCCCCCACATCAGTCCACGAAGTCAGGAGTTTCCTCGGGTTAGCATGATATTACCGGAGATTCATACCTAATTTCTCCAAGCTTGCTAAGCCGATGACTGAACTGTTGAAGAAGGGGATCAAATATGTTTGGAGCTCAGCTTGTGAAGAAGCTTTCCAAGCATTAGTGAAGCATCTTACAACAGCCCCGGTGTTAGCTCAACCGGATACAACCAATCCCTTTGATGTATATTGTGATGCGTCCGGTATTGGGCTTGGCTGTGTATTGATGCAAGGAGGAAGAGTGGTAGCCTATGGCTCACGTCAACTTCGTAACCACGAGCAGCACTATCCGACTCATGATCTTGTGCTCGCTGCTGTGGTATTAGACTTGAAGATGTGGAGGCACTATTTGCTTGGAAACTTAGTGCACCTCTACACGGACCACAGAAGTCTGAAGTATATATTCACTCAAAAGGAGTTGAATATGCGGCAACAGAGATGGCTAGAACTGATCAAAGACTATGAGATCGAGATTCACTACCATCCCGGGAAGGCAAACGTGGTTGCCGATGCCTTATGCCGCAAATCTCATGTCAACTACCTGTCCATCACCTCACTTGAAGAGGAGGAGCCGAGTCTGTACTTGGTTCCACATGGGGTATTATATAATCTTGCTCTCATCCCTACCATATGAGAGGAGATTATGGAAGCTCAGAAGAAAAACATGGGAATGTCGCACATTCGGAGGAGAATGAAGGATGGCGAAATGAAATATTTCCGAAGGGATGAACACGGCACTCTATGGATTAAAGACCGTATAGTGGTGCCCCGTGACATGAAGCTTCGGAAGAAAATCTTGGACGAAGCACATTTGTCCAAGTATTCTATTCATCTGGGCAGCAAAAAGATGTACCAAGATCTGAAAACCAGATTTTGGTGGACACGGATGAAAAGAGAGATGGCAAAGTACGTATCCGAATGCCATACGTGTCGGCGTGTGAAGGCCGACCATATGCGTAAAGCCGGACAGCTGCAACCATTAAACATTCCGCCGTGGAAGTGGGAGGCTATCAGCATGGACTTCATTGTTGGTTTACCTCTCACATCTCACAAGCATGATTCGATTTGGGTGATAGTCGATCGAATAATGAAGTCATCTCATTTCATTCCTGTACATACAAGTTTATATTGCAAGGATCTTGTGCTTGCACGGTGTTCCCCGCCCCATTATTTCAAATCGCGTTGCGTTGTTCGTCTCTCGGTTTTGGGAACAGCTGCACGCGTCGTTGGGGACCAAACTGATCCGAAGCTCCGCGTATCACCCGCAGACGGATGGTCAAACTAAACGGGTGAATCAAGTGCTTGAAGACATGCTACGCGCTTGTGCCATCCACCACGGCAATAATTGGGACGATCATTTGCCGTTGGCGGAGTTCTCTTACAATAACGGCTATCAAGCTAGCATTAAGATGGCGCTGTATGAAGCTCTCTACGGCCGGAAATGCCGCACACCACTCAACTGGTGCGAGTCCGGCGAGCGAGTTATCTACGGCATTGAACTTGTGAATGAAGCTGAAGAACAAATGCGAGTAATACAAGCCAATCTCAAGGCTGCTCAATCTCGTCAGAAAAGCTATGCGGATAAAAGACGTCGCCCTCTTCACTTCAACATCAGGGACCATGTTTATGTCCGTGTGTCTCCGATGAAGGGAGTTCATCGTTTCGGAGTGAAGGGCAAGCTTGCGCCGCGGTTCATTGGTCCGTTTGCCGTCATTGAAAAATGCGGACCCGTGGACTATCGCTTGGATTTACCGGCGTCACTCGCAGGGATTCACAACATCTTCCATATCTCTCAGCTGAGGAAGTGCCTCAAACCCTCGGCTGAAATCCGCACAGAAGACATAGAAGTTCGTCAACCGAACCTCACGTATACGGAGTATCCAATCGGGATTATCGATGAAAAGACTCGCGCCACAAGAAACCGGACCTTATGGTTCTACAAGGTCTTGTGGAGTAACCATACCGCTGATGAGGCGACATGGGAAAGCGAGGACTATCTACGAACATATTATCCAGACTTGCTATCATCGTATACCCGGTAATGTTTCCCCCACTTTGCATTTCTTTTGGAATCTCGGGACGAGATTATTTTTAAGGGGGGGATGTAAAATCCCCAAAAAAAGTGCTAGCAAGAATTTTCAGCTCATGTACACTTAGGAAAAATGAGGGGAATTAAAACTTTGAATTATAACGGTGAAGGTTCAAAGTGAGGATTCAAACTTCCCAAAACTTCCAAACATGGAGATCTAAATTTATAACTTGGGTCTTCATATTTCAAATATTCAACCTTCCAAATTTCAGCTCATTTGGAGGAATTTTAGTATTTGTTTGGGATTAAAAAGGAGAAGCCCTTTAATCTGAATTTCAAATTCAGTTTCAAATTCCAATCTCCTCAATTTGCAAATTTGGTTCCACAAAATTGTTCTCCACATTTGAATTAGCAGCCATGCCACAAATCAGAAACTTTGGACTTGGTATGCTATGTTTTTGGAGCAAGGCAAAAAGGAGAATTCAAATTCCATTTCAAATTCAAATGATCAAACACAATTCAAACTTCACGCAAGAATTCAAACCATTTGAATTCAGAAAGTTTAAACCATGACTTGGGGTGGAAGTATGGACTTTAATTCTGAGTTGCTGGGGCAAAAATATCAGAAAAAAAATTGATTAAAAGAGGGGGAGGTGGGGCCCAGTAGTCAGCCTCACAACAGAGCTACCGCCTCTGTTTTGCTTCAGCCAGTTGCCGAGGCGAACGCCAGCTCCCGGCGCGACCCTCTCCCGAGGACGGCACCGCGCCAGCTCCTGCTTCTCAGCCGCGTGATCGTCTCCGCGCCCCCCCCCAGCTGCAGCACCGAAACGCTCTTTTGCTCCCTCGCACGCTCACCGCTGCTCGGTTTCTCCCGCAAGGAAACTGCCCGGCGCCGTTGCTGTTCCTCCCTCGCACACGCTTGCCTGAGCTCGGATGATCATGCTCCAAGCTGCAAAAAGAAGCGCAAGTGTGTGCTCCAGCCTCCACTGTTCTTCTACCTGAGTTTCCTAGCTCGTGCTACGCGCAAACTAACAATTGGCGCCGGCATTCGAAGGTGCCCGGCAGAACCCCGTTCGGATCACCGTGGACAGCACGCTACGGCCGGTGTCACCGCTCCTTCCCTACACAAGAAAGTTGTGTTGTTGTCCGTAGTTCATGTTGCCGAAAGCCTCATGTCAATTGATCAATCGGTTAGTGAGAATTTTGGGTTTTGCCAAACCCTAGTTCATAGCGGCACCTCTCGGGCTACGATCAAATTCATCGCGCAGCAGTAGCTAGAGCTTATTCTGGTCTAGGAGAAGCTTTGCTAGATCCCTACGGTCCTTCTCGCTCAAACGGCGCTAGAAACCATCAAAGACTGAAGGAGTTCTTTGAGTTTTTGTCGCCGCCGGCGTTTTGCGGGTTCAGGTCGCTGGTGAGGTCCCCTCTCCGGTGGTTTTCATGGAGGGTGGGCTATGGTTCGATGTTGTCCATGTGACACTGGTGCTTTTAGAGCAAACCCTAGCCCGAAGTACCCACTGTCGAGTGAGAACGAGGTCGCCGAAGTGATGTTCAACAGGGTCGCCGGTGCGAGCACCGTTCTGGCCGTTGTCATCGGCTCCCGACCCCACCATCATGTTCAGCACGGTGTAGAACTCACAGGCGGCGAGTTTGAGGAAGTTCGGACCACGGGAACCCCGTCCCGTCGAGCCTCGCCGGTGTGCGCCGCCGCGGCAGGCGCGGGCAGCGCGAGGAAGACGAAGGAGGGCCGGGTCCCACCGGTCAGCCTCTGTATACGCGCGGGGATCGGTCTGTGGCACCGGATCCGGTGTGGATGCACGGGAAATAACCCTGTGGCCCCGGTGTTGCCGTCATCTGAGTGGATAGCGCCACGGGTGGAACTCCAAGGATGAAGCGACATGGGAGAGCGAAGGATGTCTTTGCGCCATCTATCCGGACTTTAGACGTCGCACATCCGGTAATTTTCTACCATCCTCTCTCTCATTTTTACCTTAAAATCTCGGGACAGGATTCTTTTAAGGGGGGAGGATTGTAACAGCCCTAACTTTTGTAAAGTTTGATTTCAACTTATGAAACAAAGTTAAGGCAAAGGAATAACTTTAATTTGTGTTACTTGAAATGATGAACATAAACATGGACATGTGGGGGAGTTAAAATTTTTCTTTAGCTCATGCTAAACACATGTTAAACCAGGGAAAGAATTTCACTCCAAAAAATCTAACTCATGTGCACATTCTCAATGAATAGAGGGGAGGGAAGTTTAAATCCAATTTTGAATCTTTGAAAAGGATTCATGTTCAGATTGTCCAAAGGCCTATATGTGAGATCACCACTGCATTCCTCAGGTATTAAAGAGCTTGAGTTCCAAATTTGGAGAAATTTTGAGCTCATATACCATTTGTTCAAAGGATTATTTGAGAGCACATTCAAATTCAAATTTGAATTTGGAAACTGAACCAAATGCGCTCAATTTTGAAATATGATTTCATATTCAAACTCCTCACATCATGTTTAGCCTATCCTCCAAATTTCATGAGATTTGGACAACATTTGCGTGGGAATCTCAAAGCACAGTGGGGGAAATCAAATGAGAGGGCTGGACCCACATGTGATTGGCTCTGTGCAGTGAACCGACTCCTCCTTCACACGAGAGCGCGCCAGCAGCCGGCCGAGACTGTTCCCGACGATTGATCGGCGACACCTCCTGCTCCCGGCTTAGTTGCTTCACTCTTATCTCCCACGTATGCTGCACAAACGAAGTTGCTGTGACGGATCGGAATCCGTACGCCCAGGATCTCAGAGGGTGGTGCCGCTCGATGCGACACCCGACAGCACACATCATAAGGACAACATTGTATTACATAGAAACAACTGTATGTACAAAGTAGTACACACTTTCAGTTTACAACTAAGTACAGAGTTTATCAGTGCGGAAGCTAAATTTTTACAACTCACGCCAACCTAACTAGCAAAAGTCGGTTGTCCAGCCCTATGGACAACCCACACTAGCTCCACTCCTCAGCTCAGCACGGCGTGTACGGCTCCCACTCAGCCGTGGTCCCTGACGGAGGGTAACCCTCGCCGGTGGACTCGTACCCCGAGTCGGTGGGGGTAATCCTCACCTGCAAACACTCATAGCGGCAACCGTGAGCATGATGGCTCAGCAAGTATTAACCAACGTACCTACACATGAAACTCTACATGCAGGTCATAATGAAAATGGGATGGTAAATTGCAGCAAACGGACACGCCTACAAGTTCATCCTTTAGCCACAATTTAACAGTTCAGGAATTTGAAATTAGTGAGCAATATTTGGTGGCACACATGTAGCAATACAAGTTAATCATAACAGCAATATTGAATCACATCATTTCATATATTAACCTACGCCATGACTCAGTGACCAAGTGGTACTCATCACCGTGAGGGACGGCAAATCGACTCGATATACCTCTGCAGGGATACCCGAAGAGCACGTCACATACGCCCACCCGTGGAGCTGCACAGCACGCTCACTCGATGTCGTACGGGACAACCTTTCACCAAACAGCCCAAACGTCGAACCGGTCGCACACAAACGGACAGGAGGTTCCCTACACGGAGCATCTCTCTATGCCCGTTAGCGGATTCCCACCTTGCTGCCCTAAACCTACACCTATAAATCGGTGCGTTATGCCTTGATGCCTGGAGGTATAGGTTACATCAGTTTAACGGGACCCATATATCAAATATGCCATCGGTACGTTCAAACTTGATCAGGAGGGGCCGCACATGGATCGGTCCTCAACCGACACGGATAGGGCTGCACCCAAAAGACTTCCTCTTGCTGCGTCCTAGCCCCTGCCTAGTCTCATTTTCTTACTAAAGTGATCTCACATCACTTGAACCAATCCCGTGTGTCCCAAGCCTATACTCGCGAGTAGATTCCAACTACTCGACTTGAAACGAAGTCTATACACATTAAGCAGAGCATATACTACTCGAGGACTTATACACTACCCTAACTCTTGTGGGAATAATCTGGCTATGCATTTGTATTTCATCCATCCTATACCTAATGCACATAATACCTCAAGCTAAGTATGTATATAAAGCAAAACTTTATAACTTTGTTAAATGCAAACCGGGGCTTGCCTTGTTGCTGCTGGTCAGATGTTAGCGCTTCGTCCGGAAGGAGAAAGTCCAGCACTTCTGGGGTTTCCTCGCCTTCAGCGACTACACGTAAGCAATTAACAATATGTCAATTTAAATGCAAAGTTTGGAACTGACGATGTAAATACCATAACTCTAGCTAGCCCTCCACTTTAGCTCTGAAATTTTTATGGTGGCTTGGTAGGATCCTAACCAGAGACTTGACCAAGTTTTATCTGAAACAAAGTTCATTTGAGCTCTGTACAAATAAACGTCTATTTGGTCATTACTAGAGCTTTTATGGACTTTCAGGGGTTTTCATGGCTCAACCCATGACTTTGTGGAAGCTAGAGTTTGAGATGGTTCTCATGGAAGTGGTTTCATGTCATTTGAAGAATCCTAGAGGAAGTTATGCCCTAAACAAGATTTGAGAAAATCTGTAAAATGTTTCTGTTCATTTTTCCATTTTCTCAGGGCAGTTCACTTAATCACACCATTAGGGGGAATAAATTAACTTGGATGGATCTGAAATTTTTCCTGTGACTCCAGTATTTTCACATGAACCTCCTAGCCAAATTTCAGAGTTTTCCATACAGGACGTCTCCAGATAAAATTCCCCACAGTTTAAACTTGAGGGAATTACTTCTGGCAAAAGATTGAGTTTCATGAGCTGAAACTTGTTTTGCTGGATAGTACTCCAAGATATGAATCCAACCAAATTTGGTTCACTCAATTTGGAGCTTCCTAGTCAGAGATATGGATTTTACAGGTTTGGAGAAATTCTCTGAAAAAGGTCTCTGTTATTTTTCCTATTTTTCAGAGACATAGAGGATCAAAACAACATTTGGCCAAGCAAATTGAATCCAATGACTATGAAACATTTACTGGAGTTCAAGGATTTTTGGAAGAATGTCCTGCCCAAATTTGAGAATTTTCCAATACACAGAACTCCTGTAAAAATTCCTACAAGATTTTCTTTAATTGAATTAATGAGCCAAATCTAGGGATTTTCATACCGATTGGGATGCACCCCTAGATAGTCTCTCTGAGAGGAATCCAAAAAAATTTGTTTGACAATTTTTTGACACTCCTACCCAAAGTTATGGCTCTTCAAAGTTTAAACCGAATTAGAGAAAATCTGGATATGTTTAAACTCTTGCGCGTGGGTCCCACAGCAAAGTTCCTTCTTCCTCGCGCTAACAGCCGAGCTGCGGCGGCGCTCTCCAGCGAGCCCCTCGGAAAGTGTCCTCCAGGCCTTCCCCTGCCCCGAAACTTGCCGCCTCCCCATTGTGGACCACGGGCAACTCATCCCCGTGGTCGGCCGGGGACCCCGGTCACCGGAAACCCTTCGGCGACGGGCGGCAGCGGCGGTTGGAGTTCGGCAGCATCGCACTCATGCTAGTAGGGCTCGAATCCTTCGGTTTTTCTTCCTAGAGCACCGTGGTGGCATCCTAAGCACCGGCATGAGCTCAAATCAGCTCAAAAGTGGTTGTAAATAGGAGCTCATCGGCGACCTAGGGTGAAAATCGGTGCCGGCTCAAAATTCTCGAAGAACAGCACCAAAACTCGACGAAACTCGATGGTTATTGATCCTAGAGGAGCATGGGAGAGTCTAGATCATGTCTATGGCTCGGCACAAGTGATGATGGCTTGATTACTATGAATTTCCAAAATCTGTGTGGCTCGGTTCTACGAGTACGGACGCACTAATCAGAAAAATTCACCACCGATCGTGCGAGAGAGGAGGAGAGGTCGGCACGGTTGTATTCAGCACCTTATGGCGGACCTTTCCGTGTAGGGCGTCGGCCATGAACAGGCTCCTAGCAGCCGGGCGCCGGGGAGCAGAGAGGTGTCTGGCGTACCGTTCTTTGCTTCGGTGCGCGAGGATGACGGGAGAGTGTGAGGGAGTTCACGTGGGTTGAGCGTGCGTTGATCACTGCAGCAGGTGCTTCCACGGCACAGCGTGGGTATGCGGTGTCCTCTTCGCTCAGGCGCGGGAGAAGGAGGTGGCGCGCGGTAAAGATCGGCTGCCGAGTGAAACCCGCGAGAATTGACTTCGGGTATAAGTCTACTGACCAGTGGGCCCCCTTTTCCCTATTCTTTTTGTTTCCATTTTTATTTGAGCTAGCAAACAAACTCCAATTTCGATCAAACTTGGAGGATAAGCCAAAAGGAATATGAGGAACACAATGGTGCTCTCAAATTTGAATTCCGGTGAAGTCGGAATTTGAATCTGAAGTTTGAATTCAAATTCGAATTGTCTCCCGTTTAAATTCCAACAAATAGGAAATCTTTCCCAAATGAGCTGAAAATTTGCCGGGCTACCCATGGATGTGTATAGAACTAAATGGTAGCTCTAGATCTCCGTGTTCGGGAATTTTTGGCAAATTCAAGTTTAGACTTGGAGCTCAAACCTTTAAATTCAAAAGTTTAAATTCCCTCACCTTTTCTCGGTGTGAATTTCATCTCCACTGCTAGACTTTTTGGGATTTCACATCCCTTCCCCCTTAAAAGAATCTCGTCCCGAGATTACCAAAGAAGAGACAAAGACGTGAGAGGAATACCCGTGATGTGACGCCATGAAATCCGGGTAGTTTGAGTGAAGGAACTCCTCGCTTTCCCACGTTTCTTCTTCAGCGGTGTGGTTGCTCCATAATATCTTGTAGAACCACAGCGTTCGATTACGCGTGGTCCGGGCCTTCTCATCAATAATCGCCACTGGATATTCAGCGTATGTCAAATCCGGTTGCAACTCGCCAAGGTCTTCGGTGGGAACAGCAGCCGTATACTTCAGACATTTTCTTAGTTGTGAAACATGGAAAACGTCGTGAACAACAGCTCCAGTCTATACGCCACTGGTCCACACTTCTCGGTAATAGCATAGGGTCCAATAAATCAGGGAGCGAGTTTCCCCTCCACGCCGAATCGGTGCACGCCTTTCATCCGAGATACACGGAGGTACACGTGTTCCCTGACATCAAAGTGTAGCGGCCTACGCCTCTTATCAGCGTAAATTTTCTGCGGGGATTGAGCGGCCTTCAAGTTGGCTTGAATCATCCGAACGCGCTCTTTGGCGTCGTTCACCACATCAACCCCGAACGTGACCCTTTCACCGGACTCGCACCAGTTCAATGAGATGCAGCATTTGCGACCGTAGAGAGCCTCATATGGTGCCATATTGATACTCACTTGATAGCCATTGTTGTACGAGAATTCCGCCAACGGTAGATGATCATCACAGTTTCTACCGTGGTGGATGGCACACGCTCTCAACATGTCTTCTAATACTTGGTTCACCCTCTCAGTTTGTCCATCTGTCTGAGGGTGATAGGCGGAGCTTCTAATCAGCTTAGTACCCAATGCAGCATGCAACTGCTCCCAGAAACGAGCCACAAACAGTGCCTCTTGATCACTGTAGTACTCGCCCCAAAATGCAAGATATTATGGTCTTGGGTACTCCATGCAAGCATAGGATTCTTACAATATACAACTCCACATATCTGCTGGCATGGAAATGTGTATGCACGGGAATGAAGTGAACCGACTTGGTTAGCCGGTCAACAATTACCCAAATGGAATCATGCTTGTTGGAAGTCAGGGGTAATCCCACAATGAAATCCATGCTCACATCTTTGCATTTCCATGCTGGAATTTTCAGGAGTTGCAACAGCCCTGATTTGTGTGATCCGCTTTCACTCGCCTACACGTATCACACTCGGATACGTATTTAGCCACTTTCCGCTCCATCCGTGTCCACCAAAATTTTCTTTTCAAATCTTGGTACGCTTGTTGCTGCACGGATGAATGGAGGATTTAGACAATTGAGCTTCATCAAGGATCTTCCTCAGCTCCATATTCCGGGGTACGACTATGCGGTCATTGAACCACAGCGTCCCCTCATCATCTTTCAGAAACATTTGATATCCCCGCTGTCCATCCATCTCCAGAGATGTGCCATGCCCTTGTCAACTTTCTAAGCTGCAATGATATCCTCCCTAATGGTAGGGATGAGAGCCAGGTTGTATAGTGATCCATAAGGAACCAAGTATAAACTCGGCTCTTCCTCTTCCAGCGGTGTAATGGTGAGGTTATGGACATGTGATTTCCGACTCAGCGCGTCGGCAACCACATTCGCCTTGCCGGGGTGTTAATGAATCTCAGTATCATAATCTGGTTGTTTTCATTTCAGGCAGGATCATATTTAAAAGTAATTACAAACGCCCGTATCATTGCCATAAGGCCGTCCTTGAGTTAGGTCACGTCTCAAGGTACGTGATCGTATTTCAACACCACACGATGGGGAACCCAAGTATGTCATGAACGGGTCGTCACGGTTGGTAATGTTATCAACCCAACAGATACCACATACTGCCCTGCAGGGCACGCAGATGGCAAGCGCTGCGTATGTCCTTCTGGGCTATTTCCAGACGAACACACTCTCGCGTTACTGACCATGCGATGGGGTCTCCACTTACTTGCCTAATGCACGCTAGGGATCAACGTTTCATATGAAATCAGGAACATGAAGAGTCCAAGAGTATCATATTGACGTCTCACACCAAGCTGTGAGACCTATCCCTGAACCACATTCCTCGTCTAGGGAGCTAACCGAAATTGAACCGCTTTCGGTGGCATTCCTTACCATTCTTACCAGAGCGTCGGTGCGTCGTTACATAAGTAAAATTCAGAATTATAACACATAGGTTAGTCTTTGCCACTTTAAGTAACTATGCTAATATAGTCCTTACTTGGGCAACTACCGAACCCTCACCGTAATCCTAAGTTTTCCCGTAATCTAGTCCTTAAGTACTGTGCTATCCCCAATGCAGCTCTGATACCAGGCTGTGGCGGACCGGAATCCGCTCACCCAGGATCGCAGAGGGTGGTGCCGCACGATGCGACACCCAACAGCACACGTCGTAAGAACACAATATATTACATGCGAAAAACAAACTGAACTGTACAAAAAGGTACAACTTCAGTTACAAACTAGTATTTATTTTACACAGGTGGAAGTCTACTCTGTACAACTCACGCCCGCCTATCTAGCAAAAGTCGGTTGCCCAGCCCTAGGGCAACCAACACTGGCTGCATTCCTCAGCTCAGCGCGGCGGTTACGGCTCCCACTCAGCCGTGGTCCCCGACGGAGGGTAACCCTCGCTGGTGGACTCGTACTCCGAGTCCGTGGGTGGCTCCTCACCTGAAAAACACTAAGCAGCAACCGTGAGCACGAAGGCTCAGCAAGGCTTAACTGACTCACCTAAACATGAAACTCTACATGAGGTCTACAATGACATAGGATGGTAATATTGCAGCAAATGGACACGCCTACAAGTTCATCCTTAGTTCAGCTTTTAGCAACAAGTTAACAGTTCAGGAAGCTGAAATTTAGTAAGCAATATTTGGTGGCAAACATGTAGCAGTACAATATTATATCATATCAGAAATATTGAATCACCATATTTCATACATTATTCTACGTCACGACTCAGTGACCAAGTGGTACTCTTCACCGCGAGGGACAGCGAATCGACTCGATATACACCTGCAGGGAAACCCAAAGAGCACGTCACGTACGCCCACCCGTGGAGCTGCACGGCACGCTCACTCGATGTCGTACGGGACAACCTTTCACCCAACATCCCAAACGTCGAACCGGTCGCACCGAAACGAGCAGGAGGTTCCCCACACGGAGCATCTTTCTATGCCCGTTGGCAGATTTCCACCTTGCTGCCCTCAACCTACACCTATAATTCGGTGGCCCATATATCCGATATGCCTTCTGTACGTTCAAACTTGATCAGCGTGGGCCGCACACGGATCGGTCCTAAATCGACACGGTAAGGGCCGCGCACACAAGACTCCCTCTTGCTGCGCCCTAGCCCCTGCCTAGTGTCATTTTCATTACTAAAATTATCTCGCATCACTCGAACCAATCCCGTGTGTCCCAAGCCTATCTCGCGAGTAGATTCCAACTACTCGACTTGTACCGAAGTCCTATGAAACATTAAGCATAGTCTGTCTACTCGAGGTCTTAGACACTACCATCACTATTTTCGGAACCTTTGGTTATGCAAGTGGGGTTTCAATCATCCTATACCTAATGCACATACATACTTCACCCTATGTATGTAAACAAAGTAAAAACTTTATAAAAGACTTAATGCAAAACAGGGCTTGCCTTGTTGCTGCTGGTCAATAGTTAACTCTTCTTCAGGAAGGAGGAAGTCCAGCACTTCTGGAGTCTCTTCTTCAGCGACTACACGTTTAATGAAATACTACATGTTAATGGATATGCACATAAATTTACTGTAATGCTTCTGCTATTAGTTCGAATAACCAGTTTCTAATAACTGGAACTCTGTTTAAGAATTTAAAGATGAACTGGGTGTTGGTGGTTTGGGCTTAGAACTAAGCACATGGTTAAGTGCTAAGTGGTTTCCCCCCTTTTCCATATTAATCCCTCAAGTGGTTAAACAGGACAGGGGTGATCCAGAGCTCCAATGGAGCTGAGAATTTTTGTGCGAGTTCCTTGTCACAAGAAAACCGTCTGGACCAAACATTAGCACTTTGTCATTGAGGGGTTTGTTCAGAATAATTCTCTTAGGAAATAAGCAAAGAAGAATTAATTCTGAGGTAACACCCATGTTCATGCCCAACTTAGTGAACTACAATTTCAATTATAGCTCATAGAGTTTGCATGAATTTTCCTAGCATTTTTGGAGCTAAGATTTGTCCAGAACTGAATTTCCAAGTTTTGGAAATTCTCTGAAATTTTTTCTGTATTCAAATGAACACAGCACCTTCAAATTTGAATTGCTCTGATCAAATCAACTCCAAATGGTCTGAAACTTTTACAGGGTTTCACTAACATCCTAAAGAACATTCTGGCATTGGAGATTTTTGGATGAACCAAACTCCCTCTAAAATTCTTTTGATGAAAAGCTTTAAAGAATTTTCCAGAATTAATTAATGGGTTTCATACAAATTGGGTTGTATATTTGGACAGAGCTAGGCAAGATGAATCCAACCCAGTTTGAATCACTAAATTTGGAGCCTTCTAGCAAAAGTTATGGGGTTCTAAAGTTTGAACTAAATCTGGAAATTCAAATTAATTCGGGAAACATTCAAACTCTGACTGTGGGTCCCTCCTACACGTGTCGGCTGCTGGAATCACGCCACACGGGGCCACAGGACCCTTCCCGCGCCACCACACTGGATCCTGAGCCGCAGCGGATCGGCGATTTAAAATATCGCCACTGACATGCGGGGACCCCAGTCGTCTTCCTCCTCACGTGCGCCCGCGAGTCCAGCGGCGGTGCACTCCGGCGAGGTTCGCCGGAACCGCCTTCTCGACCACCCCCAGTGCCAGAACTGGCCGCCTAGCCTTGCCTCGCCCTGGGGAACTTGTTCCGGGGGTCGGAGCTCGCCGGCGGTGACCGGAAACAGGCGTGCGACGTCCACCGCGGAGGCTAGGGCTCCGGCGAGGTCGTTCTCGCTCTCTGGGGCAAGAAAAGGGCTACGGTTTGCTCAAGAAGCATCAGTGGATCACGAGGAACCCAACGTGAGCAGTCTTGGAGGCTAACCACTCCGGCAAACCCACTCTCAACGGTGACCCAAGCCATGTTCGTGCCGGCGATTATAGAAACGGCTAGTACTCGGCCATTCCTGGACGGTTTTGCTTGGTTCTTCCTCGAGGAGAGGGGGCACTAGGAGGTGTAGGAGCTATCTGTGAGCTAGATTGATCATTGACTCAGCGTGTAATCCAAATTTTGGATTCTTGCCGAGCTAGGTCAGTTGCACTAGGGTTTGGGACTTTCCAAAATTCTTGCTACTCGGTGGACCATTTGCCGAAGGGTTTTCGGCTACACCATCTAGGGTTCCCCATGCACCTTTCTTGTGTATAACGTGGTCGGCGACGATGGCTGGATGGGGCTGTCACCGGTGAGTCGAAGCTCGACGCCGCGGTATCTCCCGGTTCTTCAACTTCGATGGCTCACACCGCTCAGACTCGGGTGCAGCTTGCTGGAGCAGCACGGGGACCCGCTAGCGTGCGCCCTGGCGCTCCCTTTTGCTGCAGGGATCGCGAGCGTTCAACGATCAGCGCGGGTGCATGCCAGGGCTCGGAGGTGCAAGCGTTGCGGCGAGTTCTTCGCGTGCGCGGGCGCTGATCAGAGCGACAGGCGAGGGAGGCAGCAAACTAAGCTTTGTGCTGCGTACGTGGTGATCGGGAGGGGGGCGCGAGTAAATCCCCGCGCACGCTGGCGCGGCCGTGAGGCGGTAACCGGTCGCGGCGGCTGACCCACGACCACCGAGTGGTTCTCTGTTGCTCACAGCCCCTGACCAGTGGGCCCTCCTCCCCCCTTTTTCTTTCCAATTTTTCACCTCTGTTTTACTGAAAATTATCCCCAGCTACTCTCAATTAACTGTGAGTCTTAGCCCCCAAGTCTTGGTTTTAATTTGAGTTCTCAAATTCAAACTTTGTTTGACTAAATTTGCTTTATGTTTAAACTGAAATTCAAATTCAGTATTTTGAATTCTTTCAATTTAGCTCTTGACAAGATGAACTCCAATGGGGATGAAAATTGGGGGTCTTACTCCGAAATATTTGCTGAGTTTGAATATGAAGCTAACTTTTGAATTTGAGTAATGAAAGTTGCTGCAATTTGAATTTACATTCAAATTGACCTCTTTTTCAAATACCTCCAAAAGTGCCTCAAAAAGTGTTGGATTTACATGAAATTTTGCTTGAACCTCCCCAAGACTTTTCAAGTCCTAGGGGTGAGCTCAACCTCTCATGTTCATGTGTAAAATTCCCACTTTGTGAAAGTGTGGGCTTTCCCCTCTAATCACTCTTTTGATGGAGGTTACTTGCTCTTCACACTTTTTCACAATCTATCCACAACAAAACTGTGGTGTTGTGAGGTGATAAAAGTTTTTGCAAATCCCTTTTCTTGGGCTTTTACATCCCTCCCCCCTTAAAAGAATCTAGTCCCGAGATTACAAAAGAAGAGATAGCGATATAATAGGGACTTACCCTTGCTGAGATGCCATGAATTCCGGGTAATTTGAGCGAAGGAATTCCTCGCTCTCCCATGTCGCTTCTTCGGCGGTGTGGTTGCTCCAGAGGATCTTGTAGAACCACAACATTCTTCTACGCATGGTTCGGGATTTCTCATCAAGAATTTCCACCGGATACTCATCATATGTCAAATCCGGTTTCAGCTCTCCGATGTCTTCGGTAGGAACAGCAGCTGTATGGTTTAAACATTTTCGCAGTTGCGAAACATGGAAAACATCATGGACACCAGCAAGGGATGCCGGTAGCTCCACTTTATACGCCGCTGGTCCACACTTCTCGGTGATAACATAGGGTCCTATGAAGCGGGGAGCGAGCTTCCCCTTGACGCCGAACCGGTGCACGCCCTTCATCGGAGACACGCGGAGGTACACGTGTTCACCAACGTCAAAGTGCAACGGTCTACGCCTCTTATCAGCGTAGCTCTTCTGTTGGGATTGAGCGGCCTTCAAGTTAGCTTGAATCACCCGAACGCGCTCTTCGGCATCGTTCACCACATCAACCCCGAATGTGACCCTTTCACCGGACTCGCACCAATTTAATGGGGTGCGGCATTTGCGACCGTAGAGAGCTTCGTAGGGTGCCATCTTGATACTCGCCTGATAGCCGTTGTTGTACGAGAATTCCGCCAATGGTAGGTGATCATCCCAGTTCCTACCATGGTGGATGGCACATGCTCTCAACATGTCTTCCAGGACTTGATTCACCCTCTCCGTCTGGCCATCTGTCTGAGGGTGGTAGGCGGAGCTTCTAATCAGTTTAGTACCCAAAGCCGCATGCAACTGCTCCCAAAAGCGAGATACAAACAATGCACCTCGGTCTGAGACTATAGTATTGGGTACGCCATGCAAGCATAGGATCCTGGCGATATATAACTCCGCATATCTGTTGCCATGGAAATGTGTATGCACGGGAATGAAGTGAGCCGACTTGGTTAGTCAGTCAACGATCACCCAAATGGAATCATGTTTGTTGGATGTTAAGGATAATCCCACAATGAAATCCATGCTCACATCTTCCCATTTCCATGCTGGGATCTTCAGGGGTTGTAGTAGCCCTGATTTCTTCATGTGATCATCTTTCACTCGTCTACACGTATCGCACTCGGATATGTACTTAGCTACCTCCTGCTTCATCCGTGTCCACCAAAACTTCTTTTTCAAATATTGGTACATTTTGTTGCTGCCCGGATGAATGGAGTATTTAGACAAGTGAGCTTCATCGAGGATCTTCTTCCTCAGTTCCATATTCCGGGGTACGACTATGCGGTCATTGAACCATAGTGTCCCCTCCTCATCTTTCCGG
The DNA here is from genome assembly GCA_030760725.1 of Neostapfia colusana. Taxonomy (NCBI): domain Eukaryota; kingdom Viridiplantae; phylum Streptophyta; class Magnoliopsida; order Poales; family Poaceae; genus Neostapfia; species Neostapfia colusana. The sequence goes on along the minus strand of JASWHV010000009.1, from coordinate 35,167,843 downwards.
AAACACTTGATCTCCCCATTATCTATCCATCTCCGGAGATGTGCCATGCCTTTATAATCTTTCTGAGCTGCAATGATGTCCTCCCTAATAGTAGGGATGAGGGCAAGGTTATACAGTGATCCATAAGGAACCAAGTATAGACTCGGCTCCTCCTCCTCCAACGGGGTAATAGTGAGGTGATGGACATGTGATTTCCGACTGAGCATGTTGGCAACCACATTCGCCTTGCCGGGGTGGTAATGGATCTCAATCTCATAATATTTGATCAGTTCTAACCACCTCCTTTGCCTCATGTTCAGCTCCTTCTGGGTGAAAATGTATTTCAAGCTCTTGTGGTCGGTGTAGAGATGCACTAGATTTCCCAGGAGATAGTGCCTCCACATTTTTAGCGCCAACACCATGGCAGAAAGCTCAAGATCATGAGTAGGATAATGCTGCTCATGGTTCCGAAGTTGGCGTGAGCCATAGGCGACCACACGTCCTTCCTGCATCAACACGCAGCCGAGCCCAATACCAGACGCGTCGCAATACACGTCGAAGGGCTTTGTTGTATCCGGCTGAGCTAAGACCGGGGCTGTGGTGAGATGTTTCACCAATGCTTGGAACGCTCCTTCGCATGCCATGTTCCAAACATATTTCGTCCCTTTATTCAGCAATTCTGTCATCGGCTTAGCGAGCTTGGAGAAGCTTGGAATAAATCTCCGATATTATCCCGATAACCCGAGGAAGCTTCTGACTTCATGAACTGAAGTGGGAGCTTTCCATTTCAGCACCTGCTCTATCTTGCTTGGGTCAACTGCAGTGCCTTCTGCTGAGATGATATGTCCCAAGAATGGCACTTGGCTGATCCAAAACTCGCATTTGCTGAACTTGGTGTAGAGCTTATGGTCTCGCGATCGTTGAAGAACGATCCACAAGTGTTCGGCATGTTCGGCTTCTGTCTTGGAGTAGACCAAGATATCGTCGATGAACACTACAACGAACTTGTCCAGCTCCGGCATGAACACCGAGTTCATGAGATACATGAAATGGGCTGGACGTTTGTGAGACCAAAGGACATGACGAGATATTCATATAATCCATATCTCGTCGAGAAAGCCGTCTTTGGAATATCCTCCGCCCGGATCTTTATCTGGTGATATCCAGAGCAAAGGTCCATCATGAAGAACACACTTGCACCCACAAGTTGATCAAACAATATGTCGATGCGAGGCAGTGGGTACTTATTCTTGATGGTGACGGCGTTGAGCGGCCGGTAGTCCACACACAGCCTCAAGGTTTCATCTTTCTTCTTCACGAACAGCGCCGAGCATCCCCAAGGCGAGGAACTCGGCCTAATGAAACCTTTGCTCAACAGATCATTGAGCTGCTCTTTCAGTTCAGCCAGCTCATTTGGAGCCATTTTATAGGGTCTCCATGATGTGGGCGTAGTCCCGGGTGCAAGTTCAATCTTGAACTCGACATCCCGCTCAGGTGGCCTGCCCGGAAGATCATCCGGAAACACGTCGGGATACTCCCAGACTACGGGGATGTCCTCTAACTTGAGAGCTTCAGCATTATTAATTGCTGAAATTTCCCGGACTGGCGTGTCTAACACCATGGAATGTGGACGGTGAAATGGAGAGTTTAAATGAACCGTCCGTGTCCGAGTCTCCAGGACAGCGCCATGGTATTGTAGCCATGACATCCCTAAGATTGCATCAATCTTTTGCCCCATAAGGATTATCAAGGTGGTGGGATATAGTTTCCCACCTAAGCACAGAGGTGCCTTTGGGATCATCATATTTGCTGAGATCTTCCCTCCCGGTGAGCAGATTACATAGGTGCAGTCGGTTGGGAAGACTTGCATTTGATGCTTAGCCACATAGGATGCACTTATAAAGCTGTGGGTTGCACCAGAATCAAAAAGTATGATGATGGCTTGATTGTTGAGAGTAAACGTACCCGCCAGCACGTTGTCTCCCTCTGGGGCGTCCTCATTGTCGAGGTTGCGGACGCCCCCAGTCTGCTGACCAACCTTCTTAACCGGAGGTCGGCCTCGAGCACCGCCCTGGAACTGGGCTTGCCCGCTGCTCTGCTGCCCCTGGGGACAGTCCTTCGCGAAGTGGCCCGCCTGGCCACACGTGAAGCAAGTGAATCGGGGCGGTCCCCCGCTGATCGGTGGGCGGAAACCCGGGGCGCGTTGTGGCGGTGGAAATGCCCGGGGTGCCGTCTGCTGCTGCTGCTGCTGTCTTGGTGGTGGCATCGGCGGACGGAACGGAGGTGCCTGAAAGGCACGTCCCCCGAACCGTTGAGGTCGCGCCGGTAGATGCCACTGCTGCCCGGATGGTGTCCGATACACCATACGGTACTTCTGAGGAGCGCCACCCCCACTGCTGGGTGGAGCGCTGCGCTTCCTCTGCTCAGCTGCCAACTCCCGCTGAGCATCCTCTTGCACAATCGCGGCATTGACTAGGTCGTTGAAGGTGCCGCGATTCCACTGAACGAGGTGTGTCTTCATCTCGGGGTGTAACCCCCGATAGAAGTGCTCCCGCTTTTTCTCCTCAGTGGAGATGTAGCCTGACGCATATTGCGCCAGATGGTTGAAGGCACGGGAGTAGTCATGGCCACTTCTCCCGCCCTGCTTTAGCTCCAAGAACTCTTGAAACTTCCTCTTCATGATTCCGGGAGGGATATGATAGGCGCAGAACGCTTCCCAGAATTCCTCCCATTCCACGGTATGGCCAGCCGGACGTGAGGTGACATAGTTCGCCCACCACGCGCCAGTGGCACCGTGAAGCTGCTGCGCTGCGAACAGAGTCTTCTGCCGCTCTGTACATTGGAGCAGCCCGAACTTAGACTCGATGGTCCGCAGCCAGTTGTCCACCTCCAGTGGTTCTTCAGCTTCGGTGAACACTGGAGGGTGCGTACTCATGAAATCTGAGTACGACACTTCACGGGGCTCACGAGGCCCTCTGTCTTGATGCCCCCCCCTCCTGGGACATATTCTGCACGATCGTGCGGAGCAGGTCAGTCTGCTCCTCACGACCACCCACCAGTGCCGCAATCACATCCGCTAGAGTAAGCGGAGGCGGCGGTGGTGGCTGCTGCTGCCGGGTGCTGTCGTGGGCCGGTGGCTGGGAGTCATCACCTCCCTGTTGGCTAGAGCCACCAACCTCGTGTGTGGTCCTAGTACGAACCATCTGCAACCATACGACAATAAACATCAGTCCCGCAACATATTGCATGCAGTTCAAATGAAATAGGCGTAAAAACATAATGACAATAGAACATGCGATACATCTCGTATGTAGATAATGTAATAATTTTGCACAAGCTACACCATTACCAGACCAAATACAAGCTAGTTACATCCAACTTGATGAACCTCCTCTTTGGAAGCTCACCATAACTAGGTTTGGTCACTACAAGATATTACTATCGCTTTGCCATCACGTACCCCCCTTAGGGTACAACACCCTCTCCAATGAGTTCAACTGTCACTCCTCTGTCAGAATGACCAGTTTCTACCTAGTCCAAGTTTTGATATGGTTCTGGGAATTTTCATGACTCAAGCTGAATACCAAAGTTAAAGTTAACTTCAGTACCTTTCCATCGAGTACTTATTTGCCTTCAGATCAGCTTTGGTTAAAAAGTTATGCTAATTCAAAGTCAGCAGAATTTCTGGAAAGATTTTAACAGCACCTCCCTTGGAAAGTTGCTGTTTTCAACTCTGGTTTCCATTGAAATCTGTGCTGGAATTTCAGACACTTTGAATTACAAAGATGTAACACATCTTCTACCCTTTCTAAGGATGTATCATATGAAAATTTTAGATTTTTCTGCTGAGAGTTTGGTTTGAAAAACAGAACAGTCCAGAGAATGTTTCACTCTGTCCTAGTTCTGGACGGTTTACATTTCTCGGAGATTTAAGCCCTCTTAAGGTGTGTTTCAGCTCTGGAAGTCTACAACCAAGTTGTAGGGTACTTAAATACCTTTCCAGAACTATATACCACACCTCCCTTGGCTAAACGACCTGTGAGTTATGCCCTATTGAAGATCAGCAAACTTGCTGCCCAAAAGAGAGCACTCTGTTTTTCAGTCTTTTGGAACTACACTCATCACCCTCCAATTTTTCTACCCAACCAGGGTCCTAAATGTTGAACTTAGTGATTTTAATTCCTTTTTATCATTATTTTTCATGCATATGCTTACACTGTCTCGGTACTACGTTCCTAACAAAAGAAAATCCTAACCGGATTATACAGGCATATACGTCTCAAGTGTGGCCCTAAACGGTCTCTCGCACACGGTTACTACACGGTTACATACGTGGTTAGTACCTGCAGAAGACCACGCAATAATGGTGCACTCAATGGTTGTTTTCATTTCAGGCAGGATCATATTTAAAAGTAATTACAAACGCCCGTATCATTTCCATATGGCCGTTCTTGAGTTAGGTCACGTCTCAAGGTACGTGATCGTGTTTCAACACCACACGACGAGGAACCCGAGTATGTCATGAACGGGTCATCACGGTTGGGAATGTTATCAACCCAACAGATACCACCTACTGCCCTGCAGGGCATGCCGATGGCAAGCGCTGCTATGTCCTTCTGGGCTATTTCCAGACGAACACACTCTCGCGTTACTGACCACGCGATGGGGTCTCCACTTACTTGCCTAATGCACGCCAGGGATCAGCGTTTCATATGAACTCAGGAACATGAAGAGTCCAAGAGTATCATATTGACGTCTCACACCAAGCTGTGAGACCTATCCCTGAACCACATTCCTCGTCAGGGGAGCTAACCGAAATTGAACCGCTTTCGATGGCGTTCCTTACCATTCTTACCAGAGCGTCGGTGCGTCGTTACATAAGTAAAATTCAGAAATATAACACATAGGTTAGTCTTTGCCACTTTAAGTAACTATGCTAATATAGTCCTTACTTGGGCAACTACCGAACCCTCACCGTAGTCCTAAGTTTTCCCGTAATCTAGTCCTTAAGTACTGTGCTATCCCCAATGCAGCTCTGATACCAGGCTGTGGCGGACCGGAATCCACTCACCCAGGATCGCAGAGGGTTGTGCCGCACGATGCGACACCCAACAGCACACGTCATAAGAACACAATATATTACATGCGAAAAAAACTGAACTGTACAAAAAGGTACAACTTCAGTTATCAAACTAGTATTTATTTTACACAGCGGAAGTCTACTCTGTACAACTCACGCCCGCCTATCTAGCAAAAGTCGGTTGCCCAGCCCTAGGGCAACCAACACTGGCTGCACTCCTCAGCTCAGCGCGGCGGGTACGGCTCCCACTCAGCCGTGGTCCCCGACGGAGGGTAACCCTCGCCGGTGGACTCGTACTCCGAGTCCGTGGGTGGCTCCTCACCTGAAAAACACTAAGCAGCAACCATGAGCACGAAGGCTCAGCAAGGCTTAACCGACTCACCTAAACATGAAACTCTACATGAGGTGTACAATGACATAGGATGGTAATATTGCAGCAAATGGACACGCCTACAAGTTCATCCTTAGTTCAGCTTTTAGCAACAAGTTAACAGTTCAGGAAGCTGAAATTTAGTAAGCAATATTTGGTGGCAAACATGTAGCAGTACAATATTATATCATATCAGCAATATTGAATCACCATATTTCATACATTATTCTACGTCACGGCTCAGTGACCAAGTGGTACTCTTCACCGCGAGGGACGGCGAATCGACTCGATATACACCTGCAGGGAAACCCAAAGAGCACGTCACATACGCCCACCCGTGGAGCTGCACAGCACGCTCACTCGATGTCGTACGGGACAACCTTTCACCCAACAGCCCAAACGTCGAAGCGGTGTCACCGAAACGAGCAGGAGGTTCCCCACACGGAGCATCTCTCTATGCCCGTTGGCAGATTTCCACCTTGATGCCCTCAACCTACACCTATAATTTGGTGTGCTATGCCTCGACGTCCGGAGGTTTAGGCTACATCGATTTATCGGGGTCCATATATCCGATATGCCTTCGTTACGTTCAAACTTGATCAGAGTGGGCCGCACACGGATCGGTCCTCAATCGACACGGACAGGGCCGCATACCCAAGACTCCCTCTTGCTGCGCCCTAGCCCCTGCCTAGTCTCATTTTCATTACTAAAATGATCTCGCATCACTCGAACCAATCCCGTGTGTCCCAAGCCTATCTCGCGAGTAGATTCCAACTACTCGACTTGTACCGAAGTCCTATGAAACATTAAGCATAGCCTGTCTACTCGAGGTCTTAGACACTACCCTCACTCTTTTCAGAACCTCTGGTTATGCAAGTGGGGTTTCAATCATCCTATACCTAATGCACATACATACTTCACCCTACGTATGTAAACAAAGTAAAAACTTTATAAAAGAGTTAATGCAAACCGGGGCTTGCCTTGTTGCTGCTGGTCAATAGTTAACTCTTCTTCAGGAAGGAGGAAGTCCAGCACTTCGGGAGTCTCTTCTTCAGCGACTACACGTTTAATGAAATACTACATGTTAATGGATATGCACATAAGTTTACTGTAATGCTTCTGCTGTTAGTTCTAATAACCAGTTTCTAATAACTTGAACTCTGTTTAAGAATTTAAAGATGAACTGGGTGTTGGTGGTTTGGGCTTAGAACTATGCACATGGTTAGGTGCTAAGTGGTTTTCCCCCTTTTCCATATTAATCCCTCAAGTGGTTAAACAGGACAGGGGTGATCCGGAGCTCCAATGGAGCTGAGAATTTTTTTTGTGAGTTCCTTGTCACAAGAAAACCCTCTGGACCAAACATTAGCACTTTTTCGTTAAGGGGTTTGTTCAGAATAATTCTTTTAGCAAATAAGCAAAGAAGAATTAATTCTGAGGTAACACACCTGTTCATGCCCAACTTAGTGAACTACAATTTCAATTATAGCTCATAGAGTTTGCATGAATTTTCCTAGCATTTTTGGAGCTAAGATTTGTCCAGAACTGAATTTCCAAGTTTTGGAAATTCTCTGAAAATGTTTCTGTATTCAAATGAACACAGCACCTTCAAATTTGAATTGCCCTGATCAAATCAACTCCAAATGGTCTGAAACTTTTACAGGGGTTCAATAACATCCTGAAGAACACTCTGGCAAAATTTGGGGATTTTTGGATGAACCAAACTCCCTCTAAAATTCTTTTGCTGAAAGAATTTTCCAGAATTAATTAATGGCTTTCATACAAATTGGGTTGTATATTGGACAGAGCTAGGCAAGATGAATACAACCCAATTTGAATCACTAAATTTGGAGCTTTCTAGCAAAAGTTATGGGGTTCTAAAGTTTGAACTAAATCTGGAAATTCAAATTAATTCGGGAAACATTCAAACTCTGACTGTGGGTCCCTCCTACACGTGTCGGCTGCTGGAATCACGCCACACGGGGCCACAGGACCCTTCCCGTGCCACCACACTGGATCCCGAGCCGCAGCGGATCGGCGATTTAAAATATCGCCACTGACATGCGGGGCCCCCAGTCGTCTTCCTCCTCGCGCGCGCCCGCGAGTCCAGCGGCGGTGCACTCCGGTGAGGTTCGCCGGAACCGCCTTCCCGACTACCCCCAGTGCCAGTACTGGCCGCCTAGCCTTGCCTCGCCCTGGGGAACTTGTCCCGGGGGTCGGAGCTCGCCGGCGGTGACCGGAAACAGGCGTGCGACGTCCACCGCGGAGGCTAGGGCTCCGGCGAGGTCGTTCTCACTCTCTGGGGCATGAAAAGGGCTACGGTTTGCTCGAGAAGCATCAGTGGATCATGAGGAACCCAATGTGAGCAGTCTCGGAGGCTAACCACGCCGGCAAACCCACTCTCGACGGTGACCTGAGCCGTGTTTGCGCCGGAGACTATATAAACGGCTAATACTCGGCCATTCCTGGACGGTTTTGCTTGGTTCTTCCTCGAGAAGGGGCGCAAGGATGTGTAGGAGCTATCTGTGAGCTAGCTTGATCATTGACTCAGTGTGTAATCCGAATTTTGGATTCTTGCCGAGCTAGGTCAGTTGCACTAGGGTTTGGGACTTTCCAAAATTCTTGCTACTCGGTGGACCATTTGCCGAAGGGTTTTCGGCTACACCATCTAGGGTTCCCCACGCACCTTTCTTGTGTATAACGTGGTCGGCGACGATGGCTGGATGGGGCTGTCACCGGTGAGTCGAAGCTCGACGCCGCGTTATCTCCCGGTTCTTCAACTTCGATGGTTCACACCGCTCAGACTCGGGTGCAGCTTGCTGGAGCAGCACGGGGACCCGTTAGCGTGCGCCCTGGCGCTCCCTTTTGCTGCAGAGATCGCGAGCGTTCAACGATCAGCGCGGGTGCACGCCGGGGCTCGGAGGTGTAAGCGTTGCGGCGAGTTCTTCGCGTGCGCGGGCGCTGATGAGAGCGACAGGCGAGGGAGGCAGCAAACTCAGCTTTGTGCTGCGTACGTGGTGATCGGGAGGGGGGCGCGAGTAAATCCCCGCGCGCGCTGGCGCGGCCGTGAGGCGGTAACCGGTCGCGGCGGCTGACCGACGACCACCGAGTGGTTCTCTGTTGCTCACAGCCCCTGACCAGTGGGCCCTCCTCCCCCCTTTTTCTTTCCAATTTTTCACCTCTGTTTTACTGAAAATTATCCCCAGCTACTCTCAATTAACTGTGAGACTTAGCCCCCAAGTCTTGGTTTGAATTTGAGTTCTCAAATTCAAACTTTGTTTGACTAAATTTGCTTTATGTTTAAACTGAAATTCAAATTCAGTTTTTTGAATTCTTTCAATTTAGCTCTTGACAAGATGAACTCCAATGGGAATGAAAATTGGGGGTCTTACTCAGAAAAATGTGCTGAGTTTGAATATGAAGCTAACTTTTGAATTTGAGTGATGAAAGTTGCTGCAATTTGAATTTATATTCAAATTGGCCTCTTTTTCAAATACCTCCAAAAGTGCCTCAAAAAGTGTTGGATTTATATGAAATTTGGCTTGAACCTCCCCAAGACTTTTCAAGTCCTAGGGGTGAGCTCAACCTCTCATGTTCATGTGTAAAATTCCCACTTTGTGAAAGTGTGGGCTTCCCCTCTAATCACTCTTTTGATGGAGGTTACTTGCTCTTCACACTTTTTCACAATCTATCCACAACAAAACTGTGGTGTTGTGAGGTGATAAAAGTTTTTGCAAATCCCTTTTCTTGGGCTTTTACACTTTCGGTGCTCAGCCGCCAGTTCTCGCTGAGCATCCTCTTGCATGATCACGGCGTTGACGAGATCGTTGAAAGTGCCATGATTGCATTGTACGAGATGCGTCTTCATCTCGGGGTTTAACCCCCGATAGAACTGCTCCCACTTCTTCTCCTCTGTGGAGACATAATCCAACGCACGCTGCGCCAGATGGTTGAAGGCACGGGAGTAGTCGTGGGCACTCCTCCCGCCCTGCTTCAGCTCCAAGAATTCTTGGAACTTCCTCTTCATGATCCCGGGAGGTATATGATAGAAGTGGAACGCCTCCCGGAATTCTTCCCACTCCACGGCGTGGCCAGCCGGCAGTGAGGCGACATAGCTCGCCCACCATGCACCAGAAGCACCGTGAAGCTGCTGCTCCGCGAAGAGAGTATTCTGCCGCTCTGTGCATTGGAGCAGCCCGAACTTGGACTCAATCTTCCGCAGCCAGTTATCGGCCTCCAGGGGTTCTGCCACTTCGGTGAACACCGGAGGATGCGCACTCATGAAATCCGAGTACATCACAGTGTGGGGCTCAAGAGGCCCCCTCTCTTGATGCCCACCCGCCTGGGACATATTCTGCATGATTCTGCAGAGCAGATCAGTCTGCTCCTCACGATTACTCACCAGTGCCGCAATCACATCCGCTAGTATAAGCGGAGGCAGCGGTGGTGGTTGTTGCTGCGGGGTGCTGTCGTAGGCAGGTGGTTGGGAGTCATCACCCATCTGCTGACTAGATCCACCGACCTCATGCGTGGCCCGAATACGAACCATCTGCAACCATACGACAATAAAAATCAGTCCCGCAACATACTTCATGCAGTCCAATAAAATAGGCGTAAAAACATAATGACAGTAGACATGTGATACATCTTGTAAGTAGATAATGTAATAACTTTGTACAAGCTACACCATTACCAGACCAAATACAAACTAGTTAAATCCAACTTTATGGACTTCCTCTTTGGAAGTTCATCTCAACTAGATTTGGTCACTGCGAGACGTTAATATCGCTTTGTCATCACGGATACTACCCTTTTATCTTCAATACGACACAAACATGGTCTCTAGCCAAAGAAACTTGAGTAGGAAATATACTCAAACCCTTCACTAGTTGAAGATAACAACTCATGAGTATGTGCTACCCCATTGGAAGTAATTAAACCCCTTTAGGGTACAACAATCTCTCAAATGAGTTCAACTGTCTATCCCTCTGCCCAGAATGACCAGTTTCTACATATCCCAGATTTTGACCTGGTACATGGCATTTTAATAACTCAAGTTGAATATCAAAGTTAAATTTAACTTCAGTAGCTTTCCAAAAAGTATTTATTTGCCCTAAGATCAGCCCTGGTTAAAAAGTTACGATAATTCAAAGTAAACAGAATTTCTTGGAAGAATTTCAACAGCACCTCCTTTGGAAGTTGCTGTTTTCAACTCTAAATTCCACTGAATTCCGTACTGCAGTTGCAGAAACTCTGAATTACAAAGATGTAACACATCCCCTACCCTTTCCAAAAATGTATCATATGGTAATTTTAGATTTTTATACAGGAAGTTATGCTTGAAAACAGAACAGTCCAGAGAGTATTTTAAATCTGTCCTGGTTCTGGACAGTTTACATTCCTCTGGGATTTAAACCAGTTTAAGATGTGATTCTGCTCTGTAAGTCTACAAAAAAGTTGCAGAACAATTAAAGCTCTTTCCAGAACTATATCCCACATCTCCAATGGCTAAATAATCTGTGAGCTATGCTCTGTTAAAGTTCAGCAAACTTGCTGCCAAAACAGAGCACTCTGTTTCTCAATCCCTTTGAGCCACACTAATCAATTGTTGAACTTTTTCTGCCCAACAAGGGTCCTAACTATTGAAACTTGGTTATTTTAGTTCCTTGTTACCATTATCTTTAATGCAAATACCTATTATATGTCGGTACTATGATCCTCACAAAAAGAAAATCCTAACCGGATTATACCGGCATATATGTCTCAACTGTTGCACTAAACGGTCTCTCGCACACATATACTACACGGGATACATATGTGGTTAGTCCCTGCAGAAGAACACTCAATAGTGATGCACTCAAGGGTTGTTTTAATTTCAGGCAGGTCCATATTTGAAAGTAAATACATACGCCCGTATCATTGTCATACGGTCGTCCTTGAGTTAAGCCACGTCTCAAGGTACGTGATCGTATTTTTACACCACACGACGGGGAACCCGAGTAGAGCGCGAACGGACCATCATGGTTAGAAATTTTATCAGCCCAACAGATACCACCTACTGCCCTGCAGGGCACGCCGATGGCAAGCGCTGCGTATGTCCTCCTAGGCTATTTCCAGAAGAAACACCATCGCGTTGACCACACGATGGGGTCTCCACTTGCTTGCTGAGTGCATGCTAGGGACCAGTGTTTCATATGAACTCAGGAACATGAAGAGTCCAAGAGTTTCATATTGACGTCTCACACCAAGCTGTGAGACCTATCCCTGAACCACATTCCTCGTCAGGGGAGCTAGCCGAAATTGAACTGCTTTCGGTGGTGTTCCTTACCATTTTCATCTGAGCGTAGGTGCGTCGTTATCTAATCAAAATTCAGAATTATAACACATATGTTAGTCATGCCACTTTAACTAACTATGCTAATATAGTTCTTACTTGGGCATACTAGCGAATCCTCACCGTAATCCTAAGTTTTCCCGTAATACAGTCCTTAATTAATGTGCTATCCCCTAAGCAGCTCCGACGCCAGCCTGTGACGGACCGAAATCCGTACGCCCAGGATCTCAGAGGGTGGTGCCGCTCGATGCGACACCCGACAGCACACATCATAAGGACAACATTGTATTACATAGAAACAACTGAATATGTACAAAGTAGTACACACCTTCAGTTTACAACTAAGTACAGAGTTTATCAGTGCGGAAGCTAAATTTTTACAACTCACGCCAACCTAACTAGCAACAGTCGGTTGTCCGGCCCTATGGACAACGCACACTAGCTCCACTCCTCAGCTCAGTGCGGCGTGTACGGCTCCCACTCAGCCGTGGTCCCCGACGGAGGGTAACCCTCGCCGGTGGACTCGTACCCCGAGTCCGTGGGGTAATCCTCACCTGCAAACACTCATAGCAGCAACCATGAGCACGATGGCTCAGCAAGTCTTAACCGACACGCCTACACATGAAACTCTACATGCAGGTCATAACGAAAATAGGATGGTAAATTGCAGCAAATGGACACGCCTACAAGTTCATCCTTAGTTCATCTTTTAGCCACAATTTAACGGTTCAGGAATCTGAAATTTAGTGAGCAATATTTGGTGGCACACATGTAGCAATACAAGTTAATCATAACAGCAATATTGAATCACATCATTTCATATATTTACCTACGCCACGACTCAGTGACCAAGTGGTACTCATCACCGCGAGGGACGGCGAATCGACACGATATACACCTTCAGGGATACCCGAAAAGCACGTCATGTACGCCCACCCGAGGAGCAGCACAGCACGCTCACTCGATGTCGTATGGGACAACCTTTCACCAAACAGCCCAAATGTCGAACCGGTCGCACCCAAATGGACAGGAGGTTCCCTACACGGAGCATCTCTCTATGCCCGTTAGCGGATTCCCACCTTGTGGCCCTCAACCTACACCTATAAATCGGTGCGTTATGCCTCGACGCCCGGAGGTATAGGTTACATCGGTTTATCGGGGCCCATATATATGATATGCCTTCGGTATGTTCAAACTTGATCAGCGTGGGCCGCACACGGGTCGGTCCTCAATCGACATGGACAGAGCTGCACCCACAAGACTTCCTCTTGCTGCACTCTAGCCCCTACTTAGTCTCATTTTCATACTAAAGTGGTCTCACATCACTCGAACCAATCCCGTGTGTCCCAATCCTATACTCGCGAGTAGATTCCAGCTACTCAACTTGTACTGAAGTCTATACACATTAAGCAGAGCAAACTACCCTCACTCTTGTGGGAATAATCTGGCTATGCATTTGGGTTTCAACCATCCTATGCCTAATGCACATGATACCTCAAGCTAAGTATGTATATAAAGCAAAACTTTATAACTTTGTTAAATGCAAAACGGGGCTTGCCTTGTTGCTGCTGGTCAGATGTTAGCGCTTTGTCCAGAAGGATAAAGTCCAGCACTTCCGGGGTTTCCTCGCCTTCAGCGACTACACGTAAGCAATTAACGATATGTCAATTTAAATGCAAAGTTTGGAACTGACGATGTAAATACCATAACTCTAGCTAGCCCTCCTCTTTAGCTCTGAATTTTTTTATGGTGGCTTGGTAGGATCCTAATCAGAGACTTGACCAAGTTTTATCTGAAACAAAGTTCATTTGAGCTCTGTACAAATAAACGCCTATTTGGTAATTACTAGAGCTTTTATGGACTTTCAGGGGTTTTCATGGCTCAACCCATGACTTTCTGGAAACTAGAATTTGAGATGGTTCTCATGAAAGTGGTTTCATGTCATTTGAAGAATCCTAGAGGAAGTTATGCCCTAAACAAGATTTGAGAAAATCTGAAAAATGTTTCTGATCATTTTTCCATTTTGTCAGGGCAGTTCACTTAATCACACCATTAGGGAGACTAAATGAACTTTGATGGATCTGAAATTTTCCTGTGACTCAAGGATTTTCACATGAACCTCCTACCCAAATTTCAGAATTTCCATACAGGACTTCTCCAGATAAAATTCCCCACAGTTTAAAATTGAGGGAATTACTTCTGGAAAAAGAATGAATTTCATGAACTGAAACTTGTTTTGCTGGATAGTACTCCAAGATATGAATCCAACCAAATTTGTTTACTCAATTTGGATCTTCCTAGTCCGAGATATGGATTTTACAAGTTTGGAGAAATTCTCTGAAAAAGCTCTCTGTTATTTTTCCTATTTTTCAGAGACATAGAGGATTGAAACGACATTTGGCCAAGCAAATGGAATCCAATGCCTCTGAAATATTTACTGGAGTTCCAGGATGTTTGGTAAAATGTCCTTCCCAAATTTGGGAATTTTCCAATACACAGAACTCCTGTTAAAATTCCTACAAGATTTTTGTTAATTGAATTAATGAGCCAAATCTAGGGATTTTAATACCAATTGGGATGCACCCCTAGATAGTACTCTCTGAGGGGAATCCAACAAAATTTGTTTGACAATTTTTGGACACTCCTACCCAAAGTTATGGCTCTTCAAAGTTTAAACTGAATTAGGGAAAATCTGGAAATGTTTAAACTCTTGCGTGGGTCCCACAGCACAGTTCCTTCTTCTTCCTCACGCCAAAAGTCGAGCTGCGGCGGCTCTCTCCGGCGAGCCCCTCGGAAAGTGCCTTCCCGGCCTTCCCCTGCCCCGAAACTTGCCGCCTCCCCATTTTGGACCACGGGCAACTCATCTCCGTGGTCGGCCGGGGACCCCGGTCACCGGAAACCCTTCGGCGACGGGCGGCAGCGGCGGTTGGAGTTTGGCAGCGTCGAACTCATGCTAGGAGGGCTCGAATCCTTCGGTTTTTCTTCCTAGAGAACCTGGTGGCATCCTAAGCACCGGCATGAGCTCAAATCAGCTCAAAAGTGGCTGTAAATAGGGGCTCATCGGCGACCTAGGGTGAAAATCGGTGCCGGCTCAAAATTCTCGAAGAACAGTACCAAAACTCGACGAAACTCAATGGTTCTTGATCCTAGAGGAGCGTGGGAGAGTCTAGCTCATGTCTATGGCTCGGCACAAGTGATGATGGCTTGATTACTACGAATTTCCAAAGTTTGTGTGGCTCAGTTCTACGAGTACCGATCACTAATCAGAAAAATTCTCAACCGATCGTGCGAGAGAGGAGGACAGGTCAGCACGGTTTTATTCAGCACCTTATGGCGGACCTTTTTCATGTACGGCGTCGGCCACGAACGGGCTTCTAGCAGCCGGGCGCCGGGGAGCAGAGAGGTGTCGGGCGTGCCGTTCTTTGCTTCGGTGCGCGAGGATGACGGGAGAGTGTGAGGGAGTTCACGTGGGTTGAGCGTGCGTTGATCACTGCAGCCGGTGCTTCCACGGCACAGCGCGGTATGCGGTGTCCTCCTCGTTCGGGCACGGGAGCAGGAGGTGGCACGCAGTGAGATCGGCTGCCGAGTGAAACCCGCGAGAATTGACTTCGGGTATAAGTCTACTGACCAGTGGGCCCCCTTTCCCTCTTCTTTTTCTTTCCATTTTTATTTGAGCTAGCAAACAAACTACAATTTTGATCAAACTTGGAGGATAAGCCAAGAGGAATATGTGGAACACAATGGTGCTATGAAATTTGAATTCTGGTGAAGTCAGGATTTGAAACTGAAATTTGAATTCAAATTTGAATTGTCTGCCATTTAAATTCCAACAAATAGGAAATCTTTTCCAAATGAGCTGAAAATTTTCCGGGCTACCCGTGGATGTGTGGAGAACTAAATGACAGCTCGTGTTCGGGAATTTTTGGCAAATTCAAGTTTAGACTTGGAGCTCACACCTTTAAATTCAAAAGTTTAAATTCCCTCACCTTTTCGCGGTGTGAATTTCAGCTCCACTGCTAGACTTTTTGGGATTTCACAGTTGCTCTCTCTCCCAGCTCATGCTCTACCTCTCTGTTCTGCTCCCACGCGCGAAAGCGAGCCGCCGGTGCTGCCTCTGTTTTGCTCAATCGCACACCAGCGCTGCTCCTCCTTTGCTCGAGCGATACACAGCAAAAGTGAGCGCCAACACGTGCTTTAGCTACTCCAATCGCTACTCCGAAGCTTCATTGCTTTGGTTGAACACAATCTGACGATCGCCGCCAAGGCTGAGGTGCAAACAGCAGAAACCGAAGTCGGGCCACCGTGGACAGAGCGCCACGGCGACTCTCTCCCCAACTCGCTGCACAAGAAAGGTGCACCATACTCCATAGATTGTGTAGCTGCAATCCTTATAGAAAATGATCGACCGAGTGTGGAGAATTTCCAAGGTTCCCGAAACCTAGTGCATGCGGGTAGGACTCGGTTTTTCCCGAAATTTGTGTTACTCCGATAACTAATGACCGAGCAAGCTTGCAAGGACATTCCTCACGTCCTAGCGGCCCTCCTTGAAGAAGAACCGAGTGAAAACATCTAGGATCGACTGAGTTCTAGCCGTTTTTCATGCCGCCATGGAAAAAGCGCCTTGGGTCACCGTGGAGCTCGGTGTTGCCAGCCTTTTCACGGTGTTTGGAGTCCATTTTTGGCATCCTCAAGCTGCAACAGTGCTTTCCGAGCAATCCCCGACCGTTTTATGCGGTGTAGAAGGTTTCCGACCTTGCCGGACCCTAGCGGCCGGTGCCGCTGTCGCGCACCCCTTTTTGGGCATTGCCGGCCGCCGGCGATCATTTAGATGGGTTCAGCGTGTCGATATTGGGGCAGGCGGCAAGTTTTTGGCCGGGAGGTGGCCGGGAAGGCCGTTCCGGTGACCCTCTCCGGTGCACGCCGCCGCGCGCCGCCGCCTGACTCTGTTTGCGCGAGGTAGAAGGTCTTGGGTGTGGCACCCACTGGCAGGTGTTTAAACATTTCTAGAATTTCCAGATTTCAGTTTAAACTTTGAAGAGCCACAACTTTGTGTATGAGTGTTTAAAAAATGTCAAAAAATTTTGTTGGATTCCTCTCAGAGAGTACTATCCAGGGGTGCATCCCAATATTTTGAAAATCCCTGGATTTGGCTCATTAATTCATATAACTAAAATTTTGTAGTATTTATTCCAGGAGTTCTGTGTATTGGAAAATTCCCAAATTTGGGCAGGACATCCTTCCAAATATACTTGAACTCCAACAAAACTTCCAGTGGCATTGGACCTAATTTGCTTGGTCAAAGGATGTGTTAATTATTTATGTCTCTGAAAATTGGAAAATAGAACAGAACCCATTTTCAGTTTTTCCCCAAAACATGTAAAATCATATCTTTGTGTAGAAACCTCCAAATTTAGTGATTAAAATTGGGTTAGATTCAGATTGAAAGACTATATCCGAATATGGAACCCAATTTGCATTAAAGTCAATAATTAATTCTGGAAAATTCTTTGAATCTTTTCAGTAAAAGAATTTTTGAGGGAGTTTTGTTCATCAAAAAGTCCTAACATTTTGCCAGAATAATCCTTAGGATGTTATTTAACTCCTGTTAAAATTTCAGCTTATTTGGAGTTGATTTGTGTGGGATAATTCAGATTTCAATGTGCTGTATTCAAATGAATACAGAAACTTTTCAGAAAAAGTCCCAGAGTTGGAAAATTCAGTTCTGGGCAATTCTTAGCTCCAAAAATGCTAGGAAAATCCACTCATACTCTCTTAACTATAATTAAAATTTTAGTTCACTAAGTTGGGCATGAACATATGAGTTACTTCAGAATTAAATACTTGTTGCTTAATTGCTTAAGGAATTGTTCTGAATAAACCACTCAGTGAAATATGCTAAATTTTGGTCCAGAATTTTATCATGTGACCAGAAACTCACATGTAAATTTTCAGCTCAAGTTGAGCCTTGAATATACCTGTCCTTGTTCTCCAATCTCATGTATGTGAGAAAAACATAGGGATTAATGTGGCAATAATGGGAGACACCATTTCCTTCCACATTAGCTGCAATTTGGCAAGCTAAGTCTCTGGTGTAGTGTATGACTTCCTGTAAAAATTTCGAAGTCATTGGAGATCAGGATCATTAGTTATGTCCAAATCATTGGAGCTTATCTTACATGTCCATTAGGACCCATAGAAAATGTTAATGGGACTTCTTATGGACAAGTGATTTTTCCTTGATTCCTCTACACAACAGACACCACAAACTCACTCTTAGAACTCCAACACATCTCCCTGTTATTAACAATTTCAAGTCTTTAAGTTCCTGAATTGCATTGTAAAATTTGTGCATATACATGTCGATAGGGTTCACAATGGAGGAGTTCAACGGAGTCATCCCTTGACATGTATCAGTTGAGGAAATTCAGAAAGATCAAGGGATAGAAGATCACTAACTGTTATTATATAATAATAACCCACAAAACAGGCAAGCTCTGGTTTGCATTAGCCGTTTTATAATTTTTTACGTTTTGAGAACTTACTTTGAGTATCCACTTCGTTTATGCATTAGAGTCTTGTTCGAAAACCGAAATGCATATCCATGTAAACCCTGGTTTTGGGCTTAGGTTTTTAAACCTCGAGTAGCCACTGCAATGCTAAGATAGTGTAGGATTCGGTACAAGGCGAGTAGTTGGGACTGCTCGTGAGAATAGACTAGAGGCACACCACTCAGATAGAGATAGCAAATGAAACACATGGCAAGAAAAATGAGACCGAGCGGAGGGTAAGGGCAGCAGGACTTTGGGGCCTGGGTGCCATAGCTCCGCTTGTGTAGATTGAGGACCGAGCCATGTGCGGGCCTTTTGAACAAGCTAGAACAGTACCGAAGACCTACCAGATATATGGGAACCGGGAAACCGATGTAATTCGGGTAGCTGGGTGTTGAGGCATAGCTGGTCGTCCAGAGAGTAGGTTGAGAGCTTGAGCTGTCAATCGGCTGGCAGCACTGCAGATGCACGTGCAGAGACCTCTTGCTTGGGACGATGGGACCGGCTCAACATTTGGCTGATAGATGAAAGGTGGTTGCGTACGACATCCGTGATGGTTCCTATAGGCAACATCAAGTACGTGCGTATATGACGGGTTATTCGGGTAACCCTGCAGGTGTAAATCGATTATAATCGCCGTCTCTCGGGGTCAGTGAGTACCACTTGTTCACTATACCGTGACGTAGAAAGAACAGCTAGTTCGATGTTAAAATGTTGCTGATTGAAAGATGTACTTGATTGTTAATGACTTGTTGTAGTTTAGAGCTAATTAAAGTTCTTTTCAACGTTGGGCAATGCACATGAGAGAAATGCATTTTTTGTTTGATTGCAGCTGTCTTATGTGCCTTAGCACGAGGTTTCTCCACAACTTGCAGCAAAAACTTGGAAATAAGTGCCAACTAAATAGGCGTGTCTTTTGCAACTTACCTTCCTATTACACATTGCAATTCTAGCATGTAGAGTTACATGTTTAGGTGAGACGGGTCAGTCTTGCTGAGCCTATGTGCTCACGCTTGCTATATGAGTAGTTTTGCAGGTTAACTTCGGTGCTTATGAGAAGGTTGTCCAGTGAGACTCGGAGACTTCCGAGTCGTTTTACACATGGAGAACCCGGCCGCTACCGTATGACTTCGTGTTGCTAGTGAGGAGAGTCCGTGGGCTGGACATCTTCTCGAGTGCTTAGTAGATATGAAACGTGAGAATAATTAGTTTTCTGCTGTAGTTATTTGATGTAAATTATTTACAAAGAACATTTATAAGCTTCAGCTTTTGATTTATGTAATACATGTTTCCTTATATGTGTGCTATTGGGTGCCGCGTATCACGGCACCACCCAATGCGATTCCCGGGCGAGTGGCACGACTCCGTGATTGGGTCGGGCCCTCTCAAATCATTTCATTGAGGCTGCCGTGATTGAACATCGCATGCTTGTCCTTCAGGAGCAGATTTAGCCCCTGGTAAAACAAGTCCCGCCTCTTCTCATCCGTATCAGCTTGATGTGAAGCATATAAGGCGAGATCGTTGAACACACGGGCATACTCTAGTGCGTTCCGGATCCCTTGTTGCAGGTGCGTCTTCCGCTTCATTAGACCCAGCGGAATGTGATCGGCCCTGAAGGCCGCCCTGAACTCCATCCAGGTCAGAACTCGCTCGGTGCGAGGCACAAAAGTTTGCCCACCAAGCGCTTGCGGACCCCATAGGTTGCTGGCCCGCAAATTGGGTCTTCTGCTGCTCACTCACTCGGAGCAACCCAAACTTCATTTCCATCGTGCGGAGCCAGTTCTCCGCATGCTGGGCTCATCTGCCCGCGAGAATACTGGGGGATGCATCGCAAGAAAATCCGAGTAGGAACTCTGTTGGCGTTCCTCTCGATCAATGTTCGTAGCAACTCGGTGTGCTGCTGGTGCGAGCTCGCCATGGCTGCAACAATATCAGCCAACATGACCGTTGGTGGTGGTGGTGGTTGCTGCTGCTGCTGTCCCGAGGAAGTCTCGGGAGGCTGTTGGGAGGATTCTCCCCCCTGACTAGAACCCCCAACCTCTGGGTTGGCGCGAGTGCGAGTCATTCTGAAATTTAAAATAGCGACGATTAGGATATTTCATACATAAAATCCTTGAAAACAGTACGTATTGTAGTGATGAATGAGAAATTTGCACAACATTCACATATATTGATAAAGCAAAAACTTTGTACAAGATACATTATTCTTGGACATCCGAGAATTCATGCTCATGTCGTCACTACATACTCACAAGCTACTGTTTTCTATGACATGGCGCTGCCACAAAAGCTATTACACACGACCACCCTTGCTGCCCTACTTGGCAACGAAGAACTCCCTAGTCGGAGTGAAAGTCGACCTCCTGCGGGTCTTCCTCCTCCCCTGGTTCCGCTGGTGGCTTAAGATCCATGACCTCATCTTCAGGTTCAGGTTCCGGTATCACCGGAATGCCGAGAACCACGGGTAATGCACCTACCAATGGTAGGTCCACTACCTGAGGTACGAGGTCCTGCAAAGCATTCACCTCGTCCATGGCCTGGTTGTAGTCCATCTCCCAGTTCTGTCCCTCCTCAAACGCGTCATCACACTCTTGAGTGAGGACTTCATTCTGCTGGGTCAAATTCTGGACTTTCTGCTGCAAAGCCGTGATGTGAACACGACTTTTTTTCGATCCCCGCTTTCCTCAACCGACACAACTGATTATGTTGTTGATTCAATAGCTTTATCATCAGTAGAAGTACATTACAGAGCGCATCATGGGCACTCTCGTAATGGTCGCAGCGGCTGGTGCTCCCCTTTAGCTCCTTGGAAAGACGAGCCGTATGGACAGTTTGGCTGTCCATCACGTTTCTCCTCGCCATAAGATGGAGGCTAAGATTTGCCTCCACTGGATTGTACCTTGGGCAACTTGGATCAGTTGCCGTAAAGTACCGCACCCACCACACGTGGTTAGCTTGTCCCTCCACTGGAACAAGCAAATATGTAGTGCCCTCCTTAGCTCGCACGTGTAGTTGGCAGAAGCGTGACATGACATCACGGGCTGCCAATTACCACATGTCCTCCGGGTGTCTCCCTTTCACCATGACGGTGGACGGTGCCCAACCCGGTGGAGTCGGTCCTGCCGGAACATCGACATGTATGATCCATTTCGTGTTCTCCTTCTTGCCTTCTTCCTTTGCAAGAAAGCTTGGCATCTCCGTATATCCGAAATATTGAAGCATAAGCTTCAACAAGTACGGATACCCGCGGCGTTGAGAACAGTGAGACCCCACCCATCTGATTTCCAGTTGTTTATAGGCTTCCATCTGTAGAAACATATTTGAAAAGGTCAAATATTCATTTCGACAGTAAAAACAGAAATTTATAACATAAAACATGCCATTGAACTCAGAAACATTGGAAACATAAATCAAACTTGTCAACAAGTTGATTTCCACTGCACTGCCCAAAATTGATAGTGCTGACCAGTTTTATTCTACCCAGATTTAAACTATGTTAAGGGCAAAATAAGTTCTGGAGTTAAACATCAAAGTTAAAGTTAACTTCAACAGCTTTCCATAATGTATTTGTATGCCCTCAGATATGCTATTGTTCAAAAGTTATGATATGTCAATGTTGAGAGAATTTCTGGAGAAAATTGGCAGCACCTCCCTGCTTGAGGTACTGACTTGGTCCAAGAATTCCAGTAAATTATGCACATAATTTGACAAAACTCTCTGTTACAAAGTTGTAACCTATCTCATACACTTTTCAGAAATGCCTCATTTACTATTTTTGGATTTTTATGCAGGAAGTTATGGTCATTTTACAGAGAATGCCAGAGAGTATTTACTCTGCCCTGTTTTCTGGACAGTTTCAACTCTACTGCATATTTCGACAAGTTAAGGGATGAAACACCTCTGGAAATCTAAAGAAAAGTTGTAGAACTCTTCCAAAGATTTCTATAAATGTATCATACCACCCCAGTGTCAAATGAACTCGACCTCTACACTCTGTCTAACTTTAGCACTATTTCAGCTGAAAACAGAGGACTCTGTTCCTAATCTTACATAAGTTGAAACTTGCTTAATTTTGAAATTAAGATCAAGAAAAGAAGTTTAATAAATATTTTAGTGCTCTGGATAAAAAATTTCGACTTTTACAATGAAGTTCATCATTTAGTGGGGTGTGACTTCGAAGTGTCATCATACCATACCGGTACTATGTTCCTCACAAAGAAAACCCTATACCAAACTTAGTCAACTTCGTTAATTCAGTGGCAGTAAGCAAATCGCACACATGTTCTACTCGGATACTAAATCGTGGTTAGAATACCTGCAGAAAACCACACAATCATCAGGTTCAGCTGCACACTGAACCCGGCTCCATAACAGTTTCATACACTCGTCTGTCGTCAGTCACATGGGTGTTCTCAAGCCACACACGCCTTGAGATACGTGTTCACATTACCAACCACGTGATGGGGTCTCCACCAACTTGCCCGCAGCATGCTGGGACTGGCGTTGCTCACATACCCCAAACGACATGAAGAGTCGTAGAGGATACCTAAGCTGGCCGGGTTACCTGCCACCCGTTAGACTCCACCCTTAAGCTTGTGCGCATTGGTGGACAGCGCATACATGCACCCCCCAAGACAGAGAAAGTCCCGAGATGCATGATTTTCCGACATAGCAATTAGGTTAAATTTGCCACTTGTATATACTAATAACATCCTTATGTGATAATACTCGTTCCTCACCGAGTTTTTGAAAATTTAGCCTTTTTCAGTGTGCTAAACCTCAACGGAGCTCTGACACCACTCTGTGAGGACCCGATGGTCAATACATTCCAAGATCCGCTGAGGGGTATTGCGATAGACAACACCGGATAACACATAGAATAAGACATAATGCGGAAGCTAAGTTTTATTGCATAAACCTGTTTAGAAACATATTTACATCAAAATTTCGTTATAGCCTACACTCACGGGCGTAGACTATGCAAAAAGAGTTCAAGTTCAGCCCGTGAATGTGTCCTCGCTAGCACACATGCAACCTACTAACACGGCGGTGTTCATGGCTCCCACTCGACGGTGGTTCCCTCTGGGGGACCCGTCTCCTCCTCGGGAGCCTTCTCTTACTCATAAACCCCTGCAAACACTCCAACAACAAGCAGTGAGCATGAAGGCTCAGCAAGACTAACCCGACGCCGCTAAACATGCAACTCTACATGGTGGAATTGAGGTGTACAGTAGGAAAGCAATTTGCATAATGACTCGCCTACTTAGTTGGCTCTCACTTTCAAATTTTAGGCTCAAGTGAGTAGAAACCTTGTGCTAAGCCACATAGGAAGTCCACAATCAAACAAGAAACACATTTTCCTCCTATCTACCCTGCCTAAGGTTGAAAAGAACTTTGATTCGCTCTAATCTAAAACACATCATTAACAATCCACATAAGACTTCCAAACATCAACTTTTATTCATGTCAGCTATCTTGTTCTCTTAATGTCACAGTACAGTGAACAAGTGGTACTCACTGACCGCGAGGGACGGAGATTATAATCGATTTACACCTGCAAGGTTACCCGAATAACACGTAACATACGCCCGTACTCGATGTTTCCTAAACAACCATCCGGGACGTCGTATGCAACCACCTTTCACTCCTTAGCCAAGTGTTGAACCGGTCCTATCGTCCTGAGCAGGAGGTACCTACATGGATAAACCTACGTGCCCGCTAGCGGATTTACACCTTGCTGCTCTCAACCAACCCCTTTGGACGACAAGCAATGCCTCAACATATCGCTACCCAAATTACATCGGTTTCCCGGTTCCCATATAGCCGGTATGTCTTCGGTACAGTTCTAGCTTGTCCAACAGGCCCGCACACGGCTCGGTTCTCAACCGACACAAGCAGAGCTATGGCAACACATGCCCCAACGTCCTGCTGCTCCTACTCTCTGCTCGGTCTAATTTTCATGTCATAAGATTCATTGTCTAGCTCTCTAAACGAGTGGTGTGCCTCTAAGCCTATTCTCCCGAGTAGTTCCAACTACTCGACTTGTATCAAATTCTATACCATTGTAAGCATTGCTGTGGCTACTCGTGGTTCAAAACTTTGACTTAAACCCACTGGTTCTTTTGGCTATGCAACTGGATTTGCAAACAATACTCTAATGCACAGCACATTGAACTCGTAGAGTAAATGATAAAGATAAGACTTTGAAATTAAGGTTAATTCAAACCGGAGCTTGCCTTGCTGCCGGTCGTTGACTAAAACTTCCTCCGGAGGGATAAAATCCAAGATATCCAGGTCTTCTTTGACTTTAGCGACTACATGAAATGGAATGAAAAATATATGTCAAATTTAAATGCATTTGTGTTGAAGTGAGAATGTGAAGACTGTAAGTCTAGCTAGACAACCCTTTTGACTCTGAAATTTTTACTGTGGATTGGTGACAATCTGTTGGTAGGTAACACCCTCTTTAGGAAGAGGCAATATCACCTAGTGACCTTTAGTATTGCCCAACACTCTAGCCAGATTGACTTTGCCCTCACTAGGAGAAATGATAGACGGGAGTGTCTAGATTGTAAGGTGATCCCCGGGAAGTGTGTTGTGACACAACATAAGCTTGTGGTAGTTGACTTTCGCTTCCATACATGTTTTTTGCGTGACAAATGTGTAAAAATCACAAGAACAAAGCGGTGGAAGTTGAAAGGAGAATCACAAGAATCCTTTAAAAATAGGGTGATCACAGAAGGACCCTGGGCAGAAAATGGAGATGCAGATAGTATGTGGGTGAATATGGCAACTTGCATTAGGAAGGTAGCTAGTGAGGTGTTTGGTGTGACAAAAGGGAAGAAACTTGTAGATAAAGACACATGGTGGTGGAATTAGGATGTACAAAAGGCCATTAAGGAGAAGAAGGAGTGTTACAAGAGTTGGCATAATGATAGAAGCGCAAGCAACATGCTTAAGTACAAAGAGGCTAAGAAGAATGCAAGGTGGGCTGTGAGTAAGGCAAGAGGACAGGCCTATGATAAGTTATATGAGAGACTAGAGACAAAAGAAGGTGAAAAGGAAATGTACAAGGTAGCAAAAATCCGTGAGAGAAAGATGAGGGATTTCAATCAAGTTAAATGCATCAAAGATGAGACTGACCGCATTCTAGTGAAGGATGAAGAGATTAAGAATAGATGGCGTGATTACTTTAATGTGCTATTCAATGATGGGAATGGGAGCACTATGGTTGAGTTGGATGACTCCTTTGATGACTCCAATAGGCGGTTCATGCGAAGGATACAAGAGTTTGAGGTTAAGGAGGCCTTAAAAAGGATGAAAGGAGGAAAGGCTCTCGGCCCTGACAATGTCCCTATTGAGGTGTGGAGATGCCTTGGGGACGTGGCAATAGTATGGCCTACAAAGCTATTCAACCATATTTTTCAGTCAAACAAGGTGCCTGAAGAATGGAGGAAAAGTATATTAGTACCCATCTTCAAAAATAAAGGAGATTTTCAAAGTTGTACTAATTATAGAGGTATTAAGCTTATGAGTCATACTATGAAGCTTTGGGGGAGAGTGATTGAACACCGCCTGAGCAAAGTGACCAATGTCACTAAAAACCAGTTTGGTTTTATGCCTGGGAGGTCTACAATGGATGTGATTTTATTGCTTCGTTAGCTTATGGAGAGATATAGGGAGTAGAAGAAGGACATGCATATGGTGTTCATCGACTTGGAGAAGGCGTACGACAAGATACCAAGGTCAGTCATGTGGTGGGCACTAGAGAAACATAAAGTGCCAACAAAGTACATTACCCTTATCAAGGATATGTACAATAATGTTAGGACAAGTGTGCGCGTAAGTGGTAGTGAGACTGATGCATTTCCTATCACAGTAGGACTACATCAAGGATCAGCTTTGAGTCCATACATCTTTTCCTTGGTGATGGATGAGGTGTCGAAGGATATACAAGGGGATATCCCTTGGTGCATGCTCTTTGCTGATGATGTAGTGCTGGTAGATGAAACTAGAGATGGTGTTGATAAGAAATTAGAGTTATGGAGACAAACCTTAGAGTCCAAGGAGTTTAGACTTAGTAGGACCAAAACCGAGTATATGAGGTGTGACTTTAGTGGTGTTGGTCATGAAGAGGGAAATGTTAGTCTACAAGGACAAATAGTACCTAGAAGGGACTCTTTCCGATACTTAGGATCAATGTTACAAAGCAATGGCGATATTGATGAGGATGTTTGCCACAGGATCAAGGTAGGGTGGATGAAATGGCGACAAGCCTCTGGAATTCTATGTGATAGGAAAGTCCCACAAAATATAAAAGGGAAGTTCTATAGGATGGTGATCAGACCCGCGATGCTCTA
Organism: Neostapfia colusana; assembly: GCA_030760725.1. Classification (NCBI taxonomy): domain Eukaryota; kingdom Viridiplantae; phylum Streptophyta; class Magnoliopsida; order Poales; family Poaceae; genus Neostapfia; species Neostapfia colusana. Next base: position 35,141,175 of record JASWHV010000009.1, on the reverse strand, counting down.
TGGGGCGGAATGTTGGCCAACTAAACAACAACATGTCCAACAAATGAGTGTCGCAGAGATGCGCATGCTACGGTGGATGTGCGGGCACACGAGAAGAGGCCAAATAAGGAATGAGGTGATTCGTTATAGGGTAGGGGTGGCGCCGATTGAAGAGAAGTTAGTCCAACATCAACTTTGGTGGTTTGTGTGATATCCTGACTCCCGGCTTAATATGATTGATAGAGTACTCATACCATCAAGGTATACCTTCTTTTCCGGAAGCCCACCTGCAAAGGACTACGGGGTTAAACGTGCATGGCCTGGAGGAATTAGAGGATGGGTGACCGACCGGGAAGTCTTCCTGGATGCGCACGAGTGAGGACAAAGTGCGCGGAAAAGACGAGTGGTGGTATATGGGGCCAGTCTATGATCCTAGAGATCCATTACAAATGGTATCAGAGCCAACCCTCGCAGTTTCACCGGTGCGTACGGGTTAGTGAGAAGGATACGGTAGCTTACGAGTCAGGGACGTGGGTACATACGCATGACGCGTGGGTCCTCTGTGTGGGACACTGTATGGTACGTATGCTGCTAACCGGACGTATAGTATGCGTATGCCAGTACTGAACGTACGGACGTGGCTAAGAGGGGACGTTCCTGTCTTGGCGTTGACCGACGAGGACGTCGGTCTTCTATCGGGGGTGGATTGTGTGATATCCTGACTCCCAACTTAATAGGATTGATAGAGTACTCATACCATCAAGGTATACCTTGTTTTCCGGAAGCCCGCCTGCAAAGGACTCTGGGGTTAAGCGTGCTTGGCCTGGAGGAATTTGGGGATGGGTGACTGATCGGGAAGTCTTCCCGGGTGCGCACGAGTGAGGACAAAGTGCGCAGAAAAGACGAGTGGTGGTATGTGGGGCTAGTCTATGATCCTAGAGAGCCATTACAGTTTGGACATATCCAACGGAGACCTCCAGAAGCGCCGGTTAACAGTGAGATTTTAAAAAGTAGAGAAAATATTAGGAGGGGTAGAGGACGACCAAGGTTGACCTGGGAGGAGGCGGTAAAACGAGATTTGAGTGGAATGTATCTTGAGACAGCTCATTAAAGGACCGCATGGAAAGTAGCAATTCATGTGCCATAATCGTAGTCTTTTTTTTTCTTTTTCTTTTTCTTTTTCCCTTTTTTATTTTTTATTTTTTATTTTTCCTTTTTTTCTTTTTTCCTTTTTTCCTTGTTCTTATATCTCTTCCTCTCTTTTACTTCATTGATATTGGGTAGTCTAGCCGACCCTAGCATGCTTGGGATAAAGGCTTGGTTGTTGTTGTTGTTGTGATTGGTGACAATCTAAAAAGATACTTTGCCAAATTTCATTTGAATGAAAGCTCATTTGAGTCCTGCATAAATAAATATATAAATGGCCATTATTAGAGCTTCTAAGGATTTCTAGGGATTTTCATGGAGCAAGCCATTACTTTCTGGAAACTAGATTTTATTATGGTTCTAATGGAATTGGTTTCATGTAATTTTAAGAATCCTAGAGAAAGTTATGGGCTAACAAAGTTTGAGAAAATTCTGAAAAATGTTTCTGTACATTTTTCATTTTCTCAGGGGCAGTTCACTTAATCACACAATTAAGTGGACTTAATGAACTCGGATGGATCTGAAATTCGGCATATGACTAAAGGATATTAGATGACATTCCTAGCCAAATTTGAGAAGTATCCACAAAGTGGATCTCCAGTAAAAATTCCCAACACTTTAAATGTGAGGGAATTAATTCTGGAAAAATAATGTGTTTCAAGGACTGAAACTTATTTTGCTGGATAGTACTCGGAGATCTGAATCCAACAAAATTTGGTTCACTAAATTTGGACATTCCTGGCAAAAGTTATGGGCTTCTAATGTTTTGGACGGAAAACTGAAAAAGAGAACCTGAAATGTTTAAACTACTGACACTGGGGCCCATGCCACAGTGCCTCTGTCTACCTCCTGCCGGCGCCCAAGCGTGCGGCAGTGCACGAGCTGTTCTCAGCCTACAGATGATGATTTTTGAGGCGGCTTGTTCCTACACTCTCCTTGGATCATGGTACACACGTCGGACATCTTCGCGCACCTCGGTATTGCCGGAAAACCCAACGGCAACCGCTGTGGCGGAACACAGCTCAACAATGAAAACGACCAACTAAGGGGTCGTACAGCACCACTGGGGCACGGGGAAGCTAACCCTGCCCTCCTCTTGGGTGGAGATCGCCGGGAAGATAGACTTCACCGGTGATCCGAAGCCTTTTTCACTGGCGGCGGTGAAAACGCGGTGCTACGCTCACCGGCTGGATGATTCTTGCTGAGATTCGGCCTAGATGATCGTTAGGTGCTACCGTAGCTCTAGCTAAACCAGAAAATCTGATGATCAAGTGATTGGGGTGAATTTCTGGTTTTGGTTTTCGTGGTTCTACACAGCGGCCGAAAGCAAAACTGAATTCTGGCTCACCGGCGTTGAGCTTGCTTAACTGGGTCTAGGAGGATGAACTAGGGTTGGTTGCTAACCTCTGTGACTGTTTGTTCGAGCCGGAGAGGGCGTGGTTCTGCTGGGCGATGAAAACTTCTGCCGACGCCTTTGCTCTGTCCCAAGGAAGAAGATCGTCGGGTACAGCTCGAAGGACGCCGTGAACCAGCTCGGGGCAGCGTCGAGGACATCGAGGGGTTGTAGGTGATTTCGTTTGCGGCCTCAGCTCGGTGTGGAACTCCCGGGTCTGGCCGGTCGACGGTGAGGGGATGAGCTCGAGTGAATGGCGATGATGGTGTGTGTTTTCTATGCGAGGAACCGAGGAACGACGAGTGAAACGCATTTTGGCCGGTGCGGGCTCGGGGATAAGAAGTGCCGGGCGTCGCCCGTCGTCCAGAGATCGAGAACAGCTGCTGGCAGCTTCCTCCCTGCCGTGGCGTCCGTGGGAGCGTGCACAGGAAACCGAGTTGCTCGGTTGGAGTCGGTTCTTTTGGCTGTGAGGCTGACAGTGGGCTCCATAATCCAAATTCGTCCACAGAAATTCAATTCCTCCACTGTTGCAATTTGGTGTGGCACTCTTGACCTCTAAAGTTAGATCAACCCACAAAATCACCATTTGAATTTGAATAATTCAAAGTGTAGATTGATTTGAATGAAATTGCAGCATTTGTGAAGCTGAAATTCAAATTCGGTTTGAATTTGCTCCAAATAGCTCATGTCAAGATCAATCCCAAATGGGATGAAATTTGGTGTATGAGCTCATAAAAATGTACTGAGTGTGAATATGAATATCTCTTTTGAATTCATGTGATGGAAGTAGTTTAAATTTGAATTTACATTCAAACTAGCCCTTTTAATAATTGTATCCAAAAGTATCTCAAAAAGGTTTTGGATTTGCATGAAACTTGGCATGAGTATTTCTAAGAAAGTTTAGGAGGTAATTGTGAGCTCAGCCTCTAAAGAGTTCATGTGGGAAATACCACTTTTGTATTTTGTGAGTCCTTCCTCTAATCATCTATTAATGGTGGTTACTTGCTCTTCAATTGTATTCATGTTATTACCACAAATGAGCTGAGGGGTGTGAGTGATGAACACTTCTAGCAAGCCCAAAATCTTTGTCCTTTACAACATCTGTTTTCCATACTCTTTGCACCGATTCCATGACTCCTGGCAACTCTTTCCAAAAGTTTTCAAACCTAAAGATCTGTGCTTTTGGGATATCTGTTCCAATTTGTATTTTGATTGGAATGTGATTTGAGATTCTTTTAGCCAATAGGAAACTGTGAGACCTATGTGTACTGAATACATTGGCTATGACGCTAAAAGTTTTGAATTCTGCTAAAACACTCTTTTTGTCAAGGTCCGACTCTAGGTCCAAGCTCCGACAAGATCCGACGTAAGGTCCGACTTGCTATGGCTAGGTCTGACATGTGTTTGGTTAGCTCTGGCGGTAGGTCCGACTAGCTTTGGTAAGTTCCGGTGCTAGGTTCTGCTAGCTTTGGTAAGCTCCGGCTCAAGATCCAGAGCTAAATTGCAATGGTTCTGTTTTTACCATGCAAATGTTTTGAACTTGCTTTACATCTATAGAAAGTTTGCTTAGTATTCTTTTACTAAGTTTTTGAAGTGTTATGGCTGTTTACGGTGGTTAACATTTTGCTATGGTTTGCAACATGCTTATGTGAGGTGTTCATGTAAGGTGTTGTGGTTTTCAGAACTAAAGTGAGTCAAGTCGCGGACTTGTGCTCGGGTTGTTTATCATGTGCAGGTGTTGCTTGAGTCCAAGTATGGCTGGTGACGGGATCCATTGAACTAGTCTTAGGGAGAAGATGAGGTTCAACAACCAAGTTCGGGAGGAATTGTGGTTGAGTTGATCGGGAGGTCGCGCAGCATGTTTGGATAAAAAACAATGCATATGAAGATATCGTGGACGTTGTTGGAAGCTGTTTGCACGTGTGCAAGGAGTTCATGGACGTGGCAACATGGTCCCAAGGCGTGATGAAGAGATGTGGACGTAAAGAATTGGTAGGAAAGGTCCAACCGGCTGGACTATGGACTCGGGCTGCGGCTGAGTCGGTTATGGCTCAAATATGGAAAGATTTCAGTTGGTTATGATAGGATTTCGTGTGGGACACGAATTTGAGTTGTTTTAGAAATGTGGGATGCGTTCCTAAGGTGTTTGGAAGTCTTAAGATTGCTTCTATCTGCGTATAGAAGAGTCTTGAGCAGTTATGGAAAGTTTGAATTGGGTTGGCCTCCGGGCTGGTTATATAAGCAAGGGAGGACAGAGCTCATGAGAAGACGACCTTGGGATGTTCCTCTTATGTTTTGATCAATAAAATTTGTAATTTAGAGGAGCTTTTGTGCCTTGTTCGTCCGACTTGTTTTTGTCAAGTCTTTCTCGTCGAGTTTCTGAACAGCACGACAGTGCTTCTGTGTTTTGATCATAACTCGAGTTTTACAGATCCAATTGATGTGATTCTTTTTGGATTGTCTTTACAACTTGATTATCTATCATATGTGAAAATTTCACGGTCATTGGATTTTAGTTTCTGATCTCCATGAGTTTCTTTGCAGTGCGGCAGATCTGATTTTTACTCGAGTAGAACAGATTGACCCTCGTTTGATCTTTCGATCATAACTTGAGTTTTTCTTGACGGATTTCCGTGATTCTTGTTGTCGTGTCTTCGTGACTTGATTCTCCATAATATATACCACTTTTGTCATGGTTGAACATATTTAGATCAGTCGCATACACGGTTTCTTTAACAGATCGATTTTCTGTCGAGGGGGTTTTTGTTGCTTCCGCTAAAAAGATTTAAATCTACCATTCACCCCCTCTGGTAGCTTTTCACGTGCTCTTCGATCCTACAAAAGCATTAGTGTTCGGATACTTACTGATCCAATCTGTTGAGGTGAAACACTAACCAATTTTTTGTAAAAGAGGCTTTGCTTGCATATTGCTCCAAGAATATCTTTTACCCTTAAGAAGAACTTCCAATAATCCTATTTTGCTAATTATTCATTAAACATAGCCATATAATTGATGTTACCTTTGGCTTGTTTCTGTCTTCTTCAAATCTGTATAAATTAAAATCTCCCACTACCATCCATTTTGGAAATTCCTCAATCTGAAGGTTTTTAACCATGAAATAAATTCTTGCTTCTGAGGATTATGGCAAGGTCCATAAACTGTGGTAAGATACCTGATATCATTGTTCAGTTTCGAACAAAACTTAATAGTAATTGCAAACATTGTATTATGAATCATTTCTCCATGAAATCGGGAACTCATCCATTGTAAAGGACCAAAATTTTGACTTGCAAAAAGTGTTCTTCATCACACACACCACAGCTCAGTTGTGGTAAACACATGAACACCTTTGAAGAGCAAGTAACCACCATTAATAGAATGATTAGAGGATGAACTCACAAAAAATCCAAAAGTAGGATTTTCCACATGAACTCTTTAGAGGCTGAGCTCACAATTACCTCCTAAACATTCTTAGGAATTCTCATGCCAATTTTCTGCAAATCCAAACCTTTTTGAGGTACTTTTGGATACAATCATTAAAAGGGCTAGTTTGAACTTAAATTCAAATTCAAATTACTTCCATCACATGAATTCAAAAGAGGGATTCATATTCACGCTCAGCATTTTTTTATGAGCTCATTGTAATACCCTCAATTTCACTACCATGCATTGCATACATATTCATATATAAAAGCATTTAAAAAGAAGAAGAAATAAAGAGAGGAATATAGAAGCAAATAAAATAAATAAAATAGCCAAATTGGGCCACCCCAAATTTCCCCAAATTTCCCACTTCCCCTAATTTCCGATTTCCCAATTTTTCTGATTTTTCCCAAATTCCCCAAAATTCCCCTAGGAGGAATTTCCCCCACATTTGGGGAGAATTTTCCCACAAATTGGCCGCACCAAATTAGGGGGAACCCTAATTGGGCACACCCCCCTTGGCCGCAGTCCATTAGGGGGGGAACCCTAGTCCCTCACCTCTAGGACTCTTTGGTTAGTCCCCCAGCTCTAGGACTCTTTGGTTAGTCCCCCACCTCTAGGACTCTTTTGTTCCCCACTCCTAAGACTCTTTTCCCCCTTATAAATATAACTTCCCCCTAGCCACACACCTCTTCTTTCTTTTTGGCCGCCGCCCCCCTGCTGCCAAGCTGCCCCTTGCTGCCAAGTCGCCAAGTTCCCCCTTGCCGGAATTTGGCCGCCGTCGAGTCCTGTCATGCCTCGTCGTCGCCGGAGAAGAAGCCCCGACGTTCTGCCCTACCCGCAACCCCATAATTCTCCACAGAAAATCCTCCGCTGCTGACATTGCTAGGAGGGAGGTTCTGCCGCAAGGAAGAAGTGAGGTAGGTCTTCGTTACCCCTCTTACGACGTCGCTGCTATTTCTACGCAACCATTTTCTTCGCCCCCTTCGAGCAGAAACTTTTGCATGTGGACAGACCATGTTTTGGTCAAATTTTGACGTTGGAATTGATCTACACATTGTGTCAAGATCATCACCACGTCCACACTTGATCCCAGAAGCCTTGATCACCATAAAACCCCATGGAAGCCTACTAAAACATGCAAGAACACGTACAAACTGATTTTATAAAACTGACCATAGGAATTGCATTCATTCACCTCTTGCATCTTGAGTAAAGTTTGTGCATAACAATTGATTGCTGTAAATTTTGTATGTGCGTGGTCATGAGTAGAAGGACAAGCTCAAGAGGCCGTCTACGAGAAGCTACAGCACCAAGACTTCGAGACGCTTGAGCAACGAGCCACAGAAGCAAGGCAAGTGCCCCTTGACCATATTGATCCCATGTTTTCAAAACTTTTTTTGCTTGCAAAAACCCGTATGCTTGAGTCAACTTGATGGGACACCCTTTTATAGGAGTTTACTAGTTTTGTTAACCATCCTTGTCACCCGGAAAGTCGATGAGTTTAGTTAACCATCCTTGTCCTACATGGATGGTGCAGAGAATGGGAGTCGAGAGGGACTACCCTGGGAACTGCATGGCACAAGAGGAGGCCCGTGGGTGGGGGAATGGGGATTCGAGCCTGCCGGTGAAACCTCAGTGGGTCCATAAATCCTAGTAGCCCCTTTGTAAAGGTTATTTGTGATCTCTTGGCTATACACCGACGGTTGTGTATTGGTATAATGGAGGTTTCTCTAGTCACCAATGGGTGACGAAATCATAAACTTGTGGGTAAAGTGGTGCCACCTCTGCAGAGTGTAAAACTATCATGCTAGCCGTGCTTCTGGTTACAGGCACCTGGCCAACTTCCATGATTAGAGGCAAAACTTGGGATGGATATTTGGGTATGGTCATTGGGATTGGTTTTGGGACTGTTTTGAGTCATGACAATGAGTTTCGTTTCGGTTATATGAATATGAGATGGTTATGGATATTTATGAGTATGAGATGAACTTGAGAACGAGTAGTGGTTGGTTGAGACTTGATAAATGGTGAATTATATTGATAGAATGTTTCTGAATTACTTGGTTATGATGGGATTTAACTCACCTAGAAATACTTGCTGTTTTTACCATGTTTGTGAAATAAAATTTGCTTGCTGCAATGAGCCTTTTTATTCCCTACCTTGTTGTAAGCTACATGTCCTACTTTTCCCGCACTTGCTGAGTACGACATGTACTCACCCTTGCATTCCCACATATACATCAGCTACATGAGAAGAATACTTCGAGGAACATGTGGTGTACTAGGCGTGCGCACTACTGTCAACATGACTGTGGAGTTGAAGATTGGAGCCTGCTGTCTTAGCCCTTTTCCGCTGTCGTTTAGAGTCTTCCGCTGCTAAATAAGTTGGATATTCATGAGTGAGACATTGAGTCATTGTAATAAAGTACTTAAACACTATTTGTTCGTGGTTATATTCTGAATTAAGTTTGTGAAATACATGTGTATGTGTGATGAACATCCTGGGCACACATATGCATTCACTTGGTTCATTTTCGGGACCGGGTGTCACAAATTGGTACCAGAGCCACGTTGACAATAGGATGTAAGCGTAGGTAGAATGGACACTCTAAAACACATAGGAGCACCCCTCTAAACTGTTATTTTCGAAAATTTCTTGCTGCTGCACTTTACTTGTCAATTCAGCCACCGCAAAGTGCTATTTTCAGCCCCTCTTTTCTTCTTTTCTTTTGGGCAGCAACACTTTTGTTTTCTTGCTACATAACTTCTGAAGTTTTGGAGTTATTTTTTTCTTCTCTAAAGTTTCTCATGTCTTATTTATAGATGCCGGTGACTAGGAGCACAGCACGCATAAGGACTCGTTCACCACAACTTGGTAGTGCACTTAACCCCATTGAGGTGTCCGATGGACCATACTGGGAGGAGGTGATGATGGAACCCCATGAGGAATATGAAGTCAGTAGCTCCATGCAGGAGGAAGAGGATCCAGAAGAGGTGGAACCAATCGAAGATGACATGGAAGACGACCCACAAGAACAGCAGCATTGGTACGCACCTCAAGAGGAATTTCACGCGGGCTTACACCCAGCGGAGCCTCATGAAGCTATGTCGCAAGGAGATGGATCCGAAGAGAAGCCACCCACTGCTGAGGATGAGAATGAAGTTGATGAACGGGCCAACCATTCAGTTCAAGAATTCCGGTCCGATCGGATGGAGGGAGGACACATAACCATGGAGCTTAAAGAGTTTCTGGATTGCTGCAGCCTATACCCGGAGTATCTCCTCAAGAAAGTCCATCGTCTCGGACATGAAGAGTGGAAGGCTGAAGTAACCATCCTATCCAATGGTAGGGTTGTCACACGGCACTTGACATCCACATGGAGAGCTACAAGGGCAGAAGCTATTGCTGATGCTGCATGGGATGCACTCACCGGACTGTGCTACGCTTTCCGTGAGCAGCATGAGAACACTACTTTTGGGCTGCACCCATATCGGAACAGTGGTACAAGGGAGATCATTGGACCCCATGGAGAAGCTCTTTCCAACCCACAAGATGCTGACAAGTCTCAGAGGTTGCTCATGGAGTTAGGGAACCGCTATGCAAGCGCACAAGAAGATATCCGCTACCTCCGCAAGAAGTTGTACTTGCTGGAAAAACAAGAGGAGACTCGTGCCAACGTGGGAACAAATGGAGCACCAACGTCATCTATCGCTACATGGACTGCCGACTCACCATGGCGTGCGCCCATGTATGAACTACCTCCATCACACGGCGAGAACAGCACCGGTTCTCACAATTAAGTTTAGGTTCCCCATTGAATAAAGTTGTAATAAGAACACTTAGATTGTAGTAGCTTAATTAAGAGTAGTGTGCTGAACTTTTGTGATGATTGCTTGTGTTTGTGTGCTTGATGTGAGTTGTGGGACACTTCGGCGAATGTCCATATCCACACATAGTGGAGAGATGTGAGATGCTTCAGCACGTGTTCACATCCTCATATAGGCTGAAATTAATAAAAGAAGTTGCTTAGTTCATATACCTTGATGCATATAGTTGGGGAAATCGCTTCTTTCAAATCTCAATTCTAGCTCCTACAAATATAGTATGTCTGAAAGTAAGCCTTAAAATAAGGGGGTAGACTTTCTTGCCAACCTTATCATTTTGGATTCCCTTGCGATTGACATAATACTTGGAATGGACTGGTTAAGCAAGCACAATGGAGTGATTCAATGTGCTCAGAGGATCGTGCAGTTGACGAGTGAGCATGGTACTCCTATTGAGTTCGAGGAAGCCCAATCTACAATGGATAAAGCAGTGCTAAACCACATCGATGAAGCGGCATTGGAAAGCATTCCGGTGGTTCAAGAATATTCAGATGTGTTTCCGAAATAACTTCCAGGTATGCCAGCCTGACCAGGACATTGAATTTGCTATTTATTTAGTACCTGGAACTGCACCTATAGTGAAGAGGCCATATAGGATGCCCGCTAATGAATTAGTGGAGCTCAAGAAGTAAATTGAGAAGGAGCTAGAAAAGGGTTTTATACGCCCAAGCTCGTCACCGTGGGGAGCCCCCGTGCTCTTCGTGGACAAGAAAGATGGGACCCAAAGGATGTATGTGGACTATAGGTCTCTCAACGAAGTGACGATCAAGAATAAATATCTGCTGCCCCGCATAGAGGACTTATTCGATCAAATGAAAGGTGCCCGAATTTTCTCCAAGATTGATCTTTGGTCGGGATACTTCCAGCTGAAGATTAAGCCCTCCGACATACCCAAGACTGCATTTTGAACACGGTATGGTTCGTATGAATATACCGTTATATCTTTTGGGTTGATGAATGCGCCCGCATACTTTATGTACCTCATGAATAATATCTTCATGGAGTACTTGGACAAGTTTGTCATGGTTTTCATCGACGATACATGGTATATTCAAAAAGCGAGGAAGAACATGAGGAACACTTGAGATCGACATTGCAGAAACTGCGAGAGCATCAATTGTATGCCAAGTTCTGCAAGTGTCAATTTTGGCTAAAGGAGATATCGTTCCTAGGCCACATCATATCCGAAGGAGGAGTATCGGTTGATCCCAGAAAAGTGAGAGATGTTTTGAAGTGGAACCAACCGCAGAATGTGAGGGATATTCAAAGTTTTCTTGGGATGGATGGATACTACCGCCGGTTCATCAAGGATTTCTCCAAAATAGCGAAGCCTATGATGGAATTGCTGATGAAGGGGAAAGCATTTCAGTGGACACAAGCGTGTCAAGACAGCTTTGAGGAGCTAAATAAGAGATTAACAACAGCGCCGGTTTTGGTATTGCCGGATGTGAGCAAGAGTTTCGATAAATATTGTGATGCCTCAAGACAAGGACTTGGATGTGTGCTCATGCAAGGAGGACAAGTGGTTGCGTATGCATGAAGGCAATTAAAGAAACATGAGATGAATTACCCCACACATGACCTGGAACTTGCAGCCGTGGTACATGCCTTGAAGATTTGGAGGCATTATATCCTTGGCCACCGATGTGAGATCTATACGAATCACAAAAGCCTCAAGTATATATTCACACAAACAGATCTGAATCTAAGGCAACATCGATGGTTCGAACTCATCAAGGATTATGATGTTGGAATCAACTATCACCCCCGAAAGGCCAATGTAGTAGCTGATGCGTTGAGCCAAAAGGGAGCATGTCACCAACTCACGGTTCGGGAGCTGCCACCCGAGCTGCGTAAGGAGTTCGAACGGTTACATCTCGGTTTCTTGAACAAGATGGAAGTGATAGAACTGAACTCAACGCTGGAACAAGAGATACGAGATGGCCAAGCAACGTATGAGGAAATCAAGGAGATCAAGGAAAGAATCCGACAAGGCATAGAGAATGATTTCAAGGAAGACGAGAATGGCACACTTTGGTTAGGGAAAAGGATCTGGGTGCCTAACGTGAAGCACATTTTCGACACGATACTAAAGGAGGCACATGACTCATCTTATTTCACACATCCCGGCTGTACAAAGATGTACAAGGACCTGAAAACATGCTATTGGTGGGATGGCATGAAAAGGGATATTGCTGAATATGTTGCCCTATGCAACACGTGCCAATGGGTGAAGGCCGAATATGAAAGACCCGTTGGATTATTGCAGCCATTGAAAATACCCGAGTGGAAGTGGGAAAACATCAGTATGGATTTCACAGTCGGATTGCCACGAACTCAGTCCGGCTACGACTCTATTTGCGTCATCGTGGATCGATTGACGAAAACAGCCCACTTCATTCCTGTGAGAACCAAGTACACTGTCGCACAACTAGATGAGCTGCATATGGAGCAAATTGTGTGTCTCCATGGAGTTCCGAAGAGGATAGTTTCAGATCAAGGTTCTCAATTTACCTCTAGGTTCTGGAAGAAGCTGCATGAAGCCATGGGTACACGGTTGAATTTCAGCTCCACATATCACCCACAAACCGACGGGCAAACCAAGAGGACAAATCAGATTTTGGAAGACATGTTGAAAGCTTGGGTCTTAAAATATGGGCGTAGTTGGGATAAGAGCTTGCCATATGCTGAATTCTCGTACAACAACAGCTACCAAGCAAGCTTGAAGATGTCACGTTTCGAAGCATTGTATGGTAGACGGTGTAGAACACCGCTGTTCTGGAATGAGACAGGAGAAAGCCAAGTATTCAGACCCGAAGTGCTGCAAGACGCCGAAAAGCAAGTCCAAATGATACGTGAAAACTTGAAGGCCGCTCAGTCACGACAAAAGAGTTATGCGCACAATAGGACCTTCGAAGTTGGAGACTTCATGTACCTTAAGGTGTCGCATATCCGAGGCCAACGACGGTTCAACGTCAAAGGTAAACTAGCACCCTGCTACACCGGGCCATTCAAGATTTTGGGCAAGCGAGGAGAGGTAGCCTATCAACTAGAGCTGCCAACGCACCACTCTGACGTGCACGACGTGTTTCACGTATCCCAACTTAAGAAGTGCTTAAGGGTACGGGAAGAACAAGTACCGATGGATGAGCTAGAGCTTAAAAAGGATCTGACCTACATAGAACACCCCATCAAAATCTTGGATGTGAAGGAAAGGATCACGAGGAACAAAGTAATCCGTTGGTGCAAGGTACAGAGGAGCCATCATACAGAAGCCGAAACTACATGGGAACGTGAGGAAGACCTCATGGCGGAATTCCCTCATCTTTTCTCCACTCTATCGAATCTCGAGAGCGAGATTCATTTTAAGGGGATAGGTTTGTAACACCCTCAATTTCACTACCATGCATTGCATACATATTCATATAGAAAAGAATTTTAAAAGAAGAAGAAATAAAGAGAGGAATATAGAACGAAATAAAATAAATAAAATAGCCAAATTGGGCCACCGCAAATTTTCCCCAAATTTCCCCTTCCCCTAATTTCCCAAAAATTTTCCCAATTTTCCTGATTTTCCCCAAATTCCTCAAAATTCCCCTAGGGGGAATTTCCCCCACATTTGGGGGGGAATTTCCTCCAAATTGGCCGCACCAAATTTGGGGGGGGGACCCTAATTGTGCACACCCCCTTGGCCGCAGCCAATTAGGGGGGAACCCTAGTCCCTAACCTCTAGGACTCTTTGGTTAGTACCCCACCTTTGGGACTCTTTGGTTAGTCCCCCAGCTCTAGGACTCTTTGGTTAGTCCCCCACCTCTAGGACTCTTTTGTTCCCCACCCCTAGGACTCTTTTCCCCCCTTATAAATATAACTCCCCCCTAGCCGCCCACCTCTTCTTTCTTTTTGGCCGCCACCCCCCTGCTGCCAAGTCGCCGAGTTCCCTCCCTTGCTGGAATTTGGCCGCCATCGAGCCCCGTCACGCCTCGTTGTCGCCGGAGAAGAAGCCCTGACGTTCTGCCCTACCCGCAGCCCCATAATTCTCCACGGAAAATCCTACGCTGCTGCCATTGCTAGGAGGGAGGCCCTGCTGCAAGGAAGAAGTGAGGTATGTCTTTGTTACCCCTCTTATGACGTCGCCTCTATTTCTATGCAGCCGTTTTCTTCGCCCCCTTCAAGCAGAAACTTCTGCGTGTGGACAGACCATGTTTTGATCAATTTTTGACGGTGGATTTGATCTATACCTTGTGTCAAGATCATCACCACGTCCACACTTTATCCCAGCAACCTTGATCACCATAAAACCCCATGGAAGCCTACTAAAACATGCAAGAACACGTACAAAGTGATCTTATGAAACTGCACCATAGGAATTGCATTCATTCACCTCATTGCATCTTGAGTATAGTTTGTGCATGACAATTGATTGCTGTAAATTTTGTATGTGCGTGGTCGTGAGTAGAAGGACAAGCTCAAGAGGCCGTCTACGAGGAGCTACAGCACCAAGACTTCGAGACGCTTGAGCAACACGAGCCACGGTAGCAATGCAAGTGCCCCTTGACCATATTGATCCCATGTTTTCAAAACTGTTTTGCTTGCGAAAACTTGTATGCTTGAGTCAACTTGATGGGACACCCTTTTATAGGAGTTTAATAGTTTTGTTAACCTTCCTTGTCGCCGGGAAAGTCGATGAGTCAGGTATGGTCGTTTTTCATTTTTGCTTTGCTTAACTTACGGGATATGGGAAGCTGAAATAAAACTTGTTAGCTACTGCACTGTGACACCCTCATCTCGGGTGTCAGCATATGTTCATGTTTTATGAAGAAGAAAACATTTTGAGAAAAGAAGGAACAGAGACAAATATTAAAAGGATAGCCAATAAGCTCTCCGAGAGCACCGAATGCAACTTCCACGGCCAGCAGACCACGTGGCGTGTTCGGAGCTCATCCCCAAGAAATTGGGAGAGGCCCGCCGCTAAACTGGCTACGTGGCAGGCTCGGGGGTCACCTACGCAATTGGAAAGAGGTCTGACCCTGTGGGACACGTGCTGCCCGCGGAGCTAGCCTCTGCGGAAGAAGCAAAGGCATTTTTCATAGGACACGTGTCATCCTCGGAGCTAGTCCTCGCGGAAGTAAGAGGACCAGTCGCGCGGGATACGTGTCAATCTCGGAGCTCATCTCAGAGAAGTCCTGATCTATTGAACACGTGTCGCCACCGGAGCTTGTCTCCGGGAGGTCCGTCGCTGCTGGACACGTGTCGACCTCGGGGCATGTCCCTGAGGGAAGGAGAGGGAGAAGACCGGCACCAACACATGGCGTGCGCGGAGCCCACCTCCAAAGGAGGGGGAGGTCTCGGTCGATTGACACGCGGCACAATCGGAGCTCGTCTCTGCAGGGGGGGGAGGAGATATCAGGCCCGGAAGGACACGTGGAGCCTCCGGAGCTCATCGCCGCGAAGGTAACGAGTCCTGGAGAGGCTGTTACGCGTAAGGACACCGGTACGCAACAGAAACCGATCTAAATTCCACGATGATTACCAAAGAGGAGACGTTAGGATCCAACAAAGATCTGAATAAGACTCTTATTCGGGATCCAATCAGATTAGGACTCTTCTCTTCCCGATTATAAATAGAACCCAAAACCTCTGGGCGAAACCACAAACTTCTCTTTCAAATCCTGAGCCGACGACTTAGAGCCCTAGCCCTAACTCGCCGAGCAAAACATCGCCGAAGCGCAACAAGGGAGATCATCGGAAAAGAACCAAGCGGTCTGAGGAGGACCTCGAAGACAAGAAGAGCGTGAGGTAGGACTTCAATACCACCTTACGACATCATTGTGTTCATCTCTTGCATCTGTTCTTCAATTCCTTTCGAACAGAAGCCTTCTCGTGGGCAGATCACTCGGTGATCAGTTTGATCTAAAAAAAGACAAGATCATCGCCACGTCCACCTTTGATCCAAACACCTCTGACCATGCAAGCCATGCAAGAACACGTACATATCAATCTAATAAAACTAATCATAGGATAGCATGCATGTGCATCATCGCATCTAGTTTAGGGTTTGTGCATGATATTGATTGCTGTGAATCTTGTATGCACATGAATCCTACATAGCAGGACAAGCTCAGGAAGCTGTCTACAACGAGCTGCAGCAACAAGGCTTTGAGAATCAAGAACAATCGGAACCGCAAGTACAAGGCAAGTGCTCCTTGACCATATTGATCCTATGTTTTTTTGGGTAAAAAATATTTTGTTTTGCGAAAAAGTGTGCGTACTGAGTCAAACGTGATGGGAAACCCTTTTATAGGAGTTTACTAGTTTTGATTAAACTACCCTTGTCGCCTGGGAAGTTTATGAGTCAGGTATGGTTTTTGCTTTATGCTTCGCTGAGTCTATGGGATTGGGAAGCGAGATAGATGTGTCTAGCTAATTGCACTCGTACTGATAAATAAATGATGAGGTTAATGAACATGGATCGGAGGGAGATCTAGGCAAGCCTGGGTTTGTGAATGAGGTAGCATGAGATGGTGGTTTTGCTTGCCGTAGATCTAAGCACCGGTTCATGCATGCACATGCCAGGATAACAGTGCCACCACAAGGCCAAGTATGGGTGCGGCTTAGCTGAGTAATTAGGTAAGTTGCTAGGGTGTTATGGACTGTGGAAGGTGCGGGGAATGGGAGTCGAGTGAGGACTGCCCTGGGAACTGCATGGCACAAGAGGGGACCCGTGGGTGGGAGAATTGGAGATTCTAGCCTGCCGGTGAAACCTTAGTGAGTCCATACATCTAGTAACCCCTTTGTAAAGGCTATTTTGTGATCTCTTGACCATATACCGACGGTTGTGTACTGGTATAATGGAGGTTCTGTAGTCGCCGACGGGTGACGAAATCACAAACTTGTGGGTAAAGAGGTGCAAACTGTGCAGAGTTATTAAAACTATCATGATAGCCGAGATTACGGTCACGAGCACCTGGCTAAACTGCCATGATTAGATGGGATGGTTATTGGGATGGTTATTGGAATGGTTATTGGGCAGGTTCTTGGTTATGGTTATTGGTTTGGTTATGGTTTGGAACTGTTGAGTCTGGATGATGTGATGGTCGCATGACTGATGGGTCATGACATGAGATTGGTCTCGGTGCGAGACGAGGTTGTTTTATGAGGTGAGATGGTAGCGAATACGAGGAGGTATTCGTGAGTACGAATAAAAGATTGGTTAATGTTCGGATGGAACACGGGAAGTGATGGAGGTATGTTGGTAATTTAATACATGCTGGGATTACATTCATCTAAAGTTAAGTTGCTGTTTTATCATGGTCTTATAAATCTGCTTTTCTGCAAATAAACCTTTTATACCTACCTTGTTTATGAGCTGCATATCATGTGTTTTCCCGCACTTGCTGAGTACATCATTGTGCTCAAACTTGCATTGTTACTTCTTCATCAACAGCAAGAGAGGGCTACTATGAAGACCAGGTGGAGCATTATGGCGTGTGATCTATTCTCAAACCTTGCCCGTGGAGGGAGTAGAGATGGAGCCACTTCTGCTTAGATTTGCTTCCGCATTAGCTAAATTGCTTCCGCTTTAGAATAAAGACTTCCGCTGCATAGAATTAAGACTTCCGCTGTGAGCATGAGTCCAAGACTCATGAGGTGTTGTAATAAACTCTGTTATTCGTGGTAATATATAATCTGAATTCAGTTTGTGGAACGTATGTGTATGTGTGATGAACATCCTGGGCACACATATGCATTAGTTCTCGGTTCCGTGGTTTTTCCACAGAACTGGGGGCGTCACATGCACTCATGATATTAAATATGATGAGAACTTGATGATGTTGATGAGCATGGAATCGGGGAGATCTAGGCAAGCTTGGTTCATGGATGTTGCTGAATGAGATGGTGGTTTGCTTGCCGTAGATCAAAGAACCGGTTCATGCAAGCACATGCCAGGAAAATAATGCCACCACAAGGCCAAATATGGGTGCGGCTTAGCTGAGTAATTAGGTGTGTTGCTAGCTTGTTATGGACCGTTGGGTGGTGCGGAGAATGGGAGTCGAGAGGGACTGCCCTGGGAACTGCATGGCACAAGAGGGGGCCCATGGGTGGGAGAATGGGATTCGAGCCTGCTGGTGAAACCTCAGTGGGTCCATACATCCTAGTAGCCCCTTTGAAAAGTCTATTTTGTGATCTCTTGGCCATACACTGACGGTTGTGTATTGGTATAATGGAGGTTTCTCTAGACACAACCGGGTGACGAAATCACAAACTTGTGGGTAAAGTGGTGCCACCTTTGCAGAGTGTAAAACTATCATGCTAACCGTGCTTCCGGTTACAAGCACCTGGCCCACTTCCATGATTAGAGGCAAAACTTGGGATGGATATTTGGGTATGGTCATTGGGATTGGTTTTTGGACTGTTTTTAGTCATGACAATGAGTTTGGTTTCGGTTATATGAATATGAAATGGTTATGAATATTTATGAGTATGAGATGAACTTGAGAACGAGTAATGGTTGGTTGAGACTTGATAAATGGTGAATTATGATGAGAGAGAGTTGCTGAATTACTGGGTTATGATGGGATTTAACTCACCTAGAAATAGTTGCTGTTTTTACCATGTTTGTGAAATAAAATTTGCTTGCTGCAATGAGCCTTTTATTCCCTACCTTGTTGTAAGATACAAGTCATACTTTTCCCGCACTTGCTGAATACGACATGTACTCACCCTTGCATTTCCACATATACATCAGCTACAGGAGAAGAATAATTTGAGGAACGTGTGGAGTACTAGGCATGCGCACTACCGTCAACATGCCTGTGGAGTTAAAGATTGGAGCCTGCTGTCTTAGCCATTTTCCGCTGTCATTTAGAGTCTTACGCTGCTAAATAATTTGGATATTCATGAGTGAGACATTGAGTCATTGTAATAAAGTACTTAAACACTATTTGTTTGTGGTTATATTCTGAATTCAGTTTGTGGAATACATGTGTATGTGTGATGAACATCGTGGGCACACATATGCATTCACTTGTTTCATTTTCGGGTCCATGTGTCACACTCATCCACTAAATTTCATCCTATTTGGGATTGATCTTGACATGAGCCACTTGTAGCAAATTCAAACATTTTAATTTCAGATATCCATTTTGAAGCAAATTCATTCAAACCATTGCTTCACATTGAATCATTCAAACTTCAAATGGTGATTCAGTGGTTTGATCAAATTGTGAGGGGTAGGAGGGTCCCAAATATTGTACAAAAGTGAAAAATTCAATTTTGTGGGATAAAAACTGGAAAGGGGACCCACCTGTCATTGAAACAGAGGCTCAAACTGAATCTACCAAGAGCGCTCGGTTTCCTGCGCGCGTCTCCATGAGCGCCACGGCGAGAACGCCTCGGCCAGCAGCTGCCTGCCTCCTTTGGCCACCGAGCAGCTTCCCAGCCTCCTCATCCTTGCTTTCAGATGATCACAGGACCGTTTCACCGAGCCTTTCATCCCTGTGCACGCGCTCGACTAAAGAACACCGTCACACCGCCGCTCCCCTGCTCCACCGGCGATCACCCAGCTCCGGTGCCTTTGACGCCTGGCTGAGCAGCTCAGAATCTTCGACAGCCTTCACTTGACGTCCTCGACGCGTGGTAGCTCGTGATTGGCATCCCCTGAGCTGCACCACGGCCGTTCTTCCTCCTATGTTCATCGCAACCGCACCTCTACTGATCACCGTCGCCCGGCCATCTCAGAGCTCCTCCGGCACGACAGACTGCACACAAAGGTTAGCACCGAGGTCTAGTAGCTCCTCCTGGACCCCCTAGCTCCCTCCTAGCGCTGGCTAGCCAGAATTGCAAGTTTTCCACCGATCACCGTGTAGAACCAAAGGCCTTTGAAACGGGAAATTCATTGCAAGTGGTTGATCAATTTAAGTTCTGGTCTAGCTGTAGAATCTAGGACCCCTAATGATCACCCTGGCCCAAAAACACAAGAAATCTTCCATCCGTTGAGCCGGGTGCCAGAATTTCGCCGCCGGCGGCCAAAAAGGCTCGGGTCACCGTCGAGCTCATAGCTCCGGCCGTTTCCCGTGAGTTTGGAATGTACCATCAGCTTCATCGAGCTCCAGTGATGATTTACGGCCACTTAGGGAGGGATAGGCTTGGGACACGATGTTCACCATCGGCGCCGCGCCGCCGACCGCCGCCCCTGATGCTGACCGGGTTCCTGTCGTTTTCATGCTGCACAACATTGCCCGGCTGCTAGGCCGTTTGATGAGGAGCGTGTAGCACGAAAGATCATCGGAAATGATCCACCGTAGCTGGAGAATGAGCCTCGCCATACCTCTGTCTGTTGCGCGCGCGCCCTCGGCGGCATGTTGAAGATGACTGACCGAGGGGGCCCACTGGCTGGGTGGAAATCCTTTTTCTTTTGCCCAAACTTTAGAAGCCCATAACTTTGGCTAGGATTGTCCAAATTTAGTGAACCAAATTTTTTGGATTCAGCTCTCTGTTTACTTTCCAACAAAACAAGTTTCAGCCATTCAAAGTCTTTATTTATCCAGAATTAGTTCCCCAAAATTTAAACTGTTGGGAATTTTAACTGGAGATTTCCTTTGTGGAAAATTCTTAAATTTAGCCAGGATGTTCATTTTAATATTCCTGTGTCACATAAAAATTTTTAGATCCATCCGAGTTAATTAAGTCCCCCTAATGGCGTGATTAGGTGAACTGACCCAGAGAAAAAGAAAAATGTACAAAAACATTTTTCAGAATTTCTCTGAACTTCATTAGCTCATAACTTTCTCTAGAATTTTTCAAATCACATTAAACCAATTCCATTAGAACCATATTAAACTCTAGTTTCCAAAAAGTAATGGCTTGCTCCATGAGAATCCCTAGAAAACCTTAGAACCTCTAATTATGGCCTTTTATACATTTATTTGCGCAGGGATAAATGAGCTCTAATTCAAATTAAATTTGGCCAAGTCTCATTTTTGGTTGTCACCAAACCACAGTAGAATTTTCAGAGTTAAAATCTTTCTAGCTAGATTTAAAGCCTTCACAATCTCAATTCAACATATGGCATTTGAACTTGACATGCATTTGTTATTTTTATTTCGTGTAGTAGCTAAGGTCGAAGACGACCCAGAGAATCTAGACTTTATCCCTCCGGAAGAACCTTTAGTCGATGACCAGTAGCAAGGCAGCTCCGGTTTGCATTATGTAGGATCGAAGAGCACGTGAAAAGCTACCAGAGGGGGGTGAATTGTAGATTTGAACTTTTTAGCGGAAGCAACAAAAACCCCCTCGGCAGAAAATCGATCTGGTAAAGAAACCGTATATGCGACTGATCTAAACAATTTCAACTGTGACAAAAGTGGTATATATTATATATAATCAAGTCACAAAGACACGACAACAAGAATCACGGAAATCCGTCAAGAAAAACTCAAGTTATAATCGAAAGATCAAACGAGGGTCAATCTGTTCCACTTTAGTAAAAACCAGATCTGCAAGACTGCAAAGAAACCCGTGTAGATCATAAACTACAAATCCAATGACCGTTAAACTTTCACAGATTGTAGATAACCAAGTTTTGAAGACAACCCAAAAAGAATCACGTCAATTGGATCTGTAAAACTCGAGTTATGATAAAAACACCGAAGCACTGTCGTGCTGTCCAGAAACTCAACGAGAAAGACTTGACAAAAACAAGTCGGACGAACAAGGCATAGAAGCTCCTCTAAATTAAGAATTTTATTGATCAAAACAGAAGAGGAACAGCCCAATGTCATCTTCTCACGAGCTCTGGCCTCCCTTGCTTATATAACCAGCCCGGAGGCCAACCCAATTCAAACTAGGACTCTAATCCTACTCAGTTTCTGAATCGAAACTTTCCATAAATGCTCAAGACTCTTCTATACGCAGATAGAAGCAATCTTAAGACTTCCAAACACCTTAGGAACGTATCCCACATTTCTAAAACAACTCAAATTCGTGTCCCACATGAAATCCTATCATAACCAACTGAAATCTTTCCATATTTGAGCCATAACCGACTCAGGCGCAGCCCGAGTCCATAGTCCAGCCGGTTGGACCTTTCCTACCAATTCTTTACGTCCACATCTCTTCATCACACCTTGGAACCATGTTGCCACGTCCATGCACTCCTTGCACACGTGCAAACACCTTCCAACGACGTCCACGATACGTTCATATGCATTGTTCTTGATCCAAACATGTTGCGCGACCTCCTGATCAACTCAACCACAATTCCTCCCGAACTAGGTTGTTGAACCTCATCTTCTCCCTAAGACTAGTTCAATAGATCCCGTCACCAGCCATATCTTGGACTCAAGCAACACCTGCACATGAATAAACAACCAATACTTTCGAGCACAAGTCCGTGACTTGACTCACGTTTGTTCCGAAAACCACAACACCTTACGTGAACACCTCACATAAGCATGTTGCAAACCATAGCAAAATGTTAACCACCGTAAACAGCCATAACACATCAAAAACTTAGTAAAAGAATACTAAGCAAGTTCAAAACATTTGCATGGTAAAAACATAACCATTGCGATTTAGCTCCGGACCTTGCCAAAGCTAACCGGACCTTGAGCCGGAGCTTACCAAAGCTAGCAGAACCTAGCACCGGAACATACCAAAGCTAGTCGGACCTACCGCCGGAGCTAACCAAACACTTGTCTAACCGAGCCATAGCAAGTCGGACCTTATGTCGGATCTTGTCAGAGCTCGGACCTAGAGTTGGACCTTGACAAAAAGAGTGTTTTGGCAGAATTCAAAACTTTTATCATCATAGCCAATGTATTCAGCACACATAGGTCTCACACATTAACCTTTATTTCAAAGTCTTATTTTTATCACTTACTTTACTAGCTCAATGTATTGTGCATTAGAGTCTCGATTTGAAATCCACTTGCATAGCCAAGATAACCAGGGAGTTTGTGTCTAAGATTTGAACCTCGAGTAGCCACTGCAATGCTCAAATGGTATAGAATTCGGTACAAGTCGAGTAGTTGGAACTACTCGCGAGAATAGGCTTAAAGGCACACCACTCGGGTTGAGATGGCTCATGAACCATATGACATGAAAATGAGACCGAGCAGAGAGTAAGGGCAGCAGGACGTTGGGGCCTGTGTGCCATAGCTCTACTTGTGTCGGTTGAGGACCGAGCCGTGTGCGGGCCTGTTGAACCATCTAAAACTGTACCGAAGATATACTGGCTATATGGGAACCGGAAAAACGATGTGATTCGGGTAGCGATATGTTCAGGCATTGCTTGTCGTCCAAAGGGGTTGGTTGAGAGCAGCAAGGTGTAAATCCGCTAGTGGGCACGTAGGTTGCTCCGCGTAGGGACTCCTGCTCGGGATGATAGGAACGGTTCAACACTTGGCTAACGAGTGAAAGGTGGTTGCGTACGATGTCCCAGATGGTTGTTGTAGGCAACATCGAGTACGGGCGTACGTAACGTGTAATTCGGGTAACCCTGCAGGTGTAAATCGATTATAATCACCGTCCCTCGCAGTCAGTGAGTACCACTTGTTCACTGTACCATGATGTAGAAAGAACATGCTAGATGTCATGAATAAAAGTGCTGTTTGGAAGTCTTACGTTTATTGTTAATGAAGTGCTTTAGATTAGAGCAAATCAAAGTTCTTTTCAACCTTAGGCAGGGCACATAAGAGGAATGTGTTTCTTGTTTGATTGCAGACTTCCTATGTGGCTTAGCACAAGGTTTTCCACTAACTTGAGGCTAAAAACTTGAAAGTAAGAGTTAACTAATTAGGCGAGTCCTTATGCAAAATACATTTCCATTGTATACTTAAATTCCAGCATGTAGAGTTGCATGGTTAGATGAGACGGGTTAGTCTTTCTAAGCCTTCGTGCTCACTGCTTGTTGTTGAAGTGTTTGCAGGGGTTTATGAGGAGGAGGCTCCCGAGGAGGAGACGGATCCCCCAGAGGGAACCAACATCGAGTGGGAGCCGTGCACGTCACTGTGTTAGTGTGTGCATGTGGGCTAGTGAGGACACGTATTCAGGCTGACCGTGAACTCTTTTTGCTTAGTCTACGCCCGCGAATGTAGACTATAAACGATACTTGATGTAAAGTATGTTTCTAAACAGTTTATGTAACAAAACTTAGCTTCCGCTTATTGTCTTATTCTGTGTGTTATCCAGTGTTGTCTATCGCAACACCCCTCAGCGAGATCTTGGAATGTCAGGACCATCGGGTCCTCACATCATGGCATCAGAGCATCGTTGAGGTTTAATGCACTGGAACAGGCTAATTTTTCAAAAAACTCGGTGAGGAACGAGTTTGGCCCACATAACTATGTTATTGGTCTATACAAGTGGCAACCCTAACATATTTGTTATGTCGGAAAATCATGCATCTCAGGACTTTCTATGTCTTGGGGGTGCATGTATGCGCTGTCCACTAGTGCGCACAAGCTTAATGGTGGAGCCTCACGGGTGGTAGGTAACCCGGCCAACCTATGTATCCTCTATGACTTTTCATGTCGTTTCGGGTATGTGAGCAACGCCAGTCCCCAGCATGCTACGGGCAAATAGGTGGAGACCCCGTCACGTGGTTGGTAACGTGAACACGTAGCTCAAGGCGTGTTTGGCTTTAGAACACCCGTGTGACTGACGATAGACAGTGTATGAAAATGTTATGGAGTCGGTTTCAGTGTGCAGCTGAACCTGATGATTGTGTGGTTTTATGCAGGTAGTCTAACCACGAATAGGTAGACGAGTAGAACATGTGTGCGAGAGTCGCTTAGTGCCACCGAACTAACTAAGCCGGCTAAATCTGGTATAATGTTTTCTTTGTGAGGAACGTAGTACCGGCATGATTTGGGTGACGCATCGACGTCACTGTCCATTAAATGATCAGTTTCATTGTAAAAGTTGAAAATTTTGATCTAGAGAACTAAAAATATGATTAAAACTTCTGCTCTTGATCTGGATTTCAAAATTAAGCGAGTTTCAACTTATGTAAGACTAGGAACAGAGTCCTCTGTTTTCAGCTGAAATAATGCTGAAGTTATACAGAGTGTAGAGGTCGAGTTCTTTCGACATTGGGGTGGTATGATACATTTCTGGAAATCTGTGGAAGACTTCTATAACTTTTCTGTTGATGTCCAGATGTGTTTCATCCCTTAACTTGTCGAAATATGCAGTAGAGTTAAAACTGTCCGGAAAACAGGGCAGAGTAAATACTCTCTGTAAGTCTCTATAAATTGACCATAACTTCCTGCATAAAAATCCAAAAATAGCAAATGAGGCCGTTATGAAAATTTCATGAGATAGATTACATCTTTGTAACATAAAGTTTTGTCAAATTATGTATAGAATTAACTGGAATTGTTGGATCAAGTCAGTACCTCAAGCAGGGAGGTGCTGCTCAATTTTGTCCAGAAATTCTATCAACTTTGACGTCTCATTACTTTTTGAACCAGGACAGATCTGAGGGCAAACAAATACATTCTGGAAAGCTGTTGAAGTTAACTTTAATTTTTATGTTGAACTCCAGAACTGATTTTGCCCTTAATATGGTCTAAATCTGGGTAGAAGGGAGACTGGTCAGTACTTTCAGTTTGGGCAGCAGACCAGAAATCAAATTTGTTATAAGTTTGATTTATGTTTCCAAATTTTCTGAGTTCAATGACATGTTTTATGTTATAACTCACTGTTTTACTGTTGAAATGAATATTTGACCTTTTCAAATATGTTTCTACAGATGGAAGCGGATAAATAGTTGGAGAACGGATGGGTGGTGTCCCAATGTTCTCAACACCGCGGGTATCCGGACTTGTTGAAGCTCATGCTTTGATACTTCGGATATACGGAGATGCTGCGTTTCCTTGCCAAGAAAGAAGTCGAGGAGGGGAACATGACATGGACCATACATGTGTTTGTTCCAGCAGGACCCACTCCACCGGGTTGGGTATCCTTCAGTGTCACGGTGAAAGGGGGACACTCGGAGGACATGTGTCAAGTGGCAGCCCGCGACACGATGTCGCGCTTCTACCAATTACACGTGAGAGATATGGAGGGCACTCCATATGCGCTTGTCCCAGTGGAGGGGTGAGCTAACCATGTGTGGTGGCAGTGGTACTTTGCGGCAACTGATCCATGTTGCCCAAGTTATAATCCAGCGGAGGCGAATCTCAGCCTCCATCTTATGGCAGGCAGGAACGTGATGGACAGCCAAGCTGCCCATACAGCTTGTCTTGCCAAGGAGCTCAAGGAGAGCACAATCTGCCAAGATCATTACGAAAGTTCCCATAACGCAATCCGCAATGAACATCTACCGACAATAGAAAGACTGAATGAGCAACATAATCAGTTGCGGTGGTTGAATAAGGTGGGGAAGAAAAGCCATGTTGACATCACGGCTTTGCAGCAACAAGTCCATACATTGACCCAGCAGAACGGAGCCCTCACTCAAGAGCGTGATGACGCAACTGAGGAGGGCCAGAACTGGGAGATGGACTACAACCAGGCCATGGACAAGGTGAATGCGCTGCAGGACCTCGTACCTCTGGTAGTGGGCCTACCAATGGTAGGTGCAGTACCCGTGGTTCTTGGCATTCCGGTCATACCGGAACCTGAACCCAAAGAGGAGGTCATGGACCCTGAGCCACCAACAGTACCAGCGGAGGAGGAAGACCCGCAGGAGGTCGACTTCCACTCTGACTAGGAAGTTTCTGTTGCCGAGTAGGACAGCAAGGGTGGTGTGTAATAACTTTTGTAACAGCGGCATGTCGTGTAAAACAGTAGTGTGTGGATATGTAGTGACGACATGAGCACGACTTCTCAGATGTTCAAAAGTGATTGTAATTTTGAACCGAGGATAATGTATCTTGTATAAAGTTTTTGCTTTATCAATATATGTGAATATTGTACGAATTTCTCAATGCATCACTACATTACATACTGTTTTTCAAGGATTTTTAAGTATGACATGTGCTGACCATCGCTGTTTTGAATTTCAGAATGACTCGCACTCGCGCAACCCGGAGGTTGGGTGTTCAAGTCAGGGGGGAGATGCCTCCCAACAGCCTCCCGAGACTTCCTCGGGACAGTAGCAGAACCACAGCCACCACCACCGCCAACGGTCACGTTGGCCGATATAGTTGCGGCCATGGCGGGCTCGCACCAGCAGCACACGGAGTTGCTATGAACTTTAATTGAGAACAGGTCTCATCCATAGAGGCATCAAGACCGAGAGGAACGCCAACAGATTTCCTATTCAGATTTTGTTGCTATGCATCCCCCGGTATTCTCGCGGGCGGATGAGCCCATCAATGCGGACAACTGGCTCCGCATGATGGAGATGAAGTTCGGTCTGCTCCGCGTGAGTGAGCAGCAAAAGACACAGTTCGCAGCCCAGCAAATTATAGGGTCCGCGAGTGCTTTGTGGGCGAACTTCTGCGTCTCCAAACCCACTGAACGAGTTCTGACCTGGACGGAGTTCCGGACGGCCTTCAGGGCCTATCATATTCCGCCAGGTCTAATGAAGAGGAAGACGCAGGAATTCATCCACCCGCAACAAGGGAGCCGGAACGCACTGGAGTATCCCTGTGTGTTCAACGATCTCGCCCTCTATTCTTCCCATCATATTGATACTGATGAGAAGAGGCGATATTTCTTTTACCAGGGGCTGAATCGCTCCCGAAGAACATGCTGGTGATGTTCAATCGCAGCAACCTCAATGAAATGATTGATGCTGCGATTGTTCAAAAGGACACCGGCAAGGAGTTATCTGCGGCATAAAAGAAGTGCTGCGTGCCGCAGAGCAGAAGAGAGGAAGGTGATCCTCCCCAAAAATATAGGATGGTGTATCACACACCATCAGGTCAACGCTGGCAGCCACCACAACAACTGATGCAGTTTCGCAATCGGGCGTATCCACAGCCGGTGTTCCGACCGGCATTACCAGCACCTCCGCAGCAACAGCAGCAGCAGCAGCAGACGATGCCGCTTGTGTTTGTACCTCAGAAGCGCATGCCGAACTTTCGTCCCCCAGGCAGCAGCCAACCACCGTACGCGTGGTGCGGTCGTACGGGGCATTTCTCCAAGGATTTCCCTGAGAAGCCAGAAAGCAGCAGAGAGGCACAACCGTTCCTGGGGAGAAATCAGCCCCAAAACAACAACAATGCACGCTGTGGAAACCCCAAACCCGGCAACGTCCACCAGCTCACCATTGAGGACGTACCGGAGGGAGAACCCATCCTGGCGGGTATGTTCCATCTCCACAAATACCCCTCCATAGTTTTATTTGATATGGGTGCCTCTCACGATTTCATTAGTAATGCTTATGTTGCTAAGCATAGCCTGCAAATACTACCCACTGAGAGTCCATTTTTGATTTGTTCACTGGGTGGGAAAATTTCAGCAAGAATGATGGTTCCAAAAGAACCATTATGCTTAGGAGGAAGAGTATACCGTACGTCTCTCATAGTTTTAGAGGGACAAAAGATCAACATCACCCTACAGATGCACGAGTCTCACTCTTTATTTCTGGACAGTCCAGAAATAAAACTTCCATCCATATACCACTCTACCACCATAAGCCTAGAATATATTCCAGTAGTCCGTGAGTTTCACGACGTATTCCCGGAGGATCTACCGGGTATGCCGCCCGACCGGGAGGTGGAGTTCAAGATTAGACTTGCACCGGGAACAATGCCAATATCCCGACGACCGTACAAGATGGTGCCAAAAGAACTGGCGGAATTGAAAACACGATTGATGGATCTGTTGGAAAAAAATTTTATTAGGCCGAGCTCCTCGCCATGGGGCTGTTCGGCATTATTCATCAAGAAGAAAGATGAGACGTTGCGACTTTGTGTGGACTATCATCCACTAAATGCCGTCACAATAAAGAACAAGTACCCACTGCCTCGTATCGACATGTTGTTTGATCAGTTGGTAGAGGCAAGGATCTTTTCCATGATGGACTTAAGATCATGGTACCACCAGATTAAGATACGGGCTGAGGACATACCAAAGACGGATTTCTCGATGAGGTACGGGCTCTATGAGTACCTTGTCATGTCCTTCGGCCTCAGCAACGCTCCAGCTCATTTCATGTACTTGATGAACTCGGTATTCATGCCATAGCTGGACAAGTTTGTCGAGGTCTTCATCGATGACATATTGGTATATTCCAAGTCGGAGGAAGAACACGCGAAGCACCTGCGTATAGTCTTGCAACGGCTGCGACATCACAAGTTATACGCTAAATTCAGCAAGTGTGAATTTTGGATATCGCAAGTACCCTTCCTCGGGCATATTATCTCAGCAGAAGGCATTGCTGTAGACCCGAGCAAGATTGTACAAGTTCTGAATTGGAAGCCCCCGAGGTCTGTCCACAAGGTGCGGAGTTTCCTCGTACTCGCGGGATATTATCAGAGGTTCATTCAAAACTTCTCGAAGATTGCCAAGGCTATGACCGAACTGCTGAAGAAGGCTTCCAAATATATCTGGAGCCCAGCATGTGAAGCAGCATTCAAGGCTTTGGTGAAGCACCTAACATCAGCACCGGTTTTGGCACAGCCGGATACAACAAAACCATTTGATGTGTATTGCGATGTATCTGACATTGGGCTCGGATGTGTGCTGATGCAAGATTGAAGAGTGGTCACGTATGGATCACGGCAGCTCCGGAATCATGAGCAGAATTATCCAACTCATGACTTAGAACTCGCTGCCGTGGTAATCGCACTCAAGATGTGGAGGCATTACCTACTTGGTAACCTTGTACATCTATATACTGACCACAAGAGCCTCAAATATATCTTCACTTAGAAGGAGTTGAACATGAGGCAAAGAAGATGGTTAGAGTTGATAAAGAATTACGAAATAGAGATCCATTATCATCCCGGGAAGGCAAACGTAGTGGCGGATGCGCTGAGTCGCAAGTCACACGTTCATAATCTGACCATCACCCCGTAGGAAGAGAGCAAGCCAAACTTGTAAGTGGTCCCACATGGAGCTCTCTACAACTTAGCTCTCATCCCCACCATCCGTGATGAGATAGCGGCAGCCAAGCAAAATGACAAGGGAATGTCGCATTTGCCGAGACGTGTAGACAGTGGGAAGCTGGAATGTTTCCGGAAGGACGGAGACGGTGTTCTGTGGTTCAAAAACAGAATAGTCGTACCGCGTAACCTGGAACTACGGAAGAAATTTTTTGATGAGGCTCACTTGTGAAAGTTTTCTATTCACCACGGCAGCAATAAAAATATATCAAGAGCTCAAGAGCATATTTTGGTGGACACGGATGAAGCGGGAGATCGCTAAATATTTGTCCGAGTGCAATACATGCCGAAGGGTAAAGGCTGATCATATGAAGAAACCGGGATTGTTGCAGCCATTTGACATTCCTGCCTGGAAGTGGGAGGACATGAGCATGGACTTCATTGTCGGTTTACCCACCACTTTTCAGAAACATGATTCAGTCTGGGTAATGGTCGACTGGCTCATAAAGTCTACCAATTTTATCCCGGTCAATACCAACTACAACACCAAGAAGTATGCTGAATTGTAAATCTCACGGATTTTATGTTTACATGGCGTACCCCGCACTATCATCTCGGATCGGGGCACTTTATTTGTGTCTCATTTTTGGGAGCAGTTACATGATGCATTGGATACAAAACTGATCCGTAGTTCGGCGTACCACCCGCAAATGGATGGGCAAACCGAGCGGATAAAACAAAATCCGGGAAGACATGTTACGGGCTTGTGCTATTAACCACGGTAAGAATTGGGATGATGACTTACCGTTAGCTGAGTTCTCATACAACAATGGGTACCAGGCCAGCATTAAGATAGCGCCATACGAGGCACTATAGGGAGAAAATTCCGCACACCGCTGAATTGGTGTGAATCTGGCGAGAGGGTCACCTTCAAGGTTGATCTTGTCAACAATGCGGAAGAGAAAGTTCGGACTATTCAATCGAACTTGAAAGTCACTCAATCCCGACAAAAAAACAATATGCAGACCACATAAGACGCCCTCTACAATTTGAGTTTGGGGATCACGTTTATCTACGTGTGTCTCAGATGAAGGGTGTGAATATATTCGGGGTCAGAGGAAAGTTGGCACCCCGATCCATCGGTCCATTCAAGGTTTTGGCAAGATGTGGATCCGTTGCATAGCGGCTGGAATTACCAGCGACACTCTCTGGTGTGCACGACATCTTCCACATCTCTCAGCGAGGAAGTGTCTTAAATTTTCCACCACAGTCCAGATGAGTGACATCGAAGAACTGAAACCCGATCTCACGTATCGGGAGGAACCGGTTCAGATCATCGACGAGAAGGCCTGAACCACACGTAACCGGACGTTGTGGTTCTACAAGATATTATGTAGTGATCACTCCACGGATGAAGCGACGTGGGAAAGCGTGGAGTTTCTTTGCGCCAATTATCCGGAATTTCTAACATCGCACATCCGGTAATTCTCCACCACCCTCTCTCTCATTTTTTTAACCTTATAATCTCGGGACGAGATTCTTTTAAGGGGGAGGAATGTAATGGACCAAAATTTTGACTTGCAAAAAGTTTTCTTCATAACACATGTAAGGGCCCAAGTTTTTGCATACATTCAAAGTGTTCATCACACCACACACACCTCATTTGAGGAAAGCTTATGAACACATTTGAAGAGCAAGTAAACACCATCAACATAGTCATTAGAGGATAAACTCACAAAATGCAAAAGTGGTATTTCCCTAATGCACCATATAAGGGCTGAGCATAAGAAAAACTTCTAAACTTTGCTAGAAATGCTCATGCCAAATTGCACCCAAATACAAAACCTTTTAAAGGTATTTTTGGGTATAATTGGAAAGAGGCTAGTTTCAACTTAAATTTAAATTCAAACACCTTTCATCCCATGATTTCAAAAATGGGATTCATATTCACACTCAGCACATTTTTGTGAGCTCACACGCCAATTTTCACTCCATTTGGAGTTGATATTGACATGAGGTACTTTGAGAAAAATTCAAACTGAATTTAAATTTCAGTTTGCCATTTGATTCCAAATACAATCAAACCAGTTCACAATTTGAATTCTACCCACTTCAAATGGGCATTTGGTGGATTACTCAAAGTTCAAAGGGTATTAGGGTCCCTACTGTTTAGAGCAGTGAAAAAATTGAATTTTAGAGGTTAAAACAAGGGGTGGGGTCCTCCTGTCAGACACACAATTGCTTTTAACCGACTTCACTCGGGTGCTCGGTTCCTTGGGCTGCAGCTCAGCGCGCCACCTAGCTGAGGACCAGCACCACCTCCTGCTCGGCCAATTTTGCAACCGAGCGACGTCGCCAGCCTCTTATCCTCACGCCCGACCACTCCCCGGATCTTTTCACCACTCACAGCCCGATTGCTTCGTTCCCGAATGAAAGAACATCGCCGCTCACCCGAACTCTCTGTGCCACCATCGACCGGCTGAAGCAACGGCTTGCATGCTGAAATGAGGTCGCACATGAGGTCGCCGACCTTCACTCGACGTGTTCCAGCCCTCGGCCGCGTGTGATCGGCTTCCGTCGAGCTTCACAGCACCGTTTCTTCTTCCTCGGTTAAACCCGAGTCGCCGCCACGTGAACATATCGTCTGGCCACCACAGGCCTCTGTTCCCCGAGCTGTGAACAGCAAATAGGTTCGTCCAAGTCTCCTCTTCCATTACCGCAAACTCCGGCGGCGTGACATGAGCTGCCGTCATCGGAATTTCATGGTTTTAAGCCGGTGTACAAAAGAGGCCGCCGGACCACATTGCAAAATTCGTGCTACACACAGCACCACTCATCACCTAACTTAGAGAACTACTTCTAGACGCCCGTGTGAGTCCACAGGATCAGAAAATTTGGAGAACAATCGGGTATAGCCACTGTTCTCTGAGTTTTGCTAGTGTTTCCGATTTCCGACCTAGGTCGCACGGTGACATACGAGCTGGGGCCCACTTCCAAGCTCATGTGAGTTCATGACGACCTTCCCTTGGGTGCACTGATGCTCTATGACCGTTTGCTCGATCCTTTGGGGTGCTAGGGAGCCTGGCCGACACGGTTGAAGTTCTTCCGAAGCCGTCGCTCGTCGCCGGCCATGTTCCGGTTATTTTCATGTCGAGCTAAGGTCAGCACCGTGTTCCCCGTGTGGAGTTAGGCAGAGGCGGCAAAAAACTCGAAGTTTGGCGCTCGGCAGAGCCCCTCCGGCGAGGGGGGCGGCGGCCGAGCACGGGATGACGGGAGGTTGAAGACGACCCCGGCCCCACGTGTCAGCGAGTAGATATTTAAAACAGGGATCGGTTGCAGCTCCAGATTGTTTGTGGCTGCGTGCGAAATACTCAGTAGCCCCGTCTGGCAGCTGCTGAAGAGCCGACACGTAGCCCCGGGCCCACGAGCAGGGATTTAACCTTTTCCCAATTTTCAGTTTTTAGTTCAAACTTCAAAACCACATAACTTTGGCTAAGAAACTCTAAATCGAGTGAACCAAACTTTGTTGGATTCAGCTCTCTGAGTACTTTCCAACAAATCAAGTTTCACTCTGTGAAAATCCTTACATTGCCATAATTAATTCTTCAAAATTGAAATCCTTTAGAATTTTAACTGAAGAACCCTTTAGTGCAAAATTCTGTAATTTGGCCAGGATGATCATAATAATATCCCTGAGCTACCATAAAAATTTCAGATTCATTTGAGCTCATTTAATCCACCTAATGGTGTGATTAATAAAACTGTTCCAGAGAAAATGAAAACTGTCCAGAAACATTTTTCAGATTTTCTCTGAACTTTTTTTGATCATATCTTTGGCTAGGGATCTTCAAATTATGTGAAACCAATTCCATTAGAACCCTCTGAAAATCTAGTTTCCAGAAAGTCATTGATTGCTCCATGAAAATCCCTAGAACACCATAAAAGCTCCAATTAAGGCCAAATACACATTTATTTGTAGAGGGCTCAAATGAGCTTTGCTGCAAATGAAAATTGGCTAAGTTTCTGTTTAGGTCGTATCCAAACCACAGTAAAACTTTCAGAGTCATTGGGCCTGTATAGCAGTACTTATAGTCTTAATAATATTAACTCCAAACTCATATGCATTTAAATTGATATATACATATATTGTCTCATGTAGTCGCTAAGGTTGAGGAGGAACCAGAAGTTTTAGACTTCATAACTCCGGAGGAACAGCTAGCCTACGACCAACAGCAGCAAGGCAAGCTCCGGTTTGCATTAACCGTTTTATAAACTTTATTGTTTTGGGAACTTACATTGAGTATCCACTTTACTTATGCACTAGAGTCTTGTTTGAAAACCCAAATGCATAGCCAAGTGTAGGATCAAAGAGCATGTGAAAAGCTACCAGGGGGGTGAATGGTACATTTAAACTTTTTAGCAGAAGCAACAAAACCCACTCGGCAGAAAATTGATCTGTTAAAGAAACCATGTATGCGACTGATCTAAACTGCTCAACCATGACAAAAGTGGTATATATTTATAGAGAATCAAGTCACAAAGACACGACAACAAGAATTACGGAAATCCGTAAAAAAAACTCAAGTTATGCTCGAAAGATCAAACGAGGGTCAATCTGATCTACTCGAGTAAAAACCAAATCTGCAACACTGCAAAGAAACTCGTGTAGATCAGAAACTACAAATCCAATGACCGTGAAATTTTCACAGATGATAGATAATCAAGTTGTAAAGACAACCCAAAAAAGAATCATGTCAATTCGATCTGTAAAACTAGAGTTATGATAAAACACCGAAGTACTATCGTGTTGTCCAGAAACTCAACGAGAAAGACTTGATAAAAACAAGTCGGACGAACAAGGAACAAAAGCTCCTCTAAATTACGAATTTTATTGATAAAGACATAACAGAAACAGCCCAAGGTCATCTTCTCACGAGCTCTGGCCTCCCTTGGTTATATAACCATCCCGGAGGCCAACCCAATTCAAACTAGGACTCTAATCCTACTCAGTTTCTGAATCAAAACTTTCCATAACTGCTCAAGACTCTTCTAGACGCAGATAGAAGCAATCTTAAGACTTCCAAACACCCTAGGAACGTATCCCACTATCCTAAAACAACTCAAACTCGTGTCCCACACGAAATTCTATCATAACCAACTCAAATCTTTCCATATTTGAGCCATAACCGACTCAGCCGCAGCCTGAGTCTATAATCCAGCCGGTGGGACCTTTCCTACCAATTCTTTACGTCCACATCTCTTCATCACGCCTTGGAACCATGTTGCAGTATCCATGCAATCCTTGCACACGTGCAAAGACCTTCCAACGACGTCCACGATACCTTCATATGCATTGTTCTTGATCCAAACATGCTGCGCGACCTCTTGATCAACTTAACCACAATTCCTCCCGAACTAGGTTTTTGAACCTCATCTTCTCCCTAAGACTAGTTCAATGGATCCCGTCACCAGCCATATCTTGAACTCAAGAAACAACTGCACATGAATAAACAACCAATACTTTTGAGCACAAGTCCACGACTTGACTCACGTTAGTTTTGAAAACCACAACACCTTACGTGAACACCTCACATAAGCATGTTGCAAACCATAGAAAAATGTTAACCACCGTAAACAGCCATAACACTTCAAAAACATAGTAAAAGAATACTAAGAAAACTTTCCATAGATGTAAAGCAAGTTCAAAACATTTGCATGGTAAAAACAGAACCATTGCGATTTAGCTCCGTACCTTGCCAAAGCTAACCGGACCTTGAGCCAGAGCTTACCAAAGCTAGCACAACCTAGCACCGGAACTTACCAAAGCTAGTCGGACCTACCGCCGGAGCTAACCAAACACATGTCGGACCTAGCCATAGCAAGTCGTACGTTACGTTGGATCTTGTCGGAGCTCGGACCTAGAGTCGGACCTTGACAAAAAGTGTGTTTTGGCAGAATTCAAAACTTTTATCGTCATAGCTAATGTATTCAGCACACATAGGTATCACAATCTCCCCCTTGATGAATGCATTGGCAACACCACTTAAAATCCGAACATTGGCTTATTCACATGAAAAGTTTTGAAAACTATCAAATAAGAAAGAAATTTTGAAACAAAAATTTCTCCCCCTATACATATTTCTCTCCCTTTGTAAATCAGAAATAAAATGAGAAGAAAAACAAACAAATCTCCCCCTGAGAAGAATCGTGCCAAAACACTTGTGAATCGTGTAATATGTGATCAATTTCTCCCCCTTTGACAATGTATTTAGCAAGGTTCAAAAGAGAATGTTAACTGTTATGAGCATATTTATAACATATACATATAAAACAAAGCTCATCCAAGCCATACGATCAAGTAACTTATACTATCACATCAATGAGATACATAAAGTAGTGTAAGCCATGCTAGAGATCAAGTGTAATTTTCAATTTAAGCAAGTCATGATATCACAAACTTAACTATGTCAAGACCTGAAAGCATGACACTTGTTGCTGCATTTTAATTATTTTTCAAAGCACACCTTCAGATCATATGACATTTGCAAGAGATTATATGCCGCATCAGCCTTATTGTAACAAACCAAGTCAATCCTATGTCATTTGACAATCAGAAGCTTAAGGATATGGTTTTAGTCATACACAACTTCTTCCAAGTTCATATCTAAGTGCAATGATAAGCCATCTCAAAAGAAGAAGTGCGATGCATGCATATTCTCTTGATCTTTTTCTCAGATTTTTCCTTTGAACATAAAAGCTCAATATGTGAATAGTTGATTGATTATTTTTTCATTATTAAAAGCACTTGTGAGCATGCAACAAGTTTAAAAGAGCAAGAAAGTTCGATCATGACCAGATTTAGTGTAAAATTATTCCAATTACTAGTCATGGCAAAAACTACAAAATGTATAACATGAGTAATGTAGTAAGAACTTTCAGCATATAAAAGGAATCACAAAGTCATATATGTATGAAATACTATGCTCATATTATTTTAAATTCAGATTCACACATAGACTTCCCAAGTTTCAAAACTCCCCCTCAATTTAAGCCATGAGGATGCATAACCCCTATTTCACTATGAATGAAACAAATACGAGTGAAATCCAAAGGTTTTGTAGAAATATCAGCCAATTGTTGTTCGGTATCTACATGGTGAAGCACGATGTTTCCTTTTTCAACATTATCACATAGAAAGTGATACCTAATGTATTGTGCTTTGTTCTCGAATGTTGCACGGGGTTTTTAGCAATGCAAATGGCACTAGTGTTATCACAAAATAGTGGAACACTATCTAGATCAACCCCATAGTCCTTAAGTGTTTGAACAATCCAAAGAATTTGTGAGCAAGCGCTAGCAGCAGCTACATATTCAGATTCGGCTGTGGATTGTGCAACTGAATTTTGTTTTCTAGAGGACCAAGCAACATGTGAATTACCAAGAAAATGACAAGCACCCGAAGTACTTTTCCTATCAATTCTACAACCACCAAAATCAGCATCTGAAAAAGCTTTCAAAGTAACGCTTGAGAAAGAAGGAAGAAAAATCCCAAATTCTTGAGTTCCTGTCACACCCGGTTTCTCCGAAGAACAACCGAGTGAATATCACATGTATGCCAGGATCATTTTCTCATACATGTGATGACAAATAGTGAAGCATCATTTATTACAAGCCAGGTGTCGAATATAAATAAGTCTTACATAGCATATGTCTCGATGGACGATAATAAGTTCATCACAAGTAAATAAACTAGCAGCGGAATATTATTCTCATGGGCTCCGTCACAGGTGTTGCCCAGGGGACTCCATGAACCTAGAATCCTTCTTCGGGTCCGAAGTCTTGATCATTAAACACCACATCGTTCTCTTGACCTGAGCAGCAATATAAACCAACAAATATGCAAGGTTGAGTACCGATGGTACTCAGCAAGTGTGGAAAAATTATGTCATGCATGGCTAGAACAAGGAGAGGTTGAACTCATGGTTAAAACACTACGCAATTAATACCTATCACCTTAGCTATTAAGCACCTACATTACTACATTGGTGAAATGGTCCCAATCTCCCAACCCATCATCATAATAAAATGACCAAATCCTCAAATTCCAATGTTATGCTCCCCGCTTAACATCCTCAACTTCCAAAGCCATCAATCCTCTAGTCATGAATAAGTCCAAGCCACTCTTGACCGTGAGCACGGCTGTCATGACAGTTTTGACTCTGCAGAGTTTGCACCACTGTACCCACATGTAGTGATTTCATCCCCCGTTGCCGGGTGGACTAAAAGAATCTCCATTATGCCAGTGGCCACGAACCACATTCACACTTCCCAAGTGTGTAGCCAGGAGATCACTACGAAGCCTTTACAAAGGGATTCCCGACGAGCGTGGACCCATTGAGGTTTCACCCCTAACAGCATACAAGAGGCTCCAACCCCGCTGCAGTGGCCCCCTCTTGAGCCTTGCGGTTCATATGGTAGTCCAGCTGACACCTATTCCCCGCACCATCCAACACACCCATACTATGCCGGGGATACACCTAATTAATTGGCCAAGCTGCCCCATCTCAGCATGTGGTTGGCACGGTAAAGCCAGGTTACATGCTCCATGAACCGGTCCTTAGGATCCAGGCAAGTTCTAAACACAAACCCGAGTCTCGTGCACCCAGCACCAACCAAATCATCCAACTTGCCTTGATCCCTACCTCTACATAACTCATAATATCTCATTCAAGAGTAAGGTAAACAAATTGATAATATCATATCCCTCTTGTCCCATTCTAAGCATAGCTAAGCATAAGTAATATGAATGAATGACATAAGAAAGAAAATCCCAACCCAAGCTACAAGGAAACAAGGTAATGCAATTCTAGGGAAACTTCCTAGCATGGGTTTCATATTTCAATTGACAATGCAATATAATTCTATCTACACATCCTAGTATAGGATCAAAGTGGTCAAAGACACTTGCCTTCTTCCTGCTGCTCTAGGAATGGAAAGTCTTGTTCTTGGAAGGGAAGAACTTGCTCTGGGGCAGGTTCTATTCATGTCAACACACATAGCAAAAAGAAAACAACAATCCATAAGACATAGTTCACACTTTCACTTCATACAAACCACACATTCACATCTATGAAAGTCATTCACATTTCTATGTGTTGTGATTGCTCTATGTGTGTTGATTTTTGGCTTACATGCACTTTTAAACATGTTCATATGTTTTCTAACTTTTGTATTCAGATTTATGTTTGCACACTCTATATGAATTTCCAATTTGAACAAATTCCTTATATTTAATTGATACACATCTTAGCTACCAAGTATGCATGGAAGGTATTTTCCTACTCCAAATGGGTTTTCAGATCTTCTACCAAATCCTAAACTGAAATCTTGTGATTTGGAGACTTCATTTATCATTTTCTAGTTATGCATACCTATTTTTCTATATTTTAAGATTTATTTTCTATACCTAATTGTGAACTTTATTATGAAAATAGTAAGACACATCATCTAAACAGAGTAGGTCCTGATCTAAAATATTAAATAATATATTTTTCAACTTCTCCTCTGATGTGAACTAATTTACATTTATTTTACCAATTTTCAGAATTATTCTCTAACTTAAAAATGTGTCCCTATAACTAATAAACGTGAATAATCAATTAGACAGATTCATTTCAGCCAAAAATCTATTTTTATCTCACTCTAAAATTTTCCAAGTGCTAGGAAAGTTTAAATTTGAATTTACAATGTGTTTGTCCCATCTTTCAAATTTTTAAATACTAATCACATATTCAAATTCCTAAATTTAATATCACATAGGGTTAAAAAGGTAAACTCACCCCACTACAGGGTCTATTATATTATTTTAAGAATTTCCAGGGGCCTAACTATGCATAACAGAGGGGTTTTGCTAATTTTTATTAAGTCCAGGGGCTAAAACTGATTTTTAATTGAATTTACATGAATTTCTGAAGTTCCAGGGGCTAGATCAGAAGTTTCTGGGGCTAGCTCGTATTTTTCGAGAACCCCAGGGGGTAGCGCATAAGAATCCCGGCCTTTATAATGCGGGGCTGACGTGGACGTCCGATTTAAAACAGACGGCTGAGATTATAACGTCAAACCGGTACGCGGGGATTTAAATTCTACCGTGCGATTTAAAATAGACGGCACACAAGCGGTCACGTCGCTCTGATCTAGCGCGGGCGGCGCTGCCCGGCGGCGCGCGGCGGCGGGAGGCGGCGATCTCGCCGGAATACTTCGGATCTTCGTCAATTCTTCCTAAAACTGGGATTTCATGGCATAGATCGGTAGAGGGGAGGTCGGGGATCTCACCTCGGGGGTTTTCTTGAGCTCAGAGGTCCTGGAAGGCGGTCGGCGACGAGGTCCGAGGTGAATTCACGGTGATGCTCATCGGCGCTGTGTTTGAAGCGCAAACTACCGAGTTTTCTACATGTGCGTGATTCCCTGGAGGCGGTGGAACATGATCGGCGCGTTAGATCAGAGAACCTGAGAAAAGATCGAGAGAAAACGATGATCGGAGCTTCGGTTCTCACCGGGAGGAAAAACAGCCGTTCACGGGTGAAAATCGGGACGATGTCGGTGTTTATATAGCCGGGGAAGGGCGGCGTTCGGTTGTGATCGAGTTTGCGTCGTCCAGAACCGAAATTCGGCTAGGATACGCAAGTATCCGGGGTGGTTTTGATTCGGGGGAGAGAGAGGAGTCCCGGTCGGCCGAGCGCGCGCGCGAGGAGGAAGAAGATGGTGGGCCCCGCATGTCAGCGAGAAAGAGAACGGGGCGCGCGGCCGCGGGCTGGCGCGGGGGTGAGGTGGGCCGGCTTGTGGATTTCGGCCCACTGGCCGGAGGCTTTTTTTTTCTTTTTCTTTTTCTTTTCTATTTTGAGTTGAATTTGAATTCCAATTTGAATTTGAATTTATGCACCACATGCAATACGTCCAAAAATTTTTAAATTCCCCTCTTAACAGGTTTTGGGGTGTTACAGCTCTACCCCCCTTAAAAGAAATCTCGTCCTCGAGATTGGTGGTTCTAGGAAAACAATTCCGGAAGTTGTGCCTTAAGTTCGTCTTCTCGCTCCCATGTGGCTTCCTCTTCCGAATGATGCTTCCACTGCACCTTGCACATCTGGATTCTTTTATTTCTTGTGAGGCGTTCCATTGTCTCCAAAATCTTGGATGGTTGCTCGGCATAAGACAGATCCTCAGCTACGTCAACCTCATTCATGGGTAACATCTCTTCAGGTGTTCTCAGACATTTCTTGAGCTTTGACACATGGAATACATCGTCCACATCTGATAGGCGAGCCGGCAGTTCTAGTTGATATGCCACTTCGCCTTTCCTCTCCAGAACTTGAAAGGGTCCGATGTATCGAGGCGATAACTTCCCTTTCACCTTGAACCGACGAAGTCCTTGGATAGGGGACACCTTGAGATAGACATAGTCCCCCACGTTGAAAACGAGCTCTCTTCTTCATACATCGGCATAGCTCTTCTGTCATGTCTGTGCTATCCTCAAGTTGTTGCGGATTTCCCTCACTTTCGCCTCGGCTTCCTGTAGTACCTCGGGTCCAAACACTTTACTTTCCCCTGTTTGGTTCCAAAATAGTGGAGTTCTACACTTCCTCCCGTACAAAGCTTCAAACGGTGACATCTTCATACTAGCCTGATAGCTGTTGTTATAGGAGAACTCCGCATACGGTAAGTTCTTATCCCAACTCCGATTGTTTTTGAGTGCACACGCTCTCAGCATATCCTCAAGGATCTGATTGGTTCTTTCCGTCTGCCCGTCAGTTTGGGGATGATAGGCAGAACTAAAATTCAGATGGGTTCCCATGGTTTCATGCAACTTCTGCCAGAACCTTGAGGTGAACTGTGTCCCTCGATCCGACACTATCTTCTTTGGCACTCCATGGGAACACACGATCCTTGACATGTACAACTCCGCCAATTTGGATCCGCTGTAGTTTTCTTTCACGGGGATGAAATGAGCTACCTTGGTTAGCCTGTCGACGATGACCCATATCGAATCGTATCCTGATTGGGTCCTAGGCAATCCCACTGTGAAATCCATACCGATTTCTTCCCATTTCCATTTAGGCACTTTGAGTGGTTGCAATAACCCCGTGGGTCGTTGATGTTCTGCTTTCACCAACTGACATGTGTCACATAGGGCAACATGTTCCGCGACATCTCGCTTCATTCCATACCACCAATACCTGCTCTTGAGGTCCTGGTACATC
Source organism: Neostapfia colusana (assembly GCA_030760725.1). NCBI lineage: Eukaryota > Viridiplantae > Streptophyta > Magnoliopsida > Poales > Poaceae > Neostapfia > Neostapfia colusana. The sequence goes on along the minus strand of JASWHV010000009.1, from coordinate 35,099,088 downwards.
TTCGTACTCCCAGGATGAATGGAATAGTCGGAATCGTGAGCCTCCTTCAAAATCAATTCACGGATCTCCTTTACTTCAGGCACACAGATTCTTTTCCCGTGCCACATCGTACCTTGTTCATCCTCTCTGAAACCAGGGGCTTTATTTTCCTTGATGAGTTGTCTGATTTCTTGTATCTTCTCATCATTCTTTTGACCATCGCGTATGTCTTGCTCTAGTGTGGAGTCCACTTCCATGGCGATGGCTTCACCACTATTCACCAGGTATAGATTGAGTCTTATAACATCGTCCTTCAATTCTGCAGGCATGTCCTTCAAGCTCAACCTATTGACCTGCACTTTCCGACTTAAAGCATCTGCCACGACGTTTGCGTTCCCAAGATGATAGTTGACGCCCACATCAAAGTCGTTGATTAGCTCTAACCATCTCCTTTGCCTGAGGTTGAGATCTGGCTGTGTGAAAATATAATTTAAGCTCTTATGATCCGTATATATCTCTGTCCTCTTCCCCATCAAGTAGTGCTGCCAAATTTTCAACGCGTGTACCACTGCGGCTAGTTCTAGGTCATGTGTAGGATAAATCTTCTCGTGTTTCCGGAGCTGCCGGGACGCATAAGCCACGACGTGCCCCTCTTGCATGAGAACACATCCCAACCCGTTTCCAGAGGCATCGCAGTACACCGAAAAGTTCTTCTGCATATCTGGCATAACTAGCACTGGGGCTGTTGTCAATCTTTTCTTTAGCTCCTAAAAACTCGTCTTGCACTGCGGCGTCCATGTGAATGTGATTCCCTTCTCCAACAGTTTGGTGAGGGGTATCGAGATCTTGGAGAATCCCTCAATAAACCGTCGATAGTATCCAGCCAATCCTAAGAAGCTTCGAACTTCCCCGACATTCTCAGGGGTCTTCCACTTCTGTACATCCTTGATCTTGGCGGGATCTACGGAGATTCCTCCCTCCGAGATGATATGTCCTAAGAAGGGAACTATCTTCAGCCAAAACTCACACTTGCTCAACTTGGCATATAGTTGGTGTTCTCTCAGCTTCTGCAACACCAACCTTAGATGTTTCTCATGTTCTTCTTCATCTTTGGAGAAGACGAGAATGTCATCTATGAAAACCACCACAAATTGGTCCAGATATTCCATGAATACCTTGTTCATGAGATACATGAAGTATGCCGGGGCATTAGTTAGCCCGAAAGGCATGACGGTGTATTCATACAGTCCGTACCGAGATACGAAAGCTGTCTTGGGAATATCAGTTTGCCTTATCTTAAGTTGGTGGTATCCCGACCTGAGATCAATTTTTGAGAACACACAAGCTCCCCTCAACTGATCGAACAAGTCTTCAATGCGGGGTAATGGGTACTTGTCCTTGATGGTTACCTCATTCAACGCACGGTAGTCCACGCATAACCTTTGGGTTCCGTCCTTCTTGGGCACAAATATCATTGGAGCTCCCCATGGTGAGGAACTAGGACGAATGTACCCCTTCCCTGTAAATTCTCTTAAATGATCCTTGAGTTCCCCCAGTAGCTTGGAGTCAACCCGATAAGGTCTCTTGTATATTGGAGCTGTTCCAGGCACTAGCTCAATCGCGAATTCCACTTCACGATCGGGAGGCATACCTGGCAACTCCTCCGGAAAAACATCTGGGTATTTCCTGATAATCTTGATCTCCTCCACTTTCACCTCAACTTGATTTAATTTAATGTCCCTCCTAGGCTCTTGTATTGTTATGAACTTTACTCTTGTGCCACTAGGGTGAGTTAGTTCCACCGTTCTGGTTGAACAATGGATGATTCCCTTATGTTTGGTCAACCAATCCATGCCCAAAATAATATCTATCCCTTGTGAATCTATCACTATGAGGTTGGCAGTAAATACTACCCCATTAATATCTAGATTCAACTTGGGACACACTTTTCTTGTCCTTATTTCTCCACCTGGAGAGTTTACTGCTAGCATATGGTTCATTTGTGTTGTTGCTAGATCATGCTTCTTAACAAACCCTTGGGCAATGAACGAATTGGTAGGACCAGAATCGAACAACAGGGTTGCAATGTGTAAATTGGCAGGAAACTTACCAACTACCACGTCGGGTGCCTCTTGCGCCTCCTCCATGGTTACGTGGTTCACCCGTCCTCGCATCACATTCTGCTGTTGCGGCTGCACGGGCTTCTTCTTTGGGCACTTATGGGCGTAGTGCCCCACTTCACCACAGTTAAAGCATTGCACCCCAACCTTAGGTGGATGGCCTTTATTGTCTTGGGGTTGGTTTGGGGGTCCTTGTACTGCTGGTCGAGGTTGATATGTAGGGCGAGGCTGCTGTACAAACTGACGTTGTGGTGGTGCTGGCGCTGCCGATGGCCTGAAGTTTGGGTGGTACCCTCTCGGTGCTGAGTAGGGTACCGCAGAACGGCTCGTCTGCCCTGCGGTTTGCTGCATCAGACGTGGGCGGGTGTTGCTACCCGAGGCTTGGTGTGACCATCCGGCCTTCCTCTTGTTTTCATTTTCCAAGGCCTTCAGCTTCCTTTCCACAACAAATGCTCTGTCCACCATCTTTTGGAAACTTTCATACTCGTTGGAGGACATTGCACACTGCATTTCTGTTGTAAGTCCTTCCACGAAGCAATCCTGTTTCTGCTCATCAGTCTCTATGTCCCGTGGGGCATAATGGGATAGTTGAGTGAATTTAATGAGGTATTCCCTCACAGTCATGTTTCCTTGCTGCAATCCCAAGAATTCCTTTCTCTTGTTTTTGAGTTCACCCCTTGGTATGTAATGGTTGCAGAAGCTACGCTTGAACTCTTCCCAAGTGATGTTCTCAGGGTCATGATGGGCGGCCACGTAAGAGGTCCACCAATCAGCAGCAGGCCCATGCAATTGGTGAGAGACAAACAGCACCCTCTCATACCCCTGGCATTGTATAATCCTCATCTTGCTCTCAATGGTCTTTAGCCAATCATCTGCCTCCAAAGGTTCAGCAGCACTTGCAAACTTTGGAGGTTGAGTTCCTAGAAACTCACTCAACCTTGGTTGGCGTGGTGCAGCTTGTGGCAGTGGAGCTTGGTGCAAGTTGGCCACCACTTGAGTCAAGTTCTGGATGAGCTGATTTTGATTCTCAAGCATTTGGTGGATGGGATCAACTCCTTCACGGCGACCACCCCTGTCTTGGCCTCTAGAAAGATGAGGGTTGCCGGCCTCATCGTTGTTGTTGGCGGGGTTGGCACCACGACCCTTTCCTCTCCCGGCCATCTATCATGATCAACCAAATGTCAATTTAAGGCATTACGTATTATCTTACCAATTTTATTGGTTTAACTTTGTAATGTTAAGGCCTTGTTGTATTTATATTTTTCTGAGGGTTCATGTCTCATGCAAAAATAAATGCACTATTAATTTCATAGGGGTTCACACATCGAAGCAAAGCAACCTGAAGACGAGGTTGTGGACAATTGCTCATGGCTTCCACAACTCACATCACACGCCACACATTAACACACTATTAACTAAAGTATTGACTCGCCTACTCGATAACCTGCTGAACTATGGGGAAGTACTTTACACGACTCGTATCACTGAGCTGGCTCCTCAGAATCTTCCTCATTATTGCGGCTGCCTTCTGACTCCGCTTTGGGTGGGGAGGCTGCTGGTGGAGAAGTGCGACGACGCTTGATCGCCTGGCGATCTGGGGAGTCAGGAGTCCATGTGTCATTCACGGTGACACACAGTTCATTCCCATCTCCTCTTTCTCTCGCCCTCAAGCTGGCTCGAAGCAACGCCTCAGTTTCCTTCAGGGTGTCACGAACATCCTGAAGCTCCTGCTGACACTCCTGCAGTCGAGTGCTGAGCATAGCAGCATCCTGCAAGCACAAGTCCATGTGCTCATGGGAAGTCCCCTGCTGCAATGGCGGGTACTTATACTCCGTCGTACCGCTCTCACGCTAGAGGACATACATGTACTCAGTCCTGTCCAGGTGGCGACGATAGATGTGACTCTGGCAGGTGAAGGCCTCCCAGGTGACATCCTTCTCCTCATCGACCTGTGTCGCTCGACAAGCTGGAGAGCGGTGGATCTTAAGCAGCTGATTTTCATGGATAATCCTCATCTCTGAACTCCATTCTTCCCGCTTCTCACGGATGGTCCTGGTGGAGCTATAGTGTATGATTAGCTTGCCCGTATTGCCGGCGGCTTTGAGCATGTGTCGAAGACGGCGCAACAAGCCTCCCACTGCCAATCCGTAGGAGAGATACGTCACCGGACGGCTCTCCTCTCTCAGGGCAAGGGCAACTACGGGAACTCTCCCTCCGGTGGACTTGTGGGCGGTGCGGATCATACGAACCATCTAAAACATAAAGCATTTAAAATTAAGTTAGACAAGATTTTAAACAAAAATCCTATTTTGAATAAAAGATGGGGGAAGATGAATATAGTGGCCCATTAAATAACACTTTTCAACCCACACCTTTGTGAAAATAGTTTTTAAGAAAATAGGGTACTTAAATACATCCATTTCTACCTAGGTTCACGTTCCTATGGGCAACCTTGGCTATGATACCACTTCTGTCACACCCGGTTTCTCTAAAGAACAACCGAGTGAATATCACATGTATGCCAGGATCATTTTCTCATACATGTGATGACAAATAGTGAAGCATCATTTATTACAAGCCAGGTGTCAAATATAAATAAGTCTTACATAGCATATGTCTCGATGGACGATAATAAGTTCATCACAAGTAAATAAACTAGCAGCGGAATATTATTCTCGTGGGCTCCGTCACAGGTGTTGCCCGGGGGACTCCATGAACCTAGAATCCTTCTTCGGGTCCGAAGTCTTGATCATTAAACACCACATCGTTCTCTTGACCTGAGCAGCAATATAAACCAACAAATATGCAAGGTTGAGTACCGATGGTACTCAGCAAGTGTGGGAAAATTATGTCATGCATGGCTAGAACAAGGAGAGGTTAAACTCATGGTTAAAGCACTACGCAATTAATACCTATCACCTTAGCTATTAAGCACCTACATTACTACATAGGTGAAATGGTCCCAATCTCCCAACCCATCATCATAATCAAATGACCAAATCCTCAAATTCCAATGTTAAGCTCCCCGCTTAACATCCTCAACTTCCAAAGCCATCAATCCCCTAATCATAAATAAGTCCAAGCCGCTCTTGACCGTGAGCACGACTGTCATGACAGTTTTGACTCTGCAGAGTTTGCACCACTGTACCCACATGTAGTGATTTCATCCCCCGTTGCTGGGTGGACTAAAAGAGCCTCCATTATGTCAGTGGCCACGAACCACATTCACACTTCCTAGATGTGTAGCCAGGAGATCACTACGAAGCCTTTACAAAGGGACTCCCGACGAGCGTGGGCCCACTGAGGTTTCACCCCTAACAGCATACAAGAGGCTCCAACCCCGCTGCAGTGGCCCCCTCTTGAGCCTTGCGGTTTATATGGTAGTCCAGATGACACCTATTCCCCGCACCATCCAACACACCCATACTACGCCGGGGATACACCTAATTAATTGGCCAAGCTGCCCCATCTCAGCATGTGGTTGGCACGTTAAAGCCAGGTTATATGCTCCATGAACCGGTCATTAGGATCCAGGCAAGTACTAAACACAAACCCGAGTCTCGTGCACCCAACACCAACCAAATCATCCAACTTGCCTTGATCCCTACCTCTACATAACTCATAATATCTCATTCAAGAGTAAGGTAAACAAATTGATGATATCATATCCCACTTGTCCCATTCTAAGCATAGCTAAGCATAAGTAATATGAATGAATGACATAATAAAGCAAATCCCAACCCAAGCTACAAGGAAACAAGGTAATGCAATTCTAGGGAAACTTCCTAGCATGGGTTTTATATTTCAATTGACAATGCAATATAATTCTATCTACACATCCTAGTATAGGATCAAAGTGGTCAAGGACACTTGCCTTCTTCCTGCTGCTCTGGGAATGGAAAGTCTTGTTCTTGGAAGGGAAGAACTTGCTCTGGGGCAGGTTCTATTCATGTCAACACACATAGCAAAAAGAAAACAACAATCCATAAGACATAGTTCACACTTTCACTTCATACAAACCACACATTCACATCTATGAAAGTCATTCACATTTCTATGTGTTGTGGTTACTCTATGTGTGTTGATTTTTGGCTTACATGCACTTTTAAACATGTTCATATGTTTTCTAACTTTTGTATTCAGATTTATGTTTGCACACTATATATGAATTTCCAATTTGAACAAATTCCTTATATTCAATTGATACACATCTTAGCTACCAAGTATGCATGGAAGGTATTTTCCTACTCCAAATGGGTTTTCAGATCTTCTACCAAATCCTAAACTGAAATCTTTGGATTTGGAGACTTCATTTATCATTTTATAGTTATGCATACCTATTTTCCTATATTTTAAGATTTATTTTCTATACCTAATTGTGAACTTTATTATGAAAATAGTAAGACACATCATCTAAACAAAATAGGTCCTGATCTAAAATATTAAATAATATATTTTTGAACTTCTCCTCTGATGTGAACTAATTTACATTTATTTTGCCAATTTTCAGAATTATTCTCTAACCTAAAAATGTGTCCCAATAACTAATAAATGTGAATAATCAATTAGACAGATTCATTTCAGCCAAAAATCTATTTTTATCTCACTCCAAAATTTTCCAAGTGCTAGGAAAGTATAAATTTGAATTTACAATGGGTTTGTCCCATCTTTTAAATTTTTAAATACTAATCACATATTCAAATTCCTAAATTTAATATCACATAGGGTAAAAAAGGTAAACTCACCCCACTACAGGGTCTATTATATTATTTTAAGAATTTCCAGGGGCCTAACTATGCATAACAGAGGGGTTTTGCTAATTTTTATTAAGTCCAGGGGCTAAAACTGATTTTTAATTGAATTTACATGAATTTCTGAAGTTCCAGGGGCTAGATCAGAAGTTTCCAGGGCTAGCTCGTATTTTTTGAGAACCCTAGGGGGTAGCGCGTAAGAATCCCAGCCTTTATAATGCGGGGCTGATGTGGACCGTCCGATTTAAAACAGACGGCTGAGATTATAACGTTGAACCGGTACGCGGGGATTTAAATTCTACCGTGCGATTTAAAATAGACGGCGCACAAGCGGCCACGTCGCTCTAATCGAGTGCGGGCGGCGCTGCCCAGCGGCGCGCGGCGGCGGGAGGCGGCGATCTCGCCGGAATACTTCGGATCTTCGTCAATTCTTCCTAAAACTGGGATTTCATGGCATAGATCGGTAGAGGGGAGGTCGGGGATCTCACCTCGGGGGTTTTCTTGAGCTCGGAGGTCCTGGAAGGCGGTCGGCGATGAGGTCCGAGGTGAATTCACGGCGATGCTCGTCGGCGCTGTGTTTGAAGCGCAAACCACTGAGTTTTATGCACCTGTGTGATTCCCCGGAGGCGGTGGAACACGATCGGCGCGTTAGATCAGAGAACCCGAGAAAAGATTGAGAGAAAACGATGATCGGAGCTTCGGTTCTCACCGGGAGGAAAAACAGCCGATCGCGGGTGAAAATTGAGACGATGCCGGTGTTTATATAGCCGGGGAAGGGCGGCGTTCGGTTTTGATCGAGTTTGCGTCGTCCAGAACCGAAATTCGGCTAGGATACGCGAGTATCCGGGGTGGTTTTGATTCGGGGGAGAGAGAGGAGTCCCGGTCGGCCGAGCGTGCGCGCGAGGAGGAAGAAGATGGCGGGCCCCGCGTGTCAGCGAGAAAGAGAACGGGACGCGCGGCTGCGGGCTGGCGCGGGGGTGAGGTGGGCCGGCTGGTGGGTTTCGGCCCACTGGCCGGAGGGTTTGTTTTTTCTTTTTCTTTTTCTTTTCTGTTTTGAGTTGAATTTGAATTCCAATTTGAATTTGAATTTCTGCATCACATGCAATACGTCCAAAATTTTTTAAATTCCCCTCTTAACAGGTTTTGGGGTGTTACAGTTCCATGTAAGTACCTGAGAATTCTTTTGACGGCTTGATGATGTGAAGCACGTGGGGAAGCTTGAAATCATGCACAAAGACATACGCTGAATTGTATGTCCGGTTTTGATGTCGTGAGGTACAAAAGTGATCCAATCATACTTCTATATTCTTTTTGATCCACGGGTTCACCATCTTCATTAAGTTCAAGTGTCGTTGCTGTACCCATTGGTGTCCGAAGAGACTTGCTTTTGTCCATGTTGAAGCGCTTACGAAGGTCTCTTGTATACTTTGTTTGATGCACAAAAGTACCCTCCTTGGTTTGCTTGATTTGCAGCCCCAAAAAGTATGTGAGTTCTCCCATCATACTCATCTCAAATTCTGAACTCATCATAGCTGAAAACTTAGACACAAGATTATGAGAAGCACAACCAAGATAATATTATCCACATACACTTGAACGAATAATGAGTCATTGCCATGCTTAAGCACAAAAAGAGTTTTATCAACCTTGCCCATGGTAAACCCCTTTTCAAGTAATAAACCTATCATACCATGCTCTAGGGGCTTGTTTAATACCATACAAGGCTTTGGACAGTTTGTAAACATGATTAGGAAAATTTGGATTTTCAAAACCCGGTGGTTGCTTGACATAAACCTCCTCATCTATGTAGCCATTAAGAAAAGCATTTTTAACATCCATTTGATGTAACTTGAAACCTTTAGATGCAGCAAATGCTAACAAAATTCTTATGGCTTCTAATCTAGCAACAGGAGCAAAAGTTTCATCAAAATCTAGTCCTTCAACTTGTGTGAAACCTTGAGCAACCAACCTAGCCTTATTCCTAACCACAACCCCATCCTCACTTTTTTTATTTTTAAACACTCATTTAGTTCCAATTAGAGTGTGACCTTGAGGTGGAGGTACATGTTTCCAAACATTATTTCTTTCAAAATTTTCTAACTCTTCTTGCATGGCAATAATCCAAGATTCATTAGTGAGTGTGTGTGATATATCTTTGGGTTCAAAAGAAGCAACAAGCGCAGAATGAGCGTGAGAGTTTGGATCACAAAACCTGGACCGTGTGACTCGTTCGTGCAGGCTTCCAATCATTTGTTGTGGAGGATGACTTTTGAGGACCTAGAGGGGAGTAGACAATTCACAAGCTCCTTCTTCTTCATGTTCATCACAAATTTAGGAACTTGTGACTTGAGGACGATCTGTACCAGCAATGGTGGTCGTCGGTGCTGGTTATGAATCAAAATCAGGAGCTGCAACAATGTCATTAGCTCCTGAATTTTCGGGCAGCAGCATCACTTCTTTATCTTCTTCAATGAAAATACTCTCCCCCTGTGGATATGGGTCTGGTCCTACAATATTAGAGCTAGTAACTGGGCAAGCTTCATCAAAAGAAACCTCACAAGTCTCCACAATTTTGTTAATGTCATGTAAAAGCACACGGTAGCCTCTAGTATGAGATGGGTAACCAAGAAACATGCCATCAAAGGATATAGGTTCAAATTTATCAAGATTACCATGTTTCTTAACAAAGCATTTGCATCCAAAGACCCGAAAGTGTGTGACACTAGGACTATGTCCAAACCGAAGTTCATATGGTGTTTTACCTAGCTTAGCACGCAAGAAAACACGATTTGAGACATAACAAGCAGTTGCAATTGCATCAGCCCAAAATTTTCTAGGAGTTTGATATTCATCAAGCATAGTCCTAGCCATATCAACTAAGGTTCTGTTCTTTCTACCTACAACACCATTTTGTTGAGGTACATATGGTGAAGAAAATTGATGATCTATTCTATTTTCAGCACAAAAGTGATCAAATGATTGATTTTTAAATTCGGTTCCGTTATCACTTTTAATTGCTTTTAAAGATCCTGGGTGATCAATTGATAATCTAAGAAATAAGGTTCTAAAGTGACTTAAAGTTTCGTTCTTAGATGCCATAAAATAAACCCAAGAGTATCTAGAATAGTCATCAACAATCACAAGAACATACCATTTAGCTCTGAATGATTGAACACGTGAAGGTCCTACGGTGTCAAGGTGCAAAAGTTGACCCGGTTCAGTTGTCATGGTAATGGTGAGAGGAGCATGTGAACCTGCAACCATCTTAGCATGTCTACAAGAAGAGCACACAAATTATTTGTCCCCTTTAAGTTTAGGCAGCCCACGTATGCGATCAAGAGCACTAACACGTGTGAGATGATCAAAGCCTACATGACCAAGTCTACGATGCCAAAAATATAAGTCTTTTGAATCATTAGCAACTAGACATTTATGCTTAGAGGATGACATATCAAAATAAGATTTAAAAGCTCTTCCAAACCGAGACATATTAAAAATGAGCTCACTATTTGAATCTACAACCTTGCAACAATTTTTAGTGAAAATAATTTCCAGATTTTCATCTAGCAATCGTGAAACAGAAAGCAAGTTGTATTTCAAATTTTTAACAAGTGCCACATGTTTTAAAGTGTAGTGATTATTTACTCTAACCGAACACTTAGCAATTATAGGAGTTGAAGAATTATCGGCAAAAGTAACATTTTCTACATGTGACATAAAAGAGAGGGAGGAGAACCATTCTTTGCTACCGATCATGTGACGTGAGCATCCTGAATCCACAATCCATATGTTCTCCTTACTCAAGCGTGTAACCTACATAGAAGTACAATATGTCGATCACTCAATACTGGGGTTAGTCAAAAGGCATTTAGGAATCCAGTACTGAGTCACACGACATCCAACAGAAGTAACACACAAAGGCTGAGATAAAACAGCAGGTTTATGAGCCAAAGTTTGAGCATTTTTGTACCCAACTACTGACCTACGAGGTGTTACATGAGTAGCACTAAAATTAGTAGGTCCGGAAGCAAACTTTGCATGTTTTTGACTCATTATAGCATATTGTATTCCTAACATTTGGTTCAGCACACGCAACTGGTTTTGCACAGTTGTTATGTGATCTAGCAATCATTCTTTCCTTTTTCTGTTGCTTAGCTAGTCTATAACAAAAATCTATGACATGACCATCTCTACCACAGTAGGTACAATGAAATTTAACTTTATGTTCATGTCTAGATGAGCAGACAACATGTTTATCTGAAACCGAATGAGACAACACTCCTGCAGATTTAAAAACCATTTCTTTTTTGTTTAGGAACTGTTTTAATCAAACCACTTCCTAATGATTTTACAATTTTAGGTGGATGTGCTTTAGCATGAGCATGGGAATCAAAAACTAAACCAGTTTTATCATTGCAAGATTTAGAAGAATTCAACAGCAAGTTCAGATTCTTATTCCCATTATAAAACCGCTCTAGTGTCCTATTCATGTCTTCAAGTTTCATAGACAAGTCTAGGGAGTTTTGACATGAAGTTATTCCTTTTAGTTTGCAATTGGAACAATACTTAACTTCATGAGAACGTAAAGCATTTTTCAATATAGAAATTTCATTCATAGCATCTTGTAGTTTCTTATTAAGATCATCACAAGTAGAACAATGCAAATCAATTATAGAACAACAAGCATCTTTGAAGTTTTTATCATTAAGTGCAGCAAGCTCTCTGTTCTTTTCAATCTCTAACTCAAGTTTATCAAGTGTGGAGGTATGTGCACTTCTTAGAGAGGACAATTGTTCATATATTAAATAACATGAGGAACAAGAATCATCACTAGGAATCAAAGATTTCAAATGATTAATTTCAGATTCTAGTGACTCAATTTTAACAACATTGTCCCTAAGCTTTTTGTCCTTTTTGTTAACTATAACAGTGGCACGAGAAATAGCATCACACATTTCTTCGCAAGTAGGACATACCTCTTCATTGTCGCTGTTGTGTTCGGCCTCCTCCATGCTTGAACTTGACTTGCCTGCCATGAAGCATAAGTTTGCCAAATCATATTCATCTTTGTCACTTCTGATGTCCACATCGCTCGAGCCAAGTTCTTGAAGTGCGGAGATAAAACTATTTACCAATTGGTGTGTTATAAAACCCTTCTTCTTTTTCTTATCGTTTGCAGAGGAGTTCTTCGTCCTAGTTTGCTTTTCATCATGGGAAGTAGGACCTGAAAGGTTAGGGCGATCTGTACAAAAATGTCCTGTCTTACCACATTCGAAGCATCGTTGAGGTTCGGCACTTCTTCTCCTTCTAGTTCTCACATTTTGCAATGCTTTTGAGAACCGAGTAGAGATGAGTGCAAGTTCTTCCTCTTGAAACTCTTCAATCTGTTCAAGGGTTAGATAGGACAACAAAGAAAGTGTACCACAATATGAAGATTGACTAGATCTAGGCATGTCACATTGTGAAACAAATGCAAGAGACTTGTTGGGGTCCTTACGTGATATTATGTCAATTTCACGAGTTCTTAACTTATAATATAGAACATCTAATGTAAGTGTACTCATGACAGTAGATTCACGAATAGATGTAACTTCATATCCCAAATTGACATGTCTAATGCACTTAGTAATTTCCCTAGCATTTTCAGCATCTAAAAAATTAACATTGACACTACGCAAGTTGCTGAGAATTTTATTGAAATGAGCAAAGAGGTCATCGATTGACTCACCAGGTTGCATCTCGAAGCGCATGTATTCTTTTTTGAACATATCTTGTCTTACCTCCTTGATCATGTTGGATCCTTCATGGTAGTCACAAAGTGCTTTCCACACATCGTATGCAGATCGGAGGTGTGCAACACGGTCGAAGTCACTTTGAGCTAATCCTTGTATGACCAAGTTCCATGATTTGTTGTTGTTGTCGACATCTCTCTTGTTCGTAGCTGTGACTTGATCGTTTGGCGGCACGTGATAAGGCTTGTACACCTTTTCCCATATTGCGAAGCCTTCCGTCTGGATGAAAGCCTCCATGCGTGCCTTCCAAACCTGAAAATCAATGCCACTAAACACACAAGGTTTTGCGGAGTATTTCTCTATGATGATTAGTCAAAACACGTGCAAATCACAAATATTAGATCACCGTAGTTCTAATACCAATTGTAGGATCGAAGAGCACGTGAAAAGCTACCAGAGGGGGGTGAATGGTAGATTTAAACTTTTTAGCGGAAGCAACAAAAACCCCCTCGGCAGAAAATTGATCTGTTAGAGAAACCGTGTATGCGACTGATCTAACGTGTTCGACCATGACAAAAATGGTATATATTATAGAGAATCAAGTCACGAATACATGACAACAAGAATCACAGAAATCCGTGAAAAAAACTCAAGTTATGATCAAAAGATCAAACGAGGGTCAATCTGTTCTACTAGAGTAAAAACTAGATCTGCAACACTGCAAAGAAACTCGTGTATATCAGAAACTACAAATTTAATGACCGTGAAATTTTCACAGATGATAGATAATCAAGATGTGAAGACAACCCAAAAAGAATCACGTCAATTGGATCTGTAAAACTCAAGTTATGATCAAAACACCGAAGCACTGTTGTGCTGTCCAGAAACTCGACGAGAAAGACTTGACAAAAACAAGTCGGACGAACAATGCACAAAAGCTCCTCTAAATTATGAATTTTATTGATCAAAGCATAAGAGGAACAGACCAAGGTCATCTTCTCACGAGCTCTGGCCTCCCTTGCTTATATAACCAGCCCGGAGGCCAACCCAATTCAAACTAGGACTCTAATCCTACTCAGTTTCTGAATCAAAACTTTCCATAACTGCTCAAGACTCTTCTATACGCAGATAGAAGCAATCTTAAGACTTCCAAACACCTTAGGAACATATCCCACATTTCTAAAACAACTCAACTCCGTGTACCACATGAAATCCTATCATAACCAACTCAAATATTTCCATATTTGAGCCATAACCGACTCAGCCACAGCTTGAGTCCATAATCCAGCCGGTTGGACCTTTCGTACCAATTCTTTACGTCCACATCTCTTCATCACGCCTTGGAACCATGTTGCCCTCCATGCACTCCTTGCACACGTGCAAACACCTTCCAATGGCGTCCACGAAACCTTCGTATGCATTATTCTTGATCCAAACATGCTGCGCGACCTCCCGATCAACTAAACCACAATTCCTCCTGAACTTGGTTGTTGAACCTCATCTTCTCCCTAGGACTAGTTCAATGGATTCCGTCACCAGCCATATCTTGAACTCAAGCAACACCTGCACATGAATAAACAACCAATACTTTCGAGCACAAGTCCGCGACTTGACTCACGTTAGTTCCGAAAACCACAACCCCTTACGTGAACACCTCACATAAGCATGTTGCAAACCATAGCAAAATGTTAACCACCGTAAACAGCCATAACACTTCAAAAACTTAGTAAAAGAATACTAATCAAACTTTCCATAGATGTAAAGCAAGATCGAAACATTTGCATGGTAAAACAGAACCATTGCAATTTAGCTCCGGACCTTGTCAAAGCTAACCGGACCTTGAGCCGGAGCTTACCAAAGCTAGCAGAACCTAGCACCGGAACTTACCAAATCTAGTCGGACCTACCGCCAGAGCTAACCAAGCAAATTTCGGACCTAGCCATAGCAAGTCGGACCTTACGTCAGATCTTGTCGGAGCTCGGACCTAGAGTCGGACTTTGACAAAAAGAGTGTTTTGGCAGAATTCAAAAGTTTTTTGTCATAGCCAATGTATTCACCACACATAGGTCTCACACCAAGAAACCCCTGGGTTTGGGCTTAGGTTTTTTAAACCTCGATTAGCTACTGAAATGTTAATATAGTGTAGGATTCGGTACAAGTCGAGTAGTTGGAACTGCTCGCGAGAATATGCTAGAGGCACACTACTCGGTTAGAGATAGCAAATGGAACATATGGCAAGAAAAATGAGACCGAGAGGAGGGTAAGGGCAGTAGGACTTTGGGGCATGGGTGCCATAGCTCCGCTTGCATCGATTGAGGACCGAGCCGTTTGCGGGCCTGTTGAACAAGCTAGAACAATACCGAAGACCTACCGGATATATGGGAACCGGGAACCCGATGTAAATCGGGTAGCTAGGTGTTCAGGCATTGCTTATCGTCTAGAGGGTAGGTTGAGAGCTTGAGGTGTAAATCGGCTAGTGGCACCGCGGATGCGCGCAGAGACCTCTTACTCAGGACGATAGGACCGGTTCAACATTTGGCTGACGGTTGAAAGGTGGTTGGGTACGACGTCCGTGATGGTTGCTGTAGGCAACATCGAGTACGGGCGTACGTGACAGGTTATTCGGGTAACCCTGCAGGTGTAAATCGATTATAATCACCGTCCCTCATGGTCAGTGAGTACCACTTGTTCACTGTACCGTGACGTAGAAAGAACAGTCTAGTTTCATGTTAAAACATTGCTGATTGAAGGCTATACTTTGGTTCTTAATGAAGTGATGTGGTTTAGAGCTAATTAAAGTTCCTTTCAACCTGGGGCAAAGCACATGAGAGAAATGCATTTCTTATTTGATTGCGGCTCTCTTATGTGCCTTAGCACGAGGTTCTTCCACAACTTGTGCTAAAACTTGAAAGTAAGGTACAACTGTTTAGGCGTGTCCTTTGCAACTTTCATTCCATTACGCAATGCAAATCTAGCATATAGAGTTTCATGTATAGAAAAGACGTGTGAGTCTTGCTGAGCCATCGTGCTCACTGCTTGTGTTTGAAGCGTCTGCAGGAGGCTATGAGGAGGAGGCTCCTGAGGAGGAGACGGAACCCAAGAGGGAAACCCCATCAAATGGGAGTTGTGCACGCCACCGTGTTAGTCTGTGTGCGTGCTAGTGGGAACACGTTCACGTGCTGAACATGAACTCTTTTTCTTAGTTTACGCCTGTGAGTGTAGACTTGACTTATTTTGTTGTAAACATGTTCAAAAACAGTTCATTGTAATAAAACTTTTGCTTCCGCTTGGTACCTTTTATGTGTGTTATCCGGTGCTGTGCAACACAGCACCCCTCAGCGTGATCCGGGATAGTCGAGACCGTGTGGTCCTCACAACACACAACACAGCCCCATTGTGGTAAACACATGAACAACTTTGAATAGCATGTAACAACCATTATTAGAATGATTAGAGGATGAAACTCACAAAAATCCAAAAGTAGGGTTTCCCGCATGAACTCTTTAGAGGGTGAGCTCACAATTACCTCCTAAACTTTCTTAGGAATGCTCATGCCAATTTTCATGCAAATCCAAACCTTTTTGAGGTACTTTTAGATAAAATCATTAAAAAGGCTAGTTTGAACCTAAATTCAAATTCAAACTACTTCCATCACATGAATTCAAAAGAGGGATTCATATTCACACTCAGCACATTTTTATGAGCTCATACACCAAATTTCATCCGATTTGGGATTGATCTTGATATGAGCCACTTGTAGCAAATTCAAACTGAATTTGAATTTCAGATTTCCATTTGAAGCAAATTCATTCAAACCATTGCTTCACTTTGAATCATTCAAACTTCAAATGGTGATTCAGTGGTTTGATCAAATTTTGAGGGGTAGGAGGGTCCCAAGTATTGTGCAAAAGTGAAAACTCAATTTTGTGGGACAAAAATTGGAAAGGGGACCCACCTGTCATTGAAACAGAGGCATAACCCGACTCTGCCTAGAGCGCTCGGTTTCGTGCACACGCGTGCGTGAGCGCCACGGCAAGAAACGCCTCGGC
Organism: Neostapfia colusana; assembly: GCA_030760725.1. Classification (NCBI taxonomy): domain Eukaryota; kingdom Viridiplantae; phylum Streptophyta; class Magnoliopsida; order Poales; family Poaceae; genus Neostapfia; species Neostapfia colusana. The sequence goes on along the minus strand of JASWHV010000009.1, from coordinate 35,082,457 downwards.
CGGCAGCTGCCTGCCTCCTTTGGCCACCGAGCAGCTTCCTAGCATCCTTATCATCGCCCTCGGACGATCACAGGACCGTATAACCGAGCCTTTCGTCCCTGTGCACGCACTCGACTGAAGCACACGGTCGCACCGCCGCTCCACTGCTCCACCGGTGATCACCCAGCTCTGGTGCCTTTTACGCCCGGCTGAGCTGCTCAGAAGCTGCACCGGCCTTCACTCAACGTCCTCGATGTGTTGGCAGCTCATGATCGGCATCCTCCGAGCTGCACCACGGCCGTTCTTCCTCCTCTGTTTATCGCAGCCGCACCTCTACTGATCACCGTCGCCCGGCCGTCTCAGAGCTCCTCCGGCGCGACTGACTGCACACAAATATTAGCACCAAGGTCTAGTAGCTCCTCCCGGACCCCTACCTCCCTCCTAGCACCGGCTAGCCGGAGCCACCGATCACCGTGTAGAACCCAAGGCCTTTGAAACGGCAAATTTGTTGCACGTGGTTGATCAATTTAAATTCTGGTCTATCTGTAGAATTTAGGACCCCTAACGATCACCCTGGCCCAAAAACATAATAAAACCTCAATCCGTTGAGCGTGGCGCCGGAATTTTGCCGCTGCCGGCCAAAAAGGCTCGGGTCACCGCGAGCTCATAGCCCTGGCCGTTTCCCACGAGTTTGGAGTGTACCATCAGTTTCTGTAACACCCCAAAATTTTGATTCAAAGCCCTAAATCATGTTAAGAGGGGAATTTAAAAATTTTTGGATGTGTTGCATGTTTTTCAAAAATTCAAATTCAAACTGGAATTCAAATTAAACTCAAATCAGAAAAGAAATAGAAAAAGAAAAAGAGAAAGCAGAAAAAAACCGGCCAGTGGGCCGAAACCCACCAGCCGGCCCAGCCAGCGCCCGCGCCAGCCCGCAGCCGCGCGCGCTGCTGCCTCACACTGACAAGCGGGACCCACCCGATCTTCGTCTACCTCGCGCCGCGCTGGACTCCCTCGCCCCCGAATCAAAACCGATCGGGATTTCGGCGTATCCCCGCTGAATTCTGTTCGTAGGCGACGCGGACATGATCTAAACCACCCCGCCGCCCTCCCCCGTCTATAAAAACCCCGGCCTCGTTCTGTTTTTCCCACGCGATCGCCGATTTTTCCTACAGTGAGAACCGAGACTTCTCCGGCGAATTCTGGCCGATCTAAGCTCGGAAATTCCGATCTAACTCGCTGGTCTTGATCCACCGCCTCCAGGGAACCTTGCAGGTGCAGAAAACTCGGTGATTTGCGGTGTAAACGCAGCGCCGACGAGCTTCGCCGTGGTTTTGCCTCGGACCTCGTCGCCGATCACCTTCCAGGACCTCCGAGCTCAAGAAAACCCCCGAGGTGAGATCCCCGACCTCTCCTCCACCGATCTATGCCATAAAATCACAGTTCTAGGAAGAATTCTCGAAGATCCGAAAGTCTCCGGCGAGATCGCCGCTTCCCGCCGCCGTGCGCCGGCGGCAGAGCCGCCCGCGTTCGATCAGAGCGACGTGGCCGCTTGTGCGCCGTCTATTTTAAATCGCACGGTAGGGTTTAAATCCCCGCGTACCGGTTCGGCGTTATAATCTCAGCCGTCGGTTTAAAATCGGACGGTCCACGTCAGCCCCGCGTTATAAAGACTGGAAATCTTACGTGCTACCCCCTGGGGTTCTTGGGAAATAAGAGCTAGCCCCGGAAACTTCTGATGTAGCCCCTAGAACTTCAGAAAATCATGTAAATTCATTTAAAAATCAGTTTTAACCCCTGGACTTAATAAAAATTAGGAAAAACACCTCTGATAAGTGTAGCTAGACCCCTGGGAATTCTGAAAATAATATTATAGACCCTGTAGTGGGGTAAGTTTAACTTTTTAGCCCTGTTTAGTATTTAATTTAGGAAATTGGATAAGTGGCTAGTGTTTAAAAATTAAAAAGTGGGACAAACATATTGTCATAATTAAATTAAAAACTTTCTCAGTATTTAGAAAACTTTGGAGTGAGATAAAAACATATTTTGGGCTGAATTGAATCTGTTTAATTTATTATTCACATTTAGGGACACAATTTTAAGTAATGAATAGTTTTAGAAAATAGGGAAAATAATTGTAAAATAGTTTACATCAGAGGAAAAGGTCAAAAATATATTAGTAAATATTTTAGATCAGAACCTAGTCTGTTTAGATGAGGTGTCTTGTTATTTTTATAATAAAGTTCACATTTAGGCATAGGAAATAAATCTGAAAATATAGCAACTAGTAAATGATAAATGGAGTTCTAAAATCCAAAGGATTCAGTTTAGGGTTGGTAGAAATTATGAAGACACATATGGAGAAGGAAAATACCTTTCATGCAGACTTGGTAGCTAAAAGGTGTAGTAATTGAATATAAGGAATTTATTTAAATTGGAAACTCATATATAAAGTATGCAAGCATAAATGTGAAAACATAAGTAGGAATCATATACACATGATTAAAAGTGCATGCAAGCCACAAATCAACACACATAGAGTAAACACAACACATATAATGGTGAATGACTTTCATAAATATGAATGTGTGGTTTGTTTGAAGTGGAAGTGTGAACTATGTCTTATGGATTGTTGTTTTTCTTTTGCTATGTGTGATGGTATGATGTAGAACCTGCTCAAGAGCAAGTTATTCCTTTCCAAGACCAGGACTACCCATTTCAAGAGCAGCAAGAAGGAGGCAAGTGTCCTTGACCACTTTGATCCTATGCTAGGATGTGTAGATAGAATTATTTGCTTTGTCAATGGAAATATGAAACCCATGCTAGGAAGTTTCCCTAGAATTGCATTACCTTGTTTTCCTTGTAGCTTGGGTTGGGATTTATTTTATCATGTCATTTATTATTATGCATATGCTTAGCCATGCTTAGAATGGGATATTTGGGACATGAGATCATCAGTTTATTTAACCATACTCTTGAATGAGATCTTGTGAGTTATGTAGAGGTAGGGATCAAGGCAAGTTGGATGTTTTGGTTGTGTGCTGGGTGCACGAGACTCGGGTTTGTGTTTAGTACTTGCCTGGATCCTAAGGACCGGTTCATGGAGCATGTAACCTGGCTTTACAGTGCCAACCACATGCTGAGATGGGGCAGCTTGGCCAATTAATTAGGTGTATCCCCGGCGTAGTATGGGTGTGTTGGATGGTGCGGGGAATAGGTGTCAGCTGGACTACCATATGAACCGCAAGGCTCAAGAGGGGGCCACTGCAGCGGGGTTGGAGCCTCTTGTATGCTGTTAGGGGTGAAACCTCAGTGGGCCCACACTCGTCGGGAATCCCTTTGTAAAGGCTTCGTAGTGATCTCCTGGCTACACACCTGGGAAGTGTGAATGTGGTTCGTAGCCACTAGCATAATGGAGGTTCTTTTAGTCCACCCGGCAACGGGGGATGAAATCACTACATGTGGGTACAGTGGTACAAACTCTGCAGAGTCAAAACTGTCATGACAGCCATGCTCACGGTCAAGAGCGGCTTGGACTTATTCATGATTAGAGGAGTGATGGTTTTGGAAGTTGTGGATGTTAAGCGGGGAGCTTAACATTGGAAATGATGTTATGGTTATTGGATTATGATGATGGAATGGGAGATTGGGACCATTTCACCTGTGTAGTAATGTAGGGGCTTAATAAGCTAAGGTGATAGGTATTAATTGCGTAGTGCTTTAACCATGAGTTCAACCTCCCCTTGTTCTAGCCATGCATGACATAACTTTCCCACACTTGCTGAGTACCATCGGTACTCAACCTTGCATATTTGTTGGTTTATATTGCTGCTCAGGTCAAGATAATGAGGTGGTGTATAATGACCAAGACTTTGGACCTGAAGAAGGTTTCTAGGTTCATGGAGACCCCCGGGCAACGCCTGTGACGGAGCCCTCAAGAATAATATTCCGCTGCTAGTTTATTTACTTGTGATGAACTTATTATTGTCCATCGAGACATTTGCTATGTAAGACTTATTTATATTCGACACCTGGTTTGTAATAAATGATGCTTCACTATTTGTCATCACATGTATGAGAAAATGATCCTGGCATACATGTGATATTCACTTGGTTGTTCTTCGGAAAAACCGGGTGTGACAGTTTCCTAGATCTCCAGTGATGCTTTACAGCCACTTAGGGAGGGAGAGTCTTGGGACACAGTGTTCACCGTCGGCGCCGCGCCGCCGACCGCCGCTGCCGATGCCGACCGGGTTTCCGTCGTTTTCATGTTGCACAACATTGCCCAGCTGCTAGGCCGTGTGATGAGGAGCGTGTAGCATGAAATATCGTCGGAAATGATCCACCGTAGCCGGAGAATGAGCCTCGCCATCCTTCTGTCTGTTGCGCGCGCGCCCTCGGCGGGAGGTTGAAGACGACTGACCGTGGGGACCCACTGGCAGTGGGTGGAAATCCTTTTTCTTTTCCAGAAATTTGCAAAAACTTTAGAAGCTCATAACTTTGGCTAGGATTGTCCCAATTTAGTGAACCAAATTTTTTTCTGTATTCAGCTCCCTGAGTACTTTCCAAAAAAACAAGTTTCAGCCTTTGAGAGTCTTTATTTCTCCAGAATTAATTCCCCAAAGTTTAAACTGTTGGGAATTTTAACTGGAGATTTCCTTTGTGGCAAGTTCTGAAATTTGGTCCCATGAAATTTGGGGATTTCCTTTAATATACCTGAGGAGTCACATGAAAAATTTTAGATCTATCCGAGTTCATTAAGTCCCCCTAATGGTGTGATTAAGTGAACTGACCCAGAGAAAAAGAAAAATATACAGAAACATTTTTCAGAATTTCTCTAAAATTATTAGCTCATAAGTTTCTCTAGGACTCTTAAAATCACATGAAACCAATTTCATTAGAACCATCTTAAACTCTAGTTTCCAAAAAGTAATGGCTTGCTCCATGAAACTCCATAGAAAACCTTAGAACCTCTAATTATGGCCTTTTATACATTTATTTGTGCAGGGCTCAAATGAGCTCTACATCAAATGAAATTGGCCCAAGTATCCTTTTAGGTTGTCACCAAACCACTGTAAAAATTTCAGAGTCAAAAGGGCTGTCTAGCTAGAGTTATAGTCTTCACAATCTCAATTCAACACATTGCATTTCAATTTGACATGCATTTATTATTTTCATTTCGTGTAGTCACTAAGGTCGATGAAGACCCAGAGATTCTGCACTTTATTCCTCCGGAAGAACTTTTAGTCGACGACTAGCAGCAAGGCAAGCTCCGGTTTGCATTAATCTTCATTTCAATGTCTTACTTTTATCACTTACTTTACTAGCTCAATGTATTGTGCATTAGAGTCTTGATTTCAAAACCACTTGCATAGCCAAGATAACCAGGGAGTTTGTGTCTAAGAATTGAACCTCGAATAGCCACTGCAATGCTCAAATGGTATAGGATTCGGTACAAGTCGAGTAGTTGAAACTACTCGCGAGAATAGTCTTAGAGGCACACCATTCGGGTTGAGATAGCTCATGAACCATATGACATGAAAATGAGACCGAGCAGATAGTAAGGGCAGCAGGACGTTGGGGCCTGTGTGCCATAGCTCTGCTTGTGTCGGTTGAGGACGGAGCCATTTGCGGGCCTGTTGAACAAGCGAGAACTGTACCAAAGACATACCGTCTATATGGGAACCGGGAAACCGATGTAATTCGGGTAGCGATATGTTGAGGCATTGCTTGTCATCCAAAAGGGTTGGTTGAGAGGAGAAAGGTGTAAATCCGCTAGCGGGCACGTAGGTTGCTCCGCATAGGGACCTCCTGCTTGCGACGATAGGACCGGTTCAACACTTGGCTAACGAGTGAATGGTGGTTGTGTACGACGTCCCAGGTGGTTGTTGTAGGCAACATCGAGTACGGGCGTACGTGACGTGTTATTCGGGTAACCCTGCAGGTGTAAATCGATTATAATTGCCGTCCCTCACGTTCAGTGAGTACCACTTGTTCACTGTATCATGACATAGAAAGAACAAGCTAGATGTCATGAATAAAAGTGCTGTTTGGAAGTCTTATGTTGATTGTTAATGAAGTGCTTTAGATTAGAGCAAATCAAAGTTCTTTTCATCCTTAGGCAGGACAAATAAGAGGAATGTGTTTCTTGTTTGATTGCGGACTTCCTATGTGGCTTAGCACAAGGTTTTCCAGTAACTTGAGGCTAAAAACTTGAATGTTAGAGTTAACTAATTAGGCGAGTCCTTATGCCAAATACTTTCCCATTGTACACTTAAATTCCAGCATGTAGAGTTGCATGGTTAAATGAGACGGGTTAGTCTTGTTGAGCCTCCGTGCTCACTGCTTGTTGTTGAAGTGTTTGCAGGGGTTTATGAGGAGGAGACGGATCCCCCAGAGGGAGCCACCGTCAAGTGGTATCCGTGCACGCTGCCATGTTAGTGTGTGCGTGTGTGCTAGTGAGGACACATTCACGGGCTGAACGTGAACCCTTTTTGCTTAGTCTATGCCCATGAGTGTGGACTATAAATGATACTTGATGTAAAGTATGTTTCTAAACAGTTTATGTAATAAAACTTAGCTTTCGCTTATTGTCTTATTCTGTGTGTTATCCGATGTTGTCTATCGCAACACCCCTCAGCGAGATCCTAGAATGTCGGGACCATCGGGTCCTCACGTCCATCCAACTAAAATTCCTCCTGAAGCTCCTTCTGATGGAGAGTATACATAGCTGTCAATTTTTTTGTGGTAATTTTGAATATGAATGAGGAATCAATGATTTCCTTTTTTGTTTCTTGAATACAATATAAATCGAACTTATCATTCCAGAGCTTCCCTTTTATCGCACAACATTTATCAATGGTGTTAAGCCCTCTTATATTCCAATTGAGAATACACCAATCTCTATTTTTGTCAATCTTCATTCTGAACAAGATGTCATCCATTTTTGATTTAACATTCTAAGAATGTTACTAGTGTTGTGCTCCTGGTAAATAGATATCCACCAGGCAATCGGATAAAAAGAAATTCTATAACCCAACTTATGAAGATAACAGATATCACCAATGTAACTCATTGCAAGATTATGACAGGGAGCATTTTTTTATTGGGAATCCATAGCAACTTCCCAGAATCCTCCACTCATAGAGTTTAAACCAGATATAGAACATACAGAATATCCATATTATCTTACATCCAAAACACTTCATAATGATAATATTGCAAATTGAACTAGATGGGCATCCATCTTCCATCTTTTTCTTCTCTTCTTAATTCTTGAAGGTCTTCCACCACATTTTCTCTTTATCATTCTTACCATGTTGGTTAGAAAAAGTCATCACAATTTCTGCTGTAGCCTCTGAAGGAGATAGCTTGCATTGACCCACCGCTACTGTTTGTATTGTGAGAATAGGGATTTCAGGATATGTTTCAGCAATATTGTCAAGATCATTTGGGCCAGGAAAATCGTTAGATGTATCATGCAAAGCCAAGAAAGAGTTACCATCAATCTTTTTTCTCTTCTTGTATTTTTCCATGGGATTCTTCAGCATTATTGTGGTCTGGGCATCCTTGATATTCTACTGCTTCTTCTAAGATTTATATCAACAATGTGATCTTGACTTGACTTCTGCGATAGAACCGAAGTAATGGTTCTCTGTATTGGATAAGGTTGGCTCTTGATCAGATCATCTATGTTTATTTCCAAAGGCTGGATTTGAGTATCCTGAGTTGGCATGAGAGATCCCTTGATTCTTTATTCAGTATCAGCATATTTATCTTTGTTCTTTTCCATCCTTTGCCTGACATAAGTGTTTATGATGGGAGGTTTTTCCAATAATGAGTAAGAGGATCTAACCTTATTTGTCTCTACTATTGGACTGATTATCATGTTGTCAATACCATCTTTTGTTAATTGTATCTCAATAGTTACTGGTGGCAGGGTGAATGATACATCATTTCAACCTGCTCTTTTTCTGCCCATATTCTTCAGTCTATTGGCAATCAGAAAGATGATCGAATTAATAGATTGCAATGTTGACATATGCTTTAATAATTATTACTTAATTGCAACTGAGTTCCATTTGTTTGCATCTGCTGATTAGCTCTTTCCTTTGTCTTGACTGTACTGTCATTTCTTATATTCAGATCATTTGTTTCAACCTCATGATCACTGACTGATTGATTGTTAATAGTGGCAGAAACTTCAACCAGCTGTTGATTTCCATTAGCTTGAACGATCTGTAGATCATTTTGATTTTCGTGCATCTCGGTTGTCCATGTTGCGGCACAAACAAAGGATCTTGTCCCGGTACTATAGGACCATTGAAAGGGTGTGGATTTCCATTGAATTCAGGAGGATCTTCCTCATCAGCAGGAAGGTGATCAACAAAATCTGAATTGAAAATATAAATCGGAACCGTCCAAGAACGTCCCTCACCTCCTAGTTCAGTTCCTTTTTTTATCACTAAACTTCTTGGTATTTCAAGATGATTTTCAACCATGACTAATAGAATTATTCTAGCCAGATTAGGATCCCTATCATTCCAATAAAGTAATTGTCCAAAAGATGCACATATTTTGCTAGGGTCCCATGGCCTCATCGAGCCAGGATCACGCTGAGGGATGCTGCGTTGCACAGAACCGGATAACGCACATCAAGGATACAAAGCGGAAGCAAAGTTTTATTACATAAACATGTTTATGAACATTTGTACAACAAAATATGTTCAGCCTGCACTCACGGGCGTAGACTACGCATCGAGTTCACGTTCAGCCTGTGAACATGTCCCCGCTAGCACGCACACACACTAACACGGCGGCGTGCACGACTCCCACTCGACGGGGTTCCCCTCCTGGGGTTCCGTCTCCTCCTCGGGAGTCCCTTCCTCATAAACCCTTGCAAAAAATTCAAACACAAGCAGTGAGCACGATGGCTCAGCAATACTAACCCGTCTCTCCTATACATGAAACTTCTACATGATAAGTATAGGGTACATGAGGTAAATAATTTGCAAAGGACTCGCCTAATTATTTGAACCTTACTTTCAATGTTTTAGCAGCAGGTTGTGGGCGCATGAGAGAGCCGCAATCAAACAAGAAACACATTTCTCTTATGTACTTTGCCCAAAGTTAAAAAGAACTTTAATTAGCTCTAAGCTACAACAAGACATTAACAAGCAAAGTATAACATCCAAATCAGCAAACTTTTAACATGTATCGAGCCTGTTCTTTCTACATTACGGTACAGTGAACAAGTGGTACTCACAGACCACGAGGGACGGTGATTATAATCAATTTACACCTGCAGGGTTACCCGAATAACCCGTCACGTACGCCCGTACTCGATGTTGCCTACAGCAACGATCACGGACGTCGTACGCAACCACCTTTCACCCGTCAGCCAAATGTTGAACCGGTCCAATCATCCTGAGCAAGAGGTCTCTGCGCGCGCATCCACAATGCCGCCAGCCGATTTACACCTCGAGCTCTCAACCTACCCTCTGAACGACCAGCTAGGCCTCAACACCAAGCTACCTGAGTTACATCGGTTTCCCGGTTCCCATATAGCCGGTAGGTCTTCGGTACTGTTCTAGCTTGTTCAACAGGCCCGCACACGGCTCGGTCCTCAAATGACACAAGCCGAGCTATAGCACGCAGGCCCCAAAATCCTGCTGCCCTTAATCTCTGCTCGGTCTCATTTTTCTTGCCATGTGTTTCATTTGCTATCTTTACCCGAGCGATGTGCCTCTAGCCTGTTCTCGCGAGTAGTTCCAACTACTCGTCTTGTACTGAATCCTACACTATATTAGCATTGCAGTAGATAATGAGGTTTTCAAACCTAATCCCAACCAAGGGTTTTTTTGGCTATGCATTTGGGTTTCAAACAAGACTCTAATGCAAGAATTTATTGAGTGCTCAAGGTAAGTTCTCAAAACAGTAAAACTTCGTAAACAGGTTAACACAAATCGGAGCTTGCCTTGCTGCTCTTGGTCGTAGGCTAGCTGCTCTTCCGGAGTGACGAAGTCTAAGACTTCGAGTTCCTCCTCAACCTTAGCGACTACATGAGATAACATGTATATGTATAATTTTAATGCATTTGAATTGAATTTAAACTTGTGAAGACTACAAGTCTTACTAGACAGATCCAATGACTATGAGATTTTTACTGTGGTTTGGTTACAACCTAAACAGAGACTTGGCCAAGTTTTATTTGCAGCAAAGCTCATTTGAGCTCTCTACAAATAATTATGTACTTGACCTTAATTGGGGCTCCTAGGGTGTTCTATGGATTTTCATGGAGCAAGCCATGATTTTCCAAAAACTATATTCTCAGAGGGTTCTAATGGATGTTGTCTCACTTAATTTGAATGTTCCTGTCTGAAGATATGAGCAAAACAATTTCAGAGAAATTCTGAAAATGTTTCTGGACATTTTCTATTTTCTCTGGAACAGTTTCATTAATCACACCATTAGGTAGATCAAATAAGCTCAGATGGATCTGAAATTTTTATGGTAGCTCAGGGATATTTGGGTGAACATCCTAGCAAAGTTTCAGAAATTTCCTCCAAAGGGTTCTCCAGTTAAAATTCTAAACATTTTAAATTTTGAAGAATTAATTATGGAGAAATAATGATTTTCGTAGGGTGAAACTTGATTTGCTGGAAAGTACTCAGAGTGATGAATCCAACAAAATTTGGTTCACTCGATTTGGAGTTTCCTAGCGAAAGTTATGTGGGTTTGAAGTTTGCACTAAATCTGAAAATCAGGAAAAAGTTTAAACCGCTGCGCTTGGGACCGGGGCTACGTGTCATCTTCTCAGCGGTTGGCACACGGGGCTACGGAATCTTTCGCATGAAGCCGCATCCGATCTGGTGCCACATCGAATCCCGGTTTTAAAATATCAGCCGCTGACAAGTGGGACCGGGGACTTCGTCTACCTCCGGCCTACCGCGCTCGGCCGCCGTGACCCCTCGCCAGAGAGCTCGCCGGTGGCCTCTGTCGTGCGCCAAACTCCATGATCTTGGCCGCCTCTGCCTAAATACATCCGGGGAACACAATGCTGGGCTCAGCTCGTCACGACAATCACTGGAACACGGCCGGCGACGAGCGGCGGCTTCGGAAGAACTTCGGCTGTGTCGGCCGGACTTCCTAGCACCCCAACCGATCGAGCAAAAGGCCGTTGAGCATCAGTGGACCCTAGGAAAGATCAACATGAGCTCCATGGAGCTCGGAAATGGCTGTGCTGGGCTGTCACCGTGCGACCAAGGCCGGAAATCGGGAATCCTCCTAAAACTCGAAGAACAGTGGTTTCCCCTAATAGTTCTTCGTGGATTCGGCTTCTATGAACTCGTACGGACACCTAGAAGTGCTTCCCTTCATGAGAGGCTGAGTGGTGCAGTGTGTATTACAAATTTTGCGAATCGGTTCGGGCATCCCTTTTGTATACCGTCGCAAAATCGTGAAATTCCGGCATGGGTAGTTTATGTCACGTCGCCGGGGCTTGCGGTAATGAAGAGGGACTGAAGGCGAACCTTTTTGCTATTCTCAGCACGGAGAACGACGGGCTGTGGTGGCCGGATGGGTCATCCCCGTGACGGCGGCTTGGGTTGAACTGAGGAACGAAAAAACGTCGCGGTGGAGCTCGAGGAGGGTTGATCAGGGTCTGGAACCGGTGCAAGGACATCAAGGAAGACTCAGTGCACTTGGTTATTGATGAGGACATCTCTCCTTTGCATACAATGCAAGGACCGATCACTAGAGCACGTGCACGACAATTGGATCTCCAGGTACGTTCTAACCTTGTTAATTGTTTTTCAGAACTTACGCTTGTTTTCATGCATGTTTTATTGATTAGGAACAATGGAGAGGACCAGCAAGGGCTGGGAGGAGTCCAAGGAGTCAAGGAGGAGGAGATAGGACGTGCACACCAAGGAGGAGCCCAAGTACAACTCGACTTCAACTCCACCTCGGGTTCCAGGAGCTGCCTTCACCAAAACTGACGTCGCGGACACATACAGAGTCGGATTTGGACGTTCTATATATGGTTGGAACCGTGATTTCATAAAGCTTCCAATGGAACCATCCCCACCTCAAAATTCCTTCTAATTTGATAGGAATCAGCGAAACAAGTGGGCGTCCAGAATCTGTCCGGTGCTGCGCCACCGCCTTTTGGGCTGCTGGCCCGTGTATCGTGTGGAAGCCCATTAGGATTGCGTCCAGGGGTCTTGCATGCCCCTAAACTCCTTTTTATACAGTAGCTGCCACTATATTAGGGTTGGGTTTTGCTTAGTTACAATCTGTCATTGAACAGTGTCGCCGATCATCGTTTGTGAGACCCCAAATTCGTGATCAATTCAGTTTTGATTGCAACTTCTCTGTTCTTGCTTGTGTTCTTGATTGCGCTTGCAGGGATAAGCCTTTGTGGCGAGTTCATTTGTGTGACACGGGTGATAATCAACGGAGCAGTGGTGTAGTGAATGCGGGGTTTCGTTCGTTCGGAGCCTTGGATCATCAACGTCGAGATCTCCACCCAATCAAGTTTACCCTACCTCTCGGAAGATTGGGACTCATCCTCCTATCAATTGGTATCAGATTTCCAGGTTCACCGTGAGGTATACTTGTGTGCCCTTTAGATTTATTTTGTTTCAGTCCTATCGTCCACAAAAAGCCAAAAAAAATTTAGTTTCCCTGACCTACAACCCCGCTCAACCTTTTGCACAATTTAGTTTCGGAGTCCGTAGTTCCGAGTTCGTGTCCTAGATTGAGTTTGGTTGCTGGTTTAGATTTGTTTTGGTTCAGTTTTGTTTCTTCCATCCGCTGCCATCTACAAAAAACCAATCTACAAAAAAATTTCATCCACCGATTCGTTTCTGTTGCAGTTTCCACCACAACCAAAATCTGATTCGGGGTATCCTCCTTAAAACGGGCATAACTTTTCGCTCGTAACTCCGGTTGAGGGGCATTTTTTTCCGGAAAGGTCTCAAAAAAGTCCACATACGATACACCAGCTACACCGGTCATGGTATTTTCAAAAAAAAATTTAAAAATTAAGAAGGCCCTCGTTTCGAACTCCGAAGTTCCAGCACCAGTTTTTCCAATCGCTCCTGAATTTGTGCCGATCTCATCTTTCACCGGTTTGAGCTAATACTTGGTGCTGTTTCTATTCTTGTGCCCTTGGTTGGGAAAAAATATCAAAAAAATAAAGAAAAAATTTTTGATTTCTACTAGTGCTTCAAGACAAAAACAGGAGGCTAAGGGGTTTTCTAGTTGTGCTATTTCTGTGTGAGTGCTGGATACTTGCTGATATTATCCTTGTTGTTCATCATCAATCATCCTTGTCCTTGCTTGTTGCCACAACTGTTCTAATACATTCTTAGGCCAGCAACTAGGTGAAATTCTTTGGACACTTATTCAGCATTGCTATCTGTTACTAACTTGTGTGCCACATACATATACTGCATTTGAGCCTTCCAAGCTCCACCTTCTCTTGAGCAGAACAGGTAACCTTTGCAATCACACCCACTCTCTGCTTGCTTCACACCGGTCACTGTTGGCCACCTGCAGTGCTGGTCAAGAAACTTGTAAGAGCGTGGTAAGACGCATCTTACTGATCGATTTTCCACCCACTTCGGAGAGCGTAGTAATAGGGTTCTTCACGATCTTTTTGTCTTCGTTTCTGTTTTGTACTAACAATGACAGGAAAGAAGCCTATGGATAAGACCTCTGGTTCTACACCTCCGGATGATGATGAGTGCGTGTCCCATATGGAACTAAGGGACATGATGCGGGCAATGAACGAAGCTTTCAACAATTACCAGACCACTACAAGAGCCACCTTTCAGAGGCTCCATACAAGTGTTGCTGGTCCGACCACACGGTTGGACGACATGGAGACTCGTCTTCCCCAACAAGCTACACCCTCTATCATCCTTGATGGTGATGCACATGCTCACTACGACACAGAGGATGACTTCAATAACTATGAGGTTGATGCACAGCAGCACCGTCGCCCTCGACGAAATCGTCAAGGTATGGGAGGTAGACCTCGTCCTCATGCTCCTGAACAAGATAATGATCCTTATGCTAAGATTAAGTTTTCTATTGCAACTATGGATCTTATGATGCTGAGACTTACTTGGATTGAGAGATGACGGTAGAACAAAAATTTAGCTCTCATCTTGTTCCTGAGCGACATAGAGTTAGACAAGCCACTAGTGAGTTTAAAGATTTTGCTATAATTTGGTGGAATGAACTTGTCAATACACGTAATGCACCACAGACATGGGCTGCGTTAAAAGAAGAGATGCACGCTAGGTTTGTTCCTCCTTCATATAGACGTGATCTTCTTAAAAAATTGCAACACTTTGATCAGGGTGACATGACTGTCCAAGAGTACTACCAAGAGTTGCAGAAAGGTATGCCTCGTTATGGGGTAGTTGAGGATCAGGAAGACCAAATTGATAGGTTTTATGGGGCCTTGTGGCGTGAGATCCAGGACATAGTTGACTACAAGGAATATCATTCTATTCAACATTTATTTCAACTTGCTATGTTAGCAGAAAAAGAAGTGCAGGGTCGCCAACAGCAGCGGCGGAACAACACCTTCACGCCACGACAATTTCCGGTGCCATCCAAAGCAGCGCCCTCCTCGAGCGTACGTGCTTCTACACCACCCTCCACGGGTGTTGTACGCAGCAGCATCGCACCTTCTACATCATGGGAACAAGATAACAGCATGTCCCAGATGCCTCCAGGTGTTGCAGCAAAGGCGGCTGCACCCAACACTTCGACAAGTTGCAGCTCCGACATCAAGTGCCACCGCTGCCAGGGACTTGGCCATATGCAACGAGATTGCCCCAGCAAACGGGCGATCATTGCCACTGCTGATGGTGGGTATGTTAGTGCTTCTGATATTGAAGATGAAAATATTATTGCAACTAACATTTCATGTTCGGATGATGGTGCTGAGGAGGTTCTTGGTACATCTGCGACAAACAACTATAGGACTTTGATTGTGCAGCGAGCTTTGAGTGCCACGGTTCGAGAGGACGACAACCGCCAACGTCACAACCTTTTCAATATGTTTCTCGTCGTCAAGGACTGCCGTGTACATAACATCATTGATGGTGGTAGCTGCAATAATCTGGTGAATGTTGAGGTGGTCAAGAAGCTTGGCTTGACCACACGGGAGCATCCCCACCCTTATCACATTCAATGGTTTAACAACAATGGTAAGGTTAAGATAACACAAACAGCAAGGATACATTTTTCCATTGGTTCTTATCATGATTTTGCTGATTTTGATGTGGTACCTATGGATGCTTGTTCTCTTTTGTTGGGACGTCCTTGGGAGTTTGATACTGATGCTATCCACCATGGTCGATCTAATAAGTATACTCTCATGCATAAGGGCAAGAAAATTGTGTTGCTTCCTATGAGTCCCACTGAAATTGTACAATTTGAGCAGGAGAAAAAGAATAATGTTAAGCAAAAGGGTGTTTTCAATTCTGAAATTCAGCAACCTATTAAGTTGAAAAATCCTATTTTGCTTGCAACTAAATCTGATCTTGATGGTTTATATGCCTCTAATGGAACTTGCTATGCTTTAGTGTGCAAACATGCTTTATATTCCATTGAGGATACATCCACTGTCTTGCCACCTGCTGTTGCTAACCTTTTGCAGGAATATATGGATGTTTTCCATCAGAGATACCCCCTGGATTACCACCTGTGCGAGGCATTGAGCACAAGATTGATTTGGTTCCAGGGGCGAGCTTGCCAAACCGTGCTGCCTACAGGACCAACCCCGATGAGACTAAGGAAATTCAGCGACAAGTCCAAGATCTTCTGGACCGCGGGTACATTCGTGAGAGCCTTAGTCCTTGTTCTGTTCCTGTTCTTTTGGTTCCAAAAAAAGATGGCACTTGGCGCATGTGTGTTGATTGTAGAGCCATCATTAACATTACCATTCGTTATCGCTATCCTATTCGTAGATTGGATGACATGCTTGATGGGTTGAGTGGTTCTGTTATTTTCTCCAAAATTGATTTGCGTAGTGGGTATCATCAGATTCGTATGGCTTTAGGTGATGAATGGAAAACTGCTTTTAAAACTAAATTCGGACTTTATGAATGGTTAGTCATGCCATTTGGTTTAACTAATGCGCCCAGCACTTTCATGAGGTTGATGAATGAGGTTTTACGTGCTTTCATTGGTAAATTTGTGGTGGTTTACTTTGATGATATCCTTATTTACAGAAAGTCATATGATGAGCATCTTAAACATTTGCGTGCTGTTTTTAATGTCTTCCACAATGCACGTTTATATGGTAACCTTGAGAAGTGCACCTTTTGCACCAATCGTGTGTCTTTTCTTGAGTGTGTTGTTACTTCGCAGGGCATTGAGGTGGACGAGGCAAAGATTGTTGCCATCACGAGCTGGCCACTTCCGACTACGGTCACACAGGTTCAGAGTTTTCTTGGTCTCGCAGGTTTCTACCGGTGTTTCATGCGGGATTTCAGCACCATTGCGGCACCTCTCCACGAGTTGACAAAACATGGAGTGCCGTTTCGATGGGGACCAGCACAACAACAAGCTTTTGATGTTCTCAAGTCAAAAGCTCACACAAGCACCATTGCTGCAACTTCCTGATTTTGAGAAGACCTTCGAGCTTGAATGTGACGCGAGCGGCATTGGCATTGGAGGAGTGCTAATTCAAGGAGGTAAACCTGTTGCCTTCTTTAGTGAAAAATTGCATGGGCCTTCGCTGAATTATTCTACATATGACAAAGAACTTTATGCTTTAGTGTGTGTCTTGCAAACTTGGCAACATTACCTATGGTCTAAAGAATTTGTCATACATTCAGATCATGAGTCTTTGGAGTATCTTAAAGGACAAGCTAATCTGAACAAACGTCATGCTAAATGGATTGAGTTCATAGAATCATTTCCTTACATCATTAAACATAAGAAAGGGAAAGACAATGTGATTGTCGATGCTTTATCTAGACGTTATACCATGCTGTCCCAACTTTCTCATAAAATCTTTGGTTTGGAAACCATAAAGAGGTTATATGCTACTGATTTGGACTTCAAAGATGCCTTTGAAAATTGTAGAGAGGGAAGAACGTGGCAAAAATTCCTGCTGCGTGAAGGCCTTCTCTACCGTGCTAACAAGCTGTGTGTTCTAGCTAGCTCCGTTCATCTTTTGTTGTTGCAGGAAGCGCATGGAGGTGGTTTGATGGGACATTTTGGTGTTAAAAAGACAGAGGATGTGCTGGCCGCTCACTTCTTTTGGCCACGAATGAGGCATGATGTGGAGCGCTACGTTTCACGTTGCACAACATGCAACAAAGCTATGTCTCGACTTAACCCACATGGTCTTTATATGCCTCTTCCGGTTCCTAGTGCACCTTGGGAGGATATTTCTATTGACTTTGTTTTAGGATTGCCTAGAACAAAGAGGGGGAGGGATAGTGTCTTTGTGGTTGTTGATCGTTTCTCTAAAATGGCTCATTTTATACCCTGCCACAAGACCGATAATGCTTCACATGTTGCTGATTTGTTCTTTAATGAGGTTGTGCGTTTGCATGGCCTTCCCAATACTATTGTTTCTGATAGGGATGCTAAGTTTTTGAGTCACTTTTGGAGAACTTTATGGTATAAATTGGGAACAAAGTTGCTGTTTTCTACCACTTGTCATCCACAAACTGATGGGCAAACGGAGGTAGTTAATCGTACCTTATCTACTATTCTGCGGGCTGTTTTGAAAGACAATTTGAGGTTGTGGGAGGAGTGTTTGCCACATATTGAGTTTGCTTATAACAGGTCTATTCACTCCACAACCAAGTTAAGTCCGTTTATGGTAGTCTATGTTTTCAATCCTCGTGCTCCAAATGATTTGCTACCTTTACCACATACTGAAATTGTGAACTTAGATGCTATACAACGTTCTGAATTTATTCTTAAGTTGCATGAAACTACTAAGTTACAAATTGAAAAAATGAATGAAAAGTATTGCATTGCTGCTAGTAAAGGTAGGAAGGAGGTAAAATGGGAACTCGGTGATTTGGTGTGGGTTCATTTGAGAAAAGATAGGTTCCCGGATTTGAGAAAGTCCAAACTCATGCCACGTGCTGCTGGACCTTTTAAGGTTCTTGAGAAGATAAATGACAATGTATATAAACTTGAGTTGCCTCCCGAGTTTGAGGTTAGTCCCACATTTAACATTTCAGATTTGAAGCCATACCTGGGTGAGGAAGATGAGCTTGAGTCGAGGACGACTCCAATTCAAGAGGGGGAGGATGATGAGGACATCTCTCCTTTGCATACAATTCAAGGACTGATCACTAGAGCACGTGCATGACAATTGGATCTCCAGGTACGTTCTAACCTTGTCAATTATTTTTCAGAACTTACGCTTCTTTCCATGCATGTTTTATTGATTAGGAACAATGGAGAGGACCAGCAAGGGCTCGGAGGAGTCCAAGGAGTCAAGGAGGAGGAGATAGGACGTGCACACCAAGGAGGAGCCCAAGTACAACTCGACTTCGACTCCACCTCGGGTTCCAGAAGCTGCCTTCACCAAAACTGACGTCCTGGACACATACGGAGTCGTATTTGGACGTTCTATATATGGTTGGAACCGTGATTTCATAAATCTTCCAATGGAACCAGCCCCACCTCAAAATTCCTTCTCAGTTGACGGGAATCAGCGAAACAAGTGGGCGTCCAGAATCTGTCCGGTGCTGCACCACCGCCTTTTGGGCTGCTGGCCCGTGTATCGTGTGGAAGCCCATTAGGGTTGCATCCAGGGGTCTTGCACGCCCCTAAACTCCTTTTTATACAGCAGCCGCCACCACATTAGGGTTGGGTTTTGCTTAGTTACAATCTGTCATTGAACAGTGTCACCGATCATCGGTTGTGAGACTCCAAATTCGTGATCAATTCAGTTTTGATTGCAACTTCTCTGTTCTTGCTTGTGTTCTTTATTGTGCTTGCAGGGATAAGCCTTCGTGGCGAGGTCGTTCGTGTGACACGGGTGATAACCAACGGAGCAGTGGTGTAGTGATTGTGGGGTTTCGTTCGTTCGGAGCCTTGGATCATCAACGTCGAGATCTCCACCCAATCAAGTTTACCCTACCTCTCGGAAGATCGGGACTCATCCTCCTATCAGTTATGGTCTCAGATCGCCGTGACAACCACAGGGTCGGCCAGGCGACGAGGGACCGAGAGCTCAGTCGAGCGGCGAGGTATTTCAGTTTTCTGGGTGAGAGCACGTCGGGACAGCGGTGAGAGGCAACGGGGACGGCTTGGGCGCGTAGATGACGGACCAGAGAGGCGGTTCAACGGCTTGGGCAGCAAGCAGCTGCTGGCCTCACCGGCCTGGCATGGTGGCGACCGTGGCAGGAGCCCGAGACCCAGCACTCGGTGCCTCAGTCGGTTCTGTGATCTGTGAAGCTGACAGGTGGGTCCCACCAGAGTTTTAACCTCTGAAATTAACTTTCCTCTACTGCTCTAAACAGTAATCCCCTAATACCATCTAGGATTTGAATTATCTACCACATGACCATTTGGAATTGATAGAATTCAAATTGTGAAGTGTTTGACTAAATTTCAGCACATATGCAGTTTGATATTCAAATAAAGTTTGAATTTGCTAAACTTAGCTCATGTCAAGATCAACTCCAAATGGAGTGAAAATTGGTGTGTGAGCTCACAAAAATTTTCTGAGTAAGAATATGCCTCCCACTTTTGAATTCATGGGATGGAAATAGTTTGAATTTGAGTTCAAACTACCCTCTTTCTAGATGTACCCAAAATTACCTCAAAACTGTTTTGGATTTGGGTGAATTTTGGCATGATCATTCCTAGCAAGGTGTTGGAGTTTTTCAAATGCTCAGCCTCTAGATGATGCATGTGGGAAATGCCACCTTTGCCTTTTGTGAGTTTCTTCTCTAATGATCATGTTGATGGTGTTTACCTGCTCTTCAAATGTGTTCACAAAGTTTCTTCAAATGAAGTGTGTGTGTGGTGATGAACACTTTGAATATGTGCCCAAAAACTTAGGCCCTTACATTCATCCCCCCTTAAAAGAATCTCGTCCCGAGATTATAAGGTGAAAATGAGAGAGAGGACGGTGGAAAATTACAGTATATGCGACGTGAAAAAGTCGGGGTAGTTAGCGTGAAGAAATCCTTCGCTCTCCCATGTCGCTTCGTCTACGGAGTGATTACTCCATAGAACTTTGTAGAACCACAAAGTACGGTTGCATGTGGTTCGGGCCTTTTCATCTATAATCTGAACCGGTTCCTCCCGATACGTGAGATCCGGTTTCAGTTCTTCTATATCCTCCAGCTGGATGGTAGTGGATAGCTTGAGACACTTCCTCAGCTGGGAGATGTGGAAGACGTCGTGCACACCGGAAAGTGCTTCTGGTAATTTCAGCCGGTATGCTACTGACCCACATCTTTCTGTAATCTGGAATGGACCGATGAATTGGGGTGCTAACTTTCCTCTCACTCCGAATCTGTTCACACCCTTCATTGGAGACACACGTAGATATACGTGATTCCTGACTTCAAATTGTAAAGGGCATCTTCTCCGGTCCGCATATTGTTTCTGTCAGGAGGCTTTTAGGTTCGCTTGAATCAGCCGAACCTTTTCCTCCGCGTTGTTGACAATATCAATCCCAAAGGTAACCCTTTCGCCAGACTCACACCAATTCAGTGGTGTACGGCATTTTCTCCCGTATAGCGCCTCATAAGGCGCCATCCTGATGCTGGCTTGGTACCCCTTGTTGTACGAGAACTCGGCTAACAACAAGTGATCTTCCCAATTCTTTCCGTGGTTGATAGCGCAAGCTCGTAGCATATCTTCTAAAATTTTGTTTACCCGCTCGGTTTGCCCATCCGTTTGTGGGTGGTATGCTGAACTACGGATCAGCTTCATCCCCAACGCAGCATGTCACTGCTCCCAAAAACGGGACACAAATAAAGTGCCCCGGTCCGATATGATGGTGCGGGGTACGCCATACAAGCATAGGATCCGTGAGATGTACAATTCAGCGTACTTCTTGGCGTTGTAGTTTCTGTTGACTGGGATAAAATGGGCAACTTTGGTGAGCCGGTCGACGATCACCCACACAGAATCATGTTTCTGAAAAGTGGTGGGTAAACCGACAATGAAGTCCATGCTCACGTCTTCCCACTTCCAGGCAGGAACGCCCAGTGGTTGTAGCAGTCCCGGTTTCCGCATATGATCTGCCTTCACCCTTCGACATGTATCACACTCGGACACGTACTTTGCGATCTCCCACTTCATCCATGTCCACCAAAACTTGCTTCTGAGTTCTTGATACATTTTTTTGCTGCCGGGGTAAATAGAAAACTTTGACAAGTGAGCCTCATCAAAGATTTTCTTCCGTAACTCCGGGTTACGGGGTACGACGATCCGGTCCTTGAACCATAGGACGCCGTCTCCGTCTTTCCGGAAACATTTCAGCTCGCCACTGTCTATACGTCTCCGCAAATGCGACATGCCTTTATCATGTTTCTGAGCTGCCGCTATCTCTTCACGGATGGTGGGGATCAAAGCTACGTTGTAGAGAGCTCCATGTTGAGTCACATGCAGTGGTGGCTCACTCTCTTCCAACGGTGTGATGGTCAGATTGTTGACGTGTGACTTGGAGCTTAGCGCATCCGCCACTATGTTTGCCTTGCCGGGGTGATAATGGATCTCTATTTCGTAATCCTTTATCAACTCTAACCATCTTCGCTGCCTCATGTTCAGCTCCTTCTGAGTGAATATGTACTTGAGGCTTTTGTGGTCGGTATATAAATGCACGAGGTTACCGAGTAGGTATTGCCTCCACATTTTAAGTGCGAGTACCACGGCAGCGAGCTCCAAGTCATGAGTTGGATAATTCTGCTCATGGTTTCTGAGCTGCCGTGATCCATACGCGATCACTCTTCGGTCTTGCATCAACACACATCCGAGCCCAATGCCAGATGCATCGCAGTACACATCGAACGGTTTTGTTGTGTCTGGCTGCGCCAAATCGGTGCTAATGTTAGGTGTCTCACTAATGCCTTGAACGCTGCTTCACATGCTGGACTCCAAACATATTTGGTAGCCTTATTCAGCAGCTCCGTCATAGGCTTGGCAATCTTCGAGATGTTCAGAATGAACCTCCGATAATATCCCGCGAGTCCGAGGAAACTCTGTACCTCATGAACAGTTCTCAGGGACTTCCAATTCAGCACTTGTGTGATCTTACTCGGGTCTACAGCGATTCCCTCCGCTGAGATAATATGCCCGAGAAAAGGCACTTGCGATATCCAGAATCTGCACTTGCTAAATTTTGCATATATCTTGCGATCCCGCAGCTGTTGCAAGACTATACACAGATGCTTCTTGTGTTCTTCCTCCGACTTGGAATATACCAATATGTCGTCGATGAAGACCACGACAAACTTGTCCAGCTCCAGCATGAATACCGCGTTCATCAAATACATGAAATGAGCTGGAGCATTGGTGAGGCCGAAGGACATGACCAGGTACTCATAAAGTCCGTACCTAGTCGAGAAAGCCATCTTCGGAATATCCTCAGCCCGTATCTTAATCTGGTGGTACCCGGATCTTAAGTCCATCTTGGAAAAGATCTTTGCTTCGACCAACTGATCAAACAACATGTTGATCCGTGGCAACGGGTACATGTTCTTGATGGTTACGGCGTTTAATGGACGATAGTCCACGCAAAGCCACAACATCTCGTCTTTCTTTTTCACAAATAATGCCGAACAACCCCATGGCGAGGAGCTCGGCCTAATAAAACCCTTCTCCAGAAGGTCCGTTAGCTGAGTCTTCAGTTCAGCCAATTCCTTGGGCGCCATCTTGTACGGCCTTCGGGATATTGGCATGGTTCCCGGTGAAAGTTCAATCTTGAACTCCACCTCTCCGTCGGGCGGCATCCCCAGTAAATCATACGGGAACACGTCAGGGAATTCACGGACTACTGGAATGTCTTCCAATCTGATGTTGGTAGATTGATATATACTTGGAAGTTTGATTTCTGGACTGTCCAGAAATAAGGAGTGTGATTCGTGCACTTTTCAGTTCAAGTGCACGATTCGGAGGACGGTGCCTAAAACAGCGCCGTGGCGGGTTAACCACGACATCCCTAAGATGACATTGACCTTTTGTCCCTCTAGAACTATGAGAGGCGTAGGGTATACTCTACCCTCTAGGCATAATGGCACTTTTGGGACCATCATGCTTGCTGAAATCTTCCCACCCGGTGAACAAATCAGATATGGACTATCGGTGTGTAGTATTTGCAAGCTGTATTTAGCAATAAAAGCTTGGCTAATGAAGCTATGCATGGCGCCTGAATCAAATAATACTATGGTGGGATGCTGGTGGAGTTGGAACATACCCGCAAGGATCGGCTATCCCTCCGGCACGTCCTCTATGGCAAGTTGGTGGACGGTGCCGGGCCTAGGGTTTGCCCGCCGCGCATTAGTGGGGTTCCGGGGTTGATTCCTCCCCGAAATCGCGGTGCAACTCCGCCGCATTGCCTCTCTGGACAACTGCTGGCGAAGTGTCCTGGACGACCACATTTGTAGCATGTGGCTGCTGCTTGGCCGGTGTTTGGGGGATGAAAGCCTGGCATGCGCTGGAGGTGCATACGCACGCGGCATCGCCCGCTGTTGTTGTTGTTGCTGCAGAGGTGGTACTGGCAGTGCCAACCTAAATGCCTGTGGAGAATATGGCCGACTACGGAATGGCATCGGCCTCTGTGGTGGCAGCCAGCGTGGACCCGATGGTGGGCGATTCACCATCTGATATTTCTGAGAAGGACCACCTCCCTCTCCGCTGCTTTGCGGCGCGCTTCGCTTTCTTTCCGCCACCGCTAACTCCTTGCCGGAGTTCTCTTGAACAATCGCAGCATCAATTATATCGTTGAGACTGCCGCGATTGAACATCGCTAGTTTGTCCTTCAGGAGTGGGTTAAGCCCTTGGTAGAAATGATCCCGCCGCTTCTCGTCGGTATCGGCGTGATAAGAAGCGTAGAGCGCAAGAATTGAACGCCCTGGAGTATTCCAGCGTGTTCCGGCTCCCTTGCTGCAGGCGTAAGAATTCTTGCGTCTTTCTCTTCATGAGACCCGGCGGTATGTGATAGGCCCTGAAGGCCGTCCAGAATTCCACCCAGGTCATAACTCGCTCGGTGGGCTGCGAAGCACAATAGTTCACCCACCACGCGCTCGCGGATCCCTGGAGTTGTTGGACCGCAAACTGAGTCTTGCGCTGCTCACTCACTTGGAGCAGCCCAAACTTCATCTCCATCGTGCGGAGCCAGTTGTCCGCATCGAGGGGTTCATCCGCCCTTGAGAATACCGGGGGATGAGTAGCCAGAAAGTCGGAGTAGGAGCTTTGTTGGCGCTCCTCGCGATCTTGATGCCTCTCTGGTTGAGACGTATTCGCAATAAGGGTTTGCAACAACTCGGTGTGCTGCTGATGAGAACCCGCCATTGCTGCCACGATGTCGGCCAACGTAACCGTTGGCGGTGGCGGTGGCGGTTGTTGCTGTTGCTGTTGCTGCTGCTGCTGTCCCGAGGAATCCTCGGGAGGCTGTTGGGAGGTCTCTCCCCCCTGACTGGAACCCCCAACGTCCGGGTTGGCACGAGTACGAGTCATTCTGAAATTCAAAACAGCAGCGGTCAGCACATGTCATACTTAAAATTCCATGTGAAACAGCAGGTATTGAAGTGACGCATGAATAATTTGCACAACATTCACATATATTTATAAAGCACAAACTTTATACAAGATACATTAGTCTTGGGTCTCCGAGAAGTCTTGCTCATGTCGTCACTACCTATACATACCCGACTGTCTGTACGACATGTCACCGATTACAAAAGTTTTTCTTACACCACCCTCGCTGCCCTACTTGGCAATGGTAACCTACTACTCGGAGTAGAACTCGACCTCCTGTGGGTCGTCCTCCTCCTCTACCTCTGCTGGTGGCTCTGGGTCTACAACCTCCTCTTCCAGCTCGGGTTCTCCCATTGCCGGAAGACCCACAACCACAGGTACAGCACCTACCACTGGTATGCCCATTACCGGAGGTACGAGGTCCTGCAACGCGTGCACCTCGTCCATGGCTTGGTTGTCGTCTTCTTCCCAGCCTTGCCCTTCCTCAATAGCGGCATCCCGCTCTTGAGTGAGGACCTCGTTCTGCTGGGTCAGAGCCTGCACCTGTTGTTGCAAAGCCGTGATGTCGACGCGGCTTTTCTTTTTCGCCTTCTTCAGACGATGCAACTGATTGTGTTGCTCATTCAGTCTCTTTATCGTCAGAAGGAGCACATTGCGGAGTGCACTGTGAGCACTCTCGAAATGCTCTCCACAGCTTGTGCTCTCCTTGAGCTTTGCAGCAAGACAATCCGTATGAACAGCTTGGCTGTCCATCACTGCTTTTCCTGCCCTCAATTGGAGACTGAGGTTTGGCTCCGCGGGACTGTACCTTGGGCAATCAAGATCGGTTGCCTCCATGTACCTCCCCTCCCACACATGATTAGCCCGTCCCTCCACCGGAACGAGTGCGTATGGAGTGCCCTCCATATCCCTCACGTGTAGTTGGCAGAAACGCGACATGGTGTCGCGGGCTGCCACTTGCCATGTTTCTTCCGGCTGTCTACCTCTCACCGTAACGGTGAACAGTGCCCAACCGGGTGGTGTAGGCCCTGCAGGAACATCGACATGGATCGTCCACGTCTTGTTCCCTGCCTTGCCTTCTTATTTGGCGAAGTACTGCGGCATCTTGCTATACCCGAAATATTGAAGCATTTGCCCCATTGCTTCCGGATAGCCGCTGCGGTGAGAACAGTGGGAAACCACCCACCCGCTCTCCAACTGTCTATCCGCTGTCATCTGTAAAAACATATTTGGGAAATGTCAAATATTTATTTGAACAGTAAACCATTGAGTTATAACATAAAACATGTCATTGAACTCATAAGACTTGGAAACATAGTTCAAACTTAAACAAATTTGACTGCTGATCTGCTGTCCAATATGACAGCCCTGACCAGTTTCCATTTCTACCTGATTTAGACCATGCTAAAGGCAAAACAAATTCTGGAGCTCAACATCAAAGTTAAAGATAACTTCAATATCTTTCCATAAAGTATTTGATTGGCCTCAGATCCGTCCTAGTTCAAAAGTTATGAGATGTCGAAGTTGATAGAATTTCTGGAGAAAATTGGACAGCACCTACCTGCTTTAGGTACTGATTTGATCCAAGAATTCCAGTTAATTCTACTCCCAATCTGACAAAACTTTATGTTACAAAGTTGTAACCTATCTCTTAAAATTTTCAGAACTACCTCATTTTCTATTTTTTGGATTTTTATGCAGGAAGTTATGCTCAATTTACAGCGAGTTACAGAGAGTGTTTGCTCTGCCCTGTTTTCTGGACAGTTTCAACTCTACTGCATTTTTCGATTGGTTAAGGGATGAAACACCTCTGGACCTCAACATAAAAGTTGTAAAGATCTTCCAAATCTTTGCATAAATGTATCATATGACCCCAACCTCGAAATAACTCAACCTCTAACCTCTGATTAACTTCAGCCTTATTTCAGCTGAAAACAGGGGACTCCGTCCTTAGTATCCTATAAGTTAAAAACTTGTTAACTTTAAATGTCCTGATTAAGGGAAGTAGTTACATCAAGTTTTAGTACTCCGGATTAAAACTTTCAAGTTTTTCCATGAAGTTGATCATTTAGTGGGTTGTGACGTTGATGCGCCACAAGCTCATGTCGGTACTACGTCCTCACAAAGAAAAACCTATACCAGATTTAGCCGGCTTCGTTAGTTTAGTGGCACTAAGCGTCACGCACACGGATGCTACATGTATACCATTTCGTCGTTAGACTACCTGCAGATAACTCAAACAATCTTCAGACTCGGCTGCACACCGAGCCCGGTATCCATACAGTTCATACACCCGGCCATCATCACTCGCCCGGATGTTCTCAAGCCAAGCACGCCTTGAGCTACGTGTTCACGTTACTGACCACGTGACGCGGTCTCCCAAATTGCCCAAAGCACGCCAGGGACAGACATTGCTCAAATACCCCAAACGACATGAAGAGTCGTATAGGATATTAAAGCGGGTCAGGTTACCTGCCGCCCGTGGGGCTCCACCCTTCAGCTTGTGCGCACTGGTGGACAGCGCTTACGTGCACCCCCTAGGACATAAAGCGTCCCGAGATGCACAATTTTCTGACATAATCAAATAGGTTGGTATGCCACTTTCTATACACTAATACCATCCTTATATGGGCTACTAACTCGTTCCTCACTGGATTTTTTAAAAAGATGACCTTTGTAGTGCGTTAAACCTCAAGCGAGCTCCGATACCACGCTGTAAGGGCCCCACGGCCTCGTCGAGCCAGGATCATGCTGAGGGGTGCTGCGTTGCACAGCACCGGATAACGCACATCAAAGATACAAAGTGGAAGCAAAGTTTTATTACATAAACAGGTTTATGAACATTTGTACAACAAAATATGTTCAGTCTACACTCACGGGCGTAGACTACGCATCAAGTTCACGTTCAGCCCGTGAATGTGTCCCCGCTAGCACGCACACACACTAACACGGCGGCGTGCACGACTCCCACTCGACGGGGTTCCCCTCCTGGGGTTCTGTCTCCTCCTCGGGAGCCCCTTCCTCATAAACCCCTGCAAAAGATTCAAATACAAGCAGTGAGCACGATGGCTCAGCAAGACTGACCCGTCTCTCCTATACATGAAACTTCTACATGATGAGTATAGGGTACATGAGGTAAATAATTTGCAAAGGACTCGCCTAATTATTTGAACCTTACTTTCAATGTTTTAGCAGCAGGTTGTGGAGAACCTTACGCTAAGGCACATGAGAGAGCCAGAATCAAACAAGAAACCCATTTCTCTCATGTACTTTGCCCAAAATTAAAAATTACTTTAATTAGCTCTAAGCTACAACAAGACATTAACAAGCAAAGTATAACTTCCAAATCAGCAAACTTTTAACATGTATCTAGCCTGTTCTTTCTACGTCATGGTAGAGTGAACAAGTGGTACTCACTGACCGCGAGGGACGGCGATTACAATTGATTTACACCTGCAGGGTTACCCGAATAACCCGTCACGTACTCCTGTACTCGATGTTGCCTACAGCAACCAATCACGGACGTCGTACGCATCCACCTTCACCCATCAGCCAAATGATGATCCGGTCCAATTGTCCCGAGCAAGAGGTCTCTGCACGCGCATCCACAGTGCCGCCAGCCGATTTACACCTCGGGCTCTCAACCTACCCTCTGAACGACCAGCTATGACTCAACACCCAGCTACCCGAGTTACATCGGTTTCTCGGTTCCCATATAGCCGGTATGTCTTCGGTACTGTTCTAGCTTGTTCAACAGGCCCGCACACGACTCGGTCCTCAATCGACACAAGCGGAGCTATAGCACCTAGGCCCCAAAGTCCTGCTGCCCTTACTCTCCGCTCCACTACAGGAAACAGGGCAACATACAACAGAAAGTATAACATACGACGGCTAGCTGTCGTATATAAACTTACATACGACGGTCAGCCGAGGCTGTCGTATATAAGTTTATAAACGACAGTACAGCCGTCGTATATAAGTGTTATATACGACAGCCAACCCTAGGCTGTCGTATATAGAAGTTATATACGACAGCCACACCGAAGCTATCGTAAATAAGTCTTATTTACGACGGCCCATGATGTGGCCGTCGTAAATAAGGCTTATATACCCGCGGGGGCTCGGGTCGGCACGGGCATTCACGCCCATGCCGACCCGAGCCCGAGCCGCCCGCCCGCCGCCGCCAACCGCCGCCCGGCCGCGCCCGCCCGCCGCCGCCCCAGCCGCCCCCCCCCCCCCGCCCCGGCCGCCGCCGCAAGCCGGCGCCCCGGCCTGCCACCCGGTCGCCGCCCGCCAGGCGCCGCCGCCCCGGCCGCCCCCCCCCCCCCCCCCCCCCGGCCGCCGCCCTGGCAGCCCCCCCGGCTCGGATCCTCACCAGGGACAGGTAACGAACTGCTTGCTGCTGGCTTCCTTGGATCTTTTCTTTTGTCAACAGCTAGTAGTTCAGTTCAGTTCAGACTGCTGCTTCTCCGTACCGTACTTGGAGAGGTTAGAGGTAGCCGTGCTGCTCCCCTGTGTTCTCGACCTGCTGCTACGACCTCCGAGTGGAGTGGATGGATGGACATGGACTGGCTCTCTCTGACCTGCATGCTCTCGCCGCCATGCTCGAGCACACACACAGACCCCACCCCACCCCCACCGCACCGCATAGACGAATAGAAAAACTAAATCCCCTGCCCATTAAATCCGACTGAAATCGGCAGACGTGGCACAGCTGCCGTAGACTGACAGTATTTTATACTACTGCTCTGCTGCTAGCACGACAGCAAGTGTGAGCGAGACTAGTCGGTTTCCACGTACTTGCCGGTAGCAGTATCGTCTCCACTTCCTCCTCTGCTGCAAGCGGATCGAGCAAGACTGTGCAAATGATCATCCGATGATTAGCGAGCAGTACAGAGAAGGGAACACACAGAGGAGTGGACGACGACGTACGGCAACATCTTCTGTACCGTATCCTCGATCGCTGTCGCCTCCTTAAGTGATCGCCACTGAGCCTGAAAATGCTGTTCTCCGACAGCCGCCGCAGGTCCGTGCTTTGTCCGTCAGTGCATCGTAATTAGTGGTCATCGCGATTCAGGACGATGAAGGCACAGCACCATCGCCCCTAGCTCGTCCTGTAGACTATAGTCAGTAGATCTGGTATCAGGACGAACACGCGAGATCGATGCGCCGTACGTACCAGCATCATCAGGGCGCTGCCAACGTACACCATGATCGATGCGCCGTGCCGCCTCCACCATGAGGTAAGTCGCCCGCCTCCCTCCCCATCTAGATAGTTTGGTTTTTTAATTACCAATTGTTTATATTATGCTTGTTTGTTTTTAATTGTTTAGTGGATAATTTCTTAGATTTAGATGAATTGATATGTTTAGATTTAATTATTGCCCATGTTTATTTGAAATTCTAGCTAGGTGTTTTTTTAATTGCTTAGAATTGATAAGCTTGTTAACTACGGTAATTATGTTTATTTAGATGAGTTGTTAATTGCTTAGATGATTAATGCATATGAGTTAATAGTTTAATTGATTATTATTTCGACTGTTTGAGTGTTTAAAAGTACTATATGTACATAAATGGGCTTAGGGCCCGATACGACCCATTTAGTGGTAACGTATACGTCTACAAAAGCACGATGTGAACAACCTAGGCCGCCTCGTCCTACCCCCCCACCCCTCCCCCCCCCCGCGGCGTTCGGCCTCCGATCCCCCATCCCCCTCCCCCCCCCCCCCCCCCCCGCGGCTTAGCCAGCGCTCGGCCTCCGACACTCTGCCGCGGAACTGCCAATCTTTCGGCGCTCAGCCTCCTCCGCCGCGGGACTGTCGATCTGCCGGCACTCGTCGGCCTCCATTGACCGGCTGCCGCGGATCTGCCGGCGCTCAACCTCATACAAACGCAAGATCCTTTGCGCGGGCGCCGCCGCCGCCTCCCTTGTGTGCAAGTGCCGCCGCCGTATTCACCTGCCTTACGCCGGGATCTAAGGCGATGGGACGCCTTACGATCCCCAGGCGCCTTACCGCTTAAGCGACGCTTAAGCGATGCCTTAACAACTATGGTTCTTTCCTTCTCTCTATTGTTCTTTCCTCTCTCTCTTTGAAATCACTCAAAAATGAAAGATTGACGTAAACCTTTACAATATGTGTCACCCGTTTCGAACCAGCCCGTCTCACACGTGTTACGCATGTGAGGCGTGTAGGTTCGGAATTGTCCCTTTTTGGACAGCCTAGGAGTGACCGAGAGGGCGTTCTTATAATGAGACGCGGGGTTTAGATTTGGACGTAGTTTCGACAGCGTAACCCTAATGTTCTCTGCTGCTCCATTTTTGGACGTGCAGTTGGAGAACAGCGGGGTTATGCTGCTGAAATTTCGTCTGAATCTAGACCTCGTGTCTTGTTATAAGCATGTTCGTCTCGGTCACTCTTGGGTGGGTTTAGGACCTATCCTTTCCAATAGATATAGGTCCGTAATATAAATAAATAATAAACTAACTATAAATTCTTTGACTTAAAACTGCAGAGTTAAACATGAGTGAAGACCGTAGTTGGATGTATACCGGTTGGAACAAGGCAACTGGTCACTCAGATGAGTGGTATGCCGGGACAGACGACTTTATTGATCGAGTGTTCTCGTTGTCTACGACCGATAAAGTTCGTTGTCCATGTGCGAAATGCCAGAATACTAAGTTTTTGGACAAAACGACATTGTCATTACACTTGTGCAAAAACGGTTACATGCCATATTATGAGGTCTGGAGTTTCCACGGCGAGTCTGCTCCTCGAGCCGTTCATGTAGATGATGATGATTGTCCGGGTGTTGACAGGATCGATGAGATGTTACAAGATATACAAACGGAGGATCCGCCCACAAATGAGGCAGACGCATTCTTTAATCTCTTGAAAGCTTCTCAAGAGGTGTTGCATGATCATACTGAAATGACTCTTCTTACTTTCATGACAAGTTTATGGCAATCAAATCTAAGTATTTCTTCTCTAATAATTGCTACAATGATATGATGAAACTTATCAGCGATGCTCTTCCACAACCTCATAAACTGCCCAAAGATATGTATCACTCAAAGAAATTACTATCTGGACTGGGTATGAAATATGAAAAAATTGACGTGTGTCCAGATAACTGAATGCTATTTTGGAAAGAGCATGACAAAGAGAAGAATTGTTTGAAGTGTGGAAAATCGAGGTTTGTCGAAGTTGTCAATGACGATGGTGATAAAGTAATGACAGAAGTTGCACATAAGCAATTGCGTTACTTGCCTGTGACACCTCGGTTGAAGCGGCTGTTTCTTTCTAAAAGATCTGCCAGACACATGAGATGGCACAAAGAAGGTGTGCGTGAGAACAAAGATGTGTTGACTCATCCGTCGGACGGTGATGCATGGAAGTCTTTGGACTCTTTTGATCCTGCTTTTGCTAGTGATGCGAGAAATGTTCGCATCGGGTTAGCGACGGATGGTTTTTCACCTTTCAGTACAAATGCCACACCATACTCCTGTTGGCCCATCTTTGTTATTCCGTACAACCTACCGCCTTCTCTTTGTATGAAGTACGAGTTTATGTTTCTTAGCCTCATTATACCAGGACCAGATCATCCGGGATCACGTATCAATGTGATGTTGAAACCATTGATTGAAGAATTGAAAACGTTGTGGATTGGAGTTGAAGCGTATGACTGTTACAAGAAGCAGAAATTCAACCTTCGAGCTGCTTATTTGTGGTCTGTCCATGATTTCCCTGCGTACGACATGTTTTCTGGATGGAGCACACATGGTCGTTTGTCGTGTCCCATATGTGCGTCTGACATAGAGTGTTTTCGACTTACATACGGTGGCAAGATAAGCTACTTTGATTGTCATAGGCGTTGGCTTCCTCGAAATCACCCATTCAGGCAGCAGAGGAATGTCTTCAGAAAAGATACTATTGTCACTAAGGAACCACCTAAACGCCTAAGCGGATGTGAAGTATCCGATGTGTTGGACTCACTAGTCCCTGATGAAGCTCGCCCTGGATTCTTTGTAGGTTACGGAAATGTTCACAACTGGACTCATGTATGTGGAGTTTGGGAGCTACCATATGTGAAGTCATTGATACTGATGCATAATATTGATGTAATGCATCAGGAGCGTAACATGGCCGAATGTATCATAAGCATGTGCATGGATATCACGGGCAAAACAAAAGACAACTTAAAGGCTCGAAAGGATTTGGCCGAGATTTGTAATCGACCTACTCTTGAGCTCTCTGAAAGCGGTGGTAAGCCACGTGCTTCTTTCGTGCTTCGACCTAATGAAAAGAAACAAGTTATGGAATGGTTGAAAACTTTGAAATTCCCAGATGGTTATGCTGCTAGTCTGAGACGAGCCGTGAATGTTAAAACGGGAAAGCTCACTGGGTTGAAGAGTCGTGACTATCATATAATAATGGAAAGACTCTTACCTGTTATGTTTCAGGGATATCTGGATGATGCGGTGTGGAAGGTGTTAGCTGAGCTATCATTATTCTATAGGCAGTTATGTGCCAAAGAAATAACGAAAGACATGATGGAGAAGTTAGAGAAGGAGATACCTGTACTTTTATGTAAGATGGAAAAAATATTTCCTCCTGGTTTCTTCAATCCAATGCAGCATCTTCTTATACATCTTCCATTCGAAGCAAAAGTTGGTGGTCTTGTGCAATATAGATGGATGTACCATATTGAAAGAGCATTGAGATATTTGAAAACTATGGTTGGCAACAGAGCAAGGGTTGAAGGGTGCATTGCCAAAGCATTTACTCTAAAGGAAGTAGGTTACTTTTCTAGTTTCTACTTTGCAGAGGAAAACAATGTCAATACTTCGGCAATGCGATACAATGTAGATGACGAACCACCAGTTAGTGATCTCGCTATTTTTGAATCGAGGGGAACTACTGTTGGCAGCAGCACATCATACGATTTTACTGAAGGAGAAAGGACTGCTGCTTTACTCTACATGTATGCTAATATCGATGGCATGGAGAAATATTTCGAGTGTTTCTCTCACATTTATGATGATTATTGTATTTACCAATACATGTATGCTAATGTCGATGGCATGTGTTTTGTGTGTACAGTGAGTTCCACAACCAAAACTGGAAACATAAGCATCAACCAACGAGAAAGCAAGTAGAAACGATGCGACGGGCGGGAATTAATGGAGTGCCTAATTTCTTATCCTGGTTTCGAGCTTATGTATTAGCGAAAACAGACATCCATCAAGATTTACGACAACTATATTATGGATTAGTGAAAGTTAGAAGCTATGGTCGATATGACGTAAATGGCTTCCGATTCCGTACAACTCAATTCGAAACTCTTCGTCCTCTCGCAGCAACATCAAATTGCAGAGTTGTCACGAGAGCAATCGACTCACAAGGGAAAGAAACCAATTACTATGGAATCATTAACAAAATTCTGGAATTTACTTTCGCTGGCAATAAAGAACTTAGAGTGGTGTTCTTTGATTGTGATTGGTTTGATAACAATCATGGAACTCGAGAAAATCAATTTGGCATGGTGGAAGTGAATCACAACGAACGCTTACGAGGTTTAGATACATACGTTCTTGCACATCAAGTGGAACAAGTGTATTATCTACCTTATCCATGTAAGAAGCTTAGCACTTGGTGGGTGGTATATAAAGTGAATCCTCGTGAGCGCTTGTATACTCCTGGAGATGATGGTTATCATAATAGTGGATACACTGAAGAAGTTTACCAAGACGAAGAGTTGCCAGACTCTTTTATCGTCGAGTCTGGTGCAGGACTCGATAACTTAGTAGGAGACATTGCAGATGTAGAGACATCTACAATGCGAAAGCGGAAACGTAAACAGCTCAAGACGACAGATCGTGATGTTGATGATCGTGATGTTGATGATCATGATGTTGATGAATTTTGAAACTGATTACAAGTAATGTTCTTTTAAATGAAAGTGACATTAATTATTGCTTACATTACTTTTGAAACTGATTAGGAGCAATTACTTTTTAAACTGATTAGGATGTCGTCAAGCAAGGGTTCAAAGGGGAAGAAGGCGCCGAGTGTGAGGGGTTTCCTCCCCTCGCAGGAGAGAGACGACTACTTCTACGGTTCCACTTACAGCGGGAGCAGACGCACTCAGCTGTTAAGTGCGTGTCCAGAGTTGCGGGACAGGGTTGTCAGTTTGCAGCGTACAGAGGTAAATTTTTCTACAATGCACAAAATTATTAAAATCACTTTTTCAATTTAGCTCACTTACTTTACCATTGTAGTCTGATTCAGACTATGAGTGCGAGGCCAGAGCGGCACCTAAGGAGACGGGTACGCAGCGCAGCGTGCCCTCGGGCAGCGAGCCCTCTGGTAGCCAGCCCTCCGGCAGCCACCCCCAGGGTAGTCTGCCCAGCGAGCCCGAGGGCACCCAGCCTGAGGACACGTACGGTGACCAGCCTTCTGGGTCACCAGACGTGGTGCCGCAGCGGAGGAGACGCACGAGGAGGAGTAACTTTGTTGGTCCTCCACCTATTCCTAGAGAGCCGGTAATTATTCGTCCGGTTGGAGACAGGTAACACATTACTAAAGTATTCATTTCTATTTGTTCTCAAACACTATGATCTTACTTAATGACTTAACAAACGACTTTTTAGTTCTTGGGAGGACCTCTCGTACGACGGGCAGAAACACCACAGGACAGTGAACGGTTGCATCGGGAACTTAGTGCGTCTGCACTACCCCGGTGCGATTGATGGACGTGCAGCTACGTCGTGGGACGACTACGCGCGTGTTCCTCACTCGGAGAACGACAACCTACAGGGAGTCGTGTGGGCAGATTTTTGGGTAAGTAACTTTCATAAATATTTGAAGTTTCCAATTCTTTATGTTCCTTCAAATATTAATGTGCGTATATGTCGAACTGTTTTGGCTTCCTACAGCTCAGGTACCGCCTTGAGGACCTGGCTGAGCAGATGGCTCACGCCCGCTCCGTGTTCGAAGTGAATGCTCGGAAGCTTGTTATGCAAATGCTTTCAAACGCTCGGAGTCAAGTAGTTAACGACTACTTAAAGCTCCACGACCACGAGGTTGGGTCGTTCAGAGACGCCTCCGACACGTACTTGACGGAGGAGTAATACGCAGAGGTAGGTTGCGTAATCTTTAAATTGTTCATATTAATATTGCTAAGTAACACCTAATGAACTACGCATGTGTGCAGGTTAGTGTCCCTTGGTTACAGGGAAGAACTGAAGATTACCGAGCCCTTTGCAGGTATTGGGCTAGCGATGAGTTCATCGCTAAGTCCAAGAAGGCTCGAGATGCCAGAGGGAGCTCAGGGAAGCACGGTATGGGCGTCCAAGGTTTTGTGCGAATGGCTAAACGGATGGTAAGTTTCTTGGTAGTTTTTATTATATTCATAATCTAGTATTGTTCGTACTAACATATGTTCACAGGAAAAGGAGACCGGCGTGCGACCGAGTGCTACTGCGGTCTATAGGAGAGGTCACGCTGACCCTTCTCAGCCGGAGCAGTGTAGTCAGTACGTAGCGGAGCGCCTGGTAAGTTTCATGACCTCTGAAATTATTCGACACTATATATGTTGTTGAACTTACACAATTTCATTGTTTTCAGACTAGGTATGGGCAAGAGGCTGTGAGGATACACGGCGAAGGGTTCGATTGGGAAAACTCCCCGAACATCGACCCTCAAGCCGCGTATGCAAGCGGAGGTGGAAAAGCACACGGAAGGTGAATTCATTTACTTTCATTGTTTTCAATTCAAGATTATTTAATTTTACCTTGAATTGATTCCTTTTTTTAGGCTTGCCATATTCTCTGAAGTCGTCAACTCTAGGGAGGCACGACCTGCGAGAGGCAGCTCCTCGTAGTCTTCGGCTGCAGGCTCCTCCAACCGCCGTGTCACCGAGAGAGATCTCGAAGTCATGGCGCTTCGGGAGAGCTTGGCTCGGCAGGAGGAGGCCTTGGCGAGAGAGAGAGAGAACAACAGGGCTGCCATGGCGTACCATGCGTCCTATATGGCACAGATGCAAGCGGCAATGGAAGTAAGAAACATACAATTATAGTTTAATTACATTGCATTTCAATTAGTTTTGTAAATTGTAATGTTTGAAATGGCAGGCGCTAGCTCGACAGCAAGGGCAGCAAATCCAGATACCGTTGTGGCAGCCACCTCCGTTCGTGCTGGAGCCGTCGCCACCACAGGAGCAGTTTCTTGGAGTACAGGTATAAAAAGAAAGTTATATTAAGTGGAAGCCCCAACCGCTAAGAATCCTAATGAACTTAGAAAAACAATTGTAAACTTGTACATATGTCACTTTGTTTCGCAGGGATCAGGGACGGAGGCTCAGACTCCATCGCCACAGATAAGGGCGCCAGGTTCGCCGCGGCAGGATGACTTCTTCGCTCCCGGAGGTAGTGGAGGGGATAGTAATCAATAGATTTGTGATTTTGTTTTTATTTGTGTGGATGTCAGACTTTGTGATTGTCGATGTGTACTATTGCACTTTGTTGTGAATTTATATATCAAATTGTTTTGTTGTTGTCTTTGGATGTGTAGCTGGCCATCGAGCCAGGTTAGCCATTTTCTATTTTTTTAAAAAAATGGAAAAGCTTATATACGACGGCCTGTATAGTTTATATACAACGGCCGCTATACAGGGACGTTGTAAATAAGCCTAAATTATATATGACGGCGGGGCCAGACTGTCGTATATAAGGCCTTATATACAACAGCCAGGACCCAGCCGTCGTATATAAAGGCCCTGGCCCACTGGGCCAAGTCCACAAAACGGGCCGTTGTATATAAGCGGCTGTCGTATATATACTGTTATATACGACGGTGCCGTCGTATATAACTATATATACGACAAAATATATACGACGGCCACAAACCGTCGTATATAAACAACAACCGTCGTATATAAACTATCTACGACGGCTTCTGCTTTATATACGATGGTTTTAGCCGTCGTATGTTGACGGGAATCCTGTAGTGCTCGGTCTCATTTTTCTTGTCATGTGTTTCATTTGCTATCTTTACCCGAGTGATGTGCCTCTAGCCTGTTCTCGCGAGTAGTTCCAACTACTCGTCTTGTACCGAATCCTACACTGTATTTGCATTGCAGTAGCTAACAAGGTTTTCAAACCTAATCCCAACCCATGGTTTTTTTTGCTATGCATTTGGGTTTCAAACAAGACTCTAATGCAAGAATTTATTTAGTGCCCAAAGTAAGTTCTCAAAACAGTAAAACTTTGTAAAAAGGTTAATGCAAACCGGAGCTTGCCTTTCTGCTCTTGGTCGTAGGCTAGCTGCTCTTCCGGAGTGACAAAGTCTAAGACTTTGGGTTCCTCCTCAACCTTAGCGACTACATGAGATAGCATGTATATGTATCAATTGAAATGCATTTGAATTGAATTTAAATTTGTGAAGACTACAAGTCTTACTAGACAGACCCAATGACTCTGAGATTTTTACTGTGGTTTGGTTACAACCTAAACAGAGACTTGTCCAAGTTTTATTTGCAGCAAAGCTCATTTGAGCTCTCCACAAATAATTATGTACTTGACCTTAATTGGAGCTCCTAGGGTGTTCTAGGGATTTTCATGGAGCAAGCCATGATTTTCTGAAAACTAGATTCTCAGAGGGTTCTAATGGAGTTGGTCTCAATTAATTTGAAGGTTCCTGGCTGAATATATGAGCTAAACAATTTTAGAGAAATTCTGAAAATGTTTCTGGATGTTTTCTATTTTCTCTGGAACAGTTTCATTAATCACACCATTAGGTGGATCAAATGAGCTCAGATGGATCTGAAATTTTTATGGTAGCTCAGGGATATTTGGGTTAACATCCTAGCAAAATTTCAGAAATTTCCTCCAAAGGGTTCTCCAGTTAAAATTCTAAACAGTTTAAATTTTGAAGAATTAATTCTGAAGAAATAAGGATTTTCATAGGGTGAAACTTGATTTGCTGGAAAGTACTCAGAGGGTTGAATCCAACAAAATTTGGTTCACTCGATTTGGAGTTTCCTAGCCAAAGTTATGTGGGTTTGAAGTTTACACTAAATCTGAAAATCGGGAAAAAGTTTAAACCGCTGCCCGTGGGACCAGGGCTACTTGTCAACTTCTCAGCGGTCGACACACAGGGATACAGAATCTTTCGCATGCAGCCGCATCCAATCCGGTGCCACAGCGAATCCCAGTTTTAAAATATCAGCCGCTGACACGTGGGACCGGGGGCTTCGTCTACCTTTGGCCTCCCGCGCTCGGCCGCCGCGACCTCTCGCCAGAGAGCTCGCCGGTGGCCTCTGTCGTGCGCCAAACACCATGATCTTGGCCGTCTCTGCCTAAATCCATCCGGGGAACACGATGCTGGGCTCAGCTCGTCAAGACAATCACCGGAACACGACCGGCAACAAGAGGCGGCTTCGGAAGAACTTCGGCCATGTCGGCCGGACTTCCTAGCACCCCAACCAATCGATCAAAAGGCCATCGAGCATCAGTGGACCCTAGGAAAGATCGACATGAGCTCCACGGAGCTCAGAAATGGCTGTGTTGGGCTGTCAGCGTGCGACCTAGGCCGGAAATCAGGAATTCTCCTAAAACTCGAAGAACAGTGGTTTCCCCCAATAGTTCTTCGTGGATTCAGCTTCTATGAACTCGTACGGACACCTAGAAGTGCTTCCCTTCATGAGAGGATGAGTGGTGCGGTGTGTATTACGAATTTTGCGAATCGGTCCGGGCATCCCTTTTGTATACCATCGCAAAATCATGAAATTCCGGCGTGGGTAGTTTATGTCACGTCACCGGGGCTTGTGGTAATGAAAGAGGGACTGAAGGCGAACCTTTTTTCTATTCTCAGCTCGGAGAACGACGGGCTGTGGTGGCCGGACGGGTCGTCCCCGTGACGGCGGCTCGCGTTGAACTGAGGAACGAAAGAACGTCACGGTGGAGCTCGAGGAGGGTTGATCAGGGTCTGGAACCGGTGCAAGGACGTCAAGGAAGACTCGGCGCACTCGGTTATGGTCTCAGATCACCGTGACAACCACAGGGTCGGCCGGCCGACAAGGGACCGAGAGCTCAGTCGAGCGGCGAGGTATTTCAGTTTTCTGGGTGAGAGCACGTCGGGACAGCGGCGAGAGGCAACGGGGACGGCTCGGGCGCGTAGATAAGGGACCAGAGAGGCGGTTCAGAGTCTTGGGTGGCAAGCACCTGCTAGCCTCGCCGGCCTGGCGTGGTGGCGACCGTGGCGGGAGCCCGAGACCCAAGCACTCGGTGCCTCAGTCGGTTCTGTGATCTGTGAAGCTGACAGGTGGGTCCCACCCGAGTTTTAACCTCAGAAATTAACTTTCCTCTAGTGCTCCAAACAGTAATCACCCTAATACCCTCTAGGATTTGAATTATCTACCACATGCCCATTTGGAATTGATAGAATTCAAATTGTGAAGTGTTTGACTAAATTTCAGCACATATGCAGTTTGAAATTCAAATAAAGTTTGAATTTGCTAAACTTAGCTCATGTCAAGATCAACCCTAAATGGAGTGAAAATTGGTGTGTGAGCTCACAAAAATGTGCTGAGTAAGAATTTGCCTCCCACTTTTTAATTCATGTAATGGAAATAGTTTGAATTTGAATTTGAGTTCAAACTACCCTCTTTCTAGTTGTACCCAAAATTACCTCAAAACTGTTTTGGATTTGGGTGAATTTTGGCATGAGCATTCCTAGCAAGGTGTTGGAGTTTTTCAAATGCTCAGCCCCTAGATGATGCATGTGGGAAATGCCACCTTTGCCTTTTGTGATTTTCTTCTCTAATGATCATGTTGATGGTGTTTACTTGCTCTTCAAATGTGTTCACAAAGTTTCTTCAAATGAAGTGTGTGTGTGGTGATGAACACTTTGAATATGTGCCCAAAAACTTAGGCCCTTACATATTTGATCAAGAAACTTTGTTTCTCTCATGTCCAAAGGATAGCCTAACAGAATTATCCAACACTTTCTAGTAATTAAAACGCTTCTCACATTTATAGTTGTTTCATCATGACGCTCAAAATGGAACATATGTTGACCTAGCCAATGCGGATTAGATGAAACTAATGCATGTAAAATCCCACATGTTTTCTTGCTATGTAAACTGAACTTGGGCTGTTCAGATCATTACCACAAGTGATCAAGCATGTTATGCAAAGAAATGAAATCGTTCACTTGAATTCAAAAGTGGTCATGACAAAAGGAGAATGCAAACTGTTGGTTCAAATTTCCCATATGCAGCAGCCAATTTAAAAATATGGTTCCATATTTGAATTCCTCAGGTCCCAAGTAATAAGAATGCAATGTTTGATAATTTTTTGGAGACGCTCTATTAAGTTATTCAAAGAGGACATTGAATTGTATTGGAATTCAAATTCAAATTTGAATTTGGACAAAACTTTGTCGAATGTCGAAATGAATCGTAGAATTGAACATAACAAATATGATTTGGATCACCGGCCAAATTTGAGAGCTTTTAGGGGATAAGGAGGGGGAATGAATTGTGGGATCCAGCTGCCTGTGAAGAAGCACCGGGCTCTGTTTTTCCTCTGCTGAGCGCTCGACAGCGTTTGCATGCGGTGCCAGCACGCGCTCGATGTTTCCTGGCTGATCACACGTCGAACCGCCTCTGCTGCGCTCGATAAAATCTTCCCGTCTGGCCACAATGCTAGGCAACTCGTCGCTCTCAGCTGCCTCGCGACTGTCCCTCGTTGTTGCCTCCCTGCGTGCGTGTTCTTCCTCTGCCATGTGAGACCTATGTGTGCTGAATATATTGGCAATTAGAATAAAAGTGAGGATTTACATTCAAAATTTTGAATATTGCTGAAATACCCGCTTCGGAGTGTCCGAACTTCCACTCACATGAGCTGCACGTGAGTCGACATAGTTGATATTTACAAATATGTTTTTGGGAGTAACTATTACTCTTACTCACTTCAGATTGTCTAAACTTTCTCATTGCATTTCAGGAGTAACTGTCACTGCAGAGCAGCTATTTCCATTCTTTTGGGACTGCCAACAAGCCCTAGATTTAATAGTGTTTAATTTTCAGTCACTCTGTTTTTAACTTGTGATGTTTTGAACTTGCTTGTTGGCTTATGGAATGTTTGATTAGTATTATCTTACTAAGCTTTTGATGTGCTATGGCTGATTATGGTGATTAATACATTGCTATGGTTTGTAACATGCTTATGTGAGGTGCTCATGTAAGGCGTTGTGGTTTTCGGACCAACGTGAGTCAAGTCACGGACTTGTGCTCGAAAAAAGTGGATGTGTTGTTCATGTGCAGATGTAGCTTGAGGTCAAGACATGGCTGGTGATGGAGATCCTTGAACTAGTGTTAGGGAGAATACGAGGTTCAACAACCAAGTTCAGGAGGAATTGAGCTGATCGGGAGGTCACACAGCATGTTTGGGTCTAGAACAATGCATATGAAGGTGTTGTGAACGTTTTTGAAAGTGTTTGCACGTACGCAAGGGGCGCATGGACGTGGCTACATTATTCCAAAGCGTGGTGAAGAGATATGGAAGTGAAGATATTGTTGAAAATGTTTAACCGGCTGGATTTTGCGCTCAGGCTGCGGTTGAGGCGGTTATGATTCATTTATGGAAAGATTCAAGTTGGTTATAATACGATTTCGTGTTAGGCACGAAGTAGAGTTGTTTTAGTAATGTTTGTGGCGTTCCTAAGGTGTTTGAAAGTCTTAATATTGATTCTATCTGCGTATAGAAGAGTCTTGATCAGTTTTGGAAAGTTAGAGTTTGAATCCAAATAGGAGTAGGAGTCCTAGTTTGAATTGGGTTGGCCTTAGAGCTGGTTTTATAAGCAAGGGAGGCCAAGGCTCGTGGAGAGAACGACTTGTGGCTGCTTCTATTGAGTTTTGATCAATAAAATTCGTAGTTTCGAGGGGCTTTGGTGCCTTGTTCGTCCGACCTGTTTCTGACAAGTTTTTCCTTGGCGAGTTTCTGGACAGAGCGACGTTGCTTCGGTATTTCCATCATAACTCCTGTTTTACTGATCCAATCGGCGTGACCATTTTTGGGTTTTCTTCACAACTTGATTGTATATCATCTGTGAAAATTTCACGGTCATTGTATTTGTGTTTTTTGATATATACGAATTTCTTTGCAGCATTGCAGATCTGTTTTTCAAATCAGGTAGAACAGATTGACCTTGGTCTAGTCTTTTGATCATAACTCAAGTTCTACTTAGTGTTTTCACGTGATTCTAGTTGCAGTGGCTTCGTGATTTGATTCTATATAATCTCCACTAATTTAGTCACGTTTGAACGCGTCAAAACAGTCGCACACATGGTTTCTTTATCAGATCAATTTTCTACTGAGGGGTTTTTGTAGCTTCCACATAAAAAGTTTTAATCTACCATTCACCCTCTCTGGTAGCTTTTCATGTGCTCTTTGATCCTATAATTGGTATCAGAGCAACAATGCTCTAATCTCATTGATTTGTACATGTTTTTGCTAATCAACATTGAGAAATACTCCGCAAAACCTTGTGTATTTGATGGCGTTAATTTTCAGGTTTGGAAGGCTCGTATGGTGGCTTACATACAAGCGCAAGGATTCGCCATATGGGAAAAGGTCTACAAGTCCTTCGATGTGCCATCAAATGACCGTCAACAACAATAACAAGGTTCACAGCTTGATCATCCAAAGATTGACTCAAAGCGACTTCGATCGTGTTGTACACCTCCAATCTGCATACGATGTGTGGAAAGCACTTTGCGACTACCACGAAGGATCCAACACGGTCAAGGAGATAAGGCAATATATGTTTAAGAAAGAATATATGCGCTTTGAGATGCAACCAGGTGAGTCCATCGACGATTTATTTGCTCGCTTTAATAAAATTCTCAGCAACCTGTGTAGTGTCAATGTTAATTTTTCCAATGCTG
Source organism: Neostapfia colusana (assembly GCA_030760725.1). Taxonomy (NCBI): domain Eukaryota; kingdom Viridiplantae; phylum Streptophyta; class Magnoliopsida; order Poales; family Poaceae; genus Neostapfia; species Neostapfia colusana. The sequence continues at coordinate 35,038,810 of JASWHV010000009.1, read as the reverse complement.
AAATTGCTAGGCAATTGTTAAGTGCATTAGACATGTCAATTTGGGAGATGAAAGTTACATCTATTCGTGAATCTACTGTCATGAGTACACTTACTTTAGATGTGCTATATTTTAAACTGAAAACTCATAAAATTGACATAACCTCACGTAAGAATCCTATTAACTCTCTTGCTTTTGTTCCACAACGTGACATGCCTAGTTCTAGCAATTATTCATCTTGTGGTACACTTTCTTTGTTATCCTCTCTAACCCATAAACATATTGAAGAGTTTCCGTAGGAGGAGCTAGCACTTCTCTCTAATCGGTTATCAAAAGCATTGCAAAATTTGAGTACAAGAAAGAGAGGAAGTGACAGCTCTCAACGATGCTTCAAATGTGGTAAGAAAGGACATTTTCATACAGATTGCCCTAACCATTCAGCTCCTACTTTCCGTGATGAAAAACTAACAAGGATGAAGCACTCCTCTGCCAACTACAATAAGAAAAAGAAGGGTTTCACACAACGTCACGTGATAGACAAAAAAAATTCTGCAATTTAAGAGTATTGCTCGAGCGACGTTGATATTAGAAGTGATGAAGATGAAGACGCCGTGGCAAATGCATGTTTCATGGCGAGCAAATCAAGTTCAAGCTCGGAGAAAGACAAACCAATCAGCGACAATGAGGAGGTAAATCCCTCATACGATGAATTGTTTGATGCTCTTTATCGTGCCAGTACCGTACTTAAGAAAAAGGACAGAAAACTTAAGCAAAGTTATATTAAAATTGAATCACTAGTATATGAAATTAAACATTTAAAAACTTTTATTTCTAGTGATTATTCTATCTCATCTTGTGATATGATTTATGAACAACTGTCCTCTTTATGAAGTGTGCACACCTCCACACTTGATAGACATGAACTTGAAATTGAAAAGAATGAAAAGATTTCTGTACTTAATGATAAAAACATGAAAGATGCTAGTTGTTCTACAATTGATTTGCATTGTTCTAGCTGTGATGATCGTAATAAGAAAGTACATGATGCTACGGATGAAATTTTTGCTTTGAACAATGCTTTATGTGTTCATGAAGTTAATTCTTGTTCTAATTGCAAACTAAAAGGAAAAACTTCTTGTGAAAACTGTCTAAACTTGTCCAAGAAACTTGATGACATCTATAGGACACTAGAACGGTTTTGTAGTGCAAATAAGAACCTAAATTTGCTGCTGAATTCATCTAAGTCTTGCAATGATAAAACTGGTTTAGGTTTTGATTCTCATGCTCATGCTAAAGCACATCCACCTAAAATTGTAAAGTCATTAGGAAAGGATTGATTCAAAAAGTTCCTACACAAAAAGAAGTGGTTTTCAAATCTTCAGGAGTGTTGTCTCATTCGGTTTCTAATAAACGTGTTGCTTGCTCATCTAGACATGAACATAAGCTTACTTTTCATTGTACGTACTGTGGTAGAGATGGTCATGTCATAGATTTTTGTTATAGACTAGCTAAACAACATAAAAAGGAAAGATTGATTGCTAGATCACATAATAACTGAGCAAAACTTGTTGTACATGCTGAATCGAATGTTAGGAACATGCAACCTGCTGTAATGAGTCATAAAAATGCAAAGATTGCTCCTAAACCTACTGTTTTTCGTGCTACATATAACACAATTCATAAATCATTAGTTGGGAACAAGAATTCTCAAAATTTGGCTCATAAACCTTCTATATTTTCTCAGCTTTCGTGTGCTATTCCTGCTGGACATCGTGTGACTCGGTACTGGATTCTAAATGTCTTTTGACTAACCCCAGTATTGAGTCATCGACGTATTGTGCTGCTATGTATGTTACACGCTTCAGAAAGGAGAGCATTTAGATTGTGGATTCAGGTTGCTCACGCCACATGACCGGTAATTAAGAATGGTTCTCCCCCCTCTCTTTTGTGTCACGTGTAGAAAATGTTACTTTTGCCGATAATTCTTTAACTCCTATAATTGCTAAGAGTTTGGTTAGAGTAAATAAACACTACACTTTGAAGGATGTGACACTTGTTAAAAAATTGAAATACAACTTGTTTTCCGTTTCACAATTGCTGGATAAAAATCTAGAAGTTAACTTCACCAAAAATTGTTGCAAGGCTGTAGATTCAAAATGTGAGCTTTCGTTTAACATGTCTAGGATTGGAAGAGTTTTTAAAGCTGATTTTGATATGTCAACTTCTAAGCATAGGTGTCTAGTTGCTAATAATTCAAAGGACTTATATTTTTAGCATCGTAGACTTGGTCACGTAGGCTTTGCTCACCTCACACGTGTTAGTGGTCTTGATCGCATACGTGGGCTATCTAACCATAAAGGGGACAACGATATTGTGTGCTCTTCTTGTAGACATGCTAAGATGGTTGCAGGTTCACATCCTCCTCTCACAATGACAATGAAAACTGAACCGGGACAACTTTTGCATTTTGACACCGTAGGTCCTTCACGTGTTCAATCTTTTGGGGGTAAATGATATGTGCTTGTGATTGTTGATGATTATTCTAGATACTCTTGCGTTTACTTTATGGCATCTAAGAATGAAGCTTTTAGTCACTTTAGAACTTTATTCCTTATATTATCAATTGATCACCCAGGATCTTTAAAAGCAATTAGAAGTGATAACGGAACCGAATTTAAAAATCAATCTTTTTATCACTTTTGTGCTGAAAAAGGAATAGATCATCAAATTTTTTCACCATATGTACCTCAATAAAATGGTGTTGTAGAGAGAAAGAATAGAACCTTAGTTGAGATGGCTAGGACTATGCTTGATGAATACCAAACTCCTAGAAAATTTTGGGCATATGCAATTGCAACAACTTGTTATGTTTCAAACCTTGTTTTGTTGAGAGCTAAGCTAGGAAAAACACCATATGAGCTTCAGTTTGGACATAGGCCTAGTGTCACACATCTTAAGGTCTTTGGTTGCAAATGCTTTGTCAAGAAACATGGTAATCTTGATAAATTTGAAGCTAGATCTGTTGATGACATGTTTCTTGGTTATCCATCTCATACTAGAGGCTATCATGTGTTTTTACTTGACACTAACAAAATTGTGGAGACTTGTGAAGTTTCTTTTGATGAAGCTAGCCTAGGTACTAGGTCTACTACTGCAGGTCAAGATGCATATCCGCAGGGGGAGAGTATTTTCATTGAAGATGAAGAAGGACTGGAGCTGCTGCCCGAAATTTCAGAAATAAACAATGATGTTCCAGCTCTTGATCTCGCTCCACAATCAGCACCAACAACCACTACTGCTGGTCCAGATCTTCCTCAAGCCACAAGTTCTTTGATTTGTGATGCTTATAAAGAAGAAGGAGCTTGTGAAGTGTCTACTCCCCTCCGCGTCCTCAAAAGTCATACTCCACAACAAATTATTGGAAGTTTGCACGAAAGGGTCAGATGGTTTAGGTTTTGCAATCCGAACTCTCATGCTCATTCTGCTTTTATTGCTTCTTTTAATCCAAAGATATATCACATGCACTCACTAATGAATCTCGGATTACTGTCATACAAGAAGAGTTAGAAATTTTTGATAGAAATAATGTTTGGAAACTTGTACTGCACCTCAAGATCACACTTTAATTGGAACTAAATGGGTGTTTAAAAATAAACAAAATGAGGATGGGGTTGTGATTAGGAATAAGGCTAGGTTGGTTGTTCATGGTTTTACACAAGTTGAAGGTTTAGATTTTGATGAAAATTTTGCTCCCGTTGCTAGATTAGAAGAAATAAGAATTTTGTTAGCATTTGCTGCATCTAAAGGTTTCAAGTTATATCAAATGGATGTTAAAAGTGCTTTTATTAATGGCTACATAGATGAGGAGGTTTACGTTAAGCAACCACCAGGTTTTGAAAATCCAAATTTTCCTAATCATGTCTACAAACTGTCCAAAGCTTTGTATGGTCTTAAACAAGCCCCTAGAGCATGGTATGATATGTTAAAACATTTTTACTTGAAAAGGGGTTTACCATGGGCAAGGTTGATAAAACTCTTTTTGTTCTTAAGCATGGCAATGACTCACTATTCGTTCAAGTGTATGCGTATGATATTATATTTGGTTACGTTTCTCATGATCTTGTGTTCAAGTTTTCAGCTATGATGAGTTCGGAATTTGAAATGAGTATGATGGAAGAACCCACATACTTTTTGGGGCTGCAAATCAAGCAAACCAAGGAAGGAACTTTTGTGCATCAAACGAAGTATACGAAAGACCTCCTTAAGTGCTTCAACATGGACAAAAGCAAGCCTCTTCAAACACCAACGGGAACAACAACAACACTTGAACTTGATGAAGATGGTGAACCCGTGGATCAAAAAGAATATAGAAGCATGATCAGGTCGCTTTTGTACCTCACAGCACCAAGACCGGACATACAATTCAGCGTATATCTTTGTGCACGATTTCAAGCTTCCTCATGTGCTTCACATCGTCAAGCCGTTAAAAGTATTCTCAGGTACTTACATGAAACTCAAGAATTTGGCATTTTTCTTCCTTCTTCCTCAACCGTTACATTGAAAGCTTTTTCGGATGCTGAATTTGGGGGTTGTAGGATTGATAAGAAAAGTACTTCGGGTGCTTGTCATTTTCTTGGTAATTCACTTGTTGCTTGGTCTTCTAGAAAAAAAATTCAGTTGCACAATCCACAGCCAAATCTGAATATGTAGCTGCTGCTAGTGCTTGGTTACAAATTATTTGGATTGTTCGAACACTTAAGGACTATGGAGTTGATCTATATAGTGTTCCACTGTTTTGTGATAATACTAGTGCCATTTGCATTGCTAAAAATCCCATGCAACATTCTAGAACAAAGCACATTAACACTAGGTATCACTTTCTGCATTATAATGTTGAAAAAAGAAACATTGTGCTTCACCATGTAGATACCGAACAACAATTAGCTGACATTTTTACAAAACCCTTGGATTTTACTCATTTTTATTTTCATTCATAGTGAAATAGGGGTTATGCTGATGGGGCCCCAACGGCCTCGTCGAGCCAGGATCACGCTGAGGGCTGCTGCGTTGCACAGCACCGGATAACACACATCAAAGATACAAAGCAGAAGCAAAGTTTTATTACATAAACAAGTTTATCAACATTTGTACAACAAAATATGTTCCGTCTACACTCAAGGGCATAGACTAAGCATCGAGTTCACGTTCAGCCCGTGAACGTGTCCCCGCTAGCATGCACACACACTAACACGGTGGCGTGCACGACTCCCACTCGACGGGCTTCCCCTCCTGGGGTTTCATCTCCTCCTCGGGAGTCCCTTCCTCATAAACCCCTGCAAAAGCTTCAAACACAAGCAGTGAGCACGATGGCTCAGCAAGACTGACCCATCTCTCCTATACATGAAACTTCTACATGAATGGTTTTAGGGTACATGAGATAAAATAAGTTGGATAGGACTCGCCTAGTTAATGGAACCTTACTTTCAAGTTTTAGCAGCAGGTTGTGGAGAACCTTATGCTAAGGCACATGAGAGAGACGCAATTAAACAAGAAATGCATTTATCTCATGTACTTTGCCCAAAGTTTAAAAGAACTTTAATTAGCTCTAAACTACAACAAGACATTAACAAGCAAAGTATATCTTTCAAATCAGCAAACTTTTAACATGTGTCTAGCCTGTTCTTTCTACGTCACGGTACAGTGAACAAGTGGTACTCACTGACCGCGAGTGACGGCGATTATAATCGATTTACTCCTGCAGGGTTACCTGAATAACCCGTCACGTACGCCGTACTCAATGTTGCCTACAGCAACCATCACAGACGTCGTACGCAACCACCTTTCACCCGTCAGCCAAATATTGAACCGATCCTATCGTCCCGAGCAAGAGGTCTCTGTGCAAGCATCCGCAGTGCCGCCAGCCGATTTACACCTCAAGCTCTCAACCTACCCTCTGAACGACAGGCAATGCCTCAATACCCAGCTACCCGAGTTACATCGGTTTCCCAGTTCCCATATAGCCGGTAGGTCTTTGGTACTGTTCTAGCTTGTTCAACAGGCCCGCACATGGCTCGGTCCTCAATCGACACAAGCGGAGCTATGGCACCCAGGCCCCAAAGTCCTGCTGCCCTTACTCTCCGCTCGGTCTCATTTTTGTTGCCATGTATTTCATTTGCTATCTTTACCCGAGCAATGTGCCTCTAGTCTATTCTCGCGAGTAGTTCCGACTACTCAACTTGTACCGCATCCTACACTATCTTAGCATTTTCAGTAGCTAACGAGGTTTTCAAACCTAATCCCAACCCATGCTTTTCTTGGCTATGCAATTGGGTTTCAAACAAGACTCTAATGCACGAATTAAGTGGGTGCTCAAAGTAAATTCTCAAAACAGTAAAAATTTGTAAAAAGGTTAATGCAAACCGGAGCTTGCCTTGCTGCTCTTGGTCGTAGGCTAGCTGCTTCTCTGGAGTGACAAAGTCTAAGACTTCGGGTTCCTCCTCAACCTTAGCGACTACATATGATAAATACAAATATGTGTCAATTTAAATGCATTTGAATTGAAGTTTAAACTTGTGAGAGTTATAAGTCTTACTAGACAGACCCAATGACTCTGAAATTTTTACTGTGGAGTTTCATCTGCAGCAAAGCACAATTGAGCCCTCCAGAAATAATTATGTACTTGGCCTTACTTGGAGCTCCTAGGGTGTTTTAGGGATTTTCATGGAGCAAGCCATGACTTTCTGAAAACTAGATTTTCAGAGGGTTCTAATAGAGTTGGTCTCACTTAATTGGAAAGTCCTAGCTAAAGATATGAGCTAAACAATTTCAGAGAAATTCTGAAAATGTTTCTGGAAATTTCTATTTTCTCTGGAACAGTTTTATTAATCACACCATTAGGTGGATCAAATGAGCTCAAAAGGATCTGAAATTTTTATGGTAGCTCAGGGATATTTTGGTGAACATCCCAGCAAAATTTAAGAATTTTCCTCCAAAGCGTTCTCCAGTTAAAATTCTAAACATTTTAAACTTTGAATAATTCATTCTGGAGAAATAAGGATTTTAATAGAGTGAAACTTGGTTTGTTGGAAAGTACTCAGAGAGCTGAATCCAACAAAATTTGGTTTACTCGATTTTGAGTTTCCTAGCCAAAGTTATGAGAGTTTGAAGTTTGAACTAAATCTTATAATCAGGGAAATGTTTAAATTGCTGCTCGTGGGACCGGGGCTACGTGTCCACTTCTCAGCAGTTGACACACGGGGCTATGGAGTCTCTCACGTGCAGACGCACCCAATCCGGTGCCACAGCTAATCCCAGGTTTAAAATATCGGCCGCTGACACATGGGACCAGGTGCTTCGTCTACCTCCAGCCTCCCGCGCTCGGCCGCTGCGAACCCTCACCAGAGTGCTCGCCGGTGGCCTCTGGCGTGTGCCAAACTCCATGATTTTGGCCGCCTCTTCCTAATTCCACCCGGGGAACATGATGCTGGGCTCAGCTCATCGTGACAATCACCGGAACACAGCCGGCGACGAGCGGCAGCTTCCGAAGAACTTCGGCCGTGTCGGCCGGACTTCCTAGCCCTCCCAAAAGATCGAGCTATCGGTCGTAGAGCATCAGTGGACCCTAGGGAAGCTCGGCATGGGCTCGAGGCAGCTCGGGAGAGGTCCTAAGTAAGCTCTCACCGTGCGCCCGATGCTTCTCGAATAAGCCGCCGTTGGCAAGCTTGGAAATACGCCATGTACAGGGGTTTTCATGCTAGGTGTTGTGAAGCCAACTTGTGCGCCACTGAGTCTAGTTCCTATGTGAAAAGTTTTGTGTAATTTAAATGAGAACAAATGGGAATTTCAAAGTTTCTTACCCGAAGGTGACTTTGCACCGGCTGGAAGCAAACTGCAAAATTCACCATCGATGCTCAACCTCTTAGCTCAGGCTTCGGAGGTGAGCTGTAGGAGGTCCTTGCGCATCCAGAAACAGCTTGGCTTGGCCGTGACAAGCCTGGGATGAGGCTGCCCACGAGAGCACCTTCTCTCGGCTTTGTAGCGGCCGCTGCAGAACGGTGTGGTTCTCGGTGTATGGAGCACGAGCTCACTTGGTGACGGTGTGAGAGGGTTGTGGGGAACCCTATGGTGCCGTTTTGCAGCTCAGCCGAGGCTCACACGCGAGTTTGGTGGGTGGCCGAAGATCGGAGGAGCAGCGGCTGCTCTGATCAATTTCTTGCGCGAGGGAGCAACGAAGTGATCGGTTCTTCCTTCGATCGGGTCGGCTGCAGAGATAAGAGGGAGGGGCGACATCGGTTGAAGCAGCTCAGACCGAGCAGGAGCTGTCCCGGCGATCAGATCGGTGGCGGTCTCGGAGGAAGCCCAAGAAACCGAGTGCCCTGCCTTCAGTCAGTTGAAGTTGATAGTGAGGCTGACATGTGGGTCCCACCCAAGTTTTAACCTCTGAAATTAACTCTCCTCTACTGCTCCAAACAGTAATCCCTCTAATACCCTCTAGAATTTGAATTATCTACCAAATGCCCATTTGAAGTTGATAGAATTCAAATTGTGAAGTGTTTGAGTTAATTTTGAGCACATATGCAGTTTGAAATTAAAATGCAGTTTGAATTTGGTAAACTTAGCTCATGTTAAGATCAACTCCAAATGGAGTGAAAATTGGTGTGTGAGCTTACAAAAATGTGCTGAGTATGAATATGCCTCCCACTTTTGAAGTCATGGGATAAAAGTAGTTTGAATTTGAATATGAGGTCAACTACCCTCTTTTTAGATATACCCAAAAAGACTTCAAAAAGGTTTTGGATTTGGGTGAAACTTGGCATGAGCATTCCTAGCAAGGTGTAGGAGTTTTTCATATGCCCAGCCCCTATATGATGCATGTGGGAAATGCCACTTTTGCATTTTGTGAGTTTCTTCTCTAATGACCATGTTGATGGTGTTTACTTGCTCTTCAAATGTATTCATAAAGTTCCCTCAAATGAGGGTTTTGTGGTGTGATGAACACTTTCTATGTGTGCAAAAACTTGAGCCCTTACATTCCTCCCCCCTTAAAAGAATCTCGGCCCGAGATTATAAGGTGAAAATGAGAGAGAGGACGGTGGAAAGTTACTGTATGTGCGACGTGAAAAAGTCGGGGTAGTTAGCGCGAAGAAAACCTTCGCTCTCCATGTCGCTTCATATACGGAGTGATTACTCCATAGAACTTTGTAGAACCACCACGTACGATTGTGTGTGGTTCGGGCCTTTTCATCAATGATCTGAACCGGTTCCTCCCGATATGTGAGATCCGGTTTCAGTTCTTCAATATCCCCCAGCTGAATGGTAGTTGATAGCTTAAGACACTTCCTCAGCTGAGAAATGTGAAAGACGTCGTGCATACCAAAAAGTACTTCTGGTAATTTCAGCCGGTATGCTACTGATCCACATCTTTCTGTAATCTGGAATGGACCGATGAATCGGGGTGCCACAACATACGATTGCGTGTGGTTCGGGCCTTTTCATCAATGATCTGAACCGGTTCCTCCCGATACGTGAGATCCGGTTTCAGTTATTCAATATCCCCCAGCTGAATGGTAGTTGATAGCTTAAGACACTTCCTCAGCCGAGAAATGTGAAAGACGTCATGCACACAGGAAAGTACTTCTGGTAATTTCAGCCGGTACGCTACTGATCCACATCTTTCTGTAATCTGGAATGGACCGATGAATCGGGGTGCGAACTTTCCTCTCACCTCGAATCTGTTTACACCCTTCATTGGACACACACGTAGATACACGTGATCCCCGACTTCGAATTGTAATGGGCGTCTTCTCCGGTCTGCATACTGTTTTTGTCGGGATTGGGCGGCCTTTAGGTTCGCTTGAATCAGCCGAACCTTTTCTTCTGCATGGTTGACAAGATCAATCCCAAAGATGACCCTTTCGCCGGACTCACACCAATTCAGCGGTGTGTGGCATTTTCTTCCGTATAGCGCCTCATAAGGCGCCATCTTGATGCTGGCTTGGTACCCATTGTTGTACGTGAACTCGGCCAACAGTAAGTGATCATCCCAATTCTTACCGTGGTTGATAGCACAAGCTCGTAACATATCTTCTAAAATTTGATTTACCCGCTTGGTTTGCCCATCTGTATGCGGGTGGTACGCTGAACTACGGATCAGTTTTGTCCCCAAAGAAGCATGTAGCTGCTCCCAAAAAACGGGACACAAATAAGGTGCCCCGATCTGATATGATGGTGCAGGGTACACCGTACAAGCATAAGATCCGTGAGATGTACAATTCAGCATACTTCTTGGCGTCGTAGTTGGTGTTACCGAGATAAAATGGGCAACTTTGGTGAGCCGGTGGACGATCACCCACACAGAATCATGCTTCTGAAATATGGTGGGTAAACCGACGATGAAGTCCATGCTCACATCCTTCCACTTCCAGGCAGGAACGCCCAGTGGTTGTAGCAGTCCCGGTTTTCTCATGTGGTCTGCTTTCACCCTTCAACATGTATCACACTCGGACACGTACTTTGTGATTTCCCGCTTCATTCGTGTCCACCAAAACTTGTTTCTGAGTTCTTGATACATTTTGTTGCTGCTGGAGTGAATAGAAAACTTTGACAAGTGAGCCTCATCAAATATTTTCTTCCGTAACTCCGGGTTACGGGGTACGACAATCCGGTCCTTGAACCATAGGACGCCGTCTCCGTCTTTCCGAAAACATTCAGCTTCCCACTGTCTACACGTCTCCGCAAATACGACATGCCCTTGTCATGTTTCTGAGCTGCCGCTATCTCTTCACGGATGGTGGGGATCAAAGCTAAGTTGTAAAGAGCTCTATGTGGAATCACATGCAATGGTGGCTCCCTCTCTTCCAACGGGGTGATGGTCCGATTGTTGACGTATTACTTGCGACTTAGCGCATATGCCACTACGTTTGCTTTGCCAGGGTGATAATTGATCTCTATTTCGTAATCCTTTATCAATTCTATTCATCTTCGCTTCCTCATGTTTAGCTCTTTCTGAGTGAATATGTACTTGAGGCTTTTGTGGTCGGTATATAAATGCACGAGGTTACCGAGTAGACAGTGCCTCCACATTTTAAGTGCGAGTACCACGGCAGCGAGCTCCAAGTCGTGAGTTGGATAATTCTGCTCATGGTTTCTGAGCTGCCGTGATCCATACGCGACCACCCTTCGATCTTGCATCAGCACACATCCGAGCCCAATGCCGGATGCATCGCAGTACACATAGAACGGTTTTGTTGTGTCTGGCTGCGCCAAAACCAGTGCTGATGTTAGGTGCTTCACTAATGCCTTGAACGCTGCTTCGCATGCTGGACTCCAAACATATTTGGTAGCCTTTTTCAGCAGCTCTATCACAGGCATGGCAATCTTTGATAAGTTCGGAATGAACCTCCGATAATATCCCGCGAGTCTGAGGAAACTCCGTACCTCGTGAACAGTTCTCGGGGACTTCCAATTCAGCACTTGTGTGATCTTACTCGGGTCTACAGCGATACCCTCCGCTGAGATAATATGCCCGAGAAAAGGCACTTGCGATATCCAGAATTTGTACTTGCTGAATTTCACATATAGTTTGTGATCTCGCAGCCGTTGCAAGACTATAAGCAATTGCTTTGTGTGTTCTTCCTCCGACTTGGAATATACCAATATGTCATCTATGAAGACCACGACAAACTTGTCCAGCTCTGGCATGAATACCGAGTTCATCAAGTACATGAAGTGAGCTGGAGCGTTGGTGAGGCCGAAGGACATGACTAGGTACTCATAAAGTCCGTACCTCGTCGAGAAAGTCGTTTTTGGAATGTCCTCAGCCCGTATCTTAATCTGATGGTACCCGGATCTTAAGTCCATCTTTGGAGCAGCCCGAACTTCATCTCCATCATGCGGAGCCATTTGTCCGTACGATGGGTTCATACGCCCTTGAGAATACCAGGGGATGAGTAGCCAGAAAGTAGGAGTAGGAGCTTTTTTGGCGCTCCTCACGATCTTGACGCCTCTCTGGTCGAGACGTATTCGCAATGAGAGTCTGCAGCAACTCCGCGTGCTGCTGATGAGAACCCGCCATCGCCGAAACGATGTCGGCCAATGTAACCATTGGCGGTGGCGGTTGTTGTTGTTGCTGTCCTGAGGAATCCTTGGGAGGCTGTTGGGAGGCCTCTCCCCCCTGACTGGAACCCCCAACGTTTGGGTTGGCACGAGTGCGAGTCATTCTGAAATTCAAAACAGCAGCGATCAGCACATGTCATACTTAAAATTCCATATGAAACAGTTGGTATTGAAGTGGCACATGAATAACTTGCACAACATTCACATATATTGATAAAGCATAAACTTTATACAAGATACATTATTCTCGGGTCTTCGAGAAGTCGTGCTCATGTCGCCACTACCTATACATATACTACTGTCTACACGACATGTCACCGATTACAAAAGTTTTTCCTACACCACCTTTGCTGCCCAACTTCGGCCGTGTCGGCCGGCCTTCCTAGCACCCCAAACGATTGAGAAAAAGGCCGTCAAGCATCAGTGGACCCTAGGAAAGATCGACATGAGCTCAACGGAGCTCGGAAATGGCTGTGATGGGCTGTCACCGTGCGACCTAGGCCGGAAATCAGGAATTCTCCTAAAACTCGAAGAAAAATAGTTTCCCCCAATAGTTCTTCGTGGATTTGGCTTCTATGAACTCGTACGGACACCTAGAAGTGCTTCCCTTCGTAAGAGGATGAGTGGTGCGGTGTGTATTACAAATTTTGCGAATCGGTCCGGGCATCCCTTTTGTATACCGTTGCAAAATCGTGAAATTCCGGCGTGGGTAGTTTATGTCACGCCACCGGGGCTTGCAGTAATGAAAGAGGGACTGAAGGCGAACCTTTTTGCTATTCTCAGCTCGGAGAACGACGGGATGTGGTGGCCGGACGGGTCATCCCCGTGACGGCGGCTTGGGTTGAACTGAGGAACGGAAGAATGTCGCGGTGGAGCTTGAGGAGAGTTGATCAGGGTCTGGAACCGATGCAACAACGTCAAGGAAGACTCGGCGCACTCGGTTATGGTCTCAGATTGCCGTGACAACCACAGGGTCGGCCGGGCGACAAGGGACCGAGAGCTCAGTCGAGCGGCGAGGTATTTCAGTTTTCTGGGTGAGAGCACGTCGGGACAGCGGCGAGAGGCAACGGGGACGGCTCGGGCGCGTAGATAAGGGACCAGAGAGGCGGTTCAGCGGCTTGGGTGGCAAGCAGCTGCTGGCCTCGCCGGCCTGGCGTGGTGGCGACTGCGGTGGGAGCCCGAGACCCAAGCACTCGGTGCCTCAGTCGGTTCTGTGATCTGTGAAGCTGACAGGTGGGTCCCAGCCGAGTTTTAACCTCTGAAGTTAACTTTCCTCTACTGTTCCAAACAGTAATCCGCCTAATACCCTCTAGGATTTGAATTATCTACCACATGCCCATTTGGAATTGATATAATTCAAATTGTGAAGTGTTTGACTAAATTTCAGCACATATGCAGTTTGAAATTCAAATAAAGTTTGAATTTTGCTAAACTTAGCTCATGTCAAGATCAACTCCAAATGGAGTGAAAATTGGTGTGTGAGCACACAAAAATGTGCTGAGTAAGAATATGCCTCCCACTTTTGAATTCATGGGATGGAAATAGTTTGAATTTGAGTTCAAACTACCCTCTTTCTAGTTGTACCCAAAATTACCTCAAAACTGTTTTGGTTTTGGGTAAATTTTGGCATGAGCATTCCTAGCAAGGTGTTGGAGTTTTTCAAATGCTCAGCCCCTAGATGATGCATGTGGGAAATGCCACTTTTGCATTTTGTGAGTTTCTTCTCTAATGATCATGTTGATGGTGTTTACTTGCTCTTCAAATGTGTTCACCAAGTTTCTTCAAATGAAGTGTGTGTGGTGATGAACACTTTGAATATGTGCCCAAAAACTTAGGCCCTTACATTCCTCCCCCATAAAGAATCTCGTCCCGAGATTATAAGGTGAAAATGAGAAAGAGGACGGTGGAAAATTACCGTATATGCGACATGAAAAAGTCGGGGTAGTTAGCACAAAGAAATCCTTCGCTCTCCCATGTCGCTTCGTCTACGGAGTGATTACTCCATAGAACTTTGTAGAACGACAACGTACGGTTGCGTGTGGTTCAGCACTTTTCATCAATAATCTGAACCGGTTCCTCCCGATACGTGAGATCCGGTTTCAGTTCTTCTATATCCTCCAGCTGAATGGTAGTTGATAGCTTAAGACACTCTTTCAGCTGGGAAATGTGAAATACGTCGTGCACACCGGATATTGCTTCTGGTAAATTCAGCCAGTATGCTACCGATCCACATCTTTCGGTAATCTGAAATGGACCGATGAATCGGGGTGCCAACTTTACTCTCACCCCGAATCTGTTCACGCCCTTCATTGGAGACACACGTAGATATACGTGATCCCCGACTTCGAACTGTAATGGGCGCCTTCTCCGGTCCGCATATTGTTTCTGTCGGGATTGGGCGGCTTTTAGGTTCGCTTGAATCAGCCGAACCTTTTCCTCCGCGTTGTTGACAATATCAATCCCGAATGTAAACCTTTCGCCAGACTCACACCAATTCAGTGGTGTGCGGCATTTTCTCCCGTATAGCGCATCGTAAGGCGCCATCTTGATGATGGCTTGGTACCCATTGTTGTACGAGAACTCGGCCAACGGTAAGTGATCATCACAATTCTTACCGTGGTTGATAGCGCAAGCCCATAGCATATCTTCTAAAATTTGGTTTACCCGCTCAGTTTGCCCATCCGTCTGCGGGTGGTATGCTGAACTACGGATCAGCTTCGTCCCCAATGCAGCATGTAGCTGCTCCCAAAAACGGGACACAAATAAAGTGCCCCGATCCGATATGATGGCGCGGGGTACGCCGTATAAGCATAGGATTCGTGAGATGTACAATTCAGAATACTTCTTGGCGTTGTAGTTTGTGTTGACCGGGAAGAAATGGGCAACTTTGGTGAGCCGGTCGACGATCACCCACACAGAATCATGCTTCTGAAAAGTGGTGGGTAAACCGACGATGAAGTCCATGCTCACATCTTCCCACTTCTAGGCGGGAATGCTCAGTGGTTGTAGTAGTCCCGGTTTCTTTATATGGTCTGCCTTCACCCTTCGACATGTATCTCACTCGGACACGTCCTTTGCGATCTCCCGCTTCATCCGTGTCCACCAAAACTTGCTTCTGAGTTCTTGATACATTTTGTTGCTGCCATGGTGAATAGAAAACTTTGACAAGTGAGCCTCATCAAAGATTTTCTTTCGTAGCTCCGGGTTACGGGGTACGACGATCTGGTCCTTGAACCATAGGACGCCGTCTCCGTCTTTCCGGAAACATTTCAGTTCCCCACTGTCTATACGTCTCCGCAAATGCGACATGCCCTTGTCATTTTTCTGAGCTGCTGCTGTCTCTTCACGGATGGTGGGGATCAAAGCTAAGTTATAGAGAGCTCTATGTGGAATCACATGCAATGGTGGCTCGCTCTCTTTCAACGGTGTGATGGTTAGATGGTTGACGTGTGACTTGCGGCTCAGCGCATCCGCCACTATGTTTTCCTTGCCGGGGTGATAATGGATCTCTATTTTGTAATCCTTTATCACTTCTAACCATCTTCGCCGCCTCATGTTCAGCTCTTTCTGAGTGAATATGTACTTGAGGCTTTTGTGGTCGGTATATAAATGCACGAGGTTACCAAGTAGGTAGTGCCTCCACATTTTAAGTGCGAGCACCACGGCAGCGAGCTCCAAGTCGTGAGTTGGATAATTCTTCTCATGGTTTCTGAGCTGCCGTGATCCATACGTGACCACCCTTCGGTCTTGCATCAGCACACATCCAAGCCCAATGCCGGATGCATCACAGTACACATCGAACGGTTTTGTTGTGTCTGGCTGCACCAAAACTGGTGCTGATGTCAGGTGCTTCACTAATGCCTTGAACACTGCTTCACAGGCTGGACTCCAAACATATTTGGTAGCCTTCTTCAGCAGCTTCGTCATAGACTTGGCAATCTTCAAGAAGTTCGGAATGAACCTCCGATAATATCCCGCGAGTCTGAGGAAACTCCGTACCTTGTGAACAGTTCTCGGGGACTTCCAATTCAGCACTAGTGTGATTTTGCTCGGGTCTACAGCGATTCCCTCCGCTGAGATAATATGCCCGAGAAAGGCACTTGCGATATCCAGAATTCGCACTTGCTGAATTTTGCGTATAGCTTGTGATCCCGCAGCTGTTGCAAGACTATACGCAGATGCTTCTTGTGTTCTTCCTCCGACTTGGAATATACCAATATATCGTCAATGAAGTCCACGACAAACTTGTCCAGCTCCGGCATGAATACCGAGTTCATCAAATACATGAAGTGAGCTGGAGCGTTGGTGAGGCCGAAGGACATGACCAGGTACTCATATAGTCCGTACCTCGTCGAGAAAGCCGTCTTCGGAATATCCTCAGGCCGTATTTTAATATGATGGTTCCCGGATCTTAAGTCCATCTTGGAAAAGATCTTTGCTTCAACCAACTGATCAAACAATATGTCGATCCGTGGCAACGGGTACTTGTTCTTGATGGTTAAGGCTTTAGTGGAAGTTTTATTTATGGACTATCCAGAAATAATGAATGAGATTCGTGCACTTCTGAGTTGAAGTGCACAATTCGGAGGACGGTTTCTAAAACAGCGCCGTGGCGGGTTAACCACGACATCCCTAAGATGACATCGATCTTTTGTCCCTCTAGAACTATGAGAGACGTAGGGTATACTCTACCCTCTAAGCATAATGGCGCTTTTGGAACCATCATGCTTGCTGAAATTTTCCCACCCGGTGAACAAATCAAATATGGACTATCGGTGGGTAGTATTTGCAAGCTGTATTTAGCAATAAAAGCTTGGCTAATGAAGCTATGCATGGCGCCTGAATCAAATATCACTATAGCGGGATGCTGGTGGAGTTGGAACATACCCTCAAGGATTGGTTCACCCTCCGGCACGTCCTCTATGGCAAGTTGGTGGACGGTGCTGGGCCTAGGGTTTGCCCGCCGCGCATTAGTGGGGTTCCGGGGCTGATTCATCCCTGGAAGTTGCAGTGCAACTCCGCCGCCTTGCCTCTCCGGACAATTGTTGGCGAAGTGTCCTAGACGACCACATTTGTTGCATGTGGCTGCTGCTTGGCCGGTGTTCGGGGGACGAAAGCTCGGCATGCGCTGCTGAGGTGCATACGAACGCGGCATCGCCCGATGCTGCTGTTGTTGCTGCAGAGGTGGGACTGGTAGTGCCGGCCTGAATGCCGGTGGAGAATAGGGCCGACTGCAGAATGGCATTGGCCTCTGCGGTGGCTGCCAGCGTGGACCCGATGGTGGGCGATTCACCATCCGATATTTTTGAGAAGGATCACCTCCTTCTCCGCTGCTTTGCGGCGCGCTTCGCTTTCTCTCCGCTGCTGCTAACTCCTTGCCAGAGTCCTCCTGAACAATCGCAGCATCAATAATGTCATTGAGGCTGCCGCGATTGAACATCGCCAGCTTGTCCTTCAGGAGCGGGTTAAGCCCCTGGTAGAAATGATCCCGCCGCTTCTCGTCGGTATCGGCGTGATACGAAGCGTAGATCACAAGATCATTGAACGCCCTGGAGTATTCCAGCGTGTTCCGGCTCTCTTGCTGCAGGCGTAAGAACTCCTGCGTCTTCCTCTTCATGAGACCCGGCGATATGTGATAGGCCCTGAAGGCCGTCCGGAATTCCGCCCAGGTCATGACTCGCTCGGTGGGCTGCGAAGCACAATAGTTTGCCCACCACACGCTCACGGACCCCTGGAGCTGTTGGACCGCGAACTGAGTTTTGCGCTGCTCACTCACTTGGAGCAGCCCGAACTACATTTCCATCGAACGGAGCTAGTTGTCAGCATCGAGGGGTTCATCCGCCCTTGAGAATACCGGGGGATGAGTAGCCATAAAATCAGAGTAGGAGCTTTGTTGGCGCTCCTTGCAATCTTGACGCCTCTCCGGTCGAGACGTATTTGCAATTAGAGTTTGCAGCAACTCCGTGTGCTGCTGATGAGATCCCGCCATCGCAGCCACGATGTCAGCCAACGTAACCGTTGGTGGTGGCGGTTGTTGCTGTTGCTGTTGCTGCTGTTGCTGTCCCGAGGAGTCCTCAGGAGGCTGTTGGGAGGTCTCTCCCCCCTGACTGGAACCCCCAACGTCCGGGTTGGCACGAGTACGAGTCATTCTGAAATTCAAAACAGCAGCGATTAGCACATATCATGCTTAAAATTCCATATGAAACAGTAAGTATTTGAAGTGACGCATGAATGATTTGCACAACATTGACATACATTGATAAAGCATAAACTTTATACAAGATACATTATTCTCGGGTCTCTGAGAAGTCGTGCTCATGTCGTCACCATCTATACATACGCTACTGTCTACACGACACGTCACCGATTACAAAAGTTTTGGTTACATCACCCTTGCTGCCCTACTCGGCAATAGTAACCTCCTACTCGGAGTAGAACTCGACCTCCTGTGGGTCGTCCTCCTCCGCTACCTCTGCTGGTGGCTCCGGGTCCATGACCTCCTCTTCCGGTTCAGGTTCCTCCATCGCCGGGATACCCAAAACCATGGGTACGGCACCTACCAGGAGGTACGAGGTCCTGCAACGCGTGCACCTCGTCCATGGCCTGGTTGTAGTCCTCTTCCCAGCCATGCCCTTCCTCAATCGCGTCATCACGCTCTTGAGTGAGGACCTCATTCTGCTGGGTCAGGGCCTGCACTTGTTGTTGTAAAGTCGTGATGTCGATGCGGCTTTTCTTTTTCGCCTTATTCAGACGATGCAACTGACTATGTTGTTCGTTCAGTCGCTTTATCGTCCGAAGGAGAACATTGCGGAGTGCGCTGTGAGCACTCTCGAAATGGTCTCCACGGCTGGTGCTCTACTTGAGCTTCACGGCGAGACAATCCGTATGACCAGCTTGGCTGTCCATCACGGCCTTTCCGGCCCTCAACTGGAGGCTGAGGTTTGCCTCCGCGGGATTGTACCTTGGGCAACCCGGATCTGTTGCCTCCATGTACCTTTCCCCCCATACATGATTAGCTTGTCCCTCCACCGGAACGAGCGCGTATGGAGTGCCCTCCATAGCTCTCACGTGTAGTTGGCAGAAACGCGACATGGTGTCGCGAGCTGCCACTTGCCACCTTCCCTCCGCTTGTCTACCTCTCACCGTGACGCTGAACGGCGCCCAACCGGTTGGCGTGGGTCCTGCAGGAACTTCGACCTGGATTGTCCACATCTTGTTCCCCTCCTCGCCTTCTTCCTTGGTGAAGTACTGTGGAATCTCAACGTACCCAAAATATTGAAGCATTTGCCTCAACACTTCCAGATAACCGCTGTGGTGAGAACAGTGGGATACCACCCATCGGTTCTCCAGTTGGTTGTCCGCTGTCATCTGTAGAAACATATTTGAAAAATGTCAAATATTTATTTCAACAGTAAATCATTGAATTATAACATAAAACATGTCATTGGAGTCATAAAACTTGGAAACACAACTCAAACTTAGAACAAATTTGATTGCTGGTCTGCTGCCCAAACTGACAGCCCTGACCAGTTTCCGTTTCAACCTGATTTAGACCATGCTAAAGGCAAACCATTTCTGGAGCTCAACATCAAAGTTAAAGCTAACTTTAATAGCTTTCCAGAAAGTATTTATTTGGCCTAAGATCTGTCCTGGTTCAAAAGTTATGAGATTTCAAAGTTGACAGAATTTCTGGAGAAAATTGGATAGCACCTCCCCGCTTGAGGTACTGATTTGATCCAAGAATTCCAGTTAATTCTACACCAAATTTGACAAAACTTTCTGTTACAAAGTTGTAACACCTCTCATGAAATTTTGAAAACTACCTCATTTTCTATTTTTGGATTTTTATGCAGGAAGTTATGCTCAATTTACAGAGAGTATTTGCTCTGCCCTGTTTTCTGGACAGTTTCAACTCTACTGCGTTTTTCGACTACTTAAGGGATGAAACACCTCTGGACATCAATAGAAAAGTTATAAAGCTCTTCCAAAGATTTCAAGAAATATATTATATGACCCCAACCTCGAAATAACTCAATCTCTAACCTCTGATTAACTTCAGCCTTATTTCAGCTGAAAACAGGGGACTCTATCCTTAGTATCCTATAAGTTGAAAACTTGTTAACTTTGGATATCCTGATTAAGGGAAGGAGTTACATCAAAATTTTAGTGCTATAGATTGAAACTTTTCAGTTTTACAATGAAGTTGCTCATTTAGTGGGGTGTGACGTCGATGCGTCACCAGTTCATGTCGGTACTACGTCCTCACAACGAAAAACCTATACCTGACTTAGCTGGCTTCGTTAGTTCAGTGGCACTAAGCGTCTCTTGCACACGGATGCTACACGTATACCGTTTCGTGCTTAGACTACCTGCAAATAACTCATACAATCGTCAGACCCGGCTGCACACTGAGCCGGTATCCATACAGTTCATACACCCGGCCGTCATCACTCGCCCGGATGTTCTCAAGCCAAACACGCTTTGAGCTACGTGTTCACGTTACAGACCACGTGACGGGGCCTCCCAAACTTGCCCAAATCATGATAGGAAAGGGCGTTGCTCGAATACCCCAAACGACATGAAGAGTCGTAGAGGATATTAAAGAGGGTCGGGTTACCTGCCACCCGTGGGGCTCCACCCTTCAGCTTGTGCGCACTGGTGGACTGCGCTTACGTGCACCCCCCCAAGACATAAAGCGTCCCGAGATGCACGATTTTCAGACATAAGCAAATAGGTAAGTATGTCACTTTCTATACACTAATAACATCCTTATATGGGCTACTAACTCGTTCCTCACCGAATTTTTGAAAAAGATGACCCTTGTAGTGCGTTAAACCTAAAGCATGCTCTGATACCACACTGACGGGGCCCCAACGGCATCGTCGAGCCAGGATCACGCTGAGGGGTGCTGCGTTGCACAACACCGGATAACGCACATCAAAGATACAAAACGGAAGCAAAGTTTTATTACATAAACAGGTTTATGAACATTTGTACAACAAAATATGTTCCGTTTACACTCACGGGTGTAGACTACGCATCGAGTTCACGTTCAGCCCGTGAATGTGTTCCCGCTAGCACGCACACACACTAACACGGCGGCGTGCATGACTCCCACTTGACGGGGTTCCCCTCCTGGGGTTCCGTCTCCTCCTCGGGAGTCCCTTCCTCATAAACCCCTGCAAAAGCTTCAAACACAAGCAGTGAGCACGATGGCTCAGCAAGGCTGACCCATCTCTCCTATACATGAAACTTCTACATGAATGATTTTAGGGTACATGAGGTAAAATAAGTTGCAAAGGACTCACCTAATTAATGGAACCTTACTTTCAAGTTTTAGCAGCAGGTTGTGGAGATCCATAAGCTAAGGCACATGAGAGAGCCGCAATCATGAGAGAAACGCATTTCTCTCATGTACTTTGCCCAAAGTTGAAAAGAACTTTAATTAGCTCTAAACTACAACAAGACATTAACAATCAAAGCATATCTTTCAAATCAGCAAACCTTTAACATGTGTCTAGCCTGTTCTTTATGTCACGGTACAGTGAACAAGTGGCACTCACTGATTGCGAGCGACGGTGATTATAATCGATTTACTCCTGCAGGGTTACCCGAATAACCCGTCGCGTACGGCCGTACTCGATGTTGCCTACAGCGACCATCATGGACGTCGTACGCAACCACCTTTCACCCGTCAGCCAAATATTGAACCGGTCCTATCGTACCGAGCAAGAGGTCTCTGCGCACGCATCCGCAGTGCTGCCAGCCGATTTACACCTCAAGCTCTCAACCTACCCTCTGAACGACAGGCAATGCCTCAATACCAAGCTATTCGAGTTACATCGGTTTCCCGGTTCCCATATAGCCGGTAGGTGTGACACCCACATTTTCGACTTCTGCATGTATTCATGTTTCATGTAGAAAAACATTTTTTAATAAGTTGAAACCGAGAAAGAATAAAAAAGTTAGCCAAAAAGAGCAAATTCTAAATTACAGAGAGCGCCGAAGACAACTCCCGCGGCTCACTGGCCACGTGGCGTGTTCGGAGCTCATCTCTGCAAATGAGGAGAGGTCCGCCGCTAAACTGGCTACGTGGCAGGCTCGGGGCTCGTCTCTGCGGAAGGGGCGAGGTCCGACCCCGTGGGACACGTGTTGCCCCCGGAGCTAGCCTCTGTGGAGGAGCGAGGCCAGTCCTGCAGGACACGTGTTGGCTGCGGAGCTAGTCCCTGCGGAAAAGAGAGGACCAGTCGCACGGGACACGTGTCGCTCTCGGAGCTCATGTCCGAGAGGTCCAGCCCAACCAGATACGTGTCGCTCTCGGAGCTCTTCTCCGAGAGGTCCGGTCCTATTGGACACGTGTCACCTCCGGAGCTCATCTCCAGGAGGTCCGACATCACTGGACACGTGTCACCTCCGGAGCTCATCTCCGGGAGGTCCGACGCTGATGGACACGTGTCAACCTCGGAGCTCGCCTCCGAGCAGAAAGGAAGTCTGACACTGACACGTGGCACCCCCGGAGCCACCATCGAAGAGAGGGGGATGTCCAGAACTGACACGTGGCGTTCCCGGAGCTCGCCTCTGTTGAGAGGGAAGGTCCCGACTCACCAGACACATGGCGCACGCGGAGCTCGTCTCTGGAGAGAGGGGAGGTTCCCGCCTGCCAGGACGCGTGGCGCACACGGAGCTCACCTCTGAGGGAGAGGTAGGTCTCGCCCGCCTGACACGCGTCACAACCGGAGCTTGTCTCTGCGGAAATGGGAGCCCAGGTCTCCGCAGAACACGTGGAGCTTCCGGAGCTCATCACCGCGTAGGGACGCGATTCTGAAGCAGTTCTTCTCCCATGAACAAGTGCCCGACACGGAGGAAACCGACACGAACTCTTCTACGTTGATACTACAACCAAATCAATTGAAGATAAGTTGTTATGATTAAAAAACAATCTGAATAGGACTCTTATTCGAATTCCGATCAGAGTAGGACTCTTCTCTTCCCGATTATAAATAGAACCCGAAAACAACCCCTCGGTCGTAACATCTTTTCTAAGTCGACAACTTAGAAGCCCTAGCCCCCAAACTCGCCGAGCTAAACCCCTTCGCCGGAGTTTGACCACCGGAAGAGACCGCCGACGAGCCTGGATCACGATTGTCATCGCCGGAGGAGAGCCGACGATCTGTCTTGCGAGGAGGAAGGACCGAAGAAAGTAAGGTAGGTTTCCAATACCACCTTACGACACCATCGCATTTTCTTTGCATCTGTTCTTCGATTCCTCTCGAACAGAAGCTTTTTCGTGGACAGATCACGTGTTGATCGGTTTGATCTAAAGTCAAGATCATTGCCACGTCCACAATTGATCTTTACATCTCTGTTCATCGTAAAACCCATGGAAGCCATGCAAGAACACGTACAAACTAAACTGCATCATAGGCTTAATATGCATATGCATCATTGCATCTTAAAGTAGAGTTTGTGCATGATGATTGATTGCTATGAATCTTGTATGTGCATGATCGCGTATAGAAGGACAAGCTCAGGGAGCTACCTATGACGGACTACAACAGCAAGAATTTGAGCAACAGGAACCACAAGAACAAGGCAAGTGCTCCTTGACCATATTGATCCCATATTTTGGAAAATTGTTTGTTTGCGAAAAGGTGTGTGTGCTTGAGTCAAAATTTGATGGGAAACCCTTTTATAGAAGTTTACTAGTTCTGGTTAAACCACCCTTGTCGCCGGGAAAGTTATGAGTCGGGTATGGTTTTTGCTTTCATGCTTCGCTGAGTCCACGGGATTTTGGGAAGCGAGATAGATGTGTCTAGCTAACTGCACTCGTGAGAAACTGATGTTGTTAATGAACATGAATCGGAGGGAGATCTAGGAAATCCTTGGTTTGTGGATGAGGTGGTATGAGATGGTGGTTACTTGTCGTAGATCTAAGCACCGGTTCATGCGAGCCATGCCAGGATAACAGTGCCACCACAAGGCCAAGTATGGGTGCTGCTTAGCTGAGTAATTAGGTAAGTTACTAGATTGTTATGGACCATGGAAGGCGCGGGGAATGGGAGTCGAGTGAGGACTGCCCTGGAAACTGCATGGCACAAAAGGGGGCCCGTGGATGGGAGAATTGGAGATTCTAGCCTGCCGATGAAACCTTAGTGAGTCCGTACATCTAGTAACCTCATTGTAAAGGCTATTTTGTGATCTCTTGGCCATACACCGAACGGTTGTGTACTGGTATAATGGAGGTTCTGCAGTCGCCGACGGGTGACGAAATCACAAACTTGTGGGTAAAGAGGTACAAACTCTGCAGAGTCTAAAACTATCATGATAGCCAAGCTTACGGTCATGAGCGCCTGGACAACCCACATGATTAGTTGGGATGGGTTTGGATGGTTTGGTTTTGGTTATGGTTTGGTCTTTGGATTTGGTTTTCGGGACTGATTGAGTCCAGGTAATGAGATTGGTTGCATGACTGTTGAGTCATGGCAACGAGATTTGGGTCTTGGAATGAGACGGAATTGATTATGATGAATGGTAATGAATACGAGATGGTATTCATGAGATGATAGTGAATACAAGATGGTATTCATGAGCAAAGTTGATGTATGGTTGAGACATGGAAAAGGATGGATCATAATGGAGGTATGTTAATGTTGGGATTATATTCACTTAAAGCTGAGTTGCTGTTTTTATCGTGTTTTGAGAAATAAACTTTGCTTTCTGCAATGAGCCTTTTTATACCTTCCTTGCTGTGAGCTACATATCATATTTTTCCGCACTTGCTGAGTACATCATGTACTCAAACTTGCATTATTACTTCATCATCAGCAACAGGAGAGGAGTACTATGAAGACCACATGGAGGATTAGACGTGTAATCTGTCCTCAACCTTGCCTATGGAGTAGAGATGGATCCGCTGCTGTTGCTTAGTTGCTTCTGCAATAGTTAGAAGACTTCCGCTGCTAAGATTAGACTTCCGCTGCTAGATTAAAGACTTCCGCTGCTAGCATGAGTTTTGAGACTCATGAGACTTTGTAACAAAACCATGTTCATTCGTGGTAATACATATTATAAATTCAGTTTGTGGATGATATGTGTATGTGTGATGAACATCCTAGGCACACATACGCATCAGTTCTCGGTTCTGTGTTCTACAGAATCGAGGGCACCACAGTAGGTCTTTGGTACTGTTCTAGCTTGTTCAACAGACCCGCACACGGCTAGGTCCTCAATCGACACAAGCGGAGCTATGGCACCTAGGCCTCAAAGTCCTGCTGCCCTTACTCTCTGCTCGGTCTCATTTTTCTTGCCATGTATTTCATTTGCTATCTTACCCGAGCAATGTGCCTCTAGCCTATTCTCGTGAGTAGTTCCGACTACTCGACTTGTACCGCATCCTACACTATCTTAGCATTTGCAGTAGCTAACGAGGTTTTCATACCTAATCCCAACCCAGAGTTTTCTTGGATATGCAATTGGGTTTCAAACAAGACTCTAATGCAAGAATTAAGTGGGTGCTTAAAGTAAATTCCCAAAACAGTAAAAATTTGTAAAAAGGTTAATGCGAACCGGAGCTTGCCTTGCTGCTCTTGATCGTAGGCTAGCTGCTCCTCTGGGGTGATGAAGTCTAATACTTCGGGTTCCTCCTCAACCTTAGCGACTACATATGATAAATACAAATATGTGTCAATTTAAATGCATTTGAATTGAAGTTTAAACCTGTGAGAGTTATAAGTCTTACTAGACAGACCCAATAACTCTGAAATTTTTACTGTGATTTGGATACAACCTAAACAGAGATTTGGCCAAGTTTCATCTGCAGCAAAGCTAAATTGAGCCCTCCACAAATAATTATGTACTTGGCCTTACTTGGAGCTCCTAGGATGTTTTAGGGATTTTCATGGAGCAAGCCACGATATTCTAAAAACTAGATTTTCAGAGGGTTCTAATAGAGTTGGTCTCACTTAATTTGAAGGTTCCTAGCTATAGATATGAGCTAAACAATTTCAGAGAAATTCTGAAAATGTTTCTGGACATTTTCTATTTTCTATGGAACAGTTTTATAAATCACACCATTAGGTGGATCAAATGAGCTCAAAAGGATCTGAATTTTTATGGTAGCTCAGGGATATTTTGGTGAACATCCCAGCAAAATTTCAGAATTTTCCTCCAAAGGGTTCTCCAGTTAAAATTCTAAACAGTTTAAACTTGATTTGTTGGAAAGTACTCAGAGAGCTGAATCCAACAAAATTTGGTTCACTCGATTTGGAGTTTCCTAGACAAAGTTATGTGGGTTTGAAATTTGAACTAAATCTGATAATCCGGGAAATGATTAAATTGCTACGCGTGGGACCGAGGCTACGTGTCCACTTCTCAGCGGTCGACACACGGGGCTACGGAGTCTCTCGCGCGCAGCCGCACCCGATCCGGTGCCACAGCTAGTCCCAGGTTTAAAATATCGGCCACGGACACTTGGGACCGGGGGCTTCGTCTACCTCCGGCCTCCCACGCTGGGCCGCCGCGAACCCTTGCCGGAGTGCTTGCCGGTGGCCTCTGCCGTGTGCCAAACTCCATGATCTTGGCCGCCTCTGCCTAATTCCACCCGGGGAACACGATGTTGGGCTCAGCTCGTCGTGACAATCACCAGAACACGGCCGG
The DNA here is from genome assembly GCA_030760725.1 of Neostapfia colusana. Taxonomy (NCBI): domain Eukaryota; kingdom Viridiplantae; phylum Streptophyta; class Magnoliopsida; order Poales; family Poaceae; genus Neostapfia; species Neostapfia colusana. Next base: position 35,012,062 of record JASWHV010000009.1, on the reverse strand, counting down.
CGGCGAGCGGCAGCTACGGAAGAACTTTCGGCCATGCCGGCCGGACTTCCTAGTGCCCCAAAAGATCGAGCTATCGGACGTAGAGCATAAGTGGACCCTAGGGAAGCTCGGCATGGGCTCGAGGCAGCTCGGGAGAGGTCCTAAGTAAGCTCTCACCATGCGCCCGATACTTCCCGAATAAGCCGCCGTTGGCAAGCTTGGAAATACGCCATGTACAGGGGTTTTCATGCTAGGTGTTGTGAAGCCAACTTGTGCGCCACTGAGTCTAGTTCCTATGTATGAAGTTTTGTGGAATTTAAACGAGAACCAAACGGGAATTTCAAAGTTTCTTACCCGAAGGTGACTTTGCACCGGCTGGAAGCAAACTGCAAAATTCGCCGTCGACGCTCAACCTCTTAGCTCAAGCTTCGGAGGTGAGCTGTAGGTGGTCCTTGCGTGTCCGGAAACAGCTTGGCTTGGCCGTGACAAGACCGGGATGAGGCTGCCCACGAGAGCACCTCCTCTCGGCTTTGTAGCGGCCGCTGCGGAACGGTGTGGTTCTCGGTGTATGGAGCACGAGCTCACTTGGTGACGGTGTAAGAGGGTTGTGGGGAATCCTATGGTGCTGTTTTGCAGCTCATCCGAGGCTCACACGCGAGTTTGGCGGGTGGCCGAAGATCGAAGGAGCAGCGGCTGCTCTGATCAATTTCTTGCGCGAGGGAGCAACGAAGTGATCGGTTCTTCCTTCGATCGGGTCGGCTGCAGAGATAAGAGGGAGGGGCGACGTCGGTTGAAGCAGCTCAGACCGAGCAGGAGCTGTCCCGGCGATCAGCTCGGTGGCGCTCTCGGAGGAAGCCCGAGAAACCGAGTGCCCTACCTTCAGTCGGTTGAAGTTGATAGTGAGGCTGACATGTGGGTCCCACCCAAGTTTTAACCTCTGAAACTAACTCTCCTATACTGCTCCAAACAGTAATCCCTCTAATGCCCTCTAGAATTTGAATTATCAACCAAATGCCCATTTGAAGTTGATAGAATTCAAATTGTGAAGTGTTTGAGTTAATTTTCAGCACATATGCAGTTTAAAATTCAAATGGAGTTTGAATTTGCTAAAACTAGCTCATGTTAAGATCAACTCCAAATGGAGTGAAAATTGGTGTTTGAGCTTACAAAAATGTGCTGAGTATGAATATCCCTCCCACTTTTGAAGTCATGGGATAAAAGTAGTTTGAATTTGAATTTGAGTTCAACTACCCTCTTTTTAGATATACCCAAAAAGACTTCAAAAAGGTTTTTGATTTGGGTGAAACTTGGCATGAGCATTCCTAGCAAGGTGTAGGAGTTTTTCATATGCCCAGGCCCTATATGATGCATGTGGGAAATGCCACTTTCAAAAGGGGGGATTTGCTTTCAAAACCTTTTCATGTGAATTGGCTAATGTTCGGATTCTATGTGGTGTTGCCAATGCATTCATCAAGGGGAAGATTGTGAGACCTATGTGTGCTGAATACATTGACAATTAGAATAAAAGTCAGGATTTACATTCAAATTTTTGAATATTGCCGAAATAACCGCTTCGGAGTGTACAAACTTTCACTCACATGAGCTGCACGTGAGTCGACATAGTTGATCTTTACAAATGTGTTTTTGGGAGTAACTGTTACTCTTTACTCAGTTCGAATTGTCCATACTTTCTCATCGCATTTCAGGACTAACTGTCACTGTAGAGCAGCTGTTTTCATAGTGTTAATTTTTGGTCAATCTGTTTTTAACTTGCAATGTTTCGAACTTGCTTGTTGGCTTATGGAATGTTTTCTTAGTATTATCTTACTAAGTTTTTGATGTGTTATAGCTGATTATTGTAGTTAATACATTGCTATGTATGTTTATGTGAGGTGCTCATGTAAGGCGTTGTGGTTTTCGGACTAACGTGAGTCAAGTCGCGGAGTTGTGCTCGAAAAGAAGTGGATATTTGTTTATGTGCAGGTGTTGCTTGAGGTCAAGACATGGCTGTTGATTGAGATCATTGAACTAGTCTTAAGGAGAAGATGAGGTTCAACAACCAAATTCAGGAGGAATTGTGGTTGAGCTGATCGAAAGTTCACGCAGCATGTTTGGGTCAAGAACAATGCATATGAAGGTGTTGTGAACGTTTTGGAAAGTGTTTGCATGTATGCAAAGGGTGCATGGACGTGGCTACATTATTCCAAGGCGTGGCGAAGAGATATGAAAGTGAAGATATTGTTGAAAAGGAGAGACAGCTAATGATATCAAAGTTGACAAAACAAGAAAGATTGTTCATAGTAGCTTTGTGAATGAAAGCCATTGCTCCCAGCCCGGTTTTCCCCACTAACCAATTACGTTATGACCACTGTTCAACCGGCTGGATTTTGCGCTCGGACTGCGCCTGAGGCGGTTATGGTTCGTTTATGGAAAGTTTCGAGTTGGTTATAATAGGATTTTGTGTTAGGCACAAAGTATAGTTGTTTTAGGAATGTTTGGGACGTTCCTAAGGAGTTAGAAAGTCTTAAGATTGCTTCTATCTGTGTATAGAAGAGTCTTGAGCAGTTTTGGAAAGTTAGAGTTTGAATCCAAGTAGGAGTCGGAATCCTAGTTTGAATTCGGTTGGCCTTAGGGCTGCTTATATAAGCAAGGGAGGCCAAGGATCGTGTAGAGCATGACTTGTGGCTGCTTCTCTTGAGTTTTGATCAATAGAATTCGTATTTTAGAGGAGCATTGGTGCCTCGTTCGTCCGACTTGTTTCACACAAGTTTTTCCTCGGCGAGTTTCTGGACAGACCGACGTTGCTTAGGTATTTTCATCATAACTCGTGTTTTACTGATCCAATTGACGTGATTTATTTTGGTTTGTCTTCACAACTTGACTATTTATCATCTGTGAAAATTTCACGGTCATTGGATTTGTGGTTTTTGATCTACACGAGTTTCTTTGCAGCATTGCAGAGCAGTTCTTCAAATCAGGTACAACAGATTGACCTTCGTCTAGTATTTTGATCATAGCTCAAGTTCTTCTTACTGCTTTGTAAAGGCCTCAGTTTTTGACACATTCAAAGTGTTCATCACCACACACACACACACCTCATTTGAAGATAGTTGATGAACACATTTGAAGAACAAGAAACCATTATCAGCATGCTCACTAGAGAATAAACTCGCAAATGCAAAAGTGGTATTTTCCACATGCATCATCTGGGGGCTGGGCATATGAAAACTCCTACACCATGCTAGGAATGTTCATGCCAAGTTTCACCCAAATTCAAAACCTTTTTGAGGTCCTTTTGGGTATAGCTAGAAAAAGGGTAGTTTGAACCTAAATTCAAATTCAAACTGTTTTTATCCCAAGGGTTCAAAAGTGGGAGGCATATTCTTACTCAGCACATTTTTGTGAGCTCACACACCAATTTTCACTCCATTTGGAGTTGATCTTGACATGAGCTAAGGGTAGCAAATTCAAACTTTATTTGAATTTCAAACTGAACATGTGCTGAAATTTAGTCAAACCAAACCTAATTTGAATTCTAACCAATTCAAATGGCTCAGGGGTAGATAATTCAAGTCACCATGGGCTTTGTGGGGACTACTGTTTACAACAGTAATATGGAGTTAAGTTCAGAGGTTAAAAGGGAAATGGGACCCACATGTCAGCCACTGGAGAGAATTCTACCGACTGAAGACTGAACCTGGTTACTCGCGCCCTACCGAGCTGCCGCCACGGCGAAGAAACGGCGAGGACAGCAGCTGCTTGCCACCCTCGGCCGATGAACCGCCTCCCGGGGCCCTTATCTATGCGCCCGAGCGGTCGCCGGTGCTCCCCATCACTACCCCGACGTGTTCTCGCCCAACAGACTGAAACCCCTCGCCGCCCGAGTGATCTTCGGTCCCTCATCGCCCAGCCAACCCCAAGGCTCCCACGGCGATCTGTGACCAGCACCAGGTGCGCCAAGCCCTCCTCGACACCCTCATGTCGGTTCCTGGCTCGGAGCAGTCCTTCCCGAACTCCACCGCGACGATCTTTCCTCTGCCGGTTCAGCTCGAGCCGCCACCGTGGGAACGATCCATCCGGCCACCACAGCCCACCGTTCACCGAGCTGTGAACAGCAAAGGGGTTCGCCTTCAGTCCCTCTTCCATTTCCGCAAGCTCCGGTGGCGTGACAAAGACCGCTCACGCCGGAATTTCATGTTTTCACGACGGTGTGCAAAAGTGGAGTCTGCACCAATCCGTGAAATTCGTAATCCACACTGCACCACTCATCCTCTCGTGGAGAGGATCACTTCTAGGTGCCCGTACGAGTCCATAGGAACAGGAACCACGAAGAACCGTGGAGGGAAACCGCTGTTCTTCGAGTTTTAGTAGAAATCCCGATTTCCGGCCTAGGTTGCACGGTGACAGCCCAACACAGCGCTTCCCGAGCTCTGTGGAGCTCATGTCGACCTTTCCTAAGGTCCACTGATGCTTCCCGACCATTTGCTCGAGTGATTGAGGTGCTAGGGAGGTCGGCCAACACGGCCAAAGTTCTCCCGAGGCTGCCGCTCGTCGCCGACCATGTACCGGCCATTTTCATGACGAACTGAGCCCGGAATCATGTTCCCCAAGTGAAAGTAGGCAGGGGCGGCCAGAATCATGAAGTTTGGAGCTCCATAGAGGCTGTCAGCGAGCTCTCCGGCGAGGTACCGCAGCGGCAGAACGCGGGCGGCGAGAGGTAGACGAAGGGGTGGGTCCCGTCTGTCAGCGGCTCGTATTTTAAATCGGGGTCAGGCTGCGGCTCGGATCCAATGTGCTGGCACGCAAAAACCCCGTAGACCCCGGTGTGCCATCGCTCCCGTGTCCGACACGTGTACCGTGGACCCACCAGCCGATTTGAACTTTTCCCCGATTTTCAGAACTCATTCGAATTTCAAATTCTCATAACTTTGGCTAGGAAACTCCAAATCGAGTGAACCAAATTTTGTTGGATTCAGCTCTCTGAGTACTTTCCAGAAAATCAAGTTTCACTTCATGAAAATACTTATTTCTCCAAAATTAATTCCTCAAAATTTAAACTGTTTGGAATTTTAACTGAAGAATCCCTTGGAGGAAAATTCTGAAATTTTGCTGGGATGTTCACCAAAATACCCCTGAACTACCCTAAAAATTTCAGATCCATTTGAGCATATTTGATCCACCTAATGGTGTGATTAATGAAACTGTTCCAGAGAAAATAGAAAATGTTCATAAACATTTTCAGAATTTTCTCTGAAATTGTTTAGCTCATATCTTTAGCTAGGAACCTTCAAATTAAGTGAAACCAACTCCATTAGAACCCTCTGAAAATCTAGTTTTCATAAAGTCATGGCTTGCCCCATGAAAAATCCCTAGAACACCCTAAGAGTTCCAATTATGATCAAGGACATAACTAATTGTGGAGAGCTCAAATGAGCTTTGCTACAACTAAAACTTGACCAAGTCTCTGTTTAGATTGTAACCAAGCCACAGTAAAAATTCCAGAGTCATTGGATCTGTCTAGTAAGAGTTATAAACTACACAAGTTTAAATTCAATCAATGCATTTAAATTAATACATATACTTGTATCTCATGTAGTCGCTAAGGTCGAGGAGGAACCCGAAGTCCTAGACTTCGTCACTACGGAAGAGCAGCTAGCCTACGACCAAGAGCAGCAAGGCAAGCCCCGGTTTGCATTAACCTTTTTATAAAGTTTTATTGTTTTGAGCACTTACTTGAGTATGATTACTTATTGCATTGGAGTCTTGTTTGGAAACCCAGTTGCATAGCCAAGAGAACCATGGTCTGGGATTAGGATTACAAACCCCATTAGCTACTGCCATGCTAAGATAGTGTAGGATTCGGTACAAGTCGAGTAGCTGGAACTACTCACGAGCATAGGCTAGAGGCACTCGACTCGGGTAGAAATAGCACATGATACACATGGCAAGAAAAATGAGACCGAGCGGAGAGTAAGGGCACCAGGACTTTGGGGCCTTTGTGCTATAGCTCCGCTTGTGTCGGTTGAGGACCGAGCCGTGTGCGGGCCTGTTGAACAATCTAGAACAGTACCGAAGACCTACCGGCTATATGGGAACCGGGAAACTGATGTAACTCGGGTAGCTGGGTATTGAGGCATTGCCCGTCGTTCAGAGGGTAGGTTGAGAGCTTGAGGTGTAAATCGGCTGGCGGCACTGAGATGCGCGTGCAGAGACCTCTTGCTCGGGACGATGGGACTGGTTCAATATTTGGCTGACGGGTGAAAGGTGGTTGCGTACGGCGTCCGTGATGGTTGCTGTAGGCAACATCGAGTACGGGCGTACGTGACGGGTTATTCGGGTAATCCTGCAGGTGTAAATCGATTATAATCGCCGTCCCTCGCGGTCAGTGAGTACCACTTGTTCACTGTACCGTGACGTAGAAAGAACAGGCTAGTTACATGTTAAAATGTTGCTGATTGAAATATGGACTTGGATTGTTGATGATTTTCTGTAGTTTAGAGCTAACTAAAGTTCCTTTCAACTTTGGGCAAAGTACATGAGAGAAATGCGTTTCTTGTTTGATTGCGACTCTCTCATGTGCCTTAGCGTAAGGTTCTCCACAATTTGCTGCTAAAACTTGAAAGTAAGGTTCCACTAATTAGGCGAGTCCTTGCAACTTGTTTTATCTCCTGTACCTATCACCCCTCATGTAGAAGTTCCATGTTTAGGAGAGATGGGTCAGTCTTGCTGAGCCTTCGTGCTCACTGCTTGTGTTTGAAGCTTTTGCAGGGTTCTGTGAGGAAGGGACTCCCGAGGAGGAGACGGAACCCCAGGAGGGGAACCCCGTCGAGTGGGAGTCGTGCACGCCGCCGTGTTAGTGTGCGTGCGTGCTAGCAAGGACACGTTCACGGGCTGAACGTGAACTTGATGCGTAGTCTACGCCGCGAGTGTAGACTGGACATATTTTGATGTGAAAATGTTCATAAACCAGTTTATGTAATAAAATTCTGCTTCCGCTTTGTACATTTGATGTGTGTTATTCGGTGCTGTGCAACGCAGCACCCCTCAGCGTGATCCTGGCTCGACAAGACCGTGGGGTCGTGTCATGTTTTCACGTGACTCTTGTTGCAGTGGATTCATGACTTGATTCTCTATAATCTACATTAGTTGAGTCACATTTTAACACATCGAAAACAGTCGCACACATGGTTTCTTTATCAGATCAATTTTCTGCCGAGTGTTTTTTGTAGCTTCCGCATAAAAAGTTTTAATCTACCATTCACCCCCCTCTGGTAGCATTTCACGTGCTCTTCGATCCTACACGCCACTGTGCGCCAAACCGAAGAAACATCGCCCAGCCGTCTCGGATTGTTGGCCGCCCAGCTGAGCACGTCCTCGGCTGCGCCGTGCCTTGCTCATCGTCCCCGAAGAAAGAACTCGATGACATCTCCTCTGTACTGCGGCGCCAAGCTCAGTTTTTCTCCCAGGCCCCGTGTCGAGCCATCGCAACAAAGCTTCATCGCCCGGCCACAGGAATCCTTGTTACCTCAAGTTTTGTGCAACAAAACTTTTGCCTAGAACCCTTCTTCCTTCCCTGCAACCACGGAACCATGTCGTAGCTTGTCTCGTCAGAATTTTACGTTTTGCCGCCGGCAATGCGATATGAACCGCGGATAATCTACCACAAAATTTTTGCTACTCGCTAAACCAATCATCGTACAACTTAGAGAACACCTTCTATACGTCCTTGCGAGTCACTAGGATCAAGAACTATGGAAAACCATCGTGCAACCACGGTGTTCTTCGAGTTTTCCGTTTTCCACAAAATTTTGACCTCGGTTGCACGGTGAGCTCCTACTTGCCGCCATTTACAGCGAGATCAGGGTCTTGTTCCATGCTCCCTAGGTCATGGCGATGCTGTAGGACCAATCTGTGTAGGTTTTCAGCGATTACTGAGGGAGTTCAAGCTCGCCAGAGTCGCCGAAACCACTGCCGCCGTCGCACGAGGGTTTTCGGCCATCGGGGGATTGCACCAAAGCCAGCAGCGTAATCCCCATGTCGAAATAAGTAGAGGCGGCGACTTTGGCAAAGTTTGGTGCACGAGAACCCAGTCCTGGTGAGCTTTCCGGCGAGGGTGGCCACGGGGAAGCTTGGGGGCACGAGGAGGAATAAGACCGGGCGGGCCCTGCTCGTAAGTGGGAGGATAAAACCAGCCGAATCTTCTATGTCTGTGGATCAACTGTGGCTACACAAGTTAAACCTTGTGGCCCATGTGTTCTCGCTTATGATTGGTCAAATTTAAAACCATGGCCCAGCTTCAGTTTAAATGATTTCCTGTTGAAATAAAATTCTAGTTCAGCTTCAACTTCACAAATTCATAACTTTTTGTAGGAAACTCCAAATTTAGCGATTCAAATTGGGTTAGACTCAGTTTGGAAAGATATATCCAAATTTCCAATCCGATTGGTATGAAAGTCAACAATATTCTGGATAATTTATTAAAGATTTTAAGTAAAATAATTAATGAGGGAGTTTGGTTCATCCGAAAATCCTCAAAATTAACCAGAGTACTCTTTAGAATATTATTGAACATCTAGCAAAGTTTCAGCTCATTTGGAGTTGGTTTAGGCAGAAAATTTCAGAGTACAAACTACTGTACTCAATTAGGTTCAGAACCATTTTAAAAAAAGTTCCATCTTTGTAATATCAGTTCTGACCGATACTTAGCTACAAAAATCCTAGGAAAATTCATGCATGCCCTATGAGCTCTGCTTGAATGTAACACCCTCAACTTTGTAATTCATGCATGCATTCATATTTCATATAGCGAAGCATTTTAAAAGAAGTGGGAACAGAGAAAGAATAAAAAAGATAGCCAAAAAGAGCCAAATCCAATCCACCGAGAGCGCCGTCTACACTTCTCGCGGCCCGCCGGCCACGTGGCGCCAATGGAGCTCATCCCTGCAAAAAGGGGTGAGGTCTGGCACCGCCAGCTACGTAGCAGGCTCGAAGCTTGCATCTGCGGAAGGGGCGAGGTCCGGCCCCGTGGGACACGTGTTGCCCCCAGAGCTAGCCTCTACTGAGAAGCGAGGCCTAGCCCGCAGGACACGTGTCACTCTCGGAGCTCACCTCCGAGGAGAAGGTCCCGATGGACACGTGTCATCCTCGGAGCTCACCTCCGAGGAGAAGATACTGCAGGACACGTGTCATCCTCGGAGCCCACTTCCGAGGAGAAGACACTACTGGACACGTGTCGTCCTCGGAGCTCATCTCTGAGTAGAAGAGAGATTCGGAGCTGCTGAACATGTGGCACTCCCGGAGCCCACCTCCGAAGAGAGGGGAGGTCCGGCACTGACCCGTGGCACTTTCGGAGGCCACCTCCGAAGAGAGGGGAGGTCCGGCACTGACACGTGGCACTCTTGGAGCCACCTCCGAAGAGAGGGGAGGTCCGGCACTGACGTGGCACTCTCGGAGCTCACCTACGAAGAGAGGGGAGGTCCGGCACAGACACGTGGCGTACGCGGAGCTCGTCTCTGGAAAGAGGGGAGGTCCCGACCAACCAGACACGTGGCACACGCGGAGCTCACCTCTGAGGAAGACGGAGGTCCCGCCCGCCAGACACATGGCGCAACCAGAGCTCGCCCTTGAGGAAAAGGGAAGCCCAGGCCCCCGCTGGACACGTGGAGCCTCCGGAGCTTATCTCTGTGGAAGGACGAGATCCTTAAGCGGTTTTGTCCTGTGCACGAGCGCCCGATACAGAAGAAACCGACACGATTTCTTCTAGAATTGATACCGCACCAAATCTGTTGAAGATAAGTTGTTAAGATCCAAACACAAATCAAATAGGACTCATTTTAAATCCAATCATAATAGGACTCTTCTTTTCCCGGTTATAAATAGAACCCGAAACACCCTTGGTCGTAACATCTTCCTAAGCCGACAACTTAAAGGCTCTAGCCCCAAACTCGTCGAGTTAACCCCCTTCGCCGAAGTCCAACCACCGATAAGACCGCCGACGAGCCCGACACGATCGCCGGAGGAGAGCCGACGATCTGTTTTGCTGCCATTGCTAGGAGGAAGGACCCAAAGGAAGTAAGGTAGGTCTCTATTACCACCTTACGACATCATCGCGGTTTTCTTTGCATCTGTTTCTTTGATCCCTTCGAACAGAAGCTTTTTCGAGTGGACAGATCACGTGTTGATCGGGTTGATCTGGATCTTAAGTCAAGATCATCGCCACGTCCACACCTGATCCCTACACCTTTGTTCATAGTAAAACCCCATGCAAGCCATTAAAACATGCAAGAACACGTACGAACTGATCTAATGAAACAGCGCCATAGGATTAGAATGCATATGCACCATTGCATCTTGAATAAGAATTGTGCATGATGATTGATTACTGTAAATCTTGTATGTGTGTGATCGTAAGTAGAAGGACAAGCTCAGGGAGCTATCTACGAAGGATTGCAGCACCAAGACTTTGAGATCTAAGAGCAACAGAAACCACAGGAACAAGGCAAGTGCCCCTTGACCATATTGATCACATGTTTTTGGAAACTGTTTTGTTTACGAAAACTGTGTATGCTGAGTCAACTTGATGGAAAACCCTTTTATAGGAGTTTACGAGTATTATTAACCACCCTTGTCGCCAGGGAAGTTTATGAGTCGAGTATGGTCATTTTTCTTTTCTGCTTCGCTAATCTACAAGATATGGGAAGTGATAGAATGTGTCTAGCTACTGCACTCATAATGTTAATGAGAACTTGATGATAATGAACACGAATCGGGGGAGATCTAGGCATGCTTGGTTCGTGAATGTGGTAGAATGAGATGGTGGTTACTTGCCGTAGATCTAAGGACCGGTTCATGCGAGCACATGCCAGGAATACAGTGCCACCACAAGGCCAAGTATTGGTGCGGCTTAGCTAACTAATTAGGTAAGTTGCTAGATTGTTATGGACCGTGGAAGGCGCGGGGAATGGGAGTCGAGTGAGGATTGCCCTGGAACCTGCATGGCACAAGAGTGGGCCCGTAGGTGGGAGAATGGTGATTCGAGGCTGCTGGTGAAACCTTAGTGAGTCCATACATCTAGTAACCCCTTTGTAAAGGCTATTTTGTGATCTCTCGGCCATACACCGACGGTTGTGTACTGGTATAATGGAGGTTATGCAGTCGCCGACGGGTGACAAAATCACAAACTTGTGGGTAAAGTGGTGCCACCTCTGCAGAGTGTAAAACTATCATGATAGCCGAGCTTACGGTCACAAGCGCCTGGCCAACTTCCATGATTAGATGGGATGGTTATTGGGATGGATGGTTCGGTATAGTTATTGGGATGGATGGTTCGGTTTAGTTATTGGGATGTCATTGGTTTGGTTATGGTTTGGTCATTGAGGTTTGGTTTCGAGACTGTTGAGTCTTGGTAAAGAGATTGCGACTGTTGAGTTGTGATAATGAGCTTTGGTCTCGGTTATGAGATGGCATTGAATATGAGATGAGATGATCATGAATATGAGATGGTATTCATGAAGAAAAGTTGAGAAAGATAAATGTTTCAGATGAGATATGAAAAGTGGTGAATCATGAACGAGGTATGTTGATGTTATAATTGAATATATGTTGGGATTATATTCACTTAAAATTAGTTGTTGTTTTATCATGTTTTATGAAATAAACTTTGCTTTTCTGCAATAAGACTTTTTATGTTTACCTTGTTGAAAGCTACATGTCATACTTCCCGCACTTGCTGAGTACGACATGTACTCACCCTTGCATTATCATACATCATCAGCAACCGGAGAAGAGTAGTTTGAAGACCATGTGGAGTACTAGGCGTGTGATCTACCGTCAACTTGCCTGTGGAGTAGGAGATGGAGCCGCTGCCATTGCTTAGTTTGCTTCCGCTATAGTGAAGAAGACTTCCGCTGCTAGAATAAGACTTCCGCTGCTAGAATGAGTTAGAGACTTATGAGACATTGTAATAAAACCCTGTTATTCGTGGTATTATTCTGAATTTAGTTTATGGATTACATGTGTATGTGTGATGAACATCCTGGGCACACATATGCATCAGCTTGGTTCTGGGGTTTTCAGAACCAGGGTGTCACAGATTGGTATCAGAGCCACGTTGACCGTAGGACGCATGCCTAGTCACAGAGTAGCATTAGAGCCACGTTGAACATAGGACGCAAGGCTAGGTAGAAGTCAGAGATTGGCATTAGAACCCCATTGACCGTAGAACAAAGTCACAGATTGGTATCACCCCAAACCACATAGGACTCCCATTGAATAAGTTTGAATAGGAGTGGTGTGAACTTTGTGATGATTGCTTGTGCTTGTGTGCTTAGTGTGAGTTGTGGGACGTTTCAGCGTTGTCCATATCCACACATAGTAGAGAGATGTGAGATGCTTCAGCATGTGTTCACATCCTCATATAAAAGCTTGGTCCATCCACCTTGATGCATATAGTTGGGAGGGATCAATCTAAACTTCTAACTTCTGTTCCACTCAACTCTCTCCCACAGATGGTGAGGGAAAATGCCGGCCGTCAAAGAAGGAACGTTCGTGGCAACCAGGAACCCCATAAGGATGACAATGTTGAAGTTCCTGAGAATGTTGACCCAGGGGCTGGTGCAAACAACCTTGAACGGTTGATGGCTATGCAGAATTAGCTCATGCAAACCATGATCCAAACTTTGGGTCAGCTGCAAGCCAACAACAACAAGCCCGTTCCTGCACCACCGCCACCACCACCACCACCACCGCCGCCGGCTCACAACCGACTGGGAGAGTTCATGAGGACTCGACCGCCCACTTTTTCACAAGCTAATGATCCCATGGAGGCCGACGATTGGTTGAAGTCCACGGAGAAGAAGCTTTCTATTGTTCAGTGCAATGATCAAGAGAAAGTTCTCTTCGCATCGCACCAACTTATGGGAGCAGCCGCTGACTGGTGGGACGCTCTTTGCAACGCTCATGTCGACCAGAAGACTATCACTTGGGCGGAATTCAAGGAGAGTTTCCGCTCTCATTACGTCCTTGTTGGAGTCATGATGCTAAAACTACAAGAGTTCAAAGGTCTCCGCCGGGACAGGAAGAGCGTGAATGAGTACCTCAACAAGTTCACGCAACTATCATGGTATGCCCCCGAAGATGTCAACTCGGATCAAAGGAAGCAATACTTGTTCATGAGAGGGTTAAACAATGAGATCCAAGTTCAGCTTCTCAACAATGACTATGCAAACTTCCGGAAGCTAGTTGACAAAGCCATAGTGGTTGAGAGCAAGATCCGTGAGATCGAGCAAGAGGGCAAGATAAAAATGCCATACCAACCACAACGGAGCAATGTACGTCCCCGTTTCATGCCCCTAGCTGGATCGCAGTATGGCTAGTCCGCTTCTACTTTTCGCCCTAATCAACCACCGTAGCAACGGCCCGCGGTGTAAGCACCCCGTATGCTTATGCCTCCTGCGCCTCGTCCCAACGTGGGCGCCCCCATTCAAAACCACCCCTGCCCTAACGTCCCTGCTGTATTGGGAAACAAGGCATGCTTTGCATGCGGGAAAACAGGACTCTTTGCGAGTCAGTGCCCGAGGAAAGGTCCTGGACAGCCAAGCAACGCACCCAAGCAGAACCCGCGGCCGAATGGAGGAGCTACGCAAGGCAACCATGGGCAGCAGAGCTATGCTCGTGGCAACGTGAATCATGTCTCTGCTGAGGAAGCGCAACAGGCCGAGGACATCGTGATTGGTATGTTCCTTGCCAACTCCAACCCGGCCACCATTTTATTTGTTTCTGGAGCATCACATTCATTCATATCATCCAAATATGTTGCCAAGTATAATCTACCCATATCACACTTGAAATATACTATGTTGGTTGATTCTCCCGGTGGAGAGATGAGGACTAATATGGTATGTCCGAAACTAAACCTTAAAATAAGGGGTAGACTTCCTTGCCAACCTCATTGTCTTGGATTCCCAAGGGCTTGACATAACACTCAGAATGGATTGGTTAAGCAAGCACAACGGAGTGATCCAATGTGCTAAGAGGAGCGTGCAGTTGACAAACGAGCACGGTACTCGTATTGAGTTCGAGTCAGCCCAACCAACAACCGAGGAGGCAACATTGAACCACGTCGAAGGAACAACGTTGGAAAGCATTCCGGTGGTTCAAGAATTTTCGGACGTGTTCTATAAAGAACTTCCAGGTATGCCACGTGACCGGGACATTGAGTTTTTCATTGATCTAGTACCGGGAACTGCACCTATAGCAAAGAGATCATATAGGATGCCCGTTAATGAACTAGTGGAGCTTAAGAAGCAAATTCAGGAGCAGTTAGAAAAGGGTTTTATACGCCCAAGCTCGTCACCATGGGGAGCCCTAGTGCTCTTTGTAGACAAGAAGGATGGGACCCAAAGGACGTGCGTGGACTATAGGTCTCTCAATGAGGTGACGATCAAGAACAAGTACCCTCTACCCCGTATAGAGGACCTATTTGACCAAATCAAAGGTGCCCGATTGTTCTCCAAGATTGATCTTCGGTCGGGATACTTCCAGCTGAAGATTAAGCCCTCCGATATACCCAAGACTGTCTTTCGAACACGGTATGGTTCGTATGAATATACCGTTATGTCTTTTGGGTTAACGAATGCACCCGCATACTTCATGTACCTCATGAACAAGGTCTTCATGGAGTACTTGGACAATTTCATCATGGTTTTCATCGACAATATCATGGTGTATTAGAAAAGCGAGGAAGAACACGAAGAACATTTGAGATTGACATTCCAGAAACTGCGAGAGCATCAATTGTATGCCAAGCTCAGCAAGTGTCAATTTTGGCTAAAGGAGATATCGTTCGTAGGCCACATCATCTCCGAGAGAGGAGTATCGGTTGATCCCGGGAAAATGGGAGATGTTCTGGAGTGGAACCAACCGCAAAAGTGAGAGACATTTGGAGTTTTCTTGGGATGGTTGGATACTACCGATGTTTCATCAAGGACTTCTCCAAGATAGCGAAGCCTATGACGGAGCTACTAATGAAGTGAAAGGCGTTCCAATGGACCCCAACGTGCCAAGAAAGCTTTGAGGAGCTCAAGAAAAGGCTAACCACAGCACTGGTTTTGGTATTGCCGGACGTAAGCAAGAGCTTCGACATATATTGTGACGCATCAAGACAAGTGCTTGGATGTGTGCTTATGCAAGAAGGACAAGTGGTAGCCTATGCGTCGAGACAACTAAAGAAACACGAGCTGAATTACCCCACACATGACTTGGAACTCGTAGCCGTGGTACATGCCTTGAAGATTTGGAGACATTATATCCTTGGTCATCGATGTGAGATCTATACGGATCACAAAAGACTCAAGTACATATTCACCCAAACGGATTTGAATTTGAGGCAACGTCGATAGTTGGAACTCATCAAGGATTATGATGTTGGAATCAACTATCACTCTGGAAAGGCCAATATAGTAGCTGATGCATTGAGCCGAAAGGGAGCATGTCACCAACTCACGTTTCGGGAGCTACCGCCGAGCTGCGCAGGAGTTCGAACGGTTACATCTCGGGTTTTGAACGAGATGGAAGTGATGGAACTTCACTCTTCATTGAAACAAGAGATAAGAGATGGCCACGCAACAGATGAGGAAATCAAGGAGATCAAGGAAAGAATCCGACAAGGCATAGAAAAGGACTTCAAGGAAGACGGGAAGGGTACGCTTTGGCTAGGGAAAAGGATTTGTGTGCCTAACGTGAAGCATATCCGCGGCACGATATTAAAAGAGGCACATGACTCACCTTATTCCATACATCCCGGAGTACAAAGATGTACAATGACCTGAGAACTTGTTATTGGTGGGATGGTATGAAAAGGGACATAGCTGAGTATGTTGTCTTATGCGACACATGCCAACGGGTTAAGGCTGAACATCAAAGACCCGCTGGACTGTTGCAACCATTGAAAGTACCCGAGTGGAAGTGAAAAGACATCAGCATGGACTTCATCGTCGGATTACCACGTAGTCGGTTGGGTTACGACTCCATCTGGGTTATTGTGGACCGATTGACGAAAACAGCCCATTTCCTTCCTGTTAAAACCAAATACAAAGTTGCACAACTAGCCGAGCTATACATGGAGCAAATCGTGTACCGCCATGGAGTCCCGAAGAGGATAGTCTCAGATCGGGGTTCTCAGTTTACCTCTAGGTTCTGGAGAAAACTACATGAAGCCATGGGTACACGGCTAAATTTTAGCTCCGCTTACTACCCGCAGACCGACGGGCAAACTGAGAGAACCAACAAAATTTTGGAGGACATTTTGAGAGCTTGCGCTTTGAAACATGGACGTAGTTGGGATAGGAGCTTGCCGTATGCCGAGTTCTCATACAATAACAGCTACCAAGCTAGCTTGAAGATGTCACCTTTTGAAGCATTGTACGGTATACGGTGTAGAACGCCGCTGTTTTGGAACGAGATCGGAGAGAACCAAGTGTTTGGACCCGAAGTGCTGCAAGAAGCTGAGAAGCAAGTCCAAACAATACGGGAGAACTTGAAGGCCACTCAGTCACGACAAAAAGGTTATGCGGACAATAGGCGAAGAAAGTTGACCTTCGAAGTAGGAGACTTCGTGTACCTTAAGGTATCACCTATCCGAGGCCAATGATGTTTCAACGTCAAAGCAAGCTAGCACCTCGCTACATCGGGCCATTTAAGATTTTGGGCAAGCGAGGAGAGGTAGCCTATCAACTAGAGCTCCCAACGCACCTCTCTGACGTGCATGACGTGTTTCACGTATCCCAGCTCAAAAAGTGCTTGAGAGTACCAGAAGAACAAGTACCGATGGATGGGCTCAAGCTTCAAGAGGATCTGACCTATGTAGAGCACCCTGTCCGAATTTTGGACGTGAAGGAAAGGGTCACGAGGAACAAAGTGATCTGTTGATGCAAGGTACAGTAGAGCCATCACACGGAAGCAGAAGCTACATGGGAGCATGAGGAAGACCTCAAGGTAGAATTCCCTCATCTATTCTCTACTCTAACGAATCTCAAGGGCGAGATTCAGTTTAAGGGGGGTAGGTTTGTAACACCCTCAACTTCGTAATTCATGCATGCATTCATATTTCATATAGCAAAGCATTTTAAAAGAAGTGGGAACAGAGAAAGAATCAAAAAGATAGCCAAAAGAGGCAAATCCAATCCACCGAGAGCGCCGTCTACACTTCCCGCGGACCGCCGGCCATGTGGCACGTTTGGAGCTCATCACTGTAAAAAGGGGTGAGGTATGGCACCGCCGGCTACGTGGCAGGCTCGGAGCTTGCCTCTGCGGAAGGGGCGAGGTCCGGTCCCGAGGGACACGTGTTGCCCTCGGAGCTAGCATCTGCGGAGAAGCGAGGTCCAGCCCGCAGGACAAGTGTCACTCTCGGAGCTCACATCTGAGGAGAAGGTCCCGATGGACACGTGTCATCCTCGGAGCTCACCTCCGAGGAGAAGATACTGCAGGACACGTGTCAACCTCGGAGCCCACCTTCGAGGAGAAGACACTACTGGACACGTGTTGTCCTCGGAACTCATCTCTGAGTAGAAGAGAGATTCGGCACTGCTGAACACGTGGCACTCCTGGAGCCCACCTCCGAAGAGAGGGGAGGTCCGGCACTGACACGTGGCACTTCCGGAGCCCACCTCCGAAGAGAGGGGAGGTCCGGCACTGACACGTGGCACTCTTGGAGCCACCTCCGAAGAGAGGGGAGGTCCGGCACTGACGTGGCACTCTCGGAGCTCACCTCCGAAGAGAGGGGAGGTCTGGCACAGACACGTGGCGTACGCGGAGCTCGTCTCTGGTAAGAGGGGAGGTCCCGACCCACCAGAAACGTGGCACACGCGGAGCTCGCCTCTGAGGAAGAGGGAGGTCCCGCCCGCCTGACACGTGGCGCAACCAGAGCTCGCCCTTGAGGAAAAGGAAAGCCCAGGCCCCCGCTGGACACGTGGAGCCTCCGGAGCTTATCTCTGTGGAAGGACGAGGTCCTTAAGCGGTTTTCCTCTGTGCGTGAGCGCCCAATGCAAAATAAACCAACATGATTTCTTCTACGATTGATACCACACCAAATCTATTGAAGATAAGTTGTTAAGATCCAAACACAAATCAAATAGGACTCTTATTTGAAATCCAATTGGAATAGGACTCTTGTTTTCTCGGTTATAAATAGAACCCGAAACATCCTTGGTCGTAACATCTTCCTAAGCCGACAACTTAAAGGCCCTAGCCCCAAACTCGCCGAGTTAACCCCCTTCGTCGGAGTTCAACCACCGGAGAGACCGCCGACGAGCCCGACACGATCGCCGGAGGAGAGCCGACGATCTGTTTTACTGCCATTGCTAGGAGGAAGGACCCGAAGGAAGTAAGGTAGGTCTCCATTACCACCTTACTGTAAAAGTCCCAAAAATGTGTATGAATAAAAACTATGGTTTGAGTTCATATGTGTGGCAATGACAGGAAAAATGGGACTTGCTAAAACTTTTCTTCATGCAAGGTAATACATGGATGAACATCCAACATGAGGTTCACCTTTTTATTTAAAAGTGTTGGACCAATAAGGAGTTAAATACCTCTTTGCATGAAAGTTTAAAATTCAGATTTGAAATTCAAAGTTCACACATATGGTGACCCAAAAACTTTGAATTAACATGCAGCCATATAGATGAGTTTTTAGGGAAAAGGTTATCACCACCTTTTCCTTTGTAGGGTGGGCTCAAAAAGAAGGATAAGAGAAACATTTGTAAATTCTAGCCAAATTCAAATTGGTTATACAAATTCGAACTGAATTTGGAGAATTCAAAATTCTAACCCACATTTTAAAACTCAGAATTGTGGGAATTAAGAGGATCAGCTTGAACAGATATTTGAGAGGTACATGTGGAGTGGGACCCACATGTCATAGAGCTAAAGGAAGGAACCTTGCACCCTAAGTCTCAGCCCAGTGGGGAAATTCATCGAGCAGCACGTGGGCCACGAGCAGCTCCCACCGTGGAGCCACGGGGACGCTCGGCAGCGCCACCAGCTGCTGCATTTCCCCACATACGGCGCACAGAGGCGGTTCTGCGGCCTGATCAACCCCCCCTTGGACGAAGCAAAGGCCGTCCCTTCTTCTCTCCTCGCGAGCGCATGGCCAGCGACCGTTTTCCCTCCGCCTCTCGGTCTGATCGGAAGAACGGCGAAACCACCACGCTCTCTCCTCCCCTGAGCTGCTAAACATCGCCGCGAGCTCGGCCTCCACCTCCCTGACCTGCAAGCCAGCGAGCTGCGGCCTCCAGTGCCCGAGAACGACCGCCGCGGCGGCGACCTAAGCCGAGAAAGTGATCGGGCGCTCGTGGACAGCCCTCCACAGCGGGTTTTACGGCCGAGCGATCACACCTACGGACGCGCACGGGTGCGGTGCTGCTCTCAGCCCAAGCTCAGGCCATACCGTGAAGCATCGCCGGCGAATTTCAAAGTTTTGCTCCGGCGACGTCAAACCGAGCGTCCAGTATGGAAATCCAAAATTCTCCACTTCTATTCGTCCTTAGCTCGTCAAACTTTGCACGTAGGAGCTGGACTAGCCGGCGATCATATTCTCTTAAGCATTCGTCGCATGAAAACCCTTTGGGGCGACGTATTTTGAGGTCTACCGATCACTTCTCCGGCGGACCCATTTGGTCGCACGTCGACAACCCATTTCCAGCCATTCCCAAGCCACTTTGAGGTTGTGTCGACCCTCCTAGAGGTATTCTGGTGCTGTAGGGCTCGTTGGCACAAGCTTTTGAGGGCTGGAGACCCCGGGCAACGCTGCCGGACTTCCAAAGAGGCAGTTACACGTCGCCGGCCATGTTCCGGTCGTCGGCAGCCCTAGCAAACCCCACAGACATGTTCCTCGAGGCCCTAAACCCCCTGGCGGCGAGTTGTAGCTCCGGCGGTGGCCGGGAAGGCCGGTCCGGCGAGCTTCCGGTTACTCCGGCGAGGGGGAGCGCTCGGGCGCGAGAGAGGAAGCCGGAGGTAGAAGACGAAGCGTGGGCCCCGTCTGTCAGCAGCTCAGAATTCAAATCCGGGATCAGGTGTGGCCGGGATCCCGTGTGCTGGCGCAAAAAACCCGGTGGCCCCGGTGTGGCCCAGTTCTGATTGGTTGGAATTCAAATAAGCGGGCCCAGTGGGATTTTCAATAGGAAAATAATTCCAGACTTAGCTCAATCTTTAGAAATTCATATCTCCCTGTGGAAAACTCCAATTTGAGTGATTCCAATTGGGTTGGATTCATCTCTCTGAGTTCTATCCAAATATTAACTCAGATTTCTATGAAAGTCAATATTATATTCTGGAAAATTCTTTGAAGGTTTTCTGAAAAAGAATTATTGAGGGAGTTTGGTTATCCAAAAATACCCAAATTTTGCCAGAATATTCCTTAGCATAGTATTGACCTGCTAGCAAATTTTCAGCTCATTTGAAGATCATTTGAGTAGGAATTTGCTAAAAACAATCTGCTGTGTTCATAAGAGTCCAGAAACAATTTCAGAAAATGTTTCCCACTTCTAAAATCTGTTCTGAGCAATTCATAGCTCCAAAAATCATAGGAAAATTTAGGCAAGCTCTATGAGACATACTTGGAATTGTAGTTCACTTAATTGGGCATGAAAATGCACATTACTACAGAATTAATTCTGTTGAGTACAAATGCTTAAAGAATTGTTCTGGGAGAACTACCCAAGTAAAAGGGCTGAATTTTGGACCAGATGACTCTCATGTGATCAAGAACTCACATGTAAATTATCAGCCCAAGATGAGTCCTTGAACTCCCTGTTCTTGTTCTCCATACTTGTGTATATGTGGGAATACATAGGAGATATTGTGAGAATTATGGAGGACACAGTATGACTCCACATTAGCTGCAGTTTGGCAAGCTAAATCCTTAGATAGTATAGGACCTGCTGTAAAAGTTTTGAGGCCATTGGAGTTCTTGTTCTTCAGTTGCACTCAAAGCTTTTCAGCTTATCTATTATGTTCATTAAAGAAAAGGGTTAGTGAATAGCTAAGGCCTTAAGGTCACTTTAGTTTATTTCTGTTCTTTGCACAACAGAGGCAAACCAAGCCATGCGTGGCTTTTCCACACAACCTCTGTCCTAAGAAATTAATTCCATAACTTCTTTCCATTACATTCTATAAAATATGTGCATATGCATTTTAATAGGAACCACAACGAAGGGGACTCAAAGGAGTGATTCATCGAAGTGGATCAAGCTCCGGAGAGTCAAGGGTGGATCTGCAAGGACACTAACTGTTATATACGACTACCCTGCAAAACAGGGAAGCTCCGGTTTGCATTTAATAGCTGTTAAGTTTTTGTTTTGTATTCACTTTCGGTCAGGATATGAATTATGCATTAGGTCTAGTGTTTGATACTCCACTTGCATAGCCAAATGACCCATGAAGTATTGGGTAGGTGTCTATCACCGTGTAGAACTGCCATGCTTAAGTACGGTTCGGTAGAAGTCGAGTGGTGAGATGCTACTCGCAGATTTAGGAATAACAGGGGCATACGGGATTGGTTCATAATTGAATTAGCAAGTTAAAGTTGAGACCGGAAGGTTGTAGGAGCAGCAGGACATAGGGGCCTGGGTGCTGTAGACCTGTCCGTGTCAGTCAAGGACTGATCCGTATGCGGCCCGGTTGAACAAGTTTGAGTTGTGTACCGGACTCATGCTGGCTATATGGGACCCAGTAAACCGATGTACCTCGGGAAGCTGTTGTTGGGACTTTTCGGGTCGCCTCAGGCGGACGGCTGGTGTGCAGTATGTGGGGAATATTCTCATGACATCTCACGTCGGAAGGTGCACCATGAGAGTAGCTACTGTACGGGGCGACTTGATCGATTCAGCGGGGGTGAAACGGGGGAAAGGCTGTCACGTACGACGTCAGTGATGGTTGTTGTAGGCAACGTCGAGTACGGGCGTACGTGTCATGTACTCCGGGTGTTATTGATTTGAATCACCATCGCTCGCAGAATGGACCGAGCATACTTGTTCTCACAGTCGTGACGTAGTAAGAACTTGCATGAGAAAGGAACTAATCATTTTGATGTGAAGTATTATCCTACCTTTGTATTGGATCTTGATGAATAGGCTAGTGCAAACTCGATTCTTTTATGCCATGAGCAATTTACATCGGGGGAAAGCGTTTCTTGTTTGATTGTGGACTCCCGATGTGGCGTGCCCAGGGTTACTTAAAATACTGCAATTAATACTGGATGTAAGGATTCACTTTTAGGTGAGTTTAATTAGGCTTATGCCATCCTATGTTAGATTCATAACCTCACTTAGAGTTTCATGTTTAGGGGGACGGTTAAGTCTTGCTGAGCGTTATGCTCACGGATGCTATCCGAGTTGTTTTGCAGGTAATTGACTTCATGCTTATGAGAAGGGGTGCCGATGAGACTCGGGAACCTATGAGTGCTTACTCAAAGAGCATCCTCGCCGCTGCAGATTTGTCTTCATGTTGCTAGTAAGAAACGTCCACGGGCTGGACCGTTTCTTTGTTGCTAGTTTAGATATGAGTCGTGAGAGTAATAGTCTTCCGCTGTAGTTTACTCTGATATACTTATTTGTAAAACAATCTTGTACGCTTCCGCAAACTATTTATGTAATATGATGTGTTTCTGCAACTCGTGTGCTGTTGGGTGCCGCATAACACGGCACCACCCGACGAGGTCCTGTGGGGCCGTCTCAGCGTGGTATCTGAGCTGTCGCACATGGTATCAGAGCTACGTTGGGAACAGAGCACGGATTGAGCATCATATTATGTCAAAAACCTAGGATACGGTGAGATAACGGTACTAGGCCCACATAAGGACTACTATTAGCATATTATGAAGGTGGCAACCTAACTTATTTGTTATGTCGGAAAATCGTGCATCTCGGGACGGTTTATGTCTTGGGGGGTGCACGTATGCGCTGTCCACCAGTGCGCACAAGCTGAAGGGTGGAGCCCCACGGGTGGCAGGTAACCCGACCCGCTTTAGTATCCTCTACGACTCTTCATGTCGTTTGGGGTATTCGAGCAGCGTCTGTCCCAGGCGTGCGTGGTGCAATTCGGGAGATCCCGTCACGTGGTCAGTAACGTGAACACGTAGCTCAAGGCGTGTTTGGCTTGAGAACACCTGGGCGAGTGATGACGGCCGGGTGTACCAACTGTTATGGATACCGGGTTCGGTGTGCAGCCGAACCTGATGATTGAGTGTGTTTTATGTAGGTACTAACCACGAAAACCTTAGTACGTGTGGAACACGTTTGCGAGTGATCGTTTTAGTGCCACCTAATGATACGTGTATGCCGGTGTAATCCGGTTAGGTTTTTCTTTGGTGAGGCAACGTAGTACTGTCATATGTCTTACAGTGCATCGTCACCGTACTACACTGGATAGTATTCTTACCTATGAAGAAATCATTCATGACTAACTTTCAAACTAAAAATGGATGTGATAAAGAACATATTAGTTACTGAACTCTTCATTTGAACTAAGTTTCAAAGAAGAGAATTACTAGGCTTCTTTTGATCTAAAAAACAGAATGCTCTGTTCTGGCAGAAGTTTTGCCGAACTTTAACAGAGCGTAACTCTGATTAGCTTGACCCAATGGAGGTGTTTGATACATTTCTGGAAAGGTTATTAAGTGCTCTACAACTTTTCTGTAGAACTCCAGAGCCAAATCCGACACCAACTTGGTTGAACGTCCAGATGAATGCAAACTGTTCAGAAAACAGAGCAGCTGCAGACTTCTCTGGATGTTGCTGTAAATTAGCCGTCACAGTCTGTAGAAAATTTTCTAAGGGTCATATGATACACCGTTGGAAAGGTTAGGAAATTTGCAACAATTTTGTAGTTCATAGTGTTCAGAATTGTACTCCATTTGTATGTAAAACTGTGATGAAAACAGCCACGTACAAAGGAGGTGCTGGCAAAATTTACCCAGAAATTCTGTCAACTTTGAACAGTCATAGCTATTGATCCAGAGATGATCTAGGGGCATATGAGTACTCGTTGGAAATATACAGAAGTTAAATTTAACTTTTGTATTCAACTTGAGTTATGAAAATGCTAATAAATGGATCAAATTCTGGGTTAAGTACATAAAGGTCTGTTCTGTACAGAATGAGGGACTGAATATGTTGGCTTTAGAAAGATGTGTAAACATGAAATTTTGTTATGCTTTCATAAAGTTTTAGCATGTTCATGTTTTACATACTTTGACATACTGCTGAGATCATATTTTGACTCCCCTCACAAATTATCTTTGTGCAGTATGGTGCGTACCCATTCTCCGAGTAGGGTTGATAGTTCTCGTCAAAACAATGATGACTCGACTCCACCACGGGCACCGCCATCGACGGTATGGGCGGATGTCATGGCTCAGATGGTCGAGTCAATTCAAGAGAACACCAGACTACTCCAAGCCTTGGTACAACAAGGTTTACTCCAACGTGCACAACAGGACGTTCCACCTCGGAACGCCTACTTGGTTTTCTTGGCGACACAACCGCCAATCTTCACGGAAGCCGATGAACCAGTGGAAGCTGATCAGTGGCTTCGAGTTATGGAGTCCAAGTTTGGAGTGTTTGAGTGCGATGAATATCAGAAGACATCCTTTGCAGCTCAACAACTCCATGGAGCCGCCGGAAATTGGTGGTTTGCTTATCTCGCCACCGTTCCAGAAGGCCATCAAGTGGAATGGACAGAATTTCGTGAAGCATTCCGTGCTCGTCACATTCCTATGGGTTTTATCAAGGCCCAGCAGCAGGAATTCAGAAACTTGAAGCAGGGGGACATGAGTGTCCTTGATTATGTCAGACGATTCAATCTTCTGGCACAATATGCTCCTGCTTATGCAACGAGCGAAGCTGCCATGTGTGACTACTTTTTCTATGGCTTGAGTGCCATACTAAAAGAGAAGTTAGCTTTGTTCAATCAAGGCAGTTACACCGAGTTGATCAGTGCTGCTCTGCTGCAAGAACAAGCGACACTTGAGTGTCAAGCAGAGAAGAGGGACCGGGATGATGTGCAAGAAGACACACCAGTTGTTCCTCGCAAATACCGTGTGGTGTATCACACACCATCCGATGAAATATGGCAATCACCAGTGAGATCAACTCCGTACAGATTTCCTGCTCAAGAATCTGTTCTTGAAGCAACACCTTTGCCGCAGCAACGAATGACACCTGTGACATCATTGCTGCAGCCAAGTACGTCAACTTCTCAACCACAAGTCAACGAAGAACCGGGGAAACCTCCGTGTTCTTATTGCCACCGTTCAGGGCATTTTAGGCAAGAATGCCGGGAGAAGTTGGTGAACACCAGACAGCCATCATCATCAGGTGGTATGCCGCCACCTGCTCCAGTCAACATAACAGCATTGCAATCCGGGAGTGTGCAACATCTTGCTATTGAGGATGTCCCGGAGGGAGCACCGGTGTTAGCGGGCATGTTTACTCTCAAAGACGTGCCCGTGCTCATACTTTTTAATTCCGGTGCAACCACAATTTCATCAGCAAATCATGCGTGGATCAGCACCAATTATCCACCAATACTCCCACAACGAGTTTTCTCATACGATTACCGGGAGGGAATATCTCTGCCAATCAGATTGTGTCCTGAGCAGCTTTGTGTTTGGGCGGAAAAATATACCCAACATCGCTGATTATGTTGGATAGGCAGAAGATAGACATTATATTGGGGATGTCTTGGTTAAATCGTCACAGTGCCGTTCTCAATATCGGTAACCGGACTGTCCAGATTGACTCGCAGATTCACGGACAGCACACGCTGTTTTTAGACAGCGAAGATCCATACATGGTAGAGGCCTACCACACGGAAGCGTTGAAGCTTGAAGATATTCCGGTGGTACGTGATTATCCCGACGTTTTTCCCGATGACTTACCGGGCATGCCGCCCGAACGGGATGTCGAGTTTAAGATTGAACTGGCGCCGGGAACGACGCCTATCTCACGAAGGCCTTACAAGATGGCACCTAACGAGCTAGCAGAGTTGAAAGAGCAACTGAATGAACTTATGAGCAAGGGTTTCATACGACCAAGTTCTTCACCTTGGGGTTGCTCAGCGCTGTTCGTTAAGAAGAAGGAAGAAACACTACGGCTATGTGTTGATTACCGTCCTCTCAATGCTGTCACAATAAAGAACAAGTATCCTTTGCCCCGCATTGACATCCTGTTTGATCAACTTGGGGGTGCAAAGGTATTTTCGAAGATGGATCTTCAGTCGGGCTATCATCAAATCAAGATCCGACCGGAGGACATACCGAAGACAGCTTTCTCGACGAGATACGGACTCTACGAGTACCTCGTCATGTCATTTGGATTAACCAAGGCTCCGGCACACTTCATGTACTTGATGAATTCTGTATTCATGCCGGAGTTAGACAAATTCGTCGTGGTATTCATCGACGACATATTAGTTTACTCCAAATATGAAGAAGAGCACGCTGAACATCTGCGTATCGTACTACAACGGTTGCGGGAGCACCAGTTATATGCCAAGTTCAGCAAGTGCGAATTTTGGATTGATCAAGTAGCTTTCCTAGGCCATATTATTTCAGCAGAAGGTATTGCCGTGGATCCCAGCAAAATTGAACAAGTGCTGATGTGGGAATCTCCCAAATCTGTCCACGAGGTCCGAAGTTTCCTAGGTTTAGCAGGGTATTATCAGAGGTTTATTCCGAGCTTCTCAAAGATTGCTAAACCAATGACGGAGCTGCTGAAGAAGGGCACTAAATACATGTGGAATGCAGCATGTGAAGCCGCATTCAAAACTTTGGTGAAACATCTCACAACGGCTCCAGTTCTTGCTCAGCCGGACACGACGAAGCCATTCGATGTATACGGTGATGCATCCGGCATCGGTCTCGGCTGCGTTCTGATGCAAGTCGGGCGTGTAGTCGCCTATGGGTCTCATCAACTGCGAAACCACGAGCAGCATTATCCAACTTACGATCTCGAGCTTGCTGCTGTGGTGTTGGCGTTGAAGATGTGGAGGCATTACCTACTGGGTAATCTTGTTCACCTCTACACTGACCATAAAAGCTTCAAGTATATCTTCACGCAGAAGGAGCTGAATATGAGGCAACGGAGATGGTTGGAGCTCATCAAAGATTATGAAATTGAGATCCACTATCATCCGGGAAAAGCAAACGTGGTTGCCGACGCGCTTAGTCGGAAAGTCCACGTTCACAACTTAGCGGTTGCTGAGTTGGAAGATGAAGAACCCAGCCTCCGTGTCATTCCGTATGGCGCGCTTTATAATCTCGCGCTCATTCCAACAATCAGTGAAGAGATTGTTGAGGCTCAAAGAAGAGACAGAGGTATGTCTCACATACGGAGAAGACTGGACAACGGAGAGGTGAAATGCTTCCGGAAGGATGAGAACGGTACAATATGGTTTAACAACCGTATAGTGGTACCGCGCAATATGAAACTCCGGAAGAAGATCTTGGATGAAGCCCACCTGTCAAAGTTTTCTATTCATCCCGGAAGTAACAAGATGTACCAAGATTTGAAACAGAAATTTTGGTGGACGAGGATGAAGAGGGAGATTGCTAAATACGTATCCGCGTGTGATACGTGTAGACGGGTCAAGGCTGATCATATGCGGAAAGTCGGACCGCTACAACCTTTGAAGATACCGGCATGGAAGTGGGAGGATGTGAGTATGGATTTCATCGTCGGATTACCGCTCACATCCCGGAAGCATGACTCAATATGGGTGATCGTTGACCGGTTGACGAAGTCGGCTCATTTCATACCGGTGAACACTCATTATCGAGCAAAGCAATATGCGGAGTTATTCATCTCCAGGATTATATGCTCACATGGTGTCCCAAAGACCATCATTTCAGATCGAGGTGCGCTGTTTGTTGCTCGATTTTGGGAGCAACTGCACGCCTCGTTGGGCACCAAGCTGATTAGGAGCTCCGCATATCACCCTCAAACCGATGGACAAACTGAGAGGGTGAATCAAGTACTTGAGGATATGTTGAGAGCGTGTGCCATCAACCACGGTAGGAATTGGGACGATCACCTACCGCTGGAAGAGTTTTCATACAACAACGGTTATCAAGCGAGTATTAAAATGGCACCGTATGAAGCTCTCTACGGCCGGAAGTGTCGCACACCACTAAATTGGTGTGAGTCCGGCGAAAGAGTTCTGTTTGGGATTGATCTTGTCAACGAAGCCGAAGACCGAGTTCGGTTGATACAAGAGAACTTAAAGGCTGCACAATCCCGACAGAAGAGCTACGCTGATCAAAGGCGTAGGCCATTACATTTTGACGTCGGAGAGCACGTATATCTTCGTGTATCTCCGATGAAGGGAATTCACCGGTTCGGTGTAAAGGGAAAACTCGCTCCCCGTTTTATTGGTCCTTTTGCTATCACGGAGAAGTGCGGACCCGTAGCCTACCGGCTGGAATTACCGGCAAGTCTAGTGGGTGTTCATGATGTATTTCATGTTTCACAGCTGCGGAAGTGTCTTAAATTCACCGCTGCTGTTCGCACTGAGGACATCGACGAATTGAAACCGGACATGACCTACACCGAGCGACCGGTTAGATTTTGGATGAAAAGACCCGGGTAACCCGGAACCTGACGATCAGATTCTTCAAGGTGCTGTGGAGTAATCACACCGCGGACGAGGCGACGTGGGAAAGCGAAGAGTATCTCCGCACCAACTACCCGGAACTTTTATCTTTGTACAGTTTGTAATTACCTCTCCCGTCTCGTTCCTCTTTTGTAATCTCGGGACGAGATTCTTTTAAGGGGGGAGGAATGTAAAAGTCCCAAAAATGTGTATGAATAAAAACTATGGTTTGAGTTCAAATGTGTGGCAATGACAGGAAAAATGGGACTTGCTAAAACTTTTCTTCATGCAAGGTAATACATGGATGAACATCCAACATGAGGTTCACCTTTTTATTTAAAAGTGTTGGACCAATAAGGAGTTAAATACCTCTTTGCATGAAAGTTTAAAATTCAGATTTGAAATTCAAAGTTCACACATATGGTGACCCAAAAACTTTGAATTAACATGCAGCCATATAGATGAGTTTTTAGGGAAAAGGTTATCACCACCTTTTCCTTTGTAGGGTGGGCTCAAAAAGAAGGATAAGAGAAACATTTGTAAATTCTAGCCAAATTCAAATTGGTTATACCAATTCAAACTGAATTTGGAGAATTCAAAATTCTAACCCACATTTTAAAACTCAGAATTGTGGGAATTAAGAGGATCAGCTTGAACAGATATTTGGGAGGTACATGTGGAGTGGGACCCACATGTCATAGAGCTAAAGGAAGGAACCTTGCACCCTAAGTCTCAGCCCAGTGGGGAAATTCATCAAGCAGCACGTGGGCCACGAGCAGCTCCCACCGCGGAGCCACGGGGATGATCGGCAGCGCTACCAGCTGCTGCATTTCCCCACATACGGTGCCCAGAGGCGGTTCTGCGGCCTGATCAACCCCCCCAGGACGAAGCAAAGGCCGTCCCTTCTTCTCTCCTCGCGAGCGCACGGCCAGCGACCGTCTTCTCCTCCGCCTCTCAGTCCGATCGGAAGAACGGCGAAACCACCACGCTCTCTCCTCCCCTGAGCTGCTAAACATCACCGCGAGCTCGGCCTCCACCTCCCTGACCTGCAAGCCAGCGAGCAGCGGCCTCCAGTGCCCGAGAACGACCGCCGCCGCGGCGACCAAAGCCGAGAAAGTGATCGGGCGATCGTGGACAGCCCTCCACAGCGGGTTTTACGGCCGAGCGATCACACCTACGGACGCGCACGGGTGCGGTGCTGCTCTCAGCCCAAGCTCAGGCCATACTGTGAAGCATCGCCGGCGAATTTCAAAGTTTTGCTCCGGCGACGTCAAACCGAGCGTCCGGTATGGAAATCCAAAATTCTCCACTTCTATTCGTCCTTAGCTCGTCAAACTTTGCACGTAGGAGCTGGACTAGCCGGCGATCATATTCTCTTAAGCATTCGTCGCATGAAAACCCTTTGGGGCGACGTAATTTGAGGTCTACCGATCACTTCTCCGGCGGACCCATTTGGTCGCACGGCGACAACCCATTTCCAGCCATTCCCGAGCCACTTTGAGGTCGTGTCGACCCTCCTAGAGGTACGCTGGTGCTGTAGGGCTCGTCGGCACAAGCTTTTGAGGGCTGGAGACCCCGGGCGACGCTGCCGGACTTCCAAAGAGGCAGTTACACGTCGCCGGCCATGTTCCGGTCGTCGGCAGCCCTAGCAAACCCCACAGCCATGTTCCTCGAGGCCCTAAAGCCCCTGGCGGCGAGTTGTAGCTCCGGCGGTGGCCGGGAAGGCCGGTCCGGCGAGCTTCCGGTTACTCCGGCGAGGGGGAGCGCGCGGGCGCGAGAGAGGAAGCCGGAGGTAGAAGACGAAGCGTGGGCCCCGTCTGTCAGCAGCTCAGAATTCAAATCCGGGATCAGGTGTGGCCGGGATCCCGTGTGCTGGCGCGAAAAACCCCGTGGCCCCGGTGTGGCCCAGTTCTGATTGGTTGGAATTCAAATAAGCGGGCCCAGTGGGATTTTCAATAGGAAAATAATTCTAGACTTAGCTCAATCTTTAGAAATTCATATCTCCCTGTGAAAAACTCCAATTTGAGTGATTCCAATTGGGTTGGATTCATCTCTCTGAGTTCTATCCAAATATGAATTCAGAGTTCTATGAAAGTCAATATTATATTCTGGAAAATTCTTTGAAGGTTTTCTGAAAAAAGAATTATTGAGGGAGTTTGGGTTATCCAAAAATACCCAAATTTTGCCAGAATATTCCTTAGCATAGTATTGACCTGCTAGCAAATTTTCAGCTCATTTGAAGATCATTTGAGTAGGAATTTGCTAAAAACAATCTGCTGTGTTCATAAGAGTCCAGAAACCATTTCAGAAAATGTTTCCCACTTCTAAAATCTGTTCTGAGCAATTCATAGCTCCAAAAATCATAGGAAAATTTAGGCAAGCTCTATGAGACATACTTGGAATTGTAGTTCACTTAATTGGGCATGAAAATGCACATTACTACAGAATTAATTCTGTTGAGTACAAATGCTTAAAGAATTGTTCTGGGAGAACTACCCAAGTAAAAGGGCTGAATTTTGGACCAGGTGACTCTCATGTGATCAAGAACTCACATGTAAATTATCAGCCCAAGATGAGTCCTTGAACTCCCTGTTCTTGTTCTCCATACTTGTGTATATGTGGGAATACATAGGAGATATTGTGAGAATTATGGAGGACACAGTATGACTCCACATTAGCTGCAGTTTGGCAAGCTAAATCCTTAGATAGTATAGGACCTGCTGTAAAAGTTTTGAGGCCATTGGAGTTCTTGTTCTTCAGTTGCACTCAAAGCTTTTCAGCTTATCTATTATGTTCATTAAAGAAAAGGGTTAGTGAATAGCTAAGGCCTTAAGGTCACTTTAGTTTATTTCTGTTCTTTGCACAACAGAGGCAAACCAAGCCATGCGTGGCTTTTCCACACAACCTCTGTCCTAAGAAATTAATTCCATAACTTCTTTCCATTACATTCTATAAAATATGTGCATATGCATTTCAATAGGAACCACAACGAAGGGGACTCAAAGGAGTGATTCATCGAAGTGGATCAAGCTCCGGAGAGTCAAGGGTGGATCTGCAAGGACACTAACTGTTATATACGACTACCCTGCAAAACAGGCAAGCTCCGGTTTGCATTTAATAGCTGTTAAGTTTTTATTTTGTATTCACTTTCGGTCAGGATATGAATTCTGCATTAGGTCTAGTGTTTGATACTCCACTTGCATAGCAAAATGACCCATGGAGTATTGGGTAGGTGTCTATCACCGTGTAGAACTGCCATGCTTAAGTACGGTTCGGTAGAAGTCGAGTGGTGAGATGCTACTCGCAGATTTAGGAACAACAGGGGCCTACGGGATTGGTTCGTAATTGAATTAGCAAGTTAAAGTTGAGACCGGAAGGTTGTAGGAGCAGCAGGACATAGGGGCCTGGGTGCTGTAGACCTGTCCGTGTCAGTCAAGGACCGATCCGTATGCGGCCCTGTTGAACAAGTTTGAGTTGTGTACCGGACTCATGCTGGCTATATGGGACCCAGTAAACCGATGTACCTCGGGAAGCTGTCGTTGGGACTTTTCGGGTCGCCTCAGGCGGACGGCCGGTGTGCAGTATGTGGGGAATATTCTCATGACATCTCACGTCGGAAGGTGCACCATGAGAGTAGCTACTGTACGGGGCGACTTGATCGATTCAGCGGGGGTGAAACGGGGGAAAGGCTGCCACGTACGACGTCAGTGATGGTTGTTGTAGGCAACGTCGAGTACGGGCGTACGTGTCGTGTAGTCCGGGTGTTATTGATTCGAATCACCATCGCTCGCGGATTGGACCGAGCATACTTGTTCTCACAGTCGTGACGTAGTAAGAACTTGCATGAGAAAGGAACTAATCATTTTGATGTGAAGTATTATCCTACCTTTGTATTGGATCTTGATGAATAGGCTAGTGCAAACTCGATTCTTTTATGCCATGAGCAATTTACATCGGGGGAAAGCGTTTCTTGTTTGATTGTGGACTCCCGATGTGGCGTGCCCAGGGTTACTTAAAATACTGCAATTAATACTGGAAGTAAGGATTCACTTTTAGGCGAGTTTAATTAGGTTTATGCCATCCTATGTTAGGTTCATAACCTCACTTAGAGTTTCATGTTTAGGGGGACGGTTAAGTCTTGCTGAGCGTTATGCTCACGGATGCTATCCGAGTTGTTTTGCAGGTAATTGACTTCATGCTTATGAGAAGGGGTGCCGATGAGACTCGGGAACCTCCGAGTGCTTACTCAAAGAGCATCCTCGCCGCTGCAGATTTATTTTCATGTTGCTAATAAGAAACGTCCGCGGGCTGGACCGTTTCTTTGTTGCTAGTTTAGATATGAGTCGTGAGAGTAATAGTCTTCTGCTGTAGTTTACTCTGATATACTTATTTGTAAAACAATCTTGTACGCTTCCGCAAACTATTTATGTAATATGATGTGTTTCTGCAACTCGTGTGCTGTTGGGTGCCGCATAACACGGCACCACCCGACGAGGTCCTGTGGGGCCGTCTCAGCGTGGTATCTGAGCTGTCGCACTTACGACATCATCGCGGTTTTCTTTGCATCTGTTTCTTTGATCCCTTCGAATAGAAGATTTTTCGAGTGGACAGATTACGTGTTGATCGAGTTGATATGGATCTTAAGTCAAGATCATTGCCACGTCCACACCTGATCCCTACACCTTTGTTCATAGTAAAACCCCATGCAAGCCATTAAAACATGTAAGAACACGTACAAACTGATCTAATGAAACATCGCCATAGGATTAGAATGTATATGCACCATTGCATCTTGAATAAGGATTGTGCATGATGATTGATTACTGTAAATCTTGTATGTACATGATTGTAAGTAGAAGGACAAGCTCAGGGAGCTATCTACGAAGGATTGCAGCACCAAGACTTCGAGATCCAAGAGCAACAGAAACCAAAGGAACAAGGCAGGTGCCCCTTGATCATATTGATCCCATGTTTTTGGAAACTGTTTTGTTTACGAAAACTGTGTATGTTGAGTCAACTTGATGGGAAACCCTTTTGTAGGAGTTTACTAGTATTGTTAACCACCCTTGTTGCCAGGGAAGTTTATGAGTCGGGTATGGTTGTTTTTCTTTTCTGCTTCGCTAATCTATGGGATATGGGAAGCAATAGAATGTGTCTAGCTACTGCACTCATAATGTTAATGAGAACTTGACGATAATGAACATGGATTGGGGGAGATCTAGGCAAGCTTGGTTCGTGGATGTGGTAGAATGAGATGGTGGTTATTTGTCGTAGATCTAAGGACCGGTTCATGCGAGCACATGCCAGGAATACAGTGCCACCACCAGGCCAAGTATGGGTGCGGCTTAGCTGACTAATTAGGTAAGTTGCTAGATTGTTATGGACCGTGGAAGGCGCGGGGAATGGGAGTCGAGTGAAGACTGCTCTGGGAACTGCATGGCACAAGAGGGGGCCCGTAGGTGGGAGAATGGTGATTCGAGCCTGCTGCTGAAACCTTAGTGAGTCCATACATCTAGTAACCCCTTTGTAAAGGCTATTTTGTGATCTCTTGGCCATACAACGACGGTTGTGTACTGGTATAATAGAGGTTTTGCAGTCGCCGACGGGTGATAAAATCACAAACTTGTGGGTAAAGTGGTGCCACATCTGCAGAGTGTAAAACTATCATGATAGTCGAGCTTACGGTCACAAACGCCTGGCCAACTTCCATGATTAGATGGGATGGTTATTGGGATGGATGGTTCGGTATGGTTATTGGGATGGATGGTTCGGTTTGGTTATTGGGATGTCATTGGTTTGGTTATGGTTTGGTCATTGAGATTTGGTTTCGAGACTGTTGAGTCTTGGTAAAGAGATTGCGACTGTTGAGTCGTGATAATGATATTTGGTCTCGGTTATGAGATGATCATGAATATGAGATGGTATTCATGAAGAAAAGTTGAGAAAGATAAATGTTCGGATGAGATATGAAAAGTGGTGAATCATGAACGAGGTATGTTGATGTTATAATTGAATATATGTTGGGATTATATTCACTTAAAGTTAGCTGCTGTTTTTATCATGTTTTGTAAAATAAACTTTGCTTTTCTGCAATAAGCCTTTTTATGCCTACCTTGTTGAAAGCTACATGTCATACTTCACGCACTTGCTGAGTACGACATATACTCACCCTTGCATTATCATACATCATCAGCAACCGGAGAGGAGTACTTCGAAAACCATGTGGAGTACTAGGCGTGTGATCTACCGTCAACTTGCTTGTGGAGTAGGAGATGGAGCCGCTGCCATTGCTTAGTTTGCTTCTGCTATAGTAAAGAAGACTCCCGCTGCTAGAATGAGTTAGAGACTCATGAGACATTGTAATAAAACCCTGTTATTCGTGGTATTATTCTGAATTCAGTTTGTGGATTACATGTGTATGTGTGATGAACATGCTGGGCACACATATACATCAGCTCGGTTCCGGGGTTTTCGAAACCAGGGCGTCACATTGAAATTATAGTTTAATTGATTTTGCATGAAAATACAAATTACTTCAGAATTAATTCCTTTTAGCATAACTGCTTAGTGAATTATTCTGGATGAACTACTCAATGAAAGTCCTGAATTTTGGTCCAGAAAACTTTCTTGTAACAAAGAACTCACATGAAAAAATTCAGCTCAATTAGAGCTCTGGATCATTACTTTTCTGTATACCTTTCTTAGGTGAATAAACAACAATTAGGAAGAACACTTAGTGCTTGATCCACCTTGCTAAATCCATCTTATTCAACTAGGATAATCTCAAATCCAGCTCCTAATCTGAATTATTGTTTTCAGCCTTGTATCCATGCCTTGATAACAAAGTAAATATATTTAGGTACATATGCATTTTCATAACGTATAGTGTTGACGTGGAGCTTCGTTAAGCATTGAAGCTTGGATCAAGAATCAAGACGATCAAGGGATTAAGCATCAAGTGACAGAAGCAATCTACTGAATTATATACCACTAGTCACCTGCAAAACAAAGGCAAGCCCCGGTTTGCATTTAAACAATCTTTATAAAGTTTTCATTTGTATACACTATATGTATGACATGATATTGTGCATTAGGTCTAAGTGAGTTGAAACCCAATTGCATGACCAGATTAAACCTGAGAGAGGATGGTTAGAATAGCACCTCATCGAGTGAATTCTGCTATGCTTAATGTTCATTTGGATGGACCGGTAAATGTCGAGTAGTTGGAATCTACTCGCGAGACTAGGGCTTAGATTCTCATCGGTATGGGTTATGATGTGAACTGTGAGGAGAATTCACTAATAGAAATGGAGACCGAGCGGGGAAGTAGAGAGCAGCAGGACGAGGTACGCGCGTGCGTAGACCTGCCTGAGTCGATTAAGGCCCGTCCGTACTTGGCCATGTTTGACAAGTTTGAGTTCTGTACCGAGTGCATATTGGTTATATAGGACCCAGGAAACCGATGTACCTTATGAGATCCATGTTGGAACTTTTCCCATTGGCTAAGGATTTCGTCGTTAGTACAGCAGGTGGTAGCTGGCTCATGAACATCTCACTGCAGAGGTGCACCTTGAAGAAGCTTGTTGTTCGGGTCGATGGGACTGTGACCGACGTGGATTAAACTTGAGAAAGGTGGTTGCGTGCAACATTGGTCGAGTGTGCTTTCGCAACTCAAAATGGGTGTATGTGTCGTGCAGTCCGGACGTCTTTTGACTCGAATCATCGTCGCTCGCAGAAATTTGAGCATACTTGGACACTGAGTCTTGACGTAGTAACAAGTGAAGTGAATTGAATCCTTTTGCTTCATAAATTGTATTGCAACCTTGTATGGATTAGAGATAGTGCAAACTAAAGTTTGTTTCACCTTGTGCAAGAAGCATTGCCACGAAGCGTGTCTTGTTTGATTGTGGAGTTACGATGCTGCTCGGCTCAAGGCTTTAAAATTGATGCTATAAAATCTGAAAATCAAGGATCCATTGTAGACGAGTCTTTTATGTAATTTCAGCTGCCATGTTTAATGTTTCCTGTATATGGAGTTTCATGTTTAGAGGAAGCAATTAAGTCTTATTGAGCCTTTATGCTCACGCTTACTATATTAGTGGTTTTGTAGGTATTAACGTATATGCTTATGATGAGGTTTTCCGGTGAGACTCGAAACCATTCGAGTTGTTTACTCACAGGAAAACCACACCACCATGGTATGTCTTTGTGGTGCTAGTGAGAAGAGTCCACGAGTGGGTTGACTTCTCTTTTGCTTAGTGTAGATATGAGTCATGAGTTGTATCTAGTCTTCCTTTTTAGTGTATTTTGATGTAAATTAGTTTACTCCTGAAAAATTTGTAAATTCAGAGTTGATTTATGTAATATGGTTTCTTTGCACGTGTGTTGTTGGGTGCCGCATCGCAGGCACCACCCAATGCGATATCTAGAAAGTGCGGGACCGGGTCCCTACGGACATGGTATCACAGCCACATTGGTAATAGCACACCGAAAAGGATTGTATTACGAGAAAACTTAGGATATGATGAGGAAACGGTACTAGACCAACATAAGGACGATATTAGCATACTACTTAATGGGGCAAAGCTAACATATTTGCTTATGTCGGAAAACATGCATTTTGAGACGTTCTATGTCTTGAGGATGCATGTTGCATTGTCCACCAGTGCGCACAAGTTGAAGGGTGGTGCCTCACGGGTGGTAGGTAACCCGGCCAGCGCATATGTTCTCTATGACTCTTTATGTCGTTTGGGGTATGTGAGCAACGCCAGTCCCGACGTGCTGCAGACAAGCAGGCGGAGACCCTGTCTCGTGGTTGGTAACGTGAACAACATAGCTCAAGTCGTGTTTGACTTGAGAACGTCCGTGTGACTGACGACATAGGAGCGTGTTTAAACTGTTGATTGAGTGGGGTCCAATTTTGCACTGTATCTATTGATTATGTCTTCTGCAGGTACACTAACCGTGATAACAGTATTACGTGTAGAATACATTTGTGAGTGACCATTCATAGGGCCACATATGTAGAAGTATATGTCGTGTGATCCGGGTACCGACATATGTCTTACGGTGCATCGACATCGTACTACACTTGATAATCTTCTTTCCTATGAGAAATGACTCATGAACTAACTTTCAACTAAAAATGGAAGTTTTGAGACCAGTATTAGTTACTGAGATCTTAATTTGAACTAAGATTCAAATAAGAGAATTGATAGACTTCAAAAATTCCAAAAGCAGAGTGCTCTGTTTCTGGCAGGAATTTTTGCTGGACTTTGATAGAGCATAACTCTGAGTAGATTTATCCAATGGAGGTATATGATACAGTTATGGAAAAGTTCTGAAGTGCTCTACAACTTCTCTGTAGACCTCCAGAGCAAAATCACATGTCAAAGTGGTGGAATATCCAGTTAAATGTAAACTGTCCAGAATCAGAACAGACTCAAAATCTTCTCTAGACATCTCTGTATATCATCCACAAGTTTCTGTAGAAAATTCTCTAAGGGCTAATTTGGCAACAAGAGATGGGGTAACCTAGTGAAGAAAATACCTTCCTGGATGTTCCCTGTTCCCCAGCTTTCCGGAGTTTGCTCTCCGCTGCCGTGATGATTCATTTGGTAGGTGCAGGGAGATAATACCAGATATTTTTTATAAATAAAAAACAACATAAAAATTATAAAATTAAAAAATACGCCCAAAAAATTTATAAAAAACACTAAAAATTGAAAAAAAATCTATAAAATGAAAGACTTACAACAGGAGCCATAAACAGTATAGCAATTTATCATGAAAAATTATTTATACAGTACAAAAGCATCGTATAGCAATTAAATAATTCATCAATATCACAAAAATTATTTTCCAGTAGCTCGCACGAGTTCATCACACTACGACAATGCATTAGCACTGGTAATTATCCATACATTCTATTGTGATTCATTCCATCCATAAAGTTTTATCAAAGTACACAATATATGCACTAGCTCCAAACACTTAAAAATATACTGGTTACTATCTTCAGTAGTTCCAAGACCAAGCTGTCCATTTTGGTTATGACCCCAACTAAAACAAATTAAGCAAACAAATTTAGGATAATAGAACAATTGTGCGCAGAACTCAGAGAAGCAGAATACAACCATGTGAAAGCTTGACACTGGTTATAAAGTAATGTTCATGAACAAGCTTATTTCCAAATACTCCAAACAAGTTAAGAACTGAAAGTAAGCACAGTTAAGTACTACTGATAGCCGGCTCACCTGTGCACTTCACCATCCATGGTCATGACCAGACAATGGTTATCCCCGTGAGCAAATGGGCAGCTTCCTCGGCCCTGGCACTACAGTAGGGCAGTCGGTGGATATATCTTGGCAGCGCTGCAAGCCAACACGGAGCACCTCTGCAACCTGTGTAGCAAATCCTGTAACTAGTAGTCAGATGGGGTGCTTCGCCTTCAAGAGATGCAGGAACAGGTCGAAGAGCCAGGAGCTGGTTGGCGCCAAGACACCGGCGGCCAAGTCGCCCCCGGGGTCTGATTCCGATGGGCAGAAGGGCAAGGCATCGCCGGCGTCCATGCCATCGAGGAGCATACAGGAGCTGTCGGAGGAGAGGGGCATGCAGCGGCTGCGGGTGTTCGACCTGGAGGAGCTCAACGGTGCCACCAATGGCTTCAGCCGCGCGCTCTAGGTCGGTGGGGGGGGGGGGGGGGGGGGGGGGGTTGGCTCTGTCTAATGCGCCTTCTTCGCTCCGCCGGCTGCGGCTGCGTCATCCTCGCCATCAAGTGACTCAACCAGCGTAGCCGACAGGCTAGTTGCTTTGACCCATCTCCTCAGTCACATCTGCTTTTACCCATCTCCTCGGTGACTATGGGATGTCGCGACGGAGTGGCTGGCACCGGCTGACCCCGCCTGAGCCTGACCCCGCCTGAGCAGTGTTTCTCGGGGGGGGGGGGGGGGGGGGGGGGGCCGGGGGCGGGGGCCAAGGTTTGAGCGGGGTAGGGGGGCGTGAAGTCAGGGGTTGGAGGAGGCGAGCGGTGCGAAGTCGGGGCGGGAGACCTGGGACGCAAGCGGTAACCATACTGCAGCGCAAAGTTGAGACGGGGACAGGCGACGTGAAGTCGGAGGGGGAGACGCAAGCGGCAGCGTGAAGTCTGGGGCAAAGCAGCGGCGGTGTGGGGGACGCGAGTGCAGGGTTTTCTGCCCGATCTAGCGGGGGCGGCTCTTGAAGCCCGGTGCTCCACAGTAGATAGGACCGGTAAATTGGGTTGCCAAGTATATCGGGGGGGGGGCAAGGTTTGAGCGGCGTAGGGGGCGTGAAGTCAGGGGTTGGAGGAGGCGAGCGGTGCGAAGTCGGGGCGAGGGACCTGGGACGCAAGCGGCGACCATACTACAGCGCAAAGTTGGGGCGGGGACAGGCGGCGTGAAGTCGGAGGGGGAGACGCAAGCGGCGGCGTGAAGTCGGAGGGGGGCAAAGCAGCGGCGGTGTGGGGGACGCGAGTGCAGGGTTTTCTGCCCGACCTAGCGGGGCCGGCTCTTGAAGCCCGGTGCTCCCCAGTAGATAGGACCGGTAAATTGGGCTGCCAAGTATATCAGGAGGAAATTTTGGCCTGTGTTTTTCTGGCCCCGGATTTGGCATGGATCAAATTATGGGCTATCAAAGGGGCCCTAACGGTCCTATGATACACCGTGGGAAAGGTTATGAGATGTGCAACAGTTTTGTAATTCAAAGTTTGTTCACAACTTTATTGTATTTTCAGATACAACTGTGATAAAAATAGCCACATTTAGAGAAGATGCTGGCAAATTTTATCCGGGAATTCTTTCAACTTTGAATTATCATAACTTTTGATTCAGAACTGATCTAGAGGCATATACATACTAGTTGGAAATATATTAAAGTTAACTGTCAGTATTCAACTTGAGTTATGAAAATGCTGTTAACTAGATAAAAATCTAGGTTGAGTGCAGACTAGTATGTTCTGTCCAGAAAAGCTGACTAGTTATGCCTACTTTAAGGATATGTGTAAACATGAATTTTGTTATGCTTTCATGAAGTTTTTAACATGTTCATGTTTTACATATCTTCACATACTTCTGAGATCAAGTTTTGACTCCTCTCAAAATATACTTTTGCAGTATGGTTCGTACTCGTTCTTCGAGTAAGGTTGAAGGTTTTCGCTGAGACGATGATTCGACTCCACCACCGGCACCGCCATCCACGGGATAGATGGATATTATGACTCAGGTGGTCGAGTCTAACCAAGAGAACACCAAGCTACTCCAAGTGTCTACCCAAGAGAACATTAGATTCCTCAAAGCCTTGGTACAGCAAGGCCTACTTCACCGAACGCAACAAGTCGTTCCACCTCGGAACGTCAATTTGAATTTTTTGGTGACCCAACCGCCAATCTTCATGGAAGCTACCAAACCAGTGGAAGCGGATCAGTGGTTTTGTGTAATGGAGTCCAAATTTGGAGTATTCGAGTGTGATGAATATCAGAAGAGATTGTTTGCCGCTCAACAACTCTATGGAGCTGCCAGAACTTGGTGGGTTGAGTATCTCGCCACCATTCTGGAAGGCCATCAAGTGACATGGATTGAATTCCGTAAAGTTTTTCGTGCTCGTCACACAGCTATAGGGATTATCAAGACTAAGAATGAGGAATTCAGGAAACTAAAGCAAGGGGATATGAATGTCTTGGAGTATGTCAAAAAGTTTAACCATTTGGCACAATACGCTCTCGATTATGTGACAACAGAAGCTGCGAGGTGTGATAATTTCTTCCAAGGCCTGAGTCTCATATTAAGGGAGAAATTGACCTTGTTCAATAAAGGCAATTACTCCGAGTTGGTCAGTGCAGCCATCATGCAATAAAAGACAACACTCGAGTGCCAAGTAGAGAAAAGGAATAGGAGTGATGTGCAGGACAACACAAGTAATGTTCCCCGGAAATACCGTTTGGTGTACCGAACACCATCTGGCAAAATATGGCGGCCACCTATACGATCAACTCATCAAAAAATTTCTGGTCAAGTGTCAAAACTTGTATCACCTCCACAGCAGCAGAAGCAGATAGTGGTATGTGCTCCATCACTGCAGCCATGTGTACCTAGTTTCCACCCACAAAGTCAGCGGAGAAACAGAGAAACATTCGTTCTTCACTTGTGATCGTATGGGCCATTATGCTAGGTATTGTCCTAAGGAAAATCAAGGCTATGGGCCGTCATATTCTCAATATTATGATCCGTGCCTAAATCTGCAGAAAAGAGGATAGAAAAGGGGCAGCATTCACTATACAATGATTGAGGATGTTCCGGAAGGAGAAGCCGTATTATCAGGAATGCTTCCTCTTAATCATCTACCGGTGTTAATTATCTTCAATTCCGGTGCCACACATAACTTCGTTAGCCAATCTTTTGTGCTCCAACATCAGATCCAAACCACTTACACTAAAAATCAATACATCATATCTTCACACGGAGGTAGCATTACCGCGAGCGATGTTGTCTCCTGAGCACTCTTTGTTTGTGGGGGGGGGGGTAAAATATATCTCATCACTCTCATCATTCTCGGGGGTGTGAAGATCGACATAATCTTGGGAATGTCATGGTTGAATAACCACAAGGCTGTTCTCAACATCAATTCCCAAACCGTGGAGCTCAACTTCCCATAGCACGGTCTTCACACATTGTTTCTGGAAGCTAGGGAGCAGCAGTATGCAGCAGTGAACCACTCTGAAACAGTGAAGATAGAAAACATTCCGGTCGTCTATGAATACCCGGATGTGTTCCCTGATGATCTACCAGGCATGCCGCCCGAATGGGACATCGAGTACAAGATTGAACTTGCGCCGGGAATGACGCCGATTTCACGAAGGCCATACAAGATGGAACCAAAGGAGTTAGCAGAGTTAAAGGAACAGCTGAATGACCTCTTGAGAAAAGGTTTCATACGACCAAGTTCGTCACCATGAGGTTGCTCATCGCTTTTTGTAAGGAAGAAGGACAAAACATTGAGGCTATATGTTGATTATCGTCCACTTAACGCTGTTACTATCAAGAATAAGTATCCACTACCTTGCATTGATATGCTATTCGATCAATTAGTGGGTGCTAAAGTGTTCTGGAAGATGGATCTTCGGTCCAGATATCATCAGATCAAAATCCGGGCAGAAGACATACCAAAGACGGCAATCTCGACGAGATACGGGCTATACGAATATCTCGTCATGTCTTTTAGATTGACCAATGCTCCGGCCCACTTTATGGACTTGATGAATTTATTGTCCATGCCAAAGTTGGATAAGTTTGGTGTGGTCTTTATCAACGACGCTTTGGTTTACTCCAAATCAGAGGAGGAACATGCTGAACATTTGCATATCGTGCTGCAACGATTGCGAGATCACAAGCTCGATGCAAAATTCAGCAAGTGTGAGTTTTGAAAAAATCAAGTACCTTTTCTTGAACACATTATTTCAGCGGAAGGTATCGCTGTGGATCCGAGTAAGATTATCCAAGTGCTAAAATGGGAGTCACCTAAATCTGTCCATGAAGTCCGAAGCTTCCTCAGCTTAGCGGGTTATTTTTGGAGGTTCATCCTGAGCATCTCAAAGATCGCTAAACCGATGACGGAGCTGTTGAACAAGGGTACTAAATATGTTTGGAGTGCCGTGTATGAATAAGCTTTCAAGACATTAGTGAAGCATCTCACAACAGCCCCAGTTCTTGCTCAGCCGGATACGACCAAGTCGTTCGACATTTATTGCGATGCATCTGGCATCGGTCTTGGCTGCGTGCTGATGCAAGAAGGGCGTGTGGTCTTATATGGATCTCATCAAATCCGAAACCACAAGCAGCACTATCCAACTCACGACCTTGAGCTCGCTGCCGTGGTCCTTGCTTTGAAGATGTGGAGGCATTACATGCTTGGAAATCTTGTACAACTCTACACCAACCACAAGAGTTTAAAATACATCTTCACACAGAAGGAACTGAATATGAGACAACGAATATGGTTATAGCTTATTAAATATTATGAAATCGAGATTCATTATCATCCTGGAAAAGCGAATGTGGTTGCCGATGCGCTTAGTCGAAAAGCGCATGTCCACAATTTGACCATTGCTGAAATGGAGGATGAAGAACCCAGTCTCCGTGTCATTCTATATGGAGCACTTTATAATCATGCTCTTATTCCTACAATCCAAGAGGAGATTATTGAGGCTCAAAGGAAAGACAAGGGCATGTCTCACATACGGCAGAGAATGGACAACAGTGAAATGAAGTTCATCCGGAAAGACGAACATGGTACGCTATGGTTCAAAGACTAGATAGTAGTACTCTGGGATATGGGACTACGGAAGAAAATTTTGGATGAAGCTCATTTTTGCAAATTTTTCATTCACCCGGGCAGCAATAAAATGTACCAAGATTTTTGGATGAAATTTTGGTGGATACGTATGAAGAGAGAAATAGCAAAGTATGTATCGGAATGTGATACGTGTCGGAGAGTAAAAGCCGACCATATGAGAAAGTCAGGCCTGGTGCAACCATTGAAAATATCAGCATGGAAATGGGAGTACTTGAGTGTGGACTTCATCGTCAGGTTACCAATGACCTCCCACAAGCATGATTCGATTTGGGTAATCGTTGATCAATTAACCAAATCAGCACACTTTATTCATGTGCATACCAGTTACAATGCAAAGAAATATGCGGAGTTGTACATAGCACGGATTTTGTGCTTACATGGAGTTCCCCGTACAATCGTGTTCGATAGAGGATCGCTGTTCATAGCTCATTTTCGGGAGCAGCTACACGCAGCATTGGGGACCAAATTAATTTGGAGCTCCG
Source organism: Neostapfia colusana (assembly GCA_030760725.1). Taxonomy (NCBI): domain Eukaryota; kingdom Viridiplantae; phylum Streptophyta; class Magnoliopsida; order Poales; family Poaceae; genus Neostapfia; species Neostapfia colusana. The sequence continues at coordinate 34,967,591 of JASWHV010000009.1, read as the reverse complement.
CATATCACCCTCAAACTGATGGACAAACTGAGAGGGTGAACCAAGTGCTTGAAGACATATTGAGAGTGTGTGCCATCCACCACGGTAAAAACTGGGATGATGACTTACCGTTGGCGTAGTTCTCGTACAACAACGGTTATCTAACGAGCATCAAAATGGCACCATATGAAGCTCTCTACGACCGGAAGTGCCGTACATTACTCAATTGGTGTGAGTCCGGTGAAAGAGTAATGCTCGGGGTTGATCTTGTCAACAAAGCCGAAGATCGAGTTTGGATGATACAAGAGAACTTGAAGGCTGCTGAATCTCATCAGAAAAGCTATGCGGATCAGAGGCATCAACCGCTGCATTTCGACGTCGGAGAGCATGATTATCTTCGTGTGCCTCCGATGAAAGGAATTCACCGGTTTGGTGTAAAGGGAAAACTCACTCCCTAATTTATCGGTCCGTTTGCTATCACGGAGAAGTGTGGACCCGTAGCCTATCGGCTGGAGCTACCGGCGAACCTTGCTGGCGTTCATGACATATTTCATGTGTCACAGCTTCAGAAGTGTCTCATGTTTACCACTGCTTTCCGCACCGAAGAAATCGACGAGTTGAAACCGGATCTCACTTACACTGAGCGACCAGTTCAGATTATCGATGAAAAGACCCAGATCACCCGGAATCGGACTTTAAAGATCTACAAAGTACTGTGGAGTAATCATACCATGGAAGAAGCGACATGGGAAAGCGAGGATTACCTTAGCATGAACTATCCGAAACTTTTATCATCATATATCGTGTAATTACTCCTCCCGTCTCGTTCTTCTTTTGCAATCTTGGGATGAGATTCTTTTAAGGGGGGGATGTAAAATCCCACATGTTTTCTTGCTATGTAAACTGAACTTGGGCTGTTCAGATCATTACCACAGGTGATCAAGCATGTTATGCAAGTAAACAAAATTGTTCACTTGAATTCAAAAGTGGTCATCACAAAAAGGAGAATGCAAGCTGTTGGTTCAAATTTCCCATTTGCAGCAGCCAATTGTCAGGACCCACCTTCTGGGGCCCACTTGTGCATCCCGTACCAATCCCTGGATCAATAGTTGGTACGCACAATAGAATGGATCAAGTTCCATACATTAAATTAATCTCAACAGGACCGTTATGGTCTTACAAGCAAGTCTTAGGTTAAAATCCATGGGCCTCCAGGGCAATTAAAAGTAGAAAGATAATGTCAGACTACAGCGGAATGGACGACACCCAGCCCTCAGGCAGCCTTGGGCACAGGACTAGACCTACTCGTCGTTGAATCACGCTTCTTCTTCTTCTTCTTCCCTTTCCTCTTCTGCTTCTGAGGGTTGTGAAGAAAGCAAGAATGAGTACAGAAAGTACTTAGCAAGCCCTAACACTACTCAAGGGGATGTGTTTCATGCAAGGGGTCGTAGCAAGGCAGGGCCATACGGCTTAGAGTTGCCTAAAATCATTTATGTCGGGTCTCTTTGAAAGAAGGTTTCACAAAGCAAAAAGGAGGTAATTGCATCCGCATTTTAGTTGGTGGGACCCGGGGGAGTTGATCTCCATCTCTCCAGTTCCCTAAGTTTTAATCCAATGTTCAAGCCCATGGCTTTACTAGTTCCGGCACATGGCCGTAATATCCAAAACATGGCAAACACTGTCACCCAAACTACATCAAGGAAACATACTAAGACTAATCAACAGGAGCTCAGAACATAGTGTGTCAAGACCGTGACAACGGTTATCCGGATTGTAACACTCTGCAAAGGTTGTACACTTTACCCACAGGCCATCCACTCCTAGCAAGGGAGTAGAGTAACGTTGACCTTATCTCCCCCCCGTAACCCCACAATCACACCCCGGGACGCACCCAGGGTCTATTTGGGCAATTACTCTCCCAACCGAATCACGGGTAATGACTCCCTCATGTCTTTCCCTAGTCTCTCGTGCCCTATTGGCCGCCAGGTAGCTCATGCGGAAGTCACCAAGAAGGTAGAGGGAGTCCATACATGTTCTGTGGTTGTACGAAATCACTATGATGAGGTTATATGAACCGGTACTTATGTTGGTGAGGCAGTTCTATCAAGTCCAAGACATGTGGACTACACCGAAGCACACGACTACTCAATCACCATATCCCGCCTCAACGTTCCTTTCCCCCACTTCACCCTACACCAGTTGTTCGATACACTTCCCTCAACCCACCTCCTAACTCATACCATCAAGACACCTTTCTACACTTTTTGCAAATCTGATGAATAATTGCAGTGAGTTGCCATGCGAGCATCGCAAGGGTCCCTAAGCATTCAACTTTCAAGGAAACACACACGTCATCACATTATAGTGCGATGACGGGGCCTTAGGGCATCAAGGAGGTAAGTTATCAAGGTCAAGGAGTGGTTCGTGGTTCTCCACATGTCAAGCACGTGACTATCCCTTACAAATATTCTGGCCTTGGATGACGATAGACAGTATGCTACTTTCTAGTGTAACGGCTACCTGATGTCATCAAGCTACGTTGCTGAAGAGCAAGTAACCACCGTCAACATCAATTCCTCGTCACGAAGTTATGAAACTATTGTGTCGGCCAGACTACTTACAGAGAGAAACTACCACTAGTCAAGTTGGTCTTTAGCTACGACAACAATATTTAAAAATAGTCACAGAAAACATGCATAGTAAAACAGGCTATCAAGGCTATTTTGCAAATTTATAGGAGCAATCATGATCAAGGAGGTTAGAGCTTGCCTTCAAAGGCATCTAGGAATTCCTCGTAGTCCGGGTCTTTGAGTTCCTTGTCGGCTTCCTCGTTTGCTATAGTACGTAGCTCGCATGTGTAAGGGCCTAAGTTTTTGCACATATCCAAAGTGTTCATCATACCACACACACCTCATTTGAGGAAAACTTATGAACACATTTGAAGAGCAAGTAACCACAACCAATATGGTCATTAGAGGATGAACTCACAAAATGCAAAAGTTGTATTTCCCACATGCATCATATAAGGGCTGAGCATATGAAAAACTCTTACACCTTGCTAGGAATGCTCATGCCAAATTTCACCCAAATCCAAAATCTTTTTGAGGTATTTTTGGGTATAATTAGAAAGAGGCTAGTTTGAACTTAAATTCAAATTCAAACTCCTTTTATCCCATGAATTCAAAAGTGGGATTCATATTCACACTCAACACATTTTTGTGAGCTCACACACCAATTTTCACTCCATTTGGAGTTAATCTTGACATGAGCTATTTTGGCTAAATTCAAATCAAGTTTGAATTTCAACTAAACCTTTGCTGCGAATTTGATCAAGTCAAATTCCAATTTGAATTATTCAAATTCAATTGGCCATTTTGAAATTTGATCAACTCACCAAGGGTACTAGTGCCTCTACTGTTTAGAGCAGTGGGGAAAATTAACTTTCAGAGGTTAAACAAGTTGTGGGGCCCTCCTGTCAGCCTAACCAGTGATCAAACCGAGTGGAACAGCCGAGCTCGGTTTCTTGCGCTCGATACAGCGGGCACCACGGCGAGGAAACGTCAGGGACAGCAGCTGCTTGCCGCCTCTGGCCACTGAACTGCCTCTCTTCCCTCTTATACTCGCGCCCGATCCGTCCCAGCCTCATCTCACCGCTGTTCCGACGTCCTCCCACACAGAAACCCACTGCACATCGCCGCTCACCCGAGCTCTCGGTTCCACCGTCGCCCGGCCAAACCAGTGGTTGTCACGGCTAGCTGAGACCGCAACTGAGTTCGCCGACCCTTACTCGACGTGCTCGCACCGGTTCCAGACCATGACCGACCCTCCTCGAGCCCCACCGCGCCAAATCTTTCTTCTTTGGTTCAACTTGAGCCACCGCCACGGGAACAACTCCTCCGGCCACCACAGTCCACCTTTCTCCGAGCTGAGAACAGCAAAGAGGTTCGCCATCGACCCCTCTTTCATTACCGCAAGCTCCGGCGGCGTGACATGAGCTGCCGACACCGGAATTTCACGATTTTGCGCCGGTGTACAAAAGAGACCGCTGGACCAATTCGCAAAATTCGTGATACACACCGCACCACTCATCACCTAACATAGAGAACTACTTCTAGACGCCCGTGCGAGTCTATAGGATCCAAAACTTTGAAGAACCCTTGGGTGTAGCCACTGTTCTTCGAGTTTTGCTAGGATTTCAGGTTTCTGACCTAGGTCGCACGGTGACATCCTAGTTGCAGCCATTTCCGAGCTCCTCTGAGTTCATGTCGACCTTCCCTAGGGTGCACTGATGCTCTACGACCTTTTGCTCGATCATTTGGGATGCTAGGAAGCCTGGCCGACAGGGCCGAAGTTCTTCCGAAGCCACCGCTCATCGCCGGCCATGTTCCGGTGGTTGTCATGTCGAGCTAAGTCCAGCACCGTGTTCCCTGTGTGGGATTAGGCAGAGGCGGCAAAAATCTTTGAGTTTGGCGCACGGCAAGGCCCCTCCGGCGAGCACTCCGGCGAGGGGGGCGGCGGCCGAGCGCGGGATGGCGGGAGGTTGAAGAAGCCCCCGGTCCCACGTGTCAGCGGCCAGATATTTAAACCGGAGATCAGCTGTGGAACCGGATCTGATGTGGCTGCGCACGGAAAACTCCGTAGCCCCGTGTGTCAGCCGCTGAGGAGTCGACACGTAGCCCCGGTCCCACGCGCAGTGATTTAAACTTTTCCCCGATTTTCAGATTTAGTTCAAACTTAAAACCCACATAACTTTGGCTAGGAAACTCCAAATCAAGTGAACCAAATTTTGTTGGATTCAGCTCTCTGAGTACTTTCCAACAAATCAGGTTTCACTTTATGAAAATTTTTATTTCTCCAGGAGTAATTCTTCAAAATTTAAACTGTTTAGAATTTTAACTGGAGAACCCTTTGGAGAAAAAATCTGAATTTGGCCAGGATGTTCATCATAATATTCCTGAGCTACCATAAAAATTTCAGATCCATTCGAGCTAGTTTGATCCACCTAATGGTGTCATTAATAAAACTGTTCCAGAGAAAATGGAAAATATTCAGAAACATTTTCAGAATTTCCCCAAAATTGTTTAGATCATATCTTTGGCAAGGAACTTTCAAATTAAGTGAAACCAATTCCATTAGAACCATCTGAAAATCTAGTTTTCATAAAGTCATGGCTTGCTCCTTGAAAATCCCTAGAACACCCTAAGAGCTCCACTTAAGGCCAAGTACACAATTATTTGTGGAGGGCACAAATGAGCTTTACTGCAAATGAAATTTCGCCAAGTCTCGGTTTAGGTTGTATCCAAGCCACATTAAAAATTTCAGAGTCATTGGGCCTGTCTAGCAAGACTTATAGTCTTCACAAATTCAACTTCATATTCAAATGCATTCAAATTGATACATATATGTATTTATCTCATGTAGTCGCTAAGGTTGAGGAGGAGCCCAAAGTCTTAGACTTCATCACTCCAAAGGAACAGCTAGCCTATGACCAACAGCAGCAAGGCAAGCTCTGGTTTGCATTAGCATTTTTATAAATTCTACTATTTTGAGAACTTACTTTGAGCACCCACTTCAATTTTGCATTAGAGTCTTGTTTGAAAACCCAAATGCATAGCCAAGAAAACCCTGGTTTGGGCTTAGGTGTTTAAACCTTGATTAGCTACTGCAATGATAATATAGTGTAGGATTCAGTACAAGTCGAGTAGTTGGAACTGCTCATGAGAATAGGCTAGAGGCACCCTACTCGGGTAAAGGTAGCAAATGAAACACATGGCAAGAAAAATGAGACCGAGCGGAGAGTAAGGGCAGCAGGACGTTGGGGCACGGGTGCCATAGCTCCGCTTGTATTGATTGAGGACCGAGCCTTGTGCGGGCCTGTTGAACAAGCTAGAACAGTACCAAAGACCTACTGGATATTTGGGAACCGGGAAACCGATGTAACTCGGGTAGCTGGGTGTTGAGGCATAGCTGGTTGTTCAGAGGGTAGGTTGAGAGCTTGAGGTGTAAATTGGCTGGTGGCACTGCAGATGCGCGCGCAGAGACCTCTTGCTCTGGACGATTGGACCGACTCAATATTTGGCTGACGGGTGAAAGGTGGTTGCGTACAACGTCCGTGTAGTTACTGTAGGCAACATCGAGTACGGGCATACGTGATGGGTTATTCAGGTAACCTTGCAGGTGTAAATCGATTATAATCGCCGTCCCTCACGGTCAGTGAGTACCACTTGTTCACTGTACCGTGACGTAGAAAGAACAGGCTAGGGTCATGTAAAAGTTGCTGATTGAAAGCTATACCTTGATTGTTAATGACTTGTTGTAGTTTAGAGCAAATTAAAATTCTTTTAAAACTTGGGCAAAGTACATGAGAGAAATGCGTTTCTTGTTCGATTGCGGATCTCTCATGTGCCTTAGCGTGAGGTTCTCCATAATTTGCTGGTAAAACCTGAAAGTAAGGTTCAAATAATTAGGCGAGCCCTTTGCAACTTACATTCCCAATTACGCATGATCCAACATGTAGAAGTTTCATGTATAGGAAAGACGGGTCAGACTTGCTGAGCCATCGTGATCACTGCAGGGTGTTATGAGGAAGGGACTTCAGAGGAGGAGACGGAACCCCGAGAAGGAAACCCCGTCGAGTGGGAGTCGTGCACGCTGCCGTGTTAGTGTGCGTGTGTGCTAGCGGGGAAACGTTCACGGGCTGAACGTGAACTCAGTCCGTAGTCTACGCCCGTGAGTGTATACTGAACTCATTTATGTAATAAAACTTTGCTTCCGCTTTGTATATTTTATGTGTGTTATCTGGTGCTGTGCAACGCAGAACCCCTCAGCGTGATCCTGGCTCGACGAGGCCGTGGGGCTGCGTCAGCATGGTATTAGAGCTCGCTTGAGGTTTAACGCACTAAAAAGGTCATCTTTTTCAAAAATTCGGTGAGGAACGAGTTAGTAGCCCATATAAGGATGTTATTAGTGTAAAGAAAGTGGCAATACTAATCTATTTGCTTATGTCGGAAAATCATGCATCTCAGGACGTCATATGTCTTGGGGGTGCATGTAAGCGCTGTCCACCAATGCGCACAAGCTGAAGGGTGGAGCCTCACGGGTGGCAGGTAATCCGGCCCGCTTTAATATCCTCTACGACTCTTCATGTCGTTTCGGGTATTCGAGCAACGCCCTTCCCTGGCGTGCTACGGGCAAGTTTGGGAGACCCCGTCACATGGTTAGTAACGTGAACACGTAGCTCAAGGCGTGTTTGGCTTGAGAACACCTGTGCGAGTGATGACGGACGGGGGTATGAACTGTATTGGGACCGGGATCGGTGTGAAGCCGAGCCTGATGACTGTGTGAGTTATTTGAAGGTAGTCTGACCATGAACCGGTAGACGAGTAGCATCTGTGTGTGAGAGACGCTTAGTGCCACTGAACTAACGTAGCCGGCTAAGTCCGGTATAGGTTTTTCTTTGTGAGGAACGTAGTACCGACATGAACTGGTGACGCTTCGACGTCACACCCTACTAAATGAGCAACTTCATTGTAAAACTTTAAGGTTTGATCCAGAGCACTAAAACTTTGATGTAACTCCTTCCCTTGATCAGGATGTTCAAAGTAAATAAGTTTTCAACTTATAGGATACTAAGGACAGAGTCCCCTGTTTCCAGCTGACATAAGGCTGAATTTAAACAGAGTTTAGAGGTTGCGTTCTTTCGAGGTTGGGGTCATATGATACATTTCTGGAAAGCTTTAGAAGAGCTTTACAACTTTTCTATTGATGTCCAGAGGTGTTTCATCCCTCAACCAGTCGAAAAATGCAGTAGAGTTGAAACTGTCCAGAAAACAGGGCAGAGCAAACACTCTCTGTAACTCTCTGTAAATTGAGCATAACTTCCTGCAAAAAAATCTAACAATAGAAAATGAGGTAGTTCTGAAAAGTTCTTTAGATGGGTTACAACTTTGTAACAGAAAGTTTTGTCAAATTTTGTGTAGAATTAACTGGAATTCTTGGATCAAATCAGTACCTCGAGCAAGGAAGTGCTGTCCAATTTTCTCCAGAAATTCTATCAACTTTGGCATCTCATAACTTTTGAACCAGGACAGATCTGAGGTCAAGCAAATACTTTCTGGATATATATTGAAGTTAGATTTAACTTTGATGTTGATCTCCAGAAGTGGTTTTGTCTTTAGCATGGTCTAAATCAGGTTGAAATGGAAACTGGTAAGGGCTGTCAGTTTGGGCAGCAGACCAGCAATCAAATTTGTTCTAAGTTTGAGTTGTGTTTCCAAGTTTTATGAGTTCAATGACATGTTTTATGTTATAACTCAATGATTTACTGTTGAAATGAATATTTGACATTTTTCAAATATGTTTCTACAGATGACAGCGGATAGACAATTGGAGAACGGGTGGGTGGTATCTCACTGTTCTCACCGCAGCGGTTATCGGGAAGTGTTGAGGCAGATGTTTCAATATTTCGGGTACGTCGAGATGCTGCAGTACCTGGCAAAGGAAGAAGGCTAGGAGGGGAACAAGACGTGGACAATCCATGTTGAAGTTCCTGCAGGAACTACGCCACCCGGTTGTGCACCGTTCACCGTCACGGTGAGAGGTAGACAGCCGGGGGAAATGCGGCAAGTGGCAGCCCGCGACACCATGTCGCGTTTCTGCCAACTGCACGTGAGAGCTATGGAGGGTACTCCATACACGCTGGTCCCGGTGGAGGGGCGAGCTAATCACGTGTGGTGGGAGCGGTACTTGGAGGCAGCAGATCCGGGTTGCCCAAGGTACAACCCCGCGGAGGCGAACCTCAGCCTCCAGTTGAGGGCAGGAAAGGCGGTGATGATCAGTCAAGCTGTTCATACGGATTGTCTTGCCGTGAAGATCAAGGAGAGCAGCAGCCGTAGAGACCATTTCGAGAGTGCTGGTAGGTGCATGCTGGAAGAGGACTTCAACCAGGCCATGGACGAGGTGCATGCATTGCAAGACCTCGTACCTCCGGTAATGGACCTACGGATGGTAGGTGCCGTACCCGTGGTTTTGGGTATCCCGGCGATGGGAGAACCTGAACCAGAAGAGGAGGTCATGGACCTGGAGCCACCAGTAGAGGTAGCGGAGGAGGACGACCCCAGGAGGTCGAGTTCTACTCCGAGTAGTGAGTCACCGTTGCCAAGTAGGGCAGCGAGGGTGGGGTACAAAAACTTTTGTAAGCGGTGACATGTCGTGTAGACAGTAGTATATGTATAGGTAGTGACGACATGAGCACGACATCTCGGAGATCGAGAATAATGTATCTTGTATAAAGTTTATGCTTTATCAATATATGTGAATGTTGTGCAAGTTTATTCATGTGTCACTTCAATACCTACTGTTTTATATGGAATTTTAAGAATGACATGTGCTGATCGCTGCTGTTTTGAATTTCAGAATGACTCACACTCGTGCCAACCCAGACGTTGGGGGTTCTAGTCTAGGGGGAGAGGCCTCACAACAGCCTCCCGAGGATTCCTCGGGACAGCAACAGCAACATCAACAACCACCATCGCCACCGCCAACGGTTACATTGGCCAACATCGTTGCGGCTATGAAGGGTTTTCATCAGCAGCACACGGAGTTGCTGCAGACGCTTATTGCAAATACATCTCGACCAGAGAGACATCAAGATCGTGAGGAGCGCCAACAAAGCTCCTACTCCGACTTTCTGGCTACTCATCCCCCGGTATTATGAAGGGCGGATGAACCCCTCGATGCGGACAACTGACTCCGCACGATGGAGATGAAGTTCGGGCTGCTCCAAGTGAGTGAGCAACGCAAGACTCAGTTCGCGGTCCAGCAGCTTCAAGGGTCCGCGAGCGCTTGGTGGGCAAACTTTTGTGCCTCGCAACCCACTGAGCGGTTATGAACTGGGCGGAGTTCCAGACGGCCTTCAGGGCCTATCACATACCGCCGGGTCTTATGAAGAGGAAGACGCAGGAGTTCCTACGCCTGCAGCAAGGAAGCAGGAACGCGCTGGAATACTCCAGAGCGTTCAATGAGATCGCGCTCTACGCGTCATATCACGCCGATACTGATGAGAAGCGGCAGGACCATTTTTACCAGGGGCTTAATCCGCTCCTGAAGGACAAGCTGATGATGTTCAATCGCGGCAGCCTCATTGACACTATTGATGCTGTGATTGTTCAGGAGGACTCTGACAATTAGTTAGCGGCGGCGGAGAAGAAGCGAAGCGCGCCGCGGAGCAGCGGAGAAAGAGGTGGTCCTTCTCAAAAATACTGGATGGTGTATCGCTCACCATCAGGTCAACGCTGGCAGCCACCACAGAGGCCGATGCCATTCCGCAGTCAGCCATATTCTCCACCGGCGTTTAGGCCGGCACTACCAGCACCACATCCGCAGCAACAACAGCAGCAGTGGGCGATGCCGCGTGCGTTTGCACCTCAGCAGCGCATGCCGGGCTTTCGTCCCCCAAGCACGGGCCAGTCGTCAACCAAATGCTTCAAATGCGGTCGCCCAGGACACTTCGCCAACAACTGTCCTGAGAGGAAAGGCGGTGGAGTATCACCACCGTTTCTGGGGAGGAATCAGCCCCGGAACCCCATTAATGCGCGACGGGAAAATCCTAAGCCCGGCACCGTACACCAACTCGCCATAGAGGACGTGCCGGAGGGGGAGCCAAGCCTTGCGGGTATGTTCCAACTCCACCAGCATCCCGCTAGAGTGTTATTTGATTCAGCTGCCACGCATAGCTTCATTAACCAAGCTTTTATTGCTAAATACAGCTTGCAAATACTACCCACCGAAAGTCCATACTTGATTTGTTCACTGGGTGGGAAAATTTCAGCAAGCATGATGGTTCCAAAAGCACCATTAATCTTAGAGGGTAGAGTATACCCTACGTATCTCATAGTTTTAGAGGGACAAAAGGTCGATGTCATTCTAGGAATGTCGTGGTTAACCCGCCACGGCGCTGTTTTAGACACCGTCCTCCGAGTCATGCATTTGCACTCAGAAGTGCACGAGTCTCACTCATTATTTCTGGACAGTCCAGAAATAAAACTTCCAAGTGTATACCAATCCACCACCATCAGATTGGAAGACATTCCAGTAGTCCATGAGTTCCCTGACGTGTTCCCGGATGATTTACCAGGGATGCCGCCCGACAGAGAGGTGGAGTGCAAGATTGAACATGCACCGGGAACTATGCTAATATCCCAAAGGCCGTACAAGATGGCGGCCAAGGAATTGGCTGAACTGAAGACACAGTTAACGGACCTGCTGGAGAAGGGTTTTATTAGGTCGAGCTCCTCGCCATGGGGCTGTTCGGCATTATTTGTAAAGAAGAAGGATTTGACGTTGCGGCTTTGCATAGACTATCGTCTGCTAAACGCCGTAACCATCAAGAACAAGTACCCGTTGCCACGGATCGACATGTTGTTTGATCAGTTGGTCGAAGCAAAGATCTTTTCCAAAATGGACTTAAGATCCGGGTACCATCAGGTTAAGATATGGGCCGAGGATATTACGAAGATGGCTTTCTCGATGAGGTACGGACTTTATGAGTACCTGGTCATATCCTTCAGCCTCACCAACGCTCCAGATCACTTCATGTACTTGATGAACTCGGTATTCATGCCGGAGCTGGACAAGTTTGTTGTGGTATTCATTAATGACATATTGGTATATTCCAAGTCAGAGGAAGAACACGCGAAGCATCTGCGTATAGTCTTGCAAAGGCTGCGGGATCACAAGCTATACGCGAAATTCAGCAAGTGCGAATTCTGGATATCGCAAGTGCCTTTTCTCGGGCACATTATCTCAGCAGAGGGCATCTCTGTAGACCTGAGTAAGATCACACAAGTGCTGAATTGGAAGTCCCTGAGAACTGTTCACGAGGTACGGAGTTTCCTCGGACTCGCGGGATATTATCGGAGGTTCATTCTGAACTTCTCAAAGATTGCAAAGCCTATGAATGAGCTGCTGAAGAAGTCTGCCAAATATGTTTGGAGTCCAGCATGTGAAGCAGCGTTCAAGGCATTAGTGAAGCACCTAACATCAGCACCGGTTTTGGCGCAGCCAGACACAACAAAACCGTTAGATGTGTACTGCGATGCATCCGGCATTGGACTCGGATGTGTGCTGATGCAAGACCGAAGGATGGTCGCGTATGCATCACGGCATCTCAGAAACCATGAGAAAAATTATCAAACTCATGACTTAGAGCTTGCTTCCGTGGTACTCGCACTCAAGATGTGGAGGCACTACCTACTCGGTAACCTCGTGCATTTATATACCGACCACAAAAGCCTCAAGTACATATTCACTCAGAAGGAGCTGAACATGAGGCAGCGAAGATGGTTGGAGTTGATAAAGGATTACAAAATAGAGATCCATTATCACCCGGCAAAGCAAACGTAGTGGCGGATCCGCTGAGCTGCAAGTCACACGTCAACAATCTGACCATCACACCGTTGGAAGAGAGTGAGCCACCATTGCATGTGATTCCATATGGAGCTCTCTACAACTTAGCTTTGATCCCCACCATCCGTGAAGAAATAGTGGCAGCTCAGAAACATGACAAGGGCATGTCGCATTTGCGGAAACGTGTAGACAGTGGGGAGCTGAAATGTTTCCGGAAAGACGGAGACGGCGTCCTATGGTTCAAAGACCGGATCGTTGTACCCCGTAACCCGGAGTTACGGAAGAAAATCTTTGATGAGGCTCACTTATCAAAGTTTTCTATTTACCCTGGCAGCAACAAAATGTATCAAGAACTCAGAAACAAGTTTTGGTGGACACGGATGAAGTGGGAGATCGCAAAATACGTTTCCGAGTGTGATACATGTCGAAGGGTGAAGGCAGACCACATGAGAAAACCGGTACTGCTACAACCACTGGGCGTTCCTGCCTGGAAGTGGGATGATGTGAGCATGGACTTCATCATCGGTTTACGCACCACATTTCAGAAGCAAGATTCAGTGTGGGTGACCGTCGAGCGGCTCACCAAAGTTGCCCATTTATCCCGGTCAATACCAACTACAACGCCAAGAAGTACGCTGAATTGTATATCTCATGGATCCTATGCTTGTACGGTGTACCCCGCATCATCATATCGCATCGGGGAACTTTATTTGTTTCTCATTTTTGGGAGCAGCTACATGCTTTGTTGGCAACGAAACTGATCCGTACTTCAGCATACAACCCGCAGACGGATGGGCGAACCGAGCGGGTAAATCAGATTCTAGAAGATATGCTACGAGCTTGTGCTATCAACCACGGTAAGAATTGGGATGATCACTTACCGTTAGCCGAGTTCTCATACAACAATGGTACCAATCCAGCATCAAGATGGTGTCTTACAAGGCGCTATACGGGAGGAAATGCCGCACGCCGCTGAATTGCTGTGAGTCTGGCGAAAGGGTCACCTTCGGGATTGATCTTGTGTAAAAGCCCAAGAAGAGGGACTTGCAAAAACTTTTCTGCACCTCACAACACAACAGTTTTGTTGTGGATAGATTGTGAAATATTGTGAAGAGCAAGTGACCTACATCAAAAGAATGATTAGAGGGGAAAGCCTTCACTTTCACAAAGTAGGGTTTCTACACATGAACATGAGAGGTTGAGCTCACCCCTAGAATTTAAAAAGTCTTGGGAAGGTTCAGTCCAAAGCTCATGCAAATTCATCACTTTTTGAGGCACTTTTGGGTTATTTCAAAAAGAGGCCAATTAGAATGTAAATTCAAATTGCAGCAACTTTCATCACCCAAATTCAAAAGTTAGCTCCATATCTATACTCAGCACATTTTTCTGAGTAAACCCACCAATTTTCATCTCCATTGGAGCTCATCTTGTCAAGAGCTAAATTTGCAAGAATTCAAAACTGAATTTGAATTTCAGTTTAAATATGAAGCAAATTTAACCAAACAAAGTTTGAATTTGAGAATTCAAATTCAAACAAAGACTTGGTGACTAAGTCTCACATTAAATTGTGAGTAGCTGAGGATATTTTAGCACAACAGAATTCAGAAAATTGGAAAAAACAAAAGAGTTAGAGGGGAGGCCCACTGGTCAGTAGACTTAGCACAGAAGTCTCCTCAGCCGACTTCCTCGACCAAGCGCGCTCGCCAGCTGCAGCCAGCGCCGGCGCCCGACCACCTCGGCCGGCCAGCTCCTGCTTCGGCAGAGGAGGTGGCACAGCAGGTGTCGCGCTCTCCACTGGCCTCAGGGGCCTATAAAAGGCCCGAGACCGCCGGCGAGCTACTGATTTTTGTGAGTTCCATAACCAGCAGCCTAGTCGCCCGAGCTCCGATCGGATGCCACCCCAGCTGTGATCATATTCCGGCTTTGACCTCCATAGGAAAGTGAAGCGCTAGCTCGTCCTCAAGACCACCGCGCAAACCGTTCCAAGGTTCGACCTTTGTGCGCGGAGAATTTTCCAGTTTAGATCGAGTAGCTCCTTTCGGGACCCGATTAGGTTTAGCAGAAATTCGGGAAGCTTAGTGGGTGGGAGGTCGAACGAAGCTGTGAGAGAGCATCTAGAGGTTCTGGCGACCCTTCTCGATCAAAAACCGAAAGGAAATCACCGCCGGAACCCTAAGTTCACCCTAGGACAGTATGGCGGAGGAGGGGGGTCGCCGGTGAGGTCTGGGTTTCCGGCCGTTTAGGGCCCAACAGAGCTCATGCCGAGTTTCCCGAGGTTTCCCTGAGTGTGGCGACGCGATTAGCGCACGAAGAAGATGGTCAGAAGGGCGGGAACACGTTGCCGAGGTAGCACAGAGGCATAGGGCTCGTCGCCGGCGAGCTATGGCGGTTAGCCGGCGGCGACATGGTGTCCAGCGGGTTCAGCACCCGAGATTACGTGGGGGCGGCGAGTTTCGTCGGCTCCGGTGAGCTAGATCGCCGGGAACGCTGACCTCGCCGGAGCTCCGGCGGCTCGGGGCGGCGACGTCGGGAGGTAGACGAAGGGCGCGGCCCCACCTGTCAGCCCCTGTGTTAACCGCGCGCGAGCGCGCGGTTAGTTCAATTTAAACGGGCGGGCCCCGCTGTCAGCCTCTGGTTTAGGGCGGGAGGGGATTTTCTGTAGGAAAATAATTCAGGGATTAGCTCAAACTTTAGAAATCCATGACCTTGGCTAGGAAGCTCCAAATTTAGTGATTCAAATTGGGTTGGATTCATCTTGCCTAGCTCTGTCCAGATATACAACCCAATTTGTATGAAACCCATTAATTAATTCTGGAAAATTCTTTAAAGCTTCTCAGCAAAAGAATTTTAGAGGGAGTTTGGTTCATCCAAAAATCCCCAAATTTTGCCAGAATGTTCTTTAGGACATTAGTAAACCACTGTAAAAGTTTCAGACCATTTGGAGTTGATTTGGTCAGAGCAATTCAAATTAGAAGGTACTGTGTTCATTTGAATACAGAAACATTTTCAGAGAATTTCCAAAAATTGGAAATTCAGTTCTGGGCAATTCTTAACCCCAAAAATGTTAGGAAAATTCAGGCAAACTCTATGAGCTATAATTGAAATTGTAGTTCATTAAGTTGAGCATGAACAGGGGTATTACCTCAGAATAAATTCTTCCTTGCTGATTTGCCAAGAGAATTATTCTGAGCAAACCACTCCATGAAAAGTGCTAATGTTTGGTCCAGAGAGTTTTCTTGTGACAAGGAACTCACACAAAAATTCTCAGCTCCATTGGGGCTCTAGATCACCCCTGTCCTGTTTACCCACTTAAGGGATTAAGATGGAAAAGGGGGAAAACCACTTAGCATTTAACCATGTGATTAAGTCCAAGCCAAACCACCAACACCAGTTCATCTTTAAATTCTTAAACAAAGTTCCAGGTGTTAGAGGCTGGTTATTAGAACTAATAGTAGAAGTCTTACTCTAAAACTCACATTGGCATCTAAATTAACATGTAGTATTTCATTAACGTGTAGCCGTTGAAGAAGAGACTCCGGAAGTGCTGGACTTCCTTCTTCCGGACGAAGAACTAACTCCTGACCAGCAGCAACAAGGCAAGCCCCGGTTTGCATTAACCCTTTTATAATTTTTCCTTTGTATACATGTGTCATATGAAGTATGTATGTGCATTAGGTATAGGATGAATGAAACCCCACTTGCATAACCAAAGGTTCCTAAAAGAGTGAGGGTAGTGTCTAAGACCTCGAGTCTACCGGCTATGCTTAATAAGTCATAGGACTTCGGTACAAGTCGAGTAGTTGGAATCTACTCGTGAGATAGGCTTGGGACACACGGGTTCGGTTGAGTGATGTGAGATCATTTTAGTAATGAAAATGAGACTAGGCAGGGGCTAGGGCGCAGCAAGAGGGAGTCTTGTGTGCGCAGCCCTGCCCGTGTCGATTGAGGACCGATCCGTGTGCGGCCCTGCTGAACAAGTATTGAACGTACCGAAGGCATATCGGATATATGGGCCCCGATAAACCGATGTAGCCTAA
Source organism: Neostapfia colusana (assembly GCA_030760725.1). Taxonomy (NCBI): domain Eukaryota; kingdom Viridiplantae; phylum Streptophyta; class Magnoliopsida; order Poales; family Poaceae; genus Neostapfia; species Neostapfia colusana. The sequence continues at coordinate 34,951,170 of JASWHV010000009.1, read as the reverse complement.
ACCTCCGGGCGTCGAGGCATAGCACACCGATTTATAGGTGTAGGTTGAGGGCAGCAAGGTGGAAATCTGCCAACGGGCATAGAGAGATGCTCCGTGTGGGGAACCTCCTGCTCGTTTCGGTGCGACCGGTTCGACGCTTGGGCTGTTGGGTGAAAGGTTGTCCCGTACGGCATCGAGTGAGCGTGCTGTGCAGCTCCACGGGTGGGCGTACATGACGTGCTCTTTGGGTTTTCCCTGCAGGTGTATATCGAGTCGATTCGCCGTCCCTCGCGGTGACGAGTACCGCTTGTTCACTGCGTCGTAACGTAGATTAATGGATGAAACATGTTGATTCAATATTGCTGGTTGATATAATTGTATTGCTACATGTGTGCCACCAAATACTGCTTACTAAATTTCAGATTTCATGAACTGTTAACTTGTTGCTAAAAGATGAACTAAGGATGAACTTGTAGGTGTGTCGTTTTGCTGAAATGCTACCAACCTATGTCTTGGTATACCTCATGTAGAGTTTCATGCTTAGGTGAGTCGGTTAAGCCTTGCTGAGCCTTCGTGCTCATGATTGCTGCTTAAGTGTTTTCAGGTGAGGAGCCACCCACGGACTCGGAGTACGAGTCCACCGGCGAGGGTTACCCTCCGTCGGGGACCACGGCTGAGTGGGAGCCGTACACGCCGCGCTGAGCTGAGGAGTGCAGCTAGTGTGGGTTGCCCTAGGGCTGGGCAACCGACTTTTGCTAGATAGGCGGGCGTGAGTTGTATAAAAGAAACTTCCGCTGTGTAATAAAAGACCCTAGTTTGTAACTGAGAAGTGTACTATTTTGTACATTCAGTTTGTGTTTCCCATGTAATATTATGTGTTCTTATGACGTGTGCTGTCGGGTGTCGCATCGCGCGGCACCATCCTCTGCGATCCTGGATGAGCGGATTCCGGTCCGCCACAGCCTGGTATCAGAGCTGCAGTGGGGATAGCACAGTACTTAAGGACTGCATTATGGGAAAACTTAGGTATACGGTGAGGAATCGGTAGCTGCCCAAGTAAGGACTATATTAGCATAGTTACTTAAAGTGGCAAAGACTAACCTATGTGTTATAATTCTGAATTTCAATTATGTAACGACGCACCTACGCTCTGGTAAGTATGGTAAGGAACGCCACCGAAAGCGGTTCAATTTCGGTTAGCTCCCCCTGACGAGGAACATGGCTCAGGGATAGAGTCTCACAGCTTGGTGTGAGATGTCAATATGAATCTCTTGGACTCTTCATGTCCCTGAGTTCATATGAAACGCTGATCCCTAGCGTGCATTAGGCAAGTAAGCGGAGACCCCATCGCGTGGTCAGTAACGCGAGAGTGTGTTCGTCTGGAAATAGCCCAGGAGGACATACGCAGCGCTTGCCATCGGCGTGCCCTGCAGGGCAGTAGGTGGTATCTGTTGGGTTGATAACATTCCCAACCGTGACGACCCGTTCATGACATACTCGGGTTCCCCGTCGTGTGGTGTTGAAACACGATCACGTGCCTTGAGACGTGACTTAGCTCAAGGACGGCCGTATGACAATGATACGGGCGTTTGTATTTACTTTTAAATATGGAACTGCCTGAAATGAACAACCTTTGAGTGCACCATCATTGTGTGGTCTTCTGCAGGTACTAACCACGTATGTATCCGTGTAGAAAACGTGTGCGAGAGACCGTTTAGTGCCACACTCAAGACGTATATGCCGGTATGATCCGGTTAGGATTTTCTTTTGTGAGGAACGTAGTACCGAGATATTGTAGGAATATGCATGAGTATAATGATAACAAAGAATTAAAATCTATAGGTTCAACATTTAGGACCCTGGTTGGGTATAAGAATGGGATAGTGATGATTGTAGTTCCAAAAAGACTGAAAAACAGAGTGCTCTGTTTTGGACAGCGAGATTGCTGATCTTCAACAGGGCGTAACTCACAGGTCTTTTAGCCCAGGGAGGTGTGCTATATAATTCTGGAAAGTTATTCAAGTACTATACAACTTTGTTGTAGACTTCCAGAGCTGAAACTCGCCTTAAGACGGGTAAAATCCCAGAGGAATGTAAACTGTTCAGAATCAGGGCAGAGTAAAACATCCTCTGAACTGATCTGTTTTTCAAATATAACTCCCAGTAGAAAAATCTAAAAATTGTCATATAATACATCCTTAGAAAGAGTAGAAGATGTGTGACATCTTTGCAATTCAAAGTTTCTGAAGTTTCAGCACAGAATTTAGTGGAAATCAGGGTTGAAAACAGCCACTTCCAAGGGAGGTGCTGTTAAAATTCTTCCAGAAATTCTGCTAACTTTGAATTAGCATAACTTTTTAATCAAAGCTGATCTGGGGGGCAAATGAGTACTCGTTGGAAAGATACTGAAGTTAACTTGAACTTTGGTATTCAACTTGAGTCATGAAAATGCCCATAACCGGATCAAAACTTAGAATAGGTAGAAACTGGTCATTCTGACGGAAGAATGACAGTTGAACTCATTGGAGAGGGTGTTGTACCTAAGGGTGGTATATGTGATGACAACGCGATAATAATGTCTCGTAGAGACCAAACCCAGTTATGGTGAGCTTCCAAAGAAGGGGTTCATCAAGTTGGATTAAACTAACTTGTGTTTGGTCTGGTAATGGTGTAGCTTGTGCAAAGTTATTACATTATCTGCTTATGAGATATATCGCATGTTTTTGTTGTCATAATGTTTTTACGCCCATTGTAATGGAACTGCATGAAAGTGTTGCGGGACTGATGTTATTGTCGTATGGTTGCAGATGGTTCGCACTAGGACCACGCACGAGGTAGGTGGCTCTAGCCAACAGGGAGGTGATGACTCCCAGCCACCGGCCTACGACAGCACCCCGCAGCAGCAGCCACCACCGCCGCCTCTGCTTACTCTAGCGGATGTGATAGCGGCATTGGTGGGAGGTCGTGAGGAGCAGACCGACCTGCTCCGCACGATCGTGCAGAATACGTCCCAGGCGGGAGGACGTCAAGAGCGAGGGCCTCGTGAGCCCCGCGAAGTGTCGTACTCGGACTTCATGAGTACGCACCCTCCAGTGTTCACGGAAGCTGAAGAACCACTGGAGGCTGACAACTGGCTGCGGACCATCGAGTCCAAGTTCAGGCTGCTCCAGTGTACGGAGCGGCAGAAGACCCTGTTCGCAGCACAGCAGCTCCACGGTGCCGCTGGTGCGTGGTGGGCGAATTATGTCGCCTCACGTCCGGCTGGCCATGCCGTGGAATGGCAAGAGTTCCGGGAGGCGTTCCGCGCCTATCACATCCCTCCCGGAATAATGAAGAGGAAGTTCCAAGAATTTTTGGAACTGAAGCAGGGCGGGAGGAGTGCCCACGACTACTCCCGTGCCTTCAACCATCTGGCGCAGTATGCGTCAGACTATATCTCCACGGAGGAGAAGAAGAGGGAGCATTTCTATCGGGGGTTACAGCCCGAAATGAAGACGCACCTCGTTCAGTGGAATCGCGGCACATTCAACGACTTAGTCAATGCCGCGATCATGCAAGAGGACGCTCAGCGGGAGTTGGCAGCTGAGAAGAGGAAGCGCAACGCTCCACCTAGCAGCGGTGGTGGCGCGCCTCAGAAGTACCGTATGGTGTATCGGACACCATCCGGGCAGCAGTGGCGTCCACCGGCGCGACCTCAACAGTTTGGGGGACGTTCGTTCCAAGCACCCCTGTTCCGTCCGCCGATGCCACCACCAAGACAGCAACAGCAACAGCAGCAGCAGACAGTACCCCGGGCGTTTCCACCGCCACAACACGCCCCGGGATTCCGTCCACCGATCAGCGGGGGACCGCCCCGTTTCACCTGCTTCACGTGTGGCCAGGCGGGCCACTTCGCGAAGGACTGTCCCCAGGGGCAGCAGAGCAGCGGGCAAGCCCAGTTCCAGGGCGGTGCTCGAGGCCGACCTCCGGTGAAGAAGGTTGGTCAGCGGACTGGAGGCGTCCGCAACCTCGACAATGAGGACGCCCCAGAGGGAGACAACGTGCTGGCGGGTACGTTTACTCTCAACAATCAAGCCATCGTCATATTATTTGATTCTGGTGCAACCCACAGCTTTATAAGTGCGTCCTATGTGGCTAAACATCAATTGAAAGGCTTCCCAACCGACTGCACTTATATGATTTGCTCACCGGGAGGGAAGATTTCGGCTAATATGATGATTCCAAAGGCACCTCTGTGCTTAGGTGGGAAACTATATCCCACCACCTTGATAATCCTTATGGGACAAAAGATTGATGCAATCTTTGGGATGTCATGGCTACAATACCATGGCGCTGTCCTAGAGACTCGGACACGGACGGTTCACTTAAATTCTCCATTCCACCGTCCGCATTCCATGGTGTTAGACACGCCAGTCCGGGAAGTTTTAGCAATTAATAACGCTGAAGCTCTCAAGTTAAAAGACATCCCCGTAGTCCGGGAGTACCCTGATGTGTTCCCGGATGATCTTCCGGGCATGCCACCTGAGCGGGATGTCGAGTTCAAGATTGAACTTGCACCCGGGACTACGCCCATCTCACGGAGACCATACAAGATGGCTCCAAATGAGCTGGCTGAACTGAAAGAACAGCTCAATGATCTGTTGAGCAAGGGTTTCATTAGGCCGAGTTCCTCGCCTTGGGGATGCTCGGCGATATTTGTAAAGAAGAAGGATGAAACCCTGAGGCTGTGTGTGGATTACCGGCCGCTCAACGCCGTCACCATCAAGAATAAGTACCCACTGCCCCGTATTGACATCTTGTTTTATCAACTCGTGGGGGCAAGTGTGTTCTCCAAGATGGACCTTCGCTCTGGATATCACCAGATAAAGATCCGGGCGGAGGATATCCCGAAGACGGCCTTCTCGACGAGATACGGCTTATACGAATATCTCGTCATGTCCTTTGGTCTCACCAATGCTCCAGCCCATTTCATGTATCTCATGAACTCGGTGTTCATGCCGGAACTGGACAAGTTCGTGGTAGTGTTCATCGACGACATCTTGGTTTACTCCAAGACCGAAACCGAACATGCCGAACACTTGCGGATCGTTCTTCAACGATTGCGAGACCACAAGCTCTATGCCAAGTTCAGCAAATGCGAATTTTGGATCAGCCAAGTGCCATTCTTGGGACATATCATCTCAGCTGAAGGCATTGCGGTTGACCCAAGTAAAATAGAGCAAGTGTTGAAATGGAAAGCTCCCACTTCAGTTCATGAAGTCAGAAGCTTCCTCGGGTTAGCGGGATACTACCGGAGATTCATTCCAAGCTTCTCCAAGCTCGCTAAGCCGATGACAGAATTGCTGAAGAAGGGGACAAAGTATGTTTGGAACACGGCGTGTGAAGAAGCCTTCCAAGCATTGGTGAAGCATCTCACAACAGCCCCGGTCTTAGCTCAGCCGGATACAACAAAGCCCTTCGACGTGTATTGTGACGCGTCCGGTATTGGGCTTGGCTGCGTGTTGATGCAGGAAGGACGTGTGGTCGCCTATGGCTCACGCCAACTTCGGAACCATGAGCAGCACTACCCGACTCACGATCTAGAGCTTGCTGCAGTGGTTTTGGCGCTGAAAATGTGGAGGCACTATCTCCTGGGGAATTTGGTGCATCTCTACACCGACCACAAGAGCTTGAAATACATTTTCACCCAGAAGGAGCTGAACATGAGGCAGAGGAGGTGGTTAGAACTGATCAAAGATTATGAGATTGAGATCCATTACCACCCCGGCAAGGCGAATGTGGTTGCCGACGCGCTGAGTCGGAAATCACATATCCATCACCTCACCATTACACCGGTGGAGGATGAAGACCCAAGTTTATACTTGGTACCTTATGGATCGCTGTACAACCTTGCCCTCATCCCCACTATTAGGGAGGACATCATTGCAGCTCAGAAAACGGATAAAGGTATGGCACATCTCCGGAGACGGATAGACAATGGAGAAATTAAATGTTTCCGGAAAGATGATGAGGGGACGCTATGGTTCAACGACCGCATAGTCGTACCCCGGGACATGGAACTGAGGAAGAAAATCCTCGACGAAGCCCACTTGTCTAAATACTCCATTCATCCAGGCAGCAACAAGATGTACCAAGATTTGAAACGGAAATTTTGGTGGACACGGATGAAGCGGGAGGTAGCGAAGTACGTATCCGAGTGCGATACGTGTAGACGAGTGAAAGCTGATCACATGAAGAAATCAGGGCTGTTGCAACCCCTGAAGATCCCAGCATGGAAATGGGAAGATGTGAGCATGGATTTCATTGTGGGATTACCCCTAACAGCCAACAAGCATGATTCCATATGGGTAATCGTTGATCGGTTAACCAAGACGGCTCACTTCATTCCGGTAAATACACGTTACAATGCCGGCAAATATGCGGAGCTATACATAGCGAAGATTCTATGCCTATACGGGTTACCCAAGACCATAGTCTCAGATCGAGGTGCATTATTTGTATCTCGCTTTTGGGAGCAGCTACACGCTGCTTTGGGTACTAAACTGATTAGGAGCTCCGCCTACCACCCTCAGACAGATGGCCAGACAGAGAGGGTGAATCAAGTTCTGGAGGACATGTTGAGAGCATGTGCCATCCACCATGGTAGGAACTGGGATAATCACATACCATTGGCGGAATTCTCGTACAACAACGGCTATCAGGCGAGTATCAAGATGGCACCCTACGAAGCTCTCTACGGTCGTAAATGCCGCACCCCACTAAATTGGTGCGAGTCCGGTGAAAGGGTCACATTCGGGGTTGATGTGCTAAACGACGCCGAAGAGCGCGTTCGTACCATTCAAGCCAATTTGAAGGCCGCTCAATCCCGACAGAAGAGCTACGCTGATAAGAGGCGTAGGCCGTTGCACTTTGACGTCGGGGAACACGTGTACCTCCGCGTGTCTCCAATGAAGGGCGTGCACCGGTTCGGTGTGAAGGGGAAGCTCACTCCCCGTTTCATTGGACCCTATGCTATCACCGAGAAGTGCGGACCAACGGCGTATCGATTGGAGTTACCGGCAGCGCTTGCTGGTGTCCATGATGTTTTTCATGTTTCGCAGCTGCGAAAATGTTTGAAGCATACGGCTGCTGTTCCTACCGAAGACATCGGCGAGCTGAAACCGGATTTAACATATGATGAGTATCCGGTAGGAATTCTTGATGAGAAAGCCAGGACCACACGCAGCAGAACGTTGTGGTTCTACAAAATACTCTGGAGCAACCACACCGCCGAAGAGGCGACGTGGGAGAGCGAGGAGTTCCTTCGCTCGAATTACCCGGAGTTCATGGCTTCTCAACACGGGTAAGTCCCTATTACATCGCTATCTCTTCTTTTGTAATCTCGGGACGAGATTCTTTTAAGGGGGGAGGGATGTAAAAGCCCAAGAAGAGGGACTTGCAAAAACTTTTCTGCACCTCACAACACAACAGTTTTGTTGTGGATAGATTGTGAAATATTGTGAAGAGCAAGTGACCTACATCAAAAGAATGATTAGAGGGGAAAGCCTTCACTTTCACAAAGTAGGGTTTCTACACATGAACATGAGAGGTTGAGCTCACCCCTAGAATTTAAAAAGTCTTGGGAAGGTTCAGTCCAAAGCTCATGCAAATTCATCACTTATTGAGGCACTTTTGGGTTATTTCAAAAAGAGGCCAATTTGAATGTAAATTCAAATTGCAGCAACTTTCATCACCCAAATTCAAAAGTTAGCTCCATATCTATACTCAGCACATTTTTCTGAGTAAACCCACCAATTTTCATCTCCATTGGAGCTCATCTTGTCAAGAGCTAAATTTGCAAGAATTCAAAACTGAATTTGAATTTCAGTTTAAATATGAAGCAAATTTAACCAAACAAAGTTTGAATTTGAGAATTCAAATTCAAACAAAGACTTGGTGACTAAGTCTCACATTAAATTGTGAGTAGCTGAGGATATTTTAGCACAACAGAATTCAGAAAATTGGAAAAAACAAAAGAGTTAGAGGGGAGGCCCACTGGTCAGTAGACTTAGCACAGAAGTCTCCTCAGCCGACTTCCTCGACCGAGCGCGCTCGCCAGCTGCAGCCAGCGCCGGCGCCCGACCACCTCGGCCGGCCAGCTCCTGCTTCGGCAGAGGAGGTGGCACAGCAGGTGTCGCGCTCTCCACTGGCCTCAGGTGCCTATAAAAGGCCCGAGACCGCCGGCGAGCTACTGATTTTCGCGAGTTCCGTAACCAGCAGCCTAGTCGCCCGAGCTCCGATCGGATGCCACCCCAGCTGTGATCATATTCCGGCTTTGACCTCCATAGGAAAGTGAAGCGCTAGCTCGTCCTCAAGACCACCGCGCAAACCGTTCCAAGGTTCGACCTTTGTGCGCGGAGAATTTTCCAGTTTAGATCGAGTAGCTCCTTTCGGGACCCGATTAGGTTTAGCAGAAATTCGGGAAGCTTAGTGGGTGGGAGGTCGAACGAAGCTGTGAGAGAGCATCTAGAGGTTCTGGCGACCCTTCTCGATCAAAAACCGAAAGGAAATCACCGCCGGAACCCTAAGTTCACCCTAGGACAGTATGGCGGAGGAGGGGGGTCGCCGGTGAGGTCTGGGTTGCCGGCCGTTTAGGGCCCAACAGAGCTCATGCCGAGTTTCCCGAGGTTTCCCTGAGTGTGGCGACGCGATTAGCGCACGAAGAAGATGGTCAGAAGGGCGGGAACACGTTGCCGAGGTAGCACAGAGGCATAGGGCTCGTCGCCGGCGAGCTATGGCGGTTAGCCGGCGGCGACATGGTGTCCAGCGGGTTCAGCACCCGAGATTACGTGGGGGCGGCGAGTTTCGTCGGCTCCGGTGAGCTAGATCGCCGGGAACGCTGACCTCGCCGGAGCTCCGGCGGCTCGGGGCGGCGACGTCGGGAGGTAGACGAAGGGCGCGGCCCCACCTGTCAGCCCCTGTGTTAATCGCGCGCGAGCGCGCGGTTAGTTCAATTTAAACAGGCGGGCCCCGCTGTCAGCCTCTGGTTTAGCGCGGGAGGGGATTTTCTGTAGGAAAATAATTCAGGGATTAGCTCAAACTTTAGAAATCCATAACCTTGGCTAGGAAGCTCCAAATTTAGTGATTCAAATTGGGTTGGATTCATCTTGCCTAGCTCTGTCTAGATATACAACCCAATTTGTATGAAACCCATTAATTAATTCTGGAAAATTCTTTAAAGCTTCTCAGCAAAAGAATTTTAGAGGGAGTTTGGTTCATCCAAAAATCCCCAAATTTTGCCAAAATGTTCTTTAGGACATTAGTAAACCCCTGTAAAAGTTTCAGACCATTTGGAGTTGATTTGGTCAGAGCAATTCAAATTAGAAGGTACTGTGTTCATTTGAATACAGAAACATTTTCAGAGAATTTCCAAAAATTGGAAATTCAGTTCTGGGCAATTCTTAACCCCAAAAATGTTAGGAAAATTCAGGCAAACTCTATGAGCTATAATTGAAATTGTAGTTCATTAAGTTGAGCATGAACAGGGGTATTACCTCAGAATAAATTCTTCCTTGCTGATTTGCCAAGAGAATTATTCTGAGCAAACCACTCCATGAAAAGTGCTAATGTTTGGTCCAGAGAGTTTTCTTGTGACAAGGAACTCACACAAAAATTCTCAGCTCCATTGGGGCTCTAGATCACCCCTGTCCTGTTTACCCACTTAAGGGATTAAGATGGAAAAGGGGGAAAACCACTTAGCATTTAACCATGTGATTAAGTCCAAGCCAAACCACCAACACCAGTTCATCTTTAAATCCTTAAACAAAGTTCCAGGTGTTAGAGGCTGGTTATTAGAACTAATAGTAGAAGTCTTACTCTAAAACTCACATTGGCATCTAAATTAACATGTAGTATTTCATTAACGTGTAGCCGTTGAAGAAGAGACTCCGGAAGTGCTGGACTTCCTTCTTCCGGACGAAGAACTAACTCCTGACCAGCAGCAACAAGGCAAGCCCCGGTTTGCATTAACCCTTTTATAATTTTTCCTTTGTATACATGTGTCATATGAAGTATGTATGTGCATTAGGTATAGGATGAATGAAACCCCACTTGCATAACCAAAGGTTCCTAAAAGAGTGAGGGTAGTGTCTAAGACCTCGAGTCTACCGGCTATGCTTAATAAGTCATAGGACTTCGGTACAAGTCGAGTAGTTGGAATCTACTCGCGAGATAGGCTTGGGACACACGGGTTCGGTTGAGTGATGTGAGATCATTTTAGTAATGAAAATGAGACTAGGCAGGGGCTAGGGCGCAGCAAGAGGGAGTCTTGTGTGCGCAGCCCTGCCCGTGTCGATTGAGGACCGATCCGTGTGCGGCCCTGCTGAACAAGTATTGAACGTACCGAAGGCATATCGGATATATGGGCCCCGATAAACCGATGTAGCCTAAACCTCTGGGCGTCGAGGCATAGCACACCGATTTATAGGTGTAGGTTGAGGGCAGCAAGGTGGAAATCTGCCAACGGGCATAGAGAGATGCTCCGTGTGGGGAACCTCCTGCTCGTTTCGGTGCGACTGGTTCGACGCTTGGGCTGTTGGGTGAAAGGTTGTCCCGTACGGCATCGAGTGAGCGTGCTGTGCAGCTCCACGGGTGGGCGTACGTGACGTGCTCTTTGGGTTTTCCCTGCAGGTGTATATCGAGTCGATTCTCCGTCCCTCGCGGTGATGAGTACCGCTTGTTCACTGCGTCGTAACGTAGATTAATGGATGAAACATGTTGATTCAATATTGCTGGTTGATATAATTGTATTGCTACATGTGTGCCACCAAATACTGCTTACTAAATTTCAGATTTCATGAACTGTTAACTTGTTGCTAAAAGATGAACTAAGGATGAACTTGTAGGCGTGTCGTTTTGCTGAAATGCTACCAACCTATGTCTTGGTATACCTCATGTAGAGTTTCATGCTTAGGTGAGTCGGTTAAGCCTTGTTGAGCCTTCGTGCTCATGGTTGCTGCTTAAGTGTTTTTCAGGTGAGGAGCCACCCACGGACTTGGAGTACGAGTCCACCAGCGAGGGTTACCCTCCGTCGGGGACCACGGCTGAGTGGGAGCCGTACACGCCGCGCTGAGCTGAGGAGTGCAGCTAGTGTGGGTTGCCCTAGGGCTGGGCAACCGACTTTTGCTAGATAGGCGGACGTGAGTTGTATAAAAGAAACTTCCGCTGTGTAATAAAAGACCCTAGTTTGTAACTGAGAAGTGTACTATTTTGTACATTCAGTTTGTGTTTCCCATGTAATATAATGTGTTCTTATGACGTGTGCTGTCGGGTGTCGCATCGCGCGGCACCACCCTCTGCGATCCTGGATGAGCGGATTCCGGTCCGCCACAGCTTGTCAATAATGCGGAGGAAAAGGTTGGGCTGATTCAAGCGAAACTAAAAGATGCCCAATCCTAACAAAAACAGTATGCGGATCGGAGAAGACGCCCGTTACAATTCGAAGTCGGGGATCATGTATATCTACGTGTGTCTCCAATGAAGGGTGTGAACAGATTCGGGGTGAGAGGAAAGTTGGCACCCCGATTCATCGGTCCATTCCAGATTGTGGAAAGATGTGGGTCAGTTGCATACCGGCTGGAATTACCAGAAACACTTTCCAGTGTGCACGACGTCTTTCACATTTCTCAGCTGAGGAAGTGTCTTAAACTATCAACTACCATTCAGCTGGGGTATATTGAAGAACTGAAACCGGACCTCACTTATCGAGAGGAACCGGTTCAGATAATTGATGAAGAGGCCCGAACCACACGCAACCATACGTTGTGGTTCTACAAAGTTCTATGGAGTAATCACTCCATAGATGAAGCGACATGGGAAAGCAAAGGATTTCTTAGCGCTAACTACCCCGGCTTTTTCATGTCGCACATACGGTAATCTTCTGCCGTCCTCTCTCTCATTTTCATCTTATAATCTTGGGACGAGATTCTTTTAAGGGGGGAGGAATGTAAGGGCCTAAGTTTTTGCACACATCCAAAGTGTTCATCACACCACACACACCTCATTTGAGGAAAACTTATGAACACATTTGAAGAGCAAGTAACCACAATCAATATGATCATTAGAGGATGAACTCACAAAATGCAAAAGTGGTATTTCCCACATGCATCATATAAGGGCTGAGAATATGAAAAACTCCTACACCTTGCTAGGAATGCTTGCCAAATTTCACCCAAATCCAAAACCTTTTTGAGGTATTTTTGGGTATAATAGAAAGAGGCTAGTTTGAACTTAAATTCAAATTCAAACTCCTTTTATCTCATGAATTCAAAAGTGGGATTCATATTCACACTCAACACATTTTCTTGAGCTCACACACCAATTTTCACTCCATTTGGAGTTAATCTTGACATGAGCTATTTTGGCTAAATTCAAATCAAGTCTGAATTTCAACTAAATCTTTGCTGCAAATTTGGACAAGTCGAATTCCACTTTGAATTATTCAAATTCATTGGCCATTTTTGAAATTTGATCAACTCACCAAGGGTACTAGTGTCTGTACTGTTTAGAGCAGTGGGGAAAATTAACTTTCAGAGGTTAAACAAGTTGTGGGGCCCTCCTGTCAGCCTAACCAGTGATCAAACCGAGTGGAACAGCCGAGCTTGGTTTCTTGCGCTCGACAGAGCGGGCGCCACGGCGAGGAAACGGCGTGGACATCATCTGCTTGCCGCCTCTGGCCACTGAACCGTCTCTCTGCCCTCTTATCCTCGCGCCCGAGCCGTCCCAACCTCATCTCACCGCTGTTCCAACGTCCTCCCGCACAGAAACCCGCTGCACATCGCCGCTCACCCGAGCTCTCGGTTCCACCATCGCCAGGCCGAACCAGTGGTTGTCACGGCAAGCTGAGACCGCAACCGAGTTCACCGACCCTTACTCGACGTGCTCGCACAGGTTCCAGACCGTGACCGGCCCTCCTCGAGCCCCAGCACGCCAAATCTTTCTTCTTCGGTTCAACTCGAGCCGCCGCCACAGGAAGAACTCTTCCGTCCACTACAGTCCACCTTTCTCCGAGCTGATAACAGCAAAGAGGTTCACCATCAATCCCTCTTTCATTACCGCAAGCTCCGGCGGCGTGACATGAGCTGCCGACGCCAAAATTTCATGATCTTGTGCCGGTGTACAAAAGAGACCGCCGGACCGATTCGCAAAATTTGTGATACACACCGCACCACTCATCACCTAATGTAGAGAACTACTTCTAGACGTCCGTGCGAGTCCACAAGATCCGAAACTTTGAAGAACCCTTGGGTGTAGCAACTGTTCTTCGAGTTTTGCTAGGATTTCAAGTTTCTGACCTAGGTCGCACGGTGACATACTAGTTGCGGCCATTTCCGAGCTCCTCCATATCGACCTTCCCTAGGGTGCACTGATGCTCTACGACCTTTTGCTCGATCGTTTGGGGTGCTAGGAAGCCTGCCCGACATGGCCGAAGTTCTTCCGAAGCCGCCGCTCGTCGCCGGCTATGTTCCGGTGGTTGTCATCTCAAGCTAAGTCCAGCACCGTGTTCCCCGTGTGGGATTCAGCAGAGGCGGCGAAAATCTTGGAGTTTGGCGCACGGCAAGGACCCTCCGGCAAGCACTCCGGCGAGGGGGGCGGCGGCCGAGCGCGGGATGGCGGGAGGTTGAAGAAGCCCCCGGTCCCACGTGTCAGTGGCAAGATAATTAAACCGGGGATTAGCTGTGGCACCGGATCTGATGTGGCTGCGTGCGAAAAACTCCATAGCCCCGTGTGTCAGCCGCTGAGGAGTCGACATGTAGCCCTGGTCCCACGCGCAGCGCTTTAAACTTTTCCCCGATTTTCAGATTTAGCTCAAACTTCAAACCCACATAAGTTTTGCTAGGAAACTCCAAATCAAGTGAACCAAATTTTGTTGGATTCATCTTTGTGAGTACTTTCCAACAAATCAAGTTTCACTTTATGAAAATTCTTATTTCTCCAGGATTAATTCTTCAAAATTTAAAATGTTTAGAATTTTAACTGGAGAACCCTTTGGAGGAAAAAATCTGAAATTTGGCCTGGATGTTTATCATAATATCTATGAGCTACGATAAAAATTTCAGATCCAATAAAGCTAGTTTGATCCACCTAATGGTGTCATTAATAAAACTGTTCCAGAGAAAACGGAAAATACCCAGAAACATTTTCAGAATTTCCCTGAAATTGTTTAGCTCTTATATTTGGCTAGGAACCTTCAAATTAAGTGAAACCAATTCCATCATAACCCTCTGAAAATCTAGTTTTTAGAAAGTCAAAAGAAGATAGCTTCCTTCCTATCATCTTTGTTTTCAATTCAACATACTTGCGTCAATAGTGTGCTTGCCGAAAAGCGTAAACGGCGGCAGTAACTCTAACTGTCCTAAGGGGCTTGCTCCATGAAAATCCCTAGAACACCCTAAGAGCTCCGCTTAAGGCCAAGTACACAATTATTTGAGAAGGGCTCAAATGATCTTTACTGCAAATGAAATTTTGCCAAGTCTCAGTTTAGGTTGTATCCAAACCACAGTAAAAATTTCAGAATCATTGGGCCTGTCTAGCAATACTTATAGTCTTCACAAATTCAACTTCATATTCAAATGCATTCAAATTGATACATATATGTATTTATCTCATTTAGTCGCTAAGGTTGAGGACGAGCCCGAAGTCTTAGACTTCATCACTCCAGAGGAACAACTAGCCTACGACAAACATCAGCAAGGAAAGCTCCTGTTTGCATTAGCCTTTTTATAAATTCTACTGTTTTGAGAACTTACTTTGAGCACCCACTTCAATTTTGCATTAGAGTCTTGTTTGAAAACCCAAATGCATAGCCAAGAAAACCCTGGTTTGGACTTAGGTGTTTAAACCTCGATTAGCTACTGCAATGATAAGATAGTGTAGGATTCGGTACAAGTCGAGTAGTTGGAACTGCTCGCGAGAATAGGCTAGAGGCACACTACTCGAGTAAAGGTAGCAAATGAAACACATGGCAAGAAAAATGAGACGGAGCGGAGAGTAAGGGCAGCAGGACGTTGGGGCCTAGGTGCCATAGCTCCGCTTGTGTTGATTGAGGACCGAGCCGTGTGCGGGCCTGTTGAACAAGCTAGAATAGTACCAAAGACCTACCGGATATATGGGAACCGGGAAACCGATGTAACTCGGGTAGCTGGGTGTTGAGGCATAGCTGGTCGTTCAGAGGGTAGGTTGAGAGATTGAGGTGTAAATCGGCTGGCGGCACTGCGGATGCGCGCGCAGAGACCTCTTGCTCGGGACGATTGGACCGGCTCAACATTTGGCTGGCGGGTGAAAGGTGGTTGCGTACGACGTCCGTGATAGTTGCTGTAGGCAACATCGAGTACGGACATACGTGAGGGGTTATTCGGGTAACCCTGCAGGTATAAATCGATTATAATCGCTGTCCCTCGCGGTCAGTGAGTACCACTTGTTCACTGTACCGTGACGTACAAATAGCAGGCTAGAGTCATGTAAAAGTTGCTGATTGAAAGCTATACCTTGATTGTTAATGACTTGTTGTAGTTTAGAGCAAATTAAAGTTCTTTTAAACCTTGGGCAAAGTACATGAGAGAAATGCATTTCTTGTTTGATTGCGGCTCTCTCATGTGCCTTAGCGTGAGGTTCTCCACAATTTGCTGCTAAAACCTGAAAGTAAGGTTCAAATAATTAGGCGAGTCCTTTGCAACTTACATTCCCAATTACGCATGATCCAGCATGTAGAAGATTCATGTATAGGAAAGACATGTCAGACTTGCTGAGCCATCGTGCTCACTGTTTGTGATTGAAGCTTTTGTAGGGTGTTATGAGGAAGTGACTCCCGAGGAGGAGACGGAACCCCGAGAGGGAAACCCTGTCGAGTGGGAGTCGTGCACACCGCCGTGTTAGTGTGCGTGTGTGCTAGCGAGGACACGTTCATGGGCTGAACGTGAACTCGGTGCGTAGTATACGCCCGTGAGTGTAGACTGAACTTATTTTGTTGTAAAAATGTTCATAAACTCATTTATGTAATAAAACTTTGCTTCCGCTTTGTACCTTTTATGTGTGTTATCCGGTACTGTGCAACGCAGCACCCCTCAGCGTGATCCTAGCTTGACGAGGCCGTGGGGCCGCATCAGCGTGGTATTAGAGCTCGCTTGAGGTTTAATGCAGTAAAAGGTCATCTTTTTCAAAAATTCGGTGAGGAACAAGTTAGTAGCCCATATAAGGATGTTATTAGTGTATAGAAAGTGGCAATACTAACCTATTTGCTTATGTTGGAAAATCATGCATCTCAGGACGTCATATGTCTTGGGGGTGCATGTAAGCGCTGTCCACCAGTGCGCACAAGCTGAAGGGTGGAGCCTCACGGGTGGCAGGTAACCCGGCCCGCTTTAATATCCTCTACGACTATTCATGTCGTGTGGGGTATTCGAGCAACGCCCTTCCCTGGCGTGCTACGGGCAAGTTTGGGAGACCCCGTCACGTGGTTAGTAATGTGAACACATAGCTCAAGGCGTGTTTGGCTTGAGAACACCTGTGCAAGTGATGACGGACGGGGGTATGAACTGTATTGGGACTGGGCTCGGTGTGCAGCCGAGCCTGATGACTGTGTGAGTTATTTGCAGGTAGTCTGACCACGAACCGGTAGACGAGTAGCATCTGTGTGCAAGAGATGCTTAGTGCCATTGAACTAACGAAACCGGCTAAGTCCGGTATTGGTTTTTCTTTCTGAGGAACGTAGTCCCCTATTTTTAAGAAGCTCTCTGAAATTTTCGCTGCACTCGGAACCGTACCTCGTTTGTCCTAAGGTGCGGCTTCAGCAACTTTTGACAGGTACAGAGGCTGACAAGTGGGCCATAGAGTCCAGTGTAGTGCATGTGCTTCTCGTGTTCGTGGACCAAGTCTACAGGGCTGATTTCCGTCGGTCCTTGCGATCCGAAGTGAGGTGGCGAAAATGTGCCATCTGACTGGGATGCCACATGGGTCAGGCTGTCGAGGTGGCTGCCACCTGAACTGCCACGTGCGAAAAGGGTTTATCTGGCCGAGTTGGTGCTGACGGGGCTAACACCCGTGCTCGCTCGCTGATGTGGCACCCTACTGGTCTGCCACCTGGGCGTCACGTGGGCGCTTGGCCGGCACCCTTGGTCGAAGCATGCCGGCGCTGCAGCGAGTCACCAGAATTTGTCCAGAACCGCATCCCTAGCCGCTGGTGGGGGATGCCGGGCATGTCGAGCCTCTACACGACATGCGAAACAGGTTGGGAGTGGTACTAGGCCGAGGGAATTGCCGGAACAACGGCTAGAGATCGCTGGAGATGGTGATGGCGGAGGTGCTTTGTGGGAAACATGCGCAAGGCCTCGATTTCTTGCGTTTGAAGGACCTAGTGCATGCTTACTGGTCCTAAGATTGGCTTGGCACCACTAGTGCAGCTGGGGGCACCGAGAGGGCGGCCGGCGGTAGAAGGGCGGCGGTGCACTTGCAGTTCACCGAGTGGGGGTCGCTACATTGCTACCGGGTCTAATCCAACGCGGGGAATGGGTTTGCTAGATCCCTGAGGTGCTCTGGACATAAGGAATTTAGAAATGGAGGCTTACCGCTTATGAATCGAAGCTTGCCGGCGCTGGGGATGAAGTTCGGTTTTCCGGGGAATCTGAAGGTGGAAGGGCCGGCTCCTCATATGATTGGGTGTGTATGTGTTTGGCAGCGATGTGTGAGGAAAACTTTTGGGAGGAGGTGGCCTTTTATAGCCGGGAGGCGGCGGTGCACCGGTGGCTGGCGTGCGGGAGGCCCCTTCAAGCGGCATTTGATGATGCGGCCGGGAATCCAGGGAAGGGAGTGAGGCGGTGGCCTCTGGGCGGCACGTCGTGCATTGAAGGCGGCATGGGCGTAGGGCAGGTGTGGCCGGTGCAATATCGGCAGTGGTGCGGACGGCACACGAAGATGGCACAGCGGGGCGTTCGATCGCAGGATTTCCAGTGGCGGCGTGGCACAGTTTCGGGTGTAGGTGGCGGCGGGAGGTGGGAGAAGGCGCTGTAGCGCCTAGGTCGCTGGTTAGGGCCGATGGGAAACTATGGGCCGCGTGATGGACAGGGGGAGAAGGAGAAGCGGGCCGCGCTGTTGGGGTAGTGGGCCACGCCCAGGAGAAGTCCATTTCATTTTTTTCTCTTTCTTGGTATTTTGATTTCAAATTTCAATTTCAATTAAAATTTTCATATTTGAATTCTTCAGGTCCCAAGTAATAAGAATGCAAAGTTTGATAATTTTGGGAGATGCTTTATTAAGTATTTCAAAGAAAGCATTGAATTGCATTGGAATTCAAATTCAAATTTGAATTTGGACAAAACTTTGTCGAATGTCGAAATGAATCCCAAAATTGAACGTTACGAATTTGATTTGGATCACCGGCCAAATTTGAGAGCTTTTAGGGGATAAGGAGGGGGAATGAATTGTGGCACCCAGCTATCAGTGAAGAAGCACCGGGCTCTGTTTTTCCTCTGCTGAGCGCTCGACAGCGTTTGTGTAAAATCCCAAGAATTTACTTGCTAGAGTGTTCATCACATCACCACACCACAGCTCATTTTGTGGAAGTCTGATGAACATTTGTGAAGAGCAAGTAAACACCATCAAGAGGTTGATTAGAGGAAGATCTCACAAATCCAAAAGTAGGAGCTCACACATATAAACATGAGAGGATGAGCTCACCATTAGGCCCTAAATATTATTAGGAGTGCTCATGCCAAGTTTCATGCAAATCCAAACCATTTTGAGCCACTTTTGGATACAATTGCAAAAAAGGCTATATGAATGCAAATCCAAATTTCAGCCATTTTCATCACATGGATTCAAAAGTTCACTTCATATTCAAACTCAGCACATTTTTCTGAGTAAGTCCACCAATTTTCATCCTCATTGGAGTTCATCTTGTCGGGAGCTAAATTTGAAGTAATTCAAAACTGAATTTGAAATTCAAATTCAAATGCAAATCAAATTTGGCCAAACAAACTCCAGTTTGAGATTTCAAATTCAACTCATTACTTGGTAGTGAAGTATACACTTAAATTCTGAGTAGCTGAGATCTTTACAGTGAAAACAAAAAGAAATGAGATAAGAGGGAAAGAGGGCCCACAGGTCAGTCCCACAAACTGAGTGAACCGCCTCTGTTCTTCGGGCTGTTACCGAGAGCGTGCAGCGCGTTGCCGCCTCACCCTGTTGAAACCACACGCGCGCCAGCACTTGGTCCCGATCGATGCTCGCTCTCTCTTTGCGGCCACGTACGCTGCACAACCAAAGTTTTTCTTTCCCAGCTCGTGCCGCTCTGTTCAGCTCTGTGCGCGAAGAAGCCACCGACGACCACGCCTCTGGTTTCCATCGAACACCGGTGCCTGATCACCGTTTGCTCAAGGGATATTGTAAGGGCCTAAGTTTTTGGCACATATTCAAAGTGTTCATCACCACACACATACTTCATTTGAAGAAACTTGATGAATACATTTGAAGAGCATGTAAACACCATCAACATGCTCATTAGGGAATAAACTCACAAAATGCAAGAGAGGCATTTCCCACATGCATCATATAGGGGCTGGGAATATGAAAAACTCCTACACCTTGCTAGGAATGTCCACGCCAAATTTCACCCAAATTCAAAACCTTTTTGAAGTCTTTTTGGGTATAAATAGAAAGAGGGTCGTTTGATCTCAAATTCAAATTCAAACCGTTTCCATCCCATGAATTCAAAAGTGGGAGGCATATTCTTACTCAGCACATTTTTGTGAGATCACACACCAATTTTCACTCCATTTGGAGTTGATCTTGTCATGAGCTAAGTTTAGCAAATTCAAACTTTATTTGAATTTCAAACTGCATGTTTGCTGAAATTATATTCAAACAAACCCCATTTTGAATTCTATCCAATTCAAATGGCCAGAGGGTAGATGATTCAAATGACCAGGGTTATTTGGGTCTCTACTGTTTAGAGCAGTGGAAAAAAATTTAATTTAAGAGGTTAAAACCGGAGTGGGACCCACAGGTCAGCCTCACCAGTGTTCAAACCGACTGAAGTCACCGCGGCTCGGTTCCTGCGTGCAACCAGGCGAGCGCCACGGTGTTTTCCCACCGCTTCCACCTCCTGGTTGCCGATCACCGCCCCAAACCGACGTTCCCAGCTATTTAGCTGCGAGCTGCCGCCGGCAGCAGCCCATTTTCCCACTGCCTCGATGTTTCCAGCACTGAAAACACCGAGCTGATCGCCGCACAGCCCCACCGCATCACCTCGCTGTCGACCGGCCAGCACAGTACTTTCCACCCCGAGCTGAGGCCACAAACGGCACCGCCGGTCCTTGCTCGACGTGTTACAGCCCTCAGCTGCTCGTGATAAGCTTCGGTGAAGCTTGTCCGAGCCGATCTTCCATCGCTCTGTCAACCCGAGACCTCCTCCGACTCGACGCCATCGCCCGAGCGGCACAAGGCTTCTCCAGTGCGACAAACGTGTCCCTCAGATTAGCATCGAAGTCTAGTAGCTCTCCCCGAACTCCCTAGGTCCCTCTTAGCGCCGGTTAGCCGGAATTTCAACTTTCCCGATGATCGCCGGAAAGAACACCGAGAACCAAAACTCGAAATTTACCTCGATCACTTGATCACCGGAAATCCTGGCCTAGCTGAAGCTAGAGTAGCACTTCACGGTCACCTCAGCCAAATCCTAGCGGTGATGATCAACCCAGTGAGCATAGCACCAGAATTTGGCCATCGCCGGTGAAAACGGCTCGGGTCGCCGGTGAAGTCTACTTTCCCGGCGATCTCCGGTCAAGAGGAGGGCAGGGTTAGCTTCCCCGTGCCCCAGTGGTGCTTTGCGACCCATTGGTCGATCGTGTTCACCGCCGAGACGAGGTAGCACCGTCGGACCCAAGCTCATCTTCCGCCTCCACCGTCGCCGACTAGGTTTCCGGTGATGTCGAGGTCCGAGAAGTTGCCCGGCTTGTGCGCCGTGCTCCAAGGATCACGTAGGAAGAAACCGCGTCAAAAATTAGGCAGTAGTGGCCGAGAACGAACCGCGCCACCATCCCTGTGCTTCACACGCTCGGGCGCTGGCGGGAGGTAGGCGACGACACTGTGCGTGGGACACACGTGCAGTGTTTTAAACATTTCCCGACTTTGAGTTTTAGTTCAAACTTCAAACCCACACAACTTTGGCTAGGAAGCTCCAAATCAAGTGAACCAAATTTTGTTGAATTAAGCTCTCTGAGTACTTTCCAGAAAATCAAGTTTCACTTCATGAAAATCTTTAGTTATCCAGTATTAATTCTTCAAATTTAAACTGTTTAGAATTTTAACTGGAGAACCCCTTGGAGGAAAATTCTGAAATTTTGCTGAGATGTTCACCAAAATGTCTCTGTGCTACCATAAAAATTTCAGATACATTTGAGCTCATTTGATCCACCTAATGGTGTGATTAATAAAACTGTTACAGAGAAAATAGAAAATGTCCAGAAACAATTTCAGAATTTCTCTGAAATTGTTTAGCTCATATTTTTAGATAGGAACCTTCAAATTAAGTGAGACCAACTCCATTAGAACCCTCTGAAAACCTAGTTTTCAGAAAGTCATGGCTTGCTCCATGAAAATCCCTAGAACACCCTAAGAGTTCCAATTAAGGTCAAGTACATAATTATTTGTGGAGAGCTCAAATGAGCTTTGCTGCAAATAAAAAACTTGGCCAAGTCTCTCTTTAGGTTGTGTCGAAACCACAGTAAATGTTTCAGAGTCATTGGGTCTGTCTAGTAAGACTTATAGTCTTCACAAGTTAAACACAATTCAAATGCATTTAAATTGATACATATACATGTTATCTCATGTAGTCGCTAAGGTCGAGGAGGAACCCGAAGTCTTAGACTTCGTCACTGAAGAGCAGCTAGCCTACGACCAAGAGCAGCAAGGCAAGCTCCGGTTTGCATTAACCTTTTTACAAAGTTTTACTGTTTTGAGAACTTACTTTGAGCACTCAATAAATTCTTGCATTAGAGTCTTGTTTGAAACCCAAATGCATAGCCAAGAAAACCCTGGGTTGGGATTAGGTTTGAAAACCTCGTTAGCTACTGCAATGCTAAGACAGTGTAGGATTCGGTACAAGTCGAGTAGTTGGAACTACTCGCGAGAATAGGCTAGAGGCACATCGCTTGGGTAAAGATAGAAAATGAAACACATGGCAAGAAAAATGAGACAGAGCGGAGAGTAAGGGCAGCAGGACTTTGGGGCCTGGGTGCTATAGCTCCGCTTGTGTTGATTGAGGACCGAGCCATGTGCGGGCCTGTTGAACAAGCTAGAACAGTACCGAAGACCTACCGGCTATATGGGAACCGGGAACCCGATGTAACTCGGGTAGCTGGGTGTTGAGGCATAGTTGGTCGTTCAGAGGGTAGGTTGAGAGCTCGAGGTGTAAATCGGCTGGCGGCACTGTGAATGCGCACGCAGAGACCTCTTGCTCGGGCCGATTGGGCCGGTTCAACATTTGGCTGACGGGTGAAAGGTGGTTGCGTACGACGTCCGTGATGGTTGCTGTAGGCAACATCGAGTACAGGCATATGTGACGGGTTATTTGGGTAACCCTGCAGGTGTAAATCAATTATAAACGGTCAGTGAGTACCACTTGTTCACTGTACCATGACGTAGAAAGAACAGGCTAGATACATGTTAAAAGTTTGCTGATTTGAAAGTTATACTTTTGCTTGTTAATATCTTGTTGTAGCTTAGAGCTAATTAAAGTTCTTTTCAACTTTGGGCAAAGTACATGAGTGAAATGTGTTTCTTGTTTGATTGCGGCTCTCTCATGTGCCTAAGCGTAAGGTTCTCCATAACCTGCTGCTAAAACATTGAAAGTAAGGTTCAAATAATTAGGCGAGTCCTTTGCAAATTATTTACCTCATGTACCCTATACCCATCATGTAGAAGTTTCATGTATAGGAGAGACGGGTCAGTCTTGCTGAGCCATCGTGCTCACTGCTTGTGTTTGAAACTTTTGCAGGGGCCTATGAGGAAGGGACCCCCGAGGAGGAGGCGGAACCCCAGGAGGGGAACCCCGTCGAGTGGGAGTCGTGCACGCCGCCGTGTTAGTGTGTGTGCGTGCTAGCGGGGACACGTTCATGGGCTGAACGTGAACTCGATGCGTAGTCTACGCCCGTGACTGTAGACTGAACATATTTGTTGTACAAATGTTCATAAAGCAGTTTATGTAATAAAACTTTGCTTCTGCTTTGTATCTATGTTGTGCGTTATCCAGTGCTGTGCAACGCAGCACCCCTCAGCGTGATCCTGGCTCGACAAGGCCGTTGGCGCCACGTCAGATATACAGCAAATGGGAGCGCCAAGACGTGCTCTATCTGCTCCCTGTGCTACACCGAAGCTTTTGTGCTCTGTTACTTGCCATTCAGCCGTCGCCGCCGAGGACCGGGAAGAAACCGGCGGAGTCTTGCTTCGGCTCACCGTCGACAGCCCCCTACGGCCACCCTGTCCTTCAACTTACTACACAAGAAAGGTGCGTGGGGAGCCATAAATGGTGTAGCCGCAAACCGTTCGGCAAATGATCCACCGTCTAGCAGGGATTTTAGAAACTTCCGAATCTAAGTGCAATGTACCGAACTCGGCCAAAACCGAAAATTCGGTTTACACGTTGAACCAATGTTCAAGCTAGTTCGCAAGTAGCTTCTACACCTCCTAGCATCCCTCCTCGAGGAAGAATCGAGTATAAACATCAAGAAATGACTGAGTTTTAGCCATTTTCATAACCGCCGGTGCAAAAACGTCTCGGGTCACCGTCGAGAGTGGATTTGCAAGCATTTTTAGCTTCCGAGGCTGCTCATTTCGGGTTCCTCATGATCCACTGGTGCTCCACGAGCAAACCACAACCCTTCTTGTGCCTCATAGTATGAGAACCGCATCGCCGAAACTCTAGTCGCCGCAGTTGCCATAGCACGGACGTTTCCGGTCACCGCCGGCGAGCTCCGACCCCCGAGGCGAGTTCAACGTCGCGAGTTAGGGCTAGGCGGCCATTTTCAGACCTCGGGGCGGCCGGGAAATCATTTCCGGTGATCCTCGCCGGAGTGCGCCGCTGCTGAGCTCTCTTGCGCGAGGTAGAAGAAGTAGCCGCATGGTGGGGCCCGCGGTTAGAGTGTTAAACATTTCTAAGATTTTCAGATTTCAATTCAAACTTCAAATACCCATAACTTTTGCTAGGTTGGTCCGAATTGAGTGAACCAAATTTTGTTGGATTCAGCTTTCCGAGTACTATCCAGCAAAACAAGTTTCAGTTTACGAAACTTATTATTTTTCCAGAACTAATTCCCTAATTTAAACTGTTGGGAATTTTATCTGAAGAATTCCTTTATGCAAAATTCTGAAATTTTGCTAGGATGTTCATTTGAAAATCCTTGAGTCACAGGAAAAATTTCAGGTCTATACAAGTTCATTTAGTCCCCCTAGTTGTTTGATTAAGTGAACTTCCCTGAGAAAATAGAAAAATGTAAAGAAACATTTTTCAGAATTTTCTCAAATCTTGATTAGGACATAACTTTCTTTAGGATTCATCAAATTACATGAAACCAACTCCATTAGAACAATCCCAAACTCTAGTTTGCATAAAGTAATGGTTTTATCCATGAAAATCCCTGGAAATCCTTAGAAGCTCTAGTAATGACCATTTAGACTTTATTTGGGCAGAGCTCAATTAGGCTTCGATTCAAATGAAACTTTTTCAAGTCTCTGGTTAGGTTCTTACGAAGCCACCATAACATTTTCAGAGCCAAATAGGATGTCTAGCTAGAGTTACAGTCTTTATATACCAGAGTTAACACTTTTGTATTTAAATTGACATGTCGATTAAATTGCTTACGTATAGTCGCTGAAGGCGAGGAGACCCCGGAGGTTTTGGACTTCATACTTCTGGAAGAAATACTAACACCTGACCAGCAGCAACAAGGCAAGCCCCGGTTTGCATTTAAGCAAGTTTTATAAAGTTTTGCTTTATATACATTTAGCTTGAGGTATGTATGTGCATTAGGTGTAGGATAGATGAAACCCCAAATACATAACCAGATTATTCCAACAAGAGTGAGGGTAGTGTCTAACTCCTCGATTAGTCCATGCTGTGCTTAATGTTTATAGATTTCGGTACAAGTCGAGCAGTTGGAATCTACTCGCGAGTATAGGGTTTGTCACACGGAAATTGGTTAGAGATGTGAGACAACTGTAGTAAAAAAAATGAGGCTAGGCAGGGACTAGGACACAGCAAGAGGAAGTCTTTTGTGCGCAGCACCTGTCCGTGTCAATTGAGGACCGATCCATGTGTGGCCCTGCTGAACAAGTTTGAATGTACCGAAGGCATATAGGATATATGGGCTCCAATAAACTGATGTAACCTATACCTACGGGCATCGAGGCATAACGCACCGATTTATAGGTGCAGGTTGAGGGCAGCAAGGTGGAAATCTGCTAACGGGCATAGAGATATGCTCCTTGTAGGGAACCTCCTGTCCGTTTGGGTGCGATCGGTTCAACGTTTGGGCTGTTTGGTGAAAGGTTGTCCCGTACGACATGGGTGAGCGTGATGTGTGCAGCTCCTCGTATGGGCGTGTTCGGGTATCCCTGCAGGTGTACAACGAGTCGATTTGCCGTCCCTCGCGGTTATGAGTATCGCTTGTTCACTGAGTCGTGATGTAGGTTAACATATGGAATGTTATGATTCAATATTGCTGATATGAATAATTTGTATTGTTACATGTGTGCCAACAAATATTGCTTACTAAATTTCAGATTCATGAACCGTTAACTTGTGGCTAAAAGACGAACTAAGGATGAACTTCTAGGCGTGTCTGTTTGCTGCAAATTATCATCCTATATTTGAGTATAACCTGCATGTAGAGTTTCATGTGTAGGAGAGTCGGTTAAGACTTGATGAGCCATCGTGCTCACAGTTGCTGCTATGAGTGTTTGCAAGTGAGGAGTACCCCACGGACTCGGAGTACGAGTCCACCAGCAAGGGCTACCCTCCATCGGGGACTACGGCTGAGTGGAAGCCGTACACGCCATGCTGCGGATGAGTGTAGCTAGTGTGGGTTGTCCGTAGGGCCGGACAACAAACTTTTGCTAGTTAAGGTGTGGGCGTGAGTTGTATAAATAGCTTCCACTGTAGTAGACTCTGTACAGGAGTTGTAACTGAAGAGCGTACTACTTTTGTACCTATTCAGAATGTTTTCAATGTAATAATATGGTTTCCTTATGATGTGTGCTGTCGGGTGTCGCATCGTGCGGCACCACCCTATGAGATCCTGGGATGTACCCGGATTTCGGTCTGTCACGGTTTGCATGCGGCGCCAGCGCGCGCTCGATGTTTCCTGGCTGATCACACGTCGAACCTCCTCAGCTGCGCTCGATAAAATCTTCCCGTCTTGCCACGATGCTCGGCAACTCATCGCTCTCAGCTGCCTCGCGCCTCTACCTCGCTGTTGCCTTCCCACGCACGCGTTCTTCCTCCGCCACCATGCGCCAAACCAGAGAATCGTCACCTGGACATCTCGGCTGGTAGGCCATCCAGCTGAGCACGTCCCCGGCTGCGCCGTGCCATCCTCGTCATCCCCGAAGCAATAACTCGACGACATCTTGTGAGGGCCCGCACCCGATTACCGGGCCGTGCGCTCGCCCGGGAATCGCATTGGGTGGTGCCGTGCGATGCGACACCCAACAGCACACATAATAAAGCATAATATTACATAAATCAAGCGTAAGCATACAAAGTGTGAATTTTACAAATACTTCTCAAAATAATCTACAGCGGAAGACTGATATGACTCAGGTCTCATATCTATGCTAAGCAACAGAGAAGACGTCCAGCCCGCGGACCCTTCACACTAGCAACACGATCACAATAGGCAGGGGTTTCCATGAGTTCACCACTCGGAGAGTTCCGAGTCTCATCGGATAACCGTACTTATCAGTGTAGTGTTATTACCTGCAAAACAACTCATGCAGTATCCGTGAGCATAAGCAAAACTTAACCGTCAACCCTAGTCATGAAATTCTAGATGCTGAGAATAGAGGGCTGAATATAGAAGTTTGCATAAAATATGAACTTGAGCTAAAGGAGAGTCCTTACTTCAAGTTTCTAGCAACTTTTATATCCCTCGCATAATTTACATCGAGACTCCACAATCAAACAAGAATTGCTTCGTCTCGATGCCACTTGCCCGAGGAGAATGTAACTTTAGTGAGCTACCCTAGACCCATACAGACCTTGTGCCATCAACACCAAGACTCCACAATCAAACAAGAAACGTTTTGTCTCGACGCTACTAGCCCAAGGTGGAAAGTAAGTTTAGTGAAGGTGTTGATCATCCCTCATCTCCAATATGAGGATTACTGACACGACCCCAAAGGTCTTGTCGAGCCAGGATCACACTGAGGGGTGCTGCGTTGCACAGCACCGGATAACACACGTCAAAGGTACAAAGCGGAAGCGAAATTTTATTACATAAACAAGTTTATGAACATGTTTACATAAAAATAGTTCCAGTCTACACTCACGGGCGTAGACTACGCGTCAAGTCCACGTTCAGCCCTTGAACGTGTCCTTGCTAGCACACACGCACACTAACTCTGCGGCGTGCACGACTCCCACTCGACGGGGTTCCCCTCCTGGGGTTCCGTCTCCTCTTTGGGAGTCCCTTCCTCATAGAACCCTGCAAAAGTTTCAAACACAAGCAATGAGCACGAAGGCTCAGCAAGTCTGACCCGTCTCACCTAAACATGGAACTTCTAAATGAGGGGTGGTGGGTTACATGAGGTAAAAATCATTTGCAAGGACTCGGCTAATTAGTAGAACCTTACTTTCAAGTTTTAGCAGCAGGTTGTGGAGAACCTTACGCTAAGGTACATGAGAGAGCCGCAATCAAACAAGAAACACATTTCTCTCATGTACTTTGCCCAAAGTTGAAATGAACTTTAGTTAGCTCTAAACTACAGCAAGTCATTAGCAATCAAGTCCATCTTTCAATCAGCAACATTTTAACATGTAACTAGCCTGTTCTTTCTACGTCACGGTACAGTGAACAAGTGGTACTCACTGATCGCGAGGGACGGCGATTATAATCGATTTACACCTGCAGGGTTACCCGAACAACCCGTCAAGTACGCCCGTACTCGATGTTGCCTACAACAACCATCACGGACGCCGTACGCGACTACCTTTCACCCGTTAGCCAAATGTTGAACCAGTCCAATCGTCCCGAGCAAGAGGTCTCTGCATGCGCATCTCAGTGCCGCCAGCCGATTTACACCTCGAGCTCTCAACCTACCCTCTGAACGACCAGCTATGCCTCAACACCCAGCTACCCGAGTTACATCGGGTTCCCGGTTCCCATATAGCCGGTAGGTCTTCGGTACTGTTCTAGCTTGTTCAACAGGCCCGCACACGGCTCGGTCCTCAACCGACACAAGCAGAGCTACAGCACACAGGCCCCAAAGTCCTGTTGCCCTTACCCTCCACTTGGTCTCATTTTCTTGCCATGTGTTTCATGTGCTATCACTACCCGAGTCGAGTGCCTCTAGCCTATGCTCGCGAGTAGTTCCAACTACTCGACTTGTACCGAATCCTACTCTATCTTAGCAATGCAGTGGCTAACGAGGTTTTCAATCCTAATCCCAACCCATGGCTTTCTTGGCTATGCACTTGGGTTTCCAAACAAGACTCTAATGCAAGGAACAATAGTATTCATGTATGGGCTCAAAACAATAAAAATTTGTAAAAGGTTAATGCAAACCGGAGCTTGCCTTGCTGCTCTTGGTCGTAGGCTAGCTGTTCCTCCGGAGTAACGAAGTCTAGGACTTCGGGTTCCTCCTCGACCTTAGCGACTACATGATAGAGGAAATACATGTATCAATTTAAATGCATTTGTATTAAGTTTGAACTTGTGAAGCTTATAAGTCCCACTAGACAGGCTCACTGACTATGAAACTTTTATTGTGGCTTGGTTACAACCTAGACAGAGAGTTGGTCAAGTTTTAGTTGCAGCAAAGCTCATTTGAGCCCTCCACAATTAATTATGTACTTGACCTTAATTGAAGGCTTTTAGGGTGTTCTAAGGATTTTCATGAAACAATCTATGACTTTCTGAAAACTAGATTTTCAGAGGGTTCTAATGGAGTTGGTCTTACTTAATTTGAAGGTTCCTAGCTAAGGATATGAGCTAAACAATTTCAGAGAAAATTCTGGAAATGTTTCTGAACATTTTCTATTTCCTCTGGAACAGTTTCACTAATCACACCATTAGGTGGATCAAATGAGCTCAAATGGGTCTGAAATTTTTATGGTAGTTCAGGGATATTTTGGTGAACATCCCAGTAAAATTTCAGGATTTTCCTCCAAAGGATTCTCCAGTTAAAATTCCAAACAGTTTAAATTGAGGAATTAATTCTGGAGAAATAAGGATTTTCATGAAGTGAAACTTGATTTGCTGGAAAGTGCTCAGAGAGCTGAATCCAACAAAATTTAGTTCACTCGATTTGGAGCTTTCTAGCCAAAGTTATGAGGATTTGAAGTTTGGAAGAATTCTGAAAATCGGGGGAAAAAGTTTAAACTCTCGGGGCCCACGGGAACACGTGTTGAGCGGGAGGTGTCCGGCACACCAAGGCCTACAGGGTATTTGCGCGCCAGCACAGCTGATCCCGGCCACACCTGATCCCGATTTAAAATTCTTCAGCCGCTGACACGTGGGCCAGCCGGCTTCGTCTTCCTCCCGCCGCTCGCGCCCGCGCCGCCGACCTCGCCGGAGCAGACCCGGAGCTCGCCGGCTCGCCGCTGCCGGACCTCCCATGGTCTGAAACTCGCCGCCAAGAGGTTGTCGACATCGAGGAACACGTCGGTGGTGTCAGGTCGGGCTGGGGGTGACCGGAAATAGCCCGGCGACGTGCCACGGCCTCGGTTGAGGTTCAGCCCCGTCGACCGTGGGTTCTAACACGCCAACACCTCGAACAAACGGTCCTACAGCATCAGTGTACTTCTAGGAAGCTCGACAAGGTGTCAAAAGGGTTCAGGGATGGCGGCAAGTCGGTCGGCACCGTGTGACCGATCGTGCCCGCCATGACCGCCCTTGATCGAGCTCGAAATTCATCACTCCTAGACAGTTTCACGCCACGGATGCAGAAAAGAACTTGATCGCCGGCTAGTCCAGCGTCTATGTGCAAGATTTAATAACCACCAAAAGATCATAGAGCGAGAATTTGAAGAATCCATACCGGAAGTTCGGTTTACGGTCGCCGGAGCAAAAACTGGAAATTCTCTGTGGATTCTTCACGGTTTGCTTCCAAACTTGGAGGAGAGCAGCACGGTGGTCGCGCGCTCCTGTTTCCTCTCTTGCTGGACCGTGAAAACGCCTGTGGAACGCTGTCCATGGGCGCCTGACTCTCGGCTGAGGCTAGGTCGCCGCGGTGGCGATCGTTTTCGGGCAAAGGAGGTCGGAACTCGGGGTTCCTGGCGTTGGGGAGGTGGAGTGCGACCTCAGGTTGCTGTCTAGCAGCTCAGGAACGAAGGAGGAGATTGTTTTGCTGGTTTTCCGGATTGAGCAGAGAGCTGCGGCGAGAAACAATGCCGCTGCTCGGGTTTGCCCGTGAGAAGATAAAGCCGGCCGACTCCTGCTCGGCTGAGGCGGTGCCGGTTGCGTGGGGGCGCGAGCAAGCCGCCCTGGGCGCCAGCGCGCGTAGAGGGGAAGCAGTTGGTGGCGCCGGTGGCTGCTCGGTGGCACAGCCGACAGCTGCTTGGTGGAATTTCCCACCGAGGCTGTGACTTTGTGTGCAAGTTTTGCCTCCTTCTCTCTATGCCATGTGGGTCCCACCTGGGGTTTTAACCTCTGAAATTTACTCCTAATCACTGTTGTAAACAGTGAGCCCCATAATACCCCTGGTGATTCAAATTATTCACCCATGAGCCATTTGAATTGATTAGAATTCAAATTGGATTTGGTTTGAATGAATTTCAGCACAAGTTCAGTTTTGAATTTAAATAAAGTTTGAATTTGTCCCAGTTAGCTCATGTCAAGATCAACTCCAAATGGAGTGAAAATTGGTGTGTGAGCTCACAAAAATGTGCTGAATAAGAATATGCCTCCCACTTTTAAATTCATGGGATAAAAACAGTTTGAATTTGAATATGGTTTCAAACTGCCCTCTTTCTAGCTATACCCAAAATGACCTCAAAAAGGTTTTGAATTTGGGTGAAACTTGGCATGGACATCCTTAGCAATGTGTAGGAGTTTTCATATGTCCAGCCCACCTATATCACATGTGGGAAATACCACTTTTGCAATATGTGAGTTTGTTCTCTAATGAGCATGTTGATGGTGGTTACTTGCTCTTCATTTGGTTTCATTATCTTTCCTCAAATGAGGTGTGTGCGTATGGTGATGAACACTTCAACTATGTGTCACAAACTGAGGCCCTTACAATTACTCACGAAGCATATTAACTTTTTCCCATTTTCTTACTACGTCATGACGCAGAGAACAAGTTTGCTCACTACCGCGAGCGACAGTGATTTGAATCGAAAACACCTGGCTGACATGGCACATACGCCCGTCCGAGAATGGTGATCAACCGATTCCCTCAACATCGTATGTGGCAACCTTTCACATGACACCCAAATATCGAACCGGTCCGACCGACTTGGATTAAGTCACACTACGGCAAACCCTCGTAGAGCTGACTTCTCTATCTTTTCAGCATCTGCATAAGACGGTGGGGATTGCCTCGACACCTAGGTTAACATGTTACATCGGTTTCCTGGGTCCCATATAGCCAGTATGCATCCGGTACACAACTCAAACTTGTCCCATACGGCCGCACACGAGAACGGGCCTTAATCGACTCAGACAGAGACTAGGTTCACAGGACCATATCCTTGAGCCTTCCATCCATACTGCCCGGTCTCCATTCCCAACTATGAGGATCAATTTTCAACTCTTCCAATTGATCCCCCTTAATCCCGGTTCACGAGTAGGAAACTGCTTACTCGAGTTATGCCTCTTTTAATCCACTTTTGTTAAATTGAGATCAGCAGTTATAATGAAGTGATAACCTACTCTAAATCAAACTCCAGGGTTTTTCTGGGTCATACATGTGGAGGGTCATACAAACCTAGCCATAATGCAAAACTAATATTCTAGACAATATAAAGTGTATACAAATAAAAACTTGTAAATTTAGATGCAAACTGGGGCTTGCCTGATTTGCAGGGTCTAATAGTATATTTCAGTTAAAGTCTTGTCTCCCTAGAGGCTTGATCAACTGATCCACTTCAATAGATTCACTCTGTCTAATTTCTCCATTGATTGCCTCCGTCGTAAGTCCTATTGATATGTATATGAACATGTTCTTATAATGCAATCTTAAGAAGTAAATACTCGACTCATTAATAAGAGGGAACTGTGTGGGAATACTAAGAATGAAGTTCTTGTCCCTGTTGTGCAGAGGAACTAGAGGAAAAACCACCTGTCCATAAGGAGTTCTCTTAACATGTTCTATGATTCCTAGTGGACATGTGACATGAGTTGAAATGGTTTGAAAGGAACTAAAGGTCCTGATCTCCAATGACTTCGAAATTTTTACATGAAGTCATACACTACACAGAGACTTAGCTTGCCAAATTGCAGCTAATGTGGGTGGAAATTGTGTCTCCCATAATTCTCTATGTGTTGCTCACAAACATAAGCATGGAGAACAAGAACAGAGAGATCTAAGGCTCAAATTGAGCTTATAATTTTCATGTGAGTTCATGGTAACATGAAAGTAATTTGGTACAAAATTCAGGCCTTTTACTTGAGTAGTTCCTCCAGAATAATTCCTTAAGCATTTCTACTAAACAAATTAATTCTGAAGTACTGTGCATTTTCATGCCCAATTCAGTGAACTACAATTTCAAGTATGACTCATATAGCAGGCCTGAATTTTCTCATGATTTTTGGAGCTGTGAACTGCCTAGAATGAATTTTACAGGTTACCTTTTCTGAAAATATTAAAAGAATTATCCCTCAATAATTCTTTTACAGAAAATATTAAAAGAATTATCCAGAACTTAATATTGACTTCATACAAATTGGATTTCATATTTTGATAGATATTTGTAAACCTAATCTAACCCAATTTGAATCACTCAATTTGGAGTTTCCTACACAGAGATATGAATTTCTAAAGTTGGAGCTAAACCTGGAATTGTTTTTCTATTGGAAATGAATTGGGCCCACGGTTTAAACTCCATCCACTGGAATTCAAGCCACACCAGGGCCACACCATTTTGGCGTGCAGCCACAGAAGATCCCAGAGCCACAGTGGATCAGAAATTTAAACCCCGGTCGCTGACACGCGGGACCCGCCCGGGTCTTCTTCCTCCTCAGGCTATTTCCCGCGCCCGCGCTGTTCCCTCGCCGGCCCTCAACCGGAGCTCGCCGGACCGACGTTTCTGGCCATCTCCCAGCTGGAAACTCGCTGCCTGTGAGTTTGGGAGGCCGGGGAACACGTCTGTGAGGCCCACTCGGGCTGCCAAGGGTTGGAACACCGTCGGCGACGTGCGGCGGCCTCGGGAGCACTTCAGCACCGTCGACCCACCAACCTAACTGCCAAAAGCTTGGCCAACACGCTCTAATGCACCACTGGATGCTTGGGAAGCTTGGCAAGTAGGAACTGGCGTGTGAAAACACCTCCAAATGGGTTCTCACTGTACGCCCGATCGGTGCCGCCAAAAACACGCTCGGAAAAGCTTAAAATACGCTGCTCCGAGTCGGTTTCACGCTAGGGCTGCTAAAGAGAAGATGATCGCCGGCTAGTCCAGCCCATGTGTGCAAAATTTGGTGAGCTAACAACAATAAAGAGAGAGGATTTGGAGTTCCCACCGGATGGTCCGTGGTGGTGCGCCGGGAGAAAAATTCCGAATTTGGCTGCTAGAGATCACCGCTTGAGCTGAGCTTAGGGGAGAAGCACCACGGTGGTCCAGCGCACCTCTGAGAGTCTTTGCTTGAGCGTCCAACCCACTGTGGTGAGCTGTTCGCGTGAACACCGATCGCCGCTTTGTTTTAAGTTGCCGCGGAGGAGCCGATCTAGGGCTAAGGAACCCGTAACTCGGGCTGTTTTTGTGCCGAGGGAGTGGAGGATGAGCGCGAGGTTTCACCGGTTCCTGACTGTTTTTCAGAGGCGGCGGCGAGCTGCTGGTTTCTGTTCTTGTGCAAGGGGGAAGCAACGAACAGGGGCTCGGTCGATGAGGAAGTGGATCTCGCGGAGCGGTAAGGCAGCACACGAGCTGCTCTCCAGCACGTGTAATTCGGCGAGGAGGTGGCTCGGCATCAGACCTCGGTGGCGCCTGTTGAGCGTTCGGCTGCTCGATTCTGAACAGAGGCTACATTGGTTGCTTCATTGGAAACAGAGAAGAGTTTCTTAGGGTGCAAGTCAAAATTTTTGCTCAATGACATGTGGGCCCCATGACGGGTCCCACCATCCCGATCACGGGGACGGGGCACCTCGCCGGGAATCGCATTGGGTGGTGCCGTGTTATGCGGCACCCAACAGCACACATATATGGAAAACCGTATTACATAAATCAAAAGTGGAAGCTTACAAACGTTCTTTGTAAATAATTTACATAAATTAGCTACAGCGGAAGTCTATAAACAGCTCACGTTGAATATCTAAGAAGCACTCGAGAAGAGGTCCAGCCCGCGGACTCCTCTCGCTAGCAGCACGAAGACATGGCAGCGGCTAGGTCCTCCATGTGTTACCCGACTCGGACGTTTCCGAGTCTCACTGGACAACCTTCTTTATGAGCATCGTCTTAACCTGCAAAACCACTCATATAGCAAGAGTGAGCACAAAGGCTCAGCAAGACTTAACCGTCTCTCCTAAGACATGCAACTCTACATGAAAGTAACTTAAGACCTAACATATAAGTTGCAAAAAGACCCGCCTACGAGTTCATCCTTAACTTTCAGATTTTAGCTGTAAGGGCCTCAGTTTTTTACACCTATTTGAAGTGTTCATCACCACACCACACACCTCATTTGAAGTAAGTTGATGAACACAAATGAAGAGCAAGTAACCACCATCAACATGCTCATTAGCGAACAAACTCACATATTGCAAAAGTGGTATTTCCCACATGTGATATAGGTGGGATGGACATATGAAAACTCCTACACATTGCTAAGGATGTCCAAGCCAAATTTCACCCAAATTCAAAACCTTTTTAAGGTCATTTTGGGTATAGTTAGAAAGAGGGCAGTTTGAAACCATATTCAAATTCAAACTGTTTTTATCCCATGAATTTAAAATTGGGAGGCATATTCTTACTCAGCACATTTTTGTGAGCCCACACACCAATT
The DNA here is from genome assembly GCA_030760725.1 of Neostapfia colusana. NCBI lineage: Eukaryota > Viridiplantae > Streptophyta > Magnoliopsida > Poales > Poaceae > Neostapfia > Neostapfia colusana. The sequence continues at coordinate 34,915,786 of JASWHV010000009.1, read as the reverse complement.
TTCACTCCATTTGGAGTTGATCTTGACATGAGCTAAGTGGGGGGAAATTCAAACTTTATTTGAATTTCAAACTGAACTTGTGCTGAAATTCATTCAAACCAAACCCCATTTGAGTTCTAACTAATTCAAATGGTTCATGGGTGAATAATTTGAATTACCAGGGGTATTATGGGGCTCACTGTTTACAACAGTGATTAGGAGTAAATTTCAGAGGTTAAAATTGGTAGTGGGACCCACATGTCAGCCACTACTCCAAATCAAACCGACTGAGACTTTCTCACTCGGTTAGCCGAGCCGCCGCTGAGATCGCCACCGAGGGGAGCCGCCGCGCCAGCAGCTGCTTGCCCACGCGCGGGCGTGAGGCGGTGCAGAGCCTTCTTAAGGCGCCTTCCCCCCTCCTCGGCCGAAGCCTCACCTGTTTCTTCCCCCGCAAGAACTCAGCGCCGGCAAACAATTTCCGCAGCTCGGAATCGATCGGAGAGCGCCGATCACAGCTTCCTCCGTCCCCTCCAGAGCCACGGCAAGGTACTAGAGACCTTCCTCCGTCTTCCCCGCTGCTAGAATTCAGTTGAGACCGATTGAAATCGGTTATGCCGAAAGATCAATTCGGTGACTTAGAACCGCCGCACCTCGGGCTCCCGTGGACAGCCCAACCAGGGCGTTGTCATGCCTGAGCCAAGGCACCCTTGGACGCGCTGGTGACCGGTGCTGCTCACCCCCGAGCCACAGCCCGAGTGATTGCTCACCGGCGGCGAATTTCCAGTTTTCCCCTTTCTGTGTGCAGAACGACCTTCGGGTGCGATTCCTTCGAATTCGTGCTCTAGAAAGGATTAGAGGGCCTCAATCCGCTCTCACACAAACTAGACACGGTAACGCACAAGTTGCCTTCACAACCCTTGGCCGGAGAACCTCTGTACCGGGCGTAATTCGAGGTTTACCAACGGCGGAACAAACGGGAGGCATCAGGCACACGGTGAGGACCTACTTCGGGCCTTCCCCGAGCTGCCTCGAGCTCATGTCGACCTTCTCTGAGGTCCACTGATGCTTCCCGACCGGTTCCGCGAGTAGTTGAGGTGCTAGGGAAGTCAGCCGACATGGCCGAAGTCTTTCCGAGGTGGCGGCTCGTCGCCGACCATGCACCGGCCATTGTCATGAGTAGCTGACCCCAGAATCCTGTTCCCCGAGAGAAAGTAGGCAGGGGAGGCCAAAATCGTGAAGTTTGGAGCTGTACAGAAGCCGGCGGCGAGCTCTCCGGTGAGGTCCCTCGGCGGCGGAGCGCGGGCGTCGCGAGGTTGAAGAAAGGGGTGGACCCTAGCTGTCAGCGGCCGATATTTTGAATCGGGATCGGGCTGCGGCCGGGATCGGGTGTGCTGGCGCGCAAAATCCTTGTGGGCCGCGGTGTGCTGTTGCCTCGGCGTGCGACGCGTGTCCTCTGGGCCCACCCGCAAGTTTAAACTTTTCCCCCGATTTTCAGATTTCCTTCAAACTTCAAATCCTCATAACTTTAGCTAGAAAGCTTCAAATTGAGTGAACCAAATTTTGCTGGATTCAGCTCTCTGATTACTTTCCAGCAAATCAAGTTTCACTTCATGAAATCCCTTATTTCTCCAGAATTAATTCCTCAAAAATTAAACTGTTTGGAATTTTAACTGGAGAATCCTTTGGAGGAAAATCCTGAAATTTTGCTGGGATGTTCTCCAAAATATCCCTGAACTACCATAAAAATTTCAGACCCATTGGATCTCATTTAATCCACCTAATGGTGTGATTAGTGAAACTGTTCCAGAGAAAATAGAAAATGTTCAGAAACATTTTCAGAATTTTCTCTGGAATTGTCTAGCTCATATCTTTAGTTAGGAACTTCCAAATTAAGTGAGACCAACTCCATTAGAACCCTCTGAAAATCTAGTTTTCAGAAAGTCATAGTTCGTTTCATGAAAATCCTTGGAGCACCCTAAGAGTTCCAATTTAGGTCAAGGACATAATTAATTGTGGAGGGCTCAAATGAGCTTTGCTGCAACTAAAACTTGACCAAGTCTATATTTAGGTTGTAACCAAGCCACAGTAAAAGTTTCACAGTCATTGAGTCTGTCTAGTGGGACTTATAAGCTTCACAAGTTCAAACTTAATACAAATGCAGTCAAATTAATACATGTACCTCTCTTATCATGTAGTCGCTAAGGTCGAGGAGGAACCCGAAGTCCTAGACTTCGTAACTCTGGAGGAGCAGCTAGCCTACGGCCAAGAGCAGCAAGGCAAGCTCCGGTTTGCATTAACCTTTTTACAAATGTTTATTGTTTTGAGCACATCTTTGAATACTATTATTCTTTGCATTAGAGTCTTGTTTGGAAACCCAAATGCATAGCCAAGAAAACCATGGGTTGGGTTTAGGATTGCAAACCCCGTTAGCTACTGCAATGCTAAGATAGTGTAGGATTCGGTACAAGTCGAGTAGTTGGAACTACTCGCGAGCATAGGCTAGAGGCACTCGACTCGGGTAGAGATAGCACATGATACACATGGCAAGAAAGATGAGACTGAGCGGAGAGTAAGGGCAGCAGGACTTTGGGGCCTGTGTGCTGTAGCTCCGCTTGCGTCGATTGAGGACCGAGCCGTGTGCGGGCCTGTTGAACAAGCTAGAACAGTACCGAAGACCTACCGGCTATATGGGAATCGGGAAACCAATGTAACACGGGTAGCTGGGTATTGAGGCATTGCCCGTTGTTCAGAGGGTAGGTTGAGAGCTCGAGGTGTAAATCGGCTGGAGGCACGGAGATGCGCGTGCAGAGACCTCTTGCTCGGGACGATGGGACCGGTTCAATATTTGGCTGACGGGCGAAAGGTGGTTGCGTACAGCGTCCGTGATGGTTGTTGTAGGCAACATCGAGTACGGGCGTACGTGACGGGTTGTTCGGGTAACCCTGCAGGTGTAAATCGATTATAATCGCCGTCCCTCGCGGTCAGTGAGTACCACTTGTTCACTGTACCGTGACGTAGAAAGAACAGGCTAGTTACATGTTAAAATGTTGCTGATTGAAAGATGGACTCTGATTGCTAATGATTTGCTGTAGTTTAGAGCTAACTAAAGTTCATTTCAACTTTGGGCAAAGTACATGAGAGAAATGTGTTTCTTGTTTGATTACGGCTCTCTCATGTGCCTTAGCGTGAGGTTCTCCACAAACTGCTGCTAAAACTTGAAAGTAAGGTTCCACTAATTAGGCGAGTCCTTTGCAAATGATTTTTACCTCATGTAACCCATTACCCCTCATGTAGAAGTTCCATGTTTAGGTGAGACGGGTCAGACTTGCTGAGCCTTCGTGCTCACTGCTTGTGTTTGAAGCTTTTGCAGGATTCTATGAGGAAGGGACTCCCGAGGAAGAGATGGAAACATGTTCATAAACCTGTTTATGTAATAAAATTTTGCTTCCGCTTTGTGCCTTTGACGTGTGTTATCCGGTGCTGTGCAACGCAGCACCCCTCAGCGTGATCCTGGCTCGACAAGACCGTGGGGTCGTGTCATTAGCCATAATGGTAGTGACCTTGCGCCCAGCAACATTGAAACTACACAATCAAACAAGAAACGCTTCATTCCAATGTTACTTATTCCAAGGTGGAAAATAACTTTAGTTTGCTCTATCTCTACTTCAAACAGGGTTTTCATGCAATTTACAATAATCATAGCAGCAATTAAAACTTTGCAAACTGTTCCCACGCAACTTGCTTCCTACGTCACAACACAGTGAGCAAGCGGTACTCAATAACCACGAGGGACGGTGATTCGAATCAAACACTACCCGGATAACTCGACACATACGCCCGCCTCTGGAGACCCAAATCTGGCATCCTTCATTACGTCGTATGTGGCAACCTTTCGCAGGACACTCGACTGTAGAAGCGGTCACGCCGTCTCGGGCTCATAGGTCTAACGAGACGATGTGGTATGCCTCTACAATCCAGTGAATCTGGTATATCGGTTTCCTGGTTCCCATATAGCAGTAAGCATCCGGTACATAACTCAATACTTGCTCATGGGTGCCGCACACGCATCGGTCCTTAACCGACACAGGCAGAGCTACTCGACCAAGACCTCGTCTTGTCGCTGCCTAACCATCCTGCCCGGTCTCATCTTTAGAAATATAAACTTTAGTTTGCCTCTTTTCCAACTACACCCATGTAATCCCGACTATAACTCGTGAGTAGATTCCGTCTACTCGACTTCTACCGGATGTCCTAAGCTATTTAGCACGGCATTATTCTACAGCGGTGACCCTTTTCTACCCTTAACTCCAGGGTTCATTTGGTCATGCATTTGGCGTGTAAAACATCCTTGACCTAATGCACATACAAACTCTAAACCATAATTGTGAACAAAGTAAAAACTTTATAAATAACTTAAATGCAAACCGGAGTTTGCCTTGGTTTTGCAGGTGACTAAAGTCAGAATTTTTTGTAGTTAGTTGCTGATTACTTGAAGCTTCACCACTGCCCTTCTTGCTTCTTGATCCAAACTTCACTTCTTCACTTTTCCATGTTTAACCACTACACGATATAAATATGCATATCTGTTTAATTGTAAAACTTTTGCTAACAACTGCTAAAGACAAGTTTAAAACTGGAACTCTGTTTAAGAATTTAAAATGACACTGGTGCTAGTGGTTTGGTTTGGGTGAAGCAACATAATCAAGTGATAATTGCATTTCATCACTTGTGTGCTACTCATCTAAATAGGTTGAACAGGATAGGGGTGATCCAGAGCTCCAATTCGAGCTGAAATTTTTCATGTGAGTTCCTTGTCACAAGAAAGTCATCTGGACCAAAATTCAGAATATTTCAATGAGTAGATCACTCAGAACAATTCCCTAAGCATTTAGGCAACAATGAATTAATTCTGAATAAATTTGCACTTTCATGCAATTTCATGTGAACTACAATTTTATACATAGCTCAGGGAGCATGCACGAATTTTTCTAGCAAAAGTTATGAGGTTCTAAAGTTGGAACTGAATTTGGAAAATTCAAATAAACTGGGAAATGTTTAAATCCTGCGGGTGGGTCCAGGGGTCCACGTGTCACTCGCTGGGAGAAGCAACACGGGGCCGCAGTTCCATTTCCCGCGCTGTCGCAAAGGATCCGAATCCGCAGACAATCCCAACCGGCCTTCCCCTCACTGACAGTGGGCCCGACGCCATCGTCTTCAACCTCTGGACTTCCGCGCGACCCCGCCGCCGGAGCTCGCCGGAGGACATCGGAACCCGACTTCCCGGCCGCCTCTCAGCCTGCTACTCGCCGCCCGGGGGTTTTCGGGGACGAGAAACTCATCTAGGGGGTCGGCACACGCTCTAGAAGCCCGGAACCAGGTCGACGGCGTGCAACGGCCTCGGTGAAGCTTCGGCGCCGATGACCGATCGCTTCAGCCCACAAAACCCCAAGTGATCGGCTCTACAGCATCAGTGACACCTAAGGAAGCTCGACATGGCCACAAAGTAGCTCGGGAACGACGGTTACTAGGGTTTCTCCGAGCACCCGATCGTTCCTGCCATGGCCGCCGATGAAAGAACTTGAAATTAGCTGCAACTACTCACTTCTAAGCTAGGGTTGCGAAGGAAAAAGGTCCCCTATCCAGTCTAGCTCCTGTGTACGCAAAATGAGCAGCTCTAACCGAGAATTGAGTATCAATTTCAAGAATTCTTACCCGCGGTTAAGTTTTTCCGACCGAAAGAAGAACTCAAAATTCTCGAGCTACAGTGCACGGATTTCTCTGAAATTTGGAGAGGAGCAGCGCAGCGAGTTGGCGCGCCTTGGGGTGCACTCGTTCGGTCGTGAAACTTCCCGGTGTGAGCTGCCCACGAGAGCCCGACGTCGGTTTCCACCGTTTGCAACTCGGCTTCGGCGTTGATCTTCAAAATACGGCCAACAGCAGCCCCGAACATCGGAGCTGAGCTGGGGAAACTTTTGTACACACGCTGGCACTCCCTTTTGGTGTTGATAGATCGAGCAGCCGGGGAGCGACGCTAGCTCACGATTGAGGAGAAAAGCAGCGGCGCCGACGGCTCGTTTTCTCGAGAGGGCGCAGAACAAGGGCCGATAGCGAGTGGGAGAGAAGCCAACTGATATCGGTGCACGGTCTGGGTTGAGGATCAGGCCAGTTACGAGGGAAAGCAGGAGGTGGAGTGCTCGGTGTTCGGCTGCGGCTCGGTGGCACGCGTGGGGGAACCGCCGACCCGAGGAGAACACAGCTTAGAGACTTAGGCAGTGAGTCTCTCCCTCACACTGACAATTGGGTCCCACAGCTCCTCTCTTCCAAAAGATCTCCAATTTTTGGCACAGTGCAAATTCAGCTATGAGGAACTCAAATTGAAAAGCTATTTGGCAATTTGACAAGTTTTTCCTCATTTTCAAATTTGAATTCAAATTTCAATGCAATTCACAAGTATCTCTTGATATACATATCAAAGCACCTCTAAATTTTCTCAAAATTTGTCTTCCTCATAATTTGGACCTGAAGAATTCAAATATGCCATCTGCTTTTTGAGTTGGCCATTGCAAATACAACTTTTTAAACAACAGTTTGAATTTCCATTTTGGAAATGGCCTTCTTCTCTTTGAAGTGAACCCTTTACTTCAAACTGAAATTGAAGTCCTATTGCACATGCCAACACTTATATGATTAAACAAAAGTTTTTGCAAGTCCCATTCTTGAATTTAAACTCATATTTATTCACAGCTCAAGTTTTCCATTTACAAGTTTTTGGGACTTTTACATTCCTCCCCCCTTAAAAAGAATCTCGTCCCGAGATTCATGATTAAGAACAATGCGGGGAGAATGACTACCGAACATAAGTCTCTAATAACTCCGGATGATTGCGTTGTAAATACTCCTCGCTTTCCCGTGTAGCTTCGTCGGACGTGTGATTTTCCCATAGCACCTTGAAAAATCGCAGCGTCCGGTTTCTGGTCTCGCGAGTCTTTTCATCAATTATCCGGGTTGGATGCTCAACATAAGTGAGGTCCGGCTTCAAATCTTCTATGTCTTCCGTGAGAATCTCCGTCGGAACTTTTAAACACTTCTGCAACTGAGATATGTGGAAGATGTTATGAACTCCGTCTAAGGCCACCGGCAATTCCAACCGGTATGCCACGGGTCCACACCATTCAATGATGGCAAAGGGACCGATAAAACGTGGAGCTAACTTCCCTTTCACTCCGAATCGGTGGATGCCCTTCATAGGAGATACACGGAGATATACGTGGTCCTCAACTTGAAATTCCAGAGGACGACGTCTCTTATCCGCATAGCTCTTTTGTCTGGACTGAGCGGCTTTAAGATTTGCTTGAATAAGCCTTACCCGCTCTTCAGCTTCATTTACGAGATCAATCCCGTAAATAACTCTCTCGCCGGATTCACACCAGTTCAAGGGCATGCGGCACTTCCGGCCGTAGAGAGCTTCATAAGGTGCCATTTTGATACTTGATTGATACCCGTTGTTATATGAGAACTCCGCCAACGGTAAGTGATCATCCCAGCTCTTACCGTGGTGGATGGCACATGCTCTCAGCATATCTTCAAGTATTTGTTTCACCCTCTCAGTTTGCCCATCGGTTTGAGGGTGATACGCGGAGCTTCGAATCAATTTGGTTCCCAAGGATGCGTGTAGCTGCTCCCAGAAACAAGCAACAGACAACGCGCCTCGATCAGAGATGATCATCCGGGGAACTCCATGTAGGCACAAGATCCGTGCTATGTATAACTCCGCATACTGCTTGGCGGTGTATCTGGTATGCACGGGGATGAAGCATGCTGATTTGGTTAATCGGTCCACGATTACCCAAATCGAATCATGGTGGTGGGAGGTCATCGGCAACCCGACGATGAAATCCATACTCAAGTCTTCCCACTTCCATGCCGGTACTTGTAGTGGTTGCAATAGGCCCGACTTCTTCACATGGTCGGCCTTAACTCTTCGACACGTATCACATTCTGAAACGTACTTGGCAACTTCACGTTTCATACGTGTCCACCAAAACTTCTTCCGGAGGTCTTGGTACATTTTATTGCTGCCCGGATGAATAGAAAATTTGGATACGTGAGCCTCATCCAAAATTTTCTTCCGCAGCCTCATATTACGGGGTACGACTATCCGGTCCTTGAACCATAGGGTATCTTCATCATCTAACCGGAAACATTTCATTTCCCCGTCCTTCAACCTCCTTTTTATATGAGCCATGCCTTTGTCTTTCTTTTGAGCTTCCATAACCTCCTCTTTTAATGTGGGTATGAGAGCTAGATTATGTAGAGCTCCATATGGAACCAAGTAGAGACTCGGTTCTTCCTCTTCTATCGGCGTAATGGTCAGATTATGAATATGAGACTTCCGGATGAGTGCATCGGCAACCACATTTGCCTTGCCCGGATGATAATGAATTTCAATCTCATAGTCCTTGATCAGCTCCAACCATCGCCGTTGTCGCATATTCAACTCTTTTTGAGTGAATATGTACTTCAAGCTTTTGTGGTCGGTGTAGAGATGAACCAGATTTCACAATAGGTAATGTCTCCACATCTTCAAAGCTAACACCACGGCAGCAAACTCGAGATCATGAGTTGGATAATGGTTCATGATTCCGTAATTGCTGTGATCCATATGCGACCACGCGTCCTCCTTGCATTAGTACACAACCAAGTCTGATGCCGGACGCATCACAATAAACATCAAAGGGCTTGGTTGTATCCGGTTGGGCTAAAACCGGGACTGTTGTGAGGTGTTTCACCAATGCTTGAAAAGCTTCCTCAAATGGCTTGCTCCAATCATATTTGATCCCCTTTTTCAGTAGCTCCGTCATAGGTCTGGAGATTTTTGAGAAGCCCGGGATGAACCTCCGATAATATCCCGCCAAACCCAAGAAACTACGAACTTCATGGACTGATGTTGGAGACTTCCACTGCAGCACTTGTTCAATCTTGCTTGGATCAACAGCAATGCCTTCCGCTGAAATAATGTGTCCAAGAAACGGCACTCGGTTGATCCAGAATTCACATTTACTAAACTTTGCATAGAGCTTGTGACCTCTCAAGCGTTGGAGCACAATATGCAAATGTTTAGCGTGTTCCTCTTCTGATTTGGAATAGACCAAGATGTCATCGATGAACACCACGACGAACTGATCCAGATCCGGCATGAACACCGAGTTCATAAGATGCATAAAGTGAGCCGGAGCATTGGTCAACCCAAATGACATGACAAGATACTCATAGAGTCCATATCTTGTTGAGAATGCTGTTTTCGGGATATCTTCCGCTCGAATCTTGATTTGATGATATCCCGACCTTAAGTCCATCTTGGAGAAGACTTTAGCACCCACTAGCTGATCGAAGAGAATATCAATTCTTGGTAGTGGATACTTGTTCTTTATTGTCACAGCATTTAAAGGACGATAATCGACGCATAACCTCAGCATCTCATCCTTCTTCTTCATAAATAAATCTGAGCAACCCCATGGTGATGAACTTGGATGAATAAACCCCTTGTTCATCAGATCTTTGAGTTGCTCCTTCAGTTCTGCTAGTTCATTCGGAGCCATTTTGTATGGTCTCTGAGAAATCGGCGTGATTCCCGGTATCAATTCTATTTTGAATTCCACCTCGTGCTTGGGTGGTAAGCCTGAAAGATCTTTGGGAAACACGTCCGGATATTCACGGACTACCGGAATGTCTTCTAACTTGCAAGCCTCGGCATTACATACTTCCGGGTCTTTGGAAACCACTTTGCCGAGATACAATGTTTGACGCCCGTGAAGTGGAGAGTCCAAGTGAACACCCCTGTTCTCGATGTCCAGAACAGCCTTATGGAAGGTCAACCATGATATTCCCAATATGGCATTGATTCCTTGGTCTTCGAGATAATGAGGTGGTAGGATAGATTTTTCCACCCAAACAAAGTGGGGCTCGAGAAACGACTTTCATTAGTCGATATGTCTCCACCTGGCGAATGAATAAGGTAAGAAACTTTGGTGATAGTTGTGGAGATCTGATCCCGGGTCACCGTCGCCCTGCTAATGAAGTTATGTGTTGCACCAGAGTCGAATAAAATGACAACCGGCTTGTCATTTAAGGTGAACCTGCCGGCAAGAACAGGTCCTCCCTTTGGCAGATCATCGACTAACATATAATTAACCGTTCCCACCTTGGACATAGCTTTTCTTTGCTGTCCGAGATCACTCTTTGGAACTGAACCTGCAGACATAATGTTGCTTCTTGGTTCAGTTGCTTCATTGACGTTGAGTTCATTGTCAATATGAAGTGGGACACCACTCGGTTCAACTGTGAAATCACCTTGATCATCTTCAACCTCTTGAGGGAAATAATATTTTGGTGCACCTTGTTGATACTGAGGTGCATGATAAATAGTTTGTTGCTGCGGTGGAGGTAAATAAAACCTCTGAGGGGTAGAAAAGTCATCATACTCCCAGAATGACTGCACCTCTTGTGGAACCTCTCGACCGGAAGGTGAACAGATTACAAACCGATACTTTTGAGGCAGATAATTGCATTCACCCTGTGATGAGTCCCTCTCCCTCTTTTCTTTAAGGTAGAGATTGGAATAATATTCCTGAGTGATAGCACAGCTAACAAACTCATCAAAACTTTCCTGGCTAACTTGAGCCAACTCACATCGCAGCCTAGCAAGCAGACCTCGGTAAAAATGATAACCCCTCATGGATGGTGATTTAACATAATCAGGGATATATTGAGCTAAGCGATTGAATTCCTTCGCATACTCAATAACACTCGTTTCCCCTTGCTTTAGATTCCAGAATTCATCCAGACTGCTGTGCATAATGCCCGCAGGAACGAAGCGAGCACAAAATGCCTCCTGGAACTCCGCCCATGTAACACGATGCCCTGCTGGTTGGACAGCAAGGTATTCTGCCCACCATGCTCCAGCAAAGCCGTGAAGCTGCTGAGCGGCATATAGTGTCTTCGAGAAGTCATCACATTGAATCAACCCAAACTTGGACTCAATGACACGTAACCAGTGATTTGCTTCACAATAGTCAGCCGCTTCGGAGAATACCGGCGGTTGTGTTGCCAAGAAATCCAGATAAGTGCTCGGGGTTGGCATGTGATGCTGAGCTTCTCTATGTATTCCCTGCTGAACTAGAGTTTGGAGAGTTTCATTCATCTTTGCCATAATTTCAGCCAATCCGGTTGGCGATGGCTCTTGTGATGACGTCGAGTCATTCCCACCTCGACTTGAACCTCCAATCTCCATTTGAGAATGTGCGCGTTCCATACTGCACGAAACAAAATTTTAAGTTAATCAAAATTCTATCTCAGTAGTAAGTAAAGATAAGTAAAACATGAACATGTCATGAACTTTATGAAAGCATAACCACATTCATGTTTAAACAAATCTTAAGTACGCTAAACTAATCAGCTGGACTACCCGGACCAGTTCACACAAACTCCAAATTTACTCAAGTTAAATACAGACTCATGACTTGAGTCCAATACCAAAGTTTTAGTAAACTTCGGTATCTTTCCAACGAGTACTTATATGCCTCTAGATTATCTCTGGATCAAAAGTTATGATTGCTCAAAATTGACAGAGTTCCTAGATAAGATTTGCCAGCATCTCCTTTGTATGTGGCTACTTTATCACAGTTGTATATGAAAATACAATAAGAATCTGCACAAACTCTGAACTACAATAATGTTGAAAATTTCATAACCTTTCCAACGGTGTATCATAGGCTCCTTAAGGATTTTTATACAGGAAGTTATGGCTTAAAAACAGAAAGGTCCAGAAAGGTTTTTGGTACTGTCCTGGTTCTGAACAGTTTGCCTTCAACTGGACTTTTCAACAACTTAACGTGTAATTTTGCTCTGGAGGTCTATAAAGAAATTGTAGGGCACTTGAAAATATTTCCAGAACTGTATCATACACCTTAATTGGTTAAATCTACTCAGAGTTATGCTCTGTAAAATCCAGCAATAATTCCTGCCAGAAACAGAGCACTCTGTTTTTGAAATCTTCGAAACCTAGACCTTCTCTCATTTGAATCTTAGCTCAAAATAAGGGTTCAGTAACTATTATTTGTTTCAAACTTCCATTTTTAGTTGAAAGTTAGTTCATGAATCATTTCTTCATAGGGAAGAGGTTATTAAGTGTAGTACGGTGTCGATGCACCGTAAGAAACATGTCGGTACTACGTTGCCTCACCAAAAGAAAATCCTAACCGGATTATACCGGCATATACGTATTATCAGTGGCACTAAGACGGTCTCTCGCACTCATGTACTACACGGAATACGTACGTGGTTAGTACCTGCAGAAGAACACTCAATAGTGGTGCACTCAAAGGTTGTTTTCATTTCAGGCAGTTCCATATTTGAAAGTAAATACAAACGCCTGTATCATTGCCATACGGCCGTCCTTGAGTTAAGCCACGTCTCAAGGTACGTGATCATGTTTTAACACCACACGACGGGGAACCCGAGTATATCATGAACGGGTCGTCACGGTTGGGAATGTTATCAACCCAACGGATACCACCTACTGCCCTGCAGGGCACGCCGATGGCAAACGCTGCGTATGTCCTCCTAGGCTATTTCGAGAAGGACACACTACCGCGTTACTGACCACACGATGGGGTCTCCACTTACTTTCCTAATGCACGCTAGGGATCAGCGTTTCATATGAACTCAGGAACATGAAGAGTCCAAGAGTTCATATTAACGTCTCACACCAAGCTGTGAGACCTAGCCCTGAACCACTTTAATCGTCAGGGCAGCTAACCAAAATTGAACCGCTTTTGATGGCGTTCCTTACCATGTTTACCTGAGCGTAGGTTTGTCGTTACATAATCAAAATTCAGAATTATAACAAGTATGTTAGTCATGCCACTTAAGTAACTATACTACTATAGTCCTTATGTGGGCCTAATACCGTTTCCTCACCGTATCCTAAGTTTTTGTCATAATACGATCCTTATTCCGTGCGCTATTACCAATGCGTCGCTGATACCACGCTGACAGGTCCCACCGTCCCGATCACGGGGACGGGGCACCTCACCCGGGAATTGCATTGGGTGGTGCCGTGTTATGCGGCACCCAACAGCACACATATAAGGAAAACCGTATTACATAAATCAAAAGCGGAAGCTTACAAACGTTCTTTGTAAATAATTTACATAAATTAGCTACAGCGGAAGTCTATAAACAGCTCACGTCGAATATCTAAGAAGCACTCGAGAAGAGGTCCAGCCCGCGGACTCCTCTCGCTAGCAACACGAAGACATGGCAGCAGCTAGGTCCTCCATGTGTTACCCGACTCGGACGTTTCCGAGTCTCACTGGACAACCTTCTTTATGAGCATCGTCTTAACCTGCAAAACCACTCATATAGCAAGAGTGAGCACAAAGGCTCAGCAAGACTTAACCATCTCTCCTAAGACATGTAACTCTACATGAAAGTAACTTAAGACCTAACATATAAGTTGCAAAAGGCCCGCCTACGAGTTCATCCTTAACTTTCAGATTTTAGCCATAATGGTAGTGAACTTGCGCCCAGCAACACTGAAACTACACAATCAAACAAGAAACGCTTCATTCCAATGTTACTTGTTTCAAGGTAGAAAATAACTTTAGTTTGCTCTATCTCTACTTCAAACAGGGTTTTCTTGCAATTTACAATAATCATAGCAGCAATTAAAACTTTGCAAACTGTTCCCACACAACTTGCTTACTACGTCACAACACAGTGAGCAAGCGGTACTCAATAACCGCGAGGGACGGTGATTCGAATCAAACACTACCCGGATAACTCGACACATACGCCCGCCTCTGAAGACCCAAATCTGGTGTCCTTCATTACGTCGTATGTGGCAACCTTTCACAGGACACTCGACTGTAGAACCGGTCGCGCCGTCTCGGGCTCATAGGTCTAACGAGACGATGTGGTATGCCTCTACAATCCAGTGAACCTGGTACATCGGTTTCCTGGTTCCCATATAGCAGTAAGCATCCGGTACACAACTCAATACTTGCTCATGGGTGCCGCACACGCATCGGTCCTTAACCGACACAGGCAGAGCTACTCGACCAAGACCTCATCTTGTCGCTGCCTAACCATCCTGCCCGGTCTCATCTTTAGAAATATAAACTTTAGTTTGCCTCTTTTCCAACTACACCCATGTAATCCCGACTATAACTCGCGAGTAGATTCCGTCTACTCGACTTCTACCGGATGTCCTAAGCTATTTAGCACGGCATTATTCTACAGCGGTGACCCTTTTCTACCCTTAACTCCAGGGTTCATTTGGTCATGCATTTGGGATGTAAAACATCCTTGACCTAATGCACATACAAACTCTAAACCATAATTGTGAACAAAGTAAAAACTTTATAAATAACTTAAATGCAAACCGTAGCTTGCCTTGGTTTTGCAGGTGACTAAAGTCAGAAAATTTTGAAGTTAGTTGCTGATGACTTGAAGCTTCACCACTGCCCTTCTTGCTTCTGGATCCAAACTTCACTTCTTCACTTTTCCACGTTTAACCACTACACGATAGGAATATGCATATATGTTTAATTGTAAAACTTTTGCTAACAAGTGCTAAAGACAAGTTTAAAACTGGAACTCTGTTTAAGAATTTAAAATGACACTGGTGCTAGTGGTTTGGTTTGGGTGAAGCAACATCATCAAGTGATAATTGCATTTCATCACTTGTGTGCTACTCATCTAAATAGGTTGAACAGGATAGGGGTGATACATAGCTCCAATGGAGCTGAAATTCTTCATGTGAGTTCCTTGTCACAAGAAAGTCATCTTGACCAAAATTCAGAATATTTCAATGAGTAGATCACTCAGAACAATTCCCTAAGCATTTAGGAAACAAAGGAATTAATTCTGAGTAAATTTGCACTTTCATGCAATTTCAAGTGAACTACAATTTCATACATAGCTCAGGGAGCATACATGAATTTTCCTAGGATTTTTGGAGCTCAGGACTGCCCAGAACTGAATTTCCAAGTTTTGGAAATTCTCTGAAATTGTTTCTGTATTTATTTGAACACAGAAATTTGATTTCAGTATTATCCTAACTAAATCAACTCCAAATGAGCTGAAACTTTTACAGGAGTTTCCTAACATCCTAAAGAATATTCTGGCAAAATTTGGGGATTTTTGGATGAACCAAACTCCCTCAAAAATTCTTTTTTCTGAAACACTTTAAATAATTTTACAGAATTTTCTATTGGTTTTCATAGAACTTGGGTTGCATATTTGGATATCTTTTTTCATCCTGAATCCAACCCAATTTGAATCACTAAATTTGGAGCTTCCTAGCAAAAGTTATGAGGTTCTAAAGTTGGAACTAAATTTGGAAATTCAAATAAACCGGGAAATGTTTAAATCCTGCGGGTGGGTCCAGGGGACCACGTGTCACTCGCTGGGAGAAGCCACACGGGGCCGCAGTTCCATTTCCCACGC
Organism: Neostapfia colusana; assembly: GCA_030760725.1. Lineage (NCBI taxonomy): Eukaryota > Viridiplantae > Streptophyta > Magnoliopsida > Poales > Poaceae > Neostapfia > Neostapfia colusana. Next base: position 34,900,297 of record JASWHV010000009.1, on the reverse strand, counting down.
TGTCGCAAAGGATCCGAATCCGCAGACAATCCCAACCGGCCTTCCCCTCACTGACAGCGGGCCTGACGCCATCGTCTTCAACCTCTGGACGCCCGCGTGACCCCGCCGCCGGAGCTCACCGGAGGACATCGGAACCTGACTTCCCGGCCGCCTCTCGGCCTGCTACTCGCCGCCCGGGGGTTTTCGGGGAACTTATCTAGGGGGTCGGCACATGCTCTAGAAGCCCGGAACCAGGTCGGCGGCGTGCAACGGCCTCGGTGAAGCTTCGGCGCCGATGACCGATCGCTTCAGCCCACAAAAACCCTGAGTGATCGGCTCTACAGCATCAGTGATGCCTAAGGAAGCTCGACATGGCCACAAAGTAGCTCGGGAACGATGGTTACTAGGGTTTCACCGAGCACCCGATCGTTCCCGCCATGGCCGCCGATGAAAGAACTTGAAATTAGCTGCAACTACTCGCTTCTAAGCTAGGGTTGCGAAGGAAAAAGGTCCCCTATCCACTCTAGCTCCTGTGTACGAAAAATGAGCAGCTCTAACCAAGAATTGAGTATCAATTTCAAGAATTCTTACCCGCGGTTATGTTTTTCCGGCCGAAAGAAGAACTCGAAATTCTCGAGCTACGGTGCACGGATTTCTCTGAAATTTGGAGAGGAGCAGCGCAGCGAGTTGGCGCGCCTTTGGGTGCACTCGTTCGGTCGTGAAACTTCCCGGTGTGAGCTGCCCACGAGAGCCCGACGTCGGTTTCCACCGTTTGCACCTCAGCTTCGGCGTTGATGTTCAAAATATGGCCAACAGCAGCCCCGAACGTCGGAGCAGAGCTGGGGAAACTTTTGTACACATGCTGGCGCTCCCTTTTGGTGTTGATAGCTCGAGCAGCCGGGGAGCGACGCTAGCTCACGATTGAGGAGAACAGCAGCGGCGCCGACGGCTCGTTTTCTCGGGAGGGCGCAGAACAAGGGCCGATAGCGAGTGGGAGAGAAGCCAACTGATATCGGTGCACGGTCTGGGTTGAGGATCAGGCCGGTTACGAGGGAAAGCAGGAGATGGAGTCCTCGGTGTTCGGCTGCGGCTCGGTGGCGCGCGTGGGGGAACCGCCGGACCGAGGAGAACACAGCCGAGAGACTTAGGCAGTAAATCTCTCCCTCACACTGACAATTGAGTCCCACAGCTCCTCTCTTCCAAAAGATCTCCAATTTTTGGCACATTGCAAATTCAGCTATGAGGAACTCAAATTCAAAAGCTATTTGGCAATTTGACAAGTTTTTCCTCAGTTTCAAATATGAATTCAAATTTCAATGCAATTCACAAGTATCTCTTGATACATATCAAAGCACCTCCAAATTTTCTCAAAATTTGTCTTCCTCATAATTTGGACCTGAAGAATTCAAATATGCCATCTGCTTTTTGAGTTGGCCATTGCAAATACAACTTTTTAAACAACAGTTTGAATTTCCTTTTTGGAAATGGCCTTCTTCTTTTTGAAGTGAACCCTTTAGTTCAAACTGAATTTGAAGTCCTATTGCACATGCCAACACTTATATGATTAAACAAAAGTTTTTGCATGTCCCATTTCTTGAATTTAAACTCATCTTTATTCACAGCTCAAGTTTTTCATTTACAAGTTTTTGGGACTTTTACACCCCACTGTCCCCCTTATCCCCTCAAATTTTCTCAAAATTGGCAAATGACTAAATTCAATTGTGGGAAGTTTGAATATGAACTGAATTTGAAGAATTGGACAAGTTTCATCCATGATCACATTTGAATTCCTATGCAATTTAAAGTCCATTTGAAAAATGGGTAGCAAACATTTCCAAGATTCATGAAACTTTGCCTGCCCCTAATTTGGACCTAAGGAATTCAAATATGAAATCTGATTTTTGTTCTGGCTGCTGCAAATGAGATTTTGAGAACAACAGTTTGCATTCCTATTTGTTGCCCTCATTTGAAATTTGAGTTGAACAATTTGAGTTCACACTCTGAATTTTTATTCCCCCTTGCACATGAGAGCTTACACATGGGTTTTAACTTAACTTTGTCCCCCAAACACTCACTTGATCCTAGGCTTGGTGGGACACTCATGTGTGTCTTCACATGTGAAAAAATTCAAACAAGTCCCAATTTTTACAAACTTGAAACCAAATGGTGTTCCAACTTCAGTTCATTTGTATTCAAAATTTTGGGACCTTTACATTCCTCCCCCCTTAAAAGAATATCGCCCCGAGATTCCAAAAGAAGAATGAGACAGGAGAGGTAATGCCAAGCTGTACGATGATAAAAGTTCTGGATAGTTCATGCGGAGGTAATCTTTGCTTCCCACATTGTTTCTTCCATGGTATGATTACTTCACAGCACCTTGTAAAATCTTAATGTCCGGTTCCAGGTGTTCCGAATCCTTCCATCGATAGTCTGAACCGGTCGCTCGGTGTAGGCACAACCCGGCTTCAACTCGTCGACTTTTTCGGTGCGGACAGCAGCGGTAAGTTTGAGGCACCTCCGCAGCTGTGACACATGACTATGTCGTGGACACACCCAAGACATGCCGGTAGTTCCAGCCGGTAGGCTACGGGTCCACACTTCTTCGTGATAGCAAATGGATCTAAAGCTCGGGGAGAAAAATCTCCCCTTTACATTGAACCGGTGAATTCCTTTCATCGGAGACACACGAAGATAAACTTGTTCTCCGACATCGAAATGCAACGGTCTACGCCTTTGATCATTGTAGCTTTTCTGTCGGGGTTACTCAGCCTTCAAGTTCGCTTCTATTGTCCGAACTTGGTCATCAGCTTTGTTTACTAATCGACCTTGAACAGTACCCTTCCGCCGTACCCACACCACTTCAGCGGTGTGCGACATTTCCGGAAGTAGAGAGCTTCATATTACGAGGTATAACTATACGGTCTTTAAACCATAGAGTACCCTCATTTTCCTTCCTGAAACACCTCATCTCTCTGTTGTCAATTCTTCTCCGTATGCGAGACATACCCTTGTCTCTCCTTTGAACCTCAGCAATCTCTCCTCAGATTGTTGGAATGAGAGCAATGTTATAGAGTGCTCCATTAGGAATGACACGGAGACTTGGTTACTCTTCTTCCAACTCAGCAATCGCCAAGTTGTGAACGTGGGTTTTCCGACTAAGCGCGTCGGCAACCAAGTTCGCTTTTCCCAGATGGTAATAAATCTTGATGTCATAATCTCTTATGAGCTCCAACCATCTTTGACAATACCCTTACACCAACTAGTTGATCGAGTAGACTATTAATGCGGGGCAGGGTACCTGTTCTTTATAGTGACGGCATTGAGCGAACGATAATAACACTTACTCTTAGTGTCTCGTCGTTCTTCTTAACGAACAACGCAGAGTAACCCCAAGGTGATGAGCTGGGTCGTATAAAACCTTTGCTCATGAGTTCACTTAGTTGCTCCTTCATCTCCGCCAGTTCATTGGGTGCCATCTTGTACGGCTTCCATGAAATCGGTGTTGTTTCCTGCGCCAGTTCAATCTTGAACTTGACGTCCCGTTCGAGCGGTCTGCCTGGTAACTCATCGGAAACACATCGGTATTCACATACCATCGGAATATCCTTGGGTTTAGTCACTTCCGTGTGGTAGGCCTAACTAGCCCTCTTTGCTGTACAGAACAGACCCGTCTGTCCTAACCCAGATTTTGATCCATTTAATGGCATTTTCATGTAACAGCCCTAACTTTTGTAAAGTTTTATTTCACATTCTGAAACAAAGTGAGGCAAAGAAAGACTATAATCGTGTCACATGAAATGATGAACACAAAAATGGACATGTGAGGGAGTTAAAAATTTTCTTCAGGATTAGCACATGTTAACCTGAGCAGGGGACTTCACTTCCTAAGTTGAAATCATGTTAACCCCCACTATGGAGAGGATGGCGGGAAATTTAAACACCATTTTGAATCTTTTAAAAGGATTCCTATTCAGATTGTCCAAAGGCCTATATGTGAGATCATAGATGCATTTCTCATGTATTCAAGAGCCTAAGTTTCAAATTTGGAGAATTTTAGGTTTCATATACTATTTATTCCGAGGATTAAATGAGGGCACGTTCAAATTCAAACTTGAATTTTGATCCAAACAAACTCAATTTCAAAATCTGATTTCAGATTTGAGTTCCTCATTATTCTTTTGACCTATCCTCCATGTTTGATCAAATTCGGAGCTCGTTTAGTATTTTAAACGGAATTGGGGATAAGAGGGGAGAAATGGGGCCCACTTGTCAGTAGACTTAACCTCCAAGTCTTCTGTTTTTCAGCCGCACGCGTGCGCGCCACCTCCGACATCCGGCGCCCCAAACTGACCTGGTAGCGCCAGCTCCTGCTCGCTAGATGAGGACACCGAGTGAAGCCACCCCGTGCCTCTGCCGTGAACCGTTTCTCTCCCTCGCCCTCCACAGCCCTTGCACAGACCGAAGAAAATTCACCGCAGCCGACCCTCTGTTCTTTAGCGACCGAGCGACACAAGAATCTTCGTGCTCGACGGTCTACACGGGAAAGGAGCGCCCTCAGGTGTGCAAACCGACGGTGCAACCCTCTTCTCCTTTCGTGCATCGCTGAGGATGAATTTCCCTGTTCTTTGCTTTGGTATACCTAGGACCGAGCCTCACCAATCTTCAAAATTCATCGTAATCAGTCCACCATCACGTGTGCCGAGCTACAAACATGATCTAGACACTCCCACGCCCCTCTAGGATCAAAAACCATCGAAAATCATCAAGATTTGGCGCTGTTCTTCGAGAATTTCGGGCTGGCACCGATTTTCGCCCTAGGTCGCTGATGAGCTCCTATTTTTTGAGCCGATTTGAGCTCATGCCGGTGATGAGGGATCCCCCACGGTGCTTTAGAGCCCCAAGAACGACCATTTGGTGGAGAATTCACCGTGCACGACCTCGCCGAAGCCCTAGGTCTTGCTGTTGCCGGTGCGCGGTGGTTTCCGGTGAGATTCAGCCGCCGGTGACCTCACCAACATGTTCAGGGCAATGGAAAATGGGGGGGGGGGGGCGGCCAGCAGGGGGTCGGGAGGTGGCCAGGAAGGCCGGTCCGGCGACCAGGGATGACAGGTGGGGCCCACGGGCAGTGTTTAAACTTTTCCAGATTTTCCTAATTCGGTTCAAATATTGGAGAGCCATAACTTTGTGTAGGAACCACCAAAAATTGTGAAATAAATTTCGTTAGATTCCTCTCAAAGAGTACGATCCAGGGGTGCAGCCCAATATTTATGAAAATTCATGGATTTGGCTCATTAATGCATTTAATTAAAACCTTGTAGGAATTTTTACAGGAGTTCTGTTTATTGAAAAATTCCCAAATTTGTGCAGGGTATTCTTCCAAAAATACTTGAACTCCAGTAAGAAATTCAGAGGCATTGGACTTCATTTGCTTGGCTAAATGTTGATTCAATCTTGTATGTCTCTGAAAATTAGGAAAAATAACAGAAAGATTTTTCAGCTTTTAGCTCCAACTTGTAAAATTCATATCTCTGTGTAGGAAGCTCCAAAAATGGTGAAACCAAGTCCTATGGACTCATGAGACTCCCAAGTTTCTGAAAAACCAAATTTGGAGCATGACCAGATCTTAGAATTGCCATAGGAATTTAGAGAAGCCAAATAGCTAAGAAAATTCTTTAGGCCACATCTTACATCAACTTTGTCTGAAATTTTGCAAGCCATACCTATATATGATCTATGGACCACTGTAAAAATTTCTGAGCAAGTTGAGATCGTCCTCTCGAGTTTTCTGCTGGTTCTTTCCACTACCTTTCTTATGTCCATTAGATATAACTCTTTGAATTTTACTCCCACAAACATCCACTGCCCACCTAAAGTTCTTCTCTGTTTCTGTCTATAACAGAGCTCATCTTTCACTTTAGAGTTGCTCTAAATCATTTTTTTAGTTCATAAAACACATTTGTTTTATAATTTATTTACTCGTATTAAAACTGTGCATATTCATATCGGTAGGAAACACGACGAAGGAGTTCGACGAGGAACTCGACTCGGATCAGCAAGTTGAAGATTTAATCGTCGCCAAGATACTGACTATAAAGTGGAACTAAACCTGCAGCAACATAAGGCAAGCCCCGGTTTGCATTTAACAGCTTTTTAGTTACATTTTACTTTGTATCCCTTTTATTGGTCAAGTATGTATTGTGCATTAGGTCAAGGTGATTGATACTCCAAATGCATGACCCACAAACCCTTGGAGTTAAAGGGTAGAACAGGTTACCTTCGTGTAGCTTCGGCTAGGCTTAAGTTGTATATGATCCGGTACAAGTCGGGTAGTTGGAAGCTACTCGCGAGTTTAGGATGTTGGTTCAGCGGGGTATGATTCTAGAGAATGGAAGTTCTGGAAAAGAAAATGAGACCGAGCAGAGAGTAGGAGCAGCAGGACGTTGGCCCTGTGTTGCCATAGCTCTGTTTGTTTCAGTTAAGGACCGATGCGTATGCTGCCCTGCTGAGCAAGTTTGAACAGTACCAGATGCATACTGGAATTATGGGGTCTAGGAAACCGATGTAACTCGGGTACTCTTATGTCAAAACTTATACGGCCGTCCTTTGGGGGTTGGTGTCAGAGGTGTAAACCCGCTAGCAGAACAACTTCGACGTGTTCCGTGTAGTGGCCCTTCTGTTGGGTCGGCAGAACTGGTTCGACATTGGAGTGACGGGTGAAAGGTTGCTGCATACAACGTAAGAAAGAGCTCGCGTGAGTCTTTCAAGGCGGGTGTATGTGTCGTGTATTCCGGGTGTGTCCTGATTTGAATCACCGTACCTCGCGGTTATATGAGTACCACTTGTTCACTGTGTTGTGACATAGTAACAACTTACAGATGAAGTGAAATGAATCATTGCTGTCGTGAAGTTCTTAAGTTCTTTGTATTGCAAACCATGTATGTTATAGTGTAGAGCTCACTAAGTTTATCTTCCACTTTGGGCATCACCACATCTGAGGAAAGCGTTTCTTGTTTGATTGTGGACTTCAGATGTGAGGGCTGCCTAAGGCATAATAATCTGCTGCTATTAAACAGAAAGTAAGGAGTAACATGTAGGCGTGTCGTTATTGCATCATACTTTTCCTATGTTAGTAATCCCTGCATGTAGAGTTCCGTGTTTAGGAGTGTCGGTTAAGTCTTGCTGAGCCATCGTGCTCACTGTTGCATTATTAGTGTTTTGCAGGTTATAAAATTTGCTATGAAGATGGTTGTTCGGTGAGCCATCAGAGATTCATAGGAAACCCTGCCGCTGCACTTATCTTTGTGGAAGCTAGTAAGAAGCGTCCGCGGGCTGGACGTCTTCTCTTTTGCATAGTTAGGACCGAGAGTAAGTTTGTATGTATATTCCGCTGCGTGTGCCCTCGTGGTACAATATTTTGTAAATAACATTATCTTAAGAAATAAAAGACTTTGTACTTTATGGTTCTTTTCGTGTATGCTGTTCGGTGCCGCATCGCACGGCACCACCCAATGTGTATCCTGGAGTGTGGATCCCAGAAGGGGTTCCCCACAGGTGTGGTATCAGAGCCGCATTGGGAATAGCATGCATTAAAAGAGCATATTTTTGAAAACTTAGAAGTATACGAGTGAGGAACGTATAGTATGCCCACATAAGGACTATTAGTAGCATAGTTACTTAAGGTGGCGAGCTAACAGTGTGTTAATATCCAGTATTTCAATTATGTAACAACTGGTAAGGAACGCCACCGAAATCGGATCAATTTCGGTTAGCTCCCCCTGACGAGGAAAGTGGTTCAGGGTATAGGCCTCACAGCTTGGTGTGAGGCGTCAATATGAAACTCTTGAACTCTTCATGTTCCTGAGTTCATATGAAATGCTGGTCCCTGGCGTGCATTAGGCAAGAAAGTGGAAACCCCATCGTGTGGTCGGTAACACAATAGTGTGTTCTTCTAGAAATAGCCTAGGAGGACATACACAGCGCTTGCCATCGGCGTGCCCTGCAGGGCAGTAGGTGGTATCTGTTGGGTTGATATCATTCCCAACCGTGACGACCCATTCGCGCTCTACTCCGGTTCCCCGTCGTGTGGTGTGAAAACGTGACCATGTACCTTGAGACGTGGCTTGACTCAAGGACGGCCCGTATGGCAATGATACGGGGCGTATGTTTTTACTATGATATGGACCTGCCTGAAATGACAACCCTCTTGTGTGCATCATTATTGATTGTTTTCTGCAGATACCTTAACCACGAGTAGAACATTCCGTTTAGAACACGTGTGTGAGTGATCGTTTAGTGCCGCCATTGAAGACGTATATGCCGGTATAACGCCGGTTAGGATTTTTGATTTGGTGAGGCAACATAGTACCGTAAAATGTTATTAACTGCCTGAAAAAGAAAGTTTTCAAAGAAATGAGTAATTTTTTAGTCTAGGATTCCATTAGGGGTTTAATGAACTCCTATATTTAACTAAGAGTCAATTGGGAGTATAGTTTTCATCTCAAATATTTAGAAACAAACTCCCCTGTTTTCGGCAGAATTTTTGCTGAAATTGAACAGGGCATAACTTTTGTTTGGTTGAACCAATGGAGGTGAGGGATACATTTCTGGAAACTTTTTGAAGTCTTCTACAAGTTTTCTGTAGAACTCCAGAACAGAATTCCAATCTCAGATGAGTGTTTTAACTGTCCAGAAACAGGGCAGACCAAAATTGCTCTCTGGAATTTTCTGTATTTCAACCATAACTTCTTGTAGAAAAATCTCTAAGTGTCATCTAAGACACCGTTAGAAAGTTTGTGATACGTGCTACGACTTTGTAGTTCAAAGTTTCTACAGATTTGGTGTAGAACTTTATGAAATCTTCCGGACAAAACAGACACCATCAGAGGAGGAGCTGTCAAAATTGTTCCAGATTTGTGTGAACTTTGAAATATCATAACTCATGATCCAGAATTGATAGGAAGGCAAATAAACACTCGTTGGAAAGATACTGAAGTTATCTAAAACTTTGATATTCAACTTGAGATATGAAACTGCCATTTTTAGAATCAAATTCTGGGATTAAAGCCAAATGGTCATCCTGAACAGAGCATTGCTCATTGCCCATGTAAATTAGGATTTGTCATGGACATGAAGGTTTTTATACTTCTCCAAGTTCCATGACATAGTCATTAGTTATCTTTCATCATTCCTTGCTGTTGATTTAAGTGTTTGACAAACTTGAACAATCATTGGTCATATTTCAGAATTGTCAAAAACCTTGTTTCCTTTATATATGCTGCACAGTTGATGTGATGCTTTTACGGTTAATAATTTCGAGTTAAAGCTGAGTACACTCTTGAATATTAACCATAAATTGCTCGCTCTTGCAGTATGGATCATACTCATTCCGGGTATGAGGTTGGTAGTTCCAGTCTGGATGGAAATGATTCGTCGCAGCGACGATCACCGCCATCATCAACCGGACTGGTGGAGGTGTTGGGAAGAATGGCTGAGTCTCTTGAGTTGTTGGTGCAGCAAGGCATCCGACAAGAGACCTCACAGAAAAACCCCACACTGAATACTTATCTGGATTTTCTAGCAAGACAACCACCAGTATTCTCGGAAGCTGAAGAAGCCTTGGAGGCAGATCATTGGCTCCGGGTGATTGAATCTAAACTGGGAATGCTCCAGTGTGATGAATATGAGAAGGCTTTATTTGCCGCTCAGCGATTTCATGGATCCGCTGGGGCTTGGTGGTCTGAATATCTTGCTAAGATCACTGAAGGCCATCGTGTGACGTGGACGGAGTTTCGTGATGCTTTCCGTGCACGTCATATTTGTGAGGGCATCGTCAAAACCAAAATTGAAGAGTTCTATGAACTCAAGCAAGGAAGCACGAGTGTTATGGAGTACTTTACGGAATTTAACCATTTAGTACAATATGCATCCGCTTATGTACATAAGGAGACGATAAAGTGTCATTACTTCTTCTGAGGCCTCAATTTGGAGCTACGGACAAAAGTGGCACAATGCAATAAAGGGAATTATAGCGAGTTAGTCAATGCCGCTATGATTCAAGAAATAGCTGAAATCGAGCATAAGGAAAGTAAGAGGAAGAGAATATTATCACTGGCAAGTACGGGTGATTATCATCAAGAACAACCGGTGATATATTGCTTACCATCCGGGGTGGAAATTCAGTCCTTTGACGGACCACCTCAGATCCAATACTGTCCATATTCACCCATGGATGTTCAGCCACTGCTGCCACAGCAGAAAATGAGTATTTTTGCGCCCCCACCTCGGCAAAGTGCACAAGAATATCAACTTCCATATTGTGAAGATCTTGAGCTTGCATCGTACGACACTTGCAGCGATATAGAGCATATTCCTCAGGAGGGTCAAGTGACCCAGCAAAGCAGCAGTCATATGTCATCTCAAGCTGCAAAGAAATTTCATGGTCAGCCAAGGAGGACAACACTGAAAGTGGGGAACGTAAACTATATGGCAGTTGAAGGCGTTCCCGTAGGAGAACCCGTGTTCGCGGGTATGTTCAGGCTACGTGATCAGCCCACGTTCGTGTTGTTCGACTCGGATGCTACACATGATTTTATCAGCAAAGATTATGTGGTTAATCACCAAATACCCTCAACCACCTTGGCCGCATTATATCATATTAATTCACCGGGAGGTAGTAGGACAGCGGGCAGGATTGTTGCTCGAGCGCCTATATGTTTAGATGGGCGGATATATCCTACTACTCTTAACATCCTGGAAGGCTTGCGGATTGACATCATCTTGGGAATGGCTTGGTTAACATATCACCAAGCTATCTTTGATATTAGTTCACAAACGGTGCAGCTGAATTCAAAGAAGCACGGGCAACACACGTTAATTCTGAGAAATTTTGCACCGGAAGTTACTGCTGTACACACCGTTGAAGCCAAGAAACTGGAGGACATTCCAGTGGTTCGGGAATATCCGGACACGCTTCCCGAGGATTTACCGGGCATGCTGCCCAAACATGAAGTGGAGTTCAAAATTGAACTAGCACCGGGAACCACATCCATATCTCGGAGGCCGTATAAAATGGCACCGAAGGAACTCGCGGAGCTGAAAGAGCAGCTGAATGATTTGTTAAGCAAAGGCTTCATTCGCCCCAGTTCATCACCGTGGGGATGCTCTGCGCTGTTCGTCAAGAAAAAGGACGAGACTCTGAGGCTCTATGTGGACTATCGTCCGCTCAATGCCGTAACTATCAAGAACAAGTATCCACTACCCTGTATCGATATGCTTTTTGATCACCTAGTGGGTGCTAAGGTTTTCTCGAAGATGGATCTTCGGTCCGGATATCACCAGATAAAAATCCGGGCGGAAGACATACCCAAGACAGCATTCTCGACGAGATACGGGTTATATGAGTATCTCGTCATGTCATTTGGACTCACTAATGCTCCGGCCCACTTTATGTACTTGATTAATTCAGTCTTCATGTCCGAGCTGGCCAAGTTCGTCGTGGTCTTCATCGATGATATCTTGGTGTATTCTAAGTCAGAGGAAGAACACGCCGGACATCGGCATATTGTGCTCCAACGCCTACGTGATCACAAACTGTATGCAAAATTCAGAAAGTGTGAGTTCTGGATCAACCAAGTGCCATTTCTTGGGCACATTATTTCTGCGGAGGGCATCGCAGTTGATCCGACCAAGATCATCCAAGTGCTGAATTGGAGTTCACCAATGTCAGTCCACGAAGTCCGTAGCTTTCTCGGTTTAGTGGGGTACTACCGGAGATTCATTCTGAATTTCTCCGAAGTTTATAAACCAATGACGGAACTTCTGAAGAAAGACAAGAAATATGTTTGGAGTGAAGCATGTGAGGAGGCGTTCAAAGCATTGGTAAAGCACCTCACAACAGCCCCAGTGTTGGCGCAGCCCGATACAACTAAAGCTTTTGATGTTTATTGCGATGCATCCGGCATCGGCCTTGGCTGTGTGCTTATGCAAGAAGGGCGAGTGGTCGCATATGGATCCAGACAGCTTCGGAATCATGAGCAGAATTATCCGACACATGATCTCGAGTTAGCTGCTGTGGTTCTTGCTCTAAAATTGTGGAGGCACTATTTACTTGGAAACTTAGTCCACCTCTACACCGACCACAAGAGTTTTAAGTACATCTTCACACAAAAAGAATTAAATATAAGGCAGCAAAGATGGTTAGAGTTAATCAAGGATTATGAACTGGAGATTCATTACCATCCTGGAAAAGCGAATGTGGTTGCCGACGCCCTTAGTCGGAAATCACATGTGCATAATCTAACCATGGCTGCAATGGAAGAAGAAGAACCGAGCCTGCGCTTGGTTCCCTATGTGTCATTGTTTAACCTTGCCCTCATTCCTACAATTCGTGATGAAATTGTAGAGGCACAAAACAAAGACAAGGGCATGGCCCATATCGGAAGAGAATAGACAAAGGAGAAGCTAAGTGCTTCCGGAAAGATGAGAACAGTATGTTATGGTTCAAGAACCATATAGTCGTACCGCGGGACATGAAGCTTCATAAGAAGATATTAGACGAAGCTCATTTATCAAAATTTTCCATTAATCCGGGCAACAAAAAGATGTACCAGGACTTGAAATCTAAGTTCTGGTGGACGCAGATGAAAAGAGAGATTGCAAAGTATGTATCCGAGTGTGATACGTGTCGGCGGGTTAAATCTGACCATATGAGGAAAGCCGTACCACTTCAACTGCTGAATGTTCCAGCATGGAAGTGGGAAGACATAAGTATGGACTTCATCATCGGTTTACCCATGACCAGCAACAAGCATGATTCTATTTGGGTAATCGTCGATTGTTTGACTAAGACAGCTCATTTTATTCCAGTCCATACTAAATATGTGGGAAAAAAGTATGCGGAGTTGTTTATCTCAAGAATCATGTGTTTACACGGGGTTCCACGCACCATCGTTTCTGATCGAGGTGCGTTATTCGTAACTAGATTTTGGGAGCAACTGCATGCTTCCTTGGGAACCAAACTCATTCGGAGTTCAGCGTATCATTCACAAACTGATGGTCAAACGGAGAGAGTAAACCAGATTCTGGAGGATATGCTACGGGCATGTGTCATCAATCATGGGAAGAATTGGGATGACCATCTACGATTAGCAGAATTCTCATATAATAACGGTTATCAATCCAGCATCCAGATGGCCCTGTATGAAGCTCTTTATGGCCGGAAGTTCCGCACACCGCTGAATTGGTGTGAATCCGGTGAGAGAGTGGTCTACGGGATCGATCTTGTGAATGAAGCCAAGGAACGAGTGCGAGTGATTCAAGCCGACTTAAAGGCTTCTCAATCTCGGCATAAGAGCTATGCAGACAAAATACGTCGACCTCTCCACTTCGACATCGGGGACCACGTGTATCTTTATTTCTCTCCAATGAAAGGGGTTCATCGTTTTGGAGTGAAGGGGAAACTGGCTCTGCGATTCATCGGGCCGTTTGCTGTCACTGAAATATGCGGACCCGTGGCCTATCGTCTGGAGCTACCGACATCACTTTCGGGTATTCACAATGTTTTCCACGTCTCGCAGCTGCGGAAATATCTTAAGTACCCAACCACAGTTCATATGGAGAACATTGAGTATCTTCAACCGGATCTCACTTATTCTGAGTACCTGATACAGATTATCAATGAGAAGACTCGCGCCACAAGAAATCGGACATTGCGATTTTACAAAGTCTTGTGGAGAAACCACACCGCTGATGAGGCCATGTGGGAAAGCGAGAATTTTCTCCGTTTAAATTTTCCAGACTTGTTTGTACCATATGTCCAGTAGTTTTTCTTCCTTCCTCTTTCTTTTTATAATCTCGGGACGAGATTCTTTTCAGGGGGTATGAATATAACAACCCTAACTTTTGTAAAGTTTTATTTCATATTGTGAAACAAAGTGAGGCAAAGAAAGACTATAATCATGTCACATGAAATGATGAACACAAAAATGGACATGTGAGGGAGTTAAAAATTTTCTTCGACTCAGGATTAGCATAAGTTAACCTTAGCAGAGGACTTCACTTCCTAAGTTGAAATCATGTTAACCCCCACTATGGAGAGGATGGCGGGAAATTTAAACACCATTTTGAATCTTTTAGAAGGATTCCTATTCAGATTGTCCAAAGGCCTATATGTGAGATCATAGATGCATTTCTCATGTATTTAAGAGCCTAAGTTTCAAATTTGGAGAATTTTAGGTTTCATGTAATATTTATTCCGAGGATTAAAGGAGGGCACGTTCAAATTCAAATTTGAATTTGAATTTTGATCCAAACAAACTTAATTTCAAAATCTGATTTCAGATTTGAGTACCTCATAATTCTTTTGACCTATCCTCCAAGTTTGATCAAATTCGGAGCTCGTTTGCTATTTTCAACGGAATTGGGGATAAGAGGGGAGAAATGGGGCCCACTTGTCAGTAGATTTAACCCACAAGTCTTCTGTTTTTCGCCCAGCCGCACACGTGCGCGCCACCTCCGACGTCCGGTGCCCCAAACCTACCTGGTAGCGCCAGCTCCTGCTCGCTAGATGAGGACGCCGAGTGAAGTCACCCCGTGCCTCTTCTGTGAACCGTTTCTCTCTGGGCGCCCTCCACAGCCCTTGCACAAACCGAAGAAAATTCACCGCAGCCGACCATCTGTTCTTCAGCGACCGAGCGACACAAGAATCTTCGTGCTCGACAGTCTACATGGAAAAGGAGCGCCCTCAGGTGTGCAAACCGACGGTGCAACCCTCTTCTCCTTTCGTACATCGCTGAGGATGAATTTCCCCGTTCTTTGCTTCGGTATACCTAGGACCAAGCCTCACCAATCTTCGAAATTCGTCATAATCAGTCCACCATCACATGTGCCGAGCTACAAACATGATCTAGACACTCCCACGACCCTCTAGGATCAAAAACCTGTAAATCCCCAAAAAGTGGTAGCAAGAAAAATTCAGCTTATGTACACTTAGGAAAAATGAGGGTAATTAAAACTTTGAATTATAACGGTGTGAGTTCTAAGTGGTGATTCAAACTTCCCAAAACTTCCAAACATGGAGATCTAAATGCATAATGTGGATCTTCATATTTCAAATATTCAACCTTCCAAATTTCAGCTCAGTTGGAGGGGTATTAATATTTGTTTGGGGATTAAAAATGGAAGCCCTCTAATCTGAACTTCAAATTCAGTTTGAAATTCCAAATTCCTCAATTTGCAAATTTGGTTCCCCAATTGTGTTCTCCACATTTGAATTAGCATCCATGCCAAAAATCAGAAACTTTGGAGTTGGTTTGCTATGTTTTTGGAACAATACAAAAGGGAGAATTCAAATTCCATTTCAAATTCAAATGACCAAATACAATTCAAACTTCACACCAGAATTCAAATCAGTTTGGATTCAACTTTTCAAACCATGACTTTGGGAGGAAGCAAAGGAGTTAATTTTGGGAAAAATGGGAAAATATCAAAGGAGCATTAGGTGGGAGGGGACCCACTGGTCAGTCACCACAGAGGCAAAGTCTCTGTTTTCACTCGGCTCTTCACGCGCGGGCGCCAGATCCCGACTAATTCCTCCGGCCGACGTCTCCACCGAGCTGCTTCCTCGTTGCTCCCTACGTCGGTTCGTGCGCGTGGGTGCTCAAAGCAGCCGCCGAGTGCATCCTCTGATCTTATCCCCGTTACACCGCAGCTTCTCCACGCTCTGCTCGAACGCTCGCGGACACAAACCCCTTCGGCGGAAGAACCTTCAGGCTCATCGACGCCTGGCGAGCTCGGCGTGCCTCTCTCATGACTGAGCCATGGGAACGTTGCGCCAGGTTCCCCGCCTGCTCTCCGAAGCCTTAAGCAGATGCCAACACCGGTGGTTGGCTCCTACGAGCTGGAATTTCCTTCGGAGTCCCGGTGTTAATCACCTCTGCGCCGCACCATTGCCCGATGGATTTACAGCCTCTTCCGATCAAACAAAAGGTTCCTGAGGTGCGTTAGTAACCCTTCTTCCTTCCCTCCAACCTGTTCCTGCCTTCTTAGCTCCGGCACCGAGTAATTTGAAGTTTGGCACCGGCGGTTCTTTAGAAACCCGAGGACTCTTCGGGGAAATTCGTCGTGCTCCGGGTAGCTCCACGCGAGCTTAGAGAAGCTCCTGCACACGCTTGCGCACCTCTCCGAAGTCCTAGCAGCTCAAATGATCAAGTAGAGATACCGGGCACCGAGTTTTTGTCGCCGCCGTCGTGTTGAGGGCTCGGGTCGCCGGTGAGGTCCCCTCTCCGGTGGTTTTCATGGAGAGCGGGCTATGGGTCGATGTTGTCCAGGTGACACTGGTGCTTTTAGAGCAAACCCTAGCCCGAAAGACCCACTGTCGAGTGAGAACGAGGTCGCCGAAGTGAGGTTCGACATGGTCGCTGGTGCGAGCACCGTTGCGGCCGTTGTCATCCGCTCCCGACCCCACCATCGTGTTCAGCACGGTGTAGAACTCGCAGGCGGTGAGTTTGGGGAAGTTCGGACCACGGGAACCCCGTCCCGGTGAGCTTCGCCGGCGTGCGCAGTGTCACACCCGGATTTCCTTAAGGAATACCCGAGCGTATTCTCACATGTATGCCAGGATCAGTTAACTCATACATGTGCCGACAAGAGTGAAATATCAATATATTACAAGCCAAGTTTATCATACAACGTAATATTACATCATAAGACATAGAATATTAAATAAGAGTACTAGTACACTAATAACATGACAGCGGAAGACTCTAGTGTGATGCTCCAGTTCCACAGGCGTTGCCCATGGGTTTCGCCAACCTAGAACAGCTCATCGGGGTCGAAGTCCTCCTCATCGAAGTCTATATCTTCATTTGCACCTAAGCAGCATATGATATCCAACAAAAGCAAGTTTGAGTACCAAGGGTACTCAGCAAGTGTAGAAAAGAATGTTATGAAGGTTAATAGCAAGGAAAGGCTAACATGGTTAAGTACTATGCATTTATCTTACTAAGTGATAATCCCACCAACTTCATAATTAAGTCATTAATGTTAGGTTACACCACCCAACAACCTTTTTCAACTCACATCCATGTTTCTCTAATCATGGACAAGTCCAAGCCGCTCTTGACCGTGAGCACGACTATCATGACAGTTTGGTTCTTTGCAGAGATTGTACCACTTTACCCACAAGTAGTGATTTCATCCCCTGTTGCCAGGTGGACTAAGAAACCTCCCTGATATCCGTGGTTGCAAGCCACATTACACACTTCCTTTGGTGTGCGATCAGGAGATCACTACATGGCCTTTACAAAAGGTCTACCGGCAAGTACAAGCCCACTGAGGTTTCACCGCTGTAGTTCCTGGGAGTAAACCCTCCCCTACAGAAGCCCCCTCTTGAGCCTTGCAGTTCCCAGGGCAGTCAAAAATGGACTCCCGTTCCCCGCACCATCCAAACACTCATACTATACCGGCAAACACCTAATTAATTGGCCAAGCTGCCCCATCTCAGTCTTGTGGTGGCACTTTAAAGCCGGTTTAACTGTTCCATGAACCGGTCCTTGGAATCTAAGACAGGCACTAACTCATTCCCGAGTCTCGTGCACGAAGCACCAACCAAAACAACTAGCCTGTCTAGATTCATAACACATGACACACACTTGTGCCTTTCAAATACTAGTATCAACTATGTTTCATTTATTTCTAAAGTTCTAAGCATGACTAAGCACATAAAATGATAACCATCAAATCCTATCTAATTCCCTCCATGGTTTTGCAAGGAATGATAAGTAAATGAAACTAGGGAAACATCCTACACTGGGTTTCATATTGAAGACACCATGCAATTAATCTAACTATTCATCCTAGAATAGGAACAAAGTGGTCAAGGAACACTTGCCTTTGAATGAAGGGGGATTTACTTCAAACTCTTGCTCTTGAAGATTATGAAATAGTTCTGGAGTTGGTTCTATCCATACACATGCACACAAAACAATGCCAAACATGCCATAAGAATCTTAGCAATGCATTTCAATCATATATGTTTGATTATACACATGCACACATTGATTTCATGTCATTTCATGTGGTTTAAATTAAAAATAAGTTTCAAATGGGCATCCATATCCTTCTACTTTATCTTTGTTTTAGCCAAAATAATCATTTTCTAATTTTATAGTGATATTAATAATTTCTAGAATTTTATGTGTACATATGTTAATTTTTATAATTAATTAAATCCTAAAAATCATTTAAATTATTACTATAATCACTTTCAGAACTCATATTACTATTTTTATACTTTTCAGAACCTATTTGTGTATTTGGGACAGTTTCCAAGATTTTCTTTATTATATTATATTTTTATTTATATTTCAGCATTTATTTAATACCTAAAAATGCATTTTCAGCCATTTAAATAATTATTCTAGACTACAGAAACTTCAAATGCATAAAGACATAATAAAAGAATAATCTTATGCTGTTTAATAAATTTCTACAATTTTTCTGATATTTATATTGTTTTTGTTTACATTTTCAGAATTAATTTGTCATTATATAATTAATTTCAGTCTTTGGAAATAATTACTTTTAATTTCAGATTTAATATTCTGATCAGAATGTTTAAACAGGGTTTTTAATAAGTTTCTAAGATTTTTCAGAAATCATTTAACCTAATTTGAGTTATTACAGAATTAAAATCAAACTTTTAAAACTGATTTGGGTCAATTTGTAATAATTACAATTTTTCTAGGGTTCAAATTGAAATTACAGAACTGTTTGATTAATTTGCATATCACACAAGGGCTAATTGGTTATTTTAAACTGAATTTTCTAATTTCTAATAAGCCTAGGGTTAATTCTGCAAAGAACAGGGGCTCTTTCCTAGTTATTTAAATCTCCAGGGACCTAACCATGAAATTCTCAACGGTTGTAACTATTTTAAATGTGAGCCGTTGGATCTAATCTGGACGGTTCAGATTTAATGAACCGAAGGGGTACGCCCTCTTCTAATCCTAGCCGCACATGAAAAATGGAGAGCCAGAATTCGGCCACGTCGCCCTATCCCCTTCTCCCCCACGTCTGGCGGCTGCCCGATCGCCGGAGAGCGGCGGCGGCGGCCGGAGGTTTCTGTTTTCTTCATTTTCTCCACTAAATCTTGATCTTTGTACACCAAATCAAAGTGGAGATCATGGGGGACTCACCTAGATTGTTTTTGGGCACCAGAATTGGCCGGTGAAGGCGGTCGATGGCAAGCAGCGAGAAATTCCGGTGAACTTCGTCGGAATTGCTTCCTAGGCTTGTTTCTTCACAGGATTTCGTCGGGAATTTGTCCTTGAGGCCGAGGGAGGGTGTAGGAGTCGTTAGAACTGAAGATCGTCGTGGGTTTTCGAAGAATTGGGTTTGGAGGCGGTTTTTCTTATTCGGGAGAGATGAGTGGTTTCGGCGGGGGAAAATGGCCGGGGTCGGGGGTATTTGTAGTGGGGGAGGCGGCGACAGTTTTGGAGGCGTCGGTTGAAGAAGGGGCGCAAGGATCTGCTCGTGGCTGAAATGTGTTGATCACATGTGATAATAGAGTAGAGAGGGGGAGAGAGAGAGGGTGGCGGTTGCTATGGGGAAGAAAGAACTGACATGTGGGGTCCACTTGTCAGTGCGGGGTAGAGGGGGAAGGGGGCTTCGGCCTCTTGTTAAGAATTCAAGTGTTACACGCCGCCGCGGGAGATGCGGGCAGCGCGAGGAAGAAGAAAGAGGACCGGGTCCCACCGGTCAGCCTCTGCACCGCGCGGGCATCGGCCTGTGGCACCGGATCGGGTGCGGCTGCACGGGAAACAACCCCGTGGCCTCGGTGTTGCCGTCATCTGAGTGGATAGTGCCATGGGTGGGGCCCACAGCCAGGATTTAAACATTTCTTCAATTTCTAGATTTAGTGCAAACTTCAAAGGACCATAGCTCTCAGTAGGAATGTCCAAAATTTGTGAAACAAATTTTGCTGGATTCCTCTCAGTCAGTACTTTGCAGAAATGCAAAGGAATTGATCTGAGGATCTCTGGACATTTCTCCAAAATTCATCAAATTAAATCTTTGGGAATTAATTCCAGAAGATCCCTATTATGGAATTTCTTCACATTTGGCTAGGAGGTTCCCTATGTTATTACTGATCTCCAGTAAAAATTTGAGCTTCATTGGAGTTCATTTATTAGGCTAAATTGCCTTCCAAAGTTCAGCCCTTATTTAGAAATTCAAATTTAAACAGAAACTTTTTCAGAACTTCTATCCAACTTCAAAAATTCATATCTCTCTGTGGGTATCTCCAAAAATGGTGAAACAAATTTTGTTAGAACCATGGAGACTTACCCTAATCAGATCTTCCACTGTTAGCCATGTCAAAGCTCCTGATTTGGTCTCAAAATTCAGAGAAGACTTGTGCTTGTGGGAATTTTGGAGACCACAATGTGCAATAAAATTTCTTTAAATTTTGGTCAGATCATCCTTAGAGAGTCTAGTCTCCACTGTAAAAATCTCAAAGCCAATTAAGGATCCTAAATAGCAGTAGCTATGAATAGAAGTTACATCTCATAATCCCTTAAATACTTATACATATATTTTGCTACATTTCATTTAGTGACCGAAGTTGAGGACGCACCGAAGCCCTTGGACGTCCTCCCACCAGAAGCTAACTTCTCCTCTGACTCGCAACTAGGCAAGCCCCGATTTGCATTTAAGTATTTTTGCAAATTCTTTATTTGTATCACTTATGTCTAGGGTGAATGCTTGCATTAGAGTTAGGGTGATTGAAACCCCACTTGCATAGCCTTTTAAATCCTATGAAGAGTTGGGTAGTTTACAAACTCGGCAAGCATAGAACGCCATGCTAATGTTCATAGGATCTCGGTAGAAGTCGAGTGGTTGGAATCTGCTCGCGAGATAGGTATTTATCACACGGGATGAGAAAAGTTAGAAAATGGTTTAAGTTGTGAAAATGAGACCCAGCAGGGGGATAGGATGCAGTGAGCGAAGGTCTCACGTGCATATCCCTGTTAGTGTCGATTGAGGACCGCGCCGTGTGCAGCCCTGCTGGACAAGTATCGAACAGTATCGGATGCATACTGGCATATGGGAACCAGGAAACCGATGTAATTGGTTAACCTGGGTGCCGAGGCTTACCCAACCGTTTTATATGAGTGGGTTGAGAGTAGCAAGGTGTAAATCTGCCGGTGGGCACAGTCACGCTCCACGCGGGGACCTCCTGCCCGTTACGGATGGATCGGTTCGGCATTTGGGTTGCCTTTGAAAGGTTGTTGCATACAACAGAGTAGGAAGGGGTGTGGAATCACGCTTCTGAAAGTGGGTGTATGTGACGTGTTATCCGGGTGTCTCCTGATTGCAATCACCGTCCCCCGCGGTTATTTGAGCACCCGCTTGTTCACTGCACTGTGACATAGTAAGAAGGGAAATAAGCCAACTGAATATGCTGTATTGAACTATTAATGTCTTGAAACCTTGTATGCTGTAGTTATAGAGCTAATTAAGTTTACATTCCACTTTAGGCATCACCATATCGGAGGAAAGAATTTCTTGTTTGATTGTGGACTTCCGATGTGAGGGCTGCCTAAGGCATAATAATCTGCTGCTATTAAACTGAAAGTAAGGATTAACATGTAGGCGTGTCGTTATTGCATCATAATTTTCCTATGTTAGTAATCCCTGCATGTAGAGTTCCATGTTTAGGAGTGTCGGTTAAGTCTTGCTGAGCCATCATGCTCACGGTTGCATTATTAGTGTTTTGCAGGTTATAAAATTTGCTATGAAGATGGTTGTTCGGTGAGCCATCAGAGACTCACCGGAAACCCTGCCTAGCGTCCACGGGCTGGTCATCTTCTCTTTTGCATAGCTAGGACCGAGAGTAAGTGTGTATGTATATTCCGCTGCGTGTACCCTCGTGGTACAATATTTTCTAAATGACATTATTTTGAGAAATAAAAGACTTTGTACTTTATGGTTCTTTTCAGTTATGCTGTTTGGTGCCGCATCGCACGGCACAACCCAATGTGTATCCTGGAGTGTGGATCCCGGAAGGGTTCCCCACATTTCATAACTCAAGTTGAATACCAAAGTTAACATTAGCGTCAGTATCTTTCCAACAACAAGTACTCATATGCCTCTAGATCATTTCTGGATCAAAAGTTATGATTTTTTAAAGTTGACAGAATTCCTGGATAAAATTTGCCAGCATCCTCTTTGTATGTGGCTATCTTTATCGCAGTTTTTTATACAAATACAATAAGAATATGAACAAGCTTTGAACTACAACAATGTTGCACATTTCATAACCTTTCCAATGGTGTATCATAGGCTCCTTAGGGATTTTTCTACATAAAGTTATGGCTTAAAAACAGAAAGGTCCAGAGAGGTTTTTCTGCTGTCCTGGTTCTGGACAGTTTGCCTTCAACTGGACTTTTCACCAACTCATCGTGTGATTTTGCTCTGGAGGTCTACAGATAAGTTGTATAGCACTTAAAAAGATTTCTAGAACTGTATAATACACCTTAATTCGGTAAAACTACTCAGAGTTATGCTCTGTCAAAGTCCAGCAAGAATTCCTGCCAGAAACAGAGCACTCCGTTTTTGAAATCTTTGAAGCCTAGACATTCTCTCATTTGAATCTTAGCTCAAAATAAGAGTTCAGTAACTAATATATGTTTCAAACTTCCATTTTTAGTTGAGAGTTAGTCATGAAAAGTATCATTTCTCGGAGGAAAGCAAAATAATCAATTGTAGTACGGTGGCGATGCACCGTAAGAGATATGACGGTACTACATTCCTCACCAAAGAAAATCCTAACTGGCTTACACCGGCCTATACGTATCCATAGGTGGCACTAAGACGATCACTCGCAAACATGTTCTACTCGGACTACGGTTTCATGGTTAGTACCTGTATAAATTCTACAGAATCATCAGGTCCGGCTGCACACCGAACCCGGTCCCAATACAGTTCGTACACCCGTCCGTCATCACTCGCACAGGTGTTCTCAAGACAAACACGCCTTAAGATATGTGTTCACGTTACTAACCACATGACGGGGTCTCCCACACTTGCCCGTAGCACACTAGGGAAGGGCGTTGCTCGAATACCCCAAACGACAAGAAGAGTCGTAGAGAATACTAAAGCAGGCCGGGTCACCTGCCACCCGTGAGGCTCTACCCTTCATCTTGTGCGCACTGGTGGACTGTGAAATCCCAAAGTTCTAGCAAGTGGGACCGCAAGTCACACCGACAAAATGCGAGGGAATTTGAAGTTTTGAATACAACGGTGTGAGCTCCAAGTGCTAAAGTAAACGGGCAACGATGTCCAAACACGAAGACCTAAATTTACCATTTGGTTCTTCACACATCCACGGGTAGCCCGGCGAGTTTTCCGCTCATTTGGAAAAGATTTCGTAGTTGTTGGAATTAAAACAGGAGACAATCTGAATTTGAATTCAAACTTCAGTTTCAAACTCCGACTTCAATGAAATTCAAATTTGAGGGCATCATTGTGTTCCTCATATTCCTTTTAGCTTATCCTCCAAGTTTGATCAAATTTGGAGTTTGTTTGCTAGCTCAAATGGAATTGGGAAGAAAAGAAGACGGAAAAGGGGGCCCACTGGTCAGTAGACTTCACACCGAAGTCTTCTCTGTTTTTCTTCCCACTCGAACTCAGCGCGCGTGCGAGCCAGCTCCCGAGTGCCGGCGTTCGACGCCCAACCGACGTGCCTCACGCCACCTCCTGATCTGGGGCTGAGGACACCGAGTGCAGCACGTGATCAACATGCCGGCCCACGTGAACCTCCATCACCCTCTCCAGTCTCCCTCGCACAACCGAAGAACCGCGTCGCCCGACACTCTCTCTGCTCCCCGGCACCCGGCTGCTAGGAGATCGTTCGTGGCCGACGACCTACACGGAAAAGGTCCGCCATAAGTTGCTGAACACAACTGTGCCGACCTCCCCTTCTCTCTCGCACGATTGGTGGAGGATTTTGCCGTTTATTGCGTCGGTACTCATTGAGCCGAGCCGCACCAATCTTCCAAATTCGTGGTGATCCTTCCACCATCATGTGTAACAAGCTATATACATGATCTAGACTCTCCGACGCTTCTCCAAGATCAAGAAGCATCGAATTTCATCGAGTTTTGGCGCTGTTCTTCGAGAATTTTGTACCGGTACCGGTTTTGGCCCTAGGTCGCCGATGAGCTCGTATTTGCTGCCTCTTTTGAGCTGATGCGAGCTCGTGCCGGTGACAAGGGATCCACCATGGTGCTCTAGGAAGAAAAACCGAAGAATTTGAGCCCCCTAGCACGAGTGCGACGCCGCCGAAGTCCAACTGCCGCTGCCGCCCGTCGCCGAAAGGTTTCCGGTGACCGGGGTCCTTGGCCGACCACGGAGATGAGTTGCCCGTGGTCCAAAAGGGGGAGGCGGCGAGTTTGGGGGCAAGGGAGGGCCGGGAAGGCACTTTCCGCAGGGCTCACCGGAGAGCGCCGCCGCAGCTCAGCTGTTGGCGTGAGGAGGAAGAAAGAACTGTGCTGTGGTGCCCGCGCGCAAGAATTTAAACATTTCTCCCAATTTTTAGTTTAGTTCAACTTCTATTGCTCATAACTTTTTATAGGAACCTCCAAAAATTGTGAAATAAATTCCATGGGATTCCTCTCAGTGAGTAATATCTAGGGGTGCATCCCAATTGGTATGAAAATCTCTAGATTTGGCTCATTAATTCAATTAAGGAAAATTTGTTGGAATTTTTACAGGAGTTCTGTGTATTGGAAAATTCCCAAATTTGGGCAGGACATTCTTCCAAAAATCCTTGAACTCAAGTAAAAAATTAGGAGGCATTGGATTCCATTTTCTTGGACAAATGTGGTTTCAATCTTCTATTGTCATGCCCGGTTTTTCATAAGGAACAACCGAGCATATTCTCACATGTATACCAGGATCAGTTGACTCATACATGTGCCGACAAGAGTGTAATATCATTATATTACAAGCCAAGTTCAACGTACAACATAATATTACATAATGAGACATAAAATACTGAATAAGAGTACTAATACACTAATAACATAACAGTGGAAGACTTTAGCTTGAATGTTCCAGTTCCATAGGCGTTGCCCGAGGGTTTCTCCAACCTAGAACAACTCCTCAGGATCGAAGTCCTCTTCATAAAAGTCTATATCTTCATTTGCACCTAAGCAGCATATGATATCCAACAAAAGCAAGTTTGAGTACCAAAGGTACTCAGCATGTGTAGGAAAGAATGTTATGAAGGCTAATAGCAAGGAAAGGCTAACATGGTTAAGCACTATGCATTAATCCTAAGCCTTAGCTTTAATTAGCAACCTATCTTACTAAGTGTTAATCCCACCAACCTCATAATTAAGTCATTAATGTTAGGTTACACCACCCAACAACCTCTTTCAACTCACATCCATGTTTCTCTAATAATGGACAAGTCCAAGCCACTCTTGACCATGAGCACGGCTGGCATGACAGTTTGGTTCTCTGCAGAGATTGTACCACTTTACCCACAAGTAGTGATTTCATCCTTTGTTGCCAGGTGGTCTAAGAAACCTCCCTGATATCCGTGGTTGCAAGCCACATTATACACTTCCTTTGGTGTGCGATCAGGAGATCACTACATGGCCTTTACAAAGGGTCTACCGGCAAGTACAAGCCCACTGAGGTTTCACTGCTGTAGTTCCTGGGAGTAAACCCTCCCCTACAGAAGCCCCCTCTTGAGCCTTGCAATTCCGAGGGCAGTCAAAAATGGACTCCCATTCCCCGCACCATCCAAACACTCATACTATACCGGCAAACACCTAATTAATTGGCCAAGCTGCCCCATCTCAGTCTTGTGGTGGCACTGTAAAGCCGGTTTAACTGTTCCATGAACCGGTCCTTAGAATCTAAGACAGGCACTAACTCATTCCCGAGTCTCGTGCACGAAGCACCAACCAAAACAACCAGCCTGTCTAGATTCATAACACATGACACACACTTGTGCCTTTCAAATAATCCACAAGACTAGTATCAACTATGTTTCATTTATTTCTAAAGTTCTAAGCATGACTAAGCACATAAAATGATAACCATCAAATCCTATCTAATTTCCTCCATGGTTTTTCAAGGAATGATAAGTAAATGAAACTAGGGAAACAACCTACACTGGGTTTCATATTGATAACACCATGAAATTAATCTAACTATTCATCCTAGAATAGGAACAAAGTGGTCAAGGAACACTTGCCTTTGAATGAAGGGGGATTTACTTCAAACTCTTGCTCTTGAAGATTATGAAATAGTTCTTGGTTGGTTCTATTCATACACATGCACACAAAACAATCATATATGTTTGATTATACACATGCACCTATTGATTTCATGTCATTTCATGTGTTTTAAATTAAAAATAAGTTTCAAATGGGCATCCATATCCTTCTACTTTATCTTTTTTATAGCCAAAATAATCATTTTCTAATTTTATAGTGATATTCATAATTTCTAGAATTTTATGTGTACATATGTTAATTTTTATAATTAATTAAATCCTAAAAATCATTTAAATTATTACTATAATCACTTTCAGAAATCATATTACTATTTTTATACTTTTCAGAACCTATTTGTGTATTTGGGACAGTTTCCAAGATTTTCTTTATTATATTATATTTTTATCTATATTTCAGCATTTATTTAATACCTAAAAATGCATTTTCAGCCATTTAAATAATTATTCTGGACTACAGAAACTTCAAATGCATAAAAACATAATAACAGAATAATCTTATGCTGTTTAATAAATTTCTACAATTTTTCTGATATTTATATTATTTTTGTTTAAATTTTCAGAATTAATTTGTCATTATATAATTAATTTCAGCCTTTCGAAATAATTACTTTTAATTTCAGATTTAATATTCTGATCAGAATGTTCAAACAGGGTTTTTAATAAGTTTATAACATTTTTCAGAAATCATTTAACCTAATTTGAGTAATTACAGAATTGAAATCAAACTTTTAAAACTCATTTGGGTCAATTTGTAATAGTTACAATTTTTCTAGGGTTCAAATTGAAATTACAGAACTGTTTGATTAATTTGCAAATCACACAGGGGCTAATTGGTTATTTTAAACTGAATTTCCTAATTTCTAATAAGCCTAGGGTTAATTCTGCAAAGAACAGGGGCTCTTTCCTAGTTATTTAAATCTCCAGGGACCTAACCGTGATTCTCAACGGTTGTAACTATTTTAAATGTGAGCCGTTGGATCTAATCTGGACGGTTCAGATTTAATGAACCGAAGGGGTACGCCCAATTCTAATCCTAGCCGCACATGAAAAATGGAGAGCCAAGATTCAGCCACGTCGCCCTATCCCCTTCTCCCCCACGTCCGGTGGCTGCCCGATCGCCGACAAGCGGCGGCGGCGGCCGGAGGTTTCTGTTTTCATCATTTTCTCCACTAAATCTTGATATTTGTGCACCAAATCAAAGAGGAGATCATGGGGGACTCACCTAGATTGTTTTTGGGCACCAGAATTGGCTGGTGAAGGCGGTCGATGGCGAGCAGCGAGAAATTCCAGCGAACTTCGTCGGAATTGCTTCCTAGGCTTGTTTCTTCACAGGATTTCATAGGGAATTTGTCCTTGAGGCCGAGGGAGTGTGTAGGAGTCGTTAGAACCGAAGATCGTCGTGGGTTTTTGAAGAATTGGGTTTGGAGGCGGTTTTTCTTATTCGGGAGAGATGAGTGGTTTCGGTGGGGGAAGTGGCCAGGGTCGGGGGGTATTTGTAGAGGGGGAGGCGGCGACGGTTTTGGAGGTGTCGGTTGAAGAAGGGGCGCAAGGATCTGCTCGTGGCTGAAATGTGTTGATCACATGTGATAATAGAGTAGAGAGGGGGAGAGAGAGAGGGTGGCGGTTGCTATGGGGAAGAAAGAACTGACATGTGGGGTCCACATGTTAGTGCGGGGTAGAGGGGGAAGGGGGCTTTGGCCTCTTGTTAAGAATTCAAGTGTTACAATTCTACCCCCCTTAAGAAAAATCTCGTCCTCGAGATTGATGTTACAAGGAAAATAGATTAGGAAATTGTGACTTGAGTTCGTCTTCTCTTTCCCATGTAGCTTCTGCCTCTGAATGATGTTTTCATTGTACCTTGCACATACGAATCCTTTTGTTTCTTGTAACCTTTTCTACTGCGTCAAAAATTTTGATGGGGTACTCGGTATATGAAAGATCTTCTTGTACATCCAACTCATCAATTGATAGTTGCTCTTCTAGTGTTCTCAAACACTTCTTGAGCTGTGACATATGGAACACATCGTGTACATCCAACAATCGAGAGGGTAACTCTAACTGATAAGCTACTTCTCCTTTGCGTTCCAGTATCTTGAATGGCCTGATATACCGAGGTGCTAGCTTTCCTCTTACTTTAAATCTCTTAAGTCCACGCATGGGTGACACTTTGAGATATACATAGTCTCCCACTTCGAAGACTAGTTCTCTTCGCCTTGTATCCGCATAACTCTTTTGTCTTGTTTGAGCTATTTTTAGATTATTACGAATTTCCTTTACTTTCTTTTCTGCATCTCTTAGTACTTCGGGTCCAAACACTTTATTTTCACCTATTTGATCCCAAAATACCGGAGTTCTACATCTTCTTCCATATAAAGCCTCAAATGGGGACATCTTCATACTTGCTTGGTAACTATTATTGTAGGAGAATTCTGCATATGGTAAATTCTTATCCCAACTCCTACTATTTTTTAGTGCACAAGCTCTGAGCATATCTTCAAGAATTTGGTTGGTCCTTTCTGTTTGCCCATCAGTTTGTGGATGATATGCAGAACTGAAATTCAATCGAGTTCCCATAGACTCATGTAATTTCTGCCAAAATCTTGAAGTGAACTGTGTACCTCTATCTGATACTATCTTTTTGGGTACACCATGTAGGCAGACTATTCTCGACATCAGTTCTGCTAGTTTGGAACCGTTATAATTTTCCTTCACTGGAATGAAGTGAGCAACTTTGGTCAATCTATCCACTATCACCCATATTGAATCATACCCTGTTTGTGTCCTGGGCAAACCCACTATGAAGTCCATACCAATTTCTTCCCACTTCCATTCAGGTATCTTTAGTGGTTGTAATAGCTATGCAGGCCTTTGGTGTTCTGCTTTGACTAGATGACATGCGTCACACAATGCCACATGCTCTGCAACATCTCTTTTCATTCCATACCACCAATACCTTGTGTTAAGATCATGATACATCTTTGTACTTCCAGGATGGATAGAATAATCTGAATCATGAGCCTCTTTCAAAATTAACTTCTTTATTTCCTTTATATCTGGCACACATATTCTTTTACCATGCCATACAATACCATGCTCATCTTCTCTAAATCCCGGGGCTTTGTTTTCTTTGATCAACTTCTTGATTTCTTTGATCTTTTCATCGTTCTTTTGACCATTTCGTATGTCTTGTTCTAGGGTTGAGTCAACTTCCATTTCTATGGCTTCTGTGTGATTCACCAAGCATAAGTTGAGTCTTGCGAACTCTTCACAAAGTTGGGGTTGTAGATCTCTCATTGTTAACATGTGTCTTTCTCCTCAAGGCATCTGCAACCACATTAGCTTTTCTAGGATTGTAATTGATTCCCACATCAAAATCGTTAATGAACTCCAACCATCTTCTTTGCCGAAGGTTAAGATCTGGTTGAGTGAAGATATACTTCAAACTCTTATGATCGGTATAGATTTCGGTTCTCTTACCCATCAAGTAATGTCTCCATAATTTCAATGCATGTACAACTGCTGCCAACTCTAGGTCATGGGTAGGATAGTTCTTCTCATGCTTCCGAAGTTGTCGGGAAGCATAGGCAATAACATGCCCTTCTTGCATAAGCACACATCCTAATCCTTGACCTGAAGCATCACAATAGACAGAGAATGATTTCTCCATATCGGGCATAACCAAGACTGGGGCAGTTGTTAACTTCTTCTTTAATTCTTGAAAGCTTGATTCGCACTCTTGAGACCATACAAAAGCAGCTCCTTTTTCCAACATCTTTGTGAGTGGCTTGGCTATTTTTGAAGATCCTTCAATGAACCTTCGGTAATAGCCTGCCAATCCTAAGAAGCTTCGGATTTCCCCGACATTCTCTGGTGTCTTCCACTTTTGAACACCAAATATCCTTTCTGGGTCTACTGATATTCCTCCTTCGGAGATAATATGCCCCAGAAAAGCAACTTTCTTAAGCCAAAATTCACACTTACTGAATTTGGCATAAAGTTGGTTTTCTCTTAGCTTTTGTAATACTATTCTCAGGTGCTCTTCATGTTCTTTCTCATTCTTTGAGTATATGAGGATATCATCAATGAACACTACTACAAACTTGTCCAAGTATTTCATGGATACCTTATTCAAAAGGTACATGAAATATGTCGGAGCATTTGTTAATCCAAAAGGCATAACTGTATATTCATACGGTCCATACCTAGAAACAAATGTTGTCTTCGGAATATCCGACTCTCTAATCTTTAGTTGATGATATCCGGAACGGAGGTCAATCTTGGAGAATACGCATGCACCTCTTAATTGGTCAAACAAGTCCTCAATACGAGGTAAAGGGTACTTGTTTTTTATTGTCACTTCATTGAGGGCACAGTAATCTACAGCCAACCTCTTGGTCCCATCCTTCTTCGGTACAAATATGACCGGAGCTCCCCATGGTGAGGAACTAGGACGGATATACCCTTTCTCCGATAACTCTCAGATATGATCATTGAGTTCTGCTAGCTGTTGGGTATCCATCCGATATGGTCTTTTATATAGGGGAGCAGTACCAGGTACTAATTCTATAATGAATTCTACTTCTCGATCCGGTGGCATACCTGGTAACTCCTCAGGAAACACATCTGGAAATTCATTGACAACCTTTATATCTTTAATAACTACTTCGGTCTTGTTGAGTTGAACATTTCCAGAGGGTACTTGAATAGATGTGAACTCAACCTTTGTTCCATCCGTATGCGTTAGTTCCACCGTTCTTGTTGAACAATGTATAACTCCTTTATACTTGGTTAACCAGTCCATTCCCAAGATGATATCTATCCCTTGTGATTCGATCACAATGAGATTTGCAAGGAATTCTACTCCATTAACTCCTAGCTTTATCTTGGGACATATTTGTTTTGTCTTTATTTCTCCTCCAGGAGAATTTACTACTAACACTCGATTCATAGTTGTAATTGGTAATTTGTGCTTGGTTATGAATTCCTTGGCTATGAATGAGTGTGTTGCACCAGAGTAGAACAAAATGGTAGCAGGATAAGTATTGGCAGAGAACATACCAATAACCACATCTGGTGCCTCTTGTGCTTCCTCCATGGTCACATGGTTCACCTTGCCACGCACAAGATTATGTTGTTGAGGTGGCTTCTTGTTTGGGCACCGGTTGGCATAGTGTCCCGTTGCTCCACAGTTGTAGGATTGTCCTGTGACCTTGTTTAGTGGAGCCCTATTGCCTTGTTGTGCATTTGGAGGGTTTGACCCTGCAGGACGAGGTTGAAAGGCAGGACGTTGTTGCTGCACTTGTTGTCGCTGCTGTTGTGGTTGAAAAGTTGGATTCTTAGCAGCAGGGTTGTAGCTCCTCTGAAACTGATCGGGAGTTATAGATCGATTCATTGCTCCAGTCGGTGGTGATGAGAAACGAGGCCGACTGTTGCTGCTAGAAGACTGTCCTTGCCAATTCATTTTCCTCTTTCGCTCCTCAACTAACTTCTGTCTCTTTCTTTCCACTATGAAATCCTTGTTCATAAGTTTCTGAAAACTTTCATAGTCATTAGAGGACATGGCATATTATATTTCTGAGTTCAAACCCTCTATAAAGCAGTCCTGCTTCTTTTCATCAGTATCAATATCCCCTGGAGCATAGTGGGAGAGTTGAGTGAACTTGGTAAGGTACTCACGTACGGACATGCCTCCTTGTTTTAGATTGAGAAACTCCTTCCACTTATTCTTTATTTCCCCTGCTGGTACATAGTGGTTACGGAAGGCAAGTTTGAATCCATTCCATGAAATACTCTCTGGATCCTCATGAGCTCCCTTATATGCCGTCCACCAATCTGTTGCAGATCCATATAGTTGGTGAGAAGCAAAGAGTACCTTCTCACACCCTTGTCATTGTATGATCTGCAACTTGTTCTCAACATTCTTGAGCCAATCATCAGCATCTAATTGATCTAAAGCATTGTCAAACCTTGGTGGTTGGGTGCTCAGGAACTCACTCAACTTGGGTTGACGTGGTGCATTTTGAATTTGTGGTTGAGGTTGTTGCATGTTGGCCACCACTTGTGTCAAGTTTTGAATGAGTTGGTTCTGCATGTTCATCATTTGTTGTATCACCTCTCCATCAGCTCTGCGTGCAACTCTTGGCTGCCATCCAGGTAAAGGAAACTCTGCGGCCTCATTGTTGTTGTTCCCTTCATTGCGTCTCCTTCTTCCTGTCATCTATTGTGAAATTCTACGTTTAAATTTAATGTATACATATGCTCTCTAAATTGTATTATATTGTGTATATACTCCATTAGTTCTACACAAAAGTTGCAAAAATTTTTACTTCATTCATTTAATGATCCAGTTTGAAGCAAACTAAGCATTTATATCCATTAATAGGTATGTACATACACTAACGAGGTTGTGAACATAAGCCTACGACTTTCACAACTCACGTTCATACACTAACAACACATTACATCATCAACCTAAACAAGTACACTAATCAACCATTACACACTAGTCATTACAATACCATACATACGTACTACACGAGCCATTACATGAGCAAGGACACCTATCCTAGTTGTCCCCTAGGTTCTGTGCATTCTCCTGTGGGTCTTCTCCATCACCATCAGGAGTGCTAGCCTCTGACTCAGCTGTGGAGGCCTCAGGTGGTGGTGAAGCATGAGGGCGTATAGCTGCCCTACGGTCTGGAGAGTCCGGGGTCCAAGTGTCTCCATCTGAAACATAGAGATCACTGATCTCTCCATCCCTCATCCTTATCAGTCCATGCATTATGGCCTCCGTCTTCTTCAGTAGGTCACGCATGTCCTGAAGTTTCTGTTGGCAGTCCTGTAGCCTGGTGCTGACGTCCACTCCTACCTCGAGGCTCACATCCATCTGCACTATGTTGCAACCTTCACGGATTGGCTCGTAGTTGAACACGGCACTTCCACTTTGTCGCCGAGGGGTGTACATGTATTGAGTCCCCTCAAGGCGGCCACGGTTGGTGTAGCTCTGGCAAGTGATCGCCTCCAAAGTGGCATCCTTCTCAGCCTCTGCCATGGTAGACCTCCATGCTGGTGAATTGTGGATCTTGAGCAGCTTGTTCTCATGGTAGATCCTCGCTACGACTTCCACTCCTCGCGTTCTGCGCGAGAAACTCGAGTGGTATCGTACTGCACCTCTAGCTTCCCGGTGCAGCCAGCACAGCAAAGGAGGTGTCTAAGGCGATCCACCATGCCTTTAGTAGACTCCCCGTGGGTCTGGTAGGTGGCGGGGTTGTCCACATCCTCGACAGTGCGTGCAGCCAACTGGTGTCGAGGAACTCGTCCTCCGGTGGACTTACGAGCCGTAAGACGTGTGCGTGCCATCTGTTTCAAGAAAAAATTAAAATGTGTTAGAAAATAAACAATAATATACTTTTGAGTATAGATGAGGTTAGACAACATATATATAATCTAAATAATCCTCCTTCTAACAAAATATTTAGTAAAATAGTTTTTAATAAAATAGTGATGTCTATCCCGTCCATTTCTAACTAGGTTTGCATCCTACGGGTAACTTTGGCTCTGATACCACTTTGTCACGCCCGGTTTTTCATAAGGAACAACCGAGCATATTCTCATATGTATGCCAGGATCAGTTGACTCATACATGTGCCGACAAGAGTGTAATATCATTATATTACAAGCCAAGTTCAACGTACAACATAATATTACATCATAAGACATAAAATACTGAATAAGAGTACTAATACACTAATAACATAACAGCGGAAGACTATAGCGTGGATGTTCCAGTTCCACAGGTGTTGCCTGGGGATTTCGCCAACCTAGAACAACTCCTCGGGATCGAAGTCCTCTTCATCAAAGTCTATATCTTCATTTGCACCTGAGCAGCATAAGATATCCAACAAAAGCAAGTTTGAGTACCAAAGGTACTCAGCAAGTGTAGGAAAGAATGTTATGAAGGCTAATAGCAAGGAAAGGCTAACATGGTTAAGCACTATGCATTAATCCTAAGCCTTAGCTTTGATTAGCAACCTATCTTACTAAGTGTTAATCCCACCAACCTCATAATTAAGTCATTAATGTTAGGTTACACCACCCAACAACCTCTTTCAACTCACATCCATGTTTCTCTAATCATGGACAAGTCCAAGCCGCTCTTGACCGTGAGCACGCTGTCATGACAGTTTGGTTCTCTAGAGAGATTGTACCACTTTACCCACAAGTAGTGATTTCATCCCTTGTTGCCAGGTGGACTAAGAAACCTCCCTGATATCCGTGGTTGCAAGCCACATTACACACTTCCTTTGGTGTGCGATCAGGAGATCACTACATGGCCTTTACAAAGGGTCTACCGGCAAGTACAAGCCCACTGAGGTTTCACCGCTGTAGTTCCTGGGAGTAAACCCTCCCCTACAGAAGCCCCTCTTGAGCCTTGCAGTTCTGAGGGCAGTCAAAAATGGACTCCCATTCCCCGCACCATCCAAACACTCATACTATACCGGCAAACACCTAATTAATTGGCCAAGCTGCCCCATCTCAGTCTTGTGGTGGCATTGTAAAGCCGGTTTAACTGTTCCATGAACCGGTCCTTAGAATCTAAGACATGCACTAACTCATTCCCGAGTCTCGTGCACGAAGCACCAACCAAAACAACCAGCCTGTCTAGATTCATAACACATGACACACACTTGTGCCTTTCAAATAATCCACAAGACTAGTATCAACTATGTTTCATTTATTTCTAAAGTTCTAAGCATGACTAAGCACATAAAATGATAACCATCAAATCCTATCTAATTCCCTCCATGGTTTTGCAAGGAATGATAAGTAAATGAATCTAGGGAAACATCCTACACTGGGTTTCATATTGAAGACACCATGCAATTAATCTAACTATTCATCCTAGAATAGGAACAAAGTGGTCAAGGAACACTTGCCTTTGAATGAAGGGGGATTTACTTCAAACTCTTGCTCTTGAAGATTATGAAATAGTTCTTGGGTTGGTTCTATCCATACACATGCACACAAAACAATGCCAAACATGCCATAAGAATCTTAGCAATGCATTTCAATCATATATGTTTGATTATACACATGCACCTATTGATTTCATGTCATTTCATGTGGTTTAAATTAAAAATAAGTTTCAAATGGGCATCCATATCCTTCTACTTTACCTTTGTTATAGCCAAAATAATCATTTTCTAATATTATAGTGATATTAATAATTTCTAGAATTTTATGTGTACATATGTTAATTTTTATAATTAATTAAATCCTAAAAATCATTTAAATTATTACTATAATCACTTTCAGAACTCATATTACTATTTTTATACTTTTCAGAACCTATTTGTGTATTTGGGACAGTTTCCAAGATTTTCTTTATTATATTATATTTTTATCTATATTTCAGCATTTATTTAATACCTAAAAATGCATTTTCAGCCATTTAAATAATTATTCTGGACTACAGAAACTTTAAATGCATAAAAACATAATAACAGAATAATCTTATGCTGTTTAATAAATTTCTACAATTTTTCTGATATTTATATTGTTTT
Source organism: Neostapfia colusana (assembly GCA_030760725.1). Lineage (NCBI taxonomy): Eukaryota > Viridiplantae > Streptophyta > Magnoliopsida > Poales > Poaceae > Neostapfia > Neostapfia colusana. The sequence goes on along the minus strand of JASWHV010000009.1, from coordinate 34,864,444 downwards.
TGTTTAAATTTTCAGAATTAATTTGTCATTATATAATTAATTTCAGCCTTTGGCAATAATTACTTTTAATTTCAGATTTAATATTCTGATCAGAATGTTTAAACAGGGTTTTTAATAAGTTTCTAACATTTTTTAGAAATCATTTAACCTAATTTGAGTAATTACAGAATTAAAATCAAACTTTTAAAACTCATTTGGGTCAATTTGTAATAGTTACAATTTTTCTAGGGTTCAAATTGAAATTACAGAACTGTTTGATTAATTTGCAAATCACACAGGGGCTAATTGGTTATTTTAAACTGAATTTCCTAATTTCTAATAAGCCTAGGGTTAATTCTGCAAAGAACAGGGGCTCTTTCCTAGTTATTTAAATCTCCAGGGACCTAACCGTGAAATTCTCAACAGTTGTAACTATTTTACATGTGAGCCGTTGGATCTAATCTGGACGGTTCAGATTTAATGAACCGAAGGGGTACACCCTCTTCTAATCCTAGCCGCACATGAAAAATGGAGAGCCAGGATTCGGCCACGTCGCCCTATCCCCTTCTCCCCCACGTCCGGCGGCTGCCCGATCGCCGGCGAGCGGCGGCTGGAGGTTTCTGTTTTCTTCATTTTCTCCACTAAATCTTGATCTTTGTACACCAAATCAAAGAGGAGATCATGGGGGACTCACCTAGATTGTTTTTGGGCACAAGAATTGGCCGGTGAAGGCGGTCGACGGCGAGCAGCGAGAAATTTCGGCGAACTTCGTCGGAATTGCTTCCTAGGCTTGTTTCTTCACAGGATTCCGTCGGGAATTTGTCCTTGAGGCCGAGGGAGGGTGTAGGAGTCGTTAGAACCAAAGATCGTCGTGGGTTTTCAAAGAATTGGGTTTGGAGGCGGTTTTTCTTATTCGGGAGAGATGAGTGGTTTCGGTGGGGAAAAATGGCCGAGATCAGGGGGTATTTGTAGAGGGAGAGGCGGCGACGATTTTGGAGGCGTCGGTTGAAGAAGGGGCGCAAGGATCTGCTCGTGGCCGAAATGTGTTGATCACATGTGATAATAGAGTAGGAGGGGGAGAGAGAGAGGGTGGCGGTTGCTATGGGGAAGAAAGAACTGACATGTGGGGTCCACATGTCAGTGCGGGGTAGAGGGGGAACGGGGCTTCGGCCTCTTGTTAAGAATTCAAGTGTTACATCTATGTCTCTGAAAAATAGGAAAAATAACAGAGACCTTTTTCAGAGAATTTCTCCAAACTTGTAAAATCCATATCTCTGACTAGGAAGCTCTAAATTGAGTGAAACAAATTCTGTTGGATTAATCTATTCGAGTAATATCCAGCAAAACAAGTTTCATCTCCATGAAACTTATTCTTTTTCCAGAATTAATTCCCTAAAGTTTAAACTATTGGGAATTTTATCTGGAAAATTCTTTTATGGAAAATTCTGAAATTTGGCTGGGATGTTCATTTGAAAATCCTTAAGTCACAAGAAACATTTCAGATCCATTCAAGTTCACTGAGTCCTCTTAATGGTGTGATTAAGTGAACTGCCCTGAGAAAATGGAAAAAATGTACAGAAACATTTTTCAGATTTTCCCGAATCTTGTTTAGGGCATAACTTCCTCTAGGATTCTTCAAATGACATGAAACCAAGTCCAATAGAACCATCTCAAACTCTAGTTTCCATAAAGTAATGGTTTGAGCCATGAAAATCAATGGAAATCCATAGAAGCTCTAGTAATGACCAAATAGACTTTTATTTGTACAGAGCTCAAATGAACTTTGTTTCAAATGGAACTTGGACAAGTATATGGTTAGGATCCTACCAAGCCACCATAAAAATTTCAGAGCCTAAGGGGAGGGATAGCTAGAGTTATGGTCTTTACATATTCAGTTTAACACATTGCATTTAAATTGACATATCGAACATTGCTTACGTGTAGTCGCTGAAGGCGAAGAGACCCCGGAAGTTTTGGTCTTCCTACTTCCGTACGAAGCGCTAACATCTGACCAGCAGCAACAAGGCAAGCCCCGGTTCACATTTAACAAAGTCTATAAAGTTTTGCTTTATATACATATTTAGATTGAGGTATTTATGTGCATTAGGTGTAGGATGGATGAAACCCAAATGTATAGCCAGATTATTCAAACAGGAGTGAGGGTAGTGTATAAGTCCTCGAGTAGTATATTCTCTGCCTCATGTGTATCAACTTCGGTACAAGTCGAGTAGTTGGAATCTACTCGCGAGTATAGGCTTGGGACACACGGGATTGGTTTGAGTGATGTGAGATCACTTTAGTAAGAAAATGAGACTAGGCAGGGGATAGGGCGCAGCAAGAGGAAGTCTTGTGGACGCAGCCCTGTCCGTGTCGATTGAGGAGCGATCCGTGTGTGGCCCACGCTGATCAAGTTTGAACGTACCGAAGGCATATAGGATATATAGGCCCCGATAAACTGATGTAACCTATACCTCCGGGCGTCGAGGCATAACACACCGATTTGTAGGTGTATGTTGAGGGCAGCAAGGTGGAAATCTGCTAACGGGCATAGAGAGATGCTCTGTGTAGGGAACCTCCTGTCCGTTTGGGTGCGACCGGTTTGACGTTTGGGCTATTTGGTGAAAGGTTGTCCCGTACGACATCGAGTGAGCGTGCTGTGCAGCTCCACGGGTGCGCGTACGTGACGTGCTCTTCGGGTATCCCTGCAGGTGTATATCGAGTCGATTCGCTGTCCCTCACGGTGATTAGTACCACTTGGTCACTGAGTCGTGATGTAGGTTAATATATGAAATGATGTGATTCAATATTGCTGTTATGATTAACTTGTATTGCTACTTGTGTGCCACCAATTATTGCTTACTAAATTTAAAATTCATGAACTGTTAACTTATGGCTAAAAGATGAATTAAGGATGAACTTGTAGGCGTGTCCGTTGCTGCAATGTACCATCCCATGTTGGTTATGAACTGCATGTAGAGTTCCATTTATAGGTGAGTCGGTTAAGACTTGCTGAGCCATCGTGCTCACGGTTGCTGCTATTGAGTGTTTGCAGGTGATGACTACCCCACGGACTCGGGGTACGAGTCCACCGGCGAGGGCTACCCTCCGTCAGGGACCACGGCTGAGTGGGAGCCGTACACGCCGTGCTGAGGTGAGGAGTGAAGCTAGTGTGGGTTGTCCATAGGGCTGGGCAACTGACTTTTGCTAGTTAGGTGGTCGTGAGTTGTATAAATTTAGCTTCTGCTGTTATAAACTCTGTACATAGTTGTAAACTGAAGGTTTGTACTACTTTGTGCATATTCAGTTGTTTTCTATGTAATACAATGTTTGCCTTATGATGTGTGCTGTCAGGTGTCGCATCGTGCGGCACCACCCTCTGAGAATCTGAGCGTACGGATTTCGGTCCGTCACAGGCTGGCATCAGAGCTGCTTAGGGGATAGCACACTAATTAAGGACTGTATTACGGGAAAACTTAGGATTACGGTGAGGATTCGCTATTATGCCCAAATAAGGACTATATTAGTATAGTTACTTAAAGTGGCATAACTAACATACTTGTTATAATTCTGAATTTTGATTATGTAATGACGCACCTATGCTCAGGTAAGAATGGTAAGGAACACCAATGAAAGCGGTTCAATTTCCGTTAGCTCACTTGACGAGGAATGTGGTTCAGGGATAGGTCTCACAGCTGGGTGTGAGACGTTAATATGAAACTCCTGGACTCTTCATGTTCCTGAGTTCATATGAAATGCTGGTTTCTGGCCTGCATTAGGCAAGAAAGTGGAGACCCCATCATGTGGTCGGTAACACGATAGTGTGTTCTTCTGGAAATAGTCTAGGAGGACATACGCAACACTTACCATCGGCGTGCCCTGCAGGGCAGTAGGTGGTATCTGTTTGGATGATCAAATTCCCAACTGTGATGACCCGTTCGTGCTCTACTCGGGTTCCCCATCGTGTTGTGTGAAAACACGATCACGTACCTTGAGACGTGGCTTAACTCAAGGACGGTATGACAATGATACAGGCATATGTATTTACTTTCAAATATGGACCTGCCTGAAATGACAACAACCTTTGAGTGCATCACTATTGAGTGTTCTTCTGCAGGTACTAACCACGTACATATCCTGTGTAGTACACGTGTGCGAGAGACCGTTTAGTGCCACAATTGAGACGTATATGCCGGTATAATCCGGTTAGGATTTTCTTTTTGTGAGGAACGTAGTACCGACAAATAATATACATTTATATTAAAGATAATGGTAACAAGGAACTAAAATAACCAAGTCCCAATATTTATGACCCTGTTTGGGTAGAAAAATTCAACAGTTGATTGGTTTAGTTCAAAGGGATTGAAAAACAGAGTGCTCTGTTTTGGCAGCAAGTTTGCTGAATTTTAACAGAGCATAACTCACAGGTTACTTAGACAATGGGGGTGTGGGATATAGTTCTGTAAAGAGGTTTAAGTGCTCCACAACTTTTTGTAGACTTCCAGAACAGGATCACACCTGAAATTGGATGAAATTCCAGATGATTGTAAACTGTCCAGAACCAGGACAGATTCAAAAACTCTCTGGACTGTTCTGTTTTTCAAGCATAACTTCCAGTAGAAAATTGTAAAATTATCATGTGACACATTTTTGGAAAAGGTAAGAGATGTGTTACATCTTTGTAATTCAAAGTTTCTGCAATTGCAGCACGGAATTCAGTGGAATTTAGAGTTGAAAACAGCAACTTCCAAAGGAGGTTCTGTTGAAATTCTTCCAGAAATTCTGTTGACTTTGAATTATCATAACTTTCTAACCAGAGCTTATCTGAGGGAAATTAAATACTCGTTGGAAATCTACTGAAGTTAACTTTAACTTTGGTATTCAACTTGAGTCAAGAAAATTCCCAGCACCAGATCAAAATCTGGGATATGTAGAAACTGGTCATTCTGGGCAGAGGGATGGACAGTTGAACTCATTTGAGAGATTGTTGTACCCTAGGGGGTTTGATTACTTCCAATGGGGTAGCACATACTCATGAGTTGCTATCTTAAACTAGTGAAAGGTTTGATTATATTTCCTACTCAAGTTTCTTTTTCTAGAGACCATGTTTGTGTCGTACTGAAGATAAAATGGTAGTATACGTGATGACAAAGTGATATTAATTTCTCGTAGTGACCAAATCTAGTTGATGTGAACTTCCAAAGAGGAAGTCCATCAAGTTGGATTTAACTAGTTTGTATTTGGTCTGGTAATGATGTAGCTTGTGCAAAGTTATTACATTATCTATATACGAGATGTATCGCATGTTTACTGCCATTACGTTTTTACGCCTATTTTATTGGACTGTATGAAGTATGTTATGGGACTGATGTTATTGTCGTATGGTTGCAGATGGTTCATACTCGGGCCACGCATGAGGTCGGTGGCTCTAGTCAGCAAGGGGTGATGACTCCCAACCACCTGCCTACGACAGCACCCCGCAGCAACAACCACCACCGCCGCCTCTGCTTACACAGCGGATGTGATCACGGCGCTGGTGGGCAATCGTGAGGAGCAGACCGATCTGCTTCGCACGATCGTGCAGAATACGTCCCAAGCGGGGGGCGTCAAGAGAGGGGGCCTCATGATCCCCACACTACGACGTACTCGGATTTCATGAGTACGCATCCTCCTGTGTTCACCGAAGCGGCAGAACAACTGGAGGCCGAGAACTGGCTGTGGACGATTGAGTCCAAATACGTGCTGCTCCAATGCACGGAGCGGCAGAAGACTCTCTTTGCGGCGCAGCAGCTGCACGGTGCCACCGGTGCGTGGTGGGCGAACTATGTTGCCTCACTGCCTGCTGGCCACGCCGTTGAATGGGAAGAATTCCGGGAGGCGTTCCGCGCCTATCATATCCCTCGCGGGATAATGAAGAGGAAGTTCCAAGAATTCTTGGAACTAAAGCAAGGCGGGAGGAGTGCCCACGACTACTCCCGTGCGTTCAACCATCTGGCACAGTATGCGTCGGATTATGTCTCCACCGAGGAGAGGAAGCGAGAGCAGTTCTATCGGGGGTTAAATCCCGAGATGAAGACGCATCTCGTACAATGCAATCGCAGAATTTTCAATGACCTCGTCAACGCCGCGATCATGCAAGAGGATGCTCAGCGAGAATTGGTGGCTGAGCAGCGAAAGCGAAGTGCTCCACCAAGCAGTGGGGGTGGAGCTCCTCAAAAATACCGCATGGTGTATCAGACACCATCCGGTCAGCAGTGGCATCCACCGGCACGACCTCAGCAGTCCGGGGGTCGTTCTTTTCAGCCACCCCTGTTCCGACCGCCGATGCCACCACCGCAACCGCAACAGTAGTAGCAGCAGATGGTACCCAGGGCGTTTCCACCACCACAACGCGCTTCGGGTTTCCGTCCGCCGATCAGCGGAGGACCGCCTCGCTACACCTGCTATACGTGTGGCCAGGCGGGCCATTTCTCAAAGGACTGTCCTCAGGGGCAGCAAAGCAGCGGGAAAGCCCAATATCAGGGCGGTACTCGAGGCTGACCTCCGGTCAAGAAGCGAGGTCAGCGAACTGGGGGTGTTCGCAACCTCAAAAATGAGGACGCCGCGGAGGGATAAAACGTGCTGGTGGATACGTTCACTCTCAACGATCAAGCCATCATCATTTTATTTGATTCTGGTGCAACCCACAACTTGATAAGTGCATCATATGTGGTTAAGCATCAACTGGAAGTCTTTCAAACCGAGTGCTCTTATATGATTTGCTCACTGGGAGGGAAGATTTCAGCAACTATGATGATTCCGAAAGCAGCACTGTGCTTAGGTGGGAAGATATATCCCACTACTATGATTATTCTTGAGGGGCAGAAGATTGATGCAATCTTAGGGATGTCATGGCTAAGTTATCATGGCGCTGTCCTTGAAACATTATCACGGACGGTTTACCTCAACTCCCCACTACACCGTCCGCAGGCCCTCATAATAGACAATCAAGTCCGGGAAGTTTCAGCCGCCTATAATACTGAAGCTTCCAAGTTAGAGGGCATCCCTGTAGTCCGAGAGTATCCCGACGTGTTCCCGGATGATCTTCCGGGCATGCCACCTGAGAAGGATGTGGAGTTCAAGATAGAACTTGCACCCGGGACTACTCCCATATCACGGAGACCGTACAAAATGGCTCCGAATGAGCTGGCTGAGTTGAAAGAACAGCTCAATGATTCGTTGAGCAAGGGTTTCATTAGACCGAATTCCTCGCCTTGGGGATGCTCGGCGCTGTTCGTCAAGAAGAAGGATGAAACCTTGAGGCTGTGTATGGATTACCGGCCGCTCAACACCGTCACCATCAAGAACAAATATCCACTGCCCCGCATTGACATTCTGTTTGATCAGCTTGTGGGTGCAAGTGTGTTCTCCAAGATGGACCTTCGCTCCGGGTATCATCAAATAAGAATACGGGCGGAAGATATCCCGAAGACGGCTTTCTCGACGAGATATGGCCTATACGAATATCTTGTCATGTCTTTTGGTCTCACTAACGCTCCAGCACATTTCATGTATCTCATGAACTCGGTGTTCATGCCGGAGCTGGACAAGTTCGTTGTGGTGTTCATTGATGATATCTTGGTTTACTCCAAGTCAGAAGTAGAACACGCCGAACACCTGAGAATCGTCCTTCAACGACTACGAGATCATAAGCTTTATGCCAAGTTCAGCATATGCGAGTTTTGGATCAGCCAAGTGCCATTTTGGGACATATTATCTCAGTGGAAGGCATTGCGGTTGACCCAAGCAAAGTTGAGCAAGTGCTGAAATGGAAAGCCCCCACTTCTGTCCATGAAGTCATGAGCTTCCTCGGTTTAGCGGGATATTACCGGAGATTCACTCCAAGCTTCTCCAAGCTTGCTAAGCCAATGACAGAATTATTGAAGAAAGGAACAAAATATGTTTGGAACTCAGCATGTGAAGGAGCGTTCGAAGCATTGGTGAAGCATCTCACCACAGCCCTGGTCTTAGCTCAACCGGATACGACCAAGCCCTTTGACGTGTATTGTGATGCGTCCAGTATCGAGCTCGGCTGCGTGTTGATGCAACAAGGACGTCTGGTCGCGTATGGCTCACGCCAACTTCAAAACCATGAGAAGCACTATCTGACTCATGATCTTGAGCTCGTTGCTGTGGTTTTGGCGCTGAAAATGTGGAGGCACTATCTCCTGTGGAATTTGGTGTATCTCTATACCGACCACAAGAACTTAAAGTATATCTTCACCCAGAAGGAGCTGAATATGAGGCACACTTGTCTAAATTCTCCATTCATCCAGGCAGCAACAAAATGTACCACGATTTGAAAAGAAAATTTTGGTGGACACGGATGAAGCGGGAAGTGGCTAAATACGTATCCGTGTGTGATACGTGTAGGCGAGTGAAAGCGGATCACATGAGAAAATCAAGGCTGTTACAACCCCTGAGAATTCCAGCATGGAAGTGGGAAGATGTGAGCATGGATTTCATTGTGGGATTACCCCTGACTTCCAACAAACATGATTCAATTTGGGTAATCGTTGATCGGTTAACTAAGTCAGCTCACTTCATTCCCGTACATACACATTTCCATGCCAGCAGGTATGCGGAGCTGTACATTGCAAGAATTTTATGCTTGCATGGAGTACCCAAGACCATAATCTCAGATCGAGGGGCACTGTTTGTGGCTCGTTTCTGGGAGCAGTTGTACGCTGCCTTGGGTACTAAGCTGATTAGAAGCTCCGCCTATCACCCTCAGACAGATGGGCAAACTGAGAGGGTGAATCAAATGTTAGAAGACATGTTGAGAGCGTGTGCCATCCACCACGGTAGAAATTGGGATGATCATCTACCGTTGGAGGAATTCACGTACAACAATGGCTATCAATCGAGTATCGAGATGGCACCATATGAGGCTCTCTACGGTTGCAAATGCCGCACCCCTTTGAACTGGTGCGAGTCTGGTGAAAGGGTCACGTTCGAGGTTGATGTGGTGAACGACACCGAAGAGCGTGTTCAGATTATTCAAGCCAACTTGAAGCCGCTCAATCCTGGCAGAAAAGTTATGCTGATAAGAGGCGTAGGCCGCTGCACTTCGACGTCGGGGAACACGTGTAACTCCGTGTATCTCCAATGAAGGGCGTACACCAATTCGGCATAAAGGGGAAACTCGCTCCCGATTTGTTGGACCCTATGCTATCACCGAGAAGTGTGGACCAGTGGCGTGTCGACGAGAACTACCGGCGTCGCTCGCTGGTGTTCACGACGTTTTCCATGTTTCAAAACTACGGAAATGTCTAAAGTATATGGCTGCTGTTCCCACAAAAGACATTGGCAAGCTGCAACCGGATTTGACGTATGCTGAATATACGGTAGCGATTATTTATGAGAAGGCTCGGACCACACGTAATCGAACGCTGTGGTTCTACAAGATATTGTGGAGCAACCACACCGCTGAGGAAGCGACGTGGGAGAGCGAGGAATTCCTTCGCTCCAATTACCCGGATTTCATGGCAGCTCATCACAGGTAATTTCTCTCACATCTTTTCCTCTTCTTTTGTAATCTCGGGATGAGATTCTTTTAAGGGGGGAGAGATGTGAAATCCCAAAGTTCTAGCAAGTGGGGCCGCAATTCACACCAAGAAAATGTGAGGGAATTTAAAGTTTTGAATACAACGGTGTGAGCTCCAAGTGCTGAAGTAAACGGGCAACAATGTCCAACCACGAAGACCTAAATTTACCATTTTGTTCTTCACACATCCACAGGTAGCCCGGCAAGTTTTCAGCTCATTTGGAAAAGATTTCCTAGTTGTTGGAATTAAAATGGGAGACAATTCGAATTTGAATTCAAATTTCAGTTTCAAATTCCGACTTCAATGAAATTCAAATTTGAGGGCATCATTGTGTTCCTCATACTCCTTTTAGCTTATCCTCCAAGTTTGGTCAAATTTGGAGTTTGTTTGCTAGCTCAAATGGAATTGGGAAGAAAAGAAGAGGGAAAAGGGGGCCCACTGGTCAGTAGACTTAACACCAAAGTCTTATCTGTTTTTCTTTCCACTCGAATGCAGCGCGCGTGCGTGCCAGCTCCCGAGCGCCGGTGCTCGATGCCCAACCGACGTGCCTCACGCCACTTCCTGCTCTGGGGCTGAGGACGCCGAGTGCAGCACATGATCAACACGCCGGCCCACGTGAACCTCCCTCACCCTCTCCAGTCTCCCTCGCACAACCGAAGAACCGCGCCGCCCGACACCCTCTCTGCTCCCCGGCGCCCAGCTGCTAGGAGCTCATTCGTGGCCGACGCCCACACAGAAAAGACCGCCATAAGGTGCTGAACACAACCATTCCGACGTCCCCTTCTCTCTCGCACGATCGGTGGAGAATTTTGCCATTTATTGCGTCGGTACTCATTGAGCCGAGCCGCACCAATCTTCCAAATTCGTGGTGATCCTTCCACCATCACGTGTACTGAGCTATAGACATGATCTAGACTCTCCCACGCTTGTCTAGGATCAAGAACCATTGACTTTCATCGAGTTTTGGTGCTGTTCTTCGAGAATTTTGCACCGGTACCGGTTTTGGCCCTAGGTCGCAGATGAGCTCGTATTTGCAGCCTCTTTTGAGCTGATGTGAGCTCGTGCCGGTAACAAGGGATCCACCACGGTGCTCTAGGAAGAAAAACCGAAGAATTCGAGCCATGCTAGCATGAATATGACGCCACCGAAGTCTAACCGCCGCTGAAGCTCGTCGCGGAAGGGTTTCCGGTGACCGGGGTCCTCGGCCGACCACGGGGATGAGTTTCGCGTGGTCCAAAAGGGGGAGGCGGCAAGTTTAGGGGCAAGGGAGGGCCGTGAAGGCACTTTCCGTGGGGCTTGCCTGAGAGCGCCGCCTCAGCTCGGCTGTTGGTGCGAGGAGGAAGAAAGAACTGTGCTGTGGGGCCTGCGCAAGAATTTAAACATTTCTCCCAATTTTCAGTTTAGTTCAACTTCTATTGCTCATAACTTTTGATAGGAACCTCCAAAAATTGTGAACTTGCTTAGAAGGTCTAGTAATGACGAAATAGACTTTTATTTGTACAGATATCAAATGAACTTTGTTTCAAATTAAACTTGGTCAAGTCTCTGGTTAGTATCATACCAAGCCACCATAAAAATTTCAGAGCCAAAGGGGAGGGCTAGATAGAGTTATGGTCTTTACATATTCAATTTAACACATTGCATTTAAATTGACATATTGAACATTGCTTACGTGTAGTCGCTGAAGGCGAAGAGACCCCGGAAGTTTGGACTTCCTACTTCCAGACGAAGCGCTAACATCTGACCAGCAGCAACAAGGAAAGCCCCGGTTTGCATTTAACAAAGTTTATAAATTTTTGCTTTATATACATATTTAGCTTGAGGTATTTATGTGCATTAGGTGTAGGATGGCTGAAACCCAAAGGCATAGCCAGATTATTCCCACAAGAGTGAGGGTAGTGTATAAGTCCTCGAGTAGTATATGCTTGGCCTCATGTGTTTGGACTTCGGTACAAGTCGAGTAGTTGGAATCTACTCGCGAGTATAGGCTTGGGACAAACAGGATTGGTTTGAGTGATGTGAGATCACTTTAGTAAGAAAATGAGACTAGGCAGGGGATAGAATGCAGCAAGAGGAAGTCTTGTGGGTGCAGCCCTGTCCGTGTCGATTGAGGACTGATCCGTGTGTGGCCCACGCTGATCAAGTTTGAACGTACCGAAGGCATATCGGATATATGGGCCCCGATAAACTGATGTAACCTATACCTCCTGGCGTCGAGGCATAACGCACCGGTTTATAGGTGTAGGTTGAGGGCAGCAAGGTGGAAATCTGCTAACGGGCATAGAGAGATGCTCCGTGTAGGTAACCTCCTGTCTGTTTGGGTGCGACCGGTTCGACGTTTGGGCTGTTTGGTGAAAGGTTGTCCTGTACGACATTGAGTGAGCGTGCTGTGCAGCTCCACGGGTGGGCGTACATGACGTGCTCTTCGGGTATCCCTGCAGGTTTATATCGAGTCGATTCGCCGTCCCTCGCGGTGATGAGTACCACTTGGTCACTGAGTCGTGACGTAGGTTAATATATGAAATGATGTGTTTCAATATTTCTGTTATGATTAACGTGTATTGCTACTTGTGTGCCACCAATTATCGCTTACTAAATTTCAGATTCATGAACTGTTAACTTGTGGCTAAAAGATGAATTAAGGATGAACTTGTAGGCGTGTCCTTTGCTGCAACGTGCCATCCCATGTTGGTTATGAACTGCATGTAGAGTTCCATGTATAGGTGAGTTGGTTAAGACTTGCTGAGCCATCGTGCTCACGGTTGCTGCTATTGAGTGTTTACAGGTGATGACTACCCCACGGACTCAGGGTACGAGTCCACCGGCGAGGGCTACCCTCCGTCGGGGACCACGGCTGAGTGGGAGCCGTACACGCCATGCTGAGCTGAGGAGTGAAGCTAGTGTGGGTTGTCCATAGGGCTGGGCAACCGACTTTTGCTAGTTAGGTGGGCGTGAGTTGTATAAATTTAGCTTCCGCTGTTATAAACTCTATACGTAGTTGTAAACTGAAGCTTTGTACTACTTTGTGCATATTCAGTCGTTTTCTATGTAATACAACGTTTGCCTTATGATGCGTGCTGTCAGGTTTGCATCGTGCGGCACCACCCTCTGAGATCCTGAGCTTACGGATTTTGGTCCGTCACAGGACAGCGCTTACATGCACCCCCAAGACATATGAAGTCTCGAGATGCATGATTTTCTGACATAGACAAGTAAGTTAGGTTGCCACCTTCATAATATGCTAATATAGTAGTCCTTATCTGGGCCTAGTACCGTTTCCTCACCGTATCCTATGTTTTTGTCATAATACGATCCTTATTCCGTGCGCTATTAGCAATGCGGCTCTGATACCACGCTGTGAGGGCCTAGAACCAATTACGGGGCCGTGCCGCTCGCCTGGGAATCGCATTGGGTGGTGCCGTGCGATGCGGCACCCAACAGCACATATAATTAAGCATCCTATTACATAAATCAAGCGGAAGCTTACAAAGTGTGAATTTTGCAAATACCTCTCAAAATAATCTATAGCGGAAGACTGATACAACTCACATCTCATATCTATGCTAAGCAACAGAGAAGACGTCCAGCCTGCGGACCCTTCTCATTAGCAACACGATCACAATAGCAGCGGCATGGGTTTCTATGAGTTCACCACTCGGAGAGTTCCGAGACTCATCGGACAACCGTACTTATCAGCGTAGTGTTATTACCATCAAAACAACTCATGTTGTATCCGTGAGCATAAAGCTCAGCAAGACTTAACCATCAACCCTAGTCATGAAACTCTAGATGCTGAAAATAGAGGGCTGAATATAGAAGTTTGAACAAAATATAAACTTGAGCTAAAGGAGAGTCCTTACTTCAAGTTTTTAGCAACTTTTATATCCCTCGCACAATTTACATCGAGACTCCACAATCAAACAAGAAATGCTTCATCTCGATGCCTCTTGCCCGAGGAGAATGTAACTTTAGTGAGCTACCCTAGACCCATACAGACCTTGCGCCATCAACGCCGAGACTCCACAATCAAACAAGAAACGCTTTGTCTCGAAGCTACTAGCCCAAGGTGGAAAGTAAATTTAGTGAAGGTGTTGATCATCCCTCATCTCCAATATGAGGATTACTCACAGAGCATATTAACTTTTTCCCAGTTTCTTACTACGTCACGACGCAGAGAACAAGTATGCTCACTACCACGAGCGACGGTGATTCAAATCAAAAACACCTGGCTGACACGACACATACGCCATCCGAGATTGGTGATCAACCGACCCCTCAACATCGTATGTGGCAACCTTTCACACGACACCCAAATATCGAACCGGTCCGACCAACTTGGATTAAGTCGCACTATCGCAAACCCTCATAGAGCCGACTTCTCTATCTTTGCATCATCTGCATAAGATGGTGGGGATTGCCTCGACACCCAAGTTAACATGTTACATCGGTTTCCTGGGTACCATATAGCCAGTATGCATCCGGTACACAACTCAAACTTGTCCCATAGGGACGCACACGAGAACGGTCCTTAATCGACTCAGACAGAGACTAGGTTCACAGGACCACGTCCTTGAGCCTTCCATCCATACTGCCCGGTCTCCATTCTGAACTATGAGGATCAATTCCCAACTCTTCCGATTGATCCCCCTTAATCCTGGTTCACGAGTAGGAAACGGCCTACTCAAGTTATGCCTCTTTTAATCTGCTTTTGTTAACTTGAGACCAGCAGTTATAATGAATTGATAACCTACTCTAAATCAAACCCCAGGGTTTTTCTGGGTCATGCATGTGGAGGGTCATACAAACCTAGCCATAATGCAAAACTAATATTGTAGGCAACATAAAGTGTATACAAATAAAAACTTGCAAATTTAGATGCAAACCGGGGCTTGCCTGTTTTGCAGGGTCTAATAGTATATAATTCAGTTAGAGTATTGTCTCCCTTGAGGCTTGATTAACTGATCCACTTCAATGGATTAACTCCGTCTAATTTCTCCATTGATTGCCTCCGTCGTAAGTCCTATTGATATGTATATGAACATGTTCTTATAATGCAATTTAAAGAAGTAAAGACTCAGACTCGTTAATAACAGGGAACTGTGTGGGAGTACTAAGAATGAAGTTATTGTCCCTGCTGTTCAGATTAATTAGAGGAAAAACCACCTGTCCATAAGGAGTTCCCTTAACATGTTCTATGATTCCTAATGGACATGTGACATGAGTTGAAGTTGTTTGAAAGGAACTAAAGGTCCTGATCTCCAATGACTTCGAAATTTTTACATGAAGTCATACACTACACAGAGACTTAGCTAGCCAAATTGCAGCTAATGTGGGTGGAAATTGTGTCTCCCATAATTCCCACCATAATTCTCTATGTGTTGCTCACATACATAAGCATGGAGAACAAGAACAGAGAGATCTAAGGCTCAAATTGAGCTGATAATTTGCATGTGAGTTCATGGTAACATGAAAGTAATTTGGTACAAAATTCAGGCCTTTTACTTGAGTAGTTCCTCCAGAATAGTTCCTTAAGCATTTCTACTAAACGAATTAATTCTGAAGTACTGTGCATTTTCATGCCCAATTCAGTGAATTACAGTTTCAAGTATGACTAGTAGAGCAGGCCTGAATTTTCTACACAATTTGAATCACCCAATTTGGAGTTTGCTACACAGAGATATGAATTTCTAAAGTTGGAGCTAAACCTGGAATTGTTTTTCTATTGCAAATGAATTGGGCCCACGGTTTAAACTCCAGCCACTGGAATTCAAGCCACACCGGGTCCACACCATTTTGGCGCGCAGCCACAGAGGATCCCAGAGCCACAGCGGATCAGAAATTTAAACCCCGGTCGCTGACACGCGGGACCCGCCCAGGTCTTCTTCCTCCTCAGGCTGTTTCCCGCGCTGCTCCCTCGCCGGCCCTCAACCGGAGCTCGCCAGACCGGCGTTTCCGGCCATCTCCCGGCCGGAGACTCGCCGCCCGTGAGTTTGGGAGGCCGGGGAACACGTCTGTGAGGTCTACTCGGTCTGCCAAGGGTCGGAACACCATCGGCGACGTGCAGCGGCCTCGGGAGCACTTCGGCACCGCCGGCCCGCCAAAAGCTCGGCCAACACGCTCTAAAGCACCAGAGAATGATTGGGAAGCTCGGCAAGTAGGAACCCGCACGCGAAAACACCTCCAAATGGGTTCTCACCGTGCACCCGATCCGTGCCGCCAAAAACACGCTAGGAAAAGCTTAAAATACGTCACTCTGAGTCGGTTTTACGCTAGGGCTGCTAAAGAGAAGATGATCACCGGCTTGTCCAGCCCGTGTGTGCGAAATTTGGTGAGCTAACAACAATAAGGGAGAGAGAATTTGGAGTTCCTGTACCGGATGGTCCGTGGTGGTGCACCGGGAGAAAAACTCCGAATCCGGCTGCTAGAGATCACCGCTTGAGCTGAGCTTCGGGGAGAAGAACCACGGTGTTCCAGCGCACCTCTGAGCGTCTTTGCTTGAGCATGAAACCCACTGTGGTGAGCTGTACGCGTGAACACCGATCGCCGCTTTGTTTTAGGTCGCCGTGGAGGAGCCGTTCTAGGGCTAAGGAACCCGTAACTCAGGCTGTTTTTGTGCCGAGGGAGTGGAGGATGAGCGTGAGGTTTCACCGGTTCCCGACTGTTTTTGAGAGGCGGCGGCAAGCTGCTGGTTTCTGTTCTTGTGTGAGGAGGAAGCAATGAACAGGGGCTCAGTCGATGAGGAAGTGGATCACGCCGAGCGGTAAGGCAGCACACGAGCTGCTCTCCAGCGCGTGTAATTTAGCAAGGAGGTGGCCCGGCAGCAGCCCTCGGTGGCGCCTGTTGAGCGTTCGGCTGCTCGAGTCTGAACAGAGGCTACGTCGGTTGCTTCAGTGGAAACAGAGAAGAGTTGCTTTAGGTGCAAGTCAAATTTTTTGCTCAGTGAAATGTGGGCCCCACTGTCCCCCTTATCCCCTCAAATTTCCTAAAAGTTGGCAAATGACTCCATTCAATTGTGGGAAGTTTGATTCCGAACTGAATTTGAAGAATTGGACAAGTTTCATCCAAATTCACATTTGAATTTGAATTCCTATGCAATTTAAAGTACATTTGAAAAATGGGTAGCAAACATTTCCAAAATTCAAGAAACTTTGCCTACCCCCTAATTTGGACCTACGGAATTCAAATATGAAATCTGATTTTTGTTGGCTGCTGCAAATGAGGTTTTGAGCACAACAGTTTGCATTCCTATTTGTTGCCCTCATTTGAAATTTGAGTTGAACGATTTGAGTTCACACTCTGAATTTCTATTCCCCCTTGCACATGAGAGCTTACACATGGGTTTTAACTTAATTTTGTCCCCCAAACACTCACTTGATCCTAGGCTACAGTGGTGGGACACTCATGTGTGTCATCACATGTGGAAAAATTTAAAAAAGTCCCAATTTTTACAAACTTGAAACCAGATGGTTTTCCAACTTCAGTTCATTTGTATTCAAAATTTTGGGACCTTTACACATCTCCACTGGACCGGGGCGCCAAGCTCGGTTTTTCTCCTCGGCACCGTGTCGAGCCGCCGCTACAAAGCTTCGTTGCCCGGCCGCAAGAATCCTTCTTCCCTCAAGTTTTGCGCATCAAAAGGTTCTGTAAAGTCCCCAAAAAGTGGTAGCAAGAATTTTCAGCTCATGTACACTTAGGAAAAATGAGGGGAATTAAAACTTTGAATTGTAACGGTGAAGGTTCAAAGTGAGGATTCAAACTTCCCAAAACTCCCAAACATGGAGATCTAAATTCATAACTTGGATCTTCATAGTCCAAAGGTTCACCCTTCCAAATTTCAGCTCATTTGGAGGAGTTTCAATATTTGTTTGAGATTAAAAGGAGAAACTCTCTAATCTGAATTTCAAATTCAGTTTCAAATTCCAACCCCATCAATTTGCAAATTTGGTTCCAAAAATGTGTTCTCCACATTTGAAATAACAGCCATGCCAAAAATCAGAAATTTTGGGCCTGGTTTGCTATGTTTTTGGAGCAAGACAAAGGGGATAATTCAAATTCATTTCAAATTCAAATGATCAAACACAATTCAAATTCTACACCAGAATTCAAACCATTTGAATTCAGCATATTCAAACTTTAACTTTGGAGTGAAGTAAGGCATTCAATTGTGAGTAGCTGGGGGGAAAATTTGGATTAAGAAAATGAAGTGGTGGGGCCCAACAGTCAGCCTCACAAATTTCCTTTTCCCCTCCCTCTCTGTTTCCCGGGTGATCACAGCGCGACAGCTCCCGGAAAAACTCTCCGCCCGACGTCCACCGAGCTGCTTCACGCGCCGCTCCTGACGTCGGCTCGATCGCGGGGTGATCAAGCGGTGACTGAGTGCTTCTTCTCTCTTCCTCACGCTAAACCGCGGACACCACAGCCTCTGTTCTGCTCCCACGCGCGAACTCGAACTGCCGACGCTGTCTCTGCCGATTTCGATCGCAAGCCGGCGTTGATTCCTCCCTGCTCGAGTTGCCAACATAAAAGGGGAGCGCCGACGTGGGTATAAGGTAGTCCCCTGCTCAGCTTTGACGCTTGGGACTGCTGTTGGCCTTAATTAGAGGATCGGTGCCAAGAACTGAAGCCACCGGCGGGAACCGAAGTCGGGCCACCGTGGACAGAGCGCCTCGGTCACCCTCTTCCCCAACTTTCTGTACACGAAAGGTGCGTGTATATGTCCTGGTCGTGTAGCCGGAGGCCGTTTAGCGGTTGCTAGAACCGGTGGCAAGAATTTTTCCGTTTTCCAAAACTGGGTGCAGGCGGGTAGGGCTCGGTCTAACCAAAAATTAGTGGTGCACGATCCATTAGAGCTCGAGCAAGCTTGCACACAGCTTCCATACTACCTAGCGCCTCTCCTCGACGAAGAACCGAGCAAAAACATCAAGAAATGAGGGAGTTCTAGCTGTTTTCTTAGTCGCCGGTGCAAAAGCACCTCAGGTCACCGTGGAGCCACCGGTTGCCGGCTGTTTTACCGGCGGCCGAGGCCATTACTAGCTTCTGCACTGTCGGCTGATGCTCCCGAGGCAAAAATCTGAGCGGTTGAGGAGGTATGGGGCTCGGATGACCTCGCCGGAACCCTAGGGGCACGCTGTCACCATGGCGCACCGCCCTCCGGGCATCGCCGGCCGCCGGAGACCATGCCAGAGAGTTCAACGTGCCAAGTTAGTGGGGGGCGGCAAGTTTGAAGCCGGGGGTTGGCCGGGAAGTTGACTCCGGCGGCCCTCACCGGAGCACGCCGCCGCTGCCTCTGTTTTCGCGCGAGGTAGAAGACAGGGCTGATGGGTGGGGCCCACAGCCAGGATTTAAACATTTCCAGATTTTCCTAATGCAGTTCAAACTTTGGAGACCCATAACTTTGTGTAGAAAACTCCAAAAAGGGTGAGACCAATTTTTTTGGAATCCTCAGGAGGAGTACTTCACAGAGAAACAAATTGCTTGCTATGAAAATGCCCAGGAATTTCTGTAGAATTGTTTTAATAAATCCTTTAGAGATTTATTCCAGGAGCAATTCTTTAGGAAACATTCCCAATTTTGGGCAGCAAGACCTTTTCATAGTTACTGATCTCCAGTAAACATTTGGGCTTCATTGGAGTTCAATTGGTAGGCTAAATTGCCTTCCAAAGTTTAGCCTTTATTTGGAAATTCAAATTTAAACAGAAACATTTCAGAACTCCTGTCCAACTTCAAAAATTCATATATCTCTGTTGGTAGCTCTAAAAATGGTGAAACAAATTTTGTTAGAACCATGGAGACTTACCCTAATCATATCTTCCACTGTTAGCTATGTCAAAGCTCCTGATTTGGGCTCAAAATTCAGAGAAGCCTTGTGCTTGTGGGAATTTGTGAGACCACAATGCGCAATGACATTTCTCCAAATTTTGCTCAGATCATGCTTAGAGAGTCTAGTATCCACTGTAAAAATTCCAAAGCCAATTAAGGAACATAAATAGAAGTAGCTATGAATAGAAGTTCAATTCTTATAAATCCCTAAACTTATACACATATTTTGCTACATTTCGTTTAGTGACCGAAGTTGAGGAAGCAGTGAGTGGAGGTCTCACGTGCGTAGCCCTGTTGGTGTCGATTGAGAACCGAGTCATGTGCGGGCCTGCTGAACAAGTATCGAACAGTACCGGATGGCATACTGACATAAGCAGGAAACTGATGTAATTGGTTAACCTGGGTGTTGAGGCTTACCCAACCGTAAATCGGAGTGGATTGAGGGTAGCATGGTGTAAATATGCCGGTGGGCACAGTCACACTCCACGTGGGGACTTCCTGCCCGTTACGGATGGACCGGACTGGCATTTGGGTTGCCTTTGAAAGGTTGTTGCATACAACAGAGTAGGAATGGGTGTGGAATCACGCTTCTGAAAGTGGGTGTATGCAACGTGTTGTCCGGGTGTCTCCTGATTGCAATCACCGTTCCTCGCGGTTATTTGAGTATCGCTTGTTTACTGTTCTGTGACGTAGTAAGAAGAACAATAAGCCAGACAAGTGATAATATGCTGTGATGAATTATTATGTTCTGAAACCATGTTTGCTGTAGATGTAGAGCTAATTAAGTTTATCTTCCACTTTGGGCATCACCACATCGGAGGAAAGCGTTTTTTGTTTGATTGTGGACTTCCGATGTGAGGGCTGCCTAAAGCTCATTAAACTGTTTCTATAAAATTGAAATTAAGGATCAACATGTAGGCGTGTCTTTATTGCAAAGTCCTTGTCCTATATTATACCTCCTGGCATGTAGAGTTCTATGACTAGGGTGTCGGTTAAGTCTTGCTGAGCCATCATGCTCACGGTTGCAATATTTGAGCTATACGCAGGTGAGAGCTATGAGGAGGGGTCCGAGGACGAGGCGATGCCCCCGTCGGGGTACACGGCCGAGCTGGAGCCCTGCACGCCGCCGTGATCTCCGGTTCCATGCTGCTAGTGTGTAGCGTACCCGGGCTGGACGGCTGCACTTTTGCGTAGATAGGAGTAGAGAGTAGCTATGTATATACTTCCGCTGTATAGTTAAGCTTTTGTACAAAGACTTTCGCTGTTTTATATCAAATAAAAGTTTGTATGTTGTTCTTTAATCTTTTCGTGTGTGTTGTTGGGTGCCGCATCGCACGGCACCACCCTCTGTGATCCTGGAGTGGGTGAACCACGGGGTGGTCCCCACAGTCGTGGTATCAGAGCCGCGTCGGGAATAGCACGCTCGAAAAGAGCCTATTTTAAAAACTTAGAAGTAGTCGAGTGAGGATTAGTCATTAAGCCCACATAACGTCTATGGTAGTAGTAGATATTGAAGTGGAAAAGCTAACATACTTGTTATACATTCTGTAACGATGCTCCGACGTTAGGTAAGAGGTAAGGTACGCTACCGCAGGCGGATCAATTGCGGCAACTCACCATAGGAGTAAGACTATTGGAGGATATACCGTGGCTTGGCACGGTAGTTAATATGAGTCTCTGAACCTCTTCATGGTTCTGAGAGCATATGAAAACGTTGATCTACAGCGCGCTTTAGGCAAAAGCGAGAATACCCCATCATGTGGTAAGCAACACGATAGTATGCAACTCTTGAACGTTCAATGTTCAAAGGGCCATACGCAGTGCTCGCCATCGGTGTGCCTCAACGGTCATGAGGTAGTAGGTGGTATCCGTTGGGGTGATAAAATTCCCAACCGTGACGACCCGTTCGCGCTCTACTCGGGTTCCCCGTCGTGTGGTGTCGAAACACGACCATGTACCTTGAGACGTGGCTTGCCTCAAGGACGATCCGTATGGCAATCATACGGACCGTATGTTTTTATTATGATATGGAACTGCCTGAAATGGCAAAAACCAATGTGTGCACCATTATTGTGTGTTCTTCTGCAGGTACATTAACCACGTTAGTGCATGACGTTTAGAAACCGTTTGTGAGTGGCGTTCCTAGTTCCACCATTTGACACGTATATGCCGGAATACCGGCTTAGGATTTTTATTTGGTGAGGAAACGTAGTACCGAGACTGCATAAAAGGATATTTTGCAAATAAAAGAGTTAAAATGAGGTTTGTGATTTCCATTTAGGGGTTAGTAAACTCCTATATTGAACTGATAGTCAATTGGGAGTATAGATTCAACCTCAAAAACTTAGGAACAGTTTCCCCTGTTTTTGGCAGAAATTTTGCTGAACTTGAACAGGGCATAACTTAAGATTGGTTGAACCAATGGAGGTGTGGGATACCATTCTGGAAAGGTTTTGAAGTCCTATACAACGTTTCTGTAGAGCTTCAGAACAAAATCTCCCTCCAAAGGGATGAAAATCTCAGATGAGTAGGTACTGTCAAGAAACAGGGCAGACCAAAAGCTCTCTGGAGTTTTCTGTATTTCAACCACAACTTCCTGTAGAAAAATTTCCAAGGGTCAAGAAAGACACCGTTGGAAAGTACAGGAAATGTGCTACAACTTTGTTGTTGAACGCTAACCAGATTTTGCCTCTAAGATGGTCAAGACTGTTCAATTATTCCAACTGGTCTGCTGGTCCAGAAGCTGGACAGTGAACACCATGTTGAAGTGTTTCAACCAAAACATTTAGTTTCACCTTTCGACATCCAGTGGCTGTTGTAAAACAGCGAATGGAGTCAAAAAGTTTATGCATTCGACATATCACTTTGATCTAGTGCATGTTTGGGTCCAGTACAATAGCGAGAGATTACGCATGCTAACACACTTAACATCCCGTGGTGACCTACGATGGTCGAAATGAACTTTTAACCCATAAAGTTCAATACCTTGGAACTCGATCGTGTGACATGGTCCAGGGATGTATATGTTGTATAAAGTTTATACTTTATCCATATGTGTGATTATGATGTGTATCATTTATTCCATTCTCGCACTACTATTGTATAAACTGGATGCAATAAACCAACATGTGCTGATCGTTTGAATGGTATGAATGCAGAATGGTGCGTACACGGTCCACGCAAGAGGAGGGAGGTCCGAGTGAGGTTCGTGGTGATGAGTCTCCACCTCCGGAGCAAACCACGACGCAGCAGCAACCACCTCCTCCACCGCCAGAACTTCCAACGAATCTTGTGGAGGTTCTCGCCGCAGTGCCCGGCTCGCGCGACGAGCAAATAGAGTTGCTGCGGATGCTAGTCCAGCAGAATGCGTCCCATCAGGGAGGACGCCAAGACAATGGGCAATGCCAGCCCCAACAAAGTTCTTATTCAGAATTCCTGGCGACCCATCCACCGGTCTTCACGGAGGCCGAAGAGCCTTTGGAGGCGGACAGCTTTATCCGCACTCTGGAGGCGAAGTTCGGGCTGCTACGATGCACCGAACACCAGAAGGCGCTGTATGCAGCGCAACAACTTCAAGGAGAAGCTGGTACATGGTGGGCGAACTACATCACCTCATTACCGGCTGGCCATGCCGTCACATAGGCGGAGTTCCTGGAGGCGTTCCGCGCCTACCATATACCTCCCGGTGTTATGGAAAGGAAGCTCCAGGAGTTCCTGGCGCTACGGCAAGGCGAGAGCAGTGCTCATGAGTACTCCAGGTTATTCAACCGGCTGGCGCAGTATGCGCCAGGATTTGTGAGAACGGAAGACGACAAGCGCAACGCGTTCTTCCGGGACCTGAATTCCAAGATGAAGGTCCATGTCGCCCAAAGCAATCGCGGCACATTCAACGACCTCGTTAATGCCGCGATTTTACAAGAGAATGCTCAGCGCGAGCGAAGTTCTGATAAGAGGAAACGCAGCGCGCTGACAAGCAGCAGTGGTGGAGCGCCACAAAAATACCGCGTGGTGTATCGCTCACCATCCGGTCAGAGATGACAGCCACTGGCGAGACCGCCTCAGTTCCGCGGTTGACAATATAATGCGTCAGGCTTCCGACCAACATATCCACCACAGCAACAGCAGCAGCAAAGGATGGTTCCGCGTGCACCTCCGTTTCAACAGCGTGCACCAGGATTCCGTCCTCAAGTTGGAGGGACCCCGACACCTTACACGTGCTTCACGTGTGGCCGTGTCGGGCATATTTCAAGGGACTGCCCTGAGCCGCGACAGGGTAGGGGTGCCGCACCGTATCAGGGTGCTAATCAGCCCCGTAATCAGCCCAAGAAACCAGCACCAAAACCCGGCAACATCCACCACTTAGCCATTGAAGACGTGCCGGAAGGCGAACCCATTCTCGCGGGTACGTTTTCTTACTTAGATCATCCCGTAGTCATACTTTTTGACTCCGGTGCCACCCATAATTTCATAAGTCAGTCTTATGTTATTAAAAACCAACTGCCTATCATTCCCACAAATAATTCATATATGTTCTCCGGGTAGGAAAATAACAGCCGATAGAATGGTCTATAGAGCACCACTACAGTTGGGTATAAATCTATATCCGACTTCTCTAATCATGTTAGAGAGTCAAAAAATTGATGTCATTTTAGGAATGTCATGGTTACATCACCATGGTGCTATTCTTGACATCATTCCACGTGTGGTTCATCTAAACTCTCCACTTCATGAACCACATGTTCTTATTCTTGACCGCTCGGTTCAAGAAACTCCAGCCACATATAACACGGAAGCCACAAAACTTGAGTACATTCGTGTGGTCCATGAATACCCGGATGTCTTTCCGGATGATCTTCCGGGTATGCCACCCGAAAGAGATGTCGAGTTCAAGATTGAACCTGTACCTGAGACGACACCGATATTGCGAAGACCATACATGATGGCTCCGAATGATCTAGCTGAATTAAAGGAGCAGCTCAATGATTTAATGAAGAAGGGTTTCATTCGACCGAGTTCCTCGCCATGGGGATGCTCGGCGCTGTTTGTGAAGAAGAAGAAGGATGAAACCTTGAGGTTGTGTGTGGAATACTGACCTCTCAACGCCGTCACCATCAAGAATAAATATCCACTGCCCCGCACCTATATATTATTCGATCAACTTGTGGGTGCGAGTGTATTTTCAAAGATGGATCTTCGCTCCGGATATCCCCAAATCAAGATCCGAGCGGAGGATATTCCGAAGACGGCTTTCTCGACGAGATATGGGCTATATGAATACCTTGTCATGTCCTTTGGTCTCACCAACGCCCCGACACACTTCATGTATCTCATGAACTCAGTGTTCATGCCAGAGTTGGACAAATTTGTGGTGGTGTTCATAGACGACATCTTGGTTTACTCCAAGTCTGAAGAGGAACACGTCAAACATCTGCATATCGTGCTTCAACGATTGCGAGACCATAAACTTTATGCCAAGTTCAGCAAGTGCGAGTTTTGGATCAGCCAAGTGCCATTTCTTGGTCATATTATTTCTGCAGAAGGCATTGCAGTTGATCCAAGCAAAATCGAACAAGTGCTGAAATGGAAATCCCCCACATCAGTCCACGAAGTCAGGAGTTTCCTCGGGTTAGCAGGATATTACCGGAGATTCATACTGAATTTCTCCAAGCTTGCTAAGCCGATGACTGAACTGTTAAAGAAGGGGATCAAATATGTTTGGAGCTTAGCTTGTGAAGAAGCTTTCCAAGCATTGGTGAAGCATCTTACAACAGCCCCGGTGTTAGCTCAACCGGATACAACCAAGCCCTTCGACGTATATTGTGATGCGTCTGGCATCGGGCTTGGCTGTGTATTGATGCAAGGAGGAAGAGTGGTCGCTTATGGCTCACGTCAACTTTGTAACCACGAGCAGCACTACCCGACTCATGATCTTGAGCTTGCTGCTGTGGTGTTGGCGTTGAAAATGTGGAGGCACTATTTGCTTGGGAACATAGTGCACCTTTACACCGACCACAAGAGTTTGAAGTATATATTCACTCAAAAGGAGTTGAATATGCGGCAACGGAGATGGCTATAACTGATCAAAGACTATGATCGAGATTCACTACCATCCCGGTAAGACAAACGTGGTTGCCGACGCCTTAAGCCGCAAATCTCATGTCAACAATCTGTCCATCACCCCACTTGAAGAGGAGGAGCCGAGTCTGTACTTGGTTCCACATGGGGCATTATATAATCTTGCTCTTGTCCCTACCATATGAGAGGAGATTATGGAAGCTCAGAAGAAAGACATGGGAATGTCGTACATTCGGAGAAGAAGAAGAAGGGCGAAATGAAATGCTTCCGAAGGGATGAACACAGGATGCTATGGTTTAAAGACCGTATAGTGGTACCCCGTGACATGAAGCTTCGGAAGAAAATCTTGGACGAGGCTCATTTGTCCAAGTATTCTATTCATCCAGGCAGCAACAAGATGTACCAAGATCTGAAAACCAGGTTTTGGTGGACAGGGATGAAAAGAGAAATCGCAAAGTACGTATCCGAATGTGATACGTGTTGGCGGGTGAAAGCCAACCATATGTGTAAGGCCAGACAGCTGCAGCCATTGAACATTCCGGCATGGAAGTGGGAGGATATCAGCATGGATTTCATAGTCGGGTTACCTCTCACGTCTCACAAGCATGACTCGATTTGGGTGATAGTCGATCGACTAACCAAGTCGGCTCATTTTATTCAGGTACATACAAATTACGTGGCCAAGCAATATGCGGAGCTGTATATTGTAAGAATTTTATGCTTGCACGGTGTTCCCCGCTCCATTATTCCAGATCGCGGTGCGCTGTTCGTCGCTCGGTTCTGGGAACAGCTGCACGCATCATTGGGGACCAAACTGATTCGAAGTTCCACATATCACCCGCAGACGGATGGTCAAACTGAACGGGTGAACCAAGTGCTGGAACACATGCTACGCGCTTGTGCCATCCACCACGGCAAGAATTGGGACGATCATTTGCCGCTGGTGGAGTTTTCTTACCACAATGGCTATCAAGCTAGCATCAAGATGGCGCCGTATGAAGCTCTCTACGGCCGGAAATGTCGCACACCCCTCAACTGGTGCGAGTCCGGCGAGCGAGTTATCTACGGCATTGAACTTGTGAAGGAGGCTGAAGAACGAGTGCGAGTAATCCAAGCCAATCTCAAGGCTGCTCAATCTCGTCAGAAGACCTATGCAGATAAAAGACGCCGCCCTCTCCACTTTGACATCGAAGACCATGTTTATGTCCGTGTGTCTCCGATGAAGGGAGTCCATCGTTTCGGAGTGAAGGGTAAACTTGCGCCGCGGTTCATTGGTCTGTTCGCCGTCATTGAAAAATGCGGACCCGTGGCCTATCGCCTGGAATTACCAGCATCGCTCGCAGGCATTCACAACGTTTTCCACATCTCTCAGCTGAGGAAGTGCCTCAAACCCTCCGCTGAAATCCGCACTGAAGACATAGAAGTTCTTCAACCGGACCTCACGTACACGGAGTATCCAATCAGGATTATCGATGAAAAGACTCGCGCCACAAGAAACCGGACCTTATGGTTCTACAAGGTCTTGTGGAGTAACCATACTGCTGATGAAGCGACATGGGAAAGCGAGGAATATCTACGGACTAATTATCCGGACTTGCTATCATCATATACCCGGTAAAGTTTCCCCACTTTGCTTTTCCTTTGGAATCTTGGGACGAGATTCTTTTTAAGGGGGAAGGGATGTAAAATCCCCAAAAAGTGGTAGCAAGAATTTTCAGCTCATGTACACTTAGGAAAAATGAGGGGAATTAAAACTTTGAATTATAACGGTGAAGGTTCAAAGTTAGGATTCAAACTTCCCAAAACTCCCAAACATGGAGATCTAAATTCATAACTTGGATCTTCATAGTCCAAATATTCACCCTTCCAAATTTCAGCTCATTTGGAGGAGTTTCAATATTTGTTTGGGATTAAAAGGAGAAACCCTCTAATCTGAATTTCAAATCCAGTTTCAAATTCCAACCGCCTCAATTTGCAAATTTGGTTCCACAAATGTGTTCTCCACATTTGAATTAACAGCCATGCCAAAAATCAGAAATTTTGGGCCTGGTTTGCTATGTTTTTGGAGCAAGACAAAGGGGAGAATTCAAATTCATTTCAAATTCAAATGATCAAACATAATTCAAATTCTACACCAGAATTCAAACCATTTGAATTCAGCAAATTCAAACCTTAACTTTGGATTGAAGTAAGGCATTCAATTGTGAGTAGCTGGGGGGGAAATTTGGATTAAGAAAATGAAGTGGTGGGGCCCAACAGTCAGCCTCACAAATTTCCTTTTCCCCTCTCTCTCTGTTTCCCGGGTGATCACAGCGCGACAGCTCCCGGAAAAACTCTCCGCCCGATGTCCACCGAGCTGCTTCACGCGCCGCTCCCAACGTCGGTTCGATCGCGGGGTGATCAAGCGGCGACCGAGTGCTTCTTCTCTCTTCCTCACGCTAAACCGCGGACTCCACAGCCTCTGTTCTGCTCCCACGCGCGAACGTGAACCACCGACGCTGTCTCTGCCGATTTCAATCGCAAGCCGGCGTTGATTCCTCCCTGCTCGAGTTGCCAAGACAAAAGGGGAGCGACAACGTGGGTACAAGGTAGTCCCCTGCTAAGCTTTGGCGCTTGGGACTGCTGTTGGCCCTAATTCGAAGATCGGTGCCAAGAACTGAAGCCACCTGCGGGAACCGAAGTCGGGCCACCGTGGACAGGGTGCCTCGGTCACCCTCTTCCCCAACTTGCTGTACAAAAAAGGTGCGTGTACATGTCCTGGTCGTGTAGCCGGAGGCCGTTTAGCGGTTGCTAGAACCGGTGGCAAGAATTTTGCCATTTTCCAAAACTGGGTGCAGGCGGGTAGGCCTCGGTCTAATCAAAATTTAGTGGTGCACGATCCATTAGAGCTTGAGAAAGCTTGCACACAGCTTCCATACTTCCTAGCACCTCTCCTCGACGAAGAACCGAGCAAAAACATCAAGAAATGAGGGAGTTCTAGCTGTTTTCTTAGTTGCCGGTGCAAAAGCACCTCAGGTCACCGTGGAGCCACCGGTTGCCGGCTGTTTCACCGGCGGCCGAGGCCATTACTAGCTTCTGCGCTGTCCGCTGGTGCTCCCAAGGCAAAAATCTGAGCGGTTGGGGAGGTATGGGGCTCGGCTGACCTCGCCGGAACCCTAGGGGCACGCTGTCACCGTGACGCACCGCCCTCCGGGCATTGCCGGCCGCCGGAGACCATGCCAGAGAGTTCAGCGTGCCAAGTTAGCGGGGGGCGGTAGGTTTGAAGCCGGGGGTTGGTCGGGAAGTTGACTCCGGTGGCCCTCACCGGAGCACGCCGCCGCTGCCTCTGTTTTGGCGTGAGGTAGAAGACAGGGCTGACGGGTGGGGCCCACAGCCAGGATTTAAACATTTCCAGATTTTCTTATTGCAGTTCAAACTTTGGAGACCCATTACTTTGTATACAAAACTCCAAAACGGGTGAGACCAATTTTGTTGGAATCCACAGGAGGAGTACTTCACAGAGAAACAAATTGCTTGCTATGAAAATGTCCAGGAATTTCTGTAGAATTGTTTTAATAAATCTTTTAGAGATTTATTCCAGAAGCAATTCTTTATGAAACATTCCCAATTTTGGGCAGCAAGTCACTTTAATAGTTACTGATCTCCAGTAAAATTTAGGGATTTATTGGAGTTCAATTGGTAGGATAAATTGCCTTCTAAAGTTCAGCATTTATTTGGAAATTCAAATTTAAACAGAAACTTTTCAGAACTCCTGTCCAACTTCAAAAATTCATATATCTTTGTTGGCAGGTCTAAAAATGGTGAAACAAATTTTGTTAGAACTATGGAGACTTACCCTAATCAGATCTTCCACTGTTAGCTATGTCAAAGCTACTGATTTGGGCTCAAAATTCAGAGAAGCCTTGTGCTTGTGGGAATTTTGGAGACCACAATGCGCAATGACATTTCTCCAAATTTTGCTCAGATCATGCTTAGAGAGTCTAGTATCCACTGTAAAAATTCCAAAGCCAATTAAGGAACATAAATAGAAGTAGCTATGAATAGAAGTTCAATTCTTATAAATCCCTAAACTTATACACATATTTTGCTACATTTCGTTTAGTGACCGAAGTTGAGGACGCACCGGAGCCCTTGGACGTCCTCCCACCTGAAGCTAACTTCCTGTTTGACTCGCAACCAGGCAAGCCCCGGTTTGCATTTAAGTACTTTTGCAAATTCTTTATTTGTATCACTTATGTCTAGGGTGAATGTTTGCATTAGAGTTAGGGTGATTGAAACCCCACTTGCATAACCTTTTAAATCCTCTGGAGAGTTGGTAGTTTACAGACTCGACGAGTAGAGAATGCCGTGCTAATATGCTTAGGATCTCAGTAGAAGTCGAGTAGTTGGAATCTACTCGCGAGGTAAGGCTTTATCACACGGTTTGGTCAGAATAGAAAATGGCTTAAGAGTGGAGAAAGTGAGACCCAGCAGGGGGGATAGGAAGCAGTGAGCGGAGGTCTCACGTGCGTAGCCCTGTTGGTGTCGATTGAGAACAGAGTCGTGTGCGGGCCTGCTGAACAAGTATCGAACAGTAGCGGATGGCATACTGACATAAGCAGGAAACCGATGTAATTGGTCAACCTGGGTGTCGAGGCTTACCCAACCGTAAATAGGAGTGGGTTGAGGGTAGCAAGGTGTAAATCTGCCGGTGGGCACAGTCACGCTCCACGCGGGTGTGAGGGCCCGGTCCCGATCACGGGGCCGTGCCGCTCGCCCGGGAATCGCATTGGGTGGTGCCGTGCGATGCGGCACCCAACAGCACACATAATAAAGTATCATATTACATAAATCCAGCGGAAGCTTACAAAGCGTAAATTTTACAAATACTTCTCAAAATATTCTACAGCGGAAGACTAGTACAACTCACGTCTCATACCTATGCTAAGCAACAGAGAAGATATCCAGCCCGCGGACACTTCTCGCTAGCAACACTATCACAATAGCAGCGGCAGGGGTTGCCCAGAGTTCACCACTCTGAGAGCTCCGAGTCTCATCGGACACCCGTACAATTCAGTGTACAGTTATTACCTGCAAAACAACTTATGCAGTATCTGTGAGCACGAAGCTTAGAAAAACTTAACCGTCTCCCTAGTCATGAAACTCTACATGCTGGAAGTAGAGGGATGAATATAGCAGTTTACACAAAAGATACTCTTGAGCTAAAGGAAGGTCCTTACTTCAAGTTTTGAGCCACTTTTATAACCCTCGCGATATTTACATCGAGACTCCACAATCAAACAAGAAATATTTCATCTCGATGTCACTTTCCCAAGGTGAAAATAACTTTAGTGAGCTACCCTAGACTCATACGGACCTTGCGCCATTAACGTCGAGACTCCACAATCAAACAAGAAACGCTTTGCCTCGACGCTACTAGCCCAAGGTGGAAAATAAATTTAGTGAAAGTGTTGATCGTTTCTCATCTCCATTATGAGGATTACTCACGAAGCATATTAAACATATCCCAGTTTATTACTACGTCACGACTCAGTGTACAAGTATGCTCACTACCGCGAGCGACGGTGATTGCAATCAAAAACACCCGGCTGACACGACAAGTACGCCCGTACTTGACGTTGCACACAGCAACCATCACTGACGTCGTACGTGGCAACCTTTCACACGACACCCAAATGTCGAACCGGTCCCACCGACTGGAATGAAGTCTCTCTACGGAAACCCTCGTAGAGCCGACTTCTCTATCCTTTCAGCATCGGCATCAGACGGTGAGGTATGCCTCGACACCCAGGTTAACATGTTACATCGGTTTCCTGGGTCCCATATAGCCAGTATGCATCCGGTACACATCTCAAACTTGTCCAGCGGGGCCGCACATGAGAACAGGCCTTAATCGACTCAGACATAGACTAGGTTCACAGGACCACATCCTTGATCCTTCTATCCACTGCCCGGTCTCCATTCCCCACTATGAGGATCAATTCCCAACTCTTCCGATTGATCCCCCTTATTTCCGGTTCACGAGTAGGAAACTGCCCACTCAAGTTATGCCTCTTTTAATCCACTTTTGTTAACTTGAGATCAGCAGTTATAATCAAGTGTTAACCTACTCTACATTACACTCCAGGGTTTTCTGGGTCATGCATTTGGAGTGTCATACCTCCTAGACTTAATGCAATAAACAAAATGCTAGACATATAAAGTGAATACAAACAAAAACTTGAAAGTTTTGATGCAAAACGGGCTTGCCTTTGTTTTGCAGGGGACTTATATATATGAAGTTCAGTTAGTGAAGATCACTTGGCTTAATCAAGTGCTTTCCTTCTTCCTTGATTTCCACTCCGACGACTTCAAATCCTTCACGTAGATGCTACACGTAATGAGTATGCACATATGTTTAATTGCAAAGCTTTTGCTACAATTTATAATGACAAGTTTTTTAAAACTGGAACTCTGTTTAAGAATTTAAAATGACTCTGGTGCTAGTGGTTTGGGTTTGGATCTAAACACATGATTAGGTGCTAAGTGGTTTCCCCCTCTTCTATATTGATCACCTTAAGAGGTTAAACAGGACAGGGGTGATCCAGAGCTCCAATGGGTCTGAGAATTTTCATGTGGTTTCCTTGTCACAGGAAAGTCCTCTGGACCAAAAATTAGCACTTTTCATTGAGTGGTTTGTTCACAACAATTTTCTAAGCAATTAAGCAAGGAAGAATTAATTCTGAGATAACACCCATGTTCATGCTAAACTTAGTGAACTACAATTTCAATTATAGTTCATAGAGCTTGCATGAATTTTCCTAGTATTTTTGGAGCTAAGATTTACCCAGAACTGAATTTCCAAGTTTTGGAAATTCTCTGAAAATGTTTCTGTATTCAATTGAACACAGCAACTTCAAATCCGAATTGCCCTGATCAAATCAACTCCAAATGAGCTGAAACTTTTACAGGAGTCCACTAACACCATAAACACTATTCTGGCAAAATTTGAGGAACTTTGGATTAGCCAAACTCCCTCTAAAATTCTTTTTCTGAAAAGCTTTAAAGAATTTTCCAGATTTAAATAATGGGTTTCATACAAATTGTTTGCATATTTGGATAGAGCTATCCAAGATGAATACTAACCAATTTGAATCACTAAATTTGGAGCTTCCTAGCAAAAGTTCTGAGATTCTAAAGTTTGGGGGAAAATCTGAAATTGAACTCTGTTCTATTTTCCCAATTTTGAGAGACATAAGAAATTAACACCACATTTGGCCAAGAAACTCAATTCCAATGCTTCTGAATATTTTACTGGAGTTCAAGTATTTTTGGAAGAATCTCCTGCCCAAATTTGGGAATTTTCCAATACACAGAACTCCTGGAAAAATTCCTACAATATTTTCCTTATATGAATTAATGAGCCAAAACCAGGGATTTTCATAATTATTGGGCTGTACCCCTGGATAGTACTCTCTGAGAGGAATCCAACAAAATTTGTTTGACAATTTTTGGACATTCCTACACAATGTTGTGGCTCTTCAAAGTTTAAACTGCAAACTGAAAATCCTAAAATGTTCAAATGCTGACTGTGGGTCCAGAGGGACCACGTGTCACTCGCTGGGGTAAGCCACACGGGGCTACTGGACTTTTCCCTTTGCAGCCACACTAGATCCCAGCGCCGCAGCTGATCAAGAATTTAAACATCTGTCGCTGACATGCGGGACCCGCCGGTCATCTTCAACCTTCGGCTACCCGCGCCCGCGCGCCGCCGGGCTCGCCGGAACCGAGCCAAACTTTGCCATCCAGCCATATCCCGAGTCCTCCCTCGCTGCTAGGGCCTAAAATTGTGCGCTGAACACGATGGGAACCTTTTCCCCAACCGGCAGTTGCTCTAACCTAGCCGGCAACGGTGTGGCGGCTCAGGATCGTTTCGGCGATGTCGCCCGACGCTTCTAGCCCGTCAAAATCTCGACGGGAGGGCTCTACAGCACCGGGGAATCCCAGGGAAGGTCGACATGGCCATGTAAAGGCTCGGGGAAGGCTGCAACCTATCTTTCACCGTGAGCCGGATCCTCCCCGCCATAACCGCCGTTGGAAAACCTAGAAATACTCGGCCTACGTGCAGTTTCAAGCTAGGGATGTGGAGGGCCAATGATCGCCACTAGTGGCGGTCCTGTGTGCAAGAATCCACGACCTAAGAATGAGCATAGGGATCGAATTCGGGATTACCGTGCCGGATGGTCGGTTTGTGCCCGCCGGAGGAGTTTTCTCAAATTCGCGCTCGGTGGATCATGTCACGGCTTGAGCTTCGGAGGTGAGCATCAGAGGGTCCTAGTGCGTCCGAGGGTGCTCTCGCTCGGGCATGACAAGCTCCCTGCAGCGCTGTCCACGTGCGACCTCTCCGTCGGTTCTCAGCCGGCCACCACAGAAGCACGGAGTTCTCGGTATAGAAGCTGAACACCGATCCGTGGCACGTCGAGGAGGGAGAGGGCGAGGCCCTGGTGTCATTTTGCAACTCCCCAGCCTCTGTTCACGCTCGCTAGAGCCGGCTGCCCATCGATCGGGGATGGCGGCGGTGGCTCTGTTTCCACGCGCGAGAGAAGAAGCAAACTGAGGGTTCTCTCAGGGTTGTGGGCGACAGAACGCGGCTGAGGTGATAAGGAGGGGTACCAGCTCACCAGCGTGACGAACCAGAGCAGGAGGTGGAACCTTGGGCGGTGGAGCAGCCGCTCGGTGTCGTCCGGGAGCAAATCCTCGGTGGAGTGAGGAACAGAGTGAAAACTTAGTGGGCAAGTCTAATTAGCCCTATGACATGTGGGCCCCACTGTCCCTTCTTATCTCCTCTCATTTTTCTCACAAATATCTCTACACTTTGGCAAATGCTGGAAATACAATGGTGAGAATTCAAACCTGTATTGTGTTTGGGTTTTTGGACAAGTTTCATCCAAATTCAAATGTATATTTGAATTCATTGCAAATTCAAGTCCAATTGGAAAATGGATGGCAATTATTTTCAAAAATTCATGAGACTTTGCCTACCCCCTAATTTGGACCTAAGGAATTCAAATATGAACTCTGATCTTTGATTTGGCTGATGCAAATAAGATTTTTGATACAACAGTTTGAAAACCATTATGTTACTCTCATTTGAACTTTTGAGTGGAACAATTTGTTCTCAAAATCTGACTTTGGCTTTCTCACACTTATGGAAACTTCCCAACTTGGTTTTTAGACCCCTGTTGGGTTCCAAGTCTTCAAACAAATATTTGAACTGGTGTGAAGAAAAATCTCATGTGTATTATCACATGTGGAAAAAGTTTTAACAAGCCCCATTTTTCATACACATGAAACCATCTTTGTGCAAACAAGGGTTCCTTTGTATTCATATTTTGGGACCTTTCCAATCCTCCCCCTTAAAAGAATCTCGTCCCAAGATTACAAGGTAAAAATGAGAGGAAGGATGGTGGAAAATTAACTAACGTGCGACGTCAAGAGTTGGGATAATTGGTGCGAAGAAATCCTTCGCTCTCCCCTGTCGCTTCAACCTTGGAGTGATCACTCCATACACCTTATGGAACCACAACGTATCGTCGCGTGTGGTTCGGTCCTTTATGTCGATGATCTGAACCAGTCCCTCCTGAGGTGTGAGATCTGGTTTCAGTCCCCCGGTATTTCCCAGCTGAATGGTGGTTAAACACTTGAGGCACTTCCTCAGCCGAGAAATGTGGAAGATGTCGTACACACTTGGTGAATGTTGCTAGGAATTCCCATCGGTATGCAACTGATTCACATCTTTCCGAAAACCTGGAATGGACCGATGAATTGAGATGAATAGAAACTTGACAAGTGAGCCTCGTCAGAATCTTTCTTTCTCGACTCCGGTTACGGGGTACGACGATTCTGTCCTTTACCACAGGACGCCGTCTCCGTCTTTCCGGAAATATTTCAGTTCCCCACTGTCTATACATCTCCGCAATTGTGACATGCCCTGATCATGTTTATGGGCTGCCACCCTTTTTCACGGATGGTGGGGATAAAAGCTAAATTGTAGAGAGCTCTATGGTGAACCATACGTAATGGTGGCTCGCTCTCTTCCAACGGGGTGATGGTTGGATTACAAACGTGTGACTTGCGACTCCCGCATTCGCCCATGTTAACCTTGTCGGGGATGATAATGGATCTATATTTCGTAATCCTTTATCGACTCCAACCATCTTTGCTGTCTCATGTTCCACTCCTTCTGAGTGAATATGTACTTGAGGCTCTTGTAGTCGATATATGAATGCACGAGGTTACCGAGTAGGTAGTGCCTCCACATTTTGAGTGCAAGTACCACGGCAGTGCGTTCTAAGTCATGAGTCTGATAGTGTTGCTCATGATTCCTGAGTTGCCATGATCCATATACATCCACACTTTGGTCTTGCATGAGCACACATCCTAGCCCCAAGCCGGATGCATCGCAGTACACAGCGAACGGTCTTGTTGTGTTTGGCTGTGCCCGGTGCTGATGTTAGGTGCTTCACTAATGCCTTGAACGCTGTTTTACATGCTGGACTCCAAACTTATTTGGTAGCCTTCTTCAGCAGCTGTGTCCTAGGCTTGGCAATCTTTGAGAAGTTCGAAATGAACCTCTGATAATATCCCGCGAGTCCGAGGAATTTTTTTTCCGTACCTCGTTAATAGACCGAGGGGACTTCCAATGCAGCACTTGTGCGATATTACTCAGGTCTACAGCGATGCCCTTTGCTGAGATGATATGCCCGAGACAAAGTACTCGTGATATCTAGAATTTCGCACTTGCTGAATTTCACGTATAGATTGTGATCCCGCAGCCGTTGCAAGATTATACGCAGGTGCTTCTCGTGTTCTTCCTCCGACTCGGAATAAACCAGTAGGTCATCGATGAAGACCACGACAAACATGTCCAGCTCCGGCATGAATACCGAGTTCCTTAAGTACATGAACTGAGCTGGAGCGTTGGAAAGGCCAAGGAACATGATAAGGTACTCATAAACTCCGTACCTCGTCGAAAAACTGTCTTCAGAATAGCATCAGCCCTTATCTCAATCTGATGGTACCCTGATCCTAAGTCCATCCTGGAAAAGATCTTTGCTTTGACCAACTGATCAAACAATATGTCGACCTGTGGTAACGGGTACTTGTTCTTGATTGTCCCAATGTTAAGCGGACGAAAATCAACAATAAGCCGTAGTGGTTCGTCCTTCTTCCTACTACACAGCACAGAGCAACCCCAAGGTCATGATCTTGGTGGTATAACACATTTGCTCATGGTTTCCCTTAGTTGCTCCTTCAACCGTTCTCTTTGCCGTGAAGAACAGACTCTTCTGTCCTAACCCAGATTTTGATCCGTTTAAAAGCATTTTCATAACTCAGGTTGAATACCAAAGTTAAAATTAACTTCATTATCTATCAAACGAGTATTCAATTGCCTCCATATCACTTCTGAATCAAAAGTTATGATTGCTAAAAGTTGGCAGAATTTCTGGATAAAATTTGCCAGCATCTCCTTTGTATGTGGCTGATTTTATCACAGTTGTATACATAGATACAATATGAATCTGAACCAACTCTGAACTACAACAATGTTGCATATCTCATAACCTTTCCAACGGTGTATCACAGGCTCCTTAAGGATTTTTCTACAGGAAGTTATGTCTTAAAACAGAAGGGTCCAGAGAGGTTTTTCTGCTGTCCTGGTTCTGGACAGTTTGCCTTCAACTGGACTTTTCACCCAATTAACGTGTGATTTGCTCTGGAGGTCTACAGGAGAGTTGTAGAGCACTTGAAAATCTTTCCATAACTGCATCATACACATTAATTGGTTAAAGATACTCATAGTTATGCTCCGTTAAATTTCAGCAAGAGTTCCTGCCAGAAATAGAGCACTCTGTTTTTGAAATCTTTGAAACCTAAACCTTCTCTCATTTGAATCTTAGCTCAAAATAAGAGTTCAGTAACTATTACTTGTTTCAAACTTCCATTTTTAGTTGAAAGTTAGTTCATTATTTATTTCTTCATAGGGAAGAGGATTATATGTTTAGTACGGTGTTGATGCACCGTAAGAATCATATCGGTACTACGTAGCCTCACCAAAGAAAATCCTAAACCGGCTTATACCGGCATATCCGTTTAATCAGTGGCACTAAGACGGTCTCTCGAACATGTGTACTACATGGGATACGTACGTGGTTAGTACCTGCAGAAGAACACTCAATACTGGTGCACTCAAAGGTTGTTTCATTTCAGGCAGTTCCATATTTGAAAGTAAAAACAAACGCCCGTATCATTGTCATACGGCCGTCCTTGAGTTAAGTCACGTCTCAAGGTACGTCATCGTGTTTCAACACCACACGACGGGGAACCCGAGTGGATCATGAACGGGTCATCACGGTTGGGAATGTTATCAACCCAACAGATACCACCTACTGCCCTGCAGGGCACGCCGATGGCAAGCGCTGTGTATGTCCCCCTGGGCTATTTCCAGACGAACACACTATCGCGTTACTGACCACACGACGGGGTCTCCACTTACATGCCTAATGCACGCTAGGCATCAGCATTTCATATGAACTCAGGAACATGAACAGTCCAAGAGTTTCATATTAACGTCTCACACCAAGCTGTGAGACCTATCCCTGAACCACTTTCCTCGTCAGGGGAGCTAACCGAAATTGAACCGCTTTCGGTGGCGTTCTTTACCATGTTTACCTGAGCGTAGGTGTGTCGTTTCATAATCAAAATTCAGAATTATAACAAATATGTTAGTGCTGCCACTTTAAGTAACTATACTACTATAGTCCTTATGTGGGTCTAATACCGTTCCTCACCGCATCCTAAGTTTTTGTCGTAATACGATCCTTATTCCATGCGCTATTACCAATGCGGCTCTGATACCACGCTGTGAGGGCCCGGTCCCGATCACGGGGCCGTGCCGCTCGCCCAGGAATCGCATTGGGTGGTGCCGTGCGATGCGGCACCCAACAGCACACATAATAAAGCATAATATTACATAAATCCAGCGGAAGCTTACAAAGCGTAAATTTTACAAATACTTCTCAAAATATTCTACAGCGGAAGACTAGTACAACTCACGTCTCATACCTATGCTAAGCAACAGAGAAGGTATCCAGCCTGTGGACCCTACTCGCTAGCAACACTATCACAATAGCAGCGGCAGGGGTTGCCCTGAGTTCACCACTTGGAGAGCTCCGAGTCTCATCGGACACCCGTACAATTCAGCGTACAGTTATTACCTGCAAAACAACTTATGCAGTATCTGTGAGCATGAAGCTCAGCAAGACTTAACCGTCTCCCTAGTCATGAAACTCTACATGCTGGAAGTAGAGGGCTGAATATAGTAGTTTGCACAAAAAGTGCTCTTGAGCTAAAGGAAGGTCCTTACTTCAAGTTTTGAGCCACTTTTATAACCCTCGCGCAATTTACATCGAGACTCAACAATCAAACAAGAAACGCTTCATCTCGATGTCACTTCTCCGAGGTGAAAATAACTTTAGTGAGCTACCCTAGACTCATACGGACCTTGCGCCATTAACGTCGAGACTCCACAATCAAACAAGAAACACTTTGCCTCGACGCTACTAGCCCAAGGTGGAAAATAAATTTAGTGAAAGTGTTGATCATTGCTCATCTCCATTATGAGGATTACTCACGAAGCATATTAAATGTATCCTAGTTTATTACTACGTCATGACTCAGTGTACAAGTATGCTCACTACCGCGAGCGTCGGTGATTGCAATCAAAAACACTTGGCTGACAAGACACGTACGCCGGTACTCGACGTTGCACACAGCAACCATCACTGACGTCGTACGTGGCAACCTTTCACACGACACCCAAATGTCGAACCGGTCCCACCGACTGGGATTAAGTCTCTCTACGGCAAACCCTCGTAGAGCCGACTTCTCTATCATTTCAGCATCGGCATCAGACGGTGAGGTATGCCTCGACACCCAGGTTAACATGTTACATTGGTTTCCTGGGTCCCATATAGCCAGTATGCATCCGGTACACATCTCAAACTTGTCCAGCGGGGCAGCACACGAGAACGGGCCTTAATCGACTCAGACATAGACTAGGTTCACAGGACCACGTCCTTGATCCTTCCATCCACTGCCCGGTCTCCATTCCCCACTATGAGGATCAATTCCCAACTCTTCCGATTGATCCCCCTTAATCCCGGTTCACGAGTAGGAAACTGTCCACTCGAGTTATGCCTCTTTTAATCCACTTTTGTTAACTTGATATCAGCAGTTATAATCAAGTGTTAACCTACTCTACATTATACTCCAGGGTTTTCTGGGTCATGCATTTGGAGTGTCATACCTCCTAGACTTAATGCAATAAACAAAACGCTAGACATATAAAGTGAATACAAAGAAAAACTTGTAAGTTTTGATGCAAACCAGGGATTGCCTTTGTTTTGCAGGGGACTTATATATATGAAGTTCAGTTAGTGAAGATCACTTGGCTTGATCAAGTGCTTTCCTTCTTCCTTGATTTCCACTCCGACGACTTCAAATCCTTCACGTAGATGCTACACGTAATGAGTATGCACATATGTTTAATTGCAAAGCTTTTGCTAAAATTTTCTAATGACAAGTTTTTAAAAACTGGAACTCTGTTTAAAAACTTTAAATGACTCTGTTGCTAGTGGTTTGGGTTTGGATCTAAGCACATGATTAGGTGCTAAGTGGTTTCCCCCTCTTCTATATTGATCACCTTAAGAGGTTAAACAGAACAGGGGTGATCCAGAGCTCCAATGGGGCTGAGAATTTTCATGTGAGTTCCTTGTCACAGGAAAGTCCTATGGACCAAACATTAGCACTTTTCATTGAGTGGTTTGTTCAGAACAATTTTCTAAGCAATTAAGCAAGGAAGAATTAATTCTGAGATAACACCCATGTTCATGCTAAACTTAGTGAACTACAATTTCAATTATAGTTCATAGAGCTTTCATGAATTTTCCTAGCATTTTTGGAGCTAAGATTTACCCAGAACTGAATTTCCAAGTTTTGGAAATTCTCTGAAAATGTTTCTGTATTCAATTGAACACAGCAACTTCAAATCTGAATTGCCCTGATCAAATCAACTCCAAATGAGCTCAAACTTTTACAGGAGTCCACTAATACCATACAGACTATTCTGGCAAAATTTGA
The DNA here is from genome assembly GCA_030760725.1 of Neostapfia colusana. Lineage (NCBI taxonomy): Eukaryota > Viridiplantae > Streptophyta > Magnoliopsida > Poales > Poaceae > Neostapfia > Neostapfia colusana. The sequence continues at coordinate 34,823,807 of JASWHV010000009.1, read as the reverse complement.
GGACTTTTGGATTAGCCAAACTCCCTCTAAAATTCTTTTGCTGAAAAGTTTTAAGAATTTTCCAGAATTAAATAATGGGTTTCATACAAATTGGTTTGCATATTTGGATAGAGCTATCCAAGATGAATCCAAACCAATTTTAATCACTAAATTTGGAGCTTCCTAGCAAAAGTTATGAGATTCTAAAGTTTGGGGAAAAATCTGAAATTGAACTCTGTTCTATTTTCCCAATTTTCAGAGACATAACAAATTAACACCACATTTGGCCAATAAAATTAGGTCCAATGCTTCTGAAAATTTTACTGGAGTTCAAGTATTTTTTGAAGAATATCCTTCCCAAATTTGGGAATTTTCCAATACACAGAACTCCTGAAAAAATTCCTACAAGATTTTCCTTATATGAGTTAATGAGCCAAAACCATGGATTTTCATAATTATTGGGCTGTACCCCAGGATAGTACTCTCTGAGAGGAATCCAACAAAATTTGTTTGACAATTTTTGGACATTCCTATACAAAGTTGTGGCTCTCCAAAGTTTAAACTGCAAACTGGAAATCCTAAAATGTTCAAATGCTGACTGTGGGTCCAGGGGGACCACGTGTCACTCGCTGGGGTAAGCCACACGGGGCTACTGGACTTTTACCGTGCAGCCACACTAGATCCCAGCGCCACAGCCGATCAAGAATTTAAACATCTGTAGCTGACATGCGGGACCCGCCGGTCATCTTCAACCTCCGGCTACCCGCGCCCGCGCGCCGCCGGGCTCGCCGGAACTGAGCCGAACTTTGCCGTCTGGCCAGCTCCCTAGTCCTCCCTCACCACTAGGGCCTAAAATTGTGCCCTGAACACGATGGGAACCTTTTCCCCAACCGGCAGTGGCTCTAACCTAGCCAGCAACGGTGTGGCGGCTCGGGATCATTTCGGCGATGTCGCCCGACGCTTCTAGCCCGTCAAAACCTCGGCGGGAGGGCTCTACAGCACCGGGGAATCCCAGGGAAGGTCTACATGGCCATGTAAAGGCTCGGGGAAGGCTCTAACCTAGCTTTCACCGTGAGCCCGATCCTCCCCGCCATAACCGCCGTTGGAAAACCTAGAAATAGTCGGCCTACGTGCAGTTTCAAGCTAGGGATGTGGAGGGCCAATGATCGCCGACTAGTGGTGGTCCTGTGTGCAAGAATCCACGACCTAAGAATGAGCAGAGGGATCGAATTCAGGATTACCGTGCCGGATGGTCGGTTTGTGCCCGCCGGAGGAGTTTTCTCAAATTCGTGCTCGGTGGATCATGTCACGGCTTGAGCTTCGGAGGTGAGCACCAGAGGGTCCTAGCGCGTCCAAGGGTGCTCTCGCTCGGGCATGACAAGCCCCCTGCAGCGCTGTCCACGTGCGACCTCTCCATCGGTTCTCAGCCGGCCACCACGGAAGCATGGAGTTCTCGGTATAGAAGCTGAACACCGATCCGTGGCATGTCGAGGAGGGAGAGGGCGAGGCCCTGGTGTCATTTTGCAACTCCCCAGCCTCTGTTCGCGCTCGCTAGAGCCGGCTGCCCATCGATCGGGGATGGCGGCGGTGGCTCTGTTTCCGCGCGCGAGAGAAGAAGCAAACCGAGGGTTCTCTCAGGGTTGTGGGCGACAGAACGCGGCTGAGTTGATAAGGAAGGGTACCAGCTCGCCAGCGCGACGAACCCGAGCAGGAGGTGGAACCTTGGGCGGTGGAGCAGCCTCTCGGTGTCGTCCAGGAGCAAAGCCTCGGTGGAGTGAGGAACAGAGGGAAAACTTAGTGGACAAGTATAATTAGCACTATGACATGTGGGCCCCACTGTCCCTTCTTATCCCCTCTCATTTTTCTCACAAATATCTCCACACTTTGGCAAATGCTGGAAATACAATGGTGAGAATTCAAACCTATATTGTGTTTGGGTTTTTGGACAAGTTTCATCCAAATTCAAATGTATATTTGAATTCATTGCAAATTCAAGTCCAATTGGAAAATGGATGGCAATTATCTTCAAAAATTCATGAGACTTTGCCTACCCCCTAATTTGGACCTAAGGAATTCAAATATGAACTCTGATCTTTGATTTGGCTGCTGCAAATAAGATTTTTAATACAACAGTTTGAAAACCATTATGTTACTCTCATTTGAACTTTTGAGTGGAACAATTTGTTCTCAAAATCTGACTTTGGCTTTCTCACACTTATGGAAACTTCCCAACTTGGTTTTTAGACCCCTGTTGGGTTCCAAGTCTTCAAACAAATATTTGAACTGGTGTGAAGAAAGCTCTCATGTGTATTATCACATGTGGAAAAAGTTTTAACAAGCCCCATTTTTGTGCAAACAAGGGTTCCTTTGTATTCATATATTGGGACCTTTACAGCGGGGACCTCCTGCCCGTTACGGATGGACCGGTTCGGCATTTGGGTTGCCTTTGAAAGGTTGTTGCATACAACAGAGTAGGAAGGGGTGTGGAATCACGCTTCTGAAAGTGGGTGTATGCAACGTGTTGTCCGGGTGTCTCCTGATTGGAATCACCGTCCCTCGCGGTTATTTGAGTACCACTTGTTCACTGTTCTGTAACGTAGTAAGTAGAACAATAAGCCAGATAAATGATAATATGCTGTGATGAATTATTAATGTTTTGAAACCATGTTTGCTGCAGATGTAGAGCTAATTAAGTTTATCTTCCACTTTGGGCATCACCACATCGGAGGAAAGCGTTTTTTGTTTGATTGTAGACTTCCGATGTGAGGGCTGCCTAAAGCTCATTAAACTGTTGCTATAAAACTGAAATTAAGGATCAACATGTAGGCGTGTCTTTATTGCAAAGTCCTTGTCCTATATTATACCTCCTGGCATGTAGAGTTCCATGAATAGGGTGTCGGTTAAGTCTTGCTAAGTCATCGTGCTCACGGTTGCAATATTTGAGCTGTATGCAGATGAGAGCTATGAGGAGGGGTACAAGGACGAGGCGATGCCCCCGTCGGGGTACACGGCTGAGCTGGAGCCCTGCACGCCGCGGTGATCTCCGGTTACATGCTGCTAGTGTGTAGCGTCCCCGGGCTGGACGGCTGCACTTTTGCGTAGATAGGAGTAGAGAGTAGCTATGTATATACTTCCGCTGTATAGTTAAGCTTTTGTACAAAGACTTCCGCTGTTTTATATCAAATAAAAGTTTGTATGTTGTTCTTTAATCTTTTCGTGTGTGTTGTTGGGTGCCGCATCGCACGACACCACCCTCTGCAATCCTGGAGTGGGTGAACCACAGGGTGGTCCCCACAGGTCCGCTGAGAACCCTTCTTCCTTCCCCGCAACCATGGAACCATGCTGTCGCTTGTCTCGTCAGAATTTTATGTTTTGCCACCGGCATGCGATATGAACTACGGGTAATCTACCTCGAAATTCTTGCTACACGCTAAATCAATCATCGTACAACTTAGAGAACACCTTCTAGACGTCCTTGTGAGTCACTAGGATCAAGAACCATGGAAAATCATCGAGCAACCATGATGTTATTTGAGTTTTCCATTTTCCACTGAATTTTGACCTAGGTCGCACGGTGAGCTCCTACTTGCCGCCATTTCCAGCGAGATCAGGGTCTTGTTCCATGCTTCCTAGGTTATGGCGATGCTGTAGGACCAATCCCTGTAGGTTTTCAGCGATCACCGAGGGAGTTCAAGCTCGCCGGAGTCACCAAAACCACTGCTGCCGTCACATGAGGGTTTCCGGCCATCGCCGGGTTGCACCAAGGCCGGCAGCATATTCCCCGTGTCAAAATACGTAGAAGCGGCGAGTTTGAAGAAATTTGGTGCACGGGAACCCAGTCCCGGCCAGCTCTCCGGCGAGGTCGGCCGCGGGGAAGTGCGGGCGCGAGGAGGAAGAAGACCGGGCAGGCCCCGCTCGTCAGTGGGAGAATAAAACCGGCCGAATCTTCTGTGTCTGCGGATGAACTATGGCTACACGAGTTAAACCCTGTGGCCCCATGTGTTCTCGCATATGATTGGTCCAATTTAAAACCATGGGCCCAGCTTCGGTTTAAATGGCTTCCTGTTGAAATAAAATTCCAGTTTAAGCTCCAACTTTAGATATTCATTACTTTTTGTAGTAAACTCCAAATTTAGCGATTCAAATTGGGTTAGACTCAGTTTCGATATCCAAATTTGCAATCCAATTGGTATGAGGGAGTTTGGTTCATCCAAATTTATTGAGGGAGTTTGGTTCATCCAAAAATCCCAAAAATTTACCAGGACACTCTTTAGAATATTATTGAACTTCTAGCAAAGTTTTAGCTCATTTGGAGTTGATTTGGGTAGAAAATTTCAGAGTACAAACTCCTGTACTTAATTAGGTCCAGAAACATTTTCAAAAACATTCCATCTTTGTAAAATCAGTTCTGACCAATACTTAGCTCCAAAAATCCTGGGAAAATTCATGCATGCCATATGAGCTCTGCTTGATATTTTAGTACAATTGATTTTGCATGAAAATGCAAATTATTTAAGAATTAATTCCTTTTAGCACAACTGCTTAGTGAATTATTATGGATGAACTAATCAATTAAAAGTCCTGAATTTTGGTCCAGAATCCTTTCTTGTGACAAATAACTCACATGAAAAATTTCAGCTCAATTAGAGCTCTGGATCATTACTTTTTTGTATACCTTTGTTAGGTGAATAAACAACAACTAGGAAGAACACTTAGTGCTTGATCCACCTTTATAAATCCATCTTATTCAACTAGGATCATCTCAAATCCAGCTTCTAATCTGAATTCTTGTTTTCATCCTTGTATCTATGCCTTGAGAACAAAGTAATTATAATTAAGTACATATGCATTTTCGTAACATGTAGTGTTGACGTGGAGCTTCGTTAAGCATTGAAGCTTGGATCAAGAATCAAGAAGATCAAGGGATTAAGCATCAAGTGACAGAAGAAAACTAGCTGAATTATATACCACTAGTCACCTGCAAAACAGAGGCAAGCCCCAGTTTGCATTTAAGCAATCTTTATAAAGTTTTCATTTGTATACACTATATGTATGAGACGATATTGTGCATTAGGTTTAAGTGATTTGAAACCCAATTGCATGACCAGATTAAACCTGAGAGAGAATGGTTAGAATAGCACCTCATTGAGTGAATTATGCTATGCTTAATGTTCGTTTGGAAGGACCGGCAACAGTCGAGTAATTGGACTCTACTCGCGAGACTAGGGCTTGGATTCTCATCGGTATGGTTTATGAGTTGAACTATTAGGAGAATTCACTAATGAGAAATGGAGACCGGTCGAGAAGTAGAGAGCAGCAGGACGAGGTCCATGCGTGCGTAGCCCTGCCTAAATTGATTAAGGCCGGTCCTTACTTGGCCCTGTTGGACAAGTTTGAGTTGTGTACCGGGTGCATACTAGTTATATGGGACCCAGTAAACCAATGTACCTTGTGAGATCCATGTTGGAACTTTTCCCATCGGATTAGGCTTTCGGCATTAGTACAACAGGAGGTAACTCGCTCATGAACATCTCACTGCAGAGGTGCACCTTGAGGGAGCTTGCTGTTCGGGTCGATGGGACCGTGACCGACGTGGATGAAAATTGGGAAAAGTTGCTGCGTGCAACATTGGTCGAGTGTGCATTCACAACTCGGAAATGGGTGTACGTGTCATGCAGTCCGGGCATCTTTTTATCTGAATCACCATCGCTTGCGGATTGAGCATACTTGGACACTGAGTCTTGACATAGTAACAAGTGAATTGAATTACTGTGAATTGAATCTTCTTGCTTCATAAATTGTATTGCAACCTTGTATGGATTAGAGATAGTGCAAACTAAAGTTTTATGTCACCTTGTGCAAGAAGCATAGTGACGAAGCGTTTCTTGTTTGATTGTGGAGTTACGACGCTGCTCGGCTCAAGGCTTTAAAATTGATGCTATAAAATCTGAAAATCAAGGATCCATTGTAGGCGAGTCTTTTATGCAAATTTCAGCTGCCATGTTTAATGTTTCCTGCATATGGAGTTTCATGTTTAGAGGAAACAGTTAAGTCTTGCTGAGCCTTTGTGCTCACGCTTGCTATATTAGTGGTTTTGCAGGTATTAATATATATGCTTATGATGAGGTTGTCCAGTGAGACTCGTAACCATCCGAGTTGTTTACTCATAGGAAAACCATGCCGCTGTGGTATGTCTTCGTGATGATAGTGAGAAGAGTCCCTGAGCGGGGCAGATTCTCTGTTGGTTAGTGTAGATATGAGTCGTGAGTTGTATCTAGTCTTCTGCTGTAGTGTATTTTGACGTAAATTAGTTTACTCCTGAGAACTTTGTAAATTCAGAGTTGGTTTATGTAATATGGTTCCTTTACATGTTTGTTTTTGGGTGTCGCGTCGCACGGCACCACCCAATGCGATTCCTGGAAAGTGCGGGACCGGGTCCCCACAATGCATCTTTCTCACAAGCATCTCTAAGCTTGTACAGTCCTATTCCATGAAGATGTACGCCATAGTTGATCAAGTGTTTTCTGGGATGAGTCTCAATGAACTCCGCAATCATATGCAGGAATTGATTCCTCTGGGCTGGAGTAAGTACCTCATCAGTGATTGCAATGGCAAAGTCATCATTTTTCCTTGATATTCCTCCTGAAATATATTAAACTTTTCTTGCTTGTCTATGAGGACACCATCTTCTAGTTGCATCAATGAAGGATGAACCTTGTCAGGTTTATGGCAAAGTTGGCCATCACCAATATCTGAAGTATTTGGTGAATAATTTTTTTAGTGGGGATTAGGGAGGGAGAAACTAGGCAGGCGAGGAGGGGGAAAAGAATGAGCCTCGTTTCCTCCAGGGCTCACCATGCCCTTATTTACTATTGAAGACGAAAAGGTAGAGCTGACCTGACCACCTACCTGACAATTGAACTCACATTGAGTTTTCTCGGAGATTGAACTGATGTTTCGTATCCCGGACATAGGGTCATCATGACTGCTCTGTTCCCCTCTAGTCCTGTAGGTCCATTTACTTCTATCCAACCTTTTTTTTAACTGAGCACCATCTGGCTTTATGACCATAGTTAAAAGAAAACAGACATCTTATTTGACCTTTGCAGTTTCTCACCCTATGTCCCGTGGCAAGACATTTAAAGCAACGATATAAAGTATCTGAAGTTGGATTACCTTCCATATTCTTCTGCTGCTTCAGAGGTGTCAGTGATCTCTTAGGATCTTCATAATTAATACTTAGATCTTTTCTAAGTCATGAGAAAGCACGACGTACAGAAATGCAATTCAAATTTGAATTTGAATCTAAGTTATTTTCCATACAAATTTTTTGAGGAAAAACACTTTTAGTCATTGAGTCCTCCATATTCTTAAAAGAAGCGATCTTTACATTGATAAGCTTTTCCTTATTAGAAGAAGAAAATGCTCTTTTATTTTTATATGATAATGGAAAGATAAACTGATCTATTTTGATATGGTGTTGATCTTCAAGTTCAATCGGCTTGCACTTAATCTTTGGTGAGTCTTGAATGAGATTCTTGCTGAAAGAAACTTTTGTACCAGATTCATTTTTATTTTCTCTTCGAGTAACAACAATCCAGCTCTCTTGCTCTTCTTTATCCAATTGATAGAAGTAAATATCAAAAGTATCCCCACCATTCCTCCAAAGATAGAAGTAAATATCAAAAGTGTCGAAGTGTAACCCCCGACATTACCCCCGGTACCGCTACTGGAGCAGTCCGTGGAGGTTCGTTATTTGGAGGGGCTAACGTCCCTTGATCGATCGAGGCTGATGAACACGGGGTGAACACAGAGATTTACGTGGTTCGGCCGCCGAAGCGTAAAACCCTACGTCCACGGGAGTGTGTGTTGTATTGCTTTGCGCGTATGTATCAGGGGATCGAAGATCGAACCCTTTGCCCGGAGGCTGCCCCAGTCCTTTTATAGCTCAAGGCCGGGGCAGTTACATTGCGGCCCGAGGCCCAATCGGTGGCCCCATTGCTGTCCATACCCTATACACAATCGAAGGTATTTACAGTTACATGTAATGTCGCTGTCAGTGGAGTTAAGGCGCACCGTCTAACATGTCGGGGGCCTCTGACCGGGTAGCAGGTGAATATGAAAATCCTGTCTTGTCGCCGCGTCAAGTTGGTCTGCTGGGCAGCACTGTGCCGTTGAGATGCACTGTGCCACTGTCACGCCTCGCCGCCCTGTTTTGTCACTGTAATGACGGATGGGCAAAGGCGTGCATCTCGCGCCATCTTCTAGGGAAGGCGGCAGTCTCGAATGCACGTCTGGACGGCGCACGCCTTCCTTAACTCTAGAGTCCTTACGGCCCACGACTGGTCGTGGGACACGTGGCTGCTCCGGAGCCCCCCTTAGCCAGAAGGTCAGGCCAAGAGCCTAGAGACACGTGGCAGCTCCGGACCTCGCCTTAGCTGGGAGGCCAGGTCCGGGGCCAAGGACACGTTGTGGCTCCGGAGCCCTCCTCAGCAGGGAGGTCCGGCCCGGAGCCTGGAAACACGTGGCAGCTCCAGACCTCACCTCAGCATGGAGGCCAGGTCCGGGGACAAGGACACGTGGTGGCTCTGGAGCCCTCCTCAGCGGGGAGGTCCGGCTTAGGGCCTTGGGACACATGGCAGCTCCGTACCGCGCCCGAGAGGGGAGGCCAGGTCCGGGGCCAAGGGCACGTGGTCGTGCCAGGCTCCGCCTCGATAGGGAGGCGAGGTCTGGAATGTCTTCAACCCTCCACGCAGGGGTACCCAGTCTGCAGGGTACCTACAGTGGTCCCTGGGCACACCTCAGGGGAGGTGACGATCCCGTAGGTGGGGCCTCCATTTCTCCTTCCCGCATGGTGGTTTTAAACTTGCACCTCGTTGATTGAAGTGCCAGCAAGCCCATACGTAGTGGGTGAGTGGTTGTACCTGGTAGTCGAAAAGGCTGCATGTCCTTGGCGTAGTGGGCAAACTCGACTGTCAAAATGGAAACACGTCTCTGGCGCAGTGGATGCGTGGCAGTTTCCAGGCATTGACTGAGGCGGTTCTTGGATCGACCGCTGCAGTTCCACTGTGCCGCTTTTCTCCGGAACCGCCGGGGCCTTGTTCCGGAGAAGCAACCTGCCTGGCCCCCAGTGTCTGACTGGCGGACCTGGGTCCCACCCATCATTGGGGGTGCGATCTGCGCGGGGCGGTGAAAGCCTAGGCGCCACGCATGACGCCCTGCCAAGGGTCACAGGAGTAGTAAAGGAAACCTTTTGGCAAAGGGTGATTTCTTCCTTACTTGTCTCTTCGTGCCTTGTGCTCTCCATCTTCCACCTTTGCGCTCGAAGCCTCCACTCCCAAGCTAATCCATCCACTGCTTGCTGCCATGGCTTCCAGCCTTCTTTCTTCCCGGCTTCGCACTGACAAAGAGCTCGGGCGCGTAAGGCGCCTGCTCTGCTGGCAGTCAGCCGAGCATGACAGGCGGATCCGTCGCGGGACGACCACGCTCTCCAGGCTGCAGCTCAGCGAGGTCGTCCTCTTCACCTCGTGCTGGCCGGGCTCGCACTCCCGGCGTCCTCCTTCCTCCTGACGCTGCTGGAGGCGTATGGGCTCCAGCTGCAGCACCTGACGCCGCACACCCTCACACTAGTGGCAGTCTTTGTCCACTTTTGCGAGATGTTCGTCTGCATGCGGCCTTCAGTGCGGCTGTTCCAGGTGTTCTTCGTGCTGTGTGCCTCGGGGAGAAGCACATGCCACCTGGGGGCTTACTACTTCCAGCACTGAGGGAGAAGATCCACGACGTACATCGTGCCCTTCTGCTCCGGCAGATGGGAGCAATGGAGGGAGGACTGGGTGATCGCTTGGACGGACATCCACGACCACCTGGAGCTGCCGAGTGGGCCCCCAGCCAGCGAAGACCCTGTCAGAGATGAGGTGCCGGACCTGCAGGATGCCTACAAGCTGGTGCTGGCGAGGATCAGGATCCTGGCGCGGGAAAGCCTGACATCATTGATGGTCCTGGCTGAGTTCCTATCGCGCCGCATCGCTCCTCTCCAGCAGCGCTTCCGGCCAGACTGGCTGTACACCGGGGAGAACAATCTCACCCTGCTGGAGTGCGGCTCTGGATCATCCCCGGACGGGGAGATGCTGAGCCTCATGCTGCAGAAGCTGACCCCCGACCCGACTCCCGGTGACTTCATCAACCCGTCGGCGAGCTGCTTGCCGAGCTGCCTCAACCAGGCGGCGAGGTCGAGGTTGCTGAGGGGGCTGCTTATGCTGGACGACATCGATGTTGCCGTGCGGCAGGTCGGCGACACTTCCTGCGGCGTGGAGATCTCCGGAGGGAGTGGCGCCGGTGACTGGCCAACACCCGCGCCGGTCCTACCCCGTAACAAGGGGAAGGAGAAGCTGTCACAGGTTGGTCCCACATTCGCGCCGCGCCCTCACTCGCTGCCAAGGACGCCGCAGAGTCGAGTCAGCAGCCGAGTAGGAGGCTGATTCGTCCCAATGGAAGCTTTGTCTCGGGCCCCAAGCGGAGGGATCCCAAGCCACTCGCGGTCCTGCATCGGGCTCAGCTGCCAGCATCGGTGGCAGTTCTGGAACTGCTGCAACCGGGGTAGCTTTGGCAGGCGCGAGGAGGACGCCAGGTGCTGCGGCGGCTTCCGGGAGAGTCCCCGACACGCCGCTAATGTCGCAGAAGGCATCTACGCGCGACCGACTCCGAAAGTGTCAGAGGGGAAGGCTCCTGACGTGACGCCGGCAACGACGAAGGTTCCTGCGGCGCTGTCGGCTCCGAAGCCAACGGGGGCAGCCCTGGCATCAGAAGCACCTCCAGACCCAAGGCTGGCAGTGGGGAAGGCTCCCAACTTGCTGCCTGCAGTGGCTAAGGCTCCTGAGGCACCGTCGTCTCTGAAGCCGACAGGGCAGCCCTGCACTAGACGCGCCTCCGGCCTCGAGGCCGGCAGCAAGGAAGGCCTCCAACGCGTCTCCGGCTCCGAAGTCGGTGGGGACGAGTGGCTCTATGACGGACCAAAATCCGTACAATCCAGGATCACAGAGGGTGATGCCACACGATGCGACACCTGACAGCACACACGATAAAGAAAACATAGTATTACATTCAAACTTACTGAATTTGTACAAAAGTAGTACAAACCTTCAGTTTATATATACTATACAGAGTTTACTGCAGCGGAAATTATTTATACAACTCACGCCTACCCCTAACTAGCAAAAGTTGGTTGTCCAGCCCTACGGACAACCCTCACTGGCTACACCCAGCTTCACTGCAGCGTGCATGGCTCCCACAAAGCCATAGTCCCCGACGGTGGATAGCCCTCGCTGGTGAACCCGTACTCCGAGTCCGTGGGGAGCTCCTCACCTGCAAACACTCATAGCAGCAACCGTGAGCACGATGGCTCAGCAAGTCTTAACCGACTCTCCTACACAAGAAAACTCTACATGCATGTCATACATAAGGTAGGATGGATATTTGCAGCAAAGGACACGCCTACAGGTTCATCCTAACTTCATCTTTTAGCCACAAGTTAAAGGTACATAAATTTGAAATTAAGTGAGCAATATTTGGTGGCACACATGTTGCAATACGATTTATTCATAACAGTAGTAATGCATCACAACCATCCCTTTTATTTACTACGTCACGACACAGTGAACAAGTGGTACCCATTACCGTGAGGGACGGTGAATCGACTCAATATACACCTGCAGGGATAACCGAATAGCACATCACGTACGCCCATCCTCGGATCTACACGGCACGCTCAACCGATGTCATACGGGACAACCTTTCACCAAACATCCCAAATGTCAAACCGGTCACACCGAAACGAGCAGGAGGTTCCCTACACATAGCATCTCTCTATGCCCGTTAGCGGATTTCCACCTTGCTGCCATCAACCTACACCTATAAATCAGTGCGTCATGCTTCGACGCCCGGAGGTATAGGTTATATCAGTTTATCGGACCCCACATATCCGATATGCCTTCGGTACATTCAAACTTGTTCAGTGAGGCCGCACATGGATCGGTCCTCAATTGACACGGGCAGGGATACGTGCACAAAACTTCCTCTTGCTGTGTCCTACGACCCTACCTAGTCTCATTTTTCTTACTAAGGTTATCTCACATCTCGAACCAATCCCGTATGTGGTGAATCCTATACTCACGAGTAGATTCCTACTACTGGACTTGTACCAAAGCCTATAAGACATTTAAGCAAGGCATATGCTACGCGAGGACTTAGACACTACCCTCACTCTCTTTTAGGATAATCTGGTTATGCAATTAGAGTTTCAATCATCCTACCTAATGCACATACATACCTCAAGCTAAGTGAATATAAACCAAAAACTTTATAAAAATTGTTAAATGCAAACTGAGGTTTGCCTTGTTGCTGCTGGTCAATGGTTAGAGTCTCCTCTGGAGGTATGAAGTCCAAGATCTCCGGGGCTTCCTCGCCTTCAGTGACTACACATAATTAAATCAACGATATGTGTCAAAGTTCATGCAAATTTGTTGAATTACCAAATATGAAAACCCTAACTCTAGCTAGACATCCCTTTTGGCTCTGAAATTCTTACTGTGGCTTGGTGATAACCTAACCATAAACTTGGCCAAATTTCATTTGAAACAAAGCTCATTTGAACCCTGCACAAATAAATGTCTAATTAGCCATTACTAGAGCTTCTAAGCATTTCCAGGGATTTTCATGGAGCAAGCCATTACTTTCTGGAAACTAGAGTTCATGGTGGTTCTAATGTAATGGTTTTATGTAATTTGAATAATCCTAGAGAAAGTTATGCTCTAATCAAGTTTGAGAAAATTTCTGAAAATGTTTCTGAAAATTTTCGATTTTTCTCTGGTTCAGTTCACTTAATCACACCATTAGGTGGACTTAATGAACTCGGATGGATCTAAAATTTTTCATGTGACTCAAGGATACGTAACTGAACATCATAGCAAAATTTCAGAATTTTTCATAAAGGGAATCTTCAGACAATATTCCCAACAGTTTAAAATTTGGGGAATTAATTCTGGAAAAAGATTGGGTTTCATGGACTGAAACATATTTTTCTGGAAAGTACTCAGAGAGCTGAATCCAGCAAAACTTGTTTCACTAAATTTGGGTACATCTACACAAAGTTATGGCCTTCCAAAGTTTGGGGAAATCTTAGAAAATCAAATCAAAGTTCAGAAGGTTTAAACCGGGCTGGTGGGCCCCAAGGCTACGTGTCAGCCTGTTAAGGAAGCCACACGTTGGTCCACTTAATTTCCCGCGTAGCCGAACGAAATCCCAGTGCCACAGCTAATCTCAGGCCCGGTTTTCTCTACTGCCACACAGGGTTCGCACCCGTTCTTCTACCTCGCGCCACCCGCGACCCCCGCGGCGGTGCCTCGCCGGAGAGCTCGCCGCCGGCCGTTCTGTATGACCTTCGATGAACCTCGCCGCATGTTCCTAACTCCACACAAGGAACACGTTTGTGCAGTCACCGGAGATCGGCGATGGCCGGAACAGTGCTCGCGGCGGTGACAGCGGCCTGGAGGTCATCGGTGACGTCGAACTCGGTGTTCTCTACACCTTTTTCGATAAGGTTTCGTCTGTGAGCTCCACTGAGACTTGCTGATCATGAATGTGCACCCTGATACTCATGAAAATGGCCACAACTAGGAACTCACCGGTGAGGTGCCCTGTTTACGGCCACCGGCACGAAAACTCGCGGAACTAGGGTTCTAGGGCATGAAATTTGGTGCTATTTGAGCAAGGAGGTGCGCTAGAGGTACAAGAGTATGTTTGGTGTGCAGCTCGAGCGGCGGTTGCCGGTGTGCAATGAATTTTGTCATCGACCAATTGCTAAACCTAATACACACCGTAGAAAGAAATGAGAAATACTCGTTCTACACCACATGGAACGGCAAACGGTTTTCTCCTACAGCTCCAGCACGATCAGGCAAACCTTTTCTTCTCCGGTGGCGGTGTGTGAAATAGCCGGGATCGGCCAGTCGCCGGCGGACCGAGGGGGCGGCGAAGAGTTCGTTCGCGGGAGACAACAAAGCGTGAAGTGCTTGGTTCAGCTCGGAAATGGAAAGAACGGAGAAAACAGCTCGGTGTGCTGGCCTTTGAGCCGATTTTTTCACCGTGAGGTGGAGGGTTGGGGCGAGCGCTGGCCAGACGTGGCTGAGCTGCGGTCACCCGTGAGACTGCAGTCGGGTGAGTTGGTTTAGTGAGGAATTCAGTAACTGAACAGTGGGTCCCTTCCCCCCCTCTAATTCTTTTCATTTGTTCACCGATATTTTCGGAGCTACTCACAATTAAATTCGAGACTTAGCCCCAAAGTCATGAGCCAAATTTGAATTCCTCAGATTGGAGTTGGTTTGTCTAAATTGGATTCACACTTGAATTTGAATTTCAAATTCAGTTTTGAATTAGTGCAAATTTAATTCCCGATAAGATCAACTTCAATGGACATGAAAATTAGTGGAGTAACTCAGAAAATGGGCTGAGTTTGAATATGATCCACCTTTTCAATTCAAGTGATGAAAGTAGCTGAAATTTGAATTTACATTCAAACTAGATCTTTTATAATTGTATCCAAAAGTGCCTCAAAAGGTTTGGATTTGCATGAAACTTGGCATGAGCATTCCTAAGAATGTTTAGGGCCTAATTGTGAGCTCAGCCCCTCGTGTTTACTTGTGGAAAATCCAACTTTTGAATTTGTGAGATTTTTCTTTAACCATCCTATTGATGGTGGTTACTTGCTATTCACATATGTTCGTGAGATCTCCACAAAATGAGCCGTGGTGTGTGTGATGAACATTTTAGCAAGTGAAATCTTGGGTCTTTACACCCCCCTTAAAGAATCTCGTCCTGAGATTACAATATGAAGATATGATGATGTAAGAGGAATTACCCGCAACGAGATGCCCAGAAATCCGTATAATTTGAGCAAAGGAAATCTTCGCTCTCCCACATCGCTTCCTCAGCAGTGTGGTTGCTCCACAAGATCTTGTAGAACCACAGCATTCGGTTACGCGTGGTCCTAGTCTTCTCATTAGTAATTTCAACTGGACATTCAGTGTAGGTTAAATCATGTTGCAACTCGCCTATGTCTTTAGTGGGAACAGCGGCTGTATATCTCAGATATTTTCGGAGTTGTGAGACATTGAAAATGTCGTGAACACTGGAGAGAGATGCCGGTAGTTCCAGTCTATACGCCACTGGTCCACATTTCTCGGTAACGGCTTAGGGTACGATAAATCGGGGAGCGAGTTTTCCCTTCATGCCGAATCGGTGTACACTCTTCATTGGAGACACACTGTGAAATCCCAAAAGTCTAGCAAGTGGAGCTGGAAATTACACCGAGGAAATGAGAGAGAATTTAAACTTTTGAATTGGAAGGTGTGAGCTCCAAGTGCTATAGTAAACATGTCACCATATCCAAACACGAAGACCTAAGCTTATCACATGGTTCTTCACACATCCACGGGTAGCTGGCAAATTTTCAGCTCATTCGGAAAACAGTTCCTGTTTGTTGGAATTTAAACGGGAGACAATTCAAATTTGAATTCAAACTTCTGTTTAAAATTCCGACTTCACTGAAATTCAAATTTGGGAGCACCATTGTGTTCCTCATATTCCTTTTGGCTTGTCCTCCAAGTTTGATCAAATTTGGAGTCTATTTGCTAGTTCAAATGAAATTGGAAAGAGAAAGAAGAGGGGAAGGGGGCCCACTTGTCAGTAGACTTGCAACCGAAGTCTACCGGGTTGCACTCGAGCAGCAGCCGCCACCTCCCCGACGCTCGGCAGCAAACCGACGTTGCCTCATGCCACCTCCTTCTTGGGGGATGAGGGCGCCGAGTACAGCACGTGATCAGCACGCCGGCCCACGTGAACCATTCGCTCACTTCCCCACCCTTCTCCCTCGCACAACCGAAGAACCCCACCACCGGCCGATTCCTTTGCTCACCGGCACCCGGGCGATAAAAATGCTTTCGTGCCCGACGAGCTACACGAAAAGGGTCCGCTCCAAGGTGCTGATAAAAACCATGCCGACTTCACCCTCTGTCTCGCACGATCGGTAGAGAATTTGGTTGATTAGTGCGTCGGTATGCTTAGAACCGAGCCACACGAAATTCAGAAATTTGTAGTAATCAAGCCATCATCACTTGGGCCGAGCTATAGACATGATCTAGACTCCCCCATGCTCCTCAAGGATCAAGAACCATCGAGTTTCATCAGATTTTCGTGCTGTTCTTCGAGATTTTTGCACCGGCACTGATTTTCATCCAAGGTCGCCGATGAGCTCATAGTTGCAGCCTCTTTTGAGCTGATTTGAGCTCATGCCTGTGCTTAGGATGCCACCACGGTGCTCTAGGAAGAAAGACCGAAGGATTTCAGCCCTCCTAGCACAAGTGCGATGCTGCCAAACTCCAACCGCCACTGCCGCCCGTCGCCGAAGGGTTTCTGGTGACCGGGGTCCCTAGCCGACCGCGGGGATGAGTTGCCCGTGGTCCAAAAGGGGGAAGGCGGCAAGTTTCAGGACAGGGGGAGGTTGGAAAGGTGGTTTCCGAGGGGATCGCCGGAGAGCACCACCGCAGCTCGGCTGTTGGCGCGAGGAGGAAGAAAGCACTGTGCTGTGAGACCCGCACTCAGAGTTTAAACATTTCTGGGATTTTCAATTTTGGTTCAAACTTCAACTAGCTATAACTTTTGCTAGGAAGCTCCAAATTCAGTGAACCAAATTTTGTTGGATTTATCTTTTTGAATACTATCCAGAAAAACAAGTTTCAGCTTATGAAACTTATTCTTTTTCCAGAATTAATTCCCTAAATTATAAACTGTTGGGAATTTTATCTGGGGAATTCTTTTATGAAAAATTCTGAAATTTGGCTAGGATGTTCAATTGAAAATACTTGAGTCAAAGTAAAAATTTCAGACCCATCCAAGTTCATTTATTTCCCCTAATGGTGTGATTAAGTGAACTGCCCCGAGAAAATGGAAAAATATACAGAAACATTTATTCAGAATTTCTCAAATCTTGTTGAGGGCATAACTTCCTATAGGATTCTTCAAATGACATGAAACCAATTCCAATAGAACCATTTCAACTTCTATTTTCCAGAAAGTAATAGTTAGAGCCATTAAAATCCCTGGAAATCCTTAGAAACTCTAGCAATGACCAAATATACTTCTATTTGTACAGAGCTCAAAGGAACTTTGTTTCAAATGAAACTTGGTCAAGTATCTGTTTAGGATCCTACCAAGCCACCATAAAAATTTTAGAGCCTAAGGGGAGGGTTAGCTAGAGTTATGGTCTTTACATAGTCAATTGGACACATTGCATTTAAATTGGCCTATATTATATTGCTTACATGTAGTCACTGAAGGCGAAGAAACTCCGGAAGTGCTGGACTTTCTTCTTCTAGACAAAGCACTAATCTCTGACCAGCAGCAACCAGACAAGCCCCGGTTTGCATTAACCAATTTTACAAAGTTTTGCTTTATGTATACTTAGTATGAGGTATGTATGTGCATTAGGTGTAGGATGGATGAAACCCAAGTGCATAGCCAGATTCTTCCCACAAGAGTGAGGGGAGTGTATAATTCCTCGAGTAGTATACGCTGTGCTTAATGTTCATAGAACTTCGGTACAAGTCGAGTAGTTGGAATCTACTCACGAGTTTAGGATTCGGGACACAGGGGATTGGTTCGAGTGATGTGGGATCACTTTAGAAAGAAAATAAAACGCAGCAAGAGGAAGTCTTGTGGGCGCATCCCTGTCCGTGTCAATTGAGGACCGATCCGTGTGCGGCCCTGCTGAACAAGTATTGAATGTACCGAAGGCATATCGGATATATGGGCCCTGATAAACCGATGTAACCTATACCTCCGGGCGTCGAGGCATAAAATACCGATTTATAGGTGTAGGTTGAGGGAAGCAAGGTGGAAATCCGCTAACGGGCATAGAGAGATTCTCCGTGTAGGGAACCTCCTGCTCGTTTCAGTTTGACCGGTTCGACGTTTGGGCTGTTGGGTGAAAGGTTGTCCGTACAACATGGGGTGAGCTTGCTGTGTGCAGCTCCACGGGTGGGCGTACGTGACGTGCTATTCGTGTATCCCTGCAGGTGTATATCGAGTCGATTCACCGTCCCTCACGGTGATGTAAGGGCCTGTGTTTTTGGCACATATTCAAAGTGTTCATCACCACACACACACTTCATTTGAAGAAACTTGATGAATACATTTGAAGAGCAAGTAAACACCATCAACATGCTCATTAGAGAATAAACTCACAAAATGCAAAAGTGGCATTTCCCACATGCATCATATAGGGGCTGGGCATATTAAAAACTCCTACACCTTGCTAAGAATGCCCATGCCAAATTTCACCCAAATCCAAAACCTTTTTGAGGTCTTTTTGGGTATAATTATAAAGAGGGTAGTTTGAACTCAAATTCAAATTCAAACTACTTCCATCCCATGAATTCAAAATTGGGATCCATATTCACACTCAGCACAATTTGGTGAGCTCACACACCAATTTTCACTCCATTTGGAGTTGATCTTGACATGAGCTATTTGGTCAAATTTAAATCAGATTTGAATTTTAAACTAAACCTTTGCTGAAAATTTGATCAAATTGAATTCCATTTTGAATTATTAAAAGGGCAGTAGCCATTTGGAAATTTGATCAAATTTCCAAGGTTATTTGGGTCTCTACTGTTTAGAGCAGTAGGAAAATTAAAGTTTGGAGGTTAAAATGTGAGGTGGGACCCCCTGTCAGCTACTCAAACGTGAAGAACCGCCTCTGCTCGAATCTTCCTTCGCATGGGAGAGCGCCAGCGCGCTGATCGACTGGTTCCCAACGTGAAACCAGCGCCAGCTCCTGCTGTTCGGCGTGCGACCGGCCCTTATCAGTCCATGAGCTGCAAAAGGTGATCTTCTTCACCGATAGCGCATGCTCCCTCGCTCTCTGCTCTGTTCCCGTGAAAAACACAGCCGCCGGCTGCGCTTTCAGTTTTTCCCTCGCCACAGTCGGTTGATCATCGAGTGCTCGAGGTTTACACCGCAAGCATCACCGCCATGACGTGCTCTAATTAGTTCTCTCACCGTACCAAGGTTTGGTAGCTCGGGGTGATCACAGTTCCAAGAACACCGATGAGTTACCGAGGGTTGCGGCGGCGATCGGTTCGGTTCACCGTGGATAGGACGCCACGGCCACTTTCGCCTCTGCTCTCCTATACAAGAAAGGTGTGTTAGCTTCTCTAGGTCATGTAGCTTCTTTCCATTTGGCAAATGATCCACCGTATAGCGAGAATTTTCCAGTTTACCGAACCCTAGTAGAAAACAACCGAGCTCGGTTGTGAGCCAAATTCGGCTCACATATACCACTACCAGCCGAGCTCGTTTGTAAGTAGCTAGTACATTCCCTAGCGCCTCTCTTCGAAGAAAAACCAAGGAAATCATGGAAAATGGGCTCGGAGAGGACAGTTCTTCGGGCCGCCTTGGAAAGCGGTCCCGGTTCACCGTGGAGCTCGGGGTTATCGGCCGTTTCACTAAGGTTGGCTACCATTTCCAGCTTCCTTAGGCTTCCCTGATGCTGTATAGCCAAAAACCCGATGCTTTTGTGGAGTACAGAGCTTCACCGACCTCTCCGAAACCCTAGCGGGTGCTGTCACCGGTGCGTGCAGGTTTCCGGCCGTCGCTGGTGGCCGGCGAGCTCACAGACGAGTTCAGGAGGTCGGAAAATGGGGAGGCGGCGAGTTTCGGGCCGGGAGGTGGCCGGGAACTCGGTTCCGGTGAGTCTCGCTGGAGACCCCCGCCGCCGGGTATTTGGCGCGAGGAGGAAAACGAAGCACTGTATGTGGGACCCACAGGCAGAAGTTTAAACTTTTCTTCGATTTTCAGTTTTAGTTCAAACTTCAAACCCACATAACTTTGGCTAGAAAACTCCAAATCGAGTGAACCAAATTTTGTTGGATTCAGCTCTCTGAGAAATTTCCAGAAAAATCAAGTTTAACCTTATGAAAATCCTTATTTCCCCAGAATTAATTCTTCAAATTTTAAACTATTTAGAATTTTAACTGGAGAACCCTTTGGAGAAAATTTCTGAAATTTTGCTAGGATGTTCAACAAAATATACCTGAGCTACCATAAAAATTTAAGATCCATCTGAGCTCATTTGATTCACCTAATGGTGTGATTAATGAAACTGTTCCAGAGAAAATAGAAAATGTCCAGAAATATTTTCAGAATTTCTCTGAAATTGTTTAGCTCATATCTTCAGCTAGGAACCTTCAAATTAAGTGAGACCAACTCCATTAGAACCCTTTGAAAATATAGTTTTCAGAAATTCATGGCTTGCTCCATGAAAATCCCTAGAACATCCTAGGAGCTCCAATTAAGGTCAAGTACATAATTAATTGTGGAGAGCTCAAATGAGCTTTGCTGAAAATAAAACTTGGCCAAATATCTATTTAGGTTGTATCCAAACCACAGTAAAAATTTCAGAGTCATTGGGTCTGTCTAGTGAGACTTATAGTCTTCACAAGTTTAAATTCAATTCAAATGCATTTAAATTGATACATATACATGTTATCTCATGTAGTCGCTAAGGTCGAGGAGGAACCAGAAGTCTTAGACTTCGTCGCTCCGGAAGAGCAGCTAGCCTACAACCAAGAGCAGCAAGGCAAGCTCCGGTTTGCATTAACCTTTTTACAAAGTTTTACTGTTTTGAGAACTTACTTTGAGGACTCAATAAATTCTTGCATTAGAGTCTTGTTTGAAACCCAAATGCATAGCCAAGAAAACCCTGGGTTGGGATAAGGTTTGAAAACCTCGTTAGCTACTGCAATGCTAAGACAGTGTAGGATTCGGTACAAGTCGAGTAGTTGGAACTACTTGCGAGAATAGGCTAGAGGCACATCGCTCGGGTAAAGATAGCAAATGAAACACATGGCAAGAAAAATGAGACCGAGCAGAGAGTAAGGGCAGCAGGACTTTGGGGCCTGGGTGCTATAGCTTCGCTTGTTTCGATTGAGGACCGAGCCATGTGCGGTCCTGTTGAACAAGCTAGAACAGTATCGAAGACCTACCGGCTATATGGGAACCGGGAAACCGATGTAACTCGGGTAGCTGGGTGTTGAGGCATAGCTGGTCGTTCAGAGGGTAGGTTGAGAGCTCGAGGTGTAAATCGGCTGGCGGCACTGTGGATGCGCGCGCAGAGACCTCTTGCTCGGGACGATTGGACCGGTTCAACATTTGGCTGACGGGTGAAAGGTGGTTGTGTATGACGTCCGTGATGGTTTCTGTAGGCAACATCGAGTACGGGCATACGTGACGGGTTATTCGGGTAACCCTGCAGGTGTAAATTGATTATAATCACCGTCCCTCACGGTCAGTGAGTACCACTTGTTCACTGTACCGTGACGTAGAAAGAATAGGCTAGATACATGTTAAAAGTTTGCTGATTTGAAAGTTATACTTTGCTTGTTAATGTCTTGTTGTAGCTTAGAGCTAATTAAAGTTCTTTTCAGCTTTGGTCAAAGTACATGAGAGAAATGCGTTTCTTGTTTGATTGCGGCTCTCTCATGTGCCTTAGCGTAAGGTTCTCCTCAACCTGCTGCTAAAACATTGAAAGTAAGGTTCAAATAATTAGGCGGGTCCTTTGCAAATTATTTACCTCATGTACCCTATATCCATCATGTAGAAGTTTCATGTATAGGAGAGACGGGTCAGTCTTGCTAAGCCATCGTGCTCACTGCTTGTGTTTGAAGCTTTTGCAGGGGTTTATGAGGAAGGGACTCCCAAGGAGGAGATGGAACCCCAGGAGGGGAATCCCGTCGAGTGGGAGTCGTGCATGCCGCCGTGTTAGTGTGTGTGCGTGCTAGCGGGGAAACGTTCACGGGCTGAACGTGAACTCAATGCGTAGTCTACGCCCGTGAGTGTAGACTGAACATATTTTATTGTACAAATTTTCATAAACATGTTTATGCAATAAAACTTTGCTTCCGCTTTGTATTTTGATGTGCGTTATCCGGTGCTGTGCAACGCAGCACCCCTCAGCGTGATCCTGGCTCGACAAGGCTGTTGGAGCCACGTCAGTGTGGTATCAGAGCTCGCTTGAGGTTTAACGCACTACAAAGGTCATCATTTTCAAAAATTCGGTGAGGAACGAGTTTGTAGCCCATATAAGGATGTTATTAGTGTATAGAAAGTGGCATACTAACCTATTTGCTTATGTCGGAAAATCGTGCATCTCGGGATGCTTTATGTCTTGGGGGTGCACGTAAGCGCTGTCCACCAGTGTGCACAAGCTGAAGGGTGGAGCCCCACAGGTGGCAGGTAATCCGACCCGCTTTAATACCCTCTACGACTTCATGTCATTTGGGGTATTCGAGCAAAGTCTGTCCCTAGCATGCTTTGGGCAATTTGGGAGACCCCGTCACGTGGTCTGTAACGTGAACAAGTAGCTCAAGGCGTGCTTGGCTTGTGAATATCCGGGCTTGTGATGACGGCCAGGTGTATGAACTGTATGGATACCAGGCTCGGTGTGCATCCGAGTCTGACGATTGTTTGAGTTATCTGCAGGTAGTCTAACCATGAAACGGTAGATGTGTAGCATCCGCGTGCGAGTGACGTTTAGTGCCACTGAACTAACGAAGCCGGCTAAGTCCGGTATAGGTTTTTCTTTGTGAGGACGTAGTACCGACATGATCTGGTGACGCATCGACGTCACACTCCACTAAATGAACAACTTCATTGTAAAACTTGAAAGTTTTAATCCAGAGCACTAAAACTTGATGTAACTCCTTCCCTTAATCAGGATATTCAAAGTTAACAAGTTTTAAACTTATAGGATACTAAGGATAGAGTCCCCAGTTTTCAGCTGAGATTAAGGCTGAAGTTAATCAGAGGATAGAGGTTGAGTTATTTCGAGGTTGGGGTCATATGATACATTTATGGAAAGCTTTGGAAGAGCTTTACAACTTTTCTGTTAAGGTCCAGAGGTGTTTCATACCTTAACCAATCGAAAAATGCAGTAGAGTTGAAACTATTTAGAAAACAGGGCAGAGCAAACACTCTCTGTAACTCTCTGTAAATTGAGCATAACTTCCTGCATAAAAATCCAAAAATAGAAAATGAGGTAGTTCTGGAAAGTTTGTGAGATGGGAGACAACTTTGTAACAGAAAGTTTTGTCAGATTTGGTGTGGAATCAACTGGAATCTTTGGATCAAATCAGTGCCTCAAGCAGGGAGATGCTGTCCATGTAAAGGCCTCAGTTTTTGACACATTCAAAGTGTTCATCATCATCACACACACACACACCTCATTTGAAGAAAGTTGATGAACACATTTGAAGAGCAAGTAACCATTATCAACATGATCATTAGAGAACAAACTCACACAATGCAAAAGTGGCATTTCCCACATGCATCATCTAGGGGCTGGACATATGAAAAACTCCTACACTTTGCTAGTAATGTCCATGCCAAGTTTCACCCAAATTAAAAACCTTTTTGAGGTACTTTTGGGTATAGCTAGAAAGAGGGTAGTTTGAACTCAAATTCAAATTCAAAATGTTTTTATCCCATGAATTCAAAAGTGGGAGGCATATTCTTACTCAGCACATTTTTGTGAGCTCACACACCAATTTTCACTCCATTTGGAGTTGATCTTGACATGAGCTAAGTGTAGCAAATTCAAACTTTATTTGAATTTCAAACTGAGCATGTGCTGAAATTAAGTCAGACCAAACCCAATTTGAATTCTAACCAATTCAAATGGCTCAGGGGTGAATAATTCAAATCACCATGGGCATTTTAGGGCTTACTGTTTCAAACAGTAATATGGAGTTAAGTTCAGAGGTTAAAATGGGAGTGGGACCCACCTGTCAGCCACCGAAGAGGTTCAACCGACTGAAGACTTTCTCACTCGGGTCTTCCGGCTTCAGCAGCGCTCGCCACCGAGGGGAGGCCGCCACGCCACCAGCAGCTTGCCCACGCGCGGGCGCAGGTCGGTTCCGAGCCCTTCTTAAGGCGCTCCACGCCTCGGCCGAAGCCCTCGCCGTTTTTCCCCTCGCAAGAACACAGCACCGAAATTTTTCCCTCCACCACTCGGGACCGATCGGAGAACCACGATCAAAGCCTCCCCGATCCCTCCAGAGCTACGACAAGGTACTAGGAACCTTCCTTCTTCTTCCCCGTCGCTAGAAATCGGCTGAACTCGGGTGATCTCGGCTATACCGAGAGTTCCGTCCAGTGACCTAAACCCGCCACACTTCGGGCTCCCGTGGACAGCCTGACACGACCCCAACGGTCTTGTCGAGCCAGGATCACGCTGAGGGGTGCTGCGTTGCACAGCACTGTATAACACATGTCAAAGGTACAAAGCGGAAGCGAAATTTTATTACATAAACAAGTTATGAACATGTTTACATCAAAATAAGTTCAGTCTACACTCGCCGGCGTAGACTAAGCATCAAGTGCACGTTCAGCCCTTGAACGTGCCCTTGCTAGCACACACGCACACTAACTCTGCGGCGTGCACGACTCCCACTCGACGGGGTTCCCCTCCTGGGGTTCTGTCTCCTCTTCGGGAGTCCCTTCCTCATAGAACCCTGCAAAAGCTTCAAACACAAGCAGTGGGCACGAAGGCTCAGCAAGTCTGACCCGTCTCACCTAAACATGGAACTTCTACATGAGGGGTGAAGGGTTACATGAGGTAAAAATCATTTGCAAGGACTCGCCTAATTAGTAGAACCTTACTTTCAAGTTTTAGCAGCAGGTTGTGGAGAACCTTACGCTAAGGCACATGAGAGAGCCGCAATCAAACAAGAAACGCATTTCTCTCATGTACTCTGCCCAAAGTTGAAATGAACTTTAATTAGCTCTAAACTACAACAAACCATTAACAATCAAAGTCCATCTTTCAATCAGCAGCATTTTAACATGTAACTAGCCTATTCTTTCTACGTCACGGTACAGTGAACAAGTGGTACTCACTGACCGCGAGGGACGGCGATTATAATCGATTTACACCTGCAGGGTTACCCGAACAACCCGTCACGTACGCCCGTACTCGATGTTGCCTACAACAACCATCACGGACGCCGTACGCAACCACCTTTCGCCCGTCAGCCAAATATTGAACCGGTCCCATCGTCCCGAGCAAGAGGTCTCTGCATGCGCATCTCAGTGCCGCCAGCCGATTTACACCTCAAGCTCTCAACCTACCCTCTGAACGACGGGCAATGCCTCAATACCCAGCTACCCGAGTTACATCAGTTTCCCGGTTCCCATATAGCCGGTAGGTCTTCGGTACTGTTCTAGCTTGTTCAACAGGCCCGCACACGGCTCGGTCCTCAATCGACACAAGCGGAGCTACAGCACACAGGCCCCGAAGTCCTGCTGCCCTTACCCTCCGCTCGGTCTCATTTTCTTGCCATGTGAATCATGTGCTATCACTACCCGAGTCGAGTGCCACTAGCCTATACTCGCGAGTAGTTCCAACTACTCGACTTGTACCGAATCCTACTCTATCATAGCAATGCAGTAGCTAACGGGGTTTGCAATCCTAAACCCAACCCATGGTTCTCTTGGCTATGCAGTGGGGTTTCCAAACAAGACTCTCATACAAAGAATAAAGTAAACAAGTATGTGCTCAAAACAATAAAAATTTATAAAAAGGTTAATGCAAACCGGAGTTTGCCTTTCTGCTCTTGGTCGTAGGCTAGCTGCTCCTCCGGAGTTCCGAAGTCTAGGACTTTGGGTTCCTCCTCGACCTTAGCGACTACATGATAAGAGAGGTACATGTATTAATTTGAATGCATTTGTATTAAGTTTGCACTTGTGAAGCTTATAAGTCCCACTAGACAGACTCAACGACTGTGAAACTTTTACTGGGGCTTGGTTACAACCTAAACAGAGATTTGGTCAAGTTTTAGTTGCAGTAAAGCTCATTTGAGCCCTCCACAATTAATCATGTACTTGACCTTAATTGAAGGCTTTTAGTGTGTTCTAAGGATTTTCATTAAACAAACTATGACTTCTGAAAACTAGATTTTCAGAGGGTTCTAATGGATTTGGTCTCACTTAATTTGGAAGTCCCTAACTAAGGATATGATCTAAACAATTTCAGAGAAAATTCTGAAAATGTTTCTGAACATTTTCTATTTTCTCTGGAACAGTTTCACTAATCACATCATTAGGTGGATTAATTGAGCTCCAATGGTTCTGAAATTTTTATGGTAGTTCAGGGATATTTTGGTGAACATCCCAGCAAAATTTCAGGATTTTCCTCCAAAGGATTCTCCAGTTAAAATTCCAAACAGTTTAAATTTTGAGGAATTAATTCTGGAAAAATAAGGAATTTCATGAGGTGAAACTTGATTTGCTGGAAAGTGCTCAGAAATCTGAATCCAACAAAATTTGGTTCACTCAATTTGGAGCTCTCTAGCCAAAGATATAAGGATTTGAAGTTTGGAAGAATTCTAAAAATCGGGGAAAAGTTTAAATCTCGCCGGGGGCCCGCGAGGACACGTGTCGGCGCGGCGGTGTCCGGCACACCGGGGCTCACAGGGTATTTGCGCGCCAGCACACCAGATCCCGGCCGCAGCCAGATCCCGATTCAAAATATCTCCCGCTGACAGCTGGGGTCCACCCCTTCGTCAACCTCCCGACGCCCGCGCTCTGCCGCCGAGGGACCTCGCCGGAGAGCTCGCCGCCGGCTTCTGTACAGCTCCAAACTTCACGATTCTGGCCGCCCCTGCCTACTTTTACTCGGGGAACAGGATTCTAGGCTCAGCTGCTCATGACAATGGCCGGAGCATGGTCGGCGACGAGCCGCCACCTCGGAAAGACTTCGGCCACGTCGGCTGACTTCCCTAGCACCCCAACTACTCGAGGAACCGGTCGGGAAGCATCAGTGGACCTCAGAGAAGGTCGACATGAGCTCGAGACAGCTCGGGGAAGGCTCGAAATAGGTCCTCACCGTGCGCCCGATGCCGCCCGTTCATTCCGCCATTGGTAGACCTCGAATTACGCCGGGTACAGAGGTTCTCCGGCCAAGAGTTGTGAAGGCAACTTGTGCGTAACCATGTCTAGCTTGTGTGAGAGCGGATTGAGGCCCTCTAATCCTTTCTAGAGCACAAATTTGACAGAACCGCATCCGAAGGTCGTTTTGCACACAGAAAGGGGAAAAATGGAAATTCGCCGCCGGTGAGCAACCACTCGAGCTGTGGCTCGGGGGTGAGCAGCACCGGTCACCAGCGCATCCAAGGGTGCCTTGGCTCAGGAGTGACAACGCCCTGGTTGGGATGTCCACGGGAGCCCGAGGTGCGGCGGTTCTAAGTCCCGAATTTGATCTTTCAGCACAGCCGATATCAATCGGTTTCAACAGAATTCTAGCAGCGGGGAGGACGGAGGAAGGTCTCTAGTACCTTGCTGTGGCTCTGGAGGGGACGGAGGAAGCTATGATCGGCGCTCTCTGATCGACTCCGGGCTGTGGAAATTGTTTGCCGGCGCTGAGTTCTTGCGGGGAGAACTGGGTGAGGCTCCGGCCGGGGAGGGGAGAGGCGCCTTAAGAAGGCTCTGCATCGCCTCACGCCCGCGCGTGGGCAAGCAGCTGCTGGCGCGGCGGCTCCCCTTGGTGGCGATCGCAGCTGCGGCCCGGCGACCCGTGTGAGAAAAGTCTCAGTCGGTTTGATCTGAGCAGTGGCTGACATGTGGGTCCCACTTCCTGTTTTAACCTCTGAAATTTACTCCTAATCACTGTTGTAAACAGTGAACGCCATAGTACCCCTGGTAATTCAAATTATTCACCCATGAACCATTTGAATTGATCAAAGTTCAAATTGGGTTTGGTTTGAGTGAATTTCAGCACAAGTGCAGTTTTGAATTCAAATGAAGTTTGAATTTGTCCCATTTAGCTCATGTCAAGATCAACTCCAAATGGAGTGAAAATTGGTGTGTGAGCTCACAAGAATGTGCTGAGTAAGAATATGACTCCCACTTTTAAATTCTAGGGATAACAACAGTTTGAATTTGAATATAGTTTCAAACTGCCCTCTTTCTAACTATACCCGAAATGACCTCAAATAGGTTTTGAATTTGGGTGAAACTTGGCATGGACATCCTTAGCAAAGTGTAGGAGTTTTCATATGTCCAGCCCACCTATATCACATGTGGGAAATACCACTTTGGCAATGTGTGAGTTTGTTCTCTAATGAGTATGTTGATAATGGTTACTTGCTCTTCATTTGTGTTCATCATCCTTCCTCAAATGAGGTGTGTGGTGTGGTGATGAACATTGCAAATGTGTGTCAAAAACTGAGGCCCTTACATTCCTCCCCCCTTAAAAGAATCTCGTCCCGAGATTATAAGGTGAAAATGAGAGAGAGGACGGTGGAAAATTACCGGATATGCGACGTGAAAAAGTCAGGGTAGTTGGTGCGAAGAAATTCTTCGCTCTCCCATGTCGCTTCGTCCATGGAGTGATTACTCCATAGAACCTTGTAGAACCACAACATACGGTTTCGTGTGGTTCGGGCCTTTTCATCAATAATCTGCACCGGTTCCTCCCGATAGGTGAGATCCGGTTGCAGTTCTTCAATGTCTTCCAGCTGAACGGTAGTTGATAGCTTAAGACACTTCCTCAGCTGGGCAATGTGAAAGACGTTGTGCACACCGGAAAGTGCTTCTGGTAATTTCAGCCGGTATGCCACTGATCCACATCTTTCGGTAATCTGGAATGGACCGATGAATCGGGGTGCCAACTTTCCTCTCACCCCAAATCTGTTTACGCCCTTCATTGGAGACACCCGTAGGTATACGTGATCTCCAACTTCAAATTGTAACGGGCGCCTTCTCCGGTCCGCATACTGTTTTTGACGGGATTGGGCGGCTTTTAGGTTTGTTTGAATCAGTCGAACCTTTTCTTCCGCGTTGTTGACAAGGTCAATAACGAAGGTAACCCTTTCGCCAGACTCACACCAGTTCAATGGTGTGCGGCATTTCCTACCGTATAGCGCCTCGTAAGGTGCCATCTTGATGCTGTCTTGGTACCCATTGTTGTACGATAACTCGGCTAACGGCAAGTGATCCTCCCAATTCTTGCCGTGGTTGATAGCGCAAGCTCGTAGCATGTCTTCTAAGATCTGGTTTACCTGCTCGGTTTGTCCATCCGTCTGCGGGTGGTAGGCTGAACTACGGATCAGCTTCGTCCCCAAGGCAGCGTGTTGCTGCTCCCAAAAATGGGACACAAATAAAGTGCCCCGATCCGATATGATGGTACGGGGTACGCCGTATAAGCATAGGATCCGTGAGATGTACAGTTCAGCGTACTTCTTGGCGTTGTAGTTGGTGTTGACCGGGATGAAATGGGCAACTTTGGTGAGCCGATCGACGATCACCCACACAGAATCATGTTTCTGCAAGGTGGTGGGTAAACCGACGATGAAATCCATGCTCACGTCCTCCCACTTCCAGGCAGGAACGCCCAGTGGTTGTAGCAGTCCCGGCTTTCGCATGTGGTCTGCCTTCACCCTTCGACATGTATCACACTCGGACACGTATTTTGCAGTCTCACGCTCCATCCGTGTCCACCAAAACTTGCTTCTGAGTTCTTGATACATCTTGTTGCTGCCGGGGTGAATAGAAAACTTTGATAAGTGAGCCTCATCAAAGATTTTCTTCCGTAATTCCGGGTTACGGGGTACGACGATCCGGTCCTTGAACCATAGGACGCCGTCTCCGTCCTTCCGGAAACATTTCAGCTCCCCACTGTCTACACGTCTCCGCAAATGTGACATGCCCTTGTCATTCTTCTGGGCTGCTGCTATCTCTTCACGGATGGTGGGTATCAAAGCTAGGTTGTAGAGAGCTCCGTGTGGAATCACATGTAGTGGTGGTTCGCTCTCTTCCAACGGTGTGATGGTCAGATCGTGGACGTGTGACTTGCGACTCAGCGCATCTGCCACTACGTTTAACTTGCCCGGATGATAATGGATCTCTATTTTGTAATACTTTATCAGTTCTAATCATCTTCGTTGCCTCATGTTCAGCTCCTTCTGAGTGAATATGTACTTGAGGCTTTTGTGGTTGGTATATAGATGTACGAGGTTACCGAGTAGGTAGTGCCTCCACATCTTCAATGCAAATACCACGGCAGCAAGCTCCAAATCGTGGGTTGGATAATTCTGCTCATGGTTTCTAAGCTGCCATGATCCATACGCGACCACTCTTCGGTCTTGCATCAGCACACATCCGAGCCCAATGCCGGATGCATCGCAGTACACATCGAACGGTTTTGTTGTGTCTGGCTGCGCCAAAACCGGTGCTGATGTCAGGTGCTTGACTAAAGCCTTGAATGCTGCTTCACATGCTGGACTCCAAACATATTTGGTAGCCTTCTTCAGCAGCTCTGTCATTGGCTTGGCAATCTTTGAGAAGTTCGGAATGAACCTCCGATAATATCCCGCGAGTCCGAGGAAACTCCGTACCTCGTGAACAGTTCTCGGGGATTTCCAATTCAGCACTTCAGTGATCTTGCTCGGGTCTACAGCGATACCCTCCGCTGAGATGATATGCCCGAGGAAAGGCACTTGCGATATCCAGAAGTCGCATTTGCTGAATTTCGCATATAACTTGTGATCCCGTAGCCGTTGCAAGACTATACGCAGATGTTTCTTGTGATCCTCTTCCGACTTGGAATATACCAGGATGTCGTCGATGAAGACCACGACAAACTTGTCCAGCTCCGGCATGAATACCGAGTTCATCAAGTACATGAAGTGAGCTGGAGCATTGGTGAGGCCGAAGGACATGACCAGGTACTCATAAAGTCCGTACCTCATCGAGAAAGCCGTCTTTGCAATGTCCTCAGCCCTTATCTTAATCTGATGGTACCCGGATCTTAAATCCATCTTGGAAAAGATCTTTGCTTCGACCAACTGATCAAACAACATGACGATCCGTGGCAAGGGGTACTTGTTCTTGATGGTTACGGCATTCAATGGACGATAGTCCACGCAAAGCCGTAATGTCTCATCCTTCTTCTTCACAAACAATGCCGAACAGACCCATGGCGAGGAGCTCGGCCTAATAAACCCTTCTCCAGAAGGTCCGTGAGCTGAGTCTTCAGTTCAGCCAACTCCTTAGGAGCCATCTTGTACGGCCTTCGGGATATTGGCATGGTTCCCGGTGCCAGTTCAATCTTGAACTCCACCTCTCTATCGGGTGGCATCCCCGGCAAATCGTCCGGAAATACATCAGGGAACTCTTGGACCACTGGAATATCTTCCAATCTGAAAGTTGTGGACTGATAGACACTTGGAATTTTTATTTCTGGACTGTCCAGAAATAATGAGTGAGAACCGTGCACCTCTGAGTTTAAGTGCACGACTCGAAGGACGGTGTCTAAAACAGCGCCCTGGCGGGTTAACCACGACATCCCTAGGATGACATCGACCTTCTGTCCCTCTAGGATAATGAGAGACGTGGGGTACACTCTACCCGCTAAGCATAATGGTGCTTTGGAAACCATTACGCTTGCTGAAATCTTCCCACCCGGTGAACAAATTAAATATGGACTATCGGTGGGTAGTATTGGCAAGCTGTGTTTAGCAATGAAAGCTTGGCTATAAAAATTATGCGTGGCGCCTGAATCAAACAGTACTATAGCGGGATGCTGGTGGAGTTGGAACATACCCGCAAGGATTGGCTCGCCCTCCATCACGTCCTCAATGGCAAGCTGGTGGACGGTGCCGGGCCTAGGGTTTGCCCGCCGCGCATTAGTAGGGTTCCGGGGTTGATTCCTCCCCGGAAACTGTGGTGCCACTCCGCCGCCTTGCCTCTCCGGGCAACTGCTCGTGAAGTGTCCTGGACGACCACACTTTTAACATGTGGCCGCTGCTGGTGGAGTGCTCAGTGGATGAAAACCCGGCATGCGTTGCTGAGGCGCAAACGCACGCGGCATCGCCCGCTGCTGCTGTTGTTGTTGCGGTGGTACTGGCAGTGCCGGCCGGAATGCCGGTGAGGAGTACGGCCGACTGCGGAACGGCATCGACCGCTGTGGTGGTTGCCAGCGTGGACCTGATGGTGGGCGATTCACCATCCGAAACTTCTGAGAAGGACCGCCTCCTTCTCCGCTGCTTTGCGGCGTGCTTCGTTTTCGCTCCGCCGCCGCTAACTCCTTGCCGGAGTCCTCCTGAACAATCGCAGCATCAATGATGTCGTTGAGGCTGCCGCGATTGAACATCGCCAACTTGTCCTTCAGGAGCGGGTTAAGCCCCTGGTAAAAGTGGTCCCGCCGCTTCTCGTCAGTATCTACGTGATATGACGCGTAAAGCGCGAGATCGTTGAATGCTCTGGAGTATTCCAGCACGTTCCGGCTCCCTTGTTGCAGGTGTAAGAACTCCTGCATCTTCCTCTTCATCAAACCTGGCGGTATATGATAGGCCCTGAAGGCCGTCCGAAACTCCGTCCAGGTCATCACTCGATCGGTGGGCTGTGAAGCACAGAAGTTGGCCCACCACGCACTCGCGGATCCTTGGAGCTGCTGG
The DNA here is from genome assembly GCA_030760725.1 of Neostapfia colusana. Lineage (NCBI taxonomy): Eukaryota > Viridiplantae > Streptophyta > Magnoliopsida > Poales > Poaceae > Neostapfia > Neostapfia colusana. The sequence continues at coordinate 34,791,267 of JASWHV010000009.1, read as the reverse complement.
ACCGCGAACTGAGTCTTGCGCTGCTCACTTATCTGGAGCAGCCCGAACTTCATCTCTATGGCGCGGAGCCAATTGTCCACGTCAAGTGGTTCATCCGCCCTTGAGAATACAGGGGGATGAGTCGCCAGGAAGTCGGAGTAGGAGCTCTGTTGACGCTCCTCCTGGTCTTGACGTCTCTCTGGGCGAGACGTATCGGCGATGAGAGTCTGCAGCAACTCTGTGTGCTGCTGATGCGAGCCCGCCATTGCCGCGACGATGTCGGCCAATGTAACCGTTGGCAGTGGCGGTGGCGGTGTTTGCTGCTGCTGTTGCTGCTGCTGTCCCGAGGAGTCCTCAGGAGGTGGTTGGGAGGTCTCTCCCCCTTGACTGGTACCCCCAACGTCAGGGTTGGCACGAGTACGCGTCATTCTGAAATTCAAAACAGCAGCGATTAGCACATGTCTTACTTAAGATTCCCTAAGCAACAGTAGGTATTGAAGTGACACATGATTAATTTGCACAACATTCACATATATTGATAAAGCATAAACTTTATACAAGATACATTATTCTCGGGTCTCCGAGAAGCCGTGCTCATGTCGTCACTACCTATACATACGCTACTGTCTACACGACATGTCACCGATTACAAAAGTTGGGTTACGCTACCCTAGCTGCCCTACTTGGCAACTGTAACCCCCTCACTCGGAGTAGAACTCGACCTCCTGTGGGTCGTCCTCCTCCGGTACCTCTGCTGGTGGCTCTGGATCTACCACCTCTTCTCCCATCCCGGGTTCTCCCATTGCTGGAAGGCCCAAGACCACCGGTACGCCCAATACCGGAGGTACGAGGTCCTGCAAGGCATGCACCTCGTCCATAGACTGGTTGTAATCCTCTTCCCAGCCTTGCCCTTCCTCAATAGCGTCGTCCCGCTCTTGAGTAAGTTCCTCGTTCTGCTGGGTCAGATTCTGTACCAGTTCTTGCAATGCCGCGATGTCGACACGGCTTTTCCTCTTTACCTTCTTCAGACGATGCAACTGATTGTGCTGTTCGTTCAGTCGCTTGATCGTCGGAAGGAGCACATTGCGGAGTGCACTGTGAGCACTCTCGAAATGGTCTCCACGACTCGTGCTCTCCTTGAGCTTCGTGGCGAGATGCTCTGTATGGACAGCTTGGCTGTCCATCACGGCGTTTCCCGCCCTCATCTGGAGGCTAAGGTTTGCCTCCGCGGGGTTGTACCTTGGGCAACCCGGATCTGTTGCCTCCTGGTACCTCTCTTCCCACACATGCTGAGCTCGTCCCTCCACCGGAACGAGTGCGTATGGAGTGCCCTCCATAGCCTGCACGTGTAGTTGGCAGAAACGTGACATGGTGTCACGGGCTGCCACCTGCCACATCCCTCCCGGTTGTCTTCCTCTCACCGTGACGGTGAACGGCACCCAACCGGGTGGCGTAGGTACTGCAGGGACTTCGACATGGATCGTCCACGTCTTGTTCCCCTCTTCGCCTTCTTCCTTGGCGAAGTATTGCGGCATCTGGTTGTACCCAAAATATTGGAGCATTTGCCACAATGCTTCCGGGTAGCCGCTACGATGAGAACAGTGGGACATCACCCACCCGTTCTCCAGTTGCTTATCTGTTGTCATCTGTAAAAATATATTTGAGAAATGTCAAATATTTATTTAAACAGTAAACCTCTGAGTTATAACATAAAACATGTCATTGAACCCATAAAACTTGGAAACATAGTTCAAATTTTAAACAAATTTGACTGCTGATCTGCTGTTCCCATGACAGCCTTGACCAGTTTCCATTTCAACCTGATTTAGGCCGTGCTAAAGGCAAAACCAGTTCTGGAGCTCAACATCAAAGTTAAAGTTAACTTCAATATCTTTCCAGAAAGTATTTGCTTGGCCTAATATCTGTCCTGATTCAAAAGTTATGAGATGTTAAAGTTAACAGAAATTCTGGAGAAAATTGGACGGCACCTCCCTGCTTTAGGTACTGATTTGATCCAAGAATCCCAGTTAATTCTGTTCCTAATCTGACAAAACTTCCTGTTACAAAGTTGTAACCTATCTCATAATCTTTCCAGAACTACCTCATTTTCTATTTTTGGATTTTTATGCAGGAAGTTATGCTTAATTTACAGAGAGTTTACAGAGAGTCTTTACTCTGTCCTGTTTTCTGGACAGTTTCAACTCTACTGCATTTTTCGATTGTTTAAGGGATGAAACACCTCTGGACCTCAACATAAAAGTTGTAAATCTCTTCCAAAGCTTTCCAGAAATGTATCATAAGACCCCAACCTCGAAAGAACTCAACCTCTAACCTCTGATTAACTTCAGCCTTAATTCAGCTGAGAACAGAGTGCTCTGTCCTTAACAACCTATAAGTTGAAAACTTGTTAACTTTGAATATCCTGTTCAAGGGAAGGAGTTACATCAATTTTTAATGCTTTGGATCAAAACCTTCAAGTTTTTAAATGAAGTTTTTCATTTAGTGGGGTGTGACGTCGATGCATCACCAGATTATGTCGGTACTACGTCCTCACAAAGAAAAACCTATACCGGACTTAGCCGGCTTCGTCATATCAGTGGCACTAAACGTTACTCGCACACGAATGCTACACGTCTACCATTTCGTGGTCAGGCTACCTGCAAAAACTCAAACAATCGTCAGACTCGGCTGCACACCGAGCCCGGAATCCATACAGTTAGTACACCCGGCCGTCATCACTTGCCCGGATGTTCTCAAGCCAAACACGCCTTGAGTTACGTGTTCACGTTTCAGACCACGTGACGGTGTCTCCCAAGTTGCACCACGCACGCCAGGGATAGACGTTGCTCGAATACCCCAAACAACATGAAGAGTGGTAGAGGATATCAAAGCGGGTCGGGTTACCTGCCACCCGTGGGGCTCCACCCTTCAGCTTGTGCGCACTGGTGGACAGCGCTTACGTGTACCCCCCAAGACATAAACGTCCCGAGATATAAGATTTTCCGACATAACAACTAGGTTAATATGCCACTTTCTATATGCTAATAACATCCTTATACGGGCTACTAACTCGTTCCTCACTGGGTTTTTAAAAAAGATGACCTTTGTACTGGTTTAAACCTCAAGCGAGCTCTGATACCAGCGCTGACACGACCCCAACGGTCTTGTCGAGCCAGGATCACGCTGAGGGGTGCTGCGTTGCACAGCACCGTATAACACATGTCAAAGGTACAAAGCGGAAGCGAAATTTTATTACATAAACAAGTTATGAACATGTTTACATCAAAATAAGTTCAGTCTACACTCGCGGGCGTAGACTAAGCATCAAGTGCACGTTCAGCCCTTGAACATGCCCTTGCTAGCACACACGCACACTAACTCTGCGGCGTGCACGACTCCCACTCGACGGGGTTCCCCTCCTGGGGTTCCGTCTCCTCTTCGGGAGTCCCTTCCTCATAGAACCCTGCAAAAGCTTCAAACACAAGCAGTGAGCACGAAGGCTCAGCAAGTCTGACCCGTCTCACCTAAACATGGAACTTCTACATGAGGGGTGAAGGGTTACATGAGGTAAAAATTATTTGCAAGGACTCGCCTAATTAGTAGAACCTTACTTTCAAGTTTTAGTAGCAGGTTGTGGAGATCCTTACGCTAAGGCACATGAGAGAGCCGCAATCAAACAAGAAACGCATTTCTCTCATGTACTTTGCCCAAAGTTGAAATGAACTTTAATTAGCTCTAAACTACAACAAACCATTAACAATCAAAGTCCATCTTTCAATCAGCAGCATTTTAACATGTAACTAGCCTATTCTTTCTACGTCACGGTATAGTGAACAATTGGTACTCACTGACCGTGAGGGATGGCGATTATAATCGATTTACACCTGCAGGGTTACCCGAACAACCCGTCACGTACGCCCGTACTCGATGTTGCCTACAACAACCATCACGGACGCCGTACGCAACCACCTTTTGCCCGTCAGCCAAATATTGAACCTGTCCCATCGTCCCGAGCAAGAGGTCTCTGCACGCGCATCTCAGTGCCGCCAACCGATTTACACCTCAAGCTCTCAACCTACCCTCTGAACGACGGGCAATGCCTCAATACCCAGCTACCCGAGTTACATCAGTTTCTCGGTTCCCATATAGCCGGTAGGTCTTCGGTACTGTTCTAGCTTGTTCAACAGGCCTGCACACGGATCGGTCCTCAATCGACACAAGCGGAGCTACAGCACACAGGCCCCGAAGTCCTGCTGCCCTTACCCTCCGCTCGGTCTCATTTTCTTGCCATGTGAATCATGTGCTATCACTACCCGAGTCGAGTGCCACTAGCCTATACTCGCGAGTAGTTCCAACTACTCGACTTGTACCGAATCCTACTCTATCATAGCAATGCAGTAGCTAACGGGGTTTGCAATCCTAAACCCAACCCATGGTTCTCTTGGCTATGCAGTGGGGTTTCCAAACAAGACTCTCATACAAAGAATAAAGTAAACAAGTATGTGCTCAAAACAATAAAAATTTGTAAAAAGGTTAATGCAAACCGGAGCTTGCCTTGCTGCTCTTGGTCGTAGGCTAGCTGCTCCTCCGGAGTTACGAAGTCTAGGACTTTGGGTTCCTCCTCGACCTTAGCGACTACATGATAAGAGAGGTACATGTATTAATTTGAATGCATTTGTATTAAGTTTGCACTTGTGAAGCTTATAAGTCCCACTAGACAGACTCAACGACTGTGAAACTTTTACTGGGGCTTGGTTACAACCTAAACAGAGATTTGGTCAAGTTTTAGTTGCAGTAAAGCTCATTTGAGCCCTCCACAATTAATCATGTACTTGACCTTAATTGAAGGCTTTTAGGGTGTTATAAGGATTTTCATGAAACAAACTATGACTTTCTAAAAACTAGATTTTCAGAGGGTTCTAATGGATTTGGTCTCACTTAATTTGGAAGTTCCTAACTAAGGATATGAGCTAAACAATTTCAGAGAAAATTCTGAAAATGTTTCTGAACATTTTCTATTTTCTCTGGAACAGTTTCACTAATCACATCATTAGGTGGATTAATTGAGCTCCAATGGTTCTGAAATTTTCATGGCAGTTCAGGGATATTTTGGTGAACATCCCAGCAAAATTTCAGGATTTTCCTCCAAAGGATTCTCCAGTTAAAATTCCAAACAGTTTATCTTTGAGGAATTAATTCTGGAAAAATAAGGAATTTCATGAGGTGAAACTTGATTTGCTGGAAAGTGCTTAGAGAGCTGAATCCAATAAAATTTGGTTCACTCAATTTGGAGCTCTCTAGCCAAAGTTATAAAGATTTGAAGTTTGGAAGAATTCTAAAAATCGGGGAAAAGTTTAAATCTCGCCGGCGGCCCACGAGGACACGTGTCGGCGCGGCGGTGTCCGGCACACCGGGGCTCACAGAGTATTTGCGCGCCAGCACACCAGATCTCAGCCGCAGCTGGATCCCGATTCAAAATATCTCCCGCTGACAGCTGGGGTCCACCCCTTCGTCAACCTCCCAACGCCCGCGCTCTGCCGCCGAGGGACCTCGCCGGAGAGCTCGCCGCCGGCTTCTGTACAGCTCCAAACTTCACGATTCTGGCCGCCCCTGCCTACTTTTACTCGGGGAACAAGATTCTAGGGTCAGCTGCTCATGACAATGGCCGGAGCATGGTCGGCGACGAGCCGCCACCTCAGAAAGACTTCGGCCACGTCGGCTGACTTCCCTAGCACCCTAACTACTCGAAGAACCGGTCGGGAAGCATCAGTGGACCTCAGAGAAGGTCGACATGAGCTCGAGACAGCTCGGGGAAGGCTCGAAATAGGTCCTCACCGTGCGCCCGATGCCGCCCGTTCATTCCGCCATTGGTAGACCTCGAATTACGCCGGGTACAGAGGTTCTCCGGCCAAGAGTTGTGAAGGCAACTTGTGCGTTACCGTGTCTAGCTTGTGTGAGAGCGGATTGAGGCCCTCTAATCCTTTCTAGAGCATGAATTTGACAGAACCGCACCCGAAGGTCGTTCTGCACACAGAAAGGAGAAAAATGGAAATTCGCCGCCGGTGAGCAACCACTCGAGCTGTTGCTCGGGGGTGAGCAGCACCGGTCACCAGCGCATCCAAGGGTGCCTTGGCTCAGGCGTGACAATGCCCTGGTTAGGCTGTCCACGGGAGCCCGAGGTGCGGCGGTTCTAAGTCCCGAATTTGATCTTTCGGCACAGCCAATATCAATCGGTTTCAACAGAATTCTAGCAGCGGGGAGGACGGAGGAAGGTCTCTAGTACCTTGCCGTGGCTCTGGAGGGGACGGAGGAAGCTGTGATCAGCGCTCTCCGATCGACTCCGGGCTGCGGAAATTGTTTGCCGGCGCTGAGTTCTTGCGGGGAGAACTGGGTGAGGCTCCGGCCGGGGAGGGGAGAGGCGCCTTAAGAAGGCTCTGCACCGCCTCACGCCCGCGCGTGGGCAAGCAGCTGCTGGCGTGGCGGCTCCCCTCGGTGGCGATCGCAGCTGCGGCCCGGCGACCCGAGTGAGAAAAGTCTCAGTCGGTTTGATCTGAGCAGTGGCTGACATGTGGGTCCCACTTCCAGTTTTAACCTCTGAAATTTACTCCTAGTCACTGTTGTAAACAGTGAACCCCATAGTACCCCTGGTAATTCAAATTATTCACCCATGAACCATTTGAATTGATCAAAGTTCAAATTGGGTTTGGTTTGAGTGAATTTCAGCACAAGTGCAGTTTTGAATTCAAATGAAGTTTGAATTTGTCCCATTTAGCTCATGTCAAGATCAACTCCAAATGGAGTGAAAATTGGTGTGTAAGCTCACAAAAATGTGCTGAGTAAGAATATGCCTCCCACTTTTAAATTCATGGGATAACAACAGTTTGAATTTGAATATAGTTTCAAACTGCCCTCTTTCTAACTATACCCAAAATGACCTCAAATAGGTTTTGAATTTGGGTGAAACTTGGCATGGACATCCTTAGCAAAGTGTAGGAGTTTTCATATGTCCAGCCCACCTATATCACATGTGGGAAATACCACTTTGGCAATGTGTGAGTTTGTTCTCTAATGAGTATGTTGATAATGGTTACTTGCTCTTCATTTGTGTTCATCATCCTTCCTCAAATGAGGTGTGTGGTGTGGTGATGAACATTGCAAATGTGTGTCAAAAACTGAGGCCCTTACACAGCCCAACCGGGAGGTTGTCACGCCCAAGCTAAGGCGTCCCTAGACGCATTGGTGATCGGTGCTGCTCACCCCGAGCCACAGCCCGATGGCTTCATCGCCGGCGCTGAATTTCCAGTTTTCCCCTTTCTCGGTGCAGACCGACCTTCGGGTACAGTTCTGTCAAATTCACGCTCTAGGAACGGTTAGAGAGTCTCAATACGTTCCTACACTGACGAGACCAGGTAGCGCACAAGTTGCCTTCACAACCCTTAGCCTGAGAACCCCTGTACCCAGCGTATTTCGAAGCTTGCCGACGGCGAACCCTGCGGGAAGCATCGGGCGCATGGTGGGAGCTTACTTCGGACCTCCCCCGAGCTGCTTCAAACCCATGCCGAGGTTCCTGAGGGACCACTGATGCTTTCCGGACGTTTGCTCGGTCGGTTGGAGTGCTAGGAAGGTCGGCCAACACGGCCGAAGTCTTTTCGAGACCGCCGCTCGTCGCCGACCATGTGACGGTCGTTTTCATGACGAACTGAGCCCATAATCATGTTCCCCGAGTGGACTTAGCCAGGGGCGGCCAGAATCATGAAGTTTGGAGCACCACAGAGGCTGCCGGCGAGCTCTCTGACGAGGCATCGCGGCGGCCGAACGCGGGAGTCGGGAGGAAGACGAAGGGGGTGGACCCCGGCTGTCAGCGGCAGATATTTTAAAACCAGGATCTGCTGTGGCACGGATCGGGTGCGGCTGTGCGCGAAAGACTCTGTAGACACGTGTGTCGTCCGATGAGGAGCCGACACGTAGCCCCGGGTCCCACTCGCAGAGATTTAAACTTTTCCCGATTTACAGATTTCATTCAAATTTCAAACCCTTATAACTTTGGCTAGGAAACTCCAAATCGAGTGAACCAAAATTTGTTGGATTCAGCTCTCTGAGTACTTTCCAGAAAATCAAGTTTCACTTCATGAAAATCCCTATTTCTCCAGAAATAATTCTCCAAATTTTAAACTGTTTGGAATTTTAACTGGAGAACCCTTTGGAGGAAAATTCTGAAATTTTGCTGGGATGTTCGCCAAAATATTGAACTACCATAAAATTTTCAGATTCAGTTGAGCTAATTTGATCCACCTAATGGTGTGATTAATGAAACTGTTCCAGAGAAAATAGAAAATGTCCAGAAACATTTTCAGAATTTCTCTGAAATTGTTTAGCTCATATCTCTAGCTAGGAACCTTCAAATTAAGTGAGACCAACTCCATTAGAACCCTCTTAAAATCTAGTTTTCAGAAAGTCATGGCTTGCTCCATGAAAATCCCTAGAACATCATAAGAGCTCCAAGTAAGGTCAAGTACATAATTATTTGTGGAGAGCTCAAAAGAGCTTTGCTGCAACTAAGACTTGGCCAAGTCTCTGTTTAGGTTGTAACCAAACCACAGTAAAAATTTCAGAGTCATTGGGTCTGTCTAGTGAGACTTACAAACTTTACAAGTTTGAAATCCAATTCAAATGCATTTAAATTAATACATGTACTTGCTATATCATGTAGTCGCTAAGGTCGAGGAGGAACCCGAAGTCTTAGACTTTGTTACTCCAGAAGAGCAGCTAGCCTACGACCAAGAGCAGCAAGGCAAGCTCCGGTTTGCATTAACTTTTTACAAATTTTTATTGTTTTGAGCACTTACTTGAGTATCATTATTTCTTGGATTGGAGTCTTGTTTGAAAACCCAATTGCATAGCCCAGAAAACCAGGGGTTGGGATTAGGATGGAAAACCCCGATTAGCTACTGCAATGCTAGGATGGTGTAGGATTCGGTACAAGTCGAGTAGTTGGAACTACTCGCGAGCATAGGCTAGAAGCACTCGACTCGGGTAGAGATAGCAAATGAAACACATGGCAAGAAAAATGAGACCGAGCGGATTGTAAGGGCAACAGGACTTTGGGGCCTGGATGCTATATCTCCGCTTGTGTCGATTAAGGACCGAGCCGTGTGCGGGCCTGTTGAACAAGCTATAACAGTACCGAAGACCTACCGGCTATATGGGAACCGGGAAACTGATGTAACTCGGGTAGCTGGGTATTGAGGCATTGCCCGTCGTCCGTGATGGTTGCTGTAGGCAACATCGAGTACGGACGTACGTGACGGGTTATTCGGGTAACCCTGCAGGTGTAAGTCGATTATAATCGTCGTCCCTCGCGGTCAGTGAGTACCACTTGTACCGTGACGTAGAAAGAACAGGCTAGTTACATGTCAAAATGTTGCTGATTGAGAGATGGACTTTGATTGTTAATGATTTGCTGTAGTTTAGAGCTAATTAAAGTTTCTTTCAACTTTGGGCAAAGTACATGAGAGAAATGTGTTTCTTGTTTGATTGCAGCTCTCTCATGTGCCTTAGCGTAAGGTTCTCCACAATTTGCTGCTAAAACTTGAAAGTAAGGTTCCACTAATTAGGCGAGTCCTTGCAACTGATTTTACCTCCTGTACCTATCATCCCTCATGTAGAAGTTTCCTGTTTAGATGAGATGGGTTAGACTTGCTGATCCTTCGTGCTCACTGCTTGTGTTTGAAGCTTTTGTAGGGTTCTATGAGGAAGGGACTCCCGAGGAGGAGACGGAACCCCAGGAGGGGAACCCCGTCGAGTAGGAGTCATGCACGCCGCCGTGTTAGTGTGCATGTGTGCTAGCAAGGACACGTTCACGGGCTGAACGTGAACTTGATGCGTAGTCTACGCCCGTGAGTGTAGACTGAACATATTTTGTTATAAAAACGTTCATAAACCCGTTTATGTAATAAATTTTTGCTTCCGCTTGTATCTTTGATGTGTGTTATTCGGTGCTGTGCAATGCAGCACCCCTCAGCGTGATCCTGGCTCGACAAGACCGTGGGGTCGTGTCAGCATTGGTATCAGAGCTTGCTTGAGGTTTAACGCACTACAAAGGTCATCTTTTTTAAAAATCCAGTGAGGAACGAGTTAATAGCCCATATAAGGATGTTATTAGTGTATAGAAAGTGGCATACTAACCTATTTGCTTATGTCAGAAAATTTTGCATCTCGGAACACTTTATGTCTTGGGGGGGTGCATGTAAGCGCTGTCCACCAGTGCGCACAAGCTGAAGGGTGGAGCCCCACGGGTGGTAGGTAACCCGACTCGCTTTGGTATCCTCTATGACTCTTCATGTCATTTGGGGTATTCAAGCAACGTCTGTCCCTGGCGTGCGTGGTGCAATTTGGGAGACCCCGTCACGTGGTCAGTAACGTGAACACGTAGCTCAAGGCGTGTTTGGCTTGAGAACATCCGGGCGAGTGATGACGGTCGGGTGTACGAATTGTATGGATACCGGGCTCGGTGTGCAGCCGAGTCTAACGATTGTGTGAGTTATCTGCAGGTAGTCTAACCACGAAACGGTAGACGTGTAGCATCCGTGTGCGAGAGACGTTTAGTGCCACTGAACTAACGAAGCCGGCTAAGTCCGGTATAGGTTTTTCTTTGTGAGGACATAGTACCGACATGCTCTGGTGACGCATCGACGTCACACTCCACGAAATGAACAACTTCATTGTAAAACTTGAAAGTTTTAATCCAGAGCACTAAAACTTGATGTAACTCCTTCCCTTAATCAGGATATTCAAAGTTAACAAGTTTTCAACTTATAGGCTGCTAAGGACAGAGTCCCCTGTTTTCAGCTGAATTAAGGCTGAAGTTAATCATAGGTTAGAGGTTGAGTTATTTCGAGGTTGGGGTGATATGATACATTTCTGGAAATCTTTGGAAGAGCTTTACAACTTTTCTGTTGAGGTGCAGAGGTGTTTCATCCCTTAACCAATCTAAAAATGCAGTAGAGTTGAAACTGTCCAGAAAACAGGGCAGAGCAAAAACTCTCTGTAAACTCTCTGTAAATTGAGCATAACTTCCTGCATAAAATCCAAAAATATAAAACGAGGTAGTTCTGGAAAGATTATGAGATGGGTTACAACTTTGTAACAGAAAGTTGTGTCAGATTGGGAGCAGAATTAACTGGAATTCTTGGATCAAAGCAGTACCTAAAGCAGGGAGGTGCTGTCCAATTTTCTTCAGCAATTCTGTTTAATTTGGCATCTCATAACTTTTGAACCAAGACAGATCTTAGGCCAAGCAAATACTTTCTGGAAAGATATTGAAGTTAGCTTTAACTTTGATGTTGAGCTCAAGAATTGGTTTTGCTTTAGCATGGTCTAAATCAGGTTGAAATGGAAACTGATCAGGGCTGTCATGTTGGGCAGCAGATCAGCAGTCAAATTTGTTTAAATTTGAACTATATTTCCAAGTTTTATGGGTTCAATGACATTTTTTGTGTTATAACTCAATGGTTTACTGTTCAAATAAATATTTGACATTTCTCAAATATACTTTTACAGATGACAGGGGATAAACAGTTCGAGAACGGGTGGGTGGAATCTCACTGTTCTCACCACAGCGACTATCCGCCATTGCTGCTGTTTTGAATTTCAGAATGACTCGTACTCGTGCCAACCCAGATGTTGAGGGTTCCAGTCAGGAGGGAGAAACCTCCCAACAGCCTCCCGAGGACTCCTCGGGACAGCAACAGCAGCAACAGCAACAACAAACACCGCCACCGCCACCGCCATCGGTTACATTGGCCGACATCGTTGCGGCAATGGCGGGTTCGCATCAGCAGCACACGGAGTTGCTGCAGACCCTTATTGCAAATACGTCTCGACCAGAGAGACGTCAAGATCGGGAGGAGCGTCAACAGAGCTCCTACTCCGACTTCCTAGTGACTCATCCCCCAGTATTCTCAAGGGCGGATGAACCCCTAGATGCGGACAACTGGCTCCGCACGATGGAGATGAAGTTCGGGCTGCTCCAAGTGAATGAGCAGCGTAAGACTCAGTTCGCGGTCCAACAGCTCCAGGGATCCACGAGCGCGTGGTGGACAAACTACTGTGCTTCGCAGCCCGCCGACCAAGTTATGACCTGGGCGGAGTTCCGGACGGCCTTCAGGGCCTATCATATACCGCCGGGTCTCATGAAGAGGAAGACGCAGGAGTTTCTACACCTGCAGCAAGGGAGCCGGAATGCGCTGAAATACTCCAGGGCGTTCAACGATCTCACGCTCTACGCGTCATATCACGCCGATACTGACGAGAAGCGGCGGGATCACTTTTACCAGGGGCTTAACCCCCTCCTGAAGGACAAGCTGGCGATGTTCAATCGCGGCAGCCTCAACGACATAATTGATGCTGCGATTGTTCAGGACTCCAGTAAGGAGTTAGCGGCGGCGGAAAGAATGCGAAGCGCGCTGCAGAGCAGCGGAGAAGGAGGTGGTCCTTCTCAGAAATTTCGGATGGTGAATCGCCCACCATCGGGTCCACACTGGCAGCCACCACAAAGGCCGATGCCATTCCGCAGTCGGCCGTATTCTTCCCCAGCATTCAGGACGGCGCTGATAGCACCACCTCCGCAACAACAACAGCAGCAGTGGGCGATGCCGCGTGCGTATGCACCTCAGCAGCGCATGCCAGGATTTCGTCCCCCAAGCACAGGCCAAGCAGCGGCCACATGCTACAAATGTGGTCGTCCAGGACACTTCGCCAGGAGTTGTCCGGAGAGGCAAGGCGGCGGAGTGGCACCGCAACTTCCGGGGAGGAATCAACCCCAGAACCCTACTAATGCGTGGCGGGCAAACCCTAGGCCCAGCACCGTCCACCAGCTTGCCATAGAGGACGAGCCGGAGGGTGAGTCAATCCTTGCGGGTATGTTTCAACTCCACCAGCATCCCACCATAGTGTTGTTTGATTCAGGCGCCACGCATAATTTTATTAGTCAAGCTTTCATTGCTAAACACAGCTTGCCAGTACTACCCACCGATAGTCCATATTTGATTTGTTCACCGGCTGGGAAGATTTCAGTAAGCGAAATGGTTTCCAAAGCACCATTATGCTTAGCGGGTAGAGTGTACCCTATGTCTCTCATAATTTTAGAGGGGCAAAAGGTCGATGTCATCTTAGTGGTGTCGTGGTTAACCCGCCACGGCGCTGTTTTAGACACCGTCCTTCGAATCGTGCACTTGAACTCAGAAGTGCACGGATCTCACTCTTTATTTCTGGAAAGTCCAGAAATAAAACTTCCAAGTGTCTATATCCACAGCTATCAGATTGGAAGATATCCCAGTGGTCCGAGAGTTCCCTGACGTGTTCCTGGATGATTTACCGGGGATGCCGGCCGATAGAGAGGTGGAGTTCAAGATTGAACTGGCACCGGGAACCATGCCAATATCCCGAAGGCCGTACAAGATGGCGCCCAAGGAGTTGGCTGAACTGAAGACTCAGCTAACGGATCTGCTGGAGAAGGGTTTTATTAGGCCGAGCTCCTCACCATGGGGATGTTCGGCATTATTTGTGAAGAAGAAGGATGAGACGTTGTGGCTTTGCGTGGACTATCGTCCACTAAATGCCGTAACCATCAAAAACAAGTACCCGTTGCCACGGATCGACATGTTGTTTAATCAGTTGGTCGAAGCAAAGATCTTTTCCAAGATGGACTTATGATCCGGGTACCATCAGATTAAGATACGGCTGAGGATATTCCGAAGACGGCTTTTTCGACGAGGTATGGACTTTATGAGTACCTGGTCATGTCCCTCGGCCTCACCAACGCTCCAGCTCACTTCGTGTATCTAATGAACTCGGTATTCATGACAGAGTTGCACAAGTTTGTCGTGGTCTTCATCGACGACATCCTGGTATATTCCAAGTCGGAGGAAGATCACAAGAAGCATCTGCGTATAGTCTTGCAACGGCTGCGGAATCACAAGCTATACGCGAAATTCAGCAAGTGCGAATTCTGGATATTGCAAGTGCCTTTTCTCGGGCATATCATCTCAGCGGAGGGTATCGCTGTAGACCCGAGTAAGATCACACAAGTGCTGAATTGGAAGTCCCCGAGAACTGTTCACGAGGTACGGAGTTTCCTCAGTCTCGCGGGATATTATCGGAGGTTCATTCCGAACTTCTCGAAGATTGCCAAGCCTATGACGGAGCTGCTGAAGAAGGCTACCAAATATGTTTGGAGTCCATCATGTGAAGCAGCATTCAAGGCTTTAGTCAAGCACCTAACATCAGCACCGGTTTTGGTGCAGCCAGACACAACAAAACCGTTCGATGTGTACTGCGATGCATCCGGCATTGGGCTCGGATGTGTGCTGATGCAAGACCGAAGGGTGGTCGTGTATGGATCATGGCAGCTTAGAAACCATGAGCAGAATTATCCAACTCACGACTTGGAGCTCGCTGCCATGGTAATTGCACTGAAAATGTGGAGGCACTACCTACTCGGTAACCTCGTACATTTATATACCGACCACAAGAGCCTCAAGTACATATTCACTCAGAAGGAGCTGAACATGAGGCAGCGAAGATGGTTAGAATTGATAAAGGATTATGAAATAGAGATCCATTATCACCCCGGCAAAGCAAACGTAGTGGCAGATGTGCTGAGTCGCAAGTCACACGTCAACAATCTGACCATCACACCGTTGGAAGAGAGTGAACCACCACTGCATGTGATTCCACACGGAGCTCTCTACAACCTAGCTTTGATCCCCACCATCCGTGAAGAGATAGCGGCAGCTCAGAAACATGACAAGGGCATGTCGCATTTGCGGAGACGTGTAGACAGTGGGGAGCTGAAATGTTTCCGGAAGGACGAAGACGGCGTCCTATGGTTCAAGGACCGGATCGTCGTACCCCGTAACCCGGAATTACGGAAGAAAATCTTTGATGAGGCTCACTTATCAAAGTTTTCTATTTACCCCGGCAGCAACAAAATGTATCAAGAACTCAGAAGCATGTGTTGGTGGACACGGATGAAGCGGGAAATCGCAAAGTACGTGTCTGAGTGTGATACATGTCGAAGGGTGAAGGCAGATCATATGCGGAAACCGGGACTGCTACAACCACTGGGCGTTCCTGCCTGGAAGTGGGAGTATGTGAGCATGGACTTCATCGTCGGTTTACCCACCACGTTTCAGAAGCATGATTCTTTGTGGGTAATCGTCGACCGGCTCACCAAAGTTGCCCATTTCATCCCGGTAAACACCAACTACAACGCCAAGAAGTACGCTGAACTGTACATCTCACGGATCCTATGCTTATACGGCGTACCACATACCATCATATCGGATCGGGGCACTTTATTTGTGTCCCGTTTTTGGGAGCAGCTACACGCTGCGTTGGGGACGAAGCTAATCCGTAGTTCAGCATACCACCCGCAGACAGACGGGAAAACGGAGCGGGTAAACCAAATTCTGGAGGACATGCTACGAGCTTGCGCTATCAACCATGGCAAGAATTGGGATGATCACTTGCCGTTAGCTGAGTTCTCGTACAACAATGGGTACCAAGCCAGCATCAAGATGGCGCCTTACGAGGCGCTATACGGGAGGAAATGCCGCACACCACTGAATTGGTGTGAGTCTGGCGAAAGGTTTACCTTCGGGATTGATCTTGTCAACAACGCAGAGGAAAAGGTTCGGCTGATTCAAGCGAACCTAAAAGCCGCCCAATCCCGACAAAAACAGTATGCGGACCGGAGAAGACGCCCGTTACAATTTGAGGTCGGGGATCACATATACCTACGTGTGTCTCCAATGAGGGGCGTGAACAGATTCAGGGTGAGAGGAAAGTTGGCACCCCGATTCAACGGTCCATTTCAGATTATAGAAAGATGTGGATCAGTAGCATACCAGCTGAAATTACCAGAAGAACTCTCTGGTGTGCACGACGTCTTTCATATTTCCCAGCTGAAGAAGTGTCTTAAGCTATCAACTACCATTCAGCTGGAGGACATAGAAGAACTGAAACCGGATCTCACCTATCGGGAGGAACGGTTCAGGTTATTGATGAGAAGGCCCAAACCACACGCAACCGTACGTTGTGGTTCTACAAAGTCCTGTGGAGTAATCACTCCATGGACGAAGCGACATGGGAGAGCGAAGGATTTCTTCACGCTAACTACCCCGACTTTTTCACGTCGCATATCCAGTAATTTTCCACCGTCCTCTCTCTCATTTTCACCTTATAATCTCGGGACGAGATTCTTTTAAAGGGGGAGGAATGTAAAGGCCTCAGTTTTTGACACATTCAAAGTGTTCATCATCACACACACACACCTCATTTGAAGAAAGTTGATGAACACATTTAAGAGCAAGTAACCATTATCAACATGATCATTAGAGAACAAACTCACACAATGCAAAAGTGGCATTTCCCACATGCATGATCTAGGGGCTGGACATATGAAAAACTCCTACACTTTGCTAGTAATGTCCATGCCAACTTTCACCCAAATTCAAAACCTTTTTGAGGTACTTTTGGGTATAGCTAGAAAGAGGGTAGTTTGAACTCAAATTCAAATTCAAACTGTTTTTATCCCACGAATTCAAAAGTGGGAGGCATATTCTTACTCAGCACATTTTTGTGAGCTCACACACCAATTTTCACTCCATTTGGAGTTGATCTTGACATGAGCTAAGTGTAGAAAATTCAAACTTTATTTGAATTTCAAACTGAACATGTGCTGAAATTTAGTCAGACCAAACCCAATTTGAATTCTAACCAATTCAAATGGCTCAGGGGTGAATAATTCAAATCACCATGGGCATTTTAGGGCTTACTGTTTACAACAGTAATATGGAGTTAAGTTCAGAGGTTAAAATGGGAGTGGGACCCACCTGTCAGTCACTGAAGAGGTTCAACCGACTGAAGTCTTTCTCACTCGGGTCTTCGGGCTTCAGAAGCGCTCGCCACCGAGGGGAGGCCGCCGTGCCACCGGCAGCTTGGCCACGTGCAGGCGCAGGTCAGTTCCGAGCCCTTCTTAAGGCGCTCGACGCCTCGGCCGAAGCCCTCGCCGTTTTTCCCCTTGCAAGACCACAGCACCGGAATTCTTCCCTCCGCCACTCGGGACCGATCGGAGAACCACGATCACAGCCTCCCCGATCCCTCCAGAGCTACGACAAGATACTAGGAACCTTCCTTCTTCTTCCCCGTCGCTAGAAATCGGCTGAACTCGGGTGATCTCGGCTATACCGAGAGTTCCGTTCAGTGACCTAAACCCGCCGCACTTCGGGCTCCCGTGGACAGCCCAACCGGTAGGTTGTCACGCCCAAGCTAAGGCGTCCCTGGATGCGTTGGTGACCGGTGCTGCTCCCTAGGGCTTGATCGCCGGCGATGAATTTCCAGTTTTCCCCTTTCTCGGTACAGACCGACCTTCGGGTATGGTTCTGTCAAATTCACGCTCTAGGAAGGGTTAGAGAGTCTCAATCTGTTCCTACACCGACTTGACCTGGTAGCGCACAAGTTGCCTTCACAACCCTTAGCCTGAGAATCCCTATACCCGGCGTATTTCGAAGCTTGCCGATGGCGAACCCAGCGGGAAGCATCGGGCGCACGGTGGGAGCTTACATCGGACCTCCCCCGAGCTGCTTCGAACCCATGCCAAGGTTCCTGAGGGACCACTGATGCTTTCCGGACGTTTGCTCGGTCGGTTGGAGTGCTAGGAAGGTCGGCCGACACGGCCGAAATCTTTCCGAAGCCGCCGCTCGTCGCCGACCATGTGCCATCCGTTTTCATGACGAACTGAGCTCAGAATCATGTTCCCCAAGTGGACTTAGGCAGGGGCGGCCAGAATCATGAAGTTTGGAGCACCACAGAGGCTGCCGGCGACCTCTCCGGCGAGGCATCGTGGCGGCCGAACGCGGGAGTCGGGAGGAAGACGAAGGGGGGTGGACCCCGGCTGTCAGCGGCAGATATTTTAAAACCAGGATCTTCTGTGGCACGAATTGGGTGCGGCTGCGTGCAAAAGACTCTGTAGCTGCGTGTGTCGTCCGATGAGGAGCCAACACGTAGCCCCGGGTCCCACGCGCAGAGATTTAAACTTTTCCCGATTTACAGATTTCATTCAAACTTCAAACCCTTATAACTTTGGCTAGGAAACTCCAAATCGAGTGAACCAAAATTTGTTGGATTCATATCTCTGAGTACTTTCCATCAAATCAAGTTTCACTTCATGAAAATCCCTATTTCTCTAGAATTAATTCTCCAAATTTTAAACTGTTTGGAATTTTAACTGGAGAACCCTTTGGAGGAAAATTCTGAAATTTTGCTGGGATGTTCGCCAAAATATCTATGAACTACCATAAAAATTTCAGATTCAGTTGAGCTAATCTGATCCGCCTAATGGTGTGATTAATGAAACTATTCCAGAGAAAATAGAAAATGTCCAGAAACATTTTCAGAATTTCTCTGAAATTGTTTAGCTCATATCTCTAGCTAGGAACCTTCAAATTAAGTGAGACCAACTCCATTAGAACCCTCTGAAAATCTAGTTTTCAGAAAGTCATGGCTTGCTCCATGAAAATCCCTAGAACACCATAAGAGCTCCAAGTAAGGTCAAGTACATAATTATTTGTGGAGAGCTCAAATGAGCTTTGCTGCAACTAAGACTTGGCCAAGTCTCTGTTTAGGTTGTAACCAAACCACAGTAAAAATTTCAGAGTCATTGGGTCTGTCTAGTGAGACTTACAAACTTTACAAGTTTGAAATTCAATTCAAATGCATTTAAATTAATACATGTACTTGCTATATCATGTAGTCGCTAAGGTCGAGGAGGAACCCGAAGTCTTAGACTTTGTTACTCCTGAAGAGCAGCTAGCCTATGACCAAGAGCAGCAAGGCAAGCTCCGGTTTGCATTAACATTTTACAATTTTTTTTGTTTTGAGCACTTACTTGAGTATCATTATTTCTTGCATTGGAGTCTTGTTTGAAAACCCAATTGCATAGCCCAGAAAACCAAGGGTTGGGATTAGGATGGAAAACCCCGATTAGCTACTGCAGTGCTAGGATAGTGTAGGATTTGGTACAAGTCGAGTAGTTGGAACTACTCGCGAGCATAGGCTAGAGGCACTCGACTCGGGTAGAGATAGCAAACGAAACACATGGCAAGAAAAATGAGACCGAGCGGATTGTAAGGGCAACAGGACTTTGGGGCCTGGATGCTATATCTCTGCTTGTGTCGATTGAGGACCGAGCCGTGTGCGGGCCTGTTGAACAAGCTAGAACAGTACCAAAGACCTACCGGCTATATGGGAACCGGGAAACTTATGTAACTTGGGTAGCTGGGTATTGAGGCATTGCCCGTCGTTTCGAGGGTAGGTTGAGAGTTTGAGGTGTAAATCAGCTGGCGGCACTGAGATGAGCGTGCAGAGACCTCTTGCTCGGGATGATGGGACCGGTTCAATATTTGGCTGACGGGTGAAAGGTGGTTGCGTACGGCGTCCGTGATGGTTGCTGTAGGCAACATCGAGTACGGGCGTACGTGACGTGTTATTCGGGTAACCCTGCAGGTGTAAATCGATTATAATCGCCGTCCCTCGCGGTCAGTGAGTACCACTTGTTCACTGTACCGTGACGTAGAAAGAACAGGCTAGTTACATGTTAAAATGTTACTGATTGAGAGATGGACTTTGATTGTTAATGATTTGCTGTAGTTTAGAGCTAATTAAAGTTCCTTTCAACTTTGGGCAAAGTACATGAGAGAAATGCGTTTCTTGTTTGATTGCGGCTCTCTCATTGGCCTTAGCGTAAGGTTCTCCACAATTTGCTGCTAAAACTTGAAAGTAAGATTCCACTAATTAGGCGAGTCCATGCAACTGATTTTACCTCCTGTACCTATCATTCCTCATGTAGAAGTTTCCTGTTTAGGCGAGACGGGCCAGACTTGCTGAGCCTTCGTGCTCACTGCTTGTGTTTGAAGCTTTTGCAGGGTTCTATGAGGAAGGGACTCCCAAGGAGGAGATGGAACCCCAGGAGGGGAACCCCGTCGAGTGGGAGTCATGCACGCCGCCGTGTTAGTGTGCGTGTGTCCTAGCAAGGACACGTTCACGGGCTGAACGTGAACTTGATGCGTAGTCTACGCCCGTGAGTGTAGACTGAACATATTTTGTTGTAAAAACGTTCATAAACCCGTTTATGTAATAAAATTTTGCTTCCGCTTTGTACCGTTGATGTGTGTTATTCGGTGCTGTGCAACGCAGCACCCCTCAGCGTGATCCTGGCTCAACAAGACCGTGGGGTTGTGTCAGTCCAATTTTCTCCAGAAATTCTGTTAACTTTGACATCTCATAACTTTTGAACCAGGACAGATCTTAGGCCAAGCAAATACTTTCTGGAAATCTATTGAAGTTATCTTTAACTTTGATGGTTAGCTCCAAAATTGGTTTTGCCTTTAGCATGGTCTAAATCAGGTTGAAATGGAAACTGGCCAGGGCTGTCATATTGGACAGCAGATCAGCAGTCAAACTTGTTTAAGTTTGAACTATACTTCCAAGTTTATGGGTTCAATGACATGTGTTATGTTAGAACTCAATGGTTTACTGTTCAAATAAATGTTTGACATTTCTGAAATATGGTTTTACAGATGACAGCGGATAGACAGTTGGAGAAAAGGTGGGTTGTGTCCCACTGTTCTCACCGCAGCGGCTATCCGGAAGCATTGAGGCAAATTCTTCAATATTTCGGGTACAGCAAGATGCCGCAGTAATTCACCAAAGAAGAAGGCGAGGAGGGGAACAAGACATGGATGATCCATGTCGAAGTTCCTGCAGGGCCTACGCCACCCGGTTGGGCGCCGTTCACCGTTACAGTGAGAGGTAGACAACTGGAGGGAATGTGGCAAGTGGCAGCCCGCGACACCATGTCGCGTTTCTGCCAACTACACGTGAGAGCTATGGAGGGCACTCCATACGCGCTCGTGCCGGTGGAGGGACGGGCTAATCATGTGTGGGAAGGGAGGTACATAGAGGCAACAGATCCGGGTTGCCCAAGGTACAAACCCGTGGAGGCGAACCTCAGCCTCCAGATAAGGGTGGGAAAGGCCGTGATGGACAGCCAAGCTGTTCATATGGAATGTCTCGCCATGAAGCTCAAGGAGAGTAACAGCCATGGAGATCACTTCGAGAGTGCTCACAGCGCACTCCGCAATGTTCTCCTTCCGACGAACGAACAATATAATCAGTTGCATCGTCTGAAGAAGGCAAAGAAGAAAAGCCGTGTCCACCTCACGGCTTTGCAACAACAGGTGCAGGCTCTGACCCAGCAGAACGAGATCCTTACTCAAGAGCGGGACGACGCTATTGAGGAGGGGCAAGGCTGGGAGGAGGACTACAACCAAGCCATGGACGAGGTGCACGCGTTGCAGGACCTCGTACCTCCGGTAATGGGCATACCGGTAGTAGGTGCTGTACCTGTGGTTTTTGGTCTTCCGGCAATGGGAGAACCCGAGCCGGAAGAGGAGGTTGTGGACCCCGAGCCACCAGCAGAGGTACCGGAGGAGGACGATTCTCAGGAGGTCGAGTTCTACTCCAAGTAGGAGGTTACCGTTGCCGAGTAGGGCAGCAAGGGTGATGTAACCAAAACTTTTGTAATCGGTGACATGTCGTGTAGACAGTAGCATATGTATAGGTAGTGACGACATGAGCATGACTTCTCGGAGACCGAGAATAATGTATCTTGTATAAAGTTTATGCTTTATCAATATATGTGAATGTTGTGCAAATTATTCATGTGTCACTTCAATACCTACTGTTTCATATGGAGTTTTAAGTATGACATGTGATGATCGCTGCTGTTTTGAATTTCAGAATGACTCGTTCTCGTGCCAACCCGGACGTTGGGGGTTCCAGTCAGGGGGGAGAGACCTCCCAACAGCCTCCCGAGGACTCCTCGGGACAGCAACAGCAGCAACAGCAACAACCGCCACCACCAACGGTTACTTTGGCTGATATTGTGGCAGCGATGGTGGGCTCTCATCAGCAGCACACGGAGTTGCTGCAAACCCTCATTGCAAATACGTCTCGACCAGAGAGGTGTCAAGATCGCGAGGAGTGCCAACAGAGCTCCTACTCCGACTTTCTGGCCACTCATCCCCCGGTATTCTCAAGGGCGGTTGAAACCCTCGATGCGGACAACTGGCTCTGCACGATGGAGATGAAGTTCGGGATGCTCCAATTGAGTGAGCAGCGCAAGACTCAGTTCACGGTCCAACAACTCCAGGGATCCGCGAGCGCGTGGTGGGCGAACTATTTGCTTGACAGCCCACCGAGCTAGTGATGACCTGGGCGGAATTCCGGACGGCCTTCAGGGCCTATCACATACCGCCGGGTCTCATGAAGAGGAAGACGCAGGAGTTCCTACGCCTGCAGCAAGGAAGCCGAAACGCGCTGGAATACTCCAGGATGTTCAATGATCTTACACTATATGCTTCTTATCACGCTGATACCGACAAGAAGCGGCGGGATCATTTCTACCAGGGGCTTAACCCGCTCCTGAAGGACAAGCTGGCGATGTTCAATCGCGGCAGCCTCAACGATATAATTGATGCTACGATTGTTCAGGAGGACTCCGGCAAGGAGTTAGCGGCGGCGGAAAGAAAGTGAAGTGCGCCGCAAAGCAGCGGAGAAGGAGGTGGTTCTTCTCAAAAATACCGGATGGTGAGTCGTTCACCATCGGGTCCACGCTGGCAACCACCACAGAGGCCGATGCCATTCCGCAGTCGTCCCTATTCTCCACCGGCATTCAGGCCGGCACTGCCAGTACCACCTCCGCAGCAACAACAACAACAGCGGGCGATGCCGCATGCGTATGCACCCCAGCAGCGCATGCCGGGCTTTCGTTCCCCGAGCACCGGTCAAGCAGCAGCCACATGCTACAAGTGTGGTCGCCCAGGACACTTCGCCAACAATTATCCTGAGAGGCAGGGCGGCGGAGTTGCACCACAGCTTCCGGGCAGGAACCAGCCCCGGAACCCTACTAATGCGCAGCGGGCAAACCCTAGGCCCGGCACCATCCATCAACTTGCCATAGAGGGCGTGCCGGAGGGAGAGCCGATCCTTGCGGGTATGTTCCAACTCCTCCAGCATCCCGCTATAGTATTGTTTGATTTAGGCTCCACGCATAGCTTCATTAGCCAAGATTTCATTGCTAAATACAGCTTGCAAATACTACCCACCGATAGTCCGTACTTGATTTGTTCTCCGGGTGGGAAAATTTCAGCAAGCATGATGGTTCCAAAAGCGCCATTATGCTTAGAGGGTAGAGTATACCCTACGTCTCTCATAGTGTTAGAGGGACAAAAGGTCGATGTCATCTTAGGGATGTCGTGGTTAACCCACCACGGCGCTGTTTTAGACACTGTCCTCCGAGTTGTTCACTTGAACTCAGAAGTGCACGAATCTCATTCCTTATTTCTGGACACTCCAGAAATAAAACTTCCAAGTGTGTACCACAACCATCAGATTGGAAGACATTCCAGTAGTCCGTAAGTTCCCTGACGTGTTCCCGGATGATTTACCGGGGATGCTGCCCGACCGAGAGGTGGAGTTCAAGATTGAACTTGCACTGGGAACCATGCCAATATCCCGAAGGCCATACAAGATGGCGCCCAAGGAATTGGCTGAACTGAAGACGCAGTTAACGGGCCTGCTGGAGAAGGGTTTTATTAGGCCGAGCTCCTCTCCATGGGGCTGTTCGGCATTATTTGCGAAAAAGAAAGACGAGACATTGCGGCTTTGCGTGAACTATCGTCCACTAAACGCCGTAACCATCAAGAACAAGTACCCGTTGCCACGGACGACATGTTGTTTGATCAGTTGGTCGAAGCAAAGATATTTTCCAAGATGGACTTAAGATCCGGGTACCATCAGATTAAGATATGGGCTGAGGATATTCCGAAGATGGCTTTCTCGACGAGGTACGGACTTTATGAGTACCTGGTCATACCAATGCTCCAGCTCATTTCATGTATTTGATGAACTCGGTATTCATGCCGTAGCTGGACAAGTTTGTCGTGGTCTTCATCGACGATATATTGGTATATTCCAAGTCGGAGGAAGAACACAAGAAGCATCTGCATATAGTCTTGCAACGGCTGTGGGATCACAAGCTATACGCGAAATTCAGCAAGTGCGAATTCTGGATATTGCAAGTGCCTTTTCTCGGGCATATTATCTCAGTGGAGGGCATTGCTGTAGACCCGAGTAAAATCACACAAGTGCTGAATTGGAAATCCCCGAGGACTGTTCATGAGGTATGGAGTTTCCTCGGACTCGCGGGACATTATTGGAGGTTCATTCCGAACTTCTCGAAGATTGCCAAGCCTATGACGGAGCTGCTGAAGAAGGATGTTTGGAGTCCAGCATGTGAAGCAGCGTTCAAGGCATTAGTGAAGCACCTAACATCAGCACCGGTTTTGGCGCAGCCAGACACAACAAAACCGTTCAATGTGTACTGCGATGCATCCGGCATTGGGCTCGGATGTGTGCTGATGCAAGACCGAAGGGTGGTCGCGTATGGATCACGGCAGCTCAGAAACCATGAGCAGAATTATCCAACTCACGACTTGGAGCTCACTGCCGTGGTGCTCGCACTTAAAATATGGAGGCACTACCTACTCGGTAACCTCGTGCATTTATATACCGACCACAAAAGCCTCAAGTACATATTCACTCAGAAAGAGCTGAACATGAGGCAGCTAAGATGGTTAGAATTGATAAAGGATTACGAAATAGAGATCCATTATCACCCCGGCAAGGCAAACATAGTGACGGATGCGCTGAGCCGCAGGTCACATGTCAACAATCTGACCATCACACCATTGGAAGAGAGCGAACCACCATTGCATGTGATTCCACATGGAGCTCTCTACAACTTAGCTTTGATCCCCACCATCCGTGAAGAGATAGCGGCAGCTCAGAAAAATGACAAGGGCATGTCGCATTTGCGGAGACGTATAGACAGTGGGGAGCTGAAATGTTTCCGGAAAGACAGAGACGGCGTCCTATGGTTCAAGGACCGCATTGTCCTACCCCGTACCCGTAGTTACGGAACAAAATCTTTGATGAGTCTGTGCGTGTGATTGCTTCTGCGAGAAACAGAGCCCGTTCGGTTGTGAGTAGCTCTCCCACTGATCTGTGGGCCCATCTCTCCCCTAATCCTTTTTCCAAATTCTTCTGAAAATATCCCAGCAACTCTCCATTGAATGAGAGACTTAAGCACCAAGTCACAGTTTGAATTTGGTTCCCTCAGTTTGAAACTGGTTTGGCTAAATTTGCTGGCCATTTGAATTTCAAATTCAAATTCAGTTTGAATTATTGCAAATTTGGCTCCCGACAAGATGAAGTCCAATGGGGATGAAAATTGGTGGACTAACTCAGGAAAATGTACTGAGTTTGAATATGAAGCCAACCTTTGAATTTAAGTGCTGAAAGTTGCTGCAATTTGAATTTACATTCAAATTGGCCTCTTTTTCAAATGCCTCCAAAAGTGCCTCAAAAAGTATTGAATTTGCATGAACTTCGGCCTGAGCCTTCCCAAGACTATTTAAGGTCTAGGGGTGAGCTCAAACTTGCATGTTCATGTGTAGAAATCCTACTTTTTGGAAGTTAGGGCTTTCCCCTCTAATCACCCCTTTGATGGTGGTTACTTGCTCTTCACAAGTGTTCACAATATATCCACAAGATGAGCTGTGGTGTTGTGAGGTGATGAACAAATTTTTGCAAGTCCCTTTCTTGGTATTTTACATAAAGCCACTAACGGAGCAACTTCGACGTGTTCCGGGTAGTGGCCCTTCTGATGGGTCAGTAGAACTAGTTCGGCATTGGAGTGACGGGTGAAAGGTTGCTGCATACAACATAAGAAAGAGCTCTCGTGTGAGTCTTTCGGGGCAGGTGTATGTGTCGTGTGTTCCGGGTGTGTCCTGATTTGAATCACTGTCCCTCGCGGTTATATGAGTACCACTTGTTCACTGAGTTGTGACATAGTAATTACTTCCAGATGAAGGGAGATGAATCATTGCTGTTGTGAAGTTTTTAAGTTCATTGTATTGCAAACCATGTATGCTATGGTTGTAGAGCTCACTAAGTTTATCTTCCACTTTGGGCATAACCACATCGGAGGAAAGCATTTCTTGTTTGCTTGTGGACTTCCGATGTGAGGGCTGACTAAGGCATATTAATCTGCTGCTATAAAATGGAAAGTAAGGATTAACATGTAGGCGTGTCTTTATTGCAACATCTTTTTCCTATATTATGAATTCCTGCATGTAGAGTTTCATGTTTAGGAGTGTCGGTTAAGTCTTGCTGAGCTTTCGAGCTCACGGTTGCATTATTAGTGTTTTGCAGGTTATATAAAATTTCTATGAAGATGGTTGTTCGGTGAGATATCGGAGACTCTCCGGAAACCTTGCCGCTGCATTCACTTTTGTTGAAGCTAGTAAGAAGCGTCAGCAGGCTGGACGTCTTCTCTTTTGCATAGTTAGGACCCAGAGTATGTGTGTATGTATATTCCGCTGTGTGTACCTTCGTGGTACATTATGATGTAAATGACACTATACTGAGAAATAAAAGATTTTGTATATTTTGGTTTCTTTTCATGTATGCTGTTGGGTGCTGCATCGCACGGCACCACCCAATGTGTATCCTGGAGTGTGGATTCTGGAAGGGGTTCCCCAAAAAAAGTAATCCATTTTTGACCTTCCCAACACTAGAACAGGTGGTGCTCGCAACAACCGAGAGCTAGCACCACGAGGTGCTATCATGGACAGCCCGACTGGACGGCTTCCACGCCCGAGCAAGCACACCCGAAGAAGCGCCGGTGATCAGTGCTGCTCCTCCCCAAAGTTCATCGTTAATGATCGATCGTAGCACGAGAATTTGATGTTTTTCTCCCGGGTGACGCAAACCGACCGTGAGGTAGGACTTCAGAAAATTCTTCCTTGATTCTTGTTTCTAGCTTTTCAAACTCCGCACACGATCTCCTCACTAGCTAACGCACGTCCTCCATCAAATCTAGGACGGGAAAATGGATGTAGAGGGAGAATTCCATGTTCTCCCCGAGTGAAATCCTCGGACCTCGTTGGCCGCACGGTGCCAACGTGATTAGCGAGCTTCCCGGTCCGGTTGGGTTCAAATTCTAGACTCCTCACACTCCCCTGTTTCTCTAGTGCCAAGAACCCAACGTTTTTATGAAGAAATAGAGTTTCCCGATCCTGCCGGAACCCTAACTGGGATTGCCACCGGTGCGCAACTGTTTCCGGCCACCGCCGGCGAATTCCGACCATCTAGATAGGTTCAGCATCCGGAATTATGGGGGGCGGCGAGTTTGGCTTCGGGAGGCGACCAGGAACCTTGGTTCCGGCGATCTCACCGATGTGCGCCGCCACTCGGGCACGGTTGGTGCGAGGTAGGGGATGACTGGTTTGTGGGACATATTGAACTTCAATCAGAACTTCTCTTAATCCAATGACGCGTTGATCTAGTTTGCCACTGGCAGGGTTTTAAACATTTCCCCAATTTTCGGTCTTGAGTTCAAAATTCAAACACACATAACTTTTGCTAGGAATGTCAAAATCGAGTGAATCAAATTTTTTTGGATTCAGCTCTCTGAGTACTTTCCACCAAAACAAGTTTCACTCCATTTAATCATTTATTTCTCCAGAATTAATTCTCCAAATTTTAAACTGTTAAGAGTTTTAACTGGAGTTTCCTTTCGTGTAAAATTCTGAAATTTGGCCAGGATGTTCCTTGTAATATCTCTGAGTCACAATAAAAATGTCAGATCCATCCGAGCTCATTTAGTCCCCCTAATGGTGTGACTAAGAAAACTGGTCCGGAGAAAAAGAAAAATGTCCAGAAACATTTTTCAGATTTTCTCTGAACTTGTTTGCTTATATCTTTTTCTAGGGTTCTCCAAATTAGATGAAACCGATTCCATTAGAACCCTATGAAACTCTAGTTTCCAAAAAGTCATGGCTTGCTCCATGAAAATCCCTAGAAAGCCATAAGAGCTCTAAATATGGCCAAATACACATTTATTTGTGCAGGGCTCAAATGAGATTTACATAAAATTAAATTTGGCCAAATCCCTGTTTAGGTTGTCACCAAACCACAGTAAAAGTTTAAGAGTCAAAAGGGCTGTCTAGCTATACTTATAGTCTTTACCGTCTCAATTCAATACAAATGCATTCAAATTTGACACACATCGTATTTTCATTTCGTGTAGTAACTAAGATCAAAGAAGACCCGGGGGTTATGGACTTTATTACTCCAGAAGATCATTTAGTCAATGACCAGCAGCAAGGCAAGCTCCAGTTTGCATTAACCTGTTTTAAAGTTTTATGTTTTGATTCACTTACTTTCCGTATTTCCTACAAATGTGCACTAGAGTCTTGATTGGAAACCCAAATGCATAGCCAAGAGAACCAAGGGTTTTTGGGCTTAGGTTTTAAACCTCGAGTAGCCACTGCCATGCTAAAAATGGTATAGGTTTTGATACAATTCGAGTAGTTGGAACTACTTACGAGAATAGGCTAGAGGCCCACCACTCGGTTAGAGAGATAGACAATGAATCACATGGCATAAAAATGAGACCGAGCGGAGAGTAAGGGCAGCAGGACTTTGGGTCCTTTGTGCCATAGCTCTGCTTGTGTCGATTGATGACCGAGCCGTGTGAGGGCCTGTTGAACAAGCTAGAACAGTACCGAAGACCTACTGGATATATTGGGAACTGGGAAACCGATGTAATTCGGGTAGTGATCTGTTGAGGCATTGCTTGTCGTCCAGAGGGTAGGTTGAGAGCAGCGAGGTGTAAATCGGCTAGCGGGCACCGATAATGCTCCATGAAGAGACCCCCTACTCGGGATGATAGGACTGGTTCAACACTTGGCTAATGGATGAAAGGTGGTTGCGTACGACGTCTGTGATGGTTGCTGTAGGCAACATCGAGTATGGGCGTACGTGACGAGTTATTCGGATAACCCTGCAGGTGTAAATCTATTATAATTGTCATCCCTCACGGTCAGTGAGTATCACTTGTTCACTGTACCATGACGTAGAAAGAACAGGCTAGTCGACATGATAAAAGTTGCTGGTTGAAAGCTTCACGTTTATTGTTAATGAAATGTTTTAGTTTGGAGCTAATCAAAGTTCTTTTCCACCTTATGCAAAGCACATAAGAAAAATGTGTTTCTTGTTTGATTGCGGATTTCTTATGTGTCTTAGCACAATGTTCTCCACTAACTTGAGGATAAAACATGAAAGTAAGAGTCAACTAATTAGGCGTGTCTTTTACAACATGTCTTCCTATTATACACTGCAAACCCAGCATATAGAGTTTCATGTTTAGGTGAGACGGGTCAGTCTTGTTGATCCATCATGCTCACTGCTTGTGTTTAAAGCGTTTGCAGAGTTCTATGAGGAGGAGGCTCCCGAGGAGGAGATGGACCCCCAAGAGGGAAACACCGTCGAGTGGGAGCCATACACGCCGCCGTGTTAGTGTGGTGTGTGTGCTAGTGAAGACACGTTCATGGGCTGAGCGTGAACTCTTATTGCTTAGTCTACACCCGCGATTGTAGACTATAAATGATATTTTGATGTAACTATGTTCATAGACAAGTTTCTATAATAAAATTTTGCTTCCGCTTATGGCCTTTTATGTGTGTTATCCGGTGCTGTCCATCGCAGCACCCCTCAGCGAGATCCTGAATAGTCAGGACCGTCGGGTCCTCGACAGCACGCCTTGAGATCCCATGAATATCTACGGTGAATGTAGGTGCCTTGGAAGTTGCGGATGAAGGTGTCCTTAAGCTCGGCATAGCTTCGGATGTTGTCTGTCGGGAGGTATTCGAACCAAGCCCGGGCGGAGTCCGCCAAATAAATGGCGAGATATTTGTAACACCCTAATTTTCATCATCATGCATTGCATCCATTCTCATGTAGATATCACTTATACAAAAAGGAAAGGAAATGAGACAGAACCCTTTCCAATCTGAGTAGGGTTATCCCTCTTAGATGCGGCCTCCTCTTGGTGATAAGACCCTGGCCACACCCCCTTAAATCAAATTCCCCTGTCCGCACCTTAGAGATAAACCTCAGAGATAAAATCTTGGAGATAAAACTCTCTGGCTGGCCGCATCTTTTAGAGATAGAGTCCTTCTCCTCCTCCAAACCGAGTAGGATATTTCATCTCTTTGAGATAGAGTCCTTCTCCCCCTCCAAACCGAGTAGGAGATCCCCCCTATAAATAAAACCCAAACCCTGGCCGCCACCCCTGCCCAAAAACAAAGCCTGTCACCCCCCCCCCCCCCTTGCTGCTCTGCTGCGCCCCTGCCAGGAGAAAGCCCTTAGCCGCCGCCCTGCTGCCCTACTTGGTCGCCAGCCTTTGCCTTGCTTGGCTGCTGCCCTGCTCGTCCATAGAAAACCCCCGGCCGCACTGCATTGTCCACAAGAAAAGCCCTAGCTGCTGCTGCCACCAATGGGAGAAGAAAGAAGACCAGCTGCAGAGAAGAAGAAGAAGAGGAAGAGAAGGCAGGAGCCGTCATCCTCTGCACAACTTTGCTGCCATCGTCCTCAACCCCAGTTCATCGCCCCCTGCAACCAGGAGCTACTGCATGTAAGTAGGACAGACCCTGTCTTAGGTTTTGATGACGGTTTGATCTAATACATGAGCTAGGACCATACCCCTGACAAAATTGGTTTCCAGCAGCACTGATCATCGTAAAACCCCACTAAAACCTACCCAAAACTCGCATGGACACATACAAACTGGTTACTATAGGTTGCATTATAGGATTGCATGCATCCACATCATCGCATCTTGAGTAAAATGTGAGCATTATATTGATTGATGTACTGCTTTGTATGTACGTCATCATGAGTAGAAGGACACGCTCAAGAGGCTGTTTACAGGACCTCCAGCACCAAGACTTCGATGACCATATTGACCCTGTGTTTTTGAACTCTTTTGCTTGCAAAAACAACATGCTCGTGTCAATATGATGGGAAACCCTTTAGTAGGAGTTTATTAGCATTGTTAGCCACCCTTTCCGCCAGGAACTTGTTGAGTCAGGTATGTGTTGTTTTCTCTTTTGCACCGCATAACTTACGAGATTATGGGAATCTAAAATGAACTTGATTACTACTGCACTCGTAAAGATTAAAGATGATGAGAAAATGATGATGTTTAATGATCATGGAACTGGGGAGATCTAGGCAAGATTGGCTCATGGTTATATAGAATGAGATGGTGGTTTGCTTGCTTTAGATCTAAGGACCAGTTCATGCGAGAATATGCCAGGAAAACAGTTCCACCACAAGGCCAAATATGGGTGCGTCTTAGCTGACTAATTAGTTGCATTGCTAGTTTTTTATGGACCATTGGATGACGCGGGTAATGGGAGTCAAGGAGGAGTGCCCTGGGATCAGCATGGCACACGAGGGGGCCATGGGTGAGAGAATGGAGATTCAAGTCTGCCGGTGAAACCTTAGTGGGTCCGTACATTCTAGTAGCCCCTTTGTAAAGGCTATTTTGTGATCTCTTGGCCATATACCAATGTTTCTGTAGTGGAAAAATGGAGGTTTTCTCTAGTCGCTGACGGGTGATTAAATCACCAAGTTGTGGGTAAAGTGTTGCCACCTCCATGATAGTCTTGCTTTTGGTTACAAGCACCTGGCCAACTTCCGTGATTATAGGCAAAATTAAGATGATTATTCAGGTATGGTTATGGTAATTTCATTCGGACTGGTTTTTGGTTATGATTCTGAGATTGGTTTCGGTTATGTGCATATGATTGGCTGGTTAAGACTTGATAAATGATGAAGTATGATGGTATTGATCATGAGGGATGATGAGTTACATGGTTATGTTGGGATTTAACTCACCTAGACATAGTATGCTATTTTTCTCGTGATTGTGAAATAAAACTTGCGTGATGCAATAAACCCTTTATTTCCAACCTTGTTTTAAGCTACATGTCATATTTTCCCGCACTTGCTGAGTACAGAATGTACTCAGCCTTGCATTTCTCCCCCAAATAATTCAGCTACACAGCAGAAGAGTACTTCGAAGAGCAGGTGAAGTACTAGGCATGCGCACTACCGTTAACTGTCTGTGGAGTTGGAGATTAGAGCCATGCTACCTTAGTTTACTTCCACTACTGTTTAGGGTCTTCCGCTGCAAAATAAATTAAATACTCATAACTGAGACATTGAACTATTGTAATAAAGTACTTAAGCACTATTTGTAACGTGTTTATGTTCTGAATTTAGTTTGTGATGGATCTGTGTATGTGTGATGAACATTTTGGGCACACATACTCATCACTTGGTTCATTTTTGGAACCGGGTGTCACAGATTGGTATCAGAGCCACGTTGACCATAGGACGCAAGACTAGGTAGAATGGACACTCTAAAACACATAAGAACACCCCCTCTAAACTGCTATTTTGAAAATTGTTTGCTCCTGCATTTTACTTGTCAACTCAGCCACCGCAAAGTGTTATTTTCAGCCCCTCTTCTTCTTTTCTTTTGGACAGCCACACCCTCTGTTTTCTTGCTTCATGGATGCTAAAATTTCTGGATTTATTTATCCTCTTCTCTAATGTTCTCATGTCCTTTTATAGATGCCGATCACTAGGAGTGCAGCACGCATGAGAACTCGTCCACCACAACTTGGAAGCGCGCTTAACCCCATCAAGGTTTCCGATGGACCATACTGGGAAGAACTGAAAATGGAACCTCATGATGAGGATGAGGTCAATGGCCCTATGAATGAGGAAGAGGATCCGGAAGAGGTGGAACCATTTGAGGATGACATGGAAGACTATCCACAAGAAGAACAGCACTGGTATGCACCTTAGGAGGAATACCACATGGGTCTACACCCAGTGGAGCCCTATGAGGCTGCACCAGAAGAAGATGAACACGGAGAGGAGCCACTACCTGCTGAGGCCGAGAATGAAGATGATGAACGGGTCATCCGTTATGCTCAGGAATTCCGGTCCAACGGGATGGGGGAGGACACATAACCAGGGAGCTGAGAGAGTTCCTTGATTGCTGCAGTTTATACCCGGAGTACCTCCTCAAGAAAGTCATTCGTCTCGGACATGAAGAGTGGAAGGCTGAAGTAACCATCCTATCTAACGGTAGGGTCGTCCTAAGGCACTTCGAACCCACATGGGGAGCCACAAAGGCAGAAGCTGATGATGATGTTGCATGGGATGCACTCACCGAACTATGCTATGCTCTTTGTGGGAAGCTTGAAAAAACTACCTTTGAGCTGCACCCATATCAGAAGAGTGGTACAAGGGAGATCATTGGACCCCTTGGAGGAGCTCCTTCCAACCCACAAGCCACTGACAAGTCTTAGAAGATGTTCGTGGAGTTGGGAAACCGCTACAGTGCACAAGAAGAGATCCGCGACCTCCACAAGAAGTTGTACTTGATGGAGAAACAAGAGGAGACTCGTGCCAATGCGGGAACAAATGAAGCACCAGTGTCACCTACTCCTACATGGACGGCCAACTCACCATGGCGTGCGCCCATGTATGGACGGCCCTCGACACACAGCCAGAACAGCACTAGTTCTCACGATTAAGTTTAGGTCCCCTGCTCAATAAAGTTGTAACAAGAACGCTTAGATTATAATAGTTTGAACAAGAATGGTGGGTTGAACCTTTTGTAATGATTGCATATGTTTGTGTGCTTGGGTGTGAGTTGTGGGACGCTTCGGCGAATGCCCACATCCAGACATAGTAGATAGATGTGGGATGCTTTGGCACTTTTTCACATCCTCGTATAGGATGATATTAATAAAGAAGTTGCTTAGTTTATACACCTTGATGCATATAGTTGGGGATCAATCTGAATTTCTACTTCCTGCTCTACTCTCTCACAGATGCCGAGGGAATATTCCAACCGCCACCAAAGGAACACTTGTGGTAACAATGAATCACATGAGGATAGTGATGACAATATGGAAGTTTCTGAGGATGTTAACTTCGGGGCTGGCGCAAACAACCTTGAACGTTTGAAGTCTATGCACAACCACCTAATGCAAGATATGATGCAAACACTGGGACAGCTGCAGGCCAACAACAACAACCCTAACCACGTTCCTGCACCCCCACCACCGCCACCACCACCGGCTCACAACAGGTTGGGGGAATTCATGAGGACTAGGCCGCCTACCCTTGCACAAGCTAATGATCCTATGGAGGCCGATGAATTGCTTAAGTCTATTGGGAAGAAGCTTGCTATCATGCAGTGATCGGGAGAAGGTTCTCTTTGCATCACACCAACTGATTGTTGTAGCCGCTGATTGGTGGGACTCTCTTTGCAACGCCCATGCTAATAAGGAGACAATCACTTTGGCTGGCTTCACGGAGAGTTTCCGCTCTCACTATGTCCCCGAAGGAGTCATAATCCTAAAAAGACAAGAGTTTGAAAGTCTCGGGCAAGGAAGGAAGAGCGTGAATGAGTATCTCAACAAGTTCACGCAACCGTCAAGGTATCCTCCAGAGGACATTAACTCGGACCACAGGAAGCAATACCTGTTCATGAGAGGACTGAACAATGAGATTCTAGTCCAGCTCCTCAACAATGACTATGCAAACTTTCAAAAGCTTGTTGAAAAGGCTATAGTGGTGGAGAGCAAGATCTGTGAAATTAAAGGGCAAGAGGAAGATGACATATCAAGGACGGCCACAAGGAAGCAATGTGCGTCCCCGCTTCATGCCAACAACTGCACCATAATATGGCTCGTCTTCTTCTACTTTTCACCCTGCAAATCCACCTCGCCCTAATCAGCCACCGCAGCAACGCCCTAATGCAATCACTCCGTTTGCCTATGCCACCTGCGCCCCGTCCCAAAATGGGCGCCTATGCTCAAAATCAGCCTCGCCCTAACCTCCCTGGTGTTATTGGGAACAAGGCTTGCTTTACATGTGGAAAAAAGGACACTTTGTAAACCAATGCCCCAAGAAAGGCCTTGGACAGCCGAACAATGGACCCAAGCAGAACCCACGGCCGAATGGAGGAGCAACACAAGACAACCGTGGACAGCAGAACTTTGCTCATGGCCATGTGAATCACGTCTCTGCTGAGGAAGCACAGCAAGCTGATGACGTCGTGATTGGTATGTTTCTCGCCAACTCCAACCCAGCAACTGTTTTATATTATTCCAGAGCATCGCATTCATTCATGTCATCCAAGTATGTTGCCAAGTATAACCTGCCCATATCCCAACTGAAACAAAATATGTTAGTTAATTCTCCCGGTGGATAGATGAGGACTAATATAGTGTGTCCGAAAGTAAGCATTAAAATAAGGGGGTAGATTTTCTTGCCAACCTTGTTGTCTTGGATTCCCAAGGGATTGATATAATACTTGGAATGGACTAGTTAAGCAAGTATAACGGAGTGATTCAATGTGCTAATAGGATCATGCAGTTGACGATTGAGCACGGTACCCGTATCGAGTTTGAGGCAGCCCAACCTGCAACCACATGGAAGGTGTGACAATGGAAAGTATTCCGGTGGTTCAAGAGTTTCAGATGTGTTTCTAGAAGAATTGCCAGGTATGCTACCTGATCATGACATAGAGTTTTCCATTGATTTAGTACCCGGAACTGCACCTATAGCTAAGAGGCCATATAGGATGCCTGCGAATGAATTAATGGAGCTCAAGAAACAAATTCAGGAGCAGTTAGATAAGGACCGCGGGGAGCCTCTGTGCTCTTCGTAGATAAGAAGGATGGAACCCATAGGATGTGTGTGGACTATAGGTCTCTCAATGAAGTGATGATCAAGAATAAGTACCCGCTGCCCCGCATAGAGGACTTGTTCAATCAAATGAAAGGCGCCTGGATTTTCTATAAGATTGATCTTCGGTCTTAATACTTCCAGCTGAAGATTAAACCCACAGACATACCCAAGACGGCTTTTCGAACATGTTATGGCTCGTATGAGTACACTGTCATGTCATTAGGGTTGACAAATGTGTGGGGACCACCCCGTGGTTCACCCACTCCGGGATCGCAGAGGGTGGCGCCATGCGATGCGACACCCAACAGCACACAAGAAAAGAATATGAATAACATATAAACTTTTATTTTTCATAAAACAGAGGAAGTCTTTTACAAAACTTAATTATACAGCGGAAGTATTCTTTATAAATCTTCTCTCATCCTAACTAAGCAAAAGTGCAGCCGTCCAGCCCGGGGACGCTACACACTAGCAACATATAGCCGGAGATCATGGCGGCGTGCAGGGCTCCCGCTCGGCCGTGTACCCCGACGGGGGCATCGCCTCGTCCTTGGACTCTTCCTCATAACTCTCACCAGCACACAGATCACATATTGCAACCGTGAGCACGATGGCTCAGCAAGGCTTAACCAACACTCTAGTCATGGAACTCTACATGCAGGGATTAGTAAGATGGGATAAAGATATTGCAGTAAAGACACGCCTATATGATAATCCTTACTTAAGTTTTATAGCAGCAGTTTAATGAGCCTTAGGCAGCCCTCACATTGAAAGTCCACAATCAAACAACAAATGCTTTC
Organism: Neostapfia colusana; assembly: GCA_030760725.1. Lineage (NCBI taxonomy): Eukaryota > Viridiplantae > Streptophyta > Magnoliopsida > Poales > Poaceae > Neostapfia > Neostapfia colusana. Next base: position 34,754,674 of record JASWHV010000009.1, on the reverse strand, counting down.
CTCCGATGTGGTGATGCCCAAAGTGGAAGATAAACTTAATTAGCTCTACAACTACAGCATACAGGGTATAGTTTTCTATTCACCCCGGCAGCAACAAAATGTATCAAGAACTCAGAGGAAAGTTTTGGTGGACACGGATGAAGCAGAAGATCGCAAAGTACGTGTCCAAGTGTGATACATGTTGAAGGTTGAAGGCTGACCATATGAAGAAACCGGGACTGCTACAACCACTGGGCGTTCCTGACTGGAAATGGGAAGATGTGAGCATGGACTTCATCGTCGGTTTACCCACCACTTTTCATAAGCATGATTCTGTGTGGGTGATCGTCGACCGGCTCACCAAAGTTGCCCATTTCATCCCGGTCAACACCAACTACAACGCCAAGAAGTATGCTGAACTGTACATCTCATGGATCCTATGCTTGTACGGCGTACCCCACACCATCATATCGGACCAGGGCACTTTATTTGTGTCCCGTTTTTTGGGAGCAGCTACACGCTGCATTGGGGACGAAGCTGATCCGTAGTTCAGCGTACCACCTGCAGACGGATGGGCAAACCGAGCGGCTAAATCAAATTTTAGAAGATATGCTACGAGCTTGCACTATCAACCACGGCAAGAACTGGGATGATCACTTGCCGTTAGCCGAGTTCTCGTACAACAATGGGTACCAAGCCAGCATCAAGATGGCGCCTTACGAGGCGCTATATGGGAGAAAATGCCGCACACCACTGAATTGGTGTGAGTCCGGTGAAAGGATTACCTTCGGGATTGATCTTGTCAATAATGCGGAGGAGAAGGTTCGGCTGATTCAAGCGAACCTAAAAGCCGCCCAATCCAGACAGAAACAATATGCGGACCAGAGAATACACCCATTACAATTCGAAGTCGGGGATCACGTATATCTACGTGTGTCTCCAATGAAGGGCGTAAACAGATTCTGAGTGAGTGGAAAGTTGGCAGCCCGATTCATCGGTCCATTTCAGATTACAGAAAGATGTGGATCAGTAGCATACCGGCTGAAATTACCAGAAGAACTTTCCGGTGTGCACAACGTATTTCACATTTCCCATCTGAGGAAGTGTCTCAAGCTATCAACTACCATTCAGCTGGAGGATACAGAAGAACTGAAACCGGATCTCACGTATCGGGAGGAACCGGTTCAGATTATTGATGAAAAGGCCCAAACCACACGCAATTGTACGTTGTGGTTCTACAAAGTTCTATGGAGTAAACACTCCATAGACGAAGCGACATGGGAGAGCGAAGGATTTCTTCGTGCGAACTAACCCGACTTTTCCACGTCGCATATACGATAATTTTTCCACCGTCCTCTCTCTCATTTTCACCTTATAATCTTGGGACGAGATTCTTTTAAGGGGGGAGGAATGTAAGGGCCTAAGTTTTTGGCACATATTCAATGTGTTCATCAGCACACACACACTTCATTTGAAGAAACTTGATGAATACATTTGAAGAGCAAGTAAACACCATCAACATGCTCATTAGAGAATAAACTGCAAAATGATAAAGTGGCATTTCCCACATGCATCATATAGGAGCTGGGCATATGAAAAACTCCTACACCTTGCTAAGAATGCCCATGCCAAATTTCACCCAAATCCAAAACCTTTTTGATGTCTTTTTGGGTATAATTATAAAGAGGGTAGTTTGAACTCAAATCCAAATTCAAACTACTTCCATCCCATGAATTCAAAAGTGGGATCCATATTCACACTCAGCACAATTTGGTGAGCTCACACACCAATTTTCACTCCATTTGGAGTTGATCTTAACATGAGCTATTTGGTCAAATACAAATCAGATTTGAATTTTAAACTAAACCTTTGCTGAAAATTTGATCAAATTGAATTCAATTTTGAATTATACAAAGGGCAGTAGCCATTTAGAAATTTGATCAAATTACCAAGGTTATTTGGGTCTCTACTGTTTAGAGCAGTAGGAAAATTAAAGTTTGGAGGTTAAAATGTGAGGTGGGACCCCCTGTCAGCCACTCAAACGTGAAGAACCGTCTCTGCTCGAGTCTGCCTTCGCACGGGAGAGCGCCAGCGCACTGATCGACCGGTTCCCGACGTGAAACCGGTGCCAGCTCCTGCTGTTCAGCGTGCGGCCGGCCCTTGTCAGTCCACGAGCTGCAAAAGGCGATCTTCTTCACCGATAGCCCACGCTCCCTCGCTCTCTGCTCCGTTCCCGCGAAAAACACAGCCGCCGGCTGTGCTCTCGGTGTTTCCCTCGCCACAGTCGGTTGATCGTTGATTGCTTGAGGTTTACACCGCAAGCATCAGCGCGCTGATGTGCTCTAATTAGTTCTCTTGCCGTACCAAGGTTTGGTAGCTCGGGGTGATCACAGTTCCAAGAACACCGACGAGTTACCGAGGGTTGCGGTGGCGATCGGTTCGGTTCACCGTGGACGCCACGTCCACTTTCGCCTCTGCTCTCCTATACAAGAAAGGTGTGTTAGCTTCTCTAGGTCGTGTAGCTTCTTTCCGTTCGGCAAATGATCCACCGTATAGCAAGAATTTTCCAGTTTACCGAACCCTAGTAGAAAACAACCGAGCTCGGTTGTGAGCCAAATTCGGCTCACATATACCACTACCAGCCGAGCTCATTTTTAAGTAGCTAGTACATTCCTTAGCGCCTCTCCTCGAATCAAAACCAAGGAAAATCATGGAGAATGGGCTCGTAGAGGACAGTTCTTCGGGCCGCCATGGAAAGCGGTCCCGGTTCACCGTGTCGCTCGGGGTTGCCGGCTGTTTCACCAAGGTTGGCTACCATTTCCAGCTTCCTCAGGCATCTCTGATGCTGTAGAGCCAAAAACCCGATGCTTTTCTGGAGGACAGAGCTTCACCGACCTCGCCGAAACCCTAGCGGGTGCTATCACCGGTGCGCGCAGGTTTCCGGCCGTCGCCGGTGGCCGGCGAGCTCACAGACGAGTTCAGGAGGTCGGAAAATAGGGAGGCGACGAGTTTCGGGCCGGGAGGTGGCCGGGAACTCGGTTCCGGCGAGTCTCGCCGGAGACCGCCGCCGCCGGGTATTTGGCGCGAGGAGGAAGACGAAGCACTGTGTGTGGGACCCACAGGCAGAAGTTTAAACTTTTCTTCGATTTTCAGTTTTAGTTCAAACTTCAAACCCACATAACTTTGGCAAGAAAACTCCAAATTGAGTGAACAAAATTTTGTTAGATTCAGCTCTCTGAGTACTTTCCAGCAAATCAAGTTTCACCCTATCAAAATCCTTATTTCTCCAGAATTAATTCTTCAAAATTTAAACTATTTAGAATTTTAACTGGAGAATCCTTTGGAGGAAATTTCTGAAATTTTGCTAGGATGTTCACCAAAATATCCCTGAGCTACCATAAAAATTTTAGATCCATCTGAGCTCATTTGATCCACCTAATGGTGTGATTAATGAAACTGTTCCAGAGAAAATAGAAAATGTCCAGAAACATTTTCAGAATTTCTCTGAAATTGTTTAGCTCATATCTTCAGCTAGGAACCTTCAAAGTAAGTGAGACCAACTCCATTAGAACCCTCTGAAAATCTAGTTTTCATAAAGTAATGGCTTGCTCCATGAAAATCCCTGGAACACCCTAGGAGCTCCAATTAAGGTCAAGTACATAATTAATAGTGGAGAGCTCAAATTACTTTGCTGCAAATAAAACTTGGCCAAGTCTCTGTTTAGGTTGTATCCAAACCACAGTAAAAAATTCAGAGTCATTGGGTCTGTCTAGTGAGACTTATAGTCTTCACAAGTTTAAATTCAATTCAAATGCATTTAAATTGATACATATACATGTTATCTCATGTAGTCGCTAAGGTCGAGGAACCAGAAGTCTTAGACTTCGTCACTCCGGAAGAGCAGCTAGCCTACGATCAAGAGCAGTAAGGCAAGCTCTAGTTTGAATTAACCTTTTTACAAAGTTTTACTGTTTTGAGAACTTACTTTGAGCACTCAATAAATTCTTGCATTAGAGTATTGTTTGAAACCCAAATGCATAGCCAAGAAAACCCTGGGTTCGGATTAGGTTCGAAAATCTCGTTAGCTACTGCAATGCTAAGACAGTGTATGATTCGGTACAAGTCGAGTCGTTAGAACTACTCGCGAGAATAGGCTAGAGGCACATCGCTCGGGTAAAGATAGCAAATGAAACACATGGCAAGAAAAATGAGGCCGAGCGGAGAGTAAGGGCAGCAGGACTTTGGGGCCTGGGTGCTATAGCTCCGCTTGTGTCGATTGAGAACCGAGCCGTGTGCGGGCCTGTTGAACAAGCTAGAACAGTACCGAAGACCTACCGGCTATATGGGAACCGGGAAACCGATGTAACTCGGGTAGCTGGGTGTTGAGGCATAGCTGGTCGTTCAGAGGGTAGGTTGAGAGCTCGAGGTGTAAATCGTCTGGCGGCACTGTGGATGCGCATGCAGAGACCTCTTGCTCGGGACGATTGGACCGGTTCAACATTTGGCTGACGGGTGAAAGGTGGTTGCGCACGACGTCCGTGATGGTTGCTGTAGGCAACATCGAATACGGGCGTACGTGACGGGTTATTCGGGTAACCCTGCAGGTGTAAATCGATTATAATCACCGTCCCTCGCGGTCAGTGAGTACCACTTGTTCACTGTACCGTGACGTAGAAAGAAGAGGCTAGATACATGTTAAAAGTTTGCTTATTTGAAAGTTATACTTTGCTTGTTAATGTCTTGTTGTAGCTTAGAGCTAATTAACATTCTTTTCAACTTTGGGCAAAGTACATGAGAGAAATGCGTTTCTTGGTTGATTGCGGCTCTCTCATTTGCCTTAGCGTAAGGTTCTCCACAACCTGCTGCTAAAACATTGAAAGTAAGGTTCAAATAATTAGGTGAGTCCTTTGCAAATTATTTACCTCATGTACCCTATACCCATCATGTAGAAGTTTCATGTATAGGAGAGACGGGTCAGTCTTGCTGAGCCATCGTGCTCACTGCTTGTGTTTGAAGCTTTTGCAGGGGTTTATGAGGAAGGGACTCCCAAGGAGGAGATGGAACCCCAGGAGGGGAACCCCGTCGAGTGGGAGTCGTGCACACCGCCGTGTTAGTGTGTGTGCGTGCTAGCGGGGACACGTTCACGGGCTGAACGTGAACTCGATGCGTAGTCTACGCCCGTGAGTGTAGACTAAACATATTTTATTGTACAAATGTTCATAAACCTGTTTATGTAATAAAACTTTGCTTCCACTTTGTATCTTTGATGTGCGTTATCCGGTGCTGTGCAACGCAGCACCCCTCAGCGTGATCCTGGCTCGACAAGGCCGTCGGGGCCGCGTCAACTTAATGATATTTTTATGTAAACATGTTCATAAACAAGTTTCTGTAATAAAATTTCACTTCCGCTTATCGCTTTTTATGTGTGTTATCTGGTACGTTCCATCGCAGCACCCCTCAGCGTGATCCTGTTTTGTTGGGACCGTCGGGTCCTCGCAGCGTGGATCAGAGCATCGTTGAGGTTTAACGCACTTAAAAAGGCTAAATTTTCAAAAAATCGCTAGGGAACGAGTTATTAGCCCACATAAGGATGTTATTAGTGTATAGAAAGTGGCAATACTAACCTATTTGCTATGTCGGGAAATCATGCATCTCAGGACTGTTTATGTCTTGGGGGTTGCATGTAAGTGCTGTCCACCAGTGCGCACAAGCTTAAGGGTGGAGCCTTACGGGTGGCAGGTAACCCGGCCAGCTTTGGTATTCTCTATGACTCTTCATGTCGTTTGGGGTGTTCGAGCAACGCCCTTCCCTGGCGTGCTACAGGCAAGTAGGGGAGACCCCATCACGTGGTTAGTAATGTGAACACGTAGCTCAAGGCATGTTTGGCTTGAGAACACCCATGCGAGTGACAATGGACGGGTGTATGGAACTGTATTGGGCCCAGGTTCAGTGTGCAGCTGAACCTGATGATTGTGTGGTTTAATTGTACGTAGTCAAACCATGGATCGGTAGACGAGTAGCATACGTGTGCGAGAGACATTTAGTTCCACTGAATTAACGAAGCCGGCTAAGTCCGGTATAGGTTTTCTTTGTGAGGAACATAGTACCGGCATGATTGTCATGACGCTTCGACGTCACACTCCACTAAATGATTAACATAATTTTGAAACTTGAAAATTTTGATCCAGAGCACTAAAACTTTGAGTTAACTCCTTCCCTTGATTAGAATTTCAAAATTAAGCAAGTTTCAACTTATGTAATACTAGGAACAGAGTCTTTTGTTTTCGGCTGAAATAATGCTGAAGTTATACAGAGGTTAGAAGTCGAGTTATTTCGATGTTGGGGTCGTATGATACATTTCTGGAAATCTTTGGAGGAGCTTTACAACTTTTCTATCGATGTCCAGAGATGTTTCATCCCTTAACTAGTCGAAAAATGCAGTAGAGTTGAAACTGTCCAGAAAACAGGGCAGAGCAAATACTCTCTGTAACTCTCTGTAAAATGAGCATAACTTTCTGCATAAAATTCAAAAATAGCAAATGAGACAGTTCTGAAATGTACATGAGATAGGTTGCAACTTTGTAACAGAAAGTTTTGTCAAATTTGATATATAATTAGCTGGAATTATTGGATCAAATCAGTACCTCAAGCAAGGAGGTGCTGCCCAATTTTGTCCAGAAATTCTGTTAACTTTGACATCTCATAATTTTTGAATCAGGACAGATCTGAGGACATGAAAATACATTCCTGGAAAGCTATTGAAGTTAAATTTAACTTTGATGTTGAACTCCAGAACTTGTTTTGCTTTTAGCATGGTCTAAATCTGGGTAGAAGGGAAATTGGTCAGTGCTGTCAATTTGGGCAGCAGACCACAAATCAAATTTGTTCTAAGTTTGATTTGTGTTTCCAGGTTTTATGAGTTCAATGACATGTTTTATGTTATAACTCAATGATTTACTGTTAAAATAAATATTTGACCATTTTCAAATATGTTTCTACAGATGGCAGAGGATAAATAATTGGAGAACGGGCGGGTGGTATCCCATTGTTCTCAACGCAGCGGGTATCTGGATTTATTGAAGCTAATGCTTCAATATTTCGGATATGTGGAGACGCCGCGGTTCCTTACCAAGGAAGAAGGTGACGAGGGGAACAAGACATGGACTGTTCATGTCGATGTTCCAGCAGGACCTACGCCACCAGGTTGGGCACCGTTCACCGTCATGGTGAAAGGGAGACAACCGGAAGACATGTGGCAAGTGGCAGCCCGCGACACCATGTCGCGCTTCTGCCAACTACACATCAGAGGTATGGTACTCCATACGCGCTTGTCCCGATAGAGGGGCGAGCTAACCACGTGTGGTGGGAGCGGTACTTTGCAACGACTGATCCGAGTTGCCCAAGGTACAATCCCACAGAGGCGAACCTCAGCCTCCATTTAACGGCAGGGAAGAACATGATGGACAGACAAGCTGTCCATACGGCTCAACTTGCTATGGATCTCAAGGAGAGCACCAGCCGCCGTGACCATTTCGAGAGTGCTCACAATGCACTCTGTAATGTGCTGCTTCCGATGATTAAGCGACTGAATGACCAGCATAATCAGTTGCGTCGTCTGAAGAAGGCGGGGAATAAAAGCCGGGTCGACATCACGGCTTTGCAGCAGCAGGTCCAAGCTTTGACCCAGCAGAATGAGGTCCTAACTCAAGAGTGTGATGACGCGATTGAGGAAGGCCAAAACTGGGAGATGGACTACAACCAGGCCATGGACGAGGTGCATGCTTTGCAGGATCTCGTACCTGCGGTAGTGGGCCTACCGATGGTAGGTGTCGTACCCGTGGTTCTTGGTATTCCGGTGATGCTGGAACCTGAACCCGAAGTGGAGGTCATGGACCCAGAGCCACCGGCGGAATCAGCGGAGGAGGAAGACCCGCAGGAGGTCGACTTCTATTCCGAGTAGTGAGTTTACCGTTGCCGAGTAGGGCAGCGAGGGTGGTGTGTAATAACTTTTGTAACAGTGACATGTCGTGTAGACAGTAGCGTGTGTATATGTAGTGATGACATGAGCACGACTTCTCAAAAGTCCGAGAATAATGTATCTTGTATAAAGTTTTCGCTTTATCAATATATGTGAAAGTTGTGCAAATTTCTCAATGCGTCACTACATTACCCTACTGTTTTCCATGGAATTTTGAGTATGACATTTGCTGACCGTTGCTGTTTTGAATTTCAGAATGACTCGCACTCGTGCAAACCCTGAGGTTGGGGGTTCAATTCAGGGGGGAGAGGCCTCTCAACAGCCCCCCGAGACTTCCTCGGGACCACAGCAGCATCAGCAGCAGCAACCACGGCCACCACCACCGCCAACGGTCACATTGGGAGATATTGTCACGGCCATGGCGGGATCACATCAGCAGCACACCGAATTGCTGCAGAAGCTGATTGCCAATACGTCTTAACCTGAGAGGCATCAAGACCAAGAGGAACGACAGCAAAGTTCCTACTTGGATTTACTTACGACGCATCCTCCGGTATTCTCAAGCGCGGATGAACCCATCGATGCGGACAACTGGCTCCGCATGATGGGAATGAAATTTGGGATGCTCCAAGTTAGTGAGCAGCGGAAGACATAGTTTGTGGCCCAGCAACTTCAAGGGTCCGCGAGCGCTTGGTGGGCGAATTTCTGCGCCTCGCAACCCACCGAGCGAGTGTTGACATGGGCAGAATTCCGGACGGCCTTCAGGGCCTATCACATACCGCCAGGATTAATGAAGAGGAAGACGCAATAATTCCTCCACTTGCAGCAAGGGAACCGTAATGCACTGGAGAATGGCACGGCATTCAATGATCTCGCGCTCTATGCTTCCCATCACGCCGATATGGATGAGAAGAGGCGGGATTTCTTTTACCAGGGGCTGAATCCGCTCCTGAAGGACAAGCTGGTGATGTTCAATCGTGGCAGCCTCAATGAAATGATTGATGTAATGATTGTACAAGAGGACTCCGGCAAGGAAATGGTGGCAGCATAGAAGAAGCAAAGCGCGCCGCAAAGTAGCGGAGAGGGAGGTGGTCCTCCCCAGAAATATCGGATGGTGTACCTCTCACCATCGGGTCAATGCTGGCAGCCACTGCAGCGACCGATGCAATTCCACAATCGGCCGTATCCACAGCCGGCGATCTGACCAGCCATACCAGCACCTCCGCAGCAACAACAGCAGCAGCGGGCGATGCCGTGTGTGTTTGCACCTCAGCAGCGCATGCCGGGATTTCGTCCTCCAAGCACCAGCCAGCCATCGGTCACATGTTACAAGTGTGGTTGCCCGGGGCACTTCGGCAGTAACTGCCTGGAGAAGCAAGGCAGCGAAGTGGCACCACAGTTTTTGGGGAGGCATCAGCCCTGGAATCCCGTTAATATGCGGCGGGGAAACCCTAAGCCTGGCACTGTCCACCAACTCGCCATAGAGGACGTGACATAGGGAGAACCCATTCTTGCGGGTATGTTCCAACTCCACAAACATCCCGCCAAAGTTTTATTTGATTCAGGTGCCATGCATAATTTTATTAGCCAAGCATATGTTGCTGAGCACAGTTTGCAAATACTACCCACCTGAAGTCCATATTGGATTTCTTCGCCGGATGGGAAAATTTCAGCAAGCATGGTGGTCCAAAAAGCGCCATTATGCTTAGGGGGTAGAGTATAACCTATGTCTCTAATAGTTTTAGAGGGACAAAAGGTTGATGTCATCTTAGGGATGTCGTGGTTAAACCGCCACAGCACTGTTTTAAACACCGTCCTTTGAGTCGTGCATTTGTATCCGGAGATGCACGAGTCTCATTCATTATTTCTGGACAGTACGGAAATCAAGCTTCCAACCGTATACCAATCCACCACCATCATATTGGAAGATATTCCAGTAGTCCATGAGTTTTCCGATGTATTCCTGGATGATTTGTCGGGTATGCCGCCCGACCGGGAGGTGGAGTTTAAGATTGAGCTTGCACCGGGAACAATGCCAATATCCCGAAGGCCGTACAAGATGGTGCCAAAAGAATTGGCGGAATTGAAAACACAGTTGACGGATCTGCTGGAAAAGGGGTTTATTAGGCCAAGCTCCTCTCCATGGGGCTGTTCGGCGTTATTTGTGAAGAAGAAAGATGAAACATTGCGGCTTTGCATGGACTATCGTCCACTAAATGCCGTAACCATCAAGAACATGCACCCGTTGACACGGATCAACATGTTGTTTGATCAGTTGATCGAAGCAAAGATCATTTCCAAGATGGATTTAAGATCAGGGTACCACCAGATTAAGATACTGGCAGAGGACATCCCGAAGACGGCTTTCTCAACGAGGTACGGGCTTTATGAGTACCTGGTCATGTCCTTCGGCCTCACCAGCGCTCCAGCTCATTTCATGTATTTGATGAACTCGGTACTCATGCCGGGGTTGGACAAGTTTTTCATGGTATTCATCGATGACATCCTGGTTTATTCCAAGTCGGAGGAAGAACACGAGAATCATTTGCGTATAGTCTTGCAACGGCTGTGGGATCACAATCTATACGTGAAATTTAGCAAGTGTGAATTCTGTATATTGCAAGTTCCTTTCCTCGGGCATATTATTTCAGCGGAGGGCATCGCTGTAGACCCAAGCAAAATTACAAAAGTGCTGAATTGGAAGTCCCCGAGGTCTGTCCACGAGGTACGGAGTTTCCTCGGACTCGCGGGATATTATCGGAGATTCATTCTGAACTTCTCGAAGATTGCCAAGCCTACGACTGAGCTTCTGAAGAAGGCTACCAAATATGTTTGGAGTCCAGCATGTGAAGCAGCATTCAAGGCTTTAGTGAAGCACCTAACATCAGCACCAGTTCTGGCGCAGCCAGACACAACAAACCCGTTTGATGTGTACAGCGATGCATCCGGCATTGGGCTCGGATGTGTGTTGATGCAAGACCGAAGAGTGGTCGCGTATGGATCATGGCAGCTCAGGAATCATGAGCAAAACTATCCTACTCATGACTTGGAACTCGCTGCCGTAGTACTCACTTAATATGTGGGGGCACTACCTACTCGATAACCTCGTATATTTATATACCGACCACAAGAGCCTCAAGTACATATTCACTCAGAAGGAGTTGAACATGAGGCAGTGAAGATGGTTGGATCTGATAAAGTATTATGAAATAGAGATCCATTATCACCCCGACAAGGCAAACGGGGTGACGGATGCGCTGAGTTGCAAGTCACACGTGCATAATCTGACCATCACCCCGATGGAAGAGAGTGAGCCACCATTGTATGTGGTTCCCCATGGAGCTCTCTACAACTTAGCTCTTATCCCCACCATCCGTGAAGAGATAGCGGCGGCCCAGAAACATGACAAGGGTATGTCGCTTTTGCGGAGACGTGTAGACAGTGGGGAGCTGAAATGTTTCCGGAAGGACGTAGACGGCATTCTGTGGTTCAAGGACAGAATGGTTGTACCCGGTAACCCAGAGTTAAGGAAGAAGATTTTTGACGAGACTCACTTGTCAAAGTTTTCTATTCACCCCCGTCAGCAACAAGATGTATCAAGAACTCAGGGACAAATTTTTGTGGACACGGATGAAACGGGAGATTGCAAAATACGTGTCCGAGTGTGATACCTGCCAGAGGGTTAAGGCTGACCACATGAAGAAACCGGGATTACTACAACCGCTAGGCATTCCTGCCTGGAAGTGGGAGGATGTGAGCATGGATTTCATTGTCGGTTTAGCCACTAAATTTCAGAAACATGATTCAGTGTGGGTGATTGCCGACCGGCTCACAAAAGTTGCCCATTTTATCCTGGTTAATACCAACTACAACGCCAAGAAGTATGCTGAACTGTACATCTCACGGATTCTTTGCTTATACGGCGTACCCCGCACTACCATCCTGGTGTTCTCCTGGTTAGACTCGAAAACTCAATTCATAAGATCCATCCATCCCGTGGATGGTGATTCCGACGGTGGAATAGATTCATCACCGCCTCGGCGAGAACTCCCGGCCTTACTCCTAGAGCGAGTACGAACCATACTGCAAAATATATTTCGAGATGAGTTAAACATGAACTCAGAAGTATGTGATGCTAATGAAAACATGAATATGTCAAAAATTTATGAAAGCAGTAACAAAATCCATGTTTACACAACTCCTTAGAGTAGGTATAGCTAACCAGCCTATCTGTACAGAACAGACCGTTATGCACTAATTCCAGATTTTGATCCAGTTAACAGCATTTTCACAAGTCAAGTTGAATACCAAATTTAAATTTAACTTCAATATATATATCCAACGAGTATTCATATGCCTTCATATCATCTCTGGATCAAAAGTTATGATTTTCCCAAGTTGACAGAATTCCTAGATAAAATTTGCCAGCATCTCCTTTGTATGTGGCTGATTTTATCACAGTTGTATACGCAAATACAATAAGAATTTGAACAAACTTTGAACTACAACAATGTTGCACATTTCATAACCTTTCAAATGGTATATCATAGGATTAATAGGGATTTTTCTACAGAAAGTTATGGCTTAAATACAGAATGGTCCAAAGAGGTTTTGCTGCTGTCCTGGTTCTGGACAGTTTGCCTTCAACTGAACTTTTCACCAACTTAGCGTGTGATTTTGCTCTAGAGGTCTACAGAGAAGTTGTGGAGCACTTAAAACCTTTCCAGAACTGTATCATACACCATAATTTGGTAAATCTACTCAGAGTTATGCTCTGCCAATGTCCAGCAAGAATTCCTGCCAGAAACAGAGCACTCTGTTTTTTGAAATCTTTGAAGCCTAGTCATCCTCTCATTTGAATATTAGCTCAAAATAAGAGTTCAGAAACTAATATCTGATTCAAACTTCCATTTTTAGTTGAAAGTTAGTTCATGAGTCATTTCTTCATAGGGAAGAGGTTATTAAGTTTAGTACGGTGTCGATGCACCGTAAGAATCATGTCGGTACTGCGTTGCCTCACAAAAGAAAATCCTAACCGGATTATACCGGCATAAACGAATCATAGGTGGCACTAATACGGTCACTTGCAAACGTGTGCTACTCGTACTACGGTTTCGTGGTTAAACCTGCATAAGTCACACACAATCGTCACGTCCGGCTGCACACCAAACCCGGTCCCAATACAGTTCGTACATCCATCCGTCATCACTCGCACGGGTGTTTTCAAGCCAAACACGCCTTGAGCTACGTGTTCACGTTACTAACCACGTGACGGGGTCTCCCATACTTGCCCGTAGCATGCCAGGGAAGGGCGTTGCTCAAATACCCCAAACGATATGAAGAGTCGTAGAGGATACTAAAGCTGGCCGGGTTACCTGCCACCCGTGGGGCTCCATTTTTAACCTTGTGCACACTGGTGGACAGCGCTTACATGCACCCCTCAAGACATAGAACATCCCGAGATGCATGATTTTCCGACATAACACATAAGTTAGGTTGCCACCTTCATATGAGTCTAATATAGTAGTCCTTATGTGGGCCTAGTACCGTATCCTCACCGTATCCTAAGTTTTTGTCATAATACGATCCTTATTCCGTGTGCTATTACCAATGCGGCTCTGATACCACGCTGACAGGGACCCGGCCACCCGCTTGTTCACGGGGCCGTGCCATTCGCCCAGGAATTGCATTGGGTTATGCGGCACCCAACAGTACACATATAAGGAAAACATGTATTACATAAATCAAAAGCGGAAGCTTACAATTGTTCTTTGTAAATAATTTACATCAAATATCTACAGCGGAAGACTAAATTAAGCTCACGCCGAATAACTAATGAGCACTCGAGAAGAGGTCCAGCCCACGGACTCCTCTCACTAGAAACACGAAGACATTGCAGCGGCTGGGTTCTCCATGTGTTAAATGACTCGGAAGTCTCCGAGTCTCACCGGACAACCTTCCCTTACGCGTCGATGTTAACCTGCAAAACCACTCATATAGCAAGCGTGAGCACATAGGTTCAGCAAGACTGATCCGTCTATCCGAAACAAGAAACTCTACATGCATGACGGGTTGAAATGGGTTAGCTAGCTTTGCATAAGGGACTCGCCTACAGCATCGCAAGTCCACAATCAAACAAGAAATGCTTTGTTGCGATGCTTTTTGCACAAAGTGAAGTAAACTTTAATTAGCACTATATCTACAGCAAGCATGTTTGCAATATAACTTAAATCATAAGCCTTATCAATATTAAAATGAAACCAGTTCAGTTCTTACGACGTCAAGACGCAGTGGGCAAGTATGCTCATATGACCACGAGCGACGGTGATCCGAATCAGTACACGCCTGGACTACATGACATGTACATCCATACTCCGAGTTGCCGGCAGCAACCTCGACTGATGTTGTACGCGGCCACCTTTCCCAAGTTCTTCCACACAGGACGCAGTTCAATTGCCCCGAATAGCATGCTCCCTCAAGGTACATACCCGCAGTGATATGTTCTTGAGCGAGTTACCTCCTCCATCCTGACGCCGAAAGCCTAAGGCGACTAGAAAAGTTCCAAGGTGGATCCCACAAGGTACATCGGTTTCCTGGGTCCCATATAGCCAGTATGCGCCCGGTACACAACTCAAACTTGTCCAACAGGGCCAAGTACGGACGGGCCTTAACCGACACAGGCAGGGCTATGGACGCACGGTCCACAGCCTGCTGCATGTAAACCTCCCTGCCCGGTTTCTATTTCTTAATTGTGAACTTTCCTCATTGTTTATATTCCCGACCCGCTCCGAAGAAACCAAGCCCTAAACTCACGAGTAGATTACAACTACTCGACTTCTACCGGACCTTTCCTACTAACATTTAGCGTAGCCAAATCCCACTCGAGGAGGTGCTATTCTACCCTTTCTCTCATAGGACATTCTGGTCATGCAATTGGGTTTCCAATATCAACTAGACCTAATGCACTAAATCATTAAATGCTATGATCTCTTGAAATGAAAAGAACTTTATAAATTGCTTGAATGCAAACCGGGGCTTGCCTGTTTTGCAGGTGACTAGTATATATTCAGTTAGTGAAGATCACTTGAGGATTGATCACTCGCTTTCCTCCCTCTTTGATCTCCACTTCAATTCCTTCACAAGTCCTCACGTAGATCATTTTTGCTTTTGAAGCTCGGTGGGAGATGAACTGTGGCGAGCGGGCAACGTGTTCTTGTGACCGGCGGCTCACTGTGGCGTCGGTGGAAAAACTGAGCTCGGTGCCGGGTTCCAGTGGAGGAAACGTCGGGTTCTTGCATCAGACACGTCGAGGAGGACACGGCGATGCCGTGGGGAGGCTCAGCTCAGTGTGCGGCCCATCGAGATGGCCGGGTGCCGGTGGACCAGTTGTCTCGGCTGTCGGCGGCTGAAATCATTCGTGCGGGGAGGCAGCAGCGAAGGAGCTCGAGAGGCTGTTGACGAACAGGTTTTGCCGAGTTCTGGGGTGGCTGGGAGATCTTATCGGCACTGAGAGGCGGTTCTGCAGGTGCTCGGGCAGAAGCATCGCGCGCTGGCGGTTCTCACTCGTGCTGTCGAACACTCAACAGAAGCAAAACAGAGACTACTCACTCATTTGAATTCCTTTTAAAATGTAGCTGTCAAGTGGGTCCCACATTCCCTCTTATCCTCTCTAAAATATCTCCAAAATTTGCAAATGAAGAAATTCAATTGTGGGAAGTTCAAAACTGAGGTGCATTTGGATAATTGGGCAAGTTTCATCCAAATTCAAATGTGTACTTGAATTCATTGCAAGTTTAAGTCTATTTGGAAAATGGATAGCAAAACATCTCCAAAATTCATTAAACTTTGCATACCCACTAATTTGTACCTAAGGAATTCAAATACGAAATCTGATTTTAAATTTTTCTGCTGCAAGTGAGCTTTTTAACACAACAGTTTGCAATCCATTGTGTTGCCCTCATTTGAAATTTGAGTTGAACAAATTTTGTTCCAAAATCTTAATTTAACTTTCTCACACATATGGAAACTTTCCACCTTGGTTTGAAATCCCCTTTGGGTTCCAAGCATTCAAATAAATAATTGAACTTGTGTGAAGAGAGCTCTCATGTGCATTATCACATGTGAAAAAGTTTAAACAAGTCCCATTTTTCATACACATGAAATAAACTTTGTGAAAACTTGAGTTTCTTTATATTCATATTTTTGGGACCTTTACAGAACTCCACCTCTTGGTCTGGCGGCATCCACGACAAATCATCCGGGAACACGTCTGGGAACTCACGGACTACTAGAATGTCTTCCAATCTGATGGTGGTGGATTGGTATACACTTGGAAGTTCTATTTGTGAACTGTCCAGAAATAATGAGTGAGACTCGTGCATTTCTGAGTGTAGATGCATGACTCGGAGGACGGTGTCTAAAACAGCACCATGGCGGGTTAACCACGATATCCCTAGGATGACATCGACCTTTTGTCCCGCTAAAGCTATGAAAGACGTAGGGTATACTCTACCCCCTAAGCATAATGGCACTTTTGAAACCATCATGCTTGCTGAAATTTTCCCACCCGGTGAACAAATCAAGTAAGGACTTTCATTGGGTAGTATTTGCAAGCTGTGTTTAGCAATAAAAGCTTGGCTAATAAAATTATATGTGGCGCCTGAGTCAAATAAAACTATAGCGGGATGCTGGTGGAGTTGGAACATACCCGCAAGGATTGGCTGCCCCTCCGGCATGTCCTCTATGGCGAGTTGGTGAACGGTGCTGGGCTTAGTATTTGCCCCGCCGCACATTAATGGGGTTCCGGGGCTGATTCCTCCCCGGAAACTGTGGTGCCACTCCACTGCCTTGCCTATCGGGGCAGTTGTTGGCGAAGTGCCCCTGGTGACCGCATTTGTAGCATGCGGTTGATGTCTGGTCCGTGCTTGGAGGATGAAAGCACGGCATGCGCTGCTGAGGTGCAAACACACGCGTCATCGTCTGCTGCTTCTGTTGTTGCTGTGGAGGTGGTGCTGGTAATGCCGGCCGAAACGCCGGTGGAGAATATGGCCGACTGCGGAATTGCATCGGCCGCTGTGGTGGCTGCCAGCGTTGACCCAATGGTGAGTGATACACCATCCGGTATTTTTGGGGAGGACAACCTCCCTCTCCGCTGCTCTGCGGCGCGCTTCGCTTCTTTCTCCGCCGCGGTTAACTCCATGTCGGAGCCTCTTGCACAATCGCAGCATCAATAATATCATTGAGGCTGTCGCGATTGAACATCGTCAGCTTGTCCTTCAGGCGCGGATTCAGCCCCTGGTAAAAGTGATCTCGCCGCTTCTCGTCGGTATCGGCGTGATATGAAGCGTAGAGCGCGAGATTGTTGAATGCCCTGGAGTACTCCAGCGCGTTCATGCTGCCTTGTTGTAGATGGAGGAATTCTTGTGTCTTCCTCTTCATCAGACCCGGCGGTATGTGATAGGCCCTGAAGGCCGTCCGGAACTCCGCCGAGGTCAGCACTCGCTTGGTGGGTTGTGAGGCACAAAAGTTGGCCCACCAAGCGCTCGCGGACCCTTGAAGCTGTTGGGCCGCGAACTGAGTCTTGTGCTGCGCACTAACATGGAGCAGCCCGAACTTCATCTCTATCGTGCGGAGCCAGTTGTCCACATTGATGGGTTCATCTTCCCTTGAGAATACCGGGGGATGAGTAGCTATAAAGTCGGAGTAGGAGCCTTGTTGACGCTCCTCTCGGTCTTGACGTCTCTCTGGTCGAGACGTATTCGCAATTAGAGTTTGCAGCAACTCCGTGTGCTGCTGATGTGAACCCGCCATGGCCGTAACGATGTCGGCCAATGTAACCATTGGCGGTGGTGGTGGCGGTTGTTGCTGTTGCTGCTGTTGCTGTCCCGAGGAAGCCTCGGGAGGCTGTTGGGAGGCCTCTCCCCCCTGACTGGACCCACCAATCTCAATGTTGGCGCGTGTACGAGTCATTCTGAAATTCAAGACAGCAGCGATCAGCACATGTCATTCTTAAAATTCCATATAAAACAGTAGGTATTGCAGTGACACATGGATAAACTTGCACAACATTCACATATATTGATAAAGACTAAACTTTATACAAGATACATTATTCTCGGACCCCGAGAAGTCGTGCTCATGTCGTCACTACCTATACACACACTACTGTCTACACGACATGTCATCGATTACAAAAGTTTCTACATGCCACCCTCGCTGCCCTACTTGGCGACGGTAACTCACTACTCGGAGTAGAACTCGACCTCCTGCGGGTCGTCCTCCTCCGCTACCTCTGCTGGTGGCTCCGGGTCCATGACCTCCTCTTCTAGTTCAGGTTCCCACATCGCCGGGATACCCAAAACCATGGGTACAGTACCTACCATCGGTAGGTCTTGCAATGCATCCACCTTGTCCATGGCCTGGTTGTAATCCTCTTCCCAGCCCTGGCCCTCCTCAATAGCGTCATCACGCTCTTGAGTAAGGACCTCGTTCTGCTGGGTCAAGGCCTGTACTTGCAGATGTAAAGCCATTGTCGACACGGATTTTCTTCTTTGCCTTCTTCAGACGACGCAACTGACCGTGTTGTTCGTTCAGTCGCTTTATCGTTGAAAGGAGAACATTACGGAGTGCACTGTGAGCACTATCAAAATGGTCTTGGCGGCTGGTGCTCTCCTTGAGCTCCACGGCAAGTTGATTCGTATGGACAGCTTGACTGTCCATCACTGTCTTTCCTGCCATCAACTGGAGGCTGAGGTTCGCCTCCACGGGGTTGTACCTTGGGCAACTATGATCAGTTGCCGTAACGTACCTCTCCCTCCACATGTTATTAGCTCTCCCCTCCACTGGGACAAGCGCGTATGGAGTGCCCTCCATAGCTCTCACGTGTAGCTGACCGAAACGCGACATGGTGTCATGGGGTGCCACCTGCCATATCTTTTCCGGTTGTCTCCCTCTCACCGTGATGGTGAACGGTGCCCAACTGGGTGGTGTAGGTCCTATTGGAACTTCGACATGGATGGTCCATGTCTTGTTCCCCGCCTCGCCTTCTTCCTTGGCAAGGTAACGCAGCATATCCACGTACCCGAAGTATTGAAGCATTAGCTTCAACAACTCCGGATAACCGCTGCATTGAGAACAGTAGGATACCACCCACCCATTCTCCAATTGTTTCTCCTCTGCCATCTGTAGAAACATATTTGAAAAAGGTCAAATATTCATTCAACAGTAAATCATTGAGTTATAACATAAAACATGTCATTGAACTCATAAAACTTGGAAACACAAATCAAACTTAAAACAAATTTGATTGCTGGTCTGCTGCCCAAACTGACAGCCCTGACCAGTTTCCCTTTCAACCTGATTTATACCATGCTAAATGCAAAACCAATTCTGGAGCTCAACATCAAAGTTAAAGATAACTTCAATAGATTTCCAGAATGTATTTTCTTGGCCTCATATCTGTTTTGGTTCAAAAGTTATGAGGTCAAAGTTTACAGCATTTCTGGAGGAAATTGGACAGTACCTCCCTGCTTGAGGTACTGATTTGATCCAAGAATTCCAGTTAATTCTTCATCGGATTTGACAAAACTTTCTGTTACAAAGTTGTAAATCATCGCATAAAATTTTCATAACTACAACATTTTCTATTTTTGGATTTTTGTGCAGGAAGATATGCTCCTTTTACAGAGAGTTACAGAGAGTATTTGCTCTGCCCTATTTTCTGGACAGTTTCAACTCTACTGCACTTTTTGACGGGTTAAGAGATGAAACACCTCTGGACATCAATAGAAAAGTTGTAAAGATCTTCCAAATCTTTCCTAAAATGTATCATATGACCCCAACCTCTAAAGAACTCAACCTATAACCTCTGTTAAACTTCATCCTTATTTCAGCTGAAAACAGGGGACTCTGTCCTTAATATCCTATAAGTTGAAAACTTGTTAACTTTATACATCCTGAATAAGGTTGGAAGTTAAGTCACATTTTTTGTGCTCTAGATAAAAATCTTCCAGTTTTACAATAATGTTGATCATTTAGTGGGGTGTGACGTCGAAGCGTCACCAGTTCATGCGGGTACTACGTTCCTCATAAAGAAAAACCTATACCGGACTTAGCCGGCTTCGTTAGTTCAGTGGTACTAAACGTCTCTCGCACACGTGTACTACTCGTCTACCGATCCGTGGTTAGACTACCTGCAAATAACTAACACAATCGTCGGGCTCGGCTGCACACCGAACCCGGTCCCAATACAGTCCATACAACCATCCGTCATCACTCGCACGGTTGTTCTCAAGCCAATCATGCCTTGAGCTACGTGTTCACATTACTAACCACGTGACAGGGTCTCCCAAACTTGCCCGTAGCACGCCAGGGAAGGGCGTTGCTCGAATACCCCAAACGACATGAAGAGTCATAGAGGATACTAAAGCTGGCCGGGTTACCTGCCACCCGTGAGGCTCCACCCTTTAGCTTGTGCACACTGGTGGACAGTGCTTACATGCACCCCCAAAGACATATGAGGTCCCGAGATGCATGATTTTCTGACATAAGCACATAGGTTAGTAATGCACTTACTACACAAATAACATCCTTATATGGGCTATTATCTCGTTCCTCACCGAGTTTTTGAAAAGATGACCTTTTTAAGTGCGTTAAACCTCAAGCGAGCTTTGATACCACGCTGCAAGGACCACACGGTCTCGACTAGCCCGGATCACGCTGAGGGTGCTGCGTTGCACAGCACGGATAACACACATAAAAGGGTACAAAGCAGAAGCAAAAGTTTTATTACAATGAACTGTTTTGAACATGTTTACAACAAAATAAGTCAAGTCTACACTCATGGGTGACACGACCCCACGGTCTTGTCGAGTCAGGATCACGCTGAGGGGTGCTGCGTTGCACAGCACCGGATAACACACATCAAAGGTACAAAGCGGAAGCAAAGTTTTATTACATAAAAAGGTTTATGAACATTTGTACAACAAAATATGTTCAGTCTACACTCACGGGCGTAGACTACGCATCGAGTTCACATTCAGCCCGTGAACGTGTCCCCGCTAGCACGCACACAGACAAGACGGCGGCATGCACGACTCCCACTCGACGGGGTCCCCCTCCTGGGGTTCCGTCTCCTCCTCAGGAGTTCCTTCCTCATAGAACCCTGCAAAAGCTTCAAACACAAGCAGTGAGCACGAAGGCTCAGCAAGACTGACCTGTCTCTCCTAAACATGAAACTTCTACATGAGGGGTGATAGGTACATGAGGTAAAATAAGTTGCAAGGACTCGCCTAATTAGTGGAACCTTACTTTCAAGTTTTAGCAGCTGGTTGTGGAGAACCTTACGCTAAGGCACATGAGAGAGCCGCAATCAAACAAGAAATGCATTTCCGCCCAAAGTTGAAAAGAACTTTAGATAGCTCTAAACTACAACAAATCATTAACAATCAAAGTTCATCATTCAATCAGCAACATTTTAACATGTATCTAGCCTGTTCTTTCTACGTCACGGTACAGTGAACAAGTGGTACTCACTGACTGCGAGGGACGGCGATTATAATCGATTTACACCTGCAGGGTTACCCGAATAGCCCGTCACGTACGCCCGTACTCGATGTTTCCTACATCAACCATCACGGACGTCGTAGGCAACCACCTTTCGCCCGTTAGCCAAATATTGAATCGGTCCTATCGTCCCGAGCAAGAGGTCTCTGCACGCGCATCTTAGTGCCGCCAGCCGATTTACACCTCAAGCTCTTAACCTACCCTCTGAAAGATAGGCAATGCCTCAATACCCAGCTACCCGAGTTACATCGGTTTCCCGGTTCCCATATAGCTGGTAGGTCTTCGGTACTGTTCTAGCTTGTTCAACAGGCCTGCACACGGCTCGGTCCTCAATCGACACAAGCGGAGCTATAGTACCCAGGTCCCAAAGTCCTGCTGCCCTTACCCTCCACTCAGTCTCAATTTTCTTGCCATGTATTTCATTTGCTATTCTTACCCGAGCGATGTGCCTCTAGCCTAATCTCACGAGTAGTTCCAACTACTCGACTTGTACCGAAACCTACTCTGTTTTAGCATTGCAGTGGCTAACGAGGTTTTAAATCCTAATACCAACCCATGGTTTTCTTGGCTATGCAATTGGGTTTTCAAACAAGACTCTAATACAAGCAGTAGAGGTACTCAAAGTAAATTCTCAAAACAGTAAAAATTTGTAAAAGGGTTACTGCAAACCGGAGCTTGCCTTGCTGCTCTTGGTCGTAGTCTAGCTGCTCTTCCGGAGTAACGAAGTCTAAGACTTCGGGTTCCTCCTCGACCTTAGCGACTACATGAGATAACAAGTACATGTATTAATTTAAATGCATTTGAATTGAATTTAAACTTGTGAAGTTTATAAGTCTTACTAGACAGAACCAATGACTCTGAAATTTTTACTGTGGTTTGGTTACAACCTAAACAGAGACTTGGCCAAGTTTTATTTGCAGCAAAGCTCATTTGAGCCCTCCACAAATAATTATGTACTTGACCTTAATTAGAGCTCTTAGGGTTTTCTAGGAATTTCATGGAGTAAGCCATGACTTTCTGAAAACTAGATTTTCAGAGGGTTCTAATGGAGTTGGTCTCACTTAATTTGAAGGTTCCTAGCTAAAGATATGAGCTAAACAATTTCAGAGAAATTCTGAAAATGTTTCTGGACATTTTCTATTTTCTCTGGAACAGTTTTATTAATGACACCATTAGGTGGATCAAATGAGCTCAAATGGATCTGAAATTTTTATGGTAGCTCAGGGATATTTTGATAAACATCCCAGCAAAATTTCAGAAATTTCCTCTAAAGGGTTTTCCAGTTAAAATTCTAACCAGTTTGAACTTTGAAGAATTAATTCTGGAGAAATAGGGATTTTAATGAAGTGAAACTTGATTTGCTGGAAAGTACTCAGAGAGATGAATCCAACAAAATCTGGTTCACTTGATTTGGGGTTTTCTAACCAAAGTTATGAGGATTTGAAGTTTGAATGAAATCTGAAAATCGGGAAAAGTTTAAATCACTGTGCGTGGGACCCGGTGCTACGTGTCAGCTCCTCATCGGTTGACACATGCGGCTACTGAATCCTTCGCGCGCAGCCGCACCCGATCCGTGCCACAGCAGATCCCGGTTTTAAAATATCTGCCGCAGATAGCCGGGACCCACCCCTTTGTCTTCCTCCCGCCGGTTCCCAGCGCGCGCCCGCGCTCTCCGCTCGCCGGAGCAAGCTGTAGCTCGCCGGCCGGCCGTTCCTGGCCACCGTACAAGCTAAAACTCGCCGCCAGTGCGTTTAGGACCCCGGGGAACACGATGGTGAGGTGCTTTGGGACTGCCGATGACCGGAAGGTGGCCGGCGACGTGGAGCGGCCTCAGTTGAGGTTCGGCAGCGTCGGCCAGGGGTTCTAACCCGCCAAAACCTGTACCGACGAGCTCTACAGCACCAGTGCACCTCTAGGAATCTCGTCAAGGCCTCAAAGTTGTTCAGAAATGGCTGCAAGGTTGTCGGCACCGTGAGACCGATCGTGTCCGGCATGAACGCCCTTGATCGAGCTTGAAATCCGTCGCTCCTAGCCGGTTTCATGCAACGGATACTAAAAGGAAAATGATCGCCGGCTAGTCCAGCGCCTATGTGCCAAGTTTGATGACCGAAGGAGGATCAGAGAGCGGGAATTCGAAGGAACCGTACCGGATGCTCGGGTTGAGGTCACCGGAGCAAAATCTGGAAATTCCCGGTCGATGCTTCACGGTTTACTCCAAGAATTGGAGGAGAGAAGCACCAACCTAGCGCGCTCCCGTGGCCTGGATCACTTGACCGTGGGAACCCCTGTGAAGGGCTGTCCACGATCACCCGATCGTCGGCTGAAGTTTGGTCGCTGCTGTGGCGGTCATTTTCGGGCAAGGAAGGCCGGAACTTGCTCATTTCTGGGTCGGGTTGGTGTGTGCGGAGCTCAGGGCAGTGTTTAGCAGCTCGGGGAGGAGAGGGCGTGGGTGTTTCGCCGTTCTCTCAATCAGTCCGAGCAGCGGAGGGAAGAGCTTCGGCTCAGTGTTCACGCGAGGGAAAAACAGGTGAGGGTGGCTTCGGCAGAGGCGAGGAGCACCTTAAGAAGCGACCCGAACCGCTGACCTGCGTCCGCACGTGGGCAAGCAGCTGGTGGCGCGGCGGCTCCCCCTCGGTGGCGCTCTTGGAGGAGGCCCGGCGACCCGAGTGCTGAAGTCTCAGTCGGTTGAATTGCTTCAGTGGCTGACATATGGGTCCCATCTCCTTTTTAACCTCTGAACTTAACTCCCTCTTACTGTTGTAAACAGTAATCCCCCTTATACCCATGGTGATTTGAATTATTTACCCCTGAGCCATTTGAATGGGATATAATTCAAATTGGTTTTGTTTGACTAAATTTCAGCACATATGCAGTTTGAAATTCAAATAAAGTTTGAATTTGCTAAACTTAGCTCATGTCAAGATCAACTCCAAATGGAGTGAAAATTGGTGTGTGAGCTCACAAAAATGTGCTGAGTAAGAATATGCCTCCCACTTTTGAATTCATGGGATGAAAACAGTTGAATTTGAGTTTGAGTTCAAACCACCCTCTTTCTAGCTATATCCAAAAGGACTTCAAAAAGGTTTTGAATTTGGGTGAAACTTGGCATGGACATTCCTAGCAAGGTGTAGGAGTTTTTCATATATCCAGCTTATATATGATGCATGTGGGAAATACCACTTTTGCACTTGGTGAGTTTACCCTCTAATGAGCATGTTGATGATGGTTACTTTCTCTTCAAATGTGTTCATCAACTTTCTTCAAATGAAGTGTGTGTGTGGTGTGATGAACACTCTGAGTATGTGCCAAAAACTTAGGCCCTTGCAATGGGCGTAGACTAAGCAAAAGAGTTCACGTTCAGCCCGTGAACATGTTCCCACTAGCACCCACACACTAACTCGGCAGCGTGCATGACTCCCATTCGATGGGGTTGCCCTCTTGGGGGTCCGTCTCCTCCTTGGGAGTCTCCTCCTCATAACATCCTGCAAAAGCTTCAAACACAAGCAGTGAGCACGATGGCTCAGCAAGACTCACCCGTCTTTCCTACACATGAAACTCTACATGTTGGGTTTGCATTGTGTAATGGAATGAAAGTTGCAAAGGACACGCCTATATAGTTGTACCTTACTTTCACATTTTAGCCCAAGTTGTGGAAGAACCTCGTGCTAAGGCACACAAGAGAGCTGCAATCAAACAAGAAACACATTTCTCTCATGTGCTCTTCCCAAGGTTAAAAGAAACTTTAATTTGCTCTAAACTACAACAGATCATTAACAACCAAGGTATAGCTTTCAATCAGCAACTTTTTAACATGACTCTAGCCTGTTCTTTCTATGTCACGGTACAGTGAACAAGTGGTACTTACTGACCGTGAGGGATGGCGATTATAATCGATTTACACTTGCAGGGTTACCCGAAGAACCCGTCACGTTCGCTCGTACTCGATGTTGCCTACAGCAACCATCACGGACGTCGTACGCAACCACCTTTCATCCGTCAGCCAAATGTTGAACCGGTCCTATCGTCCCGAGCAAGAGGTCCCTGCGAGCACATCCGCAGTGTCGCCAACCGATTTACACCTCAAGCTCTCAACCTACCCTCTGTACGACAAGCAATGTCTCAACACCTAGCTACCCGAATTACATTGGTTCCTGGTTCCCATATATCCGGTAGGTATTCGGTACTGTTCTAGCTTGTTCAACAGGCTCGCACACGGCTCAGTCCTCAATCGACACAAGCGGAGCTATGGCACCAAGGCCCCAATGTCCTGCTGCCCTTACTCTCCGCTTTGTCTCATTTTTCTTTCCATGTGTTCCATTTGCTATATCTAACCGAGGTGTGTGCCTCTAGCCTATTCTCGTGAGCAGTTCCAACTACTCGACTTGTACCGAATGCTACACTAGCATTGCAGTGGCTACTCGAGGTTTAAAACCAAAACCCAAAATACCTGGTTTTCTTGGCTATGCATTTGGATTTTCAAACAAGACTCTAATGCATAAGTAAAGTGGATACTCAATGTAAGTTCTCAAAACAATAAAGTTTATAAAAAGGCTAATGCAAACTGGAGCTTGCCTTGCTGCTGCTGATCGTAGGCTAGCTGTTCCTCCAGAGTTATGAAGTCTAAAACTTTTGGCTCCTCCTCAACCTTAGCGACTACATGAGACAAATATATGTATATGTCAATTTAAATGGACATGAGTTTGGAGTTAATATTATTAGGACTATAAGTACTGCTAGACAGGCCCAATGCCTCTAAATTTTTTACTGTGGTTTGCATACAACCTATACATAGACTTGGTCAAATTTCATTTGCAGCAAAGCTCATTTGAGCCCTCCACAAATAAATGTGTGTTTGGCCTTAAGTGGAACTCTTAGGGTGTTCTAAGGATTTTTCATGGAGCAATCCCTGACTTTCTGAAAACTAGATTTTCAGAGGGTTCTAATGGAATTGGTTTAATCTAGTTTGAAGATTCCTAGCCAAAGATATGAGCTAAACAAGTTCAGAGAAAGTCTGAAAAATGTTTCTGGACATTTTTCATTTTCTCTGGAACAGTTTCATTAATCACACCATTATGTGGACCAAATGAGCTCAAATGGATCTGAAATTTTTATCATATCTCAGGGATATTGTGGTGAACATCCTGGCCAAATTTCCGAATTTTCCACCAAAGGGTTCTCCAGTTAAAATTCTAAAGAGTTTAAATTTTGCAGAATTAATTCTGGATAAATAAGGATTTTCATAGAGTGAAACTGGATTTGCTGGAAAGTACTCAGAGAGCTGAATCCAACAAAATTTGGTTCACTCGATTTGGAGTTCCCTAGCCAAAGTTATGTTGGTTTGAAGTTTGAACTAAATCTGAAAATCGGAAAATGTTTAAATTTCTGCGCGTGGGACCAGGGCTACGTGTCAGCTCCTCAGTGAATACCACACGGGGCCACTGAGTTCCACTGCATAGCCACAACTTGATCCCGAGCCGCAGACAATCCGATTTAAATCCCTGAGTGACTGACGCGTGGGTCCGGGGGGTCGTCTTCAACCTCCCGCTGCCCGCGCTCTCCCGCGCCCGAGCTCGCCGGAGTTCGCCGGAAATCCGTCGTCTGGCCTCCTCCCACGGTCCAACTTGTCGCCAGCTCTCATTTATACGTGCTGAATACGTTTGTGCAACTTTCCCGGCCCAGCGATGCCCCTAACCCATCTCGCGACGAGTGGCGGCTCAAACTGAAGTCCGGCGACGTTGCCGGCCCCTTCTAGACTGCTAAACACCCGGCTAAACGGTGCTACAGCATCAAGATATCACCGTTATGCTCGACATAGTCGTAAAGAGGCTCGGAAAGGCTCTAGGGTAGCTCTCACCGTGCGCCCGAGG
Organism: Neostapfia colusana; assembly: GCA_030760725.1. Taxonomy (NCBI): domain Eukaryota; kingdom Viridiplantae; phylum Streptophyta; class Magnoliopsida; order Poales; family Poaceae; genus Neostapfia; species Neostapfia colusana. Next base: position 34,727,287 of record JASWHV010000009.1, on the reverse strand, counting down.
TGGTAGTGACGGTTCGCCGGTGGAGAATCATGAAATAGTGTCTGTACAACCCCTCTTAAGCGAAGATTTTTCCCATGTATGTGCGCTGACGAGTCTAGAGTACGTGTGTGTGATCTTAGGCACTAGAAACAACGAGTGACTGGGAATTTTCCAAATTCTTACCGAGAACTCGGTTTACACCGACCGGCAGCAAAACTGAAATTACTCCGGCGATGAACCACGGCTTGGGCTGAGACTTGGATGGAAGCAGCACGGTGGTCCCGCACGCCTGTGACTGCTTCTGCTCAGGCATGACAAGCTACCGTTTGAGCAGTCCACGTGGGCCTGAAGTGCAGTCGTTTTCCGGTCGCCGCAAAAACTGTGGTTTCTGGGGTTGTGGGTGCCGATCACAGCGGGGTTTTGTGCCGAGGAGCTGGTGCACGAGCTCACAGTGCCATTTTGCTACTCAGGAGGAGTCCACACACGAGTTGGCGCGGTCTCCCGATCGAGTAAACGAGGCGGCGTGTCTGCAGCTATGTTTTTGCGCGAGAGCGAGAAGCGACAAACAAAACTGGTCTTTGCCGGCTCGAGTGCGGGGATAAGGAGGTTGGATGTCGGCCTGGGCGTGAGAACACACGAGCAGGAGCTAGCAGCGTCGATCAGCGCCGTGGCGATCACCGAGCGCGCACAAAGAACCGGGCACCGAGTGATGCAGTCGGTTTGCTCGAGTGTGAGACTGACAGTGGGTCCCACCCCCTTATTTTAACCTCAAAAATTCTATTTTCCTACTGCTCAAAACAGTAGGGACCTTAATACCCTTGGTCATTTGATCAATCACCCAAGTTGGGATTTGGTTTTTACAGTGATCAATTTGTGGAATTGGTTTGATTGAGTTTGCAGCACATTTGAACTGAAATTCAAATCTGATTTGAATTTAGCCAAAATAGATCAAGTCAAGATCAACTCCAAATGGAATGAAAATTGCTGTGTGAGCTCACAAAAATGTGTTGAGTGTGAATATGAATCTCACTTTTGAATTCATGGGGTAGAAGGGGTTTGAATTTATGTTTAAGTTCAAACTAGCCTCTTTCTAATTATACTCAAAAATACCTCAAAAGGTTTTGGATTTGGGTGAAATTTGGCATGAGCATTCCTAGCAAAGTTTAGGAGTTTTTCATATGCTCAGCCCCTATATGATACATATGGGAAATACCACTTTTGCATTTTTTGAGTTTACCTCCTAATGACTTTGTTGATGGTGTTTACTTGCTCTTCAAAGATGTTCATAAACTTTCCTCAAATGAGGTGTGTGTGGTGTGATGAACACTTTTAGCAAATGAAATACTTGGGCCCTTACAATGTGAGATATGGGCAGGTTACACTTGGCAACATACTTGGATGAGATGAATGAATGCGATGCTCCGGAATCAAATAAAATAGTGGCTGGGTTGGAGTTGGTGAAAAACATACCAATCACGACGTACTCGGCTTGTTGTGCTTCCTCAGCGGAGACGTGATTCACATTGCCACGAGCATAATTCTGCTGTCCATGATTACCTTGCATAGCTCCTCCATTCAGCCATGGGTTCTGTTTAGATACATTGCTCGGCTGTCCAAGGCCTTTCTTCGGGTACTGATATGCAAAGTGTCCCGCCTCTCCGCACGAAAAGCATGCCTTGTTTCCCATAACATAGGAAATGTTGGGGCGAGGCTGGTTTTGAGCATAGGCGCCCATGTTGGGACGGGGCGTAGGAGGCATAGGCATACGAGGTGCTTTCATAACCGAACTTTGCTGCAATGGCTGATTAGAGCGGGGTGGATTTGCAGGGCGGAAAGTAGAAGCGAACGAGCTATAGTGTGGTGCAGCTGGTGGTATGAAGCGGGGACATACATTGCTCTCTTGTGGATGTCCTTGATATGGCATCTTTCTCTTTCCCTCTTGTTCAATCTCATGGATCTTGCTCTCCACCAATATAGCTTTGTCAACGAGCTTTTGGATGTTTGCATAATCATTGTTGAGCAGCTGAACTTGAATTTCATTGTTCAATCCTCTCATGAATAAGTACTGCTTCATGTTATCTGAGTTGACATCTTCTAGAGCATACCTTGACAGCTGTGTGAACTTGTTGAGATATTCATTCACGCTCTTCCTTCCTTGACGGAGACCTTCAAACTGATGTCTTTTAAGCATCATGACTCCTTTAGGGCCATAGTGAGAGCCGAAACTCTCCTTGAATTCAGCCCAAGTGATAGTCTCCTGGTTGACATGGGCATTGCAAAGAGCGTCCCTCCAATCAGCAGCTGCTCCCATAAGCTGGTATGATGCGAAGAGAACTTTCTCCCAATCATTACACTAAACAATAGCAAGCTTCTTTTCCATAGACTTCAGCCAATAATCATCCTCCATAGGATCATTGGCTTGTGCAAAAGTAGGTGGCCTAGTCCTCATAAACTCTCCCAATCTGTTGTGAGCCGGCGGTATTGGCAGTGGGGGTGCAGGAACAGAGTTAGGATTGTTGTTGTTGTTGTTGGCCTGCAGCTGATCCAACATTTATATCATAGTTTGCATGAGCTAGTTCTGCATAGCCATCAAACGTTCAAGGTTGCTTGCATCAGCCCCGGGGTTGGCATTTTCAGGAACTTCCACATTGCCATCCTCCTGTGGTTCGTTGTTACCACGAGCGTTCCTTCATTGGCGGTTGGAGTTTTCCCTCACAATCTGTGAGAGATTAGAGTAGGAAATAGAAATTTAGATTGATCCCTCAACTATATGCATTGCATCAAGATGTATGAGCTAAGAAACTTCTTTTATTAATTTCAGCCTATATGAGGATATGAACAAGTGCCGAAGCATCTCACATGTCTCCACTATGTGTGGATGTGGACATTCGCCGAAGCATCCCACAACTCACACCACACACACAACTCAAGCAATCATCATAAAAATTTCTGCACACCACTCTTATTTGATCTACTGCGGTCTAAACGTTCCTATTACAGCTTTAATCAATGGAAACCTAAACTTAATCGTGAGAACCAGTGCTGTTCTCACCGTGTGACGGGATGGTCCATACATGGGTGCATGCCATGGTGAGTCGGCAGTCCATGTAGGGATAGATGACGCTGGTGCTCCATTTGTTCCCACGTTGGCACGAGTCTCCTCTTGTTTTTCCAGCAAGTACAGCTTCTTGTGGAGGTAACGGATCTCTTCTTGTGCTTGCGTAGCGGTTTTCTAACTCCACGAGCAACTTCTGAGACTTATCAGCAGCTTGTGGGTTGGAAAGAGCTCCTCCATGGGGTCCAATGATATCACTTGTACCACTCTTCCGATACGGGTGCAGTTCAAAGATAGTGTTCTCAAGCTGCCCACGGAAAGCGTAGCACAGCCCGGTGAGTGCATCCCATGCAGCAGCATCAATAGCTTCTGCCCTTTTAGCTCTCCATGTGGGTGTGAAGTGACGAGTAACCCTACCGTTAGATACGATGGTTACTTCAGCCTTCCACTCTTCATGTCCGAGATAAGTGACTTTCTTGAGGAGATACTGCGGGTATAAGCTGCAGCAATCCAGGAACTCTTTAAGCTCCTTGGATATATCCTCCCTCCATCCCATCGGAACGGAATTCTTGAAATGAACGGTTGGCCCATTCATCACCTTCATTCTCGGCCTCAGCAAGGGGTGGCTCCTCTTCGGATTCATCTCCTTCCGTCATAGCTTCATGAGGCTCCGCTGGGTGTAAGCCCGCGTGAAACTCCTCCTGAGGTGCGTAACAATGCTGCTGTTCTTGTGGGTCGTCTTCAATTGGTTCCACCTCTTCTGGATCCTCTTCCTCATGCATGGAGCTACTGAATTCATCTTCCTCATGGGGTTCCATCTTCACCTCCTCCCAATATGGTCCATCGGACACCTCAATGGGGTTAAGTGCACTCCCAAGTGGTGGTGCCCTTATGCGTGATGTGCTCTTAGTCACCGTCATCTATAAATAAGACATGAGAAACTTTAGAGAATAAGAAAATAACTCAAAAACTTCAGAAGCTATGAAGCAAGAAAACAAAAGTGTTGATGTCCAAAAGAAGAGAAAAGAGGGGCTGAAAATAGCACTTTGCGGTGGCTAAGATGACAAATAAAGTTCAGCAGCAAGCAATTTTCGAAAATAATAGTGTAGAGGGGTGTTCCTATGTGTTTTAGAGTGTCCATTCTATCTAGGCTTGCGTCCTACGGTCAACGTGGCTCTGGTACCAATTTGTGACACCTGGTTCCGAAAATGAACCAAGTGAATGCATATGTGTGCCCAGAATGTTCATCACACGTACACATGTATTCCACAAACTGAAATTCAGAATATAACCATGTAGAAATAACGTTTAAGTACTTTATTACATTGAGTCATTGTCTCACTCATGAATATCTAACTTATTCTTGCAGCAGAAGACTCTAAACCACAAAGGAAATTGGCTAAGACAGCAGGCTCCAACTTCAACTCCACAGGCATGTTGACGGTAGTGCGCATGCCTAGTACTCCACATGTTCCTCGAAGTAATCATCTCCTGTAGCTGATGTATATGTGGGAATGCAAGGGTGAGTACATGTATTACTCAACAAGTGCAGGAAAAGTATGACATGTAGCTTACAACAAGGTAGGAAATAAAAAGGTTCATTGCAGCAAGCAAATTTTATTTCACAAATATTGTAAAAACAGCAACTAAGTCTAGGTGAGTTAAATCTCAACACTACCAAGTATTCCAGTAACATTCTTTCATCGTAATTCACCATTTATCAAGTCTCAACCAGCCAATACTCTTCTCAAGTTCATCTCATACTCATAAATATTCATAATCATCTCATTTTCATAGAACCGAAACAAAACTCATTGTCATGTCACAAAACAGTCCCAAAACCAATCCCAATGACCATACCTGAATAAACATCCCAAGTTTTGCCTCTAATCATGGAAGTTGGCCAGGAGCTTGTAACCAGAAACACGGCTATCATTACAGTTTTACACTCTGTAGAGGTGGCACCTCTTTACCGACAAGTTCATGATTTCGTCACCCGTCGGTGGACTAGAGCGAACCTCCATTATACCAATACACAACTGTCGGTGTATGGCCAAGAGATCACAAAATAGCCTTTACAAAGGGGCTACTAGGATGTATGGACCCACTGAGGTTTCGCCGGCAGGTTCGAATCTCCATTCTCTCACCCACAGGCCCCCTCTTGTGCCATGAAGTTCCCAGGGCAGTCCTCATCGACTCCCATTCCCATTCCTTTTTACTATTTTGAGGGTGTTACAACAAAAGACTCACGACAATTGGATGGGTAGAACAAAGTTTATGTCTCAAAACGTGATCAAAGGTCGGCTAAAAATAAACGGACGCGAGAAACAGAATACATATGAGGAAAAACAGCGTCCGAACGGCAAAAAACGAAGCTTTCAGATCAAGATGCAAAAGCTTGGCACAACCGATGACTTTTACCACAAAACACACGAAAACCAGCTGCAAGGGATGCCTCCCTCGTAGCCATGTACTTTATATTTATATCCACAGTCCTAAAGCTTCCAAAACTAACTAGGACACCTCCAATGGTGTCCTATTCAACTAAAACACCTCCTAACCTACTTGAACTCTATCTATTGGCACATGAATTAGAGTCTTAACCTTCCAAAACTCTTTAGGCGCAGCCACAAGAGTTTATGGACATAAACAACTCAAAATCTGACCTTAACTTGGACTCTCCAGCCCGAACTCGCAACCAACTCGGAATCAGCCATTTTCTGGCCAAAACAGCCTGATTTCCTTATATAACATGTGTCCGAACCACCTGATTCCGACTAGAACTCAGATTCACGTCTGAACCTACCTAAAACCAACTTTCACGTCTGAACATGCTGGAATCACACCACAAACGTGTGACAACCTCCACACACGTTCAAACACCTTCACCACGCCTTGGAACCATGTTGCCACGTTCATGCACTTCTTGCACATGTGGAACACGTTCAATCTTCACTCTTCATCGTCCAAACATGTTGGAATCACATCACAATCTTGTGTCATCCCTGCACTTGTGCCTATGACTTTTACACATGTTTGCAACACCACTTGACATGTCACAAATACCTCATATGCATCGTTTTTGATCCAAACATGATGCATGACACCTTTGATCACCTCAATCAGAATTCCTCCTGAATTTGGTTGTTGAAACTCAACTTCTCCCGATGTTTAGTTCAAGGATCACTATCACCAGCCATGTCTTGACCTCAAGCAACACCTGCACATGAGCAAACAATCAATCCATGTGAGCACAAGTCCACGACTTGACTCTCGTTAGTCCAAACACCACAACAACTTGTGAGCACCTCATACAAGCATGTTGTACACCTCAACCAGCAATGAACCATCAAAATACATCAAGAACTTATTACATAAACACGACGCATTCTCTCCTACACGTTAAAGGCAGGCTTAACACGTTCCATGTCAACACCACGTGAATGCTCAAAACTTTACATGAACCTGACTCTTACACTCTATTACCAATGTATTCAGCACATTGTTCTTACAGAAAAAACTGACTCTTATGATTGTGAACTTTTTGGGGAAACTGCTCTGTCTTGTAGCCAAAATATTGAGTGATATTAGCAAAATTGGTCGAGCTGATACAAAGGTTCAACGTTGGGCATTGTTTCAATAGAAAATGGATTATGTTGCTAAATTGTAGATGATTTACTTTTAAAGTGCTTGAATTCAGATCAGATCAAGGTGGCTGTTGGAGGAGTTCATGATTGTATTTGTTGTATGCATCAATTAACTCCTAAGATGAAATAACTATTAAGGAGGGTTGGTTTACATTGGCCAAGTATAATTACTGATTTTTTTTACTACAAGGGATGTGAGGAATGTTAGTAATTTGGTAATATTCATTTAGTTCGTACTACTATTATGCATCCTATCATCAAGCCATGACTGTTCCGAGGATGGAGATTGAATTTTATTTGTCAAATACACCCCCTCCATCAAAAGGTCATTGCTTCGCATTGGTGAACATGACACACAAGGAGGTTATTGAGCTTACTACTAAACATATTATTAAGAGATTATTAATTCCACACGCCTTGACAAAAGAATGAAGGAAGTTCATTCATATCAAGTTAGTTACATGATTTTGTTGAATCATAAAATATTATATTGCTCAATTCATCTCCATACTATGCTCAGGGCAATTGTTAAGCCGAGTCAAGTAATAAAACTTTTATTAAACTCAATGAGAAGAAAGTAGAGGATAGTTCTAAAAGATGGCATGAAATTTTATTGAAAGCTTTAGGAGCTCATCATACATCTAAACATGGTGCTATTAAAGTTACTCCTTTTGATATTGTATATGGACAGGTTGTTTTGTCTGTAGAGGTAAATCTAGATGCGTTTAGGTTGACTAAACAATTTTTTTATCCACTATGTATTTATCATATTTGATGATGAACAATATTGACAAAGTCACTGACAAAAGATTGAAGGCTTCGAAGGAGACTGAGAAAGATGAAGCTATAGTTATTCAAGCTTATAACAACAAGGCGAAGAAGTCATTTCAGGCAAGAGAATTAGTATGGAAGACAATTTTTCCTATTGGAGGGAAGGATAAAAAGTTTGACAAGTGATCTCCATGTTGGTAAGGGTTGTATAAGATTGTGGAGGTCATTGCTGAAAATTCTAACATGCTAGAGAATTTGTATGGTGAGTGCTTGTCTAGATCCCTTATGGTATATATTTGAAAATATTATCCTAGTATGTGAAAAAATGTTTAGGTATGTTGCACATAGCACCCTTAGAAGTTTTATGGCTGATGAATTATGTGAATACTATTGTATTAAGTTATTTTTTATCTGAGTATGTTTTTTCAATCACAAGCTTCACCAAAAATGGGGGTGGCATATATTGACAACCTAAGTTCAGCAAACGCCGGTCTTGCCCATATCTGAAATTGGACTGATATGGTTATATCGAGTTCGAGTGGAAAGTTGAAGTTCGACTCAAAATTTGTGATAGGCTCCTAACGGGAAATATAACCCCATCCTATTTGTACGAAGGGTTCATACTAATTGAGGGTAATATAATTGTCAGAAAATATAATTTACCTTTTTCTTTTACCTCCATATCCTGACTTTCCTTCTAAACCCTAGTTTTCTATTCTTCTCTTGTCTCGATAGTGAGTTAAGACGTTCTAACTGGCCTGCCGATAGTGGGACAATCCTAGACAAAGTCTACCCTGACGGTTCCCTCATTGGTGGATTTATGTAGGTTTCTACAAACAGATCAGAGTCTAATCCGTCTGGGCAGTTTCTACATACAGAACCACAAGAGCCATGCTCGTGTTTAACGCCGCCTTTTCACGTTAATAATATCCTTTATTTTCTTTTTACTTTCCTTTTGTGGTAAAATAAGAACCCTTTTGGTTTTGGCCCCCTTTCGACCGCTGACATCCTATAATTTCTTTTGCCGCGTGACACCGAAAGAAGCAGAGACGGCTACTGGACTCTGTTCTAAAGCTGGTCGGTTCCTCTTCTAAACTCCAAAAGCTGAAAGGAATATGTTATCTTGCTTTGCTTCAGGCTGATCAACCGCTCCTGCCTCTGTCGTCGCCCCCTCCCCAAACTAAACATTGAGTGTATGGACACAAAGATAAGGATTTAATTTCAAGCACACATGCCTCCCCAACAAAGGAAAAACAAAGAAACCCAGAACAATAGGATGACGGGCAGACTCCTAATAAGAACAGAGCAGTGGGCAGCGTAAGCATAGAAACGACTCTGATTTGAAGCTGCCTTGTTGCTCATAGCCACAAGCAGTTCGTTTGCCTATGCAATTGGTAGCTGGGGCGGGAAAGTGGATTGATTCAACCGTACACTGGATCAAATAGATAAACTACCGGCACCATGAGCATGGCTTTGTCCTGCTATCTTAAGGTATTAATATATGCAGGGCTTGTTCTTTGCGGTGCTGCGATCAACGGTACTCAAAGTGTAACCCACTACAGCAGGCAGAAGAAACCGTGAGGAGAGAATGTGTTTTCGCATATACTGTATGCGTACAAAAAACCGCTCACAAATAATTGCTAATTTTGACTTTACTATTCACTTGCTTGACGGTGCGTCTTTTCTTCAATTTTTTACGCAAAATAGGTAGAAAGAGAAGACATGCTTAAAATGTGTTCAACAATGAATCTAGTGATAAAATTTTTCATTTACTTAACTATTCTGAAAACTATCATTGGTAAAATTGTAAGAAGTTGACGTCGCTAATTATTTGTGAATCAGGTTTATGTATGTTATCATTGTCTTCTACATTTAGAAAGAACATGTTTACGTTACTGAACTTTGGTTTGTAGCACCACACTATATATATATATATATATATATATATATATATATATATATATATATATATAGCAAAATCATTCTCCCTCTCCATTGGAGTTAAGTGTCCAATTCGTTCTATTATAAAGGTTAATTGGACCATAGGGAAGTCTATATTATAAAAGTTCATCAAGATCAAACTAAGGTTGCTCATAGACTAGCTAATTTAGGGAGGACCACAGGTTGTAGAGCCTGTTGGTTGCGTCGGGTTTCAATGTATGTTGTGTTGGCCGGAACAGCCTGCCTCGGCTACTCACGAATTGCTGTAAAGAGAAGACAAGTAGAGTAGAATACACACGTTGTATTCTGTGAGGTGTTCAACTTGCTTCTTCCTTGTTTCTCTGCCGCAGCTTATATGTAAAAATACTAGTAAATGTGGCCCGGCCATTCCATTGTGCATACGCTGCATGCACGACGAGGTCCCGCCCCACTGCTCAACTCCCAGACGTACGGATCAAGCCCGGGCTGTGCGCTTGCATGCAGCAACATACGCCACTGGCACGTACGCCGCAGTCTTCGGCCTATTCGTACGCATCACAACTGACCGGCTCCTCCCAATGACGCAGCGTGGAAGAGCCTGACTCGTTACACCTGAACAGAAAGAAAACTAACACCAAAAACAAACTAGATTATTTACAACATTTCTCCCCCCTAATATAGTTGTCTAAGACATTGACGACACCGATCTTCGAATGGAGACTCAGAAATCTCACCTGGCCAAGAAGTTTGGTGAGAATATCCCCCAGCTGCTCGTCAGTATGAACTTTCTGAACAGCAACTCCGTCTTCCTCGATGCATTTCCTGATTAAGTGGAACTGCGTCTTGATGTGCTTGTTCCGGCCATGGAATATACCGGGTTCTTGCATAACTGAATTGCTGATTTGTTGCCTATGAAGATGGTGGTGACACTAGCTGTCTTCCCATAGAGATTTCCGAGCAAACTCCCAAGCCAAAGCCGTTGGCATGATGCTGTCGAGGCTGCAATTTATTCAGCTTCGCATGATGATAGCGCCATTACTGATTGCTTCTGGGACTGCCATGTTATAGGTGCATTCCCAAAGAAGAACAGAACTTCAGTGGTGCTCTTGCAATCGTCCACATCTCCGGCCATGTCTGCATCGCTATAACCATTGAGCTTGATCTCACCTTGGCCCTTTGTGTAGCACAATCAGTAGTGCAGTGTGCCTGCAACATACCGAAGGATGTACTTGACGGCAGTTAAGTTCTCCGTCATTGGATTCTCCATGAAGCTACTCACATACCCGAACGCAAAACCGATGTCAGCCCAGGTATGAACCAAGTACCTCAGGCTGCCCACAATGCTGCGATAATAAGATGCATCAACAGCAGGATTTGAACTTTTCTTACTTAGCTTTAGATGCTTCTTCATCGGAGCTTGAACAAAGTTGCAGCCTGTCATGCTGACCTTCTCCAGCAACTTTGCCACGTATACCTTCTGTGACAACGTGATTTTCACTGGTGTCTTCTTGACCTCGATGCCCAGATAGTAACTCAAACATCCGAGGTCACTCATCTTGAATGAGTGCATCATATCTTCCTTGAATGCTTTGATCGCACCTTATTGGTCAGCATCGGTGACAATGAGATCATCAACATACACAGCCAGGAGTATGTGCTTCTCCCTTTCAACACGTGTGTGCACTCCATGGTTGTCTGTGCATCTCCAAAAACCAAACTGCGCCAAGGTGTGATCAAGTTTCATGTTCCATGCGTGAGGAGCCTGACGAAGACCATAGAGAGCCTTCCTCAACTTCAACACCTGTCGCTCGTGTCCTGCCACGGTGAACCCCGGAGGTTGTACATACACTTCCTCTGCAAGATCCCCGTTCAAGAAAGCCGACTTGACGTCGAGATGGTGAACCGCCCAGTCCTCATGCACTGCAAGAGCCAGAAGTGCACGCACGGAATCGAGCCTTGCCACCGGGGTGAACGCTTCTTCGTAGTCAATGCCGGGGCGCTGTACATATCCTTTCACCATGAGACGGGCCTTGTGATGTCACTATTAGAGGGCTAATGGTGGCTGTATTAGATAGATCATAATACTGAGGTACATGTCTGATTATATAGAGGGATTAGGAGGGGGAAAAGGACTAAACTACCCCTAACCCTAATCCCTCACTAATGACTAATATGCCCCTGTGACGCACACATAATCACAGTGTCTAACACCCCCCCCCCCCCCGCAGTCACAACATCTAGCCACTGCAGATGTTGAGACTGGACCGAAACTCGGAGAACAGCAACGACGGGAGGCCCTTCGTGAAGATGTCGGCGAACTACGTCGTCGTCAGGACATGGTGTACCTGAATCTCGCCGCGTGCAACCCGCTCACGAACAAAGTGGAGGTCGATCTCCACATGTTTCGTGCGCTGATGCTGGACCGGGTTGGTGGAGAGGTACACGGAGCTGACGTTGTCGCAGTAGATGAGGGTGCTCCTGGCGACAAGTGTGGAGTTCCTGAAGCAGCTGCTGGAGCCAGTAGGCCTCAGCTACGCCGTTAGCCACGGTGCGATACTCCGCCTCAGCACTCGAACGCGACACCAAGGGCTGTCACTTCGAGGACCAGGAGACGAGGTTACCGCCCAGGAAGATGGCGTACCCAGAAGTAGAACATCGTGTGTCCGGGCAGCCTGCCCAGTCAGCATCGGTGTACACGACCAGCTCGGAGGCCATGTCACATCGAAGGAGGAGGTCGTAGTCGAGAGTACCTCGTAGGTACCGAAGAATCCGCTTCACAGCGGTGAGGTGCGGCTCCCTCGGGTCATGCATGTGGAGGCACACCTGCTGAACTGCATACGAGATATCCGGCCTGGTGAAGGTGAGGTACTGAAGAGCACCTGCAAGACTCCTGTAAGTAGTGGGGTCAGAGACAGGTGTCCCGTCGGTAGCGGAGAGCTTCGCCTGAGTATCCACTGGAGTGGAGCAGGGCTTGCACTCAGTCATGCCCGCTCGCTGGAGGATATCCAGGCAGTACTGTCGCTGGTGAAGGAATAAGCCGCCTGGTCGGTCCTCGACCGCAATGCCCAGGAAGTGGTGAAGACGGCCCAGGTCCTTCATAGCGAACTCCTGCTGTAAAGCAGAAATGGTGCGCCGAAGCAGAGCCGGACTAGACGCTGTTAGTACAATGTCATCGACGTACAGTAGGAGGTAAGCAGTGTCACTGCCACGTCGATAGACAAACAGCGAAGTGTCCGACTTAGCTTCGACGACACCTGTGAGACCAAGAAGGAGACGAACCGGCTATACCAGGCTCGTGGTGCCTGCTTCAGTCCGTATAGGGATTTGTTCAGCTTACAGACCATGTCTGGGTGAGCTGAATCAACAAACCCTGCCGGCTGACTGCAGTACACCGTCTTGGTTAGTGTACCGTGGAGGAAGGCATTCTTGACGTCCAACTGGTGGACAAGCCAAGAACGCGAGAGAGCCAGCGACAGAACGGTATGAACCGTCACCAGTTTTAACACCAGGCTGAAGGTCTCGTCGTAGTCGACTCCAGGGTGCTGAGTGAAACCCCGCAGTACCCACCGAGCCTTGTACCTCTCCAAGGTACCGTACGCCTTCTTCTTGTGGGTGAACACCCACTTGCCCGTGAAAACATTGCCACGGCCAGGACGGGGAACCAGGTCCCAGGTCCGGTTGGCAAGCAGAGCCTCATACTCTTCCTCCATAGCGCCGTGCCAGTGAGGGTCGGCGAGGGCCCTACGCACGGAAGTAGGTATGGGTGAGATCGAAGAAGAGTCGGTCGGTGGAGAAGTCGTCGACGAGAAGGCAGCTCCGGTGAAGCGCTCAACTGGTCAAAGACTCCCGGATGCACGTCGAGTCACCATCGGGTGTACGTGACCAGGATCCCTGTGGAGAAGAGGAGGGTTGTACACCGGACGCTCGGGTACAACAACCTTCTCTCGTCTCGGGGCCACGCGTGGTGCAGCTGGAGTAGGGCCGCCCCCCCCCCCCCCCCGTGCTCGTTGCTGGTAGGCAAGTACGGGGTCGGCGAAGCGAGAAGTCATCGTCGGTGCTGCTCCTGGTGCGTCTGGTGACGTCGGGCTTGCTGCAGGTGATGTCGGGGAAGCTGTGGCCGTGCGTTGCGCAGTAGTTGACGTCGGGGACGCCGAGGCCGTGCTTGGCGCAGCAGGCGTCGTCGGGGACACCGGGGCCGCGCGTGGTGCAGTGTTTGACGTCGGGGGCGCCTAGGCCGCGCGTGGTGCAGCCGGTGGCGTCAGGGACGCCGGTGCCGCATGTGGCGCAACCGGTGGCGTCAGGGACGCCGGAGCCACGTAAGGCACAGCTGGTGGAGTGGAAGACGCCGAAGTCGTGCGTGGCGTAGCGGGTGGGTAACCTGCAAGAGGTAACCGACAAGGTCGTTGTACAGGAGCGGCCTCGGGGCCAGTAGAGAAGAGGGAATCCAACTCAGCGACGGAGTCAGAGGACATGGTGGAAAAGGGAAAGGAAGACTCGTTGAAGACGACGTGTCGGGAGATTAAGATATGACGGGTGGTGGGGTCAAGGCACCTGTACCCCTTATGGTCAGGGGAGTACTGAAGGAAAACACACTGAGTCGAGCGAGACGCAAGCTTATGGGGAGCTGTGGCAGAGAGGTTCAGGTATCAAGCACACCCGAAGACCCGAAGATGGTCGTAAAGAGGGTGGGTGCCGAACAAAGCGAAGTGAGGGGTGGGAGCACTAATCACCTTAGTAGGAAGGCGATTAATGAGGTAGGTGGTAGTGTGAAGCGCCTCCGCCCAGTAGCGAGCAGGGGTAGAAGCCTGAAACATCAGGGAGCGCATGACATCGTTGGTGGTCCGAATCATGTGCTCAGCCTTGCCGTTCTGGGGGGAAGTGTACGGACATGACATGCGCAACTGAACACCGTGAGAAAGCAGAAAGTCATGGAACGTAGAGTTATCAAACTCGCGCCCGTTGTCGCACTGGACCGCATGGATCGTGCGCCCAAACTGGGTGGACACCCAAACGAAGAAGTGAGAAAGAGTACCGAAAGTATCAGACTTCCGTCGCAAGGAAAAAGTCCACGAATAGTGCAAAAAATCATTAACGACCATCAAGTAATACTTGCATCCAGAAACACTAAGAACAGGTGAAGTCCAAAGATCACAGTGAATCAAATCAAAGATGTGCTCGACACGAGTGACAGAGTGCGGAAAAGGATGTCGAACGTGGCGACCCAACTGACAAGCATGGCAAAGAGACTCATGAGTACCCCGAGTACAAGATATCACTGAACTACCAGACAACTTCAACATAGCATCAACACCGGGGTGGCCAAGCTGACGATGCCAAATTGTCGAAGAAGCTGTCGTAGTCAGAGCAAGGGGTGGAGCGGAATCAGGAAGACGCATCGTGTACAGGGGACCCGTACTATCACAGCGAAAGAGAATGCGTCGAGTAGTAAGATCCTTCACAGTTACACCATAAGGATCAAACTGAAGGGAAACATGGTTGTTAATAGTAAAATGACGAACGGGAAGAAGGTGCTGAATGATGTCAGGAGCAACAAGAACATCACGTAGCTGAAACGAATCCAGCGAACCCGAGTCACCTACTGAGGTGACTGGAAGAGTCGACCCATTCCCAACAACAATAGATGAAGGATCAGAGGGACGGGAAGGGCGGGTAGAGGAGAGGATACCGACGTGAGGGGTGGTGTGGTACGAGGCACCGGAGTCCACCACCCAGTCAGGGCCAGATGGCGTGAGACCCCGCAGGTAGACCGACGGTGTAGAACGGGTCGCGACATGCCCCGGCGGTGGCGGCGCCGGGAAGGAAGACAACACGCGTGGATCCTCGACGGTCGTGCCAAGCGAGTAGACAACAGCCGATCCAGGTACACCAGCGGCTGTGGGCCAGGGGCCGGCGGCGGCTGCGGGCCAGCAGCGCCGATGTGGGGGGCTGCAGGGCCGGTGGCCCAAGAGGCGGCTGCAGCTGCTGCGGGCCAAGCAGCGGCGCTGTCATGGGGTGCTGCAGAGGCGACGGCGGCGGGCCAGACGACAGCAGCGAGCCCGGCTCGAGGGGTGGCAGCGCTGGGGGCTGGATGGGCGGTGGGGGCTGCAAGCGCGCCGGTGGCAGCCAGATGCGGCTGCGCGGTGGCCCAGGGTGGTGACGCGGCGGCATCTGGCCAGGGGGCGGTGGCGGGCATGCCAGCCCTCCCCGAGGCGGCGGCGGTGCCCTCGGGCGCCTGCCATTCAAGCCCAAATCCGGGCTGCCCGGGCGCACGCCGGCTCTGCCCGAAATCGGGCGGCCCGGGCGCAGATCCGGCGGCAGCCCAGGGCGCTGCGGCTCAGGGTGCGGCTGCGCGGGCTGGAGACGTGCCGGCGGCGGTGGTGGCCCCGCCGGGCGGCGCGAAATCGTGGGCGAGAGGCGCTGCAGTGGCGGTGGCGGCCCTAGCGGGCGGCGCGACTGGGGCGCTGGCGGTGGCGGCGCCAGCGGCGGGTCCGGCCCTGGTCACCGCGGCGTGGTTGGGGGCAGCGAAGGCGAACCGGGCGGCGGCGGCAGCAGCCACAGCGGGCGGCACGGCTGCTCCTGCTGGCGGCGCGCCGGTGAAGGCGGCGGCGGCGGCGACGCAGGGCCACTGCAGCGGCGGCGGCTGGGCCTGGGTCATTAGGGTTAGGCCCTAATCCTAATTAGTTCCTAGCTGATACTATATTAGAGGGCTAATGGTGGCTGTATTAGATAGATCATAATACTGAGGTACAGGTCTGATTATATAGAGGGATTAGTAGGGGAAAAGGATTAAACTACCCCTAATCCTAATCCCTCACTAATGACTAATATACCCCTGTGACACACACGTAATCACAGTGTCTAACAGTCACCACTGCCCCGGCCACTTGCATCTTTCTTGAGTTTGAATAACCATTTCAATCCAATGGGACGGTGACCAGCGGGAAGATCTGCCAGACACCACGTGCCAATTTCAGGGATAGATGTCATCTCCTCCTCCATTGCTGCTCGCCATGCTGGATCACCATTCCCCTCCTCGAATGTTCTTGGCTATTCGGACGCAGCAAGTAGTAGTTCGTCCAAGCTCAGCTCACGGGGCTCGGACGTGTTGATGCAATCCGCTACCATGTGGAAACGTCTTGGTGCTGTTGCATCATCCATGCCGGACGGCATGTTCGTCGGTGGTGATACAAACTCTACATTGCTAGAATATTGAGCTTGTTCGCCAGCCATCGGACTGTGTTGATCTTCCTCGCCTAGTGCAGCCGCATGAGAGACACCAGGGGACACAGGTGTCTCTGGACAATCACCACCCAAGGACATGCTTACTGAGTACTCCACAGTAAACGTCTCTGGTGCAGTGCCGTCACTTGATTTTGCCCAGTTCCACCCCTTGGTCTCGTCAAAGATAACAACGCGGGTTACATGAAGTGGGCCGCTCACAGGGTCATACACATGGTAGCCCTTTGAGCCCGGTTCATATCCCACAAATACCATCTTCACGCTCCTGTCATCAAGCTTCTTCGGGTATGGGCGACACAACCGAATGTGCGCATGAAGTGAACTGCTGGCCTTTCACCGTGCCACAACTCATACAGTGTCATGGTACGCAAAGCTTTAGTCGACGACCTGTTCAGAATGAAGATAGTGGTTTTCACCGCCTCCCCCCAGAACGTGCTTGGCACTCCTTTAGCCTTGAGGAAACACCATGCCATAGCCAACACGGTCTGATTCCTTCGCTCCACAACACCATTATGTTGGGGAGAGTACGGCGCTGTGAGATGCCGTTGAATCCCCTTCGCAGCACACTACTCGATTAAGGTGACCGAAATGAACTCACCACTCCAATCAGTGCATAGAGCATGCAGCTTGCACCCAGTCTCCACCTCAACACCAGTCTGAAAGATCTTGATAGCATCGACAGCTTCGTCCTTGCCTGATAGCAGCACTAACCACATGTAACGGCTTACATCATCAACAAGGCGAAGGAAATACCTGCATCCTCCATGTGTAGCTGGATGGATTGGAGCACAAAGATCTCCGTGTACAAGGTCAAGCCGTCCCGTCGCCCGGTGCTTGGCCTTCTGTGGGAATGGTGTTCGATGCTGCTTTCCGGCGATACATGTGTCGCACAGTTGTTCAACATGATCCAACTGTGGCATACCACGTACCATCCCGCCATGACCGAACTTCTGGAGCGCATCAAAGCTGAGATGTCCAAAATGGTCATGCCAACGCCACGCGTCATCGCCGACACGTGAAAGAAGTGAGACTGGCTGCGCAATGGTGAGGCTGGTCTTGTTGAGCCGGTTCTGCGAACAAGGAACCTTGACAAGCAGGTCCTTCTGTGGATCACGCGCCTGCAGAACTCCTTGATCGATCAACACCTAACAGCCAAACTCATCGAGCTGGCCTAGGCTTACAATATTGATGCGCAGGCTTGGTATGTAGTAGACGCCATTCAGCACACGATAGCTCCCCTTCCGCCCATAGAAGATGATTGAACCAGGCCCAACGATGTCGACCAGAGAGCCATCACCGAATTTCACCATGCAGGTGATGCTTCGGTCAAGCTAAGAGAAGGCCGCGCCATTGCCTGTCATATGATTTGACGCGTCTGTATCGAGATACCGGATGCCACATACTTGTTCGAGCTCACCCGTTGTTCCCAGCAGGACTGTGCTGTAAGGGCCTCAGTTTTTGACACCTATTTGAAGTGTTCATCACCACACCACACATCTCATTTGAAGTAAGTTGATGAACACAACTGAAGAGCAAGTAACCACCATCAACATACTCATTAGAGAACAAACTCACATATTGCAAAAGTGGTATTTCCCACATGTGATATAGGTGGGCTGGACATATGAAAACTCCTACACATTGCTAAGGATTTCCATGCCAAGTTTCACCCAAATTCAAAACCTTTTTAAGGTCATTTTGGGTATAGTTAGAAAGAGGGCAGTTTGAAACCATATTCAAATCCAAACTGTTTTTATCCCATGAATTTAAAAGTGGGAGGCATATTCTTACTCAGCACATTTTTGTGAGCCCACACACCAATTTTCACTCCATTTGGAGTTGATCTTGACATAAGCTAAGTGGGGGAAATTCAAACTTTATTTAAATTTCAAACTGAACTTGTGCTGAAATTCATTCAAACCAAACCCCATTTGAATTCTAACTAATTCAAATGGCTCATGGGTGAATAATTTGAATTACCAGGGGTATTATGGGGCTCACTGTTTCCAACAGTGATTAGGAGTAAATTTCAGAGGTTAAAATTGGAAGTGGGACCCACATGTCAGCCACTACTCCAAATCAAACCGACTGAGACTTTCTCACTTGGTTAGCCGAGCCGCCGCTGCGATCGCCACCGAGGGGAGCCGCCGCGCCAGCAGCTTCTTGCCCACGCGTGGGCGTGAGGCGGTGCAGAGCCTTCTTAAGGCGCCTTTCCCCCTCCTCGGCCGAAGCCTCACCTGTTTCTTCCCCCGCAAGAACTCAGCACCGGCAAACAATTTCCGCAGCTCGGAATCGATCGGAGAGCGCCGATCACAGCTTCCTCCGTCCCCTCCAGAGCCACGGCAAGGTACTAGAAACCTTCCTCCGTCTTCCCTGCTGCTAGAATTCAGTTGAGACCGATTGAAATCGGTTATGCCGAAAGATCAATTCGGTGACTTAGAACCGCCGCACCTCGGGCTCCCGTGGACAACCCAACCAGGGCGTTGTCACGCCTGAGCCAGGGCACCCTTGGACGCGCTGGCGACCGGTGCTGCTCACCCCCGAGCCACAGTCCGAGTGATTGCTCACCGGCGGCGAATTTCCAGTTTTCCCCTTTCTGTGTGCAGAACGACCTTCGGGTGCGATTCCTTCGAAGTCGTGCTCTAGAAAGGATTATAGGGCCTCAATCCGCTCTCACACAAACTAGACACGGTAAAGCACAAGTTGCCTTCACAACCCTTGGCCGGAGAACCTCTGTACCTGGCGTAATTCGAGGTTTACCAACGGCGGAACAAACGGGAGGCATCGGGCGCATGGTGAGGACCTACTTAGGGCCTTCCCCGATCTGCCTCGAGCTCATGTCGACCTTCTCTGTAGTCCACTGATGCTTCCCGACCGGTTCCCCGAGTAGTTGAGGTGCTACGAAAGTCAGCCGACATGGCCGGAGTCTTTCCGAGGTGGCCGCTCGTCGCCGACCATGCACCGGCCATTGTCATGAGTAGCTGACCCCAGAATCCTGTTCCCTGAGAGAATGTAGGCAGGGGCAGCCAAAATCGTGAAGTTTGGAGCTGTACAGAAGCCGACGGCGAGCTCTCCGGCGAGGTCTCTCGGCGGCAGAGCGCGGGCGTCGCGAGGTTGAAGAAAGGGGTGGACCCCAGCTGTCAGCGGCGGATATTTTGAATCGGGATCGGGCTGCGGCCGGGATCGGGTGTGCTGGCGCGCAAAATCCTTGTGGGCCGCGGTGTGCTGTCACCTCGGCGTGCGACGCGTGTCCCCAGGGCCCACCCGCAAGTTTAAACTTTTCCCCCGATTTTCAGATTTATTTCAAACTTCAAATCCTCATAACTTTGGCTAGAAAGCTCCAAATTGAGTGAAACAAATTTTGATAGATTCAGCTCTCTGAGTACTTTCCAGCAAATCAAGTTTCACTTCATGAAATCCCTTATTTCTCCAGAATTAATTCCTCAAATTTTAAATCGTTTGGAATTTTAACTGAAGAATCTTTTGGAGGAAAATCCTGAAATTTTGCTGGGATGTTCACCAAAATATCCCTGAACTACCATAAAAATTTCAGACCCATTGGAGCTCATTTAATCCACCTAATGGTGTGATTAGTGAAACTATTCCAGAGAAAATAGAAAATGTTCAGAAACATTTTCAGAATTTTCTCTGAAATTGTTTAGCTCATATCCTTAGTTATGAACTTCCAAGTTAAGTTATACCAACTCCATTAGAACCCTCTGAAAATCTAGTTTTCAGAATGTCATAGTTTGTTTCATGAAAATCCTTAGAGCACCCTAAGAGTTCCAATTAAGGTCAAGGACATAATTAATTGTGGAGGGCTCAAATGAGCTTTGCTGCAACTAAAACTTGACCAGGTCTCTATTTAGGTTGTAACCAAGCCACAGCAAAAGTTTCACAGTCATTGAGTCTGTCTAGTGGGACTTATAAGCTTCACAAGTTCAAACTTAATACAAATGCATTCAAATTAATACATGTACCTCTCTTATCATGTAGTCGCTAAGGTCGAGGAGGAACCCGAAGTCCTAGACTTCGTAACTCCGGAGGAGCAGCTAGCCTACGACCAAGAGCAGCAAGGTAAGCTCCGGTTTGCATTAACCTTTTTACAAATGTTTATTGTTTTGAGCACATCTTTGAATACTATTATTCTTTGCATTAGAGTCTTGTTTGGAAACCCAAATGCATAGCCAAGAAAACCATGGGTTGGGTTTAGGATTGCAAACCCCGTTAGCTACTGCAATGCTAAGATAGTGTAGGATTCGGTACAAGTCGAGTAGTTGGAACTACTCGCGAGCATAGGCTACAGGCACTCGACTCGGGTAGAGATAGCACATGATACACATGGCAAGAAAGATGAGACCGAGCGAAGAGTAAGGGCAGCAGGACTTTGGGGCCTGTGTGCCGTAGCTCCGCTTGCGTCGATTGAGGACCGAGCCATGTGCGGGCCTGTTGAACAAGCTAGAACAGTACCGAAGACCTACCGGCTATATGGGAACCGGGAAACCAATGTAACTCGGGTAGCTGGGTATTGAGGCATTGCCCGTTGTTCAGAGGGTAGGTTGAGAGCTCGAGGTGTAAATCGGCTGGCGGCACGGAGATGCGCGTGCAGAGACCTCTTGCTCGGGACGATGGGACCGGTTCAATATTTGGCTGACGGGCGAAAGGTGGTTGTGTACGGCATCCGTGATGGTTGTTGTAGGCAACATCGAGTACGGGCGTACGTGATGGGTTGTTCGGGTAACCTGGCAGATGTAAATCGATTATAATCGCCGTCCCTCGCGGTCAGTGAGTACCACTTGTTCACTGTACCGTGACGTAGAAAGAACTGGCTAGTTACATGTTAAAATGTTGCTGATTGAAAGATGGACTCTGATTGCTAATGATTTGCTGTAGTTTAGAGCTAACTAAAGTTCATTTCAACTTTGGGCAAAGTACATGAGAGAAATGCGTTGTTTGATTGTGGCTCTCTCATGTGCCTTAGCGTGAGGTTCTCCACAAACTGCTGCTAAAACTTGAAAGTAAGGTTCCATTAATTAGGCGAGTCCTTTGCAAATGATTTTTACCTCATGTAACACATTACCCCTCATGTAGAAGTTCCATGTTTAGGAGTGACGGGTCAGACTTGCTGAGCCTTCGTGCTCACTGCTTGTGTTTCAAGCTTTTGCAGGGTTCTATGAGGAAGGGACTCCCGAGGAAGAGACGGAACCCCAGGAGGGGAACCCCGTCGAGTGGAAGTCGTGCACGCCACAGAGTTAGTGTGCGTGTGTGCTAGCAAGGACACGTTCAAGGGCTGAACGTGAACTTGATGCATAGTCTACGCCCGTGAGTGTAGACTGAACTTATTTTGATGTAAACATGTTCATAAACCTGTTTATGTAATAAAATTTCGCTTCCGCTTTGTGCCTTTGACGTGTGTTATCTGGTGCTGTGCAACGCAGCACCCCTCAGCGCGATCCTGGCTCGACAAGACCGTGGGGTCGTGTCAGTGTGGTATCAGAGCTCGCTTGAGGTTTAACACAGTACAAAGGTCATCTTTTTCAAAAATCCAGTGAGGAACGAGTTAGTAGCCCGTATAAGGATGTTATTAGCATATAGAAAGTGGCATATTAACCTATTTGTTTATGTCGGAAAATTGCGTATCTCGGGACGTTTATGTCTTGGGGGGTACACGTGAGCGCTGTCCACCAGTGCGCACAAGCTGAAGGATGGAGCCCCACGGGTGGCAGGTAACCCGACTCGCTTAAATATCCTCTACGACTCTTCATGTCGTTTGGGGTATACGAGCAACGTCTGTCCCTGGAGTGCATGGTGCAACTTGGGAGACCCCGTCATGTGGTCTGAAACGTGAACACGTAACTCAAGGCGTGTTTGGCTTGAGAACATCCGGGCGAGTGATGACGGCCGGGTGTACGAACTGTATGGATTCCGGGCTCGGTGTGCAGCCTAGTCTGACGATTGCTTGAGTTTATGCAGGTAGCCTGATCACGAAACGGTAGACGTGTAGCATCCGTGTGCGAGTAACGTTTAGTGCCACTGAAATAACGAAGCCGGCTAAGTCCGGTATAGGTTTTTCTTTGTGAGGACGTAGTACCGACATAATCTGGTGACGCATCGACGTCACACCCCATTAAATGAACAACTTCATTTAAAACTTGAAGATTTTGATCTAAAGTAGTAAAACTTGATGTAACTCCTTCCCTTGAACAGGATATTCAAAGTTAACAAGTTTTCAACTTATAGGTTGTTAAGGACAGAGCACTCTGTTTTCAGCTGAATCAAGGCTGAAGTTAATCAGAGGTTAGAGGTTGAGTTCTTTCGAGGTTGGGGTCATATGATACATTTCTGGAAAGCTTTGGAAGAGTTTTACAACTTTTCTGTTGAGGTCCAGAGGTGTTTCATCCCTTAACCAATCGAAAAATGCAGTAGAGTTGAAACTGTCCAGAAAACAGGACAGAGTAAAGACTCTCTGTAAACTCTTTGTAAATTAAGCATAACTTCCTGCTTAAAAATCCAAAAATAGAAAATGAGGTAGTTCTGGAAATCTTATGAGATGGGTTACAACTATGTAACAGAAAGTTTTGTCAGATTTGGAACAGAATTAACTGGAATTCTTGGATTTAATTAGTACCTAAAGAAGGGAGGTGCTGTCCAATTTTCTCCAGAAATTCTGTTAATTTTGACATCTCATAACTTTTGAACCAGGACAGATCTTAGGCCAAGCAAATACTTTCTGGAAATCTATTGAAGTTATCTTTAACTTTGATGTTGAGCTCCGGAACTGGTTTTGCTTTTAACATGGCCTAAATCAGGTTGAAATGGAAACTGGTCAGGGCTGTCATGGGAACAGCAGATCAGCAGTCAAATTTGTTTAAAATTTGAACTATGTTTCCAAGTTTTATGGGTTCAATGACATGTCTTATGTTATAACTCAGTGGTTTACTGTTTAAATAAATATTTGACATTTCTCAAATATATTTTTACAGATGACAGCAGATAAACAGTTGGAGAACGGGTGGGTGGTTTCCCACTGTTCTCACCGTCGCGGCTACCCGGAAGCATTGTGGCAAATGCTCCAACATTTCGGGTACAACCAAATGCCGCAGTACTCCGCCAAGGAAGAAGACGAAGAGGGGAACAAGACGTGGACGATCCATGTCGAGGTCCCTGCAGGACCTACGCCACCCGGTTGGGTGCCGTTCACCGTCACGGTGAGAGGAAGACAACCGGAAGGGATGTGGCAAGTGGCAGCCCGTGACACTATGTCACGTTTCTGTCAACTACACGTGCAGGCTATGGAGGGCACTCCATACGCGCTCGTTCCGGTGGAGGGACGGACTCAGCATGTGTGGGAAGAGAGGTACCTGGGGGCAACGGACCCGAGTTGCCCAAGGTACAACCCCGCGGAGGCAAATCTCAGCCTCCAGATGAGGGCGGGAAACGCCGTGATGGACAGCCAAGCTGTTCATATGGAGCATCTCGCTACGAAGCTCAAGGAGAGCACGAGCCGTGGAGACCATTTCGAGAGTGCTCACAGTGCACTCCGCAATGTGCTCCTTCCGACGATCAAGCGACTAAATGAACAACACAATCAGTTGCATTGTCTGAAGAAGGCAAAGAAGAAGAGCCGTGTCGACATCGTGGCGTTGCAAGAACTGGTACAAAATCTGACCCAGCAGAACGAGGAACTTACTCAAGAGTGGGACGACGCTATTATGGAAGGGCAAGGCTGGGAAGAAGATTACAACCAGGCTATGGACGAGGTGCATGCATTGCAGGACCTCGTACCTCCGGTGTTAGGCGTACAGGTGGTCTTGGGCCTTCCAGCAATGGGAGAACCCGGGATGGGAGAAGAGGTGGTAGATCTAGAGCCACCAGCAGAGGTACCGGAGGAGGACGACCCACAGGAGGTCGAGTTCTACTCCGAGTAGGGGGTTACGGTTGCCAAGTAGGACAGCTAGGGTAGCGTAACCCAACTTTTGTAATCGGTGACATGTCGTGTAGACAGTAGCGTATGTATAGGTAGTGACGACATGAGCACGACTTCCCGGAGACCCGAGAATAATGTATCTTGTATAAATTTTATGCTTTATCAATATATGTGAATGTTGTGCAAATTAATCATGTGTCACTTCAATACCTACTGTTGCTTATGGAATTTTAAGTAAGACATGTGCTAATCGCTGCTGTTTTGAATTTCAGAATGACGCGTACTCGTGCCAACCCTGATGTTGGGGGTACTAGCCAAGGGGGAGAGACTTCCCAACAGCCTCCCGAGGACTCCTTGGGACAACAGCAGCAACAGCAACAGCAAACACCGCCACCGCCACTACCGACAGTTACATTGGCCGACATCGTCGCGGCAATGGCGGGTTCACACCAGCAGCACACGGAGTTGCTGCAAACGCCTATCGCCAATACGTCTCGCCCAGAGAGACGTCGACCGTGAGGAGCATCAACAGAGCTCCTACTCCGACTTCCTGGTGACTCATCCCCCTGTATTCTCAAGGGCGGATGAACCTCTTGACGCGGACAACTAGCTCCGCGCCATAGAGATGAAGTTCGGGCTGCTCCAGATAAGCGAGCAGCGCAAGACTCAGTTCGCGGTCCAGCAGCTCCAAGGATCCGCGAGCGCGTGGTGGGCCAACTTCTGTGCTTCACAGCCCACCGACCGAGTAATGACCTGGACGGAGTTTCGGACGGCCTTCAGGGCCTATCATATACCGCCAGGTTTGATGAAGAGGAAGACACAGGAGTTCCTGCACCTGCAGCAAGGGAGCTGGAACGCGCTGGAATATTCCAGGGCGTTCAACGATCTCGCGTTCTACGCGTCGTATCACGCAGATACTGACGAGAAGCGGCGGGACCACTTTTACCAGGGGCTTAACCCGCTCCTGAAGGACAAGTTGGCGATGTTCAATCGCGGCAGCCTCAACGACATCATTGATGCTGCGATTGTTCAGGAGGACTCCGGCAAGGAGTTGGTGGCGGCAGAGCGAAAGCGAAGCGCGCCGCAGAGCAGCGGAGAAGGAGGCGGACCTTCTCAGAAGTTTCGGGTGGTGAATCGCCCACCATCAGGTCCACGCTGGCAGCCACCACAGCGGTCGATGCCGTTCCGCAGTCGGCCGTACTCTTCACCGGCATTCAGGCCAGCACTGCCAGTACCACCTCCGCAACAACAGCAGCAGCGGGCGATGCCGCGTGCGTATGCACCTCAGCAGCGCATGCCGGGCTTTCGTCCCCCAAGCACTCCACCAGCAGCGGCCACATGTTACAAGTGTGGTCGTCCAGGACACTTCGCGATCAGTTGCCCGGAGAGGCAAGGCGGCGGAGTGGCACCGCAGTTTCCGGGGAGGAATCAACCCCGGAACCCTACTAATGCGCGGCAAGCAAACCCTAGGCCCGGCACCGTCCACCAGCTTGCCATTGAGGACGTGTCGGAGGGCGAGCCAATCCTTGCGGGTATGTTCCAACTCCACCAGCATCCCGCTATAGTACTGTTTGATTCAGGCGCCACGCATACTTTTATTAGCCAAGCTTTCATTGCTAAACACAACTTGCCAATACTACCCACCGATAGTCCATATTTAATTTGTTCACCGGGTGGGAAGATTTCAGCAAGCGTAATGGTTTCCAAGGCGCCATTATGCTTAGCGGGTAGAGTGTACCCCACGTCTCTCATTATCTTAGAGGGACAGAAGGTCGATGTCATCCTAGGGATGTCGTGGTTAACCCGCCACGGCGCTGTTTTAGACATCATCCTTCGAGTCGTGCACTTAAACTCAGAAGTGCACGGGTCTCACTCTTTATTTCTGGACAATCCAGAAATAAAACTTCCAAGTGTCTATCAGTCCAAAACTATCAGATTGGAAGATATTCCAGTGGTCCGAGAGTTCCCTGACGTATTCCCGGATGATTTACCGGGAATGCCGCCCGATAGAGAGGTGGAGTTCAAGATTGAACTTGCACCGGGAACCATGCCGATATCCCGAAGGCCGTACAAGATGGCGCCCAAGGAGTTGGCTGAACTGAAGACTCAGCTCACGGACCTTCTGGAGAAGGGTTTTATTAGGCCGAGCTCCTCACCATGGGGCTGTTCAGCGTTATTTGTCAAGAAGAAGGATGAGACGTTGCGGATTTGCGTGGACTATCATCCATTAAATGCCTTAACCATCAAGAACAAGTACCCGTTGCCACGGATCGACATGTTGTTTGATCAGTTGGTCGAAGCAAAGATCTTTTCCAAAATGGACTTAAGATCCGGGTACCATCAGATTAAGATAAGGGCTGAGGACATTCCAAAGACAGCTTTCTCGACGAGGTACGGACTTTATGAGTACCTGGTCATGTCATTCGGCCTCACCAATGCTCCAGCTCACTTCATGTACTTGATGAACTCGGTATTCATGCCGGAGCTGGACAAGTTTGTCGTGGTCTTCATCGACGACATCCTGGTATATTCCAAGTCGGAGGAAGATCACAAGAAACATCTGCGTATAGTCTTGCAACGGCTGCGGGACCACAAGTTATACGCGAAATTCAGCAAATGCGAGTTTTGGATATCGCAAGTGCCTTTTCTCGGGCATATCATCTCAGCGGAGGGTATCGCTGTGGCCCGAGCAAGATCACTCAAGTGCTGAATTGGAAATCCCTGAGAACTGTTCACGAGGTACGGAGTTTCCTCGGACTCGCAGGATATTATCGGAGGTTCATTCCGAACTTCTCGAAGATTGCCAAGCCAATGACAGAGCTGTTGAAGAAGGCTACCAAATATGTTTGGAGTCCAGCATGTGAAGCAGCATTCAAGGCTTTATTCAAGCACCTGACATCAGCACCGGTTTTGGCGCAGCCAGACACAACAAAACCGTTCGATGTGTACTGCGATGCATCCGACATTGGGCTCGGATTTGTGCTGATGCAAGACCGAAAAGTGGTCGCGTATGGATCACGGCAGCTTAGAAACCATGAGCAGAATTATCCAACCCACGACTTGGAGCTCGCTGCCGTGGTACTTGCACTAAAAATGTGGAGGCACTACCTACTCGGTAACCTCGTACATTTATATACCGACCACAAAAGCCTCAAGTACATATTCACTCAGAAAGAGCTGAACATGAGGCAATGAAGGTGGTTAGAACTGATAAAGGATTACGAAATAGAGATCCATTATCATCCGGGCAAGGCAAACGTAGTGGCAGATGCGCTGAGCCGCAAGTTACACGTCAATAATCTGACCATCACACCATTGGAAGAGAGCGAACCACCACTACATGTGATTCCACACGGAGCTCTCTACAATCTAGCTTTGATCCCCACCATCCGTGAAGAGATAGCGACAGCTCAGAAACATGACAAGGGCATGTCGCATTTGCAGAAACGTGTAGATAGTGGGGAGCTGAAATGTTTCCAGAAGGACGGAGACGACATCCTATGGTTCAAGGACCGGATCGTCGTACCCCGTAACCCGGAATTACGGAAGAAAATCTTTGATGAGGCTCACTTATCAAAGTTTTCTATTCACCCCGGCAGCAACAAGATGTATCAAGAACTCAGAAGCAAGTTTTGGTGGACACGGATGAAGCGAGAGACTGCAAAATACGTGTCCGAGTGTGATACATGTCGAAGGGTGAAGGCAGACCACATGCGAAAACCGGGACTGCTGCAACCACTGGGCATTCCTGCCTGGAAGTGGGAGGATGTGAGCATGGACTTCGTCGTCAGTTTACCCACCACCTTGCAGAAACATGATTCTGTGTGGGTGATCGTCGATCGGCTCACCAAAGTTGCCCATTTCATCCCGGTCAACACCAACTACAACGCCAAGAAGTACGCTGAACTGTACATCTCACGGATCCTATGCTTGTACGGCGTACCCCGTACTATCATATCGGATCGGGGCACTTTATTTGTGTCCCGTTTTTGGGAGGAGCTGCACGCTGCCTTGGGGACGAAGCTGATCCGTAGTTCAGCCTACCACCTGCAGACGGATGGGCAAACGGAGCGGGTAAATCAGATCTTAGAAGACATGCTACGAGCTTGTGCTATCAACCACGGCAAGAATTGGGATGAACACTTGCCGTTAGCCGAGTTCTCGTACAACAATGGGTACCAAGCCAGTATAAAGATGGCGCCCTACGAGGCGCTATACGGTAGGAAATGCCGCACACCATTGAATTGGTGTGAGTCTCGCGAAAGGGTTACCTTCGGGATTGACCTTGTCAACAACGAGGAAGAAAAGGTTCGACTGATTCAAGCGAACCTAAAAGCCGCTCAATCCCGTCAGAAACAGTATGCGGACCGGAGAAGGTGCCCATTACAATTCAAAGTTGGAGATCACGTATACCTACGGGTGTCTCCAATGAAGGGCGTAAACAGATTTGGGGTGAGAGGAAAGTTGGCACCCCGATTCATCGGTCCATTCCAGATTACCGAAAGATGTGGATCGGTGGCATACCGGCTGAAATTACCAGAAGCACTTTCCGGTGTGCACGACGTCTTTCACATTGCCCAGCTGAGGAAGTGTCTTAAGCTATCAACTACCGTTCAGCTGGAGGATATTGAAGAACTGCAACCGGATCTCACCTATCGGGAGGAACCGGTGCAGATTATCAATGAAAAGGCCCGAACCAAACGCAACCGTACGTTGTGGTTCTACAAGGTTCTATGGAGTAATCACTCCATGGACGAAGCGACATGGGAGAGCGAAGAATTTCTTCGCGCTAACTACCCCGACCTTTTCACGTCGCATATCCGGTAATTTTCCACCGTCCTCTCTCTCATTTTCACCTTATAATCTCGGGACGAGATTCTTTTAAGGGGGGAGGAATGTAAGGGCCTCAGTTTCTGACACCTATTTGAAGTGTTCATCACCACACCACACATCTCATTTGAAGTAAGTTGATGAACACAACTGAAGAGCAAGTAACCACCATCAACATGCTCATTAGAGAACAAACTCACATATTGCAAAAGTGGTATTTCCCACATGTGATATAGGTGGGCTGGACATATGAAAACTCCTACACATTGCTAAGGATGTCCATGCCAAGTTTCACCCAAATTCAAAACCTTTTTAAGGTCATTTTGGGTACAGTTAGAAAGAGGGCAGTTTGAAACCATATTCAAATTCAAACTGTTTTTATCCCATAAATTTAAAAGTGGGAGGCATATTCTTACTCAGCACATCTTTGTGAGCCCACAGACCAATTTTCACTCCATTTGGAGTTGATTCATGACATAAGCTAAGTGGGGGAAATTCAAACTTTATTTGAATTTCAAACTGAACTTGTGCTGAAATTCATTCAAACCAAACTCCATTTGAATTCTAACTAATTCAAATGGCTCATGGGTGAATAATTTGAATTACCAGGGGTATTATGGGGCTCACTGTTTCCAACAGTGATTAGGAGTAAATTTCAGAGGTTAAAATTGGAAGTGGGACCCACATGTCAGCCACTACTCCAAATCAAACCGACTGAGACTTCCTCACTCGGTTAGCCGAGCCGCCGCTGTGATCGCCACCGACGGGAGCCGCTGTGCCAGCAGCTGCTTGCCCACGCGCGGGCGTGAGGCGGTGCAGAGCCTTCTTAAGGCGCCTTTCCCCCTCCTCGGCCGAAGCCTCACCTGTTTCTTCCCCCACAAGAACTCAGCGCCGGCAAACAATTTCCGCAGCTCGGAATCGATCAGAGAGCGCCGATCACAGCTTCTTCCGTCCCCTCCAGAGCCACGGCAAGGTACTAGAGACCTTCCTCCGTCTTCCCCGCTGCTAGAATTCAGTTGAGACCTATTGAAATCGGTTATGCCGAAAGATCAATTCGGTGACTTAGAACCGCCGCACCTCGGGCTCCCGTGGACAGCCCAACCAGGGCGTTGTCACGCCTGAGCCAAGGCACCCTTGGACGCGCTGGTGACCGGTGCTGCTCACCCCCGAGCCACAGCCCGAGTGATTGCTCACCGGCGGCGAATTTCCAGTTTTCCCCTTTCTGTGCGCAGAACGACCTTCGGGTGCGATTCCGTCGAATTCGTGCTCTATAAAGGATTAGAGGGCCTCAATCCGCTCAACGCACAAGTTGCCTTCACAACCCTTGGCCGGAGAACCTCTGTACCCAGCGTAATTCGAGGTTTACCAACGGCGGAACAAACGGGTGGCATCGGGCGCACGGTGAGGACCTACTTCGGGCCTTCCCCGAGCTGCCTCGAGCTCATGTCAAACTTCTCTGTGGTCCACTGATACTTCCCGACCGGTTCCCCGAGTAGTTGAGGTGCTAGGGAAGTCAGCCGACATGGCCGAAGTCTTTCCGAGGTGGCGGCTCGTCGCCGACCATGCACCGGCCATTGTCATGAGTAGCTGACCCCAGAATCCTGTTCCCCGAGAGAAAGTAGGCAGGGGCGGCCAAATCGTGAAGTTTGGAGCTGTACAGAAGCCGGCAGCGAGCTCTCCGGCGAGGTCCCTTCGGCGGCGGAGCGCGGGTGTCGCGAGGTTGAAGAAAGGGGTGGACCCCAGCTGTCAGCGGCCGATATTTTGAATCGGGATCGGACTGCGGCCGGAATCGGGTGTTCTGGCGCGCAAAATCCTTGTGGGCCGCGGTGTGCTGTCGCCTCGGCGTGCGACGCGTGTCCCCAGGGCCCACCCGCAAGTTTAAACTTTTCCCCCGTTTTTCAGATTTCCTTCAAACTTCAAATCCTCATAACTTTGGCTAGAAAGCTCCAAATTGAGTGAACCAAATTTTGCTGGATTCAGCTCTCTGATTACTTTCCAGCAAATCAAGTTTCACTTCATGAAATCCCTTATTTCTCCATAATTAATTCCTCAAAGTTTAAGCAGTTTGGAATTTTAACTGGAGAATCCTTTGGAGGAAAATCCTGAAATTTTGCTGGGTTGTTCACCAAAATATACCTGAACTTCCATAAAAATTTCAGACCCATTGGAGCTTATTTAATCCACCTAATGGTGTGATTAGTGAAACTGTTCCAGAGAAAATAGAAAATGTTCAGAAACATTTTCAGAATTTTCTCTGAAATTTTTTAGCTCATATCCTTAGTTAGGAACTTCCAAATTAAGTGAGACCAACTCCATGAGAACCCTCTGAAAATCTAGTTTTCAGAAAGTCATAGTTTGTTTCATGAAAATCCTTAGAGCACCCTAAGAGTTCCAATTAAGGTCAAGGACATAATTAATTGTGGAGGGCTCAAATGAGCTTTGCTGCAACTAAAACTTGACCAAGTCTCTATTTAGGTTGTAACCAAGCCACAGTAAAAGTTTCACAGTCATTGAGTCTGTCTAGTGGGACTTATAAGCTTCACAAGTTCAAACTTAATACAAATGCATTCAAATTAATACATGTACCTCTCTTATCATGTAGTCGCTAAGGTCGAGGAGGAACCCGAAGTCCTAGACTTCATAACTCCGGAGGAGCAGCTAGCCTACGACGAAGAGCAGCAAGGCAAGCTCCGGTTTGCATTAACCTTTTTACAAATGTTTATTGTTTTGAGCACATCTTTGAATACTATTATTCTTTGCATTAGAGTTTTGTTTGGAAACCCAAATGCATAGCCAAGAAAACCATGGGTTGGTTTTAGGATTGCAAACCCCGTTAGCTACTGCAATGCTAAGATAGTGTAGGATTCGGTACAAGTCGAGTAGTTGGAACTACTCACGAGCATAGGCTAGAGGCACTCGACTCGGGTAGAGATAGCACATGATACACATGGCAAGAAAGATGAGACCGAGCGGAGAGTAAGGGCAGCAGGACTTTGGGGCCTCTGTGTTGTAGCTCCGCTTGCGTCGATTGAGGACCGAGCCGTGTGCGGGCCTGTTGAACAAGCTAGAACAGTAGCGAAGACCTACCGGCTATATGGGAACCGGGAAACCGATGTAACTCGGGTAGCTGGGTATTGAGTCATTGCCCGTCGTTCAGAGGGTAGGTTGAGAGCTCGAGGTGTAAATCGGCTGGCGGCACGGGGATGCGCGTGCAGAGACCTCTTGCTCGAGACGATGGGACCGGTTCAATATTTGGCTGACGGGTGAAAGGTAGTTGCATACGGCGTCTGTGATGGTTGTTGTAGGCAACATCGAGTATGGGTGTATGTGACGGGTTGTTCGGGTAACCCTGCAGGTGTAAATCGATTATAATCGCCATCCCTCGCGGTCAGTGAGTACCACTTGTTCACTGTACCGTGACGTAGAAAGAACAGGCTAGTTACATGTTAAAATGTTGCTGATTGAAAGATGGACTCTGATTGCTAATGATTTGCTGTAGTTTAGAGCTAACTAAAGTTCATTTCAACTTTGGGTAAAGTACATGAGAGAAATGCGTTTCTTGTTTGATTGCGGCTCTCTCATGTGCCTTAGCGTGAGGTTCTCCACAAACTGCTGCTAAAACTTGAAAGTAAGGTTCCACTAATTAGGCGAGTCCTTTGCAAATGATTTTTACCTCATGTAACCCATTACCCCTCATGTAGAAGTTCCATGTTTAGGTGAGACGGGTCAGACTTGCTGAGCCTTCGTGCTCACTGCTTGTATTTGAAGCTTTTGCAGGGTTCTATGAGGAAGGGACTCCCGAGGAAGAGACGGAACCCCAGGAGGGGAACCCCGTCGAGTGGGAGTCGTGCACGCCGCAGAGTTAGTGTGCGTGTGTGCTAGCAAGGACACGTTCAAGGGCTGAACGTGAACTTGATGCATAGTCTACGCCCGTGAGTGTAGACTGAACTTATTTTGATGTAAACATGTTCATAAACCTGTTTATGTAATAAAATTTCGCTTCCGCTTTGTGCCTTTGACGTGTGTTATCCGGTGTTGTGCAACGCAGCACCCCTCAGCGTGATCCTGGCTCGATAAGACCGTGGGGTCGTGTCATGTGCCTCTTTCTTCGTTGAGGTATATATGGTCACCTCGGGTCGCCACATCAACAGAGGTCTGTGACGTTAGAGATGACACTTGAGCCATCATAAATGCTGGTTCATCTTCTACGTCTTCTCCAACTTGAACTAAATTTGCCTCCTCGTCATGTTTCTTCTTCCGGCAGTCACGTTCTCAATGTCCGACCTTCTTACAATAGCGGCACTGGTCTTACTTGGAGGCCTTGCGGGGTGCACTACGTCCCCGACTAGATTTTGATGAGCCAGAGCGTGACCTGCCCGAACCGCCTCCAGAATTCCCACCACCAGAATTGCTGCCGCCAGTGTGCACGATATCCTTCTCACGTCGACGCATGCGACGAATCATCTCCTCCTCCTTAGTGGAGAGGAGCAGATGTGAGCCCATCACAGGAGATAACCTTCGCGCCTCATACCTATGCTCAATGGCGTGTAGACGTCCTGTCACCTCCTCGACGGACATCGCCCCAATGTCAAGCAACATCTCGATGGAGATCGCAACTTTCTTGTAGCGTTCCGGGACGACCTGCAGCATCTTGCGTACAACATAGATCTCTTCGACTGCATCCCCAAGAAGATGAAGATTGTTGACAAAGCTGATGATGCGCATGTAGAAATTATTAATGGACTCGCCTTCCTTGGACGTGATGTTGTTGAACCCACGCCGCAGCCTTTGAGCATTGCCCTCGCGGACACGGTCGACTCCAATGGACATGCTCTTAATTGGCTACCACGCCTCCTTCACCGTAGGCTTTCTCCCGACGGTCAACAACATCTCTGGCGGTACGGAACGAGTGATGGCCGCCAACGCCTGTGTATTCCACGTCGCCGTGTTCTATCGCCACCCACAGGCCTTGTGCATGCAAATTTATTGTCATCAACAGCTCCCACTACGGATATTTTGTCTTCGTGTGGTGCACGACGATCGGATGCTCCGCACGGGCGCCCGGATCCCCATGTCTGCGCCTTGTTGACGGAGATGGTGGACGACGCCGCGACCTGCCGCGATGGTGCGATGAGCCGATGACGAACTCGACGTCGCCAGAGAGAAGACAAGTAGAGTAGAATACACACGTTGTATTCTGTGCAGCTTCAACTTGCTTCTTCCTTGTTTGTCTGCCGCAGCTTATATGTGAAAATACAAGTAAACGTGGCCCCGTCGTTCCGTTGTGCATACGTTGCATGCACGACGAGCTCCCGCCCCACTTCTCAACTCCCTAGACCTACGGATCAAGCCTGGGCTGTGCGCTTGCATGCAGCAACATTTGCCACTGGCACGTGTATGCCGCAGTCTTCGGCCGATTCGTACATATGACAACTGACCGGCTCCTAACGACGCAGCGCGGAAGAGCCTGACTCGTTACACCTGAACAGAAAGAAAACTAACACTAAACAAACTAGATTATTTTCAACATGTTGAACAGCTAGTACTAGCTGATTGTAACCAATTGATTTCTGAGTAAAAGTCCAAACCATTGCTTCGCAAAAAATAACTGTGCAATTTGTTCATCACGTGTGAAATCATCTCAATCCCATCATGTGCTGCCTACCGAACAAGAACTGGTAATACTGGGTGAGAGAGTGCCCATAACCAATGATT
Source organism: Neostapfia colusana (assembly GCA_030760725.1). NCBI lineage: Eukaryota > Viridiplantae > Streptophyta > Magnoliopsida > Poales > Poaceae > Neostapfia > Neostapfia colusana. Next base: position 34,692,204 of record JASWHV010000009.1, on the reverse strand, counting down.
CGGTAATGGTGGATTCAGGTTAAGCAAATTAGACATCCTTGCCACCAGCCAGATTGTATACGTAGGGCGCTTAATGCTTTGATTACAGTTACATGTTCAGCATTTGTAATGTATTTACTGGTTGTATACTTCGGAGTATATAGAGAAGACCAAGGAAGAATGACATTATTGTGCAACTGTTTCTACTGTTAAAGACCTACGTGCACACGGAGTACGCACTTTCTTGTGCACAGAGACCATACTAGTACATGATGAAGGTAGCTATGTATCGTCGTGCCGTCGTGACTGCTGCTGCTGAAGCACTGATCAGTTGTTGATGTTGATGTTATTGTTGTCACCCTGAAGGGAGTACTTCACTTCAGGCAGCGCCTGGAGAACGTCAGGATGCTCTGGCAAACGAAATGAAAAAAAAAGGGAATAAGAAGTTTAACAATACGTTTCATTTGCGGAATATGAAACTAACATTAATTTTGTAGGAAAATAGGAAACTCTTCAAATTTATAAAGGCGTCATAAAAAATCTATTTATTCAAGACAAGTCTCTAGCATCCCGAAGACCAACACAGGAAGATATTCTTGTTAACTACAGGTCTACAGTATACGGTGGCCTCTCTTTTATTTTATTTTTTCGCCATGGCTGGCAGAGTTGAAAAAGTAGTGTTTGCTTGACTTCTTTGTAAGAAAGCCTCTAAGGGGGAAAAAGAACTTGCAAGAAAAATACCGAGATCGTTTTGTACTCATTTTACACTTTTCAAGGTTACCAATATTATATAAATTTGTTAAGAAAAATCCGTTCCATCATTTGAAACCATGGGAACTATACATGACTAAAGCTGCATTGACCTCGGGATTGCCAAAAGGATCCTTCCCTTCATATTGACTAACCTTTGCAAATTGGTCTTAAATACTTGTTTATCTTTCCGCAGTGGCTATCTATCAACCAAGGATTGACAGGTTCATGAGAGGACCATGTGGGAGTTTACTGGTAATAAAGCAAACTAGCTACAGACGAGTTAATGCAAACTATTAATTGGCCGAAGATTCTGTCACACGCTAACCGAGGCTCACGTCGTCGCCGTTTGCAAGAATTCACACAGGAAATCAACATGCGGGAGTCGCAGACCAGTAACTAAATCATCGAAAACTCACCCCGCAACGCGGCGAGCTGCGCCGGCGTGAGCTTCGCCGCGAACCCGGTGATGACCGTCTTGTAGCTGTAGAGCAGCGCCTGCCTCGCCCTCTTCCCGCTTGCGATTTGCCATGGAAAGGAAACCACACGCGAGAACGGACTCATCAGCAGGAGGGACACGGAGCATAGGCCGCATTATATTTGTTGGGAAAAAGGGTTTGTTTGATGCCGCGTACCTGCCGAGCGCGGTGGCGAGGATGTGCATCTGGTACCACTCGCTGTTGACGCCGGCGGCCGGGGGCCTCACCATCACGATGTACACACCGGCGGCGGGCATCTTCGGGCTGGCGGCGGCCGTGGCCGAGCAGGCAGCAATGGTGGCAAGGAGGGCGAGGAGGAGGAAGGTGGCCGAGGTGCAGGGGCGCGTCATCGTGGCGAAGTCGATTGGGAGCGTACGCCGGGTGATGTTCCTTTTTGTATGTCGCGGGAAGGAAGCCATGGAGCCGGTGGTCGCTTATATAGCCGCGGCGTGTGTTGCTCGGTCGTGCTTCACCTTGTCTATGTCACAGACCGAATTTTTGAAACCAAATAGAAATAGGTCCAAACTAAATTTTTAGAAGATCTTGAGCATATATTAATTTCTAATTAATGACGAGTGTATATATGCATATATATGTATTTGTCATCCATAAAGACTCACCTCGGTAAATAATAAAAAAGAGTATGAAATCGAATCTTAAATCAGAACTAACTTAGGGTGCGTTTGGCAACAAGAAACGTTTCAGATTCTAGGTTGTATCACTTGAAACGATACCAAACAGCAAAAAGGCAAACGTTTCAGCAGTGAATCTATAAGAAACGATTCACTTTTTTGCCTACGAATCTAAATCACCTGAAAAGGTGTTCCACATCCTAAATCACTTCATATTATTATACCTACCCTCCAGTTTCATAATTATTTATAGTAATTTGCCATCGTCCACCCTTATTATCAACTCGTCGTCATTGTTGCGACGTAGCAAAGATTTATCCATGCATGTGGATGATATATATTTTACAATGACACTTATAAATTCATGTTTATTATAAGAAATCTAATATATATTATACTATGACAAAAATAATATAGTCCATCAAGAATAAATAAGTCATTTCAATCCTGCTCCTCCCTATACTAAAACTGAAATCAGAAAATTAGCCAAACGGTTTCTAAAGTGATTCCGTTTCGGTTGATAAATATTTCTACGTTGAAACTGAAAAGTTTCTGATTCTCGAAGAATCTGGAACTGTACCAAATGGGCCCTTAAAAATAACATATACACCAGTGCAGTTCGGACCACTTAGTATGTCTTAATGACCAAACTCGAAAGAAAATTAATGGCGACGTATGTGTATACATACGTATGTATATATACTAGCCATTGCAAACTAAACTCAACTAGAAAATTTAGTGCAAGTAAGCTCAAGTCAAAAATGGAAAATCGATATATACATACAAAATAAAACCTAATGGCAATAATTTAAATGCAGAAATTAAAATATTAGCAAGTGTCATATATATGTATATCACCAGCTAGTGAGTTGATTAAAAAGAAAGAGTAAACTAGACCGAGTGGCATTTGTGGGCATATACATGAATAGATATGACAACCTTTAATTTAAATCCGTATGCAAATCGTGTATGAGAAATGGTAACCCAAATTACTAGTAAACTACCCAACGCAAGAAAAATCCAAATTCAAAAGCAAATCCTGTAAAAAGATCAAAACCTCTCTCCTGGGCTGAGCCCATCTCTTTTTTTTTTCCTACTTTTTGGCGCAGCCCAGCCTCCTCTTTTTTTCCTGGCGCGCAGCCCAGGTGGCCCAGCCCCTTCCCTCTCCTTCTCCTGCACGCAGCCTGGCCCGGCCCGACAAAAATCCCACCGCCTTCTTCAACCTCAGACCGAACCGCCGCCGCCTCCTTCCAGAAATCGCGCCGGCCTCCTGCTCTCGCCTATACCGCACGTCGCCGGTGATAGGGGGCCTCCCCGTCGGGCTCATGCGCCACCAAGCCAGCACTGCCTCTGTCCATCACGCTCGCGAGTGTCTGCGGAGCTACCTCCTTCCAGAAAATGCTCCGGCACCGGTCGCGTCACCACCTCGAAATCGCGCCGGCCCTCTGCTCCTTTCCCACGCCACGCCTTGAATGCCTAGTTTTCTAGCCGCCGGAGCCCCCATGACAGACAGAATTGAAGTCGGTCGGGCGCCTCCACCGCACCGCACAAATCACGGCCACCCTCGCCTGCGCCGCCGCCAAGAAACGCGCCGGCCGCCCGCCTGCTGCCCACGCCGCGCTTTCAAATCTTGGTGTGCCGCGCTCGCCGAGAGCCCCTCCACCGCCTCTTCCTCCCCGAATTCCCGACAGCTTCGGTTCCATCCGGCCCCATTCAACCTCGCGTTCGATCGACCATGAGAACTGACTTCCCCACACTATAAAAGGCTGGTGCCGCCCCTCCACAATGCTCATACTACTTCCACGAAGCTCCCGAACCCGTAGCCAAGTGGATTCGAGCACCGTCCGAAGCAAAATTCGAACTTCATCCCCTTCTTCCCCAAGACCAGCGACCTAAAAAATCCACCGTCAGTGAGCCTTCCTAACCCCTCTTTATCTTCCTTCATCGCCTCTAGAGTCCATGGGACAATGCCGACTGCTAAAATCGACGCTAGAGGTTGGAAGGCTGCTCGCACCGCATGCCGTCGCCTACCCGCCGCCCGCGCACGTCGCCGGCCGCCGTGGGGCACTCCCCGGCTCGGCCGAGCCCTCTAGGACGTTTCCCCCACCTCAGTGACGTGTGTGGCATTGCCAAATGGTTAGAACGCAGCCACGCGCTCAAGTTCACCGAGCACCGCTGCCCCTCACCGTTGCGGCCCGTCGCCGGCCTCTGAGGGACCCCATACGGTCTAGCCAAGTTCCGTAACTGCTTTCCCCCGTACCCACGAATGTGTAGGGGTGATCAAACACAAAAGAAAACAAGCGTAACGGCTACTCTGTCGAGCACCGCCGTCACGAGTAACTCCGGCGAGCTGTTGGTGCTGTTCTGGTGAGCAAGTCCAGCTAGGAACCTCACACCTCAACTGTGGGGACTACCCCATGGTTCACCTGCTCCGGGATCGCAGAGGGTGGTGCCGTGCGATGCGGCACCCAACAGCACACAAGAAAGGATTAAGAACAACATACAAACTTTTATTTGATATAAAAAGCAGCTGAAGTCTTTTACAAACTTACTGTACAGCGGAAGTATTATACATACTACACTCTTCTACTAACTAAGCAAAAAGTGTAGCCGTCCAGCCTGGGGACGCTACACACTAGCAGCACTCAAACGAAGATCACGGCGGCATGCAGGGCTCCAGCTCAGCCGTGTACCCCGACGGGGGCACCGCCTCGTCCTCGGACCCCTCCTCATGGCTCTCACCTGCACACAGCTCAAATATTGCAACTGTGAGCACGATGGCTCAGCAAGGCTTAACCGACAACCCTAGTCATGGAACTCTACATGCAGGGATGTATAAAATAGGATAAAGTCGTTGCAAGAAAGACACGCCTACATGTTAATCCTTACTTTCAGTTTTATACCAGCAGTTTAATGAGTCTTAGGCAGCCCTCACATCAGAAGTCCACAATCAGACAAGAAACACTTTCCTCCGATGTGGTGATGCCCAAAGTGGAGGATAAACTTAATTAGCTCTACAACTACAGCATACAGGGTTTCAAGACATTAATAGTTCAATACAGCATATTCATTTGGCTTATTTCAGTTCTTACTACGTCACAGCGCAGTGAACAAGCGGTACTCAAATAACCGCGAGAGACGGTAATTGCAATCAGGAGACACCCGGATAACACGTCACATACACCCACTTTCAGAATTGTGGTGCTTCACACCTTCCTACTCTGTTGTATGCAACAACTTTTCAAAGGCAACCCAAATGCCGAACCGGTCCATCTGTAACGGGCAGGAGGTCCCCGCGTGGAGCGTGTCTGTGCCCACCAGCAGATTTACACCTTGCTACCCTCAACTCACTCCTATAAAAAGTTTGGGTAAGCCTCGGCACCCAGGTTAACCAATTACATCGGTTTCCTGGTTCCCATATGTGAGTATGCATCCGGTACTGTTCGATACTTGTCCAGCAGGGCCGCACACGGATCGGTCCCCAAACGACACCAACAGGGCTACACAAGTGAGACCTCCGCTCACTGCATCCTATCCCTTCTGCTGGGTCTCAGTTTCACAATCTTAAGCCATTACCTACCTCTTTCCATACCGTGTGAATAAATACCTATCTCGCAAGTAGATTCCAACCACTCGACTTCTACCAAGATCCTAAGAACATTAGCATGGCATTGTCTACTCGTCGAGTTTGTAAACTACCCAACCCTCCATAGGATTTAAAGGTTATACAAGTGGGGTTTCAATCATCCTAACTCTAATGCAAACATTTCACCTTAAACATAAGTGATACAAATGAAAATTTTGCAAAAGCACTTAAATGCAAACCGGGGCTTGCCTGGTTGCGAGTTAAACAAAAAGATAGTGTCTGGTGGGAGGACGTCCAACGGCTCCGGTGCGTCCTCAACTTCGGTCACTATATGAAATGTAACAAAATATATGCATAAGTGCTAAGGAATTATAAGGAGTAAATGTCTATTCATAGCTATTGCTATTTAGGTTCCTTAATTGGCTTTGGGATTTTTCTAGTGGATACTAGACTCTCTAAGGATGATCTGAGCAAAATTTGGAGAAATTTCATTGCACCTTGTGGTCGCCAAAATTCCCACAAGTACTAGGTTTCTCTGAATTTTGAGCCCAAATCTGGAGTTTTGACATGGCTAACAGTGGAAGATCTAATTAGGGTAAGTCTCCATGGTTCTAACAAAATTTGTTTCACCATTTTTGGATCTACCAACAGAGATATATGGGTTTTTCAGGTTTGGGTAAAATCTGAAAATGTCTCTGTTTATTTTCCCTTTTTTCAGAGACATAAAGGATTGACACCACATTTGGCCAAGAAAATGAGGTCCAATGCCTCTGAAATTTTTACTGTAGTTCAAGGATTTTTGGAAGAATGTCCTGCCCAAATTTGGGAATTTTCCAATAAACAGAACCCTTGTGAAAATCCCTACAAAATTTTCCTTAAATTAATTAATGAGCCAAATCCAGAGATTTTCATAACCTGGATAGTAATCTCTGAGAGGAATCCAACAAAATTTGTTTGAAAATTTTTGTACATTCCTACACAAAGTTATGGCTCTTCAAAGTTTGAACTGAAATAGGAAAATCCTGGAAATGTTTAAACGTTGTGGTGGGCCCCACACGTCAGCACCCTCTTCCACCTCGCGTCAAACAGAGGACCCGGCGGCGCCCTCCGGCGAGGGTGGCCGGAATGGCCTTCCCGGCTGCCTCCCGACTCCATAGTCGCCGCCCCCCATTTTCCAGCCCGCTGAGCACGATAGTGGTGTCGCCGGCGGCCGAAACTTGTCACAAAATGGTGCACACCGGTCACAGCAAAGACTAGGGTTCTGGCGAGGTTGCGGCAGCTCATTTATTCACCAAATGATCGTCTCTTGAGCTCTAGAGCACCAGTGGCAGGTGTATAAGACATTGCAACCAAATCCGCCGGGGAGCCCTCCAAACCCATCGGCACCGTGCGCCCGAAGTGGTCCGAAGGTTTTCCCGTGGCAAGAACGTGGAATTCTCGCTCTACACTTAATTTCCCGGCCTAGAATCGAGGGAGGAAGGGCGCTAGCTAGTTTAGAACCTGTGTGCAAAGTTTGAACCACTCACAACACGAATTGAAGATGAATTTTGCAAACCTTTACCTCGGGGTCGAGTTGCGCTGCCCGGGGAAAATTTTCCAAATTCTCCTCCGAGGAGTCACGGCTTGCGCTAAGTTTTGGGGGTGAGCAGCTCCGGTCGTAGGTTCACCGATGGGTTGGATCGCTTGAGCGTGAGCTTCTCCGATTTGAGCTGTCCACAACGACCGAAAGTGGGAATCTTTGGTGTTCACTGCGGCACAGCTACAACTCCGGAGATTTCGAGCTCCAACGGACAGAGACTGAAGGATTAGGGATGGTGGATGGATAGAGCACGTATTGGTGATGATTTTTGCTGTGTAACGCTCGAGCAACCGAGCTCGGGTTGCTGTGGTTATCAGCGAGGAACCGAGCGGCTGTGTTCTTCACGAGGCAACAACCGAGGCTCGAGACCGAATGGAGGAAGCGAAGTAGCTTCGGTGCACACTCTGTGGTGATCAGGCCGAGAAAAATATCGGGTAGCAGGAGATGGCACCATAGAAAATCGGCCGAGGTCGGCTCCGGCGGGATGCTGCGCGCATGCGCACCCGAGAGAAACAAAAACAGAGTCGGTTTGTATTAGGTGTGTGGCTGACAGATGGGTCCCACCCCCTTATTTCTTAATCAAATTTTTCCCACAGCTACTCAAAATTAAAGGCTTTGCTTCACCTCAAATTATGGTTTTAAATATCGAATTCAAATGATTTCAATTCTAGTGTGGAGTTTGAATTGAGTTTGGTTATTTGAATTTGAAATGGAATTTGAATTATTCATTTGCATTGTTCCAAAAATATAGCAACCCAACTCAAATATTTCTTAATTTTTGGCATGGCTGCTAATTCAAATGTGGAGAACACATTTGTGGAACCAAATTTGCAAATTGAGGAAGTTGGGATTTAAAACTGAAATTTAAATTCAGATTCGAGGGCTTCCTCTTTTAATCCCAAACAAATACTAGAACCCCTTCAAATGAGCTGAAATTTGGGAGGTTGAATATTTGACATATGAAGATCCAAGTTATGAATTCAGATCCCCATGTTTGGAAGTTTTGGGAAGTTTAAATCCCCACTTTGAACTTACACCGTTATAATTCAAAGTTTTAATTCCCCTCATTTTCCTAAGTGTAAATGTGCTGAATTTCTTGCTACCACTTTTTAGTGATTTTACATCCCTCCCCCCTGAAAAAGAATCTCGTCCCGAGATTCCAAAAGAAAAGCAAAGTGGGGAAACTTTACCGGGTATACGATGATAGCAAGTCCGGATAATTTGCTCCTAGATAGTCCTCGCTTTCCCATATCGCCTCATCAGCGGTATGGTTACTCCACAAAACCTTGTAAAACCATAAAATCCGGTTTCTTGTGGCACGAGTCTTTTCATCGATAATCCAGATCGGATACTCGGAGTACGTGAGGTCCGGTTGAAGAACTTCTATGTCTTTAGTGCGGATTTCAGCCGAGGGTTTGAGACACTTCCTCAGCTGAGAGATGTGGAAGACGTTGTGAATTCCTGCGAGCAACGCCGGTAACAACAAGCGATGGGCCACGGGTCCACATTTTTCAATGACGGCGAACGGACCAATGAATTGCGGCGCAAGTTTGCCCTTCACTCCGAAATGATGAACTCCCTTCATCGGAGACACACAGACATAAACATGGTCCCCGATGTCGAAGTGGAGAGGATGGCGTCTTTTATCCGCATAGCTCTTCTAACGAGATTGAGCAGCCTTAAGGTTGGCTTGTATTACTCGCACTCGTTCTTCAGCCTCATTCACAAGTTCAATACCGTAGATAACTCGCTCGCCGGACTCGCACCAGTTGAGTGGTGTGCGGCATTTCCGGGCGTAGAGAGCTTCATACAGCGCCATCTTGATGCTAGCTTGATAGCCATTGTTGTAAGAAAACTCCGCCAACGGCAAATGATCATCCCAATTTTTGCCGTCGTGGATGGCACAAGCGCGTAGCATGTCTTCAAGCACTTGATTCACCCGTTCGATTTGACCATCCGCCTGCGGGTGATACGCGGAGCTGCGGATCAGTTTGGTCCCCAATGACGCGTGCAGCTGTTCCCAAAACCGAGCGATGAACAGCGTACCGCAATCTGAAAAAAATGGAGCAGGGAACACCGTGCAAGCACATGATCCTTGCGATATACAACTCCGCATATTGCTTGGCCACGTACTTTGTATGTACGGGGATAAAATGAGCCGACTTGGTTAGCCGATCGACTATTACCCAAATCGAGTCATGCTTGTGAGACGTGAGAGGTAAACCAACTATGAAGTCCATGCTGATATCCTCCCACTTCCACGCCAGAATGTTCAATTGTTGCAGCTGTTCGGCTTTACGCATATGGTCGGCTTTCACATGCCGACACGCATCACATTCGGATACGTACTTCGTGATTTCTCTTTTCATCCGCGTCCACCAAAACCTGGTTTTCAGATCTTGGTACATATTGTTTCTGCCCAGATGAATAGAATACTTGGACAAATGAGCTTCATCCAAGATTTTCTTCCGAATCTTCATGTCACGCGGTACCACTATACGGTCTTTAAACCATAGAGTATCGTGTTCATCCCTTCGGAAGCATTTCATTTCGCCATTCTTCATCCTTCTCCGAATGTGCGACATTCCCACATCTTTCTTCTGAGCTTCCATAATCTCCTATCGTGTGGTAGGGATGAGAGCCAGATTATATAATGCCACATATGGAACCAAGTACAGACTCGGCTCCTCCTCTTCAAGTGGGGTGATGGACAGATTGTTGACATGAGATTTGTGGCTTAAGGCATTGGCAAACACGTTTACCTTTCCAGGATGGTAGGTAATCTCGATCTCATATTCTTTGCTCAGTCCTAGCCATCTCCGTTGCCGCATATTCAACTCCTTTTGAGTGAATATATATTTCAAACTCTTGTGGTCAGTGTAGAGATGCACTAAGTTCCCAAGTAAATAATGCCTCCACATTTTCAAGGCCAACACCACAGCAGCAAGCTCAAGATCATGAGTCGGATAGTGCTGCTCGTGGTTACGAACATGACGTGAGCCATAGGGGACCACTCTTCCTCCTTGCATCAATACACAGCCAAGCCCGATACCAGACGCATCCCCAATATACGTCGAAGGGCTTGGTTGTATCCGGTTGAGCTAACACCGGGGCTGTTGTAAGATGCTTCACCAATGCTTGGAAAGCTTCTTCACAAGCTGAGCTCCAAACATATTTAATCCCCTTCTTCAACAATTCTGTCATCGGCTTAGCAAGCTTGGAGAAGTTTGGTATGAATCTCTGATAATATCCCGCTAACCCGAGAAAGCTTTTAACTTCATGGACAGATGTGGGGGACTTCCATTTCAGCACTTGTTCGATTTTGCTTGGATCAACTGCAATGCCTTCCGCAGAAATAATATGACCAAGAAATGACACTTGGCTGATCCAAAACTCGCACTTGCTGAACTTGGCATAAAGCTTATGGTCTCGCAATCGTTGAAGCACGATATGCAGGTGTGCGACATGTTCTTCTTCAGACTTGGAATAAACCAAGATGTCGTCGATAAGCACCATCACGAACTTGTCCAACTCCAGCATGAACACTGAGTTCATAAGATACATGAAGTGTGCCGGGGCGTTGGTGAGACCAAAGGACATGACGAGGTATTCATACAACCCATATCTCGTCGAGAAGGCCGTCTCCAGAATATCCTCCGCTCGAATCTTGATTTGGTGATATCCGGAGCGAAGATCCATCTTTGAAAACACACTTGCACCCACAAGTTGATCGAATAAGATTTCAATGCGGGGCAGTGGGTATTTATTCTTGATGGTGACGGTGTTGAGAGGTCGGTAGTCCACACACAACCTCAAGGTTTCATCCTTCTTTTTCACAAACAGCACCGAGCATCCCCATGGCGAGGAACTTGGTCGAATGAAACCCTTCTTCATTAAATCATTGAGCTGCTCCTTCAATTCAGCTATCTCATGCGGAGCCATCTTATAACAGTCTCCATGATACCGGTGTCGTCCCGGGTACAAGTTCGATCTTGAACTCGACATCCCTTTCAGGTGGCATGCCCGGGAGATCATCCAGAAATACGTCCGAGTATTCACGGACCACATGAATATCCTCAACCTTTGTGGCTTCCATGTTATATGTGGCTGGAGCTTCTTGAACCGAACGGTCAAAAATAAGAACATGTGGTTCATGAAGTGGAGAGTTTAAATGAATCACACGTGGAATGATGTCAAGAACTGCACCATGGAGATGTAGCCATGACATTCCCAAAATGACATCGAGTTTTTGACTCTCTAACATGATTAGGGAAGTCGGGTATAGATTCCCGCTCAATTGTAATGGTGCTCTATAGACCATCCTATCACCTGTTATTTTCCCACCCGAGAGCATATCAAGTATGAACTATTTGTGGGAATGATAGGCAATTGATACTTAATAATATAATATTGACTTATGAAATTATGGGTGGCATCGGAGTCAAAAAGTATGAGTACGGGATGATCTAAATAAGAAAACGTACCCGCGAGGATGGGTTCGCCTTCCGGCACGTCTTCAATGGCTAAGTGGTGAATGTTACCGGGTTTTTGTGCTGGCTTCTTGGGCTGATTACAGGGCTGATTTGCACACTGATACGGTGCTGCACCCCTGCCCTGTCGCTACTCGGGGCAGTCCTTCGCAATATGCCCAACACGGCCACACGTGAAGCACGTGTAAGGTGTCGGGGTCCCTCCGAATTGAGGACGGTATCCCGGTGCACGTGGTGGAAACTGAGGCGCACGCGGGACCATCATTTGCTGGTGCTGTTGCTGTGGTGGATACAATGGTCGGAAGCTTGGCGCATTATATTGTCAACTGCGAAATTGAGGCGGTCGTGCCGGTGGCTGCCATCTCTTACCGGATGGTGAGCGATACACCACGCGGTATTTTTGTGGCGCCCCACCACTGCTGCTCGTCAGCGTGCTGCGTTTCCTCTTATCAGAACCGCGCTCGCACTGAGCATTTTCTTGTAAAATCGTGGCATCAACAAGGTCGTTGAATGTGCCACGATTGCTTTGGGCGAGATGGACGTTCATTTTAGAATTCAGGCCCCGGAAGAACGTGTTTCGCTTAACTTCCTCCGTTCCCACAAATCCTGGCGCATACTGCGCCAGCCGGTTGAATGACCTGGAGTACTCATGAGCACTCCTCTTGCCTTGTTTCAGCGCCAGAAACTCCTAGAGCTTCCTCTCCATAACACCAGGAGGTATATGATAGGCGTGGAACGCCTCCCGACACTCCGTCCATGTGACGGCATGGCCAGCCGGTAAGGAGGCGGTGTAGTTCGCCCACCATGTACCGGCTTCTCCTTGAAGCTATTGCGCTGCGTACATCGTCTTCTGATGTTCGGTGCACCGAAGTAAACCGAACTTCGCCTCAAGAGTGTGGATAAAGTTGTCCGCCTCCAAAGTCTCTTCGGCCTCCGTAAAGACCGGTGGATGGGTCGCCAGGAAGTCCGAATCTGAACTTCGCCCATTACAATTCGAAGTTGGAGATCACGTATACCTACGTGTGTCTCCAATGAAGGGTGTAAACAGATTTGGGGTGAGAGGAAAGTTAGCACCCCGATTCATCGGTCCATTCCAGATTATCGAAAGATGTGGATCAGTGGCATACCGGCTGAAATTACCAGAAGCACTTTCCGGTGTGCACGACGTCTTTCACATTTCCAAGCTGAGGAAGTGTCTCAAGCTATCAACTACCATTCAGCTGGAAGATATTGAAGAACTGCAACCGGATCTCACCTATCGGGAGGAACCAGTGCAGATTATCGATGAAAAGGCCCGAACCACACGCAACCGTACGTTGTGGTTCTACAAGGTTCTATGGAGTAATCACTCCGTGGACGAAGCGACATGGGAGAGCAAAGAATTTCTTCGCGCCAACTACCCCAACTTTTTCTCGTCGCATATCCGGTAATTTTCCACCGTCCTCTCTCTCATTTTCACCTTATAATCTCGGGACGAGATTCTTTTAAGGGGGGAGGAATGTAAGGGCCTCAGTTTTTGACACATATTTGAAGTGTTCATCACCATACACACACACCTCATTTGAGGAAGTAGATGAACACAAATGAAGAGCGAGTAACCACCATCAACATGCAAATTAGAGAACAAACTCACATATTGCAAAAGTGGTATTTACCACATGTGATATAGAGGGGCTGGACATATGAAAACTCCTACACATTGCTGAGGATGTCCATGCCAAATTTCACTCAAATTCAAAACCTCTTTGAGGTTATTTTGGGTATAGCTAGGAAGAGGGCAGTTTGAAACCATATTCAAATTCAAACTGTTTTTATCCCATGAATTTAAAAGTGGGAGGCATATTCTTATTCAGCACATTTTTGTGAGCTCACACACCAATTTTCACTCCATTTGGAGTTCATCTTGACATGAGCTAAGTGGGGCAAATTCAAACTTTATTTGAATTTCAAACTGAACTTGTGCTGAAATTCACTCAAACCAAACCCCCTTTTGAATTCTAACCAATTCAAATGGCTCATGGGTGAATAATTTGAATCACCATGGGTATTTTGGGACTCACTGTTTACAACAGTGATTAGGAGTAAATTTCAGAGGTTAAAATTGGAAGTGGGACCCACATGTCAGCCACTGAAGGAGATCAACCGAGTGGACTTTCAGTACTCGGGTCCCCGAGCTTCTCCCGAGAGCGCCACCGAGGGGAGGCCGCCGCGCCACCACCTGCTTGCCGCCCACGGTCGCTGAACCGACTCCCGGGGCCCTTATCTAGGCGTCCGAGCAGCCACCGGTGCCCCCATCTCTACCCCGACGCGCTCTCGCCCAACAGACTGAAACTCCTCGCCGCCCGAGTGATCTTTCGGTCCCTCCTTGCCCGGCCGATCCAGTGACCCTCTCGGCGATCTGAGACCAGCACCGGGTGCGCCAAGCCACCTTCAACACCTTCGCATCGGTTCCAGACCCTGCGCAGTCTTCCCCGAGCTCCACTGTGGCGATCTTTTCTCTGCCGGTTCAGCTCGAGCTGCCGCTGCGGGAACCGTCCTTCTGACCACCACAGCCCACCGTTCACGGAGCTGTGAACAACAAAGAGGTTCGTCTTCAACCCCTCTTTCTTTCCTGCAAGCTCCGGCGGCGTGACAAGCACTGCTCAAGCCAGAATTTCATGTTTTCGCGACGGTGTGCAAAAGTGAGGTTTGCACCGATCCGAGAAATTCGTAAGCCACACTGCATCACTCATCCTCTCATGGAGAGGATCACTTCTAGTAGCCCGTGCGGGTCCATAGGAGCAAGAATCACGAAGAACCGTGGAGGGAAACCGCTGTTCTTTGAGTTTTAGTAGAAATCCCGATTTCCGGCCTAGGTCGCACGGTGACAGCCCAACACAGCCCTTCCCGAGCTCCGTAGAGCTCATGTAGACCTTTACTATGGTCCCCTGATGCTCCACGACCCTTAGCTCGATCGGGTTAGGTGCTAGGGAGGACGGGCAACACGGCCGAAGTTCTCCCGAGGCTGCTGCTCGTCGCCGACCATGTGGCGGCCATTTTCATGGCAAGCTGACCCAAGAATCCTGTTCCCCGAGTGGAAATAGGCATAGGCGGCCAAGATCGTGAAGTTTGAAGCTCCACAGAAGCTGCCGGCGAGCTCTCCGGCAAGGTCCCTCGGCGGCACAGCGCGGGCGGCGGGAGGTTGACGAAGGGGGTGGACCCCAGCTGTCAGCTGGAGATAATTTAAATTGGGATCGGGGTGTGGCCGGGATCGGGTGTGCTGGCGCGTAAAGACCCTGTGGGCCGCAGTGTGCGGTCGCCTCGGCGTGCGACGCGTGTCCCTGGGGCCCACCCGTGAGTTTAAACTTTTTCCCCGATTTTCAGATTTCCTTCAAACTTCAAATCCTCATAATTTTGGCTAGAAAGCTCCAAATCAAGTGAACCAAATTTTGTTGGATTCAGCTCTCTGAGTACTTTCCAGCAAATCAAGTTTCACTTCATGAAAACCCATATTTCTCCATAATTAATTCCTCAAAGTTTAAATTGTTTGGAATTTTAACTGGAGAATCCTTTGGAGAAAAATCCTGAACTTTTGCTGGGATGTTCACCAAAATATCCCTGAACTACCATAAAAATTTCAGATCCATTTGAGCTCATTTGTTCCACCTAATGGTGTGATTAGTGAAACTGTTCCAGAAAAAATAGAAAATATTCAGAAACATTTTCAGAATTTTCTCTGAAATTGTTTAGCTCATATCTTTAGTTAGGAACCTTCAGATTAAGTGAGGCCAACTCATTAGAACCATCTGAAAATCTAGTTTTCAGAAAGTCATAGTTTGCTTCATGAAAATCCTTAGAACACCCTAAAAGCCTTCAATTAAGGTCAAGTGCATAATTAATTGTGGAGGGCTCAAATGAGCTTTGCTGCAACTAAAACTTGACCAAATCTCTGTTTAGGTTGTAACCAAGCCACAGTAAAAGTTTCACATTCATTGGGCTTGTCTAGTAAGAGTTATAGACTTCACAAGTTTAAAAGTTAATACAAATGCATTTAAATTAATACATATACTGCTTCTATCATGTAGTCGCTAAGGTCGAGGAGGAACCCGAAGTCCTAGACTTTGTTACTCTGGAGGAGCAGCTAGCCTACGACCAAGAGCAGCAAGGCAAGCCCCGGTTTGCATTAACCATTTTTACAAATTTTTATTGTTTTGAGCACTTACTTGAGTATTATGATTCTTTGCATTAGAGTCTTGTGTGGAAACCCAACTGCATATCCAAGAAAACCACGGATTGGGTTTAGGATTTACCAACCCCGTTAGCTACTGCAATGCTAAGATAGAGTAGGATTCGGTACAAGTCGAGTAGTTGGAACTACTCGCGGGAATAGGCTAGAGGCACATCGCTCGGGTAGAGATAGCACATGATACACATGGCAAGAAAGATGAGACCGAGCGGAGAGTAAGGGCAGCAGGACTTTGGGGCCTGTGTGCTGTAGCTTCGCTTGTGTCGATTGAGGACCGAGCCGTGTACGGGCCTGTTGAACAAGCTAGAACAGTACCGAAGACCTACCGGATATATGAGAACCGGGAAACCGATGTCATTCGGGTAGCTGGGTGTTGAGGCATAGCTGGTCGTTCAGAGGGTAGGTTGAGAGCTCGACGTGTAAATCGGCTGGCGGCACTGAGATGCGCATGCAGAGACCTCTTGCTCGGGACGATTGGACCGGTTCAACATTTGGCTAACGGGTGAAAGGTAGTTGCGTACGGTGTCCGTGATGGTTGTTGTAGGCAACATCGAGTACGGGCGTATGTGACGGGTTGTTCGGGTAACCCTGCAGGTGTAAATCGATTATAATCGCCGTCCCTCGCGGTCAGTAAGTACCACTTGTTCACTGTACCGTGACGTAGAAAGAACAGGCTAGTTGCATGTTAAAATGTTGCTGATTGAAATATGGACTCTGATTGCTAATGATTTGCTGTAGTTTAGAGCTAACTAAAGTTCATTTTAAACTTTGGGCAAAGTACATTGGAGAAATGCGTTTCTTGTTTGATTGTGGCTCTCTCATGTGCCTTAGCGTAAGGTTCTCCACAACCTGCTGCTAAAACTTGAAAGTAAGGTTCTACTAATTAGGCGAGTCCTTGCAAATGATTTTTACTTCGTGTAACCCATCACCCCTCATGTAGAAGTTCCATGTTTAGGTGAGACGGGTCAGACTTGCTGAGCCTTCATGCTCACTGCTTGTGTTTGAAGCTTTTGCAGGGTTCTATGAGGAAGGGACTCCCGAAGAGGAGACAGAACCCCAGGAAGGGGAACCCCGTCGAATGGGAGTCGTGCACGCCGCAGAGTTAGTGTGCGTGTGTGCTAGCAAGGACACGTTCAAGGGCTGAACGTGCACTTGATGCATAGTCTACGCCCGTGAGTGTAGACCGAACTTATTTTGATGTAAACATGTTCACAAACTTGTTTATGTAATAAAATTTTGCTTCCGCCGTGTACCTTTGACGTGTGTTATACGGTGTTGTGCAACGCAGCACCCCTCAGCGTGATCCTGGCTCGACAAGACCGTGGGGTCGTGTCAGCGCTGGTATCAGAGCTCGCTTGAGGTTTAACTCACTAAAAAGGTCATCTTTTTCATAAATCCAGTAAGGAACGAGTTAGTAGCACGTATAAGGATGTTATTAGCATATAGAAAGTGGCATACTACCTATCTGTCTATGTCAGAAAATCGTGTATCTTGGGACGTTTATGTCTTGGGGGGTACAAGTAAGCGCTGTCCACCAGTGCGCACAAGCTGAAGGGTGGAGCCCCACGGGTGGCAGGTAACCCGACCCGCTTTAGTATCCTCTACGACTCTTCATGTCGTTTGGGATATTCGAGCAACGTCTGTCCCTGGCGTGCGTGGTGCAATTTGGGAGACCCCGTCACGTGGTCTGAAACGTGAACACGTAACTCAAGGCGTGTTTGGCTTGAGAACATCCGGGCGAGTGATGACGGCCGGGTGTACGAACTGTATGGATTCCGGGCTCGGTGTGCAGCCGAGTCTGGCGATTGCTTGAGTTTCTGCAGGTAGCCTGAACACGAAACGGTAGACGTGTAGCATTCGTGTGCAAATGACGTTTAGTGCCACTGAATTAATGAAGCCGGCTAAGTCCGGTATAGGTTTTTCTTTGTGAGGACGTAGTACCGACATAATCTGGTGACGCATTGATGTCACAACCCATTAAATGAGCAACTTCATTTAAAACTTGAAGGTTTTGATCCAAAGTAGTAAAAATTGAGGTAACTCCTTCCCTTAATCAGGATATTCAAAGTTAACAAGTTTTCAACTTATAGGGGGTTAAGGACAGAGCACTCTGTTTTCAGCTGAATCAAGGCTGAAGTTAATCAGAGGTTAGAGGTTGAGTTCTTTCGAGGTTGGCGTCATATGATACATTTCTGGAAATCTTTGGAAGAGCTTTACAACTGTTCTGTTGATATCCAGAGGTGTTTCATCCCGTAACCAATCGAAAAATGCAGTGGAGTTGAAACTGCCCAGAAAACAGGACAGAGCAAAGACTCTCTGTAAACTCTCTGTAAATTAAGCATAACTTCCTGCATAAAAATCCAAAAATAGAAAATGAGGTAATTCTGGAAATCTTATGAGATGGGTTACAACTTTGTAACAGAAAGTTTTGTCAGATTAGAAACATAATTAACTGAAATTCTTGGATCAAATCAGTGCCTAAAGCAGGGACGTGCTGTCCAATTTTCTCCAGAAATTCTGTTAACTTTGACATCTCATAACTTTTAAACCAGGACATATCTTTGGCCAAGCAAATACTTTCTGGAAATCTATTGAAGTTAGCTTTAACTTTGATGTTGAGCTCCAGAACTAGTTTTGCTTTAACATGGCCCAAATCAGGTTGAAATGGAAACTGATCAGGGCTGTCATGTTGGACAGCAGATCAGCAGTCAAATTTTGTTTAAAAATTTGAACTATGTTTCCAAGTTTTAAGAGTTCAATCATGTATTATGTTATAACTCAGTGGTTTACTGTTTAAATAAATATTTGACATTTCTCAAATATATTTTTACAGATGACAGCAGATAAACAGTTGGAGAACGGGTGGCTGGTGTCCCACTTGTTCTCACCGTAGCGGCTACCCGGAGGCATTGTGGAAAATGCTCCAATATTTCGGGTACAACCAGATGCCGCAGTACTTCACCAAGGAAGAAGGCGAATAGGGGAACAAGACGTGGACAATACATGTCGAGGTCCCTGCAGGACCTACGCCACCCGGTTGGGTGCCGTTCACCATCACGGTGAGAGGAAGACAGCTGGGAGGGATGTGGCAAGTGGCAGCCCGTGACACCATGTCATGTTTCTGCCAACTACACGTGCAAGCTATGGAGGGCACTCCATATGCGCTCGTTCTGGTGGAGGGACGGGCTCAGCATGTGTGGGAAGAGAGGTACCGGGAGGCAACAGATCCGAGTTGCCCAAGGTACAACCCCGCGGAGGCAAATCTCAGCCTCCAGATGAGGGCGGGAAACGCCGTGATGGAGAGCCAAGCTGTTCATACGGAGCATCTCGCCACAAAGCTCAAGGAGAGCACGAGCCGTGGAGACTATTTCAAGAGTGCTCACAGCGCACTCTGCAATGTGCTCCTTCCGACGATCAAGCGACTGAATGAACAGCACAATCCGTTGCATCGTCTGAAGAAGGCAAAGAAGAAGAGCCGTGTCGACATCGCGGCGTTGCAAGAACTGGTACAGAATCTGACCCAGCAGAACAAGGACCTTACTCAAGAGCGAGATGACGCTATTGAGGAAGGCCAATGCTGGGAAGAGGACTACAACCAGGCCATGGATGAGGTGCATTCTTTGCAGGACCTCGTACCTCCGGTATTGGGCATACCGGTGGTCTTGGGTCTTCCAGCAATGGGAGAACCCGAGATGGGAGAAGAGGTGGTAGATCCGGAACCACCAGCAGAGGTACCGGAGGAGGATGACCCACAGGAGGTCGAGTTCTACTCCGAGTAGGGGGTTACAGTTGCCAAGTAGGGCAGCTAGGGTAGTGTAACCCAACTTTTGTAATCGGTGACATGTCGTGTAGACAGTAGCGTATGTATAGGTAGTGACGACATGAGCACGACTTCTCGGAGACCCGAGAATAATGTATCTTGTATAAAGTTTATGCTTTATCAATATATGTGAATGTTGTGCAAATTAATCATGTGTCACTTCAATACCTACTGTTACATATGGAATTTTAAGTATGACATGTGCTAATCGCTGCTGTTTTGAATTCCAGAATGATGCGTACTCGTGCCAACCCAGATGTTGGGGGTACTAGCCAAGGGGGAGAAACCTCCCAACAGCCTCCCGAGGACTCCTCGGGACCGCAGCAGCAACAACAGCAACAGCAAACACCGCTACCGCCACTGCCAACGGTTACATTGGCCGACATCGTCGCGGCAATGGCAGGTTCACATCAGCAGCACACGGAGTTGCTGCAAACTCTTATTGCCAATACGTCTCGCCCAGAGAGACGTCAAGACTGGGAGGAGCGTCAACAGAGCTCCTACTCCGACTTCCTGGCGACTCATCCCCCAGTATTCTCAAGGGTGGATGAACCTCTTGACGCGGACAACTGGCTCCGCGCAATAGAGATGAAGTTCGGGCTGCTCCAGATAAGCGAGCAGCGCAAGACTCAGTTCGCGGTCCAGCAGATCCAAGGATCCGCGAGCGCGTGGTGGGCCAACTTCTGTGCTTCACAGCCCACCGACCGAGTTATGACCTGGACAGAGTTCCGGACGGCCTTCAGGGCCTATCACATACCGCCAGGCTTGATGAAGAGGAAGGCGCAGGAGTTTCTACACCTGCAACAAGGGAGCCGGAACGCGCTAGAATACTCCAGGGCGTTCAACGATCTCGCGCTCTACGCGTCGTATCACGCAGATACCGACGAGAAGCGGCGGGACCATTTTTACCAGGGGCTTAACCCGCTCCTGAAGGACAATTTGGCGATGTTCAATCGCGGCAGCCTCAACGACATCATTGATGCTGCGATTGTTCAGGAGGACTCCGGCAAGGAGTTAGCGGCGGCGGAGAGGAAGCGAAGCGCGCCGCAGAGCAGCGGAGAAGGAGGCGGTCCTTCTCAGAAGTTTTGGATGGTGAATCGTCCACCATCAGGTCCACGCTGGCAGCCACCACAGCGGTCGATGCCGTTCCGCAGTCGGCCGTACTCTTCACCGGCATTCAGGCCAGCACTGCCAGTACCACCTCCGCAACAACAGCAGCAGCGGGCGATGCCGCGTGCATATGCACCTCAGCAGCGCATGCCGGGCTTTCGTCCCCCAAGCACCGCACAAGCAGCGGCCACATGCTACAAGTGTTGTCGTCCAGGACACTTCGCGGGCAGTTGCCCGGAGAGGCAAGGCGGCGGAGTGGCACCACAGTTTCCGGGGAGGAATCAACCCCGGAACCCTACTAATGCGCGGAGGGCAAACCCTAGGCCCGGCACCGTCCACCAGCTTGCCATAGAGGGCGTGCCAGAGGGCGAGCCAATCCTTGCGGGTATGTTCCAACTCCACCAGCATCCCGCTATAGTATTGTTTGATTCAGGCGCCACACATAGCTTCATTAGCCAAGCTTTCATTGATAAATATAGCTTGCAAATACTACCCACCGATAGTCCTTATGTGATCTGTTCACCGGGTGGGAAAATCTCAGCAAGCATGATGGTCCCAAAAGCGCCATTGTGCTTGGAGGGTAGAGTATACCCTACGTCTCTCATAATTTTAGAGGGACAAAAGGTCGATTTCATCTTAGGGATGTCGTGGTTAACCCGTCACGGCGCTGTTTTAGACACCGTCCTCCGAATCGTGCATTTGAATTCAGAAGTGCACGAATCTCATTCTTTATTTCTGGACAGTCCAGAAATAAAACTTCCGTGTCTATCAAGCCACAACCATCAGATTGGAAGATATTCCAGTAGTCCGAGAGTTCCCTGACGTGTTCCCGGATGATTTACCGGGAATGCCGCCCGATCAGAGGTGGAGTTCAAGATTGAACTTGCACCGGGAACCATGCCAATATCCCGAAGGCCGTACAAGATGGCGCCCAAGGAGTTGGCTGAACTGAAGACTCAGCTCACGGACCTGCTGGAAAAGGGTTTTATTAGGCCGAGCTCCTCGCCATGGGGCTGTTCGGCATTATTTGTAAAGAAGAAGGATGAGACGTTACGGCTTTGCGTGGACTATCGTCCATTAAATGCCGTAACCATCAAGAACAAGTACCCGTTGCCACGGATCGACATGTTGTTTGATCAGTTGGTCGAAGCGAAGATCTTTTCCAAGATGGACTTAAGATCCGGGTACCATCAGATTAAGATAAGGGCGGAGGACATTCCAAAGACAGCTTTCTCGACAAGGTACGGACTTTATGAGTACCTGGTCATGTCCTTCGGCCTCACCAACGCTCCAGCTCACTTCATGTACTTGATAAACTCGGTATTCATGCCGGATCTGGACAAGTTTGTCGTGGTCTTCATCGACGACATCCTGGTATATTCCAAGTCGGAGGAAGATCACAAGAAACATCTGCGTATAGTCTTGCAACGGCTGCGGGATCACAAGTTATACGCGAAATTCAGCAAATGCGAGTTTTGGATATCGCAAGTGCCTTTTCTCGGGCATATCATCTCAGCGGAGGGTATCGCTGTAGACCCGAGTAAGATCACTCAAGTGCTGAATTGGAAATCCCCGAGAACTGTTCACGAGGTACGGAGTTTCCTCGGACTCGCGGGATATTATCGGAGGTTCATTCCGAACTTCTTGAAGATTGCCAAGCCAATGATAGAGCTGCTGAAGAAGGCTACCAAATATGTTTGGAGTCCAGCATGTGAAGCAGCATTCAAGGCTTTAGTCAAACACCTGACATCAGCACCGGTTTTGGCGCAGCCAGACACAACAAAACCGTTCGATGTGTACTGCGATGCATCCGGCATGGGCTCGGATGTGTGCTGATGCAAGACCGAAGAGTGGTCGCGTATGGATCACGGCAGCTTAGAAACCATGAGCAAAATTATCCAACTCACGATTTGGAGCTCGCTGCCGTGGTACTCGCACTCAAAATGTGGAGGTACTACCTACTCGGTAACCTCGTACATTTATATACCGACCACAAAAGCCTCAAGTACATATTCACTCAGAAGGAGCTGAACATGAGGCAACGAAGATGGTTAGAACTGATAAAGGATTACGAAATAGAGATCCATTATCATCCGGGCAAGGCAAACGTAGTGGCAGATGCGCTGAGCCGCAAGTCACACGTCAACAATCTGACCATCACACCATTGGAAGAGAGCGAACCACCACTGCATGTGATTCCACATGGAGCTCTCTACAACTTGGCTTTGATCCCCACAATCCGTGAAGAGATAGCGGCTGCTCAGAAACATGACAAGGGCATGTCGCATTTGTGGAGACGTGTAGACAGTGGGGAGCTGAAATGTTTCCGGAAGGACGGAGCCGGCGTCCTATGGTTCAAGGACCGGATCGTCGTACCCCGTAACCCGGAATTACGGAAGAAAATCTTTGATGAGGCTCACTTGTCAAAGTTTTCTATTCACCCCGGCAGCAACAAAATGTATCAAGAACTCAGGATCAAGTTTTGGTGGACACAGATGAAGCGTGAGACTGCAAAATACGTGTCCGAGTGTGATACATGCCGAAGGGTGAAGGCAGACCATATGCGGAGACCGGGACTGCTGCAACCACTGGGCATTCCTGCCTGGAAGTGGGAGGATGTGAGCATGGACTTCATCGTCGTTTTACCCACCACTCTTCAAAAGCATGATTCTGTGTGGGTGATCGTCGATCGGCTCACCAAAGTTGCCCATTTCATCCCGGTCAACACAAATTACAACGCTAAGAAGTACGCTGAACTGTACATCTCACGGATCCTATGCTTGTACGGTGTACCCCGTACCATTATATCGGATCGGGGCACTTTATTTGTGTCCCGTTTTTGGGAGCAGCTGCACGCTGCCTTGGGGACGAAGCTGATCCGTAGTTCAGCATACCACCCGCAGACGGATGGGCAAACGGACCGGGTAAATCAAATCGTAGAAGACATGCTACGAGCTTGTGCTATCAACCACGGCAAGAATTGGGATGATCACTTGCCGTTAGCCGAGTTCTCGTACAACAATGGGTACCAAGCCAGCATAAAGATGGCGCCCTACGAGGCGCTATACGGGAGAAAATGCCGCACACCACTGAATTGGTGTGAATCTGGCGAAAGGGTTACCTTCGGGATTGACCTTGTCAACAACGCGGAAGAAAAGGTTCGACTGATTCAAGCGAACCTAAAAGCCGCTCAATCCCGTTAGAAACAGTATGCGGACCGGAGAAGGCGCCCATTACAATTCGAAGTTGAAGATCACGTATACCTACGTGTGTCTCCAATGAAGGGTGTAAACAGACTTGGGGTGAGAGGAAAGTTAGCACCCCGATTCATCGGTCCATTCCAGATTACCGAAAGATGTGGATCAGTGGCATACCGGCTGAAATTACCAGAAGCACTTTCCGATGTGCACGACGTCTTTCACATTTCCCAGCTGAGGAAGTGTCTCAAGCTATCAACTACCATTCAGCTGGAAGATATTGAAGAACTGCAACCGGATCTCACCTATCGGGAGGAACCGGTGCAGATTATCGATGAAAAGGCTCGAACCACACGCAACCGTACGTTGTGGTTCTACAAGGTTCTATGGAGTAATCACTCCGTGGATGAAGCGACATGGGAGAGCAAAGAATTTCTTCGCGCCAACTACCCCAACTTTTTCACGTCGCATATCCGGTAATTTTCCACCGTCCTCTCTCTCATTTTCACCTTATAATCTCGGGACGAGATTCTTTTAAGGGGGGAGGAATGTAAGGGCCTCAGCTTTTGACACATATTTGAAGTGTTCATCACCATACACACACACCTCATTTGAGGAAAGTAGATGAACAGAAATGAAGAGCAAGTAACCACCATCAACATGCTCATTAGAGAACAAACTCACATATTGCAAAAGTGGTATTTCCCATATGTGATATAGAGGGGCTGGACATATGAAAACTCCTACACATTGCTAAGGATGTCCATGCCAAATTTCACTCAAATTCAAAACCTCTTTGAGGTTATTTTGGGTATAGCTAGGAAGAGGGCAGTTTGAAACCATATTCAAATTCAAACTGTTTTTATCCCATGAATTTAAAAGTGGGAGGCATATTCTTATTCAGCACATTTTTGTGAGCTCACACACCAATTTTCACTCCATTTGGAGTTCATCTTGACATGAGCTAAGTGGGGCAAATTCAAACTTTATTTGAATTTCAAACTGAACTTGTGCTGAAATTCACTCAAACCAAACCCCCTTTTGAATTCTAACCAATTCAAATGGCTCATGGGTGAATAATTTGAATCACCATGGGTATTTTGGGACTCACTGTTTACAACAGTGATTAGGAGTAAATTTCAGAGGTTAAAATTGGAAGTGGGACCCACATGTCAGCCACTGAAGGAGATCAACCGAGTGGACTTTCAGCACTCGGGTCCCCGAGCTTCTCCCGAGAGCGCCACCGAGGGGAGGCCGCCACGCCACCACCTGCTTGCCGCCCACGGTCGCTGAACCGACTCCCGGGGCCCTTATCTAGGCGTCCGAGCAGCCACCGGTGCGCCCATCCCTACCCCGACGCGCTCTCGCCCAACAGACTGAAACTCCTCGCCGCCCGAGTGATCTTTCGGTCCCTCCTTGACCGGCCGATCCAGTGACCCTCTCGGCGATCTGAGACCAGCACTGGGTGTGCCAAGCCACCTTCAACACCTTCGCATCGGTTCCAGACCATGCGCAGTCTTCCCCGAGCTACACCGCGGCGATCTTTTCTCTGCCGGTTCAGCTCGAGCCGCCGCTGCGGGAACCGTCCTTCCGGCCACCACAGCCCACTGTTCACGGAGCTGTGAACAGCAAAGAGGTTCGTCTTCAACCCCTCTTTCTTTCCCGCAAGCTCCGGCGGCGTGACAAGCACTGCTCAAGCCGGAATTTCATGTTTTCGCGACGGTGTGCAAAAGTGAGGTTTGCACCGATCCAAGAAATTCGTAAGCAACACTGCATCACTCATACTCTCATGGAGAGGATCACTTCTAGTAGCCCATGCGGGTCCATAGGAGCAAGAACCACGAAGAACCGTGGAGAGAAACCGCTGTTCTTCGAGTTTTAGTAGAAATCCCGATTTCCGGCCTAGGTCGCACGGTGACAGCCCAACACAGCCCTTCCCGAGCTCGGTAGAGCTCATGTCGACCTTTCCTATGGTCCCCTGATGCTCCACGATCCTTAGCTCGATCGGATTAGGTGCTAGGGAGGACGGGCAACACGGCCGAAGTTCTCCCGAGGCTGCTGCTCGTCGCCGACCATGTGGCGGCCATTTTCATGGCAAGCTGACCCAAGAATCCTGTTCCCCAAGTGGAAATAGGCATAGGAGGCCAAGATCGTGAAGTTTGAAGCTCCACAGAAGCTGCCGGCGAGCTCTCCGGTGAGGTCCCTCGGCGGCAGAGCGCGGGCGGCGGGAGGTTGACGAAGGGGGTGGACCCCAGCAGTCAGCGGGAGATAATTTAAATCGGGATCGGGGTGTGGCCGGGATCGGGTGTGCTGGTGTGCAAAGACCCTTTGGCCACAGTGTGCGGTCGCCTCGGCGTGCGACGCGTGTCCCCGGGGCCCACCCGCGAGTTTAAACTTTTTCCCCGATTTTCAGATTTCCTTCAAACTTCAAATCCCCATAACTTTGGCTAGAAAGCTCCAAATCAAGTGCACCAAATTTTGTTGGATTCAGCTCTCTGAGTACTTTCCAGCAAATCAAGTTTCACTTCATGAAAACCCTTATTTCTACAGAATTAATTCCTCAAAATTTAAACTGTTTGGAATTTTAACTGGAGAATCCTTTGGAGAAAAATCCTGAAATTTTGCTGGGATATTCATCAAAATATCCCTGAACTACCATAAAAATTTCAGATCCATTTGAGCTCATTTGATCCACCTAATGGTGTCATTAGTGAAACTGTTCCAGGGAAAATAGAAAATGTTCAGAAACATTTTCAGAATTTTCTCTGAAATTGTTTAGCTCATATCTTTAGTTAGGAACCTTCAAATTAAGTGAGACCAACTCCATTAGAACCCTCTGAAAATCTAGTTTTCAGAAAGTCATAGTTTTCTTCATGAAAATCCTTAGAACACCCTAAAAGCCTTCAATTAAGGTCGAGTACATAATTAATTGTGGAGGGCTCAAATGAGCTTTGCTGCAACTAAAACTTGACCAAATCTCTGTTTAGGTTGTAACCAAGCCACAGTAAAAGTTTCACAGTCATTGGGCTTGTCCATTGAGAGTTATAGACTTCACAAGTTTAAAAGTTAATACAAATGCATTTAAATTAATACATATGCTGCTTCTATCATGTAGTCGCTAAGGTCGAGGAGGAACCCGAAGTCCTAGACTTCGTTACTCCGGAGAAGCAGCTAGCCTACGACCAAGAGCAGCAAGGCAAGCCCCGGTTTGCATTAACCATTTTTACAAATTTTTATTGTTTTGAGCACTTACTTGAGTATTATGATTCTTTGCATTAGAGTCTTGTGTGGAAACCCAACTGCATAGCCAAGAAAACCACGGATTGGGTTTAGGATTTACCAACCCCGTTAGCTACTGCAATGCTAATATAGATTAGGATTCGGTACAAGTCGAGTAGTTGGAACTACTCGCGAGAATAGGCTCGAGGCACATCGCTCGGGTAGAGATAGCACATGATACACATGGCAAGAAAGATGAGACCGAGCGGAGAGTAAGGGCAGCAGGACTTTGGGGGCCTGTGTGCTGTAGCTCCGCTTGTGTCGATTGAGGACCGAGCCGTGTGCGGGTCTGTTGAACAAGCTAGAACAGTACCGAAGACCTACCGGATATATGGGAACCGGGAAACCGATGTAACTCGGGTAGCTGGGTGTTGAGGCATAGCTGGTCGTTAAGAGGGTAGGTTGAGAGCTCGAGGTGTAAATCGGCTGGCGGTACTGAGATGCGCGTGCAGAGACCTCTTGCTCGGGACGATTGGACCGGTTCAACATTTGGCTAACGGTTAAAAGGTAATTGCGTACGGCGTCCGTGATGGTTGTTGTAGGCAACATCGAGTACTGGCGTATGTGACGGGTTGTTCGGGTAACCCTGCAGGTGTAAATCGATTATAATCGCCGTCCCTCGCGGTCAGTGAGTACCACTTGTTCACTGTACTGTGACGTAGAAAGAACAGGCTAGTTGCATGTTAAAATGTTGCTAATTGAAATATGGACTCTGATTGCTAATGATTTGCTGTAGTTTAGAGCTAACTAAAGTTCATTTTCAACTTTGGGCAAAGTACATGGGAGAAATGCGTTTCTTGTTTGATTGCGGCTCTCTCATGTGCCTTAGCGTAAGGTTCTCCACAACCTGCTGCTAAAACTTGAAAGTAAGGTTCTACTGATTAGGCGAGTCCTTGCAAATGATTTTTACTTCGTGTAACCCATCACCCCTCATGTAGAAGTTCCATGTTTATGTGAGACGGGTCAGACTTGCTGAGCCTTCATGCTCACTGCTTGTGTTTGAAGCTTTTGCAGGGTTCTATGAGGAAGGGACTCCCGAAGAGGAGACGGAACCCCAGGAGGGGAAGCCCGTCGAGTGGGAGTCGTGCACGCCGCAGAGTTAGTGTGCGTGTGTGCTAGCAAGGACACGTTCAAGGGCTGAACGTGCACTTGATGCATAGTCTATGCCCGTGAGTGTAGACCGAACTTATTTTGATGTAAACATGTTCATAAACTTGTTTATGTAATAAAATTTCGCTTCTGCCGTGTACCTTTGACGTGTGTTATACGGTGCTGTGCAACGCAGCACCCCTCAGCGTGATCCTGGCTCGAGAAGACCGTGGGGTCGTGTCAATTACAAGCCAGGTGTCGAATATAAATAAGTGTTACATAGCATACGTCTCGATGGACGATAAATAGTTCACGACACGTAAATAAAGCGGCAGCGGAATATTATTCTTATGGGCTCCGTCACAGGCGTTGCCCGGGGGACTCCATGAACCTAGAATCCTTCTTCAGGTCCGAAGTCTTGGTCATTGAACACCACATCATCCCCTTGACCTGAGCAGCAATTTAAACCAACAAATATGCAAGTTTGAGTACCGTTGGTACTCAGCAAGTGTGGGAAAGTTATGTCATGCATGGCTAGAGCAAGGAGAGGTTGAACTCATAGTTAAAACACTACGCAATCATTACCTATCACCTTAGCTTATTAAGCACCTACATTACTACACAGGTGAAATGGGTCCCAATCTCCCAACCCATCATCAATATCAAGTAACCATAACATCATTTCCAATGTTAAGCTCCCCGCTTAACATCCACAACTTCCAAAGTCATCATCCTCTAATCATGAATAAGTCCAACCCGCTCTTGACCGTGAGCACGGCTGTCATGACAGTTTTGACTCTGCAGAGTTTGCACCACTGTACCCACATGTAGTGATTTCATCCCCCGTTGCCGGGTGGATTAAAAGAACCTCCATTATGCCAGTGGCCGCGAACCACATTCACACTTCCCAGGTGTGTAGCCAGGAGATCACTACGAAGCCTTTACAAAGGGATTCCCGACAAGCGTGGGCCTACTGAGGTTTCACCCCTAACAGCATACAAGAGGCTCCAACCCCGCTGCAGTGGCCCCTTCTTGAGCCTTGCGGTTCATATGGTAGTCCAGCTGACACCTATTCCCCGCACCATCCAACACACCCATACTACGCCGGGGATACACCTAATTAATTGGCCAAGCTGCCCCATCTCAGCATGTGGTTGGCACGGTAAAGCCAGGTTACATGCTCCATGAACCGGTCCTTAGGATCCAGGCAAGTACTAAACACAAACCCGAGTCTCGTGCACCCAGCACCAACCAAATCATCCAACTTGCCTCGATCCCTACCTCTACATAACTCATAACATCTCATTCAATAGTAAGGTAAATAAATTGATGATCTCATATCCCAATTATCTCATTCTAAGCATGGCTAAGCATAAGCATAATAATAAATGACATGATAAAATAAATCCCAACCCAAGCTACAAGGACACAAGGTAATGCAATTCTAAGGAACCTTCCTAGCATGGGTTTCATATTTCAATTGACAATGCAAATAATTCTATCTACACATCCTAGTATAGGATCAAAGTGGTCAAGGACACTTGCCTTCTTCCTGCTGCTCTGGGAATGGAAAGTCTTAGTCTTGGAAGGGAAAAACTTGCTCTGGGGCAGGTTCTACTCATGCCAATACACATAGCAAAAGAAAACACAATCCATAAGACATAGTTCACACTTTCACTTCATGCAAACCACACATACATACCTATGAAAGTCATTCACATTTCTAAGTGTTGGGGTTACTCTACATGTGTTGATTTTTGGCCTACATGCACTTTTAAACATATATATATGATTTCTAACTTTTGTATTCAGATTTTTATTTGCACACTATATATGAATTTCCAATTTAAACAAATTCTTTATATTCAATTAATACACTCTTTAGCTACCAACTTTGCATGGAAGGTAATTTCCTACTCCAAGTGGGTTTTCAGATCTTCTACCAAATCCTAAATTGAAGTCTTTGGATTTGGAGACTTCATTTATCATTTTCTAATTATGCATACCTTATTTCCTATATTTTCCAGATTTATTTTCTATGCCTAAAAGTGAGTTTTAAATTTTAAATAGTAGGACTTATCATCTAAACAGAATAGGTTCTGATCTAAAATATTAAATAATATACCTTTGAACTTCTCCTGTGATGTGAACTAATTTAAATTTATTTTGTATGTTTTTAGAATTATTTCGTAGCCTAAAAATGTGTTTCTAGAACTAATAAATATGAACAACACTTAAGCAGATTTCATTTCAGCCTAAAATCTATTTTTAGTTCCTTCTAAAGTTTTCCAAGTGCTAGGAGAGTTTAAACTTGGATTTGCACATGTGTTTGCCTTTCCTTTTAAATTTAAATCCTAGTCACATATTCAAGTTTCTAAATTTAATACCATATAGGGTCAAAAAGGTAAATCCACTTATACTGCAGGGTCTATTATATTATTTCATAAATTTCTAGGGGTCTAGGAGGTGAGGGATGACACGCGGGCCCCGCATGTCAGTGAGAGGAAGAGAGGGGCGCAGGTTTGGGGCTGGCGCGGGGAGATTGGGCCGGCTGGTGGGTTTCGGCCCACTGGCCGGTGGGGTTTTTCTTTTTCTTTTTCTTTTTCCTTTTCTTTTCTGTTTTGATTTGAATTTGAATTCCAATTTGAATTTGAATTTCTGCACCACATGCAATACGTCCAAAAATTTTTAAATTCCCCTCTTAATAGGTTTTGGGGTGTTACAGCTCTACCCCCCTTAAAAGAAATCTCGTCCTCGAGATTGGTGGTTCTAGGAAAACAATTCCGGAAACTGTGCCTTAAGCTCGTCTTCTCGCTCCCATGTGGCTTCCTCTTCCGAGTGATGCTTCCACTGCACCTTGCACATCCGGATTATTTTATTTCTTGTGAGGCGTTCCATTGTCTCCAAAATCTTGACCGGTTGCTCATCATAAGACAGATCCTCTCGTACGTCAACCTCATTCATGGGTAACATCTCTTCAGGCGTCCTTAGACATTTCTTGAGCTGTGACACATGGAATACATCATGCACATCCGATAGGCGAGCCGGTAGCTCTAGTTGATATGCCACTTCGCCTTTCCTCTCTATTATCTGAAAGGGTCCGATGTATCGAGGTGATAACTTCCCTTTCACCTTGAACCGACAAAGTCCTCGGATAGGGGACACTTTGAGGTAGACATAGTCCCTCACGTTGAAAACGAGCTCTCTTCTCCGTACATCGGCATAGCTCTTTTGTCGGGTCTGTGCTATCCTCAAGTTGTTGCGGATTTCCCTCACTTTCGCCTCGGCTTCTTGTAGTACTTCGGGCCCAAACACTTTACTTTCCCCCGTTTGGTTCCAAAATAGGGGAGTTCTGCACTTCCTCCCATACAAAGCCTCAAATGGTGACATCTTCATACTAGCCTGATAGCTGTTGTTAAAGGAGAACTCTGCATATGGTAAGTTCTTATCCCAACTCCTATTGTTCTTGAGCACACGCTCTCAGCATATCCTCAAGGATCTGATCGGTTCTTTCCGTCTGCCCGTCAGTCTGGGGGTGATAGGAAGAACTAAAATTTAGATGAGTTCCCATGGTTTCATGTAACTTCTGCCAGAACCTTGAGGTGAACTGTGTCCCTCAGTCCGACACTGTCTTCTTTGGCACTCCATGGAAGCACACGATCCTTGACATGTACAATTCCGCCAACTTGGATCCGCTGTAGCTTTCTTTCACGGGGATGAAATGAGCTACCTTGGTTAGTCGGTCGATGATGACCCATATCGAATCATATCCCGATTGGGTCCTGGGTAGTCCCACTATGAAATCCATACTGATTTCTTCCATTTCCATTCAGGCACTTTGAGTGGTTGCAATAGTCCCGCGGGTCGTTGATGTTCTGCTTTCACCAACTGACATGTGTCACATAGGGCAACATGTTCCGCGACATCTCGCTTCATGCCATACCACCAATATCTGCTCTTGAGGTCATGATACATCTTCGTACTTCCAGGATGAATGGAATAGTCAAAATCATGAGCCTCCTTCAAAATCAATTCACAGATCTCCTTTACCTCAGGCACACAGATTCTTTTCCCGTGCCACACCGTACCTTGTTCATCCTCTCTGAACCCAGGGGCTTTATTATCCTTGATGAGTTCTCTAATCTCTTGTATCTTCTCGTCATTCTTCTGACCATTGTGTATGTCTTTCTCTAATGTGGAGTCTACTTCCATGGCGATGGTATCACCACTATTCACCAGACATAGATTGAGTTTTACAACCTCTTCCTTCAATTCTGCAGGCATGTCCTTTAAGCTCAGCCTATTGACCTGCACCTTCCGGCTTAAAGCATCTGCCACGATGTTCGCTTTCCCAGGATGATAGTTGATGCCCACATCAAAGTCGTTGATTAGCTCTAACCATCTCCTTTGTCTGAGGTTGAGATCTGGCTGTGTGAAAATATACTTTAAGCTCTTACGATCCGTATATATCTCTGTCCTCTTCCCCATCAAGTAATGCCGCCAAATGTTCAACGTGTGTACCACTGCAGCTAGTTCTAGGTCATGTAAAGGATATTTCTTCTCGTGTTTTCGGAGCTGCCGGGACGCATATGCCACGACATGCCCCTCTTGCATGAGAACACATCCCAACCCGTGTCCAGAGGCATCGCAGTACACCGAAAAATTCTTCTGCATATCTGGCATAACTAGCACTGGGGCTGTTGTCAATCTTTTCTTTAGTTCTTGAAAACTCGTCTCGCACTGCGGTGTCCATGTGAATGTGATTCCCTTCTCTAACAATTTGGTGAGGGGTCTTGAAATCTTGGAGAAACCCTCGATAAACCGTTGATAATACCCAGCCAATCCTAAGAAGCTTTGAACTTCTCCGACATTTTCGGGGGTCTTCTACTTCTGCACATCCTCGATCTTGGCGGGATCTACCGAGATTCCTCCCTTCGAGATTATATGTCCTAAGAAGGGAACTCTCTTTAACCAAAGTCCACACTTGCTCAACTTGGCATATAGTTGGTGTTCTCTCAGTTTTTGCAACACCAACCTTAGATGTCTCTCATGTTCTCCTTCATCTTTGAAGAAGACGAGAATGTCATCAATGAAGACCACCACAAACTTGTCCAGATATTCCATGAATACCTTGTTCATAAGATACATGAAGTATGCCGGGGCATTAGTTAGCCTGAAAGGCATGACGGTGTATTCATACAGTCCGTACCGAGATACGAAAGCTGTCTTTGGAATATCAGTTTGCCTTATCTTAAGTTGGTGGTACCCCGACCTGAGATCAATTTTCGAGAACACACAAGCTCCCCTCAACTGATCAAACAAGTCTTCAATGCGGGGTAATGGGTACTTGTTCTTGATGGTTACTTCATTCAACGCACGGTAGTCTACGCATAACCTTTGGGTCCCGTCCTTCTTGGGCACAAATATCGCTGGAGCTCCCCATGGTGAGAAACTAGGACGAATGTACCCCTTCTCTGTCAATTCTCTTAAATGTTCCTTGAGTTCTTCCAGCTGTTTGGAGTCCATCCGATAAGGCCTCTTGTATATTGGAGTTGTTCCAGGCACTAGCTCAATCGTGAATTCCACTTCACGATCGGGGTGCATACCTGGCAACTCCTCGGGAAAAACATTTGGATATTCCTTGATAATCATTATCTATCCCACTTCCACCTCAACGTGATTGAGTTTAAGGTCCCTCCTAGGTTCTTGTACAGTTATGAACTTCACTCTTGTGCCACTAGGGTGAGTTAGTTCCACCGTTCTTGTCGAACAATGGATGATTCCCTTATGTTTGGTCAACCAATCCATACCCAAAATAATATCTATGCCTTGTGAGTCTATCACTATGAGGTTTGCAGTAAATACTACCCCATTAATGTCTAGATTCACCTTGGGACACACTTATCTTGTCCTTATTTCTCCCCCTGGAGAGTTTACTGCTAGCATATGGTTCATTTATGTTGCTGCTAGATCATGCTTCTTAACAAACCCTTGAGCAATGAACGAGTGGGTAGCACCACAACCCTTTCCTCTTCCAGCCATCTATCATGATCAACCAAATGTTAACTTAAAGCATTACGTATTAACTTCCCAAATTGCTTGCTTAAACTTAAACTTTTGAGGCCTTAATATATTAAACATTTGCCGAGGGTTTCACGTAGATTTTTGGAAGTCACGTCTCACGCGAAAATAAATGCACTCTTAATTCATAGGGGTTCACACATCAAAGCAAAGCAACCTAAAGACGAGGTTGTGGAAAAATGCCCATGGCTTCCACAACTCACGTCACACACCAAACATTAACACACAAATAACTAAGGTATTGACTCGACTACTCGATATTCTGCTGAAATAAGGGAAAGGACACTAAACGACTCATATCACTGAGCTGGCTCTTCGGGGTATTCTTCATTATTGTGGCTGTCCTCTGATTCCGCTTTGGGTGGGGAAGCTGCTGATGGAGAAGTGCGGCGACGCCTGTTCGCCCGGCGGTCTAGGGAGTCAGGAGTCCACGTGTCATTCACGGTGACACACAATTCATTCACATCTCCTTTTTCTATGGCCCTCAAGCTGGCATGAAGCAACGCCTCAGTCTCCTTCAGGGTGTCACAAACATCCTGAAGCTCCTGTTGGCACTCCTGTAGTCGAGTGCTGAGCATAGCAGCATCCTCCAAGCACAGGTCCATGTGCTCATGGGAAGTCCCCTGCTGCACTGGCGGGTACTTGTACTCCGTTGTACCACTCTCACGCTGGAGGACATACATGTACTCAGTCCTATCCAGGTGACGACGGTTGATGTGACTCTGGCAGGTGATGGCCTCCCAGGTGGCATCCTTCTCAGCATCGACCTGGGTCGCCCTACAAGCTGGAGAGCGTTGGATCTTGAGCAGCTGATTTTAATGGATAATCCTCATTTCTGAACTCCATTCTTCCCGCTTCTCACGGATGGTCCGGGTGGAGCTGTAGTGTATGACTAGCTTGCCCGTATTGCCGGCAGCGTGGAGCATACGCCGTAGACGGCGCAACAAGCCTCCTACTACCAATCCGTAGGAGTGGTACATCACCGGACGGTTCTCCTCTCTCAGGGCAAGGGCAACTACAGAAACTCTCCCTCCGGTGGACTTGCGGGCGGTGCGGATCATGCGAACCATCTAAAATATAAAGCATTTAAAATTAAGTTAGATAAGAGTTAAATAAAAATTGTATTTTGAATAAAAGTTGGGGTAAGATGAATAAAGTGACCCCATTAAATAACACCTTCAACCCACACTTTTGTAAAATAGTTTTTAAGAAAATAGGGTCCTTAAATACGTCCATTTCTTCCTAGGTCCACGTTCCTACGGGCAACCTTGGCTCTGATACCACTTCTGTCACACCCGGTTTATTCGAAGAACAACCGAGTGAATATCACATGTATGCCAGGATCATTTTCTCATACACGTGATGACAAATAGTGAAGCATCATTTATTACATGCTAGGTGTCAAATATAAATAAGTCTTACATAGCATACGTCTCGATGGACGATAAATAGTTCACGACACGTAAATAAAGCGGGAGCGGAATGTTATTCTTATGGGCTCCGTCACAGGCGTTGCCCGGGGGACTCCATGAACCTAGAATCCTTCTTCGGGTCCGAAGTCTTGGTCATTGAACACCACATCATCCCCTTGACCTGAGCAGCAATTTAAACCAACAAATATGCAAGTTTGAGTACCGTTGGTACTCAGCAAGTGTGGGAAAGTTATGTCATGCATGGCTAGAGCAAGGAGAGGTTGAACTCATGGTTAAAGCACTACGCAATCATTACCTATCACCTTAGCTTATTAAGCACCTACATTACTACACAGGTGAAATGGATCCCAATCTCCCAACCCATCATCAATATCAAGTAACCATAACATCATTTCCAATGTTAAGCTCCACGCTTAACATCCACAACTTCCAAAGTCATCATCCTCTAATCATGAATAAGTCCAAGCCGCTCTTGACCGTGAGCACGGCTATCATGACAGTTTTGACTCTGCAGAGTTTGCACCACTGTACCCACATGTAGTGATTTCATCCCCCGTTGTCGGGTGGACTAAAGGAACCTCCATTATGCCAGTGGCCGCGAACCACATTCACACTTCCTAGGTGTGTAGCCAGGAGATCACTACGAAGCCTTTATAAAGGGATTCCCGACGAGCGTGGGCCCACTGAGGTTTCACCCCTAACAGCATACAAGAGGCTCCAACCCCGCTGCAGTGGCCCCCTCTTGAGCCTTGCGGTTCATATGGTAGTCCAGCTGACACCTATTCCCCGCACCATCCAACACACCCATACTACGCCGGGGATACATCTAATTAATTGGCCAAGCTGCCCCATCTCAGTATGTGGTTGGCACGGTAAAGCTAGGTTACATGCTCCATGAACCGGTTCTTAGGATCCAGGCAAGTACTAAACACAAACCCGAGTCTCGTGCACCCAGCACCAACCAAATCATCCAACTTGCCTCGATCCCTACCTCTACATAACTCATAACATCTCATTCAAGAGTAAGGTAAATAAATTGATGATCTCATATCCCAATTATCCCATTCTAAGCATGGCTAAGCATAAGCATAATAATAAATGACATGATAAAATAAATACCAACCCAAGCTACAAGGACACAAGGTAATGCAATTCTAGAGAAACTTCCTAGCATGGGTTTCATATTTCAATTGACAATGTAAATAATTCTATCTACACACCCTAGTATAGGATCAAAGTGGTCAAGGACACTTGCCTTCTTCCTGCTGCTCTGGGAATGGAAAGTCTTGGTCTTGGAAGGGAAGAACTTGCTCTGGGGCAGGTTCTACTCATGCCAATACACATAGCAAAAGAAAACACAATCCATAAGACATAGTTCACACTTTCACTTCATGCAAACCACACATACATACCTATGAAAGTCATTCACATTTCTAAGTGTTGGGGTTACTCTACATGTGTTGATTTTTGGCCTACATGCACTTTTAAACATATGTATATGATTTCTAACTTTTGTATTCAGATTTTTATTTGCACACTATATATGAATTTCCAATTTAAAAAATTCTTTATATTCAATTAATACACTCTTTAGCTACCAACTTTGCATGGAAGGTAATTTCCTACTCCAAGTGGGTGTTCAGATCTTCTACCAAATCCTAAATTGAAGTATTTGGATTTGGAGACTTCATTTATCATTTTCTAATTATGCATACCTATTTTCCTATATTTTCCATATTTATTTTCTATGCCTAAAAGTGAGTTTTAAATTTTAAATAGTAGGACTTATCATCTAAACAGAATAGGTTCTGATCTAAAATATTAAATAATATACTTTTGAACTTCTCCTCTGATGTGAACTAATTTAAATTTATTTTATCGGTTTTCAGAATTATTTCCTAGCCAAAAATGTGTTTCTAGAACTAATAAATATGAACAACACTTAAGCAGATTTCATTTCAGCCTAAAATCTATTTTTAGTTCATTGTAAAGTTTTCCAAGTGCTAGGAGAGTTTAAACTTGAATTTGCACATGTGTTTGCCTTTCCTTTTAAATTTAAATCCTAGTCACATATTCAAATTTCTAAATTTAATACCATTTAGGGTCAAAAAGGTAAATCCACTTCTACTGCAGGGTCTATTATATTATTTCATAAATTTCCAGGGGTCTAGCTACACATAACAGAGGGGTTTTCCTAAATTTTATTAAGTCCAGGGGCTAAAACTGATTTTTAAATGAATTTACATGAATTTCTGAAGTTCTAGGGGCTAGATCAGAAGTTTCTGAGGCTAGCTCGTGTTTTCCGAGATCCCCAGGGGGTAGCGCGTAAGAATACCGGCTTTTATAATGCGGGGCTGATGTGGACCGTCCAATTTAAAATAGACGGGTGAGATTATAACGCTAAGCGGTACGGGTTAGATCTAATAGGAACCGCACGATTTAAAATGGACGGGCCTCAGGGGGCCACGTCGCCCTGGCCGTGCGCGGGCGGCGCTGCCCGGCGGGGCGCGGCGGCGATCTCGCCGGAGATCTTCGGATTTTCGTCTATACCTCCTAAAACTTGGATTTCATGGCATAGAACGGTAGAGGGGAGGTCGGGGATCTCACCTCGGGGCTTTTCTTGAGCTCGGAGGCCTTGGAAGGTGGTCGGCGGCGAGGTCCGAGATGAAATAGCAGCGGTGCTCGCCGGAGCTGCGTCTAGGGTGCAAAACACCGGGTTTTCTTCACCTGCGTGACTCCCCGGAGGCGGTGGAACATGATCGGCGCGTTAGATCAGAAAACCCGAGCAAGGATCAAAAGAAAACGGTGATCGAAGCTTCGGTTCTCGCCGGAGAGAAAAGTGGAGCGCATGGGGGGGGATTCGGCGAGTTTCTTTTCGTGAATTTCACAAGGGGAGGCGGCGGAGGATCGACTTGGTTAAGTAGCAGCGTCCGGGGCCGAAGATCAAGTTGTTGGCGCGGTTTTTTGGAGGTGGCTAGGATTCGGGTGCGAGAAGAGTCCCGGGGTCGGCCGGGCGCGCGGGAGGTGAGGGATGAC
This sequence comes from Neostapfia colusana, assembly GCA_030760725.1. Taxonomy (NCBI): domain Eukaryota; kingdom Viridiplantae; phylum Streptophyta; class Magnoliopsida; order Poales; family Poaceae; genus Neostapfia; species Neostapfia colusana. The sequence goes on along the minus strand of JASWHV010000009.1, from coordinate 34,653,439 downwards.
ACGCGGGCCCCGCGTGTCAGTGAGAGGAAGAGAGGGGCGCGGGTTTGGGGCTGGTGCGGGGAGATTGGGCCGGCTGGTGGGTTTCGGCCCACTGGCCGGTGGGGTTTTTCTTTTTCTTTTTCCTTTTCTTTTCTTGTTTTGATTTGAATTTGAATCTGCACCACATGCAATACGTCCGAAAATTTTTGAATTCCCTTCTTAACAGGTTTTGGGGTGTTACAGCAAGTCGGTTTGCTCGTCGCGCAAGCCGAGCACTGCGGCGAGAACTTTCGCAAGGTTTCTTGGAAGTTCTGGCGGGGGAGGAGGTGGTTGCTGCTGCGTCGTGGTTTGCTCCGGAGGTGGAGACTCATCACCAAGAACCTGACTTGAACCTCCCTCCTCTTGTGTGGACCGTGTACGCACCATTCTGCATTCATACCATTCAAACAATCAGCACATGTTTGATTACTTCATCCATTCTATACAATCGTAGCGCGAGAATTGAATAAATAATACACATAATATTCACACATGTGCAGAAAGTGTAAACTTTATACAACATATACATCCCTAGACCATGTCACACGATCGAGTTCCAAAATAATGAACTTTATGGATTAAAAGTCCATTTCGACCATCGTGGATCGCCACGGGATGTTTAGTGTGTTAGCATGCATAATTGCTCGCTATTGTACTGGATCGAAACATGTCCTCGCTTGGAGTGATATGTCGAATGCATAACTTTTCGACTCCAACTCGCTGTTTTACAACAGCCGCTGGATATCGAAATGTGAAACTAAATGTTTTTGTTGAAAAACTTCAACATGGTGTTCTCTGTCCAGCTGCTGGTCCAGCAGACCAGTTGGAAGAATTTAACTGTTCTGGCCGCCTTGGAGGCAAAATCTGGACTAGAGTTACACAACAAAGTTGTAGTAGACTCAAAATGGAATCCATATTGTATTTATTTGTCTCCATAGCCTTCCTAGTTTATGAGTTATCATTTTTACAAGTTGACAGAATTTTCTCAGGAATTTTGACAGCACCTCCTTTGCAAGTGGCTGTTTTGTTCACAAAATTCCAACTATTTCTGCCCTCAATCTAGGAAAATCCTGAACTACAAAGTTGAAGCACATTTCCTGTACTTTCCCACGGTATCTTACTTGACTCTTAGAAATTTTTCTACAGAAAGTTGTGATCGAAATACAGAAATTTCCAGATAGCATTTTTGGACTGCCCTGTTTCTGGACAGTGCATACTCATCTGAGATTTTCATCCATTTGAAGAGAGATTTTGTTCTGGAGCTCTACAGAAAAGTTGTAGAGGACTTCAAAACCTTTCCAATAATGGTATCCCACACCTTCATTGGTTCAACCAATCCTACGTTATACCCTGTTTAATTCAGCAAAGTTTCTGCCGAAAACAGGGGAGTTTGTTCCTAAGTCTTAGAGATTGAATCTATACTCCCAATTGACTCTTAGTTCAATATGGGAGTTCAATAACCCCTAAATGGAATCATAAACTTTATTTTAACTCTTTTCTTTGAAAATATACTTTTATGCAACTAATACTCATCTCGGTACTACGTTTCCTCACCAAAGAAAAATCCTAAGCCGGTATTCCGGCATATACGTGTCAAATGGTGGAACTAAAGGCGTCACTCACAAACGGTTTCTACACGTCATGCGCTAACGTGGTTAATGTACCTGCATAAAACCACACAATAATGGTGCACACAAGGGTTTTTGACATTTCAGGAAGTTCCATATCATAGTAAAAACATATGGTCCGTATCGTTGCCATACGGATCGTCCTGGAGTCAAGCCACGTCTCAAGGTACATGGTCATGTTTTCACACCAAACGACAGGGAACCCGAGTAGAGCGCGAATGGGTCATCACGGTTGAAAATTTTATCAACCCAACGGATACCACCTACTGCCTGATGACCGTTGAGGCACGTCAATGGTGACCTCTGCGTATGGCCCTTTGAACATTGAACGTTCAAGAGTTGCATACTATCGTGTTGCTTACCACACGATGGGGTATTCTCGCTTTTGCCTAAAGATGCTGGAGATCAGTGTTTTCATATGCTCTCAGAACCATGGAGAGATTCAGAGACTCATATTAACTACCGTGCCAAGCCACGGTAAACCATTCCATACTATTACTCGTATGGCGAGTTACTGTAATTGATCGTCTTGCGGTGGCGCACCTTACCTCTTACCTGACGTCGGAGCGTCGTTACAGAATGTATAACAAATAAGTTAGCTATTCCACCATAACATCTACTACTATTATAGACCTTATGTGGGCATAGTGACTAATCTTCACTCGACTACTTCTAATTTTTCAAAATAGGCTCTTTTCAAGCGTGCTATTCCCAAAGCGGCTGTGATACCACGTCTGTAAGGACCACCCCGTAGTTCACCCACTCCGGGATCGCAGAGGGTGGTGCCGTACGATGCGGCACCCAACAGCACACAAGAAAAGATTAAGAACAACATACAAACTTTTATTTGATATAAAACAGCAGAAGTCTTTTACAAACTTATTGTACAGCGGAAGTATTATACATACTACACTCTTCTACTAATTAAGCAAAAAGTGTATCCGTCCAGACCGGGGATGCTACACACTAGCAGCACTCAAACGAAGATCACGGCGGCGTGCAGGTCTCCAGCTCGGCCGTGTACCCCGACGGGGGCACCGCCTCGTCCTCGGACCCCTCCTCATGGCTCTCACCTGCACACAGCTCAAATATTACAACCATGAGCACGATGGCTCAGCAAGGCTTAACCGACAACCCTAGTCATGGAAATCTACATGCAGGGATGTATAAAATAGGATAAAGTTGTTGCAAGAAAGACACGCCTACATGTTAATCCTTACTTTCAGATTTATAGCAGCAGTTTAATGAGTCTTACGAAGCCCTCACATCGGAAGTCCATAATCAAACAAGAAACGCTTTCCTCCGATTTGGTGATGCCCAAAGTGGAGGATAAACTTAATTAGCTCTACAACTACAACATACAGGGTTTCAAGACATTAATAGTTCAATGCAGCATATTCATTTGGCTTATTTCACGTCTTACTACGTCACAGCGCAGTGAACAAGCGGTACTCAAATAGCCGCAAGGGACGGTGATTGCAATCAGGAGACACCCGGATAACACGTCACATACACCCGCTTTCAGAAGTGTGGTGCTTCACACCTTCCTACCCTGTTGTATGCAACAACCTTTCCAAGGCAACCCAAATGCCGATCCAGTCCATCCGTAATAGGCAGGAGGTCCCCGCGTGGAGCGTGTCTGTGCCCACCGGAAGATTTACACCTTGCTACCCTCAATCCACTCCTATAAAATGGTTGGGTAAGCCTCGTCACCCAGGTTAATCAATTACCTGGTTCCCATATGCCAGTATGCATCCGGTACTGTTCGATACTTGTCCAGCAGGGCCACACACGGCTCGGTCCTCAATCGACACCAATAGGGCTACGCACGTGAGACCTCCGCTCACTACATCCTATCCCCCCTGCTGGGTCTCAGTTTCACAATCTTAAGCCATTATCTACCTCTTTCCATACCGTGTGAATAAATACCTATCTCGCGAGTAGATTCCAACCACTCGACTTATACCGAGATCCTAAGAACATTAGCATGGCATTCTCTACTCGTCGAGTTTGTAAACTACCCAATCCTCCATAGGATTTAAAGGTTATGCAAGTGGGGTTTCAATCATCCTAACTCTAATGCAAGCATTTCACCCTAAACCTAAGTGATACAAATGAAAACATTGCAAAAGCACTTAAATGCAAACCGGGGCTTGCCTGGTTGCGAGTTAAACGGAAATTCAGCGTCTGGTGGGAGGACGTCCAACGGCTCCGGTATGTCCTCAACTTCGGTCACTATATGAAATGTAACAAAATATATGCATAAGTGCTAAGGAATTATAAGGAGTAAACTTCTATTCATAGCTACTGCTATTTAGGTTCCTTAATTGGCTTTGGGATTTTTCCAGTGGATACTAGACTCTCTAAGGATAAACTGAGCAAAATTTGAAGAAATTTCATTGCACCTTGTGGTCTCCAAAATTCCCACAAGTACAAGGCTTCTCTGAATTTTGAGCCGAAATATGGAGTTTTGACATGGCTAACAGCGGAATATCTAATTAGGGTAAGTCTCCATGGTTCTAACAAAATTTGTTTCACCATTTTTGGAGCTACCAACAGAGAGATATGGATTTTTCAAGTTTGGGTAAAATCTGAAAATGTCTCTGTTTATTTTCCCATTTTTCAGAGACATAAAGATTGACACCACATTTGGCCAAGAAAATGAGGTCCAATGACTCTAAAATTTTTACTGGAGTTCAAGGATTTTTGAAAGAATGCCCTGCCCAAATTTGGGAATTTTCCAATAAACAGAACCCCTGTGAAAATTCCTACAATATTTTGTTTAAATGAATTAATAAGCCACATCCAGAGATTTTCATAACCATTGAGATGCACCCTTGGATAGTACTCTCTGAGAGGAATCCAGCAAAATTTGTTTGACAATTTTTGGACATTCCTACACAAAGTTATGGCTCTTCAAAGTTTGAACTGAAATAGGAAAATCCTGAAAATGTTTAAACGCTGTGGCGGGCCCCACACGTCAGCACCCTCTACCACCTCGCGCCAAACAGAGGACCCAGCGGCGCCCTCCAGCGAGGGTGGCAGGAACGGCCTTCCCGGCCGCCTCCCGACTCCATAGTCGCCACCCCCCCCCCCCCCCCCCCCATTTTCCAGCCCACTGAGCACGATGGTGGTGTCGCCGGCAGCCGAAACTTGTTGGAAAATGGTGCGCACCGGTCACAGAAAAGACTAGGGTTCCGGCGGCTCATTTCTTCACCAAATTATAGCCTCTCGAGCTCTAGAGCACCAGTGTGAGGTGTAGAAGCTAGACATGGCAACCAAATCCGCCGGGGAGCCCTCCAAACCCGTCAGCACCATGCGCCCGAAGTGGTCCAAAGATTTTCCCACGGCAAGAACGTGGAATTCTTGCTCTACACTTAATCTTCAAGCCTAGAATCGAGGAAGGAAGGGCGCTAGCTAGTTTAGAACCTGTGTGCGAAGTTTGAACCACTCACAACACGAATTGAAGATGAATTTTGCAAATCTTTACCTCGGGGTCGAGTTGCGCTGCCCGGGGAAAATTTTCCAATTCTCCTCCGAGGAGTCACGGCTTGGGCTAAGTTTTGGGGGTGAGCAGCTCCGGTCATAGGTTCACCGATGGGTTGGGTCGCTTGAGCGTGAGCTTCTCCGGTTTGAGCTGTCCACAGCGACCGAAAGTGGGAATCTTCGGTGTTCACTGCAGCACAGCTACAACTCCGTAAATTTTGAGCTCCAACGGACAAAGACCAAAGGATTAGGAATGGTGAATGTCTAGAGCACGTATTGGTGATGATTTTTTCTGTGTAACGCTCGAGCATCCGAGCTCAGGTTGCTGTGGTTGATCGGGGAGGAACCGAGGGGCTGTGTTCTTCGCGAGGCAACAACTGAGGCTCGAGAGCGAATGGAGGAAGCGAAGTAGCTTCGGTGCACGCTCTGTGGTGATCAGGCCGAGCAAAATATCGGGTAGCAGGAGGTGGCACCAGATAAAATAGGCCGAGGTCGGCTCCGGCGGGCTGCTGCGCGCTTGCGCACCCGAGAGAAACTAAAACAGAGTCGGTTTGTATTAGGTGTGTGGCTGACAGATGGGTCCCACCCCCTTATTTCTTAATCAAATTTTTCCCACAGCTACTCAAAATTAAAGGCTTTGCTTCACCTCAAACTTATGGTTTGAAATGTTGAATTCAAATGATTTTGAATTCCAGTGTGGAGTTTGAATTGAGTTTGGTTATTTGAATTTCAAATGGAATTTGAATTATTCATTTGCATTGTTCCAAAAACATAGCAACCCAACTCATATATTTCTGAATTTTTGGAATGGCTGCTAATTCAAATGTGGAGAACACATTTGTGGAACCAAATTTGCAAATTGAGGAAGTTGGGATTTGAAACTGAAATTTAAATTCAGATTTGAGGGCTTCCTCTTTTAATCCCAAACAAATACTAGAACCCCTCCAAATGAGCTGAAATTTGGGGGGTTGAATATTTGACATATGAAGATCCAAGTTATGAATTCAGATCTCCATGTTTGGAAGTTTTGGAAAGTTTGAATCCTCACTTTGAACTTACACCGTTATAATTAAAAGCTTTAATTCCCCTCATTTTTCCTATGTGTAAATGTGATGAATTTCATGCTACCACTTTTTGGGAATTTTACATCAACTCCCCGCGATGGGAGGAACGCCGATACCACGTTAGGTTGAACCCGAAAGCAAAACGGTGCAGTCCGCCTCCGTCGTGCCGGCAGCCACTCTGGCCACCCGCTCACGTGGCAAAATGCAGACGTGGCAGCCGAGGCAGCACCACGCGGGTGCCAGCCCGCACGCCCCGCCTAGGCCGCCGTGGGTTCGGTCCATGTGGACCATAGACTCACCGGCTATAGGCTAGGTTCGGTCCACAGAACAGTGACCTAAGGACCCCCCCTAGCCAACTTGGCGCACACTTGGCACCACATGGGATGACACATAGATAGATACGCATACATGGTAGCCAGGTCAGCACCAACCCAACTAAACCAACACCCTTGCATGTGTGGCAGCTGAGGTGGCAGCCATCTTGGCGGTTCTACTCGTGTGGCAGTCCAGTCAGCAGTCACCTCGCACACACCATCCTAGGTGGCGCCCATGTGGCACACACGTGGCGTACGCTTGGCATGTCACAAAAACATTTCTAGAGCACATGGCATCGAACTAGCACCCGGTCGGCAAAGGCACACACGTGGCAGTCACCTCAGCAAGTTGCCTACATGGCTGCCCAGTCACCTTCCACCTAGGCGTCACCTCAGATCAGTCCATACTTATTCCCCTAACTCAGCTATGTAGACTTGGTCTACCTACACCACAGGCACACACACAAACTGGGGCCCCTGCCCCACCTGTCAGCCACTAGAACCACACAGAAATGCTAAGTCCACCCCAAGCGTACACAGAATTTTAAGGAGTACATTCCTTAGGGTAGAAAAATCCTGGAAAATTCTCTAACAATGGTATTTAATTTATAGAACGTAATAGAAGTGGATAGATGTCAAGTAAATTGTATAAAATTTACAAATTAACTATATTTTGCCACAAATCATTTAATTAGTTAAGATATAAGAGAACTTACACTGAAGCTCTATATTAAGAAACACTCATACAAATAATTATCTAAAACTTTGCCAAAAACTTCCTAGTAAATAACATTTGATATCTAGAATATAATAGAAGTAATACTTGCCCAAAACAAGTCATTGGAAGTAAGAAGATAACCAAAACCTTCTAGGAATCATTCAAATAACCATAAACTAAGGGGAAAATCACATATAAGCTTTAAAAAATAATCTCTTCACCAACAATTCTCCAAAAATTATCAGTACTGATACTTCTATAATTTTGTTTGAATTTCTTGGGGTTACCTCAGGCTTAGCTCTTATTCGTGAAAGTTATGTACTGTAGCAAACAAGGAGTTCGCTGAGGAACCTGAAGACCCAGATTACGAAGAACTTTAAGGAGTTGGTGAAGGCAAGCTCTAACTCCTTGATCATGATTGCTCCTATGAATTTGCAAAATTGCCCTGATAGCCTGTTTTAATATGCATGTTTTCCGTGACTACTTTTAAAAACGTTGTGGTAGCTAAGACCCGCTTGACTAGTGGTAGCTTCTCCGTGTAAGTAGTCTGGTCGACACGATGGTTCCATAACATCGTGATGATGTGTTGATATTGACGGTGGTTACTTGCTCTTCAGTTAACATAGCTCGATGACATCGGCTAGCCGTTACACTAGCAAGTGCATACTTGCAAGGTGATAGTAACGTGCAAGTAACATACTGGACGCACCCCTCCTTGTCCTTGATGACATAAATCCTTGATGCCCTAAGGTACCGTTATCGCGCTATAATGCGATGACGCGTGTGTTTCCTTGAAGGTAGAATGCTTAGGGGCCCCTACGATGTTCGCCTCGCAACTCACTGCAACCATTCATCAGATTTGTAAAAAGTGTTGAAAGGTGTCTTGGTGGTGTGAGTTAGGAGGTGGGTTGGGGGAATTGAGTCATAAAACTGGTGTAGGGTGAAGTGGGGAAAAGGAACGGTTGATGCGGTATATGGTGATTGAGTAGTCGTGTGCTTCGGTGTAGTCCATCTGTTGTGGACTTGATGGAGCCGCCTCACCAACATAAGGATCGGTTCATATGACCTCGTCATAGTGATTCCGTACAACCACGGAACCTGTATGGGCGGGACTCCCTCTACCTTCTTGGTGACTTCCACATGAGCCACTTGTCGGCCAGTAGGGCACGGGAGACCAGAAAAAGACACGGGGGAGTCATTACTCGTGATCCGACTGGGAGAGTAATTTCTCAAATAGCCCTTGGGTGCGTCCCGAGGTGTGATTGTGGGGTTACTTGGGGAATATAAGGTGAACGTCACGCTGCTCCCTTGCTAGGAGGGCATGACCTATGGGTAAAGTGTACAACCTCCGTAGAGTGTTAAAATCAGGATAACCGTTGTCGCGGTCTTGACACACTATGTTCCGAGCTCCTATTGATTAGTCTTAGTATTGAAGAAGTTTGGATGGCAATGTTTGCCATGTTTTGGATATTACGGCTGTGTGCCGGAACTAGTAGAGCCATGGGCTTGAACGTTCGAATAAAACTTATGGAACGTGCGGGATGGAGCTCAACTCCCCCAGGTCCCACCAACTAAAATCATGATACAGTTAGCCCTTCTTGCTTTGCAAAACCCCTTTCAAAAGAGACCCTGCATGAATACTTTTTTGGTAACTCTAAGTCGTATGGCCATGCCTTGCTACAACCCCTTGCATGAAACGCATCCCCTTGAGCAGTGTTAGGGCTTGCTGAGTACCTTCCATACTCTCTTGCGTTCTTCACAACCCTGAGAGGTTGAAGAAGAAAGGGACGAAGAAGGGATGCGCGAATCGATGATGAGTAGGTCTAGTCTTGCGCCCAAGGCTGCTGAGGGACTGGGTGTCATTCATTCCGATGTAGTTCAACATTGTCTTTCTGTCTTTAGTGGCCCTGCGAGGCCCATGGATTGTAATCTAAGACTTGTTTGTAAGACCACAACGGTCCTGTTGAGAATAATTTAATGTATGGAACTCGATATATTTTGTTGTGCGTACCAACTACTTATCTAGGGATTGGTACATGATGCACAAGTGGGACTCAGTAAAGGTGGGTCCTCACGGTCAACTTCAAAGTTGAGTTGGAAAATGACATGTTCTTCCGGCTAACTTCAAAGACTCGCAAGTTGCATGTTAACCGAGTTGCTTCTGATATTTCTATGTTCACATTGATAGGGCCACAAAAATCCTGTAATTCCTGGAATTACAGTTAGGCGATAACTTTGAAGGATAATTAATGGAACCCTTCGAAAAAAAAGCAATTACCCATGTGAGCAGAACACTGTTCGGCAAGTGCCAGCGATCCATCGAATAAATACATACCAGAATAGGTATGTGTACAGTTTGCCTAAGGTTGGAGCTCGTAATTGTCGTGTTCTCCAGTTTTGCACGGCCAACCTTACGAGGTCGAGTCACACGTGCACCGAGATTTTGTTCGGCATTCATGTGCCCAAAACACAAACAGCATTATCCGTTACATGATTCTTTCCACATGAAAAAGAAATATCAGGGTTTGGCAGGGCCATGAACACCCCATTTTTCTGCAAAGATGTAGTAACGTTGAGGAGCTGCTCATATAAATTCCAAGCTTATGTTCTTGCACAGAGTAGGTAGATCAAGATTCATCATTTAAGAAACACCTCGATTCGTGAGCAGGTCAACATCGACTTCCCACAGCCTCCATAATACAAAACTTTTTTGGAAGAATCCACAACCAGACTGATCTAATCATAAGTTTATATACGAATCAGTCAACACATTGCCATTGTCTGCGTGTCGGTCAGGAGCTTGTGTCGTGTGCCTTCTGCCAAGTGCTTGTACTTGCTCGTGTGTGTGATATGCTTTCCTTTTCTGTGTGTGCGAGCGCGTGCGCATCCCGCACATGGCACGCATGCGGTAATATACAATTGAAAAAGAAAACCATATAAGAAAACCCAAAGGTGCTGCATGGAATTTTTTTCACAGTTTCAAATATGCAACACACTGTTTACAGTCTATGCGGGATCAGATGCCAAATGACCATCACACAACCTCCAAACCGAGTCCTGTATACAAAGTTCACATTGCCCAGCCAATGAGACGGTATAAACAAAGCACTAACTCTTATACCACTATATTATAATATACATGTATGTATAAATCTCCAGAAAAAAAAACTACGAATCGGCACCTAAAATAGAGTCCCCCGCCTGCATCTTTATTTGGCCCCCCTGGCCTGATTTGCCGCAACAGACATCGCGCGAAGTCGTCCAGCAATTTCTGCGAACTCTGGGCGCTCTGCCGGATCCGGGGCCCAACATTGCTCCATTAGTCGCCTCCACTCCGGGTCACACGATGCTGGCACAGGAGGCCTCAGTGTGTTGTTTACAATCCCCCCTGCAACAGGAGTATCAATAGTGCCACATTATATGCTAGTTGAGGAAAATAACTAAATGCCATGATCTTGGATAAGAACTAAATTCACATCAGAACGACCAAATTTTCATCTGATAACAATATGTAGTACACACAAGCACAACCGAATTTTAATCAGAAATTGATATGTTAATTCACACAAGCACAACCAAACTTTCAGCAGGCATCCATATGATGCATCAAGCTAGTCGAGGTATAAGGTAATCAGGGTGAAGGATTGAAGGTGGGGAGAAAAAGTGGGGTGTATAATTGCTATGTTGCAGAGTATCAAATATATAATTACTTTTGTAACCTGATTATTTGATTGGATGATGTGGAAACTATCACATGTAACATGTAGAATATAGGTCACAACTAATTTGGTCTGGAAGGACTGACGTCTAACAGTTTTTGTATACTGGCTCACCAATTTGGCTAACGGTAACTGATATAGATAAGGGCAAAATGATGTGGAAGATTCAAAATAGTTATACATGCCCTTTTAATACTATTTTATCCATGATCCTTGACAAAGCAGTTTGGAACCAACGAAATGAAAACAATGTGACAAGTAAAACTATCGCCAACCATCAAAACAATTTAATCTGAATTTCTATTATTTCCTGCTCTAAAAAGTCATCAGTCACAGGGTTAAAGCTCAAAGGTATCATCGAACAAGGTTCACTCTAGATGTCTGTAAATTATATAAAATCAGAAAGTGTAAAGAAAAAGGATCTGCTAACCCCTATAAATGGAGAAAATTCCTTATTTACCATTGTTGGCAATTCCTCTCCTCCCAGGTGTGTTCACTCCAACTCACAAAGACTAAAAGACTGTTTTGTGTTGTGCACTGTGAACCAGGCGCTGTGCCCTTTATTTATACTGAAAACTGTACAGGATCACTTCTAAGTAACTCCTGCCATGCAGGATAAGAATTGGAAGGGAAAAGTCATCTCTCCATTAACCTCACAAAGGGTACATATAGCGTACATTACATGAGGGGCAAGAAGCCACACCCATAACGACTAAAGTGCCCCTAAATACACAATAGTCTAACACCCCCCCGCAGTCTCAACATCTAGCCATGGCAGATGTTGAGACTGGACCGAAACTCGATGAACACCGACTAAGGCAGACCCTTCGTGAAGATGTCGGCGAACTGCGACGACATCGGAACGTACAGAACTCGAACCTCCCCGAGAGCCACCCGCTCACGAACGAAGTGAAGATCAATCTCCACGTGCTTCGTGTGCTGATGCTGCACTGGGTTGGTGGAGAGGTAGACGGCGCTGACGTTGTCACAGTAGACCAACGTACTCCGGGTGAGGGGGGAGTGGAGCTCCTGAAGCAGATGCTGAAGCCAGGAGGCCTTAGCTACACCGTTGGCCACGGCGCGGTACTCCGCCACAGCACTCGAGCGGGACACCACGTGCTGCCGCTTCGAGGACCAGGAGACGAGGTTGCCGCCAAGGAAGACGGCGTAGCCGGAGGTGGACCGGCGGGTATCCGGGCAACCTGCCCAGTCAGTGTCGGTGTAGACGACCAGCTCGGAAGCAGAGTCGCACTGCAGAAGAAGGCCGTAGTCGTGGGTGCCCCGCAGGTACCGGAGGATCCGCTTCACCGCTGTGAGATGCGGCTCCCGCGAATCATGCATGTGGAGGCACACCTGCTGAACCGCGTAGGAGATGTCCGACATGGTGAAGGTGAGGTACTGCAAGGCACCAGCAAGACTCCTGTAAGAGGTGGGGTCAGCAACAGGAGCGCCGTCAGCCGAGGACACCTTCGCCTGAGTGTCCACCGGATTAGAGCACGGCTTGCAATCAGCCATGCCCGCTCTCTCGAGGATGTCTAGACAATACTGGCGCTGGTGGAGGACCAGAGCGTTCGGTCGGTGCTCGACCGCAACACCTAGGAAGTGGTGGAGCTGGCCAAGGTCCTTCATCGCGAACTCCCGCTGCAGGGCGGAGATCGTGCGTTGAAGGAGAGCCGGACTTGACGCTGTGAGGACAATGTCATCCACGTACAGGAGGAAGTAGACAGTGTCACCCTCACGCCTATAGACGAAGAGCGAAGTGTCCAACTTGGCCTCGACGAAGCCGAGCGAGACTAGAAAGGAGGCAAACCGGCTGTAACAAGCCCGAGGCGCCTGCTTCAGCCCGTATAGGGACTTGTTCAGCCAGCAGACCATGTCTAGACAGGCTGAATCAACGAACCCTGTCGGCTGACTGCAGTACACCGTCTCCGTCAGCGTCTCGTGGAGGAAGGCGTTTTGACGTCCAGCTGGTGGACAGGCCAAGAACGCGACAAAGCCAGCGACAGAATGGTGCGAACCGTCACCGGCTTCACCACCGGGCTGAAGGTCTCATCGTAGTCGACGCCGGGGCGCTGCGTGAAACCGTGAAGAACCCACCGTGCCTTGTACCTCTCCAGAGACCCATCCGCCCTCTTCTTATGCATGAACACCCACTTGCCCGTGACAACATTGCCACGACCAGGACGGGGAACAAGGTCCCAACTCCGGTTGGCAAGCAGGGCCGCATACTCTTCTTCCATAGCCTGACGCCAGTGAGGATCGGCGAGGGCGCTACGAACAGAAGAGGGGACAGGCGAGATGGGTGACGAGGCAGGCGGAGGGGAGGTCGACGACGAGAGGACGACCTTGGAGAAACGCTCCACCGGCCGAAGAACCCCAGCGGCCCGTCGGGTCACCATCGGGTGAACATGACGGGGGTCCCGATGGAGCAGTGGAGGGTGGTACATCGGAGGCTCGGGGCGGGAAGTGGCTGGTGCACCAACTCGCGCTCGTCGCTGATAGACAAGAGCGGGGTCGGCGTACCGCGGCATAGGAGCCGCGCGTGGTGCAGTAGTCGACGTCGGGGACGTCGAGGCCGCGCACGGCGCGACTACTGGCGTCGGGGATGCCGAGGCCGCGCTCGGCGCAGCGTCGGTAGGGACGCCGGAACCATGCTCGGCGCAACAGGTGTCGTCGGGGGCGTCGGGGCCGCGCGTGGCACAGCAGGCGACACCGGGGACACCGGGGCCGCGCGTGGCGCAGCTGGTGGCGTCAGAGACGCCGGTGCCGCGCGTGGCGCAGCAAGTGGTTTCAGAGACACTGGGGCCGCGCATGGCGCAGCAGGTGGCATCAGGGACGCCAGGGCCGCGCGTGGCGCAGCAGGTGGCGTCAGGGACATCGGTGCCACGTAAGGCACAACAAGTGGCGTCGAAGACGTCGAAGCCGCGCGTGGTGCAACGGGTGGGTAACCTGCAAAAGGTAAGGCACAACAGGTGGCGTCGAAGACGCCGAAGCCGCGCGTGGTGCAACGGGTGGGTAACCTGCAAAAGGTAAAAGGCAAGGTCGATGTATAGGAGCGGCCTCGGGGTCAGTAGAGAAGAGGGAATCCAACTCAGTGACGGAGTCAGAGGACGGGGTGGAAAAGGGAAAGGAAGACCCGTCGAAGACGACATGTCGGGAGATCAAGATACGACGGGTGGTAGGGTCAAGGCACCGGTACCCCTTATGGTCAGGGGAGTACCCAAGGAAAACACACCGAGTCGAGCGAGGCGCAAGCTTATGGGGAGCCGCGGCGGAGAGGTTAGTGTAGCAAGCGCACCCGAAGACTCGAAGGTGGCCGTAAAGAGGAGGGGTGCCAAACAAACCGAAGTGAGGGGTGGGAGCACTAATCGCCTTAGCAGGAAGGCGATTAATGAGGTAGGTGGCGTGGCGGTGTGAAGCGCCTCCGCCCAGTAGCGAGCAGGGGTACAAGCCTGAAACATCAGGGAGCGCATGACATCGTTGGTGGTCCGAATCATGCGCTCAGCCTTGCCGTTCTGGGGGGAAGTGTATGGGCAAGACAAGCGCAACTGAACACCGCGAGAAAGCAGAGTTGTCAAACTCGCACCCATTATCGCACTGGACCGCACGGGTCGTGCGCCCAAACTGGGTGGACACCCAAGCGAAGCAGTGTGAAAGAGTGTCGAACGTATCAGACTTCTGTCGTAAGGGAAAAGTCCACGAATAGTGCGAAAAATCATCAACGACCACCAAGTAATACTTATATCCAGAAACACTGAGAACAGGTGAAGTCCAAAGATCACAGTGAATCAAATCAAAGATGCGCTCGACACGAGTGACAAAATGCGAAAAAGGAAGTCGAACGTGGCGACCCAACTGACAAGCATGGCAAAGAGACTCATGAGTACCCCGAGTACACGAAATCACTAAACTACCAGACAACTTCGACATAGCATCAACATCGGGATGGCCAAGCCAACGATGCCAAATGGTCAAAGAGGTTGTCGTAGTCAGGGCAAGAGGCGGAGCGGAAGTAGGAAGGCACATCGTGTACAGGGGACCCGTACTCTCACAGTGAAAGAGAATGCGTCGAGTAATAAGAATTAGATTAGGGAAAAGTAATCTCAATTAACAGCCTGTCAATGGGTTACATATATAGGGGGATACAGCTTAAGGGTTAAGCAACCCTAATACCAAAAGACTAAAATGCCCCTACCCCCTATACATGCAGTCTAACACCCCCCCGCAGTCCCAACATCTAGCCACGGCAGATGTTGAGACTGGACCGAAACTCGGTGAACACCGTCGAAGGAAGTCCCTTGGTGAAGATGTCGGCGAACTGCGACGACGTCGGTACGTGCAGGACTCGCACCTCCCCGAGAGCCACCCGCTCACGAACAAAGTGAAGATCAGTGTTATCCTAAACGGTAAACGGTAAACAGTCGGTGGAGCTCTGTTTACCGTTTAGTTATCCTAAACGGTAAACGGTAAAAAGTCGGTGGAGCTCTGTTTACCGTTTAGAAGGTTTAGACGGCGTTTAAACGGTGTTTAAACGGATTAAACGGCATGTACTGTAGCAGCAAGAAAAAATATTTTTTACTATTCTGCTCTATGGTAGATTTTCAAATCAAGTTCAAATTCATGTTAGGAAATAGGAATAAATTTAACTTCGACATTATATAAAAATTAAAGAGACAATCACAATATCAGACCACCAAATAATAATATTGAGACTGAAAAATTGTGCATGTAGTAAACTAAACAAATATTTTAACCTTCAGCTGCTAATGCTGTTTTTATTATATTTTTTGAAACACAAGTAATATAACTTCTAATGTGTTTAAGTGAAGCTTAGAAAATATTTTGATTTTAATCAATTTTGTGATATTAATTTGAAATCTCGATCTGACTTAGAATTGTAAGTTCACTTTGCCTAAACGGTTCTAAACACGTTTAAACACGTTTAAAATCCGTTTCGTTTAGCCCGTTTAGCCCGTTTAAACGGGCGTTGACCCGTTTAAACGGGTCAACCGTTTAATCTACCGTTTAGGGGCTAAACTATGCAGTTGCCCTCTGTTTAGCGTTTAAACACGTTTAAACAGGTCGTTTAGGCCGTTTAGGATAACACTGGTGAAGATCGATCTCTACGTGCTTCGTGCGCTGATGCTGCACCGGGTTGGTGGAGAGGTAGACGGCGCTGACGTTGTCGCAGTAGACCAACGTACTCCGGGCCAGGGGAGAGTGGAGCTCCTGAAGCAGCTGCTGAAGCCAGAAAGACTCGGCCACGCCGTTGGCCACGGCACGGTATTCCGCCTCGGCACTCGAGCGGGACACCACGTGCTGCCGCTTCGAGGACCAAGAGACGAGGTTGTCGCCCAGGAAGACGGCGTAGCCGGAGGTGGACCGACGGGTGTCCGGGCAGCCCGCCCAGTCAGCGTCGGTGTAGACGACCAGCTCGGAGGCAGAGTCGCGCCACAGAAGAAGACCGTAGTCGTGAGTGCCACGCAGGTACCGAATGATCCGCTTCACCGCCGTGAGATGGGGCTCTCGCGGATCATGCATGTGGAGACACACCTGCTGAACCGCGTAGGAGATGTCCGGCCTGGTGAAGGTGAGATACTGCAGTGCACCAGCAAGACTCCTGTAAGTGGAGGGGTCGGCTACCGGAGCGGCGTCGACCGAAGACACCTTTGCCTGGGTGTCCACGGGAGTGGAGCATGGCTTGCAATCAGCCATGCCCGCTCGCTCGAGGATATCCAAGCAGTACTGCCGCTGGTGGAGGAACAGAGCACCCAGGCGGTGCTCGACCGCAACGCCCAGGAAGTGGTGAAGCTGGCCGAGATCCTTCATCGCAAACTCGCGCTGCAGGGCGGAGATCGTGCGCTGAAGAAGAGCCGAGCTGGACGCCGTGAGGACAATATCGTCCACGTACAGGAGGAGGTAGACGGTGTCACCCTCACGCCTGTAGATGAAGAGCGAAGTGTCCGACTTGGCCTCGACGAAGCCGAGCGAGACCAGGAAGGAGGCAAAACGGCTGTACCAGGCCCGAGGTGCCTGCTTCAGCCCGTACAGGGACTTGTTCAGCCGGCAGACCATGTCTGGACGAGCTAAATCAACAAACCCTGTGGGCTGACTACAGTACACCGTCTCATTCAACGTCCCGTGGAGGAAGGCATTCTTGACGTCCAGCTGGTGAACAGGCCAAGAACGCGACAGAGCCAGCGACAGAACGGTACGAACTGTCGCCGGCTTCACCACCGTGCTGAAGGTCTCATCGTAGTCGACGTCGGGACGCTGCGTGAAACCGCGAAGCACCCATCGGGCCTTGTACCTCTCTAGAGACCCATCCGCCCTCCGCTTATGCGTGAACACCCACTTGCCCGTGACAACATTGCCACGACCAGGACGGGGAACCAGGTCCCAGGTCCGGTTGGCAAGTAGGGCTGCATACCCTTCTTCCATAGCCCGACGCCAATGAGGATCGGCGAGGGCGCTACAGACAGAAGAGGGGATAGGCGAGATGGGTGACGAGGCAGGCTCCGGAGGGGTCGAGGACGAGAGAACAACCCCGGAGAAGCGCTCCACAGGTCGAAGGACACCGGCAGCCCGTCGAGTCACCATCGGGTGAACGTGACGAGGGTCCCGGTGAAGCAACGGAGGGTGGTACACCAGGTCCGCATAGCGCGAAGATGGTACGGGATCGGCGTACCGCTGTACGGGGGCCGCAGGTGGTACGGCTGACGACGGCGAAGACACCGTCGTGGGCGTCGGAGACACGTGAGGCGTGACGGAGGACGCCGGAGACGCTGGGGCCGCGCGTGGCGTAGCAGACGTCGTCAGAGACGCAGGGGCCACGCGTGGCGCAGCGGACGTCGTCGGAGACGCTGGGGCCGCGCGTGGCGCAGCGGACGTCGTCGGAGACGCAGGGGCCGCACGTGGCGCAGCGGACGTCGTCGGAGACGTTGGAGCCGCTCGTGGCGCAGCAGACGACGTCGGGACCGTCGGAGGGACGGCCAGTGGCGGCAAGGCCGCCAGAACCGCGGGAGGCACAACAGGTGGCGTCTGAGACACCGTGGTCGTGTCTAGCACATCTAGAGGAAGACCTGCAGAGGGTAAAAAACACGGTCGCTGGACAGGAGCGGCCATAGGATCAGTGGAAAAGAGAGAATCCAACTCGGAGACCGAATCAGGAGAAGACCCAGCGAAAGGGAAGGAGGACTCGTCGAATACGACGTGTCGGGAGACCAAGATACGACGAGTAGTGAGGTCTAGACACCGGTACCCCTTATGATCGGGGGAGTACCCAAGAAAAACACATCGAGTCGAACGAGGTGAGAGCTTATGAGGGGCGGTAGCAGAAAGATTAGGATAGCACGCACACCCGAAGACTCGAAGGTGCTCATAAAGAGGGGTGGTACCAAAAAGGGCGAAGTGAGGGGTGGGAGCACTAATCGCCTTTGTAGGAAGGCGATTAATGAGGAAGGTAGCAGTGTGAAGGGCCTCTGCCCAGTAACAAGCAGGAATAGAAGCCTGGAACATCAGGGAGCGCATAACATCGTTGGTGGTACGAATCATACGCTCGGCCTTGCCATTCTGGAGAGAAGTGTAAGGGCAAGACATGCGCAACTAGACCCCGCGGGAAAGCAAGAAGTGACGAAACGCGGAGTTATCAAACTCGCGGCCGTTGTCACACTGGACAGCCCTGATGATACACCCAAACTGTGTGGAAACCCAAGCGAAGAAGTGAGAGAGAGTAGCAAACGTATCGGACTTCTGTCGCAATAGAAAGGTCCACGAATAATGGGAAAAATCATCAACAATCACCAGATAATATTTGTAGCCAGAAACACTGAGAACGGGTGAGGTCCATAGATCACAGTGAATCAGGTCAAAAAGGTGTTCCACATGGGTTACAGAATGTGGAAAAGGAAGCCGAACATGGCGACCCAACTGATAAGCATGGCATAAACACTCATGAGAATCCCTAGTACACGAGATCACTGAACTACGAAACAGCTTCGACATAACTTCAGCACCGGGGTGGCCAAGTCGACGATGCCAAATAGTCGACGGAGCTGTCGTAGTCAGGCAAAAAGGCGAGGGCGAAGCGGAAGCAGGAAGTCTCATCGTGTACAGGGCCCTGAGCTCTCACATCGGAGAAGAAGACGCCGGGTAGTAAGATCCTTCACAAACAAACCAAGAGGATCAAACTCGATAGAAACATGGTTGTCAGTGGTAAATCGACGAACAGAAAGAAGGTGTTGGATGATATCCGGAGCAACAAGAACATCACGAAGACGGAAAGACCCCGACGAACCCGAATCACCTACTGAGGTGACCGGTAGGACAGACCCATTCCCAACAACGATAGAAGAAGGAAAAGAAGGGTGGGGAGGGTGGGTAGAAGAGAGTATACCAGCGTCGGGGGTGGTGTGGTACGAAGCTCCGGAGTCCACAACCCACTCGGGGCTAGGTGGTGTGAGACTCATCGTACTGAAAGAAGACGCAAGTGACTGGCGATCCCAGCCCTGGGGGGGGGGGGTCAGAGTGTGGTGCCGACGACTCGGGCCAACCAACTGGGTTTCCCGAAGCCCAGTTGGCTAGAGAGGAGGGCCCGGCAGAGTAGCCTGGTCCACCAGGGGGCAGGGTCCACTGTCCACCAGCAGCGTAGACCAGCCCGCCGAAAGTCGGAGTAGTCACGTAAGCCGGCTGAGGACGTGGTGGGCGAAGTGCCGGGAGACCCGGGGACGGCCCAGGCCATATCGAGATCTGGCCTGTCCACGGGTTGTAGGGTGTGGGCCAGGTCACAACACCCTGACCCCGACCACCGCTACTGCCACCAGTAGTACCAGCACCACCAGAGGTACCGCCAGCATTGGTCGTACCACCTCCACCAATCCCTCCACCACGGCCACGACGACGGTTCCCACCACCACCGGAGGTAGCAGGGACTCCTGGTGTGGTAGGTGGACGAGGAAGCTGGCCCCCAGAACCAGCAGGTGGAGGAGGGCGTGAAGACGACCCTGAGCCGTAGAAAGCCACGGCAGGGGAAGAAGCAGTAGAACTGCCCTGGGTGATCTCCTCGAGCTCGAGATCCGACCAGACCTTCTCGAAGGTCGGGAAGGGCTTCTCGTGGAGAATCCACGAGCGAACGTGGGTGTAGCGCTCATTCAGGCCCTGAAGAGCCTGAAGAACGAGAGTACTGTCCGGGATGGGATCGCCAAGGTCACGAAGGGCGTCAGCCATACCCTTCATCTGTCGACAATATGCAGTAATGGAGAGATCACCCTGGACAGTGGAACCAAAGCGGGCCCGGATATGGAGAGCTCGGGGTCGCTTGGTTCCGCTGGAAGCGAAGCTCGAGTACCTGCCAGGCCTGACGAGCCGTACCGCCACCCTTCTGGGCGACGATATCCTGAAGCTCCTCAGAAAGTGTGCCGAGGATCCATGCAAGGACAAGACTGTCCATGCAGATCCACGAGTCGTCCAGTGGGCAGTCATCTCGCAGCACATGGTCTTCCAGCCGAAAGCGTCGCAGCGTCAGGAGAAGCAAGCTGCGCCAACGAGCAAAGGATGTAGAGTCTGAGCTGAGAACAACCGGGACAAGAGTCCGGATGTTCTGTATGACAGCCGCCTGGGCATGTAGAGCAGCGACGAGAGACGCCGAGTAGGTAGTATAGGCAGCACCATCTCCTGGAGTATCCTGTGTGTCGCTCCACTGTGCGGGCGGAGACTCCTCAAGCTGACGTGTGAGAGAGGCCGCAGCAGCACGTTCCTGCTCCAAGGCGAGGACGAGCACTCGTTCCCGCTCACGGGAGATGGCCAAGGCAGTAGCGACGTCGGAGACGTGCGAAGAGGACTGTCCCTCGGATCCAGCAGGAACAGTATGCCCAGCGGCGCTCACAGCAGGACCAGCGGCGAAACCCGGCAGCCAGACGGCGCTGGGGAGGCCGAGGGACCCACCTGCTGCCGGGCCGGCCACACCAGAACCAGGCCCGATGAGTCCAGCGGCTGTGTGCCCGGGGGAGAAGACACGAAGAGCAGCCGCAGGGCTGGGAGCCCCTGATCTGGCGGCGGCGCCCCCAGGAGAGGTGGCGGGACGACCAGCGGCGCCAGGCCCGGTGGCGGCGGGCGCAGGGAAGAAGGCGGTCGGGTCGGCAGGGTCAGAGGCACTGAGCCCAGCAGTGGCCGCGACCGGGCAGAGAGGAGGGGGCGGCGGAGCAGGCGTACCCGCGGCGGCCGCGCCCGAGGTCGCGGCGGAGGCGCCCGAGGCCGCGGCGGAGGCAGCGCCCGTGGCCGCAGCGACGGAGGAGCTCGTAGATGCCATCGAGAAGGAGGGCACGCGCGGCGGCGTGAGGGGGGGGGCGTGCGGCGGACGCGGGGAGGGGCTCGCGGCGGCGCTAGGGAGGGGCGCGCGGCGGCCGCGAGGTGGGGCGCGCAGCAGCCGTGAGGTGGGGCGCTTGGCGGCGCGAGGAGAGGGGGGCGCTCGCGCGGCGGCCGGGTGAGGAGAGAGAAAAAAATCTGATACCAAATTAGATTAGGGAAAAGTAATCTCAATTAACAACCTGTCAATGGGTTACATATATAGGGTGATACAGCTATAGGGTTAAGCATCCCTAATACCAAAAGACTAAAATGCCCCTACCCCCTATACATGCAGTCTAACAATAAGATCCTTCACAGTTAAACCATAAGGATCAAACACAAATGAAACATGGTTGTCAGTAGTAAAACGACGAACAAAAAGGTGTTGAATGATGTCAGGAGCAACAAGAACATCACGTAGCTGAAACGAATCCGGCGAACCCGAGTCACTTACTGAGGTGACCGGAAGAGCCGACCCATTCCAAACAACGATAGATGAAGGATCAGAGGGACGGGAAGGACGTGTAGAAGAGAGGATACCGACGTCAGGGGTGGTGTGGTACGAGGCACCGGAGTCCACCACCCAATCAGGGCCAGACGGCGCGACACCCCGCAGGTAGACCAACGGTGTAGAACGGGTCGCGACATTGCCCCGGCGGTGGCGGCGCCGGGAAGGAAGACAACACGCTCGGACCCTCGACGGTCGTGCCAACAGAGTAGGCAACAGCCGATCCAGGTACACCAGCCGATGGCGACCGAGTACCCTGTGGCGATGACCGGATCTGAACAGGAAACGACGGTCGCACGTCAGGAGGCGATGCCGCAGCGGCCCAGGGTGGCGCGGCCGAGCCGGCAGCAGCTGAAGACGGTGGCACAGCGTACGGCGGCGTCTGCTGCCAGGTCAGAGCCGGTGATGACCTGATCTGGGCCGGTGGTGGCGGCCGAGGCGAGGCGGCGGCGTACGGAGGCGGCCGTGGCCGGATCGGAGCCGGCGACAACCGGATCTGGGCCATCGGCGGTAGGGGCGAGGCAGCGACAGCCCACAGGGACGCCGCCGAGCCGGCGGCGGCCGACAACGGCGGCTACAGGGGCGAGGCAGCGGCAGCCAAGGGTGGCACAGCGGCGGCGGCCGAGGGTGGCGGCCCGGCCCACGTGTCCGGCAATGGTGCGGCCCTAGCGAACGGCGGCGGAGCGGACCAGGTGGCCGGTGACGGCGTGATGGAGGCGGTGCCCCGCGGCGGCCAGATCTGGACCCCAGGCAGCGGTGGCGGCGCAGCCCAGGCGAACGGTGGCGCGCATCCCGACGGCGGTACGTAGGGGCGCCACTGCAGCAGCGGCGCGCAGTGGCCCGACGGCGGCGGCGGCAGCGGCGCGCAGGGGCCTGACGGCGGCGGCTCCATGAAGAGAGGAGAGGGCGCGACGGCAAGGAGGCGCTCGACGCAGCGGCCAGGTGGCGCGGCTGCGGCGCGCGGCGAGGAGGCGGCGCAGCGACCTGGCAGCGCGGCTACGGCGCGCGACGAGGAGGCGGTGCGGCGGCCACGCGGCGACGGTGCACGACGAGGAGGCGGCGCGGCGGCCGAGTGGCGCAGCGGCCAGGCGGCGGGTGGCGCACAGCCAGAGAGAAGAGAGAGAAGCCTAGGAAAAAAAGGCAATCTGATACCAAATTGGAAGGGAAAAGTCATCTCTCCATTAACCTCACAAAGGGTACATATAGGGTACATTACATGAGGGGCAAGAAGCCACACCCATAAGGACTGAAGTGCCCCTAAATACACAATAGTCTAACAATAAATACTGACTAACTCCTGCCATATAGGATTAACTGCTGAACTGATTTAGGACCAGTTCAGACCACTACTTGGTCAGTTTTAAAAACTGTCGACTAATAAATTCATTCTTATTTCAGAGCAAATAACACTAGACTTAACTGCTACATTTCTCCCCCTTAAATCTTGTGTTTCAGTTTGGACTTGATCTGAGTCAGTCCAATTCTGTCACACAGCTCTTTGAATCTGACTCTTCCCAGAGCCTTTGTCCCAATGTCGGCTAGTTGGTCCTTGGTGTTGACAAACTCCGCATTGATACTCTCTTCCTCCACACACTGTCTGACAAAGTGATAACGAACTCTTATGTGCTTACCGCGCTCATGAAAAACTGGGTTTTTCATCGGAGCTAGAGCAGACTCGTTATCAACCCTCAGCTTCAGTTTCTTGACTTCCTCCTTCCTTAGATCAGCTAGCAACCATGCCAGCCAGTCCTTGGGTGGAGGCACTTGTTGCAGCCACATACTCTGCCTCACACGAAGACATTCCCACAACCTTTTACTTGAGTAAATGCCAGCTTATCAGACTTGTTCCAAGGGAAAACAGAACTCCTGAAGTGCTGTGACTTGTATCAATATCACCAGCATAATCATTGTCGCAGTAGCCAATTAGCTTTGCTCCCCCTGAATCTCTCTTATAGAAACACCCATACTCTATTGATCCTGCAACATAGCGCAGTACTCTCTTCAGTGCTCCCATGTGTTCAGAAGTTGGCCTCTGCATAAACCTGCTGAGGTATCCAACCACAAAACTCAGATCAGGTCGGGTGTGGACTAAATATCAAAGGCTGGCAATTAACCTTCGGTACAGAGTTCCATCCTCCTCCTCCCCTTCACTGTTGCGACTTAATTTGAGGTGCTGCTCCATTGGAGTTTATGAAGGGTTGCAATCTACCATGCCTCCAACCTATAATATCTTTTGTGCATAGTGTGTTTGGCATAGAGCAATTCCATCTGAGCGTTGTTGTACCTCAAGTCCGAGGTAGAAAGTCAGCAACCCAAGATCAGCCATCTTGAACTGCATCTTCATCTTTTTCTTGAATCTCAGATTTCTTCAGGAGCTGTCTCTGTGATCAGCAGGTCATCAACATAAACTCCTACTATGAGCTTACCTCCACTTCCTGTTTTGCAGTAAATGGCATGTTCATGTTGGCTTTGCTGAAAACCAAGCTTCCTTAGGGTGATGTCCAGCTTCTCACACAAGGCGCGAGGTGCTTGCCTCAGCCCATAAAGCGCACGACGAAGTCGTAGCACTTTATCCTCCTCTCCAGGGACCACAAACCTTTTTGGTTGATGAACATACACCTCTTCAGCAAGTTCACCATTGAGAAAGGCTGTCTTAACGTCCATATGATGGACTGCCCAACCTTCATCTGCTGCAAGAGCAAGTATCAGCCGTATTGACACTATTCGAGCAACAGGAGCATATACCTCTTCAAAGTCGACCCCCTGGTTCTTAGACATAGCCTCTGGCCACGAGACGTGCCTTGTGCTTCAAACTGCCCCTGACTCATCTCTCTTGACCTTGAAGATCCACTTGAGGCTGATTGCACAATGGCCCTTTGGCAGAACTGCTAACTCCCATGTTTGATTCTCTTGAATGGAGTCCAGCTCTTCCTTCATTGCCTTGCGTCAGGAATCACTCTTCTCAGCTTCAAAGAAAGTCTCTGGCTCCCCTTCTGCTGCCAACTAAAGTTCCTCCTGAACTCGTGGAGGACGAACACGTGGCCTTTGTGCCAACTGCCACAAAGCATGTCTTAGAGCAGGCTCTCCAGGGCCTATAACATTGTCAATGCGACGATAGCGGATCGGGGACTCATCATGAAAGGCGTCCAGACAATCCTCATCGTTGTTGAGCGGTGTCACAAACTCGGGAGCTTCTGGAGCTTCTGGAGTTGGAGTTCTTGGCTCAGGTTGATGGTCCCCCTGGCATGGAGAAAGAGCTGGAACAAAAACTGGATTCTGCCCTTTCTTCTTGGGTAACCGGCACACCCACTGTATAGAACTTTACTGAAAAATCCTGCTGCAACGGTGTGTCTTCCTCTTCCTTTTTCCAGTTCCAACCTCTGTCTTCATCAAAGACTACATCTCTGGATACACTTACACGCCCTGTGGCTGGATTGAGCAGCTTGTAGGCTTTGGCCCCTTCTGAATAGCCAATGAACACCATGGGGTGACTTCTGTCTTCTAGCTTCTTCATCCCTGGTCTTTTGTCCTTGACAAATACCAAGCAACCAAAAACCTTGAGAAACCTCACAGCTGGCTTCCTCCCATAGTAGGCTTCATAGGGTGTCATCCCATCCATAGATGTAGTGGGGGCTATGTTTAGCAAGAACACAGCTGTGCTAACAGCTTCTCCTCAGTAGCATGCTGGCATGCCTCTCTCCTTGAGCAAAGCTCTTGCAGTAGCAAGGATTGACTGATTCCTCCTTTCTACCACTCCATTTTGCTATGGAGTATACGGATCAGAGAAGTGCCTCTGAATCCCCTCATCTGCACAATAAGCGGCAAATTCTCTTGCTGTGAATTCCCCTCCATTGTCAGTCCTCAGCACCTTCAGTGGCCTTCCAACCTCCTTCTCAGTCATTGCCTTGACTCTTTTGATGGCCTCAGCATCATCACTCTTGGCTGTAATCACACAGACCCATATGAACCTTGTGGCATCATCCACAAGAAGGAGAAAGTAGTGTCGCCCACCCAGCGTCGCTGGAGTAATTGGCCCACAAAGGTCCCCATGAACCATTTCCAGTGGCGCCTCAGCTCGGTACTTGGCCTTGACTAGAAATGGCACTTGGCGTTGTTTAGTGATGATGCGGGTATCACATAATGCTTTCTCTCCTATCTCCAGCATCCCTATCACCATCTCACGACGGCAGAGCATGCGCAGCGTGTTATAGCCTATATGGCCATACCGAGCATGCCAACGCTCTATCTCGCTCTGGTGACGCAGACTGAGACATATGTCGTGTCTGACATCTGACTGTAATATATACAGCCGGTTTGGTCCACGACTGATCTTCGCAAGAAGACGCTGTCGTTGATCCCAAATGCGCAGTATGCCTCCTGGGATCTGAACCTTGCAGCCATTCTCATCAAGCTGTCCCACTGAGATTATGTTGTTCCTGAGCTTTGGGATGAAGAGAACCCTGCCGAGCTTGACTTCTTCTTCTGTCTTGCCCATGAACTTCACCACACCACGACCTTGGATCTGCACCAGAGATCCATCACCAAATCTGACTATGCCCTGCACTGAGCGGTTGAGGTCTGGGAAGACTTCACCCCTTCCTGTCATGTGGCTTGTTGCACTAGTGTCAAGGTACCAGCCCTTGACACACTCATCTATGTCAGTGGCGTTGATGAACGCATGAGCATCCGACTCTTGGAGATGAAGCTCCTCCTATGGCGATGATGCGGAGATGATCATCTGATCTTCCTCCTGTGCCAACAGGAGAGCCTCCTCCTCATGCTGAGTCAGATGAGACTGCTGTGACTGCTCCTTACAGGGTGTGCGGCAATCCCTTGCCCAGTGCCCCCTTTTGCCGCAATTATGGCAGGTATCCTTTTCATCCTTCCCCTTCTTCTTCCTCTGACCTCGAGGGCGATTCTTGCATCCGCCCTTGCCGATCCAGGGCTTAGAAGTGCCATCAGCACTCTGCTTCTCCTTCATTCACGCCTGCCACTGCTCCTCTGTGAGCAGCAACTTGCCGCCAGCCGCTGGAACGTCGTAGTCTCCTCTGCCTTCAACCACCATCAGACGGCTTGTAATCTCTTCAATTGACATATTTGAGATGTCAAGCAGAGATTCAATGGAGACGGCGACGGTCGCGAACTTATTGGGCACAACTCACAGGTACTTGGCAGCCACCTTGCATGGCTCCTCTGGATCTCCAAGAATCTCCAGTTCTTGGACCATCTTGGCGAGCCGCAGTGCGAAATCATCCAGTGTTTCTCCATCCTGAAAATTGATGTTCTCATACTGCCTCCGCACTCGCTGCGCCGCCACCATACGGGCTCGGTCTGATCCGAGCCGAGATGCCTCCAGCTGCTCCCAGGCAGCCTTGGCAGAAGACTTCGCTGCAAGGGTGGATGCCATTCGGAGGGGGACGTCGCGGAGTAAGGCATCCATGGCCATCTGATCCTCCACTTCATTGTGAGTCCCCTCCTTGATTCCACAGCCCCCTTGTGCGGAGCATGACGCGCATCATGGACGACCAATCTGCATAATTTGTCTTAGTGAGTATAGGGAATTGCCCAGTCACCTCCCTCACTACTCGCACTGGTGCAGCGCTTGGCTCCCTGTAGCCAGAGCGCCCGCGGCGGCGAACAGGAGAAGGTGACGGTGGCCTCCTTCTTGGCGATCTCAGTCCCTGGGCGGAGCAGCTGCACCAACTGCAGCGCCATCAGCAGCAGGGGGGTGGAGAACGCGGGGAAGACGCCATGTCAGAGAAGGCAACCCGGCTTTGGTGCCGATTGTTGGCAATTCCTCTCCTCCCAGATGTGTTCACTCCAACTCACAAAGACTGAAAGACTGTTTTTGTGTTGCGCACTGTGAACCAGGCGTTGTGCCCTTTATTTATATTGAAAACTGTGAACCAGGTCATCATAGTTATTAAGGCGGTAAGGCGACCTAAGGCGACCGACCCCCTTTTTACCTTTTAAGCGGTAAGGCGTAAGGCGAGGCGACGCCTTAGTAATAAATAAATATAAAATGAATAAATTCCAAATAAATAAGGATAAAAGTAGTAATTAGGAAATAAAAGTAGATAAGTAGTTCAACATAAGATACAAAATAGACTAAAAGTTCAACATCTCTCATTCTCTCAAACTCTCAAGTGATCAAGTCTCAAGTCCCATGATCTCATCTCTCAAACTCTCAAGACTTAATATCCATCATCAAACTCATCGGGAATTGTAGGATCATTTTCTTCTCCACCGGCACCACCATCTCCATCTGAATCTTCATCACTATCAGTCATGTCTATGTCATCATGTGGATCTTCCTCCAAGTCTGAATCATTAGCATCTTCTTCACCTTCCTCAACTT
Organism: Neostapfia colusana; assembly: GCA_030760725.1. NCBI lineage: Eukaryota > Viridiplantae > Streptophyta > Magnoliopsida > Poales > Poaceae > Neostapfia > Neostapfia colusana. The sequence continues at coordinate 34,625,282 of JASWHV010000009.1, read as the reverse complement.
CTTGTGCCCTCATTCTTGCACGCCTTTGGTAGGTGTTCAACCTGCTAGCTTGTCTTGAAAGGTTACGACCTTGAAGCGAGCTTGATGCTCCAACGGCTTCATCAACATGATCCCATGTGAGGTCAAGTAGATCAGCATTATCCCTACCGGTGTGAACAACCGATGAGTCTATCCATTCATTGTCCCAATCAAAATCTTCAATGACCAATGGGTCATAACTTGGGCCAGCGTTCTCCCTCCTCTTTTGAAACCTACTTTGCATCTTTCGGTTGTATGAAACAAAAACTAAATCATTCAACCTCTTGTGTAGCAGCCGGTTCCTTTTTTTTGTGTGCATCTATAAATTAAGCAATGAGAAGCTAAATGAGTATATGGATTATGCAACTTTAATATATGGATTGTGGATTCCAATACTTACAAATTCAAAGGTACTCCAATTCCGCTCACAACCAGATGATGAAGCACAAAGGCTAACTAGACGTTTTGCAAAGCTTTGCAATTCAAATGCTCGACCACCATATGATCGCCACCAATCAACTATAATGAGAAATGTAATCACATATTAGTTACAAACTAGAAATATAATTAATATGGATTATGGAGAAGAGAAACTAGCAAGCAAAAGACCGATACTTACGAGGGCTTTTTAGTTGAACTTGTTGTTGTGCCATGACGTTTGAGAAGATAGGCCCTCGTTGGTCTTGATATTGCATTGCATAGTTATCAATCTTGGCCCGAACTTCTTCATCGGGTTCCATTCTTGCAAGCACATCATTGAAGCAACTCCTTAGTTCGCCCACATATCTATCATCTCCCTTCCTTTGTATTGCAAAGAATTTTCCTGGGTTCAAAAAAAGTGCAGCTCCATACAATGGATGGTCCATTTGTGAGACCCATCTACGCTCAATAATGTCCAAGACTCTTTTCAGCAAGGCTTGCTTGTTTTGGGTAGGAAAGCTAGCACTTATCTTCTCTTTTGCAACATTCATTAGAGATGCAACCTCAGGCATGGCTGGTCTCTCATCAGCATCAACCGCCCTAAGCACAATAAGAAGAGGTGCCGAAGCTCTAAGACAATCTTCAACTGAGGACCAAAACACCTTAGCAAGAATAATGTCACAAACATTCTTTCCAGCCTCAGTCTTTGCTAATTTGTTTTGGTTCCATGCTTCACTCACAAATAGACCCCTCAAAGCATCACGATGCTTGTGTAGGCTCTTTAAAGTAAGGAAACAAGTGGCAAACCTAGTGGCTGCAGGTCTTACCAAGTCCATTCCACCTGTCTTCTCCCTCATTGCTGCAAGAATCCTCCCATGCCTATATATAAAAGTGGTGACCCGTTTGGCTTGTGCAATTGGCTTCTTAAAATCTTTCAACTTTCCAATGTCTTCCAACATGAGGTCCAAACAATGAGCTGCACAAGGAGTCCAAAACAATGTGGCAATCCGCTGCATTAGAATTCTACCCGCCGCCTTGTAGTTAGCACCATTATCTGTGACTACTTGAACCACTTTATCTTTACCAATGTGGGCAATCCTCTTCTCTAGCAGATCAGCTAGCATAGCTGCATCATGTGCCTCATTTGATGCATCAACGGACTCTAGGAAGTATGTTCCAGCTGGGCTATTGACAAGAAAATTAATTAAGTGATGCCCCCTTCTATCGGTCCATCCGTCGGGCATAAGTGTGCAGCCATAGGTCTTCCATGCTAACTCATGATCAGCCCTCAAGTTACTTGTATCATTTACACACTCATGAAGTAATGGCTCCCTGATCTCATGCATACTAGGAGGCACATACCCTGAACCATATTGTGCTGTGGCCTCACAAGCAATATGAAACTGTCTGGAGTTTATAGCATTAAAGGGTACACCACACTCATAGAACCATAAAGCCCATTGCTTGTTCACATAATTCCTGTCATCCTTTGACTTTGTGCTAGCCTCAATGGTGGTTTGGTGTGGTCCTGAAGAGCGCCTATCATCCACAACTTGTTCAGGTGTTCTTCGGAGCATGCTTGCAACTTTCCCAGATTGTGATTGTGATGCTGCATCTTGTGTCTTCTTTAAGGTCTTCATCTCAAACATGGCTCTCCTCCTTTTAACAGCCGTGCCTGAACTTGGCTGAACAACAGACTGAGAATTGTCCCCAACAGCAGGCTGCTCCTGTTGCTGCCCAACATCATCTAGGAAAATTGGTCTACTTCTTTTATTTTTTTCCATGTAAGCTATCATCTCTTTTCTAATCTCAGTGGTAGTCTTGGAACACATATGAGTATCGGCATATCCTCCTGCAAGATGCTCTTTCAACCTTTTGATTCCTCCTGTTGTCACTGTCTTGCAAAGGTTGCATGTCACCTTGTCTCTGTTCCCAATTTCCGTCCAATAACCGTACTTCCATCCTGGATCATTGGACTTTGCTTTTCGTTTAGGATCAGCCATTGGATCATAAGCGTCTGCATTTACAGGAGCATCGGCAGAACCAGCACTCTCAGTTGGGTTCATTGTCAATTGTCAATCCTACATGAGCAGCAAGCAAATTCATACATGAGACAATCTATTCAGTATTCAGTTCACTCATTTCATTCACACCAGAGAGAAGCTTTAGCCTATTTAGTATTTACCAGTCAGAAACTCAGACCCTTAGCCAGCCGATGACAGAACAGAGCAGAGGGCCAGAGGAGCGCCGAGCAGTCAGACCCTTAGCCAACCGAGAACGAGAAGACAGAAGTAGCGCCGCCGAGGAGGAGCGCCGCCGAGGAGGAGCACCGCCGAGGAGGCGCGCCGCCGAGGAGGAGCGCCGCTCTGCGCCGCCGAGGAGGAGCGCCGCTCTGCGCTGCCGAGGAGGAGCGCCACAGGAGAGCCGAAGCCGAGAGCCCGAGACGCCGCCGGGAAGCGCCGCGCTCACACAGGGGGCCGAGGCCAAGGTCTGAGCAGCCGCCGTCTAACCCTAACCTCTGCTTCTCTTCTTCTTCCACGCATCGGCTGCGCGAGCCGCGAACATATAAAGGGCTGACCGGCCCGAAATCGATCTCGACCCGAGGCGTCGCCTTGAGGTCGCCTCGGCGGACGCCTCAGGACGCCCCGGACGCCCAGGACGCCTCAGGGACGCCTTACTCTCGTGATTAAGGCGACAAGGACGCCTTGACTCCTCCACTCGCCTTACCGCTTAAGCGTCGCTTAAGCGACGCTTAAGCGACGCCTTAATAACCATGCAGGTCATAGCCATCGGTTCCTAGATTACAAGATCACTTCTAACTAACTCCTACCATGCAGGGATAAGCACTGACTAACTCCTGCCATGCAGGATTAACTGCAGGATTTAGGACCAGTTCAGACCATTACTTGGTCAGTTCTAAGAACTGTCGACTGATAACTTCAGTCTTATTACAGAGCAAATAACACTAGACTTGCTACAACCATCTGAGAGATAGAGTGATTCTCTACAAGCCATCAAAATTTTCAAGATTCCTTATCCGCCATTGGATCTGAATTCCATTCCTTACGTGCCACTACCACGAACTTAAATCTTGTATGCTATAAGTTGAGCTAGTTGTGTGCTACTACTGGGTTGAAAGGTCACTGGTCAAGTTCAGTCATGAAAGGAACCTAAGAAAATACTTGCTCACATGAGTAAATCAATCCTTTTTAGCTCAACTTAACATCATCTAAGGCGTAAGTTCATGATACTGACATGTAAGAAACAAAATTTGGAGCTGGTGACAGATATGGAAATTTGAAATATTCAATGGCTTGTAAGGCATCATTCTATCTTCCAATGGTAAATAAGAAATTTCCTCTATAAATTGAACCTCAATATATCCACATAAATTTGTAAAATGAGGGAGGGTAGAGGACTTCAGGGAAGGACACTTTCTTTAGAAAACAAAGGAAAATGCCAACAACTTTCTCCAGTTAAAAAGAACCTGTGGACAGTATGAATTAGACATACCTATAATTGCACCATAATGCATATTGGCATAAGGTTCTTCACCAGTGAGAATTTCCCACATAACAATACCAAAGGAAAACACATCAACCTGTGTGAGTGGAAACAATTCTTAGTTCCCTCATAATACTTTTTCCATAAACAGAAAAAAAAACAAAGCATATACAGGGATGTACAGCCCCCGTAGCATGATGACTCAAATCATGTACTAGTATGCTGGAAAAGTCCAAGAATTAATTATTTTACCTTCTCAGACACTTTATTGCTGCTTCCATTGAGTAATTCAGGGGCCATCCATGGGAGGGTCCCCCTTACACCACCTGAAACCAGAGTATTCCTTTTTATTTTGGATAAGCCAAAGTCACCAACCTGTGTAGAAATGCAAATTCAATTTAGAAGATATGTACAAAATCGATAGTTATCATTCTAAACAGAACAGTGCTCACTTTACATATCGGACGTGATTGATCTTTAAGATTTACAAGCAAGTTATCACATTTCAAATCAAAGTGCACTATGTTTTTCGAGTGCAAATACTCCAAACCAAATGCTGCATCCATTGCTATGGTAAGGCGTTTACGACGGTCAAGATACCTGTCAAGTAAGAATAACATTTTGTTGTTTACAGTAAAAGATCAAGTTAAACCAAAAAATCACAGAGAAAATTACTTGTCCTTGCGCTGCAAGACATGTCGAAGAGAGCCATTAACCATGAACTCAGTCACGGTTGCCAAGGTTCCATCAGGCCCATCTCTCACAACACCATAAAAGGCCACAACATTTGGATGATGAAGCTTCGAGAGGATTTCAGCTTCCCGCCAGAACTCGTGTGCCTGAAAAAGTAAGTACACTAAGTAAACTTCGACGCTACAGATATCCACCAAATGTTATTTAGTTATTACTGGATTAAGCTAAACTATTGTAGGACATTCGAGCATGTAGCTATTGTTGATCCATGAGAGAACTGGACACCACTATCCTTAAATTGGTAAATCCCCATTATGGTCCAGACTTATTATACTGACAGACAATAGTGCTGTGATCTTTAATCTCATGGTCTACTGCCATATTTTGCATGATTACAAAAGTAATGACACTAACATCTGAAACACAATTCACAGATATACAACAACGGTGGTTTAGATCTTACTAATCTTTCTAGCTCTGAAGATCGTCCTGTAAAACAGCTCTTCTTTATCCTTTTAATGGCCACATCACTCCCCCTCCATTTTCCATGGTATACAGTCCCAAATGTGCCAGAACCAAGTTCTCTGAGCTCTTCAAGGTCTTCATCCTTGATAATCTGTGAAGAAATGTCTTAAGTTCAATATTCAAGCAGGATAAAAAATAAATAATCAAATGAGTAGGCCATTAGCTCTTTCCAGGCATAATTAGTGGATCTCCGACAAACACGGCATGGCATTCTTTTTGGCTTAATTTCACAAAACAATTCTTAGATGATGAATCATACTAAAAAATCATGCACATACAATTCTAAAAATCTGTGGAATAGTATCTCATGAAGGTTACTAAAAGGTTACGAAGCGCAATTCATCAATGGAACCTAAAAATGAGCAATATCAAGGCTCAGCTTCTGGACTATTTTCAAAGTGCATTTCCAGGCTCTGAGCTCTTCAAGGTCTTCATCCTTGATAATCTGTGAAGAAATGTCTCTAAGTTCAATATTCAACAACAACAACAACAACAACAACAACAACCAAGCCTTTATCCCAAGCCTGTTGGGGTCGGCTAGACATGAAACCCAATATCAATGAAGTAAAAGAGAGGAAGAGTTATAAGAACAAGGAAAAAAGAAAAAAAAAGGAAAAAAGAAAAAAAAAGAAAAAGAAAAAAGAAAAAGAAAAGAGAAAAGAAAAAAAAAGAAAAAAGAAAAAAAACAAGACTACGATTCTAGCACATGGATTGCTACTTTCCATGCGGTCCTATCATGAGCTAAGTCTCTGGATACATTCCAATCTCTCAAATCTCGTTTTACCGCCTCCTCCCAGGTCAACCTTGGTCGTCCTCTACCCCTCCTAATATTTTCTCTACTTCTTAAAATCCCACTGTTAACCGGTGCTTCTAGAGGTCTCCGTTGGATATGTCCAAACCACCTAAGTCGATGTTGGACTAACTTCTCTTCAATCGGCGCCACCCCTCCCTTATCTCGAATCGTCTCATTCCTTATTCGGTCTCTTCTCGTGTGCCCGCACATCCACCGTAGCATGCGCATCTCTGCGACACTCATTTGTTGGACATGTTGCCGTTTAGTTGGCCAACATTCCGCCCCATAGAGCATCGCGGGTCTGATCACCGTCCTATAGAACTTCCCTTTTACCTTTTGTGGGACTTTCCTATCACATAGGATTTCAGAGGCTTGTCCCCATTTCATCCACCCTACCTTGATCCTGTGGCAAACATCCTCATCAATATCGCCATTGCTTTGTAACATTGATCCTAAGTATCGGAAAGAGTCCCTTCTAGGTACTATTTGTCCTTGTAGACTAACATTTCCCTCTTCACGACCAAAACCACTAAAGTCACACCTCATATACTCGGTTTTGGTCCTACTAAGTCTAAACCCCTTGGACTCTAAGGTTTGTCTCCATAACTCTAATTTCTTATCAACACCATCTCTAGTTTCATCTACCAGCACTACATCATCAGCAAAGAGCATGCACCAAGGGATATCCCCTTGTATATCCTTCGACACCTCATCCATCACCAAGGAAAAGATGTATGGGCTCAAAGCTGATCCTTGATGTAGTCCTACCGTGATAGGAAATGCATCAGTCTCACTATCACTTACGCGCACACTTGTCCTAACATTATTGTACATATCCTTGATAAGGGTAATGTACTTTGTTGGCACTTTATGTTTCTCTAGTGCCCACCACATGACTGACCTTGGTATCTTGTCGTACGTCTTCTCCAAGTCGATGAACACTATATGCAAGTCCTTCTTCTGCTCCCTATATCTCTCCATAAGCTGACGAAGCAAGAAAATCGCCTCCATCATAGACCTCCCAGGCATAAAACCAAACTGGTTTTTAGTGACATTGGTCACTTTCCTCAGGCGGTGTTCAATCACTCTCTCCCAAAGCTTCATAGTATGACTCATAAGCTTAATGCCTCGATAATTAGTACAACTTTGAATATCTCCTTTATTTTTGAAGATAGGTACTAATATACTTTTCCTCCATTCTTCAGGCATCTTGTTTGACCGAAAAATGTGGTTGAATAGCTTTGTGAGCCATACTATTGCCACGTCCCCAAGACATCTCCACACCTCAATAGGGACATCGTCAGGGCCGAGGGCCTTTCCTCCTTTCATCCTTTTTAAGGCCTCCTTAACCTCAAACTCTTGTATCCTCCACACGAACCGCCTATTGTAGTCATCAAAGGAGTCATCCAACTCAACCATAGTGCTCTCATTCCCATCATTGAATAGCCCATTAAAGTAATCACGCCATCTATTCTTAATCTCTTCATCCTTCACTAGAATGCGGTCAGTCTCATCTTTGATGCATTTAACTTGATTGAGATCCCTCATCTTTCCCTCGCGGATTTTTTCTACCTTGTATATGTCCTTTTCACCTTCTTTTGTCTCTAGTCTCTCATATAACTTATCATAGGCCTGTCCTCTTGCCTTACTCACAGCCCTCTTTGCATTCTTCTTAGCCTCTTTGTACTTAAGCATGTTGCTTGCGCTTCTATCATTATGCCAACTCTTGTAACACTCCTTCTTCTCCTTAATAGACTTTTGTACATCCTCATTCCACCACCAGGTGTCTTTATCTACAAGTTTCTTTCTCTTTGTCACACCGAACACCTCACTAGCTACCTTCCTAATGCAAGTTGCCATCTTCATCCACATACTATCTGCATCTCCATTTTCTGCCCAAGGTCCTTCTGTGATCACCCTATTTTTAAAGTATTCTTGTGATTCTCCCTTCAACTTCCACCACTTTATTCTTGTGATTTTGACACCTTTGTCCCGCAAAGAGCATGTATGGAAGCGAAAGTCAGCTACCACAAGCTTATGTTGTGTCACAACACACTCCCCCGGGATCACCTTACAATCTAGACACTCCCGTCTATCCTTTCTCCTAGTGAGGAGAAAGTCAATCTGGCTAGAGTGTTGGGCACTACTAAAGGTCACTAGGTGAGATTGCCTCTTCCTAAAGAGGGTGTTAGCTATCAACAGATCATAGGCTACGGCAAAGTCTAGGATGTCCTTACCCTCTTGATTTCTATCGCCGCATCCAAAACCTCCATGTACTCCCTCAAATCCTAGGTTAGTTGCACCCACATGACCATTGAGATCTCCCCCTATGAGGAGTTTCTCGGTTATCGGTACACTACTCACCATATCCTCCAAGTCCTCCCAAAATTGCCTCTTAGCACTCATGTTGAGCCCAACTTGTGGGGCATAAGCACTAATGACGTTCAAGACAATGTCCCCAATTACTATCTTGATTAAGATGATCCTATCCCCTCGTCTTCGAACATCCACTACTCCATCCTTTCCCTCGTCTTCGAACATCCACTACTCCATCCTTAAGACTCTTATCTATTAGAACACCTACGCCATTCCTAGTCCTAGCCGAACCAGAATACCAAAGCTTGAAACCGGTATTCTCGACTTCTCTCGCCTTTTGACCCGCCCATCTAGTCTCTTGTACACAAAGGATATTTACTCGTCTCCTAATAGCAACATCTACTAACTCACGTAGCTTCCCCGTCAACATCTACTAAGTTCAATATTCAAGCAGGATAAAAAATAAACAATCAAATGAGTAGGACATTAGCTCTTTCCAGGCATAATTAGTGGATCTCCGACAAACACGGCATGGCATTCTTTTTGGCTTAATTTCACAAAACAATTCTTAGATGATGAATCATACTAAAAAATCATGCACATACAATTATAAAAGCTGTGGAATAGTATCTCATGAAGGTTACTAAAAGGTTCGGAAGCGCAATTCATCAATGGAACCTAAAAATGAGCAATATCAAGGTTCAGCTTCTGGACTATTTTCAAAGTGCATTTCATCAATACAAATGTTTCACCAATATCAAGGCTCATCTTACGGGCTATTTTCAACTAGATATGCATAGTTAAATTCTTCTTTGATATTATATCGCACGTCTCCACTTCCAAATACATAACAAAGACTGATGAAAGTTTATTCTCTGCTTAAGTATAATAAGGATCAAAATGGAAGATGTTTCAATATAAAAGATGAAAAGGATTGATTACAGGTTTGAACCAGTTTGTTCGGATACACAGTTTCACTCCAGTGTTTTCAAGTCGTCCGACTAATCGCGATTAGTCGCGATTAGTCGTCCTTATCGCCCAGTTGATCACGATCAGGCCTATCGACTCGATCAGGGCGACTAGAAACCTAGTCGTCCGACTAGTCGTCCTAGTCGGGCGACTAGTCGTCCGACTAGGGGGTCTGGCGATCAGGCTGACTTGCTGGAAAAAAAATATGGGCCTCCTGCTGCTAGCCCATTAGGGTTCAGTACCTTCTCTCCTTTGTTCTGTTTAACTCCTCTGCTCTTTTCGATCCCAGCAAAAAATGGAGGCTTCCAACTTGATGATGACATGCTTTTTTAGAATAAATTGTTGCTGAACTGAACTTTTGTTTTTATGAACTAAATTACGAATTGTTTGTCTATTTTTTAGTCTTTCTGAACTCTTGCTATTAACATAGTGCATAAATGTGAACTCTTGCTGTTTTTATTGTCTCTGTGTTTTAACTCTTGTTGTTTGTTGAACTGTTCAGAAACAGAAGTTCTAATTCTGCCTTTGTGTTGTGAGTATAATAGTATATGTTTCTCCTAATCAACTATTGACTGTTTTATCCATCTAGTCTATATATCTCTTGTGTAATACTAATGGAGAATGCTCTTGTTTATAAATATATATCTGTACATATATATATATACACAATATGTTGTAAACTGCTAATATATGATATTATATATATATATATAGGGTCGACTAGAAACCTGCAACAGAAAATAGACAGGACGACTAAAGGGTCGACTAGGATCGACTAGGGTCGACTAGTCGCCCTAGTCGACGATTAGTCGTCCTAGTCGACCTAGTCGCCCCTCAAGCGACTAGGGTCGACTAGGCGACTTGAAAACATTGTTTCACTCTATGAATGATCTTACTAAATAGAGTAGTATTGTCCGATTTGTTTCTTGGTCCAGCTGTTATATTTGCCACTAGGGATGAAAACGGTCGGATACGGTCATATAAAAGCTTAAACCGTTTTCATATCCATATACCAATTTCAGAATAGGAGTCGGAAACGGTATCATCGAAAATGGATTAGTATCGGATATGTCGGATATCGAAAACATGTCGATATCGGACGGACTTAGAAATTTATTTCAGAAATAACTTTTTGCATACCACATCATATTACAGTCCTTCAAGTTCCAAATATAGTGCTGAATAGAATGGTGAATAGACTTCATGAACATACAGTGCATTACAGTCCCTCAAGTTCACAATAGGAATTATTGGTGAAGAGATTATTTAATTTTGAGCTTGCATGTAGATTTTCTTAATTTTTTGTTATTTAAATGATTTTTGAATGGTTATATTTAATTTACTACTCTCCACAATTTATTTTGGACAATTATCACTTACATTATGCTCTAGAGGTCGAATATTATTTTAGAGATTTTCTATAATTTTATGTATTCAAGAAGAAAGTCCAACGTCGACTAAGGTGGTTTGGACATATCTAGCGGAGACCTTCAGAAGCACCGGTTAACAGTGGGACTTTAAGGGGTAGAGAAAATATTAAGCGGAGTAGAGAACGACCAAGGTTGACTTGGGAAGAGGCGGTAAAACGAGACTTGATAGATTGAAATGTATCTAGAGACCTAGCTCATGATAGTACTACATGGAAAGTAGCAATTCATGTGACAGAATCTTAGTTTTTTATTCTTATATCTCTTCCTCTCTTTTTTTTAAAAAAAATTGTTAGGTTTCATATCGACCCTACCCCAACATGCTTGGAACAAAGTCTTTGTTGTTGTTGTTTTACATATTCAAGAAATATATTTTATAATATTTTGTGTGTACTTAGCAATTTATTGGGTGTGGGCCCAACAAGTTTAATTTGGTTGCTTTCTGTTCGGATTTTAACCAGACCAATTATGGATATATCCGGATAAATATGGATATCCGACTATTCGATTGGATAATGATCCAAACCGTTTCCGATTAGATATCCAAAATTGAATATTCGAATCCTAAAAATATCCGACAAAAACGGATATCGATGGATATTTTTGAAAAAGGTAACGATGATTTAAAAAATATTCGATTCATTTTCACCTCTAAAAAATAATTCAAATATGTAACTGAAATAACTAATAACGAAGATTTCCTCTCCCATCTAAGGTCTATCTCAAAAAAAATTAAAACTTCAAGATTGGGGTTCTTTCCATTATAGTAGTAATTTCTTTTTAAGTATCATTTCAAGATGTGGTGTATTAAATATGTTCCTAGCTAAGAGAACTGCTTGTAATGCTGAAACAGAATTATATAGGTTGTAATAATCATGTTGTCATGGCAATATTCAAATCTTTTCTCCATACATAACAAGGTTCCCTAACGATACGAGATCCTACATGCTGGTTCACATGATCTATCACTAATGCTATTGCTAATGTGGCATGGTGAATGGAAACAGAGTAAGTCATGCTTTTAGAATGTCAAAGCATAACATTAGGGCGGAGGTGATCAATCACGCCCTATCCATAATGGAACTTGCTACAATCAGTAAAAGGAGGTGATGATTAACTATCACCTTAGTAAGAAGCAATAAGCTGTTCTATTCTCCTAGGAACACACTAGTAGCAAGAAATTCTTTGTTGTTTTATTCTCCTAGGAACAGAATAGGAAGCCTTCACAAGGTTATGTGCCATTAATTGACCTATCTAAATTAACAAAAATAAATTTGGAACCAAAGAAAATGAACTAAATTATATAAATGTATCCCCAAGAAAAGCCTTGTCAATGCAGCTCATCATGTTGTTGCTTCATATATTATTCATTTTGCACAATTTTTTTAAACGTTCGGCTAATCGCGATTAGTTGTCCACATCGGTCACTGACACTTGATCAGATCAGGCGACTCGATTTGGGTGACTAGAAATCTAGTCGTTCGACCAGTGCGATTAGTCGTCTGACTAGGACCTTGAGAGATTTGGAGAACTAGGTGCAATTTTTTTGGACCTCCTGCTGACTTATGAATTAAAATATAAACTAATTTGCCTCTCAAATTTTATGTTTTCTAATTGATATGCCAATGTTATGTGGGCTATTACTGTTATATATATATATAATATATATATAATTTATATAATATATTATATATAGTGTCCATTAGAGACTGCTATCAACAATAGGCGACTAGAGCTCTGACTAGGGTTGAGTAGTCACCCTAGTCGACAACTAGTCGTCCTAGTCAACCTAGTCGGTGGTCAGCCGAATAGGGTCGACTAGGCGACTTGAAAACATTGGTTTTGCAGCAGCCACCTCTTCAGACGAGAAAGAAAACTGGAAAGGTTTGATTGCGGTAGGACAAAACTCCATTGCTTAAAACGTACATGTAAACCAAATTCAAGACTCACAATGAAGTAGGGAAAATTATGATGTGGCACAAGTTTGTTTCAAAGAGACTTGACAAACCCACTTTGCAGTTTAGGGTGCTCAAAGTAATGAGGTGATGATACATGATGATCATGTGGACACCTGACAAGACAGTCAAGATGAATGTTGCTTCCTTCCTGTCAAACGAACAATGGGGATTATAATGGTTGTAGAAGGTCGCCTCAGTGCCATTGTCTTAAATGTTAAAAGACGTATATCTTTAGACAAACTCTCAAGCCATGTTGTGATGAGTTGGTGGTCTAGGGGTGCCCCAAAGAGATAAAGTGGCGATACTAGATGAGCATGTGGACAATTGAAGACAGTTGAGAGGGATGCCTCCTCCCTATCAAACAAACAACAAGAGTTCTAATAGTTAGAGATGGTCGCTCGAGTAGTGTCTTATCTCATTGCATTAAAAGACTCGAGTAGTGTCTTATCTCATTGCATTAAAAGACGTACACTTCTAGACAGTCTCAAGCCATGTTGTGATCTTGAAGGATGTAAAAAGGATGATATAATCGAAGTCCTTTACATGCATTCGATCCTTGTGATGTGTGCCATGTAAGGAGTTGCGGCCACTATGAGGCATATGACCTGCAATTTTGTTATTTTATAATATAAATTGTTCACCTTTGTTCGATAGTCTTTTAAGATGACTTTAAAGTTCGAACAGACAAATCTATAGCAGAATTTTGAGCTACAATACAGTATAGCACATCCTCTAGGCTCCTAGGCTCCGGATAGTTTGCTCCTTATTGTGACCAAAGCTTTAGTCTTTGCTAATTAGTGAAATGAGTTTATTTTTGGTTAGTTCTCCGAAGCACGTGATAGGTAACCATTGAAGGTTTGGCGCCACCAATTGGACAACCATGCTTAACAAAGCTCGAGATTCACGAGCTACTAGAAAATGGCTCCATAAAAATTAGATCCGAGCTTGAGCCTGACAAGCCAAACTTGAATAGCTCGATTAACCTACACAATTAGACTCGTGCCAATAGCTTGACGACTATATTGTTTCCATTCTCTACCATAAAGCCCAATACCCTTATCCTCTACTAAGAAGCATTGATGACTCAAAGAACTTGTCTCTCCTCTATGATGAATCTAGCTTATAAACGAGCCTGCTTGAGCCAAGCTCTAACCTTGGCGAGCTTGCATCGAATAAAGCTATAGGTCCATCGTGAGATTCTATTGACCTTGAGCTCGAGGCGACAAGTTCACTCGAGTCCTGCTCATTGACAACCTTGTTCATCGAGTTGTGACAAGAAGAGGACGCATATGGCATCTGTCCTCGTTGTCTTGCAACATCAAATCGCCTACCTCAGTCTTAGCCTTGAATTTCACACTTATAACGCCAAGAATAAAAGTGTGGTTGATCTACACTACTTTAGGCCCCCAAGAGAATTAGCTCCTTGTCGTGGCAGGTGGTCTACTTTGCAGATTCGGAGCATTTGAATTGATTTCCTGCTTTATTCTTCTGAGCACATGATGGCAACCATTGAATGTTTGGTGATATGAATCAGCCAAACCTACCACCGACTGAATCACTTTCAAGTAGAACAAATTGGCATAGCAGCTTAGTTCATGTTGTCATGATTGCCCTTAACATTGGGGACAAATCATGAGGCCATATTTCTTTGGAGGTAGAATAATTACAATCAAGCACGATTGGGCATATTGGTCACTATATGATAGGGTGAAGGTTTCAAATGGGCGCCTGGACGCCTAGAAACATGCTGAGAGCTTGGATGCCAAGGTGCCCAATAGTCACGTCAATACAAATTTGATGCACCAAGAACAGATTTGAGGCAAACGGCAGCAGCAACACTCGGCAAAGCTAGGTGAGGTCTAGACACCTAGAATTGGAAGAGATAGGGGCCGGAATAGAGGGAAGGGGGACAGCCATGGCGCTCCAAGCGAGGTGGACACTCTAGGCGTTTGGGCCAAAGCACCTAGATGCCTAGGCGACGACTTTTAAGCACTGGATAGGGTCAAAGTATTTCATGTGAAATCAAGTAAATGACCCGTCAGAGCATGTTTTGATACTAAGAATGATGCTAGTTGAACATGAAACCAGCACGCTGAAACGAGGATGTTCCTTCCGATATGACACGCCACACATCATCGTAGGATTAGCAAAATCACATGCTCCAATTCCAGCACATGGCATCTATTGTTATCCACAGTTCCACACTATGAACATCAAAACATTGGTTGTCGAAGCAAACAAGGTATTACTTTAAAATATGGCATCTTGCAAATTGCCATCTTTACCAACTGTTAATGACTCATATTGCAACATGTGAATGAGCAAGCCCATCAGAACTGCAAATGTTAAATGCCTTGCAAAGAAGACATTACATGACCTATATGGCAATGTTGTTGCCTCCATTTACATGATTGGCACCACAAACAGAGCAGTCACCTCGTCAATCAACTCCTTCAGTTGTGTTGGAGATTTCTTTGTGCTACTATCCCCAACAACTACTATCTTTGCTTCCTTCACCTCCCCATGGGCACCACCAGCACCAGAAGAATCAATCCTAACAATCACCAAGAGCTTTCTTCATTATGAGACTAGAATAGCTAACCTTGGATGATGGGATTATGGTAAATGG
This sequence comes from Neostapfia colusana, assembly GCA_030760725.1. Lineage (NCBI taxonomy): Eukaryota > Viridiplantae > Streptophyta > Magnoliopsida > Poales > Poaceae > Neostapfia > Neostapfia colusana. The sequence goes on along the minus strand of JASWHV010000009.1, from coordinate 34,610,030 downwards.
CACGCACTGAGCTCCACAAGGAGCAAGCAAGGTCAATGGTGCATTCACACTAGAACAAGCAAGCCAACGCACGCCCTCCAAACTACTGCAACCCTTCCCCGATCTCACGTTTCTTACCATCTCCTAGTCGCTTCCTAAATTTGTTTGTAGTGGAAAACAAGTGGCCAAGGTACGTCAGCAAGCTTTGGGGGAGGGGGGTATGTATCTGTAACCTATAGAGACAGTAGTGGTGCTTCTAGGTACTATCCTTTTAAATGTCATCTTTTCTCTTGCTAATAAAGGACTAATATGCATGCTCTGGGATGTATGTTCCCATATGTGTAGCGAGAATACAACCAAGACCCATATTATTGAAGTGTTTGACTAATCATGATTAAGCGTCGCTTAGTCAACAAATCGGTTGCAAGCTGTCGACCAGAAACAACAAAGCGATTAGGGTGCTCAGGAACCTGGTCACCTGATTTGCCGTCACCTAATCATGATTGAACGTCCAAATTAGGTGTTGACAACTAGTTTTCAGGGAAATGGACCTGATTTTCTTGGCCCGTTAGTTTAAGGGTCATTTTGATCCCAAGTATACAAGCCAAAGCTCTCTTGTTCTCCTTCCCTACACTATTCAGGCCGCCGCCGACAGCTCTCTACAGCTTGTTGCGGCCCCTCTATAGCTTCCACATCTTGTTACGGGTAGTACCTGGGTCTTGTTAGTAATAATCTCATTTTTCTAATATTAATTAGAGTTAGAGATAGAATCCAAGTGAAGTATTAGATTAGAACTCTATGTAATTGGCGCTATATATAACCAACCATCTTTGAGAAGAAAGTAAGGAGAAATCACAGTTTAATCTCCCGGAATTACAACAATTAGTATTCAGAGCGGGGTTAGATCAAGGGCGTCGTAATGGCCAGTGAAGGGGAACCCTAAACCCTAGCCCCTCTGTTGCCGCCGGTGCTGCTCTCAAAGGAAGCTTTCAGCCCGGTGGCGCGCAGCCTGAAGCATGCGCGCACACGGAGAGCGTGAGCTGTCAGGGAAGGAAGTCGCGCGTCGGGGCAGGGGATTGGCGGGCGGCGCAACTTCGATTTAGGCCGGACCTCGATGAGCCTGACGCGAATCTTGACGGAGGCGGTGCAGATCGGGCAGGATTCACGGCGGTCGTCCAGGTCCAAGTCGTGTCGAGCTCTCGAGCGCCAACACTTGGCCATCAGCAGCAGTGCGGGAGGCGGTGCGGCGGCACCGGATTTTGGCAGATTCTGGGACTCGCGGAGGGAAGAGTGTGTGTCGCCAGAGGACGCCGGAGTCGAGGCTAGCAGGCGCGGAACCGTGGCGGAGTGCGCTCTAGTGTTTTAGAGGTGACGGCGACTCTAGCCCAGCGCTGAAGGAGGAAGCGGCGGCTGCTCGGTGGTGCTCGTGACTAAGAATAGGAGGTGGCGGGTGAGGCTATAGTGAGAGCTAGACAGAACAAAGAAGCTTCTCTAGGGTTTCAGGCTGGGCCAGTTGGGCTGCCTGGGCTGAACAAGGACTGTTTTTGCTACCTTCACAGAAAGCATGTTGTCGATTTACTAAACGTACACAGGAGGTGCACATGATATGGAGGGAAAATCAATGGTGCTGAAATATCCCCTGTTAACGAAGACCAATTACACAGCATGGGCTATCAAGATGAAAGTTATTTTGAAGACACGGTTGTAGAGGTGACGAAGAACAATGTTGATCTAAAGCAAGATCAGTTGGGTCTTACTGCCATCTATCATGTTATTGATGAAGGCACTCTCATGCGGATTTCCGAGAAGGAGACAGCAAGAGAAGCGTGTGACTTGATCAAAATCAAGTTCTTGGGTGAAAAACACATGATGGAAGCAAGAATCCAAACTCTTCAGAACGAGTTTGATTTGATGCGAATGAATGAAGGAGACTCCATCGATGACTTCGCCACAAGAGTAATGATCATCATCACAAAGATTCGCGGTCTTAGAGGAAAAGTTGAAGAAAGCTACATCTTGAAGAAGTTGTTGCATGCTCTACTTTCGAAATTTCTTCACATTGCATCCACCATTGAGCAATTTGTGTACTTGAAGGCGATGACTGTGGAGGAACTCTCAATACACATGAGGAACGTGTACATGACTTCAACAACCAAGAGCATGAAGAAAGACTCCTTTTATCGAGAGAGGAGTGGAGAGCAAGAGAGGCTAAGAGTGAGGATAAGCTTCTTTTGACAAGGGAGGAGTGGAAAGCTCAAGATGGTGATCAAAACAAGAAGCAATTTGACAAATTGAAAATTCAATGCTTCGATTATCAAAATCTGGGACACTTTGCCAAAGAATGCTCTAAGAACAAAAAGGAAGATGAGTAGTGTTTCTTGCTTCGGAAGGAATTTTGTTTTAATCTCACACGGAGGTGTGCTTGGAAACAGCCTCTTGCAGAAATGCAGGGAAAGGCTGCGTACAAAAGACCCAATTGGGTCGGACCCTTCCCCGGACCCTGCGCAAGCGGGAGCTACATGCACCGGGCTGCCCTTTTTTTTACGGAGGTGTGCTTGATATAAAGATGTGACCATCTCGAGTGTGTGATCGGAATGAAGATGCGCCTATTTCGAGATCAAGTGCAGGATGGAGATGAGTCCATTCCAGGGTTGAAGATGTGACCAACCCGAATGCGGGTGCAGGTGAAGATGTGACCATCCTGGGGTGTGGTTGAATTCATCCCAAAATTGAGTTGTGTAGGGTATAGATATGACCATCCTAGGAGTGTAGTTATGTCCATCACAAAAGTGTGTGTAGAGTGAAGTGTGTCTCCATCTTAATTAGTGTGAATGTGATCTAGAAAAATGAGATTAGAGGGTCATTGTTAGTAATAATCCTATTTTTCTAAGATTAATTAGAGTTAGAGATAGAATCCAAGTCTATCTCAAGTTAGAGTAGGAGTCTAGGGAAGTGTTAGATTATGACTATGTAATTGGGGCTATATATAGCCAACCATATTTGAGAAGAAAATAAGGGGACAATAGGTCTTTATGGGCCCCCGTGTACTGGAGCAGCCAGCTACAGTGGCAGAGGCTAGAGTTAGGGTTTTAGTTTAGCCTCATGTATATAAATAGGGTCATGGTGTAACCAGAAAATCAAGCAAGAAAATATATTCTAAAAACTACTCATAGCCATCAAGGGAGGACGAGTTGGTAGATCTATCTTGATAATTATCCGTCATAATTTCAACCCTAACATCTTAGTATTTGAGCCAACCTATCTAAGCCGCAACTTCTATAGAAATTAGACATCGACTAGGTACTTGAGTGTCCGAACGGCTAGGTACTAGTTGATCAAGTAGACATCGATTAATCGGTATAGTTGCCCACTTAGATGATCTAACCAGGCCGATTGGTGACTTGGTAGTAGAAATAATCATTTGCTTTAAAACATGGCAAGCAAACACATATCTCTAACAAACCAATATCTACACACAAAATTATATGCTATCGTCAAAACCATAGTTACCATACCAAGATTCTTGAGAAATCCTCAAGAATATTTTATTATGATATGAAATCTTTTAGAATTAACAAGTAGAATGTTGAAAGGAATAGAACTCACCAAACTTGAATCAATGTTCCTGGTGCCTTAGTTTTGGATATGAATGTCAAATGCGATAACAACAAAAACCAAATAGCAGGTTTGACAGGTATGAAAAACTGAACAATCATCAATCAAGATATACAGGCAAGATTTAACATGTTGAATGATTCGATGTGTAGATGAATTAGTCCACAATTAAAAAAACTCAAAATCGAAAGAAATAACTATTGGACCAATAAATTAGAAATTAGAACGCAAATTTTTAAGCGTTAAATGGTGAAAAAAGTGATCAGCGGCTATTTCAGATAGTTTAATTTAGCTATGTTCTATCAAAATTTTCTTCTCCTTTCGTTGCTATTTCTTAAAATGTTTCAAAGTCCACTCAAACCAGCACCCAGGAAAGAACATATATATCCAGTGCACACAAAACCTTGAATCAGTTCAGGGTGATAATGATTATAATAATATACACAGCCTTTTTGAGGCGTCGCCTAGGTGTCCAGTCGGTCCGGAGGCGACGCCTGGTCTGCTCGCCTCGCCTGGAGCAGGCATGGCGCCCGCTCAAGACGCCTAGCCGACGCCTGGGCGCCTAGGCGTCGTTCCAGGCGGACGCCCAGGGCGCCTAGTTCCCAAACCCTAATGTCTAAGGCCCGGCCCACACGTATAGTTTGCATTTTGTCCTCTTCCTCCACTCCTCCAGTCCCGCCGTCGCTCCCTGAGGACCCGGACGCCGCCCCGACCCCCGGACGCCCCCCCCCCGACCGCTGCCCCGAGCCCCCGACCCCCGGCCACCGCCCCGCGGCCCCGGACGCCTGCGGTCCGGCCCCCCACCCGGCTCCCTTGCTTCGGTAGGCTCTCCGCTGAAGCTGTTGTTTGTTTAATTGGTGTGTGTTGCGCAGCTGTGAAGTAATGAATCGATTTTTACCTCTATTTAGGGATGGATCAATCGGTTGGGAGCCAACATGATGATGTGCAGCAGCAGCAAACTGAAGGTCCATCAAATGAATATGATTCATCTAAGGATCCAAAGGGGAAGGCAAAGTCTAAAGATCCAGGGTGGAAATATGGTTTTTGGCCGAATTTAACAAACAAAGATTTGGTGCAATGTTGTATTTGTGGGAAGCGAGTGCACTCCGGCATAAAGAGGTTAAAGCAACATCTAGCCGCTGGTTTCGGGGTGTTGAAAAGTGTCCAAAAATAACCACGACAATAATGAGAGAATGCAAGAATATATCAAGAAGAGTGCAAGGTCCGTGAAAATTATTTTAGATGATGAGGATGAGGAAGAAAGGGATGACGTTGAGGTTCGAAAGGGTACTCGAGATGCATCATCTCGATCTTTCTCTTGTCACTCTTCAGTTCCTAGCTCCAAGACAGCGGCTAAGAGAAAGCAATCTGCTCTTTGCTTCAAACCTGTGGCTAAAGATAAAGAGGTGAAGGTTGTTTCATCCATGATAAAGAAGACACCAGAAGAGGTGGTAGAAGAAAGACACTCAAAACAACCATCTCAAACTTCTATAGAGCGATGCATGAGGATAAAGGAAGAATGAGAGACCACACATGAGCATGTCTCACATTTTTTCTATGAGTGTGGCATACCGTTTAATGCGGTAAATGCTAGGAGTTTTGAAATTATGTTGGAATTTGTGGGACAGTTTGGTCATGGATACAAGCCTCCTTGTATACACCAATTAAGGGTGCCACTACTTGCTAAGGCAAAAGATAAGATTGAGGCTCGTGTCATGAAGCTTCAAGTTGAATGGAAAAAATATGGTTGCACCATAATGTGTGATGGATGGATTGACATGAGGAGGAGACACTTGATTAATTTTCTTGTTAACTGTCCAGAAGGTACATGCTTCATAGAATCTATAGATGTCTCTTCTCAAATTGCCGATGAAAAAATGCTAGCAGCTTTGCTAGAGCGGAAGATTGTGGAGGTGGGTGTGAATAATGTGGTTCAAATTAGTAACCGATAACGGTTCAAACTTCAAGGCAGCATGTAAAATCATTATGGAGAAATATCCTACTATGTTTTAGACCCCTTGTGCTGCACATTGCTTCAATTTGATGCTGCAAGACATTGGTAACAACATAGCACCATTAAAGAAGGCTATCAATCAAGCCAAACTTGTCACAAACTTCATATACAGACACGGGAGGATTCTAGATGTTATGAGGCAAAAGACGGGAGGAAGAGATTTGGTGAGACCCGCAGCCACTAGATTTGCCACTTCTTTCCTCACTTTGCAGTGTTTGTACAAGTTTAAGGATGCTTTGCGACAACTATTTGTGAGCGAAGATTAGAGTAGATGTAAATTGTTTTCGACGGAGGCGGAAAAAAAGGTTTGTGATTGTTTGCTCTCTTTACAATTCTGGAATGCAGTGGAGGATTGTATAAGAGCATCACAACCTTTGCTAGTTGCGTTAAGGATTGCTGATGGGGATGAGATCTCAGCCATGCCAGAGATTGCTGCAGCTATGGATCTTGCTAGAAACAAGATAAGTATCACTCTTGCAGGCAAACCTGCTTTGCTTAAGAGAATAATAGACATTGTTGAGAAGAGATGGGTCCATCAAATGGAGCAAAAATTATATGGAGCTGCATTGTTTCTTAATCCAAACAAGTTTTTTGACATAAGACAAAATGATGTTGAGTATGCTTTTAGACTCCGAATTCAATTCAATGATGTGCTTGAGAAGATGGTGCCTGATAATGATGATTTGCTTGCAAAGATAAGTGATCAAGTGGATGACTATGAAAAAATGAGGAGTTTTGCAAAGCAACTTGCAATGGAACAACAAAAAACAAAGAATCCTTGTAAGTGTTTGTTCTTTATTGTTATCATATTTCATAGAGTTTAATAGTGAGCTAACATGGATATATCACAGTGGATTGGTGGGATGCTTTTGGTGGCCTTAATAGGGAGCTCCAAAATCTTGCAAGGCGTATCTTAGGCCTTTATTGCTCGGCATCCGGTTGTGAACGTAATTGGAGTGTCTTTAAATTTGTAAGCAACTAAACTATAATGACTTTTATACTACACACATGAACTTTACTCATTTGTCTCATTGTTTGTAATGCTTAGTTCCATACGGAGAGGCGAAACCGATTGGAGCATCAAAGATTGAGTGATTTGGTGTACATCCAATACAACATGAAAATCATGGATAGATTTAGGAAGAGGCGTGAGGAAGAGAAATGTTACAACCCTTTGATCTTAGAGGATTTTCAATGGGATAATGAATAGGTTGAAATGAATAATGATGAAGTTTATGCCAGAGAAGATCTTGTACAGTCTCATGTTGATGAAGCCATTGGTGCATCGCATTCACTTGAAGGACGTCATTTGCCAAGAGCAGCCACAACATATAAACATCAGCGCTTTGTAGCTTCAACCTCAAGGTCCTCTATTAATGATGAAGAAGACCAAAGTTTGGGAGAGGAGAAAGATATTGATCAAGACAATGTGTTTGTGTCCGATGATTTAGAGATTGAGGATGATTTTGGTCAACCACCACCACTTCCTTCTAATGATAGTTCCCAAGATGAAAAAAATGAAGGCGGCCTAGATGATTTGAGCTTGATATTGACTAGATGATGTCTCATGGTTATGGTTGAACTTGTCATGGTTATTTTTATCTATGTTGAACTTGTCATGGTTATGGTTGAACTTGTTGGATTTATGCACCTATGTTGAACTTGTTGGCTTGTTGCCTTGTTGAACTTGTCACTGTGGGCTGATCTGCCCCTGGCCCAGGGCGGCCAGAACTGGGCCGTGTGGGTTGATCTACCCCTGGCCCAGGCCGGATCCCCCTTCTAGAAGAAATTAGAGTTTAGTCTTCTTAGAGATAGAATTAGAGATAGACTAAAAGATTGAGTTATAATAGATCAGGACTCTTGTAAGGGGAGCTATATAAAAAAGCCAAACACCCCAGTTTTAGAAGAGATCAATAAAGCAAAATACTTCTCCACCTCAAACCCTAGCCGCCGCCTCTCTCTCCCTCTCTTGGAGCCGCCGCCTCCCTCTGCCCTAGCCGACACCAGGGGCTAGACCCTAGCTGCCGCCACCCCCTTGATCTCCTCTGTTTCTGCGCCACAGATCAAGAACAGAGCAGACGGCTCATCTAGTTTCTCCCCTGTTCAGATCATCCTGATCAGCTCCTGGCGTGGCTGCTTCTCCCTGTGATCTGATCTGTCCCGCTGCCCGCACAGGATCAGAAGCACAAAAACCATCACAAATCTCCTCTGTCCTTCTCCCAAATCATCTCTGATCTTCTCTGTTTAGAGGAGGCTTGTTGTACTGATTTTCAGATCAGTTTAGGCGGCTGGAACAGGAACTCAGAGATAGTTTTGAGGCTAGAATTGCAACATTCGTGGTATCAGAGCCGGTTTTGACCCTAGGTTGAATTCTGCACGATGTCGTCTACACCTACAAGCAGCGACAGCGCCACCGGCCATGCGACACCCTCTCTGGCAGCTCGTGAGGTGAACACCGGGACGGGGTTCCCCGTGCTCACCAAGACCAACTACGCGGAGTGGATTGTCATGATAAAGATCAAGCTGAAGGCACGGCTGCTTTGGAAGGCCGTGGAGGAGGGCAACGTGAGTGAGCAAGAAGATATGATGGCGCTTGACATCTTGGTCAGCGTTGTCCCGCCAGAGATGATCACGACGATAGGAGAGAAGAGGACGGCGAAGGAGGCATGGGACATGATCGCCATCATGCAGGTCGGGGCCGACCACGTGAAGAAGACGACGGCACAACAACTCCGGAAGGAGATCGAAGCCGCTGCATTCAAGGATGGCGAGAGCGTGGAGCACTTCTCCCTCCGCCTGAGCGGCATGCTATCACGGCTTGCGTCGCTAGGGGAGGAGATAGGAGAAGAGAGGGTCGTGGAGAAGCTCCTGCAAGTGTTCCAGAACGCTTCCAACAGATCGTGGTGGCGATCACGACACTGCTGGACGTGTCGACCCTCACCTTGTCGGAGGTGACGGGGCGTCTCAGGGCGGCGGAGAACGCCTTCGACTCGACGCAACAGAAGGGAGGAGTACACGACAGCCAGTTGTACCTCACTCGGGAGGAGTGGGAGGCACAGCGGAAAGAGGAGTGGTCTATCCGCGGGTTCTTCTAAGAGGGGCGGCCGAAAGGCCCCGCCCAAGAAGAACGGAGGCAGGAAGGGAGGTTCCGAGAAGGATATTCCGCGAGACCGGTGCAGGAAGAAGGGCCACTGGGCCAGGAAGCGTCGGTCGAAGCCTAAGCAGGAGGAGCCACAGCAGCAGGCTTTCATGGCGAAGGCGGAGTAGGAGGGCGCCTTGTTCATGACAAGGGTGGCCTCAGTACAGGAGGAGCCTGTACAGGAACGTCCTATGCACCCACTGGAGATAGTGGAGGGACGTGCCTTCGCTGACCACGGGGATGACGACGACTTTGACGACACTCGTTGGTACCTCAACACGGGCGCGACCAACCACATAACGGGTTCACGCGTCGTCTTCTCCGAGCTTGACGAAAACGTCGTCGGAACCATCAAGTTCGGCGACAACTCCGTTGTACGTATCCAAGGGAAGGGTACGGTCCTATTCGCCGCCAAGACGGGTGAGCACAGGAGGCTCACCGGCGTCTACCTCATCCCGCGCCTCACCACCAACCTCATCAACGTCGGCTAGCTGGATGAGGATGGATATAGCATCACGGTGCATGGAGGAGTGATGCACATACGGGATGAGCAGCAGCGTCTCCTCACACGAGTTCAGCGAAACGACAGCAAGTTGTACTCCATCAGGCTCAACATCACACGTCCGGTTTGCCTAACCGCGAGGCGTGATGATGTTGCGTGGCGTTGGCACGAACGCTACGGACACGTCGGCTTCCAGGCGCTTCGAAAGTTGGCACGAGAGGAGATGGTGCTCGGGCTTCCCCAAATTGATCACGTCGATCAATTGTGTGAAGCTTGCTTGGTCGGGAAGCAGAGGCGCTCCAGCTTCCCCAAGCAAGCTCGGCGGCGCGCAGAGCGCTCGACCTCGTCCACGGCAACATCTGCGGGCCTATCACGCCGATGACTCCAGGCGGCAAGAAGATGTTCTTGTTGCTAGTGGATGACATGAGCCGCTATATGTGGCTCTATCTTCTAGCAACCAAGGACCAGGCGCCCTACTTAATTCAGCAATTCCAGGCGACGGTTGAATTAGAGTCCGGGAGGAGGCTGAAGCTACTCAGTACTGATTACGGAGGGGAGTTCGGCGAGTACTGCGCTCAGCACGGAGTAGAACGTCGGCTCACAGCCCCGTATACGCCGCAGCAAAACGGGGTTGTGGAGTGGCGCAACCAGACGGTGGTCGGCATGTTGAGGAGTATGTTGAAGGCGAAGGGTAATGCCCGGGATTTTTTGGGGTGAGGCAGTTATCACGGCCGTCTACATCTTAAATCGATCCCCCACCAGTGGCCTCGACAGGAAGACGCCATATGAAGCTTGGCATGGAGAGCGACGAGCCGTCAATTGCTTCCGAACTTTTGGGTGCATGGGGCATGTCAAGAACACGCGCCCCCACCTGAAAAAATTGGAGGACCGGAGTACTCCGATGATTTTTCTTGGCTATGCTGCAGGGACGAAGGGCTATCGGATGTATAATCCGGCTGATGGGGCACACACATATCACGTGACGTGATATTCGACGAGGCGGCCAAGTGGGACTAGGGAGGAGCAGGAGAAGAGGACTACACCGCCTTCCACGTCAACTCCTTAAGTCCAGCACCTGATGGACCTGCTGTTCCAGCACCTAGAGAGGTGCCGTAGGGTCCGGAGGGGCCGAACAGCACCCCAATAGTGCCCAGAAGGGGCACAGAAGGGTCTGACCAGACCCTAGGAGTCCTTGTGCCAGCCTCCAGGCCAGCTGGAGAGGGTCCAACACCTGTAGCGTCGCCCCAAAGGCCCCTGCGGAGACTGTCCAGCGCAAATCAGGGCTGGGACAGTCCTGCACGGGGGTCAGCAGCAGCGGGGGGTTCCGGACTTGAGGATTCCAGCACCTTCGTCACGCCCCGGAATCCTCCACGGCCCATCTGCTTCGCCACACCGTTGTCGGACCCCGGCAGCAACATCATCGACGCCTACTACGATGACGGTGCGAAACTACGGTTCCGCACGATGCTCAACATGCTTGGAACTCTCACCCCTCCTGGTCGGGCTGAGCGCCCACCAAGCTTGGAGGAGGGGGAGCTCATGTTCACCACCGCAGAGGAGCCCACGTCCTTCGCCGATGCAGAGGAACACCCGTGCTGGAGACGGGCCATGCTCGAGGAGATGGAGTCCATAGAAGAAAACAAGACTTGGAAATTTGTTGATCTTCCTGCAGGACACAAGCCCATTGGCCTCAAATGGGTGTTTAAGGTGAAGAGGGACGAGCATGGGGAGGTGGTGAAGCACAAGGCTCGATTGGTGGCAAAAGGCTATGTCCAACGGCGAGGAATAGATTTTGACGAGGTATTTGCTCCTGTAACTCGTCTCGAATCTGTTCGCTTGCTCCTTGCAGTTGCTGCGCACAAGGGGTGGGAGGTACACCACATGGACGTGAAGAGCGCTTTCCTGAACGACGACTTGATGGAGGAGGTGTACGTCTCCCAACCCAATGGCTTCATCATCGACGGAGCCGAACACAAGGTGTATCGGCTCAAGAAGGCTTTATATGGACTTCGTCAGGCGCCCAGGGCCTGGAATGCCAAGCTCAACGATAGTTTGCTATCGATTGGTTTCCAGAAGAGTACGAGCGAGCACGGGATCTATTTCCGTGGAGCTGAAGATGAGAAGTTCATCGTCGGCGTGTACGTCGACGATCTTGTGATCACAGGAGGAGGCGATCTCAAGAGGTTCAAAGGGGAGATGATGAAGAGGTTCAAGATGAGCGACTTGCGTTTCTTGTCATATTATCTAGGCCTGGAGGTGCGGCAAGCTGATGCAGGGATAAGCGTTGGGCAGGTGGCCTACGCTTTCAAACTTGTCTCTAAAGCTGGCCTGGAGGGATGCAATCCCTGTGCATTCCCCATGGAGCAAGGTCTCAAGCTTTACAAGACAAGTGATAGTCCGTTGGTGCATGCAACGGACTATAGGAGCTTGGTGGGAGGACTGCGATACTTGATGAACACACGCCCGATCTTGCATGCTTGGTCGGGTACGTGAGTCGGTTTGTATAGGAGCCTAAGGAGGAGCACTTTGCTGCAGTCAAACACATTGTACGGTACATAGCGGGTACAATTAACTATGGAGTCTTCTATGCAATAGGAGGAGACATTGAGCTTATTAGGTACTCGGATAGTGACTATGCGGGAGACGTGGAGGACCGCAAGAGCACAAGCGGGGCACCGTTTTGTCTTGGAAACAGCCCCGTTTCATGGCAGTCCTGCAAGCAGAAGGTGGTGGCCTTGTCCTCATGTGAAGCAGAATATATCGCAGCAGCTCAAGGGGCATGTCAGGGTGTATGGATGGCACGACTGATGGAGGACTTAGCTGAAAAATCGAAGGCGCCGGTGCTGTGGGTTGATAACAAGTCAGCTATAGACTTGAGCAAGACCCATGTCGGTACTCTCAGTACCGGGTACCCCCGCGCATAGGAGAAAAACCGCCTAAGGACCTCACGCCCTCCGCAGGGGTGAGCTCCGAAGGCGCCACGTGGCCAGCAGTGCCGGGCCTCACGCCCTCCGCAGGGGTGAGCTCCGAAAGCGCCACGTGGCCAAAAGTGTCGAGCCTCACGCCATCCGCAGGGGTGAGCTCCGAAGGCACCACGTGGCCAGCAGCGCCGGACCTCACGCCCTCCGCAGGGGTGAGCTCCGAAGGCGCCACGTGTCCAGCAGGGCCGTGCCTCCCCTCTCCTCAGAGGCGAGCCCCGGGCCAGCCACGTGGCCAGCAGTACCGGACCTCACGCCCTCCACAGGGGTGAGCTCCAAAGTCACCACGTGTCCAGTAGGGCCGGGCCTCCCCTCTCCTCAGAGGCGAGCCCCGGGCCAGCCACGTGGCCAGCAGTGTCGGACCTCACGTCCTCCGCAAGGGTGAGCTCTGAAGGCGCCACGTGTCCAGCAGGGCCGGACCTCCCCTCTCCTCAGAGGCGAGCCCCGGGCTAGCCACTTGGCCAGCAGTGTCGGACCTCACGCCCTCCGCAGGGGTGAGCTCGGAAGGCGCCACGTGCCGTGCTGCCCACTCCGGCTCGGTAGGCAGCAGGAGTAAAGGCACGACATGCCTTGTCCGATCAAGGCATTCAAGACCCGCGCCTTCCCAAGACGCGGAGACGCGACGCACGCCCCTGTCAGGTGGCACTGTGACCAGTCGTGTCACAGTTAAGACAGGTGCACCATGTCAGAAGCAGTTGACCAATAAATACGGCGACAAGACATCCCCTGTCGTCCCTGCCGTCATCAACCACTACGCCTAGCTTGCGGCACGGGCAGGACGGCAGAACGACGACCAAGAAGCCATTGCCAGAGACAACTACCAGCATTCACTGCAAGATATGGTAGATGGCAGGAAATCTCCCCGGGGCCACCTGTCGGGCCCCGGGGCCCACCTTGTAAGCCGCCCGAGCCTTAAAGTATAAAAGACTCGGGTTGGCAACGTTGCAAAGGGTTAGACAGTTCGGCATTTTGGGCAACTCAGTCCATCTAGATCACCAAGCTTAGAACTCCGGTTCTAAGCTCCGAGCAATACAGCAACCGTGGATGTAGCGTGTTACGCTCCGGCGGCCCGAACCACGTAAAAATTCTTGTGTCAATCCTCTCACAACCAACGCGACCTTCCGAGAGAACTAGCTCCTCCGAAAAAGAACCTCCGTGGGCTGCTCCTAAAGCAGGCCCGGGGGAAGTGTCGACGGCACACTTCGACATTTGGCGCGCCAGGTAGGGGGCTTTTTTCTCTCGAGACAGGTATGCGCCAACGAAGATGACCAAGCTTCCTCACCGGCTGGCTCTTCGTGCCCTCATCACCAAGCAACCCAGGGGGGGCCTGAAGGTGGAGAACCGGAGCCCGGGGCACCGGTCTTCACCGAGCCTCACTGGACGCTCTACTTCGACGGCTCCTCGCGGAAGCAGGGGGGCGGAACCGGCGTACTGCTCCTCACGCCGACGGGGGAGCAGTTCAAGTACATGGTGCGCCTAAACTTCAAGGCAACCAACAACATGGCCTTGACCTGTGCCATGTACCTCGCGCCGACAACACCGTCGTCAACGACCTGTCAACGAAGTCCTCCACCGGAGCCCCGGTGCCTAAAGGAGCCTTCAAAAGGACGTTGCCGCGACCCACAGCCCGGCCTGCCGAACCGGGCGAAGGGAGCGAGACCAGCACCTCGAAGCTGGCAGTCCCGGCGGCCCTGCAGCCATGGTGCCCGCCAAGGATCGTATGCGCCACTGGGGACTCCATGCTACCCAGCGCCCAAGATCCAGAAGCTCAAGTAAGCCCCGATGCATGGACCACGGAGGTCCGGGACTACTTGAAAGACAACATCCTTCCTGATGAACATGCATCTGCTGAACGGATTGTGCGGATGGCTACGAGATACACGCTGGTATCTCTACCGGCGTGGCTCCAACGGCATCCTATTACGGTGCATAACCCAGGAGGAAGGTTGCAACCTGCTCGTAGTAATCCACGGAGGCGAGTGCGGGAAACGCGGATCTTCCCGCACGCTGGTCGGAAAAGCCTTCCGGCATGGCTTCTACTGGCCGACAGCCTCCTGGACGCCGTCAAGCTGGTTAAGAGATGCAAGGCGTGTCAGTTCCATGCCGAGCAGATCCACACACCGGTGCAGACGTTGCACATCCTGGGGTCCTTCCCCAGAGCCGTCGGGGGATACCGGTTCCTCTACGTCGGAGGCCAACCAGACATCCCAGAGCTGGGCCACGGGAAACACCCTTCTTCATGGTATGCAGGGCCGAAGTCGTGCTTCCCTCGGAGATCACCATGGGGTCCCCCCGTGTCCGAGCGTACGACGAAGCCACGCAGGACCAGCTCCTGCGTGAGGACATCAGCCTCGTCGACGAGGCAAGATGGCAAGCAACGCTCCGAAGCGCACGGTACCGGCAGGCGCTCCGGCGCTACCACTAGAGATCCGTGCATGGGAGCTCAAGGAAGACGACCTGGTGTTGCGGCACATGCTTTCTCGAGAAGGGGCCAACAAACTCTCCCCCAGCTGGGAAGGTCCCTTCCGAGTCACGAAAGTTTGCCGCCCCGGGTGCGTGCGCCTTGCTTCCGTAAGTTCTACCCTTAGAGCAGTGGTAGGACAGGTTTATTCTCTCTGTAACAGATCCATAGAGCCCAGGAGCAGCGCTCGGAGCAACTAATCCCCAGGGGGTGGTCCAGGACTACGTCCGGCTTAGCTTGGTCCTGTACCCTAAGTGCGTAGGCCCTGCCCCCCTTCACAATGGGGCGGGTCGTTGCCTCCATGTACGGCCTGTTTTCCTCCTATGGACTTATATGAATGGAAAGAACCCTATCCTACTACGCTTACTTATGTGTTCATTTAAATTACGCATTAATTTTTATGATCACCTTCTCATGCTCAAGACAGTGTACGTTCATCGTATACTCCGTTCTCCTTTCCCACTCTCATGCCTAGTCGGCATTTGCCATCCTGCCGAAGGCGGTTGTGCTTGAGGTACCTGCCAAAGGCTCGGGGGGGGGGGGGGGGGGGGGGGGGGGGGGCCTCTCGGACCTCCCCTTATTAGGGTACTGTGACGCCAGTTGGTCTCCTCCAAGAAAGACCTACGCCAGAGCGGGAGGTCCAGGGTGTGCAGCCTGCTTTGCCTGGCCCTGCACCCAAAGCGTGCGCACTCTGCCTTCCGGGAGGTCCAGGGTGTGCAGCCTGCTTTGCCTGGTCCTGCACCCAAAGCGTGCGCACTCTGCCTCCCCAGCGCTACAGTTTAGTACTAGGGGTCGGACGGTTACACCCTGACCAAGGAGAGAGCCGGACCTCCGGTACCGAGTGCACTGAATTACCCTAGCTCCGTATACCGGCCCAGGACTGTAAGCCAAATAAGACTAAGAGACAGGGAAGGGGGGACCTCTGAGCAGAGTTACCGTTTCCCTAATCGCGTGCAGGACCTCCTAAGAGGCCTCCCGGACCTCACCCCCTCCGCAGGGGTGAGCTCCGAAGGCGGCACGTGTCCAGCAGGGTCGGGCCTCCCCTCTCCTCAGAGGCGAGCCCCCAGGCCTGCCGCGTGTCCAGCAGTACCGGACCTCGCCCCCTCCGCAGGGGTGAGCTCCGAAGGCGCAGAGCCGAGCCTCGCCCCCTCCGTAGGGGTGAGCTCCGAAGGCGCAGACCCGGGCCTCACGCCCTGCGCAGGGGTGAGCTCCGAAGGCGCAGACCCGGGCCTCACGCCCTCCGCAGGGGTGAGCTCCGAAGGCGCGGAGCCGAGCCTCGCCCCCTCCGCGGGGGTGAGCTCCGAAGGCGCAAAGCCAGGCCTCGCCCTCTCCGCAGGGGTGAGCTCCGAAGGCGCAGACCCGGGCCTCGCCCCCTCCGCAGGAGTGAACGCAGACCCGGGCCTCGCCCTCTCCGCAGGGGTGAGCTCCGATCCCGGACCTCGCCCCCTCCGCAGGGGTGAGCTCCGATCCCGGCCTTGCCCCCTCCGCAGGGGTGAACTCCGATGCCAGACCTCGCCCCTTCCGCAGGGGTGAGCTCCGATGTCGGACCTCACCCCCTCCACAGGGGTGAGCTCCGAAGACGCCACGTGTCCAGCGGGGTCGGGCCTCCCCTCTCCTCAGAGGCAAGCCCCGGGCCTGCCACGTGGCCAGCAGTGCCGGACCACACCCCCTCCGCAGGGGTGAGCTCCGATGCCGGACCTCACACCCTCCGCAGGGGTGAGCTCCGAAGGCGCCACGTGTCTAGCGGGGCCAGGCCTCCCCTCTCCTCAGAGGCGAGCCCTGGGCCTGCCACGTGGCCAGCAGAGTCGGACCTCGCCCCCTCCGCAGGGGTGAGTTCCGAAGGCGCAGAGCCGGACCTCGCCCCCTCCGCAGGGGTGAGCTCTGAAGGCGCAGAACCGGACCTCGCCCTCTCCGCAGGGGTGAGCTCCGAAGGCGCAGAGCCGGACCTCGCCCTCTCCGCAGGGGCGAGCTCCGAAGGCGCAGAGACGGACCTCGCCCTCTCCGCAGGGGTGAGCTCCGAAGGCGCAGAGCCGGACCTCACCCCCTCCGCAGGGGCGAGCTCTGAAGGCGCAGAGCCGGACCCCTCACACCCTCCGCAGGGGTGAGCTCCGAAGGCGCAGAGCCAAACCTCGCCCCCTCCGCAAAGGTGAGCTCCGAAGGCGCAGAGTCGGACCTCGCCCCCTCCGCAGGGGTGAGCTCCGAAGGCGCAGAGCCGGACCTCGCCCCCTCCGCAGGGGTGAGCTCCGAAGGCGCAGAGCCGGACCTCGCCCCATCCGCAGGGGTGAGCTCCGAAGGCGCAGAGTCGGACCTCGCCCTCTCCGCAGGGGCGAGCTCTGAAGGCGCAGAGTCGGACTTCGCCCCCTCCGCAGGGGTGAGCTCCGAAGGCGCAGAGCCGGACCTCGCCCTCTCCGCAGGGGTGAACTCTGAAGGCGCAGAGCCGGACCTCGCCTCCTCCGCAGGGGTGAGCTCCGAAGGCGCAGAGCCGAACTTCACTCTCTCCGCAGGGGTGAGCTCCGAAGGCGCAGAGCCGGACCTCACCCCCTCCGCAAGGGTGAGCTCCGAAGGCGCAGAGTCGGACCTCGCCCCCTCTGCAGGGGTGAGCTCCGAAGGCGACACGTGTCCAGCAGGACCGGGCCTCCCCTCTCCTCAGAGGCGAGTCCCGGGCCTGCCACGTAGCCAGCAGTGCAGGAGTATGCGTGGGCCCGCGCGGTTGGGTCGTGCTGCTCTTGCAACGGCCTAAAGGAGTTTCCAAGAAAATGCGCGAGGCAGAAAAGGAGAAGGCCCCACCCCGGGATCGTTATCTCCCCCGAGGTGGGCCTGGGGGCCACTGTCGGTACTCTCAGTACCGGGTACCCCCGCGCACAGGAGAAAAACCGCCTAAGGACCTCACCCCCTCCGCAGGGGTGAGCTCCGAAGGCGCCACATGGCCAGCAGGGTTGGGCCTCACGCCCTCCGCAGGGGTGAGCTCCGAAGGCGCCACGTGGCCAGCAGTGTCGGGCCTCACGCCCTCCGCAGGGGTGAGCTCCGAAGGCGCCACGTGGCTAGCAGTGTCGGACCTCACGCCCTCCGCAGGGGTGAGCTCCGAAGGCGCCACGTGTCCAGCAGGGCCGGGCCTCCCCTCTCCTCAGAGGCGAGCCCCGGGCCAGCCACGTGGCCAGCAGTACCGGACCTCACGCCCTCCGCAGGGGTGAGCTCCGAAGTCGCCACGTGTCCAGCAGGGCTGGGCCTCCCCTCTCCTCAGAGGCGAGCCTCAGACCAGCCACGTGGCTAGCAGTGCCGGACCTCACGCCCTCCGCAAGGGTGAGCTCCGAAGGCGCCACGTGTCCAGCAGGGTTGGGTCTCCCCTCTCCTCAGAGGCGAGCCCCGGGCCAGCCACGTGGCCAGCAGTGTCGGACCTCACGCCCTCCACAGGGGTGAGCTCCGAAGGCGCCACGTGTCGTGCTGCCCACCCCGGCTCGGTAGGCAGCAGGAGTAAAGGCACGCCATGCCTTGTCCAATCAAGGCATTCAAGACCCGCGCCTTCCCAAGATGCGGAGACGCGGCGCACGCCCCTGTCAGGTGGCACTGTGACCAGTCGCGTCACAGTTAAGACAGGCGCACCATGTCGGAAGCTGTTGACCAATAAATACGGCGACAAGACATCCCCCGTCGTCCCTGCCATCATCAACCACTACGCCTAGCTTGCGGCACGGGCAGGACGGCAGAACGACGACCAAGAAGCCATTGCCAGAGACAACTACCAACATTCACTGCAAGATATGGTAGATGGCAGGAAATCTCCCCGAGGCCACATGTCCGGCCCCGGGTCCCACCTTGTAAGTCGGCCGAGCCTTAAAGTATAAAAGACTCGGGTTAGCAACGTTGCAAAGGGTTAGACAGTTCGGCATTTTGGGCAAGTTAGTCCATCTAGATCACCAAGCTTAGAACTCCGATTCTAAGCTCCGAGCAATACAGCTCCCGTGGACGTAGGGTGTTACGGTTCGGCGGCCCGAACCACGTAAAAATCCTTGTGTCAATCCTCTCACAACCAACGCGACCTTCCGAGAGAACTAGCCCCTCAGAAAAAAGAACCTCCGCGGGCTGCTCCTGAAGCAGGCCCGGGGGAAATGTCGACGGCACACTTCGACAAACCCGGTACACCATGACAGAAGCAAGCACATCGATGTCAAGTACCACTAAATACGAGAGTGTGTGGACAGCGGTACTATTGTGCTTGAGCAAATCTCCACTCAAGACCAGATGGCGGACATCTTGACCAAGGCCCTTGGAAGACAGAAGATCGTGGAGATGAGAAGAAGGATCGGGATCCTAGAAGTGGGCCAGTGTTAGGATCAGGAGGAGAATGTGGGCTGATCTGTCCCTGGCCCAGGTCGGATCCCCCTTCTAGAAGAAATTAGAGTTTAGTATTCTTAGAGATAGAATTAGAGATAGACTAAAAGATTGAGTTGTAATAGATCAGGACTCTTGTAAGGGGGGCTATATAAAGAAGCCAAACACCCCAGTTTTAGAAGAGATCAATAAAGCAAAATACTTCTCCACCTCAAACCCTAGCCGCCGCCTCTCTCTCTTCCTCTCTTGGAGCCACCGCCTCCCTCTGCCCTAGCCGCCACCAGGGGCTAGAACCTAGCTGCCACCGCCCCCCCCCCTGATCTCCTCTGTTTCTAAGCCACAGATCAAGAACAGAGCAGGCGGCTCATCTAGTTTCTCCCCTGTTCAGATCATCCTGATCAGCTCCTGCCGTGGCTGCTTCTCCCTGTGATCTGATCTGTCCCGCACAGGATCAGAAGCACAAAAACCATCACAAATCTCCTCTGTCCTCCCAAATCATCTCTGATCTTCTCTGTTCAGAGAAGGCTTGCTGTACTGATTTTCAGATCAGTTTAGGCGGCTGGAACAGGAACTCAGAGACAGTTTTGGGGCTGGAATTGCAACAGTCACTAGAATGAGACTGCATTTATCTAGAATTTTTGGAAGTCTAGTATTTGCTGAAATGTACCTGCAGGGCTGCAGTTCTACTTCTACACTTAGCCAAAATGCCAAATTAAAACTGGTAGCCTGGTGGACGCCTAGGCCGGCGCCTAGGCGTCCAGTCGCCTGGCGGACGCCCAGGCGTCCAGGCACCAGTTCACAACACTGAATATACAAACAAGCATTAGTAATATGTAAAACAACATCACTACTAGAAAAATGCATAAACATCTTTCCAACCAAAAGCCATTTATACCTGCACGTATTCAAAATTATTATCTTTAAAGGAAGCATCCATGACCGGTCCAACAGGTCTGCTCTCTTCAACCTTTGGCTCCTGAGACGAAGTGAATGATCTCATAATCAACAAATAACATCACAAAACAGAAAAAAAAAACTTCAAGCTTGTAGACATGCAAACCTCAAACTCAGGAAGGGATGGCATCATCTCATGCATATTTGTATAAGGATTGTCAACCTGGAACCCTTCAAAGTTTTTCATCATCGGTGGATTGTCAGTCTGTGTTGAGATAAAACTTGGAGGTGGTGAAATACTAGAATCAACATTGGTCTGAGAAGGTACTGGATGTGAATCCATATGAACATTTTGAGGAGCCAAATTATTCATGTTGGTTGTATCATGCTCCAACTGTGCAAGTGGGTAGAGTCCCTCCTCAATCTTGGACGGGTCATCAACCTTATCTTTATGTGGAAATTCATTTTGTGCAAGATTTCTGAAGAATGACCATCGCTGTGGTTCATAATTAGGCATGTTCAGGCTATGAACGGGATCAATGAAAGGACTGGATGATTGTGCTGCATAGTTGGCAAAGAAATCAGAAAGAATGTCAGGTGAGATCTTCTCATCAGTATCAGCAGCAATGTCTTTATTCTGTGTGTTAGGGATAATAGGATCCTTGTGGGAAACATCCACATAGCTGGTGGAAGATGGCACAACAGGTCCATGTTCAGCATCAGTTGTGAGTGCAGGCTTGGGAGCATCCCAACCAACATGATGTGACACAGTAAAATGAGACCCCAGCTTAGTAGTTGTTTCTAGATCATGAGAAGATTCCACATCCAGTTTGCCTTTAGCTATAACCTTTTCTGCTGCATGAGTAACTTGATTTCTATTAATGTCATTTGAGGACCTCTGTTCGCCAAGTACTTGTTCACTGAATGCAGATGTCTGTGGTGCAGAATTAACAGATTCTTTCTCAAATTCTATCAGGCTATCGTCAACGGTTGGGTTGTTCAAATTTATTTCCTGGGACATTAAATTTGATTTTTCAGTCCCATTAAATGCAGGGTCAATATTTTCAGCAATGTGTTCATTTGCATCAACAGACTGTGATTGAAGAATCAGAAATTGAGGATTTAGTGAGTCATCAGACTTGGATAACCGGTTCAGAAACCCTGCCTGCTCTCTTGGAATTCGCTCTGAATGAAAAACTCGTCCAGGGTGAGGTGGTAGATTCTTATAACTGTGTTCCATCATACCAACCTGAAAATCAGAACAGCCATATACAAAGGCTTCAATGGATTGTCGACCATCTTCACTAATCTCTGAGCCCTGTGTTGTAGACCTAACTCGTGATGCTGAATAAGTCTCTAGGCTCTTCACGCTGTCACTTGGTTGGAGACAAGATGTCAAACCTTCCTCACCTGATACAATAGTGGGGACTCCTGAATGCATATAATTTGAAACAGAGGAGTCATGATAGGTCATAGGAGCACTCAGATTCTCAAGCGATTGAAAATAATCTAATTCATTATTTTGATCAGGCATTTTAGCAGGAGCCCTTTTTTCATCCTTCAATGATCCTTCAGCTATACCCTCATGATAAGACTGTTGATCCACCCATGGCAGTGAAGCAGTTCCTGGGTAAGGAGCATACTGGGTAGCATATCTATAATCAGATGGTGCAGATAGAGGAATAGAAAGCTGGCCCTCAAGAACATACAATCTTTCACTTGATGTTGGGAAAGAGTGATCAGAACCCAGATTCTGCATCCCATGGCTGGGATAAGAATGCAAATTTGCAGTTGTAACACCGGGTAAATCTGGTGGATTTTGTCTTGGGAGCACAGCAGGAGGCACAAAATTAGATGCATTAACTGGATGCAAACTTGAGCTGTCCCTACTTAAGC
This sequence comes from Neostapfia colusana, assembly GCA_030760725.1. Taxonomy (NCBI): domain Eukaryota; kingdom Viridiplantae; phylum Streptophyta; class Magnoliopsida; order Poales; family Poaceae; genus Neostapfia; species Neostapfia colusana. The sequence goes on along the minus strand of JASWHV010000009.1, from coordinate 34,588,223 downwards.
TTGCCTGACCACTATCAATATCGAGATTAATGAACTGCTCAAATTCATTGATAGATGTGTTTCCTAAACCATGCCCACTTGAAGGCTTTGCAGGTCCCCCATCCATGCCATTTATGGCAGCAACATACTGGATTCCAGAATCACTATCCATACTACCCAGACTAAAACTCATGTCATCAAACTCAATGGAGGAAACGAGAAAGATCCTCAGCTTCTGGGAACCATCGCCACTTTCAAGGAAGCTGCACTCATCCATCATGTTTCTCAAATCTTCATCATTAGAAACTGAGATCAAAGCATCAAGATCTTCACCAGGTAATTGATACTTGATAACATGAGGTTGATTATAAATTGCTGTTGTCTTCAGTTTAAGCTCCTGCCAAGAAATCCTCCTACTTATTCGAATTATATGTGTCTCACCACCAACATACCTAAGCTTCCCATCGCTTGGTCGGGGCAATATTTTGCCCCCAAAGCTACAGAGAATTTTTAACCTTCTGGATGTATCTGAGGTCTCAGAAGAGGCATATCCAATAGACAGTCCCTGACTACTTCCACCAATGGATGGAGCTCGCGGAACTGACACAGTTGACATGTACATACTTCTGTTTTTGTTTTCAATGGAAGGTTTCCTTTCAACGACATCTGTTTCCTGATTATCTGAGGTCAAAAAGACTGATGCATCAAATATAGTTTCTGCTCTTGTACGATGAGCACCAAGGCTTACTCTAGAATCTTTGTGAACAGCACCAGATGTAGTATGTTGATCCTGAGACATGCCAGGAACAACATGTTTCTTGGGTATAGCTCGATCTCTCATGAATTCAAGAGCAAACTCCTCCCCAGTTTGAATTGAAAAATTGAGGACAGGCTTAACTGTACCTCCAGTAGGGTATTCTGGAACTGCAGAACTGGCATGTGCTGAGCTTGAGGATTCATACATAGCAATTTGGGATGTAGAGCGAAGATCTTTTATTGGTTCCATGAAGCTATCTTGGGTAAAGTATAAAAATCAAACAGGATCTAAAATTCATCATTGCCTTCACCTTTCAGCTGATAATAGTTCATTGCAATTTATCTTTCTTCTATCAGTTGGAGACCGTAAGTAGTAACTTAACCTACATCAAAGAAACACAACACCAATGGTTAACAATAATGCAACAGTAGTGTGTAGAGATGGAAATACCAAACATCTAGGTAAAATTTATGGAGTACAACTGCAGTTGATAATATGCAGACAATATTAAAAAGTATCCAATCTAAAATACTAAGTCTATATCAAAATGAAGGAAACAATTTATTTGGTAGGTCATTGGGTGATGGTACAACACAGGGCTAGAGCAAGGTTTGCATTCAAGACAACGTCTGAGAAGAAAATCAGAGCTCACAAATTCATTCTACAGTATTACAAACCAAGGGGAATATACATACAAAAAACAATGTAATATGTCCAACCATTAAGAAAAAAAAGCAACGAGTCCAGACTCAGTAGAATTATAATTGCACCAATGATGATAACAGATGGTATACTCCCAATGGCAAGTTGCACAAGTTTTAGTGCTCCCTTAGGTAATGATTGAAGCATGAATAGATGTTATCCGAAGAAATGCAGTAACAAACGAGCACAACAAACAGCTGGCTACTGAACTTGTTTGGGGCAATTCATCTGGAAATTACCATAAGTAGTGCATCAGGCAGTGCTATATGAGCCGCCCACAAAATAGTGTTATGTATTCTGGTAAAACCTCCCCTCCCAGAACTACACAGAGAAACAACTTGTAGTAACCAAGGCTGCTCTTGTTTCTGCATCCACCATGTTCTGTAATCTTAAGAAGAAACTTGCCATATTAAACTGGGAAAGTTACAGAGTGGTATCGCAATTAACAATCAACAGGACTGAGTATGCACCCTATGCACAGAACCAATCCAATTCCACATAAAAGATCTACTACTCCACTCAAGGTATCAAAGCAAAAGAAACAGTCAAAGCAAGATAGCATAACTGACCAGACAGAAGCGAAACCACTACGACTGTGTCTCTCACAGAGGAAGGAAAGCGGACTCCGGATTGATGGCTCCTGCCACAGATGTTCGCTGGTTAAAATTAAGTGAACATCAACAGCACTAAGAAACTGCATTAACAAGTGTGCGAATCACATGGCGGGCTAGTGCGAAGCAAGTTCATTTGTACCATATTACAAATGAGAGGCTCATGCAGATGAAACTTTCTCAAGTAGTAAAATAGGTCCTACCGAAAAAAAATACAAGTGATACGTAATGCAGACACAACAAGTGCAGATATTGTGGCATCCCCCAGCACGTGGCACTGCCACATTAGAGAGCCCAGTTAAAAACAAAGAGCTCTATACTTCGGTAACCCAAGTGCCACCACCGGGCCCACGCACGGTAAACAACTCCTGATCATCGACCAAGACAGACCTAATCTATGCACCAACCATGAAATTTAAACTTACGAAAAGAATTCTACATGTAACTGATAAGCTCTACCGATTCTTTCGCTTGAAAACTTGCAGCGCCGATCAGGCGGCCCTGAAGTTCCATTGACGCCCAACTGCACCTACGGAACTGACTTTAGCAACCAATCTACGCGACGGAAGGATCACGTACAGTCCCGCATCAACCTACTAACCACTCAAGGCTGTAGCACGAGAGGAAAACAAAAAGAAAAGCTTGATAGGAACTCACCGAAGGCAGCGAAACCAGTACACCGAAGAATACGGGCAGGCACCGGACGGATGGCGAGGCGTCTTCACCCACAGGCGCCGGGAGCGACAGCGGCGGCGGGCCACGGGAACGGAGAGGATAGGGTTTCGAATCAAGCAAGCTGCAGGTCGGAGGAGAATGGTTTTGGGAGGGGAAGGAGGGGGAGGGGGGAGAGAAAAAATGAACGGAAAGGAGAGGATGCTGACTCAGGGGCGGCTCAGGGCACACAGCACAGCGCCGCACCGCGCTGCGAGCCAAATGATGATGTGTTTCTGCGTCTCGGGTAAGGTGGGGTGCTTATCTGGAAACCTGCCCTGCCACCAAGGATACACGTAGAGTTGGTAGAGTGCGGCAGCAGCCGGCAAGGCAAGCAACCGTTACTGTGCTGCATCTACGTTTTTCTCCCTCGGGTTTGTTATGCTTTTCTCAGATTTTGTTTTGTTCCAGAGCTCGATTTGTTGTTTTCTTTCTCTGATTCGATCCGTTCCAGAGCCTTTAGTAGACGAAAAAAAAAAGATTACCTTTTTCTGTTGGTGGTGATGCGTGCACCCTTTGTTCTGATGGGTTTGTTTGAGGGTCTTGTCTTTTTTGTCATATTTTTTTTATTATGTTACGAGCAGATTGTGTTCAAATGTGACTGAGATAACACGTGTTTGATAAATGTAAAGGTAAAGCAGTGTGTACAAGCTAGATGTGTTTATATAAAAGGTACTTGGAGGGATTGTTCGAATATCTTGGTTTGCTCAAAACGGATTTATGAGACATTACCGTTTTGTAGATTAAGGCATATAAGATTCATGAAGGTGTCTTGTGTACCATTTTGTTATGTTTTTTGTCTTTGTTTAGATTTGTTTGAGTACAAAGTTGCTCTTACTTTTGTTCGAACGGTGTCCTCTTGAAGGGTTTTGTATCTTTGGCTTCATCCGAAATACACTATGGCACAATACGAAGATGCAATGAGTTTTTAGCCCCAAAGTCAGTTGGGATAATCTATTCAGTATTGCGGTGTCTATAATTGTTGAGTAAAACCAACAAGATCTGAGCCAAAACTATTTCTACCGAAAAGGAGAATCAGGACCAGTCCACTTCAAAGTATAGGGTTTTATTTGAATGTTATAGCATTTACAAACTATGGTACGTGAGAACCGTATGATTTTCACTATTGCATCCAAAATATACTATAGTTTCGTAATACTATAGTTTGGTACAGTTTTAACAAAAACTGAGGTGTGTTTATATGTTCAAGTATATAGCACACTAATATTTGGAGTGACAACCATGATGTTGTAGAATTTTAGTTGATGTCTAGAAAGGTTAGGAGTTGGTGATTGAGCTTATGTGAAGATTATGAAAGCCTTTATAAATTTATACATAATTTTAAACTCTTTATTTAAAAGACATCACGTGAGTGTTCATGTTCTCACTTACAATATGAGACGTGTATGAGGAGCACAGGTCGTGTGGCGAATCCTATATTCAATCGAGAGTGAACTGTGATTTAGGCAATCATCCTTTCGAGATTACGGAAAAACATAAATGGGTATTGTTGATCCTTCTCTTTACATCGTATTGTACTGTACATCCGCTATGCGACTCATCCTCAGCCCCGTCCTGAGCACCTCGGCGTCCTCCCAGAGCACCATCATTACCCCATGGTCCGGGACTCGTGCGTTGCGTCCTGGAGCCGGAGGGAGCGAGACAGTTCCCATGGGTCCCGGCCCTAAGTAACATCTCCACTGCCCCATTGGTCTGCGGTGGGGCATCCACGATGATGGGGATGTCGCGTGGAAGGCGGCCATCAATTCCATCATGGCAGTGGGGTATGGGGTTCGGCGTCCCGGTCGGCCACAACGGCTCGGCGAAGGCGTCATTGTGAAAACGGCGGGGAGTTGGTGAAGCCGTAGACGCCTAGTCCTGCGAATTGGGTCGTGGCTCGGTCGTGCTTCAGGCCATTCTGGCCCGTGGCCCGAAAGCACGTCGGGCCTACTCATGCCGGGCAGAGCGAAGTCCACAAATCACGACCCAACCACGGCTCGTGACACGTCGGGCCAACTTCGGGTCGTGCTCAGTAAAACACAATTTTTTTAAAAAAAATCTACCAAAAATACAGGAAAATCACAATATATTAAGTGGAACAAAAAACAAAAAAATTGTCTAGATAAGAATAGGTTACAATATTTATTGATAAGTTCATGCACACGCACAAACACAAAGACAAGCCAGTTTTTTGGGGGAGAATCAAATTTTATTGATAAGTTCATACAAATTGTCTCGTTAAAAAACTTACACTCATTGTGAGCTCCCTTCGTAGGAAAAAAGTAGAGTTTGTTTGAGTTTTCTTTCTACAATCTACAATACATTAAAAACAACATCATTTAGACTCATCTAGCTCAAGATCCTCTAGGGCTTTCATAATGTCTTGATCCTCTAGACGGTGTTGATCTCTAGATTCCGCCGCCTCCCAATCCTTAAGACATGTGAGACACTCAACCATCTTGGGTGTAAGAGAGGACCTACAAGAGAGGCTGAAAAAAATAAACGTTGAATCAAAATAACATATGGTGAAGGAAAATGATCTACTTTCTACTCACCTCCTTTCTTCTATTATTCTTCCACTGAGCTAAATATAGCTTCAGAAGAGACACTAGAAACCAGAGCAAGTAGAACATCACGTGTAAATTGGGAGAGCATCAAAAACTGACGTTCGTTGTCTTTCCACCACCCTAAGAGGTCCACCTCAACATCATCCTGAAAATCAACATAAATGAAAGGGTAAATATATATATATTCTGGTTTAGGGGTTCAAAAAAGCAAAATATATACCTAAAGTATTGGATCATAGCCACTTATTCTATATCGAGATAGTGGGACAACTCCGCGCTTGGATTCCAATTTGACCTAGAGGACTGTGAGGATGTAGTAGAAGTTTTTTTGGACTTTAATTTTTTCCACATGTCAGCTGCCATACTTCTCCTCTTTTCACTTTGTTGTGCTTTGACTCTAGGGCGCGGTTGACCATATTTATGTTGATACATACTAAATACTCAAAATATCTCGGACTTAACATGTGAGTACGCAGATGAGTAATCAAGATCAAGTTTGTCACCAATAAATTTTAAAGTGGCCTCTAATTGCTCTAGTTTTTTACGTGGATCAAAAATGAGAGCAAAACAATAGAGATGTGGGATAGCATCAAAATATTTAATGTATTTTTGCTTTCATTTCTACAAAAATAGTAGCAAGTATTTCATCATTCTCATATTCATTAAAAATTTCAGTAAAGGTCATGAGCCATTCAAATAGAAGGGGAGAGGTGGGATAATAGATATCGGACAACAAGGTTGTTGCATTATAGAACAGTTTCAATAGGCGAATATGTGATGCCATAATCCAATCTATCTCATGAAGCACTATACCTGCATCTTGAGCATTCATAAAAGTGGTGAAAATATGCCATACCCTTTTAATTTCCAACATGGTGTATGTAGAGTTCTATCGCCCTTTCATATCTAGTGAAAACTTCTTTAGTTTCAACCCCTTTACATGACAATATTCCCTGAAATTTTGATAAACCTGTGGAGAATTCAAAAGATATTGAATGGCACTACGTATATTATCAATACATCCACTTGCCTTTGCCAAGCCAACCTGCACAATAAGATTGATGTGGCACACACATCTTTGATGAAGAACATACCCACTGATGTAGCTTTCAATATGTGGCTGAAGTATATCCATAGCCCTAGTGTTAGCCGATGAGTTATCAAGAGTAATAGACATAATCCTATTTTCAAAACCAAATTCTCTAATGACCTCTAGCACATGTGAGGCAATTGCCTCACCAGTGTGATTCTCATTAATGACCCACAATTATAAAATCTTTTTGATTAGCTTATACTCATGGTCTATGTAATGAGCAACAACACTAAGATATTTTATCCTCTGGTGTGAAGATAACCAAATATCTGATGTTAATGCAACAAAAAATGACATGCTCTTAAAAGTTTGTTTCAACATCTCTATTTTATCCTTGTATCTTTTAATTATATCATGTCTAGTAGTTTTCCTATAAACATTACTATATTGTGGATAAGAAGCTTTCTAAACCATTCTTTCAAAAATAACACTTTCACCCATACAAATAGGTTGATCCTCAGTTGCAATATACCTAGCAATTTCAGAACATCTACATTGGCATTATAAACCCAAGTACTTACAGAGCCGTCGGGCATAAAGTTCAATTGAGTTTGTGTTACTCCACCTTCGCGTAAAGCAAGATTATTTATACATCCAACATAATGGTGATTCAAATGACCCGTGCCACTACTCAATACTGCAGAAAGAACCTTTTTTTAGTATTTGCATGTAGCAAAAACAACAACACTTACCATTGACAAATTCATTGTTCTCAATGAAGTGTTGCCAACATGTCGCTCTACTTCTCCCACCCGAAGTGGTGGAAGATGTTTGACCACCTTCATTGCTAGGGCTAGGGCTGAATGACGCAGGCGCGGGTGTATCAACGGAGAAGCACTCCGTACCTGTATCATTCAAATTATAGGCATCACCTTAACCTTCCTCTTCCTCGTAGGCATCCTCACCTTCCATATGAATATCATCCATCCCGTAGTCTCCCATGCTTGGGGACATGCGACATGGATCGGGTTACTCAGCCTCGGGCATGGAGGGCATGCGCCGGTCACGACCACGGACACGGTGCAACGATGTCGCAATCTTTTTCGTATTACCATTACCCCTAGATGGAAGCATCTTGCTCGGGCGTTGGGCGTCGGCCGTTGGTGGCGAGGCGGATGTGGCGACGGTCGGGAAGGCGAGGGCGCGTCAATGCTGGGGCGAGGCGGCAAGGCGGTGGCACGGGATGGGGAAGGCGGGGCCGTGGCGAGGCAGCAAGCTGGCAAGGCGACGGACGGGGAGGCGGGGTGGGGCGGTGGCGTGGGAAGGTCAGGCTGTGGCGGTAGCGCAGGATGGGGAAGGCGGGCCCGTGGCGAGGCGGTAAGTCGGCGGCTGGGAAGGCGGGGCGTGGCGACGATGCAGGAAGGCTAGGCCGCGGCGGCGACGGTGGGTGTCGGGTGCGACAGTGCAGTGAGCCGGCGACTGCGTGGCGGCGGGTGGTGCCGGGTGCGGGACAGGGGCGCGCAGAGGCGGGGCCTGCGCAAAACCTAACAGGAGTGAGCGAACCGAGAACCCGAAAATCCCACTCCCACTCACATTTCACTGTTGCGGGCCAACTTTGGGCCGGTGGCTTTTTCGAGCCAATTCAAAATTTCGGGCTGGTTCGTGTCGGGCCAGCCCGAGCACAGCCCAAAACTTTGTGCCGTGTTGTGCCGCCCGTCCTGCCCGATTCCCAGGCACGGCACGACCCTAAGTTTTGTGCCGGGCCGGGCCATGGGACATGCTGCCTCATCGTGCTTTGGCCCGCCCGAGTTTGGCCCGGCCCAATTCCCAGGACTACAGCCACCTTGGCTTAAGCTATACCAGAGCAAGTACCTTTCAAGTTGGTGATTCATATATTTTTATTGTTTCTTACAGAAATTGGTGCCACTATGTACGGTATAATTTCAGGTAGCTTGATTAGATTTCCTTTATTTCTTGATGGGATGAAGTGATGAATTTTACATGGGTCGAATGCACAAGTCGTGGTCTCGAAATCGAATACCTTCGTGTCACTGGAGTGGTGCATTGCCGCTCTACCCAATCAGCATCATTGAGGCACAGGTGTGGGTACTAGAAACATGAATCCTAGACCTTAATACACAATCATATAACACTAAGTACACATTGATATGTAAAATTCATAAAAAACGGTTAATATAAACGGGCAGAGCTTGCACGGAATGTGCTGAGTGTAAGTCAGCAGAGTCTAACCAAAACAATTCTCCTCGCCCTGCTCCTCAATCATCGTGGGCTCTAGCGATATGCATAATATAATACAAATAATTTGTGATAATATAATATTGATTTTGTGCAAGTGCTTCCATGAATTTTTGAGCTTAAGAATCATGATAAGATCAGAATTTGCATTGAAAGTAAATCAAACTTTAATTACATTATTTATGCTATGCATATTTAGAACTTATATTAATTAGTTGCATGTGATTAATCAATTTCACCCTGTTACACTTACAATCTGGATATGGATGATTTACTGACTGTAGAGAATAGGTTAAAGTGTATTATAAGAACTTTTGGGGACTTTTCATGCCATAATTTATTTTCTGGAATTTAAATGGAAGAATGTGATTAGCATTTATTTCAGACTAATACACAAGACAAAACAATCTGATATTTTTACTGAGAGATACTAAATACATATATAATCACTTTGAAAAATATTAGATTTTTCTGACAGTTGGATTTTATAGAGTTTAATTTTCAACATATACTAGCTTATGTAATTCTATCATGGTACAGAATATATTTATACAAAATAACACTTCTAATATATGGATCTGGCCATAACAATTCTAACTAAATTTATTTCATAATTGTGTGAGACTTTTAGCATTCTCTATGCATTTTACAAATTTTATACCACACTCTCTGGAATTTAATAGCAGCAATCAATTAATATTTATTTAATAAAAATATACCATTCCCACTGAGATAATTATCGTACTTGGATATATATGGTATGTAAGAGTGGGTTCTACAAAATTTTCAGATTTTCAATGTTTAGGTTTTACCACAAACTATTTTACCATATTCTTAATGAAAATGTTAAAAAATATAGTATACTTTCATGCAAAATAAACATGCCTAAAAATTGATCTGGTCACAAGGGTTCTACCAATTTTTATTTCACATTTTCTGAAATTTGTAACATTTTCTATGGATTTTACAAGTTTACGATATTTTTTGGAATTATTTTTGAAAGGAAAATCGCTGGAAATTGGCAAGACAAATCGAGAAGAATCGAGACGGCGAACACACCTGACTTGGGGAAGAAGGCTTGAAATTAGTCCTATTCACCATGGGAATGGAGAAGGGAGTGGTGAGGGATGTAGAGCGAAAGCGGGCGCACGGTTCTACGAGGTCGCGTGGTGCTAGGGTGCGGTGAAACGGTGTGGCAGCGGTGAGCTAGCACGGCAGCTGCTGGTGTGTGGGTGGCGGGGAAAAGAGAGAAGGGGAGGCACGACTGAAAAACCGGGGCAACCGATGGAGAGGGAGAAGGAGAAGGTGACCATGTGAAGAGATATGGGTTTTTAACCCCTCGCTCCACCTCGTTGTCCCGGACACCATGGCGCGTGCGTATGGGCCATGCAGCGAGACACTGCTTCAACATGAATATGGGAGAGGGAGAGTATGACAGGTCGGCCCCACACTATTTTCTTTTCTCCTAAATTTCTTTTCTATCAATTCTTGCTTAATCCAAAATAAATAAGTAGGGACGTCCTAAATATTAAAAAATTGTAGAGGGTGTTCTTATTATATAAACTTCACATTGGTGAATAAAAATTTGAATTTACATATGAAAGTTTTGAATTGCAATTCTTCTCTTTGATTAATTGATTTAATTATGAAATATACCTAACCAATTTAGGAAGTTTCATGGGGAAGTGTTATAAATTCCTAAATTGAAATCATTTTGTGTGAGATTTTTATTTGATGTAGTTTGCGTGCACAAGTTTTAAAATTTAGTTTGCCTTTCACCAATTTGAGCTTCACTCAAATTCAAATTTTAAAATTTGAATTCCTCGTGGTTTTAGATGTGTGCATTTTTAATAATAAGGAATGTTACAACCCTCCCCCCTCAAAGAAATATTGTCCCAAGATTATAAGGAGTGAAAGAGTCTAGATGAGGTTAGGGTTACTAAAAGAATTATGACAACAATTTCGGATAATTCGACCAGGGACATTCTTCTCGACCCCACATGGCTTCCTCCCTAGAGTGCTTACTTCACAGAACCTTGTAAATCTTGATGTTCATATTTTTGGGTGACCTAGTCTTTCTGGTTGAGGCTTTTAGCACGGCGCTCGGCATCTGCGGGATCAGGATGAATAGCTTCTAATATCTTTCATTCGAACTTCTGTCGGGGCTTTGTGACATTTTCTTAAACGAGATACATGAAAAAGATTGTAAGCTCCATATAAGGAAATAAGTAGCTCCAAATAAGAAATGAAGAGTCCATATTCCTCGATGATAAGAAATGGGTCAATGAATTGCGGAGTTAACTACCCCTTTTCACCTAAACGTTGCACCCCCTTCATTAGAGAGACATGTAGATATTCGTGATCTCCCACTTTCAAGATTATAGGGGTGACATCAGTTATCCGCATAACTCTTATGTCGAGATTTTGCTGCTCTTATATGAGCTTGAATAATCAACACTTGCTCCTTGTCTTCTTTGAACACAATGACAGGCCTTCAGGGACAGGTGTAATGGTTCTTGTTCCTTGTCTTGTTTAGCCGGGTCATAAGGATTTTGTGTAGGATTTCGTAAGACCAATCAACGAAAGTAGGAAATGAATTAATAGAGTCACAAAAGTAGGTAATCTCTTTCAAATATTTAAGGAATTAGTATTTCCAACAAGTCAAGGATTGAAACTCAACTTTAGCATGACAACAAAGGGTTAAGCATGCGGTTCCCCTTAGGTATTTCAAATGGGAGAGACAAGCAAAGCATATGAGAACGAAAAGGTTTTAGAAGGATCGAGTTTATCATACAGAGATTTGTTTGAGGTAAATAAATAAATAAAACTAATTTTACTTTTCCAAGTTCCTAATAGGTTTGCTTGAGGTTATGCCGTCTTGACAATAGGGCATTTTCTTGACCGATGAGAATCCTTTTTGTTACAGATGACACAATCTAGCTTGGTTGTACATTCTTCTACGACATGACCATTGCATTTGCACCGAATACAATATAGATTCCTTAGCTTTTCCGGTTTCTGGGTTGGTTCTTGCTCCTATTGCTACTTTTCTTGAGGTTTATCAACTATCTTCCTAGTAGACTGATCTGTACGCTCAGGGACCTTCACAAAAAGATCCTCAACTCACTCAGGATGGAAGTTTGATTTGTTCATCAGCCTCCAACATCGAGTATGCTGATTGGATGCGTTCCACCAGGGCGGCCTTAATTAACCATCAGTACCGGCTCTATATTTCGGATGGCCCTAAGCCAAGTCGATCACATGGACCCCTAAAATTATATACATGTATGTGCATATCAATTTATACAAGTCTATTTTTAATTATAATTTATCTACAGATACATTCTTACTTTAAGACTTGTAATAATAAGTGTTGAACACTTGAGCAATATTATATTATGAAAGAAATGTGATAAGAGTATCAAAATAAAACAAGTATGTATGCTAGAATGGATGTATGATTACCTCAAATAAGAATGAGATTCCAATTACTTTATTAACAACAGTATTTCAGTGCTTCGTAAAAAAGGTTCTTTGGGCATTTTTAGATGCAAACTCATTTAGAACAGTATCAAGATCAATGTTGTCCAAAATATCCATCTTGACACAACGAAACCAATCCATTCAATCTGACTTGTAACATAGTCGACCTCAAATAATTTTTCAGTAGTTTCAATTTAGAAGAACTTTTTTCAGGTGAGGATACAGTCACAGGTATAGTCAATAGGATCCTATATGCAATAGAGACATTTGGATAGCGTCAACAGTTGTAAATAATCAATGAATTTCATGTGCTGATGTTAAATTATTTGGCAAAGTCACTTGTAATACTTTTAATTCATAGAAAAATCATCAAGATCAATATCAGATGATTTACCATGGGCAAACATTTCTGCAAAAGCAGTACAACATTTCTGTAGATGTAACACCCTCAAAATACTACCATGCATTACATACATTTTTCATATAGAGAAGCATTTAAAAAGAAGAAAAAATAAAGAGAGAAATATAGAAGCAAATAAAATAGTAAAAGGGAATAAAAATAGAAAATAATGGAAATAAATAGAAAAGGAAAAGAAGTAAAAAGAAAAAGAAAAAATAAATAAAATAGCCAAATTGGGCCACCCCAGTTTTCCCGAAAATTCCTTAATTTTCGCCCAAATTCCCCTCTCCCCTAATTTTCCAATTTTTCCCAATTTTCCCAATTTTCCCCAAATTCCCATTCCCCTAGGGAATTTTCCCCCACATTTGGGGGAGGGGGTATTTCCCCCCAAATTTTGGCCGCACCAACTAGGGGGGGGGAACCCTAATGGGACCCACCCCTTGGCCGCATCCCATTAAGGGGGTGTCACACCCGGTTTCTCCGAAGAACAACCGAGTGAATATCACATGTATGCCAAGATCATTTTCTCATACATGTGATGACAAATAGTGAAGCATCATTTATTACAAGCCAGGTGTCGAATATAAATATGTCTTACATAGCATATGTCTCGATGGACGATAATAAGTTCATAACAAGTAAATAAAATAGCAGCGGAATATTATTCTGGTGGGCTCCGTCACAGGCGTTGCCCGGGGGACTCCATGAACCTAGAAACCTTCTTCGGGTCCAAAGTCTTGATCATTAAACACCACTTCATTATCTTGACCTGAGCAGCAATATAAACCAACAAATATGCAAGGTTGAGTACCGATGGTACTCAGCAAGTGTGGGAAAGTTATGTCATGCATGGCTAGAACAAGGGGAGGTTGAACTCATGGTTAAAGCACTACGCAATTATTGCCTACCATCTTAGCTTATTAAGCACCTACATTACTACACAGGTGAAATGTTCCCAAACTCCCATCCCATCATCATAATCAAATAACCATAACATCATTTCCAATGTTAAGCTCCCCGCTCAACATTCTCAACTTCCAAAACCATCACTCCTCTAATCATGAATAAGTCCAAGCCGCTCTTGACCGTGAGCACGGCTGTCATGACAGTTTTGACTCTGCAGAGTTTGTACCACTGTACCCACATGTAGTGATTTCATCCCCCGTTGCCGGGTGGACTAAAAGAACCTCCATTATGCCAGTGGCTATGAACCACATTCACACTCCCCAGGTGTGTAGCCAGGAGATCACTACGAAGCCTTTACAAAGGGATTCCCGACGAGCGTGGGCCCACTGAGGTTTCACCCCTAACAGCATACAAGAGGCTCCAACCCCGCTGCAGTGGCCCCCTCTTGAGCCTTGCGGTTCATATGGTAGTCCAGCTGACACCTACTCCCCGCACCATCCAACACACCCATACTATGCCGGGGATACACCTAGTTAATTGGCCAAGCTGCCCCATCTCAGCATGTGGTTGGCACGGTAAAGCCAGGTTACATGCTCCATGAACCGGTCCTTAGGATCCAGGCAAGTACTAAACACAAACCCGAGTCTCGTGCACCCAGCACACAACCAAAACATCCAACTTTCCTTGATCCCTACCTCTACATAACTCACAATATCTCATTCAAGAGTATGGTAAAATAAACTGATGATCTCATATCCCAAATATCCCATTCTAAGCATGGCTAAGCATAAGCATGTAAATAAATGACATGATAAAATAAATCCCAACCCAAGCTACAAGGAAACAAGGTAATGCAATTCTATGGAAACTTCCTAGCATGGGTTTCATATTTCATTTGACAATGCAATTAATTCTATCTACACATCCTAGCATAGGATCAAAGTGGTCAAGGACACTTGCCTCCTTCCTGCTGCTCTTGAAATGGGTAGTCCTGATCTTGGAAAGGAAGAACTTGCTCTGGAGCAGGTTCTACATCATACCATCACACATAGCAAAAGAGAAACAACAATCCATAAGACATAGTTCACACTTCCACTTCATACAAACCACACATTCACATTTATGAAAGTCACTCACAATTATATGGGTTGTGGTTACTCTATGTGTGTTGATTTGTGGCTTACATGCACTTTTAATCATGTATATATGATTCCTACTTTTGTATTCACATTTATGCTTGCATACTATATACATGAGTTTCCAATTTAAATAAATTCCTTATGTTCAATTAGTACACCTTTTAGCTATCAAGTATGCATGAAAGGTATTTTCCTACTCCATATGTGTTTTCACCCTTCTACCAACCCTAAACTGAATTCTTTGGATTTTGGAATCTTCATTTATCATTTTCTAATTATTTATACCTAGCTTGCTATATTTTCAAATTTACTTCCTATGTCTAAATGTGTACTTTATTATGAAAGTAGTAAGACACATCATCTAAACAGAATAGGTTCTGATCCAAAATAGTTAATAATATATTTTTGATCTTTTCCTCTGATGTAAACTATTTTACATTTATTTTTTTCTAATTTTCAGAATTATTCTCTACTTAAAAATGTGTCCCTATAACTAATAAATGTGAATAATAAATTAAAAAGATTCATTTCAGCCAAAAATCTATTTTTATCTCACTCCAAGGTTTTCTAAGTACTGGAGAAAGTTTTTAATTTGAATTAGACAATATGTTTGTCCCACCTTTTAAATTTTAAATACTAACCACATATTCAATTTCCTAAATTTAATATCAAATAGGGTTAAAAAGGTAAACTCACCCCCACTACAGGGTCTATAATATTATTTTAAGAATTTTCAGGGGTCTAGCTACACATAACAGAGGGGTTTTTCCTAATTTTTATTAAGTCCAGGGGCTAAAACTGATTTTTAAATGAATTTACATGATTTTCTGAAGTTCCAGGGGCTAGATTAGAAGTTTCCGGGGCTAGCTCTTATATCCCGAGAACCCCAGGGGGTAGCACGTAAGAATTCCAGTCTTTATAACGCGGGGCTGACGTGGACTTTCTGATTTAAAACAGACGGCTGAGATTATAACGTCGAACCGGTACGCGGGGATTTAAACTCTACCGTGCGATTCAAAATAAATGGCGCACAAGTGGCCACGTCGCTCTGATCTAACGCGGGCGGCGCTGCCCGGCGGCGGGAGGCGGCGATCTCGCCGGAGAGTTTCGGATCTTCGTAAATTCTTCCTAGAACCGTGATTTTTTGGCATAGATCGGTGGAGGGGAGGTCGGGGATCTCACCTCGAGGGTTTTCTTGAGCTCGGAGGTCCTGGAACGCGGTCGGTGACGAGGTCCGAGGTGAATTCACGGCGAGGCTCGTCGGCGCTGTGTTTGAACCGCAAACCACCGAGTTTTCTGCACCTGCGAGGTTCCCCGGAGGCGGTGGATCTAGACAAGCGAGTTAGACCGGAATTTCCGAGGGTAGATCGGCCAGAATTCGCTGGAGGGGCTCGGGTTCTTACCGGAGTAAAAACGGCGGATCGCGTGGGAAAAACAGAACGAGGCCGGGGTTTTTATAGACGGGGGAGGGCGGCGGGTTTGTTTAGATCGAGTTGGAGTCCTTCGGAACCAGAATTCGGCCGGAAATCCGGTCGGTTGCGATCGCGCGCGCGGGGGAACAGTCCGGGTTTCGGACGATCGGGGGTTAGGGATGATAGGTGGGTCCCACCTGTCTGCGAGAGGGAGCGCGTGCGCGCGGCTGCGGGCTGGCGCGGGGGCGGGGTGGGCCGGCTGGTGGGTTTCGGCCCACTGGCCGGTTTTTTTCTGTTTTCCTTTTTCTTTTTCTATTTCTTTTCTGTTTTGAGTTTAAATTGAATTCCAGTTTGAATTTCAATTTTTGCAATACATGCAACACGTCCAAAAATTTTTAAATTCCCCTCTTGACAGGATTTTGGGGTGTTACATCCGTCAATTCTCTCAAATGATCCTTGAGTTCTCCCAGCTGCTTGGAGTCCATCCGATAAGGTCTCTTGTATATCGGGGCTGTTCCAGGCACTAGCTCAATTGCGAATTCCACTTCACGATCAGGAGGCATACCTGGCAACTCCTCCGGAAAAACATCTGGATATTCCCTGATGGTCCTGATCTCCTCCACTTTCACCTCAACTTGATTTAATTTAATGTCCCTCCTAGGCTCTTGTATTGTTATAAACTTTACTCTTGTGCCACTAGGGTGAGTTAGTTCCACCATTCTGGTCGAACAATGGATGATTCCTTTATGTTTGGTCAACCAATCCATACCCAAGATAATATCTATCCCTTGTGAATCTATCACTATGAGGTTAGCAGTAAATACTACCCCATTAATGTCTAGGTTCACTTTGGGACACACTTGTCTTGTCCTTATTTCTCCACCTGGAGAGTTTACTGCTAGCATATGGTTCATTTGTGTTGTTGCTAGGTCATGCTTCTTAACAAACCCTTGGGCAATGAACGAGTGGGTAGCACCAGAATCAAACAACAGGGTTGCAATGTGTAAATTGGCAGGAAACTTACCAACTACCACGTCGGGTGCCTCTTGCGCCTCCTCCATGGTGACGTGGTTCACCCGTCCTCTCATTACATTCTGCTGTTGCGGCTGCACGGGCTTCTTCTTTGGGCACTTATGGGCGTAGTGCCCCACTTCACCACAGTTAAAACATTGCACCCCAACCTTAGGTGCCTGGCCTTTGTTGTCTTGGGGTTGGTTTGGGGGTCCTTGCACTGCTGGTCGAGGTTGATATGTAGGGCGAGGCTGCTGTACGAACTGACGTTGTGGCTGTATTGGTGCTGCCGGAGGCCTGTAGTTCGGGTTGTACCCTCTTGGTGCTGAGTAGGGTACCACAGCACGGCTCGTCTGCCCTGCGGGTTGCTGCATCAGACGTGGGCGGGTGTTGCTACCCAGAGGCTTGGTGTGACCACGCGGGCTTCCTCTTGTTTTCATTTTCCAAGGCCTTCAGCTTCCTTTCTACCACAAATGCTCTGTCCACCATCTTTTGGAAGCTTTCATACTCGTTGGAGGACATTGCACACTGCATTTCTGCGGTAAGTCCTTCCACGAAACAATCCTGTTTCTGCTCATCAGTCTCTATGTCCCGTGGGGCATAACGGGATAGTTGAGTGAATTTAGTGAGGTATTCCCTCACAGTCATGTTTCCTTGCTGCAACCCCAAAAACTCCTTCCTCTTGTTTTTGAGTTCACCCCTTGGTATGTAATGGTTGTGGAAGCTACGCTTGAACTCTTCCCAAGTGATGTTCTCAGGGTCATGATGGGCGGCCACTTAGGCGGTCCACCAATCAGCAGCAGGTCCATGCAATTGATGAGAGGCAAACAACACCCTCTTATACCCTTGGCACTGTATGATCCTCATCTTGCTCTCAATGGTCTTTAGCCAGTCATCTGCCTCTAGAGGTTCAGCAGCACTTGCAAACTTCGGAGGTTGAGTTACTATAAACTCACTCAACCTTGGTTGGCGTGGTGCAGCTTGTGGAGGTGGAACTTGATGCAAGTTGGCCACCACTTGAGTCAGGTTCTGGATGAGCTGATTTTGATTTTCAAGCATTTGGTGGATGGGATCAACTCCCTCACGGCGCCCACCCCTGTCTTGGCTCCCAGAATGATGAGGGTTGCAGGCCTCATCGTTGTTGTTGGCGGGGTTGGCAGCACGACCCTTTCCTCTTCCGGCCATCTAGCATGATCAACCAAATGTTAATTTAAAGCATTACGTATTATCTTACTACTTTCACTTGTTTTTACTTTGAAGTGTTGAGGCTTTGTTATACTTTCTGAGGGTTCATGTCTCACACAAAAATAAATGCACTATTATTTCATGTGGGTTCACAGACCAAAGCAAACAATCTGAAGACGAGGCTGTGGACAATTGCTCATGGCTTCCACAACTCACATCACACACCAAGCATTAACACACCATTAACTAAGGTAACGACTCGACTATTCGACATCTTGCTAACTAAGGGAAAGACTCTACACTACTCGTATCCCTGAGCTGGCTCCTCGGGATCTTCCTCATTATTGCGGCTGCCTTCTGACTCTGCTTTGGGTGGGGAGGCTGCTGGTGGAGAAGTGCGACGACGCCTGATCGCCCGACGATCTAGGGAGTCAGGAGTCCATGTATCATTCACGGTGACACACAGTTCATTCCCATCTCCTCTTTCTCTCGCCCTCAAGCAGGCTCGAAGCAACGCCTCGGTTTCCTTTAGGGTGTCCCGAACATCCTGAAGCTCCTGCTGACACTCCTGCAGTCGAGTGCTGAGCATAGCAGCATCCTCCAAGCACAAGTCCATGTGCTCATGGGAAGTCCCTTGCTGCACTGGCGGGTACTTATACTCCGTTGTACCACTCTCGTGCTGGAGGACGTACATGTACTCAGTTATGTCCAGGTGTCGACGATAGATGTGACTCTGGCAGGTGATGGCCTCCCAGGTAACATCCTTCTCCGCATCGATCTGTGTCGCTCGACAAGCTGGAGAGCGGTGGATCTTGAGCAGCTGATTTTCGTGGATAATCCTCATCTCTGAACTCCATTCTTCCCTCTTCTCACGGATGGTCCTGGTGGAGCTATAGTGTATGATTAGCTTGCCCGTATTGCCGGCGGCTTGGAGCATACGTCGAAGACGACGCAACAAGCCTCCTACTGCCAATCCGTAGGAAAGGTACGTCACCGGACGGCTCTCCTCTCTTTGGGCAAGGGCAACTACGGGAACTCTCCCTCCTGTGGACTTGCGAGCGGTGCGAATCACGCGAACCATCTAAAACAGAAAGCATTTAAACTTAGGTTAGATAAACTTTTAAACAAAAATCCTATTTTGAATGAAAGTTGGGGTAAGATGAAGAAAGTGACTCTATTAAATAACACTTTTCGACACACACCTTGTAAAATAGTTTTTAAGAAAATAGGGCCCTTAAATACGTCCATTTCTACCTAGGTCCACGTTCCTATGGGAAACCATGGCTCTGATACCACTTTCTGTCACACC
The DNA here is from genome assembly GCA_030760725.1 of Neostapfia colusana. Taxonomy (NCBI): domain Eukaryota; kingdom Viridiplantae; phylum Streptophyta; class Magnoliopsida; order Poales; family Poaceae; genus Neostapfia; species Neostapfia colusana. The sequence continues at coordinate 34,568,762 of JASWHV010000009.1, read as the reverse complement.
CGGTTTCTCCGAAGAACAACCGAGTGAATATCACATGTATGCCAGGATCATTTTCTCATACATGTGATGACAAATAGTGAAGCATCATTTATTACAAGCTAGGTGTCGAATATATATATGTCTTACATAGCATATGTCTCGATGGACGATAATAAGTTCATAACAAGTAAATAAAATAGCAGCGGAATATTATTCTGGTGGGCTCCGTCACAAGCGTTGCCCGGGGGACTCCATGAACCTAGAAACCTTCTTCGGGTCCAAAGTCTTGATCATTAAACACCACTTCATTATCTTGACCTGAGAAGCAATATAAACTAACAAATATGCAAGGTTGAGTACCGATGGTACTCAGCAAGTGTGGGAAAGTTATGTCATGCATGGCTAGAGCAAGGAGAGGTTGAACTCATGGTTAAAGCACTACGAAATTAATACCTATCACCTTAGCTTATTAAGCACCTACATTACTACACAGGTGAAATGGTCCCAATCTCCCATCCCATCATCATAATCAATTAACCATAACATCATTTTCAATGTTAAGCTCCCCGCTTAACATCCTTAACTTCCAAAACCATCACTCCTCTAATCATGAATAAGTCCAAGCCGCTCTTGACCGTGAGCACGGCTGTCATGACAATTTTGACTCTGCAGAGTTTGCACCACTGTATCCACATGTAGTGATTTCATCCCCCGTTGCCGGGTGGACTAAAAGAACCTCTATTATGCCAGTGGCCACGAAGCACATACACACTTCCCAGGTGTGTAGCCAGGAGATCACTACGAAGCCTTTACAAAGGGATTCCCGACGAGCGTGGGCCGACTGAGATTTCACCCCTAACAGCATACAAGAGGCTCCAACCCCGCTGCAGTGGCCCCCTCTTGAGCCTTGCGGTTCATATGGTAGTCCAGCTGACACCTATTCCCCGCACCATCCAACACACCCATACTACGCCGGGGATACACCTAATTAATTGGCCAAGCTGTCCCATCTCAGCATGTGGTTGGCACGGTAAAGCCAGGTTACATGCTCCATGAACCGGTCCTTAAGATCCAGGCAAGTACTAAACACAAACCCGAGTCTCGTGCACCCAACACCAACCAAAACATCCAACTTGCCTTGATCCCTACCTCTACATAACTCATAATATCTCATTCAAGAATAAGGTAAACAAGTTGATGATATCATATCCCACTTATCCCATTCTAAGCAGGGCTAAGCATAAGTAATATGACATAATAAAGCAAAATCCCATCCCAAGCTACAAGGAAAACAAGGTAATGCAATTCTAGGGAAACTTCCTAGCATGGGTTTCATATTTCAATTGACAATGCAAATAATTTCTATCTACACATCCTAGTATAGGAACAAAGTGGTCAAGGACACTTGCCTTCTTCCTGCTGCTCTGAGAATGGGTAGTCCTGATCTTGGAAAGGAAGAACTTGCTCTGGAGCAGGTTCTACATCATACCATCACACATAGCAAAAGAAAACAACAATCCATAAGACATAGTTCACACTTCCACTTCATACAAACCACACATTCCCATTTATGAAACCATTCCCATTCCTATGTGTTGTGGTTACTCTATGTGTTTTGATTTTTGGGCTTACATGCACTTTTAAACATGTGCATATGATTTCTACTTTTGTATTCATATTTATGTTGCATACTATATATGAGTTTCCAATTTAAATAAATTCCTTATATTCAATTGATACACCTTTTAGCTACCAAGTGTGCATGGAGGGTATTTTCCTACTCCAAATGTGTCTTCAGACCTTCTACCAACCCTAAACTGAATTCTTTGGATTTTGGAAACTTCATTTATCATTTTCTAGTTATTCATACCTAGCTTGCTATATTTTCATATTTATTTCCTATGCCTAAATGTGAACTTTATTATGAAAATAGTAAGACACCTCATCTAAACAGAATAGGTTTTGGGTCTAAAATATTAGATAATATATTTTTGAACTTCTCCTCTGATGTGAACTATTTTACATTTATTTTACTAATTTTCAGAATTATTCTCTACTTAAAAATGTGTCCCTATAACTAATAAATGTGAATAATCAATTAGACAGATTCATTTCAGCCAAAAATCTATTTTTATCTCACTCCAAAGTTTTCCAAGTACTAGGAAAGTTTTTAATTTGAATTTACAATGTATTTGTCCCATCTTTTAAATTTTAAATACTAAACACATATTCAAATTCCTAAATTTAATATCACATAGGGTTAAAAAGGTAAAGTCACCCCACTACATGGTCTATTGTATTATTTTAAGAATTTCCAGGGGTCTAACTACACATAACAGAGGGGTTTTCCTAATTTTTATTAAGTCCAGGGGCTAAAACTGTTTTTTAAATAACTTTACATGATTTTCTGAAGTTCCAGGGGCTAGATCAGAAGTTTCCGGGGCTAGCTCGTATTTTCCGAGAACCCCAGGGGGTAGCGCGTAAGAATTCCGGCCTTTATAACGCGGGGCTGACGTGGACCGTCCGATTTAAAACAGACGGCTGAGATTATAACGTCGAACCGGTACGCGGGGATTTAAATTCTACCGTGCGATTTAAAATAGACGGCGCACAAGCGGCCACGTCGCTCTGATCGAGCGCGGGCGGCGCTGCCCGGCGGCGCACGGCGGCGGGAGGCGGCGATCTCGTCGGAGAGTTTTGGATCTTCGTCAATTCTTCCTAGAACTGTGATTTTATGGCATAGATCGGTAGAGGGGAGGTCGGGGATCTCACCTCGGGGGTTGTCTTGAGCTTAGAGGTCCTGGAATGCAGTCGGCGACGAGGTCCGAGGTGAATTCACGGTGAGGCTCGTCGGCGCTGTGTTTGAAGCGTAAACCACAGAGTTTTCTGCACCTGCGCGGTTCCCCGGAGGCGGTGGATCAAGATCAGCGTGTTAGATGAGAAATCCCGAGCGAATATCGAGCGAAATTGGCCGGAGAAACTCGGGTTCTCACCGGGAAGAAAAACAACCGATCGCGGGTGAAAATCGGGAAGATGCCGGTGTTTATATAGCCGGGGGAGGGCGGCGTTCGGTTGTGATCGAGTTTGCGTCGTCCAGGAACGAAATTCGGCTGGGATACGTGAGGATCCGTGGCGGTTTCGATTCGGAGGTGAGAAGAGTCCGGCCGGCTGAGCGCGGGCGCGAGGAGGAAGAAGGGTTGGCGGGCCCCGCGTGTCAGTGGGAAAGAGGGGAGGGCGCGCGGCTGCCGGCTGGCGCGGGAATAAATGGGCCGGCTGGTGGGTTTCATCCCACTGGCCGGGGGGTTTATTTTTTTCCTTTTCTTTTTATTTTTCATTTCTGTTTTGAGTTTAATTTGAATTCTAGTTTGAATTTGAATTTTTGCAACACATGCAATACGTCCAAAATTTTTTAAATTACCCTCTTAACAGGATTTTGGGGTGTTACAGGGGGGAAACCCTAGCGGCCCCCCTTTGTGGATTTTTGTGCGCTTTTATTTCTCAATAAATCTCCGCAATCGGTGAAAAATAAATAATAAAATCCCAGCCCCTAACTCCAACCTCTTTTAAAATTAAATCTCAGCCATTGGATAATTGGGTTGCTAAAATCCTAGCCACCCTATCTCTTTTCCCTCCTTATAAATAACCCCCCTCCCCTAGCCGCCACCCCTACACCTCTATTTGGCCACCGCTGTAACACCCTCAAATTCATTTCCATGCATTGCATACATTTTTCATGTAGAGAAATATTATAAAAGAAGTAGAAATGGAGAAAGAACTACAGAAATGGAGAAAGAACTATAGAAATGGAGAAAGAACCATAGAAATGGAGAAAGAACTATAGAAATGGAGGAAGGAACCATAGAAATGGAGAAAGAACCATAGAAATGGAGGAAGGAACCATAGAAAAGGAGGAAAAACCACAGAAATGGAGAAGGGAATAAAGAAATGGAGAATGGGGCATAGAAATGGAGAAGGGCAATGTAGAAATGGAGAATGGGACATAGAAATGAAGAGGGAAATGGAGAATGGGACATAGAAATGGAGAGGGGAATGTAGAAATGGATAATGGGACATAGAAATGGAGAGGGGAATGTAGAAATGGAGCAAGTGGCATAGAAATGGTGAGGAATGGGGAAAAGATAGCTGAAATGAGCCATTTCCAAATTTCCACAAATTACCCCCAAAATTTCTAAATTCCCCAATTCCCCAAAAAGGGAATTTTCCCAACATTTTGGGGATAAAATCTTCAAGGCTGCCGCACCACAAGAGATAAGTTTGTTAAGATCCAAAAAAACTGAATATGAGTCTTATTTGAGCTCCAATTGGAGTAGGACTCTCCTTTCCCCCCTTATAAATATAACCCCCACCCCCTTGGCCGACCCCTGTCTCTTTTGGTCGCCCCCCCTGCTGCCAAGCCCCCTTCCTTGCTGCCAAGTCACCAAGTCCCCCCCCCCCCCCTGCCAGAATTTGGCCGCCATCGAGCCCCGCCGTCGCCGGAGAAGAAGCCCGACGATCTGTCCTGGCCTAATCTTCCATAGAAAAATTCCCCACTGCTGCCATTGCTATGGGGAAGGCCCTGCCACCAAAAGGAAGTGAGGTAAGTCTTCATTACCCATCTTACAACATCGCCGCTGTATCTACGCATCCGTTTTCTTTACCCCCTTCGGACAGAAACTTTTACGTGTGGGCAGATCGTGTTTTGATCAATTTTTGACGGTGGAATTGATCTAGATCTTGGGTCAAGATCATCACCATATCCACACTTGATCCCTACACCCTTGTTCATCATAAAAACCCATGAAAGCCCATTAAAACATGCAAGAACACGTACAAACTGGTTTAATAAAACAACACCATAGGATTTGCATCCATCTACTCCATTGCATCTTGAGTAAAGTTTGTGCATGATGATTGATTGCTGTGAATTTTGTATGTGCGTGGTCATGAGTAGAAGGACAAGCTCAAGAGGCCATCTACGAAGAACTACAGCACCAAGACATTGAGACGCTTGGACAACAAGAGCCACGGAAGCAAGGCAAGTGCCCCTTGACCATATTGATCCCATGTTTTAAAACTGTTTTGTTTGCGAAAACTCGTATGCTTGAGTCAACTTGATGGGACACCCTTTTATAGGAGTTTACTAGTTTTATTAACCATACTTGTCGCCGGGAAAGTTGATGAGTCGGGTATGGTCATTTTTCCTTTTTGCTTCGCTTAATCTACGGGATACGGGAAGCTGAATTAAAACATGTTTAGCTACTGCACTCATATGAATAATGATGATGAGAACTTGATGATGTTAATGAGCATGGAATCGGGGAAATCTAGGAAAGCTTGGTTCGTGGATGTTGCTGAATAATATGGTGGTTTACTTTCCGTAGATCTAAGGACCGGTTCATGCCAGCACATGCTAGGAAAACAGTGCCACCACAAGGCCAAATATGGGTGCGGCTTAGCTGATTAATTAGGTGTGTTGCTAGCTTGTTATAGACCGTGGATGGCGCGGGGAATGGGAGTCGAGAGGGACTTCCCTGGGAACTGCATGGCACAAGAGGGGGCCCGTGGGTGGGAGAATGGTGATTCGAGCCTGCCGGTGAAACCTCAGTGAGTCCATACATCTAGTAGCCCCTTTGTAAAGGATATTTTGTGATCTCTTGGCCATACACCGACGGTTGTGTACTGGTATAATGGAGGTTCTGCAGTCGCCAACGGGTGACGAAATCACGAACTTGTGGGTAAAGTGGTGCCACCTATGCAGAGTGTAAAACTATCATGATAGCCGTGCTTCCAGTCACAAGCACCTGGCCAACTCACATAATTAGAGGGAAAATTTGGGATGGATATTTGGTATGGTTATGGTATGGTCATTGGGATTGGTTTTGGACCTGCTTTGAGTCATGAAAATGAGTTTGGTTTTGGCTATATGAATATGAGACGGTTATGAATATTTATGAGTATGAGATGAACTTGAGAAAGATTATTGGTTGGTTGAAGCATGATAAATGGTGAATTATGATGAGAGAATGTTGCTGAATTACTTGATTATGATGGGATAAATTTCACCTAGAAATAGTTACTGTTTTTACCATGTTGTGAAATAAAATTTGTTTGCTGCAATGAGCCTTTTTATTCCATACCTTGTTATAAGCTACATGTCATACTTTTCCCGCACTTGCTGAGTACGACATGTACTCACCCTTGCATTCCCACATATACATCAGCTACAGGAGAAGAGTACTTCGAGTAACATGTGGAGTACTAGGCGTACGGACTACCATCAACATGCCTGTGGAGTTGAAGATTGGAGCTTGTCTTTAGTCACTTTCCACTGTCGTTTAGAGTCTTCTGCTGCAAGAATAAAATAGAAATTCATGAGTGAGACATTGAGTAATTGTAATAAAGTACTTAAACCCTATTTATTCATGGTTATATTATGAATTCAGTTTGTGGATTACATGTGTATTTGTGATGGGCACACATATGCATTCACTTGGTTCTATTTTCGGAACCGGGTGTCACAGATTGGCATCAGAGCCACGTTGACCGTAGGACGCAAGGCTAGGTAGAATGGACACTCTAAAACACATAGGCACACCCTTCTAAACTGTTATTTTCAAAAATTGCTTGTTGCTGCACTTTACTTGTCAATTCAGCCACCGCAAAGTGCTATTTTCAGCCCCTCTTTTCTCTTCTTTTGGACAGCAACACTTTTGCTTTCTTGCTCCATAACTTCTGAAGTTTTAGAGTTATTTCTACCTTCTCTAAAGTTTCTCATGTCCTTTTTATAGATGCCGGTGATTAGGAGCACAACACACATAAGTACTCGTCCACCACCACGTGGGAGTGCACTTAACCCCATTGAGGTGTCCGATGGACCATATTGGGAGGAGGTGAAGACGGAACCTCATGATGAAGAGGAAGTCAATAGCTCTATGCATGAGGAAGAGGACCCGGAATAGGTGGAACCATTCGATGATGCTGCATGGGAAGCACTCACCGGGCTGTGCTACGCCTTCCATGAGCAGCTTGAGGACACAACTTTTGAGCTGCACCCGTATCGGAAGAGTGGTACAAGGGAGATCATTTGACCCCATGTAACAGCTCTTTCCAACCCATAAGCTTCTGACAAGTCTCATAGGTTGCTCGTGGAGTTAGGAAACCGCTACAAAAGCGCACAAGAAGAGATCCGTTACCTCCGCAAGAAGCTGTATTTGCTGGAGAAACAAGAGGAGACTCGTGCCAATGCGGGAGCGAATGGAGCACCAGCGTCATAACCCTACATGGACTGCCGACTCACCATGGCGTGCGCCCATGTATGGACCACCCCACTAACACGGCGAGAACAGCACCGGTTCACATGATTAAGTTTAGGATTCCCATTAAATAAAGCTGTAATAGGAACGTTAAGATCGTTGTAGCTTGAATAAGAGTGGTGTGCTGAAACTTTTGTGATGATTGCTTGGTTTGTGTGCTGATGTGAGTTGTGGGATGCTTCGGCGAATGTCCACATCCACACATAGTGGAGAGATGTGAGATGCTTCGGCACGTGTTCACATCCTCATATAGGCTGAAATTAATAAAAGAATATATTTAGTTCATACACCTTGATGCATATAGTTGGGGGGATCAACCTAAACTTCTATTTTCTATTCTACTCTACTCTCTGTCACAGATGGTTAGGGAAAACACCAACCGTCAAAGGAGGAACGCTCGTGGCAACAATTAACCACAAGAGGATGGCAACGTTGAAGTTCCTGAAAATGCTAACCCCGGGGCTGATGCAAGCAACCTTGAACGATTGATGGCTATGCAGAACCAGCTCATGCAAACTATGATACAAATGTTGGGTCAGCTGCAGGCCAACAACAACAACAATAATCCTAACCCCATTCCTCCACCCCCACCGTCGCCACCGCCACCACCGCCGGCTCACAACAGATTGAGAGAGTTCATGAGGACTAGGCCATCTACTTTTGCACAAGCTAATGATCCCATGGAGGATGATGATTGGTTGAAGTCCATGGAAAAGAAGCTTGCTATTGTTCAGTGCAATGACCAAGAGAAAGTTCTCTTCGCATCGCACCAACTTATGGGAGCAGCCGCTGACTGGTGGGACGCTCTTTGCAATGCTCATGTCAACCAGGAGACTATCACTTGGGCTGAATTCAAGGAGAGTTTCCGCTCTCATAACGTCCTTGCTGGAGTCATGATGCTTAAAAGGCAAGAGTTTGAAGGTCTCCGCCAAGGAAGGAAGAGCGTGAATGAGCACCTCAACAAGATCACGCAACTGTCAAGGTATGTTCTAGAAGATGTCAACTCGGATCAAAGAAAGCAATACCTGTTCATGAGAGTATTGAACAATGATATCCAAGTTCAACTGCTCAATAATGATTATGCAAATTTCCAGAAGCTCTTTGAATCTATAGTGTGTGGCGGACCGGAATCCGCTCTCCCAGGATCGCAGAGGGTGGTGCTGCATGATGCCACACCTGACAGCACACATCATAAGGACACCTTTTATTACATGGGAAACCAGCTGACACTTTACAAACAGGTACAATACTCAGTTACAACTAATGTCTATATTACACAGCGGAAGTTTCTTTTGTACAACTCACGCCCGCCTATCTAGCAAAACTCGGTTGCCCAGCCCTAGGGCAACCCACACTAGCTGCACTCCTCAGCTCAGCGCGGCGTGTACGGTTCCCACTCAACCGTGGTCCCCGACGGAGGGTAACCCTCGCCGGTGGACTCGTAACCCGAGTCCGTGGGTGTCTCCTCACCTGAAAAACACATTTAAGCAGCAACCATGAGCACGATGGCTCAACAAGACTTAACCGACTCACATAGGCATGAAACTCTACATGTAGTTGGTGTGAACATGGGATAGTAAATTTCAGCAAATGGACACGCCTACAAGTTCATCCTTAGTTCATCTTTTAGCCACAAGTTAACAGTTCATGAATAAGAAATTTAGTAAGCAATATTTGGTGGCGCACGTGTAGCAATACAATTATATCATACAGCAGAATTGAATCATTACATTGCATGAATTATCTACGTTACGACGCAGTGAACAAGCGGTACTCGTCACCATGAGGGACGGCGAATCGACTCGATATACACCTGCAGGGATACCCGAAGAGCACGTCACATATGCCCACCCGTGGAGCTGCACGGAACGCTCACTCGATGTCGTACGGGACAACCTTTCACCCAACAGCCCATACGTCAAACCGGTCGCACCGAAACGGACAGGATGTTCCCTACACGGAGCATCTCTCTATGCCCGTTAGTGGATTTTCACCTTCCTGCCCTCAACCTACACCTATAAATCGGTGTGCTATGCCTCGACGCCCGGAGGTTTAGGTTACATCAGTTTATTGGGGCCCATATATCCGATATGCCTTCGGTACATTCAATACTTGTTCAGCAGGGCCGCACACGGATCGGTCCTCAATCGACACGAACAGGGCTGCGTACACAAGACTTCCTCTTGCTTCGCCCTAGCCCCTTCCTAGTCTCATTTTCATTACTAAAGTGATCTCACATCACTCAACCAAACCCGTGTGTCCCAAGCCTAAACTCGCGAGTAGATTCCAACTACTCGACTTGTACCGAAGTCCTATGAATGATTAAGCATAGCCTGTCTACTCGAGGTCTTAGACACTACCCTCACTCTTATAGGCAAATTCTGGTTATGCAAGTGGGGTTCCATCCATCCTACACCTAATGCACATTCATACTTCACACTAGACATGTAAACAAAGCAAAACTTTATAAAAAGGTTAATGCAAACCGGGGCTTGCCTTGTTGCTTCTGGTCAGTGGTTAGGTCTTCATCCGGAAGAAGGAAGTTGAGCACTTCCGGAGTCTCCTCGCCTTCGGCGACTACATGTTAACGATGTACTACATGTCAATTCAAATGCAATGTGTAAACTTGAATAAGTAAATTCTATAACTCTAGCTAGCCCTCCCCTTTGGCTTTGAAATTTTTATGGTGGCTTGGTAAGTCCCTAACCAGATTCTTGACCAAGTTTCATTTGAAACAAGGTTTATTTGAGCCTTGTACAAATAAAAGCCTATTTGGTCAATATTAGAGCCTCTAAGGAATTCCAGGGTTTTTCATGGCACCAACCATTACTTTCTGGAAACTAGAATTTGAGATGGTTCTAATGCAATTGGTTTCATATCATTTGAAAAATTCTAGAGGAAGTTATGCCCTAAACAAGATTTGAGAAAATCTGAAAAATGTTTCTGTACATTTTTCTATTTTCTCAGGCAGTCCTCTTACTCACCCCATTAGGGGGACTAAATTAACTTGGATGGGTCTGAAAATTTTTCTGTTACTCAAGGATTTTCCAATGAACCTCCCAGCCAAATTTAGGAATTTTCCATGACGTAATCCTCCAGATAAAATTCCTAACAGTTTAAAATTTAGGGACTTAATTCTGGAAAACTATCAAGTTTCATGAGGTGAAATTGGTATTGTTGGAAAGCCCTCAAAATCATGAGTTCAGAAAAATTTGGTTCACTGTATTTGGAGCTTCCTAGCCAAAGTTATATGCCACTGAAGTTTGAGCTAAAACTGAAAACTCCTGGAAAAGTTCAAACTCTGCGTGCGGGCCCCACAACACAGTATCATCGTCCTCCTCGCGCCAACGGCTCGCTGCGGCGGTAATCTCCGGCGAGCTTCTCGGACCCCGACTTTCCTGCCTTCCCCAGCCCGGAGACTTGCCGCCTCCCCCTTTTGGACCACGGGCAACTCATCCCCGAGGTCGACCGGGGGCTCCGGTCAACGGAAACCTATCGGCGACGGGCGGCAGTGGCGGTTGGAGTCCGGCAACGTCGCTCTCATGCTAGGAGAGCTCAAACACTTCGGTCTTTCTCTCTAGAGCACCGTGGCAACCTCCTATACACCGGCGTGGACTCAAATCAGCTCAACAGAGGCCGCAACTACGAGTTCATCGGCGACCTAGGATGAAAATCGGTGCCGATGTAAAAATCTCGAAGAACATCGCCCAGACTCGATGAAACTCGATGGTTTTTGATCCTAGAGACGCGTGGATGAGTCTAGATCATGTCTTTAGCTCGGTCTAGGGAGTAGTGTCTCACTTGCTGCGAATTCCCGGATTTCGTGTGGCTCGGTTCTAAACACCCTGACGCACTAATCCACCAAATTCTATGCCGATCGTGTGTGAGAGAGGGCGAGGTCGGTACGGTTGTGATCAGCACCTCGTAGCAGACCTTTTTCGTGTAGCTCGTCGGGCACAAAGGCGCCTGTGCTGCCCGGGCGCCGGTGATCAGCGAATTCGGCCGGGGTGGAGTGTCTCGGTCGAGCGAGGGAGAAGGGAGAGTGCGAGGACTGCACGTGGTCGCGGGGTTACTCGATCCCGGCGTCTCCCCTGCGCCCTTAGCCTCTCCCCCGAGCAGGAGGTGGCACCGGTTGAGGTGGTCGGGCGCCGGTGCGATCGTGCTGGCGCGCGCGCGAGGCTTCGGCCGAAGAAAATATCACCCAAGGGAAAACTTCAGAGTGAAGGCTTCTTACAGTGGGTCCCTCCCCTCTAATACCCCCTTAATCTTTCATCTCTATTTTTCTGAAAATATCCCCAGCTACTCACAATTGAATGTGAGACTTAATCACCAAGTCACAGTTTGAAATTTGGTTTCCCAAATTTGAAATTTGTTTGGCTAAATTTGCTTCCTATTTGAACTGAAATTCAAATTCAGTTTTGAATTCTTGCAAATTTGGCTCCTGACAAGATGAAGTCCAATAGGAATGAAAATTGGTGGACTAACTCAGAAAAATGTGCTGAGTTTGAATATGAAGCCAACTTTTGAATTTAAGTGAGGAAAGTTTCTGCAATTTGAATTTGCATTCAAATTGGCCTCTTTTTCAAATGCCTCCAAAAGTGCCTCAAAAAGTGTTGGGATTGCATGAAATTTGGCCTGAACCTTCCCAAGACTATTTAAGTTTTAGGTGTGAGCTCAACCTCTCATGTTCATGTGTAGAAATCCTACTTTGTAAAAGTTAGGGCTTTCCCTTCTAATCACCCTTTTGATGGTGGTTACTTGCTCTTCACAAGTATTCACAAGATATCCACAACAAAAGTTGTGGTGTTGTGAGGTGATGGAAAAAATTTTGCAAGTCCCTTTTCTTGGGCTTTTACACCCCCACTTAAAAGAATCTCGTCCCGAGATTACAAAAGAAGAGACAGCGATGTCATAGGAACTCACCCGTGCTGAGACACCATGAACTCTGGGTATTTTGAGCGAAGGAATTCCTCGCTCTCCCACGTCGCTTCTTCGGCGGTGTGGTTACTCCAGAGTATCTTGTAGAACCACAACGTTCGGCTACGCATGGTCCGGGCTTTCTCATCAATAATTCCACCGGATATTCATCATATGTCAAATCCGGTTGCAGCTCGCCGATGTCTTCAGTGGGGACAGCAGCCGTATGTTTCAGACATTTCCGCAGTTGTGAAACATGGAAAACGTCGTGAACACCAGGAAGAGATGCCGGTAGATCCAGTCTATACGCCACTGGTCCACACTTCTCGGTGATGGCATAGGGTCCAATGAATCGAGGAGCGAGTTTCCCCTTCACGCCGAACCGGTGCACGCTCTTCATTGGAGATACACGGAGGTACACGTGTTCCCTGACGTCAAAATGCAGCGGTCTACGCCTCATATCAGCGTAGCTTTTCTGCCGGGATTGAGCGGCCTTCAAGTTGGCTTGAATCATACGAACACGCTCTTCGGCGTCGTTCACCGCATCAACCCCAAATGTGACCCTTTCACCGGACTTGCACCAGTTTAATGGGGTGCGGCACTTTCGACCGTAGAGAGCTTCATATGGTGCCATCTTGATACTCGCCTGATAGCCGTTATTGTACGAGAATTCCGCCAACGGTAGGTGATCATCCCAGTTGCTACCGTGGTGGATGGCACATGCTCTCAACATGTCTTCTAGTACTTGGTTCACCCTCTTTGTTTGCCCATCTGTCTGAGGGTGATAGGCGGAGCTTCTAATCAGCTTAGTACCCAAAGCAGCGTGCAACTGCTCCCAAAAGCGAGATACAAATAATTCACCTCGGTCTGAGACTATGGTATTGGGTACTCCATATAAACATAGGATCTTCGCTATGTACAGCTCCGCATATTTGCTGGCATTGTAACGTGTATGCACAGGGATGAAGTGAGCCGTCTTGGTTAACCGATCAACGATTACCCAAATGGAATCATGCTTGTTGGACGTCAGGGGTAATCCCACAATGAAATCCATGTTCACATCTTCCCATTTCCATGCCGGGATTTTCAGGGGTTGCAGAAGCCCTGATATCTTCATATGATCAGCCTTCACTCGTCTACACGTATCACACTCGGATACATACTTCGCCACTTTCCGCTTCATCCGTGTCCACCAAAACTTCTTTTTCAAATCTTGGTACATTTTGTTGCTGCCCGGATGAATGGAGTATTTAGACAAGTGAGCTTCATCAAGGATCTTTTTCCTCAGCTCCATATCCCGGAGTACGACTATGCGGTCATTGAACCACAGCGTCCCCTCCTCATCCTTCTGGAAACATTTGATCTCCCCATTGTCTATCCGTCTCCGGAGATGTGCCATGCCCTTATCAATCTTCTGAGCTGCAATGACGTCCTCCCTAATAGTAGGTATGAGGGCAAGGTTGTAGAGCGATCCATAAGGAACCAAGTATAGACTTGGCTCTTCCTCCTCCACCGGTGTAATGGTGAGGTTATGAACATGTGATTTCCGACTCAGCGCGTCGGCAACCACATTCGCCTTGCCGGGGTGGTAATGAATCTCAATCTAATAGTCTTTGATTAGTTCTAACCACCTCCTTTGCCTCATGTTCAGCTCCTTCTGGGTGAAAATGTACTTCAAGCTCTTGTGGTCGGTGTAGAGATGCACCAAATTCCCCAGGAGATAGTGCCTCCACATTTTCAGCGCCAAAACCACAGCAGCAAGCTCAAGATCATGAGTTGGATAATGCTCCTCATGGTTCCGAAGTTGGCGTGAGCCATATGCGACCACACGTCCTTCCTGCATTAACACGCAACCGAGCCCAATACCGGACGCGTCACAATACACGTCGAAGGGCTTGGTTGTATCCGGTTGAGCTAAGACCGGGGCTGTTGTGAGATGCTTCACCAATGCTTGGAACGCTCTTTCACACGCCGTGTTCCAAACATATTTTGTCCCCTTCTTCAGCAATTCTGTCATCGGTTTAGCAAGCTTGGAGAAACTCGAAATGAATCTCCGATAGTATCCTGCTAAGCCGAGGAAGCTTCTAACTTCGTGGACGGAAGTGGGAGCTTCCCATTTCAGCACTTGCTCTATTTTGCTTGGGTCAACCGCAATACCTTCCGCTGAGATGATATGTCCCAGAACTGGCACTTGGCTGATCCAAAACTCACATTTTCTGAACTTGGTGTAAAGCTTGTGGTATCGCAATCATTGAAGAACGATCCTCAAGTGTTCGGCGTGTTCTGCTTCTATCTTGGAGTAAACCAAGATATCATCAATGAACACCACAACAAACTTATCCATCTCCGGCATGAACACCGAGTTCATAAGATACATGAAATGTGCCGGAGCATTAGTGAGACCAAAAGACATGACGAGATATTCATATAATCCATATCTCGTCGAGAAGGCCGTCTTCGGGATATCCTCCGCTCCGATTTTTATTTGATGATATCTCGAGCAAAGGTCCATTTTGGAGAACACACTTGCACCCACTAGTTGATTAAACAAAATGTCAATGCCGGGAAGTGGGTACTTATTCTTGATGGTGACGGCGTTGAGCGGCCGGTAGTCCACACACAGCCTCAAGGTTTCATCCTTCTTCTTCACAAACAGCGCCGAGCATCCCCAAGGCAAGGAACTCGGTCTAATGAAACCTTTGCTCAACAGATCATTGAGCTGTTCTTTTCAGTTCAGCCAGCTCGTTCGGAGCCATCTTGTATGGTCTCCGGGAGATAGGAGTAGTCCCGGGTGCAAGCTCAATCTTGAACTCAACATCCTGCTCAGGTGGCATGCTAGGAAGATCATCTAGAAACATGTCGGGATATTCTCGGACTACGGGGATGTCCTCTAACTTGAGAGCTTCAACATTATTAATTTCTGAAACTTCCCAGACTGGAGTGTCTAACACCATGGAGTGCGGACGGTGGAATGGAGAATTCAAATAAACCGTCCGTGTTCGAGTGTCCAGGACAGCGCCATGGTAGCGTAACCATGACATCCGTAAGATTGCATCAATCTTTTGCCCCGTAAGAATTATCAAAGTGGTCGGATATATCTTCCCACCTAAGCACAGAGGTTCTTTTGGAATCATCATATTTGCTGAAATCTTCCCTCCCGGCGAGCAGATCATATATGTGCAGTCGGTTGGGAAGACTTGCATTTGATGCTTAGCCACATAGGATGCACTTATAAAACTGTGGGTTGCACCAGAATCGAATAAAATGATGATTGCTTGGTCGTGGAGAGTGAACGTACCCGCCAGCACGTTGTCTGCCTCTGGGGCGTCCTCATTGTCGAGGTTGCGAACGCCCCCAGTCCGCTGACCAACCTTCTTGACCGGAGGTCGGCCTCGAGCACCGCCCTGGAACTGGGCTTGCCCGCTGCTTTGCTGCCCCTGGGGATAGTCCTTCGCGAAATGGCCCACCTGGACACACGTGAACAAGTGTAGCAGGGCGGTCCTCCGCTGATCGGCGGACGGAAACCCAGGGCACGTTGTGGCGGTGGGAAAGCCCGGGGTGTCGTCTGCTGCTGCTGTTGCGGTCGCGGTGGTGGCATCAGCGGTCGGAACGGGGGTTCCTGGAAAGAACGATCCCTGAACTGTTGAGGTCGCGCCGGTGGATGCCACTGCTGTCCGGATGGTGTCCGATACACCATGCGGTACTTCTGGGGAGCTCCACCCCCACTGCTGGGTGGAGTGCTGCGCTTCCGCTGCTCAGCTGCCAACTCCCGCTGAGCGTCCTTTTGCATAATCGCGGCATTGACGAGGTCGTTGAAGGTGCCGTGATTCCATTGAACGAGATGCGTCTTCATCTCGGGGTGTAACCCCCGATAGAAGTGCTCCCGCTTCTTCTCCTTGGTGGAGATATAGTCTGACGCATATTGCGCCAGTTGGTTGAAGGCACGGGAGTAGTCATGGGTACTCCTCCCGCCCTGCTTCAGTTCCAAGAATTCTTGGAACTTCCTCTTCATTATCCCGGGAGGGATATGATAGGCGCGGAACGCCTCCCGAAATTCTTCCCACTCCACGGCATGGCCAGACGGACGTGAGGCGACATTGTTCGCCCACCACGCACCAGCGGCACCGTGAAGCTGCTGCGCCGCGAACAGAGTCTTTTGCCTCTCCATACATTGGAGCAGCCCGAATTTGGACTCGATTGTCCGCAACCAGTTGTCGGCCTCCAGTGGTTCTGCGACTTCTGTGAACACCGGAGGGTGCATACTCATGAAGTCCGAGTATGTCACATCATGGGGCTCACGAGGCCCCCTCTCTTGATGCCCCCTGCCTGGGACGTATTCTGCACGATCGTGCGGAGCAGGTCGGTCTGCTCCTCACGACCACCCACCATTGCCGCTATCACATCCGCTAGGGTAAGCGGAGGCGGCGGTGGTCGTTGCTGCTGCGGCGTGCTGTCGTAGGCAGGTGGCTGGGAGTCATCGCCTCCCTGCTGGCTAGAGCCACCAACCTCGTGCGTGGTCCGAGTGCGAACCATCTGCAACCATACGACAATAAACATTAGTCCTGCAACATATTGCATGCAGTCCAATAGAATAGGCGTAAAACATAATGACTGTAAAACATGCGATACATCTCGTATGTAGATAATGTAAGAACTTTGCACAAGCTACACCATTACCAGACCAAATACAATCTAGTTAAATCCAACTTGATGAACCTCCTCTTTGGAAGCTCACCACAACTAGGTTTGGTCACCCCGAGATGTTACTATCGCTTTGTCATCAAGTATACTACCCTTTCATCTTCAATACGACACAAACATGGTCTCTAGCAAAAGAAAATTGAGTAAAACAAATACTCAAATTTTTCACTAGTTGAATATAACCACTCGTGAGTATGTTCTACCCCATTGGAAGTACTTAAACCCCCCCTAGGGTACAACAATCTCCTAAATGAGTTCAACTGTCATTCCTCTGTCAGAATGACCAGTTTCTACATATCCAAGATTTTGATCTGGTTCTGGGCATTTTCATGACCCAAGTTTAATACCAAAGTTATAGTTTACTTCAGTATCTTTCCAATGAGTATTTATTTTCCCTCAGATCAGATCTGGTTAAAAAGTTATGGTAATTCAAAGTCAACAGAATTCCTGAAAGAATTTTTAACAAACACCTCCCTTGGAAGTTGCTGTTTTCAACTCACATTTCCACTGAATTCCGTGCTGAAAATACAGAAACTTTGAATTACAAAGATGCAACACTTTTACTAACCTTTCCAAAGATGTGTCATATGATAATTTTTTGATTTTTCTACAGGAAGTTATGCTTGAAAAACAGAACAGTCCAGAGAGTGTTTCAAATCTGTCCTGGTTCTGGACAGTTTACAAGGCTCTGGGATTTAAGCCATCTTACAGTGTGATTCAGACCTGGAAGTCTACAACAAAGTTGTAGAGTGTTTAAACAGATTTCCAGAACTATATCCCACACCTCCATTGGCTAATTTATCTGTGAGTTATGCTCTGTCAAAGTTCAGCAACTTGCTGCTCAAAACAGAGCACTCTGTTTTTTCAATCCTTTGGAATTCCACTAATCAACTATCAAATTTTTTTCTACCCAACCAGGGTCCTAAATGTTGAAACTTAGTGATTTTAATTCCTTGTTATCATTATTTTCCATGCACATGCCTATAATATGTCGGTACTACGTTCCTCACAAAAAGAAAATCCTAGCCGGATTATACCGGCGTATACGTCACAAGTGTGGCACTAAACGGTCTCTCGCACACGTTTACTACACGGAATACATACGTGGTTAGTACCTGCAGAAGACCACACCATAATGATGCACTCAATGGTTATTTCCATTTCAGACAGATCCATATTTGAAAGTAAATACAAACGCCCGTATCATTGTCATACGGCCGTCCTTGAGTCAAGTCACGTCTCAAGGTACATGATCGTGTTTCAACACCACACGACGGGGAACCTTGGTAGATCATGAACGGGTCGTCACGGTTGGGAATGTTATCAACCCAACAGATACCACCTACTGCCCTGCAGGGCACGCCGATGTCAAGCGCTGCGTATGTCAGCGTGGACTCAAATCAGCTCAACAGAGGCCGCAACTACGAGTTCATCGGCGACCTAGGACGAAAATCGGTGCCGATGCAAAAATCTTGAAGAACATCGCCCAGACTCGATGAAACTCGATGGTTTTTGATCCTAGAGACGCGTGGGTGAGTCTAGATCACGTCTTTAGCTCGGTCTAGGGAGTAGCGGCTCACTTTCTACGAATTCCCGGATTTTGTGTGGCTCGGTTCTAAACACCCTGACGCACTAATCCACCAAATTCTCTGCCGATCGTGCGAGAGAGAGGGCGAGGTCGGTACGGTTATGATCAGCACCTCGGAGCGGACCTTTTTCGTGTAGCTCGTCGGGCACGAAGGCGCCTGTGCTGCCCGGGCGCCGGTGATCAGCGAAGTCGGCCGGGGTGGAGTGTCTCAGTCGAGCGAGGGAGAAGGGAGAGTGCGAGGACTGCACGTGGTCGCGGTGTTACTCGATCCCGGCGTCTCCCCTGCGCCCTTAGCCTCTCCCCCGAGCAGGAGGTGGCACCGGTTGAGGCGGTCGGGCGCCGGTGCGATCGCGCTGGCGCGCGCGTGAAGCTTCGGCCGAAGAAAATATCACCCGAGGGAAAACTTCAGAGTGAAGGCTTCTTACATGTGGGTCCCTCCCCTCTAATACCCCCTTAATATTTCATCTCTGTTTTTGCTGAAAATATCCCCAGCTACTCACAATTGAATGTGAGACTTAATCACCACGTCACAGTTTGAAATTTGGTTTCCCAAATTTGAATATTGTTTGGCTAAATTTGCTTCCCATTTGAACTAAAATTCAAATTCAGTTTTGAATTCTTGCAAATTTGGCTCCCGACAAGATGAAGTCCAATAGGAATGAAAATTGGTGGACTAACTCAGAAAAATGTGTGAGTTTGAATATGAAGCCAACTTTTGAATTTAAGTGAGGAAAGTTGCTGCAATTTGAATTTGCATTCAAATTGGCCTCTTTTTCAAATGCCTCCAAAAGTGCCTCAAAAAGTGTTGGGTTTGCATGAAATTTGGCCTGAACCTTCCCAAGACTATTTAAGTTTTAGGTGTGAGCTCAACCTCTCATGTTCATGTGTAGAAATCCTACTTTGTAAAAGTTAGGGATTTCCCTTCTAATCACCCTTTTGATGGTGGTTACTTGCTCTTCACAAGTATTCACAAGATATCCACAACAAAAGCTGTGGTGTTGTGAGGTGATGGAAAATTTTTTGCAAGTCCCTTTTCTTGGGCTTTTACATAGTGGTTAAGAGCAAGATCTGTGAGATCGAGCAAGAGGGCAAGAGGAAGATGCCATACCAAGGACAGCCACAAGGGAGCAATGTACGTCCCCGTTTCAAGCCACCAGCTGCACCACAGTATGGCTCGTCCGCTTCTACTTTCCGCCCTGCAAATCCACCTCGCCCTAATCAGCCACCGCAGCAACGTCCTGTTATGCAAGCACCTCGTATGCCTTTGCCTTCTACGCCCCGTACCAACATGGGCGCCTATGCTCAAAACCAGCACCGCTCCAACATTCCTGCTGTTATGGGCAGCAAAGCATGTTTTTCATGCGGAGAGGCGGGACACTTTGCAAGTCAGTGCCCGAAGAAAGGCTTTGGACAGCCGAGCAACACACCAAAACAGAACCCACGGCCGAATGGAGGAGCTACGCAAGGTAACCGTGGGCAGCAGAACTACACTCGTGGTAATGTGAATCATGTCTCCGCTGAGGAAGCACAACAAGCTGAGGACGTCGTGATTGGTATGTTCCTTGCCAACTCCAACCCAGCCACTGTTTTATTTGATTCCGGAGCATCGCATTCATTCATATCATCCAAGTATGTTGCCAAGTATAATCTGCCCATATCACACATAAAACAAACCATTTTGGTTAATTCTCCCAGTGGAGAGATGAGGACTAATATAGTGTGTCCAAAACTAAACCTTAAAATAAGGGGGGTAGACTTTTTTGCCAACCTTATCATCTTGGATTCCAAAGCGATTGATATAATACATGAAATGGATCGGTTAAGCATGTGGGGACCACCCCGTGGTTCACCCACTCCAGGATCGCATAGGGTGGTGCCGTGCGATGCGGCACCCAACAGCACAGATGAAAAGATTAAAGAACAACATACAAACTTTTATTCGACATCAAGCAGCGGAAGTCTTTTACAAAATATAACTATACAGCGGAAGTAATGTATTAGTAGCCTCTCATCCTAACTATGCAAAAGTGCAGCCGTCCAGCCCGGGGACGCTACACACTAGCAGCAATTAACCAGAGATCACGACGGCGTACAGGGCTCCAGCTCGGCCGTGTACCCCGACAGGGGCATCGCCTCGTCCTCGGAATCTTCCTCATAACTCTCACCTGCACACAGCTCAAATATTGCAACCGTGAGCACGAAGGCTCAGCAAGTCTTAACCATCAACCCTAGGCATGAAACTCTACATGCAAGGATGTGTAAGATAGGAAAAAGGACTTTGCAATAAAGACACGCCTACATGTTGATCCTTACTTTCAGTTTGATAGCAACAGTTTAATGAGCCTTAGGCAGCCCTCACATCGGAAGTCCACAATCAAACAAGAAACGCTTTCCTCCGATGTGGTGATGCCCAAAGTGGAATATAAACTTAATTAGCTCTATAACTACAGCATACAAGGTTTCAAGACATTAATAGTTCAATACAGCATATTTAGTTGGCTTATTTCGCTTCTTACTACGTCAGAGCGCAGTGAACAAGCGGATACTCAAATAACTGCGAGGGACGGTGATTGCAATCAAGACACCCCCGGATAACACGTTGCATACACCCACTTTCAGAAGCGTGATTCCACACCCCTTCCTACTCTGTTGTGGCGGACCGGAATCCGCTCATCCAGGATCGCAGAGGGTGGTGCCACGCGATGCGACACCCGACAGCACACGTCATAAGAACATAATATATTACATGGGAAAAACAACTGAAACTGTACAAACAGGTACAAACTTCAGTACAACTATTGTTTATATTACACAGCGGAAGTCTACGCTATACAACTCACGCCCGCCTATTTAGCAAAAGTTGGTTGCCCAGCCCTAGGGCAACCCACACTAGCTGCACTCCTCAGCTCAGCGCAGCGTGCACGGATCCCACTCAGCCGTGGTCCCCGACGGAGGGTAACCCTCGCCGGTGGACTCGTACTCCGAGTCCGTGGGTGGCTCCTCACCTGAAAAACACTTAAGCAGCAACCATGAGCACGAAGGCTCAGCAAGGCTTAACCGACTCACCTAAGCATGAAACTCTACATGAGGTATACCAAGACATAGGTTAGTAACATTTCAGCAAAACGACACGCCTACAAGTTCATCCTTAGTTCATTTTTTTGCAACAAGTTAACAGTTCATGAAATCTGAAATTTAGTAAGCAGTATTTGGTGGCACACATGTAGCAATACAATTATATCAATCAGCAGCATTGAATCAACATATTTCATCCATTTGTCTACGTTACGACGCAGTGAACAAGCGGTACTCGTCACCGCGAGGGACGGCGAATCGACTCGATATACACCTGCAGGGAAACCCAAAGAGCACGTCACGTACGCCCACCCGTGGAGCTGCACAGCACGCTCACTCGATGTCGTACGGGACAACCTTTCACCCAACAGCCCAAACGTCGAACCGGTCGCACCGAAACGAGCAGGAGGTTCCCCACACGGAGCATCTCTCTATGCCTGTTGGCAGATTTCCACCTTGCTGCCCTCAACCTACACCTATAAATCGGTGTGCTATGCCTCGACGCCCGGAGGTTTAGGCTACATCGGTTTATCGGGGCCCATATATCCGATATGCCTTCGGTACGTTCAATACTTGTTCAGCAGGGCCACACACGGACCGGTCCTCAATCGACACGGACAGGGCTGCGCACACAAGACTTCCTCTTGCTGCACCCTAGCCCCTGCCTAGTCTCATTTTCATTACTATAGTGATCTCACATCACTCAACCGAACCCGTATGTCCCAATGCCTATCTCGCGAGTAGATTCCAACTACTCGACTTGTACCGAAGTCCTATGACTCATTAAGCATAGCCTGTCTACTCGAGGTCCTTGACACTACCCTCACTATTTTAGGAACCTTTGGTTATGCAAGTGGGGTTTCATTCATCCTATACCTAATGCACAACATACTTCATATGACACATGTAAACAAAGTAAGACTTATAAAAGGGTTAATGCAAACCGGGGCTTGCCTTGTTGCTGCTGGTCAGGGGTTAAGTCTTCATCCGGAAGAAGGAAGTCCAGCACTTCTGGAGTCTCTTCTTCAACGGCTACACGTTAATGAAATACTACATGTTAATTTAGATGCAAATGTGAGTTTTAGAGTAAGACTTCTACTATTAGTTCTAATAACCAGCCTCTAACACCTGGAACTTTGTTTAAGAATTTAAATATGAACTGGTGTTGGTGGTTTGGCTTGGACTTAATCACAGGGTTAAATGCTAAGTGGTTTTCCCCCTTTTCCATATTAAGCCCTTAAGTGGTTAAACAGGACAGGGGTGATCTAGAGCTCCAATGGAGCTGAGAATTTTTGTGTGAGTTCCTTGTCACAAGAAAACTCTCTGGACCAAACATTAGCACTTTTCATGGAGTGGTTTGCTCAGAATAATTCTCTTGGCAAATCAGCAAGGAAGAATTTATTGTGAGGTAATACCCCTGTTCATGCTCAACTTAATGAACTACAATTTCAATTATAGCTTATAGAGTTTGCATGAATTTTCCTAACATTTTTGGGGTTAAGATTTGCCCAGAACTGAATTTCCAAGTTTTGGAAATTCTCTGAAAATGTTTCTGTATTCAAATGAACACAGCACCTTCCAATTTGAATTGCTCTGACCAAATCAACTCCAAATGGTCTGAAACTTTCACAGGGGTTTACTAATGTTCTAAAGAACATTCTGGTAAAATTTGGGGATTTTTGGATTAACTAAACTCCCTCTAAAATTCTTTTGCTGAAAAGGTTTAAAGAATTTTCCAGAATTAATTAATGGGTTTCATAAAAACTGGGTTCCAGATTTGGATTGTACTCTGTTAGAGGAATCCAAAAAAATTTGTTTCATAATTTTTGGATTCTCCTAACCCAAGTTGTGGTCCTCCAAAGTTTGAACTACAAACTGGACATTTCAAAATGTTTAAATGTCTGCCGGTGGGTCCCACCCGGCAGTCTTCTCCTTCCTCGCGCCAAACAGGGGCCCGCGGCGGTGCACTCCGGCGAGCATCACCGGAACTGCTTTCCCGGCCATCCCCCGGCCCCAAACTTGCCGCCCCGCCCTAACTCACGACGCTGAACTCGTCGGTGGTGTCGCCGGCGGCCGTAGCTCACCGGAACAGGGCTCCCGACGGTGACAGCGGCGGCTAGGGTTCCGGTGTGGTCGGGAATGCGTCACAATGCATCAAAATGATCGGCAAAGGGTCGGAGAGCACCGCGGAAGCTCGAGGGTGATGGAAATGGCCGCCAAACCCCATGAAAAGGTCGGCAACCTAGAGCTCCACGGTGAACCGAGCTGTTATTCTATGGCGGCCCGGAAAACAACCTAAACCCGGCCATTTCTGGGTCATTTCCCTTGATTCTTGGTCGAGGAGGGCCGCTAAGGAGTGAGGAAGGTGTTGGCCAGCCTGCGCGGCCAATAGCTAAACGAGTAGCAGGAATTTTGGGGTAGACCGCGCTCTACCCGAATGCACTACGTTTCGGAAGAACTGGAAATACTCTTCATCCGGTGGTTCAACCGCTATTCGGCTAGCATCTACACGATCTAGAGAGCACAGCACACCTTTTTCGTGTAGGAGTCCGGCTGTGAAACTGGCCGTGGCGTGCTGTCCACGGGGAGCAGTTCGCGGCTTTCCGCCGGTGCTCTGTTCCTCGGCGATCGTTGCCGAATTGCACGCGCCACAGGCTAGGAGTCTCGGATTTGCGGGGCTGTCGTGGTAGAGCACGCACGGGCGCTGCTTTTTGGTGCTGCTGGCACGAGCAACCGGGGCTCGGTTGCTGCCGGCGATCGGGAAAGGAGAGCGCGGGGTGAGCTCCGGTTTAGTGCGGGGTGAGGGAAACAGCGAGCGTGCGATCAATGAAGAAGGCAGCGTGCTGCTGTTTGCTCCCGGGTTAACGATCGGGTTGAGGCGGCGGAGCCGGCAAGCTGGTCGCCAGCGCGTGCGGAGGGGGGGCGAGGTGGCTGCTCGGTCGGCTCGGTGTCGAGCTCTGCCGAGGCCCGATAAACCGAGTTCGCTCGGTGTTGACTTAGGGCCGAAGTCTAGCTGACTGGTGGGCCCTCTTCTCCCCCCTAATCTTCTCTGTTGTGCAAATATCCCACCTACTCAGACTTGAAAAGGGAATTTAGCAACCAACTCAGAGGTAGAATTTGAATTCATCAACTTCAAACTGGTTTGGCCACCTTCCCTTCATATTTAAATTTGAAAATTCAAACTCAGTTTGAATTGTTACTAATTCGGCTCCCGACGAGATGAAGTCCAATGGGACTGAAAATTGGTGGGACTACTCAGGAAAATATGCTGAGTTTAGATATGGAGCTAACTTTTGAATTTGGGTGATGAAAGTTGCTGCAATTTGAATTTACATTCAAATTGGCCTCTTTTTGAAATAACCCAAAAGTGCCTCAAAAAGTGTTGAATTTGCATGAGCTTTGGACTGAACCTTCCCAAGACTTTTTAAATTCTAGGGGTGAGCTCAACCTCTCATGTTCAAGTGTAGAAATCCTACTTTGTGAAAGTGAAGGCTTTCCCCTCTAATCATTCTTTTGATGGAGGTTACTTGCTCTTCACAACATTTCCTAAGGTGTCCACAATAAAAACTGTGGTGTTGTGAGGTGAAGAAAAAGTTTTTGCAAGTCCCTTTTCTTGGGCTTTTACATCCCTCCCCCCTTAAAAGAATCTCGTCCTGAGATTATAAAAGAAGAGATAGCGATGTAATAGGGACTTACCCGTGTTGGGAAGCCATGAACTCCGGGTAATTTAAGCGAAGGAACTCCTCGCTCTCCCACGTTGCTTCTTCGGCGGTGTGGTTACTCCAGAGTATTTTGTAGAACCACAATGTTCTGCTACGCATGGTTCGGGCTTTCTCATCAATAACTTCCACCAGATACTCATCATATGTTAAATCCGGTTTCAACTCGCCAACGTCTTCGATAGGAACAGCAGCTGTATGCTTCAAACATTTTCGCAGTTGCGAAACATGGAAAACATCGTGGACACCAGCCAGAGATGCCGGTAGTTCCAATTGATACGCCGCGGGTCCACACTTCTCGGTGATAGCGTAGGGTCCAATAAAATGGGGAGCGAGCTTCCCCTTCACACCAAACCGATGCACGCCCTTCATCGGAGACACGCGGAGGTACACGTGTTCACCAACGTCAAAGTGCAACGGTCTACGCCTCTTATCAGCGTAGCTCTTCTGCCGGGATTGAGCGGCTTTTAAATTGGCTTGAATTGTCCGAACGCGCTTTTCGGCGTCGTTCACCACATCAACTCTGAATGTGACCCTTTCACCGGACTCGCACCAATTTAATGGGGTGCGGCATTTACGACCGTAGAGAGCTTCGTAGGGTGCCATCTGGATACTCGCCTGATAACTGTTGTTGTACGAGAATTCCGCCAATGGTAGGTGATCATCCCAGTTCCTACCATGGTGGATGGCACATGCTCTCAACATGTCCTCCAGAACTTGATTCACCCTCTCTGTCTGGCCATCTGTTTGAGGGTGATAAGCGGAGCTCCTGATCAACTTAGTACCCAATGCAGCGTGTAGCTGCTCCCAAAAGTGAGATACAAATAATGCACCTCGATCTGAGACAATGGTCTTGGGTACCCCATATAGGCATAGAATCTTCACTATGTATAGCTCCGCATATTTGCCGGCACTGTAACGTGTATTTACCGGAATGAAGTGAGCCGTCTTGGTTAACCGATCAATGATTACCCATATGGAATTATGCTTGTTGGCTGTTAGAGGTAATCCCACAATGAAATCCATGCTCACATCTTCCCATTTCCATGCCGGGATCTTCAGGGGTTGCAACAGCCCTGATTTCTTCATGTGATCAGCCTTCACTCGTCGGCACGTATCACATTCGGATACGTACTTCGCTACCTCCCACTTCATCCGTGTCCACCAAAATTTCTTTTTCAAATCTTGGTACATTTTGTTGCTGCCCGGATGAATGGAGTATTTAGACAAGTGGGCTTCGTTGAGGATTTTCTTCCTCAGTTCCATGTCCCGGGGTACGACTATGCGGTCGTTGAACCATAGCGTCCCCTCCTCATCTTTCCGGAAACATTTGATCTCCCCATTGTCAATCCGTCTCCGGAGATGTGCCATGCCTTTATCATTTTTCTGAGCTGCAATGATGTCCTCCCTGATAGTAGGGACGAGGGCAAGGTTATACAGTGATCCATAAGGAACCAAGTATAAACTTGGCTCTTCCTCCTCCACCGGTGTAATGGTGAGGTGATGACATGTGATTTCCGACTCAGCGCGTCGGCAACCACATTCGCCTTGCCGGGGTGGTAATGGATCTCAATCTCATAATCTTTGATCAGTTCTAACCACCTCCTCTGCCTCATGTTCAGCTCCTTCTGGGTGAAAATGTATTTCAAGCTCTTGTGGTCGGTGTAGAGATGCACCAAGTTCCCCAGGAGATAGTGCCTCCACATTTTCAGCGCCAACACCACGGCAGCAAGTTCAAGATCGTGAGTCGGGTAGTGCTGCTCATGGTTCCGAAGTTGGCGTGAGCCATAAGCGACCACACGTCCTTCCTGCATCAACACGCAGCCAAGCCCAATACCGGACGCGTCACAATACACGTCGAAGGGCTTTGTTGTATCCGGCTGAGCTAACACCGGGGCTGTTGTGAGATGCTTCACCAATGTTCGGAATGCTCCTTCACACGCCGTGTTCCAAACATATTTCGTCCCTTTCTTCAGCAACTCTGTCATCGGCTTAGCGAGCTTGGAGAAGCTTGGAATGAACCTCTGGTAGTATCCCGCTAACCCGAGGAAGCTTCTGACTTCATGGACTGAAGTGGGAGCTTTCCATTTCAGCACTTGCTCTATTTTGCTTGGGTCAACCGCAATGCCTTCAGCTGAGATGATATGTCCCAAGAATGGCACTTGGCTGATCCAAAATTCGCATTTACTGAACTTGGCGTAGAATTTATGGTCTCGCAATCGTTGAAGAACGATCCGCAAGTGTTCGGCATGTTCGGCTTCCGTCTTGGAGTAAACCAAGATATCGTCGATGAACACTACCACGAACTTGTCCAGCTCCGGCATGAACACCGAGTTCATGAGATACATGAAATGGGCTGGAGCATTTGTGAGACCAAATGACATGACGAGATATTCATATAGTCCATATCTCGTCGAGAATGCCGTCTTCGGAATATCCTCCGCCCGGATTTTTATCTGGTGATATCCAGAGCGAAGGTCCATCTTGGAGAACACACTGGCACCCACAAGTTGATCAAACAATATGTCGATGCGGGGCAGTGGGTACTTATTCTTGATGGTGACGGCGTTGAGCGGCCGGTAATCCACACACAGCCTCAGGGTCTCATCCTTCTTCTTCACGAATAGCGCCGAGCATCCCCAAGGCGAGGAACTCGGCCTAATGAAACCCTTGCTCAACAGATCATTGAGCTGTTCTTTCAGTTCAGCCAGCTCATTTGGAGCCATCTTGTATGGTCTCCGTGAGATGGGCGTAGTCCCGGGTGCAAGTTCAATCTTGAACTCGACATCCCGCTCATGTGGCATGCCCGGAAGATCATCCGGGAACACATCAGGATACTCCCGGACTACGGGGATGTCTTCTAACTTGAGAACTTCAGCATTATTAATTGCTAAAACTTCCCGGACTGGCGTGTCTAATACCATGGAATGTGGACGGTGGAATGGAGAATTTAAGTGAACCGTCCGTGTCCGAGTCTCTAGGACAGCGCCATGGTATTGTAGCCATGACATCCCTAAGATTGCATCAATCTTTTGTCCCATAAGGATTATCAAGGTGGTGGGATATAGTTTCCCACCTAAGCACAGAGGTGCCTTTGGAATCATCATATTAGCTGAAATCTTCCCTCCCGGTGAGCAGATCATATAAGTGCAGTCGGTTGGGAAGACTTGCAATTGATGTTTAGCCACATAGGATGCACTTATAAAGCTGTGGGTTGCACCAGAATCAAATAATATGACGATGTCTTGATTGTTGAGAGTAAACGTACCCGCCAGCACGTTGTCTCCCTCTGGGGCATCCTCATTGTCGAGGTTGCGGACGCCTCCAGTCCGCTGATCAACCTTCTTCACCGGAGGTCGGCCTCGAGCACCGCCCTGGAGCTGGGCTTGCCCGCTGCTCTGCTGCCCCTGGGGACAGTCCTTCGCAAAGTGTCCCGCCTGGCCACACGTGAAGCAGGTGAAACGGGGCGGTCCCCCGCTGATCGGTGGACGGAAACCCGGGGCGCGTTGCGGCGGTTGAAACGCCCGGGGTACCGTCTGCTGCTGCTGCTGTCTTGGTGGTGGCATCGGCGGACGGAACGGGGGTGCTTGGAACGAACGTCCCCCGAACTGTTGAGGTCGCGCCGGTGGACGCCACTGCTGCACGGATGGTGTCCGATACACCATACGGTACTTCTGGGGAGTGCCACTCCCACCGCTGGGTGGAGCGCTGCGCTTCCGCTGCTCAGCTGCCAACTCCCGCTGAGCATCCTCTTGCATGATCGCGGCATTGACTAAGTCGTTGAATGTGCCGCGGTTCCACTGTACGAGGTGGGTCTTCATTTCAGGGTGTAACCCCCGATAGAAGTGCTCCCTCTTCTTCTCCTCCGTGGAGATGTAGTCTGACGCATACTGCGCTAGATGGTTGAAGGCACGGGAGTAGTCGTGGGCACTCCTCCCGCCCTGCTTCAGTTCCAAAAATTCTTGGAACTTCCTCTTCATTATTCCGGGAGGGATGTGATAGGCGCGGAACGCCTCCCGGAACTCTTTCCATTCCACGGCATGGCCAGCCGGACGTGAGGCGACATAATTCGCCCACCACGCACCAGCGGCACCGTGGAGCTGCTGTGCTGCGAACAGTGTCTTCTGCCGCTCCGTACACTGGAGCATCCCGAACTTGGACTCGATGGTCCGCAGCCAGTTGTCAGCCTCCAGTGGTTCTTCAGCTTCGGTGAACACTGGAGGGGGCGTACTCATGAAATCCGAGTACGACACTTCGCGGGGCTCACGAGGCCCTCGCTCTTGACGTCCTCCCACCTGGGACGTATTCTGCACGATCGTGCGGAGCAGGTCGGTCTGCTCCTCACGACCTCCCACCAATGCCGCTATCACATCCGCTAGAGTAAGCGGAGGCGGCGGTGGTGGCTGCTGCTGCGGGGTGCTGTCGTAGGCTGGTGGCTGGGAGTCATCGCCTCCACCTTGGCTAGAGCCACCAACCTCGTGCGTGGTCCTAGTACGAACCATCTGCAACCATACGACATTAAACATCAGTCCCGCAACATTTTGCATGCAGTCCAATAGAACTGGGCGTAAAAACATTATGACAACAAAACATGCGAAATATCTCGTAAGTAGATAATGTAATAACTTTGCACAAGCTACACCATTACCAGACCAAACACAAGTTAGTTTAATCCAACTTGATGAACCCCCTCTTTGGAAGCTCACCATAACTGGGTTTGGTCTCTACGAGACATTATTATTGCGTTGTCATCACGTATAACACCCTTAGGGTACAACACCCTTTTCAATGAGTTCAACTGTCATTCTTCTGTCAGAATGACCAGTTTCTACCTATTCCAAGTTTTGATCTGGTTCTGGGCATTTTCATGACACAAGTTGAATACCAAAGTTAAAGTTAACTTCAGTATCTTTCCAACGAGTACTCATTTGCCCCCAGATCAGCTTTGGTTAAAAAGTTATGCTAATTCAAAGTCAGCAGAATTTCTGGAAGAATTTTAACAGCACCTCCCTTGGAAGTGGCTGTTTTCAATACTGATTTCCACTAAATTCTGTGCTGAAATTTCAGGAACTTTGAATTGCAAAGATATCACACATATTCTACTCCTTCTAAGGAGGTATCATATGAAATTTTTGGGTTTTTCTACTGGGAGTTATCATTGAAAAACAGAACAGTCCAGAGAATGTTTTACTTTGTCCTGGTTCTGGACAGTTTACATTCCTCTAGGATTTAAGCCATCTTAAGGTGAGTTTCAGCTCTGGAAGTCTACAACAAAGTTGTAGAGTACTTCGATACCTTTCCAGAACTATATAGCACACCTCTCTCGGCTAAAAGACCTGTGAGTTATGCCCTGTTGAGGATCAGCAAACTTGCTGTCCCAAAACCGAGCACTCTGTTTTGCAGTCTTTTTGGAACTACACTCATCACTATCCCATTCTTATACCCAACCAGGGTCCTAAATGTGGAACCTATAGGTTTTAATTCCTTGTTATCATTATTTTCATGCGTATGCCTACAATATCTCGGTACTACGTTCCTCACAAAAGAAAATCCTAACCGGATCATACCGGCATATACGTCTCAAGTGTGGCACTAAACGGTCTCTCGCACACGTTTTCTACACGGATACATACGTGGTTAGTACCTGCCGAAAACCACACAATAATGGTGCACTCACTGGGTTATTCATTTCAGGCAGTACCATATTTTGAAATTAAATACAAACGCCCGTATCATTTCCATACGGCCGTCCTTGAGTTAGGTCACGTCTCAAGGTACGTGATCGTGTTTCAACACCACACGACGGGGAACCCGAGTATGTCATGAACGGGTCGTCACGGTTGGGAATGTTATCAACCCAACAGATACCACCTACTTCCCTGCAGGGCACGCCGATGGCAAGCGTTGCGTATGTCCTTCTGGGCTATTTCCAGACGAACACCTCTCGCATTACTGACCACGCGATGGAGTATCCACTTACTTGCCTAATGCACGCTAGGGATCAGCGTTGCATATGAACTCAGGAACATGAAGAGTCCAAGAGTTTCATATTGACGTCTCACACCAAGCTGTGAGACTTATCCCTGAACCACGTTCCTCGTCAGGGAGAGCTAACCGAAATTGAACCGCTTTCGGTGGCGTTCCTTACCATACTTACCAGAGTGTAGGTGCGTCGTTACATAATTGAAATTCAGAATTAAAACACATAAGTTAGTCCTTGCCACTTTAAATAACTATGCTACTATAGTCCTTACTTGGGCCAACTACCGATTCCTCACCGTAACCCTAAGTTTTCCCATAATATGGTCCTTAAGTACTGTGCTATCCCCAATGCAGCTCTGATACCAGGCTGTGGTGGACCGGAATCCGCTCATCCAGGATCGCAGAGGGTGGTGCCACGCGATGCGACACCCGACAGCACACGTCATAAGAACATAATATATTACATGGGAAAAACAACTGAAACTGTACAAACAGGTACAAACTTCAGTACAACTATTGTTTATATTACACAGCGGAAGTCTACACTATACAACTCACGCCCGCCTATTTAGCAAAAGTTGGTTGCCCAGCCCTAGGGCAACCCACACTAGCTGCACTCCTCAGCTCAGCGCGGCGTGTACGGCTCCCACTCAGCCGTGGTCCCCGACGGAGGGTAACTCTCGCCGGTGGACTCGTACTCCGAGTCCGTGGGTGGCTCCTCACCTGAAAAACACTTAAGCAGCAACCATGAGCACGAAGGCTCAGCAAGGCTTAACCGACTCACCTAAGCATGAAACTCTACATGAGGTATACCAAGACATAGGTTAGTAACATTTCAGCAAAACGACACGCCTACAAGTTCATCCTTAGTTCATTTTTTTGCAACAAGTTAACAGTTCATGAAATCTGAAATTTAGTAAGCAGTATTTGGTGGCACACATGTAGCAATACAATTATATCAATCAGCAGCATTGAATCAACATATTTCATCCATTTGTCTACGTTACGACGCAGTGAACAAGCGGTACTCGTCACCGCGAGGGACGGCGAATCGACTCGATATACACCTGCAGGGAAACCCAAAGAGCACGTCACGTACGCCCACCCGTGGAGCTGCACAGCACGCTCACTCGATGTCGTACGGGACAACCTTTCACCCAACAGCCCAAACGTCGAACCGGTCGCACCGAAACGAGCAGGAGGTTCCCCACACGGAGCATCTCTCTATGCCTGTTGGCAGATTTCCACCTTGCTGCCCTCAACCTACACCTATAAATCGGTGTGCTATGCCTCGGCGCCCGGAGGTTTAGGCTACATCGGTTTATCGGGGCCCATATATCCGATATGCCTTCGGTACGTTCAATACTTGTTCAGCAGGGCCGCACACGGATCGGTCCTCAATCGACACGGACAGGGCTGCGCACACAAGACTTCCTCTTGCTGCGCCCTAGCCCCTGCCTAGTCTCATTTTCATTACTATAGTGATCTCACATCACTCAACCGAACCCGTATGTCCCAATGCCTATCTCGCGAGTAGATTCCAACTACTCGACTTGTACCGAAGTCCTATGACTCATTAAGCATAGCCTGTCTACTCGAGGTCCTTGACACTACCCTCACTCTTTTAGGAACCTTTGGTTATGCAAGTGGGGTTTCATTCATCTTATACCTAATGCACAACATACTTCATATGACACATGTAAATAAAGTAAGACTTATAAAAGGGTTAATGCAAACCGGGGCTTGCCTTGTTGCTGCTGGTCAGGGGTTAAGTGTTCGTCCGGAAGAAGGAAGTCCAGCACTTCCGGAGTCTCTTCTTAAACGGCTACACATTAATGAAATACTACATGTTAATTTAGATGCAAATGTGAGTTTTAGAGTAAGACTTCTACTATTAGTTCTAATAACCAGCCTCTAACACCTGGAACTTTGTTTAAGAATTTAAAGATGAACTGGTGTTGGTGGTTTGGCCTGGACTTAATCACAGGGTTAAATGCTAAGTGGTTTTCCCCCTTTTCCATATTAAGCCCTTAAGTGGTTAAACAGGACAGGGGTGATCTAGAGCTCCAATGGAGCTGAGAATTTTTGTGTGAGTTCCTTGTCACAAGAAAACTCTCTGGACCAAACATTAGCACTTTTCATGGAGTGGTTTGCTCAGAATAATTCTCTTGGCAAATCAGCAAGGAAGAATTTATTGTGAGGTAATACCCCTGTTCATGCTCAACTTAATGAACTACAATTTCAATTATAGCTTATAGAGTTTGCATGAATTTTCCTAACATTTTTGGGGTTAAGATTTGCCCAGAACTGAATTTCCAAGTTTTGGAAATTCTCTGAAAATGTTTCTGTATTCAAATGAACACAGCACCTTCCAATTTGAATTGCTCTGACCAAATCAACTCCAAATGGTCTGAAACTTTCACAGGGGTTTACTAATGTTCTATAGAACATTCTGGTAAAATTTGGGGATTTTTGGAAGAACCAAACTCCGTCTAAAATTCTTTTGCTGAAAAGGTTTAAAGAATTTTCCAGAATTAATTAATGGGTTTCATAAAAATTGGGTTTCAGATTTGGATTGTACTCTGTTAGAGGAATCCAACAAAATTTGTTTCATAATTTTTGGATTCTACTAACCCAAGTTGTGGTCCTCCAAAGTTTGAACTACAAACTGGACATTTCAAAATGTTTAAATGTCTGCCGGTGGGTCCCACCTGGCAGTCTTCTCCTTCCTCGCGCCAAACAGGGGCCCGCGGCGGCGCACTCCGGCGAGCGTCGCCGGAACTGCTTTCCCGGCCGTCTCCCGGTCCCAAACTTGCCGCCCCGCCCTAACTCACGACGCTGAACTCGTCGGTGGTGTCGCCGGTGGCCGTAGCTCACCGGAACAGGGCTCCCGACGGTGACAGCGGCGGTTAGGGTTCCAGTGTGGTCGGGAATGCGTCACAACGCATCAAAATGATCGGCAAAGGGTCGGAGAGCACCGCGGAAGCTCGAGGGTGATGGAAATGGCCGCCAAACCCCATGAAAAGGTCGGCAACCTAGAGCTCCACGGGTGAACCGAGCTGTTATTCTATGGCGGCCCGGAAAACAACCTAAACCCGGCCATTTCTGGGTCATTTCCCTTAATTCTTGGTCGAGGAGGGCCGCTAAGGAGTGAGGAAGGTGTTGGCCAGCCTGCGCGGCCAATAGCTAAACGAGTAGCAGGAATTTTGGGGTAGACCGCGCTCTACCCGAATGCACTACGTTTCGGAAGAACTGGAAATACTCTTCATCCGGTGGTTCAACCGCTATTCGGCTAGCATCTACATGATCTAGAGAGCACAGCACACCTTTTTCGTGTAGGAGTCCGGCGGTGAAACTGGCCGTGGTGTGCTGTCCACGGGGAGCAGTTCGCGGCTTTCCGCCGGTGCTCTGTTCCTCGGCGATCGTTGCCGAATTGCACGCGCCACAGGCTAGGAGTCTCGGATTTGCGGGGCTGTCGTGGTAGAGCACGCACGGGCGCTGCTTTTTGGTGCTGCTGGCACGAGCAACCGGGGCTCGGTTGCTGCCGGCGATCGGGAAAGGAGAGCGCGGGGTGAGCTCCGGTTTAGTGCGGGGTGAGGGAAACAACGAGCATGCGATCAATGAAGAAGGCAGCGTGCTGCTGTTTGCTCCCGGGTTAACGATCGGGTTGAGGCGGCGGAGCCGGCAAGCTGGTCGCCAGCGCGTGCAGAGGGGGGGGGGCGAGGTGGCTGCTCGGTCGGCTCGGTGTCGAGCTCTGCCGAGGCCCGGTAAACCGAGTTCGCTCGGTGTTGACTTAGGGCCGAAGTCTAGCTGACTGGTGGGCCCTCTTCTCCCCCCTAATCTTCTCTGTTGTGCAAATATCCCACCTACTCAGACTTGAAAAGGGAATTTAGCAACCAACTCAGAGGTAGAATTTGAATTCATCAACTTCAAACTGGTTTGGCCACCTTCTCTTCATATTTAAATTTGAAAATTCAAACTCAGTTTGAATTGTTACTAATTCGGCTCCCGACGAGATGAAGTCCAATGGGACTGGAAATTGGTGGGACTACTCAGGAAAATATGCTGAGTTTAGATATGGAGCTAACTTTTGAATTTGGGTGATGAAAGTTGCTGCAATTTGGATTTACATTCAAATTGGCCTCTTTTTGAAATAACCCAAAAGTGCCTCAAAAAGTGTTGAATTTGCATGAGCTTTGGACTGAACCTTCCCAAGACTTTTTAAATTCTAGGGGTGAGCTCAACCTCTCATGTTCAAGTGTAGAAATCCTACTTTGTGAAAGTGAAGGCTTTCCCCTCTAATCATTCTTTTGATGGAGGTTACTTGCTCTTCACAACATTTCCTAAGGTGTCCACAATAAAAACTGTGGTGTTGTGAGGTGAAGAAAAAGTTTTTGCAAGTCCCTTTTCTTGGGCTTTTACACTCTGTTGTATGCAACAACCTTTCAAAGGCAACCCAAATGCCGAACCGGTCCATCCGTAACGGGCAGCAGATCCCCGCGTGGAGCGTGACTGTGCCCACCGGCAGATTTATACCTTGCTACCCTCAACCCACTCCTATTTACGGTTGGGTAAGCCTCGGCACCCAGGTTAACCAATTACATCGGTTTCCTGGTTCCCATATGCCAGTATGCATCCGGTACTGTTCGATACTTGTCCAGCAGGGCCGCACACGGACGGTCCTCAATCGACACCAACAGGGCTACGCACGTGAGACCTCTGCTCACTGCATCCTATGCCCCCTGCTGGGTCTCATTTTCATAATTCAAGCCATTATCTACCTCTTTTCTTCCCGTGTGATAAATACTATCTCGCGAGTAGCTTCCAACTACTCGACTTCTACCGAGATCCTAAACATTAGCATGGCATTCTCTACTCGTCGAGTTTGTAAACTACCCAACCCGTTATAGGATTTAAAAGGCTATGCAAGTGGGGTTTCAATCACCCTAACTCTAATGCAAACCTTCACCCTAGACATAAGTGATACAAATAAAAAGCTTTATAAAAGGTACTTAAGTGCAAACCGGGGCTTGCCTGGTTGAGAGTCAAACGGGAAGTTAGCTTCAGGTGGGAGGACGTCCAAGGGCTCCGGTGCGTTCTCAACTTCGGTCACTATTGTGAAATGTAATAAAATACATGTGTAAGTATTAAGGATTTATGAGAATTGAACCTCTATTCATAGCTACTGCTATTTAGGATCCTTAATTGGCTTTGGAATTTTTACAGTGAATACTAGACTCTCTAAGGATGATCTGAGCAAAATTTGGAGAATTTTCATTGCACATTGTGGTCTCCAAAATTCCCACAAGCACAAGGATTCTCTGAATTTTGAGCCCAAATCAGGAGCTTTGACATAGCTAATAGTGGAATATCTGATTAGGGTAAGTCTCCCTGGTTCTGACAAAATTTGTTTCACCATTTTGGAGCTACCAACAGAGAGATATGAATTTTTGAAGTTGGGCAGGAGTTCTGAAAAGTTTCTGTTTAAATTTGAATTTCCAAATAAAG
Organism: Neostapfia colusana; assembly: GCA_030760725.1. Classification (NCBI taxonomy): domain Eukaryota; kingdom Viridiplantae; phylum Streptophyta; class Magnoliopsida; order Poales; family Poaceae; genus Neostapfia; species Neostapfia colusana. The sequence goes on along the minus strand of JASWHV010000009.1, from coordinate 34,531,980 downwards.
GCTGAACTTTGGAAGGCAATTTAGCCTACCAAATGAACTCCAATGAAGCTCAAATTTTCACTGGAGATCAGTTACTATGAAAAGGATTTTCTGTCCAAATTTGGGAATATTTCATAAAGAATTGCTCCTGTAATAAATCCCTAAATGATTTACTAAAAACAATTCTACAGAAATTCCTGGACATTTTCATAGAAAACAATTTGTTCGTCTGTGAAGTACTCCTCCTAAAGATTCAAACAAAATTGGTCTCACCCTTTTTGGAGTAGTCTACACAAAGTTATGAATTTTTCAAACTTGAATAGCTCTCTGTTTGAAACCTACACAGAGACTTAACAGGGGGGCCCACTCGTCAGGTCCTTCTTCAACCTCCCGCCAGAGACGCGCGTGCACACCAGCACAGATCGTGGCGTGGCTCATTCTCCCTCATTTGTCCACTAAATTATCTCCGGTTTCGCCCTACATGCTCCTTGGAACATGGCGCAGCTGGCGGGCAAGGTTTCCACGCATGAAAACGGCCGAAAACAGGTCGGCACCGGTGGGGCGGCTCGGGAGCTCGGCATCAACGCGTTCTGGTGCGTCCGAAGCTTCTCCCGGCGAGCTACCTTGCCCTAAAGCATCACCAACGATCGGGGAACATGGAACGCATCTAAACCTTGCAGCAAACGGCCGTAAAATAGGGTTCACCGGAGGACCGACCCGTTTTTGTCGCCGCCGGCGATTTCTCGTCACCCGGAGCGTGTGGTGGATGGTTTTCTGCGGTATTTGGCATGGGAGGGCGCTAGGATCACTAGTTTCTGTGGTTTGAATTGTAGAACCGATGATCAACCACGTTGGATGAATTTACAGTTTTGGTTTGGGGCGGTTCTTCACGTGTACCGGCGCCAAAACTCAAATTCCGGCGAGACAGCGACGGAGAAGGGCAAGGGAACTGCGGTGGCATGATCTACACACCTTGGCGCACCTTAGGGAGGTGTTGGACGTGCGGGAGAGGCGTTGGAGCGGCTGCAACGCGAGGAGCAGTGAGGGTCGGCGTGCTCTGTCTTCTCCCGGTGAAGAATAGCTCGGGCACAGCGAGGGGAGCTCGGGGATGAGCTGAGGAGCGGTGGAGAACGTTGAGGAGGCGCCGGCGCAGCTCCTGGGTGTCTCAACCGGTGCTAGGGAGAGTGGGAGGCTGCTGAACGATGAGCAGGAGGCAGCGCGTGTGCTTGTTCTCAGTGAGCGCTCGAGCAAAGGATGAGGGAAGCTTCGGTTGGAGGCAGAGAATGAAAACTGGAGTTGTGCCGCTGCTGTGATAGCAATCCACATACGGAGTGCTGCCTTCGGGAGCAAGTTGTGCAAGCAGCTCGGTGGAAGAAAATTCACAGCGCGGTGGCAGCTCGAGGAGCACCGGCACAGAGGCAAATTGCCCCTGTTATTTCATGTGTCACTGCCATATGGGTCCCACCCCACCTAATAGCTCTGATATTTTCCTCCAAATTAAATCTTTTGCTTCCTCCCAAAGTCATGGTTTGAAATCATTTGAATTCAAATGATTTGAATTCTAGTGTGGAATTTTGAACTGACTTTGGTAATTTGAAGTTTGATTGGAATTTGAATCTTCTCTTTTGCATTGTTCCCAAAAACATAGCAAACCAACTCAAATCCATCTGAATTTTGACAGGGCTGCTAATTCAAATGTGGAGAACACATACGTGGAACCAAATTTGCAAATTGAGGTAATTGGACTTTGAAACTGAATTTGAAATTCAGATTAGAGGGCTTCCTCTTTTAATCCCAAACAAATATTGAAACTCCTCCAAATGAGCTGAAATTTGGAAGGGTGAATATTGGACTATGAAGATCCAAGTTATGAATTTAGATCTCCATGTTTCGAAGTTTTGGGAAGTTTGAATCCTCACTTTGAACTTACACCATTATAATTCAAAGTTTTAATTCCCCTCATTTTTCATAAGTGTACATGAGCTGAATTTTCTTGCTACCACTTTTGGGGATTTTACAAAGCAAGCACAACGGAGTGATTCAATGTGCTCAGAGGAGCGTGCAGTTGACAAATGAACACGGTACTCAGATTGAGTTCGAGTCAGCCCAACCGGCAACCGAGAAGGCAGCGTTGAACTACGTCGAAGAAGCAACATTGGAAAGTATTCCGGTGGTTCAAGAATTTTCAGATGTGTTCCCGGAAGAACTTCCAGGTATGCCACCTGACCGGGACATTGAATTTGCCATTGATTTAGTACCGGGAACTGCACCTATAGCGAAAAGGCCGTATAGGATGCCCGCTAATGAACAAGTGGAGCTTCAGAAGCAAATTCAGGAGCAGCTAGAAAAGAGTCTTATACGCCCAAGCTCGTCACCATGGGGAGCCCCCGTGCTCTTCGTAGACAAGAAGGACGGGACCCAAAGGATGTGTATGGATTATAGGTCTCTCAATGAAGTGACGATCAAGAATAAATACCCGCTGCACCGTATAGAGGACCTGTTCGACCAAATGAAAGGTGCCCGAATTTTCTCCAAGATTGATCTTCGGTCGGGATACTTCCAGCTGAAGATTAAGCCCTCCGACATACCCAAGACAGCATTTCAAACACGGTATGTGTAAAAGTCCCAAAAACTTGTAAATGGAAAACTTGTGCTATGAATAAAGCTGAGTTTAAATCCAAGATTTGGGACTTGCAAAAACTATTGTTTAATCATGTATTTGTTGGCATGTGCAAGAGGACTCTAAATTCAGTTTGAACTAAAGGGTTCACTTCAAGGAAAAGAAGGCCATTTCCAAACAAAAAAAATCAAACTGTTGTTTAGAAATTTGTATTTGCAATGGCCAACTCAAAGATCAGAGGGCATAATCAAATTCTTCATGTTTGAATTAGTGAGTATGCAAATTTTGAGCAAATTTGGAGGTACTTTGATAGGTATATCAAGAGACTTGCAAATTTCATTGAAATTTGAAGTCAAATTTAAAACGAGGTAAAACATGATCAATTTGCCAAATGGGGTTCAAATTTAGACCCTCATGAGTGAAGTTTGCACTGTGCCAAAAATTGGAGATATTTGGGAGAGCAAAACAGTGGGACCCAATGGTCATTGAGAGGAGGAAACTTGCAACCAAAGTTTCTGTTGAATTTGATCGGTTTGCACACGAACGCACCGAGGTGGCTGCAGGCGCCACCGAGACCTCACGGGGAGGACACCTCCTGTTTCCAATCTCGCGCTGGAGACCTGCTCGGCGTTCCACACGCGCCCTCATCCGTTCACGCAGCGCTCTGTTCGGTCACAGAACCGCCACACCGAGCCCCTCGAAAGTCTTCTGCCGCCGCCACTCTGCTCCGATCAAACGCTGGCAGAAGCTCGCACAGACCGCCTTCCCGAGCTGAAAAACAGCAATGCCTGGTCGCCTTACACCTCCTCAGCGGACAGACCACAGTCCCCGGCATTTTCCCCACTGGGACAGCTTCTCCGGGCGGCGACATAAAGCAACCGCAAACCGGGGTGCGCGTGGACAGCCCCCACCGGGGACTTTCACGCCCGAGCAAGGACACCCCTGGACACGCTGGTGAACCGTTCTGCTCACCTCCAAATCACAAGCAAAGCCGTGGACTATCGAGTGGGAATTCGGGAAAAGTATGCCGGCGGCCACAAACTAAGGATCTGGTATGAAAATCCAAAATTCACATTTGTTCTTCGTTCCTAGATCACCAAATCGTGCACAAATAATCTAGACTCGATGGCGATCCGATCCCCTTCCCAATCCTAGCTTAAAAACCCGTGTTAGCGGCCCTTTTCAAGTTTTCCGAGCGGCGATCATGGCGGGAACCGCCGGCACCCGGTGAGACCCCATCTCGAGCTGTTGCCGATCCAGTTTTAACCAAAGCCGAGCACCCCCATGAACCACTGATGCTGTAGCACCAATCCTTCGTGTAATTGGCAAGCTAGAACGTCGGCGCTACATCGCCGAAGCTCAGTTAAATCGCCGCACCGTCGCGAGCTCGGTTATGGCCAACGTCGGTGTGGGGAAACCCTCCCCACGTGTTCAGCGCATGAAATTAGGAGCTGGCGGCAAGTTTAAGCATGGAAGATGGACGGATGAACGGTTTCCAAAGTTTTTCGGCGAGCTCCGGCGGCGGGGTCACGCGGGAGCGGGAGGAAGACGAAGGGGGCGTCGGCCCCACTCGTCAGCGGCTGGATTTAAACGTGCGGGATCTTCTGTAGCCTCGGATCGAACTGTGGAAACATGGGAAATATTCTGTGGCCCGTGTGGCTCGGTTTCAGCGGTTGACACGTGTGCCTGGACCCACGGTCAGAGTTTGAACATTTTTCCGATTTATTTGAATTCCCAGATTCAGTTCAAACTTTAGAACCTCATAACCTTTGCTAGGAAGCTCCAAATTTAGTGATTCAAATTGGGTTGGATTCAGGGTGAAAAACTCTATCTAAATATGCAACCCAATTTGTATGAAAATCAATAGAAAATTCTGGAAAGTTCTTTAAATCTTTTTAGTAAAAGAATTTTAGGGGAAGTTTGGTTCATCGAAAAATCCTCAAATTTTGCCAGAATATTCTTTATGATGTTAGGACATTCCTGTAAAAGTTTCAGCTCATTTGGAGTTGATTTATTTAGGATAATTCTGATTTCAAGTTTCTGTATTCAAAGGAATACAGAAACAATTTCAGAGAATTTCCAAAACTTGGAAATTCAGTTCTGGGCAGTTCTTAGCTCCCAAAAATCCTTGGAAAATTCATGCATGATCCCTGAGCTATGCTTGAAATTATAGTTCACTTAAATTTGCATGAAAGTGCAAATTTATTCATAATTAATTCTTTTTTACATAAATTCTTAGGGAATTGTTCTGAGTGATCTATTCATTGAAAAATTCCAAAATTTGGTCCAGAGGACTTTCTTGTGATAAGGAACTCACATGAAAAATTTCAGCTCCATTGGAGCCTTGGATCAATACTGTCTATTCAACCTTATTAGGTGATCAACATCCAAGTGATGGAAAACACCTATCACTTGATGGAAAACATCCCTGAGCTATGCTTGAAATTATAGTTCACTTAAATTTGCATGAAAGTGCAAATTTATTCAGAATTAATTCCTTTTTGCATAAATGCTTAGGGAATTGTTCTGAGTGATCTATTCATTGAAAAATTCCAAAATTTGGTCCAGAGGACTTTCTTGTGACAAGGAACTCACATGAAAAATTTCAGCTCCATTGGAGCCTTGGATCAATACTGTCTATTCAACCTTATTAGGTGATCAACATCCAAGTGATGGAAAACACCTATCACTTGATGATAGTGCTTAAACCCAAACCCAAACCACGAGCACCAGTGTCATCTTAAATTCTTAAACAGAGTTCCAGTTTCAAACTTGTCTTTAGAACTTGTTAGCAAAAGTTTTACAATTAAACATATATGCATATTCATAACGTGTAGTGATTAAACGTGGAAAAGTGGAGATGGAGTGAAGCTTGGATCAAGGAACAAGAAGGGCAGTGATTAAGCTTCAAGTCATCAGCAACTAACTTCACAATTTTCTGACTTTAATCACCTGCAAAACTAAGGCAAGCTCAGTTTGCATTTAAGTTATTTATAAAGTTTTTACTTTGTTCACAATTATGGTTTAGAGTTTGTATGTGCATTAGGTCAAGGATGTTTTACACTCCAAATGCATGACCAAATGAACCCTGGAGTTAAGGGTAGAAAAGGGTCACCGCTGTAGAATAATGTCGCGCTAAATAGCTTAGGACATCCGGTAGAAGTCGAGTAGACGGAATCTACTCGCGAGTTATAGTCGGGATTACATGGGTGTAGATGGAAAAGAGGCAAACTAAAGTTTATATTTCTAAAGATGAGACCGAGCAGGATGGTTAGGCAGCGACAAGACGAGGTCTTGGTCGAGTAGCTCTGCCTGTGTCGGTTAAGGACCGACGCGTGTGCGACACCCATGAGCAAGTATTGAGTTGTGTACCGGATGCTTACTGCTATATGGGAACCAGGAAACCGATGTACCAGGTTCACTGGATTGTAGAGGCATACCACATCGTCTCGTTAGACCTATGAGCCCGAGACGGCGCGACCGGTTCTACAGTCGAGTGTCCTGCGAAAGGTTGCCACATATGACGTAATGAAGGACGCCAGAATTGGGTCTTAGGCGGGCGTATGTGTCGAGTTATCCGGGTAGTGTTTGATTCAAATCACCGTCCCTCGCGGTTATTGAGTACCGGTTGCTCACTGTGTTGTGACGTAGTAATCAAGTTGTGTGGAAACAGTTTACAAAGTTTTAATTGCTATGATGATTATTGGAATTGCATGAAAACCTTGTTTGAAGTAGAGATAGAGCAAACTAAAGTTATTTTCCGCCTTGGAAAGTAACATTGGAATGAAGCGTTTCTTGTTTGATTGTGGAGTTCCAATGTTGCTGGGCGCAAGGTCACTACTATTATGGCTAAAATTTGAAAGTTAAGGATGAACTCGTAGGCGAGTATTTTTGCAACTTATATGTTTAGGTCGTAAGTCCCTTTCATGTAGAGTTGCATGTCTTAGGAGAGACGGTTAAGTCTTGCTGAGCCTTTGTGCTCACTCTTGCTATATGAGTGGTTTTGCAGGTAAACTTCGACGCTATAAAGAAGGTTGTCCGGTAAGACTCGGGAACTTCCGAGTTATGTATCACATGGAGAACCTAGCCGCTGCCCTGTCTTCGTGTTGCTAGCGAGAGGAGTCCGCGGGCTGGACCTCCTCTTGAGTGCCCATTAGTTATTTGACGTGAGTTGTTTGTAGTATTCCACTGTAGCTAATTTATGTAAATTATTTACAAAGAACATATGTAAGCTTCCGCTTTGATTAATGTAATACGATTTTCCTTATATGTGTGCTGTTGGGCGCCGCATAACACGGCACCACCCAATGCGATTCCCGGGCGAGGTGTCCCATCCCCGTGAGCGGGACGGCGGGCCCTGTCACTGTGGTATCAGAGCTGCATTGGTAATAGCGCACGGAATAAGGATCGTATTATGACAAAAACTTAGGATACAGTGAGGAAACGGTAATAGGCCCACATAAGGACTATAGTAGTATAGTTACTTAAGTGGCATGACTAACATACACGTTATAATTCTAAAATTTTGATTATGTAACGATGCACCTACATTCAGGTAATTATGGTAAGGAACGCCACCGAAAGCGGTTCAATTTCGGTTAGCTCCCCTGACGAGGAAAGTGGTTCAGGGATAGGTCTCACAGCTTGGTGTGAGACGTCAATATGAAACTCTTGGACTCTTCATGTTTCTGAGTTCATATGGAACGCTGATCCCTAGCGTGCATTAGGCAAGTAAGTGGAGACCCCATCGTGTGGTCAGTAACACGATAGTGTGTTCGTCTGGAAATAGCCCAGGAGGACATACGCAGCGCTTGCCATCGGCGTGCCCTGCAGGGCAGTAGGTGGTATCCATTGGGTTGATAACATTCCCAACCGTGATGACCCGTTCATGATATACTCGGGTTCCCCGTCGTGTGGAGTTAAAACACGATCACGTACCTTGAGACGTGGCTTAACTCAAGGACGGCCGTATGGCAATGATACGGGCGTTTGTATTTACTTTCAAATATGGAACTGCCTGAAATGAAAACAACCTTTGAGTGCACCACTATTGAGTGTTCTTCTGCAGGTACTAACCACGTACGTATCCCGTGTAGTACACGTGTGCGAGAGACCGTCATAGTGCCACTGATAATACGGATATGCCGGTATAATCTGGTTTAGGATTTTCTTTGGTGAGGCTACGTAGTACCGACATGTTTCTTACGGTGCATCGACACCGTACTACACTTAATAAAGTCTTTCCTATGAAGAAATGATTCATGAACTAACTTTTAACTAAAAATGGAAGTTTGAAACAAATATTAGTTACTGAACTCTTATTTTGAGCTAAGATTCAAATGAGAGAAGGTCTAGGTTTCAAAGATTTCAAAAACAGAGTTCTCTGTTTTCTGGCAGGAATTATTGCTGAACTTTGACAGAGCATAACTCTGAGTAGATTTAACCAATTAAGGTCTATGATACAGTTTTGGAAATATTTTCATGTGCTCTACAACTTCTTTGTATACCTCCAGAGCAAAATCACACGTTAAGTTGGTGAAAAGTCCAGTTGAAGGCAAACTGTTCAGAACCAGGACAGTACCAAAAACCTTTCTGGACCTTTCTGTTTTTAAGTCATAACTTCCTGTAGAAAAATCCTTAAGGAGCCTATGATACACCGTTGGAAAGGTTATGAAAGTTGCAACATTGTTGTAGTTCAAAGTTTGCACAGATTCTTAATGTATTTTCATATACAACTGTGATAAAAGTAGCCACATACAAAGGTGATGCTGGCAAATTTTATCCAGGAATTCCGTCAACTTTGAGAAAACATAACTTTTGATCCAGAGATGATCTGGAGACATATAAGTACTCGTTGGAAAGATACTGAAGTTTACAAAAACTTTTGTATTGAACTCAAGTCAAGAATCTTTATACAACTTGAGTAAATTTTGGAGTCTGTGTGAACTGGTCAGGTTAGTCCAGCTGATTAGTCTAGCGTACTTAAGATTTGTTTAAACATGAATGCGGTTATGCTTTCCTAAAGTTCATGACATGTTCATGTTTTACTTATCTTTACTCACTACTGAGATAGAATTTTGATTAACTCAAAATTTTGTTTCGTGCAGTATGGTACGCGCACACTCTCAAATGGAGCTTGGAGGTTCGAGTCGAGGTGGGAATGACTCGACTTCATCACAAGAGCCTTCGCCAACCGGATTGGTGGAAATTATGGCAAAGATGAATAAAACTCTTCAAACTCTAGTTCAGCAAGGAATAAATAGAGAAGCTCAACATCACATGCCAACCCCAAGCACTTATCTAGATTTCTTGGCGACACAACCGCCGGTATTCTCCGAAGCGGCTGACCATTGTGAATCAAATCACTGGTTACGTGTTATTGAGTCCAAGTTTGGGTTGATTCAATGTGATGAATTCCAGAAGACTTTATTTGCTGCTCAGCAGCTTCACGGCTTTGCTGGAGCATGGTGGGCAGAATACCTTGCTATCCAACCAGCAGGGCATCGTGTCACATGCGGAGTTCCAGGATGCGTTTCGTGCTCGTTTCATTCCTGTGGGCGTAATGCAAACAAGTCTGGTTGAATTCTGGAATCTAAAGCAAGAGGAAATGAGTGTTATTGAGTATGCGAAGGAATTCAATCGCTTAGCTCAATGTCCCTGATTATGTGAAATCACCATAAATAAGGGGTTATCAGTTTTATCGAGGGCTGACTGCTAGGCTGCGATATGAGTTAGCTCAAGTTAGCCAAGAAAGTTTTGATGAGTTTGTTAGCTGTGCTATCACTCAGGAATATTATTCCAATCTCTACCTTAAAGAAAAGAGGGAGAGGTGTTAGACACTGTAATTAAGTTTGTGTCACAGGGGTATATTAGTCATTAGAGAGGGATTAGGGTTAGGGGTAGTTTAGTCCTTTTTCCCTCCTAATCCCTCTATATAATCAGACCTGTACCCAGCATTATGGAATCATCTAATACAGCTATCATTAGCCCTCTATTATGGCATCAGAGCTAGGAATAATTAGGATTAGGGCTGAACCCAAACCCTAATGGCCCAGCCGCCGCCGCAGCCCTGGGCTCACGCCACCGCCGCCCCTGCCGGTGCGCTGCTGCCGCCGCCCCTGCCGGTGCGCCGCCCGCCACCGGAGCCGCCGCCAGTGCGCCGCCCGCCGCCGGAGCCACCGCCGCCCCCGCCTCCGCACCGTGGGCTGCACCCACTGGTGTGGCCGCCGTGTCCTGGGCCGCCGCCACCAGCCCCCCATCCGGATTCCGGGCCGCCGCGCCTTGGATCGGGGCGGCTCCACCCGGATTCGGGCTGCCCCCACCCGGATGGGGGCCGTGCGCACAGGGGGGGGGGGCGCCGCCTCCTCTGGAGGGGCCGCCGCCGCCTCTGGAGGGGCCGCCGCCCCCTGGCCCACCGGTTCTGGCGGGGCTGCCGCCTCTGGATGGGCCGCAGCCCCCTGGCCCCTCGCTGATGGAGGTGCTGCCGCCTCTGGAGGGGCCACCACCACCTCTAGAGGGGCCGCCGCCCCCTGGAGCACTCGACCACCCGTGTTTCCGGTCCCTAGAGGTGCTGCCACCCCCCTTTTCTCTCCGAAAACCGGTCCGGCTGCCGGTGGACCCCTCGTAGGTACCACCGGCAACCACGCCACCGCTGTCACTTTCATGCCAGGTACTTCCGTGCTACGGGACCCGACCGGCCTCGACATCGACGGGAGCACCGCGACGGCTGTCCCGCCGATTCCGTTCCCAGTCGCTGGTGTCGCTGCTGAGAACACAACTTCTTCTTCCTACGGCACCGACACTGTGGATACCTCCGACATCGCCGCAACACTGGCTGCCTCTCTCAAGCGCGATCGGGCACTCGCTCTTGCCTTAGAGCAGGAGCGTGCCTCCGTGGCATCACTATCCCACCAGCTCGAGGAGAGTGCTCGCCGATCGACGGGTGCTGCCCAAGAGCCTCCCTCGGACGCTGGTACGTACTCAGCTTCACTTGTGGCCGCTCTTCATGCACAGGCCGCAGGGATTCAGAACATCCGGACGCTCGTGCCGGTTGTTCTCAGCTTCGAGTCCACCTCATATGCCCGGTGGCGTGATATGGTGCTCCTCACGCTGAGGCGCTACTGCCTCGACGACCACGTCCTTCAGGACTATTCTTCAGTACAGATGTCCTGGATCAGCATGGACAGCCTGGTCCTATCCTGGATACTTAGCTCCTTGACGGAGGAGCTACAGAACATCGTCAGGCAGCGCGGTGGTGGCACTGCTCGGCGGGCCTGGCTGGTCCTTGAGCAGCGGTTTCTAGGGAACCGCACGACTCGAGCCCTCCACGTTAGCACTCGATTCCAGAACACCGTCCAGGGTGATCTTTCTATCTCCACCTACTGTCGGGAGATGAATGGTATGGCGGATGCCCTACGTGACCTTGGTGAGCCGGTCACCGATAGCGCTCTTGTTTTTTGGGTCTTTCAGGGCCTGAATGAGTGCTATTGTCACCTACGGACGTGGCTACTCCGACTAGAGCCACTTGGTCTGATCTTGAACTTGAGGAGATCACTGCAGGAGGCTCTACTGGCTCCGGATCTGCCACAGCCTTCTATGGCTCTGGACAGTCCCCTCGTCCACCCTTACCAGCTGCTGGTGGACCGCCGTCATGACCACCTTCCACTCCTACCAGTACAAGAGGTAGAAACCGTCGTCACCGAGGAAAGAGCGATGGCCGTGGTGGTAGCAGTGCAGGCGGCACTCCCATACCCACGGCTTTGACAACTGGTGGTAGTGGTGGTACCGGCCGGGGAGGCGCACCCTGGCCCACACCCTACAACCCGTGGATTGGCCAGATCTACATGTGGCCTGGGCCGTCCCCGGGCTCTCAGCCTCCACGACCACCACGTCCCTAGCCGGCGTTCGCGGCTACCCCAGGCTACAGCGGACTAGCCCACAGTGCTGGTGGGCCGCCAGCTCAGGCCTATGGTGGGCCTGGATACTCCTCTAGCGGACAGTCAGCCTCGATCTACGGAGGCACTGACTATCCCGTTGGGTACTCGGAGCCATCGACACCTCTCCAGGAGCCACCATCAACGTGGGATCGACAGTCCCTGGCTTCCTCCTTCAGCACCATGCACCTTACTCCACCAGGTGCCGACTGGGTAGTCGATTCCGGAGCGTCATACCATACCACTCCTAATCCCGGTATACTCTCTTCCACCCATCCTCTCAATCCCTCTTTTCCTTCATCTATCGTTGTTGGGAATGGGTCCGTTCTTCCTGTCACCTCAGTAGGTGATTCCGGTCTCCTGGGTTCTTTCCAGCTTAAAAACATTCTTGTCGCTCCAGATATCAGTCAAAACTTGCTTTCTGTTCGCCGTTTTACCACTGACAACAATGTTTCCATTGAATTTGATCCTTTTGGTTTGTCTGTGAATGATCTTTCCACCCGGCGACCTCTTTTTCAATGTGATAGCTCGGGGCCTCTATACACACTTTGGCTTCCTACTTCCGCTGCATCACCGCCATTTGCTTTGACTACGACAGCTTCATCCTCCATCTGGCATCGCCAGCTTGGCCACCCTGGTGCAGGTGCTAGGTCGAAGCTGTTCAGTAGTTCAGTTATCTCGTGTTCTAGGGGCACACATGACTCCTTATGTCATGCCTGTCAGCTTGGTCGCCATGTTCGGCTCCCTTTTCCCACCTCTGTGACTCATGTTGAGCACCCATTTGATCTTATACATTGTGATTTGTGGACATCTCCCATTACCAGTGTATCGGGCTTTAATTATTACTTGGTGATCATTGATGATTTTTCTCACTTTTCCTAGACTTTTCCATTATGATTGAAGTCTGAGACTTTGGTCACTCTTTCTCACTTCTTCGTTTGGATTTCTTCTCAATTTGGGTGCACCATTCGAGCTATCCAGTGTGATAACGGACGCGAGTTTGATAACTCCGCGTTTCGTAATTTTCTCTCCGCACATGGGGTACAGCTACGCATGTCTTGTCCGTATACCTCTCCTCAAAACAGCAAGTCAGAGCGCATGATTCGCACCACCAATAATGTCATGCGCTCCCTGATGTTCCAGGCGTCTATTCCAGCCCGATACTGGGTGGAGGCTCTTCATACTATCACATTTCTGATTAATCGTCTTCCCACCAAGGCGATTCGTGCCTCCACCCCCTACTTTGCTCTATATGGCACCAATCCTCTTTATGATCACCTTCGAGTTTTCGGATGCGCTTGCTACCCTAATCTTTCCGCCACTACCCCACATAAGCTTGCGCCCCACTCGACACGGTGTTTTTTTTTCGGGTATTCCCTTGATCATAAGGGCTATCGGTGCTTAGATCTCACTACTCACCGTCTTTTGATCTATTGACACGTCGTCTTCGATGAGTCATCTTTTCCTTTCTCCACCACCTCTTCCGATTGCACCACAGATCTGGACTCCCTTTTTCCTACTGACCCTGAGGCTGCCTCCCAGCTGCCTTGGCCTATTTCTTCTGCAGGATCGACACGAGCTACGCCTCAGATGCCCCCGGTGCCGACTGCTGCACCTCGTGTGGCATCGACGCCTCCGGCGTCACCCACTGCACCACGCGCGGCCTCGGCTTCCCAGACGTCACCTGCTGTACCTCAGGTGCCCCCGGCGTCACCAGCTGCACCACGTGCGGCATCGACGCCTCTGGCGTCACCTGCTGCACCACGTGCGGCATCAGCGCCTGCGGCGTCACCAGCTGCCTCCCCGACGTCACCTGCAGCGAGCATGACGCCACCAGCCATGCCACACACGGCACCGACGACGACTTCTCGCTTTGCTGACCCCTCACTTCTCTACCACCGACGAGCGTGGGGGGAGGCTCCTGCTCCAGGTACGCCACGCGCGGCCTCGAGACCCACTCTCATCTACCCACGACGAGAGAAGATGGTTGTACCCGAACGGCCGGTGTACAACCCCCCTCTCCTTCACAGAGATCCTGGTCACGTACACCCGGTGGTGACTCGACGTGCGTCCGGGAGTCTTTGGCCAGTTGAGCGGTTCGACGGGGCCGCTTTCTCATCAACGACATCTCCATCGACCAAGCTTCTTCGATCTCACCCATACCTACTTCTGTGCTTAGCGCCCTCGCCGACCCTCATTGGCGCCGTGCTATGGAGGAAGAGTATGAGGCCCTGCTTGCCAACCAGACCTGGGACCTGGTTCCCCGTCCCGGTCATGGCAATGTTGTCACGGGAAGTGGGTATTCATGCATAAGAAGAAGGCGGATGGTACCTTGGAGAGGTACAAGACTCGTTGGGTACTCCGGGGTTTCACTCAGCGCCCTGGAGTTGACTACAACGAGACTTTCAGCCCGGTGGTGAAGCCGGCGACAGTTCGTACCGTACTGTCGCTGGCTCTCTCACGTTCTTGGCCTGTCCACCAGTTGGACGTCAAGAACACCTTCCTCCACGGTACACTGACCGAGACGGTGTACTGCAGTCAGCCGGCAGGATTTGTAGATTCAGCTCACCCAGACATGGTCTGTAAGCTGAACAAATCCCTGTACGGACTGAAGCAGGCACCACGAGCCTGGTATAGCCGGTTCTCCTCTTTCTTGGTTTCACAGGGGTTTGTTGAAGCTAAGTCAGACACTTCGCTGTTTGTCTATCGACGGGGCAGTGACACTGCTTACCTCCTACTGTACGTCGACGACATTGTACTGACAGCGTCTAGTCCGGCTCTGCTTCGGCGAACCATTTCTGCTTTGCAGCAGGAGTTCACTATGAAGGACCTAGGCCGTATCCACCACTTCCTGGGTGTTACGGTCGAGGACCGACCAGGCGGCCTATTCCTTCACCAGCGATAGTACTGCCTGGATATCCTCCAATGAGCGGGCATGGCTCAGTGCAAGCCGTGCTCCACTCCAGTGGATACTCAGGCGAAGCTCTCCACTACCGACGGGACACCCGTCTCTGACCCCACTACAGGAGTCTTGTAGGTGCTCTTCAGTACCTCACCTTCACCAGGCCGGATATCTCATATGCGGTTCAGCAGGTGTGCCTCCACATGCATGACCCGAGGGAACCGCACCTCACCGCTGTGAAGCGGATTCTTCAGTATCTACGAGGCACCCTCGACTACCGCCTCCTTCTTCGGTGTGACACAGCCTCTGAGCTGGTCGTGTACACTGATGCTGACTGGGCAGGCTGCCCGGACACACGACGTTCTACTTCTGGGTATGCCGTCTTCCTGGGCGGCAACCTCGTCTCCTGGTCCTCGAAGCGACAGCCCGCAGTGTCGCGCTCGAGTGCTGAGGCGGAGTATCGCGCCGTGGCTAATGGCGTGGCTGAGGCCTCCTGGCTTTAGCAGCTACTTCAGGAGCTCCACACTCCCGTCGCCAGGAGCACCCTCATCCACTGCGAGAACGTCAGCGCCGTGTACCTCTCCACCAACCCGGTCCAACATCAGCACACGAAGCATGTGGAGATCAACCTCCATTTTGTTCGTGAGCGGGTTGCACGGGGCGAGGTTCGGGTACACCATGTCTCGACGATGACTCAGTTCACCGACATCTTCACGAAGGGCCTCCCATCGTCACTGTTCTCCGAGTTTCGGTCCAGTCTTAACATCTGCAGTGGCTAGATGTTGTGACTGCGGGGGGTGTTAGACACAAGGGCATATTAGTCATTAGAGAGGGAATAGGGTTAGGGGTAGTTTAGTCCTTTTTCCCTCCTAATCCCTCTATATAATCAGACCTGTACCCAGCATTATGGAATCATCTAATACAGCTATCATTAGCCCTCTGTTAAGAGGGACTCATCACAGGATGAATGCAATCATCTACCTCAGAAGTATCGGTTGGTAATCCGTTCACCTTCCGGTCGAGAGGTTCCACAAGAGGTGCAGTCATTCTGGGAGTATGATGACTCTTCTACTCCCCAGAGGTTTTATTCACCTCCACCGCAGCAGCAACTTATTTCTCATGCACCTCAGTATCAACAAGGTGCACCAGAATGCTATTTCCCTCAAGATGCTGAAAATGATCACGGTGATTTCTCAGCTGAACCGAGTAGTGTCCCACTTCATATTGACAATGAACTCAACATCAATGAAGCAACTGAACCGAGCGGCAACATTATGTCTGCGGGTCCAGTTCCAAAGGATGATCTTGGACAGAAAAAAGCCATGTCCAAAGTGGGAACAGTTAATTATGTGTCAGTCGATGATCTGTCAAAGGGAGGACCTGTTCTTGCTGGCAGGTTCACCTTAATTGATAAGCCGGTTGTCATTTTATTCGACTCTCGTGCAACACATAATTTCATTAGCAGGGCGACGGTGATCCGGGATCAGATCTCCATAACTATCACAAAAGGTTCTTACCTTATTCATTCGCCAGGTGGAGACATATCGACTAATGAAGTCGTTTCTCGAGCACCACTTTGTTTGGGTGGAAAAAATTATCCTACCACCCTCATTATTCTCGAAGACCAAGGAATCAATGCCATATTGGGAATATCATGGTTGACCTTCCATAAGGCTGTTCTGGACAGCGAGAACAGGAGTGTTCACTTGGACTTTCTACTTCACGGACGTCAAACATTGTATCTCGGCAAAGTATTTTCCAAAGACCCGGAAGTATGTAATGCCGAGGCTTGCAAGTTAGAAGACATCCCGATAGTCCGTGAATATCCGGACGTGTTTCCCGAAGATCTTCCAGGCTTACCACCCGAGCGCGAGGTGGAATTCAAAATAGAGTTGATACCGGGAACCACACCGATCTCTCAGAGACCATACAAAATGGCTCCGAATGAATTAGCTGAACTGAAGGAGCAACTCAAAGATCTGATGGACAAGGGGTTTATTCGTCCAAGTTCATCACCATAGGGTTGCTCGGCTTTATTTGTGAAGAAGAAAGACGCGACGCTGAGGCTATGCGTCGATTATCGTCCTTTAAATGCTGTGACAATAAAGAACAAGTATCCACTACCAAGAATTGATATTCTTTTCGATCAGCTAGTGGGTGCTAAAGTCTTCTCCAATATGGACTTAAGGTCGGGATATCATCAAATCAAGATTCGAGGGAAGATATCCCGAAAACAGCATTCTTGACAAGATATGGGCTCTATGAGTATCTTGTCATGTCATTTGGGTTGACCAATGCTCCGGCTCACTTTATGTATCTTATGAACTCGGTGTTCATGCCGGATCTGGATCAGTCCGTCGTGGTATTCATTGACGACATCTTGGTCTATTCCAAATCTGAAGAGGAACACGCTGAACATTTGCATATTGTGCTCCAATGACTAAGAGATAACAAGCTCTATGCAAAGTTTAGTAAATGTGAATTCTGGATCAACCAAGTGCCGTTTCTTGGACATATTATTTCAGCGGAAGGCATTGCTGTTGATCCAAGCAAGATTGAACAAGTGCTGAAATGGAAGTCTCCAACATCAGTCCATGAAGTTCGTAGCTTCTTGGGTTTGGTGGGATATTATCGGAGGTTCATCCAGGGCTTCTCAAAAATCTCCAAACCTATGACGGAGCTACTGAAAAAGGGCATCAAATATGATTGGACCAAGCCATGTGAGGAAGCTTTTCAAGCGTTGGTGAAACACCTCACAACAGCCCCGGTTTTAGCTCAACCGGATACAACCAAGCCATTTGATGTTTATTGTGATACATCCGGCATCGTACTTGGTTGTGTACTCATGCAAGGAGGACGCGTGGTCGCATATGGATCACGGAAATTATGGAATCATGAGCAATATTATCCAACTCATGATCTCGAGCTTGCTGCCGTGGTATTAGCTTTGAAGATGTGGAGACACTACCTATTGGGAAATCTGGTTCATCTCTACACCGACCACAAAAGCTTAAAGTACATATTCACTCAAAAAGAGTTGAATATGCGACAACGGAGATGGTTGGAGCTGATCAAAGACTATGAGATTGAAATTCATTATCATCCGGGCAAGGCAAATGTGGTTGCCGATGTACTCAGCCGGAAGTCTCATGTTCATAACCTGACCATTACACCGATAGAAGAGGAAGAACCAAGTATCTACTTGGTTCCATATGGAGCTCTACATAATCTAGCTCTCATACCCACAATAAGATAGGAGGTTATGAAAGCTCAAAAGCAAGACAAGGGCATGGCTCATATCAAAAGGAGGTTGGAGAACGGGGAGATGAAATGTTTCTGGTTAGATGATGAAGATACCTTATGGTTCAAGGACCGGATAGTCGTACCCCATGATATGAGGCTGCGGAAGAAAATTTTGGATGAGGCTCACTTATCCAAATTTTCTATTCATCCGGGCAGCAATAAAATGTACCAAGACCTCCGGAAGAAGTTTTGGTGGACACGTATGAAACGTGAAGTTGCAAAATACGTTTCAGAATGTGATACGTGTCGGAGAGTAAAGGCCGAGCATGTGAAGAAGTCGGGCCTGCTACAACCACTACAAATACCTGCATGGAAGTGGGAAGACTTGAGCATGGATTTCATCATCGGGTTGCCGATGACCTCCCACCACCATGATTCGATTTGGGTAGTCGTAGATCGGTTAACCAAATCAGCATGCTTCATCCCCGTGCATACTAGATACACCGCCAAGCAGTATGCGGAGTTATACATAGCACGGATCTTGTGCCTACATGGAGTTCCCCGAACGATCATCTCCGATCGAGGCGTGTTGTTCGTTGCTCATTTCTGGGAGCAGCTACACGCATCCTTGGGAACCAAATTGATTCGAAGCTCCGCGTATCACCCTCAAAGCGATGGGCAGACTGAGAGGGTGAATCAAATACTTGAAGACATGCTAAGGGCATGTGCCATCCACCACGGTGACAGCTGGGATGATCACTTACTGTTGGTGGAGTTCTCATATAACAACGGTTATCAAAGGAGCATAAAAATGGCACCTTATGAAACTCTCTACGGCCGGAAGTGCCGCACACCATTGAACTGATGTGAATCCGGCGAGAGAGTTATTTACGGGATTGATCTCGTAAATGAAGCAGAAGAGCGGTTAAGGCTTATTCAAGCAAATCTTAAAGCCGCTCAGTCCAGACAAAAGAGCTATGCGGATAAGAGACGTCGTCCTCTGAACTTTCAAGTTGGAGACCACGTATACCTCCGCGTATCTCCTATGAAGGGCATTCACCGATTCGGAGTGAAAGGAAAATTAGCTCCACGTTTTATCGGTCCCTTCGTCATCATTGAAAGGTGTGGACCCGTGGCATACCGTGTGGAGTTACCGGCAGCCTTAGCCGGAGTTCATAACGTCTTCCACATATCTCAGTTGCGGAAGTGTTTGAAAGTTCCAATGGGGGTTCTCACGGAAGACATAACAGATTTGAAGCCGGACCTCACATATGTTGAGCGTCCAACCCAATTAATTGATGAGAAGACTCGCGAAACAAGAAACCGGACGCTGCGATTTTTCAAAGTGCCATGGGAAAATCACACGTCCGAGGAAGCTACGTGGGAAAGGGAGGAGTATTTACAACGCAATCATCCGGAGTTATTAGAGGCTTATGTGCGATAGTTGTCCTCCCCACGTGATTCTTAATTGTGAATCTCGGGACGAGATTCTTTTTAAGGGGGGAGGAATATAAAAGTCCCAAAAACTTGTAAATGGAAAACTTGTGCTATGAATAAAGCTGAGTTTAAATCCAAGAATTGGGACTTGCAAAAACTTTTGTTTAATCTGTATTTGTTGGCATGTGCAAGAGGACTCTAAATTCAGTTTGAACTAAAGGGTTCACTTCAAGGAAAAGAAGGCCATTTCCAAACAAAAAAAATTCAAACTGTTGTTTAGAAATTTGTATTTGCAATGGCCAACTCAAATATCAGAGGGCATAATCAAATTCTTCAGGTTTGAATTAGTGAGAATGCAAATTTTGAGCAAATTTGGAGGTACTTTGATAGGTATATCAAGAGACTTGCGAATTTCATTGAAATTTGAATTCAAATTTAAAACTGAGGTAAAACTTGATCAATTTGCCAAATGGGGTTCAAATTTAGGCCCATCATGAGTGAAGTTCGCACTGTGCCAAAAATTGGAGATATTTGGGAGAGCAAAACAGTGGGACCCAATGGTCATTGAGAGGAGGAAACTTGCAACCAAAGTTTCTGTTGAATTTGATCGGTTTGCACACGAACGCACCGAGGTGGCTGCAGGCGCCACCGAGACATCACGGGGAGGACACCTCCTGTTTCCAATCTCGCACTGGAGACCTGCTCGGCGTTCCACACGCGCTCTCATCCGTTCACGCAGCGCTCTGTTCGGTCACAGAACCGCCACACCGAGCCCCTCGACAGTCTTCTGCCGCTACCTCTCTGCTCCGATCAAACGCTGGAAGAAGCTCGTACAGACTGCCTTCCCGAGCTGAAAAACAGCAACGCCTGGTCGCCTTACACCTCCTCAGCGCGACAGACCACAGGCCCCGGCGTTTTCCCCACTGGGACAGCTTCTCGGGCGGCGACCTAAAGCAACCGTGAACCAGGGTGCGCGTGGACAGCCCCCACCGGGGACTTTCACGTCCGAGAAAGGACACCCCAGGACGCGCTGGTGAACCGTGCTGCTCACCTCCAAATCACAAGCAAAGCCGTGGACTACCGAGTGGGAATTCGGGAAAAGTATGCCGGCGGCCACAAACCAAGGATCCGGTATGAAAATCCAAAATTCTCATTTGTTCTTCGTTCCTAGATCACCAAATCGTGCACAAATAATCTACAATCGATGGCGATCCGATCCCCTTCCCAATCCTAGCTTGAATACCCTTGTTAGCGGCCCATTTCAAGTTTTCCGAGCGGCGATCATGGCGGGAACCGCTGGCACATGGTGAGACCCCATCTCAGCTGTTTCTGATCCAGTTTGAACCAAAGCCGAGCACCCCCATGAACCACTGATGCTGTAGCACCAATCCTTCGTGTAATTGGCAAGCTAGAACATCGGCGCTACGTCGCCGAAGCTCAGTTAAGCCACCGCACCGTCGCGAGCTCGGCTAGGGCCGACGTCGGTGTGGGGAAACCCTCCCCACGTGTTCAGCGCACGAAATTAGGGGCTGGCGGCAAGTTTAAGCATGGGAGATGGACGGACGACCGGGTTCCGAAGTTTTCCGGCGAGCTCCGGCGGCGGGGGTCACGCGGGAGCGGGAGTAAGACGAAGGGGGATCGGTCCCACTCGTCAGCGGCTGGATTTAAACGTGCGGGATCTTCTGTAGCCTCGGATCGAACTGTGGCAACGCGGGAAAGATTCTGTGGCCCGTGGCTCGGTTTCAGCGGTTGACACGTGTGCCTGGACCCACGGTCAGAGTTTGAACATTTCCCTGATTTATTTGAATTCCCAGATTCAGTTTAAACTTTAGAACCTCATAACTTTTGCTAGGAAGCTCCAAATTTAGTGATTTAAATTGGTTGGATTCAGAGTGAAAAAATATATCCAAATATGCAACCCAATTTGTGTGAAAATCAATAGAAAATTCTGGAAAATTCTTTAAAGCTTTTCAGCAAAAGAATTTTAGGGGAAGTTTGGTTCATCCAAAAATCCTCAAATTTTGCCAGAATATTATTTAGGATGTTAGGACATTCCTGTAAATGTTTAAGCTCATTTGGAGTTGATTTATTTAGGATAATTCTGATTTCAAGTTTCTGTATTCAAAGGAATACAGAAACAATTTCAGAGAATTTCCAAAACTTGGAAATTCAGTTCTGGGCAGTTCTTAGCTCCCAAAAATACTAGGAAAATTCATGCATGCTACCTGAGCTATGCTTGAAATTCTAGTTCACATAAATTTTCATGAAAGTGCAAATTTATTCAGAATTAATTCCTTTTCGGATAAATGCTTAGGGAATTGTTCTGAGTGATCTATTCATTGAAAAATTCCAAATTTTGGTTCAGAGGACTTTCTTGTGACAAGGAACTCACATGAAAAATTTCAGCTCCATTGGAGCCTTGGATCAATACTGTCTATTCAACCTTATTAGGTGATCAACATCCAAGTGATGGAAAACACCTATCACTTGATGATAGTGCTTAAACACAAACCCAAACCACCGGCACCAGTGTCATCTTAAATTCTTAAACAGAGTTCCTGTTTCAAACTTGTCTTTAGAACTTGTTAGCAAAAGTTTTACAATTAAACATATATGCATATTCATAACGTGTAGTGATTAAACGTGGAAAAGTGGAGGAGTGAAGCTTGGATCAAGGAACAAGAAGGACAGTGATTAAGCTTCAAGTCATCAGCAACTAACTTCACAATTTTCTGACTTTAATCACCTGCAAAACCAAGGCAAGCTCCGGTTTGCATTTAAGTTATTTATAAAGTTTTTACTTTGTTCACAATTATGGTTTAGAGTTTGTATGTGCATTAGGTCAAGGATGTTTTACACTCTAAATGCATGACGAAATGAACCCTGGAGTTAAGGGTAGAAAAGGGTCACCGCTGTAGAATAATGCCGTGCTAAATAGATTAGGACACCCGTTACAAGTCGAGTAGACGGAATCTACTCGCGAGTTATAGTCGGGATTACATGGGTGTAGTTGGAAAAGAGGCAAACTAAAGTTTAAATTTCTAAAGATGAGACCGGGCAGGATGGTTAGGCAGCGACAAGACGAGGTCTTGGTCGAGTAGCTCTGCCTGTGTCGGTTAAGGGCCGACGCGTGTGCGGCACCCATGAGCAAGTATTGAGTTGTGTACCGGATGCTTACTGCTATATGGGAACCAGGAAACCGATGTACCAGGTTCACTGGATTGTAGAGGCATACCACATCGTCTCGTTAGACCTATGAGCCCGAGACGGCGCGACCGGTTCTACAGTCAAGTGTCCTGTGAAAGGTTGCCACATACGACGTAATGAAGGACGCCAGAATTGGGTCTTCAGAGGCGAGCATATGTGTCGAGTTATCCGGGTAGTGTTTGATTCGAATCACCGTCCTTCGCGGTTATTGAGTACCGCTTGTTCACTGTGTTGTGACGTAGTAATCAAGTTGTGTGGAAACAGTTTGCAGAGTTTTAATTGCTGTGAAGATTATTGGAATTGCATGAAAACCTTGTTTGAAGTAGAGATAGAGCAAACTGAAGTTATTTTCCACCTTGGAAAGTAACATTGGAATGAAGCGTTTCTTGTTTGATTGTGGAGTTCCAATGTTGCTGGGTGCAAGGTCACTACTATTATGGCTAAAATTTGAAAGTTAAGGATGAACTCGTAGGCGAGTCTTTTTGCAACTTATATGTTTAGGTCGTAAGTCCCTTTCATGTAGAGTTGCATGTCTTAGGAGAGACAGTTAAGTCTTGCTGAGCCTTTGTGCTCACTCTTGCTATATGAGTGGTTTTGCAGGTAAACTTCGACGCTATAAAGAAGGTTGTCCGGTGAGACTTGGGAACTTCCGAGTTATGTATCACATGGAGAACCTAGCCGCTGCCCTGTCTTCGTGTTGCTAGCGAGAGGAGTCCGCGGGCTGGATCTCCTCTTGAGTGCCCATTAGTTATTCGACGTGAGTTTTTTGTAGTCTTCCGCTGTAGCTAATTTATGTAAATTATTTACAAAGACCATATGTAAGCTTCCGCTTTGATTTATGTAATACGATTTTCCTTATATGTGTGCTGTTGGGTGCCGCATAACACGGCACCACCCAATGCGATTCCCGGGCGAGGTGCCCCATCCCCGTGAGCGGGACGGCGGGCCCTGTCAGTTCGTATGAATATACCGTTATGTCTTTTGGCTTAACGAATGCACCCGCATACTTTATGTACCTCATGAATAAGGTCTTCATGGAGTACTTGGACAAGTTCGTCGTGGTTTTCATCGACGATATCATGGTGTATTCGAAAAGCGAGGAAGAACACGAAGAACACTTGAGGTTAACGTTGCAGAAACTGCGGGAGCATCAATTGTATGCCAAGTTCAGCAAGTGTCAATTTTGGCTAAAGGAGATATCGTTCCTAGGCCACATCATCTCTGAGGGAGGAGTATCGGTCGATCCCGGAAAAGTGGGCGATGTTTTAAAGTGGAACCAAGCGCAGAATGTGAGAGATATTCGGAGTTTCTTTGGGATTGCTGGATACTACCGCCGGTTCATCAAGGATTTCTCCAAAATAGTGAAGCCTATGACTGAATTGCTAATGAAGGGAAAAGCATTTCAGTGGACACCAGTGTGTCAAGAAAGCTTTGAGGAGCTCAAGAAGAGACTAACCACAGCGCCAGTTTTGGTATTGCCGGACATGAGCAAAAGCTTCAACATATATTGTGACGCATCAAGAAAAGTGCTTGGATGTGTACTCATGCAAGAAGGACAAGTGGTAGCCTATGCGTCGAGACAACTAAAGAAACATGAGCTAAATTACCCCACACATGACTTGGAACTTGCAGCGGTGGTACATGCCTTGAAGATTTGGAGGCATTATATCCTTGTCCACCGATGTGAGCTCTATACGGATCACAAAAGCCTCAAGTATATATTCACGCAAACGGATATGAATTTGAGGCAACGTCGATGGTTGGAACTCATCAAGGATTATGATGTTGGAATCAGCTATCACCCCATAAAGGCCAATGTAGTAGGTGTTGCGTTGAGCCGAAAGGGAGCATGTCATCAACTCATGGTTCGGGAGCTGCCACCCTCGAGCTGCGCAAGGAGTTCGAACGGTTACATCTCGGGTTCTTGAACGAGATGGAGGGAAAACTTGGGATGGATATTCGGTATGGTTATGGTATGGTCATTGGGATTGGTTTTGGAACTGTTTTGAGTCATGAAAATGAGTTTGGTTTTGGCTATATGAATATGAGATGGTTATGAATATTTATGAGCATGAGATGAACTTGAGAAAGATTATTGGTTGGTTGAAGCATGATAAATGGTGAATTATGATGAGAGAATGTTGCTGAATTACTTGATTATGATGGGATAAATTTCACCTAGAAATAGTTGCTGTTTTTATTATGTTGTGAAATAAAATTTGTTTGCTGCAATGAGCCTTTTTATTTCATACCTTGTTATAAGCTACATGTCATACTTTTCCCGCACTTGCTGAGTACGACATGTACTCACCCTTGCATTCCCAGATATACATCAGCTACAGGAGAAGAGTACTTCGAGGAACATGTGGAGTACTAGGCGTGCAGACTACCGTCAACATGCCTGTGGAGTTGAAGATTGGAGCCTATCTTTAGTCACTTTCCACTGTCATTTAGAGTCTTCCGCTGCAAGAATAAGATATACATTCATGAGTGAGACATTGAGTCATTGTAATAAAGTACTTAAACCCTATTTATTCGTGGTTATATTCTGAATTCAGTTTGTGGATTACATGTGTATGTGTGATGAACATCCTGGGCACACATATGCATTCAATTGGTTCTATTTTCAGAACCGGGTGTCACAGCTGCACTCCCGGCTGCCAGCCCAAGTCGCCGCCCCCCTAGCTGGAGTTTGGCCACCGTCGAGCTCCGTCACGGCTCGCCGTCGCCGGAGAAGAAGCCCCCGACGTTCTGCCCTAGCCGCAGCCTTATAATTCTCCATAGAAAATTCCGTGCTGCTGCCATTGCAAGGAAGGAGGTTCTTCCGCAAGGAAGAGAGGAGAAAGAAGTGAGGTAGGTCTTCGTTACCCCTCTTACAATGTTGCCACTGTTTCTACGCACCCGTTTTCGTCACTCCCTGTGACCAGAAAATTCTGCGTGTGGACAGACCATGTTTTGGTCAGTTTTTGATGGTGGAATTGATCTACACATTATGTCAAGATCATAACCACGTCCACACTTGATCCCAGCAACATTGATCATCATAAAACCCCATGGAAGCCTACTAAAACATGCAAGAACACGTACAAACTGAGTTTTATAAACTGCACCATAGGAATTGCATTAATCCATCTCATTGCATCTTGAGTAAGGTTTGTGCATGATTATTGATTGCCGTAAATTTTGGATGTGCGTGGTCGTGAGTAGAAGGACACGCTCAAGAGGCCTTCTATGAGGAGCTACAACATCAAGACTTCGAGACGCTTGAGCAACAAGAACAGCGGGAGCAACGCAAGTGCCCCTTGACCATATTGATCCCATGTTTTTGAAACTGTTTTGCTTGCGAAAACTTGTATGCTTGTGTCAACTTTATGGGACCCCCTTTATAGGATTTTACTAGTTTTGTTAGCCATCCTTGTCGCCGGGAAATTTGAAGAGTCGGGTATGGCCGTTTTTCCTTTTTGATTCGCTTAATTTACGGGATACGGGAAGCTGAAATAAAACTTGTTTAGCTACTGCACTCATGAGAATAAAGATAATGAGAACTTGATGATGTTAATGAGCATAGAATCGGGGAGATATAGGTAAGCTTGGTTCCATAGAATCGGGGAGATATAGGTAAGCTTGGTTCATGGATGTTGCTGAATGAGATGGTGGTTTGCTTGCCGTAGATCTAAGGACCGGTTCATGTGAGCACATGCCAGGAAAACAGTGCCACCACAAGGTCAAATATGGGTGCGGCTTAGCTGACTAATTAGGTGTGTTTCTAGCTTGTTATGGTCCACTGGATGGCTTGGGAATGGGAGTCAAGAAGGACTGCCCTGGGAACTGCATGGCACAAAAGGGGGCCCATGGGTGGGGGAATGGAGATTCGAGCCTGCCGGTGAAACCTCGGTGGATCTGTACATTCTAGTAGCCCCTTTGTAAAGGATATTTTGTGATCTCTTGGCCATACACCAATGGTTGTCTACTGGTATAATGGAGGTTCTCTTTAGTCGCCGACGGGTGATGAAATCATGAACTTGTAAGCTACATGTCATACTTTTTCCGCACTTGCTGAGTATGACATATACTCACCCTTGCATTCCCACATATACATCAGCTACAGGAGAAGAGTACTTCGAGTAACAAGTGGAGTACATGCGTGCACACTACCGTCAATATGCATGTGGAGTTGAAGTTGGAGCCTGCTGTCTTAGCCATATTCCGCTGTCATTTAGAGTCTTCCGCTGCAAGAATAAGTTAGATATTCATGAGTAAGACAATGAGTCAATGTAATAAAGTACTTCAACATTATTCGTACTTGGTTATATTCTGAATTCAGTTTGTGGTTAAGCTGTGTATGTGTGATGAACATCTTGGACACACATATACATTCACTTGGTTCATTTTCGGAACTGGGTGTCACAAATTGGTACCAGAGCCACGTTGACCGTAGGACACAAGCCTAGGTAGAATGGACACTCTAAAACACATAGGAACATACCTCTAAACTGTTATTTCCGAAAAATGCTTGCTGCTGCACTTTATTTGTCAACTCAGCCACCGCAAAGTGCTATTTTCAGCCCGTCTTTTTTCTCTTCTTTTGGACAGCAACACTTTTGTTTTCTTGCTTCATAGCTTCTGAAGTTTTGGAGTTATTCTCCTCTTGTCTAAAGTTTCTCATGTCTTATTTATAGATGCCGGTAACTAGTAGCACAGCACGCATAAGGACCCATCCACCGCCACATGGGAGTGCACTTAACCCCATTGAGGTTCCGATGGACCATTTGGGAGGAGGTGAAGATGGAACCTCATGATGAAGATGAAGTCAGTAGCTCTATGCATGAGGAAAAGGATCCGGAAGAGGTGGAACCATTCGAAAAAGACATGGAAGATGATCTGTAAAATCCCAAGAATTGACTTGCCAAAATGTTCATCACCTCATCACACCACAGCTCATTTGGTGGATAGCTCATGAACATTTGTGAAGAGCAAGTAAACACAATCAAGAGGGTGATTAGAGGGGAAACCCATAACTTCAAAAAGTAGGAGTTCATACACATAAACATGAGAGGCTGAGCTCACCCCTAGACCTTAAATATCCTTGGGAAGGCTCAGGCCAAGTTTCATGCAAATCCAAGCCTTTTTGAGGCACTGTTGGAGACATTTGTACAAAGGGCTAATTTGAATGTAAATTCAAATTGCAGCTACTTTTATTACTTGGATTCAAAAGATGACTTCATATTCAAGCTCAGCACATTTTTCTGAGTTAGTCCACCAATTTCGATCCTCATTGGAGTTCATCTTGTCGGGAGCTAAATTTGCAATAATTCAAAACTGAATTTGAATTTCAAATTCTAAATTGAAGCAAGTTTAACCAAACCAATTTAAAATTGAGGAAATCAAATTCAACCCATGAATTTGTGGCTAAGTCTCTCATTCAATTGTGAGTAGCTGAGATCTTTCAGTGAAAACAAAAATGAAAAAGAGAAAAGGATTAGAGGGGAGGGGGACCCACTAGTCAGTAGAATTCCAACTGAAGTCTTCTCTGTTCTTTTCACTCAAACACAGCACGTGTGCACGCCAGCTCCCGAGCACCGGCGCCCGACCGCCTCGTCTCTGTGCCACCTCCTGCTCCGCGGCTGAGAACGCCGAGTGCAGCACGTGATCAACACGCCGGCCCACATGAACCTCCCTCATTCTCTTCCGTTTGCCTCGCACACAACCGAAGCAAAAACCATCCCCGGCCGCCTTCTCGGTTCCCCGGCGTGCCGCTGTTCCGAGCATCTTCGTGGACGATGACCTTCAGCAAAGTCGACCGCCTTAAGGTGCCTAACACGGTCGTGCCGACCGCTCCTCCTCTCATGCCTCACCGAGGGAGAATTTTTCCGGTTATCCTTTCAGTGTTCAAAGAACCGAGCCGACCGAAACTAAAAAATTCATAGAGATTACTCCACCACCACGTATGCCAAGATACCCACATGTTCTACACGTCCCCACGGCCACTTAGGATCAAGAATCACGGGAAACCATCGAGAAACCACTGAGTTCCTCGGGTTTTTCGTTCTTCATCGGATTTAGGCCTAGGTCGCATGGTGAAGTCCTGTTTGCCGCCATCTTGAGCAAGACCAAGGGCTGGGTCGTTGCTCCGTAGGTCATGGCGATGCTGTAGGAGCCAACAGAGGAGGTTTTGAGGCACTACAGCGCCATACCGACCTCGCCGAACTCGCCATGTTGACTGTCGCCGTCGCACAACCGTTTCCTGTGATCGCCGGCCGGCGACAAGGCCAGCAACAGGTTCCCCGAGGAATTTTAGGTGGGGGCGGCAAGTTTTGTCAAGTTCCAATCATGGGAACCCTCTTACGGCGAGTGCTCCGACGAGGGGGGTGGCGGTGAGCCGCAGGAGCGCGAGGAAGACGAAGCCTTGCGGGCCCCACGTGTCGGTCTCTGATTATTATCGCGCCGGATCTGCTGTGGCGCCGGGATCTCGTGTGGCTACACGAAATATTAAGCGGACCCCTGTGTGGTTTGCCTGTTGAGCTGACACATAGCCCTGGGGCCCACCAGCCGGTTTAAACATTTCTTTGAATTTCAGAATTTGGTTCAAACTTCAACTAGCCATAACTTTTGCTAGGAAGCTCCAAATTGAGTGAACCAAATTTTGTTAGATTCAGCTTTTTGAGTACTATCCAGCAAAACAAGTTTCAGCTCATGAAACTTATTCGTTTTGCAGAATTAATTCCCCAAAGTTTAAACTGTTAGGAATTTTATCTGGAAAATTCTTTTATGGAAAATTCTGAAATTTGGCTGGGATGTTCATTTGAAAATCCTTGAGTCACAGAAAAAGTTTCCGATCCATTCAAGTGCATTAATCCCCCTAATGGTGTGATTAAGTTAACTGCCCTGAGAAATGGAAAAATTTACAGAAACATTTTTCAGATTTTCTCAAATCTTGTTTAGGGCATAACTTCCTCTAGGATTCTTCAAATGACATGAAACCAATTCCATTAGAACCATATCAAACTCTAGTTTCCAGAAAGTAATGGTTTGGGCTATGAAAATCCTTGGAAATCCTTAGAAGCTCTAGTAATGACCAAATAGCCTTTTATTTGTACAGAGCTCACATGAACTTTGTTTCAAATGAAACTTGGTCAAGTCTATGGTTAGGATACTACCAGGCCACCATAAAAATTTCAAAGCTAAAGGGGAGGGCTAGCTACAGTTATGGTCTTTACATATTAAATTTAACACATTGCATTTAAATTGACATATCGTACATTGGTTACGTGTAGTCGCTGAAGGCGAAGAGACCCTGGAAGTTTTGGTTTTCCTACTTCCGGACGAAGCACTAACATCCGACCAGCAGCAACAAGGCAAGCCCCGGTTTTCATTTAACAAAGTTTATAAAGTTTTGCTTTATATACATATTTAGCTTGAGGTATTTATGCACATTAGGTATAGGATGGATGAAACCCAGATGCATAGCCAGATTATTCCCACCAGAGTGAGGGTAGTGTATAAGTCCTCGAGTAGTATATGCTCTGCTTAATGTGTATAGACTTCGGTACAAGTCAAGTAGTTGGAATCTACTCGCGAGTATAGGCTTTGGGACACACGGGATTGGTTCGAGTGATGTGAGATCACTTTAGTAAGAAAATGAGACTAGGCTGGGGCTAGGGCGCAGCAAGAGGAAGTCTTGTGGGCGCATCCCTGTCCGTGTCGATTGAGGACCGATCCGTGTGCGACCCACGCTGATCAAGTTTAAATGTACTGAAGGCATATCAAATATATGGGCCCTGATAAACTGATGTAACCTATACCTCCGGGCGTGGAGGCATAACGCACCAATTTATAGGTGTAGGTTGAGGGCAGAAAGGTGGAAATCCACTAACGGGCATAGAGAGATGCTCCGTGTAGGGAACCTCCTGTCCGTTTGGGTGCGACCAGTTCGACGTTTGAGCTGTTTGGTGAAAGGTTGTCCTGTACGACATCGAGTGAGCGTGCTGTGCAGCTCCACGGGTGGGCGTACGTGACGTGCTCTTAAGGTATCTCTGCAGGTGTAATCTACGAATTGATTCAAGCCTAGCTACAGGAGCAAAAGTCTCATCGAAATCCAAACCTTCAACTTGTGAGCAACCTTTAGCCACAAGTCGTGCCTTGCTTCTTGTTACAACTCTGTGTTCATCTTGCTTGTTGCGGAAGACCCATTTAGTGCCGACGATATTGGACTTTGGTCTTTCAACAAGTTCCCATACTTCATTCCTCTCGAAGTTGTTCAATTCTTCTTGCATTGTCATCACCCAGTCCGGATCTTTTGCGCATCTTCGACCTTGTATGATTCTAAAGAGGATACAAAGGAATAGTATTCACAAAAATTAGCTATACGAGATCGAGTTGTCACTCCCTTTTGTATATCGCCAATTATGTTGTCTACGGGGTGATCTCTTTGTATGCTTTGGTGGACTCTTGTATATCGCCAATTATGTTTCTCATAATCATCATCTTCTTCGGCTCCCCCTAGATCGTTGCCGTTATTAATGCTTTGATCATCTTGTTGGTCTTCATGATCTTGATTTTGTGCATGGGCTCCCCCTTTATCATAGCTCTCCTATCGAGGTTCATCTTGAGCACTTGATTCTTGTGATTGTTTTTGAGGTCGAATATCACCAAGTTCCATTCTCCTCAATGCTTGACATGGGGCTTCTTCTTGATCTAGCACACACTTATTAACTTGCTCTGTTTGGGAGCCGTTAGTTTCATCGAACACTACGTCATGTACAACTTCAACAAGTCCGGAGACCTTGTTGAAGACACGATAAGCGTAGGAGTTTGAATCATAGCCAAGCAAGAAACCCTCATCATACTTCGAAGAGAACTTCGTGGTCCTAGGCTTCTTGTTTAGAATATAACATTTTGAACCAAAAACTCTAAAGTACGAAATATTTGGTTTGTTACCAGTTAGTAGTTCATATGAGGTTTTATTGAGTAGGCAATGAAGGTATAGTTGGTTAGTTGCATGACAAGCAGTGTTGACAGCTTCAGCCCAAAAGCGGTTAGAGGTCTTGTATTCGTCAAGCATTGTCCTGGCCATCTCAATGAGCATCCGGTTCTTCCTTTCAGCTACCCCGTTTTGTTGTGGGAGTATGGTGCCGAAAGTTCATGCTTTATTCCTTCTTCATCTAGATACTCATCGACTTGTGTGTTCTTTAATTATGTTCCATTGTCACTTCTTATGTTCTTGATTGTCAATGAGAACTCATTTTGAGCTGGCCTGAGAAACTTCTTGAGTGTTCCTTGAGTTTCTGACTTATCATGCAAAAAGAAAACCCACGTGAAGCGTGAAAAATCATCAACAATAACTAACCGTATTTATTACCACTGATGCTTATGTAAGCAATTGGACCAAATAGGTCCATGTGGAGGAGCTCGAGTGGTCTTGTTGTAGTCATGACATTCTTCGCTGGATGAAGTGCTCCTTCTTGTTTACAAGCTTGACACGCGCTACAAGGTCTGTTTTTCTCAAAAACAACATTCTTCAAACCTGGGATGTGATCGCCTTTTAGAAGTTTTTGTAGATTCCTCATACCAACATGCGCTAGCCGTCTATACCACAACCAGTCCACATTGGTATTTGCAATCAAGCATGTGTCAAGTTCGGCTTTATCTTTGTTGAAATCAACTAGATAAAGTTTTCCCTTTAACACACCCTTGAAAGCAATAGAGTCATCACTCCTTCTAGGGACGGTCACACCCTCATTAGTGAACAAGCAATTATAACCTTTGTCACATAGTTGAGATATGGACAGGAGGTTATAATCTAAGGAATCAACATGTAAAACATGAGAAAGTGTGTGTTGTGAAATGGCTATTTTACCGGTACCTAGTACCTTTCCTTGACTATTGTCACCAAAACAGATGCCTTCTCTTGAGTCTTCATTTTGTTCGTACTCCACAAACATTTTTCTTTCTCCGGTCATATGATTGGTGCATCCACTATCTAGCACCCATTTCCCTCCACCGGATGCATATGCCTGCAAGAAAGAAGCTATGCTTTGGCTTTAGGTACCCAAGCTTGCTTGGGTCCTTTGAGGTTAGTGACAAGTGATTTTGGCACCCACACGTGAGACTTGGTGTTCTCATGGCGTGACCCAACATATTTGGCATGAACTTTTCCAAGACTGTTTTTCATAAGCACATATGAAGCATCAAGGGTTCTAAACAGGATTTGTTGTTTATATGAGTTTTCAATGTTAATTTTATCAACATTGTTATGTTTTCCAACTTGGGAGGAATTTCCCTTGACAAAACAATGCTCTTCTTGTTATCCTTGAGGCTTCTAGCGTTTTGCCTTTCACCATAAGACTACCCAATGCCATGTTTGACATTAGGAGGTATTGTGACCAAGTATGCACTACGTGCATACTTGATCTTCTCCTTGTCAAACATGCCACTTTGAGAGGGATGCTTGTTTTTTGTCAAGTTTGACTTTTATTTATGTGGGTGTCATTTTAGTACATGTACAAGTTACAAGAGTTTTGGATTCAATATGTTGAGAAGGTGAGCTTAAATAGGATGAGGAACCACTTTGCTTGAGTGACTCAGCTTGCGCCTCAAGAATACTGTTAACCTTGGTTAAGTTAGCAAGCTCATCCTTGAGTGCAGTGTTTGAGTCTCTTAGCTTCAAACAAGTCTCTTTGCTTGAAGCTAACTCAAGCTCAAGTGATTTGCTTCGCTCCTTTTCAATCTCAAGAAGCCCTTCAATCTTAAGATATATCTCCTTTTGGAGAATGATCATATCTTCTTGTCGATTGACAAGCTCCTCCTTATCAACTATCTCATCCATTAGAATTTTCATTCTAGCTATAGTGTTTTCATCTAACCCTCTAAGCATATCTTCATCATCACTAGAATTATCAGTATCACTAGTAAAAGAATGCAAGGAGGGAGTTTTGGTTTTAACCTTTCTTTTTCCTTCCTTGACCATTAGGCATGTGTGGTTGGTGTCCTTCCATGCTCCCATGGTTGGGAATAGGGTAGACTTCATGGTAGGCTTCTTGATAGCTATGGGGGCCATCTCCTCTTCTTCTTCAGATGAGGACTCATCATTGGAGTCCCATTCCTTCCCTAAATGAGCTTGGCCATATTGCTTCTTTTTCTTGAATATTTTCTTTTGTTGAGGCTTGTTGTCTTTACTCTTCCTCTTGTTGTCTTCATGTGGACAATCAACCATGAAATGATCATATTCTCCACAATTGTAGCATGCACGCCTCGTCTTGGATCTTCGTTTGTCCTTGTATCTTCTTTCATTTGAGTAGCAAGCCACCCTGGGCGGCAGCGCGTGGAGGAGGAAGCAGCTGGTGGCACCGGTGGCTGCTTGGTGGCACAGCCGACAGCTGCTCGGTGGAATTTCCCACGAGGCTGTGAATTTGTGTGCAAGTCTTCTCTCCTTCTCTCTATGACATGTGGGTCCCACCCGGGGTTTTAACCTCTGAAATTTACTCCTAATCACTGTTGTAAACAGTAAGCCCCAAAATACCCCAAGTGATTCAAATTATTCACCCATGAGCCATTTGAATTGATTAGAATTCAAATTGGGTTTGATTTGAATAAATTTCAGCACAAGTTCAGTTTGGAATTCAAATAAAGTTTGAATTTGTCCCACTTAGCTCATGTCAAGATCAACTCCAAATGGAGTGAAAATTGGTGTGTGAGCTCACAAAAATGTGCTGAATAAGAATATGCCTCCCAATTTTGAATTCATGGGATAAAAACAGTTTGAATTTGAATATGGTTTCAAACTGCCCTCTTTCTAGCTATACCCAAAATGACCTCAAAGAGGTTTTGAATTTGAGTGAAATTTGGCATGGACATCCTTAGCAATGTGTAGGAGTTTTTATAAGTCCAGCCCCTATATATCACATGTGGGAAATACCACTTTTGCAATATGTGAATTTGTTCTCTAATGAGCATGTTGATGGTGGTTACTTGCTCTTCATTTGTGTTCATCAACTTTCCTCAAATGAGGTGTGTGGTGTGGTGATGAACACTTTTAACAGGTGTCAAAAACTTAGGCCCTTACATTCCTCCCCCTTAAAGGAATCTCGTCCCGAGATTATAAGGTGAGAATGAGAGAGAGAACGGTGGAAAATTACCGGATATGCGGCGTGAAAAAGTCGGGGTAGTTAGCGTGAAGAAATCCTTCGCTCTCCCATGTCGCTTCGTCCATGGAGTGATTACTCCATAGAACTTTGTAGAACCACAACGTACGGTTGCGTGTGGTTCGGGCCTTTTCATCAATAATCTGCACCGGTTCCTCCCGATAGGTGAGATCCGGTTGCAGTTCTTCAATGTCTTCCAGCTGAATGGTAGTTGATAGCTTGAGACACTTCCTCAGCTGGGAAATGTGAAAGACGTCGTGCACACCGGAAAGTGCTTCTGGTAATTTCAGCCGGTATGCTACTGCTCCACATCTTTCGGAAATCTGGAATGGACCGATGAATCGGGGTGCTATCTTTCCTCTCACCCCAAATCTGTTTACGCCCTTCATTGGAGACACACGTAGATATACGTGATCCCCCACTTCGAATTGTAATGGGCGTCTTCTCCGGGTCCACATACTGTTTCTGCCGGGATTGGGCGGCTTTGAGGTTCGCTTGAATCAGTCGAACCTTTTCTTCCGTGTTGTTGACAAGGTCAATCCTGAAGGTAACCCTTTCGCCAGACTCACACCAATTCAGTGGTGTGCGGCATTTTCTCCCGTATAGCGCCTCGTAAGGCGCCATCTTGATGTTGGCTTGGTACCCATTGTTGTACGAGAACTCGGCTAACGGCAAGTGATCATCCCAATTCTTGCCGTGATTGATAGCGCAAGCTCCTAGCATGTCTTCTAAGATTTGGTTTACCCGCTCGGTTTGTCCGTCCGTTTGCGGGTGGTACGCTGAACTACGGATCAGCTTCGTCCCCAAGGCAGCGTGTAGCTGCTCCCAAAAACGGGACACAAATAAAGTGCCCTGATCCGATATGATGGTACGGGTACGCCGTACAAGCATAGGATCCGTGACATGTACTGTTCAGCGTACTTCTTGGCATTGTAGTTGGTGCTGACCGGGATGAAAAGGGCAACTTTGGTGAGCCGGTCGACGATTACCCACACAGAATCATGCTTATGAAAAGTGGTGGGTAAACCGACGATGAAGTCCATGCTCACATCCTCCCATTTCCAGGCAGGAATGCCCAGTGGTTGTAGCAGTCCCGGTTTCCGCATAGGGTCTGCCTTCACCCTTCGACATGTATCACACTCGGACACGTACTTTGCGATCTCCCGCTTCATCCGTGTCCACCAAAACTTGCTTCTGAGTTCCTATACATTTTGTTGCTGCCGGGGTGAATAGAAAACTTCGACAAGTGAGCCTCATCAAAGATTTTCTTCCGTAATCCCGGGTTACGGGGTACGACGATCCGGTCCTTGAACCATAGGACGCCGTCTCCGTCCTTCCGGAAACATTTCAACTCCCCACTGTCTACACGTCTCCGCAAATGCGACATGCCCTTGTCGTGTTTCTGAGCTGCCGCTATCTCTTCGCGGATGGTGAGGATCAAAGCTAGGTTGTAGAGAGCTCCGTGTGGAATCACATGTAGCGGTGGTTCGCTTCTTCAAACGGTGTGATGGTCAGATTGTTGACGTGTGACTTGCGGCTCAGCGCATCTGCCACTACGTTTGCCTTGCCCGGATGATAATGGATCTCTATTTCGTAATCCTTTATCAATTCTAACCATCTTCGCTGCCTCATGTTCAGCTCCTTCTGAGTGAATATGTACTTGAGGCTTTTGTGGTCGGTATACAAATGTACGAGGTTACCGAGTAGGTAGTGCCTCCACATTTTCAGTGCAAGTACCACGGAAGCGAGCTCCAAGTCGTGGGTTGGATAATTCTGCTCATGGTTTCTAAGCTGCCGTGATCCATACGCGACCACTCTTCGGTCTTGCATCAGCACACTTCCGAGCCCAATGCCGGATGCATCGCAGTACACATCGAACGGTTTTGTTGTGTCTGGCTGTGCCAAAACCGGTGCTGATGTCAGGTGCTTGACTAAAGCCTTGAATGCTGCTTCACATGCTGGGCTCCAAACTAATTTGGTAGCCTTCTTCAGCAGCTCCGTCATAGGCTTGGCAATCTTCGAGAAGTTCGGAATGAACTTCTGATAATATCCCGCGAGTCCGAGGAAACTCCGTACCTCGTGAACAGTTCTCGGGGATTTCCAATTCAGCACTTGAGTGATCTTGCTCGGATCTACAGCGATACCCTCCGCTGAGATGATATGCCCGAGGAAAGGCACTTGCGATATCCAAAACTCACATTTGCTGAATTTCGCGTATAACTTGTGATCCTGCAGCCGTTGCAAGACTATACGCAGATGCTTCTTGTGATCTTCCTCCGACTTGGAATATACCAGGATGTCGTCGATGAAGACCACGACAAACTGTCCAGCTCCGGCATGAATACCGAGTTCATCAAATACATGAAGTGAGCTGGAGCATTGGTGAGGCCGAAGGACATGACCAGGTACTCATAAAGTCCGTACCTTGTCGAGAAAGCTGTCTTTGGAATGTCCTCCGCTCGTATCTTAATCTGATGGTACCCGGATCTTAAGTCCATCTTGGAAAAGATCTTTGCTTCGACCAACTGATCAAACAACATGTCGATCCGTGGCAACGGGTACTTGTTCTTGATGGTTACGGCATTTA
Organism: Neostapfia colusana; assembly: GCA_030760725.1. Classification (NCBI taxonomy): domain Eukaryota; kingdom Viridiplantae; phylum Streptophyta; class Magnoliopsida; order Poales; family Poaceae; genus Neostapfia; species Neostapfia colusana. The sequence continues at coordinate 34,494,932 of JASWHV010000009.1, read as the reverse complement.
ATGGACGATAGTCCACGCAAAGCCGCAACGTCTCATCCTTCTTCTTCACAAATAATGCCGAACAGCCCCATGGCGAGGAGCTCGGCCTAATAAAACCCTTCTCCAGAAGGTCCGTGAGCTGAGTCTTCAGTTCAGCCAACTCCTTGGGCGCCATCTTGTACGGCCTTCCGGATATTGGCATGGTTCCCAGTGCAAGTTCAATCTTGAACTCCACCTCTCTATCGGGCGGCATCCCCGGTAAATCATCCGGGAACACATCAGGGAACTCTCAGACCACTGGAATATCTTCCAATCCGATGGTTGTGGCTTGATAGACACTTGGAAGCTTTATTTCTGGACTGTCCAGAAAGAATGAGTGAGACCCGTGCACTTCTGAGTTTAAGTGCACGACTCGAAGGACGGTGTCTAAAACAGCGCCGTGGTGGGTTAACCACGACATCCCTAGGATGACATCGACCTTCTGTCCCTCTAAGATAATGAGAGACGTGGGGTACACTCTACCCGCTAAGCATAATGGTGCTTTGGAAACCATTACGCTTGCTGAAATCTTCCCACCCGGTGAACAAATTAAATATGGACTATCGGTGGAGAGTATTGGCAAGCTGTGTTTAGCAATGAAAGCTTGGCTAATAAAATTATGCGTGGCGCCTGAATCAAACAGTACTATAGCGGGATGCTGGTGGAGTTGGAACATACCCGCAAGGATTGGCTCGTCCTCCGGCACGTCCTCTATGGCAAGCTGGTGGACAGTGTCGGGCCTAGGGTTTGCCCGCCGCGCATTAGTAGGGTTCCGGGGTTGATTCCTCCCCGGAAACTGCAGTGCCACTCCGCCGCCTTGCCTCTCCGGGCAACTGCTCGCGAAGTGTCCTGGACGACCACACTTGTAACATGTGGCCGCTGCTGGTGTAGTGCTCGGGGGACGAAAGCCCGGCATGCGCTGCTGAGGTGCATACGCACGTGGCATCATCCGCTGCTGCTGTTGTTGCGGAGGTGGTGCTGGCAGTGCCGGCCTGAATGCCGGTGAAGTGTACGGCCGACTGCGGAAAGGCATCGACCTCTGGGGTGGCTGCCAGCGTGAACCTGATGGTGGGCGATTCGCCATCCGAAACTTTTGAGAAGGACCGCCTCCTTCTCCGCTGCTCTGCGGCGCGCTTCGCTTTCTCTCCGTCGCTGCTAACTCTTTCCGGAGTCCTCCTGGACAATCGCAGCATCAATGATATCGTTGAGGCTGCCGCGATTGAACATCGCCAATTTGTCTTTCAGGAGCGGGTTAAGCCCCTGGTAAAAGTGGTCCCACCGCTTCTCGTCGGTATCTGCGTGATACGACGCGTAGAGCGCGAGATCGTAGAACGCCCTGGAGTATTCCAGCATGTTCCGGCTTTCTTGTTGCAGGTGTAAGAACTCCTGCGTCTTCCTCTTCATCAAACCTGGCGGTATGTGATAGGCCCTGAAGGACGTCCGGAACTCCGTTCAGGTCATAACTCGGTCGGTGGGCTGTGAAGCACAAAAGTTTGCCCACCACGCGCTCGCGGATCCTTGGAGCTGCTGGACCGCGGACTGAGTCTTGCGCTGCTCGCTTATCTGGAGCAGCCCGAACTTCATCTCTATTGCGCAGAGCCAGTTGTCCGCGTCAAGAGGTTCATCTGCCCTTGAGAATACCTGGGGATGAGTAGCCAGGAAGTCAGAGTAGGAGCTCTGTTGACGCTCCTCACGGTCTTGACGTCTCTCTGGGCGAGACATATTCGCAATGAGAGTTTGCAGCAACTCCGTGTGCTGCTGATGTGAACCCGCCATTGCCGCGACGATGTTGGCCAATGTAACCGTTGGCAGTGGCGGTGGCGGTGGCGGTGTTTGCTGTTGCTGTTGCTGCTGTTGCTGCTGCTGTCCCGAGGAGTCCTCGGGAGGCTGTTGGGAGGTCTCTCCCCCTTGGCTAGTACCCCCAACATCAGGGTTGGCACGAGTACGCGTCATTCTGAAATTCAAAACAGCAGCGATTAGCACATGTCTTACTTAAAATTCCATATGTAACAGTAGGTATTGAAGTGACACATGATTAATTTGCACAACATTCACATATATTGATAAAGCATAAACTTTATACAAGATACATTATTCTCGGGTCTCCGAGAAGTCGTGCTCATGTCGTCACTACCTATACATACGCTACTGTCTACACGACATGTCACCGATTACAAAAGTTGGGTTACTCTACCCTAGCTGCCCTACTTGGCAACTGTACCCCTACTCGGAGTAGAACTCAACCTCCTGCAGGTTTTCCTCCTCCGGTACTTCTGCTGGTGGCTCTGGATCTACCACCTCTTCGCCCATCTCGGGTTCTCCCATTGCTGGAAGGCCCAAGACCACAGGTATGCCCAACACCGGAGGTACGAGGTACTGCAATGCATGCACCTCGTCCATAGCCTGGTTGTAGTCCTCTTCCCAGCCTTGCCCTTCCTCAATAGCGTTGTCCCGCTCTTGAGTAAGGTCCTCGTTCTGCTGGGTCAGTTTCTGTACCAGTTCTTGCAACGCCGCGATGCCAACATGGCTCTTCTTCTTTGCCTTTCAGACGATGCAACTGATTGTGCTGTTCATTCAGCCGCTTGATCTTTGGAAGGAGCACATTGCGGAGTGTGCTGTGAGCACTCTCGAAATGGTCTCCACGGCTCGTGCTCTCCTTGAGCTTTGTGGCGAGATGCTCCGTATGAACAGCTTGGCTGTCCATCACGGCGTTTCCCGCCCTCATCTGGAGGCTGAGATTTGCCTCCGCGGGGTTGTACCTTGGGCAACTCGGGTCCGTTGCCTCCAGGTACCTCTCTTCCCACACATGCTGAGCCCGTCCCTCCACCGGAACGAGCGCGTATGGAGTGCCCTCCATAGCCTGCGCGTTTAGTTGGCAGAAAGGTGACATAGTGTCACGGGCTGCCATTTGCCACATCCCTTCCGGTTGCCGACATCTCGCCGTGACGGTGAACAGCACCCAACCGTGTGGCGTAGGTCCTGCAGGGACTTCGACAAGGATTGTCCACGTCTTGTTTCCCTCTTCTCCTTCTTCCTTGGCGAAGTACTGCGGCATTTGGTTGTACCCGAAATATTGGAGCATTTGCCACAATGCTTCCGGGTAGCCGCTGCGGTGAGAACAGTGGGACACCACCCACCCGTTCTCCAACTGCTTATCTGCTGTCATCTGTGAAAATATATTTGAGAAATGTCAAATATTTATTTAAACAGTAAACCATTGAGTTATAACATAAAACATGTCATTGAACCCAAAAAACTTGGAAACATAGTTCAAATTTTAAACAAATTTGACTGCTGATCTGCTGTCTGCATGACAGCCCTGACCAGTTTCCATTTCAACCTGATTTAGGCCATGTTAAAAGCAAAAACAATTCTGGAGCTCAACATTGAAGTTAAAGCTAACTTCAATAGCTTTCCAGAAAGTATTTGCTTGGCCTAACATATGTCCTGGTTCAAAAGTTATGAGATGTCAAAGTTAACAGAATTTCTGGAGAAATTTGGACAGCACCTCCCTGCTTTAGGTACTGATTTGATCCAAGAATTCCAGTTAATTCTGCACTAAATCTGACAAAACTTTCTGTTACAAAGATGTAATCCATCTCATGAGCTTTCCAGAACTACCTCATTTTCTATTTTTGGATTTTTAAGCAGGAAGTTATGCTCAATTTACAGAGAGTTTACAGAGAGTCTTTGCTCTGCCCTGTTTTCTGGACAGTTTCAACTCTACTGCATTTTTCGATTGGTTAAGGGATGAAACACCTCTGGACCTCAATAGAAAAGTTGTAAAACTCTTCCAAAGATTTCCAGAAATGTATCATATGACCCTACCCTCGAAAGAACTCAACCTCTAACCTCTGATTAACCTCAGCTTTAATTCAGCTGAAAACAGAGTGCTCTGTCCTTAGCAACCTATAAGTTGAAAACTTGTTAACTTGGAATGTCCTGATTAAGGGAAGAGGTTACAGCAATTTTTAGTGCTTTGGATCAAAACCTTCAAGTTTTACAATGAAGTTGTTCGTTTAGTGGGGTGTGACGTCGATGCGTCACCAGATTATGTCGGTACTACGTCCTCACAAAGAAAAACCTATACCGGACTTAGCCGGCTTCGTTTTTTCAGTGGCACTAAACGTCACTCGCACACAGATGCTACACATCTACCGTTTCATGGTCAGACTACCTGCAGAAACTCAAACAATCGTCAGACTCGGCTGCACACCGAGCCCGGTATCCATACAGTTCGTACACCCGGCCGTCATCACTCGCCCGGATGTTCTCAAGCCAAACATGCCTTGAGTTACGTGTTCACGTTTCAGACCACGTGACGGGGTCTCCCAGGTTGCACCACGCACACCAGGGACAGACGTTGCTCGTATACCCCAAACGACATGAAGAGTCGTAGAGGATATCAAAGCGGGTTGGGTTACCTGCCACCCGTGGGGCTCCACCCTTCAGCTTGTGCGCACTGGTGGACAGCGCTTACATGCACCCCCAAGACATAAACGTCCCGAGATGCACGATTTTCCGACATAGACAAATAGGTTAGTATGCCACTTTCTATATGCTAATAACATCCTTATACGGGCTACTAACTCGTTCCTCACTGGATTTTTGAAAAGGATGACCTTTGTAGTGCGTTAAACCTCAAGCGAGCTCTGATACCAACGCTGACACGACCCCACGGTCTTGTCGAGCCAGGATCACGCTGAGGGGTGCTGCGTTGCACAGCACCGGATAACACACGTTAAAGGTACAAAGCGGAAGCAAAGTTTATATTACATAAAGTGGTTTATGAATATGTTTACATCAAAATAAGTCCAGTCTACACTCACGGGCATAGACTACGCATCAAGTTCACGTTCAGCCCTTGAACGTGTCCTTGCTAGCACACACACACACACACACACTAACTCTGCGGCGTGCACGACTTCCACTCGATGGGGTTCCCCTCCTGGGGTTCCGTCTCCTCCTCGGGAGTCCCTTCCTCATAGAACCCTGCAAAAGCTTCAAACACAAGCAGTGAGCACGAAGGCTCAGCAAGTCTGACCCGTCTCACCTAAACATGGAACTTCTACATGAGGGGTGATGGGTTACATGAGGTAAAAATCATTTGCAAGGACTCGCCTAATTATTGGAACCTTACTTTCAAGTTTTAGCAGCAGGTTGTGGAGAACCTTACGCTAAGGCACATGAGAGAGCCGCAATCAAACAAGAAACACATTTCTCTCATGTACTTTGCCCAAAGTTGAAAAGAACTTTAGTTAGCTCTAAACTACAGCAAATCATTAGCAATCAGGTGCATCTTTCAATCAGCATCATTTTAACATGCAACTAGCCTGTTCTTTCTACGTCACGGTACAGTGAACAAGTGGTACTCACTAACCGTGAGGGACGGCGATTATAATCGATTTACACCTGCAGGGTTACCCGAATAACCCGTCATGTACGCCCGTACTCGATGTTGCCTACAACAACCATCACGGACACCGTACGCAACCACCTTTCGCCCGTCAGCCAAATATTGAACCGGTCCCATCGTCCCGAGCAAGAGGTCTCTGCACGCGCATCTCAGTGCCGCCAGCCAATTTACACCTCGAGCTCTCAACCTACCCTCTGAACGACGGGCAATGCCTCAATACCCAGCTACCCGAGTTACATCAGTTTCTCGGTTCGCATATAGCCGGTAGGTCTTCGGTACTGTTCTAGCTTGTTCAACAGGCCCGCACACGGCTCGGTCCTCAATCGACACAAGCAGAGCTATAGCACGCAGGCCCCAAAGTCCTGCTGCCCTTACTCTCCGCTCGGTCTCATCTTTCTTGCCATGTGTATCATGTGCTATCTCTACCCGAGTCGAGTGCCTCTAGCCTATGCTCGCGAGTAGTTTCAACTACTTGACTTGTACCGAATCCTACACTATCTTAGCATTGCAGTGGCTAGCGGGATTTGAAATCTTAAACCCAACCCATGGTTTTCTTGGCTATGCAGTTGGGTTTCCAAACAAGACTCTAATGCAAAGAATAAAGTAATCAAGTATGTGCTCAATACAATAAAAACTTATAAAAAGGTTAATGCAAACCGGAGCTTGCCTTGCTGCCCTTGGTCGTAGGCTAGCTGCTCCTCCGGAGTAACGACGTCTAGGACTTTGGGTTTCTCCTCGACCTTAGCGACTACATGATATAAGAAGTACATGTATTAATTTAATGCATTTGATTGTAATTTAAACTTGTGAAGTTTATAAGTTTCACTAGACAGACTTAATGACTGTGAAACTTCTACTGTGGCTGGGTTACAACCTAAGTACAGACTTGGTCAAGTTTTAGTTGCAGCAAAGCTCATTTGAGCCCTCCACAATTAATTATGTATTTGACCTTAATTGGCACTCTTAGGGTGTTCTAGGGATTTTCATGAAACAAACTATGACTTTCTGAAAACTAGATTTTCAGAGGGTTCTAATGGAGTTGGTCTCACTTAATTTGAAGGTTCCTAGCTAAAGATATGGGCTAAACCATTTCAGAGAAAATTCTGAAAATGTTTCTGAACATTTTCTATTTTCTTTGGGACAGTTCCACTAATCACACCATTAGGTGGATCATATCAGCTCAAATGGATATGAAAGTTTTATGGTAGTTCAGAGATATTTTGGTTAACATTCCAGCAAAATTTCAGGATTTTCCTCCAAAGGATTCTCAAGTTAAAATTCCAAACAGTTTAAATTTGGATGAATTAATTCTGGAGAAATAAGGATTTTCATGAAGTTAAACTTGATTTGCTGGAAAGTACTCAGAGAGCTGAATCCAACAAAATTTGGTTCACTTGATTTGGAGTTGTCTAGCTCAGGTTATGAGGATTTGAAGTTTGAAGAAAATCTGAAAATCGGGGGAAAAGTTTAAACTTGCGGGTGGGCCCCGGGGACACGCGTCAGGCGCGGAGGCGACGGCACACCGTGGTCTGCGGGGTTCCTGCGCGCCAGCACAGCTGATCCCGGCCACACCTGATCCCGATTTAAATTTTTCAGCCGCTGACGCGTGGGCCAGCCGGCTTCGTCTTCCTCCCGACACGCCCGCGTGCCCGCGCCGCCTCCCCTCGCCGGAGCAGACCCGGAGCTCGCCGGCTCGCCGCTGCCGGCCATCCCATGGTCTGAAACTCGCCGCCAGGGGGTTGTCGACATCGAGGAACACGTCGGTGGTGTCGGTTCGGGCTGGTGGTGACCGGAAATAGCCCGGCGACGTGCCGCGGCCTCGGTTGAGGTTCGGCGCCGTCGACCGTGGGTTCTAACCTGCCAACACCTCGAACAATCGGTTCTACAGCATCAGTGTACCTCTAGGAAGCTCGACAAGGTGTCAAAAGAGTTCAAAGATGGCGGCAAGTTGGTCGGCACCGTGTGACCGATCGTGCCCACCATGACCACCCTTGATCGAGCTCGAAATTCGTCACTTCTAGATAGTTCCACGCCACGGATGTAGAAAGGAACTTGATCGCCGGCTAGTCCAGCGTCTATGTGCAAGATTTGATAGCTAGAGAAGGATCTTAGAGCGAGAATTTGAAGGATCCGTACCGGAAGCTCAGTTTAAGGTCGCCGGAGCAAAAACTGAGAATTCGCAGTGGATTCTTCACGGTTTGCTTCCAAACTTGGAGGAGAGCAGCACGGTGGTCGCGCGCTCCTGTTGCCTCTCTTGCTGGACCGTGAAAACGCCTGTGGAACGCTGTCCACGGGCGCCTGACTCTCGGCTGAGGCTAGGTCGCCGCGGTGGCGATCGTTTTCGGGCAAGGGAGGTCGGAGCTCGGGGTTTCTGGCGTTGGGGAGGTGGAGGGCGATCTCAGGTTGCTGTCTAGCAGCTCAGGAACGAAGGAAGAGATCGTTTGCTGGTTTTCCCGATCGAGCAGTGAGCTGTGGGGAGAAGAACTGCTGCTGCTCGGGTTCACACGTGAGGAGATAAAGCCAGCCGACTCCTGCTCAGGCTGAGGCGGTGCCGGTCGCGTGGAGGCGCGAGCAAGCCGCCCTGGGCGCCAGCGCGTGGAGAAGGAAGCAGCTGGTGGCGCCGGTGGCTGCTCGGTGGCACAGCCGACAGCTACTCGGTGGAATTTCCCACCGAGGCTGTGACTTTGTGTGCAAGTCTTCCCTCCTTCTCTCTATGACATGTGGGTCCCACCCAGGGTTTTAACCTCTGAAATTTACTCCTAATCACTGTTGTAAACAGTGAGCCCCAAAATACCCCAAGTGATTCAAATTATTCACCCATGAGCCATTTGAATTGATTAGAATTCAAATTGGGTTTGATTTGAATGAATTTCAGCACAAGTTCAGTTTGGAATTCAAATAAAGTTTGAATTTGTCCCACTTAGCTCATGTCAAGATCAACTCCAAATGGAGTGAAAATTGGTGTGTAAGCTCACAAAAATGTGCTGAATAAGAATATGCCTCCCACTTTTGAATTCATGGGATAAAAACAGTTTGAATCTGAATATGGTTTCAAACTGCCCTCTTTCTAGCTATACCCAAAATGACCTCAAAGAGGTTTTGAATTTGAGTGAAATTTGGCATGGACATCCTAAGCAATGTGTAGGAGTTTTTGTATGTCCAGCCCCTCTATATCACATGTGGGAAATACCACTTTTGCAATATGTGAGTTTGTTCTCTAATGAGCATGTTGATGGTGGTTACTTTCTCTTCATTTGTGTTCATCAACTTTCCTCAAATGAGGTGTGTGGTGTGGTGATGAACACTTTAAACAGGTGTCAAAAACTGAGGCCCTTACAGGTTTTATCAAGGCCCAGCAGCCAGCATTTAGGAACTTGAGGCAGGGGGACATGAGTGTCCTCGAGTATGTCAAAAGGTTCAACCTTTTGGCACAATATGCTCCTGCTTATGCGACGAGTGAAGCTGCAAGGTGTGACTACTTCTTCTATGGTCTGAGTGCCATATTAAAAGACAATTTAGCTTTGTTCAATCAAGTCAGTTACACCGAGTTGATCAGTGCTTCCCTGCTGCAAGAACAAGCGACACTGGAGTGTCAAGCAGAGAAGAGGGACCGGGATGATGTGCAAGAAGACACACCAGTTGTTCCTCGTAAGTACCGTGTGGTGTATCAAACACCATCCGAGGAAATATGGCCAGCACCAGTAAGATCAACTCCATACAGATTTCCTGCTCAAGAATCATGTCTTGAAGCTACACCTTTGCTGCAGCAACGAATGACGCCTGTTACATCATTGCTGCAACCAAGTGCATCAACTTCTCAACCACAAATCAACGAAGAACAGAGGAAACCTCAGTGTTCTTATTGCCACCGTTCAGGGCATTTTAGGCAGGAATGCCGGGAGAAGTTGTTGAACAATAGACAACCATCATCATCAGGTGGTATGCCGCCACCTGCTCAAGTCAATATAACTGCATTGCAATCCGGGAGTGTGCAACATCTTGCTATTGAGGATGTCCCGGAGGGAGCACCGGTGTTAGCGGGCATGTTTACTCTCAAGGACGTGCCCGTGTTGGTACTTTTTGATTCCGGTGCAACCCATAATTTCATCAGCAAATCATGCGTGGATCAGCACCAATTATCCACTAATACTCCCACAATGAGTTTCCTTATACGTTCACCGGGAGGAAATGTCTCTACCAATCAGATTGTGTCCCGAGCAGCTTTGTGTTGGGCAGAAAAATATACCCAACATCGCTGATTATGTTGGATAGGCAGAAGATAGACATTATATTGGGGATGTCTTGGTTAAATCGTCACGGTGCCGTTCTCAATATCGGTAACCAGACTGTCAAGATTGACTCGCCGATTCACGGACAGCACATGCTCTTTTTAGACAGCGAAGACCCAGATATGGTAGAGGCCTACCACAAGGAAGCACTTAAACTAGAAGATATTCCGGTGGTACGTGATTATCCCGATGTATTTCCCAATGACTTACTGGGCATGCCGCCCGAACAGGGCGTCGAGTTTAAGATTGAACTGGCGCCGGGAACCACTCCTATGTCAAGAAGGCCTTACAAGATGGCACCTAACGAGCTAGCGGAGTTGAAAGAGAAACTGAATGAACTCATGAGCAAGGGTTTCATACGGCCAAGTTCTTCACCTTGGGGTTGCTCAGCGCTGTTCGTTAAGAAGAAGGACGAAACACTACGGCTATGTGTTGATTACCGTCCTCTAAATGCTGTCACGACCAAGAACAAGTATCCTTTGCCCCGCATCGACATACTGTTCGATCAACTTGTGGGTGCAAAGGTATTTTTGAAGATGGATCCTCGGTCGGGATATGATCAAATCAAAATCCAACCGGAGGACATACCGAAGACAGCTTTCTCGACGAGATACGGACTCTATGAGTACCTCGTCATGTCATTTGGGTTAACCAACGCACCGACACACTTCATGTACTTGATGAATTTTGTGTTCATGCCGGAGTTAGACAAGTTTGTCGTAGTATTCATTGACGACATATTGGATTACTCCAAATCTGAAGATGAGCACGCTGAACATCTGTGCATCGTGCTACAACGGTTGCGGGAGCACCAATTATATGCCAAGTTCAGCAAGTGCGAATTTTGGATTGATCAAGTGCCTTTCCTTGGTCATATTATTTCAGCAGAAGGTATTGCCGTGGACCCCAGCAAGATTGAACAAGTGCTGAAGTGGGAATCTCCCAAATTAGTCCACGAGGTCCAAAGTTTCCTAGGTTTAGCGGGGTATTATCGGAGGTTTATTCCGAGCTTCTCAAAAATTGCTAAACCAATGACGGAGCTGCTGAAGAAGGACACAAAATACATGTGGAATGCAGCATGTGAAGCCACATTCAAAACTTTGGTGAAACATCTCACAACAGCTCCAGTTCTTGCTCAGCCGGACACGACGAAGCCATTTGATGTATGCTGTGATGCATCCAGCATCGGTCTCGGCTGCGCTTTGATGCAAGGAGGGCGTGTAGTCGCCTATGGGTCTCGTCAACTGCGAAACCATGAGCAGCATTATACAACTCACGATCTCGAGCTTGCTGCAGTGGTGTTGGCGTTAAAGATGTGGAGGCATTATCTACTTGGTAATCTTGTTCACCTCTACACCGACCATAAAAGCTTGAAATATATCTTCACGCAGAAGGAGCTGAATATGAGACAACGGAGATGGTTGGAGCTCATCAAAGATTATGAAATTGAGATCCACAATCTTCCGGGAAAAGCAAACGTGGTTGCCGACGCGCTTAGTCGGAAAGCCCACGTTCACAACTTGGCGGCTGCTGAGTTGGAAGCTGAAGAACCAAGTCTCCGTGTCACTCCGTATGGCGTGCTTTATAATCTCGCGCTCATTCCAACGATTCGTGAAGAGATTGTTGAGGCTCAAAGAAGAGATAAAGGTATGTTTCACATATGGAGAAGACTAGACAACGGAAAGGTGAAATGTTTCCGGAAGGATGAGAACGGTACGCTATGGTCTAATGACCGTATAGTGGTACCGCGCAAGATGAAACTCCGGAAGAAGATCTTGGATGAAGCCCACCTGTCTAAGTTTCCATTCATCCCGGAAGTAACAAGATGTACCAAGATTTGAAACAGAAATTTTGGTGGACGAGGATGAAGAGAGAAATTTCTAAATACGTATCCGAATGCAATACGTGTAGACGGGTCAAGGCTGATCATATGCGGAAAGCCGGACCGCTACAACCTTTGAATATACCGGCATGGAAATGGGAGGATGTGAGTATGGACTTCATCGTCGGATTACGGCTCACATCTAGGAAGCATGACTCGATATGGGTGATCGTCGACCGGTTGACGAAGTCGGCTCATTTCATACCGGTGAACACTAATTATCAAGCAAGGCAATATGCGGAGTTATTCATCTCCATAATTATATGCTCACATGGTGTCCCGAAGACCATCATTTCAGATCGAGGTGGGCTGTTTGTTGCTCTTTTTGGGAGCAGCTGCATGCCTCGTTGGGCACCAAGCTGATTAGAAGCTCCGCATATCACCCTCAAACCGATGGACAAACTGAGAGGGTGAATCAAGTGCTCGAGGACATATTGAGAGTGTGTGCCATCCACCACGGTAGGAATTGGACGATCACTTACCGTTGGCGGAGTTTTCATACAACAACGGTTAACAAGCGAGTATTAAAATGGCACCGTATGAAGCTCTCTACGGCCGGAAGTGTCGCACACCGCTGAAATGGTGTGAGTCCGGCGAAAGAGTTCTGTTTGGGATTGATCTTGTGAACGAAGCCGAAGACCGAGCTCGGTTGATACAAGGGAACTTGAAGGCTGCACAATCCCGACAGAAGAGCTACGCTGATCAAAGGCGTAGGCCATTACATTTTGACGTCGGAGAGTGCGTGTATCTTTGTGTATCTCCGATGAAGAGAATTCACCGATTCGGTGTAAAGGGGAAGCTCGCTCCCTGTTTCCTTGGTCCTTTTGCTATCACGGAGAAGTGCGGACCCGTAGCCTACCGGCTGGAATTACCGGCAAGTCTAGCAGGTGTTCATGATGTATTTCATGTATCACAGCTGCGGAAGTGTCTCAAATTCACCGCTGCTGTTCGCACCGAGGACATCGACGAATTGAAACCGGACCTTACCTACACCGAGCGACCGGTTCAGATTTTGGATGAAAAGGCCCGGGTAACCCGGAACCGGATGATCAGATTTTTCAAGGTGCTGTGGAGTAATCACACCGCGGAAGAGGCGACGTGGGAAAGTGAAGATTACCTCCGCACCAACTATCCGGAACTTTTAGCGTTCTACAGTTTGTAATTACCTCTCCCGTCTCGTTCCTCTTTTGTAATCTCGGGACGAGATTCTTTTAAGGGGGGAGGAATGTAAGTGTCCCAAAAATGTGTATGAATAAAAACTAAGGTTTGAGTTCATATGTGTGGCAAAGACATGAAAATGGAACTTGCTAAAACTTTTCTTCATGCAAAGTGATACATGGATGACCATCCAAAATGAGGCTCACATTTTTATTTAAAAGTGTTGAAACAATAAGGAGTTAAATACCTCTTTGCCATAAAATCAGATTTGAGATTCAAAGTTTACACATGTGGTGACCAAAAACTTTGAATAAACATGCAGCCATACAGTTGGAATTATAGGGAAAAGTTTGATCACAAACTTTTCATTTGTAGGGTGGGCTCAAAAAGGATTTAAAGAGAAGAATTTGCAAACTTCAACCAAATTCAAATTTGGCAAGAAAATTCAAACTGAATTGGGAGGATTCAAATTCTAACCCACCCTTTTAAACTCAGAATTCTAGGAATTGAGAGGACCAGCTTGAGAAGATATTTGAGAGGTAAATGGGGAGTGGGACCCACATGTCATAGAGCTAAAGAGGGTGCATTGCACACTAAGTCTCAGCCTCGGTGGGAAATTCTACCGAACAGATCACGGGCGCCACCGAGCAGCTTGCCGCGCCAGCTCCTGCTGCCTGCCTCCCCGCCCTGGCGCCACGGAATCGGCCCTGACCGCTCCTTCAACGTGATCATGTGCCCTCAGACCGAACAAAGGCTCATTTGCCTTCCTCTCTCCTGCGAGAACACCGAGCAAACCGAGCACCTCACCTCCGCCTCTCGGTTCCACCGGGGAAACGAAGAAACACCGCGCTCTTCCCTCCCCTAAGCTGCTAAACATTGCTGCGAGCTCGGCCTCCACCCCCCTGACCTCAAAGCAAGCTTCGGCCTCCTTAGCCCGAGAAAAACCGCCACCGCGGTGACCTAGTTCAAGAAAGTAATCGGGCGCACATGGGCAGCTCGCCACAGTGGCCTTCACGGCCAAGCAAGGGCGGCAACGGGAGCGCACGGCCACCGCGCTGCTCTCACCCAAAGCTCAGGCCATGCCGTAAGCTATCGATGGCAAACTTCAAAGTTTTGCTCCGGCGGCCTCAACCCGAGCTCCTGGTACAGTTCCTTAAAATTCCCCCTCTCCAATCCTCCGCGGTCAATTCTCCTTTTGCATCCCTCGCACGAAAACGCCTCAGAGCGACGGAATTCGAGCTCGACTAGGGGTGTTCATGGTGGACACATTCGGTCGCACGATGACAACCTAATTGCAGCCACTCCCAATCTACTTTGAGGTTGATCCGATCTTCCTAGAGCTGCGATGGTGCTGTAGAGCTCACCGGTGCAAGTGTTGGCGGGATGGAGACCTCGGGCGACGGCGCCGAACCACAACAGTAGCCGCCACACGTCACCGAGCTGGTTCCGGCCACCGGCAGCCCAAGCAGAACCCACCATCGTGTTCCTCGGTGCCCTAAACCCTCTGGCAGTGAGCCTCTAGCTGGGCGGTGGCCGGAAACACCGGTCCAGCGAGCAGCCGTTTGCTCCGGTGAGAGGGGGGGGGAGTGCGCGGGCGCGAGAAAGAGGGTGGGAGGAAGAAGAAAGCGTGGGGCCCGGCTGTCAGCAGCTCAGAATTCAAACCCGTGATCGGGTGTGGCCGGTGTAAAAGCCCAAGAAAAGGGACTTGCAAAAACATTTCTTCACCTCACAACACCACAGTTTTTATTGTAGATATCTTAGGAAATATTGTGAAGAGCAAGTAACCTCCATCAAAAGAGCGATTAGAGGGGAAAGCCTTCACTTTCACAAAGTGGAAATTGTACTCATGAACATGAGAGGTTGAGCTCACCCCTAGAACTTAAAAAGTCTTGGGAAGGTTCAGTCCAAGTTTCATGGAAATCCAACACTTTTTGAGGCACTTTTGGAGGTATTTGAAAAAGAGGCCAATTTGAATGTAAATTCAAATTGCAGCAACTGTCATCACTCAAGTTCAAAAGTTAGCTTCATATTCAAACTGAGCACATTTTTCTGAGCTAGCCCACCAAATTTCATCCCCATTGGAGTTCATCTTGTCGGGAGCTAAATTTGCAATAATTCCAAACTGAATTTGAATTTCAGTTTAAACATAAAGAAAATTTAGTCAAACAAAGTTTGAATTTGAGAACTCAAATTCAAACCAAGACTTGGGGGCTAAGTCTCTTATTCAATGTTCAGTAGCTGGGATATTTACAAAAGAAAGGGGGAGAAAGAATTAGAGGGGAGAAGAGGGCCCACTGGTCAGCCACCCGGGGGGGGGGGGGGAACCGACTCGGGCACACGGTCGAACACCCTACGGCCGACAGCGCACGGGGTCGACCCCATCCCAACGCGGCCACCGCGTCACCTCCGGCTCGGGGGATGAGGGCGCCGGCTACAAAACACGCGATCGCACCCTGGTCGGCGTGAATTCCCTCCCCATCTCTCGGTTCCACCCGCCCACATCCGAAGCAGCGCACCCGGAGTCACCGCCCTCTGATCACCGGCGCCCGGAAAGCACAGGCTTCTTCGTGACCGACGCTCAACACAAGAAACGACCGCCATAAGGTGCTGGTTCAGCTCGTCCCTACCATTCAGCATTTCATGCACCGTCGGGGAAGAATTTCTCCCGGAAACGTTTCAGTGTTCTTAAGGCCGAGCTATACCAAATCCGGAAATTCACGGGTACTAGCTCATCACCGGGCATACCGAGCCACACACACGCTCTACACCCTGCCATGACCTCCTAGGATAAAAAACCAGCAAGAACCATGGGCTAGGGTTACGGTTCTTCAAAGTTTTCTGAGCACAGCCGATATCCAGCCTAGGTCACCGGTGAGGTCATAGTTGCATCCGTTTTCATGGGGATCGGTGCCCATGTCCGTGACCAGCAGGTGTCAGCGGAGCTCCCTGAGCAAACCGCATCGAAAAAGGTGCAGGGAATGCCGAGTTCGACATCGCCGGTGAGCTCCTGGCCGCTGTTACCGGCGGGAGCACTGTTCCGGCCGTTGTCACGCTCTGGTGAGGGCAACACCGTGTTCCCCAGGCCGTGATCCAGTGCGGCCGCGCGGGAAGGAGTCGGTGGCCCCGTGTGGCTCGGCTCCCGCAATCGACACGTGTGCGATGTACCCACCCGCAGGATTTAAACATTTTTGGAAATTCCAGTTTCAGTTCAAACTTCAAATGAATAGAACTTTGGCTAGGAAACACCAAATTAGATGAACCAAATTTTGCTGAACTCAGAATTCTGTGTACTTTCCAGCAATACCAAATTCAGCTCATGAAAGTGAATAGTTTTCCAGAATTAAATCCCTAAAGTTTAAACTGTTGGGAATTTTATCTGGAGAACTACTTTATGAAAAAT
Organism: Neostapfia colusana; assembly: GCA_030760725.1. Lineage (NCBI taxonomy): Eukaryota > Viridiplantae > Streptophyta > Magnoliopsida > Poales > Poaceae > Neostapfia > Neostapfia colusana. Next base: position 34,478,769 of record JASWHV010000009.1, on the reverse strand, counting down.
TCTGAAATATGGCTGAGAGGTTCAATTGTAAATCGTAAATCACAGTAAAATTTTCAGACTCATCCAAGTTGATTTAGTTACCCTAATTGGGTGATTAAGAGAACTCCCTGAGAAAATAGAAAAATGTACAGAAACATTTTTCAGATTTTCTCCAATCTTAATTAGAACATAACTTTCAGTAGAATTCTTCAAATGACATGAAACCAATTCCATTAGAACCATCTTAAAGTCTAGTTTCCAGAAAGTAATGGTTGGAGCCATGAAAATCCCTGGAATTATTTAGAGGCTCTAATATTGACCGAATGGGCTTTTATTTGTACAAGGTTCAGATGAACTTTGGTTCAAATGAAACTTGGTCAAGACTCTGGTTAGGACCCTACCAAGCCACAATAAAAATTTCAGAACCAAAGGGGAGGGCTAGCTAGAGTTATTAGTAGTTAAGTATTCAAGTTTACATATTGCATTTAAATTTACATGTCGTATTTCACTAAACGTGTAGTCACTGAAGAAGAGACTCCGGAAGTGCTGGACTTCCTCCTTCCGGAAGAAGAGCTAACTACTGACCAGAAGCAACAAGGCAAGCCCCGGTTTGCATTAACCTTTTTATAAGTTTTACTTTGTTTACATGGGTCATATGAAGTATGATTGTGCATTAGGTATAGGATGGATGGAACCCCACTTGCATGACCAGAAATTTTCCATAAGAGTGAGGGTAGTGTCTAAGACCTCGAGTAGACAGGCTATGCTTAATGTTTCGTAGGACTTCGGTACAAGTCGAGTAGTTGGAATCTACTCGCGAGTTTAGGCTTGGGACACACGGGTTCGGTTGAGGGATGTGAGATCACTTTAGTAATGAAAATGAGACTAGGCAGGGGCTAGGGCGCAGCAAGAGGGAGTCTTGTGTGCGCGGCCCTGTCCGTGTCGATTGAGGACCGATCCGTGTGTGGCCCATGCTGATCAAGTTTGAACGTACCGAAGGCATATCGGATATATGGGCCCCGATAAACCGATGTAGTCTAAACCTCCGGGCGTCGAGGCATAACGCACCGATTTATAGGTGTAGGCTGAGGGCAGCAAGGTGGAAATCTGCCAACGGGCATAGAGAGATGCTCCGTGTGGGGAACCTCCTGCTCGTTTCGGTGCGACCGGTTCGACGTTTGGGCTGTTGGGTGAAAGGTTGTCCCATACGACATCGAGTGAGCGTGCTGTGCAGCTCCACGGGTGGGCGTACGTGACGTGCTCTTTGGGTTTCCCTGCAGGTGTATATCGAGTCGATTCACCGTCCCTCACGGTGAAGAGTACCACTTGGTCACTGAGTCGTGACGTAGACTAATGAATGAAATGTTATGATTCAATATTGCTGATTTATATAATTGTATTGCTACATGTGTGCCACCAAATACTGCTTACTAAATTTCAGATTCCGGAACCGTTAACTTGTTGCTCAAAGATGAAGTAAGGATGAACTTGTAGGCGTGTCCATTTGCTGCAAAATTACTATCCTATGTCATTGTACACCTCATGTAGAGTTTCATGTTTAGGTGAGTCGGTTAGCCTTGTTGAGCCATCGTGCTCACGGTTGCTGCTTAAGTGTTTTTCAGGTGAGGAGCCACCGACGGACTCGGAGTACGAGTCCACCGGCGAGGGTTACCCTCCGTCGGGGACCACGGCTGAGTGGGAGCCGTACACGCCGCGCTGAGCTGAGACGTGCAGCTAGTGTGGGTTGCCCTGGGGCTGGGCAACCGACTTTTGCTAGATAGGCGGGTGTGAGTGTAGAAAAGTAGACTTCCGCTGTGTAATAAAGACAATAGTTTGTAACTGAGTATTTTACATGTTTGTACAGTTTCAGTTGTTTTCCCATGTAATATATTATGTTCTTATGACGTGTGCTGTCGGGTGTCGCATCGTGCGGCACCACCCTCTGCGATCCTGGATGGGCGGATCCCTGTATGCCACAGCCTGGTATCAGAGCTGCATTGGGGATAGCACAGTACTTAAGGACTGTATTACGGGAAAACTTAGGATTACGGTGAGGAATCGGTAGTTTGCCCAAGTAAGGACTATATTAGCATAGTTATTTAAAGTGGAAAAGACTAACCTATGTGTTATAATTCTGAATTTCAATTATGTAACGACGCACCTATGCTCTGGTAAGAATGGTAAGGAACGCCACCGAAAGCGGTTCAATTTCGGTTAGCTCCCCTGACGAGGAAAGTGATTCAAGGATAGGTCTCACAGCTTGGTGTGAGACGTCAATATGAAACTCTTGGACTCTTCATGTTCCTGAGTTCATATGAAACGCTGATCCCTAGCGTGCATTAGGCAAGTAAGTGGAGACTCCATCACGTGGTCAGTAACGCGAGAGTGTGTTCGTCTGGAAGTAGCCCAGGGGGACATACGCAGCGCTTGCCATCGGCGTGCCCTGCAGGGCAGTAGGTGGCATCTGTTGGGTTGATAACATTCCCAACAGTGACGACCCGTTCATGACCTACTCGGGTTCCCCGTCGTGTGGTGTTGAAACACGATCACGTGCCTTGAGACGTGACTTAGCTCAAGGACGGCCGTATGGCAATGATACGGGCGTTTGTATTTACTTTTAAATATGATCCTGCCTGAAATGAAAACAACCATTGAGTGCACCATTATTGTGTGGTATTCTGCAGGTACTAACCACGTATGTATCCGTGTAGTAAACGTGTGCGAGAGACCGTTTAGTGCCACACTTGAGACGTATATGCCGGTATCATCCAGTTAGGATTTTCTTTTGTTAGGAACGTAGTACCGAGATATCATAAGCATATCCATGAAAATAGTGATAACAAGGAATTAAAATTATTAGGTTCAACAATTAGGACCCTGGGTGGGTAGACAAATTAGATAGTGATGAGTGTAGTTCCAAAAAGATTGAAAAACAGAGTGCTCTGTTTTGGGCAGCAAGTTTGCTGATCTTCAACAGGGCATAACTCACAGGTCTTTTAGCCCAGGTAAGTGTGGTATATAGTTCTGGAAAGGTATTTAAGTACTCTACAACTTTGTTGTAGATTTTCAGAGCTGAAAACCACCTTAAGATGGCTTAAAACCCAGAGAGATTTAGACTGTCCAGATTCAGGACAGAGTTAAACACTCTCTGGACTGTTCTGTTTTTCAAACATAACTCCTAGTAGAAAAATCAAAAATTTTCATATGATACATCTTTAGAAAGGGTAGAAGATGTGTTACATCTTTTGCAATTCAAAGTTTCCGAAATTTCAGCACAGATTTCAGTGGAAACCAGAGTTGAAAACAGCAACTTCTCAAGGGAGGTGCTGTTAAAATTCTTCCAGAAATTCTGTTGACTTTGAATTACCCTAACTTTTTAACCAGAGCTGATCTGGGGGCAAATGAGTACTCGTTGGAAATATACTGAAGTTAACTTTAACTTTGGTGTTCAGCTTGAGTCATGAAAATGCCCAGAACCAGATCAAAACTTGGAATAGCTAGAAACTGGTCATTTTGACAGAAGAATGACAGTTGAACTCATTGGAGAGGGTGTTGTACCCTAAGGGTGGTATACGTGATGACAACGCGATAGTAATGTCTCGTAGTGACCAAACCTAGTTATGGTGAGCTTCCAAAGAGGAGGTTCATCAAGTTGGATTAAACTAGCTTGTGTTTGGTCTGGTAATGGTGTAGCTTGTGCAAAGTTATTACATTATCTACTTACGAGATGTATCGCATGTTTTATTGTCATTATGTTGTTACACCTATTTTTATTGGAATGCATGCAATCTGTTGCGGGACTAATGTTTATTGTCGTATGGTTGCAGATGGTTCGCACTAGGACCACGCACGAGGTTGGTGGCTCTAGCCAAGGGGGAGGCGATGACTCCCAGCCACCGGCCTACGACAGCACCCCGCAGCAGCAGCCACCACCGCCGCCTCCGCTTACTCTAGCGGATATGATAGCAGCACTGGTGGGAGGTCGTGAGGAGCAGACCGACCTGCTCCGCACGATCATGCAGAATACGTCCCAGGCGGAGGGACGTCAAGAACGAGGGCCTCGTGAGCCCCGTGAGGTGTCGTACTCGGATTTCATGAGTACGCACCCTCCAGTGTTCACTGAAGCTGAAGAACCACTGGAGGCCGACAACTGGCTGCGGACCATCGAGTCCAAGTTTGGGCTGCTCCAATGCACGGAGCGGCAAAAGACCTTGTTCGCAGCGCAGCAACTCCACGGTGCCGCTGGTGCGTGGTGGGCGAACTATGTCGCCTCACATCCGGCTGGCCATGTCGTGGAATGGGAAGAGTTCCGGGAGGCGTTCGGCGCCTATCATATCCCTCCCGGGATCATGAAGAGGAAGTTCCAAGAATTCTTGGAGCTGAAGAAGGGCGGGAGGAGTGCCCATGACTACTCCCGTGCCTTCAACCATCTGGCGCAATATGCGTCGGACTATATCTCCACCGAGGAGAAAAAGCGGGAGCACTTCTATCGGGGGTTACACCCCGAAATGAAGACGCATCTCGTGCAATGGAATCGTGGCACCTTCAACGACTTAGTCAATGCCGCGATCATGCAAGAGGACGCTCAGCTGGAGCTGGCAGCTGAGCAGCGGAAGCGCAGCGCTCAACCCAGCGGTGGGAGTGGCGCGCCTCAGAAGTACCGTATGGTGTATCGGACACCATCCGGGCAGCAGTGGCATCCACCGGCGCGACCTTAACGGTTCGGGGGATGTCCTTTTCAGGCACCTTCGTTCCGTCTGCCGATGCCACCACCAAGACAGCAGCAGCAGCAGCAGACGGCACCCCGGGCGTTTCCACCGCCACAACGCGCCCCGGGATTCCGTCCACCGATCAGCGGGGGACCGCCCCGTTTCACCTGCTTCACGTGTGGTCAGGCGGGCCACTTCGCGAAGGACTGTCCCCAGGGGCAGCAGAGCAACGGGCAAGCCCAGTTCCAGGGCGGTGCTCGAGGCCGACCTCCGGTGAAGAAGGTTGGTCAGCGGACTGGGGGCGTCCACAACCTCGACAATGAGGACGCCCCAGAGGGAGATAACGTGCTGGCGGGTACGCTCACTCTCAACCATCAAGCCATCATCATACTTTTTGATTCTGGTGCAACCCACAACTTCATAAGTGCATCATATGTGGTTAAGCATCAGCTGGAAGCCTTTCCAACCGAGTGTTCTTATATGATCTGCTCACCGGGAGGAAAGATTTCAGCAACGATGATAGTTCCGAAAGCACCACTGTGCTTAGGTGGGAAGATATATCCCACCACTATGATTATCCTTGAGGGGCATAAGATTGATGCAATCTTGGGAATGTCATGGCTAAGTTACCATGGCACTTTCCTGGAAACCCTATCACGGATGGTTCACCTCAACTCCCCATTACACCGTCCGCAGTCCCTCTTATTAGATAATCCAGTCCGGGAAGTTTCAGTGATCAACAATACTGAAACTCTCAAGTTGGAGGACATCCCCGTAGTCCGGGAGTATCCCGACGTGTTCCCGGATGATCTTCCGGGCATGCCACCTGAGCAGGATGTCGAGTTCAAGATTGAACTTGCACCCGGGACTACGCCCATATCACGGAGACCATACAAAATGGCTCCCAATGAGCTGGCTGAACTAAAAGAACAGCTCAATAATCTGTTGAGCAAGGGTTTCATTAGGCTGAGTTCCTCGCCTTGGGGATGCTCGACGCTATTTGTAAAGAAGAAGGATGAAACCCTGAGGCTGTGTGTGGACTACCGGCCGCTCAACGCCGTCACCATCAAGAATAAGTACCCACTGCCCCGCATCGCCATATTGTTTGATCAACTTGTGGGTGCAAGTGTGTTCTCAAAGATGGACCTTCGCTCTGGATATCACCAGATAAAGATCCGGGCGGAGGATATCCCAAAGACGGCTTTCTCGACGAGATACGGATTATATGAATATCTCGTCATGTCCTTTGGTCTCACAAACGCTCCAGCTCATTTCATGTATCTAATGAACTCGGTGTTCATGCCGGAGCTGGACAAGTTCGTGGTAGTGTTCATCGATGATATCTTGGTTTACTCCAAGACAGAAGCCGAACATGCCGGACACTTGAGGATCGTTCTTCAACGATTACGAGACCACAAGCTCTGCGCAAAGTTCAGTAAATGCAAGTTTTGGATCAGCCAAGTGCCATTCTTGGGACATATCATCTCAGCAGAAGGCATTGCGGTTGACCCAAGCAAAATAGAGCAGGTGCTGAAATAGAAAGCTCCCACTTCAGTTCATGAAGTCAGAAGCTTCCTCGGGTTAGCGGGATACTATCGGAGATTCATTCCAACCTTGTCCAAGCTCGCTAAGCCGATGACAGAATTTCTGAAGAAAGCGATGAAATATGTTTGGAACACGGCGTGTGAAGGAGCATTCCAAGCATTGGTGAAGCATCTCACCACAGCCCCGGTCTTAGCTCAGCCGGATACAACAAATCCCTTCGACGTGTATTGTGATGCGTCCAGTATTGGGCTCGGCTGCGTGTTGATGCAGGAAGGACGTGTGGTCGCCTATGGCTCACGCCAACTTCGGAACCATGAGCAGCATTATCCGACTCATGATCTTGAGCTTGCTGCCGTGGTGTTGGCGCTAAAAATGTGGAGGCACTATCTCCTGGGGAATCTGGTGCATCTCTACACCGACCACAAGAGCTTGAAATACATTTTCACCCAGAAGGAGCTGAACATGAGGCAAAGAAGGTGGTTAGAATTGATCAAAGATTATGAAATTGAGATTCATTACCACCCTGGCAAGGCGAATGTGGTTGCCGACGCGCTGAGTCGGAAGTCACATGTCCATCACCTCACCATTACACCGGTGGAGGAGGAAGAGCCGAGTTTATACTTGGTTCCTTATGGATCGTTGTACAACCTTGCCCTCATCCCTACTATTAGGGAGGACATCATTGCAGCTCAGAAGACTGATAAAGGCATGGCACATCTCCGGAGACGGATAGACAAAGGAGAGATCAAATGTTTCCGGAAGGATGATGAGGGGACGCTATGGTTCAATAACCGCATAGTCGTACCCCAGGATATGGAACTAAGGAAGAAGATCCTCGTTGAAGCTCACTTGTCTAAGTACTCCATTTATCCGGGCAGCAACAAAATGTACCAGGATTTGAAAAAAAATTTGGTGGACATGGATGAAGCGGGAGGTAGCGAAGTACGTATCCGAGTGCGATACGTGCTGACGAGTGAAAGCTGATCACATGAAGAAATCAGGGCTGTTGCAACCCCTGAAGATCCCGGCGTGGAAATGGGAAGATGTGAGCATGGATTTCATTGTGGGATTAACCCTAACATCCAACAAGCATGATTCCATATGGGTGATCGTTGACCGACTAACCAAGTTGGCTCACTTCATTCCCGTGCATACACATTTCCATGCCAAGAGATATGCGGAGTTGTATATCGCCAGGATTCTATGCTTGCATGGTGTACCCAAGACTATAGTCTCAGACTGAGGTGCATTGTTTGTATCTCGCTTTTGGGAGCAGTTGCATGCTGCTTTGGTTACTAAGGGCGTGTTTGGCATAGCTCCAGAGTCCAAATTCACATCGGAGCTGAAAAATCCACCCAAACACCTCAACTTCATAACTCCGTGGAGCAGCCCAACTCCACAGAGTTGAATGAGCTGCAGTTCATTTTTTCAGAGTACTTCATTTGTTGCTCCAAAACCAGTGCATATGGACAAAGTCGTGGAGTTGGGGGATAATTACTCGCAATTGCCACTGGTTAAAAAAATGTTTCGTTTTTTCTTTTCCTCCACCCGGTTGTACTCTTCCCTGCGAACCTAGGGCGCCGCCGGCCGCGCCCGCCTCCTCACGCCCGCTCCGGCCGCCAGCTTGCCCGCCGGTCACCCTCGTCCAGATCCCGCCGGACGTCGCCGGCCGCGCCCACCTCCTCACGCCCGCTCTGGCCACCAGCTCGCCCGCAGGACGCCCTCGTCCAGACCCCACCGGGCGCCCGCCTCCTGCACCGCGCGCTCGCCTCGTCACGCCCGCGCCGGCCGACAGCTCGCCCGTCGGTCGCCCTCGTCCAGACCCCGCCGCCTACAACACTCCTCCCTGCTCGCCAAGCCCCTTGCATCCCTCGGCAGGCCCGCTGCAGCTCGCGAGGGTCAATTGATTGCAATAATCTCATTATAGAGTGAAAAAATCTCATTATTCCTAAAATAATATATAATTTAAAATATTTTACGAATTCATATATTTTACTATTCATTAAATGCATACAATCAGCGTAGCAGGGGTAATAATGGTATCACACCCTCCAAACTCTCTTTTCTGGAGCTGAGAATAGTATTTCAGCCAAACACCACTCTGAACACCTCTAACTCCACAGCAGAGTTGCTCCACCTCAGAGTTTTGGAGCAGAGTTGCTCTACTGTGGAGTAGAGCCATGCCAAACACGCCCTAAACTGATTAGAAGCTCCGCCTACCACCCTCAAACAGATGGCCAGACAGAGAGGGTGAATCAAGTTCTGGAGGACATGTTGAGAGCATGTGCCATCCACCATGGTAGGAACTGGGATGATCACCTACCATTGGCGGAATTCTCGTACAACAATGGCTATCAGGCGAGTATCAAGATGGCACCCTACGAAACTCTCTACGGTCGTAAATGCCGCACCCCATTAAACTGGTGCGAGTCCGGTGAAAGGGTCACATTCGGGGTTGATGTGGTGAACGACGCCGAAGAGCGCGTTTGGACAATTCAAGCCAATTTGAAGGCCGCTCAATCCCGGCAGAAGAGCTACGCTGATAAGAGGCGTAGACCGTTGCACTTTGACGTTGGAGAACACGTGTACCTCCGCGTATCTCCAATGAAAGGCGTGCACCGGTTCGGTGTGAAGGGGAAGCTCGCTCCCCATTTCATTGGACCCTACGCTATCACCGAGAAGTGTGGACCAGCAGCGTATCGATTGGAGCTACCGGCATCCCTTGCTGGTTTCCATGACGTTTTCCATGTTTCGCAACTGCGAAAATGTTTGAAGCATACAGCTGCTGTTCCCACTGAAGACATCGGCGAGCTGAAACCGGATTTAACATATGATGAGTATCCGGTGGAAATTATTTATGAAAAAGCCAGGACCACGTGTAGCAGAACGTTGTGGTTCTACAAGATACTCTGGAGCAACCACACCGCCGAAGAAGCGACGTGGGAGAGCGAGGAATTCCTTCGCTCAAATTATCCGGAGTTCATGGCGTCTCAACGCGGGTAAGTCCCTATTACATCACTATCTCTTCTTTTGTAATCTCGGGATGAGATTCTTTTAAGGGGGGAGGGATGTAAAAGCCCAAGAAAAGGGACTGCAAAAACTTTTCTTCACCTCACAACACCACAGTTTTTATTGTGAATATCTTAGGAAATATTGTGAAGAGCAAGTAACCTCCATCAAAAGAGCGATTAGGGGGGAAAGCCTTCACTTTCACAAAGTGGGAATTGTACTCATGAACATGAGAGGTTGAGCTCACCCCTAGAACTTAAAAAGTTTTGGGAAGGTTCAGTCCAAGTTTCATGGAAATCCAACACTTTTTGAGGCACTTTTGGAGGTATTTGAAAAAGAGGCCAATTTGAATGTAAATTCAAATTGCAGCAACTGTCATCACTCAAGTTCAAAAGTTAGCTTCATATTCAAACTGAGCACATTTTTCTGAGCTTGCCCACCAAATTTCATCCCCATTGGAGTTCATCTTGTCGGGAGCAAAATTTGCAATAATTCCAAACTGAATTTGAATTTCAGTTTAAACATAAAGCAAATTTAGTCAAACAAAGTTTGAATTTGAGAACTCAAATTCAAACCAAGACTTGGGGGCTAAGTCTCTTATTCAATGTTCAGTAGCCGGGATATTTACACAAGAAAGGGGAAGAAAGAATTAGAGGGGAGAAGAGGGCCCACTGGTCAGCCACCCCGGGGGGGGGGGGGGGGGGGCAAACCTACTCGGGCACGCGGTCGAACACCCTACGGCCGACAGCGCACGGGGTCGACCCCGTCCCAACGCGGCCACCGCGCCACCTCCTGCTCGGGGGATGAGGGCGCCGGCTACAAAACACGCGATCGCACCCTGGTCGGCGTGAATTCCCTCCCCATTCTCTCGGTTCCACCCGCCCACATCTGAAGCAGCGCACCCGGAGTCGTCGCCCTCTGATCGCCGGCGCCCGGACAGCACAGGCTTCTTCATGACCGACACTCAACACAAGAAATGACCGCCATAAGGTGCTGGTTCAGCTCGTACCTACCATTCAGCATTTCATGCACCATCGGGGGAGAATTTCTCCCGGGAACGTTTCGGTGTTCTTAAGGCCGAGCTATACCAAATCCTTAAATTCGCGGGTACTAGCTCATCACCGGGTATACCGAGCCACACACACGCTCTACACCCTGCCACGACCTCCTAGGATCAAAAACCAGCAAGAACCATGGGCTAGGGTTACGGTTCTTCGAAGTTTTCTGAGCACAGCCGATATCCGGCCTAGGTCGCCGGTGAGGTCGTAGTTGCAGCCATTTTCACGGGGATCGGTGCTCATGTCCGTGACCAGCAGGTGTCAGCGGAGCTCCCCGAGCAAACCGCATCGAAAAAGGTGCAAGGAATGCCGAGTTCGACATCGCCGGTGAGCTCCTGGCCGCTGTTACCGGCGGGAGCACTGTTCCGGCCGTTGTCACGCTCTGGTGAGGGCAACACCGTGTTCCCCAGGCCGAGATAGGCACAGGCGGCAAGAATCAGCAAGTTCCGAGGGCCGGAACCCCTCTCCGGCGAGAGCTCCGGCGAGCTCGGGGGCAGGGTTGCGCGGGTGGCTGGATGAAGACGAAGGGGGGAGGCCCCACTCGTCAGCGACTGGAGGTAAATGTGCGGGATTCTCTGTGGTCCAGGATCCAGTGCGGCCGCGTGGGAAGGAGTCTGTGGCCCCGTGTGGCTCGGCTCCCGCGATCGACATGTGTGAGATGGACCCACCCGCAGGATTTAAACATTTTTGGAAATTCCAGTTTCAGTTCAAACTTCAAATGAATAGAACTTTGGCTAGGAAACCCCAAATTCGATGAACCAAATTTTGCAGAACTCATAATTCTGAGTACTTTCCAGCAATACCAAATTCAGCTCATGAAAGTGAATAGTTTTCCAGAATTAAATCCCTAAATTTTAAATTGTTGGGAATTTTATCTAGAGAACTACTTTATGAAAAATTCTGAAATTTGGCTGAGAGGTTCATTTGCAAATCCCTGAATCACAGTAAAATTTTCAGACTCATCCAAGTTGATTTAGTTACCCTAATTGGGTGATTAAGAGAACTGCCCTGAGAAAATAGAAAAATGTACAGAAACATTTTTCAGATTTTCTCCAATCTTAATTAGAACATAACTTTCAGTAGAATTCTTCAAATGACATGAAACCAATTCCATTAGAACCATCTTAAAGTCTAGTTTCCAGAAAGTAATGGTTGGAGCCATGAAAACCCCTAGAATTATTTAGAGGCTCAAATATTGACCAAATGGGCTTTTATTTGTACAAGGTTCAGATGAACTTTGGTTCAAATGAAACTTGGTCAAGACTCTGGTTAGGACCCTACCAAGCCACAATAAAAATTTCAGAACCAAAGGGGAGGGCTAGCTAGAGTTATTAGTAGTTAAGTATTCAAGTTTACACATTGCATTTAAATTTACATGTCGTATTTCATTAAACGTGTAGTCACTGAAGAAGAGACTCCGGAAGTGCTGGACTTCCTCCTTCCGGAAGAAGAGCTAACTACTGACCAGCAGCAACAAGGAAAGCCCTGGTTTGCATTAACCTTTTTATAAGTTTTACTTTGTTTACATGGGTCATATGAATTATGATTGTGCATTAGGTATAGGATGGATGGAACCCCACTTGCATGACCAGAAATTTTCCATAAGAGTGAGGGTAGTGTCTAAGACCTCGAGTAGACAGGCTATGCTTAATGTTTCATAGGACTTCCATACAAGTCGAGTAGTTGGAATCTACTCGCGAGTTTAGGCTTGGGACACACGGGTTCGGTTGAGGGATGTGAGATCACTTTAGTAATGAAAATGAGACTAGGCAGGGGCTAGGGCGCAGCAAGAGGGAGTCTTGTGTGCGCGGCCCTGTCCGTGTCGATTGAGGACCGATCCGTGTGCGGCCCACGCAGATCAAGTTTGAACGTACCGAAGGCATATCGGATATATGGGCCCCGATAAACCGATGTAGCCTAAACCTCCGGGCGTCGAGGCATAACGCACCGATTTATAGGTGTACGCTGAGGGCAGCAAGGTGGAAATCTGCCAACGGGCATAGAGAGATGCTCCGTGTGGGGAACCTCCTGCTCGTTTCGGTGCGACCGGTTCGACGTTTGGGCTGTTGGGTGAAAGGTTGTCCCGTACGACATCGAGTGAGCGTGCTGTGCAGCTCCACGGGTGGGCGTACGTGACGTGCTCTTTGGGTTTCCCTGCAGGTGTATATCGAGTCGATTCGCCGTCCCTCGCGGTGAAGAGTACCACTTGGTCACTGAGTCGTGACGTAGACTAATGAATGAAATGTTATGATTCAATATTGCTGATTTATATAATTGTATTGCTACATGTGTGCCACCAAATACTGCTTACTAAATTTCAGATTCCGGAACTGTTAACTTGTTGCTCAAAGATGAAGTAAGGATGAACTTGTAGGCGTGTCCATTTGCTGCAAAATTACTATCCTATGTCATTGTACACCTCATATAGAGTTTCATGTTTAGGTGAGTTGGTTAAGCCTTGTTGATCCATCATACTCACGGTTGCTGCTTAAGTGTTTTTCAGGTGAGGAGCCACCAACGGACTCGGAGTACGAGTCCACCAGCGAGGGTTACCCTCCGTCGGGGACCACGGCTGAGTGGGAGCCGTACACGCCGCGCTGAGCTGAGGCGTGCAGCTAGTGTGGGTTGCCCTAGGGCTGGGCAACCGACTTTTGCTAGATAGGCGGGCGTGAGTGTAGAAAAGTAGACTTCCGCTGTGTAATAAAGATAATAGTTTGTAACTGAGTATTGTACCTATTTGTACAGTTTCAGTTGTTTTCCCATGTAATATATTATGTTCTTATGACGTGTGCTGTCGGGTGTCGCATCGTGCGGCACCACCCTCTGCGATCCTGGATGGGTGGATCCCGGTCCGCCACAGCAAGGATCCCGTGTGCTGGCGCGCAAAACCCCGTGGTCCCAGTGTGGCTTCAATTCTAGTGGCTGGAATTTAAATGAGCGGGCCCAGTAGGATTTTCTGTAGGAAAACAATTCCAGTGAGGGCTCAAACTTTGGAAATTCATAGCTCCCTGTAGAAACATCCAATTTGAGTTATTGCACTTGGGTTGGATTCATCTCTCTGAGTTCTATCCAAATATGAACTCAGATTTATATGAAAGTCAATATTATATTCTGGAGAATTCTTTAAAGGTTTTCTGAAAAAGAATCATTGAGGGAGTTTGGTTTATCCAAAAATCCCCAAATTTTGCCAGAATATTCTTTAGCATAGTGATGACATTCTAGAAAAGTTTCAGCTCATTTGATGGTCATTTGAATAGGAATTTGCCAAAAACAAACTACTGTGTTCATAAGATTCCAGAAACATTTTCAGAAAATGTTTCCAACTTCTAAAATCTATTCTAAGCAATCCATAGCTCCAAAAATCATAGGAAAATTCATGCAAGCTCCCTGAGGCATGCTTGGGATTGTAGTGCACTTAATTGAGCATGAAAATGCACATTACTGCAGAATTAATTCTTGTGGGTAGAAATGCTTAAAGAATTATTCTGGAAGAACTACTCAAGTTAAAAGTCTGAATTTTGGATCAAATGACCCTCATGTGACCAGGAGCTCACATGTAAATTGTCAGCCCAAGTTGAGCTGTTGAACTCCCTATGCTTGTTCTCCGTACTTATGTATATGTGAAAATACATGAGGGACATTATGAGAATTATGGAGACCACAATTTAACTCCACCTTAGCTGCAATTTGGCAAGCTAAATCCTTAGGTAGTATAGAACCTTCTGTAAAAGTTTTGAGGCCATTGGAGTTCTTGTTCTTCAGTTGCACTCAAATCTTTTCAGCTTATCTATTATGTTCATTAGGGAAAGTAGTTAGTGTATAGCTAAGACATTAAGATCAATTTAGTTCCATTTTATTTCTTTGCACAACAGAGGCAAACCAAGCCATTCTTGGCTTTTCCACACAACCTCTGTTCCTAAGACCTTCATTATATAACTTCTTTCAATTACATTCTATAAAACATGTGCATATGCATTTCAATAGGAACCACAACGAAGGGGATTCAAAGGAGTGATTCATTGAAATGGATCAAGCTCCGGAGAATCAAGGGTGGATCAGCAAGGATACTAACTGTCTATATACAACTACCCTGCAAAACAGGCAAGCTCCGATTTGCATTTAACAGCTATTAAGTTTTTATTTTGTATTCACCTTTGGTTAAGATTTGAACTGTGCATTAGGTCTAGTGTTTGATACTCCTCTTGCATAGCCAAATAACCCATGGAGTATTGGATAGATGTCATTCACCGTGTAGAACTGCCATGTGTAAGTACGGTTCGGTAGAAGTCGAGTGGTGAGATGCTACTCGCAGATTTAGGAACAACAGGGGCATACGGGATTGGTTCATAAATGAATTAGCAAGTTAAAGTTGAGACCGGAAGGTTGTAAGAGCAGCAGGACATAGGGGCCTGGGTGCTATAGATCTGTCCGTGTCGGTGAAGGACCGATCCGTATGTGGCCCTGTTGAACAAGTTTGTGTTGTGTACCGGACTCATGCTGGCTATATGGGACCCAGTAAACCGATGTACCTCGGGAAGCTGTCGTTGGGACTTTTTGGGTCGCCTCAGGCGGACGGCCGGTGTGCAGTATGTGGGGAACATTCTCATGACATCTCACGTCGGCAGGTGCACCATGAGAGTGGCTACTGTACGGGGTGACTTGATCGATTTAGCGGGGGTGAAACGGGGGAAAGGCTGCCACGTACGACGTCAGTGATGGTTGTTGTAGGCAACGTCGAGTATGGGCGTACGTGTCGTGTAGTCCGGGTGTTATTAATTCGAATCACCGTCGCTCGCGGAATGGACCGAGCATACTTGTTCTCACATTCGTGACGTAGTAAAAACTTGCATGAGAAAGGAACTAATCACATTGGTTTGAAGTTTCATACTAGCTTTGTATTGGCTCTTGATGACTAGGCTAGTGCAAACTCGATTCTTTTATGCCATGAGCAATTTACATCGGGGGAAAGCGTTTTTTGTTTGATTGTGGACTCCCGATGTGGCGTGCCCAGGGTTACTTAAAATGCTGCAATTAATACCTGAAAGTAAGGATTCACTTTTAGGCGAGTTTAATTATGCTTATGCCATCCTATTTTAGGTTCATAACCTCACATAGAGTTTCATGTTTAGGGTGACGGTTAAGTCTTGCTGAGCGTTATGCTCACGGATGCTATCCGAGTTGTTTTGCAGGTATTTGACTTCATGCTTAAGAGACGGGATGCCGATGAGACTCGGGAACCTCCGAGTGCTTACTCAAAGAGCATCCTCGCCGCTGCAGATTGTCTTCGTGTTGCTAGTAAGAAACAGTTCACGGGCTGGACTGTTTCTTTGTTGCTAAATTAGAGATGAGTCGTGAGAGTTATAGTCTTCCGCTGTAGCTTACTCTGATATACTTATTTGTAAAACACTTTTGTACGCTTCTGCAAATGATTTATGTAATGTGATGTGTTCTTCAACTCGTGTGCTGTTGGGTGCCGCATATCACGGCACCACCCGACGAGGTCCTGTCCCTCACATCTAAGTTGTCGGCTCAGGAGTTGGAAAAGAAGTTCGTGGTTTCGGCCAAAGGTTCTGGGTTCTATTTATAATCGGGAGGAGAAGAGTCCTAATCTGATTGGACTTCGAATAAGAGTCCTATTCAAATTGTCGTTGAATCTTAACAACTTATCTTTAGTTGATTTGGTGCGGTAACATTGTGGAATTCATGTCGGTTTCCTCCCGTAACGGTATTTCCACGCGTACAGAAGCAAAAACCGCTCCAGAACTAGTTTCCTCCGAGGTGATGGGCTCCGGAAGCTCCACGTGTCCTGCGGGAACCCGGGCTCCCTTTTTTCGCAGAGACGAGCTTCGGTTGTGCCGCGTGTCAGGCGGACAAGACCTCCCTCTTCTTTAGAGGTGAGCTCCGCGTGTGCCACATGTCTGGTGGGTCGGGACTCCCCCTCTCAACAGAGGCGATCTCCGCGAACGCCATGTGTCGGTTTCCGGACCTCCCTTCTCTTCGGAGGTGAGCTCCGATATTGCCACGTGTCATAGCTGCTCCAGACTTCCTTTCTCCTTGGAGGCGAACTCTGAGATCGACATGTGTCCAATAGTGACGGACCTCCCGGAGGTAAGCTCCGGAGGTGACACGTGTCCGGTAGTGTCGGACCTCCCAGAGGTGAGCTCCGAGAGTGACACGTGTCCCGCGTGGCTTGTCCTCTCTTTTTCGTGGTGACTAGCTCCGCAGTAGACACGTGTCCTGCGGGACTGGCCTCGCTTCTCCACAGAGGCTAGCTCTGGGGGCAACACGTGTCCCATGGGGTCGGACCTCTCCCCCTTTTGTGGAGATGAGCTCCGAAGGCGCCACGTGGCCAGCGGGCCACGGGAAGTGTCTTCGGCGCTCTTGGTGAACTGGATTTTGCTCTTTTAGCTATCTTTTTTTTATTCTTTCTCTGTTCCCACTTCTTTTAAAATGTTTTCTCTACATGAAACATGAATACATGCAGAAACCAAAATAAGGGTGTCACACGGGCAATGGATGGAAGGCTCAAGGACGTGGTCTTGTGAACCTAGTCTTTGTCTGAGTCGATTAAGGACCGTTCTCGTGTGCGGCCCGTTGGACAAGTTTGAGTTGTGTACTGGATGCATACTGTCCATATGGGACCCAGGAAACCGATGTCACATGTTAACCTGGGTGTCGAGGCATACCTCACCGTCTGATGCAGATGCTGAAAGGATAGAGAAGTCGGCTCTACAAGGATTTGCCGTAGTGAGACTTAATCGCAGTTGGTGGGACCGGTTCGACGTTTGGGTGTCGTGTGAAAGGTTGCCACGTACGACGTCAGTGACGGTTACTGTGTGCAACGTCGAGTACGGGCGTACGTGTCATGTCTGCCGGGTGTTTTTTTATTGCAATCACCGTCGCTCGCGGTAGTGAGCATACTTGTTCTCTACGTCGTGACGTAGTAATAAACTGGGAAAACCTTAATAATGCTTTGTGAGTAATCCTCATAATGGAGATGAGGAATGATCAACACTTTCACTAAATTTTTTTCCACCTTGGGCTAGTAGCGTCGAGGCAAAGCGTTTCTTGTTTGGTTGTGGAGTCTCGACGTTAATGGCGCAAGGTCTGTATGAGTCTAGGGTAGCTCACTAAAGTTACTTTCACCTCGGGCAAGTGACATCGAAATAAAGTGTTTCTTGTTTGATTGTGGAGTCTGGATGTATATTACGCAAGAGCTATAAAAGTTGCTTAAAACTTGAAGTAAGGACTCTCCTTTAGCTCAAGAGCATCTTTTGTGCCAACTGCTATATTCAGCCCTCTATTTTCAGCATGTAGAGTTTCATGACTAGGGTGACGGTTAACTCTTGCTGAGCTTCGTGCTCACAGATACTGCATAAGTTGTTTTGCAGGTAATAACTGTACGCTGGTATGTGCGGGTGTCTGATGAGACTCGGAACTCTCCGAGTGGTGAACTCATGGCAATCCCCTGCCGCTGCTATTGTGATAGTGTTGCTAGCGGGAAGGGTCCACGGGCTGGACAACTTCTCTATTGCTTAGCATAGGTATGAGACGTGAGTGGTATTCGTCTTCCGCTGTAGATTATTTTGAGAAGTATTTGTAAAAATTTACATTTTTAAGCTTCCGCTTGATTTATGTAATATGATGCTTTATTATGTGTGCTGTTGGGTGTGGCGGACCGGAATCCGCTCATCCAGGATCGCAGAGGGTGGTGCCGCGCGATGCTACACCCGACAGCACACGTCATAAGAACACGTTATATTACATGGGAAAACAAACTGAATGTACAAAGTAGTACACTTCTCAGTTACAAACTAGGGTTTTTATTACACAGCGGAAGTTTCTTTTGTACAACTCACACCCGCCTATCTAGCAAAAGTCGGTTGCCCATCCCTAGGGCAACCCACACTAGCTGCACGTCTCAGCTCAGCGCGGCGTGTACGGCTCCCACTCAGCCGTGGTCCCCGACGGAGGGTAACCCTCGCCGGTAGACTCGTACTCCGAGTCCGTGGGTGGCTCCTCACCTGAAAAATACTTAAGCAGCAACCGTGAGCATGAAGGCTCAGCAAGGCTTAACCGACTTACCTAAGCATGAAACTCTACATGAGGTGTACAATGACATAGGTTAGTAATATTGCAGAAAAGGGACACGCCTGCAAGTTCATCCTTAGTTCATCTTTTAGCAACAAGTTAACAGTTCATGAAGCTGAAATTTAGTGAGCAATATTTGGTGGCACGCATGTAGCAATACAATTATATCATAACAGCAATATTGAATCATAACCTTTCATTCATTAGTCTACGTTACGATGCAGTGAAAAAGCGGTACTCGTCACCGCGAGGGACGGCGAATCGACTCGATATACACATGCAGGGAAACCCAAAGAGCACATCACGTACGCCCACCCGTGGAGCTGCACAGCACGCTCACTCGATGTCGTACGGGACAACCTTTCACCCAACAGCCCAGACATCGACCCGGTCGCACCGAAACGAGCAGGAGGTTCCCCACACGGAGCATCTCTCTATGCCTGTTGGCAGATTTGCACCTTGCTGCCCTCAGCCTACACCTATAAATCGGTACATTATGCCTCGACGCCCGGAGGTTTAGGCTACATCGGTTTATCGGGGCCCATGTATCCGATATGCCTTCGGTACGTTCAATACTTGTTCAGCAGGGCCGCACACGGATCGGTACTCAATCGACACGGGCAGGGCTGCGCACACAAGACTTCCTCTTGCTGCGCCCTAGCCCCTGCCTAGTCTCATGTTCATTACTAAAGTGATCTCACATCACTCAACCGAACCCGTGTGTCCCAAGCCTATCTCGCGAGTAGATTCCAACTACTCAACTTAAGTCCTATGAAACATTAAGCATAGCCTGTATACTCGAGGTCTTAGACACTACCCTCACTCTTATGGAAAATTTCTGGTCATGCAAGTGGGGTTCCATTCATCCTACACCTAATGCACATTCATACATCACCCTAGATATGTGAACAAAGTAAAACTTGATAAAAGAGTTAATGCAAACCGGGGCTTGCCTTGATGCTGCTGATCAGTAGTTAACTCTTCTTCCGGAAGGAGGAAGTCCAGCACTTCCGGAGTCTCTTCTTCAGCGACTACACGTTTAATGAAATACGATATGTAAATTTAAATGCAATGTGTACACTGGAATACTTAATTACTAATAACTCTAGCTAACCCTCCCCTCTGGTTCTGAAATTTTTATGGTGGATTGGTAGGGTCCTAACCAGAGTCGTGACCAAGTTTTATTTGAAACAAAGTTCAATTGCACCTTGTACAAATAAAAGCCTATTTGGTCCATATTTGAGCCTCTAAGTAATTCCAGGGTTTTTCATGGCTCCAACCATTACTTTCTGGAAACTAGAATTTAGGGTGATTCTAATGGAGTTGGTTTCATGTCATTTGAATAATTCTACAGAAGTTATGCCCTAATTAAGATTTGAGAAAATCTGAAAAATGTTTCTGTACATTTTTCTCTTTTCTCAGGGCAGTTCTCTTGATCACCCAATTAGGGTAACTAAATGGACTTGGATGAGTCTGAAAATTTTACTGAGATTCAGGGATTTTCCAATGAACCTCGCAGCCAAATTTCAGAATTTTTCATAAAGTAGTTCTCCAGATAAAATTCCCAACAGTTTAAACTTTAGGGATTTAATTCTGGAAAACTATTCACTTTCATGACCTGAATTTGGTATTGCTGGAAAGTACTCAGAATTCTGAGTTCAGAAAAATTTGGTTCATCAAATTTGGAGTTTCCTAGCCAAAGTTCTATTCATTTGAAGTTTGAACTAAAACTGGAAATTCCAAAAATGTTTAAATCCTGCGGGTGGGTCCATCGCACACGTGTCGACCGCTGGAGCCGAGCCACACGGGGCCACAGACTCCTTCCCGCGCAGCCGCACTGGATCCTGGATGACAGAGAATCCCGCCCATTTATCTCCAGCCGCTGACGAGTGGGGCCTCCCCCCTTCGTCTTCATCCGGCCACCCGCGCGACCCCGCCGCTGAGCTCGCCGGAGCTCTCGCCGGAGAGGGGTTCTGGCCTTCAGAACTTGCTGATTCTCGCCGCCACTGCACATTCTTGTGTGAGGAACACGTTGCCGGCCTTACCTCGGATCGAGGGTGGCCGGAAACCTCGGTGCAACGGCGACAGTAGCTGTGGTAACCTCGGCGGCGTCGCTAGGCACTTTACTGCCCCAACCTTGCTCCGGTTAGCTCCTACAGCATCGCCATGACCTAGGGAGCAACGTACAGAGCTCTGATCTCGCGAGAAACGTGCGACCTAGGGCGATTTCAGGGAAAACTGAAAAAACTCGAAGAACTGAGGGTTTCCTCGATGGTTCTTTCTAGTTCTTGATCCCACGTGCCCGCACGGATGTCTACAACTGGGTTTCTAGGTCTGGGGAAGAGTGTTTCGGTGTGTGAGGCGAATTTGCTGATTTACCCGAACCGGGCTATATCACATGCTTTCGCAAGAACTGAAATTCCGGCCAGCACGGTCCATGACACGCTGCCGGCGTGGTTGTGAAGCGAGAAGGGTTACTGGCGCACCTTTTCGCTTTTGCAACTTGATGGGAGAGGCTCTGTGGTGGCCGGGCGACGTGATCTTGTCGCGGCGGCTTTCTTCGGCGCTATGGAGGAAGATCGGCTCGACGCCGACGTCCCGACGGAGCTAGCGCCCGGTTCTTGCTTCTGCCACACTAAAGGACGTCCGGCGGTGCTGTGGGGAAGCTTAGCGCGTCGTGCCACGGGGTGGAGCAGCCGGGCAGCGGTGAACCGACGGCGCGCCTCTGTGCGGTCACGTTTATCACCGAGGACACACGGGGATCATTCAGCGTCGGCTGTGAGGCGGTGTGGACGCTGTGCTCTCGGTGGAGACGGTAAAAACGGAGAAACATCGATCCCCTAAGCAGCTCGGGAGGTGCTTCCGGTCTTCGGTCGTCCGTGCGGTGGCAGCCCGTGGGAGAAAGCAGCTCGCTCGGGTGTGAACCGTGGAACCGGTTGACTTAAGCAGTAAGTTTCTTCCCTCCCTTCTCACTGACAATTGGGGCCCACAGCTCCCCTCTGCCCAAAAAGATCTCCAAATTTTTGGCAAATGAGTAATTCAAATGTTTGAAGTCTCAAACTGAGCTACATTTGTATGATTGGAGAAGTTTCCCTCAAATTCAAATGTATATTTGAATTCTTGGCATATTTGGATCCTTTTTGGAAAAATGGGTAGCAAATCTTTTCAAAAATTCTTGAAACTTTGCCTCCCCACTAATTTGGACCTAAGGAATCCAAATATGCACTTTGATCCTTGTTTTAGCTGCTGCAACCATGAGTTTGAATGCAACAGTTTTGAATCACCCTCTCATGTGTCATCCTATGTGTAGAAAGTTTGAACTAATACCCTCTTGAGGGAGGTTACTTGCTCTTCAAAATTCTTCACAAGATATTCACCACAAAACTGTGGTGTTGTGAGGTGATGAAAAGTTTTTTGCAAGTCCCTTTTCTTGGGCTTTTACATCCCTCCCCCCTTAAAAGAATCTCGTCCCGAGATTACAAAAGAAGAGATAGCGATGTACTAGGGACTTACCCGTGTTGAGACGCCATGAACTCCGGGTAATTTGAGCAAAGGAATTCCTCGCTCTCCCACGTCGCTTCTTCGGCGGTGTGGTTGCTCCAGAGTATTTTGTAGAACCACAACGTTCTGCTATGCGTGGTTCGGGCTTTCTCATCAAGAATTTCCACCGGATACTCATCATATGTTAAATCCGGTTTCAGCTCGCCGATGTCTTCGGTAGGAACAGCAGCTGTATGCTTCAAGCATTTTTGCAGTTGCGAAACATGGAAAACATTATGGACACCAGCCAGAGATGCCGGTAGCTCCAATCGATACGCTGCTGGTCCACACTTCTCAGTGATAGCATAGGGTCCAATGAAACGGGGAGCGAGCTTCCCCTTCACACCGAACCGGTGCGCGCCCTTCATCGGAGACCCGCGGAGATACACGTGTTCACCGACGTCAAAGTGCAACGGTCTACGCCTCTTATCAGCGTAGCTCTTCTGCCGAGATTGAGCGGCCTTCAAATTAGCTTGAATCGTCCGAACGCGCTCTTCGGCGTCGTTCACCACATCAACCCCGAATGTGACCCTTTCACCGGACTCGCACCAGTTTAATGGGGTGCGGCATTTACGACCGTAGAGAGCTTCGTAGGGTGCCATCTTGATACTCGCCTGATAGCCATTGTTGTACGAGAATTCCACCAATGGTAGGTGATCATCCCAGTTCCTACCATGATGGATGGCACATGCTCTCAACATGTCTTCCAAAACTTGATTCACCCTCTCTGTCTGGCCATCTGTCTGAGGGTGGTAAGCGGAGCTTCTAATCAGTTTAGTACCCAAAGCAGCATGCAACTGCTCCCAAAAGCGAGATACAAACAATGCACCTCGGTCTGAGACTATGGTCTTGGGTACACCATGCAGGCATAGAATCCTGGCAATATATAACTCTGCATATCTGTTGGCATGGAAATGTGTATGCACGGGGATGAAGTGAGCTGACTTGGTTAGTCGGTCAACGATCACCCAAATGGAATCATGTTTGTTGGATGTTAAGGGTAATCCCACAATGAAATCCATGCTCACATCTTCCCATTTCCATGCTGGAATTTTCAAGGGTTGTAGCAGCCCTGATTTCTTCATGTGATCAGCTTTCACTCGTCGGCACGTATCGCACTCGGATACATACTTAGCTACCTCCCGCTTCATCCGTGTCCACCAAAATTTCTTTTTCAAATCTTTGTACATTTTGTTGCTGCCCGGATGAATGGAGTACTTGGACAAGTGAGCTTCATCGAGGATTTTCTTCCTCAGCTCCATATCCCGGGGTACGACTATGCGGTCATTGAACCACAGCGTCCCCTCATCATCTTTCCGGAAACACTTGATCTCTCCATTGTCTATCCATCTCCGGATATGTGCCATGCCTTTATCCGTCTTCTGAGCTGCAATGATGTCCTCCCTAATAGTAGGGATGAGGGCAAGGTTGTACAGCGATCCATAAGGAACCAAGTATAAACTTGGCTCTTCCTCCTCCACCGGTGTAATGGTGAGGTGATGGACATGTGATTTCTGACTCAGTGCGTCGACAACCACATTCGCCTTGCCGGGGTGGTAATGAATCTCAATTTCATAATGTTTGATCAATTCTAACCACCTCTGTTGCCTCATGTTCAGCTCCTTCTGGGTGAAAATGTATTTCAAGCTCTTGTGGTGGGTGTAGAGGTGCACCAAATTCCCCAGGAGATAGTGCCTCCACATTTTTAGCGCCAACACCACGGCAGCAAGCTCAAGATCATGAGTCGGATAATGCTGCTCATGGTTCCGAAGTTGGCGTGAGCCATAAGCGACCACACATCCTTCCTGCATCAACACGCAGCCGAGCCCAATACCGGACGTGTCACAATACACGTTGAAGGGCTTTGTTGTATCCGACTGAGCTAAGACCGGGGCTGTGGTGAGATGCTTCACCAATGCTTGGAATGCTCCTTCACACGCTGTGTTCCAAACATATTTCGTCCCTTTCTTCAGCAATTCTGTCATCGGCTTAGCGAGCTTGGAGAAGCTTGGAATGAATCTCCGATAGTATCACGCTAACCCGAGGAAGCTTCTGACTTCATGGACTGAAGTGGGAGCTTTCCATTTCAGCACTTGTTCTATTTTGCTTGGGTCAACCGCAATGCCTTCTGCGGAGATGATATGTCCCAAGAATGGCACTTGGCTGATCCAAAACTCGCATTTGCTGAACTTGGCGTAGAGCTTGTGGACTCGCAATCGTTGAAGAACGATCCACAAATGTTCAGCATGTTCGGCTTCCGTCTTGGAGTAAACCAAGATATCGTCGATGAACACTACCACGAACTTGTCCAGCTCCGGCATGAACACTGAGTTCATGAGATACATGAAATGGGTGTAAGGTGTAAAAGCCCAAGAAAAGGGACTTGTAAAAACTTTTCTTCATCTCACAACACCACAATTTTCATTGTGGACACCTTAGGGAATGTTGTGAAAAGCATGTAACCTCCATCAAAAGAGTGATTAGAGGGGAGAGTCTTCACTTTCACAAAGTAGGGTTTATACACATATGATCACACAATGAGGAATTCAAAACTGTTGTGTCCAAACTATTGTTTGCAGAAGCTAACACAAGGATCAAGTGGCATATTTGGATTCCTTAGGTTCAAATTAGTGGGGAGGCAAAGTTTCATTAATTTTTGAAAAGTCTTGCTGCCCATTTTTCCAAAGGAAATCAAATGTGCAAAGAATTCAAATGAATATTTGAATTTGCATGGAATTTGGCCAAACATGCAAATGTGGCTCAGTTTGAGACTTCAAACTTTTGAATTACTCATTTGCCAAAAAATTGGAGATATTTTGGGGCAGAGGGGAGCTGTGGGCCCCACTGGTCAGTGAGAAGAGAGGGGAGAAGCTTACTGCCTAAGTTACTCGGCTCCACAGTTCACACTCGAGCGAGTTGCGCTCTCCCACCGGCTGCCACCGCACGGTCGACCGACGACCGAAGCACCTCTCGAGCTGCTTCAAGCATCGGTTCCCCCGCGCCCTTATCTCCCCTACGCCGTGCTCAGTCGGCCAAAGCCCTCCCACGAGCCCTGTTATTTTTCCTCCCGAGCAAGCAAGCCGCCGACGCCGCGCCTGTTCGTCCCGATCCTAAACCGGCATCGCATCCCGACTGCTCAAGCGATCAACACGAAAAAGGAGCGCCAGCGCGTGCACAAGAGTTCCCTCAGCTCAGCTCCGGCGTTCGGGGTTCCTGTCGGCCGTATTTTGAGCATCAGCACCGAAGCCGAGGTGCAACCGGTGGAAACCGACGTCGGGCTCCCGTGGGCAGCACACACCAACCAGTTTCACGACTGAGAAAGAGCACCCCAAGGTGCGCCAACTCCCTGCGCTGCTCCTCTCCAAATTTCAGAGCAATCCGTGCGACGTAGCGTCGGAATTTCAAGTTTTCCCCTCGGACGAGGAAAACCGGACCGCGGGTAAGAACTGTGGAAATTTACGCTTAATTCTCGGTTAAAGTTGTTCATTTTGCGCACACCAGAACTAGAGAGGATAGGGAACCTTTTCCCTCCACAACCCTAGCTAGAAACGCCGTGGTTACAGCTAATTTCGAGCTTTTCGGTCGGCGGCCATGGCGGGAACACGCGGGCGCACGGTGACAACCGGGTTGCCGTCGTTTCCGAGCCAGGTTGAGGCCACGCCGAGATTTCCTGACCTCCACTGATGCTTTAGAGCGGATCCGCCGAGCTTTTGGCGGGCTAATGTGCTCGGGCGACGGTGCCGATCATCACCGAAGGCCGCGGCTCGTCGCCAGCCTACTTCCGGCCACCGGCAGCCCGAGCCAACCCCATAGACTTGTTCCCCGACCCTGAAAACCCCCAGGCGGCGAGTCTCCGGCCGAGAGGTGGCCGGGAAGCTGGGTCCGGCGAGCTCCAGTACAGCGCCGGCGAGGGGGAGGCGCGGGAGCGAGAGGAAGAAGAAGACCCGCCGGGCCCACGTGTCAGCAGCTGAAGATTTAAAACTCCGGATCAGCTGTGGCGTGCGATCCCGTGTGGTGGCGCGGGAAAAGGGCTGTGGCCCCGTGTGGCGTGATTCCGGTGGTTGACACGTGTAGGGTGGACCCACAGGCAGAGTTTGAACTTTTCCAGAATTAATTTGAATTCCAGAATTGGTTCAAACTTTGGAACTGCATAACTCTTGCTAGGAAGCTCCAAATTTAGTGATTCAAATTGGGTTGGATTCATCTTGCCTAGATCTGTCCAGATATACAACCCAATTTGTACGAAACCCATTAATTAATTCTGGAAAATTCTTTAAAGCTTTTGAGCAAAAGAATTTTTGAGGGAGTTTGGTTCATCCAAAAATCCCCAAATTTTGCCAGAATGTTCTTTAGGACATTAGTAAACCCCTGTAAAAGTTTCAGACCATTTGGAGTTGATTTGGTCAGAGCAATTCAAATTGAAAGGTGCTGTGTTCATTTGAATACAGAAACATTTTCAGAGAATTTCCAAAACTTGGAAATTCAATTCTGGGCAAACCTTGACTCCAAAAATGTTAGGAAAATTCATGCAAACTCTAGGAGCTATAATTGAAATTATAGTTCACTAAGTTGGGTATGAACAGGGGTATTACCTCAGAATAAGTTCTTCCTTGCTTATTTGCTAAGGAAATTATTCTGAGCAAACCACTCCATGAAGAGTGCTAATGTTTGGTCCAGAGAGTTTTCTTGTGACAAGGAACTCACACAAAAATTCTCAGCTCTATTGGAGCTCTAGATCACCCCTGTCCTGTTTACCCACTTAAGGGATTAAAATGGAAAAGGGGGAAAACCACTTAGCATTTAACCATGTGACTAAGTCCAAGCCAAACCACCAACACCAGTTCATATTTAAATTCTTAAACAAAGTTCCAGGTGTTAGAGGCTGGTTATTAGAACTAATAGTAGGAGTCTTACTCTAAAACTCACCTGTGCATCTAAATTAACGTATAGTATTTCATTAACGTGTAGCCGTTGAAGAAGAGACTCCGGAAGAAGTACTGGACTTCCTCCTTCCGGACGAAGAACTAACTCCTGACCAGCAGCAACAAGGCAAGCCCCGGTTTGCATTAACCCTTTTTAAAAGTTTTACTTTGTTTACATGTGCATATGAAGTATGTATGTGCATTAGGTACAGGATGAATGAAACCCCACTTGCATAACCAAAGGTTCCTAAAAGAGTGAGGGTAGTGTTAAGGACCTCGAGTAGACAGGCTATGCTTAATGAGTCATAGGACTTCGGTACAAGTCGAGTAGTTGGAATCTACTCGCGAGATAGGCTGGGAACACACGGGTTCGGTTGAGTGATGTGAGATCACTTTAGTAATGAAAATGAGACTAGGCAGGGGCTAGGGCGCAGCAAGAGAGAGTCTTGTGTGCGCAGCCCTGCCCGTGTCGATTGAGGACCGATCCGTGTGCGGCCCTGCTGAACAAGTATTGAACGTACCGAAGGCATATCGGATATATGGGCCCCGATAAACCGATGTAGCCTAAACCTCCGGGCGTCGAGGCATAGCACACCGATTTATAGGTGTAGGTTGAGGGCAGCAAGGTGGAAATCTGCCAACGGGCATAGAGAGATGGTCCGTGTGGGGAACCTCCTGCTCGTTTCGGTGCGACCGGTTCGACGTTTGGGCTGTTGGGTGAAAGGTTGTCCCGTACGACATCGAGTGAGCGTGCTGTGCAGCTCCACGGGTGGGCGTACGTGACGTGCTCTTTGGGTTTTCCCTGCAGGTGTATATCGAGTCGATTCGCCGTCCCTCGCGGTGACGAGTACTGCTTGTTCACTGCGTCGTAACGTAGACTAATGGATGCAATATGTTGATTCAATGATGCTGATTGATATAATTGTATTGCTACATGTGTGCCACCAAATACTGCTTACTAAATTTCAGATTTCATGAACTGTTAACTTGTTGCTAAAAGATGAACTAAGGATGAACTTGTAGGCGTGTCGTTTTGCTGAAATGCTACCAACCTATGTCTTGGTATACCTCATGTAGAGTTTCATGCTTAGGTGAGTCGGTTAAGCCTTGCGGAGCCTTCGTGCTCACGGTTGCTGCTTAAGTGTTTTTCAGGTGAGGAGCCACCCACGGACTCGGAGTACGAGTCCACCGGCGAGGGTTACCCTCCGTCGGGGACCACGGCTGAGTGGGAGCCGTACATGCCGCGCTGAGCTGAGACGTGCAGCTAGTGTGGGTTGCCCTAGGGCTGGGCAACCGACTTTTGCTAGATAGGCGGGCGTGAGTTGTGTAGTGTAGACTTCCGCTGTGTAACATAAACAATAGTTGTAACTGAAGTTTGTACCTGTTTGTACAGTTTCAGTTGTTTTCCCATGTAATATATTATGTTCTTATGACGTGTGCTGTCGGGTGTCGCATCGCGTGGCACCACCCTCTGCGATCCTGGATGAGCGGATTCCGGTCCGCCACAGCCTGGTATCAGAGCTGCAGTGGGGATAGCACAGTACTTAAGGACTGCATTATGGGAAAAACTTAGGTATACGGTGAGGAATCGGTAGTTGCCCAAGTAAGGACTATATTAGCATAGTTACTTAAAGTGGCAAAGACTAACTTATGTGTTATAATTCTGAATTTCAATTATGTAACGACGCACCTACGCTCTGGTAAGTATGGTAAGGAACGCCACCGAAAGCGGTTCAATTTCGGTTAGCTCCCCCTGACGAGGAACGTGGTTCAGGGATTGATCTCACAGCTTGGTGTGAGATGTCAATATGAACCTCTTGGACTCTTCATGTCCCTGAGTTCATATGAAACGCTGATCCCTAGCGTGCATTAGGCAAGTAAGCGGAGACCCCATCGCGTGGTCAGTAACGCGAGAGTGTGTTCGTCTGGAAATAGCCCAGGAGGACATACGCAGCGCTTGCCATCGGCGTGCCCTGCAGGGCAGTAGGTGGTATCTGTTGGGTTGATAACATTCCCAACCGTGACGACCCGTTCATGACATACTCGGGTTCCCCGTCGTGTGGTGTTGAAACACGATCACGTGCCTTGAGACGTGACTTAGCTCAAGGACGGCCGTATGACAATGATACGGGCGTTTGTATTTACTTTCAAATATGGAACTGCCTGAAATGAATAACCATTGAGTGCACCATTATTGTGTGGTTTTCTGCAGGTACTAACCACGTATGTATCCGTGTAGAAAACGTGTGCGAGAGACCGTTTAGTGCCACATTTGAGACGTATATGCCGGTATGATCCGGGTGGGATTTTCTTTTGTGAGGAACGTAGTACCGAGATATGGTAGGCATATGCATGAGAATAATGATAACAAGGAATTAAAATCTATAGGTTCAACATTTAGGACCCTGGTTGGGTATAAGAATGGGATAGTGGAGCAGTATAGCCAAAAGTATGAAAAGCAGAGTGCTCTGTTTTGGGCAGCACGTTTGCTGATCCTCAACAGGGCATAACTCACAGGTCTTTTAGCCCAGGGAGGTGTGCTATATAGTTCTGGAAAGGTATTCAAGTCATCTACAACTTTGTTGTAGACTTCCAGAGCTGAAACTCGCCTTAAGATGGCTGAAATCCCAGAGGAATGTAAACTGTCCAGAACCAGGGCAGAGTAAAACATCCTCTGAACTGATCGGTTTTTCAAATATAACTCCCAGTAGAAAAATCGAAAATGGTCATAATGTTTTTACGCCCAGTTCTATTGGACTGCATGCAAAATGTTGCGGGACTGATGGTTAATGTCGTATGGTTGCAGATGGTTCGTACTAGGACCACACACGAGGTTGGTGGCTCTAGCCAAGGTGGAGGCGATGACTCCCAGCCACCGGCCTACGACAGCACCCCGCAGCAGCAGCCACCACCGCCGCCTCCGCTTACTCTAGCGGATGTGATAGCGGCATTGGTGGGAGGTCGTGAGGAGCAGACCGACCTGCTCCGCACGATCATGCAGAATACGTCCCAGGCGGGAGGACGTCAAGAGCGAGGGCCTCGTGAGCCCCGCGAAGTGTCGTACTCGGATTTCATGAGTACGCACCCTCCAGTGTTCACCGAAGCTGAAGAACCACTGGAGGTGGACAACTGGCTGCGGACTATCGAGTCCAAGTTCGGGCTGCTCCAATGTACGGAGCGGCAGAAGACGCTGTTCGCAGCACAGCAGCTCCACGGTGCCGCTGGTGCGTGGTGGGCGAATTATGTCGCCTCACGTCCGGCTGGCCATACCGTGGAATGGCAAGAGTTCCGGGAGGCGTTCCGCGCCTATCACATTCCTCCCGGAATAATGAAGAGAAAGTTCCAAGAATTTTTGGAACTGAAGCAGGGCGGGAGGAGTGCCCACGACTACTCCCGTGCCTTCAACCATCTGGCGCAGTATGCGTCAGACTACATCTCCACGGAGGAGAAGAAGAGGGAGCACTTCTATCGGGGGTTACATCCCGAAATGAAGACCCACCTCGTACAATGGAACCGCGGCACATTCAACGACCTAGTCAATGCCGCCATCATGTAAGAGGACGCTCAGCGGGAGTTAGCAGCTGAGCAGAGGAAGCGCAGCGCTCCACCTAGCAGCGGTGGGAGTGGCGCTCCCCAGAAGTACCGTATGGTGTATCGGACACCATCCGGGCAGCAGTGGCAACCACCGGCGCGACCGCAACGGTTCGGGGGACGTCCCTTTCAGGAACCTCCGTTCCGTCCGCCGGTGCCACCACCAAGACAGCAGCAGCAGCAGACGGTACCCCGGGCGTTTCCACCGCCACAACGCGCCCCAGGTTTCCGTCCACCGATCAGCGGGGGACCGCCCCGTTTCACCTGCTTCACGTGTGGCCAAGCGGGCCACTTTGCGAAGGACTGTCCCCAGGGGCAGCAGAGCAGCGGGCAAGCCCAGCTCCAGGGCGGTGCTCGAGGCCGACCTCCGGTGAAGAAGGTTGGTCAGCGGACTGGAGGCGTCCGCAACCTCGACAATGAGGACGCCCCAGAGGGAGACAACGTGCTGGCGGGTACGTTTACTCTCAACCATCAAGCCATCGTCATATTATTTGATTCTGGTGCAACCCACAGCTTTATAAGTGCATCCTATGTGGCTAAACACCAATTGCAAGTCTTCCCAACCGACTGCACTTATATGATATGCTCACCGGGAGGGAAGATTTCAGCTAATATGATGATTCCAAAGGCACCTCTGTGCTTAGGTGGGAAACTATATCCCACCACCTTGATAATCCTTATGGGACAAAAGATTGATGCAATCTTAGGGATGTCATGGCTGCAATACCATGGCGCTGTCCTAGAGACTCGGACACGGACGGTTCACTTAAATTCTCCATTCCACCGTCCGCATTCCATGGTGTTAGACATGCCAGTCCGGGAAGTTTTAGCAATTAATAGTGCTGAAGTTCTCAAGTTAGAAAACATCCCCGTAGTCCGGGAGTATCCTGATGTGTTCCCGGATGATCTTCCGGGCATGCCACCTGTGCGGGATGTCGAGTTCAAGATTGAACTTGCACCCGGGACTACGCCCATATCACGGAGACCATACAAGATGGCTCCAAATGAGCTGGCGGAACTGAAAGAACAGCTCAATGATCTGTTGAGCAAGGGTTTCATTAGGCCGAGTTCCTCGCCTTGGGGATGCTCGGCGCTATTCGTGAAGAAAAAGGATGAGACCCTGAGGCTGTGTGTGGATTACCGGCCGCTCAACGCCGTCACCATCAAGAATAAGTACCCACTGCCCCGTATTGACATCTTGTTTGATCAACTTGTGGGGGCAAGTGTATTCTCAAAGATGGACCTTCGCTCTGGATATCACCAGATCAAGATCCGGGCGGAGGATATCCCGAAGACGGCGTTCTCGACGAGATACGGCTTGTACGAATATCTCGTCATGTCCTTTGGTCTCACAAATTCTCCAGCCCATTTCATGTATCTCATGAACTCGGTGTTCATGCCGGAGCTGGACAAGTTCGTGGTAGTGTTCATTGACGATATCTTGGTTTACTCCAAGACAGAAGCCGAGCATGCCGAACACTTACGGATCGTTCTTCAACGATTGCGAGACCACAAGCTCTACGCCAAGTTCAGCAAATGCGAATTTTGGATCAGCCAAGTGCCATTCTTGGGACATATCATCTCAGCTGAAGGCATTGCAGTTGACCCAAGTAAAATCGAGCAAGTGTTGAAATGGAAAGCTCCCACTTCAGTTCATGAAGTCAGAAGCTTCCTCGGGTTAGTGGGATACTACCGGAGATTCATTCCAAGTTTCTCCAAGCTCGCTAAGCCGATGACAGAGTTGCTGAAGAAAGGGATAAAATATGTTTGGAACACGGCGTGTGAAGGAGCGTTCCGAACATTGGTGAAGCATCTCACCACAGCCCCGGTGTTAGCTCAGCCGGATACAACAAAGCCCTTCGACGTGTATTGTGACGCGTCCGGTATTGGGCTTGGCTGCGTGTTGATGCAGGAAGGACGTGTGGTCGCTTATGGCTCACGCCAACTTCGGAACCATGAGCAGCACTACCCGACTCACGATCTTGAACTTGCTGCCGTGGTGTTGGCGCTGAAAATGTGGAGGCACTATCTCCTGGGGAACTTGGTGCATCTCTACACCGACCACAAGAGCTTGAAATACATTTTCACCCAGAAGGAGCTGAACATGAGGCAGAGGAGGTGGTTAGAACTGATCAAAGATTATGAGATTGAGATCCATTATCACCCCGGCAAGGCGAATGTGGTTGCCGACGCGCTGAGTCGGAAATCACATGTCCATCACCTCACCATTACACCGGTGGAGGAGGAAGAGCCAAGTTTATACTTGGTTCCTTATGGATCGCTGTACAACCTTGCCCTCATCCCTACTATTAGGGAGGACATCATTGCAGCTCAGAAAACGGATAAAGGCATGGCACATCTCTGGAGACGGATAGACGATGGGGAAATTAAATGTTTCCGGAAAGATGATGAGGGGACGCTGTGGTTCAATGACCGCATAGTCGTACCCCGAGATATGGAGTTGAGGAAAAAGATCCTTGATGAAGCTCACTTGTCCAAATACTCCATTCATCCGGGCAGCAACAAAATGTACCAAGATTTGAAAAAGAAATTTTGGTGGACACGGATGAAGCGGGAGGTAGCTAAGTACGTATCCGAGTGCGATACGTGTAGACGAGTGAAAGCTGATCATATGAAGAAATCAGGGCTGCTGCAACCCCTGAAGATCCCGGCATGGAAATGGGAAGATGTGAGCATGGATTTCATTGTGGGATTACCCCTAACAGCTAACAAGCATGATTCCATATGGGTAATCGTTGATCGGTTAACCAAGACGGCTCACTTCATTCCGGTGAATACACGTTACAATGCCGGCAAATATGCGGAGCTATACATAGCGAAGATTCTATGCCTATACGGGGTACCCAAGACCATTGTCTCAGATCGAGGTGCATTATTTGTATCTCGCTTTTGGGAGCAGCTACACGCTGCATTGGGTACTAAGCTGATCAGGAGCTCCGCTTATCACCCTCAGACAGATGGCCAGACAGAGAGGGTGAACCAAGTTCTGGAAGACATGTTGAGAGCATGTGCCATCCACCATGGTAGGAACTGGGATGATCACCTACCATTGGCGGAATTCTCGTACAACAACGGTTATCAGGCGAGTATCAAAATGGCACCCTACGAAGCTCTCTATGGTCGCAAGTGCCGCACCCCGTTAAACTGGTGCGAGTCCGGTGAAAGGGTCACATTCGGAGTTGATGTGGTGAACGACGCCGAAGAGCGCGTTCGGACAATTCAAGCCAATTTGAAGGCCGCTCAATCCTGACAAAAGAGCTACGCTGATAAGAGGCGTAGGCCGTTGCACTTTGACGTTGGGGAACACGTGTACCTCCGCGTGTCTCCAATGAAGGGCGTGCAGCGATTCGGTGTGAAGGGGAAGCTCACTCCCCGTTTCATTGGACCCTACGCTATCACCGAGAAGTGTGGATCAGCGGCGTATCGATTGGAACTACCGGCATCTCTGGCTGGTGTCCATGATAATTTCCATGTTTCGCAACTGCGAAAATGCTTGAAGCATACAACTGCTGTTCCTACCGAAGACATCGGCGAGCTGAAGCCGGATTTAACATATGATGAATATCCGGTGGGAATTCTTGATGAGAAAGCCAGGACCACGCGTAGCAGAACGTTGTGGTTCTACAAAATACTCTGGAGTAACCACACCGCCGAGGAAGCGACGTGGGAGAGCGAGGAGTTCCTTCGCTCAAATTACCCGGAGTTCTTGGCTTCTCAACACGGGTAAGTCCCTATTACATCGCTATCTCTTCTTTTATAATCTCGGGACGAGATTCTTTTAAGGGGGGAGGGATGTAAAAGCCCAAGAAAAGGGACTTGTAAAAACTTTTCTTCATCTCACAACACCACAATTTTCATTGTGGACACCTTAGGGAATGTTGTGAAAAGCATGTAACCTCCATCAAAAGAGTGATTAGAGGGGAGAGTCTTCACTTTCACAAAGTAGGGTTTATACACATATGATCACACAATGAGGAATTCAAAACTGTTGTGTCCAAACTATTGTTTGCAGCAGCTAACACAAGGATCAAGTGGCATATTTGGATTCCTTAGGTTCAAATTAGTGGGGAGGCAAAGTTTCATTAATTTTTGAAAAGTCTTGCTGCCCATTTTTCCAAAGGAAATCAAATGTGCAAAGAATTCAAATGAATATTTGAATTTGCATGGAATTTGGCCAAACATGCAAATGTGGCTCAGTTTGAGACTTCAAACTTTTGAATTACTCATTTGCCAAAAAATTGGAGATATTTTGGGGCAGAGGGGAGCTGTGGGCCCCACTGGTCAGTGAGAAGAGAGGGGAGAAGCTTACTGCCTAAGTTACTCGGCTCCACAGTTCACACTCGAGCGAGTTGCGCTCTCCCACCGGCTGCCACCGCACGGTCGACCGACGACCGAAGCACCTCTCGAGCTGCTTCAAGCATCGGTTCCCCCGCGCCCTTATCTCCCCTACGCCGTGCTCAGTCGGCCACAGCCCTCCCACGAGCCCTGTTATTTTTCCTCCCGAGCAAGCAAGCCGCCGACGCCGCGCCTGTTCGTCCCGATCCTAAACCGGCATCGCATCCCGACTGCTCAAGCGATCAACACGAAAAAGGAGCGCCAGCGCGTGCACAAGAGTTCCCTCAGCTCAGCTCCGGCGTTCGGGGTTCCTGTCGGCCGTATTTTGAGCATCAGCACCGAAGCCGAGGTGCAACCGGTGGAAACTGACGTCGGGCTCCCGTGGGCAGCACACACCAACCAGTTTCACGACTGAGCAAGAGCACCCCAAGGTGCGCCAACTCCCTGCGCTGCTCCTCTCCAAATTTCAGAGCAATCCGTGCGACGTAGCGTCGGAATTTCAAGTTTTCCCCTCGGACGAGGAAAACCGGACCGCGGGTAAGAACTGTGGAAATTTACGCTTAATTCTCGGTTAAAGTTGTTCATTTTGCGCACACCAGAACTAGAGAGGATAGGGAACCTTTTCCCTCCACAACCCTAGCTAGAAACGCCGTGGTTACAGCTAATTTTGAGCTTTTCGGTCGGCGGCCATGGCGGGAACACGCGGGCGCACGGTGACAACCGGGTTGCCGTCGTTTCCGAGCCAGGTTGAGGCCACGCCGAGATTTCCTGACCTCCACTGATGCTTTAGAGCGGATCCGCCGAGCTTTTGGCGGGCTAATGTGCTCGGGCGATGGTGCCGATCATCACCGAAGGCCGCGGCTCGTCGCCAGCCTACTTCCGGCAACCGGCAGCCCGAGACAACCCCATAGACTTGTTCCCCGACCCTGAAAACCCCCAGGCGGCGAGTCTCCGGCCGAGAGGTGGCCGGGAAGCTGGGTCCGGCGAGCTCCAGTACAGCGCCGGCGAGGGGGAGGCGCGGGAGCGAGAGGAAGAAGAAGACCCGCCGGGCCCACGTGTCAGCAGCTGAAGATTTAAAACTCCGGATCAGCTGTGGCGTGCGATCCCGTGTGGTGGCGCGGGAAAAGGGCTGTGGCCCCGTGTGGCGTGATTCCGGTGGTTGACACGTGTAGGGTGGACCCACAGGCAGAGTTTGAACTTTTCCCGAATTAATTTGAATTCCAGAATTGGTTCAAACTTTGGAACTGCATAACTCTTGCTAGGAAGCTCCAAATTTAGTGATTCAAATTGGGTTGGATTCATCTTGCCTAGCTCTGTCCAGATATACAACCCAATTTGTATGAAACCCATTAATTAATTCTGGAAAATTCTTTAAAGCTTTTGAGCAAAAGAATTTTTGAGGGAGTTTGGTTCATCCAAAAATCCCCAACTTTTGCCAGAATGTTCTTTAGGACATTAGTAAACCCCTGTAAAAGTTTCAGACCGTTTGGAGTTGATTTGGTCAGAGCAATTCAAATTGAAAGGTGCTGTGTTCATTTGAATACAGAAACATTTTCAGAGAATTTCCAAAACTTGGAAATTCAATTCTGGGCAAACCTTGACTCCAAAAATGTTAGGAAAATTCATGCAAACTCTAGGAGCTATAATTGAAATTATAGTTCACTAAGTTGGGTATGAACAGGGGTATTACCTCAGAATAAGTTCTTCCTTGCTTATTTGCTAAGGAAATTATTCTGAGCAAACCACTCCATGAAGAGTGCTAATGTTTGGTCCAGAGAGTTTTCTTGTGACAAGGAACTCACACAAAAATTCTCAGCTCTATTGGAGCTCTAGATCACCCCTGTCCTGTTTACCCACTTAAGGGATTAAAATGGAAAAGGGGGAAAACCACTTAGCATTTAACCATGTGACTAAGTCCAAGCCAAACCACCAACACCAGTTCATATTTAAATTCTTAAACAAAGTTCCAGGTGTTAGAGGCTGGTTATTAGAACTAATAGTAGGAGTCTTACTCTAAAACTCACCTGTGCATCTAAATTAACGTATAGTATTTCATTAATGTGTAGCCGTTGAAGAAGAGACTCCGGAAGTACTGGACTTCCTCCTTCCGGACGAAGAACTAACTCCTGACCAGCAGCAACAAGGCAAGCCCCGGTTTGCATTAACCCTTTTTAAAAGTTTTACTTTGTTTACATGTGTCATATGAAGTATGTATGTGCATTAGGTACAGGATGAATGAAACCCCACTTGCATAACCAAAGGTTCCTAAAAGAGTGAGGGTAGTGTTAAGGACCTCGAGTAGACAGGCTATGCTTAATGAGTCATAGGACTTCGGTACAAGTCGAGTAGTTGGAATCTACTCGCGAGATAGGCTGGGAACACACGGGTTCGGTTGAGTGATGTGAGATCACTTTAGTAATGAAAATGAGACTAGGCAGGGGCTAGGGCGCAGCAAGAGAGAGTCTTGTGTGCGCAGCCCTGCCCGTGTCGATTGAGGACCGATCCGTGTGCGGCCCTGCTGAACAAGTATTGAACGTACCGAAGGCATATCGGATATATGGGCCCCGATAAACCGATGTAGCCTAAACCTCCGGGCGTCGAGGCATAGCACACCGATTTATAGGTGTAGGTTGAGGGCAGCATGTTGGAAATCTGCCAACGGGCATAGAGAGATGCTCCGTGTGGGGAACCTCCTGCTCGTTTCGGTGCGACCGGTTCGACGTTTGGGCTGTTGGGTGAAAGGTTGTCCCGTACGACATCGAGTGAGCGTGCTGTGCAGCTCCACGGGTGGGCGTACGTGACGTGCTCTTTGGGTTTTCCCTGCAGGTGTATATCGAGTCGATTCGCCGTCCCTCGCGGTGACGAGTACTGCTTGTTCACTGCGTCGTAACGTAGACTAATGGATGCAATATGTTGATTCAATGATGCTGATTGATATAATTGTATTGCTACATGTGTGCCACCAAATACTGCTTACTAAATTTCAGATTTCATGAACTGTTAACTTGTTGCTAAAAGATGAACTAAGGATGAACTTGTAGGCGTGTCGTTTTGCTGAAATGCTACCAACCTATGTCTTGGTATACCTCATGTAGAGTTTCATGCTTAGGTGAGTCGGTTAAGCCTTGCGGAGCCTTCGTGCTCACGGTTGCTGCTTAAGTGTTTTTCAGGTGAGGAGCCACCCACGGACTCGGAGTACGAGTCCACCGGCGAGGGTTACCCTCCGTCGGGGACCACGGCTGAGTGGGAGCCGTACACGCCGCGCTGAGCTGAGACGTGCAGCTAGTGTGGGTTGCCCTAGGGCTGGGCAACCGACTTTTGCTAGATAGGCGGGCGTGAGTTGTGTAGTGTAGACTTCCGCTGTGTAACATAAACAATAGTTGTAACTGAAGTTTGTACCTGTTTGTACAGTTTCAGTTGTTTTCCCATGTAATATATTATGTTCTTATGACGTGTGCTGTCGGGTGTCGCATCGCGTGGCACCACCCTCTGCGATCCTGGATGAGCGGATTCCGGTCCGCCACATAAGGGCCTCAGTTTTGACACACATTTGCAGTGTTCATCACCACACCACACACCTCATTTGAGGAAGGATGATGAACACAAATGAAGAGCAAGTAACAATTATCAACATGCTCATTAGAGAACAAACTCACACATTGCAAAAGTGGTATTTCCCACATGTGATATAGATGGGCTGGACATATGGAAACTCCTACACTTTGCTAAGGATGTCCATGCCAAGTTTCACCCAAATTCCAAACCTTTTTGAGGTCATTTTGGGTATAGTTAGAAAGAGGGCAGTTTGGAGCCATATTCAAATTCAAACTGTTTTATCCCATGAATTTAAAAGTGGGAGGCATATTTTTACTCAGCACATTTTTGTGAGCCCACACACCGAGTTTCACTCCATTTGGGGTTGATCCTGACGTGAACTAAGTGGGGCAAACTCAAACTTCATTTGAATTCAAAACTGCATTTGTGCTGAAATTCACTCAAACCAAGCCCAATTCGAATCCTATGCAATTCGAATGGCTCAGGGGTGAATAATCTGAACCACCAGGGGTATTATGGGGTTCACTGTTCACTACAGTGATTAGGAGTAAATTTCAGAGGTTAAAACCCCGGGTGGGGCCCACATGTCATAGAGGGAAGAAGGAGAAACTTGCAACCAAAGTCAGAGTCTCGGTGGGAAATTCCACCGAGCAGCTGTCGGCTGTGCCACCGAGCAGCTGCCGGCGCCACCAGCTGCTTCCCCCTCCGCGCGCTGGCGCCCAGGGCGGCTTGCTCGCGCCCCCACGCGACCGGCACCGCCTCAGCCGAGCAGGAGTCGGCCGGCTTTATCTTCTCGCGGGCAAACCCGAGCAGCGGCATTGTCTCTCGTCGCAGCTCTCTGCTCAATCGGGAAAATCAGCAAAACCATCTCCTCCTTCGTCCTTGAGCTGCTAGACAGCCACCTGAGGTCGCACTTCACCTCCCCAACACCAGAAACCCCGAGTTCCGACCTCCTTTGCCCAAGAGCGATCGCCACCGCGGCGACCTAGCCTCAGCCGAGAGTCAGGCGCCCGTGGACAGCGTTCCCCAGGCGTTTACACGGTCCAGCAAGAGAGGCAATAGGAGCGCGCGACCACCGTGCTGCTCTCCTCCAAGTTTGGAAGCCAACCGTGAAGAATCCGCAGATAATTTCTAGTTTTTGCTCCGGCGACCGTAACCCAAGCTTCCGGTATGGTTTCTTTAAATTCTCGCTCTATGATCTTTCGGAGGTCATCAAATCTTGCACGTAGACGCTGGACTAGCCGGCGATCAAGTTCTTTTCTGCATCCGTGGCGTGAAACTGTCTAGGAGTAACGAATTTCAAGCTCGATCAAGGGCAGTCATGGCGGACACGATCGGTCACACGGTGCCGATCGACTTGCCGCCATCCCTGAACCCTTTTTACACCTTGTCGAGCTTCCTAGAGGTACACTGATGCTGTAGGACCGTTTGTTCGAGGTGTTGGCGGGTTAGGACCCACGGTCGACAGCGCCAAACCTCCACCGAGGCCGCGGCACGTCGCCGAGCTATTTCCGGTCACCCCCAGCCCGACCTGACACCACCGACGTGTTCCTCGACGTCGACAACCCCCTGGCGGCGAGTTTCAGACCATGGGAGGTCCGGCAGCGGCGAGCCGGCGAGCTCCGGATCTGCTCCGGCGAGGTCGGCGGCGCGGGCGCGAGAGAACGGCGGGAGGAAGACGAAGTCGGCTGGCCCACGTGTCAGCGGCTGCAGAATTTAAATCGGGATCGGGTGTGGCCGGGGATCGGTTGTGCTGGCGCGCAAATACCCTGTGAGCTCCGGTGTGCCGGACACCTCCGCGCTTGACACGTGTGGTATCTCCGGTGTGCCGGACACCTCCGCGCTCGACACGTGTCCCCGCGGGCCCCGAGAGTTTAAACTTTTCCCCCGATTTTCAGAATTCTTCCAAACTTCAAATCCTCATAACTTTGGCTAGAAAGCTCCAAATCGAGTGAACCAAATTTTTTTGAATCCATCTCTTTGAGCACTTTTCAGCAAATCAAGTTTCACTTCATAAAACCCTTAATTCTCCAGAATTAATTCCTCAAAGTTTAAACTGTTAGGAATTTTAACTGGAGAATCCTTTGGAGGAAAATCCTGAAATTTTGCTGGGATGTTCACCAAAATATCCCTGAACTACCATAAAAATTTCAGATCCATTGGAGCTAATTCGATACACCTAATGGTGTGATTAGTGAAACTGTTCTAGAGAAAATAGAAAATGTTCAGAAACATTTTCAGAATTTTCTCTGAAATTGTTTAGCTCATATCTTTAGCTAAGAACTTCCAAATTAAGTGAGACCAACTCCATTAGAACCCTCTGAAAATCTAGTTTTCAGAAAGTCATAGTTTGTTGCATGAAAATTCCTAGAACACCCTAAGAGTTCCAATTAAGGTCAAGGACATAATTAATTGTGGAGGGCTCAAATGAGCTTTGCTGCAACTAAAACTTGACCAAGTCTCTGTTTAGGTTGTAACCAAGCCACAGTAAAAGTTTCACAGTCATTAGGTCTGTCTAGCAAGGGTTAGAGACTTCACAACTTCAAAGTTAATACAAATGCATTTAAATTGATACATATATTGCTCTTATCATGTAGTCGCTAAGGTCGAGGAGGAATCCGAAGTCCTAGACTTCGTTACTCCGGAGGAACAGCTAGCCTACGACCAAGAGCAGCAAGGCAAGCTCCGGTTTGCATTAACCTTTTTATAAATTTGTATTGTTTTGAGCACATACTTGTTTCCTTTATTCTGTGCATTAGAGTCTTGTTTGGAAGCCCCACTGCATAGCCAAGAGAACCATGGGTTGGGTTTAGGATTGCAAACCCCGTTAGCTACTGCATTGCTAGGATAGAGTAGGATTCGGTACAAGTCGAGTAGTTGGAACTACTCGCGATAATAGGCTAGTGGCACATTGCTCGGGTAGAGATAGCACATGACACACATGGCAAGAAAATGAGACCAAGCGGAGGGTAAGGGCAGCAGGACTTTGGGGCCTGTGTGCTGTAGCTCCGCTTTTGTCGATTGAGGACCGAGCCGTGTGCGGGCCTGTTGAACAAGCTAGAACAGTACCGAAGACCTACCGGCTATATGGGAACCGGGAAACTGATGTAACTCGGGTAGCTGGGTGTTGAGGCATAGCTGGTCGTTCAGAGGGTAGGTTGAGAGCTCGAGGTGTAAATCGGCTGGCGGCACTGAGATGCGCGTGCAGAGACCTCTTGCTCAGGACGATTGGACCGGTTCAACATTTGGCTAACGGGTGAAAGGTAGTCGCGTACGGCGTCCGTGATAGTTGTTGTAGGCAACATCGAGTACGGGCGTACGTGACGGGTTGTTCAGGTAACCCTGCAGGTGTAAATCGATTATAATCGCCGTACCTCGCGGTCAGTGAGTACCACTTGTTCACTGTACCATGACGTAGAAAGAACAGGCTAGTTACATGTTAAAATGCTGCTGATTGAAAGATGGACTTTGCTTGTTAATGGTTGTTGTAGTTTAGAGCTAATTAAAGTTCATTTCGACTTTGGGCAAAGTACATGAGAGAAATGCGTTTCTTGTTTGATTGCGGCTCTCTCATGTACCTTCGCGTAAGGTTCTCCACAACCTGCTGCTAAAACTTGAAAGTAAGGTTCTACTAATTAGGCGAGTCCTTGCAAATGATTTTTACCTCATGTAACCCATTACCCTCATGTAGAAGTTCCATGTTTAGGTGAGACGGGTCAGACTTGCTGAGCCTTCGTGCTCACTGCTTGTGTTTGAAGCTTTTGCAGGGTTCTATGAGGAAGGGACTCCCGAAGAGGAGACGGAACCCCAGGAGGGGAACCCCGTCGAGTGGGAGTCGTGCACGCCGCAGAGTTAGTGTGCGTGTGTGCTAGCAAGGACACGTTCAAGGGCTGAACGTGCACTTGATGCTTAGTCTACACCCGCGAGTGTAGACTAAACTTATTTTGATGTAAACAAGTTCATAAACCTGTTTATGTAATAAAATTTCTGCTTCCGCTTTGTACCTTTGACGTGTGTTATACGGTGCTGTGCAACGCAGCACCCCTCAGCGTGATCCTGGCTCGACAGGACCTTGGGGTCGTGTCAATGGGCTGGAGCGTTTGTGAGACCAAAAGACATGACGAGATATTCGTATAAGCCGTATCTCGTCGAGAACGCCGTCTTCGGGATATCCTCCACCCGGATCTTTATCTGATGATATCCAGAGCGAAGGTCCATCTTCGAGAACACACTTGCACCCACAAGTTGATCAAACAATTTGTCGATGCGGGGCAGTGGATACTTATTCTTGATGGTGGCGGCGTTGAGCGGCCAGTAATCCACACACAGTCTCAGGGTTTCATCCTTCTTCTTTACAAACAGCGCCGAGCATCCCCATGGCGAGGAACTCGGCCTAATGAAACCCTTGCTTAACAGATCATTGAGCTGTTCTTTCAGTTCAGCCAGCTCATTTGGAGCCATTTTATATGGTCTCCGTGATATGGGCGTAGTCCCGGGTGCAAGTTCAATCTTGAACTCGACATCCCGCTCAGGTGGCATGCCCGGAAGATCATCCGGGAACACCTCGGGATACTCCCGGACTACGGGGATGTCCTCCAACTTGAGAGCTTCAGTATTGTTGATCACTGAAACTTCCCGGACTGGATTATCTAATAAGAGGGACTGCGGACGGTGTAATGGAGATTTGAGGTGAACCGTCCGTGTTAAAGTTTCCAGGACAGCGCCATGGTAGCTTAGCCATGACATTCCTAAGATTGCATCAATCTTCTGCCCCTCAAGGATAATCATAGTGGTGGGATATATCTTCCCACCTAAGCACAGTGGTGCTTTCGGAACCATCATCGTTGCTGAAATCTTTCCTCCCGGTGAGCAGATCATATAAGAACACTCGGTTGGAAAGGCTTCCAGCTGATGCTTAACCACATATGATGCACTTATGAAGTTGTGGGTTGCACCAGAATCAAAAAGTACGATGATGGCTTGATGGTTGAGAGTGAACGTACCCGCTAGCACGTTGTCTCCCTCTGGGGCGTCCTCATTGTCGAGGTTGCGGACGCCCCCAGTCCGCTGACCAACCATCTTCACCGGAGGTCGGCCTCAAGCACCGCCCTGGAACTGGGCTTGCCCACTGCTCTGCTGCCCCTGGGGACAGTCCTTCGCGAAGTGGCCCGCCTGGCCACACGTGAAGCAGGTGAAACGGGGTGGTCCCCCTCTGATCGGTGGATGGAAACCCGGGGCGCGTTGTGGTGGTGGAAACGCCCGGGGTGCCGTCTGCTGCTGCTGCTGCTGTCTTGGTGGTGGCATCGGCGGACGGAACGGAGGTGCCTGAAAGGGACGTCCCCCGAACCGTTGAGGTCGCGCCGGTAGATGCCACTGCTGCCCGGATGGTGTCCGATACATCATACGGTACTTCTGAGGCGCGCCACCACCACTGCTAGGTGGAGCACTGCGCTTCCTCTGCTCAGCTGCCAACTCCCGCCGAGCGTCCTCTTGCATGATCGCGGCATTGACTAGGTCGTTGAATGTGCCGCGATTCCACTGAGCGAGATGTGTCTTCATTTCGGGGTGTAACCCCCGATAGAAGTGCTCCCGCTTCTTCTCCTCAGTGGAGATATAGTCTGACTCGTACTGCACCAGATGGTTGAAGGCACGGGAGTAGTCATGGGCACTCCTCCTGCCCTGCTTCAGTTCCAAAAAATCTTGGAACTTCCTCTTCATGATCCCGGGAGGGATGTGATAGGCGTGGAACGCCTCCCGGAATTCCTCCCATTCCACGGTATGGCCAGCCGGACGTGAGGCGACGTAGTTCGCCCACCACGCACCAGAGGCACCGTGAAGCTGCTGTGCTGTGAACAGAGCTTCTGCCGCTCCATACATTGGAGCAGCCCGAACTTGGACTCGATGGTCTGCAGCCAGTTGTCCGCCTCCAGTGGTTCCTCAGCCTCGGTGAACACTGGAGGGTGCGTACTCATGAAATCCGAGTACGACACTTCCCGGGGCTCACGAGGCCCTCTGTCTTGACGCCCCCTGCCTGGGACGTATTCTGCACGATCATGCGGAGCAGGTCGGTCTGCTCCTCACGACCACCCACCAGTGCCGCAATCACATCCGCTAATGTAAGCGGAGGCGGCGGTGGTGGTTGTTGCTGCGGGGTGCTGTCGTAGGCCGGTGGCTGGGAGTCATCACCTCCCTGTTGGCTAGAGCCACCAACCTCGTGCCTGGTCCTAGTACGAACCATCTGCAACCATATGACAATAACATCAGTCCCGCAACATATTGCATGCAGTCCAATAAAATAGGTGTAACAACATAATGACAATAAAACATGCGATACATCTCGTAAGTAGATAATGCAATAACTTTGCACAAGCTACACCATTACCAGACCAA
The DNA here is from genome assembly GCA_030760725.1 of Neostapfia colusana. NCBI lineage: Eukaryota > Viridiplantae > Streptophyta > Magnoliopsida > Poales > Poaceae > Neostapfia > Neostapfia colusana. Next base: position 34,434,024 of record JASWHV010000009.1, on the reverse strand, counting down.
ACACAAGCTAGTTTAATCCAACTTGATGAACCTCCTCTTTGGAAGCTCATCATAACTAGGTTTGGTTACTACGAGACATTACTATCGCGTTGTCATCACGTATACCACCCTTAGGGTACAACACCCTCTCCAATGAGTTCAACTGTCACTCCTCTATCAGAATGACCAGTTTCTACCTATTCCAAGTTTTGATCTGGTTCTGGGCATTTTCATAACTCAAGCTGAATACTAAAGTTAAAGTTAACTTTAGTATCTTACCAACGAGTACTCATTTGCCCCCAGATCAGCTCTGGTTAAAAAGTTATGTTAATTCAAAGTCAGCAGAATTTCTGGAAGAATTTTAACAGCACCTCCCTTGGAAAGTTGCTGTTTTCAACTCCGGTTTCCACTGAAATCTGTGCTGAAATTTCAGGAACTTTGAATTGCAAAGATGTAACACATATTCTACCCTTTCTAAGTATGTATCATATGAAAATTTTTTATTTTGCTACTGGGAGTTATCATTGAAAAACAGAACAGTACAGAGAATGTTTCACTCTGTCCTGGTTCTGGACAGTTTACATTTCTCTGGGAATTAAGCCATCTTAAGGTGTGTTTCAGCTCTGGAAGTCTACAACAAAGTTGTAGAGTACTCAAGTACCTTCCCAGAACTATATGCCACACCTCCGTTGGCTAAAAGACTGGTGAGTTGTGCTCTGTTGAAGATCAGTAAACTTGCTGCCCAAAACAGAGCACTCTGTTTTTCAGTCTTTTTGGAACAACACTTCTCACTACCCAATTTGTCTACCCAACCAGGGTCCTAAATGTTGAACCTAATGATTTTAATTCCTTGTTATCATTACTTTCATACATATGCTTACAATATCTCGGTACTACGTTCCTCACAAAAGAAAATACTAACCGGATTATACCGGCATATACGTCTCAAGTGTGGCACTAAACGGTCTCTCGCACACGTTTGCTACACGGATACATACGTGGTTAGTACCTGCAGAAGACCACACAATAATGGTGCACTCAATGGTTGGTTTCATTTCAGGCAGGACCATATTTAAAAGTAAATACAAACGCCCGTATCATTTCCATACGGCCGTCCTTGAGTTAGGTCACGTCTCAAGGTACGTGATCGTGTTTCAACACCACACGACGGGGAACCCGAGTATGTCAAGAACGGGTCGTCACGGTTGGGAATGTTATCAACCCAACAGATACCACCTACTGCCCTGCACGGCACGCCGATGGCAAGTGCTGTGTATGTCCACCTGGGCTACTTCTAGACGAACACACTCTCGCGTTACTGACCACGCGATGGGGTATCCACTTACTTGCCTAATGCACGCTAGGGATCAGCGTTTCATATGAACTCAGAAACATGAAGAGTCCAAGAGTTTCATATTGACGTCTCACACCAAGCTGTGAGACAAATCCCTGAACCACGTTCCTCGTCAGGGGAGCTAACCGAAATTGAACCGCTTTCGGTGGCGTTCCTTACCATTCTTACCAGAGCGTAGGTGCGTCGTTACATAATTAAAATTCAGAATTATAGCAAATAGGTTAGTCTTTGCCACTTTAAGTAACTATGCTAATATAGTCCTTACGTGGGCAAACTACCGATTCCTCACCGTAAACCTAAGTTTTCCCAATATACTGTCCTTAAGTACTGTGCTATTCCCCAACCTTGCTCTGATACCAGGCTGTGGCGGACCGGAATCCGCTCATCCAGGATCGCAGAGGGTGGTGCCGCGCGATGCTACACCCGACAGCACACGTCATAAGAACACGTTATATTACATGGGAAAACAAACTGAATGTACAAAGTAGTACACTTCTCAGTTACAAACTAGGGTTTTTATTACACAGCGGAAGTTTCTTTTGTACAACTCACGCCCGCCTATCTAGCAAAAGTCGGTTGCCCATCCCTAGGGCAACCCACACTAGCTGCACGTCTCAGCTCAGCGCGGCGTGTACGGCTCCCACTCAGCCGTGGTCCCCGACGGAGGGTAACCCTCGCCGGTATACTCGTACTCCGAGTCCGTGGGTGGCTCCTCACCTGAAAAATACTTAAGCAGCAACCGTGAGCATGAAGGATCATCAAGGCTTAACCGACTTACCTAAGCATGAAACTCTACATGAGGTGTACAATGACATAGGTTAGTAATATTGCAGAAAAGGGACACGTCTACAAGTTCATCCTTAGTTCATCTTTTAGCAACAAGTTAACAGTTCATGAAGCTGAAATTTAGTGAGCAATATTTGGTGGCACGCATGTAGCAATACAATTATATCATAACAGCAATATTGAATCATAACCTTTCATTCATTAGTCTACGTTACGACACAGTGAACAAGCGGTACTCGTCACCGCGAGGGACGGTGAATCGACTCGATATACACCTGCAGGGAAACCCAAAGAGCACATCACGTACGCCCACCCGTGGAGCTGCACAGCACGCTCACTCGATGTCGTACGGGACAACCTTTCACCCAACAGCCCAAACGTCGAACCGGTCGCACCGAAACGAGCAGGAGGTTCCCCACACGGATCATCTCTCTATGCCCGTTGGCAGATTTCCACCTTGCTGCCCTCAGCCTACACCTATAAATCGGTGCGTTATGCCTCGACGCCCGGAGGTTTAGGCTACATCGGTTTATCAGGGCCCATATATCCGATATGCCTTCGGTACGTTCAATACTTGTTCAGCAGGGCCGCACATGGATCAGTCCTCAATCGACACGGGCAGGGCTGCGCACACAAGACTTCCTCTTGCTGCGCCCTAGCCCCTGTCTAGTCTCATTTTCATTACTAAAGTGATCTCACATCACTCAACCGAACCCGTGTGTCCCAAGCCTATCTCGCGAGTAGATTCCAACAACTCGACTTGTACCGAAGTCCTATGAAACATTAAGCATAGCCTGTTTACTCGAGGTCTTAGACACTACTCTCACTCTTATGGAAAATTTCTGGTCATGCAAGTGGGGTTCCATTCATCCTACACCTAATGCACATTCATACATCACCCTAGATATGTGAACAAAGTAAAACTTGATAAAAGAGTTAATGCAAACCAGGACTTGCCTTGTTGCTGCTGGTCAGTAGTTAACTCTTCTTCCGGAAGGAGGAATTCCAGCACTTCCGGAGTCTCTTCTTCAGCGACTACACGTTTAATGAAATACGATATGTAAATTTAAATGCAATGTGCACACTGGAATACTTAATTACTAATAACTCTAGCTAACCCTCCCCTCTGGTTCTGAAATTTTTATGGTGGATTGGTTGGGTCCTAACCAGAGTCGTGACCAAGTTTTATTTGAAACAAAGTTCAATTGCACCTTGTACAAATAAAAGCCTATTTGGTCCATATTTGAGTCTCTAAGTAATTCCAGGGTTTTTCATGGCTCCAACCATTACTTTCTGGAAACTAGAATTTAGGATGTTCTAATGGAGTTGGTTTCATGTCATTTGAAGAATTCTACAGAAAGTTATGCCCTAATTAAGATTTGAGAAAATCTGAAAAATGTTTCTGTACATTTTTCTCTTTTCTCAGGGCAGTTCTCTTGATCACCCCATTAGGGTAACTAAATGGACTTGAATGAGTCTGAAAATTTTACTGGGTTTCAGGGATTTTCCAATGAACCTCTCAGCCAAATTTCAGAATTTTTCATGAAGTAGTTCTCCAGATAAAATTCCCAACATTTCAAAATATAGGGATTTAATTCTGGAAAACTATTCACTTTCATGAGCTGAATTTGGTATTGCTGGAAAGTACTCAGAATTCTGAGTTCAGCAAAATTTGGTTTATCGAATTTGGAGTTTCCTAGCCAAAGTTCTATTCATTTGAAGTTTGAACTAAAACTGGAAATTCCAAAAATGTTTAAATCCTGCGGGTGGGTCCATCCCACACGTGTCGACCGCTGGAGCCGAGCCACAGGGGGCCACAGACTCCTTCCTGCGCGGCCGCACTGGATCCTGGACCACAGAGAATCCCGCCCAATTATCTCCAGCCGCTGACGAGTGGGGCCTCCCCCCTTCGTCTTCCTCCGGCCACCCACGCCACCCCGCCGCCGAGCTCGCCGGAGCTCTTGCCGGAGAGGGGTTCCGGCCTTCGGAACTTGCTGATTCTCGCCGCCACTGCACATTCTTGTGCGAGGAACATGTTGTCGGCCTTACCTCGGATCGAGGGTGGCCGGAAACCTCGGTGCAACGGCGACAGTAGCTGTGGTAACCTCGGCGGCGTCGCTAGGGCACTTTACTGCCCCAACCTTGCTCCGGTTAGCTCCTACAGCATCGCCATGACCTAGGGAGCAACGTACAGGGCTCTGATCTCGTGAGAAACATCGGCAGCTAGGGGCTCACCGTGCGACCTAGGGCGATTTAGGGGAAAACTGGAAAAACTCGAAGAACTGAGGGTTTCCTCGATGGTTCTTCCTAGTTCTTGATCCCACGTGCCCGCACGGATGTCTACAACTGGGTTTCTAGGTCTGGGGAGGAGTGGTTCGGTGTGTGAGGCGAATTTGCCGATTTACCCGAACCGGGCTATATCACATGCTTTCGCAAGAACTGAAATTCCGGCCAGCACGGTCCATGACACGCTGCCGGCGTGGTTGTGAAGCGAGAAGGGTTACTGGCGCACCTTTTCGCTTTTGCAACTTGATGGGAGAGGCTCTGTGGTGGTCGGGCGACATGATCTTGTCGCGGCGGCTTTCTTCGGCGCTGTGGAGGAAGATCGGCTCGACGCCGACGTCCCGACGGAGCTAGCGCCCGGTTCTTGCTTCTGCCACGTTAAAGGACGTCCGGCGGTGCTGTGGGGAAGCTTAGCGCGTCGTGCCACGGGGTGGAGCAGCCGGGCGGCGGTGAGCCGACGGCGCGCCTCTGTGCGGTCGCGTTTATCGCCGAGGACACACGGGGATCATTCAGCATCGGCTGTGAGGCGGTGTGGACGCTGTGCTCTCGGTGGAGACGGTAAAAACGGAGAAACATCGATCCCCTAAGCAGCTCGGGAGGTGCTTCCGGTCTTCGGTCGTCCGTGCGGTGGCAGCCCGTGGGAGAAAGCAGCTCGCTCGGGTGTGAACCGTGGAACCGGTTGACTTAAGCAGTAAGTTTCTTCCCTCCCTTCTCACTGACAATTGGGGCCCACAGCTCCCCTCTGCCCAAAAATATCTCCAAATTTTTGGCAAATGAGTAATTTAAATGTTTGAAGTCTCAAACTGAGCTACTTTTGTATGATTGGAGAAGTTTCCCTCAAATTCAAATGTATATTTGAATTCTTGGCATATTTGGATCCTTTTTGGAAAAATGGGTAGCAAATCTTTTCAAAAATTCTTGAAACTTTGCCTCCCCACTAATTTGGACCTGAGGAATCCAATTATGCACTTTGATCCTTGTTTTAGCTGCTGCAGCCATGAGTTTGAATGCAACAGTTTTGAATCACCCTCTCATGTGTCATCCTATGTGTAGAAAGTTTGAACTAATACCCTCTTGAGGGAGGTTGCTTGCTCTTCAAAATTCTTCACAAGATATTCACCACAAAACTGTGGTGTTGTGAGGTGATGAAAAGTTTTTTGCAAGTCCCTTTTCTTGGGCTTTTACATTGGGTGCCGCATCGCACGGCACCACCCAATGCGATTCCCGGGCGAGCGGCACAGCCCCGTGATCGGGACCGGACCCTCACAGTGCTATGACTTTGTAGTTCAAAGGTTCTCCAGATTTGGAGTTTAATGGTATGAAATCTTGCGGACAAAACAGCTACTTCCAAGGAGGTGCTGTCAAAATTGTTCCAGATTTCTGTCAACTTTGCAATATCATATATTTTGATCCAGAACTGATATGAGGGAAAATAAATACTCGTTGGAAAGATATTGAAGTTAACTATAACATTGATATTCAATTGGAGACATGAAATTGCCATTTGCATATTCAAATTCTGGGATTAATACCAATTGGTCATTCTGAACAGAGTATTGCTCATTGCCGTTTAGCTTGGGACTTGTTGTGGACAGGGATGTTTTAGACTCCTTTAGTTCCATAACATGTTCTTGATTTATTTTTCAGTTTGTCCTACTGTTGGAATTAAGGGTTGGACAAAGTTGTTAAAGTTTGGTAGATTTCAGAATTGTCGAAACCCTTGTTAGATTGTGTAGTGCTGCAATGTCTATGTGCTGCTTTTACGGTTAATGTTTTTGAATTCAAGTTGAGTTTAAACTTTGAATTTTAACCCTAAATTGCTCACTCTTGCATCATGGATTGCACCCATTCCAGGAGTGAGGTTGGTGAGTCGAGTCACGGCGAAAGTAATTTGCCACGACAACAAGTGCCGACATCATCAACCAGATTGGCGGAAACCTTAGAAAAGATGGATGAGTCTCTCGATCTGTTGGTGCAGCAAAGTATCCGACAAGAGACTCTACAGCGTAATCCTCCACCAAGCACTTATTTGGACTTTCTAGCAAGAAAACCACCGGTTTTCTTGGAAGCAAAAGAACCATTGGAGTCGGTTCATTGGCTCCAATGTATTGAAGCCAAGTTTGATATGCTTGAGTGCGATGAGTACCAGAAGCCTCTATTTGCCACTCAACAACTCCATGGAGCTGCTGGGGCTTGGTGGGTGGAGTATATCGCAACTCGTCCAGAAGGTCATCGTGTGACGTGGGAGGAATTCCGGGACGTTTTACGGGCACGTCACGTTTGTTCGGGAATTCTACGAACAAAGTATCAAGACTTTCTGGAGTTAAAGCAAGGAGAAAGGAGTGTGTACAAGTACTTCAAAGAGTTTGAAGACTTGATGCAATACGCCATTCATATGGTATACTCGGAAGCGTTGAAGTGTGAATATTTCTTCCGAGGTTTGAATGTCGAACTTAAGGAACAAGTGACCTTGTTCAATAACGGTATTTACAATGAGTTGGTAAATGCTGCTATCATTAGAGAAGACATGCATCTCCGTTGTGAAGCGGAGATGAAAAGGAGTATACCACCGGACAGCGATATCGAGGTTCCTCCGAACTATCGAGTGCAGTATTACTCGCCAGTCAGGCAAGAAACTCAGTCTATGGTGCAACTCTCACAACCACGGCTGGAGTTACTCACTTATGAGCCTCCACCTCAACAGCAGCTATCAGGAGTTGTTTGTGCAACCCTACCACAACCAGCTGTGCACAGTTTATCTCCACCTCGTGTTAGTAGAGAGTTGACGATTTCTGCAACACGAAACCGTCGTGGTGCTGAGCAGAGTCACACTCGTGTGTTGTCTCATCAATGCTCAGATCAGCATCATGAACATTCAAAGAAGCATCTTTCAAAAGCTGGCAGAGTTAATTACACTGCTATTGAGGACATTGCAAAAGGCGAACCAGTTTTGGTGGGCATGTTCACTTTACATGAACAGCCAACTTTCGTGTTGTTTGATTCCAGAGCCACCCAAAATTTCATTAGCAGAGACTATGTGCTGAAGAATCATCTTCCATTTAGCACGGTTAAACATCCTTTTCGTATCAGCTCACCCGGAGGCAAGATATCAACTAATGAAATGGTCTCTCGGGCACCTTTATGTTTGGGTGGAAACATCTATCATGTGAGCTTTATCATACTCAAAGGCCAAAGGATCGATATTATCTTGGGGATGTCATGGTTGACACATTATAGAGCTATCTTTGATATCAGCTCTCGGACTGTACAACTGAATTCCCCAATACACGGTTACAACACATTGAATCTTGTGGATCCATCACAACGCGTTGCAGCAGTGCATCAGATTGAAGCTCCTAAACTTGAGGATATTCTAGTGGTATGTGAATATCCAGATGTGTTTCCCGATGACTTGCCGGGCATGCCGTCCGAACATGATGTGGAGTTCACGATTGAACTAGCACCTGGAACGACACCTATTTCTCGGTGACCATATAAAATGGCACCAAAGGAGCTAGCAGAATTGAAGGAGCAGCTGAATGACCTCATGGACAAAGGTTTTATACGCCCAAGTTCATCACCTTGGGGCTGTTCCGCACTCTTCGTGAAGGAGGATGAAACTTTGAGGCTATGCCTAGATTATCGTCCATTGAATGCTGTCACTATCAAGAATAAGTATCCACTACCACGCATCGATATTTTGCTCGATCAACTAGTGGGTGCTAAGGTATTCTCCAAGATGGATATTCGGTCCAGGTATCACCAGATAAAAATCCGGGCAGATGATGTACCTAAGACAGCGTTCTCGACAAGATACGGTCTTTATGAATATCTTGTCATGTCTTTCCGGTTGACCAATGCTCTGGCTCATTTTATGTATCTCATGAACTCTGTGTTCATGCCGGAGTTAGACAAGTTCGTCGTGGTTTTCATTGACGACATTTTGGTCTATTCAAAGTCAGAATAAGAACACGCTGAACATTTGCGTATTGTACTCCAACGATTGAGAGATCACAAGCTTTATGCAAAGTTCAGTAAATATGAGTTTTATATCAGCAAAGTGCCGTTTCTTGGGTATATTATTTCAGCAGAAGGCATTGCTGTGGACCCAAGTAAAATAGAGCAAGTGCTGAATTGGAAATCTCCAACATCTGTTCATGAAGTGAGGAGTTTACTAGGTTTAGCGGGTTATTACCGGAGATTCATTCTGAATTTCTCCAAAGTCGCTAAACCTATGATGGAACTGTTGAAGAAAAGCACCAAGTATGATTGGAGCAATTCATGTGAACAAGCTTTTCAAACTTTAGTGAAGTATCTCACCACAGCTCCAGTTTCGGCTCAGCTGGACACCACGAAGCCTTTTGATGTCTATTGTGAACCAAGCCTGAGCTTAGTTCACTATGGATCGCTGTTCAACCTCGCTCTTATTCCTACAATCTGAGATGAGATTGTAGAGGCTCAGAAGAGATACAGGGGTATGTCTCATATCCGAAGACGGGTGAACAGCGGTGAGTTGAAGATGTTCCGCAAGGATGAAGAGGGTACGCTCTGGTTTAACAACCGAATAGTTGTACCCCGGAATATGAAATTGCGGAGGAAGATATTGGATGAAGCGCATTTATCCAAGTACTCCATTCATCCGGGGAGCAATAAGATGTACCCGGACTTGAAATCTAAGTTCTGGTGGACACGGATGAAAAGAGAGATTGCGAAATGCGTATCCGATTGTGATACGTGTCGGCTGGTTAAAGCCGATCATATGAGGAAAGCCGAACCACTTCAACCGCTGAAGGTTCCAGCATGGAACTGGGAAGATATAAGTATGGGACTTCATCGTCAGTTTACCCATGACTAGCAACAAGCATGATTCTATTTGGGTAATCGTCAATCCTTTGACCAAGACAGCTCATTTTATTCCAGTTCATACTAAATATGTGGCAAAGAAATATGCGGAGCTGTTTATCTCGAGAATCGTGTGTTTACACGGGGTTCCCCGCACCATCGTGTCTGACCAAGGTGCGTTATTTGTATCCAGATTTTGGGAGCAACTACATGCTTCACTGGGAACCAAGCTAATTCGGAGTTCAGCGTATCATCCGCAAATGGATGGTCAAACGGAGAGGATAAATCAGATTCTGGAGGATATGCTACGGGCATGTGTCATCAATCATGGGAAGAATTGGTATGACTGTAAGGGCCTCAGTTTTTGACACATCTTTGAAGTGTCATTCCCACACACACACCTCATTTGAAGCAAGTTGATAAACACATTTGAAGAGCAAGTAACCACCATCAACATGCTCATTTGAGAACTAACTCACATATTGCAAAAGTGGTATTTCCCACATGTGATATACAGGGGCTGGGCATATGAAAACTCCTACACATTGCTAGGAATGTCCATGCCAAGTTTCACCCAAATTCAAAACCTTTTTAGGTACTTTTGAGGTATAGCTAGGAGGAGGGTAGTTTGAACTCAAATGCAAATTCAAACTGTTTTGATCCCATAAATTCAAAAGTGGGAGACATATTCTTGCTCAGCACATTTTTGTGAGCTCACATACCAATTTTCATTCCATTTGGAGTTGAGCTTGACATGAGTTAAATGTAGAAAATTCAAACCTTATTTGAATTTTAAACTACATGTGTGCTGAAATTTAGTCAAACCCAAACCAATTTGAAATTCTACCCCATTCAAATGGCTCAGGGGCAGATAATTCAAATACTTGAGGTTAGTTTGGTCCTACTGTTTAGAGCAGTAGAGCAAAGTTAATTTCAGAGGTTAAAACCCCAGGTGGGACCCACATGTCAGCCACTGAAGTGATTTAACCGACTGAGACTTTATTACTCGGGTCTTCGGGCTTCAGCTGCGATCGCCACCGAGGGAGGCCGCCGCGCCAGCAGCTGCTTGGCCACGCACGGGCACAAGTCGGTTCAGAGCCTTCTTAAGGCGCCCCTCCCTCCTCGGCCGAAGCCCTCGCCATTTTCTCCTCGCAAGAACACAGTGGCGGGAAATTTTTCTCCGCCGCTCAGAACCGATCGGAGAGCTCCGATCACAGCCTCCCCGTCCCCTCCAGAGCTACGACAAGGTACTAGGAACCCTCCTATTTCTTCCCCGTTGCTAGAACCCAACTGAAACCGGTCGATCTCGGCTATACCGAGAGTTCAATTCAGTGACCTAGAACCGCTGCACTTCAGGCTTCCATGGACAGCCCAATCGGGAGGTGATCATGCCCGAGCCAAGGCACCCTTGAACGCGCTGGTGATCGGTGCTGCTCACCCCCGAGCCACAGCCCGAGTGCTTGCTCACCGGCGGCGAATTTCCGGTTTTCCACTTCCTCGGTACAGACCTACCTTCGGGTGCGGTTCTGCCGAATTCATACTCGAGAAAGGATTAGAGGGCCTCAATCCGCTCCCACACAAACTAGACCCGGTAGCGCACAAGTTGCTTTCATAACCTTTGGCCTAAGAACCCCTGTACCCCGGCGTATTTCGAAGTTTGCCGACGGTGGAGCATGCGGGAAGCATCGGGCGCATGGTGAGGGCCTACTTTGGGCCTCCCACGAGCTGCTTCAAGCTCATGTCAACCTTCCCTAAGGTCCACTGATGCTCCCCGACCGGTTGCTTGAGTGGTTGAGATGCTAAGGAGGTCGGCCGACACGGCCGAAGTCTTCCCGAGGCGGCTGCTCGTCGCCGACCACGTACCGGCCATTGTCATGACGAGCTGAGCTCGGAATCGTGTTCCCCGAGTGAAAGTAGGCAGGGGCGGCCAGAATCATGAAGCTTGGAGCTCCACAGAGGCTGCCTGCGAGCTCTCCAGCGAGGAACCCCGGCGGCAGAGCGCGGGCGGCGGGAGGTAGAAGAAGGGGGTGGACCCCAGCTGTCAGCGGCTTAAAATTCAAATCGGGATCGGGCTGCGGCTCGGATCTGGTGTGCTGGCGCGCAAATACCCCGTGGACTCCGGTGTGCCGACGCCTCAGCGCGCAACACGTGTCCCCGTGGCCCACCGGCAGATTTAAACTTTTCCCCGATTTTCAGATTTCATTCAAACTTCAAATCCTCATAACTTGGGCTAGGAAACTCCAAATCGAGTGAACCAAATTTTGTTGGATTCAGCTCTCTGAGCACTTTCCATCAAATCAAGTTTCACTTCATGAAAATCCTTAATTATCCAGAATTAATTCCTCAAAATTTAAATTGTTTGGAATTTTAACTGGAGAACCCCTTGGAGGAAAATTCTGAAATTTTGCTGGGATGTTCACCAAAATATCCCTGAACTAAAATAAAATATTCAGATCCATTTGAGCTCATTTAATCCACCTAATGGTGTGATTAGTGAAACTGTTCCAGAGAAAATACAAAATGTTCAGAAACATTTTCAGAATTTTCTCTGAAATTTTTTAGCTCATATATTTAGCTAGGAACCTTCAAATTAAGTGAGACCAACTCCATTAGAACCCTCTCAAAATATAGTTTTCAGAAAGTTATAGATTGTTTCATGAAAATCCTTAGAACACCCTAAAAGCCTTCAATTAAGGTCAAGTACATAATTAATTGTGGAGGGCTCAAATGAGCTTTGCTGCAACTAAAACTTGACCAAGTCTCTGTTTAGGTTGTAACCAAGCCACAGTAAAAGTTTTACAGTCTTTGGGTCTGTCTAGTGAGACTTAGAAGGTTCACAAATTTAAAACTCAATTCAAATGCATTTAATTAATACATTTACTTCTTATATCATGTAGTCGCTAAGGTCGAGGAGGAACCCGAAGTCCTAGACTTCGTTACTCCGTAGGAGCAGCTAGCCTACGACCAAGAGCAGCAAGGCAAGCTCCGGTTTGCATTAACCTTTTTACAAGTTTTCATTGTTTTGAGCACATACTTGAATACCTTATTCCTTGCATTAGAGTCTTGTTTGGAAACCCAACTGCATAGCCAAGAAAACCATGGATTGGGTTTAGGATTGCAAACCCCGTTAGCTACTGCGATGCTAAGATAATGTAGGATTCGGTACAAGTCGAATAGTTGGAACTACTCGCGAGCATAGGCTAGAGGCACTCGACTCGGGTAGAGATAGCACATGATACATATGGCAAGAAAAATGAGACCGAGCGGAGGGTAAGGGCAGCAGGACTTTGGGGCCTGTGTGCTATAGCTCCGCTTGTGTTGGTTGAGGACCAAGCCGTGTGTGGGCCTGTTAAACAAGCTAGAACAGTACCAAAGACCTACCAGCTATATGGGAACCGGGAAACCGATGTAACTCGGGTAGCTGGGTATTGAGGCATTGCCCGTCGTTCAGAGGGTAGGTTGAGAGCTTGGGGTGTAAATTGGCTGGCGGCACTGAGATGCGCGTTCAGTGAGCTCTTGCTCGGGACGATGGGACCGATTCAATATTTGGCTGACGGGTGAAAGGTGGTTGCGTACGGCGTCCGTGATGGTTGCTGTAGGCAACATCGAGTACGGGCGTACGTGACGGGTTATTCGGGTAACCCTGCAGGTGTAAATCGATTATAATCGCCGTCCCTCGTGGTCAGTGAGTACCACTTGTTCACTGTACCGTGACGTAGAAAGAACAGGCTAGTTACATGTTAAAATGTTGCTGATTGAAAGATGGACTTGATTGTTAATGATTGCTGTAGTTTAGAGCTAATTAAAGTTCCTTTCAGCTTTGGGCAAAGTACATGAGAGAAATGCGTTTCTTGTTTGATTGCGGCTCTCTCATGTGCCTTAGCGTAAGGTTCTCCACAACCTGCTGCTAAAACTTGAAAGTAAGGTTCCACTAATTAGGCGAGTCCTTTGCAACTGGTTTTTATCTCATGTACCCATCACCCCTCATGTAGAAGTTCCATGTTTAGGAGAGACGGGTCAGTCTTGCTGAGCCTTCGTGCTCACTGCTTGTGTTTGAAGCTTTTGCAGAGTTCTATGAGGAAGGGACTCCTGAAGAGGAGACGGAACCCCTGGAGGGTAACCCCGTCGAGTGGGAGTCGTGCACGCCGCCGTGTTAGTGTGCGTGCGTGCTAGCAAGGACATGTTCATGGGCTGAACGTGGACTTGATGCGTAGTCTACGCCCGTGAGGGTAGACTGGACCTATTTTGATGTAAAAATGTTCATAAACCACTTTATGTAATAAAAGTTTTGCTTCTGCTTTGTACCTTTGATGTGCGTTATCCGGTGCTGTGCAACGCAGCACCCTCAGCGTGATCCTGGCTCGACAAGACCGTGGGGTCGTGTCAGCGTTGGTATCAGAGCTCGCTTGAGGTTTAACGCACTAAAAAGGTCATCTTTTTCAAAAATCCAGTGAGGAACGAGTTAGTAGCCCGTATAAGGATGTTATTAGCATATAGGAAGTGGCATACTAACCTATTTGATTATGTGGAAAAATCGTGCATCTCGGGACGTGTATGTCTTAGGGGGTGCACGTAAGCGCTGTGCACCAGTGCGCACAAGCTGAAGGGTGGAGCCCCACGGGTGGCAGGTAACCCGACCCGCTTTGGTATCCTCTACGACTCTTTATGTCGTTTGGGGTATTCGAGCAACGTCTGTCCCTGGCGTGCGTGGTGCAATTTGGGAGACCCCTTCACGTGGTATGAAACGTGAACACGTAACTCAAGGTGTGTTTGGCTTGAGAACATCCGGGCGAGTGATGACGGCCGGGTGTACGAACTGTATGGATACCGGGCTCGGTGTGCAGCCGAGTCTGATGATTGTTTGAGTTTCTGCAGGTAGTCTAACCACGAAATGGTAGAAGTGTAGCATCCGTGTGTGAGTGACGTTTAGTGCCAATGAATTAACGAAGCCGGCTAAGTCCAGTATAGGTTTTTCTTTGTGAGGACGTAGTACCGACATGATCTGGTGACGCTTCGACGTCACACCCCACTAAATGAACAACTTCATTGTAAAACTTGAAAGTTTTAATCCAGAGCACTAAAACTTTGCTGTAACCTCTTCCCTCAATCAGGATATTTCAAGGTTAACAAGTTTTCAACTTATAGGTTGTTAACGGCAGAGCACTCTGTTTTCAGCTGAATCAAGGCTGAAGTTAATCAGAGGTTAGAGGTTGAGTTCTTTCGAGGTTGGGGTCATATGATACATTTATGGAAAGCTTTGGAAGAGTTTTACAACTTTTCTGTGGAGGTCCAGAGGTGTCTCATCCCTTAACCAATCGAAAAAGGCAGTAGAGTTGAAACTGTCCAGAAAACAGGGCAGAGCAAACCCTCTCTGTAAACTCTCTGTAAATTGAGCATAACTTCCTGCATAAAAATCCAAGAATAGAAAATGAGATTGTTCTGGAAATCTTATGATATGGGTTACAACTTTGTAAAAGAAAGTTTTGTCGGATTGGGAGCAGAATTAACTGGGATTCTTGGATCAAATCAGCACCTAAAGCAGGGAGGTGCTGTCCACTTTTTCCCAGAAATTCTGTTAATTTTGACACCTCATAACTTTTGAACCAGGATAGATCTTAGGCCAAGCAAACACTTTCTGGAAATCTATTGAAGTTAGCTTTAACTTTGATGTTGAGCTCCAGAATTGGTTTTGCTTTAGCATGGCCTAAATAAGGTTGAAATGGAAACTGGTCAGGGCTGTCATGCAGACAGCAGATCAGCAGTCAAATTTGTTTAAGTTTGAACTATATTTCCAAGTTTTATGGGTTCAATGACATGTCTTATTTATAACTCAATGGTTTACTGTTTAAATAAATATTTGACATTTCTCAAATATATTTTTACAGATGACAGCAGATAAACAGTTGGAGAACGGGTGGGTGGTGTCCCACTGTTCTCACCGCAGCGGCTATCCGGAAGCATTGAGGCAGATGCTTCAATATTTCGTGTACAACCAGATGCCGCAGTACTTTGCCAAGGAAGAAGGCGAGGAGGGGAACAAGACATGGACAATCCATGTCGAAGTCCCTGCAGGACCTACGCCACCTGGTTGGGTGCCGTTCACCGTCACGGTGAGAGGTAGACAACCGGAAGGGATGTGGCAAGTGGCAGCCCGTGACACAATGTCACGTTTCTGCAAACTACACGTGAAGGCTATGGAGGGCACTCCATACGCGCTCGTTCCGGTGGAGGGACGGGCTCATCATGTGTGGGAAGGGAGGTACCGGGAGGCAGCCGATCCGGGTTGCCCAAGGTACAGCCCCGCGTAGGCAAACCTTAGCCTCCAGATGAGGGCGGGAAACGCCGTGATGGACAGCCAAGCTGTTCATACGGAGCATCTCGCCGCAAAGCTCAAGGAGAGCACAAGCCGTGGAGACAATTTCAAGAGTGCTCACAGCGCACTCCGCAATGTGCTCCTTCCGACGATCAAGCGACTGAATGAACAGCATAATCAGTTGCATCGTATGAAGAAGGCGAAGAAGAAAAGCCGTGTCGACATCGCGGCGTTGCAAGAGCTGGTGCAGACTCTAACCCAGCAGAATGAGGACCATGCTCAAGAGCGGGACGACGCTATTGAGGAAGGGCAAGGCTGGGAAGAGGACTACAACCAGGCCATGGACGAGGTGCATGCATTGCAGGACCTCGTACCTCCGGTATTGGGCATACCGGTGGTCTTGGTCCTTCCAGCAATGGGAGAACCCGAGATGGGAGAAGTGGTGGTAGATCTAGAGCCACCAGCAGAGGTACCGGAGGAGGATGACCCACAGGAGGTCGAATTCTACTCTGAGTAGGGGGTTACAGTTGCCAAGTAGGGCAGCTAGAGTAGTGTAACCCAACTTTTGTTACCGGTAACATGTCATGTAGGCAGTAGCGTATGTATAGGTAGTGACGACATGAGCACGACTTCCCGGAGACCCGGGAATAATGTATCTTATATAAATTTTACGCTTTATCAATATATGTGAATGTTGTGCAAATTACTCATGGGTCACTTCAATACCTACTGTTGTGTATGGAATTTTAAGTATGACATGTGCTAATCGCTGCTGTTTTGAATTTCAGAATGACTCGTACTCGTGCCAACCCGGACGTTGGGGGTACCAGCCAAGGGGGAGAGACCTCCCGACAGCCTCCCGAGGACTCCTCGGGACAGAAGCAGCAACAGCAAACACCACCACTGCCAACGGTTACATTGGCCGACATTGTCGCGGCAATGGCGGGTTCTCATCAGCAGCACACGGAGTTGCTGCAAACTCTCATCGCCAATACGTCTCGCCCAGAGAGACGTCAAGATCGTGAGGAGCGTCAACAGAGCTCCTACTCCGACTTCCTAGCGACTCATCTCCCGGTATTCTCAAGGGTGGATGAACCTCTCGACACGGACAACTGGCTCTGCGCAATAGAGATGAAGTTTGGGCTGCTCCAGATAAGCGAGCAGCGCAAGACTCAGTTTGCGGTCCAGCAGCTCCAAGGATCCGCGAGCGCGTGGTGGGCAAACTTCTGTGCTTCACAGCCCACCGACCGAGTTATGACCTGGGCGGAGTTCCGGACGGCCTTCAGGGCCTATCACATACCGCCAGGTCTGATGAAGAGGAAGACGCATGAATTCTTACACCTGCAACAAGGGAGCTGGAACGCGCTGGAATACTCCAGGGCATTCAACGATCTCGCGCTCTATGCATCGTATCACGCCGATACCGACGAGAAGCGGCGGGACCACTTTTACCAGGGGCTTAACCCGCTCCTGAAGGACAAATTGGCGATGTTCAATCGCGGCAGTCTTAGCGACATCATTGATGCTGCGATTGTCCAGGAGCACTCCGGCAAGGAGTTAGCGGCGGCAGAGAGAAAGCGAAGCGCGCCGCAAAGCAGAAGAGAAGGAGGCGGTCCTTCTCAGAAGTTTCGGACGGTGAATCGCCCACCATCAGGTCCCCGCTGGCAACCACCCCAGAGGCCGATGCCGTTCTGCAGTCGGCCGTATTCTTCACCGGCATTCAGGCCGGCACTGCCAGCACCACCTCCACAACAACAGCAGCAGCAGCGGACGATGCCGCGTGCGTATGCACCTCAGCAACTCATGCCGGGCTTTCGTCCCCCGAGCACCGCACAAGCAGCAGCCACATGTTACAAGTGTGGTCGTCCAGGACACTTCACCAGAAGTTGTCCGGAGAGGCAAGGAGGCGGAGTGGCACCGCAGTTTCCGGGGAGGAATCAGCCCCGGAACCCTACAAATGCGCAGTGGGCAAACCCTAGGCCCGGCACTGTCCACCAGCTTGCCATAGAGGACGTGCCGGAGGGTGAGCCAATCCTTGCGGGTATGTTCCAACTCCACCAGCATCCCGCCATAGTATTGTTTGATTCAGGCGCCACGCATAATTTTATTAGCCAAGCTTTCATTGCTAAACACAGCTTGCAAATACTACCCACCGATAGTCCATATTTAATTTGTTCACCGGGTGGGAAGATTTCAGCAAGCGTAATGGTTTCCAAAGCACCATTATGCTTAGCGGGTAGAGTGTACCCCACGTCTCTCATCATCTTAGAGGGACAAAAGGTCTATGTCATCCTAGGGATGTCGTGGTTAACCCGCCACGGTGCTGTTTTAGACACCGTCCTTCGAGTCGTGCACTTAAACTCAGAAGTGCACGGATCTCACTCCTTATTTCTGGACAGTCTAGAAATAAAACTTTCAAGTGTCTATCAGTCCACAACCATCAGATTGGAAGATATTCCAGTGGTCCGAGAGTTCCCTGACGTGTTCCCGGATGATTTACCGGGAATGCCACCCGATAGAGAGGTGGAGTTCAAGATTGAACTTGCACCGGGAACCATGCCAATATCCCGAAGGCCGTACAAGATGGCGCCCAAGGAATTGACTGAATTGAAGACCCAGCTAACGGACCTGCTGGAAAAGGGTTTTATTAGGCCGAGCTCCTCACCATGGGGCTGTTCGGCATTATTCGTGAAGAAGAAGGATGAGACGTTACGGATTTGCGTGGACTATCGTCCATTAAATGCCGTAACCATCAAGAACAAGTACCCGTTGCCACGGATCGACATGTTGTTTGATCAGTTGGTCGAAGCAAAGATCTTTTCCAAAATGGACATAAGATCCGGGTACCATCAGATTAAGATACGGGCTGAGGATATTCCGAAGACGGCTTTCTCGATGAGGTACGAACTTTATGAGTACCTGGTCATGTCCTTCGGCCTCACCAATGCTCCAGCTCACTTCATGTACTTGATGAACTCGGTATTCATGCCGGAGCTGGACAAGTTTATCGTGGTCTTCATGGACGACATACTGGTATATTCCAAGTCGGAGGAAGATCACAAGAAGCATCTGCGTATAGTCTTGCAACGGCTGCGGGATCACAAGCTATACGCGAAATTCAGCAAGTGCGAATTCTGGATATCGCAAGTGCCTTTCCTCAGGCATATCATCTCAGCGGAGGGTATCGCTGTAGACCCGAGCAAGATCACTCAAGTGCTGAATTGGAAATCCCCGAGAACTGTTCACGAGGTACGGAGTTTCCTCAGACTCGCGGGATATTATCGGAGGTTCATTCCGAACTTCTCGAAGATTGCCAAGCCTATGACGGAGCTGCTAAAGAAGGCTACCAAGTACGTTTGGAGTCCAACCTGTGAAGCAGCGTTCAAGGCATTAGTGAAGCACCTGACATCAGCACCGGTTTTGGCGCAGCCAGACACAACAAAACCGTTCGATGTGTACTGCGATGCATCCGGCATTGGGCTCGGATGTGTGCTGATGCAAGACCAGAGTGGTCGCGTATGGATCACGGCAGCTTAGGAACCACGAGCAAAATTATCCAACTCACGACTTGGAGCTCGCTGCCGTGGTACTTGCACTGAAAATGTGGAGGCACTACCTACTCGGTAACCTCGTACATTTATATACCGACCACAAGAGCCTCAAGTACATATTCACTCAGAAGGAGCTGAACATGAGGTAGCGAAGATGGTTAGAATTAATAAAGGATTACGAAATAGAGATCCGTTATCATCCAGGCAAGGCAAACGTAGTGGCAGATGCTCTGAGCCGCAAGTCACACGTCAACAATCTGACCATCACACCGTTGGAAGAGAGCGAACCACCACTGCATGTGATCCCACATGGAGCTCTCTACAACCTAGCTTTGATCCCCACCATCCGTGAAGAGATAGCGGCAGCTCAGAAACATGACAAGGGTATGTCGCATTTGCGGAGACGTGTAGACAGTGGGGAGTTGAAATGTTTCCGGAAGGACGGAGACGGCGTCCTATGGTTCAACGACCGGATCATCGTACCCTGTAACTCGGAGCTACGGAAGTAAATTTTTGATGAGGCTCACTTATCAAAGTTTTCTATTCACCCCGGCAGCAACAGAATGTATCAAGAACTCAGAAGCAAGTTTTGGTGGACACGGATGAAGCGGGAGATCGCAAAGTACGTGTCCGAGTGTGATACATGTCGAAGGGTGAAGGCGGATCATATGTGGAAACCGGGACTGCTACAACCACTGGGCGTTCCTGCCTGGAAGTGGGAGGATGTGAGCATGGACTTCATCGTCGGTTTACCCACCACCTTTCAAAAACATGATTCTGTGTGGGTGATCGTCGACCGGCTCACCAAAGTTGCCCATTTCATCCCGGTCAACACCAACTACAACGCCAAGAAGTACGCTGAACTGTACATCTCACGGATCCTATGCTTCTACGGCGTACCCCGTACCATCATATCGGATCGGGGCACTTTATTTGTGTCCCGTTTTTGGGAGCAGCTGCACGTTGCATTGGGGACGAAGCTGATACGCAGTTTAGCCTACCACCCGCAGATGGATGGGCAAACCGAGCGGGTAAATCATATCTTAGAAGACATGCTACGAGCTTGCGCTATCAACCACGGCAAGAATTGGGATGATCACTTACCATTAGCCGAGTTCTCATACAACAATGGGTACCAAGCCAGCATGAAGATGGCGCCCTACGAGGCGCTATACGGAAGGAAATGTCGCACACCATTGAACTGGTGTGAGTCTGGCGAAAGGGTTAATTTTGGGATTGATCTTGTCAACAACGCGGAAGAAAAGGTTCGACTGATTCAAGCGAACCTAAAAGCCGCCCAATCCCGTCAGAAACAGTATGCGGACCGGAGGAGACGCCCATTACAATTCGAAGTCGGGGATCACGTATATCTATGTGTGTCTCCAATGAAGGGCGTAAACTGATTTGGGGTGAGAGGAAAGTTGGCACCCCGATTCATCGGTCCATTCCAGATTACCGAAAGATGTGGATCAGTAGCATACCGGCTGAGACTACCAGAAGCACTTTCTGGTGTGCACGACGTCTTTCATATTTCCCACCTGAGAATGTGTCTCAAGCTATCAACTACCGTTCAGCTGAAGGACATTGAAGAACTGCAACCGGATCTCACCTATCGGGAGGAACCGGTTCAGATCATTGACGAAAAGGCCCGAACCACATGCAACCGCACGTTGTGGTTCTACAAAGTTCTATGGAGTAATCACTCCATGGACGAAGCGACATGGGAGAGCAAAGGATTTCTTCGCGCTAACTACCCCGACTTTTTCACGTCGCATATCCGGTAATTTTCCACCGTTCTCTCTCTCATTTTCACCTTACAATCTCGGGACAAGATTCTTTTAAGGGGGGAGGAATGTAAGGGCCTCAGTTTTTGACACATGTTTGAAGTGTCATTCCCACACACACACCTCATTTGAAGCAAGTTGATAAACACATTTGAAGAGCAAGTAACCACCATAAACATGCTCATTTGAGAACTAACTCACATATTGCAAAAGTGGTATTTCCCACATGTGATATACAGGGGCTGGGCATATGAAAACTCCTATGCATTGCTAGGAATATCCATGCCAAGTTTCACCCAAATTCAAAACCTTTTTAGGTACTTTTGGGGTATAGCTAGGAGGAGGGCAGTTTGAACTCAAATGCAAATTCAAACTGTTTTGATCCCATAAATTCAAAAGTGGGAGACATATTCTTGCTCAGCACATTTTTGTGAGCTCACATACCAATTTTCACTCCATTTGGAGTTGAGCTTGACATGAGTTAAATGTAGCAATTTCAAACCTTATTTGAATTTTAAACTACATGTGTGCTGAAATTTAGTCAAACCCAAACCAATTTGAAATTCTACCCCATTCAAATGGATCAGGGGCAGATAATTCAAATACTTGAGGTTAGTTTGGTCTCCACTGTTTAGAGCAGTAGAGCAAAGTTAATTTCAGAGGTTAAAACCCCGGGTGGGACCCACATGTCAGCCACTGAAGTGATTCAACCGACTGAGACTTTCTCACTCGGGTCTTCGGGCTTCAGCTGCGATCGCCACCGAGGGAGGCCGCCCGCGCCAGCAGCTGCTTGGCCACGCGCGGGCACAAGTCGGTTCAGAGCCTTCTTAAGGCGCCCCCCTCCTCGGCCGAAGCCCTCACCATTTTCTCCTAGCAAGAACACAGCGCCGGGAAATTTTTCTCCGCCGCTCAGAACCGATCGGGGAGCTCCGATCACAGCCTCCCCATCCCCTCCAGAGCTACGACAAGGTACTAGGAACCTTCCTCTTTCTTCCCCGTTGCTAGAACCCAACTGAAACCGGTCGATCTCAGCTATACCGAGAGTTCAATTTGGTGACCTAGAACCGCCGCACTTTGGGCTTCCGTGGAAATCCCAACCGGAAGGTGATCATGCCCGAGCCAAGGCACCCTTGGACGCGCTGGTGATCGGTGCTGCTCACCCCCGAGCCACAGCCCGAGTGCTTGCTCACCGGCGGCGAATTTCCGGTTTTCCCCTTCCTCGGTACAGACCTACCCTCGGGTGCGGTTCTGCCGAATTCATACTCTAGAAAGGATTTGAGGGCCTCAATCCGCTCCCACACAAACTAGACCCGGTAGCGCATGTAAGGGCCTCAGTTGTTGACACACATTTGCAGTGTTCATTACCACACCACACACCTCACTGAGGAAGAATGATGAACACAAATGAAGAGCATGTAACAATTATCAACATGCTCATTAGAGAACAAACTCACACATTGCAAAAGTGGTATTTCCCACATGTGATATAGATGGGCTGGACATATGAAAACTCCTACACTTTACTAAGGATGTCCATGCCAAGTTTCACCCAAATTCAAAACCTTTTTGAGGTCATTTTGGGTATAGTTAGGAAGAGGGCAGTTTGAAACCATATTCAAATTCAAACTGTTTTTATCCCATGAATTTAAAAGTGGGAGGCATATTCTTACTCAGCACATTTTTGTGAGCTCACACACCAATTTTCACTCCATTTGGAGTTGATCTTGACATGAGCTAAGTGGGACAAATTCAAACTTTATTTGAATTTCAAACTGAACTTGTGCTGAAATTCATTCAAACCAAACCTCATTTGAACTTTGATCAATTCAAATGGCTCATGGGTGAATAATTTGAATTGCCAAGGGTAGTATGGGGTTCACTGTTTACAACAGTGATTAGGAGTAAATTTCAGAGGTTAAAACTGGAAGTGGGACCCACATGTCAGCCACTGCTCAGATCAAACCGACTGAGACTTTTTCACTCGGGTCGCCGAGCCGCAGCGGTGATCGCCACCGAGGGAAGCCGCCGCGCCAGCAGCTGCTTGCCCACACGTGGGCGTGAGGCGGTGCAGAGCCTTCTTAAGGCGCCTGCCCCCTCCTCGGCCGAGGCACCGCCGTTCTTCCCCGCAAGAACTCAGCGCCGGCCGAAAACTTCCGCAGCTCGGACTCGATCGGAGAACGCCGATCGCAGCTCCCTCCGTCGACTCCAGAGCCCCAGCAAGGTACTAGAGACCTTCCTCCGTCCTCCCCGTTGCTAGAATTCGGTTGAAACCGATTGATATCGGCTGTGCCGAAAGATCAAATTCGGGACTTGGAACCGCCGCACCTCGGGCTCTCGTGGACAGCCCAACCAGGGCGTTGTCACACCCGAGCCAAGGCACCCTTGGACGCGCTGGTGATCGGTGCTGCTCATACCCGAGCCACAGCTTGAGTGGTTGCTCACCAGCGGCGAATTCCCACTTTTCCCCTTTCTGTGTGCAGAACGACCTTCGGGTACGATTCTGTTTAATTCGTGCTCTAGAAAGGATTAGAGGGCCTCAAGCCGCTCTCACACGAGCTAGACACGGTAACGCACAAGTTGCCTTCACAACTCTGGGCCGGAGAACCTCTGTACCCGGCGTAATTTGAGGTCTACCAATGGCGGAATGAACAGGCGGCATTGGGCGCACGGTGAGGACCTATTTCGGGCCTTCCCCGAGCTGCCTCGAGCTCATGTCGACCTTCTCTGAGGTCCACTGATGCTCCCCGACCGGTTTCCCAAGTAGCTGAGGTGCTAGAGAAGTCAGCCGACATGGCCGAAGTCGTTCCGAGGTGGCGGCTCGTCGCCGACCATGCTCCGGCCATTGTCATGAGCAGCTGACCCTAGAATCCTGTTCCCCGAGTAAAAGTAGGCAGGGGCGGCCAGAATCGATAAGTTTGGAGCTGTACAGCAGCCGGCGGCGAGCTCTCCGGCGAGGTCCCTCGGCGGCCGAGCGCGGGCGTCGCGAGGTTGAAGAAGGGGTGGACCCCAGCTGTCAGCGGGAGATATTTTGAATCGGGATCCGGCTGCGGCCGGGATCAGGTGTGCTGGCGCGCAAAATCCTTGTGGACCGCGGTGTGTTGTCGCCTCAGCGTGCGACGCGTGTCCCCGGGGCCCAAGCGCGAGTTTAAACTTTTCCCCGATTTTCAGATTTCCTTCAAACTTCAAATCCTCATAACTTTGGCTAGAAAGCTCCAAATTGAGTGAACCAAATTTTGCTGGATTCATCTCTCCGAGTACTTTCCAGCAAATCAAGTTTCACTTCATGAAAACTATTAATTCTCCAGAATTAATTCCTCAAAATTTAAAATGTTAGGGATTTTAACTGGACAATCCTTTGGAGGAAAATCCTGAAATTTTGCTGGGATGTTCACCAAAATATCCCTGAACTACCATAAAAATTTCAGATCCATTGGAGCTCATCTGATCCACCTAATGGTGTGATTAGTGAAACTGTTCCAGAGAAAATAGAAAATGTTCAGAAACATTTTCAGAATTTTATCTGAAATTGTTTAGCTCATAACTTTAGCTAGGAACCTTCAAATTAAGTGAGACCAACTCCATTAGAACCCTCTGAAAATCTAGTTTTCAGAAAGTCATAGTTTGTTTCATGAAAATTTCTAGAACACCCTAAGAGTTCCAATTAAGGTCAAGGACATAATTAATTGTGGAGGGCTCAAATGAGCTTTGCTGCAATTAAAACTTGACCAAGTCTCTGTTTAGGTTGTGACAAGCCACAGTAAAAGTTTCACAGTCATTAGGTCTGTCTAGCAAGGGTTATAGACTTCACAACTTCAAAGTTAATATAAATGCATTTAAATTGATACATATATTGCTCTTATCATGTAGTTGCTAAGGTCGAGGAGGAACCCGAAGTCCTAGACTTCGTTACTCCGGAGGAACAGCTAGCCTACAACCAAGAGCAGCAAGGCAAGCTCCGGTTTGCATTAACCTTTTTACAAGTTTGTATTGTTTTGAGCACATACTTGATTACTTTATTCTTTGCATTAGAGTCTTGTTTGGAAACCCAACTGCATAGCCAAGAAAACCATGGGTTGGGTTTAGGATTGCAAACCCCATTAGCTACTGCAATGCTAAGATAGTGTAGGATTCGGTACAAGTCGAGTAGTTGGAACTACTCGCGAGCATAGGCTAGAGGCACTCGACTCGGGTAGAGATAGCACATGATACACATGGCAAGAAAAATGAGACTGAGCGGAGGGTAAGGGCAGCAGGACTTTGGGGCCTGTGTGCTATAGCTACGCTTGTGTGGATTGAGGACCGAGCCGTGTGCAGGCCTGTTGAACAAGCTAGAACAGTACCGAAGACCTACCGGCTATATGGGAACCGGGAAACCGATGTAACTCGGGTAGCTGGGTATTGAGGCATTGCCTGTCATTAAGAGGGTACGTTGAGAGCTTGGGGTGTAAATTGACTGGCGGCACTGAGATGCGCGTGCAGAGACCTCTTGCTCGGGACGATGGGACCGGTTCAATATTTGGCTGACGGGTGAAAGGTGGTTGCGTACGGCGTCCGTGATGGTTGCTGTAGGCAACATCGAGTACGGGCGTACGTGATGGGTTATTCGGGTAACCCTGCAGGTGTAAATCGATTATAATCGCCATCCCTCGTGGTCAGTGAGTACCACTTGTTCACTGTACCGTGACGTAGAAAGAACAGGCTAGTTACATGTTAAAATGTTGCTGATTGAAAGATGGACTTGATTGGTAATGATTGCTGTAGTTTAGAGCTAATTAAAGTTCCTTTCAGCTTTGGGCAAAGTACATGAGAGAAATGCGTTTCTTGTTTGATTGCGGCTCTCTCATGTGCCTTAGCGTAAGGTTCTCCACAACCTGCTGCTAAAACTTGAAAGTAAGCTTGCACTAATTAGGCGAGTCCTTTGCAACTGGTTTTTATCTCATGTACCCATCACCCCTCATGTAGAAGTTCCATGTTTAGGAGAGACGGGTCAGTCTTGCTGAGCCTTCGTGCTCACTGCTTGTGTTTGAAGCTTTTGCAGGGTTCTATGAGGAAGGGACTCCCGAAGAGGAGACGGAACCCCTGGAGGGTAACCCCGTCGAGTGGGAGTCGTGCACGCCGCCGTGTTAGTGTGCGTGCGTGCTAGCAAGGACACGTTCATGGGCTGAACGTGGACTTGATGCATAGTCTCGCCCGTGAGGGTAGACTGGACCTATTTTGATGTAAAAATGTTCATAAACCACTTTATGTAATAAAAGTTTTGCTTCCGCTTTGTACCTTTGATGTGTGTTATCCGGTGCTGTGCAACGCAGCACCCCTCAGCGTGATCCTGGCTCGACAAGACCGTGGGGTCGTGTCAATGACGATCTACCGTTATCAGAATTCTCATATAATAACGGTTATCAATACAGCATCAAGATGGCCCCGTATGGAGCTCTTTATGGACGGAAGTGCCACACACCACTGAATTGTTGTGAGTCCGGCGAGAGGGTGATCTAAGGGAGTGATCTTGTGAATGAAGCTGAGGAACGAGTGCGAGTGATTCAAGCCAACTTAAAGGCTGCTCAATCTCGGCAGAAGAGCTATGCAGACAAACGACGTCGACCTCTCCACTTCGACATTGGGGACCACGTGTATCTTCGTGTCTCTCCAATGAAAGGGGTTCATCGTTTTGGAGTGAAGGGAAAGACCGCTCCGCGATTCATCGTTTTGGACCCGTAGCTTATCGTCTGGAGTTACCGATGTCACTTTCGGGTATTCATGATGTTTTCCACGTCTCTCAGCTGCGGAAATGTCTTAAGTATCCAACCGCAGTTCTTATGGAGAACATTGAGGATCTTCATCCGGATCTTACTTATTCAGAGTATCCGATACAGATTATCGACGAGAAGACTCGCGCCACAATAAATCGGACATTGCGATTTTACAAAGTCTTGTGGAGCAACCACACCACTGATGAAGCCACGTGGGAAAGCGAGGATTTTGTCCGTTTAAATTTTCCCGACTTGTTTGTACCATATGTCCAGTAGTTTTGCATACTTCCTCTTTCTTTTTGTAATCTCGGGACGAGATTCTTTTAAGGGGGGGGGGGGAGGAATGTAACAGCCCCGACTTTTGTAAATTTTGATTGCAACTTATGAAACAAAGTTAAGGCAATAAAAGACTATAGTTGTGTCACATGAAATGATGAACACAAATATGGACATGTGAGGGAGTGAAACTTTTCTCTAGCCCATGCTAAACACATGTTAACCTTGGTAAAAGACTTTACTCTCTAAAATGGCACCCATGTGTACATACTAATATATAGAGGATGGAGTGAAAAATTTAAACACAATTCGAATTCTTTTGAAAGAATTCATGTTCAGATTGCCCACATGCATACAAATGAATTCACCGATGCATTTCCCATATATCAATGAGCTCATGATCCAAATTTGGATATTTTTGGAGCTCATATACCAATTATTCCGAGGAATATTCGAGGGAGAGTTCAAATTCAAATTTGAAAACTGAACCAAACATGCTCAATTTCGAAGTTTGAGTTTGGATTCAAATTCCTCACATCATGTTTTGGATACCGTCCAATTTTGGTGGAATTTGGACGAAGGCGGTGCGGGAAAATTAAAGCACGGAGGGAGGGGATATTTGGGTGTTGTGGTCCCACATGTCAGCCACCCAACAGTGCAAACCACCTCTGTTTTTTATCTTTTCTCGGCTGAGAGCACGCCCACAGCTCGGTGCATCCGCTACCGACGTATTTCTGGTGCCACCTCCTCCTCTTCGGTTGGATTGCCTCTCCCTAATCTTCCCCGAAGGCTGCACAAGCGAACTTCTACTCTTCTCTCCCGCTCGTGCATGTTCTCTGTTTTCCTCCGGCGAAGCACCCAGCCACCGCTCTCTGTTTCCTCCGATCACCCAAGCTAACCCGAGATCGGTTGCTCGAGCTTTCTACAGCAAAAATCATCGCCCACTCGTGTTCTCCCATGCTACCACCACAACTCTAAAGTTTCTAGCTTGTGTTGATCACATTTCGAAGGTTGGCGCCAAGAACCGAGGTGCACACGGCGGACTACATCTCGGGTCACCGTGGACAGAGGGCCACGGCCACTTTCTCCTCCAACTCGCTGCACAAGAAAGGTGAGCTATGCTCCATAGATTGTGTAGCTGAAACCCTCTTAGCAAATGATCAATCGGTTGAGGAGAATTTCACTCTTTTGCAAACCCTAGTGTAGAAGAGTCGAGCTCGGTTCATACCCAAATTTGGTTTGCACGATCAACCAACACTCGAGTTTACTTGCACATAGATTCTACACTCCCTAGCGCCCCTTCTCTACGAAGAACCGAGAAAAAACATCTAGAAATGAGGAAGTTCTAGCCATCTTCGTAGCCGCCGGTGCAAAAGTGCCTCGGGTCACCGTGGAGCCCTCGGTTGCCGGCCTTTTCATGGTGTGTGGAGTCCATTTCCAGCATCCTCGAGCTACCACGGTGCTCACCGAGCAATCCCCGACCATTTTCATGCGGTGTAGAGGAGGAACGACGTCGCCGGAACCCTAGCATGCGCTGTGATCGGTGCGCGCTGTTTTCAGGTGAGCTACGGCCGCCGGCAACCTCACCAAAGTGTTCAGCGGGTTGGAAAAGGGGGGGGGGCGACTAGGAGGCCGGGAGGTGGCCGGAAAGTGGCTTCCAGCGACCCTCGCCAGAGAGCGCCGCCACTGCCCTGTTTAGCGCGAGGTGGAAGAAGGTTATGACGTGTGGGACCCACGGGCAGGTTTTAAACATTTCCAGATTTTCCCAATTCAGTTCAAACTTTGGAGATCCATAACTTTGTGTAGGAATATCAAAAAATTGTCAAATAAATTTTGTTGGTTTTCTCTCAAAGAGTACTATCTAGTGGTGCAGCCCAATGTTTATGAAAATCCCTGGGTTTGGCTCATTAAGTCACTTAAGGAAAATATTGTAGGAATTATTACAGGAGTTCTATTTATTGGAAAATTCCAAAATTTGGGTAGGACATTCTTCCAAAAATTCTTGAACTCCAGTAAAAAATTTCATATGCATTGGACATCATTTGCTTGGTTAAATGATGTGTTCATTCCTTATGTCCCTGAAAAATGGGAAAAATAAACAGAGACATTTTCAGACTTTTTACCGAACCTTGTAAAATCCATATCTCCATGTAGGAAACTCAAAAAATGGTAAAACCAATTCCTATGGACTCAGGACATATTTTACTTCACAAAAAGTCTACTTTGCAGCATAGGAAAGCTCAAGAACTAGAAGGTAAAGGCAGATTAGTGAAAATACATAAGGAATTATTGTGATCACCTTGAGCCATTTCATGAGCTCAATTTTCGCACACTGCCTAAATACCTTCCATAAAAGTTGTGGTAAAATTCTCAGCTTCATTGAACCTTTGGAACTTGAGCTACCATCTTTTAGGTTTAAGTGTTCATATATTGGACTTAACCACATGGTGATTAATAGTACCTCTTTTCACCAAGCTTTCATCATCTATAAGGTTGTAGATCCAACAACATAAACCTTGCTGTTGTTTGTCCCTCTTATCTGTGAGTTAACTTGAACAACAGTTTTGAATCATTTTCTAAATTGCTTTTGAATACATGTGCATTGCAATATAATAGCTCACGTGACATCGACGTTCGACGAGGACTCAATTCCACAGCGAGGATCTCCATCTCGTGACGAGTTTGGCAGATTCTCCGGAGGAAGACTAACTCATAGCTTCTAACAAAACCGTTGAGCAAGGCAAGTCCCGGTTTGCATATCGTTACCGTTTTTAATTTTGCTTTACTTCACCTCATGTGTATTAGACTTGATATTGTGCATTATGTCTAGGATGTTTGAAACCCACTTGCATGGCTATTACGTCCCTGAGTAGAAGGTTTAGTGTAGGCTTTGCCTCGTCGTAGATGCTAGGCTAATGTGGTAGCTAACTCAGTAGAAGTCGAGTGGTAAAAAGCTACTCGCGAGAAAGGTCGAGTAATGGAGTTACTCGCGAGAAGTTGATGATAAGAGCACCCTCACAAAAATGAGATGGGGACGGGGATGTTCCTGTAGGATGGAGCGCTCAAGGTTGGTCTCGACCTGCGATGGGTGTGACAATGCTTGAGACCACATTTGGCCTGGACCGGGATGGTAAGGCAAATGTGGAGGTTGGTCGTAGCCCCATCCATATCAGTTAAGGACCGCGCATATGCGGCCCTGCTGGACAAGATTGAGCTGTACCGGATATATAGTGGGGTATGGGACCCATGAAACCGATGTAACTAGATGGACCGTGATATAGAAACTCATCCTTCACGTGGGAATGGCGTTGAGAAGGCGGGAGGTGTAAATCCTTTAGCGGACAACTTTGACGTGTCCGCGTAGAGGACCATCCTGCTCGGAGCGAAACGTTTTTCTATTTCGGGGTGTCGTGTATAAGGTTTCTGCATACAACATAAGAAAGAGCTCTTGAGAGAGTCTTTCGAGGAAGGTGTATATGTCGTGTATTCCGGGTTGTTATTTATTCAAATCACCGTCGCTCACGAAAGAGGATTGAGCATACTTGCCCACTGCGCCGTGACGTAATAACAAGAGGAACTAAGTCTCTTAACTTGATGTTTATGGATTAATCACTGTATTGGAACCTTGACTGAAGTAGATATAGAGCCAACTAAATTTCTATTCCACCTTAGGATAGCAACATCGGGATAAACATTTCTTGTTTGATTGTGGGGCGTGAGGACCACTAAAATGAAGGCTATTAGAGTCTGAATATAAGGATCAAGTTAGTCAAGCTGCATATTGCAAATTCATGTTCCTACTGTCTTACTACCCCTGCATGTAGATTTACATGTTTAGGATTGACGGTTAAGACTTGCTGAGCCTTAGTGCTCACGGTTGCTTCTGAGTTATTTTTGTAGGTAGCAGGATACCTGCTATGAAGAGGGTTGTTCGGTGAGACGACGTACCTCACGGTTCGTTCAACTCATCGGAAACCTAGCCGATGCTTTTCTTTGGTTAAGCTAGTAGTAAGTGTTCAGGGGCTGAGTGACTTCTCTTCGGCGTAGTTAGGGTCGAGAGTGAGTAGTTGTCCAGTTTTTAATTCCACTACGTATGTACAATATGTTGTAAAAGATCTTATGTTGATTAATAAAATGGTTCCATATGTTTTTAAGTCTCTTTTCATGCATGCTGTTGGGTGCCGCATCGCACGACACGACCC
The DNA here is from genome assembly GCA_030760725.1 of Neostapfia colusana. Classification (NCBI taxonomy): domain Eukaryota; kingdom Viridiplantae; phylum Streptophyta; class Magnoliopsida; order Poales; family Poaceae; genus Neostapfia; species Neostapfia colusana. The sequence continues at coordinate 34,402,904 of JASWHV010000009.1, read as the reverse complement.
AGTGCGATCCCCGGGCCGGGGCCGCGACATGCTGTTGGATGCCGCATCACACGGCATCACCCTCTGCGATCCTGGAATGTGTGGACCCAGTCCCCACAGCCTGGTATTAGAGCCGCATTGAGAATAGCATGCTCAAAAAGAGCCTATTTTGAAAATTTAGAAGTAGTCAAGTGAGGATTAGTCACTATGCCCACATAAGCTCTATTATAGTAGTAGACACTTAAGGTGTAAAAGCTAACCTACTTGTTATTATTCTTTAACGACGCTCCGACGTCAGGTAAGAGGTAAGGTACGCCACCGTAGGCGGATCAATTGCGGTAAGCTCGCCATACGAGAAGTGATATGAGATGGTTACCGTGGCTTGGCACGGTAGTTAATATGAGTCTATGAACCTTTTCATGGTTCTGGGAACATATGAAACCATTGTTCCCTAGTGTGCTTCAGGCAAAATCTAGGATACCCCATCGTGTGGTAAGAAAATGCGATAGTATGTAACTCTTGAACGTTCAATGTTCAAAGGGTCATACGCAGCGCTCTCCATCGGCATACCTCAACGGTTATGAGGCAGTAGGTGGTATCCGTTGGGTTGATAAAATTCCCAACCGTGACAACCTGTTCACGCTCTACTTGGGTCCCCGATCATGTGGCGTGAAAATGCGACCATGTACCTTGAGACGTGGCCTAACTCAAAGACGATCCATATGGAAATATACGGTGCATATGCTTTTAGTACGATATGGACCTGCCTGGGATGATAAACATTTGTGTGACCCATTATTGAGTGGTTTTTTGCAGGTAAATTGACCATGTTAGTGTATTGCGTGTAGAAACCATTTGTGAGTGACCTTTCTAGTGCCACCATTTGAGACGTATGCCGGAATACCGGTTTAGGATTTTCTTTGGTGAGGGCGTAGTACCGGCATTGCATTCAAGTACCCTCGGGCACGTTGACGACCATATCCGTGCCGGAGGAGTTGTCGAAAATTTTTCTAGAAAAACTTTGAACTTGTAAAAGTCATAACTCCTACATCAGAAATGCTATGGAGGCAAATGAATACATTCTGGATTAATTTTTGATTTTACTACAATTTTGTTGTTGAACTCCAGTCCATATTTTTTCTCTAAACTAGTCAAAACCTTTGAATTTCCCAGACTGGTCAGCTGGACCAGAATCTGGACAGTGAAACCGTGTTTGAAGTTTTCAACTCGAATCACTTGGGTTTCACATTATTATGTCATTCTGGTCCAGCAATGGTTTTCAACACCGTAGTTTGGAATGGAGTATAGGATACAATCGACATATCATTTCGAGTGAGGACATGTTTGTTTCTTGTACAATAGCGAGGATACATGCATGCTAACGCCTTAACATCCTGTGGTGACTAACGATAGTCGAAATGAACTTCCATCTATGAATTTTATTACTTTGGAACTCGATTGTGGTAACATGGTCCAGGGATGTGTATGTGTATAAAGTGTATACTTTATCCATATGTGTTAATGTTATGCGTATTATTTGTTCCATTCTCGCACTACTATTGTATAAACTGGATGATGTAAACAAACATGTGCTCATCTTTAAATCATGTGGATGCAGAATGGTACGTACATGCTCTACGCACGAGGAGGGAGGCCCCAGTCAGGGTTTTGGTGATGAGTCTCCACCTCTGGAAACCACGACGCAGCAACAACCCCCTCCGCCACCACCTGAACTTCCAAGAACTCTCGCGGAGGTTCTCGCTGCAGTACTCGGCTCACGCGACAAGCAAACTGAGTCGCTGCGGATGTTGGTGCAGCAGAATGCGTCCCGTGTAGGGGGACGCCAAGATAATAGGCAACGCCAGCCACAACAGAGTTTGTATTCGGACATCTTGGCACGCACCCACCAGTCTTTGCGGAGGCCGAGGAGCCTCTGGAGGCGGACAGTTTTATCCACACCCTCGAGGGGAAGTTCGGTCTGCTCCGATGCACCGAACATCAGAAGGCGCTGTTTGCAGCGCAGCAGCTTCAGGGAGCCGCTGGTACATGGTGGGCAAACTACATCACTGCACTGCCGGCTGGCCATGCCGTCACATGGGCAGAGTTACGGGAGGCATATCGCGCCTACCATATACCTTCCGGTATTATGCAGAGGAAGCTTCAGGAGTTCCTTGAGCTAAAACAAGGCATGAAAAGTGCTCACGAGTACTCCAGGGTATTTAATCAGCTGGCACAGTATGTGCTAGAGTATGTTGTGATGGAGGACCAGAAGTGGAATACATATTTCCGGGGTGTAAACCCCAAACTGATGGTTGAACTCGCACAATGCAACCGTGGCACATTCAATGACATCGTCAATGCTGTGATTGTGCAAGAAGATGCTCAGCACGAGCTCATTTCTGACAAGAGGAAATGCAGCGCACCTTCGAACAGCAGTGGTGGGGCTCCACAGAAGTACTGTGTGATACTGCTCACCATCTGGTCAGATGTGGCAGCCACCGGTGCGACCGCCGCAGTTTCACGATCGTCAATTTAATGCGCCCAGCTTCCGACCGCCATTTCCACCACCGCAACAGCAGAAGCCACGGATGGTCCCGCGTGCATTTCCACTTCCACCACGTGCATCGGGATTCTGTCGACAGTTTGGAGGGAAACTGGCACAATACACGTGCTTTACGTGTGGCCGTGTCGGGCATTTTGCAAAGGACTGCCCCGATCAGCGACAGGGAAGGGGTCAAGCGCCATATCAGGGTGCAAATCAGCCCCGCAACCAACCCAAGAAACCACCACCAAAACCCGGCAATGTCCACTACTTGGCTATCGAGGATGTGCCGGAAGGCGAACCCGTCCTCACGGGTACGTTCTCTCTACTTGACCGTCCCGTAGTCATACTTTTTGACTCCGGTGCCACACACAATTTCATAAGTCAATCTGCTTATGTAATTAAATCTCAATTACATATCATGCCCACCAATTGTCCCTATTTGATTTGCTCTCTATGTGGGAAAATAACAGCTTATAGGATGGTCTATAGAGCACCATTGCAAATGGGTGGGAATCTATATCCGACTTCTCTAACTATATTAAAGAGTCAAAAGCTTGATGTCATTTTAGTAGTGTCATAGCTACACCGCCATGATGCTGTTTTTGGCATCATTCCACAAGTGGTTCATAAACTCTCAACTTCATGAACCACACACTCTCATTCTTGACCGCCTTATACAACAGATTCCAGCTACCTATAACATGGAAGCCACAAAGCTTGAGAATATTCGTGTGGTCCGTGAATATCCGGACGTGTTTCCAGATGATCTCCTGGGCATGACACCCAAGCAGGATGTTGAGTTCAAGATCAAACTTCTGGATGATCACCCGGGCATGCCACCCGAACAGGATGTTGAGTTCAAGATCGAACTTGCACCCGGGACATCACCAATATCACGGAGACCGTACAAGATGGCTCCAGATGAGATGGCTGAATTGAAGGATCAGTTCAATGATTTGTTGAGTAAAGGTTTCATTCGACCGAGTTCCGCACCCTGGGGATGCTCGACACTGTTTGTAAAGAAGAAAGATGAAACCTTGAGGTTGTGTGTTGACTACCGACCGCTCAACGCCGTCACCATCAAGAACAAATATCCACTGCCCCGCATTGACATACTGTTTGATCAACTCGTGGGAGCAAGTGTGTTTTCAAAGATGGACCTTCGCTCTGGGTATCACAATATAAAAATACGAGTGGAGGATATTCCGAAGACAGCATTCTCGACGAGATATGGACAATATGAATATCTCATCATGTCTTTTGGTCTCACCTACGCCCTGGCACATTTTCATGTACCTCATGAACTAAGTGTTCATGCCGGAGTTGGACAAGTTCGTGGTGGTGTTCATTGATGACATCTTGGTTTACTCCAAGTCTGAAGAAGAAAATGCCGAAGACTTGCATATCGTGCTTCAACGATTGCGGAACCATAAGCTTTATGCCAAGTTCAGCAAATGTGAGTTTTGGATCAGCCAAGTGCCATTTTTGGGACATATTGTCTCAGCGGAAGGTATTGCGGTTGATCCAAGCAAGATTGAGCAGGTGCTGAAATGGAAGTCCCCCACATCTGTCCATGAAGTTAGAAGCTTCCTCGGTTTAGCTGGATATTATCGGAGGTTCATCCCGAGCTTCTCCAAGCTTGCTAAACCGGTGAATGAATTTTTTAAGAAGGGGACTAAATATGTTTGTATCTCAGCATGTGAAGGAGTGTTCCAAGCATTGGTAAAGCATCTCACAACAGCCCCGGTCTTGGCTCAACCGGATACGACCAAGCCCTTCGACGTGTATTGTGATGCGTCCGGTATCGGGCTTGGCTGTGTGTTGATGCAACAAGGACGAGTGGTTGCCTATGGCTCACGTCAACTTCGTAACCTCGAACAGCATTATCTGACTCATGATCTTGAGCTTGCTGCTGTGCTATTGGCGTTAAAAATATGGAGGCACTATCTACTTGGAAACTTAGTGCATCTCTACACCGACCACAAGAGCTTGGAATATATATTCACTCAAAAGGAGTTGAATATGCGGCAGCGGAGATGGTTAGAGCTGATCAAAGATTATGAGATTTAGATCCACTACCATCCCGACAAGGCAAACGTGGTTGCCGATGCGCTAAGCTGCAAATCTCACGTCAACAATCTGTCCATCACTCCAATGGAAGAGGAACCGAGTTTATACTTGGTTCCATATGGAGCACTATGTAATCTTGCTCTCATTGCCACCATACGAGAGGAGATTATGGAAGCTCAGAAGAAAGACATGGGAATGTCGCACATTAGGAGGAGACTGAAGAATGGAGAGAAGAAATGCTTAAAAGGGATGAACATGGTATTCTATGGTTTAAAGACCGTATAGTGGTACCCCGTGATATGGAACTTCGGAAGAAAATCTTGGACGAAGCTCATTTGTACAAGTATTCTATTCATCCGGGCAGTAACAAGATGTATCAAGATATGAAAACTAGATTTTGGTGGACACGGATGAAAAGAGAAATTGCAAAGTACGTATCCGAGTGTGATACGTGTCGGCGGGTGAAAGCCGGACAGTTCCAACCGTTGAACATGCCGGCGTTGAAATGGGAGCATATCAATATGGAATTTATAGTTGGATTACCTCTCATGTCCCACAAGCATGATTCAATTTGGGAGATAGTCGACCGACTAACCAAATCGGCGCATTTTATCCCTGTACACACAAAGTACTTTGCCAAGCAATGTGCGGAGTTGTATATTGCAAGTCATGTGCTTGCACGGTGTTCCCCACACGATTATTTCAGATCGCGGTGTGCTGTTTTTTGCTCAATTTTGGGAGCAGCTGCACGCGTCATTGGGGACCAAACTGATCCGAAGCTCCACATATCACCCGCAGACGGATGGTCAAACTGAGCGAGTGAATCAAGTTCTTGAAGACATTCTACGCGCTTGTGCCATCCACCGCGGCAAAAACTGAGACGGTCATTTACCGTTGGCGGAATTTCATATAGTAATGGCTATCAAGCTAGCATCAAGATGGCGCCGTCCGTATAAAGCTCTCTACGGACAGAAATGTCGCACACTACAAAACTGGTGTGAGTCCGGCGAGCGAGTCATATACGGCATTGATCTTGTGAGTGAGGCCGAGGAACGAGTTCGAGTAATACAAGCAAATCTCAAGGCTGCTCAATCTCGTCAGAAGAGCTATGCGGATAAGAGACGCCACCCTCTCCACTTCAACATTGGAGACCATGTTTGTGTCCGTGTCTCTTCGATGAAAGGGGTTCATCGCTTCGGAGTGAAGGGAAAGATTGCTCCGCGATTTATCGGTCTATTTGCCGTCATTGAGAAATGTGGACCCGTGGCTTATCGGTTGGAGTTACCGGCATCACTCTCTGGAGTTCATGATGTGTTTCACATTTCTCAGCTGTGGAAATGCCCCAAGACCCCAGCTGAAATCCGCACCGAAGACCTCGAAGCTCACCAACTGGACCTCATGTATTCGAAGTATCTGATCCGGATTATCGATGAAAAGACTTGCACCACAAGAAACCGGAACTTGTGGTTTTATAAAGTCTTGTGGAGTAATCATATCGCTGAAGAGGTGACATGGGAAAGTGAGGCCTACCTCCGATCAAATTATCCGGACTTGCTGTCATTGTATATCCTGTAATCTTTTACCTCTGTCTCTTCTTTTGTAATCTCGAGACGAGATTCTTTTAAGGGGGGAGGGATGTGAAAGGCCATTTTTACACGGTTGGTGTAGCACCAAAAAATGTGGGGAAAATTCAAATCTGAGCTTGCCACTTGGTTCCAAATATTTCAAATAGCCCTCATACAAAATTCCATAATTTTAGAAGCATGTTTACTGTTTAATTCTATGGTGACATAAAAAACCAATGGAATTCAAATTTGAATTTGGAATTCAAACTAAACTTGATCAAAGGCAGAATTGAATTCCATATTTGAATTATGCATATTTGATTTTGCTTCCCTGCAAATATCTAGGATTTTTGGACAATGTTTGGTGGCAGAATTAAAGGACCAGAAACAGTAGGGGGAGAAGAGAGGATGACATGTGGGACCCCTTTGTCAGTCACCTGCCGTGCACGTCGGTTCAAGCTTCGCTCCTCCTGCCACCACTGCGACGATGCATGCAGCCACCATGACGCCTCTGTCTTGGCGCCCAAGCCACCACCTCCCAGCGTGTTTCGCACTTAAGCCGAGCACAGCCACTCCTTTCGTCGTTCCTACCCGCACGCGGTGAAGAAAACGCGCGCTCTCTCCTTTGTTCTTGCCGCCAGAACAAGCGCCGCCTCCTCCACTCTCCATGCGCTAGACCGAGCTGTTCTCTGGTTGAGCAGGGTCGCCGTAGGTACGGGGTGCAACCGTCGAGCCTAGTAGCAGCCGTTTTCCCTCTCCTGTCCCGATCACCTCCATCTTCTCCCGAGCTGCTGCAAGAACCGAAGCCCGTCTACCCTGCAATTCGGTTCTGAGGTGATGTCATTGTCTAATCATGTTAGCTTGATGCTTCTACACACCCTAGCGCAGCTTCTCGATGAAGAACCAACAGAAATCTTCGAGAAAGTGAGCTGTAATCTGAGTTTTCCCGGCTGCCGATGTGCAAACCTTGTCGCGCCGTCTAGCTACCATTTGCAAGGGTTTCTACCCATTTTAGGATGCAAAACCTTGATCCTCGTATCACCCTGGTTCTCGTGGTGACCTTCCCAACCGGAATACTCTTCTCCCGAGCGATACCGATGGCGCCGTGGTGAAGTTTGCTGCTGCAGCCATCGGGAAGTTATCTCTGGCCACCTAGAGTCGCCACCAACCCCACCATGTTGTTCCTCGTTGAATTTTGGGCACAGGTGGATAAGCACGGGCCGGTTGGAGCACTGGGCAGCGTTGCCGGCGAAGATCCGTCGCTGCTCCGGCGAGGGGGCCGCCCGGGCAGGAGGAAGACGAAGGAGGGGCGTGGACCACCTATCGGTGTCTCCTCTACTGCTTTGGATCTGGATGTGGCACGGGATCGGGTGTGACTTCACGGTTTAACCCCATGGCCCCAGGTATGGCCGCGATGCCACTGGCCCAATTTAAATAGTGGGCCTGGATTCCATTATTTGAAATTTCCTGTTAGCAAATAATTCCAGAAATTCGTCCATCTTGAATTCAATTGCTCCTAGTTGATGTACTCATAAAATTCCAAATAAATATTGGTAGACTCCTCATGTTCCAAACTTTGCAATGATGCAATTTTCTAAACATGAAAGTCTCAGTATTTCTGTAATTAATTCTTTTGATCTAATTGCTTGGGAAATTAATTACCACTGTTCTGTTAATGGGAAAATTCCCAATTTTATCAGAACACTCATTCAAATACCCTTGATCAACAGTAACGATTTCAAGTTCATTGGATTTTATTTCTGGGTCAAGCAGTATTCCAGTTTTCAAAGTTTATGGAAAATTCAAAAATAAATAGAACAAATTTCAGAATTTCTCACCCACATGTAAAATCCATTTCTCCCTGTAGATAACTCAAAAAATTATGAAACAAAATTCGCTAGAACAACGGAGACCTCCTCTTATCAGATCTTTCACTGTTGGCTATGTCAAAGCTACAGATTTAGGATCAAAATTCAGAGGAACCAATTACTTATTGAAGGTTTAGAACTAACAAGCCTTCATGAAACTTTATCATTCTTGGCCCAACTCCTCATGACATCGAGTCTCTCCTGTAGAAATCCCAAAGCCAATTAAGAATCATTAGTAGCAGTAACTATAATTAGAAGCTTATTTCTTATAATATAAGTATCACTTATTTATATAATTGTTGCATATCATATAGTGACCGAGATTGAGGAAACTCCGGAGGCCTTGGACACTATTCCTCCAGAAGCTAACTTTTCCTCTGACTCACAACCAGACAAGCCCCAGTTTGCATTTTATTACTTTTGCAGAGTTTTGATTTGTATCATTTATGTCTAGGATGAGATATGTGCATTAGAGTTAAGGTGATTGACTCCACTTGCATGACCTTAAATCCTATGGAATTTTGGGTAGCCTACAGCTCGATGAGTAGATATTGCCATGCTAATGTGTCAGGATTCCGGTAGAAGTCGAGTAGTTGGAATCTACTCGCGAGATAGGATTTTATCACACATGACTGAGTTGAGTAAAGAATAATGTATGAATATGAATTTGAGACCCAGCAGGGGGATAGGATGCAGCGATACGAGGTCTCACGTGCGTAGCTCTGCTGGTGTCAGTTGCGGACCGATCCGTGTGCGTCCCTACTGGACAGGTTTGAACAGTTCCGGATGCATACTGGCTATATGGGGACAAGGAAACCGATGTAACTGGTTAACCTGGGTGTCGAGGCATACCCTACCGTTTATAGGAGTGTGTTGAGGGCAGCAAGGTGTAAATCTGCCGGCGGGCACAGACACGCTCCGCGCGGGGACCTCCTGCTTGTTACGGGGGGATTGGTTCGGCATTTGGGTTTCCTTTGAAAGGTTGCTGCATACAACAGAGTAGGTTAGTGTGGTTCGCTACACTTCTGAAATGGGTGTATGTGACGTGTTATCCTTGTGTCTATTAATTGCGATCACCGTCCCTCGCGGTTATTTGAGCACGGCTTGTTCACTGCGCTATGACGTAGTAATTAATGAAAGAGGCCAGAAGAATATGATGAATTGAATTATTATTGTGTTCTAACCATGATTGCTGTAGATTGTGCTCACTAAAGTTACTCTTTATGAATTCTTAACCTGCTGCTAATAATCATGAAAACAAGGATCAACATGTAGGCGAGTTCTTTATTTCAAGATCATTTCCTATGACAAGTAACCCTGCATGTAGGGTTCCATATTTAGGTGTGTCGGATAAGTCTTGCTAAGCCATCCTGCTCACGGTTGCTATACTAAGTTGTGCAGGTGAGATGTATGAGGAAGGGTCCGAGGACGAGGCGATACCCCCGTCGGGGTACATGGCCGAGTGAGAGCCCTGCATTCCGCCATGATCTCTGGGTGTATGTTGCTAGTGTGTAGCGTCCCAGGGCTGCACAGCTGCACTTTTGCGTAGATAGGCTGAGAGTTTAGCTATGAATATAACTTCCGCTGTATATTACATTTTGTAAAAGACTTCCGCTGTTTTATATCAATAAAAGTTTGTATGTTTCTTGTATTCTTTTCGTGGTTGCTGTTGGGTGCCGCATCGCACGGCAGCACCTTCTGCGATCCTGGAATGTGTGGACTCGGTCCCCAAAGATCTTGCTCTTGTTATTGGTCATTGTATATCAATAGAAGAAATGTGGGTATCCTCTGTTGTGTTGTCCTCATCAGCTCATCTAGAGATAACTCTATCTTCTCTCCGGAGCCCATCATTTCAACAATACACACTAAATCTTCACTAGAGAAGAGTCTAATAGATGAAGACAATGAAATAACTTGTAAGAGTAAATGACAAAGGATTGTAAAGTCTTTTGGTGATGACTTCATTGTATATATATTGGATAACACAAAGTTGTTGAAATCTTTGTACGGCCTAAAAGTACCACCTAAGTAATGGTACGAGAAGTTCGATAGAACACTAACATTCATTGGATTTGTTGCTAATGCAGCAGACAGTGTGTGTATTACCGCTATGGTGGGGGAGAAGGAGTGGTCTTATACTTGTATGTCGATGACAAACTGATTTTTTATGACCAACCTTAATGTGATTAAAAAGGTCAATGCTTTTTATCCAAAAGTATTGAAATAAAAGATTTGGGGGAGCAAATTTCATCTTAAATATTAAATTGTTAAGAGAAGATAACAACGAGATTACACTTGTGCAATCCTGTTACATGGAAAAGGTTTTGAGTCGCTTTAGATTTAGTGATTGTAAGCTTTCTTGAACTCAAAATGATTCTAGTGTACTATTAAGAAAGAATTATCGTATAACTAGGGATCAACAGAGATACTCTCAAATCATAGGCTTGTAGATGTATTTAGTTAGCGCTACGAGGCCAGATATCTTGTTTGCAGTCAGCAAACTAAGTCGATTTGTTTCCAACCTGGGAGATGATCACAGGTGGGCTCTACAAAGAATAATCCGCTATCTAAAGGGTACATCAAGGTATGGAATCTACTATACCGGGTACCCAAAGGTGTTAGAGGGTTATAGTGATTCAAACTGGATTTCTGATGCTAAGATAAAAGCCACAAGTGGATATGTATTCACTGTTGGAGGTGGCGTTGTTTCCTGGAAATCTTGCATTTAGACCATCACAGCATTAGACACCATCACTTTTAAGCCGATTGGCTGCATGAACTTGTAATGGACTTACCGGTGATTGATAAACAAGTTCCTACTATTTTTATAAATTGTGGTAATCAAACTGTGATTGTTATCAAGATAAAATAAAGTCATCAAGACACATTAAAAGGCAGTTGGAATCTATCTACAAAATGAAAAATCCCGTAATAATAGGGTTGGACTACGTCCAGGCGAATAAAAACCTAGCAGACCCCTACACCAAGAGGCTATCATGAAATATGATAGATGAAGCATCAAGGGAGATGGGCTTGAGACCAACATAAAGTCATACCATAGTGTTAACTCACTCTTTGTTATGGGAGATCTCGTGAATTAGTGTTGAAACAAATTATCGGTTGTCTGAGAGGAGAGTACATATGTACATAGCTCAGTCCGTTGGAGATGAATTTTCTCCTTTCCTGTATTGCAGACTGATTACATCCTAATGTATTCTGAGTGACTTGTATAAGTAGAGATCTTGACCTACAGAGAACATCCTAAGGAATACACCTATATGAGCCTGACTGCTAATTAAAAACTATAAGATCAGGTGATCTCTAGATGCTCATGAAAGGTCGAGCAGTATGACTTATATGCTCTAAACCTAGGGAATGCTTCTGGCAATCCAATATTAATAGACTTTGATGAAACTTGTTCGCACAAAAATATAAATTCAAGGCATAGTTCATTTTTAGTTGTGTATGACTGTAATATCTGTTTTAGATGGATGTTCAACTTAACAATCTCCATCAAAACGCTGATATTTCAAACAGTAGTGGATCTGAGAGTATTTCCTAAAAGGGCATACCCAGTGCTGAAAGCTCCCACACGTTGTGGGGTCTGGGGAAGGGAATTTCTAGGCAGCCTTCCCCTTGCTTATTTTGCAAAGAGGCTGATTCGAACCCAGGACCTCCAGGACACAAGTGGAGAGTATTTCCTATATTTCTTAAATTTGGCGGGGTTTGTTAGATACTTGGGTATGTGACCCATTTATTTAAATAATTTAGTCAAAATAATTTATACTAGAAGGATATTTTAATCTCACATGAGAAATTGAGAGAAGATTAAACCAGTTTATACAATTGGACTATTGTATATCTGTTGTGAAGGTGTGAGAGAGTAAAAGTTGTGCCACACAGACGCGCATGTTGTGCCAAGCCATGTCTCACAGTGTCATACTGGTGCCATGCCATGTTTTGACATTTTACTGATCAATCCAGCCAAATTATAATTAGTAACAGACACGTTAATCGGCAAGTCATAACAAACCAAATTATTACTAGTAGTAGGCGCGTAAATGGTTGATTCATAACGGGCTAAATTATGACTAATAACGGACATGTTAATGATTGAGTCATAACAACTGTATTGATAAACGTCTTAACTCATCTTAATTATATTCATTCCCTCTCACTTCTTGACTCCTCTATAAGTATATCATCCCTTCATGTGAAAGGCGCACAAGAAGAATATCTTCTTTCTTCCTCCTTTACATGGTGTCTTCTGCTGCGCTGGCTCTAAACATTCTAGACTATGTTTACTGTGAATAGGAAACAGAGTGAGCAGGCCTCCAAAATCGATGCACTCTCTAGATCATGCTGCGGGATAGAGAGTGAATATGATTTTTGATTAACTCGCTCGAGTGACTACTCGGTCTCCCATTCATTTCTTCACTATCGTGAATTGATAATTCGAGTGTTCGAGCATGTGATCTGCACTGCAATGTGACTGCACTGTTTTGACAATCTTCTCTCACCAAACAAGATTGACTACTTCGAGCAGCCCAACATATCGATTGTTGGGAATGACGCCACTGGTGCCCTTGGCCTTGGTCCCGCCTATAGGTACTACAATAAGACTAATATTTTAGCTTTAGTAATTTTGTATATTACTATTTTTGAAACTAATAGCATAGTGTCGGTGTTTCGTATATCTGACTAGTAATCGATTGTATCACGCGTTCTACCTCGAGGTGGCCTAGCTAAGAACACAGAAAGATTATTCCAGTTCGGGCAAGAATGACCTACATCCAGCCGGGGTGTCTCGCTTGTTCTTACTCAAGAATTGGGGTGGTTCTTACAAGTGTGAGAGCCTGCCTCTTCGGGTTGACAAGTCCCTCTATTTATATTCTATCTCACTCCCTCGTCTCCCCCCGTACCGTAGTGGGGAGATAAGTCTTGGGCACAGAGGCGGCTTGTCCTGTCGTACGCTTGACAGGGTACTCGATGGAGCCACCGTATTCGTAGCTCGCTGCTACACCTGCTCCCGTCCCGCCGTTAGGGAGTAGTCCATATCGAGGCACACGCACGCTCCGCGTTCTGCTCCTCTTTGGTTCCGTCGGAGGTGACGTGCCTTCAATGCCGAGGCCAGGGGGAGGCACTCGAGTGCCCTCCCACTTGGCTGAGACGGCGTCTGCTCCGTTTTGAAGGCCACCTGCCTCTCTCCTAACCGAGGTCGGGCTCGGGTCCTCCCCTGGAGGCTCTTGCTTCCTTCTGGATCGTCTTGCGGGCAGGTCCAGCATCCCACCTAGGGATTGACCCTCGGGCTCCTCGCACCGCATCCTCCCGAGCTTGGGCTCAGGCCAGCTCCGCTGTCCCTGATAGGTCATCCTTCTGCTGCTTCCCAGAGGGCCGGAGTCCGGAACTACGTAAGTAGCCCCTGAGCCCCTGACCGACCTTGATGGTCAGTCGGGGTTAACTCCAATTGGCTTCCTGCATGATTTCAAAACAAAGAAAACAAACAAGAAAGGTGGTTAGTATTTGACTTATTTAGATAAGCGCGACGTGTGAACCTCTAACGGCCAGTCAATTATTGGTCGTCCCTGCTGGGGTCCTACGGCGAGCCCCCAGGTTCATCTCTCAAGGGGTCGGGTTGTCGTTCATGGAGATTTTTCCTCACCCACCATCCATGAGCCATTTGTGACTCGGAGGGGTTGGGTCGATCGGGGGCTTACCTCGGTGGTTGAGCCCCCGAAACAGGTGAGCTGCCTAACGGGTGGAGCCGAGTGAATATCATTCGTCCTGTTCATTTTGGATGGCAGGAATCATTGGCCCTGCTTCGCACCAAGGGGATTTATGGTCAAGCGTTCAGTGCCCGTGTTTCATTGAATCCTTTCTCGAGGCGTGCGTGTGGTTCCCGAGCTCGTCGGTTGCTCGGGCGGCTTGCTGTCGACCATTCAAGGGGTTACCTTGACGCTCGTGGTGCTGGGACTCGGCTGCAAGTTTAGAAACGTCGGGAAGACATCCTGCCCGAAGTTGTCTTTATCGCGGACTGGATGGCTTCTGAGCCATCTGCTGGCCAGCCTACGAACCTGGGACTTTCGAGCCCATAATGCGGGCTGGAGACCTACCTTGCTTCTATGGCCACGTCGCCCTTTATCTCCTCTGAGTTTAGCCGGTGTTGAAGAGGCGCCGCTCGACTCAACCCATGTGTTGCGCCTGTGGTTCCGCGTCATGGAGCCAAACGGTCACGGCCCAGTGGGGCTTTCGTACCCCTCTGGCTGCTTTCGCGACGAGGAAACCGAGGAGGTGCCGCTCGACTCGCTTCCCTAGCAGCCTATCCAGTTTTAGTCCAGCGAGGGGTTGATTGATGTTGCAACGATGGTTTCCTCGAGTCTGCGGTGGTCATGAGGGGCCTCCTGCTGCCTGCCACCTGACGGTTGTCAGCCTACGGGTGCCGTTTCACCCACTTTATGTCTTCTGTCTGCCCAAATTTCTTTTAGCACTCGCCTGCTTCCCGTGCGCCCGCTTTGCCTTCTCGCCTTCCTATCTCGTGCAGCACTCCCGCCTTTCTCTTGCTTCTCTCGTCTTTCTTTGACTATGTCTTCGTGGTCAAACTCGGAATTCCGGCAGGGCCTCGTCATCGCCCTTCAGGAGATGGGGATGTTGTCGGAGCGCGATGCCCGTGGCATCCGTGTCCCCGTTGAGGAGCAATTCCCCATTCCGCGGGCTGGCGAGATTGTGTAGCTGGGTGCGTTCCACCCGCGCGGGCTTGGTCTTCCGGCACATCACTTCTTCCGTGGCTTGCTGCACGAGTACGGGTTGCAGCTTCATCACCAAACTCTGGATGTCGTGCTCCAAGTGTGGTTGTTCATCATTTTATGTGAAGCCTATTTGGGGATGGCTCCCAACTTCAAATTATGGAAGTATTTCTTCCGCGTGCGGCCGTCATCCAACCAAGCCTTGCTTCCGTCCATGGGGGTACCGTCATCAAGCTACGACGTGGGTGATCGGACATCATCAGCGCGCACCTTCCTCCTCCCCCAATCAGGTGGGAGCGTCAGTGGTTCTATATCAAGAATGATTCTCCCGCCCTTCCGCCTTTCTCGAGCAGGCCTCCTCAGGAACAAGACTCTTGGAAGTGGGGGACCCCGAGGAGGGAGATGGGGAAGCTTGATACAATCCTTCAGCGCGTCTGGGATCTGAGGAGAAACGGCCTTTTTGGCGCCCATCTTCTTCAGACCTTCTTTCGGCAGAGGGTGTTGCCCATCCGCGTCCGGCTCCATACCCTGAACTTCTATAGGGGGTCAAACAATCGATGCAGGGAGTCAACCAAGGAGCTTTCCGAGGAGGAGGTGTCTCATCATTTTTGGGTGATTCTCGGTCAGGCGCCAGCAAACCCTGTTCCCTCGGCATCGTCAGTCTGCCCAAGGTCCCTGAAGATCGGGAGAGGCGGGCATCGCAGGCTGCCTTCGAGGCCGCCAAGAAGCAGAAGAGGGAAGAGGCCAAAGCTCGCCGGATCCAATGCAAGAAGTGGGGGTGCGTGGCATGTGCAGCCAGAGAATCTACTCCCGAGTCATCGTCGGAAGACGACACCGAGTCAGAGGAGAGCGGGGGTAGCCCGGCTGAGGCCCCAACTCCTGCTGCTCAAGTGGTGGTGTAGCGGGCGTCCAAGCCCGTTCGTGATCGGGGGCCGAAGGGGGCAAACAGTGACCCCACTGAGCGTACCTGCATGGGGCCCGCCATCGGCCTCTCGAGGTACCGAGCACCAGATGCTCGGATCGTTGGGGGCCTTTGCCCTGTAGTGAAGGGTCATGGCGGATTGGCGGTCGAGCGTTGGAGGAAGGTCGATCAGGCGCCGATCCCAGTCTGATGGCCCTTGTTGTGCAAGGCCCCTCGTCCTTGGATGCTCGAAGGCCGGAGGCTGCGATTCCAGACTTTGTTCTGCCACTCGCTGCTCCCTGTTCCCTGGAAAGTGTGTCTTCATCATGCGGGTCGTATGCCACTCTTTGGTAGCGGGAGAGGTATTTTCCTTTTCCTCCTGCTTTGCTGTACTCTTATCAACTATGCTTTTTGATCAGTGCTTTTGCACAGAAGGCCTGTTGCGTGCTGGAGGTTCTCTTGGGGGTCGCGACCCCGCTCGAAGATTCGGCAAGGAAGCCTTCATTGTCGGTGGCTGGATCAGCGGGGGGGGGGGGGGGGGGACCTGCCTAGACCTCTGGCCCGGTGATACTTTCGGGTCTTTCTGCCGCCGGATACGTCCACCGTCCTTGGGTGCGAGGGTTGCCGGGGCCGAAGCCAGCAGAGTCACAGAGCCGGATGAGCGGGGGCGAGAGGGTGACCTGGGTTCCCTTTGTTCCCAACTAGTCGGCGTTCAGACGAGTCTCTCGGAGGAGTACAGCCATCTGGACGCCGTGCTTGGGCAATTGTGGGAGGTGGCCCCGAGCGGTCTGGTGAGCCTTTTTTGTTCTCTTCTTGCCATCGAAGGTTCTTGGGTTCTGACGAGAAATTTCTCTCTTGTTGGTAGGAGCTGGTTTGCTGAGCAGCCAAAAACTCTTGGTGTCTTCACGTGAGTGAGGATCGCCGCTGCTGTATGGAGGCCGAGCTGGTAGAGGTGCGGGCGGAGCTCGAGAGGGCCCGAGCCATCACGGAGGGGGCGGCTTGGGAGGCGGCGTCCGCGATCAAAGGGTCGATGTCACCATCCATGGAGCTCGTCTTCCTTTGTGCGGCTGCTGAGACCGTGCAAGAGGACACGGCTCAGACAGCAGAGGAGTTGGTGGCCCACAGCCGGGAGATCTGGGAAGCCCTGGTCATTGTGGAGAAGACGAGGGACCAAATCGCGGGTTGGTCCCTTCTTCTTTTTCTTCTTTTGGCTTCATGCATCCGCGCTGGCTTGACATCCTTGTGGTATGTCTTGTTGTAGAAATGCGAGGGCACATCACCGTTGCTAGAGATCTGGCTGAGGCTTGGGGGGATGTCAAGAATCTGCATGCTCGTCTCTCCGCTAAGGAGCGACCACTGGAGAAGACTCGGCGCTAGGTGGCAGCGACTTGCGATCGGATGTTGGGTCTGGTGCTGACCACCACCTCGGCGGACCTCGCCTCCCCGGAGTCACAGCTTCAACAAGTTACCCATCACTTTGTGGCACTTCAGACGGAGCTCGCCAGCATCTGGGGCGTCGGGCGGTCAATATGTGACCTAGTGCTCGGTGACCAGTTCAGAGTTGAGCTCTCTGGTCGGCTGGTCAAGGCGCTCAGCGTGGTGGATGATCGGCGGTGTTATGTCAGGAAAGCCGGGGTCTTCTGTGGAGCCCGAGTGGCGTTAGGGGTCATGCTGTCTCACTACTCCGCCTTCGATCTTCATCTTCTTCGCGGATTTTGTGAGCCGATAGCGGATCCTGAGGGGACCAGGGATGCGGTTACTCTGGCTGCGCTCTCCTTGGCCGAGCTCATCCCGGAAGAGGTGATCAGGGACGAGACGGACAAGAAACGTAGGAGGAGCAGTCCACATTTGTAGTTAGGATTCTGCCTCGGGTTTCTGTTTTGTTATTTTGCCAGGAGCACTACCCCTCTTTGTGGAATGAATGAAAAAACTTCTTGTGTCTTGGTTGTGTTTAGATCTCTAGTGGATGGGTAGCCCTGCGAAGGTCGGTCTGCTCCACCCGTCGCACGGTGCTACTTTGTATGTAATTTTTTTTTGGTCGGGAAAGATTTCGCCGGTGGCCCCTCCGGAGCGAAACCGAGGGGGATCCTTAGGCGGGTTGTGCTGGCGGCCTGGGCTTTCATCCGTCGCACCTCGTCTGGACAATGGCTACGCTTTGGGTTGTTGTTGTCTCTTGGCCATGGGTTGCGCAGCTCCGGATTTGCTGGGGTCAGGTCCTTTGGTGTGAGCTTTCAGGGCTCGCGTGACTTGAGGGAAGAATCGCCCCCTTTGTCTCGTTCGGACCATGGCTTCGCTTAGGGTTTTTGTTGTCTCTTAGCCCTGGGCCGCGTGGCTCAGGGGCAGGGACCCGGGCGTTTTGTCCGTTACTCCTCTGTTAGACCATGGCTACGCTCTGGGTTGTCGTTGTCCCATGGCCATGGGTCACGCAGCTTGGCTCGGGAAGAAAAGGGGCTCAGGAATTTTGTCCACTATGCCTCGTTTGGACCATGGCTTCACTCCGGATTGTCGTTGTCCCTTGGCCATAGATCGCGCGACTCCGGACTTGATAGGGTCAGATCTCCTGGTGCGGGTCTTTGGGTCTCATGCACTTTTTGCCAAAAAAACGGTGTTCCCTTCGTCTCGTTTGGACCGCAGCTTCGTTCATGGTTTTTGTTGTCCCTTAGCCGTGGGTCGCATGACTTGAGGGGAGCCAGTTGTCTCAATGCGAGCTTCTAGGCTATGCGCAGTGAGTCGCATGGTGCCAGAGGTCGGGTCCAGCTCGGTTATGAGGGGGAAAGACGTTGGAGCGCAAACAGCTTGAAATTCAAAAGATAGATAAGACCTAGCGTCTATATATTAGCTCCACCCAGCTCGGGAGATTTACATGTACAACTTAAGTGACGCCTGGACTACGCTTCTGCGGTGGGCGGCGCCCCTCTTTAGTTATCGGGCGGTATGGATGTCGTCCATGCCACCTTAGCCAAGCCCCTAGGGTGAATGTGGACCATCCTTGTGTCCTTGGAGGGATGATTGAAGATTGGTTGGGAGGGGTTCTTGCCGTGGCTCGATGAGCTGAGCCGAGCGCTGCTGCTGCGGGTCGCAGCTGCAGCCTGCTCGCAACAACGTTGCTCACACAGCAGGGCATGCGAGAACTTAGCCTCCACTGTGATGATTCCCCTGGGGCCGGACATCTTCAACTTGAGGTACGTGTAATTTGGGATGGCCAGGGACTTTGCATAAGCTGGCCTTCCCGGGATGGTGTGATAGGTGCCATCAAAATTGGGGACCTCAAAGGTGAGGGTCTCCGTGTAAAAGTTGGACTCATCCCCGAAGGTGACAAGGAGATCAATATTCCCCAACGGCACCGCCTGTTGGCCGGGGATGACCTCGTGGAAGGGGGCATGGGTCAGACAGAGGCTCGTGCGCGGGATTCCCATAGCGTTGAGGGTCCCAACATAAAGTATGTTGAGACCACATCCTCCGTCCATCAGAACCCTGGTCAGGCGCTTTGAGCCAACGGCAGGGTCCACAACCAGGGGAAGCGTCCGGGTTGTGGAGTTAGGTCGGGGTGGTCCGATCGGTCGAAAGTGACCTCCGCTTTGGACCACCGTAAGAAGGTCGGTATGGTGGGAGAGACGATACTGACCTCTCAGGTCATCAGCTTCTGCCTGCGGTGGATCTCGTAGGCTTGACTCCCTCCGAGGGTCATGAGGCAGCCCTCCGACGTGGGGAGTCTTGGTTCGTCGGGCTCAGGACTCGTCTCGGCGGGCCCCTTGCCCTTGTCTCCCACCGTGCCTGTCTCTGCGCTGACAAAGTGTTTCAGCAGGGCGCAGTGTTTGAGGGTGTGCCTTACCAGGTAGGCGTGGTTGGTGCACGGCTTCTTGAGGAGCTTCTCGAAGTAGTCGGTCTTCCCTGTGGCTGGTCTCTTGCCTTTGTCGCATTCGACGGTCGCGACAAGGTCAGAACCGCTGTTGGTCAGGAACGAATGCATACCGTCGTTCGTTCACCTCCTCTTGTTGCCCTTGTGGGGCGGTTCTTTGTTCCTTGCATCGGGGTTCTTCAGCTTTCGCTTGTCGAAAATGGAACAGACCGCCTCCTCAACAGAGGCGTGGTTCATGGCGATGTCAACAAGGTCCCTCGTGCTTCTTGGCTTGATGCAGCCAGGCTTGTGTACGAGGGACTCGCAGGTCATCCCCGATAGGAAGGTCGCGACAACGTCGGGGAGCTCATTGCACTTCTTCGAGAAGCGCCGGATGTATTGCCGCAAGGTCTCGTCCTGCCTCTGCCAACAACCTTTGAGTTCCCAGGAATTGCCGGGATGCGCATAGGTTCCCTGGAAGTTTCCAAATAATATTTCCTTGAGCTCGGCCCAGTTTTGGAGGTTGTTGGAGGGAAGGTATTCGAGCCATGTGTGTGCTGGCTCGGCTAGATAGATGGGGAGGTATTGGATGATGAAGTCATCATCCTCCGCTCCACCTGCTTGGCAGGCGAGGAGGCAGTCCTCCAGCCACAAGACGGGGTTGGTCTCCCCGCGGTACTTCCTGATGTTGGTCGGGGCCTGGAACCTTTTTGGGAAGGGAGTGTTGCGTATTCCCTTCCCGAAGGCTTTGCAGCTTCGGGGACTGGGACTCAGGCTCCGTATTCTCCCGCGTCCGTGGTTGCTGGCCTGGCGACGCCGTTGGGGTCGAGAGCTGGATGGTGACCCCATGGGGCCTTCCTGGGTTCGCCGCCTGGCCTCGACAGTCTGGCGGAGGTGGAAGGCCCCCATACACTCGCGTACCGAGTTGCGCGAGGGGGGTTGATGACCCGGCCTTCTCAGGTCGGGTTGCTTGGCTTGTGGGCTCGGGCGAAGGAGCTTTCAGTATACTGAGCAGTGGCTGACGCCAAGAGCGCTCAGAGGTCTTGGTGGTCCTTCCGAGCTTCGGGGTTGGTGCTTCAGCATGCCGTGCAGTACAGCGGTGGCGGCCGCCATGTTCTGGTTGGTTCTTTGTAAGTGTGGGGCTCGGCTGTCATTGATGATGTTGGCCTGGACCTGCCAGGCGTGGTGGTGCGTCATGTTTGAACCCGAGCTAGGGCCAGGTCACAGCCGGAGGGCCCTCGTGGTAGCGCGTTGCACCGCGAGCTGGTCGGCTAGGTCGCATTGCCGTGCCTCCGACGGTTCGGGGTCGCCTCGTGGACTCGCGCTAGTTGGTGTAGCGAGCCAGGAGGCGTTGGCTGCTTCAGCGGCGTGACACTGGTGAAACGGGTGGTCATCACCCTTGGTGTCGTAACCAGAGCTGGGGTTATACTCCAGGAGGTAGCGAGGATATGCGGGGGCGTGTTCTATTACCCCCGCGAAGATCGGCGCAGGTGTGTCGTACACGGCGTCTGTGCCATTGGAGATTTGGAACGTGCCGATGTTGCTGGTGAAGAAGTCCAGACTTCCAAACTGGAAGGTCTGTGTTGGGTGAGGGTGAGGTAGGGCCCCTCCTCATCGCTTGCGGTGGCGGTGAACTCGAAGTTGCTGAAGGAGATTGTTTCACCGGGTGCAAGGGTTGATCATGGGGAAGCCATCAAGGTGGTGGAAAGAACGGAACGCGTGGCAGTCCCCCTACCTAGCGTGCCAACTGTCAGTGTTTCGTATATCCAACTAGTAATCGATTGTACCGCGCGTTCTACCTTGAGGTGGCCTAGCTAAGAACACAGAACGGTTATCCTGGTTCGGGCAAGAATACACTATGTCCAGCCATGGTGTACCGCTTGTTCTTACTCAAGAATGGGGGTGATTCTTTCAAGTGCGAGAGCCTGCCTTTTCGGGTTGACAGGTCCGTCTATTTATATCCTCTCACACTCCCTCGTCTCCCCCTTACCATAGTGGGGAGATAAGTCGTGGCAAAAGCGGCTTGTCCTGTCATACGGTTGACAGGGTACTCGATGGAGCTGCAGTATTCGTAGCTTACTGCTACACCTACTCCCGTCCCTTCGTTAGAGAGTAGTCCATATCGAGGCACACTCGCACCCTGCGTTCTGCTCCTCTTTGGTTCCATTGGAGGTGACGTGCCTTCAATGCCGAGGCCAGGGGAGGCACTCGAGTGCCATCCCACTTGGCTGAGGCAGCGCATACTCCGCATTGAAGGACACCTGCCTCTCTCCTACCTGTGGTCAGGCTCGGGTCCTCCCCTGAAGGCTCTTGCTTCCTTCTGGATCATCTTGCGGGCGGGTCCAGCGTCCCGCCTAGTGGTCAATCCTCGGGCTCCTCGCCCTGCATCCTCCCCAGCTCGGGCTTAGGCCGGCTCCGTTGTCCCTCGTAGGTCGTCCTTCCGCTGCTTCCTGAGGGCCGGAGTTCAAAACTCCGTCATATAGGAACGGTTATATTTGTCATATTTGTGAGTTATGTGCCAGTCATTATTTATAATTTATTATGTATTAAATTAAACCATAAAATTGCTTTCCAACAAGATCAATGCGTTATACATACATATGTCTCCTTTAACAAAAAAATTACTATCTGAAGCTGTCAAATTATGAACAGGAGGTGGAAACAACGAAAATGTCAGAAACATGGAGCCTTCCCGAAGCTGCTGCTGCGATGTCAATGTTCATTGTTGCTCGATGACATGAAAGCAACGTGTGCCATGCAGTTCGTCCACAAGAACGTTTGAGATCAAACTAACATGAGCTTCTCCAAAGCATGTTAGAAAACTTTAGCAGTGCAAATGCAGCTTCTCTTTCTTTTTGACTTAGCCTTATTTTTGGGGGAGTACATAGTGAAAAAGCAGTTAACAATTTGACCGGGACAGAATTGTGAGGAGTAATGAAATGGCCAAAGGCTGCAACTGTGCATTAGTGCTTGTTACAAGTCTATATGTTGGTTAGCATTAATCATGCGCGGCCTTTCTAAAAAGACACTAATCATTTCGTTAGAGGGAATTCTCGAGAAGACCTCAGAGGCCACTGACTTGATTCTACTGACAAAAACATTAGTCGGGATCAACACTAAGGAAAGCCCTGATTTGCATCAAAATTCACAAGTTTATATTTGTATACACTTTATATTGACTAGAATATTATTTTGCATTAAGTCTAGGTTTGTATGACACTCCATATGTATGACCAATAAATCCCTGGAGTATTGGTTACGTTAGGTTTCACTTAATTGTAGTTGCTAATGATCAAGTTAAGAAAAGTGGATTAAAGAGGCATAACTCGAGTAGGCCGTTCCCTACTCGTGAACAGGGATTAAGGGGGATGAATCGGAAGAGTTGGGAATTGATCCACTTAATTGGGGAATGGAGACTGGGCAGTATGGATGGAATGCTCAAGGGCGTGGTCTTGTGAGCATAGTCCCTGTCTGAGTCATTTGAGGACTGTTCTCGTGTGCGGCCCCGCTAGACATGTGTGACCTTGTACCAACTGCATACTGCACATATGGGACCCAGGAAACCGATGTAACATGTTAACATGGGTGTCGAGGCAATCCCCACCATCTCATGCAGATGCTGAAAGGGGAGAGAAGTCGTCACTACGAGGGTTTGCCGTAGGTGAGACTTACTCCAGGTCGGTGGGACCGGTTTGACATGTGGGTGTCTTGTGAAAAGTTGCCACATACGATGTTGAGGGGATTGGTTGACCACCTTTCTCGGACGGGCGTATGTGTCGTGTCATCCGGGTGTTACCGATTTGAATCACTGTTGCTTGCAGTAGTGAGCATACTTGTACACTGCACTGTGACGTAGTAAGAAATTGTGGGAAGGGTTAATATGCTTCATGATTGATCCACATATTGGAGATTAGGGATGATAACTACCTTCACTAAATTTATTTTCTACCTTGGGCTAGGGGCATCGAGACAAAGCATTTCTTGTTTGATAGTGAAGTATAAGATTTAACTTCTATTCATAGCTACTGCTATTTAGGTTCCTTAATTGGCTTTGGAATTTTTCCAGTGGATACTAGACTCTATAAGGATGATCTGAGCAAAATTTGGAGAAATTTCATTGAACCTTGTGGTCTCCAAAATTCCCACAAGTACAAAGCTTCTCTGAATTTTGATCCCAAATCTGAAGTTTTGACATGTCTAACAGTGGAAGATCTAATTAGAGCATGTCTGTATGGTTCTAACAAAGTTTGTTTCACCATTTTTGGAGCTAACTACAGGGAGATATGAATTTTTGAAGTTGCTGAACAATTCTAAAAAAGTGTCTTTTTGGTTTGAAATTTTCAAATACAGGCTGAACTTGGGAAGACAATTTAGCCTAGCAAATGAAATCCAATGAAGCTCAACATTTTACAGGAGATCACTAATATTATGAGGAATCTTCTGGCCAAATTTGAGGAAATTCCATAACAGGGATCTTATGGAATTAATTCCCAAAGATTTAATTTTGATAAATTTTGAAGAAAATTCCAGAGATCTTCAGATCAAATTCTCTGCATTTCTGCAAAGTAATGACTGAGAGGAATCCAACAAAATTTGTTTCATCAATTTTGGACATTCCTACTAAAAGTTATGGGATTTCAAAGCTGATTTAAATATGAAATTCGGGAAAAAGATTAAACTCTGTTTGTGGGCCACACCCGTGGCGCTATCCACTCAAATGGTGGCAACACCGAGGCCACAGGGTTGTTTCCGTGTTGTCACAGAAAATCCCCACGCCACACGGGATCCTCCCGGTTTCTCCCGCTCACTGACTATCGAGCCGCCCCCCCCCCCCCCATCTTCTTCCTCCTCGCGCCTCCCCGCGGCTGCCCTCGCTAGAGAGCTCGCCGGGACGGTGTTCCCGTGCTCCAAACTTTACCAAACTCGCCGCCTGTGAGTTTTACACCATGCTGAACACGATGATGGTGTCGGGGAAGGGTGACAATGACCGGAACAGTGCTCGCACCTGTGGCCATGTCGAGTTCCACTTCAGTGACCTCGTTCTCACTTGGCAATGGGTCATTCGGGCTAGGGTTTGCTCCAAAAGCACCAGTGAGGCATGGACAACCTCGAACTATAGCCCGCTGTCCATAAAAACCTCCGGAGATGGGACCTCACCGGTGACCCGAGCCCGCAAAACGACGGTGGCAACAAAAACTTGAAGAACTCCTCCGGTCCTTGATTGTTTCGAGCGCCGTTTGATCGAGAAGGACCGTAGAGACCTATCAAAACTTCTCCTAGACCAGAATGACCTCTAGCTACACCTGCGTGACGAATTTTGTTGTAGATCGAGGGTCATCGCTATGAATTAAGGTTTGGGAAAACTCAAAATTCTAGCTACCGGCGGAACCAAATGAGGAACGGTTTTCAGCTACACCATCTAGGCTGTCACGCGCACCTTTTTCATACAGGGAACCAGAGATGACGAAGGCCGTAGCGTGCTGGTGACGGTGAGGCCGAACGGTGCTCCTCCAGTTCACTTCGGCACTCGGCAGCGATCGTCCGATTGCGGCTACTTAGAGCAAACAACCTTGGTGTTGATGTGGTAGACCACTAGAGCACGTCGTGGTGCTGCTTTCTTGCGTTGGGAGCTCGAGCCACCAAGGAACAACCGAGCCGGGTGATCGGAATAGAGAGGGCGGCACCGAAGGGTGTTCTTCGCGGAAGAGGACGGGAAGAGCTGTGAGCGAGCGAGAGAGGCAAAGAAGAACTTCGGTGCTGTGGCTGTGGCGTGTTGAAAGGATCAAGCAAACAAGGAAGCAGGAGCTGTCACGGTGAAGGTGATCGGGAGTGGGCTGCGCCGGGAGCTGGCGAGCGCTCGTCTGAAGCAGAGGAAACCATGGCCTATTTGAGTTGAAGTGTGGCTGACATGTGGGCCCCCCTCCCACCTAATTCTCCACTGATATTTTCCCTTTGGTCTCCAAATTAAAAACCTTGCTTCACCTCAAAGTCATGGGTTTGAAATGTTGAATTCAACTGAATTCATTTAGCTCAAGGAATTTGAATGGCAATTGGGATTTTGAATTTGAATCTCCCTCCTCCCATTGCTTCAACAGAATAGCAAACCAAACTCAAATAATTCTGAATTTTGTCGTGGATGCTAATTAAAATGTGGGGAACACATTTGTGAAACCAATTTGCCACTTTGGAGGATTTTGGATTTGAAACTGAAATTCGAATTCAAGTTTGAGGGCTTCCTCTATTAATTCCAAACAAGTAGCAGAACCCCTCCAAATTAGCTGAAATTTGGGAGGTTTAACATTTGAATTATGAAGACCCAAGTTATGAATTTAGATCTCCATGTTTGGAAGTTTTTGGGAAGTTTGAATCATCACTTTGAACTCACACCGTAATATTTCAAAGTTTCAATTCCCCTCATTTTTCCTAAGTGTGAATGTGCTAAATTCCTTGTTAGCACTTTTTGGGGATTTTACATTAGTCCTCTATTTCCAGCATTTTAGAATTCCATGTGTAGGGTTACGGTAAGTCTTTCTGAGCATAAGCTCACGATTTGTTGATCCATTGTTTTGCAGGTGACGTTGCATAAGGCACCGTTAGGGAGGAAGGGTGATCCAATCAGGGCAGCACCTAATGAGGGGTGTGAGTCTCACTTGGAACCCTGCACGTCGCCGTGGTGTTGTGTCTTGCTAGTTTGGAGCATCTGCGGGTAGGATTGCTTCCTTTTGCTTAGCGTAGGCTATAGCTCGTGAGTTGTATTCTTATCTTTCCGCTGCAATGTACGCCTGCACATTATTTGTAAAATGTGACAATAATATGTATTAAATACATATATTATTGTGTATGTGTGCTTTTCGGTCATGTTCTGTTAGATGTCGCATCGCAGGACACCACCCAATGCGATTCCTGAACTGTCGGGGTGGTGGTCCCCATAGACGTGGTATCAAAGCCGCATTGAGAATAGTGCATTGGAAAAGACAGGTATTTTAAAAAATTTAGAGTAGACGAGTGAGGATTCGGTACTAGGCCCACATAAGGTCTACTATTAGCATAAGTGATGTATGGTGGCAAACTAACTTACTTGTTACTCTCTTTTGTAATGATGCACCGCCGACCAGGTAAGAGGTAAGGTACGCCACCAAAAGTGGATCAATTTCGGTTAGCTCCCCTGATGAGGAAAGTGGTTCAGGGAAGAGATCTCACAGCTCGGTGTGATACGTCAATATGGTTACTCTTGAACTCTTCATGTTCCTGAGCTCATATGCAACGCTGGTCCCTGGCGTGCCTTAGGCAGGAAAGTGGAAACCCCATCGTGTGGTCTGTAACGTGATAGTGTGTTCTTCTGGAATTAGCCTAGGAGGACATACGCAGTGCTCGCCATCGGCATGCCCTGGTGGGCAGTAGGGGGTATCTGTTGAGTTGATGAAATTCCCGACCGTGTCTACTCGTACACGCTCTATTTGAGTCCCTTGTCGTGTGGTGTGGAAACACGACCACGTTCCTTGAGACGTGGCCTGACTCAAGGACGACCCGTATGAAAATGATACGGGGCGTATGTTTTTCTTACGATATAGACCTGCTTAGAATGACAAACATATGTGTGCCTCCTTATTGAGTGGTTTTATGCAGGTCCACTAACCATGTATCCATACGTAGAATACGTTTGCAAGTGGATGATTCTAGTGCCACCAACAGAACGTATATGCCGGATGTAATCCGGTTAAGATTTTCTGTTTTTGGTGAGGAACGTAGTACTGGCATTATCATGAAAAAATTGCATCAACACCTCGCTCATCTCCTAAACTTGAAGATTCTATAAGATTGAATGAAGAAAGTTCAAATCAATTGGTTAAAACGTGTTTAGGAGCCAACTCAAGGGTATGTGAGTTTAGAGAGACCCAAAAACAGAGTCCCCTGTTTTGGCGGTGTTTCTGCTGAAATTTACATAGGGTGTTACTCATTGTATAACAGACCAATGGTGGTGTGTGATATAGTTTTGGAAAAGTGGAGAAGTTCTCTAATACTTTTCTATAAACCTCCAGGACAGAAACACACTTAAATTTGGTCGAAAGCCTTAGGAACCAAAACTGCTACAATTGGGTAGAACCTGAAACAGAGTCTCTGAAATTCCACCATAACTCTGGGTGGAAAAATCTCTAAGGGTATTGTGATACATTTCTGGAAAGTGCATGAGATATGTTACAACTTTGAAATTCAAAGTTTTTCCAAAACTGGAACAGAATTAATTGGAATTGTGGATTGAAACTAGGTACCTCTAGGGAGGTGCTGTCAAAATCCTGCCAGAAATTCTGTTAATGTTGAACCATCTTATATTTAGATCCAGAAATGCAAAGGGGTCATATAAATAAATTTTTGGAAATATTGGGAAGTTCTTTACAATGTTTCTGTTCAACCTCAGGGCAGAATCCTCCTGAAAAGTGGTGAAATTCGCAGTACAAGTGAAACTGTTCAGAGTACCCAAAGGCTGTGCATAGTTTCTTTACTGAGTTGGATTTTGCTTATAACTTCCTGTATAAGAATTGTAAAAGGTGAAATTTTACAATTCTAGAAAGCTTATGAATCGTTCTTCAACTTTCTAAGTATGGGTTTGGTCCATACATGTTTATAACTGTATGGAAAGGTTGACCCAAAGTGAGCACTTACAGTGGAGGTGCTGCTGAAATTCTTCCAGAATTTCTGTAAACTCTAGGAGCTCATAACTTTCGATCTAGAACTTATTTGAATGCAGATAAACACTCGTTGGAAATATATGGAAGTCTTATCCAACTTTTCTGTTCACCCCCTGTGGGGGCCACCCTGTGGTTCTCCCACTCCGTGGTCGCAAAGGGTGGTGCCGTGCGATGCGGCACCCAACAGCACACAAGAAAAGATTAAGAACAACATATAAACTTTTATTTACATAAAACAGCGGAAGTATTTTACAAACTTTTGTACAGCGGAAGTCTTATTCATTGCTAAACTCTCAGCCTAGCTATGCAAAAGTGCCACCATCCAGACCGGGGACGCTACACACTAGCAGCAATCATACGGTGGTCACGACGGCATGCAGGGCTCCAGCTCGGCCGTGTACCCCGATGGGTGCATCGCCTCATCCTCGAAGCCCTCCTTGTACGTCTGACCTGCAACATCTTAATATAGCAACCGTGAGCACGATGGCTCAGCAAGGCTTAACTGTCACTCCTAAACATGAGACTCTACATGTCGGGATTCTTAATATAGGAAAAAGATATTGCGATAAAGACACGCCTACATGTTAATCCTTACTTTCAGTTTTCCTCAGCAGATTAACGTGCCTTAGGCAGCCCTCACATCGGGAGTCCACAATTGAACAAGAAATGCTTTCCTCCGATGTGGTTATGCCCAAAGTGGAATATAAACTTAATGAGCTCTACATCTACAGCATACATGGTTTCAATACAATAATAGATCAATGCATCATATTCTTCTAGCCTCTTTCAATTCTTACTACGTCACAGCGCAGTGAACAAGCGGTACTCAAATAACCGCGAGAGACGGTGATTGCAATCAATAGACACCCAGATAACACGTCACATACACCCACTTTCAGAAGTGTGGTGCTTCATACCTTCCTACTCTGTTGTATGCAGCAACCTTTCAAAGGAAAAAGGCCGGAGCGTTGGTGATGCGAGGGCCTCATGGCCTCATCGAGCCAGAATCACGTGAGGGGTGCTGCGTTGCACAGCACCGGATAACACACATAAAATGGTACAAAGCGGAAGCAAAGTTTATTACATAAACGAGTTTATGAATATTTTTACAACAAAATATGTTCAGTCTACACTCACGGGCGTATACTATGCATCGAGTTCATGTTCAGCCCGTGAACGTGTCCCCGCTAGCACACACACACACTAACACGGCGGTGTGCACGAATCCCACTCGACGGGGTTTCCCTCTTGGGGTTCCGTCACCTCCTCAGGATTCCCTTCCTCATAACACCCTGCAAAAGCTTCAAACACAAGCAATGAGCACGATGCCTCAGCAAGTCTGACTCGTCTCTGCTATACATGAAACTTCTACATGAGGGATTACAGGGTACATGAGGCAAATAAGTTGCAAAGGACTCGCCTAATTATTTGAACCTTACTTTCAAGTTTTAGCAGCAAATTGTGGAGAACCTCACGCTAAGGCACATGAGAGAGCCGCAATAAAATAAGAAATGCATTTTTCTCATGTACTTTGCCCAAGGTTAAACAGAACTTTAATTAGCTCTATACTATAGCACTTCATTAACAATCAAGGTCCATCCTTCAAATCAGCAAACTTTTTAACATGTATATAGCCTGTTCTTTCTACGTCACAGTATAGTGAACAAATGGTACTCACCGACCGCGAGGGACGGCGATTATAATCGATTTACACCTGCAGGGTTACCCGAATAACACGTCACGTACGCCCGTACTCGATGTTGCCTACAGCAACCATCACGGACATCGTACGAAACCACCTTTCACCCGTCAGCCAAACGTTGAGACGGTCCAATCGTCCCGAGCAAGAGGTCTCTGCGCGTGCATCCACAGTGTCGCCAGCTGATTTACACCTCAAGCTGTCAACCTACCCTCTGAACGACCAGCAATGCCTCAACGCCAAGCTACCCAAATTACATCAATTTCCCGGTTCCCATATATCCGGTAGGTCTTCGGTACTGTTCTAGCTTGTTCAACATGCCCGCACATGGCTCGGTCCTCAATCGACACAAGCGGAGCTAGGGCGCCCAGGCCCCAATGTCCTGCTGTCCTTACTCTCCGCTCGGTCTCATTTTTCTTGCCATGTGTTTCATTTGCTATCTTTACCTGAGTAGTGTGCCTCTAGCCTATTCTGGCGAGGAGTTCCAACTACTCGACTTGTACCGAATCCTAGACTATCTTAGCATTGCAGTAGGTAATCAAGGTTTAAAAACCTAAGCCCAAACCAGGGTTTTCTTGGCTATGCATTTGGTTTTTCAAACAAGACGCTAATGCAAAATTGAAGTGGATGCTCAAAGTAAGTTCTCAAAACAGTAAAATTGATAGAAAGGCTAATGCAAACAAGAGCTTGCCTTGCTTCTGTTGGTCGTAGGCTAGCTGTTCCTCTGGAGTGATGAAGTCTAATACTCCATGCTCCTCCTCAACCTTAGCGACTACATGAGATAAATACAATAATGTATCAATTTGAATGCATTTGAATTTGAAGTTGAAATTGTGAAGACTATAAGTCTTGCTAGACAGACCCAATGACTCTGAAATTTTTACTGTAGTTTGGATACAACCTAAATAGAGACTTGACCAAGTTTCATTTGCAGCAAAGCTCATTGGGCCATCCTTAAATAATTGTGTACTTGAGCTTAATTGGAGCTTTTAGGGTGTTCTAGGGATTTTCATGGAGCAAGCCATGACTTTGTAAAAATTAGATTTTCAGAGTGTTCTAATGGAGTTGTTTTCACTTAATTTGAAGGTTCCTAACCAAAGATATGAGCTAAAAAAATTTCAGAGAAAATCTGAAAATGTTTCTGGACATTTTCCATTTTCTCTGGAACAGTTTTATTAATCACACCATTAGGTCGATCAAATGAGCTTGAATGGATCTGACATTTTTATGGTAGCTCAAAGATATTATGATGAACATTCTGGACAACTTTCATTATTTTCCTCCAAAAGGTTCTCCAGTAAAAATTCTAAACAGTTTAAATTTTGAAGAATTAATTCTGGAGAAATATGGATTTTCATAAAGTGAAACTTGATTTGTTGGAAAGTACTCAGAGAGATGAATCCAACAAAATGTGTTTCACTTGATTTGGAGTTTCCTAGCCAAAGTTATGTGGGTTGGAAGTTGAACTAAATCTGAAAATCAGTGAAAAATTTAAACGGCTGACAGCCGGGCCACAGCACAGCGTCGTCTTCAACCTCCCGCCGGCGCCCGAGCGCGTGACGGACAGAGGCCGTGGTGTGGTCCGTTCTCCGGCCACGGTGGACCATTTCCTGTGATCCTTCACGCTACACGCTCCTCAGACCAAGCCCTAGTGGCCGGACAAGGTTGTGCAGCATGCCATCGCCGGAAACCCGGTCGGCATCGACGGCTGCGATCGGTGGTGCGGCGTCAATGATGACCAATGCATCTCATGCCTATCTCGATGCCTGAAGCGGCCGTAAAGCACCACTGGAGCTCGAGGAAGATGTTGGTGCACTCAAACCGCATGGAAAAAGACCGGAGCTATGAGCTCAACGGCGACCCGAGCCATTTCGGCTGGCGGCGGCAAGTTTGAGTTGCTCAGTCCATTGAATGAATGTTTCTTCGTGGATTTTGGTCAGGATGGTTGTGAGGGACCCTAGATGCTCTAGCTCAACCATCTTTGGGTATGATCAACCATACAAGATGAATTTTCAGTTCTTGTGGGCTTCGGTTAAATCCGGCTATCCTCGGAAAACCTAAAATTCCGGCTAGCCGACGCTAAGAGAGAGCTAGGGAGTGCGGGGAAAGCTACTAGACCTCGATGCTAACCTCAGAGACTGGTTGGCTGCACCGGAGAACCTTGGAGCTGCTCGGACGACGGTGTCAAGTCGGAGGCGCTTCGGGGTGAACATAGAAGTGGAAAATCGGCTCACGAAAGCTCGAGTAAAGCTGATCACGAGAAACTGAGGGTTGGAGCACGTCGAGCAAAGGTCGGCGGTGCCATTTGTGGCCTCAGCTTGCAGTGGAAGGTACATGTTTGGCTGGTCGACGGCGACGTGGTGGTTTCGGGTGTGCGGTGGCTCTCTTCGGGTTTTCAGCACGAGGAGGCGTCGGGACAGAGGTGAGAAGACCTTGTGGCGCCCGGGACCGGATGATAACGAGCTGGGGACGTCGGTTGGCAGCTGGGATCGCCGATCAGGAGGTGGCAGCGGCGAGCAGCGCCATGGCATCCGCGTGAGCGCGCGCAAGACCCAAGCCCCGGGTTTTTCAGTCGGTTTGCTCGTTTGTGGAGCTAACAAGTGGGGCCCACCCCTAGTTTTATCCTCTGAAATTCAATTTTCCTACTGCTCTAAACAGTAATGCCCCTAATACCCTTTGCAATCTGAATTATCCACCAAATGCCCATTTGAACTTGATAGAATTCAAATTGTGAAGTGTTTGAATATATTTATAGCACATAAGCAGTTTGAAATTCAAATTGAATTTGAATTTGCTAAACTTGGCTCATGTAAAGATCAACTCCAAATGGAGTGAAAATTGGTGTGTGAGCTCACAAAAATGTGCTGAGTGTGAATATGCATCCCACTTTTGAATTCATGGGATGAAAGGAGTTTGAATTTGAATTGGAGTTCAAATTAGCCTCCTTCTCATTATACCCAAAAATTCCTCAAAAGGTTTTGGATTTGGGTGAATTTTGGCATGAGCATTCCTAGCATGGTGTAGGAGTTTTCCATATGCCCAGACCCTATATGATGCATGTGGGAAATACCACTTTTGCATTTTGTGAGTTTATCCTCTAATGGCCATATTGATTGTGATTACTTGCTCTTCAAATGTGTTCATAAGTTTTCCTTAAATGAGGTGTGTGTGGGGTGTGATGAACACTTTGAATGTGTGCAAAAACTTAAGCCCTTACAGGTGAGAGCAAAAGACATGACGAGATATTCATACAGCCCATATCTCGTCGAGAAGGTTGACTTCGGAATATCCTCCGCTCGGATTTTTATTTGATGATATTCGGAGCGAAGATCCATCATCGAAAATGCACTTGCACCCACAAGTTGATCCAATAATATATCGATGCGGGGCAGTGGATATTTATTTTTGATGATGATCGCGTTGAGAGGTTGGTAATCCACACACAACCTCAAGGTTTCATCCTCTTTCTTCACGAACAGCGCCGAGCATCCCCATGGTGAGGAACTCGGCCAAATGAAACCCTTACTCATCAAATCATTGAGCTGCTCCTTCAATTCAGCTAGCTCATTCGGAGCCATTTTATACGGTCTCCATGATATTGGAGTCGTCCCGGGGACAAGTTCGATCTTGAACTCGACATCCCTTTCGGGTGGCACGCCCGAGAGATCATCCAGAAACACGTCCGGATATTCACGGACCACACGAATATCCTCAAGTTTTGCTGCTTCCGTGTTATATGTAGCTGGGATTTCTTGGACCGAACGGTCAAGAATGAGAGTATGTGGTTCATGAATTGGAGAATTTAAATGAACCACACGTGGAATGATGTCAAGAACAGCACCATGGCATTGTAGCCATGACATTCCTAGAATGATATCGAGTTTTTGACTTTCTAACATAATTAGAGAAGTTGGATATAGATTCCCACCCAATTGCAATGGTGCTCTATAGACCATCCTATCAGCTGTTATTTTCCCACCCGGAGAGCAAATCAAATATGAACTTTTTATGGAAATGATAGGCAATTGATATTTAATAACATAAGATTGACTTATGAAATTATGGGTGGCACCGGAGTCAAAAAGTATGACTACAGGATGATCTAATTAAGAAAACGTACCCACGAGGACGGGTTCACCTTCCGGCACGTCTTCGATAGCTAAGTGGTGGACGTTGCTGGGTTTTGGTGCTGGTTTCTTGGTGGCTGGTTGTGGGGCTAATTTGCACCCTGATATGGTGCTGGGCCCCTGCCCTGTCGCTTCTCAGGGCAGTCCCTAGCAATATGCTCGACATGACCACACGTGAAACACGTGTATTATGTCAGGGTACCTCCAAATTGAGGACAGAATCCCAGTGCACGCGGTGGAAATGGAGGTGCACGCGGGACCATCCTTTTGATGCTGCTGTTGCTGTAGTGGATACGACGGTCGGAACCTTGGCGCATTAATTTGACGACCGCGAAACTGAGACGGTCGCTCCAGTGGCTGCCATCTTTGACCAGATGGTGAGCGATACACCATGCGGTACTTTTGTGGCGCCCCACCACTGCTGCTCGCCAGCGTGCTGCATTTCCTCTTATTAGAAACGTGCTCATGCTGAGCGTCTTCTTGCACAATCGCGGCATTGACGAGGTCGTTGAATGTGCCGCAGTTGCTTTGGGAAAGGTAAATCTTCATTTTTGAATTCAGGCCCTGGAAGAATATATTCCGCTTTTGTTCTTCCGTCCCCACATATTCTGGCGCATATTGCGCCAGCCGGTTGAATGCTCTGGAGTACTCACGAGCACTCCTTTCGCCTTGTTTCAGCTCCAGAAACATCTGAAGATTCCTCTGCATAATTCTGGGAGGTATATGGTAGGCGCGGAACGCCTCCCGGAACTCCACCCAAGTGACGGCATGGCCAGCTGGTAATGAGACGATGTAGTTCGCCCAACATTACCAGCTTCCCCTTGAAGCTGTTGCGCTGTAAACAGCGCTTTCTGGTGTTCGGTGCACCGAAGTAGACCGAACTTTGCCTCGAGAGTGCGGATAAAGCTTTCCGCCTCCAAAGGCTCTTTGGCCTCCGTAAAGACCAGTGGATGGGTCGCCAAGGAGTCCTAGTGTGAACTCTGTTGGGGCTGGTGTTGCCCATTGTCTTGGTGTCCTCCCTGACGGGACGCATTCTGTTGCACTAGCATCCGCAGCGACTCGGTTCGCTCGTCGCGCAAGCCGAGTACTGCGGCGAGAACCTCCGCGAGATTTCTTGGAATTTCTGGCGGTGGAGGAGGTGGTTGTTGCTGCGTCATGGTTTGCTCCAGGGGTGGAGACTCATCACCATGACTCTGGCTAGGGCCTCCCTCCTCATGCGTCGAGCGTGTCCGCACCATTCTGCATTCACACCATTCAAACGATCAGCACATGTTTGTTTACTTCATCCAGTCTATATAATAGTAGTGCGAGAATGAAACAAATGACACGCATAACATTCACACATATGGATAAAGTATACACTTTATGCAACATATACATCCCTGGACCATGTCACCACAATCGAGTTCCAAGGCAATGAACTTCATGGATTGAAAGTTCATTTCGACCATTGTGGGTTGCCACGGGATATTAAGTGCGTTAGCATGTGTATATCCTCGCTATTGTACAAGACCCAAACATGTCGTCGCTCGAAATGATATGTTGAATGCTTAATATATTCGAATCCAACCCACTGTTTTACAAAAGCCGCTGGATATCAAAATGGGAACCAAGTGATTTGAATGAAAACTTCAAACATGGTTTCCCTGTCTAGATTCTTGTCCAGCTGACCAGTCTGGGGAATTTAACTGTTCTGACCACTTTGGAGGCAAAATATGGACTGGAGTTCAACAACAAAGTTGTAGTAAACTCAGAAAGGGATCCAAAATGTATTTACTTGTCTCCATAGAATTTATACTTTAGGAGTTATGATTTTTACAAGTTGACAGTTTTCTATAAAAATTTTGACAGCACCTCCCCAGAGGTACCTAGTTTCAATCCACAATTCCAATTAATTATGCTCCAGTTTTGGCAAAACATGGAATTCCAAAGTTGTAGCATATCTCATGCCATTTCCAGAAATGTCTCATAATGTCCTTAAAGATTTTTCCACCAAAAGTTATGATGGAATTATAGAGACTCTGTTTAAAGTTCCACCCATTTGTATCATGTTTGGTTTCTAAGGTTTTTGACCAACTTTAATTGTGTTTCTGTCCTGGAAGTTTGTAGAAAAGTTTTAGAGAACTTCTCCACCTTTCCAAAACTGTATCACACACTTCCATTGGCATTTTCTATAATGAGTAACACCCTGTACAAATTTCAGTAGAAATTCTGCAAAAACAGGGGATTCTGTTTTGAGTTTCTTTATACTCACATACTAGTGAGTTGGTTCCTAAATACGTTTTAACCAATTCATTTGAACTGTATTCATTCAAAATTTTACAACATCTTCAAGTTTATGGTATGAGCGAGGTGTTGATGCAATTTTCATGACAATGCCGGTGCTACGCCCTTACCAAAAAAACCTAAGCCGGTATTCTAACATATACGTATCAAATGGTGAAACTAAGAATGTCGCTCTCAAACGATTTCTAAACGTCATGCTCTAACGTGGTCAATGTACCTGCAGGAAACCACATAATAATGGTGCACACAAAGGTTGATCATTTCAGGCAGGTCCATATCATAGTAAAACCATACGGTCCGTATCATTTCCATACGGATCGTCCTTGAGTCAGGCCACGTCTCAAGGTACATGGTCGTGTTTTCATGCCACATGACGTGGAACCCGAGTAGAGCGTGAAAGGGTTGTCACGGTTGGGAGTTTTATCAACCCAACAGATACCACCTACTGCCTCATGACCGTTGAGGCACGCCGATGGCAAGCGCTGCGTAGGGCCCTTTGAACATTGAACGTTCAGGAGTTGCACACTATCTTGTTTCTTGCCACACGATGGGGTATCCTCACTTTTGCCTAAAGCACACTGGGGATCAGCATTTTCATATGCCCTCAGAACCATGAGAAGGTTCAGATACTCATATTAACTACCGTGCCAAGCCACGGTAAACCATTCCATACCATTGCTCGTATGGCGAGCTTACCGCAATTGATCCGTCTGCGGTGGCGTACCTTACCTCTTACCTGACGTCGGAGCGTCGTTGCAAATTAATAACACATAAGTTAGAGTTTCCACCTTAGTATCTACTACTATAATATACCTTATGTGGCATAGTGACTAATCCTCACTCGACTATGCATAAGTTTTCAAAATATGCTCTTTTCGAGTATGCTATTCCCAATGTGGCTCTGATACCACATCTATGGGGGCCACTCCGTAGTCTTCCCACTCCAGGATCATAGAGGGTGATGTCGTGCGATGTGGCACCCAACAGCACACAAGAAAAGATTAAGAACAATATATAAACTTTTATTTACATAAAACAGCGGAAGTATTTTACAAACTTTTATACAGCGGAAGTCTTATTAATAGCTAAACTCTCAGCCTAGCTATGCAAAAGTGCAACCGTCCAGCCTAGGGATGCTACACACTAGCAGAAATCATACGACAGCCACTGCGGCGTGCAGGGCTCCAGCTCGGCCGTGTACCCCGACGGGGGCATCGCCTCATCCACGAAGCCCTCCTCGTACGTCTCACCTGCAACATCTTAATATAGCAACCGTGAGCACGATGGCTCAGCAAGGCTTAACCGTCACTCCTAAACATGAGACTCTACATCCTGGGATTCTTAATATAGGAAAAATATACTGTGATAAAGACACACCTATATGTTAATCCTTACTTTCCATTTTACCGCTACAGATTAATGTGCCTTAGGCAGCCCTCACATCGGAAGTCCACAATCAAACAAGAAATGCTTTCCTCCGATGTGGTTATGCCCAAAGTGGAATATAAACTTAATGAGCTCTGCATCTACGACATACATGGTTTCAATACAATAATAGATCCATGCATCATATTCTTCTGGCCTCTTTCAATTCTTACTACGTAACAACACAGTGAAAAAGCGGTACTCAAATAACCGCGAGGGACGGTGATTGAAATCAATAGACACCCGGATAACACGTCACATACACCCATTTCAGAAGTGTGGTGCTTCACACCTTCCTAGTCTGCTGTATGCAGCAACCTTTCAAAGGAAACTCAAACGCCGAACCGGTTCATCCGTAACGGATAGGAGGTCCCTGCACTGAGCGTGTCTGTGCCCGTCGGCAGATTTACACCTTGGTACCCTCAACCCACTCCTATAAAATGGTTGGGTAAGCCTCGGCATCCAGGTTAACCAATTACATCGGTTTCCTGGTTCCCATATAGCGAGTATGCATCCGGTACTCTTCAAACTTGTCCAGCAGTGTCGCACACGGCTCGGTCCTCAACCGACACCAACAGGGCTACGCCCGTGAGACTTCCGCTCACTGCATCCTACCCCCCCTGCTGGGTCTCAATTTCTCATTCTTAAGCCCTTCTTCACTCCATTCTAGTCCGTGTGATAAAATTCTATCTCACGAGTAGATTCCAATTACTCGACTTCTACCGAGATCCTAAAAACATTAGCATAGCCTTTTTCTACTTATCGAGCTTTAGGCTACCAAACCCTCCATAGAATTTAGAGGTCATGCAAGTGGGGTTTCAATCAACATAACTCTAATGCAAGCAATTCATCCTAGACATAAGTGATACAAAGTAAAATTTTACAAAAGTAATTAAATGCAAACCGGGGGTTGCCTGGTTGCGAGTCAAACGGGAAGTTAGCGTCTGGTGGGAGGATCTCCAAAGGCTTAGGAGTGTCCTCAACTTCGGTCACTATATGATATGCAATAAAATAGATGTATAAGGGATAATGAATTATGAGAAACAAACTTCTACTACTAGCTACTACTATTAAGGTCTCTTAATTGGCTTTGGGATTTTTTCAGTAGATACAGACTTTATGAGGATGATTTGAGCAAAATTTGAGGAATTCTCATGAAAGCTTGTGGTCTCAAAAATTCCCACAAGTATATGGCTCCTCTGAATTTTTATCTCAAATCTGAAGTTTTGACATGGCTATAAGTGGAAGATCTAAATAAAATAGGTCTCCCTCGTTTTAGCAAAATTTGTTTCATAATTTTTTGAGCTACCTACAGGGAGAAATTGATTTTTAAAGTTAGAAGGACAAACTGAAAAGTTTTTGTTTACAACTGGAATTTTCAAATGAAGGCTGAACTTTGGATCAGAATTTGGCCTGGAAAAATTAATCCAATGAAGCTCAAATTTTTAAAGGAGATCACTAGAGTTATGAAGGATCTTCTGGCCAAATTTGAGAAAATTCCATAACGGGGATCTCCTGGAATTAATTCCTAAATATTTAAATTTGATGAATTTTGTAGAAAACTCCAGGGATCTTCGGGCCAATTTCTTTGCATTTCACAAATTTTAGACATTCCTACTGAAAGTTAGGGAGGTTTGAAGTTTGGCCTAAAACTGAAATTTAGGAAAAGTTTAAACTCTGGTTGTGGGCCCCACGGTTTGAATCGGGCCACTGAGCTCGCGGCCACACCGAAGCCCACGGGGTTCCACCCGCGCAGCCGCACAAGATCTCAGCCGCAGACTGATCCGCGCACTGAAAACAGAGGCTGACAGGTGGGACCGCTCCCCCTTCATCTACCACGCGCTGCCCGCGCTCCCCGCGGCAGAGCACTCCAGCGAGGCTCGGCGGAATGGATTTCTCGGCCAACTACCAAGCTGAAACGTGCCACCTGGGGGTTCTCGGGGTTGCTGAACCCGTTTGTGGGGTCCTCTCGGGCTGCCGGTGGCCGGAAACATGCCGGCAACGTGTGGCGGCATCAGAACAACTTCAGCGACGTTGGCCCGACGTTCTAGCCCGCCAAAAGTTTGGTTGATCGGTTCTACATCACCAGTGGAGGCTAGGGAAGCTTGGAGAATACGCACACAGGCGCGGGAACGACAGCTACTATGCTTTCACCGTGCGCCCGAATGGTGCCGCCGGGTTTGCGCTCGGGAAAACTGAAAAGGAGTTGTCTATGTGTGTTTTTGAGCTAGGGTTGCAAAGAGAAGATGATCGCCAGCTAGTTTGGCTCCTATTTGTAGGATTTGGTGACCCAAGAATGATTATAGAGTGAAAATTTCTCAGTTTCATACCTAGGTGTCGAGTTGCCGGGCCCGGACGAATTTCGCCGAATTCGCCGGCGAGAATCTACGGCTGGGTTTAAAGTTCAGGGAGAAGCAGCACCGATCACCAGCGTGTCCGTGGGTGTTGTAAAAGTCCCAAAACATGTAAATAGAAAACTTGAGCTATGAATAAAGTTGAGTTTCAATACAATAAATGGGACTTACAAAAACTTTTGTTTACTCATTAAAGTGTTGGCATGTGCAATAAAACTTGGAATTCAGTTTGAATTAAGAGGGTTACTTCAAAAAGAAGAAGGGCATTTTCAAAAGAGGAAATTCAAACTGTTGTTTGAGAAGTTGTGTTTGCAATGGCCAACTCAAAGATCAGAGGACATATTTGAATTCCTCAGGTTCAAGTTGTGAAGGAGGCAAATTTTGAGCAAATTTGGAGGTGCCTTGATATGATTATCAAAGGGACTTGTAAATTTCATCTAAATTTGAATTAAAATTTGAAACTGTGGCACAACTTGTCAAATGACCAAATGGCTTTCGAATTTGGATCCCTCATAGCTGAATCTGCAATGTGTCAAAATTTGGAGATCTTTTGGGGCAGAGGGGAGCTGTGGGCCCCAATTGTCATTGAGAGGGGAAATTAACTTACTGCCTAAGTCTCCCTTTTCCCTGTTTTCACTCGACCGCAGAACCAGCGAGGGCGACACCGAGGCAGCAGTCACCGCCACCTCCCGAGCTGCTCTGAAGTCAGTTGCTCGCACCCTTATCAACTCCAACGAGAGAGCGTCGCCCACACAGCCATCTCCCACAGCTGCCGTCGATTACTCACGCTTTCCTCGCCGAGCGGCTGCCGCACGGAAGAACACGGTCGGTTCCTCGACGCCCGGCCAGCTCGACGGGACACACGCCGTGCTGAACATCTCCACCGCGTCGCCAGACCTCACTGAGCGTGGCCGACGCAAGAAACCGGAGTTAAACCCACGGAAACTCTGACAGCGAGCTCAATTCTCCTCCACAGCGCCAAGGGGAGCCGCCACGGCAAGATCACGTCGCCCGGCCACCACGGAGCATCTCCCGTCATGCTGCAAAAGCAAAAAGGTGCGCCTGTAACCCTTCTTGCTCCACGGAAGCGCTGGTAGCTTGTCACCGGCCGTGCTCGCCGGAATTTGATTTTCCCCGCGGACATGCAATATGAAACGCATGCAGAAAACCGAGAAATTAGGGCAACACAGTGCACCACCCATCACCAGACTTAGAAACCAAGCTGTAGACACCCGTGCGGGCACGTGGGATCAAGAACTAGAGAGAACCGTCGAGGAAACCTTCGGTTCTTCGGATTTTTTGAGTTTCACCGAAATCCACCTAGGTCACACAGTGAGCCCTTTGTTGCCGATGTTTCTCGCGACATCAGAACCCGGGACGTTGCTCCCTAGGTCGTGGCGATGCTGTAGGAGCTCCGGAGCAAGGTTGTGGCAGTACAGCGCCCTAGCGACGTCGCCGAAGTTGCCGAAGCCACTGTCACTGTCGCGCCTAGGTTTCCGGCCATCCTCGATCTGAGGTGAGACCGGCAACGTGTTCCTCACATGGAATTATGCAGGGGCGGCAAAAGTCAACAAGTTCCGAGGGCTGGAACCCCCTCCCGGCGAGATCTCCGGCGAGCCCGGCGGCGCTGGGGCGCGGCCAGCCGGAGGTTGAAGACGACCGGGGGCCCCGCTTGTCAGCGACGATATTTTAAATCATCGATCCGCTGCGGCCCCGGGATCCAGTGTGGTGGCGCGGGAAGGGTCCTGTGGCCCCCTGTGGCGTGATTCCAGCGGCTGACACGTGTAGGATGGACCCACAGTCAGAGTTTGAATGTTTCTCGATTTAATTTAAATTCCAGATTTAGTTCAAATTTAGAACTGCATAACTTTTGCTAGGAAGCTCCAAAATTAGTGATTCAAATTGGGTTGGATTCAGGAGGTAAAACTCTAGACAAATATGCCACCCAATTTGCATGGAAACCAATGGAAAATTCTGGAAAATCCTTTAAAGCTTTTCAGCAAAAGAATTTTTGAGGGAGTTTGGTTCATCCAAAAATCCCCAAATTTTGCCAGACTATTCTTTAGGATATTAGGAGACCCCTGTAAAAGTGTCAGCTCATTTGGAGTTGATTTAGTTGGGGTAATCCTGATTTCAAGTTTATGGATTCAAATAAGTACAGAAACATTTTCAGAGAATTTCCCAAAACTTGGAAATTCAGTTCTGGGTATTCCTTAGCTACAAAAATTCTAGAAAAATTCAGGCATACTCCCTGAGCCATGTGTGAAATTATGGTTCACTTGGATTTGCATTAAGTGCAAGTTTAATCAGAATTAATTCCTTTATGCCTAAATGCTTAGGGAATTGTTCTGGGTGATCTAATCAGTGAAACATTCCGAATTTTGGTCCTGAGGACTTTCTTGTGACAAGGAACTCACAAGAAAATTTCCAGATCCATTGGAGCCCTGGATCAGTAGTGTTATATTCAACCCATTAGGTGATCACCACCCAAGTGATGAAACCCCACTCATCACTCGATCATAGTGCTTAAACACACACACCCAAACAACCAGCCCTAGTGTCATTTTAAATTCTTAAACAGAGTTCCAGTTTTAAACATGTCTTTAGCACTTGTTAGCAAAGGTTTTATAATTAAACATGTATACATATTCATAACGTGCAGTGATTAAACGTGGAAAGTGAAGAGGGAGAAGTTGAGCTTGGATCGAGGAGCAAGAAGGGCAGGAGTTGAACTTCAAGACATCAGCAACTAACCCCATATCATCTGACTTTAGTCACCTGCAAAACCAAGGCAAGCCCCGGTTTGCACTTAAGTTGTTTTTAAAGTTTTCCCTTTGTTCACTACTATTGGTCAAAGTTTGTATGTGCATTAGGTCAAGGATGTTTGATACTTCACTTGCATAACCAAACATGAACCCTGATATCAAGGGTAGAATTGTGTCATCGCTGTAGAATAAGGCTGTGCTAAATAGGCTAGGACATCCGGTAGAAGACGAGTAGTCGGAATCTACTCGCGAGCTATAGATGGGACTACCTGGGTGTAGATGGAAAAAGAGGGCAAACTAAAGTTTACATTTCCAAAGATGAGACCGGGCAGGATGGTTAGGCTGCGACAAGACGAGGTCTGGGTCGAGTAGTTCTGCCTGTGTCGGTTAAGGACCGATGCGTGTGCGGCACCCAGGAGCAGGTATTCAGTTGTGTACCGGATGCTTACTGACATATGGGAACCAGGAAACCGATGTACCAGGTTCACTGGATTGTAGAGGCATACCACATCGTCTCGTTAGACCTATGAGCCCGAGACGGCGCGACCGGTTCTACAGTCTAGTGTCCTGAGAAAGGTTGCCACATACGACGTAATGAAGGACGCCAGAGTTAGGTCTTCAGAGGCGGGCGTATGTGTCGAGTTATCCGGGTAGTGTTTGATTCGAATCACTGTCCATCGCGGTTATTGATTACCGCTTGCTCCCTGTGTTGTGACGTAGTAATCAAGTTGTGTGGAAATAGTTTGCAAAGTTTTAAATGCTGTTATGATAATTGTAAATTGCATGAAAACCATGTGTGAAGTAGAGATAGAGCAAACTAAAGTTATTTTTCCTCCTTGGGACAAGTAACATTGGAATGAAGCATTTCTTGTTTGATTGTGGAGTTCCAATGTTGCTGGGCGCAAGGTCACTACTATTATGGCTAAAATCTGAAAGTTAAGGATGAACTCATAGGCGAGTCTTTTCGCAAATGAAAGGTTTAAGTCTTAGGTTACTTTCATGTAGAGTTTCATGTCTTAGGAGAGACGGTTATGTCTTGCTAAGCCTTTGTGCTCACTCTTGCTATATAAGTGGTTTTGCAGGTAAACCTCGACGCTATAAAGCAGGTTGTCCGGTGAGACTTGGAAACTTCCGAGTCATGTCACACTTGGAGAACCTAGCCGCTGCCATGTCTTCGTGTTGCTAGCGAGAGGAGTCCGCGGGCTGGACCTCTTCTCGAGTGCTTCTTAGATAATCGATGTGAGCTGTTGTAGACTTCCGCTGTAGCTATTTTATGTAAATTATTTACAAAGAACATTCGTAAGCTTTTGCTTTTGATTTATGTAATACATTGTTCCTTATATGTGTGCTATTGGGTGCCGCATAACACGGCACCACCTAATGCGATTCCCGGGCAAGGTGCCCCGTCCCTGTGAATGTGATCGGGACGGCGGGGTCCCGACAGGTGTCCTTGCTCGGCCGTGAAAGCTGCCCTGTCGGGCTGTCCACGTGAGCCTGGGTTGTGGTGCAGCTCGGCCACCGTGAAGAAGTCGTGCGCTCGGGGTTTAGAAGCTGAGGCTCGAGCAGTTCTTGCACCAAGGAAGTGGGGAAGGACCACGCGGTGCCGTTTTGCCGCTCGGAAAGGCTCTGTTCATGGTGGTTGGCCTGCGTTT
The DNA here is from genome assembly GCA_030760725.1 of Neostapfia colusana. NCBI lineage: Eukaryota > Viridiplantae > Streptophyta > Magnoliopsida > Poales > Poaceae > Neostapfia > Neostapfia colusana. The sequence goes on along the minus strand of JASWHV010000009.1, from coordinate 34,358,400 downwards.
GATCGAGCTACAGCGGTGGCAGAAGCTCTGTCCGGTCAGTGGAAGAACTTTTGTTCGCTCAGTGCAGTGGCTCGGGTAAACAAAGAAAGATCGAGGTGGAGTGTCGAAGGCTCTCAGCTGAGGCTGAAGACGTGGAGGGACACAGCTGAGGTGGAGGGCACGTCGATACCGGCGCTTCGTGCTGCTGCTCTATGAGCTGTGCGGTGGTTCGGGTAAGAACGGGGAAACCGACTGTGTGAAGAGGTGAGGCTGACTGCTGGGTCCCACCCCCTCAATTCTTTTCAATTTCCACTGATATTTTTACCACAGATACTCACCATTAAAATCTATACTTCCACACCACGTTATGATTTGAATTTTTGGAATTCAAATGGATTAAATTCTGGTGTGGAATATGAACTTTATTTGGCTCTTTGAATTTGAATCTTCCTCCTTCCATTGCTCCAAAAGCATAGAAAACCGTACTCAAATAATCTGAATTTTGACGTGGATGCTAATCCAAATGTGGAGAACACATTTGTGAAACCAAATTTGCCGTTTGGAAAATTGGAATTTGAAACAGAAATTTGAATTCAGATTTGAGGGCTCCCTCTCTTACTTCCAAACAAATAATAAAACCTCTCCAAATGAGCTGAAATTTGGTAGGGTTGATATTTGAATTATGAAAACCCAAACTATAAATTTAGATCTCCATGTTTGGAAGTTTTTGAGAGATTTGAATCAACACATTGAACTCACACCGTTATCATTCAAAGTTTTAATTCCCCTCATTTTTCCTAAGTGTGAATGTGCTGGATTTCTTGCTAGCATTTTTGGGGATTTTACACCCCCACAACAGATCCACACATTAAATAAGGATTTTAAACCATAGAACAGAAGCTGGTCCAGTTTCTGTACCTTTCTGTTTTTGGACCATCACTTCCTGTATACATTTTACCAAAGCTTGTGTGATACATTTCTGGAAATCTGGTGAGTTACACTACAACTTTGTAGTTGTGAGTTTTGACAAACTTGGCCCGGAACTTTAGCAAAAAGTTGAATCAAAGTGGGTACCTCCCGGTGGGGTACTGCTGAAGTTCTTTCTGAATTTCTGTCAACTTTCAAACTTCATACCTGTTGAACCTGAACTGATATGGGGTCACATAAGTAACCGTTGGAAGGATACTGAAGTGATCCAGAACTTTTGTATTCCACTCTAATCTTGAGTCTGATGTTATCTCAAGCCAATAATGAATTTTAGTGCAGACTGGTCAGTGGTGAACTTGAGTTGTCGGGAAACGGATCGGTCAAGCACCTGATGACTTGTTTTGATTATGACTGTTTTTCTTCCTACCCTCAGAAGTCCATAACAAGTTCCGAGTGTTCTCTGTATCATCAGCTTCAACTTCAACCACGGAAGGTTTTCATTTACAAGACCATCCCTAGTGATGAAGACAGACTACAACACCACCCCTCTCATCCATCAAACCTGTGTAGTTTCCACTCTAGAAGGCTATCGTGTGCATCACCTTCCCACAAGAATATTATGGATTAAGTTCTCAATTTCCTACATTGGAACTTAAGGGGGAGGAGTGCATCCAAGTAAACCAAACCATTGATCATCCATTTGTTATACACCAAAGTATGACATCACCAAGAAACAAGAGGGAATTACGATTTCAAGTAATCAAAGTTTAAGTACAAGATCCGTCATCATCGAGAAAGATGTAGTTTCAACGTCTTCACCATGCACACCCAAATGCTCACCATAATCACAAGACTTAAGAGAAGAAAAAGATTTAGAAAGTCACGATTTGTGACAACTCTTGTAACCTCAACCCCAGTAGGGTGATGTCCTAACTGGGAGCTAGGACTAGTAGTTAATTTTTCACACTAAAAGGTTAGATGAGGACTTAGGAAAAGGGAGAAAGTGAAGTCAACATATAGTAGGCATTGCCTAGGCTAAGTCTTCATGGAGTATTTCCCAACGATCTGGTCAAACATTTGACATAATTTCATTGGACTTGGTCACCACATGAAAGTGGCATTCATTGTTTAGCACCTTTCATGACCAAGTTATTTGTACCTTGCAAAGTCGGAGATGATTCTTAATCGTGTTTGAATTGTCGTACTAACTCTTGCTCAAACTATAAAAAGATGATGCACCATACATATTGAAAAGCAGTGAAAGATGTGCAACACCTTGCATGCACCATACATATGCACCATTTTGCACCATACATATGCACCATTTTCACTATACCATGTGCATATGCATTGCACCGTACCACATGTGCAGCATCATGATGCATCATGAATAATGAGATAACATGTGAAATACCAAAATACTGAGCAAGATTGTGTACCTCCCTTCAAACCATTAAGTAGTGTCTAATAATCTTGGTCTTGTCACATCCTTATACTATTGATCAAGTTGCTTGATTCTACCTCATTGAATCATACAAGGGAAACAAGTTACTCAACATCCCTTGTACCTAAGAAAAATTCTGAACTCTCATCCATGACTTGTTTAGCTCCGAGTACCGTAATTGTCAGAACTAAACAAATTTCTCATCGTGGGGCTTACCGATTGATTGCTCAACCTCGCGACAATCCTTGAACACAATCTTGAGAGATTATATGGTGAATTTGATAACCTTATGGTTTCCATAGGTAGTGGGTCTTTGCTATGTTGATAACATAAGTGAAATTGACTTGTGGCTACTCTTATGTTCAAGCAAATCATTCGGTTTTTGACTAAATGGTTGAGATGCCAATTCGAGGCAAGATTACCGATTCTTTGTTTAATCTCACCAAACATCTTGATTCATGTTTGGGGAAGTACTACACTAGGTTTCTAAGGACTCAGTTAATCCAGACAAGTATTAATTAGCCATGTCGAGATTAGGATGGTAAAGATTCAAGTCAAGCGACCCGGTCGTGTGGTTCTACAAGGTTCTCGCCAACCTCAAACGAACTCATACTTTGGGTACTTGGCGACTCAACCACCAGTTTTCATAGAGGCCGAGGATCATCTGGTGGCCGATAGCTGGATCCGTACCATTGAGTCTAAGTTCGAGTTGCTTCAATGCATCGAACATCAGAAAGTACTGTAAGCGGCGCAACAACTTCTTCCGCCAGTGCATGGTGGGCGAATTAGCTCGCAACCCTACCAGCTGGACATCAGATCACGTGGATGTAATTCCGGAAGGCATTCCTTGCTTATAATGTCCTTTCTAGAATAATACAGAGGAAGCTCGAGGAGTTTCTAGTTTTGAAACAAGGAGAGAGGGATGTCACGAGCATTCAAAAGTGTTCAACCAATTGGCACAGTATGCGCCTGACTACGTGAACATGGAGGCATGACAATGTGAATGGTTCTTTCGCAGTCTCAATGCCTAGTTAAAGGAAAAACTGATCTTGCCAAATCAAAGTAACTGCAACAAGTAATGACTTAATGTTGACCCTTACATTTTGAAATCGGAGATCACGTCTATCTCTGAGTACCCCCCATGAAAGGAATTCATTGATTCGGGGTGAAGGGAAATCTAGCTCCTCGTTTCGTGGGTCCATTTCTCATTACGGAAAGGTGTGGATCGGTAGCATACCATTCGAGGCTACCCACATTGTTATCGGGCATACATGACATCTTTCATGTATCACAACTGAGGAAATGTTTGAAGGAGCCGACGGAGGTTCTTTTGGGAGGCATCAAAATGTTAAAACTGGATCTCACCTACAGCAAGAAACCGTTACTAATCCTCGACGAAAAGACTCGTGAAACAAGGCGACGATTGTTGCGGTGTTACAAGATTTTGTGGAATAACCACACCAATGACAAGGTTACATGGGAAAGCGAGGATTTTTTTTGGATAAAGTGCCCGGAACTGTTATCGAACTATCACCGGTGACATTCTTCTCCATCTTGTTCTTTTACTAATCTTGAGAAGAGATTCTTTTAAGGAGGGAGGATTGTAAATTTCCCAAGTTGAGCCTTGCTGGTTTTCCTGTAGAATTCAAATCAGCAGGGTATACTCCTTCTAAATTAGACTTTCGAATTCAAAATTTTGCCACTGGAATGAAGGCTAGACTATTGTAAAGGAAGTTTAGCACAGAGGAGGTGAAACATAGGATTTGATTTAGGAGCACAAGAGAGGATTGAATCCACGGTAGTCAAACTCAGCTTTTGAAGATTTATGAAAAAATTGAATTTGAATTAGGAAGCTACTGTGGTTTGGGAGTAGAAATGTGGAGAAATAGAATTCAAAAGTGATGGCACACAAGAGTCTAACTATATGACTTCAGAAGTTTCAATTATCCACAGATTTGAATTTAAACACACATTTGAATATGGGGGCCACTTTTGTTTGGAGGGAAACTGCCGGTGGGACCCACATGTCATTGGAACAGCAACCCATCAAAGCGTCTCTGCTGTGTGAGCTCAACACCGAGGCAGACACCGAGCTGCGTGTGTCTCTGTTTCTCCGAAGGCGGTTCCACCACTTAGCTGATCCATAAACATCCTCGAGGCACAAACGAAGTCTTCGTTCTCCTGCTTGCACGTTCAACCCAAGAAACACACGCTCCCTCGCGCGCTCACTCAACAGAACACGGCGCCCGCCCTCTGTTGTGCCCATCGCCGATCGACCTCCGATAGTTTTGGCTTCCGGATGAGCATGCTAGATACTGCACCAATCACTCTTAGACGTCCTCGACGCATCATAAGCTCGCTCCCGGGGTCCTACGGTCGGTGCACGAAGCCTCTTCCTCCTCGGTTCAGCACAAAACGGCGCCACCGCGGTTCATCATCACGCAACCATTTTAGTGGTGTTCCCGACAACCACACACACTGAAGGTTAGCCATGAAGTCTAGTTCCTTCTCCAAACACCTCCTTGCTCTGTCCTAGCGCCGGCTCGCCGTAATTCGAAGTTTAGTGTCCGTAGACATGAAGAACCAATACCTTTCAAATTGGAAAATTCGCTCCACGTGATTGATCGCCCGTAATTCTGTTCAACACACATCAACTAGGGCTCCCGACGATTCCCCATACCAAAGCCCTCAGCAAACCGTCCAGTCTTCGAGTGGGGCGATGGGAATTCGCCGCCGCCGGCCAAAACGCGTCGGTCCACCGGTGACAGCCATGTTCCCGACATTTGCTGCCCGGTTAGCGTATAGATTCATGTTCTATGCGTCATAGTGATGCTTTTCGGCAGACTTGCTCATTGAATTAGGCTCAGGACATGCCATCCCTCGTCGGTGCCGCGCCACCGATCGCCGCCGCCGGTGCCGAACCGTTTCCCGGCGCTGTCATGCTCCAACAAGTTGCCCGGCTGCTAGGTTAGGTTCTAAGAAACGTGTAGGTCCAAATTTCAGCAAAAATGATCCCTCCTAGGCGGAGAACGAGGCGCGCCATGGTCGGGTTCTGTGCGAGCGGTGCTCTGGCGGGAGGTTGAAGACAGAACTGACCGGGGAGCCTACTGTCAGCGAGTGATGAAGTTTCTCTGTGCAAAATAAATCCAGAAAATTTTCTAACCTTTTGGAGCCCATAACTTTGGGTAGGAAACCCCAAAAAGGGTGATACCAATTTCGTCGGATTCCTCATAAGGAGTACTTTGCAGAGGAACAAAGTGCTTGCTATGAAAATGCCCAATATTTTCTGTAGAATTCTTTTTATTTATTTTAAGGATTAATTCCAGGAATAATTCTTTATGAAACATTCCCAATTTTTGGCAGAAAATCCTTCTCATAGTTCCTGATCACCAGTACAAATCTTAGGATTTTTGGAGCTGATTAAGGTGGCTTGATCAGTAGGTTTTCTCAGGATTAATTAAATTAGCTGAAAATCACAGAATTAATTTTCAGAAAATAGTTCAAGCTTCACTAAGCAATTATGGCCAGCAAAAGGGTTAGAAAATTTCGGAATAAATTTTTCTAGAACCCTTCGGTCCAGACCTACTAGAATATCAGATTCTCCAATATGAGAAAGTTTTATTTACTTTCCTATAAACCGTTGTAGGTTAAATATTCCCAGATTTTGTGTGGCCATCTCCTTAATCAAAAACTTCTGAAAATTTTACCATACTCATATCAGGAGTTTGGAAAGCTCCTGTAAAAATTTCAACCACAGGATCATCTGTCTTCATAGATTTTGCTTCTGTAGTTTTTATATCACATTAATTTATAATGTGACGCATTCGTTTAATTGATCATTTCATTAGAGGGAATTCTCGAGAAGACTTCAGAGGCCACTGACTTGATTCTACTGAAAAAACATTAGTCGGGATCGACACTAAGGCAAGCCCCGGTTTGCATCAAAATTCACAAGGTTATCTTTGTATACACTTTATATTGTCTACAATATTGATTTTGCACTAAGTCTAGGTTTGTATGACACTCCTCATGCATGACCCAATAAATCCCTAGAGTATTGGTTAGATTAGGTTTCACTTAATTGTAGTTGCTAATGATCAAGTGAAGAAAAGTGTATTAAAGCGGCATAACTCAAGTAGGTCGTTCCCTACTCATGAACAGGGATTAAGGGGGATCAATCGGAAGAGTTGGGAATTGATCCACTTAATTGGGAAATGGAGACCGGGCAGTATGGATGGAATGCTGAAGGATGTGGTCCTGTGAACATAGTCCCTGTCTGAGTCATTTGAGGAACGTTCTCGTGTGCGGCCCCGCTGGAAAGGTTTGATCTTGTACCGGATCCATACTGGACATATGGGACCCAGGAAACCGATGTAACATGTTAACCTGGGTGTCGAGGCAATCCCCACCGTCTCATGCAGATACTGAAAGGAGAGAGAAGTCGTCACTACGAGGGCTTGCCGTAGGTGAGACTTACTCTGGGTCGGTGGGACCGGTTCGACATGTGGGTGTCTTTTGAAAGATTGCCACATACGACGTTGAGGGGATTGGTTAATCACCTTTCCCGGACGGGCGTATGTGTCGTGTCATCCGGGTGTTATCGATTCGAATCACCGTCGCACGTGAAAGTGAGCATACTTGTGCACTGCTTTGTGACGTAGTAAGTAATTGTGGGAAGGGTTAATATGCTTCGTGATTAATCCTCATATTGGAGGTGAGGGATGGTAACTGCGTTCACTAAATTTATTTTCTACCTTGGGCTAGGGGCATTGTGACAAACCGTTTCTTGTTTGATTGTGGAGTCTCGATGTTGATGGTGTAAGGTATGTATTGATCTACGATAGCTCTCACTAAATTTACCTTCTCCTCGGGCAAGTGACATCGAGATGAAGCGTTTCTTTTTTTATTATGGAGTCTCGATGTAAACTGTGTGAGGCTTATAAAATCTGCTTAAAAAAACTGGAAGTAAGGACTCTCTGTTAGCTCAAGTTCATTGTTTATGCAAATTTCTGTATTCAGCCCTCTATTTCCAGCATTTTAGAGTTCCATGTGTAGGGTTATGGTTAAGTCTGGCTGAGCATAAGCTCATGGTTTGTTGATTCATTGTTTTGCAGGTGACGTTGCATAAGGAAACGTTAGGGAGGAAGGGTGATCTGAGCGGGGCAGCACCCAATGAGGGGTGTGAGTCTCACTTGGAACCCTGCACGCCGGTGCGGTGTTGTGTCTTGCTAGTGTGGAGCATCCGCAGGTAGGATGGCTTCCTTTTGCTTAGCGTAAGCTATATCTGGTGAGTTGTATTCTTATCTTTTCGCTGAAATGAACGCCCGTACATTATTTGTAAAAAATGTGACAATAATATGTATTAAAGACATATATTGTTGTGTATGTGTGCTTTTCGGTCAAGTGCTATTAGGTGTCGCATTGCACGTCACCACTCAATGCGATTCCTGGACTGTAGGGGCGGTGGTCCCCACAATGACTCGATACTTAAGCGTGATGAAAGAGTAAAGACAGAATGTACAAGAAAGTATTTTCTTGGTATGGGCCATTTTGTTTGATATTTAGAAAACAAATTTTGAACTAAATTAGTTGACTAGTGCGATGCCCTAAGGTGAAAAGGAAGGTCTATAAATAGAATTTTATTTGACATTTTTAACAACAATGTTTTGAACTAATTAGTTCACTAGTGTGATGTCCGAAATTCAAACTAAAGTGACCAAGGGAGTAGACTAATGGACAGTTAAACACCTGGAAATCATATGAATCACTTCATGGAAAAGCATGATTTATGACGGCCAAGTTAATTTATGACGGCCTTAGGGTTAGTTGTCGTAAACAAGCTTATTTACGACGGAAGGAAACGGCCGTCGTAAATTGAGACTAACTTACTATGGCCTAGTGACGACCGTAGTAAGTTAGCCTCAATTTATGACAGCTAACCCTAAGGCTGTCATAATTAAATATAGTCGTCGTAAATACCACCTTATTTACGACGGCTAGGGACCGGCCGTTGTAAATAAGGGGTATATACCCGCCGGGCCGGGGTCAGCGCGGCCATTCACACCCACACCGACCCTGACTCTTTCCGCCTCCGCGCCGCCGCCCTCGTGCGCCGCCGCCGCCCCCGCGCTCCTCCACCGCCGCCCCGGCCTGCCCCAGCCCGCGCGCCGTCGCCCCGCGCACCTCCGCCGCCACCCCGGCCCACGCGCCGCCGCTCCCGCACGCCACCGCCGCCACCCTTGTAATGCCCTCATATTCATCATCATACATTGCATATAGAGAAGCAATTAGAAAGAGGAAGAAAAGAGAAAAAAGAGCATAGGAACAAATAAATAAAATAAAATAAAAATAGGAAATAAAATAAAATAAACAAAAATAATAAGAAATAAAAAGAACAAGAAAAAGAGAAAACCTTGGCCGCCCCTAATTTCCCCAAAATTCCCCCCTAAATTTTCCCCTTATCCCCCCTAAATCCCCCACCTAGGGAATTTTCCCCACATTTGGGATTTTCCCCCAAATTTTGGCCGGCGCCCCAAAATCCCTAGGGATTTTCCATACATTGGGATTCCCCCCCTTCCTTCATCGCACCTCCTTTGGGGAAAAACCTTAGCCGCAGCCCTAATATTCCCCACTAGGATTTTCCCCTCTCCCCCATCAAATCTCAGCCCTTGATGGAAAATATTTGGAAAAAATCCCAGCCCCTAGCTCCCACCTTTTCTCAAATTAAATCCCAGCCCTTGATTAAAAGATTTGCTGAAATCCTAGCCCCCTTGGCTATTTCCCCCCTTATAAATAAAATCCTCTCCCCGCTAGCCGCCACCCCTGCCCCAAAATTCCTGGACACCACCCCCTTTGCTTCGAAGATCTGGTCGCCGCCCCTGCTGGTGCCTTGGCCACCGTCAGAGCTCGGCCCCGCCTCGCTGTCACCGGAGAAGAAGACCCTGGCACCCTGCCCTAGCCGCAGCTCCGTTCTGCCCCTGAAGAAAAACCCCAGCTGCTGCCATTGCAAGAAGGTGGCCATCCGCAGAGGAGGAGAGGAGGAAGAAGAGAGGTAGGTCCCGTCACCCCTCCTACCACGTCGCTTCTGTCGTCACAAACCCCGTTACACCACACCCTGCGAACAGGAGCTACTGCATGTAAGTAGATCATGCTCCAGTCTACGTTTTGACGGTAGAATTGATCTACTACCCGAGCTAGGATCATAGCCGCCTCCACACTGATTTCCAGCAGCACCAATCATCGTAAAACCCCACGAAAACTTACTAGAACTCGCAAGAACACATGCAAACTGGTTGCTATAAGTCACACTATAGGATTTGCATGCATCCACATCATTGCATCTTGAGTAAAACTTGTGCATGATATTGATTGATGTATTGTTTGTATGTACGTGGTCGTGAGTAGAATAACACACTCAAGAGGCCATCTACGAGGACCTCCAGCACCAAGTCTTCGACACGCTTGGGCAACACAAACCACGGGGCCAAGGCAAGTGCCCCTTGACCATATTGAACCTAAGTTTTCGAACTGTTTTGCTTGTGAAAACTGCATGCTTGAGTCAACTTGATGGAAAACCCTTTAGTAGGAGTTTACTAGCTTTGTTAGCCACCCTTGTCACTGGGAAAATTGTTGAGTCGGGTATGGTCGTTTTCTCTTTTGCAATGATAACTTATGGGATTCGGTAAAACTGAAATAAACTTGTTTAGCTACTGCACTCATAAAGATCAAAGATGATGAGAACATGATGATGTTAATGAACATGGAATAGGGGAGATCTAGGCAAGCTTGGTTCGTGGTTATGCTGAATGAGATGGTGGTTTGCTTGCCTTAGATCTAAGGACCGGTTCATGCGAGAACATGTGATGAAAATAGTGCCACCACAAGGCCAAATATGGGTGCGGCTTAGCTGACTAATTTGGTGTGTTGCTAGTTTGTTATGGACCATTGGATAGCATGGGGAATGGGAGTCGAGGAGGACTGCCCTGGGAACTGCATGGCACACAAGGGGCCCGTGGGTGGGAGAATGGAGATTGGAGCCTGCCGATGAAATCTCAGTGGGTCCGTACATTCTAGTAGCCCCTTTGTAAAGACTATTTTGTGATCTCTTGGCCATACACCAACGGTTGTGTAGTGGCAGAATGGAGGTTTTCTCTAGTCGCCGACGGGTGACGAAATCACGAACTTATGGGTAAAGTGGTGCCACCTCTGTAGAGTGTAAAACTATCAGGATAGTCGTGCTTCTGATTACAAGCACCTGGCCAAATTCCATGATTAGAGGCAAAACTTGGGATGGTCATTTGGGTATGGTTATGGTAGTGTCATTGGGACTGGTTTTGGTTAAAAACGTGAGATTGGATTCGGTTATGTGAATATGCATTGATCGTGAGAAACTGTGAATATGAAATAAGTTTGAGAAAGAGCATTGGTTGGTTGAGACTTGATAAATGATTAATTATGATGGTATGGAGCATGAGGGATGATGAATTATCTCGTTATGTTGGTATTTAATTCACCTAGACATAGTAGGATGTTTTCCTGTGATTGTGAAATAAAATTTACTTGCTGCAACGAAACCTTTTGCTTCAAACCTTTTTTTAAGCTACATGTCATACTTTCCTGCACTTGCTGAGTATGACATGTACTCACCCTTGCATTTCCCACAAATAATTCAGCTACAGGAGAAGAGTACATTGAAGAGCAGGTGGAGAACTAGGCACGCGCATTACCGTTAACTGCCTGTGGAGTTGAAGTTGGAGCCCAGTTGTCTTTAGTTTACTTCCGCTATCATTTAGAGTCTTCCGCTGCAAAATAAATTAGATACTCATGATTGAGACATTGAGTTATTGTAATAAAGTACTTAATCACTATTTGTATGTGGCTATATTCTGAAATTCAGTTTGTGACGGATCTGTGTATGTGTGATGAACATCCTGGGCACACATACGCATCACTTGGTTCATTTTCGGAACCCGGTGTCACAGATTGCCATCAGAGCCACGTTGACAGTAGGACGCAAGCCTAGGTAGAATGAACATTCTAAAACACATAGGAACACCCCTCTAAACTGCTATTTTCGAGATTTGTTTGCTGCTGCACTTTACTTGTTAACTCAGCCACCGCAAAGTGCTATTTTCAGCCCCTCTTTCTTGTTTTCTTTTGGACAGCCACACCCTCTGTTTTCTTGCTGAATAGCTGCTGAAATTTCGGATTCATTTCCTTCTTTTCTAAGTTTCTCATGTCTTATTTATAGATGCGGGTCACTAGGAGCACAGCATGCATGAGAACTCGTCCACTGCCATGTGGAAGTGCACTTAACCCCATCGAGGTGTCCGATGGACCATATTGGGAGGAGGTGAAGATGGAACCTCATGATGAAGATGAAGTCAATAGCTCTATGCATGAGGAAGAGGATACGGAGGAGGTGGAACCAATCAAAGATGACATGGAAGAGGATCCACAAGAAGAACAGCACTGGTACGCACCTCAGGAGGAATACCACACGGGCTTACACCCAGCGGAGCCCCATGAAGCTACGCCGGAAGAAGATGAACCTAGAGAGGAGCCACAACTGCTGAGGCCAAGAATGAAGATGATGAACAGGTCATCCGTTCTGCTAAGGAATTCCGGTCCAACGGGATGGAGGGAGGACACATAACCAGGGAGCTGAGAGAGTTCCTTGATTGCTGCAACTTATACCCGGAGTACCTCCTCAAGAAAGTCCCTCGTCTCGGACAAGAAGAGTGGAAGGCTGAGGTAACCATCCTATCTAACGGTAGGGTTGTCACCCGGCACTTCGCACCCACATGGAGAGCTACAAGGGCAGAAGCTGTTGATGATGCTGCATGAGATACACTCAGCGGACTGTGCTACGCTTTCCGTGGGCAGCTTGAGAACACTACCTTTGAGCTGCACCCATATCGGAAGAGTGGTACAAGGGAGATCATTGGACCCTATGGAGGAGCTCTTTCCAACCCACAAACTGGTGACAAGTCTCAAAGAATGCTCGTGGAGTTAGGAAACCGCTATGCAAGTGCACAAGAAGAGATTCACTACCTCCGAAAGAAGTGCGATGCATGCATATTCTCTTGATCTTATCTCATTTTCCATTTGATCATAAAAGCTCAACATGTGGATAATTGATTGATTAAATTTTCATTATTAAAAGCACTTGTGAGCATGCAACAAGTTCAAAATAGCAAGAAAGTTCGATCATGACCATATTTAGTGTAAGTAATTATTCCAATTACTAGTCATGGCAAAAACCACAAAATGTATAACACGAGTAATGTAGTAAGAACTTTCAGCATGTAAAAGGAATCGCAAAGTAATATATGTATGAAATACTTTGCTCATATTATTTTAAAATCAGATTCACACATAGACTTCCCAAGTTTCAAAACTCCCCCTCAATTTAAGCCATGAGGATGCATAACCCCTATTTCACTACGAATGAAACAAAAAGGAGTGAAATCCAAGGGTTTTGTAAAAATGTCAGCCAAATGGTGTTCGGTATCTATATGGTGAAGCACAATATTTCCTTTTTCAACATTATCACGAAAAAAGTGATACCTAATGTCAATGTGCTTTGTTCTAGAACGTTGCACGGGGTTTTTAGCAATACAAATGGCACTAGTATTATCACAAAACGGTGGAACACTATCTAGATCCACCCCATAGTCCTTAAGTGTTTGAATAATCCAAAGAATTTGTGAGCAAGCGCTAGCGGCAGCTACATATTCAGATTCGGCCGTGGATTGTTCAACTGAATTTTGTTTTCTAGAAGACTAAGCAACAAGTGAATTACCAAGAAAATGACAAACACCTGAAGTACTTTTCCTATCAATCCTACAACCCCCAAAATCAGCATCCGAAAAAGCTTTCAAAGTAAAGGTAGAGGAAGAAGGAAGAAAAATGGCAAATTCTTGAGTTCCATGTAAGTACCTTAGAATCCTATTGACGGCTTGACGATGTGAAGCACGTGGGGAAGCTTGAAATCGTACACAAAGACATACGCTGAATTGTATGTCCAGTCTTGATGTTGTGAGATACAAAAGTGACCCGATCATGCTTCTATATCCTTTTTGATCCACGAGTTCACCATATTCTTCAAGTTCAAGTGTTGTTGTTCCCATTGGTGTCCGAAGAGGTTTGCTTTTGTCCATGTTGAAGTGCTTAAGGAGGTCTTTCGTATACTTCATTTGATGCACAAAAGTTCCTTCCCTGGTTTGCTTGATTTGCAGCCCCAAAAAGTATGTGAGTTCTCCCATCATACTCATTTCAAATTTCGATCTCATCATAGCTGAAAACTTGGACACGAGATCAAGGGAAGCACAACCAAAGATAATATCATCCACATACACTTGAACGAATAGTGAGTCATTGTGATATATATTTGGGTTCAAAAGAAAGCAACAAAAGCATAATTAGCATGAGAGTTTGGATCGCAAAACCCGGACCGTGTGACCTGTTTGTGCAAGCTTCCAATAATTTATTGTGGAGGATAACTTTCGAGGACGCAGAGGGGAGTAGACACTTCACAAGCTCCTTCTTCTTCATGTTCATCACAAATCGAAGAACTTGTGGCTTGAGGAAGATCTGGACCAGCAGTAGTGGTTGTTCGTGCTGATTGTGGAGCGAGATTAAGAGCTGGAACATCATTGTTTATTCCTGAAATTTCGGGCAGCAGCTCATCTCCTTCTTCATTTTCAATGAAAATACTCTCCCCTTGTGGATATGCATCTTGACCTGCAGTAGTAGAGCTAGTACCTAGGCTAGCTTCATCAAAGTTAACTTCACAAGTCTCCACAGTTTTGTTAGTGTCAAGTAAAAGCACACGATAGCCTCTAGTATGAGATGGATAACCAAGAAACATGCCATCAATAGATCTAGCTTCAAATTTATCAAGATTTCCATGTTTCTTAACAAAGCATTTGCAACCAAAGACCCTAAGATTTGTGACACTAGGCCTATGTCAAAACCGAATCTCATATGGTGTTTTTCCTAGCTTAGCTCTTAAGAAAACACAGTTTGAAACATAACAAGTTGTTGCAATTGCATCTGCCCAAAAATTTCTAGGAGTTTGGTATTCATCAATCATAGTCCTAGCCATCTGAACTAAGGTTCTGTTCTTTCTATCTACAACACTGTTTTTTTGAGGTACATATGGTAAAGAAAATTGATGATCTATTCCTTTTTCAGCACAAAAGTGATCAAAATATTGATTTTTAAATTCGGTTCCGTTATCACTTTTAATTGCTTTTAAAGATTCTGGGTTATCAATTGATAATCTAAGAAATAAAGTTCTAAAGTGACTAAAAGCTTCATTCTTAGATGCATAAAGTAAACCCAAGAGTATCTAGAAAAATCATCAACAACCACAAGCACATACCATGTACCTCCAAAATATTGAACACGTGAAGGACCTACGGTGTCAAGATGTAAAATCTGTCCCGGTTCAGTTGTCATGGTCATTGTGAGAGAAGGATGTGAACCAGCAACCATCTTAGCTTGTCTACAAGAAGAGCACACATTATCATTGTCCCCTTTAAGCTTAGGTAGCCCACGTATGCGATCAAGACTACTAACACGTGTGAGGTGATCAAAGCCTACGTGACCAAGTCTACGATGCCAAAAGTATAAGTCCTTTGAATCATTAGCAACTAGACACCTATGCTTAGAAGTTGACAAATCAAAATCAGCTTTAAAAACTCTTCCAAACCTAGACATGTTAAACAAAATCTCACCTTTTGAATCTACAACCTTGCAGCAATTTTTAGTGAAGATAACTTCTAGATTTTCATCTAGCAATTGTGAAACGGAAAGCTTGCTGCACTTAATGATAAAAACATGAAAGATGCTTGCATGCATCGCACTTCTTTCTTTTATGCGGCATATAATCTCTTGCAAATGTCATATGATCTGAACTTGTGCTTTAAAAGATAATGAAAAATGCAGCAACATGTGTCATGCCTTCAGATTTTGAAATAGTTAAGTTTGTGAGATCGTGACTTGCTTAAATTAAAAAATTACACTTGATCTCTAGCATGGATTACACTACTTTATGTATCTCATTAATGTGATAGTGTGAGTTACTTGAAAGTATGATTTGGATGAGCTTTGTTGTATATGTATATGTCATATTATGCTCAAAATAAATTGAAATTTCTCTTTTGAACCTTGCTGAATACATTGTCAAAGGGGGAGAAATATGTCAGATATTGCAAATTCACGAGTTTTTACACGTTCTTCTCAGGGGGAGAATTTTGTTTTTTTAATTTATTTCCCATTTGATTTTTATTTCAAAAAGGGAGAGAAATTTGCTTTCAAAACTTTTTCATATGAATGAGCCAATGTTCGGATTCTAAGTGGTGTTGCCAATGCATTCATCAAGGGGGAGATTGTGAGACCTATGTGTGCTGAATAAATTGGCAATTAGAATAAAAGTGAGGATATATATTCAAAGTTTTGAATATTGCCGAAATATCCGCTTCAGAGTGTCCGAACTTTCTTATTGCATTTCAGGAGTAACTGTCACTGCAGCGCAGCTGTTTTCATAGTGTTTAATCTTCAACCACTCTGTGTTTTACTTGCAATGTTTTGAACTTGCTTCTTGGCTTATGGAATGTTTCCTTAGTATTCCCTTACTAAGTTTTTGATGTGTTACGGCTGATTATGGTGGTTAATACATTGTTATGGTTTGCAACATGCTTATGTGAGGTGCTCATGTAAGGTGTTGTGGTTTTTGGACTAACGTGAGTTAAATCGCGGACTTGTGCTTGAAAAAAAAGTGGATGTTTGTTCATGTCCAGGTGTTGCTTGTGGTCAAGACATGGCTGGTGATGGAGATCGTTGAACTAGTCTTAGGGAGAAGATGAGGTTCAACAACCAAGTTTGGGAAGAATTGTGGTTGATCTGATCGGGAGGTCACGCAGCATGTTTGGATCAAGAACAATGCATATGAAGCTGTTGTGAATGTTTTGGAAAGTGTTGCCACGTATGAAAGGGGTGCATGGACGTGGCTACATTGTTTCAAGACGCGGTGCAGAGATATGGAAGTGAAGATATGGTTGAAAAGGTTCAACCGGCTGGTTTTTGCGCTCAGGCTGCGGCTGAGGCGGTTATGGTTCGTTTATGGAAAGTTTTGAGTTGGTTATAATAGAATTTTGTGTTAGGCACAAAGTAGAGTTGTTTTAGGAATGTTTGAGACGTTCCTAAAGTGTTTGGAAGTCTTAAGATTGCTTCTATCTACGTATAGAAGAGTCTTGAGCAGTTTCGGAAAGCTAGGGGTTGAATCCAAGTAGGAGTAGGAGTCCTAGTTTGAATTGGGTTGGCCTTAGGGCTTGTTATATAAGTAAGGGAGGCCAAGGCTCGTGGAGAGCACGACTTGTGGCTGCTTCTATTAAGTTTTGATCAATAAAATTCGTAGTTTAGAGGAGCTTTGGTGCCTTGTTCGTCCGACTTGTTTCTGACAAGTTTTGACTCGGCGAGTTTCTGGACAGACCGACGTTGATTCAGTATTTCGATCATGACTCGCGTTTTACCGATCCAATTGTTGTGATTCTTTTTGGATTGTCTTCACAACTTGATTATCTATAATTAGTGAAAAATTTTCAGTCATTGGATTTGTGATTTTTTATCTACACGAGTTTCTTTGCAGCATTGCAGATCTGTTTTTAAAATCGGGTAGAACAGGTTGACCTTCGTCTAGTGTTTTGATCATAACTCGAGTTCTACTTAGTGTTTTCACGTGATTCCTGTTGCAGTGGCTTCGTGACTTGATTCTATATAATCTCCACTAGTTTAGTCACGTTTGAACACATCAAAAACAGTCGCACACACGGTTTCTTTATCAAATTGATTTTCTGTCAAGGGGATTTTGTAGCTTTCGCATAAAAAGTTTTAATCTACCATTCACCCCCCTCTGGTAGCTTTTCACGTGTTCTTTGATCGGACACACCCTGTTTGCCTATGCCACCTGCACCCCGTCCCAACATGGGCACCTATGCTTAAAATCAGCCTGGCCCCAACCTTCCTGGTGTCATTGGCAACAAGGCATGCTTTTCATGCGGAGAGACGGGACACTTTGCAAAGCAGTGCCCCAATAAAGGCCTTGGACAGCCAAGCAATGTACCCAAGCAGAACCCATGGCCAAATGGAGGAGCAACACAAGGCAACCGTAAACAGAAGAACATTGCTCGTGGCTATGTGAATCACGTCTCCGCTGAGGAAGCACAACAAGCTGAGGACGTCGTGATTTGTATGTTTCTCGCCAACTCCAACCCAGCCACTGTTTTATTCGATTACGGAGCATCGCATTCGTTCATCTCATCCAAGTATGTTTCCAAGTATAACCTGCCCATATCCCACATGAAACAAACTATGTTGGTTACCTCTCCCGGTGGAGAGATGAGGACTAATATAGTAATGTCCGAAAGTAAACATTAAAATAAGGGGGTAGACTTTCTTGCCAACCTTATTGTCTTGGATTCCCAAGGGAGTGATATAATACTTGGAATAGACTGGTTAAGCAAGTATAATGGAGTGATTCAATGTGCTATGAGGGTCGTACAGTTGACGAGTGAGCACAGTACTCGTATCGAGTTCGAGGCAGCCCAACTTGCAACCGAGAAGGCAATGCTGAACCACGTGGAAGAAGTGACATTAGAAAACATTCCGGTGGTTCAAGAATATTCAGATGTATTTTCGGAGGAACTGCCAGGTATGTCACCTGATCGTGACATCGAGTTTACCATTGATTTAGTATCCGAAACTGCACCTATAGCTAAGAGGACATATAGGATGCCGGCCAATGAATTAGTGGAGCTCAAGAAACAAATTCAGGAGCAGCTAGATAAGGGTTTCATACACCCAAGCTCATCATCTTGGGTAGCCGCCATACTCTTCGTAGATAAGAAGGATGGAACCCAAAGAATGTTTGTGGACTATAGGTCTCTCAACGAAGTGACGATCAAGAATAAGTACCCGCTACCCTGCGTAGAGGACTTATTCGATCAAATGATAGGCGTCCAGGTTTTCTCTAAGATTGATATCCGATCAGGATACTTCCAGCTGAAGATTAAACCCTCCGACATACTCAAGACGGTTTTTTCAACACGGTATGGTTTGTACGAATATACCTTCATGTCATTCGGGTTGACAAATGCGCCTGCATACTTTATGTACCTCATGAATAAGGTCTTCATGGAGTACTTGGACAAGTTCGTATTGGTTTTCATCGACAACGTCATGGTGTATTCAAAAAGTGAGGAAGAACATGAGGAACACTTGAGATTGACATTGCAGAAACTGCGAGAGCATCAATTGTATGCTAAGTTCAGCAAATGTCAATTTTGGCTAAAGGAGATATCATTCTTAGGCCACATCATCTCCGAAGGAGGAGTATCGGTTGACCCCGGAAAAGTGAGGGATGTTTTGAAGTGGAACCAACCGCAGAATGTGAGGGACATTCGGAGTTTCCTCAGTATGACTGGATATTATCACCTTTTCATCAAGGATTTCTCCAAAATAGCGAAGCCTATGACTAAATTGCTGATGAAAGGGAAAGCATTTCAGTGGACACAAGCATGTCAAGACAGCTTTGAAGAGTTAAAGAAGAGATTGACTATGGCACCGGTTTTGGTATTGTCGTACGTAAGCAAGAGCTTTCATATATATTGTGATGTCTAAAGATACGGACTTGGATGTGTCCTTATGAAAGAAGGCCAAGTGGTAGCCTATGCATCGAGGCAACTAAAGAACCATGAGCTAAACTACCATACACATGATCTGGAACTTGCAGCCGTAGTACATGCCTTGATGATTTGGAGGCACTACATACTTGGTCACCGATGTGAGATTTATACGGACCACAAAAGCCACAAGTATATATTCATACAAACAGATCTGAATTGAGGCAACATCGATGGTTAGAGCTCATCAAGGATTATGATGCAGGAATCAACTATCACCCTGGGAAAGCCAATGTAGTAGCGGATGCGTTGAGACGAAAGGGAGCATGTCACCAACTCACGGTTCGGGAGCTGCCACCCGAGCTACGTAAGGAGTTTGAACAGTTACATCTCGGGTTCGTGAATGAGATGAAGGTGATAGAACTAAACCAAATGTTGGAACAAGAGATACAAGATGGTCAGTCAACGGATGAGAAAATAAATGAAATCAAGGAAAGAATCCGACAAGGGATAGAGAAGGATTTTAAGGAAGACGAGAATGGCATGCTTTGGTTAGGGAAAAGGATTTGTGTGCCTAACGTGATGAAGCACATCCGCGACGCGATACTAAAGGAGGCACATGACTCGCCTTATTCCATACGTCCCATCTGTACAAAGATGTATAAGGACCTGAAAACATGCTATTGGTGGGATGGCATGAAAAAGGACATCGCTGAATATGTTTCCCTATGCGACACGTGCCAATGAGTGAAGGCCGAGCATCAGAGACCCGCTGGATTATTGCAGCCTTTGAAAGTACCCGAGTGGAAGTGGGAAGAAATCGATATGGATTTCATAGTCGGATTACCACGTACTCAGTCGGTTTATGACTCTATTTAGGTTATCATGGACCGATTGACGAAATCAGCTCACTTTATTCCTGTTAGGACCAAGTACACTGTGGCGCAGTTATCCGAGTTGTATATGGAGCAAATAGTATGTCGTCATGGAGTTCCGAAGAGGATAGTTTCTGTGAGATCTATGTGTGCTGAATACATTGGTAATTAGAATAAAAGTGAGGATTTAAATTCAAAGTTTTTAATATTGCCGAAATACCCTCTTCGGATTGTCCGAACTTTCTCATTGCATTTCAGGAGTAACTTTCACTGCAAAGCAGCTGTTTTCATAGCGTTTAATATTTAGCCACTCTGTTTTTAACTTGCAATGTTTCGAACTTACTTCTTTGCTTATGGAATGTGTGTTTAGTATTCTTTTACTAAGTTTTTGATGTGTTATGGCTGATTATTGTGATTAATACATTGGTACGGTTTGCAACATGCTTATGTGAGGTGCTCATGTATGGTGTTGCGTTTTTTAGACTAACGTGAGTCAAGTCATGGACTTGTACTCGAAAAAAGTAGATGTTTGTTCATTTGCAGGTGTTGCTTGAGGTCAAGACATGGCTGGCGATGGAGATCCTTGAACTAGTCTTAGGGAGGATATGTGGTTCAACAACCAAGTTCGGGAGGAATTGTGGTTGAGTTGATCGGGAGGTCACACAGCATGTTTGGGTCAAGAACAATGCATATGAAGGTGTTGTGAACGTTTTGCAAAGTGTTTGCACGCATGCAAGGGGTGCATAGACGTGGCTACATTGTTCCAAGGCATGGTGAAGAGATGTGGTTGAAAAGGTTCAACCGGCTGGATTTTGCGCTCACGCTGCGGCTGAGGCGGTTATGGTTTGTTTATGGAAAGTTTCGAGTTGGTTATAATAGGATTTCATGTTAGGCACGTAGTAGAGTTGTTTTAGCAATGTTTGGGACGTTCCTAAGGTGTTTGTAAGTCTTAAGGTTGCTTCTATATGCATATAGAAGAGTCTTGAGCAGTTTTGGAAAGTTAGAGTTTGAATCCAAGTAGGACTAGGAGTCCTAGTTTGAATTAGGTTGGCCTTAGGGCTGGTTATATAAGCAAGGGAGGCCATGGCACGTGGAGAGAATGACTTGTGGCTTCTTCTGTTTAGTTTTGATCAATAAAATTCGTAGTTTGGAGGAGCTTTGGTGCCTTGTTCGTCCGACTTATTTCAGACAAGTTTTTCCTCTGCGAGTCTCTGGACAGACCGATGTTGCTTCGGTATTTCGATCATAACTCGCGTTTTACTGATCCGATTGGCATGATTATTTTTGGGTTGTCTTCACATATTGATTATATATAATATTTAAAAATTTCACGGTCATTGGATTTGTGGTTTGTGATCTATACTAGTTTATTTGCATCATTGCAGATCTGTTTTTAAAATCGGGTAGAACAGATTGACCTTCGTCTAGTCTTTTGATCATAACTCGAGTTCTACTTAGTGTTTTCACTTGATTCTTGTTGCAGTGTCTTCTGACTTGATTCTATATAATCTCCACTTGTTTATTCACATTTGAACACGTCGATAACAGTCGCACACACAGTTTATTATCAGATCGATTTTCTGCCAAGGGGTTTTTGTAGCTTCCGCATAAAAAGTTTTAATCTACCATTCACCCCACCCTCTGGTAGCTTTTCATGTGCTCTTCGATCCTACAATTGGTATCAGAGACACGGTGCTCTAATCTCATTGATTTGTATGTGTTTTTGCTAATTAGCTGAGAGGGACCACGACGCCCGTTCAATCACAGGGGCGTGCCACTCGCCCGGGAATCGCATTGGGTGGTGTCGTGATACGCGGCACCCAACAGCACACATATAAGGGAACATGTATTACATAAATCAAAAGCGGAAGCTTACAACTGTTTCTTTGTAAATAATTTACATCAAATAACTACAGCGGAAGACTATAATCATCTCACGTCGAATAACTACTAAGCACTCGAGGAGAAGTCCAGCCCGCGGACTCTTCTCGCTAGTAACACGAAATCATACGGCAGCGGCCGGGTTCTCCACATGTTAAATGACTCGGAAGTCTCCGAGTCTCACCGGACAACCTTCTCAATAGCACCGAGTTTAACCTGCAAAACCACTCATATAGCAAGCGTGAGCACATAGGCTCAGCAAGACTGACCCGTCTCACCTAAACATGTTACTCTAAATGCTAGGATTGCAATATGAAATAGGAAGGTCAATTGCAAAAGACTCGCCTAATTATTTGAATCTTACTTTCAAGTTTTAGCAGCAGGTTATGGAGAACTTCACGCTAAGGCACATGAGAGAGCCGCGATCAAACAAGAAATGCATTTCTCTCATGTACTTTGCCCAAAGTTGAAAAGAACTTTAATTAGCTCTAATCTACAACAGTTCATTAACAAGCAATGTATAGCTTTCAAATCAGCAAACTTTTAACATGTACCTAGCCTGTTCTTTCTACGTCACGGTACAGTGAACAAGTGGTACTCACTGACCGCGAGGGACGGCAATTATAATCGATTTACACCTGCAGGGTTACCTGAATAACCCGTCACGTACGCCCGTACTCGATGTTGCCTACAGCAACAATCACGGACGTCGTACGCAACCACCTTTCACCCGTCAGCCAAATATTGAACCGGTCCTATCGTCCCGAGCAAGAGGTCTCTGTGCACACATCCACAGTGCCGCCAGCCGATTCACACCTCGAGCTCTCAACCTACCCTCTGAACGACGGGCAATACCTCAATACCCAGCTACCCGAGTTACATCGGTTTCCCGGTTCCCATATAGCCGGTAGGTCTTCAATACTGTTCTAGCTTGTTCAACAGGCCCGCACACGGCTCGGTCCTCAATCGACACAAGCGGAGCTATCGTACCCAGGCCCCAAACTCCTGCTTCCCTTACTCTCCGCTCGGTCTCATTTTTTTGCCATGTGTTTCATTTGCATATTTTACCCGAGCGATGTGCCTCTAGCCTATTCTCGCGAGTAGTTCCAACTACTCGACTTGTACCGAATCCTACTCTATCTTAGCATTGCATTGGCTAACGAGGTTTTCAATCCTAATCCCAACCCATGGTTTTCTTGGCTATGCATTTGGATTTCAAACAAGACTCTAATGCAAAAGATAAGTGGTACTCAAAGGAAGTGCTCAAAACAATAAAAATTTGTAAAGAGGTTAATGCAAACCGGAGCCTGCCTGTTTTGCAGGGTAGTAGTATATAATAACAGTTAGTGATCTTCGATCCCTTGATCCTTCCGAGCTTGCTCAAATGATCCATACGTCAAGGGATGGCTCCGTCGAAGTCCTTCGTCGTGAACCCTATCGACATGTATATGCATAGTATTTTATAATGAAATTTTAAAGACGTAGAGATTGAAACTTCTTAAGAACATAGGCTGTGTGGAGATCCTAGGATGAAGTTGTTGCCTCTGTTGTGCAAAGAACTCAATGGAACTAAATCTACCTTAGATGTTTCATTACATCCCGAGTTAAGTTTCTAATGACCTATAAGATGAACTCTAATGATTTGGACATAACTAAAGATCCTGATCTCCAATGACTTTGAAATTTTTTACAGGAAGTATAAACTACACAGAGACTTAGCTTGCCAAATAGCAGCTAAAGTGGAAAGAAATTGTGTCTCCCACAATTTCCACACCAATCACCATGTTGTTCTTCACATACAATAGAATGGAGAACAAGGACAGGGAGACTCAAGGCTCAATTTGAGATGAAAATTTGCATGTGAATTCCTGGTCACATGAAAGTGGTCTGGACCAAAAATGAACACTTTTCATTGAGTGTTTTATTAAGAACAATTCCATAAGCAATTAAGCAAAACGAAATTAATTATGAATTAACTCACATGTTCATGCCCAACTTAATGAACTAAAATTTCAATTATGGTTCATAGAATCTGCATGAATTTTTCCAAGATTTTTGGAGTTAAGAATTGTCCAGAATTGAATTTCCAAGTTTTGGAAATTCTCTGAAAATGTTTCTGTATTCATTTGAACACAGCAACTTAAAATCTGAATTTTTCCTGATCAAATCAACTCCAAATGATCTGAAACTTTTTCAGGAGTCTAGTAACAGCCTAAAGAATATTCTGGCAACATTTGAGGATTTTTGGATAAACCAAACTCCCTCTAAAATTCTTTTGATGAAAAGATTTAAAGAATTTTCCAGAACTAAATAAAGGCTTTCATACAAATTTGGTTGCATATTTGGATAGAGTTTGTCAATCGGAATCTAACCCAATTTGAATCACTAAATTTGGAGGTTTCTACACAAAGATATGAGCTCCACAAGAATTGGGGAAAATCTGGAAATGAGCTCTGTTCTATTTTTCCAATTTTCAGAGACATAAGGAATTAACAATACATTTGGCCAAGCAAATGAGGTCCAATGCCTCTGAAGTTTGTACTGGAGTTCAAGTATTTTTGGAAGAACCTTCTGCTTAAATTTGGGAGTCTTCCAACACATAGAACTCCTGGAATAAATCCCACAAAATTTTCCTTATATGAATTAGTGAGCCAAATCCAAGGATTTTCATAAAAATTGGGCTGCACCCCTGGATAGTACTCTTTGAGAGGAATCCAACAAAATTTGTTTCACAATTGTTGGACATTCCTACACAAAGTTATGGCTCTTCAAATGTTGAACTGAAAACTGGAAATCCTAAAATGTTTAAACGCTGATTGTGGGTCCCACCTGTCAGCCGTTTTCTTCAACCTCGCGCCAGGGGTCCGAGCGGTGGCGCCTTCCGGCGAGGTTCGCCGGAATCCAGTTTCCAGTCACCTCCCGACCTCAAGCTCGCTGCCCCCCTTAACTTTCGGTGCTGAACTCAGTTAGAGGGTCGCCCGCGGCCGAGGTTCACTAGAAACTAGCTCGCACCGGTCACAGAGAGGGTTAAGACTCTGGCGAGGTCGGGTTCTGTCGTTTCTTCACCAAATGATCGTCTCTCAGGCTCTAGAGCATCAGGGAAACTGGTAGAAGCTAGACATGGACTCTAACACCGGTGAAACGGCCGGCAACCTAGGGCTCCCCGGAGACCCGAGGTGTTTTTCCATGGCGGCCCGAAAAACAGCAAGAACTCGGTCGTTTCTGGATCATTTAGCTCGATTCTTGGTCGAGGAGGAGCACTAGCATGTGAGGAAGGTGTTTGCAAGCTTGCTCGGGCAGTAGTTACCCAAGTAACATGAATTTCGGGGTAGACCAAGCTCTACCCGAAGACACTACGTCCCGGGAAATCTGGGAATTCTCCTCACTCGGTTGATGAATCGATATACGGCTTGCAGCTACATGAGCTAGGGAAGATGGCACACCTTTCTTGTGTAGAGGGAGGACGGTGAAAAGGGTTGTAGCTCGGTGTCCACGGTGAGCCGGTTGTGGTTCTGCCGTGAGCTTCGGTCCTTGGCGCCAAACTTCAAGTTACGCTGAATAGCAGCTCCCAACTCCGAGGTGCCACGGGGAACAGGTTGTGCCCGCCCTTGCGCGCCTTTTCTGTGTTAGAAGCTCGAGCGGCTGAGGCGCGGTGGTGGCTGGCGATCGGGAGACCGAGAGTGGCCGAGGCTGTTGTGTGGTCGTGGGGCACACTACCGAGGCGAGAACGGAAGGAGGAAACGAACTGCCTTCGGTGCACCCGCTGTGGAGTCGATTAGATCAAGCAAAGAGCGGCAAGCAGGAGCTGGCGCTGGAGGGGAGTCGGCAACGCTGGGCGCCGGCGTGCTGTCGGGCGCGCGCTCGACCAAGAGAAACCAGAGGCGGTGCCCTGTGTTGAGAAGCTGACAGATGGGGTCCGCCTCTCTCAAATTTTTCCCTCACTGTGCTTTTAGATTCCCATGCAAATGTTGTCCAAATCTCACTGTAACACCCCAAAACCTGTTAAGGGGCGGATTTAAAAAAAATTTGGACATGTTGCATGTGGTGCAGAAATTCAAATTCAAATTGGAGTTCAAATTCAAATCAAAACAGAAAAGAAAAGGAAAAAGAAAAAGAAAAAGAAAAACCCCACCAGCCAGTGGGCCGAAACCCACCAGCCGGCCCAATCTCCCTGCGCCAGCCTCAAACCCGCACCCCTCTCTCACTCTCACTGACACACGGGGCCCGCATGTCATCTTCTTCCCCGCGCGCCCCCAACGGCCCGGACTTTTCCCCCCGCGCCGATCACACCCGACACTCCCGGATTCTTCGCGCTCGACCTGACCCTGAATTCCTCTCGCTGGCCAGCTCGATCGCAACAAACCCCCGCGTCCCTGGCCCTAATAAAAACAGATGAAACCGCCGCCCTCCCCTCGCACGAGCAGTTTTCTCCCGGTGAGCGCCGCCGCCGTTGAGCTCGGAATTCCACAAGGGCGTCGCCGTCTCCCTCTGTCAAGCCGAACTCGTGACCCCGCAGCACCGCGCACAAGCTGTATACGCCGACCCTGGAGGGAAATGCCGCCAGAAACGACCATCCTGACTCTCGCCGGTGAGTACCGCCGCCGCTCGCCGATGAAACTTCCGAATTACACGGTTCCGATCCACCCTAATCATCGGTGTGCCATCACTAGACCCCAGTGAAGTGTCACGACCCAAAAACACTAAGGGATCACCGCCCCAACTGTCACTTCGACGAGCACCGCAAGCCGCCACAGCCTGTCCTC
The DNA here is from genome assembly GCA_030760725.1 of Neostapfia colusana. Lineage (NCBI taxonomy): Eukaryota > Viridiplantae > Streptophyta > Magnoliopsida > Poales > Poaceae > Neostapfia > Neostapfia colusana. The sequence goes on along the minus strand of JASWHV010000009.1, from coordinate 34,331,843 downwards.
GTCGTCGACCGGGTTCCGAGTCTTTCAGGCCTAAGAAATTAGCCTAGGTGAGCTCTCCTACCTCCCCTCTGCCGTTTGCTACCAAAAAGGGCGGGTGCTAGCGTCTGTAGATGAAGATCCGCGACCTCGCCGACGAGATCGCGCCTCTGCCGCCGTGCGCCGCCCCGCGCGCGGGCGAACTCCGGCCAGGAGCGACGTGGCCTTTTGTGCGCCGTCTATTTTAAATCGCACGGTAGACATAAAACCCACGCGTACCGGTTCGGCGATCTAATCTGAGCCGTCTGTTTTAAATCGGACGGTCCACGTCAGCCCCGCGTTATAAAGGCTGGGATTCTTACGCGCTACCCCCTGGGGATCTCGGAAAACATGAGCTAGCCCCGGAAACTTCTGATCTAGCCCCTGGAACTTCAGAAATTCGTGTAAATTCATTTAAAAAACAGTTTTAGCCCCTGGACTTAATAAAAATTAGGAAAACCCCTCTGTTATGTGTAGTTAGACCCCTGGAAATTTATGAAATAATAAATTAGACCCTGTAGTAGGGTGAATTTACCTTTTTGACCCTGTATGATATTAAATTCAGAAATTTGAATATGTGATTAGATTTAAATTTAAAAGGTGAGGCAAACACATTGTAAATTCAAATTTAAACTCTACTAGCACTTGGAAAACTTTAGAATGAGTTAGAAATAGATTTTAGGCTGAAATGAATTCTGTCTAAATGATATTCATATTTATTAGTTCTAGAAACATATTTTAGGCTAGGAAATAATTCTAAAAACTAGTAAAATAAATTTAAATTGTTCCACATCAGAGAGTAAGTTCAAAGATATATTATTGAACATTTTAGATCAGAACCTATTCTGTTTAATGATGTGTCTTACTATTTTCATAATAAAACTCACCTTTAGGCATAGAAAATAAATCTGAAAAATATAGGAAAATAGGTATGCATAATTAGAAAATGATAAATGAAGTCTCCAAATCCAAAAAACTTCAGTTTAGGATTTGGTAGAAGATCTGAAAACCTATTTGGAGTAGGAAAATACCTTTTATACAAACTTTGTGGCTAAGAAATGTAATAATTAAATATAAAGAATTTGTTCAAATTGGAACTACATATATAGTGTGCAAATAGAAATCTGAACATAGAAGTTAGAAATAATATACATAGGTTCAAAGGTGAATGTAGGCCAAAAATCAACACATGTAGAGTAACTACTACACTTAGAAATGTGAATGACTTTCATAGATATGTATGTGTGGTTTGTATGAAGTGAAAGTGTGAACTATGTCTTATGGATTGTTGTTTTCTTTTGCTATGTGTATTGGCATGAATAGAACCTGCCCCAGAGCAAGTTCACCCCTTCCAAGACCAAGACTTTCCATACCCAGAGCAGCAGGAAGAAGGAAAGTGTCCTTGACCACTTTGATCCTATACTAGGATGTCTAGATAGAATTATTTACATTGTCAATTGAAATATGAAACCCATGTTAGGAAGTTTCCCTAGAATTGCATTATCTTGTTTCCTTGTAGCTTGGGTTGGGTTTATTTTATTATATCATTCATTCATATTACTTATGCTTAGCCATGCTTAGAATGGGATAAGTGGGATATGAGATCATCAACTTGTTTACCTTACTCTTGAATGAGATCTTATGAGTTATGTAGAGGTAGGGATCGAGGCAAGTTGGATGATTTGGTAGGTGCTGGGTGCACGAGACTCGGGTTTGTGTTTAGTACTTGCCTGGATCCTAAGGACCGGTTCATGGAGCATGTAACCTGGCTTTACCGTGCCAACCACATGCTGAGATGGGGCAGCTTGGCCAATTAATTAGGTGTATCCCCGGCGTAGTATGGGTGTGTTGGATGGTGCGGGGAATAGGTGTCAGCTGGACTACCATATGAACCGCAAGGCTCAAGAGGGGGCCACTGCAGCGGGGTTGGAGCCTCTTGTATGCTGTTAGGGGTGAAACCTCAGTGGGCCCACGCTCGTCGGGAATCCCTTTGTAAAGGCTTCGTAGTGATCTCCTGGCTACACACCTGGGAAGTGTGGATGTGGTTCGTGGCCACTGGCATAATGGAGGTTCTTTTAGTCCACCCGACAACGGGGGATGAAATCACTACATGTGGGTACAGTGGTGCAAACTCTGCAGAGTTAAAACTGTCATGACAGTCGTGCTCACGGTCAAGAGCGGCTTGGACTTATTCATGATTAGAGGATGATGGATCGGAAAGTTGTGAATGTTAAGCGGGGAGCTTAACATTGGAAATGATGTCATGGTTATTTAATTTTGATGATGGGTTGGGAGATTGGGACCATTTCACCTGTGTAGTAATGTAGGTGCTTAATAAGCTAAGGTGAGAGGTATTAATTGCGTAGTGCTTTAACCATGAGTTCAACCTCTCCTTGCTCTAGCCATGCATGACATAACTTTCCCACACTTGTTGAGTACCCACGGTACTCAAACTTACATATTTGTTGGTTTAAATTGCTGCTCAGGTCAAGGAGATGATGTGGTGTTCAATGACCAAGACTTCGGACCCGAAGAAGGATTCTAGGTTCATGGAGTCCCCCGGGCAACGCCTGTGATGGAGCCCACAAGAATAATATTCCGCTGTTGTTTTGTTTACATATTATGAACTTATTATCGTCCATCGAGACGCATGCTATGTAAGACTTATTTAAATTCGACACCTGGCTTGTAATAAATGATGCTTCACTATTTGTCATCACATGTATGAGAAAATGATCCTGGCATACATGTGATATTCACTCGGTTGTTCTTCGGAGAAACCGGGTGTGACAGAAGTGGTATCAGAGCCAAGGTTGCCCGTAGGAACGTGGACCTAGGTAGAAATGGACGTATTTAAGGACCCTATTTTCTTAAAAACTATTTTACAAAGGTGTGGGTTGAAAAGTGTTATTTAATGGGTCACTTTATTCACCTTGCCCCAACTCTATTCAAAACACGATTTTTTTATTTAAATCTTATCTAACTTGATTTTAAATGCTTTATGTTTTAGATGGTTCGCATGATCCGCTCCGCCCGCAAGTCCACCGGAGGGAGAGTTCCTGTAGTTGCCCTTGCCCTGAGAGAGGAGAACCATCCGGTGACGTACCACTCCTACGGATTGGCAGTAGGAGGCTTGTTGCGCCGTCTACGGCGTATGCTCCACGCTGCCGGCAATACGGGCAAGCTAATCATACACTACAGCTCCACCAGAACCATCCGTGAGAAGCGGGAAGAATGGAGTTCAGAAATGAGGATTATCCATGAAAATCAGCTGCTCAAGATCCACCGCTCTCCAGCTTGTCGAGCGACACAGGTCGATGCCGAGAAGGATGTCACCTGGGAGGCCATCACCTGCCAGAGTTACATCTACCGTCGCCACCTAGACAGGACTGAGTACATGTATGTCCTCCAGTGTGAGAGTGGTACCGCGGAATACAAGTACCCGCCAGTGCAGCAGGGGACTTCCCATGAGCACATGGACCTGTGTTTGGAGGATGCTGCTATGCTCAGCACTCGACTGCAGGAGTGTCAGCAGGAGCTTCAGGATGTTCGTGACACCCTGAAGGAGACTGAGGCGTTGCTTCGAGCCAGCTTGAGGGCGAGAGAAAGAGGAGATGGGAATGAACTGTGTGTCACCGTGAATGACACATGGACTCCTGACTCCCCAGATCACCGGGCGAGCAGGCGTCGCCGCACTTGTCCCCCAGCAGCTTCCCCACCCAAAGCGGAGTCAGAGGGCAGCCGCAATAATGAGGAAGACCCCGAGGAGCCAGCTCAGTGATACGAGTCGTGTAGAGTCCTTTCCCATAGTTCAGCAGGTTATCGAGTAGGCGAGTCAATACCTTAGTTAATGGTGTGTTAATGTTTGGTGTGTGACGTGAGTTGTGGAAGCCATGGGCATTTGTCCACAACCTCGTCTTCAGGTTGTTTTGCTTTGATGTGTGAAACCCTATGAATTAAGAGTGCATTTATTTTCGTGTGAGACGTGACTCCCAAAAATCCACGTGAAACCCTCAGAAAATGTTAATATAATAAGGCCTCAAAAGTTTAAGCAAATTGGGAAGTTAATATGTAATGCTTTAAAATTAACATTTGGTTGATCATGATAGATGGCCGGAAGAGGAAAGGGTCGTGGTGCTAACCCCGCCAACAACAACGATGAGGCCGGCAACCCTCATCTTTCTGGAGGACAAGACAGGGGTGGTCACCGTGAAGGAGCTGATCCCATCCACCAAATGCTTGAAAATCAAAATCAGCTCATCCAGAGCCTAACTCAAGTGGTGGCCAACTTGCACCAAGTTCCACCTCCACAAGCTGCACCACGCCAACCAAGGTTGAGTGAGTTTCTAGGGACTCAACCTCCAAAGTTTGCAAGTGCTGCTGAACCTCTGGAGGCAGATGACTGGCTAAAGATCATGAGAGCAAGATGAGGATCATACAATGCCAAGGGTATGAGAGGGTGCTGTTTGCCTCTCACCAACTTCATGGACCGGCTGCTGATTGGTGGACCGCTTACGTAGCAGCCCATCATGATCCCGAGAACATCACTTGGGAAGAGTTCAAGCGCAGTTTCCGCAACCATTACATATCAAGGGGTGAACTCAAAAACAAGAGGAAGGAGTTCTTGGGACTGCAGCAAGGAAACATGACTGCGAGGGAATACCTCACTAAGTTCACCCAACTATCCCATTATGCACCACGGGACATCGAAAGTGATGAGCAGAAACAGGACTGCTTTGTGGAAGGACTTACTGCAGAGATGCAATGTGCAATGTCCTCCAACGAGTATGAAAGCTTCCAAAAGATGGTAGACAGAGCATTTGTAGTGGAGAGGAAGCTGAAGGCCTTGGAAAATGAAAACAAGAGGAAGGCGGGATGGTCACACCAAGCCTCGGGTAGCAACACACGCCCACGTCTGATGCAGCAACCCGCAGGGCAGACGAGCCGTGCTGTGGTACCCTACTCAGCACCGAGAGGGTACAACCTGAATTTCAGGCCTCCTTCAGCACCAGCACAGCCACAACGTCAGTTTGTACAGCAGCCTCGCCCCACATATCAACCTCGACCAGCAGTACAAGGACCACAGAACCAACCCCAAGACAACAAAGGCCCGGCACCTAAGGTTGGGGTGCAATGCTTCAACTATGGTGAAGTGGGGCACTACGCCCATAAGTGCCCAAAGAAGAAGCCCATGCCGCCACCACAGCAGAATGTGATGCAGGGACGGGTGAACCATGTGACCATGGAGGAAGCGCAAGAGGCACCTGACGTGGTAATTGGTAAGTTTCCTGCCAATTTACACATTGCAACCCTGTTGTTTGATTCTGGTGCTACCCACTCGTTCATTGCTCAAGGGTTTGTTAAGAAGCATGATCTAGCAACAACACAAATGAACCATATGCTAGCAGTGATCTCTCCAGGGGGAGAGATAAGGACAAGACAAGTGTGTCCCAAGGTGAATCTAGACATTAATGGGGTAGTATTTACTGCCAACCTCATAGTGATAGATTCAAAAGGGATAGATATTATTTTGGGTATGGATTGGTTGACCAAACATAAAGGAATCATCCATTGTTCGACCAGAACGGTGGAACTAACTCACCCTAGTGGCACAAGAGTAAAGTTCATAACCATACAAGAGCCTAGGAGGGACATTAAACTCAATCAAGTTGAGGTGGAAGTGGAGGAGATCAGGATGATCAGGGAATATCCAGATGTTTTTCCGGAGGAGTTGCCAGGTATGCCCCCCAATCGTGAAGTGGAATTCGCGATCGAGCTAGTGCCTGGAACAGCTCCGATATACAAGAGACCTTATCGGATGGACTCCAAACAGCTGGAAGAACTCAAGGAACATTTAAGAGAATTGACAGAGAAGGGGTACATTCGTCCTAGTTCCTCACCATGGGGAGCTCCAGTGATATTTGTGCCCAAGAAGGATGGAACCCAAAGGTTGTGCGTAGACTACCGTGCGTTGAATGAAGTAACCATCAAGAACAAGTACCCATTACCCTGCATTGAGGACTTGTTTGATCAGTTGAGGGGAGCTTGTGTGTTCTCAAAAATTGATCTCAGGTCGGGATACCACCAACTTAAGATAAGACAAACTGATATTCCAAAGACAGCTTTCGTATCTCGGTACGGACTGTATGAACACACCGTCATGCCTTTCGGGCTAACTAATGCCCTGGCATACTTCATGTATCTCATGAACAAGGTATTCATGGAATATCTGGACAAATTTGTGGTGGTTTTCATTGATGACATTCTCGTCTTCTCCAAAGATGAAGAAGAACATGAGAGACATTTAAGGTTGGTGTTGCAAAAGCTGAGAGAACACCAACTATATGCCAAGTTGAGCAAGTGTGAATTTTGGCTGAAGAGAGTTCCCTTCTTAGGACATATAATCTCGGAGGGAGGAATCTCCGTAGATCCCGCCAAGATCGAGGATGTACAGAAGTGGAAGACCCCTAAGAATGTCGGGGAAGTTCGAAGCTTCTTGGGATTGGCTGGGTATTATCGACGGTTTATCGAGGGATTCTCCAAGTGTGAGACCTATGTGTGCTGAATACATTGGCAATTAGGATAAAAGTTAGCATTAACATTCAAAGTTTTGAATATTGCCAAAATATTTTTCTGTGGCAAGGTCCGACAAGTTCTTTGTTAGGTCCGCCAAGTGTTGGCAAGGTCCGACGCAAGGTCCGAAGAGCTCCTGCAAGGTCCGGAGAGCTTCTGTGAGGTTCGGAGCTTGTTTTTAGGGAGCTCGCTTGAAGTTCAACTCGTAGAACTGCAGCGTCTTGTTTTTGCTTTTAACTCGCAATGTTTCAAACTGGCTTTATGGGAAGGTTTGCTTAGTATTAATTTGCTAAGTTTTTGGTGTGTTTTGGTGGTTATGGCTGTTATCATTTGATATGGTTTGCAACATGCTTATGTGACGTGCTCATTTAAGGTGTTGTGGTTTTCGAACTAACGTGAGTCAAGTCGAGGACTTGTGCTCGGAAGAATTGGTTGTTTATTCATGTGCAGGTGTTGCTTGAGTTCAAGACATGGCTGGTGACGGGATCCTTGAACTAGTCTCAGGGAGGAGATGAGGTTCCAACAACCAAGTTCGGGAGGAGCTGTGGTTGAGTTGATCGGGAGGTCGCGCAGTATGTTTGGATCAAGGGCAGTGCATATGAAGGTTGCGTGTACGTCGTTGGAAGGTGTTTGCACGTGTGCAAGGAGTGCATGGACATGGCAACATTGTTCCAAGGCATGATGAAGAGAAGTGGACGTAAAGAATTGGTCGGAAAGGTCCAACCGGCTGGATTGCGTACTCAGGCTGATGCTGAGTCAGATATGGCTCAAATATGGAAGATTTGAGTTGGTTATGATAGGATTTCGTGCTAGGCACGAAGTTGAGTTGTTTTAGGAATGTTTAGGACGTTTCTAAGGTGTTTGGAAGTCTCACGATTGCTTCTATCTGCGAATAGGAGAGTCCTGAGCAGTTATGATAAGTTAGGATACGAGTCCAATTAGGAGTAGGAGTCCTAGATTGGATTGATTAGCCTGAGTGCTGGCTATAAAAGCAAGGGAGGCCAGAGCTCTCGTGGGCAGAGAACTTTAGGCTGTTCCTCTTGCGTTTCTATTGAATAAAGTTCATAGTTTCGAGGAGCTTTTGTGCCTTGTTCGTCCGATTTGTTTTTCGTCAAGTCTTTCTCGCCGAGTTTCTGGACAGACCGATGTTGCTTCGGTGTTTCGTCCATAACTCGAGTTTTACAGATCCGATTGACGTGATTCTTTTTGGGTTGTCTTCACAACTCAATTATCTATCATCTGTGAAATTTTCACGAGCTTCGGATCTGTAGTTTTTGAGATACACGAGTTTCTTTGCAGCGTTGCAGATCTGTTTTATATCGGGTAGAACAGATTGATATTCGTTTAATGTTTTGATCGTATCTCAAGTTTTACTTCGTGTTTTCAAGTGATTCTTGTTGCATTAGATCCGTGACTTGATTCTCTACCTCTATACTTGATTTGTCACGGTTGAACACGTTTGAAAACCCTTGCACACACAGTTTCTTTAACCGATTGATTTTTTGCTGAGGGGTTTTTGTTGTTTCCACTGCGAAAAGTTTTAATCTACCATTCACCCCCCCCTCTGGTAGCTTTTCACGTGCTCTTCGATCCTACAATTGGTATCAGAGCCAAGGTGATCTAATCTTTGTGATTTGCACGTGTTTTGACTAACCATCATGGAGAAGTACTCCGCAAAACCTTGTGTGTTCAATGGCATCGATTTTCAGGTTTGGAAGGCGCGGATGGAGGCCTACATACAGGCGCAAGGCTTCGCCATATGGGAAAAGGTCTACCGGAACTTTGATGTACCACCCAACGATCAAGTTACGGCTGCGAACATGAGAGATGTTGACAACAACAACAAGGCTCGCAACTTGATCATCCAAGGATTGACTCAAAGCGACTTCGACCGTGTTGCACACCTCCGATCTGCATATGATGTTTGGAAAGCTCTTTGTGACTACCATGAAGGATCCAATACGATCAAGGAGGTAAGGCAAGATATGTTCAAGAAAGAATACATGCGTTTTGAGATGCAACCCGGTGAGTCAATTGACGACCTTTTTGCTCGCTTTAATAAAATTCTCAGCAACTTGCGTAGTGTCAATGTTAACTTTTCAGATGCTGAAAATGCTAGACAATTGTTAGGAGTATTAGATATGTCAATTTGGGAGATGAAAGTTACATCTATTCATGAATCTACTGTCATGAGTTCTCTTACTTTAGACGTGCTTTATTCTAAATTGAATACTCATGAAATTGACATCATCTCACATAAAAACCCCAACAAGTCTATTGCATTTGTTTTGCAACGTGACATGTCTAGTCAATCATCATCTAGTGGTGCACTCTCTTTGCTGTCCTCTCTAACCCTTGAACAGATTGAAGAGTTTCCAGAGGAGGAGCTTGCACTCATCTCTACTCGGTTCTCAAAAGCATTGCAAAATGTGAGAACTAGAAGGAGAGGAAGCTCCGGACCTCAACGATGTTTTGAATGTGGTAAGACAAGACATTTTCGTACGGAGTACCCTAACCTTTCAGGTCCGACTTCACGTGAAGAAAAGCAAACAAGGCCGAAGAAATTGTTTGCAAAGAATAAGAAGAAGAAAGATTTATCAATGCGCAACATAGTGCATAGTATGATCTCTGCACTTCAAGATTTCGGCTCAAGTGATGTGGACACCGGTAGTGATGAAGATGAAGAAGCTATGGCAAATATGTGATGCATGGCGAGCAAGTCAAGTTCAAGCTCCGAGGAGGCAGAACACAACAGCGACGATGAAGAGGTATGTCCCACTTGCGAAGAAATGTGTGATGCTATTTCTCATGCCACTGTTATATTAAATAAAGGATAAAAAACTTAGGAACAATGCTGTTAAAATTGAATCACTAGAATCTGAAATTAATCATTTAAAAACTTTGATTCCTAGTGATGATTCTTGTTCCTCATGTGATTTAATTTATGAACAATTATCCTCTTTAAGAAGTGCACACGCATCTACACTTGATAAACTTGAACTTGAAATTGAAAAGAACAAAGAGCTTGCTGCACTTAATGATAAAAATTTGAAAGATGCTTGTTGTTCTACAATTGATTTGCATTGTTCTTCATGTGATGATCTGAATAAGAAACTAAATGATGCTATGAATGAGATTTCTATTTTGAACAATGCTTTACGTGTGCATGAAGTTAAATATTGTTCAAATTGCAAACTAAAAGGAAAAACTTCATATGAAAACTGCTTTGATCTGTCCAATAAACTTGATGACATGCATAGGACACAAGATCGGTTTTCCAATGCAAATAAGAACCTAAACTTGCTGCTGAATTCTTCCAAGTCTTGTAATGATAAAACTGGTTTAGGTTTTAATTCTCATGCTCATGCTAAGGCACACCCACCTAAAGTTGTAAAGTCATTAGGAAGCGGTTTGATTCAAACAGCTCCTAGACAAAAAGAGGTGATTTTCAAATCTGCAGGAGTATTGTCCCATTCGGGTTCTAATAAATGTGTTGCTTGCTCATCTAGACATGATAATAAGGTTATTTTTCATTGTACCTACTGTGGTAGAGATGGTCATGTCATGGATTTTTGTTATAGACTAGCTAAACACGATAAGAAACAAAGAATACTTGCTAGATCACATAACAACCAAGCAAAATCTGCTAGACCGAATGTTCGGAGCTTGCAACCTGCTGTAATGAGTCAAAAACTTGCTCCCGGACCTACTGTTTTTTGTGCTACATATAACACATCTCCTAAGTCAGTAGTTGGAAACAAAAAATTTTGATGTTTGGCACATAAACCTGCTGTACCTTCTCAGCTTTCGCGTGTTATTCCTGCTGGACGTCGTGTGACTCAGTACTGGATTCCTAAAAGTCTTTTAACTAACCCCAGTATTGAGTCATCGACGTATTGTGCTGCTGTGTAGGTTTCACGTTTGAGGAAGGAGAACATTTGGATTGTGGATTCAGGTTGCTCACGCCACATGACCGGTAACAAAGAATGGTTCTCCTCTCTCTCTTTTGTGTCACGTGTAGAAAATGTTACTTTCGCCGATAACTCTTCTACTCCCATAATGGCTAAAGGTTCGGTTAGAGTAAACAATCTCTACACTTTGAAAGATATGGCACTTGTTAAAAATTTGAAATACAACTTGCTTTCGGTTTCACAATTGCTAGATGAAAATCTAGAGGTTAGCTTTGCTAAAAAATGCTGCAAGGTTGTAGATTCAAAAGGTGTGCTTTTGTTTAACATGTCTAGGTTTGGAAGAGTTTTTAAAGCTGATTTTGATTTGTCAACTTCTAAGCATCGGTGTCTAGTTGCTAATGATACAAAGGATCTATATTTTTGGCATCGTAGACTTGGTCACATAGGCTTTGATCATCTCACTCGTGTTAGTGCTCTCGATCGCATACGTGGGCTGCCGAAGCTTAAAAAGGACAATGATATTGTGTGCTCTTCTTGTAGACATGCTAAGTTTGTTGCAGGTTCACATGCTCCTCTCACAATGACCATGACAGCTGAACCGGGACAACTTTTACATCTTGACACAGTAGGTCCGGCACGTGTTCAGTCCTTCGGAGGTAAATGGTATGTGCTTATGATTGTTGATGATTATTCCAGATATTCTTGGGTTTATTTTATGGCATCTAAGAATGAAGCTTTTAGTCATTTTAGAACTTTATTTCTTAGATTATCTATTGATCACCCAGGATCATTAAAAGCAATTAGAAGTGATAACGGAACTGAATTTAAAAACCAATCCTTTGATCACTTTTGTGCTGAAAATGGAATAGATCATCAATACTCTTCACCCTATGTACCACAACAAAATGGTGTCGTAGAAAGAAAGAACAGGACCTTAGTTGAGATGGCTAGGACTATGCTTGATGAATATCAAACTCCTAGGAAATTTTGGGCTGATGCAATTGCAACCGCTTGTTATGTCTCAAATCGTGTTTTCTTGCGTGCTAAGCTTGGAAAAACCCCATATGAGCTCCGGTTTGGACATAGGCCTAGTGTTACACACTTTAGGGTTTTTGGTTGCAAATGCTTTGTTAAGAAACATGGTAATCTTGATAAATTTGAAGCTAGATCTGTTGATGGCATGTTTCTTGGTTATCCATCTCATACTAGAGGCTATCGTGTGCTTTTACTTGACACTAACAAAATTGTGGAGACTTGGGAGGTTTCTTTTGATGAAGCTAGCCCAAGTACTAGCTCCGATATTGCAGGTCCGGATCCATATCCGCAGGGGGAGAGTATTTTTATTGAAGAAAAGATGAAGAAGTGGTGCTGCTGCCCGAAAACTCGGAAGTAAATAACGATCAAGGTGCTGATTTTGCACCACAACCAGCACCAACAGTCACTACTGCTGGTTCGGACCTTCCTCAATCAACAAGCTCTCCTAATCAAAGGTCCGAACATGAAGAAGAAGGTGCTTGTGAAGTGTCTACTCCCCTCCGAGTACTCAAAAGTCATCCTCCACAACAAATCATTGGAAGCTTGCATGAACGAGTCACTCGGTCCAGATTTTGTGATCCAAACTCTCATGCTCATTCTGCTTTTGTTGCTTCTTTTGAACCCAAGGATATATCACACGCACTCACTAATGAATCTTGGATTAATGCCATGCAAGAAGAGTTAGAAAATTTTGAAAGAAATAATGTTTGGAAACTTGTACCTCCACCTCAAGGTCACACATTAATTGGAACTAAATGGGTATTTAAAAATAAGCAAAGTGAGGATGGGGTTGTGGTTAGGAATAAAGCTAGTTTGGTTGCTCAAGGTTTCACTCAAATTGAAGGTCTAGATTTTGATGAAACATTTGCTCCTGTTGCTAGATTAGAAGCTATAAGAATTTTATTAGCATTTGCTGCATCTAAAGGTTTCAAGTTATATCAAATGGATGTTAAAAGTGCTTTTCTTAATGGCTACATAGAGGAGGAGGTTTATGTTAAGCAGCCACCGGGTTTTGAAAATCCAAATTTTCCTAATCATGTTTACAAACTGTCCAAAGCCTTGTACGGTCTAAAACAAGCCCCTAGAGCATGGTATGATAGGTTAAAAACATTCTTACTTGAAAAGGGGTTTACCATGGGCAAGGTTGATAAAACTCTTTTTGTACTTAATCATGGCAATGAATCATTATTCGTTCAAGTGTATGTGGATGATATTATCTTTGGTTGTGCTTCTCATGATCTCGTGTCCAAGTTTTCAGCTATGATGAGTTCAGAATTTGAGATGAGTATGATGGGAGAACTCACATACTTTTTGGGACTGCAAATCAAGCAAACAAAAGAAGGAACTTTTGTGCATCAAACTAAGTATACAAAGGACCTTCTTAAGTGCTTCAACATGGACAAATGCAAGCCTCTTCGGACACCAATGGGAACAGCAACAACACTTAAACTTGACGAAGATGGTGACCCGGTCGATAAAAAAGAATACAGAAGTATGATTGGATCACTTTTGTATCTCACGGCGTCAAGACCGGACATACAATTCAGCGTATATCTTTGTGCACGTTTTCAAGCTTCTCCACGTGCTTCACATCCCCAAGCCATCAAAAGGATTCTCAGGTACCTACATGGAACTCAAGAATTTGGCATTTTTCTTCCTTCTTCCTCAACCGTTTCTTTGAAAGCTTTTTCGGATGTTGATTTTGGGGGTTGTAGGATTGATAGGAAAAGTACTTCGGGTGCTTGTCATTTTCTTGGTAATTCACTTGTTGCTTGGTCCTCTAGAAAACAAAGTTCAGTTGCACAATCCACGGCCAAATCTGAATATGTAGCTGCGGCTAGCGCTTGCTCACAAATTCTTTGGATTGTTCAAACACTTAAGGACTATGGGGTTGATTTAGATAGTGTTCCACTGTTTTGTGATAACACTAGTGCAATTTGTATTGCTAAAAACCCCGTGAAACACTCTAGAACTAAGCACATTGACATTAGGTATCACTTTCTTCGTGATAATGTTGAAAAAGGAAACATTGTGCTTCACCATGTCGATACCAAACAACAATTGGCTGATATTTTTACAAAACCTTTGGATTTCACTCGTTTTTGTTTCATTCATAGTGAAATAGGGGTTATGCATCCTCATGGCTTAAATTGAGGGGGAGTTTTTGAAACTTTGAAAGTCTATGTGTGAATTTGAAACTAAAATAATATGAGCATAATATTTCATACATATATGACTTTGTGATTCCTTTTACAGGCTGAAAGTTCTTACTACATTACTCATGTTATATATTTTGTAGTTTTTGCCATGACTAGTAATTGGAATAATTACTTACACTAAATCTGGTCATGATCGAACTTTCTTGCTGCTTTGAACTTGTTGCGTGCTCACAAGTGCTTTTAATCATAAAAAATTAATCAAGTGATCAGCTCACATGTTGAGTTTTCAAATAAAAAATTGAGAAAAGATCAAGAGAATATGCATGCATCGCACTTCTTCTTTTGAGATTGCTTATCATTGCACTAAGATATGAACTTGGAAGGAATTGTGTATAACTAAAACCATGTCCTTAAGCTTCTGATTGTCAAATGACATAGGCTTGGCTTGGTTGGTTAGAATAAGGCTGATGCGGCATATAATCTCTTGCAAATATCATATGATCAACTTTGTGCCTTAAATGATTATGAATAATAAAAATGCAGCAACAAGTGTCATGTTTTCAGGTTTTGAAATAGTTGAGTAAGGGAGATCATGACTTGCTTAAACTGAAAAATACATTTGATCTCTAGCATAGCTTACACTACTTTATGTATCTCCTTGATGTGATAGTGTAAGTAACCTGATAGTATGAGTTGGATGAGCTTTGTTTTGTATGTATATGTTATAATATGCTCATAACATTTAAAAATTTCTCCTTTGAACCTTGCTGAATACATTGTCAAAGGGGGAGAAATATGTATAAGGAGAGATTTTTTTTACACTTTGCATATGTTATACACTTTCTTCCTTCTCTGATTTTAAAAAATGGGGAGAAATTAATAAAGGGGGAGAAAAGAGTTTTCAAAGCTTTTCAAAACTTTTCATAAGCCAATGTTCGGATTTTAATTGGTGTTGCCAATGCATTCATCAAGGGGGAGATTGTGAGACCTATGTGTGCTGAATACATTGGCAATTAGGATAAAAGTTAGCATTAACATTCAAAGTTTTGAATATTGCCAAAACATTCTTCTGTGGAAAGGTCCGACAAGTTCTTTGTTAGGTCCGCCAAGTGTTGGCAAGGTCCGACGCAAGGTCCGGAGAGCTCCTGCAAGGTCCGGAGAGCTTCTGTGAGGTCCGGAGCTTGTTTTTAGAGAGCTCCCGTGAAGTTCAACTCGTAGAACTGCAGCGTCTTGTTTTTGCTTTTAACTCACAGTGTTTCAAACTTGCTTTATGGGAAGGTTTGCTTAGTATTAATTTGCTAAGTTTTTGGTGTGTTTTGGTGGTTATGGCTGTTATCATTTTATATGGTTTGCAACATGCTTATGTGACGTGCTCATGTAAGGTGTTGTGGTTTTCGAACTAACGTGAGTCAAGTCGAGGACTTGTGCTCGGAAGAATTGGTTGTTTATTCATGTGCAGGTGTTGCTTGAGTTCAAGACATGGCTGGTGACGGGATCCTTGGACTAGTCTCAGGAAGGAGATGAGGTTCCAACAACCAAGTTTGGAGGAGCTGTGGTTGAGTTGATCGGGAGGTCGCGCAGCATGTTTGGATAAAGGGCAGTGCATATGAAGGTTGCGTGTACGTCGTTGGAAGGTGTTTGCACGTGTGCAAGGAGTGCATGGATGTGGCAATATTGTTCCAAGGCGTGATGAAGAGAAGTGGACGTAAAGAATTGGTCGGAAAGGTCCAACCGGCTGGATTGCGTACTCAGGCTGAGGCTGAGTCGGATATGGCTCAAATATGGAAGATTTGAGTTGGTTATGATAGGATTTCGTGCTAGGCACGAAGTTGAGTTGTTTTAGAAATGTTTAGGACCTTCCTAAGGTGTTTGGAAGTCTCACGATTGCTTCTATCTGCGAATAGGAGAGTCCTGAGAGTTATGGTAAGTTAGGATACGAGTCCAATTAGGAGTAGGAGTCCTAGATTGGATTGATTAGCCTGAGGGCTGGCTATAAAAGCAAGGGAGGCCAGAGCTCTCATGGGGAGAGAACTTTGGGCTGTTCCTCTTGTATTTCTATTGAATAAAGTTCATAGTTTCGAGGAGCTTTTGTGCCTTGTTCGTCCAACTTGTTTTTCGTCAAGTCTTTCTCGCCGAGTTTCTGGACAGACCGACGTTGCTTCGGTGTTTCATTCATAACTTGAGTTTTACAGATGAAATTGACGTGATTCTTTTTGGGTTGTCTTCACAACTCAATTATCTATCATCTGTGAAATTTTCACGAGCTTTGGATCTGTAGTTTTTGAGATACACGAGTTTCTTTGCAGCGTTGCAGATCTGTTTTATATCGGGTAGAACAGATTGATCTTCGTTTAATGTTTTGATCGTATCTCAAGTTTTACTTCGTGTTTTCAAGTGATTCTTGTTGCATTAGATCCGTGACTTGATTCTCTACCTCTCTACTTGATTTGTCACGGTTGAACACAATTGAAAACACTTGCACACACGGTTTAACCGATTGATTTTTTGCTGAGGGGTTTTTGTTGTTTCCGCTGCGAAAAGTTTTAATCTACCATTCACCCCCCTCTGGTAGCTTTTCACATGCTCTTAGATCCTACAGCTAGTTTGTTAGGGACCATTGGATGGCGTGGAGAATGGGAGTCGAGGCGGACTGCCCTAGGAACTCCATGGCACACTAGGGAGCCCGTGGGTGGGAGAATGGAGATTCGAGCCCGCCGGTGAAACCTCAGTGGGTCCATACATTCTAGTAGCCCCTTTGTAAACGCTATTTTGTGATCTCTTGGTCATACACCTACGGATGTGTAGTGGCAGAATGGATGTTTTCTCTAGTTGACGACGGGTGACGAAATCACAAACTTGTGGGTAAAGTGGTGCCATCTATGTAGAGTGTAAAACTATCATGATAGCCGTGCTTTCGGTGACAAGCACCTGACAACTTCCATGATTAGAGGCAAAACTTGGGATGGTCATTTGGGTATGGTTACGGTATTGTCATTGGGACTGGTTTTGGTCATAAACGTGAAATTGGATTCAGTTATGTGAATATGCATTGATCATGAGAAATTGTGAATATGAAATAAGTTTGAGAAAGAGCATTGGCTGGTTGAGACTTGATAAATGATGAATTATGATGGTATAGAATCTCATGATGAAGATGAAGTCAATAGCTCTATGCATGAGGAAGCGGATACGGAAGTACTGGAACCAATCGAAGATGACATGGAAGACGATCCACAAGAAGAACAGCACTGGTACGCACCTCAGGAGGAATACCACCTGGGCTTACACCCAGCGGAGCCCCATGAAGCTACGCCGGAAGAAGATGAATCCGGAGAGGAGCCACCACCTGCTTAGGCCAAGAATGAAGATGATGAATGAGTCATCCGTTCTGCTCAGGAATTCCGGTCCAACAGGGTGGAGGGAGGACACATAACCAGGGATCTGATGAACTCGGTGTCACAGCCCTAGCCTCCCCCGGCCTCCCAGCACCGCCCCCGGGCGTCTCGAGCCCTCCCCGACTGCCCCGGCCCCCGCACCGCCTCCACACCATCCCCGACCTCCCCGCGTCGCCCCGTCTTCATCCGCGCTGTCCCCGGCTTCCCCGTGAAAAATAAGTAATTCGCAAATTTAGTTTGTGAATTATTAGTTTAGTTACAAATTATATAGTTTAGTTGTAAATTATGTAGTTTGTGAATTTATTTTAGTTTAGTTGTAATTTGTTGTATATTGAATTTAGTAGTTTGTTAAGTATTTAGGTGAGAATGTCTTTAGTTTATTGATTAGTTTTATTTTAGGTGATAAGTAGTTGTTGCATTATAAATAATTTCTTATTTCGTTAGTTTAATTGTTAACTATTTGCTTCACTTGATTATTTAGTTGAATATTGTGTATAAAATTGAGTGATTATTATATGGTCTCATGACGGTTAGCTATACATATATACCATCGTGAGAGCATGTGTAAAATAAGTTATTCAGGACCGCTCCGGACTGGGTTTCCGCGTCACCCTCTCTGTCGTGACGGCGATGGGAGCCGGAATGCTCTGAACCTCCAAGCTTCGAGCACCCAAGGACGCGGAGAGACGCTAGACGGGAGCCGTGGGTCCAGGCTCGGCGCCCGACTGACCTCCCTCCAACGCTCGACCGCCCATCCACCGTGACCCGTCGCAGAAGGGTAAGGACCCACCAACGACCCGATTGTCCGGTGCCCGAGCCCCTGAAAGGCCGGCGGGCTTTGGCTTTGTCCTTCTCCCACTATTCTTGGGACCCCACACATGCCAAAGGATTAGTTCGTATGGATGCAGACCCGCGCGTTGACGGTCACCCCTATTCTTCAACCCCCCCTCTCTCTCTTGTAAATGACTCAAAAATGAATGAGTAATGTAACCCTTTATAATACGCATCACCCATTTCGAACCGTCCCGTCTCACATGCGTTACGCATGTGAGCCGGGTAGGTTTGGAATTGTCCCTTTTTGGACAGCCTAGGAGTGACCGAGGGGGCGAGCCTATGACGAGACGTGGGTCTGAATCCGGATGAGATTTCTATAGCGTAACCCTGATGTTCTTCGCTGCACCATTATCAGGCGTGGAGTTGGAGAACAGCGGGGTTATGCTACTGAAATTTTGTCTGGATTCGGACCTAGCATCTCGTCAAAAGCACGTTCCTCTCGTTCACTCTTGGGTGGGTATAGAACCTATCTGTCCCAATAGAAATAGGGTCATGACATCTAGTAAAGTATAAATTAACGATATTTCCTCTGTATTTAATCTGTAGCCTCAAACATGAGTTAAGACTGTAGTTGGATGTATACTGGTTGGAACAAGAAAGGTGGCCACTCAGATGAATGGTTTGCAAAGACAAATGCTTTTGTACATCGAGTTTTTTCTTTGTCGACGATCGATAAGGTGTGGTGCCCATGTACGAAATGCCGAAACACAAAGTGGTTTGATAAAATGACTGTTTCAATACACTTGTGTCGAAATGGTTACATGTCACAATATGAGGTGTGGAGCTTTTATGGCGAGACAGCTTCTCAAGCCGTACAAGAAGTGCAAGAGGATGATCACAACACAGCGGTTGATCGGATGGATGAGATGCTACAAGCTATTGAACCAGAGGCTACAGAGGATCCTCCAACAACGGAGGTAGAAGCGTTCTTCAAGCTTCTCAAAGCTTCAGAAGAGCCGCTTCATGAACACACTGTAAGGGCCTAAATTTCTACACACATTCAAAGTGTTCATCACACCACACACACCTCATTTGAGGAAAACTTATGAACACTTTTGAAGATCAAGTAAACACCATCAACATGGTCATTAGAGGATAAACTCACATAATGCAAAAGTGGCATTTCCCACATGCATCTTATAGGGGCTGAGCATATGAAAAACTCATACACTTTGCTAGGAATGCTCATGCCAAATTTCACCCAAATCCAAAACCTTTTGAGGTATTATTGGACATAATTAGAAAGAGGCTAGTTTGAACTTAAATTCAAATTCAAACTCCTTTCATCCCATGAATTCAATGGTGGGATTCATATTCACACTCAGCATATTTTTGTGAGCTCACACACCAATTTTCACTCCATTTGGAGTTAATATTGACATGAGCTATTGTGGCTAAATTCAAATCAAACTTGAATTCCAGATTTACATTTGCTGCAAATTTGATCAAATTAACTTACACTTTGAATTATTCAAAGTCAATTGGCCGTTTTGAAGTTTGATCAACTTACAAGGGGTAGGAAGGTCTCTACTGTTTTGAGCAGTGGGGAAAATTGAATTTTAGAGGTTAAAAGGGATAGTGGGACCCAGTGGCAGTGACACAACTGAGAGGGAACGAGTTTCAACCGGCGCTCTGTTTCTTCAGGCCGCAGCTACGGACGCCACGGCGGGAGCGAGCGCGCCACCAGCTGCTTCCATTTTCCCCGCACTGGCACGGTAGCCCTGTGACACCCTCATCCCTGATTTCTGCATGTATTCATATTTCATGTAGAGAAACATTTTAAAAGAAGAGGGAACAGAGAAAATATCGAAAAGATAGCCAATAAGAGCCGAATCCAGTTTCCGGAGAACGCCGAAGAAAACTTCCGTGGCCCGCTGGGCACGTGGCGTGTCCGGAGCTCATCCCTGTGAAGTGGGGAGAGGTCCGCCGCTAAAATGGCTACGTGGCAGGCTCGGGGCTCATCTCCGCAAAAGGGGAGTGGTCCGACCCTGTGGAACACGTGTTGCCCGGAGCTAGCTCTGCTGAAGAAGCAAAGGCATTTTCCGCAGGACACATGTCACCTTCGGAGCTAGTCACCATGGAAATCAGAGGACCAGTCGCGCGGGATACGTGTCGATCTCGGAGCTCACCGCCGAGAGGTCCGGTTCTATCGGACACGTGTCACCACCGGAGCTTATGTCCGGGAGGTCCATCACTGTTGGACACGTGTCTACCTCGGAGCTCGTCTCTGAGGAAAGAAGAGAGGAAAAGACCGGCACTAACACGTGGCGTGCGCGGAGCTCACCTCCGAAGGAGAGGGAAGTCTTGCTCACTTGACACGCGGCACAACCGGAGCTCGTCCCTGCGGAGAGGGAGAGACCAGGACCCGGTGGACACGTGGAGCCTCCAGAGCTCATCACCGAGGAGGTAACGAGTTCTAGGGACGGTTTTTGGATTCTGTACGCATAGAAATACCGGAACAGAAACCGACCTGAATTCCACAATGTTACCGTACCAAATCAACTAAAGATAAGTTGTAAGATTCAACGACAAATTTGAACAGGACTCTTATTCGGGATGCAATCAGATTAGGACTCTTCTCTTCCCAATTATAAATAGAACCCAGAACATCTGGCCGAAACCACAAACTTCTTTTCCAACTCCCGAGCCGACGACTTAGAGCCCTAGTCCCAACCCGTCGAGCAAACCATCGCCGGAGTGCAGCAAGGAAGATCGCCGGAGGAAAGCCCAACGATCTGAGGAGGACCTCGAGACCGAGAAGAACGTAAGGTAGGTCTCCAATACCACCTTACGACATTGTTGTGTTTTCTTTGCATCTGTTCTTTGATTCCTTTTGAACAGAAGCCTTCTCGTGGACAGATCACTTGATTATCA
The DNA here is from genome assembly GCA_030760725.1 of Neostapfia colusana. Lineage (NCBI taxonomy): Eukaryota > Viridiplantae > Streptophyta > Magnoliopsida > Poales > Poaceae > Neostapfia > Neostapfia colusana. The sequence continues at coordinate 34,311,047 of JASWHV010000009.1, read as the reverse complement.
GGTTGATCTAATGACAAGATCATTGCCACGTCCACCTTTGATACGAACACCTCTGTTCATCATAAAATCCATGCAAGCCATGCAAGAACACGTACAAACCAATCTAATAAAACTAATCATAGGATAGCATGCATATGCATCATCGCATCTAGTTTAAGGTTTGTGCATGATATTGATTGCTGTGAATCTTGTATGCACGTGATCCTACATAGCAGGACAAGCTCAGGGAGCTGTCTACGACGAGCTGCAGCAACAAGGTTTTGAGATCCAAGAACAACCGGAACTGCAAGAACGAGGCAAGTGCTCCTTGACCATAATGATCCGATGTTTTGGGTGAAACTATTTTGTTTTGCGAAAAGGTGTGCGTGCTGAGTCAAACATGATGGGAAACCCTTTTTATAGGAGTTTACTAGTTTTGAATAAACCACCCTTGTAGCCTGGGAAGTTTATGAGTCGGGTATGGTTTTTACTTTTATGCTTCGCTGAGTCCATGGGATTGGGAAGCGAGATAGATGTGTCTAGCTAACTGCACTCGTAATGATAATGAGAAACTGATGATGTTAATGAACATGGATCGGAGGGAGATCTAGGCAAGCATGGGTTTGTGAATGAGGTAGCATGAGATGGTGGTTTACTTGCGGTAGATCTAAGGACCGGTTCATGCATGCACATGCCAGGATAACAGTGCCACCACAAGGCCAAGTATGAGTGCGGCTTAGCTGAGTAATTAGGTAAGTTGCTAGAGTGTTATGGACTGTGGAAGGCGTGGGGAATGGGAGTCGAGTGAGGACTGCCCTGGGAACTGCATGGCACAAGAGGGGGCCCGTGGGTGGGAGAATTGGAGATTCTAGCCTGCCGGTGAAACCTTAGTGAGTCCATACATCTAGTAACCCCTTTGTAAAGGCTATTTTGTGATCTCTTGACCATACACCGACGGTTGTGTACTGGTATAATGGAGGTTCTGCAGTCGCCGACGGGTGACGAAATCACAAACTTGTGGGTAAAGAGGTGCAAACTCTGCAGGGTTCTTAAAACTATCATGATAGCCGAGCTTACGGTCACGAGCGCCTGGCCAACTGCCATGATTAGTTGGGATGGTTATTGGGATGGTTCTTGGTTATGGTTTGGTTTTGGGACTGTTGAGTCTGGGTGACAAGATGGTTGCATGACTGTTGAGTCATGGCAACGAGATTGGTCTCGGTGTGAGACGAAGTTGTTATATAAGGAGAAATGGTAGCGAATACAGGATGGTATTCGTGAGATGGTAGCGAATACGAGGAGGTATTCGTGAGCGAGAATGAGGTTGATTGATTACTGGTTATGAACATGACAGAGGTATGATTGGTATTTTAATACATGTTGGGATTACATTCACTTAAAGATAAGTCGCTGTTTTATCGTGCTTTTGATAAATAACTTTGCTTTTCTGCAAATGAGCCTTTCTATACCTACCTTGCTATGAGCTACACATCATGTTTTTCCTGCACTTGTTGAGTACATCATTGTACTCAAACTTGCATCATTATTTCATCAGCAGCAGCAGGAGAAGACTACTATGAAGACCAAATGGAGCATTAGGCGTGTGATCTGTTCTCAACCTTGCCTGTGGGGATGAGATAGAGATGAAGACCTTACTTCTTAGATTTGCTTCTGCATTAGTTAAATTGCTTCCGCATTAGAATAAAGACTTCTGCTGCATAGAAATAAAGACTTCCGCTGTGAGCATGAGTCCAAGACTCATGAGATATTGTAATAAACTCTGTTATTCATGGTAATATATAATCTGAATTCAGTTTGTGGAACATATGTGTATGTGTGATGAACATCCTGGGCACACATATGCATTAGTTCTCGTTTCCGTGGTTTTCCACAGAATTGAGGGCGTCACAAGCCCGGCCCTTATCTCCGCAGCCGAGCGCCACAGTCCGAGTTCTTCACCCTCTCATCGCCGCTCACGAGCTCGATCGTCGGCTCCCGTGAAAACACACCCGAACACCGCCACTCTCTATTCCCGATCGCTCACGCTAGCTAAGCCTCGGTTACTCGAGCTGTCTACACGAAAAAGGTTCGCCCATACATGCTCTAATGTGCTATCACCACCACTCCAACGTTGTGAGCTGCTGTTAGCCACCAATTGAGTAACAGCGCCGCACGTCCAAAGCCAACCAGCGGAACCTGAAGTGGCTCGCCGTGGACAGCACGTTACAGCCATCCTCGCCTCCACTTCTCTACACAAGAAAGGTGCATCACCATGTGTAGAAGGTGTAGCTGAAAGCTGTTTGGCATGTGATCAGTCATAGAACGAGAATTTCCAAATATACCGAAAGCTAGTTCATGTGGCCCGAGCTCACCTTAAACTGAAATTCGGATTCCATGCACTCTTGTTACTTGAGCCTGTTGGCCAGTAGGTTCTACACATGCTAGCGCACACGCTCGAGGAAGAAGCAATGGAAACCGTTGAGGATTGGCCGTGATATGGCCATTTTCCTCGCCGCCGATGCAAAACACCTCGGCTCACCGTCGAGAGTATGTTTGCCGGCGTTTCTAGCTTCCAAAAGGTCTCGTTTCATGTTCCTCATGCTCCACTGATGTTCTCCGAGCAATTTCTGACCGGTTTTGTGCAATGTAGCATGAGACCGACATCGCTGGAACCCTATATTCTGCAGTCACTGGTGCACACGTGTTTCCGGTGATCGCCAGCGGTCGGCGAGCCCGCAGATGAGTTCACGAGGTCGGAAAACGGGGGGCGGCGAGTTTCGGCCCGAGGGGTGGCCGGGAACTCGGTTCTGGCAAGTCTCGCTGGAGGGCGCCGCCGGGGGACTCTGTTGGCACGAGGTTGAAGAAGCTCTGCGTCGTGGGGCGCACCGGCAGAAGTTTAAACTTTTTCCCCGATTTTCAGATTTAGTTCAAACTTCAAACCCACATAATTTTTGCTAGGAAACTCCAAATTGAGTGAACCAAATTTTGTTGGACTCAGATATCTGAGTACTTTCCAACTAATCAAGTTTCACTTTATGAAAATGACAGGGACCAACGCCACCCGTTCAGTCACGGGGACGTGGCACTCGCCCGGGAATCGCATTGGATGGTGCCGTGATACGCGGCACCCAACAGCACACATATAAGGAAACATTTATTACATAAATCAAAAGCGGAAGCTTACAAATGTTTCTTTGTAAATAATTTACATCAAATAACTACAGCGGAAGACTATAATCATCTCACGTCGAATAACTACTAAGAACTCGAGAAGAGGTCCAGCCCGCGGACTCTTCTCGCTAGCAACACGAAGTCATACGGCAGCGGCTGGGTTCTCCACGTGTTAAATGACTCGGAGGTCTCCGAGTCTCACCGGACAACCTTCTCATAAGCACCGAGGTTAACCTGCAAAACCACTCATATAGCAAGCGTGAGCACATAGGCTCAGCAAGACTGACCCGTCTCACCTAAACATGTAACTCTATGTGCTAGAATTGCAATATGAAATAGGAGGTAAGTTGCAAAAAGGACACGCCTATTTATTTGAACCTTACTTTCAAGTTTTAGCAGCAAGTTGTGGAGAACCTCATGCTAAGGTACATGAGAGAGCCGCAATCAAACAAGAAACGCATTTCTCTCATGTACATTGCCCAAGGTTAAAAGTAACTTTAATTAGCTCTAAACTATAGAAAATCATTAACAATCAACGTTCATCCTTCAATCAGCAACATTTTAACATTTATCTAGCCTGTTCTTTCTACGTCATGGTACAGTGAACAAGTGGTACTCACTGACCGAGAGGGACGGCAATTATAATCGATTTACACCTGCAGGGTTACCCGAATAACCCGTCATGTACGCCTGTACTCGATGTTGCCTACAGCAACCATCATGGACGTCGTACGCAACCACCTTTCACCCGTCAGCCAAATGTTGAACCGGTCCAATCGTCCCGAGCAAGAGGTCTCTGCGTGCGCATCCACAGTGCTGCTAGCCGATTTACACCTCGAGCTCTCAACCTACCCTCTGAACAACGGGCAATGCCTCAATACCCAGCTACCCGAGTTACATCGGTTTCCCGGTTCCCATATAGCCGGTAGGTCTTCGGTACTGTTCTAGCTTGTTCAACAGGCCCGCACACGGCTCGGTCCTCAATCGACGCAAGCGGAGCTATAGCACCCAGGCCCCAAAGTCCTGTTGCTCTTACTCTCCGCTCGGTCTCATTTTTTCTTGCCATGCATTTCATTTACTATCTCTACCTGAGTCGAGTGCCTCTAGCCTATCCTCGCGAGTAGTTCCAACTACTCGACTTGTACCGAATCCTACACTACCTTAGCATTGCAGTAGCTACACGGGGTTTTCAATCCTAATCCCAACCCATGGTTTTCTTGGCTATGCATTTGGGTTTCAAACAAGACTCTAATGCAAGAAGTAAGTGGTGCTCAAGGAAGTGCTCAAAACAATAAAAAATTGTAAAGAGGTTAATGCAAACCGGAGCTTGCCTGTTTTGCAGGGTAGTAGTATATAATAGAAGTGAGTGATCTTCAATCCCTTGATCTTTCTGAACTTGCTCAACTGATCCACACGTCAAGGGATGGTTCCGTCGAAGTCCTTCATCGTGAACCCTATCGACATGTTTATGCATAATCTTTTATAATGCAATTTAAAGACTTTAGAGATTAAAACTTCTTAAGAACAGAGGCTGTGTGGAGATCCTTGGATGATGTTGTTGCCTCTGTTGTGCAAAGAACTCAAAGGAACTAAATCTACCTTAGATGTTTCATTACATCTCTAGCTAAGTTTCTAATAACCTATAAGATGAGCTCTAATGATTTGGACATAACTAAAGATCCTGATCTCCAATGACTTCAAAATTTTTACAGGAAGTCATACACTACACAGGGACTTAGCTTGCCAAATTGCAGCTGAAGTGGAAAGAAATTGTGTCTCCCACAATTTCCACACTAATCCCCATGTTGTTCCTCACATACAATAGAATGGAGAATAAGGACAGGGAGATCCAAGGCTCAATTTGAGCTGAAAGTTTACCTGTTAATTCCTGGTCACATGAAAGTGTTCTGGACCAAAAATGAACACTTTTCATTGAGCGTTTTGTTCAAAACAATTCCCTAAGCAATTAAGCAAAAAGAAATTAATTCTGAATTAAATCACATGTTCATGCCCAACTTAGTGAACTACAATTTCAATTATAGTTCATAGAGTCTGCATGAATTTTCCTATGATTTTTTGAGCTAAGAATTACCCAGAAATGTTTTTTCCAACCCTGGGACAATTTCTGAAAAGTCTCCGTATTCATTTGAATACAGTACGTTGGAATCTGAATTCTTCCACACAATTCAGCTCCAAATGAGCTGACATTTTTACAGTAGTTCAATAACATCGTAAGGATTATTCTGGCAAAATTTGAGGATTCTTGGATAAACCGAACTCCCTCAAAAATTCTTTTACTTATAAGCTTCAAAGAATTTTCGAGAATTAATTATTAACTTTCATACAAATTGGGGTGCATATTTGGATAGAGTATTTCAATCTGAATCTAACCTAATTTGAATCACTAAATTTGAAGGTTCATACACAAAGATATGAGATTTAGATGAATTGGGGAAAATCTGAAAATGAACTCTGCTCTATTTTTCCAATTTTCAGAGACATAAGGAATTAGCACCACATTTGGCCAAGCAAATGAGGTCCAATGCCTCAGAAATTTTTACTGGAGGTCAAGTGTTCTTGGAAGAACCTCCTTCCCAAATTTGGGAATTTTCCAATACACAGAACTCCTGGAAAAATTCCTACAAGTTTTTCCTTATATAAATTAATGAGCCAAATCCAGGGATTTTCATAAATACTGGGCTGCACCTCTGGATAGTATTCTTTGGGAGGAATCCAAAAAAATTTGTTTCACAATTTTTGGAAATTCCTACACAAAGTTATGGCTCTTCAAAGGTTGAACTGAAAACCGGAAATCCTAAAATGTTTAAACGCTGATTGTGGGTCCGGGCTACATGTCACTCACAGAAACCAAGACACACGGGGCCACACATTTCCATACATGCAGTCACACCGGATCCAACAGCCACAGAAGATCGGGTTTTTAAATTTACTCTCACTGACGGCTGGGCCCGCCGAACCCTTCTTCAACCTCGGTCAGTTCCCGCGCCCGCGAGCCCGCGCCGCCGCCCTCGCCGGAGATCACCGGAAATCGGTCTCCCTGCCTCTGCCCGAGCCCCTGCTCGCCGCCAGGGCCTAACCCGCCAGGCTGAGCATGATGATGAGGTTTCCCCGGGCCAGCAAGGCCTCTACGGTGGCCAGCGGCGGTGCAGCAGCTCGGTACACCACCGGCGACGTCGGCCGGCCGTCCTAGCGCGCTAACATCCCGGTAAAACGGTGCTACAGCACCAGTGAACTATGAGGGAGCTCGACCTAGCCTCAAAAATGCTCAGGAACGATGGCAGATATGGTTTCACCGTGCGACTCGGTTGCCGTTAGAAAACCGCGAAATACCCGACCTATGTGCAGTTTCAGGCTAGAACTGTGAAGAGCAAAGGATCGCCTACTACTTTGGGCCCCTTGTGCAAAATTTGACGACCTAAGAATGAGACTTAAGGTGGAATTTGGGACTACCGTGCCAGAAGGTCGATTTGAGCACGCCGGAGAAAGTTTTCCAAATTCTCTCTCGGTCGTTCATGACATGGCCTGAGGTTGGGAGGAGAGCAGCACGGCGCCTTGGCGCGTCCAAGGGCGCCGGTACTTGGCCGTGACCAGCGCCAGGTTGGGCTGTCCACGGGAGCCTCCTCATCGGCTCTTGTTGGGTCTTCGCACGGTCACATTGTTCCCGGGGTAGGAGAGCCGAACCCGGTCGGTGGCGCGTGGAGGAGGGAGAGGGAGAGGACCTGGTGCCATTTTGCTACTCACTAGCTGCTGCTCACGTTCAATTGAGCTGGCTGCCGATCGACCGGTGATGGCGGCGGTGTGTTTGCTCGGCTCTGCGTGAGGAAGAGGGAGAGCCTCTGTGCTCTGTCCGTGAGCAGAGGGAGAAGCACGGTATAGATGGATGAGATCGCAGAGGGGGTCTGAATCGGTGCTGGAGTCGGTTGTGGAAGCGGTCGACCAGCTGCCGGCGCGCTGTCTCAAGCAGCTGCTGTCGATCCCCCGGAAGCAGCAAAACAGAGACCCATTTCATTTGCAAAGATATTTTGGTACATATGACAATTGGGTCCCACCTCCCCCGCCGTCGCTCCAAAATATCCCAAAATTTGCAAATGATGAAATTCAATTGTGTGGAGTTGAAAACTGGACTGCATTTGGATAATTGGGCACAATTCACCCAAATTCAAATAGGTCTTTGAATTCATTGCACATTTAGGTCTATTTGGAAAAGTGGATAGCAAATATCTTCAAAAATTCATGAGATTTTGCCTACCCCCTAATTTGGACCTAAGGAATTCAAATACGAAATCTGATCTTTGATCTAGCTGCTGCAAATGAGATTTTTAACACAACAGTTTGAAAATCATTGTGTTACTTTCATTTGAATTTTTGAGTTGAACAAATTTGCTCCAAAATCTGAATTTAGCTCTCTCACACATATGGGTACTTCCCTACTTGGTTTCAAATCCCTTTTTGTTCCATTTTTCAAATAAACATTAGAACTTGTGTGACGAGAGCTCTCATGTGTATTATCACATGTGAAAAAGTTTAAACAAGTCCCATTTTTCATACATATGAAACCAACTTGGTGCAAACATAAGTTTCTTTGTATTCATATTTTTGGGACCTTTACAGAAAACTTATTTCTCCAGAATTAATTATTCGAAGTTTAAACTTTTTAGAATTTTAACTAGAGAACTCTTTGGAGGAAAATTTTAAAATTTGGCCAGGATGTTCAACGTAATATACTTGAGCTACCATAAAAATTTCAGATCCATTTGAGCTAATCTGATCCACCTAAGGGTGTGATTAACAAAACTGTTCCAAAGAAAATGGAAAATATCCAGAAACATTTTCAGATTTTCTCTGAAATTGTTTAGCTCATATCTTTGGCTAGGAGTCCTCAAATTAAGTGAAACCAACTCCATTAGAAACCTCTGAAAATCTAGTTTTCATAAAGTCATGGTTTGCTCCATGAAAATCTCTAGAACACCCTAAGAGCTCCAATTAAGGCCAAATACACAATTATTTGTGGAGAACTCAAATGAGCTTTGCTGCAAATAAAACTTGGCCAAGTCTCTGTTTAGGTTGTATGCAAATCACAGTAAAAATTTCAGAGTCACTGGGCATATCTAGCAATACTTATAGTCTTAACAAATTCAACATCAAATTCAATGCATTCAAATTGATACATACATGTATTTATCTCATGTAGTCACTAAGGTTGAGGAGGAGCCCGAAGTCTTAGACTTCATAACTCCGGAGGAACAGCTAGCCTATGACCAACAGCAGCAAGGCAAGCTCCGGTTTGCATTAACCACTTTATAAATTTTACTATTTTGAGAACTTACTTTGAGTGCCCACTTTATTTATGCATTAGAGTCTTGTTTGAAAACCCAAATGGATAGCCATGAAAACCCTGGTTTTGGGCTTAGGTTTTGAAATCTTGATTAGCTACTGCAATGCTAAGATAGTGTAGGATTCGGTACAAGTCGAGTAGTTGGAACTGCTCGCGAGAATAGGCTAGAGGCACACTACTCGGGTAAAGATAGCAAATGGAACACATGGCAAGAAAAATGAGACCGAGCGGAGAGTAAGGGCAGCAGAACTTTGGGGCATGGGTGCCATAGCTCTTCTTGTGTTGATTGAGGACCGAGCCGTGTGCGGGCCTGTTGAACAAGCTAGAACAGTACCGAAGACCTACCGGATATATGGGAACCTGGAAACCGATGTAATTCGGGTAGCTAGGTGTTGAGGCATTGCTTGTCCTCCAGAGGGTAGGTTGAGAGCTTGAGGTGTAAATCGGCTGGCGGCACTGCGGATGCGCGCGCAGAGACCTTTTTCTCGGGACGATAGGACCGGTTCAACATCTGGCTGACGGATGAAAGGTGGTTGCGTACGACGTCCGTGATGGTTGCTGTAGGCAACATCGAGTACAGGCGTATGTGACGGGTTATTCGGGTAACCCTGCAGGGGTAAATCGATTATAATCACCGTCCCTCGTGATCAGTGAGTACCACTTGTTCATTGTACCGTGACGTAGAAAGAACAGGTTAGATACATGTTAAAAGTTTGCTGATTTGAAGGATGGAGCTTGGTTGCTAATGAAGTGCTATAATTTAGAGCTAATTAAAGTTCTTTTCAACCTTGGGCAAAGCACATGAGAGAAATGTGTTTCTTATTTGATTGCGGCTTTCTTATGTGCCTTAGCGTAAGGTTCTCCACAACTTGCTACTAAAATTTGAAAGTAAGGTTCAACTACTTAGGCGAGTCCTTTGCAGCTTACTTTCCCATTTGCACTGTAATCCAGCATGTAGAAGTTTCATGTATAGGAAAGACGGGTCAGACTTGCTGAGCCATCGTGCTTACTGCTTGTATTTGAAGCTTTTGCATAGTGTTATGAGGAGGAGACTCCCGACGAGGAGACGGACCCCCAAGATGGAAACCCCGTCAAGTGGGAGTCGTGCACGCCGCCGTGTTAGTGCGTGTGTGTGCTAGAGGGGACATGTTCACGGGCTGAACGTGAACTCTGTGCGTAGTCTACACCTGTGAGTATGGATTGAACATATTTTGTTGTAAACATGTTCATAAACTCTTTTTTTGTAATAAAAATTTGCTTCCGCTTTGTACCTTTTATGTGTGTTATCCGGTGTTGTGCAACACAGGACCCCTCAGTGTGATCCTCGCTCGACGAGGCCGTGAGGCCCTCGCACAGACATAAGTGACTCTCCTTACGTTCATCACCTCACTTATGGCAATTAAGTATAAGTACTTCTTTTCCAAACAACTGTTACAACGACCTAATCAAATTGATCAGCAATATCTTTATGCAATCCCACAAAGTGCCTAAAGATATGTATCAATCGAAGAAATTGTTGTCTGGTCTCGGTATAAAATATGAGAAGATTGATGTGTGCCCAGACAACTGTATGATTTTTTAGAAAGAGCACGCGAAAGAGAACAAGTGCTTAAAATATGGTAAATCAAGGTTTGTCGAAGTTGTTAACGATGATGGTGATAATGTGATGACAGAAGTCGCACATAAGCAACTTCGTTACTTACCTCAGACACCCCGATCGAAGCGGATGTTTATTTCAAAAAGAACAACCAGACACATGATATGGCACAAAGAAGTTGTACGTCAGAACAATGGAGTCATGATGCACCAATCCGATATTGAGGCATGGAAGACGTTGGACCGCTTTGACCCAGACTTTGCAAGTGATGCGAGAAATGTTTGCATCGGGTTGGCGACAGATGACTTCTCACTGTTTAGTACAAACGCCACGCCATACTCCTGTTGGCCCGTTTTTGTTATTCCATATAACCTACCACCATCTCTTTGTATGAAGTATGAATTCATATTTCTTTGCCTCATCATACCTAGACCAGGTCATCTTGGCCCATGTCTAAATGTGATGTTGAAACCTTTGATTGAAGAATTAAAAATGTTGTGGACAGGAGTTGAAGCGTCTGACTGTTATAAGAAGCAGAAATTTAACCTTTAGACTGCTTACTTGTGGTCTATCCATGATTTTCCAGCATATGGTATGTTTTCTGGATGGAGCACTCACAGTCGTTTGACGTGCCGGGTATGTGCTTCGGACACGGATTACTTTCGACTTACACATGGAGGCAAGATATGCTACTTCTATTGTCATAGACGATGGTCGCCTCGAAATCACATTTTTAGACAACAGAAGAATGTCTTCAGAAAGGACACAGTTGTAACAAAAGGACCACCGAAATGTCAAAACGGGTCAGAAATATCTGATATGTTGGACAAACTGGTGGCAGATGAAAGTCGTCCTGGATATTTTGTAGGTTATGGTGAGGAACACAATTGGACTCATATATGTGTAATATGGGAGCTACCGTATGTGAAGTCCTTGATTTTAATGCACAACATTGATGTCATGCATCAGGAGCGTAACATGGGTGAACGTATAATAAGCACATGCATAGATGTGATGGGCAAAATGAAAGACAATATAAAGGCTCAAAAGGATCTGGCAAACCTTTGTAACTGTCCAACTCTTGACCTCTCTGAAAGTGGTGATAAGCCACGTCCTTCTTTTTGTCTTCGATCTAAAGAAAAGAAAGAAGTCATGAAATGGTTGAAAAGTTTAAAATTCCTAGATGATTACGCAGCTAGTCTGAAGTGAGCAGTGAATGTGAAGACGGGAAAGCTCACTGGGTTAAAAAGTCATGATTATCACATAATCATGAAAAGACGCCTACCTTTTATGTTTCGCGGCTACTTTGATGATGCGGTGTGGAAGATGTTAGCCGAGCTTTGCTACTTCTATAGACAGCTTTGTGCTAAAGAAATCACGGTATAGATGATGAATAAGTAGGAGAAGGAGATACCTTTACTATTATGTAAGATGGAATTCTTTCCTCCAGGTTTCTTCAATCTAATGCAACATCTCCTTATCCATATTCCATTTGAGGACCATGCTAGAGCCATGTTCAACAGGAATGCGTGGAAGCTTGTAACGCAAGCATTGTCCTACGCTCGTAGTCAAGCCATGAATGAGTACCTCAAGCGGCATGAGGAGCACCAGTCGGGGCCGTTTAGGAGGGCCTCAGACACGTACTGACGGAGGAGCAGTACGCGGAGATAATGTTTGTGTTCAATTATTTCAATACTTAGTTATGTAAATGGTATTTGAATGACATAATAAATATGTGCAGGTCAATATTTTCTAGCTAGAGGGTCGGCCCAAGCACACCGCGCTCGTTGCCAGATGTGGGATAGCAATGCTTTCATCGCTAAGTCCAGGACGGCTCGTGGATGCAAAGGTTCCGACGGGAACACTCCTATGGCCCCAATGGCCTTATGTGTTTGGCTAAACGCATGGTAAGAGTAATAACCCTTCATTTTATATCTTCATAATATAATTAGCATAGTTGTAAGTGCATCTAGGCACCCCCGTGAGTTTTGGATGATTGATGATGACAAATTGCGAGACTAATGAGCTGAGATGGTCATAAGCATAGGACATTTCCAAGGCAGACACCTAAACTCTCAAAAAGGAAAAAGATGAAGAACAGCATCGAAGACTCGAAGAGTAGAAATTAGGGTTTCACTTGAGTCTTTAGTAGGCTAGCCATGTAAAAGAAAGAGTGTGTGTGTCAAGTGCATTGGGATCATAGAAGAGAGCTCATAGCGTTAGAAGCGTCAAATCCTTAGTGGAGAGAGGTAGAGAGGTAAAGTTGGGCAGGTCGGACTTGTCCAGGGAAGAGGCCGAACTAGTCCGGAGGTCCTATGGCTTAGTCCGTTTTGGGGCGGACTGAGAGTTCCTGACTGAGATCGGACCTGTCCGTTTTGGGACGGACTAGTCCGTTTCTCTCTTGGTGAGAGTGTTTTTGGGGCTAAGTCCTGGTAGACAGACTTATCCGCCTTAGTGGCCGGACCAGTCCGGACTAGCTAGACTTGTCCGGGGAAGAGGCCGGACTAGTTTGAAGGTCCTACGGCTTAGTCCGTTTTGGGGCGGACTGAGAGTTCCTGACTGAGATCGGACTTGTTTGTTTTGGGATGGACTAGTCTGTTTCTCTCTTAGTGAGAGTGTTTTTGGGGCTAAGTCCTAGTAGACCGGAATTATCCGCCTCAGCGGCCGGACTAGTCCGGGCTAGCCAGACTTGTCCGTTTTCACAGGGACTAAGAGTTCCTATGTGAGTTCGGGCTAGTCTGTTCTAAAGTGGACTAGTCCGTATAGGTGTGAGATCAGAGCTCCCACGACTAAGTCTTGGTAGACCGTACTTGTCCGCCTTAGTGGTCGGACTAGTCCGGGTCCTCCAGACTTGTCCATTCTCACCCGGATAAATAGTTCCTGTGTGAGATCGGACTAGTCCGGTGTGAGGCGGACTAGTCCGGACTTTCGGTAGGTGGCAACGGTTGGCTTCGGGACTTCTATAAAAATAGATGCCCCAACTTCATTTAGAAAAACACTGGAACCCTAGCGCTGCCATAGCTAACCTAGAGCCCCCTAAGCCTTCTCTCTTGCCTACTCAACATATAGAACCAATTCTTGAGTGGACTTGGGTGTGTGAGGAGAGGAGAAGAAAGAACTTCGTGTTTTGGCTCTCGGAGTGATCTCGTGCACTTGGTGTGAGTCTTTGTGACCTGTGGCTTGTAAGATCGGTGGAGTTTTATGGACGTGATCAAGTGGGAGCCTTAGATTTTGAGCAGACCCAACACTTTGTAAGTTGACCTTTGAGATAGTGAAGAACCGGGTTGGCCTTAGTGGCGACTTGGTGAGGGAAGGGTTGTTAAACCCAGTCCTTTGTGGACTCCTCAACGGGGACGTAGATTCCTGAGTGGAATCAAACCTCGGGCAAAAATCTTCGTGCCATTTTGCACTTACATTTCATTGATCATTAGAATTGCTTAGGGTTCGTTCGATCATTTCGCTCTTATAATATTTCAGGTTACAATCTTGCAATCCACCTCAATACTTTGTCATATTTGTTATATTAGATTGCTAGATAGTTTAGCTGCATTTCGTTAAACTAAAATCTGAAGAAAAACCCATAAAAATCAAGTTTAGACTTTTCAGTAGTCTGACCAGACTAGTCCGCCCCTGAGCCAGACTAGTCCGGCCTTTTAGGCTTTTCCAGCAGGTTGATCGGACTAGTCCACCCCTGAGCCAGACTAGTCCGGCCCTTATGTTCTAATCTCGTTTAATTAAGTCATTTCAGGAATTTTAGCCTATTCACCCCCCTCTCTAGGCAATTTCAATTGGTATCAGAGCAGGTCTCTCCATCAAGAGTCTAACCACTCGGAGAGAAGATGGACGGAGTGGAGGGATACGAGACTCCATCGACGTCACAAGGTGACAACACATATGACAAGAAAAAGAACATGGATGTGCTGCAAGACCACTCGAGTGACGATGAAGAAGTTCGCCAACTCAAGGCACGACTTCGCGAGAATCTAGGTCACTCAAGTAAAGAGAAGAAGAAGCCGAAGGATCAAGAAAGGAGTGGTCAACTGGACTACTCCCAATATCCTTTCAACTATGAACGATTAACTTCCAACAATCACTACTTATCTGTTCCTCTTGGCAAACCTCCTCAATTCGATGGAAATGATTACTCAATGTGGAAGCACAATATGAAGATGCATCTAATATCCTTAAACCCTAGCTTGTGGCAAATTGTCCTAACTGGTGTCCATCTTCCAAGAAATGAAGAAGACGTTACCCCGGAGCAAGCCATTCTACTTCGTCGCAATGCTCAAGCAGTTGGGGTGATCACCTCATCCTTGACTCAAGAAGAGTTCAACCGAGTCGATGGATTGGAGGTGGCCAAAGACATATGGGACACACTCAAGACAGCACATGAAGGAAACCGGGTCATTAGGGAAGCCAAGATCGAGATGATTGAAGGAGAGCTTGGGAGGTTCACCATCATGGATGGTGAGTCCCCTCAAGACATGTACAACCGTCTCAAGGTCCTCGTCAACAAGATCCGATCTTATGGATGCACCCGGTGGACGGATCATGAGGTGGTGAAGAGGATGCTTCAGGCATTCATGCCTCGAAACATTGCTCTTTGCTCCTTGATCCGTGAGAGCCCAGGATATGCTCAAATGACCCCGGAGGAAGTGCTTGGAAGAATCATCAACAACGAGATGATGGAGAAGGAAGCCATGTTCTACAGCGACCTCCAAAGGCTCGCCTCCTCAAAGAAGAAAGATGTTGCTTTCAAATCAACATCCTCATTAAAAGACTTCAAAGCAAGTGATGATGAGGGCCTCGACACCAATGAATATGAGGCGCTCTTCATCAACAAGTTCAAGAGGATGATGAGAAGAAGGAAGGGGGGCAACCATTATGAGAACAAGAACAAGGAAAGGTCCAAGTCCAAGACGAAAAGAGCATGCTACAACTGTGGTGAATATGGACACTTCGTTGTGGATTGTCCATATGAAGAGAGTAAGAAGAAGAAAGGTGGCAAGTCTCAAGAAATAAATTCTTCAAGAAGAAGAAGCCATCAGGACATGTTCACCTTGGGAAGGAATGGGACTCAAACGAAGACTCATCCTCCGAGGATGAAGAGAAAGTGGCAACACTTGCCATTGGAAGGAGCAAGCTGTTCCCAAACATTGAAGACTTCAAGTCCACATGTCTCATGGCTAAGGAGGGAAGAAGAAAGGTTAAATCTAAACCATCCTCCTCTACCTCTTCACTTGATAGCTTTGATAGTAGTAGTGATAATAGAATCCATGATTAAGGATCTAAGTAGGAGAACCTTGAAAAAGATGAGATTGTTGTCGGAAGAAATCTTTGAGAAGGATGAACTCATCAACCGTCAAGAAGACATGATCATCCTTGAAAAGGAGAGATGTCATGAGCTTGAAGAGCTTCTTGAGGTTGAAAGGGAAAGAAGCAAGGCACTTGAGTGTGAACTCGCTTTGAGCAAGGAAACTTGCTCAAATCTTGAAGACACAACTATTGTGCTCAAGAATGAAATTGTTAACTTGACAAAAGTCAACAAGATCCTTGAAACACAAGTTGAGTCTCTCAAGATCAATGCACCTTCTTCCTCTATGATTTCACCCTCCTCAAAGAAATCTCCCGAAGCAACTCAAACTTGCAAGTGCTCAAACTTAATCCTAAAACTCAAAGATGAACTTAAGTTGGCATAAAATAAGCAGTCACCGAACGGTGGTATCTTTGACAAGGAAAAGGTGGCATGTGCACGAAGTGCATATACCAATGTAAGACCTCCACATGTCAAAGATAGTCTTGGCTATTCTAAAGAGTGGAGACAACATGCTAAAACTCCCAAGAAGGGAAAAGACTTGATTGTATTTGTCAAGGAAGGTTCATCCAACAAAGAAAATGTAAAGAACATTGCAAACTCATCTAACATGCTTAAAAATAAATCTCATCCTTTGTTCTATGATTTTTATGCCTCATATGTTTTATTGAGAAACAAATTTGGAAAGATCTATGCTAGGTATGTTGGGCCACTCCGCAAGAGTCCAAAACCTTGTGTGTGGGTGCCCAAGTGCCTCTTGACTAACATGAAAGGACCCAACTCCGCTTGGGTACCAAAAGGTAAGGCATAACTCTATTTTGTAGGCATAGTCCTCCGGTGGGTCAAAATGGGTGCTCGACAGTGGATGCACAAACCATATGACCGGAGAGAGAAAGATGTTTGTGGAATATGAGAAAAACGAAGATCCAAGTGAAGGAATATACTTTGGGGACAATAGCCAAGGGAAAATCCTTGGCACTGGTAAAATTGTTATCTCTCCCCATCATACTCTTTCAAATGTTTTGCATGTTGACTCCCTTGATTATAACCTTGTATCCATATCCCAATTATGTGATAAAGGTTATAATTGTATGTTCACTAACGAGGGTGTGACTGTCTTGAGAAGAAGCAATGACTCAATTGCCTTTAAGGGCGTACTCAAGGGAAAGCTTTACCTTGTGGATTTCACCACGGATAAAGCTCAACTTGACACGTGCTTAATGGCAAAGACCAACATGGGATGGCTGTGGCATAGAAGGCTAGCCCATGTTGGGATGAGGAACTTTCAAAAACTTCTCAAGGGAGAACACATTCGAGGCTTGAAGGATGTTGTTTTTGATAAGGATAGGCCATGTAGTGCTTGTCAAGCCGGAAAGCAAGTTGGAGCTCAACATCCATCCAAAAATGTCATGACGACCACAAGACCCTTGGAGCTACTTCACATGGACCTATTTGGCCCAATCGCCTACATAAGCATCGGTAGTAACAAATATGGTCTTGTTGTTGTAGATGATTATTCTCATTTCACTTGGGTGTTCTTTTTGCATGACAAAGGAGAAACTCAAGGTGTGCTCAAGAAATTCTTGAGAAGAGCTCAAAACGAGTTCTCCTTAAGAATTAAGAACATAAGGGGCGATAACAACACCGAGTTTAAGAACACTCATGTGGAAGAATACATGGATGAAGAAGGCATCAAGCATGAGTTTTCAGCCCCCTACTCCCCTCAACAAAATGGAGTTGCTGAGAGGAAGAATAGAACTCTCATTGAGATGGCAAGAACCATGCTTGATGAGTACAAGATGTCGGACCGGTTTTGGGCAGAAGCGGTTAGCACCGCTTGCCATGCCATAAACCGGTTGTATCTTCATCGACTTTTGAAGAAAACGTCTTACAAACTTGTAACTGGTAACAAACCAAACATCTCTTATTTTCGTGTCTTTGGGAGCAAGTGTTATATTCTCAACAAGAAGCCTAGGACTTCAAAGTTTGTTTCAAAGTCCGATGAAGGTTTCTTGCTTGGTTAGGACTCAAACACCTACGCCTATCATGTTTTCAACAAAACTTCTAGAATTGTTGAAATAGCGAGAGACGTAGTGTTTGATGAGACTAATGGCTCCCAAGTGGAGCAAGTTGATCAAAGTGTGCTAGATAAAGAAGAGGCTCCACAAGAAGCACTTAAAAGGATGGCACTTGGAGAAATTTTTCCTCAAGAACATCCTCAAGACTCAAATGATCATCCAACAAACGAAAATATGTCTCCCTCTCATGATCAAGCTCAAGATGAGCAAGGCCAACCTCAACAAGATCAAAATGATCAAAGTCAATATAGAGGATTGGATCAAGGGGGGGGGGACGAAGAAAAGAGTGACAATGAAGATGAAGATCAAAGAGTTCAACCACCTCATCCAAGAGTGCACCAAAGTGTTCAACGGGATCATCCCGTCGACAACATACTAGGAGATATCTCCAAAGGGGTGACCACTCGCCCTCGAATGGCTAATTTTTGTGAACATTACTCTTTTGTTTCCTCTTTGGAGCCCCGCAAGGTAGAAGAAGCACTACAAGATCTAGATTGGGTGGTGTCCATGCAAGAGGAACTCAATAATTTTGACAGAAATCAAGTGTGGGAACTTGTGAAGCGACCCAACGCAAATGTTGTGGGAACCAAGTGGGTATTCCGCAACAAGCAAGACGAGTATGGGGTTGTAACAAGAAACAAGGCAAGACTTGTTGCAAAGGGATATGCACAAGTAGAAGGTTTGGATTACGATGAAACTTTTGCTCCCGTAGCTAGGCTTGAATCAATTCGTATCTTGCTTGCTTTTGCAACTCACCATAATTTCAAGCTATACCAAATGGATGTGAAAAGCGCTTTCGTCAACGGTCCAATCAAGGAGGAAGTGTATGTGGAGCAACCACCTGGATTTGAGGACGATAAGTATCCTAACCATGTCTTTAAACTTCGGAAAGCCCTCTATGGCCTCAAACAAGCTCCTAGAGCTTGGTATGAGTGTCTTAGAGATTTTCTTATTAAAAATGGTTCTAGGATAGGAAAAGCAGACTATACACTCTTCACTAAGCATTTTAACGATGATTTATTCGTGTGCCAAATATATGTCGATGACATTATATTTGGTTCTACTAACAAAGCTTTTTGTGATGAGTTTTCAAAGATAATGACTGAAAGGTTCGAGATATCAATGATGGAGGAATTGAAGTTCTTCCTAGGATTCCAAGTCAAACAACTCAAGGAAGGAACATTCATAAGTCAATCCAAGTATACTCAAGACATACTTAAGAGGTTCGACATGGATAAAGATAAACCCATCAAGACTCCCATAGGAACCAACGGACATCTTGACCTTAATGAAGATGGTCCAAGTGTGTACCAAAAGGTATTTCGTTCCCTGATAGGCTCTTTGCTTTACCTTTGTGCATCTAGGCCCGACATAACGCTTAGTGTGTGTATGTGTGCACGGTTCCTAGCCGCTCCTAAGGAGTGCCACTTGACGACCGTTAAGCGGATTCTTAGATATTTGGTTCACACTCCTAACCTAGGACTTTGGTATCCCAAGGGATCCAAGTTCAATCTCATTGGATACTCCGATGCCGATTATGCCAGTTGTAAGGTAGATAGAAAGAGCACGTCAGAGACTTGTCAATTTCTTGGTAGGTCCTTGGTTTCGTGGTCTTCAAAGAATCAAAACTCCATTACCTTATCCACAGCCGAAGCAGAGTACGTCGTAGCCGGGAGTTGTTGTGCACAACTCCTATGGATGCGACAAACTCTTAGGGACTATGGTTACACTTGGGCCATATTCCACTCCTATGTGACAATGAGAGTGCCATCAAGAGTGCTCACAATCTCGTGGAGCATTTTAGAACCAAACATATTGATATCCATCACCTTTTCCTGAGAGATCATCCTATCAAGGGAGATATCGTTATCTCTCATGTTAGGAGTGAGAAGCAATTGGCAGACATCTTCACAAAACCCCTTGATGAGAAACGCTTTTGTGATCTAAGGAGTGAACTGAATATCCTAGATTCTCGAAACGTTGCTTGAAGTGTGCACATCTGTTTGTTGCTTGTTTATAAACTTCAAAAATCGCATGTTTTCAACATACTACCCTAATCTCTCTTACTCTATGAAAACTATGTTCAAAAGCACTCTTTGTCAAATATGGTCATTATTTGTTGGATGTATGCTTATTGACCATGTTTGTCAAAGATATTTGCATAAACTTGTCCAAAAGGATCATATTCTTGAGCTAAAATTCAAATTATATGAATTTCGGCATGTAGCCGGACTAGTCCGCCTAGGAGGCCGGACAAGTCCGGCCCCAGAGAAGTCTGGCTCTAGTCCGCTAATAGGACTTGTCCGGACACCAAGCCGGACTAGTCCGGCCCTGCCAGACACGTGTCGCCACCGGAGCTCACCCCTATGGAAGGGATGAGGTCCGGCCCCGCGGGACACGTGTCGCCACTGGAGCTCACCCCTGTGGAAGGGATGAGGTCCGGCCCCGTGAGACACGTGTCGCCACCGGAGCTCACTCCTGTGGAAGGGATGAGGTCCGGTCCTGCGGGACACATGTCACCACCGGAGCTCTCCTCTGAGGAGAAGAGAGGCCCCAGCCCGCTGGACACGTGTGGCCACAGGAGCTCGCCTCTGAGGAGAGAAGAGGCCCTGACCCACTGGACATGTGTCGCCACCGGAGCTCGCCTCTGAGGAGAGGAGAGGCCCCGGCCCGCTGGACACGTGTCGCCATGGGAGCTCGCCTCTAAGGACAGGGGAGATCTGGCCCCGCCGGACACATGGCGCCCTCGGAGCTCGCCTCTGAGGAGAGGGGAGGTCCGGCCCCGTCAGACACGTGGCGCGCTCGGAGTCCGTCTCCTCTGAGGAGAGGGGAGGTCCAGCCCCGCCGGACACATGGCACCCTCGGAGCTCGCCTCTGAGGAGAGGGGAGGTCCAGCCCCACCGGACACGTGGCGCCCTCGGATCTCACCTCTGTGGAGAGGGGAGGTCTGGCCCCGCTTGACACATGGTGCCTTCGGAGCTCACCCTGGCAGTGGCCACGGGGCAGGGTCGGACTTCACAGCAGACAAGTCCGGCCCTAGAGAAGTTTGGCTCTAGTCCGCCAACCGTACTTGTCCGGACACCTAACCCAGACTAGTCTGGCCCCTGGGGACTTAACCTCCCAGGGGCTGCCAGACTTCTCTCTTCACAGACTAGTCCGCTCACATCCTCTCTCAAGCCGGAAGCGCCCACAAATTGGTGATTTTTTTCTTTCCTCCACCAAAAATCTCGTCCAATCCACGGATTCGAGACCTAAGGAGTGCGGAAACCCTTCCCCGGGCTTCGTTGCTCAAGTTTCGACTCCAAATGCATCACATTTGAAGATTTTAAGAGGTATTCTTGACCTAACCAAAAATCCTTCATTTTCTTCATTATTAGGACTTTTACTAGAAACCTCTTCACAAATGTTGTTCCTAGTGTCGATGCAATCATAGCCTAGGAGTATTGCAACTTAATTCGAAGTTTTTGCGAAAAATTGTCAGGATTAGGGTTCTTCCTGTATAACCCGGACTAGTCCGGTTTTGGGCGGACAAATCCGTTCTCGAGCGGACTAGTCCGGTCCTTTAACAGACAAGTCCGGTTTACACAAAACAAACTCCAACTTTAGCCATTTTTAGTGAATTCTCTTGCAATATTCCACTTCCTTGACCTCTAATCTCCTGTCTCTCAGGAAATATGTCGAACTCCAACCAAAGCTCTCCCCTTGCAAGTCCCATGGTCGAGGAGGCTCGACAAGCCCTTCATCGGCGCATTGCCAAAGAAAGGGCAGCAAAGGAGGCCCAAGCGGCTAAAGAAGTCGTCCGTCGAGAGGCAAGAACAAAGAAGAAGCATGATCTCGACGAGGAGGCACAAATTGCCCAAGCCATTGAAGAATCCTTGGAGGACCAACGGAGAAAGAAAAGGGCCGAACGTGAAGCCTAGAGCTCCCAAGCTGCTAGTGCCTCAGAGCCCAAGAGAAAGAGGTTTGGTCGCCTTTGGAGATAAAGAGCGGGAAAAGGAGAAGAAAAAGGAATCCAAGGGTAGGGTTCCTCGTGATCCAAAGAAGGGTAAGGCTCCACTTCCTAAGGAGCCCAAGAACAAAAAGGCAACTGCCAAAGTACCAACAAACAGAGTAGGAGGGGTAAAAATCAGAGTGAAAGGGCAATCAAAGCCCATCGGCCCCTTAAAGATGGCTGCCCCTGCTAGAGACCCAAACCGACAGCCCAACAATCCGGCATTTGTATTCAAAGGAAAGGGGGCTGAAAAGGCGAGAAGGTTGAGGATGGATAAAGTCTATGACTATGAGAAGCACACAACCGACCCTAGGTTTTGGTGTGACTTTCATTACGATTACTATCGCTTGGTGTACCTAAAAATGAAGAGCCCCAGTCACTCAAGCTCAATGGGTATATTGGGACTACATGGCCAAAAGGGAGCACAAAGCTTTTGATGCAGTGATTGAAGCCGAAGAGCGCCATGGAATCAAGGAAATCATGAGCTTCAAGTATTACTGGAACGTTGAGGTAATTGTGCAGTTCTATACCACTGTGTACTTCTCCACCTACGGTGACCGGAAAATCACCTGGATGACTCATGGAGAGCAGTATTCAGTCACCTATGAGAGGTTTGCATAGATACTTGGCCTTGAGGAGCACTTGGATCATAAGATTATCATTTCCAATCTCAAGGCAGTGGACAGGGATCAGCTTGACTATATGTATCCTAGTCATGTTCCCTATGAGGTCGGGCTTGCTAGGAACATCAAGTCGTTCTATAGCATCCTCAACCGGATTCTGAGGAGGACCATTGCCCCTAAGAATGGAGATGCAGGGTAATTCAAGGAAACTTAAGGCATCTCCTCCTCTAGATAGATGGTGAAGAGAAGTTCAATCTTGTTGAGCACATTTATGATGACATCTTCAACATCTCTCACACTCCCAACCGCTCATGTGGTTATGCACCGTACATCATGTGCCTAATTGAGAAGGTGTCGGAGATAGTCTTTGTCAAGGATGTCACTCATCGACCTCTCCGTCCTCAGCTACCCTCCATTGTGCCAGAACCCTCAAGGAGCAAAAGTGTTCAACCTCCGTCCAGCTCAGCGGCCCCTTCTAGCTCAGCGGCTCTCCCATCATCTCCTCCTCCGCAGTCCATGAGTGGATTGTTCAAGTGCTTCAACACACTTTTCGCCTCTTGTCGGCGTGTGGAGGTCCGGATTGACGCATGGAGAGGCGTCAGGACAAGTACCTCAAGGCTGTGTGTGACAAGCTTGAGGTACCCATCTCTCCCCCTGAGGAGAGTGATGGGGAACTCACTCCATATTCAGAGTTCACCGCTGATGAGCTCGTCCAGTTCAGGGAAGATGGAAGCTCTTCCAAGGCCGTGCCTCCATCCACCACCGCCGACGAAGAAGAAGAGTATACGGAGGCTACGGAGAGCGATGAAAATGGCGATGAAGAAGAAGACGAAGAAGATGACAAGTAGACTTAGGCGTATCTTCTTCCCACTCTTCCTTTTTGGTGCCTTGATGCCAAAGGGGGGGGAATGTGAAAAGGATGTCCTATTTTTTATCATCTTCTAGTCTTGTAATAGATCTTTTGGACATGCCTATCTGGTAATAGATCTTTTGGACATGGCTATCAATATTTTATATTTTATGCATGACTATCTTTTATGTAACACTACGTGTTGGATTTTATGGTTGTTTTATTCTTATTGTCTTATCACATTTTTTAGCACAACACGTAGGCACCCCACCATAACATGTGAATATATGCCAAATCCCCTCTTTTACTCTTGCATATATTCAGGGGGAGTTTTGCATACGTACATTTGTTATAAAAATAAAAATTTTACCTCTTATGTTGAAACTTAATGTGTTGTCATCAATCACCAAAAAGGGGGAGATTGTAAGTGCATCTAGGCACCCCTATGGGTTTTGGATGATTGATGACGATAAATTAAGAGACTAATGAGCTGATATGATCATAAGCACAAGACATTTCCAAGCCGGACACCTAAACTCTCAAAAGGAAAAAGATGAAGAACGGTGTCGAAGACTCGAAGAGTAGAAATTAGGGTTTCACTTGAGTCTTTAGTAGGCTAGCCGTGTAAAATAAAGAGTGTGTGTGTCTAGTGCATTGAGATCATAGAAGAGAGCTCAAAGTGTTAGAAGTGTCAAATCCTTATTGGAGAGAGGTGGAGAGGTAAAGTTGGGCAGGCCGGACTTGTCCGGGGAAGAGGCTGGACTAGTCCGGAGGTCCTACGGCTTAGTCCATTTTGGGGCGGACTAAGAGTTCCTAACTGTGATCGGACCTGTCCATTTTGGGATGGACTAGTCCGTTTCTCTCTTGGTGAGAGTGTTTTTGGGGCTAAGTCCTGGTAGACCGGACTTATCCGCCTCAGTTCCAGACTAGTCCGGGCTAGCCAGACTTGTCCGGGGAAGAGGCCGTACTAGTCCGGAGGTCCTACGGCTTAGTCTGTTTTGGGGCGGACTGAGAGTTCCTGACTGAGATCGGACCTGTTCGTTTTGGGACGGACTAGTCCATTTCTCTCTTGGTGATAGTGTTTTTGGGGCTAAGTCCTGGTGGACCAGACTTATCCGCCTCAGTGGTTGGACTAGTCCGGGCTAGCCAGACTTGTCCGTTTTCACACGGACTAAGAGTTCCTATGTGAGTTCGGGCTAGTCCGTTCTAAGGTGGACTAGTCCGTATGGGTGTGAGATGAGAGCTCCCACGGTTAAGTCTTGGTAGACCGGACTTGTCCGCCTTAGTGGTCGGACTAGTCCGGGTCCTCTAGACTTGTCCGTTCTCACCCGGAAAAATAGTTCTTGTGTCAGATCGGACTAGTCCGGTGTGAGGTGGACTAGTCCGGACTTACGGTAGGTGGCAACGGTTGGCTTCGGGGCTTCTATAAAAGGACATGCCCCTACTTCATTTAGAAAAACACTAGAACCCTAGCGTCGCCACAGCTATCCTAAAGCCCCCTAAGCCTTCTCTCTTGCCTACTCACTTGGTGTGAGTCTTTGTGACCTGTGGCTTGTAAGATCGGTGGAGTTTTGTGGACGTGATCAAGTGGGAGCCTCAAATTGTGAGCAGCCCCAACACTTTGTAAGTTCACCCTTGAGATAGTGAAGAACCGCGTTGGCCTTAGTGGCGACTTGGTGAGGGAAGGGTTGTTAAACCCGATCCTTTGTGGACTCCTCAACAGGGACGTAGATTTCTGAGTGGAATCGAACCTCGGGCAAAAATCTGTGTCATTTTGCACTTACATTTCATTGATCATTAGAATTGCTTAGGGTTTGTTCGATCTTTCGCTCTTATAATATTTCAGGTTACAATTTTACAATCCACCTCAATACTTTGTCATATTTGTTATATTAGATTGCTAGATAGTTTATCTGCATTTCGTTAAACTAAAATCTGAAGAAAAATCCATAAAAATCAAGTTTAGGCTTTTCAGCAGTCTGACCGGACTAGTCTGTCCCTGAGCCAGACTAGTCCGGCCTTTTAGGCTTTTCCAGCAGGTTGATCAGACTAGTCAGCCCCTGAGCCAGACTAGTCCGGCCCTTGTGTTCTAATCTCGTTTAATTAAGTCATTCAGGAATTTTAGCATATTCACCCCCTCTAGGCAATTTCAATAGTAACACATATCTACAGGAGCGCGAGACTGGTCAGGTACCGACCACAACTCAAGTCTGGAAGCGGGGTCATAAGGACCCATCCCAGCCTTGGCAGTGCAGTCAGGTCGCGGCTGATCAACTGGTAAGTTATCAAAACTCATCAATTCAATCGTTACTAATACTATTATTGTTACTAATAGGCAATTTCACTGCTTTTAGGAAAAGTATGGGTGGGAGGTCCTAAGGATACACGGGGAAGGGTACGATTAAGAAAACGCGACAATCGACCCTAAAGCCGTGTACGCTATCGGAGGCGGGAAGGCACATGGATGGTTAGTTTTGGTCATTTTGTTTATTTCTCTACAATCTTGCTTCTTTTGATTATTATTCTTTTATTCTTTTGTAGGTTTACCATATTTGATGGAGTTGTCGACTCGAGGGTAGCACGACCTTCGATCGTCACCCCATCGACCGATAGTTCCTCCGTCGGCCAGACAAGTCTTCGTCTCTCCTAGAGCGAGATAGAGAAGCTTGTTGGCAGAATCTTGTTGCTCGTCGCTCACACGCTAGGATCTAGTCCAAGGCTTGAGAAGTGGAATTGAACGCTGTGTTTTCTGGTGACGCAACTACAGCTCTGTTATTCATTCGCCACCAGATTTAAGTACATGAAAACAACTTCTGGTGATCCAGCCATTCCGGACATGCAGAGCATGCCGAGGTCCCGCACCGCTACCGCCCTGATCCGCACGTAACGCCTGCATGCAGTGCATGCACGGGCCTAATCAGGCCAGTTCCACACACATCCTCTCTTGATCGGCTCCTCCAACGACGCAGCGCGGCAGGACCATTTGGAGGGAACTTTATCACACACACACACACTGAATACCAGACTAGATTACACAACAATCCTCCCCCTAATATAGTCCTCAAAAACATTGATAATTCCAATCCTGGACCGAAGATTCACATACCTGACACGGCCAAGTGGTTTAGTAAGAATATCCGCCAACTGATCATCAGTATGAATTTTCTTGATGATCACTCCACCTTCTTCAACACATTCTCTGATAAAATGATATCTTGTCTTAATGTGTTTGTTTCGATCATGAAACACCGGGTTCTTGCGTAATTGGATTGCCGACTGATTGTCAATATATATTTTTCCCACACTTGCTGCTTTCCCATAAAGATTTCCAAGCAGTCTTCCAAGCCAAAGCCCTTGACAAGCTGCTATTGAGGCTGCAATATATTCGGCCTCACATGATGACAAAGCAACCACATATTGTTTTTGAGACTGTCATGTCACAGGTGCATCCCCAAAACAGAACAGAATGCCTGTGGTGCTCTTGCAATCATCCATATCACCAGCCATATCAGCATCACTATAACCAATGAGCTCTATCTCACCTTGGCCCTTTTTGTATCATATTCCATGATGCAATGTGCCCGCTATATACCTGAGAATATGTTTAACTGCTGCAAGGTGCTCCGTTGTTGGACACTCCATGAATCTACTAACATACCCAACCGCAAACCCAATATCAGGCCGAGTATGAACCAAGTATCTTAAGCTGCCCACAATACTTCTGTAATAAGTAGTTTCAACTGCAGGGCAACAACTTTTATTACTCAGTTTTAGACGGCTTCCCATTGGAGCTTGGACAGGATTGCACTCTGTCATACCGGTCTTCTCCAACAACTTCGCTGCATAAGCTGCTTGAGACAACATAATCTTCCCCGGTGCCTGCTTGACCTCAATACCTAGATAGTAACTTAGGTACCCAAGGTCACTCATCTTGAATGAATTCTTCATTTCTTCCTTAAACACCTTGATCTCATCTTGGTCGGCTCTTGTGACAACAAGATCATCCACATACACTCCCAGGGAGTATGCGCTTTGTATTGTCACCTTGTGTGTATACTCCATGTTCCTCCACACACTTACAAAACCCGAGCCGCACTAGTGTACCATCAAGTTTCATGTTCCATGCATGTGGAGCTTGTCGAAGCCCATAGAGTGCCTTCCTTAGCTTCAACACTTAATGCTCGTGACCTGCCACAGCAAAACCAGGTGGTTGTGCAACATATACCTCTTCCATATGATCTCCATTCAAGAAAGCCGACTTTACGTCGAGGTGATGGACTTTCCAGCCCTCATGTGCTGCAATCCCCAAAAGTGCTCGCACAGAATCCAACCTAGCCACCGGAGCAAATGCTTCTTCATAATCACCTCCAGGCCGTTGCACATACCCTTTTGCCACAAGACGAGCTTTGTGTCGAATCACTTCTCCACTTGCACCCTTCTTCAGTTTGAATACCCATTTCAACCCAATGGGACAATGACCTGCAGGAAGATCAACCAATGACCATGTGCCGTTCTCTGTGATTGCAGTCATCTCTTCCTTCATCGCAGCTCTCCATGCTAGATCATTGTTTGCTTCTTCAAATGAGCTTGGTTCCTCAGATGCTGCAAACATCAGATTTTCTGAATTTGGATCACACGGTTCAGACGTGTTGATGCAGTTCTCTACGGTGCGATATCGTCTCGGCCCTGATGTATCATCCACATCAGAAGAAATGTTTGTTGGTGACGACACAAACTCCACTTCTCTCGGTTGTTTCACTGGTTCTCCAGGTGTTGTAGTATTCTGACTCTCACCATCTGATGTAACCGGAAGACTGGAACTTTGTGTCTCAGGTGGCAGTGAACAACCTCCTACCACATGAGTGCTTACGGTATAATCCACAACAAATGTTTCAGGTATTTCCTCTCCATCTACAGACCAGTTCCAAGCCTTGCCTTCATCAAATACCACATCTTTTGTCACCTGGACTCGGCCACCCAGAGGGTCATAAACCCGATATCCTTTTGTGCCCGGCTCGTATCCAACAAACACCATCTTCACACTTCGGTCATCAAGTTTCTTAGCGTGTGGACGAGTTACTTTCACATGTACCACACATCCAAACATGCGCATGAAATGAACTGCTAGTTTCACCCCCATGCCACGCTTCATACGGTGTTACACCTCGCAGAGCCTTTGTAGGTGATCTATTCAGAATGAAAACAGCAGTATGTACTGCCCCCCCTCAAATGTGCTTGGAACTCTTCTTGCCTTAAGAAGGCACCGTGCCATTGCCAACACGGTCTGATTTCTGTGCTCAACAACCCCATTCTGCTGGGGTGAGTATGGCACCGTGAGATGCCTCTGGACACCCTTCTCAGCACAATATTGTCCAAACATGACCGAGGTGAACTCACCACCCCGATCAGTTCGGAGTGTGTGCAACTTGCGCCCAGTTTCCACTTCAACACCCATTTGAAACCTTTTAATGGCCTCGGCTGCTTCATCCTTTCTGATAGTAGCATTAACCACATATAACGTGTAGCATCATCAACCAGAAGTAAGAAGTGTTTATGCCCTCCATGGGTTGCTGGATGAACCGGGCCACAAAGATCTCCATGCACGAGATCAAGACGTTCCGACGCACGGTACTTGGCCTCCTGTGGAAATGAAGCTCTGAGCTGCTTGCCTGCTAGACATGCTTCACACAGCTGATCAACATGGTCTAGCTTCGGCATTCCACGTACCATCTCATCACGCCCTATTCTCTGAAGCCCATCGAAGCGAAGATGCCCAAACCGATCATGCCATCGCCAAGCATCATTGTCAACACGTGAAAGAAGTGTGACCGGTTGAGCGATGGTTAGGTTGATTGTATAAAGACGATTCTGAGATCGAGCAACCTTCATCAGTAAATCCTTTTGGGAATCCCAGACACGGAGAATTCCTTGATTGATTAGCACCTGGCAACCAATCTGATCAAGATGACCCAAGCTAATTATGTTGCTGTGAAGACGTGGTATATAATATACATCGGTCATCACTCGATATACCCCTCCATGCCCCGAGAAAATGATCGAACCAAGTCCAGTGATGTCCACCAGGGACCCATCCCCGAACTTCACCGTACCAGTTATACTATGATCAAGCTCAGAGAAAGCCTCACGATTACCTGTCATGTGGTTCGATGCACCGGTGTTCGAATACCACTCAGCTTGAATTTGTTCCAATTCACAAGTGGCCCCTAACTGGACTACTGCTTGTTCCTCGATCAGGTGCACTTGGTTCCCTTCTGGCACTTCATCATCATCCAGCTTCGATGAGAGAGACAGTACTTGTGCCATCAACAACGCTGGTTCATCAGACCCATCCTCGTGTGACTGCATCATGTTCACCTCCTCTTCACGTTTATTCTTGTAACAGTCACGTTCCTAGTGTCCTAATTTCTTACAATAGCGACACTGATCTCCCTTTGAGGCCTTGCGTAATCCACCACGTCCTCGACTTGGCTTTTATGAACCAGAACGCATGTTACTCGCTCCACCTCTTGGTTTTCCATCGCCTGAGTTACTCCACCCAGAATATTGTCCCTCCTTGTCACGTCGTTGAATGTGACATATCAACTCTTCTTCCTTGGTGGTGAGAAGCAGCCATGTACCCAACTCCGAAGACAATTTCCGTGCTTCATATCTCTGCTCGACAGCACGCAGGCAACCTGTTACCTCCTCAACAGACATCGTCCCGATGTCAAGCATTGTTTCAATGGAAATCGCCACCTATTCGTAGCGCTCTGGCATGACTTGCAACATCTTGCGCACAACTTATGTTTCCTCTAGTGTATCACCAAGGAGATGAAGATTGTTGACAAGACTAGAGATGTGCATGTACAAGTCATCTATAGACTCTCCTTCCTTGAATGAAATATCGTTGAACTCGCACCACAGTCTCTGAGCAATACCTTCAGGGACACGATCAACTCCCACGTGCATACTCTTGATCGCTTCCCATGCCTCCTTTGCCGTTGGCTTTCTTCTGACGACCGACAACATCTCTGGCAGCACGGACCGAGCGATCGCCGCCAACGCCAGCCGATCCTTGGTGTACTCCACCTCGCCGTGCTCAATCGCCGCCCATAAGCCTTGCGCCTGCAGATTGATGGTCATCATCAGCTTCCACTCTGGGTAATTTGTCTTTGTCAGCATCGGATATTGGATGGCACCCGACGCCTCCTTGATCGTGCGATGCACGACAATCGGTTGTCCGGCGCCTCCTCCGGTGGACTGTTGCTCGGTATTTCCACCGCCGCATCCTCGCCAACTCCCACGGTGGCGACAAAGACCGGCGACGCGACCTCCCTCAGTGTGGTGGTGTGATGCTCTCCATCTCAAAGATTGACACCCCAGCTCTGATGCT
Source organism: Neostapfia colusana (assembly GCA_030760725.1). Classification (NCBI taxonomy): domain Eukaryota; kingdom Viridiplantae; phylum Streptophyta; class Magnoliopsida; order Poales; family Poaceae; genus Neostapfia; species Neostapfia colusana. The sequence continues at coordinate 34,280,695 of JASWHV010000009.1, read as the reverse complement.
AAATGTTGGCAGAGTCTTGTTGCTCGTCGCTCACACGCTAGGATCTAGTCCAAGGCTTGAGAAGTGGAACTGAACGCTGTGTTTTCTGGCGATGCAACTATAGATCCGTTATTCATTCGACACCAGATTTAAGTACATGAAAACAACTTCTGGTGATCCGGCCATTCCAGACATGAAGAGCACGCCGAGGTCCCGCACAACTACCGCCCTGATCCGCACGTAACTCCTGCATGCAGTGCATGCACGTCCACCATGCACGCGCCTAATCATGCCAGTTCCACACACATCCTCTCTTGATCGGCTCCTCCAACGACCCAGTGCGGCAAGACCGTTTGGAGAGAATTTTATCACACACACACACACTGAATATCGGACTAGATTACACAATAGAGCTCCATAGGGAGAGAGACTAGATCCGGAGAGAGAGAGAGAGAGAGAGAGAATCTCCAGAGAGAGGGAGATAGCTAGGCCGCACAAGAGCAATAGACCGCCTATATGGCAAACTACTAGATCATTCCATTAGTATCTATATTTTAAATTTTGCAATTACATGCCTTAGCTCGACAGAGTGGACAGTAGATCCTGATCCCTACGTGGTAACCGTAAGAGTTGGCCCCGCCACAGGTACCCCCAACACATGGACATTCAAATATCCAGTTAACGTGTTTTTTATTTGCTATTTTCTAATCTAAGAAAAACTTAGTGTGGTAGAGGGGGGAGAGTGAGAGTGCGAGGGAGGGAGAGGGAGAGAGAGTGATAGTGAGGGAGAGAGAGAGATAGAGCGATAGAGAGAGGGGGAGTGAGAGAGAGAGGGAGTGGTAGAGAGGGGAACTGTGAGAGAGAGAGGAATAAAGAGATCAGTGGGTTGGAAGATCAAACTCACTCTAACTATTTATTTGCATTGCAGGGATCGGCGACGGAGGCTCAAACTCTACCGCCACAGCCACTGACACAGGGAGGAGGGCGCCGAGACGGATTCTTTGGCTCCGGAGCGAGTGGAAGGGGTAGTCTTTAGCCCCTCATTGTTTTATGTTTTGGATGATTATCTGATGTATATGAATATCTTCTTGTGTATATCTGTTCTGTGAGCTGGCCATCGTGCTAGGGTAGTTGTTTTCTGCTTTTTAAAAATAAAAAAAACCTTATTTACAACGGCCAGCTATACAGGCCGTCGTAAGTAAACCTACATAACTTATGACGGCCTGAGGTCCAAGCTATCGTAAGTAAACCTACTTAACTTATGACGGTCTGCGGGTCAAGCCGTCGTAAGTTATGTGCACCATGTGGCACGGGTCTAGGCGACGGCCCTTATATACGACGACTGGGAATGACCGTCGTAAATAAATATACGATGACTGACGTAATTAATATTATTTACAACCAATTATTTCAAAAGGCTAGAAACCGTCGTAAATAAGAAAAACATGTCGTAAATAAATAATTTATGATGATTTTCTGTTATTTAGGATCAGTTTCCGAGCCTTAAAATACTTTTAAGGGTAGGTGAGAACATATTTCTATAGGCTGTTACCTAACCTCTGTAACTAAAGCATGTAAAAAAGTTTGTTTCTACCTCAGCAGGCGAGTGCTTACCTTGTGGAAAACGGAGCCATCATTGATGGACTTTTAGGTCTTATTTGACACAGATTCCAACACAGTTTCTTCATAGAAATAAACAACAGTTGTGTCAAACAATATACTTTTACAATAGCTTATTAGTTTTTCTGTTTTTTCAAAATGAACTGAAAATCAAAATCTAAACACAAACTATTTTTTCACCAGCTTTTCAAAAAAAACTATTTTATAATAAACTCATACTCGCCAGACAGGGTCTTACTCAACTGCTCGTACAATTAGTTTCTGAACACATAAAAAGATTCCTCCTGTTATGCAGTCAAGTGTTGTGACAAGCAGCCCGACATCCCCGTCCTTGGAGATGATGTTGCACTAGGTGTAGAAGTCAACTAGGTGTCCATCATTATGCTGGTGCTCCTGCACTGTAGAATCATGGAATTGTTAAAAGGTTGTCAAATTGTGTGATGTTATTTAGGCTTTCTCATAATGTTTGAATTGGATACGATGAACTGATTCGAGATCTGGTTTAGAATCATGTGGAAATGGAAACAGATGTCAAATTCAATGCGTTTGTTGGATTGCACTTGAATTCTGTTGGATTATTAATTCAATTACATTCAATGTTTGGTTGCATAACACTTCTGAAGGGATCTAAAATGATTAAGCGGATAATGTACAACATGAGTCTTAGTAGCACATTTTACCATGGTAGTTTCGTTGGCGTCTTTAGTTTGAAAGATTTATTAATGCAATCTACAAAATAGTACTCCCTCCGTTCTGAAATAAATGACGTTAGAAGGGAGTAACATGTGTCGATAGGACTACTAGGTACTCATTCATGGAGCCCCCTTTCACATCTTCGAACTATGTGCCGCCACATTCCACCAGATCAGTCGTGGACTGATACTTTCATTTTTATAAAAATATGAAACATATAGATCAAGACAGAGGGAAGAAAAAATGTGTCTAGCTGTTTTATGACGCCAAGTCTCTAAAAGTATTAAATATTTTTTATTTCTAAATTTCAGTGGTCGAGATTCTCTTGGGATCTTACACGACTTTCTATTTACATCTAAATTTACAAGTGCCAAAGCTCTTGATTGAATCAACGAGTGTTCAATCATGAATGAAACTCAACAATATTATCTTACCCGAAGCTTGACATCCCAATTCTTAGTGTAATCTGGAATTGGCAGCACAATTTTCTAAAACCGCACATATAATTTTTGCATGCATAATCAATCACGAGCTTTCAAAAGGACAACTATCCGTACCCTGCAGACCGGGTACCTCCGCGTAGTGGATAAAAAATAACCTGGACCCCGCCTTTCTAGCTTAGGCAGGCCCTAGGGTAAGTCACGTGCCCTAGGCCCCATGGGCAGTCCCGGGGTTGCCACATGTCTTCAGGCCCTGAGCCTGACTACCGGCCGAGGGTGGCTCAGGAACCGCCACGTGTCCAGTGGTGCCGAGCCCGATCTTCCGCCAGGGAGGGCTCCGGCGCTGCCACGTGCCCGGAACCTCCGAGCTGCACCCTCCGCTTGAGAGAGCTCCGAAGGTGCCATGTGTCCTGTGGCTCCGGGTTCGACCTCCAGCATGGGAGGGCTCCGGTGCTGCCACGTGAGCAATGACTCCAGGTGTACCTTCCCCCAAGGAAGGCCCCGGATGTGCCATGTGTTTTGCGGCCCCGGGCCTGACCTCCAACATGGGAGGGCTCCGGTGCTGCCACGTGCCCAACAACTCCGGACCACCCGCTACTCTGCAAGGCAGCTCCGGTGGAGACGCGTGTCCCAGGGGCCAGCCGCCTGGACGTCACACCGACGAGCAATGGGTAGATGGCCAATGAGTAAAGAGGAAGGTACGCTGTCAGGGCAAGCATTCAAGGCTCACGCCATCCCCAGAAGTGTGGCACACGACGCACGCCTCCGTCCCCCGTTGTCGATACCTGGGATATGGGGTACCCCCGCGCATAGGAAGAAATGCCTAAGGAACTCACCCTTCTCCGCAGGGAGAGCTCCGAAGGCGCCACGCGTCCGGCGGGGCCGGACCTCCCTCTCCTCAGAGGAGAGCTCCGGGCCCGCCACGTGGCATTCAGAAGCCGGACCTCCTCCTCCGCGGGAGAGAGGTCCGAAGGCGCCACGCGTCCAGCGGGACCAGACCTCCCTCTCCTCAAAGGAGAGCTCCGGGCCCGCCGCGTGGCCAGAAGAACGGTGCTGCCTGCCCCCGAGAGATAGGCAGCGGGCGTAAAGACGCCCCATACCTTGCCCGTACAAGGTATTCAAGGCCCGCGTCTTCCCAAGACGCGGAGACGCGGAGCACACTTCTGTCAGGTGCCGTTGCGCCCAGTCGCATCACAGACTGGCGCGCGGTGTCAGAACCTGCCAGCCAATAAACTCCGCGACAAGACATCCCATGTCGCCTGCGCCGTCATCAACCACTACGATTGGCATGCGGCATGGGCAGGGCGGCAAGATGAGGACTCAGAAGCCTTCGACCAGAGACAACTACCGGCATAACTGCAGATACGGTAGATAATAGACAATCTTCCCGGGACCACCTGTCGGGTCCCGGCTCCCCTTGTAAGCCGCCCGAGTCTTGGACTATAAAAGGCTCGGGTAGGCGACGATAGCAAGGGTTCGCACTTTGCAACTCATACGCTAGCCATACACTCCCAAGCTGTAACTCACCCCCAAGCTCAGGACTCCGGCCCTGAGCAGCAAGCAATACAGCGAGCTCCATAGCTCGCAGTGGACGTAGGGTTTTACGCTCCGGCAGCCTGAACCACGTAAAACTCTCTGTGTCAAGCTCTTACTAACTCGTCCATATGCGCAAGCTCTCCGCTAGGGACTAGCCCCACCGAAAAAAGAACCTTCGCGGGCTGCCCAGTGCAGGCCAGGGGAAGTGTCGACTGAACACTTCGACATTTGGCGCGCCAGGTAGGGGGCTTTTCTCCAAGCGCGACGAGTTTCCGCCGACGAAGATGACCAAGCTTCCTTCAGCCGCAAACTCTCCCCCTCTGCGTTCACGGCGAACCGTGACCAGTGGGGAGTACATGTCGACACACTCAGGACGGAGTGTGTCGGCACAAGATGGTAGCCAGCAGCCGACTCCGGCAACGCCGACTCCAGCGATGCAGGCTCAGACCAGTGTGAGATCTTCTGCAGCGCTGAGCGTACACCATGGGGGTGCGCTAGCTGCAGCAAGAGCACTACTGCGCAACCCACTTGCTGGGGATGCGCCCCATTCAGCGACCCAACAGTGGGTCCGCGAAGTGGACCGCCTTGTCGTCGCCGCCGCGAACCCTCGGTTTCGGCGAGGGCGATGCCCCGGTCAACCGGCTGTGTCGTTGACGCGCACGCCAACGGTTGACGGGCAAACGGCGGATTCCAGCTCCTCCAGGCTCCCGTCGACGGACCTGAGAAGGGAGCTGGAACGGTGCCACTTGGGCCAGGATGCCCGAGTGTACCTCGAGCGACGCCGAGAAAGGCGCCGCAACCATGAGGCTGGTGACAGCATGACGTCGGCCTCGACACAACCTGGAGGGCAGGTCTTCACCACGCGAGCCCTGCCTCAGGCATATGCCGCGCAACATATGCCACAACCATATGCGCCGCAAGCAGCGCCCTCGGTCTATGGTGCAGCCTTGCCCATGCCGGGATACGCGGTGCCGAGTGCGAACCAAGCATTCGCAGCGCCAATACCTGCAGCAGCAGGTGCAGGATGTGCGGCCCTTGCACCCCACCTTCGCTTCGCGAGGTGGCCGCGCAAGTTCCGACCGCACCTGCCCGAGAAGTACGACAGTAGCGTCAACCCGGCGGAGTTCCTACAGATCTACTCCACTGCCGTACTTGCCGCAGGAGTGGTTGAGACTGTCTACTTCCCCGTCGCCTTGACCGGCCCAGCTCGGTCTTGGCTCATGAATCTACCTCAGGGGTCCATAACTTCCTGGGGAGAGCTCTACCGGCAGTTCGTCGCCAACTTCGGCAGCTCCTACACCCGTCCCGGCACGGAGCTTGACCTCCACGCCGTCAAGCAACAGCCTGGGGAGTCGCTGCGCTCTTTCATCCAGCGGTTCTCCCAGGTACGCAACACCATCCCGCATATTCAAGGTGCGTCTGTGGTGGTGGCGTTCCGTCAGGGTGTCCGGGACGAGAAAATGCTTGAGAAGCTCGTGACCAGAGAGGTCCGCAACGTCTCTGAGCTCTTCAGCCTGGCGGACAAACACGCCAGAGCAGCTGAAGGGCGGAACTGGCACGCTCTGCCGACCTCCGAGTCAGGAGGACAGCCCGGGTCCGGCGCTGCTGCCTATGGGGGTGGCAAGAAGGCCAAGAACCGGGGGAGTGGCAAGATGAAGTCACCGTTCACGGCCCCCGTCGCCGTAGCTGCGACGACTAGTGGAGCTCGGGGGCCACGCCCCGACAAAAGGCAGTGGCAATCACCAGCCCCATACAGTGACCAGGGGGGCTATGCCCCGTGCATGGCACCGACAACCATACTGCTGCCGAGTGCTGGGATATCCAGAGGCTCGCAGAGCGCTTCCGCAAAGGAAGACAGCAGAGGGATGAAGCACCGCCCTACCCTCAGAGGGATGGCAAACAGAAGGTCGATGCCCCAGTCACCGCTGCCCATCAGGTGGGGGTCCAGGAGCCTCGGCGTGTCATAAAGACAGTGCATAACGGTGAGGACTCCAGTTCCGACGGTGACGGGCCAGGGCGTTAGCCAACTGCGGCGCGCCTCCGTGCCTCGAACATACCTCTCGGGAGCCGCCCAAGGTCTGTCAACCCCTTGAAGGCCTTGCCAGAAGGGGAAGACGCCTTAGGTCATCCAAGACGAGCCCGGGCCCACCTACCTCTTGAAGGCCTTAGCCAGAAGGGGAGAACTCCCCGGGGGCCCCCAGGAGAAGCGGCGTAGGACCTGATCCAGCACAAAGATAACAACCTCGTCGACAAGACTCGGCTGCAGGTAACACCCCACAACGCGCGGTCTCGGCTGATGCTCTAAGCACTACCGCCAAAGAACCGAACGCGTCGGGGGCCTGCAAGAGGGCAACCTGGTGTAGCGGCACGCTCTATTCCAAGAAGGACCCATAAGCTCTCCCCCAGCAGGGAAGGTCCCTTCTGAATCATGAAAGCTGCCGCCCCAGGTACACATGCCTTTCAACCGAGAGTGGGATCCGTTCCCAAAAATTCTTGCCATGAAGCAACACTGTAAGTCCTACTTCCCGAGCATCAGTAGAACAGGGTTATTCCCTTCTGTAATGGATCCCATAGAATTTAGGAACAGAGCTTGGGGCAGCTAAGTCTCAAGGGACGGTACAGGACTACGTCCGGTTTAGTCTGGTTCCGACCCTAAGCGCGTAGAGTCTTGCTTCCCTTGTAGACGAGGTGGAATATTGCCTCCATGTACAGCCAGAATTCCATCTATGGGCACGAGTACAGAGACCTGTTCTACTTAGCTCTCTCTCATGCGCTCATTTAAATTAATCATTAATTTTTATGATCGTACTATCTTTGTATGTTCATCGTACATCTAGCTCCCCCTCTCCTGCGCTCATCCATAGTCGGCATTCGCTATCCTACCGAAGGCGGCTGCGCTTGAGGCACCTGCCGATGGCCGAGTGAGTCTCTCGGGCCTCCCCTAGTCAGGTGTTGCGGTGCCAGTTGGTTACCTCCAGGAAAGGCCTGCGTTGTGCATGGGGGGTCCAGGGTGCGTATCCAGCTTAGCAGGCCATGAGCCCAAAGCATGTGCATCCTGCCCTCCGGAGGTACAAGGGAGTACAACTGCTTTGCCTGGTCATGAACCCAAAGCACGTGCACTCTGCTTCCCCAGCGCATGGCCCGGTACTAGGGATCGGACGGCCGTACCCGGACCTCGGAGGGAGCCGGAGCTCCGGCGCCTCGTGCACAGAATTGCCCAAGCCCCGTATAAAGGATCAGGATCGTAAGACGGATAAGACTAGGAGACGGGAGGGGAGGACCCCCCGAGGAGAATTACGTTTCCTCTGCCTGTGTGCAGGACCTCCAGGTTACGGCAACAGGGACTGCATGAAGCAGGGGGAAAGGAGCTACCAACTACTCCGGCCTAGGACTAGAAGGACCAGGACCTGCCCCTCCAGCAGGGGCAGGACCCGAGGATCCCACGTGTCCAGCGGGCCCGGAGCTCTCGCCTCCCCTGAGGAGGGCTCCGGGCTCGCCACGTGGCAGGCAGAAACCGGACCTCCCCCCCCCCCCCCCCGGTGGGAGGGCTCCGAAAGCCCTACGTGTCTAGCATGGCCGGAGCTCCCGCCTCTTAAGGAGGGGCTCCAGACCCGCCACGTGGCAGGCAGATTTGGAGCTCCCCATGGGGCGAGGTCTAGAGACCCCCGGGGGCCCCTAACACGGTTAGGACCCGGGGAAGGTGTCTATGCGGAGCTCCGAGATTGGAGATGGCCTCTGGGTACCTTGCGGAGCTAAGGACTCAGTCAGGCAAAGCCAAGAAGGAGAGAAAAAGCATCACAGACACAGATATCTAAAAGAGTCGAACTAAGCAAGGCTCCATGAGCTGGACTACAGACTCGATAAAAAGGGAGAAACAAGTCCTAAGGACCTCCCGGCTCCCGCCGGAACCTTGCGGCTACAAGGGCCGCCACATCCTCGACTTCTGCCCTGGCAGCTTGCTCCCGCTCTGCGGCTAGGCCCTCTCTCGCTGGTTCTAGCGAGAAAGAGGGGTCGCGGCTCTTAAAGCATGCCAGCACATGTGAGGCGACCTCTAAGGCTAGGCCGCGTCCCTCGGCCTCAAGCTCGCTGGCGACCACCGAGTCTAGCCTGTCCAGCTTGGCGCCGATCGACTCCAGCGCGGGGATCACCTCCAACGCAGGGGTCGCGGCCCTCACCGGACTGAAGCCAAGAGGGATCAGGGCGGACCCCGCTCGATCCAAGAAGCTCGAGACCGCAAGAGCCTCGGAGCACCGCAAGGCCGAAAGCTCCTCCACCTCGCGGCGGGCCGCCTGCAGAGCCTCCAGGTTCCTCTCGGAGAATTCCTTCTCCTTGGCCGCCAGGGAGCTCTCCCGAAGATGGAGAGTCTTGGCGAGCCGCTCCAACTCAGCAGCCTTGAAGTCGGCGGTCAACTCCCGGTCCAAGACCGCCCGGCGATCACGGGAGACCTGTTCCTCCCTCAAGTCGAGGTCTGCCTTCAGGATTTCCAGCTCCTCGATCCGAGCTCGAAGGTCATCCTCGCCCGCCGCCAGCTGCGCGGCAACCCTCTCCGCCTCAGCTGCCGTGGAACGCTCCCGTTCCTCAACGGCGAGTTCACGGCGCTCCAACTGCTGCCGTATCTCCACAGCAGCAGAGAGGCTCTCCTCGGCCCGGGCGTGTGCCTCCAGGGCCTCCCTGTTGATCCGCTGCGATTGGGTGTCCATGCGGTCGACAGCCCGCTTCATCCGGTCGAGAGCACTTCCCTGAAGTCGAGCAACTCCCGCCTGGAGTCGAGCTCGCTCTTAACCTTCACGGTCCTCTCCCGCAAAAGGTTCCCCCAGGTGAGGAGGCAATCCCGCTCAACCGTATACTCCTCCCGCTCGCGACCTAGTGCAGCCAAGACCTGCCGAACGCTCGTCTCGGCAAGCGCGAAGGCATCCGCCAGGGGCAATGGAACAACAGAGGCCGGGACAGTCCCCCCGACCTCCTCCATTACCTTGTCCTCAAGAGGAGTCGACGCACCAGCAACCGAGACAAGACGCCGATCAGGGGAAGCTGGCGCCGAAGCTCTGGCAGCCGGACCTGCCGGGCTCTCTTCAACTTCTGGCTCCTTGACCTGTGAAGGGGGGCGAGCCGGGGAAGGCGGCGCTGGAGTAAAGGCCGGGCAGCCTGGTGCAGGGTCGACCTGCACTGGCTTGGGGGCCGCGGTGGCCGTCTCAGCAGGAAGAGACGACGCCACCGCGGAGTCCGTGCACACCGGAACAGGAGAAGTTCACGCTGGCCTGGGGGCCGTGGCAGTTGCCCCCGGCTCCGAGCGTAACGGCACTGACTCCCCGCAAGTCGGGGATGGCCGGGAAGCGTGGACACTCCAGCGGGCTCTGAACCCCGACTTCCGAGCCGGGGTAGGACTCCCAGAGCCCGCTACCGTCACTGACGGCCGCTCCGCAGTCGCTTGGACTGCCGAAACAGAGGACGCCCCAGAAGCTTCCCACAACGCATCAGCCTGGGGCCTCTTCGAGTTGCCACCGGAGGGAGTGCCAGGCACCCCAGATTCCCGACTTGGCATAGACGCCGCCGCTGGAGGAGATCGAGCGCGCTTCTTCTCTGGTGGCGGGTTGGAGGCCATGGCAAGGGAGAACTCAAGGGCAAGGGAGCAAAAGCACAAGAGTCCGAGGAGAAACGCAGAGAAGTGCGAAGGGAAGCCGCAATGTGGGTAAGATCCCCTCTAAAAACTTCCCGGGTGCAATTCCAAGCGATTCGGAACTCTTCAAATACACTGCATCGGCAACCGCTTCGGTTCCTAGACCGAATGCCGATGACGGGTGGACCCAAGCCGCCCAACTGAAGCGGTGGATCAAGGAGTCAGTCTCCTGAGAAGATGAGCCGGCAAGGCACTTCGGCGGTTCCCGAAGAAAGCACCGCAACGTGCAGAAGTGGCAGTCTTGGGAACCGCCGGAGTAAAAGCAACCATCAAGTGAGCGCACGCTCCCACAATCCCGCGGCCGTTCGTGCTCCGGCAGCGGTCAATTCGGGACTTAGAGAAAGTGCGCGGATCGGAAGAGATGGAGGTCCCACCTCGGGCTCGCTATCTCCCCCGAGATGGGCCCGGGGGCCACTGTCGGTACCTGGGATATGGGGTACCCCCGCGCACAGGAAGAAATGCCTAAGGAACTCACCCTTCTCCGCAGGGAGAGCTCCGAAGACGCCACGCGTCCGGCGGGGCCGGACCTCCCTCTCCTCAGAGGAGAGCTCCGGGCCCACCACGTGGCATACAGAAGTCGGACCTCCCCCTCCGCGGGAGAGAGGTCCGAAGGCGCCACGCGTCCAGCGGGACCGGACCTCCCTCTCCTCAAAGGACAGCTCCGGGCCCGCCGCGTGGCCAGAAGAACGGTGCTGCCTGCCCCCGAGAGATAGGCAACGGGCGTAAAGACGCCCCATACCTTGCTCGTACAAGGTATTCAAGGCCCGCGTCTTCCCAATACGTGGAGACGCGGAGCACGCTTCTGTCAGGTGCCGTTGCGCCCAGTCGCATCACAGACTGGCGCGCGGTGTCAGAACCTGCCAGCCAATAAACTCCGCGACAAGACATGCCATGCCGCCTGCGCCGTCATCAACCACTACGACTGGCATGCGGCATGGGCAGGGCGGCAAGATGAAGACTCAGAAGCCTTCGACCAGAGACAACTACCGGCATAACTGCAGATACGGTAGATAATAGACAATCTTCCCGGGACCACCTGTCGGGTCCCGGCTCCCCTTGTAAGCCGCCCGAGTCTTGGACTATAAAAGGCTCGGGTAGGCGACGATAGCAAGGGTTCGCACTTTGCAACTCATACGCTAGCCATACACTCCCAAGCTGTAACTCACCCCCAAGCTCAGGACTCCGGCCCTGAGCAGCAAGCAATACAGCGAGCTCCATAGCTCGCCGTGGACGTAGGGTTTTACGCTCCGGCGGCCTGAACCACGTAAAACTCTCTGTGTCAAGCTCTTACTAACTCGTCCATATGCGCAAGCTCTCCGCTAGGGACTAGCCCCACCGAAAAAAGAACCTCCGCGGGCTGCCCAGTGCAGGCCCGAGGGAAGTGTCGACTGAACACTTCGACACCCGTCTTGCACCATGACGGTGAAAGACAGGGCGGCAAGGGGTGATGGCACAACAGTGCCGCCCAACGGCGCAGAGCCACCTAGCAAAGCGAGGAGACGCAGAGACAAGACGAGGACTACATTATCACCAACCACCTAGTCAGAGGCGCCCGGCGTGTCAGGCGGCGCGCCTTAACTCCACTGAGAGAGACAATGCATATAACTGTAAAAGCCTATACCTCATGTATAGGAGACAGATAGTCGCGGGGCCACCTGTCGAGCCCCGGTCCACCTTGTAACTGCCCCGGCCTTGGGCTATAAAAGGACCGGGGCAGCCTCCGGGGAAAGGGTTCGCGACCCAGCCAACTCACTCACTCATATGCACGAACAATACAGCAAACTCACCCATGGATATAGGGTATTACGCTCCGGCGGTCCGAACCACGTAAATCCTTGTGTCTTTCCCCTCGCCATTTTGCTTCGACCTTCGAGATCCACTAGACCCACCGAAAAAAGAACCTCCGCGGGCTGCTTCCGAGCAGACCGGGGGAAGTGTCACAGTGAACACTTCGACATTTGGTGCGCCAGGTAGGGGGGTTTTGTTCTTGAAGTTGTTCGTGAAGCCACAATGGTGAACATCCAATCTTTCGGAGGTTCTTCCTGCCCCTCGCGCCGCCAGCAACAGAGTGAGCAGGAAGCGTCCTCTGGTCCTAGAGCGAGACCACATGCACCAGCACCAGTCCCTACAGTGACGGTGCCCATTGCCTTCTGGCAGCCTTCGGCGGCGACAGCGTCGCAAGCACCGACCGAAGCCGGTCCGGAGAGTGCGCTGTTGGCAGCCCTCGCGCTCCTTCACAACCCCCCGAGTGCAGGAGCTTCCCCATCCTCTACTGAACAATGGCGCGACGACGTCGACCACCTGGTCATCGTCGCGCTCAACTCACCGTGTCACCGGAGATGGCGGCCAGGGACGGGGCAGCTACCGCCCTGTAACCTAACAAGAGATTACGAGACAGCGACAACCCACTTGACGACGACGTCCAGGCTCCCCACCATAGACCTCAGGGGCGAGCTCGACCGTCGCCGCCGCCAGAAAGAAGATGGCCGCGTCACCATTGAGCGATAGCGCGAGTGGCGTCGTAGCCTCGGGGAGGAGTATGGTACCCTGGGTACCATGTGCCCCATCTACGCGGGCCAGAACCCCGTCTCCCCAGGCTCAGCGGGAGGCTGCATGGCTCTGGCCCCACACCTTCGTATGGCGGTGTAGCCATGCAAGTTCCAACCACACTTGCCAGAAAATTTTGACTGGACGGTCAACCCCGTCGAGTTCCTGCAGATCTACTCCACTGCCATCCTAGCTGCAGGAGGGGATGAGGCCATCATAGCCAACTACTTCCCCATAGCCTTGACTTGGTCAGCCCGGTCATGGCTCATGAACTTGCCCCAGGAGTCTGTAACCTCTTGGGAAGAGTTGTGCCGTTAGTTTACAGCCAAATTTGGGAGTTCCTACATCAGACCAAGCTCGAAGGTCCGACCTCCACGCCCTGCAACAGCAACCGGGAGAGCTGTTGCGCTACTTCATCCAACATTTTTCCCAGGTTAGGAACACCATCCCCCGCATCTCCAATGCCTCCGTCATCCTCGCCTTTCGACAGGGCATCCGCGACAAGAAGATGCTCGAGAAGTTGGCCACGCATGACGTCTCCGAGCTCTTCAGCTTGGCAGACAAGTGTGCCAGTGCCACGGAGGGCCGTAACTGGCACAAACGCCCAACAAAGGGGGAGAGCTCGCCAGGAAGGGCCCTAGTGGCAGGAAGAAGAAGGACGGTGGCAAGGACAAGACACTGGCCGGAGCCCACACTGCACCAGCACTAGCGGCGGCAGAGGGTCAATGGCCACGCGCTGACAAGCGCCTGCGACAGCGGTCCGGCAGCGACGACGGAGACCAGAGGTGCACGATCCACGGCACCAATCGTCACAGCGTCAGTGAATGCCGAGAAATCCAGAGGCTGGCAGAGCGTTTCCGTGAGCTCAGGCAGCAACGCCAGGATGGTTCACCCTCCCGCCAGTGGGAGGGCAAGCAAAAGGCTAACCCAGAGGTCAGCACAGACCAGGAGATGGAGTTCCAAGACGCCAAGTGGACGTTAAAGGTCATCTATGACCAAGATGAGAGCTCCGGCTCCGACCATAGTGAGCGACGCAAGACGCTCCACGCCTGACCAGGCGTCCCTCCACTTGCTGTGCGATAAGGGCTCATCCGGCGCCCGCGTACACGACGAGGAGTAGGCAGCTCAAGGGAGGGCCGCCCAGTGCCTCGACCAGAGCTTTCTCGAGAAGGAGTGGCAAGCCAAACATGCCGCCCAGGTGTTTCTGCCTTGCTGCAGGGGATGGGTACCTCTACCCAGACCACAGGCCATAGGACACCTTTGTAAGTCTACCCCCAAGGTAGTGGTAGAATATTTTTTCTTTTTCCCTTTCTTGTAAGGGTAACATAGAGACTGGGAACAGAGTTTAGAACAGCTAAAGTCCCGGAAGGGTCCAGTCACTCTCGGTACCCCGGGCAAATCGCCGCCTTCTTACACGACCCGTTGCCCCCTATTGCCCGAAGGAAGCTAGAAATAAGAAAAAAATGTATCCTGTCCTGTGCACTCCATTACAATCTATGTTGGATCGTGCATAGCGGTTATAAATGGCATGTCCAGAGCCATCCTACACGCTAGTCCTACACATCTGTGGCGGAATTGATTCCGTCTCCATACCACCTAGGGGGTCAAGACGACGGTGGCCCGGAGCCAGAGCCCCGATTTTCACCGGACCCCACTAGACACTCTACTGTGACGGCCCTCACGCGAGCGAGATGCCAAAGCAGGGATCCTGCTCACCTCGCAGTCAGGAGAGCGTTTCAAGTACATGGTGCATCTTGACTCCAAAGCTACTAATAGCATGGCAAAGTATGAAGCCCTCATATTTGGCTTGAGTATTGCCCTTTCTCTAGGAATATGGTAGGTGCTAGTTAAAAGGAGACTCCCAACTCGCCATCAAACAAGGTGAGCGAGAGTATTCCTACATTGACCCACAGCCAGCTGCCTACCTTATTCGTGAGCAAAAGGTGGAGAAGGGATTTCATGCTTTGGAGTAGTGCCATATCCCCCGCGCCAACAACGTGGTGGCAGACATCCTTTCAATAAAAGCCTCTGCATGGGCTCCGGTCCTCGAAGGCACCTTTGAAAGGAAGCTACTGCGTCATACAGTCTGGCCTGCCGAACCAGGCGAAGGGGGCAAGCCCACCACCTCGAAGCTTGCAGTCCCAGCAGCCTTGCAACCATAGCGCTCACCAAGGATCGTATGCAATACCGGGGACTCTGTTCAACCCGACGCCCAAGATCCAAAAAGCTCAAGTAGATCATGATGCATGGATCATGGAGGTCCGGACTTACTTGAAGGACAACATCCTTCTCGATGAACGTGTAACCGCTGAACTGATCGTTCGTAAGTTTATAAAATACACACTGGTAGACGGAGATCTCTACCGGTGTGGTGCCGACAGCGATCTATTGTGGTGCATAACCCGAGAGCAGGGCTGCAAGCTATTTGTAGAGATCCATGAGGGCGAGTGCGTCAACCGCTTCGTTCCGCACGCTGGCCGGTAAAGCCTTCCGGCATGGCTTCTACTGGCCGATAGCCCTCCTGGACGCCGTCGAGCTGGTCGAGAGATGCAAGGCGTTTGAGTTCCACGCCAAGCAGATCCATGCACCGACGCAGACGCTGCAAATGACCCATCCCTCATGACCATTCGAGGCATGATGGTTGGGCATCCCAGCACTGCAACTCAGTGTCGGGGAACCAGGTGGCTCATGCCCCTGAGCAAGGCCTCAACCACGTCCTGAGTGACCACGTAACCCAAGCCCATACCGTCTCAATAGGTCCATGGTGACCCAGACCCCCTGGAAGGCCCGATGCTAACACCTTGCCTCATCCAGTCTACTTGGTAGGTGCGCCCCCCCCCCCACCAAGTGACCACACCTACCATGGGGTCATCTCAGTAAATCATGCGGGCAGGGTATCGGGCCACTCCAGCAACGAGCAGAAGACCCAGAGCGCTGGCTAAGACAAGCTGAAGACAAGGGCCGAACCCCCCCTAGGGTCCTCGCGTTGCTAGGGGTCCAGATGGAGTGGTAGCCACACTGCCCGGGCGCCTTGGGTCCTTACACCACTAGGGGACAGGAGGGGCAAGCTTGGGATATTAACAAAGTACTGCCCGCGTCAGCTAAGTCACTCTGGACCTTTGTGCTCCTTTACCAATACAACTTTCCTTTCAGGCTTACGTATATTTTTGCGTACCCCTAGACATATACATAGTTGTATTTATCTGTGTCGCCCTTGGCCAAAGTCCCGCTACAAGGCGGAAACGCTTGAGGCACCTGTATTACCTCCGGACACGCTGGCTACCTTCCTTGTCGGTACCCGCGATATGGGGTACCCCCGCGCACAGGGGAAAATGACTAAGGATCTCGCCCTTCTCCGCAGGGAGAGCTCCGAAGGCGCCACGTGTCTAGCGGGGCCAGGCCTCCCTGTCCTCAGAGAAGAGCTCCGGGCCCGCCACGTGGCCAACAGCAGCCAGACCTCCCCTCCGAGGGAAGGGCTCTGAAGGGGCTGCGTATCCCGCGGGGCCGGACCTCCCCCTCCTCAATGGAGAGCTCCGGGCCCGCCACGTGGCCGACAAAAGCCGGACCTCCCCCCTCCGCGGGGAGAGGTCCGAAGGCTCCACGTGTCCTGCGGGGCCGGGTCCCCCTCTCCTCAGAGGAGGGCTCCGGGCCTGCCACGTGTCCAGCAGAACAGCGCTGCCTGCCCCCGAGCGGTAGGCAGCGGGCGTAAAGACGCCCCATACCTTGCCCGTACAAGGTATTGAAGGCCCGCGCCTTCCCAAGACGTGGAGACGCGGAGCATGCCTCTGTCAGGTGCCGTTGCGCCCAGTCGCATCACAGATTGGCGCGCGGTGTCAGAACCTGCCAGCCAATAAACACAGCGACAAGACATCCCCTGCCGCTCCCGCCGTCATCAACCACTACGACTAGCATGCGGCATGGGCGGGGCGGCAAGACGAAGACTCAGAAGCCTTCGCCAGAGACAACTATCGACATAACTGCGGATACAATAGTCGGCAGGCAATCACCCCGGGACCACCTGTCGGGTCCCGGCCCCCCCTTGTAAGCCACACGAGCCTTGGACTATAAAAGGCTTGGGTAGGCGACGTTAGCAAAGGTTCGCACTCCAGCAACTCATACCCTAGGCATAACTCATCCTCAAGCTCAGGACTCCGGTTCTGAGCAACAAGCAATACAGCAAGCACCTCAGCTCACTATGGACGCAGGGTTTTACGCTCCGGCGGCCCGAACCACGTAAAACTCGCCGTGTCAAGCTCCTCCCTAACTCGTCCTTACGCTTAAGCTCTCCGCAAGCGACTAGCCCCTCCGAAAAAGAACCTCCGTGGGCTGCCCAGAGCAGGTCCGGGGGAAGTGTCGACCACACACTTCGACATTTGGCGCGCCAGGTAGGGGGCTTTTCCCATGCGCGACGAGTTTCTGCCGACGAAGATGACCAAGCTTCCTTCAGCGGCAAGCCCTCCTCCCCCGCATTCACGGCGAACCGTGACCAGCGGGGAATACGTGTCGATGCACTCAGGACGGAGTGTGTCGGCGCAAGCTGGAAGCCAGCAGCCGACTCCGGCAATGCAGGCTCCAACCAGCGTAAGATCTTCTGCAGCGCTGAGTGTTCCCCACGGCGCCGCGCTAGCTGCAGCAAGAGCGCTACTGCGCAATCCGCCTGCTGGGGACACGCCTCAGGCAGCGACCCAGCAGTGGATTCGCGAGGTAGACCGTCTCGTCGTCGCCACCGCAAACCCTCGGCTTCGGAGGGGACGACGCTCCGGCCAACCGGCTGTGTCGCTGACGCGCACGCCAACAGTTGACGGACAGACGGCGAATTCCAGCTCCACCAGGCTTCCGTCGACGGACCTGAGGACAGAGCTGGAACGGTGCCACTTGGGCCAGGATGCCCGGGTGTACCTCGAGCGACATCGAGAAAGGCGTCGCAACCAAGAGGCTGGCGATAGCATGACGTCAGCCTCGACCCAGCCTGAGGCGCAGACCTTCGCCACGCGACCTCTGACCCAGGCATACGCCGCGCAGCATATGCTACAGCCATATGCCCTGCAAACGGCGTCCCCGGTCTATGGCGCAGCCTTGCCCAAACCGGTGTACACTGTGCCAGCGACGAACCAAGCATTCGCGGCACCAACGCTTGCAGCAACAGGAGTAGGATGTGCGGCCCTGGCGCCCCACCTTCGCTTCGCAAGGTGGCCGCGCAAGTTTCGGCCGCACCTGCCCGAGAAGTACGACGGCAGCGTCAACCCGACGGAGTTTCTCCAGATCTACTCCACCGCCGTACTTGCCGCAGGAGGGGATGAGGCCGTCATGGCCAACTACTTCCCCGTCGCCTTGGCCGGCCCAGCCCGGTCTTGGCTCATGAACCTCCCCTAGGGTTCCATAACTTCCTGGGGAGAGCTCTGCCGGCAGTTCACCGCCAACTTCGGCAGTTCCTACACCCGGCCTGGCACGGAGCTCGACCTGCACGCCATCCAGCAACAACCTGGGGAGTCACTGCGCTCCTTCATCCAGCGGTTCTCCGAGGTGCGGAACACCATCCCACACATCCAAAACGCTTCTGTGGTGGTGGCGTTCCGGCAAGGCGTTCGGGACAAGAAGATGCTCGAGAAGTTCGTGACCAGAGAGGTCCGCGACGTCTCAGAGCTCTTCAGCCTGGCGGACAAGTGCGCCAGAGCAGCCGAAGGGCGGAACTGGCACTCACTGTCAGCCTCCGAGTCAGGAGGGCAGCCCGGGTCTGGCGCTGCTTCCTATGGAGGCAGCAAGAAGGCCAAGAACCGGGGCAGTGGCAAGATGAAACCGCAAGCCGCGGCCCATGTTGCCGCAGCAGCGGCACCCAGTGGAGCTCGGGGGCTGCACCCCGACAAGAGGCAGCGACAGTCACCAGCCCTAGAAGGTGACCAAGACAAGCTATGCCCCGTGCACCGCAGCTGTCGCCATACTACTGCCGAGTGTCGGGAGATTCAGAAGCTCGCGGAGCGCTTCCGCAAAGGGAAGCAGCAGCGGACTGATGCTCCACCCTTCCACCAAAGGGAGGGCAAGCAGAAGGCCGACACCCCAGACAGCGTCGACCACCAAGTGGGGTTCCAAGAGCCTCAGCGCGCCGTGAAGGCGGTGCGCAACCATGAGGACTCCAGCTCCAGTGATGATGAGCGTCAAAAGAAGCTCTACGTCATATACGGCGGGTCCGCCGACCCCTCGTCTCGAAGCGCAGTAAAGACTCTGCGCCGAGCAGTAGCGTCGATGGCTCCACTCCCAAGTGCCGCACCGCACCTCAAGTGGATGGGAACCCCATCAGCTTTGACGCCACCGACTGCCCCAGGAACATGGCTGGGGCCGGCCAACTACTGCTCTTGGTAGAACCTACCATCGCCAACGTGAGGATGTACCACGTTTTGGTAGATGGCGGAGCTGGGCTGAACCTCATCAGCCGTACAGCTTTCCAGAAGCTGCAGATCCCGATGGCCAAGCTCGCCCGGTCGAGCCTGTTCTCAGGGGTAGGGCCAGGACAGGTCGTTCCCTGCGGCAACATCAGCCTCCCGGTGACCTTCGGAGCTCCGGACAACTATCGGACAGAATACATTCTGTTCGACGTGGCGGAGATCGACCTCCCCTTTAACGCCATAATTGGCAGGCCAGCCCTGTACCGATTCATGGCAGTAGACCACTACGGCTACCTCGTCTTGAAGATGCCTACACCAACAGGCGTCCTCAGGATTCGTGGAGACCGCACTACTGCAGTGTCGGCCTTGGAAAAGCTCCAAGCGCTTGCAACAGCTAGAGCACCAGCTCCTGGCAGTGCAGAACCACACCAGCTCCACCCGAGTGCACGCCACCGTGCCTCCACCGCAGAACCCCGTGTTTAATCTCTCGACGAGGGCGACGTCCCCTTAAAGATCGTCCAAGTCAACACCGATGCCACCTAGACCACCCGGGTAGCCGGGGGCCTTGATAGCAAATAGGAAGGCGCGCTCGTCACCTTCCTCCGACACAACATCGACGTGTTTGCATGGTAGCCGTCACAGATGTCGGGGATCCCTAGGGAGGTGACGAGCCCCGGCCAGTTCAACAGAAGCCCGGCAAGCAGTCCATCGAGCGGCAAAACTTCATTCGTGAAGAAATCAAGAAGCTGCTGGACGTTGGCTTCATACGGGAAGTCCGTCACCCCCGGTGGTTGGCGAACCCCGTCGTTGTCCCGAAGGCCGGTGGGAAGCTCCGGATGTGCATCGACTACACCAGTCTCAATAAGGCATGTCCCAAAGATCCATTCCCTCTCCCTAGAATAGATCAAATAGTAGACTCGACATCAGGTTGCGATATGTTGTGCTTCCTAGACGCCTACTCGGGTTTCCATCAGATCCCCATGTCTAGAGAAGATGAAGAGCACACCTCCTTCATCACAGTAGATGGCCTGTATTGTTATGTCTCTATGCCTTATGGCCTAAAGAATGCTCTCCCCACCTTTGTACGTGCAATGCACAAAACCTTTGGAGAGTTAATAAGAGACTTAGTTGAGGTGTACCTCGATGACATCGTTGTCAAGGTCAGGCAGAGTTCATCTTTGTTAGATAACCTAGCCTTAGTTTTTGACAAATTGCGATCCACGCGCACCAAGCTGAACCCCGACAAATGTGTGTTCGGTGTATCCTCTGGGAAACTCTTAGGATTCCTGGTCTCGCACCGGGGAATTGAGGCCAACCCAGAGAAGATCAAGGCCATCGACTTGATGCGGCCTCCTACCCGCGTCAAAGATGTCCAGAAACTCACGGGTGCCTAGCCGCGCTGAGTCGGTTTATACCGAGGCTAGCAGAGCGGGCGCTCCCCTTCTTTAAGCACCTGCGCAGATCCAGTCCATTTGACTGGACTGACGAAGCAGAAGAGGCTTTCCAGGAGTTGAAGCGACTCCTGGCGACCCTACCTATCATGGTAGCCCCCGAGCCCAGAGAGCATCTGTTGCTCTACATTCCGGCGACAACTGAAGTGGTGAGTATGGTCCTCATCATAGAGCGGTCGGACCTCTCATCTTCACGGCCTGCTCCGGCAGCAGAAGACAGACGCCAGGAAACCCCGCAGGTCCAAGACGGTCTCTCGGACCTCCAAGACAACCTCCCGGAGGTCCAGGGCGGCCTCCCGGACCCCCAAGACAACCTCCCGGGGGTCCATTGGGACCCCCCGGGGGCCCAACGGGACCTCCCGGAGACCCAGCAGGACCTCCCGGAGCTCCTAGAGAACCAGTGGGGCCCCCGGAGGGCCAAGATGGCTTAAGAGCCTCCGAGTTCCAACTCTCGGAAGCCCCCCTGGACCCACTCACCTCCAGCGGGCCAGGGCCAACGGATGAAGACCTCTCAGGCCTAAGAGAGAGGGTTCGAACCATCCAGAGGCCTGTCTACTACATCAGCGAGGTCCTTAACGATGCCAAGACAAGGTACCTAAAAGTCCACAAGCTGCTGTATGCAGTGCTCGTGACGTCCAGGAAGCTCCGCCACTACTTTCAGGCCCACCGGGTCTCAGTAGTCACCTCCTATCCGCTGAAGACGATCCTTCACAGCCCCCATGCGACTGGCAACGTTGCTAAATGGGCAGCAGAGCTGGCGGAGTTCGAGTTGGACTTCCTTCCTCGCCATGCAGTCAAAAGCCAAGCGCTGGCTGACTTCGTGGCAGAGTGGACACCAACGAAGGCTGACCCAGGGGGCCACGAAGACGGTGAACCAGAGCACCGAGCTCCGGTCCTCAGCGAGCCCCACTGGACGCTCTTCTTCGACGGCTCCTCACGAAAGCAGGGGGTCGGTGCCGGCGTACTGCTTCTCATGCCATCGGAGTAGCAGTTTGGGTACATGGTGCGTCTCAATTTCAAGGCAACCAACAACATGGCAGAGTATGAAGCACTCATCTTTGGCCTACAGACAGCCCTGTCTCTGGGCGCTCGCCAGTTGTTGGCACAGAGCGACTCCCAGCTGGTTATCAAGCAAGTTAAGGGCGAATGCTCCTGCAACGACCCATAGCTAGCTGCTTATCTGCTTCACGTGCAGATGTTGGAGAAAGACTTCCTCGCCTTGCACCTGCGCCACGTACCGCGCGCTGGCAATGCCGCAGCTGACGACCTTTCAACAAAGGCTTCCACCAGAGCCCCTATGCCCGAAGGAGTCTTCGAGAGGACGTTGCTGCGGCCCACAGCCCGGCCCGCCGAGCCGAGCAAAGGGGGCTGGACCAGCACCTCGAAGCTGGCGGTCCCGGCGGCCCTACAGCCATGGATGCCGCCAAGGATCGTAAGCATCACTGGGGACTCCGTGCAACCCAGCGCTCAAGATCCAGAAGCTCAAGTCAGACCCGATGCATGGATCATGGAGATCCGGGACTACTTGAAAGACAACATCCTCCCTGATGAACATGCAACCGCTGAACGGATCGTGCGTATGGCTAAGAGATAGGCGCTGGTAGAAGGGGATCTCTACCGGTGTGGCGCCAACCACGTCCTATTGTGGTGCATAACCCAGGGGGAAGGCTGTGACTTGCTCGCTGAGATCCATGGAGGTGAATGTGGGAGTCACTCTTCCTCACGCACGCTTGTCGGTAAAGCCTTCCGGCATGGCTTCTACTGGCCGACAGCACTCCAGGATGCCGTCAAGCTGGTCGAGAGCTGCAAGGCGTGCCAGTTCCACGCCAAGCAGATCCATACACCGGCTCAGGCGGTACAGATGATCCCACCCTCATGGCCGTTTGCCGTACAGGGGTTGGACATCCTGGGACCATTCCCCAGAGCCGTCGGGGGATTCCGGTACCTCTATGTCGCCATCGACAAGTTCACCAAGTGGCCGGAAGCCACACCAGTTGTCACCATCAACAAGCAATCAGCAGTAAAGTTCATCAAGTCGATTGTCTGCCGGTTCGGGGTCCCAAACAGAATCATCACCGACAACGGGACGTAGTTCACCAGCGCAGCCTTCCAGGACTACTGCGAAGACCTCGGCATCCAGGTGTGCTATGCCTCTGTTGCTCACCCAAAGAGCAATGGGCAAGTCGAGAGGGCCAACGCCGAGATTCTCCGGGGCCTCAAGACCCGCACCTATGCCAGCCTGAAGAAACATGGTGCCAATTGGGTGGATGAGCTTCCGAGCACACTATGGGCTAACCGGACATCCCAGAGCCGGGCCACCGGAGAGACACCCTTCTTCATGGTGTATGGGACCGAAGCTGTGCTTCCCCCAGAGATCACCATGAAGTCTCACCGCGTCCGAGCTTATGACGAAGCCGCGCAGGACAACCTCCGGCGCGGAGACATCGACCTCGTCGACGAGGTCCGATTGCATGCAGCACTCCGTAACGCACGGTACAGACAAGCGCTCCGTCGCTACCACCAGAGGTCTGTGCGTGCTCGGGAGCTGAAGGAAGGCGACCTGGTGCTGCGGTGCATACTTTCTCGTGAAGGGACCCACAAACTCTCCCCTAGTTGGGAAGGTCCCTTCCGAGTCGCAAAAGTATGTCGCCCCGGGTGCGTACGCCTTTCCACCGAGGGTGGGGATCCGCTCCCGAACCCCTGGAACGTCGAACACCTCCGTAAGTTCTACCCCTAGAACAGTAGCAGGACAGTTTCTTCTTTCTAATGGATCCCACAGAGTCCCGGAGCAGCGCTCGGAGCAGCTAAGTCTCAGGGGACGGTCCAGGACTACGTTCAGCTTTGCCTGATTCCGACTCCAAGCGCGTAGAGTCTTGCTTCCCTTTTTAATGGGACGGGTCGTGGCCTCCATGTTTAGCCTGTTTTTCGCCTATGGAAATTTATAGGGAAAGAACCTGTCCTGCTTTGCTCTTCCTTTATGCTCATTCAAATTATGTATTAAATTTTATGACCACGCTTCCTGGGTATGTTCACCATACACCCAGTCCCCTTTTTTCCCATTCTCAACTCTAGTCGGCATTTGCTATCCTGCCTAGGGCGGTCGCAATTGGGGGACCTGCCGATGGCCAGGGGCCCCGAGCCCCCGGCACGTCGTGCACCGAAATTCCCAAGCACCGTGCACCGAATCAGGATTGTAAGCCAAATAAGACTATGAGATCGGAAAGGGGGGAGCCCCAAGGAGAATTACGTTTCCCTTGTTTGTGTGCAGGACCCTCCGGCCTTGGCTTCCCGTAGGAGTATGGTAGGAGTACCCAAACGGTTGGCCACGCCTACCAGGGGGCCGCTATGGACCACGCAAAACTGGGAGATCCGGACCCCGCCCCCTCAGCAGGGGCAGGCCCCGGAGGCCCCACGTGTCCAGCGGGGCCGGGGCTCCCGCCTCCTCAGGAGGGGCTCCGGACCCGCCACGTGGCGGGCAGAAGCCGGACCTCCCCCCTCCGTAGGGAGAGGTCCGAAGGCTCCACGTGTCCTGCGGGGTCAGACCTCCCTCTCCTCAGAGGAGAGCTCCGAGCCCGCCATGTGGCCAGCGGATACGGACCTCCCGGTCCTCGTGGGGCGGCTCCGGAGACCTCCAGGGCCCTTAATACAGTAAGGACCCGGGGAAGGTGTCTGTGCAGACCCTCGAGATTGGTGAAGGCCAATGAGTACCTTACGGAGCTAGGGGCTCAGCCAGGAGAAGCCAAGAAGAAGACAAGGGCATCACAGGCACGAGGGGTCATAAGAGTCTATGTATTCATGGCTCCATGAGCTGGACTATAGACTCGATAAAAAAGAAAGAAACAAGCCATAGGGTTCCCCTGGTACGTCCAGAACCTAGAAGCTGTGAGAATGGCCACGTCCCCAACTTCAGCCCTGGCGGCGTTCTCCTGCTCCGTGACCCGAGCACAGGGATCATCTCAGCCATCACCAGCGCAAGGGCCGGTGTCATCAAGGACGCTTCTGAAGCCCCCACCGCCGCTTCAGCAGTTTCTTTGGAGACTCCTCCGACTCGAGCACAGGGATCATCTCGGCCACCACCAGCGCAAGGGCCGGTGTCATCAAGGATGCTTCTGAAGCCCCTTCCGCCGCTTGAGCATTTTGTTTGGAGACTCTGCCGCCCGGAGTCCTCCTTGGTGCTTCAGCAGCTTCTTTGGAGACTCCTCCACCTGAAGCCTCCTCGACGTATCAACAGTTTCTTTGGAGACTCCACCACTTGAGGAGAAGGGACGCAACGCCTGGGAACCCCCAACCAGTCGTCGCTCAAGAAGAGTCCAGTCGGGATGATAAACCCGGGGCCTCTTGGAGGCGTCACCTCTAGAGGCAAGGCATGCAGGCTCCCTGGATCCCTGACTTGGTGCAAATGCCGCCGTCGGAGGACATCGAGAGCGATCCCCCTCCGAAGGCGAGTTAGAAGCCATGGGAGAAGACAGGGTCGCAGAAACTCAACGAAGGTGCAAGTGTCGGAAGCCTTATAAAGGGAACCAACCCACGTTATGGCTTCGCTTCGCACTTCCCAGGTGCGATTCCAAGCGATTCGAAACTCTTCGAATACGCCGCATCGGCAACCGCATCAGCTCCAAGACCAAGCGCTGATGACAGGTGGACCCAAGCTACCAGCTGCAGCGATGGGTCAAGGAGTCAATCTACCAAGAAGACGAGCTGGCAAGGCACTTCGGCGGTTCCCGAAGAAAGCGCCGCAACATGCAGAAGTGGCAGCCTTGGGAACCGCCGCAGTAAAAGCAACCATCAAGTGGGCGCACGCTCCCACGATCCCGCGATTGTTCGTGCTCCGGCACCGGTCAATGCGGGACTTAGAGAAAGTGCGCGAAATATAAGAGACGGAGGCCCCACCTCGGGCTCGCTATCTCCCCCGAGATGGGCTCGGGGGCCACTGTCGGTACCAGCGATATGGGGTACCCCCGCGCACAGGGGAAAATGCCTAAGGATCTCGCCCTTCTTCGCAGGGAGAGCTCCGAAGGTGCCACGTGTCCAGCGGGGCCGGACCTCCCTCTCCTCAGAGGAGAGCTCTGAGCCCGCCACGTGGCCAATAGCAGCCAGACCTCCCCTCCGTGGGAAGGGCTCTAAAGGCGCCGCGTATCCAGCGGGGCCAGACCTCCCCCTCCTCAGTGGAGAGCTCCGGGCCCGCCACGTGGCCGACAGAAGCCGGACCTCCCCCCTCCGCGGGGAGAGGTCCGAAGGCTCCACGTGTCCTGCGGGGCCGAGCCCCTCTCTCCTCAGAGGAGGGCTCCAGGCCCGCCACGTGTCCAACAGAACAGCGCTGCCTGCCCCCAAGCGGTAGGCAGCGGGCGTAAAGACGCCCCATACCTTGCCCGTACAAGGTATTCAAGGCTCGCGCCTTCCCAAGACGCGGAGACGCGGAGCACTCCTCTGTCAGGTGCCGTTGCGCCCAGTCGCATCACAGACTGGCGCACGGTGTCAGAACCTGCCAGCCAATAAACACAGCGACAAGACATCCCCTGCCGCTCCCACCGTCATCAACCACTACGACTCGCATGCAGCATGGGCAGGGCGGCAAGACGAAGACTCAGAAGACTTCGCCAGAGACAACTACCGACATAACTGCGGATACAATAGTCGGCAGGCAATCACCCCTGGACCACCTGTCGGGTCCCGGGCCCCCCTTGTAAGCCACACGAGCCTTGGACTATAAAAGGCTCGGGTAGGCGACGTTAGCAAGGGTTCGCACTCCAGCAACTCATACCCTAGGCATAACTCATCCTCAAGCTCAGGACTCCGGTTCTGAGCAACAAGCAATACAGCGAGCACCTCAGCTCACCGTGGACGTAGGGTTTTACGCTCCGGCGGCCCGAACCACGTAAAACTCGTCGTGTCAAGCTCCTCCCTAACTCGTCCTTACGCTTAAGCTCTCCACAAGCGACTAGCCCCTCCGAAAAAGAACCTCCGCGGGCTGCCCAGAGCAGGTCCGGGGGAAGTGTCGACCACACAATTTGACATTCCTGCTCGGGTCTGATGACGCCAGAAGGACGCCTTCCCTATTCGGAGTGTCCGGTCGGTGAGAGGTCCAGGGTATGTAGCCTGCTTAGACTAGTCCTGCGCCCTAAGCGTGCGCGTCCAGCTTCTGTCGGCACAACAACCATAGTGCGAGGGGGGAGGATGGTAACCGGGGTACGGACGCTATTATACCGAATTGCCCAGACCCCGTAGCTTAGCAGAGGACCAAAAGCCATAATGGGACATCGAGCAAAGAAAATGTAACTACACGACATGGATTATCCTTTTCTTTTAGTGTCCGTGCAAGCCACAGGGCTTCGGTTTGTGGGACCGTAACTCCAACTCTCCCAAGGGGCCACTCTCGGACCCCCAAAACCTAGCGTCTCCCGAAGGACTGGAAGCTTGTGTCTGACACTAGCACCCGTTTGCCAAGGGGGTCATCGCGACTGGTCAAACTAAGCAAGTCGCCCGGACCCCAGCAACTAGTAAATGGATGCGGGTACACATTTATAGCAAGCCACAAGGAAACGTCAGTTGCCTTGGTGAGTTAAGGGACCCTCCGATCTTTGTGGCATCAAGGCCCCACAAAAGCTAAAAATGGTTCTGCCTACCGGACCCAGCGTCGAGCGATTGATGGATGGAAGATCAGCAGAATGATTTTTTCATTCATCAACACAGGAATACAAGACAAGACAGTGGAAGACTTAAAATAGAGATATTTTCATTGATATTAGGGTCCTAACATACAAAAGGGGATACAAGAAAACTAAGGAACTAACAACTACAAGTTGAGTAGTCCTCTGCTCCGTGGCCCGCTTGGTGTTCCCTGAGTCGATCTCTACGCAGTGAGACGGTCACCTGCTATTAGAACAAGGTCTGCATCGAAGCACGCCGGACCAAGAAATAGTAACATCCAGTATGTGGGGAACCCCTTCCGAGATCCACACTCCAGGATACACATTGGGTGGTGTTATGCGATGCGGCACCCAACAGTATACACGAAAAGAACCATAAACATACAAAGTCTTTTATTTATCAACATAGTGTCATTTACAAAATAATGTACCACGAAGGTACACACAACGGAATTTATATAATACATACTCTCGGTCCTAACTATGCAAAAGAGAAGACGTCCAGCCCGCAGACGCTTCTTACAAGCTTCAACAAAGATAATTGCAGCGGCAGGGTTTCCGGCAAGTCTCCGATGGCTCACCGAACAACCATCTTCATAGCAAATTTTATCTAACCTGCAAAACACTAATAATGCAACCGTGAGCACGATGGCTCAGCGAGACTTAACCGACACTCCTAAACATGAAACTCTACATGCAGGGATTCATAACATAGGAACACTATGTCGCAATAAAGACACGCCTACATGTAAATCCTTATTTTCAGTTTTATAGCAGCAGATTAATATGCCTTAGGCAGCCCTCACATCGGAGGTCCACAATCAAGCAAGAAATGCTTTCCTCCGATGTGGTTATGCCCAAACTGGAAGATAAACTTAGTGAGCTCTACAACTATATCATACATGGTTTGCAATACAATGAACCTAAGAACTTCACAACAGCAATGATTCATCTCACTTCATCTGGAAGTAATTACTACGTCACAACTCACTGAACAAGTGGTACTCATATAACCGCGAGGGACGGTGATTCAAATCAGGACACACCTGAAACACACGATACATACACCCGCCTTCAAAGACTCACACTGGAGCTCTTTCTTACATTGTATGCAACAACCTTTCACCCATCACTCCAATGCCGAACCAGTTCCGCCGACCCATAAGGGCCACTACCCGGAACACGTCGAAGTTGCTCCGCTAGTGGGTTTACACCTCTGACACCAACCCCCCAAAGGACGACTGTATAAGTTTCGACACGAGAGTACCCGAGTTACATCGGTTTCCTGGACCCCATAATCCCAGTATGCATCCGGTATTGTTCAAACTTGCTCAACAGGGCGGCATACACATCGGTCCTTAACCGACACAAACAGAGCTACGACAACACAGGCCCAACGTCCCGCTGCTCCTACTCTCTGCTCGGTCTCATTTTCCATTCCAGGAATTTCATTCTCTAGAATCATATCCCGTTGAACCAAAATCCTAACCTCATTAGTAGCTTTCCAACTACCTGACTTGTACCGGATCCTATACAACTTAAGCCTAGCCGAAACTACACGAAGGTAACCTGTTCTACCCTTTAACTCCAAGGTTTTGTGGGTCATGCATTTGGAGTATCAATCACCTTGACCTAATGCACAATACATACTAGACCAATAAAAGTGATACAAAGTAAAGTATAACTAAAAGTTTTTAAATGCAAACCGGGGCTTGCCTTATGATGCTGCAGGTTTATTACTACTTTGAAGTCAGTATCTTGTCGACGGTTAAAGCTTCAACTTGATGCTCCGAGTCGAGTTCTTCGTCGAACTCCTTCGTCGTGTTTCCTATAGACATGAATATGCACAATTTTATATTGCGAGTAAATGAATTATAAAACAAATGTGTGTTATGACTTAAGAATGGTTTAGACCAACTAAGACTCGAGATTTGTGTTTTTGTTATGTGTTGGACAGAGAAAGAATCATTTTGGATCAGTGGAGGTCTTTGGAATAAAGTTCAAAGACTATATATTGGACATAGGTATGAAGCTAGAAAGAATTAGTAGAAACTGGAGAAGATGACGTCAACTTGCTCTGGAATTTTTACAATGTCCATAGATCATACAGAGGTATGGCTTGCAAAATTTCAGACAAAGTTGATGTAAGATGTGGCCTAAGGAATTTTCTTAGCTATTTGGCTTCTCTGAATTCCTATGGCAATTCTAGAGTCTTGGCATGCTCCAAATTTAGTTTTTCAGAAACTTAGGAGTCTTATGTGTCTATAGGACTTGGTTTCACCATTTTAGGGGCTTCCTACACAGAGATATGAATTTTACAAGTTGGGAGAAAATCTCTGAAAAAGGTATTTGTTATTTTTCCTATTTTTCAGAGACATAGTGTATTGGAACAACATTTGGCCAATTAAATGGAGTCCAATGCCTCTGAAATTTTTACTGGGTTCAAGGATTTTTGGGGGAAGGTCCCGCCCAAATTTGGGAATTTTCCCATAAACATAACTCCTGTAAAAATTCCTACAATATTTTAATTAAATGAATTAATGAGCCACATCTAGAGATTTTCTTAAACATTGGGATGCACCTCTAGATAGTACTCATTGAGTGGAATCCAACGGAATTTATTTCACTATTTTTGGAGGTTCCTATCAAAAGTTATGAGCAATTGAAGTTAGAGGAAAATCTGAACAGAAATTGGGGGGGGAATTTAAATTGCTGATAGCGGGGCCCACCCCTTTCTTCAACCTCGCGACAGCGGGCTCGGGTGGCGGCGCGAGGCGGTGGGCGCCGGTGAGGTCCGCTGGACCGAGGCTCCTGGCCGTCCCTAAGGCTAAATCTCGCCGCTCCTTACTTTTGGACCACGAGAAGCTCGTTTTTTGGGTCGGCCGAGGCTACCGGCCACCGGAAAGCCCATCGGTGACGGTCGGCGGCGACACTTCGGCGACATCGAACTCCCTCTACCGTGGCTCAAACTCTGCGGTTCTTCTTCCTAGAGCACCATGGTGGATCCCTCGTCACCGGCATGAGCTCAAAAGTAGCTGCAAATGTGAGTTCATCGGCGACCTAGGTCCAAAATCGGTGCCGGCTCAAAATTCTCAAAAAAACAGCGCCAAAACTCGATGAAATTTGATGGTTCTTGATCCTAGAGGAGCGTGGGATTGTCTAGATCATGTTTGTAGCTCGGCCTAAGTGATGGTGGATCGATTACGATGAATTTTGAAGGTTTGTGCGGCTCGGTTCTAGGCATACCGAAGCAATAATCGGAGAAATTCTCCACCGTCGATGCATGAGAAGAGGAGAGAGTGGCACGGTCATGTTTAGCACCTTAGGGTTGACCTTTTTCATGTAGAACGTCAGCCTTGAGGGAGCTTGTGTCGTGTGATCGCCGGGGAACCGAAATAGTCGGGTGCGGCTGTGTTTTCCTTCAGTGTGCGAGGGTTGAACTGTGAAGAGCAACGGCAATGTTTCACGTGGGCGGTAGCACCAGGTTGCTTCACGACGTTTCACCCGGTGTTCTCAGCCACAGAGCAGGAGCTGGCGCCATGTGGGAGTCGGTTGGCGCCGGCGAGCAGGAGGTGGCACGGTACTATGTTCGGCTGTCCGAGGGAAGAACAGAGGAGACTTCGGGGGTAAGTCTACTCACAAGTGGGCCCCATTTCTCCCCTCTTCTTTTCTTTCCAATTCCATTTGAATTAGCAAACAAACTCAAAATTTAATCAAAGTTGGAAGATAGGCCAAAAGAAATGTGAGCAATATAATGGTGCACTTGAATTTGAATTTTGGTGAAGTTGGAATTTGAAACTAAGATTTAAATTCTAATTCGAATTTTCTCTCGTTTTAATTCCAAAAAAATAGGAAATCCTTTCCAAATGCTCTGAAAATTTGCTAGGCTATTATTGAATGTGTGGAGAACCAAATTGTAGTTTTAGATCTTCGTGTTCAGAAGTTTTTACAAGTTTAACTTAAACTTGGATCTCACACCTTTATATTCAAAAGTTTAAACTCCCTCTCATTTTCTCGGTGTGATTTGTAGCTCTACTTGCTAGAGTTTTGGGATTTCACACAGTACCGTGTGGGCAAAATCGCTATCTATGCCAGATTTTGCTATCTACCACAGTACTAGGAGGAAGGCTTGATCACCCTGGACTTAGCCTTCCTCCGGTACCGACACTGCTCCACCTGACGGCCTCCCCTACCGTCGGCACGCCATAAGGATGGCTTGCGCCTCTATCAAAGACTGTCAAGGAGAGGAATCTGTCAGAGACCCTCACCGGAGGTCGCACACACACAAACATCTCACAGAAGTGGACGAAGACGGCTACCAGTGAGGGAGTATCTGGTGGGCAAGAGCGCCTAGAAGCGGCGACTTCCAGCGCGCAAGAAGAGAACAAAGGACACATGGTGAAAAAGGGTGTCGGCCCACACCGCAAGGCCTCCTTCTATACCCGTCCTCGGCCTCAGGCAATGCAACAGGCGCGGCGATTGGGTCACCACCGCTGCACGCTGTGGGCTGTTCACCTCCCCTGGTAATGGGCTGAACTCAGGTCCACCCGTCAGCCACTAAAGTCGGGAGGATAACCCTTCGGGAACGTCCGGCGGTTCCTGAGAAGGACGGTGCGACCGACTCATCAGCTACCGTAGTGAATAACCCAGAGCGACCCCTCGAGCGCGTTGCCCTAGCACTCGCCAATGACAGGTAGGGCCCGGGCCCACCAGTCACGCACCAGCAAAACAGGCGAGTATGAACTGAGGAACATCTGACGGTTCCCAAGGGGAGCGACACGGTACCCCGACGGTTCACGGGTGGTTGTAGTAATTGCCCCAAGGCAGCCCCTCGGTTGCCTCGCCGTGACTGGTCAAATCAGAGTGGACACGATGAGGTGTTGCCGCTTTGACTGAGCGCGTCCACTACACCGAGGACGAACAACCTCTTCATCTCCCACGTATGGCCGCTCGTCCACTACGTGAAAATCACGCCACCACTTGGATTCCAAAAATCGCAAGTTCAAAACCACCACGCGTGAGAGATAGGGGCCCCACCTGCGGGCTCAATACCTCCCCCGAGGTGGGCTCGGGGGCCACTGCCAGTACCATGGAGACCGGGTACCCCCGAGTAGTGGATAAAAAACAACCTGGACCCCGCCTTTCTAGCTTAGGCGGGCACCAGGGTAAGTCACGTGCCCTGTGCCCCATGGGCAGTCCCGGAGTTGCCACGTGTCTTCAGGCCCTGAGCCTGACTACCGGCCGAGGGTGGCTCAAAAACCGCCATGTGTCTAGTGGTGCCGAGCCCGATCTTCCGCCAGGGAGGGCTCCGGCGCTGCCACGTGCCCGGAACCTCCGAGCTGCACCCTCCGCCTGAGAGCTCCGAAGGTGCCACGTGTCCTGTGGCTCCGGGTCCGACCCCAGCATGGGAGGGCTCCAGTGCTACCACGTGGGCAATGACTCTAGGTGTACCTTCCCCCCAAGGAAGGCCTCGAATGTGCCACGTGTCTTGCGGCCCCGGGCCCGACCTCCAGCATGGGAGGGCTCCGGTACTGCCACGTGCCCAACAACTCCGGACCACCCGCTACTCTGCAAGGCAGTTCTTGTGGAGACGCGTGTCCCGGGGGCCAGCCGCCTGGACGTCACACCGACAAGCAACGGGCAGTTGGCCAAGGAGTAAAGAGGAAGGTACGTTGTCAGACTGAGCATTCAAGGCTCGCGCCTTCCCTAGAAGCGTGGCACACGGCGCACGTCATCGTCCCCCGTCTGCGCATAATTACGCTGAAAGACAGGGCAGCGAGGGGTGATGGCACAACAGTGCCGCCCAACGGCGCAGAGCCGCCTAGCAGAGCGAAGAGACGCGGCAACAAGACATGGACTTCATCATATCGACCACCCGGTCAGAGGCGCCCGACGTGTTAGGCAACGCACCTTAACTCCACCGACAGAGACAATGCATATAACTATAAAAGCCTATAGCTCATGTATAGGAGATAGATAGCCGCGGGGCCACCTATCAGGCCCCGGACCACCTTGTAACTGCCCTGGCCTTGGGCTATAAAAGGACCGAGACAGCCTCCGGGCAAAGAGTTCGCGACCTGGCCAACTCACTCACTCATACGCGCGAACAATAAAGCAAACTCACCCGTGTACGTAGGGTATTACGCTCCGGTGGCTCGAACCACGTAAATCCTTGTGTCCTTCCCCTCGCCAATGTGCTCCGACCTTCAAGATCCACTAGCCCCACCGAAAAAAGAACCTCCGCGGGCTGCTTCTGAGCAGATAGGGGGAAGTGTCGTAGCGAACACTTCGACAACAACGACTTAGGCTGCCCGCACTGGGCACCTCTACTGGGGCTGGCCACCAAACATAGCGACGCCGCCAGTAAAGTGAGTCCGCACCGACGCCACTATAAATTCCAGGTCCCTATAGGGGATCTGGGAATTACACGCTGCCCTGTAGCGCCTCTATCACTCGGACTGAGGAAGAATGAGAGAGAAAGAAAGGAGGAAGAAAGGAAAAAAAGAAGAGAAAAAAAGAAAAGGAAAAAAGAAGAAGGGAGGGAAAAGGGAGAAAAGAAAGAAAAATAGAAGAGAGGAAAAGGAAAAAAAAGAGAAAAGGAAAAAATATGAATAAAATAGGGGGAGAAAGAAAGAAAAAGTAAATTTAGCTTTTTTATAAATTGTAAATATAATATTAATATAAAAAGAGTTATATGAATTAATATAAAATATGATATAGTTGTATTATCTAATATAAAATAGGTGATAATTGATATAGATGTTTGATTTAAACGTGAACGAGTGTAGAGAATTGAAATGTAAATGTTAAAATCTTTTAAAGTTTACTATAAAAAATAAAAATATTCTTTTAGAGATCTGATGTGACTTATATTGTTTGCCTGCCTAATCAATCAATAGCTTTCAAAGCGACAACGACGGGGAGGTCAGCTCAACCACTCGGCTTCTTGGCGACTTAGCAGCTGTTACTGACCGCCGTCAAACCGTCCGAACAGGGACATGCCAAGAGCGCGAGCGAGAAGAGGCGCCACCTCGCGAGCAAAAGGCCTCCCGTAACCCACTCCGCGTCACCGTCAGGAGCCACACGCGTCCGATCCCCCCCAGCCTCATCTGGGCCGTCCGAAACCCATCCGGCGTCACGTGCCAGGGCGGAGTCCCCGATGCCGATTTGGGCCGCCAAATGCCCGCTCTGCTCTAGCCCCTCGAGATATCCGCCTCGCCTCGTCCACCCGGCGCTTCCTCCTCCTCCGCCTCCGCCCCACTGCCGCCGCCGTAAGGATCCAACCCTCCCGCCGTCACCACCGAAGCCACCCCGGGCGTCGTCTTCTCCGCCCCCTTCACCACCGGAGGTACATGCCACCGGCTATTTATAATTAGGCCCCCGCCCCGCGCCAGTGTCCCATCCTCTGTCACGGAGCAGCGCAGCGAACCTCGCCAGATCCGCACGCGGCAGCTCGCTGAACTGCGCCCCACGACGGTGAAGCGGCCGAGACCCGTCATTTCTCTCGCCCTCGCGCTTCCTTCCGCAGGTTTGATATGGGTGTGTGTGGAGAGGGTTTAAGGCCGGGCTGAATTCGTCGCCTCTCCTCTCGCCAGGGTTCTGGCCTCGCTGTAGAATTCCGGGAGCTTGTGACGTAAGCGGGAGGTAGTGGGTCATTCTGGATGGATCCGGGCTCTTCAGTCGTTGCCGGATGCTGTGATGCTGAAATGCAGGCTGTCACGTGTTGCGGGATGGATGCTCAGCATGTTGCTGGCGCTGCTATTCTCCATCACTGACGGCCGTGGTCCTATTAGAAAATGCCCGTGCTAAGATTGCTAGCTGCATTTGGGTACTCTGTTATAAGGATTTGAGGTTTAAGGCGGGTGGAGTCGTTATGGGTGCTCTGCTGCATTGGGGTTTAGGCTCCTCTGTTCCTAAGGGACGGAGTGGATTCTTTGCTTGCTTGTTTTACGGTTTTGTATCGTTGTTTCCATTCTAAATATTAATAGCAACATTGTGCAAATTGATGCTGGTCGTGCTGTTTGTATTGCTAACCAACTCTTGGGTGATATTTTGCACTTGTTTTGTCCTCTAGGTTTAATCTAAGATTACAATTTTTCCTATCCTGTACTTTTGGAGAAGAAAAATGTTACTGTCTCATTCAACAATTTAATTTCTCAAAATGAGTTCATCTTCTTCAGGAAAAAAATTTCCAAGCCAACATTTTTCTCAATGGCATTAGTAACTTTGAATTTTTCTCTGGAGCACTCAAACTACCTAACCTTATGACCCCATCTATACAAAAAAAGAGATGAGAACAGCCATCATAAGGGGCAAAAATCTTTGTTGCCATTTGGTGAGCTTGTTGTCTGAGCATGCTTTTCCTCTGCCCAGGACAAGTTTCTCCCCCCCCTGCTTCTAAGAAGACAGTCAACTTGTGACAAGCTTTGCATGACAAAAAGATAATGAACAATGATCTCATACCAGTAGGCAGCACTGATTATTCCTTGACTGAGAGTAGAGAAACAAACGTGGTAAAAAAAGTTGCAAATGAGTAGTTGTAGCGATGTAGAAATTGG
This sequence comes from Neostapfia colusana, assembly GCA_030760725.1. NCBI lineage: Eukaryota > Viridiplantae > Streptophyta > Magnoliopsida > Poales > Poaceae > Neostapfia > Neostapfia colusana. The sequence continues at coordinate 34,245,167 of JASWHV010000009.1, read as the reverse complement.
ATATTTCTACCTTGCAAATGTTTGCCTACTGTATGTTCTGTAATCTCCAACAAAGATGGCCAATAACAGTACCGAAGGTTTCCACATAGTACATATACCATAATCTTCGAGACGTGAGGAAAACTGGAAATGACTCAAACCCTTGAAAGGATGCCTATTGCTTGACAAATTGTACCTTTTTTAAACACTTGACCCGTGTTGCTAGTGTGTGGCCTGTAAGCTAGAAACATGCTTTTATTTTCTGGATGTATTCAAACTTATGAGTGTTCCTTTTGATAAAGTTCTTGTGCATGCATGAGTGAACTAATAATTCATTTTCATCTGCTTCTGCCAGATTCCCCAGGAAACTTCCCTCTTCCTTTTATGGCACTGAGCCTTTGAGAAATTCTTATTTGTGGTGTCCGGGTTACACAATGGAAATGTCGCGCCTTGGATTAGCTCCAGCTACCTCGAAAGTGCTGCCACTAATCCCCAATCTACAGCGAAGTTCAGTTGGGACTGCATTCCCATCATCGGCGTCATCTAGGAACTCCAACAGGAGAAAAGGCCGCACTAAGTCAATCCGAGATGGAGGTGATGGAGGACTATCAGATTCCAAAAAGCACCAGTCAGTTCGTCAAGGTAAAACTGGTCATTTTTAGTGGCACAAAACTTAAATTTTGCGAGAGTGCGGATCTGTAAGATTTTTTCCCATTTATTGTTTAGGACACTGCTATGTTGCCGTGAAACTGGTTTAGATACAAAAGTGTCCCAACGAGCCTACAATTCTTTCATATTGTTATTTGCTAGTCTTGCTTTCTTGATAACTAAGAAATAACTCTTAGGAATAGCTATGTATCTGAAAAATGAATATTTTTAACTATTTGATTTGCCTTATATTTGGACATGTCTAGTTTTTAATTATGCCTGCATGTAGGTCTTGCTGGAATCATCGACCTCCCAAATGAGGCAGCTTCAGATGTGGATATTTCACAGTAAGCACTTCAGCATTTTACATTTCTCATATTTTAAAAAGATTATTCTGCATCCTGTTATTCATTTTGCTTCCTTTAATATTAATGTTGCTTCATTCAGAAATTTGGATGTACTGTATACCTCAATGTATCATAGGGATGCACTATGAGCATGATTGTTAAGTTGGAAGCATGATCCTTGTTCAATGTGGTGCACTGTGTTTGTTTTTGTATTTTTCCTTGGCGTATGCTCTTTGCTGATGGTGTGGTGCCCAAGGTTTTAAGACAGCGCCTGGGCGCCTAGGCGCCTGCGGGGCGCCTAGATCTAGGCACCCACCTAGGCATCCAGCCATGGCGCCAGCAGCTCGGCGGCAGCAGCCTATGAGCTCCAATGGCCAGGCGCCGGCCAGAAGAGTTGACCGGCCATGGCGTCTAGGCTGGAGCGCTTGGATGCTTAGGTTGTGACTAGGCGATGCCTAGGTGATGCCTGGTAAACGTTGATGGTGTCGGTAGATGAAACTAGAGATGATGTCAATAAGAAATTACAGCTATGGAGTCAAACATTAGAATTCAAAAGTCTGTGGGCTTAGTAGGACCGAGATCAACGCCGAGTATATGAAGTGTGATTTTAGTGGCGTTGGATGTGAAGAGGGATACAATAGTTTAGAAGGACAAATAGTGTCTAATAGAGACTACTTTCGGGATACTTGTGATCAATGCTGCAAAGTAATGGCGATATCGGCGAGGATGTTTATCACAAGATCAAGGCAGAGTGGATGAAGTGCCAAAAAACATTTAGAATCCTATATGACAAGAAGGTCTCACATAAGCTAAAAGGTAAGTTTGTAGGACAGTTATTAGACTTGCGATGTTATATGGGGTGGAATGTTAGCCAACTAAAAGACAACATGCCCAACAAATGAGTGTTGTAGAGATGCACATGCTATGCTGGATGCGTGGCCACACAAAAAGACCAAATTAGAAACGAGATAATACGTGATAGGGTAGGGCGACACTGATTGAACTAAAGCTAGTTCATCACCGACTAAAGTGATTTTGGCATATCAAACGTAGACCTTCAAAAGCACAAGTTGATAGTGAGATCCCAAAGGGTAGGGAAAATATTAGAAGAGACAGAGGATGACCAAGGTTGACATGGGAGGCGAAGGTAAAACAGGATTCAAGGGATTAGAATGTACCTAGAGATTTGTCTTGTGATAGGACTTCAACAATTTTGTGACGGAATCTTAGTTTACTCGTACTTTGTCACTCTTCTTTCTCTCTCTTTCTTTCTTTTACTTCCATACATTTTCGTTGGATTTTATATCTAGGTTACCCCAACATGCTTGGGACAAATACTTTGTTGTTGCTGTTCAGACATTTTTATACTCAATAAGCATTGCTTTGTAAAGAAAAAGTCGTTTTGAGATAAATAACTTTACATTTATCACAAGATATATGCTCTCAGATTAAATAAATGCTTAATTGTTTTTCTAGCATCATAAATGAATGCATTGCTGGTCAATATCAACAACAACAACAAAGCCTTTGTCGCAAGCATGTTGAGGTAGGCTAGATACGAAATCCAACTGGGTTTCATATCCATAGGAATGGCTGGTTTTGAAACTGGCTAGCCAAGCCTATCACAACCCTCCTCCTTACCCGGGTTTGGGACCGGCTATACCTAGAAAGGCATAGGCGGAATTATTGCTGGTCAATATCAATGTAAATGTAGATTACTAAATTGAATGCTTTACCTTTAACTGGGACCATACTCTGATAAATGCAAAACACATTGGAGGCTTGATGATATATAACCACAAATATTTTCTGTATGTATTCTTAACAAAAGAGTAAATTTCTTCTTTATCCATTTTGCTGTTGCAGTGGATCTGAAGATCCCAGGGGATCCACAGCCTCAGAGTCCTGTAAAATGAATGGCATCATAAATCAGACACATAATGGGAGGCATGCTTCGGTGTCCAAGGTTATCGAGTTTTGTGATGCATTAGGTGGTAAAACACCAATTCACAGTATATTAGTGGCCAACAATGGAATGGCAGCAACCAAGTTCATGCGGAGTGTCCGAACATGGGCTAATGATGCTTTTGGATCAGAGAAGGCGATTCAACTCATAGCTATGGCAACTCCAGAAGACATGAGGATAAATGCAGAACACATTAGAATGGCTGATCAATTTGTAGAGGTGCCTGGTGGAACAAATAATAACAACTATGCAAATGTTCAGCTCATAGTGGAGGTTCGCACTGCTTGTCACTCAGTGTACTACTGAACGACTAATTTCTTTCTTTCATTTGTAACTTTCGGTATATTTGAGTTAGATAGACTCATATTTTTCTTGCCCAGGAAAGTCCAATTTTAAGTTTTATATTGCAGATAGCAGTGAGATCAGGTGTTTCTGCTGTTTGGCCTGGATGGGGTCATGCTTCTGAGAATCCTGAACTTCCAGATGCTCTGACTGCAAAAGATATTGTTTTTCTCGGGCCACCAGCATCGTCAATGAATGCTTTGGGGGACAAGGTTGGCTCAGCTCTCATTGCTCAAGCAGCTGGGGTTCCAACTCTTGCTTGGAGTGGATCACATGTGAGTCTCACTCTCTTTGATTACTATTTGATGCTCTTTTTGTTTGTGCATTTCTTTTGTATTCTAATTGCATTATATTTAGGTTGAAGTTCCATTAGAATGCTGTTTGGACGTGATACCTGAGGAGATGTATAGAAAGGCTTGTGTTACTACCACAGACGAAGCAGTTGCGAGTTGTCAGATGATTGGTTATCCTGCCATGATTAAGGCGTCCTGGGGAGGTGGTGGTAAAGGAATTAGAAAGGTTCATTGTTCATGTGGTTCTACTATTGGTAAACATATTTGTGAACTGGGGAGGTTCAGCATGCAGGCCTAACTTCTCCCCCTCCCCCCCTCCTCTTTTTTTTTTAATTCCCTTGCAGGTTCATAATGATGATGAGGTTAGATCCCTGTTTAAGCAAGTACAAGGTGAAGTCCCTGGCTCCCCGATATTTATCATGAGGCTTGCATCCCAGGTAAGTGTTTTTCTTAACACTTTAGGATGCTGCATTTTCTATGTTCTGGAAGCTTCATTTGGCAATTGCATTAAGGACTAGGTCGTGGAGATAAGTAGATGTGTCATACTGTCATGTGTGAACATTTAATTGATGTACTCTCCTCAAAATTGCAGCGTTGTGTATTGACCTTAGGTTTGGATGGAATGCCAACTTACATACAGTATCATGGGAAAATTGAGCTAATTTCTGCTAATTAGAAGATACACAACACAATCCATTTTCACAAATGCTAGTTTTATAATGATGATAAGTAACTCCAATGTCTGAAACTACTTGTTGGACTGCTATGTACACACTTGCACTAGATTCTCTAGAGTTGCACTTTACACTGAACTGTGCTTTGTTATGAAAACCAAGACTAGCACATACATTTCATTTTAAACCTTATTTTCTTTTGCAGAGTCGTCATCTTGAAGTTCAGTTGCTTTGTGATAAATATGGCAATGTAGCAGCACTTCACAGTCGTGATTGCAGTGTGCAGCGGCGACACCAGAAGGTCTGTTGTGTCATGTTCTAAAACCATCCATCAGATACTCACCTACAGTTATTATCAGAGAATTATATCACTGCTATTATTTTTGTTTACAACAGATTATTGAGGAAGGCCCAGTTACTGTAGCTCCACGTGAGACAGTTAAAGCGCTTGAACAGGCAGCAAGGAGGCTTGCTAAGGCTGTGGGTTATGTTGGGGCTGCTACTGTGGAATATCTTTACAGCATGGAGACTGGAGAATACTATTTTCTTGAGCTTAATCCCCGATTGCAGGTTTTTTGTTGCAACACTCTAGAAGAATTAATCTGTTGTGAGCCCTAATGATAAATGGTCATCATTCAGGTCGAGCATCCTGTCACGGAATGGATCGCTGAAGTAAATTTGCCTGCAGCTCAAGTTGCAGTTGGAATGGGCATACCCCTTTGGCAGATTCCAGGTAATTATTAATGTATCAACTTGTTTTTGTTAGTATCTTTTTTTGAAATTTAAACTGTCCCCTTACGTAGAGATCAGACGCTTTTATGGAATGGACCATGGAGGTGGCTATGAAATTTGGAGGAAAACAGCAGCTCTTGCTACACGATTTAACTTCGATGAAGTTGATTCCCAGTGGCCAAAGGGCCATTGTGTAGCTGTTAGAATAACTAGTGAGAATCCAGATGATGGTTTCAAGCCAACCGGTGGAAAAGTAAAGGTGAGATATTACAATGTCTGATATATTAGTTAAAACACTTTATTAGTAAAGTGCTCTCATCTTATTTTCTTATTTTCAGGAGATAAGTTTCAAAAGCAAGCCTAATGTTTGGGCCTACTTCTCAGTAAAGGTACCTTACTCATAATTTTGTTGCACTGTCACATTATCTTGAGATGCACAGAAATTTTGGCTGGAATAGTTTGTTTTGTTATGATTTGTTATATAATTTCGTTAATTCAATTAACTTTCTCTGATGACCCTTTATCTTTTCTTAGTCTGGTGGTGGCATTCATGAATTTGCTGATTCTCAATTTGGTATGTATTAAATCGAGTGAATATTTTTTTGTCATTTATTTTAGTTATCACTTCTGAATTTCTTTCCACTGTAGGACATGTTTTTGCATACGGACTCTCTAGATCAGCAGCAATAACAAACATGTCTCTTGCTTTAAAAGAGATACAAATTCGTGGAGAAATTCATTCAAATGTTGATTACACAGTTGATCTCTTAAATGTAAGAATATCGACTGCTCTTTCCTGTTTTAAAAATACTTTCATTTCATGTTTGATTTTCTCATAAATTAAACCCATAGTGCAATTTCCCTGTATTGATATAGGCACCAGACTTCAGAGAAAATAGGATTCATACTGGTTGGCTGGATACAAGAATAGCTATGCGTATTCAAGCTGAGAGACCCCCATGGTATATTTCAGTGGTTGGAGGAGCTTTATATGTAAGATGTTGAAGCCGTGGCACTTCCGTTGATCTATTATGAAAACATATCAATGTGGTATAGTTTTTTTGATAAGAAATGTCTTCTAATTTTAATCATTGTTACATGCTACAGAAAACAGTAACCGCCAATGCAGCCACTGTTTCTGATTATGTTAGTTATCTAACGAAGGGTCAGATTCCACCTAAGGTATGCTTATCAGCTTAACTATGGATGGTTTTTTGAAGGGGGGGGGGGGAATGGTTGACCAATAATTCTTATCTGCAGCATATATCCCTTGTCAATTCAACTGTTAATCTCAATATTGAGGGCACCAAATACACAGTAAGTGTAACATTGAGTGAGAAGTTTTTTCAGTACAGTAAAGTATTTGTTATTGTTTTGAATTCATCTACATCGTGTCATGTAGGTTGAAACAGAAAGGAGTGGACATGGTAGCTACAGCTTGAAAATGAAAGGTTCAGAGATTGAAGCGAATGTAAAAACATTATGTGATGGTGGCCTCTTAATGCAGGTAATTCTTGGTGTCCTATTATATTATACGTAATTACAAATATGATATATGGTTGTGAAGTTGAGGCCAATTACGATTGTTGCACTGTAATTGTTTCAGCTGGATGGAAACAGCCATGTAATTTATGCAGAAGAAGAGGCTGGTGGTACAAGGCTTCTTATTGATGGAAAGACTTGCTTATTACAAGTAAAATATTCAATCTTTCCCTTACATTTAATTTTCAGTGTCTGATTTAGAAATATTTGTCATTTTTAGTGTAAAATGTTCCCATGGCTTCTACATTCACTTGTTCGGCATTACTATCTTAATCCTTATTTCTTTTTAAGGTTCACATGCATCTCCAGATTAAACTTCTTTGCATTTAACCAATAATTAGCCCAAGAATTCATAATTACCGCATTGAAATATAGTACTATTCAGTACATGTCGAGTTCTTCCAGATGATGTCACCTACTTTGAGCAATGCAACATAAGAAAATATTAGCATCAAATTGTAGCCCTGGAGACTGCACTAGGTCAAACCGTGCCTTTCGTTTTGAAAATAAGGGGAGCAGCTTTCAAAAATAAGTTCTGTTATTTGCTTCTACAAGCGATGTGTCTTACAAAAATTGTGACTAATCCTTCTATGGAAGCTATTCCCATTCTTGATTCTAATAAAATTTAATAACATACATGTACTTTCGACGACGAAGTACACTAATTGAGGGCGGCAGAAAAGTCAAGAGATGAATTTTAACACTAGCACTACCTTTTACTTCTAGACTGCTTGCATTTCATGTTCTGGGAAATTAGAAAAATCAGACTATCTATGCATTAAGTAGGTAACTGAATTTTTTTTCTTTTGCAGAATGATCATGATCCATCAAAGTTGTTAGCTGAGACACCATGCAAACTTCTTCGATTCTTGGTTTCTGATGGTGCTCATGTTGATGCTGATGTACCATACGCGGAAGTTGAGGTTATGAAGATGTGCATGCCCCTCTTGTCTCCTGCTTCTGGTGTCCTTCATGTCATGATGTCTGAAGGCCAGGCTTTGCAGGTTATATTCATACACATCCACACATGGCAATGTGCATGCATGCATGTCATAAGCACCATTTTGCAATTTCTTTAACTTATATTTTGTTCTAGGCCGGTGATCTTATAGCAAGGCTGGATCTTGATGACCCTTCTGCCGTGAAGAGAGCTGAACCATTTGGTGGCAGTTTCCCAAATATGGATCATCCTGTTGCTGCCTCTAGCCAAGTACATAAAAGATTTGCTTCAAGTTTGAATGCTGCCCGAATGGTCCTTGCAGGATATGAGCATAAAATTGACCAAGTAAATCTCGAACATATTGTGTGACTTTCTTCCTCATTGTTTATCCTGTGTTTCCCCCCTTTTTTAACACATTCTGTGTAAACATATGTGTTTGGGGTTAACCTGGGTTCCTCTTTATTTATAAACTTATGGAATTTTTCAATGGTCTTTCTTGCAGACTTAGGTTCTGATGTTCTTTGTTGTATATTCTAACGATACTCATCTTAGTGTTGCTATACGAATCAATAGTTTTGCTTCATTTTACATTTCAATGTTGGAACAACTAGAATGCAAATAACTCTTTGGTGCAATCGTGCAAACAACTCTTCTGGGTCACACAATCTCTATCATACGGTCACTGCATTTTTTCACTTAAGCACTTCCACCTAGCTAGTGTTCACTCTTCATTTTTTCAATTTATGTTGCTAGGTGGAGGGGTTTAAGTGAAAAAATACAGTGATCGTAGGATGGAGATCGTGTAGCCTTAGAGAGTTTTTTACATGATTGCACCAAAGAGTTTGCATTCTAGTCATCCACTTTAATGGGGGACAACTAGAATGCAAACAGCACTCTGGTGCAATCGTGTAAAAATCTCTCCTAGACTACATGATTGGTGACTGTATTTTTAACTTAAACCCTCACACGTTCTCACTTTACTTTTTCAACTTATGTTGCCAGGTGAGAGAGCTTAACTGTAAAAATACAGTCAACGTAGGATCAAGATCGTGTGGTCTAGGAGGATTTTTTGCATGATAGCACTAGAGGGCTATTTGCAATCTAGTTGTTCCCCACTTTAATCTTCTATTTTGATGTAGTTTTCAATCGTATTTTAATAACTCGAATTCAGCGTTATCACTTGAGCATTTAATATTCAGTTATTAATGAGTCATTTAAATTCTGATTTGTTTTCAGGTCGTACAAGATTTAATATGCTGCCTGGACAACCCTGAGCTTCCTTTCCTACAATGGGATGAACTTATGTCAGTTCTGGCAACAAGGCTCCCACGGAAACTCAAGAGTGAGGTATGTTAGATATAATCTAGTTTTTCTAGATTAGGATAGAGTTAGAGATAAATTACAAGTCCATCTATATTTAGAGTAGGAGTCTAGGGGTAGTATTGGACTAGGATTCTATTGTAATTGGAGCTATATATACAACACCCCTAATTGAGAAAAAAATAAGGGATGAAATTAGAGAAAAATTAATCCTGGATTTACAACAATGGGTATCGAAATTAGAGTTCAGGATATACCTGCCCTTGACGTGAGTTGACGGGGAGGTCACACACTCGGCTGTGTGGCGAAGGAAAACTAGGGTGGATTGAAGCGGCGAGATCTAGACCTGGTAGAACTCGGCGAGCCTGAAGTTGATCCAGCGCGGATTGGGGCAGACAGGTGCGGATATGGCTGAGTCCGGGGCGGCCAATCCAGAGTGCTGCTGCACTTGCGGGCTGCGTTTGGGTGCAACGCGGGCAAGCTGGGCGGCGCAGCTACGGAAGTCGCGGCTGCCAGGCCGAAAAGTTTGGTGACGGTGCACGGACCCCGGCGGCTCTGAGCGTGAATCTTGAATGAGGAGAGCCGGGCTCGGGGACGCCGCCGTGGAAGCCAGGCGGCGGAGGGTGACGGTGGGTGGCCATCGGCGACGAGGATCACGGGGACGCGGCATGAGGCAGGGGCGCTGTCCCCAGGGTGATGTGTTCATACTGAGGGTGTAGTTGTGTCCATCCCAAAAGTATGTGTAGGGTGGAAGTTTGTCTCCATCCTAATAATATTAGTGTGATCTAGAAAAACAAGATTAGGGGGTGATTGTTAGATATAATTTAGTTTTTCTAGATTAGGATAGAGTTAGAGATAGATTACAAGTCCATCTATATTTAGAGTAGGAGTCTATGGGTTGTATTAGACTAGCATTCTATTGTAATTAGGGCTATATGTACAGCCGCCCCTAATTGAGAAAAAACAAGGGAGAAAATTAGAGAAAAATTAACCCTGGATTTACAACAAGGTATGGTTCTATTGGAAATATATATCAATCTGTCATAAAGGAAAATAGATTATCTTATTTTAGCATACTATCATATGTTTATGATGTCAAAGTTTGTTATAACCATAGTAATAATTTATTACATTTGTTTCTTTTGTGCTTTTGTTCACTCAGGATTAGTAGCTCTAATTTATTATGTATATTTGGTCAAGACATGAGAAGGAATTTCACTCCAGCCAATTACTTGATAGAGCCTGAATATTTTCATTTTCTATTTCAAGTTCTGATGCTTGTCACATTTGTGCATCCAGTTAGAAGAGAAGTATTATGAATACAAGTTAGATTTCTACAATGGGAAGAACAAGGAATTCCCATCCGTATTGCTCAGAGACACTATTGAGGTTAGTTATAGGTCTATTTTCTTGCATCACTTTCTCATCTGTTTGCTATTCCTTCAGCTAGTGTTCTTTTTTTTTTAGGTAAACCTTTCATGTGGTTCTGAGAAGGAAAAGGCTACACATGAGAGGCTTGTTGGGCCTCTTATGAGCCTACTGAAGTCATATGAGGGTGGGAGGGAAAACCATGCTCATTTTGTCGTCAAATCCCTTTTTGAGGAGTATCTTTCTGTGGAAGAACTTTTCAGTGATGGCATTCAGGTTATCTCTCGTGCCCACCTGAACAGATCAGCAAAGTTCAAGAAAGAGAATTCGTTGTTATATTAAATGATAAGCTAGAAGCACATTGACATAGGCAATGCACATATTATAGATCATATGCAATAATCTTGTGGGAGTATGTAGAGAAGAACTTTTACGTGCTTTAAAATGGAACTCATTGGAAATAATTTGACTCAAATACATTTTTTTATTATTCCATGTCAGTCTGATGTAATAGAAAGCCTGCGCCATCAACACAGTAAGGATCTGCAGAAGGTTGTGGACATTGTGTTGTCTCACCAGGTAAATTTATTTACAATTTATGACTTGTGTACAAATGATTATTGAAGCACTCTGTGTTATTGATAGAGTGATTCTGTTCATAGGGTGTGAGGAACAAAGCTAAGCTTGTAACAGCACTCATGGAGAAGCTGGTCTATCCAAACCCTGCTGCATACAGGGATTTGTTGATTCGCTTTTCTTCCCTCAATCATAAAAGATACTATAAGGTACCAACAGTGAACTGGAATAACAGAGGTCTTTCACTTACAATTAGTATTTTTAGTCTAATAAATTTCACAATAAACACAGTTGGCCCTTAAAGCAAGTGAACTTCTTGAACAAACCAAATTAAGTGAACTCCGTGCAAGTATTGCAAGACGTCTATCAGAGCTGGGGATGCATAAAGGAGAAATGACTACTATGGATAGCATGGAAGATTTAGTCACAGCCCCACTTCCTGTTGAAGATGCACTTATTTCTTTGTTTGATTTCAGCGACCCAGCTGTTCAGCAGAAAGTGATTGAGACATACATTTCTCGATTATATCAGGTAGCAGATGGATCAACTAACCTTTCTTTTATACTTGCACTGAGCACACCTGGTTTGCATAAACTACAGAATTCTCCACTAAAACGTGATACTCCTTTTCATAAAAAAATTAAGAAATGAGATGCCCATTATTGCTCGGTGTTACTGCATAACATGCTGGCTAAATAATATCTTTCAGCCCCATCTTGTCATGGATAGTATCCAAATGAAATGGAAGGAATCCAGTGCTATTGCTTCATGGGAATTCTCTGAAGAGCTTGTCCATTCAAGAAATAGACAAGGGGCCATTCACAGTGAGAGGAGATGGGGTGCCATGGTCATTCTTAAGGCGCTTGACTATCTGCCAACAGCCATTGGATCTGCGCTAAAAGATTTGGCACATTACCCCAGCGCTGTGGGTAATATGATGCATATTGCCTTATTACATGCTGATAAGGAGAAAAATATAAGAAAAAACAGGTATGTTCAATTGCAATATTCGGCCCAAAGGGATTTTTATCTGCTGTTTGTGATCGGTGGACTAGTTTTAGTATCTGATTCCATTTGTTTTCTGCAGTGATGATCAAGCTCAACATCAGATGGATGAACTTTCAAGGATACTAAAAAATGGTGATGTCACAAAGGGTCTCCATGCTGCTGGTCTAAAGGTTATTAGTTGCATTGTTCAAAGAGATGAAGTGAACATGCCGATGCGCCACACATTTTTGTGGTCAGATGAAACACTTGGTTATGTGGAAGAGAGGCTTCTCCAACATGTGGAGCCTCCCCTCTCTGCACTTCTTGAATTGGTCTGTTTATTGAAATAACTTCAAGTGATTTTGCAACACATATTCTTAAACTTTGCTAATTTTCTCCACCTTTTGTACTTATCTTTCTTATTGGAATACAGGAAAAGTTGAATTTGAAAGGATATAATGATACTAAGTATACTCCATCACGTGATCGTCAGTGGCATATATACACACTAAGAAACACTGAAAACCCCAAGATGCTGCATAGAGTATTTTTCCGAACTATTGTCAGGCAACCTAATGCAGGCAACAAGTTTACACCAGTCCAAATTGGTGACTTTGAAGTAGGAAGTTCTGAGGAATCTTTGTCATATACATCGAATAGCATTTTAAAATCGTTGATGACTGCTATAGAAGAACTGGAGCTTCATGCGATTAGGACGGGTTATACCCACATGTATCTGTGCATATTGAAAGAACAAAAGCTTCTTGATCTGATTCCTGTTTCAGGGTAAGTATGCACTATTTTTTGTGTGTTTGGGGTGGGTGTGGGGAGGGGGGTACCTATATGTGCATAGCTTCTTATGTTGGCCTCGAGCCTACCCCAACATGCTGGGATAAAGGCTTGGTTGTTGTTGTTCTTATTTTGGCCTCGTTACTCAGGAGCTCTATCGTTGATGTTGGTCAAGATGAAGCCACTGCATGCTCACTTTTAAAAGCAATGGCTCTGGAGATACATGAGCTTGTTGGTGCACGGATGCATCATCTTTCTGTGTGCCAATGGGAGGTGAAACTCAGATTGGCCTGTGATGGCCCTGCCAATGGTACCTGGAGAGTTGTAACTGCCAATGTTACTAGCCACACCTGCACCGTGGATGTAAGTTGTTCCCCCAATGCGCTCTTATTTTATATGGCACACCTGAAAATATGCGTTGCCATGTGATTCTTGTATTTCAAAGTAGCGTTCTTTAGCCATGCTCAACTGTTGTTAGTGTTCTTCAATCATGCTCAACTGTTATTCATGCTTAATTATATCCTGATGCACATTGTTACTCCTGATGTTTTTAGATCTACCGGGAAGTGGAAGACACAGATTCACGGAAGTTAGTATACCATTCAGCCACCTTATCGGATGGTCCTTTGCATGGCTTACAGCTGAATAATCCCTATCAGCCTTTGAGCGTTATTGATCTAAAGCGCTGCTCTGCTAGGAACAACAGAACTACATATTGTTATGATTTCCCACTGGTGAGTTAGTCTCCCTCATCTCTTCAACACATGCCTATGCAGTTGGTATATTCAACCTATTGCTGATGTTTGGATAAAAACAAATGTAGGCATTTGAAACTGCACTGCAGAAGTCATGGCACTCAAGTACTTCTAGTTTTACTGAAGGCAGTAGAAACAGTCAATCTTATGTCAAAGCAACAGAGCTGGTGTTTGCTGACAAGCATGGGTCCTGGGGCACACCTATAGTTTCCATGGAGCGTCCTGCTGGCCTCAATGACATTGGTATGGTAGCTTGGATCATGGAGATGTCAACACCTGAATTTCCCAATGGCAGGCAGATTATTGTTGTAGCAAATGATATTACTTTCAGAGCTGGATCATTTGGCCCAAGGGAAGATGCATTTTTCGAAGCTGTTACCAACCTAGCCTGCGAGAAGAAGCTTCCTCTTATATACCTGGCAGCAAATTCTGGGGCTCGGATTGGCATAGCAGATGAAGTGAAGTCTTGCTTCCGTGTTGGCTGGTCCGATGAAGGCAGCCCTGACCGTGGGTTTCAGTACATTTATCTAACTGAAGAAGACTATTCTCGTATTGCTTCTTCTGTTATAGCACATAAACTGCAGTTAGATAGTGGTGAGGTTAGGTGGATTATTGACTCTGTTGTGGGCAAGGAGGATGGACTTGGTGTGGAGAATATACATGGAAGTGCTGCTATCGCCAGTGCTTATTCCAGGGCATATGAGGAGACGTTTACGCTTACATTCGTGACTGGACGCACTGTAGGAATAGGAGCTTATCTTGCTCGACTCGGTATACGGTGCATACAGCGTCTCGACCAGCCTATTATTTTAACAGGGTATTCTGCCTTGAACAAGCTTCTTGGACGGGAAGTGTACAGCTCCAATTTGCAGCTGGGTGGTCCCAAGATCATGGCGACCAATGGTGTTGTCCACCTGACTGTTTCAGATGACCTTGACGGTGTTTCTAATATATTGAAGTGGCTCAGTTATGTTCCTGCAAACATAGGCGGACCTCTTCCTATTACTAAACCTTTGGACCCACCAGACAGACCTGTTACATATATCCCTGAGAACACATGTGATCCTCGTGCAGCTATCCGTGGTGTTGATGACGGTCAAGGGAAATGGTTGGGTGGTATGTTCGACAAAGACAGCTTTATTGAGACATTTGAAGGATGGGCTAAAACAGTGGTCACTGGCAGGGCAAAACTTGGAGGCATACCGGTTGGTGTCATAGCTGTGGAAACACAGACCATGATGCAGCTCATCCCTGCTGATCCAGGCCAGCTTGATTCTCATGAGCTATCTGTTCCTCGGGCTGGACAAGTGTGGTTCCCAGATTCAGCGGCCAAGACAGCTCAGGCCTTGTTGGACTTCAACCGTGAAGGATTACCTCTGTTCATCCTTGCTAACTGGAGAGGCTTCTCTGGTGGACAAAGAGATCTGTTTGAAGGGATTCTTCAGGCTGGGTCAACAATTGTTGAGAACCTTAGGACATATAATCAGCCAGTGTTTGTCTACATTCCCATGGCTGGAGAGTTACGTGGAGGAGCTTGGGTCGTAGTTGATAGCAAAATAAATCCAGACCGCATTGAGTGTTATGCCGAGAGGACGGCAAAAGGTAATGTTCTTGAACCTCAAGGGTTAATTGAAATCAAGTTCAGGTCAGAGGAACTCCAGGACTGTATGGGTAGGCTTGACCCAGAGTTAATAAATCTGAAAGAAAAACTCCAAGGAGCAAAGCTTGTAAATGGAAACCTTCCTGTCATAGAATCCCTTCAGAAGAGTATAGAAGCTCGTACGAAACAGTTGATGCCTTTGTACACTCAGATTGCAGTACGGTTTGCTGAATTGCATGATACTTCTCTCAGAATGGCTGCTAAAGGTGTGATTAGGAAAATTGTTGATTGGGAAGTGTCACGTTTTTTCTTCTATAAGAGATTGCGGAGGAGGATCTCTGAGGATGTTCTTGCAAAAGAAATTAGGGGGGTAGCTGGCGAGCAGTTTACTCACCAATCAGCAATGGAGCTAATCAAGAAATGGTACTTGGCTTCTCAAGCAGAAACAGGAAGCACTAAGTGGGATGATGATGATGCATTTGTTGCCTGGAAGGACAATCCTGAAAACTATAAGGTGTATATCCAAGAGCTAAAGGCTCAAAAGGTGTCTCAATCACTTTGTGATCTTGCAGGTTCCAGTTCGAATCTACAAGCATTCTCACAGGGTCTTGCTACACTAATAGATAAGGTAAGCATCTTTCCTTTTCCTATCTTAATTTAACTTGCTGACGCTGTGGTACAGCTGGTGCCATGTGCTGCTGCCTTTAACTTTATAAGAAGTCCTATTTTGGTTGCATATTGCTAGAATCCCTTTATATATAAAAAATAGTAGTATCTTACAATGTCATGATTTATATACAACCATTGTTATTTTTTCATGTTTTCTCCTTTGGATACTTCTCCAGATGGACCCCTCTCAGAGAGCACAGTTCGTTCAGGAAGTCAAGAAGGTTCTTGGTTAATGAAAACACAGCAAACACACATCCAATACAATGTGCATGCTACATGTAGTACGATATTGGTTGGCTTTGATTCATCATATTCGATTTGGGCCAACCATTATTGCTTGAAATGGTTCTGTTGGATCCCTCTGGATTTGTTGGTAAGACCAGATGTAATAAGTGCAAGCCTGAAGACGCCGTTATCACTGGCTAGAATACGGGTGGACCTGAATTCTGGTTCAACAGTAGTCCATTACAGCATTTCTTCTTTAGCTGTTAGTCCTGTTATGTAAGTACCATCGGATCGAGTTGTTCTTTAGAGTATCATGCAGGTATTTGTATACCATTGAATTGTTGATTGAATTTTGAACCTGAATAACAACTTTTGTAGGCACATGTATTTCTACGTGAAATAAATATTGTTGAGTTAGCATTTGGCATTAGAATTTGTGGGACGGTTCTTTTATTTTTTTGGACTGCCTATTGTTTTGTATGATCCCTTAATTTTGGCTGTAATGTGGAAAAATATATTTGGAAAATGGGGTCAGTAGCATTTTAAGGTCGATTTTAGAGCATGTGTCAACTAATTGAGCCATAGTAATAGGGGTGAAGCCACAGAGGAGCTGGTTCCCTGGCGCTGTAGGATGGCTCATGGCTGGCCTCCGTTCCAAGAGCGAATGCCCAACGGACGGCGACCGCCGTCGCTTGAGCGGAGTGAGGCGGCAGCCATTTGTAGTCACGGCGTGGCCATGTCATCTGGCCCGGTGCAAGCGTGATTCATTTTCGCACTGCACTCAATGTTGTTACCATCACGGAATTTAAGGCATCACTTAAGCGTCGCTTTAGTGATGCTTGGCGGAGGTAAGGCGTCCGGGTCGTCTTGGTTTCCGGAGTACTTGTGGGAGGGGGTGCTTGTCGGAGGAAGGCAGCATGCCGGGTGGGGGGAGTCCGCTGCCGATCCTTGCCTTAGTCGGGGGGGGGGGGGGGGTGCCGGCGGAGGAAGGCAGCACGGCGGGCAGGGGGAGGCCGCCGCCGATCCATGCCCGAGTCGGGGGCGGGAGCCGTCTATGGAGCAGATCCGCTCGGAGCCTTGAAATCGGGAAAGGGGGCGCCAACGAAGGAAGGCAGCAGGCGGGCGGGGAGGTGCCGCCTACGGGTTGAGGGAGTGGGGGGCGCCGCCTGCAGGTTGAGGGAGCGGGTGGGGATTGGGGACCGGGAGCGGGGGAGGGGGGTCGCCCTAGAAATAAATCGGGCTTGGGTGAGCGGCCAGTGGGCTAGGCTGAGGCCACAGAAGAGGCAGGCCACGAAGCAATATTATGTTGCTTTTTGTTGAACTATTTGTGTTGCTAATTGTAATTATATTGCTACATTCTCTTATATTAAGGCGTCGCCTTGCCTTACGCCTTATCGATTAAAAGGTAAAAAGTGAGTCGGTCGCCTTACCGTCTTAATAACTATGGTTACTGTAAAAGCCCAAGAAAAGGGACTTGCAAAAACTTTTCTTCCCCTCACAACACCACAGTTTTTGTTGTGGATATCTTAGGAAATATTGTGAAGAGCAAGTAACCTCCATCAAAAGAGTGATTAGAGGGGAAAGCCTTCACTTTCAAAGAGTAGGATTTTTACACATGAACAAGAGAGGTTGAGCTCACCCGTAGAACTTAAAAAGTCTTGGGAAGGCTCAGGCCAAATTTCATGTAATTCCAACACTTTTTGAGGCACTTTTGGAGGTATTTGAAAAAGAGTCCAATTTGAAGGTAAATTCAAATTGCAGCAACTTTCATCACTCAAATTCAAAAGTTAGATTCATATTCAAACTCAACACATTTTCCTGAGTAAGCCCACCAATTTTCATCCTTATTGGAGTTCATCTTGTCAAGAGCTAAATTCGCAAGAATTCAAAACTGAATTTGAATTTCAGTTTAAACATGCAGCAAATTTAGCCCAACACAGTTCAAATTTGAGAATCCAAATTCAAACTAAGACTTGGTGACTAAGTCTCACATTAAATTGTGAGTAGCTGAGGATATTTTGGCACAACAGAATTGATAAAATTTGGAAAAAGAATTAGAGGGGAGGTCCCACCTGTCAGTAGACTTAACAGAGAAGTCTCCCACTGATTTTCCCTCTCTCGACCGAGACAGCGCGCCAGCCGCGTCGGTGCAGGACCCCCTCGCGCTGCCACCTCGCCCCCACCTCGCGCGCTGGCGACCAGCTTGCCGGCTCCGTTTGCCTCGGCCTGATCTTTACCCGGGAGCCGACCGCAGCACGTCGCCCTCCTCAGTTGATCGCGCGCTCGCAGTTTCTCTCACACCCGAACAGAACCGGAGCTCACCGCCACGCTCTCTTTTCCCGATCGCCGGCACCAGACGAGCCTCGGTTGCTCGTGCCAGCAGCACCGAAAAGCAGCGCCCGTGCATGCTCTACCACATCAGCCCCACAACACCGAAGCTCCTAGCCTGTGGCGCGTGCCGATTAGCAACTGGCGCCGAGGGACAGAGCTCATCGGCGGGAAACTGAAGACGATCCCCGTGGACAGCACACCACGGCCAGTTTCACCGCCCGACTTCTACACGAAAAAAGTGCGCCTTAGTCTCCAGATCGTGTAGCTGCAACCCTCATAGCCATTGATAGACCGAGCGCAGAGAATTCCTAAGAATCCTAAGAACTAGTGCATACGGGTAGGGGTCGGTCTACCCCGAAATTCTAACTGCACCGTCCATACCCAGCTCGGTTGAGCTTGCACACACCTTCCTCACTTCCTAGCGGCCCTCCTAGACCAAGAATCAAGGGATATGGCCAAGAAATGGCCGGGTTCTGGTTGTTTTTCGGGCCGCCATGGAATAATTGCTCGGTTCACCGTGGAGCTCTAGGTTGCCGACCTTTTCATGGGGTTTGGCGACCATTTTCGTCACCCTCGAGCTTCCGCGGTGCTCTCCGACCCTTTTCCGATTGTTTTGATGCGTTGTAACGCATTCCCGACCACGCCGGAACCCTAACCGCCGCTGTCACCGTCGGGCGCACTGTTCCGGTGAGCTACGGTCGCCGGCGACCCCCGAGCTGAGTTCAGCGTCATGAGTTAGGGCGGGGCGGCGAGTCTGGGGTCGGGGGATGGCCGGGAAAGCGGTTCCGGTGACGCTCGCCGGAGGGCGCCGCCGCGGGCCCCTGTTTGGCGCGAGGAAGGGGAAGACCTGCCGGTTGGGACCCACTGGCAGGCATTTGTACAATTTGGAATTTTCAGTGTTCAGTTTAAACTTTGGAAGGCCACAACTTGAGGTAGGAAAGTCCAAAAATTGTGAAACAAATTTTGTTGGATTCCTCTAACAGAGCACAATCCAAATATGAAACCCAATTAGTATGAAACCCATTATTTAATTCTGGAAAATTCTTTAAAGCTGTTCAGCAGAAGAATTTTAGAGGGAGTTTGGTTCATCCAAAAATCATCAAATTTTGCCAGAATGTTCTTTAGGATGTTAGTGAACCCCTGTAAAAGTTTCAGACCATTTGGAGTTGATTTGATCAGAGCAATTCAAATTTGAAGGTGCTGTGTTCATTTGAATACAAAAACATTTTCAGAGAATTTCCAAAACTTTGAAATTCAGTTCTGGGCAAATCTTAGCTCCAAAAATGCTAGGAAAATTCATGCAAACTAAACTATATGAGCTATAATTAAAATTGTCATCTATTAAGCTGGGCATGAACAGGGGTGTTACCTCAGAATTAATTCTTCTTTGCTTAATTGCTAAGAGAATTATTCTGAGCAAACCTCTCAATGAAAAGTGCTAATATTTGGTCCAGAGGGTTTTCTTGTGACAAGGAACTCACACAAAAATTCTCAGCTCCATTGTAGCTCTGGATCACCCCTGTCCTGTTTAACCACTTGAGGGATTAATATGGAAGAGGGGGAAAACCACTTAGCACTTAGCCATGTGCTTAGGTCTAAGCCCAAACCACCAACAGCCAGTTCATCTTTAAATTCTTGAACAGAATTCCAGTTGTTAGAAATTGGTTGTTAGAACTAATAGCAGAAGCATTACCATAAACTCATGTGCATATTCATTAACATGTAGTATTTCATTAACGTGTAGTCGCTGAAGGCGAGGAAGCTCCGGAGGTACTCGACTTCCTACTTCCGGAAGAAGAACTAACTCCTGACCAGCAACAACAAGGCAAGCCCCGGTTTGCATTAACTCTTTTATCAAGTCTTGCTTTGTTCACATAATTAAGGTGATGTATGAATGTGCATTAGGTGTAGGATTAATGGAACCCCACTTGCATGACCAGAACTTTTCCATAAGAGTGAGGGTAGTGTCTAAGACCTCAAGTAGACAGGCTATGCTTAATGTGTCATAGGACTTCGGTACAAGTCGAGTAGTTGGAATCTACTCGCGAGATAGGCTTGGGACACACGGGTTCGGTTGAGTGATGTGAGATCACTTTAGTAATGAAAATGAGACTAGGCAGGGGCTAGGGCGCAACAAGAGGAAGTCTTGTGTGCACGGCCCTGTCCGTGTCGATTGAGGACCGATCCGTGTGCAGCCCACGCTGATTAGTTTGAACGTACCGAAGGCATATCGGATATATGGGCCCCGATAAACCGATGTAGCCTAAACCTCCGGGCGTCGAGGCATAGCACACCGATTTATAGGTGTAGGTTGAGGGCAGCAAGGTGGAAATCTGCCAACGGGCATAGAGAGATGCTCCGTGTGGGGAACCTCCTGCTGCTCGTTTCGATGCGACCGGTTCGACGTTTGGGCTGTTGGGTGAAAGGTTGTCCCGTACGACATCGAGTGAGCGTGCTGTGCAGCTCCACGGGTGGGCGTACGTGACGTGCTCTTTGGGTTTCCCTGCAGGTGTATATCGAGTCGATTCGCCGTCCCTCGTGGTGAAGAGTACCACTTGGTCACTGAGTCGTGACGTAGGCTAATGTATGAAATATGATGATTCAATATTGCTGATTGATATGATTGTATTGCTACATGTGTGCCACCAAATATTGCTTACTAAATTTCAGCTTCCCGAACTGTTAAAATTGTGGCTAAAAGATGAATTAAGGGTGAACTTATAGGCGTGTCCATTTGCTGCAATGTTACTATCCTATGTGCTTTGTACACCTCATATAGAGTTTCATGCTTAGGTGAGTCGGTTAAGTCTTGTTGAGCCTTCGTGCTCACGGTTGCTGCTTAAGTGCTTTTCAGGTGAGGAGCCACCCACGGACTCAGAGTATGAGTCCACCGGCGAGGGTTACCCTCCGTCGGGGACCACGGCTGAGTGGGAGCCGTACACGCCGCGCTGAGCTGAGGAGTGCAGCTAGTGTGGGTTGCCCTAGGGCTGGGCAACCGACTTTTGCTAGATTGGCGGGCGTGAGTTGTACAGAGTAGACTTCTGCTGTGAAAAATAAATACTAGTTTGTACTGAAGTTGTACCTGTTTGTATAGTTCAGTTTGTGTTTCCCATGTAATATATTGTGTCCTTATGACGTGTGCTGTCGGGTGTCGCATCGTGCGGCACCAGCCTCTGCGATCCTGGATGGGCGGATTCCGGTCCGCCACAGCCTGGTATCAGAGCTCCATTGGGGATAGCACAGTACCTAAGAACTGCATTATGGGAAAACTTAGTTTTACGGTGAGGAATCGGTAGTTTGCCCAAGTAAGGACTATATTAGCATAATTACTTAAAGTGACAAGACTAACATATGTGTTATAATTCTGAATTTTAATTATATAACGACGCACCTACGCTCTGGTAAGTTTGGTAAGGAACGCCACCGAAAGCGGTTTAATTTCGGTTAGCTCCCCTGACGAGGAACGTGGTTCAGGGATAGGTCTCACAGCTTGGTGTGAGACGTCAATATGGAACTCTTGGACTCTTCATGTTCCTGAGTTCATATGAAACACTGATCCCTAGCGTGCATTAGGCAAGTAAGTGGAGACACCATCGCGTGGTCAGTAACGCGAGAGTGTGTTTGTCTGGAAATAGCCCAGGAGGACATACACAGCGCTTGCCATCGGCGTGCCCTGCAGGGCAGTAGGTGGTATCTGTTGGGTTGATAACATTGTCAACCGTGACAACCCGTTCATGACCTACTCGGGTTCCCCGTCGTGTGGTGTTGAAACACGATCACGTGCCTTGAGACGTGACTTAGCTCAAGGAGGGCCGTATGGCAATGATACGGGCATTTGAATTTATTTTTAAATATGATCCTGCCTGAAATGAAAACAACCATTGAGTGCACCATTATTGTGTGGTCTTCTGCAGGTACTAACTACGTATGTATCCGTGTAGTAAACGTGTGCGAGAGACAGTTTAGTGCCACACTTGAGACGTATATGCCGGTATAATCCGGTTAGGATTTTCTTTTGTGAGGAACGTAGTACTGAGATATCATAAGCATATGCATGAAAATAGTGATAACAAGGAACTAAAATCATTAGGTTCAACAATTAGGACTCTGGTTGGGTAGACAAATTAGATAGTGATGAGTGTAGTTCCAAAAAGATTGAAAAACAGAGTGCTCTGTTTTGGGCAGCAAGTGTGCTGATCTTCAACAGGGCATAACTCACAGGTCTTTTAGGCCAAGGAGGTGTGATATATAGTTATGGAAAGGTATTTAAGTACTCTACAACTTTGTTGTAGACTTCCAGAGCTGAATCACACCTTAAGATGGCCTAAAACCCAGAGGGATGTAAACTGACCAGAACCAGGACAGAGTGAAACACTCTCTGGACTGCTATGTTTTTCAAACATAACTTCCAGTAGAAAAATCTAATATTTTCATATGATACATCCTTAGAGAGGGTATAAGATGTGTTACATCTTTGCAATTCAAAGTTTCTGAAATTTCAGCACAGAATTTAGTGGAAATCAGAGTTGAAAACAGCAACTTCCCAAGGGAGGTGCTGTTAAAATTCTTCCAGAAATTCTGCTGACTTTGAATGACCATAACTTTTTAACCAGAGCTGATCTGAGGGCAAATAAGTACTCGTTTGAAAGATACTGAAGTTAAATTTAACTTTGGTATTCAACTCGAGTCATGAAAATACCCAGAAACAGATCAAAATCTTGGATATGTAGAAACTGGTCATTCTGACAGAGGAATGACAGTTGAACTCATGGGAGAGATTGTTGTACCCTAGAGGTGGTTTAAGTACTGCCAATGGGGTAGAACATACTCCTGAGAGGTTATCTTTAACTAGTGAAAGATCTGAGTATAGGTCTCACTCAAGTTTCTTTTACTATAGACCATGTTTGTGTCGTATTGAAGATAAAAGGGTAGTATACGTGATGACAACGCGATAGTAATGTCTCATAGTGACCAAACCTAGTTGTGGTGAGCTTCCAAAGATGTTGTTCATCAAGCTGGATTAAACTAGCTTGTGTTTGGTCTGGTAATGGTGTAGCTTGTGCAAAGTTATTACATTAACTACATACGAGATGTATCGCATGTTTCATTGTCATTATGTTTTTACGCCTATTGTTATTGGACTGCATGCAATATGTTGCGGGACTGATGTTTATTATCGTATGGTTGCAGATGGTTCGCAGTAGGACCACGCACGAGGTTGGTGGCTCTAGCCAACAGGGAGGTGATGACTCCCAGCCACCGGCCCACGACAGCACCCCGCAGCAGCAGCCACCACCGCCGCCTCCGCTTACTCTAGCGGATGTGATAGCACCACTGGTGGGTGGTCGTGAGGAGCAGATCGACCTGCTCCGCACGATCGTGCAGAATACGTCCCAGGCGGGGGGGGGGGGGCGTCAAGACAGAGGGCCTCGTGAGCCCTGTGAAGTGTCGTACTCAGATTTCATGAGTACGCACCCTCCAGTGTTCACTGAAGCTGAAGAACCACTGGAGGCTGACAATTGGCTGCGGACCATCGAGTCCAAGTTCGGGCTGCTCCAATGTACGGAGCGGCAGAAGACTCTGTTCGCAGCGCAGCAACTCCACGGTGCCGCTGGTGCGTGGTGGGCGAACTATGTCGCCTCACGTCCGGCCGGCCATGCCGTGGAATGGGAAGAGTTCCGGGAGGCGTTCCGCGCCTATCACATTCCTCCCGGGATCATGAAGAGGAAGTTCCAAGAATTTTTGGAACTGAAGCAGGGCGGGAGGAGTGCCCATGACTACTCCCGTGCCTTCAACCATCTGGCGCAATATGCGTCAGACTACATCTCCACCGAGGAGAAAAAGCGGGAGCACTTCTATCGGGGGTTACACCCCGAAATGAAGACGCATCTCGTGCAATGGAATCGCGGCAACTTCAATAACCCCGTCAATGCCGCGATCATGCAAGACGGCGCTCAGCGGGAGTTGGCAGCTGAGCAGCGGAAGCGCAGCGCTCCACCCAGCAGTGGGGGTGGCGCTCCTCAAAAGTACCGCATGGTGTATCGGATACCATCCGGACAGCAGTGGCATCCACTCGCGCGACCTCAGTGGTTCGGGGGACATTCGTTTCAGGCACCTCCGTTCCGTCCGCCGATGCCACCACCAAGACAGCAGCAGCAGCAGCAGACGGCACCCCGGGCGTTTTCACCGCCACAACGCGCCCCGGGTTTCCGTCCACCGATCAGCGGGGGACCGCCCCGTTTCACCTGCTTCACGTGTGGCCAGGCGGGCCACTTCGCGAAGGACTGTCCCCAGGGGGAGCAGAGCAGCGGGCAAGCCCAGTTCCAGGGCGGTGCTCGAGGCCGACCTCCGGTGAAGAAGGTTGGTCAGCGGAATGGGGGCGTCCACAACCTCGACAATGAGGACACCCCAGAGGGAGAGAATATGCTGGCGGGTACGTTTACTCTCAACAATCAAGCCATCATCATACTTTTTAATTCTGGTGCAACCCACAGCTTTATAAGTGCATCCTATGTGGCTAAGCATCAAATGCAAGTATTCCCAACCGACTACACCTATATGATCTGCTCACCGGGAGGGAAGATTTCAGCAAATATGATGATCCCAAAGGCACCTCTGTGCTTAGGTGGGAAACTATATCCCACCACCTTGATAATCCTTATGGGGCAAAAGATTGATGCAATCTTAGGGATGTCTTGGCTACAATACCATGGCGCTGTCCTGGAAACTCGGACACGTACGGTTCATTTAAACTCTCCATTTCACCGTCCACATTCCATGGTGTTAGACACGCAAGTCCGGTGAAAGGGTCACATTCGGGGTTGATGTGGTGAACGACGCCGAAGAGCGCGTTCGGACGATTCAAGCTAATTTGAAGGCCGCTCAATCCTGGCAGAAGAGCTATGCTGATAAAAGGCGTAGACCGTTGCACTTCGACGTCGGTGATCACGTGTACCTCCGCGTGTCTCCGATGAAGGGCGTGCACCGGTTCGGTGTGAAGGGGAAGCTTGCTCCCCGTTTCATTGGACCCTATGTTATCACCGAGAAGTGTGGACCAGCGGCGTATAGATTGGAGCTACCGGCATCTCTTGCTGGTGTCCATGACATTTTCCATGACTCCCAGCTGAGAAAATGTCTGAAACATACCTCTGCTGTTACTATCGAAGACATCGGCGAGTTGCAACTGGACTTGGCATATGATGAATATCCCGTGGCAATTCTTGATGAGAAAGCCAGAACCACGCGTAGCAAAACGTCATGGTTCTACAAAATACTCTGGAGCAACCACACCGCCGAAGAAGCGACGTGGGAGAGTGAGGAATTCCTTCGCTCAAATTACCCAGAGTTCATGGCATCTCAACACGGGTAAGTCCCTATTACATCGCTGTCTCTTCTTTTATAATCTCGGGACGAGATTCTTTTAAGGGGGGAGGTATGTAAAAGCCCAAGAAAAGGGACTTTCAAAAACTTTTCTTCACCTCACAACACCACAGTTTTTGTTGTGGATATCTTAGGAAATATTGTGAAGAGCAAGTAACCTCCATCAAAAGAGTGATTAGAGGGGAAAGCCTTCACTTTCACAAAGTAGGATTTTTACACATGAACAAGAGAGGTTGAGCTCACCCGTAGAACTTAAAAGTCTTGGGAAGGCTCAGGCCAAATTTCATGTAATTCCAACACTTTTTGAGGCACTTTTTGAGGTATTTGAAAAAGAGGCCAATTTGAAGGTAAATTCAAATTGCAGCAACTTTCGTCACTCAAATGCAAAAGTTAGATTCATATGCAAACTCAGCACATTTTTCTGAGTAAGCCCACCAATTTTCATCCTCATTGGAGTTCATCTTGTCAAGAGCTAAATTCGCAAGAATTCAAAACTGAATTTGAATTTCAGTTTAAACATGCAGCAAATTTAGCCCAACACAGTTCAAATTTGAGAATCCAAATTCAAACTAAGACTTGGTGACTAAGTCTCACATTAAATTGTGAGTAGCTGAGGATATTTTGGCACAACAGAATTGAGAAAATTTGGAAAAAGAATTAGATGGGAGGTCCCACCTGTCAGTAGACTTAACAGAGAAGTCTCCCACTGATTTTCCCTCTCTCGACCGAGACAGCGCGCCAGCCGCGTCGGCGCAGGACCCCCTCGCGCTGCCACCTCGCCCCCACCTCGCGCGCTGGCGACCAGCTTGCCGGCTCCGTTTGCCTCGGCCTGATCTTTACCCGGGAGCCGACCGCAGCACGTCGCCCTCCTCAGTTGATCGCGCGCTCGCTGTTTCTCTCACACCCGAACAGAACCGGAGCTCACCGCCGCGCTCTCTTTTCCCGATCGCCGGCACCAGACGAGCCTCGGTTGCTCGTGCCAGCAGCACCGAAAAGCAGCGCCCGTGCATGCTCTACCACATCAGCCCCACAACACCGAAGCTCCTAGCCTGTGGCGCGTGCCGATTAGCAACTGGCGCCGAGGGACAGAGCTCATCGGCGGGAAACTGAAGACGATCCCCGTGGACAGCACGCCACGGCCAGTTTCACCGCCCGACTTCTACACGAAAAAGGTGCGCCTTAGTCTCCAGATCGTGTAGCTGCAACCCTCATAGCCATTGATAGACCGAGCGCAGAGAATTCCTAAGAATCCCGAGAACTAGTGCATACGGGTAGGGGTCGGTCTACCCCGAAATTCTAACTGCACCGTCCATACCCAGCTCGGTTGAGCTTGCACACACCTTCCTCACTTCCTAGCGGCCCTCCTCGACCAAGAATCAAGGGATATGGCCCAGAAATGGCCGGGTTCTGGTTGTTTTTCGGGCCGCCATGGAATAATAGCTCGGTTCACCGTGGAGCTCTAGGTTGCCGACCTTTTCATGGGGTTTGGCGGCCATTTTCGTCACCCTCGAGATTCCGCGGCGCTCTCCGACCCTTTTCCGATCGTTTTGATGCGTTGTAACGCATTCTCGACCACGCCGGAACCCTAACCGCCGCTGTCACCGTCGGGCGCACTGTTCCGGTGAGCTACGGTCGCCGGCGACCCCCGAGCTGAGTTCAGCGTCATGAGTTAGGGCGGGGCGGCGAGTCTGGGGTCGGGGGATGGCCGGGAAAGCGGTTCCGGTGACGCTCGCCGGAGGGCGCCGCCGCGGGCCCCTGTTTGGCGCGAGGAAGGGGAAGACCTGCCGGTTGGGACCCACTGACAGGCATTTGAACAATTTGGAATTTTCAGTGTTCAGTTTAAACTTTGGAAGGCCACAACTTGGGGTAGGAAAGTCCAAAAATTGTGAAACGAATTTTGTTGGATTCCTCTAACAGAGCACAATCTAAATATGAAACCCAATTAGTATGAAACCCATTATTTAATTCTGGAAAATTCTTTAAAGCTTTTCATCAAAAGAATTTTAGAGGGAGTTTGGTTCATCCAAAAATCCTAAAATTTTGCCAGAATGTTTTTTAGGATGTTAGTGAACCCTGTAAAAGTTTCGGACCATTTGGAGATATTTGATTAGAGCAATTCAAATTTGAAGGTGCTGTGTTCATTTGAATACAGAAACATTTTCAGAGAATTTCCAAAACTTGGAAATTCAGTTCTGGGCAAATCTTAGCTCCAAAAATGCTAGGAAAATTCATGCAAACTCTATGAGCTATAATTGAAATATTCGTTCATTAAGTTGGGCATGAACAAAGGTGTTACCTCAGAATTAATTCTTCTTTGCTTAATTGCTAAGAGAATTATTCTGAGCAAACCACTCAATGAAAAGTGCTAATATTTGGTCCAAGGGTTTTCTTGTGACAAGGAACTCACACAAAAATTCTCAGCTCCATTGTAGCTCTGGATCACCCCTGTCCTGTTTAACCACTTGAGGGATTAATATGGAAGAGGGGGAAAACCACTTAGCACTTAGCCATGTGCTTAGGTCTAAGCCCAAACCACCAACAGCCAGTTCATCTTTAAATTCTTGAACAGAATTCCAGTTGTTAGAAATTGGTTGTTAGAACTAATAGCAGAAGCATTACCATAAACTCATGTGCATATTCATTAACATGTAGTATTTCATTAACGTGTAGTCGCTGAAGGCGAGGAAGCTCCGGAGGTACTCGACTTCCTACTTCCGGAAGAAGAACTAACTCCTGACCAGCAACAACAAGGCAAGCCCCGGTTTGCATTAACTCTTTTATCAAGTCTTGCTTTGTTCACATAATTAGGGTGATGTATGAATGTGCATTAGATGTAGGATGAATGGAACCCCACTTGCATGACCAGAACTTTTCCATAAGAGTGAGGGTAGTGTCTAAGACCTCGAGTAGACAGGCTATGCTTAATGTGTCATAGGACTTCGGTACAAGTCGAGTAGTTGGAATCTACTCGCGAGATAGGCTTGGGACACACGGGTTCAGTTGAGTGATGTGAGATCACTTTAGTAATGAAAATGAGACTAGGCAGGGGCTAGGGCGCAACAAGAGGAAGTCTTGTGTGCGCGGCCCTTTCTGTGTCGATTGAGGACCGATCCGTGTGCGGCCCACGCTGATTAGTTTGAACGTACCGAAGGCATATCGGATATATGGGCCCCGATAAACCGATGTGGCCTAAACCTCCGGGCGTCGAGGCATAGCACACCGATTTATAGGTGTAGGTTGAGGGCAACAAGGTGGAAATCTGCCAACGGGCATAGAGAGATGCTCCGTGTGGGGAACCTCCTGCTGCTCGTTTCGGTGCGACCGGTTCGACGTTTGGGCTGTTGGGTGAAAGGTTGTCCTGTATGACATTGAGTGAGCGTGCTGTGCAGCTCCACGGGTGGGCGTACGTGACGTGCTCTTTGGGTTTCCCTGCAGGTGTATATCGAGTCGATTCGCCGTCCCTCGCGGTGAAGAGTACCACTTGGTCACTGAGTCGTGACGTAGGCTAATGTATGAAATATGATGATTCAATATTGCTGATTGATATGATTGTATTGCTACATGTGTGCCACCAAATATTGCTTACTAAATTTCAGCTTCCCGAACTGTTA
The DNA here is from genome assembly GCA_030760725.1 of Neostapfia colusana. NCBI lineage: Eukaryota > Viridiplantae > Streptophyta > Magnoliopsida > Poales > Poaceae > Neostapfia > Neostapfia colusana. Next base: position 34,216,093 of record JASWHV010000009.1, on the reverse strand, counting down.
AAATTGTGGCTAAAAGATGAATTAAGGGTGAACTTATAGGCGTGTTTGTAAGGATCGAAACGCCCAAGAGGGGGGGTGAATTGGGCTTTTTTAAAATTTTAGAGCAATTTAAAACTTTAATGGTTGAAGCCCAATTCCCTATGCAAACTAAGTACGCAAGTAAGAGAGTTAAGTGCGGAATAGTAAAAGCGTAATAGTAAGGGGTGATGAGAGAAAGGCAAACTCCCGCGGAGACTCGGAGACACGGCGATTTTTCCCGTGGTTCGGTAAGATCATAAAAATCTTCCTACGTCCACGTTGTGGCACCCACCAAAGGGTATGGCCACTCCCAAGTCACCAAGACAAGGGAATCCACTATCTTTCTCCGTTTGCCCTCTCCGGCAAGGTGGAGCTCAAGCCTTGTACAACAGTGATTCTCCGGGCTTCCACAAACACCTTGGTAAGCTCCGGAGGGATCTTTTCTTCCTCCAACGTTTACAAGGTGAGAGAAGTCACCAAGACACTCTCTCTCACTAGCCTAGAGATTCCAATCACTAAGAATGGACGCACACAAGCTTCTCTCTAGCTAGATATAACCTATAGTTGGATTACAAGAGGTTTTGAAGTGTGGAAGTGGTAGCTCTTGGTCTTGAATGCTTGAGAATGTGTAGTGAGGCTCAGGAGATCAAGACTTTTTGAAATGGCCGGTTGGAGGGGTATTTATAGCCAGCCCACACGAGATAGCCGTTGGAAAAGTGGGCAGACTTTGTCAGTTAGCATCGGATCCTCCGATGCACCCCTTTATATGATCATCGGTCGAATTCCAAATTAGCTGATGTCACGTGTTAGATGTGACCGTTGGATATAACCGTTGGATCTTTTAATCGACCGATGTTACTTTAATTTATCATCGGATGATCCGGTGAGTTGATCTTCAGAATTGGGTCAGAAATATTGTCTCTGTTGAATTTGACCGATGTACACTTACTTCCTCATCGGATGGTCCGGTGTGTATATCTTCATAATAACTCAGATATCAACCTTCGGGTGAACTCAACCGATGTGCCACTTCCTTCACATCGGATGATCCGATGAGTACTGGAATCTGAGGTCTTCTTCTTCTGCCAACTCAAACTCGACCGATGTAGTCATTTTGCAAGACATCGGATGATCCGGTGAATGCAACTTGTTTGCTTCGAGTTATTTTGAGTTGATCCTTTGGAATCTTCTTGAGTGACCTCTTTGACACTTGTTTGAAATGATATTACGGTAAAGTGTAAGCTTCTTGTGTTGCCAATTTCGATAGAATAGATTTGTATGAGTTCTTCATATCGAATGACCCCTTAGAATAGATCGTTGAGGGGTCTCCATTTGTATCCAATGAGCAGTAGATGGTGTGAATAGATAGTTCATTAACGGTTGATGTGATATATGTGAAACCTCGCATCCACAAACTCATTAGTGATAACGAACGGTTGTCATTAATCACCAAAACCATATCTCACGGGGGCCTAGATGCTTTCAATCTCCCCCTTTTTGGTGATTGATGACAACACAACGAGTAGAGCATATAATTGAATTAAAACACAATGCTAAAAAAGAAATATAACAGGTACAAATTGCAACACAAGTGGCTCGAAGGCTCAAATAATAAACGATAAGGCGTAAAAGCACAGAGTAGCACCCGGAGTACAATAATAGCAAAAATAAAATAAAGTAGCAAAAGGATAATCTCAGATATAGTAGCAAAAGTGTAGACATAGACACTCCCCCTAGAACTGAGCTAACCCTCCCCCTGACTCTAACTCTTCTCCCCCTTTGGCATCAAGACACCAAAAAGGGAAGTCGAGTGCCTACGACTCAGGCGCGCTCCTGGCGATGGTGAAGCGGTCGGCGTCGACGGTGCTGTCGTCGGAGCTGCTGGAGGTAGAGGTCGCTGGTGCTGGAGCTGGAGCGGGAGCTGGAGCTGGAGCTGCTGTGGGGGCTGGAGCTGGAGCTGGAGCTGCTGGGGGATCCGCTGAGGCTGCAGGCGCCGGTGGAGGTACTGCCGGAAGGGGTGAGGACTGGAACGGCGTCGGCGGCAGTACTGGAGCTGGCGCTAGTGACGGTGCACCTGGAACCTGACCGAGTCCTGAGTGCTGAGGTGGAAGAGCGACTCCTGTCTGCTGATAGAGGTTGGTGACCAACCCCAGGATGCCCAACAGCATCTGCTGAGTCTGCTGCTGCTGGTCCAGAGTGCGTCGCGTCATCTGATCGACAAGGTTGGTGAACCTGTCGGTGTCCTCTCGCCTCTGACGGGCGATCTCCAGCTGCATCTCCTGCTGCTGCCTCTGAAGCTCCTCCTGTCGAGCTGCCTGCTGCTCCTGCTGCTGAGCCATCCGCTGAAGTAAAGCAGTGAGCTCTGACGGCTGAGTCACCTGAGCCTCTGACACTGGAGGAGGTGAAGGTGGTGGAGCAGCTGAGCCTCTTGCCTCTGCGTCGTGCTGCCTCGGTGAGGGAGGAGCAGGAGGGAAGTACTCCTCGACACTGTCGCTGGTGTCGCTGTCCGACCACACGTGTTGTAGGTCTCCTCCCTGAGCCTCTGCCTGTGCCAGCTCTGCGTCCTCCTGAGTCAGCTCTGCCCAGTCCTCCTCGGACAGTCTGGCTCGTACCTCACGCTCGACGGGACGGCCAAGGCGGCGGTCTCCCGGAGTGGGGACTCGGTAGTGGCTGAACCGGGTCACGTGCATCTCTGTCAGCTGAGAGACTCCTGGAGTGTCCTCTGGAACCAGCTGGTGAAGAAGGTGACAGATCCAGTGACCAAAGACCAGCTGTCGTAGCATCCCAACTCCATCGGTGATCACGTCCTCCATCTCGCAGATCAGAATGTCTACTATGTCGAACTCCATCCCGTTCATCACATAGAACAGGATGGTCTGCTGAAGGCTCGTGAATCCCTCCAAGTAGCCGGACCTCGGCAGCAGGGTACGCCTGAGGACGTGGTGAACTGTCCGGGCTGCTGGGGTGAGAAGAGCTGGCACCCTCGGCTGGTCAGGAGTGAACGTCTGAGTGAACAGACCTCTGATCTCCTCGAAAGGTGGTGCCACTCCTCCAGTCAGTGGCCTCCTCGGCGGGTCTGCGTCTCCGTAGACTATCTGGTGCAGACACGTAGTAGAAAGCTCCACACCGAGCAGTCTGCCCAACAAGTCGCGAGACACGTCGTGGATCCGCCCCATGAACATGAAGTGGATCGAGCGACGGCCCTCAGAGACATAGAGTGTCGCGTAGAACACCCTGACCCACTCCTCGACGTAGGCACTCCTCTGGTGTGAGAGCAAATCCACAAGTCCTCTGTATCTCTCAAAGAGGGGCCTGATCCCGTGTCCTGCTGCCACTGCAAGCTGATCCCAGTCAATGCTGTTATGCTGGAATAGCTTGTGACCCCGACGCCTGTAGGTCTCGTACAAGGACGCCTGTGTCAGGGTCCAGAAACGGGAGTCAACTCGAGAGTCCCTAGGCCGCGGGAACCACTCCTCAAGGATCACTGACCATCTGAGCTTCTTCAGTTGCCTAGCCTTCGTCTTCCTGTAGTCGGTGAGTCTGACATCCTCGGCAACACGGACAGCTGTGTCCATCAGGTGGATGGCCCTTTCGGCCTCTCTGTCCTCGGCGCGGTCAGCTGCAGAGGGGCGCCGACTCGCCGTAGGAGTCTGTCCACCCCCACGAGTCCTCGGGGTGCGCCGGCGGATGAGAGGCTGCACTTCAGTCTCCTCCTCGTCGGAGCCCTCGGGAGGCACCGGCTGGATCGGAGGCTGCTCCTGCCTCTGCCGGGACTCGCGGATCCGTAAGGAACCGCGATGGCCGCGCTCACGCTCCTCGGCGGCGCGAGCGGCCAACTCCGCGCGACGAGCGTCCTTGGACATCTTGCGCTTCTTCGCGGCGGGCTCCTCAATTGCCTTGCCTTTTCCTTTGCGATCGCGACCCATCTTAATGCAATTTGAGAGCTAGGGTTAGCGACGGTTGAAATTGACGATGAAAAACAACGAAGGACATCGCGCGGCACGGAGCAAACCTTAGCGACAACCGGCAAAGCTCGACGAGACCCTAGCGGAGAGGGTGATGCGAGCCGGTGGCGAGTGGAGGAGGGGAGACGGCGAGGGAGGCGCGGCAGTGCGTTGGAACAGCTGCGGCGCTCGCGGGAGAGCCGGTGACGGCGACTGGAAGGCGGCGCCCGGCGACTGGAGGTGGCGTGCGTGGAGAGGCGGCGGTGGTTGCGCCTTGGAGGCGGCGGCGGCGGCCGGGGAGGCGGCGACGGCGGCCCCTGGAAGGCTGCGGCGGCGGCTGGGAGACGGCGCGCGCGGGAGACGGCGTGCGCGGGAGAGGTGGCGGCGGCGGCGCCTGGGAGCCGGCGGCGGTGGCTGGGAGACGGCGGCGGTGACTGGGAGGCGGAGGCGCGTGGGAGAGGCGGCGGCGAGGGCGTCGGGTGGCGGCGGAGGTCGGGAAAGAAGAAGAAAACGGGCGGCGGCCGACCCCTCCTTTTTAAACTGTTGGGCAAACCCTAGCCGCCCATAACACACCGGATGGACCGATGATCATCGGAGGATGCATCGGTCGAGTTCAACAGAGAGTTGTTCCAAAAACTCTCTTTGAACACCGGATGGACCGATGTTGAGGTGGCGGTCATCGGTCGACTTCTGCAGGGCACCAGGAAAACTGAACACCGGATGCTCCGATGTCTTCTGGAATGAACTCATCGGTTTATTTGTGACATCTGATTCGAACTGAAGCACCAATTGATCCGATGATCTGCTGGCCCTAGCATTGGATAATCCGATGACTACAGAAAGTCTAAGACTGCCCATATATGTCCTTGAACTTAAGCACACAAAGATACGGATTGGTCTTAGGACTTTTTGGGCGACTCCTAACCTCTAATATAAGGCCTTAAATATAGTGCCACATATTGGCTAAGCCCTTAAGTAAAGAGAACACACAAGGTTAGGAGTGAAACCATGAAAATGTAAGGCCCATGCTTTGTGAGCTAGAGTGTAGAGAACTTCTATTTCTTTAAAGCATGTACCTTTAGAATTTTGCTCTATCCACATCATATGAGTTGAGCTATTGCATTTTGAACAAGTCTCCTTCTCATGATGTGGTTTCCCTTTGTGACAATCTACCGTATGCAATGCCAACCAAAATGATGCAAGATATTGAATGAGTGCAAGTCTATATGGCAGGAATCATGCAAGGCATAATGTAAATCTATCTTGCCAAGTTTAAACCTGCCAAAGGCTTCCTCAGGAAAAGCTATTTCTAGCTTGCCCCTATCCTTTGGGAGTTAGACAAGACCTATTTGATATGCAACCTTACATGAACATGGCAACTTACATGACGTTAGATGCATCTAGCACATTTAATTCACTTCTTAGTCTAGAAAAAGTTTTCTCATCAAGTGGTTTAGTGAAGATATCCGCCAATTGTTCTTCGGACCTTACACCTTGCAAAGAGATGTCTCCTTTAGCCTCATGATCCCGCAAGAAGTGATGGCGAATATCAATGTGCTTAGTGCGGGAGTGTTGAACGGGGTTTCTAGCTATCTTAACCGCACTTTCATTGTCACAAAGGAGAGGCACACAATCAAACTTAATTCCAAAGTCCAAAAGGGTTTGCTTCATATATAGGATTTGGGCACAACATGCACCGGCCGCTATATACTCTGCCTCCGCGGTGGACAAAGCCACGGAGTTTTGCTTTTTGCTCGACCAAGATACTAGGGAACGCCCAAGTAAGTGGCACCCACCGGACGTACTCTTGCGATCCACACGGCATCCGGCAAAGTCCGAATCCGAGTAACCCAAGAGATGAAAACTAGCGTTCTTGGGGTACCACAAACCTACACTTGGGGTATGCTTGAGATACCTAAGTATCCTAAAGACAGCCTTACGATGCGATTCTTTAGGTGCCGCTTGAAAGCGAGCAGATGCGATTCTTTAGGTGCCGCTTGAAAGCGAGCACACAAGCACACACTAAACATGATATCGGGCCTAGATGCGGTAAGATATAATAATGAACCAATCATGGAACGGTAATGAGATTGATCAATAGGTTTACCGTCCATGTCCGCGTCGAGATGACAATTTGTTGCCATTGGAGTACTTCTTGAGCTGCAATCTTCCATTTCAAACTTCTTCAAGAGGTCTTTGGTGTACTTTTCTTGGTAGATGAAAGTCCCCTCTTGAAGTTGCTTGATTTGAAATCCTAGGAAGAAATTGAGTTCTCCAATCATTGACATCTCGAACTCCCTAGACATCATGGTGCCAAACTCAAGACTAAGAGATTTGTTAGTTGAGCCAAAAATAATGTCATCAACGTAAATTTGACAAAGAAATAAATCCCCGTTGATGTCTTTGGTGAAAAGTGTAGTGTCCACCCTCCCGATCTTGAATCCTTGCATGACTAGGAAATCCCTAAGACGTTCATACCATGCCCTAGGTGCTTGCTTGAGCCCGTAGAGCGCCTTGTGTAACCTATACACATGGTTAGGATTCCTCGGATCTTCAAACCCGGGAGGTTGCTCAACGAAAACAAGCTCGTTAATATAACCATTGAGGAAGGCAATTTTCACATCCATTTGATAAAGCATAATATTGTGATGTGAAGCAAAAGCAAGGAGTATACGAATAGCTTCTAACCGTGCGACCGGGGCAAATGTCTCTCCAAAATCTAGTCCTTCAACTTGTGAAAAACCCTTGGCCACAAGCCTTGCCTTGTTGCGGACCACCACGCCATTCTCGTCTTGTTTGTTGCGGTACACCCACTTCGTTCCGATGACGTTCTTGTCCTTAGGTCGCTCCTCCAATACCCAAACTTTATTGCGGGTGAAGTTGTTGAGTTCTTCTTGCATAGCCATCACCCAATTGGGATCTTGGAGTGCTTCCTCAATATTTGTGGGTTCTACACACGAAACAAAAGAGCAGTGCTCACAAAATGAAGCAACATGGCGAGAACGAGTACTTACTCCCCTTGACGGACTTCCGATGATTTGATCCATCGGATGTGCCTTGGAGACGCGCCCATGCCTCATAAGAGGTTGTGAGGCACTTGGTGGTGGTGAGGCATCTTGCTCGTCTTGTGGTTGGACTTGACCTTGGACTTCTTCTTCTTCTTGTTGTTGTGTGGCATGTGAATCTTGCATTGGCAATGGATCATTTTTCTCTTCTTCTTCATCAATTTGAGGCGCCATGGAGGTGTTGATGTTGGAACTTGAGGCTCCCCCTTGATCATGGCTCTCCTCAACTTCGGGCTTGATGTCTCCTATGGTCATGTTCTTCATAGCTTCTCGTAGAGGCTCATCATCTATATCATCATGACCAAAATTCTCCTCTTGGGAGCCATTAGTCTCATCAAACTCAACATCACAACTTTCTTCAACTAACCCGGAGGTTTGGTTGAATACTCGATATGCTTTTGAGTTTGACGCATAACCAAGAAAGATACCAACATCACACCTTCTTTCAAACTTACCGAGCCTTTTCTTGCGGTAGATGTAGCACTTGCACCCGAAGACTCGGAAGTAGGAGATGTTGGGCTTTCTCCCAATGAGGAGCTCATATGGGGTCTTTTGAAGTAGTCGATGAAGGTAGACCCTATTTGCGGCATGACACGCCGTGTTGATTGCTTCAGCCCAAAACTTCTCCGACGTGCCATAGTCATCAAGCATTGCTCTTGCAAGGGTGATGAGAGTTTTGTTCTTCCTTTCAACGACACCATTTTGTTGAGGGGTGTATGTGGCCGAAAACTCGTGCTTCACGCCTTCACGATCACACCACTCCCCAATGTTGTAGTTCTTGAACTCGGTGCCGTTGTCACTCCGGACCTTGATGATGGGAAGTTGAAATTCCCTTTGAGCTCGTTTAGCGAAGGTCTTGAAGATTTCCGGAGTTTCACCCTTGTCGCCTAGGAACAATGTCCAAGCATAGCGAGAGTAGTCATCAACAATAACAAGACAATAGAGGTTACCGCCAAGGCTTTGATACGTGGACGGTCCGAAGAGGTCCATGTGAAGTAGTTCAAGTGGCTTGGAGGTTGACACCATTGTCTTCAACGGATGGTGTGAGGCGACTTGCTTCCCGGCTTGACATGCGCTACAAGGCTTGTTCTTCTCAAATGTGACATCCTTCACGCCGGTCACCATCCCAAGCTTGAATGACTTCTTGAGCTTGCTCATCCCAATGTGAGCAATGCGCCGATGCCATAGCCATCCCAAACTAGTCTTGGTGAAAAGACAAGTGGTCAAGCTAGCATCCTTGTTGGAGAAGTCCACCAAGTAAAGATGTCCATGCCGAAAACCTTTGAATATTAGTTCTTTGCTTGACTCACTAGTCACCACAACACCATTCTTGTCAAATGCGCACGTTAGTCCAAGATCACATAATTGTGCAATAGAAAGTAAATTAAAGCTAAGAGACTTAACGTAAAGCACATTAGAGATAGACAAATCATGAGAAATAGCAATTTTACCCAAACCAATTACCTTCCCCTTTGAGTTATCACCAAAGGTGACTTGTTCATGATTGCCGGGGTTTTCTATGGAGGTGAACATACCATCATTGCCGGTCATATGTTGAGTGCACCCACTATCGAGTACCCAATGCTTTCCTCTGGCTTTGTAGTTCACCTACACACATGAAGTTAGTTTTTGAGTTTAGGAACCCAAGCCAACTTAGGTCCTTGTATATGTGATACAAGTGATTTTGGAACCCAAAGTTGCTTGGGGAGCTTCCCCTTCATGCCCTTGATGTCTTTGCCGATGAACCTAGCCTTCACCTTTCCACCTACTTTGCTCAATAGATAGTGATAATCATTGAAAGTAGATTTGTAGTTAGGAGGCAATTTAGGAGAAGGACGGTTGGGAAGAGGACACTCCCTCGTGTGATGTCCGGTGACCTCACAATGTTGGCAATATGACCCAACTTCCTTGATGAAGCTTGTCCTAAGCTCCGGTGAGGGCACCTTTCCTTTGTTGGGTACCGGGAAGGATCCAAGTCCTCTCTTGTTGAAGCCTTTCGCTTGTTGGTAGAGGATTTCCTTGTGCTTGTCCTCACCCTTAGAGAGTCTTGCCACACTAGAGCGAAGACTTTCAATTTCGTCCATTAGCTCCTTCTCCCTAGGGCTTGCTTTCAAAGGCAAAGACTTATCCAAAACATTAGTGGCATGTGAATTAGATGATATTTTGCCATCAAGGGTTTCTTTCTTTGTGTTTTTCAATTCAAGTTCAATAGCTTCATAAGCATGGTTAAGCACTTCATGTTCTTGAACCAACTCATTGTGCTTTGCCAAGAGTGCTAAGTTAGCTAAGTCAAGCTCATGATACTTAAGCTTGATTGTAGCATTTTCATCCTCGTTTTGTTTGACATTTAATTTGAGCGTGTCATGCTCTTTAAGTATGGTTACATACTTGTCATGCAAATCGAGGTTAGCACTTTCAAGCTTAGCACGAGCTAGCTCAAGAGCCTTAACCTTAGCCTTTTCCCTTTTTATCATGGCATGATATTCACTAATCATGGATGCTAATTCATCGGGTGAAAGCTCCTCATCATCATCGCTAGAGTCTTCACATACCTTTGAGTTACCTTTCGCCATTAGGCACATAGGAGGTGGACGAAGAGGGGAGTCATTCTTGTTGACGATGGCGAGGCCCGCCAAGTTTTCTTCATCTTCACTATCTTCGTTGCTTGACTCTTCATCCGTGATCCACTCATTTGCTTCACACATGAAGACCTTTTGAGGCCCTCTTCTTTTCTTTGGAAAGAGCTTGGTTTTCTTGCCTTTGTCAAATTTCTTCTTTCCAAAGGAGCGCTTGGGCTTGACCTCCTCTTCATCATCACTTTCTTCTAGCTTGTGATGCTTGCCAATTTCCTTTCTTTTGTCCGGTCTTGGGCAGTCATATGATATGTGGCCTAGATCACCACAATTGTAGCACGTCTTGTTTTCATCTTTTCTTGGCAAGAAGGCTTTCTTTTTGGGATCAAAAGAGTATCCCTTCTTTGCAATCTTAGAGTTGAGGCGTGAGAATTTTCTCATCATCAAAGCAAGCTCATCATCATCATCTTCGCTTGTTTCTTGCTCTTCTTCACTTGAGCTAGGCTCAACCACTTTCTTCTTCTTGGGAGTTGTCTTCTTGGTTAACGCCTTGAGAGCAATGGTTTTTGATGATGACTCCTCCATCATTCCAAGTACGCTCATTTCATGAGCATGAATTTCTCCAATGAGCTCCGAAACTTCAATGTTGTCTAGTGACTCTTTTTGGAGCATTGAATTGATAATGTTGTACTTGGGCTTGGGTAGAAGCATGAGGATCTTGCGATTTATAAGTCCCTTGCCAAGAGAAGCAATATCAAGTGCGTTAATTTCCTCAATGAGCACATTTAAACGAGAAAACATTTGATTAACGTTTTCATGAGGAAACATCTTAAATTCATCATATTTTGATTTAAGCATGTGATATTTGAGTTCTTTGACACGAGATGAGCCCTCATGTATTTCAACTAGACATGCCCAAATTTCACATGCTTTTTCCTTGCTAGCAATCCTAGCAAAAACATCTTGACTAATGCATTCATATATGGCATTTCTAGCCTTGGCATCCCATTTTAATTGGTCTCCAACATAGTCAAGATTTCCAAACCCCGCATGGGTCGCTTCCCACACTTCGGGAGCAATTGCCTCAAGGTAAGCGCGCATGCGTGCTTTCCAATAAGCAAAATTCTTGCCCTCGAAGGTAGGAACCGAACCCCCATTCTTGGCCATTTTTGCTCTCTAGCGGTGAAGCTAGAATGATCCAATGAGCAACCAAGCTCTGATACCAATTGTAAGGATCGAAACGCCCAAGAGGGGGGGTGAATTGGGCTTTTTTAAAATTTTAGAGCAATTTAAAACTTTAATGGTTGAAGCCCAATTCCCTATGCAAACTAAGTACGCAAGTAAGAGAGTTAAGTGCGGAATAGTAAAAGCGTAATAGTAAGGGGTGATGAGAGAAAGGCAAACTCCCGCGGAGACTCGGAGACACGGCGATTTTTCCCGTGGTTCGGTAAGATCATAAAAATCTTCCTACGTCCACGTTGTGGCACCCACCAAAGGGTATGGCCACTCCCAAGTCACCAAGACAAGGGAATCCACTATCTTTCTCCGTTTGCCCTCTCCGGCAAGGTGGAGCTCAAGCCTTGTACAACGGTGATTCTCCGGGCTTCCACAAACACCTTGGTAAGCTCCGGAGGGATCTTTTCTTCCTCCAACGTTTACAAGGTGAGAGAAGTCACCAAGACACTCTCTCTCACTAGCTTAGAGATTCCAATCACTAAGAATGGACGCACACAAGCTTCTCTCTAGCTAGATATAACCTATAGTTGGATTACAAGAGGTTTTGAAGTGTGGAAGTGGTAGCTCTTGGTCTTGAATGCTTGAGAATGTGTAGTGAGGCTCAGGAGATCAAGACTTTTCGAAATGGCCGGTTGGAGGGGTATTTATAGCCAGCCCACACGAGATAGCCGTTGGAAAAGTGGGCAGACTTTGTCAGTTAGCATCGGATCCTCCGATGCACCCCTTTATATGATCATCGGTCGAATTCCAAATTAGCTGATGTCACGTGTCAGATGTGACCATTGGATATAACCGTTGGATCTTTTAATCGACCGATGTTACTTTAATTTATCATCGGATGATCCGGTGAGTTGATCTTCAGAATTGGGTCAGAAATATTGTCTCTGTTGAATTTGACCGATGTACACTTACTTCCTCATCGGATGGTCCGGTGTGTATATCTTCATAATAACTCAGATATCAACCTTCGGGTGAACTCAACCGATGTGCCACTTCCTTCACATCGGATGATCCGATGAGTATTGGAATCTGAGGTCTTCTTCTTCTGCCAACTCAAACTCGACCGATGTAGTCATTTTGCAAGACATCGGATGATCCGGTGAATGCAACTTGTTTGCTTCGAGTTATTTTGAGTTGATCCTTTGGAATCTTCTTGAGTGACCTCTTTGACACTTGTTTGAAATGATATTACGGTAAAGTGTAAGCTTCTTGTGTTGCCAATTTCGATAGAATAGATTTGTATGAGTTCTTCATATCGAATGACCCCTTAGAATAGATCGTTGAGGGGTCTCCATTTGTATCCAATGAGCAGTAGATGGTGTGAATAGATAGTTCATTAACGGTTGATGTGATATATGTGAAACCTCGCATCCACAAACTCATTAGTGATAACGAACGGTTGTCATTAATCACCAAAACCATATCTCACGGGGGCCTAGATGCTTTCAGTGTCCATTTGCTGCAATGTTACTACCCTATGTGCTTTGTACACCTCATGTAGAGTTTCATGCTTAGGTGAGTCGGTTAAGTCTTGTTGAGCCTTCGTGCTCACGGTTGCTGCTTAAGTGCTTTTCAGGTGAGGAGCCACCCACGGACTCGGAGTACGAGTCCACCGGCGAGGGTTACCCTCCGTCGGGGACCACGGCTGAGTGGGAGCCGTACACGCCACGCTGAGCTGAGGAGTGCAGCTAGTGCGGGTTGCCCTAGGGCTGGGCAACCGACTTTTGCTAGATAGGCGGGCGTGAGTTGTACAGAGTAGACTTCCGCTGTGAAAAATAAATACTAGTTTGTACTGAAGTTGTACCTGTTTGTACAGTTCAATTTGTGTTTTCCATGTAATATATTGTGTACTTATGAGGTGTGCTGTCGGGTGTCACATCGTGCGGCACCACCCTCTACGATCCTGGATGGGCGGATTCCGGTCCGCCACATTTACTATCACTGTCCTAAATGTATCTACATACGTGAAACAGCCAGGGGGCGCAGGATGATGTAAACCCAAAATTGTTTGCATTCTATTCATTCCAGCATCTACGTGATGGCTATGTTTATCAGTCACACCACCCATCTGGTTCTTCTCCCATATTACCCATCCAGAGAAGAACTCGTTTGGACTTCACAAAACGACTTTACCTCAATTGAGTTGTTTTGCTTGAGCTATGTGTATAGTTGTATCCAAAGAAGAGTTATAAACTGTTTTAACTATATTTACTCAAGCATCATTTGATCAAGGGTAGTGGTCCCGTTTTGTTTTGAATGTTGTTGCCTTGTTAGCGACAAGAATTATTAATGGCTTATAATTAGTCCCACATTAGATACTAGTACAGCCAAGCATGACTATTAAAATATTAAAAGAAAGAAATATGTATACATTGCTAAAATCTCTCACGCTTTATGACAATTTCTAGTCTTCTCCTTATCTTATAAGGAGACTAATGCAAATTAAAATATGAAAAGAACATTACCTATTATAGTAATCTCTGGTCAAGCTGGTTGCTTTTGTTGGATTTATCTTAGCCCAAAGTTTGAGATATTCAAAAACACAAAAAATCCGATTTTATTTCTCTGAACTGAATAAACCCCCACTTCGTGGAACAGCAGTCCGCCTCTGGCAACCATCCTGCATGGCGCCCTCCTGTTGGCAACCACCCTACAGGCACTACAGAAATCCCGCATATTTACGATGGCTAGATGCCGTCGTAAATAAGTGAAAAACCGTAGTAAATAACTTATTTACGATGATATCGCTCTACTTACGACAGCATCTATCCGTCACTAAATTTTGGTCGTAAATAAGCTAAATTACGACTATCGATTCTAACCGTCGTACATAAGGTGACCCATGCCACGTGGACCGGGGGCCCCAAACTTATGACGGTCCTAATAGGCCGTCGTAAATATCAGCGGCTTATTTACGACGGCTAAGCAAGACCGTCGTAAACATCAATGACTTATTTACGAGGTTAAGCAAAGCCGTCATAAACATCGGTGCCTTATTTATGACAGTTTGGGCCTGACCGTCGTAAATAAGGACATTTCTGTTTTTTTTAAAACTAAGAACAATACATCCGACACTAAGGCCAGCTCACAACAGACAAAAAAGAAAATATTTCACAACAAGCAGCACAAATATATGTCTAAAGTTATCACATCACATGAAGAAGCTCCCCACTTCAAACATTAGCACCTTCGCTACCTCCATAGCCAAAGAAGTTGTCCTCGCGTCTTATCTAGGTGCCGATAGGTTTGGCGACAGAGTATGAGCCTCTATCGCCGATGTCTGTGATAAACAAGTGTAGTTAGACACGTATATAGTTCCAAAAGTGTATTATTGACTGAATTTACGTACTTGAGCTAAAATTGAGCAAGTTTGTCTTAAATATGACCAAATTAAGCTAATTTAAGCATAATCAAGCAAATTTGCGTATGTTATGATAGATTTACCTATATTTGTCTAAGTTGAGCAAATTTACCTAATTTTGGCTACGTTAGTCTAGATTTAGCTAAGTTTGCCTATGTTTGGTTATGTTTGACAAAATTTTAGTAAGGTTGGCTCGGTTTGCTATATTTATCTAATTTAACTTCATTTGAATAATTTTCGCTTACCTGTGCAACTGAAGAATGAAGCCGTGGATCCACCGACACTTGTGGCTCCATCAACGACTGTCATGAGGGAATCACAACCTATTGCCCATGCTGCTAAGCTAAGGCTTGTAATAGCAAAGCATTAGCACATGCATCCTAGTGAAATGATATGGATGTTAAGTATTTTAAATTCTTACTTATATCGTCGTTTGCATTCGTGCTAAATAATTAGCTTGATACTCCTCCCTGTCCTTGGCAAGATTTTCTCGCTTTTGGAGCTTCTTCTGTGTCAGTTTTAGCTCCCCCTAGACATTCTAGAGTTCCAGGTTCCTCTACGACATTCGGCGGCTAGATCCACCTGACGAAGACTGCGATGGAAAGCCCCTCAAAGGCCTTGACTCCCTCGAGTCAATCACTCCATCGAATATGACAAACCTACAAAAAAGCGAAGGTTAAGAGTAAGATTCCATAGCTCGAATTGATAAAAATAAAAAACAGTTAACATATCACCATCCATGGGCTTTTCCACCTCCACTTGCATACAAGACATTGACGTCGATTGGTGCATTTTGCCAATCATAGTCTTTGCCATGGATCTTCACCGCCTCCTCCCCATACTTCTTCTACAAATATAAACAAATTTTGTAAATGTGTCAATAATAATATTAGTTAAAAATAAATTAAAGTACATCGACAACTCACCAGTCGAGCTGTCGTCACCTAAGTGCACAGCTAGTCGGGCTATGAAGGGTCACTTGCCCTTTGATCTCTCTTCCACATCTGGACATCACTCGGTCTTTCACCGATCTCGTGTTCATGTGGGTACAAGTTACTAGCATAAATATACTATGGATATATTTTTGTAGATATTTTTCGTACCATGTGTTTAGTCAGACGTATGTGTCCATCACGACCATATGTATGGCCTCTGGTAGGCCCTCTAGACTATCGGGCCTTTTTAGACTTGGCGACGAAGTCGACGCTGGCCCAACCCCGACAGAGCACCCAGTAAGCTTCCGGACGGTACTCCAATCAAGAAATACCTACATGCACACATTTAATCATTGATTAAAATAATGTTAACATAACAAAATAAGAAAACCATGAACATTACAAGTTTACCTCTGCGTACTGCTCCTCTGTCAAGTAGATGTCAGAGCCGTCTCTGAATGCCGCTAGATCCTACCCTTAATGCTTCTTTAAGTATTCATTGGTTGCTTGAATCCGGGCATAAGATATTGCTTGTGTAACAAGCTTTCTTGCGTTCTTGTTGAAAACGGCTCTCGCGTGCTCCATCTCCGATAGATCCGCCAAACCGTACCATCTCTTTAAGAAGACAAAAACATAAATGGTATTAAGCGACCTAGTTATTGAAGAGTTCAAATTCAAATAATATATTAAACATGCTTACATAGAAATCGGCCAACACTTCACCCTGAGCAGTTCTGTACACTAGGTCAATAGAACGAGCATAATCATCTCATGACTTCGCAGGGGTATGCTTGTCACCGCTGCTAAGGACCTCACCAGGATAGTGCCAACGCATGAGGTTCTCAAGACATTGTTGACCTGTCTATGACAACCTCTGCCCTCAAATGTAGTGTCCTCCCATATGCTGCAAGACAAATGTGAAATGGTGTTAGCATTACGTTAAAGAGCATTAGCTTCAACATAATGCCTTTTTAACTGTCACCAACAGGACGAATAGCCAGCAGAGCTGCTCCATCTCTATGAACCGGAGCAACAGACACATAATGGATCCTCCTAGTACGTCGTCTTCGTTGCGCCTCTATATCCTCAGACGACCCGTAAGGGTGGTCAGCAGACACGGACGGGTCAGCCAACTATGGCTCAGGCTGACCACCCTGTGGCTTAGGAGTCTCCTTCGCCTTTGACTCTGACTCTGAGTAAGTCAATTTTAACTTGGTCCGCTGAAAGGGGACAGGTATGCCTACCAGCTCTGGGGGCACGTGTCTCAACAACTGAGACCATCTACTCTGTCCTGAAGAACTATCCTAAAAAAGGGTGTCTGCCACGTCACGTGGGCGAGCCATCCTGCTCGCACTGCTGAGAAACCTCTTCACGGTCTTTTTGATCCCCTTCCCCTTTTCCGAAGACATCCTATTTCCACGAATAATTGGTAAGTAGAAATATTAAAAATATACAAAATGAAAGAATAAATGAACAAAACATTAGTTGTAATCATATTCAAAATTCATCAGTATCACACTCATGTACATTCTTTAGACTAGACCATCAAACTTTTTTAGTGATTGGTTTCCGTTTCTGCTTCTCAGGAGTCTATACATCATCAGTGTCTCCAACTAAGTCATCGAGTCCTTTAACAGGCTAAATGACAAATAAGGTTGGCAACCCTTTTTATTGGTGAACATCATCAATCTCACCAACTAATGTAGGAGTATCAATATTCCCAACATCGCCTTGAGTATATAACTATTCACGAGGATTCACCTTGTGTACGATCCAAGCACTCTGCTTTTCATATGGATAGATAGATAATACACTTGCTCGACTTGGTCTACAAGCACAAAAGTGTCGTACCCTCGTAGCCTTCCGTTGTGTTTGACTTCCACATGTCTTTCCTCGGGTTCCATGATGGTTATCAAACCAATCACGTTCTAAAAGAAGACTACTTAAAGTTCCTTATTATCCATAAAATTAAATTCAAGCATTTTATTAATGATCCGATATAGTTTCCCGTCCTTCAACATCGATTGCCCTTGCCACAACTTCTGTATTAATTATTGCTGTAAGAGGATGAAGAGCTTTAAATTGAGTTAAATGGAATAGGAACCCATTGACATTGTACCAACCATGGATTATAACTTTTAACAATCAATAAAATAGTTGTCGCAATTCTTGATGAACGTTAGCATCTTTTACGCATTGTTGAAAATATCAACCTATAAGCATATTTTGTACATACTCCTATACAAGTCAACAGAGAGAAAAAATAAAAAAATGTTACATGAGCTCGAAACCAGGATAGGAAATTAGTCCCTCCATTTATTCCATCCCATCGCATCATTTCTACCTCCTTGCTCGTAGGTTGATATCTATGTATCCAATTTTGCTTATGTAACTCACTGTCTGTAAAAAAAATGATAATTAGCATAGACCTATAGGAAAGCATGCTAATTAGCATAAATTCAGAACAAATAATTACTCGAAATATTTATTTATCTCATCTATAGTACAGCTCGAAGGTTGAATGTATGCTTATTGTAACAGTTATATGCTTCGACTTCTGTCCACAACCGTTTAAACTCTTCAATCAATGGTTGCAACATCATGTGGAGGCGTTGACCAGAATGATCCGGTCCAGGTAGAATGAGACAAAGGAAGATTAACTCATATTTCATATAAAAAGAAGGTGGTACATTGTACAGAGTAGCAAAGACAAGCCAATAAGAGTATGGTGTGGCTTTTGTACTGAAAGATGAGAAACAATATGTCGCTAACCCGATACGAACATTTGTCATATAACTAGTGAAGTCTGCATCAAAGTTGTCCGATGCCTTCCATGCCTCACTATCAGACGGGTGCACCATGACTCGATCATTATCACGTACACCTTCTATGTGCCACCTCATGTGCCTGACAATTCTTTTTGAGAGGAACAATCAATTCAACCGAGGTGTAACAGACAAGTAATGAAGCTGCTTATGTGCGACTTCTATCATCAACTTTTCACCTTCATCGTTAACAACTTTGAAAAGTCTTGGTTTACCACACTTTAAATACTTGTTCTCTTTGCCATGCTCTTTCTGAAACAGCATGAAGTTGTCTTGGCACACATCAATCTTATCATATTTTATACCGAGACCAGAAAACTTTTTCTTTCATAGGTACATGTCTTTATGTACTTTATGGGGTTTTGGAAGGGTATCGTTGATCAATTTGACGAGGTTGTTGTAGCAGTTATTAGAGAAAAAATACTTACACTTAATTGATATAAGGCAGGTCATAAAAGCAAGGAGAGTCACTTCTGTGTGTTCATGTAGCGGTTCTTCTGAAACTTTAAGAAGCTTAAAAAATGCTTCAACCTCCATTGTAGGAGGATCTTCGGTAAACTTTGGTTGTATAGATTCAAACATCTTGTCCATCCTATGAACCTCCGTGCTATAATCATTGCTTTTCTTCTATGGCTTGAGTAGTTGTTTCACCATGAAAGACCCATACCTCATAATGTGACATGAAACCATATCGACACAAGTCTATTAAAAGCGTTTTCTTGTCCAAACACCTCATGTTGTGGCATCTCCTACATGGGCACTACACCTTATTGACCTTTGACAATGAAAATGCACGATACACAGAAGGGAAGGATGTGTCCTAAACCCACCAACGAGAAGCCGAGAGAGTTTGCTTATGACGAGACGCAAGGTCTGGATCTAGATGAAATTTCGACATTATAACCCCGCTGTTCTCCAACTGCATATGGAAATGGTGCAACAAAGAACATCATATTTATGCCACCAAAATTTCAACCGGATCCGGACCTTGCGTCTCGTCATAATCACTTTCTCGGCAACTCCGAGTCTGCACAAAAAAGGGATAATTCTGAATCTACATGTCTCACATGTGTAGCGCATGTGAGACGTGCCGATTCAAAACGGATGACGCATAGGTTAGATTACTTATTTTTTAGTCTTAAATATCATCATCCTAAGTACTTTTTCCTACTTACGATGGCCCAGTTCGGGGCCGTCGTAAATAACATGTTATATATGTTCACACGGTGTATATAGCTAACCGTCATGAAGCATATAATTAACAATCAATTAAACTAGTTAAACAAATTAATCAATCAACTACTTAAAGTAATTAAACCAAATAATCAATTAAGCTAATTATACTAATTAAACTAGTTAATTAACTAATTAACCAAACAAATTAAAATAACTAATCAAAAAAATAAACTAAATAATCAAATAATTAAATGAATAATTTAACTAACTCACAGAAAAAGTAAACTAAACTTACCTTGAAGTGGTGGCGAAATAGCGGCGAGCGGGCATTGCGAGCGGTGCAACAGCCGCGCACGAGGGCGACAGCGAGGGCGGAGGCGACAGGGTGTTGGCGCGGGCAGCGACTTAGGGAATGTGGTGGGCGGGCGTGCGGCGGCAGTGGGCGATTGGCGGTAGACGGGTGAGCGCGCGGTGGTCGTGGGAGGCGAGGTGGCGGCGGGCGCGAGGGTGGAAGCCTGGTGAATGGGCCGCGAGCAAGGCCCGTGAATAGTATAGGGTTGCTTATTTACGACGGCCCACTCAGGACCTTGCCGTCGTAAATAAAGTGTTATTTACAACGTACATCCTAGCCGTCGTAAATTATTTTATTTACGATGGTTAGCTCTATAACCGTCGTAAATAATGTTAGCCGTCGTAAATCATGTATTTTGCTATAGTGAGGGCATCCTCTCTCATGAGGTGACCTCACCTTCCTAGATGAACTTAACCACACCAAGCCTCATGATGATTCCACCTGGATTTGTTTGGGCGATTTCAACCTCATCCATTCGGCGTCTGACGGAAACAACCTGACACTAAATCGTTGGCAAATGGGTATATTCTGGAGAACCCTGAACTATTGTGAGTTGATGGAATTCGCTCTGCAACACCGCAAGAACACGTGGAGCAATGAAAGAAACGAGTCCGACTTGACCATGTTTTGGCAACAAAGAGGGGGGGGGGGGTTCTCGTTCCCTGGATTCATTTTGCACCTGTTGTCATCATTGGTCTCGTACCATTGCCCTCTTTTTCTGACTGAACAGATTAAGGTGCATCGGAAGGGAATTTTTTTATTTGAGCATTTCTGGCTAAAGGTCCAGGGGTTCCAGGATATCGTCAGTGAACAACGAGCTAGAGGTGCTAAATAAACGCCTCACCAACACTGCGCAGGCATTGAGGAAATGGAGCAAAGATCGATTTGTTAGTGCACATGTACATCTGGAAATGGCTCATGAGGTGGTCTATCGGTTAGACGTGGCTCAAGAGGAGCGCGCTCTCTTAGCAGAGGAGGTATCCTTAAGGAAGGATCTCAAGGCTCGCATCTTGGCCCTCGCGTCAATAGAACGAGCTCGTCGTCGCTAGGCGTCTCGCCTCACCTGGATTAAAGCCGGCGATGCTTCTACGCGTTTCTTCCACTTGAAAGTTAATGATCCGAAAAGGAAGCACTACATACCACGTCTGCAATCTGATTCTGGCCAATTTGTGTGGAACCATTCAGGCATGGAGGAGGTGATCTGGAGGCACTTTGCTGATACCTTGGGCGCAAGAGCGAGTCAGAAGGCTTCATTTGACTGGGAATTGCTGGATTTGCCATGTCTTCATGGAACTATGCTGGACTCGACTTTTACAGAGCAGGACATGCTGTATTTCAATTACCAGCAGAGAAGGTGTCGGGACCCCATGGTTTCACCGGGGACTTCTACAGGGCTTCTTGGGACACAATCAAAGCTTCGGTCATGGATGCATTAACGTGCTTTTACCATCAGCAGACAGGATGCGTATGGAAACTGAATGGGGCAATGATCACCCTACTGCCAAAAGGAGAGTGTGCGAAGCACCCGACAGATTTTTGTCCCATCAGTCTTATTCATTCATTCGGCAAGCTAATCTCCAAAATCTTAGCATTCAGGCAGACACCTCATATGGACTATTTGACATCCACATCGCAAAGTGCTTTCTGTTAGATATTTGGGGTCTAAGACCCATTTATTTAAATAATTCGGTAAAATTAATTCCAATACATATGTGAAATATTAAGAGGATATTTTAATCATACACGAGAAATTGAGAGAATATTAAACCAATTTATATAATTGAATTATTGTCTATCTTTTGTGAAGATGTGAGAGGATAAAGGTTGTGCCACACGCGCGGGTGTTGTGTCAAGCTATGTCGCACAGTATCGCGCTGGTGTGAGACCATGTTTTGACATTTTTCGTTAATCAATTCACCAATGGCTGAGTCATAACGGACAAAATAATGACTAGTAACGGACGCGTTAATAGCTGAGTAATAACGAACAAAATAATGGCTAGTAACGGGCGCGTTAAAGGCTGAGTCATAACGGCTGAATTGATAAACGTCATAACTTGGATTGATGGTATTTATTCTCTCTCATTTCTTGACTCCTATATAAAAAGACCATCCCTTCATGTGGAAGACACACAAAAAGCAAATCTTCTTTCTTGCTCCTCCACATATTGTCCTCTGTTGCGTTGCCTTTAAGCATTCCCAACTCCGTTTTCTGCGCGCACAGAAAATAGAGTGAGCAGGCCCAAAATCGACACTTTCTCGAAATCCTGCCACGAGATAGAGAGCGAATACGATTTTGGGGATGCACTCGCATGACTGCTCGATCTTCTGTTCGTGTCTTCATGCTCGTGTATGACTACTTTGAGTATTCGAGCACGTGATCTGCACTGCAACGTGACTGCACTGCTTCAACGATCTTCCTGTACCAAACGAGATGGACTACTTCGAGCAGCCCAACATGTCGACTGTTAGGAATGGTGCTGCCGGTGCCTTTGGCACTAGTCCCTCCTCTGGGTACTTTTCTAACGCTCATATTTTAGCTTTAGTAATTTTGTATATTACTATTGCTAAATCTGAGAGCATAGAATCAATCATAACTGTCATGTTTTATGATTTATGTTCCAGTTATGATTTATACTTTAATATAAATTAAAATAAACCATAAAGTACCTAATTTTTCAACAATCCAAAAATCATATTCTAAGAATTTTTCGGCTTCTTGCTTTGCTGCTGCACTAAGACCCACCATGTTTGATGGATCAAACTATAAGTGTTGGCGTGCAAAGATGATACTTTGGTTGACTGCCATGAACGTCATTCACATCACAAAAGGCAAACCTGCCTCAGGGAGGGCTTTCAGCCGATGAGAAGAGAGTTTTTGAGGTTGCACACAATTTGTTTAAAGGTGCTGTGATTAGCGTTCTAAGCGATCTTTTGGTGGATCTCTACATGGTCATGTCTAGTGGAAAGGAAATATGGGATGCACTTGAGGCTAAATTTGGAGTCTCTGATGCATGCAGTGAACTGTATGTCATAGAGCAACTTTATGACTATAGAATGGTCGATGACCGCTCTGTAGTAGAAGAGGCTCATGAGATTCAGTCGCTTGTTAAAGAGCTCGAGCACTTGCCATGTCTATTGCCTGACAAGTTTATGGTTGGTAGGATTCATTATTGCTAAGCTGTCATTTTCTTAGCGGTACTTTGCTACTTACTTAAAACACAAGAGATAAGAATTTAGCATTGCTTATTTAATTGGGTCTCCAGATGTTAAAGAGAAAGCAAGAGCAAAGGATATCAGAGGGAAAGGGCTTGAGGAAAACTCTAATGCAAATTTAGTGCAAAATGGAAATTTCTGATCCAACAAGAAAAACAAGAATAAGTCGGACATCAAGAACAAAGTCAATCAAACCTCTAGCTTTAAAAAGGAGAAGAAGAATAAAGTGAAGGGCGATTGCTTTGTCTGTGGCAAATCTAGCCACTGGGCTAATGATTGCCCAGAGCGCATGGACAAGAATAAAAGATCAACAAACATTGTTATTGGCAACATAAAAGAGGGAGCATCCGGGTATGTTTCAAAACCATATGTTCTTTCAGTATGTCACTTGCCAGATCGGTGGGTTGGCTGGGGCCAATATACATGTGTGTGCTGACATGTCCCTATTTTTTTTCTTTTAAGACCATAAGAAAATCTTCCGAGCTGATGGGGAATGGATCTCAAGCATTTGTACGTGGAGTCGGTACTGTTGATTTGCAGTTTGCTTCATAAAAGATATACGACTGAAGAATGTACAATACGTTCCCACAATCAAGAAGAACCTTGTCAGTGGATATCTATTATGTAGAGATGGTTATAAGTTAGTGTTTGAGTCTAATAAAGTTGTTGTATCCAGACTTGGGTCATTTATTAAAAAAGACTATGAGTGTGAAGGATTATTTCACCCATCATTGTCAGAAATTACTTGTAACGTGGTAAACCATATATGTGATAATGAATCAAATATTTGGTATTAAGGACTATGCCACATTAATTTTGGGTGCATAACGCGGGTAGCCATAATGAGTTTAATCCCTAAATTCACCACTGTTAAAAGTTAAAGGTGTCAAGTATGTGTGCAGTCAAAATAAACTCGCAAGCCTCATAAGACGGCAGAGGCGAGAAACTTGCCACCATTAGAACTACTTCACTTAGATTTATGTGAGATGAACGGTGTGTTGACAAAAGGTGAAAAAATATTTCATGACTTTGATAGATGATTCAACTATATTTTGCTATGTGTATTTATTAAAGTCAAAAGATAAGACGTTTACTATTTTAAGCTATATAAAGCTGAAGCGGAAAACCAACTTGAGAGAAAGATTAAACGGCTTAGGTCCGATCGAGGTGGAGAGTATTTTCGGAACGAGTTTAAATTATTCTGCGAGGAACATGATATAATTTATAAGAGCACGCCTCCCTACTCACCGCAATCAAATGAGATTGCAGAAAGAAGAAATCACACTCTAACTGAGATGGTTAATTCCATGTTAGAAACAACGGAACTTTCTGAGCAATGGTGAGGTGAGGCTATATTGACTGCGTGTCATGTCCTGAACAAAGTTACTATAAAGAATAAAGTGATAACTCCATTTGAAGAATGAGAAAAGAAAAGATTAAATGTCTCCTATCTAAGAACGTGGGGTTATCTGGCTAAGGTCAGCGTGCCAATCCCTAAGAAGCAAAAGCTTGGATCGAACATCGTAGACTGTGTCCTTCTTGGTTACGCTTTTCACAGTGTTGGATACAGATTTTTAATAGTGAAATCCGATGTTCCCGATATGCATGAGGGCTCAATTATAAAATTTAGAGATGCCACATTTTTCGAAGATATATTTCCAATGGAAGAGACACATAGATCGTCTAGCGAGAACTCTACTTCCCTATTGAGCCCATCACTCCAACAATACACACTAGTCCAACAGATGAAGACATCCGCGGGAGCCGCATCTCACGGCTGTGAAGCGGATCCTTCGGTACCTGCGTGGCACCCACAACTACGGTCTCCTTCTGCAGCGTGACTCTGCCTCCGAGCTGGTTGTCTACTGAATGTGGCCTAGAGGGGGGGGGGTGAATAGGCCTTATAGAGTTTCCTGCACACTTAAAGTAGTTGTCAAAAACTTGATTGACCAGACTAGTCCGGTTGTGTGAGCGGACTAGTTCGCTTGTGTGAGCGGACTAGTCCGGTGTGCCTGAAGTGTGTAGATTGTATAAGTGTTGTGCAGGAGAATTAACTTGTTTAGCAGCGGAAATAAGAACAACAATTATTCTATTTTGATTTTACAATGTGAAGTGTGATTATGCCCGTGAATGAGACTTAGCAACTCAAATTATGAAGTTTAGCAACTAGATGTTATAATCAACAAAAACAAGGAAGCATACGAGACACAAATTTTACAGAGGTTCGATCTCACCAAGAGATCTACGTCCTTGTTGAGGAAGCTCACACAGAGCGGGGTCTCTAACCCTTTCCCTCTTCAAGTCACCACACAAGGCCGACTTGACTCCACTAGCACGGGTAATCACCGAGTTTGTGGGGCAACCTCACACGTTGAGGGCTCCCACAAGAATTACAATGAGAAAGCGATCAAATACATTCAAAAAGATTACAATGCATAATATGAGTGTAGAGAGATCAAACCCCAAGAGCTCACAACGAAGGAACGACGATCTCCCAATCCCAAATCCATGTGTTTGATTGATTTTCACCTTTTTGCACCTTAGATGTGTGGGGAGATGTGTTTTTGGGCTCTTGGGACAGGTGGCGGCGCTAGGGTTTTTGTTTCAAGCAGTATGAGTCATGTCTCTCGGTTGGAAGGCCGTGGATCACCCATTTATATGGTTTCCAAAAAGGTTATCGTTGTAAAACCTAATACCGGACTAGTCCGGTATATGATCGGACTTGTCCGGTCTACTTCCAGTGGGTTAACCGGACTAGTCCGGTGCTATGTGAAGTGGGGTTCCAGAAAGTTTAGCGTACTAGTTCTGTCGCATGGATGGACTAGTCCGCAGTCCTATAAAGAGGACAACAGAAACATGAGTTGACTAGTCCGGTCTAAAACTGGACTTGTCCGGTTGCATTGCAGTAAGCTGACTGACACGACCCCACTGGTCCTGTCGAGCCAGGATCACGCTGAGGGGTGCTGCGTTGCACAGCACCGTATAACACACGTCAAAGGTGCAAAGCGGAAGCGGAAGTTTTATTACATAAACAAGTTTTATTACATCAAAATAAGTTTAGTCTACACTCGCGGGCGTAGACTAAGCATCAAGTGCACGTTCAGCCCTCGAACATGTCCTTGCTAGCACACACGCACACTAACTCTGCGGCGTGCACGACTCCCACTCAACGGGGTTCCCCTCCTGGGGTTCCGTCTCCTCTTCGGGAGTCCCTTCCTCATAGAACCCTGCAAAAAGCTTCAAACACAAGCAGTGAGCACGAAGGCTCAGCAAGTCTGACCCGTCTCACCTAAACATGGAACTTCTACATGAGGGTAATGGGTTACATGAGGTAAAAATCATTTGCAAGGACTCGCCTAATTAGTAGAACCTTACTTTCAAGTTTTAGCAGCAGGTTGTGGAAACCTTACGCTAAGGTACATGAGAGAGCCGCAATCAAACAAGAAACGCATTTCTCTCATGTACTTTGCCCAAAGTTGAAAAGAACTTTAGTTAGCTCTAAGCTACAGCATATCATTAACAATCAATGTCCATCTTTCAATCAGCAACATTTTAACATGTGACTAGCCTGTTCATTCTACGTCACGGTACAGTGAACAAGTGGTACTCACTGACCGCGAGGGACGGCGATTATAATCGATTTACACCTGCAGGGTTACCCGAACAACCCGTCACGTACGCCCGTACTCGATGTTGCCTACAACAACCATCACGGACGCCGTACGCGACTACCTTTCACCCGTTAGCCAAATATTGAACTGGTCCCATCGTCCTGAGCAAGAGGTCTCTGCACGCGCATCTCCGTGCCGCCAGCCGATTTACACCTCGAGCTCTCAACCTACCCTCTGAACGACGGGCAATGCCTCAACACCCAGCTACCCGAGTTACATCAGTTTCCCGGTTCCCATATAGCCGGTAGGTCTTCGGTACTGTTCTAGCTTGTTCAACAGGCCCGCACATGGCTCGGTCCTCAATCGACCCAAGCGGAGCTACAGCACACAGGCCCCAAAGTCCTGCTGCCCTTACTCTCCGCTCGGTCTCATTTTCTTGCCATGTGTATCATGTGCTATCTCTACCCGAGCAATGTGCCTCTAGCCTATTCTCGCGAGTAGTTCCAACTACTCGACTTGTACCGAATCCTACTCTATCCTAGCAATGCAGTAGCTAACGGGGTTTGCAATCCTAAACCCCAACCCATGGTTTTCTTGGCTATGCAGTGGGGTTTCCAAACAAGACTCTAATGCACAGAATAAAGGAAACAAGTATGTGCTCAAAACAATAAAAATTTATAAAATGGTTAATGCAAACCAGAGCTTGCCTTGCTGCTCTTGGTCGTAGGCTAGCTGTTCCTCCGGAGTAACGAAGTCTAGGACTTCGGGTTCCTCCTCGATCTTAGCGACTACATGATATAAGAAACATATGTATCAAGTTAAATGCATTTGTATTAACTTTGAAGTTGTGAAGTCTATAACTTTTGCTAGACAGATCTAATGACTGTGAAACTTTTACTGTGGCTTGGTTACAACCTAAACAGAGACTTGGTCAAGTTTTAGTTGCAGCAAAGCTCAATTGAGCCCTCCACAATTAATTATGTCCTTGACCTTAATTAAAGGCTTTTAGGGTGTTCTAAGGATTTTCATGAAACAAACTATGACTTTCTGAAAACTAGATTTTCAGAGGGTTCTAATGGATTTGGTCTCACTTAATTTGGGAGTCTCTAACTAAAGATATGAGCTAAACAATTTCAGAGAAAATTCTGAAAATGTTTCTGAACATTTTCTATTTTCTCTGGAACAGTTTCACTAATCACACTATTAGGTGGATTAAATGAGCTCAAATGGATCTGAAATTTTTATGGTAGTTCAAGGATATTTTGGTGAATATCTCAGCAAAATTTCAGGATTTTCCTCCACAGGATGCTCTAGTTAAAATTCCTAACAGTTTAAACTTTAAGGAATTAATTCTGGAGAATTAAGGAATTTCATGAAGTGAAACTTGATTTTCTGGAGAGTACTCAGAGAGCTGAATCCAGCAAAATTTGGTTCACTCAATTTGGAGCTTTCTAGCCAAAGTTATAAGGATTTGAAGTTTGAAGGAAATCTGAAAATCGGGGAAAAGTTTAAACTCGCGCGTGGGCCCAGGGGACACGCGTCGCACGTCGAGGCGGTGGCACACCGCGGCCCACAAGGATTTTGCGCGCCAGCACACCCGATCCCGGCCGCAGCCGGATCCCGATTCAAAATATCGGCCGCTGACAGCTGGGGTCCACCCCCTTCTTCAACCTCGCGACACCCGCGCCCCGCCGCCGAGGGACCTCGCCGGAGAGTTCGCCGCCGGCTGCTGTACAGCTCCAAACTTCTTGATTCTGGCCGCCCCTGCCTACTTTTACTTGGGGAACAGGATCCGAGGGTCAGCTGCTCATGACAACGGCCGGAGCATGGTCGGCGACGAGCCGCCATATCGGAATGACTTCGGTCATGTCGGCTGACTCCCCTGGTACCTTAGCTACTTGGGAAATCGGTCGGGGAGCATCAGTGGACCTCAGAGAAGGTCGACATGAACTCGAGGCAGCTCGGGGAAGGCCCGAAATAGGTCCTCACCGTGCGCCCGATACCCCCCGTTCGTTTCGCCATTAGTAGACCTTAAATTTCGCCGGGCATAGAGGTTCTCCGGCCCAGAGTTGTGAAGGCAACTTGTGCGTTACCGTGTCTAGCTCGTGTGGGAGTGGCCTGAGGCCCTCTAATCCTTTCTAGAGCACGAATTAAACAGAATCGTACCCGAAGGTCGTTCTGCATACAGAAAGGGGAAAAGTGGAAATTCGTCGCCGGTGAGCAACCACTCGAGCTGTGGCTCGGGGATGAGCAGCACCGGTCACCTGCGCGTCCAAGGGTGCCTTGGCTCGGGCGTGACAACGCCCAGGTTGGGCTGTCCACGAGAGCCCGAGGTGCGGCGGTTCCAAGTTCCGAGTTTGATCTTTCGGCACAGCCGATATCAATCGGTTCCAACCGAATTCTAGCAATGGGAAGGATGGAGGAAGGTCTCTAGTACCTTGCTGGGACTCTGGAGTGGAAGGAGGGAGCTGCGATCGGCGTTCTCCGATCAAGTCCGAGCTGCGGAAGTTCTCTGCCGGCGCTGAGTTCTTGCGGGAGAGAACTGGGGTGCCTCGGCCGAGGAGGGGGCAGGCGCCTTAAGAAGGCTCTGCACCGCCTCATGCCCGCGCGTGGGCAAGCAGCTGGTGGCGCGGTGGCTGGCCTCGGTGGCGATCACCGCGGCAGCTCGGCGACCCGAGTGAAAAGTCTCAGTCGGTTTGTGTTGGAGTAGAGGCTGACATGTGGGTCCCACCCCTCCTTTTAACCTCTGAAATTTACTCCTAACAGCTGTGGTAAACAGTGAACCCTATTCTACCCTTGGCAATTCAAATTATTCACCCAAGAGCCATTTGAATTGATCAAAGTTCAAATGAGGTTTGGTTTGAATGAATTTCAGCACAAGTTCAGTTTGAAATTCAAATAAAGTTTGAATTTCTCCCCCTTAGCTCATGTCAAGATCAACTCCAAATGGAGTGAAAATTGGTGTGTGAGCTCACAAAAATGTGCTGAGTAAGAATATGCCTTCCACTTTCAAATTCATGGTGTAAAAACAGTTTGAATTTGAATATGTTTTCAAACTGCCCCTTTCCTATCTATACCCAAGATGACCTCAAAAAGGTTTTGAATTTGGGTGAAACTTGGCATGGACATCCTTAGCAAAGTGTAGGAGTTTTCACATGTCCAGCCCATCTATATCACATGTGGGAAATACCACTTTTGCAATGTGTAAGTTTGTTCTCTAATGAGCATGTTGATAATTGTTACTTGCTCTTCATTTGTGTTCATCATTCTTCCTCAAATGAGGTGTGTGGTGTGGGGATGAACACTACAAATGGGTGTCAAAAACTGAGGCCCTTACATTCCTCCCCCCTTAAAAGAATCTCGTCCCGAGATTATAAGGTGAAAATGAGAGAGAGGACGGTGGAAAATTACCGAATATGCGACGTGAAAAAGTCGGGGTAGTTAGTGCGAAGGAATTCTTCGCTCTCCCATGTCGCTTCGTCCATGGAGTGATTACTCCATAAAACCTTGTAGAACCACAACGTACGGTTGCGTGTGGTTCGGGCCTTTTCATCAATAATCTGCACCGGTTCCTCCCGCTAGGTGAGATCCGGTTGCAGTTCTTCAATGTCTTCCAGCTGAACGGTAGTTGATAGCTTGAGACACTTCCTCAGCTGGGAAATGTGAAAGACGTCGTGCACACCGGAAAGTGCTTCTGGTAATTTCAGCCGGTATGCCACCGATCCACATCTTTCGGTAATTTGGAATGGACCGATGAATCGGGGTGCCAACTTTCCTCTCACCCCAAATCTGTTTACGCCCTTCATTGGAGACACTCGTAGGTATACGTGATCTCCAACTTCGAATTGTAATGGGCGCCTCCTCCGGTCCGCATACTGTTTCTGTCGGGATTGAGCGGCTCTTAGGTTCGCTTGAATCAGTCGAACCTTTTCTTCCGCGTTGTTGACAAGGTCAATCCCGAAGGTAACCCTTTCGCCAGACTCACACCAGTTCAATGGTGTGCGGCATTTTCTTCCGTATAGCGCCTCGTAGGGCGCCATCTGGATGCTGGCTTGGTACCCATTGTTGTACGAGAACTCGGCTAACGGCAAGTGATCATCCCAATTCTTGCCGTGGTCGATAGCGCAAGCTCGTAGCATGTCTTCTAGAATCTGATTTACCCGCTCGGTTTGTCCATCCGTCTGCGGGTGGTAGGCTGAACTATGGATCAGCTTCGTCCCCAAGGCAGCGTGTAGCTGCTCCCAAAAACGGGACACAAATAAAGTGCCTCGGTCCGATATGATGGTACGGGGTACGCCGTATAAGCATAGGATCCGTGAGATGTACAGTTTAGCGTACTTCTTGGCGTTGTAGTTGGTGTTGACCGGGATGAAATGGGCAACTTTGGTGAGCCGATCGACGATTACCCACACAGAATCATGTTTCTGTAAGGTGGTGGGTAAACCGACGACGAAATCCATGCTCACGTCTTCCCACTTCCAGGCAGGAACGCCCAGTGGTTGCAGCAGTCCCGGTTTCCGCATATGATCTGCCTTCACCCTTCGACATGTATCACACTCGGACACGTATTTTGCAGTCTCCCGCTTCATCCGTGTCCACCAAAACTTGCTTCTGAGTTCTTGATACATCTTGTTGCTGCCGGGGTGAATAGAAAACTTTGATAAGTGAGCCTCATCAAAGATTTTCTTCCTTAACTCCGGGTTTCGGGGTACGACGATCCGGTCCTTGAACCATAGGACGCCGTCTCCGTCCTTCCGGAAACATTTCAACTCCCCACTGTCTACACGTCTCCGCAAATGTGACATGCCCTTGTCATTCTTCTGGGCTGCCGCTATCTCTTCACGGATGGTGGGGATCAAAGCTAGGTTGTAGAGAGCTCCGTGTGGAATCACATGGAGTGGTGGTTCGCTCTCTCCCAACGGTGTGATGGTCAGATTATTGACGTGTGACTTGCGGCTCAGCGCATCTGCCACTACGTTTGCTTTGCCCGGATGATAATGGATCTCTATCTCATAATCTTTTATCAGTTCTAACCATCTTCGTTGCCTCATGTTCAGCTCCTTCTGAGTGAATATGTACTTGAGGCTTTTGTGGTCGGTATATAAATGTACGAGGTTACCGAGTAGGTAGTGCCTCCACATCTTCAGTGCAAGTACCACGGCAGCGAGCTCCAAGTCGTGAGTTGGATAATTTTGCTCATGATTCCTAAGCTGCCGTGATCCATACGCGACCACTCTTCGGTCTTGCATCAGCACACATCCGAGCCCAATGCCGGATGCATCGCAGTACACATCGAACGGTTTTGTTGTGTCTGGCTGCGCCAAAACCGGTGCTGATGTCAGGTGCTTGACTAAAGCCTTGAATGCTGCTTCACATGCTGGACTCCAAACATATTTGGTAGCTTTCTTCAGCAGCTCTGTCATTGGCTTGGCAATCTTCGAGAAGTTCGGAATGAACCTCCGATAATATCCCGCGAGTCCGAGGAAACTCCGTACCTCATGAACCGTTCTCGGGGATTTCCAATTCAGCACTTGCGTGATCTTGCTCGGGTCCACAGCGATACCCTCCGCTGAGATGATATGCCCGAGGAAAGGTACTTGCGATATCCAAAACTCGCATTTGCTGAATTTTGCGTATAACTTGTGATCCCGCAGCCGTTGCAAGACTATACGCAGATGTTTATTGTGATCTTCCTCCGACTTGGAATATACCAGGATGTCGTCGATGAAGACCACGACAAACTTGTCCAGCTCCGGCATGAACACCGAGTTCATTAAGTACATGAAGTGAGCTGGAGCATTGGTGAGGCCAAAGGACATGACCAGGTACTCATAAAGTCCGTACCTTGTCGAGAAAGCTGTTTTTTGAATGTCCTCCGCCCTTATCTTAATCTGATGGTACCCGGATATTAAATCCATCTTGGAAAAGATCTTTGCTTCGACCAACTGATCAAACAACATGTCGATCCGTGGCAACGGGTACTTGTTCTTGATGGTTACGGCATTTAATGGACGGTAGTCCACGCAAAGCCGCAACGTTTCATCCTTCTTTTTGACAAATAATGCCGAACAACCCCATGGCGAGGAGCTCGGCCTAATAAAACCCTTCTCCAGAAGGTACGTGAGCTGAGTCTTCAGTTCAGCCAACTCCTTGGGCGCCATCTTGTACGGCCTTCGGGATATTGGCATGGTTCCTGGTGCGAGCTCAATCTTGAACTCCACCTCTCTATCGGGTGGCATTCCCGGCAAATCGTCCGGGAATACATCAGGGAACTCTCGGACCACTGGAATGTCTTCCAATCTGATGGTTGTGGCTTGATAGACACTTGGAAGTTTTATTTCTGGACTGTCCAGAAATAATGAGTGAGAACCGTGCACCTCTGAGTTTAAGTGCACGACTCGAAGGACGGTGTCTAAAACAGCGCCGTGGCGGGTTAACCACGACATCCCTAGGATGACATCGACCTTCTGTCCCTCCAAGATAATGAGAGACGTGGGGTACACTCTACCCGCTAAGCATAATGGTGCTTTGGAGACCATTACGCTTGCTGAAATCTTCCCACCCGGTGAACAAATTAAATACGGACTATCGGTGGGTAGTATTGGCAAGCTGTGTTTAGCAATAAAAGCTTGGCCGATAAAATTATGCGTGGCGCCTGAATCAAATAGTACTATAGCGGGATGCTGGTGGAGTTGGAACATACCCGCAAGGATTGGCTCGCCCTCCGGCACGTCCTCAATGGCAAGCTGGTGGACAGTACCGGGCCTAGGGTTTGCCCGCCGCGCATTAGTAGGGTTCCGGGGTTGATTCCTCCCCGGAAACTGTGGTGCCACTCCGCCGCCTTGCCTCTCCGGGCAACTGCTCGCGAAGTGTCCTGGATGACCACACTTGTAACATGTGGCCGCTGCTGGTGGAGTACTTGGTGGACGAAAGCCCGGCATGCGTTGCGGAGGTGCAAACGCACGCGGCATCGCCCGCTGCTGCTGCTGCTGTTGTTGCGGTGGTACTGGCAGTGCCGGCCGGAATGTCGGCGAAGAATACGGCCGACTGCGGAACGGCATCGACCGCTGTGGTGGCTGCCAGCGTGGACCTGATGGTGGGCGATTCACCATCCGAAACTTCTGAGAAGGACCACCTCCTTCTCCGCTGCTCTGCGGCGCGCTTCGCTTTCGCTCTGCCGCCGCCAACTCCTTGCCGGAGTCCTCCTGAACAATCGCAGCATCAATGATGTCGTTGAGGCTGCCGCGATTGAACATCGCCAGCTTGTCCTTCAGGAGCGGGTTAAGGCCCTGGTAAAAGTGGTCCCGCCGCTTCTCGTCCGTATCTGCGTGATACGACGCGTAGAGCGCGAGATCGTTGAACGCCCTGGAATATTCCAGCGCGTTCTGGCTCCCTTGTTGCAGGTGTAGGAACTCCTGCGTCTTCCTCTTCATCAAACCGGGCGGTATATGATAGGCCCTGAAGGCCGTCCGGAACTCCGCCCAGGTCATCACTCGGTCGGTGGGTTGTGAAGCACAAAAGTTGGCCCACCACGCGCTCGCGGATCCTTGGAGCTGCTGGACCGCGAACTGAGTCTTGCGCTGCTCGCTGATTTGGAGCAGCCCGAACTTCATCTCTATGGCGCGGAGCCAGTTGTCCGCGTCAAGTGGTTCGTCCGCCCTTGAGAATACAGGGGGATGAGTCGCCAGGAAGTCGGAGTAGGAGCTCTGTTGGCGCTCCTCACGATCTTGACGTCTCTCTGGGCGAGACGTATTCGCAATTAACGTTTGCAGCAGCTCTGTGTGCTGCTGATGTGAACCCGCCATTGCAGCGACAATGTCGGCCAATGTAACCGTTGGCAGTGGCGGTGGCGGTGTTTGCTGTTGCTGTTGCTGCTGCTGTCCCGAGGAGTCCTCGGGAGGTGGTTGGGAGGTCTCTCCCCCTTGACTGGTACCCCCAACATCAGGGTTGGCACGAGTACGCGTCATTCTGAAATTCAAAACAGCAGCAATTAGCACATGTCTCACTAAAAATTCCATACGCAACAGTAGGTATTGAAGTGACACATGATCAATTTGCACAACATTCACATATATTGATAAAGTATAAACTTTATACAAGATACATTATTCTCGGGTCTCCGAGAAGTCGTGCTCATGTCGTCACTACCTATACATACGCTACTGTCTACACGACATGTCACCGATTACAAAAGTTGGGTTACGCTACCCTAGCTGCCCTACTTGGCAATCGTAACCCCCTACTCGGAGTAGAACTCGACCTCCTGTGGGTCGTCCTCCTCCGGTACCTCTGCTGGTGGCTCGGGGTCTACCACCTCTTCTCCCATTCCGGGTTCTCCCATGGCTGGAAGACCCAAGACTACCGGTACGCCCAATACCGGGGGCACGAGATCCTGCAATGCATGCACCTCGTCCATAGCCTGGTTGTAGTCCTCTTCCCAGCCTTGTCCTTCCTCAATAGCGTCGTCCCGCTCTTGAGCAAGGTCCTCATTCTGCTGGGTTAGGGTCTGCACCAGCTCTTGCAACGCCGCGATGTCAACACGGCTCTTCTTCTTTGCCTTCTTCAGACGACGCAACTGATTGTGTTGTTCATTCAGTCGCTTGATCGTCGGAAGGAGCACATTGCGGAGTGCACTGTGAGCACTCTCGAAACGATCTCCACGGCTTGTGCTCTCCTTGAGCTTGGTGGCGAGATGCTCCGTATGAACAGCTTGGCTGTCCATCACAGCGTTTCCCGCCCTCATTTGGAGGCTGAGGTTGGCCTCCGCGGGGTTGTACCTTGGGCAAGTCGGGTCTGTTGCCTCCAGGTACCTCTCTTCCCACACATGCTGAGCTCGTCCCTCCACCGGAACGAGTGCGTATGGAGTTCCCTCCATAGCCTGCACGTGTAGTTGGCAGAAACGTGACATAGTGTCACGAGCTGCCACTTGCCACATCCCTTCCGGTTGTCTTCCTCTCACCGTGACGGTGAATGGCACCCAACCGGGTGGCGTAGGTCCTGCGGAAACCTCGACATGGATCGTCCACGTCTTGTTCCCCTCTTCGCCTTCTTCCTTGGCGAAGTATTGCGGCATCTGGTTGTACCCGAAATATTGGAGCATTTGCCACAATGCTTCCGGGTAGCCGCTACGGTCAGAGCAGTGGGAAACTACCCACCCGTTCTCCAACCGTTTATCTGCTGCCATCTGTAAAAATATATTTGAGAAATGTCAAATATTTATTTAAACAGTAAACCATTGAGTTATAACATAAGATATGTCATTGAACCCATAACACTTGGAAACATAGTTCAAATTTTTAAACAAATTTGACTGCTGATCTGCTGTTACCATGACAGCCCTGACCAGTTTCCATATCAATCTGATTTAGGCCAGGTTAAAAGCGAAACCAGTCCTGGGGTTCAACATCAAAGTTAAAGTTAACTTCAATAGCTTTCCAGAAAGTATTTGGTTGGCCTAAGATCTGTCCTGGTTCAAAAGTTATGAGATGTCAAAGTTAACAGAATTTCTGGAAACAATTGGACAGCACCTCCCTGCCTTAGGTACTGATTTGATCCAAGAATCCCAGTTAATTCTGTTCCTAATCTGACAAAACTTTCTGTTACAAAGTCGTAACCCATCTCATAAGATTTCCAGAACTACCTCATTTCCTATTTTGGATTTTTAAGCTGGAAGTTATGCTTATTTTACAGAGAGTCTACAGAGAGTCTTTGCTCTGTCCTGTTTTCTGGACAGTATCAACTCTACTGCATTTTTCGAGTGGTTAAGGGATGAAACACCTCTGGACCTCAACAGAAAAGTTGTAAAGCTCTTCCAAAGCTTTCCAGAAATGTATCATACGACCCCAACCTCGAAAGAACTCAACCTCTAACCTCTGATTAACTTCAGCCTTGATTTAGCTGAAAACAGAGTGCTCTGTCCTTAACCTCCTATAAGTTGAAAGCTTGTTAGCTTTGAATATCCTGTTCAAGGGAAGGAGCTACATCAAGTTTTACTACTTTGGATCAAAACCTTCAAATTTTTAAATGAAGTTGTTCATTTAGTTGGGTGTGACATCGATGCGTCACCAGATTATGTCGGTACTACGGCCTCACAAAAAAAACCTATACCGGACTTAGCCGGCTTCGTTAGTTCAGTGGCACTACTCGTCACTCGCACACGGATGCTACACGTCTACCGTTTCGTGGTAAGGCTACCTGCAGAAATTCAACCAATCATCAGACTCGGCTGCACACCGAGCCCGGAATCCATATAGTTTGTACACCCGGCCGTCATCACTCGCCCGGATGTTCTCAAGCCAAACACGCCTTGAGTTACGTGTTCACGTTTTAGACCACGTGACGGGGTCTCCCATGTTGCACCACGCACGCCAGGGACAGACGTTGCCCGAATACCCCAAACAACATGAAGAGTCGTAGAGGATATCAAAGCGGGTCGGGTTACCTGCCACCCGTGGGGCTCCACCCTTCAGCTTGTGCGCACTGGTGGACAGCGCTTACGTGCACCCCCCAAGACATGAACGTCCCGAGATGCACGATTTTCCGACATAACAAATAGGTTAATATGCCACTTTCTATATGCTAATAACATCCTTATACGGGCTACTAACTCGTTCCTTACTGGATTTTTGAAAAAGAAGACCTTTGTACTGTGTTAAACCTCAAGCGAGCTCTGATACCACGCTGACACGACCCCACTGGTCCTGTCGAGCCAGGATCACGCTGAGGGGTGCTGCGTTGCACAGCACCGTATAACACACGTCAAAGGTGCAAAGCGGAAGCGGAAGTTTTATTACATAAACAAGTTTAGGAACATATTTACATCAAAATAAGTTTAGTCTACACTCGCGGGCGTAGACTAAGCATCAAGTGCACGTTCAGCCCTCGAACGTGTCCTTGCTAGCACACACGCACACTAACTCTGCGGCGTGCACGACTCCCACTCGACGGGGTTCCCCTCCTGGGGTTCCGTCTCCTCTTCGGGAGTCCCTTCCTCATAGAACCCTGCAAAAAGCTTCAAACACAAGCAGTGAGCACGAAGGCTCAGCAAGTCTGACCCGTCTCACCTAAACATGGAACTTCTACATGAGGGTAATGGGTTACATGAGGTAAAAATCATTTGCAAGGACTCGCCTAATTAGTAGAACCTTACTTTCAAGTTTTAGCAGCAGGTTGTGGAAACCTTACGCTAAGGTACATGAGAGAGCCGCAATCAAACAAGAAACGCATTTCTCTCATGTACTTTGCCCAAAGTTGAAAAGAACTTTAGTTAGCTCTAAGCTACAGCATATCATTAACAATCAATGTCCATCTTTCAATCAGCAACATTTTAACATGTGACTAGCCTGTTCATTCTACGTCACGGTACAGTGAACAAGTGGTACTCACTGACCGCGAGGGACGGCGATTATAATCGATTTACACCTGCAGGGTTACCCGAACAACCCGTCACGTATGCCCGTACTCGATGTTGCCTACAACAACCATCACGGACGCCGTACGCGACTACCTTTCACCCGTTAGCCAAATATTGAACCGGTCCCATCGTCCCGAGCAAGAGGTCTCTGCACGCGCATCTCCGTGCCGCCAACCGATTTACACCTCGAGCTCTCAACCTACCCTCTGAACAACGGGCAATGTCTCAACACCCAGCTACCCGAGTTACATCAGTTTCCCGGTTCCCATATAGCCGGTAGGTCTTCGGTACTGTTCTAGCTTGTTCAACAGGCCCGCACACGGCTCGGTCCTCAATCGACCCAAGCGGAGCTACAGCACACAGGCCCCAAAGTCCTGCTGCCCTTACTCTCCGCTCGGTCTCATTTTCTTGCCATGTGTATCATGTGCTATCTCTACCCGAGCAATGTGCCTCTAGCCTATTCTCGCGAGTAGTTCCAACTACTCGACTTGTACCGAATCCTACTCTATCCTAGCAATGCAGTAGCTAACGGGGTTTGCAATCCTAAACCCCAACCCATGGTTTTCTTGGCTATGCAGTGGGGTTTCCAAACAAGACTCTAATGCACAGAATAAAGGAAACAAGTATGTGATCAAAACAATAAAAATTTATAAAATGGTTAATGCAAACCGGAGCTTGCCTTGCTGCTCTTGGTCGTAGGCTAGCTGTTCCTCCGGAGTAATGAAGTCTAGGACTTCGGGTTCCTCCTCGACCTTAGCGACTACATGATATAAGAAACATATGTATCAAGTTAAATGCATTTGTATTAACTTTGAAGTTGTGAAGTCTATAACTTTTGCTAGACAGATCTAATGACTGTGAAACTTTTGCTGTGGCTTGGTTACAACCTAAACAGAGACTTGGTCAAGTTTTAGTTGCAGCAAAGCTCAATTGAGCCCTCCACAATTAATTATGTCCTTGACCTTAATTAAAGGCTTTTAGGGTGTTCTAAGGATTTTCATGAAACAAACTATGACTTTATGAAAACTAGATTTTCAGAGGGTTCTAATGGATTTGGTCTCACTTAATTTGGGAGTCTCTAACTAAAGATATGAGCTAAACAATTTCAGAGAAAATTCTGAAAATGTTTCTGAACATTTTCTATTTTCTCTGGAACAGTTTCACTAATCACACTATTAGGTGGATTAAATTAGCTCAAATGGATCTGAAATTTTTATGGTAGTTCAAGGATATTTTGGTGAACATCTCAGCAAAATTTCAGGATTTTCCTCCACAGGATGCTCTAGTTAAAATTCCTAACATTTTAAACTTTAAGGAATTAATTCTGGAGAATTAAGGAATTTCATGAAGTGAAACTTGATTTTCTGGAGAGTACTCAGAGAGCTGAATCCAGCAAAATTTGGTTCACTCAATTTGGAGCTTTCTAGCCAAAGTTATAAGCATTTGAAGTTTGAAGGAAATCTGAAAATCGGGGAAAAGTTTAAACTCGCGCGTGGGCCCAGGGGACACGCGTCGCACGTCGAGGCGGTGGCACACCGCGGCCCACAAGGATTTTGCGCGCCAGCACACCCGATCCCGGCCGCAGCCGGATCCCGATTCAAAATATCGGCCGCTGACAGCTGGGGTCCACCCCCTTCTTCAACCTCGCGACACCCGCGCCCCGCCGCCGAGGGACCTCGCCGGAGAGTTCGCCGCCGGCTGCTGTACAGCTCCAAACTTCTTGATTCTGGCCGCCCCTGCCTACTTTTACTTGGGGAACAGGATCCGAGGGTCAGCTGCTCATGACAACGGCCGGAGCATGGTCGGCGACGAGCCGCCATATCGGAATGACTTCGGTCATGTCGTCTGACTCCCCTGGTACCTCAGCTACTTGGGAAATCGGTCGGGGAGCATCAGTGGACCTCAGAGAAGGTCGACATGAACTCGAGGCAGCTCGGGGAAGGCCCGAAATAGGTCCTCACCGTGCGCCCGATACCCCCCGTTCGTTCCGCCATTAGTAGACCTTAAATTTCGCCGGGCATAGAGGTTCTCCGGCCCAGAGTTGTGAAGGAAACTTGTGCGTTACCGTGTCTAGCTCGTGTGGGAGTGGCCTGAGGCCCTCTAATCCTTTCTAGAGCACGAATTAAACAGAATCGTACCCGAAGGTCGTTCTGCATACAGAAAGGGGAAAAGTGGAAATTCGCCGCCGGTGAGCAACCACTCGAGCTGTGGCTCGGGGATGAGCAGCACCGGTCACCTGCGCGTCCAAGGGTGCCTTGGCTCGGGCGTGACAACGCCCAGGTTGGGCTGTCCACGAGAGCCCGAGGTGCGGCGGTTCCAAGTTCCGAGTTTGATCTTTCGGCACAGCCGATATCAATCGGTTCCAACCGAATTCTAGCAATGGGAAGGATGGAGGAAGGTCTCTAGTACCTTGCTGGGACTCTGGAGTGGAAGGAGGGAGCTGCGATCGGCGTTCTCCGATCAAGTCCGAGCTGCGGAAGTTCTCTGCCGGCGCTGAGTTCTTGCGGGAGAGAACTGGGGTGCCTCGGCCGAGGAGGGGGCAGGCGCCTTAAGAAGGCTCTGCACCGCCTCATGCCCGCGCGTGGGCAAGCAGCTGGTGGCGCGGTGGCTGGCCTCGGTGGCGATCACCGCGGCAGCTCGGCGACCCGAGTGAAAAGTCTCAGTCGGTTTGTGTTGGAGTAGAGGCTGACATGTGGGTCCCACCCCTCCTTTTAACCTCTGAAATTTACTCCTAACAGCTGTGGTAAACAGTGAACCCTATTCTACCCTTGGCAATTCAAATTATTCACCCAAGAGCCATTTGAATTGATCAAAGTTCAAATGAGGTTTGGTTTGAATGAATTTCAGCACAAGTTCAGTTTGAAATTCAAATAAAGTTTGAATTTCTCCCCCTTAGCTCATGTCAAGATCAACTCCAAATGGAGTGAAAATTGGTGTGTGAGCTCACAAAAATGTGCTGAGTAAGAATATGCCTTCCACTTTCAAATTCATGGTGTAAAAACAGTTTGAATTTGAATATGTTTTCAAACTGCCCCTTTCCTATCTATACCCAAGATGACCTCAAAAAGGTTTTGAATTTGGGTGAAACTTGGCATGGACATCCTTAGCAAAGTGTAGGAGTTTTCACATGTCCAGCCCATCTATATCACATGTGGGAAATACCACTTTTGCAATGTGTAAGTTTGTTCTCTAATGAGCATGTTGATAATTGTTACTTGCTCTTCATTTGTGTTCATCATTCTTCCTCAAATGAGGTGTGTGGTGTGGGGATGAACACTACAAATGGGTGTCAAAAACTGAGGCCCTTACACTGACCGGACTAGTCCGGTCCATGAACGGACTAGTCCGGTGTCTAGTGGATTTTAGTTGATTATTAAACCCCTTACCCTTACGCAAAGTAATGAGCTCTTGGGATGTGTCTCTCACACACACCCTATACATTTACATCTACTTTGCTCTTCTAAATTCCACTAAAGTCTTCTTTTTCGGGCAGCACTTTATTTTTCACCATTTTGTGTGCACCGAGCTAGTTCACTTTGTTTGTCCTGCAATCATTTCATTAGGATCTCATATGCTTGTCATCAATTCTCCAAAACCCACAAGGGATACCCTAGATGCACTTTCAATCTCCCCCTTTTTGGTGATTGATGACAACCATTTGAGATATCACAATTAAGAGAAAAAATTGATTTTTCATAACGTGTGCATATATGAGAATAATGAATAACTAACAAGAAAAACTTCTCTCATATACACACACCTTATGGTGGGGTGCCTAACAAATGTGTGATCAACAAAAATGTGATGAACGAGGATAAAAGATAACAACCATAGATGTAATCATCACACATAAGGTAAATAGTAAAATTACAATAGTTTTAAAAATAAGTACAAGTCCTCGATCACAAGTCCTTAATAACTTATCCTAGATAATCTCTCCCCCTTTGGCATCAAGGCACCAAAAAAAGGGAAAAATCGAGTGGAATCACCCATCGCCGTTCCCACTTTCACTCTCAGTCCTATCTTCATCTTCCTCTTCACCTTGATCTTCATCATCTTGACCATGTAGAGGGTTAGAAGCTGAACCACCACCAAACCCAAGGGAGCTCAACTGTTGGTCAGTGAAGGTTGGCATTTCAGTGAAGTCTTCAGCTGAGTTCTCAGAAATCTCAAGTGACCCTTGTGGCTCAATTTCCAGTTTGGCACAGATGGCTTGGATGTTGGTTTTTACATATCTTTGATGCTTCTTCCTGGCCAATCTCTCTTCATGTTGCTTAACTTCAACTTTGCGGCAAGAGGCAAAGATAGAATATAGTGTAACACCCCAAAACCTGTTAAGAGGAGAATTTAAAATTTTTTTGGACGTATTGCATGTGGTGCAGAAATTCAAATTCAAATTGGAATTCAAATTAAACTCAAAACAGAAAAGAAAAATAAAAATAAAAAGAAAAACAAACCTCGCCGGCCAGTGGGCCGAAACCCACCAGCCGGCCCACCTCACCCCGCGCCAGCCCGCAGACGCGCACCCGCTTCCCTCTCACTGACATGCGGGGCCCGCCTGTCATCCCCGACCTCCCGCTCGTGCCGACCTCAGACTCTTCTGCGCGCGCGCGCGATCGTAACCGACCCGAATTTCCGCACCCCTCAGCCCGACACTCGGTCTCAGAAGACTCAAACTCGATCTAAACAAACCCGCCGCCCTCCCTCGGCTATATAAACACCGGCATCTTCCCGATTTTCACCCACGATCAGCCGTTTTTCCTTCCGGTGAGAACCCGAGTTTCTCCGGCCAATTTCGCTCGATCTTCGCTCGAGATTTCTGATCTAACGCGCTGATCTTGATCCACCGCCTCCAGGGAGTCACGCAGGTGCAGAAAACTCGGTGGTTTGCGCTTCAAACACAGCGCCGACGAGCATCGCCGTGAGTTCACCTCGGACCTCGTCGCCGACCGCTTTCCAGGACCTCCGAGCTCAAGAAAACCCCCGAGGTGAGATCCCCGACCTCCCCTCTACCGATCTATGCCATGAAATCCCAGTTTTAGGAAGAATTGACGAAGATCCAAAGTTTTTCGGCGAGATCGCCGCCTCCCGCCGCCGTGCGCCGCCGGGCAGCGCCGCCCGCGCTCGATCAGAGCGACGTGGCCGCTTGTGCGCCGTCTATTTTAAATCGCACGGTAGAATTTAAATCCCCGCGTACTGGTTCGACGTTATAATCTCAGCCGTCTGTTTTAAATCGGACGGTCCACGTCAGCCCCGCGTTATAAAGGCC
This sequence comes from Neostapfia colusana, assembly GCA_030760725.1. Classification (NCBI taxonomy): domain Eukaryota; kingdom Viridiplantae; phylum Streptophyta; class Magnoliopsida; order Poales; family Poaceae; genus Neostapfia; species Neostapfia colusana. The sequence continues at coordinate 34,173,100 of JASWHV010000009.1, read as the reverse complement.
GGGATTCTTACGCGCTACCCCCTGGGGATCTCGGAAAATACGAGCTAGCCCCGGAAACTTCAGATCTAGCCCCTGGAACTTCAGAAATTCATGTAAATTCAATTAAAAATCAGTTTTAGCCCCTGGACTTAATAAAAATTAGGAAAACCCCTTTGTTATGTGTAGTTAGACCCCTGGAAATTTATAAAATAATATAATAGACCCTGTAGTGGGGTGAGTTTACCTTTTTAACCCTATGTGATATTAAATTTAGGAATTTGAATATGTGATTAGTATTTAAAATTTAAAAGATGGGACAAACACATTGTAAATTCAAATTTAAACTTTCCTAGCACTTGGAAAACTTTGGAGTGATATAAAAATAGATTTTTGGCTGAAATGAATCTGTCTAATTGATTATTCACATTTATTAGTTATAGGGACACATTTTTAGGCTAGGAAATAATTCTGAAAATTGGTAAAATAAATGTAAAATAGTTCACATCAGAGGAGAAGTTCAAAAATATATTATTTAATATTTTAGATCAGAACCTATTCTGTTTAGATAATGTGTCTTACTATTTTCATAATAAAGTTCACAATTAGGTATACAAAACAAATATTAAAATATAGGAAAATAGGTATGCATAAATAGAAAATGATAAATGAAATCTCCAAAATCCAAAGATTTCAGTTTAGGATTTGGTAGAAGATCTGAAAACCCATTTGGAGTAGGAAAATACCTTCCATGCATACTTGGTAGCTAAGATGTGTATCAATTGAATATAAGGAATTTGTTTAAATTAGAAATTCATATATAGTGTGCAAACAATAAATCTGAATACAAAAGTAAGAAATCATATGCACATGTTTAAAAGTGCATGTAAGCCCAAAATCAACACACATAGAGTAACCACAACACATAGAAATGTGAATGACTTTCATAAATGTGAATGTGTGGTTTGTATGAAGTGAAAGTGTGAACTATGTCTTACGGATTGTTGTTTTCTTTTGCTATGTGTGATGGTATGAGTAGAACCTTCTCCAGAGCAAGTTCTTCCTTTCCAAGACCAAGACTTTCCATTCTCAGAGCAACAAGAAGAAGGCAAGTGTCCTTGACCACTTTGTTCCTATACTAGGATGTGTAGATAGAATTATTTGCATTGTCAATTGAAATATGAAACCCATGCTAGGAAGTTTCCCTAGAATTGCATTACCTTGTTTTCCTTGTAGCTTGGGATGGGATTTTGCTTTATTATGTCATATTACTTATGCTTAGCCATGCTTAGAATGGGATAAGTGGGATGTGATATCATCAACTTGTTGACCTTATTCTTGAATGAGATATTATGAGTTATGTAGAGGTAGGGATCAAGGCAAGTTGGATGTTTTGGTTGGTGCTGGGTGCACGAGACTCGGGTTTGTGTTTAGCACTTGCCTGGATCCTAAGGACCGGTTCATGGAGCATGTAACCTGGCTTTACCGTGCCAACCACATGCTGAGATGGGGCAGCTTGGCCAATTAATTAGGTGTATCCCCGGCGTAGTATGGGTGTGTTGGATGGTACGGGGAATAGGTGTCAGCTGGACAACCATATGAACCGCAAGGCTCAAGAGGGGGCCACTGCAGCGGGGTTGAAGCCTCTTGTATGCTGTTAGGGGTGAAACCTCAGTGGGCCCACACTCGTCGGGAATCCCTTTGTAAAGGCTTCGTAGTGATCTCCTGGCTACACACCTGGGAAGTGTGAATGTGGTTCGTGGCCACTGGCATAATGGAGGTTCTTTTAGTCCACTCGACAAAGGGGGATGAAATCACTACATGTGGGTACAGTGGTGCAAACTCTGCAGAGTCGAAACTGTCATGACAGCCGTGCTCACGGTCAAGAGCGGCTTGGACTTATTCATGATTAGAATATGATGACCTTGGAGGTTGTGGATGTTAAGCGGGAAGCTTAACATTGGAAATGATGTTATGGTTATTTGATTATGATGATAGGATGGGAGATTGGGACCATTTCATCTGTGTAGTAATGTAGGTGCTTAATAAGCTAAGGTGGTAGGCAATAATTGCGTAGTGCTTCAACCATGAGTTCAACCTCTCCTTGTTCTAGCCATGCATGACATAACTTTCCCACACTTGCTGAGTACCAACGGTACTCAACCTTGCATATTTGTTGGTTTATATTGCTGCTCAGGTCAAGAGAATAATGTGGTGTTTAATGATCAAGACTTTGGACCCGAAGAAGGTTTCTAGGTTCATGGAGTCCCCCGGGCAACGCCTGTGACGGAGCCCACAAGAATAATATTTCCGCTGCTGTTTTATTTACATATTATGAACTTATTATCGTCCATCGAGACGTATGCTATGTAAGACTTATTTATATTCGACACCTGGCTTGTAATAAATGATGCTTCACTATTTTTCATCACAAGTATGAGAAAATGATCCTGGCATACATGTGATATTCACTCGGTTGTTCTTCAGAGAAATCGGGTGTGACAGAAGTGGTATCAGAGCCAAGGTAGCCCGTAGGAACGTGGACCTAGGTAGAAATGGACATATTTAAGGACCCTATTTTCTTAAAAACTATTTTACAAGGTGTGGGTTGAAAACTGTTATTTAATGGGGTCACTTTCTTCATCTTAACCTAACTTTTATTCAAAATTTGGATTTTTGTTTAAAATTTTATCTAACTTAAGTTTGAATGCTTTATGTTTTAGATGGTTCGCATAATCCGCACTGCTCGTAAGTCCACCGGGGGGAGAGTTCCCGTAGTTGCCCTTGCCCTGAGAGAGGAGAACCGTCCAGTGATGTACCTCTCCTACGGATTGGCAGTAGGAGGCTTGTTACGCCGTCTTCGACGCATGCTCCAAGCCGCCGGCAATACGGGCAAACTAATCATACACTATAGCTCCACCAGGACCCTCCGTGAGAAGAGGGAAGAATGGAGTTCAGAGATGAGGATTATCCATGAAAATCAGCTGCTCAAGATCCACCGCTCTCCAGCTTGTCGAGCGACACAGGTCGATGCGGAGAAGGATGTCACCTGGGAGGCAATCACCTGTCAGAGTCACATCTATCGTCGTCACTTGGACAGGACTGAGTACATGTATGTCCTCCAGCGCAAGAGTGGTACAACGGAGTACAAGTACCCGCCAGTGCAGCAGGGGACTTCCCATGAGCACAAGGATTTGTGCTTGGAGGATGCTGCTATGCTCAGCACTCGACTGCAGGAGTGTCAGCAGGAGCTTCAGGATATTCGTGACACACTGAAGGAAACCGAGACGTTGCTTTGAGCCTGCTTGAGGGCGAGAGAAAGAGGAGATGGGAATGAACTGTGTGTCACCGTGAATGACACATGGACTCCTGACTCCCCAGATCGCCGGGCAATCAGGCGTCGTCGCACTTCTCCACCAGCAGCTTCCCCACCCAAAGCGGAGTCAGAAGGCAGCCGCAATAATGAGGAAGATCCCGAGGAGCCAGCTCAGTGATATGAGTAGTGTAGAGTCCTTCCCTTAGTTTAGCAGGATGTCGAGTAGTCGAGTCGTTACCTTAGTTAACGGTGTGTTAATGTGTGGTGTGTGACGTGAGTTGTGGAAGCCATGAGCAATTGTCCACAACCTCGTCTTCAGGTTGCTTTGATTTGATGTGTGAACCCCTATGAAATAAATAGTGCATTTATTTTCGTGTGAGACAAGAACCCTTAGAAAAATATAAATTCCACAAGGCCTCAACATTACAAGTGTAAACAAGTAAAATTGGTAAGATAATACGAAATGCTTTAATGGACATTTGGTTGATCATGATAGATGGCCAGAAGAGGAAAGGGTCATGGTGCCAACCCCGCTAACAACAACGATGAGGCCAGCAACCCTCATCTTTCTAGAGGCCAAGACAGGGGTGGTCGCCGTGAAGGAGTTGATCCCATCCACCAAATGCTTGAAAATCAAAATCAGCTCATCCAGAACCTGACTCAAGTGGTGGCCAACTTGCATCAAGCTCCACCTCCACAAGCTGCACCACGCCAACCAAGGTTGAGTGAGTTTCTAGGGACTCAACCTCCAAAGTTTGCAAGTGCTTCTGAACCTCTGGAGGCAGATGACTGGCTAAAGACCATTGAGAGCAAGATGAGGATCATACAATGCCAAGGGTATGAGAGGGTGCTGTTTGCCTCTCACCAATTGCATGGACCTGCTGCTGATTGGTGGACCGCTTACGTGGCCGCCCATCATGACCCTGAGAACATCACTTGGGAAGAGTTCAAGCGTAGCTTCCGCAACCATTACATACCAAGGGGTGAACTCAAAAACAAGAGGAAGGAGTTCTTGGGATTACAGCAAGGAAACATGACTGTGAGGGAATACCTCACTAAATTGACTCAACTATCCCGTTATGCCCCACGGGACATAGAGACTGATGAGCAGAAACAGGATTGTTTCGTGGAAGGACTTACTGCTGAAATGCAGTGTGCAATGTCCTCCAACGAGTATGAAAGCTTCCAAAAGATGGTGGACAGAGCATTTGTTGTAGAAAGGAAGCTGAAGACCTTGGAAAATGAAAACAAGAGGAAGGCAGGATGGTCACACCAAGCCTCGGGTAGCAACACCCGCCCACGTCTAATGCAGCAACCCGCCGGGCAGACGAGCCGTGCTGCGGTACCCTACTCAGCACCCAAAGGGTACAACCCGAACTTCAGGCCTCCGGCAGCACCAGCACCACCACAGCGTCAGTTTGGACAGCAGCCTCGCCCCGCATATCAACCTCGACCAGCAGTACAAGGACCCCCAAACCAACCCCAAGACAACAAAGGCCAGGCACCTAAGGTTGGGGTGCCATGCTTTAACTGTGGTGAAGTGGGGCACTACGCCCATAAGTGCCCAAAGAAGAAGCCCGGGCAGCCGCAACAGCAGAATGTAATGTGAGGACGGGTGAACCACGTCACCATGGAGGAGGCGCAAGAGGCACCCGACGTGGTAGTTGGTAAGTTTTCTGCCAATTTACACATTGCAACCCTGCTGTTTGATTCTGGTGCTACCCACTCGTTCATTGCTCAAGGGTTTGTTAAGAAGCATGACCTAGCAACAACACAAATGAACCATATGCTAGCAGTAAACTCTCCAGGTGGATGTCACACCCGGTATTCCATAAGAAATACCCGAGCGTATACTCACATGTATGCCAGGATCAGTTGATTCATACATGTGCCGACAAGAGTGTAATATCATTATATTACAAGCCAAGTTCAACGTACATCATAATATTACATCATAGTACATAAAATATTAACTAATAGTACCATACACTAAACACAACAGCGGAAGACTATATCGTGGGTGCTCCAGTTCCACAGGCGTTGCCCGGGGGTTACGCCAACCTAGAACAATTCCTCAGGATCGAAGTCCTCCTCATCAAAGTCTACATCTTTATTTGCACCTGGGCCAACATATGATATCCAACAAAAGCAAGTTTGAGTACCGAAGGTACTCAGCAAGTGTAGGAAAGAATGTTATGAAGGCCAATAGCAAGGGAAGGCTAACCTGGTTAAGCACTATGCATTAATCCTAAGCCTTAGCTTTAATTAGCAACCTATCTTACTAAGTGATAATCCCACCATCATCATAATTAAGTCATTAATGTTAGGTTACACCACCCAACAACCTCTTTCGACTCACATCCATATCTCTCTAATCATGGACAAGTCCAAGCCGCTTTTGACCGTGAGCACGGCTGTCATGATAGTTTGATTCTCTGCAGAGATTGTACCACTTTACCCACAAGTAGTGATTTCATCCCCTGTTGCCAGGTGGACTAAGAAACCTTCCTGATATCCGTGGTTGCAAGCCACATTACACACTTCCTTTGGTGTGCGATCAGGAGATCACTACATGGCCTTTACAAAGGGTCTACCGGTAAGTACAAGCCCACGGAGGTTTCACCGCTGTAGTTCCTGGGAGTAACCCTCACCTACAGAAGCCCCCCTCTTGAGCCTTGCAGTTCCCAGGGCAGTCAAAAATGGACTCCCATTCCCCGCACCATCCAAACACTCATACTATTACCGGCAAACTCCTAATTAATTGGCCAAGCTGCCCCATCTCAGTCTTGTGGTGGCACTGTAAAGCTGGGTTAACTGTTCCATGAACCGGTCCTTAGAACCTAAGACAGGCACTAACTCATTCTCGAGTCTCGTGCACAAAGCACCAACCAAAACATCCAGCCTGTCTAGATTCATAACAACATGTCACACACTTGTGTCTTTCATATATTTCACAAGACTAGTATCAACTATGTTTCATTCATTCTCTAAGTTCTAAGTATGCATGACTAAGCACATAAAATGATAACCATCAAATCCTATCTAATTCCCTCCATGGTTTTGCAAGGAAAGATAAAGCAACAAAACTATGGAAACATCCTACACTGGGTTTCATATTAAAGACATCATGCAATTAATCTAACTATTCTTCCTAGAATAGGAGCAAAGTGATCAAGAAACACTTGCCTTTGAAGGAAGGGTGATTCACTTCAAACTCCTGATCTTGAAGGTTATGGAACAGTTCTTGGGTTGGTTCTATCCATACATATGCACACAAAATAACACCAAACATTACATAAGGGTCTTGACAATGCACTTCAATCATAAGTATTTGATTTTATAACTACACTTATGGATTTCATGTCATTTCATGTGAGTTGGAATGAAAGTAGGTTTTAATTGGCTACCTATATCCTTTTACTTTACTATTGCCACAGCCAAACACTCATTTTCAGTTTGTGAGATGCTTTGAATAAATTTTAGAATTTTATAAATATATATGTGAATTTCTTATAATTAATTAAATCCTAGAAATCATTTAAATTATTACTATAATGATTTTCAGAACTCATATTTCTATTTTTCTGCATTTCAGAACCTATTTAAGCATTTAGAACAGTTTCCAAAATTTTCCTTTAATATATACTATTTTTATCTATTTTTCAGTATTTATTTAATACTTAAAAATACATTTTCAGTCATTTAAATAATTATTCTGGACTAAAGAAATTATACATGTACAAAAATATGATAACAAAATAATTTTATACCTTTTAAATAAATTTCTGAAATTTTCTGGAATATATGTGATTTTTACTTTGATTTTCAGAAATAATTGTCACTATATAAATAATTCCAGCATTTGTAAACTGTTATTTTTAATTTCAGAATTTTTATTCTGTTTAGAATGTTTTAACAGTTCTTAAAATAAATTTCTAACATTTTCCAGAATTCATTTAACCTATTTTGATTATTTTCAGAATTGAAAACAGACTTTTAATTTGATTTGGGCTAATCTGTAATAAATTCAAACTTTCTAGGGTTCAATTTGAATTTACAGCACTATTTTATCAATTTATATAATGTACAAAGGCTATTTGGTTATTTTAAACCGAGTTTACAAATTTCTAATAAGCCTAGGGTTAATGCTGCAAAAATCAGGGGCTATTTCCTATTTGTTTAAATCCCCAGAGACCCCTCTGTTAATTTCCTAACGTTTATAACTATTTTGAATGTGGGCCGTTGGATCTGAGATCAACGGCCCAGATTTAAAATAATCGAATCGGTATGCATATTCTAATCAGAGCCGTTGGCTCAAATCCGACGCACCAGAATCGGCCACGTCGCCCTATACCCGTCTCCCCCGCGTCCGGCGGCCGCGCGATCGCCGGCGAGCGGCGGCGGTGGCCGGAATTTCTCGGTTTCTTTGATTTCTCCACCGTTCTTCGATCTCTTGGTACTAGAAGAAAGAGGGGGAAATGGGGGACTCACCTAGGGGGTTCTCGGGGGTCAGAAACGGCCGGAGGGGGCGGTCGACGGCGAGCAGTGACGATCTCCGGCGATCTTCGTCGGCAGGGCTTCCCAAGCGTAGACCTTCGATGATTCTTGTCGGGATTTCCTTCTGGATGCCTTGTGATGATGTAGGAGGGATTAGAACCGATTGATCCGAGAGAATTTCGAAGAATTTTGAAAAGGGGCGGTTTTGCCTACCGAGACGAATTGGGCGGTTTGCGTGGGTGATTTTGGCCGGGGTCGGGCTGCTTATATAGAGGATGAAGAGGCGGCGGCGTGGGGCGCGACGGTTGCCACAGGGGCGCGGTGTTTGCACGTGGCCGAAGTCGTTTTTGTTCACATGCGATAATAGACTTTGAGAGGAAGAGAGAGAGAGAAGTCGACGGTGGTTTTGGTGGGGAAAGAACTGACGGCTGGGCCCTGGTGGCAGTGGGGGAGGAGAGGGGAAGGGTTTTGGCGCATGCTTTTGTATAATTTCGGTTGTTACAAACTCTACCGCCCTTAAGAAAATCTCGTCCTCGAGATTGGGGTTTATAAAGGGAATAGATTAGGAAATTGCGATTTGAGTTCATCTTCCCTTTCCCATGTAGCTTCTGACTCGGAATGATGTTTCCATTGAACCTTATGCATGCGAATTATTTTGTTTCTTGTGACTTTTTCCATTGTGTCAAGGATTTTGACGGGGTACTCGGTATATGAAAGATCTTCCTGTATGTCCAACTCATCCATTGGCAGATGTTCTTCTGGTGTTCTCAAACATTTCTTGAGTTGTGATACGTGGAACACATCGTGTACATCCGACAATCGGAAGGGTAACTCCAACTAATATGCAACCTCTCCTTTGCGTTCCAGTATCTTGAATGGTCCGATATACCGAGGTGATAGTTTCCCTCTTACTTTAAATCTCTTTAGTCCACGCATGGGTGACACTTTAAGATACACATAGTCTCCCACTTCGAAGACTAGTTCTCTTCACCTTGTGTCTGCATAGCTCTTTTGTCTTGTTTGAGCTATCTTTAGATTATTGCGAATTTCTCTCACTCTCGTTTCTGCATCTTTTAGTACTTCAGGTCCAAACACCTTATTCTCTCCTATTTGATCCCAAAATAGTGGAGTTCTACATCTTCTTCCATATAAAGCCTCAAATGGGGACATCTTCATACTTGCTTGGTAGCTATTATTATAGGAGAATTCTGCATATGGCAAATTCTTATCCCAACTCCTACTATTTTTGAGTGCACAAGCTCGGAGCATATCTTCAAGAATCTGGTTGGTCCTTTCTGTTTGCCCATCAGTTTGTGGATGATATGCAGAACTGAAATTTAATCGAGTCCCCATAGACTCATGTAATTTCTGCCAAAACCTTGAAGTGAACTGTGTACCTCTATCTGATACTATCTTTTTGGGTACACCATGTAAGCAGACTATTCTCGACATATACAGTTCTGATAGTTTGGAACCATTAAAATTTTCTTTCACTCGAATAAAGTGAGCAACTTTTGTCAATCTATCCACTATCACCCATATTGAATCATACCCTGTTTGTGTCCTAGGCAAACCCACTATGAAGTCCATCCCTATTTCTTCCCACTTCCATTCAGGTATCTTTAGTGGTTGTAATAGCCCTGCAGGCCTTTGATGTTCTGCTTTGACTAGTTGACATGTGTCGCACAGTGCCACATGCTCTGCAACATCTCTTTTCATTCCATACCACCAATACCTTGTTTTAAGATCGTGATACATCTTTGTGCTTCCAGGATGGATAGAATAATCAGAATCATGAGCCTCTTTTAAAATTAACTTCTTTATTTCCTTGATGTCTAGCACACATATTCTTTTACCATGCCATAAGATACCATTCTCATCTTCTCTAAATCCTGGAGCCTTGTTTTCTTTGATTAACTTCTTGATTTCTTTGATCTTTTCGTTGTCCTTTTGACCTTTTCGTATATCTTGTTCCAGGGTTGAATCAACCTCCATTGCTATGGCTTCTGTATGATTCACCAAGCATAAGTTGAGCTTTGCGAACTCTTCACAAAGTTGGGGTTGTAGATCTCTTATGGTCAACATGTTAACATGTGTCTTTCTGCTCAAGGCGTCTGCAACCACATTAGCTTTTCCAGGATGGTAACTGATTCCCACATCAAAATCGTTAATGAACTCCAACCATCTCCTTTGTCGAAGGTTGAGATCTGGCTGAGTGAAGATATACTTCAAGCTCTTATGATCGGTATAGATCTCAGTTCTTTTACCCATTAGGTAATGTCTCCATAACTTCAATGCGTGTACAACTGCTGCCAACTCTAGGTCATGGGTAGGGTAGTTCTTCTCATGCTTCCGAAGTTGCCAGGAAGCATAGGCAATAACATGTCCTTCTTGCATAAGCACACATCCTAATCCTTGCCCTGAAGCATCACAATATACGGAGAATGATTTCTCCATATCGGGCATAACCAAGACTATGGCAGTTGTTAACTTCTTCTTTAATTCTTGGAAGCTTGATTCGCACTCTTGAGACCATATAAAAGCAGCTCCTTTTTCCAACATCTTTGTGAGTGGCTTGGCTATTTTTGAAAATCCTTCAATGAACCTTCGGTAATAGCCTGCCAATCCTAAGAAGCTTCGGATTTCACCGACATTCTCTGGTGTCTTCCACTTCTGCACACCGGATATCTTTTCTGGGTCTACTGAGATTCCTCCTTCGGAGATAATATGTCCCAGAAAAGCAACTTTCTTAAGCCAAAATTCACACTTACTGAATTTGGCATAAAGTTGGTTTTCCTTTAGCTTTTGTAATACTATTCTTAGGTGCTCTTCATGTTCTTTCTCATTCTTTGAGTATATGAGGATATCATCAATGAACACTACCACAAACTTGTCCAAGTATTTCATGAACACCTTATTCATAAGGTACATGAAATATGCCGGAGCATTTGTTAGTCCAAAAGGCATAACTGTATATTCATATAGTCCATACCTAGAAACAAATGTTGTCTTCGGAATATCCGATTCTCTTATCTTTAGTTGATGATATCCGAAACGGAGGTCAATCTTGGAGAATACACATGCACCTCTTAATTGATCAAACAAGTCCTCAATACGAGGTAAAGGGTACTTGTTTTTGATTGTCACTTCATTGAGGGCACGGTAATCTACACATAACCTCTTGGTTCCATCCTTCTTCGGTAGAAATATGACCGGAGCTCCCCATGGTGAGAAACTGGGACGGATATACCCTTTTTCCGATAACTCTCGGATATGATCCTTGAGTTCTGCTAGTTGTTGGGTATCCATCCGGTATGGTCTTTTATATATAGGAGCAGTACCAGGTACTAATTCTATAATGAATTCTACTTCTTGATCCGGTGGCATACCTGGTAACTCCTCGGGAAATACATCTGGAAATTCATTGACCACTTTTATGTCCTCAATAACTACGTCGGTCTTGTTGAGTTGAACATTTCCAGAGGGTACTTGAATAGATGTGAACTCAACTTTTGTTCCATCCGTATGTGTTAGTTCCACTGTTCTCGTTGAGCAATGTATAACTCCTTTGTACTTGGTTAACCAGTCCATCCCCAAGATGATATCTACCCCTTGTGACTCTATCACAATGAGATTTGCAAGGAATTCTACTCCATTAACTCCTAGCTTTACCTTGGGACATATTTGTTTTGTCTTTATTTCTCCTCCAGGAGAATTCACTAATAACACTCGATTCATAGATGTAATTTGTAAGTTGTGCTTGGTTATGAATTCCTTGGCTATGAATGAGTGTGTTGCACCAGAGTCAAACAGAATTGTAGCAGGATAAGTGTTTGCGGAGAACATACCAATCACCACATCTGGTGCCTCCTGTGCTTCCTCCATGGTCACATGATTCACCTTGCCACACACAAGATTCTGTGGCGGAGGAGGCTTCTTGTTGGGACATCGGTTGGCATAGTGTCCCGTTTCTCCACAGTTGAAGCATTGCCCCGTGACCTTGTTCATTGGTGCTTTGTTGCCTGGCTGTGCATTTGGAGGATTTGACCCTGCAGGACGAGGTTGGAAAGCAGGACGTTGTTGTTGCACTTGTTGTCTCTGCTGTTGTGGTTGAAAATTTGGATTCCTAGCAGCAGGGTTGTAGTTCCTCTGAAACTGATTGGGAGCTATAGGTCGATTCATTGCTCCTGTCGGCGGTGATGAGAAACGGGGCCGACTGTTGCTGCTAGAAGCCTGTTCTTGCCAATTCATTTTCCTCTTTCGCTCTTCAACTAACTTCTGTCTTTTTCTTTCCACTATGAAAGCCTTGTTGATGAGCTTTTGGAAACTTTCATAGTCACTTGAGGACATAGCATACTGTATTTCTGAGTTCAATCCCTCAATGAAACAATCTTGTTTCTTTTCGTCCGTGTCTATGTCTCCCGGAGCATAGCGAGATAACTGTGTGAACTTGGTAAGGTACTCTCGCACGGACATGCTACCTTGTTTCAGGTTGAGGAACTCCTTCCGCTTGTTCTTGATCTCTCCTGTTGTAACATAGTGATTGCGGAAGGCAAGCTTGAACTCATTCCATGAGATACTGTCTGGATCCTCATGGGCTTCTTTGTATGCCGTCCACCAGTCCGCTGCAGACCCACATAGTTGGTGAGAAGCAAAAAGCACTCTCTCACGTCCTGGGCACTGTATGATCTGCAACTTGTTCTCAACATTCTTGAGCCAATCATCAGCTTCCAATGGCTCTATAGCGTTGTCGAACCTTGGTGGTTGAGTGCTTAGAAACTCATTCAATTTGGGTTGACGCGGTGCATTCTGAATTTGTGGTTGCATGTTGGCCACCACTTGTGTCAAGTTCTGAAGGAGTTGGTTTTGCATGTTCATATCTGTTGTATAACCTCTCCATCTGCTCTGCGTGCAACTCGTGGATGCCATCCAGGCAAAGGAAACTCTGCAGCCTCATTGTTGTTGTTCCCTTCATTGCGTCTCCTTCTTCCTGCCATCTATTGTGAAAGACTGTGTTTAAAATTAATGTATAGGTGTTCTTTTAAGTGTATTACGTTGTGTACTTACTTCATCAATTCTATACAAGAGTTACTAAAGTTTCTATTTCGTTTACTAGGTGATCATGATTGAAACAAACTAAGCACTTATATTCCTTAATAGATAGTTACATACACTAATGAGGTTGTGAACACAAGCCTATGGCTTTCACAACTCACGTTCATACACTGACATACATTACATCATCATTCTAAACAAGTTCACTAATCAATCATTACACACTAGTCAACACACTACCATACATACGTGCTACACGAGTTACTACATGAACAAGGACACCTATCCTAGTTGTCCCCTTGGTTCTGTGCATCCTTCTGTGGGTTCCCGCCATCACCATCAGGATTGCTAGCCTCTGACTCAGCTGTGGAGGCCTCAGGTGCTGAAGTAATATGAGGGCGTTTGGCTGCCCTACGGTCTGGAGAGTCCGGAGTCCAAGTGTCTCCATCCGAAGCATAGAGATCACTCACTTCTCCATCCCTCATCCTCATCAGTCCACGCATAATGGCCTCCGTCTTCTTCAGAAGGTCCCGGACGTCTTGGAGTTCCTGTTGGCAGTTCTGCAGCCTCGTACTGACGTCCACTCCTACCTGGAGGCTCATATCCATCTGCACTACGTCACAACCTTCATGGATGGGCTCGTAGTTGAATACCGCACTTCCACTTTGTCGCCGAGGGATGTACATGTATTGGGTCCCCTCAAGGCGGCCACGGTTGGTGTAGCTCTGGCAAGTGATTGCCTCCCAAGTGGCGTCCTTCTCAGCCTCTGCCATGGTGGACCTCCATGCTGGCGAGTTGTGAATCTTGAGCAGCTTGTTCTCATAGTAGATCCTCGCCTGCGACTTCCACTCGTCTCATTCTTGTGCGAGAGACTCGAGTGGTGTCGTACTGCACCTCTAGCTTGCCGGTATAACCAGCACAGCGAAGGAGGTGTCTAAGGCGATCCACCATGCCTTTAGTGGACTCCCCGTGGGTCTGGTAGGTGGCGGGGTTGTCCACCTCCTCAGTAGTGCGCTCAGCCAGCTGGTGTCGAGGAACTCGTCCTTCGGTGGACTTACGGGCCGTGAGACGTGTGCGTGCCATCTGTTTCAAGAAAAATTTAAAAATGTGTTAGAAAATAAACAATAATATAATTTTGAGTATAGATGAGGTTAGACAACATATATATAATTTAAATAATCCTCCTTCTAACAAAATATTTAGTAAAATAGTTTTTAATAAAATAGTGATGTCTATCCCGTCCATTTCTAACTAGGTTTGCGTCCTACGGGCAATCTTGGCTCTGATACCACTTTGTCACACCCAGTATTCCATAAGAAATACCCGAGCGTATACTCACATGTATGCCAGGATCAGTTGATTCATACATGTGCCGACAAGAGTGTAATATCATTATATTACAAGCCAAGTTCAACGTACATCATAATATTACATCATAGTACATAAAATATTAACTAATATTACCATACACTAAACACAACAGCGGAAGACTACATCGTGGGTGCTCCAGTTCCACAGGCGTTGCCCGGGGGTTACGCCAACCTAGAACAATTCCTCGGGATCGAAGTCCTCCTCATCAAAGTCTACATCTTCATTTGCACCTGGGCCAACATATGATATCCAACAAAAGCAAGTTTGAGTACCGAAGGTACTCAGCAAGTGTAGGAAAGAATGTTATGAAGGCCAATAGCAAGGGAAGGCTAACCTGGTTAAGCACTATGCATTAATCCTAAGCCTTAGCTTTAATTAGCAACCTATCTTACTAAGTGATAATCCCACCATCATCATAATTAAGTCATTAATGTTAGGTTACACCACCCAACAACCTCTTTTGACTCACATCCATATCTCTCTAATCATGGACAAGTCCAAGCCGCTCTTGACCGTGAGCACGGCTGTCATGATAGTTTGATTCTCTGCAGAGATTGTACCACTTTACCCACATGTAGTGATTTCATCCCCTGTTGCCAGGTGGACTAAGAAACCTCCCTGATATCCGTGGTTGCAAGCCACATTACACACTTCCTTTGGTGTGCGATCAGGAGATCAGTACATGACCTTTACAAAGGGTCTACCGGTAAGTACAAGCCCACTGAGGTTTCACCGCTGTAGTTCCTGGGAGTAACCCTCCCCTACAGAAGCCCCCTCTTGAGCCTTGCAATTCCCAGGGCAGTCAAAAATGGACTCCCATTCCCCGCACCATCCAAACACTCATACTATACCGGCAAACTCCTAATTAATTGGCCAAGCTGCCCCATCTCAGTCTTGTGGTGGCACTGTAAAGCCGGGTTAACGGTTGCATGAACCGGTCCTTAGAACCTAAGACAGGCACTAACTCATTCTCGAGTCTCGTGCACGAAGCACCAACCAAAACATCCAGCCTATCTAGATTCATAACAACATGTCACACACTTGTGTCTTTCATATATTCCACAAGACTAGTATCAACTATGTTTCATTCATTCTCTAAGTTCTAAGTATGCATGACTAAGCACATAAAATGATAACCATCAAATCCTATCTAATTCCCTCCATGGTTTTGCAAGGAAAGATAAAGCAATAAAACTATGGAAACATCCTACACTGGGTTTCATATTAAAGACATCATGCAATTAATCTAACTATTCTTCCTAGAATAGGAGCAAAGTGATCAAGGAACACTTGCCTTTGAAGGAAGGGTGATTCACTTCAAACTCCTGATCTTGAAGGTTATGGAACAGTTCTTGGGTTGGTTCTATCCATACATATGCACACAAAATAACACCAAACATTACATAAGGGTCTTGACAATGCACTTCAATCATAAGTATTTGATTTTATAACTACACTTATGGATTTCATGTCATTTCATGTGAGTTGGAATGAAAGTAGGTTTTAATTGGCTACCTATATCCTTTTACTTTACTATTGCCACAGCCAAACACTCATTTTCAGTTTGTGAGATGCTTTGAATAAATTTTAGAATTTTATAAATATACATGTGAATTTCTTATAATTAATTAAATCCTAGAAATCATTTAAATTATTACTATAATGATTTTCAGAACTCATATTTCTATTTTTCTGCATTTCAGAACCTATTTAAGCATTTAGAACAGTTTCCAAAATTTTCCTTTAATATATACTATTTTTATCTATTTTTCAGTATTTATTTAATACTTAAAAATACATTTTCAGTCATTTAAATAATTATTCTGGACTACAGAAATTATACATGTACAAAAATATGATAACAAAATAATTTTATACCTTTTAAATAAATTTCTGAAATTTTCTGGAATATATGTGATTTTTACTTTGATTTTCAGAAATAATTGTCACTATATAAATAATTTCAGCATTTGTAAACTGTTATTTTTAATTTCAGAATTTTTATTCTGTTTAGAATGTTTTAACAGTGCTTAAAATAAATTTCTAACATTTTCTAGAATTCATTTAGCCTATTTTGATTATTTTCAGAATTAAAAACAGGCTTTTAATTTGATTTGGGCTAATATGTAATAAATTCAAACTTTCTAGGGTTCAATTTGAATTTACAGCACTATTTTATCAATTTCTATAATGTACAGGGGCTATTTGGTTATTTTAAACCGAGTTTACAAATTTCTAATAAGCCTAGGGTTAATTCTGCAAAAATCAGGGGCTATTTCCTATTTTTTTAAATCCCCAGGGACCCCTCTGTGAATTTCCTAACGTTTATAACTATTTTGAATGTGGGCCGTTGGATCTGAGATCAATGGCCCAGATTTAAAATAATCGAATCGGTATGCATATTCTAATCAGAGTCGTTGGCTCAAATCCGACGCACCAGAATCGGCCACGTCGCCCTATACCCGTCTCCCCCGCGTCCGGCGGCCGCGCGATCGCCGGCGAGCGGCGGCGGTGGCCGGAATTTCTCGGTTTCTTTGATTTCTCCACCGTTCTTCGATCTTTTGGTACCAGAAGAAAGAGCGGGAAATGGGGGACTCACCTAGGGGTTCTCGGGGGTCAGAAACGGCCGGAGAGGGCGGTCGACGGCGAGCAGTGACGATCTCCGGCGATCTTCGTCGGCAGGGCTTCCCAAGCGTAGACATTCGATGATTCTTGTCGGGATTTCCTTCTGGATGCCTTGTGATGATGTAGGAGGGATTAGAACCGATTGATCTGAGAGAATTTCGAAGAATTTTGAAGAGGGGCGGTTTTGCCTACCGAGACGAATTGGGCGGTTTGCGTGGGTGATTTTGGCCGGGGCCGGGCTGCTTATATAGAGGATGAAGAGGCGGCGGCGTGGGGCGCGACGGTTGCCACAGGGGCGCGGTGTTTGCACGTGGCCGAAGCCGTTTTTGTTCACATGCGATAATAGACTTTGAGAGGAAGAGAGAGAGAAGTCGACGACGGTTTTGGTGGGGAAAGAACTGACGGCTGGGCCCTGGTGGCAGTGGGGGAGGAGAGGGGAAGGGTTTTGGCGCATGCTTTTGTATAATTTTGGTTGTTACAGTGGAGAAATAAGGACAAGACAAGTGTGTCCCAGGGTGAACCTAGACATTAATGGGGTGGTATTTACTGCCAACCTCATAGTGATAGATTCACAAGGGATATATATTATTTTGGGCATGGATTGGTTGACCAAACATAAGGGAATCATCCATTGTTCGACCAGAACGGTGGAACTAACTCACCCTAGTGGCACAAGAGTAAAGTTCATAACACTACAAGAGCCTAGGAGGGACATTAAATTAAATCAAGTTGAGGTGAAAGTGGAGAAGATCAGGATCATTAGGGAATATCCAGATGTTTTTCTAGAGGAGTTGCCAGGTATGCCTCCCGATCGTGAAGTGGAATTCGCGATTGAGCTAGTGCCTGGAACAGCTCCGATATACAAGAGACCTTATCGGATAGACTCCAAGCAGCTGGGGGAACTCAAGGATCATTTAAGAGAATTGACGGAGAAGGGGTATATTCGTCCTAGTTCCTCACCATGGGGAGCTCTAGTGATATTTGTGCCCAAGAAGGACGGAACTTAAAGGTTATGCGTAGACTACCGTGCCTTGAATGAAGTAACCATCAAGAACAAGTACCCATTACCCCGCATTGAAGACTTGTTTGATCAGTTGAGGGGAGCCTGTGTGTTCTCAAAAATTGATCTCAGGTCGGGATACCACCAACTTAAGATAAGGCAAACTGATATTCCAAAGACAGCCTTCGTATCTCGTTACAGACTGTATGAATACACCGTCATGCCTTTCGGACTAACTAATGCCCCGGCATACTTCATGTATCTCATGAACAAGGTATTCATGGAATATCTGGACAAATTTGTGGTGGTTTTCATAGATGACATTCTCGTCTTCTCCAAAGATGAAGAGGAACATGAGAAACATCTAAGGTTGGTGCTACAGAAGCTGAGAGAACACTAACTATATGCCAAGTTGAGCAAGTGTGAGTTTTGGCTGAAGAGAGTTCCCTTCTTAGGACATATAATCTCGGAGGGAGGAATCTCCGTAGATCCCGCCAAGATCGAGGATATACAGAAGTGGAAGACCCCTGAGAATGTCGGGGACGTTCGAAGCTTCTTGGGATTGGCTGGATACTATCGACGGTTTATTGAGGGATTCTCCAAGATCTTGAGACCCCTCACCAAACTGTTGGAGAAGGGAATCACATTCACATGGACGCTGCAGTGCGAGACGAGTTTTCAGGAGCTAAAGAAAAGATTGACAACAGCCCCAGTGCTAGTTATGCTAGATATGCAGAAGAACTTTTCGGTGTACTGCGATGCCTCTGGAAACGGGTTGGGATGTGTTCTCATGCAAGAAGGGCATGTCATGGCTTATGCATCCCGGCAGCTCCGGAAACACGAGAAGAACTATCCTACACATGACCTAGAACTAGCCGCAGTGGTACACGTGTTGAAAATTTGGTGGCACTACTTGATGGGGAAGAGGACAGAGATATATACGGATCATAAGAGTTTAAAGTACATATACACACAGCCAGATCTCAACCTCAGACAAAGGAGATGGTTAGAGCTAATCAATGACTTTGATGTGGGCATCAACTATCATCCTGGGAAAGGAAACGTCGTGGCAGATGCTTTAAGTCGGAAAGTGCAGGTCAATAAGTTGAGCTTAAAGGACATGCCTGCAGAATTGAAGGACGATGTTATAAGGCTCAATCTATTCCTGGTGAATAGTGGTGAAGCCATCGCCATGGAAGTGGACTCCACACTAGAGCAGGACATACGCGATGGTCAAAAGAATGACGAGAAGATACAAGAAATCAGACAACTCATCAAGGAAAATAAAGCCCCTGGATTCAGAGAGGATGAACAAGGGACGGTGTGGCACGGGAAAAGAATCTGTGTGCCTGAAGTAAAGGAGATCCGTGAATTTATTTTGAAGGAGGCTCACGATTTCGACTATTCCATTCATCCTGGGAGTACGAAGATGTACCAGGACCTCAAGAGCAGGTATTGGTGGTATGGCATGAAGCGAGATGTCGCGGAACATGTTGCCCTATGTGACACATGTCAGTTGGTGAAAGCGGAACATCAACGACCCGCGGGATTATTGCAACCACTCAAAGTGCCTGAATGGAAATGGGAAGAAATCGGTATGGATTTCATAGTGCGATTGCCTAGGACCCAATCAGGATACGATTCGATATGGGTCATCGTCATCAGGCTAACCAAGGTAGCTCATTTCATCCCCGTGAAAGAAAGCTATAGCGGATCCAAATTGGCGGAGTTGTACATGTCAAGGATCGTGTGTTACCATGGAGTGCCAAAGAAGATAGTGTCGGATCGAGGGACACAGTTCACCTCAAGGTTCTGGCAGAAGTTGCATGAAACCATGGGAACCCATCTAAATTTTAGTTCTGCCTATCATCCCCAAACTGACGGGCAAACGGAAAGAACCAATCACATCCTTGAGGATATGCTGAGAGCGTGTGCACTAAAAAACAATCGGAGTTGGGATAAGAACTTACCGTATGCGGAGTTCTCCTATAACAACAGCTATCAGGCTAGTATGAAGATGTCACCATTTGAAGCTTTGTACGGGAGGAAGTGTAGAACTCCACTATTTTGGAACCAAACGGGGGAAAGCAAAGTTTTTGGACCCAAAGTACTACAAGAAGCCGAGGCGAAAGTGAGGGAAATCCGCAACAACTTGAGGATAGCACAAACACGACAAAAGAGCTATGCCGATGTACGGAGAAGAGAGCTAGTTTTCAACGTGGGGGACTATGTCTACCTCAAGGTGTCCCCTATTCGAGGACTTCGTCGGTTCAAGGTGAAAGGGAAGTTATCACCTCGATACATCGGACCCTTTCAAGTTCGGGAGAGGAAAGGTGAAGTGGCATATCAACTAGAATTACCGCCTCGCCTATCGGAGGTGCACGATGCATTCCATGTCATAGCTCAAGAAATGTCTGAGGACGCCTGAAGAGATGTTACCCATGAATGAGGTCGACGTAGCCGAGGATCTGTCTTATGCCGAGCAACCGGTCAAGGTTTTGGAGACAATGGAACGCATCACAAGAAATAAAAGAATCCGGATGTGCAAGGTGCAGTGGAAGCATCACTCGGAAGAGGAAGCCACATGGGAGCGAGAAGACGAGCTTAAGGCACAGTTTCCAGAATTGTTTTCTTAGAACCACCAATCTCGAGGACGAGATTTCTTTTAAGGGGGGTAGAGCTGTAACACCCCAAAACCTGTTAAGAGGAGAATTTAAAATTTTTTTGGACGTATTGCATGTGGTGCAGAAATTCAAATTCAAATAGGAATTCAAATTAAACTCAAAACAGAAAAGAAAAAAAAAAACAAACCTCCCCGGCCAGTAGGCCGAAACCCACCAGCCGGCCCACCTCACCCCGCGCCAGCCCGCAGCCGCGCGCCCGCTTCCCTCTCACTGACATGCGGGGCCCGCCTGTCATCCCCGACCTCCCGCTCGCGCCGACCTCGGACTCTTCCGCGCGCGCACGCGATCGTAACCGACCTGGATTTCCGCGCCCCTCAGCCCGACTCCCGGTCCCAAAAGACTCAAACTCGATCTAAACAAACCCTCCGCCCTCCTCCGGCTATATAAACACCGGCATCTTCCCGATTTTCACCCACGATCAGCCGTTTTTCCTTCCGGTGAGAACCCGAGTTTCTCCGGACCAATTTCGCTCGATCTTCGCTCGGGATTTCTGATCTAACGCGCTGATCTTGATCCCCCGCCTCCGGGGAATCACGCAGGTGCAGAAAACTCGGTGGTTTGCGCTTCAAACACAGCGCCGATGAGCATCGCCGTGAGTTCACCTCGGATCTCATCGCCGACCGCTTTCCAGGACCTCCGAGCTCAAGAAAACCCCCGAGGTGAGATCCCCGACCTCCCCTCTACCGATCTATGCCATGAAATCCCAGTTTTAGGAAGAATTGACGAAGACCCAAAGTTTTTCGGCGAGATCGCCACCGGGCAGCGCCGCCCGCGCTCGATCAGAGCGACGTGGCCGCTTGTGCGCCGTCTATTTTAAATCGCACGGTAGAATTTAAATCCCCGCGTACCGGTTCGACGTTATAATCTCAGCCGTCTGTTTTAAATCGGACGGTCCACGTCAGCCCCGCGTTATAAAGGCCGGGATTCTTACGCGCTACCCCCTGGGGATCTCGGAAAATACGAGCTAGCCCCGGAAACTTCAGATCTAGCCCCTGGAACTTCAGAAATTCATGTAAATTCAATTAAAAATCAGTTTTAGCCCCTGGACTTAATAAAAATTAGGAAAACCCCTCTGTTATGTGTAGTTAGACCCCTGGAAATTTATGAAATAATATAATAGACCCTGTAGTGGGGTGAGTTTACCTTTTTAACCCTATGTGATATTAAATTTAGGAATTTGAATATGTGATTAGTATTTAAAATTTAAAAGATGGGACAAACACATTGTAAATTCAAATTTAAACTTTCCTAGCACTTGGAAAACTTTGGAGTGAGATAAAAATAGATTTTTGGCTGAAATGAATCTGTCTAATTGATTATTCACATTTATTAGTTATAGGGACACATTTTTAGGCTAGGAAATAATTCTGAAAATTGGTAAAATAAATGTAAAATAGTTCACATCAGAGGAGAAGTTCAAAAATATATTATTTAATATTTTAGATCAGAACCTATTCTGTTTAGATAATGTGTCTTACTATTTTCATAATAAAGTTCACAATTAGGTATAGAAAATAAATCTTAAAATATAGGAAAATAGGTATGCATAACTAGAAAATGATAAATGAAATCTCCAAAATCCAAAGATTTCAGTTTAGGATTTGGTAGAAGATTTGAAAACCCATTTGGAGTAGGAAAATACCTTCCATGCATACTTGGTAGCTAAGATGTGTATCAATTGAATATAAGGAATTTGTTTAAATTAGAAATTCATATATAATGTGCAAACAATAAATCTGAATACAAAAGTAAGAAATCATATGCACATGTTTAAAAGTGCATGTAAGCCCAAAATCAACACACATATAGAGTAACCACAACACATAGAAATGTGAATGACTTTCATAAATGTGAATGTGTGGTTTGTATGAAGTGAAAGTGTGAACTATGTCTTATGGATTGTTGTTTTCTTTTGCTATGTGTGATGGTATGAGTAGAACCTGTTCCAGAGCAAGTTCTTCCTTTCCAAGACCAAGACTTTCCATTCTCAGAGCAGCAAGAAGAAGGCAAGTGTCCTTTACCACTTTGTTCCTATACTAGGATGTGTAGATAGAATTATTTGCATTGTCAATTGAAATATGAAACCCATGCTAGGAAGTTTCCCTAGAATTGCATTACCTTGTTTTCCTTGTAGCTTGGGATGGGATTTTGCTTTATTATGTCATATTACTTATGCTTAGCCATGCTTAGAATGGGATAAGTGGGATGTGATATCATCAAATTGTTGACCTTATTCTTGAATGAGATATTATGAGTTATGTAGAGGTAGGGATCAAGGCAAGTTGGTTGTTTTGGTTGGTGCTGGGTGCACGAGACTCGGGTTTGTGTTTAGCACTTGCCTGGATCCTAAGGACCGATTCATGGAGCATGTAACCTGGCTTTACCGTGCCAACCACATGCTGAGATGGGACAGCTTGGCCAATTAATTAGGTGTATCCCCGGCGTAGTATGGGTGTGTTGGATGGTGCGGGGAATAGGTGTCAGCTGGACTACCATATGAACCGCAAGGCTCAAGAGGGGGCCACTGCAGCGGGGTTGGAGCCTCTTGTATGCTGTTAGGGGTGAAACCTCAGTGGGCCCACGCTCGTTGGGAATCCCTTTGTAAAGGCTTCGTAGTGATCTCCTGGCTACACACCTGGGAAGTGTGAATGTGGTTCGTGGCCACTGGCATAATGGAGGTTCTTTTAGTCCACCCGACAACGGGGGATGAAATCACTACATGTGGGTACAGTGGTGCAAACTCTGCAGAGTCAAAACTGTCATGACAGCCGTGCTCACGGTCAAGAGCGTCTTGGACTTATTCATGATTAGAATATGATGACCTTGGAGGTTGTGGATGTTAAGCGGGGAGCTTAACATTGGAAATGATGTTATGGTTATTTGATTATGATGATGGGATGGGAGATTGGGACCATTTCACCTGTGTAGTAATGTAGGTGCTTAATAAGCTAAGGTGGTAGGCAATAATTGCGTAGTGCTTCAACCATGAGTTCAACCTCTCCTTGTTCTAGCCATGCATGACATAACTTTCCCACACTTGCTGAGTACCAACGGTACTCAACCTTGCATATTTGTTGGTTTATATTGCTGCTCAGGTCAAAAGATTGATGTGGTGTTTAATGATCAAGACTTTGGACCCGAAGAAGATTTCTAGGTTCATGGAGTCCCCCGGGCAACGCCTGTGACGGAGCCAACAAGAATAATATTTCCGCTGCTGTTTTATTTACATATTATGAACTTATTATCGTCCATCGAGACGTATGCTATGTAAGACTTATTTATATTCAACACCTGGCTTGTAATAAATGATGCTTCACTATTTGTCATCACATGTATGAGAAAATGATCCTGGCATACATGTGATATTCAATCGGTTGTTCTTCGGAGAAACCGGGTGTTACAGATAGCATCTTTAAGATGCCACTTGAGGATTCCCGAGTAGAGGAGGTTGCATGAGTGGTAGCTGCAGCCTCAGATCTTGGCTCCTCTTGAGCTCTCTTGGATCTTCTTTCTTCTCCGGGTGAGGCAGGAGCAGAAGGAGCAGAATATATAGTGGGCTTTTGGGGCCTAAGTCTAGTGTGAGGCACATCCTTTACGAACTCCAATCCTGTCACTTTCTCAATCATGAACATTATTTAGGGTGCATAGCCGCAAGACCGGATGGGATTGATAGAGATATTGACAATGTCATTGTAGGTGTACTCAAACACATTGAATTTTCTGTTCTTGCTTATGACCTTCATCAAAGTTCTGAGGGTGCACTGAATAGTCCCTGCATCTCCCTCTTTGGGAGCTATAGTATTCCTCAATATCCGATTGAGGACTACAAAGAAGGGCTTCATGTATTTGGTGGTGGGAGGCTTGAATGGCATTCGTGTATCATAGAGAAAGTCCAGCTGATCTTTCTCCAGTGGTTTCAGGTTGTGAATCACAAGTTCATTGTCTAAGGTGTCCTCAAGATGAAGGATCCTTGCAAATTCTTCATATGTGACACTGTACTGAGACCCATGTGTCATCCAAACCATCCTGTCGTTGTCATCATGAGCGAAGTAGAGAGTGGAGTAGAATTGCGTGCTGACTTCGTCATTCCAGCACACTGGAAGGAGAATAGTTCTTTTAGTCCATGAAGCTCGAGGGCTTTCACAACCTCCTGATAAGCTTGACATCTCTTGGACTGTAGATAATCAATATCAACCCACTGACTTTCGACAACGGGATGCTTCATCCTCCGATACACATGTTCATAGTAATCAGCATGAAAATTACTCCAAAATCTGGGGTCAGCTGACTCTCTGGGCTGATTATACACTTCTGCTTTTCTGAACTTCTCAGCTAGTTCACCCCCTTTTCCAGTGTAATCATTATCTGAAGGTTGCCTGTTGCGATGAACGGGATTTTTCATTTTCAGAGGCCCAATGGGGCCACTAGCAAGCCCCTTCCCTTTATTGAGAGTCCTCTTAGATCCTAAGGAGCTCTCGGCCATAGCCTTCCCTCGAGGCTTCTTCACAATTACTTTCCTCTTCTTAGGAAAATTTTCGTCAGAAGGTGAAGAGTGGACATTGACATCATGTATTTTCTTCATCACTCCCTCCTTGGCTCTCCCCACTCTTTCACGTTGAACCTCTTCGTCAAGGTGAAAAGAGCTGTCATCTGAGCCTGAAGACATGGTGCCTGATAAGGAGTTCAAGGATTAGATGCGAATGGACTCATTATCGACTTCAAATGGGAATATAGGGGTTCAACTGTCAGAGACTGGACTTGTCCGGTTTCAGAATGCGGACTTGTCCGGTGGACCGGACTTGTCCGCATCTGTGCGCTGGACTAGTCCGGCCTGGCATAAGAACCCTAATGTTTCATTTGAATCAAACCTCCTATCTATGGACACAAAGGCAGGAAAGTGGTAGGAATGCATCTATTGAGGCAATGTACATCCTTTTGAAATCAAAGGAAACTAGCTAGAACTAGAAAAGTTGAGATTTTGGTTTTAGGGCGGAATTTACCAAGATTTGAAGATTCACGTCGAAGGAGCAAGAGTCTATCCGGATGAGTCCAGAGAGTAGAATCCACTCGTCGAGGAGAGGCTTTTTCACGGAGAAAACTCCGAGTTTGAGGGCTCAACTCGAAAATCACTTTGGGAGCTAGGGTTTAGGAGAGGGGGTGAGACAAAGTGCTTATGAGTGGAGAGGGAGGGGTTTGGTCCGGCCAACTACTTCTATATGCGACTGACCGGACTAGTCCGGTCATGGTAGCGGACTAGTACGGTGCCCCTGAATTAACCTAAATGTGTCGTCTGTCCGGACTAGTTCGGTCGACAACCGGACAAGTCCGGTTCCAACAGACTTGATGCAGATAGTATAGTTTAGAGGTGATCCAAGAACACTAATTTTTGCAAATAATCTTGGTAATTATGACCAGTGGGCAAGCAACACTCAACCAATGGTCATATTTCACAAGATTTCTTCATTAAAATAGTTTTCTTAGAAGAAAAAGAGATGAGGAGCGGTTTTTACAATAAAATGTAACATTTGAGGTTGCAACCAGGTATGCAACGTTTCAAGCCACATTTCGAGGGTCAAGAATATTAAGTTCATTTCTTAGCTCACAAAATCTTTTCTCATCTAATGGTTTGGTAAAAATATCTGCTAGTTGTTTTTCAGTTCTAACATGTGAAATTTCAATGTCACCTTTTAATGAGTGATCCCTAAGAAAGTGATGACAAATATCTATGTGCTTAGTTCTTGAGTGCTCTACTGGGTTGTGTGCAATTTTTATCGCGCTTTCGTTATCACATAGAAGCGGGATATGATTTAGATTGTAGCCGTAGTCTCTAAGAGTCTATCGCATCCAAAGTAGTTGTGCACAACAACTACCTGGTGCAACATACTCTGCTTCCGCTGTTGAAAGAGCAATAGAGTTTTGCTTTTTAGATGACCAAGAAACTAGGGATCTGCCAAGAAATTGTTAGGTCCCTGAAGTGCTCTTTCTATCGACTTTGCATCCTGCATAGTCGGCATCGGAATAACCTATCAAGTTAAACTTGGATCCTTTGGGATACCAAAGGCCCAAGTTTGGTGTGTGCACAAGATACCTTAGGATTCTTTTTACAGCAATTAAGTGACACTCTTTAGGTGCGGCTTGAAACCTTGCACACATGCATACGCTAAGCATAATATCTGGCCTAGATGCACATAAGTAAAGTAAGGAGCCGATCATTGACCTATATACCTTTTGGTCCGCATTTGGACCTTCTTCATTGAGATCGAGATGTCCGTTGATTGCCATGGGTGTCTTGATGGGCTTGGCTTTGTCCATATTGAATTTCTTGAGGATGTCCTGTGTGTATTTGGTTTGGCTTATAAATGTGCCTTCTCTCAGTTGCTTCACTTGGAATCCCAAGAAGAACTTCAATTCACCCATCATCAACATCTCGAACCTATCTGTCATAATTTTGCTAAATTCCTCACAGAAAGACTTGTTAGTGGATCCAAAGATAATATCATCAACGTAAATTTGACATACAAATAGATGATCATCAAAATGTTTAGTGAAGAGTGTATAGTCAGCTTTACCAATTTGAATCCATTTTGAGTTAGAAAATCTCTAAGGCACTCATACCAAGCTCGAGGAGCTTGTTTGAGGCCATAGAGAGCCTTACGCAGTTTATAGACGTGGTTAGGATACTCTTGGTCTTCGAATCCTGGTGGCTGCTCCACATAAACTTCCTCCTTTATCGGACCGTTGAGGAAGGCACTTTTGACGTCCATTTGATACAACTTAAAATTATGGTGAGTAGCATATGCCAATAAAGTACGAATGGACTCAAGTCTAGCTACAGGAGCGAAGGTTTCGTCGAAGTCCAAACCTTCGACCTGAGAATAACCCTTGGCCACCAGCCTCGCTTTATTTCTTGTTACTACTCCATGTTCATCTTGCTTGTTCCGAAAGACCCATTTGGTTCCAACGATGTTCGTCCTTGGTCTTTCCACCAGCTTCCACACTTCATTTCTTTTGAAGTTGTTCAATTCTTCTTGCATTGCCATCACCCAGTCTGGATCCCTTAAGGCTTCGTCTACCCTGTATGGTTCCAGAAAAGAGACAAAAGAATAGTATTCACAAAAATTTGCAACGCGAGATCTAGTAGTTACTCCATTAGCAATATCACCAATGATATTGTTGACAGAATGGTCTCTTTGTACACTCTGATGTACTCTTGGGTGAGGGACTTGTGTAGCTGCTTGTTCTTCATCATCTTCATGTTCATTGTCTCCCCCTAGATCATTGCTTCCATGATTATCTTGATCTTCCTCCACTTGATCTTGTGTAAAAGCTCCCCCTTGATCATTGCTCCCTTGTTGAGGTTCACCTTGTGCATTTGAGTCTTGCGTTTGCCCTTGTGGTAGAATATCACCAAGTGCCATTTTCTTCAGCGCTTCACATGGAGCTTCCTCTTTATCTAGCATACACTTATCGACTTGCTCCACTTGTGAGCCGTTAGTTTCATCGAACAGTACGTCACGTGCTACTTCAACAAGGCCGGACACCTTGTTGAAGACACGATAGGCGTAGGCATTCGATTCATAGCCGAGAAAGAACCCTTCATCAGACTTCGAAGCAAACTTCGAAGCCCTCGGTTTCTTGTTCAGAATAAAACATTTACAACCAAAAACTTTGAAATAAGAAACATTAGGCTTTTTACCGGTAAGGAGCTCATATGGAGTTTTCTTCAGTAGTCGGTGAAGGTACAGTCGACTTGTGGCATGACAAGCAGTGTTCACCGCTTCTGCCCAAAATCGGTCTGATGTCTTGTATTCGTCCAACATTGTTCTTGCCATTTCAATCAATGTTCCGTTCTTCCTTTCAGCCACCCCGTTTTGTTGAGGGGAGTAGGGTGCCGAGAACTCATGCTTTATCCCTTCTTCATTGAGATACTCTTCAACTTGTGTATTCTTGAATTCTGTCCCGTTGTCACTTCTGATGTTCTTCACGGTTGATGAGAATTCGTTCTGGGCTCTTTTCAGGAACTTCTTGAGGATTCCCTGAGTTTCTGATTTATCATACAAGAAAAATACCCAGGTAAATCTTGAAAAATCATCAACAATTACTAAACCGTATTTGTTACCGCCGATACTTATGTAAGCAATTGGACCAAATAGATCCATATGAAGAAGTTCCAGTGGTCTTGTAGTGGTCATTATGTTCTTGGCGGGGTGTGGTGCTCCTACTTGTTTTCCCGCCTAGCAAGCGCTGCATGGCCTGTCTTTCTCAAAAACCACATCCTTTAGGCCTCGGATGTGACCACCTTTTAGAAGTTTCTGCAGATTTCTCATCCCAACATGGGCTAGCCGTCTATGCCACAACCATCCCATGTTGGTTTTAGCAACCAAGCAAGTGTTGAGTTCGGCTTTATCTTTGTTGAAATCAACAAGATAAAGCTTTCCCTTCAACATTCCCTTGAATGCAATCGAGCCATCGCTTCTTCTAAAAACGGTCACACCCTCATTAGTGAATAAACAGTTATAACCTTTGTCGCATAGTTGAGATATTGACAAAAGGTTATAATCCAGGGAGTCTACATGTAAAACATTAGATAAAGTGTGTTGAGGAGATATTTCAATGTTACCGCTACCAAGGACCTTTCCTTGGCTGTTGTCTCCAAAGTATATGCCTTCACTTGGATCCTCGTTGTACTCGTACTCCACATACATATCTCTCTCTCCGGTCATGTGATTTGTACATCCACTATCTAGCACCCACTTAGATCCACCGGAGGAGTAAGCCTTTTTCTTGCCTTCTTTAGCCATAAGGCAAGTATGGTTGTTCATATCCCGTCCTCCCATGTTTGGGAAGAATGTAGCTCTCATGGTGGGTTTCTTAACGGCAATGGTGGCCATCTCCTCTTCTTCATCGGAGGAGGACTCATCGTTTGAGTCCCACTCCTTGCCAATGTGAGCCTGATGAGCTTGTCTCCTTTTTCTGAAATTTTCCTTCTCATGTGCTTTTGTTTCCTTCTTGTTCTTGTTTTCTTCATAAGTACAGTCCACCATGAAGTGACCATACTCTCCACAATTATAGCAAGTACGTCGAGCCTTGGATTTTCCTTTATCCTTGCTTTTCCCTTCATTTGAGTTGTTGCCATGTCTTCTCCTCATCATGCGCTTGAACTTTTTGATAAAGAGTACCATCTCCTCATCATCTAGGTTGGTACTCACGTCGCTTGTATCTCCGTCATCTTGGTCTTCACGGGTTTCTATGAGTTTGGGTCTGCACGTTGCTTTGAGAGCAACTTCTTCCTTTTTTGAAGAGGTGAGCTCGGCTAAGTCTTTGACGTATTGAGCCTCCTTCTCCATCATTTCATGATTTATGATCTTCCCCAATAACTCATCGGGAGTCATTTTATGAAACCCAGGGCTTTCTCTAATCATTGAGCAAAGTGTGACGTTTCTTGGCATGAAGGCTCTAATCATCCTTTTGACCACCTTGTGATCAGTCCATTTCTTACTTCCATAGGCACGGATTTTGTTGATGAGTGCCTTTATCCGGTTGTACATGTATTGAGGTGATTCGCCTTCTTCAATAGCAAATCTCCCCAACTCTCCTTCAAGCATCTCAATTTTGGCTTCACGTACAGACCTATTTCCTTCATGAGCTGTTTTGAGTGTATCCCAAATTTATTTTGCACTCTCTAGTCCATCTATCTTGGTGAATTCTTCTCTGCTCAGTGACGATGTGATTACTGCAACGACTTGTGCATTTCTGTGAATCTCTTGTTCTTGTTCCGGAGTGAGTTCTTCATCCATGTCTGGGATATCTATTCCTGTGCAGACAACATGCCAAAGGCTGGGATTCAAGGATATTAGATGCATTTTCATGTTGTACTTCCACATGGTATAGTCACTTCCGTCAAACTGCGGGGGCCTTCCCATAGGAATGGAGAGATAATGATTATTTGAATTGAGACGGTTGTAGTTGTAAGGATATCGGGAGTAGTCGTGATGACCACTCCCCATCGTCTTTTCTTCCTCTTTTCCCTTTTGTGCCATTAATTTCTTTCTCAGTAGTGCCTTTAGTTGTCTCACTTCTTCATCGTCATGTGGACTTTCTTTCAGCACATTGAAGGCTTTGGCTTCTTGCTCCTCATCGTTGTTGTTCGTCTTCGGGATATCGTTGTTCTTCTTAGAGGCCATTGATCTCTCCGAGATGTGAGTCTCGTTGATGGAGAACTTGGCTCTGATACCAATTGAATGTGGCCTAGAGGGGGGGTGAATAGGCCTTATAGAGTTTCCTGCACACTTAAAGTAGTTGTCAAAAACTTGATTGACCGGACTAGTCCGGTTGTGTGAGCGGACTAGTCCGGTGTGCCTGAAGTGTGTAGATTGTATAAGTGTTGTGCAGGAGAATTAACTTGTTTAGCAGCGGAAATAAGAACAACAATTATTCTATTTTGATTTTACAATGTGAGGTGTGATTATGCCCGTGAATGAGACTTAGCAACTCAAATTATGAAGTTTAGCAACTAGATGTTATAATCAACAAAACAAGGAGGCATGCGAGACACAAATTTTACCGAGGTTCAATCTCACCAAGAGATCTACGTCCTCGTTGAGGAAGCTAACACAGAGCCGGGTCTCTAACCCTTTCCCTCTTCAAGTCACCACACAAGGGCGACTTGACTCCACTAGCACGGGTAATCACCGAGTTTGTGGGGCAACCTCACACGTTGAGGGCTCCCACAAGAATTACAATGAGAAAGCGATCAAATACACTCAAAAAGATTACAATGCAGAATATGAGTGTAGAGAGATCAAACCCCAAGAGCTCACAACAAAGGAACGACGATCTCCCAATCCCAAATCCAAGTGTTTGATTGATTTTCACCTTTTTGCACCTTAGATGTGTGGGGAGATGTGTTTTTGGGCTCTTGGGACAGGTGGCGGCGCTAGGGTTTTTGTTTCAAGCAGTATGATTCGTGTCTCTCGGTTGGAAGGCCATGGACTCAACCATTTATATGGTTTTCAAAAAGGTTATCGTTGTAAAATCTAATACCGGACTAGTCCGGTATATGATCGGACTTGTCCGATCTACTTCTAGTGGGTTAACCGGACTAGTCCGGTCTAAAAACGGACTTGTCCGGTGCTATGTGAAGTGGGGTTCCAGAAAGTTTAGTGGACTAGTCCTGTCGCATGGATGGACTAGTCCGCAGTCCTCTAAAGAGGACAACAGAAACATGAGCGGACTAGTCCGGTCTAAAACCGGACTTGTCCGGTTGCATTCCAGTAAGCTGACCGGACTAGTCCGGTCCATGAACGGACTAGTCCGGTGTCCAGTGGATTTTAGTTGATTATTAAACCCGTTACCCTTACGCAAAATCATGAGCTCTTGGGATGTGTCTCTCACACACACCCTATACATTTACATCTACTTTGCTCTTCTAAATTCCACTAAAATCTTCCTTTTCGGGCAACACTCTATTTTTCACCTTTTTGTGTGCACCAAGCTAGTTCACTTTGTTTGTCCTGCAATCATTTCATTAGGATCTCATATGCCTGTCATCAATTCTCCAAAACCCACAAGGGATACCCTAGATGCACTTTCATCTACACCGACGTTGACTGGGCGGGTTGCCCGGACACCCGCCGGTCCACCTCCTGCTACGCCGTCTTCTTGGGCAGCAACCTCGTCTCCTGGTCCTCGAAGCGGCAGCACGTGGTGTCCCGCTCGAGTGCCGAGGCGGAATACCACGCCGTGGCCAACGGCGTGGCCAAGTCCTCCTGGCTTCAGCAGCTTTTTCAGGAGCTACACTCCCCCTCGCCCGGAGTACGTTGGTCTACTGCGACAACGTCAGCGCCGTCTACCTCTCCACCAACCCAGTACAGCATCAGCGCACGAAGCACGTGGAGATCGACCTTCACTTCGTTCGTGAGCGGGTGTCTCTCGGGGAGGTGCGAGTCCTGCACGTTCCGACGTCGTCGCAGTTCCCCAAACATCTTCACCATGGGACTCCCTTCGACGGTGTTCACCGAGTTTCGGTCCAGTCTCAACATCTGCCGTGGCTAGATGTTGGGACTGCGGGGGGTGTTGGACAGTACGTGTATTAGGGGGCAGGGGCATTTTAGTCCGTTGTATTAGGGTTGCTTAGCCCTTAAGCTGTCCCCCTATATATGTATCTCCCTGATAGGCTGTTAATGAATTAATCACTTTTCCCTAATCTAATTCGGAGCACTCGACCCTGGGGATCGAGATTCCACGGAAGGCATCCCCAACCTGACGCACGGCGATCCTGATGTCATCCAGGTTCGGCATCTTCCGCAGCAACTCCGCCCTCCACTGCGGCTCCAAGAAGAGTGGGGCACAGGAAGCTGGGAAAGTCAGGTCGCCGCCATTGATGAAGTCGCCGCTCACCCTTGCCACCATCTCGTACAACATCTCCTCAGATGGGTTGGAGCCAAGACCCGTCTCCAACCTGGTGCAGTCGTGCTCGCCGTTGTAGTACCACGCCGGACGACTGCGCTGTTGCAAGGGCGCAACGCGGCGTGACAGGAAGTCTGTCAGCACCGTCAGGGACGTCAGCCCCTCGTTGGCTAGAAACCGGAACCACTCCAAGACCGGCGCGTACTCCGGCTCCAGTTTCGGGATCTCCTCCCAGAAGCGACGTTCGGTGGTCGGGCCAGTAGTTGGCAGCTGAAGGCGATCATGCTCGTCGGTCTTCACAATCACCCAGTTCTCCCTCTAGCCTTCCCACCTCGCTGCGCTGAAAGGAAGAAGGTACCCAGAGACCTTAAGATCCTTGCAGCGATGCTCGAAATAGTACGCCCCCAGCTGATTCTTCGAGCCGTGCCAGTCGTCCCGCAGCACGAAGAAGTAGCGGAAGAGCGTCACCGAAGCGCGTACTCCCACGAACATCTCGCAGAAGTGCACGAAGACGGCGGCCATCGCGAAGGAGTTGGGGGAGAGGTGATGAAGCTGGAGACTGTACGTCTCCAGCAGCGTCACGAAGAAGGAAGAAATTGGCGGGACGAACCCCGCCAAGGCGTAGGCGGTGAAGAAAACAATCTCCCTCGTATCCAGACACAAGGGGAAAGATCCTCGCCGGAGCCAACACTTCTGCTCCTACGCTTGCCAGCCCAACAGCTTGCGTACAACCCCGAGCTCAGCCGACCGGGCGAGACGCGGCAGAGTCAGGTTGGAAGCCATGGAAGACGAAGGCGCAAGAGCTCGAAGAAACAAGGAGGGCTCAGGCGTGGGGAAGTGCGAAGGGAAGTCTGCGATGCAGATGAGATCCCCTTTTAAACTTCCCATACTCGATTCAAAGCGATTTGAAACTCTTCGAATACGCTGCTTGGGATAACCGCTTCAGCTCCAAGCCCTTGAGTCCATGACAAGCGGGCCCAGGCCATCCTACAGAAGCGGTGGACCAGGTTGTCAGCCCCCAGGCGGAGATCCCGGCGCTTCTTGACAAGATGCTGCGACGTGCGCTGCGACGTGCAGTAGTGGCAGCCTTGGGAACCGCCGCAGTAAAAGCAGTCATCAAGCAGGGCTCACGCCCCCATGATCCCACGACTGTACGTGCTCCAGCAACGGTCAAAACGTGTCTTCGAGAAGGTGCGTGAAGTACAAGAGACGGGGGCCCCACCTCAGGCTCGCTATCTCCCCCGAGATGGCCCCGGGGGCCACTGTCGGTACCCTCAATATGGGGTACCCCCGCGCGCAGGGGAAATCGCCTAAGTACTTTGCCCCTTCCGCAGGGGCAAACTCTGAAAGCCCCACGTGTCCCGCGGGGCCGGACCTCCCTCTCCTCAGAGGAGAGCTCTGGGCCCGCCACGTGGCCGACAGAGCCGGACCTCCCTTCTCCGCAGGGAGAGCTCCGAAGGCTCCACGTATCCAGCGGGACCAGACCTCCCTCTCCTCAGAGGAGAGTTCTGGGCACGCCACGTGGCCGGCAGAGCCGGACCTCCCTTCTCTGCAGGGAGAGCTCCGAAGGCTCCACGTGTACAGCGGGGCCGGACCTCCCTCTCCTCAGAGGAGAGCTCCGGGCCCGCCACGTGGCCAGCAGAGCCGACCTCCCCCATCCGCTGGGAGAACTCCGAAGGCTCCATGTGTCCAGCGGGTCCGGACCTCCCTCTCCTCAGAGGAGACTCCGGGCCCGCCACGTGGCCAGCAGAACAACGCTACCTGCCCCTGCGCGATAGGCAGCAAGAGTAAAGACATGTCATACCTTGTCCGAACAAGGTATTCAAGACCCGCGCCTTCCCAAGGTGCGGAGACGCGGAGCACGCCGCTGTCAGGTGCCGTTGTGCCCAGTCGCATCGCAGTGAAGACTAGCACGCCGCGTCAGAAGCTCTACACCAATAAACACAGCGACAAGACATCCCCTGCCGACCCTGCCGTCATAAACCACTATGCCTAGCTTGCGGCGTGGGCAGGACGGCAAGACAAAGACTCAGAAGCCCTCGCCAGAGACAACTACCGGCGTAACTGCAGGGTAATGTAGATGGCAGGCAATCTCCCCGAGACCACCTGTCGGGTCCCGGGCCCACTTTGTAAGCCGCCTGAGCCTAGGACTATAAAAGGCTCGGGTAGGCAACGTTATAAAGGGTTCGCACTCTAGTGGTTCGGACTCTGTTGGGTTCGGCTTTTTGCACACTCTCACGCTAGGTTCGCTCTCACGCGAGTTAGCACTCTGATTCAGCATTCCAGAACTCAACTCATCCTCAAGCAATACAACGAGCACCTCTGCTCACCGTGGACGTATGGTTTTACACTCCGGTGGCCTGAACCACGTAAAAAATCCCTGTGTTCATCTGTTTCCTTCGTCCAACCACGCTTAAGCTCTCCGTGGGGGACTAGCCCCTCCGAAAAAGAACCTTCGCGGGCTGCCCGGTGCAGGCCCGTGGGAAGTGTCGACAGCTACACTTCGACAGAAATCAACAGAGCTGAAAATACTGAGCATGACCGCACAAACAGGATCCAGAATTTACCAGCCAAACGGAGCCTCACGATCAAACAAAGCCTTCACCAGGTCACCTCACCTCCACCAAGCTCGGTTAGTATCTGAAAAAGCAGAACCGAAGTTTAAATAGATAAATAAATAAAGTGGAAATGTGAATCTTGAGCCCCGGGCCTGGGGCACCCCTACACGCCTGGTGGGCGGAAGCAGCTACCGGCGAACCAGCAGCATTGCGCGCGAAAATACACCACCGAGGCGCGGTCAACCTCGGAAAGGGTGACCTTGGGACGGGCAAGGACCTAACCGACCCACGGATCGCAGCCCTCCACGGCGCGGGTAACGATGAATCCGCCTGCGTGACGCGAGATGGACAGGGGGGCGGTGACCTGGGGGCCGCGGCACCGGGCACCGGACGGTTTCCTCGCGGGGTAAACAGAAAGATTTTGGGGGCGGTCGAGGTGAGAGCTAGCTGGCACTTACCGAGAGACCCCGGTGGATGTCCCCCCTCGCGACGCCATTCTAGGACCAGAGCGATGAGCCGGGGGCGGCGGGAATCGGAGAGCGGCGGCACTGGCGGCGGGCGGAAGGGAGAAATGGTGGTAGCGGCGGGGGCAGGTTAGGCGGGGTAAAGTGGCCGGCGAGTGATGGTAAGCGAGGCTTTTGAGACAACACGCCAGGAGGGCGTGGACCAGCTATGTTGGGTGCCCACTGCGCAGCAAGCCAGACAGGGCCATATCTCGAGGCTCGAGATTGCAAAGAGGCACGTGTCCAAAAGGTAAAAAAAGTTCCCTTTTACCCTTGCTGTTATTTTATACCAAAGGAAAATAGGTTATCGAGTGTAAGGCTATCCGCACTCATCGTACTTCGAAAGTCTACTCCAAAAGTATTCACCTCTTTCTAGTATACTCTAAAAAATTCTCTGCTTTCTAGCATGTGTTGCCGCACTCGTCATGCTCTAAAATTATACTCTATATCAACTATCGCTTATTCTATAATATTTCTTTCCATCCTTTTCTAATTTCCTTTTTTCCCTCTTTTCTTTTCCTTCTATTTTCTTTTCCTTTTTTCTTTTTCTCCCTCTCTTCTATTTCCTTTTCTTTCTTTCCCTTTTTCATCTTTTTTCCCTTTTGTTTCTTTTCCTTTTCTTTTCTCTCTTCTTCTTTTCTTTTAATTCCTTCTTTCCTTTATTTATTTAGTTTCTCTCCTGAATCTTTCCTTGTTTCCTCTGTTGCCTCTGATGAACCCATCCCGTATGCTTTCTGTGCGGGGAAGATGGCGTGCTCTCGTAGCCTACACACATCCAGTAGGAGAGCCAGTACGCTAGTGCGGTGAGATTTTGGGAGCGTTACTCCTCTCGCCCACTTGCGTTGGTGATGCACGTCATCAGTGCGGACGGCCTAAACAGTAAACCCTTGCTCTTTCGACATTATCAATGTAAACCCTTGCTCTTCGACGCAGGGCCGAGCTGGTAAAATTTTGAGCCCCGTAGGAAAATATTAATATGAGATTTATCTCTATTAGCAGGGCCAAGATGGTTACGTGTAATAAGTGGTACAATATAAATTAATAAAGTTTGATGTCTTAAATATATTGAGGCCATGATTGCATGCCTACAAAATATTAGTGCTTTAAATGAAGTGAAGGTTGGAGCCATGAAGCGGTTTTATCGTTCTACGACGACGCGATCAAAATCTGACCTCTACAGTCCTATGATGTATCGTGACTACACATGTAAACTTGCTTCAGTGCACGTCTCTAGAATTCAAAATTGTGTAGACTACCCATACGTTAGGCGCACTAACCAGCAACATTTCCTACGTTCAAGCGGGTGATATTGTTATTTGATTTTCTCTATCCACATAAAGATGATAAGTGACTTCCATTGTCCATCTTTAATTGATTTTAAAGAAGGTTTTTGTGGAAATCTCAAATATCGCCAATGGGGGCGAGTTTTGAGCGCGAGCGCGTGTTTGGATGTGTGACGAGTGAAGTGGGTCTCGGCCCCTGGCAGTTGGGTTAATTCCCAACCGTCCGGACTAGTACGATCAAAGATACCGGACAAGTCCGGTTGCCGAACTGGGTTCAGACTTATCTAAATGTGCGGACTAGTCCGGTTAGGAGCGGACTAGTCCGATGTAGACTTGTCTAAACCCAGTCGGACTTGTCCAGCCCATCGGGTGGATTAGTCTGGCCCTTGACATCACACCCTTATATATATATATATATATATATATATATATATATATATATATATATATATATATATATATAGGAATTGATCCATATAGACTAATTTTCACAAGTATTCTCAATGAACATGACCAGTAGAGCACACAAACAATCATACAATGGCCATGATTCAAGGAGATGATAATCAAAAATAATTTGATAGAAAAATTGAGAGAGATAGTATTTGAAAAACATGCTCAGTTTTGAAGAAATTAGACAATAACAACCAGATGTGCAACATCTCAAGCCACATTGTAGGAGTCAAGGATATTTAGCTCATTCCTAAGTTCGCAAAAGTGTTTTTCATCTAGTGGCTTGGTGAAGATATTGGCTAGCTGTTTTTCGGTTCTAACATGTGAAATGACTATGTCTCCCTTTATTGAGTGATCTCTCAGGAAATGATGTCGAATATCAATGTGTTTGGTCCTAGAGTGTTCAACAGGGTTGTAAGCAATCATAATAGCACTTTCATTGTCGTATAGGAGTGGAATATGGTTCATATTGATACCGTAGTCTCTTAGAGTTTGTCTCATCCAAAGAAGTTGTGCACAACAACTCCCGGCTGCGACGTACTCCGCTTCGGTTGTGGATAGGGCAATGGAATTTTGTTTCTTGGATGACTATGACACTAAGGACCTGCCCAAGAATTGACATGTGCCTAAGGTACTTTTCTTATCCACTTTGCATCCGGCATAATCAGTATCGAAGTATCCGATGTGATTGAATTTGGATCCTTTAGAATACCACAACTCTAGGTTAGGTGTATGAACTAGATAGCACAAGATTCTCTTTACAACTATTAGATGACACTCTTTGGGTGCGGCTTGAAACCTTGCACACATGCATACACTTACATAATATCGGGGCTAGATGCACAAAGATAAAGAAGGGATCCAATCATGGAACGATATACCTTTTGATCCACGCTAGGACTGTCTTGATTGAGGTCGAGGTGTCCGTTTGTCGCCATTGGCATTTTGATGGGCTTGGCCTTCTCCATGTCAAACTTCTTAAGTATGTCTTGAGTGTACTTTGATTGACATATGAAAGTTCCTTCCTTGAGCTGTTTCACTTGGAAACCTATAAAGAACTTTAGTTCTCCCATCATCGACATCTCAAACCTCTCCGTCATGATTTTTCTAAATTCTTCACAAAAAGGATTATTAGTAGAACCAAATATTATGTCATCAACATAAATTTGGCATACAAATAAGTCATTATCTAAGTTTTTCGTGAAAAGTATATAGTCGGCCATTCCTATCCTAAAACCATTGTCAATGAGGAAATCTCTAAGACACTCATAACAAGCTCTAGGAGCTTGTTTGAGGCCATAGAGAGCTTTGTGAAGATTAAAGACATGGTTAGGATACTTATCATTTTCAGAACCGGGTGGTTGCTCCACATCCACTTCGTCCTCGATTGGTCCTTTGAGGAAGGCGCTTTTCACATCCATTTGGTACAACTTGAAATCATTGTGACTAGCATAGACTAATAATATACGAATTGATTCAAGTGTAGCTACGGGAGCAAAAGTTTCGTCGAAGTCCAAACCTTTGACTTGTGAGTATCCCTTGGCCACAAGTCTAGCCTTTTTTGTTGTTACTACTCCATGCTCATCTTGCTTGTTGCGAAAGACCCACTTGGTGCCTACTACGTTTGCATTTGTTCTTTCCACAAGCTCCCACACTTTGTTTCTTTTGAAGTTAGTAAGCTCCTCTTGCATCGCCATCACCCAATTAGGATCTCGTAGGGCATCTTCAACCTTGAAAGGCTCCAAATAGGATACAAAAGAGTAGTGAGCACAAAAGTTAGCCATACGAGAGCGAGTCATTACCCCCTTGGAGATATCTCCAAGTATATTGTTAACGGGATGATCCCGTTGTACACATTTGTGGACTCGTGGGTGTGGCTTGAGTCAACTTATTCTTCCTCTTCATCTCCCCCTTGATCTTTACCACCATCGTTGCCTTTGATGTCTTGACCATGGTGATCTTGATCTTGTTCATCATTTAGGGTATCTTGTGCTTGATATTGTGTTTGAGTCACTTCTTGTGACGAGGATGGGTTACTTAGGTCTTGTAGCTCTTGTGGTCGTATGTCACCGAGTGCTATCCTCCTTAATGCCATACATGGTGCCTCTTCTTCATCTAGTGCACATTGATCAACTAGCTCCCTTTGGGAGCCATTAGTTTCATCAAACACTACGTCACGTGCGATTTTAACACAACCGGAGGTTTTTTTGAATACATGATAGGCGTAAGTGTTTGAATCATAACCAAGCAAGAAACCTTCATTGGATTTCAAGGCAAACTTCGAAATTCAAGGTTTCTTGTTAAGAATATAGCACTTGCTACCAAAGACTCTAAAGTAGGAGATATTTGGTTTGTTACCCGTTAGGAGCTCATACGGAGTCTTCTTCAAGAGACGATGGAGGTAGAGACCGTTTGTGACATGGCAAGCGGTATTCACCGCTTCCGCCCAAAACCGGTCAGATGTCTTGTACTCATCAAGCATTGTCCTTGACATCTCTATTAGAGTTTGGTTCTTCCTTTCGGCCACTCCATTTTGTTCGGGTGTGTATGGTGCTGAAAACTCATGCTTGATGCCCTCCTCGTCCAAGTACTCTTTTACTTCGGTGTTCTTGAATTCAGTGCCGTTGTCGCTTCTTATCTTCTTGATTCTCAAATAGAACTCATTTTGAGCTTTCCTCAGGAAACTCTTGAGGACACCTTGAGTTTCACCCTTATCATACATGCAAGAGAAATACCCAAGTGAAGCGAGAAAAATCATCTACAATAACTAGACCATTTATTACCTCCAATGCTTATGTAGGCAATGGGACCAAAGAGATCCATATGAAGCATCTCTAGTGGTCTTGTTGTCGTCATCTCTTAGCCGGATGAGCTACTCCAACTTGTTTCCCAGCTTGACATGTGCTACAAGGT
Source organism: Neostapfia colusana (assembly GCA_030760725.1). Taxonomy (NCBI): domain Eukaryota; kingdom Viridiplantae; phylum Streptophyta; class Magnoliopsida; order Poales; family Poaceae; genus Neostapfia; species Neostapfia colusana. The sequence goes on along the minus strand of JASWHV010000009.1, from coordinate 34,132,458 downwards.
CTATCTTTCTCAAAAACGACATTCTTAAGACCTCGTACGTGATTACCTTTTAGAAGTTTTTGGAGATTTCTTATACCGACATGGGCTAGCCTACGATGCCATAGCCAACCCATGTTAGTTTTTGCCATCAAACATGTGTCAAGTTGAGTTTTATCCGCAGAAAAGTTTACAAGATAAAGCTTTCCTTTGATCACACCTTTGAAGGCAATTGAGTTATCTACTCTTCTAGTGACAGTCACGCCTTCGTTAGTGAATAAGCAATAAAAACCCATGCGACATAATTGAGATATGGGTAAAAGATTATAATCTAGTGACTCAACATGCATGGCATTTGAAATGGTGTGTTGTAGAGAAATGGAGATTTTACCCATACCTAGTACCCTTCCTTGGCTATTGTCACCGAAATAAATACCTTGACTTGGATAATTGGTTTCTTCATACTCTACAAACATTTTTCTCGCTCCGGTCATGTGGTTGGTGCATCCACTATATAAAACCCACTTTGTGCCGCCGGAGGAGTACGCCTACAAAACAAGTTTAGGCTTTGGTTTTAGGTACCCAAGATTGTTTGGGTCCTTTAAGGTTAGTGATAAGACTTTTGGGCACCCATATACAAGGCTTTGGGCTCTTGCGGAGTGGTCCAACATATTTTGCGTAGACATACCCAAATTTGCTTTTCATTAGTACATAAGATGCATAAAATCATGAAATAGTGTTAGATTGTTATTCTTAGTATTACTAGCATCTTTAATATATTTATCAAATTTTGTCATTTTAGTAGAAGTAGAGATATGACATTTATTCATAGTTTTGTATGATCCTTCTTTGACAAAGGCTATATGCATTTTGTCACCCTTAGAGATGTTTGTATTTTGCTTTGCTTTCCTTGAATATCCAAGGCCATGTTTGATCAAAGGAGACCTTGCGATTGAGTATGCACTGCGTGCATACTTAATCATCTCCTTGTCAAAGATGCTACTCTTAGGTGCACTCTTTTTTATGTTAAGTTCCTTCTTTAAATTCGGTTCAGGTTTTGCACATTTACATATTTTAGTATTTAACTCTAAACTAGATAAGTTTGAGCTTGTTGAGGGGAGAGAAATAACATTTGACTTGAGTGTTGCAAATTGTGCTTCAAGATTCTTGTGAGCTTTGTTCAAACTCACAATCTCATCTTGGAGCACAACATTCAAACTCTTGAGACTTGAAGTGGTCTCCTTGCATTCTGCAAGTTCAAGTTCAAGTACCATGTTTTTCTCCTTCTCAAGGTCAAGATTCTTTTGCTTCTCCTCGATAAGAAAATCCTCTTGTCTCTCAAGAAGTTCCTCCTTATCTAAGAATTCATCAAATAGCTTTTTCATTTTGGCTAGTGCATTTTTACTCAATCCTTCAAACATATATTTATTTTCACTACCACTATCAAAATCTTCATCTTTAATAGAATGCAAGGAGAGTTTAGTTTTTACCTTTCGCTTTCCCTCCGTTGCCATGAGACTTGTATGGTTTGAGCTTTTCCATTCCCCCTTGTTGGGCAGGAGAGTCTTCTTCATTGTTGGCTTCTTGATGGCGACGGTTGCCACCTCCGCTTCATCATCGGAGGAGGACTCATCATTGGAGTCCAATTCTTTGCCAACATGAGCGTGCCCATGTGTCTTCTTCTTCTTGAATATCCTCTTCTCTTGTGACTTTCATCCTTATTCCTCTTCTTCTTGTCTTCTTCCCTTTCATATGGGCAATTAACAATGTAATGCCCGTACTCGCCGCAGTTGTAGCATGCTTTCTTGTTTCTTGACTTTCTTTTATTCTTGCCTCTGCTCTCATAGCTTGGTCCTCTTCTTCTCTTCATCATCCTTCTGAATTTCTTGATGAAGAATGCCAACTCCTCATCATCCATATCGGTGCTTTCTTCTTCACTTTCCTCATCATCACTTGAGACTTGTACTTCTTTGTTCTTGGCCTTGGGTGATGCTTTGAGAGCAATCCCCTTTTTCTTGGTGGATGTAACCTTGGCAAGATCGTTGATGTGACGTGCTTCCATTTCCATCATCTCATGATTGATGATTTTGCCAAGCACCTCATCCGGAGTCATTTTGTGGAAGTTTGGACTCTCTCGGATGAGTGTGCAAAGAGTCACATTGCGAGGCATGAAGGTTCTTATCATCCTTTTGACTACCTCATGGTCTGTCCACTTCTTACAACCGTACACTCGACTCTTGTTTATAAGAGTCTTGAGTCGGTTGTACATCTCTTGAGGGGTCTCGTCATCTTCCGTGGCAAATCTCCCTAGCTCCTTCTCAATCATCTCAATTTTTGCTTCTCGGACAGAGCGGTTTCCTTCATGCGCAATTTTGAGTGTATCCCATATTTCTTTGGCTTGTTCCAACCCATCCACCTTGTTGAATTCTTCTTGGCTCAAGGAAGAGTTGAGCACGGCTGTCGCTTGAGCATTGCGGTGGATGAGTTGCTCTTGCTCCTGTGTAAGTTCTTCATCATACACGGGGATATCTACACGCGTGCAAACAATGTGCCAAATTGTGGGGTTGAGAGAAATAAGGTGTAGTTTCATATTGTGTTTCCACATTGTGTAGTTTATGCTATCAAAATGTGGAGGTTTGCCTAATGGAATAGATAAGTAATTTGTGTGCGAATTTAAACGCTCATAGTTAAAAGGATATCGAGTGTAGTCCTCCTCGGGCTTCTTGAGTTTCTTTTCTTTCTCAAGTCTCTTCCTTCTTCTGGCTTCATTTCTTGCCTTTTGAAGAAGATCAGCAAGACGCCTCACTTCTTCATCTTCGTCATCGATCTCCAAGTCGATGGGAGGAAACCTTGGCATGTCCTTGATTGGGTTGACGCCCATGTGAGGTGAGAACTTGATCCCTTCATCACTGTGAGTGCTGTTCTCGCTGGCGCCGATGGTGTCGACAGGCGGTAATTCCTTCTTGCTGTTTTCCCCCATCTCTTCTCCAAGCGGTTAAGCTTCTAAGAAAGTTAGGCTCTGATACCAATTGAAAGTTGCCTACAGAGGGTGTGAATAGGCGGAAAATCTGAAATACGGCTTAATAAAAATAATTAGTTCATAGAGTGTGGACTAGTAAGATCTTGAGGGCGGACTAGTCCGGTCACAGAGAATTTTAGCTCAACAAGGAAAGAACACAAGATTTATCCCGTGGTTCAGCTCCACAAAGAGGCCTACGTCCACGTTGAGGAGTCCACCAAGGACTAGGTTGCTCTCAACCTTTTCCTCACCAAACCACCACCAAGGTTGGTTTGTTCTTCCACTATATCACAAATGCTTCACAACAAATCGTGGGGCAACTCACAACTTGAGGCTCCCATGAGAACTCAGATCAAAGCACTTATAAACCAATGCCCTCAACAACACACTTCCCACTCAGTGCTTGAGAATCAACCAAGAGCTCTATGGTGCACACTCCCCTTCTTCTTCTTCTCTTCCCAAAAACTCACAAACCCTCAAGAATCACTCTTAGGGCTCCAAGAATTTGAAGAGAGGGGACTAGAAAAGCTCTAGGAAGGCTATTTTGGCGTTAGGGTGCTTGTCTTCTTCTTTGAGGCCCGGGCAACCCCTTTTTATAGAGGTCCCATGCACTAGCCGTTGCAGCCAGCAAAAGTCCGGACTAGTCCGCCCTTTGACTCTGGACTAGTCCGGCCTGCGGGGACCGATGACATCACTCTTCACCTACTAAATGGTCAAATTCTACCAACTAAACAGTCATATTCTACCAACTAAACAGTCACATTCTACGGACTAGTCCGGTCCACAACGGACTAGTCTGATCTTACACAAAAACTATATTTCTGGTTGAGAACGGACAAGTCTGGCGAACCAGACTAGTCTGACCTCTAGGGCGGACAAGTACGGCCATCCAGGACTTAGTCCTTTCAGCTATTCTCAAGTTCCAAATGGACTAGTCGGATCTCACACAGAACCTCCTGTTCCGGTTGGAAACAGACTAATCTGAGCCCGCCGACTAGTCCGACCTCAAAGAGCGGATAGTCCGGTCCTTCAGGACTTAGCTCCTGAAGAGCTCAGAAACTCTCTCCATGGACTAGTCCGTCCCTAGATGGACAAGTCCGAACTCACACAGAAACTCTTGTTCTGTTCTACATCGGATCAGCCCGATGTAACGGACTAGTCTGACCTTCCAGCCCGGACAAGTCCGGCCCTATTCCTAGGGCTCTCCCAATTCTTCACTCCACTCAACTAAACTCAGACTAAGAGTTCTTAGATGATTCTCAGCACTTGACTCTTTGAACACACTCATACTTTAAATGCTAACCTCAACACAAAAAAATTTAAATCCCAAAATTCTACTCTTCTTGTGTGTTTGCCTTTTTCTCCTCTTTTCCTTTTATAGTGCCTCCATCTTCGTAGATTTCTTAATCACCTGTATTATACTAGCAATGCTCATTAGTCCCTTAAGTGCTGTCATTAATCATCAAACCCCATGGTAATTTAGCCTAGATGCACTTTCAAGCTTGATCCTGAGGTCGGCTGCGGCTGCCGCACGCGGGGCTGACGCCTCAAGGGCCACCGTCGACGTACGCGACTGGGCCAGCGATGGTTCAGCCCACTGCCTCCTATAGGCAGGAGAGTTCATGGCCGCTGCGACAAGATGGTCAACATCGTGTCACCACTGTTATGCCGCCTCGGGGGTGGTACCCTCACCCAGAGGGTTGTGAAGCAGAGCGCGTGCTGCAGTCAACACGCTTTCTAGGCTCGACCATGGTGGTGTTGTCGCCACTGCCGAAGTAAAGGGTGGCCGAGAGGAAGTGGCCTCTGGCGGTGTGAGTGTCGACGGCGCACCGTCCGTGCGGTTGCCGGCCCGTCCTGACCTGGGCACCATGGGCGCCTCAGGGGCAGCAGCGTTCTGGTCACCGGTTCGGCTAGATTTGAGCGCTGTGGGCGCTGGTGGTACGCCGGTCGTCTGACCACTGGCCTGGAGAGACCTGCCCACCCTGGAGCGGGAGGTAGCCTCGTCTCTCCCATCTGCAATAGCGAGCTGGGAGAGAAGGCTCGCCATGAGAAGTGATGTTCACCATGGTCCCGTAGAGAGCGCGGAAAGCCCCCCTTCCTGGCGCGCAAAATGTCGGAGTGTGATCTGCGACACTCCTCCCGGCCTGCTCAGAAGCAACCCGTGAGGTTGTTTTCTCAGAGGGGGCTTGGCGCCCTACGCGATCTGGGCTCAAGAGAGTGAATGAACACCAAGATTTACGTGGTTCGGGCTGGCGGAGTGTAATACCCTACGTCCATGGGAGTGCTTGTTCTATTGCTTTGAGCGTGTGTGCTTGTGCGTTGTGGGATCTGGGATGCGGAATCACGGAACCCCCTAAAGGGTGGTCACCCCGGTCCTTTTATAGCATAAGGCTGGGGTGGTTAAAATGGGGCCTAGGGCCCGACAGGTGGCCCCAGAGCTAAGTGAACCCTATACACAATCTAGGGCTTCGTCCTCTGAGTAGAGTGGTCGGCGGGAGAGTTAAGTCCCACCGTCTAGCGCGCTGAGCGCCCCTGACCGCGTGTCAGGTGATGATGAAGACGCCGTCTTGTCGCCGCGTCTTCTCGCCCTGCTTGGGTGGCTTTATGCCGTTGGGCGGCACTGTACTGATGTCACGCCTTGCCATCCTGTCTTGTCACTGTAATGGAGAACGAGGAAGAGACGGAGGCGTGTGAAGTGCGCCATGCTTCTGGGGAAGGCGTGAGCCTTGAATGCGAAGCCTGATAGCGTACTTCCTTCTTGACTTCGTCGACCCATAGCCCATGATTGATCGTGGGGTACGTGGCGGCTCCGGAGCTCTTATCGACGGGCTTGGTGTCACGGGACACGTGTAAGCCCCAGACCTCACCTCAGCTGGGAGGCTCGGGCAGAAGCCCAGGGCACGTGTCTGTACCAGAGCTGTCCTCAGCGGGGAGGCGGCTCGGAACCAGGGGACACGTGTCTGCCCTAGAACTCATCTCAGCGGGGAGGCTCGGGCCATGGACCAGGGGACACATGTCAGCCCCGGACCTCATCTGAGCAGGAAGGCTCGGACCGGAGCCCAGGGCACGTGTTTGTACCGGAGCTGTCCTCAGCGGTGAGGCGGCTTGGAGCCAGAGGACTTGTGTCAGCCCCGGACCTCACATCAGCGGGGAGGCTTGGGCCAGGCCCAGGGGACACATGTCAGACCCGTACCTCACCTCAGCGGGGAGGCTCGGATTGGAGCCCAGGGCACGTGTCTGTACTGTAGCTGTCCTCAGCGGGGAGGCGGCTCGGAGCCAGGGAACACGTGTCAGCCCTAGACCTCACCTCAGCGGGGAGGCTCAGACTGGAGCCTAGGGCACATGTCAGCTTCGCTGCTCATGTGCACATGGCAGCCCCAGGGCCGACCATGGGGCCAAGGGCTCGTGGCTTACACTTTTATCCACTATGCGGGGGTATCCGGTCTGCAGGATACAGACAACAGGTTTTTGAAAACATGCTTAATTTTGAAGAGAATAAATAACTAACAATCAGATGTGCAACATCTCAAGCCACATTTCGAGAATCAAGGATATTTAGCTCATTCCTAAGTTCACAAAAGTGTTTTTCATCTAGTGGCTTGGTGAAGATATCAGCTAGTTGTTTTTAGGTTCTCACATGTGAAATTACAATGTCCCCTTTCATTGAATGATCTCTCAAGAAGTGGTGCCGTATATCATTGTGTTTGGTTCTAGAGTGTTCAACGGGGTTATGGGCAATCTTAATAACACTATTTTGTCGCATAGGAGCGGAATATGGTTCATATTGAGACCATAGTTCCTTAGAGTTTGTTGCATCCAAAGAAGTTGTGCACAACAACTTCCGGCTGCGACATACCCCGCTTCAGCTGTGAATAGGGCAATAGAGTTTTGTTTCTTGGATGACCATGATACTAGGGACCTACCCAAGAATTGAAAAGTACAGGAGATACTTTTCCTATCTACTTTACATCCAGCATAATCCGTATCAGAGTATCCGATGCGATTGAACTTGGACCCCTTAGGATAACACAACCCAAGGTTAGGTGTATGAACTAAATAGCGCAAGATTATCTTTACGGCTGTTAAATGACACTCTTTAGGAGTAGCTTGAAACCTTGCACACAAGCATACACTTAACATAATATCGGGCCTAGATGCACAAAGGTAAAGAAGAGATCCAATCATGGAACGGTATACCTTTTGATCCACGCTAGGGCTGTCTTGGTTGAGGTCAAGGTGTCCGTTCGTCGCTATTGGCGTCTTGTCGGGCTTGGCCTTCTCCATGTCGAACTTCTTAAGTATATCTTGAATGTACTTGGTTTGACATATGAAGGTGCCTTCCTTGAGTTGTTTCACTTGGAAACCTAGAAAGAACTTCAACTCTCCCATCATCGACATCTCAAACCTCTCTGTCATGATTTTGCTAAACTCTTCACAAAAAGATTGATTAGTAGAACCAAATATTATGTCATCGACATAAATTTGGCACACAAATAAGTCATCATCCATGTTTTAAGTAAAAAGCGTATAGTCGTCCTTTCCTATCCTAAAACCATTGTCAATGAGGAAATCTCTAAGGCACTCATACCAGGCCCTAGGAGCTTGTTTGAGGCCGTAGAGGGATTTATGGAGCTTAAAAGCATGGTTAGGATACTTATCATCCTTAAAGCTGGGCAGTTGCTCTACATACACCTCCTCCCTGATGAAGGCCCTTTTCACATTCATTTGATACAACTTAAAATCATTGTGAGTAGCATAGGCCAACAATATACGAATAGATTCAAGTCTAGCTACGGGAGCAAAGGTTTCGTTGGAGTCTAAACCTTTGACTTGTGAGAACCCCTTGGCCACAAGTCTAGCTTTGTTTCTTGTTACTACACCATGCTCATCTTGCTTGTTGCGAAAGACCCACTTGGTGCCTACCACATTGGCATTTGGTCTTTTAACAAGCTCCCACACTTTGTTTCTTTTGAAGTTGTTGAGCTCCTCTTGCATCACCATCACACAATCCGGGTCTCGAAGGGCATCTTCAAACTTAAAAAGCTCCAAAAAAGACACAAAAGAGTAGTGAGCACAAAAGTTAGCCATACGAGAGCGAGTCATTACCCCCTTGGAGATGTCTCCAAGTATGTTGTCAACGGGGTGATACCATTGAACACATTGATGGACTCTAGGGTGTGATACACTTAGTCTTGATTCAACTTCTTCTTCGTCTTCATCTCCCCCTTGATCATTGCCACCATCTTGATCTTCAATGTCTTGAACATGGTGATCTTGATCCTGTTCTTGATTTTGGGGATATTGGGCTTGATCTTGTGCTTGGGGTACTTCTTGTGATGAGGATGGGTCACTTGGGCCTTGTTGCTCTTGTGGTTGTATATCACCAATGACATCCTTCTCAACGCCATACATGGTGTCTCTTCTTCATCTAGCACACATTGATCAACGTGCTCCACTTGGGAGCCATTAGTTTCATCAAACATCACGTCACGTGCAATTTCAACTCAACCAGAGGTTTTGTTGAATACACGATAGGTGTAGGTGTTTGAACCATAGACAAGCAATAAATCTTCATCAGATTTCGAGGCAACTTTGAAATTCGAGGCTTGTTGTTAAGAATGTAACACTTTCTACCCAAGACTCTAAAGTAGGACATATTTGGTTTGTTACCTGTTAGGAGTTCGCATGGAGTCTTCTTCAATAAGAAATGGAGGTAGAGGCGGTTTGTGGCATAGCAAGCGGTGTTGACCGCTTCTGCCCAAAACCGATTGGATGTCTTGTATTCATCAAGCATGGTTCTTTACATCTCTATTAGAGTCTGGTTCTTCCTTTCGGCCACCCCATTTTGTTCGGGTGAGTCGGGTGCCGAAAACTCATGCTTGATGCCCTCCTCGTCCAGGTACCCTTCTACTTGGGTGTTCTTGAATTCGGTGCCGTTGTTGCTTCTTATATTCTTGATTCTCAAGGACAACTCATTTTGAGCTCTTCTCAAGAAACTGTTGAGGACACCTTGAGTTTCAGCCTTGTCATGCAAGAAAAACACCCAAGTGAAAGCGGGAAAAGTCATCAATGATAACTAAACCATATTTGTTACCTCCAATGCTTATGTAAGAAATGTGACCAAAGAGGTCCATGTGTAGCATCTCGAGCGGTCTCGTTGTCGTCATCAAATTCTTAGCGGGATATATGAGTTGCTCCGACTTGTTTCCCGGCTTGGCACGCGCTACAAGGACTATCTTTCTCAAAAACAACATTCTTAAGACCTCGGACGTGATTGCCTTTTAGAAGTTTTTGAAGATTCCTCATACCAACATGGGCTAGCCTACGGTGCCACAACCATCCCATGTTGGTCTTTGCCATCAAGCATGTGTCATGTTGAGTTTTATCTGCGGTGAAGTCCACGAGATAAAGCTTTCCCTTAAGCACACCCTTGAAGGAAATTGAGTTATCAATTCTTCTAGTGACAATCACGCCTTCGTTAGTGAATAATAGTTATAACCTTTTGCACACAATTGAGATATGGATAAAAGATTGTAACCTAGTGATTCAACATGCATAACATGAAAAATAGTGTGTTGTATAGAAATAGAGATTTTACCCATACCTAGTACCTTCCCTTGGCTATTGTCGCCAAAGTAGATACCTTGACTCGGATCGTTGTTTTCTTCATACTCCACAAACATCCTTCTCGCTCCGGTCATGTGGTTGGTGCATCCACTGTCTAGCACCCACTTTGTACCGCCGGAGGAGTAAGCCTACAAAACAAATTTAGGCTTTGGTTTTAGGTACCCAAGCTTGGTTGGGTCCTTTGAGGTTAGTGAAAAGACTTTTGGGTACCCACACACAAGGCTTTGTGCTCTTGCGGAGTGGCCCAACATATTTTGCATAGACATGCCCAAAATTGCTTCTCATAAGTACATAAGATGCGTTAAAATCATGAAACATAGTTAAGTTAACATTCTTAGCAATTTTAGCATATTTAGCATATTTATCAAATTTTACCATTTCAAGAGAGGTAGCGACATGACATTAATTCATGGTTTGGTATGATCCTTCTTTGACAAAGGAAATATGCATCTTGTTATTCTTGGGAATTCTAGCATTTTCCTTTCCTTCCCTTGAATAGCCAAGACCATCTTTGATCAAGGGAGACCTTGCAACTGAGTATGCACTACGTGCATACTTGATCTTTTCCTTTTCAAAAATGCCACCCTTAGGTGTACTCTTGCTCTTTGCCATGCTAAGCTCATTTTTTAAATTAAGTACAATATTTGCACATTTACAGATTTTAGTGTTCGACTCTACATTGGACAAGATTGAGCTTGTTGGGGCGGAAGAGGGAACACTCGACTTGAGAGTTGCCAATTGTTCCTCAAGATTCTCGTGAGCTTTGTTCAAACTACCAAGCTCATCTTTGAGCACAACATTCGAACTCTTGAGACATGAAGAGGTCTACTTGCATTCCGCAAGTTCAAGCGCCATGTTCTTCTCCTTCTCAAGCCCGAGGAGCCTCTCAAGGTCAAGATTCTTTTGCTTCTCCTTGATAAGAAAATCATCTTGTCTCTCAAGAAGTTCATCCTTGCCTAAATTTTTGTCGGAGAGCTTTTTCATTTTAATTAAGGCACTTTTACTCAACCCTTCAAACATACACTCATTCTCGTTATCACTATCAAAATCTTCATCTTTAATAGAACGCAGGGAGATTTTAGTTTTTACCTTCCGCTTTCCCTCCTTTGCCATGAGACATGTGTGGTTGAGCTCTTCCACTCTCCTTTGTTTGGCAAGAGAGTCTTCTTCATCGTTGGCTTCTTGATGGCGATGGTCGCCACTTCCGCCTCATCATCGGAGGAGGACTCATCGTTGGAGTCCCACTCCTTGCCAACATGAGTGTGCCCATGTGCCTTCTTCTTTTTGAACATCTTCTTCTCTTGAGGCTTTTCATCCTTGTGCTTTTTCTTCTTGTCTTCATCCTTTTCGTACGGGCAGTTGACGATGTAGTACCCATACTCGCCACAATTGTAGCAAGCCCTCTTGGTTCATGACTTTCTCTTGTCCTTTCTCTTGATCTCATAGTTTGACCCTCTTCTTTTCTTCATCATTCTATTGAATCTCTTGATGAAGAAAGCCAATTCCTCATCGTCCATATCGGTGCTTTCTTCTTCACCTTTCTTCTTCACTTTCTTCATCATCGCTTGAAGCTTGTACCTCTTTTCTTTTGGACATGGATGAGGCTTTGAGATAAATACCCTTCCTCTTGGAGGATGTGACCTTAGCAAGGTCATTGATGTGGCGTTCTTCCATCTCCATCATCTCGTGGTTGATGATTCTACAAGCACCTCATCCGGAGTCATTTTGTGGAAGTTTGGACTTTCACGGATGAGGGTGCAAAGTGTCACGTTGCAAGGCATGAAGGCTCTTATCATCCTTTTGACCACTTCATGGTCCGCCCACTTATTGCAACCGTACGCCCGATTCTTATTGTGAGAGTCTTGAGTCGGTTGTACATCTCTTGAGGGGTCTCACCATCTTTCATAAAAAATCTTCCAAGCTCCCTCTCAATCATCTCAATCTTTGCTTCCCGTACGGAGTGGTTGTCTTCATGTGCAATTTTGACCGCGTCCCAGATTTCTTTGGATTGCTCCAACCCATCCACCTTGTTGAATTCTTCTAGGCTCAAAGAAGATTTGAGCACGGTGGCCGCTTGAGCATTGTGGTGGATAAATTGTTCTTGCTTCGGGGGAAGCTCTTCATCATCCACGGGGATATCTACATCTGTAAAATCAATGTGCCAAAGTGTAAGATTAAGAGAAATAAGGTGCAGTTTCATGTTGTGTTTCCGCATGGTATAGTTAGTGCCATCAAAATGTGGAGGTTTGCTCAAAGGAATAGACAAGTAATTTGTATGAGAATTTAAGCACTCATAATTGAAAGGATATTGCGTGTAGTCCTCTTCAGGCTTCTTGAGTCACCTCTTCCTTATTGCTTCGTCTTTTGCCTTTTGAAGAAGATTTGCAAGGTGATTCACTTCTTCATCTTCATCATCGGTCTCGAAGTCGAAGGGAGGAGGCTTTGGCTTGTCCTTGCTTGAGTTGACGGTCTAGCTGGGCGAGGACTTGAATCCTTCCTCTCTGTGGGTGCTGTTCTTGCCGGTGCCGGTGGTGTCGACAATTGGCAACTCCTTCTTGTCATTTTCTCCCATCTCCTCTCCAAGCGGTTAAGCTTTTAGGAGAGTTAGGCTCTGATACCAATTGAAAGTTGTCTAGAGGGGGGTGAAAAGGCGGAATATCTAAAATTCGACTTAATAAAGGCTAATTAGTTTACAGTGTGTGGACTAGTCTGGCCTGGGGGTGGACTAGTCCGGTCACAAGAAAATTAAAGACAAAAGCAAAGATCTTTAGAAGTTTTTGCTGATCTATTTAACAAGTAGTGAAGTACTATCAACTAGCAATCTAGTAGTGAGATTGATATAGAGAGTAATTTAATAGAACTAGGTAAATCGCAAAACTTAAATAATAAGTGAGAAGAACTTTAAAGTGATCCAGCAAGAAACAAGAGGCAAACTGAAAATGCAAGGCACACGATTTATCCCATGGTTCAGCATCACAAAGAAGCCTACGTCCTGTAAGGGTCTAAGTTTTTGGCACATATTCAAAGTGTTCATCAACACACACAACCTTCATTTGAAGAAACTTGATGAACACATTTGAAGAGCAAGTAACCACCATCAACATGCTCATCAGAGAATAAATTCACAAAATGCAAAAGTGGCATTTCCCACATACATCATCTAGGGGCTGAGCATATGAAAAACTCCAACGCCTTGCTAGGAAGGCTCATGCAAAAATTCACCCAAGTCCAAAACCTTTTGAGGTCTTTTTGGGTATAACTAGAAAGAGGGTGGTTTGAACTCAAATTCAAATTCAAACTGTTTTCATCCCATGAATTCAAAAGTGGGAGGCATATTCTCACTGAGCACATTTTTGTGAGATCACCCACCAATTCTCACTCCATTTGGAGTTAATCTTGACATGAGCTAAGTTTAGCAAATTCAAACTTTATTTGAATTACAAACTGAATATGTGCTGAAGTTTGGTCAAACACTTCACAATTTGAATTTTACCAATTCCAAATGGGCATGTGGTAAATAATTCAAATCCTAGAGGGTATTAATGGGGTTACTGTTTGTAGCAGTAAGAGGGAGTTCATTTCAGAGGTTAAAAGGGGGTGGGACCCACCTGTCATAGAGTGGCAGACCAACACTTGCAACTGAAGCAATGGACTTTGCCTCTGTTCGAGACCGCCGAGTGCTGCTCGTATGTGAAAACATCTAGGCCCCCGTGAGGTATGGTTTCGGTGATTAATGACAACCGTTCGTTATTACTAATGAGTTTGTGGATGCGAGGTTTCACGTATATCACATCAAACGTTAATGAACTATCTATTCACACCATCTACTGCTCATTGGATACAAATGGAGACCCCTCAACGATCTATTCTAAGGGGTTATTCGATACTCATGAAGACTAAATGAAGAACTCATACAACGACTCTATTCTATCAAAATTGGCAACACAATAAGCTTGCACTTCATCAAAATATCATTTCAAACAAGTGTCAAAGAGGTCACTCAAGAAGATTCCAAAAGATCAACTCAAAACAACTCGAAGCAAACAAGTTGCACTCACCGGATCATCCGATGTCTCGCAAAATGACTACATCGGTCGAGTTTGAGTTGGCAGAAGAAGAAGACCTCAGAGCCCAGTACACACCGGATCATCCGATGTGAAGGAAGTGGCACATCGGTTGATTTCAACAGAAGGATGATTTCTGAGTTATTCTGAAGAAGTACACACCGGATCATCCGATGATGAAGTAAGTGTACATCGGTCAATTTCAACAGAGACATTATTTCTGAACCAATTCTGAAGATCAACTCACCGGATCATCCGATGATGAAGTTAAAGTAACATCGGTCGATTAAACAGTCAGATCCAACGGTTATATCCAACGGTCACATCTGACACATGACATCAGCTAATTTGGAATTCGACCGATGCTCAAATAAAGGGGTGCATCGGATGATCCGATGTTCACAGAAAAAGTCTGCCTACTTTTCCAACGGCTATCTCGTGTGGGCTGGCTATAAATACCCCTCCAACCGGCCATTTCGTCAAGTCTTGATCACCAGAGCCTCACTACACATCCTCAAGCATTCAAGACCAAGAGCTACCACTTCCACACCTCAAAACCTCTTGTACTCCAACTATAGGCTAGATCTAGCTAGAGAGAAGCTTGTGTGCGTCCATTCTTGGTGATTGGAATCTCTAGGCTAGTGAGAGAGTGTGTCTTGGTGACTTCTCCCACCTTGTAAAAGTTGGAGGAAGAAGAGATCGCTCCGGAGCTTACCAAGGCGTTTGTGGAAGCCCGGAGGATCACCATTGTACAAGGCTTGAGCTCCACCTTGCCGGAGATGGCGAACGGAGAAAGATAGTGGATTCCCTTGTCTTGGTGACTTGGGAGTGGCTATACACTTTGGTGGGTGCCACAACGTGGACGTAGGTAGATCTTTGTGATCTTACCGAACCACGGGAAAAATCGCCGTGTCTCCGAGTCTCCGCGGGAGTTTGCATCTCTCTCCTCACCCTCTTACTATTACGCATTTACTATTCCGCACTTAATACTCTTGCTTGCGTAGTTAGTTCGCATAGGGAATTGGGCTTCAACCATTAAGTTTTAAATTGCTCTAAAAATTGAAAAAGCCCAATTCACCCCCCTCTTGGGCGTTTCGATCCTTACAATTGGTATCAGAGCCAGGTTGTTCATTGGATCATTCTAGCTTCACCGCTAGAGAGTGAAAATGGCCAAGAATGGGGGTTCGGTTCCTACCTTCGAGGGCAAGAATTTTGCTTATTGGAAAGCACGCATGCGCGCTTACCTTGAGGCAATTGCTCCCGAAGTGTGGGAAGCGACCCATGCGGGGTTTGGAAATCTTGACTATGTGAAATTTGGGCATGTCTAATTGAAATACATGAGGGCTCATCTCGTGTTAAAGAACTCAAATATCACATGCTTAAATCAAAATATGATGAATTTAAGATGTTTCCTCATGAGAATGTTAACCAAATGTTTTCTCGTTTAAATGTGCTCATTGAGGAAATTAACGCACTTGACATTGCTTCTCTTGGCAAGGGACTTATCAATCGCAAGATCCTCATGCTTCTACCCAAGCCCAAGTACAACATTATCAATTCAATGCTCCAAAAAGAGTCACTTGACAACATTGAAGTTTCGGAGCTCATTGGAGAAATCCATGCTCATGAGATGAGCGTACTTGGAATGATGGAGGAGTCATCATCAAAAACCATTGCTCTCAAGGCTTCAACCAAGAAGACAACTCCCAAGAAAAAGAAAGTGGTTGAGCCTAGCTCAAGTGAAGAAGAGCAAGAAACAAGCGAAGATGATGATGATGAGCTTGCTTTGATGATGAGGAAATTCTCACGCCTCAACTCCAAGATTGCAAAGAAGGGATACTCTTATGATCCCAAGAAGAAAGCCTTCTTGCCAAGAAAAGATGAAAACAAGACGTGCTACAATTGTGGTGATCTAGGCCACATATCATATGATTGTCCAAGACTGGACAAAAGGAAGGACAATGGCAAGCATCACAAGCTAGAAGAAAGTGATGATGAAGAGGAGGTCAAGCCCAAGCGCTCTTTTGGAAAGAAGAAATTTGACAAAGGCAAGAAAACCAAGCTCTTTTTAAAGAAGAGAAGAGGGCCTCAAAAGGTCTTCATGTGTGAAGCCAATGAGTGGATCACGGATGAAGAGTCAAGCGACGAAGATAGTGAAGATGAAGAAAACTTGGCGGGCCTCGCCATCGTCAACAAGGATGACTCACCTCTTCATCCACCTCCTATGTGCCTAATGGCGAAAGGTAACTCAAAGGTATGTGAAGATTCTAGCGATGATGATGATGAGCTTTCACCCGATGAATTAGCATCTATGATTAATGAATATCATGCCATTATAAAAAGGGAAAAGGCTAAGGTTAAGGCTCTTGAGCTAGCTCGTGCTAAGCTTGAAAGTGCTAACCTCGATTTGCATGACAAGTATGTAACCATACTTAAAGAGCATGACACGCTCAAATCAAATGTCAAGCAAATCGAGGAGGAGAATGCTCAAATCAAGCTTGAGTATCATGAGCTTGACTTAGCTAACTTAGCACTCTTGGCAAAGCACAATGAGTTGGTTCAAGAACATGAAGTGCTTAACCTTGCTTATGAAGCGATTGAACTTAAATTGAAAAACACAAAGAAAGAAACCCTTGATGGCAAAATATCATCTAATTCACATGCCACTAATATTTTGGATAAGTCTTTGCCTTTGAAAGCAAGCCCTAGGGAGAAGGAGCTAATGGACGAAATTGAAAGTCTTCGCACTAGTGTGGCAAGACTCTCTAAGGGGGAGGACAAGCACAAGGAAATCCTCTACCAACAAGCTAAAGGCTTCAACAAGAAGGGACTTGGATCCTTCCCGGTGCCCAACAAAGGAAAGGTGCCCTCACCGGAGCTTAGGACAAGCTTCATCAAGAAAGTTGGTTCCTATTGCCAACATTGTGAGGTCACCGGACATCACACGAGGGAGTGTCCTCTTCCCAAGCGTCCTTCTCCCAAATTGCCTCCTAACTACAAATCTACTTTCAATGATTATCACTATCTATTGAGCAAAGTAGGTGGAAAGGTGAAGGCAAGGTTCATCGGCAAAGACATCAAGGGCATGAAGGGGAAGCTCCCCAAGCAACTTTGGGTCCCAAAATCACTTGTATCACACATACAAGGACCTAAGTTGGCTTGGGTTCCTAAACTCAAAAACTAACTTCATGTGTGTAGGTGAACTACAAAGCCGGAGGAAAGCATTGGGTACTCGATAGTGGGTGCACTCAACATATGACCGGCAATGATGGTATGTTCACCTCCATAGAGAACCCCGACAATCATGAACAAGTCACCTTTGGTGATAACTCAAAGGGGAAGGTAATTGGTTTGGGTAAAATTGCTATTTCTCATGATTTGTCTATCTCTAATGTGCTTTACGTTAAGTCTCTTAGTTTCAATTTACTTTCTATTGCACAATTATGTGATCTTGGACTAACGTGCACATTTGACAAGAATGGTGTTGTGGTGACTAGTGAATCAAGCAAAGAACTAATATTCAAAGGTTTTCGGCATGGACATCTTTACTTGGTGGACTTCTCCAACAAGGATGCTAGCTTGACCACTTGTCTTTTCACCAAGACAAGTTTGGGATGGCTATGGCATCGGCGCATTGCTCACATTGGGATGAGCAAGCTCAAGAAGTCGTTCAAGCTTGGGATGGTGACCGGCGTGAAGGATGTCACATTTGAGAAGAACAAGCTTTGTAGCGCGTGTCAAGCCGGGAAGCAAGTTGCCTCACACCATCCGATGAAGACAATGGTGTCAACCTCCAAGCCACTTGAACTACTTCACATGGACCTCTTCGGACCGTCCACATACCAAAGCCTTGGCGGTAACCTCTATTGTCTTGTTATTGTTGATGACTACTCTCGCTATGCTTGGACATTGTTTCTAGGTGACAAGGGTGAAACTCCGGAAATCTTCAAGACCTTTGCTAAACGAGCTCAAAGGGAATTTCAACTTCCCATCATCAAGGTCCGGAGTGACAACGGCACCGAGTTCAAGAACTACAACATTGGGGAGTGGTGTGATCGTGAAGGCGTGAAGCACGAGTTTTCGGCCACATACACCCCTCAACAAAATGGTGTCGTTGAAAGGAAGAACAAGACTCTCATCACCCTTGCAAGAGCAATGCTTGATGACTATGGCACATCGGAGAAGTTTTGGGCCGAAGCAATCAACACGGCGTGCCATGCCGCAAATAGGGTCTATCTTCATCGACTACTTCAAAAGACCCCATATGAGCTCCTCATTGGGAGAAAGCCCAACATCTCCTACTTCCGAGTCTTCGGGTGCAAGTGCTACATCTACCGCAAGAAAAGGCTCGGTAAGTTTGAAAGAAGGTGTGATGTTGGTATCTTTCTTGGTTATGCGTCAAACTCAAAAGCATATCGAGTATTCAACCAAACCTCCGGGTTAGTTGAAGAAAGTTGTGATGTTGAGTTTGATGAGACTAATGGCTCCCAAGAGGAGAGTTTTGGTCATGATGATATAGATGATGAGCCTCTACGAGAAGCTATGAAGAACATGACCATAGGAGACATCAAGCCCGAAGTTGAGGAGAGCCATGATCAAGGGGGAGCCTCAAGTTCCAACATCAACACCTCCATGGCGCCTCAAATTGATGAAGAAGAAGAGAAAGATGATCCATTGCCAATGCAAGATTCACATGCCACACAACACCAAGAAGAAGAAGAAGTCCAAGGTCAAGTCCAACCACAAGACGAGCGAGATGCCTCACCACCGCCAAGTGCCTCACAACCTCTTATGAGGCATGGGCGCATCTCCAAGGCACATCCGATGGATCAAATCATCGGAAGTCCGTCACGGGGAGTAAGTACTCGTTCTCGCCATGTTGCTTCATTTTGTGAGCACTACTCTTTTGTTTCGTGTGTAGAACCCACAAATATTGAGGAAGCACTCCAAGATCCCAATTGGGTGATGGCTATGCAAGAAGAACTCAACAACTTCACCCGCAATGAAGTTTGGGTATTGGAGGAGCGACCTAAGGACAAGAACGTCATCGGAACGAAGTGGGTGTACCGCAACAAGCAAGACGAGAATGGCGTGGTGGTCCGCAACAAGGCAAGGCTTGTGGCCAAGGGTTTTTCACAAGTTGAAGGACTAGATTTTGGAGAGACATTCGCCCCGGTCGCACGGTTAGAAGCTATTCACATACTCCTTGCTTTTGCTTTGCATCACAATATTATGCTTTATCAAATGGATGTTAAAAGTGCCTTCCTCAATGGTTATATTAACGAACTTGTTTTCGTTGAGCAACCTCCCGGGTTTGAAGATCCGAGGAATCCTAACCATGTGTATAGGTTACACAAGGCACTCTACGGGCTCAAGCAAGCACCTAGGGCATGGTATGAACGTCTAAGGGATTTCCTAGTCATGCAAGGATTCAAGATCGGGAGGGTGGATACCACACTTTTCACCAAGGACATCAACGGGGATTTATTTCTTTGTCAAATATACGTTGATGACATTATTTTTGGCTCAACTAACAAATCTCTTAGCCTTGAGTTTGGCACCATGATGTCTAGGGAGTTCGAGATGTCAATGATTGGAGAACTCAATTTCTTCCTAGGATTTCAAATCAAGCAACTTCAAGAGGGGACTTTCATCTACCAAGAGAAGTACACCAAGGACCTCTTGAAGAAGTTTGAAATGGAAGATTGTAGCTCAAGAAGTACTCCAATGGCGACAAATTGTCATCTCGACGCGGACATGGACGGTAAACCTATTGATCAATCTCATTACCGTTCCATGATTGGTTCATTGTTATATCTTACCGCATCTAGGCCCGATATCATGTTTAGTGTGTGCTTGTGTGCTCGCTTTCAAGCGGCACCTAAAGAATCGCATCGTAAGGCGGTCTTTAGGATACTTAGGTATCTCAAGCATACCCCAAGTGTAGGTTTGTGGTACCCCAAGAACGCTAGTTTCCATCTCTTGGGTTACTCGGATTCGGACTTTGCCGGATGCCGTGTGCATCGCAAGAGTACCTCCGGTGGGTGCCACTTACTTGGGCGTTCCCTAGTATCTTGGTCGAGCAAAAAGCAAAACTCCGTGGCTTTGTCCACCGCAGAGGCAGAGTATATAGTGGCCGGTGCATGTTGTGCCCAAATTCTATATATGAAGTAAACCCTTTTGGACTTTGGAATTAAATTTGATTGTGTGCCTCTCCTTTGTGACAATGAAAGTGCGGTTAAGATAGCTAGAAACCCCGTTCAACACTCCCGCACTAAGCACATTGATATTCGCCATCACTTCCTGCGGGACCATGAGGCTAAAGGAGACATCTCTTTGCAAGGTGTTAGGTCCGAAGAACAATTGGCGGATATCTTCACTAAACCACTTGATGAGAAAACTTTTTCTAGACTTAGAAGTGAATTAAATGTGCTAGATGCATCTAACGTCATGTAAGTTGCCATGTTCATGTAAGGTTGCATATCAAATAGGTCTTGTCTAACTCCCAAAGGATAGGGGCGAGCTAGAAATAGTTTTCCCTGAGGAAGCCTTTGGAAGGTTTAAACTTGGCAAGATAGATTTACATTATGCTTTGCATGATTCCTACCATATAGACTTGCACTCATTTAATATCTTGCATTATTTTGTTTGGCATTGCATACGGTAGATTGTCACAAAGGGGAACCCACATCATGAGAAGGAGACTTGTTCAAAATGCAATATCTCAACTCATATGATGTGGATAGAGCAAAATTCTAAAGGTACATGCTTTAAAGAGATAGAAGTTTTCCATACTCTAGCTCACAAAGCATGGGCCTTACATTTTCGTGGTTTCCCTCCTAACCTTGTGTGTTCTCTTTGCTTAAGGGCTTAGCCAATATGTGGCACTATATTTGAAGCCTTCTATTAGAGGTTAGGAGTTGCCCAAAAAGTCCTAGGACCCATCCTTATCTTTGTGTGTTTAAGTCCAAGGACACATATGGGCAGTCTTAGGTTTTCTGTAGTCATCGGATTATCTGATGCTAGGGCCAGCAGATCATCGGATCAATTGGTGCTTCAGTTCAGTGCTCAAATCAAGTCAGATGTCACAAATCAACCGATGAGTTCATTTCAGAAGACATCGGAGCATCCGGTGTTCAGTTTTCTGGTGCCCTGCAGAAATCGACCGATGATCGACACCTCAACGTCGGCTCATCCGGTGTTCAAAGAGAATTTTTGGAACAACTCTCTGTTGAACTCGACCGATGCATCCTCCGATGATCATCGGTCCATCCGGTGTTTTGTGCGCGGCTAGGGTTTGCCCGTACGGTTTAAATAGCGGTTCGGCCGCCTCTTTCGTTTTTCTTCCCCGACCTCCGCCGCCGCCCGCTTCTCTCGCCGCCCGTCGCCCTCGCCGCCGTCCTCGCGCCCTCCGGCCACCTCCGGTCGCCGCCGCCGCCTCCCAGGCGCCGCCGCCGCCGCCCTTCGGCCGCCGCCGCCTAGACGCCGCCCGTGCCCGCGCCGCCGCCTCTCCCGCGCGCGCCGCCGCCGTTCCACCACGCCGCCGCAGCTCCCTCCTCCGCCGCGCCTCCCTCGCCGTCTTCCCTCCACCACCAGCCGCACCACCACTCGCCGTCGGCTTCCACCACCGTGCATCACCCTCTCCACTAGGGTTTCGCCGTGCTTCGCCGTTCGTCGCTAAGATGGGTCGCGATCGCAAAGGAAAGGGCAAGGCTATTGAGGAGCCCGCCGCGAAGAAGCGCAAGATGTCCAAGGACGCTCGTCGTGCGGAGTTGGCCGCTCGCGCCGCCAAGGAGCGTGAGCGCGGCCATCGCGGTTCCTTACGGATCCGCGAGTCCCGGCAGAGGCAGGAGCAGCCTCCGGTCCAGCCGGTGCCTCCCGAGGGCTCCGACAAGGAGGAGACCGAGGTGCCGCCTCTCATCCGCCGGCGCACCCCGAGGACTCGTGGGGGTGGACAGACTCCTACGGCGAGTCGGCGCCCCTCTGCGGCTGACCGCGCAGAGGACAGAGAGGCCCAAAGGGCCATCCACCTGATGGACACAGCAGTCCGTGTTGCCGAGGATGTCAGACTCACCGACTACAGGAAGATGAAGGCAAGGCAACTGAAGAAGCTCAGATGGTCAGCGATGCCTGAGGAGTGGTTCCCGCGGCCTAGGGACGCTCGAGTTGACTCCCGCTTCTGAACCCTGACACAGGCGTCCCTGTACGAGACTTACAGGCGTCGGGGCCACAAGCTCTTCCAGCATAACAGCATCGACTGGGATCAGCTTGCAGTGGCAGCAGGACACGGGATCAGGCCACTCTTTGAGAGATACAGAGGACTTGTGGACTTGCTCTCGCACCAGAGGAGTGCCTACGTCGAGGAGTGGGTCAGGGTGTTCTACGCGACACTCTACGTCTCTGAGGGCCGTCGCTCGATTCACTTCATGTTCATGGGGCAGATCCACGACGTGTCTCGAGACTTGTTGGGCAGACTGCTTGGTGTGGAGCTCTCTACTACGTGCCTGCACCAGATAGTCTACGGAGACGCAGACCCGCCAAGGAGGCCACTGACTGGAGGAGTGGCACCGCCTTTCAAGGAGATCAGAAGTCTGTTCACTCAGTCGTTCACTCCTGACCAGCCGAGGGTGCCAGCGCTTCTCACCCCAGCAGCTCGGACAGTTCACCACGTCCTCAGGCGTACCCTACTACCGAGGTCTGGCTACTTGGAGGGCATCACGAGCCTTCAGCAGACCATCCTGTTCTATGTGATGAACGGGATGGAGTTCGACATCGTGGATATTCTGATCTGCGAGATGGAGGACGTGATCACTGACGGAGTTGGGATGCTTCGACAGTTGGTCTTCGGTCACTGGATCTGTCACCTTCTCCACCAGTTGGTTCCAGAGGACACTCCAAGAGTTTCTCAGCTGACGGAGATGCACGTGACCCGGTTCAGCCACTACCGAGTCCCCACTCCGGGAGACCGCCGCCTTGGCCGTCCCGTCGAGCGTGAGGTTCGAGCCAGACTGTCAGAGGAGGACTGGGCAGAGCTGACTCAGGAGGACGCAGAGCTGGCACAGGCAGAGGCTCAGGGAGGAGACCTACAGCATATATGGTCGGACAGTGACACCAGCGACAGTGTCGAGGAGTACTTCCCTCCTGCTCCTCCTTCACCGAGGCAGCACGACGCAGAGGCAGGAGGCTCAGCAGCTCCACCACCTACACCTCCTCCAGTGTCAGAGGCTCAGGTGACTCAGCCGTCAGAGCTCACTGCTTTACTTCAGCGGATGGCTCAGCAGCAGGAGCAGCAGGCAGCTCGACAGGAGCAGCTTCAGAGGCAGCAGCAGGAGATGCAGCTGGAGATTGCCCGTCAGAGGCGAGAGGACATCGACAGGTACACCAACCTTGTCGACCAGATGACGAGACGCACTCTGGACCAGCAGCAGCAGACTCAGCAGATGTTGTTGGGCGTCCTGGGGTTGGTCACCAACCTCTACCAGCAGACGGGAGTCGCCCTTCCACCTCAGCACTCGGGACTCAGTCAGGCTCCAGGTGCACCCCCACTGGCACCAGCTCCAGCACCGTCCTCGTCGATCCCCAGCTTCAGTATACCACCTCTGCTCGCCTCGACAGCGCCCGTTCACTCGACAGTACTGCCGCCGATGTCGTTCCAGTCCTCACCTCTTCCGGCAGTACCTTCTCCACCGGCGCCAGCAGTCTCAGCGGATCCCCCAGCAGCTCCAGCTCCAGCTCCAGCTCCCCCCGCTCCAGCTCCAGCGCCAGCGACCTCCACCTCCAGCAGCTCCGGCGACAGCACCGTCGACGCCGACCGCTTCACCATCGCCAGGAGCACGCCTGAGTCGTAGGCACTCGACTTCCCTTTTTGGTGTCTTGATGCCAAAGGGGGAGAAGAGTTAGAGTCAGGGGGAGGGTTAGCTCTGTTCTAGGGGGAGTTCTTGGTTTTAGGGGGAGTGTCTATCCTTTTGCTACTTATTGTTATTTATTTGAGATTGCCTGTTATTATTATTTGCTATTATTGTACTCCGGGTGCTACTTTGTGCTCTTGCGCTTTATTGTTTATTATTTGAGCCTTCG
Source organism: Neostapfia colusana (assembly GCA_030760725.1). Lineage (NCBI taxonomy): Eukaryota > Viridiplantae > Streptophyta > Magnoliopsida > Poales > Poaceae > Neostapfia > Neostapfia colusana. The sequence continues at coordinate 34,108,695 of JASWHV010000009.1, read as the reverse complement.
AGCCACTTGTGTTGCAATTTGTACTTGTTATATTTCTTTTTTGAGCATTGCGTTTTAATTCCATTAATTCTATGCTCTACTCGTTGTGTTGTCATCAATCACCAAAAAGGGGGAGATTGAAAGCATCTAGGCCCCCGTGAGGTATGGTTTCGGTGATTAATGACAACCGTTCGTTATTACTAATGAGTTTGTGGATGCGAGGTTTCACGTATATCACATCAAACGTTAATGAACTATCTATTCACACCATCTACTGCTCATTGGATACAAATGGAGACCCCTCAACGATCTATTCTAAGGGGTTATTCGATACTCATGAAGACTAAATGAAGAACTCATACAACGACTCTATTCTATCAAAATTGGCAACACAAGAAGCTTACACTTCATCAAAATATCATTTCAAACAAGTGTCAAAGAGGTCACTCAAGAAGATTCCAAAAGATCAACTCAAAACAACTCGAAGCAAACAAGTTGCACTCACCGGATCATCTGATGTCTCGCAAAATGACTACATCGGTCGAGTTTAAGTTGGCAGAAGAAGAAGACCTCAGAGCCCAGTACACACCGGATCATCCGATGTGAAGGAAGTGGCACATCGGTTGATTTCAACAGAAGGATGATTTCTGAGTTATTCTGAAGAAGTACACACCGGATCATCCGATGATGAAGTAAGTGTACATCGGTCAATTTCAACAGAGACATTATTTCTGAACCAATTCTGAAGATCAACTCACCGGATCATCCGATGATGAAGTTAAAGTAACATCGGTCGATTAAACAGTCAGATCCAACGGTTATATCCAACGGTCACATCTGACACATGACATCAGCTAATTTGGAATTCGACCGATGCTCAAATAAAGGGGTGCATCGGATGATCCGATGTTCACAGAAAAAGTCTGCCTACTTTTCCAACGGCTATCTCGTGTGGGCTGGCTATAAATACCCCTCCAACCGGCCATTTCGTCAAGTCTTGATTACCAGAGCCTCACTACACATCCTCAAGCATTCAAGACCAAGAGCTACCACTTCCACACCTCAAAACCTCTTGTACTCCAACTATAGGCTAGATCTAGCTAGAGAGAAGCTTGTGTGCGTCCATTCTTGGTGATTGGAATCTCTAGGCTAGTGAGAGAGAGTGTCTTGGTGACTTCTCCCACCTTGTAAAAGTTGGAGGAAGAAGAGATCGCTCCGGAGCTTACCAAGGCGTTTGTGGAAGCCCGGAGGATCACCATTGTACAAGGCTTGAGCTCCACCTTGTCGGAGATGGCGAACGGAGAAAGATAGTGGATTCCCTTGTCTTGGTGACTTGGGAGTGGCTATACCCTTTGGTGGGTGCCACAACGTGGACGTAGGTAGATCTTTGTGATCTTACCGAACCACGGGAAAAATCGCCGTGTCTCCGAGTCTCCGCGGGAGTTTGCATCTCTCTCCTCACCCTCTTACTATTACGCATTTACTATTCCGCACTTAATACTCTTGCTTGCGTAGTTAGTTCGCATAGGGAATTGGGCTTCAACCATTAAGTTTTAAATTGCTCTAAAAATTAAAAAAGCCCAATTCACCCCCCCTCTTGGGCGTTTCGATCCTTACAGTATGCCACCGAGGGGGAACCACCGCGCCACCAGCTGCTTGCCCACGCGCGAGCACCAGGTCGGTTCTGATCCCCTTCTTAAGGCGCTCCACGTCCTCTGCCGAAGAAAACTTCGTTTGCTTTCTTCTCCTCACGTGAACACTGAGCCAAAGCTCTCTTCCCTCCGCCACCTCGACTCGATCGGAAATCCGGTCGAATCGATCGCACCATCCCTCCAAAATCTGCTAAACCACACCCTGAGCTCCGCACACACCTCCCCGACCCAGAAACGAGCGAGTTCCGGCCTTCCTTGTCCGAGAACGACCGCCACAGCGGTGACTTAGCGTCGGCCGACGATCGGGCGCTCGTGGACAGCACTCCACAGGGGTTCTCACGGTCAAGCGATCAAGGCCACTGGAGCGCGCTGTGTTGGTGCTGCTCTCAACCAAGTCTCAAGCCACGTCGTGAAGCATCGGCGGAGAATTTCAAGTTTTCACTCCGGCGAGTTCTACCGAGCGGCCGGTATGGTTTCTTCAAATTCTTCCTCTCTGATCCTCCGTAGATTGTCAAACTCTGCACATAGGCGCTGGACTAGCCGGTGATCATCTTTACTTTAGGATCCGTCGCATGAAAACACCTCGGAGGAACGTATTCCGAGCTTTACCGAGGGTGTTCTTCGCGGAACCAATCAGGCGCACGGTGCTGAGCTAGTTGCCGTAGTTTCCAAGCTAATCCATGGTCTTGCCAAGCTTTGCGATCGCCCACTGGTGCTGTAGAGCTAGTCGGTCAAGGTTTTGGTGGGATAGGGACCCCGGCCAACGCTGCCGAACTTCAACCGAGGCCGCCACACGTCGTCGGCCGTCTTCTGATCACCGGCAGCCCCAGAACACCTCACCATCGTGTTCCTCGATGTCGCATACGCCCTGGCGGTGAGTTTTAGCCCATACGGTGGCCGGAACCGGCGAACCGGCGAGCAGCAGATTGCTCCGGCGAGCTGAGAGCGCGGGTGCGCGAAAACCAGCCGGAGGAAGAAGAAGCCAGTTTGTCCTGGCTATCAGCGGTGGAAAAATTTAAAACTGGGATATGCTGTGGCCTTGATCGGGTGTGGCTACATGCAAAGGACTCAGTAGCCGCGTGTGTCAACCGATGAGGAGCTGACACGTAGCCCAGGGTCCCACGCGCAGTGATTTGAACTTTTCCCGATTTTCAGATTTTGTTCAAACTTCAAATCCACATAACTTTGGCTAGGAAACTCCAAATCAAGTGAACCAAATTTTGTTGTATTCAGATCTATTAGTACTTTCCAGAAAATAAAGTTTCACTTCATGAAAACCATTATTTCTCCAGAATTAATTCTTCAAATTTTAAAATGTTTATAATTTTAACTAGAGAACCTTTTTGAGGAAAATTCTGAAATTTTTCTGGGATGTTCCCCAAAATATCCCTGAGCTACCATAACAATTTCAGATCCATTTGAGATTATTTGATCCACCTAATGGTGTGATTAATAAAACTGTTCCAGAGAAAATAGAAAATGTCCAGAAACATTTTCAGAATTTCTCTGAAATTGTTTAGCTCATATATTTAGTTTGGAACCTTCAAATTAAGTGAAACCAACTCCATTAGAACCCTCTGCAAATCTAGTTTCAGAAAGTCATAGATTTATCCATGACAATCCCTAGAACACCATAAGGGCTCCAATTAAGGTCAAGTACATAATTATTTGTGGAGAGCTCAAATGAGCTTGGCTGCAACTAAAACTTGGCCAAGTCTCTGTTTAGGTTGTAACCAAACAACAGTAAAAATTTCAGAGTAATTGGGTCTGTCTAGTGAGACTTATAATCTTCACAAGTTTAAATTCAATTCAAATGCATTTAAATTAATACATATACTTGTTATCTCATGTAGTCGCTAAGGTTGAGGAGGAACCCGAAGTCTTAGACTTTGTTACTCTGGAAGAGCAGCTAGCCTACGACCAAGAGCAGCAAGGCAAGCTCCGATTTGCATTAACCTTTTTACAATTTTTTATTTTTTTGAGCACTTCTTTTGAGCACCACTTATTTCTTGCATTAGAGTCTTGTTTGAAACCCGGATGCATAGCCAAGAAAACCATGGGTTGGGATTAAGATTGAAAATCACGTTAGCCACTGCAATGCTAAGATAGAGTAGGATTCGGTACAAGTCGAGTAGTTAGAACTACTCACGAGAATAGGCTAGAGGCACATTGCTCGGGTAAAAATAGCAAATGAAACACATGGCAAGAAAAATGAGACCGAGCGGAGTAAGAGAAGCAGGACTTTGGGGCCTGTGTGCTATAGCTCCGCTTGTGTCGATTGAGGACCGAGCCGTGTTCGGGCCTGTTGAACAAGCTAGAACAGTACCAAAGACCTACCGGATATTTGGGAACCGGGAAACTGATGTAACTCAGGTAGCTGGGTATTGAGGCATTGCCTGTCGTTCAGACGGTAGGTTGAGAGCTCGAGGTGTAAATCGGCTGGCGGCACTGAGATGCGCATGTAGAGACCTCTTGCTCGGGACGATAGGACCGGTTCAATATTTGGCTAACATGTGAAAGGTGGTTGCGTACGGCGTCCGTGATGGTTGCTGTAGGCAACATCGAGTATGGGCGTACGTGACGGGTTATTCGGGTAACCCTGCAGGTGTAAATCGATTATAATCGCCATCCCTCGTGGTCAGTGAGTACAACTTGTTCACTGTACCGTGACGTAGAAAGAACAGGCTAGATACATGTTAAAATGTTGCTGATTGAAAGATGGACTTTGATTGTTAATGATTTGCTATAGTCTAGAGCTAACTAAAGTTCTTTTCAACTTTGGGCAAAGTAAATGAGAGACATGCGTTTCTTGTTTGATTACGGCTCTCTCATGTGCCTTAGCGTAAAATCTCCACAACCTGTTGCTAAAACTTGAAAGTAGGTTCCGCTAATTAGGCGAGTCCTTGCAACTTATTTTACCTCATGTACCTATTACCTCTCATGTAGAAGTTTCATGTTTAGGAGAGACGGGTCAGTCTTGCTGAGCCTTCGTGCTCACTGCTTGTGTTTGAAGCTTTTGTAGAGTTCTATGAGGAAGGGACTCCCGAGGAGGAGACGGAACCCCAGGAGGGGAACCCCGTTGAGTGGGAGTCGTGCACGCCGCTGTCTTAGTGTGTGTGCGTGCTAGCAAGGACACGTTCACAGGCTGAACGTGAACTTGATGCGTAGTCTACGCCCGTGAGTGTAGACTGAACATATTTTGTTGTAAAAATGTTCATAAACCTGTTTATATAATAAAACTTTGCTTCTGCTTTATACCTTTGATGTGTGTTATTCGGTGCTGTGCAACGCAGCACCCCTCAGCGTGATCCTGGCTCGACAAGGCCGTGGGATCGTGTCAGCGTTGGTATCAGAGCTCGCTTGAGGTTTAACGCACTACAAAGGTTATCTTTTTCAAAAATCCAGTGAGGAACGAGTTAGTAGCCCATATAAGGATGTTATTAGTGTATAGAAAGTGGCATACTAACCTATTTGCTTATATCAGAAAATCGTGCATCTCGGGACGCTTTATGTCTTGGGGGGTGCACGTAAGCGCTGTCCACCAATGCGCACAAGCTGAAGGGTGGAGCCCCACGTGTGGCAGGTAACCCGACCCGCTTTAGTTTCCTCTACGACTCTTCATGTCGTTTGGGGTATTCGAGCAACGTCTGTCCCTGGCGTGCTTCGGGAAATTTGGGAGACCCGGTCACGTGGTCAGTAACATGAACACGTAGCTTAAGGCATGTTTGGCTTGAGAACATCCGGGCGAGTGACGACGGCCGGGTGTACGAACTGTATGGATACCGGGCTCGGTGTGCAGCCGAGTCTGACGATTGTGTGAGTTATCTGCAGGTAGTCTAACCACGAAACGGTAGACGTGTAGCATCCGTGTGCGAGAGACATTTAGTGCCACTGAACTAACGAAGCCGGCTAAGTCCGGTATAGGTTTTTCTTTGTGAGGACGTAGTACCGACATGCTCTGGTGACACATCGACGTCACACTCCAGTAAATGAACAACTTCATTATAAAACTGGAAAGTTTTAATCCATATTATTAAAAACTTGATGTAACTCTTTACCTTAATCAGGATATTCAAAGATAATAAGTTTTCAACTTATAGGATACTAAGGACAGAGTCCCCTGTTTTCAGCTGAATTAATGCTGAAGTTAATCAGAGGTTAGAGATTGAGTTATTTCGAGGTTGGGGTCATATGATACATTTCTGGAAATATTTGGAAGAGCTTTACAACTTTTCTGTTGAGGTCCAGAGGTGTTTCATCCCTTAACCAATCGAAAAATGCAGTAGAGTTGAAACTGTCCAGAAAACAGGGCAGAGCAAACACTCTTTTTAACTCTGTGTAAATTGAGCATAACTTCCTGCATAAAAATCCAAAAATAGAAAATGAGATAGTTATGAAAAGTTCATAAGATGGGTTACAACTTTGTAACAGAAAGTTTTGTCAGATTGGGAGCAGAATTAACTGGAATTCTTGGATCAAATCAGTACCTAAAGCAGGGAGGTGCTGTCCAATTTTCTCCAGAAATTCTGTTAACTTTGACATCTCATAACTTTTGAACCAGGACAGATCTTAGGCCAATCAAATACTTTCTGGAAATATATTGAAGTTAGCTTTAACTTTGATATTGAGCTCCAGAATTGGTTTTGCTTTTAGCATGGTCTAAATAAGATTGAAATGGAAACTGGTCAGGGCTGTCATATTGGACAGCAGATCAACTGTCAAATTTCTTTGAGTTTGAACTATGTTTCCAAGTTTTATGGGTTCAATGACATGTTTTATGTTATAAAAAAATGGTTTACTGTTCAAATAAATATTTTACATTTCTCAAATATGTTTCTACAGATGGCAGCGGATAGACAGTTGGAGAACGGGTGGGTGGTGTCCCACTGTTCTCACCGCAGCGGCTATCCGGAAACGTTGAGGCAAATGCTTCAATATTTTGGATACAGCAAGATGCCGCAGTACTTCGCCAAGGAAGAAGGCGAGGAGGGGAACAATACGTGGATGATCCATGTCGAAGTTCCTGCAGGACCTACGCCACCCGGTTGGGCCCCGTTCACTGTCACAGTGAGAGGTAGACAACCGGAGGGGATGTGGCAAGTGGCAGCCCGCGACACCATGTCGCGTTTCTGCCAACTACACGTGAGAGATATGGAGGGCACTCCATACGCGCTCGTTCTGGTGGAGGGACGGGCTAATCACGTGTGGGAAGGGAGGTATATGGAGGCAACCGATCTGGGTTGTCCAAGGTACAATCCCGGGAGGCAAACCTTAGTTTCCAATTGAGGGCAGGAAAAGCCGTGATGGACAGCCAAGCTGTTCATACGGATTGTCTTGCTGCGAAGATCAAGTAGAGCACAAGCCGTGGAGACCACTTCGAGAGTGCTCACGGCGCACTCCGCAATGTGCTCCTTCCGACAATTAAGCGACTGAACGAACAACATAATCAGTTGCATCGTCTGAAGAAGGCGAAGAGGAAAAGCCATGTCGACATCACGGCTTTGCAACAGCAGGTGGAGGCTCTGACCCAGCAGAACGAGGTCCTTACTCTAGAGCGGGACGACGCTATTGAGGAGGGGCAAGGCTGGGAAGAGGCCTACAACCAGGCCATGGATGAGGTGCACGCGTTGCAGGACCTCGTACCGCCGGTAATGGGCATACCGGTGGTTGGTGCCGTACCCGTGGTCTTGGGTCTTCCGGCGATGGGAAAACCCGAGATGGAAGAGGAGGTTGTAGACCCAGAGCCACCAGTAGAGGTACCGTAGGAGGACGACCCGCAGGAGGTCGAGTTCTACTCCGAGTAGGGGTTACTGTTGCCAAGTGGGGCAGCAAGGGTGATGTAACCAACTTTTGTAATCGATGACATGTCGTGTAGACAGTAGAGCATGTATAGATAGTGATGACATGAGCACGACTTCTCGGAGACCCAAGACTAATGTATCTTGTATAAAGTTTATGCTTTATCAATATATGTGAATGTTGTGCAAATTATTCATGCGTCACTTCAATACCTACCTGTTTCATATGGAATTTTAAGTATGACATGTGCTGATCGCTGCTGTTTTGAATTTCAGGATGACTCGTACTCATGCCAACCCGGACGTTGGGGGTTCCAGTCAGGGGGGAGAGACCTCCCAACAGCCTCACGAGGACTCCTCGGGACAGCAACAGCAGCAAAAGCAACAACCGCCACCACCACCGCCAACAGTTACTTTGGCGGATATTGTGGCAGCAATGGCGGGTTCTCATCAGCAGCACAGGGAGTTGCTGCAAACTCTCATTGCAAATACGTCATGACCAGAGAGACGTCAAGATCGTGAGGAGCATCAACAGAGCTCCTACTCTGATTTTCTGGTGACTCATCCCCCGGTATTCTCAAGGGCGGATGAACCCATTGATGCGGACAACTGGCTCCACACAATGGAAATGAAGTTCGGGCTGCTCCAAGTGAGTGAGCAGCGCAATACTCAGTTCGCGGTCCAACAGCTCCAGGGATCCACGAGCGCGTGGTGGGCGAACTACAGTGCTTCGCAGCCCACCAACCGCGTTGTGACCTGCACGGAATTCAGGACGGACTTCAGGGCCTATCACATACCGCCGGGTATCATGAAGAGGAAGATGCAGGAGTTTTAACGCCTGCAACAAGGGAGCCGAAACATGCTGGAATATTCCAGGGCGTTCAATGATCTTGCGCTCTACGCGTCGTATCACGCCGATACCGACGAGAAGCGGCGGGATCACTTCTACCAGGGGCTTAACCCGCTCCTGAAAGACAAGTTGGCGATGTTCAATCGCGGCAGCCTCAACGATATAATTGATGCCTCGATTGTTCAAGAAGACTCCGGCAAGGAGTTAGCAGCGGCAGAAAGGAAGCGAAGTGCGCCGCAAAGCAGCGGAGAAGGAGGTGGTCCTTCTCAAAAATACCGGATGGCGAATCGCCCACCATTGGGCCCACACTGGCAGCCACCACAGAGGCCGATGCCATTCCGCAGTCGGCCATATTCTTCACCGGCATTCAGGCCGGCACTGCCAGCACCACCTCTGCAACAACAACAGCAACAGCGGGCGATGCCGCATGCTTATGCACCTCAGCAGCGCATGCCGGGCTTTCATCCCCCAAGCACCGGACAAGCAGCGGCCACATGATACAAATGTGGTCGTCCAGGACACTTCGCCAGCAGTTGTCCGGAGAGACAAGGCGGCGGATTTGCACCGCAACTTCCGGGGAGGAATCAGCCCCGGAACCCTACTAATGCGCGGCGGGCAAACCCTAGGCCCGGCACCGTCCACCAACTTGCCATAGAGGACTTGCCGGAGGGTGAACCAATCCTTGCGGGTATGTTCCAACTCCACCAGCATCCCACCATCATTGTTTGATTCCGGCGCCACGCATAATTTTATTAGCCAAGCTTTCATTGCTAAACACCACTTGCAAATACTACCCACCGATAGCCCATATTTGATTTGTTCACCGGGTGGGAAGATTTCAGCAAGCATGATGGTTTCTAAAGTACCATTATGCTTAGTGGGTAGAGTGTACCCTACGTCTCTCATAGTTCTAGAGGGACAGAAGGTCAATGTCATTTTAGGGATGTCGTGGTTAACCCGCCACGGCGCTGTTTTAGACACCGTCCTCCGAGTTGTGCACTTGAACTCAGAAGTGCATGGATCCCGTTCCTTATTTCTGGACAGTCCAGAAATAAAACTTCCAAGTGTGTATCAATCCACAACCATCAGATTGGAAGACATTCCAGTGGTCTGTGAGTTCCCTGACGTGTTCCCGGATGATTTACCGGGGATGCCGCCTGACCGAGAGGTGGAGTTCAAGATTGAACTTGCACTGGGAACCATGCCAATATCCCGAAGGCCGTACAAGATGTCGCTCAAGGAATTGGCTGAACTGAAGACTCAGCTAACTGACTTACTGGAGAAGGGTTTTATTAGGCCGAGCTCCTCGCCATGGAGCTGTTTGGCATTATTTGTGAAGAAGAAAGATGAGACGTTGCGGCTTTGCATGGACTATCGTCCACTAAATGCCGTAACCATCAAGAACAAGTACCCGTTGCCACGGATCGACATGTTGTTTGATCAGTTAGTCGAAGCAAAGATCTTTTCCAAGATGGACATAAGATCCAGGTACCATCAGATTAAAATACGGGCTGAGGATATTCCGAAGACGGCTTTCTTGATGAGGTACGGGCTTTATAAGTACCTGGTCATGTCGTTCGGCCTCACCAACGCTCCAGCTCACTTCATGTATTTGATGAACTCAGTATTCATGCCGGAGATGGACAAGTTTGTCGTGGTCTTCATCGACGATATATTGGTATATTCCAAGTCGGAGGAAGAGCACAAGAAGCATCTGCGTATAGTCTTGCAACGGCTGCGGGATTACAAGCTATACGCAAAATTCAGCAAGTGCGAGTTCTGGATATCGCAAGTGCCTTTTCTCGGGCATATCATCTCAGCGGAGGGCATCGCTGTAGACCCGAGTAAGATCACACAAGTGCTGAATTGGAAATCCCCGAGAACTGTTCACGAGGTACGGAGTTTCCTCGGACTCGTGGGATATTATCGGAGGTTCATTCTGAACTTCTCGAAAATTGCCAAGCCTATGACGGAGCTGCTGAAGAAGGCTACCAAATATGTTTGGAGTCCAGCATGTGAAGCAGCACTCAAGGCTTTAGTCAAGCACCTAACATCAGCACCGGTTTTGGTGCAGCCAGATACAATAAAACCGTTCGACGTGTACTGCGATGCATCCGGCATTGGGCTCGGATGTGTGCTGATGCAAGACCGAAGGGTGGTCGCGTATGGGTCACGGCAGCTCAGAAACCATAAGCGGAATTATCCAACTCACGACTTGGAGCTCGCTGCCGTGGTACTTGCACTTAAAATGTGGAGGCACTACCTACTCGGTAACCTTGTACATTTATATACCGACCACAAAAGCCTCAAGTACATATTCACTCAGAAGGAGCTGAACATGAGGCAACGAAGATGGTTAGAGTTGATAAAGGATTACGAAATAGAGATTCATTATCACCCCGGCAAGGCAAACGTAGTGGCGGATGCGCTGAGCCACAAGTCACACGTCAACAATCTGACCATCACACCGTTGGAAGAGAGCGAACCACCACTGCATGTGATTCCACACGGAGCTCTCTACAACTTAGCTTTGATCCCCACCATCAGTGAAGAGATAGCGGCTGCTCTGAAACATGACAAGGGCATGTCGCATTTGCGGAGACGTATAGACAGTGGGGAGCTGAAATGTTTCCGGAAGGACGGAGACAGCGTCCTATGGTTCAAGGACCGGATCGTCGTACCCCGTAACCCTGAGTTACGAAAGAAAATCTTTGATGAGGCTCACTTGTCTAAGTTTTCTATTCACCCCGGCATCAACAAAATGTATCAAGAACTCAGAAGCAAGTTTTGGTGGACACGGATGAAGCGGGAGATCGCAAAGTACGTGTCCAGTGTGATACATGTCGAAGGGTGAAGGCAGATCATATGCAGAAACCGGGACTGCTGCAACCACTGGGTGTTCCTGCCTGGAAGTGGGAAGACGTGAGCATGGACTTCATCGTCAGTTTACCCACCACTTTTCAGAAACATGATTCTGTGTGGGTGATCATCGACCGGCTCACCAAAGTTGCCCATTTCATCCCGGTCAACACTAACTATAACGCCAAGAAGTATGCTAAACTGTACATCTCACGGATCCTATGCTTGTACGGCGTACCCCGTACCATCATATCGGATCGGGGCACTTTATTTGTGTCCCGTTTTTGGGACCAGCTACACGCTGCATTGGGGACGAAGCTGATCCATAGTTCAGCATACAACCCGCAGACGGATGGACAAACTGAGCGGGTAAACCAAATCCTAGAAGATATGTTACGAGCTTGCGCCATCAACCACAGCAAGAACTGGAATGATCACTTGACGTTAGCCGGGTTCTCGTACAACTATGGGTACCAAGCCAGCATCAAGATGGCGACTTACGAGGCGCTATACGGGAGAAAATGCCGCACACCACTGAATTGGTGTGAGTCTGGCGAAAGGGTTACCTTCGGGATTGATCTTTTCAATAACGCGGAAGAAAAGGTTCGGCTGATTCAAGCGAACCTAAAAGCCGCCCAATCTCGACAGAAACAATATGCGGACCGGAGAAGGCGCCCACTACAATTCAAAGTCTGGGATCATGTATATCTACGTGTATCTCCAATGAAGGGCGTAAACAGATTCGGGGTGAGAGGAAAGTTGGCACCCCGATTCATCGGTCCATTTCAGATTACAGAAAGATGTGGATCGGTAGCATACCGACTGAAATTACCAGAAGCACTTTCCGGTGTGCACGACGTCTTTCACATTTCCCAGCTGAGAAAGTGTCTTCAGCTATCAACTACCATTCAGCTGGAGGACATAGAAGTACTGAAACCGGATCTCACGTATCGGGAGGAACCGGTTCAGATTATTGATGAAAAGGCCCGAACCACACGCAACCGTACGTTGTGGTTCTACAAGACTCTATGGAATAATCACTCCATGGACGAAGCGACATGGGAGAGTGAAGGATTTCTTCGCGCTAACTACCCCGACTTTTTCTCGTCGCATATACGGTAATTTTCCACCGTCCTCTCTCTCATTTTCACCTTATAATCTCGGGACGAGATTCTTTTAAGGGGGGAGGAATGTAAGGGCCTAAGTTTTTGGCACATATTCAAAGTGTTCATCACCACACACAACCTTCATTTGAAGAAACTTGATGAACACATTTGAAGAGCAGGTAACCACCATCAACATGCTCATTAGAGAATAAACTCACAAAATGCAAAAGTGGCATTTCCTACATGCATCATCTAGGGGCTGAGCATATGAAAAATTCCAACACCTTGCTAGGAAGGCTCATGCAAAAGTTCACCCAAGTCCAAAAAATTTTGAGGTCTTTTTGGGTATAACTAGAAAGAGGGTGGTTTGAACTCAAATTCAAATTCAAACTGTTTTCATCCCATGAATTCAAAAGTGGGAGGCATATTCTCACTCAGCACATTTTTGTGAGCTCGCCCACCAATTTTCACTCCATTTGGAGTTAATCTTGACATGAGCTAAGTTTAGCAAATTCAAACTTTATCTGAATTACAAACTGAATATGTGCTGAAATTTGGTCAAACACTTCACAATTTGAATTTTACCAATTCCAAATGGGCATGTGGTAAATAATTCAAATCCTAGAGGGTATTAATGGGGTTACTGTTTGTAGCAGCAAGAGGGAGTTAATTTCAGAGGTTAAAAAGAGGTGGGACCCACCTGTCATAGAGTGGCTGACCAACACTTGCAACTGAAGCAATGGACTTTGCCTTTGTTCGAGACCGCCGAGTGCTGCTCGTATGCCACCGAGGGGGAACCACCGCGCCACCAGCTGCTTGCCCACACGCGAGTGCCAGGTCGGTTCTGATCCCCTTCTTAAGGCGCTCCACGCCCTCTGTCGAAGAAAACTTCGTTCGCTTTCTTCTCCTCGCATGAACACTGAGCCGAAGCTTTCTTCCCTCCGCCATCTCGACTCGATCGGAAATCCGGCTGAATCGACCGCGCCATCCCTCCACAATCTGCTAAACCACATCCTGAGCTCCGCACACACCTCCCCGACCCGGAAACGAGCGAGTTCCGGCCTTCCTTGCCCGAGAACGACCGCCACAGCGGCGACTTAACGTCGGCCGACGATCGGGTGCTCGTGGACAGCCCTCCACAAGGGTTCTCACGGTCAAGCGATCAAGGCCATGGGAGCGCGCTGTGTTGGTGCTGCTCTCAACCAAGTCTCAAGCCATGCCGTGAAGCATCGGCGGCGAATTTCAAGTTTTCACTCCGGCGAGTTCTACCGAGCGACCGGTACGGTTTCTTAAAATTCTTCCTCTCTGATCCTCCATAGGTCGTCAAACTCTGCACATAGGTGCCGGACTAGCCGAATATCATCTTTACTTTAGGATCCGTCGCATGAAAACACCTCGGAGCAACGTATTCCAAGCTTTACCAAGCGTGTTCTTCGCGGAACCAATCGGGCGCACGGTGCCGAGCTAGTTGCCGTAGTTTCCGAGCTAATCCATGGCCTTGCCGAGCTTTGTGATCACCCACTGGTGCTGTAGAGCTAGTGGGTCAAGGTTTTGGTGGGCTAGGGACCCCAGCTAACGCTGCCGAACTTCAACCGAGGCCGCCATACGTCGTCGGCCATCTTCCGATCACCGGCAGCCCCAGAACACCTCACCATCATGTTCCTCGATGTCACATACGTCCTGGCAGTGAGTTTTAGCCCGTACGGTGGCTGGAACCGGTGAACCGGCGAGCAGCAGATTGCTCCAGCGAGCTGAGAGCGCGGGCGCGCGAAAACCAGCCGGAGGAAGAAGAAGCCGGTGGGTCCTGGCTGTCAGTGGTGGAAAAATTTAAAACTGAGATCTGCTGTGGCCTGGATCGGGTGTGTCTACGCGCAAAGGACTCAGTAGCCGCGTGTGTCAACCGATGAGGAGCTGACACGTAGCCCCGGGTCCCACGCACAGTGATTTGAACTTTTCCCGATTTTCAAATTTTGTTCAAACTTCAAATCCACATAACTTTGGCTAGGAAACTCCAAATAAAGTGAACCAAATTTTGTTGGATTCAGCCCTCTGAGTACTTTCCAGCAAATTAAGTTTCACTTCATGAAAACCCTTATTTCTCCAGAATTAATTCTTCAAATTTAAACTGTTTAGAATTTTAACTGGAGAACCTATTTGAGGAAAATTCTGAAATTTTTCTGGGATGTTCACCAAAATATACCTGAGATACCATAAAAATTTCAGATCCATTTGAGCTCATTTGATCCACCTAATGGTGTGATTAATAAAACTGTTCCAGAAAAAATAGAAAATGTCCAGAAACATTTTCAGGGTTTCTCTGAAATTGTTTAGCTCATATCTTTAGTTAGGAACCTTCAAATTAAGTGAAACCAACTCCATTAGAACCCTATGAAAATCTAGTTTTCAGAAAGTCATGGATTGCTCCATGAAAATCCCTAGAACACCATAAGGGCTCCAATTAATGTCAAGTACATAATTATTTGTGGAGAGCTCAAATGAGCTTGGTTGCAACTAAAACTTGGCCAAGTCTCTGTTTAGGTTGTAACCAAACCACACTAAAAATTCCAGAGTCATTGGGTCTGTCTAGTGAGACTTATAATCTTCACAAGTTTAAATTCAATTCAAATGCATTTAAATTAATATATACTTGTTATCTCATGTAGTCGCTAAGGTTGAGGAGGAACCCGAAGTCTTAGACTTCGTTACTCCGGAAGAGCAGCTAGCCTACGACCAAGAGCAGCAAGGCAAGCTCCGGTTTGCATTAACCTTTTTACAAATTTTTATTGTTTTCAGCACTTCTTTTGAGCACTACTTGTTTCTTGTATTAGAGTCTTGTTTGAAACCCGGATGCATAGCCAAGAAAACCATGAGTTTGGATTAGGGTTGAAAACCCCGTTTAGCTACTGCAATGCTAAGATAGTGTAGGATTTGGTACAAGTCGAGTAGTTGGAACTACTCGCGAGCATAAGCTAGAGGCACTCGACTCGGGTAGAGATAGCACATGATACACATGGCAAGAAAAATGAGACCGAGCGGAGAGTAAGGGCAGCAGGACTTTGGGGCCTGGGTGCTATAGCTCTTCTTGTGTCGATTGAGGACCGAGCCGTGTGCGGACCTGTTGAACAAGCTAGAACAGTACCGAAGACCTACCGGATATATGGGAACCGGGAAACCGATGTAACTCAGGTAGCTGGGTATTGAGGCATTGCCTGTCGTTCAGAGGGTAAGTTGAGAGCTCGAGGTGTAAATCGGCTGGCAGCACTGAGATGCGCGTGCAGAGACCTCTTGCTCGGGACGATAGGACCGGTTCAATATTTGGCTAATGGGTGAAAGGTGGTTGCGTATGGCGTCCGTGATGGTTGCTGTAGGCAACATCGAGTACAGGCGTACGTGACGGGTTATTCGGGTAACCCTGCAGGTGTAAATCGATTATAATCACCGTCCCTCACGGTCAGTGAGTACCACTTGTTCACTGTACCATGACGTAGAAAGAACAGGCTAAATACATGTTAAAATGTTGCTGATTGAAAGATGGACTTTGATTGTTAATGATTTGCTATAGTCTAGAGCTAACTAAAGTTCTTTTCAACTTTGGGCAAAGTACATGAGAGAAATGCGTTTCTTGTTTGATTGCGGCTCTCTCATGTGCCTTAGCGTAAAGTCTCCACAACCTGTTGCTAAAACTTGAAAGTAAGGTTCCGCTAATTAGGCGAGTCCTTGCAACTTATTTTACATCATGTACCTATTACCTCTCATGTAGAAGTTTCATGTTTAGGAGAGGCGGGTCAGTCTTGCTGAGCTTTCGTGCTCACTGCTTGTGTTTGATGCTTTTGCAGGGTTCTATGAGGAAGGGACTCCTGAGGAGGAGACGGAACCCCAGGAGGGGATGATGTGGACATCACTCCTGCAGATATACACAACACTCACATGGTAGAAATGCAAGGTCCAATTACTAGAGCTCGAGCACGACTATTGAATTTAGAGGTGAGCTCGTTCCTGAACAATTCTTTATATGTGAATTTTGAGAGTATGTTGCTACCTAATGGATTAATTATGATTAGGAACCATGGAGAAGACATGGAGATACATGGAGAGGGGTTTGGAGGCGTGGAGGACCAGAAAATACGCCAACAAGAAGTTAGAGACCGAGCCCAACTCAAACTCGAGTCCAACTCGGGCCCAGGAGCAGTCCACCTTAAAATGGATGCACAGGAGGCATACAGACTCCGTTTTTGACGTTCTACATATGCACGGAAAGCTGAGAGGATAAACTTTCCAATGGAACTGGCCCCACGTCAAAATTCCCTCGGGGTCGACGGGAAACTTCGAAATAATATAAAGTTTAGAGTCTGTCAGGGTGTTGCATCACCTAGTTGGGCCTTGTATCGAGTCCAAGTCCATTATGTACGTGTCTTAGGGTTAGGTCACGACCCCAGCACCCCCTGGTCGTCCTCCACCTCCTTTATACCCCCTAGCCACCGTCACAAACAGCTGGGTTTTGCTTAGATTATTCTGTCAAGAACAGTTTCGCCGTTCATCGGTTTGTGAGACCCCAACTTGAGTGCTTCATATCTTTCAGCAATTTGGTTGCATTATTTCTTGGTATTGCTTGTGTTCTTCGATTCGCAGGCAAGGATTAGCCTTCTTGGCGAGGTCAACCGCGCAATATCGGTTGATAACCTGAGGAGACGTGGTGCTGCGATTGCAGGGTTCAGAACGTGTTGTTCGGAAGCCGGATCGATTTGTGTCAAGTCTCCACCAAATCGAGAGTTATCAGAACCTTTCGGAAGATCGGGACCCCTGTACACATCAAGTGGTAATCAGAGCTTTAGGTGCACCGTCAGGTTCGTCTTCCCCTAGTTTTGTTTATCTTGAACTCGTCCTATCGTCCCCGAAAAAGCCAAAAAAAATTATAGTCATAGGTTTCCCCATCCCAGACCAGGTTTAGCCTTTTGCACAATTCTGTTTTGGAGTCCGTAGTGTTGAATTTGTGTCCTAGTTCGTGTTTTGTTGCTGGTTTAATCGTGTTTTGTTCCTACTTTGTTATTCCATCCGCTGCATTCCATCGAAACCCTAGCTGCCACAATTGTTATCAAATCGATCACCATAACTATTCATTGTGCTAGGGTTGTCCTTGGTCTTCAGTTTTCATCACATATTATGTGAGTTTATCCTCCTTGATATACGCACACCATCCCACACGTTGTCACCATCATATCCAATTTTTTTCTCACCACCGTTTCCAATTCAGCTCCACCAAAAACATAATCTTGTGGTGCTGTCTTAAAACAGCCATAACCTTGGCATTGGGTTAAATTACATTGCCCAGATTCGCTTTGGAAGATTGATTATTTGGCATCTAAAGGATCAACAATAATCATAAAGAAACATATTGAATTTATGTTGTCCACATCTTCTTTTTTTCAAGTGAGCTGAAAATTTGTGCGACGTGTATATTAGTGCTCCTGATTTCATGGCAGATATAAAAAAAATCAAAGAAAAAAATATAGAAAAGAAAATTTGTGAAGAGGAGCACAAATATCAAAACTTGGGTGTGTTATTTTGCCTTGTGGTGCAATTGTTCCTGCTCAATTATTGTCCTTATCATTCATACTTCTTGCTGTCTTGTTCATAACATCCGGGATAAGACACGAGTAGGACAGCAACTAGGACGAGTGTTTGGACATATATTCAGCATTACTATCTGTTATTGAATTGTGTGCTACTCACATATAGTTGGCCATCCAAACTCCACATTCATCCTTTCGAACAGCACAAGTTTTTGACCCTTGCAATCGCTGAATCACGTCGTCCAGGTATTCTTTGCCTTGTTGTGGTAAGAAACTTGTAAGAGCTTGGTAAGATTCGACCCATTGCTTTATAAGTTCCACCATCATTGAGTAGTAGTTAATAGGGATAATCTTGTTGTTTTCCATATTATTCTTGCTAACAATGTCAGATCATGTTGATCCTACGGAGTGTGTTTTGAAAAGTGAGATGAAGGGTTACATAGAACAAATGATGAAGTCTGTCAAGGAAGCAATCGCACAAGGGGTAAAAGATTATCTTGCTGAACAGAGAATACCCCACACCATTGAGAGGTTGGACAAACGCTTAAGCTCGCTAGTTGGAAGGATTGATGATATGGAGACCCACCTACCATTCAGCCATGATGCTACCCACCACAACAACTTTGAAGAAGAAGAAGACGTGTTGTGTGATGTCAATGGAGAGGTGGATACACGTGCTGCAGAATGTACATCTACGTCAACGCCTTCGTCAAAACACTCATGGTATGGTAGGAAACAACATGCGTGGTAACAATAACCGCCCTCTTGAAGACCCTTTTGCTAAAGTTAAATTTTCCATACCTTCATTTTCTGGTGCTTATGATGCTGAGGCATATCTTGATTGAGAAATAACGGTTGAGCAGAAATTTAATTCTCACCTTGTTCCTGAACAACATAGAGTTCGACAAGCCACTAGTGAGTTTAAGGATTTTGCTATAATATGGTGGAATGAACTAGGTACCACACACTTACAACCTGATACATGGGAACGTTTAAAAGAAGCTATGCGTAATCGTTTTGTTCCTCCATCCTACCAACGTGATTTACGAAAGAAATTGCAGCGCTTAGAGCAGGGAAATAATTCTGTCCAAGATTATTATGCGGAGCTTCAAAAGGGTATGATACGATGTGGGGTAGTAGAGGACACTGAAGATAAAATTTATCGTTTCTATGGGGGGTTGAGACGTGAGATACAGGATATTGTTGATTATAAGGAATTTAATACTGTCAACCAGTTGTTCCAGCTTGCTATGCTTGCCGAAAAGGAGTTACAGGGTCGTCAACAAAAGAACCAGAGCAGCAGCGGTGCCTCCTACACTCCACGCACGACAACATCTTCGGTGGCATCCAAGTCATTCTGTTTTGATGCCCTTTCACCAAAACCAGCAGCCAAGCTTCCTTCTGGCAGCAACAACGTTTCAGCAGCACCAAAACCACCACCTGCACGACCTGCGGATTCGGGTAAAAATTTTATGCAGGTACCCGCCAAAAGTGCTTCATCCATTGCTTCAACAGGACACACTTCCGGCATTCAGTGCCACCGCTGCCATGGTCTTGGTCATGTGCAAAACGATTGTCCTAGTCAGCGAGCATACGTGGCTACAGAAGAGGGAGGATACATCAGCACCTCCGATGTTGAAGACAACAATGATGATGAAGCTTCCACGGACAATGATGAGGGACATGTTTTTGGGAGTGAAGACACATCAGCCTACATGAACATCATTGTGCAGCGGGTGCTGAACACACAGGTACAACAACTTGATAGATTACAACACCATAATTTGTTTCAGATTTTCTTTGTCATCAAGAACTGGCGAGCACGTGTCATCATTGATGGAGGAAGCTGCAACAACTTGGTGAGTTCTGAATTGGTCAAGAAGCTTAGCTTGAATACACGACCACACCCACATCCGTACTATATTCAATGGTTGATTGATTCTGGAAGAGCTAAGGTAACACAAACTTGCAGAATTCCATTTTCCATTGGTACATATGTTGATTCCGTTGATTGTGATGTGGTACCCATGCAAGCGTGTTCACTTTTATTGGGTCGACCTTGGGAACATGATAAGGATGCTTTGCACCATGGTAGAAGTAATAAATATACTTATATGCATAAAGGAAAGAAAATTACTTTGATTACCTTTGACTCCTGCTGAAATTGTACAAGCTGATAGGGAGAGAGCTAGAATTTCTAGTAGTTCTAAATCAGAAAATCAACAAGTAATTAATTCTATGTTACCACCAAATAATGAGAGATCTACACCCAGTTCTAATACTGAGGGAATTAAATTGAAGGGTCGTGTAATGCTTGCTACAAAATCAGACTTTGCTGAAATTTCTGATCATGATATTTGCTGTGCATTGGTGTGCAAACAAGTTTTGTTCTCCATTGATGATATTGCTAGGTCTTTGCCTCCAGCAGTTACTAACTTGTTGCAAGAGTATGAGGATATTTTTCCAGCTGAGATACCTCCGGGACTTCCACCTTTGAGAGGGATTGAACATCAAATTAATTTGATTCCAGGTGCAATTTTGCCAAACCGTGTTGCATATAGGACCAACCCCGAGGAGACTAAGGAAATTCAGCGGCAAGTCCAAGACCTTTTGGACCGTGGGTATGTACGTGAAAGCCTTAGTCCTTGTGCTGTTCCTGTACTTTTGGTTTCTAAGAAAGATGGTACTTGGCGTATGTGTGTTGATTGTAGAGCCATTAACAATATTACTACAAGGTATCGTCATCCTATTCCTAGGCTAGACGACATGCTTGATGAGTTGTGTGGTTCTATAATTTTCACTATGATTGACTTGCGTAGTGGTTACCACCAAATAAGAATGAAATTGGGAGATGAATGGAAAACAGCTTTCAAAACCAAATTTGGGTTGTATGAGTGGTTAGTAATGCCTTTTGGTTTAACTAATGCACCAAGTACATTCATGCGTTTGATGAATGAGGTTTTGAGAGCTTTTATTGGAAAATTTGTGGTGGTTTACTTTGATGATATCTTGATTTATAGCAAGTCATTGGATGAACATATGGATCATTTACGTGCTGTTTTTAATGCTTTGAGAGATGCACATTTATTTGGTAACCTTGAGAAGTGCATCTTTTGTACGAATCGAGTTTCCTTTCTTGGCTATGTTGTGACTCCACAGGGAATTGAGGTGGATGAGATGAAAATTCAAGCGATCAAGAGCTGGCCAATACCTCAAGCCATCACGCAGGTAAGGAGTTTTCTTGGTCTTGCAGGTTTCTACCGACGTTTCGTCAAGGATTTTAGCACTATTGCTGCCCCATTGCATGAGTTCACTAAGAAAGGTGTGGTGTTCCATTGGGGGAAAGCACAAGAGGAGTCCTTTGACACCTTGAAGGACAAGCTTACACATGCACCATTGCTGCAACTTCCTGATTTTAGTAAGACTTTTGAACTTGAATGTGATGCTAGTGGAGTTGGCATTGGTGGTGTCTTACTGCAAGGTGGTAAACCGGTTGCATACTTTAGTGAAAAACTTAATGGTCCTGTCCTGAATTACTCCACATATGATAAAGAATTTTATGCTCTCGTACGATACTTAGAGACATGGCGTCATTATTTATGGCCTAAAGAATTTGTTATTCATTCTGATCATGAATCGCTAAAGCATATTCGTTCTCAAAATAATCTGAATCGTAGACATGCAAAATGGATTGAATTTATTGAGTCTTTTCCTTATGTCATTAAACATAAGAAAGGGAAGGATAATTTGATTGCTGATGCATTGTCTAGACGATATAATATGCTATCCCAACTTAATTGTCGAATTTTTGGACCTGAATCAATTAAAGAACAATATGCTCTTGATGCTGATTTTAAAGATGTGTTGCTGCATTGTGGAAAAGGTCATACCTGGAATAAATTTGTACTGGATGATGAATTCTTGTTTAGAGCTAACCGCCTATGCATTCTAGTTGGTTCCATTCATCTTTTGTTATTACAGGAGGCACATGGTGGAGGTTTGATGGGCCATTTTGGCGCAAAGAAGACGGAGGATGTTCTGGCCACACATTTCTTTTGGCCAAAGATGAGGAGAGATGTACAACGGTTTGTGGCTTGCTGCACCACATGTCAGAAAGCTAAGTCCCGTTTGAATCCACATGGTTTATACATGCCTCTTCCCACTCCTTCCATTCCTTGGGCGGATATATCCATGGACTTTGTTTTGGGATTGCCTAGGACTAAGAGGGGGAGGGACATCATTTTTGTTGTGGTGGATCATTTTTCTAAGATGACACATTTTATACCGTGTCAAAAAGTGATGATGCTGTACATATTGCCGACCTTTTTTTCAAAGAGATTGTTCGCTTGTATGGTATGCCTTCTACTATTGTTTCGGATCGTGATGCTAAATTTTTTAGTCACTTTTGGCGCACCGTATGGAACAAGTTGGGTACAAAACTGTTGTTCTCTACAACATGTCACCCACAAACTGATGGGCAAACAGAAGTAGTGAACCGCACTTTGGGCACCATTTTGAGAGCTGTTTTGAAGAAAAAATTAAAGATGTGGGAAGAATGTTTGCCACATGTGGAGTTTGCATATAATCGGGCAACACATTCTACCACCAAGGTAAGTCCTTTTCAGGTAGTGTATGGATTCAATCCTCGTGCTCCTATTGATATCTTGTCTTTACCTACTAGGGAGAGAACTCATAATGATGCAAAGGAACGTGCTGGTTTTATTTTGAAAATTCATGAGACTAGTAAACACAATATTGAAAAGATGAATGAAAAATATAGAATTGCTGGTAGTAAAGGTAGGTAGGATGTTAGACTTGAACCGGGTGATTTAGTTTGGTTACACTTGAGAAAGGATAGATTTCCAGAACTAAGAAAGTCTAAATTGATGCCTAGAGCTGATGGTCCTTTTAAAATACTTGAGAAGATTAATGATAATGCATATAAACTTGAGTTGCCTCCCGAGTTTGGGGTTAGTCCCACCTTTAACATTTCAGATTTGAGGCCATATTTGGGAGAAGAAGATGAGCTTGAGTCGAGGACGACTCCAATGCAAGAGGGGGAGGATGATGTGGACATCACTCCTGCAGATATACACAACACTCACATGGTTGACATGCAAGGTCCAATTACTAGAGCTCAAGCACGACAATTGAATTTAGAGGTGAGCTCGTTCCTGAACAATTCTTTATATGTGAATTTTGAGAGTATATTACTACCTCATGGATTAATTATGATTAGGAACCATGGAGAGGACATGGAGATACATGGAGAGGGGTTTGGAGGCATGGAGGACCAGAAAATACGCCAACAAGAAGTTAGAGACCAAGCCCAACTCAAACTCGAGTCCAACTCGGGCCCAGGAGCAGTCCACCTTAAAATGGATGCACAGGAGGCATACAGACTCCGTTTTTGACGTTCTACATATGCACGGAAAGCTGAGAGGATAAACTTTTCAATGGAACTGGCCCCACGTCAAAGTTCCGTTGGAGTCTACAGGAAACTTCGAAACAATAAAAAGTTTAGAGTCTGTCAGTGTGTTGCATCACCTAGTTGGGCCATTGGGCCTTGTATCGAGTCCAAGTCCATTATGTACGTGTCTTAGGGTTAGGTCATGACCCCAGCACCCCCCTGGTCGTCCTCCACCTCCTTTATACCCCCTAGCCGCCGTCACAAACTACTGGGTTTTGCTTAGATTATTCTGTCAAGAACAGTTTCACCGTTCATCTATTTGTGAGACCCCAACTTGAGTGCTTTATATCTTTCAGCAATTTGGTTGCATTCTTTCTTGTTCTTGCTTGTGTTCTTCGATTCGCAGGCAAGGATTAGCCTTCTTGGCTAGGTCAACCGCGCAATATCGGTTGATAACCTGAGGAGACGTGGTGCTGCGATTGCAGGGTTCAGAACGTGTTGTTCGGAAGCCGGATCGATTTGTGTCAAGTCTCCACCAAATCGAGAGTTATCAGAGCCTTTCGGAAGATCAGGACCCCTGTACACATCAGGGGAACCCTGTCGAGTGGGAGTTGTGCACACCGCCGTGTTAGTGTGCGTGCGTGCTAGCAAGGACACGTTCACGGGCTGAACGTGAACTTGATGCGTAGTCTACGCCCGTGAGTGTAGACTGAACATATTTTGTTGTAAAAATGTTCATAAACCTGTTTATGTAGTAAAACTTTGCTTCCGCTTTATACCTCTGATGTGTGTTATTAGGTGCTGTGCAACGCAGCACCCCTCAGCGTGATTCTAGCTCGACAAGGCCATGGGGTTGTGTCACGTCCATGTTGAGGAGTGCACAAAGGACCGGGTTGCTCTCGACCCTATTCTCACTAAGCCACCATAAAGGTTGGCTTGTTTTTCAACTAGATCACAAAAGAGTTCATAATGATTCGTGGGGCAGCTCACAAATTGAGGCTCCCACAAGATTACAGCTCAAAGAATATCCAAATCAACAACCTCAACAACTCAACTACCCCCACTCAGTATGAGAGAATCAACCAAGAGCTCAATACTAATCACTCCCCTTTTTTCCTCTTTCCAAATCTCATAATCCCTAAAGAATCACTCTAAGAGCTAAAAGAATTGAAGAGAAGGGGATAGAAAAGCTCTAGAAAGGCTATGGTGGCACTAGGGTTTGAGTTCTTGCCTTAGAGGCCCGGGGATCCCCTTTTTATAGGGGTCTCGGTAACTAGCCGTTGCCACTAGAAAAAGTCCGGACTAGTCCGGCCTTTAACCCCGCACTAGTCCGGCCTGTGGGGACCGGTGATGTCACACTTCACCACCCACAAGGTCCCCCGCGTTGTTTGGAATTCAAACGGTCATATTAGCACGGACTAGTCTGTCTAGCAACGGACTAGTCCGATCTCACACAAAACCATTTGTTCCAGTTGAGAACGGACAAGTCTGGTCCAACGGACTAGTCCGGCCTCAAATGGCGGACAAGTCTAGCCATCCAGGACTTAGTCCCAGCATCCACCCTCAACTTCCAAATGGACTAGTCTGACCCACAGCGGACTAGTCCGATCTCACACAGAAACTCTTGTTCCAGTTAGAAACGGACTAGCAGATCGGACTAGTCCGGTCCTTCAGGACTTAGTTCCTTATGGACTCAGATACACTCACCATGGACTAGTCTGTCCCTAAACGGACAAGTCCGAACTCACACAGAAACTCTTGATCCTTCTAACATCGGATTTGTCCGATGTGGCCGGACTAGTCCAGATTAATATAAGGAAAACCCAATTGTTTGTGGCGGCTACTATGGAGTGTAAATAGGTGGGAAGACGTCTAAGGGGTGTTAGGGTCGTAACCTAACCCTAAGATATGAAAATAATGGACTTGTACTTGATACAAGGCCCAATGGCCCAATACGGTGGCGCAACACCCTGACAGGTTCTGAACTCGATTTTGTTTCGACGAGTCCAGTCTTGTCCTAAACAATTTTTGCACAGAACCAGCGGCATAGGAAAGGTTATCCTCTCCTATTTCTGTTCATGAGTAGTATCGAAAATGGAGTTTGTATGTGTCCTTGACGTTCGTTTTAGTGCAAAGTGCTCCTGGGCTTTGAGTTGGACACGATTTCGAGTTGGGCTCAGCCTCTATCTTCTTTGGATATATTCTCTGGTCCTCCACCCCCTAACACTCCCTCCAAGTACTCCTTGAACCTCTCCATGGATCCTAGTCAAAATTAATCATTAGGTAGCAATCTATTCTCAAAAACATATAAGGAAACATATAAGAACAAGCACACCTATAAATTCAATTGTTGTGTGTGAACTCTAATGATTGCATTTTGTATGTCCAATGGAGTGTTGTGTGTATCTACAGGAGTGATGTCCTCATCACCATTGGGGTTCTGGCTTTGTTCCCGGAGCTAATGCCTTGATCATGTCTTGTTTCACCCCTTCTGGCTTCACATCCCACCTGTTGAGTCGTCTTGGAGCTATTTTGGACCGGTCGATTGATGTCTTGAGTTTTTCTGGTCGTGCATGTTCAACCGACCTTTGTGCCTTGTGTTTGGGTTCTGGTGTGATGCCTGGACCGACGATGATCCTCCGTTGCGAAGATACCAACCGAGAACGCTTGATAGGAGGCCCTGGATCAGCTTTGGTTCTCTCGGTTTTGCTTGGACCAGCACCCGTATTCATGTTGGAGCTGCCGACATCATGCCATTTACCTAAGCCTTGTTTTGTGAACTGGCCTTCACTCCCCAAATTGCTAGGGGCCAGTTCACCTTGGATCACACAAGGTACCGACCCGATTATCAGTACTTGGTGTCCCGATCTTGTGCTCTTCTCAGCTTGGGTCTTCCCAACATGTCTTTGAGATGGGGTGGAAGGATCAGCGCATTCTATTGGTTTTTTGCTTTGGTTTCCATGTGGTGGTGCTGAATCCTTGCTCATTCGGTCGTTGCTCCCACATCTGAGCTTCCCGAGCCTCTCGGGAGGGCTATTTTCCTTAAAAAACCATCGATTTCTCGAGGTACCGATGACTCCTGACCTGTGCCCCCGAGTCCCTTGGGAAGGCCATTTTCATTGGAAAATCATTGGTTTCTCGAGGTGTCAGTTACTCCCAAACCCCATTTTGGTAAGGGTGCTTCCAAGGCTTCTGTTGGAGTAGGTCGTGAACTCGTTGCTCTTGCAATCTCTCAACCTATGGAAGACACTCTTTCCTGGCTTCCTCCTAAGGTACTCGGTGATCAAATACTCTAAAATCAGCTTGAACTGGGTAGTCTTCCATGGTTCGTTGAGCTTCCATATGCCGACTTTGGGATTCCAAGGCTTGATCATTTTCTTACATAGATCACCGATCACGATCACATTCTCCCATTTAGTTGTGGATGCCTGATTGGTCCTCACAAGAATCTTTTTCCTTTGAGGTTTAACATGTTGACGGGGAAGAGGTCCATGTCAAGCTTCATTCGGTGGCTATCACCGAGTGTCAAACGGCCGTCACTGAGAGCCGATTATACCTCTCTACGAAAGATGTTGCAAGCTTTAGTAGAATGAGAGTATGAGTCGTGCCACTTACAATAGGGTCTGTTAGCTAGCTGCTCGGGTGGTGGGATAACATGGTCGTTCATGAGCTTGATCACCCGGTTTTGCAAGAGCACGTCGAAGAGCTTATCGCACATTGTTACATCGAAGGTGAACTTGACCTCCTCCTTCTTTCCGGGACTGGTCTTCAAGAATGTACAAGCCAAAGACTTGTTCTTGTTGTTTTATAACAACTCGGCTACACAAACATCCATCTCATCATCGCTGGACGAGTCTTCCACAAGGTGGTTAACATGTTGCTTCTCTCGGTCCCTGTGGTTGGTTTCCTTTAACCAGCCTTGTGCCTTGGCTTCTCTGGCTCGGTTTTTATGTGCCAGAACTCGTTGCAGGACCTGGTTGACGTCTCCGAACTCGACGCCATCCATATTCTCAATGAGGTTTCGTAGGAGTCCTGCAAACGATAGATCGGCCAAATCCTTTTCCCCTATGGTTAGTTTAAAGCATTTGTTCCGGGCTTCTCTAAACCTTTTGATGTATTCAGTCACGAGTTCATTATGTTGTTGCCTGACCACGATTAGATGAAACAATATAAGTTCGGTCTCACCATTATAGAAGTACTTGTGAAACTTTTGTTCCAAAACGGCCAAGTGAGGACAGGATTGGGAGCTGAGGTAAACCAGCTAAAGGTCGTGCCGGTTAGGGACAAGGGAACAATCTAGTGTACATCTGTTAATCCTATGTCACTGCCTGGATCAAGAATTGGCCAATGTATTCTTGTGTGATTTTTGAATCCTCTCCACTAAACTTAGAAAAATCAGGCACTCTAAAGCCCCTAGGATATGGGACATTATCATAGTGGTCGGGGTAAGGCTTTTGGTAGTTTTTAAAGTCTATTCTACTCGTTACGCCAAACTCCCTAAGTGCCCTGACCACTTGATCTCTAAGCTCATCGTGTGGAGCATTGTTTGGTGCTATGGGAGGCTCTGGCAAGTCGCAAGGTGCAACTTGTGGCGGTGGTGAAAGTGCATCTAGGCTAAATCCCCTTGGGTTTTGATGATTAATGACAACACTTAAGGGACTAATGAGCATTACAAGTGTAAGTACAGGTGATTAAGAAATCAATGGAGATGGATGCACTCAGAAAGGAAAAACAGGAGTAAAGGGCGAAGATACTCGAAGAGTAGAATTTAGGGTTTCAATTCCCTTGCGTTGAGTTTAGCATTTTAGTATGAGTGTGTTCATAGGGTCAAAGTGTTGAGAGTCATCCAAGAGCTCTTAGTCCAAGTTTAGGTTAGTTGGAGAGAAGAGTTGAGGGAGCCCTAAGAACAGCGTCGGACTGGTCCGGGCTGGAAGGCTATATACAATTTTTCCATTCATGGGTTTGTGAGACCCCAACATAGCAATTCAATTTGCTTCGTCTTCGTTCTTGCTCGTGTTCTTGGTTGCACTTGCAGGGATTAGCCTTCTTAGCAAGGTGAATCATGTGAAGCACAGTTGATAACCAACGGAGCGATGGTGTAGTAATTGTAGGGGTTGTTCGTGTTATCCTTAAGAGCCTCAGATCATCAACATCGAGATCTCCATCAATCAACTTATCCGTTACCTATCGGAAGATCGGGCCTACTGTACTCTTTTTCTCATCAAATGGTGTCCCACAGGGCTCAACAAGACTCAGAAGAGGCATTTACAAAGGCTGAGAGCTCTAGAACTTGCTGAAAAGAGGAAGGAGTAAAGGGATCGTTGGTTCAACCAAGCAATACCAATGATCACCAAGAAGACATGGAAGGAAATGAGGATTTCTCTTTGCCCGGGAGGAAGCTGGAAACGATGAAAGAATAAGACATCGCGGGCATGGATGAAAATCAGGTTGAAGTGAACATGGTGTTCCATCTACCAGCTGAGTTTTGCATCCCGGAGGTTGAGGTGGTTGAGCTAGATCTAGGAGCCAAGAATGTGGTATTTGAGAGGCTAGAACAACTCGGCCAGCGTATGAAGCCCCTCTACTCCAAGGACATGTTGATGGAACACCAGTTAGGTGCATGTTGGTTGATGGAGGAGCTGGGGTAAACATCATGCCCGTGATCATGTTTGAGAGACTCAGTTATCGGGAAGATGATCTCATCAAGATCAACACGATGCTAAGTGGGTTTGCCGGAGACCCAACGGAGGCCAAAAAGGTGTTGTCTGTGGATCTCACCATAGGAAGCAAGACGATACCCATGACCTTCTTCATCGTCAACGTGCAAAGCAGATACAATCTACTACTTGCACGAGATTGGATCCACACCAACGCATCTACACTTCATCAGTGCCTTATCCAATGGGTTGGGACAAAGTAGAGATGATCGTAACTGACAACTTGGCTTGTGTAGCGATGGCCGAGTCATCTGACCTCCCACATGATGACATTAGGTGTCTCACAGGTCGAGATCTCACCGACTACGACTTTGTAAGTGTTGGAAGGGACGGGTTTGTACCTATGTACGTGAAGCCGACTGATATCGCTCGGCTTAGCAATGTAACTTGAGGATAGATAAACAAGGCCATTTAACTTGGCTGCACGAGAAAATCAAGCGATATTGTTTAGGTAAAAGCGATATGGGCGAACTGGTCGAAGATCTCTATGACTTGGAGAAACTTGGGCAAGAGTTTTCTTCAATGGATGAGTTAGAGGAGGTAGACCTTGGTGAGGGATCGACACAACGACCAACTTTCATCAACGCCGACCTTGGGGATGCTCAGAAGGCAGAGGTAAGTAAACTCTTCAAAGAATACATGGATTGCTTTGCATTGGGAGTATACCGAGATGCCAGGGCTTAGCCGAGACCTAGTGGAACACAAATTGCCGATTAAGCCAGGATTTAGGCCTCAAAAGCAACGTTTCAGACAATTTAACTCAGCCATACATGACAAGATCAAGGAAGAGGTAAATTGTCTTCCACCTGTAAAACACACAACTATTGTTTGTTCCCAACACATGCCCCCCTGTTTTTGGGCAAACGGAGTATGCCAAAAAAACATTTACCTAGCCATGATTCGTTGGATAAATTGGCTGTTTTACCTTGCGAGTTTTAGATACTTTAACCTTCTAGCCACACACTCAGGTAGAACTGCGACGGGGAAGACACTGTGTGTCGGACCCACGTGTAATATTTTAAACATTTCTTGAATTTCAGATTTAGTTTAAACTTCAAACTCACACAACTTTTGCTAGGAAGCTCCAAATCGAGTGAACCAAACTTTGCTGGATTCAGATCTCTAAGTACTTTCCAGCAAATCAAGTTTCACTCCATGAAAACCTTTATTTCTCCAGAATTAATTCTCCAAAATTTAAACTGTTTAGAATTTTAACTGGAGAACCTTTTAGTGGAAAATTCTGAAATTTGGCCAGGATGTTCTTTGTAATATCCCTGAGATAAAATAAAAATTACAGATCCATTCGAGCTCATTTGATCTACCTAATTGTGTGATTAAGGAAACTGGTTCAGAGAAAAAGAAAAGTGTCCAGAAATATTTTTCAGATTTTCTCTGAACTTGTTTAGGTCATATATTTTGCTAGAATTCTTCAATTTATATGAAACCAATTCCATTAGAACCCTATGAAAATCTAGTTTCCATAAAGTCATGGCTTGCTCCATGAAAATCCTTAGAAAACCATAAGAGCTCTAAATATGGTCAAATACACATTTATTTGTGCACGGCTCAAATGAGCTTTGTTTTAAATGAAATTTGTCCAAGTTCCTGCTTAGATTATCACCAAACCTCAGTAAAAATTTCAGAGTCAATAGGACTGTCTAGCTATACTTATAGTCTTTACCATATCAAATTCAATCAAATGCATTTAAATTGACACGCATTATACTTATAGTCGCTAAGATCGAAGGAGGCCCAGAGGTTCTGAACTTTATCACTCCGGAAGAACAAGTAGCTTACGACCAGCAGAAAGGCAAGCTCTGGATTGCATTATCCTTTTCATAAAGTCTTATGTTTTGATCACTTACTTTATGTATTTCTTACAATGGTGCATTAGAGTCTTGTTTGAAAACCCAAATGCCTAGCCAAGAGAACCAGGGGTTTTGGGCTTAGCTTTTAACACGAGTAGCCACTGCAATTCTATATCGGTGTAGGATTCGGTACAAGTCGAGTAGTTGGAACTACTCGCGAGAATAGGCTAGAGGCACACAACTCGGTTAGAAATAGACAATGATTCACATGGCAAGAAAATGAGACCGAGCAGAGAGTAAGGGTAGCAGGACTTTGGGGTCTGGGTGCCATAGCTCCGCTTGTGTCGATTGAGGACCGAGCCGTGTGCGGACCTGTTGAACAATCTACAAAAGTACCAAAGAGTGAGCGCTAGCGTGTGTAGAAGCTACTGACCAATGAGCTCGACTGGTGAGAGCAAGTGGAATCCGAATTTTGGTATAAACCGTGCTCGGGCTAAATGAACTAGGTTTCGGAGTATTTACAAATTCTAGTTCTATGGTTGATCAAATGAGAAACGGTCTTCGGCTACACATTCTAGACATCCGGACACACCTCTTTCGTGTTGGAAAGGGACAGCAACAGGGGATGTGGCATTCGGTCCATGGTGACCCAAAACTAAGCTGCGCCGGAGTGTTTCGGTGCTTGGCGCCAATTCGCAACGTGTGGGCAGCAGGAGATAGAAACCCCAGGATGGAGCATGGTGGAGGCTAGAGCACACCTTCACGCATCCTTTTGCGGTTTAGAGCGTGATTGTGAGAACCTGACTGCGGTGTGCGCTCGGGAGAGCAGTGAGCGGCGCCGTGCGGTGTCCTTTGTGGGAGAGAGAACCGATAGCGCGTGGGTGAGCGAGGGGAAGTGAAGAAATTGACTTGGGCTGCTCGTGGGGGTGATAAGGGAAGCCAGCGCATCAACAAGAAGGAGCTGGCACCGGTTAGCCGTCGGGAACGGGTCGGCCGGCGCGCTGGCGCGCTCCCGTGCGAAGGAAAACAGAGCTGAAGTGGTTCCTCTGTTTAGGGTGGCTGACAGTGGGTCCCAGCCCCAATTCTTGTCCCACTAAATTGAATTTCTCCACTGCTCTAAATATTAGGGACCCTAATACCTTTGACAATATGATCAAATCACCAAAGCCCATTTGGATTTGAATAATTCAAAATTTTATTTGGTTTGACTTAATTTGCAGCATTTGTGAACTGAAATTCAAATTTGGTTTGAATTTAGCCAAAATAGCTCATGTCAAGATCAACTCCGAATGGAGTGAAATTTTGGGTGTGAGCTCATTAAATTGTGCTGAGCATGAAAATGGATCCCACTTTTGAATTCATGGGATGAAAGGAGTTTGAAAATTTGAATTTAATTTCAAACTAGCCTTTTAACAATTGTACCCAAAAGTACCTCAAA
This sequence comes from Neostapfia colusana, assembly GCA_030760725.1. Classification (NCBI taxonomy): domain Eukaryota; kingdom Viridiplantae; phylum Streptophyta; class Magnoliopsida; order Poales; family Poaceae; genus Neostapfia; species Neostapfia colusana. The sequence goes on along the minus strand of JASWHV010000009.1, from coordinate 34,076,508 downwards.
AGGTTTTGGATTTCAGTGAAATTTGGTGTGAGCATTCCTAACAAAGTTTAGGAGTTAATCATATGCTCAACCCCTATATGATGCATGTGGGAAATACCACTTTTGCATTTTGTGAGTTCATCTTCTAATTATCTATTGATGATGGTTACATGCTCTTCCAATGTGTTCATGTGATTACCACAAATGAGGTGAGGTGTGGGTGTGATGAACACTTCTAGCAAGTGAAAAACTTGGGCCCTTACAAGAAACTTTTTAAGTATCTTCCATTGATAGCTTTTCGCGAGTTCTCCCCTTGTAAGTTCTCCACAAAGTAAGAATTCCCGGGGGCAATCCCCGCAATTTTGAAAGGTCCCTCTCAGCTTGGTGACCATTTGCTAAATTTCTTATCTCGAGTACCCAATGGTAAAATCGTTTTCCATACTAAGTCTCCGACTTGGAACAATTTTTCTCAAACTCTTTTGTTGTAATGCTTGGCCACTCTGAGCTTCTCTTTCTCAATCTCTTTTAAAGCTTCCATTCGGCTCTCAGATACTTCATCTAATTTGTCCATCATCGGTTCTTGATAATCTATAGCCGAAAGATTGTCTTGTTGAGATACTCGACATGCCTTCATATTGATCTCCACAGGTAACACGACTTCTTGTCCATACACAAGCTCAAAAGGGTTACCTTGTGATACGACCCCATTAGTCTTGTCGAGCCAGGATCACGCTGAGGGGTGCTGCGTTGCACAGCACCGTATAACACACGTCAAAGGTACAAAGCGGAAGCGAAATTTTATTACATAAACAAGTTATGAACATGTTTACATCAAAATAAGTTCAGTCTACACTCGCGGGTGTAGACTAAGCATCAAGTGCACGTTCGGCCCTTGAACGTGTCCTTGCTAGCACACACGCACACTAACTCTGTGGCGTGCACGACTCCCACTCGACGGGGTTCCCCTCCTGGGGTTCCGTCTCTTCCTCGGGAGTCCCTTCCTCATAGAACCCTGCAAACGCTTCAAACACAAGCAGTGAGCACGAAGGCTCAGCAAGTCTGACCCGTCTCACCTAAACATGGAACTTCTACATGAGGGGTGATGGGTACATGAGGTAAAATCATTTGCAAAGGACTCGCCTAATTAGTAGAACCTTACTTTCAAGTTTTAGCAGCAGGTTGTGGAGAACCTTACGCTAAGGCACATGAGAGAGCCACAATCAAATAAGAAACGCATTTCTCTCATGTACTTTGCCCAAAGTTGAAGAGAACTTTAGTTAGCTCTAAACTACAGCAATTCATTAGCAATCAAGTCCATATTTCAATCAGCAACATTTTAACAAGTAACTAGCCTGTTCTTTCTACGTCACGGTACAGTGAACAAGTGGTACTCACTGACCGCGAGGGACGGCGATTATAATCGATTTACACCTGCAGGGTTACCCGAACAACCCGTCACGTACGCCCGTACTCGATGTTGCCTACAACAACCATCACGGACGCCGTACGCAACTACCTTTCACCCGTCAGCCAAACATTGAACCGGTCTCATCGTCCCGAGCAAGAGGTCTCTGCACGCGCATCTCAGTGCCGCCAGCCGATTTACACCTCAAGCTCTCAACCTACCCTCTGAACGACGGGCAATGCCTCAATACCCAGCTACCCGAGTTACATCAGTTTCCCGGTTCCCATATAGCCGGTGGGTATTCGGTACTGTTCTAGCTTGTTCAACAGGCCCGCACACGGCTCGGTCCTCAATCGACACAAGCGGAGCTACAGCACACAGGCCTCAAAGTCCTGCTGCCCTTACCCTCCGCTTGGTCTCATTTTCTTGCCATGTGTTTCATGTGCTATCACTACCTGAGTCGAGTGCCTCTAGCCTATGCTCGCGAGTAGTTCCAACTACTCGACTTGTACCGAATCCTACTCTATCCTAGCAATGCAGTAGCTAACGGGGTTTGCAATCCTAAACCCAACCCATGGTTCTCTTGGCTATGCAGTGGGGCTCCAAACAAGACTCTAATGCAAAGAATAAAGGAAACGAGTATGTGCTCAAAACAATAAAAATTTGTAAAAAGGTTAATGCAAACCGGAGCTTGCCTTGCTGCTCTTGGTCGTAGGCTAGCTGCTCCTCCGGAGTAACGAATTCTAGGACTTCGGGTTCCTCCTCGACCTTAGCAACTACATGATAAGAGAGGTACATGTATTAATTTGAATGCATTTGTATTAAGTTTGAACTTGTGAAGCTTATAAGTCCCACTAGACAGACTCAATGACTGTGAAACTTTTACTGTGGCTTGGTTACAACCTAAATAGAGACTTGGTCAAGTTTTAGTTGCAGCAAAGCTCATTTGAGCCCTCCACAATTAATTATGTCCTTGACCTTAATTGGAACTCTTAGGGTGCTCTAAGGATTTTCATGAAACAAATTATGACTTTCTGAAAACTAGATTTTCAGAGGGTTCTAATGGAGTTGGTCTCACTTAATTTGGAAGTTCCTAACTAAATATATGAGCTAAACAATTTCAGAGAAAATTCTGAAAATGTTTCTGAACATTTTCTATTTTCTCTGGAACAGTTTCACTAATCACACCATTAGGTGGATTAAATGAGCTCCAATGGGTCTGAAATTTTTTTGGTAGTTCAGGGATATTTTGGTGATCATCCCAGCAAAATTTCAGGATTTTCCTCCACAGGATTCTCCAGTTAAAATTCCAAACAGTTTAAAATTTGAGGAATTAATTCTGGAAAAATAAGGAATTTCATGAAGTGAAACTTGATTTGCTGGAAAGTTCTCAGAGAGCTGAATCCAGAAAAATTTGGTTCACTCAATTTGGAGCTTTCTAGCCAAAGTTATGAGGATTTGAAGTTTGAAGGAAATCTGAAAATCGGGGAAAAGTTTAAACTCGCGCGTGGGCCCATGGGACACGCGTCGCACGCCGAGGCGACAGCACACCGCGGCCCACAAGGATTTTGTGTGCCAGCACACCCGATCCCGGCCGCAGCCCGATCCCAATTCAAAATATCGGCCGCTGACAGCTGGGGTCCACCCCCTTCTTCAACCTCGCGACGCCCGCGCTCCGCCGCCGAGGGACTTCGCCGGAGAGCTCGCCGCCGGCTTCTGTACAGCTCCAAACTTCATGATTTTGGCCGCCCCTGCCTACTTTCACTCGGGGAACAGGATTCTGGGGTTAGCTGCTCATGACAATGGCCGGTGCATGGTCGGCGACGAGCCGCCACCTCGGAAAGACTTCGGCCATGTCGGCTGACTTCCCTAGCACCCCAACTACTCGAGCAAGCGGTCGGGAAGCATCAGTGGACCTCAGGGAAGGTCGACATGAGCTCGAGGCAGGTCGGGGAAGGCCCGAAGTAGGTCCTCACCGTGCGCCCGATGCCTCCCGTTTATTCCGCCATTGGTAAACCTTGAATTCCGCCGGTTACAGAGGTTCTCCGGCCAAGAGTCGTGAAGGCAACTTGTGCGTTACCGTGTCTAGTTTGTGTGAGAGCAGATTGAGGCCCTCTAATCCTTTCTAGAGCATGAATTCGACAGAATCACACCCGAGGGTCGTCTGTACACAGAAAGGGGAAAATTGGAAATTCGCCGCCGGTGAGCAATCACTCGGGCTGTGGCTCGGGGGTGAGCAGCACCGGTCACCAGCGCGGACAAGGGTGCCTTGGTTCGGGCGTGACAACGCCATGGCTGGGCTGTCCACGGGAGCTCGAGGTGCGGCGGTTCTAAGTCACCGAATTGATCTTTCGGCACAGCCGATATCAATCGGTTTCACTGAGTTCTAGCAGTGGGGAAGATGGAGGAAGGTCTCTAGTACCTTGCCGTGGCTCTGGAGGGGACGGAGGAAGCTGTGATCGGCGCTCTCCAATTGATTCCGAGCTGCGGAAAGTTTCGGCCGGCGCTGAGTTCTTGCGGGGAAGAAACGGCGATGCTTCGGCCGAGCGCCTTAAGAAGGCTCTGCACCGCCTCACGCCCGCGCGTGGGCAAGCAGCTGCTGGCGCGGCGGCCGCCCTCGGTGGCGATCGCAGCGGCGGCTCGGTTAACCGAGTGAGCAAATTTCAGTCGGTTTGAGTTGAAGTGGTGGCTGACATGTAGGTCCCACTTCCAGTTTTAACCTCTGAAATTTACTTCTAATCACTGTTGTAAACAGTGAGCCCCATAGTACCCCTGGTAATTCGAATTATACACCCATGAGCCATTTGAATTGATCAAAGTTCAAATGAGGTTTGGTTTGAATGAGTTTCAGCACAAGTTCAGTTTGAAATTCAAACAAAGTTTGAATTTCCCCCACTTAGCTCATGTCAAGATCAACTCCAAATGGAGTGAAAATTGGTGTGTGAGCTCACAAAAATGTGCTGAGTAAGAATATGCCTTCCACTTTTAAATTCATGGGATAAAAACAGTTTGAATTTGAATATGGTTTCAAACTGCCCTCTTTCTAACTATACCCAAAATGACCTCAAAAAGGTTTGGAATTTGGGTGAAACTTGGCATGGACATCCTTAGCAAAGTGTAGGAGTTTTCATATGTCCAGCCCACCTATATAACATGTTGGAAATACCACTTTTGCAATGTGTGAGTTTGTTCTCTAATGAGCATGTTGATGGTGGTTACTTGCTCTTCATTTGTGTTCATCATCTTTCCTCAAATGAGGTGTGTGGTGTGGTGATGAACACTTCAATTCTTTTGTCAAAAACTGAGGCCCTTACACCTTGGTGGCGCCATGTCTTGATACTCTATGAGCCCACAAATCTTTGTTCAATGTCTCATGCCATCGTCTCCCTGATCTTTTTTATGAGATTGATCAGTATTTTGTTTCATGCCTCAGTTTGTCCATTGGTGTGAACATAGTATGGTGAAGCGTTCAATGGTTTTATCTTAAAGGATTTGGCAAACTCTCTAAACTGAGAGGATATGAATGCCCCTCCTTGATCCATAGCTAAAGTTTGTGGAACACCGAATCTGTGGATAATATGCTCAAGGACAAAGCTTGTTACCTCTTTGTACATGTTGTTCTTGAGTGGGACGACTTATGTCCACTTGGTGAAGTAATCCGTAGCAACCAACATGAAGCGATGCTTCTTTAACGATGCAGGGTGTATCTCCCTGATGAAGTTCAGACCCCATCATTGAAACAGCCACAACTTCACAATAGGGTGCAGCATGCTAGCCGGGATTGCTGGATGTCTCTGAACTTTTGACAAGCTTCACACCCTTTGTAGTACCTGAAACAATCTTCTTGCATGGTTGGCCAATAGAAACCAGCTCGTTTGAGCACCCACTTCATCTTGTGGGCAGATTGATGTGTGCCACAAAGCCTGTCATGTACTTCTCCCATGGCCTCCTTTGCTTGATCTTTATCTAAGCACTTTAGCAAGAGTCCATCGATGGTTCAGCGGTATAACTCATCATCGATCAATTTATATTTCAAAACTTGGTGCCGAACCTTTCTATCTCTGCAAGTGTTTGGATTTTTGATGCACTCTATGATCACTGGACTCCAATCTTCGATAGCCAACACGTCTACCTTGGCCGAGTTGCTTTGTTCTTGTCTAGTTTCATCATCCTTGGACAACATCGGCTTTGTCTTTATATGGAACTTCCCTCTATTTACGTCATAGCTCGGTTCCTGTTGTGCCAAGTTGTTTGCCTTCCAGTTTTCCTCCCTATTAATGTGTTCAGCACAGAAAGTATCTAAGGTCTTGATGATGTCCAGGCATCATTCTCGGTAATCATTCAAAGTTCCATCATAGCATTGGCTCTCACCATAAACTTACTGAATGATGAGCTTGGAATCATCGAAAGCTTCGATGTCTTTGATCCCCATATCAACCAGATGCTCTAAACCATTCAACAATGCCTCATACCCGGCTTGGTTGTTGGTGCATACGAAGTTTAGCTGAATAGAGAACTCATATGCCGCCTCCGTTGGTGAAACCAACACATACCCGATCCCTTGTCCTTTGTCATAAATCGATCCATCAAAGAAGAGTTTTGTTGGGACCCCCGCCCCGACAGTCCAGGAATCGCATTGGGTGGTGCCGTGCGATGCGGCACCTAACAGCACACCACCGAAAAACATACATACACAACAATAAATGTCTTTAATACATAAAATTGTCTCATTTTACAAATAATGTACAAGTGTACATTGCAGTGGAAGATGAGAATACACTCACGGACTATAGCCTACTCTAAGCAAAATGAAGCCATCCTGCCCGCGGATGCCTCACACTAGCACCACATCAAAAGCCCGGCGGCGTGCAGGGTTCCAAAGTGAGACTCACACCCCTCATTGGGTGCTGTCCCTCTTGAATCTCCCTTCCTTCCTAACGTTGCTGTATACAACGTTACCTGCAAAACAATGGATCAACAAACCTTGAGCTTATGCTCAGCAAGACTTAACCGACGTCCTACACATGGAACTCTAAATGCTGAAAATAGAGGGCTGAATTAAGAAAGTTGCATAAAATATGAACTTGAGCTATCAGAGAGTCCTTACTTCCAGTTTTAATCAACTTTTATAATCCTCGCACAATTTACATCGAGACTTCACAATCAAACAAGAAACGCTTCATCTCGATGCCACATGCCCGAGGAGAAGGTAAATTTAGTGAGCTACCCTAGACCCATACATACCTTGCGCCATCAACGCCGAGACTCCACAATCAAACAAGAAACACTTTGTCTCGACGCCACTAGCCCAAGGTAGAAAGTAAATTTAGTGATGGTGTTGATCATTCCTCATCTCCAATATGAGGATTACTCACGAAGCATTTTAACTTTTCCCAGTTTCTTACTACGTCACGACGCAGAGAACAAGTATGCTCACTACCACGAACGACGGTGATTTGAATAAAAACACCCCGGCTGACACGACACATACGCCCGTCCGAGACCGGTGATCAACCAATCCCCTCAACGACGTATGTGGCAACCTTTCACATGACACCCAAATATCGAACCGGTCCCACCGACTTGGATTAAGTCACACGATGGCAAACCCTTGTAGAGCCGACTTCTCTATCCTTTCAGCATCTGCATAAGACGGTGGGGATTACCTCGACACCCAGGTTAACATGTTACATCAGTTTCCTGTGTCCCATATAGTCAGTATGCATCCGGTACACAACTCAAACTTGTCCCACAGGGCCGCACACGAGAACAAGCCTTAATCAACTCAGATAGAGACTAGGTTCACAGGACCACGTCCTTGAGCCTTCCATCCACTGCCCGGTCTCCATTCCCAACTATGAGGATCGATTCCCAACTCTTCTGATTGACCCCCCTTAATCCCGGTTCACGAGTAGGAAACGGCCTACTCGAGTTATGCCTCTTTTAATCCACTTTTGTTAACTTGAGATCAGCAGTTATAATTAAGTGATAACCTATTCTAAATCAAACTCCAGGGTTTTTCTGGGTTATGCATGTGGAGTGTCATACCATCTAGACCTAATGCAATAAACAAAATGATAGACATTATAAAGTGAATACAAATAAAATCTTGTAAATTTTGATGCAAACCGGGGCTTGCCTTAGTGTTGATCCCGACTAAAGTTTCTGTCAATAGGATTCAAGTCAGTAGCCTCCGAAGCCTTCTTGAGCAGTATTTCTATCGAAATGATCAATATAAAGAATGTGTCACATTATGAATAATGTGCTATATACAAACTACAGAAGCAAAACTTAAGAAGACAGAAGATTCTAGGGTTGAAATTTTTACAGAAACTTTATAATGTCATAATAGGAGTATGGTAAAATTTTCAGAAGCTTTTAAGGAAGGAGTTGGCCACAAAAAATGCTTGGCACCTTTAACCTTCAATGATTTATAGGAGTTTAACTAGACTTGGTCATATTGAGGAATTTGATATCCCAATATTCTGGACCTACGGTTCCTAGGAAAATTTGTTTCAAAATTTTCTAAGTCTTGTGCTGGCCAGAATGGAGGATTGAAGTTCATTCCATTTTTCTGAAATTTGCTTCTATGATTTTCTGCCCATTTAAATAACCCTGAGAAGACCTACTGATTAAGCCACCTTAATCATCTCCAAAAATCCTGAACTTTTTACTGGAGCTCAGGAACTATGAGAAAGATTTTCTGCCCCAAATTGGGAATGTTTCATAAAGAATTGCTCCTGGAATAAAACCCTAAAGGATTTACTAAAACAATTCTACAGAAATTCCTAGGCATTTTCATAGCAAGCACTTTGTTTCTCTGTAAAGTACTTCTTATGTGGAATCCAACAAGATTTGTCTCACTAATTTTGGAGCTTTCTACCCCGAGTTATGGGTTTTTCAAGTTTGAACAACTTTCTGTTTGAATTTTACACAGAGCACTCAAACAAGGGGCCCACGGGTCAGGTGTTTGTTCAACCTCTCGCCAGACCCCGCTGGTGCACACCGGCAGAGATCGTGGCGTGGCTCGTTCTCCCTCAATTTTCCACCAAATTAGCTCCGGTTTCTCCCTACACGATCCTTGGAACGTGGCGCAGCTGCCGGGCAAGGTTTCCCAAGGGCAGTCCCCCTCGACTCCCATTCCCCGCGCCATCCAACGGTCCATAAAAAGCTAGCAATGCATCTAATTAGTCAGCTAAGCCGCACCCATATTTGGCCTTGTGGTGGCACTGTTTTCCTGGCATATGCTCGCATGAACCGGTCCTTAGATCTATGGCAAGTAAACCATCATCTCATTCAGCAACATCCACGAACCAAGCTTGCCTAGATCTTCCCGATTCCATGCTCATTAACATCATCAAGTTCTCATCATCATTATTCATATGAGTGCAGTAGGTAACCATGTTTTAATTCAGCTTCCCGTATCCCATAAGTTAAGCGAAGCAAAAAGGAAAAACGACCATACCCAACTCATCAACTTTCCCGGCAACAAGGATGGTTAACAAAACTAGTAAACTCCTATAAAAAGGGTGTCCCATTATGTTAACTCAAGCATACGAGTTTTTGCAAGTCAAACATTTTCAAAACATGGGATCAATATGGTCAAGGGGCACTTGCCTTGCTCCCGTGGCTCGTGTTGCTCAAGCGTCTCGAAGTCTTGGTGCTGTAGTTACTCGTAGATGGCCTCTTGAGCTTGTCCTTCTACTCACAAAATTTACAACAATCAATTATCATGCACAAACTTTACTCAAGATGCAATGGGGTAGATGAATGCAAATCCTATAGTGCAGTTTTATAAAACTAGTTTGTACGTATTCTTGCATGTTTTAGTAGGCTTTCATGGGGTTTTATGATGAACAAGGGTGCTGGGATCAAGTGGGGACATGGTGATGATATTGACACAAGATGTAGATCAAATTTCCACCGTAAAAAATCGACCAAAACATGATCTGTCCACACGCAGAAGTTTCTGCTCAAAGGGGGCGAAGAAAACGGGTGCATAGAAACAATGGCGACGTCGTAAGAGGGGTAATGAATACCTACCTCACTTCTTCCTTGTGGCAGGGCCTCCCTCCTAGCAATGGCAGCATCGGGGGATCTTTCCGTGGAGAATTATGGCTAGGGGTGACGGCGAGGCGTGACGGGGCTCGATGGCGGCCAAACTCCGGCAAGGTGGGGGGGGGGGGTCTCGGTGACTTGGCAACAAGGGGCGGGGGACTCGGCGACTTGGAGAGGGGTGCGGCTAGGGGGGTGGGGGTTATATTTATAAGGAGGAAAAAAGAGTCCTAGGGGTGGAAGCAAAGAGTCCTAGATGTAGGGGACTCAAGGAAAGAGTCCTAGGGGTGGAAACAAAGAGTCCTAGAGATAGGGGAATCAACCAAAGAGTCCTAGGGGTGGGGGACAAAGAGTCCTAGAGGTGAGGGACTTAACCAAAGAGTCCTAGAGGTGGGGGACTTAACCAAAGAGTCCTAGAGGTGGGGGACCAGGGTTCCCCCCTCCAGAGCTGTGCCCAAGGGGAGGTGAGCCCTATTAGGGTTTCTCCCTCCTAATTTGGTATGGTCAATTTGGGGGAAAATTCCTCCCTAATGTGGGGGAAATTCCCCTAGGGGAATTTTGGGGAATTTGGGGGAAATCAGAAAAAATTGGAAATTTTTTTGGAAAATTTGGGGTGACTCAATTTGGCTATTTTATCTTCATCATTTTCTATTTCTATTTCCTTTTATCATTCTAGTAGCTTCTATATTCCTTTCTTCATTTCTTCTTCTTTTTAAATGCTCCTCTAAATGAAAAATGTATCTAATGCATAGTAGTGAAATTGAGGGTGTTACACCCCATCACTCCCTCACTCACAACACACCACAAATTTGAGTTTAGTACTCACAACACACCACAAATTTGAGTTTAGTACTCCACTCCATAGGCTTAGTGCTGCCCTGGAGGCTGACAAGATAGGAGGAGAGTGAATAGAAGCTAGGAGGAGGAGGAGACTTGGGCTTGTCAAGTCCTTCTCTAACACTTGTACATATATGGAAGTTATCTTCAAATGAGTAATCTTTCGTGAATTCAATTCAAGTTTTGTTTCTCATTCAATGTAATTTATTTCAGTAGTTGTTTGTGAGTTCATTGCTCTATTTTATTAGGGGCTCTAGTATTAGCTTTGTATTAAAAAAGATTAGAGTTGGTGGTTTATAATGTAAGCGAGATGCTTAGGTTTGAAATCATTAGTGGACATCTCGTAGACCCACGGATTAAAGAGGTAGGCGATAGGTGGTGATAGCCCTATCCGCCCTTTGTAATCCTTCACGTTCGGCTACACCATAGGCTCTTAGCGGGAGTTGCTCTGGCAGACCAGGGGTAAGCCCATGCCCGAAACACACAACAAGACTAAGGTCAATCCTTAGGAATTCCTCTTTGTCCCTTGCCTACCAAACAAACTATGTGTCCTTGGATGAGCCAGTTAGAAGGTTAATGCACATGTTCCTTTGATTCGATATCCTCGGAATACTCTAAAGGTGAAGTGCTACGTTTGTATTCCGTATGCTTACGGATCTTCTATCTGTTTTGTAAGAAATACCAAAAATCATTTATGACGCTGTTGCCGGGGAACGGTTGCCATTGACCTTTGAATCTTGTTCACCGTCGTATCTATTTTATCATTTTTATTCTGACACGACCCCAATTGGTCTTGTCGAGCCAGGATCACGCTGAGGGGTGCTGCGTAGCATAGCACTGGATAACACACGTCAAAGGTACAAAGCGGAAGCGAAATTTTATTACATAAACAAGTTTATGAACAAGTTTACATCAAAATAAGTTCAGTCTACACTCACGGGCGTAGACTAAGCATCAAGTGCACGTTCAGCCCTTGAACGTTCCCTTGCTAGCACATACGCACACTAACTCTGCGGCATGCATGACTCCCACTCGACGGGGTTCCCCTCCTGGGGTTCCGTCTCCTCTTCGGGAGTCCCTTCCTCATAGAACCCTGCAAAATATTCAAACACAAGCAGTGAGCATGAAGGCTCAGCAAGTGTGACCCATCTCACCTAAACATGGAACTTCTACATGAGGGTAGTGGGTTACATGAGGTAAAAATCATTTGCAAGGACTCGCCTAATTAGTAGAACCTTACTTTCAAAATTTAGCAGCAGGTTGTGGAGAACCTTACGCTAAGGTACATGAGAGAGCCGCAATCATACAAGAAACGCATTTCTCTCATGTACTTTGCCCAAAGTTGAAATGAACTTTAGTTAGCTCTAAACTACAGCAAGTCATTAGCAATCAAGTCCATCTTTCAATCAGCAACATTTTAACATGTAACTAGCCTGTTCTTTCTACATCACGGTACAGTGAACAAGTGGTACTCACTGACCGCGAGGGACAGCGATTATAATCGATTTACACCTGCAGGGTTACCCGAACAACCCGTCACGTACGCCCGTACTCGATGTTGCCTACAACAACCATCACGGACGCCGTACGCGACTACCTTTCACCCGTTAGCCAAATGTTGAACCGGTCCAATCGTCCCGAGCAAGAGGTCTCTGCACGCGCATCTCAGTGCCGCCAGCCGATTTACACCTCGAGCTCTCAACCTACCCTCTGAACGACCAGCTATACCTCAACACCCAGCTACCCGAGTTACATCAGTTTCCCGGTTCCCATATAGCCGGTAGGTCTTCGGTACTGTTCTAGCTTGTTCAACAGGCCCGCACACGGCTCGGTCCTCAATCGACACAAGCGGAGCTACAGCACACAGGCCCCAAAGTCCTACTGCCCTTACCCTCCACTTGGTCTCATTTTCTTGCCATGTGTTTCATGTGCTATCACTACCCGAGTCGAGTGCCTCTAGCCTATGCTCGCGAGTAGTTCCAACTACTCGACTTGTACCGAATCCTACACTATCCTAGCATTGCAGTAGCTAACGGGGTTTGCAATCCTAAACCCAAACCCATGGTATTCTTGGCTATGCAATTGGGTTTCCAAACAAGACTCTAATGCAAGGAATAAAGCAATCAAGTATGTGCTCAAAACAATAAAAATTTGTAAAAAGGTTAATGCAAACCGGAGCCTGCCTTGCTGCTCTTGGTCGTAGGCTAGCTGCTCCTACGGAGTAACGAAGTCTAGGACTTCGGGTTCCTCCTCGACCTTAGCGACTACATGATATAAGACATACATGTATTAATTTGAATGCATTTATATTAAGTTTGAACTTGTGAAGCTTATAAGTCCCACTAGACAGACTCAATGACTGTGAAACTTTTACTGTGGCTTGGTTACAACCTAAAAAGAGACTTGGTCAAGTTTTAGTTGCAGCAAAGCTCAATTGAGCCCTCCACAATTAATTATGTCCTTGACCTTAATTAGAACTCTTAGGGTTCTCTAAGGATCTTCATGAAACAAACTATGACTTTCTGAAAACTAGATTTTACGAGGGTTCTAATGGAGTTGGTCTCACTTAATTTGGATGTTCCTAACTAAAGATATGAGCTAAACAATTTCATAGAAAATTCTGAAAATGTTTCTGAACATTTTCTATTTTCTCTGGAACAGTTTCACTAATCACACCATTAGGTGGATCAAATGAGCTCCAATGAGTCTGAAATTTTTATGGTAGTTCAGGAATATTTTGGTGAACATCCCAGCAAAATTTCAGGATTTTCCTCCACAGGATTCTCCAGTTAAAATTCCAAAAGCTTTAAATTTTTGAGGATTTAATTCTGGAGAATTAAGGAATTTCATGAAGTGAAACTTGATTTGCTGGAAAGTACTCAGAGAGCTGAATCCAGCAAAATTTGGTTCACTCAATTTGGAGCTTTCTAGCCAAAGTTATGAGGATTTGAAGTTTGGAAGAATTCTGAAAATCGGGGAAAAATTTAAACCCTCGCGTGGGCCCAGGGGACACGCGTCGCACGCCGAGGCGACAACACACCGCGGCCCACAAGGATTTTGCGCGCCAGCACACCCGATCCCGGCCGCAGCCGGATCCCGATTCAAAATATCTGCGCTCTGCCGCCGAGGGACCTCACCGTTGAGCTCGCCGTCGGCTTCTATACAGCTCCAAACTTCACGATTCTGGCCGCCCCTGCCTACTTTTTCTCGGGGAACAGGATTCTAGGGTCAGCTGCTCATGACAATAGCCGGAGCATGATCGGCGATGAGCCGCCACCTCGGAAAGACTTCGGCCACGTCGGCTGACTCTCCTAGCACCTCAACTACTCGAGGAACCGGTCGGGAAGCATCAGTGGACCTCAGAGAAGGTCGACATGAGCTCGAGGCAGCTCGGGGAAGTCCCGAAATAGGTCCTCACCGTGCGCCCGATGCCGCCCGTTCATTCCGCCATTGGTAAACCTCGAATTACGCCGGGTACAGAGGTTCTCCGGCCAAGGGTCATGAAGGCAACTTGTGCGTCACCGTGTCTAGCTTGTGTGAGAGCGGATTGAGGCCCTCTAATCCTTTCTAGAGCACGAATTTGACAGAACCGCACCAGAAGGTCGTTCTGCACACAGAAAGGGGAAAAATGGAAATTCACCACCGGTGAGCAACCACTCGAGCTGTGGCTCGGGGGTGAGCAGCACCAGTCACCGGCGCATCCAAGGGTGCCTTGGCTCGGGTGTGACAACGCCCTGGTTGGGCTGTCCACGGGAGCCTGAGGTGCGGCGGTTCCAAGCCGCTGAATTGATCTTGCGGCACAGCCGATATCAATCGGCTTCCATCGAATTCTAGCAGCGGGGGAAGACGGAGGAAGGTCTCTAGTACCTTGCTGGGGTTCTGGAGTGGACGGAGGGAGCTGTGATCGGCGTTCTCCGATCAATTCCGAGCTGCGGAAGACTTCGGCCGGCGCTGAGTTCTTGTGGGGAAGAACGGCGATGCCTCGGCCGAGGAGGGGGACAGGCGCCTTAAGAAGGCTCTGCACCGCCTCACGCCCGCGCGTGGGCAAGCATCTGCTGGCGCGGCGGCTGCCCTCGGTGGCGATCGCAGCGGTGGCTCGGCGACCCGAGTGAGAAAAGTCTCAGTCAGTTTGATCTGAGCAGTGGCTGACATGTGGGTCCCACTTCCAGTTTTAACCTCTAAAATTTACTCCTAATCACTGTTCTAAACAGTGAACCCCATAGTACCCCTGGTAATTCAAATTATTCACCCATGAACCATTTGAATTGATCAAAGTTCAAATTGGGTTTGGTTTGAGTGAATTTCAGCACAAGTGCAGTTTTGAATTCAAATGAAGTTTGAATTTGTCCCACTTAGATCATGTCAAGATCAACTCCAAATGGAGTGAAAATTGGTGTGTGGGCTTACAAAAATGTGCTGAGTAAGAATATGCCCCCCACTTTTAAATTCATGGGATAAAAACAGTTTGAATTTGAATATGGTTTCAAACTGCCCTCTTCCTAACTATACCCAAAATGACCTCAAAAAGGTTTTGAATTTGGGTGAAACTTGGCATGGACATCCTTAGCAATGTATAGGAGTTTTCACATGTCCAGCCCCCTTATATCACATGTGTGAAATACCACTTTGGCAATGTGTGAGTTTGTTCTCTAATGAGCATGTTGATAATTGTTACTTGCTCTTCATTTGTGTTCATCATCCTTCCTCAAATGAGGTGTGTGGTGTGGTGATGAACACTGCAAATGTGTGTCAAAAACTGAGGCCCTTACATATTCCTTAGCCCATCACCAACCATATCATGGAGCAGCCCACCATTCTATAACATTTTGCCCCAAACGGTGAGTTCTATGAACCCCCGGCATCAGCGGAACAAATTTCCTCAACCAGCTATAAACTTCGCCCTGGCTTTATAGCCATGGTTCGGTAACAATCCTTCTTAGGAACGGATTGTGAAAACCCTTACCACCATCTATGATAGTTCGAACAATTTTGTTCACATCTTTTAGTAAAAGGCATGACACAAGAAACTTCCAAATGGAAGCAATTTCCTTTTTGCCTCAAAGAAAAAGTAAAACAATGGTACACTCATACCATAGGGAAAACAAATGGTGATTGGAAAAAACTTCGAGACAAATTTTGCTTGCATTCCTTCTGATATCCCGAATTGTTTCCCTACGGATGGAAGTACTAGGCTTCCAACAAATGGAGAAGGAGTCGATACGTGCGGCCTCGGATAGATTTTCAATTTTGAGAAATTCTGGCCCAGATTTGTCAATCCTTGACCCTTTGTTATTGCAACCTTTTTTCATAAGATTTAGCAAAGAGTCTGCCCTATATCTCGACATTATGGCTAGAGGATCTTTCATCCGTAAGACTCCAAAAGAAGGAAAGTAACTTCTAGATTGAATTCTTGAAAATGTCTCCTTGATTATGGGTCTTGATGAACCTCCACAAGAGGAAGTCATGTCGAGTCATGATTATATTTCTAAAAGCAAGGATGAACCAGTAGCTTGCCTATCTCAAGACTTGATTGTAGAAACCTCACCCGAACCCGAAATGAAGAAGGATGAAGAAATTCAACATCGGAGTTTCCATTCTACTTCGAGGAAGAGCTTTTCAATGACTATGTAAATACCTCAAAGTAATGCTACCTTAGAAAGCCATCATCACTTTCTGCTCCACTTGATACACCTGATGGAGTATTCTTTCAAGAGATGATCAAGAAGTTGACCTCAATATTGAGTAGATAATGGACGATGGTGGTTGAGAATTTGCCCAAAATATTTAGGATGATCTCTTCCTTAGCAACCATTCGATGCTTTATTAGAGGAGTGAAGATGAATGTGCTTTATAGCCCCATAGTTGGATCCAATTGTTGACGGTCGTTAAGTACCAATTTTGACTGGAAATATTACTCAATAATGTGAAGGAGTAAACATTTCTTGCACTCATTATCTTATGAAATAAAGTAGTTTCACTTGTACTTGGAAATAATTTTGCATGTAGGGAATATATGCAGAATTGAAGAGGATTTTGGGGAGTAATCCTAAATTATACATTTCTAGCGAATCAGAGGACAACACGTGGTAGCCCATGGATCCAATGGCTCACTTGCAAGAGTATCGAGGGAATCCAATGGCGTATCACCCGGTAAACACCTGAGGGCCCACCTGGAAGCCACTCGGAGGAAACATACCGAACTTTTGGTCACCCCAGGGTCACCGACCTGGTCCTGCCCCCAAACTCCGACATCTTCCATATGTCGACTCCCGGAAGGCGGTTCTGATTGATTCACGCACATATTCTAGCGGGAAGCATCCTCAACTCTTGTATAAATAGGACCCCATACCCCTCACTTCAATGCACACCACTTGAGCAATACTCTCTTGTATACACACTTTATCCAAGTCCTTAGTGGAGTTTAGGCTGTAGAAAGGAACCTCTAGTTCCCAAGTCTAAGCTGGGAAAGGTATGGCTCATGTATCGTTTCTTGTAGTTGTGACTTTATTCTTATTTATAATATTAGTATTCTTATATCCACATGCTTGGATGAGGTGTTTCTTGTTCAATTGTAAAATCCATACATGTGGTAGGTTTAGTTGTGTAACACCTCAATTCATATTCATGCATTGCATATATAAAAACATTATAAAAGAAATAGAAATGGGAAGAATCATAAAAATGGGAGAAAGATAGATGAAAAGAGCCAATTTCAATTCGCCAGGAGCGCTGTCGACACTTCCCGCGGCCCACCGGCCACGTGGCGTCTTCGGAGCTCATCCCTGCGGAGGGGGTGAGGTACGACACTGCTGGCCACGTGGTAGGCTCGGAGCTTGCCTCTGAGGAAGGGACGAGGTCCGGCCTCGCTGGACACGTCTCGCCTTCGGAGCTAGTCTCTGCGGAGAAGCGAGGCTCAGCCCCGCGGGACACGTATTGACTTCGGAGCTAGTCTCTGCAGAGGAGCAAGGCCCAGCCTGCGGGACACGTGGCGCTTTCGGAGCTCACCCCTGCGGAAGGGATGAGGTCCGGCCCCGCCAAAAATGTGTCGACTTCGGAACTCACCCATACGGAAGGGATGAGGTCCGACACTGCTGGACACGTGTTGTCCTTGGAGCTCACCTCCGAGGAGAAGGGAGGTCCGACACTGTTGGACACCTGTCGTCCTTGGAGCTCACCTCCGAGGAGAGGGAAGGTCCGGCACTAACACATGGCGCCCCCCAGAGCTCGCCTCTGTAGATAGGGGAGGTCCGACCCGCCATACACGTGGCGCACGTGGAGCTCATCTCTGAGGAGAGGGGAGGTCCTGCCCACCAGACATATGGCACACGTGGAGCTTGCCTTTGAGGGAGAGGGAGGTCCCGCACGCCAGACACGCGGCGCAACCGGAGCTCGCCCCTGAGGAAAAGGGAGGCCCGGCCCCTGCTGGACACGTGGCGCCTCCGGAGCTCACCCTGCAGAGGTGACGAGATCCTTAAGCGGTTTCTCTCTTGTGCGCGCGGGAATACCCGGTACTGAGGAAACCGACACGATTTCCACGTTGTTACCGGACCAAATCAATTGGAGATAAGTTGTTAAGATCCAAAACAAATTGAATAGGACTCTTATTTAAAATCTAATCGGAGTAGGACTCTTCTTTAACTGTTATAAATAGAACCCGAAAACCCCCTTGGCCGTAATACCTTTCCCAAGTCAACAACTTAGAGGCCCTAGCCTCCAACTCGCCGAAGTTAACCCCCTTCGTCGGAGTTCAGACACCGGTGAGACCGCCAACGAGCCCCGTCATGCTCGCCGTCGCTGGAAGAGAGCCGACGAACTGTCCTGCTGCCATTGCTAGGAGGAAGGCTGAGGTAGGTCTTGGTTACCACCTTACGACATAATCGCAGTTTTCTTCGCATCTGTTTTTCTTCGAACAGAAGCTGTTTCGTGTGGACAGATCACGTGTTGATCGGTTTTTGACGGTGGAATTGATCTAGATCTTGAGTCAAAATCATTACCACGTCCACACTTAATCCTTACACCTTTTTTTACCATAAAACCCCATGCAAGCCCAGTAAAATATGCAAGAACACGTACAAACTGGTCTAATAAAACAGCATCATAGGATTTGCACCGTTGCATCTTGAGTAAAGTTGTGCATGATGTTTGATTGCTATAATTTTGTATGTGCTTGCTTGTGAGTAGAAGGACAAGCTCAGGAAGCCATCTACGAAGAACTACAGCACCGAGATTTCGAGACACGTGAGCAACAAGAGCCACAGGAGCAAGGCAAGTGCCCCTTGACCATATTGATCCCATGTTTTAGAAACTGTTTTGTTTGCGAAAATGTGTATACTTGAGTCAACTTGATGGGAAACCCTTTTATAGGAGTTTACTATTTTTGTTAACCATCCTTGTCGCCGGGAAAGTTGATGAGTCGGGTATGGTCGTTTTTCCTTTTTGCTTCGCTTAAGCTATGGGATACGGGAAGGCGAAGTAGAACATGTCTAAGTACTGCACTCATATGAATAATGATGAGAACTTGATGATAATAATGAGCATAGAATTGTGGGAGATCTAGGCAAGCTTGGTTCATGGATGTGGTAGACTGAGATGGTGGTTTACTTGTCGTAGATCTAAGGACCGGTTCATGCCAGCACATGCCAGGAAAACAGTGCCACCACAAGGCCAAATATGGGTGCGGCTTAGCTGACTAATTAGGTATGTTGCTAGATTGTTATGGACCGTAGAAGGCGTGGGGAATGGGAGTCGAGAGAGGACTGCCCAGGGAACTGCATGGCACAAGAGGGGGCCCGTAGGTGGGGGAATGGTGATTCGAGCTTGCTGGTGAAACCTTAGTGAGTCCATACATCTAGTAGCCCCTTTGTAAAGGCTATTTTGTGATCTCTTGACCATACACCGACGGCTGTGTACTGGTATAATGGAGGTTCTGCAGTCGCCGACGGGTGACGAAATCACAAACTTGTGGGTGAAGTGGTGCCATCTCTGCAGAGTGAAAGACTATCATGATAGCCGTGCTTACGGTCACAAGCGCCTGGCCAACCCACAAGATTAGATGGGGAACTTGGGATGGTTATTTGTGTATGGTCTTGGTATGGTCATTGGGATTGGTTTCGGAACTGTTTGAGTCATGACATTAAGTTTGGCTTTGGTCATATGAAAATGAGAATGAGTTTTGGCTACGGTTATGAGAATATGAGATGGTTACAAATATTATGAGCATAAGATGAAGTTGAGAAAGATAAATGGCTGGTTCAGACATGATAAGTGGTGAATTATGGTGAAGGTATGTTACTGAATTACATGGTTGTATTGGGATTAAATTCACCTAGACATAGTTGCTGTTTTTATCATGGTTGTGAAACAAAATTTGCTCTCTGCAATGAGCCTTTTTATTCATACTTTGTTGTAAGCTACATGTCATACTTTTTTCGCACTTCCTGAGTACGATATGTACTCACCCTTGCATTATCATACAAATATCAGCAACAGGACAAGAGTACTTCAAAGATCATGTGGAGTACTAGGCGTGCGAACTACTGTCAACTTGCCTGTGGAGTTGAAGATGGAGCCGCTGCTGTTTAGTTGCTTCCGCTATCGTTTGGAGACTTCTGCTGCTAGAATAAGTTACAGACTTCCGCTGCCAGAATAAGTTAGAGATTCATGTAATAAAGTACTTAAACACTGTTTATTCATGGTTATATTCTGAATTCAGTTTGTGGATTACATGTGTATGTGTGATGAACATCTCGGACACACATATGCATTAACTGGGTTCCGTGTTCTACGGGACCGGGCGTCACAAGTTGTTCCTATGATAGTATAGTAACTATGTTATTATGTTATCATAAACACCATAGGACTCCATTATAGTATAAATAGGTATTATATGAATATGTTAGTATGAATAATATAGTGCTTGGTCCCAACATTGGTTCAACGATGTTTACGTTAGTCATTACCTTACGATGATATTAGTATTCAACTCCAAAGGTATTTACTTAGCATCCAAGTGTGGTGATTGGATAGTTAAGTAGCGTTGGATGTCCCGTAGACCCACGGATTGAAGGGGTAGGCGACAGGTGGTGACAGCCCTGTCCGTCCATTGCAATCCCCCACGTTCGGCTATGCCACGGGTTCTTGGTGGGAGTCGCTATGGCATTACCAGGGGTAAGCCCGTGTCCGATATGTTGAACCACTAAGACCTAGTATTCACTACTAGAACACTCATATGTACACTATTAGGCTATGCATATGTATACTAAAAGCACATTAGGAACAATCCCTTACCTTAGCTTAACTTTCTCTAGGGCTATCTTATCTTTAGAGTAGATTACTTTAGTGTGTGTCACAATACTCCTTTATATCTTTTTATCCATCCTACATGGAATTCTATTAGAACACCCTATCCTATCAATCATATTGCCATACTTCACCTTCCTTTGGGATTATACGATACCCTAGGAAATACTTTTGGGTGAAGTGCTATAGTGGTATCTTCCGCGCGCTTGCAAATCTCGTCTTGCTTTGGCACTAGGTTAGCCTACTTGTCATAAGCATTGATGGCCTCCATTGCCAGGATGAACTGTAGAACGTTAAGAAATACCATCACCAATATCTTTTCTGTTACTTGTGCTTTAGATATTTTGGGTGATGTGCCCTTAGCTCCAACAAGAAAATCCTTCTGAGATTCTTTTGGTAACATTATTGAAGGATATGGTATTTTATAAAATTTGTCAATCGACACAGATGTATTGAGGCTTTCCTTTACTTTCACGTGTTCAAAGTCAAAGACTTTGACACTGTCGGAGTGTGAGCTGCGACATCCTCCCGGCCTGCTCGGAAGAAGCCCCGTGAGGTTCTTTTTTCCGGAGGGGGCTTGGCACCCTTTGTGACCTGGGCTCGAGAGAGCGGATGAACACAAGGATTTACGTGGTTCGGGCCACCTAAGCGTAATACCCTACGTCCACAGGTGTGCTTGGTCTATTACTTTTGCGTGAGCGCTTGTGCGTAGTATGACCTGGAGTGTGTGGAATCGGCCCCCTTGCAGGGTGGTCACCCCGGTCCTTTTATATCTCAAGGTCTGGGTGGTTACAATGAGGCTTAGGGCCCGACAGGTGGCCCCAAAGCTTTGAGTATCCTATACATGATCTAGGGCTTCGTCCTCTGACTAGAGTAGCCGGAGGGGGAGTTAAGTCCCTCCGCCCGGCGCGTCGAGTGCCCCTGACCGCATGTCAGGTGATGATGAAGACACCATCTTGTCGCCGTGTCTCTTCGCCCTGCTTGGGCGGCTTAGTGCCGTTGGGTGGCACTGTATTGCTGTCATGTCTCGTCATCCTGTCTTGTCACCATTACGGCGATCGGGCAAGGGACGGAGGCATGTGCTGCGCACCATGCTTCTGGGGAAGGTACGAGCCTTGAATGCGAAGCCTGATAGCGCACTTCCTCCTTGACTTCATCGATCCATGGCCCATGATGGATCGTGGGGCACGTGGCGGCTTTGGAGCCCTTATCGATAGGCCTGGTGTCTGGGGACACGTGGCCACTCTTGACCTCACCTCAGTGGGGAGGCTTGGACCGAAGCCCGAGACACGTGTCAACACCGGAGCTGTCCTCGGCTGGGAGGCGGCTCAGAGCCGGAGGACATGTGGCAGCTTCGGACCTCACCTTGGCGGGGAGGCTTTAGGTCGGAGCTTTGGGCACATGTCAGTTCCAGATCTCATGTGCACGCGGTAGCTCCAGGGATGACCATGGGGTCCAGAGCACGTGGCTTATGCTAGGGTTCGCCTCAGCAGAGGAGCGGGGCCCAGGATTTCTTTTACCCACTACGTGGGGGTACCGGTTTGCATAGTACCGATAGTGGCCCCTGGGCCCATCTTGTAGGAGGCTCTGATCCTGCAGGTGGGGCCCCCATCTCTCCCACGTGGTGGTTTCGAACCTGTACTTTGGAAACCGAAGTGGTGGCGATATCCTCGCATAGTGGGCGAGTGGTTGTTCCTGGGAGACGAAAAGGCTGCACGCCCTTGGCGTAGCGGGTGCACTTGGCAGTCGAAGCTTCACCACGTCGTTGGCATAGTGGACACGTGCTTGCTCTTAACTAGCGGGTCGTGGCAACGTGTTCGAGGAGTTGCCCCGGTGCAGTTACTGTTGCAGCCTTTGGGTAGACCACTGCAGTTCCACCACGCTGCTTCTCCCGGGAACCGCCGGACGTTCCCGAGGAGTTACCCACATGACCCCCTGTGTCTGATGGGTGGACCTAGGTCCTACTTATCATCGGGGGAGGCAGGTAAACCCATGGCGTGGCACAGTGGAAACCCAAACATCATGCCTATTGCCCTGCCAAAAGTTGTGACTGTATAAAGGGGATCCTTCCGGAGAAGGATGATTCCCTTCCACCTTTTGCAATCTTCGCCTTCCTCCTATACGAAGCCACTGCTCCCCAGCGTCCACAATCTTTCCTTGCCACCATGTCTTCCGGCCTCTGTTCATCCAGGCTCAGGAGCGATGGTGACATCGCTATTGTGAGGCGCTTGCTCGGCTGGCAGTCGGCCACGTTCAACGGGAAGATCCGTCATGGGAGGGTCCCGCTGACCAACCTGCAACCCGGCGAGGTGGTACTCTTCACCGCATATGTGTCGTCCGGGTTTGCGCTTTCGGTGTCGTTTTTCCTCCTCACGTCGCACGCCCTCGCGCTAGTGGTCGTCTTTATCCACTTCTGGGAGATGTTCGTATGCGTACGGCCTTCGGTGCGGCTCTTTAGGGTATTTTTCTCCTTGAGGGCCTCGGGGAGAAGCACAATCCAGCAGGGGGCTTATTACTTCCAACGTCGAGGGAGGCACTCCGTGACTTACATCGTGCCCTTCGCTCCTGGGAAGTGGAAGCACTTGAGGGAGGACTGGGTGATTGCCCAAACCGATGTCCACGATTGCCTAGAGCTGCCGAGTGGCCCACCAATGACCGAGGTGGCCGTCGGGGATGAGATCCCTGACCTGCAAGGCGCCTACATGTCAGTGCTGCAGAGGATCAGGTACTTGGCGGAGGAAGGCCTGACCTCGCTGATGGTCTTGGCTGATTTCGTGTCTTGCCGGATCGCTCCACTCCAGCAGCGTGTCCTGGCAACTTGGCAGTACACCGGGGAGGGCAACATGACCCGGTTGGAGCGCGGAGTAGGGGAATCGCCAAATCGGGAGATGTTGGAGGTGATTCTGCGGATATCTCCTGTGACCCGATCACTGACGACTCCATTACCCCACCGGCGAGCTGCCAGCCTGTCTACCTCAACCCACAGGCGCGGTCGAGGCTGTTGAGCGAACTGCCGACACTGGACGACATCGATGTCGTACTGCGGCAGATTGGGGATCCCTCACGGGGTATTGAAATCCCCGGAGCAGATGGTGCTGGTGGTCCATCAGGGCCAGCGCCAGACTCACTCCCAAGCAGGGGGAGGGAGTCGGTAGGGAGGCATGAGTCTACGGTGCGCCCCCGTTCGCCACCCTAGGATGCCCCAGAAACCAGCAGGGTGTCGAAGAGGAAGCTGGTCCATCCTGACGGAAGCTTCGTCTCCGGCCCCAGGCGAGGGGTTCCTAGGCTTCCCGCGATCCCACACGGGCCCGGCGGCTAGCGCCGAGGGCAGCTCTGGAGCCGCTGCTTCCCAAGCAGTCCCGGTGGCCATGGGAAGGGCGTATGGTGCTGCTGGATCTTAAAGGCGGCCCCCAGCAATGTCATCTGCTTCTGAGCCGTCAAGGGCCGCCCCAGCTCAGGGCACATCTTCGATGTAGGGGTCCACGGCAGGGAATGCTCCTGAAGTGGTGTCTTCATCGACAAAGACCCCCGAGGCTCCGCCAGCTCTGAAGCCAGCAGAGGTGACCCCGATGTTGGTGGGAGTGAGTGGCTCGAGCCCCCCGCGTAAGAAGCTCCGCCGTATGGCTCAACCTTATGAGGTTTTGTACTGAGCCGTTGGGTGCGTGGTTGATACTTGGTGCTTCCTTTTGTAGGGCTTCCGAGCAGAGCACTTCTGTTCCTCCTCCATCGCAACAGCCCGGGAGTCGGAGCTCCCTGTCCACCAAAGCTCCGACACCAGCGGCAGTGTTGGAGCCTGTGCCTGAGGCCGCTCCGGATGTCGACATCCGGGCCCTCGAGGCCAGTCATCCTATGGGCACTGACACCACTGGTAGTAATGCTGCTGCTGCTGCTGGGCGGGCTGCCTTCCCTCCTCCTCTACCTTCGCAAGTTGCCATGGTGGTAACCCCACCGGTGAACAAAGAACCAGAGGGTGTCGAGGTGTTGCCTCGCCTGACGATGCCCAAGGCTGTCTTGATCCCCAGGGCTGCAAGGGCCGTCCGCTCTAGTCTGGACCAAATGCAAGATGCACTCAAGCAAGAGTGGGCCGAACTGAGGTCCGAGCGGGAGCGCCTCCAGGACTGAGATGACTTGCTGAAGGCGCGGGTCCAGTCCACCAGGGCGAAGGCTCAGGATCAGGAGGAATGGCTTGAGGCTCAAGAGGAGGTGCTGAAGGAGACAGAGGCCGCTGTTGCGGCCCTCCAAAGGAATGCGGATAAGCGCCAGGCTGAGGCCGAGAGTCTCCATGCCTCCACCGATGCATGTCTCGTAGCCCTGATGGAGCTCCGAGAGATACTTGTTCGTCGGGAGGAGGCGGCCGAGGTTAGGGAGAGGGAGATCTCCAACCGTCTTGCTGCCTTTGAGGCGGAACAGATGCTCCTGGAGAAGCGGCTTCAGGGAATCCATGACCGGGAGGTCTCCTCTGTGTCCAGGGAGTCTGGCCTGGAGAAGCGAGCTGCGTGGCTAGCCACCAGGGAGCAGACCCTTGTTGCTCTGGAGCATGAGCTAGCTGCTCGAGAACAGGGGCTGGCGAGGAGGAGTTTGACGGGGTAGCTGGCTTCTTCCGTCAAGGAGGTCAAAGATCTCCGGGCTTCTCGTGCTGTTGAAGCAGAGAAGGTCTGGGACTTCCTCGACCGTGCAGAGGCGGCTCTGGAACCCTTTGGCTTCGGCCCCTTGCGCCCCGGAGGACCAGTCCAAGAGGTGAGCCAGGCATTACCTGCTCTGGACTCAGCCGGAGAGAATCTCCTGACGCTGGAGAATGTCGTGGGGGAGCACTTGGAGGCTGAAAGAAAAGCTCTGGCTAGGATGGTGGCAGGGCATATGCTCACCTGCCTTCAGAGCTTTGAGCCCAGCATCTCCCTGGAACCTGTGGTGCAGGGCCACAGTGCAGAGCTGTCGGAGGCGGCGAAGTCTTCCGTGGAGGAAGCTGCTCGACTTGTAGCTGCTAGGTTCCAGTGCAGGTAGCTCCTAGGTCTCTTGCCTGCTTTGTATCCTCCTGTGTATGCCGGAGCCCTGCTGCTATCAAAGACTTTGTTTCAAGACTTATATTACCTTGAGTTGTTGATGTAGACTTAGACCCTTGGCAGCGCAAAGGTCCAGAATAACTTAGCCGACGTGGGTAGCTCTTTGCCGATGCTCCGAGCTTGTTTCTCTGGGTCCTTAGCAGTGTAAAGACCCAGTGCACTCCGCCAGTGTGACTACAACTCCATCCAGGTCCTTGGCGGCGCAAGGACCCAACGGAAGTTTGGCCCTTGTCTTCAGCTTGTCGCAGCTGGTGCTCCGAGTCTCCTACTTGCTGGTGCAGTGGTCCGACGTTTTTCTCGTGTGGTTCACCGTGATGGCCCCCTGGTAGGTGTGGCCCTCGTTTTGAGGCGCACCTACCACTGGATGAGGCAGGACATCAGCGTCAGGCCCGCTGGGAGGTCTGAAGCGCCAAGGACCTGTGTGGACCTGCAGTCACGACAGGAAAATGGAGTAGTCATGCTCTCTGGTCACCCTTCCTCGTTTGGTAGCTTTGCCGCGGTTTACGGTCCTTAGTTAGGCTGCAGGGCTTGGGTAATTCAATGTGGGTCACTCGGGTCATGGTTAAAGCCTTGCCCAGAGGTATGAGCCGTCCGGTTCCCCGGTACCGAGCCGTAGCGCTGTAGTGGCAGGGTACACAAGCTAAGGGTACGGAACTAGGCATAGTATTCTACGCCTCCGGACCTCCCTTGGGCGTCAGCTTTTCGGGGGAGGGCCGTTAGGCGCCATAGGACCCCCAGGAAATGAGATAACCAAAGATCCCCTAAGCTATGTTCGAGACTTTTTCTCAAGGGTATGAGTCGTCCGGCTCCCCGGTACTGGGCTGTAGCGCTGGAGAAGCAGGGTACACACTCTAAGGGTAGGAAACCAGGCATTGCAGGCTATGTCCCTGGACCTTCCGCTGGCTTAAGCTTTTTGAGGGAGGGACCATTCGACACCATAAGGCCCCCGAGCAACGATACAACCGCAGGATCCCCAGGGTAAACCACATGTACTTCAAACAGACCCGCCAGAACAAGGATAGCACAGTTCTTGCTATGGTTAGACACAAGAAAAAGTGACTGGCCACACGGCTGGAGCGGTATCGAAAGAAAGCTCGAAAGGTATGGGGGCAATGTTCGGGGTCCGGTTATTTCTCTTGTCCGTATGTGTTTTTTTTTCTGGCCCCCAAGTACTCAGTTGTAGTTGTTGGGGAGGCAGAATGTGCATGCTAATGGTATGGAACCAGGCATAGCAGGCTATACATCCTGGACCTCCCACGGGCATCAACCTTTCAGCGAGGAGAACTTCCAGTGACACGGGACCTAGGACAAGTGTGTAGGACAGGCTCCGGACATGCCATTTACAGTTGATATGCATGAGCTAGCACAAGCTGTAAATAAAGTGCTCAGGGTAGGATAAATTTTTCTTATTTCTAGCTTCCTTCGGGTAAAAGGAGGTAACAGGCCATGTAAGAAGGCAACGACCCACCCCGGATGACAAGAGTAGCTGGACCCCTCCGGGACTTAGCTGTTCCAAGCGCTGTTTCTAGACACTATGACACTCCTACAAGAAAGAGAAAGAAAAAATATCCTACCATTGTGCTCTAAAGGTAGAACTTACAGAGGTGTTCTATGTCCTATGGTCTGGATAGAGATACCCATCGCCTGCGGCCAGGCGGGCGCTTCTGGAGCGGCATACTTGTACTGGTCGGGAGGGACCCTCCCAGCTGGGGGGAGGGCTTGTCACCCCTCCTAGAGAAAGCATTGGTTGAGGCACCAGGTGGCCCCACCTTGGGCTGCATACTCTGCGCGTACCATTGCTAGAACGTTTTGCGGTGTAGCGCATTTCGAGCAATCTCTAGCCATGTTACATCATCGACGAGGTCGTTTTCTTCACACAGAAGCTGACCCTGCGTGGCTTCGCCGTGTGTTGAACGTAGGGAGAGCCCTTGGTATGTCCTGGGGGGAGGGCAGCCTCGACCCCCTACACCAGTGTAAGAGGGCATTTTCCCTTGTCGCACGACGGAGAGGGGGGGAACGCCTGGTTAGGCGTGGAGAGTCTTACGACGCTCTCCGTGATCGCTGGAGCCGGAGTCGGAGTGGCCGTAGACAGCTTTCAACGCCCTCTCAGCGTCTTGATACTCTATACCCTGCTCAGCATCGGCCTCAGGTTTGGCCTTTTGTTTGCCCTCCCATTTGCGGGAGGGTGCACCGTCTTGGCGCGGCCGCTGCCGTTACAGCTCACGGAAGCGTTCCGCGAGCTTTTTGATCTTGCGGCAGTTGTTAGTGCCGTGGCTGCTGGTGTTGTGCACCGGGCACCACTGGCCGTCGTCGCCTGCAGACGACGGTCGCGGGCGCTTGTCGGGGCGCGGGGCTTGGCCCCCACCGGCCGCTGCTAGAGCAGCGGTGTGTGTCCTAGACAGAGGCTTGTTCTTGCCTCTGGTCTTGTTCTTCTTGCTGCTACGTGAAGCAGCAGCCTCTTCAGCACTCCCCACCGTGGAGGCGGTTCGTGAGTGCTAGTCTTGGCCTTCCGCCGCCCTGGCACATTTTTTTGGCCAGGCTGAAAAGCTCGGAGACGTCTTTCATGTCATGTGTGGCTAACTTCTCGAGCATCTTCTTGTCGCGCACGTCTTGCCGGAAGGTGACAATGACGCAGGTGTTGGAGATGCAGGGGATGGTGTTCTTGACCTGGGAGAACCACTGGATGAAGGATCGCATCGACTCCCTATCGCGTTGGCGCACGGCATGGAGGTCGAGCTCAGTACCCGGGGCACGTGTAGGAACTCCCAAAGTTGGTTGTAAACTTCCAGCACAACTCTTCCCAGGACGTGATGGATCCTGGGGGAAGGTTCATAAGCCATGACCGGGCTGTGCCACTCAGAGCCACGGGGAAGTAGTTGGCCATGACGGCCTCATCCCCTCCTGCAGCTAGGATGGAGGTGGAGTAGATCTGCAGGAACTCAGCGGGATTGACGGTCCCGTCGTATTTTTCTGGCAGGTGGGGCCGGAACTTGGGTGGCCAGACCACCATACGGAGATGCGGGCAAGCGCCATGCAGCCTCCCACCACCCCTGGAGAGGCAGGGGTAGGAGGCATGCGGCCCACCGGTACGGCGCTCGGAGAGCGGTACCCTCCTTCAAGGTTGTGACGCCTCTCACGGCGCCGCTCGATGGTGGTGAGACCATCTTCATCCATGAGACAACGGTCCAACTCGACCGTGAGGTTGGGTGTGGCCGTCGTGCACGGGGCTACCACCCCTCGGACCATGTCGGCGTACGGGACTGGGCCAACGAGAGTTCATCTGGTTGTCTCCTGTAGGAAGGAGAGTTCATGGCGGTGGCGACGAGATGGTCGACGTCATTGCCGCCATTGCTTAACCTCCTCAGGGGTTGCACCCTCTCCCAGAGGGTTGTGGAGCAGGCGCGCGCTGCAGCTAGCACACTCTCCGGACTTGGCCGTGGCGGTGTTATTGCCACTGCCTGAGAAGGGGGTGGTCGAGAGGAAGCGACCACTGGCGGTGTGATCACCGATGGTGCACCATCCATGCAGTTGCCGGTCCATCCGACCTGGGCGCCACGGGCGCCTCAGGGGCTCCAGCGTTCTGGCCACTGGTTCGGCTGGATCTAGGTTGTGGCACCCTGTCCCGTGATATCGGAACCCAGCTGATGCATATGTGTGCCCAAGATGTTCATCACACATACACATGTAATCCACAAACTGAATTCAGAATATAACTATGAATAACAGGGTTTAAGTACTTTATTACATCAATCTCTGTCTTATTCTTGCAGCGGAAGTCTCTATTCTAGTAGCGGAAGTCTCTAACGATAGTGAAGCAAACTAAACACGGCAGCGGATCCATCTCCAACTCCACAGGCAAGTTGATGGTAGATCGCACGCCTAATACTCCACATGATCTTCGAAGTACTCTTCTCCTGTTGCTGATGATGAAGTAATAATGCAAGTTTGAGTACATGACGTACTCAGCAAGTGCGGGAAAATGTGATATGTAGCTTACAGCAAGGTAGGATTAAAAAGGCTCATTGCAGAAAGCAAAGTTTATTTCACAAACATGATAAAAACAGCAACTAACTTTAAGTGAATTTAATCCCAACATATATCCAATTAAAACATCAACAAACCTCCATCATGATTCTCCTCTTTTCATGTCTCATCCATACATTTATCTATCTCAACTATTTCTCATGCTCATAATGACCATCTCATGATCATATCCATCTCATATCCAAAACCAAAGCTCATTGTTTCGACTCAACAGTCCGAAACCATTCTCATTACCAGGACTCAACAATCCCGAAACCAAATTCCAAAGACCAAACCATACTAATAACCAAACCGATGACCATACCAATTACCATCCCAAACCATACCATGACCAAACAAAACATCCATCCCAAAAACCATCCCAAACCATCCCTTCTAATCATGAGAGTTGTCCAGGCGCTTGTGACCGTAAGCTCGGCTATCATGATAGTTTTACACTCTGCAGAGGTGGCACCACTTTACCCACAAGTTTGTGATTTTGTCACCTGTCAGCGACTGCAGAACCTCCATTATACCAGTACATAGCCGTCGGTGTATGGGCAAGAGATCACAAAATAGCCTTTACAAAGGGGCTACTAGATGTATGGACTCACTAAGGTTTCACCAGCAGGCTCGAATCACCATTCTCCCACCTACGGGCCCCCTCTTGTGCCATGCAGTTTCCAGAGCAGTCCTCTCTCGACTCCCATTCCCCGCGCCTTTCACGGTCCATAACAATCTAGCAACTTACCTAATTAGTCAGCTAAGCTGCACCCATATTTGGCCTTGTGGTGGCACTGTTTTCCTGGCATGTGCTGGCATGAACCGGTCCTTAGATCTACGGCAAGTAAACCACCATCTCATGCTACCACATCCACAAACCAAGCTTGCCTAGATCTCCCCCGATTCATGTTCGTTATCATCATCAAGTTCTTATTAACATTATTCATATGAGTGCAGTAGCTAGACACATTCTATCTTGCTTCCCATATCCCGTAGACCAGCAAAGCAAAAAGCAAAAACGACCATACCCAACTCATTAACTTTCCCGGCGACAAGGGTGGTTAACAAAACTAGTAAACTCCTATAAAAGGGTTTCCCATCAAGTTGACTCAAGCATACACAGTTTTCGCAAACAGAACAGTTTTAAATCATGGGATCAATATGGTCAAGGGGCACTTGCCTTGTTTCTGTGGCTTCTGTTGCTCAGGCGTCTCGAAACCTTGGTGCTGTAGCCCTTCGCAGGTAGCTCCCTGAGCTTGTCCTTCTACTCACAATCACACACATACAAGATTCACAGAAATCAATCATCATGCCCAAACTTTACTCAAGATGCAATGGTGTAGATGGATGCTGATCCTATGGTGCAGTTTCATTAGATCAGTCTGTATGTGTTCTTGCATGTTTTAATAGGCTTGCATGGGGTTTTACGATGAACAAGGGTGTAAGGATCTAGTGTGTACGTGGTGATGATCTTGTATCAAGATCTAGATCAAACCAATCAACACGTGATCTGTCCACACGAAAAAGCTTTTGTTCGAAGGGATCGAAGAAACAGATGCGAAGAAAACAGCGATGATGTCGTAAGGTGGTAACGAAGACCTACCTCACCTCTCCTCGGTGTCGGGGCCTTCCTCCTAGCGATGGCAGCAGCGGGGAGCTCGTCGGCGGCTCACCGGTAGGGCTCACCGTCATCTGAACTCCGGCGAGGGGTGGAAAGTCTAACTCGGTGAGCTGGGGCTAGGGCTTCCAAGTCGCCGACTTAGGGAGGGAAAATAAGAGTACTTGGTTCCGGCCAAGGGGTTTTGGGTTCTATTTATAAAGGTTGAAAGAAGAGTCCTACTCCGATTGTATTTCAAATAAGAGTCCTATTCAATTCATTTTAGATCTTAACAACTTACCTCCAATCGATTTGGTGCGGTAGCAGCGTGAAATCGTGTCGGTTTCCCTCAGTACCGGGTATTCTCACGCGTACAGGAGAAAAACCTCTTAGGGATCTCGTCACCTCTGCAGTGGAGAGCTTCGGAGACGCCATGTGTCCAGCCGGAGCCTGGCCTCCCTTTTCCGCAGAGACAAGCTCCGGTTGTGCCGCGTGTCAGGCGGGTGGGACCTCCCCTCTCCTCAGAGGCGAGCTCCGCGTGCACCACATGTCTTGGTGGGCGGGACCTCCCCTCTCCCTCAGAGGCGAGCTCCACGTGCGCCATGTGTCAGTGCCGGACCTCCCCTCTCTTCGGAGGTGAGCTCCGAGAGTGCCACATGTTAGAGCCGGACCTCCCCTCTCCTCGGAGGTGGGCTCCGAGAGTGCCACGTGTCCAGCAGCGCCAGACTTCCTTTATCCTCAGAGACGAGCTCCGAGGGTGACACCTGTCCCACAGTGTCGGACCTCCCGGAGGCAAGCTCCGAGGGTGACACGTGTCCAACAGTGTCTTCTCCTCAGAGGTGAGCTCCGAGGACGACACGTGTCCATCGGACCAGACCTCCCGGAGACGAGCTCCAAGAGTGACACGTGTCCCGCTGGGTCGGACCTCTCGGAGGCAAGCTCCGAGAGCAACACGTGTCCCACGGGGTCGAACCTTTTGGAGGCGAGCTCCGAGAGCAACACGTGTCCCGTGGGGTTGGGCCTTTCTTTCCCGCAGCGACTAGCTCCGGTGGGGACACGTGTCCTGCGGGCTGGACCTCGCTTCTCCGCAGAGACAAGCCCCGGAGGCAACACGTGTTCAGCGGGTCGGACCTCGCCCCTTCCATAGAGGCTAGCTCTGAGCCTGCCACGTGTCTGGCGATGCCGGACCTCACCCCTTCTGCAAGGATGAGCTCCGAAAGCGCCACGTGGTCATCAGGCCGCGGGAAGTGTCAACAGTGTTCCTCGTCGAACTGGAATTGGCTCTTTTTGGCTATATTTCTGATTGTTTCTCCGTTTCTACTTCTTTTAAAATGTTTCTTTATATGAAATATGCATACATGCGTGAATATGAAATTGAGGGTGTTACAAACCTGCGCCCCTTAAACTGAATCTCGCCCTCGAGATTCGATAGAGTGGAGAATAGATGAGGGAATTCTGCATTGAGGTCTTCCTCACGTTCCCATGTAGCTTCGGCTTCCGTGTGATGGCTCCATTGTACCTTGCACCAATGGATCACTTTGTTCCTCGTGACCCTTTCCTTCACGTCCAAAATTTGGACAGGGTGCTCTACATAGGTCAGATCCTCTTGAAGCTCGAGCTCATCCAATGGTACTTGTTCTTCTGGTACTCTCAAGCACTTCTTGAGTTGGGATACGTGAAACATGTCATGCACGTCGGAGAGGTGTGTTGGGAGCTCTAGTTGATAGGGTACCTCTCCTCGCTTGTCCAAAATCTTGAATGGTCCGATGTAGCGAGGTGCTAGCTTGCCTTTGACGTTGAAACGTCATTAGCCTCGGATAGGTGATACCTTAAGGTACACGAAGTCTCCTACTTTGAAAGTCAACTTTCTTCGCCTGTTGTCTGCATAACCTTTTTGTCGTGACTGAGCAGCCTTCAAGTTCTCCCATATCGTTTGGACTTGCTTCTCAGCTTCTGGCAGCACTTTGGGTCCAAACACTTGGTTCTCTCCGGTCTCATTCCAGAATAGCGGCGTTCTACACCGTCTACCATACAATGCTTCGAAAGGTAACATTTTCAACCTAGCTTGATAGCTGTTGTTATAGGAGAATTCAGCATACGGCAAGCTCCTATCCCAACTATGCCCATGTTTCAAGGTCGCAAGCTCTCAACATGTCTTCCAAAATTTGGTTTGTCCTCTCAGTTTGCCCGTCGGTTTGCGGGTGGTAAGCGGAGCTGAAATTTAGCCGTGTACCCATGGCTTCATGCAGCTTCCTCCAGAACCTAGAGGTAAACTGAGAACCCTGATCTGAAACTATCCTCTTCGGGACTCCATGGCGACACACGATTTGCTCCATATACAGCTCGGCTAGATCTGCCACGCGGTACATGGTTTTAACAGGAAGAAAATGAGCGGTTTTCGTCAATCGGTCCACAATAAGCCAGATGGAGTCGTAACCCGATCGAGTACGTGGTAATCCGACGATGAAATCCATGCTGATGTCTTCCCACTTCGACTCGGGTACTTTCAATGGTTGCAATAGTCCAGCGAGTCTTTGATGTTCGGCCTTCACCCATTGGCACGTATCGCATAAGGCAACATACTCAGCTATGTCCCTTTTCATACCATCCCACCAATAACAGGTTTTCAGGTCCTTGTACATCTTTGTACTGCCGGGATGTATAGAATACGATGAGTCATGTGCCTCCTTTAATATCGTGTCACGGATGTGCTTCACGTTAGGCAAACAAATCCTTTTTCCTAACCAAAGCATACCCTTCTCATCTTCCTTGAAGTCCTTTTCAATGCCTTGTCGGATTCTTTCCTTGATCTCCTTGATTTCCTCATCCGTTGCTTGGCCATCTCTTATCTCTTGTTCCAACGAAGAATGGAGTTCCATTACTTCCATATCGTTCAAGAACCCGAGATGTAAACGTTCGAACTCCTTCCGCAGCTCGGGCGGTAGCTCCCGAACTGTGAGTTGGTGACATGCTCCCTTTCGGCTCAATGCATCAGCTACTACATTGGCCTTTCCGGGGTGATAGTTGATTCCAACATCATAATACTTGATGAGTTCCAACCATCGACATTGCCTCAAATTCAATCCGTTTGGGTGAATATGTACTTGAGGCTTTTGTGATCCGTATAGATCTCACATCGGTGGCCAAGGATATAATGTCTCCAAATCTTTAATGCATGTACCACGTCTGCTAGCTCCAAGTCATGTGTGGGATAATTCAGCTCGTGTTTCTTTAATTGTCTCGACGCATAGGCTACCACTTGTCCTTCTCGCATGAGCACGCATCCAAGCCCTTGTCTTGATGCGTCACAATATATGTGAAAGCTCTTGCTCACGTCCGGCAATACCAAAACCGGTGCTGTGGTTAGCCTTTTCTTGAGCTCCACGAAGCTTTCTTGACACGCTGGGGTCCACTGGAACGCCTTTCCCTTCATTAGTAACTCTGTCATAGGCTTTGCTATCTTGTAGAAGTCCTTGATGAAATGTTGGTAGTATCCAGCCATCCCAAGAAAACTCCGAATGTCTCTCACGTTTTGCGGTTGGTTCCACTTCAGAACATCTCCCACTTTTCCGGGATCAACCGATACTCCTCTCTCAGAGATGATGTGGCCTAGGAATGATATCTCCTTTAGCCAAAATTGAAAATTGGTGAGCTTGGCATACAATTGATGCTCTCGCAGCTTCTGCAATGCCAATCTTAAATGTTCTTCATGTTCTTCCTCACTTTTTGAATACACCATGATGTCGTCGATCAAAACCACGACGAACTTGTCCAAGTACTCCATGAAGACCTTATTCATGAGGTACATGAAATATGCGGGTGCATTCGTTAACCCAAAAGACATAACGGTATATTCATACGAACCATACCGTGTTTGAAAGACAGTCTTGGGTATGTCGGAGAGCTTAATCTTCAGCTGGAAGTATCCCGACCGAAGATCAATCTTAGAGAAAACTCGGGCACCTTTCATCTGGTTGAACAGGTCCTCTATACGGGGCAGCGGGTATTTATTTTTGATCGTCACCTTATTGAGAGACCTATAGTCCACACACATCCTTTGGGTCCCATCCTTATTGTCCACGAAGAGCACGGGGACTCCCCATGGTGATGAGCTTGGGCGTATAAAACCCTTTTCTAACGGCTCCTGAATTTGCTTCTTAAGCTCCACTAGTTCATTAACGAACATCCTATATGGCTTCTTTGCTATAGGTGCAGTTCCGGGTACCAGATCAATGGAAAACTCAATGTCCCGGTCAGGTGGCATACCTGGAAGTTCTTTCGGGAACACGTCCGAAAATTCTTGAACCACCGGAATGCTTTCCAATGTTGTTTCTTCGACGAGGTTTAGTGTTTCCTTCTCGGTTGTTGGTTGGGCTGACTCGAACTCAATACGAGTACCGTGCTCGTTTGTCAATTGCACACTCCTCTTAGCACATTGGATCACTCCGTTGTGCTTGCTTAGCCAATCCATTCCGAGTATTATGGCAAGCCCTTGGGAATCCAAGACAATGAGGTTGGCAAGGAAGTCTACCCCCCTTATTTTAAGGTTTACTTTCGGACATACTATATTAGTCCTCATCTCTCCACCGGGAGAATTAACCAATATAGTATATTTCAAGTGTGATATGGGTAGATTATACTTGGCAACATACTTGGATGATATGAATGAATGTGATGCTCCGGAATCAAATAAAACAGTGGCTGGGTTGGAATTGGCAAGGAACATACCAATCACGACGTCATCAGCCTGTTTGCGCCTCCTCAGCGGAGACATGATTCACGTTGCCACGAGCGTAGTTCTGCTGTCCGCGGTTACCTTGATTAGCTCCTCCGTTTGGTCATGGGTTCTGCTTGGGTGCGTTGTTCGGCTGTCCAAGACCTTTCCTCGGGCACTGACTTGCAAAGTGTCCCGCCTCACCGCATGCAAAGCATGCCTTGTTTCAGACAGCAGGAACGTTAGGGCGGGGGTGATTTTGATCATAAGCACCCATGTTGGGTCGGGGCGCAGGAGGCAAGGGCACACGAGGTGCTTGCGTGATAGGACGTTGCTGCGGTGGCTGATTAGGGCCAAAAGTAGAATCAGACGAGCCATACTGCGGTGCAGCTGGGGGCATGAAACGGGGACGTACATTGCTCCCTTGTGGCTGGTATGGCAGTTTTCTCTTGCCCTCTTGCTCGATCTCACGGATCTTGCTCTCAACCACTATATCTTTGTCAACAAGTTTCTAGAAGTTTGCATAGTCATTGTTGAGTAGTTGAACTTGGATTTCATTGTTCAACCCTCTCATGAACAAGTATTGCTTCCGTTGATCCGAGTTGACATCTTCGGGGGCATACCTTGACAGCTGCTTGAACTTGTTGAGGTACTCATTCACACTCTTCCTACCTTGGCGGAGACCTTCGAACTCTTGCATTTTTAGCATCATGACTCCAACAGGGACGTAATGAGAGAGGAAACTCTCCTTGAATTCCGCCTAAGTGATAGTCTCCTGGTTGACATGAGCATTGCAGAGAGCGTCCCACCAGTCAGCGGCTGCTCCCATAAGTTGGTGCGATGCGAAGAGCACTTTCTCTCGATCATTGCACTGAACCACGGCAAGCTTCTTCCCCATGGACTTCAATTAATCATTGGCCTCCGTGGGGTCATTAGCTTGTGCAAAGGTAGGTGGTCGAGTCCTCATGAACTCTCCCAGTCGGTTGTGAGCCGGCGGTGGTGAAGCGTCCCGACCCATAAGACCGGAACTAAACATGTAATATTATGCCAGAAACAGAGTTCGGTACATAATATTACAACAAAAGTGGAACCACAACCATATAGAGCTTTATTACAACGGCATACACTTTAGTACAACAATAATAAGGACTAACATAAGGATGATTAACAACATAAAAATATGGACAACTAGCTCCTCCTCGTACATGGTTCCACGGTAACACCTTGAGTGTGGATGCGACCCTACTCGAAGTCCTCCAGGTTGAAGTCAGGATCCTCTGAAGATATCAACAACGGTTGAGTACAAAAGTACTCAGCAAGCTCCACCTCGCCCTTCGGGAGGGGAATGTAACAAACATAGATGCAATGCACAACAATAAGAGTGATGCAACCAAATGCAACTAAATGCAACCAAATAACCCATCCAGAGATATTCCTCACCTCATTCTCACAACAGGTGGCTTCCTAGTTGTTAGGACCACACCATAACCTGTCCTATACCGAG
This sequence comes from Neostapfia colusana, assembly GCA_030760725.1. NCBI lineage: Eukaryota > Viridiplantae > Streptophyta > Magnoliopsida > Poales > Poaceae > Neostapfia > Neostapfia colusana. The sequence continues at coordinate 34,039,032 of JASWHV010000009.1, read as the reverse complement.
GACACGGCCGTCAGAACGGGTTCTACACTCTGTAGAGGTTGTACGCTTTACCCACATGCACGGACCATCAACGACAGCCCGTCATAACCGACACCCAGTCGAAACATCACCCAAACCAGTCGTCCCCAACGCAGTGTCACGACTTATCTCAATATCATCTCAATTTTAAAAAGGCATCTCTCTCTCTCTCCACCGTGGACGACTGTCGGGCTAGCCACCGAGGTTAGGCTAAGCCCCGCCCATACAGGGTCATGTGGTCGTACTGAAGAAAGTTAGGTGAGATGTCAAAACAACTCGGTCCTTAAGGCTCACCAGGGCAGCCTCCATACTCAAACCACGAGCCTATCATCTTGATAGTACTCACTGTAAGTCTACCACCACGGTAGCGCTTACACAAACACTAACCCTTCTGCCCCGCTCTCAACTCATGCTCTCCCCAACCGTGCAGCAAAAACAGGGCAACATCATCATGCATAATCTCATCATATCAATATGCTGCAAAAAGAGAAACTAGTATGTTTACCCTCTATCACTCGAATAACTCATGCTCAACAATGCAAATGCCTAATCTACTGGCCACAATGGATAAACCTCACATAGGAGCAATATGATCAAAAAAAGGGGATGATGGAACTTTCCTTCGCTACCGTCCGCAGCGTCGTGCTCCTGGTCACTTGGCTCCCCTGGGTTCTCTTCCGGCATTGGTTCTACACCGCGCACAAGCAAACATACAAACAAAGCAAATATACATCATTCAGACTTGGTTGCACTAACTATATTATGATATTAGATGATTTTTATAAGAAGAATTGGATTAGGTGATCTTTGTGTGTGGGTGAGATCTGGTCTAAGGCCAATCAAGGGGTTGCTTAGGGTTGGGTTCAAATCAGCGAGAGTAAACGAGGGAAGGCTGGCCAGAGAGTAAGAAATCAAACGCCGAGGCTATGGCTCACTCGATTGAGCTGCCGAGTTTTGGGTAGGAAGTAGAGAAACTTCATGGAAGGGTGGCCATGCCACGGGGTGGTCGCGGCCAAACCCGAGGATAGGGAGAAGGGGGGGTGACTCGGGGAGAAGAGTGGAGGTTGGAGTGCTCACCTTGGCCGTGGCTTGGCGGGGCTCGGCGGGGAGGGTTCCTCGTCGGAGATCGATGTTGGGGGAAGGCGCGAGCGCCGGTGCTCAATGGGGCGGGGGAGAAAGTGAGCTCCCGAGCCCCTTTTATAGATGAAGGGGGGGGGAGGGATAGGGATAGAGGAAGGAGAGGTAGATGAGGTGTAATTAATGCAGGTTCCAGGAGCTTCTCGTGGAGTGGATAAGGATGGGGGGAGATATATGTGAGGGGTGGTTCTGGAAGCTTCTCGTGGAGTGGATAAGGATGGGGGAAAGATATATATATGAGGGGTGGTTCCGGAAGCTTCTCCTGGAGTGGATGAGGATAGGAGGAGATATATATGAGGGGTGGTTCCAGAAGCTTCTCGTGGAGTGGATAAGGATAGGAGGGAGAGATATGTGAGGGGTGGTTCCGGAAGCTTCTCATGGAGTAGATAAGGATGGAGGAGGAAGGGGTATGTGGGTGATGTGTGGTTCTAGAAGATTCTTGTAGAATGGATGAGGATGGGGGAGGAAGAGAAAAAAAGGTTTGCCTTTAGGCAAAAATAGGGGGTGTCTACACCAGTTTCGATGAAAGGCATATTCTAAATCGGCCAGTAGTGTGCGTAATTTGTCTTGTGGTTAATTCTATAACTCTGATTTATTAGCTTTAAGAAAAATGGGGCGTTACAGGTGGTGGCGGTGGTGGTGGCGGAGGTGCAGGAACGGGGTTAGGATTGTTGTTGTTGGCTTACAGCTGACCCAAAGTTTGGATCATAGTTTGCATAAGCTGATTCTGCATAGCCATCAAACATTCAAGGTTGTTTTCACCAGCCCCGGGGTTAACATTCTCAGGAACTTCAACGTGGTCATCCTCTTGGGGTTCCTGGTTGCCACGAACGTTCCTCCTTTGATGGCTGGCGTTTTCCCTCACCATCTGTGAGAGAGAGTTGGGTGAAGTAGAAGTTAGAAGTTTAGATTGATCCCCCCAACTATATGCATCAAGGTGGATGGACTAAATATATTTACTTTTATATGAGGATGTCAACAAGTGCCGAAGCATCTCACATCTCCCTACTATGTGTGGATATGGACAACGCTGAAGTGTCCCACAACTCACACTAAGCACTCAAACACAAGCAATCATCACAAAAGTTCACACCACTCCTACTCAAGCTTCTATGGTTTAAACGTTCCCTATGGGTTTTAGGGTGTCCATTCTACCTAGGCTTGCATCCTGTGGTCAAGGTGGTTCTGATGCTAATTCTATGCATTCTACCTAGACTTGCGTCCTACAGTCAATGTGGCTCTAATGCAAATTTGTGACTTCTACCTAGGCTTGCGTCCTACAGTCAATGTGGCTCTGATACCAATCTGTGACGCCCGGTCCCGTGATATCGGAACCCAGCTGATGCATATGTGTGCCCAGGATGTTCATCACACATACACATGTAATCCACAAACTGAATTCAGAATATAACCATGAATAGCAGGGTTTAAGTACTTTATTACATCAATCCGTGTCTTATTCTTGCAGGGGAAGTCTCTATTCTAGCAGCGGAAGTCTCTAACGATAGCGGAAGCAAACTTAACACGGCAGCAGCTCCATCTCCAACTCCACAGGCTAGATCGCACGCCAAATACTCCACATGATCTTCGAAGTACTCTTCTCCTGTTGCTGATGATGAAGTAATAATGCAAGTTTGAGTACATGACGTAATCAGCAAGTGCGGGAAAATGTGATATGTAGCTTACAGCAAGGTAGGATTAAAAAGGCTCATTGCAGAAAGCAAAGTTTATTTCACAAACATGATAAAAACAGCAACTAACTTTAAGTGAATTTAATCCCAACATATATCCAATTAAAACATTAACATACCTCCATCATGATTCTCCTCTTTTCATGTCTCATCCAGACATTTATCTTTCTCAACTCTTTCTCATGCTCATAATGACCATCTCATGATCATATCCATCTCATATCCGAAACTAAAGCTCATTGTTTCGACTCAACAGTCCGAAACCATTCTCATTACCAGGATTCAACAGTCCCGAAACAAAATTCCAAAGACCAAACCATACTAATAACCAAACAAATGACCATACCAATGACCATCCCAAACCATATCATGACCAAACCAAACATCCATCCCAAAAACCATCCCTTCTAATCATGTGAGTTGTCCAGGCGCTTGTGACCGTAAGCTCGGCTATCATGATAGTTTTACACTCTACAGAGGTGGCACCACTTTACCCACAAGTTTGTGATTTCGTCACCCGTCGACGACTGCAGAACCTCCATTATACCAGTACACAACCATCGGTGTATGGCCAAGAGATCGCAAATTAGCCTTTACAAAGGGGCTACTAGATGTATGGACTCACTAAGGTTTCACCAGCAGGCTCGAATCACCATTCTCCCACCTACGGGCCCCCTATTGTGCCATGCAGTTCCCAGGGCAGTCCTCTCTCGACTCCCATTCCCCGCGCCTTCTATGGTCCATAACAATCTAGCAACTTACCTAATTAGTCAGCTAAGCCGCACCCATATTTGGCCTTGTGGTGGCACTGTTTTCCTGGCATGTGCTGGCATGAACCGGTCCTTAGATCTACCGCAAGTAAACCACCATCTCATGCTACCACATACACAAATCAATCTTGCCTAGGTCTCCCCTGATTCATGTTCATTATCATCATCAAGTTCTTATTAACATTATTCATATGAGTGTAGTAGCTAGACACATTCTATCTCGCTTCCCATATCCCATAGACCAGCGAAGCAAAAAGAAAAAACGACCATAGCCGACTCATTAACTTTCCCGGTGACAAGGGTGGTTAACAAAACTAGTAAACTCCTATAAAAGGGTTTCCTATCAAGTTGACTCAAGCGTACACAGTTTTCGCAAACAAAACAGATTTAAATCATGGGATCAATATGGTCAAGGGGCACTTGCTTTGTTTCTGTGGCTTCTGTTGCTCAGGCGTCTCGAAACCTTGGTGCTGTAGCCTTCGTAGGTAGCTCCCTGAGATTGTCCTTCTACTCACGATCACGCACATACAAGATTCAGAACAATCAATCATCATGCACAAACTTTACTCAAGCTGCAATGGTGTAGATGGATGATGATCCTATGGTGCAGTTTCATTAGATCAGTTTGTACGTGTTCTTGTATGGGGTTTAACAATGAACAAGGTTGTAAGGATCTAGTGTGGACGTGGTGATGATCTTGTATCAAGATCTAGATCAAACCGATCAACACGTGACCTGTCCACACGAAAAAGCTTTTGTTCGATGGGATTGAAGAAGCAGATGATAAGAAAACTGTGATGATGTCGTAAGGTGGTAACGAAGACCTACCTCACCTCTCCTTGGTGTCGAGGCCTTCCTCCTAGCGATGGCAGCAGCAGGGAGCTCGTTGGCGGCTCACCGGTGGGGCTCACCATCGTCTGAACTCCGGTGAGGGGTGGAAAGTCTAACTCGGCGAGCTGGGGCTAGGGCTTCCAAGTCGCCGACTTAGGGAGGGAAAATAAGAGTACGTGGTTGCGGCCAAGGGGTTTTGGGTTCTATTTTTAAAGGGTGAAATAAGAGTCCTACTCCGATTGTGTTTCAAATAAGAGTCCTATTCAATTCGTTTTAGATCTTAACAACTTATCTCCAATCGGTTTGGTGCGGTAGCAGCGTGAAATCGTGTCGGTTTCCCTCAGTACCGGGTATTCTCACGCGTACAGGAGAAAAACCGCTTAGGTATCTCATCACCTCCGCGGTGGAGAGCTCAGAGACGCCACGTGTCCAGCGGGGGCCTAGCCTCCCTTTTCCGCAGAGACAAGCTCCGGTTGTGCCGCGTGTCAGACGGGCGGGACCTCCCCTCTCCTCAAAGGCGAGCTCCGCGTGCACCACGTGTCATGGTGGGTGGGACCTCCCCTCTCCCTCAGAGGAGAGCTCCGCATGCGCCATGTGTTAGTGCCGGACCTCCCCTCTCTTCGGAGGTGAGCTCCGAGAGTGCCATGTGTCAAAGCCGGACCTCCCCTCTCCTCGGAGGTGGGCTCCGAGAGTGCCACGTGTCCAGCAGCGCCAGACTTCCTTTCTCATCAGAGACGAGCTCCGAGGGTGACATGTGTCCCACAGTGTCGAACCTCCCGGCGGCGAGCTCTGAGGGTGACACGTGTCCAACAGTGTCTTCTCCTTAGAGGTGAGCTCTGAGGACGACACGATCGGACCGGACCTCCCGGAGACGAGCTCCAAGAGTGACACGTGTCCTCCTGGGTCGGACCTCTCGGAGGCAAGCTCCAAGAGCGAAACGTGTCCCGTGGGGTCGGACCTTTCGGAGGCGAGCTCCAAGAGCAACACGTGTCCCGTGGGGTTGGGCCTTGCTTTCCCACAGCGACTAGCTCTGGTGGGGACACGTGTCCTGCGGGCTGGACCTAGCTTCTCTGCAGAGACAAGCCCCGGAGGCAACACGGGTTCAGCGGGTCGGACCTCGCCCCTTTCACTGAGGCTAGCTCCGATCCTGCCACGTGTCTGGTGATGCCGGACCTCACCCCTTCCGCAAGGATGAGCTCCGAAAGCGCCATGTGGTCATCAGGCCGCGGGAAGTGTCAACAGTGTTCCTTGATAAACTGGAATTGGCTCTTTTCGGCTATATTTCTGATTCTTTCTCCGTTTATACTTCTTTTAAAATGTTTCTTTATATGAAATATGCATGCATGTGTGAATATGAAATTGAGGGTGTTACATAGGTGCTAGGGCCGCGGGTGGCACGCCGGTCGCCTGACCGCCAGCCTGTCCAGACCTGCCCGCCCTGGAGCGGGAGGTGGCTTCTTCGTCTCCAGTCTAGAGACGATGGTGAGGAGGGCGAGAAGGCTCGCCATGAGAAGTGATGTTAACCATAGTCGCGAGGAGAGAGAGTAAAACCTGTGGCGGACAGGAATCCGCTCATCCAGGATCACAGAGGGTGGTGCCGCACAATGCGACACCCAACAACACACATCATAAGAACAACCTTGTATTACAAAGAAAACAAACTGAATATGTACAAACTAGTACAAGACTTCAGTTACAAACTAATATTTGGATTACAAAAGCGGAAGCTAAGTTTATACAACTCACGCCACCTATCTATCAAAAGTCGGTTGCCCAGCCCTAGGGCAACCCACACTAGCTGCACTCCTCAGCTCAGTGCGGCGTGTACGGCTCCCACTCAGCCGTGGTCCCCGACGGAGGGTAACCCTCGCCGGTGGACTCGTAACACGAGTCCGTAGGTGGCTCCTCACCTGAAAAACACTTAAGCAGCAACCATGAGCACGATGGCTCAACAAGACTTAACCGACTCACCTAGGCATGAAACTCTACATGTAGGGTACAATGAACATGGGACGGTAAGATTGCAGCAAACGGACACGCCTACAAGTTCATCCTTAGTTCATCTTTTAGCCACAAGTTAACAGTTCATGGATATGAAATTTAGTGAGCAATATTTGGTGGCACACATGTAGCAATACAATTATACCATAACAGCAATATTGAATCATCACGTTTCATATATTATCCTACGTCACGACTCAGTGACCAAGTGGTACTCTTCACCGCGAGGGATGGCGAATCGACTCGATATACACCTGCAGGGATACCCAAAGAGCACGTCACGTACGCCCACCCGTGGAGCTGCACAGCATGCTCACTCGATGTTGTACGAGACAACCTTTCACCCAACAGCCCAAACGTCGAACCGGTCGCACCAAAACGGACAGGAGGATCCCTACACGGAGCATCTCTCTATGCCCGTTAGCAGATTTCCACCTTGCTGCCCTCAACCTACACCTATAAATCGGTGTGCTATGCCTCGACGCCCGGAGGATTAGGTTACTTCGGTTTATCAGGGCCCATATATCCGATATGCTTCGGTACGTTCAATACTTGCTCAGCAGGGCCGCACAAGGATCGGTCCTCAATCGACACGGACAAGGCTGCGCACACAAGACTTCCTCTTGCTGCGCCTTAGCCCCTGCCTAGTCTCATTTACATTACTAAAGTGATCTCACATCACTCGACCAATCCCGTGTGTTCCCAACCCTAACTCGCGAGTAGATTCCAACTACTCGACTTGTACCGAAGTCCTAAGAATCATTGAGCATAGCATGTATACTCGAGGCCTTAGACACTACCCTCACTCTTCTAGGTAAATTCTGGTTATGCATTTGGGTTTCATCCATCCTACACCTAATGTACATCCATATCTCACACTAAACATGTAAACAAAGCAAAACTTTATAAAAGGGTTAATGCAAACCGGGGCTTGCCTTGCTGCTGCTGGTCAGTGGTTAGGGCTTCGTACGGAAGAAGGAAGTCGAGCACTTATGGAGTTTTCTCGCCTTCAGCGACTACACGTGAACGATATACTATATGTCAATTTAAATGCAATGTTTGAACTTGAATATGTAATTACCATAACTCTAGCTAGCCCTTCCCATTGGTTATGAAATTTTTATGGTGGCTTTATAGGGTCCTAATCAGAGTCTTGACCAAGTTTCATTTGAAACAAAGTTCATTTGAGCTTTGTACAAATAAAAACCTATTTGGTCAATATTAGAGCCTCTAAGGAATTCCAGGGGTTTTCATGGTTCCAACCATTACTTTCTGGAAACTAGAATTTGAAATGGTTCTAATGGAATTGGTTTCATGTCATTTGAAGAATTCTAGAAGAAGGTATGCCCTAAACAAGATTTGAGATAATCTGAAAAATGTTTCTGTACATTTTTCTATTTTCTCAGAGCAGTTCACTTAATCACACCATTAGGGGGACTAAATGAACTTGGATGGGTCTGAAAATTTTACTGTGACTCCAGGATTTTCCAATGAACCTCCCAGCCAAATTTCAGAATTTTTCATAAAGTAGTTATCCAGATAAAATTCCTAACAGTTTAAATTTAGGGATTTAATTCTGGAAAACCATTAAGTTTCATGAGCTGAAGTTTGTGTTACTCGAAAGTACTCAAAAAGCTGAGTTCAGCAAAATTTGGTTCACTGAATTTGGAGCTTCCTAGCAAAAGTTCTATGCATTTGAAGTTTGAACTAAACTGGAAAATCTCAAAATGTTTAAACTCTGCGGATGGGGCCCACTCTTTAAACCGGCCCACTGAGAACGCGGCCACACCGCAGCCCACGGGGTTTTACCCACGCTGCCGCACCGGATCCCGGCTGCAAAGTGGATCCCCGCGAGAGAACAGAGACTGACCGGTGGACCCGCCCCCCCTCGTCTACCTTGCGACCTCCCGCGACCCTCGCGGCGGTGCTTCGCCGGAGTTCTCGCCGCCTGCCAGTTCGCTGCACGACCTCCGACGGATTTTGCCGCCTGTGCCTAAATTTGCTCGGAGAACACGCTGGTGCCCTCACCGAAGCTCGGCGATGGCCGGAACCACGGCCGCGACGGTGACAGCGGCTATCCCTACTCCGGCGATGTCGCCCGAGCTACTCAGGGCCTTATTTTCAGAACGGTTTGCTCCTACAGCTCCGCTGTGGCCTGCTAAGCACGAAAATGAGCTCGGTTTTCCATGGAAACGGCCGGAGCTATGTGCTCACCATTAACCTAGGCCCGATATCGGCTGTGACCTGAAAAACTCGATAACCAGAGTCTATGCTCGACGGTTCTTTGTACTTTTTGATCCCGGATGGCCGTGGCAAGGTGTATATCACGTGTGTAGCTCGGTATACCCGGTGACGAGCTAATACCCGCAAATTTTAGGATTTGGGATGGCTCGGTCCTAAGAACACCGAAACTTTCCCGGGGAAATTCTCCCACGACAGTGCATGAATCAATGAACGGTTTGGACTAGCAGGACCAGCACCTTAGGGCGGTTGTTTCTTGTGTTGATCATCGGGCACGAGGAGGCCTGTGTCTCCCGGACGTCGGCGACCAGAGGGAGGCGAACTCGGAGCGAGTTGCTGCGGTGGTGTGCGGCAGAACAGAGAATGCGTGAGGGGAGAAACGGAGCACGGCAGGAGCGCACGTTTTATCCCTTCGGTCAGTGATCATTTCTCCCCCCCCCCCCCCCTCACTGAGCAGGAGCTGGCCTGGCTGAGGCGGTCGGTTTGCCGACGCCGTGGCTGGCTGGCGCGCACTCTCGGCCGAGAGAAAAATCAACCCGAAGACTTCAGTGTGAAGGCTACTGACAAGTGGATCCCTCCCCTCTAATGCTCTTATAATTTTTTTCATCTCTGTTTTTGCTGAAAATATCCCCAGCTACTCACAATTGAATGTGAGACTTAACCTTCAAGTCATTGTTTGAATTTTGATTTCCTAAATTTGAAATTGGTTTGGCTAAATTTGCTTCACATTTGAACTGAAATTCAAACTCAGTTTTGAATTAATGCAAATTTAGCTCCTGACAAGATGAAGTCCAATGGGAATGAAAATTGGTGGGCTAACTCAGAAAAATGTGCTGAGTTTGAATATGAAGCCAACTTTTGAATTCCAGTGATGAAAGTTGCTGCAATTTGAATTTACATTCAAATTGTCCCCTTTTTCAAATGCCTCCAAAAGTGCCTCAAAAAGTATTGGATTTGCATGAAATGTGGCCTGAGCCTTCCCAAAAATATATAAGGTCTAGGGGTGAGCTTAACCTTTCATGTTCATGTGTAGCAATCCTACTTTTTGGAAGTTAGGGCTGTAAAAGTCCAAGAAAAGGGACTTGCAAAAAATTTTCTTCACCTCACAACACGACAGTTTTTATTGTGGATATCTTAGGAAAAAGTGTGAAGAGCAAGTAACCTCTATCAAAAGGGTAATTAGAGGGGAAAGCCTTCACTTTCACAAAGTAGGATTTCTACACATGAACATGAGAGGTTGAGCTCACCCCTAGGACTTAAAAAGTCTTGGGAGGGTTCAAACCAAGTTTCATGCAAACCCAACACTTCTTGAGGCACTTTTGGAGGCATTTGAAAAGGAGGCCAATTTGAATGTAAATTCAAATTGCAGCAACTTTCATCACCCAAATTCAAAAGTTACCTTCATATTCAAACTCAGCACATTTTTCTGAGTTAGCCCACCAATTTTCATCCCTATTGGAGTTCAACTTGTCGGGAGCTAAATTTGCAATAATTCAAAACTGAATTTGAATTTCAGTTTAAACATGAAGCAAATTTAACCCAACAAAGTTAAATTTGAGAACCCAAATTCAAACCAATACTTGGGGGCTAAGTCTCCCATTCAATTCTCAGTAGCTGGGATAATTACAAAAGAAAGGGGGAGAAAGAATTAGAGGGGAGAAGAGGGCCCACTGGTCAGCCACCCTGGGGAGCAAACCGACTCGGGCACGCGGTCGAACACCCTGCGGCCGACAGCGCACGGGGTCGACCCCGTCCCACCACGGCCACCGCGCCACCTCCTGCTCGGGGGGATGAGGGCGCCGGCTACAAAACACGCGATCGCACCCTGGTCGGCACGAATCCCCTCCCCATGCTCTCGGTTCCACCCGCCCACATCCGAAGCAGCGCACCCGGAGTCACCGCCCTCTGATCGCCGGCGCCCGGACAGCACAGGCTTCCTCGTGTCCGACGAGCAACACAAGAAAGGACCGCCTTGAGGTGCTGCTTCTTTTAGTCCCAACCGTTCTCCGTTTCATGGGCTGTCGGGGGAGTATTTTGCCGGGAAAGTTTCGGGGGTCCTAAGACCAAGCTCCCACCAAATCTCAAAATTCGCGGGTGTTGGCTTATCACCGGGCGTGCTGAGCTAAACACACGATCTACACACTGCCACGACCACCTAGGATCGAAAACCAGTAAGAACCATGGGCTAGGGTGACGATTCTTCGAAGTTTTCTGAGCACAGCCGATATCCGGCCTAGGTCGCCGATGAGGTCGTAGTTGCAGCCATTTTCACGGGGATCGGTGCCCATATCCATGATCAGCGGGTGTCAGCAGAGCCCCCTGAGCAAACCGCATCGAAAAAGGTGCAGGGGATGCTGAATTTGACGTCACCAGTGAGCTCCCGGCCGCTGTTGCCGTCGGGAGCACTGTTCCGGCCATTGTCAAGCTCCGGTGAGGGCACCAGCGTGTTCTCCGAGTCGAGTTAGGCACAGGCGGCGAGAATCAGCAAGCTCCGAAGGCCGGAACCCCTCTCCGGTGAGAGCTCCGGCGAGCTCGGCGGCGGGATTGCGCGGGTGGCCGGAGGAAGAAGAAGGGGGGAGGCCCCACGCGTCAACGGCTGGAGGTAGCGTGCGGGATTCTCTGTGGTCCAGGATCCAGTGCGGCCGTGCGGGAAAGAGACTGTGGCCCCGTGTGGCTCGGCTCCAGCGGTCGACACGTGTGCGGTGGACCCACCCGCAGGATTTAAACATTTTTTGGAATTTCCAGTTTTAGTTCAAACTTCAAAGGCATAGAACTTTGGCTAGGAAACTCCAAATGCGATGAACCAAATTTTGCTGAACTCAGAATTCTGAGTACAATCAAATCTGAAACCCAATTTGTATGAAACCCATTAATTAATTCTGGAAAATTCTTTAAAGCTTTTCAGCAAAAGAATTTTAGAGGGAGTTTGGTGCATCCAAAAATCCCCAAATTTTACCAGAATGTTCTTTAGTACATTAGTGAACCCCTATAAAAGTTTCAGACAATTTGGAGTTGATTTGGTAAGAACAATTCAAATTTGAAGATGCTGCGTTCATTTGAATACAGAAACATTTTCAGAGAATTTTCCAAAACTTGGAAATTCAGTTCTGGGCAAGTCTTAGCTCCAAAAATGCTAGGAAAATTCATGCATGCATGAACAGGGGTATTACCTCAGAATTAATTCTTCTTTGCTTATTTGCTAAGAGAATTATTCTGAGCAAACCACTCCATGAAAAGTGCTAGTGTTTGGTCCATAGAATTTTCTTGTGACAAGGAACTCATACAAAAATTCTCAGCTCCATTGGAGCTCTGGATCACCCCTGTCCTGTTTAACCACTTGAGGGATTAATATGGAAAAGGGGGAAACCACTTAGCATTTAACCATGTGATTAAGTCTAAGCCAAACCACCAACACCAGTTCATCTTTAAATTCTTAAACAGAGTTCCAGTTGTTAGAACTGGTTATTAGAACTAATAGCAGTAACCTTACAACAAACTTGTATGCACTTTGCATTTAAATTTACATGTAGTCTTTCAATAACGTGTAGCCATTGAAGAAGAGACTCCGGAAGTGCTGGACTTCCTCCTTCCGGAAGAAGAGCTAACTACTGACCAGCAGCAACAAGGCAAGCCCCGGTTTGCATTAACCTTTTTATAAGTTTTAATTTGTTTACATGTGTCATGTGAAGTATGATTGTGCATTAGGTATAGGATGGATGGAACCCCACTTGCATGACCAGAATTTTTCCATAAGAGTGAGGGTAGTGTCTAAGATCTCGAGTAGACAGGCTATGCTTAATAATTCATAGGACTTCGGTACAAGTCGAGTAGTTGGAATCTACTCGCGAGATAGGCCTGGACACACGGGTTTGGTTCGAGTGACGGGAGATCACTTTACTAATAAAAATGAGACTAGGCAGGGGCTAGGGCGCAGCAAGAGGAAGTCTTGTGTGTGCAGCCCTGTCCATGTCGATTGAGGACCGATCCGTGTGCGGCCCTGCTGAACAAGTATTGAACGTACCGAAGGCATATCGGATATATGGGCCCCGATAAACTGATGTAGCCTAAACCTCCGGGCATCGAGGCATAACGCACCGATTTATAGGTGTAGGCTGAGGTCAGCAAGGTAGAAATATGCCAACGGGCATAGAGAGATGCTCCATGTGGGGAACCTCCTGCTCGTTTTGGTGCGACCGGTTCGGCGTTTGGGCTGTTGGGTGAAAGGTTGTCCCGTACGACATCGAGTGAGCGTGCTGTGCAGCTCCATGGGTGGGCGTACGTGACGTGCTCTTTGGGTTTCCCTGCAGGTGTATATCGAGTCGATTCGCCGTCCCTCGCGGTGATGAGTACCGCTTGTTCACTGCATCATAACGTAGACTAATGAATGAAATGTTATGATTCCATATTGCTGTTATGATATAATTGTATTTCTACATGTGTGCCACCAAATATTGCTCACTAAATTTCAGCTTCATGAACCATTAACTTGTTGCTAAAAGATGAACTAAGGATGAACTTGTAGGCGTGTCCATTTGCTGCAACATTGCTATCCTAAGTCATGGTACCCCTCATGTAGAGTTTCATGCTTAGGTGAGTCGGTTAAGCCTTGCTGAGCCTTCGTGCTCAGGGTTGCTGCTTAAGTGTTTTTCAGGTGAGGAGGCACCCACGGACTCGGAGTATGAGTCCACCGGCGAGGGTTACCCTCCGTTGGGGACCACAGCTGAGTGGGAGCCGTACACGCCGCGCTGATCTGAGGAGTGCAGCTAGTGTGGGTTGCCCTAGGGCTGGGCAACCACTTTTGCTAGATAGGCGGGCGTGAGTTATACAAAAGAAACTTCCGCTGTGTAATAAAAGACCCTAGTTTGTAACTGAGAAGTGTACTACTTTGTACATTCAGTTTGTTTTCCCATGTAATATAATGCGTTCTTATGACGTGTGCTGTCGGGTGTCGCATCGCGCGGCACCACCCTCTGCGATCCTGGATGAGCGGATTCCGGTCCGCCACAGCCTGGTATCAGAGCTGCATTGGGGATAGCACAGTACTTAAGGACTGTATTATGGGAAAACTTAGGTATACGGTGAGGATTCGGTAGTTGCACAAGTAAGGACTATACTAGCATAGTTACTTAAAGTGGCAAAGACTAACTTATGTGTTATAATTCTGAATTTCAATTATGTAACGACGCACCTACGCTCTGGTAAGTATGGTAAGGAACGCCACCGAAAGCGGTTCAATTTCGGTTAGCTCCCCTGACGAGGAACGTGGTTCAGGGATTGATCTCACAGCTTGGTGTGAGACGTCAATATGAAACTCTTGGACTCTTCATGTTCCTGAGTTCATATGAAACTCTGATCCCTAGCGTGCATTAGGCAAGTAAGTGGAGACCCCATCGCGTGGTCAGTAACGTGAGAGTGTGTTCGTCTGGAAGTAGCCCAGGAGGACATATGCAGCGCTTGCCATCGGCGTGCCCTGCAGGGCAGTAGGTGGTATCTGTTGGGTTGATAACATTCCCAACCGTGACGACCCGTTCATGACCTACTCGGGTTCCCCGTCGTGTGGTGTTGAAACACGATCACGTGCCTTGAGACGTGACTTAGCTCAAGGACGGCCGTATGACAATGATACGGGCGTTTGTATTTACTTTTAAATATGGTACTGCCTGAAATGGAAACAAAACCATTGAGTGAACCATTATTGTGTGGTCTTCTGCAGGTACTGACCACGTATGTATCCGTGTAGAAAACGTGTGCGAGAGACCTTTTAGTGCCACACTTGAGACGTATATGCCGGTATGATCCGGTTAGGATTTGCTTTTGTGAGGAACGTAGTACCGAGATACTGTAGGCATATGCATGAAAATATTGATAACAAGGAACTAAAATCATTAGGTTCAACAATTAAGACCCTGGTTGGGTATAAGAATGGGATAGTGGAGCAGGATAGCCAAAGGGATGAAAAACAGAGTGCGCTGTTTTGGGCAGCAAGTTTGCTGATCTTCAACAGGGCATAACTCACAGGTATTTTAGCCCAGGGAGGTGTGATATATAGTTATGGAAAGGTATTTAAGTACTCTACAACTTTGTTGTAGACTTCTAGAGCTGAAACTCACCTTAAGATGGCTTAAATCCCAGAGGGATGTAAACTGTCCAGAACCAGGACAGAGTTAAACACTCTCGGGACTGTTATGTTTTTCAATGATAACTCCCAGTAGCAAAACCAAATATTTTCATATGATACCTCCTTAGAAAGAGTAGAAAATATGTGACACCTTTGCAATTCAAAGTTTCTGAAATTTCAGCACGGAATTTAGTGGAAACCAGAGTTGAAAACAGCAACTTCCAGGGAAGGTGCTGTTAAAAAATTCTTCCAGAAATTCTGCTGACTTTGAATTACCATAACTTTTTCACCAGAGCTGATCTGTGGGAAAATGAGTACTCGTTGGAAAGATACTGAAGCTAACTTTAACTTTGGTATTCATCTTGAGTCATGAAAATGCCCAGAACCAGATCAAAACTTGGAATAGGTAGAAACTGGTCATTCTGACAGAAGAATGACAGTTGAACTCATTGGAGAGGGTCTTGTACCCTAAGGGTGGTATACGTGATGACAAGGCGATAGTAATATCTCGTAGTGACCAAAACTAGTTACGGTGAGCTTCCAAAGAGGGGGTTCATCAAGTTGGATTAAACTAGCTTGTGTTTGGTCTGGTAATGGTGTAGCTTGTGCAAAGTTATTACATTATCTACTTACGAGATGTATCACATGAATTATTGTCATTATGTTTTATGCCTATTTTTATGGGACTGCATGCAAAATGTTGCGGGACTGATGTTATTGTCGTATGGTTGCAGATGGTTCACACTAGGACCACGCACGAGGTTGGTGGCTCTAGCCAAGGGGGAGGCGATGACTCCCAGCCACCGGCCTACGATAGCACCCCGCAGCAGCAGCCACTACCGCCGCCTCCGCTTACTCTAGTGGATGTGATAGCGGCACTGGTGGGAGGTCGTGAGGAGCAGACCGAGCTGCTCCGCACGATCGTGCAGAATACGTCCCAGGCGGGGGGCGTCAAGATAGAGGGCCTCGTGAGCCCCGTGAAGTGTCGTACTCAGATTTCATGAGTACGCACCCTCCAGTGTTCACCGAAGCCGAAGAACCACTGGAGGCGGACAACTGGCTGCAGACCATCGAGTCCAAGTTCAGGCTGCTCCAATGTACGGAGCGGCAGAAGACTCTGTTCGCAGCACAGCAACTCCACGGTGCCGCTGGTGCGTGGTGGGCGAACTATGTCGCCTCACGTCCGGCTGGCCATGCCGTGGAATGGCAAGAGTTCCGGGAGGCGTTCCGCGCCTATCACATTCCTACCGGAATCATGAAGAGGAAGTTCCAAGAATACTTGGAGCTGAAGCAGGGCGGGAGGAGTGCCCATGACTACTCCCGTGCCTTCAACCATCTGGCGCAATATGCGTCAGACTACATCTCCACCAAGGAGAAGAAGCGGGAGCATTTCTATCGGGGGTTACACCCCGAGATGAAGACGCATCTCGTGCAGTGGAATCGCGGCACATTCAACGACCTAGTCAATGCCGCGATCATGCAAGAGGACACTCAGCGGGAGTTGGCAGCTGAGCAGAGGAAGCGCAGCGCTCCACCTAGCAGCGGTGGTGGCGCGCCTCAGAAGTACCGTATGGTGTATCGGACACCATCCGGGCAGCAGTGGAAACCACCGGCGCGACCTCCACGGTTCGGGGGACGTCCCTTTCAGGCACCTCCATTCCGTCCGCCGATGCCACCACCAAGACAACAGCAGCAGCAGCAGCAGATGGTACCCCGGGCGTTTCCACCGCCACAACGCGCCCCGGGATTCTGTCCACCGATCAGCTGGGGACCGCCCCGTTTCACCTGCTTCACATGTGGCCAGGCGGGCCACTTCGCGAAGGACTGTCCCCAGGGGCAGCAGAGCAGCGGGCAAGCCCAATTCCAGGGCTGTGCTCGAGGCCGACCTCCGGTGAAGAAGGTTGGTCAGCAGACTGGGGGCATCCGCAACCTCGACAATGAGGACGCCCCGGAGGGAGACAACGTGCTGGCGGGTACGTTCACTCTCAACAATCAAGCCATCATCATACTTTTTGATTCTGGTGCAACCCACAACTTTATAAGCGCATCATATGTGGTTAAGCATCAGCTGGAAGCTTTTCCAACCGAGTGTTCGTATATGATCTGCTCACCGGGAGGAACGATTTCAGCAATGATGATGGTTCCAAAAGCACCACTGTGCTTACGTGGGAAGATATATCCCACCACTATGATTATCCTTCAGGGGCAGAAGATTGATGCAATCTTGGGAATGTCATGGCTAAGTTACCATGGCGCTGTCCCGGAGACCTTATCACGGACGGTTCACCTCAACTCCCCATTACACCGTCCGCAGTCCCTCTTATTAGATAATCCAGTCCGGGAAGTTTCAGTGATCAACAATACTGAAGCTCTCAAGTTGGAGGACATCCCCGTAGTCCGGGAGTATGCCGACGTGTTCCCGGATGATCTTCCGGGCATGCCACCTGAGCGGGATGTCGAGTTCAAGATCGAGCTCGCACCCGGGACTACGCCCATATCACGGAGACCATACAAGATGGCTCCAAATGAGCTGGCGGAACTGAAGAACAGCTCAATGATCTGTTGAGCAAGGGTTTCATTAGGCCGAGTTCCTCGCCTTGGGGATGCTCGGCGCTGTTCGTGAAGAAGAAAGATGAAACCTTGAGGCTGTGTGTGGATTACCGGCCGCTCAACGCCGTCACCATCAAGAATAAGTACCCACTGCCCCGCATCGACATATTGTTTGATCAACTTGTGGGTGCAAGTGTGTTCTCAAAGATGGACCTTCGCTCTGTATATCACCAGATCAAGATCCGGGCGGAGGATATCCCGAAAACGGCCTTCTCGACGAGATACGGGTTGTATGAATATCTTGTCATGTCCTTTGGTCTCACAAATGCTCCAGCCCATTTCATGTATCTCATGAACTCGGTGTTCATGCCGGAGCTGGACAAGTTTGTGGTAGTGTTCATCGATGATATCTTGGTTTACTCCAAGACAGAAGCGGAACATGCCGAACACTTGCGGATCGTTCTTCAACGATTGCGAGACCACAAGCTTTACGCCAAGTTCAGTAAATGCGAGTTTTGGATCAGCCAAGTGCCATTCTTGGGACATATCATCTCAGCAGAATGCATTGCGGTTGACCCAAGCAAAATAGAGCAAGTGCTGAAATGGAAAGCTCCCACTTCAGTTCATGAAGTCAGAAGCTTCCTCGGGTTAGCGGGATACTATAGGAGATTCATTCCAAGCTTCTCCAAGCTCGCTAAGCCGATGACAGAATTGTTGAAGAAGGGGACGAAGTATGTTTGGAACGCGGCGTGTGAAGGAGCGTTCCAAGCGTTGGTGAAACATCTCACAACAGCCCCGGTCTTAGCTCAGCCGGATACAACAAAGCCCTTCGACGTGTACTGTGACGCGTCCGGTATTGGACTGGGCTGCGTGTTGATGCAGGAAGGACGTGTGGTCGCATATGGCTCACTCCAACTTCGGAACCATGAGCAGCATTATCCTACTCATGATCTTGAGCTTGCTGCCGTGGTGTTGGCGCTAAAAATGTGGAGGCACTATCTCCTGGGGAATCTGGTGCACCTCTACACCGACCACAAGAGCTTGAAATACATTTTCACCCAGAAGGAGCTGAATATGAGGAAAAGGAGGTGGTTAGAATTAATCAAGGACTATGAAATTGAGATTCACTACCACCCCGGCAAGGCGAATGTGGTCGCCGACGCGCTGAGTCGGAAATCACATGTCCATCACCTCACCATTACACGGTGGAGGAGGAAGAGCCAAGTTTATACTTGGTTCCTTATGGATCGCTGTACAACATTGCCCTCATCCCTACTATTAGGGAGGACATCATTGCAGCTCAGAAAATGGATAAAGGCATGGCACATCTCCGGAGACGGATAGACAATGGAGAGATTAAATGTTTCCGGAAAGATGATGAGGGGACGCTGTGGTTCAAAGACCGCATAGTCGTACCCCGGGATATGGAGTTGAGAAAGAAGATCCTCGATGAAGCTCACTTGTCCAAGTACTCCATTCATCCGGGCAGCAACAAGATGTACCATGATTTGAAAAAGAAATTTTGGTGGACACGGATGAAGCGGGAGGTAGCGAAGTACGTATCCGAGTGTGATACGTGCCGACGAGTGAAGGCTGATCACATGAAGAAATCAGGGCTGTTGCAACCCCTGAAGATAACGGCATGGAAATGGGAAGATGTGAGCATGGATTTCATTGTGGGATTACCCCTAACATCCAACAAGCATGATTCCATATGGGTAATCGTTGATCGGTTAACCAAGACGGCTCACTTCATCCCGGCAAATACGCGTTACAATGCCGGCAAATATGCGGAGCTATACATAGCAAAGATTCTATGCCTATACGGGGTACCCAAGACCATTGTCTCCGATCGAGGTGCATTATTTGTATCTCGCTTTTGGGAGCAGCTACACGCAGCATTGGGTACTAAGTTGATTAGGAGCTCCGCTTATCACCCTCAGACAGATGGGCAAACAGAGAGGGTAAACCAAGTATTAGAAGACATGTTGAGAGCATGTGCCATCCACCATGGTAGGAACTGGGATGATCACCTACCATTGGCGGAATTCTCGTACAACAACGGCTATCAGGCGAGTATCAAGATGGCACCCTACGAAGCTCTCTACGGTCGGAAATGTCGCACCCCATTAAATTGGTGCGAGTCCGGTGAAAGGGTCACGTTCGGGGTCGATGTGGTGAACGACGCCGAAGAGCGCGTTCGGATGATCCAAGCTAATTTGAAGGCCGCTCAATCCCGGCAGAAGATCTACGCTGATAAGAGGTGTAGACCGTTGCACTTCGACGTCGGTGAACACGTGTACCTCCGCGTGTCTCCGATGAAGGGTGTGCACCGGTTCGGTGTGAAGGGGAAGCTCGCTCCCTGTTTTATTGGACCCTACGCTATCACCAAGAAGTGTGGACCAGCAGCGTATAGATTGGAGCTACCGGCATCCCTGGCTGGTGTCCATGATGTTTTCCATGTTTCGCAACTGCGAAAATGTTTGAAGCATACAGCTGCTGTTCCTACCGAAGACATCGGCGAGCTGAAACCGGATTTAACATATGAGGAGTATCCGGTGAAAATTCTTGATGAGAAAGCCAGGACCACGCGTAGCAGAACGTTGTGGTTCTACAAGATCCTCTGGAGTAACCACACCGCAGAAGAAGCGACGTGGGAGAGCGAGGAATTCCTTCGCTCAAATTACCCGGAGTTCATGACTTCTCAACACGGGTAAGTCCCTATTACATCACTATCTCTTCTTTTGTAATCTCGGGACGAGATTCTTTTAAGGGGGGAGGGATGTAAAAGCCCAAGAAAAGGGACTTGCAAAATTTTTTCTTCACCTCACAACACCACAGTTTTTATTGTGGATATCTTAGGAAAAAGTGTGAAGAGCAAGTAACCTCTATCAAAAGGGTAATTAGAGGGGAAAGCCTTCACTTTCACAAAGTAGGATTTCTACACATGAACATGAGAGGTTTAGCTCACCCCTAGGACTTAAAAAGTCTTGGGAGGGTTCAAGCCAAGTTTCATGCAAACCCAACACTTTTTGAGGCACTTTTGGAGGTATTTGAAAAGGAGGCCAATTTGAATGTAAATTCAAATTGCAGCAACTTTCATCACCCAAATTCAAAAGTTAGCTTCATATTCAAACTCAGCATATTTTTCTGAGTTAGCCCACCAATTTTCATCCCTATTGGAGTTCATCTTGTCGGGAGCTAAATTTGCAATAATTAAAAACTGAATTTGAATTTCAGTTTAAACATGAAGCAAATTTAACCCAACAAAGTTAAATTTGAGAACCCAAATTCAAACCAATACTTGGGGGCTAAGTCTCCCATTCAATTCTCAGTAGCTGGGATAATTACAAAAGAAAGGGGGAGAAAGAATTAGAGGGGAGAAGAGGGCCCACTGGTCAGCCACCCTGGGGAGCAAACCGACTCGGGCACGCGGTCGAACACCCTGCGGCCGACAGCGCACGGGGTCGACCCCGTCCCAACGCGGACACCACGCCACCTCCTGCTCGGGGGGATGAGGGCGCCGGCTACAAAACACGCGATCGCACCCTGGTCAGCATGAATCCCCTCCCCATGCTCTCGGTTCCACCCACCCACATCCGAAGCAGCGCACCCGGAGTCGCCGCCCTCTGATCGCCGGCGCCCGGACAGCACAGGCTTCCTCGTGCCCGACGAGCAACACAAGAAAGGACCGCCTTGAGGTGCTGCTTATTTTAGTCCCAATGGTTCTCTGTTTCATGGGCTGTCGGGGGAGTATTTTGCCGGGAAAGTTTCGGGGGTCCTAAGACCGAGCTCCCACCAAATCTCAAAATTCGTGGGTGTTGGCTTATCACCGAGCGTGCCGAGCTAAACACATGGTCTACACACTGCCACGACCACCTAGGATCGAAAACCAGTAAGAACCGTGGGCTAGGGTGACGATTCTTCGAAGTTTTCTGAGCACAGCCGATATCCGGCCTAGGTCGCCGATGAGGTCGTAGTTGCAGCTGTTTTCACGGGGATCGGTGCCCATATGCATGATCAGCGGGTGTCAGCGGAGCTCCCCGAGCAAACCGCATCGAAAAAGATGCAGGGGATGCTGAGTTTGACGTCGCCGGTGAGCTCCCGGCCGCTGTTGCCGTCGGGAGCACTGTTCCGGCCATTGTCAAGCTCCGGTGAGGGCACCGGCGTGTTTTCCGAGTTGAGTTAGGCACAGGCGGCGAGAATCAGCAAGCTCCGAAGGCCGGAACCCCTCTCCGGTGAGAGCTCCGGCGAGCTCGGCGGTGGGATTGCGTGGGTGGCCGGAGAAAGAAGAAGGGGTAGGCCCCACGCGTCAGCGGCTGGAGGTAGCGTGCGGGATTTTCTGTGGTCCGGGATCCAGTGCGGTCGCGCGGGAAAGAGTCTGTGGCCCCATGTGGCTCGGCTCCAGCGGTCGACACGTGTGCGGTGGACCCACCCGCAGGATTTAAACATTTTTGGAATTTCCAGTTTTAGTTCAAACTTCAAAGGCATAGAACTTTGGCTAGGAAACTCCAAATGCAATGAACCAAATTTTGCTGAACTCAGAATTCTGAGTACAATCAAAATCTGAAACCCAATTTGTATGAAACCCATTAATTAATTCTGGAAAATTCTTTAAATCTTTTCAGCAAAAGAATTTTAGAGGGAGTTTGGTGCATCCAAAAATCCCCAAATTTTACCAGAATGTTCTTTAGTACATTAGTGAACTCCTGTAAAAGTTTCAGACCATTTGGAGTTGATTTGGTCAGAACAATTCAAATTTGAAGATGCTGTGTTCATTTGAATACAGAAACATTTTCAGAGAATTTCCAAAACTTGGAAATTCAGTTCTGAGCAAGTCTTAGCTCCAAAAATGCTAGGAAAATTCATGCAAACTCTGTGAGCTTTAATTGAAATTGTAGTTTACTAAGTCGGGCATGAACAGGGGTATTACCTCAGAATTAATTCTTCTTTGCTTATTTGCTAAGAGAATTATTCTGAGCAAACCACTACATGAAAAGTGCTAGTGTTTGGTCCATAGAATTTTCTTGTGACAACAAACTCACACAAAAATTATCAGCTCCATTGGAGCTCTGGATCACCCCTGTCCTGTTTAACCACTTGAGGGATTAATATGGAAAAGGGGGAAACCACTTAGCATTTAACCATGTGATTAAGTCTAAGCCAAACCACCAACACCAGTTCATCTTTAAATTCTTAAACAGAGTTCCAGTTGTTAGAACTGGTTATTAGAACTAATAGCAGTAACCTTACAACAAACTTGTATGCACTTTGCATTTAAATTTACATGTAGTCTTTCAATAACGTGTAGCCATTGAAGAAGAGACTCCGGAAGTGCTGGACTTCCTCCTTCTGGAAGAAGAGCTAACTACTGACCAGCAGCAACAAGGCAAGCCCCGGTTTGCATTAACCTTTTTATAAGTTTTAATTTGTTTACATGTGTCATGTGAAGTATGATTGTGCATTAGGTATAGGATGGATGGAACCCCACTTGCATGACCAGAATTTTTCCATAAGAGTGAGGGTAGTGTCTAAGATCTCGAGTAGACAGGCTATGCTTAATAATTCATAGGACTTCGGTACAAGTCGAGTAGTTGGAATCTACTGGCGAGATAGGCCGGGACACACGGGTTTGGTTCGAGTGGAGATCACTTTAGTAATAAAAATGAGACTAGGCAGGGGCTAGGGCGCAGCAAGAGGAAGTCTTGTGTGCGCAGCCCTGTCCGTGTCGATTGAGGACCGATCCGTGTGCGGCCCTGCTGAACAAGTATTGAACGTACTGAAGGCATATCGGATATATGGGCCCCGATAAACTGATGTAGCCTAAACCTCCGGGCATTGAGGCATAACCCACCAATTTATAGGTGTAGGCTGAGGGCAGCAAGGTGGAAATCTGCCAACGGGCATAGAGAGATGCTCCTTGTGGGGAACCTCCTGCTCGTTTCGGTGCGACCGGTTCAACGTTTGGGCTGTTGGGTGAAAGGTTGTCCCGTACGACATCGAGTGAGCGTGCTGTGCAGCTCCACGGGTGGGCCCTACGTGACGTGCTCTTTGGGTTTCCATGCAGGTGTATATCGAGTCGATTCGCCGTCCCTCGCGGTGACGAGTACCGCTTGTTCACTGCGTCGTAACGTAGACTAATGAATGAAATGTTATGATTCCATATTGCTGTTATGATATAATTGTATTGCTACATGTGTGCCACCAAATATTGCTCACTAAATTTCAGCTTCATGAACCGTTAACTTGTTGCTAAAAGATGAACTAAGGATGAACTTGTAGGCGTGTTCATTTGCTGCAACATTGCTATCCTAAGTCATGGTACCCCCTCATGTAGAGTTTCATGCTTAGGTGAGTCGGTTAAGCCTTGCTGAGCCTTCGTGCTCACGGTTGCTGCTTAAGTGTTATTCAGGTGAGGAGCCACCCACGGACTCGGAGTACGAGTCCACCGGCGAGGGTTACCCTCCGTCGGGGACCACGGCTGAGTGGGAGCCGTACACGCCACGCTGAGCTGAGGGGTGCAGCTAGTGTGGGTTGCCCTAGGGCCGGGCAACCACTTTTGCTAGATAGACGGGCGTGAGTTGTACAAAAGAAACTTCCGCTGTGTAATAAAAGACCCTAGTTTGTAACTGAGAAGTGTACTACTTTGTACATTCAGTTTGTTTTCCCATGTAATATAATGCGTTCTTATGACGTGTGCTGTCGGGTGTCGCATCGCGCGGCACCACCCTCCGCGATCCTGGATGAGCGGATTCCGGTCCGCCACAATGGCTTTCCCCTCTAATCACCCTTTTGATGGTGGCTACTTGCTCTTAACAAGTGTTCACAAGATATCCACAAGATGAGCTGTGGTGTTGTGAGGTGATGGACAAATTTTTTCAAGTCACTTTCCTGGGCTTTTACATCTCTCCCCCCTTAAAAGAATCTCGTCCTGAGATTACAAAAGAAGAGACAACGACGTAATTAGGAACTCACCCGTGCTGAGACGTCATGAACTCTGAGTAGTTTGAGCGAAGGAATTCCTCGCTCTCCCACGTCGCTTCTTCGGCGGTGTGGTTGCTCCAGAGTATCTTGTAGAACCATAGCGTTCGGCTACGCGTGGTCCTGGCTTTCTCATCAATTATTGCCACCGGATATTCTGCATACGTCAAGTCCGGTTGCAACTCGCCGATGTCTTCGGTGGGAACAGCAGCAGTATACTTCAGACATTTTTGCAGTTGTGAAACATGGAAGACGTCGTGAACACCAGCAAGAGATGCCGGTAGTTCCAGTCTATACGCCACTGGTCCACACTTCTCGGTAATGGCATAGGGTCCAATTAAACTGGGAGCAATCTTCCCCTTCACGCTGAACCGGTGCACGCCTTTCATCGGAGATACACAGAGGTACACGTGCTCCACGACGTCAAAGTGCAGCGGTCTACGCCTCTTATCAGCGTAGCTTTTCTGCCGGGATTGAGCGGCCTTCAAGTTGGCTTGAATCATCCGAACGCGCTCTTCAGCGTCGTTCACCACATCAACCCCGAATGTGACCCTTTCACCGGACTCGCACCAGTTTAATGGGGTGCGGCATTTACGACCGTAGAGAGCTTCATATGACGCCATCTTGATACTCGCCTGATAGCCGTTATTGTACGAGAATTCCGCCAACGGTAGGTGATCATCCCAGTTTCTACCGTGGTGGTTGGCACACGCCCTCAACATGTCTTCTAGCACCTGATTCGCCCTCTCTGTTTGCTCATCTGTCTGAGGGTAATAGGCAGAGCTCCTAATCAGCTTAGTACCCAATGCAGCGTGCAACTGCTCCAAAAACGAGACACGAATAACGCACCTCGATCTGAGACTATGGTCTTGGGTACTCCGTATAAGCATAGAATTCTCGCTATGTACAGCTCCGCGTACTTGCTGGTATTGTAATGTGTATGCACAGGAATGAAGTGAGCCGACTTGGTTAATCGGTCAACGATTACCCAAATGGAATCATGCTTGTTGGAAGTCAGGAGTAATCCCACTTTGAAATCCATGCTCACATCTTCCCATTTCCATGCCGGGATTTTCAGGGGTTGCAGCAGCCCTGATTTCTTCATATGATCAGCTTTCACTCGTCTACACGTATCACACTCGGATACGTACTTCGCCACTTCCCGCTTCATCCGTGTCCACCAAAATTTCTTTTTCAAATCTTGGTACATTTTGTTGCTGCCCATATGAATGGAGTATTTAGACAAGTGAGCTTCATCAATAATCTTCTTCCTCAGCTCCATATTCTGGGGTACGACGATGCGGTCATTGAACCACAGCGTCCCCTCATCATCTTTCCGGAAACATTTAATTTCCCGTTGTCTATCCGTCTTCGGAGATGTGCCATGCCCTTATCAACTTTCTGATCTGCAATGATGTCCTCCCTAATAGTAGGGATGAGAGTAAGGTTGTAGAGTGATCCATAAGGAACCAAGTACAAGCTCGGCTCTTCCTCCTCCACCGGTGTAATTGTGAGGTTATGGACATGTGATTTCTGACTCAGCGCGTCGGCAACCACATTCGCCTTGCCGGGGTGGTAATGAATCTCAATCTCATAGTCTTTGATTAGTTCTAGCCACCTCATTTGCCTCATATTCAGCTCCTTCTGGGTGAAGATGTACTTCAAGCTCTTGTGGTCGGTGTAGAGATGCACCAAATTCCCAGGAGATAGTGCCTCCACATTTTTAACGCCAAAACCACAGCAGCAAGCTCAAGATCATGAGTTGGGTCATGCTGCTCATGGTTTCGAAGTTGGTGCGAGCCATACGCGACCACACGTCCTTCCTGCATCAACAGGCAGCCGAGCCCAATACCGAACGCATCACAATACACGTCAAAAGGCTTGGCTGTATCCGGTTGAGCTAAGACCGGGGCTGTTGTGATATGCTTCACTAATGCTTGGAATGCTCCGTCACACGCCGTGTTCCAAACATATTTTGTTCCCTTCTTCAGCAATTCTGTCATCGGCTTAGCAAGCTTGGAGAAGCTTGGAATGAATCTCCGATAGTAACCCGCTAAGCCGAGGAAGCTTCTGACTTCATGGACTGAAGTGGGAGCTTTCCATTTCAGCACTTGCTCGATTTTGCTTTGGTCAACCGCAATGCCTTCCGCTGAGATGATATGTCTCAGAAATGGCACTTGGCTGATCCAAAACTCACATTTGCTGAACTTGGCATAGAGCTTGTGGTCTCGCAATCATTGAAGAACGATCCTCAAGTGTTTGGCATGTTCTGCTTCTGTCTTGGAGTAAACCAAGATATCATCAATGAACACCACCACGAACTTGTCCAACTCCGGCATGAACACCGAGTTCATGAGATACATGAAATGTGCTGGCGCATTTGTGAGACCAAAAGACATGACGAGATATTCATATAAGCCATATCTCGTCGACAAAGTCGTCTTCAGGATATCCTCCGCCCGGATTTTTATTTGATGATATCCAGAGCGAAGGTCCATCTTGGAGAACACACTTGCACCCACAAGCTGATCAAACAGGATGTCAATGCAGGGCAGTGAGTATTTGTTCTTGATGGTGACGGCGTTGAGCGGCCGGTAGTCCACACACAGCCTCAAGGTTTCATCCTTCTTCTTTACGAACAGCGCCGAGCATCCCCAAGGCGGAGAACTCGGCCTAATGAAACCTTTGCTCAACAGATCATTGTGCTGCTCTTTCAGTTCAGCCAGCTCGTTTGGAGTCATCTTGTATGGTCTCCGTGATATGGGCGTAGTCCCGGGTGCAAGCTCAATCTTGAACTCGACATCCCGCTCAGGTGGCATGCCTGGAAGATCATCCGGAAACACGTCGGGGTACTCCCGGACTACGGGAATGTGCTCTAGCTTGAGAGCTTCAGTATTATTAATTGCTGAACTTCCCGGACTGGATTGTCTAATACCATGGAATGCGTACGGTGGAATGGAGAATTCAAATGAACCGTCCGTACCCAAGTGTCCAGGACAGCGCCATGGTAGCGTAACCATGATATCCCTAAGATTGCATCAATCTTCTGTCCCGTAAGGATTATCAAGGTGGTGGGATATATCTTCCCACCTAAGCACAAAGGTGCTTTTGGAATCATCATATTTGCTGAAATCTTCCCTCCCGGTGAGCAGATCATATAAGAACAGTCGGTTGGGAAGACTTGCATTTGATGCTTAGCCACATAGGATGCACTTATAAAACTGTTGGTTGCACCCGAATCGAATAAAATGATGATTGATTGGTCGTTGAGAGTGAACGTACCCGCCAGCACGTTGTCTCCCTCTGGGGCGTCCTCATTGTCAAGGTTGCGAACGCCCCCAGTTCGCTGACCAACCTTTTTGACCCGAGGTCGTCCTCGAGCACCGCCCTGGAACTGGGCTTGCCCACTGCTCTGCTGCCCCTGGGGACAGTCCTTCAAGAAATGGCCCGCCTGGCCACACGTAAAGCATGTGTAGCGAGGTGGTCCTTCGCTGATCGATGGACGGAAACCCGGGGCGTGTTGTGGCGGTGGAAATGCCCAGGGTACCATCTGCTGCTGCTGTTGCGGTCACGGTGGTGGCATCTGCGGTTGGAACGGGGATGGCTGAAAAGAACGACCCCCGAAATGCTGAGGTCGCGCCGGTGGATGCCACTGCTGTCCGGATGGTGTCCGATACACCATGCGGTACTTCTGGGGAGCTCCACCCCCACTGCTGGGTGGAGTGCTGCGCTTTCTCTGCTCAGCCGCCAATTCTCGCTGAGCGTCTTCTTGCAAGATCGCGCATTAACGAGATCGTTGAAGGTGCCGCAATTGCATTGGACGAGATGCGTCTTCATCTCGGAGTGTAACCCCCGATAGAAGTGCTCTCGCTTCTTCTCCTTGGTGGAGACGTAATCCGACGCATATTGCGCCAGATGGTTGAAGGCACGGGAGTAGTCATGGGCACTCCTCCCGCCCTGCTTCAGCTCCAATAACTTTTGGAACTTCCGCTTCATTATCCCGGGAGGGATATGGTAGGTGCGGAATGCCTCCCGGAATTCTTCCCACTCCACGGCATGGCCAGCCGGACGTGAGGCGACATAGTTCGCCCACCACGCACCAGTGGCACCGTGAAACTTCTGCGCCGCGAACAGAGTCTTCCGCCGCTCCGTACATTGGAGCAGCCCGAACTTGGACTCAATTGTTCGCAGACAGTTGTCGGCCTCCAGGGGTTCTGCTGCTTCTGTGAACACCGGAGGGTCCGTACTCATGAAGTCCGAGTACGTCACATCACGGGGCTCATGAGGCCCCCTCTCTTGACGCCCCCCCCCCCCCGCCTGGGACGTATACTGCACGATCGTGCGGAGCAGGTCGGTCTGCTCCTCACGACCACCCACCAGTGCCGCAATCACATCCGCTAGCGTAAGCGGAGGCGGCGGTGGTAGTTGTTGCTGCGGGGTGCTGTCGTAGGCAGGTAGCTGGGAGTCATCACCTCCCTGCTGGCTAGAGCCACCAATCTTATGCGTGGTCCGAGTGCGAACCATCTGCAACTATATGACAATAAACATCAGTCCCGCCACATATTTCATGCAGTCCAATAAAATGGCATAAACATAATGACAGTAAAAACATGCGATACATCTCGTATGCAGATAATATAATAACTTTGCACAAGCTACACCATTACCAGACCAAATGCAAGCTAGTTAAATCCAATTTGACGGACTTCCTCTTTGGAAGTTCATCTCAACTAGGTTTGGTCACTACGAGACGTTAATATCGCTTTGTCATCACATATACTACCCTTTTATCTTCAATACGACACAAACATGGTCTCTAGCAAAAGAAACTTGAGTAAGACATATACTCAAATCTTTCACTAGTTCAAGATAACCCCTCATGAGTGTGTTCTACCCCATTGGAAGTACTTAAACCCTCTAGCGTACAACAATCTCTCAAATGAGTGCAACTGTCATTCCTCTGTAAGAACGACCAGTTTCTACATATCCCAGATTTTTATCTGGTTCTGCGCATTTTAATGACTCAAGCTTAATACCAAAGTTAAAGTTAACTTCAGTATCTTTCCAACGAGTATTTATTTGCCTCAGATCAGCTCTGGTTTAAAAGTTATGGTAATTCAAAGTCAACAGAATTCTTGGAAGACTTTCAACAGAACCTCCTTTGGAGTTGCTGTTTTCCACTCACATTTTCACTGAATTCCGTGCTGAAAATACAGAAACTTTAAATTACAAAGATGTAACACATCTCCTACCCTTTCCAAAGATGTGTCATACGATAATTTTAGATTTTTATACAGGAATTTATGCTTGAAAAACAGAACAGTCCAGAGTGTTTTGACCCTGTCCTGGTTCTGGACAGTTCACAATCCTCTGAAATTTCGGCCAGCTTAAGTTGTGATTAAGCTCTGGGAGTCTACAACAAAGTTGTAGAGTACTTACGCACCTTTCCAGCCTGTCCTGGTTCTGGACAGTTCACAATCCTCTGAAATTTCGGCCAGCTTAAGTTGTGATTCAGCTCTGGGAGTCTACAACAAAGTTGTAGAGTACTTACGCACCTTTCCAGAACTGTATCCCACAACTCCATTGGCTAAATGATCTGTGAGTTATGCTCTGTCAAATTTCAGCCAACTTGCTGCCCAAAACAGAGCACTCTGTTTTTCAATCACTTTGACTACACTGATCAGCTATTAAATTTTTCTACCCAACCAGGGTTCTACATGTTGAAACTTAGTGATTTTTGTTTCCTGATATCATTATCTTTCATGCACATGCCTATGATATGCCGGTACTACGTTCCTCACAAAAAGAAAATCCTAACCGGATTATACTGGCATATACGTCTCAATTGTGGCACTAAACGGGCTCTCGCACACGTGTACTACACGGAATACATACGTGGTTAGTACCTGCAGAAGAACACCCAATAATGATGCACTCAAAGGTTATGTTCATTTCAGACAGATCCATATTTGAATGTAAACACAAATGCCTGTATCATTGCCATACGGTCGTCCTTGAGTTAAGCCATGTCTCAAGGTACGTGATCGTGTTTTAACACCACACGACGGGGAACCCGAGTAGAGCGCGAACGGGTCATCATGGTTGGGAATTTTATCACCCCAACAGATACCACCTACTGCCCTGAAGGGCACGCCGATGGCAAGCGCTGCGTATGTCCTTCTGGGCTATTTCCAGACGAACACACTATCACGTTACTGACCACACGATGGGGTCTCCACTTACTTGCCTAATGCACGCTAGGGATCAGCGTATCATATGAACTCAGGAACATGAAGAGTCCAAGAGTTTCATATTGATGTCTCACACCAAGCTGTGAGACCTATCCCTGAACCACATTCCTCGTCAGGGGAGCTAACCAAAATTGAACCGCTTTTGGTGGCGTGCCTTACCATTCTTACCTGAGCGTAGGTGCGTTGTTACCGAATCAAAATTCAGAATTATAACACATATGTTAGTCTTGCCACTTTAAGTAACTATGCTAATATAGTCCTTACTTGGGCAACTAGCGAATCCTCACCGTAAACCTATGTTTTCTCGTAATACAGCCCTTAATTAGCATGCTATCCCCAATGTGGCTCTGATACCAGCCTGTGGCGGACCGGAATCCGCTCATCCAAGATAACAGAGGGTGGTGCCGCACGATGCGACACCCGACAGCACACATCATAAGAACAACCTTGTATTACATAGAAAACCAATTGAATATGTACAAACTAGTACAAGACTACAATTTCAAACTAATATTTGGATTACAAAACCGGAAGCTAAGTTTATACAACTCACGCCACCTATCTAGAAAAAGTCGGTTGCCCAGCCCTAGGGTAACCCACACTAGCTGCACTCCTCAGCTCAGTGCGGCGTGTACAGCTCCCACTCAGCCGTGGTCCCCGACGGAGGGTAACCCTCGCTGGTGGACTAGTAACCCGAGTCTGTGGGTGGCTCCTCACCTGAAAAACACTTAAGCAGCAGCCATGAGCATGATGGCTCAACAAGACTTAACCGACTCACCTAGGCATGAAACTCTACATGTAGGGTACAATGAACATGGGACGGTAAGATTGCAGCAAACGGACACGCCTACAAGTTCATCCTTAGTTCATCTTTTAGCCACAAGTTAACAGTTCATGGATATGAAATTTAGTGAGCAATATTTGGTGGCACACATGTAGCAATACAATTATACCATAACAGCAATATTGAATCATCACGTTTCATATATTAGCCAACGTCACGACTCAGTGACCAAGTGGTACTCTTCACCGCGAGGGACGGTGAATCAACTCGATATACACCTGCAGGGATACCCAAAGAGCACGTCACGTACGCCCACCCGTGGAGCTGCACAGCACGCTCACTCGATGTCGTACGGGACAACCTTTCACCCAACAGCCCAAACATTGAACCGGTCGCACCGAAACAGACAGGAGGTTCCCTACACGGAGTATCTCTCTATGCCCGTTAGCAGATTTCCACCTTTCTGCCATCAACCTACACCTATAAATCGATGTGCTGTGCCTCGAAGCCCGGAGATTTAGGTTACATCGGTTTATCAGGGCCCATATATCCGATATGCCTTCGGTACGTTCAATACTTGCTCAGCAGGGCCGCACACGGATCGGTCCTCAATCGACACGGACAAGGCTGCGCACACAAGACTTCCTCTTGCTGCGCCCTAGCCCCTGCCTAGTCTCATTTTCATTACTTAAGTGATCTCACATCACTCGACCAATCCCGTGTGTTCCCAAGCCTAACTCGCGAGTAGATTCCAACTACTCGACTTGTACCGAAGTCCTAAGAATCATTGAGCATAGCATGTCTACTCGAGGCCTTAGACACTACCCTCACTCTTCTAGGAAAATTCTGGTTATGCATTTGGGTTTCATCCATCCTACATCTAATGCACATCCATACCTCACACTAAACATGTAAACAAAGCAAAACTTTATAAAAGGTCAAACCAGGGCTTACCTTGTTGCTGCTGGTCAGTGGTTAGGGCTTCATCCGGAAGAAGGAAGTCGAGCACTTCTGGAGTTTCCTCGCCTTCAGCGACTACACGTGAACGATATACTATATGTCAATTTAAATGCAATGTTTGAACTTGAATATGTAATTACCATAACTCTAGCTAGCCCTCCCCATTGGTTCTGAAATTTTTATGGTGGCTTGGTAGGGTCCTATTCAGAGTCTTTACCAAGTTTCATTTGAAACAAAGTTCATTTGAGCTTTGTACAAATAAAAGCCTATTTGGTTAATATTAGACCCTCTAAGAAATTCCAGGGGTTTTCATGGTTACAACCATTACTTTCTGAAAACTAGAATTTGAGATGGTTATAATGGAATTGGTTTCATGTCATTTGAAGAATTCTAGAGGAAGTTATTCCCTAAACAAGATTTGAGATAATCTGAAAAATGTTTCTGTACATTTTTCTATTTTCTCGGAGCAGTTCATTTAATCACACCATTAGGGGGACTAAATGAACTTGGATGGGTCTGAAAATTTTACTGTGACTCCATGATTTTCCAATGAACCTCCCAGCCAGATTTCAGAATTCTTCATAAAGTAGTTATCCAGATAAAATTCCTAACAGTTTAAATTTTAGGGATTTAATTCTGGAAAACTATTAAGTTTCATGACCTGAAATTTGTGTTTCTGGAAAGTAATCAAAAATCTGAGTTCAGAAAAATTTGGTTTACTGAATTTGGAGCTTCCTAGCAAAAGTTCTATGCATTTGAAGTTTGAACTAAACTGGAAAATCCTGAAATGTTTAAACTCTGCAGGTGGGGCCCACTCTTTAAACCGGCCCACTGAGAACGCGGCCACACCGCAGCCCACGGGGTTTTACTCACGCTGCCGCACCGGATCCCGGCCGCAAAGTGGATCCCTGCGAGAGAACAGAGACTGACCGGTGGACCCGCCCCCCCCCCTTCGTCTACCTCGCGACCTCCCGCGACCCCCGCAGCGGCGCTTCGCCGGAGTTCTCGCCACCGGCCAGTTCGCTGCACGACCTACGACGGATTTCGCCGCCTGTTCCTAACTTTGCTCAGAGAACACGCTGGTGCCCTCACCGAAGCTCGGCGATGGCCGGAACCACGGCCACGACGGTGACAGCGGCTATCCCTACTCCGGCGATGTCGCCCGAGCTACTCAGGGCCTTATTTTCGGAACGGTTTGCTCCTACAGCTCCACTGTAGCCTGCTGAGCACGCAAATGAGCTTGGTTTGCCATGGAAACGGCCAGAGCTATGTGCTCATCATCGACCTAGGCCCGATATCGGCTGTGACCTGAAAAACTCGATAACCAGAGTCTATGCTCGATGGTTCTTTGTACTTTTTGATCCCGGATGGCCGTGGCAAGGTGTAGATAACGTGTGTGAGGGGGCCCGGCCTCCGATCACGGGGCCGTGCCGCCTCGCCCGAGGAATCGCATTGGGTGGTGCCGTGTTATGCGGCACCCAACAGCACACATATAAGGAACACAGTATTACATAAATCAAAGCGGAAGCTTACAACTGTTCTTTGTAAATAATTTACATAAAATAGCTACAGCGGAAGTCTATAAATAGCTCACGATGAATATCTAAGAAGCACTCGAGAAGAGATCCAGCCCGCGGACTCCTCTCGCTAGCAACACGAAGACATGACAGCGGCTAGGTTCCCCAAGTGTGACATGACTCGGAAGTTTCCGAGTCTCACCGGACAACCTTATTTATAGCGTCGAGGTTTACCTACAAAACCACTTATATAGCAAGAGTTAGCACAAAGGCTCAGCAAGACTTAACCGTCTCTCCTAAAGCATGGAACTCTATATGAAAGTAACCTAAGACCTAAGCCTGTCCTTTGCCAAAAGACTCGCCTACGAGTTCATCCTTAACTTTCAGATTTTAGCCATAATAGTACTGACCTTGCGCCCAGTAACATTGGAATTCCACAATCAAACAAGAAACGCTTCATTCCAATGTCACTTGTCCCAAGGTGGAAAATTAACTTTAGTTTGCTCTATTCTCTACTTCAAATAAGGTTTTCATGCAACTTTAACATAATCATAGCAGCAATTATACTTTTGCAAACTGTTTCCACACAAGTTGATTAACTACGTCACAACACAGGGAGCAAGCGGTAATCAATAACCGTGATGGACGGTGATTCGAATCAAACACTACCCGGATAACTCGACACATACACCCGCCTCTGAAGACCCAACTCTGGCGTCCTTCATTACGTCGTATGTGGCAACCTTTCTCAGGACACTCGACTGTAGAACCGGTCACGCCGTCTCGGGCTCATAGGTCTAACGAGACGATGTGGTATGCCTCTACAATCCAGTGAACCTGGTACATCGGTTTCCTGATTCCCATATGTCAGTAAGCATCCGGTACACAACTCAATACCTGCTCCTGGGTGCCGCACACGCATCGGTCCTTAACCGACACAGGCAAAGCTACTCGACCAAGACCTCATCTTGTCGCTGCCTAACCCTCCTGCCCGGTCTCATCTTTGGAAATGTAACTTTAGTTTGCCCTCTTTTTCCATCTACACCTAGGTAATCCCGTCTATAACTCGCGAGTAGATTCCAACTACTCGTCTTCTACCGGATGCCCTAGTCTATTTAGCATGGCCTTATTCTACAGCGATGACACAATTCTACCCTTGACCTCAGGGTTCATGTTTGGTTATGCAAGTGGAGTATCACACATCCTTGACCTAATGCACATACAAACCTTGACCAATAGTAGTGAACAAAGGGAAAACTTTAAAAACAAATTAAGTGCAAACCGGGGCTTGCCTTGGTTTTGCAGGTAGCTAAAGTCAGATAAGTTTGAAGTTAGTTGCTGATGCTGACTTGAAGCTTAATCCCTGCCTTCTTGCTCCTTGATTCAATCTTCACTCATCCACGTTTAACCACTACACGTTATGAATATGCATACATGTTTAATTATAAATCGTTTTGCTAACAAGTGCTAAAGACAAGTTTGAAACTGGAACTTTGTTTAAGAATTTAAAATGACACTGGGGTGGTGGTTTAGGTGGGTGTTTGAGTACTATCATCAAGTGAGAAGTGAGGTTCATCACTTGGGTGGAGGATCAACTAATGGTTGAACAGAACACTAATGATCCAGTGCCCCAATGGAGCTGGAAATTTTCTTGGGAGTTCCCTGTCACAAGAAAGTCCTCTGGACCAAAATTCAGAACATTTCACTGAGTGGATCACCCAGAACAATTCCCTAAGCATTTAGGCAAAAGAAGAATTAATTCTGATTAAATTTGCACTTTCATGCAAATTCAAGTGAACTAATCATACATAGCTCAGGGAGTATGCATGAATTTTCCTAGGATTTTTGGAGCTAAGGATGGCTAGAACTGAATTTCCAAGTTTTGGAAATCTTCTGAAAATGTTTCTGTATTTATTTGAATACAGAAACTTGGAATTAGAATTACCCTAACTAAATCAACTCCAAATGAGCTGAAACTTTTACAGGTGTCTCCTAATATTCTAAAAAATATTCTGGCAAAATTTAGAGAATTTTGGATGAACCAAACTCCCTCTAAAATTCTTTTGCTGAAAAGCTTTAAAGAATTCTCCAAATTTTCTATTGGTTTTCATGCCAATTGGGTTGCATATTTGGATAGAGCCTTTTATCCTGAATCCAACCCAATTTGAATCACTAAATTTGGAGCTTCCTAGCAAAAGTTATGGGGTTCTAAAGTTTGAACTAAATCTGGAATTCAAATTAAATCGAGAAATGTTCAAACTCTGCCTGTGGGTCCACCCTACACGTGTCAGCCGCTGGAATCACGCCACACGGGGCCACAGACTACTTCCCGCGCCACCACACCGGATCCCGGGGCCGCAGCGGATCGAAGATTTAAAATATCGCCACTGACAGGTGGGACCGGCCGGTCGTCTTCAACCTCGGGCCGTTCTCTTTTTCCCGCGCCGCCCCCTCGCCGAAAGTTCGTCGGGGCTCGCCGGAGTCAGCTTACCGGCCGTCTCCCGGCTCGGTACTCGCCGCCTGGGGGTTTTCAGGGGCGAGCAACTCATCTACGGGGTCAGCACAAGCTAACGGCGCTCGGAACTAGGTCGGCGATGTGCGCACCCTTCGGTGAAGCTTCGGCGCCGTGGTCCGAGCATCCTAGCCTGCCAAAGGGTCGGATAATTTGCTCTCAAGCATCAGGGAGTCATGGGGGTGCTCGGCTTTGGCTCAAACTGGATCGGTAACGGCTCGAGATGGGGTCTCACCGTGCCCCCCGGCGGTTCCCGCCATGATCGCCGCTCGAAGAGCTCAAAATTAGTTGTAACCACGGGGTTTCTAGCTAGGGTTGTGGAGGGGATCGGGTCACTAGCCTGTCTAGTTTATTTGTCCATGATTTGATGAGCTAAGAACGAACAACAAATAAGAATTTTGGGTTTTCATACCGGATCATCGGTCTGGGGCCGTCGGCGATATTTTCCCGAATTCTCGCTCGGTGGTTCACTGATTTGCTTGAAGTTTGGGGGTGAGCAGAAGGATTCACCAGCGCGTCCGGAGGTGGCCTTGCTTGGGCGTGGAAGTGCCTGTATTAGGCTGTCCACGAGCGCCCCAACTCTCGGTGAAGTGGAATCGCTGCGGCGACGAGCCGATTTCGGGTCGGGGAGGCAGCAACTCGTGGGATGCTGTACTTAGGAAGTGGAGGACGAGCTCACCGCGTGGTTTCTTGGCTTGGCTGGCCTATGCACGCTCGGTTTCCTTCAGTTCCCGGTCGATCGCCCGAGGCGGCAGCGTCCTCGGTCCTTTTGTTGTGCGGGGGCGGAAAGGCGGCCGAGGCGTCGGTGATGAAGCAAAAGCCCGCACGGGAGGAAGGGTAGGCGTCCAGGCAGCTCTCCAGCGTGCTGCTTTGGTGAAGAGGTGGCAACCGCGTGCGCTCGGTGGCGCCGGGAGCGACTTCGGTGGCTCGGGTGGAAACCAATACACCGTGGTAGACTTAAGCAGCAAGTTATAACCCCCACCTCTCTATGACAAGTGGGGCCCACAACTCCCTTCTGCCCCAAAAGATCTCCAAATT
Organism: Neostapfia colusana; assembly: GCA_030760725.1. Classification (NCBI taxonomy): domain Eukaryota; kingdom Viridiplantae; phylum Streptophyta; class Magnoliopsida; order Poales; family Poaceae; genus Neostapfia; species Neostapfia colusana. Next base: position 34,001,632 of record JASWHV010000009.1, on the reverse strand, counting down.
TTTGGCACATGCAAATTCAGCCTGAGGTACTCACATTCAAAAGTTATTTGGCAATTTGACCAGTTGTGCCTCAATTTCGAATTTAAATTCAAATTTGGGTGAAATTTACAAGTTCCTTTGATATTCATATCAAAGCACCTCCAAATTTGCTCAAAACAAGGCTCCCTCATAATTTGGACCTGAGAAACTCAAATATATCCTTTGATCTTTGAGTTGGCTTCTGCAACTACAGCTTCTCCAACATCAGTTTGAATTTTTCCTTTTTGGAGATGGCCCTCCTCTTTTTGGAAGTGACCCTCTTAGTTCAAACTGAATTTCAAGTTTTATTGCACATGCCAACACTTTCATGAGTAACACAAAAGTTTTTGTAAGTCCCATTTCTTGTATATAAACTCAACTTTATTCATAGCTCAAGTTTTCTATTTACAAGTTTTGGGACTTTTACATTCCTCCCCCCTTAAAAAGAATCTCATCCGGAGATTCATGATTAAGGACAAGGTGGAGAGGACAACTACTACATATAAGCCTCTAACAACTCCGGATGATTGCGTTGCAAATACTTCTCGCTTTCCCATGTAGCTTCGTCGGATGTGTGATTTTCCCATAGCACCTTGAAAAATCGCAGCGTCCGATTTCTGGTTTCGCGAGTCTTTTCATCAATTATCCGGGTTGGTCGCTCAGCATAAGTGAGGTCCGGCTTCAGCTCTGCTATCTCTCCCGTGAGAATCTCCGTTGGAACTTTCAAACACTTCCGCAACTGGGATATGTGGAAGACGTTATGCACTCTGGCTAAGGCTGCCGGCAGCTCCAAACGGTATGCCACGGGTCCACATCTTTCAATGATGGCAAAAGGACCGATAAAGCGCGGAGCTAATTTTCCTTTCACTCCGAATCGGTGAATGCCCTTCATAGGAGATACGCGGAGATACACGTGGTCCCCAACTTGAAATTCCAGAGGACGACGCCTCTTATCCGCATAGCTCTTTGTCTTGACTGAGCGGCTTTAAGATTTTCCTGAATAAGCCTCACCCGCTCTTCTGCTTCGTTTACGAGATCAATCCCGTAAATAACTCTCTCGCCGGATTCACACCAGTTCAAGGGTGTGCGGCATTTCCGGCCGTAGAGAGCTTCATAAGGCGCCATTTTGATACTTGATTGATACCCATTGATATATGAGAACTCTGCCAATGGTAAGTGATCATCCCAGCTCTTACCGTGGTGGATGGCACATGCTCTCAGCATATATTCAAGTATTTGATTCACCCTCTTCGTTTGCCCATCGGTTTGAGGGTGATACGCGGAGCTTTGAATCAATTTGGTTCCCAAGGATGCGTGTAGCTGCTCCCAGAAACGAGCAACAAACAACGTGCCTCGATCAGAGATGATCGTCCGGGGAACTCCATGTAGGCACAAGATCCGTGCTATGTATAACTCCGCATACTGCTTGGCGGTGTATCTGGTATGCACGGGGATGAAGCGTGCCGATTTGGTCAACCGGTCCATGATTACCCAAATTGAGTCATGGTGGTGGGAGGTCATCGGCAATCCAACGATGAAATCCATACTCAAGTCTTCCCACTTCCATGCCGGTATTTGTAGCGGTTGCAGCAGGCCCGACTTCTTTACGTGGTCGGCCTTAATTCTTCGACACGTATCACATTCTGAAACGTATTTTGCAACTTCACGTTTCATACGTGTCCACTAGAACTTCTTCCGGAGGTCTTGGTACATTTTATTGCTGCCCGGGTGAATAGAAAATTTGGATAAGTGAGTCTCATCCAAAATTTTCTTCCGCAGCCTCATATCACGGGGTACAACTATCTGGTCCCTGAACCATAAGGTATCTTCATAATCCAACCGGAAACATTTCATCTTCCCGTTCTTCAACCTCCTTTTTATATGAGCCATGCCCTTGTCTCTCCTTTGAGCTTCCATGACCTCCTCTCTTATTGTGGGTATGAGAGCTAGGTTATGTAGGGCCCCATATGGAACCAAGTAGAGACTTGGTTCTTCCTCTTCCATCGGCGTAATGGTTAGGTTATGAATATGAGACTTCCGGCTGAGTGCATCGGCAACAACATTTGCCTTGCCCGGATGATAATGAATTTCAATCTCATAGTCCATGATCAGCTCCAACCATCTCCGTTGTCGCATATTCAACTCCTTTTGAGTGAATATGTACTTCAAGCTTTTGTGGTCGGTGTAGAGATGAACCAGATTTCCCAATAGGTAATGTCTCCACATCTTCAAAGCTAGTACCACGGCAGCAAGCTCGAGATCATGAGTTGGATAATGTTGCTCATGATTCCTTAATTGTTGTGATCCATATGCGACCACACGTCCTCCTTGCATGAGTACACAACCAAGCTCGATGCCTGACGCATCACAATAAACATCGAAAGGCTTGGTTGTGTCCGGTTGAGCTAGAACCGGGGCTGTTGTGAGGTGTTTCACCAACGCTTGAAAAGCTTCCTCACATGGCTTGCTCCAATCATATTTGATGCCCTTCTTCAGTAGCTCCGTCATAGGTTTGGAGATTTTTTAGAAGCTCGGGATGAACCTCCGATAATATCCCGCCAAACCCAAGAAGCTATGAACTTCATGGACTGATGTTGGAGACTTCCATTTCAGCACTTGTTCAATCTTGCTTGGATCAACAGCAATGCCTTCCGCTGAAATAATATGTCCCAGAAATGGCACTTGGTTAATCCAGAATTCACATTTACTAAACTTTGCATAGAGCTTGTGATCTCTCAAGCGTTGAAGCACAATCTGCAAATGTTTAGCGTGTTCCTCTTCAGATTTGGAATAGACCAAGATGTCGTCAATGAATACCACGACGAACTGATCCAGCTCCGGCATGAATACCGAGTTCATAAGGTACATAAAGTGGGCCGGAGCATTGGTCAACCCAAATGACATGACAAGATACTCATAGAGTCTATATCTTGTCGAGAATGCTGTTTTCGGGACATCTTCCGCTCGAATCTTGATTTGATGATATCCCGACCTTAAGTCCATCTTAGAAAAGACTTTGGCACCCACTAGCTGATCGAAGAGGATATCAATTCTTGGTAGTGGATACTTGTTCTTTATGGTCACAGCATTCAAAGGACGGTAATCGACGCATAGCCTCAGCGTCTCATCCTTCTTCTTCACGAATAAGGCTGAGCAACCCCATGGTGATGAACTTGGACGAATAAACCCCTTGTCCATCAGATCTTTGAGTTGCCCCTTCAGCTCAGCTAATTCATTCGGAGCCATTTTGTATGGTCTCTGAGAGATCGGCGTGGTTCCCGGTATCAACTCTATTTTGAACTCCACCTCGCGCTCAGGTGGTAGACCTGGAAGATCTTCGGGAAACACGTCCGGATATTCACGGACTACCGGAATGTCTTCTAACTTGCACGCCTCGGCATTACATACTTCAGGTTCTTTGGAAACCGCTTCGCCGAGGTACAACGTTTGACGCCCGTGAAGTGGAGAGTCCAAGTGAACACTCCTGTTCTCGATGTCCAGAACAGCCTTATGGAAGGTCAACCATGATATTCCCAATATGGCATTGATTCCCTGGTCTTCGAGAATGATTAGGGTGGTAGGATAAATTTTTCCACCCAAACAAAGTGGTGCTCGAGAGACGACTTCATTAGTGGATATGTCTCCACCTGGCAAATGTATAAGGTAAGAACCTTTTGTGATAGTGGTGGAGATCTGATCCCGGATCACCGTTGCCCTGCTAATGAAGTTATGTGTTGCACCAGAGTCGAATAAAATGACAACCGGCTTGTCATTTAAGGTGAACCTGCCGGCAAGAACAGGTCCTCCCTTTGGCAGATCATCGACTGACACATAATTTACTGTCCCCACTTTGGACATAGCTTTTCTTGGCTGTCCAAGATCACACTGTGGAACTGGACCCGCAGACACAATGTTGTTGCTCGGTTCAGTGGCTCCATTGACGTTGAGCTCATTGTCAATGTGAAGTGGGACAGCACTTGGTTCAGCTGAGAAATCACCTTGATCATCTTCGACCTCTTGAGGGAAAAAGTATTCTGGTGCACCTTGTTGATACTGAGGTGCATAAGAAATAATTTGCTGCTGCGGTGGAGGTGAATATGACCTCTGTGGAGAAGAGTCATCACACTCCCAGAATGATTGCACCTCTTGTGGAATCTCTCGACCGGAAGGTGAACGGATCACCAACCGATACTTCTGAGGTAGATGATTGTCTTCATCTTGTGATGAGTCCCTCTCCCTCTTTTCTTTGAGGTAGAGGATGGAATAATATTCTTGAGCGATAGCACAGCTCACAAACTCATCAAAATTCTCTTGGCTAATTTGAGCCAATTCACATCGCAGCCTAGCGGTCAGCCATCGATAAAAATGATAACCCCTCATGGATGGTGATTTCACATAGTCAGCGACATATTGAGCTAAGCGATTGAATTCCTTCGCATACTCAATAGCACTCATGTCCCCTTGCTTCAGACTCCAGAACTCATCCAGACTGGTTTGCATTATGCCCGCAGGGATGAAACGAGCACGAAATGCAGCCTGGAACTCTGCCCATGTGACAAGATGCCCTGCTGGTTGAACAGCAAGGTACTCTGCCCACCATGCTCCAGCAAAGCCGTGAAGCTGTTGAGCGGCATATAGAGTCTTCGAGAATTCGTCACATCGGATCAACCCAAGCTTGGACTCAATGACACGTAACCAGTGATTTGCTTCACAATGGTCAGCCGCCTCGGAGAATACCGGCGGTTGTGTCGCCAAGAAATCCAGATACGTGCTCTGGGTTGGCATATGACGTTGAGCTTCTCGATCTATGCCTTGCTGAACTAGAGTTTGGAGGGTTTCATTCATATTCACCATAATTCCAGCCAATCCGGTTGGCGATGGCTCTTGTGATGAAGTCGAGTCATTCCCACCTCGACTGGAACCTCCAATCTCCATTTGAGGATGTGTGCGTACCATACTGCACGAAACAAAATTTTGAGTCAATCAAAATTCTATCTCAGTAGTAAGTAAAGATAAGTAAAACATGAACATGTCATGAACTTTATGAAAGCATAACCACATTCATGTTTAAACAAATCTTAGGTACGCTAAGCTAATCAGCGGGACTACCCTGACCAGCTCATACAAACTCCAAATTTTTACTCAAGTTATCAACAGATTCTTGACTTGAGTTCAATACCAAAGTTTTAGTAAACTTCAGTAGCTTTCCTACAAGTACTTATGTGCTCCTTAAGGATTTTCCTACAGGAAGTTATGGCTTAAAAACAGAATGGTCCAGAGAGGTTTTTGCTACTGTCCTGGTTCTGAACAGTTTGCCTTCAACTGGACTTTTCACCAACTTAACGTGTGATTTTGCTCTGGAGGTCTACAAAGAAGTTGTAGAACACTTGAAAATCTTTCCAGAACTGTATCATACACCTTCTTTGGGTCAAGTTACTCAGAGTTATGCTCTGTTAAAGTCCAGCAAGAATTCCTGCCAGAAACAGAGCACTCTGTTTTTGAAAACTTGGACACCTAGTTATACTCTCATTTGAATCTTAGCTCAAAATAAGAGTTCCATAACTAATACTTGTTTCAAACTTCCGTTTTTAGTTGAAAGTTAGATCCTGACTCATTTCTTCTTAGGGAAGAGGTTATTAAGCGTAGTACGGTGTCGATGCACCGTAAGAATCTTGTCGGTACTACGTAGCCTCACCAAAAGAAAATCCTAAACCGGATTATACCGGCGTATACGTATTATCAGTGGCACTAAGACGGTCTCTCGCACACGTGTACTACATGGGATACGTACGTGGTTAGTACCTGCAGAAGAACACTCAATAGTGGTGCACTCAAAGGTTGTTTCATTTCAGGCAGTTCCATATTTGAAAGTAAATACAAACGCCCGTATCATTGCCATACGGCCGTCCTTGAGTTAAGTCACGTCTCAAGGTATGTGATCGTGTTTCAACACCACACGACGGGGAACCCGAGTATGTCATAAACGGGTCGTCACGGTTGGGAATGTTATCAACCCAACGGATACCACCTACTGCCCTGTAGGGCACGCCGATGGCAAGCGCTGCGTATGTCCTCCTGGGCTACTTCTAGACGAACACACTATCGCGTTACTGACCACACGATGGGGTCTGCACTTACTTGCCTAATGCACGCTAGGGATCAGCGTTTCATATGAACTCAGGAACATGAAGAGTCCAAGAGTTTCATATTAACGTCTCACACAAAGCTGTGAGACCTATCCCTGAACCACTTTCCTCGTCAGGGGAGCTAACCGAAATTGAACCGCTTTCGGTGGCGTTCCTTACCATTCTTACCTGAGCGTAGGTGCGCCGTTACATAATGAAAGTTCAGAATTAAAACACATATGTTAGTCTTGCCACTTTAAGTAACTACACTACTATAGTTCTTATGTGGGCCTAATATCGTTTCCTCACCGTATCCTAAGTTTTTATCGTAAAACGCTCCTTATTCCGTGCGCTATTACCAATGCGGCTCTGATACCACCCTGAGGGGGCCCGGCCTCCGATCACGGGGCCGTGCCGCCTCGCCTGAGGAATCGCATTGGGTGGTGCCGTGTTATGCGGCATCCAATAGCACACATATAAGGAACACAGTATTACATAAATCAAAGCGGAAGTTTACAACTGTTCTTTGTAAATAATTAACATAAAATAGCTACAGCGGAAGTCTATAAATAGCTCACGATGAATATCTAAGAAGCACTCGAGAAGAGATCCAGCCCGCGGACTCCTCTCGCTAGCAACACGAAGGCATGACAGCGGCTAGGTTCCCCAAGTGTGACATGACTCGGAAGTTTCTGAGTCTCACCGGACAACCTTCTTTATAGCGTCGAGGTTTACCTGCAAAACCACTTATATAGCAAGAGTGAGCACAAAGGCTCAGCAAGACTTAACCGTCTCTCCTAAAGCATGGAACTCTATATGAAAGTAACCTAAGACCTAAGCCTGTCCTTTGCGAAAAGACTCGCCTACGAGTTCATCCTTAACTTTCAGATTTTAGCCATGATAGTAGTGACCTTGCGCCCAGCAACATTAGAATTCCACAATCAAACAAGAAACGCTTCATTCCAATGTCACTTGTCCCAAGGTGGAAAATTAACTTTAGTTTGCTCTATTCTCTACTTCAAATATGGTTTTCATGCAACTTTAACATAATCATAGCAGCAATTATACTTTTGCAAACTGTTTCCACACAAGTTGATTAACTACATCACAACACAGGGAGCAAGCGGTAATCAATAACTGCGATGGACGGTGATTCGAATCAAACACTACTCGGATAACTCAACACATACGCCCGCTTCTGAAGACCCAACTCTGGCATCCTTCATTACGTCGTATGTAGCAACCTTTCTCAGGACACTCGACTGTAGAACCGGTCGCGCCGTCTCGGGCTCATAGGTCTAACGAGACGATGTGGTATGCCTCTACAATCCAGTGAACCTGGTACATCGGTTTCCTGATTCCCATATGTCAGTAAGCATCCGGTACACAACTCAATACCTGCTCCTGGGTGCCGCACACGCATCGGTCCTTAACCGACACAGGCAAAGCTACTCGACCAAGACCTCGTCTTGTCGCTGCCTAACCCTCCTGCCCGGTCTCATCTTTGGAAATGTAACTTTAGTTTGCCCTCTTTTTCCATCTACACCCAGGTAATCCCGTCTATAACTCGCGAGTAGATTCCAACTACTCGTCTTCTACCGGATGCCCTAGTCTATTTAGCATGGCCTTATTCTACAGCGATGACACAATTCTACCCTTGACCTCAGGGTTCATGTTTGGTTATGCAAGTGGAGTACCACACATCCTTGACCTAATGCACATACAAAACTTGACCAATAGTAGTGAACAAAGGGAAAACTTTAAAAACAACTTAAGTGCAAACCGGGGTTGCCTTGGTTTTGCAGGTAGCTAAAGTCAGATAAGTTTGAAGTTAGTTGCTGATGCTGACTTGAAGCTTAATCCCTGCCTTCTTGCTCCTTGATTCAATCTTCACTCATCCACGTTTAACCACTACACGTTATGAATATGCATACATGTTTAATTATAAATCCTTTTGCTAACAAGTGCTAAAGACAAGTTTGAAACTGGAACTTTGTTTAAGAATTTAAAATGATACTGGGGTGGTGGTTTAGGTGGGTGTTTGAGTACTATCATCAAGTGATAAGTGAGGTTCATCACTTGGGTGGGGGATCAACTAATGGTTGAACAGAACACTAATGATCCAGTGCCCCGATGGAGCTGGAAATTTTCTTGGGAGTTCCCTGTCACAAGAAAGTCCTCTGGACCAAAATTCAGAACATTTCAGAGTGGATCACCCAGAACAATTCCCTAAGCATTTAGGCAAAAAAGAATTAATTCTGATTAAATTTGCACTTTCATGCAAATTCAAGTGAACTATAATTTCATACATAGCTCAGGGAGTATGCATGAATTTTCCTAGGATTTTTGGAGCTAAGGAATGGCTAGAACTGAATTTCTAAGTTTTGGATATCTTCTGAAAATGTTTCTGTATTTATTTGAATACAGAAACTTGGAATTAGAATTACCCTAACTAAATCAACTCCAAATGAGCTGAAACTTTTACAGGATTCTCCTAATATCCTAAAGAATATTCTGGCAAAATTTAGGGAATTGTGGATGAACCAAACTCCCTCTAAAATTCTTTTGCTGGAAAGCTTTAAAGAATTCTCCAGAATTTTCTATTGGCTTATTGGGTTGCATATTTGGATAGATCCTTTCATCCTGAATCCAACCCAATTTGAATCACTAAATTTGGAGCTTCCTAGCAAAAGTTATGGGGTTCTAAAGTTTGAACTAAATCTGGAATTCAAATTAAATCGAGAAATGTTCAAACTCTGCCTGTGGGTCCACCCTACACGTGTCAGCCGCTGGAATCACGCCACACGGGGCCACAGACTACTTCCCGCGCCACCACACCGGATCCTGGAGCCGCAGCGGATCGAAGATTTAAAATATCGCCACTGACAGGTGGGACCGGCCGGTCGTCTTCAACCTCGGGCCGTTCTCTTTTTCCCGCGCCGCCCCCTCGCCGGAAGTTCATCGGGGCTCGCCGGAGTCGGCTTCCCGGCCGTCTCCCGGCTCGGTACTCGCCGCCTGGGGGTTTTAAGGGGCGAGCAACTCATATACGGGGTCAGCACAAGCTAACGGCGCTCGGAACTAGGTCGGCGACGTGCGCACCCTTCGGTGAAGCTTCGGCGCCGTGGTCCGAGCATCCTATCCTGCCAAAGGGTCAGAGAATTTGCTCTCAAGCATCAGGGAGTCATGGGGGTGCTCGGCTTTGGCTCAAACTGGATCGGTAACAGCTCGAGATGGGGTCTCACCATGCCCCCGGCGGTTCCCGCCATGATCACCGCTCGAAAAGCTCAAAATTAGCTGTAACCACGGGGTTTCTAGCTAGGGTTGTGGAGGGGATCGGGTCGCTAGCCAGTCTAGTTTATTTGTGCATGATTTGATGAGCTAAGAACGAACAACAAATAAGAATTCTGGGTTTTCATACCGGATCATCGGTCTGGGGCCGTCGGTGATATTTTCCCGAATTCTCTCTCGGTGGTTCACCGATTTGCTTGAAGTTTGGGGGTGAGAAGAAGGGTTCACCAGCGCCCCCGGAGGTGGCCTTGCTTGGGCGTGGAAGTGCCTGGATTAGGCTGTCCATGAGCGCCCCAACTCTCGGTGAAGTGGAATCGCTGCGGCGACGAGCCGATTTCGGGTCGGGGAGGCAGCAACTCGTGGGATGCTGTACTTAGGAAGTGGAGGACGAGCTCACCGCATGGTTTCTTGGCTTGGCTGGCCTCTGCACGCTCGGTTTCCTTCAGTTCCCGGTCGATCGCCCGAGGCGGCAGCGTCCTCGGTCCTTTTGTTGTGCGAGGGCGGAAAGGCGGCCGAGGCGTAGGTGATGAAGCAAAAGCCCGCACGGGAGGAAGGGTAGGCGTCCAGGCAGCTCTCCAGCGTGCTGCTTCGGTGAAGAGGTGGCAACCGCGTGCGCTCGGTGGCGCCGGGAGCGACTTCGGTGGCTCTGGTGGAAACCAATACACCGTGGTAGACTTAAGCAGCAAGTTATAACCCCCACCTCTCTATGACAAGTGGGGCCCACAACTCCCTTCTGCCCCAAAAGATCTCCAAATTTTTGGCACATGCAAATTCAGCCCTGAGGTACTCACATTCAAAAGTTATTTGGCAATTTGACCAGTTGTGCCTCAATTTCGAATTTAAATTCAAATTTGGGTGAAATTTACAAGTTCCTTTGATATTCATATCAAAGCACCTCCAAATTTGCTCAAAACTTGGCTCCCTCATAATTTGGACCTGAGAAACTCAAATATATCCTTTGATCCTTGAGTTGGCTTCTGCAACTACAGCTTCTCCAACATCAGTTTGAATTTTTCCTTTTTGGAGATGGCCCTCCTCTTTTTGGAAGTGACCCTCTTAGTTCAAACTGAATTTCAAGTTTTATTGCACATGCCAACACTTTCATGAATAACACAAAAGTTTTTTTAAGTCCCATTTCTTGTATATAAACTCAACTTTATTCATAGCTCAAGTTTTCTATTTACAAGTTTTGGGACTTTTACAGTGTGTAGCTCGGTATACCCAGTGATGAGCTAATACCCGCGAATTTTAGGATTTGGGATGGCTCGGTCCTAAGAACACCGAAACTTTCCCGGGGAAATTCTCCCACGACAGTGCATGAAACAATGAACGGTTTGGACTAGCAGGACCAGCACCTTAGGGTGGTTGTCTCTTGTGTTGATCATCGGGCATGAGGAGGCCTGTGTCTCCCGGACGTTGGCGACCAGAGGGAGGCGAACTCAGAGCGAGTTGCTGCGGTGGTGTGCGGCAGAACAGAGAATGCGTGAGGGGAGAAACGGAGCATGGCAGGAGCGCACGTTTTATCCCTTCGGTCAGTGATCTTTTCTCCCCCCCCCCCTCACCGAGCAGGAGCTGGCCTGGCTGAGGCGGTCGGGCGCCGACGCCATGGCTGGCTGGTGCGCGCTCTCGGCCGAGAGAAAAATCAACCCGAAGACTTCAGTGTGAAGGCTACTGACAAGTGGTTCCCTCCCCTCTAATGCTTTTCTAATTTTTTCATCTCTGTTTTTGCTGAAAATATCCCCAGCTACTCACAATTGAATGTGAGACTTAACCTCCAAGTCATTGTTTGAATTTTATTTCCTAAATGTGAAATTGGTTTGGCTAAATTTGCTTCACATTTGAACTGAAATTCAAAGTCAGTTTTGAATTAATGCAAATTTAGCTCCCGACAAGATGAAGTCCAATGAGGATGAAAATTGGTGGGCTAACTCAGAAAAATGTGCTGAGTTAGAATATGAAGCCAACTTTTGAATTCCAGTGATGAAAGTTGCTGCAATTTGAATTTACATTCAAATTGCCCCCTTTTTCAAATGCCTCCAAAAGTGCCTCAAAAAGTATTGGATTTGCATGAAATGTTGCCTGAGCCTTCCCAAAGATATATATGGTATAGGGGTGAGCTTAACCTTTCATGTTCATGTGTAGCAATCCTACTTTTTGGAAGTTAGGGCTTTCCCCTCTAGTCACCCTTTTGATGGTAGTTACTTGCTCTTCACAAGTGTTCACAAGATATCCACAAGATGAGCTGTGGTGTTGTGAGGTGATGAACAAATTTTTGCAAGTCACTTTCTTGGGCTTTTACATCCCTCCCCCCTTAAAAGAATCTCGTCCCGAGATTATAAAAGAAGAGACAACGATGTAATTAGGAACTCACCCGTGCTGAGACGTCATGAACTCCGGGTAGTTTGAGCGAAGGAATTCCTCGCTCTCCCACGTCGCTTCTTCGGTGGTGTGGTTGCTCCAGAGTATCTTGTAGAACCACAGCGTTCAGATACGCGTGGTCCTGGCTTTCTCATCAATTATTGCCACCGGATATTCTGCATACGTCAAGTCCGGTTGCAACTCGCCGATGTCTTCGGTGGGAACAGCAGCAGTATACTTCAGACATTTTCGCAGTTGTGAAACATGGAAAACATCGTGAACACCAGAAAGAGATGCCGGTAGTTCCAGTCTATACGCCACTGGTTCACACTTCTCGGTGATGGCATAGGGTCCAATGAAACGGGGAGCGAGCTTCCCCTTCATGCCGAACTGGTGCACGCCTTTCATCGGAGATACATGGAGGTACACGTGCTCCCCGACGTCAAAGTGCAGCGGTCTACGCCTCTTATCAGCATAGCTTTTCTGCTAGGATTGAGCGGCCTTCAAGTTGGCTTGAATCATCCGAACGCGCTCTTCGGCGTCGTTCACCACATCAACCCCGAATGTGACCTTTTCACCGGACTCGCACCAGTTTAATGGGGTGCGGTATTTACGACCGTAGAGAGCTTCATATGGCGCCATCTTGATACTCTCCTGATAGCCGTTATTGCACGAGAATTCCGCCAACGGTAGGTGATCATCCCAGTTTCTACCGTGATGGATGGCACATGCCCTCAACATGTCTTCTAGCACCTGATTCACCTTCTCTGTTTACCCATCTGTCTGAAGGTGATAGGCGGAGCTCCTAATCAGCTTAGTACCCAATGCAGCGTGCAACTGCTCCCAAAACGAGACACGAATAACGCACCCTGATCTGACACTATGGTCTTGGGTACTCCGTATAAGCTTAGAATTCTCGCTATGTACAGCTCCGCGTACTTGCCGGCATTGTAATGTGTATGCACAGGAATGAAGTGAGCCGACTTGGTTAATCGGTCAACGATTATCCAAATGGAATCACGCTTGTTGGAAGTCAGGGGTAATCTCACAATGAAATCCATGCTCACATCTTCCCATTTCCATGCCGGGATTTTCAGGGGTTGCAGCAGCCCTGATTTCTTCATATGATCAGCTTTCACTTGTCTACACGTATCACACTCGGATACATACTTCGCCACTTCCCGCTTCATCCGTGTCCACCAAAATTACTTTTTCAAATCTTGGTACATTTTGTTGCTGCCCGTATGAATGGAGTATTTAGACAAGTGAGCTTCATCAAGAATCTTCTTCCTCAGCTCCATATTCCGGGGTACGACGATGCGGTCATTGAACCACAGCGTCCCCTCATCATCTTTCCGGAATCATTTAATTTCCCCGTTATCTATCCGTCTTCGGAGATGTGCCATGCCCTTATCAACTTTCTGAGCTGCAATGATGTCCTCCCTAGTAGTAGGGATGAGAGCAAGTTTGTAGAGTGATCCATAAGGAACCAAGTACAAGCTCGCCTCTTCCTCCTCCACCGGTGTGGTAATGAATCTCAATCTCATAGTCTTTGATTAGTTCTAACCACCTCCTTGTGATGCCCGGCCCGGGAATCACAGTGGGTGGTGCCGTGCGATGCGGCACCCAATAGCATGCACGAAAAGACGATAAGAACATAACGGAACCATTTTGTTACTCAATATAATTTATTTTACAACATAATGTACACACGCAGCGGAAATTAAAATTTGCTGGACAAACTACTCACTCTCGACCCTAACTACGCCGAAGAGAAGTCGTTCAGCCCGTGAACGCTTCCTACTAGCTTCACCAAAGAAAGGCAGCGGCTAGGTTTCCGATGAGTTGAACAAACCGTGAGGTTCATCGTCTCACCGAACAACCCTCTTCATAGCAGGCATCCTGCTACCTGCAAAAACAACTCAGAAGCAACCGTGAGCACTAAGGCTCAGCAAGACTTAACCGTCACTCCTAAACATGTAACTCTAAATGCAGGGGTAGTAAGATAGTAGGAACAGGAATTTGCAAAATGCAGCTTGACTAAACTTGATCCTTATATTCAGATTCTTATAGCCTTCATTTTAGTGGTCCTCACGCCTCACAACATCGGAAGTCCACAATCAAACAAGAAACGCTTATCCCGATGTTGCTAGCCTAAGGTGGAAATGAAATTTAGTTGGCTCTATATCTACTTCAGTCAAGGTTCCAACACAGTGATTAATCCACAAACAGCAAGTTAAGAGACTTAGTTCATCTTCTTACTAAGTCACGGCCAGTGGGCAAGTATGCTCAATCCTCTTCCGCGAGCGACGGTGATTCGAATCAATAACAACCCGGAATACACGACACATACACTCGCCTCGAAAGACTCTCTCAAGAGCTCTTTCTTACGTTGTATGCAGCAACCTTTCACACGACACCCCGACATAGAAAAACGCTTCGCGCCGAGCAGGATGGTCCTCTACGCGGACACGTCGAAGTTGCCCGCTAAAGGATTTACACCTCCCACCTTCTCAACGCCATTCCCACGCAAAGGATGAGTTTCTATATCACGGTCCATCGAGTTACATCGGTTTCATGGGTCCCATACCCCACTATATATCCGGTACAGCTCAATCTTGTCCAGCAGCGCCGCATACATACGTTCCTTAACCGACACGGACGGGGCTACAACCAACCTCCACATTTGCCTTACCATCCCGGTCCAGGCCAAATGTGGTCTCAAGCATTGTCACACCCATCGCAGGTCGAGACCAACCTTGAGCGCTCTATCCTACAGGAACATCCCCGTCCCCATCTCATTTTCATGAGGGTGCTCTTATCATCAAACATCTCGCGAGTAACTCCATTACTCGACCTTTCTCGCGAGGAGCTTTTTACTACTCGACTTCTACCGAGCTAGCTACAACATTAGCCTAGCATCTACAACGAGGCAAAGCCTACACTAAACCTTCTAATGAGGGATGTAATAGGCATGCAAGTGGGTTTCAAGCATCCTAGACATAATGCACAATATCAAGTCTAATAACCATGAGGTGAAGTAAAGCAAAATTTAAAACGGTAACGATATGCAAACCGGGGCTTGCCTTGCTCAACGGTTTTGTTAGAAGCTAGGAGTTAGTCTTCCTCCGGAGAATCCGCCAAGCTCGTCACGAGATGGAGATCCTCGCTGCGGAGTTGAGTCCTCGTCGAATGTCGACGTCACGTGCTATTAAGATGATTTATGCACATGTATTCAAAAGCAATTTAGAAAATGATTCAAAACTGTTGTACCTTAACTCACACCTAAAAGAGATAAACAACAGCAAGGTTTCTGTTGTTGGATCTAAACCTTAGAGAAGATGAAAGCTAGGGTGAAAAGAGATACTAGTAATCACCATGTGATTAAGTCCATTATATGAACACTTAAACCTAAAAGATGGTAGCTCAAGTTCTAGATGTCCAATGAAGCTGAAAATTTAACGACAGCTTCTATGGTAGGTATTTAGGCAGTGTGCGAAAATTTAGCTCATGAAATGGCTCAAGGTGATTACAATAATTCCTTATGTGATTTTCACTAATCTGCCTTTACCCCTAGGTATTAAGCTTTCCTATGCTGCAAAGTAGACTTTTTGTGAAGTACAAAATGTCCTGAGTCCATAGGAATTGGTTTTACCATTTTTGGAGTTTCCTACATGGAGATATGGATTTTAGAAGGATTGGGAAAAAGCTGAAAATGTCTCTGTTTCTTTTCCCATTTTTCAGAGACATAGGGACTGAACCCATCATTCGACTAATCAAATGAGGTCCAATGCCTATGAAATTTTTACTGGAGTTCAAGGAATTCCGGGAGAATGTTCTGTACAAATTTGGGAATTTTCCAATAAACAGAACTCCTGTAAAAATTCATACAATATTTTAATTAAATGAATTAATGAGCCAAATCCAGAGATTTTCATAAACATTGGCCTGCACCCCTGGATATTACTCTTTGAGAGGAATCCAACAAAATTTGTTTCACAATTTTTGGACACTCCTACACAAAGTTATGGCTCTCCAAAGTTTGAACTAAAGTGGGAAAACCTGGAAAATGTTTAAATGCTGACAGTGGGTCCCACCTGTCATCCCTAACCTCCAGACTCGCGCCAAACACACCAGTGGCGGCCCCCTCCGGTGAGTTCACCGGAAAATCAGTTCCCAGCCACCTCCAGACCCCCTGCTGGCCGCCCCCCCATATTTCCCCACGCTGAACACGTTGGTGAGATCGCCGGCGACTGAAACTCGCCGGAAAACAGGGCGCACCGGCCACAGCAAACCCTAGGGCTCCGGCGAGGTCTTGCACGGTGAATTTTCCACCAAATGGTCTGTTCTTGGGCTCTACAGCATTAGGGAATCATGTAGAAGACCGGCATAAGGTCTAAACAAGCTGGAGAGGGCTCTAAGCCTATCGGCACCGTGCACCTGATAGGGTCCAGCGGCATACCCTCTAAAAGAGCTCGGATTGCTCACTCTACACTCAATTTCTTGGTCTAAAATCGATGGAGTAGGTGTGCTAGGAAGTTAACATCCTGTGTGTGAAGTTTGAGACCCAACAAACACAATTTGAGGACGAATTTTACAATTCCTTACCTCAAGGTCCGTTTCTGCCGCCCGGGAGGAAAACTTGAAATTCTCCCTCTGTGATCAATGGCTAGGGCTGAGCTTTGGAGGTGAGCAACTAGGCTTGTATGTGCACATATGGGGTGGCTTGCTTGGGCGTGATCCCTTCTGGTTTGGGCTGTCCAGGGCGTCCAGTTCCAGCTTCTTCAGTTTCAGTTCGGGGCAGTGGAAACTTTGCCGTTTCTAGGCGCCGGTGAGCTCGGGACGGCAGAGGAAAGTTGTCAGCCGGATAGAGCACTCCTGGGCGAAGGTTTTTTCTGTAGGGAGCTCAAGCAAAAGTCGCTGGTTTTGCTGGGGCGATCAGAGGAAAACAGAGAACACGGCAGCTGTTTGTGTTTCACGGGAGCACCCCCACAGAGGCTGGGCTCAAGCTGGGAGAAGCAAAATGGTGCTGTGGCACTCGTGTGAGGTGATGAGGATGAGCAGAAGACGATCCAGCAGGAGGTGGCATCGGTGAACGAGCAGCTGCTGTCGCACGCTGAGGAGTAGAGCACGTCGGTTTAGAACAGTCTATGACATGTGGGGTCCACAGCCACAATTCTCACTCTTATCCCCATTTCGATTTAAAATAGCAAACGAGCTCCGAATTTGATCAAACTCGGAGGATAGGTCAAAAGGGTTATGAGGAACTCAAATCTGAAATCAGATTTTGAAATTGAGTATGTTTGGTTAAAAATTCAAATTTAAGTTTGAATTTGAATGTGCCCTCATTTAATCCTATGAATAAATACTATATGAAACCTAAAATTCTCCAAATTTGAAACTTAGGCTCTTGAATACATGAGAAATGCATCTATGCTCTCACATATGGGCCTTTGTACAATCTGAATAGGGGAATCCTTTCAAAAGAATTCAAATTGCATTTAAATTTCCTCCACTCTACTCATAGAGAAGGTGCACATGAGTTAGAGTTTTTGGGAGTGTAATTCTTTCCCCTAGGTTAACGTGTGTTGAGCATGGGCTAGAGGAAATTTTTAACTCCTCACATGTCCATTTGTGTGTTCATCATTTCATGTGACACAATTATAGCCTTTCTTCGCCTTAACTTTGTGTTTATAAGTTGAAATCAAACTTTACAAAAGTTAGGGCTGTTACATTCCTCCCCCCTTAAAAGAATCTCGTCCCGAGATTACAAAAAGAAAGAAGAAGGGGGAATGACTACTGGACATATGATACAAACAAGTCGGGAAAATTTAAACGGAGAAATTCCTCGCTTTCCCACGTGGCTTCATCAGCGGTGTGGTTGCTCCACAAGACTTTGTAAAATCGCAATGTCCGATTTCTTGTGGCGCGAGTCTTCTCGTCAAGAATCTGTATCGGATACTCAGAATAGGTGAGATCCGGTTGAAGATCCTCAATTTTCTCCATATGAACTGTGGTTGGGTACTTAAGACATTTCCGCAGTTGAGAGACGTGGAAAACGTTGTGAATACCCGAAAGCGACGTCGGTAACTCCAGACGATAGGCCACGGGTCCGCATATCTCAGTGACAGCAAACGGCCCGATGAATCGCAGAGCAAGCTTTCCCTTCACTCCGAAACGATGAACCCCTTTCATCGGAGAGACACGAAGATACACATGGTCCCCGATGTCGAAGTGAAGAGGTCGACGTCGTTTGTCTGCATAACTCTTCTGCCGAGACTGAGCAACCTTTAAATTGGCTTGAATCACTCGCACTTGTTCCTCGGCTTCATTCACAAGATCAATCCCGTAGACTACTCTCTCGCCGGACTCACACCAATTCAGCGGTGTGCGGCACTTCCGGCCATAAAGAGCTTCATATGGGGCCATCTTGATGCTCGATTGATAACCGTTATTATATGAGAATTCTGCTAACGGTAGATGGTCATCCCAATTCTTCCCATGATTGATGACACATGCCCGTAGCATATCCTCCAGAATCTGATTTATCCTCTCCGTTTGACCATCAGTTTGCGGATGATACGCTGAACTCCGAATTAACTTGGTTCCCAAGGAAGCATGCAGTTGCTCCCAAAATCTGGATACGAACAACGCACCTCGGTCAGACACAATGGTGTGGGGAACCCCGTGTAAACACACGATTCTCGAGATGAACAGCTCCGCATACTTCTTTGCCACATATTTAGTATGGACTGGAATAAAATGAGCGGTCTTGGTCAAATGATCGACGATTACCCAAATAGAATCATGCTTGTTGCTGGTCATGGGTAAACCGACGATGAAGTCCATACTTATGTCTTCCCACTTCCATGCTGGAACCTTCAGCGGTTGAAGTGGTCCGGCTTTCCTCATATGGTCGGCTTTAACCCGCCGACACGTATCGCACTCGGATACGTACTTCGCAATCTCTCTTTTCATCCGTGTCCACCAGAACTTAGATTTCAAGTCCTGGTACATCTTATTGCTTCCCGGATGAATGGAGTACTTGGATAAATGTGCTTCATCCAGTATCTTCCTCTGCAATTTCATGTTCCGGCGTACAACTATACGGTTGTTAAACCATAGAGTACCATCTTCATCCTTGCGGAACATCTTCAATTCACCGCTGTCCACTATCCTCCGGATATGAGACATACCCCTGTCTCTCTTCTGAGCCTCTACAATCTCATCTCGGAGTGTAGGAATAAGAGCGAGGTTGAACAGCGATTCGTACGGAACTAAGCGCAGGCTTGGTTCTCCTTCTTCATTTGCAGCCATGGCTAAATGGTGAACGTGGGCTTTCCGACTAAGTGCGTCGGCAACCACATTCGCTTTGCCCGGATGGTAATGAATTTCATGTTCATAGTCCTTGATCAATTCTAGCCATCTTCACTGCCGCATATTCAGTTCCTTCTGTGTGAAGATGTACTTCAAGCTTTTGTGGCTAGTGTAGAGATGTACTAGATTGCCTAGTAGATAATGTCTCCACATTTTCAATGCTAAGACCACTGCAGCTAGTTCAAGGTCGTGTGTCGGGTAATTCTGCTCATGACCCCTGAGTTGTCAGGATCCATACGCGACCACACGTCCTTCTTGCATCAACACACAACCCAAACCAATGCCGGATGCATCACAATAGACATCAAAAGGCTTCGTGGTGTCCGGCTGGGCCAAAACTGGAGCTGTAGTGAGATACTTCACTAAAGTTTGAAAAGCTTGTTTGCATGAATTGCTCCAATCATACTTGGTACTTTTCTTCAACAGCTACGTCATAGGTTTAGCGACTTTGGAGAAGTTTGGAATGAATCTCTGGTAATAACCCGCTAAATCTAGGAAACTCCTCACTTCATGAACAGATGTTGGAGATTTCCAATTCAGCACTTGCTCGATTTTACTTGGGTCCACAGCGATGCCTTCCGCTGAAATAATATGCCCAAGAAACGGCACTTTGCTGATCCAAAACTCACATTTACTGAACTTTGAATAAAGCTTGTGATCTCTCAAACGTTGGAGTACAATACGCAAATGTTCAGCATGTTCTTCTTCTGACTTTGAATAGACCAAAATGCCGTCGATGAAAACCACGACGAACTTGTCTAACTCCGGCATGAACACAGAGTTCATGAGATAAATAAAGTGAGCTGGAGCATTGGTCAACCCAAAGGACATGACAAGATATTCATAAAGACCATATCTTGTTGAGACCGCCGTCTTAGATACATCTTCTGCCCGGATATTTATCTGGTGATATCCGGACCGAAGATCCATCTTGGAGAATACCTTAGCACCCACTAGTTGATCAAACAAAATATCGATGCGTGGTAGTGGATACTTATTTTTGATAGTGACAGCATTCAGTGGACGATAATCTACGCATAGTCTCAAAGTCTCGTCCTTCTTCTTCATGAAGAGTGCGGAACAGCCCCAAGGTGATGAACTTGGCGTATAAAACCTTTGTCCATGAGGTCATTAAGCTGCTCCTTCAATTCTGCTAGCTCCTTCGGTGCCATTTTGTATGGTCGCCGAGAAATAGGTGTTGTTCCCGGTGCTAGTTCAATCTTGAACTCTACATCACGTTCGGGTGGCATGCCCGGCAAGTTTTCGGGAAACACATCTGGATATTCACATACCACTGGAATATCCTCAAGTTTAGGAGCTTCAATCTGATGCACTGCTGCAACTTGTTGTGATGGATCCACAAGATTCAATGTGTTGCAACTGTGTATTGGGGAATTCAGTTGGACAGTTCGAGAGCTGATGTCAAAGATAGCTCCATAATGTGTCAACCATGACATCCCCAAGATAATATCAATCATTTGGCCTTTGAGTATGATAAGGCTCGCAGGATAGATGTTTCCACCCAAACATAAAGATGCCCGTGATACCATTTCATCTGTTGATATCTTGCCTCCGGGTGAGCTGATATGAAACGGATGCTTAACTGTGCTAAATGGAAGATTATTCTTCAGCACATAGTCTCTGCTAATAAAATTGTGGGTGGCCCCGGAATCAAACAAAATGAAATGGGATGTTCATGTAACGTGAACATGCCCGCTAACACTGGTTCGCCTTTTGCAATGTCCTCAATAGAAGTATAATTAACCCTGCCAGCTTTTGAAAGATTCTTCTTTGAAGGTTCACGGTGCTGATCTGAGCATTGATGAGACGACACATAAGTGTGGCTCTGCTCAGCTCCACGATGGTTTCGTGCTGCAGAAATCCTCAGCTCTCCACTAACACGAGGTGGAGATAATTCTTGCGTAGCTGGTTGCGGTAGGGTTGCACGAATAATTTCTGACCGTTGTTGTTGAGGTGGAGGCTCATAAGTGAGTAACTCCAGCCGTGGTTGTGAGAGTTGCACCACAGGCTGAATTTGTTGCCTAACTGGCGAGTAATACCGCACTCGATAGTTCGGACGATCCTCGATGTCACTGTTTGGCGGTATACTTCTTTTCAGCTCCACTTCACAACGAAGATGCATGTCTTCTTTAATGATAGCGGCATTTACCAACTCATTGTAAATGCCGTTATTGAACAAAGTCACTTGTTCCTTAAGTTCGACATTCAAACCTCGGAAGAAATACTCACACTTCAACGCTTCCGAGTCAACCATATGAGTTGCGTATTGCATCAAGTCTTCAAACTCTTTGAAGTACTCGTACGCACTCCTTTCTCCTTGCTTTAACTCCAGAAAGTCTTGATACTTTGTTCGTAGAATTCCCGAACAAATGTGACGTGCCCGGAAAACATCCCAGAATTCATCCCACGTCACTCGATGACCTTCAGGAAGAGTAGCGATGTACTCCGCCCACCAAGCTCCAGCGGCTCCGTGGAGTTGTTGAGCGGCAAATAGAGTCTTCTGATATTCATCGCACTCAAGCATATCAAACTTGGCTTCAATACATTGGAGCCAATGAGCCGACTCCAACGGTTCTTTCGCTTCTGAGAAAACCGGTGGTTGTCTTGCTAGAAAATCCAGATAAGTGCTTGGCGGGGGATTTGCTGTAGTGTCTCCTGTCGTATGCTTTGTCGCACCAACAGATCCAGAGACTCAGCCATCTTTGCCAAGATTTCCACCAATCCGGTTGATGATGTCGGCACTTCTTGTCATGGCGAATTACTTTCGCCGTGACTCGACTCACCAACCTCACTCCTGGAATGAGCACTATCCATGCTGCAAGAGTGAGCAATTTACGGTTAAAATTCAAAGTTTAAACTCAACTTGAATTCAAAAACATTAACCGTAAAAACATCATATATATATATATATATATTACAGCACTACACAATCTAACCAGGGTTTAGACAATTCTGATATCTATCAAACTCGAGCAAGTTTGTCCAAACCCTTAATTCCAACAGTAGGACAAACTGAGAAATAACTCAAGAACATGTTATGGAGCTTAGAGAAGTCTGAAACATCCCTGTCCACAACAAGTCTTAAGTTACATAGGCAATAAGCACTACTCTGTTCAGAATGACCAATTGGTCTTAACCCCAGAATTTAAATATGAAAATGGCAATTTCATATCTCAAGTTGAATATCAAATTTATAGTTAACTTCAATATATTTCCAACGAGTATTGATTTGCCTTCATATCAGTTCTGGATCAAAAGTTGTGATATTTCAAAGTTAACAGAAATCTGGAACAATTTTGACAGCACCTCCTTTGAAAGTGGCTGTTTTGTCTACCAGATTTCATACAATTAAACTCCAAATCTGGAGAAACTTTGAACTACAAAGTCGTAGCACATATCACAAGCTTTCCAACGGTGTATTACTTGACCATTAGAAATTTTTCTATAGAAAGTTATGGTCGAAATACAGAAATTTAAAGAGAGTAATTTGTGTCTGCCCTGTTTTTGGACAGTTCACACTCATCTGAGAATTAGATCCATTTGGAGGGTGATTCTGATCTGGAGTTCTACTGAAGAGTTGTAGAATACTTCAATTTATTTCCATAAATATATCACTCACCTCCATTGGTTTAACCAAACAAAAGTTATGTCCTGTTCAACTTCAGCAATTCTGCCGAAAACAGGGGAGGTTATTCCTAAGTCTTGGTGAAGGAATCTATACTCCCAATTGACTCTTAGTTCAATATAGGAGTTCATTACCCCCTAATGGAATCCTAGACTCCAAATTTACTCTTTTTTTTCAAACCTTCTTTTTCA
This sequence comes from Neostapfia colusana, assembly GCA_030760725.1. Lineage (NCBI taxonomy): Eukaryota > Viridiplantae > Streptophyta > Magnoliopsida > Poales > Poaceae > Neostapfia > Neostapfia colusana. The sequence goes on along the minus strand of JASWHV010000009.1, from coordinate 33,978,629 downwards.
TGCAGTTCAAAACACATCACGGTACTACGTTTCCTCACCAAATTAAAATCCTAACCAGCTTTATACCGGCATATACGATTCAAATGGTGGCACTAAAACGATCACTCACAAACGTTGTCTACACGACATGTACTAACGTGGTTAAGGTACCTGCAGAAAACCACTCAATAATGATGCACACAATGGTTTATCATTTCAGGCAGGTCCATATCATAGTAAAAACATACGTCCCGTATCATTGTCATACGGGCCATCCTTGAGTCAAGCCACGTCTCAAGGTACATGATCAGGTTATTCACCACCCGACGGGGGATCCACACCTTTGCAATAAAGCACACCGGTGGAACAGCGCTTCCGTAAGCCTCATAGGACATGAAGAGTCCTAGAGAACATACTTCGTGTTACAAACCACACGATGGGGTCTCCTCCTCTTGCCCCTGGGTTTGCGCACTGGAGGCTAGTGTCATTCATATGTCTCTAAGACATGAAGAGTCTTAGAAAACATATTCACTTCCCGTCCATTGCTGAACGGGACATCCCACACTGCTTTCCTCGTATGGGTGAGCTAACCGAAATTGATCCGCTTTCGGTGGCGTTCCTTACCATTCTTACCTTCACGTAGGTGCGTCGTTACAGAATTGAAATACTGAATGATAACACACTGTTAGCTTGCCACCTTAAGTACTATGCTAATAATAATCCTTATGTGGGCATACTATACGTTCCTCACTCGTATACTCCTAAGTTTTCAAAAATATGCTCTTTTCATGCGTGCTATTCCCAATGCGGCTCTGATACCACGCTGTGATGCCCGGCCCGGGAATCGCAGTGGGAGTGCCGTGCGATGCGGCACCCAACAGCATGCACGAAAAGACGATAAGAACATAACGGAACCATTTTGTTACTCAAGATAATTTCTTTTACAACATAATGTACACACGCAGCGGAAATTAAAATTTGCTGGACAAACTACTCACTCTTGACCCTAACTACGTCGAAGAGAAGTCGTTCAGCCCGTGAACGCTTCCTACTAGCTTCACCAAAGAAAGGCAGCGGCTAGGTTTCCGATGAGTTGAACAAACCATGAGGTTCATCGTCTCACCAAACAACCCTCTTCATAGCAGGCATCCTGCTACCTGCAAAAACAACTCAGAAGCAACCGTGAGCACTAAGTCTCAACAAGACTTAACCGTCACTCCTAAACATGTAACTCTAAATGCAGGGGTAGTAAGATAGTAGGAACAGGAATTTGCAAAATGCAGCTTGACTAAACTTGATCCTTATATCCAGATTCTTATAGCCTTCATTTTAGTGGTCCTCACGCCTCACAACATCGGAAGTCCATAATCAAACAAAAAACGCTTATCCCGATGTTGCTAGCCTAAGGTGGAAATGAAATTTAGTTGGCTCTATATCTACTTCAGTCAAGGTTCCAATACAGTGATTAATCCACAAACAGCAAGTTAAGAGACTTAGTTCATCTTCTTACTAAGTCACGGCGCAGTGGGCAAGTATGCTCAATCCTCTTCCGCGAGCAACGGTGATTCGAATCAATAACAACCCGGGATACACGACACATACACCCGCCTCGAAAGACTCTCTGAAGAGCTCTTTCTTACGTTGTATGCAGCAACCTTTCACACGACACCCCGACATAGAAAAACGCTTCGCGCCGAGCAGGATGGTCCTCTACGCGGACACGTCGAAGTTGCCCACTAAAGGATTTACACCTCCCGCCTTCTCAACGCCATTCCCACGCGAAGGATGAGTTTCTATATCATGGTCCATCGAGTTACATCGGTTTCATGGGTCCCATACCCCACTATATATCCGGTACAGCTCAATCTTGTCCAGCAGGGCCGCATACATACGGTCCTTAACCGACACGGACGGGGCTACAACCAACCTCCACATTTGCCTTACCATCCCGGTCCAGGCAAAATGTGGTCTCAAGCATTGTCACACCCATCGCAAGTCGAGACCAACCTTGATCGCTCCATCCTACAGGAACATCCCCGTCCCCATCTCATTTTCATGAGGGTGCTCTTATCATCAAACATCTCGCGAGTAACTCCATTACTCGACCTTTCTCGCGAGTAGCTTTTTACTACTCGACTTCTACCGAGCTAGCTACAACATTAGCCTAGCATCTACAACGAGGCAAAGCCTACACTAAACCTTCTAATGAGGGATGTAATAGGCATGCAAGTGGGTTTCAAGCATCCTAGACATAATGCACAATATCAAGTCTAGTAACCATGAGGTGAAGTAAAGCAAAATTTAAAACGGTAACGATATGCAAACCGGGGCTTGCCTTGCTCAACGGTTTTGTTAGAAGCTAGGAGTTAGTCTTCCTCCGGAGAATCCGCCAAGCTCGTCACGAGATGGAGATCCTCGCTGCGGAGTTGAGTCCTCGTCGAATGTCGACGTCACGTGCTATTAAGATGATTTATGCACATGTATTCAAAAGCAATTTAGAAAATGATTCAAAACTGTTGTACCTTAACTCACACCTAAAAGAGATAAACAACAGCAAGGTTTCTGTTGTTGGATCTAAACCTTAGAGAAGATGAAAGCTAGGGTGAAAAGAGATACTAGTAATCACCATGTGATTAAGTCCATTATATGAACACTTAAACCTAAAAGATGGTAGCTCAAGTTCTAGATGTCCAATGAAGCTGAAAATTTAACGACAGCTTCTATGGTAGGTATTTAGGCAGTGTGCGAAAATTTAGCTCATGAAATGGCTCAAGGTGATCACAATAATTCCTTATGTGATTTTCACTAATCTACCTTTACCCCCTAGGTATTAAGCTTTCCTATGCTGCAAAGTAGACTTTTTGTGAAGTACAAAATGTCCTGAGTCCATAGGAATTGGTTTTACCATTTTTGGAGTTTCCTACATGGAGATATGGATTTTAGAAGGATTGGGAAAAAGCTGAAAATGTCTCTGTTTATTTTCCCATTTTTCAGAGACATAGGGACTGAACCCATCATTTGACTAATCAAATGAGGTCCAATGCCTATGAAATTTTTACTGGAGTTCAAGGAATTCCGGGAGAATGTTCTGTACAAATTTGGGAATTTTCCAATAAACAGAACTCCTGTAAAAATTCATACAATATTTTAATTAAATGAATTAATGAGCCAAATCCAGAGATTTTCATAAACATTGGCCTGCACCCCTGGATATTACTCTTTGAGAGGAATCCAACAAAATTTGTTTCATAATTTTTGGACACTCCTACACAAATTTATGGCTCTCCAAAGTTTGAACTAAAGTGGGAAAACCTGGAAAATGTTTAAATGCTGACAGTGGGTCCCACCTGTCATCCCTAACCTCCAGACTCGCGCCAAACACACCAGTTGCGGCCCCCTCCGGTGAGTTCGCCGGAAAATCAGTTCCCAGCCACCTCCAGACCCCCTGCTGGCCGCCCCCCATATTTCCCCACGCTGAACACGTTGGTGAGGTCGCCGGCGGCTGAAACTCGCCGGAAAACAGGGCGCACCGGCCACAGCAAACCCTAGGGCTCCGGCGAGGTCTTGCACGGTGAATTTTCCACCAAATGGTCTGTTCTTGGGCTCTACAGCATTAGGGGATCATGTAGAAGACCGGCATAAGGTCTAAACAAGCTGGAGAGGGCTCTAAGCCTATCGGCACCGTGCACCCGATAGGGTCCAGCGGCATACCCTCTAAAAGAGCTCGGATTGCTCACTCTACACTCAATTTCTTGGTCTAAAATCGATGGAGTAGGTGTGCTAGGAAGTTAACATCCTGTGTGTGAAGTTTGAGACCCAACAAACACAATTTGAGGACGAATTTTACAATTCCTTACCTCAAGGTCCGTTTCTGCCGCCCGGGAGGAAAACTTGAAATTCTCCCTCTGTGATCAATGGCTAGGGCTGAGCTTTGGAGGTGAGCAACTAGGCTTGTATGTGCACATATGGGGTGGCTTGCTTGGGCGTGATCCCTTCTGGTTTGGGCTGTCCAGGGCGTCCAGTTCCAGCTTCTTCAGTTTCAGTTCGGGGCAGTGGAAACTTTGCCGTTTCTAGGCGCCGGTGAGCTCGGGACGGCAGAGGAAAGTTGTCAGCCGGATAGAGCACTCCTGGGCGAAGGTTTTTTCTGTAGGGAGCTCAAGCAAAAGTCGCTGGTTTTGCTGGGGCGATCAGAGGAAAACAGAGAACACGGCAGCTGTTTGTGTTTCACGGGAGCACCCCCACAGAGGCTGGGCTCAAGCTGGGAGAAGCAAAATGGTGCTGTGGCACTCGTGTGAGGTGATGAGGATGAGCAGAAGACGATCCAGCAGGAGGTGGCATAGGTGAACGAGCAGCTGCTGTCGCACGCTGAGGAGTAGAGCACGTCGGTTTAGAACAGTCTATGACATGTGGGGTCCACAGCCACAATTCTCCCTCTTATCCCCATTTCGATTTAAAATAGCAAACGAGCTCCGAATTTGATCAAACTCGGAGGATAGGTCAAAAGGGTTATGAGGAACTCAAATCTGAAATCAGATTTTGAAATTGAGTATGTTTGGTTAAAAATTCAAATTTAAGTTTGAATTTGAATGTGCCCTCATTTAATCCTACGAATAAATACTATATGAAACCTAAAATTCTCCAAATTTGAAACTTAGGCTCTTGAATACATGAGAAATGCATCTATGCTCTCACATATGGGCCTTTGTACAATCTGAATAGGGGAATCCTTTCAAAAGAATTCAAATTGCATTTAAATTTCCTCCACTCTACTCATAGAGAAGGTGCACATGAGTTAGAGTTTTTGGGAGTGTAATTCTTTCCCCTAGGTCAACATGTGTTGAGCATGGGCTAGAGGAAATTTTTAACTCCTCACATGTCCATTTGTGTGTTCATCATTTCATGTGACACAATTATAGCCTTTCTTCGCCTTAACTTTGTTTTATAAGTTGAAATCAAACTTTACAAAAGTTAGGGCTGTTACACTCCTTTGCCTCATATTCAGCTCCTTCTGGGTGAAGATGTACTTCAAGCTCATGTGGTCGGTGTAGAGATGCACCAAATTCCCCAGGAGATAGTGCCTCCACATTTTTAACGCCAAAACCACAGCAGCAAGTTCAAGATCATGAGTTGGGTAATGCTGCTCATGGTTTCGAAGTTTGCGCGAGCCATACGCGACCACATTTTCTTGCCGCATCAACACGCAGCCGAGCCCGATACCAGAAGCATCAGAATACACGTCGAAAGGCTTTGTTGTATCCGGTTGAGCTAAGACCGGGGCTGTTGTGAGATGCTTCACTAATGCTTGGAACGCTCCTTCACATGCTCGAGAGTGCGGATGAGCACAGGGATTTACATGGTTCGGGCCGCCTGAGCGTAATACCCTACGTCCACGGGTGTGCTTGGTCTATTACTTTTGCGTGAGCGCTTGTGCGTAGTGTGATCTGGAGTGCGTGGAATCGTCCCCCTTGTAGGGTGGTCACCCCGTTCCTTTTATAGTTCAAGGCCGGGGTGGTTACAATGAGGTTAGGGCCTGACAGGTGGCCCCAAAGCTTTAAGTGTCCTATACACGATCTAGGGCTTCGTCCTCTCAGTAGAGTAGCTGGCGGGTGAGTAAAGTCCCTCCGTCTGGCGCACTGAGCGCCCCTGACCGCATGTCATGTGATGATGAAGATGTCATCTTGTTGCCGTGTCTCTTCGCCCTGCTTGGGCGGCTTAGTGCCGTTGGGCGGCACTGTATTGCTGTCATGTCTCGTCGTTGTGTCTTGTCACTGTTATGGCGATCGGGCAAAGGACGGAGGCATGTGTTGCGCGCCATGCTTCTGGGGAAAGAGCGAGCCTTGAATGCGAAGCCTGATAGCGCACTTCCTCCTTGACTTCGTCGATCCACAAACCATGACGGATCGTGGGGCACGTGGTGGCTCTGGTGCCCTTATCGATGGGCCTGGTGTCTAGGGACACGTGGTGGCTCCGGACCTCACCTCAGTGGGGAGGCTTGGACCGGAGCCCGGGACACGTGTCAGCACCGGGACCGTCCTACAGCGGGGAGGCAGCTTGGAGTCGGAGAAAACGTGGCAGCTCCGGACCTCACCTCGACGGGGAGGCTTCAGGTCGGAGCCCTGGGAACGTGTCAGCTACGGAGCTCAAGCGCACGCGGTAGCCCCAGTGCTGACCATGGGGTCCAAAGCACGTGGCTTATGCTGGGGCCCACCTCAGCAGGGGGTGGAGCCCAGGCTGTCTTTTACCCACTACACGGGGGTACCCGGTTTGCTAAGTACCGACAAACACCATGATAGAGATACCCATTAAGAAATTACTTGTGAATGTACCCCTAAAAGGAAAGTTCAATATTAATCTTGCAGGGAGGAAGTTTTCCATTCCCATTCTGCGTTCAAAGAACACATCAGAAGAACCTCCCCTCCAAGATGAGCCAATCAAGGAGGTTAGGACTCTTCAATATTTGAATCCTCCTAAAACTGATGGAGAAGAAGATTTCATTCTAGGAGAGGATGAACTTCAGGAGATATCTGAATTGCTCAAAGAAGAGCCCCCGCCAAAACCTCCGATTGAGCTAAAAACCTTGCCTCCTGGTCTACGTTATTCTTTTCTAAATGGCGCTCTGGAAGCCCCTGTCATCATAAGTGACAAAATTTCAGACGAGGAGACTTTCAATCTCTTAACTATTCTGGAAACACATAGAACCGTGTTTGGCTACTCACTCCAAGACCTCTAAGGAATTAGCTCTGCTCTTTGCACCCATCACATTTCGATTAACCCCAAGAGTACACCCTCCAGGGAAACCTCAACGAGGGTTAAACAATGCGATGCGTGAGGTGGTTAAGAAGAAGGTCTTGAAACTTCTGCACGTCGGGATTATTTATTTTGTTCCCCATAATGTGTGGGTCAGCCCGGTCCAAGTAGTGCCGAAAAAGGGAGGAACGACGGTTGTTAAAAAAAAAGAAGAATGAGTTAATTCTTCAACGAATCGTCATGGGATGGAGGATGTGCGTAGATCACCAAAAGCTTAACAAGGCAACAAGGAAGGATGACTTCCCACTACCTTTCATTGATGAGATGCTTAAGCGGTTGGCGAAACACTCCTTCTTTTGTTCCCTTGATGGGTATTCAGGATATCATCTAATTCCTGTCCATCCTGATGATTAAAGTAAGACCACATCCACATACCCCTATGTAACATTAGCCTACCGGCGAATGTCCTTTGGGATGTGTAGTGCACCATCCTCATTCCAGAGGTGCATTAAGTTGATCTTTTACGACGTGATTGAGGAGATCATGAAAGTTTTCATGGAAAACTTCTCCGTCTATGGAAAGGCCTTTGATCACTGTCTAGAAAGTTTAGACAAGGTCTTACAAAGATGTCAAGACAACTTTCACATCCCACCAACATTAAGGGAATCTATAGCTTTTTAGGTCATGCGAGGTTCTCTAGACAATTTATCAAGTATTTTTCCAAAATCGCTAGACCCCTCACTAACTTATTAGACAAGCATGCACCCTTTTATTTCGACGGAGAGTGCCACAAGTCATTTGATACTCTCAAAAAGGCACTCACGTCAACTCCAATCATTCAGCCCTTGGATTGGATGCTGCCATTTGAAATCATGTGTGATGCTAGTGACTATGCTGTTGGTGCGGTCTTGGGCCAAACCAAAGATAAGAAGCATCATGCCATAGCCTACGCTAGCAAAACTCTGACAGGAGCAACTCAATTCTGCCACAGCAAAGGAGCTCCTGGCAGTAGTTTGTGCTATTGATGAGTTCAGATCCTTCTTGGTTGGAGCAAAAGTCATAGTCTACACAGACCATGCTGAATTGAAATTTTGCTCACCAAAAAGGATTCTAAACCAAGGCTAATTTGATGGATTGTCTTACTTCAAGAATTTGATTTAAAGATTAAGGATAAGAAAGGAGAGAGAATTTTGTCACAGATCATCTCTCGCGTGTGGAAGTCACACAAACCATGGACATACCCATAAATGACTTCCTAGGCAGACATCGTGAACTTTATGGCCATGGGGTACGTGCTACCAGGGGAAAACAAAAAGAAACTCATCTTGGAGAGTAGAAGACACCTAAAGGACAATCAAAACCTATATAGAGTATGTGCCAACGGACTCCTTAAACAATGAGTCCCCACAATCGAAGGCACCAAAATCATTGAAAAACCCCATGCCGGCCCTACGGAGGCCATTAAGGTGTTTATCGTACCCAGTAAAAGATCTGGCAAGGCAGATTCTTTTGGCCTTCTATGTATGAATACACAAAATAATTCAGTCACCGATGTTGGAAATGCCAAAAGCATGGAGGAATCACTGCTCGCAATGCAATGCCCCTCACATTTAATGTCCAAGTAGAATTATTTGATGTGTGGGAATTGACTTCATGGCACCTTTTTCAATGTCCTATGATTGCGAATATATTCTAGTGGTCGTCGATTATGTATCCAAATGGGTAGAAGCAATCGCTTGCAAGCATTCTTCAAAGCAATCCCGGTAATTGTTTTATGAAATCATTTTTCCGCTGTTTCGTAATCCCCACATGGTTATAAGTGACGGAGGGTCTCATTTCATAGATAAGACCTTCCGGAACTTCTTGAGGGAGCTTGAAGTCCAGCATAACATCGCTACTCCATATCATATACAAACAGGTGGCCAAGTAGAAATATCTAACAAGCAGATCAAAAACATTTTGCAAAAGACTTCCTTGGAAATGAGAACCGGTTGGAAGCACGAACTACTCGATGCATTGTAGGCATATCGAACTGCTTACAAGAAACCTAACGGCATGTCTCCTTTAAAACTTGTCCATTGGAAGACTTGTCATCTCCCCCATAGAATTGGGACATACATCTTACCTGGCCATAAAAGGTGGAACCTGAACTTCATTGAGGCTGGAAAGCGCCGATTACGCCAAATTTCTGAACTTGAGGAATGGAGGGATAGGCGTACCATAGTGCTAGGATTTATAAGAAGAGAACCAAGAGGTGGCACGACAAAAGGATCACGCCTATGGAGTTTAAACTCAGAGATAAAGTTTTGCTTTTAAATTCAAGGGTTAAACTCTTTGGACACGGGAATAGAAGTAAATGGGAAGGACCATGTACTGTAATGGAGACTGTCGGTACCCTACAGTCCGGGTACCGCCATGTGGAGGGAAAAATATAGCCATGGCCCACCTCCCTGCTGAGGCAGGCGCTAGCATAGCCCCGTTCCCTTGGCCTCAAGGTCATCCCCGGTCCGAGCCCTTGGCTCCGGTCCGAGCCTCCCCGCTGAGGTGAGGTCCGGGGCTGCCACGTGTTGGTGGGTTCTAAACATCCTCCCTACTGAGGAGGGCTCTGGAGCCAACACGTGCCATTGGCTCTGGCCCAAGCCTCCTCGCTGAGGTACGGTCTGGGGCTGCCACGTGTTGGTGGGCTCTGAACCTCCTCCCTACTGAGGAGGGCTCCGGAGCCGATACGTGCCCTTGGCTTCGACCCGAGCCTCCCTGCTGAGATGATGTCCGGAGATGCCACGTGTCGGTGGGCTTCGAACCTCCTCCCTACTGAGGAGAGCTCCAGAGCAGACACGAGCCCTTGGCCCCGGACCATGCCTCCCTACTGATGTGATGTTCGGAGCTGCCACGCGTGCCCGGGCTCTGAACCTCCTCCCGACTGAGGAAAGCTCCGGAGCCGCCACGTGTCCCACGACCTGTCATGGGTCGTGAGTCGACGAAGTCAAGGAGGAAGTGCACTGTCAGGCCATGCATTCAAGGCTCGTGCCTTCCCCAGAAGCATGGTGCACGGCGCATGCCTCCGTCCACCACCCATTCACCATTACGGTGACAAGACAGAGCGGTGAGGCGTGACAGCGGTACAGTGTCGTCCAACGACACAGAGCCGCCCAAGCAGAGCGAGAAGACGCGGCGACAAGACGACGTCTTCATCATCACCTGCCACATGGACAGGGATGCTCAACACGTCAAGCGGCAGGACTTAACTCCCCCACCGACTACTCTACTTAGAGTTGTAAAAACCCTAGATTATGTATAGGGATTTTACAGCCTTGGGGGCACCTGTCGGGCCCCGAGCCACATTGTAACCACCCCGGCCTTGGACTATAAAAGGACCGGGGTGTCCACTTGACAAGGGGTTGGTTCCCACACATTATCAACCCTAGCACATTACGCGCAAGCAATACAACAAACACTCCCGTGGATGTAGGGTATTGCGCTCCGGTGACCCGAACCACGTAAATCCTGGTGTTTACCTGCTCTCTCAAGTTGGATCGCTCTAGGAACGTCAAGCCCCTCCAATCAAAGAACCTCTACGGGCTGCTCCAGTAGTGGTCCGGGGGGAGTTTCAAAGCAAACACTCCGACATTTGGCGCTCTAGGTAGGGGGCTTTTCATGCTCTCTAGGCAACCATGGTGAACATCACCTTTCTCGGCGAGACTTCTCACCCTACTCGCCGCCATCTCCAGGTGGGAGACGACGAGGCCACCTCCCGCTCCAGTGCAGGTAGGTCTGGCCAGGCAGGTGCCCAGAAGGTCATCATTCCTGCGGTGCCCACGACGCCTAGGTCTGGCCGGGCTGGTTACCAAACAGCCGGCACGCTCTATGTAATGTACAGGAGTTCTTCCGATATATCGTCCTGGCGAGCCGTCAAGACCCTGCGTAATGTGGCAGCGACTGCTCCAGCCCCTGGGCTGGCGCCACACAACAAGTGGATGGAAACGCCGATCAACTTTGACACCTCTAACTGCCCCAAGAACATGGCGGGTGCTGGGCAGCTGCCACTCCTAGTCGCCCCGACCATCTCTAACGTGAAGCTCTACCACGTGCAGATCGATGGCGGGGTGGCTCTCAGCGTTATCAGCCTCGCAGCTTTGAAGAAGTTGCAAATCCCGATGTCTCAGCTTACCCCCCCCCCCCCCCCGAGAACATTCTCGGCGGTAGGCCGGGACCCTATCTTCTCATGCGGTAGCATCTCCCTCTCGGTGACATTCGGGACGTCTAAGAACTACAGCACAGGGAGCGTCATCTTAGATGTTGTGGAGGTCATTCTCCCCTTCAACGCCATAATCGGCAGGTCGGCACTGTACCGATTTATGGCAGTAGCCCACTACGGCTACCTGGTCTTCAAGATGCCAACCCCGAGTGGCATCCTCCAGATCCACGAGGACCACACTGCTGCTGTCTCAGCGCTGGAGAAACTCCAAGCGTTGGAGGCTGTGCAGGAAGGTTGCCTCCGGTCAAGCAGAAGCAAGCCGGCCGCCTCCAAGCATGCATCAGTGAGGGATGACATCTGCACCCCGTGTGCAGCCCTCATATGGCGAGGACGTACCAGTCAAGGTCGTCCAAATCGGCCCTAATGTCACCCAGACCACCCGGATCGCCAGGGGCCTGGGAGGCAAATAGGAAGATGCGCTCGTCACCTTCCTCCGGGCGAATGTCGACGTGTTTGCCTAGCAACCATCGGAAATGTCTGAGATCCCTAGGGAGGTGATTGAGCACCAACTGAAGATCCATCTCGACGCCCGACCGGTCCAACAGAAGCCTCGGAAGCAATCCATCGAGCGGCAGAACTTCATCTGTGAAGAAATCAAGAAGCTGCTCGATCCGGGCTTCATCGGATAGGTCCAACATCCATGATGGTTGGCCAACTCTGTTGTCGTCTTCAAGACTGGCGGGAAGCTACGCATGTGCATCGACTACACCATCTTCAATAAGGCATGTCCAAAGGATCCACTCCCTCTCCCCCGTATAGACCAAATAGTTGATTCTACATCCGGCTACGATCTACTGTGTTTCCTAGATGCATATTCAGGTTTCCACCAGATACCTATGTCTAAGGAAGATGAAGAACATACCGCCTTCATCACAGTAGATGGTCTATACTGCTATGTGTACATGCCTTATGGTCTAAATAATGCTCTTTCCACTTTTGTGCGTGCAATGCACTAGACGTTTGGGAACCTCATTTGGGACCTGGTCGAGGTTTATGTCGATGACATTGTAGTGAAGGTTAAGTCGCAAGAATCTCTGCTCAACAACCTAGCCCTAGTCTTCGACAGACTGTGTTCCACACACACGAAGTTGAACCCAGACAAATGTGTCTTCGGGGTCTCTGCCGGGAAGCTGCTCGGTTTCTTGGTCTCACACCGAGGGATCGAATCTAATCTAGAGAAGATTAAGGTGATAGAACTGATGCGGCCCCCCTGCCCGCATCAAGGATGTGCAAAAGCTTACCGAATGCTTGGCTGCGCTAAGTCGGTTTATGTCTAGACTGGTCGAGCGGGCTCTTCCATTCTTCAAGCTTCTACGCAAGTCTGGTCCATTCATATGTACAGAGGAGGCAGATGAGGCGTCCCAAGAGCTAAAGAAGTTCCTCACAACGCTACCAGTCATGGTGGCCCCTGAACAAGGCGAGCTACTCCTCCTCTACATCGCCGCCACAACCGAGGTCGTGAGCATGGTTCAGGTCGCGAAGCGACCAAAACCCTGCCGCCCTCAAGTTCCAGAAGAATCTTCTGCTGCTGTTGCTCTAAAGCCCCAGGGCTCAGACTCTGCAGGAAATCCTTGGGATGGGGAAGTAATCAGGCCCCAAGCGGGTAGACCTGATGATCGATGCATATCTAGGTCTGATCTCCCAGAATGTAGTACCGGACCCAGGGGCCTGGGGGCCCTGAGTCCCGGACTTTCCCAAGGAGAACTAGTCAGGTCTCAACCATCTAGACCCGGCAAAATGCGTGCATATGGGTCCGAGCTCCTAGAATGCAGTCCCGGACCAGGGGGCCAGGGGTCCCCGGATCCCGGACCTCACCAAGGAGAACTGATTGGTCTTCAGACGCCTAGACCTGACACCTGGTGTGCACCTTGGTACGAGCTCCTAGAGTGCATTCTCGGGCCCCGGGCCCGGGGGCCGAGTACCGTACCTCTACAAGAAGATGCTTTGGACCCCTCTGGGAGGGTCCGAACCATCCAGCGTCCGATCTACTTTATCAGCGAGGTCCTCCATGATGCCAAGACAAGATATCTGGAGGTGCACAAACTGCTTTATGCAGTCCTCGTTGCATCAAGGAAGCTGCACCATTACTTCCAGGCTCACAAGATCTTGGTGGTTACCTCGTACCCATTGAGAACCGTCCTCCACAGCCCCAACGCCACTGGAAACATAGCTAAATGGGCAGCGGAGTTGGTGGAGTTCGAGCTTGACTTCTTACCGCGCCATGCGGTGAAAAGCCAGGCGTTAGCTGACTTCGTGGCAGAGTGGACTCCACCACCATGCCACCCAGGGGGCCAGGACATCAGTGAACCAGAGCCTAGAGCTCTGGTCTTCACTGGGCCCTACTGGACACTCTACTTCGACGGCTCCTTGCGGCAGCACGGAGCCGGAGTGGGGGTTCTGCTCACTACACCAACCGGATAGCAGTTCAAGTACATGGTGTGACTTGACTTCAAGGCGACCAACAACATGGCAGAGTATGAGGCTCTCATCTTTGGGTTGAATACTGCGCTGTCCCTCGGCGTCCAGCAGTTGTTGGACAAGGGTGATATTCAATTGATCATCAAGCAAGTTAAGGGAGAGTTTTGCTGCAACGACCTACAGCTTGCAGCATATCTCCTCCAAGTACAGAAGTTGGAGAAGGACTCCTTATCCTTGGACTTGTGCCATGTTCCCCGTGCCAACAATACAATAGCCGACGACCTGTCAACGAAGGCTTCCACTTGGGCTCCGGTACCGGAGAGGGTCTTTGAAAGGAAGTTGTTGCAACCTACCGCCTGGCCAGCCGAACCAGATGAAGGGTGTGGGATAAGCACCTCAAAGCTGGCGGTCCCGGCGGCCATGTTACCATGGCGCTCGCCAAGGATCGTAAGCGTCACCGGGAACTCCGTGCAACCCGGCGCTCAAGATCCAAGTGCTCAAGTAGCTCCTGATGCATGGATCACGGAGATCCGGGACTACTTGAAAGACAATTTCCTTCCTGATGAACGTGTATCCGCTAAACGGATCGCTCAGTTGGATAAGAGATACACACTGGTAGAAGGGGATCTCTACCGACGTGGCGCTAATGGCGTCCTATTGCGGTGCATAACCCGGGAGGAGGTATGCGACCTGCTCGTAGAGATCCATGGAGGCGAGTGTTGGAACCATGCATGTTCCTGCACGCTGGTCGGTAAAGCCTTCTGGCATGGCTTTTACTGGCCGACAGCTCTCTAATATGCTGTCGACCTAGTCAAGAGATGCAAGGCATGCCAGTTCCATGCTAAGCAGATCCGCACACCAGCTCAGATGCTGCAGAAGATCCCACCCTCATGGCCCTTCGCTGTGTGGGGCTGGACATCTTGGGACCATTCCCCAGATTCGTCAGAGGGTACCGGTACCTCTACGTCGCTGTAGACAAGTTCACCAAGTGGCCGGAAGCGACCCCTGTAGTGACTATCAACAAGCAATCAGCAGTAAAGTTCATCAAGCCAACAGTCTACCGGTTCAGGGTCCCGAACATAATCATCACCGACAACGGGGCCCAGTTCACCAGTGCAATATTCCAAGACTACTCCAAAGACCTCGGTATCCAAGTTTGCTATGCTTATGTTGCTCACCCAGAGAGTAACGGTCAAGGAAAAAGAGCAAACGCTGAGATACTCAGTGGACTCAAGACGCGCACCTACAACAGCTTGAAGAAGCACGGTGCCAATTGGGTTGAAGTGCTTCCGTGTGCACTGTGGGATAGCCGGAAGCCCCTCAATCGCTCGACAGGGGAAACAACCTTCTTCCTAGTGTATGGGTCTGAGGCCGTCCTCCCCTCGGAAATCACCATGGGCTCATCCCGTGATCGAGCGTACGACGAAGCCACGCAAGACCAGCTCTGGCGTGAAGATATCGACCTTGTTGATGAGCGAAGGTGGCAAGCAGTACTCCGAAACGTGCGATACAATCAAGCGCTTCGGTGCTACCAACGGCGGTTCGTGCGAAGTAGACAGCTTGAGGTGGACGACCTAGTGCTACGGTGAATACTTTTTTGGGAAGGGGGAACAAACTCTCCCCTTGCTGGGAAGGACCCTTCCAAGTGACACAAGTATGCCGCCCCGGGTGCGTACGCCTAGCCACAGAGGATGGGGTACCTCTACCCAATCCTTGGAACATAGAACACCTCCGTAAGTTCTATCCTTAGGCAGCGGTGGGGTTTTATTTTCTCTGAAAGGGTGTCATAGAGTCTAGGAATGGCGCTTAGAACAGCTAAGTCCCGGAGGAGTCCAGTCACACCCGACATTTTTGATGGATCGCTGCCTTCTAGTACGGCTTGTTTCCTCCTTTGAGAAAGAGCCTGAAGTGAGAAAAATTTGCCTTGTCCTGTGCATCCTCCCTTGACAGTTTGTGCTTCCTCAAGCATATCAACTATAAACAAGCAATCCATGGGCCCTTGGACCTAAGGTCAGCCCTAGAGCTGCCACGTGCGCTTGAGTTCCGGAGCTAACACGTGCCCTGGGCTCCGGCTCGAGCCTTCCCACTGAGGTGAGGTTCGGAGTTGCCATGTGTCCCCTGGCTCCGAGCCGCCTCCCGACTGAGGACGGCTCCGATGCTGACACGTGCCCTGTGTTCCGGCCCAAGGCTCCCCGCTGAGGTGAGTTCTGGATCTGCCACGTAACCTTCTGAGACAAGCTAAAGACAAGGACCGATCTTCCCTAGGTTCTTATTCCGCTAAGGACCCGGGAGGAGTGGTAGCTGCACTGCCGGGGCGACCTGGGTCCTTACGCTGCTAAGGACCCGAGGAACAAGCCCAAGACATCGGCAAGGAGCTATCCACGTCGGTTAAAGTCATTCCGGACCCTTGCACTGCCAAGGGCCCGCAGTCTACATCAACAATACAAGACAAAGAAAGACCTGAAACAAAGAAGCTTTCCTCAATGACAGAGTTTTGGCATATAAAAGGGGATACAAAACGACTAAGGAACTCAACAGCTACAAGTTGAGCAATCTCCTGCTCCGTGGCATACTTGGTTGTCCCCCAAGCCGATCTCTCCACAGAGAGACAGTCACCTACTGTAAGACCGAGGACAGCAGCAATGCATGCTGGACCGAGGCAACAATGACATCTAGTGTCACGTGGGCCAAATGCCATCTATGACGGATTTGGTTGTCCACGACAGTACCTGGAGGAAGGCTTGATCACTCTGGACTTAACCTTCCTCCGGTGCCGGCAGGTAACCCATCTTCGGCGAGACGCCTAGGGGACATTCCCCACACGACACTGGCGTAGTGGACTCCCTGCGAAGTCAAGGATCATGTCCCCGACGGCCTCCATTTCCATCGGCATGCCTTTAGGATGACTTGTGCTTCTATCCGGGACCGTCAAAGAGAGGGATGCCTCAGAGGGCCGCACTGAAGGCCACACACACACGAACATCTCGCAGAAGTGGACAAAGATGGCTACTGGTGTAAGAGCGTTTGGTGGGTGAGAGTGCTGAGAAGCAGAGGCCTCTAGCGTGCAAGAGGAGAACAAAGGCCACATGGTGAGAGGGGGTTCCATCCAACATTGGAACACCTCCTTTTACACACATCCGTGACCTTTGGCAGGGCAACAGGGATGGCGATTGGGCTTCCACCTCTGCATGCCACGGGTTATTCGCTTCCCCCAACGATAGGTTGGACCCGGGTCCACCCGTCAGGCACCGGGGGTTGGGCGGATAACCCCCAGGAACGTCCCACAGTTCCCAAGGAGAGCGGTGCAACCAACCCATTGGTTGCCACAGTAAGTGCCCCGAAGCAACCCCTCGGGCATGACGCCACTCGGCTCCCGCTTTGATGTGAAGGACCTAGGTCCACCCGTCAAACACCGAGGGCCATGCGAGTAACATCTCGAGAACGTCAGGCGGTTCTCGGGAAGTGCGCGCAGTGGAATTGTGGCGATCAACCCGTTGGTTGCCGCAGTAAATATCCTGACAACCCCTCAAGCACGTCGCCTCGGCACTCGCCCCCCATGACGGGTAGGGTCCAGGCCCACCGGTCAAACACTGGGGGTCAAGCGAGTAACACCTTGGGAACGTTCGGCGATTCCCAAGGAATGGGTCGCAGGCCTACCGCTAGGCAACCCCTCGAGTGCGTCGTCATGGCCCGTCAACCAAGAGTGAACATGATGACCCACTGCCGCTTCGCCTGGCAAAAACACCCACTACGCCAAGGACGTGCCGCCTTCTCATCTCCCGGGTATGACCACTCGTCCACAACGCGAAAATCTCGCCACCGTTTCGGTTCCCAAAACATAGGTTTCAAAACTACCACGCGGGAAAGATGGGGGCCCCACCTGCGGGCTCAATGCCTCTCCTGAGGTGGGCCTAGGGGCCACTGTCGGTATCTTGCAAACCTGGTACCCCCGCATAGTGGGTAAAAAGACAGCCTGGGCCCCGCCTCCCCGCTGAGGCGGGCCCCAGCATAGGCAACATGCCCTAGACCCCATGGCCAGCCCTGGGGCTGACACGTGCGCATGAGCTCCGGAGCTGACACGTGCTCTGGTCTCCGGCCCAAGCCTACCCCTGCTGAGGTGAGGTGCGGGGCTGACACGTGTCCCCCGGCTCCGAGCCGCCTCCCCATGAGACAGTTCCGGTGCAGACATGTGCTCTGGGCTCCGGTCCGAACCTCCTCGCTGCAGTAAGGTCCGGGGCTGACATGTGTCCCCTAGCTCCAAGCCGCCTCCCCGCTGAGGCCAGCTCCGATACAGACACGTTCCCTGGGCTCTGGCCCGAACCTCCCCGCTGAGATGAGGTTCGGAGCTGCCACGTGTCCCCCGAGACCAAGCCCGTCGATAAGAGCTCCAGAGCTGCAACATGCCCTGCGATCCATCGCGGGCCGTGGGTCAACGAAGTCAAGAAGGAAGTGTGCTGTTAGGCTTCACATTCAAGGCTCGTGCCTTCCCCAGAAGCATGGCACACTGCGAACGCCTCCGTCCCTTGCCCGTTATCCATTACGGAGAAAAGACAGGACGGCAAGGCGTGACAGCAGTACAGTGCCGCTCAACGGCATGAAGCCGCTCAAGAAGGGCGAGAAGACACAACGACAAGATGATGCCTTAATCATCACCTGACACGCGATCAGGGGCGCTCAGTGCGCCGGACGGCGGGACTTAACTCTCCTGTCGGCCACTCTACTCAGAGGACGAAGCCCTAGAATGTGTATAGGATTTATTTAGCTCTGGGGCCACCTGTCGGGCCCTAGGCTCCATTATAACCACCCCGGCCTTGAATTATAAAAGGACCGGGGTGACCACCCTGCAAAGGGTTCAATGATTTGGCAACCCAAATCACACAACACACAAGCACGCGCTCAAGCAATAGTACAAGCACTCCTGTGGACGTAGGGTATTACGCTCCGGCGGCCCAAACCACGTAAATCTTGGTGTCCATCAGCTCTCTCGAGCCCAGGTCTTGTAGAGCGGCAAGCCCCCTCCGAAAAAAGAACCTCGTAGGCTGCT
Organism: Neostapfia colusana; assembly: GCA_030760725.1. Lineage (NCBI taxonomy): Eukaryota > Viridiplantae > Streptophyta > Magnoliopsida > Poales > Poaceae > Neostapfia > Neostapfia colusana. Next base: position 33,960,186 of record JASWHV010000009.1, on the reverse strand, counting down.
TCCGAGCACGCCGGGCAGCTCACACTCCGACACCACAGACATTTTTCATGTAGAGAAGCATTTAAAAAAATAAAGAGAGGAATATAGAAGTATATAAAATAATAAAGGAAATAAAAATATAAAATAATGAAAATAAATAGAAATAAAAAGAAAGAAAAAGAAAAAAATAAATAAAATAAAATAGCCAAACCTGCCCGCCCCCAATTTTTCCCCAAAATTCACCAAGTTCCCCTCTCTCCTAATTTCCCTGAATTTCCCCAATTTTCCCAAAATTCCCCACATTTCGGGGGGGGGGGGGGGGGATTTCCCCCCAAATTGGCCGCACCACCTAGGGGGGGGGAACCCTAGCCGGCCCCCTCCCTCTTGGCCGCACCACCTAAAGGGGAGAACCCTAGCCGCCCCCTTCTTTTTTTGTGGCATTTTTCCCCCAAATAATCTCAGCCCTTGGTGGAAAATAAATAATTAAATCACAGCCCCTAGCTCTCACCTCTTTTTAAATTAAATCTCAGCCCTTGGATAAATGAGTTGCTGAAATCCTAGCCACCCTGGCTATTTTCTCCCCCTTATAAATAAAACTCCCCCCTAGCCGCCACCCCCAAACCCCAAAATTTCTGGTCGCCGCCCTTGCTGGAGTTTGGCCGCCGTCGAAGCTCTGTCACACCTCGCAGTCGCCGAAGAAGAAGCCCCCGACAGACTTCCCTAGCCGCAGCCTCACCAATCTCCATAGAAAATCTCCAGCTGCTGCCATTGCAAGGAAGAAGGCCCTGCCGCAGGAGGAGAGGAGAAAGAAGTGAGGTTGGTTTCTGTTACCCCTCTTACCTCGTCGACGATGTTCCCACGCGCCCGTTTTCTCCACCCCCTCCGAGCAGAAATTTCAGCGTGTGGACAGACCATGTTTTGGTCAAGTTTTGACATTGGAATTGATCTACAAATTGTGTCAAGATCATAACCACGTCCACACTTGATCCCAACAGCCTTGTTCATCATAAAACCCCATGGAAGCCTACTAAAACTTGCAAGAACACGTCCAAACTGATTTTCATAAACTGCACCATAGGAATTGCATTCATCTACCTCATTGCATCTTGAGTAAAGTTTGTGCACGATAATTGATTGCTGTGATCTTTGTATGTGTGTGGTCGTGAGTAGAAGTACACGCTCAATAGGCCGTCTATGAGAAACTACAACACCAAGACTTCGAGACGCTTGAGCAACACGAACCGTGGGAGCAAGGCAAGTGCTCCTTGACCATATTGAACCTATGATTTCAAACTGTTTTGCTTGCGAAAATTGCATGCTCGTGTCAACTTGATGGGAAACCCTTTTATAGGAGTTTACTAGTTTTGTCAGCCATCCTTGTCGCCGGGAAAAGTATTGAGTCGGGTATGGTCGTTTTTTCCTTTTGCTTCGCTCAATTTACAGGATACGAGAAGCTGAAATAAAACATGTTTAGCTACTGCACTTATGAGATTAAAGATGATGAGAACTTGATGATGTTAATAAGCATGGAATCGGGGAGATCTAGGCGCTCTTGGTTCGTGGTTGTTGCTGAATGATATAGTAGTTTGCTTGCCGTAGATCTAAGGACCGGTTCATGCGAGCACATGCCAGGAAAACAGTGCCACCACAAGGCCAAATATGGGTGCGGCTTAGCTGACTAATTAGGTGTGTTGCTAGATTGTTATGGACCATTGGATGGCGCGGGGAATGGGAGTCGAGCAGGACTGCCCTGAGAACTGCATGGCACAAGAGAGGGCCCGAGGGTGGGAGGATGGAGGTTTGAGCCTGCCGGGGAAACCTCAGTGGGTTCGTACATTCTAGTAGCCCCTTTGTAAAGGCTATTTTGTGATCTCTTTGCCATACACCGATGGTTGTGTAGTGGCATAATGGAGGTTTCTCTAGTCACCGACGGGTGACGAAATCATGAACTTGTTGGTAAAGTGGTGCCACCTCTGTAGAGTGTAAAACTATCATGATAGCCGTGCTTCCGGTCACAAGCACCTGGCCAACTTCCATGATTAGAGGCAAACTTGGGTTGGTTATTCGGTATGGTTATGGTATGGTTTTCGGGACTGGTTTTGGGACTGTTTTGTGTCATGACAATGAGTTTGGTTTCGGTTCTACGAAAATGGGATGGTTATGAGTATTTATGAATATGAGATGAACTTGAGAAAGAGCATTGGTTGGTTGAGACTTGATTAATGATGAATTATGATGGAGGGATGACGATTACTTGGTTATGTTAGGATTTAACTCACCTAGATATAGTTGCTATTTTTACTATGTTTGTGAAATAAAAATTTGCTTGCTGCAATGAAACCATTTATTTCCTACCTTGTTGTAAGCTACATGTCATACTTTCCCGCACTTGCTGAGTACTACATGTACTCACCCTTGATTTCCCACATATACATCAGCTAGAGGAGAAGAGTACTTCGAGGAACAGGTGGAGTACTAGGCGTGCGCACTACCGTCAACATGCCTGTGGAGTTGAAGTTGGAGCCCGCTGTCTTAGTCATTTTCCGCTGTCGTTTAGAGTCTTCCGCTGCAAGAATAAGTTAGATATTCATGAGTGAGACATTGAGTCATTGTAATAAAGTACTTAAACACTATTTGTACATGGTTATATTATGAATTCAGTTTATGATAATTCTATGTATGTGTGATGAACATCCTGGGCACACATATGCATTCACTTTGTTCATTTTTCGGAACTGGATGTCACAGTGCGGTTCTGGGCTCAGGGGCCGGGGCCCCCCGAGTCTTGGACCCTTACAAGAGGATGCATCAAACACCTCTGGGAGGGTCTGGACTGTCCAGCGTCCAGTCTACTTCATCAACGAGGTCCTCTACGATGCTAATACAAGATATAAGGAGGTGCACAAGCTACTCTATGCAGTCCTCGTTGCATCAAGGAAGCTGCACCACTACTTCCAAGCTCACAAGATCTCAGTGGTCTCCTCGTACCCACTGAGAACCGTCCTCCACAGCCCCAATGCAACCGGGAACGTAGCCAAATGGGCTGTAGAACTGGCGGAGTTCGAGCTGTACTTCATGCCACGCCATGCGGTGAAGAGCTTGACTATTTTATGGAATAACATATCAATGCGAGGTAGTGGATACTTGTTCTTGATGGTAACGGCATTAAGTGGATGATAATCAGCACATAGCCGCGGTGTTTTGTCCTTCTTCTTTACAAACAGCACTGAGCAAACCCATGGTGTCAAACTTGGTCGTATAAAACCTTTGCTCAAGAGAACATTCAGTTGTTCCTTTAACTCAGCTAACTCGTTGGGTGCCATCCTATACGACCTTCATGAAATCGGTGTCATTTCCGGCGCATGTTCAATCTTGAACTCAACGTCCCGTTCAGGCAACATGCCCAGTAGATCATCAAGGAACACATCTGGATATTCACAGGCCACCAGAATATTTTCTAACTTCACTGTTTCCGAGTGGTTCACGGCTGCAAACTTCTTCTCACTGGCTCCCAGAAATAATGTGTGAAGACTATGCTATGGGGAGTTGAGCTCAACGGTTCGAGAATTGATGTTGAGCACAGCCTTGTGGTTATTCAACCACGACATTCTCAAGATTATGTTGATCTTCACACCCCTAAGAATGATGAGAGTGATGGGATATATTTTACCCCCCAAACAAAGAGGTTCTCGGGAGAAAATATTACTCGCGGTAATATTGTCTCCGGTTGAAGCTATAAGGTATTGACTCTTTGTGTTTGTGGTTTGGAGCTGATGTTGGACCACAAAAGATTGGCTAATGAAGTTATGTGTGGCACCGGAATCAAAGAGAATTAACACCGGTAGCTGATTAAGAGAAAACCTCCTTGCTAACACGGCTTCTCCTTCCGGAACATCTTCAATCACTGTGTAGTGAATGCTGCCCCTTTTCTGTCCTCTTTTCTGCAGATTTAGGTACGGGTCTGAATATTGAGAATATGACAGCCCACATCCTTGATTTCTCTCAGGACAATACTTAGCATAGTGGCCCATACGACCACAAGTTAGGCACAGATGTTTCTCTGGTTCTCCCGCTGACTTGTGGGTGGAAACTAGGTGTACATGGCTGCAGCAATGGAGGACATACAACTGTCTGCTGTTGCTGCTGTGGAGGTGATATAAGTTTTGACACTTGACCAGAAAAAATTTGAGAAGTTGATCGTACATGTGGACGCCATAATTCATCGGATGGTGTTCGGTATATACCAAACTGTATTTCTAGGGCACATTACTTGCGCTGTCCTGCACATCACTCGTATTCCCCTTCTCTGCTTGACATTCGAGTATGTCTTTTCTTGCATGATGGCCGTACTGACCAACTCGGTGTAATTGCCTTTGTTGAACAAGGCCAATTTCTCCCTTAATATGACACTCAGGACATAGAAGAAATAATCACATCTTGCAACTTCTGTCGTCATATAATCGGGAGCGTATTGTGCCAAATGGTTGAACCTTTTGACATAATCAAGGACATTCATCTCCCCTTGCTTTGATTTCATGAATTCCTCATGCTTGGTCTTGATAATATCTATAGGTATGTGACGAGCATGAAAAGCTTCACGAAATTTCGTCCATGCCACTTGGTGGCCTTCCGGGATGGTGGGGAGATACTAAACCCACCAAATTCCGGTAGCTCCATGGAGTTGTTGAGCGGCAAACAAGGTTTGTTGATATTCATCTCACTCGAATACTCCAAGCTTCGACTCCATTACACGAAGCCACTGATCTGCTTCCGCAGGTTCGGTAGCTTCCATGAAGATTGGCGGTTGAGTCACCAAGAAATTCAAATAGGCGTTCCGAGGTGGAACGACTTGTTGCGTTTGATGAAGCATGCCTTGTTGTACTAAGGCTTGGAGTAATCTAGTGTTCTCTTGGGTAGACTATTGGAGTATCCTGGTGCTCTCTCGGTTAGACTCGACCACTTGAGTCATAATATCCATCCATCCCGTGGATGGTGGTGCCGGCGGTGGAGTCGAATCATCACCCTCTCGGCGAAAACTTCTGGCCTTACTCGAAGAACGTGTACACACCATACTGCAAAAATACATTTCGGGATGAGTCAAAAATGAACTCAGCAGTATGTGAAGATAAGGAAAATATGAATATGTCAAAACTTTATGGAAGCAGTAACAACATTCATGTTTACAATCCTTAAAGTATGTTCAACCAGTCAACTTTTCTGGACAGAACAGACCAGTCTGCACTCAACCCAGATTTTCATATAGTTAACAGCATTTTCATAACTCAAGTTGAATACCAAAGTTCCAGTTAACTTCAATATCTTTCCAACGAGTATGTGTATGCCTCCATATTAGTTCTAGATCAAAAGTTATGATCATTCAAAATGGACAGAATTTCTGGATAAAATTTGCCAGCATCTCCTCTGAATGTGGCTATTTTTATCACAGTTATATCTGAAAATACAGTACAATTCTGAACAAACTTTGAATTACAAAATTGTTTTCCATCTCATAACCTTTTCAACGGTGTATTGTAGGACCCTTAGGGATTTATCTACAGCAAATTATGGATAATATACAGAAATGTCCAGAGAGGTTTGAGTCTGTCCTGGTTCAGGACAGTTTACATTCAACTGTACATTCCACCAGTTTGGCGTGTGATTTTTGTGAAAGCCCAGATTTACATGGTTGGTTTAGCACCAAAAAGGTGGAGGAAATTCAAATTTCTAAACTTATTTGCAACTAGTCATACACATATGATACTAGTGCAAATTCAACTCTGAATTTTTCCCCAAAGTGTGTCAAATTGCAAATTGGGTTTCACAAATGTGTTCACCACATTTGAAATAGCATCCCGGCCAAAATTCATACAATTTGGGCTTGGTTTCCTATGTATTTTAATCAATAGAAGAGGAAGGATTCAAATCCTAATTCAAATGTCCAAAAGCAATTCAAACTCTACACCCGAAACTGAATTCAGCTGAATTTAAATTCAAATCCATGACTTTGAGAGGAAGCAAAGCTTTTAGTTTGGAGACAAAGAGGGAAAATCAGCAGCTATTAGGTGTGATAGGACCCACATGTCAGCCACACTCAGACTCCAAACCAACTCTGTTTCTTTCTTCGACCAAGAGCGTGCCAGCTCCCGGCGCAACACGGCCATGAGGATTTCCACCGTGCCAGCTCCTGCTCGGCCGATCAGCATGCCAAAGGAGCTCGTCCGATCGTTTGCTCGGTCCTTATCTCCCACGCAGCAAGTGCACTGACGGTCTCTTCCCTCGCTTGCTCCTTGCTCTCTCGGTTCTCTCCCATGACAAACAACTCGACGCCGGTGCTCCTCTGTTCTCGCTCGCACAACCCGACTGAGCTCCGGTTGATCGAGCACCCCACACAGAAAAGTAGCGCCACGACGTGCCCTAGCTTTTACCCTCTCTAGTCCGGTGTTCCCTGCTCAGGGGTGTTTGCAAAATGAGGATCGACGCCGCTACTCCGAGGTGAACCCGGTGGACACACTTCGGCTCACCGTCGCCTGGGCGCTATGAGCCGCCTCTCCTCCACCTTCCTACACGAAAAAGGTGTGCCTGCATGCCTAGATCATGTAGCCGAAAGCCGTTTCTCATTTGCTAAACCCGGTAGCTCAAATTTCCCATTTTCCCGAAACCTAGTTCATCACACCCGAGTTCGGTCTAACCTTAAATTCCGGTTACACTTGCAACCATCGGTTGAACTCATTAGCAAGAAGCTTCCTCACTTCCTAGCACCCAACCTCGAAGAAAAAGCAGTGAAAACCATCGAGAATCGGCTATGTTATAGCCGTTTTTCTTGCCACGGGTGAAAAACGTCTCGACTCACCGTCGAGAGTATAGTTGCCAGCGTTTTCCACCCCTATGCTCCTACATTTCGTGTTCCTCATGATTCCCTGGTGCTCTAGAGCCAAAAACCAGAGAGTTTGGAGGGGTGTTGAGGATTCCCGACGTCGCCAGAACCCTAGCTGTCGTTGCCACCATCGCACGGTGGTTTCCGGCCACATCTGGTCTAGGCCGACCCCACCATCGAGTTCCCCAGTGTCTAAAACCTAGAGGCGGTGAACCTGAGCTCCGGGGGGGACCTCACCAGCGTGTGCCGCCACGCGACGCCGCTGGCCCGAGGTAGAAGACAACCGGGTGGGGCCCGCTGTCAGAAATTTGGACTTTTCCTTTTTCTTTTCTGAATTCCATTCAAACTTCAAACCTTCATAACTTTGTGTATCCTCAAATAAATTTCTTTAGAATCCTCTTGATGAGTACTATCTAGTGGTGCATCATAATTTTTATGAAAGTCCCTGGTTTTGGCTCATTAATTCCTTTAAAAAAAGCTTAGGGATTTAATTCTAGATGTTCTATTAGTTGGAAAATTCCCAATTTTGGTCAGAACCTTTATATAAATATCCTTGAATTTCAGTAAAAATTTCAGAGTCATTTGATTCATTTACTGGATCAAATTGTGTTTCCATCTTCTATATCTCTGAAAAATGAGAAAAACAATAGAAACAATTTTCAGTTTTCAACAAAGCTTGTAAAATCCATTTCTCTCTGTTGATAACTCAGAAAATTATGAAACAAATTTTGCTAGAACCAGGGAGACCTCCTCTAATTAGATCTTCCACTGTTAGCTATGTACAAGCTACAGATTTAGGATCAAAATTCAGAGAAGCCAAGTACTTGTTGGAGGGTTAGAACCAACAAGCTTTCATCAAACTTTCTCATTCTTGTAAAAATCCCAAAGCCAATTAAGAATCATTAGGAGCATTAACTGCAATTAGAAATTTTCTTCTTCTCATATACATATTTTGTTGCATATCATATAGTGATCGAGATCGAGGAAGCTCAGGAGGCCTTGAACACCATTCCTCCAGAAGCTAACTTTCCCTTTGACTCGCAACCAGGCAAGCCCCAGTTTGCATTTAATTACTTTGGCAAAGTTTCATTTGTATCAATTATGTCTTGTATCACTTTTACTTAAATCCCTAAGCATGTGACCATTTTCATCGCTGCTATCAAAATCATCATCATGAAGAGAAGGTAAAGAGGAAGGTTTAGATTTAACCTTTTTCTTGCCTTCCTTAGCAATAAGAGAAATTTGTTTTGAGTCCTTCCATCCTCCCAAGTTTGGAAAGAGAGTGGTCTTCATGGAAGAACTTCTTGATGGCAATGGTTGACATCCCATCTTCATCCTCGGAGGAGGACTCGTCGTTTGAGTCCCACTCCTAGCCAATGTGTGCTTGGCCCACTTGCTTCTTCTTTTTGAACATTTTCTTGTCTTGTGGCTTATATTCTTTCTTCTTCTTCTTGTTCTCTTCATATTGGCAATCAACCATAGTGTCCATATTTGCCACAATCGTAGCAAGTTCGCTAAGCTTTGGAATTTATTGTGTCTTTGTTCTTGCCTTCATTTGAGTTGTCACCTCTTCTTCTTCTCATCATGCATTTGAACTTTTTGATGAAGAGAACCATTTCTTTGTCATCCATATCGGTGCTTACATCATTGTTATCTTCATCATCTTGCCCCTCATGGGCTTCTTTTCCTTTTGGTTTGCAAGTCGCTTTGAGTGTGACCTTTCCTTCTTTTTGGAAGGGGTGAGATCAGCAAGACTCTTCACATGTTGAGCTTCCTTCTCTATCATCTCGTGACCGAAGATTTTGCCTACTATCTCATCCGGAGTCATTTTGTGGAACTCAGGGCTTTCTCGGATCATGGAGTACAAAGTGATGCTCCTTGGCATGAAAGCTCGAATCATTCTTTTGACCACTTCATGGTCAGTCCACTTTTTGCTTCCATAGGCTCTGCTTTTATTGATGAGATTCTTCATGTGATTGTACACCTCTTGGGGAGTTTCACCATCCTCGATGGAAAATCTCCCTAGCTCCCCCTCAATCATCTCAATTTTCGCTTCACGGACAGAGCGGTTTCCATCATGTGCAATCTTGAGGGTGTCCCATATATATTTGGCGACTTCGAGTCCATCCACCTTATTGAACGTCTCCCGGCCCAGTGATGAGGTGATCACCGCAACAGCTTGTGCATTGCGGGGGACAGCTTGAGCTTGCTCCAGGGTGAGCTCAACATCAGTGTCCGGGATATCTAAACCTGGACACACAATATGTCAAAGACTTAGGTTTAAGTAAATGAGATGCATCTTCACATTATGCTTCCATATTGTGTAATCATTTCCGTCAAGATGTGGAGGCTTCTCCATGGGAGTAGACAAACAATGATTGTTAGAATTAAGACACTCATAATTAAAAGAATATCGGGAGTATTCTTGATGACCACTCCCCTTTGACTCATCGTCTTTTTTTTGCCCTTTTGGCTCATGAGTTTCTTTCGTAGAAGTGCCTTGAGCTGACGGACTTCTTCATCATCATGCTCGTACTCCTTGAGCACGTCGAACATCTTAGTGTCTTGAGATTATTGGTCGGTGGGCTTTTATAGAATTTTGTTTTCCTTCTCGTTAGCCATCGTCTCTCCGAGCGATTAGTATCTTGATGGAGAGTCCGGTACTGATACCAATTGAATGTGCCTAGATGGGGGTGAATAGGCTCTTTGAACTCCTGAAACAATTAACACAGAGATGTTAAATTTCAGAGTCTAGACTAGTCTGGTGTCACTGCAGAGTAGTCTGTGGTTCAACAGCACAGTGATCAAGGTTGAACCTTTTTTTGTTTTCTTCGAATTTATCAAGTATGCAACTACTTTTATAACTTTAACTAGTATTTAGGAGAACTAAGTAACACGTGGATTACAATATTAATGAAAATCACAAGTATGATCATGTTAAACCCTAGCTTGTGATGATATTGAAAATTATGAATCAAGAGTACACGAGACAAGCGATTTTTATCGAGGTTCAATCCCACACAAGGGGTCTACATCTTCATTGAGGAGCTCACACAGAGTCGGGTTTTAACCAACTCTTCCCTCGTCAAATCACCACCAAGGCTGACTTGATATCCACTATCAAAAGGGGTAATCAACAAGTTTATGGGGCTTCCTCAAAAGTTGAGGACTCTCATAAGTTTACTATGAATGGAAGATCAACACACTCGAGAATTATACAGTAATCAGCAGGACTATGTGAGACAAATCAAACCAAGAGCTCAATGGAGATGAAATCTTCCCTCTCCCTTTTTCAATCTCCCAAATCCCAAGAATTTGATCTTTAGGGCTTTAGAATGTGTGGAGAGGAGTGTTTTTATGCTCTTGTATGCGGTGGCAGTGCTGGGGTTCGTGTCTCCAAAAATGAGTCGGGGTCCCATTTTATAGAGTTCCCGATATGTTACCGTTGGGATCTGAGGAGTCCGAACTAATTCATTGTCAATACCGGACTAGTCCGGTGTTCTCTTTCAAATTGTGTCCCGTCACCAGTTGGGCTAAATGGGTTAAACCCTAATCATATAGGTTAGTCCGTACGACATCGGACAAGTTCGATGTCACACAGAGAGAGCTTGTATGTTTGAATACGGACTAGTCTGTGTTGCACGGGCTAGTCTGGTGTGACATCGGACTAGTCCGATGTCACACAGAACAGTGTAGGCTGCTGAAAATCATACAAGTTTGGCTCCACCGGACTAGTCCGTTATGACCCGGACTAGTCCGATGTCAAACAGAGAGGTTTCCTCCGTGGCATATCGTACATGTCCGTGGACACCGGACTAGCCCGTTGTTTTGGACTGTGTTTTTCACTCATCCTCCCTGCACTACCATTGAGCTCTTAGAGGTGATTCTCACACACACTCTAGACTTAAACTATAAGGCTAAGTTTTCTCGTTTAATTGGGTCAATTCAGTCATAATCCTTCTTGTGACACCCTCATTTTCGGGTTCTGCATGTATTCATGTTTTATGTAGAAAAACACTTTTAAAAAATAAGTTGAAATCGAGAAAGGATAAAAAAGTTAGCCAAAAAGAGCAAACTCCAGCTTACAAAGAGCGCCAAAGACAACTCCCGCGGCTCGCTGGCCACGTGGCGTGTTCGGAGCTCATCTCCGCAAATGGGGAGAGGTCCGCCGCTAAACTGGCTATGTGGCAGGCTCGGGGCTCATCCCCGCAAAGCAGGAGAGGTCCTACCCAGTGGGACACGTGTTGCCCCAGAGCTAGCCTCTGCAGAGGAGCGAGGCCAGTCCCAAAGGACACATGTAGGCTATGGAGCTAGTCACCGCGGAAAAGAGAGGACCAGCCGCGCGGGACAAGTGTCGCTCTCGGAGACCTCTGAGAGGTCTGGCCCCGCCAGACACGTGTCGCTCTCGGAGCTCACCTCCGAGAGGTCCGGTCCTATTGGACACGCGTCACCTTCGGAGCTCATCTCCGGGAGATCCGACACTATCGGACGCGTGTCACCTCCGGAGTTCATCTCTGGGAGGTCCGCCACTGATGGACACGTGTCAACCTCGGAGCTCGTATCTGAGGAGAATGGAAGTATGGAGCTGTTAGGACACGTGGCACATCCGGAGCCACCTCCGAAGAAAGGGGAGGTCCGGAATTGACACATGGCACACTTGGAGCCACCTTCGAAGAAAGGGGGAGGTCCGGAACTGACACGTGGCGTTCGCGGAGCTCGCCTCTGTTGAGAGGGGAGGTCCCAACCCACCAGACACGTGGCGCACGCGAAGCTCGCCTCTGGAGAGAGGGAGGTCTCGCCGCCAGGACCCGTGGCGCACGCGGAGCTTACCTCTGAGGGAGAGGGAGGTCCCGCCCGCCTGACACGCGGTACAACCGGAGCTTGTCTCTGGGCAAAAGGGAGCCCAGGTTCCCGCAGGACACGTGGAGCTTCTGGAGCTCACAGCCGCAAAGGTAACGAGATTTGAAGCAGTTTTTCTTCTGTACGCACGAGAATACCGGTATGGGAGGAAACCGACATGAATTCCACAATGTTACCGCAGTGGATCAATCTAAGTTGTTAAGATCCAAAAACAGTTTGAATGGGACTCTTAATCGAATTCCGATCAGAGGAGGACTCTTCGTTTCCTCTTATAAATAGAACCAAAAACCTTTGGCCGCAACCACGAATTTCCTTTCCACCTCCTGAGCCGACAACTTAGAGCCCTAGCCCCAGCTCGCCGAGTAAACCCTTCGCCGGAGTTCAGTCGCTGAAGATCGCCGGAGGAGCCCCGATGATCTGTCTTGCTAGAAGAAGGACCCAGAGACCAAGGAGAACGTAAGGTAGGTCTCTAATACCACCTTACGACATCATCGTGTTTTCTCTGCATCTGTTCTTCAATTTCCTTTCAAACAGAAGCTTTTTTTATGGACAGATCACGTGTTGATCGGTTTGATCTAAAGTCAAGATCATCGCCACGTCCACATTTGATCTGAACACCCCTGTTCATCGTAAAACCATGCAAGCCATGCAATAACACGTACAAACTGATCTAATAAAACTGCATCATAGGAATTAACATGCATATGCATCATCGCATCTGGTTAAAGTTTATGCTTAGTATTGATTGTTATGAATCTTGTATGTGTGTGATCGTATATAGAGGGACAAGCTCAAGGAGCTGTCTACGATGAGCTGCAACAACAAGGTTTCGAGATCCAAGAGCAACCAGAGCCGCAAGAACAAGGCAAGATCCCCTTGACCATATTGATCCCATATTTTGGAGAATTGTTTTGTTTGCGAAGAGGTGTGTGTTCTTGAGTCAATATGATGGGAAACCCTTTTATAGGAAGTTCACTAGATTTGTCAAACCACCCTTGTCACTGGGAAAGTTATTGAGTCGGGTATGGTTTTTGCTTTTATGCTTCGCTGAGTCCACGGGATTTTGGGAAGCGAGATAGATGTGTCTAGCTAACTGCACTCGTAAGAATGATGAGAAACTGATGTTGTTAATGAACATGGATCAGAGGGAGATCTAGGCAAGCCTGGGTTTGTGAATGAGGTAGCATGAGATGGTGGTTACTTGCCGTAGATCTAAGTAACGGTTCATGCGAGCCATGCCAGGATAATAGTGCCACCACAAGGCCAAGTATGGGTGCGGCTTAGCTGAGTAATTAGGTAAGTTACTAGATTGTTATGGACCGTGGAAGGCACGGGGAATGGGAGTCGAGTGAGGACTGCCCTGGGAACTGCATGGCACAAGAGGGGGGCCCGTGGGTGGGAGAATTGGAGATTCTAGCCTACCGGTGAAACCTTAGTGAGTCCATACATCTAGTAACCCCTTTGTAAAGGCTGTTTTGTGATCTCTTGACCATACACCGACGGTTGTGTACTGGTATAATGGAGGTTATGCAGTCGCCGACGGGTGACGAAATCACAAATTTGTGGGTAAAGTGGTACAAACTCTGCAGAGTCTAAAACTATCATGATAGCCGAGCTTACGGTCACGAGCGCCTGGACAACCCACATGATTAGATGGGATGGGATGGGATGGTATTTGGTTATGATTTTGGGATGGTTTTTGGTTATGGTTTGGTTTTCGGGACTGTTGAGTCCGGGTGATAAGATTTGGTTGCATGACTGTTGAGTCATGGCAACGAGATTAGTCTCGGTGTGAGACAGAATTAAATGATAACGAATACGAGATGGTATTTGTGAGATGATAGCGAATATGAGATGGTATTCGTGAGATGGTAGCAAATACGAGAAGGTATTTGTGAGAAAAAATGAGAAAGAATAATGTTTGGTTGAGACGTGGAAAGTGATGAGACATAATGGAGGTATGTTGGTATTTTAATACATGTTGGGATTACATTCACTTAAAGTTAAGTTGCAGTTTTATCGTGGTTTTTTTTGAGAAATAACTTTGCTTTCTACAATAAGCCTTTTTATACCTTCCTTGTTGTAAGCTACATATCATATTTTCCCACACTTGCTGAGTACCTCATTGTACTCAAACTTGCATTATTACTTCATCATCAGCAACAGGAGAAGATTACTATGAAGACCAAGTGGAGCCTTAGGCGTGTAATCTGTCCTCAACCTTGCCTGTGGGGATGGAGTAGAGATGGAGCTGCTGCTGCTTAAATTGCTTCCGCACTAGAATAGAAGACTTCCGCTGCCAGAATAGGATTAGACTTCCGCTGCTTAGATTTAGACTTCCGTTGTTAGCATGAGTCCAAGACTCATGAGACTTTGTAATAAACCCTGTTAATCGTATTAAAATATATTCTGAATTCAGTTTGTGGAACATATGTATATGTGTGATGAACATCCTGGGCACACATATGCATCAGTTCTCGGTTCCGTGGTTTTCCACAGAATTGAGGGCGTCACAGATTGGTATCAGAGTCATGGTTGAGGGTACATCACACAAGCCTAGATAGAAAATACAGATTGGTATCAGACACAAATTGGTATCAACCTGCCACGGGTAGATCAAAGATCACACACCCTAGATAGGTCACAGCTTGATATTAAAGCTGCCATGCCTAGTCACAGGTTGGTGCAATCCACAGATTGGTACCAAGCTACCACGGTTACAAACCTAGAATGATCACAGATTGGTAGCTGCCACGTTGATTGTAGGACGCACCCTAGTAACAGATTGGTGTTAGAAGCCATGCTGACCATAGGATGCAAGCCTAGGATGCATAGGTTGGCATTGGAACCACCTTGATATAGGATGCAAGCCTAGGAGAAGCCATAGTTGGATCACAGATTGGTGTCGCCCCAAACCACCTTGACATAGGGTGAAGTCACGGATTGATATCACCCTAAAACCCTACAGGAATCCCATCGAAAAAGCCTTGAATAAGAGTTGTGTGAGCCTTTGTGATGATTGCTTGTTCTTGTGTGCTTAGTGTGAGTTGTGGGACGTCTCAAAGCGTTGTCCATATCCACACATAAGTAGAAAGAGGTGTGAGATGCCTCGGCACTTGTTCACATCCTCATATGGGCTAATATATATAGTCCAATCCACCTTGATGCATATAGTTAGGGGGATCCATCTAACCTTCTAACTTCTATTCTATTCCATTCTCTCTCACAGATGGTGAGAGGAAACGCCGGCCGCATAGGAAGGAACGTCCGTGGAAACCAAGAGGATGGCCACGATGAAGTTCCTATTAACCTCGGAGCTGGTGAAAACAACGTGGAACGGTTGATGGCCATGCAGAATCAGCGTATGCAGACCATGATCCAAACTTTGGGCCAGCTGCAGGCCAACAACAACAACCCTGTTCCGGCACCACCGCCACCACCGCCGGCTCACAACAGGTTGGGAGAGTTCATGAGGACTCGATCACCTACTTTCTCACAAGTTAATGACCCCATGGAGGCCGACGACTGGTTGAAGTCCATGGAGAAGAAGCTTGCCATAGTTCAGTGCAACGACAGAGAGAAAGTTCTCTTTGCGTCGCACCAACTCATGGGAGCTGCCGCTGACTGGTGGGATGCCCTTTGTAACGCTCACATCGACCCGGAGACCACTACTTGGACAGAGTTCAAGGAGAGTTTCTGATCTCATTACATCCCTGCTGGTGTAATGATGCTTAAGAGACAGGAGTTTGAAGGTCTCCGCCAAGGACAGAAAAGCGTGAATGTGTACCTCAACAAGTTCACGCAACTGTCCTGGTACGCCCCTGAAGACGTCAACTCGGCCAGAGGAAGCAGTACCTGTTCATGAGAGGGTTGAACAATGAGATCCAGGTTCAACTTCTCAACAATGACTATGCGAGCTTCCAGAAACTGGTTGACAAAGCCATAGTAGTGGAAACAAGATCCGAGAGATCGAGCGAGAAGGCAAGAGGAAGATGCCATACCAGCCACAAGGGAGCAACGTACGACCTCGGTACATGCCCCCAGCTGCACCGCAGTATGGGTCGACCGCTCCTGCATACCGTCCTAATCAGCCACCACAGCAACGACCCGTTGCACAAGCACCTCATGTGCCCTTTCCTCCAGCACCCCGTCCCAACATGGGCGCCCCTGTTCAAAACCCCTACCCCAACGTACCTGCTACCGTGGGCAATAGAGCATGCTTTGCATGTGGGGAAACGGGACACTTCGCGAGCCAGTACCCGAGGAGAGGTCCTGGACAGCAAGGCAACGTCCCCAAGCAGAACCCACGGTCGAACGGAGGAGCCAATCAAGGCAACCGTGGACAGCAGAACTATGTTCGCGGCAACGTGAACCATGTCTCTGCTGAGGAAGCGCAACAGGCTGAGGACGCCGTGATTGGTATGTTCCTTGCCAACTCCAAACCAGCCACCATTCTATTTGATTCCGGAGCATCACATTCTTTCATATCATCCAAGTATGTTGCCAAGCATAATCTACCCATATCACACTTGAAATATACTATGTTAGTTAATTCTCCCGATGGAGAGATGAGGACTAATATAGTTTCGAAAGTACACCTTAATATAAGGGGGGTAGACTTCCTTACCAACCTCATTGTTTTGGATTCCCATGGGCTTGACATAATACTCAGAATGGATGGCTAAGTAAGCACAACGGGGTAATCCAATGTGCTGAAAGGAGCGTGCAGTTGACCAACGAGCATGGTACCCGTATCGAGTTTGAGTCAGCCCAACCGGCAACCGAGAAGGCAACATTGAACCACATTGAAGAAACAACCCTGGACAGCATCCCGGTGGTTCAAGAGTTTTCGGACGTGTTCCCGTAAGAACTTCCCGGTATGCCACCCGACCGGGATATCGAGTTTTCCGTTGACCTAGTACCCGGGACCGCACCTATAGCAAAGAGACCATATAGGATGCCCGTCAACGAGCTAGTGGAACTGAAGAAGCAAATCTAGGAGCAGCAAGAGAAGGGTTTTATACGTCCAAGTTCGTCACCATGGGGAGCCCCCGTGCTCTTCGTAGACAAGGATGGAACACAAAGGATGTGCGTGGACTATAGGTCTCTCAATGAGGTGACAATCAAGAACAAGTACCCTATGCCCCGTATAGAGGACCTGTTCGACCAGATGAAGGGAGCCCGAGTGTTCTCCAAGATTGATCTTTGGTCGGGATACTTCCAGCTGAAGATTAAGCCCTCCGATATACCCAAGACTGCCTTTCGAACACGGTATGGTTCGTATGAATATACCGTGATGTCTTTTGGGTTAATGAATGCACCCGCATACTTCATGTACCTAATGAACAAAGTTTTCATGGAGTACTTGGATAAGTTCGTCATGGTTTTCATTGACAATATCATGGTGTATTCGAAAAGTGAGGAGGAACATGAAGAACACTTGAGGTTGACATTGCAAAAGCTGCGAGAGCATCAATTGTATGCCAAGTTCAGTAAATGTCAATTTTGGCTAAAGGAGATATCGTTCCTAGGCCACATTACCTCCGGGGAAGGAGTATCGGTTGATCCCAGAAAGTGGGAGATGTTTTGAAGTGGAACCAACCGCAAAACGTGAGGGATATTCGGAGTTTTCTTGGGATGGCTGGATACTACCGCCGGTTCATCAAGGACTTCTCTAAGATAGCAAAGCCTATGAAGGAGTTGCTAACGAAGGGAAAAGCCTTCCAATGGACACCAGCGTGCCAAGAAAGCTTTGAGGAGCTCAAGAAGAGGCTAACCACAGCGCCGGTTTTGGTATTGCCGGACGTAAGCAAGAGTTTTGACATATATTGCGACGCATCCAGACAAGGGCTTGGATGTGTGCTCATGAAAGAAGGACAAGTGGTGGCCTATGCCTCAAGACAACTCAAGAGACACGAGCTCAATTACCCTACACATGACTTGGAACTAGCAGCCGTGGTGCATGCATTGAAGATTTGGAGACATTATATCCTGGGTCATCGATGTGAGATCTATACGGATCATAAAAGCCTCAAGTACATATTCACTCAAATGGATTTGAATTTGAGGCAACGTCGATGGTTGGAGCTTATCAAGGATTATGATGTTGGAATCAACTATCACCCCGGAAAGGACAATGTAGTAGCCGATGCATTGAGCCGAAAGGGAGCATGTCACCAACTTACGATTCGGGAGCTACCACCCGAGCTACGAAAGGAGTTCGAATGGTTACATCTCGGTTTCTTGAATGAGATGGAAGTGATGGAACTCCAATCTTCTTTGGAACAAGATATAAGAGATGGCCAAGTTACGGATGAGGAGATCAAGGAAAGGATCCAGCAAGGAATAGAGAAGGACTTCAAGAAAGACGAAAAGGGTACACTTTGGCTAGGAAAAAGGATTTGTGTGCCTAACGTAAAGCACATCCGCGAAACGATATTAAAAGAGGCACACGACTCACTTTATTCCATACATCCCAGAAGTACCAAGATGTACAAGGACCTGAAGACTTGTTATTGGTGGGATGGTATGAAGAGGGACATAGTCGAGTATGTTGCCCTATGCGACACCTGCCAACGGGTGAAGGCCGAACGTCAAAGACCCGCTGTACTGTTGCAACCCTTGAAGGTACCCGAGTGGAAGTGGGAAGATATCAGTATGGATTTCATCATCGGATTGCCACGTACTCGGTCGGGTTACGACTCAATCTGGGTTATCATGGACCAATTGACAAAAACAGCTCATTTTCTTCCTGTTAAGACCGTGTACAACGTTGCACAACTAGACAAGCTGTACATGGAGCAAATCGTGTGCCGCCATGGAGTCCCGAAGAGGATAGTCTCAGATCAGGGTTCTCAGTTTACCTCTAGATTTTGGAGGAAGCTGCAGAAAGCTATGGGTACACGACTGGATTTTAGCTCTGCCTACCACCCACAAACCGATGGACAAACCAAAAGGACAAACCAAATTTTGGAGGACATGTTGAGAGCTTGCGCCTTTAAACATGGGCGTAGTTGGGATAGGAGTTTACCGTATACAGAATTCTCCTATAACAACAGCTATCAAGCTAGCTTGAAGATGTCACCTTTCGAAGCATTGTACGGTAGACGGTGTAGAACGCTGTTGTTTTGGAACGAGACTAGAGAGAACTAAGTGTTTGGACCCGAAGTGCTACAAGAGGCGGAGAAGCAAGTCCAAACAATACGGGAGAACTTGAAGGCTGCTCAGTCACGACAGAAAGGCTATGCGGACAATAGGCGAAGGAAATTGACTTTTGAAGTAGGAGACTGCGTATACCTTAAGGTATCGCCTATCCGTGGCCAACGACGTTTCAACGTCAAAGGCAAGCTAGCACCTCGCTATATCGGACCGTTTAAGATTTGGACAAGTGAGGAGAAGTAGCCTATCAACTAGAGCTCCCAACGCACCTCTCCGACGTACATGACGTGTTTCATGTATCCCAGCTCAAGAAGTGCTTGAGAGTGCCGAAAGAGCAAGTACCGATGGATGAACTTGAACTTCAAGAGGACCTGACCTATGCAGAGCACCCTGTCCGGATTTTGGACGTAAAGGAAAGGGTCACGAGGAACAAAGTGATCCGATGGTGCAAGGTACAATGGAGCCATCATACGGAAGCAGAAGCCACATGGGAACGTTAAGAAGACATCAAGACAGAGTTCCCTCATCTATTCTCTACTAACGAATCTCGAGGGCGAGATTCAATTTAAGGGGGGTAGATTTGTGACACCCTCATTTTTGGGTTCTGCATGTATTCATGTTTCATGTAGAAAAACACTTTTAAAAAATAAGTTGAAATCGAGAAAGGATCAAAAAGTTAGCCAAAAAGAGCAAATTCCAGCTTACAGAGAGCGCCAACGACAACTCCCGCGGCTCGCTGGCCACGTGGCGTGTTCGGAGCTCATCTCCGCAAATGGGGAGAGGTCCGCCGCTAAACTGGCTACGTGGCAGGCTTGGGGCTCATCCCCGCAAAGGGGGAGAGGTCCTACCCCGTGGGACACGTGTTGCCCCCGGAGCTAGCCTCTGCAGAGGAGCGAGGCCAGTCCCAAAGGACACGTGTCGGCTGCGGAGCTAGTCACCATAGAAAAGAGAGGACCAGCCGTGCGGGACACGTGTCGCTCTCGGAGCTCACCTCCGAGAGGTCCGGCCCCGCTAGACACGTGTCGCTCTCGGAGGTCACCTCCGAGAGGTCCGGTCCTATTGGACATGTGTCACCTTCGGAGCTCATCTCCGGGAGGTCCGACACTATCGGACGCGTGTCACCTTCGGAGTTCATCTCCGGGAGGTCTGCCACTGATGGACACGTGTCAACCTCGGAGTTCGTATCTGAGGAGAAAGGAAGTCTGGCGCTGTTAGGACACGTGGCACATCCGGAGCCACCTCCGAAGAAAGGGGAGGTCCGGAATTGACACATGGAACACTCGGAGCCACCTCCGAAGAAAGGGGGAGGTCCGGAATTGACACGTGGCATTCGCGGAGCTCGCCTCTGTTGAGAGGGGAGGTCCCGACCCACCAGACACGTGGCGCACGCGGAGCTCGCCTCTAGAGAGAGGGAGGTCTCGCCCGCCAGGACGCGTGGCGCACGCAGAGCTCACCTCTGAGGGAGAGGGAGGTCCCGCCCGCCTGACACGCGGCACAACTGGAGCTTGTCTCTGCAGAAAAGGGAGCCTAGGTTCCTGCAGGACACGTGGAGCTTACGGAGCTCACCGCCGTGAAGGTAACGAGATTTGAAGCAGTTTTGCTTCTGTATGCACGGGAATATCGGTACGGGAGGAAACCGACACGAATTCCACAATGTTACCACACCGACTCAATCTAAGATAAGTTGTTAAGATCCAAAAACAGTTTGAATGGGACTCTTAATCAAATTCCGATCAGAGGAGGACTCTTCGTTTCCTCTTATAAATAGAACCAAAAACCTTTGGCCGCAACCATGAACTTGCTTTCCACCTCCTGAGTCGACAACTTAGAGCCCTAGCCCCAGCTCGCCGAGTAAACCCATCGCCGGAGTTTAGTCGCCGAAGATCGCCGGAGGAGCCCCGATGATCTGTCTTGCTAGGAGAAGGACCCAGGGACCAAGGAGAACGTAATGTAGGTCTCCAATACCACCTTACGACATCATCGCATTTTCTTTGCATCTATTCTTCGATTTCCTTTCGAACAGAACCTTTTTCTTTGTGGACATATCACGTGTTGATCGGTTTGATCTAAAGTGAAGATCATCGCCACGTCCACATTTGATCCGAACACCCCTATTCATCGTAAAACCATGCAAGCCATGCAAGAACACGTACAAACTTATCTAATAAAACTGCATTATAGGAATTAACATGCATATGCATCATCGCATCTGGTTAAAGTTTGTGCTTAGTATTGATTGTTATGAATCTTGTACGTGCATGATCGTATATAGAGGGACAAGCTCAAGGAGCTGTCTACGACGAGCTGC
This sequence comes from Neostapfia colusana, assembly GCA_030760725.1. Classification (NCBI taxonomy): domain Eukaryota; kingdom Viridiplantae; phylum Streptophyta; class Magnoliopsida; order Poales; family Poaceae; genus Neostapfia; species Neostapfia colusana. Next base: position 33,939,007 of record JASWHV010000009.1, on the reverse strand, counting down.
AACAACATGGTTTCGAGATCCAAGAGCAACCGGAACCGCAAGAACAAGGCAAGTGCCCCTTGACCATATTGATCCCATATTTAGGAGAACTGTTTTATTTGCGAAAAGGTGTGAGTGCTTGAGTCAATATGATAGGAAACCCTTTTATAGGAAGTTTACTAGATTTGTCAAACCGCCCTTGTCACTGGGAAAGTTATTGAGTCGGGTACGGTTTTTGCTTTTATGCTTCGCTGAGTCCACGGGATTTTGGGAAGCGATATAGATGTGTCTAGCTAACTGCACTCGTAAAAATGATGAGAAACTGTAATACCCCAAAACCTGCTAAATAGGAGAATTTAAAATTTTTTGGACGTATTGCATGTGGTGTAGCAATTGAAATTCAAACTAGAATTATTTGAATCAAAATAGAAAAAGGAAAAGGAAAAAGAAAAAACCGTCCAGTGGGCCGAAACCCACCCAGCCGGCCCAAAAACTCGCACCCGCTTTCTCCCCCTCCCCCTCTCTCTGACACGCGGGGCCCGCGTGTCATCCCTCTCCCCGCGAGCCCCCAACCGACCCCGCTACTCCCGCGCCCGATCGCACCCGCCGCTCCCGAAACCCGCGTTCGCAACCCCGATCTTCGGTCCCGGGCGCTACTACATATCTAAACCGACCCTCCGCGGCCTCTCCTCGTACATTCAACGCAAGGAAACTCGCCGATTTCCCAGTGCCGCTCCGTCTTTCTCTCCTGTGAGAACCGATCATCCCCCACCGAAAAACCTTCAGATCTCTTCGCTTTTCACTGGACTAACGAGCTTGCCGTATTCCACCGCCGCCGGGGAGCCCTGCAGGTGAAGGAAGCGACAAGTTTCGCGCCCTAGCATCGGTTCCGATGAGCACCGAGGAGCAGCTCCGACCATCGCCGTCGCAGAGCCGAATTCCGACCTCCCCAAGCCGAGAAACCCCTAGGAGAGCTTCCCCTACCCCTCCGCAGTCGATCCGTGTGAAAAACAGCAAGTTTTAGCGTGTAGCGGAAAGGAACCGAAGCTGCGCCGGAGAGATCACCGCCCCCGCCGCCGCGCGCGCGGGGGCTGGCTCCGGCCAGGGCGACGTGGCCTCTTGTAGGCCGTCTATTTTAAATCGCACGGCAGAAATTAAATCGGCGCATACCCCTTCGGCGATCTAATCTGAGCCGTCTGTTTTAAATCCAATGGCCCAAGTCAGCCCCGCATTATGAAGGCCGGGATTCTTACGCGCTACAACCTGGGGATCTCGGAAAACACGAGCTAGCCCCGGAAACTTCTGATCTAGCCCCTGGACCTTCAGAAATTCATGTAAAATCATTTAAAAACAGTTTTAGCCCCTGGACTTAATAAAAATTAGGAAAACCTCTCTGTTTTGTGTAATTAGGCCCCTGAAAATTTAGTAAGTAACAAATTAGACCCTGCAGTAGGGTGGGTTTGCACTTCAGACCCTATAGGATTTTAAATTCAGAAATTTGAACATGTGATTAGGATTTGAATTCAAATGGAGATGCAAACACATGTGCAAATATAAATTTTCCTAGCACTTGGAAAACCTTTAGAATGAGTTAAAAATTTATTTTAGGCTGAAATGAGATCTGCCTAAGTGTTGCTCATTTTATTATTTCTGGAAATACATTATTAGGCTAGGAAATAATTCTGAAAATGAGTAAAATAAATTTAAATTGGTTCACATCAGAGAGGAAGTTCAAAAATATTTTATTGAACATTTTAGATCAGAACCTATTCTGTTTAGATGATATGTCTTACTATTTTAATATTAAAATTCACTTTTAGGCATAGAAAATAAATCTGAAAATATAGGAAAATAGGTATGCATAACTAGAAAATGATAAATGAGGTCTCCAAATCCAAAAACTTCAATTTAGGATTTTGTAGAAGATCTGAAAACCTAATTGAAGTAGGAAATTATCTTTCATGCAAATTTTGTGGCTAAGAAGTGTATTAATTAAATATAGAGAATTTGTTCAAATTGGAAATTCATATATAGTGTGCAATTAGAAATCTGAATACAAAAGTTAGAAATGATATATATGTTTAAAAGTGCATGTAGGCCTAAAATCAACACATATAGGGTAACCACAACACTTAGAAATGTGAATGATTTTCATATGTATGTATGTGTGGTTTGCATGAGTGAAAGTGTGGACTATGGCTTATGGATTGTTGTTTTCTTTTGCTATGTGTATTGGCATGAGTAGAACCAGCCCCAGAGCAGGTTCTTACCTTTCAAGACCAAGACTTTCCATTCCCAGAGCAGCAGGAAGAAGGCAAGTGTCCTTGACCACTTTGATCCTATACTAGGATGTGTAGTTAGAATTAATTTGCATTGTCAATTTGGAATATGATACCCAAGCTAGGAAGTTTCCCTAGAATTTCATTATCTTATTTCCTTGTAGCCTAGGTTGGGATTTATTTTATTATGTCATTTATTTATATGCTTATGCTTAGCCATGCTTAGAATGGGATAATTGGGATATGAGATCATCAACTTACTTACCTTACTCTTGAATGAGATATTATGGGTTATGTAGAGGTAGGGATCGAGGCAAGTTGGATGATTTGGTTGATGCTGGGTGCACGAGACTCAGGTTTGTGTTTAGTACTTGCCTGGATCCTAAGGACCGGTTCATGGAGCATGTAACCTGGCTTTACCGTGCCAACCACATGCTGAGATGGGGCAGCTTGGCCAATTAATTAGGTGTATCCCCGGCGTAGTATGGGTGTTTTGGATGGTTCGGGGAATAGGTATCAGCTGGATTACCATATGAACCGCAAGGCTCAAGAGGGGGCCACTACAGCGGGGTTGGAGCCCCTTGTATGCTGTTAGGGGTGAAACCTCAGTGGGCCCATGCTCGTCGGGAATCCCTTTGTAAAGGCCTCGTAGTGATCTCCTGGCTACACACTGGGAAGTGTGAACGTGGTTCGCGGCCACTGGCATAATGGAGGTTCTTTTTGTCCACCCGGCAACGGGGGATGAAATCACTACATGTGGGTACAGTGGTGCAAACTCTGCAGAGTCAAAACTGTCATGACAACCGTGCTCACGGTCAAGAGCGGCTTGGACTTATTCATAATTAGAGGATGATGAATTGGGAAGTTGAGGATGTTAAGCGGGAAGCTTAACATTGGAAATGAGACTATGTTTACTTGATATTGATGATGGGTTGAGGGATTGGGATCATCTCACCTGTGTAGTAATGTAGGTGCTTAATAAGCTAAGGTAATAGGTATTAATTGCGTAGTGCTTTAACCATGAGTTCAACCTCGCCTTGCTCTAGCCTTGCATGACATTATTTTCCCACACTTGTTGAGTACCAACGATACTCAAAGTTGTTTTTCTGTTGGTTTAAATTGCTGCTCAGGTCAAGGGGATGATGTGGTGTTCAATGACCAAGACTTTGGTCCCGAAGAAGGATTCTAGGTTCACGGAGTCCCCTGGGCAACGCCTGTGACGGAGCCCACAAGATTTATATTCCGCTGCTGCTTTATTTACATGTTATGAACATATTATCATCCATCGAGACGTATGCTATGTAAGACTTATTTATATTCGAACACTTGGCTTGTAATAAATGATGCTTCACAATTTGTCATCACATGTATGAGAAAATGATCCTGGCATACATGTGATATTCACTCGGTTGCTCTTTGGAGAAATCGGGTGTGACAGAAACTGATGTTGTTAATGAAAATGGATCGGAGGGAGATCTAGGCAAGCCTGGGTTTGTGAATGAGGTAGCATGAGATGGTGGTTACTTGCCGTAGATCTAAGGACCGATTCATGCGAGCCATGCCAGGATAACAGTGCCCCCACAAGGCCAAGTATGGGTGCGGCTTAGCTGAGTAATTAGGTAAGTTACTAGATTGTTATGGACCGTGGAAGGCGCGGGGAATGGGAGTCGAGTGAGGATTGCCCTGGGAACTGCATGGCACAAGAGGGGGCCCGTGGGTGGGAGAATTGGAGATTCTAGCCTGCCGGTGAAACCTTAGTGAGTCCATACATCTAGTAACCCCTTTGTAAAGGCTATTTTGTGATCTCTTGACCATACACCGACGGTTGTGTACTGGTATAATGGAGGTTCTGCATTCGCCGACGGGTGACGAAATCACAAACTTGTGGGTAAAGTGGTACAAACTCTGCGGAGTCTAAAACTATCATGATAGCTGAGCTTACGGTCACGAGCGCCTGGACAACCCACATGATTAGATGGGATGGGATGGTATTTGGTTATGATTTTGGGATGGTTTTTGGTTCTGGTTTGGTTTCATTTTTGGGACTGTTGAGTCCGGGTGATAAGATTTGGTTGCATGACTGTTAAGTCATGGCAACGAGATTGGTCTCGGTGTGAGACAGAATTGAATGATAACGAATATGACATGGTATTCATGAGATGGTAGCGAATACGAGATGGTATTCGTTAGATGGTAGCGAATACGAGAAGGTATTCGTGAGAAAAATTGAGAAAGATTAATGTCAGGTTGAGATGTGGAAAGTGATGAGACATAATGGAGGTATGTTGGTATTTTAATACATGTTGGGATTACATTCACTTAAAGTTATGTTGTTGTTTTATCATGGTTTTTTTGGAAATAACTTTGCTTTCTGCAATAAGCCTTTTTATACTTTCCTTGTTGTAAGCTACATATCATATTTTCCCGCACTTGCTGAGTACATCATTGTACTCAAACTAGCATTATTACTTCATCATCACCAACAGGAGAAGATTACTATGAAGACCAAGTAGAGCCTTAGGCGTGTAATCTGTCCTCAATCTTGCCTGTGGGGATGGAGTAGAGATGGAGCTGCTGCTGCTTAAATTGCTTCCGCACTAGAATAGAAGACTTCCGCTGCCAGAATAGGTTTAGACTTCCGCTGTTAGCATGAGTCCAAGACTCATGAGACTTGGTAATAAACCCTGTTAATCGTGGTAAAAATATATTCTGAATTCAGTTTGTAGAACATATGTATATGTGTGATGAACATCCTGGGCACACATATGCATCAGTTCTCGGTTCCGTAGTTTTCCACAGAATTGACCCTTTTCCCCTTTTGTTTTATTATTTTTTTCTTAATGTGACCTACTCTCACTTAGCAAATTTGATTAGCTCTTCACTCGTTTGTCATCGATCATCCAAAACCCACACGGGGATGTCTAGATGCACTTACACGTCCTCATATAGATCCCTATTACGTAACACTATTTTTACATCCATCCGATTTAATTCTAAATTATAATGTGTCACTAACATCATAATGATTCTAAATGAGTCCTTAGTATTGACGGGTGAAAAAGTCTCATTATAGTCTATGCCTTCTCTTTAAGTGAAGTCTTTTGCCACAAGTATGACCTTATACTTTTCAATTTTCCATTTGGAGTGACGTTTAATCTTGTAGACCCACTTACAACCTACTATTTTGGCTCCATCAAGAATTTCGACTAATTCCGAGACTATGTTGGCACTCATAGACCGCATGTCATCCTCCATGGATTTACGTCACTCAGATGATTGAGGACTTCTCATAGCTTCTTCAAATGAGGTGGGATCATCCTCCATTTAGAAATTCTTCACTCGTATAGATCTCAAAATCGCTAGGAATAGCCAATTTTCCAACTCTTTGAGATCTTCTAATTGGCACATTATCTTTTATTTGAGACTGTTGTTGCTCCTCATCATTAAAGGTGACTGACTCAAGATTCTAAAAAAAATAGAGTCGGTTCCTGCAGAACACGAGTCTCACTAACTATTGATGTTGCTGATGAGGGACTAACAAAATGTATTAAAACAACAACATCGGACATTGTTTCTTCAACAACATGGGTTTTGAATCATTGGAGTGGGTGCATACACCCGCTTCGTCTCCAGATCAATTTCCCGGGGTAACATACTCCCACTGATTGTAGCATCCTCTAAAAGACGACGTGTCTCGTTTCTAAGAATTAGTATGTCTATCAGGACGGTAGAAATGATAATCCTTAGTAATCTCTGGATGACCAATAAAATGACAGTTTACAGTATTAGAGTCTAACTTAACAATGTTTGGGTTAAACACTTTTTCCTTAGCAAGACAACCCGACACATAAAAATATTTAAGTGTGGGCTTACATCCTGTTCACAACTTATACAGTGTTTTCGTCCCGACGTACTAGCTATCCGATTAAGAATATGAATGATCATTTCTAACGCCTCCATCATTAAGCTAATTGGTAGAGTAGAATAGCTTAATATACTTCTTACCATATCAATTAGCGTATGGGTATGCCATTCCTCTACTTCGTTCTGCTGAGTATCGCCCTATGTAGAATACTGGACGACTATGCCATTTGATGCAAAAACTTTGCAAATGGTCCAAGAATTTGGCCATACCAGGTATGACGATCATAGGACTCCCTTCCACCGTCAGATCTTACTATCTTAATTTTTAAGTTATGCAGATTTTCTACTTCACCATTTAATATTCTGAATTTATCCAATTCTTCGGACATTCTTAATTGGATAAATGTAACCACAACGAGTGTAATCATCTATAAATGTTATGAATGAATCATACCCATCCATAAATGATACGGGAAACATACCGCAAATGTCCGTGTTAATTATTTCCAAAATTCCCGTACCACGTTTTTCTTATTTTTCTTAACATATTTTCCTTTTATGCAATCTATGCATTGTTTAGAATCTAAAAAATTTAAGTGGGAATGAATTGATTTAGAATCTAAAGGTTCAATTCTCCCCTCAAAATATGGCCTAAACGACAATGCCATAATTTTGAAGATGTTTTGGGATTCAATTTTTTTGCGCTTGTGAAATTCTAAGTTGTCATGAGAAGAAATTTAATTACCACTTATCACATTAACATCATCATGCAATAATAATAAATATAACATGTCTTGCCGTAAGGCAAGACCCACAACTTTATTATTAAACTTAATGAGACATTTGTCATTGCATAAATGGCATACAAGTGTGGTAGTGTAGTGGTAACTTCTAAAACCTAATCCTAAAGGTCTCAGGTTCGAGCCCTGATATAACCATGTTTTATTAGAAGATGGCTCCTCTCTGCTGCCGCTCCCACTCCTACCCCGCCACCTCCCGACGCCTCCACCACCAGCCATCCCTGGTGGATGTATGGATCCTTGCTTGAGTGGTCGGCCCGGTGAACTACTACCGATCGGGTGCCAGAAGTGGTTGCTGCCTTGTTGTGCCCAACATGGAAGGAGACTGAGATAGGGCTTCCCTTCGGTGATGTAACATCAGCAAGGGACGCTTCAAATCCGTGTTTAAAACCAGCCCCGGATTTTCAAATCCGTGTTTAAACCTGCTGCTATGGATGGGACGCTTCACCCAGGTATCAACAACCATAGGAAAAACCCCCGTAGGGGTATGATGAAACCTACCAACACAAGTTGGACGCCCCATGCTTCTCGCTACACTTCCCCAGTTAGGATGCGGAAAGTCCCTTCAAGAAACATGGTTTCATTCCTTCCTAATGTGCATGCCTGGCATAAGGATCTTAATTGGCAGCGACCGGCCAGGTCAGACGCCGTGTAGCGTAGGGGACAAGACATTCGTGAATACAACATCTGGGCAGTATTAAAAGCCTAGCCCCTTCGGGTTGCTCCCAATGTCTCAGCAACCGGCCCTTGGTACGACATTGTAACTCGGCCATCCGTTGTAGGCGCTGCTTTGCCTTGGGGCACATGGAGAGATCATGCGAACTTCAGAGGAGTCAGAAGGTTTGACAAATTAAAAAGCACGCCTCGATCAATATCTTTCGGTTGCCGCCCACGTCTTCCACTATAACCACCATTGGCTCGGTGATCATAAACCGCCTCTCTCTCCCATCTAGTACCACCATCCTTCAAGTCTATAAACCCTCGTCAGTTGTGCGCTCTCCCCATCCCATCCTAATCATCTCTACCACCACCACCTCCATCATCTTCGCCGTGTTCCCTAACCATCTTTCACCACTAGTCACCATGGCAAACTTCCCCGTCAACCCTGTGAGATTCCTGCCGTGTGATGGCTTCCACTTCATCAACGGTGGGGCGGGCAGGATCGTTTGTTGTGATCTACATCTACCCGGGGAAGTTAGGCATGCTCATGCCAAGTACATCAGCGCCCATGATCCAGCGGAGGTGATCGACCAGCAGGAGCCCAAATTCTTCCGAAACCACATCAGGCAAGTCCTGGAGAATGACTTGGGCTTCCTTGTCACCTCATTCCTCATCACCCCCTTGAGCATCGCTCTATATGCCATGGAGTCAAGCGTATTGTCGATCTCCTCCTGGACATGAGACCCATCAATGTGGAGGGCATCGACATCCACTTCGCACAGCCACTACAAGAAACACAAACATTTACGACGGCCAAAATTATCGTAATTAAGCCATTAACCATTGTAATTAAGTTATTTACAACGGTAATTCCTTATTTAGGATGGCATCCGGCCGTCACAAGTGATTGGTTGTAAATAACGTTACTTATGATGGCCACCGTCGTAAATAAGTTATTTACGATGGTCAGCACCGGCCGTCATAAGTTATGAAGACATGCCAGCTGGCACCCTCTAGAAGCTTGTTTACAACGGTCAGAAACAGGTCGTCATAAATAACACAGGCTTATTTACGATGCCCTGGAGTTGGCTGTCCTAACTAACTTAGGCTTATTTACGATGGCCACCTATAGGTCGTCATAAATAAGAGATTTATTTAAAAAAATAGAAAAATGCTAATGTGGCACGATGGCCAGCTCACATACAAAAACACACATGACAGACAGTTCACATTACAATAGTTTGAAATATAAAAGGCACGACTCTACACACTCCCATGTCCGCTACCTTCGGAGGCCAAAATGTCGTCCTCGCGCCATGCTCCAAGTCCCGGTAGCTACGGTGATGGAGTGTGAGCCTCCACCGCCGATCCCTGTGATGTACAAGTGTTGTTAGATAAGTTTTAGCTTCAAAAGTGTACGTTTCACTAACTTTGCTTATTATGAGGTAGAATTGAGCAAGTCTGGCTAAGATTGTCTATGTTTTGCTAAAATATCCTAGATATAGCTAAGTTTGTCGATGTTTGGCTATGTTTGACTAATTTTGGCTCAATTTGCTATAGTAATCTAATTTATGTTAATTTCAAGAAGTGTTGCTTACCTGTGTCGCTGAAGAAGACATCTGTGGCTCCGTCGACACCTGTGGCTCCATCGGCAGCTGCCATGAGGAATGGCAACCTGCTGCCCATGCTGCTGGGCTAAGGTCTGTGATGGGAAAGCATTAGCACATTAATAATCATCAAATGATATAGATGTTCAGTATTTTAAGTTCTTACCTGCATCGCCACTTGCATCTGTGCCAAGTAGCTAGCTTGTTACTCCTCTCTGGCCTTGACAAGCGCTTCTTGCTTCTAGAGCTTCTCCTGTGTCAGGCGTAACACGAAGGTTGAATTTCTGCTTCTTGTAACAGTCGTATGCTTCGTCCGCTGTCCACAACCATTTCAACTCTTCGATTAGAGGTTGCAACATCATGTTTAGGCATGGACCAGGATGATCTGGTCTAGATAGAATGAGACAAAGGAACATGAACTCATATTTCATAAAAAAGAGCAGGTGGTAGGTTGTACGAAATAGAAAAAACGGGTCAACATGAGTAAGATGTGGCACTTGTACTGAAAGGTTAGAAGTCATCTGTCGCTAACCAGATGCGAACATTTCTCGCATCACAAGTAAAGCTTGCATCGAAGTTGTCCAGCGCCTTCCATGCCTCACCATCGGACGGGTGCACCATTACTCGATCGTTGTCATGCACACCTTCTTTGTCCCACCTGATGTGTCTGGCAGTTCTTTTAGAGAGGAACAATTATTTCAACCAAGTTGTGATGTGGAAGTAATAAAGTTGCTTATGTGCGACTTCTTTCATCACCTTGTCACCATTGTCGTTAACAACTTCGACAAACCTCGATTTACCACACTTTAAGCACTTGTTATCTTTGCCATGCTCTTTCCAGAAAAGCATGCAGTTGTATGGGCACACGTCAATCTTTTCATATTTCATACCGAGACTAAAAAACATTTTCTTTGACTAGTGCATGTCTTTAGGAACTTTATGAGGCTTTAGAAAAATATCGTTGATCAATTTGACAAGATTATTGTAGTAGTTATTTGAAAAAAGAAAAGTACTTAGACTTAATTGCCATAAGTCGTGTCATGAAAGAAAGAAGTGTCACTTTTGTATGCTCATATAGCGGCTCTTCTGAGGCTTAGAGAAGATTGAAGAACGCTTCAACCTCCGGTGTAGGAGAGTCTTCGTTGAAGTCTGGTTGTATAGATTCAAGCATCTCAACCCCCATGCTATAAACATCCTCTTCCTGATATTCTATGGGTTTAGACGCTGATTCATCATGAAAGACCCACACCTCATAATGTGGCACAAAACCGTATCAGCACAAGTCTAGTGAAAGCCTTCTCTTGTCCAAACACCTCATATTTTGGCATCTGCTATATGGAAATTGCACCTTATTTATCTTGGCTAACAAAAAAAGCACGGTCCACAAAAGCTGTAGTCTTGATCACCCACTCATCTGAGTGACTTCCATTCTTTTCCAATCAGTATACATCCAACTACGGTCTTCACCCATATTTGAGCCTACAAATCAAATGCATCAACGTCAGATATCACGCATCTACATCTCTATTATGAAGGATGTGTCCTAAACTCAGCCAAGTGACCGAGAGAGCCTTCTTACAACGAGACGTGGGGTCCGGATCCTGATGAAATTTTGGAGGCATAACCCCGCAGTTCTCCAAATGCACGCCAGAAATGGTGCAACAGAGAACATCAAGGTTATACAACCGAAACTTCAATCAGATCCGGACCTCTCGCTTCTTGCCATAAGCAAGCTCTCTCAGTCAGTCTGAGGCTGTCCAAAAAAGGGACAATTCCGAACCTACACGTGTCATGTGCGTAGCGCAAGTGACACGTGTCGGTTCAAAATAGGTGGCGCATATGTTACGTTACTCAGTTTTAATTCATTCAATACCGTTGTAATAAAGCATGTTTACAACGGTTTTCATGTGTTCCAAGATAGAGAAAAGAAATAGAGAGAGATGGAAATGTTAGTAGATGGCCATAAAATATTGACAGTGAACGTATCATCACTACAAGAAACATGAACATTTACGACGGTCAAAACTGTCGTATTAAGCCAATAAAGTCATAATTAAGTTATTTACGATGGTAATTCCTTATTTACGATAGCATCCGGCTGTTACAAGTGATTAGTCGTAAATAACGTTCTGATGTTCCAACGAGTGTTTGGCATCCTCACTGTCATTATTCGCCTCCGTGCCCACCTCGACGGTTGTCCTACTAATTACTGTCCTACTACCGTCCTAAATAACATAATATACATGCTCTCACGACGGTGTATATAGCTAATTAGACGTCGTAAAGCAAATAATTAATAATTGCTTTTGATAAATCACTTACTCAATCAAATAAACTAATGCAATAATTTAATTAATCAAATAGGTAACAATATGTAACTCTAATTATCACCTAAATGTACATAATTCTAACTAATACCAGTACATGATGTAACAATGTAATTCTAACTAATAACAGTAAATTATATAACAATATGCGTAATTTAATAATACATTGAATACTAATCTAACTACATTTTCGTATTAATAAATAACTAAACAAACAACTAAAAGAACAACTAAATAAAAAATTAACAATAATACTAATTAAAAACTAAATTAACTAAATTAACTCTAATTATCACCAAAATTAAAGAAAGTAATAAACTTAAATTCTAAATTAGTAACTAAACTAGCTAAATAAACTATTTGACAATTTTCAACCAAATTTCTACCTACAAACTACTAATCAACAATTTTCTATCTACAATTTTCAGCTAATTTCAAAAACAAAAAATTACTTTCTCGACAGGTGCGACGAGGCTCGATGTCGCGGGAGCTCGGGGCCGGGGGACGGGGCAGCGGGGTGCCAGGGTCGAGAAGGGGCGCCAGGGGCCGCCAGGGTCGGGGCGGGGCGGGGGAGGGAGGCGCCGGGGTCGAGGGAGGACGTCGGGGCCCTCCAGGGTCGAAGGGCGTGGAGGGGGCGGTGCTCGGCCGCGGGGCGCGCGGACGGGGCAGGGCGGCAGCGGCCAGGGGTGCAACGGTGGCAGGGCCGACGAGAATGCGGCGGCAGCGATGCGAGGAAGAAGAGATGGTGAAGGAAAGAGATGGGCGTGGGGCTCGGGCTTGGGTATAAGACCCCTATTTAGAACGGCCTGGACACTGGCCGTCGTAAATAAGCTTATTTACGACGGCTAAACCTAGCCATCATAAATAATATTATTTACGATGGTCAACCCTATAACCATCGTAAATAAACTTGGCCGTCGTAAATGTCCGTGTTTCATGCAGTGAGCATGACTTCGGCATCAACAGAAGCTCAAGGAATTACAGTCACGCAGGGTGGATCTTGCTCCTGGGGTTTTCTCTGGACTACCTTGCCGTCGAGTACATTGAGATGGCAGTTTCGGTCTTTGGGAAACTGCTAACCTGGCATAACCCTCATGGATCCCTAGGGAAGGTGCCGGTGAAATGCCTGTACAATGGCGTGGAGTCGGCCCCTCGCAGCATCATCCTTTGCCAAGGCCACCGTCTGGGTTTGGCATGGTACTAGACCTGCTCCATCCACGTCCTCAATGGCGCACACCTCCTGGGTCACCCCCACCGGAGGAGGAAGATGTTCCCCCAGGCTACAACCCCCACCCCATCCCCGGTGTTAATTCTGAGAATCCCTTCCCGGAAGAACCTATCTTCCACCACCCCGAAACCCTAACCCCAGATCCGGTCTGGGACGCTGCTGCTGCTTCCCAAGCAGAGCACCACAACAAAGTGTGGCAACAGCAGCAGCAGCAGTTTTAGCAGCAACAGCAGCAGTAGCAGCAGCAAAACAAACAGCCCCTTCCCACTCAAGACCACCCCAGGAGATTCAGGGGGGCTCCCAGGCTCCTAGCGCAATCTCCTCCGCCTCGGAGTCATCAAGCAACAACTGCTGCAGACGGAGGTCCCCCAACATCTCAACAGGGTAAAACCCCTTCCTCTTCTCCCAGCTTCAACGATCCAGTCGAATTCCCTTCTCTGGATGACCTTGACAAGGAAACCGTTCCTTATCTTCATGTCCCGATCAAGGAGCTGCAGCGGGTAGCTCTCAGCTGCGAGGTTCCGCTAGAGAAGGTGATCGCCGGGCTTAGTCAGCCATTGGGGGAGGTTGACGGCGGATCAGCGCTCACCCAATGAGTCCCGCCAGCTCGACGATGGACGATGGAGGGGGCACCCACAGGCGGTTGTCAGGGTCTCAATCATCAACTATTTTTGAGTTTCCTCATGTCTGCCCCCCTTCCCCTCCCCCCAATTTTCGTCCATTTTGCAACCCTGGCCATGTACCGCGTGTTGCATGTCAACACGTATAATAACTCTATTCAATGTACCGAGTCAGATCGGTTTTTTCTATGTTGGAGCTCCATCTCCTCTCTAGTCAAATGCAATACGCCTGACTGGCAGATCGCCACCTGGTTGCAAGGGTCAGTACCCTGGGCAACTCCCTCGCTCTAACAAATCTGTTCCATGAATAGTGGCAACAGAAATTGGAATGTCCTGAACTGGAACATTTGTGGCCTCGATGATGCAAGAAAGCAACATGTTGTCAGGGCTAAGATTGAAGAAAGTAGTTGTATAGTCTTCAACAAAAATGGAAGTAATCGACCCTGCGCTCCTACAAAAAGTAGCCCCCCAAGCGGTTTAATAAGTTTGCTTTCACCCCAGCTGTGGGAGCATCAGGTGTCATTCTAGTAAGTTGGAATGGCTCCCTCCTCCAAAGGGTTGGTTCTGGACGTTCGGCATTACGCCATCACAGTACAGTTAACCTCTCTACTTGATCGCTCCACCTGGAACCTCTCCTCGGTTTATGACCCGTGCCACATACAACCCAGAATGGATTTCACCCAATGGTTGTGGAGTCTAGACATCCCGGATGATGCAAATTGGATGATTATGGGGGATTTTAATCTATACATAACCCTGGAAGATCGGAACAGGCCTAAGGCAAACCACTTAGACATGCAGACTTTCAATGATATCATCAACCACCTGCATCTGACTGAAATACCACTAAAGGGCCGCAGATTCACCTGGAGCAACATGCAGTCCTCCACCTGCTAGAGCAATTGGACTGGTGCTTCACCTCGGTTAACTGGACCCTATCATTCCCCCTCACACTCTTACTGCCTTTATCTAATATCACTTCAGACCAAACCCCATGTATGGCTCAGGTGGGCACAAGCATCCCCAAGCGCAGTGCTTCCGAGTGGAGAACTACTGGGCCACCCTCGCGGGCTTCAGTAAGGTAGTCCAAAATTCCTGGACGTCTACCCCGAAATCCACAAATGTTGTCAAAACAACCGCGACCAACTTCAAAGCCCTACGATTGGCTCTCAAGCGTTGGAGCAAGCAACGAGAGGGTCTAACTCAGCAGCTCTCCCAGTCCAGTGAGGTAATAGCAGTGCTAGCGAATTAGAGGAACAGAGGATGCTATTCAATGAGGAAAGAGCGCTCGGGCTCCATCTCAGGGAACATCATGAAGTAGTACTGAAGCAAAAGAATGAGTACTAGAGACAAAAATTCACGGAAAGGTGGATAAAATTGGGGGACGAATGCACAATGTTTTCCCTGTCTGCTGCCATGGGAAGATACCAACACAATGTCATCACTAGGATTCAAGATAGCTCAGGCCTTGAGAGAACAGAGCATTCATCTAAAGCTGCCCTTCTCTAGGAAGATTTCCGTGTGCGTCTAGGGCAAACCGAGCTAACATCCTTGGCCAGAGCTGGACCACCTATTGTACAATATCCATGGTCTTCAAGAACTGAAATTACCTTTCACCAAGGAGGAGATCGACAACACTATCAAAGAAATATCGTCTGACAAAGCGCCAGGTTCGGACAGCTACAACAATAGGTTTTCCAAGACATGTTGGAGCATTATCAAGTAGGACGTACCATCGATGCAATGAATTCTTCACTGGAAACATCATCTTGTAGCCTATCAACGCGTCTTTCATCACGTTAATACCAAAGACCCCTAGACCGGTGCGACCAACAGACTTAGGCTCATCTCCCTGCTAAATTCGAGTGTCAAACTAATCACCAAGCTCATGGCCCACCGGTTGCAAAATAAGATGCCTTTATTGGTGCATGCTAATCAATATGGCTTTATTAAAGATCAGACCATCCACGCTTGCCTAGCCTGGAATTACGAGTACATCCATCAATGCAAGACATCTAGAAATCCTATTGTGATTCTCGAGCTGTACTTTGAGAAGGCATTTGATATGGTAGAGCACTAAGCTATCATCGTTATGTTGTCACTTCTAGGTACCCCGCCCTCCTAGTTGAACCGGATCCAAGATATCCTCAGTTCAGCCACCTCAGCAGTCCTTCTCAATGGCGTCCCTGGGAAATTCTTCCATTGCAAAAGAGGAGAGACAACGTGACCCTCCCCCCCCTACTCTTTGTTATTGTAGCTGACTTGCTACAACACATATTCAACAAGGCTGCTGTCTCGGGAATGATCAGCCACCCCTAGACACAATGGTTGGTACCCAGTTCCCCATAGTACAATATGCAGATGACACCATTGTGGCACTGAATGCCTCTCACAGAGAGCTGTTCTTCTTCATGGCCTTGCTTGGTTCGTTCGGGGCAGCCACGGGTTTAAAAGTAAATTTCAACAAGTCAGCCATGATGCCCATCAACTTATCTACAGAAACAACAGAAATCATGGCTCGAACATTGGGTTGCCAAGTGGGCTCCTTCCCCTTTACGTATCTTGGGCTCTGTATGGGAATTCAGAAACCATTGGTGCTAACGGCAAAAATTTAGAGGAAATTCTCAGCCACGTCCGCATTCCTCTCAATGTCAGGAAGATGCACCCTGGTGGATTGCCTGTTGTCCACTATTCTAGTTTACAGCATGTGCATTTTAAAACTACATCTCATGATCATCCAGACCATTGACAAAACAAGGAAAGTATGTCTCTGGAAAGGTAGTGAGGTGGAGGGCAAAGGGAGGCCACTAGTAAAATGGAGTCGAGTGAAATCTCCTCGCCAGAGGGGAGTCTTGGCACTAAAGGACCTTTGATTAGTGAACCTTGCCCCCCTACAGAAATTCTTGGACAAAATATATAACAAAGTGGACACACCCTGGGTCCGGTTGGTTTATAGTGCATACTATAAAGATGGGAACCCCCCCCCCACAAGATCCCAACAAGGGTTCATTCTGGCTGTGTGATATCTTGAGTTTATGGGAACAGTTCAAGGATCATGCTACAATTTGAGTGGGGGTAGGAGATATTGTACTCCTCCAGGAAGACAAATGGAATAACCGCCCCCTCAAGATGGAATTGCCATGCATATTCTCATTTACCAAAAAAATGTTTATATCGATAGCCCAATACAGGGAAGAGTCTTCCTTTCAGAACCTATTCTACACCCCTGTGACAGAGCAAGCAATGGTTGAGTACCAGCAACTTCAAGCGATCCTGGGCAATCACAATGAGCGCCCACTAAATAGGTACCAGTGGACATACAACAACAATACTTCATTGACGATCCAGACCATCACGATCTACAAACGTTACTTTTAACACATTGTGCCACCAAAGTCATTTGATTAGATATGGAAAGCAAAGACGACCAAGAAAATCAAAATATTTTGTTGACTATTATACCTGGACCAGCTGAACTCTAGAAATCTTCTCAGAAGGAAGAACTTTACCATCGAGAATAACGACTACTCTCGCGTCTTATGTGATGCCAACACTGAAGAGCTCACATACCACCTCTTCTTCCAGTGTCCCTTCAGTGCAGAATGTTGGTCAATAATCGAAATACAGTGGGATTATAGCCTCCACTTCTTTTGCACTCTAGAAGTAGCGAGAGGGCAATGGCCCAGCCTGGGATTCGTGGAAATTTTCTCAATTGCAGCCTGGGAAATTTGGAAACTCGGAAATGTTGTCATCTTCAAGGGAGAACCGCCCTCAATCCAGTCCTAGCGAGAGGCATTTTGTACCACCCTAATGCTACAGAGTACACGGTTCAAGGCCCCAGTGCGTGAGTGCCTCACTACATGGATCGCAAAAATAGACCTGGGTTCTTCTTAGCTCAAGAAGCCTAGACTAGTTTAACACAGACAGTGTGTGTTGCGGCACAGAATGCCAGCTTGTAACCGGCTTCTCCCTTATCAAAATATACATAACACAGTCGGGGATTTCCCTACTGTTTCTCCTCAAAAAATGGCATACAAATCAAGAATCATCCAATCATGACATAGAAATAAAATACCTCTTTAAATAGGGTATATAATGAACATTATTAGGCATAAGTACAAAACCATCTCTAAGTAATAATGTGAGCTCTCCAATGGCTTCGACTTCAGATTCATGGCCATCAACGACTTTAATGGCACTTTCTCCTCTGTAGGTACGACGGAGCCAGACTCCACTTCCGCAGATCCAAGGCCAAGACCAGCTTCCTCGCCCCGGCCTTCCATTCTCTTGCATGAACGAGCAACGGCCACCGCCTTCTGACTCCATCTCGACTGCCGTTACTACCGGAAACATGGCAGTATGCTGGTGCAGCTTGTTGTGAAGTGTGGAACGCCACATCCCGAGTTATGTTGCTTATCCAGTACCCCAGTGCGGTTAGTGTAAGTGCACATAAGTGGTGTGAGTAGGTGTGTACATACATGGACAAATTATATAACTATATCCAATAGAGAGGCTTCAAGAAAATAATAAAAGAAAGGCCACAATAAAATTACACAATGGCTTCCACCACCCAAAATACTTGAAACATTAGTTTAAATGACCTTTAAAACAATAGAAACTACAATATTATAATATTTGCCCAGTTTTATTTAGTTCTTTTGTTTCCATTATGTGTGTGGGAGAGAGAGGGGTTGTCTATTCAAGTATGTATGTGATATTTTTGCATCTGAATGTTTTGAATGACTTGAAGGTTGTTATAGTGATAGGGCTAGATGGAATTGATTTTCATTGTCATGGTTAGGTGAAATTTGGCCATATAAATGTATTCGTGTTTTGCTAACATGTTAGGTCCAAAACATATCTTGGCACCACCCACAAACTAGGTGGACGTCATGCACCAACCAATATATTTATGTTTTTGCCTTGCTTCGCATAAAATAGTTAACCCAATGTTAGTAATGTTAGACTACCTAGACTTATATATTGGTCTTCTTCCCACTAGACTAGTAAGGTGAAACAAATTCTCAACCCATACAAATGCTTATGGGCCACTGTGAGTTTCTAGTCTCAAATAGGTCAGAATGTCATAAATACACCTGATACTGCTTGTAGGATTCTAGATTGCAAACATATCTAGACCATTGTAAGGATCGAAACGCCCAAGAGGGGGGGGTGAATTGGGCTTTTTAAAATTTTAGAGCAATTTAAAACTTTAATGGTTGAAGCCCAATTCCCTATGCAAACTAAGTACGCAAGCAGGAGAGTTAAGTGCGGAATAGTAAAAGCGTAATAGTAAGGGGTGAGGAGAGAAATGCAAACTCCCGCGGAGACTCGGAGACACGGCGATTTTTCCCGTGGTTCGGTAAGATCATAAAAATCTTCCTACGTCCACGTTGTGGCACCCACCAAAGGGTATAGCCACTCCCAAGTCACCAAGACGAGGGAATCCACTATATTTCTCCGTTCGCCTTCTCCGGCAAGGTGGAGCTCAAGCCTTGTACAACGGTGATCCTCCGGGCTTCCACAAACACCTTGGTAAGCTCCGGAGTGATCTCTTCTTCCTCCAACGTTTACAAGGTGATAGAAGTCACCAAGACACTCTCTCTCACTAGCCTAGAGATTCCAATCACCAAGAATGGACGCACACAAGCTTCTCTCTAGCTAGATATAACCTATAGTTGGAGTACAAGAGGTTTTGAAGTGTGGAAGTGGTAGCTCTTGGTCTTGAATGCTTGAGAATGTGTAGTGAGGCTCTGGAGATCAAGACTTATCAAAATGGCCGGTTGGAGGGGTATTTATAGCCAGCCCACACGAGATAGCCATTGGAAAAGTGGGCAGACTTTTGTCAGTTTACATCGGATCCTCCGATGCACCCCTTTATATGATCATCGGTCGAATTCCAAATTAGCTGATGTCATGTGTCAGATGTGACCGTTGGATATAACCGTTGGATCTTTTAATCGACCGATGTTACTTTAACTCATCATCGGATGATCCGGTGAGTTGATCTTCAGAATTAGTTCAGAAATAATGTTTCGGTTGAAATTGACCGATGTTCACTTACTTTATCATCGGATGATCCGGTGAGTTGATCTTCAGAATTACTCATAAATTATCCTTCTGTTGAAATCAACCGATGTGCCACTTCCTTCACATCGGATGATCCGGTGTGTACTGGGCTCTGAGGTCTTCTTCTTCTGCCAACTCAAATTCGACCGATGTAGTCATTTTGCAAGACATCGGATGATCCGGTGAATGCAACTTGTTAGCTTCGAGTTGTTTTGAGTTGATCTTTTAGAATCTTCTTGAGTGACCTCTTTGACACTTGTTTGAAATGATATTACGATGAAGTGTAAGCTTCTTGTGTTGCCAATTTTGATAAAATAGAGTCGTTGTATGAGTTCTCCATTTAGTTTTCATGAGTATCGAATAACCCCTTAGAATGGATCGTTGAGGGGTCTCCATTTGTATCCAATGAGCAGTAGATGGTGTGAATAGATAGTTCATTTAATGTTTGATGTGATGTACGTGAAACCTCGCATCCACAAACTCATTAGTAATAACGAACGGTTGTCATTAATCACCGAAACCATATCTCACGAGGGCCTAGATGCTTTCAATCTCCCCCTTTTTGGTGATTGATGACAACACAACGAGTAGAGTATAGAATAAATGAAATTAAAACATAATGCTCAAAGAGAAATATAACAAGTACAAATTGCAGCACAAGTGGCTTGAAGGCTCAAATAATAATCAATAAAGCGTAAGAGCACAGAGTAGCACCCGGAGTACAATAATAGCAAATAATAAGAACAGGCAATCTCAAATAAAGTAACAATCTCCAATAAAGTAGCAAAAGGGATAGACACTCCCCCTAGAACCAAGTACTCCCCCTAGAACTAAGCTAACCTCCCCCTGACTCTAACTCTTCTCCCCCTTTGGCATCAAGACACCAAAAAGGAAAGTCGAGTGACTACGACTCAGGCGCGCTCCTGGCGATGGTGAAGCGGTCGGCGTCGACGGTGCTGTCGCCAGAGCTGCTGGAGGTGGAGGTCGCTGGTGCTGGAGCTGGAGCGGGAGGAGCTGCTGTGGGGGCTGGAGCTGGAGCTGGAGCGGCTGGGGGATCCGCTGAGACTGCTGGCGCCGGTGGAGGTACTGCCGGAAGAGGTGAGGACTGGAGCGACGTCGGTGGCAGTACTGGAGCTGGTGCCAGTGGGGGTGCACCTGGAGCCTGACTGAGTCCCAAGTGCTGAGGTGGAAGAGCCACTCCAGTCTGCTGGTAGAGGTTGGTGACCAACCCCAGGATGCTCAACAGCATCTGCTGAGTCTGCTGCTGCTGGTCCAGAGTGCGTCACGTCATCTGGTCGACAAGGTTGGTGAACCTGTCGGTGTCCTCTCGCCTCTGACGGGCGATCTCCAGCTGCATCTCCTGCTGCTGCCTCTGAAGCTGCTCCTGTCGAGCTGCTTGCAGCTCCTGCTGCTGAGCCATCCGCTGAAGTAAGGTGGTGAGCTCTGACGGCTGAGTCACCTGAGCCTCTGACACTGGAGGAGGTGTAGGTGGTGGAGCAGCTGAGCCTCCTGCCTCTGCGTCGTGCTGCCTCGGTGAGGGAGGAGCAGGAGGGAAGTACTCCTCGACACTGTCGCTGGTGTCGCTGTCCGACCATACGTGCTGTAGGTCTCCTCCCTGAGCCTCTGCCTGTGCCAGCTCTGCGTCCTCCTGAGTCAGCTCTGCCCAGTCCTCCTCTGACAGTCTGGCTCGAACCTCACGCTCGACGGGGCGTCCAAGGCGGCGGTCTCCCGGAGTGGGGACTCGGTAGTGGCTGAACCGGGTCACGTGCATCTCCGTCAGCTGAGAGACTCCTGGAGTGTCCTCTAGAACCAGCTGGTGAAGAAGGTGACAGATCCAGTGACCAAAGACCAGCTGTCGTAGCATCCCAACTCCGTCGGTGATCACGTCCTCCATCTCGCAGATCAGAATGTCTACTATGTCGAACTCCATCCCGTTCATCACATAGAACAGGATGGTCTGCTGAAGGCTCGTGAAACCCTCCAAGTAGCCGGACCTCGGTAGCAGGGTACGCCTGAGGACGTGGTGAACTGTCCGAGCTGCTGGGGTGAGAAGCGCTGGCACCCTCGGCTGGTCAGGTGTGAACGGCTGTGTGAACAGACCTCTGATCTCCTCAAAAGGCGGTGCCACTCCTCCAGTCAGTGGTCTCCTCGGCGGATCTGCGTCTCCGTAGACTATCTGGTGCAGGCACGTAGTGGAGAGCTCCACACCAAGCAGTCTGCCCAACAGGTCTCGAGATACGTCGTGGATCCGCCCCATGAACATGAAGTGAATCGAGCGACGGCCCTCAGAGACGTAGAGTGTCGCGTAGAACACTCTGACCTACTCCTCGACGTAGGCACTCCTCTGGTGCGAGAGTAGGTCCACAAGGCCTCTGTATCTCTCAAAAAGTGGCCTGATCCCGTGTCCTGCTGCCACTGCAAGCTGATCCCAGTCAATGCTGTTATGCTGGAATAGCTTGTGACCCCGACGCCTGTAAGTCTCGTACAGGGATGCCTGTGTCAGGGTCTAGAAGCGAGAGTCCACTCGAGAGTCCCTAGGCCGTGGGAACCACTCCTCGATCAACGCTGACCATCTGAGCTTCTTTAGTTGTCTTGCCTTCATCTTCCTGTAGTCAGTGAGTCTGACCTCTTCGGCAACTCGGACTGTTGTGTCCATCAGGTGGATGGCCCTTTCGGCCTCTCTGTCCTCGGCGCGGTCAGCTGCAGAGGGGCGCCGACTCGCCGTAGGAGTCTGTCCACCTCCACGAGTCCTCGGGGTGCGCCGGCGGATGAGAGGCGGCACCTCGGTCTCCTCCTCGTCGGAGCCCTCGGGAGGCACCGGCTGGATCGGAGGCTGCTCCTACCTCTGCCGGGACTCGCGGATCCGTAAGGAACCGCGATGGCCGCGCTCACGCTCCTCGGCGGCGCGAGCGGCCAACTCCGCACGACGCGCGTCCTTGGACATCTTTTGCTTCTTCGCGGCGGGCTCCTCAATAGCCTTCCCTTTTCCTCTGCGATCGCGACCCATTTCAGCGACGAACGGCGAAGCTCGGCAAGGGAGACGCGGTGGAGGAGGGAACTGTGGCGGCGCGGTGGAACGGTGGCGGCGCTCGCGAGAGAGGCGGTGGTGGCGACTGGAGGTGGCGTGCGTGGGAGAGATGGCAGCGGCGGCTGTTGGGAGTCGGCGCGGCGGCTGGGAGGCGGCGCGGCGGCTGGGAGGCGGCGCGCGGGGAGAGGTGGTGACGGCGGCGGCGCCTGAAGGTGGCGGCGGCGCTTGGAGGCGGCGGCGGCGGCTGGGGCGGTGGTGAGGACGTCAGGCGGCGGCGGAGGTCGGGGAAAGAAGGAGAGAAAACGAGCGGCGGCCGACCCCCCCCTTTTTAAACTGTTCGGGCAAACCCTAGCCGCGCATAACACACCGGATGGACCGATGATCATCGGAGGATGCATCGGTCGAGTTCAACAGAGAGTTGTTCCAAAAACTCTCTTTGAACACCGGATGGACCAACGTTGAGGTGGCGATCATCGGTCGATTTCTGCAGGGCACCAGAAAAACTGAACACCGGATGCTCCGATGTCTTCTGAAATGAACTCATCGGTTGATTTGTGACATCTGACTTGAACTGAAGCACCAATTGATCCGATGATCTGCTGGCCCTGGCATCGGATAATCCGATGACTACAGAAAACCTAAGACTGCCCATATGTGTCCTTGGACTTAAACACACAAAGATAAGGATGGGTCCTCGAACTTTTTGGGCAACTCCTAACCTCTAATATAAGGCTTTAAATATAGTGCCACATATTGGCTAAGCCCTTAAGCAAAGAGAACACACAAGGTTAGGAGTGAAACCATGAAAATGTAAGGCCCATGCTTTGTGAGCTAGAGTATAGAAAACTTCTATCTCCTTAAAGCATGTACCTTTAGAATTTTGCTCTATCCACATTATATGAGTTGAGATATTGCATTTTGAACAGGTCTCCTTCTCATGATGTGGGTTCCCCTTTGTGACAATCTACCGTATGCAATGCCAAACAAAATAATGCAAGATATTGAATGAGTGCAAGTCTATATGGCAGGAATCATGCAAGGCGTAATGTAAATCTATCTTGCCAAGTTTAAACCTGCCAAAGGCTTCCTCAGGAAAAGCTATTTCTAGCTTGCCCCTATCCTTTGGGAGTTAGACAAGACCTATTTGATATGCAACCTTACATGAACATGGCAATTTACATGACGTTAGATGCATCTAGCACATTTAATTCACTTCTTAGTCTAGAAAAAGTTTTCTCATCAAGTGGTTTAGTGAATATATCCGCCAATTGTTCTTCAGACCTAACACCTTGCAAAGAGATGTCTCCTTTAGCCTCATGGTCCCGTAAGAAGTGATGGCGAATATCTATGTGCTTAGTGCGGGAGTGTTGAACGGGGTTTCTAGCTATCTTAACCGCACTTTCATTGTCACAAAGGAGAGGCGCACAATCAAATTTAATTCCAAAGTCCAAAAGGGTTTGCTTCATATATAGAATTTGGGCACAACATGCACCGGCCGCTATATACTCTGCCTCCGCGGTGGACAAAGCCACGGAGTTTTGCTTTTTGCTCGACCAAGATACTAGGGAACGCCCAAGTAAGTGGCACCCACCGGAGGTACTCTTGCGATCCACACGGCATCCGGCAAAGTCCGAATCCGAGTAACCCAAGAGATGAAAACTAGCGTTCTTGGGGTACCACAAACCTACACTTGGGGTATGCTTGAGATACCTAAGTATCCTAAAGACCGCCTTACGATGTGATTCTTTAGGTGCCGCTTGAAAGCGAGCACACAAGCACACACTAAACATGATATTGGGCCTAGATGCGGTAAGATATAATAATGAACCAATCATGGAACGGTAATGAGATTGATCAATAGGTTTACCGTCCATGTCCGCGTCGAGATGACAATTTGTTGCCATTGGAGTACTTCTTGAGCTGCAATCTTCCATTTCAAACTTCTTCAAGAGGTCTTTGGTGTACTTTTCTTGGTAGATGAAAGTCCCCTCTTGAAGTTGCTTGATTTGAAATCCTAGGAAGAAATTGAGTTCTCCAATCATTGACATCTCGAACTCCCTAGACATCATGGTGCCAAACTCAAGGCTAAGAGATTTGTTAGTTGAGCCAAAAATAATGTCATCAACGTAAATTTGACAAAGAAATAAATCCCCGTTGATGTCCTTGGTGAAAAGTGTGGTGTCCACCCTCCCGATCTTGAATCCTTGCATGACTAGGAAATCCCTTAGACGTTCATACCATGCCCTTGGTGCTTGCTTGAGCCCGTAGAGCGCCTTGTGTAACCTATACACATGGTTAGGATTCCTCGGATCTTCAAACCCGGGAGGTTGCTCAACGAAAACAAGCTCGTTAATATAACCATTGAGGAAGGCACTTTTCACATCCATTTGATAAAGCATAATATTGTGATGTGAAGCAAAAGCAAGGAGTATGCGAATAGCTTCTAACCGTGCGACTGGGGCAAATGTCTCTCCAAAATCTAGTCCTTCAACTTGTGAAAAACCCTTGGCCATAAGCCTTGCCTTGTTGCGGACCACCACGCCATTCTCGTCTTGCTTGTTGCGGTACACCCACTTTGTTCCGATAACGTTCTTGTTCTTAGGTCGCTCCTCCAATACCCAAACTTCATTTCGGGTGAAGTTGTTGAGTTCTTCTTGCATAGCCATCACCCAATTGGGATCTTGGAGTGCTTCCTCAATATTTGTGGGTTCTACACATGAAACAAAAGAGTAGTGCTCACAAAATGAAGCAACATGGCGAGAACGAGTACTTACTCCCCGTGACGGACTTCCGATGATTTGATCCATCGGATGTGCCTTGGAGATGCGCCCATGCCTCATAAGAGGTTGTGAGGCACTTGGTGGTGGTGAGGCATCTTGCTCGTCTTGTGGTTGGACTGGACCTTGGACTTCTTCTTCTTCTTGGTGTTGTGTGGCATGTGAATCTTGCATTGGTAATGGATCATTTTTCTCTTCTTCTTCATCAATTTGAGGCGCCATGGAGGTGTTGATGTTGGAACTTGAGGCTCCCCCTTGATCATGGCTCTCCCCAACTTCGGGCTTGATGTCTCCTATGGTCATGTTCTTCATAGCTTCTCGTAGAGGCTCATCATCTATATCATCATGACCAAAACTCTCCTCTTGGGAGCCATTAGTCTCATCAAACTCAACATCACAACTTTCTTCAACTAACCCGGAGGTTTGGTTGAATACTCGATATGCTTTTGAGTTTGACGCATAACCTAGAAAGATACCAACATCACACCTTCTTTCAAACTTACCGAGCCTTTTCTTGCGGTAGATGTAGCACTTGCACCCGAAGACTCGGAAGTAGGAGATGTTGGGCTTTCTCCCAATGAGGAGCTCATATGGGGTCTTTTGAAGTAGTCGATGAAGGTAGACCCTATTTGCGGCATGGCACGCCGTGTTGATTGCTTCGGCACAAAACTTCTCTGACGTGCCATAGTCATCAAGCATTGCTCTTGCAAGGGTGATGAGAGTCTTGTTCTTCCTTTCAACGACACCATTTTGTTGAGGGGTGTATGTGGCCGAAAACTCGTGCTTCACGCCTTCACGATCACACCACTCCCCAATGTTGTAGTTCTTGAACTCGGTGCCGTTTTCACTCCGGACCTTGATGATAGGAAGTTGAAATTCCCTTTGCGCTCGTTTAGCGAAGGTCTTGAAGATTTCCGGAGTTTCACCCTTGTCACCTAGAAACAATGTCCAAGCATAGCGAGAGTAGTCATCAACAATGACAAGACAATAGAGGTTACCGCCAAGGCTTTGGTATGTGGACGGTCCGAAGAGGTCCATGTGAAGTAGTTCAAGTGGCTTGGAGGTTGACACCATTGTCTTCATCGGATGGTGTGAGGCAACTTGCTTCCCGGCTTGACATGCGCTACAAAGCTTGTTCTTTTCGAATGTGACATCCTTCACGCCGGTCACCATCCCAAGTTTGAATGACTTCTTGAGCTTGCTCATCCCAATGTGAGCAATGCGCCGATGCCATAGCCATCCCAAACTTGTCTTGGTGAAAAGACAAGTGGTCAAGCTCGCATCCTTGTTGGAGAAGTCCACCAAGTAAAGATGTCCATGCCGAAAGCCTTTGAATATTAGTTCTTTGCTTAATTCACTAGTCACCACAACACCATTCTTGTCAAATGTGCACGTTAGTCCAAGATCACATAATTGTGCAATAGAAAGTAAATTAAAGCTAAGAGACTTAACGTAAAGCACATTAGAGATAGACAAATCATGAGAAATAGCAATTTTACCCAAACCAATTACCTTCCCCTTTGAGTTATCACCAAAGGTGACTTGTTCATGATTGCCGGGGTTTTCTATGGAGGTGAACATACCATCATTGCCGGTCATATGTTGAGTGCACCCACTATCGAGTACCCAATTGCTTTCCTCCGGCTTTGTAGTTCACCTACACACATGAAGTTAGTTTTTGAGTTTAGGAACCCAAGCCAACTTAGGTCCTTGTATGTGTGATACAAGTGTTTTTGGAACCCAAAGTTGCTTGGGGAGCTTCCCCTTCATGCCCTTGATGTCTTTGCCGATGAACCTTGCCTTCACTTTTCCACCTACTTTGCTCAATAGATAGTGATAATCATTGAACGTAGATTTGTAGTTAGGAGGCAATTTGGGAGAAGGACGGTTGGGAAGAGGACACTCCCTCGTGTGATGTCCGGTGACCTCACAATGTTGGCAATATGACCCAACTTCCTTGATGAAGCTTGTCCTAAGCTCCGGTGAGGGCACCTTTCCTTTGTTGGGTACCGGGAAGGATCCAAGTCCTCTCTTGTTGAAGCTTTTCGCTTGTTGGTAGAGGATTTCCTTGTGCTTGTCCTCCCCCTTAGAGAGTCTTGCCACACTAGTGCGAAGACTTTCAATTTCGTCCATTAGCTCCTTCTCCCTAGGGCTTGCTTTCAAAGGCAAAGACTTATCCAAAACATTAGTGGCATGTGAATTAGATGATATTTTGCCATCAAGGGTTTTTTTTCTTTGTGTTTTTCAATTTAAGTTCAATAGCTTCATAAGTACGGTTAAGCACTTCATGTTCTTGAACCAACTCATTGTGCTTTGCCAAGAGTGCTAAGTTAGCTAAGTCAAGCTCATGATACTTAAGCTTGATTGTAGCATTTTCATCCTCGATTTGTTTGACATTCGATTTGAGCGTGTCATGCTCTTTAAGTATGGTTACATACTTGTCATGCAAATCGAGGTTAGCACTTTCAAGCTTAGCACGAGCTAGCTCAAGAGCCTTAACCTTAGCCTTTTCCCTTTTTATCATGGCATGATATTCATTAATCATAGATGCTAATTCATCGGGTGAAAGCTCCTCATCATCATCGCTAGAGTCTTCACATACCTTTGAGTTACCTTTCGCCATTAGGCACATAGGAGGTGGACGAAGAGGTGAGTCATCCTTGTTGACGATGGCAAGGCCCGCCAAGTTTTCTTCATCCTCACTATCTTCGTCGCTTGACTCTTCATCCGTGATCCACTCATTTGCTTCACACATGAAGACCTTTTGGGGCCCTCTTCTTTTCTTTGGAAAGAGCTTGGTTTTCTTGCCTTTGTCAAATTTCTTCTTTCCAAAGGAGCGCTTGGGCTTGACCTCCTCTTCATCATCACTTTCTTCTAGCTTGTGATGCTTGCCAATTTCCTTTCTTTTGTCCGGTCTTGGACAGTCATATGATATGTGGCCTAGATCACCACAATTGTAGCACGTCTTGTTTTCATCTTTTCTTGGCAAGAAGGCTTTCTTTTTGGAATCAAAAGAGTATCCCTTCTTTGCAATCTTGGAGTTGAGGCGTGAGAATTTTCTCATCATCAAAGCAAGCTCATCATCATCATCTTCGCTTGTTTCTTGCTCTTCTTCACTTGAGCTAGGCTCAACCACTTTCTTCTTCTTGGGAGTTGTCTTCTTGGTTGAAGCTTTGAGAGCAATGGTTTTTGATGATGACTCCTCCATCATTCCAAGTACGCTCATCTCATGAGCATGGATTTCTCCAATGAGCTCTGAAACTTCAATGTTGTCTAGTGACTCTTTTTGGAGCATTGAATTGATAATGTTGTACTTGGGCTTGGGTAGAAGCATGAGGATCTTGCGATTTATAAGTCCCTTGCCAAGAGAAGCAATATCAAGTGCGTTAATTTCCTCAATGAGCACATTTAAACGAGAAAACATTTGATTAACGTTTTCATGAGGAAACATCTTAAATTCATCATATTTTGATTTAAGCATGTGATATTTGAGTTCTTTGACACGAGATGAGCCCTCATGTATTTCAACTAGACATGCCCAAATTTCACATGCTTTTTCCTTGCTAGCAATCCTAGCAAAAACATCTTGACTAATGCATTCATATATGGCATTTCTAGCCTTAGCATCCCATTTTAATTGGTCTCCAACATAGTCAAGATTTCCAAACCCCGCATGGGTCGCTTCCCACACTTCGGGAGCAATTGCCTCAAGGTAAGCGCGCATGCGTGCTTTCCAATAAGCAAAATTCTTGCCCTCGAAGGTAGGAACCGAACCCCCATTCTTGGCCATTTTTGCTCTCTAGCGGTGAAGCTAGAATGATCCAATGAGCAACCAAGCTCTGATACCAATTGTAAGGATCGAAACGCCCAAGAGGGGGGGGTGAATTGGGCTTTTTAAAATTTTAGAGCAATTTAAAACTTTAATGGTTGAAGCCCAATTCCCTATGCAAACTAAGTACGCAAGCATGAGAGTTAAGTGCGGAATAGTAAAAGCGTAATAGTAAGGGGTGAGGAGAGAAATGCAAACTCCCGCGGAGACTCGGAGACACGGCGATTTTTCCCGTGGTTCGGTAAGATCATAAAAATCTTCCTACGTCCACGTTGTGGCACCCACCAAAGGGTATAGCCACTCCCAAGTCACCAAGACAAGGGAATCCACTATATTTCTCCGTTCGCCTTCTCCGGCAAGGTGGAGCTCAAGCCTTGTACAACGGTGATCCTCCGGGCTTCCACAAACACCTTGGTAAGCTCCGGAGTGATCTCTTCTTCCTCCAACGTTTACAAGGTGAGAGAAGTCACCAAGACACTCTCTATCACTAGCCTAGAGATTCCAATCACCAAGAATGGACGCACACAAGCTTCTCTCTAGCTAGATATAACCTATAGTTGGAGTACAAGAGGTTTTGAAGTGTGGAAGTGGTAGCTCTTGGTCTTGAATGCTTGAGAATGTGTAGTGAGGCTCTGGAGATCAAAACTTATCGAAATGGCCGGTTGGAGGGGTATTTATAGCCAGCCCACACGAGATAGCCGTTGGAAAAGTGGGCAGACTTTTGTCAGTTAACATCGGATCCTCCGATGCACCCCTTTATATGATCATCGGTCGAATTCCAAATTAGCTGATGTCATGTGTCAGATGTGACCGTTGGATATAACCGTTGGATCTTTTAATCGACCGATGTTACTTTAACTCATCATCGGATGATCCGGTGAGTTGATCTTCAGAATTGGTTCAGAAATAATGTTTCGGTTGAAATTGACCGATGTTCACTTACTTTATCATCGGATGATCCGGTGAGTTGATCTTCAGAATTACTCATAAATTATCCTTCTGTTGAAATCAACCGATGTGCCACTTCCTTCACATCGGATGATCCGGTGTGTACTGGGCTCTGAGGTCTTCTTCTTCTGCCAACTCAAATTCGACCGATGTAGTCATTTTGCAAGACATCGGATGATCCGGTGAATGCAACTTGTTAGCTTCGAGTTGTTTTGAGTTGATCTTTTAGAATCTTCTTGAGTGACCTCTTTGACACTTGTTTGAAATGATATTACGATGAAGTGTAAGCTTCTTGTGTTGCCAATTTTGATAAAATAGAGTCGTTGTATGAGTTCTTCATTTAGTTTTCATGAGTGGCCTAGATGCTTTCAACCATCTCACAAATTAGTTGGGCCCCATATGCACCCACTGATCTATTTATGCTTTTACCCTCGCTTCATATAAAGTGTTAACCTAAGGTTAATGGTGTTGAACAATCAAGGTTTATATGTTAGCATTCCTCCCACTAGGCTAGCAAGGTGAAAATAAATTCCCACATCAACATGCACAAATAAATTTAGGTATAATCTTAAATGGGTCAGGATATATCACCGTTGTTCCATAAAAATGTTAATTATAACAATTGCTCTGAATGTATCACTTAATCTTAAAATACCATTCCACTAGAATGAGTCTTTTTCTAGGGTTTTATGACTTTTTTATTTTATTTGCATAGTAAGAGTTCTATATTAATTTGGCACAATGCAATGCCCTTTTATTGTAGAACCTTTACAAATGTCTAAATAAAGAGCAGTGCAATCTTTCAAACTTACATTTAAAATGTAAAATATATTAAGGGGGGTCAAGACAATGCAGAATGCAGTGGCAGATAGATTAGGGGCGTTGGATGTCAATGCTCGAGCCTCGTTCTTCCCATCGGATAGTGGAACCCTCCGTCATCCACTTAATGAGTTTTTCAGCCATGGAAGATGGATTTGGGACGCTGGAGGTTGAAAAAGACTCTTTTCACGATTTAGACTTGATGATGAGCTGTATATACTAAATTAGACTGTTACATACCACGAGACCACTTATGGAATGCAGCCCACCGCCTTTAGACCACGAGACCACTTATAGAATACAGCCCACCGTCTTTAGATCAGTGGCACATTAGGACGACTGACTTAATCCTCTTCACGTTGGTCAGTTTACTAGACGACTGGGCGTACTGGCTGGCAAGCACAAGCAGTGACTGGCGGGAGTGGGGAAGCGGAAAACAACGGTTGATGGGTGGAAGCTCGGGCGGGTAGGCGGCAAGCTCAGGCGAGCGGCCAGCATCACACGACCAGCATGGTGTGTTGTGATTTCAAAATCCTAGGATCCTGTAATTCCTGCAAGATCTTAGGGACATTTAGTGCACTGGAGGCAAGAAATTAAGTGACATCCTACGGTTCATGTGGAAATTTGGGGATGCTTAGCGCACCGCAAGAAAGAAATTGTAGGGTGTACAAGATTTCATACTACAAACGATAATTCAATTGCAGATTTTTGAGCCCTCCGGTCCAATATCAATGTTTAGGAACAGCTTATCCGTAATTTTATCTTCCACAGTTTTCACTGCAGGGCCAAATTTCGAGCCAGAGATCACTGTTGTGACTTTCAAAGTTTGATCTTGGAGTTTCTGCAAGTTGCTCTGAGAATGAATGTCGAAAACAGCTTTCTGTACTTCTGATTTTTCTGAAGTCCGAACCTGCCCTGTCTTGAGAACAAACTGAACAGTGAACACAACAAGATGGGAGATGAATAGCTCGATTATTTGATGATATACTGCACCGAGAAGAAGATATTAGAAGCATTACTAATAAAAATATTATGCAAAAGACTGAGGATATGAAAAAACGCTCAGGGGTCAAAAAACAATTTAATGATATATAATTATTCTCCATTTTTCAAATAATTTGTAATAATGTCATATAAACCTCAGTATTTATAACTATGCATATTAATACCTTCTCTTTGTGCATCAAATGGCTTTAAATATTTGAACTTAAAATTTATATATGATAATATTTAAACATATATTTAGGGGGTGTTTAGTATGGCTCCACTCTTACTTCGGTTCATAGTTAGAGCTAACCAAGCACCTCAACTCTAAAACTTTGTGGAGCAGACCAACTTCGAGGATTTGATAGAGTTCTTGTTCATTTTGATTGAGTACCTCATTTGCAGCTCTAGGAATCATCAAAATAAATCTAGACATAGAGTTGAGAGATATTTACCACCACTGCCATCAGTTACATAAAAACATTTCGTTCTTTTCTCTTTTCGAGCCTTCTTTTCCCTTTCTTCCCCACCGCGCTGCCGCACGCGCTCCTCTCCCTCCACTCCCTCCCGTCGCCAGTCACCAACAATCTCAACGCCGTTCTGCAGGGCTAGTGGCCTCCCTGCACCTCGCGCGGTTTATACTCCTCCTCCTCCTAGCCAGCCGCCTCCTCGTCGCGTCCCCACCACCGCTCCCACGCCTCGACGTGCTCTGGATCTCCTTCGTGCTCAAGGCCACCGCTTGGTGCTCCGACGCGGCCGCCATGGTCCATCTCTCTTTGATGCCTTGTTCGTTACGTTCCGCGGGGTGAATCTTTTCTTTGCCGTGAGTGAGCGCGTTGTTGCTGGCATGGTTGTTTCACTCCATACATTTCGTGGCAGATTTGACCGTGATGAGCTCAATGGATTGCCCGTGATGGACTTAAACTGCAATGAAAATGTCTTAACTAGCTGTAGCTAGAAGGTTATTGGTTTGATGGATTGTGCCGGTAACCTTATTCTTGAATCTGTGTCATGCAACGGAACAAGTTTGGGGTGACTTTCACCCTTGGCAATTTGATGTCCCTTGGAAGATCTGTCGCATTACTTGTACAGTCGCCCAGTTCTTTGCAATACACTAGCAGATTTTGATGCAAAAATCTTGGTTGCTGGTGTAAATCATTACAGATACCAAGGTGCAAGATGACCTCATGAAGTCACTTTTTTATGTGTGCAAGGATTGCGATCTATGGCGAGCTCTGCAAAGTCGTAAAGGTGCCCAACTACTGATTTTATTACTCGGCCTTTCTTCAAAACAGCAGTAGGAACGTGCTGTTGCTCTGCTTGCACTTCTGTCAAAGGAGAATGCTGAGAGCAAATGGGTCATGACCGCTATTGGCGGCATAACTTGTCATAGCTTCGAATATGGACAGTGTGCGTTGCCACATGCACTTGGTATCGTTTCGGAGGACTGATGTAGAAATGACTATGCTCTATGTATGGACTCCCTTTATGTGTATGCATAAATTTATGTATAGATGCTTATGATTATGTTCTATGCTCTATGTATTTTTTTAAAATGAATGATATCATTGTATATGTTTCGGAGGACTAATGTAGAAATGACTATGCTCTATGTATGGACTTCCTTTATGTGTATGCATAAATTATTTATGGATGCTTATGATTATGTTCTATGCTCTATGTATTTTTTTAAAAAATGAATGATATCATTGTATATGTGTTACAGAGGTCGTACCACTAATTTAGAAATATTTATTTATTTTTGTGCCAATTTTTAAAGATCTTTCATATATATTATTATTTTTGTACAGTATCACCACAATTTTCATACGCTTCACCATTCTCAACAAACATATGATCAGTCTAACAAAGGACAGGAATGTCATTGCACCCTTAGAACCCTTTTTTCTGTAGCTAGTGACAACCTTCTAGCCAGACAACTTGAACTCTGTTGTGAAATAGAGTCATTCCAAACATGCCTTTAGTAGAGTATGTAGTTCATACCCCTGTAATTTTTATATGTATCCGCATCGATACAATGGGTGGTTATCGTGGTTCATAGATCTTTAGGCTTTGATCACCAAGAAAATAGAGATTTTACAAATAGAAACAGGGGATTGGGTTTCTATTATTGTTATTTTATATGCATGTGATTATAACTATTTGTTTATCGTTAAAAAATTATAATTATTTATGTCCTCCATATGCAGGGATCTTTAGCTATAGCTAGTGTATACTGATAGATAACCTGAAAAATATGCACAAGTTTTTCTAAAAAGGATAATATTACGAATCTCGTCAAGATTTTTAAGAACTCGAATCTTATGATGTAACAGGAATTTCCTATGATAATCATCTGCGCCTTCTATTGCTACTGCTGGCACGAGCCACACCCGATTACTCTTTTTCCAAACTCTTTGGAAAAAAAATAGAAGAGAAATAGAAACCAGTCTTCTAAACATAGAAAATAAGAAAATACCGCCCCTTAATTCAGCATTGTATAAAAAACAGTAAGAATTACAAGTTGCTGCCTAAACTAGAGCCCCTTCCCTGCTGCTGCTCTTGGGCCAGCTCCAGTAAGTTAATTCGCGTCAAAGACCATTATTGTGCACCGTGTGGAACATGCAACTGAAGCTAGAAGCAGCAGCTCTCGATAGGGGCAAAAATGATCGGAAATGGAAAAATAGTTAAATCGTTTTTATTTTTATATATAATTTTTAAAAACAGATATAATATCGAAAATTTTGAAAATATCGAAATCGGGTATATCAAAATAAAAATATATCGATATTTTGATTTTTTTAAAACAATCAAAATATTATCATTTTTTGAAATGAAATAAACAAACCATAATACTAACTTCATACTGGTATTAATGACAAATCGAGTAGGATTTAAAATTTAAAATGAGATTAGGTTTGCTGCTCGGCCTATTAAGTTGTTAAATATTAGGCAAGGCCTATTATTCTGAAAATAAAAGTAAAAAATATTTAAAAATTCCTAAATAAATACGAAATTTTGAGTATTTTTTCATTCCGATTTCTGAATTTCCATTATCTGGATTTCCATTTCTGACTAAAAATGGTTCGAATTTCTTTTGAAATTGTCACCAGATCCTGTGCTACCAGAAAATTAGCCATGTACCAGAGTCGAGCGCATCAACCGAGCTTAGCTCCACAACCGCATCTCATCAATGCACCGCGACAGACACCATAGAGAATACATTCGACACACGGTACTTGTATCAGAAAAGCTGACGCACTAATATAACCGTAGAAAAATGTATGCGACGACACGGCTAGCTAGGTACAAACATGAGGACACGCGAACAAAGCAACCCTTTATCTCATACTACTATTACGGCGAATCGATCAGACAACGGGACCCTTGGGCTCGCCCGCGGCGTCGGCGCCGTACTCGTGGTGGTCCCGGTAGCCACCGCCACCGCCGAAGATGCCGGCGTGGAGCATGAGCACGTAGAGCAGCTGCGTGAAGGCGAGGATGATGCATGACGAACGCCTCCAGCACCCGCAGCCGCCAGCCGCGGTGGCCCCCGATGTGGATCTCCTTGCACGCGAGGCCGCGGGCGCGGTGATAGCCCAGGCGATGAGGGACGACGCCGCGTTGGTGGCGCCCGTGTCGCGGCGCCACGCGCGGACGTGGTGCACCCCCGCGAGCTTGGACGCCGCGCCCACGACGCCGGCAAGGATGGCGAACACCAGGAAGTAGAACGTCGCGCCGTTGCTGGCCACGCCTGCGTGCGTATGTGTGCACAGGCTAGCATCATATCACACGCCGAAACGAACGGCCATGCTGTCGCAAATCGAAACGGCGGTGGACCGCGCCCTATGCATGCCTGAGTGGCGAGTACTCTACTCACCCGGGTAGTTTGTCTGGCCGTGTTGATGAAGTGGTGGAGGTTCCAGCTCGCGAAGCCGATGACGATGAGGTACATGATCAGGTTGAGCACCAGCAGCGGTGCCACCATGTTCCTCCCGACCATCATCGCCATTGTTGTTGGGAGCCTTCTTCTTCCTCCTCCAAATCCGACAGAAGAAATAACCTTCCTTCTCTTCTGGAATGTAAGAGCCTAATAAGCTTATTGAAGGGCTATATGATGCCCAACAAAGCGGCAGCTTACAACGAACGAGCGAGCGAGCACTAATGGACGTGCTACGTGCACAGCAACGACGCACCGCCGGCAGTTTTGTTTTTAAAGGCGCCATGTCTGTGTGTGGACAGGGCGTACCTATCCGTTGACCAGAGCGGCCATGCATGCGGAGGTGAGAGGTGCGGACGGAAGCGGTGGTACGGCAAGGCGATTCATGCATGCGCCGGGGGGGGGGGGGGGGGGCGGGCGGCAGCCAGCGCAGCGCGGCGGGGGCCGGACACGTAAGCTGCGACTGTGGGATGCCGCGTTATGTTGCCGATGTGTACACGCTGCCGGCCGGCCACCGGTCGATCCGCCGTGGTGGATGGTTCCAGAGCCTCCACCGGTTTCTGGGCTCCCGAACGTGTTTTCGTAGGATTTGGTCGTTGTCAGGGTTAGTGATTAGGGATGGAAGTGGAGTTCTTCAGTTGGTACGACTGCCGTTCCCGGCTGCTGTTTACGGACCAGGCGAGCGCATGCACATTGCTCTGAACTTTATCTTATGGTTATTCTAGGGTCAACAACAAGTCACTGCTGTATCAATAGCAACAAAAGCATACTTTGTTGGTCAGCTATACATATCTGACATGTGCAATTCAATACGAGATTCCAAACGAGAGATTACAACATCTTGCCTCTATTGATGTGAGTATTGCCATGAGCGTATCATTCCAAATGAGCCTACGAGATTCTTACTACTCACTCTCTTTCCCTAAATCAAAAGTAAACGGAAAACAAAATGGCATTTAAAAAAATGAGAACAAACCTAGGGTCAAAATGTGATAAATAAACCCACACATAGCAGCGACAAAGTTGGGCAAAAGTGAATGAATCAAGGATAAAAAGAGACACAAAATATGTCCAATACAAAAAATTATTAAAAATACGAACAAGTATCTGATCAAAAGTACAATACATGGTAATAACGGTCACGTGAACTGTTGGCAAATTTGCGCGCGTCATCGGGGTTGGCACGTAGGGACCTGGGCGGTGCTCGGATAGCTTTTTCAGAGGTGAGCATTGAGAAACAAGATGCCAAAATTCGATATGGCAATTTTGGTACGAAACCAGGTTTTGATAGAAATTATTTTTTGGACATATACCCTTTCTGAATTCAGGCTCTTATTTAAACCAATCATTCATAACAGACTCATATCAAAATGAAACCAGCCTGAATTCAGCAATATCAATAAACCAACAATCAAATTGAAACATTAACAAGTATTAATACATAATAATTAGTGGTACAGGATGGGAAAAAACTAAGGCGTGGAAAAAATGCTATCATATACTATGACCAACAAGTAAAATACACTATACATATACAATAATCGGCCAATGCAACTACAAAATATAGAACTCACGGAAAATCAAGGTACCTTGTATAAGGAAGCGTAGACCTTGTATAAGGAAGCGTAGACGTGTGGATGTTTGGGGTAAAGTCGGATCCTCAAACTCGAGAGATGCCGACACTTCGTGTTAATATTTATAAGAGGATTACAGCCTAGATGTACACCAGCCACGAGATAAGAAGTTGAGATACATTCGGTTTACATAAGCAGATCCTATTACCTAATTAGGTCGGCGTACACCAGATAATAACAACTCAATCTTTAGACGTTGCACTTGATCTTCTAGAAGCATTCTTGATCTTAACTCGTCATGCATGCGTTATTCAATGCATATTGTCTAACACCTCCCCTCAATTTTAACTTCCCATGTTGAAATTGTGATGAAGATTTATTTGCTTTCGTACCATCAATGGCTTTGTTAATCCGTCAGCTATTTAATCTTTGGAGGATATGAACCTCACTGCAACAATTTACTTGCAACCCATTCTCTCACAAAATGATAATCAATTTCAATATGTTTAGTACGATCATGAAAAATAGGATTTGCAGTCATAAAAGTAGCTCCAAGATTATCACACTATAAAATAGGAATTCTTTCTTGTTGAACTCCTAATTCGTTTAGAATTGTTTCTGTTCAAATAACCTCAGTAGTAGCATTAGCCAAAGATTTATACTGATAGGAGGATGAGTCCCGATCTTCCGAGAGGTAGGGTAAACTTGATTGGGTGGAGATCTCGACGTTCATGATCCAAGGCTCCGAACGAACGAAACCCCGCAATCACTACATCACTGCTCCATTGGTTATCACCTGTGTCACACGAATGACCTCGCCACGAAGGATTATCCCTGCAAGCGCAATCAAGAACACAAGCAAGAACAGAGAAGTTGCAATCAAAACTGAATTGATCACGAATTTGGGGTCTCACAACAGATGATCGGCGACACTGTTCAATGACAGATTGTAACTAAGCAAAACCTGACCCTAATGTGCTGATGGCTGCTGTATAAAAAGGAGTTTAGGGGTGTGCAAGACCCCTGGACGCAACCCTAATGGGCTTCCACATGATACACGGGCCAGCAGCCTAAAAGGCTGTGGCGCAGCACTGGACAGATTCTGGACGCCCACTTGTTTCGCTGATTCCCATCAACTTAGAAGGAATTTTGAGGTGGGGCTGGTTCCATTGGAATCTTTATGAAATCACGGTTCCAACCATATATATAACGTCCAAATCCAACTCCGTATGTGTCCGGGACGTCAGTTTTGGTGAAGGCAGCTCCTGGAACCCGAGGTGGAGTCGAAGTCGAGTTGTACTTGGGCTCCTCCTTGGTGTGCACGTCCTATCTCCTCCTCCTTGACTCCTTGGACTCCTCCCAGCCCCTGGAGATCCAATTGTCATGCACGTGCTCTAGTGATCGGTCCTTGCATTGTATGCAAAGAAGAGATGTCCTCATCATCCTCCCCCTCTTGAATCGGAGTCGTCCTCGACTCAAGCTCATCTTCCTCACCCAAGTATGACTTCAAATCTGAAATGTTAAATGTGGGACTAACCCCAAACTCGGGAGGCAACTCAAGTTTATATGCATTGTCATTTATCTTCTCAAGAACCTTAAAAGGTCCAGCAGCACGTGGCATGAGTTTGGACTTTCTCAAATCCGGGAACCTATCTTTTCTCAAATGAACCCACACCAAATCACCGGGTTCCAATTTTACCTCCTTCCTACCTTTACTAGCAGCAATGCGATACTTTTCATTCATTTTTTCAATTTGTAACTTAGTAGTTTCATGCAACTTAAGAATAAATTCAGAACGTTGTGTAGCATCTAAGTTCACAATTTCAGTATGTGGTAAAGGTAGCAAATCAATTGGAGCACGAGGATTGAAACCATAGACTACTATAAACGGACTTAACTTGGTTGTGGAGTGAATAGACCTGTTATAAGCAAACTCAATATGTGGCAAACACTCCTCCCACAACCTCAAATTGTCTTTCAAAACAGCCCGCAACATAGTAGATAAGGTACGATTAACTACCTCCATTTGCCCATCAGTTTGTGGATGACAAGTAGTAGAAAACAGCAACTTTGTTCTCAATTTATACCATAAAGTTATCCAAAAGTGACTCAAAAACTTAGCATCCCTATCAGAAACAATAGTATTGGGAACACCATGCAAACGCACAACCTCATTAAAGAACAAATCAGCAACATGTGAAACATTATCAGTCTTGTGGCAGGGTATAAAATGAGCCATTTTAGAGAAACGATCAACAACCACAAAGACACTATCCCTCCCCCTCTTTGTTCTAGGCAATCCTAAAACAAAGTCAATAGAAATACCCAAGGTGCACTAGGAACCGGAAGAGGCATATAAAGACCATGTGGGTTAAGTCGAGACTTAGCTTTGTTGCATGTCGTGCAACGTGAAACGTAGCGCTCCACATCACGCCTCATTCGTGGCCAAAAGAAGTGAGCGGCCAACACATCCTTTGTCTTTTTAACAACAAAATGTCCCATCAAACCACCTCCATGTGCTTCCTGCAACAACAAAAGACGAACGGAGCTAGCTGGAACACACAACTTGTTAGCACGGTAGAGAAGGCCTTCACGCAGCAGGAATTTTTGCCACGTTCTTCCCTCTCTACAATTTTCAAAGGCATCTTTGAAGTCCAAATCAGTAGCATATAACCTCTATATGGTTTCCAAACCAAAGATTTTATGAGAAAGTTGGGACAGCATGGTATAACGTCTAGATAAAGCATCAACAATCACATTGTCTTTCCCTTTCTTATGTTTAATGATGTAAGGAAATGATTCTATGAACTCAATCTATTTAGCATGACGTTTGTTCAGATTAGCTTGTCCTTTAAGATACTTCAAAGACTCATGATCTGAATATATGACAAAGATACTTCAAAGATTAGCTTGTCCTTTAACAACATACCCAAGAAAAGACACACGATCGTTGCAAAAGGTGCACTTCTCAAAGTTACCATATAAACTTGCATCGCACAAGACATTAAAAACAGCACGCAAATGTTCAAGATGCTCATCATATGACTTGCTGTAAATAAGGATATCATCAAAGTAAACCACCACAAATTTACCAATGAAAGCACGTAAAACCTCATTCATCAACCTCATGAAAGTGCTGGGCGCATTAGTTAAACCAAATGGCATGACTAACCATTCATAAAGTCCGAATTTAGTTTTAAAAGCAGTTTTCCATTCATCACCTAAAGCCATACGAATCTGATGATACCCACTACGCAAATCAATCTTGGAGAAAATAATAGAACCACTCTACTCATCAAGCATGTCATCCAATCTAGAATAGGATAGCGATAACGAATGGTAATGTTATTGATGGCTCTATAATCAACACACATGCGCCAAGTGCCATCTTTTTTTGGAACCAAAAGAACAGGAACAGAACAAGGACTAAGGCTCTCACGAATGTACCCGCGGTCCAGAAGATCTTGGACTTGTCGCTGAATTTCCTTAGCCTCGTCGAGGTTGATTCTGTAGGCAGCACGGTTTGGCAAGCTCGCCCCTAGAACCAAATCAATCTTGTGCTTAATGCCTCGCACAGGTGGTAATCTAGGGGGTATCTCTGATGGAAAAACATCCATATATTCCAGCAAAAGGTTAGCAACAGCAGGTGGCAAGACAATGGATGTATCCTCAATGGAATATAAAGCATGTTTGCACACTAAAGCATAGCAAGTTCCATTAGAGGCATATAAATCATCAAGATCAGATTTAGTTGCAAGCAAAATAGGATTTTTCAACTTAATAGGTTGCTGAATTTCATAATTGAAAACACCCTTTTGCTTAGCATTATTCTTTTTCTCCTGCTCAAATTGTACAATTTCATTGGGACTCATAGGAAGCAACACAATTTTCTTGCCCTTATGCATGAGAGTATACTTATTAGATCAACCATGGTGAATAGCATCAGTATCAAACTCCCAAGGACGTCCCAACAAAAGAGAACAAGCATCCATAGGTATCACATCAAAATTAGCAAAATCATGATAAGAACCAATGGAAAAATGTATCCTTGTTGTTTGTGTTACCTTAACCTTACCATTGTTGTTAAACCATTGAATGTGATAAAGGTGGGGATGCTCCCATGTGGTCAAGCCAAGCTTCTTGACGACCACAACATTCACAAAATTGTTGCAGCTACCACCATCAATGATGGTATGTACACGGCAGTCCTTGACGACGAGAAACATGTTGAAAAGGTTGTGACGTTGGCGGTTGTCGTCCTCTCGAACCGTGGCACTCAAAGCTCGCTGCACAATCGAAGTCCTATAGTTGTTTGTCGCAGATGTACGAAGAACCTCCTCAACACCATCATCCGAAACTGAAATGTTAGTTGCAATAATATTTTCATCTTCAATATCAGAAGCACTAACATACCCACCATCAGCAGTGGCAATGATCGCCCGTTTGCTGGGGCAATCTCGTTGCATATGGCCAAGTCCCTGGCAGTGGTGGCACTTGATGTCGGAGCTGCGACTTGTCGAAGTGTTGGGTGCAGCCGCCTTTGCTGCAACACCTGGAGGCATCTGGGACTTGCTGTTATCTTGTCCCCGTGATGTAGAAGGTGCGATGTTGCTGCGTACAACACCCGTGGAGGGTGGTGTAGAAGCACGTACGCTCGAGGAGGGCACTGCTTTGGATGGCACCGGAAATTGTCGTGGCGTGAAGGTGTTGTTCCGCCGCTGCTGTTGGCGACCATGCACTTCTTTTTCTGCTAACATAGCAAGTTGAAATAAACGTTGAATAAAATGGTATTACTTGTAGTCAACTATGTCTTGGATCTCATGCCGCAAGCCCCCATAAAACCTAACAATTTGGTCTTCCTGATCCTCAACTACCCCACAGCGAAGCATACCTTTCTGCAACTCTTGGTAGTACTCTTGGACAGTCATGTCACCTTGATCAAAGCGTTGCAATTTCTTAAGAAGATCACGTCTATATGAAGGAGGAACAAACCTAGCACGCATCTCTTCTTTTAACGCAGCCCATGTCTGTGGTGCATTACGTGTATTGACAAGTTCATTCCACCAAATTATAGCAAACTCTTTAAACT
Source organism: Neostapfia colusana (assembly GCA_030760725.1). Classification (NCBI taxonomy): domain Eukaryota; kingdom Viridiplantae; phylum Streptophyta; class Magnoliopsida; order Poales; family Poaceae; genus Neostapfia; species Neostapfia colusana. Next base: position 33,896,586 of record JASWHV010000009.1, on the reverse strand, counting down.
CACTAGTGGCTTGTCTAACTCTATGTCGCTCAGGAACAAGATGAGAACTAAATTTTTGTTCTACTGTCATCTCCCAATCCAAGTAAGTCTCAGCATCATAAGATCCATAAAATGTTGGAATAGAAAACTTAATCTTAGCATAAGGATCATTATCTTATTCAGGAGCATGAGGACGAGGTCTACCTCCCATACCTTGACGATTTCGTCGAGGGCGACGGCGCTGCTGTGCATCAATCTCATCGTTATTGAAGTCATCCTCTGTGTCGTAGTGAGCATGTGCATCACCATCAAGGATGATAGAGGGTGGAGCTTGTTGGGGAAGACGAGTCTCCATCTCGTCCAACCGTGTGATCAAACCAGCAACACTTGTATGGAGCCTCTGAAAGGTGGCTGTTGTAGTGGTCTGATAATTGTTGAAAGCTTCGGTCATTGCCCGCATCATGTCCCTTAGTTCCATATGGGACACGCACTCATCATCATCCGGAGGTGTAGAACCAGAGGTCTTATCCATAGGCTTCTTTCTTGTCATTGTTAGTACTAAACAGAAACGAAGACAAAAAGATCGTGAAGAACCCTATTACTACGCTCTCCGAAGTGGGTGGAAAATCGATCAGTAAGATGCGTCTTACCCCGCTCTTACAAGTTTCTTACCAGCATTGCAGGTGACCAACGGTGACCGGTGTGAAACAAGCAGAGAGTGGGTGTGATTGCAAAGGTTACCTGTTCTGCTTGAGAGAAGGTGGAGCTTGGAAGGCTCAAATGCAGTATATATATGTGGCACACAAGTTAGTAACAGATAGCAATGCTGAATAAGTGTCCAAAGAATTTCACCTAGTTGCTGGCCTAAGAATGTATTAGAACAGTTATGACAACAAGCAAGGACAAGAATGAATGATGATGAACAACAAGGATAATATCAGCAAGTACCCAGCACTTACACAGAAATAGCACAACTAGAAAACCCCTTAGCCTCCTGTTTTTATCTTGAAGCACTAGTAGAAATCGAAATCTTTTTTCTCTTTATTTTTTGATATTTTTTCTCAACCAGGGGCACAAGAATAGAAACAGCACCAAGTGTTAGCTCAAACCGATGAAAGATGAGATCGACACAAATTCAGGAGCAGTTGGAAAACTGGTGCTGGAACTTCGGAGTTCGAAACGAGGGCCTTCTTAATTTTTTTTTTAATTTTTTTGGAAACACCATGACCGGCGTAGCTGGTGTATCGTATGTGGACTTTTTCGAGACCTTTCCGGGAAAAAAATGCGCCTCAATCGGAGTTACGAGCGAAAAGTTATGCCCGTTTTAAGGAGGATACCACGAATCAGGTTTTGGTGGTGGTGGAAACTGGAACAGAAACGAATCGGTGGATAAATTTTTTTTGTAGATTGGTTTTTTGTAGATGGCAGCGGATGGAAGAAACAAAACTGAACCAAAACAAATCTAAACCAGCAACCATACTCAACCTAGGACACAAACTCAGAACTACAGACTCCGAAATTAAATTGTGCAAAAGGTTGAGCGGGGGTAGGTCAGGGAAACTAAAAAAATTTTTTGTGGCTTTTTGTGGACGATAGGACTGAAACAAAATAAATCTAAAGGGCACACAAGTATACCTCACGGTGAATCTGGAAATCTCATACCAATTGATAGGAGGATGAGTCCCAATCTTCCGAGAGATAGGGTAAACTTGATTGGGTGGAGATCTCGACGTTGATGATCCAAGGCTCCGAACGAACGAAACCCCGCAATCACTACACCACTGCTCCGTTGGTTATCACCCATGTCACATGAATGACCTCGCCATGAAGGCTTATCACTGCAAGCGCAATCAAGAACATAAGTAAGAACAGAGAAGTTGCAATCAAAACTGAATTGATCACGAATTTGGGGTCTCACAACCTCGGCGACACTGTTCAATGACAGATTGTAACTAAGCAAAACCCGACCCTAATGTGGTGACGGCTGCTGTATAAAAAGGAGTTCAGGGGCGTGCAAGACCCCTGGACGCAACCCTAATGGGCGATACACGGGCCAGCAGCCCAAAAGGCGGTGGCGCAGCACCGGACAGATTCTGGACACCCACTTGTTTCACTGATTCCCGTCAACTTAGAAGGAATTTTGAGGTGGGGATGGTTCCATTGGAAGCTTTATGAAATCACGGTTCCAACCATATATAGAACGTCCAAATCCGACTCCGTATGTGTCCGAGATGTCAGTTTTGGTGAAGGCAGCTCCTGGAACCCGAGGTGGAGTCGAAGTCGAGTTGTACTTGGGCTCCTCCTTGGTGTGCATGTCCGATCTCCTCCTCCTTGACTCCTTGGACTCCTCCCAGCCCCTGGAGATCCAATTGTTGTGCACGTGCTCTAGTGATCGGTCCTTGCATTGTATGCAAAGGAGAGATGTCCTCATCATATACTCAGCCTCAGTGCTTGAACGAGACACCGTAGATTGTTTTCTTGCGCTCCATGACACTATATTGGCACCTAGAAATATGACAAAGCCTCCAGTAAAGGCATTTATCTGTAGTGAACTGTCCTTAATAAATTTAATGCCCCAGTCAATTGTTCCTTGCACATATCTTAGTATTCTCTTTACCATTGTCATATGAACAGTAGTAGGGTTATGAAGAAATTGACAGACCTTGTTGGCAAAGAATGACAGATCTAGTCTAGTTAAAGTAAGATATTGCAAAGCATCCACAATGTTTCTATATTTGATTGCTTCTTCAGTACTAAGTGGTTTTCCACTATAACCTAAATATTTTTATGAGACAGACAAAGGTGTACTTACTATCTTACACTTTTGCATACCTGTCCTTCTGATGATTTCGGTGGAATATTTTCTTTGATTTAGTAGAAGTCCTTCTTCCTTGTGCACCACTTCTATTCCTAATAAATAATGTAACTTGCCAAGGTCTTTTAGTGCAAAGTCTTCTTTAAGATCTGCTAATAATGATTGTACACCCTGTTGAGAAAAACTCATAACAATAATGTCATCAACATATATCAATAAGAATATTGTGACTCTTCTTTTACGATAAATGAACAAAATGTAAGTGCATCTAGATATCCCCGTGGGTTTTGGATGATTGATGACGATGATTAAGGGACTAATGAGCTGAGATGATCATAAGCACATGATATTTCCAAGGTGGACACCTAAACTCTCAAAAAGGAAAAGGATGAAGAACGGCGTCGAAAACTCGAAGAGTAGAAATTAGGGTTTCATTTGAGTCTTTAGTAGGCTAGCTGTGTTAGAGTGAGAGTGTGTGTGTCAAGTGCATTGAGATCATAGAAGAGAGCTCAAAGCATTAGAAGTGTCGCATCCTTAGTGGAGAGTGCTAGTGAGGTAAACCCTAGTAGGCCGGACTTATCCGGGCCAAAGGCCGGACTAGTCCGGAGTCGTACGGCTTAGTCCGTTTTGGGGCGGACTAAGATCTCCTGACTAAGTTTGGACTTATCCGTTTGGGGAAGGACTAGTCCGGTTCTCTCTTGGTAAGAGTGTTTCGGGACTAAGTCCTAGTAGACCGGACTTGTCCGCCTCAGTGGTCGGACTAGTCCGGGCTAGCCAGACTTGTCCGTTTTCACACGGACCAAGGGGTCCTATGTGAGTTCGGGCTAGTCCGTTCTGAGGCGGACTAGTCCTATGGTTGTGAGATGAGAGGTCCCACGACTAAGTCTTGGTTTACCATACTTGTCCGCCTTAGCGGCTGGACTAGTCCGGGTCCTCTAGACTTGTCCGTTCTCACCCGGACAAAGAGGTCATGTGTGAGTTCGGGCTAGTCCGTTCTGAGGCATACTAGTTCGTATGGTTGTGAGATAAGAGGTCCCACGGCTAAATCTTAGTGGACCGGACTTGTCCGCCTTAGTGGTCGGACTAGTCAGGGTCCTTCAGACTTGTCCGTTCTCACCCGGACAAAGAGGTCCTATGTGAGATCCGACTAGTCCGTTGTGAGGCAGACTAGTTCGGAGATTTGTGAACGTTTGAAATTTGAACGTTGGCGAGTAGTTGGCTTTGTGACGTCAGTGGTCCCCGCAGACCGGACTAGTCCGGGGTCCTGATCGGACTAGCATGGACTTTAGTTGGTGGCAACGGTTGGCTGTCGGGACCAATATAAAAGGAGGTGCCCCGACTTTATTTCACCAACTCTGGAACCCTAGCGCCGCCACATCCACCCTAGAGCCTTTCTAAGCTTTCTCTCTTGCCTACTCACCCTCTAGAACCAATTCTTGAGTGGATTTCGGTGTGTGAGGAGAGGAGAAGGAAAAACTTCGTTTTTTGGCTCTTAGAGTGATCTCGTGCACTTGGTGTGAGTCTTTGTGACCTTTGGCTTTGTGAGATTTGTGAAGTTTGTGGACGTGTTCAAGTGGGAGCCTCAGATTGTGAGCAGCCCCAAAGATCTTGTAAGTTCACCCTTGAGATAGTGGAAGAACCGGGTTGGCCTTAGTGGCGACTTGGTGAGAAAAGGGTTGTTAAACCCGGTCCTTTATGGACTCCTCAACGGGGACGTATATTCCTGAGTGGAATCGAACCTCGGGCAAAAATCTCCGTGTCTCTCTTGCATTTACGTTTCATCGATCGTTAAAACTGCTAAGGGTTTGTTTGGCTCATTTCTCTCTTCTAGTGTTTCTCGTTACAATCTTGCAATCCACCTGCTATATCTTGTCATACTTTTCATATTAGATTGCTAGATAGTTTATCCGCATTTTGTTGAGCTAAAATCTGAAGAAAAACCCATAAAAATCAAGTTTTTAGGTTTTTACAGCAGGCTGACCGGACTAGTCCGCCTCTGAGCTAGACTAGTCCGTCCCTTGTGTTCTAATATCATTTAATTAGGTCATTTAACGTAGTTTAGCCTATTCACCCCCTCTAGGCAACTTTCAATTGGTATCAGAGCAGGTCTCTCCATCAAGAGTCTAACCACTCGGAGAGAAGATGGCCGGAGTGGATGGATACGAGATTCCGTCGATGTCGCAAGGTGACAACACACATGACAAGAAGAAGAACGCGGATGTACTGCAAGACCATTCAATTAACGATGAAGAAGTTTGCCAGCTCAAGGCGCGACTTTGCGAGAAACTAGGTAACTCAAGCAAAGAGGAGAAGAAGAAGACGAAGGATCAAGAAAGGAGTGGTCAACCGGACTACTCCCAATATCCTTTCAACTATGAGCGATTAACCTCCAACAACCATTATTTGTCTATTCCTCTTAGCAAACCTCCTCAATTCGATGGAAATGACTACTCCATGTGGAAGATAATATGAAGATGCATCTAATCTCCTTAAATCCTAGCTTGTGGCAAATTGCCCAAATAGGAGTCCATCTTCCAAGGAATAAAGAAGACGTTACCTCGGAGCAAGCCGTCCTACTTCATCACAATGCTCAAGCAGTTGGGGTCATCACCTCATCCTTGACTCGAGATGAGTTCAACCGAGTCGATGGACTGGAGGTGGCCAAAGACATATGGGACACACTCAAGACGGCACATGAAGGCAACCGAGTCATTAGGGAGGCCAAGATCGAGATGATCGAAGGAGAGCTTGGGAGGTTCACCATCATGGATGGTGAGTCCCCTCAAGACAAGTACAACCATCTCAAGGTTGTCACACCCGGTTTCTCCGAAGAACAACCGAGTGAATATCACATGTATGCCAGGATCATTTTCTCATACATGTGATGACAAATAGTGAAGCATCATTTATTACAAGCCAGGTGTCGAATATAAATAAGTCTTACATAGCAAATGTCTTGATGGACAATAATAAGTTCATCACAAGTAAATAAACTAGCAGCGGAATAATTATTCTCGTGGGCTCCGTCACAGGCGTTGCCCGGGGGACTCCATGAACCTAGAAACCTTCTTCGGGTCCAAAGTCTTGATCATTATACACCACCTCATTATCTTGACCTAAGCAGCAATACAAACCAACAAATATTCAAGGTTGAGTACCGATGGTACTCAACAAGTGTGAGAAAGTTATGTCATGCATGGCTAGAGCAAGGAGAGGTTGAACTCATGGTTAAAGCACTACACAATTAATACCTATTACCTTAGCTTATTAAGCACCTACATTACTACACAGGTGAAATGGTCCCGATTTCCCATCCCATCATCATAATCAAATAACCATAACATCATTTCCAATGTTAAGCTCCCCGCTTAACATCTTTAACTTCCAAAACCATCACTCCTCTAATCATGAATAAGTCCAAGCCGCTCTTGACCGTGAGCACGGCTGTCATGACAGTTTTGACTTTGCAGAGTTTGCACCACTGTACCCACATGTAGTGATTTCATCCCCCGTTGTCGGGTGGACTAAAAGAACCTCCATTATGCCAGTGGCTACGAACCACATTCACACTTCCCAGGTGTGTAGCCAGGAGATCACTACGAAGCCTTTACAAAGGGATTCCCGATGAGCGTGGGCCCACTGAGGTTTCACCCCTAACAGCATACAAGAGGCTCCAACCCCGCTGCAGTGGCCCCCTCTTGAGCCTTGCGGTTCATATGGTAGTCCAGCTGACACCTATTCCCCGCACCATCCAACACACCCATACTACGCCGGGGATACACCTAATTAATTGGCCAAGCTGCCCCATCTCAGCATGTGGTTGGCACGGTAAAGCCAGGTTACATGCTCCATGAACCGGTCCTTAGGATCCAGGCAAGTACTAAACACAAACCCGAGTCTCGTGCACCCAGCACCAACCAAAAACATCCAACTTGCCTTGATCCCTACCTCTACATAACTCACAATATCTCATTCAAGAGTATGGTAAAATAAACTGATGATCTCATATCCCAAATATCCCATTCTAAGCATGGGTAAGCATATGTAATATGAATAAATGATAAAATAAATCCCAACCCAAGCTACAAGGAAACAAGGTAATGCAATTCTAGGAAAACTTCCTAGCATGGGTTTCATATTTAGCTTGACAATGCAATAATTCTATCTACACATCCTAGTATAGGAACAAAGTGGTCAAGGACACTTGCCTCCTTCCTGCTGCTCTTGGAATGGGTAGTCCTGATCTTGGAAAGGGAGAACTTGCTCTGGAGCAGGTTCTACTCATACCATCACACATAACAAAAGAAAACAACAATCCATAAGACATAGTTCACACTTTCACTTCATACAAACCACACATTCACATTTATGAAAGTCATTCACATTTCTATGTGTTGTGGTTACTCTATGTGTGTTGATTTTGGCTTACATGCACTTTTAAACATGTACATATGATTTCTACTTTTGTATTCATATTCATGTTGGCATACTATATATGTATTTCTAATTTAAATAAATCCCTTATATTTAATTGATACACATTTTAGCTACCAAGTATGCATGAAAGGTATTTTCCCACTTCATATGTGTCTTCAGACCTTCTACCAACCCTAAACTGAATTCTTTGGATTTTGGAAACTTCATTTATCATTTTCTAGTTATTTATCCTTAGCTTGCTATATTTTCAGATTTATTTCCTATGCCTAAATGTGCATTTTATTATGAAAATAGTAAGACATCTCATCCAAACAGAATAGGTTTTGGGTCTAAAATATTTAAGAATATATTTTCGAACTTCTCTTCTGATGTGAACTATTTTACATTTATTTTTCTAATTTTCAGAATTATTCTCTACTTAAAAATGTGTCCCTATTACTAATAAATGTGAATAATCAATTAAACAGATTTATTTCAGCCAAATATCTATTTTTATCTCACTCCAAAGTTTTCCAAACACTAGGAACGTTTTTAATTTGAATTGACAATATGTTTGTCCCATCTTTTAAATTTTAAACACTAACCACATATTCAATTTCCTAAATTTAATATCAAATAGGGTTAAAAGGTAAACTCAACCCACTACAGGGTCTATTATATTATTTTAATAATTTTCAGGGGTCTAGCTACACATAACAGAGGGGTTTTCCTAATTTTTATTAAGTCCAGGGGCTAAAACTGATTTTAAAATGAATTTACATGATTTTCTGAAGTTCCAGGGGCTAGATCAGAAGTTTCCAGGGCTAGCTCTTATTTTCCGAAAACCCTAGGGGGTAGCGCGTAAGAATTCCAGTCTTTATAACGCGGGGCTGACGTGGACCGTCCGATTTAAAACAGACGGCTGAGATTATAACATTGAACCGGTACGCGGGGATTTAAATTCTACCGTGCGATTTAAAATAGACGGCGCACAAGCGGCCACGTCGCTCTGATCGAGCGCGGGCGGCGCTGCCCGGCGGCGCACGGCGGCGGGAGGCGGCGATCTCGCCGGAGAGTTTCGGATCTTCGTCAATTCTTCCTAAAACTGTGATTTTATGGCATAGATCGGTGGAGGGGAGGTCGGGGATCTCACCTCGGGGGTTTTCTTGAGCTCGGAGGTCCTGGAAAGCGATCGGCGTCGAGGTCCGAGGTGAATTCACGGCGAGGCTCGTCGGCGCTGCGTTTGAACCGCAAACCACCGAGTTTTCTGCACCTGCGAGGTTCCCCGGAGGCGGTGGATCAAGACCAGCGAGTTAGATCAGAATTCCCGAGCGTAGATCGAGCAGAATTCACCGGAGAAGCTCGGGTTCTCACCAGGAGGAAAATCGGCGGATCGTGGGGAAAAACGGGACGATGCCGGGGTTTTTATAGACGGGGGAGGGCGGCGTTCGGTTGTGATCGAGTTTGCGTCGTCCACGAACGAAATTCGGCTGGGGTACGCGAGGATCCGGGGCGGTTTCGATTCGGAGGTGATAAGAGTCCGGCCGGCCGAGCGCGGGCACGAGGAGGAAGAAGGATTGGCGGGCCCCGCGTGTCAGTGGGAAAGAGGGGGGGGCGCGGCTGCGGGCTGGCGCGGTGATTAGTGGGCCCGCTGGTGGGTTTCAGCCCACTGGCCTGGGATGTTTGTTTTTTTCTTTTTCTTTTTCATTTCTGTTTTGAGTTTAATTTGAATTCCAGTTTGAATTAGAATTTTTGCAACACATGCAATACGTCCAAAATTTTTTAAATTCCCCTCTTGACAGGATTTTGGGGTGTTACAGCTCTACCCCCCTTAAAAGAAATCTCGTCCTTGAGATTGGTGTTTCTAAGAAAACAATTCCGAAAATTGTGCCTTAAGCTCATCTTCCCGCTCCCAGGTGGCTTCCTCTTCTGAGTGATGCTTCCACTGCACCTTGCACATCCGGATTCTTTTATTTCTTGTGAGGCGTTCCGTTGTCTCCAAAATCTTGTATGGTGGCTCGGCATAAGACAGATCCTCAGCTACATCAACATCATTCATGGGTAACACCTCTTCAGGCGTTCTCAGACATTTCTTGAGCTGTGACACATGGAATACATCGTGCACATCCGATAGGCGAGCCGGTAACTCTAGTTGATACGCCACTTCGCATTTCCTCTCCAGAACTTGAAAGGGTCCGATGTATCGAGGTGACAACTTCCCTTTCACCTTGAACCGACGAAGTCCTCGGATAGGGGACACCTTGAGATAGACATAGTCTCCCACGTTGAAAACGAGCTCTCTTCTCCGTACATCGGCATAGCTCTTTTGTCGTGTCTGTGCTATCCTCAAGTTGTTGCAAATTTCCCTGACTTTCACCTCGACTTCTTGTAGTACTTCTGGACCAAACACTTTACTTTCCCCTGTTTGGTTCCAAAATAGGGGAGTTCTGCACTTCCTCCCATACAAATCTTCGAACGGTGACATCTTCATACTAGCTTGATAGCTGTTGTTATAGGAGAATTCTGCATACGGTAAGTTCTTATCCCAACTCCGATTGTTTTTTAGTGCACATGCCCTCAGCATATCCTCAAGAATCTGATTGGTTCTTTCCGTCTGCCCATCAGTTTGGGGATGATAGGCAGAACTAAAGTTCAGGTGAGTTCCCATGGTTTCATGCAACTTCTGCCAGAACCTTGAGGTGAACTGTGTCCCTCGATCCGACACTATCTTCTTGGGCACTCCATGGTAACACACGATCCTTTACATGTACAACTCCGCCAATTTGGATCCGCTGTAGCTTTCTTTCACGGGGATGAAATGAGCTACCTTGGTTAGCCTGTCGATAATGACCCATATTGAATCATATCCTGATTGGGTCCTGGGCAGTCCCACTATGAAATCCATACCGATTTCTTCCCATTTCCATTCAGGCACTTTGAGTGGTTGCAATAATCCCGCGGGTCGTTGATGTTCTGCTTTCACCAACTGACATGTGTCACATAGGGCAACATGTTCCGCGACATCTCGCTTCATGCCATACCACCAATACCTGCTCTTGAGGTCCTGGTACATCTTCGTACTCCCAGGATGAATGGAATAGTCAGAATCGTGAGCCTCCTTCAAAATCAATTCGCGGATCTTCTTTACTTCTGGCACACAGATTCGTTTCCCGTGCCACACCGTTCCTTGTTCATCCTCTCTGAAACCAGGGGCTTTATTTTCCTTGATGAGTTGCCTGATTTCTTGTATCTTCTCGTCATCCTTTTGACCCCCGCGTATGTCTCTCTCTAGTGTGGAGTCCACTTCCATGGCGATGGCTTCACCACTATTTACCAGGCATAAATTGAGTCTTATAATCTCATCCTTCAACTCTGCAGGCATGTCCTTCAAGCTCAACTTATTGACCTACACTTTCTGACTTAAAGCATCTGCCACGACGTTTGCTTTCCCAGGATGATAGTTGATGCCCACATCAAAGTCATTGATTAGCTCTAACCATCTCCTTTGTCTGAGGTTGAGATCTGGCTGTGTGAAAATGTACTTTAAACTCTTATGATCCGTATATATCTCTGTCCTCTTCCCCATCAAGTAATGCCGCCAAATTTTCAATGCGTGTACCACTGCGGCTAGTTCTAGGTCATGTGTAGGATAGTTCTTCTCGTGCTTCCGGAGCTGCCAGGATGCATAAGCCACGACATGCCCTTCTTGCATGAGAACACATCCCAACCCGTTTCCAGAGGCATCGCAGTACACCGTAAAGTTCTTCTGCATATCTGGCATAACTAGCACTGGGGCTGTTGTCAATCTTTTCTTTAACTCCTAAAAACTCGTCTCGCACTGCGGCGTCCATGTGAATGTGATTCCCTTCTCCAACAGTTTGGTGAGGGGTCTCAAGATCTTAGAGAATCCCTCAATAAACCGTCGGTAGTATCCAGCCAATCCCAAGAAGCTTCGAACTTCCCCGACATTTTCAGGGGTCTTCCACTTCTGTATATCCTCGATTTTGGTGGGATCTACGGAGATTCCTCCCTCCGAGATTATATCTCCTAAGAACGGAACTCTCTTCAGCCAAAACTCACACTTGCTCAACTTGGCATATAGTTGATGTTCTCTCAGCCTCTGCAACACCAACCTTAGATGTTTCTCATGTTCTTCTTCATCTTTGGAGAAGACGAGAATGTCATCTATGAAAACCACCACAAATTTGTCCAGATATTCCATGAATACCTTGTTCATGAGATACATGAAGTATGCCGGGGCATTAGTTAGCCTAAAAGGCATGACAGTGTATTCATACAGTCCGTACCGAGATACGAGAGCTGTCTTGGGAATATCAGATTGCCTTATCTTAAGTTGGTGGTATCCCGACCTAAGATCAATTTTCGAGAACACACAAGCTCCCCTCAACTGATCAAACAAGTCTTCAATGCGGGGTAATGGGTACTTATTCTTGATGGTTACCTCATTCAAGGCATGGTAGTCCACGCATAACCTTTGGGTTCCGTCCTTCTTGGGCACAAATATGACCGGGGCTCCCCAAGGTGAGGAACTAGGACGAATATACCCCTTCTCCGTCAATTCTCTCAAATGATCCTTGAGTTCTCCCAGCTGCTTGGAGTCCATCCGATAAGGTCTCTTGTATATCGGAGTTGTTCTAGGCACTAGCTCAATCGCGAATTCCACTTCACGATCGGGAGGCATACCTGGCAACTCCTCCGGAAAAACATCTGGATATTCCCTGATGATCCTGATCTCCTCCACTTTCACCTCAATTTGATTTAATTTAACGTCCCTCTCAGGCTCTTGTATTGTTATAAACTTTACTTTTGTGCCACTAGGGTGCGTTAGTTCCACCGTTCTGGTCGAACAATGGATGATTCCCTTATGTTTGGTCAACCAGTCCATGCCCAAAATAATATCGATCCCTTAGGAATCTAACACTATGAGGTTGGCAGTAAATACTACCCCATTAATGTCTAGATTCACCTTGGGACACACTTGTCTTGTCCTTATTTCTCCACCTGGAGAGTTTACTGCTAGCATATGGTTCATTTGTGTTGTTGCTAGATCATGTTTCTTAACAAACCCTTGAGCAATGAATGAGTGGGTAGCACCAGAATCAAACAGCAGGGTTGCAATGTGTAAATTGGCAGGAAACTTACCAACTACCACGTCAGGTGCCTCTTGTGCTTCCTCCATGGTGACGTGGTTCACCCGTCCTCTCATTACATTCTGCTGTTGTGGCTGCGTGAGATTCTTCTTTGGGCACTTATGGGCGTAGTGCCCCACTCCACCACAGCTAAAACATTGCACCCCAACCTTAGGTGTCTGGCCTTTGTTGTCTTGGGGTTGGTTTGGAGGTCCTTGTACTGCTGGTCGAGGTGGATATGCGGGGCGAGGCTGCTGTACAAACTGACGTTGTGGCTGTGTTGGTGCTGCCGGAGGTCTGAAATTCGGGTTGTACCCTCTCGGTGCTGAGTAGGGTACCGCAGCACGGTTCGTCTGCCCTGCGGGTTGCTGCATCAGATGTGGGCGGGTGTTGCTCCCTGAGGCTTGATGTGACCACCCGGCCTTCCTCTTGTTCTTATTTTCCAAGGCCTTCAGCTTCCTTTCTACCACAAACGCTCTGTCCACCATCTTTTGGAAGCTTTCATACTCGTTGGAGGACATTGCACACTGCATTTCTGCGGTAAGTCCTTCCACGAAACAATCCTGTTTCTGCTCATTAGTCTCTATGTCCCGTGGGGCATAACGGGAGAGTTGAGTAAATTTAGTGAGGTATTCCTTCACAGTCATGTTACCTTGCTGCAACCCCAAGAACTCCTTCCTCTTGTTTTTGAGTTCACCCCTTGGTATGTAATGGTTGCGGAAGCTACGCTTGAACTCTTCCCAAGTGATGTTCTCAGGGTCATGATGGGCGGCCACGTAGGCGGTCCACCAATCAGCAGCAGGTCCATGCAATTGATGAGAGGCAAACAGCACCCTCTCATACCCTTGGCACTGTATGATCCTCATCTTGCTCTCAATGGTCTTTAGCCAATCATCTGCCTCCAGAGATTCAGCAGCACTTGCAAACTTTGGAGGTTGAGTTCCTAGAAACTCACTCAACCTTGGTTGGCGTGGTGCAGCTTGTGGAGGTGGAACTTGATGCAAGTTGGCCACAACTTGAGTCAAGTTCTGGATGAGCTGATTTTGATTCTCAAGCATTTGGTGGAGGGGATCAACTCCTTCACGGCGTCCACCCCTGTCTTGGCCTCCAGAAAGATGAGGGTTGCAGGCCTCATCGTTGTTGTTGGCGGGGTTGACAGCACGACCTTTTCCTCTTCCGGCCATCTAGCATGATCAACCAAATGTTAATTTAAAGCATTACGTATTATCTTACTACTTTCACTTGTTTGTACTTTGAAGTGTTGAGGCTTTGTTATACTTTCTGGGGGTTCATGTCTCACACAAAAATAAATGCACTATTATTTCATGTGGGTTTACACACCAAAGCAAAACAATCTGAAGACGAGGCTGTGGACAACTGCTCATGGCTTCCACGACTCACGTCACACACCAAGCATTAACACACCATTAACTAAAATAACGACTCGACTACTCGACATCCTGCTAAACTAAGGGAAGGACTCTACACTACTCGTATCACTGAGGTGGCTCCTCGGGATCTTCCTCATTATTGCGGCTGCCTTCTGACTCTGCTTTGGGTGGGGAGGCTGCTGGTGGAGAAGTGCGACGACGCTTGATCGCTCGGTGATCTGGGGAGTCAGGAGTCCATGTATCATTCACGGTGACACACAGTTCATTCCCATCTCCTCTTTCTCTCGCCCTCAAGCAGGCTCGAAGCAACGCCTCGGTTTCCTTCAGGGTGTCCCGAACATCCTGAAGCTCTTGCTGACACTCCTGCAGTCGAGTGCTGAGCATAGCAGCATCCTCCAAGCACAAGTCCATGTGCTCATGGGAAGTCCCTTGCTGCACTGGCGGGTACTTATACTCCGTTGTACCACTCTCGCGCTGGAGGACATACATGTACTCAGTTCTGTCCAGGTGTCGACGATAGATGTGACTCTGGCAGGTGATTGCCTCCCACGTGACATCCTTCTCCGCATCGACCTGTGTCGCTCGACAAGCTGGAGAGCGGTGGATTTTGAGCAGCTGATTTTCGTGGATAATCCTCATCTCTGAACTCCAGTCTTCCCTCTTCTCACAGGATGGTCCTGGTGGAGCTATAGTGTATGATTAGCTTGCCCGTATTGCCGGCGGCTTGGAGCATACGTTCAAGACGGCGCAACAAGCCTCCTACTGCCAATCCGTAGGAAAGGTACGTCACCGGACGACTCTCCTCCCTTTGGGCAAGGGCAACTACGGGAACTCTCCCTCCTGTGGACTTGCGAGCGGTGCGAATCATGCGAACCATCTAAAACAGAAAGCATTTAAACTTAGGTTAGATAAACTTTTAAACAAAAGTCCTATTTTGAATGAAAGTTGGGGTAAGATGAAGAAAGTGACTCATTAAATAACACTTTTCAACACACACCTTGTAAAATAGTTTTTAAGAAAATAGGGCCCTTAAATACGTCCATTTCTACCAAGGTCCACGTTCCTACGGGCAACCTTGGCTCTGATACCACTTCTGTCACACCCGGTTTCTCCGAAGAACAACCGAGTGAATATCACATGTATGCCAGGATCATTTTCTCATACATGTGATGACAAATAGTGAAGCATCATTTATTGCAAGCCAGGTGTCGAATATAAATAAGTCTTACATAGCAAATGTCTCGATGGACAATAATAAGTTCATCACAAGTAAATAAACTAGCAGCGGAATAATTATTCTCGTGGGCTCCGTCACAGGCGTTGCCCGAGGGACTCCATGAACCTAGAAACCTTCTTCGGATTCAAAGTCTTGATCATTATACACCACCTCATTATCTTGACCTGAGCAGCAATACAAACCAACAAATATGCAAGGTTGAGTACCGATGGTACTCAGCAAGTGTGGGAAAGTTATGTCATGCATGGCTAGAGCAAGGAGAGGTTGAACTCATGGTTAAAGCACTACGCAATTAATACCTATTACCTTAGCTTATTAAGCACCTACATTACTACACAGGTGAAATGGTCCCAATTTCCCATCCCATCATCATAATCAAATAACCATAACATCATTTCCAATGTTAAGCTCCCCGCTTAACATCTTTAACTTCCAAAACCATCACTCCTCTAATCATGAATAAGTCCAAGCCGCTCTTGACCGTGAGCACGGCTGTCATGACAGTTTTGACTCTGCAGTGTTTGCACCACTGTACCCACATGTAGTGATTTCATCCCCCGTTGCCGGGTGGACTAAAAGAACCTCTATTATGCCAGTGGCTACGAACCACATTCACACTTCCCAGGTGTGTAGCCAGGAGATCACTACGAAGCCTTTACAAAGGGATTCCCGACGAGCGTGGGCCCACTGAGGTTTCACCCCTAACAGCATACAAGAGGCTCCAACCCCGCTGCAGTGGCCCCCTCTTGAGCCTTGCGGTTCATATGGTAGTCCAGCTGACACCTATTCCCCGCACCATCCAACACACCCATACTACGCCGGGGATACACCTAATTAATTGGCCAAGCTGCCCCATCTCAGCATGTGGTTGGCACTGTAAAGCCAGGTTACATGCTCCATGAACCGGTCCTTAGGATCCAGGCAAGTACTAAACACAAACCCGAGTCTCGTGAACCCAGCACCAACCAAAAACATCCAACTTGCCTTGATCCCTACCTCTACATAACTCACAATATCTCATTCAAGAGTATGATAAAATAAACTGATGATCTCATATCCCAAATATCCCATTCTAAGCATGGCTAAGCATATGTAATATGAATAAATGATAAAATAAATCCCAACCCAAGCTACAAGGAAACAAGGTAATGCAATCTAGGGAAACTTCCTAGCATGGGTTTCATATTTAGCTTGACAATGCAATAATTCTATCTACACATCCTAGTATAGGAACAAAGTGGTCAAGGACACTTGCTTCCTTCCTGCTGCTCTTGGAATGGGTAGTCCTGATCTTGGAAAGGGAGAACTTGCTCTGGAGCAGGTTCTACTCATACCATCACACATAACAAAAGAAAACAACAATCCATAAGACATAGTTCACACTTTCACTTCATACAAACCACACATTCACATTTATGAAAGTCATTCACATTTCTATGTGTTGTGGTTACTCTATGTGTGTTGATTTTGGCTTACATGCACTTTTAAACATGTACATATGATTTCTACTTTTGTATTCATATTCATGTTGGCATACTATATATGTATTTCTAATTTAAATAAATCGCTTATATTTAATTGATACACATTTTAGCTACCAAGTATGCATGAAAGGTATTTTCCCACTTCATATGTGTCTTTAGACCTTCTACCAACCCTAAACTGAATTCTTTGGATTTTGGAAACTTCATTTATCATTTTCTAGTTATTTATCCTTAGCTTGCTATATTTTTAGATTTATTTCCTATGCCTAAATGTGCATTTTATTATGAAAATAGTAAGACATCTCATCCAAACAGAATAGGTTTTGGGTCTAAAATATTTAAGAATATATTTTTGAACTTATCTTCTGATGTGAACTATTTTACATTTATTTTTCTAATTTTCAGAATTATTCTCTACTTAAAAATGTGTCCCTATTACTAATAAATGTGAATAATCAATTAAACAGATTCATTTCAGCCAAATATCTATTTTTATCTCACTCCAAAGTTTTCCAAACACTAGGAATGTTTTTAATTTGAATTGACAATATGTTTGTCCCATCTTTTAAATTTTAAACACTAACCACATATTCAATTTCCTAAATTTAATATCAAATAGGGTTAAAAGGTAAACTCACCCCACTACAGGGTCTATTATATTATTTTAATAATTTTCAGGGGTCTAGCTACACATAACAGAGGGGTTTTCCTAATTTTTATTAAGTCTAGGGGCTAAAACTGATTTTTAAATGAATTTACATGATTTTCTGAAGTTCCAGGGGCTAGATCAGAAGTTTCCGGGGCTAGCTCTTATTTTCCGAAAACCCCAGGGGGTAGCGCGTAAGAATTCCAGTCTTTATAACGCGGGGCTGACGTGGACCGTCCGATTTAAAACAGACGGCTGAGATTATAACATCGAACCGGTACGCGGGGATTTAAATTCTACCGTGCAATTTAAAATAGACGGCGCACAAGCGGCCACGTCGCTCTGATCGAGCGCGGGCGGCGCTGCCCGGCGGCGCACGGCGGCGGGAGGCGGCGATCTCGCCGGAGAGTTTCGGATCTTCATCAATTCTTCCTAAAACTGTGATTTTATGGCATAGATCGGTGGAGGGGAGGTCGGGGATCTCACCTCGGGGGTTTTCTTGAGCTCGGAGGTCTTGGAAAGCGATCGGCGATGAGGTCCGAGGTGAATTCACGGCGAGGCTCGTCGGCGCTGTGTTTGAACCGCAAACCACCGAGTTTTCTGCACCTGCGAGGTTCCCCGGAGGCGGTGGATCAAGACCAGCGAGTTAGATCAGAATTCCCGAGCGTAGATCGAGCAGAATTCACCGGAGAAGCTCGGGTTCTCACCGGGAGGAAAATCGGCGGATCGTGGGAAAAAACGGGATGCTGCCGGGGTTTTTATAGACGGGGGAGGGCGGCATTCGGTTGTGATCGAGTTTGCGTCGTCCACGAACAAAATTCGGCTGGGATACGAGAGGATCCGGGGCGGTTTCGATTCGGAGGTGAGAAGAGTCCGGCCGGCCGAGCGCGGGCGTGAGGAGGAAGAAGGGTTGGCGGTCCCCGCGTGTCAGTGGGAAAGAGGGGGGGCGCGCGGCTGCGGGCTGGCGCGGGGGTTAGGGGGCCGGCTGGTGGGTTTCGGCCCACTGGCCGGGGAGGTTTGTTTTTTCTTTTTCTTTTTCATTTCTGTTTTGAGTTTAATTTGAATTCCAGTTTGAATTTGAATTTTTGCAACACATGCAATACGTCCAAAAATTTTTAAATTCCCCTCTTGACAGGATTTTGGGGTGTTACAAAGGTCCTCATCAACAAGAGTCGATCCTATGGATGCGCCCGGTGGACGGATCATGAGGTGGTGAAGAGGATGGTTCGGGCATTCATGCCTCGAAACATTGCTCTTTGCTCCATGATCCGTGAGAGTCCGGGATTTGCTCAAATGACCCCGAAGAAAGTGCTTGGAAGGATCATCAACAATGAGATGATGGAGATAGAAGTCATTTTCTACAACGACCTCCAAAGGTTCACCTCCTCCAAGAAGATGTTGCTTTCAAAGCAACATCCTGATCACAAGACCTCGAAGCAAGTGATGATGAGAGTCTCAACACTGATGAAGAAGAGGCGCTCTTCATCAACAAATTTAAGATGATGATGAGAAGGAGGAAGGGGAGCTACCACTATGAGAACAAGAACAAGGAAATGTCCAAGCCCAAGACGAAAAGAGCATGCTACAATTGTAGTGAATATGGACACTTCATTGTGGATTATCTATATGAAGAGAGCAAGAAGAAGAGGGATGGCAAGCCCCAAGAGAAGAAGTTCTTCAAGAAGAAGAAGCCATCAGGACATGCTCACCTTGGGAAGGAATGGGACTCAAATGAAGACTCATCCTCCGAGTATGAAGGGAAAGTGACAACACTTGCCATTGGAAGGAGCAAGCTCTTCCCCAACCTTGAAGACTTCAAGTGTACATGTCTCATGGCTAAGGAGGGAAGAAGAAAGGTTAAATATAAACCATCCTCCTCTACTTCTTCACTTGATAACTTTGATAGTAGTAGTGAAAATGAATCCATGCTCAAGGATCTAAGTAGGAGCACCTTGAAAATGATGAGCTTGTTGTCGGAAGAAATCTTTGAGAAGGAGGAACTCATCAACCGTCAAGAAGACATGCTCATCCTTGAAAAGTAGAGATGTCATGAGCTTGAAGAGCTCCTTGAGGTTGAAAGGGAAAGAAGCAAGGCACTTGAGCGCGAACTCGCTTTGAGCAAGGAAACTTGCTCAAATCTTGAGGACACAACTATTGTGCTCAAGGATGAAATTGTTAACTTGACAAAAGTTAACAAGATCCTTGAAACACAAGTTGAGTCCCTCAAGATCAATGCACCTTCTTCCTCTATGATTCCACCCTTCTCAAAGAAATCTTCCGAAGCAACTCAAACTTGAAAGTGCTCAAACTTAATCCTAAAACTTAAGGATGAACTCAAATTGGCACAAAACAAGCAATCGCCGAAAGGTGGGATCTTTGACAAGGAGAAATTGGCATATGCACGAAGTTCATATACCAATGTAAGACCTCCACAGGTCAAAGATCGTCTTGGCTATTCTCGGGAGTGGAAGCAACTTGCTAAAACTCTCAAGAATGGGAAGGACTTGATTGTTTTTGTCAAGGAGGGTTCATCCAACAAAGAAAATAGAAAGAACATTGCAAACTCATCTAACATGCCTGAAAATGAACCTCATCCTTTGTTCCATGACTTTGATGCTTCATATGTTTTATTGAGGAACAAATTTGGAAAGACCTATGC
This sequence comes from Neostapfia colusana, assembly GCA_030760725.1. Taxonomy (NCBI): domain Eukaryota; kingdom Viridiplantae; phylum Streptophyta; class Magnoliopsida; order Poales; family Poaceae; genus Neostapfia; species Neostapfia colusana. Next base: position 33,876,809 of record JASWHV010000009.1, on the reverse strand, counting down.
TAGGTATGTTGGGCCACTTCGCAAGAGTCCAAAACCTTGCATGTGGGTGCCCAAGTGCCTTTTGACTAACATGAAAGGACCCAACTCCGTTTGGGTACCCAAAGGAAATACATAACTCTATTTTGTAGGCATACTCCTCCGGTGGATCAAAATGGGTGCTCGATAGTGGATGCACAAACCATATGACCGGAGAGAGAAGGATGTTTTTAGAGTATGACGAAAATGAAGATCCAAGTGAAGTAATATACTTTGGGGACAATAGCCAAGGGAAAATCCTTGGCATCGGTAAAATCACTATTTCTCCCCATCATACTCTTTCCAATGTTTTGCATGTTGACTCCCTTGATTATAACCTTCTAGCCATATCCCAACTATGCAATAAAGGTTATAACTGTGTTTTCACTAACGAGGGTGTAACTGTCTAAAGAAGAAGCAATGACTCAATCACCTTTAAGGGCATGCTCAAGGGAAAGCTTTACCTTGTGGATTTAACCACGGATAAAGCACAACTTGACACGTGCTTAATAGCGAAGACCAACATGGGATGGCTTTGGCATAGACGGCTAGCCCATGTTGGGATGAGAAATTTGCAAAAACTTATTAAGGGAGAACACATTCGAGGCTTGAAAAATGTTATTTTTGATAAGGACAGGCCATGTAGTGCTTGTCAAGGCGGAAAGCAAGTTGGAGCTCAACATCCATCCAAAAATGTCATGACGACTACAAAACCTTTGGAGCTACTTCACATAGACCTCTTTGTTCCAATCGCCTACATAAGCATCGGCGGTAACAAATATGGTCTTGTAGTTGTATATAATTATTCTCGCTTCACTTGGGTGTTCTTTTTGCATGACAAAGGCGAAACTCAAGGTGTGTTCAAGAAATTCTTGAGGAGAGTTCAAAACGAGTTCTCCTTAAGAATCAAGAACATAAGGAGCGATAATGGCACCGAGTTCAAGAACACTCAAGTGGAAGAATACTTGGATGAAGAAGGCATCAATCATGAGTTTTCAGCCCCTTACTCCCCTCAACAAAACGGGGTGGCTGAAAGGAAGAATAGGACTCTTATTGAGATGGCAAGAACCATGCTTTATTAGTATAAGACGTCGGACCGGTTTTGGGCGGAAGCGGTTAACACCGCTTGCCATGTCATAAACCGGTTGTACCTTCATCGACTTTTGAAGAAGACGTCTTACGAACTTATAACCGGTAACAAACCAAACATCTCTTACTTTTGTGTCTTTGGGAGCAAGTGCTATATTCTCAACAAGAAGCCTAGGACTTCGAAGTTTGCTTCAAAGTCCGATGAAGTGTTCTTGCTTGGTTATGACTCAAACACCTATGCCTATCGTGTTTTCAACAAATCCTCTGGAATTGTTGAAATAGCGAGAGACGTAGTATTTGTTGAGACTAACGGCTCCCAAGTGGAGCAAGTTGATCAAAGTGTGCTAGATAGAGAAGAGGCTCCACAAGAAGCACTTAAAAGGATGGCACTTGGAGACATTTTCCCTCAAGAACATCCTCAAGACTCAAATGATCATCCAAGAAACGAAGATGCGTCTCCTTCCGACAATCAAGCTCAATATGAGCAAGGCCAACCTCAATAAGATCAAAACGATAAAGTCGAGAAGGAGGATTGGATCAAGGGGGAGACGAAGAAAAGAACGACGATGAAGATGAAGATCAAAGAGTCCAACCACCTCATCCAAGAGTGCACCAAAGTGTTCAACGGGATCATCCCGTCGACAACATACTAGGAGACATCTCCAAAGGGGTAACCACTCGTTCTCGAATGGCTAACTTTTGTGAACATTACTCTTTTGTTTCCTCTTGGAGCCTCGCAAGGTAGAAGAAGCACTACAAGATACGGATTGGGTGGTGGCCATGCAAGAGGAACTCAACAATTTTGAAAGAAATAAAGTATGGGAACTCGTGAAGCGACCCAACGCAAATGTTGTGGGAACCAAGTGGGTATTCCGCAACAAGCAAGACGAGTATGGAGTTGTAACAAGAAACAAGGCAAGACTTGTTGCAAAGGGATATGCACAAGTTGATGGTTTGGATTTCGACGAAACTTTTTCTCTCGTAGCTAGGCTTGAATCAATTCGTATCTTGCTTGCCTTTGCTACTCACCATGATTTCAAACTATACCAAATGGAAGTGAAAAGCGCTTTCCTCAACGGTCCGATCAAGGAGGAGGTGTACGTGGAGCAACCACCCGGATTTGAGGACGATAAGTATCCTAACCATGTCTTTAAACTTTGGAAAGCCCTCTATGGCCTCAAACAAGCTCCTAGAGCTTGGTATGGGTGTCTTAGAGAATTTCTCATTAAAAAATGGTTTTAGGATAGGGAAGGCCGACTATACACTCTTCACTAAGCATTTTAACGATGGTTAATTTTTGTGCCAAATATATGTCGATGACATTATATTTGGTTCTACTAACAAAGCTTTTTGTGATGAGTTTTCAAAGATAATGACCGAAAGGTTCGAGATGTCAATGATGGGGGAACTGAAGTTCTTCCTAGGATTCCATGTCAAACAACTCAAGGAAGGAACGTTCATAAGTCAAACCAAGTATACTCAAGAAATACTCAAGAGGTTTGACATGGACAAAGCCGAATCCATCAAGACTCCAATGGGAACCAATGCACACCTTGACCTCAATGAAGATGGTCCAAGTGTGGACCAAAAGGTATTTCGTTCCATGATAGGTTCCTTGCTTTATCTTTGTGCATCTAGGCCCGACATAATGCTTAGTGTGCGTATGTGTGCACGGTTTCAAGGCGCTCCTAAGGAGTGTCACTTGACATTTATTTCATATTCCTAACCTAGGACTTTGGTATCGCAAGGGATCCAAGTTCAATCTCATCGGATACTCCGATGCCGATTATGCCGGTCCTAAGGTAGATAGGAAGAGCACGTCCGGGACTTGCCAATTACTTGGTAGGTCCTTGGTTTCGTGGTCTTCAAAGAAACAAAACTCCATTGCCTTATCCACAGCCAAAGCAGAGTACGTCGCAGCCGGGAGTTGTTGTGCACAACTCCTATGGATGCGACAAACTCTTAGGGACTATGGTTAGACTTTGAGCCATATTTCACTCCTATGTGACAATGAGAGTGCCATCAAGATTGCTCACAATCCCGTGGAGAATTCTAGAACCAAACACATTGATATACGTCACCATTTCTTGCGAGATCGCTCTATAAAGGGTGATAGGAAGATGAGTCCCGATCTTCCAAGAGGTAGGTTAAACTTGATTGGGTGGAGATCTCGACGTTGATGATCCAAGGCTCCGAACGAACGAAACCCCGCAATCACTACACCACTGCTCCGTTGGTTATCACCCGTGTCACACGAATGACCTCGCCACGAAGGCTTATCCCTGCAAGCGCAATCAAGAACACAAGCAAGAACAGAGAAGTTACAATCAAAACTGAATTGATCACGAATTTGGGGTCTCACAATCGATGATCGGCAACACTGTTCAATGACAGATTGTAACTAAGCAAAACCCAGCTGTTTGTGACGGCGGCTAGGGGGTATAAAGGAGGTGGAGGACGACCAGGGGGGTTCTGGGGTCGTGACCTAACCCTAAGACACGTACATAATGGACTTGGACTCGATACAAGGCCCAATGGCCCAACTAGGTGATGCAACACCCTGACAGACTCTAAACTTTATATTATTTCGATGTTTCCCGTCGACTCCGAGGGAATTTTGATGTGAGGCAAGTTCCATTGGAAAGTTTATCCTCTCAGATTTCCGTTCATATGTAGAACGTCAAAAATAGAGTCCGTATGCCTCCTGTGCATCCATTTTAAGGTGGACTGCTCCTGGGCCCGAGTTGGACTCGAGTTTGAGTTGGGCTCGGTCTCTAACTTCTTGTTGGTGTATTTTCTGGTCCTCCACGCCTCCAAACCCCTCTCCATGTATCTCCATGTCCTCTCCATGGTTCCTAATCATAATTAATCCATTAGGTAGCAACATACTCTCAAAATTCACATATAAAGAATTGTTCAGGAACGAGCTCACCTCTAAATTCAATTGTCGTGCTCGAGCTCTAGTAATTGGACCTTGCATGTCTACCATGTGAGTGTTGTGTATATCTGCAGGAGTGATGTCCACATCATCCTCCCCGTCTTGCATTGGAGTCGTCCTCGACTCAAGCTCATCTTCTTCTCCCATGTATGGCTTCAAATCTGAAATGTTAAATGTGGGACTAACCCCAAACTCAGGAGGCAACTCAAGTTTATATGCATTGTCATTTATCTTCTCAAGAACCTTAAAAGGTCCAGCAGCACGTGGCATGAGTTTGGACTTTCTCAAATCCGAGAACCTATCTTTTCTCAAATGAACCCACACCAAATCACCGGGTTCCAATTTTACCTCCTTCCTACCTTTACTAGCAGCAATGCGATACTTTTCATTCATTTTTTCAATTTGTAACTTAGTAGTTTCATGCAACTTAAGAATAAATTCATAACGTTGTGTAGCATCTAAGTTCACAATTTCAGTATGTGGTAAAGGTAGCAAATCAATTGGAGCACGAGGATTGAAACCATAGACTACCATAAATGGACTTAACTTGGTTGTGGAGTGAATAGACCTGTTATAAGCAAACTCAATATGTGGCAAACACTCCTCGCACAACCTCAAATTGTCTTTCAAAACAGCCCGCAACATAGTAGACAAGGTACGATTAACTACCTCCGTTTGCCCATCAGTTTGTGGATGACAAGTAGTAGAAAACAGCAACTTTGTTCCCAATTTATACCATAAAGTTCTCCAAAAGTGACTCAAAAACTTAGCATCCCTATCAGAAACAATAGTATTGGGAACACCATGCAAATGCACAACCTCATTAAAGAACAAATCAGCAACATGTGAAGCATTATCGGTCTTGTGGCAGGGTATAAAATGAGCCATTTTAGAGAAACGATCAACAACCACAAAGACACTATCCCTCCCCCTCTTTGTTCTAGGCAATCCTAAAACAAAGTCAATAGAAATATCCTCCCAAGGTGCACTAGGAACCGGAAGAGGCATATAAAGACCATGTGGGTTAAGTCGAGACTTAGCTTTGTTGCATGTCGTGCAACGTGAAACGTAGCGCTCCACATCATGCCTCATTCGTGGCCAAAAGAAGTGAGCGGCCAGCACATCCTCTGTCTTTTTAACAACAAAATGTCCCATCAAACCACCTCCATGTTCTTCCTGCAACAGCAAAAGACGAACGGAGCTAGCTGGAACACACAGCTTGTTAGCACGGTAGAGAAGGCCTTCACGCAGCAGGAATTTTTGCCACGTTCTTCCCTCTCTACAATTTTCAAAGGCATCTTTGAAGTCCAAATCAGTGGCATATAACCTCTTTATTGTTTCCAAACCAAAGATTTTATGAGAAAGTTGGGATAGTATGGTATAACGTCTAGATAAAGCATCGGCAATCACATTGTCTTTCCCTTTCTTATGTTTGATGATGTAAGGAAATGATTCTATGAACTCAATCCATTTAGCATGACGTTTGTTCAGATTAGCTTGTCCTTTAAGATACTTCAAAGACTCATGACCTGAATGTATGACAAATTCTTTAGACCATAATAATGTTGCCAAGTTTGCAAGACACGCACTAAAGCATAAAATTCTTTGTCATATGTAGAATGATTCAGCGAAGGCCCATGCAATTTTTCACTAAAGAAGGCAACAGGTTTACCTCCTTGAATTAGCACTCCTCCAATGCCAATGCCGCTCGCGTCACATTCAAGCTCGAAGGTCTTCTCAAAATCAGGAAGTTGCAGCAATGGTGCTTGTGTGAGCTTCGACTTGAGAACATCAAAAACTTGTTGTTGTGCTGGTCCCCATCGAAACGGCACTCCATGCTTTGTCAACTCATGGAGAGGTGCCGCAATGGTGCTGAAATCCCGCACGAAACGCCGGTAGAAACCTGCGAGACCAAGAAAACTCCGAACCTGTGCGACCGTAGTCGGAAGTGGCCAGCTCGTGATGGCAACAATCTTTGCCTCGTCCACCTCAATGCCCTGCAAAGTAACAACATACCCAAGAAAAGACACACGATCGGTGCAAAAGGTGCACTTCTCAAGGTTACCATATAAACGTGCATCGGGCAAGACATTAAAAACAGCACGCAAATGTTCAAGATGCTCATCATATGACTTGCTGTAAATAAGGATATCATCAAAGTAAACCACCACAAATTTACCAATGAAAGCACGTAAAACCTCATTCATCAACCTCATGAAAGTGCTGGGCGCATTAGTTAAACCAAATGGCATGACTAGTCATTCATAAAGTCCGAATTTAGTTTTAAAAGCAGTTTTCCATTCATCACCTAAAGCCATACGAATCTGATGATACCCACTACGCAAATCAATCTTGGAGAAAATAACAGAACCACTCAACTCATCAAGCATGTCATCCAATCTAGGAATAGGATAGCGATAACGAATGGTAATGTTATTGATGGCTCTACAATCAACACACATGCGCCAAGCGCCATCTTTTTTTGGAACCAAAAGAACGGGAACAGAACAAGGACTAAGACTCTCACGAATGTACCCGCGGTCCAGAAGATCTTGGACTTGTCGCTGAATTTTCTTAGTCTCGTCGGGGTTGGTCCTGTAGGCAGCACGGTTTGGCAAGCTTGCCCCTGGAACCACATCAATCTTGTGCTCAATGCCTCGCACAGGTGGTAATCCAGGGGTATCTCTGATGGAAAAACATCCATATATTCCTGCAAAAGGTTAGCAACAGCAGGTGGCAAGACAATGGATGTATCCTCAATGGAATATAAAGCATGTTTGCACACTAAAGCATAGCAAGTTCCATTAAAGGCATATAAATCATCAAGATCAGATTTAGTTGCAAGGAAAATAGGATTTTTTCAACTTAATAGGTTGCTGAATTTCAGAATTGAAAACACCCTTTTGCTTAGCATTATTCTTTTTCTCTTGCTCAGATTGTACAATTTCAGTGGGACTCATAGGAAGCAACACAATTTTCTTGCCCTTATGCATGAGAGTATACTTATTAGATCGACCATGGTGAATAGCATCAGTATCAAACTCCCAAGGATGTCCCAACAAAAGAGAACAAGCATCCATAGGTACAACATCAAAATCAGCAAAATCATGATAAGAACCAATGGAAAAATGTATCCTTGCTGTTTGTGTTACCTTAACCTTACCATTGTTGTTAAACCATTGAATGTGATAAGGGTGGGGATGCTCCCGTGTGGTCAAGCCAAGCTTCTTGACCACCTCAACATTCACCAAATTGTTGCAGCTACCACCATCAATGATGGTATGTACACGGCAGTCCTTGACGACGAGAAACATGTTGAAAAGGTTGTGACGTTGGCGGTTGTCGTCCTCTCGAACCGTGGCACTCAAAGCTCGCTGCACAATCAAAGTCCTATAGTTGTTTGTCGCAGATGTACCAAGAACCTCCTCAGCACCATCATCCGAACCTGAAATGTTAGTTGCAATAATATTTTCATCTTCAATATCAGAAGCACTAACATACCCACCATCAGCAGTGGCAATGATCGCCCGTTTGCTGGGGCAATCTCGTTGCATATGGCCAAGTCCCTGGCAGCGGTGGCACTTGATGTCAGAGCTACGACTTGTCGAAGTGTTGGGTGCAGCCGCCTTTGCTGCAACACCTGGAGGCATCTGGGACTTGCTGTTATCTTGTCCCCGTGATGTAGAAGGTGCGATTCTACTGCGTACAACACCCGTGGAGGGTGGTGTAGAAGCATGTACGCTCGAGGAGGGCGCTGCTTTGGATGGCACCGGAAATTGTCGTGGCGTGAAGGTGTTGTTCTGCCGCTGCTATTGACGACCCTGCACTTATTTTTCTGCTAACATAGCAAGTTGAAATAAACGTTGAATAGAATGATATTCCTTGTAGTCAACTATGTCCTGGATCTCACGCCGCAAGCCCCCATAAAACCTAACAATTTGGTCTTCCTGATCCTCAAGTACCCCACAACGAAGCATACCTTTCTGAAACTCTTGGTAGTACTCTTGGACAGTCATGTCACCCTGATCAAAGCGTTGCAATTTCTTAAGAAGATCACGTCTATATGAAGAGAATAAACCTAGCGCGCATCTCTTCTTTTAACGCAGCCCATATCTGTGGTGCATTACGTGTATTGACAAGTTCATTCCACCAAATTATAGCAAAATCTTTAAACTCACTAGTGGCTTGTCTAACTCTATGTCGCTAAGGAACAAGATGAGAGCTAAATTTTTGTTCTACCGTCATCTCCCAATCAAAGTAAGTCTCAGCATCATAAGATCCATAAAATGGTGGAATAGAAAACTTAATCTTAGTATAAGGATCATTATCTTGTTCAGGAGCATGAGGACGAGGTCTACCTCCCATACCTTGACGATTTCGTCGACGGCGACGGCACTGCTGTGCATCAACCTCATCGTTATTGAAGTCATCCTCTGTGTCGTAGTGAGCATGTGCATCACCATCAAGGATGATAGAGGGTGTAGCTTGTTGGGGAAGACGAGTCTCCATCTCGTCCAACCGTGTGGTTAGACCAGCAACACTTGTATGGAGCCTCTGAAAGGTGGCTGTTGTAGTGGTCTGGTAATTGTTGAAAGCTTCAGTCATTGTCTGCATCTTGTCCTTTAGTTCCATATGGGACACACACTCATCATCATCCGGAGGTGTAGAACCAGAGATCTTATCCATAGGCTTCTTTCCTGTCATTGTTAGTACTAAACAGAAACGAAGACAAAAAGATCGTGAAGAACCCTATTACTACGCTCTCCGAAGTGGGTGGAAAATCGATCAGTAAGATGCGTCTTACCCCGCTCTTACAAGTTTCTTACCAGCACTACAGGTGGCCAATGGTGACCGGTGTGAAGCAAGCAGAGAGTGGGTGTGATTGCAAAGGTTACCTGTTCTGCTCGAGAGAAGGTGGAGCTTGGAAGGCTCAAATGCAGTATATGTATGTGGCACACAAGTTAGTAACAGATAGCAATGCTGAATAAGTGTCCAAAGAATTTCACCTAGTTGCTGGCCTAAAAATGTATTAGAACAGTTGTGGCAACAAGCAAGGACAAGGATGAATGATGATGAACAACAAGGATAATATCAGCAAGTATCCAGCACTCACACAGAAATAGCACAACTAGAAACCCCTTAGCCTCCTGTTTTTGTCTTGAAGCACTAGTAGAAATCAAAATCTTTTTTTTTTCTCTTTATTTTTTTGATATTTTTTCTCAACCAGGGGCACAAGAATAAAACAACACCAAGTATTAGCTCAAACCGATGAAAGATGAGATCGGCACAAATTTAGGAGCGATTGGAAAAAACTGGTGCTGGAACTTCGGAGTTCGAAACGAGGGCATTCTTAATTTTTTTATTTTTTTTGAAAATGCCGTTTGTGGACTTTTTCTAGACCTTTCCGAGAAAAAAATGCGCCTCAATCAGAGTTATGAGCGAAAAGTTATGCCCGTTTTAAGGAGGATACCCGAATAAGGTTTTGGTGGTGGTGGAAACTGCAACAGAAACGAATCGGTGGATGAAATTTTTTTGTAGATTGGTCTTTTTGTAGATGGCAGCGGATGAAGAAACAAAACTGAACTAAAACAAATCTGAACCAGCAACCAGACTCAACCTAGGACACGAACTCAGAACTACGGACTCCGAAACTAAATTGTGCAAAAGGTTGAGAGGGGGTTGTAGGTCAGGGAAACTAAAATTTTTTTGTGGTTTTTTGTGGACGATAGGACTGAAACAAAATAAATCTAAAGGGAACACAAGTATACCTCACGGTGAACCTGGAAATCTGATACCAATTGATAGGAGGATGAGTCCCGATCTTCCGAGAGGTAGGGTAAACTTGATTGGGTGGAGATCTCGACGTTGATGATCCAAGGCTCCGAAGGAAGAAACCCCGCAATCACTACACCACTGCTCCGTTGGTTATCACCCGTGTCACACGAATGACCTCGCCACCAAGGCTTATCCCTGCAAGCGCAATCAAGAACACAAGCAAGAACAAAGAAGTTGCAATCAAAACTGAATTGATCACGAATTTGGGGTCTCACAACCGATGATCGGCGACACTGTTCAATGACAGATTGTAACTAAGCAAAACCCACCTGTTTGTGACGGAGGCTAGGGGGTATAAAGGAGGTGGAGGACGACCAGGGGGGTGCTGGGGTCGTGACCTAACCCTAAGACACGTACATAATGGACTTGGACTCGATACAAGGCCCAATGGCCCAATTAGGTGATGCAACACCCTGACAAACTCTAAACTTTATATTGTTTTGAAGTTTCCCTTCGACTCCGAGGGAATTTTGACGTGAGGACAGCTCCATTGGAAATTTTATCCTCTCAGCTTTCGGTGCATATGTAGAACGTCAAAAACGGAGTCCGTATGCCTCCTGTGCATCTATTTTAAGGTGGACTGCTCCTGGGCCCGAGTTGGACTCGAGTTTTAGTTGGGCTCGGTCTCTAACTTCTTGTTGGCGTATTTTCTGGTCCTCCACGCCTCCAAACCCCTCTCCATGTATCTCCATGTCCTCTCCATGGTTCCTAATCATAACTAATCCATTAGGTAGCAACATACTCTCAAAATTCACATATAAAGAATTGTTCAGGAACGAGCTCACCTCTAAATTCAATTGTCGTGCTCGAGCTCTAGTAATTGGACCTTGCATGTCTACCATGTGAGTGTTGTGTATATCTGCAGGAGTGATGTCCACATCATAGGGTAAACTTGATTGGGTGGAGATCTCGACGTTGATGATCCAAGGCTCCGAACGAACGAAACCCCACAATCACTACACCACTGCTCCGTTGATTATCACCCGTGTCACACGAATGAACTCTCCACGAAGGCTTATCCCTGCAAGAACAATCAAGAACACAAGCAAGAACAGAGAAGTTGCAATCAAAACTGAATTGATCACGAATTTGGGGTCTCACAACCGATGATCGGCGACACTGTTCAATGACAGATTGTAACTAAGCAAAACCCAGCTGTTTGTGACGGCGGCTAGGGGGTATAAAGGAGGTGGAGGATGACCAGGGGGGTGCTTGGGTCGTGACCTAACCCTAAGACACGTACATAATGGACTTGGACTCGATACAAGGCCCAATGGCCCAACTAGGTGATGCAACACCCTAACAGACTCTAAAGTTTATATTGTTTCGAAGTTCCCTGTCGACTCCGAGGGAATTTTGATGTGGAGCCAGTTCCATTGGAAAGTTTATCCTCTCAGCTTTCTGTGCATATGTAGAACGTCAAAAACAGAGTCTGTATGCCTCCTGTGCATCCATTTTAAGGTGGACTGCTCCTGGGCCCGAGTTGGACTCGAGTTTGAGTTGGGCTCGGTCTCTAACTTCTTGTTGGCGTATTTTCTGGTCCTCCACGCCTCCAAACCCCTCTCCATGTATCTCCATGTCCTCTTCATGGTTCCTAATCATAATTAATCCATTAGGTAGCAACATACTCTCAAAATTCACATATAAGGAATTGTTCAGGAACGAGCTCACCTCTAAATTCAATTGTCGTGCTCGAGCTCTAGTAATTGGACCTTGCATGTCTACCATGTGAGTGTTGTGTATATCTGCAGGAGTGATGTCCACATCAAAGGGAGATATCGTTATCTCTCATGTTAGAAGTGAGAAGCAATTGGCAAATATCTTCACCAACCCCCTTGCTGAGAAACGTTTTTGCGACCTAAGGAGTGAACTAAATATCCTAGATTTTCGAAACGTTGCTTGAGCCGTGCACATCTGTTTGTTACTTGTATATAAACTTCAAAAATCGCATGCTTTCAAAATTCTACCCTAATCTCTCTTACTCTATTAAAACTATGTTCAAAAGGATTCTTTGTCAAATATGGTCATTGTTTGTTTGATGTATGCTTACTGACCATGTTTGTCAAAGATATTTGCAAAAACTTCTCAAAAAAGGATCATATTCTTGAGCTAAAATTCAAATTATATGAAATTTCAGCTTATAGCCGGACTAGTCCGCCCAATGGGCCAGACAAGTCCGGGCTGTCTAGGTCGGACTTCTTAGCGGACAAGTCCAAACCGAACTAGTCCGCCTGGGAGGCCGGACAAGTCCGGCACCGGAAAAGTCCGGCTCTGGTCCATCGACCGTACTTGTCCGTGCATCAAGTCGGACTAGTCCGGCCCCTAGGGACTTAACCTCTTAGGGGCGGCCAGACCACCCCCCTCTCTTCACTCTCAACTCTCTCTCTCTCTCTCTCTCTCTCTAGCGGGAACCGCCCCTCCATTGGTGATTTTTGCTTTTCTCCACCAAAAACCTCTTCCAATCCACGGATTGGAGTCCTAAGGAGTGCAGGAATCCTTACCTGTGATTTGTTGCTCTAGTTCCGCCTCCGATTTCATCGCATTTGGAGATTTGAAGAGGTATTCTTGACCTACCCAAAATTCTCTCTTTTTCTTCATTCTTAGGTCTTTTGCTAGAAACCTCTTCACAAATGTTGTTCCTCATGTCATTGTGATTGTAGCCTAGAAGTATTGCGACTTGATTCGAAGTTTTTGCAAAAAATTGTTAGGGTTAGGGTTCTTCCTGTGTAACCCGGACTAGTCCGGTTTTCTAGGCGGACAAGTCCGTTCTCGGGCGAACTAGTTCAGCCCCTTAACGTACGAGTCCAGTTTACACAGGACAAACCCCAACTTTAGCCATTTTTTAGTGAATTCTTTCGCAATATTCCACTTCCTTGACCTCTTATCTCTTGTTTCTCAGGCGATATGTCGGACTCCGACCACGGCTCCCTTCTTTCAAATCCCGCGGCCGAGGAGGCTCGACAAGCCCTCTATTGGCGCACTGCCGAAGAGAGGGCGGCAAATTAAGCTCAAGCGGCTAAGGATGCCGTCATTCGAGAGGCAAGGACAAAGAAAAGACATGATCTCGAAGAGCAGGCACAAATTGCCAAAGCCGTTGAAGAATCCTTAGTGGATCAACGGAAGAAGAAAAGGGCCGAACGTGAAGCCCATACTCCAAGGCTGCTAGTGCCTTAGATCCCAAGAGGAAGAAGCTGGTCACTTTGGGAGAAAAAGAGCGGGCTAAAGAGAAGGAGAAAGAACCCGAGGGTAAAGTTCTCCGTGACCTGAGGAAAGGGAAGGATCCACTTGCTGAGGAGCCCAAGAAGAAAAATCCAACTGCCTAGGCACCGACAAAGAGGGTAAGAGGCATTGTAATCAAGGAGAAGGGGCAACCAAAGCCCATCGGTCCCCTGAAGATGGCTGCCCCTGCTAGAGATCCAAACCGGCAGCCCAACACTGCAGCAAATGTGTTCAAAGGAAAGGGTGCTGAGAAAGCGAGAAGGCTGAGGATGGACAAAGTCTATGATTATGAGAAGCACACAGCCGACCCTAGGTTTTGGTGTGACTTTCATTGCGACTACTACTGCCTAGTATAATTGAAGATGAAGATTCCAGTCGCTCAAGCTCAATGGGTGGATTGGGCCTATATGGCCAAAAAGAAGCACTCAACTTTTGATGCCGTGATTGAAGCTGCAGAGCTCCATGGGATCAAGGAAATAATGAGTTTCAAGTATGATTGGAACATCTAAGTGATTGTGCGGTTCTACACCACCGTGTACTTCTCCACCTACGGTGACCGGAAGATCACTTGGATGACTCATGGAGAGCAGTACTCAGCCACATATGAGGAGTTTGCTCGGATACTTGGCCTTGAGGAGCACCTGGACCATGAGATCTTCATTTCCATCCTCAAGGCAGTGGATAGGGATCAACTCGACTATATGTATCCTAATCATGTTCCCTATGAGGCTAGGCTTGCTAGGAACATCAAGCTATTTTATAACATCCTCAACCGTATTCTGAGGAGAACCATTGCCCCTAAGGATGTATATGCAAGGGTGATTCAAGGGAACTTAAGGTATCTCCTCCTGTTGATTGATGGTGAAGAGAAGTTCAACCTCGTTGAGTACATCTATGACGACATATTCAACATCTCTCACACTCCCAACCACTCATGTGGCTATGCACCATACATTATGTGCTTAATTGAGAAGGTGTCGGGGCTTGTCTTCATCAAGGATGTTACTCATCGACCGCTCCATCCTCAGATGCCCCCAGTTGTGCTAGAACCTCCCAGAAGGAAGAATGCTAGACCTCCTCCAAGCTAAGTGGCTCCTTCATCACCTCCTCCTCCGCAGTCGTTGAGTGGATTCTTCAAGTGCTTCAACACGATCTTCGCCTCTTGTCGGTGTGTGGAGGTCCGGACTCGATGCATTGAGAGGCGTCAGGAGAAGTACCTCAAGGCTGTGTGCGACAAGCTTGAGGTGCCTATGTCTCCTCCCGAGGAGAGTGATGGAGAGCTCACTCCTTATCCAGATTTCATTGCTGATGAGCTCGCCCAGTTCACGAAAGATGGAAGTTTTCCAAGGCCGTGCCTCCATCCACCACCGCCGACGATGAGGAAGATGATCCGGAGGCCACGAAAAGCGATTTTGAAGAAGAAGACGTTGAAGATGACGAGTAGACTTAGGCGTATCTTCTTTCCTTTTTCCGTTTTGGTGCCTTGATGCCAAAGGGGGAGAGATGGAACAGGATGTCTTTTTATCATCTCCTAGTCTTTTATAGATTCTTGGGCATGATTATCTATGTTTTATGCATTGTGTCTCTTTTGTGTAAGACTATGTGTGGATCTTATGCTTATAATTGATCATTGTTGCCCTTTACTATGTTTTATTGTCTTGTCACACTTTTTGAGCACAACACGTAGGCACCCCACCATAACATGTGAGTGTATGTCAACTCCCCTCTTTTACTGTTGCATACATCCAGGGGGAGTTATGCATATGTACACTTGTTATGAAAATCAAATTTTTACCTCTTATGTTGAAACTTAATGTGTTGTCATCAATCACCAAAAAGGGGGAGATTGTAAGTGCATATAGGTATCCCTGTGGGTTTTGGATGATTGATGACGACGATTAAGAGACTAATGAGCTGAGATGATCATAAGCACAGGATATTTCCAAGGTGGACACCTAAACTCTCAAAAAGGAAAAGGATGAAGAACGGCGTCGAAGACTCGAAGAGTAGAAATTAGGGTTTCATTTGAGTCTTTAGTAGGCTAGCCATGTTAGAGTGAGAGTGTGTGTGTCAAGTGCATTGAGATCATAGAAGAGAGCTCAAAGCGTTAGAAGTGTCGAATCCGTAGTGGAGAGTGCTAGTGAGGTAAACCCTAGTAGGCCGGACTTGTCCGGCCCAGAGGCAGGACTAGTCCGGAGTCCTACGGCTTAGTCCGTTTTGGGGCGGACTAAGAGCTCCTGACTGAGTTTGGACTTGTCCGTTTGGGGACGGACTAGTCCGGTTCTCTCTTGTTGAGAGTGTTTCGGGACTAAGTCCTGGTAGACCGGACTTGTCCTCCTCATTTGCCGGACTAGTCCAGGATAGCCAGACTTGTCCGTTTTCGCAGGGACCAAGGGGTCCTGTGTGAGTTCGGGCTAGTCCGTTCTGAGGCGGACTAGTCCGTCACACCCGGTTTCTCCGAAGAACAACCGAGTGAATATCACATGTATGCCAGGATCATTTTCTCATACATGTGACGACAAATAGTGAAGCATCATCATATTACAAGCCAGGTGTTCGAATATAAATAAGTCTTACATATCATACGTCTCGATGGACGATAATAAGTTCATAACATGTAAATAAAATAGCAGCGGAATATAAGTCTTGTGGGCTCCGTCACAGGCGTTGCCCTGGGGACTCCGTGAACCTAGAATCCTTCTTCGGGACCAAAGTCTTGGTCATTAAACACCACATCATTCTCTTGACCTGAGCAGCAATATAAACCAACAGAAAAGCAAGTTTGAGTACCGTGGGTACTCAGCAAGTGTGAGAAAGTTATGTCATGCATGGCTAGAGCAAGGAGAGGTTGAACTCATGGTTAAAGCACTACGCAATTAATACCTATCACCTTAGCTTATTAAGCACCTACATTACTACACAGGTGAAATGGTCCCAATCTCCCAACCCATCATCAAAATCAAGTAACCATAACATCATTTCCAATGTTAAGCTCCCCGCTTAACATCCTCAACTTCCAAATTCATTATCCTCTAATCATGAATAAGTGCAAGCCGCTCTTGACCGTGAGCACGGCTATCATGACAGTTTTGACTCTACAGAGTTTGCACCACTGTACCCACATGTAGTGATTTCATCCCCCGTTGCCGGCTGGACTAAAAGAACCTCCATTATGCCAGTGGCCGCGAACCACATTCACACTTCCCAGGTGTGTAGCCAGGAGATCACTACGAGGCCTTTACAAAGGGATCCCCGACGAGCATGGGCCCACTGAGGTTTCACCCCTAACAGCATACAAGAGGCTCCAACCCCGCTGCAGTGGCCCCCTCTTGAGCCTTGCGTTTCATAAGGTAGTCCAGCTGACACCTATTCCCTGCACCATCCAAAACACCCATACTACACCGGAGATACACCTAATTAATTGGCCAAGCTGCCCCATCTCAGCATGTGGTTGGCACGGTAAAGCCAGGTTACATGCTCCATGAACCGGTCCTTAGGATCCAGGCAAGTACTAAACACAAACCCGAGTCTCGTGCACCCAGCACCAACCAAATCATCCAACTTGCCTCGATCCCTACCTCTACATAACTCATAATGTCTCATTCCAGAGTAAGGTGAACAAGTTGATGATCTCATATCCCACTTATCCCATTCTAAGCATGGCTAAGCATAAGTAATATGAATGAATGACATAATAAAACAAATCCCAACCCAAGCTACAAGGAAACAAGTTAATGCAATTCTAGGGAGACTTCCTAGCATGGGTTTCATATTTCAATTGACAATGCAAATAATTCTATCTACACATCCTAGCATAGGATCAAAATGGTCAAGGACAATTGCCTTCTTCCTGCTTCTCTGGGAATGGAAAGTCTTGGTCTTGGAAGGGGAGAACTTGCTCTGGGGCAGGTTCTACTCATGCCAATACACATAGCAAAATAAAACAACAATCCATAAGCCATAGTTCACACTTTCACTCATGCAAACCACACATACATACATATGGGAGTCATTCACATTTCTAAGTGTTGTGGTTACCCTAGATGTGTTGATTTTTGGCCTACATGCACTTTTAAACATATATATATTATTTCTAACTTTTGTATTCAGATTTCTATTTGCACACTATATATGAATTTCTAATTTGAACAAATTCTTTATATTTAATTAATACACTTCTTAGCCACAAAGTTTGCATGAAAGAAAGTTTCCTACTCCAAATAGGTTTTAGATCTTCTACAAAATTTTAATTTGAAGTTTTTGAAAATAAAGACCTGATTTAACATCTTCAAATCATGCATACTTATTTTCCTATATTTTCAGGTTTAATTTCTATACCTAAAAGTGAATTTTAGTATTAAAATAGTAAGACATATCATCTAAACTGAATAGGTTCTGATCTAAAATGTTCAATAATATATTTTTGAACTTCCTCTCTGATGTGAAACAATTTAAATATATTTTACTAGTTTTTAGAATTATTTCCTAGACTAAAATGTGTCTCTAGAGAAAATAAAAATGAGCAACACTTAGGCAGATTTCATTTCAGCCTAAAAATCTATTTTTAACTCATCCTAAAGTTTTCCAAGTGCTAGAGAGTTTAAACTTGAATTTGCACATGTGTTTGCCTTACCTTTTAAATTTAAATCCTAGTCACATATTCAAATTTCTGAATTTAATATCCTATAGGGTCCAAAAGGTAAATCCACCCTACTGCAGGGTTTAATTTACTATTTCCTAAATTTCCAGGGGTCTAACTACACATAACAGAGGAGTTTTCCTAATTTTTATTAAGTCCAAGGGCTAAAATGGATTTTTAAATGAATTTACATGAATTTCTGAAAGTCCAGGGGCTAGTTCAGAAGTTTCCGGGGCTAGCTCGTGTTTTTCGAGATCCCCAGGGGGTAGCGCGTAAGAATCCCAACCTTTATAATATGGGGCCGACGTGGACCGTACGATTTAAAACAGACGGCTATGATTATAACGTGAAGTGGTACGGGTTAGATCTAATAGGAACCGCACGATTTAAAATGGACCGGCCTCAGGGGGCCACGTCGCCCTGGCCGTGCGCGGGCGGCGCTGCCCGGTGGCGCGCGGCAGCGGGGGGCGGCGATCTCGCCGGAGATCTTCGGGTTTTCGTCTATACTACCTAAAACTTGGATTTCTTGCCATAGAACGGTAGCGGGGAGGTCGGGGATCTCACCTCGGGGTTTTTCTTGAGCTCGGAGGCCATGGAAGGTGGTCGGCGGCGAGGTCCGAGATGAAAACGCGGCGGTGCTCGCCGGAGCTGCATCTAGAGCGCAAAACACCGGGTTTTCTTCACCTGCGTGATTCCCCGGGGGCGGTGGAACATGATCAGCGCGTTAGATCAGGAAGTCCGAGCAAGGATCGACGGAAAAGGGTGATAGAAGCTTCGGTTCTCGCCGGAGAGAAAAGTGGAGTGGCGCTGGGGAATTCGGCGAGTTTCCTTGCGTGAATTGCACAAGGAGAGGCGGCGGAGGATCGGTTTGGATAAGTAGCAGCGTCCGGGGCCGAAGATCGGGTTGGGGGCGCGGGTTTCTGGAGGTCGGTTTTGATTCGGGTGCGAGAGAGGGCCGAGGTCGGTTGGGGCGCGCGGGAGGAGAGGGATGACATGCGGGCCCCGCGTGTCAGTGAGAGGGAGAGAGTGGGGCGCGGGTTCGGGTTGGCGCGGGGGTATTGGGCCGGCTGGCGGGTTTCGGCCCACTCGCCGGTTTGGGTTTTCTTTTTCTTTTTCCTTTTCTTTTTCTGTTTTGATTTGAATTTAAATTCCACTTTGAATTTGAATTGCTTTATCACATGCATTACGTCCAAAAATTTTTAAATTCCCCTCTTTAGTAGGTTTGTGGGTGTTATAGTATGGTTGTGAGATGAGAGGTCCCAAGGCTAAGTCTTGGTGGACCGGACTTCTCTGCCTTAGCGGCCAGACTAGTCCGGGTCCTCCAGACTTGTCCGTTCTCATCCGAACAAAGAGGTCCTGTGTGAGTTTGGGCTAGTACTTTCTGAAGTGGACTAGTCCGTATGGTTGTGAGATGAGATGTCCCACGGCTAAGTCCTGGTGGACCGGACTTGTCCACCTTAGTGGTCGGACTAGTACGGGTCCTCCAGACTTTTCCGTTCTCACTCGGACAAAGAGGTCCTGTGTGAGATCAGACTAGTCCACTGTGAGGCGGACTAGTCCCGAGATTTGTGAATGTTTGAAATTCGAACGTTGGCGAGTATTTGGCTTTGTGACGTCAGTGGTCCCCGCAAACCGAACTAGTCTGGGGTCCTTACCGGACTAGTCCGGACTTTAGTTGGTGGCAATGGTTGGCTGTCGGGGCCTCTATAAAAGGAGGTGCCCCGACTTCATTTCACCAACTCTGGAAACCTAGCGCTGCCACAGCCACCCTAGAGCCTTTCTAAGCCTTCTCTCTTGCCTACTCACCCTCTAGAACCAATTCTTGAGTGGATTTCGGTGTGTGAGGAGAGGAGAAGGAAGAACTTCGTGTTTTGGCTCTTGGAGTGATCTCGTGCACTTGGTGTGAATCTTTGTGACCTGTGGCTTGTGAGATTCGTAAAGTTTGTGGACGTGTTCAAGTGGGAGCCTCAGATTGTGAGCAGCCCCAAAGATCTTGTAAGTTCACCCTTGAGATAGTGGAAGAACTGGGTTGGCCTTAGTGGCGACATGGTGAGGAAAGGGTTGTTAAACCCGGTCCTTTGTGGACTCCTCAACGGGGACGTAGATTCCTGAGTGGAATTGAACCTCGGGCAGAAATCTCCGTGTCTCTCTTGCATTTACGTTTCATCGATCGTTAAAACTGCTTAGGGTTCGTTTTGCTCATTTTGTTCTTCTAGTGTCCCTCTTTACAATCTTTCAATCCACCTGCTATATCTTGTCATACTTGTCATATTAGATTTTTAGATAGTTTATCCGTATTTTGTTGAGCTAAAATCTAAAGAAAAACCCATAAAAATCAAGTTTTTAGGTTTTTACAGCAGGTTGGCTGGACTAGTCCGCTCCTGAGCCAGACTAGTTCGGCCCCTGTGTTCTAATCTCATTTAATTAGGTCATTTTAGGTAGTTTATCCTATTCACCCCTCTCTAGGCAACTTTCAATTGGTATCAGAGCAGGTCTCTCCATCAAGAGTCTAACCACTCGGAGAGAAGATGGCCGGAGTGGATGGATACGAGATTCCGTCGATGTCGCAAGGCGACAACACACATGACAAGAAGAAGAACACAGATGTACTGCAAGACCATTTAAGTGATGATGAAGAAGTTCGCCAGCTCAAGCCGCAACTTTGCGAGAAGCTAGATCACTCAAGCAAAGAGGAGAAGAAGAAGACGAAGGATTAAGAAAGGAGTGGTCAACCGGACTACTCTCAATATCTTTTCAACTATGAGCATTAACCTCTAACAACAATTACTTGTCTATTCCTCTTGGCAAACCTTCTCAATTCAATGCAAATGACTACTACATGTGGAAGCATAATATGAAGATGCTTCTAAGCTCCTTAAACCCTAGCTTGTGGCAAATTGTCCAAACAGGTGTCCATCTTCCAAGGAATTGTAAGGGCCTCAGTTTTTGACACATAATTGAAGTGTTCATCACCACACACACACACACACCTCATTTGAGGAAATATGATGAACACAAATGAAGAGCAAGTAACCACCATCAACATACTCATTAGAGAACAAACTCACACATGGCAAAAGTGGTATTTTCCACATGTGATATAGGTAGGCTGGACATATGAAAACTCCTACACATTGCTAAGAATGTCCATGCCAAGTTTCACCCAAATTCAAAACCTTTTTGAGGTCATTTTGGGTATAGCTAGAAAGAGGGCAGTTTGAAACCATATTCAAATTCAAACTGTTTTTATTCCATGAATTTAAAAGTGGGAGGCATATTCTTACTCAGCACATTTTTGTGAGCCCACACACCAATTTTCACTCCATTTGGAGTTGATCTTGACATGAGCTAAGTGGGACAAATTCAAACTTTATTTGAATTCAAAACTGAACATGTGCTGAAATTCATTCAAATCAAACCCAATTTGAATTCTACTCAATTCAAATGGCTTATGGGTGAATAATTTGAATCACCATGGGTATTTTGGGGCTCACTGTTTACAACAGTGATTAGGAGTGAATTTCAGAGGTTAAAACCCCGGGTGGGACCCACATGTCAGCCACTGAAGCAAAAGAAACCGACTGAGAGCTCAGCTCGGGTAACCGCGTGCGCTGCAGCTGCCGCCACGGCGAAGAAACGGCGAAGCCGCCAGCTGCTTGCCGATCTCAGCCGTGGAACCGACTCCCTGGGTCTTTATCTACCCGCCCGAGCGGTCACCGGCGCCTTCCATCGCTGCCTCGTCGCACTTCCACTCAAAACGCCGAAACACCTCGCCGCCCGAGTGAACCTTCGGTTCCTCATCGCCCGGCCAATCCAGTGACCCTCCCGGCGATCTGAGACCAGCACCGGGTGCGCCAAGCCATCTCCAACGTCCTCGCATCGGTTCCAGACCCTGCGCGGTCTTCCCCGAGCTCCACCGCGGCGATCTTGTCTCTGCCGGTTCAGCTCGAGCCGCCGCTGCGGGAACAGCCCTTCCAGCCACCACAGCCCACCGTTTATGGAGCTGTAAACAGCAAAGAGGTTCACCTCCAACCCCTCTTTCATTTCCGCAAGCTCCGGCGGCGTGACAATCACTGCTCCGGCCGAAATTTCATATTTTCGCGACGGTGTGCAAAAGTGAGGTCAGTACCGATCCGAGAAATTCGTAAGCCACACTGCATCACTCATCCTCTTGTAGAGAGGATCACTTCTAGTAGCCCGTGCGGATCCATAGGAGCAAGAACCACGAAGAACCGTGGAGGGAAACCGCTGTTCTTCGAGTTTTAGTAGAAATCCCGATTTCCGGCCTAGGTCGCACGGTGACAGCCCAACGCAGCCTTTCCCGAGCTCCGTAGAGCTCATGTCGACCTTTCCTATGGTCCACTGATGCTTGACGACCCTTAGCTTGATCGGGGGAGGTGCTAGGTAGGGTGGACAACGCGACCGAAGTTCTCCCGAGGCTGCGGCTCGTCGCCGACCATGTGGCGGCCATTTTCATGGCGAGCTGGCCCAAAAATACTGTTCCCCGAGAGAAAATAGGGAGAGGCGGCCAAAATCATGAAGTTTGGAGTTTTACAGAAGCCGCCGGCGAGCTCTCCGGCGAGGTTCCCCGGCGGCAGAGCGCGGGCGGCGCGAGGTTGAAGAAGGGGGTGGACCCCAGCTGTCAGCGACCGATATTTTAAATCGGGATCGGGCTGCGGCCGGGATCGGCTGCGCTGGCGCGCAAATACCCTGTGAGCTCCGGTGTGCCGGACACCTCCACGCTCGACACGTGTCCCCACGGGCCCCCGCGAGTTTAAACTTTTCCCCCGATTTTCAGAATTCTTCCAAACTTCAAATCCTCATAACTTTGGCTAGAAAGCTCCAAATTGGGTCAACCAAATTTTGCTGGATTCAGCTCTCTGAGCCGTTTCCAGCAAATCAAGTTTCACTTCATGAAAACCCTTGTTTCTCCAGAATTAATTCCTCAAAATTTAAACTGTTAGGAATTTTAACTGGAGAATCGTGTGGAGGAAAATCCTGAAATTTTGCTGGGATGTTCACCAAAATATCCCTGAACTACCATAAAAATTTAAGACCCATTTGAGCTCATTTGATCCACCTAAAGGTGTGATTAGTGAAACTGTTCCAGAGAAAATAGAAAATGTTCAGAAACATTTTCAGAATTTTCTCTGAAATTGTTTAGCTCATATCTTTAGCTAGGAACCTGCAAATTAAGTGAGACTAACTCCATTAGAACCCTCTGAAAATATAGTTTTCAGAAAGTCATAGTTTGTTTCATGAAAATCCTTAGAACACCCTAAAAGCCTTCAATTAAGGTCAAGTGCATAATTAATTGTGGAGGGCTCAAATGAGCTTTACTGCAACTAAAACTTGACCAAGTCTGTACCTAGGTTGTAACCAAGCTACAGTAAAATTTTCACAGTCATTGGGTCTGTCTAGTGAGAGTTATAGACTTCACAACTTCAAACTCAATACAAATGCATTTAAATTGATACATATATTGCTTCTATCATGTAGTCGCTAAGGTCGAGGAGGAACCCGAAGTCCTAGACTTCGTTACTCCGGAGGAACAGCTAGCCTACGACCAAGAGCAGCAAGGCAAGCTCCGGTTTGCATGAACCTTTTTACAAATTTTTATTGTTTTGAGCACATACATGAATACTATTGTTCCTTGCATTAGAGTCTTGTTTGGAAACCCAAGTGCATAGCCAAGAAAGCCATGGGTTGGGATTAGGATTGAAAACCTTGTTAGCCACTGCATTGCTAAGATAGAGTAGGATTCGGTACAAGTCAAGTAGTTGGAACTACTCGCGAGCATAGGCTAGAGGCACTCGACTCGGGTAGTGATAGCACATGAAACACATGGCAAGAAAATGAGACCAAGCGGAGGGTAAGGGCAACAGGACTTTGGGGCTGGGTGCTGTAGCTCCGCTTGTGTCGATTGAGGACCGAGCCGTATGTGGGCCTGTTGAACAAGCTAGAACAGTACCGAAGACCTACCGGCTATATGGGAACCGGGAAACCGATGTAACTCGGGTAGCTGGGTATTGAGGCATTGCCCGTCGTTCAGAGGGTAGGTTGAGAGCTCGAGGTGTAAATCGGCTGGCGGCACTGAGATGCGCGTGCAGAGACCTCTTGCTCGGGACGATGGGACCAGTTCAATATTTGGCTGACGGGTGAAAGGTGGTTGCGTACGCCGTCCGTGATGGTTGTTGTAGGCAACATCGAGTACGGGCGTACGTGACGGGTTGTTCGGGTAACCCTGCAGGTGTAAATCGATTATAATCGCCGTCCCTCGCGGTCAGTGAGTACCACTTGTTCACTGTACCGTGACGTAGAAAGAACAGACTAGTTACATGTTAAAATGCTGCTGATTGAAAGATGAACTTTGCTTGTTAATGGTTTGTTGTAGTTTAGAGCTAACTAAAGTTCTTTTTAACTTTGGGCAAAGTACATGAGAGAAATGCGTTTCTTGTTTGATTGCGGCTCTTTCATGTGCCTTAGCGTAAGGTTCTCCACCACCTGCTGCTAAAACCTGAAAATAAGGTTCTACTAATTAGGCGAGTCCTTGCAAATGATTTTTACCTCATGTAACCCATTACCCCTCATATAGAAGTTCCATGTTTAGGTGAGACGGGTCAGACTTGCTGATCCTTCGTGCTCACTGCTTGTGTTTGAAGCTTTTGCAGGGTTCTATGAGGAAGGGACTCCCGAAGAGGAGACGGAACCCCAGGAGGGGAACCCTGTCGAGTGGGAGTCGTGCACACCGCAGAGTTAGTGTGCGTGTGTGCTAGCAAGGACACGTTCAAGGGCTGAACGTGGACTTTATGCGTAGTCTACGCCCGCGAGTGGAGACTGAACTTATTTTGATGTAAACATGTTCATAAACCGGTTTATGTAATAGAATTTCGCTTCCGCTTTGTACCTTTGACGTGTGTTATCCGGTGCTGTGCAACGCAGAACCCCTTAGTGTGATCCTGGCTCGACAAGACCGTGGGGTCGTGTTAGCGTTGGTATCAGAGCTCGCTTGAGGTTTAACGCACTACAAAGGTCACCTTTTTCAAAAATCCAGTGAGGAACGAGTTAGTAGCCCGTATAAGGATGTTATTAGCATATATAAAGTGGCATACTAACCTATTTGCTTATGCCGGAAAATCGTGTATCTTGGGACGTTTATGTCTTGGGGGGTACACGTAAGCGCTGTCCACCAGTGCGCACAAGCTGAAGGGTGGAGCCCCATGGGTGGCAGGTAACCCGACCCGCTTTGATATCCTCTACGACTCTTCATGTCGTTTGGGGTATTCGAGCAACGTCTGTCCCTGGCGTGCGTGGTGCAACTTGGGAGACCCCGTCACATGGTCTAAAACGTGAACACGTAACTCAAGGCGTGTTTGGCTTGAGAACATCCGGGCGAGTGATGACGGCCGGTTGTACGAACTGTATGGATTCCGGGCTCGGTGTGCAGCCGAGTCTGACGATTGCTTGAGTTTCTGCAGGTAGCCTGACCATGAAACGGTAGACGTGTAGCATCCGTGTGCGAGTGACGTTTAGTGCCACTGAATTAACGAAGCCGGCTAAGTCCGGTATAGATTTTTCTTTATGAGGACGTAGTACCGACATAATCTGGTGACGCATCGACGTCACACCCCAACTAAATGAACATCTTCATTGTAAAAACTTGAAGGTTTTGATCCAAAGTAGTAAAACTTGATGTAACTCCTTCCCTTGAACAGGATATTCAAAGTTAACAAGTTTTCAACTTATAGGTTGTTAAGGACAGAGCACTCTGTTTTCAGCTGAACCAAGGCTGAAGTTAATCAGAGGTTAGAGGTTGAGTTCTTTCGGGGTTGGGGTCATATGATACATTTCTGGAAATCTTTGGAAGAGCTTTACAACTTTTCTGTTGAGGTCCAGAGGTGTTTTATCCCTTACCAATCGGAAAATGCAGTAGAGTTGAAACTGTCCAGAAAACAGGGCAGAGCAAAGATTCTCTGTAAACTCTCTGTAAATTGAGTATAACTTCCTGCATAAAAATTCAAAAATAGAAAATGAGGTAGTTCTGGAAAGCTTATGGGATGGGTTACAACTTTGTAACAGAAAGTTTTGTCAGATTAGGAACAGAATTAACTGGAATTCTTGGATCAAATCAGTACCTAAAGCAGGGAGGTGCTGTCCAATTTTCTCCAGAAATTCTGTTAACTTTGACATCTCATAACTTTTGAACCAGGACAGATCTTAGGCCAAGCAAATACTTCTGGAAATCTATTGAAGTTAGCTTTAATTTGATGTTGAGCTCCAGAATTGGTTTTTCCTTTAGCATGGCCTAAATCAGGTTGATATGGAAACTGGTCAGGGCTGTCATGGGAACAGCAGATCAGCAGTCAAATTTGTTTAAAATTTGAACTGTGCTTCCAAGTTTTATGGGTTCAATGACATGTCTTATGTTATAACTCAGTGGTTTACTGTTTAAATAAATATTTGACATTTCTCAAATATATTTTTACAGATGACAGCAGATAAGCAATTGGAGAACGGGTGGGTGGTGTCCCACTGTTCTCACCGTAGCGGCTACCCGGAAGCATTGTGGCAAATGCTCCGATATTTCGGGTACGACCAGATGCCGCAGTACTTCGCCAAGGAAGAAGGCGAAGAGGGTAACAAGACATGGACAATCCATGTCGAGGCCCCTGCAGGACCTACGCCACCCGGTTGGGTGCCGTTCACCGTCACGGTGAGAGGAAGACAACCGGAAGGGATGTGGCAGGTGGCAGCCCGTGACACCATGTCACGTTTCTGCCAACTACACGTGCAGGCTATGGAGGGCACTCCATACGCGCTCGTTCCGGTGGAGGGACGGGCTCAGCATGTGTGGGAAGAGAGGTACCTGAAGGCAACGGACCCGAGTTGCCCAAGGTACAACCCCGCGGAGGCAAATCTCAGCCTCCAGATGAGGGCGGGAAACGTCGTGATGGACAGCCAAGCTGTTCATACGGAGCATCTCGCCACAAAGCTGAAGGAGAGCACAAGCCGTGGAGACCATTTCGAGAGTGCTCACAGTGCACTCCGCAATGTGCTCCTTCTGACGATCAAGCGATTGAATGAACAACACAATCAGTTGCGTCGTCTGAAGAAGGCAAGGAAAAAGAGCCGTGTTGACATCGCGGCATTGCAAGAACTGGTACAGAATCTGACCCAGCAGAACGAGGACCTTGCTCAAGAGCGAGATGACGCTATTGAGGAAGGGCAAGGCTGGGAAGAAGATTACAACCAAGCCATGGACGAGGTGCATGCATTGCAGGACCTCGTACCTCCGGTGTTAGGCATACCGGTGGTCTTGGGTCTTCCAGCAATGGGAGAACCCAGGATGGGAGAAGAGGTGGTAGATCCAGAGCCACCAGCAGAGGTACCGGAGGAGGACGACCCACAGGAGGTCGAGTTCTACTCCGAGTAGGGGGTTACAGTTGCCATGTAGGGCAGCCAGGGTAGTGTAGCCCAAATTTTGTAATTGGTGACATGTCGTGTAGACAGTAGCGTATGTATAGGTAGTGATGACATGAGCACGACTTCTCGAGACCGAGAATAATGTATCTTGTATAAAGTTTATGCTTTATCAATATATGTGAATGTTGTGCAAATTAATCATGTGTCACTTCAATACCTACTGTTGCATATGGAATTTTAAGTAAGACATGTGCTAATCGCTGCTGTTTTAAATTTCAGAATGACGCGTACTCGTGCCAACCCGGACGTTGGGGGTACTAGTCAAGGGGGAGAGACCTCCCAACCACCTCCCGAGGACTCCTCGGGACAGCAGCAGCAACAGCAACAGCAAACACCGCCACCGCCACTGCCAACAGTTACATTGGCCGACATCGTCGCGGCAATGGCGGGTTCACATCAGCAGCACACCGAGTTGCTGCAGACTCTCATCGCCAATACATCTCGCCCAGAGAGACGTCAAGACCGTGAGGAGCATCAACAGAGCTCCTACTCCGACTTCCTGGCGACTCATCCCCCGTCATTCTCAAGGGCGGATGAACCTCTTGACGCGGACAACTGGCTCTGCGCGATAGAGATGAAGTTCGGGCTGCTCCAGATAAGCGAGCAGCGTAAGACTCAGTTCGCGGTCCAGCAGCTCCAAGGATCCACGAGCGCATGGTGGGCCAACTTCTGTGCTTCACAGCCCACCGACCGAGTGATGACCTGGACGGAGTTTCGGACGGCCTTCAGGGCCTATCACATACCCCAGGTTTGATGAAGAGAAAGACGCATGAGTTCTTACACCTGCAACAAGGGAGCCGGAACGCGCTGGAATATTCTAGAGCATTCAACGATCTCACGCTCTACGCGTCGTATCACGCAGATACTGACGAGAAGCGGCGGGACCATTTTTACCAGGGGCTTAACCCGCTCCTGAAGGACAAGTTGGCGATGTTCAATCGCGGCAGCCTCAACGACATCATTGATGCTGCGATTGTTCAGGAGGACTCCGGCAAGGAGTTGGCGGCGGCAGAGCGAAAGCGAAGCGCGCCGCAAAGCAGCGGAGAAGGAGGCGGTCCTTCTCAGAAGTTTTGGATGGTGAATCGCCCACCATCAGGTCCACGCTGGCAGCCACCACAGCGGTCGATGCCGTTCCGCAGTCGACCGTACTCTTCACCGGCATTCAGGCCGGCACTGCCAGTACCACCGCAACAACAACAGCAGCAGCGGGCGATACCGCGTGCGTATGCACCTCAGCAGCGCATGCCGGGCTTTCGTCCCCCGAGTACTACACCAGCAGCGGCCACATGTTACAAGTGTGGTCGTCCAGGACACTTCGCGAGCAGTTTCCCGGAGAGGCAAGGCGGCGGAGTGGCACCGCAGTTTCCGGTTGAATCAACCCCGGAACCCTACTAATGCGCGGCGGGCAAACCCTAGGCCCGGCACCGTCCACCAGCTTGCCATTGAGGACGTGCCGGAGGGCGAGCCAATCCTTGCAGGTATGTTCCAACTCCACCAGCATCCCGCTATAGTACTGTTTGATTCAGGCGCCACGCATAATTTTATTAGCCAAGCTTTCATTGCTAAACACAGCTTGCCAATACTACCCACCGATAGTCCATATTTAATTTGTTCACCGGGTGGGAAGATTTCAGCAAGCGTAATGGTCTCCAAAGTACCATTATGCTTAGCGGGTAGAGTGTACCCCACGTCTCTCATTATCTTAGAGGGACAGAAGGTCGATGTCATCCTAGGGATGTCGTGGTTAAACCGCCACGGCGCTGTTTTAGACACCGTCCTCCGAGTCATGCACTTAAACTCAGAAGTGCACGGGTCTCACTCATTATTTCTGGACAGTCCAGAAATAAAACTTCCAAGTGTCTATCAAGCCACAACTATCAGATTGGAAGATATTCCAGTAGTCCGAGAGTTCCCTGATGTGTTCCCGGATGATTTACCGGGAATGCCACCCGATAGAGAGGTGAAGTTCAAGATTGAACTTGCACCGGGAACCATACCAATATCCCGAAGGCCGTACAAGATGGCGCCCAAGGAGTTGGCTGAACTGAAGACTCAGCTCACGGACCTCCTGGAGAAGGGTTTTATTAGGCTGAGCTCCTCACCATGGGGTTGTTCGGCATTATTTGTCAAGAAGAAGGATGAGATGTTGCGGCTTTGCGTGGACTATCGTCCATTAAATGCCGTAACCATCAAGAACAAGTACCCGTTGCCACGGATCGACATGTTGTTTGATCAGTTGGTCGAAGCAAAGATCTTTTCCAAGATGGATTTAAGATCCGGGTACCATCAGATTAAGATAAGGGCTGAGGACATTCCCAAGACAGCTTTCTCGACAAGGTACGGACTTTATGAGTACCTGGTCATGTCCTTCGGCCTCACCAATGCTCCAGCTCACTTCATGTACTTGATGAACTCGGTATTCATGCCGGAGCTGGACAAGTTTGTCGTGGTCTTCATCGATGACATCCTGGTATATTCCAAGTCGGAAGAAGATCACAAGAAACACCTGTGTATAGTCTTGCAACAGCTGCGGGATCACAAGTTATACGCGAAATTCAGCAAATGCGAGTTCTGGATATCGCAAGTGCCTTTCCTCAGGCATATCATCTCAGCGGAGGGTATCGCTGTGGATCCGAGCAAGATCACTCAAGTGCTGAATTGGAAATTCCCGAGAACCGTTCATGAGGTACGGAGTTTCCTCGGACTCGCGGGATATTATCGGAGGTTCATTCCGAACTTCTCGAAGATTGCCAAGCCAATGACAGAGCTGCTGAAGAAGGCTACCAAATATGTTTGGAGTCCAGCATGTGAAGCAGCATTCAAGGCTTTAGTCAAGCACCTGACATCAGTACCGGTTTTGGCGCAGCCAGACACAACAAAACCGTTCGATGTGTACTGCGATGCATCCGGCATTGGGCTCGGATGTGTGCTGATGCAAGACCGAAGGGTGGTCGCGAATGGATCACGGCAGCTTAGAAACCATGAGCAGAATTATCCAACTCACGATTTGGAGCTCGCTGCCGTGGTACTTGCACTAAAAATGTGGAGGCACTACCTACTCGGTAACCTCGTACATTTATATACTGACCACAAAAGCCTCAAGTACATATTCACTCAGAAGGAGCTGAACATGAGGCAACGAAGATGGTTAGAATTGATAAAGGATTACGAAATAGAGATCCATTATCATCCGGGCAAGGCAAACATAGTGGCAGATGCGCTCAGCCGCAAGTCACACGTCAACAATCTGACCATCACACCGTTGGAAGAGAGCGAACCACCACTACATGTGATTACACACGGAGCTCTCTACAACCTAGCTTTGATCCCCACCATCCGTGAAGAGATAGTGGCAGCCCAGAAGAATGACAAGGGCGTGTCACATTTACGGAGTCGTGTAGACAGTGGGGAGCTGCAATGTTTCCGGAAGGACGGAGACGGCGTCCTATGGTTCAAGGACCGGATCGTCGTACCCCGTAACCCGGAATTACGGAAGAAATTTTTTTGATGAGGCTCACTTATCAAAATTTTCTATTCACCCCGGCAGCCACAAGATGCATCAAGAACTCAGGAGCGAGTTTTGGTGGACACGAATGAAGCGGGAGACTGCAAAATACATGTCCGAGTGTGATACATGTCGAAGGGTGAAGGCAGACCATATGCGGAAACCGGGACTGCTGCAACCACTGGGCATTCCTGCCTGGAAATGGGAGGATGTGAGCATGGATTTCATCGTCGGTTTACCCACCACCTTGCAGAAACATGATTCTGTGTGGGTGATCGTCGATCGGCTCACTAAAGTTGCCCATTTCATCCCGGTCAACACCAACTACAACGCCAAGAAGTACGCTGAACTGTACATCTCACGGATCCTATGCTTGTACGGCGTACCCCGTACCATCATATCGGATCGGGGCACTTTATTTGTGTCCCGTTTTTGGGAGCAGCTACACGCTGCCTTGGGGACGAAGTTGATCCGTAGTTCAGCATACCACCCGCAGACGGATGGGCAAACCGAGCGGGTAAATCAGATCTTAGAAGACATGCTACGAGCTTGCGCTATCAACCACGGAAAGAATTGGGATGATCACTTGCCGTTAGCCGAGTTCTCGTACAACAATGGGTACCAAGCCAGCATCAAGATGGCGCCCTACGAGGCCCTATACGGGCGGAAATGCCGCACACCACTGAATTGGTGTGAATCTGGCGAAAGGGTTACCTTCGGGATTGACCTCGTCAACAACGCGGAAGAAAAGGTTCGACTGATTCAAGCGAACCTAAAAGCTGCTCAATCCCGTCAGAAACAGTATGCGGACCGGAGAAGGCACCTATTACAATTTGAAGTTGGAGATCACGTATATCTACGGGTATCTCCAATGAAGGGCGTAAACAGATTTGGAGTGAGAGGAAAGTTGGCACCCCGATTCATCGGTCCATTCCAGATTACCGAAAGATGTGGATCAGTAGCATACCGGCTGAAATTACCGGAAGTACTTTCCGGTGTGCACGACGTCTTTCACATTGCCCAGCTGAGGAAGTGTCTTAAGCTATCAACTACCGTTCAGCTGGAAGATATTGAAGAACCGCAACCGGATCTCACCTATCGAGAGGAACCGGTGCAGATTATTGATGAAAAGGCCCGAACCACACGCCACCGCACGTTGTGGTTCTACAAGGTTCTATGGAGTAATCACTCCGTGGACGAAGCGACATGGGAGAGCGAAGAATTTCTTCGCGCTAACTACCCCGACTTTTTCACGTCGCATATCCGGCAATTTTTCCACCGTCCTCTCTCTAATTTTCACCTTATAATCTCGAGATGAGATTCTTTTAAGGGGGGAGGAATGTAAGGGCCTCAGTTTTTGACACATAATTGAAGTGTTCATCACCACACACACACACCTCATTTGAAGAAAGATGATGAACACAAATGAAGAGCAAGTAACCACCATCAACATACTCATTAGAGAACAAACTCACACATGGCAAAAGTGGTATTTTCCACATGTGATATAGGTGGGCTGGACATATGAAAACTCCTACACATTGCTAAGAATGTCCATGCCAAGTTTCACCCAAATTCAAAACCTTTTTGAGGTCATTTTGGGTATAGCTAGAAAGAGGGCAGTTTGAAACCATATTCAAATTCAAACTGTTTTTATTCAATGAATTTAAAAGTGGGAGGCATATTCTTACTCAGCACATTTTTGTGAGCCCACACACCAATTTTCACTCCATTTGGAGTTGATCTTGACATGAGCTAAGTGGGACAAATTCAAACTTTATTTAAATTCTGTAGGATCTAAGAACACGTGAAAAGCTACCAGAGGGGGGTGAATGGTAGATTAAAACTTTTCGCAGCGGAAACAACAAAAACCCCTCAGCAAAAAATCAATCGGTTAAAGAAACCATGTGTGCAAGTGTTTTCAAACGTGTTCAACCATGACAAATCAAGTACAGAGGTAGATAATCAAGTCACGGATATAATGCAACAAGAATCACTTGAAAACACGAAGTAAAACTTGAGATACGATCAAAACATTAAACGAAGATCAATCTGTTCTACCCGATATAAAACAGATCTGCAATGCTGCAAAGAAACTCGTGTATCTCAAAAACTACAGATCCGAAGCTCGTGAAAATTTCACATAAGATAGATAATTGAGTTGTGAAGACAACCCGAAAAGAATCACGTCAATCGGATCTGTAAAACTCGAGTTTGAACGAAACTCCGAAGCAACGTCGGTCTGTCCAGAAACTCGGCGAGAAAGACTTGACGAAAAACAAGTCGGACGAACAAGGCACAAAAGCTCCTCGAAACTATGAACTTTATTCAATAGAAACACAAGAGGAACAGCCCAAAGTCGTGCACCCACCAGACTTGGCCCCCCTTGCTTATATAACCAGCCCTAAGGCCAACTCAACTCAAACTAGGACTCCTACTCCTACTTGAATTCAAACTGTAACTTTCCAATACTGCTCAAGACTCTTCTATACGCAGATAGAAGCAATCTTAAGACTTCCAAACACCTTAGGAACGTCCCAAACATTCCTAAAATAACTCAAATTCGTGCCTAGCACGAAATCCTATCATAACCAACTCAAATCTTTCCATATTTCAGTCAAACACGACTCAGCCGCAGCCTGAGTCCATAACCTAGTCGGTTGAACCTTTCCGACCAATTCTTTACGTACACATCTCTTCATCACGCCTCGGAACAATGTTGCCACGTACATGCACTCCTTGCACACGTGCAAACACCTTCCAACGACGTACACGCAACCTTCATATGCACTGCCCTTGATCCAAACATGCTGCGCGACCTCCCGATCAACTCAACCACAGCTCCTCCCGAACTTGGTTGTTGGAACCTCATCTCCTCCCTGAGACTAGTCCAAGGATCCCGTCACCAGTCATGTCTTGAACTCAAGCAACATTTGCACATGAATAAACAACCAATTCTTCCGAGCACAAGTCCTCGACTTGACTCACGTTAGTTCGAAAACTACAACACCTTACATGAGCACGTCACATAAGCATGTTGCAAACCATATAAAATGATAACAGCCATAACCACCAAAACACACCAAAAACTTAGCAAATTAATACTAAGAAAACCTTCCCATAAAGCAAGTTTGAAACATTGCGAGTTAAAAGCAAAAACAAGACGCTGCAGTTCTACGAGTTGAACTTCACGGGAGCTCCCTAAAAACAAGCTCCGGACCTCACAGAAGCTCTCCGGACCTTGCAGGAGCTCTCCGGACCTTGCGTCGGACCTTGCCAACACTTGGCGGACCTAACAAAGAACTTGTCGGACCTTGCCACAGAAGAATGTTTTTGCAATATTCAAATCTTTGAATGTTAATGCTAACTTTTATCCTAATTGCCAATGTATTCAGCACACATAGGTCTCACAATCTCCCCCTTGATGAATGCATTGGCAACACCAATTAAAATCCGAACATTGGCTTATGAAAAGTTTTGAAAACTCATTTCTCCCCCTTTATTAATTTCTCCCCATTTTTAAAATCAGAGAAGGAAGAAAGTGTATAACATATGCAAAGTGTAAAAAATCTCTCCTTATACATATTTCTCCCCCTTTGACAATGTATTCAGCAAGGTTCAAAAGAGAAATTTTTAAATGTTATGAGCATATTATAACATATACATACAAAACAATGCTCATCCAAGTCATACTATAAGGTTACTTACACTATCACATCAATGAGATACATAAAGTAGTGTAAGCCATGCTAGAGATCAAATGTATTTTTCAGTTTAAGCAAGTCATGATCTCCCTTACTCATCTCAAATTCTGAACTCATCATAGCTGAAAACTTGGACAGGAGATCATGAGAAGCACAACCAAAGACAATATCATCCACATACACTTGAATGAATAATGAGTCATTGCCATGCTTAAGTACAAAAAGAGTTTTATCAACCTTGCCCATGGTAAACCCCTTTTCAAGTAAGAATGTTTTTAACCTATCATACCATGCTCTAGGGGCTTGTTTTAGACCGTACAAGGCTTTGGACAGTTTGTAAACATGATTAGGAAAATTTGGATTTTCAAAACCCGGTGGCTGCTTAACATAAACCTCCTCCTATATGTAGCCATTAAGAAAAGCACTTTTAACATCCATTTGATATAACTTGAAACCTTTAGATGTAGGAAATGCTAATAAAATTCTTATAGCTTCTAATCTAGCAACAGGAGCAAATGTTTCATCAAAATCTAGACCTTCAATTTGAGGGAAACCTTGAGCAACCAACCTAGCTTTATTCCTAACCACAACCCCATCCTCACTTTGCTTAATTTTAAATACCCATTTAGTTCCAATTAATGTGTGACCTTGAGGTGGAGGTACAAGTTTCCAAACATTATTTCTTTCAAAATTTTCTAACTCTTCTTGCATGGCATTAATCCAAGATTCATTAGTGAGTGCGTGTGATATATCCTTGGGTTCAAAAGAAGCAACAAAAGCAGAATGAGCATGAGAGTTTGGATCGCAAAACCTGGACCGAGTGACTCGTTCATGCAAGCTTCCAATGATTTGTTGTGGAGGGTGACTTTTGAGTACTCGGAGGGGATTAGACACTTCACAAGCACCTTCTTCTTCATGTTCGGACCTTTGATTAGGAGAGCTTGTTGATTGAGGAAGGTCCGAACCAGCAGTAGTGACTGTTGGTGCTGGTTGTGGTGCAAAATCAGCAGCTTGATCGTTATTTACTTCGGAGTTTTCGGGCAGCAGCACCACTTCTTCATCTTCTTCAATAAAAATACTCTCCCCCTACGGATATGGATCCGGACCTGCAATATCGGAGCTAGTACTTGGGCTAGCTTCATCAAAAGAAACCTCGCAAGTCTCCACAATTTTGTTAGTGTCAAGTAAAAGCACACGGTAGCCTCTAGTATGAGATGGATAACCAAGAAACATGCCATCAACAGATCTAGCTTCAAATTATCAAGATTACCATGTTTCTTAACAAAGCATTTGCAACCAAAAACCCTAAAGTGTGTAACACTAGGCCTATGTCCAAACCGGAGCTCATATGGGGTTTTTCCAAGCTTAGCACGCAAGAAAACACGATTTGAGACATAACAAGCGGTTGCTATTGCATCAGCCCAAAATTTCCTAGGAGTTTGATATTCATCAAGCATAGTCCTAGCCATCTCAACTAAGGTCCTGTTCTTTCTTTCTACGACACCATTTTGTTGTGGTACATAGGGTGAAGAGTATTGATGATCTATTCCATTTTCAGCACAAAAGTGATCAAAGGATTGGTTTTTAAATTCAGTTCCGTTATCACTTCTAATTGCTTTTAATGATCCTGGGTGATCAATAGATAATCTAAGAAATAAAGTTCTAAAATGACTAAAAGCTTCATTCTTAGATGCCATAAAATAAACCCAAGAATATCTGGAATAATCATCAACAATCACAAGCACATACCATTTACCTCCGAAGGATTGAACACGTGCCGGACCTACTGTGTCAAGATGTAAAAGTTGTCCCGGTTCAGCTGTCATGGTCATTGTGAGAGGAGCATGTGAACCTGCAACAAACTTAGCATGTCTACAAGAAGAGCACACAATATCATTGTCCTTTTTAAGCTTCGGCAGTCCACGTATGCGATCGAGAGCACTAACACGAGTGAGATGATCAAAGCCTATGTGACCAAGTCTACGATGCCAAAAATATAGATCCTTTGTATCATTAGCAACTAGACACCGATGCTTAGAAGTTGATAAATCAAAATCAGCTTTAAAAACTCTTCAAAACCTAGACATGTTAAACAAAAGCTCACCTTTTGAATCTACAACCTTGCAGCAATTTTTAGCAAAGCTAACCTCTAGATTTTCATCTAGCAATTGTGAAACCGAAAGCAAGTTGTATTTCAAATTTTTAACAAGTGGCACATCTTTCAAAGTGTAGAGATTGTTTACTATAACCGAACCTTTAGCAATTATGGGAGTAGAAGAGTTATCGGCGAAAGTAACATTTTCTACACGTGACTCAAAAGAGAGAGAGAGGAGAGCCATTCTTTGTTACCGGTCATGTGGCGTGAGCAACCTGAATCCACAATCCAAATGTTCTCCTTCCTCAAACGTGAAACCTACACAGCAGCACAATATGTCGATGACTCAATACTGGGGTTAGTTAAAAGACTTTTAGGAATCCAGTACTGAGTCACACGACGTCCAGCAGGAATAACACGCGAAATCTGAGAAGGTACAGCAGGTTTATGAGCCAAACATCGAAAATTTTTGTTCCCAACTACTGACTTAGAAGATGTGTTATATGTATCACAAAAAACAGTAGGTCCGGGAGCAAGTTTTTGACTCATTACAGCAGGTTGCAAGCTCCGAACATTCGGTCTAGAAGATTTTGCTTGGTTGTTATGTGATCTAGCAAGTATTCTTTGTTTCTTATCGTGTTTAGCTAGTCTATAACAAAAATCCATGACATGACCATCTCTACCACAGTAGGTACAATGAAAAATAATCTTATTATCATGTCTAGATGAGCAAGCAACACGTTTATTAGAACCCGAATGGGACAGTACTCCTGCAGATTTGAAAATCACCTCTTTTTGTCTAGGAGCTGTTTGAATCAAACCGCTTCCTAATGACTTTACAACTTTAGGTGGGTGTGCCTTAGCATGAGCATGAGAATTAAAACCTAAACCAGTTTTATCATTACAAGACTTGGAAGAATTCAGCAGCAAGTTTAGGTTCTTATTTGCATTAGAAAACCGATCTAGTGTCCTATGCATGTCATCAAGTTTATTGGACAGATCAAAGCAGTTTTCACATGAAGTTTTTCCTTTTAGTTTGCAATTTGAACAATATTTAACTTCATGCACACGTAAAGCATTGTTCAAAATAGAAATCTCATTCATAGCATCATTTAGTTTCTTATTCAGATCATCACATGAAGAACAATGCAAATCAATTGTAGAACAACAAGCATCTTTTAAATTTTTATCATTAAGTGCAGCAAGCTCTTTGTTCTTTTCAATTTCAAGTTCAAGTTTATCAAGTGTAGACGCGTGTGCACTTCTTAAAGAGGATAATTGTTCATAAATTAAATCACATGAGGAACAAGAATCATCACTAGGAATCAAAGTTTTTAAACGATTAATTTCAGATTCTAGTGATTCAATTTTAACAACATTGTTCCTAAGTTTTTTATCCTTTTTCTTTAATATAACAGTGGCACGAGAAATAGCATCACACATTTCTTCGCAAGTGGGACATACCTCTTCATCGTCGCTGTTGTGTTCTGCCTCCTCGGAGCTTGAACTTGACTTGCTCGCCATGCAGCACATATTTGCCATGGCTTCTTCATCTTCATCACTACCGGTGTCCACATCACTTGAGCCGAAATCTTGAAGTGCAGAGATCATACTATGCACTATGTTGCGCATTGATAAATCTTTCTTCTTATTATTCTTTGCAAACGATTTCTTCGGCCTTGTTTGATTTTCTTCACGTGAAGTCGGACCTGAAAGGTTAGGGCACTCCGTACGAAAATGTCCTGTCTTACCACATTCAAAACATCGTTGAGGTCCGGAGCTTCCTCTCTTTCTAGTTCTCACATTTTGCAATGCTTTTGAGAACCGAGTAGAGATGAGTGCAAGCTTCTCCTCTGGAAACTCTTCAATCTGTTCAAGGGTTAGAGAGGACAGCAAAGAGAGTGCACCACTAGATGATGATTGACTAGAACTAGACATGTCACGTTGCGAAACAAATGCAATAGACATGTTGGGGTTTTTACGTGAGATGATGTCAATTTCATGAGTTTTCAATTTAGAATAAAGCACGTCTAAAGTAAGAGAACTCATGACAGTAAATTCACGAATAGATGTAACTTTCATCTCCCAAATTGACACATCTAATGCTCCTAACAATTGTCTAGCATTTTCAGCATCTGAAAAGTTAACATTGACACTACGCAAGTTGCTGAGAATTTTATTAAAGCGAGCAAAAAGGTCGTCAATTGACTCACCGGGTTGCATCTCAAAACGCATGTATTCTTTCTTGAACATATCTTGCCTTACCTCCTTGATCGTATTGGATCCTTCATGGTAGTGACAAAGAGCTTTCCAAACATCATATGCAGATCGGAGGTGTGCAACACGGCCGAAGTCGCTTTGAGTCAATCCTTCGATGATCAAGTTGCGAGCCTTGTTGTTGTTGTCAACATCTCTCATGTTCGCAGCCGTAACTTGATCGTTGGGTGGTACATCGAAGTTCCGGTAGACCTTTCCCCATATGGCGAAGCCTTGTGCCTGTATGTAGGCCTCCATCCGTGCCTTCCAAACCTGAAAATCGATGCCATTGAACACACAAGGTTTTGCGGAGTACTTCTCCATGATGGTTAGTCAAAACACGTGCAAATCACAAAGATTAGAGCACCTTGACTCTGATACCAATTGTAGGATCGAAGAACACGTGAAAAGCTACCAGAGGGGGGTGAATGGTAGATTAAAACTTTTCGCAGCGGAAACAACAAAATACCCTCAGCAAAAAATCAATCGGTTAAAGAAACCGTGTGTGCAAGTATTTTCAAACGTGTTCAACCGTGATAAATCAAGTAGAGAGGTAGATAATCAAGTCACGGATCTAATGCAACAAGAATCACTTGAAAACACGAAGTAAAACTTGAGATACGATCAAAACATTAAACGAAGATCAATCTGTTCTACCCGATATAAAACAGATCTGCAACGCTGCAAAGAAACTCGTGTATCTCAAACACTACAGATCCGAAGCTCGTGAAAATTTCACAGAAGATAGATAATTGAGTTGTGAAGACAACCCAAAAAGAATCACGTCAATCGGATATGTAAAACTCGAGTTATGAACGAAACTCCGAAGCAACGTCGGTCTGTCCAAAAACTCGGCGAGAAAGACTTGACGAAAAACAAGTCGGACGAACAAGGCACAAAAGCTCCTCGAAACTATGAACTTTATTCAATAGAAACACAAGAGGAACAGCCCAAAGTCATGCACCCACGAGACTTGGCCCCCCTTGCTTATATAACCAGCTCTAAGGCCAACTCAACTCAAACTAGGACTCCTACTCCTACTTGGATTCAAACTGTAACTTTCCAATACTGCTCAAGACTCTTCTATACGCAGATAGAAGCAATCTTAAGACTTCCAAACACCTTAGGAACGTCCCAAACATTCCTAAAATGACTCAAATTCGTGCCTAGCACGAAATCCTATCATAACCAACTCAAATCTTTCCATATTTGAGTCAAACACGACTCAGCCACAGCCTGAGTCCATAACCTAGTCGGTTGAACCTTTCTGACCAATTCTTTACGTCCACATCTCTTCATCACGGCTTGGAACAATGTTGCCACGTCCATGCACTCCTTGCACACATGCAAACAGCTTCCAACGACGTACACGCAACCTTCATATGCACTGCCCTTGATCCAAACATGCTGCGCGACCTCCCGATCAACTCAACCACAGCTCCTCCCGAACTTGGTTGTTGGAACCTCATCTCCTCCCTGAGACTAGTCCAAGGATCCCGTCACCAGCCATGTCTTGAACTCAAGCAACACCTGCACATGAATAAACAACCAATTCTTCCGAGCACAAGTCCTCGACTTGACTCACGTTAGTTCGAAAACCACAACACCTTACATGAGCACGTCACATAAGCATGCTGCAAACCATATCAAATGATAACAGCCATAACCACCAAAACACACCAAAAACTTAGCAAATTAATACTAAGCAAACCTTCCCATAAAGCAAGTTTGAAACATTGCGAGTTAAAAGCAAAAACAAGACGCTGCAGTTCTACGAGTTGAACTTCACGGGAGCTCCCTAAAAACAAGCTCCGGACCTCACAGAAGCTCTCCGGACCTTGCAGGAGCTCTCCGGACCTTGCGTCGGATCTTGCCAACACTTGGCGGACCTAACAAAGAACTTGTCGGACCTTGCCACAGAAGAATGTTTTTGCAATATTCAAATCTTTGAATGTTAATGCTAACTTTTATCCTAATTGCCAATGTATTCAGCACACATAGGTCTCACAAATTCAAAACTGAACTTGTGCTGAAATTCATTCAAATCAAACCCAATTTGAATTCTACTCAATTCAAATGGCTCATGGGTGAATAATTTGAATCACCATGGGTATTTTGGGGCTCACTGTTTACAACAGTGATTAGGAGTGAATTTCAGAGGTTAAAACCCCGGGTGGGACCCACATGTCAGCCACTGAAGCAAAAGAAACCGACTGAGAGCTCAGCTCGGGTAACCGCGCGCGCTGCAGCTGCCGCCACGGCGAAGAAACGGCAAAGCCACCAGCTGCTTGCCGATCTCAGCCGTGGAACCGACTCCCTGGGTCTTTATCTACCCGCCCGAGCGGTCACCGGCGCCTTCCATCGCTGCCTCGTCGCACTTCCACTCAAAACGCCGAAACACCTCGCCGCCCAAGTGAACCTTCGGTTCCTCATCGCCCGGTCAATCCAGTGACCCCCCCGGCGATCTGAGACCCGCACCGGGTGCGCCAATCCATCTCCAACGTCCTCGCATCCGTTCCAGACCCTGCGCGGTCTTCCCCAGCTCCACCGCGGCGATCTTGTCTCTGCCGGTTCAGCTCGAGCCGCCGCTGCGGGAACAGCCCTTCCGGCCACCACAGCCCACCGTTTACAGAGCTGTAAACAGCAAAGAGGTTCGCCTCCAACCCCTCTTTCATTTCCGCAAGCTCCGGTGGCGTGACAATCACTGCTCCGGCCGGAATTTCATATTTTCGCGACGGTGTGCAAAAGTGAGGTCGGTACCGATCCGAGAAATTCGTAAGACACACTGCATCACTCATCCTCTTGTAGAGAGGATCACTTCTAGTAGCCCGTGCGGATCCATAGGAGCAAGAACCACGAAGAACCGTGGAGGGAAACCGCTGTTCTTCGAGTTTTAGTAGAAATCCTAATTTCCGGCCTAGGTCGCACGGTGACAGCCCAATGCAGCCTTTCCCGAGCTCCGTAGAGCTCATGTCGACCTTTCCTATGGTCCACTGATGCTCGACGACCCTTAGCTTCATCGGGGGAGGTGCTAGGGAGGGTGGACAATGCGACCGAAGTTCTCCCGAGGCTGCGGCTCGTCGCCGACCATGTGGCGGCCATTTTCATGGCGAGCTTGGCCAAAAATCCTGTTCCCCGAGAGAAAATAGGCAGAGGCGGCCAAAATCATGAAGTTTGGAGCTTTACAGAAGCCG
The DNA here is from genome assembly GCA_030760725.1 of Neostapfia colusana. NCBI lineage: Eukaryota > Viridiplantae > Streptophyta > Magnoliopsida > Poales > Poaceae > Neostapfia > Neostapfia colusana. The sequence goes on along the minus strand of JASWHV010000009.1, from coordinate 33,834,837 downwards.
GCGGCGAGCTCTCCGGCGAGGTTCCCCGGCGGCAGAGCGCGGGCGGCGCGAGGTTGAAGAAGGGGGTGGACCCCAGCTGTCAGCGACCGATATTTTAAATCGGGATCGGGCTGCGGCCGGGATCGGCTGTGCTGGCGCGCAAATACCCTGTGAGCTCCGGTGTGCCGGACACCTCCGCGCTCGACACGTGTCCCCGCGGGCCCCCGCGAGTTTAAACTTTTCCCCCGATTTTCAGAATTCTTCCAAACTTCAAATCCTCATAACTTTGGCTAGAAAGCTCCAAATTGGGTCAACCAAATTTTGCTGGATTCAGCTCTCTGAGACCTTTCCAGCAAATCAAGTTTCGCTTCATGGAAACCTTTGTTTCTCCAGAATTAATTCCTCAAAATTTAAACTGTTAGGAATTTTAACTGGAGAATCCTGTGGAGGAAAATCCTGAAATTTTGCTGGGATGTTCACAAAAATATCCCTGAACTACCATAAAAATTTCAGACCCATTTGAGCTCATTTGATCCACCTAAAGGTGTGATTAGTAAAACTGTTCCAGAGAAAATAGAAAATTTTCATAAACATTTTCAGAATTTTCTCTGAAATTGTTTAGCTCATATCTTTAGCTAGGAACCTGCAAATTAAGTGATACCAACTCCATTAGAACCCTCTGAAAATCTAGTTTTCAGAAAATCATAGTTTGTTTCATGAAAATCCTTAGAACACCCTAAAAGCCTTCAATTAAGGTCAAGTGCATAATTAATTGTGGAGGGCTCAAATGAGCTTTACTGCAACTAAAACTTGACCAAGTCTGTACCTAGGTTGTAACCAAGCCACAGTAAAAGTTTCACAGTCATTGGGTCTGTCTAGTGAGAGTTATAGACTTCACAACTTCAAACTCAATACAAATGCATTTAAATTGATACATATATTGCTTCTATCATGTAGTCTCTAAGGTCGAGGAGGAACCCGAAGTCCTAGACTTCGTTACTCTGGAGGAACAGCTAGCCTACGACCAAGAGCAGCAAGGCAAGCTCTGGTTTGCATTAACCTTTTTACAAATTTTTATTGTTTTGAGCACATACATGAATACTATTGTTCCTTGCATTAGAGTCTTGTTTGGAAACCCAAGTGCATAACCAAGAAAGCCATGGGTTGGGATTAGGATTGAAAACCTCGTTAGCCACTGCATTGCTAAGATAGAGTAGGATTTGGTACAAGTCGAGTAGTTGGAACTACTCGCAAGCATAGGCTAGAGGCACTCGACTCGGGTAGTGATAGCACATGAAACACATGGCAAGAAAATGAGACCAATCGGAGGGTAAGGGCAACAGGACTTTGGGGCCTGGGTGCTGTAGCTCCGCTTGTGTCGATTGAGGACCGAGCCGTGTGTGGGCCTGTTGAACAAGCTAGAACAGTACCGAAGACCTACCGGCTATATGGGAACCGGGAAACCGATGTAACTCGGGTAGCTGGGTATTGAGGCATTGCGCGTCGTTCAGAGGGTAGGTTGAGAGCTCGAGGTGTAAATCGGCTGGCGGCACTGAGATGCGCATGCAGAGACCTCTTGCTCGGGACGATGGGACAGGTTCAATATTTGGCTGATGGGTGAAAGGTGGTTGCGTACGGCGTCCGTGATGGTTGTTGTAGGCAACATCGAGTACGGGCGTACGTGACGGGTTGCTCGGGTAACCCTGCAGGTGTAAATCGATTATAATCGCCGTCCCTCGCGGTCAGTGAGTACCACTTGTTCACTGTACCGTGACGTAGAAAGAACAGGCTAGTTACATGTTAAAATGCTGCTGATTGAAAGATGAACTTTGCTTGTTAATGGTTTGTTGTAGTTTAGATCTAACTAAAGTTCTTTTCAACTTTGGGCAAAGTACATGAGAGAAATGCGTTTCTTGTTTGATTGCGGCTCTCTCATGTGCCTTAGCGTAAGGTTCTCCACCACCTGCTGCTAAAACCTGAATTTAAGGTTCTACTAATTAGGCGAGTCCTTGCAAATGATTTTTACCTCATGTAACCCATTACCCCTCATATAGAAGTTCCACGTTTAGGTGAGACGGGTCAGACTTGCTGAGCTTTCGTGCTCACAGCTTGTGTTTGAAGCTTTTGCAGGGTTCTATGAGGAAGGGACTCCCGAAGAGGAGACGGAACCCCAAGAGGGGAACCCCGTCGAGTGGGAGTCGTGCACGCCGTAGAGTTAGTGTGCGTGTGTGCTAGCAAGGATACGTTCAAGGGCTGAACGTGGACTTGATGCGTAGTCTACACCCACGAGTGGAGACTGAACTTATTTTGATGTAAACATGTTCATAAACCTGTTTATGTAACAAAATTTCGCTTCCACTTTGTACCTTTGACGTGTGTTATCCGGTGCTGTGCAACGCAGCACCCCTCAGCGTGATCCTGGCTCGACAAGACCGTGGGGTCGTGTCAGGAATGAAGAAGACGTTATCCCAGAGCAAGCCGTCCTACTTCATCACAATGCTCAAGCAGTTGGGGTCCTCACCTCATCCTTGACTCGAGATGAGTTCAACCGAGTCGATGGATTGGAGGTGGCCAAAGACATATGGGACACACTCAAGATGGCGCATGAAGGCAACCGAGTCATTAGGGAGGCCAAGATCAAGATGATCAATAGAGAGATTGGGAGGTTCACCATCATGGATGGTGAGTCCCCTCAAGACATGTACAACCGTCTCAAGGTCCTCGTCAACAAGAGCCGATCCTATGGATGCACCTGGTTGACGGATCATGAGGTGGTGAAGAGGATGGTGTAAAAGTCCCAAAAATGTGTATGAATAAAAACTAAAGTTTGAGTTCATATGTGTGGCAAAGACATGAAAAATGGGAGTTGCTAAAACTTTTCTTCATGCAAAGTAATACATGGATGAACATCCAACATGAGGTTCACCTTTTTATTTAAAAGTGTTGGACCAATAAGGAGTTAAATACCTCTTTGCATGAAAGTTTAAAATTCAGATTTGAAATTCAAAGTTCACACATAGGGTGAGCAAAAACTTTGAATAAACATGCAGCCCTATAGTTGGTATTATAGGGAAAAGTTTGCTCACAAACTTTTCATTTATAGGGTGGGCTCAAAAAGGGGTTAAAGAGAAGAATTTGCAAACTTCAACCAAATTCAAATTTGGCAAGCAAATTCAAACTGAATTGGAAGGATTCAAATTCTAACACACATTTTTAAACTCAGAATGGTGGGAATTAAGAGGATCAGCTTGAGAAGATATTTGGGGAGGAAATGTGGAGTGGGACCCACCTGTCATAGAGCTAAAGGGGGAGCCTTGCACCCTAATTCTTAGCCTCAGTGGGAGATTTCCCCGAACAGCTCACGGGAGCCACCGAGGTGCTTACCGCGCCACCTCCTGCTGCCTTCCCCCATGCGCTGACCGCCCTCGTGCTAATCCCTGTGCTCACGTCCCCTCAGCCGGGCAAAAGGCTCAGTTGTGCTTCCCCCCTCGCGAGCGCACGAACGGCAGCCGTTCTTCCCCTCCGCTCTCGGTCCGATCGGAAGATCGGCAAAACCACCGCGCCTCCTCCTCCCCCGAGCTGCTGAACACTCCCACGAGATCAACCTCCACCTCCCTGACCCACGAGCAAGTGAGCTGCGGCCTCCGGTGCCCGAGAACGACCGCCGCCGCGGCGACCTAATCCGAGAAAGTGATCGGGCGCTCGTGGACAGCCCTCCACAGGGGGTTTCACGGCCGAGCGATCGCAGCTACGGATGCGCACGGGTGCGGTGCTGCTCTCAGCCCAAGCTCAGGCCATACCGTGAAGCATCGCCGGCGAATTTGAAAGTTTTGCTCCGGCGACGTCAACCCGAGCATCCGGTATGGAAATCCAAAATTCTCCACTTCTATTCGTTCTTAGCTCGTCAAACTTTGCACGTAGGAGCTGGACTAGCCGGCGATCATATTCTCTTAAGCATTCGTCGCATGAAAACCCTTTGGGGCGACGTATTTTGAGGTCTACCGATCACTTCTCCGGCGGACCCATTTGGTCGCACGGCGACAACCCATTTCCAGCCATTCCCGAGCCACTTTGAGGTCGTGTCGACCCTCCTAGAGGTACGCTGGTGCTGTAGGGCTCGTCGGCACAAGCTTTTGAGGGCTGGAGACCCCGGGCAACGCTGCCGGACTTCCACAGAGGCAGTTACACGTCGCCGGCCATGTTCCGGTCGTCGGCAGCCCTAGCAAACCCCACAGTCATGTTCCTCAAGGCCCTAAACCCCCTGGCGGCGAGTTGTAGCTCCGGCGGTGGCCGGGAAGGCCGGTCCGGCGAGCTTCCGGTTACTCCGGCGAGGGGGAGCGCGCGGGCGCGAGCGAGAAGCGGGAGGTAGAAGAAAGTCATGGGCCCCGCCTGTCAGCAGCTCAGAATTCAAATCTGGGATCGGGTGTGGCCGGGATCCCGTGTGCTGGCGCGAAAAACCCTGTGGCCCCGGTGTGGCCCAGTTCTGATTGGTTGGAATTCAAATAAGCGGGCCCAGTGGGATTTTCAATAGGAAAATAATTCCAGACTTAGCTCAATCTTTAGAAATTCATATCTCCCTGTGGAAAACTCCAATTTGAGTGATTCCAATTGGGTTGGATTCATCTCTCTGAGTTCTATCCAAATATGAACTCAGATTTGTATGAAAGTCAATATTATGTTCTGGAGAATTCTTTGAAAGTTTTCTGAAAAAGAATTATTGAGGGAGTTTGGGTTATCCAAAAATACCCAAATTTTGCCAGATTATTCTTTAGCATAGTATTGACCTACTAGCAAATTTTCAGCTCATTTGAAGATCATTGGAGTAGGAATTTGCTAAATGCAAACTACTGTGTTCAAAAGAATCCAGAAACATTTTCAAAAAATGTTTCCCACTTCAAAAATCTGTTCTGGGCAATCCATAGCTCCAAAAATCATAGGAAAATTTAGGCAGGCTCTCTGAGACATACTTGGAATTGTAGTTCATTTAATTGGGCATGAAAATGCACATTACTCTAGAATTAATTCTTTTAAATACAAATGCTTAAAGAATTGTTCTGGGAGAACTACTCAAGTAAAAGAGCTGAAATTTGGACCAGATTACTTTCATACGGCCAGGAACTCACTTGGAAATTATCAGCTCAAGATGAGTCCTGGAACTCCCTGCTCTTGTTCTCCATACTTGTGTATATGTGGGAATACATAAGAGATGTTGTGAGAATTATGGGGAGGACACAATATGACTCCACATTAGCTGCAATTTGGCAAGCTAAACCCTTAGGTAGTATAGAACCTGCTGTAAAAGTTTTGAGGCCATTGGAGTTCTTGTTCTTCAGTTGCACTCAAATCCTTTCAGCTTATCTATTATGTTCATTACGGAACATGATTAGTGTATAGATAAAGCCTTTAGGACAAATTAGTTTATTTCTGTTCTTTGCACAACAGAGGCAAACCAAGCCATGCTTGGCTTTTCCACACAACCTCTGTTACTAAGATATTAATTCTATAACTTCTTTCCATTACATTCGATAAAACATGTGCATATGCATCTCAATAGGAACCACAACGAAGGGGACTCAAAGGAGTGATTCATCGAAGTGGATCAAGCTCCGGAGAGTCAAGGGTAGATCTGCAAGGATACTAACTGCTTATATACGACTACCCTGCAAAACAGGCAAGCTCCGGTTTGCATTTAACAGCTGTTAAGTTTTTATTTTGTACTCACTTTCGGTCAACATATGAACTGTGCATTAGGTCTAGTGATTGATACTCCTCTTGCATAGCCAAATGACCCATGGAGTATTGGGTAGGTGTCCTTCACCGTGTAGAACTGCCATGCTTAAGTACGGTTCGGTAGAAGTCGAGTGGAGAGATGCTACTCGCAGATTTAGGAACAACAGGGGCATACGGGATTGGTTCGTAATTGAATTAGCAAGTTAAAGTTGAGACTGGAAGGTTGTAGGAGCAGCAGGACATAGGGGCCTGGGTGCTGTAGACCTGTCCGTGTCGGTCAAGGACCGATCCGTATGCGGCCCTGTTGAACAAGTTTGAGTTGTGTACCGGACTCATGCTGGCTATATGGGACCCAGTAAACCGATGTACCTCGGGAAGCTGTCGTTGGGACTTTTCGGGTCGCCTCAGGCAGACGGCTGGTGTGCAGTATGTGGGGAATATTCTCATGACATCTCACGTCGGAAGGTGCACCATGAGAGTAGCTACTGTACGGGGCGACTTGATCGATTCAGCGGGGTGAAACAGGGGAAAGGCTGCCACGTACGACGTCAGTGATGGTTGTTGTAGGCAACGTCGAGTACGGGCGTACGTGTCGTGTAGTCTGGGTGTTATTGATTCGAATCACCGTCGCTCGCGGAATGGACCGAGCATACTTGTTCTCACAGTCGTGACGTAGTAAGAACTTGCATGAGAAAGGAACTGATCATTTTGATGTGAAGTATTATCCTACCTTTGTATTGGATCTTGATGAATAGGCTAGTGCAAACTCGATTCTTTTATGCCATGAGCAATTTACATCGGGGGAAAGCGTTTCTTGTTTGATTGTGGACTCCCGATGTGGCGTGCCCAGGGTTACTTAATATACTGCAATTAATACTGAAAGTAAGGATTCACTTTTAGGCGAGTTTAATTATGCTTAAGCCATCCTATGTTAGGTTCATAACCTCACTTAGAGTTTCATGTTTAGGGTGACGGTTAAGTCTTGCTGAGCGTTATGCTCACAGATGCTATCCAAGTTGTTTTGCAGGTAAATGACTTCATGCTTATGAGAAGGGATGCCGATGAGACTCGGGAACCTCCGAGTGCTTACTCAAAGAGCATCCTCGCCGCTGCAGATTGATCTTCGTGTTGCTAGTAAGAAACGTCCGCGGGCTGGACTGTTTCTTTGTTGCTAGTTTAGATATGAGTCGTGAGAGTGATAGTCTTCCGCTGTAGTTTACTCTGATATAACTATTTGTAAAACATTCTTGTACGCTTCCGCTAAACTATTTATGTAATATGATGTGTTTCTGCAACCCGTGTGCTGTTGGGTGCCGCATAACACGGCACCACCCGACGAGGTCCCGAGGGGCCGTCTCAGCGTGGTATCAGAGCTGCGTTGGGAACAGAGCACGGATTGAGCATCATATCATGTCACAAACTTAGGGTACGGTGAGATAACGGTACTAGGCCCACATAAGGACTACTATTAGCATATTATGAAGGTGGCAACCTAACTTATTTGTTATGTCGGAAAATCGTGCATCTCGGGACGGTTTATGTCTTGGGGGGTGCACGTATGCGCTGTCCACCAGTGCGCACAAGTTGAAGGGTGGAGCCCCACGGGTGGCAGGTAACCCGACCCGCTTTAGTATCCTCTACGACTCTTCATGTCGTTTGGGGTATTCGAGCAACGTCTTCCCTGGCGTGCGTGGTGCAATTTGGGAGACCCTGTCACGTGGTCAGTAACGTGAACACGTAGCTCAAGGCGTGTTTGGCTTGAGAACACCTGGGCCAGTGATGACGGCCGGGTGTACAAACTGTTATGGATACCGGGTTCGGTGTGCAGCCGGACCTGATGATTGAGTGTGGCTTATGTAGGTGCTAACCATGAAAAACCTTAGTGCGTGTAGAACACGTTTGCGAGTGACCGTTTTAGTGCCACCTAATGATTCGTGTATGCCGGTGTAATCCGGTTAGGTTTTTCTTTGGTGAGGCAACGTAGTACCGTCATATGTCTTACGGTGCATCGTCACCGTACTACACTGGATATTATTCTTACCTATGAAGAAATCATTCATGACTAACTTCCAAACTAAAAATGGATGTGATAAAGCACATATTAGTTACTGAGCTCTTCATTTGAACTAAGTTTCAAAGAAGAGACTTGTTAGGCTTCTTTTGATCTCAAAGACAGAGTGCTCTGTTCAGACAGAAAATTTTCTGGTCTTTAACAGAGCGTAACTCTAATTAGTTTGACCCAATGGAGGTGTTTTAGACAGTTCTGGAAAGTTTATTAAGTGCTCTACAACTTTTCTGTAGAACTCCAGAGCCAAATCCGACACCAACTTGGTTGAACGTCCAGATGAATGCAAACTGTTCAGAAAACAGAGCAGCTGCAAACTTCTCTGGATGTTTCGGTAAATTGGTCATAACAATCTGTAGAAAATTTTCTAAGGGCCATGTAATACACCATTGGAAAGGTTATGAAACTTACAACGATTTTGTAGTTCATAGTTTGTTCAGAATTGTACCCCAGTTGTATGTAAAACTGTGATGAAAACAGCCACATACAAAGGAGGTGCTGGCAAATTTTAGCCAGAAATTCTGTCAAATTTGAACAATCCTAACTTTTGTTCCAGAAATGATCTAGGGGCATGTGAGTACTCGTTGAAAATATACTGAAGTTAACTTTAACTTTGGTATTCAACTTGAGTTATGAAAATGCTAATAACTGGATCAAATTCTGGGTTAAGTACATAAAGGTCTGTTCTGTACAGAATGAGGGACTGAATATGTTGGCTTTATAAAGATGTGTAAACATGAAATTTTGTTATGCTTTCATAAAGTTTTAGCATGTTCATGTTTTACATACTTTCACATACTGCTGAGATCATATTTTGACTCCCCTCACAAATTATCTTTGTGCAGTATGGTGCGTACTCATTCTCCGAGTAGGGTTGATAGTTCTCGTCAAGACAATGATGACTCGACTCCACCACGGGCATCGCCATCCACGGTATGGGCGGATGTCATGGCTCAGATGGTCGAGTCAAGTCAAGAGAACACAAGACTACTCCAAGCCTTGGTACAACAGGGCTTACTCCAGCGTGCACAACAGGACGTTCCACCTCGGAACGCCTACATGGATTTCTTGGCGACACAACCGCCAATCTTCATGGAAGCCCATGAACCAGTGGAAGCTGATCAGTGGCTTCGAGTTATGGAGTCCAAGTTTGTGGTGTTTGAGTGCGACGAATATCAGAAGACACTATTTGCAGCTCAACAGCTCCATGGAGCCGCCGGCAATTGGTGGTTCGCTTATCTTGCCACTGTTCCGGAAGGCCATCAAGTGGAGTGGACGGAATTTCGTGAAGCATTCCGTGCTCGTCACATTCCTATGGGTTTTATCAAGGCCCAACAGCAGTAATTTAGTCACTTGAAGCAGGGGGACATGAGTGTCCTCGATTATGTCAGGCGATTCAACCTTCTGGCACAATATGCTCCTACTTATGCGACGAGCGAAGCTGCAATGTGTGACTACATTTTCTATGGCTTGAGTGCCATACTAAAAGAGAAGTTAGCTTTGTTCAATCAAGGCAGTTACATCGAGTTGATCAGTGCTGCTCTGCTGCAAGAACAAGTGACACTTGAGTGTCAAGCAGAGAAGAGGGACCGGGAAGATGTGCAAGAAGACACACCAGTTGTTCCTCGCAAATACCGTGTGGTGTATCACACACCATCCGATGAAAGATGGCAAACGCCAGTGAGATCAACTCCGTACAGATTCCCTGCTCAACAATCATGTCTTGAAGCAACACCTTTGCCGCGGCAACGAATGACACCTGTGGCATCATTGCTGCAGCCAAGTACATCATCTTCTCAACCACAAGTCAACGAAGAACCGGGGAAACCTCCGTGTTCTTATTGCCACCGTTCAGGGCATTTTAGGCAAGAATGCTGGGAGAAGTTGGTGAACACCAAACAGCCATCATTGTCAGGTGGTATGCCGCCACCTGCTCAAGTCAATGTAACAGCATTGCAATCCGGGAGTGTGCAACATCTGGCTATTGAGGATGTCCCGGAGGGAGCACCGGTGTTAGCGGGCATGTTCACTCTCAAAGACGTGCCCGTGCTCATACTTTTTGATTCAGGTGCAACCCATAATTTTATCAGCAAAACATGCGTGGATCAGCACCAATTATCCACCAATACTCCCACGACGAGTTTTCTTATACGTTGACCGGGAGGAAATATCTCTGCCAATCAGATTGTGTCCCGAGCAACTTTGTGTTTGGGCGGAAAAATATACCCAACATCGCTGATTATGTTGGATAGGCAGAAGATAGACATTATATTGGGGATGTCTTGGTTAAATCGTCACGGTGCCGTTCTCAATATCGGTAACCGGACTGTCCAGATTGACTCGCTGATTCACGGACAGCACACGCTGTTTTTGGACAGCGAAGATCCAGATATGGTAGAGGCCTACCACACGGAAGCGCTGAAGCTTGAAGATATTCCGGTGGTACGTGATTATCCTGACGTATTTCCCGATGACTTACCGGGCATGCCGCCCGAACGGGACGTCGAGTTCAAAATTGAACTGACGCCGGGAACGATGCCTATTTCACGAAGGCCTTACAAGATGGCACCTAACGAGCTAGCGGAGTTGAAAGAGCAACTGAATGAACTTATGAGCAAGGGTTTCATACGACCAAGTTCTTCACCTTGGGGTTGCTCAGCGATGTTCGTTAAGAAGAAGGACGAAACACTACGGCTATGTGTTGATTACCGTCCTTTAAATGCTGTCACAATCAAGAACAAGTATACTTTGCCCCGCATCGACATCTTGTTTGATCAACTTGTGGGTGCAAAGGTATTTTCGAAGATGGATCTTCGGTCGGGATATCATCAAATCAAAATCCGACCGGAGGACATACCGAAGACAGCTTTCTCGACGAGATACGGACTCTACGAGTACCTCGTCATGTCATTTGGGTTAACCAACGCTCCGGCACACTTCATGTACTTGATGAATTCTGTGTTCATGCCGGAGTTAGACAAGTTCGTCGTGGTATTCATCGACGACATATTGGTTTACTCCAAATCGGAAGAAGAGCACGCTGAACATCTGCGTGTTGTACTACAACGGTTGCGGGAGCACCAATTGTATGCCAAGTTCAGCAAGTGCAAATTTTGGATTGATCAAGTGCCTTTCCTAGGCCATATCATTTCAGCAGAGGGCATTGCCGTGGACCCCAGCAAAATTGAACAAGTGCTGAAGTGGGAATCTCCCAAGTCAGTCCACGAGGTCCGAAGTTTCCTAGGTTTAGCAGGGTATTATCGGAGGTTCATAACGAGCTTCTCAAAAATTGCTAAACCAATGACGGAGCTGCTGAAGAAGGGCACTAAATACATGTGGAATGCAGCATGTGAAGCCGCATTCAAAACTTTGGTGAAACATCTCACAACGGCTCCAGTTCTTGCTCAGCCGGACACGACGAAGCCATTTGATGTATACTGCGATGCATCCGGCATCGGTCTCGGCTGCGTTCTGATGCAAGAAGGGCGTGTAGTCGCCTATGGGTCTCGTCAACTGCGAAACCACGAGCAGCATTATCCAACTCACGATCTTGAGCTTGCTGCAGTGGTGTTGGCATTGAAGATGTGGAGGCATTACCTACTGGGTAATCTTGTTCACCTCTATACCGACCATAAGAGTCTGAAGTATATCTTCACGCAGAAGGAGCTGAATATGAGACAATGGAGATGGTTGGAGCTCATCAAAGATTATGAAATTGAGATCCACTATCATCCGGGAAAAGCAAACGTGGTTGCCGACGCGCTTAGTCGGAAAGCCCACGTTCACCACTTAGCGGCTGCTGAGTTGGACGAGGAAGAACCAAGCCTCCGTGTCATTCCGTATGGCGCGCTTTATAATCTCGTGCTCATTCCAACAATTCGTGAAGAGATTGTTGAGGCTCAAAGAAGAGACAGAGGTATGTCTCACATACGGAGAAGACTGGACAACGGAGAGGTGAAATGCTTCCGGAAGGATGAGAACGGTACAATATGGTTTAACGACCGTATAGTGGTACCGCGCAATATGAAACTCCGGAAGAAGATCTTGGATGAAGCCCACCTGTCAAAGTTTTCCATTCATCCTGGAAGTAACAAGATGTAGCAGGATTTGAAGCAGAAATTTTGGTGGACGAGGATGAAGAGGGAAATCGCTAAATACGTATCCGAATGCGATACGTGTAGACGGGTCAAGGCTGATCATATGCGGAAAGCCGGACCGCTACAACCTTTGAAGATACCGGCATGGAAATGGGAGGATGTGAGTATGGACTTCATCATCGGATTACCGCTCACATCCAGGAAGCATGACTCGATATGGGTGATCGTCGACCGGTTGACGAAGTCGGCTCATTTCATACCGGTGAACACTCATTATCGAGCAAAGCAATATGCGGAGTTATTCATCTCCAGAATTATATGCTTACATGGTGTCCTGAAGACCATCATTTCAGATCGAGGTGTGCTGTTTGTTGCTCGTTTTTGGGAGCAGCTGCACGCCTCGTTGGGCACCAAGCTGATTAGGAGCTCCGCATATCACCCTCAAACCGATGGACAAACTGAGAGGGTGAATCAAGTGCTCGAGGACATGTTGAGAGCGTGTGCCATCCACCACGGTAGGAATTGGGACGATCACCTACCGCTGGCGGAGTTTTCATACAACAACGGTTATCAAGCAAGTATTAAAATGGCACCGTATGAAGCTCTCTACGGCCGGAAGTGTCGCACACCACTAAATTGGTGTGAGTCCGGCGAAAGAGTTCTGTTTGGGATTGATCTTGTCAACGAAGCCAAAGACCGAGTTCGGTTGATACAAGAGAACTTAAAGGTTGCACAATCCCGACAGAAGAGCTACGCCGATCAACGGCGTAGGCCTTTGCATTTTGGCGTCGGAGAGCATGTGTATCTTCGTGTATCTCCGATGAAGGGAATTCACCGGTTCGGTGTAAAGGGGAAACTCGCTCCCCGTTTTATTGGTCCTTTTGCTATCACGGAGAAGTGCGGACCCGTAGCCTACCGGCTGGAATTACCGGCAAGTCTAGCGGGTGTTCATGATGTATTTCATGTTTCACAGCTGCGGAAGTGCCTCAAATTCACCGCTGCTGGTCGCACTGAGGACATCGACGAACTGAAACCGGACCTGACCTACACCGAGCGACCGGTTCAGATTTTGGATGAAAAGGCCCGGGTAACCCGGAACCGGACGATCAAATTTTACAAGGTGCTGTGGAGTAATCACACCGTGGAAGAGGCGACGTGGGAAAGTGAAGATTATCTCCGCACCAACTACCCGGAACTTTTATCTTTGTACAGTTTGTAATTACCTCTCCCATCTTGTTCCTCTTTTGTAATCTCGGGACGAGATTCTTTTAAGGGGGGAGGAATGTAAAAGTCCCAAAAATGTGTATGAAGAAAAACTAAAGTTTGAGTTCTTATGTGTGGCAAAGACATGAAAAATGGGACTTGCTAAAACTTTTCTTCATGCAAAGTAATACATGGATGAACATCCAACATGAGGTTCACCTTTTTATTTAAAAGTGTTGGACCAATAAGGAGTTAAATACCTCTTTGCATGAAAGTTTAAAATTCAGATTTGAAATTCAAAGTTCACACATAGGGTGAGCAAAAACTTTGAATAAACATGCAGCCCTATAGTTGGTATTATAGGGAAAAGTTTGCTCACAAACTTTTCATTTATAGGGTGGGCTCAAAAAGGGGTTAAAGAGAAGAATTTGCAAACTTCAACCAAATTCAAATTTGGCAAGCAAATTCAAACTGAATTGGAAGGATTCAAATTCTAACACACATTTTTAAACTCAGAATGGTGGGAATTAAGAGGATCAGCTTGAGAAGATATTTGGGGAGGAAATGTGGAGTGGGACCCACCTGTCATAGAGCTAAAGGGGGAGCCTTGCACCCTAATTCTTAGCCTCAGTGGGAGATTTCCCCGAACAGCTCACGGGAGCCACCGAGGTGCTTACCGCGCCACCTCCTGCTGCCTTCCCCCATGTGCTGACCACCGAGGCGGTGCCCTCGTGCTAATCCCTGTGCTCACGTCCCCTCAGCCGGGCAAAAGGCTCAGTTGTGCTTCCCCCCTCGCGAGCGCACGAACGGCAGCCGTTCTTCCCCTCCGCTCTCGGTCCGATCGGAAGATCGGCAAAACCACCGCGCCTCCTCCTCCCCCGAGCTGCTGAACACTCCCACGAGATCAACCTCCACCTCCCTGACCCACGAGCAAGTGAGCTGCGGCCTCCGGTGCCCGAGAACGACCGCCGCCGCGGCGACCTAATCCGAGAAAGTGATCGGGCGCTCGTGGACAGCCCTCCACAGGGGGTTTCACGGCCAAGCGATCGCAGCTACGGATGCGCACGGGTGCGGTGCTGCTCTCAGCCCAAGCTCAGGCCATACCGTGAAGCATCGCCAGCGAATTTGAAAGTTTTGCTCCGGCGACGTCAACCCGAGCGTCCGGTATGGAAATCCAAAATTCTCCACTTCTATTCGTTCTTAGCTCGTCAAACTTTGCACGTAGGAGCTGGACTAGCCGGCGATCATATTCTCTTAAGCATTCGTCGCATGAAAACCCTTTGGGGCGACGTATTTTGAGGTCTACCGATCACTTCTCCGGCGGACCCATTTGGTCGCACGGCGACAACCCATTTCCAGCCATTCCCGAGCCACTTTGAGGTCGTGTCGACCCTCCTAGAGGTACGCTGGTGCTGTAGGGCTCGTCGGCACAAGCTTTTGAAGTCTGGAGACCCCGGGCGACGCTGCCGGACTTCCACAGAGGCAGTTACACGTCGCCGGCCATGTTCCGGTCGTCGGCAGCCCTAGCAAACCCCACAGCCATGTTCCTCGAGGCCCTAAACCCCCTGGCGGCGAGTTGTAGCTCCGGCGGTGGCCGGGAAGGCCGGTCCGGTGAGCTTCCGGTTACTCCGGCGAGGGGGAGCGCGCGGGCGCGAGCGAGAAGCGGGAGGTAGAAGAAAGCCGTGGGCCCCGCCTGTCAGCAGCTCAGAATTCAAATCCGGGATCGGGTGTGGCCGGGATCCCGTGTGCTGGCGCGAAAAACCCCGTGGCCCCGGTGTGGCCCAGTTCTGATTGGTTGGAATTCAAATAAGCGGGCCCAGTGGGATTTTCAATAGGAAAATAATTCCAGACTTAGCTCAATCTTTAGAAATTCATATCTCCCTGTGGAAAACTCCAATTTGAGTGATTCCAATTGGGTTGGATTCATCTATCTGAGTTCTATCCAAATATGAACTCAGATTTGTATGAAAGTCAATATTATATTCTGGAAAATTCTTTGAAGCTTTTCTGAAAAAGAATTATTGAGGGAGTTTGGGTTATCCAAAAATACCCAAATTTTGCCAGAATATTCTTTAGCATAGTATTGATCTACTAGCAAATTTTCAGCTCATTTGAGGATCATTGGAGTAGGAATTTGCTAAATGCAAACTACTGTGTTCAAAAGAATCCAGAAACATTTTCACAAAATGTTTCCCACTTCAAAAATCTGTTCTGGGCAATCCATAGCTCCAAAAATCATAGGAAAATTTAAGCGGGCTCTCTGAGACATACTTGGAATTGTAGTTCATTTAATTGGGCATGAAAATGCACATTACTCTAGAATTAATTCTTTTAAGTACAAATGCTTAAAGAATTGTTCTGGGAGAACTACTCAAGTAAAAGAGCTGAAATTTGGACCAGATTACTTTCATATGGCCAGGAACTCACCTGGAAATTATCAGCCCAAGATGAGTCCTGGAACTCCCTGCTCTTGTTCTCCATACTTGTGTATATGTGGGAATACATAAGAGATGTTGTGAGAATTATGGGGAGGACACAATATGACTCCACATTAGCCGCAATTTGGCAAGCTAAATCCTTAGGTTGTATAGAACCTGCTGTAAAAGTTTTGAGGCCATTGGAGTTCTTGTTCTTCAGTTGCACTCAAATCCTTTCAGCTTATCTCTTATGTTCATTACGGAACATGATTAGTGTATAGATAAAGCCTTTAGGACAAATTAGTTTATTTCTGTTCTTTGCACAACAGAGGCAAACCAAGCCATGCTTGGCTTTTCCACACAACCTCTGTTACTAAGAGATTAATTCTATAACTTCTTTCCATTACATTCTATAAAACATGTGCATATGCATCTCAATAGGAACCACAACGAAGGGGACTCAAAGGAGTGATTCATCGAAGTGGATCAAGCTCCGGAGAGTCAAGGGTGGATCTGCAAGGATACTAACTGCTTATATACGACTACCCTGCAATACAGGCAAGCTCCGGTTTGCATTTAACAGCTGTTAAGTTTTTATTTTGTACTCACTTTCGGTCAAGATATGAACTGTGCATTAGGTCTAGTGATTGATACTCCTCTTGCATAGCCAAATGACCCATGGAGTTATGGGTAGGTGTCCTTCACCGTGTAGAACTGCCATGCTTAAGTACGGTTCGGTAGAAGTCGAGTGGTGAGATGCTACTCGCAGATTTAGGAACAACAGGGGCATACGGGATTCGTTCGTAATTGAATTAGCAAGTTAAAGTTGAGACCGGAAGGTTGTAGGAGCAGCAGAACATAGGGGCCTGGGTGCTGTAGACCTGTCCGTGTCGGTCAAGGACCGATCCGTATGCGGCCCTGTTGAACAAGTTTGAGCTGTGTACCGGACTCATGCTGGCTATATGGGACCCAGTAAACCGATGTACCTCGGGAAGCTGTTGTTGGGACTTTTCGGGTCGCCTCGGGCGGACGGCCGGTGTGCAGTATGTGGGGAATATTCTCATGACATCTCACGTCGGAAGGTGCACCATGAGAGTAGCTACTGTACGGGGCGACTTGATCGATTCAGCGGGGGTGAAACGGGAGGAAAGGCTGCCACGTACGACGTTAGTGATGGTTGTTGTAGGCAACGTCGAGTACGGGCGTACGTGTCGTGTAGTCCGGGTGTTATTGATTCGAATCACCGTCGCTCGCGGAATGGACCGAGCATACTTGTTCTCACAGTCGTGACGTAGTAAGAACTTGCATGAGAAAGGAACTAATCATTTTGATGTGAAGTATTATCCTACCTTTGTATTGGATCTTGATGAATAGGCTAGTGCAAACTCGATTCTTTTATGCCATGAGCAATTTACATCGGGGGAAAGCGTTTCTTGTTTGATTGTGGACTCCCGATGTGGCGTGCCCAGGGTTACTTAAAATACTGCAATTAATACTGAAAGTAAGGATTCACTTTTAGGCGAGTTTAATTATGCTTAAGCCATCCTATGTTAGGTTCATAACCTCACTTAGAGTTTCATGTTTAGGGTGACGGTTAAGTCTTGCTGAGTGTTATGCTCACGGATGCTATCCGAGTTGTTTTGCAGGTAAATGACTTCATGCTTATGAGAAGGGATGCCGATGAGACTCGGGAACCTCCGAGTGCTTACTCAAAGAGCATCCTCGCCGCTGCAGATTGATCTTCGTGTTGCTAGTAAGAAGTGTCCGCGGGCTGGACTGTTTCTTTGTTGCTAGTTTAGATATGAGTCGTGAGAGTGATAGTCTTCCGCTGTAGTTTACTCTGATATAACTATTTGTAAAACATTCTTGTACGCTTCCGCTAAACTATTTATATAATATGATGTGTTTCTGTAACCCGTGTGCTGTTGGGTGCCGCATAACACGGCACCACCCGACGAGGTCCCGAGGGGCCGTCTCAGATGGTTCGGGCATTCAATCCTCGAAACATTGCTCTTTGCTCCATGATCCGTGAGAGTCCGGAATATGCTCAAATGACCCCGGAGGAAGTGCTTGGAAGGATTATCAACAATGAGATGATGGAGAAGGAAGCCATGTTCTACAACGACCTCCAAAGGCTCACCTCCTCCAAGAAGAAAGATGTTGCTTTCAAAGCAACATCCTCATCACAAGACCTCAAAGCAAGTGATGATAAGAGTCTCGACACCAATGAAGAAGAGGCGCTCTTCATCAACAAATTCAAGAGGATGATGAGAAGAAGGAAGGGGAGCTACCACTATGAGAACAAGAACAAGGAAAGGTCCAAGCCCAAGACGAAAAGAGCATGCTACAATTGTGGTGAATGGACACTTCATTGTGGATTGTCCATATGAAGAGAGAAAGAAGAAGAGGGATGGCAAGCCCCAAGAGAAGAAGTTCTTCAAGAAGAAGAAGCCATCGGGACATGCTCACCTTGGGAAGGAATGGGACTCAAACGAAGACTCATCCTTGGAGGATGAAGAGAAAGTGGTAACACTTGCCATTGGAAGGAGCAAGCTTTTCCCCAAACTTGAAGACTTCAAGTCTACATGTCTCATGGATAAGGAGGGAAGAAGAAAGGTTAAATCTAAACAATCCTCCTCTACTTCTTCACTTGATAACTTTGATAGTAGTAGTGAAAATGAATCCATGCTCATGGATCTAAGTAGGAGCACCTTGAAAAAGATGAGCTTTTTGTCGGAAGAAATCTTTGAGAAGGAGGAACTCATCAACCGTCAAGAAGACATGCTCATCCTTGAAAAGGAGAGATGTCATGAGCTTGAAGAGCTGCTTGAGGTTGAAAGGGAAAGTAGCAAGGCACTTGAGCATGAACTCGCTTTGAGCAAGGAAACTTGATCAAATCTTGAGAACACAACTATTGTTCTCAAGGATGAAATTGTTAACTTGACAAAAGTTCACAAGATCCTTGAAACATAAGTTGAGTCTCAAGATCAATGCACCTTCTTCCTCTATGATTCCACCCTCCTCAAAGAAATCTTCCGAAGCAACTCAAACTTGCAAGTGCTCAAATTTAATCCTAAAACTTAAGGATGAACTCAAGTTGGCACGAAACAAGCAATCATCGAAAGGTGGGATCTTTGACAAGGAGAAATTGGCATATGCACGAAGTGCATATACCAATGTAAGACCTCCACATGTCAAAGATGGTCTTGGCTATTCTCGGGAGTGGAAGCAACATGCTAAAACTCCCAAGAATGGGAAATACTTGATTGTTTTTGTTAAGGAGGGTTCATCCAACAAAGAAAATGGAAAGAACATTGCAATATCATCTAACATGCCTAAAAATGAACCTCATCCTTTGTTCCATGACTTTGATGCTTCATATGTTTTATTGAGGAACAAATTTGGAAAGACCTATGCTAGGTATTTTGGGCCACTCCGCAAGAGTCCAAAACCTTGCGTGTGGGTGCCCAAGTGCCTCTTGACTAACTTGAAAGGACCCAACTCCATTTGGGTACCTAAAGGAAAGACATAACTCTATTTTTTAGGCATACTCCTCCGGTGGATCAAAATGGTTGTCGACAGTGGATGCACAAACCATATGACCGGAGAGAGAAGGATGTTTGTAGAGTATGAGGAAAATGAAGATCCAAGTGAAGGAATATACTTTGGGGACGATAGCTAAGGGAAAATTCTTGGCACCGGTAAAATCGCTATTACTCCCCATCATACTTTTTCTAATGTTTTGCATGTTGACTCCCTTGATTATAACCTTCTATCCATATCCCAACTATATGATAAAGGTTATAACTGTGTTTTCACTAACGAGGGTGTGACTGTCTTAAGAAGAAGTAATGACTTAATCGCCTTTAAGGGCATGCTCAAGGGAAAGCTTTACCTTGTGGATTTCACCACGGATAAAGCTCAACTTGACATGTGCTTAATGGTGAAGACCAACATGGGATGGCTTTGGCATAGACGGCCAACCCATGTTGGGATGAGAAATTTGCAAAAACTTCTTAAGGGAGAACACATTCGAGGCTTGTAAAATGTTGTTTTTGGTAAGGACAGGCCATGCAATGCTTCTCATGCCAGAAAGCAAGTTGGAGCTCAACATCCATCCAAAAATATCATGACGACTACAAAACCTTTGGAGCTACTTCACATGGACCTCTTTGGTCCAATCGCCTACATAAGCATCTGCGGTAACAAATATGGTCTTGTAGTTATAGATGATTATTCTCGCTTCACTTGGGTGTTCTTTTTGCATGACAAAGGCGAAACTCAAGGTGTGCTCAAGAAATTCTTGAGGAGAGCTCAAAACGAGTTCTCCTTAAGAATCAAGAACATAAGGAGCTATAATGGCACCGAGTTCAAGAACACTCAAGTGGAAGAATACTTGGATGAAGAAGGCATCAAGCATGAGTTTTCAGCCCCTTACTCCCCTCAACAAAACGGGGTGGCTGAAAGGAAGAATAGGACTCTTATTGAGATGGCAAGAACCATGCTTGATAAGTACAAGACGTCGGACCGGTTTTGGGCGGAAGCGGTTAACACCGCTTGCCATGCCATAAACCAGTTTTACCTTCATCGACTTTTGAAGAAGACGTCTTACGAACTTCTAACCGGTAACAAACCCAACATCTCTTACTTTCGTGTCTTTGGGAGCATGTGTTATATTCTCAACAAGAAGCCTAGGACTTCAAAGTTTGCTTCAAATTCCGATGAAGGTTTCTTGCTTGGTTATGACTCAAACACCTACGCCTATCGTGTTTTCAAAAAATCCTCCGGAATTGTTGAAATAGCGAGAGACGTAGTGTTTGATGAGACTAACGGCTCCCAAGTGGAGCAAGTTGATCAAAGTGTGCTAGATAGAGAAGAGGCTCCACAAGAAGCACTTAAAAGGATGGCACTTGGAGACATTTTCCCTCAAGAACATCCTCAAGACTCAAATGATCATCCAACAAACGAAGATACGTCTCCTTCCCACGATCAAGCTCAAGATGAGCAAGGCCAACCTCAACAAGATCAAAACGATAAAAGTCAAGAAGGAGGATTGGATCAAGGGGGAGACGAAGAAAAGAACGACGATGAAGATAAAGATCAAAGAGTCCAACCACCTCATCCAAGAGTGCACCAAAGTGTTCAACGGGATCATCCCGTCGACAACATACTAGGAGACATCTCCAAAGGGGTAACCACTCGTTCTCGAATGGCTAACTTTTGTGAACATTACTCTTTTGTTTCCTCTTTGGAGCCTCACAAGGTAGAAGAAGAACTACAAGATACGGATTGGGTGGTGGCCATGCAAGAGGAACTCAAAATTTTTGAAAGAAATCAACTCGTGAAGCGACCCAACGCAAATATTATGGGAACCAAATGGGTATTCCGCAACAAACAAGACAAGTATGGAGTTGTAAAAAGAAACAAGGCAAGACTTTTTGCAAAGGGATATGCACAAGTTGATGGTTTGGATTTCGATGAAACTTTTTCTCTTGTAGCTAGGCCTTAATCAATTCGTATCTTGCTTTCCTTTGCTACTCACCATGATTTCAAGCTATATCAAATGGATGTGAAAAGCACTTTCCTCAACGGTACGATCAAGGAGGAGGTGTACGTGGAGCAACCACCCGGATTTGAGGACGATAAGTATCCTAACCATGTCTTTAAACTTCAGAAAGCCCTCTATGGCCTCAAACAAGCTCCTAGAGCTTGGTATGAGTGTCTTAGAGACTTTCTCATTTAAAATGGTTTTAGGATAGGGAAGGCCAACTATACACTATTCACTAAGCATTTTAACGATGATTTATTTGTTTGCCAAATATACGTCCATGACATTATATTTGGTTCTACTAACATAGTTTTTTGTGATGAGTTTTCAAAGATAATGATCGAAAGGTTCGAGATGTCAATGATGGGAGAATTGAAGTTCTTCCTAGGATTCCAAGTCAAACAACTCAAGGAAGGAACATTCATAAGTCAAACCAAGTATACTCAAGACATACTCAAGAGGTTCGACATGGACAAAGCCAAACACATCAAGACTCCAATGTGAACCAACGCACACCTTGACCTCAATGTAGATGGTCCAAGTGTGGACCAAAAGGTATTTCGTTCCATGATAGGTTCCTTGTTTTATCTTTGTGCATCTAGGCCTGACATAATGCTTAGTGTGTGTATGTGTGCACGGTTCCAAGCCACTCCTAAGGAGTGTCACTTGACAACCGTTAAGAGAATTCTTAGATATTTGGTTCATACTCCTAACCTAGGACATTGGTATCCCAAGGGATCCAAGTTCAATCTCATCGGATACTCTAATGCCGATTATGACGGTTGTAAGGTAGATAGGAAGAGCACGTCTGGGACTTGCCAATTCCTTGGTAGGTCCTTAGTTTCGTGGTCTTCAAAGAAACAAAACTCCATTGCCTTATCCACAGCCGAAGCGGAGTACGTCGCAGCCGGGAGTTGTTGTGCACAACTCCTATGGATGCGACAAACTCTTAGGGACTATGGTTACACTTTGAGCCATATTCCACTCCTATGTGACAATGAGAGTGCCATCAAGGTTGCTCACAATCCCGTGGAGCATTCTAGAACCAAACACATTGATATCCGTCACCATTTCCTGCAAGATCACTCTATCAAGGGAGATATCGTTATCTCTCATGTTAGGAGTGAGAAGCAATTGGCAGATATCTTCACCAAACCCCTTGATGAGAAACATTTTTGTGACCTAAGGAGTGAACTAAATATCCTAGATTTTTAAAACGTTGTTTGAGCCGTGCACATCTGTTTGTTACTTGTATATAAACTTCAAAAATCGCATGCTTTCAAATTCTACCCTAATCTCTCTTACTCTATGAAAACTATGTTCAAAAGGATTTTTTGTCAAATATGGTCATTGTTTGTTTGATGTATGCTTACTGACCATGTTTGTCAAAGATATTTACAAAAACTTGTCCAAAAAAAGGATCATATTCTTGAGCTAAAATTTAAATTATATGAAATTTCAGCTTATAGCCGGACTAGTCCGCCCAATGGGCCGGACACGTCCGGGCTGTCTAGGTCGTACTTCTCAGCGGACAAGTCCAAACCGGACTAGTCCGCCTGGGAGGCCGGACAAGTCCTGTACCGGAAAAGTCCGGCTCTGGTCCATCATCAGGCCGGACTAGTCCGGCCCATGGGGACTTAACCTCCCAGGGGCGGCCAGACCACCCCTCTCTCTTCACCCTCAACTCTCTCTCTCTCTCTCCCTCTAGCGGGAACCGCCCCTCCATTGGTGATTTTTGCTTTTCTCCACCAAAAACCTCTTCCAATCCATGGATTGGAGTCCTAAGGAGTGCGGGAATCCTTCCCCGTGCTTTGTTGCTCAAGTTTCGCCTCCAATTTCATCGCATTTGGAGAATTGAAGAGGTATTCTTGACCTACCCAAAATTCTCTCTTTTTCTTCATTCTTAGGTCTTTTGCTAGAAACCTCTTCACAAATGTTGTTCCTCATGTCATTATGATCGTAGCATAGGAGTATTGCGACTTGATTCAAAGTTTTTGCGAAAAATTGTTAGGGTTAGGATTCTTCCTGTGTAACCCGGACTAGTCTGGTTTCTGGGCGGACAAATCCGTTCTTGGGCGGACTAGTCCGGCCCCTTAACGGACGAGTCCGGTTTACACAGGACAAACCCCAACCTTAGCCATTTTTAGTGAACTCTTTCGCAATATTCCACTTCCTTGACCTCTTATCTCTTGTTTCTCACGCGGTATGTCGGACTCCGACCACGGCTCCCCTCTTGCAAATCCCGCGGCCGAGGAGGCTCGTCAAGCCCTTTATTGGCGCATTGCCGAAGAGAGGGCGGCAAATGAAGCTCAAGCGGCTAAGGATGCCGTCATTCGAGAGGCAAGGACAAAGAAAACACATGATCTTGAAGAGCAGGCACAGATTGCCAAAGCCGTTGAAGAATCGTTGGCGGATCTACAAAAGAAGAAAAGGGCCGAACATGAAGCCCATAACTCCCAGGCTGCTAGTGCCTTAGAGCCCAAGAGGAAGAAGCTGGTCACTTTGGGAGAAAAAGAGCGGGCCAAAGAGAAGGAGAAAGAACCCGAGGGTAGGGTTCTCTTGACCCGAGGAAAGGCAAGGCTCCACTTCCTGAGGAGCCCAATAAGAAAAAGCCAACTGCCAAGTCACCGGTAAAGAGGGCAGGAGGCATTGTAATCAAGGAGAAAGAGCATCCAAAGCCCATCGGTCCCCTGAAGATGGTTGCCCCTGCTAGAGATCCAAACCGGTATCCCAAAACTGCAGCAAATATTTTCAAAGGAAAGGGCGCTGAGAAAGCGAGAAGGCTGAGGATGGACAAAGTCTATGATTATGAGAAGCACATAGCCGACCCTAGGTTTTGGTGTGACTTTCATTGCGACTACTACCGCCTAGTATAGTTGAAGATGAAGACTCCAGTCGCTCAAGATCAATGGGTGGATTGGGCCTACATGGCCAAAAAGAAGCACTTAGCTTTTGATGCCGTGATTGAAGCCACAGAGCGCCATGGGATCAAGGAAATAATGAGTTTAAGTATGATTGGAACATCGAAGTGATTGTGCGGTTCTACACCACCGTGTACTTCTCCACCTACGGTGACCGGAAGATCACTTGGATGACTCATGGAGAGCAGTACTCAACCACATATGAGGAGTTTGCTCGGATACTTGGCCTTGAGGAGCACTTGGACCATGAGATCATCATTTCCAACCTCAAGGCAGTGGATAGAGATCAGCTCAACTACATGTATCCTAGTCATGTTCCCTATGAGGCTGCGCTTGCTAGGAACATCAAGCCATTTTATAGCATCCTCAACTATATTCTGAGGAGAACCATTGCCCCTAAAGATGGAGATGCAGGGGTGATTCAAGGGAACTTAAGGCATCTCCTCCTGTTGATTGATGGTGAAGAGAAGTTCAACCTCGTTGAGTACATCTATGACGACATCTTCGACATCTCTCACACTCCCAACCGCTCATGTGGGTATGCACCATACATTATGTGCTTAACTGAGAAAGTGTCGGGGCTTGTCTTCGTCAAGGATGTGACTCATCGACCGCCCCATCCTCAGATGCTCCCAATTGTGCCAGAACCTCCTAGAAGGAAGAATGCTCAACCTCCTCCTAGCTCGGTGGCTCCTTCATCACCTCCTCCTCCATAGTTGTTGAGCGGATTCTTCAAGTGCTTCAACGCGATCTTCGCCTCTTGTCGGCGTGTGGAGATCCGGACTCGACGCATGGAGAGGTGTCAGGAGAAGTACCTCAAGGCTGTGTGCGACAAGCTTGAGTGATGGAGAGCTCACTCCTTATCCAGATTTCATTGTTGATGAGCTCGCCCAGTTCACGGAAGATGGAAGCTCTTCCAAGGCCGTGCCTCCGTCCACCGCCGCCGACGACAAGGAAGATGATTCGGAGGCCACGGAGAGCGAGTTTGAAGAAGAAGAAGACGATGAAGATGACGAGTAGACTTAGGCGTATCTTCTTTCCTTTTTCCTTTTTGGTGCCTTGATGCCAAAGGGGGAGAGATGGAAGAGGATATCTTTTTATCATCTCCTAGTCTTGTATAGATCCTTGGACATGATTATATATGTTTTATGCATTGTATCTCTTTTGTATAAGGCTATGTGTGGATCTTATGCTTATAATTGATCACTGTTGCCCTTTGCTATGTTTTATTGTTTTGTCACACTTTTTTAGGACAACACGTAGGCACCCCACTATAACATGTGAGTGTATGTCAACTCCCCTCTTTTACTGTTGCATACATCCAGGGGGAGTTATGCATACGTACACTTGTTATGAAAATTAATTTTTACCTCTTATATTGAAACTTAATATGTTTTTATCAATCACCAAAAAGGGGGAGATTGTAAGTGCATATAAGTATCCCCGTGGGTTTTGGATGATTGATGACGACGATTAAGAGACTAATGAGCTGAGATGATCATAAGCACATGATATTTCCAAGGTGGACACCTAAACTCTCAAAAAGGAAAAGGATGAAGAACGGTGTCGAAGACTCGAAGAGTAGAAATTAGGGTTTCATTTGAGTCTTTAGTAGGCTAGCCGTGTTAGAGTGAGAGTGTGTGTGTAAAGTGCATTGAGATCATAGAAGAGAGCTCAAAGCATTAGAAGTGTTGAATCCTTAGTGGAGAGTGCTAGTGAGGTAAACCCTAGTAGGCCGGACTTGTCCGGGCTAGAGGCCGGACTAGTCCGGAGTCCTACGGCTTAGTTGTTTTGGGACGGACTAAGAGCTCCTGACTGAGTTCGGACTTGTCCGTTTAGGGACGGACTAGTCCGATTCTCTCTTGGTGAGAGTGTTTAGGGACTAAGTCCTGGTAGATCGGACTTGTCCGCCTTAGTGGCCGGACTAGTCCGGGCTAGTCAGTCTTGCCCGTTTTCACACGGACCAAGTGGTCCTGTGTGAGTTCAGGCTAGTCCATTCTGAGGCGGACTAATCTGTATGGTTGTGAGATGAGAGGTCCCACGGCTAAGTCTTGGTGGACCGGACTTGTCCGCCTTAGTGGTCAGACTAGTCCGGGTCCTCCAGACTTGTCCGTTCTCATCCGGACAAAGAGGTCCTGTGTGAGTTTGGGCTAGTCCGTTCTGAGGCGAACTAGTCTGTATGGTTGTGAGATGAGAGGTCCCATGACTAAGTCTTGGTGGACCAGACTTGTCCGCCTTAGTGACCAGACTAGTTCGGATCCTCCAGACTTGTCCGTTCTCACCCGGACAAAGAGGTCCTGTGTGAGATCGGACTAGTCCGTTGTGAGGCAGACTAGTCTAGAGATTTTTGAACGTTTGAAATTTGAACATTGGCGAGTAGTTGGCTTTGTGACGTAATTGGTCCCCGTAGACAGGACTAGTCTGAGGTCCTGACCGGACTAGTCCGGACTTTAGTTGGTGGCAACGGTTGGCTGTCGGGACCTCTATAAAAGGAGGTGCCCCAACTTCATTTCACCAACTCTGGAACCCTAGCAACGCCACAGCCACCCTAGAGCCTTTCTAAGCCTTCTCTCTTGCCTACTCACCCTCTAGAACCAATTCTTGAGTGGATTTCGGTGTGTGAGGAGAGGAGAAGGAAGAACTTCGTGTTTTGGCTCTTGGAGTGATCTCGTGCACTTGGTGTGAGTCTTTGTGATCTGTGGCTTTGTGAGATTCGTGGAGTTTGTGGACATGTTCAAGTGGGAGCCTCAGATTGTGAGCAGCTCCAAAGATCTTGTAAGTTTACCCTTGAGATAGTGGAAGAACCGGGTTGGCCTTAGTGGCGACTTGGTGAGGAAAGGGTTGTTAAACCCGGTCCTTTGTGGACTCCTCAACATGGATGTAGATTCCTGAGTGGAATCGAACCTCAGGCAAAAATCTCTGTGTCTCTCTTGCATTTATGTTTCATCGATCATTAAAACTGCTTAGGGTTCATTTTGCTCATTTCGCTCTTCCAGTGTTCTTCGTTACAATCTTGCAATCCACCTGCTATATCTTGTCATACTTGTCATATTAGATTGCTAGATAGTTTATTCGTATTTTATTGAGCTAAAATCTGAAGAAAAACCCATAAAAAACAAGTTTTTAGGTTTTTCCAGCAGGCTGACTGGACTAGTCCGCCCCTGAGCCAGACTAGTCCGGCCCCTGTGTTCTAATCTCGTTTAATTAGGTCATTTCAGGTAGTTTAGCCTATTCACCCCCTCTAGGAAACTTCCACAAAGAAGTGTCTCCTTTTGATGCCACAAACCCAAGTTTAATTAACTTTGAGCTTAACTTAGAATACCACGCTCGAGGTGCTTGTTTCAAGCCATAGATGGCCTTGTCCAGCTTGCAAACATGATTAGGATATGCTGTGTTTTCATAACCTGGTGGCTGAACCATATATACTTCCTCTTCTATTCTCCATGTAAAAATGCATTTTGAACATCTAATTATCTCAGACACCAATTCTTTGAGACAGCAATTGACAAAACAATTCTAATAGTAGCTATTTTAACAACGGGGCTAAAGGTATCCTCATAGTCAATTCCATACCTTTGTTTGAAGCCTTTTGCCACTAAACGTGCTTTATATTTGTCAATGGAACCATCTGCATGCCTCTTGATTTTATAAACCTATTTTGAATCAATTAAGTTACTTACCTCCTGTCGTGGTACGAGATGCCACGTTTTTCTCTAAAGCTTGAAATTCCAGATCCATCGCTTTCTTCCAATTGCTATCTTATAGTGCTTCCTCCAAATTGTTCGGTTCTCCTGTTGCATTAAACAAGCAGACAAAATCTTTTCCAAACTGCTTTGGTTTGGAAATTTTGTTTTGAAGTCTAGTTGTAGGACGTCTTGGAGCCATGCGCAAAAGATCTCCGGGTGCTGCTCCAGATGCTGTTGTTTCACCAGACGACCCCTCAGCAGCAGCAACATCGACAATTGTGTGTCCTTCTGCCTCTGATCGTGACACGCGTGAATCATTTTCAGCGTCGGTCGCAGAGCTATCTGCCGCGATTATTGCTCGGGTGACAGAGGCAGATGCTCCTCGCGGCGCGACGAAGGAATCTCCGTGCGACCCGTGAGTTGTGCGGGCGAATGTGTGGATGACTGCGCCTCGAGACTCGGCGTTGCATGTATGCTGCCACTGCCATCCGTATGATTGGTAGGCACCACGATGGGCGCCAGATCCAAGGATGGTGCAGCCTCTTGCTGTTCTCTGTCCCGAACAGGATCTCCTTCGGGAATCGCGCCATACCTTCTGTCCGAGCCTGCATGTTCCTGCACACAATTTTCTTTATCAGAAAAGTGATCATCTGATCTTGATTAGGAAAATAATTCTGTTGGTTATTTTCTAATTGATACCCTGCAGAAGACAACAATGTTGGATGAAGGAGTAAGATTTCAGTCTTTAGTTGTGCACCTGCATTGGGGTGAAGATTTTTGAATGGAAATACAGTTTCATCAAAAATTACATCCCTAGAAATATAAACTCGATCATTGTTTGTTTCTAGACACTTGTATCCTTTATGCATAGGATTGTATCCCAAGAAAGTGCATTGTTTTGATCGGAAGGCTAATTTATGCGTATTGTATGGACGCAAATTAGGCCAACATGCACAACCAAAGACCTTGAGCTGATCATAATCTGGTTTATTTCCAAATAGTTTTTTCTAGAGGGGTTTGGTAACCAATGACTCTTGATGGAGTTCTATTAATAAGATAAGCAGCTGTAGAAAAGGCTTCATCCCAAAACTTTAGGGGCATGCATGCATGAGCTAAAAGTGTAAGACCCACTTCTACAATATGTCTGTGGTTGCGTTATGCAGCCCCATTTTGTTGATGTGCGTGGGGCAAGAAACTAGATGTGTTATTCCTATTTGATCAAAGAAGGAATTTAACCTTTTGTACTCTCCTCCCCAATCGGTTTGTATAGCAATGATTTTCTTCCCAAATCTCCTCTCTACCAAGGTGCGGAAACTATGAAATCTCTGAAATACATCTGACTTTTGTCGAATGGGATAGATCCATGTAAACTTGCTGAAATCATCGATGAAACTAACATAGTAATTATGCTCGCCAATAGATGTTGGGGCAGGTCCCCATACATCTGAGAATACAAGCTCTAATGGGTATTTGGACTCACTGGTAGATTTTGGGTAGGGAAGTTGATGACTTTTTCCTTACTGACATGCATCATAAATTTCAGATCTACTACTTTCTAAAGAACATGGAAGATTGTTCTCACTTATTACTTGGATGAGTGACCCAATCTATTATGCCATCTCTCACGTGACGGCTTCACAGTCGTCAAGGCGCACCTTGTGGATGAGTGCTCCAATGACGGCCATGGGTACAGACCTCCTCTACATTTGCCCTGGAGAAGAATTCTCTTCGTAGCCTGATCCTTTACCAAGAAATATTGAGAGTGAAATTCAAGGAAAATAGGATTATCATTGGTCAACTTGTGAACGGACAAGAGATTTTTTGTAGTAGATGGAACATGAAGGGTGTTCTTGAGATGAATAGGACGAGCAGGGGTATTCAAAATAGAATTTCCAACAAAATTAATTTCCATACCTGATCCACTGGCTGTATGCACTTTCTCTTGACAGTTGTATTTTTCTTTTGTTGATAACTTGTCTAGTTCCTCAGTGATGTGATCTGTCGCCCCTGTGTCTATGTACCGATTTGTGTCAACACCGTATGAGCTTGTCACATTATTTGCTGATCTCTCTTCTGGTCTGAATTCTCGATCAAATCTCTTATAGCATCTTGACGCCGTATGACCAACTTTGTCACAAATCTGACAGATTGGTTTTGAGTCTTGTGAGCCACGTCCTGACCATCTGCCTCGGCCTCCATTGTTGCGTCCTCCACACCCTCTACCACGGAAGGCTCCTCTGGATGCGGAATTAGCACTATACTGATACTGATTTGGAGCTTGTCTCTCTAGCCTTGCCTCTGTCGCCACCATCTGAGCAAACAAATCAGATAAAGTAATAGGATTAGATCTGGTACTTACATTCTCGACAAGAGAGTTGTAATATGCATCGAGGCCGGCTAGGATATATGCGATCACGTCATTGTCTTCAAGTCTTTTTCCAGCTGAGGCCATCTCATCAGCATATCCCTTCATTTTAGCAAAATATGTTGCTATGGTCTGATCACCTTTCTTGGTGCTTGAGAGCTTGGCGCGGAGATGCATAACCCTTTTCTCTAGATTGTGATGTGAAAATTTCATGAATCGCATTCCATACTTCAGCAGCCGATGAATACATGGCTACTTGTACCAAGATCTCCTTCGACAGAGTTGAGTTCAAATAACTCAACAATTGCTGATCTTGTACTATCCACGCTGCGTACTCGGGATTGAGCACCTATTCGGTACTCTTGTCGACCTTCTCAGCGATGATGGACTTGTTCGGTCGTTTGCGCGTTCCATCAAGGAAATCGAAAAGTTGTGCGCCTCGGATGGCTGGAACCACTTGAGCACGCTAGAGAAGAAAATTGTCTCGTGTCAGCTTCTCTACATGATGCGCGAGAGTGTTGATTGCCGGTGAAGCCAAGGGCGACGAAATTGCCATAATCTCGTCGGAGATATTAGCCGGCTCTGATTACCATATAAGGAAGCGTAGATATGTGGATGTTGGGGT
Organism: Neostapfia colusana; assembly: GCA_030760725.1. NCBI lineage: Eukaryota > Viridiplantae > Streptophyta > Magnoliopsida > Poales > Poaceae > Neostapfia > Neostapfia colusana. The sequence continues at coordinate 33,804,201 of JASWHV010000009.1, read as the reverse complement.
AAAGTCGGATCCTCAAACTCGAGAGATGCCGACGCTTCGTGTTAATATTTATAAGATGATTACAGCCTAGATGTACACCAGCCACGATATAAGAAGTTAAGATACATTCGGTTTACATAAGCAGATCCTATTAACTAATCAGGCCGGTGTACACCAGATAATAATAACTCAATCTTTAGACGTTGCACTTGATCTTCTAGAAGCATTCTTGATCTTAACTGAATCCAAACTTTACACGTCATGCATGCGTTATTCAATGCAGATTCTCTAACACCTTGCCATATCTGTCCTCGGCCCCTGATCATAACAACTGTACTGAAACTGTCTTATTACTGATATCAAATTGCCTCTCATTTAGAGGAACAATCATTCGTAACAAGCAGTTTAACAGAATAGAGATTATTTTCATTCTATTAGAAATAATAATGTTAATTTCTCACAAAATGTGCAAGATAATTATTGGAGGCAGTGAGGTAACAAAATAAAAAATCTCTAAAGTTCTAACCCAAATTTTTCGCCAAAAAATCCAGAAAAAAACTCTCCTTTCTTATCTATCAAAATTGATGAAAAAACAGCCTGCCTAGATAGTCTAGTATTGTTGATACTACTTCCATCTTCTATTGGTTTAAGTCTCACAAAAACTCTAAAAGTCTTCTGGACTCTGCACAGAATCATCGACACCTGTGCAATTTGTGTAAGTTAATTCATGGTATGAAAAAACACAATATACGAAAAAGAAAAGTATGTATCGAGGGAAATGCAACGAAATTGCAAGATTTGTGCATGCCTCAGGATCTGTGCCATCACCATCCATATGTTTAATATGATCTAGATTAGTTATATGGAAACTACGTTGTTAGATGCACGGTTTGTCCAGATATGCAACTAATAATGGATTCTTGCACACTAAATGCAAGGGCTAGTATTCTTAATGATAAATGTTTATATTTTGCTAATTTATGGGCTAATCCGTTCAGAACGTTCCAAATGCATTGAGACAACGCAAATACTATACCTGACTGATTAAAAGAGTAGTTAGACAGCTAGAATTACAAACAGATCCTTATTTGATACATATGACTTAAGCATTTACTAATCAAATGGGTCACTGGCCAAAAAAATTACCTTACTTAAAATGAAAAAAATGCATTCACCATGTCCAAGTAGTTTACACACTTCAACTTCAGATCTGCAAAAATACTGACAACTACCATATCAATGGATGAAATGCATGGGCAGAAAAGGAAATGTTTATGAACTAAATTCATTACCTGGAACATTGTGCTTCATTATGCCTTCCAATTAAGAAAACTATAACGTTTCAGGACATTTCAATTGGAGATACATCAAAGTATGCTTCAGTTAGTAATGCCAATAGATGCTTTTGCAGAATTTCCATTGCCTAGTTGCCAGATGAAACAACTTCAGCAAAGGACACACTCGGGGTTCTGAAGATATCGTTCTCTTTGACTACTCTGTTATAGACAAGCTTGAAAGAGCGTGACCCGTATGTCTTGTTAAGCAAACTTATCAGGATTCTCAGAGTTTGTTTACGCCGGCTTTTCCCCTTTACATATACCCTGAAACTACCTTCATCATCGTTCCTAGTGTTGCCTCGTGAATGTGTGTGTTCTCCTTGAATATCAGGATTCAGTTCAATTGCAACTGCACCCTTTAACTGTTTATCCTGATCACCATGTTTTTCGCTGATCAAATTACCACTTCCAACCACTGCAGGAGCATGCATTTCCTCATCCGATGCTACAGTCTTACTGTCCAGCGAAGGTCCTATACTAACAACAGCTGCATCAGATTGAATATGTTTATTTGTTAAAGACCGAGAAACAGGGTGAACAACATGTGGCATGGGAATGAAGTCAACTGGATGGTTGCTTGACCATGCTGACGCTGGCACAAATTCTGATGCAGCTGGGCTCATATAGGGTTGCCATCCATAGCGGTGAGGCCGGAACATATTAGTGTTTATGGGAAAGGTGGTGCTTGGTACCACCTGTGGTTGACTATATGGTGGATAAATAAATGACACAGTATGCATGAGATTAGGAGATCGAGGAGCTGGAGGGCATATGATGAGGCGAGGTGCACAACGGACGACTTGGCACCATAGTTGAATGCCCAGTATGCAGAGATGCATTCACAGGCCATGGTGCTACACCTGGAATGGCACCTGGTGGTTGGAGCCCTACATTTCCAGCAATGGGGCTGCGTACAGTTGGTGGGGATGGATTAAATGGTGGGGCAGCAGCAGATAACTTCTTATTAGGCATCTCTCTCAAATCAATATTACTTAGCAGCAAGTTAGGCTTTGACTTCTCACTTTCAACACCTTCAAGACTCCCTGTATTTGTTATAGATGCTGAGACCACAATAGGTTCGATGCTGCTGGGTACAGCTTCTTCATAAAATTCCGTGTCAGATTTCGCACATCTAGTAGACTCTGAAAACTCAATGTTTGCACTATCATTGCCACCAACTGCTGGTTCTTGACTTGTGTTAGTGGACACATTGGCATCTACTTTACAAGTTGGAGGCTCGCATCCAATTAATGATTCCACAACATTTGATATTGGCATATCTTGGAAGCTATCATCAATCTTCAGTTGCTCGTCAGAGATATTTGTATCTTCTGATTGCATTATTTCTCCTTGCACATTGGTTACTACTTTTGGACCGTCAGCATTTGCAGATACAGATCTTTGTCCCAATTGTTGTGAATCAACCAAAGAATCCTTCATTTCTTGTGCAATGATTTGACCAAGTGATGGTTGGTTCTGTGGTACATCATCTCTAGATTTCTGTATTTGAGATTTGGCAATAGTTCCTGGACGTGCTAATGCAACATCTTTGTATGATGGAGCATTTCCAGGACTTGCAACCAAAGTTACATGTGGATCACTTTCTTTATGATCTACTGAGGGTGGATCGTGAGCTTGTGAGTATGTCATCTGGGATTCTACCTTACCGCTCATCTGCACCGTACTCTTAGAAGTATCCTGCACCTCTGTGGATGCTGTCCCTGGCTTGACCCGATAGGCAACAGCCTTGTAAATCTTCCTAACAAACCTGGCACCAGATGTCTGGACTTTCACGTGCTGCTGAGGATCTGTGGATGTCATAGGTCCGACAGTTCTCTTTCTTAGGGAATAATACCGGCTAGGATATGAATTCCTCCCCTTTGTATTGGGAAGAATATGTTGGATCTTGACTATCAAGGTCGTGGACTTTTCTGGTGATAAGACGATAATGCTTTACATGTTTTCCAGAAGCTCCAGCTGATTTAGGTCTTTGAACAGGCTGCCAACCGTCTTCAGGTTCTACAGCTTCCTGTCGGCGAACATCCCTTGGTAAATTAATGTTCACCTCATCTACCTCTGTTGTTAACTCAGAAGGTGCTGGTTGCTCGGATGATTTTGGACTCTGTTTAACCTCAGCTTCTGGAACAATATCAGTACCATCATCTTTTGAGGGCTCTTGCTGGTCCTCATTGGCAATTGCGCTAGGGTCTCTTGGAGATACCTCAGGACATGCACCATTTGAACTTTCATTTGAATATGGTAAAACCTGACAGGATGAGTACAAGGTGAATAAATTCTTAAGTGACGTGCTAAGCATGTTTCAAAACTTGTAATGGAACTACAATGCACTACTGTTGACATGAAAAGTGAAAATAAAGTGATAAGGAGAAATCTGGAGGTTTGTCCTTCCATTTAATTCCCGTTTTAAGAAATGCAATACTAGCACTGAAGTTACTTATACAGAACACCAGTACACTAGCCATCATTCAGCCCGTGACCTCAATCTATTTTTATTCAATTTTTTATCAGCGAGGGCATAACTATCTTAAAGAAAAAGGGGTCAGATAGGGACTAGGGAGAAAGATTGGTAACAAACCTTTATTCTTGAGTATCTCCTTTTTCCTGATTCAGAATCCTTCCCCTTGTTCTCTTGGTTAGGATTTATGTAATCAAGAAGATCAGATACACTGGAGGGACAGTAAAAATCAATACATCAAAATATCCATAAAAAAGGGAATTGGGATACTGATAAACCCAGTTTATTAAGTAGTAGCTAGATGTTGAACAAAATTGTCCAATGATTACGACATTTTAAATACAAAGTACTAAATTAATGTTTCACCTTAGGTGTCCTTTACTAGCTATTGATGCATCAGGTTTCCGAGTCCCATTCCGTGCAGTCTCTTGTTGCTCAATTACTTTCGACTCAAAATATTCAAGCCAGGCAGCAGCATCCTGCATTATGTAAAAGGACAAAGGTTGAGTGTTAGAGTATGTATCTAGAGTTACCAAGGGTAACTGGGTAGTTAGCCAAGAGATTACTTGACCCTCAAGTTTGTACCCTATATGGCACTATCAATGAATCTAATCCAATCATTTTTCTCTAATATTGATAATGTCCTTTTATGTAACAAAGGCTAAATGGAATCTTTAAAGACCAAAAGTAGAAGATTGACCTAAGCAAACATCTCCTTGGACATTGACATATTCATCAATGTACTTATTACCTAATAACTATCATTCATATAGTAACATATGTAACTCATCCCAGTTGATTTCCATTTAACGAATCTGTCTCAAGCTAAAGTCAATAGAATTTCCCTGTCCTTTCCCCTATTTTCTTCCCTTCTGGTTTGCGAAATGAGTAATATCATTCAAATGAATATAAGCATCTTTTCTTATGTTAACAATGAACGATTGAAGCATGACCGGGTCATCTCATCTGGTTAAATAGCCTAAGTTCAAATGACTACGAATTTGACATAGTACCATAAACATTATTACTTTGATGGCTTACATATCAATATTATCCTCAAAGTGACAAATTTGAATACATTATTTGCATTTCTAGACGAAATGTTAGAATTTCAATCAAATTACTAAATGTACTCAAACGTGACATCTGGTTGGAAGCAGTAGCATGTCAACATTGTTATTTCGGAATTTAGAAAAAGATACCTGAGTTCGTAGATCATCTGACCCAAGTTTTGCACAAAGGATTTGCAAGGTGGTTTGCTCATGCTGAACACTAAAGGAATAGGCTTCCATCAACGAGAGCGCAATTGCTATGGCGTGGTAACTCGCGGCGGTCTACAGACAATAGAAGACCAAAACATCAAGTAAAAATTAATGGAGATATTGTGTTTATACCCTTGGATGAAAGTCCAATTATGATTTTACCCTTCAAAATTAGAGTTTGTGATTTTACCCTTGCTTTTTCGAAACGAAGCCAAAGTATACCCCTATTCTGTTATGTGTTGTTAACGGTGTTAAATTTTGATGAAAAAAGATAGAAATGCCCTTATGATTTTACCCCTACTTTTAATATGTGTTTATGATTTTACAACAACAACCAAGCCTTTATCCCAAGCATGTTGAGGTCGACTAGACATGAAACCCAATAATTATATATATATATATATATATATAATATCAATGAAGTAAAAGAGAGGAAGAGATATAAGAACAACAAGGAAAAAAACAAGTCTAAGATTCTGGCACATGAATTGCTACTTTCCGTGCAGTCCTGTCATGAGCTAAGTCTCTGGATACATTCCAATCTCTCAAAATTTTCTCTACCTCTTGATCGTCCTCTACCCCTCCTAATATTTTCTCTACCTCTTAAAATCCCACTGTTAACCGGTGCTTCTGGAGGTCTCCGCTGGATATGTCCAAACCAGCTTAGTCGATGTTGGACTAACTTCTCTTCATTCGGCGCCACCCCTACCCTATCACGAATCGCCTCATTCCTTATTCGGTCTCTTATCGTGTGCCCGCACATCCACCGTAGCATGCGCATCTCTACAACACTCATTTGTTGGACATGTTGCCGTTTAGTTGGCCAACATTCCGCCCCATAAAGCATCGCGGGTCTGATCACCGTCCTATAGAACTTTCCTTTTAGCTTTTGTGGGACCTTCCTAGCACATAGGATTCCAGAGGCTTGTCGCCATTTCCTCCACCCTACCTTGATCCTGTGGCAAACATCCTCATCAATATCGCTATTGCTTTATAACATTGATCCTAAGTATCGGAAATAGTCCCTTCTAGGTACTATTTGTCCTTGTAGACTAACATTTCTGTCTTCATGACCAACACCACTAAAGTCACACCTCATATGCTCGGTCTTGGTCCTACTAAGTCTAAACCCCTTGGACTCTAAGGTTTGTCTCCATAACTCTAATTTCTTATCAACACCATCCCTAGGTTCATCTACCAGCACTACGTCATCGGCAAAGAGCATGCACCAAGGGATATCCCCTTATTTTAATATAGTTATAAATTATTTTGTGTTTATTCAAAATAGTGGTAAAATCACAAGCACGAATCAAATTAGGGTAAAACCACAGGGGCATTTTTGTCTTTTTTTCATCATATTTAACACCGTTAACGGTACATAATGGAGTAGGGGAATATTTTGACTTTGTTTCGAAAAGCAAGGGTAAAATCACAAACTCTAATTTTGGAGGGTAAAATCACAATTGGACTTTCATCCAAGGGTATAAACACAATAAACACCAAAACTAATAGTTGATAAAGCAAATTATAATATTTGATTTTTATTGTGAGAGTAAATAAAATCAACACTATAAGGCTACAGTTTTGGTTTTTAAACTGCAACCATATATTGTGTTAGTAAATTGTACATGTCCATGTGTCGTCTGCGTGTTTAGGTTCACGCCAATCACGGCCTGCCCCCCTTATCTTTGCCAGCCATACTTCTATAAGCTGTTAAGCTTTATATAGGGGAGGGGGCATCACATATAAGTATTCAGTTATACCAATGCTATGACTCATTAAGCTATTTCACGAAACCAATCTATGGTCTCATTTTGGTCGAACCAACATAACTTGTGAACAAACATTTGGAAGCAAACCAGCCTACCACCAAGAATAATCAAACAACAGCATCAAAGCCTTTGTCCTAAGCACATTGGGGTAGGCTACCAAGAGTAATAAAAAACTCCGAGAGCCACCATTAAATGTTATGACTGGGATTATCAGCACAATTAGACAACTAACTTGTCCTCCCGAGGGAGGCTCTGAGAATTATTTGTCTAATTATGCTTACTCAAATGAATCTGCCGATGCCCATTATATAGATTGGTGTCTATTAAAAAGGGCAGCCCGGTGCATGTAGCTTCCGCTTGCGCAGGGTCCGGGGAAGGGTCCGACCCATTTGGGTCTTTTGTACGCACGCAACATTTCCCTGCATTTATGCAAGAGGCTGTTTCCAGAACTCGAATCCGTGACCTCATGGTCACAAGGCAACAGCTTTACCGCTACGCCAAGGCTCCCCTTCTATTAAACTAAATGATCTCATCTAACAAATCAACTACTCCACGTGCTTCCTAGCCATGGTTGAACTGGCCCATGGTCCATGCCATAAAGTCAGTCTCAATGGGAGTTTTATGGGCAATAAATAAGGTGTCATGTCAGCATTTTTGGTGATGTGGCAAAGAACTAATGAAGAGAGAGGTGAAACGAGTTTCAAGGGGATGAAACCTTGTATACATGTTTTCATGATAGCCTGTCTTGCATGTAGACTAGGAAACAGCAAACACTGAAACCATGCATTGTAGGAGTTATTTCATCTATGGTTTCATTTCACTTTGAATGATGTGGCAGTCTCAGAAACTGCCAGTGAGAATAGCTTAACACTATACCACCCCATCAAGACAGCCCGTCCTCGAGCTGTGGTCGGTGCTGTACTTGTAGGCGATGAGTGGATGTGTGTTCCTGAGACGTTCTCAGCAGCTGACCATAGATGGAAGATAAATCTGCAAGCTTGATGTCCTCAGGTGCTGAAAAATATTTTGAAGAGAGCAATACGTGGCAGCCAATGTGCTCCATGCCTTTGCAAGTTTGGCACGGCCTAGTTGAAGGAAATTGACAGTTGGGATGCAGACCTGCTTAAGCGATTTGACCAGCACTATTGTTGCTAGCCGGATAGGTGACATGAGCGCGCAGCTCCTGCAGCGCTCTCGGCAGGGTAGGCAAAGGTTCATGTTAAGCTAGTATGTACCGATCGATTTATCCCAAAAACTTAAGCTGATAGGAAAGATGGACAATTCACTTATATTTCAATACTCCCCTTACGTGCAGACTCTCTTAGGCCACAAACGTGGAATAGGAGTCGGCTGCAATTTATTTTAAACTTGAGACCCCTGGCTCTGATACCATGGTAAACTAGTATACACCGACCGATTGACCTCAAAAGATTAAGCTGATCTCAAAAGATTAAGATGATGGAGAAAGGTGGATAATTCACTTATATTTCAATAGTCCAGTAGCAGTGCACGTAGACTCGTTCTAGCCGGGAGCTGGGTGGAGTGGCACAAGATTGACAACGAGGGCTGCTGCAAGATCAGATGACACGGCACCATCGCTGGTGACATCGAGCGCCCGCGAATTGAGTGTGGAGGCCACAGATAGAGACACGACCATAAGGACGGTGAGGGCAACGACACCTGAGTGGTGTGAAATACACCGCCATGCTCCCATCAGACTCCGGCTTCAGCTGATGGACTGCTGCGGGAGCCAGGATAGGACAGCATGCAGTGCTGCTGCGCAGGTTTCCCTATCATGGTCCTATAGTGGTGCCGCTGCCGATGGTGGGAAGGTGGTGTTGTGACCGTAGGAGTCAACTCCACGATGAGTGCCAATATTGCAGCAGGATCAATGGGTGGCAGCACACCACACAAAGCCATGTTCTCCGTGTCAGCATCTACAATGACCAGAGCAGATGGCATCGCCGTGACTGTAGCTGTTGCTAACTCCACCTTATCTTGTCAAGCAGGTTGCCATTGATCTTGGTCACCGTATCAGTGAGTTTCTCAAGCATGGTGCGCAACCCCTCAAGGAGCTCATCGGTGGTTGGCTTGGTGGTGATTAGGGTGGGTGTGGTGGGATTTAGATTTTGACAGAGGTGGCAACATAGATGGGTTGGCTCTGAATACCAAGATGTTACGTCTGAGATTATCAGCAGTTCAGCATAATTAGACGACTAACTCATACTCACACTTCTGAGGCTTTGAGAGGTGTTTGGGTCTAATTATGCTTACTTAAATGAATCTGCTGATGCCCATTATATAGAGCCAGCACCTAACAAACTATCTAACAGATCAAACCAAATGATATTATCTATCAAATCTGTTAGATTGTACATGTATTAGGGGCAGTTTAATCTTTTGTATTAGAGTTACTTGGCCCTTAAGTTTTGTGCCCCTATATATGTATCCTCCTTGACAACCTGTTTAGTTAATCTAATCTTTTTTCCCTAATCTAATTTGGTATCAGAGCCATCCCCTATCTCTCTCTCCTCTCTCCTCTCCCGATGCCGCCCACATCCACAGGCGCCGCCGCCGTAGCAGCCGTCGCCGGCCGGCCCGCCGCCGGCTCCCTTCCCCCTTCCCCCCTTCATTGCCGGCCTGAAGCCCCTACCCGACGCCAGCCCGGCCGCAGCCACCGCTGGATCCGGTGGCGCCGGACCCGTCGCCGCCTCCCCCGCGCTCGCCGCCGCCGGGCTGCTCGGCCCCGGCTCGGGTGTCGCCGGCCACACCGCCGCCGGGTTCCTCGGCCCCCGATCTGGCGCCGCCGGCCACGCCGCCGCCTCCCCACCGCCGCCTGGCCGTCGGGCCTCGCCGCCGGCCCTGCTGGGATCGCCGCCGGCCCTTCTGGGCTCGCCGCCGGCCCTGCTGGGTTCGCCACCGGCCACATTGTCGCTGCTGGATCCAGCGCCACCGGCCCCGCCCCCGTCTCTCCGTGGCCTCCGCGGCCGACGCGCCGGCGCCCAGCCCCGTCTCCACCGCCGGCCACATTGTCGATGTTGTGTACGCCTACCTCCGCTGCCGCCGCCCTGCCCTCGGGGTCAGCCACCGCTTGCTGGGGCACGCCGCCCTGGGCCGCGGTTGCCTCGCTAGTTACGCGCGTGGCCACCCCGCTCTCGGGGTCGTTCTCCGCCGGCTCGGCAGCGCCGCCCTGGGCCGCCACCACCTCACCAGCGCCGCCCTGGGCCACCGCTGCCCCACCAGCCGCGCCACCGCCGTTTTCAGCCGACGCCGCCTTACGCCGTGTACTTGGATCGGGTGTTGCCTACTCTGTTGGCACCACCGTCGAGGGCCGAGCGTATTGTCTTCCTTGCCGGTGCCGCCACCGCCAGGGCATGTCGCGACCCGTCTTACACCGTCGGTCTACCTGCGGGGTCTCACGCCATCTGGCCCTGACTGGGTGGTGGACTCCGGTGCCTCGTACCACACCACCCCTGACGTCGGTATCCTCTCCTCTACCCGACCTTCCCGTCCCTCTGATCCTTCATCTATCGTTGTTGGAAATGGATCGGCTCTTCCAGCCATCATAGTAGGTGACTTGGGTTCATCAGATTCGTTTTAGCTATGTGATGTTCTTGTTGCTCCTGACATCATTCATCATCTTCTTTCGGTTCATCGTTTTACTACTGACAACCATGTTTCCCTTGAGTTTGACCCTTATGGTGTTACTGTGAAGGATCTTACTACTCGACGCATTCTCTTTCGCTGTGATAGTACGGGTCCCCTGTACACGATGCGTCTTCCTGCTTCCGCTCCGCCACTTGCCCTGACTACGACAGCTTCTTCGACCATTTGGCATCGTCGGCTTGGCCACCCCGGTGTTGATGCTATGTCTAAGTTGTCTGGTAGTTCAGTGATTTCGTGCACTCGGGGTACTCATGAGTCTCTTTGCCATGCATGTCAGTTGGGTCGCCACGTTCGACTTCCTTTTCCGCATTCTGTCACTCGTGTCGAGCGCATCTTTGATTTGATTCACTGTGATATTTGGACTTCACCTGTTCTTAGTGTTTTTGGATATAAGTACTACTTGGTGGTCATTGATGATTTTTCGCACTATTCGTGGACTTTTCCCTTGCGACAGAAGTCTGATACATTCGGCACTCTTTCTCACTTCTTCGCTTGGGTGTACACCTAGTTTTGGTGCACGATCCGTGCGGTCCAGTGCGATAACGGGCGCGAGTTTGACAACTCCGCGTTCCGTGACTTTCTGCTTTCTCGCGGTGTTTAGTTGCGTCTGTTTTGTCCATGCACTTCCCCCAGAATGGCAAGGCTGAGCGAATGATTTGGACCACCAACGATGTCATGCGCTCCCTGATGTTTTAGGCTTCTACCCATGCTCGCTACTGGGCAGAGGCGCTTCACACCGCCACCTACCTCATTAATCACCTTCCTACTAAGGCAATTAGTGCTCCCACCCCTCACTTCGCTCTCTTTGGCACCACCCCTCTTTACGACCACCTTTGAGTCTTTGGGTGCACGTGCTACCCTAATCTCTCTGCCACCACCCCTCATAAGCTCGCGCCTCGTTCGACTCGCTGTGTCTTCCTTGGGTACTCCCCCGATCATAAGAAGTATCGGTGTCTCGACCTTACCACTCGCCGTATCTTGGTCTCCCGACACGTCGTGTTCGACGACTCCTCTTTCCCTTTCGCTGGGTCCTCCTCTGACTCGGTTTCCGAGTTGGATTCTCTTTTTTCCACTGATCCTGAGGCCGCTCCTGTCCAGCGACCTTGTTTTTTTTACCTTCTACAGGTCTTCCTTTAGCTGCGCCGGACACGACCACTGTGTCTAAGACACCACCTGTCGTGCCTCCCGCGGTTCCGGCATTCTTGCTGCCACTGGCCGTTCCTCCGATGGCCCTGACGTCATCCGCTGCGCCATGCGCGGCCCCGGCGTCCCCGACGACGTCCGATGCGCCACGCGCAGCCCCGGCGTCCTCGACGTCGCCCGCCGTGCCACGCGCGGCCCCGGCCTCCCCGACGTCAGCCGCACCCCCGGTGTCCCAGACGGCGTCCCCGACGTCGTCTGTCGCGCCTCGCGCGGCCCCGACGTCGTCAGCCGCACCACGCGCAGCCCCGGCGTCCCCGACGTCGTCCGTCGCGCCTCACGCGACCCCGACGTCCACGACGGTGTCCTCGACGTCGTCAGCCGCACCACCCGCGGCCCGTGGACCGCGGTACGCCGATCCCGTTCTCGTCTATCAGCGACGAGCGCGGGTTGGTGGAGTGTCCTCCTCGCGTCCTGAGGATCTGGTCTACCACCCTCCGCTGCTTCACCGGGACCCTCGTCACGTTCACCCATGGTGACTCGATGGGCCGCCGGTGTCCTCCGACCTGTGGAGCGCTTCTCCGGTGTCGTTCTATCATCGTCGACCCTCCCGCCGCCTGCCTCGTCACCCATCTCGCCTATCCCCTCTTCTGTCCATAGCGCCCTCGCCGATCCTCATTGGCGTCGGGCTATGGAAGAAGAGTATGCGGACTTGCTAGCCAACCGGACCTGGGGCCTGGTTCCCTGTCCTGGTCATGGCAATGTTGTGACGGGCAAGTGGGTGTTCACGCATAAGAGGAAGGCGGATGGGTCTCTTGACAGGTACAAGGCACGGTGGGTGCTTCGCGGTTTCACGCAGCGTCCCAGCGTCGACTACGATGAGACTTTCAGCCCAGTGGTGAAGCCGGTGATGGTTCGCACCGTTCTGTCCCTGGCTCTGTCGCGTTCTTGGCCTGTCCACCAACTGGACGTCAAAAACGCCTTCCTCTATGGGACGCTGACGGAGACGGTGTACTGCAGTCAGCTGACAGGGTTCGTTGATTCAGCCCGTCCATACATGGTCTGCCGGCTGAACAAGTCCCTGTATGGGCTGAAGCAGGCGCCTCAGGCTTGGTACAGCCGGTTCGCCTCCTTCCTGGCCTCACTCGGCTTCGTCGAGGCCAAGTCGGACACTTCGCTCTTCATCTACAGGCGTGAGGTTGACACTGTCTACCTCCTCCTGTACGTGGACGATATTGTCCTCACGGCGTCCAGCCCGGTTCTTCTTCAGCGCATGATCTCCGCTCTGCAGCGCGAGTTCGCGATGAAGGATCTCGGCCAGCTCCACCACTTCCTGGGCGTTGCGGTCGAGCACCGCCCGGGTGCTCTGTTCCTCCACCAGCACCAGTACTGCCTGGATATCCTCGAGCGAGCAAGCATGGCTGATTGCAAGCCGTGCTCCACTCCCGTGGACACCCAGACGAAGGTGTCTTTGGCCGACGGCGTCCCGGTCGCCGACCCCACCACTTACAGGAGTCTTGCAGGTGCACTGCAGTACCTCATCTTCACCAGGCCGGACATCTCCTACGCGGTTCAGCAGATGTGTCTCCACATGCATGATCCGCGGGAGCCGCATCTCACGGCAGTGAAGCGGATCCTTCGGTACCTGCGTGGCACCCACGACTACGGCCTTCTTCTGCGGCGCGACTCTGCCTCCGAGCTGGTTGTCTACACCGACACTGACTGGGTGGGTTGCCCGGACACCCGCCGGTCCACCTCCGGCTACGCCGTCTTCCTGGGCGGCAACCTCGTCTCCTGGTCCTCGAAGCGGCAGCACGTGGTGTCCCACTCAAGTGCCGAAGCGGAATACCGCGCCGTGGCCTACAGCGTGGACTAGTCCTTCTGGCTTCAGCAGCTGCTTCAGGAGCTACACTCCCCCCTCGCCCGGAGTACGTTGGTTTACTGTGACAACGTCAGCGCCGTCTACCTCTCCACCAACCCGATGCAGCATCAGCGCACGAAGCACGTGGAGATCGACCTTCACTTCGTTCGTGAGTGGGTGGCTCTCGGGGAGGTACAAGTCCTGCACGTTCCGACGTCGTCGCAGTTTGCCGACATGTTCACCAAGGGACTCCCTTCGACGGTGTTCACCGAGTTTCGGTCCAGTCTCAACATCTGCCGTGGCTAGATGTTGGGACTGCGGGGGGGGGGTGTTAGATTGTACGTGTATTAGGGGCAGTTTAGTCTTTTGTATTAGGGTTACTTGGCCCTTAAGTTTTGTGCCCCTGTATATGTATCCTCCTTGACAGCCTGTTTAGTTAATCTAATCATTTTCCCTAATCTAATTAAATCAACTAACACTAGTCTTTATCTTCACTTGCTTCCCAGACATGGTTGAACTGACCAATGTCCCATGCCACAACATTAAACATAACACCTCAAGGTAGCAAAATTAAAATTCTCTGAAGCATATCCAAACAAAAAGGAGAACTTTTTTATAATGGAAGGGGTACTTTCAGAAGAATAACACTCATATTCACTGGTATACAAAGTACCATGCATGGAAGCAAAATTCTTACTCTAATAAAGTATTGAAGAAAAAATACCTGGATATGATCAGGCCCAAGTAATTTCTGGTTGCATTTTAAAGCTTTGTGCAAGTACCTCAGAGCTACATGGACATTGCCCAAGTCTTCTTCCATCATGGCTACATTGATATATGTAGCAGCTGTATTTGGATGAGATGGCCCGCAAGTAAGACGCAGAAGATATAACGCACGCTTGACATACCTATTTTACACCAATAGTCAATACTTCGCAAATACAGTTGCAGCTAACTTAAACCATCAGTACTATACATTCTACCAGGACTATCATAAAAACAAGTATAAAAATCCAGTGTTGCACAGTCCTTTAGTTTTCATATCAATTCAATATTAAGCCGATCATAAGAAATCCAGCAAGATCACAGAGGATGAGGGATGAAGAGCAATCAACATCTGTAGATACAGATACATAGAAGTTTAAGAATTGTGGTTTTCGTCATAAGTCATTAAACATAAAATGCTAGTAGAATACTGTTGGAAATCCGATGCTGGTTCTCATTGTCTAGCAGCCCCTCTATTCCTTTTCTTATATACGGGTACATGTGTAGTCCTACTATGACACAATCCACAATCCGAAAGACTTTTTGTTCCTGCTCTACTAGGACTCTTTAACCATATCCAAAACTGCAACAACTATTTCTATCCCTAGGACTCTATTTCTTTCCTAAACTAGAGACCTAGACCAATACGGCAAGGACTCCTCAGCTCATCTGACTAGAACTCCCTACTCTAAACTGTCTAATATTCGAAAAACAAGATTAACCCTAACAAATACGACAAGGTCTTCAAAGCTCTTCTTTGTTTCAAGCGAGAATTTGACTTACTTTAGAGCCAATTCTGTATGTTGAAGGCGGTAGTAGAATACTGCAAGGTCTCCATAACTTTTCATTGTAACAGGGTGGTCAAGTCCGAGTTCCCTCTCATTGATGTCTAGGGCCTTTTGCTGATAAATAGTAGCCTGCAGTTGTTTTTATAAATATCAAAAGCTACAATAAAGAAAACACGTCTAGAAATAGCCTCTTGCAGGAATACAGGGAAAGACTCCGTACAAAAGACCCAAATGGGTCGGACCCTTCCACGGACCCTGCGCAAGCGGGAGCTACATGCACCAGGCTGCCCTTTCTTTTTACAATAAAGAAAACACGTCCTATTTCAAATTATTGTCAAGAAGGTCACCTCGTTTTTCTTAAGTTGAGTAACTATGGGCCTGTTTGGTATATCATAGAACTTTTTATCTACGAGCATATCCATTTTCTAAACACCAGTTCTCATTTTAACCTAGGTTCTCCTTACAAGGTATGATATTTCCCTGCCTTCTGGAAAATGTCTTTATGTTTTCTGGTTATATTCCATTTGTGATATTATTACTGTAAACCTTTTTCTTGCCTATGCATACCATATTCATAGTGTAACTGAAACCATATTAGTTCAGAATATCTTGAATAATCTGAAAATGCATAGCCATGGTCTTTTTTCATGTGTATACCTGATTAATATCACCAGTATGGTACAAAACAACAGCAAGCAGGCTATAAGCTCTAGCTGTCATTCGGTGATACGGTCCACATACAGTTATGTGTTTTGAAAGAGCCTGCATTCATACGTAGTTACAAAAGTTAAGCAATGTAAAAGACATTGTACAATTAAACATGAGTTTAGATAGATACCTTGGTTCCACAACTTACAGCATCTTCCAGTTTTCCCTTGTCAAGAGCAGTTTTAGAGGATTCCAGAAGTTTCCTTCCATCTGCAGATGAGCATGCAACTTGCTGTATATTGCAGAAAACCATGTTAGTGGTGTTTACATGTCACTTCCTTTTATGGCTAACAGATTTTCAAATAATATATAGATTATGTTAATCCAATTAATCAACACATATATAAAGTTACGAGTCACTGATGGTCATGACCATCATCTATGCCATCATAAAAATATAGATCTCGTTAAATTTGTTAAGCCCAAATGATTTCAGAAAAAATCTTGGTTTGTAAAGATTACCTTATGTACAGGTACCAGGCTAATAATGTCCTGCTTATGGAATGGGAAAGCGGAATCCACGATGAAATCTCGGGGTGCCAATTCAATGCCCAACTACAAGCAGACATTTGATAGAACTTACACCGAATCAGAAGAAACTTTTTGTGCACAATCCTAATTACATCAAAATAGGAGTAATGTTTTACAAACATAAAGGTAAGAATTGAAAAGTTACCTTATGGCATAGTCCTCTCAGGATAGTATATTTCCTCACATCATGGTAGTGTTTCTCTGTGAGCTCAAATTCATATCTCGTTTTCAGGAAGACCACTAGGGGATGCACATTAAGAGAACTTCAAGAGGCCTCAAATTCAGGGATGCCACTGTAAGGAAATAGGCGATGCGCTACTCTAGCAATTCGACCGTATCACCTAGGAAACATGAGAGTAAGAAGGTCATGGATCGTTACCATTAGACGCGCAGCGCAGCGGATCGTATATGCGCGTCGTAGCATATCACCGCAGCAGTAACAGCAGCGTCTCCACGGAGTCCACACGTACAGGGAGGAACGCCGTGCGTCGGTGTGCGGGGCGGCAGGGGTTTCGGCAGCTGGCCTGTGAGGGGCAGCGGCTGGGGCTGTTATGTGGTGGAGTGTTATGCCCCTAATCCTACCCCTCATATTTATAGGCGCGCTAATGGGATTTTAGGTCACATGCCCATTAGTGCCCTAATTTTTTATGGATCAAATATCCATCAGGCCTTTATCCGAATTGTTATGATTGCCTCTTGGGCATATCACCAACAATCTCCCACTTGCACTAGAGACAATCATATAGCCAAGTTTTTCAATATTCCATCCCCTTAAGTGTGTGACCCGTTAGGTTCATGTACAATCGGGTTATGAATGAAAACCGTTTTCAAACACAAGTCAGTAGAGGTACGTAGCAGTACATACTGACTCCCAAATGTACATAAAGATCATATCGTCTGAACCTAGATACATTCACATGCTAATTCCTTTGCCACACGATACCAGTCAAGCTCAAGGCGAGATACGTGCCATCCTTGTGATAGCTCGACCATTCACTCGATCAAATAGTGGATTCAATCTATGACTAACTTTTAATCATAATGATTAACTCTTTAATCACTTTGGTATGGCCATGCACTTTCAATCCAACTACCTCGAGGGGCCTAGAGATATCTCTCCTGTTATTTAGGAGGGGCAAATCCCATCTTGATCCGCACACATCTCATTCCATGCTTCATCATGTACCTGAAGACTATTTTTATGACCACTCAGTACGGAGTAGCGTTTGATAGTTTCAAAGTGCACAACTACACATAGTGAGAAACAATGGCGATCTCAGGTCTAAGAATCTAGCAGGTGTATCACTCAAGACCAACTGATGGCACATCTGTAAATAACAATCCCAACAGTGTCTCGGAATGGGTCTATCCAACACCATGTTCACTAGCATGTGTTCACATTATTAATTTGATATATCCATATCTATGACCCGTGAAACGTGATCATCAATTAATACATGTGCTAGTCTGCGTACTATCATTATCTCATATAACGATGTAGACTAGGGATCATTTTGAGTAACATTATAATTAACAAAGAGTCTCACGAACAAGTCACATACTTGATGATCAATGTGAATAATAGCTACTCAAATAGTACATAAACATAGCTATGACACAAGTCTCCCGCTACACACTAGGATCACTGATGTAAGTATCTAATACCCATAGATCTCGTGTGTGTCTCATGCTTTAATTGTGGAAGAGGCTTTGTCAACGGATCTGCCATATTCAAATCCGTATGCACCTTGCATATATTCAAAACATCACCTCGGTCGATAATCTCTCGAATCAGATGATAGCGTCGTAGTATATGTTTGGATCTTTTGTGTGATCTAGGCTCCTTTGCCTGTGCAATGGCTCCATTATTGTCGCAATAGAGATCCATAGGTACGGACGCACTAGGAACAACACCCAACTCAGAAATAAATTTTTTGATCCAAACAGCTTCCTTTGCAGCTTCAGAAGCTGCAATATACTCCGCCTCCGTCGTTGAATCTGCTACTGTGTCTTGCTTGGAACTTTTCGAGCTCACTGCCTCTCCATTGAGGCAGAACACAAAACCGGATTGCGATCTAGAGTCATCCTTGTGTGTTTGGAAGCTAGCATCGGTGTAACCTCTTACAACGAGCTCTTCTTCACCTCCAAACACTAGGAACACATCCTTAGTTCTTCTCAAGTACTTAAGAATGTTTTTGACAACTGTCCAATGAGCCTCACCATAATCTGATTGATACCTGCTCGTAACACTTAGAGCATAGGATACATCTGGGCGTGTACACAACATGGCATACATGATAGATCCAATAGCCGAAGCATAAGGAATCGCTCTCATCCTCTTTTGCTCATCAGACGTCGAAGGACACTGACTTTTGCTTAGAGTGATGCCATGTGACATTGGCAAGAAACCTTTCTTAGAATCTTGCATATTGAACCGATTCAATATCTTGTCAATATATGTGTTTTGGCTTAATCCAATTAGCCTTTTAGATCTATCTCTATAGATCTCTATGCCCAAAATGTACGCTGCCTCTCCTAAATCCTTCATTGAGAAACTTTTCCTTAATGAGGATTTAACAGCATCTAGTACTAGAATGTCATTTCCGATCAACAATATGTCATCTACATATAGGACCAGAAATATAAGTGCGCTCCCACTAACCTTCTTGTAAATACAAGGTTCTTCTACGTTCTTGATGAAACCAAACCCTTTGACCACTTCATCAAAACGTAGATTCCAACTCCGAGATGCTTGCTTCAATCCATAGATGGACTTTTGAAGTTTGCATATTTTTCTGTCATTTTTAGGATCGACAAAACCCTCAGGTTGTGTCATGTACACATCCTCAGTCAGACTCCCATTAAGAAAAGTTGTTTTGACATCCATCTGCCATATTTCATAATCAAAATATGCAGCAATTGCTAGGAGAATCCGAACAGACTTTAGCATAGCGACGGGTGAAAATGTTTCATCATAATCAACACCTTGAATTTGTTTTAAACATTTCGCCACCAATCGTGCTTTATAGATGTGAACTTTTCCATCCATATCAGTCTTTTTCTTGAAAATCCATTTGCAATCGATCGTTCTCACACCATCGATTGGATCAACCAAGTTCCAAACTTGATTCTCATGCATGGATTCTATTTCGGATTCCATGGCTCCAAGTCATTTCTCAGAGTCGGGTCCCATTATCGCTTCAGTGTAGGTCGCAGGCTCATTATTGTCCAACAATACCATGTCCTGTGGTTCCGTGGTTAGGAGTGCCAACTTTTCAGTTGCACGACGTACCCTTGTAGACCTTCGTGGGGCTGGTGTTTCATCAAGTGATTGTACAATATCTTGTACATCCTGTATAGGATTAGAGGGTGCCGAAACATTTTTAGTTATTTCTTGAATTTCTTCAAGATGCACCTTGCTCCCACTAACTCCTTTTGAGAGAAACTCTTTCTCCAAGAAGACACCATTGCGAGCAGTAAACACTTTACCCTCCATTTTATTATAAAAATAATATCCTTTGGTTTCCCTAGGATATCCCACAAATAAGCATTTGTCTGATTTGGGAGTAAATTTGTGTGACGTCAAACGTTTGACATAAGCATCACATCCCCAAACTTTGAGGAAAGACAATCCGGGGCGTTTCCCGGTCCACATCTCATATGGTGTCTTCTCAACAGACTTAGTTAGGACTCTGTTTAGTGTAAACGCAGCAGTTTCAAGAGCATAACCCCAAAAGGATAGTGGAAGATCAGTCTGGCTCATCATCGGCCTAACCATGTCTAACAAGGTTCGGTTCCTCCGCTCGGACACCCCATTCCATTGGGGCATTCCAGGTGGAGTCAACTGTGGAAGAATTCCACATTGTTTTAAATGATCATAAAATTCATGGCTCAAATATTCACCCGCACGATCAGATCGTAGAAGTTTATTTGTCTTGCCCAACTGATTTTGTACTTCATTCTGAAATTCTTTGAACTTTTCAAAAGATTCAGACTTGTGCCTCATTAGATAGACATATCCATATCTACTAAAGTCATCGGTAAAAGTAATGAAATACTGAAAACCACCTCTAGCTACCGAACTCATTGGTCCACATATATCAGTATGTATAAGTCCCAACAAGTCACTTGCCCTCTCACTTTGACCAGTGAAGGGTGCTTTGGTCATCTTCCCAAGCAAACAAGACTCGCATGTGTCAAGTGATTCAAAATCAAATGAACTTAACAAACCATCTTTATGGAGTTTCTCAATGCGTTTCTCATTTATATGACCTAAGCGACAATGCCAAATAAAAGTGGGATTTAGATCATTTCGTCAACCTTTTTTTGTATTAATGTTATAGACTGTTTTATCCTCAAGATCAAGAACATATAATCCATTCACTAATGGACATTGAGTATAGAAAATATTATTATAATAAATAGAACAACATTTGTTCTTTATTATAATCTCATAACCATTAACTTCTTCCAAACATGAAGAAGATATAATGTTCTTGCTCAAAGAAGGAATGCAATAACAATTATTTAATTCCAAAACTAATCCTGAGGGTAATGACAAATGATAAGTTCCAACAACTATGCCAGCAACCTTTGCTCCATTGTCGACCCGAACATCCAACTCGCCTTTTACAAATCTTCTAGTCTCACTTAGACCCTGCAACGATTTGCAAGTGTGAATCATTGATCCGGTATCAAATACCCATGATTCACTAGAAGATGTAGCAATATTGATTTCTATAACATTTATACCTAAAGTGGAAGTCTCACTCCCTTTCTTCTTCTTATCCTCCAAGTACTTCTTGCAGTTCCTAGACCAATGCCCCTTAGCATGACAGTGGAAGCATTCATCATTAAGCGAAAGGCCTGATTTGCCCTTTGGCTTTGAGCTTGAAGGCTCATTGGAAACCTTTCCCTTGCCTTTAGGATGCATCACACGCTTCCTATTTTTATTCTTCTTTTGAACCATCATCACATGAGTGGTGTTTTTCTTAATGCTTTCCTCGGCTGTTTTAAGCATCCCATGCACTTCAGCCAACGTTTTCTCCATGCCATTCATTTGATAATTCAATATAAATGGCTCATAGCTCGGTGGGAGTGACTGGAGAATAACGTCAATAGCCAGGTCATCGTTGAGTTCATAACCAAGTTTGTCCAAAGTCTCAATGTAACCAATCATCTTGATTACATGGGGACTGACCGGGCTACCTTCTGCCAGCTTGCATGAGAACAAGGACTTTGAGATGTTGTACCTCTCAGCCCTTGCTTGGTTCTCAAACATTCCACGTAGTCCCTGAATCATAGAATAAGCATCTGTATGCTCATACTGTTTCTATAGATCAGGGGACATTGTGGCAAGCATGAGGCAGCTTGCATTAAGCGCATCATCGTAGTGCTTCTCATAAGTCCTGCGAGTTGCGGTATTTGCATCATCGGGGAGGTCATTGGGGTATGGTTGCTCAAGAACATACTCAATTTTCTCTTGCGTGAGAACAATTCTCAGGTTACGGTACCAATCAATAAAGTTAGCTCAATTGAGCTTTTCTTTCTCAAGCACAGATCGTAAATTGAAACCAGAATTGTTACTAGCAGACATGATCTACAATAGAAAATAAATATGCAAAGTTTTAGCACTATGTTATGTAACAATCTTTTATTATCAGTTTAATAAAAGACACCACCACTATATGAGCATCGTCCTCCCTCTAACGACACATAGTGGTCCAAGATCCATATTCACTAATTTCTAGTGAGCTTTGGCTTCACTGCTAGAAAATTAGTGACATAGGTAAACAACTATTGTTAATCATATCTCTATATGATTCTTGTTTGTTGGGTGACATCCAATGCCCCGGCTCCCAACACTATGCCATAAAGCCCAAAACCGTTTTGATAGCTTTGTTGAGTAAACCAATACTATGCATGTGAATGTCCAACATTCACCCTATTCATTATGATAGATGACGGTATTTTGCTTTGGCAAACCTACCATACAACGATCAAAACAACATAGGTGCAGCTATAGGTAAATGGCATCAAATACTCAACTTTTCCGAGGGATGCTATTCTATCATGACAAAACATCCACCATATGAAAAGCATGAAAAGAATAGTAAAACATCACAGGCATACGATCATATCATATATGTGAATAGTATGGCCTTTAGGATCATAGTGGTCTCCATCAGCATGGTTCCATCATGATCTACACCGCCATGTCTCCCTTCTTATGGTGATCACCATCGCCATCATGCTTGAGGTTTCTCAATGAATATAAAAGAAGCTAATACATCTAATAGCTATCAAATAAATTACATGAGAGGTCATGCATCACAGGGCGACACGCAGGTCGTTATACAATTATGTGACAACCTCAACCCGGTTGTGTTAAATTTGCAACACGCAGGCTGCACGAATTTTACACACAGATCATCACATCATATTTAGGCCATACCATTCACATCATTCTCTGCAAAAACAAGTTAAGCGTAGAACGATGTCTATCGCGAAACAACTTAATGTTGTCACTATAGCAGACAACAACGGCGGTCCCGCTAGCTGGTTAGCGAGCGGGGGGGGGGGGGGGTCGAGGGGGGAGCCGCCCCACGCGGGTTTTAGGGCAGCGCCCTGAACACCAAACGGAATTACATACATCGCATCTATGAAATCACTATGAAAATCTCATCGAATTGATCAAATCAACCCGAATCTGATGCCTCAATTTCCATTGTGACTAGTTATCCACGAGAAGATCGGGACACATGACCGTGATCTGTTGGCTCAATCTGTTAGCTATGTACACTATTAGTCCCGATGGTGATTCCAGCCGGTAGGGACAGGTTGTGCACACAACAGAGAAGGAGCACAAACTAATCCTTTAGTCATATGATGACAATCTACGCTAACCAATTCCAAACTCCAAAAGCCGAACAATAAAAATTCATCATATCAACTTGTCTGCAGTAGATCGCATCTAAGATCCAGACCAAAAACTACGCATGTCGGCTCTGATGCCACTGTAAGGAAATAGGCGATGCACTACTCTAGCAATTCGATCTTATCACCCAGGAAACATGCGAGTAAGAAGGTCATGGATCGTTACCACTAGACGTGCATCGCAGCGGATCGTAGATGCGCGTCGTAGCAGATCAGCGCAGCAGTAACAGCAGCGCCTCCACGGAGTCCACACGTACAGGGAGGAACGTCGTGCGTCGGTGTGCTAGCACCGCGCGCGCGACAGGAGTTTCGACGGCTGGCCTGTGAGGGGCAGCGGCTGGGGCTGTTATGTGGTGCAGTGTTCTGCCCCTAACCCTACCCCTCATATTTATAGGCGCTAATGGGCTTTTAGGTCACAGGCCCATTAGTACCCTAATTTCTTATGGATCAAATATCCATCAGGCCTTTATCCGAATTGTTACGATTGCCTCTTGGGCATATCACCAACAGCCAAGAAGTAAGTTCAGTGCTGCAGCTATTGATAATGCTAGCTGCCGTATGTCTGGAATTGCAGCAATCACAGAGCGGACGATATGCTTGAATGCTCGCACTATCATCTCATGGACACAAAGGGACTGAACATGTGAAAGCTTCTCCAACTCCGAGAGCTTGACCTGAGCAAATACTTACAATCAGCATATACCATGTAACTGGAAAGCAATGACTTACTTATTGGAAACTTACAACTTGTCCTAGGGAATGCATCTGTAGACCTCTGGTATGCATGAAATCTGTTAAGGTCCTACCGTCAACAGGTGAAAGTTCAAGAGAACCAAAATCAGCAACCTGAATTATTAATTTGGTTAGTTTTTATGCTATTTAACTTAAGATAGAAATCAATTTATCTCTTACTCTCATATATTAACATGTACCAATTTATGAAGCGCAACTTCATCATAGTACTTCAAAGCCATCTCAATCAACTCTGGTGGTGCTCAAGATGCAAATAGATATAGTTGATACAATTCACTTATACTTCAACAATAGTAAACTATGAACATTAAGAAAATAAACCAAATGCAAATCATGATAAACAGCGTGCACGAATGAAAGCTAATTTCTCATATTCAAGTGAAAATTTAGTTACATTTTACATAATAAGAGAATATATGTCAAAATATTAAAGCACAAAGTAAATGAATTGTAACGAAAGAGATAGTATTGTTTACTTGGATAGAATCCTTAACCACTCAAAAGTTCAGCGCGATATGCTTCTTATTTGCCAACACCATATCATGTGAAAAAGTGTAACCTAAGGTTACCAGTGCTACATGTAACATGTATAATTATCGATGGCACTCAACGAAATCTCTGTTTAAAAAAGCGGCGCCTAGGCGCCGAGTGGTGCCTCAACGCTTCGTTTTTCTCAAAGCGACCGCTATTAAGCGGTTGAACGCTTAAGCGTTGAAAGCATGTTTTTTCGCCAATTTTGGCCGCTTATCTCATTGATTGAAAAATGCATCATTGTCATATTTAAAAATTTATAGTAGCCTGACCCACTCTAGTATTTTTATAAGCAGTCTTTCCCTACATATCTGCAATATGTTGTTGTTTCCACTGAGCTAGGATCGCACTTTCAAAAATTTATAGCATATAGTGAAATATATAGAGAGTGGACTCTGCTTTATGCGAAACGCCTAGAAATTCCTAGGCGCTGCCTAGGCGCTAGGCGGAGCTCCTCCGCTCGCTTTTCTCCACCGCTTTTTTAAACATTGAAAGAAACAAAAAGGTAGCTTATCTTAAAAGTTTTTTATAATTACCAATGGTAGGATCTACACAGTACATTGTCATGAAAAGTGATGCATCACTACCTTCTGGTGAAGCCCAGTTTCTGATTCTTTCAACTTTGTAAAGGCAGCATCAGTTAATAAATTCTTCAGCAGGCTTTCATTTTCAGGAGCACTAGATTCACCATGAGGTAATTCAACATCTGGCTTGTCTTTCTGGCTTTCTGCGGAGCTTGTTTCCTCAGTATCAACAGCGTTTTTCAAGTTCTTAAGAGCTTTGAGAGGCTTCCCTAGCCCTTCAACCTTTGTCTTCTTTAGAGATTTATCTGCTGTTTTCTTCTTTTCCTTCTCACTACCTTGTTTTTTATCCTTGTCGGAATTTTTCTGATCCTGCAAATGCTGAACCCAGCAGGCACCAAGTTCCCATCTCATAAATGATTGTTTCTCAGTTTTCTCTTTCTCGAGCTTTTTGAGACTTTCGTTCAACAGTTCCTCAACAAAAGTTTGAGCCACAATAAGTTCCTCCTGACTATGGTTTTGTAAAAGATTTGATATATTTTTCTCTCCAGCTGAGCTGCCTTCATTAAGCAGCATCCTCAAACTAAAAGAATGTACAGATGTTCATTGCTAAAAGATAAATATACTGTGAAGAAAAATAAACAAAATATGGTAGAATAAAGGAAAACATTATTCTAACCTGTTAATGTTCAATGCATTTGCACCCCCTTCAGGTTGATCAGCGATATTTGTTAGCTTGATCGAAGAACTCACTTTGGTTTTGTCGATATTGTTAATATTTGCCACTGCAATATGCCCACAGTATCTAAGGTTGATAATGCCCAAACTGTCAACATCCTGCAAATAAACAAGGCACCATAAGGACAAAATTTCATGTGGAATACAAACAAGATATTTTTTTCGCGAATCCTAGTTTAGGGAGTATACATGGGTAGCAGTGTTTTCATCAGCAGTTATTCCTTTCAAAAGATTGTCACACCCGGTTTGTCCCAAAGAACAACCGAGTGAGTATCACATGTATGCCAGGATCATTCTCTCATACATGCGATGACAAATAGTGAAGCATCATTTATTACAAGCCAGGTGTCGAATATAAATATGTCTTACAAAGCATACGTCTCGATGGACGATAATAAGTTCATAATATGTAAATAAAACAGCAGCGGAAAATAAATCTTGTGGGCTCCGTCACAGGCATTGTCCGAGGGACTCCATGAACCTAGAATCCTTCTTCGGGACCGAAGTCTTGGTCATTGAACACCACATCATCCCCTTGACCTGAGCAGCAATTTAAACCAACAAATATGCAAGTTTGAGTACCGTGGGTACTCAGCAAGTGTGGGAAAGTTATGTCATGCATGGCCAGAGCAAGGAGAGGTTGAACTCATGGTTAAAGCACTACGCAATTAATACCTATCACCTTAGCTTATTAAGCACCTACATTACTACACAGGTGAAATGGTCCCAATCTCCCAACCCATCATCAGAATCAAATAACCATAACATCAATTCCAATGTTAAGCTCCCCGCTTAACATCCTCAACTTCCAAAGCCATCAATCCTCTAATCATGAATAAGTCCAAGCCGCTCTTGACCGTGAGCACAGCTGTCATGACAGTTTTGACTCTGCAGAGTTCGCACCACTGTACCCACATGTAGTGATTTCATCCCCCGTTGCCGGGTGGACTAAAAGAACCTCCATTATGCTAGTGGCCACGAACCACATTCACACTTCCCAGGTGTGTAGCCAGGAGATCACTACGAAGCCTTTACAAAGGGTTTCCCGACGAGCGTGGGCCCACTGAGGTTTCACCCCTAACAGCATACAAGAGGCTCCAACCCCGCTGCAGTGGCCCCCTCTTGAGCCTTGCGGTTCATATGGTAGTCCAGCTGACACCTATTCCCCGCACCATCCAACACACCCATACGACACCGGTGATACACCTAATTAATTGGCCAAGCTGCCCCATCTCAGCATGTGGTTGGCACGGTAAAGCCAGGTTACATGCTCCATGAACCGGTCCTTAGGATCCAGGCAAGTACTAAACACAAACCCGAGTCTCATGCACCCAGCACCAACCAAATCATCCAACTTTCCTCGATCCCTGCCTCTATAACTCATAATATCTCATTCAAGAGTAAGGTAAATAAATTGATGATCTCATATCCCAATTATCCCATTCTAAGCATGGCTAAGCATAAGCATATAAAAAAATGTCATGATAAAATAAATCCCAACCCAAGCTACAAGGAAACAAGGTAATGCAATTCTAGGGAAACTTCCTAGCATGGGTTTCATATTTCAATTGACAATGCAAATAATTCTATCTACACATCCTAGTATAGGATCAAAGTGGTCAAGGACACTTGCCTTCTTCCTACTGCTCTGGGAATGGAAAGTCTTGGTCTTGGAAGGGGAGAACTTGCTCTGGGGCAGGTTCTACTCATGCCAATACACATAGCAAAAGAAAACACAATCCATAAGACATAGTTCACACTTTCACTTTATACAAACCACACATACATACCTATGAAAGTCATTCACATTTCTAAGTGTTGTGGTTACTCTACATGTGTTGATTTTTGTCCTAAATTCACCTTTAAACATAGGTATATTATTTCTAACTTCTATGTTCAGATTTCTATTTGCACACTATATATGAAGTTCCAATTTGAACAAATTCTTTATATTCAATTATAACACTTCTTAACCACAAAGTTTGTATAAAAGATATTTTCCTATTCCAAATAGGTTTTCAGATCTTCCACCAAATCCTAAACTGAAGTTTTTTTTTGAATTTGGAGACTTCATTTATCATTTTCTAATTATGCATACCTATTTCCTATATTTTTCAGATTTATCTTCTATGTCTAAAAGTGAGTTTTAATATTAAATAGTAGGACATATCTTCTAAACAGAATAGGTTCTGTTCCAAAATATTAAATAGTATATTTTTAAAATTCTCCTCTGATGTGAGCTAATTTAAATTTATTTTATCAGTTTTCAGAATTATTTCCTAGCCTAAAAAGGTATTTCTAGAACTAATAAATATGAACAACATTTAGACAGATTCATTTCAACCAAAAATCTATTCTTAGTTCATTCTAAAGTTTTTCAAGTGCTAGGAGAGTTTAAATTTGAACTTGTACATATGTTTGACTTACCTTTTAAATTTAAATCCTAGTCACATATTCAAATTTCTGAATTTAATATCATATAGGGTCAAAAAGGTAAATCCACCCTACTACAGGGTCTAATTTATTATTTTACAAATTTCCAGGGGTCTAACTACACATAACAGAGGAGTTTTGCTAATTTTTATTAAGTCCAGGGGCTAAAACTGATTTTTAAATGAATTTACACGAATTCCTGAAGTTCCAGGGGCTAGATCAGAAGTTTCCGGGGCTAGCTCGTGTTTTCTGAGATCCCCAGGGGGTAGCGCGTAAGAATCCCGGCTTTTATAACGCGGGGCTGACGTGGATCGTCCGATTTAAAACAGACGGCTCAGATTAGATCGCCGAACCGGTACGCGCGGGTTTTAATTCTACCGTGCGATTTAAAATAGATGGCGCACAAGGGGCCACGTCGCCCTAGTCGGAGCCAGCCCGCGCTGCCCGGCGGCGCGCGGCGGCAGGAGGCGGCGATCTTGCCGGAGATCCTCGGATTTTCGTCCATACTTCCTAAGCCCTGGAAGGCGGTCGGCGACGAGGTCCGAGGTGAAAACGCGGTGGTGCTC
The DNA here is from genome assembly GCA_030760725.1 of Neostapfia colusana. Taxonomy (NCBI): domain Eukaryota; kingdom Viridiplantae; phylum Streptophyta; class Magnoliopsida; order Poales; family Poaceae; genus Neostapfia; species Neostapfia colusana. The sequence goes on along the minus strand of JASWHV010000009.1, from coordinate 33,775,438 downwards.
GTCGGAGCTGTGTCTAGAGCGCAAAACACCGGATTTCCTTCACCTGGGAGATTCCCCGGAGGCGGTGGAACATGATCAGCACGTTAGATCAGGAAATCCGAGCTAGGATCGAAGGAAAACGGCGGGAGAAGCTTCGGTTCTCACCGGGAGGAAAAACAGCCGATCGGGGGGGGGGGGGGAGGGGAAACAGGGCGATGCCAGCGTTTATATAGACGTGGGAGGGCGGCGGTCTGTTGGGATCGAGCTGGAGACGTCCGGGACCAAAATTCGGGCTGGGTACGCGGGTTTCCGGGGTTGGTTGCGATCGGGTGCGGGGAAGAGTCCGGGTGGTTGGCGCGAGCGGGAGGTGAGGGGTGGGCCCCGCGTGTTAGTGAGAGGGAGAGAGGGCGTGCGGTTGTGGGCTGGCGCGGGGAAATGGTGGGCCGGCTGGTGGGTTTTGGCCCACTGGCCGGTTGGGTTTTCTTTTTTTTCCTTTTCCTTTTCTTTTCTGTTTTGATTTGAATTTGAATTCCAATTTGAATTTGAATTTCTGCACCACATGCAATACGTCCAAATATTTTTAAATTCCCTTCTTAACAGATTTTGGGGTGTTACAGCTCTACCCCCCTTAAAAGAAATCTCGTCCTCGAGATTGGTGGTTCTAGGAAAACAATTCCGAAAACTATGCCTTAAGCTCGTCTTCTCGCTCCCATGTGGCTTCCTCTTCTGAGTGATGCTTCCACTACACCTTGAACATCCGGATTCTTTTATTCCTGGTGAGGCGTTCCATTGTCTCCAAAATCTTGACCGGTTGCTCAGCATAAGACAAATCCTCTCGTACGTCAACCTCATTCATGGGTAACATCTCTTCAGGCGTCCTTAGACATTTCTTGAGCTGTGACACATGGAATACATCGTGCACATCCGATAGGCGAGCCGATAGTTCTAGTTGATATGCCACTTCGCCTTTCCTCTCCAGGATCTGAAAGGGTCCGATGTATCGAGGTGATAACTTCCCTTTCACCTTGAACCGACGAAGTCCTCGGATAGGGGACACCTTGAGATAGACATAGTCCCCCACGTTGAAAATAAGCTCTCTTCTCCGTACATCGGCATAACTCTTTTGTCGGTTCTGTGCCATCCTCAAGTTGTTGCGGATTTCCCTCACTTTCGCCTTTGCTTCTTGTAGTACCTCGGGCCCAAACATTTTACTTTCCCCCGTTTGGTTCCAAAATAGGGGAGTTCTGCACTTCCTCCCATACAAAGCCTGAAATGGTGACATCTTCATACTAGCCTGATAGCTGTTGTTATAGGAGAACTCCGCATACGGTAAGTTCTGATCCCAACTCCTGTTGTTCTTGAGCGCACACACTCTCAACATATCCTCAAGGATCTGATTGGTTCTTTCCGTCTGTCCGTCAGTCTGGGGATGATAGGCAGAACTAAAATTCAGATGAGTTCCCATGGTTTCATGTAACTTCTGCCAGAACCTTGAGGTGAACTGTGTCCCTCGATCTGACACTATCTTCTTTGGCATCCCATGGAAACATACGATCCTTGACATGTACAATTCCGCCAACTTGGATCCGCTGTAGCTTTCTTTCACGGGGATGAAATGAGCTACCTTGGTTAGCCTATCGATGATGACCCATATCGAATCGTATCCTAATTGGGTTCTGGGTAGTCCCACTATGAAATCCATACCTATTTCTTCCCATTTCCATTCAGGAACTTTGAGTGGTTGCAATAATCCCGCGGGTCGTTGATGTTCTGCTTTCACCAACTCACATGTGTCACACAGGGCAACATGTTCCGCGACATCTCGCTTCATGCCATACCACCAATATCTGCTCTTGAGGTCATGATACATCTTCGTACTTCCAGGATGAATGGAATAGTCGGAATCATGAGCCTCCTTCAAAATCAATTGACGGATCTCCTTCACTTCAGGCACACAGATTCTTTTCCCATGCCACACCGTACCTTGTTCATCCTCTCTGAACCCAGGGGCTTTATTTTCCTTGATGAGTCCTCTAATCTCTTGTATCTTCTCGTCATTCTTCTGACCATTGCGGATGTCTTTCTCTAATGTGGAGTCCACTTCCATGGCGATGGCCTCACCATTATTCACCAGACATAGATTGAGTTTTATAACATCTTTCTTCAAGTCTGCAGGCATGTCCTTCAAGCTCAACCTATTGACCTGTACCTTTCGACTTAAAGCATCTGCCATGACGTTCGCTTTCCAGGATGATAGTTGATGCCCACATCAAAGTCGTTGATCAGCTCTAACCATCTCCTTTGTCTGAGGTTGAGATCTGGCTGTGTGAAAATATACTTTAAGCTCTTATGATCCGTATATATCTCTGTCCTCTTCCCCATCAAGTAATGCCGCCAAATCTTCAACGCGTGTACCACTGCAGCTAGCTCTAGGTCATGTGTAGGATAGTTCTTCTCGTGTTTCCGGAGCTGCCGGGACGCATAAGCCATGACATGCCCCTCTTGCATGAGAACACATCCCAACCTGTTTCCAGAGGCATCGCAGTACACCAAAAAGTTCTTCTGCATATCTGGCATAACTGGCACTGGGGCTGTTGTCAATCTTTTCTTCAGTTCCTGAAAACTCGTCTCGCACTGCGGCGTCCATGTGAATGTGATTCCCTTCTCCAACAGTTCGGTGAGGGGTCTCGAAATCTTGGAGAAACCCTCGATAAACTGTCAATAATACCCAGCCAATCCTAAGAAGCTTCGAACTTCCCCGACATTCTCAGGGGTCTTCCACTTCTGCACATCCTCGATCTTGGCGGGATCTACGGAGATTCCTCCCTCCGAGATTATATGTCCTAAGAAAGGAACTCTCTTCAGCCAAAACTCACACTTGCTCAACTTGGCATATAGTTGGTGTTCTCTTAGCTTTTGCAACACCAACCTTAGATGTTCCTCATGTTCTTCTTCATCTTTGGAGAAGACGAGAATGTCATCAATGAAAACCATCACAAATTTGTCCAGATATTCCATGAATTCCTTGTTCATGAGATACATGAAGTATGCCGGGGCATTAGTTAGCCCGAAAGGCATGACAGTGTATTCATACAGTCCATACCGAGATACGAAAGCTGTCTTTGGAATATCTGTTTGCCTTATCTTAAGTTGGTGGTATCCCGACCTGAGATCAATTTTCGAGAACACACAAGCTCCCCTCAACTGATCAAACAAGTCTTCAATGCGGGGTAATGGGTACTTGTTCTTGATGGTTACTTCATTCAACGCACGGTAGTCCACGCATAGCCTTTGGGTCCCGTCCTTCTTGGGCACAAATATCACTGGAGCTCCCCATGGTGAGGAACTAGGACGAATGTACCCCTTTTCTGTCAATTCTCTTAAATGTTCCTTGAGTTCTTCCAGCTGTTTGGAGTCCATCCGATAAGGTCTCTTGTATATCGGAGCTGTTCCAGGCACTAGCTCAATCGCGAATTCCACTTCACGATCGGGGGGCATACCTGGCAACTCCTCCGGAAAAACATCTGGATATTCCCTGATGATCCTGATCTCCTCCACTTCCACCTCAACTTAATTGAGTTTAATGTCCCTCCTAGGCTCTTGTATGGTTATGAACTTTACTTATGTGCCACTAGGGTGAGTTATTTCCACCGTTCTTGTCGAACAATGGATGATTCGATGTTTGGTCAACCAATCCATACCCAAAATAATATCTATCCCTTGTGAGTCTATCACTATGAGGTTTGCAGTAAACACTACCCTATTAATGTCTAGATTCACCGTGGGACACACTTGTCTTGTCCTTATCTCTCCCCCTGGAGAGTTTACTGCTAGCATATGGTTCATTTGTGTTGTTGCTAGATCATGTTTCTTAACAAACCCTTGAGCAATGAACGAGTGGGTAGCACCAGAATCGAACAACGGGGTTGCAATATGTAAATTGGCAGGAAACTTACCAATTACCACGCCAGGTGCCTCTTGCGCTTCCTCCATGGTCACGTGGTTCACCCGTCCTCGCATCATATTCTGCTGTTGTGGCTGCATGGGCTTCTTCTTTGGGCACTTATGGGCGTAGTGCCCCACTTCACCACAGTTGAAGCATTGCACCCCAACCTTAGGTGCCTGGCCTTTGTTGTCTTGGGGTTGGTTCGGTGGTCCTTGTACTGCTGGTCGAGGTTGATATGTGGGACGAGGCTGCTGTACAAACTGACGTTGGGGCTGGGCTGGTGCCGACGGAGGCCTGAAATTCAGGTTGTACCCTCTCGGTGCTGAGTAGGGTACCACAGCACGGCTCGTCTGCCCTGCGGGTGGCTGCATCAGTCGTGGGCGTGTGTTGCTACCCGAGGCTTGGTGTGACCATCCCGCCTTCCTCTTGTTTTCATTTTCCAAGGCCTTCAGCTTCCTCTCCACAACAAATGCTCTGTCCACCATCTTTTGGAATCTTTCATACTCGTTGGAGGACATTGCACACTGCATTTCCGCTGTAAGTCCTTCCACAAAGCAGTCCTGTTTCTGCTCATCAGTCTCGATGTCCCGTGGTGCATAACGGGATAGTTGGGTGAATTTAGTGAGGTATTCCCTCACAGTCATGTTTCCTTGCTGCAGCCCCAAGAACTCCTTTCTCTTGTTTTTTAGTTCACCCCTTGGTATGTAATGGTTGCGGAAACTACGCTTGAACTCTTCCCAAGTGATGTTCTCAGGGTCATGATGGGCGGCCACGTAAGCGGTCCACCAATCAGCAGCAGGTCCATGCAATTGCTGAGAGGCAAACAGCACCCTCTCATACCCTTGGCATTGTATGATCCTCATTTTGCTCTCAATGGTCTTCAGCCAGTCATCTGCCTCCAGAGGTTCAGCAGCACTAGCAAACTTTGGAGGTTGAGTCCCTAGAAACTCACTCAACCTTGGTTGGCGTGGTGCAGCTTGTGGGGGTGGAACTTGGTGCAAGTTGGCCACCACTTGAGTTAGGCTCTAGATGAGCTGATTCTGATTTTCAAGCATTTGGTGGATGGGATCAACTCCTTCACGGCGACCACCCTGTCTTGTCCTCCAGAAGGATGAGGGTTGCCGGCCTCATCGTTGTTGTTGGCGGGGTTGGCACCACGACCCTTTCCTCTTCCGGCCATCTATCATGATCAATCAAATGTCAATTTAAAGCATTACGTACTAACTTCCCAATTTTCTTGTTTAAACTTTAAAATTTTGAGACCTTATTATATTTATATTTTCTGAGGGTTTCATGTCTCACGCGAAAATAAATGCACTCTTAATTCATAGGGGTTCACACATCAAAGCAAAGCAACCCAAAGACGAGGTTGTGGACAAATGCCCATGGCTTCCGCAACTCACGTCACACACCAAACATTAACACACAAATAACCAAGGTATTGACTCACCTACTCGATAACTTGCTGAAATAAGGGAAAGAACTCTAAACGACTCGTATCACTGAGCTGGCTCTTCGGGGTCTTCCTCATTATTGCGGCTGCCCTCTGACTCCGCTTTGGGCGGGGAAGTTGCTGGTGGAGAAGTGCGGCGACGCCTGCTCGCCCGGCGGTCTGGGGAGTCAGGAGTCCATGTGTCATTCACGGTGACACACAGTTCATTCCCATCTCCTCTTTCCCTCGCCCTCAAGCTGGCTCGAAGCAACGCCTCAGTCTCCTTCAGGGTGTCACGAATATCCTGAAGCTCCTGCTGGCACTCTTGCAGTCGAGTGCTGAGCATAGCAGCATCCTCCGAGCACAGGTCCATGTGCTCATGGGAAGTCCCCTGCTGCACTGGCGGGTACTTGTACTCCGCTGTACCACTCTCACGCTGGAGGACATACATGTACTCAGTCCTGTCCAGGTGGCGACGGTAGATGTAACTCTAGCAGGTGATGGCCTCCCAGGTGACATCCTTCTCGGCATCAACCTGTGTCGCTCGACAAGCTGGAGAGCGGTGGACCTTGAGTACCTGATTTTCATGGATAATCCTCATTTTTGAACTCCATTCTTTCCGCTTCTCACGGATGGTCCGGGTGGAGCTGTAGTGTATGATTAGCTTGCCCGTATTGCCGGCAGCATGGAGCATACACCGAAGGCGGCGCAACAAGCCTCCTAGTGCCAACCCGTAGGAGTGGTACGTCACCGGACGGTTCTCCTCTCTCAGGGCAAGGGCAACTATAGGAACTCTCCCTCCGGTGGACTTGCTAGCGGTGCGGATCATGCGAACCATCTAAAACATAGAGCATTTAAAATTAAGTTAGATCAGGGTTTAAACAAAAATTGTATTTTGAATAAAAGTTAGGGTAAGATGAATAAAGTGACCCCATTAAATAACACCTTCGACCCACACTTTTGTAAAATAGTATTTAAGAAAATAAGGTCCTTAACTACGTCCATTTCTACCTAGGTCCACGTTCCTACGGGCAACCTTGGCTCTGATACCACTTCCGTCACACCCGGTTTGTCCCAAAGAACAATCGAGTGAATATCACATGTATGCCAGGATCATTCTCTCATACATGCGATGACAAATAGTGAAGCATCATTTATTATAAGCCAGGTGTCGAATATAAATATGTCTTACAAAGCATACGTCTCGATGGACGATAATAAGTTCATAATATGTAAATAAAACAACAGCGGAAAATAAATCTTGTGGGCTCCGTCACAGGCGTTGCCCGGGGGACTCCATGAACCTAGAATCCTTCTTCGGGTCCGAAGTCTTGGTCATTGAACACCACATCATCCAACAAATATGCAAGTTTGAGTACCGTGGGTACTCAGCAAGTGTGGGAAAGTTATGTCATGCATGGCCAGAGCAAGGAGAGGTTGAACTCATGGTTAAAGCACTACGCAATTAATACCTATCACCTTAGCTTATTAAGCACCTACATTACTACACAGGTGAAATGGTCCCAATCTCCCAACCCATCATCAGAATCAAATAACCATAACATCAGTTCCAATGTTAAGCTCCCCGCTTAACATCCTCAACATCCAAAGCCATCAATCCTCTAATCACGAATAAGTCCAAGCCGCTCTTGACCGTGAGCACGGCTGTCATGACAGTTTTGACTCTGCAGAGTTTGCACCACTGTATCCACATGTAGTAATTTCATTCCCCGTTGCCGGGTGGACTAAAAGAACCTCCATTATGCCAGTGGCAACGAACCACATTCACACTTCCCAGGTGTGTAGCCAGAAGATCACTACGAAGCCTTTACAAAGGGATTCTCGACGAGCGTGGGCCCACTGAGGTTTCACCCCTAACAGCATACAAGAGGCTCCAACCCTGCTGCAGTGGCCCCCTCTTGAGCCTTGCGGTTCATATGGTAGTCCAGCTGACACCTATTCCCCGCACCATCCAACATACCCATACTACGCCGGGGATACACCTAATTAATTGGCCAAGCTGCCCCATCTCAGCATGTGGTTGGCACGGTAAAGCCATGTTACATGCTCCATGAATCGGTCCTTAGGATCCAGGCAAGTACTAAACACAAACCCGAGTCTCGTGCACCCAGCACCAACCAAATCATCCAACTTGCCTCGATCCCTGCCTCTACATAACTCATAATATCTCATTCAAGAGTAAGGTAAATAAATTGATGATCTCATATCCCAATTATCCCATTCTAAGCATGGCTAAGCATAAGCATATAAATAAATGACATGATAAAATAAATCCCAACCCAAGCTACAAGGAAACAAGGTAATGCAATTCTAGGGAAACTTCCTAGCATGGGTTTCATATTTCAATTGACAATGCAAATAATTCTATCTACACATCCTAGTATAGGATCAAAGTGGTCAAGGACACTTGCCTTCTTCCTGCTGCTCTGGGAATGGAAAGTCTTGGTCTTGGAAGGGGAGAACTTGCTCTGGGGCAGGTTCTACTCATCCAATACACATAGCAAAAGAAAACACAATCCATAAGACATAGTTCACACTTTCACTTCATACAAACCACACATACATACCTATGAAAGTCATTCACATTTCTAAGTGTTGTGGTTACTCTACATGTGTTGATTTTTGTCCTACATTCACCTTTAAACATAGGTATATTATTTCTAACTTCTATGTTCAGATTTCTATTTGCACACTATATATGAAGTTCCAATTTGAACAAATTCTTTATATTCAATTATAACACTTCTTAACCACAAAGTTTGTATAAAAGGTATTTTCCTATTCCAAATAGGTTTTCAGATCTTCGACCAAATCCTAAACTGAAGTTTTTTTGAATTTGGAGACTTCATTTATCATTTTCTAATTATGCATACCTATTTTCCTATATTTTTCAGATTTATCTTCTATGCCTAAAAGTGAGTTTTAATATTAAATACTAGGACATATCTTCTAAACAGAATAGGTTCTGTTCCAAAATATTAAATAATATATTTTTAAACTTCTCCTCTGATGTGAGCTAATTTAAATTTATTTTATCAGTTTTCAGAATTATTTCCTAGCCTAAAAAGGTATTTCTAGAGCTAATAAATATGTACAACAATTGGACAGATTCATTTCAACCAAAAATCTATTCTTAGTTCATTCTAAAGTTTTCCAAGTGCTAGGGAGTTTAAATTTGAACTTGTACATATGTTTGCCTTACCTTTTAAATTTAAATCTGTCACATATTCAAATTTATGAATTTAATATCATATAGGGTCAAAAAGGTAAATCCACCCTACTACAGGGTCTAATTTATTATTTTACAAATTTCCAGGGATCTAACTACGCATAACAGAGGGGTTTTGCTAATTTTTATTAAGTCCAGGGGCTAAAACTGATTTTTAAATGAATTTACATGAATTTCTGAAGTTCCAGGGGCTAGATCAGAAGTTTCCGGGGCTAGCTCGTATTTTCCGAGATCCCCAGGGGGTAGCGCGTAAGAATTCCAGCCTTTATAACGCGGGGCTGACGTGGACCGTCCGATTTAAAACAGACGGCTCAGATTAGATCGCCGAACCGGTACGCGCGGGTTTTAATTCTACCGTGCGATTTAAAATAGACGGCGCACAAGGGGCCACGTCGCCCTGGTCGGAGCCAGCCCGCGCTGCCCGGCGGCGCGCGGCGGCGGGAGGCGGCGATCTCGCCGGAGATCCTCGGATTTTCATCTATACTTCCTAAAACTTGGATTTCATGGCATACAACTGTAGAGGGGAGGTCGGGGATCTCACCTCGGGGTTTTTCTTGAGCTCGGAGGCCCTGGAAGGCGGTCGGCGACGAGGTCCGAGGTGAAAACGCGGTGGTGCTCGTCGGAGCTGTGTCTAGAGTGCAAAACACCGGATTTCCTTTACCTGCGAGATTCCCCGGAGGCGGTGGAACATGATCAGCGCGTTAGATCAGGAAATCCGAGCTAGGATCGAAGGAAAACAGCGGGAGAAGCTTCGGTTCTCACCGGGAGAAAAAACAGCCGATGGGGGGGGGGGACAGGGCGATGCCGGCGTTTATATAGACGAGGGAGGGCGGCGGTCTGTTGGGATCGAGCTGGAGACTTCCGAGACTTCCGGGATCGAGCTGGAGACTTCCGAGGGTGCGCGGGGAAATGGTGGGCCGGCTGGTGGGTTTCGGCCCACTGGCCGGTTGGGTTTTCTTTTTTTTTTTCTTTTTTCCTTTTCTTTTCTGTTTTGATTTGAATTTGAATTCCAATTTGAATTTGAATTTCTGCACCACATGCAATACGTCCAAAAAATTTTTAAATTCCCTCCTTAACAGATTTTGGGGTGTTACAAAGATTCCTCTCAGCAAGAGGCTTAGAGTCTATTCCTGTGGCTCGGCTTCCATCTATCTTAGTGTCCAACTTGCAGCTTGCATCTGAAGAATCTCTTGTGACAGTGATGCTAAAGTTTCCTACTGTCTCAGTATGCAAAATTTCATCCATCTTGGTTGATCCCGAAGCCTCTGTACTCTCAGTTACATGCCTTACAGCTGCAATGGCTCTAAAGATGGCAACATCTACAAAGAGACTGTGAAGTAAGAATGCTCTCCTGTCACGTAGTTCCCTCTCCTCCGCAGTTTTGCAAGGCATATATGTGAGATACAGGAATTCATCTGCCCAAGGTAACATGTCGCTTTTGCCATCTCTTCCCCAACCACCTCCACTACCTTCCCATGTTTCATCCTCAGCAGGAAGAGGAGGAAACATTGACGGTGACTGGGCAGCAACTGGAGGAACAAGCCATGTGTTCGCCCGAAACCCGTAAGGAAAATTTCCAAACTGCAACATATGAGAAAATGCAACTAAGGATATAGCAGAATAGGAGATAAGTTTATTCAACAAAGATGAAAAATACGTAATAGTCAGGTAACAGAACAAACGACTAGTCACATAAGTACAACACTCTTGCAAGACTTTAGTGCTGAACTAAGGTGCTAATCTGAAATCAGAACGGCACTAGAGTGGGACCAGTATTAAAGAAGCAGGTAAGAAAGTTACACATATCCGTAGATAGGAAAAGTACTTACAGAAGGTTTGAACAAAATCAAAGTTCATATTTTCTCTGAGGTAGGGGTGAAAACGGTCGGAAAAATAGTTAAATCGTTTTCATTTTCATATATATTTTCGAAAACGGAATCGGAAACGGATATGATATCAGAAATATCAGAAACGGATACATCGGAACTGAAATGGAAACATGTCGATATCGGAACAGTTTCAATTTTTTTCGGAAACAATATCCCAAAGGCCAAAGTATTATCATCATTATTTAAAATTACATAAGCAAACCATGATAATAACTCCACACTAGCAAGCGCGTCGGACGTTGGAGGTCTTGCCGCCTCGGGGCCGGGGTGACATGGTGATAAGGCTCAGGGCGGTGCAAGCGCAATGGGATTAGGGATTTAGGGTTCGGTGCTCCACTACTCTCGGCGTCTTGGGCCGTTAAGCATTGGGCCAAGGCCCGTTGCTATTTTGAAAATGAAAACAAAAATTATTCAGAAATTTCCAAATAAATACAGAATTCTGAGTATTTGGTCAAAAATCTGCCCAAATCGTTTTCGTTCCGATTTCCAAATTTTTATTTTTGGTTTCCGACCAATTTTTGAACAATTCCGTTAAAAACGGAAAATGGTTTGAAAATTTTCGAAAACGGTATCAGATGATACGGGAAATTTTCGTCCATATTTCACCCCTACTCTGAAGCAAAAGTAAATAAAAACTTAGGAATCAAGCTTTTTTATTATCAATAAACAGACATTCCAATGGATTTCGAAGCATAATGTAAGGGCTCAAGTTTTGCATACACTCAAATTGTTCATCACGCCCCACAACCCTCATTTGAGGAAAACTTATGAATACATTTGAAGAGCAAGTAAACACCATCAACATGGTCATTAGATGATAAACTCACAAAATGCAAAAGTGATACTTCCCACATGCATCATATAGAGGCTGAGCATATGAAAAACTTCTACACCTTGCTAAGGATGCTCATGCCATGTTTCACCCAAATCCAAAACCTTTTGAGATATTTTTGAGTATAATTAGAAAGAGACTAGTTTGAACTAAATTCAAATTCAAACTCCTTTCATCCCATGAATTCAGAAGTGAGATTCATATTCACAATCAGCACATTTTTGTGAGCTCACACACCAATTTTCACTCCATTTGGAGTTGATCTTGACATGAGCTAATTTGACTAAATTCAAATCAAATTTAAATTTCAGTTCACATGTGTTGCAAATTCAATCAAACCAATTCCACAATTTGATCATTTTACAAACCAAATCCCAATTTGGTTGAATGATCAACTGACCAAGGGTAGGAAGGTCTCTACTGTTTTGAGCAGTGGGGAAATTGAATTTCAGAGGTTAAAATTTGAAAGTGGGGCCCTCTTGTCAGCCACACTAGCGAGCAATCGACTGAATCAACCGAGTACTCAGTTTCTCGGGCTGCAGCTGAGCGCGCCACCGAGCCACAGCGCCGGCCAGCAGCTGCTTCGCTCGCACGCGCTGGAGGCCACTGCTCGGCGTCTTTACCGGCGCCCAAACCCTCTCTCGGATATTTCACCGATCACAGCTCGTTTGCATCGTCCCCGAACGAAAGAACCTCACCACTCACCCGAGCTCTCGGTTCCACCTTTGCTCAGTCAAACCAGTGGTTGTCACGCCGAGCTGAGGCCGCAACCGAGTTCGCCGATCCTTGCTCGACGTTCTCGCACTGGTTCCAGACCGTGACCGACCTTCCTCGAGCTCCACCGCGCCATTTCTTCGTCCTCGGTTCAAACCGAGCCGCCGCCACGGGAACAACTCGTCCGGCCAACACAGCCCACCTTTCCCCAAGCTATGAACAGCAAAGAGGTTCGTCATAGTTCCCTCTTCCATTACCGCAAGCTCCGGTGGCGTGACATGAACTGCCGTAGCCGGAATTTTACGGTTTTGCGCCGGTGTATAAAAGAGGCCATCGGAACACTTTGCAAAATTCGGGCTACACACCGCACCACTCATCACCTAACTTAGAGGACCACTTCTAGATGTCCGTGCGAGTCCATAGGATCAGAAACCTCGGAGAACCATCGTGTATAGCCACTGTTCTCCAAGTTTTGCTAGTATTTTTGATTTCCGACCTAGGTCGCACGGTGACATACTAGTTGGGACCGTTTCTGAGCTCATCTGAGTCCATGACGACCTTCCCCAGGATGCACTGATGCTCTACGACCTTTTGCTCGATCCTTTGGGGTGCTAGGAAGCCCGACCGACATGGCCGAAGTTCTTCCGAAGCCGCTGCTCATCGCTGGCCATGTTCCGGTTGTTATCATGTCGAGCTAAGGCCAGCACTGTGTTCCCTGTGTGGGATTAGGCAGAGGCGGCAAAAATCTCGGAGTTTAGCGCACGGCAGAGCCCCTCCAGTGAGCACTCTGGCTAGGGGGGTGGCGGCCGAGCTCGGGATGTCGAGAGGTTGAAGAAACCCCCGGCCCCATGCGTCAGCAGGTAGATATTTAAACCAGGGGATCAGCTATGGCTCCGGATCGTTTGTGGCTGCATGCCAAAAACTCCGTAGCCCCGTCTGTCAGTCGCTGAGGAGCCGACACGTAGCCTCGGTCCCACGCGCAGCAATTTAAACATTTCCCCGAATTTCAGATTTTAGTTCAAACTCCGAACCCACATAACTTTAGTTAGGAAACTTCAAATCGAGTGAACCAAATTTGTTGGATTCAGCTCTCTGAGTAATTTCCAACAAATCAAGTTTCACTTTATGAAAATCCTTGTTTCTTCAGAATTAATTCCTCAAAATTTAAAACTATTTAGAATTTTAACTGGAGAACCCTTTAGTGGAGAATTCTGAAATTTGGCCAGAATGTTCACCATAATATCACTGAGCTACCATAAAAATTTCAGATCCATTTGAGCTCATTTTATTCACCTAATGGTGTGATTAATAAAACTATTCCAGAGAAAATGGAAAATGTCCAGAAACATTTTCAGATTTTCTCTGAAATTGTTTAGCTCATATCTTGGGTTAGGAATCTTCAAATTAAGTGAAACCAATTCCATTAGAACATTTGAAAAATCTAGTTTCCATAAAGTCATGGGTTGCTCCATGAAAATCCCTAGAACACCCTAAGAGCTCCAATTTAGGCCAAATACACAATTATTTGTGGAGGGCTCAAATGAGCTTTGCTGCAAATGAAATTTAGCCAAGTCTCTGTTTAGGTTGTATCCAAATCACAGTAAAAATTTCAGAGTCGTTGGACCTATCTAGCAATACCTATAGTCTTAACAAATTCAACTTCAAATTCAAATGCATTCAAATTGACATATACATATGTTTATCTCAAGTAGTCGCTAAGGTTGAGGAGGAGCCAGAAGTCTTAGACTTCATAACTCTGGAGAAACAGCTAGCCTACGACCAACAGTAGCAAGGCAAACTCCGGTTTGCATTAACCTTTTATAAACTTTATTGTTTTCAGAACCTACATTGACTATCCACCTTACTTATGCATTAGAGTCTTGATTGAAAACCCAACTGCATAGCCAAGAAAACCAGAGATTTTGGGCTTAGGTTTTTAAACCTAGTATAGCTACTGCAATTCTAAGATAGTGTAGGATTCGGGACAAGTCGAGTAGTTGGAACTGCTCGCGAGAATAGGCTAGAGGCACACTACTCGGGTAAAGATAGCAAATGAAACACATGGTAAGAAAAATGAGACTGAGCGGAGAGTAAGGGCATCAGGACTTTGGGGCCTGGGTGTCGTAGCTCCGCTTGTGTCGATTGAGGACCGAGCCGTGTCCTTTACAACTTACATTCACATTTACACAGTAATCCAACATGTAGAAGTTTCATGTATAGAAAAGACGGGTGAGTCTTGCTAAGCCATCGTGCTCACTGCTTGTGTTTGAAGCTTTTGCAGGGTGTTATGAGGAGATTCCGAGGAGACAGACTCCCGAGAGGGCAACCCCGTCGAATGGGAGTCGTGCACGCCGCCGTGTTAGTGTGTGTGCGTGCTAGAGGGAACATGTTCATGGTCTGAACGTGAACTCTGTGCTTAGTCTACGCCCGTGAGTGTGGACTGAACATATTTTGTTGTAAGCATATCTATAAACTCTTTTATGTATAAAACTTTGCTTCCGCTTTGTACTTTTAATGTGTGTTATCCGGTGTTGTGCAACGCAGCACCCCTCAGCGTGATCCGGGCTCGTCAAGGCCGTGAGGCCCTCGCAGCGTGGTATTAGAGCTCGCTTGAGTTTTAACGCACTAAAAAGGTCATTTTTTTCAAAAAATCGGTGAGGAACGAGTTAGTAGCCCATATAAGGATCTTATTAGTGTATAGAAAGCGGCAATACTAACCTAGATGCTTATGTCAAAAAATCATGCATCTCGAGACGTCATATGTCTTGGGGGTGCATGTAAGTGCTGTCCACCAGTGCGCACAAGCTAAAGGGTGGAGCCTCACGGGTGGCAGGTAACCCGGCCAACTTTAGTATCCTCTACGACTCTTCATGTAGTTTGGGGTATTCGAGCAACGTCCTTCCCTGGCATGCTATGGGCAAGTTTGGGAGACCCAGTCACGTGGTTAGTAACATGAACACGTAGCTCAAAGCATGTTTGGCTTGAGAACAACCGTGCGAGTGATGACGGACGTTTGTATCAACTGTATTGGGACCGGGTTCGGTGTGCAGCCGAGCCCGACGATTGTGTGAGTTATTTACAGGTAGTCTAACCACGAATCGGTAGACGAGTAGCACACATGTGCAAGAGACGTTTAGTGCCACTGAACCTAACAAGCCGGCTAAGTCCGGTATAGATTTTTCTCTGTGAGAAACGTAGTACCCGCATGAACTGTTGACACTTTGACGTCACACCCCACTAAATGATCAACACCATTGTAAAGCTTGAAAGTTTTGGTCCAGAGCACTAAAACTGTGACTTAACTTCTTTTCTTAATCAGGATTATCAAAGTAAACAAGTTTTCAACTTATAGGATATTAAGGACAGAGTCCCCTGTTTTCAGCTGAAATAATGCTGAAGTTAAACAGAGGTTAGAGGTTGAGTTATTTCGAGGTTAGGGTCATATGATACATTTCTATAAATCTTTGGAAGAGCTTCACAACTTTTCTATTGATGTCCAGAAGTGTTTCATCCCTTAAATAGTCGAAAATGCAGTAGAGTTGAAACTGTCCAGAAAACAGGGCAGAGCAAATACTCTCTGTAACTCTCTGTAAATTGAGCATAACTTTCTAAATAAAAATCCAAAAATAGAAAATGTGGTAGTTCTGAAAGGTTTACGAGATGAGCTACAACTTTGTAACAGAAAGTTTTGTCAAATTTGATAGAATTAACTGGAATTCTTGGATCAAATCAGTACCTCGAGCAGGGAGGTGCTGTCCAATTTTATACAGAAATCCGGTCAACTTTGACATATCATAACTTTTGAACCAGGACAGATCTAAGGCCAAGCAAATACTTTCTGGAAAGCTATTGAAGTTAGCTTTAACTTTGATGGTGAGTTCCAGAATTGGTTTTGCCTTTAGCATGGTCTAAATCAGGTTGAAATGGAAATTGGTCAGGGCTGTCAATTTGGACAACAAACCAGCAATAAAGTTTGCTCTAAGTTTGAGTTGTGTTTCCAAGTTTTATGAGTTCAATGACATGTTTTATGTTATAACTCAACGATTCACTGTTAAAATGCATATTTGACCTTTTTCAAATATATTTCCACAGATGACAGCGGATAACCAATTGGAGAACGGATGGGCGGTACCCCACTGTTCTCAACACAGTGGTTATCCGGAACTGCTGAAGCAAATGCTTCAATATTTCGGATACGTGGAGATGCCGCAGTACCTTGCAAAGGAAGAAGGCGAGGAGGGGAACAAGACGTGGACCATCCATGTTAAAGTTCCTGTAGGACCTACGCCACCCGGTTGGGCACCGTTCACCGTCACGGTGAGAGGTAGACAACGGGAGGAGATGTGGCAAGTGGCAGCCCGCGACACCATGTCGCGTTTCTGCCAGCTACACGAGAGAGGGATGGAGAGCACTCCATACGCGCTTGTTCCGGTGGAGGGGCGAGCTAATAACGTGTGGAGGGAGAGGTACTTCGAGGCAACAGATCCGGGTTGCCCAAGGTACAACCCCGCGGAGGCAAACCTCAGCCTCCAGTTGAGAGCAGGAAAGACCGTGATGGACAGCCAAGCTGTCCATACGGATCGTCTTGCCGTGGAGCTCAAGGAGAGCACCAGCCGCCGAGACCATTTCGAGAGTGCTCACAGCGCACTCCGTAATGTTCTCCTTCCGACGATAAAGCGACTGAACGAACAACACAATCAGTTGCGTCGTCTGAAGAAGACGAAGAAGAAAAGCCACGTCAACATCACGGCTTTGCAGCAACAAGTGCAGTGACACGGCCCCACAGCCTTGTCGAGACAGGATCACGCTGAGGGGTGCTGCGTTGCACAGCACCGGATAACACACACCAAAGATACAAAGCGGAAGCAAAGTTTTATTACATAACGAGTTTATGAACATTTTTACAACAAAATATGTTCGGTCTACACTCACGGGCGCAGACTACGCATCGAGTTCACGTTCAGCCCGTGAACGTGTCCCCGCTAGCACACACGCACACTAACACAACGGCGTGCACGACTCCCACTCGACGGGGTTTCTCTCTCGGGGTAACGTCTTCTACTCAGGAGTCCCTTCCTTATAACACCCTGCAAAAAGCTTCAAACACAAGCAGTGAGCACGATGGCTCGACAAGCCTGACCCGTCTCTCCTATACATGAAACTTCTACATGAGGCTTTACAAGGTACATGAGGTTAATAAGCTGCAAAGGACTCGGCTAATTATGTGAACCTTACTTTCAAGTTTTAGCTGCAAGTTGTGGAAAACCTCACGCTAAGACACATGAGAGAGCCGCAATCAAACAAGAAACACATTTCTCTCATGTACTTTGCCCAGGGTCGAAAAGAACTTTAATTAGCTCTAAACTACAGCAAGTCATTAATAATCAAATATAGCTTTCAATCAACAACTTTTATATGACTCTAGCCTGTTCTTGCTACGTCACGGCACAGTGAATAAGTGGTACTCACTGACCATGAGGGACGGCAATTATAATCGATTTACATCTGCAGTGTTACCCGAATAACCCGTCACGTACGCCCGTACTCGATGTTGCCTACAGCAACCATCACGGACGTCGTACACAACCACCTTTCACCTGTCAGCCAAATATTGAACCGGTCCTATCGTCTCGAGCAAGAGGTCTCTGCGCGCGCATCTGCAGTGCCACCAGCCGATTTACACCTCAAGCTCTCAACCTACCCTCTGGACGACAAGCAATGCCTCAACAACCAGCTACCCGAGTTACATCGGTTTCCTGGTTCCCATATATCCGGAAGGTCTTCGGTACTGTTCTAGCTTGTTCAACAGGCCCGCACATGGCTCGGTCCTCAATCGACACAAGTGGGGCTATGGCACCCAGGCCCCAACGTCCTGCTGCCCTTACTCTCCGCTCGGTCTCATTTTTCTTGCCATGTGTTTCATTTGCTACCTTTACCCGAGTAGTGTGCCTCTAGCCTATTCTCTCGAGTAGTTCCAACTAATCGACTTGTACGGAATCCTACACTATCTTAGCATTACAGTAGCTAAACGAGGTTTCAACACCTAAGCCTAACCCAGGGTTTTCTTGGCTATGCATTTGGATTTTCAAACAAGACTCTAGTGCAAAAATTAAGTGGGTGCTCAAAGTAAGTTCTCAAAACAATAAAAATTGTAAAAATGGTTTAATGCAAACCGGAGCTTGCCTTGCTGCTCTTGGTCGTAGGCTAGCTGTTCTTCTAGAGTGACGAAGTCTAAGACTTCGGGTTCCTCCTCAACCTTAGCGACTACATGTAATAAATACAAATATGTGTCAATTTAAATGCATTTGAATTGAAGTTAAACTTGTGAGAGCTATAAGTTTAGCTAAACAGACCTAATGACTCTGAAATTTTTACTGTGGTTTGGAAACAACTTAAACAGAGACTTGGCCAAGTTTCATTTGCAGCAAAGTTTATTTGAGCTCTCCACAAATAATTAGGTAATTGGCCTTAATTAGAGCTATGGGGTTTTCTGTTGTGGATGCGTTTGTGGGCCGCTAATATGGTCGGCGTGGGGCCCACAAAGCCCACAACTAGGCCGTCCAGGCCCTGCAGCCGCACCAAGAGATTTTCTGGAAGATTTCATTAGATAAGGAAGGATTTAAAAGAATAAAGGAGTTATAGATTCAGTTTAGTTTAGATAGAAGGTAATAGATTAAAGAAGGAAATAAAGGATTAGAAAAGGAGTCCTGATCGTTTGGGGGATTGTCCCCAACTGACCAGAAGGAAGCCGCACAGCAAGGGGGGCGTGCAGCCAGGGGGGCGCATGGCCAAGGGGGGGGGGGGGGTCATGTCCCCCCTATATAAGCAGCCCCCCTCCCTCTTGTATTGAGCATCTGAAAATAAGAATTACCCTTTGGGGCTGTTCTTCTCCTTGGATCACGGTGGCTTCGAACCCTAACCCTAGCCGCCGTGATCATCTCCCTCTTCCCCCACGCTATGTGCTGCGCAGCTGCCCCCACGCCTCCTCGCTGCTGGTTTCCCCCTTGCGCAGCCCTAGGCGCAGCCAAGGGGCCTCCTCCCTCCCTGTTCTTCAGCGTTTGGTATCTAGAGACTCCGGGGCAGCGACCACGTCCGGCCCCGTGGACGATTCTGGGACTTTCACCCTCCAAGATCTCGGAAACATGATGAGCAAGATGATGGGGCAGATCCACACCATCAACAAGCACTTGGACCGCCACGATATGCGCCTTGCACACATTGAGAAGGCACCGGAGTGGGAGCTCTCCGGTGACGAGGACCTGCAACAACACACACCGCAGGGCAGCAACCTCCCCCGCAGCGGCAGCAGCGGCGGCGGCGGTTGCGGCGACAACGACCACTACGGTGCCAGGCACCCCCCGGGGCGCCCAACCCTCGACGACAGCAGGTTGCGCCGTCACCAGGTCAATTTTCCCAAGTTCGATGGGGAAACAGATCCTCTGCCCTGGCTCACCAAGTGTGAGACATACTTCCGAGGGACACGTACGATGCCAGAAGAAAAGGTGTGGCTCGCGTCTCTCCACCTGGAGGGTGTCATGGCCGAGTGGTACACTGCTCTAGAACGCGACTGTGGTATCGTGTCCTGGGAGTGGTTCGCGGACTTCGTCAACATGTGCTTCGGGCCTCCGCTCCGCTCCAACGACCTGGCGGAAATTAAAGATCTCCGTCGTACTGGTACGGTTGAGGAGTACCAGCGTCAGTTCCTGATCCTTCTTTGTCGTTGCGAGGACCTCAGCCAGCGCCAGCAGATCAACCTCTTCACAGCTGGCCTCGGCGAGCCACTTAGAACGGATGTGGAGCTGCAGTTTCCCACTAATCTACAGACCGCCATGAGTCTGGCCAGAGCCTTTGAACGTCGACTTGCGGCAACAACAGACAGCGGAATACAGAAGAGTGCCACCTCTCAACGCTCTACGCGCTCTTCTGTTGTGTCCCGCGCCTCTACCACGGCTTCAAGTGGCGGTTCTGCAGCACCCGCCCCGACATCATCGACAACGGCATCTTCTCGCCCGCGCTTAAAACGCCTTACGCCCGATGAGATGACTGCTAAGCGGGCAAGCGGCGAGTGCTATCACTGCCCTGAGCGGTACACACCGGACCATAAGTGTTCCGGCAAAGGAATCTTCCTTCTGGAGCTTGACGACGATGACGACGTTGACGAGGCCATTGCTGATATGGGAATCTCTCTACACGCCCTGACCGGCATCAACCTCGCCAACACAATGAAGCTCCAGGTCTATGTCCACGGAAACCTGCTGACAGCATTGGTCGACACAGGATCCACTCACACCTTCATCAGGGAGCCACTCATCAAGGAGATCGGCCTGATGATGTTGCTGTGGCCAGGCGTCGGTGTCCTAGTCGCCAACGGCGACTCTATCTCCTGTACAGGCATCTGTCCACGTGTACCCTTGATGATTGCAGGAGATTGCTTCGACGTCACATGCTACGCGCTTCCACTGGACGGCTTCGATCTTGTTCTAGGAGTTCAGTGGCTGCGGTCTTTGGGACCCATTATCTGGAACCTTGAGGACCTCACGATGAAACTGTGGCGCGGGGAACGTGAGGTGATCTGGACGGGGCTGCGAAGTTCAGCCCCAGTGTGTGCCTCTCTAGCACCACCTACTGATATGATGGGCGCCCTCCTGGATGGCTTCCAGGACCTCTTCGACGAGCCACGCGGTCTTCCTCCTGCACAGCGTCACGACCACCAAATCAAGCTCCTGCCGGGCACGGCTCCAGTAGCTGTCCGGCCGTACCGCTACCCCCAGCTTCTCAAAGACGAGATTGAGAAGCAGTGCGCCGAGATGCTTCACCAGGGCATCATCCGAGAATGCACATCTGCATTTTCCTCGCCAGTACTGTTGGTCTAAAAAGCCGACGGCACGTGGCGCTTCTGCATCGACTACCGCGAGCTCAATGCCAGAACTTTGAAAGACAAGTTCCCGATCCCGGTGGTTGACGAGCTACTGGACGAGCTTCGCGGCGCGAGGTTCTTCACCAAGCTTGACCTCCGCAGCGGCTACTTCCAAGTGAGCATGCACCTGGACGACATCAAAAAGACAGCATTCCGAACTCATCGAGGCCACTATGAGTTCTTGGTGATGTCGTTTGGCCTCACCAATGCGCCGTCCACGTTCCAGTCATTGATGAACGACGTCCTCGACCCCTACATCAGAAAATTTGTGCTTGTCTTCTTTGATGACATATTGGTGTATAGCAGGTCCTGGGTCGAACACCATCAGCACGTCAAGCAGGTGTTCTAGACACTACGGGCAAACAAGTTGTTCCTGAAGAAGTCTAAGTGCTTCTTTGGCCAGGAGACGTGTCCTACTTAGGACACATCATATCTGCTCACGGCGTGGCAATGGATCCGACCAAGGTGGAGGCCGTGGAATGTTGGCCTACACCTCGGTCCTTACGATCCTTGCGAGGCTTCCTCGGGCTCACCGGCTACTACCACAAGTTCATTGCAGGGTATGGTGTGGTGGCCGCACCCCTCACCGACCTCCTAAAGCGGGAGGCATTCCGCTGGACTGATGATGCGCAGGACGCCTTCTCCCAACTCAAGCAGGCGCTGATGACAGCGCCTCTCCTTCAAATGCCAGACTTCGACAAGCGCTTCATCATCGACTGCGACGCGTCTGGCGCTGGCTTCGGGGTGGTTCTACACCAGGGCGACGGCGCCATAGCATTCTTCAGCCGCGCTGTAGCGACTCACCATCATAAACTACCGGCGTACGAGCGTGAGCTGATCGGCCTTGTGAAGGTCATACGCCATTGACGGCCTTACTTGTGGGGCCGCCCCTTCACTGTTCGGACTGATCACTTCAGCCTGAAATACATCCTGGATCAGCGACTCACGATGATTCCCCAACATGCTTGGCTGAGAAAACTTTTTGGTTATGATCTGCAGGTTGAGTACCGACCGGGGCGCTTGAATGGGGCAGCTGACGCCCTGTCCCGCTGCGACGAGGAAGACATAGCTATTCATGCCATATCCGCGCCAGTCTTTCCCCTCTTCGACTCGCTTCGCGCGGAGATCGCTACGGACCAGCAGGCGCAGCAGCTATGTGCTCAACTCCGGGAGGGAGTTGCACCTGCTGACTGGGCCGAACGTGACGGCCTTCTACTTCACAAGGGGAAGCTATTCGTTCCCGACAAGTCCTCCTTGTGGCCCTCTCTCCTAGCTGAGGCGCATGATGGGGGCCACGAGGGTATTCAGAAGACAGTGCATCAGCTGCGCCTCTCCTTCTACAACCTGTCCTTGCTACGACGGGTGCGTGAGTATGTCCGCGGGTGTGCCACGTGCCAGCGCAACAAGACTGATCATCTTCATCCAGCCGGCCTGCTACAACCGCTGCCTATACCTTCGAGTGTCTGGAGTGATATCTCCATGGACTTCATTGAAGGCTTTCCGAAGGTTGGTGGGAAATCAGTGATCTTGACGGTGGTAGATCGCTTCTCCATGTATGCCCACTTCATTCCCCTGAGCCACCCTTACAGTGCTGCATCAGTGGCACGAGCGTTCTTCGACAACATCGTACGACTACACGGCTTTTCCTGCTCTATTGTCAGTGATCGCGACACCATCTTCACCATCCTCTTCTGGTCAGATTTGTTCCGGCTAGCCGGTGTTCGCCTTCAGCTCAGCTCGGCCTTCCACCTGCAGTCTGACGGCCAATCTGAGGTCGTCAACAAGATCATCACTGTGTACCTCCACTGCTTGGCTGGTGACCGACCGAAGACTTGGCTGCAGTGGCTTCCTTGGGCTGAGTATTGCTTCAACACTTCCTACCAGACGGCCCTCAAATGCTCGCCCTTCAGAGTGGTCTATGGCAGGGACCCTCCAGCTCTTGTTGGTTATCAACCGGGCATATCTAGAGTAGCAGCAGTGGATAAACAGCTAAGGGATAGGGATGAATTCTTAGCTGAAATCAAGAACAGGCTTATACAAGCACAAGTCATCATGAAAATCTATGAAGATAAGTTCCGCCGAGAGGTGGAATTTCAGATTGGTGATTGGGTTTGGCTGCGGCTTCATCAGAGGACAGCTGTGGGAGTAATGGCGACGCCTTCTTCAAAGATTGGACCAAAATATTTTGGACCATATCAGATCATTCAGCGCATTGGGACTGTATCATAAAACTTCAGCTGCCTCCTCAAGCAAGGATACATGATGTCTTCCATGTGTCCTTGTTGAAGAAATTTGAAGGTCCTGCTCCCATACAGGTGGTGCCTCTACCACCGCTTCTCCATGGACGTGTTGTACCTACGCCTGAAAAAGTACAAAGGGCGCGCTTGAACAGAGGTGTCTGGGAGTTACTCGTCAAGTGGGCAGGACATTCCGAAGCTGATTCATCATGGGAGCAACTAGAATATTTCAAGATGAAGCACCCCTCCTTCAAGCTCGAGGACGAGCTCTTTGTCAGGAAGGCGGGAAATGTTGTGGATGCGTTTGTGGGCCGCCAATATGGTTGGTGTGGGGCCCACAGAGCCCACACTAGGCCGGCCAGGCCCTGCATCCGCACCAGGAGATTTTCTAGAAGATTTCATTAGATAAGGAAGGATTTAAAAGAATAAAGGAGTTATAGATTCAGTTTAGTTTAGATAGAAGGTAATAGATTAAAGAAGGAAATAAAGGATTAGAAAAGGAGTCCTGATCGGTTGGGGGATTGTACCCAACCGACCATAAGGAAGGCGCGCGGCTAGGGGGGCGTGCGGCCAGGGGGGCGCGCGGCCAAGGGGGGGGGGTCCTGTCCCCCCTATATAAGCAGCCCCCTCCCTCTTGTATTGAGCATCCAGGAAATAAGAATTACCCTTTGGGGCTGTTCTTCTCCTTGGATCACGGTGGCTTCGAACCCTAACCCTAGCCGCCGTGATCATCTCCCTCTTCCCCCACGCTACGTGCTGCGCAGCTGCCCCCACGCCTCCTCGCTGCTGGTTTCCCCCTGGCGCAGCCCTAGGCGCAGCTAAGGGGCCTCCTCCCTCCCTGTTCTTCAGCATTTTCATGGAACAAACCATGACTTTCTGAAAACTAGATTTTCAGAGGGTTCTAATGGAGTTGGTTTCACTTAATTTGAAGGTTCCTAGCTAAAGATATGAGCTAAACAATTTTAGGGAAAATCTGAAAAATGTTTGTGGACATTTTCCATATTCTCTGGAACTGTTTTATTAATCACACCATTAGGTGGATCAAATGAGCTCAAATGGATCTGAATTTTTTATGGTAGCTCAGGGATATTTTGGTGAACATCCTAGCAAAATTTCAGAATTTTCCTCTAAAGGGTTTTCCAGTTAAAATTCTATACAGTTTAAATTTCGAAGAACTAATTCTGGAGAACTAAGGATTTTCATGAAGTGAAACTTGATTTGTTGGAAAGTACTCAGAGAGATGAATCCAACAAAGTTTTGTTCACTCGATTTGGAGTTTCCTAGCCAAAGTTATGTGGGTTTTAATTTGAACTAAATCTGAAAATCGGGAAAATGTTTAAAACACTGCACGTGGGTCCCACGCACAGTGCCTTCATCTACCTCCCGCCAGCGCCCGAGCGCGCGACGCACAGCGACGGTGGCGCGGTTTGTTCTCGGCCGTTACTGCCTAATTCTCGACATGATTTCTTCATACGTGACCCTTGGAGCACGGCGCACACGCCGGGCAACTTCTCGTGCCTTGACATCGCCGGGAACATAGTCGGCGATGGTGGCGGCGGAACATGTGCTCGGTTCCGACGGTGCTAGCTCGTCTCGGTGGTGAACACGATCAACCAATGGGTCGCAAAGCACCACTGAGGCACGGGGAAGCTAACCCTGCCCTCCTCTTGGTCGTAGATCGCCGGGAAAGTAGACTTCACCAGCGACCCGAGCCGTTTTCACCGGCGGTGGCCAAAATCAGGTGCTCTGCTCACTGGGTTGATTATCATCGCTAGGATTTGGCTGAGGTAACTGTGAGGTGCTACTCTAGCTTCAGCTCGACCAGGATTTCCATTGATCAAGTGATCGAGATGAATTTTGAGTTTTGGTTCTCGGTGGTCTATACGGTGATCATCGGAAAAATTGAAATTCCGGTTAATCGGCGCTAAGAGGGAGCTAGGGAGCTCGGGGAGAGCTACTAGACTTCGATGCTAACCTCAGAGACCACTTTTCCGTGCTGGAGAAGCTTAAAGCTGCTCGGACGACGGCGTCGAGTCGGAGGAACTGTCGGGTTGACAGAGCGGTGGAAGATCGGCTCGGACAAGTTCAACAGAAGCTGATCACGAGCAGCTGAGGGCGGTAGCACGTCGAGCAAAGGTCGGCGGTGCTGTTTGTGGCCTCAGCTTGCGGTGGGAAGGACTGCTTTGGCTGGTCGATGGCGGGGTGGTGAGTTGGGGGTGTGCGGCGACTTGCTTCGGTTTCTCAGTGCAGGAAACGTCAAGGCAGCGTGAAAACCGGCTGCTGCCGTCGGCAGCTTGAGGCTAAATAGCTGAGGACATCGGTTTGCAGCTGTGATCCACGATCAGGAGCTGGCAGCGGCGTGCAGCACCGTGGCGATCGTGTGGGCGCACGCAAGACCGAGTCTCAATGACTTCAGACGGTTCACTGGCTTGTGTGGCTGACAAGTGGGACCAACTCCCCTTTTAACCTCTGAAATTCAATTTTTCCCACTGCTCTAAATAGTAGAGACCCAAATACCCTTTGACATTTGAATTATCTACCAACTGGCCATTTGAATTGGATAGAATTCAAATTGTGGAGTGTTTGAATATATTTTCAGCACATATGCAGTTTGAAATTCAAATTGAGTTTAAATTTGCTAAAATTAGCTCATGTCAAGATCAACTCCAAATGGAGTGAAAATTGGTGTGTGAGCTCAAAAAAATGGTGCTGAGTATGAATATGCCTTCCACTTTTGAAGTCGTGGGATAAAAGTAGTTTGAATTTAAATTTGAGTTCAAACTAGCCTCTTTCTAGTTATACCCAAAAATACCTCAAAAAGGTTTTGGATTTGGGTAAAATTTGGCATGAGTATTCCTAGCAAGGTGTATGAGTTTTCCATATGCTAAGCCCTTATATGATGCATGTGGGAAATGTCACTTTTGCATTTTGTGAGTTTATTCTCTAATGACCATGTTGATGGTGTTTACTTGCTCTTCATAGGTGTTCATAAAATTTCCTCCATTGAGGTGTGTGTGGTGTGATGAACACTTTGGATGTCTGCAAAAACTTAGCCCCTTACATGCAGGCCTTGACCGAGCAGAACGAGGTCCTAACTCAAGAGTGTGATGACGCTATTGAGGAGAGCCAGGGCTGGGAAGAGGACTACAACCAGGCCATGGACGAGGTGCATGCGTTGCAAGACCTCGTTTCTCCGGTAGTGGGCCTACCGATGGTAGGTGCCGTACCCATGGTTTTGGGTATCCCGGCGATGTGGGAACCTGAGCCAGAAGAGGAGGTCATGGGCCCTGAGCCACCAACAGAGGTAGCGGAGGAGGACGACCCGCAGGAGGTTGAGTTCTACTCTGAATAGTGAGTTACCATTGCCAAGTAGGGCAGCGAGGGTGGTATGTAAAAACTTTTGTAATCGGTGACGTCGTGTAGACAGTAGCATGTGTATAGGTAGTGACGACATGAGCACGACTTCTTGGGGATCCGAGAATAATGTATCTTGTATAAAGTTTATGCTTTATCAATATATGTAAATGTTGTGCAAGTTTATTCATGTGTCACTGCCATATCTATTGTTTTCTATGGAATTTTTAAGAACGACATGTGATGATCGCTGCTGTTTTGAATTTCAAAATGACTCGCACTCATGCCAACCTAGAGGTTGGGGGTTCGAGTCAGGGGGGAGAGGCCTCCCAACAGCTCCTCGGGACAGCAACAACCGCGACCGCCACCGCCAACGGTTACATTAGCCGACATGGTTGCGGCCATGGTGG
Source organism: Neostapfia colusana (assembly GCA_030760725.1). Classification (NCBI taxonomy): domain Eukaryota; kingdom Viridiplantae; phylum Streptophyta; class Magnoliopsida; order Poales; family Poaceae; genus Neostapfia; species Neostapfia colusana. The sequence continues at coordinate 33,748,478 of JASWHV010000009.1, read as the reverse complement.
GCTCACATCAGCAGCACACGGAGTTTCTGCAAACTCTTATTGCAAATACGTCTCGACCAGAGATGCGTCAAGACCGAGAGAAGCGCCAACAAATCTCCTACTCCGATTTTCTGGCTACTCATCCGCCAGTATTCTCAAGAGCGGATGAACCCCTCGATGCGGACAACTGGCTCCGCACGATGGAGATGAAATTCTGGCTGCTCCAAGTGAGTGAGCAGCGCAAGACTCAATTCGCGTCCCAGCAGCTTCAAGGGTCCGCGAGCGCTTGGTGGGCAAACTTCCGTGCCTCACAACCCACCAAGCGAATTATGACCTGGGCGGAGTTCTGGACGGGCTTCAGGGCCTATCACATACCGCCGGGTCTAATGAAAAGGAAGACGCAGGAGTTCCTTCGCCTGCAGCAAGGCAGCAGGAACGCGCTAGAATACTCCAGGGCGTTCAACGATCTCGAGCTCTACGCTTCATATCACGCTGATACCGATGAGAAGCGGCAGGATCACTTTTACATGGGCTTAATCCGCTCCTGAAGGACAAGCTGGCGATGTTCAATCGCGGAAGACTCAATGACATTATTGATGCTGCGATTATTCAAGAGGACTCCAGAAAGGAGTTAGCGGTGGCGGAGAAGAAGCGAAGCGCGCCGCATAGCAGCAGAGATGGAGGTGGTCCTCTCCAAAAATACCGGATGGTGTATCGCTCACCATCGGGTCAACGCTGGGAGCCACCACAGCGGCCGATGCAATTCCGAAGGCGGTCATATTCTCCACCGGCGTTCTGGCCGGCATTACCAGCACCACCTCCACAGCAACAACAGCAGCAGCGGGCGATGGCGCGTGCGTTTGCACCTCAGCAGCGCATGCCGGGCTTTCGTCCCCCATGCACGGGCCAGTTGTCAACCGCATGCTTCAAATGCGGTCGCCCAGGACACTTCGCCAACAACTACCCCGAGAGGCAAGGCGGCAGAGTGGCACCACAATTTCCGGGGAGGAATCAGCCCCGGAACCCCATTAATGCGCGGCGGGCAAATCCTAAGCGCGGCACCGTCCACCAACTCGCCATAGAGGACGTGCCGGAGGGGGAGCCAATCCTTGGGGGTATGTTCCAACTCCACCAGCATCCCGTCATAGTTTTATTTGATTCAGGTGCCACACATAATTTCATTAGCCAAGCTTTTATTGATAAACACAACTTGCAAATACTACCCACCGAAAGTCCTTACTTGATTTGTTCACCGGGTGGGAAAATTTCAGCAAGTATGATGGGTCGAAAGCGCCATTATGCTTAGGGGGTAGAGTATACCCTACGTCTCTCATAGATTTAGAGGGACAAATGGTCTATGTCATCTTAGGGGGTCGTGGTTAACCCGCACCGGCGCTGTTTTAGACACCGTCCTCCGAGTCGTGCATCTACACCTAGAAATGCACGAGTCTCACTCATTATTTCTGGACAGTCCAGAATAAAACTTCCAAGTGTATACAAATCCACCACCTGTTGGAAATCCGAGTTAATTTCCTCTCTAATTTCTTCTCTTTTTCGTTGATTTATTCTCAATGGGGGGACTGTATATATAGCGAAATTACAGAGTCCTAATCTAATACTACATAGACTCCTACTCTTATTTGACTTGGACTCTATCTCTAACTCTAATTACTCTAGAAAAATGGGATTATATCTAACAATCACCTCCTAATCTCGTTTTTCTAGATCACACTCACACTAATTAGGATGGAGACACACTTCCACCCTAAACACGCATTTGGGGCGGACACTACACCCCCAGGATGGTCACTTCACCCTGCACACACTAGAGGATGGGCACTACATCCCCCCGAGATGGGGACTACATCCTGGACATGAATTTGGGTTGGGCACTACAACCATGGAGTGGGCACTACACTCCTGACGTGGGCACTACACCTCGAACACTCAATTTTGGGATGGGCACGTCTTTATCCCTAGGATGGTCGCATCTTCATCCTGCACACAAATTCGGGTTGGTCACATCTTCAACCCCAGAATGGGCTCATCTTCATCCTGCACAAGCATTCAGGTTGGTCACATCTTCAACACCAGGATGGACTCATCTTCATCTTGCACTTGATCTCGGAATGGACGCATCTTCATTCCGACCACATACTGAGATGGTCACATCTTCATCTCGGGCACACCTTGCATTGGTCTGCTCTTCCTCACGTGACAGAGCACCCAATATTCTTCTTCTTCACCTTCATCGTCATGGCGCTAGCACCTTGGGTCAGTGATCTCGTACTCCTCCAAGATCCATCCCGTGCTACGACGCTTCCCGAGTTATCCACACATGTAGAAACAGAACTTGATCAAACGCCATTGCACCATGACTCCCATGTTGAAAATCGACTTTGTACACTTGGTCGCGCTATGCTTCCAGATGCCGCCACCGCCGGACCGCTGTACTCGAGGCTTGCTCCGCCTGCGTAACATGAAGAAGTATCCAAAGTCGCGCAGGCCGCAGTTCGCAAAAGGTCTCACGGCGTCACATCATAGAAGTCCGCTTCTATCACAACGCCCGCCTTGCGTGGTGGAAAACCACACAGCTGTGGTCGGAGAAAGTGAAGCACTATCTCGTCCTCCGTTGGGTTGAAGTTCGAATCATGTGCCATATTCTGCGTATACCTCCTTGGTTGTGAACTGACACTTGACCAACACAAGAACACACAGTCCAGCCCAGCCCAGTTACTTGACCCAGCCCGATCGGATTCTCTTGATCTCCTCTGGCCCACCTCAGCCCAGCCAGCCCAGTTGAGCAAACTTGGCCCAACAGACCTAACCCAGCAGGCATATTCTTGCCCAAATCCTAGCAGCTCCTTCACCTCACAGCCGCCGCTTGCAGCCTCGTGCTCCCGCTCCCACGCAGCGCCCCTCCAGCCTTGGCGGCCTGAGCACCTCTTGTCGCGCCGGTCTTCTTTGTTGGCTAGCGCTCGCCGGTCAGGCCCGACGGCGCCCTGTCGTGCTTGCGGGGTGCACGCAGGCCCAGCACCACGGTTCGCTCGAAGACGTGAGCGAGGCGTCGGTCCTCCTCCTCGTCGTCTCTCGCCTTGTACGGACTTGGCATCACCCCGCGCCGGACGAGCCACCTTCTTCGACATGGCCGCCGCCAAAGCACCCCACGGCACCTGCGCCTGCCGTCGCCAGCCACACAGCCGCCGCCGAGGACGCCTCCCGCGCCTGCCTCGTGGCATCTTCTTCGTTCTCCCTGGTGCGTCACTTCCTCTCCACGGGTGGATCTGCTCCAGCCCTGTCCGTCAAGATCCATGGCCACCTTGTCGTGATTCACTGTCGATTGCTTCCCCGGATTCACCTCTCAAGCTCACATCCACCTTTGCGCAGAAGCTGACCTCGGCCGGCTCTGGCCCCAAGCTCGCTCGCCCGTGAACCACTCTGGGCTAGTTTGGCCGCCCCCGAGAGTCGTCCTCCCGGGGGCAACACAAGGTTAGGCCTTGAACCCTAGCTATGATGCCAATTGTTGGATATCTGGGTTAATTTCCTCTCTAATTTCTTCTCTTTTTCATTGATTTATTCTCAATGGGGGGGCTGTATATATAGCCCCAAATTACATAGTCCTAATCTAATACTACATAGACTCCTACTCTTATTTGACTTGGACTCCATCTCTAACTCTAATTACTCTAGAAAAACGGGATTATATCTAACACCACCATCAGATTGGAAGACATTCCAATAGTCCGTGAGTTCGCAGACGTGTTCCTAGATGATTTACCGGGGATGCCACCCGACCGAGAAGTGAAATTCAAGATTAAACTTGCACCAGGAACGATGCCAATATCCCGAGGGCCGTACAAGATGGCGCCAAAGGAATTGGCAGAATTGAAAACGCAGTTGACGGACCTGCTGGAGAAGGATTTTATTAGGTCGAGCTCCTCGCCATGGGGCTGTTCGGCGTTATTTGTGAAGAAGAAAGATGAGACGTTGCGGCTTTATGTGGACTATCGACCACTGAACGCCGTAACTATCAAGAACAAGTACCCGTTGCCACGGATCGACATGTTGTTTGATCAGTTGGTCGAAACAAAGATCTTTTCCAAGATGGACTTAAGATCCGGGTACCATCAGATTAAGATACGGGCTGAGAATATACCGAAGACAGCTTTCTCGACGAGGTACGGGCTTTATGAGTACCTGGTCATGTCCTTCGGCCTCACCAACGCTCCAGCTCATTTCATGTACTTGATGAACTCGGTATTCATGCTGGAGCTGGACAAGTTTGTCGTGGTCTTCATCGACAACATACTGGTATATTCCAAGTCGGAGGAAGAACACGCGAAGCATCTACGTATAGTATTGTAAAGGCTGCGGGATCACAAGCTATACGCGAAATTCAGCGAATTCTGGATATCGCAAGTGCCTTTTCTCGGGCACATTATCTCAGTGGAGCGCATCGCTGTAGACCCGAGTAAGATCACACAAGTGCTGAATTGGAAGTCCCCAAGAACTGTTCACAAGGTACGGAGTTTCCTCGGACTCGCGGGATATTATCGGCGGTTCATTCCGAACCTCTCGAAGATTGCCAAGCCTATGACCGAGCTGCTGAAGAAGGCTACCAAATATGTTTGGAGTCCATCATGTGAAGCAGCATTTAAGGCATTAGTGAAGCACTTAACATCAGCACCGGTTTTGGCGCAGCTAGACACAACAAAACCGTTCGATGTGTACTACGATGCATCCGGCATTGGACTCGAATGTGCGCTGATGCAAGACCAAAGGGTGGTCGCGTATGGATCACGGCAGCTCAGAAATCATGAGCAAAACTATCCAACTCATGACTTAGAGCTCGTGGCCGTGGTACTCGCACTCAAAATGTGGAGGCACTACCTACTCGGTAACCTCGTGCATTTATATACCGACCACAAGAGCCTCAGGTACATATTCACTCAGAAGGAGCTGAACATGAGGCAACGAAGATAGTTGGAGTTGATAAAGGATTACGAAATAGAGATCCATTATCACCCTGACAAGGCTAACGTAGTGGCGGAAGCGCTGGGTCACAAGTCACACGTCGACAATCTGACCATCACACAGTTGGAAGAGAGCGAGCCACCATTGCATGTGATTCCACATGGAGCTCTCTACAACCTAGCTCTTATCCCCACCATCCGTGAAGAGATAGCGGCAGCTCAGAAACATAACAAGCGCATGTCGTATTTGTGTAGACATGTAGACAGTGGGGAGCTGAAGTGTTTCCGGAAAGACGGAGACGGCATCCTATGGTTCAAGGACCGGATCGTCGTACCCCATAACCCGGAGTTGCAGAAGAAAATCTTTGATGATACTCACTTGTCAAAGTTTTCTATTCACCCCAGCAGCAACAAGATGTATCATGAACTTGTCCGAGTGTGATACATGCCGTAGGGTGAAGGCTGAGCATATGAAGAAATCGGGACTGCTACAACTACTGGGCGTTCCTGCCTGGAAGTGGGAAGATGTGATCATGGACTTCATTGTCGGTTTACCCACCACATTTCAGAAGCATGATTCAGTGTGGGTGAACTACAACGCCAAGAAGTCTGCTGAATTGTACATCTCACGGATCCTATGCTTGTACGGCGTACCCCACACCATCATATCGGATCGGGGCACTTTATTTGTGTCTCGTTTTTTGGAGCAGTTGCATGCTTCTTTGGGGATGAAGTTGATCCGTAGTTCAGTGCACCACCCGCAGACGGATAGGCAAACCGAGCGGGTAAATCAGATTTTAGAGGATATGCTACGAGCTTGCGCTATCAACCACGGTAAGAATTGGGATGATCACTTACCGTTGGGCGAGTTCTCGTACAACAATGGGTACCAAGACGGCATCACAATGGCACCTTATGAGACTCTATACAGGAGAAAATGTCGCACACAACTGAATTGGTGTGAGTCTGGCGAAAGGGTCACCTTCGGGATTGATCTTGTCAATAACGCGGAAGAAAAAGTTCGGCTGATTCAAGCGAACTTAAAAGCCGCCCAATCCTGACAAAAACAGTATGCGGACCGGAGAAGACACCCGTTACAATTTAAAGTCGGGGATCACGTGTACCTACGTGTGTCTCCAATGAAGGGCGTGAACAACTTTGGAGTGAGAGGAAAGTTGGCACCCCGATTCATCGGTCCGTTCCAGATTGTGGAAAGATGTGGATCAGTTGCATACCGGCTGGAATTACCGGCAACACTATCCGGTGTGCACGACGTTTTTCACATTTCTCAGCTGAGGAAGTGTCTTAAGCTATCAACTACCATTCAGTTGGGGGTATTGAAGAACTGAAACCGGATCTCACTTATCAGGAGGAACCGGTTCAGATTATTGATGAAAAGGTCCGAACCATACGCAACCGTACGTTGTGGTTCTCCAAAGTTCTATGGAATAATCACTCCGTAGATGAAGCAACATGGGAGAGCGAAGGTTTCCTTCGCGCTAACTACCCCGACTTTTTAACAACGCACCTACGGTAATTTTCCACCGTCCTCTCTCTCATTTTTACCCTATAATCTCGGGACGAGATTTTTTTAAGGGGGGATGTAAGGGCTCAAGTTTTGCATACACTCAAAGTGTCCATCACACCCCACAACCCTCATTTGAGGAAAACTAATGAACACATTTGAAGAGCAAGTAAACCCCATCAATATGGTAACTAGATGATAAACTCACAAAATGCAAAAATGGTACTTCCCACATGCATCATATAGGGGCTGAGCATATGAAAAACTTCTACACCTTGCTTGGGATGATCATGCCAAGTTTCATCCAAATCCAAAACCTTTTGAGGTATTTTTAGTTATAATTAGAAAGAGGCTAGTTTGAACTTAAATTCAAATTCGAACTCCTTTCATCCCATGAATTCAAAAATGGGATTCATATTCACACTCAGCACATTTTTGTGAGCTCACACAACAATTTTCACTCTATTTGGAGTTGATCTTGACATGAGCTAATTTGGCTAAATTCAAATCAAATTTGAATTTCAGTTCACATGTGCTGCAAATTCAATCAAATCAATTCCACAATTTGATCATTTTGCAAACCAAATCCCAATTTGGTTGAATGATCAAATGACCAACGGTAGGAAGGTCTCTACTATTTTGAGCAGTGGGGAAATTGAATTTCAGAGGTTAAAATTTGAAAGTGGGGCCCTCTTGTCAGCCACACAAGCAAGCAACTGACTGAGTACTCGGTTTCTCGGGCTGCAGCTGAGTGCGCCACTGAGCCACAGTGCCGACCAGCAGCTGCTTCGCTCGCACGCGCTAGAGGCCACCGCTCGGCATCTTTACCGGCGCCTGAACCCTCTCTGGGATATTTCACCGATCACGGCCCGTTTACATCGTCCGTGAACGAAAGAACCTCGCCGCTCACCCGAGCTCTCGATTTCACCTTCGCCCGGTCGAACCAGTGGCTGTCACACCAAGCTGAGGCCGCAACCGAGTTCATGGATCCTTGCTCGACGTTCTCGCACTGGTTCCAGACCGTGACAGACCTTCCTCGAGCTTCTTCTTCCTCGGTTTAATCCGAGCCGCCGCCACGGGAACAACTCGTCCGGCCACCACAACCCACCTTTCCCCGAGCTGTGAACAGCAAAGAGGTTCGTCATCCATTACCGCAAGCTCCGGCGGCGTGACATGAGCTGTCGTCACCGGAATTTCACGGTTTTGCGTCGGTGTACAAAAGAGACCGCCGGACCACTTCGCAAAATTCGGGCTACACACCGCACCACTCACCATCTCACTTAAAGAACCACTTCTAGACGTCAGTGCGAGTCCATAGGATCAGAAACATCGGAGAACCATCGTGTATAGCCACTGTTCTCTGAGTTTTGCTAGTATTTCCAATTTCCGACCTAGATCGCACGGTGACATACTAGTTGGGGTCGTTTCCGAGCTCATCTGAGTCCATGACGACGTTCCCCAGGGTGCACTGATGCTTTACGACCTTTTGCTCGATCCTTTGGGGTGCTAGGAAGCCTGGCCGACATGGCTGAAGTTCTTTCGAAGCCACCGCTCGTCGCCGGCCATGTTCTGGTTGTTGTCATTTCGAGCTAAGGCCAGAATCGTGTTCTCCGTGTGGGATTAGGAAGAAGTGGCAAAAATCCTGGAATTTGGCGCACGGCAGAGCCCCTCCGGCGAGCACTCCGGCGAGGGGGGCGGCGGCCAAGCGCGGGATGTCGGGAGGTTGAAGAAACCCCTGGCCCCACGTGTCAGCGGGTAGATATTTAAACCGGGGGATCAGCTGTCGCTCCGGATCGTTTGTGGCTGCGCGCGAAAAACTCCGTAGCCCCGTCTGTCAGCCGCTGAGGAGCCGACACGTAGTCTCTGTCCCACGCGCAGCAATTTAAACATTTTCCCGAATTTTAGATTTTAGTTTAAACTTCAAACCCACATAACTTTGGGTAGGAAACTCCAAATCGAGTGAAAAAAATTTTGTTGGATTCAGCTCTCTGAGTACTTTCCAAAAAACTAAGTTCCACTTTATGAAAATCCTTATTTCTCCTGAATTAATTCCTCAAATTTAAAATGTTTAGAATTTTAGCTGGAGAACCCTTTGGTGGAAAATTCTGAAATTTGGTCAGGATGTTCACCATAATATCCCTGAGCTACCATAAAAATTTCGGATCCATTTGAGATCATTTGATCCAATTAATGGTGTGATCAACAAAATTGTTCCAGAGAAAATGGAAAATGTCCAGAAACATTTTCAGATTTTCTCTATAATTTTTTAGCTCATATCTTGGGCTAGGAATCTTCAAATTTGGTGAAACAAATTCCATTAGAACCTTTAGAAAATATAGTTTCTAGAAAGTCATGGGTTGCTCCATAAAAATTCATAGAACACCTTAAGAGCTTCAATTTAGCCCAAATACACAATTATTTGTGGAGGGCTCAAATGAGATTTGCTGCAAATGAAATTTGGCCAAGTCTCTGTTTAGGTTGTATCCAAACCACAGTAAAAATTTCAGAGTCATTGGGCCTGTCTAGCAATACCTATGGTCTTAACAAATTTAACGTCGAATTCAAATGCATTCAAATTGACATATACATATGTTTATCTCATGTAGTCGCTAAGGTTGAGGAGCCAGAAGTCTTAGACTTCATAACTTCAGAGGAACAGCTAGCCTACGACCAACAGCAGCAAGGTAAGCTCCAGTTTGCATTAACCTTTTATAAACTTTATTGTTTTGAGAACTTACATTGAGTATTTGGGTATGGTCATTGGGATTGGTTTCGGGACTGTTTTGAGTCATGACAACAAATTTGGTTATGGTTATATGAATATGAGATGGTTATGAATAATTATGAGTATGAGATGAACTTGAGAAAGATTAATGGCTGGTTGAGACATGATAAATTATGAATTATGATGAAGGAATATTGCTGATTTAACTTGGTTATGATGGGATTAAACTCACCTAGAAATAGTTGCTGTTTTTACCATGTTTGCGAAATAAAATTTGCTTGCTGTAATGAGCCTCTTTATTCCCTACCTTGTTGTAAGCTACATGTCATACTTTTCCCGCACTTGCTGAGTACGACATGTACTCACCCTTGCATTCCCACATACATAAGCTACATGAGAAGAATATTTCGAGGAACATGTGGAGTACTAGGCGTGTACACCACCATCAACATGTCTGTGGAGTTGAAGTTGGAGTCTGTTGTCTTTAGTTATTTTCGCTGTCGTTTAGAGTCTTCCACTGCAAGAATAAGTTAGATACTCATGAGTAAGACATTGAGTCATTGTAATAAAGTACTTAAACACTATTTATTCATGGTTATATTCTGAATTCAGTTTGTGGATTACATGTGTATATGTGATGAACATCCTCAGCACACATCTTGGTTCTATTTTCAGAACCGGGTGTCAAAAATTGGTATCAGAGCCACGTTGACCGTAGGACGCAAGCCTAGGTAGAATGGACACTCTAAAACACATAGGCACATCACTCTAAACTATTATTTTCAAAAATTGTTTGCTGCTGCACTTTACTTGTCAATTTAGCCACCGCAAAGTGCTATTTTCAGCCCCTCTTTTTCTCTTCTTTTGGATAGCAACACTTTTACTTTCTTGCTTCATAGCTTCTGAAGTTTTGGAGTATTTTCTTCTTCTCTAAAGATTCTCATGTTCTATTTATAGATGCCGGTGATCAGGAGCACATCATGCATAAGGACTCGTCCACCACTACTTGGGAGTGCACTTAATCCCATTGAGATGTCCGATGGACCATATTGGGAGGAGGTGAAGATGGAACCTCATGATGAATATGAAGTCAATAGCTCTATGCATGAGGAATAAGATCCGGAAGAGGTGGAACCATTCGAAGATGACATGGAGGATGATCCACAAGAGCGGCATTGGCACGCACCTCACGAGAAGTTTCACACGGGCTTACACCCGGTAGAGTCTCATGAAGCTATGTCGGAAGAAGATGAATCCGAAGAGGAGCCACCCCCTGCTGAGGCCGAGAATGAAGGTGATGAACGGGCCAACCGTTAAGTTCAAGAATTCCGGTCCGACGGAATGGAAGGAGGACACATATCCAAGGAGCTCAAAGAATTTCTGAATTGCTGCAGCTTATACCCAGAGTATCTTCTCAAGAAAGTCCCTCGCCTCGAACATAAAGAGTTGAAGGCTGAAGTAACCATCCTATCTAACGGTAGGGTTGTCACTCGACACTTTGCACCCACATGGAGAGCTACAAGGGCAGAAGATATCGATGATGCTGCATTGGATGCACTCACTGGACTGTGCTACGCCTTCCGTGAGCAGCTTGAGAACACTACTTTTGAGCTGCACCTGTATCGGAAGAGTGGTACAAGGGAGATCATCGGACCCCATGGAGGAGCTCTTTCCAACCCACAAGCTGCTGACAAGTCTCAGAGATTGCTCGTGGAGTTAGGAAACCGCTATGCAAGTGCACAAGAAGAGATCCGTTACCTCCGCAAGAAGCTGCATTTGCTGGAGAAACAGGAGGAGACTCGTGCCAACACAGGAGCAAATGGAGCACCAGCGTCATCTATTCCTACATGGACTTCCAACTCAACATGGCTTGCGCCCATATATGGACCACCCCCGTCACACGGCGAGAACAGCATCGGTTCTCACGATTAAGTTTAGGTTTCCATTGAATAAAGCTGTAATAGGAAGGTTTAGATCGTAGTAGCATGAATTAGAGTGGTGTGCTGAATTTTTTTGATGATTGCTTGGGTTGTGTGCTGGTGTGAGTTGTTGGACGCTTCAGCGAATGTCCACATCCACACATAGTGGAGAGATGTGAGATGCTTCGGCACGTGTTCACATCCTCATATAGGCTGAAATCAATAAAACAAGATACTTAGTTCATACACCTTGATGCATTCTTTCAATTCTAAATTCTATTCCAAGAGTAAGCGTTAAAATAAGGGGGGTAGACTTTCTTGCCAATCTTATCGTCCTGGATTCCCAAGGGATCAACATAATACTTGGAATGGACTGGTTAAGCAAGCACAACGGAGTGATTCAATGTACTCAGAGGATCGTGCAGTTGACGAGTGAGCACCGTACTCGTATTGAGTTCGAGGCAGCCCAACCTATAACCAGAAGTCAGTGTTGAACCACATCGAAGAAGCGACACTGGAAAGCATTCCGGTAGTTCAAGAATATTCAGATGTGTTCCAGGAAGAACTTCCAGGTATGCCACCTGACCGGGATATTGAATTTGCCATTGATTTAGTACCCGGAACTGCACCTATAGCGAAGGGGCCATACATGATGCCTGCTAATAAATTAGTTGAGCTCAAGAAGCAAATTCAGGAGCAGCTAGAAAAGGGTTTTATACGCCCAAGCTCGTCACCATGGAGAGCCCCTGTGCTCTTCGTAGACAAGAAGGATGGGACCCAAAGGATGTGTGTGGATTATAGGTCTCTCAATGAGGTGACGGTCAAGAATAAATACCCGCTGCCCCGTATAGAGGACCTATTCGACCAAATGAATGGTGCCCGAATTTTCTCCAAGAATGATCTTCGATCGGGATACCTCCAGCTGAATATTAAGCCCTTCGACATACCCAAGACTGCATTTCGAACATGGTATAGTTCGTATGAGTATACCGTTATGTCTTTTGGGTTAACGAATGCACCCGCATACTTTATGTACCTCATGAATAAGGTCTTCATGGAGTACTTGGACAAGTTCGTCGTGGTTTTCATCGATGATATCATGGTGTATTCAAAGGGCAAGGAAGAACATGAAGAACACTTGAGGTTAACATTGCAGAAACTGCGAGAGCATCAATTGTATGCTAAGTTCAGGAATTGTCAATTTTGGCTAAGGGAGATATCGTTCCTAGGCCACAACATCTCCGAGGGAGGTGTATCGGTTGATCCTGGAAAAGTGGGAGATGTTCTGAAGTGGAACCAACCGCAGAATGTGTGAGATATTCAGAGTTTCCTTGGGACGGCTGGATATTATCGCAGGTTCATCAAGGATTTCTCCAAAATAGCGAGCCCTATGACTGAATTGCTAATGAAGGGGAAAGCATTTCAGTGGACACCAGCGTGTCAAGAAAGCTTTGAGGAGCTAAAGAAGAGATTAACCACAACACCGGTTTTGGTATTGCCGGATGTGAGCAAGAGCTTCGATATATATATTGTGACGCATCAAGACAAGAGCTTGGATATGTGCTCATGCAAGGAGGACAAGTGGTAGCCTATACATCGAGACAACTAAAGAAACATGAGCTGAATTACCCCACACATGACTTGGAACTTGCAGCCGTGGTACATGCCTTAAAGATTTGGAGGCATTATATCCTTGGCCACCGATGTGAGATCTATACGGATCACAAAAGCCTCGAGCATATATTCACGCAAACGGGATCTTAATTTGAGGCAACGCGATGGTTGGAACTCATCAAGGATTATGATGTTGGAATCAACTATCTCCCCGGAAAGACCAATGTAGTAGCTGATGCGTTGAGCCGAAAAGGAGCATGTCACCAACTCACGGTTCGGGAGCTGCCACCCGAGCTGCGTAAGGAATTTGAATGGTTGCCTCTCAGATCCTTGAACGAGATGGAGGTGATCGAACTGAACTCCACGCTGGAACAAGAGATACGAGATGGCCAAGCAACGGATGAGGAAATCAAGAAAATCAAGGAAAGAATCTGACAAGGCATAGAAAAGGATTTCAAGGAAGACGAGAAAGGCACGCTTTGGTTAGGGAAAAGGATTTGTGTGCCTAATGTGAAGCACATCCGCGACACGATATTAAAGGAGGCACATGACTCACCTTATTCCATACACACCGGCTGTACAAAGATGTACAAGGACCTGAAACTTGCTATTGGTGGGACGGTATGAAAAGGGACATAGCTGAATATGTTGCCTTATGCGATACGTGCCAACGGGTGAAGGCCGAATATCAAAGACCCGCTGGACTGTTGCAGCCATTGAAAGTACCCGAGTGGAAGTGAGAAGACATCATCATGGTTTTTATAGTTGGATTGCCACGTACTCAGTCGGGTTACGACTCTATTTGGGCTATCATGGACCGATTGACAAAAACAGCCCACTTCCTTCCTGTTAGAACCAAGTACACCGTCGCCCAACTAGACGAGCTGTATATGGAGCAAATCGTGTGTCGCCATAGAGTTCCGAAGAGGATAGTTTCAGATCAAGGTTCTCAATTTACCTCTAGGTTCTGGAAAAAGCTGCATGAAGCCATGGGTACACGGCTGAATTTCAGCTCTGCATATCACCCGCAAACCGACCGGCAAACTGAGAGGACAAATCAGATTTTGGAAGACATGTTAAGAGCTTGCGCCTTGAAACATGGGCGTAGTTGGGATAGGAACTTACCGTATGCTCAATTCTAATACAACAACAGCTACCAAGCCAGATTGAAGATGTCACCTTTCGAAGCATTGTATGGTAGACGGTGTAGAATGCTGCTGTTCTAGAATGAGACCGGAGAAAGCCAAGTATTCGGACCTGAAGTGCTGCAAGACGCCGAAAAGCATGTCCAGACGATACGGGAAAACTTGAAGGCCGCTCAGTCACGACAAAAAAAGTATGCGGACAATAGGCGGAGAAGATTGACCTTCAAAGTAGGAGACTTCGTGTATCTTAAAGTATCGCCTATCCGAGGCCAACGAAGGTTCAACATCAAGGGCAAATTAGCACCTTGCTACATCGGGCCATTCAAGATTTTGGGCAAGCGAGGAGAAGTAGCCTATCAACTAGATCTGCCAACGCACCTCTCCGACGTGCACGGCGTGTTTCACGTATCCAACTCAAGAAGTGCTTAAGAGTACCAGAAGAACAAGTACCAATGGATGAGCTCGAGCTTCAATAGGATCTAACCTACACGGAACACCCCATCAAAATCTTGGACGTGAAGGAAAGGGTCATGAGGAACAAAGTGATCCATTAGTGCAAGGTACAATAGAGCCATCACACGGAAGCCGAAACTACATGGGAACGTGAGGAAGATCTCAGGGCAGAATTCCCCCGTCTATTCTCCACTCTATCAAATCTCGAGGGCGAGATTCATTTTAAGGGGGGTAGGTTTGTAACACCCTCAAATTCATTACCATGCATTGCATACATTTTTCATGTAGAGAAGCATTTGAAAAGAACTAGAAATGGAGAAAGAACCATAGAAATGGAGAAAGAACCATAGAAATGGAGAAAGAAGCATAGAAATGGAGAAAGAAGCATAGAAATGGAGAAGGGAATATAGAAATGGAGAAAGAACCATAGAAATGGAGAGTGGAATATAGAAAATGGAAAAAGGGACATAGAAATGGAGAGAAATGGAAATAAGATAGCTGAAATGAGCCATTCCCAAATTTTCCCAAATTTCCCCCAAAATTCCCAAATTCCCCAATTCCCCAAGGGGGAATTTTCCCCACATTTGGGGGGGATTTTCTCCAATGTAGCCGCAGCCTAGAGGGGGAAAACCCCCTAGGACTCTTTGGTTGAGTCCCAATTGGACTAGGACTCTTTGGTTGAGTTCCAATTGGACTAGGACTCTTCTTTTCTCCCCCTTATAAATACAACCCCCAGCCCCCTTGGCCGCAGCCCCCTCCCCCCCCAAAGTCACCGAATTGGCCCTGCCCCCCCCCCCAACTCGCCGAGTTCTCCACCCCCCTTGCCGGAATTTGGTCGCCGGTGAGCCCCGCCGTCGAGCCCCGCAGTCGAGCCCCGCCGTCGAGACCCGTCACGCCTCGCCATCGCTGGAGAACAAGCCCGACGATCTGTCCTACCATAATTTTCCATAGAAAAATCCCCCGCTGCTGCCGTTGCTAGGAGAAAGGCCCTGCCACAAGGAGAAAGTGAGGTAGGTTTTCATTACCCATCTTACGATGTCGCCATTGTTTCTACGCATCCTTTTTCTTTGCCCCTTTCGAGCAGAAACTTTCACGTGTGGACAGATCATGTTTTGACCAATTTTTCATGGTGAAATAGATCTAGATCTTGTGTCAAGATCATCACCACGTCCACACCTGTTCCCTACACCCATGTTCATCATAAAAGCCCATGAAAGCCCATTAAAACATGCAAGAACACGTACAAACTGGTTTAATAAAACTGCACTATAGGATTTGCATTCATCTACCCTATTGCATTTTGAGTAAAGTTTGTGCATGATGATTGATTGCTGTAAATCTTGTATGTGCGTGGTCGTGAGTAGAAGAACAAGCTCAAGAGGCTGTCTACTAGGAACTACAGCACAATGACTTTGAGACGCTTGAGCAACACAAGCCACGGGAGCAAGGCAAGTGCCCCTTGACCATATTGATCCCATGTTTTGAAACTGTTTTGTTTGCGAAAACGTGTATGCTTGAGTCAACTTGATGGGTGTGACACCCGGTTCCAAAAATAGAACCAAGTTAATGCATATGTGTGCCCATGATGTTCATCACACATACACATGTAATCCACAAACTGAATTCAGAATATAACCATGAATAAATAGTGTTTAAGTACTTTATTACATCGACTCATTGTCTCACTCATGAATCTCTAACTTATTCTTGCAGCGGAAGTCTCTAAACGACAGCGGAAATAACTAAATAGCAGCAGGCTCCATCTTCAACTCCACAGGCATGTTGACGGTAGTTCACACGCCTAGTACTCCACATGGTCCTCGAAGTACTCTTCTCCTGTTGCTGATGTTTGTGTGATAATGTAAGGGTGAGTACATGTCGTACTCAACAAGTGCGGGAAAAGTATGACATGTAGCTTACAACAAGGTAGGGAATAAAAAGGCTCATTGCAGCAAGCAAATTTTATTTCACAAACATGATAAAAACAACAACTATTTATAAGTATCCCAACATGACCAAGTAATTCAGCAACATTTTCTTATCATAATTCACCAGTTATCAAGTCTCATTCAGCCATTAATCTTTCTCAAGTTCATCTCATGCTAATAAATATTCATAACCATCTCATATTCATATAACCGAAACCAAACTCATTCTCATGACTCAATACAGTCCCAAAACCAATCCCAAGGACCATACCATAACCACCGAATAACCATCCCAAGTTTTCCCTCTAATCATGGAAGTTGGCCAGGTGCTTGTGACCGGAAGCACGGCTATCATGATAGTTGCAGAGGTGGCACCACTTTACCCACAAGTTTATGATTTCTTCACCCGTCGGCGACTGCAGAACCTCCATTATACCAGCACACAATCGTCGGTGTATAGCCAAGAGATCACAAAATAGCCTTTACAAAGGGGCTACTAGATGTATGGACTCACTGAGGTTTCACCGGCAGGCTCGAATCACCATTCTCCCACCCACAGGCCCCCTCTTGTGTCATGCAGTTCCCAGGGCAGTCCTCCTCGACTCCCATTCACTGCGCCATCCACGGTCCATAACAAGCTAGCAACACACCTAATTAATCAGCTAAGCCGCACCCATACTTGGCCTTCTGATGGCACTGTTTTCCTGGCATATTCTCGCATGAACTAGTCTTTAGATCTACGGCAAGCAGCACCATCTCATCAAGCAACATTCACAAACCAAGCTTGCCTAGATCTCCCCGATTCTATGCCCATTAACATTCTCAAGATCTCGTCATTATTATTCATATGAGTGCAGTAGGTAAACACGTTTTAATTCAGCTTTCCGTATCCTGTAGATTAAGCGAAGCAAAAAGGAAAAACGACCATACCCGACTCATGAACTTTCCCAGCGACAAGGATGGTTAACAAAACTAGTAAACTCCTATAAAAGGGTGTCCCATCAAGTTGACTCAAGCGTACGAGTTTTCACAAACAAAACAGTTTCAAAACATGGGATCAATATGGTCAAGGGGCACTTGCCTTATTCTCGTGGCTCTTGTTGCTCAAGCGTCTCGAAGTCTTGGTGCTGTAGATCCTCGTAGATGGCCTCCTGAGCTTGTTATTCTACTCACGATCACACACATACAAAATTTACAGCAATCAATTATCATGCACAAACTTTACTCAAGATGCAATGGGGTGGATGAATGCAAATCCTATGGTGCTGTTTTATTAAACAAGTTTGTACATGTTCTTGCATGTTTTAATGGGCTTTCATGGGGTTTTATGATGAACAAGGGTGTAGGGATCAAGTGTGGACGTGGTGATGATCTTGACTCAAGATATAGATCAATTTCACCGTCAAAAACCGATCAAAATGTGATCTGTCCACACGTAAAAGTTTCTGCTCGAAGGGGGCGAAGAAAACGGATGCGTAGAAACAGCGGTGACATCGTAACATGGGTAATGGGGACCTACCTCACTTCCTTTCGGTGGCAGGGCCTTCCTCCTAGCAATGGCAGCAGTGGGGAATTTTTCTATGGAAAATTTTGGTAGGACAGATCGTCGGGCTTCTTCTCCGGTGACGGCGGGGCTCGACGAGGCTCGATGGTGGCCAAATTCCGACAAGGGGGGGGAGAACTTGGCGACTTGGAAGCAAGGAAAGGGGCTTGGCAGCAGGGGGAGGACGTCCAAAATAGAGAGGGGTCGGCCAAGGGGGTGGGGGTTATATTTATAAGGGGAAAAGAGGAGTCCTAATCTAATTGGAGCTCAAATAAGAGTCCAACTCAATTTTGGATCTCAACAAACTTATCTTTTCAGTTAGGTGCGGTGGACTTGGGGATTTTATCCCCCCAAATGTGGGGAAAATTCCCCTTTTGTGGAATTGGGGAATTTGGAAATTTTGGGGAGAATTTGGGAATGGCTTATTTTAGCTATCTTTTTCCCATTCCTCACCATTTCTATGTCACTTGCTCCATTTCTACATTCCCCTCTCCATTTCTATGTCCCATTCTCCATTTCTACATTCCCCTCTCGATTTCTATGTCCCATTCTCCATTTCTACGATCCCCTCTCCATTTCTATTTCCCATTCTCTATTTCTACA
The DNA here is from genome assembly GCA_030760725.1 of Neostapfia colusana. Classification (NCBI taxonomy): domain Eukaryota; kingdom Viridiplantae; phylum Streptophyta; class Magnoliopsida; order Poales; family Poaceae; genus Neostapfia; species Neostapfia colusana. The sequence continues at coordinate 33,730,071 of JASWHV010000009.1, read as the reverse complement.
TTGCTCTTGTCCATTTCTATGCCCCATTCTCCATTTCTATATTCCCTTCTCCATTTATGTGGTTTTTCCTCCATTTCTATGGTTCCTTCCTCCATTTCTATGGTTCTTTCTCCATTTCTATGGTTCCTTCCTCCATTTCTATGGTTCTTTCTCCGTTTCTATGGTTCTTTTCTCCATTTCTATAGTCCTTTCTCCATTTCTATAGTTCTTTCTCCATTTCTATAGTTCTTTCTCCATTTCTACTTCTTTTATAATGTTTCTCTACATGAAAAATGTATGCAATGCATGGGAATGAATTTGAGGGTGTTACAATGGGACACCCTTTTTATAGTAATTTTCTAGTTTTGTTAACCATCCTTGTCGCCGAGAAAGTTGATGAGTCGGGTATGGTCATTTTTTTCTTTTTGCTTCGCTTAAATTACGGGATACGGGAAGCTGAATTAAAATATGGTTAGTTACTGCACTCATATGAATAATGATGATGAGAACTTGATGATGTTAATGAGCATGGAGTCAGGGAGATCTAGGCAAGCTTGGTTTGTGGATGATGCTGAATGAGATGGTGGTTTGCTTGTCGTATATCTAAGGACCGGTTCATACGAGCACATGCCAGGAAAACAGTGCCACCACAAGGCCAAATATGGGTGCGGCTTAGCTGACTAATTATGTGTGTTGCTAGCTTGTTATGGACCGTTGGATGGCGGGGAATGGGAGTCGAGAGGGACTTCCCTAGGAATTGCATGGCACAAGAGGGGGCCCGTGGGTGGGAGAATGGAGATTCGAGCCTGCCGGTGAAACCTCAGTGGGTCCGTACATTCTAGTAGCCCCTTTGTAAAGGCTACTTTGTGGTGAAGGGTAAACTTGCGCCGCGGTTCATTGGTCTGTTCACCGTCATTGAAAGATGCGGACCCGTGGCCTATCGCCTGGAGTTACCAGCGTCGCTCGCAGGCATTCACAACGTCTTCCACATCTCTCAGCTGAGGAAGTGCCTCAAACCCTCGGCTGAAATCCGCACTGAAGACATAGAAGTTCTTCAACCGGACCTCACGTACATGGAGTATCCAATCCGGATTATCGATGAAAAGACTCGTGCCACAAGAAACCGGACCTTATGGTTCTACAAGGTCTTGTGGAGTAACCATACCGCTGATGAGGCGACATGGGAAAGCGAGGATTATCTACGAACGTATTATCCGGACTTGCTATCATCCTATACCCGGTAAAGTTTTTCCCCACTTTGCTTTTTCTTTGGAATCTCGGGACGAGATTCTTTTTAAGGGGGGAGGGATGTAAAATCCCCAAAAGTGGTAGCAAGAAAATTCAGCTCATGTATACTTATGAAAAATGAGGGGAATTAAAACTTTGAATTATAATGGTGTAAGTTCAAAGTGAGGGTTTAGACTTCCCAAAGCTTCCAAATATGGAGATCTAAATTCATAACTTGGATCTTCATAGCCCAAATATTCACCCTTCCAAATTTCAGTTCATTTGGAGGAGTTTCAATATTTATTTGGGATTAAAAGGAGAAGCCCTCTAATCTGAATTTGAAATTCAGTTTCAAATTTGAGTTTTCTCAATTTGCAAATTTGGTTCCACAAATGTGTTCCACACATTTGAATTAACAGCCATGCCAAAAATCAGAAATTTTGGGCCTGGTTTGCCATATTTTTGGAGCAAGGCAAAGGGGAGGATTCAAACTCCATTTCAAATTCAAATGACCAAACACAATTCAAATTCTACACCAGAATTCAAACCGTTTGAATTCAGAAAATTTAAACCTTAACTTTGGGGTGAAGTAAGGCTTTTAATTCTGAGTTGCTGGATGAAAAATATCAGAGAAAAGTTGACTAAGAGAGGGGGAGGTGGGGCCCAACAGTCAGCCTCACAAATCTGTTTTCCCTCTCTACCTCTGTTCCCGGGGGATTCCCAGCATGCCAGCTCCTGCAGCACACTCCCGCTCAAAGCTCCACGGAGCTGCTTGCTGCAGCGTGCCCCCGAAGGCAACTCATGTGTGGGTTATCCAGAGTTGAAGCAGCAGCACAATTGAGTTCTTTTCTCCACGCTACACTGAAGAACCCTCAGCCTCTCAGCGCTCACGAGCAACACACAGCACGGCCACCCCTGTGCTCCTGGTTCAGCAGCCTCCAGCCCTTCCCAGCAGCGGTTGATCGCCCCAGGAGCTGCGCCGGCGCTTCCTCGACGAACTACACCGCTCCTCAGCTCATCCCCGAGCTCCCCTCGCAGTGCCCGAGCCGTTCTTCACCGGGAGAACACAGAGCACGTCGCCCCTCACTGCTCCTCACGTTCCGGCCGCTCCAACGCCTCTCCTGCACGTCCAGCACCTCCCTAAGGTGCGCCAAGGTGTGTAGATCATGCTACCACAGTCCCCTTGCCCTTCCCCATCGTCGGCTCGCCGGAATTTGGATTTTGGCGCCGGTACACGTGAAGAACAGCCCCAAACAAAAACTGTAAATTCGTCCAACGTGGTTGATCATCGGTTCTACAATTCAAGCCACAGAAACTAGTGTTCCTAGCGCCCTCCCATGCCAAATACCGCAGCAAACCATCGACCATACGCCCCGGGCGACGAGAAATCGCTGGCGGAGGCAAAAACAGGTCGGTCCTCCGGTGAACCCCATGTTCCGGCCATTTTCTGCAAGGTTTAGCCTGTGTTCCATGTTCCCCGATCATTGGTGATGCTTTAGAGCAAGGTAGCTTGCCGGGAGAAGCTTCGGACGCGCCAGAACGCGTTGATGCCGAGCTCTCGAGCCGCCCCACCGGTGCCGGCCTGTTTTTGGCCGTTTTCATGCGTGGAAACTTTGCCCGGCAGCTGCGCCATGTTCTCAGGAGCATGTAGGGCAAAACCGGAGCTAATTTGGTGGAGAAATGAGGGATAACGAGCCATGCCACGATTTGAACTGGTGTGCACGCGCGTCTCTGGCCGGAGGTTGAAGAAGGACCTGACAGTGGGCCCCCCTGTTAAGTCTCTGTATAGGTTGCAAACAGAGAGCTAGTCAAGTTTCAAAAATCCATAACTTTGTGTAGACAGCTCCAAAAAGGGTGAGACAAGTTTTGTCTGAATCCTTAGGAGGAGTACTTTACAGAGGAACAAATTTCATGCTATGAAAATTCCCAGGAATTTCTGTAGAATTGTTTTTAGTAAATCCTTTAGAGATTTATTACAGGAGCAATTCTTTATGAAATATTCCCAAATTTGGGCCGCTAGACCTTTTCATAGTGCCTGACCTCCAGTAAACATTTAAGGATTTTTGGAGCTTATTTGGAGGGCTTAATCAGTAGGTTATCTCAGCATTAAATAAATTAGCTAGAAATCATAGAATTGATTTCCAGAAAATGGTTCAACCTTCATACCTCCATAACTTTCTGTAGGGATGTCTAAAATTTGTGAAACAAATTTTGTTAAATTTCACTCAGTCATTACTTTGCATAAATGCAAAGAAATTGATCTGAAGATCTCTGGATATTTCTCCAAGATTCATCAAAGTTAAATATTTGGGAATTTAGTCCAGAATATCTCTGTTATGGAATTTCTTCAAATTTGGCCAGGAATTTCCTCATGATATTACTGATCTCCAGTAAAAATTTTAGCTTCATTGGAGTTCATTTGCTAGGTCAAATTACCTTCCAAAGTTCAGTCTTTATTTGGAAATTCAAATTTAAACAGAAACTTTTCAGAACTCCTGTCCAACTTCAAAAATTCATATCTCTCTGATGGTAGCTCAAAAAATAGTGAAACAAATTTTGTTAGAACCATGGAGACTGACCCTAATCAGATCTTCCATTTCTAGCTATGTCAAAGCTCCTGATTTGAGCTCAAAATTAAGAGAAGCATTGTACTTGTAGGAGTCTTAAAGACTACATTGTGCAATGACAGGTCTCCAAATTTGGATCAAATCATCCTTAGAGGGTCTAGTATCCACTGTAAAAATCCCAAAGCCAATTAAGGATTCTAAATAGCAGTAGCTATGAATATAAATTCAATTCTTATAAATCCTTAATACTTACACATGTATTTTATTACATTTCATAATAGTGACCGAAGTTGAGGACGCACTGGAGCCTTTGGACGTCCTGCCACCTGAAGCTGAATTCCCCTTTTACTCGCAACCAGGCAAGCCCCGGTTTGCACTTAAATACCTTTTATAAAGCTTTTTATTTGTATCATTTATGTCTAGGGTGAATGTTTGCATTAGAGTTAGGGTGATTGAAACCCCACTTGCATAGCCTCTTTAAATCCTATAAAGGGTTGGGTGGTTTGCAAACTCGACGAGTAGAGACTGCCATGCTAATGTTTAGGATCTCGGTAGAAGTCGAGTGGTTGGAAGCTACTCGCGAGATAGTACTTATTACACGGAATGAAAAGAGGTAGAAAATGGCTTAAGTTATGAAAATGAGACCAGCAGGGGGGATAGGAAGCAGTGAGCAGAGGTCTCACGTGCGTAGCCCTGTTGGTGTCGGTTGAGGACCGTCCGTGTGCGGCCCTGCTGGACAAGTATCGAACAGTACCGGATGCATACTGGCATATGGGAACCAGGAAACCGATGTAATTGGTTAACCTGGGTGCCGAGGCTTACCCAACCGTAAATAGGAGTGGGTTGAGGGTAGCAAGGTGTAAATCTGCCGGTGGGCACAGTCACGCTCCACGCGGGGACCTCCTACCCGTTACGGATGGACCGTTTCGGCATTTGGGTTGCCTTTGAAAGGTTGTTGCATACAACAGAGTAGGAAGGGGTGTGGAATCACGCTTCTGAAAGTGGGTGTATGCAACGTGTTATCCGGGTGTGTCTTGATTGCAATCACCATCCCTCGCGGTTATTTGAGTACCCGCTTGTTCACTGCGCTGTGACGTAGTAAGAAGTGAAATAAGCCAACTGAAAATGCTGTATTGATCTTAATGTCTTGCATACCTTGATTGCTGTAGATATAGAGCTAATTAAGTTTATATTCCACTTTGGGCATCACCACATCGGAGGAAAGCGTTTCTTGTTTGATTGTGGACTTCCGATGTGAGGGCTGCCTAAGGCACATGAATCTGCTTCTATAAAACTGAAAGTAAGGATCAAATTATAGGCGTGTCTTTCTTGCAAAAACCTTTCCTACCTTATACATCCTTGCACGTAGAGTTCCATGCCTAGGTTTGACGGTTAAGACTTGCTGAGCCATCGTGCTCACGGTTGCAATATTTTGAGATGTATGCAGGTGAGAGTTATGAGGAAGGTTCCGAGGATGAGGCGATGCCCCCGTCGGGGTACACAGCCGAGCTGGAGCCCTGCACGCCGCCGTGATCTCCGTCTACTTGCTGCTAGTGTGTAGCGTCCCCGGGCTGGACGGCTGCACTTTTGCGTAGCTAGGATGAGAGGCCATATATGTACATTACTTCCGCTGTATAGTTATGTTTTGTAAAAGACTTCCGCTGTTTTATATCAAATAAAAGTTTGTATGTTGTTCTTTATTCTTTTCGTGTGTGCTGTTGGGTGCCGCATCGCACGGCACCACCCTATGCGATCCTGGAGTGGGTGAACCATGGGGTGGTCCCCACAGTCGTGGTATCAGAGCCGCATTGGGAATAGCACTCTCGAGAAGAGCCTAATTTTGAAAACTTAGGAGTAGTCGAGTGAGGATTAGTCATTAAGCCCACATAAGGTCTATGATAGTAGTAGATATTATGGTGGAAAAGCTAACATATTTGTTATACATTCTGTAACGACACTCCGACGTCAGGTAAGAGGTAAGGTACGCCACCGTAGGCGGATCAATTGCAGTAACTCACCATACGAGTAATAGTATGGGATGGTATACCTTGGCTTGGCACGGTAGTGAATATGAGTCTCTGAACCTCTTAATGGTTCTGAGAGCATATGAAAATGCTGATCTCCAGCGTGCTTTAGGCTAAAGTGAGAATACCCCATCGTGTGGTAAGCAACACGATAGTATGCAACTCTTGAACGTTCAATGTTCAAAGGGCCATACGCAGCGCTCGCCATCGGCGTGCCTCAACGGTCATGCGGCAGTAGGTGGTATCCATTGGGTTGATAAAATTCCCAACCGTGACGACCCGTTCGCGCTCTACTCGGGTTTCCCGTCGTGTGGTGTGAAAACACGACCATATACCTTGAGACGTGGCTTGACTCAAGGACGATCCGTATGGCAATGATACGGACCGTATGTTTTTATTATGATATGGAATTGCCTGAAATGTCAAAAACCCTTGTGTGCACAATTATTGTGTGTTCTGCTGCAGGTACATTAACCACGTTAGTGTATGACGTGTAGAAACCGATTGTGAGTGACGACTTTAGTTCCACCGTTTGACACGTATATGCCGAAATACCGGTTTAGGATTTTTCTTTGGTGAGAAAACGTAGTACCGACTGCAGAAAAGTTTATTTTCAAAGAAATGAATTACAATGAAGTTTAGGAATTCATTTAGGGGTTAGTAAACTCCTATATTTAACTAAGAGTCAATTGGGAGTATAGGTTCAATCTCAAAAGCTTAGGAATAATCTCCCCTGTTTTCGGCAGAAATTTTGCTGAACTTGAACAGGACATAACCTAATATTAGTTGAACCGATGGAGGTGTGGGATACCATTCTGGAAAGGTTTTGAAGTCCTCTACAATTTTTCTGTAGAGTTCCAGAACAAAATCTCCCTCCAAAGGGATGAAAATCTCAGATGAGTAGGTACTGTCCAAAAACAGGGCAGACCGAATGCTCTCTGGAATTTTCTGTATTTGAACCAAATAACTAGTTTCACCATTCGACGTCCAGTGGCTGTTGTAAAACAGCGAGTTGGAGTCGAAAAGTTTCTGCATTCCGCGTATCATTTCGAGTTAGTACATGTTTGGGTCCAATACAATAGCGAGGAATTACGCATGCTAACACACTTAACATCCCGTGGTGACCCCGATGGTCGAAATGAACTTTTAACCCATAAAGTTCAATACTTTGGAACTCGATCGTATGACACGGTCCAGGGATGTATATGTTGCATAAAATTTATACTTTATCCATATGTGTGATTTTTATGCGCATTTTTTATCCCATTCTCGCATTACTATTGTATAGACTGGATGAGCTAAACCCACATGTGCTGATCGTTTGAATGGTCTGAATGCAGAATGGTGCAGACACGTTCAACGCAAGAGGAGGGAGGTCCGAGTCAGGTTCGTGGTGATGAGTCTCCACCTCTGGAGCAAACCACGACGCAGCAGCAACCACCTCCTCCACCGCCAGAACTTCCAAGAAACCTGGCGGAGGTTCTCGCCGCAGTGCTCGGCTCGCGCGACGAGCAAACCGAGTTACTGCAGATGCTAGTCCAGCAAAATGCGTCCCATCAGGGAGGACGCCAAGACAATGGGCAACGCCAGCCCCAACAAAGTTCATATTCAGAGTTCATGGCGACCCATCCACCGGTCTTCACGGAGGCCGAAGAACCTTTGGAGGCGGACAGCTTTATCCACACTCTGGAGGCGAAGTTCGGGCTGCTACGATGCACCGAACACCAGAAGGCGCTGTATGCAGCGCAACAGCTTCAAGGAGAAGCCGGTACATGGTGGGCGAACTACACCGCCTCCTTACCGGCTGGCCATGCCGTCACATGGACGGAGTTCCGGGAGGCGTTCCGCGCCTATCACATACCTTCCGGTGTGATGGAAATGAAGCTCCAGGAGTTCCTGGCGTTACGGCAAGGCAAGAGGAGTGCTCAAGAGTACTCCAGGTTATTCAACCGGTTGGCGCAGTATGCGCCAGGATTTGTGGGGACGGAAGACAATAAGCGCAACGCTTTCTTCCGGGGCCTGAATTCAAAGATGAAGGTCCATCTCGCCCAGAGCAATCGCGGCACATTCAACGATCTAGTTAATGCCGCGATTCTACAAGAAAATGCTCAACGCGAGCGCGGTTCTGACAAGAGGAAACGCAGCATGCTGATGAGCAGCAGTGGTGGGACGCCACAAAAATACCGCGTGGTGTATCGCTCACCATCCGGTCAGAGATGGCAGCCACCAGCGCGACCGCCTCAGTTCCGCGGTCGACAATATAATGCGCCGGGCTTCCGACCGGTGTATCCACCACAGCAACAGCAGCAGCAAAGGATGGTTCCACGTGCACCTCCGTTTCAGCAGCGTGCACCAGGATTCCGTCCTCAAGTCGGCGGGACCCCGACACCTTACACGTGCTACACGTGTGGCCGTGTCGGGCACATTTCGAGAGACTGCCCCGAGCCGCGACAGGGCAGGGGTGCAGCACTGTATCAGGGTGCTAATCAGCCCCGTAATCAGCCCAAGAAACCAGCACCAAAACCCAGCAACGTCCACCACTTAGCCATCGAAGACGTGCCGGAAGGCGAACCCGTCCTCGCGGGTACGTTCTCTTACCTAGATCATCCCGTAGTCATACTTTTTGACTCCGGTGCCACCCATAATTTCATAAGTCAGTCTTATGTTATTAAATATCAACTGCCTATCATTCCCACAAATAATTCATACTTGATATGTTCTCCGGGTGGGAAAATAACAGCTGATAGAATGGTCTATAGAGCACCATTACAATTGGGTGGGAATCTATATCCGACTTCTCTAATCATGTTAGAGAGTCAAAAACTTGATGTCATTTTAGGAATGTCATGGCTACATCGCCATGGTGCTGTTCTTGACATCATTCCACGTGTGGTTCTTTTAAATCCCCACTTCATGAACCACATGTTCTTATTCTTGACCATTCGGTTCAAGAAACCCCAGCCACATATAACACGGAAGCCACGAAACTTGAAGATATTCGTGTTGTCCGTGAATACCCGTATGTCTTTCCGGATGATCTTCCGGGCATGCCACCCGAAAGAAATGTCGAGTTCAAGATTGAACTTGTACCGGGAACGACGCCGATATCACGGAGACCGTACAAGATGGCTCCGAATGAGCTGGCGGAACTGAAGGAGCAGCTCAACGATCTAATGAACAAGGGTTTCATTCGACCGAGTTCCTCGCCATGGGGATGCTCGGCGCTGTTTGTGAAGAAGAAGGATGAAACCTTGAGGTTGTGTGTGGACTACCGGCCTCTCAACGCCGTCACCATCAAGAATAAATATCCACTACCCGCATCGATATATTATTCGATCAACTTGTGGGTGCAAGTGTATTTTCAAAGATGGATCTTCGCTCCGGATATCATCAAATCAAGATCCGGGCGGAAGATATTCCGAAGACGGCCTTCTCCATGAGATATGGGTTGTATGAATACCTCGTCATGTCCTTTTGTCTCACCAACGCCCCGGCACACTTCATGTATCTCATGAACTCAGTATTCATGCCGGAGTTGGACAAGTTTGTGGTGGTGTTCATAGATGACATCTTGGTTTACTCCAAGTCTGAAGAAGAACACGCCAAACACTTGCATATCGTACTTCAGCGATTGCGAGACAATAAGCTTTATGCCAAGTTCAGCAAGTGCGAGTTTTGGATCAGCCAAGTGCCGTTCCTTGGTCACATTATTTCTGCAGAAGGCATTGCAGTTGATCCAAGCAAGATCGAACAAGTGCTGAAATGGAAGTCCCCCACATCAGTCCATGAAGTCAGGAGTTCCCTCGGGTTAGCAGGATATTATCGGAGATTCATACCAAATTTCTCCAAGCTTGCTAAGCCGATGACTGGACTGTTGAAGAAGGGGATCAAATATGTTTGGAGCTCAGCTTGTGAAGAAGCTTTCCAGGCATTAGTGAAGCATCTTACAACAACCCCGGTGTTAGCTCAACCGGATACAACCAAGCCCTTCGACATATATTGTGATGCGTCCGGTATCGGGCTTGGCTGTGTATTGATGCAAGGAGGAAGAGTGGTCGCCTATGGCTCACGTCAACTCGGTAACCACGAGCAGCACTATCCGACTCATGATCTCGAGCTTGCTGCTGTGGTATTGGCCTTGAAGATGTGGAGGCACTATTTGCTTGGGAACTTAGTCCACCTCTACACTGACCACAAGAGTTTGAAGTATATCTTCACTCAAAAGGAGTTGAATATGCGGCAACGTAGATGGCTAGAACTGATCAAAGACTATGAGATCGAGATTCACTACCACCCCGGTAAGGCAAACGTGGTTGCCGATGCCTTAAGCCGCAAATCCCATGTCAACAATCTGTCCATCACCCCACTTGAAGAGGAGGAGCCGAGTCTGTACTTGGTTCCATATGGGGCGTTATATAATCTTGCTCTCATCCCAACCATAAGAGAGGATATTATGGAAGCTCAGAGAAAGGACATGGGAATGTCGCACATTCAGAGAAGGATGGAGAATGGCGAAATGAAATGCTTCCGAAGAGATGAACACGACACGCTATGGTTTAAAGACCGTATAGTGGTACCCCGTGACATGAAGCTTCGGAAGAAAATCTTGAACGAGGCTCATTTGTCCAAGTATTCTATTCATCCGGGCAGCAACAAGATGTACCAGGATCTGAAAACCAGGTTTTGGTGGACACGGATGAAGAGAGAGATCACAAAATACGTATCCGAATGTGATACGTGTCGGCGGGTGAAAGCCGACCATATGCGTAAAGCCGGACAGCTGCAACCATTGAACATTCCGGCGTGAAAGTGGGAGGATATCAGCATGGACTTCATTGTTGGTTTACCTCTCACGTCTCACAAACATGACTCGATTTGGGTGATAGTCGATCGACTAACCAAGTCGGCTCATTTTATCCCCGTACATACAAAGTACGTGGCCAAGCAATATGCGGAGCTGTACATTGCAAAGATCTTATGTTTGCACGGTGTTCCCCGCTCCATCATTTCAGATCGCGGTGCGCTGTTCGTCTCTCGGTTTTGAGAACAGCTGCACGCATCGTTGGGGACCAAACTGATCCGAAGCTCCGCGTATCACCCGCAGACAGATGGTCAAACTGAACGGGTGAATCAAGTGCTTGAAGACATGCTACGCCCTTGTGCCATCCACCATGGCAAAAAATTGGGACGATCATTTGCCGTTGGCGGAGTTTTCTTACAACAATGGCTATCAAGCTAGCATTAAGATGGCGCCATATGAAGCTCTCTACGGCCAGAAATGTCGCACACCTCTCAACTGGTGCGAGTCTAGCGAGCGGGTTATCTACGGCATTAAACTTGTGAATGAAGCTGAAGAACGAGTGCGAGTAATACAAGCCAATCTTAAGGCTGCTCAATCTCGTCAGAAGAGCTATGCGGATAAAAGACGCCGCCCTCTCCACTTCGACATCGGGGACCATGTTTATGTCCGTGTGTCTCCGATGAAGGGAGTTCACCGTTTTGGAGTGAAGGGTAAACTTGCGCCGCGGTTCATTGGTCTGTTCACCGTCATTGAAAGATGCGGACCCGTGGCCTATCGCCTGGAGTTACCAGCGTCGCTCGCAGGCATTCACAACGTCTTCCACATCTCTCAGCTGAGGAAGTGCCTCAAACCCTCGGCTGAAATCCGCACTGAAGACATAGAAGTTCTTCAACCGGACCTCACGTACATGGAGTATCCAATCCGGATTATCGATGAAAAGACTCGTGCCACAAGAAACCGGACCTTATGGTTCTACAAGGTCTTGTGGAGTAACCATACCGCTGATGAGGCGACATGGGAAAGCGAGGATTATCTACGAACGTATTATCCGGACTTGCTATCATCCTATACCCGGTAAAGTTTTTCCCCACTTTGCTTTTTCTTTGGAATCTCGGGACGAGATTCTTTTTAAGGGGGGAGGGATGTAAAATCCCCAAAAGCGGTAGCAAGAAAATTCAGCTCATGTATACTTATGAAAAATGAGGGGAATTAAAAATTTGAATTATAATGGTGTAAGTTCAAAGTGAGGGTTTAGACTTCCCAAAGCTTCCAAATATGGAGATCTAAATTCATAACTTGGATCTTCATAGCCCAAATATTCACCCTTCCAAATTTCAGTTCATTTGGAGGAGTTTCAATATTTATTTGGGATTAAAAGGAGAAGCCCTCTAATCTGAATTTGAAATTCAGTTTCAGATTTGAGTTTTCTCAATTTGCAAATTTTGTTCCACAAATGTGTTCCTCACATTTGAATTAACAGCCATGCCAAAAATCAGAAATTTTGGGCCTGGTTTGCCATATTTTTGGAGCAAGGCAAAGGGGAGGATTCAAACTCCATTTCAAATTCAAATGACCAAACACAATTCAAATTCTACACCAGAATTCAAACCGTTTGAATTCAGAAAATTTAAACCTTAACTTTGGGATGAAGTAAGGCTTTTAATTCTGAGTTGCTGGATGAAAAATATCAGAGAAAAGTTGACTAAGAGAGGGGGAGGTGGGGCCCAACAGTCAGCCTCACAAATCTGTTTTCCCTCTCTACCTCTGTTCCCGGGGGATTCCCAGCATGCCAGCTCCTGCAGCACACTCCCACTCAAAGCAACACGGAGCTGCTTGCTGCAGCGTGCCCCCGAAGGCAACTCATGTGTGGGTTATCCAGAGTTGAAGCAGCAGCACAATTGAGTTCTTTTCTCCACGCTACACTGAAGAACCCTCAGCCTCTCAGCGCTCACGAGCAACACACAGCACGGCCACCCCTGTGCTCCTGGTTCAGCAGCCTCCAGCCCTTCCCAGCAGCGGTTGATCACCCCAGGAGCTGCGCCGGCACTTCCTCGACGAACTACACCGCTCCTCAGCTCATCCCCGAGCTCCCCTCGCAGTGCCCGAGCCGTTCTTCACCGGGAGAACACAGAGCACGTCGCCCCTCACTGCTCCTCACGTTCCGGCCGCTCCAACGCCTCTCCTGCACGTCCAGCACCTCCCTAAGGTGCGCCAAGGTGTGTAGATCATGCTACCACAGTCCCCTTGCCCTTCCCCATCGCCGGCTCGCCGGAATTTGGATTTTGGCGCCGGTACACGTGAAGAACAGCCCCAAACCAAAACTGTAAATTCGTCCAACGTGGTTGATCATCGGTTCTACAATTCAAGCCACAGAAACTAGTGATCCTAGCGCCCTCCCATGACAAATACCGCAGCAAACCATCGACCATACGCCCCGGGCGACGAGAAATCGCTGGCGGAGGCAAAAACGGGTCGGTCCTCCGGTGAACCCCATGTTTCGGCCATTTTCTGCAAGGTTTAGCCTGCGTTCCATGTTCCCGATCATTGGTGATGCTTTAGAGCAAGGTAGCTTGCCGGGAGAAGCTTCGGACGCGCCAGAACGCGTTGATGCCGAGCTCCCGAGCCGCCCCACCGGTGCCGGCCTGTTTTCGGCCGTTTTCATGCGTGGAAACTTTGCCCGGCAGCTGCGCCATGTTCTCAGGAGCATGTAGGGCAAAACCGGAGCTAATTTGGTGGAGAAATAAGGGAGAACGAGCCATGCCACGATTTGAACTGGTGTGCACGCGCGTCTCTGGCCGGAGGTTGAAGAAGGACCTGACAGTGGGCCCCCCTGTTAAGTCTCTGTATAGGTTGCAAACAGAGAGCTAGTCAAGTTTCAAAAATACATAACTTTGTGTAGACAGCTCCAAAAAGGGTGAGACAAGTTTTGTCTGAATCCTTAGGAGGAGTACTTTACAGAGGAACAAATTTCATGCTATGAAAATTCCCAGGAATTTCTGTAGAATTGTTTTTAGTAAATCCTTTAGAGATTTATTACAGGAGCAATTCTTTATGAAATATTCCCAAATTTGGGCAGCTAGTCCTTTTCATAGTGCCTGACCTCCAGTAAAAATTTAAGGATTTTTGGAGCTTATTTGGAGGGCTTAATCAGTAGGTTATCTCAGCATTAAATAAATTAGCTAGAAATCATAGAATTGATTTCCAGAAAATGGTTCAACCTTCATACCTCGATAACTTTCTGTAGGGATGTCTAAAATTTGTGAAACAAATTTTGTTAAATTTCACTCAGTCATTACTTTGCATAAATGCAAAGAAATTTATCTGAAGATCTCTGGATATTTCTCCAAGATTCATCAAAGTTAAATATTTGGGAATTTAGTCCAGAATATCTCTGTTATGGAATTTCTTCAAATTTGGCCAGGAATTTCCTCATGATATTACTGATCTCCAGTAAAAATTTTAGCTTCATTGGAGTTCATTTGCTAGGTCAAATTACCTTCCAAAGTTCAGTCTTTATTTGGAAATTCAAATTTAAACAGAAACTTTTCAGAACTCCTGTCCAACTTCAAAAATTCATATCTCTCTGATGGTAGCTCATAAAATAGTGAAACAAATTTTGTTAGAACCATGGAGACTGACCCTAATCAGATCTTCCATTTCTAGCTACGTCAAAGCTCCTGATTTGAGCTCAAAATTAAGAGAAGCATTGTACTTGTAGGAGTCTTAAAGACTACATTGTGCAATGACAGGTCTCCAAATTTGGCTCAAATCATCCTTAGAGGGTCTAGTATCCACTGTAAAAATCCCAAAGCCAATTAAGGATTCTAAATTGCAGTAGCTATGAATATAAGTTCAATTCTTATAAATCCTTAATACTTACACATGTATTTTATTACATTTCATAATAGTGACCGAAGTTGAGGACGCACCGGAGCCTTTGGACGTCCTGCCACCTGAAGCTGAATTCCCCTTTTACTCGCAACCAGGCAAGCCCCGGTTTGCACTTAAGTACCTTTTATAAAGCTTTTTATTTGTATCATTTATGTCTAGGGTGAATGTTTGCATTAGAGTTAGGGTGATTGAAACCCCACTTGCATAGCCTCTTAAAATCCTATAAAGGGTTGGGTAGTTTACAAACTCGACGAGTAGAGACTGCCATGCTAATGTTTAGGATCTCGGTAGAAGTCGAGTGGTTGGAAGCTACTCGCGAGATAGTACTTATTACATGGAATGAAAAGAGGTAGAAAATGGCTTAAGTTATGAAAATGAGACCCAGCAGGGGGGATAGGAAGCAGTGAGCAGAGGTCTCACGTGCGTAGCCCTGTTGGTGTCGGTTGAGGACCGTCCGTGTGCGGCCCTGTTGGACAAGTATCGAACAGTACCGGATGCATACTGGCATATGGGAACCAGGAAATCGATGTAATTGGTTAACCTGGGTGCTGAGGCTTACCCAACCGTAAATAGGAGTGGGTTGAGGGTAGCAAGGTGTAAATCTGCCGGTGGGCACAGTCACGCTCCACGCGGGGACCTCCTACCCGTTACGGATGGACCGGTTCGGCATTTGGGTTGCCTTTGAAAGGTTGTTGCATACAACAGAGTAGGAAGGGGTGTGGAATCACGCTTCTGAAAGTGGGTGTATGCAACGTGTTATCCGGGTGTGTCTTGATTGCAATCACCGTCCCTTGCGGTTATTTGAGTACCCGCTTGTTCACTGCGCTGTGACGTAGTAAGAAGTGAAATAAGCCAACTGAAAATGCTGTATTGATCTTAATGTCTTGCATACCTTGATTGCTGTAGATATAGAGCTAATTAAGTTTATATTCCACTTTGGGCATCACCACATCGGAGGAAAGCATTTCTTGTTTGATTGTGGACTTCCGATGTGAGGGCTGCCTAAGGCACATGAATCTGCTGCTATAAAACTGAAAGTAAGGATCAACTTATAGGCGTGTCTTTCTTGCAAAAACCTTTCCTACCTTATACATCCTTGCACGTAGAGTTCCATGCCTAGGTTTGACGGTTAAGACTTGCTGAGCCATCGTGCTCACGGTTGCAATATTTTGAGCTGTATGCAGGTGAGAGTTATGAGGAAGGTTCCGAGGATGAGGCGATGCCCCCGTTGGGGTACACGGCCGAGCTGGAGCCCTGCACGCCGCCGTGATCTCTGTCTACTTGCTGCTAGTGTGTAGCGTCTCCGGGCTGGACGGCTGCACTTTTGCGTAGCTAGGATGAGAGGCCATATATGTATATTACTTCCGCTGTATAGTTATGTTTTGTAAAAGACTTCCGCTGTTTTATATCAAATAAAAGTTTGTATGTTGTTCTTTATTCTTTTCGTGTGTGCTGTTGGGTGCCGCATCGCACGGCACCACCCTATGCAATCCTAGAGTGGGTGAACCACGGGGTGGTCCCCACACATGAAGACTGGAAGGTTTAGGTAACCATTCTATCTAACGATAGGGTTGTCACTCGGCACTTCGCACCCACATGGAGAGCTACAAGAGCAGAAGCTATTGATGATGCACCATTCTATACTCAATGGACTGCACTATGCTTTCCGTGAGCAGCTTGAGAACACTACCTTTGAGCTGCACCCGTATCGGGAGAGTGGTACAAGAGAGATAATTGGACCCCATGGAGGAGCTCTTTCCAACCCACAAGATGCTGACAAGTCTTAGAGGTTGCTCGTGGAGTTAGGAGACCGCTATGCAAGCACACAAGACGAGATCCGTTACCTCCGCAAGAAGTTGTACTTACTGGAAAAACAAGAGGAGACTCATACCAACGCTGGAGCAAATGGAGCACCAGCATCATCTATCCCTACATGGACTATCGACTGCCCATGGCGTGTGCCCATATGTGGACTACCCCGTCAAACGGCGAGAACAACACTGGTTCTCATGATTAAGTCTAGGTTTCCCATTGAATAAAGTTGTAATAAAAACGCTTAGATCGTGGTAGCTTGAATAAGAGTGGTGTGCTGAATTATGTTTGCTTGTGTTTGTGTGCTTGGTGTGAGTTGTGGGACGCTTCGGCGAATGTCCACATCCACACATAGTGGAGAGATGTGAGATGCTTCGGCACTTGTTCACATTCTCATATAGGCTGAAATTAATAAAAGAAGTTGCTTAGTTCATACACCTTGATGCATATAGTTGGGGGATCAATCTAAATCTCTATTTCCTACTCTACTCTCTCACAGATGTCGAGAGAAAAATTCAACCGCCAACGAAGGAACGCTCGTTGTAACAATAAACCACATGAGGATGGCAATGTGGAAGTCCCTAAAAATGGCAACCCCGGGGCTGATGCAAGCAACCTCGAAATGTTGATGGCTATGCAGAACCAGCTCATGCAAACTATGATACAAACGTTGGGTCAGCTGCAGGCCAACAAAAACAACAACCCTAACCCCGTTCCTGCACCTCCACTGCTGCCACCGCCACCACCGCTGGCTCACAATAGATTGGGAGAGTTCATGAGGACTAGACCACCTACTTTTGCACAAGCCAATGATCCTATGGAGGTTGATGATTGGCTGAAATCTATGGAAAAGAAGCTTGCTATTGTTCAATGTAGTGATCTGCAGAAGGTTCTCTTGGCATCACACCAACTTATGGAGCAGCCGCTGATTGGTGGGACGCTCTTTGCAATGCTCATGTCAACCAGGAGACTATCACTTGGGCTGAATTCAAGGAGAGTTTCCGCTCTGACTATGTCCCTGAAGGAGTCATGATGCTAAAAAAGCAAGAGTTTGAAGGTCTCCGTCAAGGGAGAAAGAGCTTGAATGAGTATCTCAACAAGTTCACGCAGCTATCAAGGTATGCTCCAGAAGATGTCAACTCAGATCATAGAAAACAGTACTTGTTCATGAGAGGATTGAACAATGAAATTCAAGTTCAGCTGCTCAACAATGATTATGCAAACTTCCAAAAACTCGTTGACAAAGCTATAGTGGTGGAGAGCAAGATCCGTGAGATTGAACAATAGGGCAAGAGAAAGATGCCATATCAAGGACAGCCACAAGGAAGCAATGTACGTCCCCGCTTCATGCTACTAGCTGCACCACACTATGGCTTGTCCACTTCTACTTTCCGCCCGGCAAATCCACCTTGCTCTAATCAGCCACTGCAGCAGCGCCCTATGATGAATGCACCCCGTTTTCCTATGCCTCCTGCGCCTGGTCCCAACATGGGCGCTTATGTTCAAAACCAGCCTTGCCCCAACATTCCTGCTGTTATGGGCGACAAGGCATGCTTTTCATGCGGAGAGGCGGGACACTTAGCAAATCAGTGCCCCAAGAAAGGTCTTGGACAGCTGAGCAATGCTTCTAAGCAGAACCCACGGCCAAATGGAGGAGCGGCGCAAGGTAACCATGGACAATATAACTATGCTCGTGGCAATGTGAATCACGTCTGCGCTGAGGAAGCACAACAAGCTGAGGACGTTGTGATTGGTATGTTTCTCGCCAACTCCATCCCAGCCACTGTTTTATTTGATTCCGAAGCATCGCATTCATTCATCTCATCCAAGTATGTTGCCAAGTATAACCTGCCCATATCTCACATGAAACAGACTATGTTAGTTAATTCTTCTGGTGGAGAGATGAGGACTAATATAGTATGTCCGAACCTTAAAATATGAGGGGTAGACTTTGTTGCCAACCTTATTGTCTTGGATTCTCAAGGGATTGATATAATACTTGGAATGGACTGGTTAAGCAAGTACAACTTTGTGATTCAATGTGCTCAGAGGATCGGGCAGTTGACGAGTGAGCATGGTACGCGTATTGAGTTTGAGGCAGCCCAACCTACAACCGAGAAGGCAGTGCTGAACCACAACAAAGAAGTGACATTAGAAAGCATTCCTATGGTCCAAGAATATTTAGATGTGTTCCTGGAAGAACTTCCAGGTATGCCACTAGACCGGGACATTAAATTCGCCATTGATTTAGTAACCGGAACTGCACCTATAGCTAAGAGGCCATATAGGATGCCTGCTAATGAATTAGTGGAGCTCAAGAAGCAAATTCAGGAGCAGCTAGATAAGGGTTTTATATGCCCAAGCTCGTCACCATGGGGAGCCCCCGTGCTGTTCATAGATAAGAAAGATGGGACCCAAAGGATGTGTGCGGACTATAGGTCTCTCAATAAAGTGATGATCAAGAATAAATACCCGCTGCCCCACATAGAGGACTTGATCAAATGAAAGGCTCCCGGGTTTTCTCCAAGATCGATCTTCGGTCGGGATACTTCCAGCTGAAGATTAAGCCCTCCGACATACCCAAGACTGCATTTTGAACATGGTATGGTTCGTATGAATATACCATTATGTCATTTGGATTGAAGAATGCACCTACATACTTTATGTACCTCATGAATAAGGTCTTCATGGAGTACTTGGACAAGTTCGTCGTGGTTTTCATCAAAGACATCATGGTGTATTCGAAAAGCGAGGAGGAACATGAAGAACACTTGAGATTGACGTTGCAGAAATTGCAAGAGCATCAATTATATGCCAAGTACAGCAAGTGTGAGTTTTGGCTAAAGTAAATATCGTTCTTAGGCCACATTATCTCTGAAGGAGTAGTATCGGTTGATCCCTGAAAAGTGAGGGATGTTTTGAAGTGGAACCAACCGCATAATGTGAGGGATATTCGAAGTTTCCTTGGGATGGCCGGATACTATCGCTGGTTCATCAAGGACTTCTCCAAAATAGCAAAGCCTATGACTGAATTGCTGATGAAAGGGAAAGTATTTCAGTGCACACAAGCGTGTCAAGATAGTTTTGAGGAGTTAAATAAGAGATTAACAACAATGCCGATTTTGGTATTGCTGGACGTGAGCACGAGTTTCGATATATATTGTGATGCATCAAGACAAGGGCTTGAATGCAAGGAGGCCAAGTGGTAGCCTATGCATCGAGGCAACTAAAGAAACATGAGCTGAATTACCCTAAGCACGATTTGGAACTTGTAGCCATAGTACAAGCATTGAATATTTGGAGGCATGACATCCTCGGTCACCGATGTGAGATCTATATAGATCACAAAAGCCTCAAGTATATATTCACGCAAATAGATTTGAATTTGAGGCAACGTCGATGGTTGGAACTCATCAAGGATTATGATGTTGGAATCAACTATCACCTTGGAAAGGCCAATGTTGTAGCTGATGCATTGAACCGAAAGGGAGCATGTCAGCAACTCACGGTTCGGGAGCTGCCACCCGAGCTGCGTAAGAAGTTTGAACGGTTACATTTCAAGTTCTTGAACGAGATGGAGGTGGTAGAACTGAACTCAACTCTGGAATAAGAGATACGAGATGACCAAGCAACGGATGAGGAAATAAAGGAAATAAAGGAAAGAATACGACAAGGGATAGAGAAGGACTTCAAGGAAGATGAGAATGGCATACTTTGGTTGGGAAAAAGGATTTGTGTGCCTAACGTGAAGCTTATCCGTGACATGATACTCGAGGAGGCTCATGACTCGCCTTATTCCATACATCCCGGCTGTACAAAGATGTACAAGGACCTGAAACTTGCTATTGGTGGGATGGCATGATAAGAGACATTGTTGAATATGTTGCCCTATGCGACACGTGCCAACAAGTGAAGGCCGAACATCAAAGACCCGCTGGATTATTGCGGCCATTGAAAGTGCTCGAGTGGAAGTGGGAAGACATCAACATTGATTTCATTGTTGGATAGCCATGTACTCAGTCCTGCTACGACTATATTTGGGTTATCGTGGACCGATTGATGAACTCAGCCTATTATATTCCTGTTAGGACCAAGTACACCTTCACACAACTAGTCGAGCTGTACATGGAGCAAATCGTGTGTCGTCATGGAGTTCCGGAGAGGATAGTTTCAGATTGAGGTTCTCAATTTACCTCCAGATTCTGGAGGAAGCTGCATGAAGCTATGGGTACATGGTTGAATTCCAGCTCCGCATATCACCCACAAACCGATGGACAAACTGAGAGGAGAAATCAGATTATGGAAGACATATTGAGAGCTTGCGCCTTGAAACATGGGTGTAGTTGGGACAGAAGCTTGTTGTATGCTGAATTCTCATACAACAATAGTTATCAAGCCAGCTTGAAAATGTCACCTTTTGAGGCACTATACGGCAGACAGTGTAGAACACTGCTGTTCTGAAATGAGACCGAAGAAAGCCAAGTATTTGGACCCGAAGTGCTGCAAGATGCAGAAAATCAAGTCCAAACAATGCGTGTAAACTTGAAGGACGCACAATCACGACAAAAGGGCTATGCGGACAATAGGCGAAGGAGTTTGACCTTCGAAGTTGGAGACTTCGTGTATCTTAAGGTGTCGCCTATCCGAGGCCAACAACGGTTTAACGTCAAAGGCAAGTTAGCACCTCGCTACATCGGGCCATTCAAGATTTTGGGCAAGCGAGGAGAGGTAGCCTATCAATTAGAGTTGCCAACACACCTCTCCGATGTGCACGACGTATTTCACGTGTCCCAGCTCAAGAAGTGCCTAAGAGTGCCGGAAGAACAGGTACCGATGGATGAGCTAGAACTTCAAGAGGATCTGACCTACGCGGAACATCCCTTCAAAATCTTGGACATAAAGGAAAGGGTCACGAGAAACAAAGTAATCCGTTGGTGCAAGGTACAATGGAGCCATCACTTGGAAGCCGAAACTACATGGGAACGTGAGGAAGACCTCAAGACAAAATTCCCTCATTTTTTCTCTAATCTGTCGAATCTCGAGGGCGAGATTTATTTTAAGGGGGTAGGTTTGTAACATCCTCAATTTTACTACCATGCATTGCATACATTTTTCATGTAGAAAAGCATTTAAAAAGAAGAAGAAAATAAAGAGAGGAATATAGAAGCAAATAAAATAATAAAAGAAAATAAAAAAGAAAATAATAATAATAATAAATAGAAAATAAAAAGAAAACATAAATAAAATAGCCAAATCTGGCCACCCCTAATTTTCCCCCAAATTCCCCTCTCCCCTAGTTTTCCTGATTTTCCCCAATTTCCCCAAAATTCCCCTAGGGAATTTTTCCCCATATTTGGGGGGGGAGGGGGGAGATTTTCCGCCAATTTGGCCGCACCACTTAGGGGGGGACCCTAGTGGGCCCCCTCCCCCTTGGACGCAGCCAATAAAGGGGGGAACCTAGCCGCCCCCCTTTGTTTTTTGTGGGCTTTTATTTTCCCAATTAATCTCAGCCATTGGTGGAAAATAGATCATAAAATCACAGCCCCTAGCTCCCACTTTTTTTAAAATTAAATCTCAGCCCTTGGATAATTGAGTTGCTAAAATCCTAGCCTCCTGAGCTCTTTTCCCCTCTTATAAATAAAACCCTCCCCCCTTAGCCGCCACCCTAGCCCCCGAAACTATCATGATAGCCACCTTTGTAGAGTGTAAAACTATCATGATAGCCGTGCTTTCGATTACAAGCACTTGGCCAAATTCCATGATTAGATGCAAAACTTGGGATGGTTATTCGGGTATGGTCATTGGGATTGGTTTTGAGACTGTTTTGGGTCATGAGAATGAGTTTGGTTTCGGTTATATGAAAATGAGATGGTTATGAATATTTAGAGTATGATATGAACTTGAGAGTGATTATTGGCTGATTGAGGCTTGATAAATGGTAAATTATGATGAAGGAATGATGATGAATTACTTGGTTATGTTGGGATTTAACTCACCTAGAGATAGTTGTTGTTTTACCATGTCTGTGAAATAAAATTTGCTTGCTGCAATGAACCTCTTTATTTCCTACCTTGTTGTAAGCTACATTTTATACTTTTCCCGCACTTGCTGAGTACGACATTACTCACCCTTGCATTCCCACATATACTTCAACAACAGGAGAAGAGTACTTCGAGGAACAGGTGGAGTACTAGGTGTGCGCACTACCGTCAACATGCCTTTGGAGTTGAAGTTGGAGCCCGCTGTTTTAGTCATTTTCCGCTGTCGCTAGAGTCTTTTGCTGCAAGAATAAGTTAGAATTCATGAGTGAGACAATGAGTCAATGTAATTGAAGCGTCCCGACCCATAAGATCGGAACTAAACATATAATATTATGCCAGAAATAGAGTTCGGTACATAATATTACAACACAAGTGGAACCACAACCATACAGAGCTTTATTACAACGGCATACACTTTAGTACAACAATAATAAGGACTAACATAAGGATGATTAACGACATAAAAACATGGA
The DNA here is from genome assembly GCA_030760725.1 of Neostapfia colusana. Taxonomy (NCBI): domain Eukaryota; kingdom Viridiplantae; phylum Streptophyta; class Magnoliopsida; order Poales; family Poaceae; genus Neostapfia; species Neostapfia colusana. The sequence continues at coordinate 33,707,256 of JASWHV010000009.1, read as the reverse complement.
CAACTAGCTCCTCCTCGTACATGGTTCCACGGTAACACCTTGGGTGTGGATGCGACCCTACTCGAAGTCCTCCGGGTTGAAGTCAGGATCCTCTGAAGATATCAACAACGGTTGAGTACAAAAGTACTCAGCAAGCTCCACCTCGCCCTTCGGGAGGGGAATGAAACAAACATAGATGCAATGCACAACAATAAGAGTGATGCAACCTAATGCAACCAAATAACCCATCCAGAGTCATTCCTCGCCTCATTCTCACAACAGATGGCTTCCTAGTTGTTAGGACCGCACCATAACCTGTCCTATACTGAGGACACAGCCGTCCGAACGGGTTCTACACTCTGCAGAGGTTGTACGCTGTACCCACACGCACGGACCATCAAATACAGCCCGTCATAACCGACACCCAGTCGAAACATCACCCAGACCAATCGTCCCCAACCCAGTGTCATGACTTATCTCAATATCATCTCAATTTTCATAAATGCATCTCTCTCTCTCTCCACCGTGGACGACTGTCGGGCTAGCCACCGGGGTTAGGCTAAGCCCCGCCCATACAGGGTCATGTGGTCGTACTGAAGAAAGTTAGGTGAGATGTCAAAACAACTCGGTCCTTAAGGCTCCCAGGGCAGCCTCCATACTCAAACCACGAGCCTATCATCTTGATAGTTCTCACTGTAAGTCTACCACCACGGTAGCGCTTACACCAACACTAACCCTTCTGCCCCGGTCTCAACTCACGCTCTCCCCAACCGTGCAACATAAACAAGGGAACATCATCATGCATAATATCGTCCTATCAATATGCTGCAAAAAGAGAAACATGTATGTTTACACTCTATCACTCGAATAACTCATGCTCAACAATGCAGAGGCCTAATCTACTGGCCACAATGGATGAACCTCACATAGGAGCAATATGATCAAAAAGGGGGGTGATGGAACTTGCCTTCGCTACCGTCTGCAGCGCCGTGCTCTTGGTCACTTGGCTCCCCTGGGTTCTCTTCCGGCACTGGTTCTACACCGCGCACAAGCAAACATACAAACAAAGAAAATATACATCATTCAGACTTGCTTACACTAACTATATTATGATATTAGATGATTTTTATAAGAAGAATCGGATTAAGTGATCCTTTTGTGTGTGGGTGAGATCTGCTCTAAGGCCAATCAAGGGGTTGCTTAGGGTTGGGCTCAAATCAGCAAGAGTAAACGGGGGAGGATGGCCAGAGAGTAAGAAATCGAACGCCGAGGCTATGAATCACTCGATTAAGCTAGCGATTTTGGGTAGGAAGTAGAGCAACTTCATGGAAGGGCGGCCATGCCACGGGGTGGTCGCGGCCAAACCCGAGGAGAGGGGGAAGGGGGGATGACTCGGAGAGGAGAGTGGAGGTTGGGGTGCTCACCTTGGCCGTGGCTTGGTGGGGTTCGACGGGGAGGGTTCCTCGTCGGATATCGATGTTGGAGGGGGGGAGAGGAGACGCGAGCGCCGGTGCTCAATGGGGCGGGGGAGAAAGTGAGCCCCCGAGCCCCTTTTATAGATGAAGGGGGGGAATGGATAGGGATGGAGTGAGGAGAGGTAGGTGAGGTGTAATTAATGCATGTTCCGGGAGCTTCTCGTGGAGTGGATAAGGATGGGGGGAGATATGTATATGAGGGGTGGTTTCGGAAGCTTCTCGTGGAGTGGATAAGGATGGGGGGGATATATGTGAGGGGTGGTTCCGGAAGCTTCTCATGGAGTGGATAAGGATGGGGGGAGATATGTATATGAGGGGTGGTTCCGGAAGCTTCTCGTGGAATGGATAAGGATGGAAGAGGAATGGTATGTGGAGGGTGATTCTGGAAGCTTCTCGTGAAATGGATAAGGATAAAGGAGGAAGAGGTGAGTGATGTGTGGTTCTAAAAGCTTCTCGTAGAATGGATGAGGATGGGGGAGGAAGAGGAAAAGAGTTTGCCTTTAGGCAAAAGTAGGGGGGTGGCCGCACCAGTTTCGATGAAAGGCATATCTGAAATCGGCCAGTAGTGTGCATAATTTGTCTGGTGGTTAATTCTATAACCCTGATTTATTAGTTTTACAAAAAATGGGGCGTTACAGACCTACCCCACTTAGGATGAATCTCGTCCTCGAGATTCAAGTGGTCTGCAAAGAGATGGGGGAACTATATCCGTAATGCATCTTCTCTTTCCCAAGTAGCTTCGTCTTCCGAGTGTCTGCTCCACTGGACCCGACAAAGTGTGGTGGTGTTTCTCCGTGTCCTTCGGGTGACTGTTTCCAAGATCTTTACTGGCACCTCATGGTAGCGCAGATCATCTTGCAGGTCTAGGGTTTCTTGTGCCACCTGTTCCTCGGGAACCCGTAGGCATTTTCTTAGCTGTGACACGTGGAAGACATTGTGCACGCCTGACATTTCTTCGGGTAGCTGAATCTCATACGCTACTGATCCTACCCTTTTTAGGACTCAGAAAGGGCCAATGTATCGTGGTGCCAACTTTCCACGTACTTGGAATCTGCGCGTGCCACGGATAGGAGATACTTTAAGGTACACATGATATCCAGCTTGGAAACTGAGTTCACGCCTCCTCTTGTCTGCGTAGCTTTTCTGACGTGATTGGGCGGCCTTGAGATTCGCTCGAATCTCCGCTACCTTGTCCTCTGCTGGCAAGATGAATCTGGTTGCTCCACAATACGGTCCCCAACTTCTGATCACATGAGTGGGGTTCGACACTTCCTTCCATAGAGGGCTTCATAAGGTGACATCTTGATGCTGGCCTGATAACTGTTGTTGTATGAGAACTCGGCATACGGTAAACTGTCTTCCCAATCCTTGTCGTAGGTTAGAACAGCGGCCCTCAACATGTCTTCCAATATTTGGTTGATCCTCTCTGTATGACCATCTGTCTGAGGGTGATATGCTGAACTAAAGTCTAACTTGGTACCAAGTGCCCTTTGAAGACTCCTCCAAAACCTTGACGTAAACTGAGTACCTCGATCTGAGACTATCCTCGAGGGTACTCCATGTAGTTTCACAATACGGTCTATGTACAACATGGCCAACTTACTCCCATTGTAGGTAGTGCGCACAGGAATAAAGTGTGCAACTTTAGTCAGACGGTCAACCACTACCCATACGGAGTCATTACCATTCTTGGTCCTTGGTAGGCCAGTGATGAAATCCATTCCTACCTCATCCCATTTCCAAACGGGAATTGGTAAGGGCTGTAATAGGCCACTCGGCTTTTGATGCTCAGCTTTGAGTCTTCTACACACATCACAATAAGCCACGAATTTGGCTATGTCACCCTTCATGCCAACCCACCAATATTTTTGCTTAATATCCACGTACATCTTTGTGGCTCCAGGGTGGATGGAGTAGGCAGAGTTATGAGCTTCATCCATGATCGTATTCCGATAGTGACCTTGTGAAGGCACACACATCCGTTTCTTGAACCACAATATTCCATCTCTATCTACTCTAAAGTCTGGTGCCTTGCCTTCACCAGTTTGTTCCTTGATCTTCATTAACTTTTCATCCTCCTGCTGAGCCTTCTTAATCTGGTCATCCAGCACAGGGTGAACACTAAGGTTGTAGTTGTAGGAGTGAGGTACAATACTTAGGTTCAACTTCATCATCTCCTCGCACAATTGTGGTACTTGAGTCACCAAGTGATGATAGTATGCTTTCCTGCTAAGAGCGTCTGCCACAACATTTGCTTTACCCGGGTGGTAGTGGATCTCCACATCATAATCCTTAATTAGTTCCAACCATCTTCGTTGTCTTAGGTTCAGATCAGGCTGGGTAAAGATATACTTGAGACTCTTGTGATCTGTGTAGATTTCACACTTGTTACCGATCAGATAGTGTCTCCAAATCTTAAGAGCATGCACTACCGCAGCCAATTCCAAGTCATGGGTTGGGTAGTTCTGCTCGTGCGGCCTTAACTGACGAGAGGCATAGGACACCATTCATCCTTCTTGCATTAGCACACATCCTAGGACGTGTCTAGAAGCATCACAATAAATAACAAAGTTCTTGTGAATATCCGGTAAGACTAAGACTGGAGTCGTGGTTAGTCTTCCCTTCAACTCACGAAAACTCCGCTCACAGGCTTCAGTCCACACAAACTTCTTATCCTTCTTTAGTAGTTCCGTCATTGGTCGGGCTAGCTTGGAAAATCCTTCGATGAACCTCCGATAAACCAGCCATACCCAGAAAACTACGAATCTCCGAGACCGAAGTTGGTTGCTTCCAAGATGATACAGCTTTGACCTTCTCTGGATCAACTGCAACTCCCTCGGCTGTCAGCACATGCCCAAGGAAGCTAACTTTCTGTAACAAAAACTCACATTTGCTGAACTTGGCATAAAGTTGATGGCTCCTGAGCCGGTCCAAAACAACACGCAGATGTTGCGCGTGCTCTACTTCACTTCGTGAATAGACTAGAATGTCGTCGATAAAGACAACGACAAACTTGTCCAACTCTTGCATGAACACCCGGTTCATTAGGTTCATGAAGTAGCCAGGGGCATTGGTTAATCTAAAAGACATCATTGTGAACTCGAACTGACCGTAGCGAGTCACAAATGTCGTCTTAGGTATATCTTCGGGCTTAATCCTCACTTGATGATACCCAGACCTCAAGTCAATCTTTGAGAAAAACTTGGCCCCCTTTAGCTGGTCAAATAGATCATCTATCCGGGGTAGAGGGTATTTATTCTTGATGGTCACCGCATTAAGAGCTCGGTAATCTACACAGAGTCTCTTACTTCCATCCTTTTTCTCTACGAAGAGGACTGGTGCGCCCCATGGTGATGCACTAGGCCTTATGTACCCTTTCTCTTGCAACTCATCTAACTGTTTCTTTAACTCGGCTAGTTCTGGTGCTGCCATTCTATAAGGCCTCTTGGCTATTGGGGCAGTTCCGGGAACTAGATCAATGGAGAACTCCACTTCTCTTTCTGGCGGCATGCCTGGCAACTCCTCAGGGAACACATCAACATACTCTTTAATCACTGGCACTTCCTGAGGTGTTTCTGCCTTCAAGTGATTTACTACTGGCTCAGACAAGCTGGAGTTGACATGACATGTGACAGTCTTCCCTTCATGGTTTGTCACTGTCACAATCCTCTGTGCACAAGCTATACTCCCATTGCACTTGGCTAACCAATCCATACCGAGGATCACATCTATCCCATGGGAGTCAAGCACTACTAGATTAACCAAGAACTCTACCCCACTTAGGTTTAAAGGGATGTTGTTAACTCCTAGGTGGAAAGGTATATAACCTCCCGGTGATCGAGTCATTAAGGGCCTCTTAAGGGCTACCGTAGATATATCATGTGTCTCTACGAAGTGTGATGATATAAAAGAATGCGATGCACCAGAATCAAATAGTACTGAAGCCAAAACTGACTGAACCAAGAACTCACCAAGTAGAACTCCTGGTGCTGCATCTGCCTCTTCGGCGTAGACGTGGTTTACTGTGGCCTTTCCAAAGGAGTGTTGAGTCCTTGACGGTGCTCCGCGGCTGCCTCCAGCTGGTTGCCTTGGTCCGTTAACTGAGTTGGAGACGACTGATGGTGCTGGCTTAACCTTGTAAGGGCAGTTAACGGCGATATGCCCAGGCTCACGGCAGCTGAAACAGATCCTCTGGCCAACAGTTTGATTGACCCCAGACTGCTGAGGATGGAATGAGCCATGTGATTTAGCAGGCTGTACCGGTTGCTTGAAAGTGGGGGTTGGTGCTTTATAGGATACACCACTATGAGCCATCTGCCCAGAGTAAATAGGTTGTTGGATCTTCTGCACAAAGTAGGTTGGTTTTTGGGTCCTCTGTAATGAATAGACAGGTTGATTAGTCCTCTGAAGTTTCACCTGCTAGAACCCCTTCTTGTCCTCGAATTTTCTTTTCTTCTCCCGTAGCTCATTCTCTATGTTCTTTTCTGTAGTGATGGCCTTGTTAACCAGGGTATTGAAATCTGGATAAACAGATGCTTCAAGAAATTTCCTGATTTCAGTGTTTAACCCACGCAAAAAGGCTTCTTGCTTCTTCTCTTCTGTATCCACAGCGTGGGGGTCATAGCGGGATAACCCGGTAAACTTATGTAGATACTCTGTCACAGTTAGACCCTTCTATTTAAGGTTCATAAACTCTTCCCTCTTTAGCTTCATAATGCTACTTGGGATGTGTTGCTCCCTAAACAACTTCACAAACTCGTCCCATATCATGGTCCTGGCATGTGGATGCATCTCTATGTAGCTGTGCCACCAGGCTAAGGCAGATCCCCTCAGTTGTTGGACAGCAAGCAGAACCTTATCCTGCTCGTTTGCATGCACAACCTCGAGTTTCATCTCAATCTCTCTTAGCCAGTCATCTGCCTCAATAGGGTCCTCAGATCCAGAAAACTTGGGCGGGTTCATCCTGTTGAAGTCTGCGATCTAGTGATTGTTTTGCAGCGCGGGCTGATGGTTGTTGAGACCATCATTGTTCCGGGCAGCCAAGGTGTTTGTCAGTAGCTCGAGGAGTCGAGTCTGGCGGTCCAGAATGGCGGTCAGGTCATAGTTAGGTGCTTGGGGATGTGTCCGGACAGATGCACTCTCCGCTGTCTCATGCTCGTGAGGTGCAGGCGGAATCTCTCATAGTCCTTGGTCCGCCTCGTGTCCATTAGTGACTCGGCTCGAGCGGCGAGGCATCTGTGACAAGGCAATCGATGGGTTTAGATTTTCTTCCTATTATTATTACTATGGTGCATCATAATTAGTTATGTTTACCGTCTTTTATTATTATTATTATTATTATTATTATTATTATTATTTTTCTATATTTTTTCTATTTTACTATGTGTATCTAAACACATATATATAGTTTTATACCACACAATTCACACAAACATCAAACATTGCAAGCAACACACCAAACATTCATTCATTCATTCGGGCAAGTGGGTACAAGATACATAGCGCATGTCGTCGCTGGGTCTATTCCCTTAAGGGTCAGCCAGGACCTCTGCCTGGCTACTGGGTCCTACATCCTGATCTTCAGGGTCTTTGTTGGTCCCGCGAGGTGAGGTCGGAGGAGTATGTGGCACAGGCTCACAAATCCTCCTTCGGGGGTTGGATAGGTGATACACTGGGGTTCCTTCTAGGATAAGTGGCTCCGTCATTGCACCAGCTTGACAGTCCTTCCGCTTGGCCCGGTCTACAAGGTAGACACCCCTAAGCAGCTGGCTGTGACGGTCGGCCTGCTCCCTAAGGTTCTCCTCGGCCAAGGCGACTCGACTTTCGGCGCAGGCAACCCGGGCTTCAGCCTGCGCTAGTGCTAGCTTAGCCTTTCGCCAGCGGGTCTCCAATGTCTCAGCACGCTGGACGAGGGTCTTCACGCGCTGATTCAGCTGGTCGCACAAGTCGTCCAGGCTCAATAAATAACCGGACATGGCGACAATGGTGGGGTCGTCTTCGGTCGACCCGAGGCCTTCCAAGTTGTGAATCCTCGCCACCCATGCGAGACGACTACGGTCCAGTGGTTGGAAGTACTTCATGGGTGTGGAACCCAAATGCCAGTCAAACATGTGGCAGAGGTACTTGAAAGCTTTGCGGGCCACCAATTGGCACGTATCTTTCATGCGGCATCCAGTGGCGGAGACATTCCATGGATTCATGTCCAGGAACCTCTCACTGGCGCCGATGTGCACAGTGACCTCGCAGCTTTCGGTGCCATGCTCCACGAACTCATGACCCACGTACTCCGGACGGTCTGGAATACCTAGTCGTGTCGTGGCGGCATAGAGCACCTTGGGGAAGCCATCTTCGTTGATGCAGAAGCTGGTGATACGGTCGTCCGCCATCTGGCTTAGAACAGGGCACAAGGATTAGATGAGATCAAAACCTATCACCAAGGCTCTACGGTCTAGGTTTCCTACAGGCCAACTATTCTACGGTCTCCTATGGTCACCTAAGTACTAGGGTACGCATCCTACAGCCAAGTATGGCTCTGATACCACTTGAAGCGTCCCGACCCATAAGATCGGAACTAAACATGTAATATTATGCCAGAAACAGAGTTCGGTACATAATATTACAACACAAGTGGAACCACAACCATACAGAGCTTTATTACAACGGCATACACTTTAGTACAACAATAATAAGGACTAACATAAGGATGATTAACGACATAAAAACATGGACAACTAGCTCCTCCTCGTACATGGTTCCACGGTAACACCTTGGGTGTGGATGCGACCCTACTCGAAGTCCTCCGGGTTGAAGTCAGGATCCTCTGAAGATATCAACAACGGTTGAGTACAAAAGTACTCAGCAAGCTCCACCTCGCCCTTCGGGAGGGGAATGAAACAAACATAGATGCAATGCACAACAATAAGAGTGATGCAACCTAATGCAACCAAATAACCCATCCAGAGACATTCCTCACCTCATTCTCACAACAGGTGGCTTCCTAGTTGTTAGGACCGCACCATAACCTGTCCTATACCGAGGACACGGCCGTCCGAACGGGTTCTACACTCTGCAGAGGTTGTACGCTGTACCCACACGCACGGACCATCAAATACAGCCCGTCCTAACCGACACCCAGTCGAAACATCACCCAGACCAATCGTCCCTAACCCAATGTCATGACTTATCTCAATATCATCTCAATTTTCATAAATGCATCTCTCTCTCTCTCCACCGTGGACGACTGTCGGGCTAGCCACCGGGGTTAGGCTAAGCCCCGCCCATACAGGGTCATGTGGTCGTACTGAAGAAAGTTAGGTGAGATGTCAAAACAACTCGGTCCTTAAGGCTCCCAGGGCAGCCTCCATACTCAAACCACGAGCCTATCATCTTGATAGTTCTCACTGTAAGTCTACCACCACGGTAGCGCTTACACCAACACTAACCCTTCTGCCCCGGTCTCAACTCACGCTCTCCCCAACCGTGCAACATAAACAAGGGAACATCATCATGCATAATATCGTCCTATCAATATGCTGAAAAAAGAGAAACATGTATGTTTACACTCTATCACTCGAATAACTCATGCTCAACAATGCAGAGGCCTAATCTACTGGCCACAATGGATGAACCTCACATAGGAGCAATATGATCAAAAAGGGGGGGTGATGGAACTTGCCTTCGCTACCGTCTGCAGCGCCGTGCTCTTGGTCACTTGGCTCCCCTGGGTTCTCTTCCGGCACTGGTTCTACACCGCGCACAAGCAAACATACAAACAAAGCAAATATACATCATTCAGACTTGCTTACACTAACTATATTATGATATTAGATGATTTTTATAAGAAAAATCGGATTAAGTGATCCTTTTGTGTGTGGGTGAGATCTGCTCTAAGGCCAATCAAGGGGTTGCTTAGGGTTGGGCTCAAATCAGCAAGAGTAAACGGGGGAGGATGGCCAGAGAGTAAGAAATCGAACGCCGAGGCTATGAATCACTCGATTAAGCTAGCGATTTTGGGTAGGAAGTAGAGCAACTTCATGGAAGGGCGGCCATGCCACGGGGTGGTCGCGGCCAAACCCGAGGAGAGGGAGAAGGGGGGATGACTCGGAGAGGAGAGTGGAGGTTGGGGTGCTCACCTTGGCCGTGGCTTGGCGGGGCTCGACGGGGAGGGTTCCTCGTCGGAGATCGATGTTGGAAGGGGGGAGAGGAGACGCGAGCGCCGGTGCTCAATGGGGCGGGGGAGAAAGTGAGCCCCCGAGCCCCTTTTATAGATGAAGGAGGAAATGGATAGGGATGGAGGGAGGAGAGGTAGGTGAGGGTTAATTAATGCATGTTTCGGGAGCTTCTCGTGGAGTGGATAAGGATGGGTGGGAGATATGTATATGAGGGGTGGTTCCGGAAGCTTCTCGTGGAGTGGATAAGGATGGAGGGGAGATATATGTGAGGGGTGGTTTCGGAAGCTTCTCGTGGAGTGGATAAGGATGGGGGGAGATATGTATATGTGGGGTGGTTCCAGAAACTTCTCGTGGAATGGATAAGGATGGAAGAGGAATGGTATGTGGAGGGTGATTCTAGAAGCTTCTCGTGAAATGGATAAGGATAAAGGAGGAAGAGGTGGGTGATGTGTGGTTCTAAAAGCTTCTCGTAGAATGGATGAGGATGGGGGAGGAAGAGGAAAAGAGTTTGCCTTTAGGCAAAAGTAGGGGGGTGGCTGCACCAGTTTCGATGAAAGGCATATCTGAAATCGGCCAGTAGTGTGCGTAATTTGTCTGGTGGTTAATTCTATAACCCTGATTTATTAGTTTTACGAAAAATGGGGCGTTACAGTAATAAAGTACTTAAACATTATTTGTATGTGGTTATATTCTGAATTCATTTTGTGGTAAAGTTGTGTATGTGTGATGAACATCTTGGGCACACATATGCATTCACTCGGTTCGTTTTTCAGAATCGGGTGTGACAAGATGGTCGGGGCGACGAGGAGTGGCAGCTGCCTGGGGCCTGCCATGTTCTTGGGGCAGTCGTAGGCATCGAAGCTAATCGGCGTTTCCATCCACTTGCGGTGTGGCGCCGGCCCAGGGGTTGGAGCAGCTTCTGCCACCGCTCGGCGCAGGGTCTTGACAGCTCGCCGAGACGAGACGTCGGAAGGGCCCCCATACATCACGCAGAGCATGCCGGCTGTTTGGTCACTAGCCCGGCCAGACCTGTCCACCTTGGAATGGGAGGTGGCCTCGTCGTCTCCTGCCTGGAGACGACAGCGAGTTGGGCGAGAAGTCTCGCCGAGAGAGGTGATGTTCACCATGGTCGCCTAGAGAGCGTGAAAATCACCCTACCTGGCGTGCCAAATGTCAAAGTGTTTCTACGACACTTCCCCCGGTCTGCTACAGGAGCAGCCCGTGGAGGTTCTTTGATTGGAGGGGCTTGACGTCCCTAGAGCGATCCAACTCGAGAGAGCGGGTGAACACTGAGATTTACGTGGTTGGGGCCGCCAGAGCGTAATACCCTACGTCCACGAGGGTGATTGTTGTATTCGTATGTGTGTGTGGTCTCAATGGGTGAGAGCCGAACCCTTTGTCGGGTGGACACCCTAGTCCTTGTATAGGACAAGGACGGGGTGGTTACAATGAGGTCAAAAACAAATATTCTGTTTAAAGTCTACTAACCAAATAATTACAAGGAGTTTGACCTTCGAAGGTGGACAATAGGCGAAGGAGTTTGACCTTCTATTTAAATCAGATTATTTGGTTAGTAGACTTTAAATAGAATATTTCAAAAATTATAGATTTGATTTAAATTTCGTTTGGACCATTAAACTCTTTGTAATTAAATCTACAAAATAAGATCTCACTTGACTACGTTTCATAAAAAATAAAAATTAATGACACGTGGACCCCACATGTCATACAAATAATTGTGATAAGAGTTTGTTAGGCTGCAATCCAAACATTCATTTTACCAAGAATTGATGTTGCCCACATTTTAGTGTGACCAAGTTTTGGTAAGGTACATATAGTTACAAACCAAACAGGCCCAAGTCTCTTACTGCTGATGAGAACCTACTTCGGTCCTACCTGGTGCCCATCGATGGTTTGCGGTGTAACAATATGTCCTTGCTTTGTGAAGAACCATGCAGCACATCGTCCGTCTGTCGACAACTTACGTCACGCACGATGTGACATACCTTGTCCCGGATCCTCGTGTACGCATCCCTGTGCTCATTATTTGTAAGCCGAATCCCACAACCCATGATCGCTAGTTTGGACGCGGCGTCCACCCAGACCTAGTGGAGGACCTCATCCTGGTTAAACAATTAAAACCCCGTTAGTCTATTTAAGCAAAACATTAGTTGGCATATTAAAATAGTAAATGGCGTACCAATGCATACGTCATGTAAGGCCGAGTAAGAGGAATGAACCTCTGGAGGTATACCTCGTACAATGCATTATTGTGTGGATGTAACTCCTCGACCACTTCGTTAGTCGTGTCAAGCCAGGCTTCAACGTAAGGCTGCACACGCGGAGTCTATGGGTTGTGGAGGTCATTCCCCTTGGGGGCCCACCTGTTACCACCGTATAGAGTCTAGTAGGTTCGATTTACCCAACTAATATAGTAAGAAATTAAGTAAATGAGATGCGAGATACAAACCCATGGGTGTGCCTCGAGATCCTGCCAAGGGCTCGGACGATGGGGAACTCCTGGCCTAGGCCGAATTGCCGGATCACTTGATCAGCACGGTACGGCTCGATGTAGGTGTTGAACACAAGGAGAGACCGCATCAACCAGTACACTTGGTCATGTGTGCAGAGGAATGATAGCCTGCGCGACACACGCCTAGGCATGGCCGCTGGGCTGTACGGCTCCTAAATAACGTCGTCGGGCTGTATCTGATCGAACTCCGAACCATGAATAAGCCCGTTTCACCTGCTCGTGTGCCCACAATATGTGAAAATATGAAAAAGGAATTATAGGATACTACTTTGAACAAGTAACAAACCTTTCACGTCTACTTACCCGAAGTCCGCACCAAAGAGAACCCATCGTCGGCCCATTCTCCTCGTCACCGTACATGTCGTCCTCCTATGGATCCAGGTTGGTGATAGGCCACGCTATGGCGAACCGCTCATACGACCAAAGCCACAGTGGCAGGGATGACTGTGAAGATAGCTTCGTGGTCCATCTTAGTGCACGGCAGATAGAGCCCCTTGTACATTGCAGCAAGGATGACTGTACCCCAACTGAACATGGGGATTGCACGCTCCTCAGCATCCGCGATCATCATAGCGTACGAAATAAACTCCTGCTGTACATTGCCCTAGGTGCTGTAGAAGAGGACCCATCCAAATACCCACATTAGATACGGCTCTAAGTACCTGTTGACTACGAATGCATCACCCTCGAGATGGATGTACTCAACCTGCAATGTAATTGTTAGTGGGTTAATGTCACTACTAGGGGAGGTTGTTAGAAAATATTAAGATTTAATATATTACCTCATACTGTAGTGCCCAATGATTGGTGTGATCTTTCACCTTTGGTGGAGAGCAGAAAGCTGGACGGCCAGATGGGAATCACCCAGCAAATCGATCCGTACGCTCAGCTCTCCACGTACCCGGGACATCAATTGCACCAACAGCTTCCACCAGCAATGGGAAGCCCGAGCAGATATGAGATGTCCTGCAACATCGAGGATACCTCAAGGTGTGCGCCTCCACCTGTCTAGCGAAGAAGCTAGCAGAGAGTGATCCATTGCATCCTCTTCTTCTCTTCTTCGCACCATCATCGCTGTCCCCCGATGCAGCCTCAAGTATACGACAGAGTAACTCAGACTCACGCAATCTAAATAAAAATATGTTACTCAATAATTTGATAATTACATTTATAAAAAACAAAAAATATAAATACACTAATTAGTGCACACCTGGGAATCCACCAATAGTCAAGGTGCAACAACTTGCTGGTGACACGAGGCCGCAGTGTCCCGAGCTGAACCCACTTCACGACTGAAAGGTAAGTCCTATGACACTCATCCATGATCAGGTCTAGGAGCCCGGGAGAGCTATAATAATCCTCAACCATACCTAGGTTATCATTATTGGTGTCAATTTTAATGCATATAACTGCGTAACTAGTTATATTAAACAAAGTCTAATCTACCTAATCAACAAACATAAATGTCTAAATCAGATATCCAAATTTAATGTGTCATAATATTTATATTATGAAAACATTAAATAAAACATAACATATTCAACCAACCATAAATGTGTAACCTAGAGACCAAAAATTTCAATGTACCATAATCCTACATGTACCGAATATATCTACACATTTAAAACATAAACTATATATACACATTAAGACATTCATGTGAGCAGACCTCAAATCGGCAGCACTTCACTTTTTTCCTTCCTCTCCCCTCCTCTCCTCTCTCTTTTTCCACTGAATCTCTCAGGATTTTTGTGACCAATTTTTGAAGTCAGGTGCTTATATAGCCTACGGATGAGTCCCCCACTCTACTGCGCGGGCGATCCATCGGTACCGTGAATTAGTCGCTCGGTACACTGGACGACTCCTACCCATTTTTAAAATTGTATGAATCGATCAGTTTTGAAATTTATGCTTAAAATGATACTATTTTGGAAGAAAAAATCTCCACAACAAGAGGGAATGAGAAGAGAGAGCCCACCCGTCCAAAAGTCTCCCTCTGATTCTTCAGCTGATCTTCTGCACCGATCCATGCATGGACAAGAGCGGTGCGTCCAGCTGCAGCTCTTCCTCCGCTCTCTGCCTCTGAGGTTGGGAGCACCCGTCGACATCCCCTCGCTCTGCGATGCCTTCAATTCCTCTTGTCGGCAAGTTGTTCCTTCTATGGTAGACCTTGTAAACGGGATCTTCGGTCACATGGTACATTATATTAATGCCATGCTGCCAACAGAGATCACTCCTCTCATTGTGTCCTTTTTATGATTTTGTTCATCTCGCACACTGTCCTGTAAAAAATAAACAACGAACAAATGAATAGCAGTGAGTTTAGAAGCTCCATAGATTCATGTCCATGATTCATGAGCTGGTTGTTAATAGTGTAATTTGGCTAGCCATTTTATTGAATAGCCAAATTAGTATTTGCTGGCGATTGCGATAATTGATTGATCTTTGTTGTTCTACACTAAAAAATGATCGGCTCTCCCATGAAAGTGAGTAACACTTTGCTAGGTTATGAGGGAACTTTGTTTTTAGAAAATGGAATTATAATCCAGTCTCAGTGTATCCACAAACTACCGTCGCACAAGTTGATTACATAGATCAACAAGGGAAGAGAAAGATATTTTTTCATTACGAGGATTTTGATAAAATTCATATAAGTTTTCTGATACATCTTACACGAAAGAGCATTCCCAACTTATACATCTTATGATGGACAAGGCCAAAGTAAAGAAAAATAAAAAGGGATTTCAGACAAGCTAGTAGTAATCAATTCGAAGACTAAATCACCACACTTGTGTCTGAGAAAAAAAAATATCCCTGACCACCAGCTCTAAATGTCTGCAAATAGCTTATAAAATATCATCCTACACTACAGGAAACCCGATCATTTGCAACAGGATGCCGTCGTAAATAAAGTAAATTACGACGGCTAACCCTAGGCCGTCCCGAAATTGCACTGTACATCCAGAATAAACCTAAGAAAACATGATCCCAGGCGGAGACTTGACATGTTCCCCCTCGTCCAAGCAAATAAAGAAGTCGTCGCAAATAGTACACTATTTACGACGGCTACGACTGTAGCCGTCGCAAATAGCATTAATTTGCGACGGCTAGACCTATGGCGTCGCAAATTAAGCAACCATCGCAATTAAAAGCTTGTTTGCGATGGCTGAAGGAAATGCCGTCACAATTAAGCAAGCCGTCGCAAATGACCCCGATATAGTTGACCGAGCACCTCCCGACTCACACAATTGTCGCCGCCGCCGTACCGTGCCCGCCTCCCGCGCCACCGCCCGCCGCCGTCGTGGCCGCCCGCTCGGCTCCCTCGGCCTCCGACCGTGCCCCAGCACGTCGCCGCCCGTCGGCCGCCTCCAGCCGCCCGCCGGCCGCCGCCTGCCTCCCGCCGGCCGCCGCCCGCGTCCGGCCGCCCCCGCCTCCAATTTCCAGCCCGCTGCCGCCTCCCGCCGCGCCCACCGCCATTGTCGTCTCCCGCCGCGCCCGCCTCCCGTCGCCACCGCTCTCGCCTCCTGTCGACGCTGCGCCCGCCGCCATCACCACCTCTCAGTAAACTCCTCCATCTAAATGCATTTTTCATTTTTTTCTTGTTATTTGTTAGATTAGGATAGAGTAGAGTTAATTCAATTTGTTTTAGAGTAATATGTAATTAACTTGGTAATTAAATTGTTTTTTGTAGTTAGTTAGGTAATTAGGTGGTTATAGTTTAATTTTTTTTTATAGTTAATCGATTTGCGACGAACCGCCCCTCCGCGCACCGCCACGTCGCGCGTGCGCCGCCTCCCGCCACCGCGCCCCACCGCGGCCGCCGCCTCCTGCTGTCGCGCCACGCCGCGTCGCCTCCCGCCGCGCGCGCGCCGCGTCCCGCCACCGCGCCCCGCCGCGGCCGCCGCCTCCCGCCATCGCGCCCCGCCGCGTCGCCTCCAGCCACCGTGCCCCGCCACGGCCGCCGCCTCCCGCCGCCGCGCCCCGCCACGCCCCGCTGCCCCGCCGCGCCCGCCGCCTCCTGCTGCCGCGCCGCACCCGCTGCCTCCCGTGTGTGCCTATTTTGTGTTGAACATGTTATTTTATGTAGTGGCTGTAGTCAGGCGCATACTAGGCCAATGCTCGTATAAAGTCTTATTTGCGACGGCCAAAGGAAAAGCCGTCGCAAGTAAAATAATTTGCAACAGTTTCCTGTAGTGCCTTTCTTCTTCCTCCTCGCGCCCCCACGCCTCCCGGTGGCTGCCCTCGCCGGAGAGCTCGCCGGAACGGTGTTCCCGTGCCCCAACCTTCGCCAAACTCGCCGCTACTGCCTATTTCCACACGGGAAACATGCTACCGGTCTTACACCTCACCATGATGGCCGGAGATGGGCGTGCGACGGTGGCAGCGACTTTGGTGACTCCGGCGACATGGTATTGGTACTTACTCGGCGAGTGTGGTAACCATCGCAAATAAAGTCTCCAAGCCATAATTGGCGACGGTAACCCGTTCGTCAGCAGGATGTCGTTAGTTACAACAAGCTCCCGCACGTGGATGGCGGGCCCCAACAGGTGGTTTTCTCCCTTTCATTCCTCCTCTTTCGTTATTTCCTCGTCTCCTCCCTTGTTGTTGGATAGTTGACCCCAAAGCTTGAAGAACTGCACCATTTTTGGGGGGTGCAGTGTAAAAGAAGCGATGTTATACTGTCAAAATTTTGTTGGGCTTCAGATATTGTGTCTCGTGAGAAGCAGGATAAATTCTACATATATTGGGTCAAAACCGCAGTTGGATGTATACTGGCTGGAAGAGCAGAACTAGTGGTCACTCGGATGAGTGGTACATCAAGTTAGATAAATTCTTGGATTGAGTATTTTCATTGTCAACAGATAATAAGGTGCGGTGCCCATGTACGAAATGCCGGAACACCAAGTTTTTGAGTAGATTGAAACTTTCGTTTCACTTATATCGAAACGGTTTCACGCCAAGTTATGAGGTGTGGACCTTCCACGGCGAGACTAAATCTCGACACACAGTAGAAGTGGATAAGGATGATGATATAACGGGGGATGATAGGATGGATGAGATGCTAGAAGCTCTATAAGTGGAGGATCCTCTTACAAAGGAGGCAGACAATTTCTTCGAGGAGCTCAAGAAATCACAACAGCCGTTGCATGAACACACGGATGTGACCATCCTTGCTTTCTTGACCAGATTTATGGCAATTAAGTCTAAATACTTTTTTCCATCAACTGCTACAACGATATCATGAAAATGATATGCGATATCCTTCCACAACCTCACAAAGCGCCTAAAGATATGTATCAGTCAAAGATTCGGATATCTAGTCTCGGTATGAACTATGAGAAAATCGATGTGTGCCCAGACAACTGCATGCTATTCTGGAAAGAGCACGCCAACGAAAACATGTGCTTGAAATATGGTAAACCGAGGTATGTCGAAGTTGTTAATGACGATGGCGATAATGTGATGACAGATGTCGCACATAAGCAGCTTCTTTACTTGCCCGTGACACCTTGGTTGAAGCGGTTATTTCTTTCAAAAAGAACCGCAAGAAACATGAGATGGCACAAAGAAGGTAAACGTGAGAACAAAGAATTCATGACGCATCCGTCCGACGGTGATGCATGGAAGGCGCTAGACCGTTTTGATCCAGATTTTTCTCGTGATGCGAGAAATGTTTGCATCGGGTTAGCGACAGACGGATTCTCACCGTTCAGTACAAACGCCACGCCATACTCCTGTTGGCCCGTCTTTGTCATTCCCTATAACCTGCCACCGGCTTTGTGTATGAAGAACGGGTTCATGTTCCTCAGCCTTATTGTCACTACAGGGATTCGACGAACTTACGACGGCTGAGGCCGTCGTAATTAAGTCATAAACCGTCGTAAGTTAGGTACTTACGACGGTATTTCTTTACTTACGACGGTATACAACCGAGATAATTACCGCATCGTAAATAACCTAACTTACAACGGCTACCATCGTAAATAAAGTAACTTACGACGGCATCGCGCATCCGTCGTAAGTAATGGTCCAGGCCACGTGGTGGCCCAAGGCACGTTACTTACGACGGTTATGGTGACCGTCGTAAGTAGCAGAAGCTAACTTACAACGGTTCTGGTGACCGTCGTAAGTAGCAAAAGCTAACTTACGATGGTTCTAGTGACCGTCGTAAGTAACAGAGGCTAACTTACAATGGCTTCTGGGCAGTAGCCATCGTAAGTTATGTTTGTAATTTAAAAAAAAAAACAGAAACGCACTAACCTGGCTCGATGGACAGCTCACAGAACAAACAGTTATAAAACAGGAGTAAACAGTCATAAAACAGTTCAGATGCATCACACACAACACAAATCATAAACGGGCTACACACTACCCCCTCGACTACCTCCGGAGCCGAAGATATCATCTCCACGCGTCTCTCTTGGAACCGGTAGCTGTGGCGATGGAGTAGAGGCCTCCGTCGTCGAACCCTACAAAACACATGAGTAGTTACGAAGGTTTGGATTCAGATATCAATGTCTTTCTCTTTTTTCTCACTCTCTTCCTCTCTCTGTACTATTCATCCCCTCTTTATGTTATTCTCACTCACACCCTCTCTCGCACTCTCTCTCTCCCTCTATTGCAACACTCCATCTCACTCTCACTCGCACTCCCTCTCTCCCTTCTGTACCACTCTACATCTCCCTCTCTCCTTATGTTAGATGAAAAATATAATATTAAAAAGTTTATTACCTGTACCGGGGGCACCTAGGCCGCGGGCTCCTGTGACAGGGTCACCTGTGGCGGCTGCCACGAAGGAGTCGTGATTTGTTGGCCGTTCTGTCGAGCTAAGGCCTATAATTGGAAAATATTAGAACATATGTATTACTGAAATGTTATGAAAGTAAACTACAGTAATTGAAATTACTTACCTCCACCGCTGCCTGCATCTGGGCTATGTAGTTAGCTTGGTACTCCTGGATGGCCCTCGTCTTGTCGAGCTCCTCCTGGATCCGCGCCAGCCTCTCCTGCATGGCACGGAACTCCATGTCCCTCTGCGAGAGACGGCCACTCGACGGCCCAACCGACGAAGCCTGCGTCGATGAAGTGCCTCTCGCAGGTCGCGCCAACCTCGAGTCGACAACTCCATCGAAAATGGCAAACCTACAAAAGAAAGAAAAATAATAAGTAAAAGAAGGAAGATTGGAAAACCTAAATCAAAGAAACCAACTCACCGGCCATGGGCCTTCCCGTCGCCGCTTGCATACACGGCTTGAGGGTTGATTGGCGCGTTTTCCCAATCGTACCCTTCACCGTGTATTTTGACGACTTCCTGGCCGTACTTTTCCTAAAAACATAGAAATGGTGTTAGTGTGTCAATAATAATATTAGTTATAATTAAATTGAATAATTCTGTAAACTTACCAATCGATCGGTCGCGACCTGACTGCACTGCCCCGGCTGCGACGGGTCACTTCCCCTGTGACCTCTCTTCCAAACCTGGATCGCGCTAGGCTCCTGCCCGGTCTCTCGCTCCTGTAGATGCGTGCTAGTAGGACAAATATGTTATGAACACATAAATGAATTTATAATACACTTACCATGCGTTTAGCCAAACGCAAATGACCATCGGCGCCATAGGTGTGCTTCCCGTCGGACCCTCTGCATCCTCGAGCCCTCATGGACTTAGCTTTGAAGTCATCGCTAGCCCAATACCGATAGAGAGCTCGGTATGCGTTGTTGACCCTCTAACTAGGAAATACTAACCTGCACATATTTAGTATATCATTAACTATTAACATAAGTAACTATTGAGTTTTTTTTAACAATTAGAACTTACCTCTGCGTATTGATCCTCTGTCAAGTACGTGTCGGAGTCCCTTCTAAAGGGACCCCGTTCCTGCTGCTGCTGATGCCGTTTCTGGTAGTCGTTAACGGCCTGTATGCGGGCGTACGACAACGCCTACGTCACGAGCTTCCGAGCGTTTGTGTGGAACACGAGTGTCGTGTGCTCCATCATGATGTCGCTCGTTTCCTCTAACTGGTACCTCAGCTTTAAGAAAACAAACATTTAATCAATATGCATTAACAATTTAAATGAGTTGAAGAATGTAAACATTTAAACTTACCATAAAATCGTTCCACACGGCCCCCTGAAGAGTGTCGTGCACCTCGTGCGAGACACGAGCATAGTCGTCACACGACAAAGCAGGGACACCATCGATGACACCGGGATAGTGCAAAAGCACTAAAGCCCCGATGACACCATTAACCTGCATGTGGTGTCCCTGGCCCGTGAACGAACAGTCGTACCAAGATCTGCAAAATTTGTTATCTCAGTAAGTATATGTACACATCATGAAATATGTACCAAGTATATGATTTTTTTACCTGTCTCCAACTGGACGAATAGTGACCCCCTCATGAGGAACAGGAGGAGGAGCCGCAAAGTGGGTCCTCCTCGTCTGTCGCCTCTGCGCGGGCACCACGTCCGGTGACCCGGAAGGCTGGTCACCACTAGAGCCCGAAGGCTCCACGCTCGTCGGCTCCGAAGGTAGGGTAGCCGGCTCCGAGGGCTGGCTAGCCTGTGGCGGCGCCCTAACCTCTGACTCTGAATCCAACGACTGTGAGTCAATCTGCAAAATTAAAGGATTGATAAGAATAAATTATTTATAAGTGCAATTTAAAATAACGTGATTGACAACTGAAATTTACCTCTGTGCGCTGTAAGGCCAGAGCTCGGCCCGCAAAGTCTGATAGGAGCCTCATCAGCTGAGAGCGTCTGCTCGCACCTGACGAGCTAACTGAGAAGAGGTCCCGTGACCGACTGAGGAACCCTCGTGCCCCCTTCTTCCCGCTCCCCTTTGATGACGACATCCTGTTGCAAGGAATAATTGATAAATATTGTCGCTCCCCTTTGATGACGACAAAATTTATGTTAAGTTAGTGAAGAAAACGTTACATCATCAATTTCAAAATTCATCAACGTCATGATCATGTACCCTACTCCTTAAACCGGACCATCGATCTTCTTTCGTGAGCGTCTGAACTGGATTTCGTTTCCATTTACGCATATCAGAAGTCTCGACATCTTGAGCGTCTCCAACTAAGTCATCGAGTCCTACACCAGGCTCGATGATAAACGAGTCTGGCAACTCTTCTTCTTGGTAAACCTCGTCAACCTTATCAGTATCATGGTAACTATCATCTCCTGGAGTGTATAACCGCTCACGAGGATTAACCTTATGTACAACCCACCAAGCTTTGAGTTTTTTGCATGTATAAGATAGATAATACACTTGCTCCACTTGGTGTGCAAGAACAAATGAATCATATCATCGTAGCCGTTCGTTGTGTTTGACTTCCACCATGCCAAATTAGTTTAGTCGAGTTCCATGATTGATATCAAACCAACCACAGTCAAAGAATACTGCTCGAAGATCCTTATTCCCGGCAAAAGCAAATTCAAGGATTTTATTAATGATTCCATAATAATTAGTTTCACGTCCTTGAGAGTCGACTGCCCTCGTCACAACTCCGGTATTAGATGTTGCCGCGAGAGGACGAAGAGATTCAAATTGAGTTTTACGGAATAGGTAGCCATTTACGTCATATCGACCATAGCTCCTAACTTTAATCAATCCATAGGATAGTTGTCGCAAGTCTTCATGGACGTCAGCATCTTTCATGCACTGTTATAAGAAAACTTTGTAAATACTCGTAAGTTATAAGAATACTTTGTAAATATTCCTAAGTTAACGAGAAAATGTTACATGATCTCGAAACCAGGATAGAAAATTAGGTCCTCCGTTTATTCCTTCCCGTCGCATAACTTCTACTTGTTTGCTCGTAGGTTGATGCCTATGTGTCCAATTTTGCTTGTGGAATTCACTGTACGAAAAGAGAACTTTTTAGAATAGATGTGTTACAAAATACGCCGATTAGTATAAATGTAAGACAAACACTTACTCGAAATATTTGTCCATCTCATCTATATTCGCGTACATGTAAAGGAAAGCAGCACTCCTTTCTTCTGCGGTAGAGTTGTAGGAAGTGGAACTACCAACAGTAGTGCCTCTTGTTGCAAAAATAGAGAGATCGCTACAAGGAGGTTGCTCATCCACATTGTACCGCATTGCCGAAGTGTTGACATTGTTTTCCTTTGCAAAGTAAACACTTGAAAAGTATCCTATTTCTTTAAGAGTAAATGCTTCGGCGATGCATCCTTCTACCTTTGCCCTGTTACGAACCATTGGTTTCAGATATCTTAGTGCTCTTTCAGTATGATACATCCACCTATATTGCACGGGACCTCCAACTTTAGCTTCAAATGGAAGATGGATGAGGATATGTTGCATTGGATTAAAGAACCCTGGAGGAAATTTTTTTTCCATCTTACATAATAGTACCGGTATCTCCTTCTCCAATTTACGCATCATCTCTATCGTGATTTCTTTTGCACAGAGCTGTCTATAGAAGTGACTAAGCTCGGCTAGCACCTTCCACACCGCATCATCAAAATAGCCCCGAAACATAACAAGTAGAAGTCTTTCCATAATTATGTGATAATCATGACTCTTCAACCCTGTCAGCTTTCCCGTTTTGATAATCATGACTCGTTTCAGACTAGCTGCGTAACCATCTGGGAATTTCAAAATTTTCAACCATTTGAGTACTTCTTTCTTTTCTTTAGGTCGAAGACAGAAAGAAGCACGTGGTTTAGCACCACTTTCAGAGAGCTCAAGAGTTGGACGGATACAAAGCTCTGCCAGGTCCTTTCGAGCCTTTATATTGTCTTTCGTTTTGCCCGTCATGTCCATGCATGTGCTTATAATACATTCGGCCATATTATGCTCTTGATGCATTACATCAACGTTATGCATTAGTATCAATGACTTCACATATGGTAGCTCCCATAGTCCACATATATGAGTCCAATTGTGATCCTCTCCGTAACCGATAAAATATCCAGGACGTCCTTTATCTGGCACCAGTTTGTCCAGCATATCAGATATTTCAGATCCGTTTAGACGTTTCGGTGGTCCTTTAGTGACAACGGTGTCTTTTTTAAAGACATTCCTCTGTTGCCTAAACATTTGATTCGGAGGCAGCCAACGTCTGTGACAATCGAAGTAGCATATCTTTCCTCCATGAGTAAGTCGAAAACAATCCGTGTCAGAAGCACATATTGGACAAGTCAAACGACCATGAGTGCTCCATCCAGAAAACATACTGTATGTCGGGAAATCATGGACAGACCACAAATGAGCAGCTCGAAGGTTGAATTTCTGCTTTTTGTAACATTCGTACGCTTCGACTCCTGTCCACAACATTTTCAATTCTTCGATCAGCGGTTTCAACATCACATTGAGACGTGGCCCAGGATAATCCGGCCCAGGTATAATGAGGCTAAGGAACATGAACTCGTACTTCATGCAAAGAGCTAGTGGTAGGTTGTACGAAATGACAAAGATAGGCCAACAAGAGTATGGTGTGGCGTTTGTACTGAATGGCGAGAATCCATCTGTCGCCAACCCGATGTGAACATTTCTCGCATCACGACTGAAGTCTGGATCAAACCGATCAAGCGTCTTCCATGCCTCACCGTCGGCCGGGTGTATCATGACTGCATTGTTCTCACGTACACCTTCCTTGTGCCATCTCATGTGTCTGGCCGTTCTTTTTTATAGAAAAAACCGCTTCAACCGAGGTGTCACAGATAAGTAAAGAAGTTGTTACGTGCGACTTCTGTCATCACATTATCACCATCGTTATTAACAACTTCGACAAACCTTGATTCACCACATTTTAAGCATTTCTTCTCTTTTGCATGCTCTTTCAAGAAAAGCATGCAATTATCTGGACACACATCAATCTTCTCATATTTCATACCAAGACCGGAAAGCAATTTCTTCACCTAATACATATCTTTAGGTACTTTATGAGGCTGTGGAAGGATGTCGCTGATCAATTTGATGAGGTCGTTGTAGCAGTTATTAGAGAAGAAGTACTTAGACTTAATTGCCATAAGTCTAGTCATGAAAGTGAGGAGGGACACTTCAGTGTGTTCATGCAGCGGCTCTTCTGAAGCTTTGAGAAGCTTGAAGAACGCTTCAACATCCGTTGTAGGAGGATCCTCCGTAAACTCTGGTTGTATAGCTTCAAGCATCTCATCCATCCTATCAACCCCCGTGTTATCATCATTTTCCTCTTCCACTTCTTGTACAGTTTCAGAAGTTGTCTCGCCGTGGAAGGTCCACACCTCATAATGTGGCGTGTAACCGTTTCGACACAAGTATATCGAGACCGTCATTTTGTCCAAAAACTTGGTATTTCGACATTTCGTACATGGGCACCGCACCTTATCGATCATTGACAATGAAAAAGCTCGATCTACAAAAGCATCTGTCTTGGCGAACCACTCATCCGAGTGACCACCAGAACTGTTCTTCCAACCGGTATACAGCCAACTACGGTCCTCACCCATGTTTGAATCTGCAGTTTAATGTCAAGGAAATTATAGTTACTTTATAATTTATTTATGTCACGGCCCTACATCTATTGGTAAGGATAGGTCCTAAACCCACCCAAGAGTGACCGAGCAGAGCGTGCTCATGACGATACACGTGGTCTGGATCCGAACGAAATTTCAGCAGCATAACCCCGCTGTTCTCCACTGCACGCCCGAAAATGGTGCAACAGAGAACAACAGGGTTATGCCGTCGAAATCTCGTCTAGATCTAAACCCGCGTCTCATCACAAGCCAAGCCCCCTCGGTCACTCCGAGGTTGTCCAAAAAGGGACAATTCCGAACCTACACGCCTCACATGCGTAACACATGTGAGACGGGCCGGTTCGAAACGGGTGACACATGTTGTATAGATTTACGTCAATCTTTTATTTTTGAGTCATTTAAAAGAAAGAGAGGAAAGAACGAGAGAGAAGGAAAGAACGAGAGAGAGATAAAGAAGTGGGTCAGCCGTCCTAAGTTATGCCCCGCTGGGCCCTGCCATTATCTTACGACGCCTTTAGGGTTAGCCGTCGTACGTTATGCCCCGTCGTAAGTGGGTCAAAGATGAAACCGCCCCGTCGGGGCCCGCCGTCCACACGCGGGAGCTTGCCGTCCTCCGTGCCTGTCTCGACTAATACATTACCACTAAATGGGCCGTGACAGACCCTAAATAGGTCGTGTCAGGCCGGATCGGGCCAAAACCTATTTATTTACATATAGTAACTAATCACGCAATCAATCAAAGTATTAATTAAACAATAATCAATTACAATACTAATTAAACAATTAATCAACTAATTTAACCATTTAAACATCTAATTATTCTATTAATCAAATAACCAACAATTCAACAAATAATCAACAAATAAATTAACAACTAATCATCACGGTGTCAGGTCACACATAAACACGGTGTCGGGTCACACATACACACGGTGTTGGGTCACACATACATACATACATACATACATACATACATACATACATACATACATACATACATACATACATACATACATACATACATACATACATACATACATACATACATACATACATACATACATACATACATACATACATACATACATACATACATACATACATACATACATACATACATACATACATACATACATACATACATACATACATACATACATACATACATACATACATACATACATACATACATACATACATACATACATACATACATACATACATACATACATACATACATACATACATACATACATACATACATACATACATACATACATACATACATACATACATACATACATACATACATACATACATACATACATACATACATACATACATACATACATACATACACACGGTGTCGGGTCACGGCGCCCACGGTGTCGGGAGGCGGCACGGCGAGCAGGGGCCGGGCGAGGCGGGTCGGGCGGCGCATTAGGGCGGGGCTCGAGGCGGGGCGGAGTGAGCGGTGGCGGCCGAGGCTCGACGCGAGCAGGGGCGTCCGGGCGGGGCTTGGGGCAGGACGGCGACGGCTGCGGCGGGGCGGAGCGCGGGACAACGGTGCGCGGTGGGGCGGGGCGCGGGACGGTGGTTCGTGGCGGCAGGGCGGGGCGTGGCGGCGGAGGCGGCAGGGCGGGGCGTGGCGGCGGAGGCGGCGCGGCTCGGCGAGGGCGAGGCGGAGCGGTACGGCGGTAGTCGGCGGGTCGCGCGCGTGAGTGGGCCACGCGCGTGGCCCATGAGATGTAGAGTTATGTTCTTTATTTACGACGGCTTCTTTACTTACGACGGTTTAGCTTTTAGCTGTCATAAATGGTACTTAAATTCCGTCGGTCCTTTTATTTATGACGGCCGAGAGCCAGCGGCCGTCGTAAGTTAGTAAACTTACGACGGCTACCACGCGCCATCGTAAGTACGTTAATTTACGACGGCTGACCCACGTAAATAAATTCAGCCGTCATAAAATGTTGATTTTCCTGTAGTGAGGCGCTGCGGCTGCGGCTGGCGGCCGGCGGTGGAGGCGGCGGCGGCGGGCGGCGATGGAGGTGGAGGCGGAGGTCAGCTCGGGGCAGGGCTGAGAGTCTGGCTCGGGCTCGGGCTGAGCAGCCCAAGTGCCCACGAACGTTGGATCTAATCCGACGATCCACGCGTTCTATGTGGGTCATGAAAAACGGCCCACAACCCTAATACACTCATTTTCATCCCCTCCCTCTCTCCTCTCCAGAGCATGGGGGGCCGGCGGCTCCTTGCAGCGACGGCGGCGGGTGGAGGCGGCGCCGGCATCGGCGATGCTCGGCCAGGCGAGGCGAGCCGCTCAGGCACCCCCCGCCACCATCTGGACGCCTAGGCGTCGGTACGCTATCGGCGACGGCGGGGGCTGGTGGCAGAGGGGCCAGGGGTAAAGCAAAAACAATGTGCTTAAACAACTAATCAATCAATTAACTAAATTAAATAACTAAAATCAGAAACAATTACTAATTTAAACCAAATAATTAACAACTAAACTAATTATCTACAAATACATACAAATTGATTAAGTATTTAAAATTTTATCTAATCTAACTAACAACTAATTACAAAAACTAAAAAAAATACTTGATTCAGTTTGGCGATGACGGCGATGGCTGCGGCGACGGAGGCGGCGGCGGTCCGCGGGAAGCAGGGGGTGGGGGCCGCGGCCGGCAGCGGCGTGGTTGGGGCCGGAGGCAGCGAGGCGGCGCCGGGCGGCTCGGGGCGGCTCGGGGCGGCGCCGGGCGGCGGAGCAGCGGCGCCGGGCGGCTCGGGGCGGCGCAGAAACACGGCGGCGGCGGTGCGGGCTCGGGCTCGGGCTAATTAGCCCGAGTCCGGGCCGGGGCGGCGGTAAAAACCATTTACTTACGACGGTCGCGTAACTTACGACGGCTTAGGTTATGTTCGTCGTAAGTTACACTTAGTTTATGACGGTCGCATAACATACGACGGCATAGGGTTGCGGCCGTCATAAGTTACGGTTATCTTACGATGGTTTAGTAACTTACGACAGCCATGGGCCCGTAGCCGTCGTAAGTTAGTTTACTTACGACGGCCCGAAGCGACCGTCGTAAGTTAATTTACTTACGACGGCTAGCCGTCGTAAATAAGTTTGGCCGTCGTAAGGTGCGACATTTCCTGTAGTGTGTACCTGGACCTGATCATCCTGAGTCACGTCTCTAGGTGATGTTGAAACTTCTTATTGAAGATTTGAAAGTGTTGTGGACAGGAGTCGAAGCGTACGACAGTTACAAGAAGCAGAAATTCAATCTTCGAGCTGCTTATTTATGGTCCGTCCATGATTTGCCGGCATACGGCATGTTTTCTGGATGGAGCATTCACGGTCGTGTGACGTGTCCGATATGTACTTCGGACACGGATTGCTTTCGACTAACTCATGGAGGCAAGACATCTTACTTCGATTGTCACAGACGTTGGTTGCCTTCGAATTACATATTTAGGCAGCAGAGAAATGTCTTTAGAAAGAACACCGTTGTCACTAAAGGACCACCGAAACGTCTCAACGGGTCGGAAATTTCTGATATGTTGGACAATCTGGTGCCATATGAAGGCCGTCCTGGATATTTCGTAGGTTATGGAGAGGAACACAATTGGACTCACATATGTGGACTTTGGGAGCTATCGTATATGAAGTCGTTGATTCTAATGCACAACATTGATGTGATGCATCAGGAGCGTAACATGAGCGAAAGTATCATAAGCACATGCATGGATATTTCTGGCAAAATGAAAGACAATATAAAAGCTATACTAGATTTGGCAGACATTTGTCACCGTACAACTCTTGAAATCTCTGAAAGTGGTGGCAAGCCATGTGCTTCTTTTTGTCTTCGAACTAAAGAAAAGAAAGAAGTGATGAAATGGATGAAAACTTTGAAATTCCAAGATGGTTACGCAGCTAGCATGAAACGAGCTGTGAATGTGAACACAGGAAACCTCACTGGATTGAAGAGTCATGATTATCATATTATCATGGAAAGACTCTTACCTGTTATGTTTCGTGGCTATCTAGATGATGCAGTGTGGAAGGTTTTAGCCGAGCTCAGCTATTTCTATAGACAACTTTGTGCTAAAGAAATCAAGATAGGGATGATGGATAAGTTAGAGAAAGAGATATCCGTACTTTTATGTAAGATGGATAATTTTTTCCACCGGGTTTCTTCAATCCAATGCAATATCTGCTTATCCATCTTCCATTCGATGCTAAAGTTGGTGGTCCTGTGCAATACAGGTGGATGTATCACATTGAAAGAGCGCTACGATATCTGAAACCAATGGTTGACAACAGGGCAAGGGTGGAAGGGTGCATCGCTGAAGCATATGCTCTTAAGGAAGTAGGATACTTTTCAAGTGTCTACTTTGTAGATGAACACAATGTCAATACTTCGGCGATGCGGTACAATGTGGACGAAGCACCCCCTTTAAGCGACCTCTCCATTTTTCAAACGAGAGGCACTACCGTTGGTAGCTACACGACCTATGTCCTACCTGAACCTGACAGAATTGCTGCTTTACTCTACATGTACGCAAATATAGAAGGCATGCATGAATACTTCGAGTAAGTGTTTCTCCTATATTTATGCTAATCGATATATTTTGCTACACATGTATTCTAAAAACTTTTTATTCACGTTCAGCGAGTTCCACAGACAATGTTGACCACATAGGCATCAACCTATGTCCAAACAAGTAGAAGGGATGTGACAAGAAGGAATAAATGGAGGGCCAGGTTTCCTATCCTGGTTTCGAGATTATGTAATACTTTATAAGTTACTATCCCATTACAAGTTACTATCCCATTATAACCTACGATCATGTTTGACAGTGCCGGACTCACAATGTCCACAAAGTTTTGCGGCATCTATATTATGGATTGGTGAATGTTAGAAGCTATGGTCGATATGACGTAAACAGCTTTCGATTCCGTACAACTCATTTCAAAGCTCTTCGTCCTCTCGCGGCAACATCAAATTCCGGTGTTGTGACGAGAGCAATTGTCACTTAAGGGAATGTAACCGATTATTATGGGATCATTAACAAGATTCTTGAATTTACTTTTACCGGAAATAAGACACTTCGAGTTGTGTTCTTTGACTGTGACTGGTTTGATAGCACTCATGGAACTCGAGAAAACCAATTTGGAATGGTGGAAGTCAAACATAAGGAACGACTACGAGGTTATGATATATTTGTTCTTGCACACCAAGTGGAGCAAGTGTATTATCTACCTTATCCATGCACAAAGCTCAGTTCTTGGTGGGTGGTATATAAGGTGAATTCTCGTGAGCTGTTATATACTCCTGGGGATGATGGTTACCATGATAGTGAAGAAGTTGAAGAAGTGTACCAAAAAGAAGAGTTGCCCGACACTTTTACCGTCGATCTTGGTGCCGGACTCGATCAATTAGTTGGAGATGTTGAAGATGTAGAGACAGATGATATGCGAAAATGGAAATTAAAACAGGTCACGGTGGAAGATCGTTGGGCTGGTTTAAGGACTAGGGCACATGATAATGATGTTGATGAATTTTGAAAGTGATTACAAGTAACGTTTTCTTTTAGCTAGTAACATGAATTTTGTATATCTTATTTGCATATTTACTGATTATATATTAAAACAGGATGTCGTCAAAGAAGAGTAAGAAGATGCATTCGACGAGGGGGTTCTTCCCCTCTATAGCTGAGGACGCTTTCGCTGGTGCCTCGTCGACCGGGAGCTGACGCTCTCAGCTGCTGGGGTACGTTCGGAGCAGCTCTAGGGCTTCGTCACAGCAGTCCACACAGGTAAATTTAACTATTCTTTGACAAAATTTTCAAATTCAATTTCCAATTAAACTTACTTATAAATCATTTGAATGTTGTAGTCCTCACCGACTAACTCAGTGGCTACGACGCCAGTTGAGCTTGGCTATCCTTCGGTGAGCCATCCCTCGGCCAGCCACCCCTTGGCTGGCGAGCCTTCGGTTTCTAAGCCGTTAAACTCGACTGGTGACGAGCCTTCTGGGTCACCAGACGTGGTGCCCCAGCAGACGCAGAGGACGAGGAGGACTCACTTTGTCAATCCTCCTGCGGTCCCTTCACAGAGTGTGACGCCCATAATTCTGTGGGAAAACCACGGAACCGAGAACTAATGCATATATGTGCCCAGGATGTTCTTCACACATACACATACGTTCCACAAACTGAATCCAGATTATATATTACCACGAATAACAGAGTTTATTACAATACCTCACGAGTCTTGGACTCATGCTTACAGCGGAAGTCTTATTTCTATGCAGCGGAAGTCCTTATTTAAATGCGGAAGCAAAAACTAATACGGATGCAAAACTAAGCAGAAGTGGCTTCATCCCTACTCCCTCCATAGGCAAGGTTGAGAACAGATTACACGCCATATTGCTCCACTTGATCTTCATAGTAGGCTTCTCCTTCTGCTGAGGATGAAGTAATAATGCAAGGTTGAGTACAATGATGTACTCAGCAAGTGCGGGAAAACACATGATATGCAGCTCATAAACAAGGTAGGTATAAAAAGGCTTATTTGCAGAAAAGCAATCTTGTAAATCCATGATAAAACAGCAACTTAACTTTAGATGAATGTAATCCCAGCATGAATTAAATTACCAACATACCTCCATCACTTCCCGTGTTCCATCCAAACATTAACCAATCCTTTATTCATATTCACGAATACCTCCTCGTATTCGCTACCATCTCATCTCACAAAGCAACCTCGTCTCACACCGAGACCAATCTCATGTCATGACCCAACAGTCATGCAAACATCTCATCATCCGGACTCAACAGTTCCAAACAAATAACCATAACCAAGAACCTTCCCAATAACCATCCCAATAGCCATTCCAATAACCATTCCCAACTAATCATGGCAGTTTTAGCTAGGTGCTCGTGACCGTAAGCTCGGCTATCATGATAGTTTTAATAACTCTACAGAGTTTGCACCTCTTTACCCACAAGTTTGTGATTTCGTCACCCGTCGGCGACTGCAGAACCTCCATTATACCAGTACACATCCGTCGGTGTATGGTCAAGAGATCACAAAATAGCCTTTACAAAGGGGTTACTAGATGTATGGACTCACTAAGGTTTCACTGGCAGGCTAGAATCTCCAATTCTCCCACCCACGGGCCCCCTCTTGTGCCATGCAGTTCCCAGGGCAGTCCTCACTCGACTCCCATTCCCCGCGCCTTCCACAGTCCATAACACACTAGTAACTTACCTAATTACTCAGCTAAGCCGCACCCATATTTGGCCTTGTGGTGGCACTGTTATCCTGGCATGTGCATGCATGAACCGGTCCTTAGATCTAAGGCAAGTAAAACCACCATCTCATGCTACCTCATTCACAAACCTAGGCTTGCCTAGATCTCCCTACGATCCATGTTCATTGTCCTCATCAGTTACTTATTATCATTACGAGTGCAGTTAGCTAGACACATCTATCTCGCTTCCCATCCCATAGACTCAGCGAAGCATAAAGCAAAAACCATACCCGACTCATAAACTTCCCAGGCGACAAGGGTGGTTTAATCAAAACTAGTAAACTCCTATAAAAGGGTTTCCCATCATGTTTGACTCAGTACACACACCTTTTCACAAAACAAAACAGTTTTACCCGAAACATAGGATCAACATGGTCAAGGAGCACTTGCCTTGTTCTTGCGGTTCCGGTTGTTCTTGATTCTCAAAACCTTGTTGCTGCAGTTCGTCGTAGACAACTTCCTGAGCTTGTCCTGCTAGGTAGGATCACGTGCATACAGGATTCACAGCAATCAATATTTATGCACAAACCTTAAACTAGATGCGATGATGCATATGCATGCTGTCTTATGATTAGTTTTATTAGATTGATCTGTACGTGTTCTTGCATGGCCTTGCATGGGCAGAGGTGTTCGGATCAAAGGTGGACGTGGCGATGATCTTGTCTTTAGATCAAACTGATCATCAAGTGATCTGCCCACGAGAAGGCTTCTGTTCGAAAGGAATTGAAGAGCAGATGCAAAGAGATGAACACAATGATGTCGTAAGGTGGTATCGAAGTCCTACCTCACGCTCTTCTTGTCTTCGAGGTTCTCCTCAGACCGCTTGGTTCTCCTCCGATGATCTCCCTTGTTACGCTTCAGCGATGTTTTGCTCGGCGAGTTAGGGCTAGGGCTCTAAGTCGTCGGCTCAAGAGTTGAAAGAGAAGTTTCTGGTTTTGGCCAGAGGTTTTGGGTTCTATTTATAATCGGGAAGAGAAGAGTCCTAATCTGATTGTATCCGAATAAGAGTCTTATTCAGATCTTTGTTAGATCCTGACGTCTTATCTTTGGTAACATCGTGGATTTTAGATCGGTTTCTGTTGCGTACTGGTATCTTTACGCGTAAAAACCGCTCCAGACTCGTTACCTCCGCGGTGATGAGCTCCGGTAGCTCCACGTGTCCTTCCGAGCCTGGTATCTCTTCTCCCGCAGAGACGAGCTCCGGTTGTGTCGCGTGTCACGAGCGAGACCTCCCTCTTCTTCGGAGGTGAGCTCCACGCACGCCACGTGTTGGCGCCGGTCTTCCCCTTCTTCTTTCCTCAGGGACGTGCCCCGCGGTCGACACGTGTCCAATAGAGACAGTCCTCCCGGAGATAAGCTCCGGTGGCGACGCGTGTCCAATAGAACAGGACCTCTCGCAGGTGAGCTCCGAGATATACACGTATCCCGCGCGGCTGGTCCTCTGATTTCCGCGAGGACTAGCTCCGAGGATGACACGTGTCTTGCGGAAGTGCCTTTGCTTCTTCCGCAGAGGCTAGCTCCGTGGTCAACACGTGTCCCACTGGGTCGAACCTTTCTTTAACTGCGGAGGTGACCACCGAGCCTGCCACGTAGCCAGCTTGGCGGTGGACCTCTCTTCACCTCGCAGGGACGAGCTCCGAACACGCCACGTGGCCTGCTGGCCGCGGAAGTTGCCTTCGGTGCTCTCTGAAGGCTTTATTGGCTATCCTTTTGATATTTGTAATTGTTCCATCTTTTATTAAAATGTTTTCTTCTTCATAACTCGTGAACATATGCTGACACCCGAGATAAGGGTGTCACACAGAGGATCGTGGTTTGTCCGGTCGGAGACAGGTAATAAAATCGTAGTGTTCAATTCTGGTTTCTTTTTGTTACTTACGTAATGAATTAATAAATGTCTTGCAGTGCTTAGTACGACGCGTCTTTCACCGGTGAGAGACACCACAGACCGGTGAACGGTGTGCTCGGGTCCTTAGTGCGTTTGCACTATCCGGGGTCATCGACAGGGTGCCTGCTACTTCATTTGAGGATTACGCACGCGCCCATCACCAGGAGCACGCCAACGTTTAGGAGGCCATATGGACCGATTTTATGGTAAGTATGTTAAATAAAGTTTCTAAGTTTTTACTATTAAACTATTTTAATTTACATCTCTTTAATATATTCTTTATCACAGGAAAGGTATATTTTAGAGGACCCGGACGACCCTCGCATGTTGGAGGATGCGAGGAAAGTGTTTCACGTCAACGCTGCGAAGGCGGTTCGGCAAGCTTTATCGAACACTCGTATTAAAGTCATCAATGAGCACTTGAAGGCGAACCAGCACCACGTGCTACACTTCTGGCTGGAGAGCGAGAGGCACCTGACGGAGGAAGAGTACACGCAGGTACGTGGGGTGTAGTAAATATTTTTTCTGAGCATGGGGCAGATGCATCAATGGTATTTTTAACGACCTACAACTATGTGCAGGGCCACGTGAGCTGGTTGCATGGTCGGTCCGACGCATAGGGCCCTTTGTCGGTACTGGGCTAGCGATGAGTTTAAGGCTAAGTTCCAGAGGGCTCGAGGGTGCAGAGGGGTTGAGAGGAAGCACAACCATGGCCAAGATAACCACTTGTGTTTAGCTAAACGCAAGGTAAGTGTATCTAACTTATGTTTATATATTCATAATATACTGTTCCTACTAACACGTATTGACAGGAGCGCGAGACGGGGGTGCTGCCGACCCCAACTGAGATCTGGAAGAGAGGTCACAGGGACCCTTCTCATCCCCAGGGGTGCAGTCAGGCCGTAGCCGAGCGGTTGGTAAGTGTAGAAATCATTCATAGTAAATTTAACTATGTGGATTGATGAAGTTATGCGATTTTCTTGTTTTTCAGCCTAGGTACGGGGAGGAGGCTAGGAGGATACAGCGCAGATTTCGATTGGAAACATGAACCAATCGATCCTCAAGCCGCGTATGCAAGCGGAGGTGGGAAAGTCCATGGAAGGTGAGTTCATAAGTCATTTTATCATTTCTAATTCAAAATATTCAAGATATTTCAATTCCATATTACTGATTCTTTTTTATAGGCACGCTATATTCGGAGTTGTCGACTCGAGGGTAGCGAGACCTGCGAGAGGCAGCTCCGCACAGTCTTCGTCGACGGGCCCGTCGCCGTGTATCGCAGGTGGAGACTCTCGCCCGTCAGGTCCAGGAGAGTCGCGAGCAGTATCAGGCGGCGATGGAGGCACAAAGGGTGGCGATGGAGGCCACCATCTCCTACCAGCGAGCCTGCATAGAGCAAATGCGGCAGACGATGGAGATGCAACGGCAGGCGATGACGGTAAGTTAAAGTAATTTAAACTCATCGCATTATTAATAATATGTAATAACTTGTAACGTTTGCAATGACATAGTTTCTTTCAAGGCCACGAAGCCCAGGGGTTGCACCTCGAGCTACCTCCACTGCCACCGCCAGAACTGGAGCTACCGTCGTCGATGCACATTTCTCCAGGTTTTCAGGTAATAAAAAACGTTCTTCTAGTCAAAAAATGAAGTTCTAAATTAATCCATATGTCAAACAACTTCTATGTGTTGCAGGAATCGGCGATGGAGGCTCAAACTCCGTCGCCGTCTATACCGGCGCCTGGGCTGACGCGTGGCGAGAACGTTGGCAGCTCTAGAGGTAGCGCTAGCGGATAGGCTCTATTTTTTATTGTTGTGATGAGATGCGAGACACTTTTGTGTTTTGATGAGATGCAATACACTTTTGTATTATGATCGATTGAAATGTTATATGTTATCTTTTGTGTTATCTCTGTCATGTTTCTGGCCATCGAGCCGGGCAGAATGTTCTGTTTTTTAAAAAAAAATAAAAAACCTTAATTGCGACGACTTTTTATACAGTACCGTTGCAAATAAGATTACAGCCGCCACGAACTATCCTATGTTATTTGCGACGGCCTGAATACGGCCATCGCAAATTGTCTTGTCAGGCCCATTCGCTGGGCCCGGAACCTTATTTGCGACGGCATGCCGAAGCCTCGCAAACAACGTTATTTGCGACGGTGGCCGTCACAAATAAACTTAGTTGCGACAAAATACGAGCGACGGTCGGAAGCCGTCACAAATAAGTAAAACCAAAAGCAATTAGACTATTTGCGATGGTTTTTGACTTATTTGCGATGGCCTCGGCCGTCACAAATGATCGGATTTTCTGTAGTGCTAGGAAGTAACACTCAGACTGACCGCATACTTTTTCGCCGCTCTCGCCCTTGCCACCCTCGTCCTTGCCGAAACACCCTCATTATTTCTGTTGTCCTCTTCATTGGAGATGCCAGTTCGTTCCTGCCCTAATCCCCATCCGTGGGGGTGGGCGGGTGGGATCCAGCTCGCTATTTCTAGAGGAGTGGAGGTGTCGATGAGAGAAGCAGGAAGGAGCAGGAAATTTGGGATCTATGGAGGAAAGTCGTCGCCTGATCTGATTTACTTCGGATAGGAAGGTGGTCTCATAAACGAAAGATCGGCTACGAATAAGGAGGCTGACTTTATCCCGGTAGTCTCCCCGGAGCAAATTGAGGATAAAGAAGGGGCTAAGTGGAGAGATTAGCAAGAGGTATTGAGGTTGCAATTGTGGAGTCATCAACCAAGATGAAGATGGGTTCGATCCCAAAAATGGAGCAGGTAAACTCTAGATTCGAAACCTCATCTGCAACATTAGGTAGCCCGATTCAGTCTTACCCCCGAGCTCAGCAATCACCGGCGCCAGAGAAGGTGACATTAAGTGGACAGTTTACTGGCGAATTTTGCGCATCAGAGGGAGAGTTAAGGCGGATTACGACTTCAAATTCAAATAGTGAAGTGTTAACGATATCTATTGGAGATCAACGGAGATGCTCAAAACAAGGAAAAATTGGTAGCCTAATTAAAAGCCCCAAAAAATTGTGTCTCAATCCGGTAATGCCGTACCGGCCCATACCAGACCTGGTGGCTTTTGTTTGCACGGGTGGGCACACAAATAGATTGAAACCCTAGGGCTTCGCATATCACACAGAAAAACAGCCACGCAAAAACATACGCTGAGACTGCCCGTTCGGCGATGGAGACCGACGGAGACATACAGAGAGTTATGTGTGGTGCAGCGGCAAGCAGGGGCTTTGCAAGAGGCAATGGCCAAGGAGGATTCGTCGGCCGTGGTGGATTCCAAGCGAATTTCCATCCAGGCTATGGCGGAAACAGTTATGGTGGGAGAGAGGATGGCAGATATCACGGCGGCCATCGATTTGGAGGAAGGAACACAATGGGTCGAAGCAGAGGAATCTATAGAGGTAACTTTAACAACCTCTTTAGGCATGGAGCGCAACCAATTAGGACTGAGGGTAATGGGATGAATTTTGATAGAATTCACAACATAGATGATATGGCTGGGGTAATAAAGAATTAGGCAACGTGTCTGTAAGTCTACCAGTACAGGCAGTGACTTTGCTACAACAAGCAATTGCATCTGTTACAGGGGTGCCTCAGCCGGCAGCACAACAAATTTTGCATCAAGGAGACACCAATAGGGAGGTTAAATCAACATCCAAATTGGAAGAGATCAAAGAAATGTCCAAGGCATCTACTGATGAAATTCCTGAGTCATCATCTAAAGCAACAAGAGAGGGTAGTGGTAAAATGCCATACTGCTGTAGATGTTACACAAAAGGGCGCACAATGCATGACTGTACAAGGGACATGTATTGTGAAATATGTGACTGCAAGGAGCATACTAAGTTCAGGTGTCCTATTTACAGGGCTGTTAAACAAAATGCAGTGATCTGTGGGTTTGCAGTTGACGGACTGGGGTTCTTTCATATACCGCATAGTCCTAATTTGAAATTGAAGGGAGAAAATAGAACTGCTCTGATTAGAGTCGTGAAGGGTGTCCTTACTATACCCAATGTGATTGCAGAGTTGGAGAGGTTAATTCCTGTAAAGCGGATCTGGAAGGTGGAAAATATGGGAAACAATACTTTTAAAACTGTCTTCCCCTCAAAATTGGAGCTGCAAAGAATGGTGGAGTGGGGAGTTGTGCAAACAAAAATTCCATAATGCCAGACTTAAGATCGAAGAACATGCAGTGGCTGTCAGAGGTAAAAGCAGTTTTGCCAAAGATATGGTGCAATTCACTGGTTTACACAGGAACTGAGAGAATTCTCGATCATTTGGGCAGTAGGATCTCTGCTAGGGGTGACAAAGGAGGTTGATATGATGTTTACAAGGAGACATGAGATATGTAGATAACAGATATTAGTCCTAGACCCCAATTTGTTACCATAGTCAGTGGCTGTCGTAGTTGGTGATTGCTTATATGAATGAAATCTCGGATCGAAAATAATGTTGATGAAGATAATCCAGAACCTATGGATATGGAGTTTGATCATACCGAGGAAGGAGATCAACAGAAAGATGGTACAAAAGGATCCAAGTAGGGGGATGTAAAAGGACAGGGGTCTTTAACCAAGAAAGATACCGCAGGGTAGAATACAAACTCAAATATTGATCCACCCCAGAACATGAAGAATCATCAGATCTTTTATATTACAAATACTGCTCTAGCCATGGCATCTGCTAGCTATTTGCAAAACTGTGGGACTGGACCTGGGGTAATGAATCATCTCAGGGTGACAGAATGTGCAAAATCAAGTGAAGGAAAATTCTCAGAAACAGAGTGTAATGAAAAACAAGCATCTGGGGGACTAGTGAACCAGGGGGTGAATGCTATTGATATTGTTGAGGAGGGAAAGAAAATGGAGGTACAACTTAGTGATGAAATGAATAGAAAGGAGTGGACTAAACACATAGACTCTGTCGGTACGCTCAAGACCGGGTACCCCCGCGTGTAAGAGTAAAAGAAGACATACGTCAGCACGTATGCAGAAGACAGAGACCCAGCCTGCAGGCTGGGCCCAACCGCCTGCCAGGGGGCACTCATGAGAAGGCGCGTGCCCTAGGCCTCGGGTCCGACCACCTGCTAAGGAGGGCTCCGAGGCTGCCACGTGTCTTCAGGCTCTGAGCCTCACTACCGGCCGGGGATGGCTCCGGAGCTGCCACATGTCCAATGGTGTTGGGCCCGACCTCCTGCCAGGGAGGGATCCGGCGCTGCCACGTGTCCGGAACCTCCGAACCACGCTTCCCGCCAAGGATAACTCCGGAGGCGCCATGTGCCCTACGGCTTTGGGCCCGACCTCCAGCATGGGAGGGCTCCGGTGCTCCCACGTGAGCAATAACTCCAGGCGTCCCTTCCCGCCAAGGAGAGCTCCGGAGGTGCCACGTGTCCTACGGCCCCGGCCCGACCTCCAGCATGGGAGGGCTCCAGCGCTTCCACGTGTCCAACTACTCCGGACCTCTTCCTCCTCCGCAAGACAGCTCCGGTGACGACGCGGGTCCTGGGGGCCAGCCACCCGGACGCCGCGCCGACAGGCAACAAACAGATGGTCAAGGAGTAAAGAGGAAGGTGCGCTGTCAGACCGTGCATTCAAGGTTCGCGCCATCCCCAGAAGCATGGTGCACGGCGCACGCCTCCGTCCTCCGTTTGTTCAC
The DNA here is from genome assembly GCA_030760725.1 of Neostapfia colusana. Taxonomy (NCBI): domain Eukaryota; kingdom Viridiplantae; phylum Streptophyta; class Magnoliopsida; order Poales; family Poaceae; genus Neostapfia; species Neostapfia colusana. The sequence goes on along the minus strand of JASWHV010000009.1, from coordinate 33,667,725 downwards.
CATTACGGTGAAAGACAGTGCGGCGAGGCATGATGGAAGAATAGTGCCGCCCAGAGCACAGAGCCGCCTAGCAGAGCGAGGAGACGCAACGACAAGACGGGTATTTCATCATCACCCGCTACCCGGTCAGAGGCGTCTGGCGGGACAGACGGCGCACCTTAGCTCCTCTGACAGTGACAGTGCATGTAGCTATAAATATCCTAGCTCATGTATAGGGTACAGATAGCCGTGGGGCCAGCTGTCGGACCCTGGGACGCATTGTAACTGCCCTAGTCTTGGGCAATAAAAGAACCGGGGCAGCCTCCAGGCAAAGGGTTCACACTTTCTCACACACTCATATGCACAAGCAATACAACAAGCCCTCCCATGGACGTAGGGTATTACGCTCCGGCGGTCCGAACCACGTAAATCCTCGTGTTCATCCTCGCCATTGTGCTCCGACCTTCGAAACCACTAGCCCCTCCTAAAAAAGAACCTTCGCGGGCTGCTTCTGAGCAGATCGGGAGAAGTGTTGAAGGAAAACACTTCGACAGACTCGCTGATAGAATCAGAGGGCGAAATCGAAATAGAAACATTGCAGGACTGGGTAGCTATTCCTGACGCATCGCCAACATATACACTTTCACACAGAAGTAAGAGGAGAGCAAACAATATTGATGAATCCTCATAGGAGAGAGCTGAGAAACTGAAAGCATCAAGAAATGAAGGTATGGATGTAAATTCATTTTTACATATTCCTGCTGCAGTTATAAATGAAAAGTTTAATAGTATTGGTATTAAATTACGAGAGGACGAAACTAGTATTAGACTTCGGTTGAAAATTTAAAGCAGGTTGAGTTGGGTAGAAAACAGAATAATGAACTGCAAGATAAAAAATCAATAGTATTGGAGAAGTTAGAGAAATAATTTGCTGAGGAGGAAGAAGTAGATATATTTATACTTAACCATGCATGTAGTGATATTATGGATGAGGTATTGGATGGGGGCAATGATCATACTGATCTTATTGTCTGTTCATGTATAGGCTCCTGTTCTTTTAGAAATAGGAGAGGAAGAGGTAGTAATACTAAACACTAGTTTTTATGAAAGGGGTATTCTGGAATAGTAATGGATCAAAGACCTAATGAAATTTAGGTTCCTATGAGATCTTACAAAGGAACAAAACTTGAGTTTTATTGGTATTTCTGAAACTGGGGTAATAATTTACTTCCTCGTTTCTAAAGAACTTATGTGTGGGACGTGATTTTCTATGGCATAATAAAGAACCAATAGGTCGTGCTGCTGGTATACTTTTAGGAATAGATCTTACTATTTTTGAAATTGGTGCAATTGATGAAGGTGGTTATTATGTTAAGTTCCATTGTGTAACAAATCTGAATACTTTGAATGGGCACTTGTGATAGTCTGGTCCTGCACAAAATCTGTTCAAAGAAAAAAATGATGGAACTGGTTAATTATGTAAGAAAGAAAATCTTCCAATGCTTATGGGTGGTGACTTTAATATATGAAGACACCTTCAGGAAAAAAGACCAATTTCAATAATAGATGGCCCTTTCTTTTCAATGCGGTGATAGATGGATTAAGCCTTAGAGAGTTAGAATTGATTGGACGCCGATATACATGGGCTAATGCTTTGGAAAATCCTACATATGAAAAATTAGATAGAATCTTAGTGACTACCGAATGGGAACAAAAGTATCCTTTATCAACGGCAGTTACTTTCTATGGAAATATATTAGACCATACACCTCTATTATTAAATTTTGGAGGTGTATCTTTCAGTAACCAAGTTTCTATGTTCAAATTTGAATTAGGATGGTTATTGAGGGAGGGACTTGCTGATATGGTCAAAATGGTATGGACAATAGAAAACAGGGGGTCTTCCTCTATTGATAGATGGCAAGCTAAAATAAGAAAGTTGCAGAAATATCCTAGAGAATGGGCGAAAAGTTGAAAGTTGTTTGGTGGGGGGTGGATAGGCGAAACACCAGAAATTTGACTTAATAAAACCTAATCAGCAAGCAGAGTGCGGACTAGTCCGGCTAGGGGGCGGACTAGTCCGGTCACAGGGAAGTAGAATGCCAAAGGTGAGATTTTTAGGAGTCTCTCAACAATCTACTTAATGAACTATGAAGTATAACAACTTAGCAATCTAGTGGTGAAGTTACACGAAGAGTAAATGACTAGATCTAGGTGGATCACAAGATTGGGACGAAAGACGTGAGGAACCCTAAAGTGATGTAACGAATAACGAAGGAAAAATCGAGAGCACAAGAGGCATGATTTATCCCGTGGTTCAACTTCACGGAGAATCCTACATCCACGTTGAGGAGTCCACAAAGAACCGGAATTTTTCTCAACCCTATCCTCACCAAGCCATCACAAAGGCTGGCTTGTTCTTCCACTAAATCACGGGGAGATCACAAAGATCCATGGGGTAACTCACAGTATAAGTCTCCCACAAGGTTACAGCTCAAAGAGATCACGAATCAACACCCAAATCAACTCAAAACAACAAGTCAAACCGAGAGAATCAACCAAGAGCTCAAGTCAAAGCACACCCTTCTCTCTTCTCTCCCCAAATCTTACAAACCCTCAAGATTTACTCTTAGGGCTCAAAGAAACGAAGAGAAAAGGCTAGGAGGGCTTTGAAAGGCTATGGTGGCGCTAGGGTTCGAGAGTTTTTCCTTTGAGGCCCGGGGGATCCCCTTTTATAGGGGTCCCGGCAATTAGCCATTGCCACAAAAAAGTGCGGACTAGTCCGGCCTCGGACCCCGGACTAGTCCGGCCTGTGGGGACCAATGATGTCACCCTTGACCAACCACAAAGTCCCCCGCCACCTTTTGAATTCAAACAATCACAATACCACGGACTAGTCCGTCCAAGAACGGACTAGTCCGATCTCACACAGAGCCTTTTGTTCTGGTTGAGAACGGACATGTCTGGTCCACCGGACTAGTCCAGCCTCAAAGGGTGGACAAGTACGACCATCCAGAACATAGTCCCAGCAGCCACCTCCAAGTCCCAAATGGACTAGTTAGACCCACGACAGACTAGTCCGAACTCACACAGAAACTTTTGTTCCGGTCAGAAACGGACTAGTCTGATTGGGCGGACTAATGCGGATCCCCAGGGTGGACTAGTCCGGTCCTTCAGGACATAGTCCCAGAAGGACTCATACACACTCACCACAGACTTGTACGTCTCCAAATAGAAGTCCAAACTCACACAAAACCTTTTGTTCCTCCTAACATCGGATCAGTCCGATGTGGCCGGACTAGTTCGGCCTTCTAGCCCGGACAAGTCCGGCCCTGCCTTAGGGCTGCCTCAACTCATCTCTCCAACTGACCTAACTTGGACTAAGAGCTCTTAGAACATTCTCAATACTTTGACACAATGAACACACTCATACTAAGAGGCTAAACTCGATGCAAAGAAATTTTAAACTCCAAATTCTACTCTTCGAGTTTTCCGCCTTTTTCTCCTCTTTTTCCTTTTTGAGTGTATCCAACTCCGTCCATTATTTAACCACCTATACTTACACTTGTAATGCTCATTAGTCCCTTAACTATTGTCATTAATCATCAAAACCCATGGGGATTCAGCCTAGATGGACTTTCAATCTTTCCCTTTTTGGTGATTTGGTGACAACACATTGAGGTTTTTAATAAAAATATAAACGAGTTGGTTTTCATAACGCACAAGTGTATAAAGAGCTCCCCCAAAATGTGTGCATGAATAATTTGAAATAAAAGTAATGCACAAGAATGAGATCTATGGGAGATTTATACAATTATATGTTATGGTGGGGTGCCTACGTGTGATGCAAGTGTTGAGATGTGATAAATAGGAGTGAAACATGCATCTCAATTGGAATTAAGCATCATCACACATATGGAACGATAACGTGATCAAAGTAGAATGATAATCAATAAGATCAACATAGAGTGGCATAGCATAGCACAAAGCTATTACAACTCAAATATGAAAATGTAGCAACATTAAGACATTACAACCCAAAATTTCCAAAATAACATAACATAGTCCATGGATCTAGAGGTACTCCATCTCAATCTCTCCCCGTTTTGCATCAAGACACCAAAAAGGAAAAGACTAAGGGAGAAGAAAGGAGAGAGCCTAAGTCTACTCGTCGTCGCTTTTACTCTCCTCACCAAGGTCTTCATCACTTTGTGTTGCTTCATCATCTCCCTCTCCATCCTCATTGTCTTGGTCTTCCTCTTCTTCAACCTTCTAAACGGCGGAGCGGCACTAAAAGGGCCACCCCCACCATCAAGGAGAGCAGCCTCCGCCTCCGTGAGATCCGGGAAAGGTGTCAACTCCTAGTCTTCGGAAGCCTCCGGGGACATAGCAATGTCCGCCTTGTCATATAGCTTCTTCAGGTACTTGTCTTGCCTTCTAGCCATCTTCTGAGTTTTAACTTCAACTTTGCGGTAAGAAGTGAAGATAGACTTCAAGAACTTGAGAATAACACTTGAAGAATCGCCGGAGGAGGAGGAGGCAGGAGCGGGAGGAGGAGGAGGTGCGTTGGAAGCACCCCTCCTAGAAGCTCTGCCAATCTTCAGCATGAGCAGAGGGATTTGAGGATGAAGGGGTCTATGCTTGACATCCTTCACGAACACCAAGCCTGAAACCTTCTCAATGAGGCACATAATGAATGGAGCATATCCACACGAGCGGTTGGGGTGTGGGATATGTTGAAGATGTCATTGTAGATGTAGTCAAATACGTTGAACTTCCCATCTTCAACAATTAGCTTCATCAAGTGCTGGAGGTTGCCTTGGATCATCCCTGCATCCTCGTCTATTGAAGTGTTTTCCTGCGACACTTCCCCCAGTCTGGCAGAGCAGCCCGCGGAGGTTCTTTTTTCGGTGGGGCTAGTGGATCTCAAAGGATAGAGAACAATGGCGAGAGGAACACGAGGATTTATGTGGTTCGGACCGCCGGAGCGTAATACCCTACGTCCATGGGTGTGTCTGCTGTATTGTTCGCGCGTATGAGTGAGTGAGTTGGCTGGGTCGCGAATCCTTTGCCCGGAGGCTGCCCCGATACTTTTATAGCCCAAGGCCGGGGCAGCTACAAGGTGGCCCGGGGCCCGGCAGGTGGCCCTGTGGGTATCTGCACTCTATTCATAAGCTATAGGCATTTACATCTATATACATTGTCATTGTCGATGGAGTTAAGGCGTCCCGCTGTCACGCCGGGCACCTCTGACCGGGAGGCCGGTGATGATTAAGTTCCCGTCTTGTCGCCGCGTCTCCTTACTCTGCTAGGCGGCTCTGCGCCGTTGGGCGGCACTGTTGTGCCGTCACGCCTTGCTGCCCTGTCTTTCACCGTAATGGTGCGTAGTCTGGGAACGGAGGTGTGCGCCGTGTGCCATGCTTCTGGGGAAGGCGTGAGCCTTGAATGCTTTGCTTAAAAGCGTACCTTCCTCGTTACTCCTTGTCCATCTACCCATTGCTCGTCGGTGTGACGTCCGGGCGGGTGGCCCCCAGGTCACGTGTCTTCACCGGAGCTGTATTGCGGAGTAGAGGTGGCCCAGAGATGTTGGGCACGTGTCAGCACCGGAGCCCTCCCGTGCTGGAGGTAGGGCCCGGGGCCGCAGGAATCGTAGCATATCCGGGGCCTTCCTCGGGGGGAAGGTACATCCGAAGCTGTTGCCCACGTGGCAGCACCGGAGCCCTCCCATGCTGTAGGTCGGACTCGGAGCCATAGGGCACATAGCACCTCTAGAGTTCTCTCCGGCGGAGGGTGTGGCGTGGAGGTTCCTGACACGTGGCACCGCCGGAGCCAATCTTGGCGAAAGATGGGGTGCGGCACCACTGGAGACATGGCGGCTCCTGTGCCACCCTCGGCCGGTAGTCAGGCTCAGGGCCTAAAGACATGTGGCAACCCTGGTCTCCCCATGGGGCTCAGGGCATGTGGTTTATGCTAGGGCCCGCCTAAGATGGAAGGCGGGGCCCCTGCTGCCTTTCATCCACTATGCAGGGGTACCTGGTCTGTAGGGTACCGATAGCGGCCCTCGGGCCCATCTCGAGGGAGATATTGAGCCCGCAGGTGGGGCCCCTATCTCTCTCGCATGGTGGTTTTGGACTTGCAATTTCTAGGAATAAAAGTGGTGGCGAGATTTTTTGCGTAGTGGGCGAGCGGCCCTACCTGGGAGACGAAGAGGTTGTTCGTCCTCGGTGTAGTGGGTGCACTCAGTCAAAGCGGCAGCGCCTCGTTGTGTCCACTCTGACTTGACCGGTCACGGCGTGGCAGCCTCGGGGCTGCCTCGGGGCAATTATTGCGACCGCTCGTGAACCGTCAGGGTACCGCGCCTCTTCCCTCGGGAACCGCCAGACGTTCTCGAGTTCATACTTGCGTGTCCCACTAGTGCCTGACTGGTGGGCCCTACCTATCATTGGCGAGTGCTAGGGCAACGTGCTCGAGGTGTCGCCTCGGGTTATTCACTGTGGCAGCCGATGATTCGGTCGCACCGCTCCCCTCGGGAACCGCTGGACGTTCCCGAGGGGTTATCCTCCCGACCCCCAGTGGCCGACGGGTGGACCTGAGTCCATCCTATCACTGGGGGAGGCCAATAGCCCACGGCGTGTAGCGGTGGTGACCCAATCGCCGCGCCTGTTGCACTGCCTGAGGCCGAGGACGGGTATAAAAGGAGGCCTTGCGGTGTGGGTCAGCACCCTTCCTCACCATGTGGCCTTTGTTCTCCTCTTGCGCGCTGGAAGTCGCCGCTTCCAGACGCTCTCACCCACCGGACACTCCCTCACTGGTAGCCTTCTTCGTCCACTTCTGCGAGATGTTCGTGTGTGTGCGGCCTCTAGTGAGGGTCTCTGACGGATCCCTCTCCTTGACGATCTTGGATAGAGGCACAAGCCATCCTGATGGCATGCCGACGGTAGGGGAGGCCGTCGAGGACAGGGTCTTCGACGCGCAGTGAGCCCCAACACCAGTGTCGGGTGGAGCACGTCCTCTAGGCGCTCTACAGCAGGAGGATTGTCTGCCGATACTGGAGGAAGGCTAGGTCCAGAGTGATCAAGCCTTCCTCCTGGTACCGTGGTAGACAAAAAAATCTAGCATGGATGGCGATTTTGCCCACCCGGTACTGGATGTTACTATTGCCTTGGTCCAGCATGCATTGCTGTCGGCCTGTTGGCGTTTGACCCCCGCAACACTGGATGTCACCGTTGCCTCGGTCCAACATGCTTTGCTGCCGACCTCGGTCTAATAGCAGGTGACCGTCTCACTGCGTAGAGATCAATTCGGGGAATACCATGCAGGCCACGGAGCAGAAGACTACTCCACTTGTAGCTGCTAGTTCCTTAGTTGTCTTGTATCCCCTTTTGTATGTCAGGACCCCAATATCAATGAAAATATATCTGTTTTAAGTCTTTCATTGTCTTGTTTTGTATTTCTGTGTTGATGAATGAAAAAGCCGTTCTCTTGATCTTCCTTCCATGAATCGCTCGGCGCTGGGTCCGGTAGGCAGAACCATTTTTAGCTTTCGTGAGGCCACCTGACCCTTGATGCCGCAAGGATCGGAGGGTTCCTTAGCTCGCCAAGGCAGTTGACATTTCCTTGTTGCTTGCTGTAGATGTTTACCCGCTTCCTTTTACGAGTTGTTGGGGTCCGTACGACTTGCTTAGTTTGACCAGTCACGATGACCCCCCTGGCAAACGGGTGCCAGTGTAACACACAAGCTCTGGAGCCTTCGGGAGACGCCAACTTTTGGGGGTCCGAAAGTGGCCCCTTGGGAGAGTTGGAGTTACGACCCCACGGATCGGATCCTTGTGGCTTGCACAGAAACTAAAGGAAAAGGATAATCCGTGCCGCATAGTTGCATTTTCTCTACACGATGGCTCCATTATGGCTTATGGTCCTCTGCTAAGCTACCAGATCTAGGAAATTCAGTGTAATAGCGTCCAGGCCCCGGCTACCACCCTTCTCGGGGTGGTGTGCCGTCCGGGCCCCCCGCACTTGGGTGCTGTGCTGACAGAGGCAGGACGCGCACGCTTAGGGCGCAGTACCAGTCTAAGCAGGCTACACATCCTGGACCTCCCGCTGACCAGACACTTCGAAGAGGGGAGGCGTCCATGGGGCGTCACCGGACCTGAGCAGGAAGGTAGCCATGGGGTCCGGAGGCAATACAGGTGCCTCAGGCGTTTCCGCCTTGTAGCAGGACTTTGGCCAAGGGCGAGACAGATAAATACAACTATGTACACATCGAGGGGTACGCAAAAATATACGCAAGCTTGAAAGGAAAGCTGTATTGGTAAGGGAGCGCAAAGGTTCAGAATGACTTAGCTGACGCGACAGTACTTTGCCAATGCCCCAAGCTTGTTCTTCTGGGCCCTTAGCGGCATAAGGACTCAGGGCGCCCTGGCGGTGTGTCTACCATTATTTTTGGACCCCTGGTAATGCAAAGAGCCAAGGGGAGTTCAGCCCTTATCTTTAGCTTGTCGTAGCCGGCGCTCCGAGTCTTCTTCTCGTTGCTGGAGTGGTACGATGCCCTGCCCGTGTGGCATACCGTGACGGCCCCTGGTAGGCGTGTCCACTTAATGGGGGGCACACCTACCAATTAGATTAGATGAGGCAGGGTGTCAGCATCGGACCACCCGGGGGGTCCGGGACACTACGAACCTATTGAGATGGTCCGAGCTTGGGTGATGTGGTCGTCCAGGATGCATGAGCCACCTGGTTCCCTGACACTGAGTCGTAGCGTCAGGATGCCCAGCCACCATGCTGCGAATGGTCGTGAGGGCAGTATCATTTGTAGCGTCTACGCCGGTGTGTGGATCTGCTTGGCATGGAACTGATACACCTTGCATCTCTTGAACAGCTCGATGGCGTCCAGAAGGGCTATCGACCAGTAGAAGCCATGCCGAAAGGCTTTACCAGCCAGCATGTGGAACGAAGCGTGGTTGCCACACTCGCCCTCATGGATCTCTGCAAATAGCTCGCAGCTGTGGCGGACCGGGATCCACTCATCCAGGATCGCAGAGGGTGGTGCGGCGCGATGCGACACCCGACAGCACACGTCATAAGAACACATTATATTACATGGGAAAAACAAACTGAATGTACAAAATAGTACACTTCTCAGTTACAAACTAGGGTCTTTATTACACAGCGGAAGTTTCTTTTATACAACTCACGCCCGCCTATCTAGCAAAAGTCGGTTGCCCAGCCCTAGCGCAACCCACACTAGCTGCACTCTTCAGCTCAGCGCGGCGTGTACGGCTCCCACTCAGCCGTGGTCCCCGACGGAGGGTAACCCTCGCCGGTGGACTCGTACTCTGAGTCCGTGGGTGGCTCCTCACCTGAAAAACACTTAAGCAGCAACCGTGAGCACGATGACTCAACAAGGCTTAACCGACTCATCTAAGCATGAAACTCTACATGAAGGTTACAATGACATAGGATAGCGATGTTGCAGCAAATGGACACGCCTACAAATTCATCCTTAGTTCATCTTTTAGCAATAAGTTAACAGTTCGGGAATCTAAAATTTAGTAAGCAGTATTTGGTGGCACACATGTAGCAATACAATTATATCAATCAGCAATATTGAATCATCATATTTCATACATTAATCTACGTCACGACTCAGTGACCAAGTGGTACTCTTCACCGCGAGGGACGGCGAATCGACTCGATATACACCTGCAGGGAAACCCAAAGAGCACGTCACGTACGCCCACCCGTGGAGCTGCACAGCACGCTCACTCGATGTCGTACGGGACAACCTTTCACCCAACAGCCCAAACGTCGAACCGGTCGCACCGAAACGAGCAGGAGGTTCCCCACACGGAGCATCTCTCTATGCCCGTTGGCAGATTTCCACCTTGCTGCCCTCAACCTACACCTATAAATCGGTGTGCTATGCCTCGACGCCCGGAGGTTTAGGCTACATCGGTTTATCGGGGCCCATATATCCGATATGCCTTCGGTACGTTCAATACTTGTTCAGCAGGGCCGCACACGGATCGGTCCTCAATCGACACGGGCAGGGCTGCACACACAAGACTTCCTCTTGCTGCGCCCTAGCCCCTGCCTAGTCTCATTTTCATTACTAAAGTGATCTCACATCACTCAACCAAACCCGTGTGTCCCAAGCCTATCTCACGAGTAGATTCCAACTACTCGACTTGTACCGAAATCCTATGACTCATTAAGCGTAGCCTGTCTACTCGAGGTCCTAGACACTACCCTCACTCTTAGGGAAAAATTCTGGTTATGCAAGTGGGGTTCCATCCATCCTATACCTAATGCACAATCATACTTCATATGACACATGTAAACAAAGTAAAACTTATAAAAAGGTTAATGCAAACCGGGGCTTGCCTTGTTGCTGCTGGTCAGCAGTTAGCTCTTCTTCCGGAAGGAGGAAGTCCAGCACTTCCGGAGTCTCTTCTTCAGTGACTACACGTGTAATGAAATACGCCATGTAAATTTAAATGCAACCTGTAAACTTGAATGCTTAACTACTAATGACTCTAGCTAGCCCTCCCCTTTGGTTCTGAAATTTTTATGGTGGATTGGTAGGGTCCTAATCAGAGTTGTGACCAAGTTTTATTTGAAACACAGTTCAATTGAACCTTGTACAAATAAAAGCCTATTTGGTCAATATTTGAGCCTCTAAGTAATTCCAGGGTTTTTCATGGCTCCCACCATTACTTTCTGGAAACTAGAATTTAGGATGGTTCCAATGGAGTTGGTTTCATGTCATTTGAAGAATTCTACAGAAAGCTATGCCCTAATTAAGATTTGAGAAAATCTGAAAAATGTTTCTGTACATTTTTCTATTTTCTCAGGGCAGTTCTCTTAATCACCCCATTAGGGTAACTGAATGAACTTGGATGAGTCTGAAAATTTTACTGGGATTCAGGGATTTTCCAATGAACCTCTCAGCCAAATTTCATAATTTTTCATAAAGTAGTTCTCCAGATAAAATTCCCAACAGTTTAAATTTTAGGGATTTAGTTCTGGAAAACTATTCACTTTCATGAGCTGAATTTGGTATTGCTGGAAAGTACTCAGAATCCTGAGTTCAGCAAAATTTGGTTGATCGAATTTGAAGTTTCCTAGCCAAAGTTCTATGCATTTGAAGTTTGAACTAAAACTGGAAATTCCAAAAATGTTTAAATCCTGCGGGTGGGTCCACCGCACACGTGTCGACCGCTGGAGCCGAGCCACACGGGGCCACAGACTCCTTCCCGCGTGGCCGCACTGGATCCCGGACCACAGAGAATCCCTCGAATTTATCTCCAGCTGCTGACGCGTGGGGCCTACCCCTTCGTCTTCCTCCGGCCACCCGCGCGACCCTGCCACCGAGCTCGCCGGAGAGGGGTTCTGGCCTTCGGAACTTGCTGATTCTCGCCGCCACTGCTTATTTCAGTGCGAGCAACACGTTACCGGCCTTACCTCGGATCGAGGGTAGCCGGAAACCTCGGTGCAACGGCGACCGTAGCTGTGGTAACCTCGGCGGTGTCGCTAGGGCACTTTACTGCCCCAACCTTGCTCCGGATAGCTCCTACAGCATCGCCATGACCTAGGGAACAACGTACAGGGCTCTGATCTTGCGAGAAACGTCGGCAACTAGGGGCCCACGGTGCGACCTAGGGCGATTTCGGGGAAAACTGGGAAAACTCGAAGAACTGAGGGTTTCCTCGATGGTTCTTCCCAGTTCTTGATCCCACGTGCCCACACAGATGTCTGCAACTGGGTTTCTAGGTCTGGAGAAGAGTGGTTCGGTGTGTGAGGCGAATTTTGCCGATTTACCCGAACCGGCTATATCACATGCTTTCGCAAGAACTGAAATTACGGCCAGTACACCTCATGGCATGCGGCCGGCGTTGTTGGACAGGGAGCACCCTTCCAGGCGAACCTCCTGGCTCGCTCACTTGACGGGGGATCAAGCCCAGCGGCCGTGCTGGGAGTTTTTGGTCGCGGCGGCTCTACCCGGTGTGGAAGGGAAAACCAGGAGCTCGGGGGTAGCTTACCGTGGATGAGGCGCCGGGGTATCGTGTCTATCGCGTTGAGGACGCCTCGGCGAAGCTCGGGGAGAGCTCGGACTCGCTTGCTAGCTGCTGGGACGGGAGGACGCCGGAGCACCGAAAGTTTTCGGTTGTGCGGCGGTGTTTCTTCGCTTGAGGGTTTTGGAACCGATCACGACCACGATTGAGGTCGGTTCAGGAGGAGATGACGCCGGGCGACCGCTTCGTCGGTGCGCGCTGTGGGCTGGCGCTCGGGAGGTGGCGATCGGGAAGCAGCTCGCTGGCGCACGGAGGAGGGTTGCTTCGGCGAGAAAACAGAGAGCTGTCCGGGCTGCACTTCCCTCCCACTGACCTGTGGGCCCATCCTTCCCCCTAATCCTCTCTTCTGAATTCCTTTTGTAAATATCCCAGCAACTACACATTGAATGAGAGACTTAGCCCCCAAGTCTTGGTTTGAATTTGAGTTCTCAAATTCAAACTTTGTTTGGTTAAATTTGCTTCATGTTTAAACTGAAATTCAAATTCAGTTTTGAATTCTTGCAAATTTAGCTCTTGACAAGATGAACTCCAATAAGGATGAAAATTGGTGGGCTTACTCAGAAAAATGTGCTGAGTTTGAATATGAAGCTAACTTTTGAATTTGAGTGATGAAAGTTGCTACAATTTGATTTTACATTCAAATTGGCCTCTTTTTCAAATACCTCCAAAAGTGCCTCAAAAAGCGTTGGATTTCTATGAAACTTGGACTGAACCTTCCCAAGACTTTTTAAGTTCTAGGGGTGAGCTCAACCTCTCATGTTCATGTGTAGAAATCCTACTTTGTGAAAGTGAAGGCTTTCCCCTCTAATTACCCTTTTGATGGAGGTTACTTGCTCTTCACAACCTTTCCGATGATATCCACAATAAAAATTGTGGTGTTGTGAGGTGAAGAAAAATTTGTTGCAATTCCTTTTTCTTGGTCTTTTACAGCAGCCTTCCTCCTGGGTTATGCACCGCAATAGAACGCTATCAGCGCCACGCCGGTAGAGATCTCCGTCTACCAGTGTGTATCTTTTAACCATACAAACGTTTAGTTCAGCGGTTACACGTTCATCGAATAGGATGTTGTCCTTCAAGTAGGTCCGGACCTCCGTGATCTATGCATCAGGACCTACTTGAGCTTCTGGATCTTGGGCGCCGGGTTGCACGGAGTCCCCGGTGGCACATACGATCCTTGGCGAGCTCCATGGTTGCAGGGCCGTGGGGACTGCCAGTTTCGAGGTGCTGGGCTTGCCCCCTTCGCTTGGTTCGATAGTCCAGGCTGTATGACGCAGTAGCTTCCTTTTAAAGGTGCCTTTGGGGACCGGAGCCCATGCGGAGGCTTTTATTGAAAGGTTGTTTGCCACCGCGTTGTTGGCGTAGGGGATATGGCGCTACTCCAAAGCATGAAATCCCTTCTCCACCTCTTGCACACGGATAAGGTAGGCAGCTAGTTGTGGGTCAATGATGGAATACTCACGCCTGCCTTATTTGATGGCGATTTGGGAGTCTCCTTTGAACTAGCATCTACCGTATTTCTAGAGAAAGGGCAGTACTCAAGCCAAATATGAGGGCTTCGTACTTTGCCATGCTGTTAGTGGCCTTGTAGTCAAGATGCACCATGTACTTGAACTACTCTTCTAACTGCAGGATGAGCAGGGCCCCCGCTTTTGCACCTCGCTTGCGCGAGGGCTATCACAGTAAAGTGTCTAGTGGGGTCTGGTGGAAACCGGGGCTCTAGGCTTCGGGTCACCGTCGTCTTGACCCCCTGGGTGGTATGGAGATGGAATCCATTTTTCCACAAATATGTAGGACTAGTGTGTAGGACTGGCGTGTAGGATGGGCTCTGAACATGCCATTTATAGTCGCTATGCATGAGCCAACATAAACTGTAATGGAGTGCATAGGACAGGATACATTTTTTCTTATTTCTGGCTTCCTTCGGGCAACAGGCCATGTAAGAAGGCAGCGATTTGCCCCAGGTACCGAGAGTGACTGGACCCTTCCGGGACTTTAGCTGTTCTAAGCTCTGTTCCTATCCTCTATGTTACCTTACAAGAAAGAGAAAAAGAAAAAACATCCTACCACTACCTTAGGGGTAGAACTTATAGAGGTGTCCTATGACCTGTGGTCCAGGTAGAGGTATCCATCCCCTGCAGCAAGGCGGACGCACCTGTATCAGCATGCTCGTACTGGTCGAGGTGAGCTGTCTCTGCCCGGGGGAAGGCCTGTCACCCCTCCTCGAGAAAAGGTTGGCCGAGGCACCAGGTAGCCCTCCCTTGAGCTGCCTACTCTTCGCCGTGTGTCTGGGCATCAGATGAGCCTTGGTCGCACGGCAAAGTGGGAAACACCCGGTCAGGCGTGAAGCGTCTTGTGCCGCTCACTGTGGTCGGAGTCGGAGCTCCCATCTTGGTCATAGATGACCTTCAACGCCTGCTTGTCATCTTGGAACTCCATCTCCTAGTCCGTGCAGACCTCTGGGTCAACCTTTTGCTTTCCGTCCCGCTGGCGGGAGGGTGCACCATCCTAGCACTGCTGTCGGAGCTCACGGAAGCGCTCCGCCAGCCTCTGGATTTCTCGGCACTCGTTGGCACTGTGCCGGTTGGTGCCGTGGACCGGGCACCTCTGGTCACCGTCGTCACTGGTGGACAGCTGTCGCGGGCGCTGTGTGCTAGTTATGGCCCTCCGTGGCCCTGGCACACTTGTCCACCAATCTGAAGAGCTTGGAGACGCCCTGCACGTCGTGCATGGCCAACTTCTCGAGCATCTTCTTGTCGCGGACGCCCTGTCAAAAGGCGAGGACGGCAAATGTGTTGGAGATGCGGGGGATGGTGTTCCTAACTTGGGAGAAATGTTGGATGAAGGAGCGCAACGACTCTCCCGGTTGCTGTTGCAGGGCGTGGAGGTCGGCCTCCGAGCCCAGTCGGGTGTAGGAACTCCCGAGGTTGGCCGTGAATTGACGGCACAACTCTTCTCAGGAGGTTATAGACTCTTGGGGAAAGTTCATGAGACGTGACCGGGCTGACCTGGTCAAGGCCACAGGGAAGTAGTTGTCCATGATGGCCTCATCCCCTCCTGCAGCTAGGATGGCGGTGGAGTAGATTTGCAGGAACTCGATGGGGTTGACAGTCCCGTCGAACTTCTCCGGAAAGTGCGGCTGGAACTTGCGCGGCCACACAACCATACGAAGGCGTGGGGCCAGAGCCATGCATCCTCCCACTGAGCCTAGGGAGACGAGGTTCTGACCCACATAGATGGGGCGCATGGTACCCAGGGTACCATACTCCTCCACGAGGCTTCGACGCCACTCGCGCTGTCGGTCGATCGTGACGCAACCATCTTCCTTCTGACGGTGGCGGCGGTCCAGCTCGCCCCTGAGGTCTGTGGTGGGGAGTCTGGACGTTGCCGTCGAGCACGTGGTCGCCGTCCTGTAATCCCTTGTTAGGTTACGGGGTAGTATCTGCCCCGTTGCTGGCCGCCGTCTCTGGTGACACGGCGAGTTTAGTGCGGCGATGACCAGGTGGTCGTTGTCGTTGCGCCAATGTTCAGAAGTGGACGGGGAAGCTCCCACGCTCGGGGGGTTGTGCAGGAGTGCGCGGGCTGCCAACAGCGCTCTCCGGACTAGCTTCAGTCGGTGCTTGGGACACTGTCGCCATCGCCGCTGAAGGCTGCCAGGAGGCAACGGGCACCGTCGCCATAGGGACTGGTGCTGGTGCAGGCTGTCCCACGCTGGGACCAGAGGACGCTTCCTGCTCACTCTGCCGCTAGCAGCGCGAGGGGCGGGAAGAACCTCTGAAAGACTGGATGTTCACCTCTGAAAGACGGGTGTGTCTGCTGCATTGTTCGCGCGTATGAGTGTGTGAGTTGGCTAGATCGCGAACCCTTTGCCCGGAGGCTGCCCCGGTCCTTTTACAGCCCAAGGCTGGGGCAGTTACAAGGTGGCCCGTGGCCCGACAGGTGGCCCCATGGTTATCTGCACCCTATACATAAGCTATAGGCATTTACATCTATATGTATTGTCACTGTTGGTGGAGTTAAGCTGTCCCGCCTGTCACGCCGGGCACCTCTAACCGGGCGGCCAGTGATGATGAAGTTCCCATCTTGTCGCCGCGTCTCCTCGCTCTACTAGGTGGCTCTGCGCCGTTGAGCGGCACTGTTGTGCCGTCATGCCTCGCCGCCCTGTCTTTCACTGTAATGGTGCGCAGTCGGGGAACGGAGGCATGCGCCGTGCGCCATGCTTCTGGGGAAGGCGCGAGCCTTGAATGCTTGGCTTGACAGCATACCTTCCTCTTTACTCCTTGTCCATCTTCCCGTAGCTCGTCGGTATGACATCTGGGCGGGTGGCCCCTAGGTCACGTGTCTTCACCGGAGCTGTCTTGCGGAGTAGCGGGTGGCATGGAGATGTTGGGCACGTGGCAGCACCGGAGCCCTCCCATGCTGGAGGTCAGGCCCTGGGCCGCAGGACTCGTGGCATATCCGGGGCCTTCCTCGGGGGGAAGGTACACTCGGAGATGTTGCCCACGTGGCAGCACCGGAGCCCTCACATGCTGGAGGTCGGACCCTGAGCCGCAGGGCACGTAGCACCTCCGGAGCTCTCTCTGGCGGAGGCTGTGGCGCGGAGGTTCTGGGCACGCGGCAGCGCCAGAGCCCTTCTTGGCGGAAGATGGGGTCTAGCACCACTGGACACGTGGCGGCTCGTGTGCCACCCTTGGCCAGCAGTCAGGCTCAGGGGCCTAAAGACATGTGGCAACCCTGGTCTGCCCATGGGGCCTAGGGCATGTGGTTTATGCTGGGGCCCGTCTAAGCTTGAAGGAGGAGCCCATGCTGCCTTTTCTCCACTACGCGGGGGTACCCGGTCTGCAGGGTACCGACACCGTCCTTAGGTGCTAGAGTCTTCCAAAAATCCGATTTAGCACACTAAAGAAAGGGCAGAGGATCTTGGTTGTGGGGGGGATTATAAAAGCCAACTTCATACATGAATTTCGTTTCCCCAAATCCATTGCCGTGAAGTTGTGAATGGTCAACTCATAGTTCAGAAACTCCTCAAGCCCAAGAATTCTCGCAAATTCCTCATATAGGACGGAGTATTGGACTCCGTCGGTCAACCATGAGATCTTTCCGTCTCCAAAAGTGGAGAAGTAGCAAGTGGTGTAAAACTGAGCCACCACCTCTGTGTTCCAATTGTATTGGAACCCAAGCAATTCCTTGTGGCCATGATAATCAACTGTTGTATGACTGCTTTGTAAGCTTGGTGATTCTTCTTCTCCATATAGGGCCAATCAACCCATTGAGCATCTGCAACCGGTGTCTTCATCCTCAAGTATACCAAGCGATAATAATCACAATGGAAGTCACACCAGAAGCGGTGATCCGGTGTGGTCTTCTCATACTTGTAGGGATCCTTGACTCTGAATGAAATATGTTACTTGAGAGCTTCGGTGTCGGTTGGGGTTATGCATAGTAGGCGTCATGACCAAAGGTCCAATGGGGCCTTGTGGGGGAGCACTTGACCCCACGGGACGGCCTCGGATGACCAACCCCCTACTAAATAGTGCCTTCTTCCTTGGTGCGGCCTTCTTGGCGGGCACCTTCTTGATTGGGGCCTTTCCTTTGTGCTTAGCTGTCTCTCCTTCAACCATAGGTCTTTTGCCCTTATCGGCCGCTTGGGCCCTTTCCTTCTCTCCAACTGTGACTAGCCTTTTTCCTTCGGCTAGTGTGCTCCTCTGCTAGTTGAGCTTGTGCTTCATCTCTTTCATGCTTTTTTTGGTTCTAGCTTCATGGCGAGCTAGCTCTTGAGTGATTGTCGCATCCTTCTCTGCGCGGCGGCAATAAAGCTCTTGGCGAGCCACCTCATGCTCCGGGTCAGAGAGAGGAAGAGAGTTATCGCGCTGAGACATGCTGGAAGAACAATTAAGAGAAGATATGAGTTGAGAGCAAGGGGTTATTGCAATAGAAGTGCAGTTAATTCACTAAGTTAGGAATTAACCCTAGGTTAGGCCAGACCTGTCCAGCCTTTGGCCGGGCTAGTCCTGTCAGGAAGTACGAACCATCCAGTGTTAAACCCTAACTAAGGTGTTTTCTACAAATATCAGTAATAAGTCACAATAACGCAAGGAAAGGATCACAAGGTGTTTATGAAGATTAAGGGATCCTAGGTTATGTAAGGGAATATGTTTTTAGCACATATTGAAAGTGTTCATCACCACACACACACTTCATTTGAAGAAACTTGATGAATACATCTGAAGAGCAGGTAAACACCATCAACATGCTCATTAGAGAATAAACTCACAAAATGCAAAAGTGGCATTTCCCACATGCATCATCTAGGGGCTGAGCTTGTGAAAAACTCCAACACCTTGCTAGGAGTGCTCATGCCAAATTTCACCCAAATTCAAACCTTTTTGAAGTCTTTTTTGGTATAACTAGAAAGAGGGTGATTTGAACTCAAATTCAAATTTAAACTACTTCCATCTCATGAATTCAAAAGTGGGAGGCATATTCTTACTCAGCACATTTTTGTGAGCTCAATCACCAATTTTCAATCCATTTGGAGTTGATCTTGACATGAGCTAAGTTTAGCAAATTCAAATTTATTTGAATTTCAAACTGCATATGTGCTGAAATTTATTCAAACACTTCACAATTCAAATTCTATCAACTTCAAATGGTCTTGTGGTTGATAATTCAAAAATGAGAGGGTATTTGGGTCTCTACTATTTAGAGCAGTGGGGAAAATTTAATTTCAGAGGTTAAACCCTGGGTGGGACCCACATGTCAGCCTCAGCAGCAAATTTAACCGACTGAAGCCCGAGATCGGTTTCTTGCGCTTGATCCAGCAGCCGCCACGACAAAATATTGATCGGGACAGCAGCTGGTTGCCGCCTCGACCACTGAGCCGCCTCACCCTCCCTCTTCTCTCCGCAGCCAACCCGATTGAGGGCAGAACCGATCGCTTCGTTGCTCCCTCGCGCAAGAAACGCCGCTCTCGCCGCCGCTCTCTCGGTTGATCGGAAAATCCCACAATCACCGCCTATCCACTCCCTCGAAGCTGCAAAACGGTACTAGAGGCTCTCCTTCTCCTTCCCCGCCGTAGGAAATTAGCTGAACTCGGGTGATCTCGTCCCTACCGGAGGTTCTTTCTAGTGACCTAAAAGTTCACCGCACCTCGGGATCCCGTGGACAGCCCAAACGGGAGCATGTCACGCCCAAGCTAAGACGTCCTCGGACGCGTTAGAGACTGGTGCTGCTTACCCCCAAGCCACAGCCCGAGTGTTTGATCACCGGCGGCGAATTTCAGTTTCCCCTTTCACTCGGCGCAGACCGACCTTCGGGTGCGGATCCACCAAATTCTCACTCCACAATGGTTTAGAGGGTCTCAAACTGTTCCTACACAAACTAGATTTAGTGGCGCACAAGTTGGCTTCACAACACCTAGCATGAGAACCCCTGTACATTGCGTATTTCCAATCTTGCCAACGGCGACTTATTCGGGAATCGTCAAGCGCACGGTGAGAGCTTGTCTAGAGCCTATTCTGAGCTGCTTCGAGCCCATGCCGAGCTTCCCTAGGGTTCCCTGATGCTCTCCGGCCTTTTGCTCGATCAGTTGGGGTGCTAGGAAGTCCGGCCGACACGGCTGAAGTTCTTCTGAAGCCGCCGCTCGTCGCCGGCCATGTGCCGGTGATTTTCATGATGAGATGAGCCCAGTATCGTGTTACCCGTATGGAGTTAGGCAGAGGCGGCCAAAATCATGGAGTTTGGCGCACGGCAGAAGCCCTCCGGCGAGCACTCCGGCGAGGGGGGCGGCGGCCGAGCGCGGGAGGCCGGAGGTAGACGAAGCCCCCGGTCCCACGTGTCAGCGGCCGATATTTCAAAACCGGATTTGCTGTGGCACCGGATCGGGTGTGGCTGCGTGCAAAAGGTTCCGTAGCCCCGTGTGTCGACCGCTGAGAAGTTGACACGTAGCCCCGGTCCCACGTGCAGCGACTTAAACATTTCCCCGATTTTCAGTTTTAGTTCAAACTTCAAACCCACATAACTTTGGCTAGGAAACTCCAAATCGAGTGAGCTAAATTTTGTTGGATTCAGCTCTCTCAACAAATCAATTTTCACTTCATGAAAATCCTTAGTTCTCAAGAATTAATTCTGCAAAGTTTAAATTGTTTAGAATTTTAACTGGAGAATCCTTTGGAGGAAAATTATGAAATTTTGCTAGGATGTTCACCAAAATATCCCTGAGCTACCATAAAAATTCCAGATCCATTTGAGCTCATTTGATCCACCTAATGGTGTGATTAATAAAACTGTTCCAGAGAAAATAGAAAATGTCTAGAAACATTTCCAAAATTTCTCTGAAATTGTTTAGCTCATATCTTTAGCTAGGAACCTTCAAATTAAGTGAGACCAACTCTATTAGAACCCTATGAAAATCTAGTTCCATGATTAGAACCCAGAGAAAATAGAAAGTCATGGCTTGCTCCATGAAAATCCCTTGAACACCCTAAGAGCTCCAATTAAGGTCAAGTACATAATTATTTGTGGAGAGCTCAAATGAGCTTTGCTGCAAATGAAACTTGGCCAAGTCTCTGTTTAGGTTGTAACCAAACCACAGTAAAAATTTCAGAGTCAATGGGTCTGTCTAGTAAGACTTATAGTCTTCACAAGTTTAAATTTAATTCAAATGCATTTAAATTGATACATATACATGTTATCTCATGTAGTCGCTAAGGTTGAGGAGGAACCCGAAGTCTTAGATTTCGTCACTCCGGAAGAGAAGCAAGGAAAGCTCCAGTTTGCATTAACCTTTTTACAAAGTTTTACTGTTTTGAGAACTTACTTTGAGCTCTCAATAAATTCTTGCATTAGAGTCTTGTTTGAAACCCAAATGCATAGCCAAGAAAACCCTGAGTTGGGATTAGGTTTGAAAACCTCATTAGCTACTGCAATGCTAAGACAGTGTAGGATTTGGTACAAGTCGAGTAGTTGGAACTACTCGCGAGAATAGGCTAGAAGCACATCGCTTGGGTAAAGATAGCAAATGAAACACATGGCAAGAAAAATGAGACCGAGCGGAGAGTAAGGGCAGCAGGACTTTGGGGCCTGGGTGCTATATCTCCGCTTGTGTCGATTGAGGACCGAGCCGTGTGCGAGCCTGTTGAACAAGCTAGAACAGTACCGAAGACCTACCAGCTATATGGGAACCGGGAAACCGATGTAACTCGGGTAGCTGGGTGTTGAGGCATAGCTGGTCGTTCAGAGGGTAGATTGAGAGCTCGAGGTGTAAATCGGGTCGTGCAGAGACCTCTTGCTCGGGAAAATTTAATTTCAGAGGTTAAACCCCGGGTGGGACCCACATGTCAGCCTCAGCAGCAAATTTAACCGACTGAAGCCCGAGATTGGTTTCTTGCGCTTGATCCAGCAGCCACCACGACAAAATATAGATCGGGACAGCAGCTGGTTGCCGCCTCGACCACTGAGCCGCCTCACCCTTCCTCTTATCTCCGCAGCCGACCCGATCAAAGGCAGAACCGATCACTTCGTTACTCCCTCGTGCAAGAAACGCCGCTCTCGCCGCCGCTCTCTCGGTTGATCAGAAAAGCCCACGATCACAGCCTCTCAACTCCCTCCAACCTGCAAAACGGTACTAGAGGCTCTCCTTCTCCTTTCCCGTTATAGGAAATTAGCTGAACTCGGATGATCTCGCCCATACCGAAAGTTCTTTCCGGTGACCTAAGTTCGCCGCACCTCGGGCTCCCGTGGACATCCCAAACGGGAGCGTGTCACACCCAAGCTAAGGCGTCCTCGGACGCGTTAGAGACTGGTGCTGCTCACCCCCGAACCACAGCTCGAGTGTTTGATCATCGGCGACGAATTTCAGTTTCCCCTTTCACTCAGCGCAGACCGACCTTCGGGTGCGGATCGCCAAATTCTCACTCTAAAATTGTTTAGAGGGTCTCAAACTGTTCCTACACGAGCTAGACTTAGTGGCGCACAAGTTGGCTTCACAACACCTAGCATGAGAACCCTTGTACATGGCATAATTCCAAGCTTGCCAACGGCGGATTACTCGGTAAGCGTCGGGCGCACGGTGAGAGCCTACTTAGGACCTCTCCCGAGCTGCTTCGAGCTCATGTCGGTATTTCCTAGGGTCCGCTGATGCTCTACGGCCTTTTTCTCGATCGTTTGGGGTGCTAGGAAGTCCGACCGACACGGCTGAAGTTCTTCCGAAGCCGCTGCTCGTCGCCGGCCGTGTTCCGGTGACTCTCACGACGAGCTGAGCCCAGTATCATGTTCCCCAGATGGATTTAGGCAGAGGCGGACAAAATCATGGAGTTTCGCGCACGGCATAAGCCCTCCGGTGAGCACTCCGGCGAGGGGGTCGGCGGCCGAACGCGGGAGGCCAGAGGTAGACGAAGTCCCCGGTCCCACGTGTCAGCGGCCGATATTCTAAACCCCGGGATTTGCTGTGGCACAGGATCATTGCGGCTGCGTGCGAAGGATTCTGTAGCCCAGCATGTCGACCGCTGAGAAGTTGACATCTAGCCCCAGTCCCACACGCAGCAATTTAAATATTTGCCCAATTTTCAGGTAGTTCAAACTTCAAACCCACATAACTTTGGCTAGAAAACTCCAAATCGACTGAACCAAATTTTTTTGGATTCAGCTCTCTGAATACTTTCGAACAGATCAAGTTTCACTCTATGAAAATCCTTATTTCTCCAGAATTAATTCTTCAATGTTTAAACTGTTTAGAATTTTAACTGGAGAACCCTTTGGAGGAAAATTCTGAAACTTTGCTAGGATGTTCACCAAAATATCCCTGAGCTACCATAAAAATTTCAGATCCATTTGAGCTCATTTGATCCACCTAATGGTGTGATTAATAAAACTATTCCAGAGAAAATAGAAAATATCCAGAAACATTTTCAGAATTTCTCCGAAATACTTTAGCTCATATATTTAGATAGGAACCTTCAAATTAAGTTAGACCAACTCTATTAGAACCCTCTGAAAACCTAGTTTTCAGAAAGTAATGGTTTGCTCCATGAAAATCTCTAGAGCACCCTAGGAGCTCCAATTAAGACCAAGTACATAATTATTTGTGGAGGGCTCAAATTAGCTTTGCTGCAGATGAAACTTGGCCAAGTCTCTTTTTAGGTTGTAACCAAACTACAGTAAGAATTTCAGAGTCAGTGGGTCTGTCTAGTAAGACTTATAGTCTTTACAAGTTTAAATTCAATTCAAATGCATTTAAATTGATACATATACATGTTATCTCATGTAGTCGCTAAGGTTGAGGAGGAACCGAGCCGTGTGCGAGCCTGTTGAACAAGCTAGAACAGTACCGAAGACCTACCGGCTATATGAGAACCGGGAAACTGATATAACTCGGGTAGCTGGGTGTTGAGGCATAGCTGGTCGTTCAGAGTGTAGGTTGAGAGCTCGAGGTGTAAATCGACTGGCGGCACTGTGGATGCGCGTGCATAGACCTCTTTCTCGGGACGATTTGACCGTTTCAACATTTGGCTGACGGGTGAAAGGTGGTTGCGTACGATGTCCGTGATGGTTGCTGTAGGCAACATTGAGTACGGGCGTACGTGACGGGTTATTCGGGTAACCCTGCAGGTGTAAATCGATTATAATCGCCGTCCCTCGCGGTCAGTGAGTATCACTTGTTCACTGTACCGTGACGTAGAAAGAACAGGCTAGATACATGTTAGAAGTTTGCTGATTTGAAAGTTATACTTTGCTTGTTAATGTCTTGTTGTAGCTTAGAGCTAATTAAAGTTCTTTTCAACTTTGGGCAAAGTACATGAGAGAAATGTGTTTCTTGTTTGATTGCGGCTCTCTCATGTGCCTTAGCGTAAGGTTCTCCACAACCTGCTGCTAAAACTTGAAAGTAAGGTTCAAATAATTAGGCGAGTCCTTTGCAAATTATTTACCTCATGTACCTTAAATCGTTCATGTAGAAGTTTCATGTATAGGAGAGACGGGTCAGTCTTGCTGAGCCATCGTGCTCACTGCTTGTGTTTGAAGTTTTTGCAGGGGTTTATGAGGAAGGGACTCCCAAGGAGGAGACGGAACCCCAGGAGGGGAACCCCGTCGAGTGGGAGTCGTGCACGCCGCCGTGTTAGTGTGTGTGCATGCTAGCAGGAACACGTTTACGGGCTGAACGTGAACTCCATGCGTAGTCTACGCCCATGAGTGTAGACTGGACTTATTTTGTTGTAAAATGTTCATAAACTGGTTTATGTAATAAAACTTTGCTTCCGCTTTGTATTTTTGATTGGCGTTATCCGGTGCCGTGCAACGCAGCACCCCTCAGCGTGATCCTGGCTCGACGAGGCCGTGGGGCCCATGTCAACAGGCATAGGTGTTTGAATCATAGCCAAGCAAGAAACCTTCATTAGAATTCGAATCAAACTTCAAAATTCAAGGCTTCTTGTTAATAATGCAACACTTTCTACCAAATACTCTAAAGTAGGAGATATTTGGTTTGTTACCCATTCAAAGTTCGTATAGAGTCTTCTTCAATAGGTGATGAAGGTAGAGGCGGCTTGTGGCATGGCAAGCGGAGTTAACCGCTTCCGCCTAAAACCGACCGGATGTCTTGTATTCATCAAGCATGGTTCTTGAAATCTCTATTAGAGTCCCGTTCTTCCTTTCGGGCACCCCATTTTGTTCGGGTGGGTAGGGTGCTGAAAACTCGTGATTGATGCCCTCCTCGTCCAAGTACTCTTCTACTTGGGTGTTCTTGAATTCCGTGTCGTTGTCGCTTCTTATCTTCTTGACTCTCAAGGAGAACTCATTTTGAGCTCTCCTCAATAAACTCTTGAGGACACCTTAAGTTTCACCTTTGTCTTGCAAGAAAAACACCTAAGCGAAGCGGGAAAAGTCATCAACAATAACTAAACCATTTGTTACCGCCAATGCTTATGTAAGCAATGGGACCAAAAAGGTCCATGTGTAGCATCTCCAATGGTTTTGTTGTCGTCATCACATTCTTGGCAAGATGAGCTGCTCCGACTTGTTTCCCAGCTTGGCACGCGCTACAAGGCCTATCTTTCTCAAAAACAACATTCTTAAGACCTGGACATGATTGCCTTTTAGAAGTTTTTGAAGATCCCTCATACCAACATGGGAAATTTTTTGAATACAAATGAATTAAAGTTGGAAAACCATTTGGTTTCAGGTTTGTAAAAATTGGGACTTGTTTACATTTTTTCACATGTGATGACACACATGAGTGTCCCACCACTATAGCCTAGGATCAATTAAGTGTTTGGGGGACAAAGTTAAGTTAAAACTCATGTGTAAGCTCTCATGTGCAAGGGGGAATAAAAATTCAGAGTGTAAACTCAAATTGTTCAACTCAAATTGCAAATGACGGCAACAAATAGGAATGCAAACTGTTGATCTCAAAACCTCATTTGAAGCAGCCAAAACAAAAATCAGATTTCTTATTTGAATTCATTAGGTCCAAATTAGGGGGTAGGCAAAGTTTCATGAATTTTGGAAATGTTTTGCTACCCATTTTTCAAATGGACTTTAAATTGCATAGGAATTCAAATTCAAACGTGAATTTGGATGAAACTTGTCCAATTCTTCAAATTCAGTTAGGATACAAACTTCCCACAATTTAATGGAGTCATTTGACAACTTTGAGAAAATTTGAGGGAATAAGGGGGACAGTGGGGCCCACATGTCAGGGAGCCAAAACTGTGACTTGCACCCAAAGTCATCCCTTTCTGTTTCTCTGTTCAGACTCGAACCCACTGAGCAGCCGAACGCTCAACAGGCACCACCGAGGGATGCTGCCGAGCCACCTCCTCACTGAATTACCCGCGCTGGAGAGCAGCTCGTGGGCTGCCTTACCGCTCGGCGTGATCCACTTCCTCAGCGACCGAGCCCCTGTTAGTTGCTTCCCCCTCACGCAAGATCAGAAACCAGCAGCTCACCGCTGCCTCCGAAAAACAGTCGGGAACCGGTGAAACCTCGCGCTCACTTCCACTCCGAGATGCAACACAGCAGGGCGCGTTCATTCTCCACTCCCTCGGCACAAAACAACCTGAGTTATGGGTTCCCTAGGCCTAGAATGGCTCCTCCACGGTGACCTAAAACAAAGCCGGCGATTGGGCGCCCGTGAATAGCTCTCCACAGAGACTTTCACGCCCGAGCAAGCACGGTCACGGAAGCGCCCTACCTTGGTGCTGCTTTCATCCAAAACTTGGAGCAAGCCGTGAACCCTAGCGGCTGAATTTGCCATTCTTCTCCCGGAGCACCTCCACGGACCTTTCGGTATGAAATTCCAAAATTCACTCTCAATTCTCACTTAGAGTTCATCAAATTGTGCACAAAGGAGATAGAGTAGTCGGCAACCAACTTCTCTTCACAATCCTAGCCTTAAACGCCATGTAGACCGATCAATTTCCATCTTTTCTGAGCTCAACCATGGCGGCATCGATCGGGCGCACGGTGAGAATCCATTTGGAGGTGTTTTCACGCGCCGGTTCTTACTTGCCGAGCTTCTCTAGCATCCAAGGATGCTCTAGAGCCGATCACTCGAGCTTTTGGTGGGCTAGGGCCATCAGTCGACGGCGCCGGACCTCTCCTGAGGCCGCCGCACGTCGCCGACAAATTTCCGGTTCCCTAGCGCCCACACCGACCCCACAACCGAGTTCCCCGACCCCGAAAACCCCCAGGCGGCAAACCTCTGGCCGGTTGGCAGCCGGGAACCTCCCTCCGGCGAGGCACCGCCTCTCCGGTGAGGGCGTGGCGCGCGCGCGCGAGAGAGCGGGAGGAGGAAGAAGACTCGGGTGGGTCCCACGTGTCAGCAACCGAAATTTTAAAAAGCTGATCAGCTGTGGCTCTGGGATCCCTTATGGCTGCGCGCCAAAATGGTGTGGCCCGGTGTGGATGGAATCCCAGTGGCTGGAGTTTAAACCGTGGGCCCAGTTCATTTGCAATAGAAAAACAATTCCATATTGAGCTCCAACTTTAGAAATTCATATCTTGTTGTAGGAAACTCCAAATTGAGTGATTCAAATTGGGATGGATTCATTTTTCAAATATCTATCAAAATATTAACCCGAATTTGTATGAAAGTTAATAATAAATTCTGGAAAAGTCTTTGAAATTTTTCTGAAAAAGAATTATTGAAGGAGTTTGGTTCATGCAAAAATCCTCAAATTTTGCCAGAATATTCCTTAGGATGTTATTGAACTTCTAGCAAAATCTCAGCGCATTTAGAGTTAATATGAGTAGGAATTTCCAGAGTACAATCTGCTGTGCTCAAAATTGTCCAGAAACTTTTTCAGAAAATGATCTTCATTTGTAAAATCAGGTCTGGGCAATCCTTAGCTCCAAAAATTATAGGAAAATTCAGGCATGCTCTATGAGCCATACTTGAAATGGTAGTTTACTTTATTGGGCATGAAAATGCACATTACTTCAGAATTAATTCCTTGTAGCGTAACTGCTTATAGAATTATTCTGGAGGAACTACTCAATGAAAAGTCCTGAATTTCGGACCAAATTACTTTCATGTGACCAGGAACTCACATGTAAAGTTTCAGCTCAAATTGAGTTTTATATCTCCCTGTTCTTGTCCTCCATGCTTATGTAGGTGAGCAACACATAGAGAATTATGGTGGGAATTATGGGAGACACAATTTCCACCCACATTAGCTGCAATTTGGCAAGCTAAGTCTCTGTGTAGTGTATGACTTCATGTAAAAAAAAATTTGAAGTCATTGGAGATCCAGACCTTTAGTTCCTTTCGAACCATTTCAACTCATGTCACATGTCCATTAGGAACCATAGAACATGTTAATGGAACTCCTTATGGACAGGTGGTTTTTCCTCTAATTCCTCTGTACAACAGGAACAAGAATTTCATCCTTAGTACTCCCACAGTTTCCTGTTATTAACGAGTCGAGTCTTTACTCTTTAAATTGCATTATAAGAACCTGTGCATATACATGTCAATAGGACTTACGACGGAGGCAATCAACGAAGAAGTTCGACGGAGTGAATCCATTGAAGTGGATCAGTTGATCAAGACTCAAGGGAGACTGTCGGTACCCGCGATATGGGGTACCCCCGCGCATAGGGGAAAATACCTGAGGATCTCGCCCTTCTCCGCAGGGAGAGCTCCGAAGGCGCCACGCGTCCAGCGGGCCCGGACCTCCCTCTCCTTAGAGGAGAGCTCCGGGCTCGCCACGTGGCCTGCAGAAGCCGGACCTCCCCCCTCCACGGGGGAGAGGTCCGAAGGCGCCACGTGTCCAGCGGGGCCGGACCTCCCTCTCCTCAGAGGAGAGCTCCGGGGCCGCCACGTGGCCGACAGAAGCCGGACCTCCCCCTCCACGGGGAGAGGTCCGAGGGCTCCACGTGTCCTGCGGGGCTGGACCTCCCTCTCCTCAGAGGAGAGCTCCGGCCCCGCCACGTGTTCAGCAGAACAGCGCTGCCTGCCCCCGAGCGGTAGGCAGCGGGCGTAAAGACGCTCCATACCTTGCCCGTACAAGGTATTCAAGGTCCGCGCCTTCCCAAGACGCGGAGAT
The DNA here is from genome assembly GCA_030760725.1 of Neostapfia colusana. NCBI lineage: Eukaryota > Viridiplantae > Streptophyta > Magnoliopsida > Poales > Poaceae > Neostapfia > Neostapfia colusana. The sequence goes on along the minus strand of JASWHV010000009.1, from coordinate 33,639,134 downwards.
GTGGAGCACGCCTCTGTCAGGTGCCGTTGCGCCCAGTCGCATCACAGACTGGCGCACGGTGTCAGAACCTGCCAGCCAATAAACACAGCGACAAGACATCCCCTGCCGCCTCCGCCGTCATCAACCACTACGACTAGGGTGCGGCATGGGCAGGGCGGCAAGACGAAGACTCAGAAGCCTTCGCCAGAGACAACTACCAACATAACTGCAGATATGATAGTCGGCAGGCAATCTCCCCGGGACCACCTGTCAGGTCCCGGGCCCCCCTTGTAAGCCGCACGAGCCTTGGACTATAAAAGGCTTGGGTAGATGACGTTAGCAAGGGTTCGCACTCCAGCAACTCACAGGCTAGGCATAACCCATCCTCAAGCTCAGGACTCCGGTTCTGAGCAACAAGCAATACAGCGAGCACCTCAGCTCATCGTGGACGTAGGGTTTTACGCTCTGGCGGCCTGAACCACGTAAAACTCGCCGTGTCAAGCTCCTCCCAAACTCGTCCCTACGCTCAAGCTCTCCGCAAGAGACTAGCCCCTCCGAAAAAGAACCTCCGCGGGCTGCCCAGAGCAGGTCCGGGGGAAGTGTCGACCACACACTTCGACATTTGGCGCGCCAGGTAGGGGCTTTTCCCTTGCGCGACGAGCTTCTGCCGACGAAGATGACCAAGATTCCTTCAGCGGCAAGCTCTCCTACCCCGCGTTCACGACGGACCGTGACTAGTGGGGAGTACGTGTCGACACACTCTGGACGGAGTGTGTCGGTGCAAGCTGGAAGCCAGCAGCCGACTCCGGCAATGCAGGCTCCAGCTAGCGTGAGATCTTCTGCGGCGCTGAGCGTTCCTCACGGGGGCGCGCTAGCTGCAGCAAGAGCGCTACTGTGCAATCCGCCTGCTGGGGACGCGCCTCAGGCAGCGACCCAACAGTGGATTCGCGAGGTAGACCGCCTCGTCGTCGCCGCCGCAAACCCTCGACTTCAGCAGGGACGACGCTCCGGCCAACCGGCTGTGTCGCTGACGCGCACGCCAACGGTTGATGGACAGACGGCGGATTCCAACTCCACCAGGCTTCAGTCAACGGACCTGAGGACAGCTGGAATGGTGCCACTTGGGCCAGGATGCCCTGGTGTACCTCGAGCGACGTCGAGAAAGGCGTCACAACCAAGAGGCTGGCGACAGCATGACGTCAGCCTCGACCCAGCCTGAGGCGCAGACCTTCGCCACGCGATCTCTGCCCCAGGCGTACGCCGTGCAGCATATGCCACAGCCATATGCCCTGCAAACGGCGTCCCCGGTCTATGGCGCAGCCTTGCCCATACCGGGGTACACTGTGCCAGCAGCGAGCCAAGCGTTCGCGGCACCAACGCCTGCAGCAACAGGGGCAGGGTTTGCGGCCCTGGCGCCCCACCTTCGCTTCGCAAGGTGGCCGCGCAAGTTTCGGCCGCACCTGCCCGAAAAGTACGACGGCAGCGTCAACCCGTCGGAGTTCCTCCAGATCTACTCCACCGCAGTACTTGCCGCAGGAGGGGATGAGGCCGTCATGGCCAACTACTTCCCCGTCGCCTTGACCGGCCCAGCCCGGTCTTGGCTCATGAACCTCCCCCAGGGTTCCATAACCTCCTGGGGAGAGCTCTGCTGGCAGTTCATTGCCAACTTCGGCAGTTCCTACACCCGGCCTGGCACGGAGCTCGACCTCCAAGCCATCAAGCAACAACCTGGGGAATCACTGCGTTCCTTCATCCAGCGGTTCTCCCAGGTACGCAACACCATCCCGCACATTCAAAGTGCTTCTGTGGTGGTAGCGTTCCGGCAGGGTGTGCGGGACGAGAAGATGCTTGAGAAACTCGCGACCAGAGAGGTCAGCGATGTCTCCGAGCTCTTCAGCCTGGCGGACAAGTGTGCCAGAGCAGCCGAGGGGCGGAACTGGCACTCACTGCCGGCCTCCGAGTCAGGAGGACAGCCCGGGTCTGGCGCTGCCTCCTATGGAGGCGGCAAGAAGGCCAAGAACCGGGGGAGTGGCAAGATGAAGTCATCGGCTGTGGCTCCCGTTGCCGCAGCAGCGGCACCCAGTGGGGCTCGGGGACCGCGCCCCGACAAAAGGCCGCGACAGTCACCGGCTCCAGATGGTGACCAAGGCGAGCTGTGCCCCGCATGGCACCAGCAATCATACTGCTGCCGAGTGCTGGGACATCCAGAGGCTCGCAGAGCGCTTCCGCAAAGGGAGGCAGCTGAGAGCTGACGGGCCGCCCCTCCCCCAGAGGGAGGGCAAACAGAAAGTCAACGCCTCAGTCAGCGCCGGTCACCAGGTGGGGTTTCAGGAGTCTCAGCGCGTCATGAAGACGGTGCACAATGGCGAGGACTTCAGCTCCGGTGATGACGAGCCAGGGCAGTATCTGACTGCGGCTACCCCGCGAAGTCAGTGGAGACTGCACTGCTGTGATATCAACCTTGGAGGAGCTCCAAGTAGTCACAGCAGCCCAAGCACCAGCCCCGACGGTGCAGAACCGGGCCAGCTCCACCCGAGTGCACGGCTCCGTGCCTCGGTCGTACCTCCTGGGGGCCGCCAGGGTCTGTCAACCCCTTGAAGGCCTTGCCAGAAGGGGAAAGACGCCTTGGGTCTCCCAAGAAGAGTCCGGGTCCTCCTACCCCTTGAAGGCCTTAGCCAGAAGGGGAGAGCTCCCCGGGGCGCCCAGGAGAAGCCGCGCGGGACCTGATCCAGCACGAAGATGACAAACAGCAGCCCAAGCACCAGCCCCGACGGTGCAGAACCGGGCCAGCTCCAGCCGAGTGCACGCCTCCGTGCCTCGGCCGTACCTCCTGGGGGCCGCCCAGGGTCGGTCAACCCCTTGAAGGCCTTGCCAGAAGGGGAAAGACGCCTTGGGTCTCCCAAGAAGAGTCCGGGTCCTCCTACCCCTTGAAGGCCTTAGCCAGAAGGGGAGAGCTCCCCGGGGCGCCTAGGAGAAGCCGCGCGGGACCTGATCCAGCATGAAGATGACAACCTTGTCGACGAGGCTCGGCTGCAGGTGAAACCCCACAACACACGGTCTTGGTTGGCGCTCTAGCACTACCGCCAAAGGACCAAACGCGTCAGGGACCTGTAGGAAGGCAACCTGGTGTCGCGGTACGCACTTTCCCGCGAAGGACCTATAAACTCTCCCCCAGCCGGGAAGGTCCCTTCCGAGTCACGAAAGTTGCCGTCCCAGGTACACATGCCTTTCAACCGAGTATGGGATCCGTTCCCAAAACCCTTGGCATGGAACAACACTGTGAGTCCTACCTCCTGAGCGTTAGTAGAACAGGGCCATACCCTTCTATAAAAATCCCATAGAGTCTAAGAACAGCGCTTGGGGCAGCTATGCCTCAAGGGACGGTCCAGGACTACGTTCACTTGGCCTGGTTCCGACCCTAAGCGCGTAGAGTCTTGCTTCCCTTCTTAATGAGGCGGGTCGTTGCCCCATGTACAACTTGACTTCCCCCTATGGGCATTTACACAGAAACCTGTTCTACTTCACTCTCTCTCATGTGCTCATTTAAATTACGCATTAATTTTATGATCGCACTCTCTATGTATGTTCATCGTACATCTAGCTCCCTCTCTCCTGCGCTCATCCATAGTCAGCATTTGCTATCCTACCAATGGCGGCTGCGCTTGAGGCACCTGCCGAAGGCCAGGTGGGTCTCTCGGGCCTCCCCGAGTCAGGTGTTGCGGTGCCAGTTGGTCACCTCCAGGAAAGGCCTGCGCCGTGCATGGGGTGTCCAGGGTGCGTATCCCGCTTAGCCGGCTCTGTGCCCAAAGCGTGCGCATCCTGCCCTCCGGAGGTCCAGGGGAGTACAGCCGCTTTGCATGGTTCCGTACCCAAAGCCTGTGCACTCTGCTTCCCCGGCGCACGGTCCGGTACTTGGGATCGGACGATCGTACCCGGACCTTGGAGGGAGCCGGAGCCCCGGTGCCTCGCGCACAGAATTGCCCAAGCCCCATATAACGGATCGGGATCGTAAGCCGAATAAGACTAAGAGACGGGAGGGGAGGACCCCTCGAGGAGAATTACGTTTCCTCTACTTGTGTGCAGGACCTCCAGGTTACAGCAAAGAGGGCTGCATGAAGCGGGGGGCAAGGAGCTATCGACTACTCCAGCGCAGGACCGGAAGGTCCGGGTTTCACCCCTTCAACAGGGGCAGGGTCCAAAGGCCCCACGTGTCCAGTGGGGCCGGAGCTCCCGCGTCCTCAGGGGGGGCTCCGGACCCGCCACGTGGCCGGCAGAAGCCGGACCTCCCCCTCTAGGGGGGGGGGGGCTCCGGAGGCCCCATGTGTCCAGCAGGGCCGGAGCTCCCGCTCTCAGGAGGGGCTCCGGACCCGCCACGTGGCTGGCAGATACGGACCTCCCCATGGGGCGAGCTCCGGAGACCCCCGGGAGCCCTTAATACAGTTAGGACCCGGGGAAGGTGCCTGTGCAGAGCTTCGAGATTGGTGAAGGCCTCTGAGTACCTTGTGGAGCTAAGGACTCGGTCAGGCAAAACCAAGAAGGAGATAAAAGGCATCACAGGCACAAACATTCAAGAGAGTCTATTTATTCATGGCTCCGTGAGCTGGACTACAGACTCGATAAAAGAAAGAGGCAAGTCCTAAGGTCCTCCCGGTTCACGCTGGAACCTAGAGGCTACAAGGGCGGCCGCGTCCCCGACTTCGGCCCTGGCAGTCTCCTCTCGCTCCGCGGCAGGGCCCACTCTCGCTGGCTCCAGGGAGAAAGAAGGGTCCCGACTCCTGAAGCATGTCGGCACATGTGTGGCGACCTCCAAGGCCAGGCCCCCTCCCTCGGCCTCAAGCTCGCTGGCGACCACCGAGTCTAGCTTGCTCAGCTTGGCGCCTGTAAAAGCCCAAGAAAAAGTACTTGCAAAATTTTCTCTTCACCTCACAACACCACAGTTTTTATTGTGGACACCTTAGGAAATGTTGTGAAGAGCAAGTAACCTCCATCAAAAGAATGATTAGAGGGGAAGCCTTCACTTTCACAAAGTAGGGTTTCTACACTTGAACATGAGAGGTTGAGCTCACCCCTAGAATTTAAAAAGTCTTGCGGAGGTTCAGTCCAAGTTTCATATAAATCCAACACTTTTTGAGGCACTTTTTGGGGTTATTTGAAAAAGGGGCCAATTTGAATGTAAATTCAAATTGCAGCAACTTTCATCACCCAAATTCAAAAGTTAGCTTCATATTTTTATTCAGCACATTTTTGTGAGCTCACACACCAATTGTCACTCCATTTGGAGTTGATCTTGACATGAGCTAAGTGGGACGAATTCAAACTTTATTTGAATTCAAAACTATACTTGTGCTGAAATTCACCCAAGCCGAACCCAATTTGAATTCTATTTAATTCAAATGGCTCAGGGGTGAATAAATTGAATCACCAGGGGTATTATGGGGCTCACTGCTTACAACAGTAATTAGGAGTAAATTCCAGAGGTTAAAACCCCGGGTGGGACCCACGTGTCATAGAGGGGAGAAGGAGAAACCATCAACCAAAGTCAGAGTCTCGGTGGGAAATTCCGCCCGCGCTGGCGCCCAGGGCGGCTGGCTCGCGCCCCCACGCGACCGACACCGCCTCAGCCGAGCAGGGGTCGGCCGGCTTTATCTTCTCGCGGGCAAACCCGAGCAGCGGCATTGTTTCTCGCCGCAGCTCTCTGCTCAATCAGGAAAACCAGCAAAACCATCTCCTCCTTCGTCCCTGAGCTGCTAGACAGCCACCTGAGCTCGTACTCCACCTCTCCAACGCCAGAAACCTCGAGCTCCGACCTCCTTTGCCCGAGAGCGATCGCCACAGCGGCGACTCAACCTCAGCTGAGAGCCAGGCGCCCGTGGGCAGCGTTCCACAGGCGTTTTCATGGCCCAGCGAGAGAGGCAACAGGAGCGCACGACCACCGTGCTGCTCTCCTCCAAGTTTGGAAGCCAACCGTGAAGAATCCGCAGAGAATTTCTAGTTGTTGCTCCGGCGACCGTAACCAAAGCTTCCGGTACGGTGTCTTTAAATTCTCGCTCTATGATCTTTCGGAGGTCATCAAATCTTGCACATAGACGCTGGACTAGCCGGCGATCAAGTTCTTTTCTGCATCCGTAGCGTGAAACTGTCTAGGAGTGACGAATTTCGAGCTCGATCGAGGGCGGTCATGACAGGCACGATCGGTCACACGGTGCCGACCGACTTGCCGCCATCCCTGAACCCTTTTGACACCTTGTCGAGCATCCTAGAGGTACACTGATGCTGTAGGGCCATTGTTCGAGGTGTTGGCGTGTTTAGAAACCACGGTCGACGGTGTCGAACCTCAACCGAGGCAGCGGCACGTCGCCGAGCTATTTCCGGTCACCCACCAGCCCGACCTGACACCACCGACGCGTTCCTCGACGTCGACATCCCCCTGGCGGCGAGTTTCAGCCCCTGGGAGGTCTGTCAGCGGCGAGCCGGCGAGCCCCGAGCCTGCTCCGGCGAGGTCGGCGGCGCGGGCGCGAGAGAACGGCGGGAGGAAGACGAAGCCGGCTGGCCCGCGTGTCAGCGGCTGAAGAATTTAAATCGGGATCGGGTGTGGCCGGGGATCGGCTGTGCTGGCGTGCAAATACCCTGTGAGCTCCGGTGTGCCGGACACCTCCGCGCTCGACACGTGTGGTATCCCCGGTGTGCCGGACACCTCCGCGCTCGACACGTGTCCCCGCGGCCCCGAGAGTTTAAACTTTTCCCCCAATTTTCAGAATTCTTCCAAACTTCAAATCCTCAGAACTTTGGCTAGAGAGCTCCAAATTCAGTGAACCAAATTGTGCTGAACTCAGGATTCTGAGTACTTTCCAACAACACCAAATTCATCTCATGAAAGTGAATGGTTTTCTAGAATTAAATCCCTAAAGTTTAAACTGTTGGGAATTTTATCTGGAGAACTACTTTATGAAAAATTCTGAAATTTGGCTGAAAGGTTCATTGGAGAATCCCTGAATCCCAGTAAAATTTTCAGACTCATCCAAGTTCATTTAGTTACCCTAATTGGGTGATTAAGGGAACTGCCCAGAGAAAATAGGAGAATGTACAGAAACATTTTTCAGAATTTCTCCAATCTTAATTAGGACATAACTTTCTGTAGAATTCTTCAAATGACATGAAACCAACTCCATTAGAACCATCCTAAATTCTAGTTTCCAGAAAGTAATGGTAGGAGCCATGAAAAACCCTGGAATTACTTAGAGGCTCAATTGTTGACCAAGGAGGCTTTTAATTGTACAAGGTTCAATTGAACTTTGTTTCAAATAAAACTTGGTCACAACTCTGGTTAGGACTCTACCAATCCACCATAAAAATTTCAGAACCAAAGGGGAGGGCTAGCTAGAGTTATTAGCAATTATGTATTTAAGTTCACACATTGCATTTAAATTTACATGTAGTATTGTATTCAACGTGTAGCCATTGAAGAAGAGACCCCGGAAGTGCTGGATTTCCTCCTTCCGGAAGAGGAACTAACTCCTGACCAGCAGCAACAAGGCAAGCTCCGGTTTGCATTAACCTTTTTATAAGTTTTACTTTGTTTACATGTGTCATATGAAGTAGGTATGTGCATTAGGTATAGGATTAATGGAACCCCACTTGCATAACCAGAATTTTCCCTAAGAGTGAGGGTAGTGTCTAAGATCTCGAGTAGACAGGCTATACTTAATGAGTCATAGGACTTCGGTACAAGTCGAGTAGTTGTAATCTACTCGCGAGATAGGCATTGGGACACACGGGTTCTGTTGAGTGACGCGAGATCACTTTAGTAATGAAAATGAGACTAGGCAGGGGCTAGGGCGCAGCAAGAGGGAGTCTTGGGTGCGCATCCCTGCCCGTGTCGATTGAGGACCGATCCGTGTGCGGCCCTGCTGAACAAGTATTGAACGTACCGAAGGCATATCGGATATATGGGCCCCGATAAACCGATGTAGCCTAAACCTCCGGGCATCGAGGCATAACGCACCGATTTATAGGTGTAGGCTGAGGGCAGCAAGGTGGAAATCTGCCGACGGGCATAGAGAGATGCTCCGTGTGGGGAACCTCCTGCTCGTTTCGGTGCGACCGGTTCGACGTTTGGGCTGTTGGGTGAAAGGTTGTCCCGTACGACATCGAGTGAGCGTGCTGTGCAGCTCCACGGATGGGCGTACGTGACGTGCTTTTTGGGTTTCCCTGCAGGTGTATATCGAGTCGATTCGCCGTCCCTCGCGGTGACGAGTACTGCTTGTTCACTGCATCGTAACGTAGACTAATGGATGAAATATGTTGATTCGATGATGATGATTGATATAATTGTATTGCTACATGTGTGCCACCAAATACTGCTTACTAAATTTCAGATTTCATGAACTGTTAACTTGTTGCTAAAAGATGAACTAAGGATGAACTGGTAGGCGTGTCGTTTTGCTGAAATGTTACTAACCTATGTCTTGGTATACCTCATGTAGAGTTTCATGCTTAGGTGAGTCGGTTAAGCCTTGCTGAGCCTTCGTGCTCATGGTTGCTGCTTAAGTGTTTTTCAGGTGAGGAGCCACCCACGGACTCGGAGTACGAGTCCACCGGCGAGGGTTACCCTCCGTCGGGGACCACGGCTGAGTGGGAGCCGTACACGCCGCGCTGAGCTGAGGAGTGCAGCTAGTGTGGGTTGCCCTAGGGCTGGGCAACCAACTTTTGCTAAATAGGCGGGCGTGAGTTGTATAGTGTAGACTTCCGCTGTGTAATATAAACAATAGTTGTAACTGAAGTTTGTACCTGTTTGTACAGTTTCAGTTGTTTTTCCCATGTAATATATATTATGTTCTTATGACGTGTGCTGTCGGGTGTCGCATCGCGCGGCACCACCCTCTGTGATCCTGGATGAGCGGATTCCGGTCCACCACAGCCTGGTATCAGAGCTGCAGTGGGGATAGCACAGTACTTAAGGACTACATTATGGGAAAACTTAGGTTACGGTGAGGAATCAGTAGCTGCCCAAGTAAGGACTAGATTAGCATAGTTACTTAAAGTGGCAAAGACTAACTTATGTGTTATAATTCTGAATTTTAATTATGTAACGACACACCTACGCTCTGGTAAGTAAGGTAAGGAACGCCACCGAAAGCGGTTCAATTTCGGTTAGCTCCCCCTGACGAGGAACGTGGCTCAGGGATAGAGTCTCACAGCTTGGTGTGAGACGTTAATATGAACCTCTTGAACTCTTCATGTTCCTGAGTTCATATGAAACGCTGATCCCTAGCGTGCATTAGGCAAGTAAGTGGAGACCCCATCGCGTGGTCAGTAACGCGAGAGTGTGTTCGTCTGGAAATAGCCCAGGAGGACATACGCAGCGCTTGCCATCGGCGTGCCCTGCAGGGCAGTAGGTGGTATCTGTTGGGTTGATAACATTCCCAACCGTGACGACCCGTTCATGACATACTCGGGTTCCCCGTCGTGTGGTGTTGAAACACGATCACGTGCCTTGAGACGTGACTTAGCTCAAGGACGGCCGTATGACAATGATACGGGCGTTTGTATTTACTTTTAAATATGGAACTTCCTGAAATGAACAACCTTTGAGTGCACCATCATTGTGTGGTCTTCTGCAGGTACTAACCACGTATGTATCCGTGTAGAAAACGTGTGCGAGAGACCGTTTAGTGCCACACTCGAGACGTATATGCCGGTATGATCCGGTTAGGATTTTCTTTTGTGAGGAACGTAGTACCGAGATATTGTAGGCAATATGCATGAGTATAATGATAACAAAGAATTAAAATCTATAGGTTCAACATTTAGGACCCTGGTTGGGTATAAGAATGGGATAGTGATGATTGTAGTTCCAAAAAGACTGAAAAACAGAGTGCTCTGTTTTGGGCGGCATGTTTGCTGATCTTCAACAGGGCATAACTCACCGGTCTTTTAGCCCAGAGGGGGTGCTACATAGCTCTGAAAGGTATTGAAGTACTCTACAACTTTGTTGTAGACTTCCAGAGCTGAAACCCACCTTAAGATGGCTTAAATCCCAGAGGAATGTAAACTGTCCAGAACCAGGGCAGAGTAAAACATCCTCTGAACTGATCTGTTTTTCAAATATAACTCCCCGTAGAAAAATCTAAAATTGTCATATAATACATCCTTAGAAATAGTAGAAGATGTGTGACATCTTTGCAATTCAAAGTTTCTGAAGTTTCAGCACAGAATTTAGTGGAAATCAGGGTTGAAAACAGTCACTTCCAAGGGAGGTGCTGTTAAAATTCTTCCAGAAATTCTGCTAACTTTGAATTAGCATAACTTTTTAATCAAAGCTGATCTGGGGGCAAATGAGTACTCGTTGGAAATATACTGAAGTTAACTTGAACTTTGGTATTCAACTTGAGTCATGAGAATGCCCAGAACCAGATCAAAACTTGGAATAGGTAGAAACTGGTCATTCTGACAGAAGAATGACAGTTGAGCTCATTGGAGAGGGTGTTGTACCCTAAGGGTGGTATGCGTGATGACAACGCGATAGTAATGTCTCGTAGTGACCAAACCTAGTTATTTTGAGCTTCCAAAGTGGAGGTTCATCAAGTTGGATTAAACTAGCTTGTGTTTGGTCTGGTAATGGTATAGCTTGTGCAAAGTTATTACACTATCTACTTACGAGATGTATCGCATGTTTTCATTGTCATTATGTTTTACACCTATTTCATTTAGACTGCATGCAAAATGTTGCGGGACTGATGTTTAATGTCGTGTGGTTGCAGATGGTTCGTACTAGGACCACGCACGAGGTTGGTGGCTCTAGCCAACAGGGAGGTGATGACTCCCAGCCACCGGCCTACGACAGCACCCCGCAGCAGCAGCCACCACCGCCGCCTCCGCTTACTCTAGCGGATGTGATAGCGGCACTGGTGGGAGGTCGTGAGGAGCAGACCGACCTGCTCCGCACGATCGTGCAGAATACGTCCCAGGCAGGGGGACGTCAAGAGCGAGGGCCTCGTGAGCCCCGCGAAGTGTCGTACTCGGATTTCATGAGTACGCACCCTCCAGTGTTCACCCAAGCTGAAGAACCACTGGAGGCTGACAACTGGCTGCGGACCATCGAGTCCAAGTTTGGGCTGCTCCAGTGTACGGAGCGGCAGAAGACTCTGTTCGCAGCACAGCAGCTCCACGGTGCCGCTGGTGCGTGGTGGGTGAATTATGTCGCCTCACGTCCGGCTGGCCATGCCGTGGAATGGCAAGAGTTCCGGGAGGCGTTCCGCGCCTATCACATCCCTCCCGGAATAATGAAGAGGAAGTTCCAATAATTTTTGGAACTGAAGCAGGGCGGGAGGAGTGCCCACGACTACTCCCGTGCCTTCAACCATCTGGCGCAATATGTGTCAGACTACATCTCCACGGAGGAGAAGAAGAGGGAGTACTTCTATCGGGGGTTACACCCCGAAATGAAGACCCACCTCGTACAGTGGAACCGCGGCACATTCAACGACCTAGTCAATGCCGCCATCATGCAAGAGGACGCTCAGCGGGAGTTAGCAGCTGAGCAGAGGAAGCGCAGCGCTCCACCTAGCAGCGGTGGTGGCGCGCCCCAGAAGTACCGTATGGTATATCGGACACCATCCGGGCAGCAATGGCGTCCCCCGGCGCGACCTCAACAGTTCGGGGGACGTTCGTTCCAAGCACCCCCGTTCTGTCCGCCGATGCCACCACCAAGACAGCAACAGCAACAGCGGCAGCAGATGGTACCCCGGGCGTTTCCACCGCCACAACGCGCCCCGGGTTTCCGTCCACCGATCAGCGGGGGACCGCCTCGTTTCACCTGCTTCACGTGTGGCCAGACGGGCCACTTTGCGAAGGACTGTCCCCAGTGGCAGCAGAGAAGCGGGCAAGCCCAGCTCCAGGGCGGTGCTCGAGGCCGACCTCCGGTGAAGAAGGTTGGTCAGCGGACTGGAGGCGTCCGCAACCTCGACAATGAGGACGCCCCAGAGGGAGACAACGTGCTGGCGGGTACGTTTACTCTCAACCATCAAGCCATCATCATACTTTTTGATTCTGGTGCAACCCACAACTTCATTAGTGCATCATATGTGGCTAAGCATCAGCTGGAAGCCTTTCCAACCGAGTGTTCTTATATGATCTGCTCACCGGGAGGAAAGATTTCAGCAACTATGATGGTTCCAAAAGCACCACTGTGCTTAGGTGGGAAGATATATCCCACCACTATGATTATCTTAGGGGGGCAGAAGATTGATGCAATCTTTGAGATGTCATGGCTAAGTTACCATGGTGCTGTCCTGGAAACTTTAACACGGACGGTTCACCTCGACTCCCCATTACACCGTCCGCAGTCCCTCCTATTAGATAATCCAGTCAGAGAGGTTTCAGCGATCAATAGTGCTGAGGCTCTCAAGTTAGAAGACATTCCCGTAGTCCGGGAGTATCCCGACGTGTTCCCGGATGATCTACCGGGCATGCCACCTGAGCGGGATGTCGAGTTCAAGATTGAACTTGCACCCGGGACTACGCCCATATCACGGAGACCATACAAAATGGCTCCAAATGAGCTGGCTGAACTGAAAGAACAGCTCAATGATCTGTTGAGCAAGGGTTTCATTAGGCCGAGTTCCTCGCCTTGGGGATGCTCGGCGCTATTCGTGAAGAAGAAGGATGAGACCCTGAGGCTGTGTGTGGATTACCGGCCGCTCAACGCCGTCACCATCAAGAATAAGTACCCACTGCCCCGCATCGACATATTGTTTGATCAACTTGTGGGTGCAAGTGTGTTCTCCAAGATGGACCTTCACTCTGGATATCACCAGATAAAAATCCGGGCGGAGGATATTCCGAAGACGGCATTCTCGACGAGATATGGACTATATGAATATCTCGTCATGTCCTTTGGTCTCACAAATGCTCCAGCCCATTTCATGTATCTCATGAACTCGGTGTTCATGCCGGAGCTGGACAAGTTCGTGGTAGTGTTCATCGACGATATCTTGGTTTACTCCAAGACAGAAGCCGAGCATGCCGAACACTTACGGATCGTTCTTCAACGATTGCGAGACAACAAGCTCTACGCCAAGTTCAGCAAATGCGAATTTTGGATCAGCCAAGTGCCATTCTTGGGACATATCATCTCAGCTGAAGGCATTGCGGTTGACCCAAGTAAAATAGAGCAAGTGTTGAAATGGAAAGCTCCCACTTCAGTTCATGAAGTCAGAAGCTTCCTCGGGTTAGCGGGATACTACCGGAGATTCATTCCAAGCTTCTCCAAGCTCGCTAAGCCGATGACAGAGTTGCTGAAGAAAGGGACGAAATATGTTTGGAACACGGCGTGTGAAGGAGCGTTCCGAACATTGGTGAAGCATCTCACAACAGCCCCGGTGTTAGCTCAGCCAGATACAACAAAGCCCTTCGACGTGTACTGTGACGCGTCCGGTATTGGGCTTGGCTGCGTGTTGATGCAGGAAGGACGTGTGGTCGCTTATGGCTCACGCCAACTTCGAAACCATGAGCAGCACTACCCGACTCACGATCTTGAACTTGCTGCCGTGGTGTTGGCGCTGAAAATGTGGAGGCACTATCTCCTGGGGAACTTGGTGCATCTCTACACCGACCACAAGAGCTTGAAATATATTTTCACCCAGAAGGAGCTGAACATGAGGCAGAGGAGGTGGTTAGAACTGATCAAAGATTATGAGGTTGAGATCCATTACCACCCCGGCAAGGCGAATGTGGTTGCCGACGCGCTGAGTCGGAAATCACATGTCCATCACCTCACCATTACACCGGTGGAGGAGGAAGAGCCAAGTTTATACTTGGTTCCTTATGGATCACTGTATAACCTTGCCCTCGTCCCTACTTTTAGGGAGGACATCATTGCAGCTCAGAAAAATAATAAAGGCATGGCACATCTCCTGAGACGGATTGACAATGGGGAGATAAAATGTTTCCGGAAAGATGATGAGGGGACGCTATGGTTTAATGACCGCATAGTCGTACCCCGAGATGTGGAACTGAGGAAGAAAATCCTCGACGATGCCCACTTGTCTAAATGCTCCATTCATCCGGGCAGCAACAAAATGTACCAAGATTTGAAAAAGAAATTTTGGTGGACACGGATGAAGCGGGAGGTAGCGAAGTACGTATCCGAATGTGATACGTGCCGACGAGTGAAGGCTGATCACATGAAGAAATCAGGGCGGTTGCAACCCCTGAAGGTCCCGGCATAGAAATGGGAAGATGTGAGCATGGATTTCATTGTGGGATTACCCCTAACAGCCAACAAGCATGATTCCATATGGGTAATCGTTGATCGGTTAACCAAGACGGCTCACTTCATTCCGGTAAATACACGTTACAATGCCGGCAAATATGCGGAGCTATATATAGCGAAGATTCTATGCCTATACGGGGTACCCAAGACCATTGTCTCAGATCGAGGTGCATTATTTGTATCTCGCTTTTGGGAGCAGCTACACGCTGCATTGGGTACTAAGTTGATCAGGAGCTCCGCTCATCACCCTCAAACAGATGGCCAGACAGAGAGGGTGAATCAAGTTCTGGAAGACATGTTGAGAGCATGTGCCATCCACCATGGTAGGAACTGGGATGATCACCTACCATTGGCGGAATTCTCGTACAACAACGGCTATCAGGCGAGTATCAAGATGGCACCCTACGAAGCTCTCTACGGTCGTAAATGCCGCACCCCACTAAACTGGTGCGAGTCCGGTGAAAGGGTCACATTCGGGGTTGATGTGGTGAACGACGCCGAAGAGCGCGTTCGTACCATTCAAGCCAATTTGAAGGCTGCTCAATCCCGACAGAAGAGCTACGCTGATAAGAGGCGTAGGCCGTTGCACTTTGACGTCGGGGAACACGTGTACCTCCGCGTGTCTCCAATGAAGGGCGTGCACCGGTTCGGTGTGAAGGGGAAGCTCGCTCCCCATTTTATTGGACCCTACGCTATCACCGAGAAGTGTGGACCAGCGGCGTATCGATTGGAGTTACCGGCATCCCTTGCTGGTGTCCATGATGTTTTCCATGTTTCGCAACTGCGAAAATGTTTGAAGCATACAGCTGCTGTTCCTACCGAAGACATCGGCGAGCTGAAACCGGATTTAACATATGATGAGTATCCGGTGGCCATTCTTGATGAGAAAGCCCGAACCACGCGTAGCAGAACGTTGTGGTTCTACAAAATACTCTGGAGTAACCACACCGCCGAAGAAGCGACGTGGGAGAGCAAGGAGTTCCTTTGCTCAAATTACCCAGAGTTCATGGCATATCAACACGGGTAAGTCCCTATTACATCGCTATCTCTTCTTTTGTAATCTCGGGACGAGATTCTTTAAGGGGGGAGGGATGTAAAAGCCCAAGAAAAAGGACTTGCAAAATTTTCTCTTCACCTCACAACACCACAGTTTTTATTGTGGACACCTTAGGAAATGTTGTGAAGAGCAAGTAACCTCCATCAAAAGAATGATTAGAGGGGAAAGCCTTCACTTTCACAAAGTAGGGTTTCTACACTTGAACATGAGAGGTTGAGCTCACCCCTAGAATTTAAAAAGTCTTGGGGAGGTTCAGTCCAAGTTTCATAGAAATCCAACACTTTTTGAGGCACTTTTTGGGGTTATTTGAAAAAGGGGCCAATTTGAATGTAAATTCAAATTGCAGCAACTTTCATCACACAAATTCAAAAGTTAGCTTCATATTCTTATTCAGCACATTTTTGTGAGCTCACACACCAATTGTCACTCCATTTGGAGTTGATCTTGACATGAGCTAAGTTGGACGAATTCAAACTTTATTTGAATTCAAAACTATACTTGTGCTGAAATTCACCCAAGCCGAACCTAATTTGAATTCTATTTAATTCAAATGGCTCAGGGGTGAATAAATTGAATCACCAGGGGTATTATGCGGCTCACTGTTTACAACAGTAATTAGGAGTAAATTCCAGAGGTTAAAACCCCGGATGGGACCCATGTGTCATAGAGGGGAGAAGGAGAAACTTGCAACCAAAGTCAGAGTCTCGGTGGGAAATTCCGCCGAGCAGCTGTCGGCTATGCCACCGAGCAGCTACCGGCACCACCAGCTGCTTCCCTCTCCGCGCGCTGGCGCCCAGGGCGGCTGGCTCGCGCCCCCACGCGACCGGCACCGCCTCAGCCAAGCAGGGGTCGGCCGGCTTTATCTTCTCGCGGGCAAACCCGAGCAGCGGCATTGTTTCTTGCCGCAGCTCTCTGCTCAATCGGAAAAACCAGCAAAACCATCTCCTCCTTCGTCCCTGAGCTGCTAGACAGCCACCTGAGCTCGTACTCCACCTCTCCAACGCCAGAAACCTCGAGCTCCGACCTCCTTTGCCCGAGAGCGATCGCCACAGCGGCAACTCAACCTCAGCTGAGAGCCAGGCGCCCGTTGGCAGCGTTCCACAGGCGTTTTCACGGCCCAGCGAGAGAGGCAACAGGAGCGCACGACCACCGTGCTGCTCTCCTCCAAGTTTGGAAGCCAACCGTGAAGAATCCGCAGAGAATTTCTAGTTGTTGCTTCGGCGACCGTAACCCAAGCTTCCGGTACGGTGTCTTTAAATTCTCGCTCTATGATCTTTCGGAGGTCATCAAATCTTGCACATAGACGCTGGACTAGCCGGCGATCAAGTTCTTTTCTGCATCCGTAGCGTGAAACTGTCTAGGAGTGACGAATTTCGAGCTCGATCGAGGGCGGTCATGACAGGCACGATCGGTCACACGGTGCCGACCGACTTGCCGCCATCCCTGAACCCTTTTGACACCTTGTCGAGCATCCTAGAGGTACACTTATTCTGTAGGGCCGTTGTTCGAGGTGTTGGCGGGTTTAGAAACCACGGTCGACGGTGTCGAACCTCAACCGAGGCAGCGGCACGTCGCCGAGCTATTTCCGGTCACCCCCCAGCCCGACCTGACACCACCGACGCGTTCCTCGACGACGACATCCCCCTGGCGGCTAGTTTCAGCCCCTGGGAGGTCCGGCAGCGGCGAGCCGGCGAGCCCCGAGCCTGCTGCGGCGAGGTCGGCGGCGCGGGCGCGAGAGAACGGCGGGAGAAAGACGAAGCCGGCTGGCCCGCGTGTCAGCGGCTGAAGAATTTAAATCGGAATCGGGTGTGGCCGGGGATCGGCTGTGCTGGCGCGTAAATACCCTGTGAGCTCCGGTGTGCCGGACACCTCCGCGCTCGACACGTGTGGTATCCCCGGTGTGCCGGACACCTCCGCGCTCGACACGTGTCCCCGCGGCCCCGAGAGTTTAAACTTTTCCCCCGATTTTCAGAATTCTTCCAAACTTCAAATCCTCAGAACTTTGGCTAGAGAGCTCCAAATTCAGTGAACCAAATTGTGCTGAACTCAGGATTCTGAGTACTTTCCAACAACACCAAATTCATCTCATGAAAGTGAATGGTTTTCTAGAATTAAATCCCTAAAGTTTAAACTGTTGGGAATTTTATCTGGAGAACTACTTTATGAAAAATTCTGAAATTTGGCTGAAAGGTTCATTGGAGAATCCCTGAATCCCAGTAAAATTTTCAGACTCATCCAAGTTCATTTAGTTACCCTAATTGGGTGATTAAGGGAACTGCCCAGAGAAAATAGGAGAATGTACAGAAATATTTTTCAGAATTTCTCCAATCTTAATTAGGACATAACTTTCTGTAGAATTCTTCAAATGACATGAAACCAACTCCATTAGAACCATCCTAAATTCTAGTTTCCAGAAAGTAATGGTAGGAGCCATGAAAAACCCTGGAATTACTTAGAGGCTCAATTGTTGACCAGGGAGGCTTTTAATTGTACAAGGTTCAATTGAACTTTGTTTCAAATAAAACTTGGTCACAACTCTGGTTAGGACTCTACCAATCCACCATAAAAATTTCAGAACCAAAGGGGAGGGCTAGCTAGAGTTATTAGCAATTATGTATTTAAGTTCACACATTGGATTTAAATTTACATGTAGTATTGTATTCAACGTGTAGCCATTGAAGAAGAGACCCCGGAAGTGCTGGATTTCCTCCTTCCGGAAGAGGAAATAACTCCTGACCAGCAGCAACAAGGCAAGCCCCGGTTTGCATTAACCTTTTTATAAGTTTTACTTTGTTTACATGTGTCATATGAAGTAGGTATGTGCATTAGGTATAGGATGAATGGAACCCCACTTGCATAACCAGAATTTTCCCTAAGAGTGAGGGTAGTGTCTAAGATCTCGAGTGGACAGGCTATGCTTAATGAGTCATAGGACTTCGGTACAAGTCGAGTAGTTGTAATCTACTCGCGAGATAGGCATTGGGACACACGGGTTCGGTTGAGTGACACGAGATCACTTTAGTAATGAAAATGAGACTAGGCAGGGGCTAGGGCGCAGCAAGAGGGAGTCTTGGGTGCGCATCCCTGCCCGTGTCGATTGAGGACCGATCCGTGTGCGGCCCTGCTGAACAAGTATTGAACGTACCGAAGGCATATCGGATATATGGGCCCCGATAAACCGATGTAGCCTAAACCTCCGGGCGTCGAGGCATAACGCACCGATTTATAGGTGTAGGCTGAGGGCAGCAAGGTGGAAACCTGCCGACGGGCATAGAGAGATGCTCCGTGTGGGGAACCTCCTGCTCGTTTCGGTGCGACCGGTTCGACGTTTTGGCTGTTGGGTGAAAGGTTGTCCCGTACGACATCGAGTGAGCGTGCTGTGCAGCTCCACGGATGGGCGTACGTGACGTGCTCTTTGGGTTTCCCTGCAGGTGTATATCGAGTCGATTCGCCGTTCCTCGCGGTGATGAGTACCGCTTGTTCACTGCGTCGTAACGTAGACTAATGGATGAAATATGTTGATTCGATGATGATGATTGATATAATTGTATTGCTACATGTGTGCCACCAAATACTGCTTACTAAATTTCAGATTTCATGAACTGTTAACTTGTTGCTAAAAGATGAACTAAGGATGAACTGGTAGGCGTGTCGTTTTGCTGAAATGTTACTAACCTATGTCTTGGTATACCTCATGTAGAGTTTCATGCTTAGGTGAGTCGGTTAAGCCTTGCTGAGCCTTCGTGCTCATGGTTGCTGCTTAAGTGTTTTTCAGGTGAGGAGCCACCCACGGACTCGGAGTACGAGTCCACCGGCGAGGGTTACCCTCCGTCGGGGACCACGGCTGAGTGGGAGCCGTACACGCCGCGCTGAGCTGAGGAGTGCAGCTAGTGTGGGTTGCCCTAGGGCTGGGCAACCAACTTTTGCTAAATAGGCAGGCGTGAGTTGTATAGTGTAGACTTCCGCTGTGTAATATAAACAATAGTTGTAACTGAAGTTTGTACCTGTTTGTACAGTTTCAGTTGTTTTTCCCATGTAATATATATTATGTTCTTATGACGTGTGCTGTCGGGTGTCGCATCGCGCGGCACCACCCTCTGCGATCCTGGATGAGCGGATTCCGGTCCGCCACAGCGCTGATCGACTCTAGCGCAGGGATCACCTCCGCCACCTTCAGCGCAGGAGCCGCTGCCCTCACCGGACTGAAGCCAAGGGGGATCAAGGCGGACCCCGCCTGATCGACGAAGCTTAAGACCGCACGCGGCTCGGATGACCGCAAGGCCAAGAGCTCCTCTACCTCGCGGCGGGCTGCCTGCAGGGCATCGTGGTTTCCATCGGAGAGTTCCTTCTCCTTGGCCGCCAGGGAGCTTTCCCGAAGGCGGAGAGACTGGGCAAGCCGCTCCAACTCAGAAACCCGGAAGTCGGCAGCCAATTCCCGATCCAGGATCGCCTGGCGTTCGCGGGAGACCTGTTCCTCCCTCATGGCCAGGTCTGCCTTCCGGGCCTCTAGCTCCCTGGCCCGAGCTCGCAGGTCGTCCTCGCCCACCGCCAGCTGCGTGGCGACCCTCTCCGCCTCGGCCGCCGTGGAACGCTCCCGGTCCTTAACGGCGAGTTTACGGCGCTCCAACAGCTGCCGTATCTCCTCCGCGGCAGAGAGGCTCTCCTCGGCCCGGGCGTGTGCCTCAAGGGCCTCCCTGTGGAGCCGTCGCGTTTCGGCGTCCAGGCGGTCAACAGACCGCTTCAGCCGGTCGAGGAGTGCTTCCCTGAAGTCAAGCAACTCCTGCCTGGAGTGGAGCTCACCCTTGACCTTCGCGGTCCGCTCCCGCAAAAGGTTCCCCCAGATGAGGAGGCGATCCCTTTCAACCATATGCTCCTCCCGCTCACGACCAAGCGTGGCCAAGACCTGCCGGACGCTTTCTTGGGCGAGCGCGAAGGCATCCGCCAGGGGCAGTGGGGCAGCCGAGGCCGGAGCAGCACCCCCGACCTCCTCCATCACATCATCCTCAAGAGTAGGCGATGCACCAGCGACCGGGATGAGACGCCGGTCAGGAGAAGCTGGCGCCGGGACTCCGACAGCCAGACCCGCCGAACGCTCACTAACTTCTGGCCCCTCAGCCCGTGGAGAGGGACGAGTGGGAGAAGTCGACGCTAAAGTAGAAGTCGAGTCGCCTGGTACAGGGTAGACCTGCGCTGGCTTGGGGGCCGCAGCAGCCGTCTCGGCAGGAGGAGATGATGCAGCCGTGGAATCCGGGCACGCTGGAGCAGGGGAAACTCGCGCTGGCTTGGGGGCCGCGGCAGCCGTCCCGGTTTCCGAGCACAATGGCGTGGACTCCTCACCAGTCGGGGACGGCCGGGAAGCGCGAACATTCCAGCGGGCCCTGAACCCTGACTTCCAAGCCGGGGAGGATCCCCAGAGCACGCCGTCGTCACTGACGGCCGCTCCGCAGTCACCTGGACTGACGGAGCAGGGGATGCTCCAGAAGCTCCCCTCAACGCATCAGCCTGGGACCTCTTTGTGTCGCCACCGGAAGGAGTGCCATCTCCAGAAGTGGGAGGTGCAGGCACCTCGGATCCCCGACTTGGCACGGATGCCACCACTGGAGGAGATCGTGCACGTTTCTTCTCTGGGGGCCGGTTAGAAGCCATGACGAGGAGGACTCAAAGGCAAGAAGACAAAGGCACAAGAGTCCAAGGAAAAGCGCTGGGAAGTGCAAAGGGAAGCGGTAATGTGGGTAAGATCCCCTTTTAAAAACTTCCCAGGTGCGATTCGAAGCGAATCAAAACTCTTCGAATACGCCGTATCGGCAACCTCTTCGGCTCCAAGACCGAGCGCCGATGACAGGTGGGCCCAAACCGCCTAGCTGAAGCGGTGGGTCAAGGGGTCAGTCTCCCAAGAAGACAAGCCGACAAGGCGCTTCGGCGGTTCCCGAAGAAAGAGCCGCAACATGCAGAAGTGGCAGCCTTGGGAACCGCCACAGTAAAAGCAACCATCAAGTGGGCGCACGCTCCCACGATCCCACGACTGTTCTTGCTCCGGCAGCGGTCAATGCGGGACTTAGAGAAAGTGCGCGGAGCAAGAGAGACGGAGGCCCCACCTCGGGCTCACTATCTCCCCCGAGATGGGCCCGGGGGCCACTGTCGGTACCCGCGATATGGGGTACCCCCGCGCACAGGGGAAAATACCTGAGGATCTCGCCCTTCTCCGCAGGGAGAGCTCCGAAGGCGCCACGGGTCCAGCGGGCCCGGACCTCCCTCTTCTCAGAGGAGAGCTCCGGGCTCGCCACGTGGCCTGCAGAAGCCGGACCTCCCCCTCCGCGGGGGAGAGGTCCGAAGGCGCCACGTGTCCAGCGGGCCCGGACCTCCCTCTCCTCAGAGGAGAGCTCCGGGGCCGCCACGTGGCCGGCAGAAGCCGGACCTCCCCCTCCACGGGGAGAGGTCCGAGGGCTCCACGTGTCCTGCGGGGCCGGACCTCCCTCTCCTCAGAGGAGAGCTCCGGCCTCGCCACGTGTTCAGCAGAACAGCGCTGCCTGCCCCCGAGCGGTAGGCAGCGGGCGTAAAAACGCTCCATACCTTGCCCGTACAAGGTATTCAAGGCCCGCGCCTTCCCAAGACGCGGAGACGCGGAGCACGCCTCTGTCAGGTGCCGTTGCACCCAGTCGCATCACAGACTGGCGCACAGTGTCAGAACCTGCCAGCCAATAAACACAGCGACAAGACATCCCCTGCCGCCTCCGCCGTCATCAACCACTAGGACTAGCGTGCGGCATGGGCAGGGCGGCAAGACGAAGACTCAGAAGCCTTCGCTAGAGACAACTACCGACATAAATGCAGATACGATAGTCGGCAGGCAATCTCCCCGGGACCACCTGCCGGGTCATGGGCCCCCCTTGTAAGCCGCACGAGCCTTGGACTATAAAAGGCTCGGGTAGGCGACGTTAGCAAGGGTTCGCACTCCA
Organism: Neostapfia colusana; assembly: GCA_030760725.1. Lineage (NCBI taxonomy): Eukaryota > Viridiplantae > Streptophyta > Magnoliopsida > Poales > Poaceae > Neostapfia > Neostapfia colusana. Next base: position 33,616,870 of record JASWHV010000009.1, on the reverse strand, counting down.
GCAACTCACACGCTAGGCATAACCCATCCTCAAGCTCAGGACTCCAGTTCTGAGCAACAAGCAATACAGCGAGCACCTCAGCTCACTGTGGACGTAGGGTTTTACGCTCTGGCGGCCTGAACCACGTAAAACTCGCCGTGTCAAGCTCCTCCCAAACTCGTCCCTACGCTCAAGCTCTCCGCAAGCGACTAGCCCCTCCGAAAAAGAACCTCCGCGGGCGTCGAGGCGTAACGCACCAATTTATAGGTGTAGGTTGAGGGCAACAAGGTGGAAATCCGCTACCGGGCATAGAGAGATGCTCCGTGTAGGGAACCTCCTGTCCGTTTGGGTGCGACCAGTTCGACGTTTGGGCTGTTTGGTGAAAGGTTGTCCCGTATGACATCGAGTGAGCGTGCTGTGCAGCTCCACGGGTGGGCGTACGTGACGTGCTATTCGGGTATCCATGCTTGGTTGAGTCCTTTGAGGTTAGTGACAATGCATTTGGGCACCCACACTCAAGGCTCTGGGCTCTTGCAGAGAGGCCCAACATATTTAGCATATACATAACCAAATTTGCTTCTCGTAAGAACATAAGATGCATCAAAATCATGAAACATAGTAAAGTTGACATTTTTAGCATTTTCAACATTATTAGCATCTTTATCAAATTTGACTATCTCAAGAGAAGTAGATGCATGATGTTCATTCTTGGCTTTGTATGAGCCTTCCTTGACAAAAGCAATATGTATCTTGTTATTCTTAGGAATTCTAGCGTTTTGCTTTCCTCCCCTTGAATAGCCAGGATTGTGTTTGATCAAGGGATACCTTGTGATCGAGTATGCACTACGTGCATACTTGATCTTTTCCTTGTAAAAAATGCCACCCTTAGGTGTACTCTTGCTCTTTGCCATGTTAAGCTCATTTTTCAAGTCAAGTACAATATTGGCACGTCTGCAAGGTTTAGTGCTCGATTCCGCATTAGGCAAGTTTGAGCTTGTTGATGTGGAAAAGGAGACACTTGACTTGAGGGTTGCGAAATGTGCCTCAAGATTCTTGCAAGCTTTGTTCAACTCACAAGCTCATCTTGGAGCACAACATTCAAACTCTTTAGACTTGAAGAAGCCCCCTTGCATTTTGCAAGTTCAAGTTCAAGTGCCTTATTCTTCTCCTTCTCAAGCTCGAGGAGCTTCTCAAGGTCAAGGTTCCTTTTCCTCTCCTTGACAAGCAAATCATCTTGTTCCTCAAGAAGTTCCTCCTTGTCTAAGATTTCATCAGAGAGCTTTTACATTTTAATTATAGCGCTTTTTCTCAAACCTTCAAACATGTACTCATTCTCACTGACACTATCAAAATATTCATCTTTAATGGAACGCAAGAAGACTTTAGATTTAACCTTTCACTTTCCCTCCTTTGTCATGAGGCATGTGTTGCTTGAGCTCTTCCACTCTCCCTTGTTTGGCAAGAGAGTCTTCTTCATCATTGGCTTCTTGATGGCGACGGTTGCCATTTCCGCCTCATCATCGGAGGAGGACTCATCGTTGGAGTCCCACTCCTTGCCAACATGAGCGTGACCATGTGCCTTCTTTTTCTTGAACATCTTCATATCTTGAGGCTTCTCATTCTTGTTTTTGTTCTTGTCTTCTTCCTTTTTGTATGGGCAATTCATAATGAAGTGCCCATACTCACCACAATTGTAGCAAGCTCTCTTGGTTCTTGACTTTCTCTTGTCCTTGCCCTTGCTCTCATAGTTTGACCCTCTTCTTCATCATTCTCTTGAATCTCTTGATGAAGAAGACCAACTCCTCATTGTCCATGTCGGTGCTTTCTTCTTCACTTTCTTCATCATTGCTTGAAGCTTGCACCTCTTTGCCTTTGGACTTGGTTGAGGCTTTGAGAGCAATACCCTTCTTCTTGGAGGATGTGACCTTAGCAAAGTCATTGACGTGGCGTGCTTCCATCTTCATCATCTCGTGATTGATGATTCTACAAGCACCTCATCTGGAGTCATTTTGTGGAAGTTTGGACTTTCAGGGATGAGGATGCAAAGTGTCACCTTGCGAGGCATGAAGGCTTTTATCATCCTTTTTAACACTTCATGGTCCGTCCATTTATTGCATCCGTACACCCGACTCCTATTGATGAGGGTCTTGAGTCGGTTGTATATCTCTTAAGGGGTCTCGCCATCTTGCATGGTAATTCTTCCAAGCTCCCTCTCGATTATCTCAATCTTTGCTTCCCGCACGGACCGGTTGCCTTCATGTGCAATCTTAAGCGTATCTCAAATTTTCTTGGCTTGCTCCAACCCGTCCACCTTGTTGAACTCTTCTTGGCTCAAGGACGAGTTGAGCACGTCCGCCGCTTGAGCATTGCGGTGGATTTGTTGTTCTAGCTCTGGGGTAAGCTCTTCATCATCCACGGGGATATATGTACCTGTACAAAACATATGCCAAAGTGTAGGATTGAGAGAAACAAGATGCAACTTCATGTTACGCTTCCACATGGTATAGTTAGTGCCATTGAAATGTGGAGGTTTGCCCAAAAGAATAGACAAGTAGTTGGAATGAGAGTTCAAGCGCTCATAGTTAAAATGATATCGCGTGTAGTCCTCTTTGGGCTTCTTGAGCTTCTTCTCCTTCTCAAGCCTTCTCCTCCTCCTTGCTTCATCTCTTGCCCTTTAAAGAAGGTCTGCAAGGCGCTTCACTTCTTCATCTTCATCCTCGGTCTCGATGTCGAAGGGAGGACGCTTCAGCTTGTCCTTGGTGGTGTTGCCGGTCTTGTTGGGCGAAGACTTGGATCCTTGCTCGCCGTTGGCGTTGTTCTCGCTGGTGCCGGTGATGTCGACGATCGACAACTTGTTCTCACCATTTTCCCTCATATCCTCTCCAAGCGGTTAAGCCTTTTTGGGTGAGTTAGGCTCTGATACCAATTGAAAGTTGCCTATAGGAGGGTGAATAGGCGAAATACCTGAAATTTGACTTAATAAAACCTAAACAGCTAGCAGAGTGCGGACCAGTCCAGTCACAGGGAAGTAGAACGCCAATGGTGAGATTTTTAGGAGTTTTTTAACGATCTACATAATGAATATGAAGTATAACAATCTAGCAATCTAGTGGTGAAGTTACACGAAGAGGAAATGACTAGATCTAGGTGGATTGCAAGATTGGGACGAAAGACGTGAAGAACTTTAAAGTGATCTAACAAAGAACGAAGGAAAAATCGAGAGCACAAGAGATAGGATTTATCCCGTGGTTCAGCTCCATGGAGAAGCCTACATCCACATTGAGGAGTCCACAAAGGACTGGGTTGTTCTCAATCCTATCCTAACCAAGCCACCACAAAGGCTGTCGAAGTGTTTCTTGCGATACTTCCCCCGGTCCGCCCTGGAGCAGCCCGCGGAGGTTCTTTTTTAGGAGGGGCTTAGTTGTTTCGAGCGTTGGAGCACGATGGTGAGGTGGACACGAGGATTTACGTGGTTCGGGCCGCCTGAGCGTAATACCCTACGTCCACGGTGTGATTGTTGTATTGCTTGCGCCTATTAGCGTGTGAGGTTGCGAACGCTGGAACCCTTTACCCAGAGGCTGCCCCGATCCTTTTATAGCCCAAGGCCGGGGCAGTTAAAATGCGGCCCGGGGCCTGACAGGTGGCCCCACGGCTGTCGTACCCTATATATGAGCTAGGGCTATATGTAATGTCGCTGTCAGAGGTGTTAAGGCACACCGCTTGTCACGCCGGGCGCCTCTAACCAGGTAGCAGGTGATGATGAAGACCCATATTGTCACCACGCTTTCTCGCTCTACTGAGCGGCTCTGTGCCGTTGGGCGGCATTGTTCCGCTGTCACGCCTCGCCGCCCTGTCTCGTCACCTTAATGGCGAACAGGTAGAGGACAAAGGCGTGCGTCGTGCACCATTTTTTTGGTGAAGGCGCGAGTCTTGAATGAGCGACCGGACGACAAACGTCTTCCTTTACTTCAGTCTTTATGGCCCACGACTGGTCATGGGACACGTGGCGGCTCTAGAGCCCTCCTTAGTAGGGAGGTCCGGCCCGAAGCCCAGGGACACATGGCAGCGCCGGACCTTGCCTCAGCGGGGAGGCCAGGTCCGGGGCAAGGACACATGGCGGCTCTGGAGCCCTCCTCAGCGGGGAGGTCCCGCCCGGAGCCTAGGCACACGTGGCAGCGCCGGACCTTGCCTCAGCGGGAAGGCCAGATCCTGGGCCAATGACACATGGCGGCTCCGGAGCCCTCCTCAACGGGGAGGTTCGGCCCAGAGCCTGGGCACATGTGGCAGCTCCGGACCTTTCCTCAGTGGGGAGGCCAGGTCCGGGGCCAATGACATGTGGCCGTGCCAGGGCCCGCCTCGACAGGGAGGCGAGGTCTGGAATGTCTTTAACATTCCACGTGGGGGTACCGGGTCTTGAGGGTACCAACAGTGGCCCTCGAGCCCATCTCGGGGGAGTCAACGAGCCCGCTGGTGGGGCCTCCATATCTCCTGCGTGGTGGTCTTTTGATCTTGCTTTGGGAGACACCAGCTCCGGACCCTTCGGGGGACTCCAACCTTGGGGGTCCGAGAGTGGCTCCCTGGGAAAGCTAGTGTTCCAGAACCACCCCACGAACCGGAGCCCTGTGGTCTGCACAAGAACTAGAAGAAAGGGGTAACCGTGCCATATAGTTGTATTTTCCCTGTTTGCTAGCCCCATTATGGCTTATGGTCCTCTGCTAAGCTACAGGACCTGGGCAATTTTGTGTGGTAGTTTACGAACCATGGTTACCGACCTTCTCAGGGTAGTATGTCGTCCGGGCCCCTAGCACTTGGTTGCTGCGCTGAAGAGGCAGGATGTGCATGCTAGGGGTACGAAACTAGGCATAGCAGGCTACACACCCTGGACCTCCCGCTGGCATGTCATTTCAAAGGGAGGGGCGTCCTTCTGGCGCCACGGGACCCGAGCGGAAAGGTAACCAAGGGGATCCAGAGACAACACAGGTGCCTTAGACGTTTTTTCCTTGTAGCAGGACGGCATAATCTTGGCCAAGAGCGAGACAGAGAAACACAACTACGTCAAGAGGCACGCAAAAATATATGCAAGCTTGAATGGAAAGCTGTAGAAATATAGACGCACATAAGGTACCTGAGGGAAGCTTGGCCCTTATCTTTGGCTTGCCGTAGCTGGCGCTCCTAGTCTTCTGCTCACTGCCGCAGAGGTCCGACGTCTACTGGATGAGGCAGACGTCAGCATCGGTCCCCCTAGGAGGTCCAAGACGCCAAGGACCTGTGTGGACCTGCAGACATGACAGAAAGAAGGAGTAGTCGTGATCTCTGGTCACTCTTCCTTGTTCGGTAGCTTTATGGCTTACGGTCCTCAGCTGTGCTACGGGGCTTGGGTAATTCAATGTGGGTCATCCAGGATATGGTTAAGGCCTTGCTCAGGGGTATGAGCCGTCTGGTTTCTCGGTACCGAGTTGTAGCGCTGGGGAGGCAGGGTGTGCAATCTAGGGGTATGGAACTAGCCATAGCAGGCTACACACCCTGGACCTCCCGCTAGCATAAGCCTTTCAGGGGAGGGACCATTCCGCGCCATAGGGCCCCCGAGCAATGAGACAACCACAGGACCTCAGGTACGCCATAGGAAGCTCAAGCAGACCCACCCGCAGAAGGATAGCACAGCTCTTGCTACGGTTGAACACAGGAAGAAGCGACTGATCACACGAGCGGGGCGGTATGGAAAGAAAGCACGTAAAGAGTATTGGGGCAATGTCCGGGGTCCGGTTACTTTTCTTGTCCGTAGGCATGTTCTTTCCGACCCCCAAGTACTCAGTTGTAGCATAGGGGAGGCAGGATGTGCACACTAGGGGTACAGAACCAAGCATAGTAAGCTACACACCCTGGACCTCACACGAGCGTTAACCTTTCAGCGAGGAGACCTTCCAGCACCACGGGACATAGGACAAGTATGTGAGACAGGCTACGGACATGCCATTTACAGTTGATATGCAAGAACAAGCACAAACTATAAATAAGATACACAGGGTAGGATAAACTTTTCTTATTTCTGGCTTCCTTCGGGTGATAGGAGGAAACATGCTGTGCAAGAAGGCAGTGACCCGTCCTGGATGACAAGAGTAGCAGGACCCTTCCGGGGCTTAGCTGTTCTAAGCGTTGTTCCTAGACACTATTACACCTTTACAAAGAAAGAGAAAAAGAAAAAAACACCCTACCACTGCGTTAAGGATAGAACTTACCCATTGCCTGTGGCTAGGCAGGTGCACCTGAGGCGGCATACTTGGGAGGGACCCTCCCAGCTGGGGGAGGGTTTGTCACCCCTCCTTGAAGAAGTATTAGCCAAGGCATCAGGTGGCCCTACCTTGGGCTGTCTACTCTACACGTACCATTGCTGGAGCGTTATGCGGTGTGGCGCATTTCGAACAGCCTCTAGCCACATTGCCTCGTCGACGAGGTTGATTTCTTCATGCAAAAGCTGGTTTTGCATGGCTTCATCATATATCGGGACGTCGGGTGAGCCCCCATGTGTTGTGGAGGGAGGGCGGACTCGACCCCCTACACTAATGTAAGAGGGCGTTATCCCTTGTCACACGACGGCATCCAGGAGAGCTGTTGGCTAGTAGAAGCCACGCCGGAAGGCTTTACCGACCAGCGTGCGGGACTATCAAAGTGTGGCTGCTGCACTCGCCTCCATGGATGATTGTGAGCAGCTCGCAGCCCTCCTACCGAGTTATACACCACAATAGGACGCTGCCGGCGCCACGCCGGTAGAGATCCTCATCTACCGACATGTCTCTCTTAGCCATGCGAACGATCCGTTCAGCGGATACATGTTCATCGGGAAGGATATTGTCCTTCAAGTAGGCTCGGACCTCTGTTGTCCATGCATCAGGTCCTACCCGAGCTTCTGGATCTTGGGCACCGGGTTGCACGGAGTCCTCGGTGACGCATACGATCCTTGGCGGGTGCCATGGTTGCGTCGGGACCGCCAGCTTTGAGGTGCTTGTCTCGCCCCCTTCGCTTGGTTCAGCAGGCCAGGCTGTTGGACGCAGCAGCTTCTTTTCAAAGACACCTTCGGGGACCGGAGCCCATGTGGAGGCATTCGTTGAAAGGTCGTCTGCCATGAGGTTGGTTTCTTTGCGCAGAAGCTGGTTCTGCGCGGCTTCGTCGTATGTTTGGACGTTGGGTGAGCACTTGGCGTGTTCTGGGGGGAGGGCAGCCTCGACCCCCTACACCAATGTAAGAGGGCGTTTTCCCTCATCGCACGATGGAGGGAGGAACGCCAGGTTAGGCGTAGAGCGTCTTGCATCGCTCGTTGTGGTTGCTGGAGTCAGAGTCGGAGTGGACGTAGACGGCTTTCAACACCCTCTCGGCATCTTGATGCTCCATACCCTGCTCAGCGCCGACCTCAGGTTTGGCCTTTTCTTTGCGCTCCCACTGACGGAAGGGTACACCATCTTGGCGCGGCCGCTGCTGTTGCAACTTACGGAAGCGTTCCACGAGCTTCTTGATCTCGTGGCAATCGCTAGCGCCATGGCTGCCGGTGTTGTGCACCGGGAACCACTATCCGTCGTTGCTAGCGGACGACGGTCATGGGCGCTTGTCTAGGCGTGGCCCCTGGCCCCCTGCAGCTGCTACTGCTGCTGCAGTGGGGGCTCCGGCCAGCGGCTTGTCCCTGCCATCGGCCTTCTTCTTCTTGCCACTGCTCGGGGCTGCGGCTCTAGTGGCGGACTCACTGGCCTTCCCCTTGCCAGGCGGTGTGTGCCAGTTGCGGCCCTCTACGGCCCTGGCACACTTGTTCGCGAAGACGAAGAGCTTGGAGACGTCCTGCACGTCGTGCGTGGCCAGCTTCTTGAGCATCTTCTTGTCGCGGACGCCCTGCCGGAAGGCGATGACGACGGAGGCGTTGGAGATGCAGGGGATGGTGTTCCTAACCTGGGAGAAACGGTGGATGAAGGAGCGCAGCGACTCTCCCGGTTGCTTTTGCAGGGCGTGGAGGTCGGCCTCCGTGCCCAATCGGGTGTAGGAACTCCCGAAGTTGGTCGGGAACTCACGACACAACTCTTCCCAGGAGGATATAGACTCCTGGGGCAAGTTCATGAGCCATGACCGGGCTGACCCGGTCAAGGGCATGGGGAAGTAGTTGGCCATGATGGCCTCATCCCCTCCTGCAGCTACGATGGCCGTGGAGTAGATCTGTAGGAACTCGACGGGGTTGATTGTCCCATCGAACTTCTCCAGCAAGTGTGGTCGGAACCTACGCGGCCACACCGCCATACGAAGGTGTGGGGCCAGAGCCATGCAGCCTCCCACTGAGCCTGGGGAGACGGGGTTCTGGACCGCGTAGGCGGGGCGCATGGCACCCGGGGTACCATACTCCTCCTCAATCTTGTGACGCCGCTCGCGTTGTCACTCGATGGTGACGCGACCATCTTCTTTCTGACGGCGGCGGTCAAGCTGGGCTCTGAGATCTGCGGTGGAGAACCTGGACGTTGCCGTCAAGTGGGTTGCTGCCGTCCTGTACTCCATCATTTGGGTATGGGTCGGCAGTTGCACCGTCTCTGGTCGCCGTCTCCGGTGGCACGTCGAGTTGAGCGCGGCAACGACTAGGTGGTCGACGTCATTGCGCCACTGCTCTGCAGCGGACGGGGAAGCTCCCGCGCTCGGGGGGTTGTAGAGGAGCGACGAGCTTCTAGCAGCGCACTCTCCGGGCTGGCTTCGGTCGGAGCTAGCGACGCCGTCGCCGCCAAAGGTTACCGGGTGGCAGCGGGCACCGTCGCTGTAGGGGCTGCCACCAGCGTAGTCGGTCCCACTCTGAAACGGGATGAGGCTCCCTGCTTCCTCTCCTGCTGGCGGCGCGAGGGGCGGGAAGATCCTCCGAGAAACTGGATGTTCACCATCGTGGGCTTCATGAACAACATCACAAACCAGAAGCCCCCTACCTGGCACGCCAAATGTCAAAGAGTTCCTTGCGACACTTAACCTGGTCCGCCCTGGAGCAGCCCGCGGAGGTTCTTTTTTAGGAGGGGCTTTGTGGTTTCGAGCGTCGGAGCACGATGGCGAGGTGGACATGAGGATTTACGTGGTTCGGGCCGCCTGATTGTAAGACCCTACGTCCATGGTGTGATTGTTGTATTGCTTGCGCATATGAGTGTGTGAGGTTGCGAACGCCGGAACCCTTTGCTCGGAGGCTGCCCCCGGTCCTTTTATAACCCAAGGCCGGGGCAGTTACAATGTGGCCCGGGGCCCGACATGTGGACCCGAAGCTGTCCGTACTTTATACATGAGCTAGGGCTATATGTAATGTCGCTGCCGGAGGAGTTAAGGCGCGCCACCTGTCATGCCTGGCGCCTCTGACCGGGTAGCAGGTGATGGTGAAGACCCGTCTTGTCGCCGCACCTTATTGCTCTGATGAGCGGCTCTATGCCTTTGGGTGGCACTATTTTACAGTCACGCCTCGCCGCCCTGTCTCGTCACCTTAATGGCGAACTGGTGGAGGACGGAGGCGTGCGCCGTGCGCCATGCTTCTGGGGAAGGAGCGAGTCTTGAATGAGCGACTCGACGGTGCACGTCTTCCTTTAACTTCAGAGTCTTTACGACCCACAATTGGTCATGGGACACGTGGCGGCTCCAGAGCCCTCTTTAGCGGGGAGGTCCGGCCCGGAGCCCAGAGACACGTGGCAGCGCCGGACCTTGCCTCAGCGGGGAGGCCAGGTCTAGGGCCAAGGACACACGGTGGCTCCGGAGCCCTCCTCAGGGGGGAGGTCCGACCTGGAGCCTGGTCACACGTGGCAGCGCCGGACCTTGCCTCAGCGGAAAGGCCAGATCTGGGGCCAAGGACACGTGGCGGCTCCGGAGCCCTCCTCAGCGGGAAGGTCCGGCTCGGAGCCTGGACACACGTGGCAGCACCGGACTTTTCCTTAGCGGGGAGGCCAGGTTCGGGGCCAATGACACGTGGCCGTGCCAGGGCCCGCCTCAACAGGGAGGCGAGGTCTGGAATGTCGTCAACCTTCCACGCGGGGTACCCGGTCTTGACGATACCGACAAAGGCCGACTTGTTCTTCCACTAAATTATGGGGAGATCACAAAGATCTGTGGGGAAACTAACAATCTAAGGCTCCCACAAAGTTACAGCTCAAAGATATCAATAATCAACACCCAAATCAACTCAAAACAACAAGTCAAACCGAGAGAATCAACCAAGAGCTCAAGTCAAAGCGTACCCTTCTCTCTTCCCTCCCCAAATCTCACGAACCCTCAAGATTCGCTCTTAGGGCTCAAAGAAACAAAGAGAAAGGGCGAGAGCTCTTGGAAGTCTATGGCGGTGCTAGGGTTCGAGTGTTTTTCCTCAGAGGCCCGGGGGGATCCATTTTTATAGGGGTCCCAGCAATTAGCCATTGCCACCAGAAAAAGTGCGGGCTAGTCCCGCCATCGACCTCGGACTAGTCCGGCCTGTAGGGACCAGTGATATCACCCTTGACCAACCACAAAGTCTCTAGACACCTTTTGAATTTAAAAGGTCACAATACCATGGACTAGTCCGTCCAAGAACGGACTAGTTCGATCTCACACAGAACCTTTTGTTCCCATTGAGAACGGACAAGTTTGGCCCACCGGACTAGTCTGACCTCAAAGAACGGACAAGTCCGGCCATCCAGGACTTAGTCCCAGCAGCCACCTCCAACTCCCAAATGGACTAGTGTGACCTACAACTTACTAGTCCGAACTCACATAGAAACTTTTTTCCAACTAGAAACGGACTAGTCTGATTGGGCGGACTAGTCCAATCCTTCAGGACTTAGTCCCAGGAGCACTCAAACACACTCACCATGGACTAGTCCGTCCCAAAACGGACAAGTCTGAACTCACACAGAACCTTTTATTCCGCCTAACATCGGATCAGCCCGATGTGGCCGGACTAGTCCGGCCCTGTCCTTAGTGCTGCCTCAACTCATCTCTCCAACTAACCTAACTTGGACTAAGAGCTCTTAGATGACTTTTTCAATACTTTAACACAATGAACACACTCGTACTAAGAGTCTAAACTCGATGTAAAGAAATTTTAAACTCTAAATTCTACTCTTTGAGTTTTTCTGTCTTTTTCTCCTCTTTTTCCTTTTTGAGTGTATCCAACTCAGTCCATTATTTAATCACCTGTACTTACACTTTTAATGCTCATTAGCCCCTTAAATGTTGTTATTAATCATCAAAATCTATGGGGATGTAGCCTAGATGTACTTTCAAAAATACAAGTGTGAAATATAAAAAGGAAAATAAGGATATTTTGGATAAAGTCGATTCTTTGGACAAAGAAGCAGAAACGGTAGTTCTGTCCCCTTTGGAGGTGGAACTGAAGCAACTGAAGCATGTTCTGAATGATCGACTAGCACAATTATTAAGGGAAGAGGAAGTTAAATGGTATCAACGTGCAAAGACAAAAAAATTAATAGAAGGTGATTCGGACACGAAATACTTTCAGTTAGTGGAAAATGGTAAACATAGGAAAAGTAGAAATATACCAACTTCAGGATGGGAATGAAGAGATCACTGGAGATGAAGAGTTAATGAAATTTATTACTAGATATTATAAAAACCTTTTTGGTCCATCAATAGAGAATTCTTTTCACATGGATGAGACTAGAACGGGGGATATTACGAAAGTAACAGATATGGAGAATCAAATATTAGTAGAAAAATTTACAGAAGAGGAAGTCAAGAAAGCAGTCTTTCAGATGGAACATAATAAAGCTCTAGGACCTGATGGTTTTCCGGCTGAATTCTATCAGGTTTTTCGGGACTTATTGAAAAATGATCTAATGGAAATGTTTCATGATTTGCATGCAGAAAACCTTCCTCTATATAGGCTAATTTTTGGTATGATTATTTTGTTACCAAAATGCATGGAAGCAATTAAAATAAAATAGTACAGGCCCATCTTTTTACTGAATGTTAGTTTTAAGATTTTCACAAAATTTGTCACGAATAGAATTCTATCAATTGCTACTAAAGTCATAAGTCCCACACAGACGACTTTCCTACCTGGCTGTAACATTATGGAGGGAGTGGCAATCTTGCATGAAACGACTAATGAACTACATAAGAAAAAACGAAATGGAGTAATTATTAAAATTGACTTTGAGAAAGCATATGACAATGTTAGATGGTCTTTTGTAAAACAGGTATTAGAGATGAAAGGGTTCTCATCGAAATGGTAAAAATGGATTGATAATATAATACAAGGAGGACATGTTAACATTAGAGTTAATGATCGGATGAGTCAAAATTTCCAGACTAAAAAAGGACTAAGGCGGAGACCCATTATCTCCAATTCTATTTAATATAGTGGTTTATTTCAGCCATACTAATAAATAGAGCCAAGGAGAATGGACTCAAGGTAGGAGTGGCACCTCATTTAGTTGAAGATGGATTATCATTTTTACAATATGCTGATGACACTATCATTTTTATGGATCACAATTTAGAGAGTGCTAAGAATTTAATGCTACTTTTATATGCTTTTGAGCAGCTCTCTGGATTGAAAATTAATTTTCATAAAAGTGAAATATTTTGCTTTGGAGAAGCCCGTGTTTCAACAACAATATTCAGAATTATTTGGGTGTACAATTGGTACATACCCATACAGATACTTGGGAATTCCAATGCATTATAAAAAGTTAAAGAACACTGACTGGAAGAGTATTGAACAACGGTTTGAGAAAAAAATGAGTAGTTGGAAAAGCAAACACTTGTCAGTTGGGGGTAGACTGGTTCTAATTAATTCTGTACTGACAAGTCTTGCGATGTTCATGCTATCTTTTTTTAGTTACCCATACGAGTCCTAGAGAAATTAGATTATTACAGATGTAGATTCTTTTGGCAAGCAGATAGCCGTAAGAAGTACAGGCTAGCCAAATGGAGTATTGTATGTCAGCCTAAAGAAAAAGGGGATTTAGTTATTCAGAATATTGAAGGACAAAACCGGTCTCTACTAAGTGAATAGTTGTTTGAACTAATAAATGAGGATGGGTTGTGGCAGGAACTACTAAAAAGGAAATATCTAAAAAATGAACTATTGGGCAAATAGAAAGGAGACCGGGAGATTCACATCTTTGGTCCAGTTTAATGAAAGTTAAAGATTATTTCCTCAACTAGGGAGATTTCAGGTGAATTGTGGAACGTCTATTAGATTTTGGGAAGATAAATGGTTAGGTAGTTTCCAGATAAAAGATAAATATCCTTCCCTATATAATATTGTTAGGCGGAAAAATGCAACAAGAGCATCAATTTTTAGTTCGGTACCTCTGAATATATCTTTCCGACGTGGTTTGGTAGACGATAATTTGATACGATGAAATAATCTGGTGGCCAGTATAGCGTTTGTTCGCTTAGGGAGGATACTTTTAGATGGGGATTACATCAGAGTGGGATCTTTTCTGTTAATTCCATGTACAAACCTTTGATATCAAATGAAAAAATTAGACATAATAGATGCTTGTGGAAATCAAAGATATCATTAAAGATTAAAATTTTTATGTGGTACTTAAGTAAAGAGGTTGTGACACCCGGTTTCGAAAACGAACCAAGTGAATGCATATGTGTGCCCAGGATGTTCATCACACATACACATGTATTCTACAAACTGAAATTCAGAATATAACCACGTACGAATAATGTTTAAGTTCTTTATTACATTGACTCATTGTCTCACTCATGAATATCAAACTTATTCTTGCAGCGGAAGACTCTAAACAACAGTGGGAAATGACTAAAACAGCAAGCTCCAACTTCAACTCCACAGGCATGTTGACGGTAGTGCGCACGCCTAGTACTCCACTTGTTCCTCGAAGTACTCTTCTCCTGTAGCTGATGTAGATATGTGGGAATGCAAGGGTGAGTACATGCCATACTCAGCAAGTGCGGGAAAAGTATGACATGTAGCTTACAACAAGGTACGGAGATAAAAAGGTTCATTGCAGCAAGCAAATTTTATTTCACAAACATGGTAAAAACAACAACTATTTCTAGGTAAGTTAAATCCCAACATAACCAAGTAATTCATCAACATTCTTTCATCATAATTCACCATTTATTAAGCCTCAACCAGCCAATACTCTTTCTCAAGTTCATCTCATATTCATAAATATTCATAACCATCTCATTTTCATATAACCGAAACCGAACTCATTGCCATGACTCAAAACAGTCCCAAAACCAATCCTAATGACCATACCCGAATAACCATCCCAAGTTTTGCCTCTAATCATGGAATTTAGCCAAGTGCTTGTGACCAGAAGCACGGCTATCATCATAGTTTTACACTCTGCAGAGGTGGCACCACTTTACCCATAAGTTCGTGATTTCATCACCCGTTGGCGACTAGAGGGAACCTCCATTATACCAGTACACAACCATCGGTGTACGGCCAAGAGATCACAAAATAGCCTTTACAAAGTGGCTACTAGGATGTACGGACCAACTGAAGTTTCACCAGCAGGCTCGAATCTCCATTTTTCCACCCACGGGCCCCCTCTTGTGCCATGCAGTTCCTAGGGAAGTCCTCCTCGACTCCCATTCCCCGCGCCATCCAACGGTCCATAACAAGCTAGCAACACACCTAATCAGTCAGCTAAGACGCACCCATATTTGGTCTTGTGGTGGCACCGTTTTCCTGGCATGTGCTCGCATAACCGGTCGTTAGATCTACGACAAGCAAACCACCATCTCATTCAGCGACATCCACGAACCAAGCTCGCCAAGATCTCTCCCATTCCATGCTCATTGACATCATCAAGTTCTCGTTATATTTATTCTCATGAGTGCAGTAGCTAAACAAGTTTAATTTCAGCTTCCCGTATTGTAAAAGCCCAAGAATGGACTTGCAAAAGTGTTCATTTCATCATCTCACAACACCACAGGTTATTTGGTGGATAGCTCATGAACACTTGTGAAGAATAAGTAAACACCATCAAGAGGGTGATTAGAGGGCAAAGCCATAACTTCAAAAAAATAGGAGTCATACATATAAACATGAGAGGTTGAGCTCACCCCTAGACCTTAAATATTCTTGGGAGGGCTCAGGCCAAGTTGCATGCAAATCCAAGACTTTTTGAGGCACTTGTGGAGACATTTGAAAAAGGGACCAATTTGAATGCAAATTCAAATTGCAGCCACTTTCATCACTTGAATTCAAAAGTTGACTCCATATTCAAACTCAGCACATTTATCTGAGTCAGTTCACCAATTATCATCCTCATTGGAGTTCATCTTGTCGGGAGCTAAACTTGCACTAATTCGAAACTGAATTTGAATTTCAAATTCAAATGTGCAGCAAATTTAACCAAACCAATTTCAAAGTGAGGTAATCAAATTCAAACCATGACTTTGAGGCTAAGTCTCCCATTCAATTGTGAGTAGCTGAGATCTTTTCAGTGAAAACAAAAATTGAAGAAAAGAGGAGAGGATTAGAGGGGAGGGGGACCCACTGGTCAGTAGGCTTGCGGCTGAAGTCTACTCGGCTGCGCCCGACCGCCTCAGCACCAGGCCAGCTCCTGCTTGGGGGGGGGGGGAGATCAGCGACCGAAGGAATAAAACGTGTAGCCCTGCCGTGCAAAATCGCGGCTGCTGCTGAAGTTCTTCCCTCACGCGGTTCACCTTCGTGTAGCCCTGCGGCTGAAGTTCTTCCCTCACGTGGTTCACCTTCGTGTAGCCCTGCAGCTGAAGTTCTTCCCTCACGCGGTTCACCTTCGCCCCAGAAAACCGAAGCAAAATCGCTCTGAGCTCGCCTCTCCCTGCTCACCGATGTCCGAGCGACACAGGGCTCGTCGTGCCCGACGATCAACACAAGAAACCACCACCCTAAGGTGCTTGTCATACTAGTCCAAATCGCTTGTTGTTTCATACGTTGTCGTGGGAGAATTTCCCCGGGGAAGTTTCGGTGTTCTTAGGACCGAGCCGCTCCAAAATCTAAAATTCGCAGGGATTAGCTCACCACCGTGTATGCCGAGCTATACTCGTGTTCTACACCTTCCCACGGCCATCCAGGATCAAAAAGTACCAAAAACCGTCGAGTATAGACTCTGGTTATCGAGTTTAACAAGTCGCCGCTGATATAGGGCCTAGGTCGACGGTGAACACGTAGTTCCGTCCGTTTTCACGGTGAGCTAGCACCATGTCCGTGCTCAGCAGTTCACCACGGAGCTGTAGGGCCAAGAATTACTAGATATTAGCCTCGGTAGGGGCCGGGCGACGTCGCCGGAGTTGATCCGTAGCGGCGGCTCGTCGCCGATGGGTTCCCGACCGCCTAGAGACCTGGCTGACCTCGGGGATGAGTTCCTCAGGTCCAAAAAGGTAGAGGCGGCGAGGTGTGGCCCTAGAGGAGGTGGGGAAAGCTCTTCTGATTGACCTCTGCGGAGATCGTCGCCGCTGAGCTCAGGCGCGCGCGGGGAAGAAGAACGCGTGGGGTGGGGCCCGCACGTAGAGTTTAAACATTTCTGGGATTTTCCAGTTTTGGTTCAAACTTCAACTAGCTAGAACTTTTGCTAGGAAGGTCCAAATTTAGTGAATTAAATTTTGCTGAAATTAGATTTTTGAGTATTTTCCAGCAAATAAATTTCAGCTCATGAACCTTAATAGTTTTCCAGAATTAATTCCCTAAATTTAAACTATTGGGAATTTTATCTGAAGAATTCCTTTGTGAAAAATTCTGAAATTTGGCTGGGATGTTCAATTGAAAATACTTGAGTCACAGGAAAAACTTCAGACCCATCCAAGTTCATTTAATTCTCCTAATGGTGTGATTAAGTGAACTGCCCTGAGAAAATACAAAAATGTACAGAAACATTTTTCAGATTTTCTCAAATCTTATTTAGGGCATAACTTCACCTAGGATGCTTCAAATGACATGAAACCAATTCCATTAGAACCATCTCAAATTCTAGTTTCCAGAAAGTAATGGTTGGAGCCGTGAAAGTCCCTGGAAATATTTAGGGGCTCTAGTAATGATCAATTGGGTTTTTATTTTTACAAAGCTCAAATGAATTTTGTTTCGAAAAAAAACTTGGTCAAGTATCTGATTAGGATCCTACCAGGCCACCATAAAATTTCAGAGCCAAGGGAGAGGGCTAACTAAAGTTATGGTCTTTACATAGTCAATTGGACACTTTGCATTTAAATTGACATATAGTATATTGCTTACATTTAGTGGCTGAAGGCGAAGAAACTCCGGAAGTGCTGGACTTTCTTCTTCCGGATGAAGCACTAACCTCTGGCCAGCAGCAACAAGGCAAGCCCCGGTTTGCATTAACCAATTTTACAAAGTCTTACTTTATGTATACTTAGTATGAGGTATGTATGTGCATTAGGTATAGGATGGATGAAACCCAAGTGCATAGCCAGATTATTTCCACAAGAGTGAGGGTAGTGTGTAAGTCCTCGAGTAGTATACGCTGTGCTTAATGTTCATAGAACTTCGATACAAGTCTAGTAGTTGGAATCTACTCGAGAGTTTAGGATTCGGGACACACGGGATTGGTTCGAGTGATGTGAGATCACTTTAGAAAGAAAATGAGACTAGGCAGGGGCTAGGGCGCAGCAAGCGGAAGTCTTGTGGGTGCAGCCCTGTCTGTGTCGATTAAGGACCGATCTGTGTGCGGCCCACGCTGATCAAGTTTGAACGTACCGAAGGCATATCGGATATATGGGCCCCGATAAACCGATGTAACCTATACCTCCGGGCGTCGAGGCATAACGCACCAATTTATAGGTGTAGGTTGAGGGCAACAAGGTGGAAATCCGCTCCCGGGCATAGAGAGATGCTCCGTGTAGGGAACCTCCTGTCCGTTTGGGTGCGACCGGTTCGACGTTTGGGCTGTTTGGTGAAAGGTTGTCCCGTATGACATCGAGTGAGCGTGCTGTGCAGCTCCACGGGTGGGCGTACGTGACGTGCTCTTCGGGTATCCCTGCAGGTGTGATGAGTACCACTTGGTAACTGAGTCGTGACGTAGGTTAATATATGAAATGATATGATTCAATATTGCTGTTATGATGAAATTGTATTGCTACATGTGTGCCACCAAATATTGCTCACTAAATTTCAGATTTCAGGAACTGTTAACTTGTGTCTAAAAGATGAATTAAGGATGAACCGGTAGGCGTGTCCTTTGCTGCAATGTGCCCTCCTATGTTTGTATAACCTGCATGTAGAGTTTCATGTGTAGGTGAGTCGGTTAAGTCTTGTTGAGCCATCGTGCTCATGTTTGCTGCTATGAGTGTTTTTCAGGTGAGGACTACCCCACGGACTCGGGTTACGAGTCCACCGTCGAGGGCTACCCTCCATTGGGGACCACGGCTGAGTGAGAGCCGTACATGCCGCGCTGAGCTGAGGAGTGCAGCTAGTGTGGGTTGTCCACAGGGCTGGGCAACCGACTTTTGCTAGATAGATGGGTGTGAGTTGTATAAGCTTAGCTCCCGCTGTTGTAATTTCAATACTTAGTTTGTAACTGAAGTCTTGTACTATTTTGTACATATTCAGTTGGTTTTCTATGTAATGCAATGTTTCATTATGATATGTGCTGTCGGGTGTCACATCGTGCGGCACCACCCTCTGAGATCCTGCATAGCGGTTTCCAGTCCGCCACAGGCTGGTATCAGAGCTGCATTGGGGATAGCACACTAATTAAGGACGGTATTACGGGAAAACTTAGGTTTACAGTGAGGATTCGCTAGTATGCCCAACTAAGGACTATATTAGCGTAGTTACTTAAAGTGGCATGGCTAACATATGTGTTATAATTCTGAATTTTGATTATATAACGACGCACCTACGCTCAGGTAAAATAGTAAGGAACGCCATCGAAAGCAGTTCAATTTCGGTTAGCTCCCCTGATGAGGAATGTGGTTCAGGGATAGGTCTCAGAGCTTGGTGTGAGACGTCAATATGAAACTCTTGGACTCTTCATGTTCCTGAGTTTATATGAAATGCTGGTCCCTAGCGTGCATTAGGCAAGAAAGTGGATACCCCATCGTGTGGTCAGTAACGCGAGTGTGTTCTTTTTGAAATAGCCTAGGAGGACATACGCAGCGCTTGCCATCGGCATGCCCTGCAAGGCAGTAGGTGGTATCTGTTGGGTTGATAAAATTCCCAACCGTGACGACCCATTCACGCTCTACTCGGGTTCCCTGTCGTGTGGTGTAAAAACACGATCACGTACCTTGAGACGTGGCTTAACCCAAGGACGGCCGTATGGCAATGATACGGGCGTATGTATTTACTTTTAAATATGGAACTGCCTAAAATGAAAACAACCTTTGAGTGCATCATTATTGGGTGTTCTTCTGCAGGTACTAACCACGTATGTGCCGTATAGTACACGTGTGTGAGCGACCGTTTAGTGCCACAATCGAGACGTATATGCCGGTATAATCCGGTTAGCATTTTCCTTTTTGTGAGGAACGTAGTACCGACATATAATAGGCATTTGCATGAAATATAATAGTAACAAGAAACTAAAATAACCAATTCTCAATATATAGGACCCTGGTTGGGTAGAAAAATTCAATAGTTGATCAGTTTAGCTCAAAGGGATTGAAAAACAGAGTGCTCTGTTTTGGCAGCAAGTAGGCTAAACTTTAACAGGGCATAACCCACAGATTATTTAGCCAATGGAGGTGTGGGATATAGTTCTGTAAAGGTGTTTAAGTACTCTACAACTTTGTTGTAGACTTCCAGAGAAGCATCACACCTTAAACTGGTTGAAACTCCAAATGATTGTAAACTGTCCAGAACCAGGACAGAATCAAAACACTCTCTGGACTGTTCTGTTTTTCAAGCATAACCTCCTGTAGAAAAATCTAAAATTTTCATATTATACATTTTTGGAAAGGGTAGAAGATATGTCACATCATTGTAATTCAAAGTTTCTGCAAGTTTAGCATTGAATTCAGTGGAAATTAGAGTTGAAAACAGTAACTTCCAAAGGAGGTGCTGCTGAAATTCTTCCAGAAATTCTGTTGACTTTGAATTATCATAACTTTTTAACCAGAGCTGTCTGAGGGCAAATAAATACTCGTTGGAAATATACTGAAGTTATCCTTAACTTGGTATTCAGCTTGAGTCATGAAAATGCCCAGCACCAGATCAAAATCGGGGATATGTATAAACTGGTAATTCTGGGCTGAGGGATGGACAGTTGCACTCATTGGAGAGATTGTTGTACCCTAGGGGGAGTTTGATTACTTCCAATGGGGTAGCACATACTCATGAGTTGTTATCTTCAACTAGTGAAAGGTTTGAGTATATTGTATACACAAGTTTGTTTTGCTAGAGACCATGTTGGTGTCGTATTGAAGATAAAAGGGTAGTATACGTGATGACAAAGCGATATTAACGTCTCGTAGTGACCAAACCTAGTTGAGATGAACTTCCAAAGAGGAAGTCCATTAATTTGGATTTAACTAGCTTGTATTTGGTCTGGTAATGGTGTAGCTTGTGCAAAGTTATTACATTATCTATATACGATATGTATCGCATGTTTTTACTATCATTATGTTTTACGCCTATTTTATTGGACTGCATGAAGTATGTTGCGGGACTAATCTTTACTGTCGTATGGTTGCAGATGGTTCATACACGGGCCACACATGAGGTCGGTGGCTCTAGCCAGCAGGGAGGTGATGACTCCCAGCCACCTGCCTACGACAGTACCCCGCAGCAACAACCACCACCACCGCCTCCGCTTACACTGGGGGATGTGATTGCCACACTGGTGGGTAATCGTGAGGAGCAGACCGACCTGCTCCGCACGATCGTGCAAAATACGTCCCAGGCGGGGGGGGGGGGGGGTCAAGAGAGGGGGCATCGTGAGCCCCATGTTGTGACGTACTCGGATTTCATGAGTACGCATCCTCCGGTGTTCACCGAAGCGGTAGAACCCCTGGAGGCCGACAACTGGCTGCGGACGATCGAGTCTAAGTTCGGGCTGCTCCAATGCAGGGAGCGGTGAAAGACTCTCTTTGCGGCGCAGCAGCTTCACGGTGCCGCTGGTGCGTGGTGGGCGAACTATGTCGCCTCACTGCCGGCTGGCCATGCCGTGGAGTGGGAAGAATTCCGGGAGGCGTTCCGCGCCTACCATATCCCTCCTGGGATAATGAAGCGGAAGTTCCAAGAGTTCTTGGAGCTGAAGCAGGGCGGACCATTTGGCACAGTATGCGTCGGATTATGTCTCCACCGAGGAGAAGAAGCGAGAGCATTTCTATCAGGGGTTAAATCCCGAGATGAAGACGCATCTCGTACAATGCAATCACGGCACGTTCATCGATCTTGTCAACACCGTGATCATGCAAGAAGATGCTCAGCTGGAATTGGCGGCTGAGCAGCAAAAGCGCAGCGCTCCACCCAGCAGTGGGGGTGGAGCTCCTAAAAAATACCACATGGTGTATCGGACACCATCCGGTCAGCAGTGGCATCCACCGGCGCGACCTCAGCAGTTCGGGGGTCGTTCTTTCCAGCCACCCCTGTTCCGACCGCTGATGCCACCACCGCGAACACAACAGCAGCAGCAGATGGTACCCCTGGTGTTTCCACCGCCACAACGCGCCCCGGGTTTCCATCCACCGATCAGCGGAGGACCGCCTCGCTACAACTGCTACACGTGTGGCCAGGCGGGCCATTTCTCGAAGGACTGTCCTCAGGGGCAGCAGAGCAGCGGGCAAGCCCAGTATCAGGGTGGTGCTCGAGGTCGACCTCCGGTCAAGAAGGTTGGTCAGTGAACTGAGGGCGTTCGCAACCTCGACAATGAGGACGCCCTGGAGGGAGAAAACATGCTGGTGGGTACGTTCACTCTCAACGATCAATCAATCATCATATTATTTGATTCTGGTGCAACCCACAACTTAATAAGTGCATCATATGTGGTTAAGCATCAACTGGAAGCCTTTCCAACTGAGTGCTCGTATATGATCACTCACCGGGAGGAAAGATTTCAGCAACTATGATGATTCCGAAAGCACCAATGTGCTTAGGTGGGAAGATATATCCCACTACTATGATTATTCTTGAGGGGCAGAAGATTGATGCAATCTTAGGGATGTCATGGCTAAGTTACCATGGCGCTGTCCTAGAAATATTATCACGGACGGTTCACCTTAACTCCCCACTACACCATCCGCAGTCCCTCCTACTAGACAATCCAGTCCCGGAAGTTTCAGCCGCCTATACTACTGAAGCTTCCAAGTTAGAGGACATCCCTGTAGTCCGAGAGTATTCCAACGTGTTCCTGGATGATCTTCCGGGCATGCCACCTGAATGGGATGTGGAGTTCAAGATTGAAATTGCACCTGGGACTACTCCCATATCACGGAGACCATACAAAATGGCTCCGAACGAGCTGGCTGAATTGAAAGAACAGCTCAATGATCTGTTGAGCAAAGGTTTCATTAGACCGAGTTCCTCGCCTTGGGGATGCTCGGCGCTGTTCGTAAAGAAGAAGGATGAAACCTTGAGGCTGTGTGTGGATTACCGTCCGCTCAACGCCGTCACCATCAAGAACAATACCCCTGCCCCGTATTGACATCCTGTTTGATCAGCTTGTGGGTGCAAGTGTGTTCTCCAAGATGGACCTTCGCTCCAGGTATCATCAAATAAAAATCCAGGCGGAGGATATCCCGAAGACGGCCTTCTCGATGTGGCTTATACGAATATCTCGTCATGTCTTTTGGTCTCACTAATGCTCCGGCACATTTCATGTACCTCATGAACTCGGTGTTCATGCCGAAGCTGGACAAGTTTGTTGTGGTGTTCATTGATGATATCTTGGTTTACTCCAAGATAGAAGCAGAACACACCGAACACTTGAGAATCGTTCTTCAACGATTGCGGGACCATAAACTCTATGCCAAGTTCAGCAAATGTGAGTTTTGGATCAGCCAAGTGCCATTTTTGGGACATATCATCTCAGCGGAAGGCATTGCGGTTGACCCAAGAAAAATTGAGCAAGTGCTGAAACGGAAAGCCCTCACTTCTGTCCATGAAGTCAGGAGCTTCCTCGGTTTATTAGGATATTACAGGAGGTTCATTCCCAGCTTCTCCAAGCTTGCTAAGCCGATGACAGAATTATTGAAAAATGGAACAAAGTATGTTTGGAACTCAGCATGTGAAGGAGCGTGCCAAGCATTGGTGAAGCATCTCACAACAGCCCCTGTCTTAGCTCAACCGGATACGACCAAGCCCTTTGACGTGTATTGTGATGCGCCCGGTATCGGGCTCGGCTGCGTGTTGATGCAGGAAGGACGTGTGGTCGCATATGGCTCACGCCAACTTCTAAGCCATGAGAACCACTATCCGACTCATGATCTTGAGCTCACTGATGTGGTTTTGGCGCTAAAAATGTGGAGGCACTATCTCCTGGGGAATTTGGTGCATCTCTACACCGATCACAAGAGCTTGAAGTATATCTTCACCCAAAAGGAGCTGAATATGAGGCAAAGGAGGTGGTTAGAATTAATCAAAGATTATGAGATTGAGATTCATTACCACCCCGGCAAGGCGAATGTGGTTGCTGACGCGCTGAGTCAGGAATCACATGTCCATAACCTCACCAGTACACCGGTGGAGGAGGAAGAGTCGAGTTTATACTTGGTTCCTTATGGATCACTCTACAACCTTGCTCTCATCCCTACCATTAGTGAGGATATCATTGCAGCTCAGAAAGTTGACAAGTGCATGGCACATCTCCAGAGACGGATAGACATCAGGGATATCAAATGTTTCCGGAAAGATGATGAGGGGACGCTGTGGTGCAATGACCGATAAGTCGTTGTGAGACCTATGTGTGCTGAATACATTGGCTTTGACGATAAAAGTTTTGAATACTACCAAAACACCTTTTTAACAAGGTCCGACTCTAGGTCCGAGCTCCTGCAAGGTCTGACGATAGTTCTGACTTGTTTTGGGTAGCTCCAGCAAGGTCCGACGTAAGTTCCGACTTGCTTTGTCTAGGTCTGACTTATTTTGGCTAGGTTCGACTTGTTTTTGCTAGCTCCGGTGCTAGGTCCGACTAGCTTTGGTAAGTTCCGTGCTAGGTCCGACTAAGCTTTAGTAAGCTCCGGCGCTGGGTCCGACTAGCTTTGGTAAGCTCTGGTTCAAGGTCCGGTTAGCTTTGGGAAGATTCGGAGCTTGATTGCAATGGTTCTGCTTTTAACTTGCAATGTTTCGAACTTGCTTTACTCTTATAGAAAGTTTGCTTAGTATTATTTTACTATGTTTTTGGTGTGTTTTGGTGGTTATGGCTGATATCATTTTGCTATGGTTTACAACATGCTTATGTGAGGTGCTCACGTAAGATGTTGTAGTTTTGGAACTAACGAGAGTCAAGTCGAGGACTTGTGCTCGGAAGTATTGGTTGTTTATTCATATGCAGGTGTTGATTGAGTTCAATACATGGCTGGTGACGGGATCCATTGAACTAGTCTTAAAGAGAAGATGAGGTTCAACAACCAAGTTCAGGAGGAATTGTGGTTGAGTTGATCGGGAGGTCGCGCAGCATGTTTGGATCAAGAACAATGCATATGAAGGTATCGTGGACGTTGTTGGAAGGTGTTTGCACGTGTGCAAGGAGTGCATGGACGTGGCAACATGGTTCCAAGGCGTGGTGAAGAGATATGGAAGTGGATTCTATATGGTTGAAAAGGTTCAACCGGCTGGATTTTGCGCTCAGGCTGCAGCTGAGGCGGTTATGGTTTGTTTATGGAAAGTTTTGAGTTGGTTATAACAGGATTTCGTATTAGGCATGAAGTAGAGTTGTTTTAGGAGTGTTAAGTACGTTCCTAAGGTGTTTGGAAGTCTTAAGATTGCTACTATCTGCGTATAGAAGAGTCTTGAG
Organism: Neostapfia colusana; assembly: GCA_030760725.1. Lineage (NCBI taxonomy): Eukaryota > Viridiplantae > Streptophyta > Magnoliopsida > Poales > Poaceae > Neostapfia > Neostapfia colusana. The sequence goes on along the minus strand of JASWHV010000009.1, from coordinate 33,592,019 downwards.
CAGTATTGGAAAGTTACAGTTTGAATCCAAGTAGGAGTAGGAGTCCTAGTTTGAATTGGATTGGCCATAGAGCTGGTTATATAAGCAAGGGAGGCCAAGGCTCGTGTAGAGCACCACTTTGGGGTTGTTCCTCTTGTGTTTTGATAAATAAAATTCGTATTCTAAAGGAACTTTTGTGCCTTGTTCGTCCGACTTGTTTCAGACAAGTTTTTCTCGCCGAGTTTCTGTTCAGCACTACCTTGCTTCGGTGGTTTTATCATAACTCGAGTTATAGATCCAATTGATGTGATTCTTTTGGGTTGTCTTTACAACTTGATTATCTATCATCTGTGAAAATTTCACGGTCATTGAATTTGTGGTTTCTGATATACACGAGTTTCTTTGCAGTATTCCAGAACTGTTTTTCTCGTGTAGGATAGATTTACCTTTGTTTGATCTTTCGATCGTAACTTGTGTTTCTCTCAACGGATTTTCATGATTCTTGTTGTGACATCTTCGTGACTTGATTCTCTACAATCTATACTAGTTTTGTCACAGTTGAACACGTTTATATTAGTCGCACACACGGTTTATTTAACAGATCGGTTTTCTGCTGAGGGGTGTTTTGTTGCTTCCGCTGAAAAGTTTTTATCTATCATTCACCCCCTCTGGTGGCTTTACACGTGTACTTCGATCCTACAATTGGTATCAGAGCCAGGTTGCTCTAATATTTGTGATTTGCACGTGTTTTTACTAATCATCATGGAGAAATACTCCGCCAAACCTTGTGTGTTTAGTGGTATTGATTTTCAGGTTTGGAAGGCACGCATGGAAGCTTTCATCCAGGTGCAAGGCTTTGCAATATGGCAAAAGGTGTACAAGCCTTAACGATGTGATTTCAAACGATCAAGTCACGGCTACAAACATGAGAGATGTCGACAACAACAACAAGGCTCGGAACTTGATCATACAAGGACTAACTCAGAGCGACTTCGACCGTGTTGCACACCTCCGATCGGCGTACGATGTGTGGAGAGCACTTTGTGACTACCACGAAGGATCCAACACGATCAAAGAGGTAAGACAGGATATGTTCAAGAAAGAACACATGCGCTTTGAGATGCAACCCGGTGAGTCCATTGATGATCTCTTTGCTCGCTTTAATAAAATTCTCAGCAACTTGCGTAGCGTCAATTTAAATTTTTCAGATGCTGAAAATGCTAGGCAATTACTAAGTGCATTAGACATGTCAATTTGGGAGATGAATGTAACATCCATACGTGAATCCACTGTCATGAGTACTCTTACATTAGATGTGCTTTATTCTAAGCTAAAAACAAATGAAATTGACATTATATCACATAAGAACCCAAATAAGGCTATTGCATTTGTCTCACAATGTGATATGCCTAGCTCCGGCCAATCATCTAGCAATACACTTGCTTTGCTGTCTTCACTAACCCTGGAACAGATTGAGGAGTTTCCAGAGGAGGAGCTAGTACTTCTTTCTACTAGGTCCTCAAAAGCATTGCAAAATATGAGAACTAGAAGGAGAGGAAGCTCCGGACGTCAACGATGCTTTGAATGTGGTAAGACAGGACACTTTTGTACAGATTGCCCTAACCTTTCAGGTCCTTCTAACCATGATGAAAAGTAGAATAAAGTCAAGTCCTCTTTTGGCAACACCAACAAGAAAAAGAAGGGTTTTACAGGACGCAAACTGATAAACAGTTTCATCACCGCACTTAAAGAACTTGGCTCGAGTGATGTAGACATTGGAAGTGATGAAGATGAAGATGATCTAGCAAACTTGTGCTTCATGGCGGGCAAATCAAAATCAAGTATGGAGGATGCAGAACACAATAGTGACAACGAAGAGGTATGTCCTACTTGCGAAGAAATGTGTGATGCTATTTCTCGTGCCACTATTATTGTTAAGAAAAAGGACAAAGAGCTTAGGGACAATGATGTTAAAATTGAGTCATTAGAATCTGAAATTAATCGTTTAAAATCCTTGATTCCTAGTGATGATTCCTCATGTGATTTAATATATGAACAATTGTCCTCTCTAAGAAGTGCACACACCTCCACACTTGATAAACTTGAACTTGAAATCGAGAAGAACAAAAAGCTTGCTGCACTTAATGATAAAAACTTGAAAGATGTTTGTTCTTCTACAATTGATTTGCATTGTTCTACTTGCGATGATCTTGATAAGAAACTACAAGATTCTATGAAAGAAATTTCTATATTGAACAATGCTTTACGTTCTCATGAAGTTAAATATCGTTCCAATTGCAAATTAGAAGGAAAAACTTCATGTGAAAATTGTCTTGATCTATCAAATAAACTGGATAACATGAATAGGACATTAGATCGGTTTTGTAATGGAAATAAGAACCTAAACTTGCTGCTGAATTCTTCCAAGTCTTGCAATGATAAAACTGGTTTAGGTTTTGATTCACATGCTCATGCTAAGGAACATCCACCTAAAATTGTAAAATCATTAGGAAGTGGTTTGATTCAAACAGTTCCTAAACAAAAAGAAGTGGTTTTTAAATCTGCAGGAGTGTTGTCACATTCGGGTTCAAATAAGCATACTGCATGCTCATCTAGACATGAACACAAAGTTAAATTTTATTGTACCTATTGTGGTAGAGATGTTCATGTCATAGATTTTGTTATAGACTAGCTAAACAACATAAAAAGGAAAGAATGCAAGCTAGATCTTATAACTCTCATGCAAAATTTGCTGCACATACTAAACCGAATGTCAGGAACATGCAACCTGCTGTTATGAGTCAGAAATATTCAAAGTTTACCTCCGGAGCTTCAGTTTTTGCCTCCGGACCTTCTGTTTTTGCCTCCGGAGCTACTGATTATCGTGCTACACAAGTAACACCTCATAGGTCAGTAGTTAAGAACAAAAAATCTCAAACTTTGGCTCATAAACCTGCTGTTTTATCTCAGATTTTGCATGTTATTCCTGCTGGACGTCGTGTGACTCAGTACTGGATTCCAAAATGCCTTTTACCTAACCCCAGTATTGAGTCATCGACGTATTGTGCTTCTATGTAGGTTACACGCTTGAGGAAGGAGAACATTTGGATTGTGGATTCAGGTTGCTCACGACACATGACCGGTAACAAAGAATGGTTCTTATCTCTCTCTTTTGTGTCACGTGTAGAGAATGTTACTTTTGCCGATAATTCTTCAACTCCTATAATTGCTAAGGGTTCGGTTAGAGTAAACGATCACTACACTTTGAAGGATGTGGCACTTGTCAAAAATTTGAAATACAACTTGCTTTCTGTTTCACAATTGCTAGATGAAAATCTGGAAATTATTTTCAATAAAAACTGCTGCAAAGTTGTAGGTTCAAATAGTGAGCTTATTTTTAACATGTCTCGGTTTGGAAGAGTTTTTTAAAGCTGATTTTGATATGTCTTCCTCTAAGCATAGATGTCTAGTTGCAAATGATTCCAAAGATTTATATTTTTGGCATCGTAGACTTGGTCACGTAGGCTTTGATCATCTCACGCGTGCTAGTGCTCTTGATCGCATATATGGGCTGCCTAAGCTTAAAGGGGACAAAGAAATTGTGTGCTCTTCTTATAGACATGCTAAGATGGTTGCAGGTTCACATGCTCATCTTACAATGACCATGACAACTGAACCGGGTCAACTTTTACACCTTGACACCGTAGGACCTTCACGTGTTCAATCCTTCGTAGGTAAATGGTATGTTCTTGTGATTGTTGATGACTATTCTAGATACTCTTGGGTTTACTTTATGGCATCTAAGAATGAAGCTTTTAGTCACTTTAGAACTTTATTTCTTAGATTATCAATTGATCACCCAGGATCTTTAAGAGCAATTAGAAGTGATAATGGAACCGGATTTAAAAATCAATCATTTGATCACTTTTCTGCTGAAAATGCAATAGATCATCAATTTTCTTCACCATATGTACCTCAACAATGTTGTAGAGAGAAAGAACAGAACCTTAGTTGAGATGACTAGGACTATGCTTGATGAATATCAAACTCCTAGGAAATTTTGGGCTGATGCAATTGCAACCGCTTGTTATGTCTCAAATCGTGTTTTCTTGCGTGCTAAGCTAGGTAAAACACCATATGAGCTCAGGTTTGGACATAGGCCTAGTGTCACACACTTTAGGGCCTTTGGTTACAAATGCTTTGTTAAGAAACATGGTAATCTTGATAAATTTGAAGCTAGATCTGTAGATGGCATGTTTCTTGGTTATCCATCTCATACTAGAGGCTACCGTGTGCTTTTACTTGATACTAACAAAATTGTGGAGACTTGTGAGGATTCTTTTGATGAAGCTATCCCAGGTACTAGTTCAAATATTGCAGGTCCGGATCCATATCCGCAGGGGGAGAGTATTTTTGTTGAAGAAGAGGAAGAAGTGGTGCCACGTCCAAAAATTCAGCAGCTAATGACATTGTTCCAGCTCCTGATCTTGATTCACAGCCAGCATCGACGACCACCATTGCTGGTCCAGATCCTCCTCACGTCACAAGCTCATCTATTTGTGATGAACATGAAGAAGAAGCTTGTGAAGTGTCTACTCCCCTCCGGATTCTCAAAAGTCATCCTCCACAATAAATTATTGGAAGCTTGCATGAACGAGTTACAAGATCCAGGTTTTTCGACCCCAATTCTCATGCTCATTCTGCTTTTGTTGCTTTTTTTGAACCTAAATATATATCACACGTACTCACTAATGAATCTTGAATTATTGCCATGCAAGAAGAGTTAGAAAATTTTGAAAGAAATAATGTTTGGAAACTTGTACCTCCACCTCAAGGTCACACTTTAATTGGAACTAAATGGGTGTTTAAAAATAAACAAAGTGAGGATGGGGTTGTGGTTAGAAATAAGGCTAGGTTGGTTGCTCAAGGTTTCACACAAGTTGAAGGTCTAGATTTTGATGAAACTTTTGCTCCTGTTGCTAGATTAGAAGCCATAGGATTTTTGTTAGCTTTTGCTGCATCTAAAGGTTTTAAGCTATATCAAATGGATGTTAAAAGTGCTTTTCTTAATGGCTACATAGATGAGGAGGTTTATGTCAAACAACCACCTGGTTTTGAAAATCCAAATTTTCCTAATCATGTTTACAAACTGTCCAAAGCCATGGACGGTCTCAAACAAGCCCCTAGAGCATGGTATGATAGGTTAAAAACATTCTTATTTGAAAAGGGGTTTACCATGGGCAAGGTTGATAAAACTTTTTTGGTGCTTAAGCATGGCAATGACTCATTTTTCGTTCAAGTGTATGTGGATGATATTATCTTTGGTTGTGCTTCTCATGATCTTGTGTCCAAGTTTTCAGCTATGATGAGTTCAGAATTTGAGATGAGTATGATGGGAGAACTCACGTACTTTTTGGGGCTGCAAATCAACCAAACCAAGGAGGGTACCTTTATGCATCAACAAAGTATACAAAAGATCTCCTAAGGCGCTTCAACATGGACAAAAGCAAGCCTCTTCGGACACCAATGGGAACAGCAACAACACTTGAACTTGATGAAGATTATGATCTCCTTGATCAAAAAGAATATATAAGCATGATCGGATCACTTTTGCATCTCACGACATTGTCACACCCGGTTTATCCGAAGAACAACCGAGTGAATATCACATGTATGCCAGGATCATTTTCTCATACATGTGATGATAAATAGTGAAGCATCATTTATTACAAGCCAGGTGTCGAATAAAAATAAGTCTTACATAGAAAATGTCTCGAGGGACAATCATAAGTTCATCACATGTAAATAAACTAGCAGCGGAATAATTATTCTCGTGGGCTCCGTCACAGGCGTTGCCCGGGGGACTCCATGAACCTAGAAACCTTCTTCAGGTCCAAAGTCTTGATCATTATATACCACCTCATTATCTTGACCTGAGCAGCAATATAAAGCAACAAATATGCAAGGTTGAGTACCATTGGTACTCAGCAAGTGTGGGAAATTTATGTCATGCATGGCTAGAACAAGGAGAGGTTGAACTCATGGTTAAAGCACTACACAATTATGGCCTACCACCTTAGCTTATTAAGCACCTACATTACTACACAGGTGAAATGGTCCCAATCTCCCAACCCATCATCATAATCAAATAACCATAACATCATTTCCAATGTTAAGCTCCCCGCTTAACATTCACACCATCCAAGGCCATCATACTCTAATCATGAATAAGTCCAAGCCGCTCTTGACCGTGAGCACAGCTGTCATGACAGTTTTGACTCTGCAGAGTTTGCACCACTGTACCCACATGTAGTGATTTCATCCCCCGTTGCCGGGTGGACTAAAAGAACCTCCATTATGCCAGTGGCTACGAACCACATTCACACTTCCCAGGTGTGTAGCCAGGAGATCACTATGAAGCCTTTACAAAGGGATTCCCGATGAGCATGGGCCCACTGAGGTTTCACCCCTAACAGCATACAAGAGGCTCCAACCCCGCTGCAGTGGCCCCCTCTTGAGCCTTGCGGTTTATAAGGTAGTCCAGCTGACACCTATTCCCCGCACCATCCAACACACCCATACTACGCCGGGGATACACCTAATTAATTGGCCAAGCTGCTCCATCTCAGCATGTGGTTGGCACGGTAAAGCCAGGTTACATGCTCCATGAACCGGTCCTTAGGATCCAGGCAAGTACTAAACACAAACCCGAGTCTCGTGCACCCAGCACCAACCAAAACATCCAACTTGCCTTGATCCCTACCTCTACATAACTCATATTATCTCATTCAAGAGTATGGTAAAATAAACTAATGATCTCATATCCCAAATATCCCATTCTAAGCATGGCTAAGCATATGCATAATAATAAATGACATGATAAAATAAATCCCAACCCAAGCTACGAGGAAACAAGGTAATGCAATTCTAGGGAAACTTCCTAGCATGGGTTTCATATTTCAATTGACAATGCAAATAGTTCTAACTACACATCCTAATATGGGATCCAAGTGGTCAAGGACACTTGCCTCCTTCCTTCTGCTCTTGGAATGGGTAGTCCTGATCTTGAAAAGGAAGAACTTGCTCTGGAGCAGGTTCTACATTATACCATCACACATAGCAAAAGAAAAACAACAATCCATAAGACATAGTTCACACTTCCACTTCATACAAACCACACATTCACATTTATGAAAGCCATTCACAATTCTATGTGTTGTGGTTACACTATGTGTGTGGATTTTTGGCTTACATGCACTTTTAAACATGGGTATATGATTTCTACTTTTGTATTCATATTTATGCTTGCATACTATACATATGAGTTTCCAATTTAAATAAATTCCTTATATTCAATTACTACACCTTTTAGCTACCAAGTATGTATGAAAGGGATTTTTCTACTCCATATGTGTCTTCAGTCCTTCTACCAACCCTAAACTAAATTATTTGGATTTTGGAAGCTTCATTTATCATTTTCTAGTTATTCATACCTAGTTTGCTATATTTTCAGATTTAGTTCCTATGCCTAAATGTGAACTTTATTATGAAAATAGTAAGACACATCATCTAAACAGAATAGGTTCTGATCCAAAATATTTAATAATATATTTTTGATCTTTTCCTCTGATGTAAACTATTTTACATTTATTTTTCTAATTTTCAGAATTATTCTCTACTTAAAAATGTGTCCCTATAACTAATAAATGTGAATAATCAATTAAACAGATTCATTTCAGCCAAAAATCTATTTTTATCTCACTCCAAGGTTTTCTAAGTACTGGAAAAGTTTTTAATTTGAATTTGACAATATGTTTGTCCCACCTTTTAAATTTTAAATACTAGCCACATATTCAAATTCCTAACTTTAATATCAAATAGGGTTAAAAAGGTAAACTCACCCCACTACAGGGTCCATTATATTATTTTAAGAATTTCTAGGGTTCTAGCTACCCTTAACAGAGGGGTTTTTCCTAATTTTTATGAAGTCCAGGGGCTAAAACTGATTTTTAAATGAATTTACATGATTTTCTGAAGTTCCAGTGGCTAGATCAGAAGTTTCCGGGGCTAGCTCTTATTTTCCGAGAACCCCAGGGGGTAGCACGTAAGAATTCCAGTCTTTATAACGCGGGGCTGACGTGGACCGTCCGATTTAAAACAAACGGCTGAGATTATAACATCGAACCGGTACGCGGGGATTTAAAATCTACCGTGCGATTTAAAATAAACGGCGCACAAGCGGCCACGTCGCTCTGATCGAGCGCGGGCGGCGCTGCCCGGCGGCGCACGGCGGCGGGAGGCGGCGATCTCGCCGGAGGGTTTCGGATCTTCGTCTATACTTCCTAAAACTGGGATTTCATGGCATAGATCGGTAGAGGGGAGGTCGGGGATCTCACCTCGGGGGTTTTCTTGAGCTCGGAGGTCCTGGAAAGCGGTCGGCGACGAGGTCCGAGGTGAATTCACGGCGAGGCTCGTCGGCGCTGTTTTTGAAGCGCAAACCACCGCGTTTTCTGCACCTGCGTGATTCCCCGGAGGCGGTGGATCAAGATCAGCGCCTTAGATTAGAAATCCCGAGCGTAGATCGAGCAGAATTCGTCGGAGGAGCTCGGGTTTCTCACCGGAGAGAAAATCGGCGGATCGTGGGGAAAAACGGGATGATGCCGGGGTTTTTATAGACGGGGGAGGGCGGCGTTCGGTTGTGATCGAGTTTGCGTCGCCCACGAACGAAATTCGGCTGGGATACGCGAGGATCCGGGTCGGTTTTGATTCGGGGTGAGAAGAGTCCGGCCGAGCGCAGGCGCGAGCGCGAGGAGGAAGAAAGGTTGGTGGGCCCCGCGTGTCAGTGGGAAGAAGGGGGGGCGCGGCTGCGGGCTGGCGCCGGATGGGGTGGGCCGGCTGGTGGGTTTCGGCCCACTGGCCGGTTTTTTTCTGTTTTTCTTTTTCTTTTTCTTTTTCCATTTCTTTTCTGGTTTGAATTTGAATTTGAATTCCAACTAAGTTTGAATTTCTGCAGCCCATGCAATACGTCCAAAAAATTTTAATTTCCCCTCTTAACAGGATTTTGGGGTGTTACAGCTCTACCCCCCTTAAAAGAAATCTCGTCCTCGAGATTGGTGTTTCTAAGAAAACAATTCCGGAAATTGTGCCTTAAGCTCATCTTCTCGCTCCCATGTGGCCTCCTCTTCCGAGTGATGCTTCCACTGCACCTTGCACATCCGGATTCTTTTATTTCTGGTGAGGTGTTCCATTGTCTCCAAAATCTTAGATGGTTGCTCGGCATAAGACAAATCCTCAGCTACGTCCACCTCATTCATGGGTAACGCCTCCTCAGGCGTTCTCAGACATTTCTTGAGTTGTGACACATGGAATACATCGTGCACATCCGATAGGCGAGCCGGTAATTCTAGTTGATACGCCACTTCGCCTTTCCTCTCCAGCACTTGAAAGGGTCCGATGTATCGAGGTGACAACTTCCCTCTCACCTTGAATCGACGAAGTCCTCGGATAGGGGACACCTTGAGATAGACATAGTCTCCCACGTTAAAAACGAGCTCTCTTCTCCGTACATCGGCGTAGCTCTTTTGTTGTGTCTGTGCTATCCTCAAGTTGTTGCGAATTTCCCTCACTTTCGCCTCGGCTTCTTGTAGTACTTCGGGACCAAACACTTTACTTTCCCCTGTTTGGTTCCAAAATAGGGGAGTTCTGCACTTCCTCCCATACAAAGCTCCAAACGGTGACATCTTCATACTGGCCTGGTTGCTGTTGTTATAGGAGAACTCCGCATACGGTAAGTTCTTATCCCAACTCCGATTGTTTTTGAGTGCACACGCTCTCAGCATATCCTCAAGAATCTGATTGGTCCTTTCCGTCTGCCCGTCAGTTTGGGGATGATAGGCAGAACTAAAGTTCAGATGGGTTCCCATGGTTTTGTGCAACTTCTGCTAGAACCTCGAGGTGAACTGTGTCCCTCGATCTGACACTATCTTCTTCGGCACTCCATGGTAACACACGATCCTTGACATGTACAACTCCGCCAATTTGGATCCGTTGTAGCTTTCCTTCACAGGGATGAAGTGAGCTACCTTGGTTAGCCTGTCGATGATGACCCATATTGAATCATATCCTGATTGGGTCCTAGGCAATCCCACTATGAAATCCATACCGATTTCTTCCCATTTCCATTCAGGCACTTTGAGTGGTTGCAATAATCCCGCGGGTCATTGATGTTCTGCTTTCACCAACTGGCATGTGTCACATAGGGCAACATGTTCCGCGACATATCGTTTCATGCCAAACCACCAATACCTGCTCTTGAGATCCTGGTACATCTTCGTACTCCCAGGATGAATGGAATAGTCGGAATCGTGAGCCTCCTTCAAAATTAATTCACGGATCTCCTTTACTTCAGGCACACAGATTCTTTTCCCGTGCCACACCGTACCTTGTTCATCCTCTCTGAAACCAGGAGCTTTATTTTCCTTGATGAGTTGTCTGATCTCTTGTATCTTCTCGTCATTCTTTTGACCCTCGCGTATGTCTCTCTCTAGTGTGGAGTCCACTTCCATGGCGATGGCTTCACCACTATTCACAAGGCATAGATTGAGTCTTATAATCTCGTCCTTCAACTCTGCAGGCATGTGCTTCAAGCTCAACTTATTGACCTGCACTTTCCGACTTAAAGCATCTGCCACAACGTTTGCTTTCCCAGGATGATAGTTGATGCCCACATCAAAGTCATTGATTAGCTCTAACCATCTCCTTTGCCTGAGGTTGAGATCTGGCTGTGTGAAAATGTACTTTAAACTCTTATGATCCGTATATATTTCAGTCCTCTTCCCCATCAAGTAATGCCGCCAAATTTTCAACGCGTGTACCACTGCGGCTAGTTCTAGGTCATGTGTAGGATAGTTCTTCTCATGCTTCCGGAGCTGCCGGGATGCATAAGCCACGACATGCCCTTCTTGCATGAGAACACATCCCAACCCGTTTCCAGAGGCATCGCGGTACACCGTAAAGTTTTTCTGCATATCTGGCATAACTAGCACTGGGGCTGTTGTCAATCTTTTCTTTAACTCCTGAAAACTCGTCTCGCACTGCGGCGTCCATGTGAATGTGACTCCCTTCTCCAACAGTTTGGTGAGGGGTCTCGAGATCTTAGAGAATCACTCAATAAACCGTCGATAGTATCCAGCCAATCCCAAGAAGCTTCGAACTTCCCTGACATTTTCAGGGGTCTTCCACTTCTGTATATCCTCGATTTTGGTGGGATCCACGGAGATTCCTCCCTCCGAGATTATATGTCCGGGAACCCTCTTCAGCCAAAACTCACACTTGCTAAACTTGGCATATAGTTGGTGTTCTCTCAGCCTCTGCAACACCAACCTTAGATGTTTCTCATGTTCTTCTTCATCTTTGGAGAAGACGAGAATGTCATCTATGAAAACCACCAAAAATTTGTCCAGATATCCCATGAATACCTTGTTCATGAGATACATGAAGTATGCCGGGGCATTGGTTAGCCCGAAAGGCATGACTGTGTATTCATACAGTCCGTACCGAGATACGAACGCTGTCTTTGGAATATCAGTTTGCCTTATCTTAAGTTGATGGTATCCCGACCTGAGATCAATTTTTGAGAACACACAAGCTCCCCTCAACTGATCAAACAAGTCTTCAATGCGGGGTAATGGGTACTTATTCTTGATGGTTACCTCATTCAAGGCACGGTAGTCCACACATAACCTTGGGTTCCGTCCTTTTTGGACACAAATATCACTGGGGCTCCCCATGGTGAGGAACTAGGACGAATATACCCCTTCTCCGTCAATTCTATCAAATGATCCTTGAGTTCTCCCAGCTTCTTGGAATCCATCCGATAAGGTCTCTTGTATATCGGGGTTGTTCCAGGCACTAGCTCAATTGCGAATTCCACTTCACGATCAGGAGGCATTCCTGGTAATTCCTCCGGAAAAAAACATCTGGATATTCCCTGATGGTTCTGACCTCCTCCACCTTCACCTCAACTTGATTTAATTTAACGTCCCTCCTAGGCTCTTGTATTGTTATAAACTTTACTTTTGTGCCACTAGGGTGCGCTAGTTCCACCGTTCTGGTCGAACAATGGATGATTCCCTTATGTTTGGTCAACCAGTCCATGCCCAAAATAATATCTATCCCTTGTGAATCTATCACTATGAGGTTAGCAGTAAATACTACCACATTAATGTCTAGGTTCACTTTGGGACACACTTGTCTTGTCCTTATTTCTCCACCTGGAGATTTACTGCTAGCATATGATTCATTTGTGTTGTTGCTAGGTCATGCTTCTTAACAAACCCTTGGGCAATGAACGAGTGGGTAGCACCAGAATCAAACAACAGGGTTGCCATGTGTAAATTGGCAGGAAACTTACCAACTACCACGTCAGGTGCCTCTTGCGCTTCCTCCATGGTGACGTGGTTCACCCGTCCTCTCATTACATTCTGCTGTTGTGGCTGCGTGGGCTTCTTCTTTGGGCACTTATGGGCGTAGTGCCCCACTTCACCACAGTTGAAACATTGCACCCCAACCTTAGGTGCCTGGCCTTTGCTGTCTTGGGGTTGGTTTGGGGGTCCTTGCACTGCTGGTCGAGGTTGATATGTAGGCGAGGCTGCTGTACGAACTGACATTGTGGCTGTATTGGTGCTGCCGGAGGCCTGTAGTTTGGGTTGTACCCTCTTGGTGCTGAGTAGGGTACCGCAGCACGGTTCGTCTGCCCCGCGGGTTGCTGCATCAGACGTGGGCGGGTGTTGCTCCTTGAGGCCTGATGTGACCACCCGGCCTTCCTCTTGTTCTCATTTTCCAAGGCCTTCAGCTTCCGTTCTACCACAAACGCTCTGTCCACCATCTTTCGGAAGCTTTCATATTCGTTGGAGGACATTGCGCACTGCATTTCTGCGGTAAGCCCTTCCACGAAACAATCCTGTTTCTGCTCATCAGTCTCTATGTTCCGTGGGGCATAACGGGATAGTTGGGTGAATTTAGTGAGGTATTCCCTCACCGTCATGTTTCCTTGCTGCAGCCCCAAGAACTCCTTTCTCTTGTTTTTAAGTTCACCCCTTGGTATGTAATGGTTGCGGAAGCTACGCTTGAACTCTTCCCAAGTGATGTTCTCAGGGTCATGATGGGCGACCACGTAAGCGGTCCACCAATCAGCAGCAGGTCCATGCAATTGATGAGAGGCAAACAGCACCCTCTCATACCCTTGGCACTGTATGATCCTCATCTTGCTTTCAATGGTCTTTAGCCAATCATCTGCCTCCAGAGGTTCAGCAGCACTTGCAAACTTCGGAGGTTGAGTTCCTAGAAACTCACTCAACCTTGGTTGGCGTGGTGCAGCTTGTGGGGTTGGAACTTGATGCAAGTTGGCCACCACTTGAGTCAAGTTCTGGATGAGCTGATTTTGATTCTCAAGTATTTGGTGGAGGGGATCAACTCCTTCACGGCGACCACCCCTGTCTTGGCCTCCAGAAAGATGAGGGTTGCAGGCCTCATCGTTGTTGTTGGCAGGGTTGGCAGCACGACCTTTTCCTCTTCCGGCCATCTAGCATGATCAACCAAATGTTAATTTAAAGTATTACGTATTATCTCACTACTTTCACCTATTTGTACTTTGAAGTGTTGAAGATTTGTTATACTTTTCTGAGGGTTCATATCTCATATGAAAATAAATGCACTATTATTTCATGTGGGTTCACACACCAAAGCAAAACAATCTGAAGACGAGGCTGTGGACAATTGCTCATGGCTTCCACAACTCACGTCACACACCAAGCATTAACACCATTAACTAACGTAACGACTCGACGATTCGACATCTTGCTAACTAAGGGAAAAACTCTACACTACTCGTATCACTGAGCTGTCTCCTCGGGATCTTCCTCATTATTGCGGCTGCCTTCTGACTCCGCTTTGGGTGGGGAGGCTGCTGGTGGAGAAGTGCGACGACGCGTGATCGCCCGGCGATCTGAGGAGTCAGGAGTCCATGTATCATTCACAGTGACACACAGCTCATTCCCATCTCCTCTTTCTCTCGCCCTCAAGCAGGCTCGCAGCAACGCCTCCGTTTCCTTCAGGGTGTCCCGAACATCCTGAAGCTCTTGCTGACACTCTTGCAGTCGAGTGCTGAGCATAGCAGCATCCTCCAAGCACAAGTCCATGTGCTCATGGGAAGTCCCTTGCTGCACTGGCAGGTACTTATACTCCGTTGTACCACTCTCGCGCTGGAGGACATACATGTACTCAGTCCTGTCCAGGTGTCGACGATAGATGTGACTCTGGCAGGTGATGGCCTCCCAGGTAACATCCTTCTCCGCATCGACCTGTGTCGCTCGGCAAGCTGGAGAGCGGTGGATCTTGAGCAGCTGATTTTCGTGGATAATCCTCATCTCTGAACTCCATTCTTCCCTCTTCTCACGGATGGTCCTGGTGGAGCTATAGTGTATGATCAGCTTGCCCGTATTGCCGGTGGCTTGGAGCATACGTTGAAGACGGCGCAACAAGCCTCCTACTGCCAATCCGTAGGAAAGGTACGTCACCGAACGGCTCTCCTCTCTTTGGGCAAGGGCAACTTCGGGAACTCTCCCTCCTATGGACTTGTGAGCGGTGTGAATCATGCGAACCATCTAAAACAGAAAGCATTTAAACTTAGGTTAGATAAACTTTTAAACAAAAATCCTATTTTGAATGAAAGTTTGGGTAAGATGAAGAAAGTGACTCATTAAATAACACTTTTCAACACACACCTCGTAAAATAGTTTTTAAGAAAATAGGCCCTTAAATACGTCCATTTCTACCTAGGTCCACGTTCCTACGGGCAACCTTGGCTATGATACCACTTCTGTCACACCCGGTTTATACGAAGAACAACCGAGTGAATATCACATGTATGCCAGGATCATTTTCTCATACATGTGATGACAAATAGTGAAGCATCATTTATTACAAGCTAGGTGTCGAATAAAAATAAGTCTTACATAGCAAATGTCTCGAGGGACAATAATAAGTTCATCAAAAGTAAATAAACTAGCAGCGGAATAATTATTCTCGTGGGCTCTGTCACATGCGTTGCCCGGGGGACTCCATGAACCTACAAACCTTCTTCGGGTCCAAAGTCTTGATCATTATACACCACCTCATTATCTTGACCTGAGCAGCAATATAAACCAACGAATATGCAAGGTTGAGTACCATTGGTACTCAGCAAGTGTGGGAAAGTTATGTCATGCATGGCTAGAACATGGAGAGGTTAAACTCATGGTTAAAGCACTACGCAATTATGGCCTACCACCTTAGCTTATTAAGCACCTACATTACTACACAGATGAAATGGTCCCAATCTCCCAACCCATCATCATAATCAAATAACCATAACATCATTTCCAATGTTAAGCTCCCCGCTTAACATTCACACCCTCCAAGGCCATCATACTCTAATCATGAATAAGTCCAAGCCTCTCTTGACCGTGAGCACGGCTGTCATGACAGTTTTGACTCTGCATAGTTTGCACCACTGTACCCACATGTAGTGATTTCATCCCCCGTTGCCGGGTGGACTAAAAGAACCTCCATTATGCCAGTGGCTATGAACCACATTCACACTTCCCAGGTGTGTAGCCAGGAGATCAATACGAAGCCTTTACAAAGGGATTCCCGATGAGCGTGGGCCCACTGAGGTTTCACCCCTAACAGCATACAAGAGGCTCCAACCCCGCTGCAGTGGCCCCCTCTTGAGCCTTGCGGTTTATAAGGTAGTCCAGCTGACACCTATTCCCCGCACCATCCAACACACCCATACTACGCCGGGGATACACCTAATTAATTGGCCAAGCTGCTCCATCTCAGCATGTGGTTGGCACGGTAAAGCCAGGTTACATGCTCCATGAACCGGTCCTTAGGATCCAGGCAAGTACTAAACACAAACCCGAGTCTCGTGCACCCAGCACCAACCAAAACATCCAACTTGCCTTGATCCCTACCTCTACATAACTCATATTATCTCATTCAAGAGTATGGTAAAATAAACTAATGATCTCATATCCCAAATATCCCATTCTAAGCATGGCTAAGCATATGCATAATAATAAATGACATGATAAAATAAATCCCAACCCAAGCTACGAGGAAACAAGGTAATGCAATTCTAGGGAAACTTCCTAGCATGGGTTTCATATTTCAATTGACAATGCAAATAGTTCTAACTACACATCCTAATATGGGATCCAAGTGGTCAAGGACACTTGCCTCCTTCCTTCTGCTCTTGGAATGGGTAGTCCTGATCTTGGAAAGGAAGAACTTGCTCTGGAGCAGGTTCTACATTATACCATCACACATAGCAAAAGAAAAACAACAATCCATAAGACATAGTTCACACTTCCACTTCATACAAACCACACATTCACATTTATGAAAGCCATTCACAATTCTATGTGTTGTGGTTACACTATGTGTGTGGATTTTTGGCTTACATGCACTTTTAAACATGGGTATATGATTTCTACTTTTGTATTCATATTTATGCTTGCATACTATACATATGAGTTTCCAATTTAAATAAATTCCTTATATTCAATTACTACACCTTTTAGCTACCAAGTATGTATGAAAGGGATTTTCCTACTCCATATGTGTCTTCAGTACTTCTACCAACCCTAAACTAAATTCTTTGGATTTTGGAAACTTCATTTATCATTTTCTAGTTATTCATACCTAGTTTGCTATATTTTCAGATTTAGTTCCTATGCCTAAATGTGAACTTTATTATGAAAATAGTAAGACACATCATCTAAACAGAATAGGTTCTGATCCAAAATATTTAATAATATATTTTGATCTTTTCCTCTGATGTAAACTATTTTACATTTATTTTGCTAATTTTCAGAATTATTCTCTACTTAAAAATGTGTCCCTATAACTAATAAATGTGAATAATCAATTAAACAGATTCATTTCAGCCAAAAATCTATTTTTATCTCACTCCAAGGTTTTCTATTTCTAAGTACTGGAAAAGTTTTTAATTTGAATTTGACAATATGTTTGTCCCACCTTTTAAATTTTAAATACTAGCAACATATTCAAATTCCTAACTTTAATATAAATAGGGTTAAAAAGGTAAACTCACCCCACTACAGGGTCCATTATATTATTTTAAGAATTTCCAGGGGTCTAGCTACACTTAACAGAGGGTTTTTTCCTAATTTTTATTAAGTCCAGGGACTAAAACTGATTTTTAAATGAATTTACATGATTTTCTGAAGTTCCAGTGGCTAGATCAGAAGTTTCCGGGGCTAGCTCTTATTTTCCGAGAACCCCAGGGGGTAGCACGTAAGAATTCCAGTCTTTATAACACGGGGCTGACGTGGACCGTCCGATTTAAAACAGACGGCTGAGATTATAACATCGAACCGGTACGCGGGGATTTAAAATCTACCGTGCGATTTAAAATAAACGGCGCACAAGCGGCCACGTCGCTCTGATCGAGCGCGGGCGGCGCTGCCCGGCGGCGCACGGCGGCGGGAGGCGGCGATCTCGCCGGAGAGTTTCGGATCTTTGTCTATACTTCCTAAAACTGGGTTTCATGGCATAGATCGGTAGAGGGGAGGTCGGGGATCTCACCTCGGGGGTTTTCTTGAGCTCGGAGGTCCTGGAAAGCGGTGAGCAACGAGGTCCGAGGTGAACTCACGGCGAGGCTCATCGGCGCTGTGTTTGAAGCGCAAACCACCGAGTTATCTGCACCTGCGTGATTCCCCGGAGGCGGTGGATCAAGATCAGCGCGTTAGATCAAAAATCCCGAGCGTAGATCGAGCAGAATTCGCCAGAGGAGCTCGGGTTCTCACCGGAGAGAAAATCGGCGGATCGTGGGGAAAAACGGGACGATGCCGGGGTTTTTATAGACGGGGGAGGGCGGCGTTCGGTTGTGATCGAGTTTGCGTCGCCCACGAACGAAATTCGGCTGGGATACGCGAGGATCCGGGTCGGTTTTGATTCGGGGTGAGAAGAGTCCGGCCGAGTGCGGGCGCGAGCGCGAGGAGGAAGAAAGGTTGGCGGGCCCCACGTGTCAGTGGGAAGAAGGGGGGGGGCGCGCGGCTGCGGGCTGGCGCGGGATGGGGTGGGCCGGCTGGTGGGTTTCGGCCCACTGGCCAGCTTTTTCCTGTTTTTCTTTTTCTTTTTCCATTTCTTTTCTGCTTTGAATTTGAATTTGAATTCCAACTAAGTTTGAATTTCTGCATACCATGCAATACGTCCAAAAAATTTTAAATTCCCCTCTTAACAGGATTTTGGGGTGTTACAGACATCAAGACCGGACATACAATTCAGCGTATGTCTTTGTGCACGGTTTCAAGCCTCCCCACGTGCTTCACATCGTCAAGCTGTCAAAGGGATTCTCAGGTACTTACATGGAACTCAAGAATTTGCCATTTTCTTCCTTCTTCCTCAACCGTTACTTTGAAAGCTTTTTCCGATGCTGATTTTGGGGGTTGTAGGATTGATAGGAAAAGTACTTCTGGTGCTTGTCATTTTCTTGGTAATTCACTTGTTGCCTGGTCCTCTAGAAAACAAAGTTCAGTTGCATAATCCACAGCCGAATCTGAATATGTAGCTGCTGCTAGTGCTTGCTCACAAATTCTTTGGATTGTTCAAACACTTAAGGACTATGGGGTTGATCTAGATAGTGTTCCACTGTTTTGTGATAACACTAGTGCCATTTGCATTGCTAAAACCCCCGTGCAACATTCGAGAACTAAGCACATTGACATTAGGTATCACATTCTCCGTGATAATGTTGAAAAAGGGAACATTGTGCTTCACTACGTAGATACCGAACAACAATTGGCTGACATTTTTACAAAACCTTTGGATTTTACTCATTTTTGTTACATTCAAAGTGAAATAGGGGTTATGCATCCTCATGGCTTAAATTGAGGGAGAATTTTGAAACTTGGGAAGTCTATGTGTGAATCTGAAATTAAAATAATATGAGCATAGTATTTCATGCATATATGACTTTGTGATTCCTTTTTTCATGCTGAAAGTTCTTACTACATTACTCGAGTTATACATTTTGTAGTTTTTACCATGTCTAGTAATTGGAATAATTACTTACACTAAATCTGGTCATGGTCGAACTTTCTTGCTGTTTTGAACTTGTTGCATGCTCACAAGTGCTTTTAATCATAAAGAATTAATCAAGTAATCAACTCACATGTTGAGTTTTTATGTTCAAATAAAAAATGAGAAAAGATCAATAGAATATGCATGCATTGCACTTTTTCTTTTGAGATGGCTTATCATTGCACTTAGATATGAACTTGAAAGGAGTTGTGTATGACTAAAACCATGTCCTTAAGCTTCTGACTGTCAAATGACATAGGCTTGGCTTGGTTGGTTAGAATAAGGCTGATGCTGCATATAATCTCTTGCAAATGTCATAAGATCAAAATTTGTGCTTTAAATGATAAATAAAATGCAGCAACAAGTGTCATGTTTTCAGGTCTTGAAATAGTTAAGTTTGTGAGATCATGACTTGCTTAAATTGAAAATTACACTTGATCTCTAGCATGGCTTACACTACTTTATGTATCTCATTGATGTGATAGTGTAAGTTACTTGATAGTATGATTTGGATGAGCTTTGTTTTATATGTATATGTTATAATGTGCTCATAACAAATTAAAATTTCTCTTTTGTACCTTGCTGAATACATTGTCAAAGGGGGAGAAATTGATCACACATTGCACACATTCACAAGTGTTTTGGCACGATTCTTCTCAGGGGGAGAATATTTGGTATTTTTGTTTTTCTTCTAATTTTATTTCTGATTTACAAAGGGGGAGAAATTGTTTTCAAAACTTTTCATGTGAATAAGCCAATGTTCGGATTTTAAGTGGTGTTGCCAATGCATTCATCAAGGGGGAGATTGTGATACCTATGTGTGCTGAATACATTGGCTTTGACGATAAAATTTTTGAATACTACCAAAACACCTTTTTAACACTTCTGACTCTAGGTCCGAGCTCCTGCAAGGTCCGAAGATAGGTCCGACGTAAGGTCCGACTTGCTTTGTCTAGGTCTGACTTATTTTGGCTAGGTCCGACTTGTTTTTGCTAGCTCCGGTGCTAGGTCCGAATAGCTTTGGTAAGTTCCGTGCTAGGTCCGACTAAGCTTTAGTAAGCTCCGGCGCTGGGTCCGACTAGCTTTGGTAAGCTCTGGTTCAAGGTCCGGTTAGCTTTGGGAAGATTCGGAGCTTGATTGCAATGGTTCTGCTTTTAACTTGCAATGTTTCGAACTTGCTTTACTCTTATAGAAAGTTTGCTTAGTATTATTTTACTAAGTTTTTGGTGTGTTTTGGTGGTTATGGCTGATATCATTTTGCTATGGTTTACAACATGCTTATGTGAGGTGCTCACGTAAGATGTTGTAGTTTTGGAACAAACGAGAGTCAAGTCGAGGACTTGTGCTCGGAAGTATTGGTTGTTTATTCATGTGCAGGTGTTGCTTGAGTTCAAGACATGGCTGGTGACGGGATCCATTGAACTAGTCTTAGGGAGAAGATGAGGTTCAACAACCAAGTTCGGGAGGAATTGTGGTTGAGTTGATCGGGAGGTCGCGCAGCATGTTTGGATCAAGAACAATGCATATGAAGGTATTGTGGACGTTGTTGGAAGGTGTTTGCACGTGTTCAAAGGAGTGCATGGACGTGGCAACATGGTTCCAAGGCGTGGTGAAGAGATATGGAAGTGGAGATATGGTTGAAAAGGTTCAACCGGCTGGATTTTGCGCTCAGGCTGCGGCTGAGGCGGTTATGGTTTGTTTATGGAAAGTTTCGAGTTGGTTGTAACAGGATTTCATGTTAGGCATAAAGTAGAGTTGTTTTAGGAATGTTTAGGACGTTCCTAAGGTGTTTAGAAGTCTTAAGATTGCTTCTATCTGCGTATAGAAGAGTCTTGAGCAGTATTAGAAAGTTACAGTTTGAATCCAAGTAGGAGTAGGAGTCCTAGTTTGAATTGGATTGGCCATGGAGCTGGTTATATAAGAAAGGGAGGCCAAGGCTCGTGTGGAGCACGACTTTGGGGCTGTTCCTCTTGTGTTTTGATAAATAAAATTCGTATGCTAAAGGAACTTTTGTGCCTTGTTCGTCCGACTTGTTTCAGACAAGTTTTTCTCGTCGAGTTTCTGTTCAGCACTACCTTGCTTCGATGGTTTTATCATAACTCGAGTTTTGTAGATCCAATTGATGTGATTCTTTTTGGGTTGTGTTCACAAGTTGATTATATATCATATGTGAAAATTTCAGTCATTGAATTTGTGGTTTCTGATCTACACGAGTTTCTTTGCAGTATTCCAGAACTGTTTTTCTCGCATAGGATAGATTGACCTATGTTCGATCTTCCGATCGTAACTTGAGTTTCTCTCAACGGATTCTCATGATTCTTGTTGTGACGTCTTCGTGACTTGATTTTCTACAATCTATACTAGTTTTGTCACAGTTTAACACGTTTATATTAGTCACACACACGGTTTCTTTAACAGATCAGTTTTCTTCTGAGGGGTGTTTTGTTGCTTCCACTGAAAAGTTTTTATGTACCATTCACACCCCTCTGGTAGCTTTACACGTGTACTTCGATCCTACAGTCGTACCCCAGAATATGGAGCTGAGGCAAAAGATACTTGATGAAGCTCACTTTTCTAAATTCTCCATTCATCCGGGCAGCAACAAAATGTACCAAAATTTCTAAATAGGATTGCGGCTGAAGTCTACTCAGATGCGCTCGGGCAACAGAGCGCCAGCTTCCGACGCCGGCGCCCGAACGCCTCAGCACCAGGCCAGCTACTGCTTGGGGGAAAAAGATCAGTGACCGAAGGAATAAAACGTGTAGCCCTGCCGTGCCCCGTTCTTCCCTCACGCGGTTCACCTTCGCCCCACACAACCGAAGCAAAATCGCTCCCAGCTCGCCTCCCCCTGCTCACCGATGTCCGAGCGACACAGGGCTCGTCGTGCCCGATGATCAACACAAGAAACCACCGCCCTAAGGTGCTTGTCATGCTAGTCCAAACCGCTCATTGTTTCATGTGTTGTCGTGGGAGAATTTCCCCGGGGAAGTTTCGGTGTTCTTAAGACCGAGCCACTCCAAAATCTAAAATTCACGGGGATTAGCTCACCACCGCGTATGCCGAGCTATACACGTGTTATACACCTTCCCACGGCCATCCAGCATCAAAAAGTACCAAAAACCGTCGAGTATAGGCTCTTGTTGTCGAGTTTTTCAAGTCGCCGCCGATATAGGGCCTAGGTTGACAGTGAACACCTAGTTTCGGCCGTTTTCACGGTGAGCTAGCACCATGTCCATGCTCAGCAGTTCACCACGGTGCTGTAGGGACAATAATTACTTGATATGAGCCTCGGTAGGGGCCAGGCGACGTCGCCGGAGTTGATCCGTAGCGGCGGCTCGTCGCCGACGGGTTCCCGGCCGCCCAGAGACCTGGCTAACCCCGGGGATGAGTTCCTCGGGTCCAAAAAGGTAGAGGCGGCGAGGTGTGCCCTAGAGGAGGTGGGGAAAGCCCTTCCGGACGACCTCACCGGAGATCGCCGCCGCTGAGCTCAGGCGCGCGCAGGGAAGAAGAAGGCGTGGGGTGGGGCCCGCATGCAGAGTTTAAACATTTCTTGGATTTTCCAGTTTTGGTTCAAACTTCAACTAGCTATAGCTTTTGCTAGGAAACTCCAAATCTAGTGAATTAAATTTTGCTGAATTCAGATTTTTGAGTACTTTCCAGCAAAACAAATTTCATCTCATGAAACTTAATAGTTTTCCAGAATTAATTCCCTAAATTTAAACTGTTGGGAATTTTATCTGGATAATTTCTTTGTGAAAAATTCTGAAATTTGGCTGGGATGTTAATTTGAAAATCGATGAGTCACAGGAAAAACTTCAGACCCATCAAAGTTCATTTAGCCCCCCTAATGGTGTGATTATGTGAACTGCACTGAGAAAATAGGAAAAATGTACAGAAACATTTTTCAGATTTTCTCAAATCTTGTTTAGGGCATAACATCACCTAGGATACTTCAAATGACATGAAACCAATTCCATTAGAGCCATATCATATTCTAGTTTCCAGAAAGTAATGGTTGGAGCCGTGAAAGTCCCTGGAAATCTTTAGGGACTCTAGTAATGACCAATTGGGTTTTTATTTTTACAAAGCTCAAATAAATTTTGTTTCAAATGAAACTTGGTCAAGTATCTGATTAGGATCCTACCAAGCCACCATAAAAATTTCAGAGCCAAGGGAGACGGCTAACTAAAGTTATGGTCTCTACATAGTCAATTGGACACTTTGCATTTAAATTGACATATAGTATATTGCTTACATGTAGTCGCTGAAGGCAAAGAAACTCCGGAAGTGCTGGACTTTCTTCTTTCGGACGAAGAACTAACCTCTTACCAGCAGCAACATGGCAAGCCCCGGTTTGCATTAACCAATTTTACAAAGTCTTGCTTTATGTATACTTAGATGAGTTATGTATGTGCATTAGGTGTAGGATGGATGAAACCCAAGTGCATAGCCAGATTATTTCCACAAGAGTGAGGGTAGTGTGTATGTCCTCGAGTAGTATACGCTGTGCTTAATGTTCATAGAACTTCGGTACAAGTCTAGTAGTTGGAATCTACTCGCGAGTTTAGGATTCGGGACACACGGGATTGGTTCGAGTGATGTGAGATCACTTTAGAAAGAAAATGAGACTAGGCAAGGGCTAGGGCGCAGCAAGAGGAAGTCTTGTGGGTGCAGCCCTGTCTGTGTTGATTGAGGACCGATCCGTGTGCGGCCCATGCTGATCAAGTTTGAATGTACCGAAGGCATATCAGATATATGGGCCCCGATAAACCGATGTAACCTATACCTCCGGGCGTCGAGGCATAACGCACCGATTTATAGGTGTAGGTTGAGGGCAGCAAGGTGGAAATCCGCTACCAGGCATAGAGAGATGCTCCGTGTAGGGAACCTCCTGTCCGTTTGGGTGCGACTGGTTCGACGTTTGGGCTGTTTGGTGAAAGGTTGTCCCGTACGACATCGAGTGAGCGTGCTGTGCAGCTCCACGGGTGGGCGTACGTGACGTGCTCTTCGGGTATACCTGCAGGTGTATATCGAGTCGATTCGCCGTCCCTCACGGTGATGAGTACCACTTGGTCACTGAGTCGTGACGTAGGTTAATATATGGAATGATATGATTCAATATTGCTGTTATGATGAAATTGTATTGCTACATGTGTGTCACCAAATATTGCTCACTAAATTTCAGATTTCATGAACTGTTAACTTGTGGCTGAAAGATGAATTAAAGATGAACCAGTAGGTGTGTCCTTTGCTGCAATGTGCCCTCCTATGTTTGTATAACCTGCATGTAGAGTTTCATGTGTAGGTGAGTCGGTTAAGTCTTGTTGAGCCATCGTGCTCATGGTTGCTTCTATGAGTGTTTTTCAGGTGAGGACTACCCCACGGACTCGGGTTACGAGTCCACCAGCGAGGGCTACCCTCCGTCAGGGACCACGGCTGAGTGGGAGCCGTACACACTGCGCTGAGCTGAGGAGTGCAGCTAGTGTGGGTTGTCCACATTGCTAGGCAACCGACTTTTACTAGATAGATGGGTGTGAGTTGTATAAGATTAGCTTCCGCTGTTGTAATTTCAATACTTAGTTTGTAACTGAAGTCTTGTACTATTTTGTACATATTCAGTTGGTTTTCTATGTAATGCAATGTTTCCTTATGATGTGTGCTGTCGGTGGTCGCATCGTGCGGCACCACCCTCTGAGATCCTAGATAGCGGATTCCGGTCCGCCACACATATCTCGTAAGTTAAGCAAAGCAAAAAAAATGACCATACCCAACTCATCAACCTTCCCGGCGACAAGGATGGTTAACAAAACTAGTAAACTCCTATAAAAGGGTGTCCCATCAAGTTGACACAAGCATATGAGTTTTCTCAAGCAAAACAATTTCAAAACATGGGATCAATATGGTAAAGGGACACTTGCCTTGCTCCCGCGGTTTGTGTAGCGTCTCGAAGTCTTGATGCTGTAGCTCCTCGTAGACGGCCTCTTGAGTGTGTCCTTCTACTGACGACCACACACATAAAAAATTTACAGCAATCAATTATCATGCACAAACTTTACTCAAGATGCAATGAGGTGGATGAATGCAATTCCTATGGTGCAGTTTATAAAAATCAGTTTGTACGTGTTCTTGCATGTTTTAGTAGGCTTCCAAGGGGTTTTATGATGATAAAGGCTGCTGGGATCAAGTGTCGACGTGGTCATGATCTTGACACAATTTGTAGATCAATTCCACCGTAAAAATTGACCAAAACATGGTCTGTCCACACACAGAATTTTCTGCTCGCAGGGGGTGGAGGAAATGGGTGCGTAGAAACAGCGGCGATGTTGTAAGAGGGGTAACAGAAACCTACCTCACTTGTTCCTCCTCTCTTACTTGTGGCAGGACCTCCTTCCTTGCAATGGCAGCAGCGGGGGATTTTCTATGAAGAATTATAATGCTGCAGGTTGGGCTCTAACATCAGGGGCTTCTTTTCCGGCGACGGCGAGGCGTGACGGAGCTCGACAGCGGCCAAACTCCAGCAAGGGGTGGCAGCAACTTGGCAGCAAGGAGAGTGGGCAGCGGCAAAAAAAAGAAGAGGGGTGGTGGTGGCTAAGGGGGAGAGTTATATTTATAAGGGGGAAAAAGAGATAGGGTGGCTAAGGTTTTAGCTACCCAATTATCCAAGGGCTGAGATTTAATTTTAAAATAGGTGGGAGCTAGGGGCTGGGATTTTATTATTTATTTTCCACCAATGGCTGAGATTAAATGGAAAATAAAATCCCACAAAAGTCTAGAAGGGGGGTGGGTAGGCCCCCCCCCCTTAGTGGGCTGCGGCTAAAGGGTGGGGCCCATTAGGGTTCCCCCCCTAAGTGGTGCGGCCAAATTAGGGGGGGTTCCCCCCAAATGTGGGGAAAAATCCCCCTAGGGGAAATTTGGGGAAAATCAGGAAAATTGGGAAAAATTTGGAAAATTAGGGGAGAGGGGAATTTGGGGCAAAATTGGGGAATTTTGGGGAAATTGGGGTGGCCCAATTTGGCTATTTTATTTATATTTTTTCTTTTTCTTTTTATTTCTTTTCCTTTTTTATTTATTTCCATTATTTTCTATTTTTATTCCCTTTACTATTTTATTTGCTTCCATACTCCTCTCTTTATTTCTTCTTCCTTTTTAAATGCTTCTCTATATGAAAAATGTATGCAATGCATGGTAGAAATTTTTGAGGGTGTTACAAACCTACCCCCCTTAAAATGAATCTCGCCCTCGAGATTCGATAGGGTGGAGAAGATATGAGGGAATTCCGCCTTGAGATCTTCCTCACGTTCCCATGTAGTTTCAGTTTTCGTGTGATGGCTTCATTGTACCTTGAACCAACAGATTACTCTGTTCCTCGTGACCCTTTCCTTTACGTCCAAGATTTTGATGGGGTGTTCAGCGTAGGTAAGATCCTCCTGAAGTTCTAGCTCATCCATCGGTACATGTTCTTCCGGTACTCTGGGCACTTCTTGAGCTGGGATACGTGAAATACATCGTGCACGTCGGAGAGGTGCATTGGAAGCTCTATTTGATAGGCTACCTCTCCTTGCTTACCCAAAATCTTGAATGGCCTGATGTAGCAAGGTGCTAGCTTGCCTTTGACGTTGAACCGTCGTTGGCCTCGGATAGGCGACACCTTAAGATACATCAAGTCTCCAACTTCGAATATCAAACTCCTTCGCCTTTTGTCCACATAGCCCTTTTGTCATGACTGAGCGGCCTTCAAGTTTTCACGTATCGTTTGGACTTGCTTTCCGAAGTCTTCCAGCACTTTGGGTCCAAATACTTGGCTTTCTCCGGTGTCATTCCAGAATAGCGGTGTTCTACACCGTCTACCATACAATGCTTCGAAAGGTGATGTAACACCCTCAATTTCACTACCATGCATTGCATACATTTTTCATGTAGAGAAGTATTCAGAAAGAAGTAGAAATGGAGAAAGAATCATATAAATGGAGAAAGAACCATAGAAATGGAGAAAGAACCATAGAAATGGAGAAGGGAATATAGAAATGGCGAAAGGAACATAGAAATGGATAGAAATGGAAATAAGATAGCTGAATTGAGCCATCCCAAATTTCACCACCAAATTTCCCCCTTCCCGAAAATTTCCAAATTCTTCCCAATTTTTCCTGATTTTCCCCAAAATTCCCCTAGGGGGAATTTCCCCCAAACTTGCGGGATTTTTCCCCCAAATTGGCTGCACCAATTAAAGGGGAGACCCCTTGGCCGCAGCCCTTGAGGGGGGGCCCTAGTCCCCCTCTAGGACTCTTTGGTGAAGTCCCCCACCTCTAGGACTCTTTGGTTGAGTCCCCTAACTTTAGGACTCTTTGTTTCCACCCCTAGGACTGTTTGGTTGAGTCCCATATTTCTAGGACTCTTTGTTTCCACCCCTAGGACTCTTTGGTTGAGTCCCATACTCCTAGGACTCTTTGTTTCCACCCCTAGGACTCTTTCCCCCCTTATAAATATAACCCCACCCTCTGGACGCACCCCTCTCTCTTCTGGTCGCCACCCCTTTGCTTCTGCATTGGCTGCCGTCGAAACTCTGCCCCGCCTCGCCGTCGCCAGAGAAGAAGACCCCTGCTGCCAAGCCCTGGCCACAGCCCTATTCTTCTCCACAGTAAAACCCCAACTGCTGCCATTGCAAGGGAAAAAGTCCAGCTACAAGGAGGAGAAGAGAAAGGAGAGAGGTAGGTCCCCGTTACTCCTCTTACGACGTCGCCGCTGTTTCTACGCACCCGTTTTCTTTGTCCCATTCGAGCAGAAATTTCTGCGTGTGGACAAATCATGTTTTGGTCGATTTCTGAAGGTGGAATTGATCTACATCTTGTGTCAAGATCATCACCACGCCCACACTTGATCCCAGCAACCTTGATCACCATAAAACCCCATGGAAGCCCATTAAAACATGCAAGAACACGTACAAACTGGTTTTATAAAACTCCACCGTAGGATTTGCATTCATCCACCTCATTGCATGTTAAGTAAAGATTGTGCATGATAATTGATTGCTGTAAATCTTGTATGTGGGTGTTCGTGAGTAGAAGGCAAGCTCAAGAGGCCGTCTACGATGAACTACAGCACCAAGACTTTGAGATGCTTGAGCAACACGAACCACGGGAGCAAGGCAAGTCCCACTTGACCATATTGATCCCATGTTTTGAAACTGTTTTGTTTGAGAAAACTCGTATGCTTGAGTCAAATTGATGGGACACCCTTTTATAGGAATTTACTAGTTTTGTTAACCATCCTTGTCGTCGGGAATGTTGATGAGTCGGGTATGGTCGTTTTTCATTTTTGCTTCACTTAACTTACGGGATACGGGAAGCTGAAATAAACATGTCTAGCTACTGCCCTCATGTGAATAATGATGATAAGAACTTGATGATGTTAATGAGCATGGAATCGGGGATATCTAGGCAAGTTTGGTTCGTGGATGTTGCCGAATGAGATGGTGGTTTATTTACCGTAGACCTAAGGACCGATTCATGCGAGCAAATGCCAGGAAAACAGTGTCACCACAAGGCCAAATATGGGTGCGGCTTAGCTGACTAATTAGGTGTGTTGCTAGCTTGTTATGGACCGTTGGATGGCGCGGGGAATGGGAGTCAATAGGGACTGCCCTGGGAACTGCATGGCACAAGAGGGGGCCCGTGGGTGGGAGAATGGAGATTCGAGCCTGCCGGTGAAACCTCAGTGGGTCCGTACATCCTAGTAGCCCCTTTGTAAAGGCTATTTTGTGATCTCTTGGCCATACACTGTAACACCCCAAAATCCTGTTAAGAGGGGAATTTAAAAATTTTTGGACGTATTGCATGTGGTGCAGAAATTCAAATTTTGTTTGGAATTCAAATTCAAACCAGAAAAGAAATGGAAAAAGAAAAAGAAAAAAACAGAAAACCCGGCCAGTGGGCCGAAACCCACCAGCCGGCCCACCTCGCCCCCGCGCCAGCCGCAGCCGCGCGCCCGTTTTCTTCTCACTGACGTGTGGGGCACGCCATCTTCTTCCTCCTCGCGCGCGTGCTCGGCCGACCCGGACTCCTCTCTCCCCCCGAATCGAAACCACCCCGGATACCCGCGTATCCCAGCTGAATTTCGGTTCTGGACGACTCCAGCTCGATTACAACCGAATGCCGCCCTTCCCCGGCTATATAAACACCGGCATCGTCCCGATTTTCATCCGCGATTGGCTGTTTTTCCTCCCGGTGAGAACCGAAGCTCCGATCACCGTTTTCTCTCGATCTTTGCTCGGGTTCTCTGATCTAACGCGCCGATCGTGTTCCACCGCCTCCGGGGAATCACGCAGGTGCAGAAAACTCGGTGGTTTGCGCTTCAAACACAGTACCGACGAGCATCGCCGTGAATTCACCTCAGACCTCGTCGCCGACCGCCTTCCAGGACCTCCGAGCTCAAGAAAAACCCCGAGGTGAGATCCCCGACCTCCCCTCTACCGATCTATGCCATGAAATCCCAGTTTTAGGAAGAATTGATGAAGATCCGAAGTTTTCCGGCGAGATCGCCGCCTCCCGCCGCCGCGCGCCGCCGGCCAGCGCCGCCCGCGCTCGGTCAGAGCGACTTGGCCGCTTGTGCGCCGTCTATTTTAAATCGCACGGTGGAATTGAAATCCCCGCGTACCGGTTCGACGTTATAATCTGAGCCGTCTATTTTAAATTGGACGGTCCACGTCAGCCCCGCGTTATAAAGACCGGGATTCTTACACGCTACCCCCTGGGGATCTCGGAAAATACGAGCTAGCCCCGGAAACTTATGATCTAGCCCCTGGAACTTCAGAAATTCATGTAAATTCAATTAAAAATCAGTTTTAGCCCCTGGACATAATAAAAATTTGCAAAACCCCTCTGTTATGCATAGTTAGGCCCCTGGAAATTCTTAAAATAATAAATTAGACCCTGTAGTAGGGTGAACTTAACTTTTTAACCCTATATGATGTTTAATTTAGAAATTTGAATGTGTGACTAGGATTTAAATTTAAAAGGAAATACAAACACATTGTATATTCAAGTTTAAACTCTACTAACACTTGGAAAACTTTAGAATGAACTAAAAATAAATTTTAGGCTGAAATGAAATCTGTTTGGGTGTGTTCATGTTTATTAGTTCTAGGAACACATTTTTAGGTTAATAAATAATTTTGAAAATGGGTAAAACAGATTTAATTAGTTCACATCAGAGGAGAAGTTCAAAAATATATTATTTAATATTTTATATCAGAACCTATTCTGTTTAGATGAGGTGTCTTACTTTTTTCATAATAGAGTTCATATTTAGGCATAGGAAATAAATCTGAAAATATAGCAACTAGGTATGCATAACTAGAAAATGATAAATGAAGTTTCCAAATCCAAAGATTTCAGTTTAGGATTTGGTAGAGGATCTGAAAACCCATTTGAAGTAGGAAAATACCTTTCATACATAATTGGTAGCTAAGATGTGTATCAATGGAATATAAGGAATTTGTTCAAATTTGAAATTCATATATAGTGTGCAAACATAAATCTGAATACCAAAAGTTAGAAATCATATGCACATGTTTAAAAGTGCATGTAAGCCAAAAATCAACACGCATAGAGTAACCACAACACTTAGAAAATGAGAATGACTTACATAGATGTGAATGTGTGGTTGTATGAAGTGAAAGTGTGAACTATGTCTTATGGATTGTTGTTTTCTTTTGTTATGTGTGTTGGCATGAATATAACCTGCCCTAGAGCAAGTTCTTCCCTTCCAAGACCAAGACTTTCCATTCTCAGAGCAGCAAGAAGAAGGCAAGTGTCCTTGACAACTTTGTTCCTATGCTAGGATGTGTAGATAGAATTATTTGCATTGTCAATTGAAATATGAAACCCATGCTAGGAAGTTTCCCTAGAATTGCATTACCTTGTTTTCCTTGTAGCTTGGGTTGGGATTTGCTTTATTATGTCATTCATTCATATTACTTATGCTTAGCCATGCTTAGAAAGGGGATAAGTGGGATGTGATATCATCAACTTGTTGACCTTATTCTTGAATGAGATATTATGAGTTATGTAGAGGTAGGGATCAAGGCAAGTTGGATGTTTTGGTTGTTGCTGGGTGCACGAGACTCGGGTTTGTGTTTAGTACTTGCCTGGATTCTAAGGACCGGTTCATGAAGCATGTAACCTGGCTTTACCGTGCCAACCACATGCTGAGATGGGGCAGCTTGGCTAATTAATTAGGTGTATCCCCGGCGTAGTATGGGTGTGTTGGATGGTGCGGGGAATAGGTTTCAGCTGGACTACCACATGAACCGCAAGGCTCAAGAGGGGGCCACTGCAGCGGGGTTGGAGCCTCTTGTATGCTGTTAGGGGTGAAACCTCAGTGGGCCCATGCTCCTCAGGAATCCCTTTGTAAAGGCTTCGTAGTGATCTCCTGGCTACACACCTGGGAAGTGTGAATGTGGTTCGTAGCCACAGGCATAATGGAGGTTCTTTTAGTCCACCCGACAACGGGGGATGAAATCACTACATGTGGGTACATTGGTGCAAACTCTGCAGAGTCAAAACTGTCATGACAGCCGTTCTCACGGTCAAGAGCGGCTTGGACTTATTCATGATTAGAGGATGATGACTTTGGAAGTTGTGGATGTTAAGCGGGTAGCTTAACATTGGGAATGATGTTATGGTTATGATGATGGGATGGGAGATTGGGACCATTTCACCTATGTGGTAATGTAGGTGCTTAATAAGCTAAGGTGATAGGTATTAATTGCGTAGTGCTTTAACCATGAGTTCAACCTCTCCTAGCTCTAGCCATTAATGACAAAATTTTCCCACACTTGCTGAGTACCATCGGTACTCAAACTTGCATATTTGTTAGTTTATATTTCTGCTCAGGTCAAGAGAATGATGTGGTGTTTAATGATCAAGACTTCGAACCCGAAGAAGGTTTCTAGGTTCATGGAGTCACCCGGGCAACGCCTGTGACGGAGCCCACAAGAATAATATTCCGCTGTTATTTTATTTACTTGTTATGATCTTATTATCGTCCATCGAGACATATGCTATGTAAGACTTATTTATATCCGACACCTGGCTTGTAATAAATGATGCTTCACTATTTGTCATCACATGTATGAGAAAATGACCCTGGCATACATGTGATATTCACTCGGTTGTTCTTCGGAGAAACCGGGTGTGACAGAAGTGGTATCAGAGCCAAGGTTGCCCGTAGGAACGTGGACCTAGGTAGAAATGGACGTATTTAAGGACCCTATTTTCTTAAAAAACTATTTTACAAGGTGTGGGTTGAGAAGTGTTATTTAATGGGGTCACTTTCTTCATCTTACCCCAACTTTTATTCAAAATAGGATTTTTGTTTAAAATTTTATCTAACTTAAGTTTAAATGCTTTATGTTTTAGATGGTTTGCATGATCCACACCGCCCGCAAGTCCACCGGAGGGAGAGTTCCCGTAGTTGCCCTTGCCCTGAGAGAGGAGAACCATCCGGTGACGTATCTTTCCTACGGATTGGCTGTAGGAGGCTTGTTGCGCCATCTTCGACGCATGCTCCAAGCCGCCGGCAATACGGGCAAGATAATCATACACTATAGCTCCACCCGGACCATCCGTGAGAAGCGGGAAGAATGGAGTTCAGAAATGAGGAATATCCACGGAAATCAGCTGCTTAAGATCCACCGCTCTCCAGCTTGTCGAGCGACACAGGTCGATGCGGAGAAGGATGTCACCTGGGAGGCAATCACCTGCCAGAGTCACATCTATCGCCGCCACCTGGACAGGACTGAGTACATGTATGTCCTCCAGCGTGAGAGTGGTACAACGGAGTACAAGTACCCGCCAGTGCAGCAAGGGACTCCCCATGAGCACATGGACCTGTGCTTGGAGGATGCTGCTATGCTCAGCACCCGACTGCAGGAGTGTCAGCAGGAGCTTCAGGATACTCGTGACACCCTGAAGAAGACCGAGGCATTGCTCCGAGCCAGCTTGAGGGCGAGAGAAAGAGGAGATGGGAATGAACTGTGTGTCACCATGAATGACACATGGACTCCTGACTCCCCAGATCGCCGGGCGATCAGGCGTCGTCGCACTTCTCCACCAGCAGCCTCCCCACCCAAAGCGGAGTCAGAAGGCAGCCGCAATAATGAGGAAGATCCCGAGGAGCCAGCTCAGTGATACGAGTCATGTAGAGTCCTTCCCCATAGTTCAGCAGGTTATCGGCTAGGCGAGTCAATACCTTAGTTAATAGTGTGTCAATGTGTGGTATGTGACGTGAGTTGTAGAAGCCATGAGCAATTGTCCACAACCTCGTATTCAGGTTGTTTTGCTTTGATGTGTGAACCCCTATGAAATTAATAGTGCATTTCTTTTTGCGTGAGACATGAACCCTCAGAAAATATAAATACAACAAGGCCTCAATGTTACAAAGTGTAAACAAGTAAAATTGGTAAGATAATGCGTAATGCTTTAAAATTGACATTTGGTTGATCATGATAGATGGCCGGAAGAGGAAATGGTCATGGTGCCAACCCCGCCAACAACAACGATGAGGCCGGCAACCCTCATCTTTCTGGAGGCCAAGACAGGGGTGGTCGCCGTGAAGGAGTTGATCCCATCCACCAAATGCTTGAGAATCAAAATCAGCCCATCCAGAACCTGACTCGAGTGGTGGCCAACTTGCACCAAGCTCCACCTCCACAAGCTGCACCACGCCAACCAAGGTTGAGTGAGTTTCTAGGGACTCAACCTCCAAAGTTTGCAAGTGCTGCTGAACCCCTGGAGGCAGACGACTGGCTAAAGACCATTGAGAGCTAGATGAGGATCATACAATGCCAAGGGTATGAGAGGGTGCTGTTTGCTTCTCACCAATTGCATGGACCTGCCGCTGATTGGTGGACCGCTTACGTGGCCGCCCATCATGACCCCGAGAATATCACTTGGGAAGAGTTCAAGCGTAGCTTCCGCAACCATTACATACCAAGGGGTGAACTTAAAAACAAGAGAAAGGAGTTCTTGGGACTGCAGCAAGGAAACATGACGGTGAGGGAATACCTCACTAAATTCACCCAACTATCCCGTTATGCACCACGGGACATAGAGACTGATGAGCAGAAACAGGATTGCTTCGTGGAAGGACTTACAGCAGAAATGCAGTGTGCAATGTCCTCCAACGAGTATGAAAGTTTCCAAAAGATGGTGGACAGAGCATTTGTTGTGGAAAGGAAGCTGAAGGCCTTGGAAAATGAAAACAAGAGGAAGGTCGGATGGTCACACCAAGCCTCGGGTAGCAACACCCGCCCACGTCTGATGCAGCAATCCGCAGGGCAGACGAGCCGTGCTGCGGTACCCTACTCAGCACCGAGAGGGTACAACCCGAACTTCAGGCCTCCGGCAGCAGCAGCACCACCACAACGTCAGTTTGTACAGCAGCCTCGCCCTACATATCAACCTCGACCAGCAGTACAAGGACCCCCAAATCAACCCCAAGACAACAAAGGCCAGGCACCTAAGGTTGGGGTGCAATGCTTTAACTGTGGTGAAGTGGGGCACTACGCCCATAAGTGCCCAAAGAAGAAGCCCGTGCAGCCGCAACAGCAGAATGTGATGCGAGGACGGGTGAACCACGTGACCATGGAAGAAGCGCAAGAGGCACCTGACGTGGTAGTTGGTAAGTTTCCTGCCAATTTACACATTGCAACCTTGTTGTTCGATTCTGGTGCTACCCACTCGTTCATTGCCCAAGGGTTTGTTAAGAAGCATGATCTAGCAACAACACAAATGAACCATATGCTAGCAGTAAACTCTCCAGGTGGAGAAATAAGGACAAGACGAGTGTGCCCCAATGTGAATCTAGACATTAATGGGGTAGTATTTACTGCCAACCTCATAGTGATAGATTCACAAGGGATAGATATTATTTTGGGCATGGATTGGTTGACCAAACATAAGGGAATCATCCATTGTTCGACCAGAACGGTGGAACTAACTCACCCTAATGGCACAAGAGTAAAGTTCATAACAATACAAGAGCATAGGAGGGACATTAAATTAAATCAAGTTGAGGTGAAAGTGGAGGAGATCAGGATTATCAAAGAACACCCCAGACGTTTTTCCGGAGGAGTTGCCAGGTATACCTCCCGATCGTGAAGAGGAATTCGCGATTGAGCTAGTGCCTGGAACAGCTCCGATATACAAGAGACCTTATCGGATGGACTCCAAGCAACTGGGAGAACTCAAGGATCATTTAAGGGAATTGACAGGGAAGGGGTACATTCGTCCTAGTTCCTCACCATGGGGAGCTCCAGTGATATTTGTGCCCAAGAAGGACGGAACCCAAAGGTTATGCGTAGACTACCGTGCCTTGAATGAGGTAACCATCAAGAACAAGTACCCATTACCCCGCATTGAAGACTTGTTCGATCAGTTGAGGGGAGCTTGTGTGTTCTCGAAAATTGATCTCAGGTCGGGATACCACCAACTTAAGATAAGGCAAACTGATATTCCAAAGACAGCTTTCGTATCTCGGTACGGACTGTATGAATACACCGTCATGCCTTTCGGGCTAACTAATGTCCCGGCATACTTCATGTATCTCATGAACAAGGTATTCATGGAATATCTGGACAAATTTGTGGTAGTTTTCATAGATGACATTCTCGTCTTCTCCAAAGATGAAGAAGAACATGAGAAACATCTAAGGTTGGTGTTGCAAAAGCTGAGAGAACATCAACTATATGCCAAGTTGAGCAAGTGTGAGTTTTGGCTGAAGAGAGTTCCCTTCTTAGGACATATAATCTCAGAGGGAGGAATCTCCGTAGATCCCGCCAAGATTGAGGATGTACAGAAGTGGAAGACCCCTGAGAATGTCGGGGAAGTTCGAAACTTCTTGGGATTGGCTGGATACTATCAACGGTTTATTGAGGGATTCTCCAAGATCTCGAGACCCCTCACCAAACTGTTGGAGAAGGGAATCACATTCACATGGACGCCGCAGTGCGAGACGAGTTTTCAGGAGCTAAAGAAAAGATTGACAATAGCCCCAGTGCTAGTTATGCCAGATATGCAGAAGAACTTTTCGGTGTACTGCGATGCCTCTGGAAACGGGTTGGGATGCGTTCTCATGCAAGAAGGGCATGTCATGGCTTATGCATCCCGGCAGCTCCGGAAACACGAGAAGAACTATCCTATGCATGACCTAGAACTAGCCGCAGTGGTACACGCGTTGAAAATTTGGCGGCACTACTTGATGGGGAAGAGGACAGAGATATATATGGATCATAAGAGTTTAAAGTACATTTTCACACAGCCAGATCTCAACCTCAGACAAAG
The DNA here is from genome assembly GCA_030760725.1 of Neostapfia colusana. NCBI lineage: Eukaryota > Viridiplantae > Streptophyta > Magnoliopsida > Poales > Poaceae > Neostapfia > Neostapfia colusana. Next base: position 33,555,552 of record JASWHV010000009.1, on the reverse strand, counting down.
AAGATGGTTAGAGCTAATCAATGACTTTGATGTGGGCATCAACTATCATCCTGGGAAAGCGAACGTCATGGTAGATGCTTTAAGTCGGAAAGTGCAGGTCAATAGGTTGAGCTTGAAGGACATGCCTGCAGAATTGAAGGACGATGTTATAAGACTCAATCTATGCCTGGTGAATAGTGGTGAAGCCATCGTCATGGAAGTGGACTCCACATTAGAACAAGACATACGCGATGGTCAAAAGAATGATGAGAAGATACAAGAAATCCGACAACTCATCAAGGAAAATAAAGCCCCTGGTTTCAGAGAGGATGAACAAGGTACGGTGTGGCACGGGAAAAGGATCTGTGTGCCTGAAGTAAAGGAGATCCGTGAATTGATTTTGAAGGAGGCTCACGATTCCGACTATTCCATTCATCCTGGGAGTACGAAGATGTACCAGGACCTCAAGAGCAGGTATTGGTGGTATGGCATGAAGCGAGATGTCGCGGAACATGTTGCCCTATGTGACACATGTCAGTTGGTGAAAGCGGAACATCAACGACCCGCGGGATTATTGCAACCACTCAAAGTGCCTGAATGGAAATGGGAAGAAATCGGTATGGATTTCATAATGGGTTTGCCTAGGACCCAATCAGGATATGATTCGATATGGGTCATCATCGACAGGCTAACCAAGATAGCTCATTTCATCCCCGTGAAAGAAAGCTACAGCGGATCCAAATTGGCAGAGTTGTACATGTCAAGGATCGTGTGTTACCATGGAGTGCCAAAGAAGATAGTGTCGGATCGAGGGACACAATTCACCTCAAGGTTTTGGCAGAAGTTGCATGAACCATGGGAACCCATCTCAATTTTAGTTCTGCCTATCATCCCCAAACTGACGGGCAGACGGAAAGAACCAATCAGATCCTTGAGGATATGCTGAGAGCATGCGCACTCAAAAAACAATCGGAGATGGGATAAGAACTTACCGTATGCGGAGTTCTCCTATAACAACAGCTATCAGGCTAGTATGAACATGTCACCGTTTGAAACTTTGTATGGGAGGAAGTGCAGAACTCCCCTATTTTGGAACCAAACGGGGGAAAGTAAAGTGTTTGGGCCCAAGGTATTACAAGAAGCCGAGGCGAAAGTGAGGGAAATCCGCAACAACCTGACGATAGCACAGACACGACAAAAGAGTTATGCCGATGTACGGAGAAGAGAGCTCGTTTTCAACGTGGGGGACTATGTCTACCTCAAGGTGTCCCCTATCCGAGGACTTCATCGGTTCAAGGTGAAAGGGAAGTTATCACCTCGATACATCGGACCCTTTCAAGTTCTGGAGAGGAAAGGCGGAGTGGCATATCAACTGGATCTACCGGCTCACCTATCGAATGTGCATGACGTATTCCATGTGTCACAGCTCAAGAAATGTCCGAGGACGCCTGAAGAGATGTTACCCATGAATGAGGTTGACGTAGCCGAGGATCTGTCTTATGCCGAGCAACCGGTCAAGGTTTTGGAGACAATGGAACGCCTCACAAGAAATAAAAGAATCCGGATGTGCAAGGTGCAGTGGAAGCATCACTCGGAAGAGGAAGCCACATGGGAGCGAGAAGACGAGCTTAAGGCACAATTTCCGGAATTGTTTTCCTAGGACCACCAATCTCGAGGACGAGATTTCTTTTTAGGGGGATAGAGCTGTAACACCCCAAAATCCTGTTAAGAGGGGAATTTAAAATTTTTTGGATGTATTTCATGTGGTGCAGAAATTCAAATTTAGTTTGGAATACAAATTCAAATTCAAACCAGAAAAGAAATGGAAAAAGAAAAAAAAAACAGAAAACCCGGCTAGTGGGCCGAAACCCACCAGCCGGCCCACCTCGCCCCCGCGCCAGCCGCAGCCACGCGCCCGTTTTCTTCTCACTGACGTGTGGGGCCCGCCATCTTCTTCCTCCTCACGCGCGCACTCGGCCGACCCGGACTCCTCTCTCCCCCCGAATCGAAACCACCCCGGATACCCGTGTATCCCAGATGAATTTTGGTTCTGGACGACTCCAGCTCGATCACAACCGAACGCCGCCCTTCCCCGGCTATATAAACACCGGCATCGTCCCGATTTTCACCCGCGATCGGCTGTTTTTCCTTCCGGTGAGAACCGAAGCTCCGATCACCGTTTTCTCTCGATCTTTGCTCGGGTTCTCTGATCTAACGTGCCGATCGTGTTCCACTGCCTCTGGGGAATCACGCAGGTGCAGAAAACTCGGTGGTTTGCGCTTCAAACACAGCGCCGACGAGCATCGCCGTGAATTCACCTCGGACCTCGTCGCCGACCGCCTTCCAGGACCTCCGAGCTCAAGAAAAACCCCGAGGTGAGATCCCCGACCCCCCCTCTACCGATCTATGCCATGAAATCCCAGTTTTAGGAAGAATTGATGAAGATCCGAAGTTTTCCGGCGAGATCGCCGCCTCCCTCCGCCGCGCGCCGCCGGGCAGCGCCGCCCGCACTCGGTCAGAGCGACGTGGCCACTTGTGCGCCGTCTATTTTAAATCGCACGGTGGAATTGAAATCCCCGCTTACCTATTCGACGTTATAATCTGAGCCGTCTATTTTAAATCGGACGGTCCACGTCAGCCCCGCGTTATAAAGACCGGGATTCTTACGCGCTACCCCCTGGGGATCTCAGAAAATACGAGCTAGCCCCAAAAACTTCTGATCTAGCCCCTAGAACTTCAGAAATTCATGTAAATTCAATTAAAAATCAGTTTTAGCCCCTGGACTTAATAAAAATTAGCAAAACCCCTCTGTTATGCATAGTTAGGCCCCTGGAGATTCTTAAAATAATAAATTAGACCCTATACTAGGGTGAACTTAACTTTTTAACCCTATATGATGTTTAATTTAGAAATTTGAATGTGTGACTAGGATTTAAATTTAAAAGGAAATACAAACACATTGTAAATTCAAGTTTAAACTCTACTAACACTTGGAGAACTTTAGAATGAACTAAAAATAAATTTTAGGCTGAAATAAAATCTGTTTGGGTGTGTTCATGTTTATTAGTTCTAGGAACACATTTTTAGGTTAATAAATAATTTTGAAAATGGGTAAAACAGATTTAAATTAGTTCACATCAGAGGAGAAGTTCAAAAATATATTATTTAATATTTTATATCAGAACCTATTCTGTTTAGATGAGGTGTCTTACTATTTTCATAATAGAGTTCACATTTAGGCATAGGAAATAAATCTTAAAATATAGCAACTAGGTATGCATAACTAGAAAATGATAAATGAAGTTTCCAAATCCAAAGATTTCAGTTTAGGATTTGGTAGAGGATCTGAAAACCCATTTGAAGTAGGAAAATACCTTTCATGCATAATTGGTAGCTAAGATGTGTATCAATGGAATATAAGGAATTTGTTCAAATTTGAAATTCATATACAGTGTGCAAACATAAATCTGAATACCAAAAGTTAGAAATCATATGCACATGTTTAAAAGTGCATGTAAGCCAAAAATCAACACACATAGAGTAACCACAACACTTAGAAATGAGAATGACTTACATAGATGTGAATGTGTGGTTGTATGAAGTAAAAGTGTGAACTATGTCTTATGGATTGTTGTTTTCTTTTGTTATGTGTGTTGGCATGAATAGAACCTGCCCCAGAGCAAGTTCTTCCCTTCCAAGACCAAGACTTTCCATTCTCAGAGCAGCAAGAAGAAGGCAAGTGTCCTTGACCACTTTGTTCCTATGCTAGGATGTGTAGATAGAATTATTTGCATTGTCGATTGAAATATGAAACCATGCTAGGAAGTTTCCCTAGAATTGCATTACCTTGTTTTCCTTGTAGCTTGGGTTGGGATTTGCTTTATTATGTCATTCATTCATATTACTTATGCTTAGCCATGCTTAGAAAGGGGATAAGTTGGATGTGATATCATCAACTTGTTGACCTTATTCTTGAATGAGATATTATGAGTTATGTAGAGGTAGGGATCAAGGCAAGTTGGATATTTTGGTTGGTGCTGGGTGCACGAGACTCGGGTTTGTGTTTAGTACTTACCTGGATCCTAAGGACCGGTTCATGAAGCATGTAACCTGGCTTTACCGTGCCAACCACATGCTGAGATGGGGCAGCATGGCCAATTAATTAGGTGTATCCCTGGCGTAGTATGGGTGTGTTGGATGGTGTGGGGAATAGGTGTCAGCTGGACTACCATATGAACCGCAAGGCTCAAGTGGGGGCCACTGCAGCGGGGTTGGAGCCTCTTGTATGCTGTTAGGGGTGAAACCTCAGTGGGCCCACGCTTGTCGGGAATCCCTTTGTAAAGGCTTCGTAGTGATCTCCTGGCTACACACCTGGGAAGTGTGAATGTGGTACGTATCCACTGGCATAATGGAGGTTCTTTTAGTCCACCCGGCAACGGGGGATGAAATCACTACATGTGGGTACAGTGGTGCAAACTCTGCAGAGTCAAAACTGTCATGACAGCCGTGCTCACGGTCAAGAGCGGCTTGGACTTATTCATGATTAGAGGATGATGACTTTGGAAGTTGTGGATGTTAAGCGGGTAGCTTAACATTGGGAATGATGTTATGGTTATGATGATGGGATGAGAGATTGGGACCATTTCACCTATGTACTAATGTAGGTGCTTAATAAGCTAAGGTGATAGGTATTAATTGCGTAGTGCTTTAACCATGAGTTCAACCTCTCCTTGGACTAGCCATGCATGACAAAATTTTCCCACACTTGCTGAGTACCATCGGTACTCAAACTTGCATATTTGTTGGTTTATATTGCTGCTCAGGTCAAGAGAATGATGTGGTGTTTAATGATCAAGACTTCGAACCCGAAGAATGTTTCTAGGTTCATGGAGTCACCCGGGCAACGCCTGTGACGGAGCCCACAAGAATAATATTCCGCTGCTATTTTATTTACTTGTTATGAACTTATTATCGTCCATCGAGACATATGCTATGTAAGACTTATTTATATTCAACACCTGGCTTGTAATAAATGATGCTTCACTATTTGTCATCACATGTATGAGAAAATGACCCTGGCATACATGTGATATTCACTCGGTTGTTCTTCGGAGAAACCGGGTGTGACATACACCGACGGTTGTGTACTGGTATAATGGAGGTTCTTTCTAGTTGCCGACGGGTGATGAAATCACAAACTTGTGGGTAAAGTGGTGCCACCTCTGCAGAGTGTAAAACTATCATGATAGCCGCGCTTCCGGTCACAAGCACCTGGCCAACTTCCATGATTCGAGGCAAAACTTGGGATGGATGGTTATGGTATGGTCATTGGGATTGGTTTTGGGACTGTTTTGAGTCATGAAAATGAGTTTGGTTTCGGTTATATGAATATGAGATGGTTATGAATATTTATGAGTATAAGATGAACTTGAGAAAGATTAATGGCTGGTTGAGACTTGATAATTGGTGAATTATGATGAAGGAATGTTGATTAAATACTTGGTTCACCTAGAGATTGTTGCTGTTTTTACCATGTTTGTGAAATAAAATTTGCTTGCTTCAATGAGCCTTTTTATTTCCTACCTTGTTGTAAGCTACATGTCATACTTTTCCCGCACTTGCTGCGTATGACATGTACTCACCCTTGCATTACCACATATACGTCAGCTACAGGAGAAGAATACTTTGAGGAAATGTGGAGTACTAGGCGTGCGCACTACCGTCAACATGCCTGTGGAGTTGAAGATTGGAGCCTGCTGTCTTAGTCATTTTTCCGCTGTCGTTTTGAGTCTTTCGCTGCAAGAAGAAGTTAGATATTCATGAGTGAGACATTGAGTCATTGTAATAAAGTACTTAAACACTATTTATTCATGGTTATATTCTGAATTCAGTTTGTGGTTATATTCTTATTCTCTAAAGTTTCTCACGTCTTATTTATAGATGTCGGTGACTAGTAGCACAGCACGCATAAGGACTCATCCATCACCACGTGGTAGTGTACTTAACCCCATTGAGGTGTCCGATGGACCATATTGGAAGGAGGTGAAGATGGAACCTCATGATGAAGATGAAGTCAATAGCTCTATGCATGAGGAAGAAGACCCAGAAGAGGTGTAACCATTCGAAGACAGCATGGAAGATGATCCACAAGAACGGCATTGGTACGCACCTCAGGAGGACTTTCACGCGGGCTTACACACCGTGGAGCCTCATGAAGCTATGTCGGAAGGAGATGGGTCCGAAGAAGAGCCACCCCTTGCTGAGACTAATAATGAAGGTGATGAATGGGCCAACCGTTCAGTTGAAGAATTTCGGTCCGACGGAATGGAAGGAGGACACATATCCAAGAAGCTCAAAGAATTTCTGGATTGCTGCAGCCTATACCCAGAATACCTTTTCAAGAAAGTCCATCGTCTCGGACATGAAGAGTGGAAGGCTGAGGTAACCATCCTATCTAACGGTAGGGTTGTCACTCGACACTTCACACCCACATGGAGAGCTACAAGGGCAGAAGCTATTCATGATGCTGCATGGGATGCACTCACCGGACTGTGCTACGCCTTCCGTGAGCAGCTTGAGAACACTACTTTTGAGCTGCACCCATATCAGAAGAGTGGTATAAGGGAGATCATTGGACCCCATGGAGGAGCTCTTTCCAACCAACAAGCTGCTGACAAGTCTCAGAGGTTGCTCGTGGAGTTAGGAAACATCTATGCAAGCGCAAAGAAGAGATCCGTTACCTCTGTAAGAAGCTGTACTTGCTGGAAAACAGGAGGAGACTCGTGCCAACGTGGGAGCAAATGGAGGACCAGCGTCATCTATCCCTACATGGACTGCCGACTCACCATTGTGTGCGCTCATATATGGACCACCCCCATCACACGGCGAGAACAGCACCGGTTCTCAAGATTAAGTTTAGGATTCCCATTGAATAAGCTATGATAGGAATGTTTAGATCGTAGTAAGTCAAATAGGAGTGGTGTGCAGAAAGTTTTATGATGATTGCTTGTGTTTGTGTGCTGGTGTGAGTTGTGGGACGCTTCGGCGAATGTCCATATCCACACATAGTAGAGAGATGTGAGATGCTTCGGCACATGTTCACATCCTTATATAGGTTCATACACCTTGATGCATATAGTTAGGAAATCACTTCTTTCAATTCTGAGTTCTATTCCGAGAGTAAGCATTCAAATAAGGGGGGTAGACTTTCTTGCCAACCTTATTGTCTTGTACTCCCAAGGGATTGACATAATACTTGGAATGGACTGGTTAAGCAAGCACAACGGAGTGATTCAATGTGCTCAGAGGATCGTGCAGTTGACGAGTGGGCACGGTACTCGTATTGAGTTCGAGGCAGCCCAACCTGCAACCGAGAAGGCATTGCTGAACCAGATCGAAGAAGCGACATTGGAAAGCATTTCGGTGGTTCAAGAATATTCAGATGTGTTCCTGGAAGAACTTCAAGGTATGCCACCTGACCGGGACATTGAATTTGCCATTGATTTAGTACCAGGAACTGCACCTATAGCTAAAAGGCCATATAGGATGACTCCTAACGAGTTAGTGGAGCTTAAGAAGCAAATTCAGGAGCAGCTAGAAAAGGGTTTTATACGCCCAAGCTCGTCACCGTGGAGAGCACCCGTGCTCTTCATGGACAAGAAAGATGGGTGGACTATAGGTCTCTCAACGAGGTGACGATCAAGAATAAGTTCCCGCTGCCCCACATAGAGGAATGTTCAATCAAATGAAAGGTACCCGAATTTTCTCCAAGATTGATCTTCGGTCGGGATACTTCCAGCTGAAGATTAAGCCCTCCGACATACCCAAGACTGCATTTTGAACACGGTATGGTTTGTTTGAATATACCGTTATGTCTTTTGGGTTAACGAATGCACCCACATACTTTATGTACCTCACGAATAAGGTCTTCATGGAGTACTTGGACAAGTTCATCGTGGTTTCCATCGATGACATCATGGTGTATTAAAAAGGCAAGGAAGAACATGAAGAGCACTTGAGATTAACGTTGCAGAAACTGCAAGAGCGTCAATTGTATGCTAAGTTCAGCAAGTGTCAATTTTGGCTAAAGGAGATATCGTTCCTAGGCCACATCATCTCCGAGGGAGGAGTATCGGTTGATCCTGGAAAAGTGAGGGATGTTTTGAAGTGGAACCAACCGCAGAATGTGAGGGATATTCGGAGTTTCCTTGGGATGGCTGGATACTACCACCGGTTCATCAAGGATTTCTCCAAAATTGGGAAGCCTATGATGGAATTGTTGATGAAGGGGAAAGCATTTCAGTGGACACCAGCGTGTCAAGAAAGCTTTGAGGAGCTAAAGAAGAGATTAACCACAACGTTGGTTTTGATATTGCTGGACGTGAGCAAGAGCATTGATATATATTGTGAAGCATCAGGACAAGGGCTTGGATGTGTGCTTATGCAAGGGGGACAAGTGGTTGCCTATGCATCGAGGCAATTAAAGAAACATGAGCTGAATTACCCCACACATGACTTGGAACTTGCAGCCGTGGTACATGCCTTGAAGATTTGGAGGCATTACATCCTTGGTCACCGATGTGAGATCTACACGGATCATAAGAGCCTCAAGTATATATTCACGCAAACAGATCTGAATTTGAGGCAACGTCGATGGTGGGAACTCATAAAGGATTATGATGTTGGAATCAACTATCACCCCGGAAAGGCCAATATAGTAGCTGATGCGTTGAGTCGAAAGGGAGCATGTCACCAACTCACGGTTTGGGAGCTGCCACCCGAGCTGCGTAAGGATTTTGAACGATTGCATCTCGGATTCTTGAACGAGATGGAGGTGATAGAACTGAACTCAACGCTGGAACAAGAGATACGAGATGGCCAAGCCATGGATGAGGAATCAAGGAAATCAAGGAAAGAATCCGACAAGGCATAGAAAAGGGTTTCAAGGAAGATGAGAAAGGCACGCTTATGTTAGGGAAAAGGATTTGTGTGCCTAACATGAAGCACATCCGCGACACAATATTAAAGGAGGCACATGACTCGCCTTATTCCATACACCCTGGCTGTACAAAGATGTACAAGGACCTGAAAATAAGCTATTGGTGGGATGGTATGAAAAGCAAAATTGCTGAATACGTTGCCCTATGTGACACGTGCCAACGAGTGAAGGCCGAACATAAAAGACCAGCTGGATTATTGCAGCCGTCAAAAGTACCCGAGTGGAAGTGGGAAGACATCAGCATGGTTTTCATTTTCAGATTTCCACATACTCAGTACGGCTACGACTCCATTTGGGTTATCATGGACCGATTGACGAAAACAGCCCATTTCCTTCCTGTGACAACCAAGTGCACCATCGCACAACTAGCCGAGCTGTATATGGAGTAAATCGTGTGTCGCTATGGAGTTCCGAAGAGGATAGTTTCAGATCGAGGTTCTCAATTTACCTCTAGGTTCTGGAAGAAGCTGCATGAAGCCATGGGTACACGGCTGAATTTCAGCTCCGCATATCACCCGCTAACCGACGGGCAAAATGAGAGGATAAATCAGATTTTGGAAGACATGTTGAGTGCTTGCGCCTTGAAACATGGGCGTAGTTGGGATAAGAGCTTGCCGTATGCTGAATTCTCATACAACAACAGTTACCAAGCCAGCTTGAAGATGTCACCTTTTGAAGCATTGCATGGTAGACGGTGTAGAATGCCGCTGTTCTGGAATGAGACCGGAGAAAGCCAAGTATTCGGACCCGAAGTTCTGCAAGATATCAAAAAGCAAGCCCAAACGATACGTGAACTTGAAGGCCGCTCAGTCACGTCAAAAGGGTTATGCGGACAATAGGCGAAGAAGACTGACCTTCAACATTGGAGACTTCGTGTATCTTAAGGTGTCGCCTATCCGAGGTCAATGACGGTTCAACGTAAAAGGCAAGTTAGCACCTCGCTACATCAGGACATTCAAGATTTTTGGCAAGCGAGGAGAGGTAGCCTATCAACAAGAGCTGCGAACGCACCTCTCCGACGTGCATGACGTATTTCACGTATCCCAGCTCAAGAAGTGCCTAAGAGTACCGGAAGAACAAGTACCGATGGATGAGCTAGAGCTTCAAGAGGACCTGACTTACGCAGAACACCCCGTCCAAATCTTGGATGTAAAGGAAAGATTCACGAGGAATAAAGTGATCCGTTTGTGCAAGGTACAATGGAGCCATCACACGGAAGTCGAAACTAAATGGGAACGTGAGGAAGATCTCAAGGCAGAATTCCCTCATCTTTTCTCCACACTATCGAATCTCGAGGGCGAGATTCATTTTAAGGGGGGTAGGTTTGTAACACCATCAATTTCACTACCATGCATTGCATAAATTTTTATGTAGAGAAGTATTCAGAAAGAAGTACAAATGGAGAAAGAAGCATAGAAATGGAGAAAGAACCATAGAAATGGAGAAAGAACCATAGAAATGGAGAAAGAACCATAGAAATGGAGAAGGGAATATAGAAATGGCGAAAGGAACATAGAAATGGAGAGAAATGGAAATAAGATAGCTGAATTGAGCCATCCCAAATTTCACCATCAAATTTCCCCCTTCCCAAAAATTCCCAAATTCTTCCCAATTTTTCCTGATTTTCCCCAAAATTCCACTAGGGAGAATTTCCCCAACATTTGGGGGGAATTTTCCCCCAAATTGGCCGCACCAATTAAGGGGGAGACCCCTTGGCCGCATCCCTTGAGGGGGGAGCCCTAGTCCCCAACCTCTAGGACTCTTTGGTGAAGTCCCTCACCTCTAGGACTCTTTGGTTGAGTCCCCTACCTTTAGGACTCTTTGTTTCCACCCCTAGGACTCTTTGGTTGAGTCCCATACTTCTAGGACTCTTTGTTTCCACCCCTAGGACTCCTCCACCCCCTGACAGCACCCCTCTCTCTTCTGGTCGCCACCCCTTTGCTGCTGCCTTGGCCGCCGTCGAAACTCTGCCCTGCCTCGCCGTTGCCGGAGAAGAAGACCCCTGCTGCCAAGCCCTGGCCGCAGCCCTATTCTCCTCCACAGTAAAACCCCAGCTGCTGCCATTGCAAGGGAAAAAGTCCAGGTGCAAGGAGGAGAGGAGGAAGAAGAGAGGTAGGTCCCTGTTACCCCTCTTACGACATCGCCGCTGTTTCTACACACCTGTTTTCTTCGCCCCCTTCGAGCAGAAACTTCTGCGTGTGGACAGATCATGTTTTGGTCGATTTTTGACGGTAGAATTGATCTACATCTTGGGTCAAGATCATCACCACGTCCACACTTGATCCCAGCAACCTTGATCACCATAGAACACCATGGAAGCCCATTGAAACATGCAAGAACACGTACAAACTAGTTTTATAAAACTGCACCATAGGATTTGCATTCATCCACCTTATTGCATATTGAGTAAAGATTGTGCATGATAATTGATTGCTGTAATCTTGTATGTGCATGGTTGTGAGTAGAAGAACAAGCTCAAGAGGCCGTCTATGAGGAACTACAACACCAAGACTTTGAGACGCTTGAGCAACATGAACCACTGGAGCAAGGCAAGTGCCCTTTGACGATATCGATCCCATGCTTTGAAACTGTTTTGTTTGCGAAAACTCGTATGCTTGAGTCAACTTGATTGGACACCCTTTTATAGGAGTTTACTAGTTTTGTTAACCATCCTTGTCGCTGGGAATGTTGATTAGTCGGGTATGGTCGTTTTTCATTTTTGCTTCGCTTAACTTACGGGATACGGGAAGCTGAAATAAAACATGTCTTGCTACTGGTTTGTGAATAATGATGATAAGAACTTGATGATGTTAATGAGCATGGAATCAGGGAGATCTAGGCAAGCTTGGTTTGTGGATGTTTCTGAATGAGATGGTGGTTTTTTTCTGTAGATCTAAGGACCAGTTCATGCGAGCAAATGCCAGGAAAACAGTGCCACCACAAGGACAAATATGGGTACTGCTTAGCTGACTAATTAGGTGTGTTGCTAGCTTGTTATGGACCGTTGGATGGCGCGGGAATGGGAGTCTTGAGGGACTGCCCTGAGAACTGCATGGCACAAGAGGGGGCCCGTGGGTGGGAGAATGGAGATTCGAGCCTGCCGGTGAAACCTCAGTGGGTCCGTACATCCTAGTAGCTCCTTTGTAAAGGCTATTTTGTGATCTCTTGGCCATACACCGATGGTTTTGTACTGGTATAATGGAGGTTCTCTCTAGTCGCCGACAGGTGACGAAATCACGAACTTGTGGGTAAAGTAGTGCCACCTCTGCAGAGTGTAAAACTATCATGATAGCCGTGCTTATGGTCACAAGCACCTTGCCAACTTTCATGATTAGAGGTAAAACATGGGATGGATGGTTATGGTATGGTCATTGGGATTAGTTTTGGGACTGTTTTGAGTCATGAAAATGAGTTTGGTTTCGGTTATATGAATATGAGATGGTTATGAATATTTATGAGTATAAGATGAACTTGAGAAAGATTAATGGCTGGTTGAGACTTGATAAATGGTGAATTATGATGAAGGAATGTTGATTAAGTACTTGGTTATGATGGGATTGAACTCACCTAGAGATAGTTGTTGTTTTTACCATGTTTGTGAAATAAAATTTGCTTGCTGCAATGAGCCTTTTTATTTCCTACCTTGTTGTAAGCTACATGTCATACTTTTCCAGCACTTGCTGAGTACAACATGTACTCACCCTTGCATTACCACATATACGTCAGCTACAGGAGAAGAATATTTCGAGGAACATGTGGAGTACTAGGCGTGCGCACTACCGTCAACATGCCTGTGGAGTTGAAGATTGGAGCCTGCTGTCTTAGTCATTTTTTTGCTGTCGTTTAGAGTCTTCCGCTGCAAGAATATGTTTGATATTCATGAGTGAGACATTGAGTCATTATAATAAAGTACTTAAACACTATTTATTCGTGGTTATATTCTGAATTCAGTTTGTGGATTACATGTGTATGTGTGATGAACATCCTGGGCACACATATGCATTCACTTGGTTCTATTTTCGGAACCGGGTGTCACAGGTGAAATTTTCATACTGGCTTGGTAACTGTTGTTGTATGAGAATTCAGCATACGGCAAGCTCTTATCCCAGCTACGCCCATGTTTCAAGGCGCAAGCTCACAACATGTCTTCCAAAATCTGATTTGTCCTCTCAGTTTCCCCGTTGGTTTGCGGGTGATATGCGGAGCTGAAATTCAACCGTGTACCCATGGCTTCATGCAGCTTCTTCCAGAACCTAGAGGTAAATTGAGAACCTTGATCGGAAACTATTCTCTTCAAAACTCCATGACGACACATGATTTGCTCCATATACAGCTCAGCTAATTGCGCCACGGTGTACCTAGTCCTAACAGGAATAAAGTGGGCTATTTTCATCTATCGGTCCAAGATAACCCAAATAGAGTCATAGCCCGACTGGGTACGTGGCAATCCGACAATGAAATCCATGCTGTTGTCTTCTTACTTTCACTCGGGTACTTTCAATGGCTGCAATAATCCAGCGGGTCTTTGATGTTCGACCGTCACTCGTTGCCACGTGTTGCATAAGGAGACATATTGAGCGATATCCCTTTTCATGCCATCCCACCAATAGCATGTTTTCAGGTCCTTGTACATCTTTGTACAGCCGAGGTGTATGGAATAAGGCGAGTCATGTGCCTCCTTTAGTATCGTGTCACGGATGTGCTTCACATTAGGCACACAAATCCTTTAGTATCGTCTTCTTTGAAATCCTTCTCTATCCCTTGTCGGATTCTTTACTTGATTTCCTTTATTTTTTCATCCATTGCTTGTCCATCTCGTATCTCTCGTTCCAGCATTGAGTTCAGTTATACCACCTCTATCTCGTTCAAGAACCCGAGATGTAATCGTTCGAACTCCTTACGCAGCTCGGGTAGCAGCTCCCGAACCGTGAGTTGGTGACGTGCTCCCTTTCGGCTCAACGCATCAGCTACTACATTGGCCTTTCCGGGGTGATAGTTGATTCCAACATTATAATCTTTGATGAGTTCCAACCATCAATGTTGCCTCGAATTTAGATCTGTTTGCATGAATATATACTTGAGGCTTTTTTGATCCGTGTAAATCTCACATCGGTGACCGAGGATATACTGCCTCCAAATGTTCAAGGCATGTACCACAGCTGCAAGTTCCAGGTCATGTGTGGGGTAATTCAGCTGATGTTTCTTTAATTGTCTCGATGCATAGGCTAACACTAGTCCTCCTTGCATAAGCACACATCCAAGCCCTTGTCTTGATGCGTCGCAATATATATCGAAATTCTTGCTCATGTCGAGCAATATCAAAACCGGCGCTGTTGTTAATCTCTTCTTTAGCTCCTTAAAGCTATCTTGACACGCTTGTGTCCACTGAAATGCTTTCCCTTTCATCAGCATTTCAGTTATAGGCTTCTTTATTTTGGAGAAATCATTGATGAACCGGTGGTAGTATCCAGCCATCCCAAGGAAACTCTGAATATCCCTCACATTCTGCGGTTGGTTCCACTTCAAAACATCCCTCACATTTCCGGGATCAACTGATACTCCTCCTTCGGAGATGACGTGGCCTAAGAACGATATCTTCTTTAGCTAAAACTGACACTTGCTGAACTTAGCATACAATTGATGCTCTCGCAGTTTCTGCAATGTCAATCTCAAGTGTTATTCATGTTCTTCCTTGCTTTTTGAATACACCATGATATCGTCGATGAAAACCACGAAGAAACTTGTCCATGTACTCCATGAAGACCTTATTCATGAGGTACATAAAGTATGCGGGTGCATTCGTCAACCCAAATGACATAATAGTATATTCATACGAACCATACCGTGTTTGAAATGCCATCTTGGGTATGTCGGAGGGCTTAATCTTCAGTTGGAAGTATCCCGACCGAAGACCAATCTTGGAGAAAATTCGTGCGCCTTTCATTTGATCGAACAAGTCCTCTATTACGACGCCCCTGTTATTAGAGAGAACCTCTCGGAACTGAGACTGATGCGTATGTGTGCCCAGAATGTTCATCACACATTCACATATAATCCACAAACTAAATTCAGAATATATATAACCACGAATAACAGGGTTTATTACAAAGTCTCATGAGTCTCCGACTCATTCTAGCAGCAGAAGTCTTATCTTAGCAGCGGAAGTCTTATTCTAGCAGCGGAAGTCTTTATTCTAGCAGCGGAAGTCTTCTAAACTATTGCGGAAGCAACTAAGCAGCAGCAGCGGCTCAATCTCTACTCCACAGGCAAGGTTGAGGACAGATTACACGCCTAATACTCCACGTGGTCTTCATAGTACTCCTCTCCTGTTGCTGATGATGAAGTAATAATGCAAGTTTGAGTACATGATGTACTCAGCAAGTGTGGGAAAATATGATATGTAGCTCACAGCAAGGAAGGTATAAAAAGGCTCATTGCAGAAAGCAAAGTTTATTTCATAAAACTAGATAAAAACAGCAACTAGCTTTAAATGAATGTAATCCCAACATGTATTTAACAGCAACGTACCTCCATCATGATTCACCACTTTTCATGTCTAATAAGACATTTATCTTGCTCAACCTTTCACATGCTCATGAATACCATCTTGTATTCACTACCATCTCATCTCATATTCAATTCCGTCTCATACCGAGACCAATGCTCATTGCCATGATTCAACAGTCATGCAACCAATCTCATTACTCGGACTCAACAGTCCCGAATACCAAATCCAAAGACCAAACCAAATAACATCCCAATAACCATCCCATCTAATCATGTGGGTTGTCCAGGCGCTCGTGACCGTAAGCTCGGCTATCATGATAGATTTAAGACTCTGCAGAGTTTGTACCACTTTACTCACAAGTTTGTGATTTCGTCACCCGTCGGCGACTGCAGAACCTTCATTATACCAGTACACAACCGTCGGTTTATGTCCAAGAGATCACAAAATATCCTTTACAAATGGGCTACTAGATGTATGGACTCACTAAGGTTTCACCAGCAGGCTAGAATCTCCAATTCTCCCACCCACGGGCCCCCTCTTGTGCCATGCAGTTCCCAGGGCAGTCCTCACTCGACTCCCATTCCCTGCGCCTTCCACGGTCCATAACAATCTAGCAACTTACCTAATTAGTCAGCTAAGCCACACCCATATTTGGCCTTGTGGGGGCACTGTTATCCTGGCATGGCTCACATGAACCAGTCCATAGATCTACGGCAAGTAACCACCATCTCATTCTACCTCATTCACAAACCAAGCTTGCCTAGATCTCCATCCGATTCATGTTCATTAACAAATATCCGTTTCTCATTATTCATACGAGTGCAGTTAGCTAGACATATCTATCTCACTTCCTGTATCCTATGGACTCACCGAAGCATAAAAGCAAAAACCATACCCGACTCATTAACTTTCCCGGCTACAAGGGTGGTTAACAAAACTAGTAAACTCCTGTGAAAGGGTTTCCCATCATGTTGACTCAAGCACACACACCTTTTCGCAAACAAAACAGTCTTTCAAAAACATGGGATCAATATGGTCAATGGGCACTTGCCTTGTTCTTGTGGCTTCTGTTGTTCACGTATCTCAAATTCCTGGTGTTGAAATCCGTCGTAGACAGCTCCCTGAGCTTGTTCCTCTATTCATGATCACGCATATACAAAATTCATAGAAATCAATCATTATGCACAAACTTCACTCAAGATGTAATGGTTCATATGCATGCTAATCCTATGATGCTGTTTTTATTAGATCAGTTTGTATGTGTTCTTGCATGTTTGCATGGATTTCATGGGGTTTCACTAAGAACAGAGGTGTAAAGATCAAATGTGGACGTGGCGATGATCTTGACTCTATATCAAACCGATCAACACGTGATCTGTCCACGATAAAGCTTCTGTTCAAAGGGATCGAAGAACAGATGCAAAGAAAATGTGATGATGTCGTAAGGTGGTATTGGAAACCTACCTTGCTTCCTTCGGGTCCTCCCTCCAAGCAAAAACAGATCGTCGGGGCTCTCCTCCGGCTGCGGCGATCGTGTCTGGGCTCGTCGGTGGTCTCTCCGGTGGTCAAACCCTGGCAAAGGGGTTTATCTCGGTGAGTTTGGGGGCTAGGGCTTCTAAGTTGTCGGCTTAGAATAGATGTTATGACCAAGGGGTTGTTTTGGGTTCTATTTATAAAAGGAAAATAAAGAGTCCTACTATGATCGGAATTTGAATAAGAGTCATATTCAAATTGTTTTTGAATCTTAGCAACTTATCTTTTAACTGATTTGGTTGCAGTATTCAACGTAGAAAAGTTCGTGCCGGTTTCCTCAGTAATAGGTACTCACGTACAAAGGAAAACCGCTTCAGAATCGCGTCCTTTCGCAGGTATAAGCTCCGGAGGCTCCACGTGTCCTGCGGGGACCTGGGCTTCCCTTTTCCTCAGGGGCGAGCTCTGGTTGTGCCACGTGTCAGGCGGGCGAGACCTCCCTCTTCCTCAGAGGTGAGCTCTGCATGCGCAACGCATCCTGGCGGGTGGGGACCTTCCTCTCTCTGCAGAGACGAGCTCCGTGTACACCATGTGTCAGTTCCGGACCTCCCCTCTCTTCGGGAGTGAGCTCCAATAGTGCCACGTGTCCGTTCTGGACGTCCCCTCTCTTCGGAGGTGAGCTCCCAGAATGCCACGTGTCAAGTAGCGCTGGACTTCGTTTCTGCTCGGAGGCGAGCTCCGAGGTCAACACGTGTTTGTCAGCGTCGGACCTCCCGGAGGTGAGCTCCGGAGGTGACACGTGTCCAACAGTGTCGAGCCTCCTGGAGGTAAACTCCGAGGGTGACATGTGTCTGGCAGAGCCACACCTCTCGGAGGTGAGCTCCGAGAGCGACACGTGTCCTGCGGGGCTGGACCTCGCTTCTCCGCAGAGGCTAGCTCCGGGGGCAACACGTGTCCCACGGGATCAGACCTCGCCCCTTCCGCAGAGATGAGCCCCGAGCCTGCCACATAGCTAGTTAGCGGCGGACCTCTCCCCCTTTTGGGAGGATGAGCTCCGAAGGCACCACGTGGCCAGCGGACCGCGGGAGTTGTCTTCGGCGCTCTCGGTGAACTGGAATTTGCTCTTTTTGTCTATCTTTTTTATTCTTTCTCTGTTTCCACTTCTTTCAAAATGTTTTCTTTATATAAAAGTTGAATGTATGCAGAAATCAAAATTGAGGGTGTCACAAATCTACCCCCCTTAAATTGAATCTCGCCCTCGAGATTCGCTAGTGCAGAATAGATGAGAGAGTTCTGCCTTCTCGGCTGTTGGTTGGGCTGACTCGAACTCGATACGGGTTCCGTGCTCGTTTGTCAACTGCACACTCCTTTCAGCACATTGGATCACTCCGTTGTGCTTGCTTAACCAATCCATTCCGAGTATTATGTCAAGCCCTTGAGAATCCAAGACAATGCGGTTGGCAAGGAAGTCTACCCCCTTATTTTAAGGTTTACTTTTGGACATACTATATTAGTCTTCATCTCTCCACCGGGAGAATTAACCAACATAGTATATTTCAAGTGTGATACGGGTAGATTATACTTGGCAACATACTTGGATGATATGAAGGAATGTGATGCTCTAGAATCAAATAAAATGGTGGCTGGGTTGGAGTTGGCAAGGAACATACCAATCACGACGTACTCAGCCTGTTGCGCTTCCTCAGCAGAGACATGGTTCACGTTGCCGCGAGCGTAGTTCTGCTGTTCACGGTTTCCTTGATTGGCTCCTCCGTTCGGCCGTGGGTTCTGCTTGGGCACGCTGCTTGGTTGTCCAGGACCTCTCTTCGGGCACTGGCTCGCAAAGTGTCCCGTCTCCCCGCATGCAAAGCATGCCTTGTTGCCCATGACAGCAGGTACGTTGGGGCAGGGGTTTTGAACAGGAGCACTCATGTTGGGTCGGGGCGCAGGAGGCAAAGGCACACGAGGTGCTTGCATAGCAGGACGTTGCTGTGGTGGTTGATTAGGGCGAAAAGTAGGAGTGGGCGATCCATGCTGTGGTGCAGCTGGGGGCATGTACCGAGGGCGTACGTTGCTCCCTTGTGGCTAGTATGGCATCTTCCTTTTGCCCTCTTGCTCGATCTCTCGGATCTTGCTCTCAACCACTATGGCTTTGTCAACTAGCTTCTGGAAGTTATCATAGTCATTGTTGAGGAGCTGAACTTGGATCTCATTGTTCAACCCTCTCATGAACAAGTACTGCTTCCGTTGGTCCGAGTTGACATCTTCGGGGGCATATCTTGACAGTTGCGTGAACTTGTGAAGGTACTCATTCATGCTCTTCTTGCCTTGGCGGAGACCTTCAAACTCTTGCCTTTTTAGCATCATTACTCCAGCAGAGATGTAATGAGAGCGGAAACTCTCTTTGAACTCAGTCCAAGTAATAGTCTCCGGGTTGTCATGAGCGTTACAAAGGGCATCCCACCAGTCGGCGGCTGCTCCCCTAAGTTGGTGCGATGCAAAGAGAACTTTCTCTCGGTCATTGCACTGAACTATGGCAAGCTTCTTCTCCATGGACTTTGACCAATCATTGGCTTCCATGGGATCATTAGCTTGTGCAAAAGTGGGTGGTCGAGTTCTCATGAACTCTCCCAATCGGTTATGAGCCGGCGGTGGTGGTGGTGGTGGCGGTGGTGCAGGAACGGGGTTATTGTTGTTGGATTGCAGCTGACCCAAAGTTTGAATCATAGTTTGCATAAGATGGTTCTGCATAGACACCAACCGTTCCAGGTTGTTTGCACCAGCTCCGGTCTTGTCATTCTCAGGAACCTCAACGTGGTCATCCTCTTGGTTGCCACGGACGTTCCTCCCTTGACGGCTGGCGTTTCCTCTCACCATCTGTGAGAGAGTTGAGTAGAATAGAGGTTGGAAGTTTAGATGGATCCCCCTAACTATATGCATCAAGGTGGATGGACTATATATCATCCTATATGAGGATGTGAACAAGTGCCGAAGCATCTCACATCTCTCTACTATGTGTGGATATGGACAACGCTGAAACGTCCCACAACTCACACTAAGCACTCAAGCACAACAATCATCACAAAAGTCCAGCACACAACTCCTATCCAAGGTGTCACACCCGGTTTCTCCGAAGAACAACCGAGTGAATATCACATGTATGCCAGGATCATTTTCTCATACATGTGATGACAAATAGTGAAGCATCATTTATTACAAGCCAGGTGTCGAATATAAATAAGTCTTACAAAGCATATGTCTCGATGGACGATAAATAGTTCATCACAAAAAAAATAAACTAGCAGCGGAATATTATTCTTGTGGGTTCCATTACAGTCGTTGCCCGGGGGACTCCATGAACCTAGAAACCTTCTTCGGGTCCAAAGTCTTGATCATTATACACCACCTCATTATCTTGACCTGAGCAGCAATATAAACCAACAAATATGCAAGGTTGAGTACCGATGGTACTCAGCAAGTGTGGGAAAGTTATGTCATGCATGGCTAGAACAAGAGAAGGTTGAACTCATGGTTAAAGCACTATGCGAGTAATACCTATCACCTTAGCTTATTAAGCACCTACATTACTACACAGGTGAAATGGTCCCAAACTCCCATCCCATCATCATAATCAAATAACCATAACCTCATTCCCAATGTTAAGCTCCCCGCTTAACATCCACGACTTCCAAAACCATCCATCCTCTAATCATGAATAAGTCCAAGCCGCTCTTGACCGTGAGCACGACTGTCATGACAGTTTTGACTCTGCAGAGTTTGTACCACTGTACCCACATGTAGTGATTTCATCCCCCGTTGCCGGGTGGACTAAAAGAACCTCCATTATGCCAGTGGCTACGAACCACATTCACACTTCCCAGGTGTGTAGCCAGGAGATCACCACGAAGCCTTTACAAAGGGATTACCGACGAGCGTGGGCCCACTGAGTTTTCACCCCTAACAGCATACAAGAGGCTCCAACCCCGCTGCAGTGGCCCCCTCTTGAGCCTTGCGGTTCATATGGTAGTCCAGCTGACACCTACTCCCTGCACCATCCAACACACCCATACTACGCCGGGGACACACCTAATTAATTGGCCAAGCTGCCAAATCTCAGCACGTGGTTGGCACTGTAAAGCCAGGTTACATGCTCCATGAACCGGTCCTTAGGATCCAGGCAAGCACTAAACACAAACCCGAGTCTCGTGCACCCAGCACACAACCAAAACATCCAACTTGCCTTGATCCCTACCTCTACATAACCTACAATATCTCATTCAAGAGTATGGTAAAATAAACTGAGGATTTCTTATCCCAAATATCCCATTCTAAGCATGGCTAAGCATATGCATAATAATAAATGACATGATAAAATGAATCCCAACCCAAGCTACAAGGATAACAAGGTAATGCAATTCTAGGGAAACTTCCTAGCATGGGTTTCATATTTTCAATTGACAATGCAAATAATTCTATCTACACATCCTAGTATAGGATCAAAGTGGTCAAGGACACTTGCCTCCTTCCTGCTGCTCTTGAAATGGGTAGTCCTGATCTTGGAAAGGAATAACTTGCTCTTGAGCAGGTTCTACATCATACCATCACACATAGCAAAATAAAAACTACAATCCATAAGACATAGTTCACACTTCCACTTCATACAAACCACACATTCATATTTATGAAAGTCATTCACCATTATATGTGTTGTGGTTACTCTATGTGTGTTGATTTGTGGCTTGCATGCACTTTTAATCATATGTATATGATTCCTACTTTTGTGTTCACATTTATACTTACATACTATATATATGAGTTTCCAATTTAAATAAATTCCTTATATTCAATTACTACACCTTTTAGCTACCAAGTATGCATAAAAGGTATTTTCCTTCTCCATATGTGTCTTCATAATTTCTACCAACCCTAAACTGAATTCTTTGGATTTTAGAACTCCATTTATCATTTACTATTTGCTATATTTTCAGATTTATTTCCTATGCCTAAATGTGAACTTTATTATAAAAATAACAAGACACATCATCTAAACAGAATAGGTTCTGATCTAAAATATTTGCTAATATATTTTTGACCTTTTCCTCTGATGTAAACTATTTTACATTTATTTTCCCTATTTTCAGAACTATTCTTTACTTAAAAATATGTCCCTATAACTAATAAATGTGAATAATAAATTAAACAGATTCATTTCAGCCCAAAATATATTTTTATCTCACTCCAAAGTTTTCTAAGTACTGAGAAAGTTTTTAATTTAATTTTGACAATCTGTTTGTCCCACTTTTTAAATTTGAATACTAGTCACATATTCAATTTCCTAAATTAAATATCAAACAGGGTCAAAAAGGTAAACTCACCCCACTACAAGGTCTAAAATATTATTTTAACAATTTTCAGGGATCTAGCTACTCATAACAAAGGAGTTTTCCTAATTTTTATTAAGTCCAGGGGCTAAAACTGATTTTTAAATTAATATACATGATTTTCTGAAGTTCCAGGGGCTAGATCAGAAGTTTCCGGAGCTAGCTCTTATTTCTCGAGAACCCGAGGGGGTAGTGCGTAATAATTCCAGTCTTTATAACGCGGGGCTGACGTGGACCGTCCGATTTAAAACAGACGGCTGAGATTATAACGTCGAACCGGTACGCGGGGATTTAAAGTCTACTATGCGATTTAAAATAGACGGCGCACAAGCGGCCACGTCGCTCTAACCGAGTGCGGGCGGCGCTGCCGGCGGCGCACGGTGGCGAGAAGCGGCGATCTCGCCGGAGACTTTCAGATCTTCGAGAATTCTTCCTAGAACTGTGATCTTATGGCATAGATCGGTGGTGGAGAGGTCGGGGATCTCACCTCGGGGGTTTCTTGAGCTCGGATGTCCTGGAAGGCGGTCGGTGACGAGGTCCGAATTGAAACCACGGCGAGGCTTGTCGGCGCTGTGATTGAACCGCAAGTCACCGAGTTTTCTGCACCTGCACGGTTCCCCGGAGGCGGTGGATCAAGACCAGCGAGTTAGATCGGAATTTCCGAGATTAGATCGGCCAAAATTCACTGGAGAAAGCTCGGTTTCTCACCGGAGTAAAATCGGCGGATCTTGTTGGAAAAACAGAACGAGGTCGGGGTTTTTATAGACAGGGAAGGGCGGCGGGGTGGTTTAGATCGAGTTCGCGTCGCCTACGAACGGAATTCGGCGGGGATGCAAAGGAATCCGGGTCGGTTTTGATTCAGGGTGAGAGAATCTCGGCGCGGGTGCGATGTAGAAGAAGGGCTGGCGGGCCCCGCCTGTCAGTGGGAGGAAAAGGCGCGCGCGGCTGCGGGCTGGCGCGGGGGCTGATTGGGCCGGCTGGTGGGTTTCGGCCCATTGACCGGTTTTTTTCTGTTTTCCTTTTTCTTTTGCTATTTCTTTTCTGTTTTGAGTTTAATTTGAATTCCAGTTTCAATTTGAATTTTTGCAAAACATGCAACACGTCCAAAAATTTTTAAATTCCCCTCTTAACATGATTTAGGGTCTTAACAAGATTTTTGGGGTGTTACAGCTCTACCCCCCTTAAAAGAAATCTCGTCCTCGAGATTGGTGGTTCTAAGAAAACAATTCTGGAAATTGTGCCTTGAGCTCATCTTCCCGCTCCCAGGTGGCTTCCTCTTCTGAGTGATGCTTCCACTGCACCTTGCACATCTGTATTCTTTTATTTCTGGTGAGGCGTTCCATTGTCTCCAAAATCTTGTATGGTTGCTCGGCATAAGACAAATTCTCAGCTACGTTCACTTCATTCATGGGTAACACCTCTTCAGGCGTCCTCAGGCATTTCTTGAGTTGTGACACATGGAATACATCGTGCACATCCGATAGACGAGCCGGTAACTCTAGTTGATACGCCACTTCGCCTTTCCTTTCCAGAACTTGAAAGGGTCCGATGTATCGAGGTGACAACTTCCCTTTCACCTTGAACCGACGAAGTCCTCTGATAGGGGAGACCTTGAGATAGACATAGTCTCCCACGTTGAAAACGAGCTCTCTTCTCCGAACATCGGCATAGCTCTTTTGGCGTGTCTGTGCTATCCTCAAATTGTTGCGAATTTCCCTCAACTTCGCCTCTGCTTCTTGTAGTACTTCTGGACCAAACACTTTACTTTCCCCCATTTGGTTCCAAAATAGGGGAGTTCTGCACTTCCTCCCGTACAAGGCTTCAAACGGTGACATCTTCATACTAGCTTGATAGCTGTTGTTATAGGAAAACTCCGCATACGGTAAGTTCTTGTCCCAACTCCTATTGTTTTTTAGTGCACATGCCCTCAGCATATCTTCAAGGATCTGATTGGTTCTCTCCGTCTGCCCGTCAGTTTGGGGATGATAGGCAGAGCTGAAATTTAGATGGGTTCCCATGGTTTCATGCAACTTCTGCCAAAACCTCGAGGTGAACTGTGTCCCTCGGTCTGACACTATCTTCTTCGGCACTCCATGGTAACACACGATCCTTGACATGTATAACTCCGCCAATTTGGATCCACTGTAGCTTTCCTTCACGGGGATGAAGTGAGCTACCTTGGTTAGCCTATCAATGATGACCCATATCGAATCATACCCTGATTGGGTCCTAGGCAATCCCACGATGAAATCCATGCTGATTTCTTCTCATTTCCATTCAGGCACTTTGAGTGGTTGCAATAATCCCGCGGGTCGTTGATGTTCTGCTTTCACCAACTGACATGTGTCACATAGGGCAACATGTTCCGCGACATCGCGCTTCATGCCATACCACCAATACCTGCTCTTGTGGTCCTGGTACATCTTCGTACTCCCAGGATGAATGGAATAGTAAGAATCATGAGCCTCCTTCAAAATCAATTCACGGATCTCCTTTACTTCTGGCACACAGATTCTTTTCCCGTGCCACACCGTTCCTTGTTCATCCTCTCTAAAACCAGGAGCTTTATTTTCCTTGATGAGTTGTCTGATCTCTCGTATCTTCTCGTCATTCTTTTGACCCTCGCGTATGTCTCGCTCGAGTGTGGAATCCACTTCCATGGCGATGGCTTCACCACTATTTACCAGGCATAGATTGAGCCTTATAACCTCGTCCTTCAACTCTGCAGGCATGTCCTTCAAGCTCAACTTATTGACCTGCACTTTCTGACTTAAAGCATCGGCCACGACATTTGCTTTCCCAGGATGATAGTTGATGCCTACATCAAAGTCATTGATTAGCTCTAACAATATCCTTTGTCTGAGGTTGAGGTCTGGCTGTGTGAATATGTACTTCAAACTCTTATGATCCGTATATATCTCGGTCCTCTTCCCCATCAAATAATGCCGCCAAATTTTCAACGCGTGTACCTCTGCAGCTAGTTCTAGGTCATGTGTAGGATAGTTCTTCTCGTGCTTCCGAAGCTGCCGGGATGCATAAGCCACGACATGCCCTTCTTGCATGAGAACACATCCCAACCCGTTTCCAGAGGCATCGCAGTACACCGTGAAATTCTTCTGCATATCTGGCATAACCAACACTGGGGCTGTTGTCAATCTTTTCTTTAGCTCCTGAAAACTCGTCTCGCACTGTGGCGTCCATGTGAATGTGATTCCCTTCTCCAACAGTTTGGTGAGGGGTCTTGAGATCTTAGAGAATCCATCAATAAACCGTCGATAGTATCCAGCCAATCCCAAGAAGCTTCTAACTTCCCCGACATTTTCAGGGGTCTTCCACTTCTGTATGTCCTCGATTTTAGCAGGATCCACGGAGATTCCTCCCTCCGAGATTATATGTCCTAAGAAGGGAACTCTCTTCAGCCAAAACTCACACTTGCTCAACTTGGCATATAGTTGGTGTTCTCTCAGCCTCTGCAACACCAACCTTAGATGTTTTTCATGTTCTTCTTCATCTTTGGAGAAGACGAGAATGTCATCTATGAAAACCACCACAAATTTGTCCAGATATTCCATGAATACCTTGTTCATGAGATACATGAAGTATGCCGGGGCATTAGTTAGCCCGAAAGGCATGACAGTGTATTCATACAGTCCGTACCGAGATACGAAAGCTGTCTTTGGAATATCAGATTGCCTTATCTTGAGTTGGTGGTATCCCGACCTGAGATCAATTTTCGAGAACACACAAGCTCCCCTCAACTGATCAAACAAGTCTTTAATGCGGGGTAATGGGTACTTGTTCTTGATGGTTACCTCATTCAAGGCACGGTAATCCATGCATAACCTTTGGGTTCCGTCCTTCTTGGGCACAAATATCACCGGAGCTCCCCATGGTGAGGAACTAGGGCGAATATACCCCTTCTCCGTCAATTCTCTCAAATGATCCTTGAGTTCTTCTAGCTGCTTGGAGTCCATCCAATAAGGTCTCTTGTAAATCGGGGCTGTTCCAGGCACTAGCTCAATTGCAAATTCCACTTCACGATCGGGAGGCATACCTGGCAACTCCTCCGGAAAAACATCTGGATATTCCCGAATAATCCTGATCTCCTCCACTTTCACCTCAACTTGATTTAATTTAATGTCCCTCCTAGGCTCTTGTATTGTTATAAACTTTACTCTTGTGCCACTAGGGTGAGTTAGTTCCACCGTTCTGGTCGAACAATGGATGATTCCCTTATGTTTGGTCAACCAGTCCATGCCCAAAATAATATCGATCCCTTGGGAATCTATTACTATGAGGTTGGCAGTAAACACTACCCCATTAATGTCTAGATTCACCTTGGGACACACTTGTCTTGTCCTTATTTCTCCACCTGGAGAGTTTACTGCTAGCATATAATTCATTTGTGTTGTTGCTAGATCATGCTTCTTAACAAACCCTTTAGCAATGAACGAGTGG
Source organism: Neostapfia colusana (assembly GCA_030760725.1). Classification (NCBI taxonomy): domain Eukaryota; kingdom Viridiplantae; phylum Streptophyta; class Magnoliopsida; order Poales; family Poaceae; genus Neostapfia; species Neostapfia colusana. Next base: position 33,528,758 of record JASWHV010000009.1, on the reverse strand, counting down.
GTAGCACCAGAATCAAACAGCAGGGTTGCAATGTGTAAATTGGCAGGAAACTTACCAACTACCACGTCAGGTGCCTCTTGTGCTTCCTCCATAGTGACGTGGTTCACCCGTCCTCTCATCACATTCTTCTGTTGTGGCTGCGTGGGCTTCTTCTTTGGGCACTTATGGGCATAGTGCCCCACTTCACCACAGCTAAAACATTGCACCCCAACCTTAGGTGCCTGGCCTTTGTTGTCTTGGGGTTGGTTTGGAGGTCCCTGTACTGCTGGTCGAGGTGGATATGCGGGGCGAGGCTGCTGTACAAACTGACGTTGTGGCTGTGCTGGTGCTGCTGGAGGCCTGTAGTTCGGGTTGTACCCTCTTGGTGCTGAGTAGGGTACCGCAGCACGGTTCGTCTGCCCTGCAGGTTGCTGCATCAGACGTGGGCGTGTGTTGCTCCCTGAGGCTTGATGTGGCCACCCGGCCTTCCTCTTATTCTCATTTTCCAAGGCCTTTAGCTTCCTTTCTACCACAAATGCTCTGTCCACCATCTTTTGGAAGCTTTCATACTCATTTGAGGACATTGCACACTGCATCTCTGCGGTAAGTCCCTCCACGAAATAATCTTGTTTCTGCTCATCAGTCTCTATGTCCCGTGGGGCATAACGGGATAGTTGAGTAAATTTAGTGAGGTATTCCCTCACCGTCATGTTTCCCTGCTGCAGTCCCAAAAACTCCTTCCTCTTGTTTTTGAGTTCACCTCTTGGGATGTAATGGTTGCGGAAGCTACACTTGAACTCTTCCCAAGTGATGTTCTCAGGGTCATGATGGGCAGCCACGTAGGCGGTCCACCAATCAGCAGCAGGTCCATGCAATTGATGAGAGGCAAACAGCACCCTCTCATACCCTTGGCACTGTATGATCCTCATCTTGCTCTCAATGGTCTTAAGCCAATCATCTGCCTCCAGAGGCTCAGCAGCACTTGCAAACTTTGGAGGTTGAGTTCCTAGAAACTCACTCAACCTTGGTTGGCGTGGTGCAGCTTGTGGAGGTGGAACTTGATGCAAGTTGGCCACCACTTGAGTCAAGTTCTGGATGAGCTGATTTTGATTCTCCAGCATTTGGTGGAGGGGATCAACTCCTTCACGGCGAGCACCCCGGTCCTGGCCTCCAGAAAGATGAGGGTTGCATGCCTCATCGTTGTTGTTGGTAGGGTTGGCAGCACGTCCTTTTCCTCTTCCGGCCATCTGGCAGAATCAACCAATGTTAATTTGAAAGCATTTAGTATCATCTTACTACTTTCATTTGTTTGTACTTTGGAGTGTTGAAGCTTTGTTATACTTTTCTGAGGGTTCATTTCTCACACAAAAATGAATGCAATATTATTTCATGTGGGTTCACATACCAGGGCAAAACAATCTGAAGATGAGGCTGTGGACAATTGCTCATGGCTTCCACAACTCACGTCACACACCAAGCATTAACACACCATTAACTTAAAGTAACTACTCGACTATTCGACATCTTGCTAGCTAAGGGAAGGACTCTACACTACTCGTTTTCTTGAGCTGGCTCCTAGGGATCTTCCTCATCATTTCGGCTGCCTTTTGACTCTGCTTTGGGTGGGGAGGCTGCTGGTGGAGAAGTGCGACGACGCCTGATCGCTCGGCGATCCGGAGAGTCAGGAGTCCATGTATCATTCACGGTGACACACAGTTCATTCCCATCTCCACTTTCTCTCGCCCTTAAGCAGGCTCGCAGCAACGCCTCCGTTTCCTTCAGGGTGTCCCGGACATCCTGAAGCTCTTGCTGACACTCCTGTAGTCGAGTGCTGAGCATAGCAGCATCCTCCAAGCACAAGTCCATGTGTTCATGGGAAGTCCCTTGCTGCACTGGCGGGTACTTGTATTCCGTGGTACCATTCTCACGCTGGAGGACATACATGTACTCAGTCCTGTCCAGGGGGCGACGATAGATGTGACTCTGGCAGGTGATGGCCTCCCAGGTGACATTCTTCTCCGCATCGACCTGTGTCGCTTTACAAGCTAGAGAGCGGTGGATCTTAAGCAGCCGATTTTCATGTATAATCCTCATTTCTGAACTCCATTCTTCCCTCTTCTCACGGATGGTCCTGGTGGAGTTATAGTGGATGATTAGCTTGCCCGTATTGCCAGCGGCTTCGAGCATACGTCGAAGACAGCGCAACAAGCCTCCTACTGCCAATCCGTAGGAAAGGTACGTCACCTGACGGCTCTCCTCTCTTTCGGCAAGGGCAACTACGGGAACTCTCCCTCCTGTGGACTTGCGAGCGGTGCGAATCATGCGAACCATCTAAAACAGAAAGCATTTAAACTTAGGTTAGATAAACTTTTAAACAAAAATCCTATTTTGAATGAAAGTTGGGGTAAGATGAAGAAAGTGACTCATTAAATAACACTTTTCAACACACACCTTGTTAAATAGTTTTTATGAAAATAGGGCCCTTAAATACGTCCATTTCTACCTAGGTCCACGTTCCTACGGGCAACCTTGGCTCTGATACCACTTCTGTCACATCCGGTTTCTCCGAAGAACAACCGAGTGAATATCACATGTATGCCAGGATCATTTTCTCATACATGTGATGACAAATAGTGAAGCATCATTTATTACAATCTAGGTGTCGAATATAAATAAGTCTTACAAAGCATATGTCTTGATGGACGATGAATAGTTCATCACAAATAAATAAACTAGCAGCGGAATATTATTCTTGTGGGTTCCATTACAGGCATTGCCCGGGGGACTCCATGAACCTAGAAACCTTCTTCGGGTCCAAAGTCTTGATCATTATACACCACCTCATTATCTTGACATGAGCAGCAATATAAACCAACAAATATGCAAGGTTGAGTACCGATGGTACTCAGCAAGTGTGGGAAAGTTATGCCATGCATGGCTAGAACAAGAGAAGGTTGAACTCATGGTTAAAGCACTATGCGAGTAATACCTATCACCTTAGCTTATTAAGCACCTACATTACTACACAGGTGAAATGGTCCCAAACACCCATCCCATCATCATAATCAAATAACCATAACCTCATTCCCAATGTTAAGCTCCCCGCTTAACATCCACGACTTCCAAAACCATCCATCCTCTAATCATGAATAAGTCCAAGCCGCTCTTGACCGTGAGCACGGCTGTCATGACAGTTTTGACTCTGCAGAGTTTGTACCACTCTACCCACATGTAGTGATTTCATTCCCCGTTGCCGGGTGGACTAAAAGAACCTCCATTATGCCAGTGGCTACGAACCACATTCACACTTCCCAGGTGTGTAGCCAGGAGATCACCACGAAGCCTTTACAAAGGGATTCCCGACAAGCGTGGGCCCACTGAGGTTTCACCCCTAACAGCATACAAGAGGCTCCAACCCCGCTGCAGTGGCCCCCTCTTGAGCCCTGCGGTTCATATGGTAGTCCAGCTGACACCTACTCCCCGCACCATCCAACACACCCATACTACGCCGGGGATACACCTAATTAATTGGCCAAGCTGCCCAATCTCAGCATGTGGTTGGCACTGTAAAGCCAGGTTACATGCTCCATGAACCGGTCCTTAGGATCCAGGCAAGCACTAAACACAAACCCGAGTCTCGTGCACCCAGCACACAACCAAAACATCCAACTTGCGTTGATCCCTACCTCTACATAACCCACAATATCTCATTCAAGAGTATGGTAAAATAAACTGATGATTTCTTATCCCAAATATCCCATTTGTAAAAGCCCAACAAAAGGGACTTGCAAAAACTTTTTCTTCACCTCACAACACCACAGTTTTTATTGTGGAAATCTTAGGAAATATTGTGAAGAGCAAGTAACCTCCATCAAAGTAGTGATTAGAGGGGAAAGCCTTCACTTTCACAAAGTAGGGTTTCTACACATGAACATGAGAGGTTGAGCTCACCCCTAGAATTTAAAAAGTCTTGGGAAGGTTCAGTCCAAAGCTCATGCAAATTCAACACTTTTTGAGGCACTTTTGGGTTGTTTCAAAAAGAGGCCAATTTGAATGTAAATTCAAAGTGCAGCAATTTTCATCACCCAAATTCAAAAGTTAGCTTCATATCTACACTCAGCACATTTTTCTGAGTAAACCCACCAATTTTCATCCCCATTGGAGTTCATCTTGTCAGGAGCTAAATTTGCAAGAATTCAAAACCGAATTTGAATTTCAGTTTAAATATGAAGCAAATTTAACCAAACAAAGTTTGAATTTGAGAATTCAAATTCAAACAAAGACTTGGTGACTAAGTCTCACATTAAATTGTGAGTAGCTGGAGATAATTGAGTGCAACAGAAATAAAAAGAATTGGAAAGGGGATAAGAGGGGAGAGGGACCCACAGGTCAGTGGGGGAAAATTGGTTTCAGCTGAACGGGTTCGGCTTCTCACCGAAGCAAACGCTCCCGGCGTGCCACCGAGCCGATCTTTCGTACGCCCCCGCGTGAGACGACGCAGCCAGCTCCTGCTTCCTCCCTCGCGCTGGCCAGCTGCTTCCGCCGATCATCACGCACCTACACCGCTGAACAGAGGCGCCGTGTTCTGTTGCCCAAGAAACGACCGAGCGCACGCCGCCGACTTCGTTCGATCGAAACCCGGAAATTCACCACGAGCAGCGCCTCTCCTAGCCACAAAACCACACCATCTGCTCGTCCTCTACCTCCTCGGCACGAGAGCAGTCGAGTTCGGCCCTTCCCCAGCCTTAGCTCCACGTTTCCGAGCAACACCCGAGAAACCGCCACCACTCGGCTCACGGTGACAGCCCAACAGAGGTCCTTTCACAGCTGAGCAAGGACGGTCTCGGACGCGCCGGTGAGCACTACTGCTCCCACCCAAACCACAGGACCAACCGTGAACAGCTGAACAAGAATTTGGAGAAACTCCGCCGGCGACCACAGAACAACGTTCCGGTATGAGACCTCCGAATTCCCACTCCCTTTTCATCATCAGTTCACTAAACTGTGCACACAGGAGCTAGACTTGACGGCGCCCAAGTTTGCTTCGCAACCCTAGCTTAATTTTGGCTGTAGCCGGCGTATTTCCCGGTTTTCCAGCCGCGATTATGGCGGGAAAGGTCGGGCTCACGATGAGACCTAGGATAGAGCCCTCTCCGGGCAGTCTCACCACCATGACGAGCTTCCCTAGCACCCACTGTTGCTATAGCGCTGATCCACCGATGTTTTGGCGGGCTAAACTGTCCGGGCAACGTGACCGAAGGGTTGCCGAGCCGCAGCACCGTCGCCGGCTAGGTTAGGGCCATCGCCGGCCGGAGCAGGTGGTACCAGCGTGTTCAGCGCGCGAAAGTAGGCCCAGGCGGCGAGTTTCCGGCCGGGAGGCGGTCGGGATACCAAGTCCGGCGAGCTTCGGAAGTGTGCCGGCGAAGGGGCGGCGCGGGAAAAAGGGGCGGGCGCGAGGAAGAAGACGAGCCGGCCGGGCCCGCTCGTCAGTCCCTCGTGGCACAGGATGAGGATTTTCTGTTGCACCGGATCGGCTGTGAACGCGCGGAAAACAATCCTGTGGCCCCGTGTGGCGCAGCCGAGGTGATGACACGTGGGAGCCGGGCCCGCTGTCAGAAATTTGAACTTTTCCCGGTTAATTCGAATTCCAGAAATTCCCCAAACTTTAGAGCTTCATAACTTTTGCTAGGAAGCTCCAAATTTAGTGATTCAAATTGGGTTGGATTCATCTTGCCTAGCTATGTCCAGATATACAACCCAATTTGTATGAAACCCATTAATTAAGTCTGGAAAATTCTTTAAAGCTTTTCAGCAAAAGAATTTTAGAGGGAGTTCGGTTCTTCCAAAAATCCCCAAATTTTTCCAGAATGTTCTTTAGGACATTAGTAAACCCCTGTAAAAGTTTCAGACCATTTGAAGTTGATTTGGTCAGAGCAATTCAAATTGGAAGGTGCTGTGTTCATTTGAATACAGAAACATTTTCAGAGAATTTCCAAAACTTGGAAATTCAGTTCTGGGCAAATCTTAACCCCAGAAATGTTAGGAAAATTCATGCAAACTCTATGAGCTATAATTGGAATTTTAGTTCATTAAGTTGAGCATGAACAGGGGTATTACCTCAGAATAAATTCTTCCTTGCTGATTTGCCAAGAGAATTATTCTGAGCAAACCACTCCTTGAAATGTGCTAATGTTTGTTCCACAGAGTTTTCTTGTGACAAGGAACTCACACAAAAATTCTCAGCTCCATTGGAGCTCTAGATCACCCCTGTCCTGTTTAACCACTTAAGGGATTAATATGGAAAAGGGGGAAAACCACTTAGCATTTAACCCTGTGATTAAGTCCAAGCCAAACCACCAACACCAGTTCATCTTTAAATTCTTAAACAAAGTTCCAGGTGTTAGAGGCTGGTTATTAGAACTAATAGTAGAAGTCTTACTCTAAAACTCACATTTGCATCTAAATTAACATGTAGTATTTCATTAACGTGTAGCCGTTGAAGAAGAGACTCCGGAAGTGCTGGACTTCCTTCTTCCGGACGAAGACTTAACCCCGACCAGCAGCAACAAGGCAAGCCCCGGTTTGCATTAACCCTTTTATAAGTTTTCCTTTGTTTACATGAGTCATGTGAAGTATGTATGTGCATTAGGTATAGGATGAATGAAACCCCACTTGCATAACCAAAGGTTCCTAAAAGAGTTAGGGTAGTGTCAAGGACCTCGAGTAGACAGGCTACGCTTAATGAGTCATAGGACTTCGGTACAAGTCAAGTAGTTGGAATCTACTCGCGAGATAGGCATTGGGACACACGGGTTCGGTTGAGTGATGTGAGATCACTTTAGTAATGAAAATGAGACTAGGCAGGGGCTAGGGCGCAGCAAGAGGAAGTCTTGTGTGCGCAGCCCTGTCCATGTCGATTGAGGACCGATCCGTGTGCGGCCCTGCTGAACAAGTATTGAACGTACCGAAGGCATATCGGATATATGGGCCCCGATAAACCGATGTAGCCTAAACCTCCAGGCGTCGAGGCATAGCACAACGATTTATAGGTGTAGGTTGAGGGCAGCAAGGTGGAAATCTGCCAACGGGCATAGAGAGATGCTCCGTGTGCGAAACCTCCTGCTCGTTTCGGTGCGACCGGTTCGACGTTTGGGCTGTTGGGTGAAAGGTTGTCCCGTACGACATCGAGTGAGCGTGCTGTGCAGCTCCACGGGTGGGCGTACGTGACGTGCTCTTTGGGTTTTCCCTGCAGGTGTATATCGAGTCGATTCGCCGTCCCTCGCGGTGACGAGTACCGCTTGTTCACTGCATCGTAACGTAGACTAACGGATAAAATATGTTGATTCAATGATGCTGATTGATATAATTGTATTGCTACATGTGTGCCACCAAATACTGCTTACTAAATTTCAGATTTCATGAACTGTTAACTTGTTGCTAAAAGATGAACTAAGGATGAACTTGTAGGCGTGTCATTTTGCTGAAATGTTACTAACCTATGTCTTGGTATACCTCATGTAGAGTTTCATGCTTAGGTGAGTCGGTTAAGCCTTGCTGAGCCTTCGTGCTCATGGTTGCTGCTTAAGTGTTTTTCAGGTGAGGAGCCACCCACGGACTCGGAGTACGAGTCCACCGGCGAGGGTTACCCTCCGTCGGGGACCACGGCTGAGTGGGAGCCGTACACGCCGCGCTGAGCTGAGGAGTGCAGCTAGTGTGGGTTGCACTAGGGCTGGGCAACCAACTTTTGCTAGATAGGCGGGCGTGAGTTGTATAGTGTAGACTTCCGCTGTGTAACATAAACAATAGTTATAACTGAAGTTTGTACCTGTTTGTACAGTTTCAGTTGTTTTTCCCATGTAATATATTATGTTCTTATGACGTGTGTTGTCGGGTGTCGCATCGCGCGGCACCACCCTCTGCGATCCTGGATGAGCGGATTCCGGTCCGCCACAGCCTGGTATCAGAGCTGCATTGGGGATAGCACAGTACTTAAGGACTACATTATGGGAAAACTTAGGTTACGGTGAGGGATCGGTAGCTGCCCAAGTAAGGACTATATTAGTATAGTTACTTAAAGTGGCAAATGGTAACCTATGTGTTATAATTCTGAATTTTAATTATGTAACGACGCACCTACGCTCTGGTAAGTATGGTAAGGAACGCCACCGAAAGCGGTTCAATTTCGGTTAGCTCTCCCTGACGAGGAACGTGGTTCAGGGACTGATCTCACAGCTTGGTGTGAGAAGTCAATATGAAGCTCTTGGACTCTTCATGTCCCTGAGTTCATATGAAACGCTGATCCCTAGTGTGCATTAGACAAGTAAGTGGAGACCCCATCGCGTGGTCAGTAACGCGAGAGTGTGTTCGTCTGGAAATAGCCCAGGAGGACATACGCAGCGCTTGCCATCGGCGTGCCCTGCAGGGCAGTAGGTGGTATCTGTTGGGTTGATAACATTCCCAACCGTGACGACCCGTTCATGACCTAGTCGGGTTCCCCGTCGTGTGGTGTTGAAACACGATCACGTACCTTGAGACGTGACCTAACTCAAGGACGGCCGTATGGAAATGATACGGGCGTTTGTATTTACTTTTAAATATGGTACTGCCTGAAATGGAAACAAAATCCTTGACTGCACCGCTATTGTGTGGTCTTCTGCAGGTACTAACCACGTATGTATCCGTGTAGTAAACGTGTGCGAGAGACCGTTTAATGCCACATTTGAGACGTATATGCCGGTATAATCCGGTTAGGATTTTCTTTTGTGAGGAACGTAGTACCGAGATATTGTAGGCATATGCATGAAAATATTGAAAACAAGGAACTAAAATCATTAGGTTCAACAATTAAGACCCTGGTTGGATATAAGAATGGGATAGTGGACCAGGATAGCTAAAGGGATGAAAAACAGAGTGCTCTGTTTTGGACAGCAAGATTGCTGATCTTCAACAGGGCATAACTCACCGGTCTTTTAGCCCAGAGGGGTGTGCTATATAGCTCTGGAAAGGTATTTAAGTACTCTACAACTTTGTTGTAGACTTCCAGAGCTGAAACTCACCTTAAGATGGCTAAAATCTCAGAGGAATGTGAACTGTCCAGAACCAGGACAGAGTAGAACATTCTCTGAACTGTTTTGTCTTTCGATGATAACTCCCAGTAGAAAAACCCAAAAATTTCATATAATACCTCCTTAGAGAGAGTAGAAGATGTGTGACATCTTTGCAATCCAAAGATTCTGAAATTGCAGCACAGATTTAATGGAAATCAGGGTTGAAAACAGCCACTTCCAAGGGAGGTGCTGTTAAAATTCTTCCAGGAATTCTGCTGACTTTGAATTAGCATAACTTTTTAACCAAGGCTGATCTGGGGGCAATTGAATACTCGTTGGAAATATACTGAAGTTAACTTTAATTTTGGTATTCAACTTGAGTCATGAAAATGCCCAGAACCAGATCAAAACTTGGAATAGGTAGAAACTGGTCATTCTGACAGAAGAATGACAGTTGAACTCATTGGAGAGGGTGTTGTACCCTAAGGGTGGTATACGTGATGACAACGCGATAGTAATGTCTCGTGGTGGCCAAACCTAGTTTTGGTGAGCTTCCAAAGTGGAGGTTCATCAAGTTGGATTAAACTAGCGGTGTTTGGTCTGGTAATGGGGTAGCTTGTGCAAAGTTATTACACTATCTACTTACGAGATATATCGCATGTTTCTATTGTCATTATGTTTTACACCTATTTCAATTGGACTGCATGCACTCTTTTGCGGGACTGATATTATTGTCGAATGGTTGCAGATGGTTCGCACTAGGACCACGCACGAGGTTGGTGGCTCTAGCCAAGGTGGAGGCGATGACTCCCAGCCACCAGCCTACGACAGCACCCCGCAGCAGCAGCCACCACCGCCGCCTCCGCTTACTCTAGCGGATGTGATAGCGGCATTGGTGGGAGGTCGTGAGGAGCAGACCGACCTGCTCCGCACGATCGTGCAGAATACGTCCCAGGCGGGGGGACGTCAAGATAGAGGGCCTCGGGAGCCCCGTGATGTGTCGTACTCGGATTTCATGAGTACGCACCCTCCAGTGTTCACCGAAGCTGAAGAACCACTGGAGGCTGACAACTGGCTGCGGACCATCGAGTCCAAGTTTGGGCTGCTCCAGTGTACGGAGCGGCAGAAGAACCTGTTCGCAGCACAGCAGCTCCACGGTGCCGCTGGTGCGTGGTGGGCGAATTATGTCGCCTCACGTCCGGCTGGCCATGCCGTGGAATGGCAAGAGTTCCGGGAGGCGTTCCGCGCCTATCACATCCCTCCCGGAATAATGAAGAGGAAGTTCCAAGAATTTTTGGAACTGAAGCAGGGCGGGAGGAGTGCCCACGACTACTCCCGTGCCTTCAACCATCTGGCGCAGTATGCGTCAGACTACATCTCCACGGAGGAGAAGAAGCGGGAGCACTTCTATCGGGGGTTACACCCCGAAATGAAGATCCACCTCGTACAGTGGAACCGCGGCACATTCAACGACCTAGTCAATGCCGCCATCATGCAAGAGGATGCTCAGCGGGAGTTAGCAGCTGAGCAGAGGAAGCGCAGCGCTCCACCTAGCAGCGGTGGTGGCGCGCCCCAGATGTACCGTATGGTGTATCGGACACCATCCGGGCAGCAGTGGCGTCCACCGGCGCGACCTCAACAGTTCGGGGGACGTTCATTCCAAGCACCCCCGTTCCGTCCGCCGATGCCACCACCAAGACAGCAACAGCAGCAGCAGCAGCAGACGGTACCCCGGGCGTTTCCACCACCACAAAGCGCCCCAGGTTTCCGTCCACCGATTACCGGGGGACCGCCCCGTTTCACCTGCTTCACGTGTGGCCAGGCGGGCCACTCGCGAAGGACTGTCCCCAGGGGCAGCAGAGCAGCGGGCAAGCCCAGCTCCAGGGCGGTGCTCGAGGCCGACCTCCGGTGAAGAAGGTTGGTCAGCGGACTGGAGGCGTCCGCAACCTCGACAATGAGGACGCCCCAGAGGGAGACAACGTGCTGGCGGGTACGTTTACTCTCAACAATCAAGCCATCGTCATATTATTTGATTCTGGTGCAACCCACAGCTTTATAAGTGCATCCTATGTGGCTAAACATCAATTGCAAGTCTTCCCAACCGACTGCACTTATATGATCTGCTCACCGGGAGGGAAGATTTCAGCTAATATGATGATTCCAAAGGCACCTCTGTGCTTAGGTGGGAAACTATATCCCACCACCTTGATAATCCTTATGGGACAAAAGATTGATGCAATCTTAGGGATGTCATGGCTACAATACCATGGCGCTGTCCTAGAGACTCGGACACGGACGGTTCACTTAAATTCTCCATTCCACCGTCCGCATTCCATGGTGTTAGACACGCCAGTCCGGGAAGTTTTAGCAATTAATAATGCTGAAGTTCTCAAGTTAGAAGACATCCCCGTAGTCCGGGAGTATCCTGATGTGTTCCTGGATGATCTTCCGGGCATGCCACCTGAGCGGGATGTCGAGTTCAAGATTGAACTTGCACCCGGGACTACGCCCATCTCACGGAGACCATACAAGATGGCTCCAAATGAGCTGGCTGAACTGAAAGAACAGCTCAATGATCTGTTGAGCAAGGGTTTCATTAGGCCGAGTTCCTCGCCTTGGGGATGCTCGGCGCTATTCGTGAAGAAGAAGGATGAGACCCTGAGGCTGTGTGTGGATTACCGGCCGCTCAACGCCGTCACCATCAAGAATAAGTACCCACTGCCCCGCATCGACATATTGTTTGATCAACTTGTGGGGGCAAGTGTATTCTCAAAGATGGACCTTCGCTCTGGATATCACCAGATCAAGATCCGGGTGGAGGATATTCCAAAGACGGCGTTCTCGACGAGATACGGCTTATATGAATATCTCGTCATGTCCTTTGGTCTCACAAATGCTCCAGCCCATTTCATGTATCTCATGAACTCGGTGTTCATGCCGGAGCTGGACAAGTTCATGGTAGTGTTCATCGACGATATCTTGGTTTACTCCAAGACAGAAGCCGAACATGCCAAACATTTGCGGATCGTTCTTCAACGATTACGAGACCACAAGCTCTACGCCAAGTTCAGCAAATGCGAGTTTTGGATCAGCCAAGTTCCATTCTTGGGACATATCATCTCCGCAGAAGGCATTGCGGTTGACCCAAGTAAAATAGAGCAAGTGCTGAAATGGAAAGCTCCCACTTCAGTTCATTAAGTCAGAAGCTTCCTCGGGTTAGCGGGATACTATCGGAGATTTATTCCAAGTTTCTCCAAGCTCGCTAAACCGATGACAGAATTGCTGAAGAAGGGGACGAAGTATGTTTGGAACACGGCGTGTGAAGGAGCCTTCCAAGCATTGGTGAAGCATCTCACAACAGCCCCGGTCTTAGCTCAGCCGGATACAACAAAGCCCTTCGACGTGTATTGTGACGCGTCCGGTATTGGGCTTGGCTGCGTGTTGATGCAGGAAGGACGTGTGGTCGCATATGGCTCACGCCAACTTCGGAACCATGAGCAGCATTATCCTACTCATGACCTTGAGCTTGCTGCAGTGGTTTTGGCGTTGAAAATGTGGAGGCACTATCTCCTGGGGAATTTGGTGCATCTCTACACCGACCACAAGAGCTTGAAATACATTTTCACCCAGAAGGAGCTGAACATGAGGCAACGGAGGTGGTTGGAATTAATCAAGGACTATGAAATTGAGATTCACTACCACCCCGGCAAGGCGAATGTGGTTGCCGACGCGCTGAGTCGGAAATCGCATGTCCATCACCTTGCCATTACACCGGTGGAGGAGGTAGAGCCAAGTTTATACTTGGTTCCTTATGGATCGCTGTACAACCTTGCCCTCATCCCTACTATTAGGGAGGACATCATTGCAGCTCAGGAAACGGATAAAGGCATGACACATCTCCGGAGACGGATAGACAATGGAGAGATTAAATGTTTCCGGAAAGATGATGAGGGGACGCTATGGTTTAATGACCACATAGTCATACCCCGAGATGTGGAACTGAGGAAGAAAATCCTCAACGAAGCCCACTTGTCTAAATACTCCATTCATCCGGGCAGCAACAAAATGTACCAAGATTTGAAAAAGAAATTTTGGTGGACACGGATGAAGCGGGAGGTAGCTAAGTACGTATCCGAGTGCGATACGTGCCGACGAGTGAAGGCTGATCACATGAAGAAATCAGGGCTGTTGCAACCCTGAAGATCCCGGCATAGAAATGGGAAGATGTGAGCATGGATTTCATTGTGGGATTACCCCTAACAGCCAACAAGCATGATTCCATATGGATAATCGTTGATCGGTTAACCAAGACGGCTCACTTCATTCCGGTAAATACACGTTACAATGCCGGCAAATATGCGGAGCTATACATAGCGAAGATTCTATGCCTATACGGGGTACCCAAGACCATTGTCTCAGATCGAGGTGCATTATTTGTATCTCGCTTTTGGGAGCAGCTACACGCTGCTTTGTGTACTAAACTGATTAGGAGCTCTGCCTACCACCCTCAGACAGATTGCCAGACAGAGAGGGTGAATCAAGTTCTGGAGGACATGTTGAGAGCATGTGCCATCCACCATGGTAGGAACTGGGATAATCACCTACCATTGGCGGAATTCTCGTACAACAACGGCTATCAGGCGAGTATCAAGATGGCACCCTATGAAGCTCTCTACGGTCGCAAGTGCCGCACCCCATTAAATTGGTGCGAGTCCGGTGAAAGGGTCACATTCGGGGTTGATGTGGTGAACGACGCCGAAGAGCGCGTTCGGACAATTCAAGCCAATTTAAAAGCCGCTCAATCCCGACAGAAGAGCTACGCTGATAAGAGGCGTAGACCGTTGCACTTTGACGTTGGGGAACACGTGTACCTCCGCGTGTCTCCAATGAAGGGTGTGCACCGGTTCGGTGTGAAGGGGAAGCTCGCTCCCCGTTTTATTGGACCCTACGCTATCACCAAGAAGTGTGGACCAGCGGCGTATCGATAGGAACTACCGGCATCTCTCACTGGTGTCCATGATGTTTTTCATGTTTCGCAACTGCGAAAATGTTTAAAGCATACGGCTGCTGTTCCTACCGAAGACATAGGCGAGCTGAAACCGGATTTAACCTATGAGGAGTATCCGGTGGAAATTCTTGATGAGAAAGCCAGAACTACGCGTAGCAGAACGTTGTGGTTCTACAAAATACTCTGGAGTAACCACACCGCCGAAGAAGCGACGTGGGAGAGCGATGAGTTCCTTCGCTCAAATTACCCGGAGTTCATGGCTTCTCAACACGGGTAAGTCCCTATTACATCGCTATCTCTTCTTTTATAATCTCGGGACGAGATTCTTTTAAGGGGGGAGGGATGTAAAAGCCCAAGAAAAGGGACTTGCAAAAACTTTTTCTTCACCTCACAACACCACAGTTTTTATTGTGGAAATCTTTGGAAATATTGTGAAGAGCAAGTAACCTCCATCAAAGGAGTGATTAGAGGGGAAAGCCTTCACTTTCACAAAGTAGGGTTTCTACACATGAAAATGAGAGGTTGAGCTCACCCCTAGAATTTAAAAAGTCTTGGGAAGGTTCAGTCCAAAGCTCATGCAAATTCAACACTTTTTGAGGCACTTTTGGGTTGTTTCAACAAGAGGCCAATTTGAATGTAAATTCAAATTGCAGCAATTTTCATCACCCAAATTCAAAGTTAGCTTCATATCTACACTCAGCACATTTTTCTGAGTAAACCCACCAATTTTCATCCCCATTGGAGTTCATCTTGTCAGGAGCTAAATTTGCAAGAATTCAAAACCGAATTTGAATTTCAGTTTAAATATGAAGCAAATTTAACCAAACAAAGTTTGAATTTGAGAATTCAAATTCAAACAAAGACTTGGTGACTAAGTATCACATTAAATTGTGAGTAGCTGGAGATAATTGAGTGCCAACAGAAATAAAAAGAATTGGAAAGGGGATTAGAGGGGAGAGGGACCCACAGGTCAGTGGGGGAAAATTGGTTTCAGCTGAACGGGTTCGGCTTCTCACCGAAGCAAACGCTCCCGGCGTGCCACCGAGCCGATCTTTCGGACGCCCCCGCGTGAGACGACGCAGCCAGCTCCTGCTTCCTCCCTCGCGCTGGCCAGCTGCTTCCGCCGATCATCACGCACCTACACCGCTGAACAGAGGCGCCGTGTTCTGTTGCCCAAGAAACGACCGAGCGCACGCCGCCGACTTCGTTCGATCGAAACCCGGAAATTCACCGCGAGCAGCACCTCTCCTAGCCACAAAACCACACCATCTGCTCGTCCTCTACCTCCTCGGCACGAGAGCAGTCGAGTTCGGCCCTTCCCCAGCCTTAGCTCCACGTTTCCGAGCAACACCCGAGAAACCGCCACCACTCGGCTCACGGTGACAGCCCAACAGAGGGCCTTTCACAGCTGAGCAAGGACGGTCTCGGACGCGCCGGTGAGCACTACTGCTCCCACCCAAACCACAGGACCATCCGTGAACAGCTGAACAAGAATTTGGAGAAACTCCGCCGGCGACCACAGAACAACGTTCCGGTATGAGACCTCCGAATTCCCACTCCCTTCTCGTCATCAGTTCACTAAACTGTGCACACAGGAGCTATACTTGACGGCGCCCAAGTTTGCTTCGCAACCCTAGCTTAATTTTGGCTGTAGCCAGCGTATTTCCCGGTTTTCCAGCCGCGATTATGGCTGGAAAGGTCGGGCTCACGATGAGACCTAGGATGGAGCCCTCTCCGGGCAGTCTCACCACCATGACGAGCTTCCCTAGCACCCACTGTTGCTATAGCGCTGATCCACCGATGTTTTGGCGGGCTAAACTGTCCGGGCAACGTGACCGAAGGGTTGCCGAGCCGCAGCACCGTCGCCGGCTAGGTTAGGGCCATTGCCGGCCGGAGCAGGCGGTACCAGCGTGTTCAGCGCGCGAAAGTAGGCCCAGGCAGCGAGTTTCCGGCCGGGAGGCGGTCGGGAGACCAAGTCCGGCGAGCTTCGGAAGTGTGCCGGCGAAGCGGCGGCGCGGGAAAAAGGGGCGGGCGCGAGGAAGAAGACGAGCCGGCCGGGCCCGCTCGTCAGTCCCTCGTGGCACAGGATGAGGATTTTCTGTTGCACCGGATCGGCTGTGAACGCGCGGAAAACAATCCTGTGGCCCCGTGTGGCGCAGCCGAGGTGATGACACGTGGGAGCCGGGCCCGCTGTCAGAAATTTGAACTTTTCCCGGTTAATTCGAATTCCAGAAATTCCCCAAACTTTAGAGCTCCATAACTTTTGCTAGGAAGCTCCAAATTTAGTGATTCAAATTGGGTTGGATTCATCTTGCCTAGCTCTGTCCAGATATACAACCCAATTTGTATGAAACCCATTAATTAATTCTGGAAAATTCTTTAAAGCTTTTCAGCAAAAGAATTTTAGAGGGAGTTTGGTTCATCCAAAAATCCCCAAATTTTGCCAGAATGTTCTTTAGGACATTAGTAAACCCCTGTAAAAGTTTCAGACCATTTGAAGTTGATTTGGTCAGAGAAATTAAAATTGGAAGGTGCTGTGTTCATTTGAATACAGAAACATTTTCAGAGAATTTCCAAAACTTGGAAATTCAGTTCTGGGCAAATCTTAACCCCAGAAATGTTAGGAAAATTCATGCAAACTCTATGAGCTATAATTGAAATTTTAGTTCATTAAGTTGAGCATGAACAGGGGTATTACCTCAGAATAAATTCTTCCTTGCTGATTTGCCAAGAGAATTATTCTGAGCAAACCACTCCATGAAAAGTGCTAATGTTTGGTCCAGAGAGTTTTCTTGTGACAAGGAACTCACACAAAAATTCTCAGCTCCATTGGAGCTCTAGATCACCCCTGTCCTGTTTAACCACTTAAGGGATTAATATGGAAAAGGGGGAAAACCACTTAGCATTTAACCCTGTGATTAAGTCCAAGCCAAACCACCAACACCAGTTCATCTTTAAATTCTTAAACAAAGTTCCAGGTGTTAGAGGCTGGTTATTAGAACTAATAGTAGAAGTCTTACTCTAAAACTCACATTTGCATCTAAATTAACATGTAGTATTTCATTAACGTGTAGCCGTTGAAGAAGAGACTCCGGAAGTGCTGGACTTCCTTCTTCCGGACGAAGACTTAACCCCCGACCAGCAGCAACAAGGCAAGCCCCGGTTTGCATTAACCCTTTTATAAGTTTTCCTTTGTTTACATGAGTCATGTGAAGTATGTATGTGCATTAGGTATAGGATGAATGAAACCCCACTTGCATAACCAAAGGTTCCTAAAAGAGTGAGGGTAGTGTCAAGGACCTCGAGTAGACAGGCTACGCTTAATGAGTCATAGGACTTCGGTACAAGTCGAGTAGTTGGAATCTACTCGCGAGATAGGCATTGGGACACATGGGTTCGGTTGAGTGATGTGAGATCACTTTAGTAATGAAAATGAGACTAGGCAGGGGCTAGGGCGCAGCAAGAGGAAGTCTTGTGTGCGCAGCCCTGTCCGTGTCGATTGAGGACCGATCCGTGTGTGGCCCTGCTGAACAAGTATTGAACGTACCGAAGGCATATCGGATATATGGGCCCCGATAAACCGATGTAACCTAAACCTCCGGGCGTCGAGGCATAGCACACCGATTTATAGGTGTAGGTTGAGGGCAGCAAGGAGGAAATCTGCCAACGGGCATAGAGAGATGCTCCGTGTGGGGAACCTCCTGCTCGTTTCGGTGCGACCGGTTCGATGTTTGGGCTGTTGGGTGAAAGGTTGTCCCGTACGACATCGAGTGAGCGTGCTGTGCAGCTCCACGGGTGGGCGTACGTGACGTGCTCTTTGGGTTTCCCTGCAGGTGTATATCGAGTCGATTTGCCGTCCCTCACGGTGACGAGTACCGCTTGTTCACTGCGTCGTAACGTAGACTAACGGATGAAATATGTTGATTCAATGATGCTGATTGATATAATTGTATTGCTACATGTGTGCCACCAAATACTGCTTACTAAATTTCAGATTTCATGAACTGTTAACTTGTTGCTAAAAGATGAACTAAGGATGAACTTGTAGGCGTGTCGTTTTGCTGAAATGTTACTAACCTATGTCTTGGTATACCTCATGTAGAGTTTCATGCTTAGGTGAGTCGGTTAAGCCTTGCTGAGCCTTCGTGCTCATGGTTGCTGCTTAAGTGTTTTTCAGGTGAGGAGCCACCCACGGACTCGGAGTACGAGTCCACCGGCGAGGGTTACCCTCCGTCGGGGACCACGGCTGAGTGGGAGCCGTACACGCCGCGCTGAGCTGAGGAGTGCAGCTAGTGTGGGTTGCCCTAGGGCTGGGCAACCAACTTTTGCTAGATAGGCGGGTGTGAGTTGTATAGTGTAGACTTCCGCTGTGTAACATAAACAATAGTTATAACTGAAGTTTGTACCTGTTTGTACAGTTTCAGTTGTTTTTTCCATGTAATATATTATGTTCTTATGACGTGTGCTGTCGGGTGTCGCATCACGCGGCACCACCCTCTGCGATCCTGGATGAGCGGATTCCGGTCCGCCACACCATTCTCAGCATGGCTAAGCATATGCATAATAATAAATGACATGGTAAAATGAATCTCAACCCAAGCTACAAGGAAAACAAGGTAATGCAATTCTAGGGAAACTTCCTAGCATGGGTTTCATATTTTCAATTGACAATGCAAATAATTCTATCTACACATCCTAGTATAGGATCAAAGTGGTCAATGACACTTGCCTCCTTCCTGCTGCTCTTGAAATGGGTAGTCCTGATCTTGGAAAGGAATAACTTGCTCTTGAGCAGGTTCTACATCATACCATCACACATAGCAAAAGAAAAACAACAATCCATAAGACATAGTTCACACTTCCACTTCATACAAACCACACATTCATATTTATGAAAGTCATTCACCATTATATGTGTTGTGGTTACTCTATGTGTGTTGATTTGTGGCTTGCATGCACTTTTAATCATATGTATATGATTCCTACTTTTGTGTTCACATTTATACTTACATACTATATATATGAGTTTCCAATTTAAATAAATTCCTTATATTCAATTACTACACCTTTTAGCTACCAAGTATGCATGAAAGGTATTTTACATCTCCATATGTGTCTTCATAATTTCTACCAACCCTAAACTGAATCCTTTGGATTTTAGAACTCCATTTATCATTTACTATTTGCTATATTTTCAGATTTTTTCTTATGCCTAAATGTGAACTTTATTATAAAAATAACAAGGCACATCATCTAAACAGAATAGGTTCTGATCTAAAATATTTGCTAATATATTTTTGACCTTTTCCTATGATGTAAACTATTTTACATTTATTTTCCCTATTTTCAGAACTATTCTTTACTTAAAAATATGTCCCTATAACTAATAAATGTGAATAATAAATTAAACAGATTCATTTCAGCCCAAAATATATTTTTATCTCACTCCAAAGTTTTCTAAGTACTGAGAAAGTTTTTAATTTAATTTTGACAATCTGTTTGTCCCACTTTTTAAATTTTGAATACTAGTCACATATTCATTCCTAAATTAAATATCAAACAGGGTCAAAAAGGTAAATTCACCCCACTACAGGGTCTAAAATATTATTTTAACAATTTTCAGGGATCTAGCTACTCATAACAGAGGAATTTTTCCTGATTTTTATTAAGTCCAGGGGCTCAAACTGATTTTTAAATGAATTTACATGATTTTCTGAAGTTCCAGGGGCTAGATCAGAAGTTTCCGGGGCTAGCTCTTATTTCCCGAGAACCCCAGGGGGTAGCGCGTAAGAATTCCAGTCCTTATAACGTGGGGCTGACTTGGACCGTCCGATTTAAAACAGACGGCTGAGATTATAACGTCGAACCGGTACGCGGGGATTTAAAGTGTACCGTGCGATTTAAAATAGACGGCGCACAAGCGGCCACGTCGCTCTAACCGAGCGCGGGCGGCGCTGCCGGCGGCGCACGGCGGCGAGAAGTGGCGATCTCGCCGGAGACTTTCGGATCTTCGAGAATTCTTCCTAGAACTGTGATCTTATGGCATAGATCGGTGGAGGAGAGGTCGGGGATCTCACATCGGGGGTTTTCTTGAGCTCGGAGGTCCTGGAAGGCGGTCGGCGACGAGGTCCGAATTGAAACCACGGCGAGGCTCGTCGGCGCTGTGTTTGAACCGCAAGTCACCTAGTTTTCTGCACCTGCAGGGTTCCCCGGAGGCGGTGGATCAAGACCAGCGAGTTAGATCAGAATTTCCGAGCTTAGATCGGCCAGAATTCGCCGGAGAAAGCTCAGTTTCTCACCGGAGTAAAATCGGCGGATCGCGTGGGAAAAACAGAACGAGGTCGGGGTTTTTATAGACGGGGAAGGGCGGCGGGGTGGTTTAGATCGAGTTCGCGTCGCCTACGAACAGAATTCGGCGGGGATGCAAAGGAATCCGGGTCGGTTTTGATTCGGGGTGAGAGAATCCTGGCGCGGGCGCGAGGTAGAAGAAGGGCTGGCAGGCCCCGCCTGTCAGTGGGAGGAAAAGGCGCGCGCGGCTGCGGGCTGGCGCGGGGGCTGATTGGGCCGGCTGGTGGGTTTCGGCCCACTGGCCGGTTTTTTTCTGTTTTCTTTTTTCTTTTTCTATTTCTTTTCTGTTTTGAGTTTAATTTGAATTCTAGTTTGAATTTGAATTTTTGCAAAACATGCAACACGTCCAAAAAATTTTAAATTCCCCTCTTAACATGATTTAGGGTCTTAACAAGATTTTTGGGGTGTTACACAAGGCTTACTCAATGGGGGTCCTATGTGGTTCGGGGTGGCACCAATCTGTGACTTCTGTGACTACCAATCTGTGACTTGTTCTTATGGTCAGTGGGTTTCTAATGCCAATCTATGCATTCCACCTAAGCTTGCATCCTATGTTCAACGTGGCTCCTATTACTAATCTGCGACTAGGCTTGCGTCCTATGGTCAACCGTGGTTCAGCTACCAATCTATGATCAATCTAGGTTTGTGACCTACAGTCAACCGTGGTAGCTTGATACCAATATGTGAATTGTACCAATCTGTGATCTTATCTAGACCTGTGACCTATAGTCAACCGTGGTATCTATACTAATCTGTGACTTAGGCATGGCAGCTCTAATATCAATCTGTGATTTCTATCTAGGCGTGTGACCTACGATCAACCCATGGCTCTATAACCAAACTGTGACCTATCTAGGCGTGTGATCTACCGTCAACCGTGGATCTGATACCAATCTGTGACGCCCCTGTTCTGAGATAGAACCTCTCGGAACTGAGACTGATGCGTATGTGTGCCCAGGATGTTCATCACACATACACATATAATCCACAAACTGAATTCAGAATAAATATAACCACGAATAACAGGGTTTATTACAAAGTCTCATGAGTCTCCGACTCATTCTAGCAGCGGAAGTCTTATCTTAGCAGCGGAAGTCTTATTCTAGCAGCTGAAGTCTTTATTCTAGCAGCCGAAGTCTTCTAAACTATTGCGGAAGCAACTAAGCAGGAGCAGCGGCTCCATCTCTACTCCACAGGCAAGGTTGAGGACAGATTACACGCCTAACACTCCACGTGGTCTTCATAGTACTCCTCTCCTGTTGCTGATGATGAAGTAATAATGCAAGTTTGAGTACATGATGTACTAAGCAAGTGTGGGAAAATATGATATGTAGCTCACAGCAAGGATGGTATAAAAAGGCTCATTGCAGAAAGAAAAGTTTATTTCACAAAACTGGATAAAAACAGCAACTAGCTTTAAATGAATGTTATCCCAACATGTATTTAACATCAACATACCTCCATCATGATTCACCACTTTTCATGTCTCAACCAGACATTTATCTTGCTCAACCTTTCACATGCTCATGAGTACCATCTTGTATTCACTACCATCTCATCTCATATTCAATTCCGTCTCATACCGAGACCAATGATCATTGCCATGACTCAACATTCATGCAACCAATCTCATTACTCGGACTCAACAGTCCCGAATACCAAATCTAAAGACCAAACCATAACCAAACCAATAACCAAACCAAATACCATCCCAATAACCATCCCATCTAATCATGTGGGTTGTCCAAGCGCTCGTGACCATAAGCTCGCCTATCATGATAGTTTTAAGACTCTGCAGAGTTTGTACCACTTTACCCACAAGTTTGTGATTTCGTCACCCGTCGGCGACTGCAGAACCTCCATTATACCAGTACACAACCGTCGGTGTATGGCCAAGAGATCACAAAATAGTCTTTACAAAGGGGCTACTAAATGTATGGAGTCACTAAGGTTTCACCTGCAGGCTAGAATCTCCAATTCTCCCACCCACGGGCCCCCTCTTGTGCCATGCAGTTCCCAGGGCGGTCCTTACTTGACTCCCATTCCCCGCGCCTTCCACGGTCCATAACAATCTAGCAATTTACCTAATTAGTTAGCTAAGCCGCACCCATATTTGGCCTTGTGGTGGCACTGTTTCCTGGCATGGCTCGCATGAACCGGTCCTTAGACCTACGGCAAGTAACCACCATCTCATTCTACCTCATTCACAAACCAAGCTTGCCTAGATCTCCCTCCAATTCATGTTCATTAACAAATGTCCGTTCCTCATTATTCATACGAGTGCAGTTAGCTAGACACATCTATCTTGCTTCCCGTATCCCATGGACTCAGCGAAGCATAAAAGCAAAAACCATATCCGACTCATTAACTTTCCCGGCTACAAGGGTGGTTAACAAAACTAGTAAACTCCTATGAAATGGTTTCCCATCATGTTGACTCAAGCACACACACCTTTTTGCAAACAAAACCGTCTTTCAAAAATATGGGATCAATATGGTCAAGGGGCACTTGCCTTGTTCTTGCGGCTTCTGTTGTTCACGTATCTCAAATTCCTGGTGCTGAAATCCATCGTAGACAGCTCCCTGAGCTTGTTCCTCTATTCACAATCACGCATATACAAAATTCATAGCAATCAATCATTATGCACAAACTTTACTCAAGATGTAATGGTGCATATGCATGCTAATCCTATGATGCTGTTTTTATTAGATCGGTTTGTACGTGTTCTTGCATGTTTGCATGGCTTTCATGGGGTTTCTCTAAGAATAGAGGTGTAAAGGTAAAATGTGGACATGGCGATGATCTTGACTCTAGATCAAACCGATCAACACGTGATCTGTCCATGATAAAGATTCTGTTCTAAGGGATCGAAGAACAGATGCAAAGAAAACGCGATGATGTCGTAAGGTGGTATTGGAAACCTACCTTGCTTGCTTTGGGTCCTCCCTCCTAAAAAAAACAGATCATCGGGGCTCTCCTCTGGCGGCGGCGATCGTGTCTGGGCTCGTCGGCGGTCTCTCCGGTGGTCAAGCTCCGGCAAAGGGGTTTAGCTCGCCGAGTTGGGGGCTAGGGCTTCTAAGTTGTTGGGTTAGAAAAGATGTTACGACCAAGGGGTTGTTTCGGGTTCTATTTATAACCAGAAAACAAAGAGTCCTACTCTGATCAGAATTCGAATAAGAGTCCTATTCAAATTGTTTTTGAATCTTAAGAACTTATATTTTAACCAATTTGGTTGAAATATTCAACGTAGAAGAGTTCGTGTCGGTTTCCTCAGTACCAGGTACTCACGTACAAAGGAAAACCGCTTCAGAATCACGTCCTTTTGCAGGGATAAGCTCCGGAGGCTCCACGTGTTCTGCGGGGACCTAGGCTTCCCTTTTCCTCAGGGGCGAGCTCTGGTTGTGCCACGTGTCAGGCGGGCGAGACCTCCCTCTTCCTCAGAGGTGAGCTCCTCGTGCGCCACGCGTCCTGGCAGGCGGGGACCTTCCTCTCTCTCTAGAGACGAGCTCCGCGTACGCCACGTGTCAGTTCTAGACCTCCCCTCTCTTTGGGGGTGAGCTCCGATAGTGCCACGTGTCCGTTCTAGACCTCTCCTCTCTTTGGAGGTGAGCTCCGAGAATGCCATGTGTCAAGTAGCGCCGTACTTACTTTCTGCTCGGAGGCAAGCTCCGAGGTCGACAGGAGTCTGTCAGCGTTGGACCTCTCGGAGGTGAGCTCCGAAGGTGACACGTGTCCAACAGTGTCAGACCTCCCGGAGGTGAACTCCGACGGTGACACGTGTCTGGCGGGGCCGGACCTCTCGGAGGTGAGCTCCGAGAGCGACACGTGTCCTGCGGGGCTGGACCTCACTTCTCCGCATAGGCTAGCTCCGGGGGCAACACGTGTCCCACGGGGTCGGACCTCGCCCCTTCCGCAGAGATGAGCCCCGAGCCTGCCACTTAGCCAGTTAGCGGCGGACCTCTCCCCCTTTTGCGGGGATGAGCTCCGAAGGCGCCACGTGGCCAGTGGACCGCGGGAGTTGTCTTCAGCGCTCTCGGTAAACTGGAATTTGCTCTTTTTGGCTATCTTTTTGATTCTTTCTCTGTTTCCACTTCTTTTAAATTGTTTTCTTTATATAAAATATGAATGTATGCAGAAATTGAAATGAGGGTGTCACATCTATACGGGGCAGCGGGTACTTATTCTTGATCATCACTTCGTTGAGACCTATAGTCCATGCACATCCTTTGGGTCCCATCTTTCTTGTCCACGAAGAGCACGGGGTCTCCCCAAGCTGACGAGCTTGGGCGTATAAAATCCTTATCTAGCTGTCCTGAATTTGCTTCTTGAGCTCCACTAATTCATTAGCAGGCATCCTATATGGCCTCTTCGCTATAGGAGCGGTTCTAGGTACTAAGTCAATGGAAAATTCAATGTCCTGGTTAGGTGGCATACCTGGAAGTTCTTTCAGGAACACATCTGAATATTCTCGAACCACCGGAATGCTTTCCAATGTTGCTTCTTTGATGTGGTTCAGCACTGCCTTCTCCGTTTTAGGTTGGGCTGCCTCAAACTAAATAGGAGTACCGTGCTCACTTGTCAACTGCACGATCCTCTGAGCGCATTGAATTACTCCGTTGTGCTTGCTTAACCAGTCCATTCCAAGTATCATGTCAATCCCTTGGGAATCCAAGACAATAAGGTTGGCAAGAAAGTCTACCCCCCTTATTTTAAGGCTTACATTCAGATATACTATATTAGTCCTCATCTCTCCTCCGGAAGAATTAACCAACATAGTTTGTTTCATGTGGGATATGGGCAGGTTATACTTGGCAACATACTTGGATGAGATGAATGAATGTGATGCTCCGGAATCTAATAAAACAGTGGCTGGTTTGGAGTTGGCGAGAAACATACCAATCACGACGTCCTCAGCTTGTTGTGCTGCCTCAGCGGAGACGTGATTCACATCGTCACGAGCATAGTTCTGCTGTCCACGGTTACCTTCCATAGCTCCTCCATTCGGCCGTGGGTTCTGTTTAGGTGCGTTGCTCGGCTGTCCAAGGACTTTCTTCGGGCATTGACTTGCAAAGTATCCCGCCTCTCTGCATTAAAAACATGCTTTGTTGCCCATAATAGCAGGAATGTTGGGGCGAGGCTGGTTTTGAGAATAGGCGCCCATGTTGGGATGGGGCGCAGGAGGCATAGGCATAAACGAGGTGCTTGCATAACAGGACATTGCTCCGGTGGCTGATTAGGGCGAGGTGGATTTGCAGGGCGGAAATTAGAAGTGGACGAGCCATAGTGTGATGCAGCTGGTGGCATGAAACGGGGACATACATTGCTCCCTTGTGGCTGTCCTTGATACGGCATCTTCCTCTTGCCTTCTTGTTCAATATCACGGATCTTGCTTTCTACCACTATAGCTTTGTCAACGAGCTTCTATAAGTTTGCATAATCATTGTTGAGCATCTGGACTTGAATATCATTGTTCAATTCTCTCATGAACATGTACTGCTTTCTGTGATCCGAGTTGACATCTTCTAGAGCATACCTTGACAGCTGCGTGAACTTGTTGAGGTACTCATTCACGCTCTTCCTTCCTTGATGGAGACCTTCAAACTCTTGCCTTTTAAGCATCATGACTCCTGCAGGGACATAGTGAGAGCAGAAACTCTCCTTGAATTCAGCCCAAGTGATTGTCTCCTGATTGACATGAGTGTTGCAAAGAGCATCCCACCAATCAGCGGCTGCTTCCATAAGCTGGTTCGATATGAAGAGAACTTTCTCCCAATCATTGCATTGAACAATAGCAAGCTTCTTTTCAATAGACTTCAGCCAATCATCAGCCTCCATAGGATCATTGACTTGTGCAAAAGTAGGCGGCCTAGTCCTCATGAACTCTCCCAATCTGTTGTGAGCCGGCGGTGGTGGTGGTGGCGGCGGTGCGGGTGCAGGAACGGGGTTATGATTGTTGTTGTTGTTGGCCTGCAGCTGAACCAACGTTTGTATCATAGTTTGCATGAGCTGGTTCTGCATAGCGATCAACCGTTCAAGGTTGTTTGCATCAGCCCCGGGGTTGGCATTTCCAGGAACTTCAACATTGCCATCCTCCTGTGGTTCATTGCTACCACGAGCGTTCCTCCTTTGGTGGTTGTAGTTTTCCTCACAATCTGTGAGAGAGTAGAGTAGGAAATAGAAATTTAGATTGATCCCCCATCTATATGCACCAAGGTGTATGAACTAAGTATCTTCTTTTATTAATTTCAGCCAATATGAGGATGTGATTTTGCTGCTCAGAGGCGCTGCTCACTTGAATGTCCCGAGCTCCCGAGTGATCGAAGAGGGGCGGCCGTGTTTCAGTCTTTCGGTGTGAGGAAGAGAAGAAACAGCGCCGTGGCTTCGGTTAAGAGGCGGGAGAGGGAGTGAGACGGTAACTGCCGACGTCCAGCAGCTCTCCAGCGCGAAGGGGAGCCAGCAGGAGGTGACTGCGGCCGAGCTCGGTGTCGCGCGGAGAGGAATCGGTCTCGGCCATTGCTTCGCGTGGGAGGAGAGCAAATGAAGACTGTGGACTGAAGATCTTTTGCAAATTTCAGTGCTCCCAATGACATGTGGGTCCCACATGTCAGTCCTCCTTATCTCTTCTAAAATATCTCCCCAATTTGAATATTGATGGAATTCAATTATGGAAGTTTAAATCTGAGAGGCATTTGGATAATTGGGCAAGTTTTATCCAAATTCAAATATGCATTTGAATTCTTTGTCATTTAAAGTCCATTTTGGAAGATGGGTTGCAAATCATTTTCATAAATCATGAAACTTTGCACACCCCCTAATTTGGACTCAAGGAATTCAAATATGAAATCTGATTTTTATTTTGGCTGCTGCAAATGAGATTTTTAGCACAACAGTTTTGAATTCCATTGTGTTGTTCTCATTTGAACTTTTGTTTGAACAAATTGTTCCAAATCTGATTTTTGTTTTCTCACACATATGGAAACTTCCCATCTTAGTTTTAGACCCCTCTAGGGTTCCAGGTTCTCAAATAAACATTTGACTTGTGTGAAGAAAGCCCTCATGTGTGTTATCACATGTGGGGAAAATTTTTAACAAGTCCCAAATTTCACTTATATGAAACAAAAACTTTTGCAAACAAGAGTTTCTTTGTATTCACATTTTTGGGACCTTTACACAGAGTCCCTTGGATTGTCCCTGCATCGCCATCCTTTGGAGTTATGGTCTTTCTCAAGATAATATTGAGTATGGCAAAGAACGGCTTCAAGTATTTGGTGGTGGGGGTACATATGGCATTCTTGTATCATACAAGAATTCCAGCTCATTCTTTTCCAAAGGCTTCAGGTTGTGAATGACAAGCTCATTGTCCAGGGTGCGTTCAAGATGAAGAATCTTTGCAAATTCTTCATAGGTGACACTGTATCTAGATCCATGTGTCATCCAGATCATCTCATCCCCATCATCACGGGCAAAGTAGAGAGTAGAGTAGAACTGGGTGATTACCTCATTGTTCCAGTCGTACTGAAAAGAAAGGAGGTCCTTCAACCCATGCCTCTCTAATGCCTCTAGTACCTCATGATAGGCTTGGCATTTCTTGGACTTCAGGT
Organism: Neostapfia colusana; assembly: GCA_030760725.1. NCBI lineage: Eukaryota > Viridiplantae > Streptophyta > Magnoliopsida > Poales > Poaceae > Neostapfia > Neostapfia colusana. The sequence continues at coordinate 33,500,775 of JASWHV010000009.1, read as the reverse complement.
AGTCAATGTTGAGCCACTAACTCTTGACACAACAGGGATACGACGGACTTATGACGGCTAAGGCCGTCGTAATTAAATCATAAACCGTCGTAAGTTAGCTACTTATGATGGTATTTCGTTACTTATGACGGTATAAAGCCGAGGTAATTATTATGTCGTAAATAAGCTAACTTACAACGGCTACCGTCGTAAATAAAGTAACTTACGACGGCGTCGCGCATCCGTCGTAAGTAACGGCCCAGGCCACGTGGTGGCCCAAGGCACGTTACTTACAACGGTTCTTGTGACTATCGTAAGTAACAGAGGCTAACTTACGACGGTTTTACTGACCGTCGTAAGTAGAAGAAGCTAACTTAGGACGGCTTCTGGGCAGTAGCCGTCGTAAATTATGTTTGTAACTTTTTAAAAAAAAACATAAACGCACTAACCTAGCTCGATGGTCAGCACACAGAATAAACAGTTACCAAACAGAGTAAACAGTCATAAAACAGTTCATACAACAATTCATATGCATCACACACAATAGAAACGACATACGGGCTACACACTACCCCCTCGACTACCTCCGGAGCCGAAGAAATAATCTCCACGCATCTCTCTTGGAACCGGTAGCTGTGGTGATGGAGTAGAGGCCTCCGTCGCCGAACCCTACAAAACACATGAGTAGTTACGACGGTTTGGATTCAGATATCAATGTCTTTCTCTTTTTTTTTTCTCACTCTCTTCGTCTCTCTATACTTTTCATCATCTCTCTCACTCTATTCCTCTATCTCTGTACTATTCATCCCCTATTTATGTCAGTCTCACTCACACCCTCTCTCGCACTCTCTCTCCATCTATTGCAACACTCCATCCCTACATTTCACTCACTCTCTCTCTCTCTCGCACTCCCTCTCTCCCTTCTGTACCACACTACATCTCCCTCTCTCCTTATGTTAGATGAAAAATACAATATTAAATAGTTTATTACCTGTACCGCAGGCACCTGGGCTGCGGGCTCCAGTGATGAGGTCACCTATGGCTGCTGCCACGCAGGAATCGCGATTTGTTGGCCGTTCTGTCGAGCTAAGGCCTATAATTGGAAAATATTAGAACATATGTATTACTGAAATGTTATGAAAGTAAACTACAGTAATTGAAATGCACTAGCCATCGTAAGTTATTTTTGTAATTTTTTTAAAACAGAAACGCACTAACCTGGCTCGATGGCCAGCACACAGAACAAACAATTACAAAACAGAGTAAACAGTCATAAAACAGTTCATACAACAGTTCATATGCATCACACACATCATAAACGACAAACGGGCTACACACTACCCCATCGACTACCTCCGGAGCCAAAGAAATCATCTCCACGCGTCTCTCTTGGAACCGGTAGCTATGGCGATGGAGTAGAGGCCTCCGTCGCCGAACCCTACAAAACACATGAGTAGTTACGACGGTTTGGATTCAGATATCAATGTCTTTCTCTTCTCACTCTCTTCCTCTCTCTATACTTTTCATCATCTCTCTCACTCTGTTCCAATATCTCTGTACTATTCATCCCTTCTTTATGTCAGTCTCACTCACACCCTCTCTCGCACTCTCTCTCTCTCCCTCTATTGCAATACTCCATCTCTCCATCTCACTCTCACTCTCTCTCTTTCTCTCTCGCACTCCCTCTCTCCCTTCTGTACCACTCTACATCTCCCCCTCTCCTTATGTTAGATGAAAAATACAATATTAAAGAGTTTCTTACCTGTACCGGAGGCACCTGGGCTGCAGGCTCCTGTGACGGGGTCACCTGTGGTGGCTGCCACGTAGGAATCGTGATTTGTTGGCCGTTCTATCGATCTAAGGCCTATAATTGGAAAATATTAGAACATATGTATTACTGAAATGTTATGAAAGTAAACTACAGTAATTGAAATTATTTACCTCCATCGCTGCCTGCATCTAGGCCATGTAGTTAGCTTGGTACTCCTGGATGGCCCTCGTCCTGTCGAGCTCCTCCTAGGTCCGCGTCAGCCTCTCCTGCATGGCACGGAACTCCATGTCTCTCTGCGAGAGACGGCCACTCAATGGCCCAACCGACGAAGTCTGCGTCGATGAAGTGCCTCTCGCAGGTCGCGCTGACCTCGAGTCGACAACTCCATCGAAAATGGCAAACCTACAAAAGAAAGAAAAATAATATGTAAAAGAAGGAAGAGTGAAAAACCTAAATCAAAGAAACCAACTCACCGGCCATGGGCCTTCCCGCCGCCGCTTGAATACACGACTTGAGGGTCGATTGGCGTGTTTTCCCAATCGTACCCTTCACTGTGTATTTTGACGACTTCCTGCCCATACTTTTCCTAAAAAACATAGAAATGGTGTTAGTGTGTTAATAATAATATTAGTTATAATTAAATTGAATAATTCTGAAAACTTACCAATCGGTCGGTCGTGACCTGACTGCACTGCCCCGGCTGCGACGGGTCACTTCCCCTGTGACCTCTCTTCCAAACCTGGGTCGCGCTAGGCACCTGGCCGGTCTCTCGCTCCTGTAGATGCGTGTTAGTAGGATAAATATGTTATGAACACATAAACGAACTTATAATACACTTACCATGCATTTAGCCAAACGCAAATGACCATCGGCGCTATGGTTGTATAGCTTCAAGCATCTCATCCATCCTATCAACCCCCGTGTTATCATCATTTTCCTATTCCACTTCTTGTACAGTTTCAGAAGTTGTCTCGCCTTGGAAGGTCCACACCTCATAATATGGCATGTAACCGTTTCGACACAAGTGTATCGAGACCGTCATTTTCTCCAAAAACTTGGTATTCCGACATTTCGTACATGGGCACCACACCTTATCGATCATTGACAATGAAAAAGCTAGATCTACAAAAGCATCTGTCTTGGCGAACCACTCATCCGAGTGACCACCAGAACTGTTCTTCCAACCGGTATACATCCAACTACGGTCCTCACCCATGTTTGAATCTGCAGTTTAATGTCAAGGAAATTATAGTTACTTTATAATTTATTTATGTCACGACCCTACATCTATTGGAAAGGATAGGTCCTAAACTCACCCAAGAGTGACCGAGCAGAGCGTGCTCATGACGAGACGCGTGGCCTGGATCTCAGCAAAATTTCTGCAGCATAACCCCGCTGTTCTCCACTGCACGCCTGAAAATGGTGCAGCAGAGAACAACAGGGTTATGCTGTTGAAATCTCGTCTAGATCTAAACCCGCGTCTCATCACAAGCCACGCCCCCTCGGTCACTGCCAGGCTGTCCAAAAAGGGACAATTCCGAACCTACACGCCTCACATGCGTAACACATGTGAGACGGGCCTGTTCGAAACGGGTGACGCATGTTGTATAGGTCTACGTCAATCTTTCATTTTTGAGTCATTTAAAAGAGAGAGAAAAAAAGAGAGAGAAAGAAAGAACGAGAGAGAGACAAAGAAGTGGGTCAGCCGTCCTAAGTTGTGCCCCGCTGGGGCCTGCCATTATCTTACAACGCCTTTAGGGTTAACCGTCGTACGTTATGCCCCGTCGTAAGTGGGTCAAAGATGAAACTGCCCCGTCGGGGCCCGCCGTCCACGCGCAAGAGCTTGCCGTCCTCCGTGCTAGTCTCGACTAATACATTACCACTAAATAGGCAGTGACAGACCCTAATGGGTCGTGTCGGGCTGGACCGGGCCGAAACCCATTTATTTACATATTGTAACTAATCACGCAATCAATCAAAGTATTAATTAAAAAATAATCAATTACAATACTAATTAAACAATTAATCAACTAAGAACAAATTAAACATGTAATCAACTAATTCAACCATTTAAACCACAAATTATTCTATTAATCAAATAACAAATAATCAACAAATAAATTAACAACTAATCAGCAATAAAACAACTAATTACTCAACAAAAGGGAAAGCTACCATAATTCAACAAGAAAACAACTAATTACTAGCTAATTCAACTAATGATTCTTTCTCTCTGTCTCTTTCTCCACATACGCACATACACACGTAAAAAAATACTAATTACCACCTAATTCAACAATACACATGCATGTCATGAACATAACAATCAATTTAACAGGAGGAACATCAATTTAACACGTGGACATTGGAGGCAGACCTTGACTCGGCGACGGCGTCGGGAAGGCGGCGCGGCTACAGCGTCGGAAGGCGGCGCCCACAGTGTGAAGTCACGGCGCCCACGGCGTCGGGAGGCGGTACGGAGAGCAGGGGCCGGGCGGCGCGGCGAGCAGGAGCTCGAAGCGTGGCGAGCAGGGGCTCCAGGCGGCGCGGCGAGCAGGGGCCGGGCGAGGCGGGGCGGAGCTTGGGGTGGGGTCGGGCGGCGCGGCAGGGCGGGGCTTGGGGCGGGGCCGGGCGCCACAGCAGGGCGGGGTTCGGGGCGGGGCATGGCGAGCGGTGGCGGCCGGGGCTCGACGCAAGCAGGGGCGGCCTGGCGGGGCTTCAGCCGGGACGGCTGCGGTTGCGGCAGGGCGGGGCGGAGCGCGGGGCGGGGCGCGGGACGGCGCTGCGCGGTGGGGCGGGGCGCGGGACGGTGGTGCGTGGCGGCAGGGCGGGGCGTGGCAGCGGAGGCGGCGCGGCTCGGCGAGGGAGAGGCGGAGCGGTGCGGCGGAAGTCGGCGGGTCGCGCGTATGAGTGGGCCGCGCGTGCGGCACATGAGATGTAGGGTTATGTTCTTTATTTACGACAGCTTCTTTACTTACGACGGTTTAGGTTTTAGCTGTCATAAATGGTACTTAAATTCCGTCGGTCATTTTATTTACGACGGCCGAGAGCCAGCGACCGTCTAAAGTTAGTAAACTTACGACGGCTACCACGCGCCGTCGTAAGTACGTTAATTTACGACGGCTGACCCACGTAAATAAATTCAGCCGTCGTAAAATGTTGATTTTCCTGTAGTGAAGCGCCGCGGCTGCGGCTGGCGGGCGGCGGTGGAGGCGGCGGGCGGCGATGGAGGTGGCGGCGGAGGTCAGCTCGGGGCAGGGCTGAGAGTCTGGCTCGAGCTCGGGCTGAGCAGCCCAAGTGACCAAGACCGTCAGATCTAATCTGACGATCCACGCGTTCTATGAGGGTCATGAAAAACGGCCCTCAACCCTAATACACTCATTTTCACCCCCCTCCCTCTCTCCTCTCCAGAGCACAGGAGGAGGCGGCATGAGGAATCAGCAGCATGAGGCATCGGCGGTGGCAGCGTGAGGGGCTGGCGGCGCCTTGCAGCGACGGCGGTGGGCGGAGGCGGCGCCGGCATCGGCGGTGGGCGGAGGCGGCGCCGGCATCGGCGATGCTCGGCCAGGCGAGTCGAGCCACCCTGGCATTCCCCCGCCACCGACTGGACGCCTACGCGTCGGTACGCTGTCAGCGACGGCGAGGGCTGGTGGCAGCGGGGCCGGGGGTAAAGCAAAAACAATGTGCTTAAACAACTAATCAATCAATTAACTAAATTAAATAACTAAAATCAGAAACAATTGCTAATTAAAACCAAATAATTAACAATTAAACTAATTATCTACTAAATACATATAAATTGATTAAGTATTTAAAAATTTATCTAATCTAACTAACAACTAATTACAAAAACTAAAAAAAATTACTTGATTCGGTCTGGCGACGGCGGCGATGGCTGCGGCGACGGAGGCGGCGGAGGTCTGCGGGAAGCAGGGAGTGGGGGCCGTGGCCGGCAGCGGCGAGGTTGGGGCCGGAGGCAGCGAGGTAGGGGCCGGTGGGGCTCCAGAGGCGGTGGGTGGTGAGGCCGGGGCCCGCGGGGATCGATCGGTAGCAGGCGGAGGGACGACGGTGGAGGGCAGGGGCGGCGGTGGGTGGCGGCGCGAGGAAGAACGGTCAATCGGGCTCAGGCGGAGGAAAGAGATGCGCTGGGGCTCGGGCCGTGGTATAAGACCCCTATTTACGACAGCCTGAACACGGGCCATCGTAAGTAAGCCTGGCCGTCGTAAATAACAGCTAACTTACCACGGTCACGATCTGGCCGTTGTAAATAACATTATTTACGACGGCCAACCCTATTACCGTCGTAAATAAACTTAGCCGTTGTAAATTTAGCCTTTTCCTGTAGTGACCTACGACGGGGTCCGTTGGCCGTCGTAAGTAATCTAATTTACGATGGACGACCCTCGTAAATAATACCGGCCGTCATAAAATGTTGATTTTCCTGTAGTGTGACCACAGGATTCTTCATCTTCATGTAGACATGCTCATAATAGTCAGCATGGAAGTTGCTCCAGAATCTAGGGTCTGCACATTGCTTTGGTATGCCCATAGACTTGAACTTTTTTGAGGTTGTCCGCCAGCTCACTCCCCTTTCCAGCAAAGTCATCACTTGATGGCTGCCTGTTGCGGTGAATGGGGGCTTTCTTCTTCAAGGGACCAATAGGACCACTAGCAAGTCCTTTGCCTTTCCCGACATTTCTCTTGGGGGCCGCAGAGCTTCCAACAATGTCTTTGCTATGTGCCGTCTTACCAACCACTCTCCTCCTTTTAGGAAGAGAGTCGTCGGGAGAAGAACGTTGGGCAACGTTGTCATGCTTCTTTTTCATGGGTTCGGAGTGGGACGACATCGTGCCTGACAGGAAAATCAAGGATTGATTGACACGATGTATTGTAGACTATGTGAAGATAAGAAGTTAGATGTTCAATTGACAGGTAACTGGACTTGTCCGTTTTCAGAGTGCGGACTTGTCCGGAATACCGGACTTGTCCGCACCGGAGACCGGACTAGTCCGGACCTGCTGAAGAACCCTAACTTCGTATTTTCAATAGATCTACCGCAAATTTGTGCGAAGTATGCAGGGATACACTAGGAATTCATCTAGAAAGGTAGGGTATGCCCTAGGGATCAGAAAAGATTGAGCTAAAGTATTGAAAAGATGAGAACTTGGGTAGAAAGGAATTTTACCAAAAAATGAGAATTTGAGTCGAAGTGGTAGGTCTGATCCGGATTAGTCCGGAGGGGAGGAGACCACGCGTCGAGGAGAAGCTTTCCCATGGAGAGAACTTCGACTTCGTTTGCTAAAATTGAAAATCAGTTTTGGGGGCTAGGGTTTGAGGGGTGAGAGGCAAAGGAGTGTTTTGAGGTGAAGAGGGCTGAGGTTGGCGCGTCTATAGACTTTTAAGCTCGGACATACGGACTAGTCCTGTGGGAGGTTGGCGCGTCTATAGACAAGTCCGATATGCCAGATCTGGCCGGACTAGTCTGAGGGAGCGGACTAGTCCGTTGTTGACACCGGACTAGTCCGGGTCAACTGGACAGATTAGAGTAGAAATTAGGGAAATATTGGGAATATGATCTAATAGTGATCTAAGGACATAATTTTCACAAATAATCTTGATGAACATGCCCAGTTAGCAATCAACAATCAGACAATGCTCATAATTCATCAAGATTCATTAAATTAAATAGTTTTCAAGAGAAAATCGAGATAAAGGATAGTTTTTCACAGAGTAAGTAAGAATTTGAGAATTTAAGCAGGTATATAGTGTTTCAATCCACGTCTCGAGAGTCAAGTATATTTAGTTCATTCCTAAGCTTACAAAAGCGTTTTTCATCGAGTGGATTGGTGAAGATATCGGCTAGTTGCTTCTCGGTTTTTACATGGGAAATGGCTATGTCTCCTTTGATTGAGTGGTCTCCCAAAAAGTGATGCCGAATATCAATGTGTTTGGTCCTAGAGTCCTCAATAGGGTTATGTGCAATATTATTCATACTCTCATTGACACAAAGGAGTAGAATACGATTCATATTGTAACCATAGTCCCTTAGAGTTTGTCGCATCCAAAGGAGTTGTGCACAACAACTCCCGGATGCAACATACTCCTCTTCGTCTGTGGACAAGACAATGGTGTTTTGCTTTTTGGAGGACCAGAAAACTAGGGACCTACCCAAGAATTAGCATGTACCGAAGGTACTTTTTCTATCTACTTTGCATCCTGCATAATCTGCATCGGGGTATCCAATGAGATTGAATTTTGAACCTTTAGGGTACCAAAGTCCTAGGTTGGGTGTATGGACTAAATATCGCAAGATTCTCTTTACGGCTGTCAAATGGCATTCCTTAGGATTGGATTGAAATCTTGCACACATACAGACACTCAACATGATATCAGGCCTAGATGCACAAAGATAAAGTAGAGATCCAATCATGGAACAGTATACCTTTTGATCCACGTTAGGTCCATCTTCATTTAGGTCTAAATGTCCATTTGTTGCCATGGGAGTCTTTATGGGCTTCGCTTTGTCCATGCCAAATTTCTTGAGAATGTCTTGAGTGTATTTTGTTTGGCTTATGAACGTTCCTTCCTTTAGTTGTTTCACTCGGAATCCCAAAAAGTATCTCAATTCTCCCATCATGGACATCTTGAATCTATCTGTCATGATTTTACTAAATTCTTGACAAAAAGATTTATTAGTCGAACCAAATATGATACCATCAACATAGATTTGACAAATAAACAGATCATCATTGAAGTGCTTGGTAAACAAGGTGTAATCAGCTTTACCAATTTTAAAGCCATGTTCAATTAGAAGATCTCTAAGGCACTCATACCGAGCTCTAGGAGCTTGTTTGAGGCCATAGAGAGCCTTACGCAGTTTGACCACATGGTCGGGGTACTCTCGATCTTCAAAACCAGGGGGTTGCTCCATGTACACCTCCTCCTTGATAGGTCCATTGAAGAAGGCGCTTTTGATATCCATTTGATACATCTTGAAATCATGGTGAGTAGCATATGCAAGTAATATACGAATTGATTCAAGCCTAGCTACAGGAGCAAAAGTCTCGTCGAAATCCAAACCTTCGACTTGTGAGTAACCTTTAGCCACAAGTCGTGCCTTGTTTCTTGTTACAACTTCGTGTTCATCTTGCTTGTTGCGGAAGACCCATTTAGTGCCGATGATATTGGACTTTGGTCTTTCAACAAGTTCCCATACTTCATTCCTCTCGAAGTTGTTCAATTCTTCTTGCATTGCCATCACCCAGTCCGGATCTTTTAGCGCATCTTCGACCTTGTATGGTTCTAAAGAGGACACAAAGCAATAGTATTCACAAAAATTAGCTATACAAGATCGAGTTGTCACTCCCTTTTGTATATCGCCAATTATGTTGTCTACGGGGTGATCTCTTTGTATGCTTTGGTGTACTTTTGGATGTGGCACTTGTGGTGTTATGTTCTCATAATCATCATCTTCTTCGGCTCCCCCTGGATCTTTGCCGTCATTAATGCTTTGATCATCTTGTTGGTCTTCATGATCTTGATTTTGTGCATGGGCTCCCCCTTTATCATAGCTCTCCTATTGAGGTTCATATTGAGCACTTGATTATTGTGATTGTTCTTGAGGTCGAATATCACCAAGTGCCATTCCCCTCAACGCTTGACATGGGGCTTCTTCTTGATCTAGCACACACTTATCAACTTGCTCCGTTTGGGAGCCGTTAGTTTCATCGAACACTACGTCACGTACAACTTCAACAAGTCCGGAGACCTTGTTGATGACACGATAAGCGTAGGAGTTCAAATCATATCCAAGCAAGAAACCCTCATCAGAATTCAAAGCGAACTTTGAGGTCCTAGGCTTCTTGTTTAGAATATAACATTTTGAACCAAAAACTCAAAAGTACGAAATATTTGGTTTGTTACCAGTGAGTAGTTCATATGAGGTTTTCTTGAGTAGGCAATGAAGGTACAGTCGGTTAGTTGCATGACAAGCAGTGCTGATAGCTTCAGCCCAAAAGCGGTCATAGGTCTTGTATTCGTCAAGCATTGTCTTGGCCATCTCAATGAGCGTCTGGTTCTTCCTTTCAGCTTCCCTGTTTTGTTGTGGGGAGTATGGTGCCGAAAGTTCATGCTTTATTTCTTCTTCATCTAGATACTCATCGACTTGTGTGTTCTTGAATTCTGTTCCATTGTCACTTCTTATGTTCTTGATTGTCAATGAGAACTCATTTTGACCTTGCTTGAGAAACCTCTAGAGTTTTCCTTGAGTTTCTGACTTATCATGCAAAAAGAAAACCCACGTGAAGCATGAAAAATCATCAACAATAACTAAACCATATTTATTACCACCGATGCTTATGTAAGCAATTGGACCGAATAGGTCCATGTGGAGGAGCTCGAGTGGTCTTGTTGTAGTCATGACATTCTTCGCTGGATGAAGTGCTCCTACTTGTTTCCCGGCTTGACACGCGCTACAAGGCCTGTTTTTCTCAAAAACATTCTTCAAACCTCGTATGTGATCGCCTTTTAGAAGTTTTTATAGATTCCTCATACCAACATGCGCTAGCCGTCTATGCTACAGTCAGCCCATGTTGGTCTTTGCAATCAAGCATGTGTCATGTTCAGCTTTATCTTTGTTGAAATCAACTAGATAAAGTTTTCCCTTTAACACACCCTTGAAAGCAATAGAGTCATCACTCCTTCTAGAGACGGTCACACCCTCATTAGTGAACAAGCAATTATAACCTTTGTCACATAGTTGAGATATGGACAGGAGGTTATAATCTAAGGAATCAACATGTAAAACATGAGAAAGTGTGTGTTGTGATGAAATGGCTATTTTACCGATACCTAGTACCTTTCCTTGACTATTGTCACCAAAACAGATGCCTTCGCTTGAGTCTTCATTTTGTTCGTACTCCAGAAACAATTTTCTTTCTCCGGTCATATGATTGGTGCATCCACTATCTAGCACCCATTTCGCTCCACCGGATGCATATTCCTGCAAGAAAGAAGCTATGCTTTGGCTTTATGTACCCAATCTTGCTTGGGTCCTTTGATGTTAGTGACAAGTGATTTTGGCACCCGAACGTGAGACTTGGTGTTCTCATGGCGTGGTCTAACATATTTGGCATGAACTTTTCCAAGATTGTTTTTCATAAGCACATATCAAGCATCAAGGGTTCTAAACAGGATTTGTTGTTTATATGAGTTTTCAATGTTAATTTTATCAACATTGTTATGTTTTCCAACTTGGGAGAAATTTCCCTTGACAAAAACAATGCTCTTCTTGTTATCCTTGAGGCTTCTAGCGTTTTGCCTTTCACCATAAGAATACCCAATGCCATGTTTGACATTAGGAGGTCTTGTTACCAAGTATGCACTACGTGCATACTTGATCTTCTCCTTGTCAAACATGCCACTTTGAGAGGGATGCTTGTTTTTTGTCAAGTTTGACTTTTCTTTTATGTGGGTGTCATTTTTAGTACATGTACAAGTTACAAGAGTTTTGGATTCAATATGTTGAGAAGGTGAGCTTAAATAGGATGAAGAACCACTTTGCTTGATTGACTCAGCTTGCGCCTCAAGAATCTTGTTAACCTTGGTTAAGTTAGCAAGCTCATCCTTGAGTGCAGTGTTTGAGTCTCTTAGCTTCAAACAAGTCTCCTTGCTTGAAGCTAACTCAACCTCAAGTGATTTGCTTCGCTCCTTTTCAATCTCAAGAAGCCCTTCAATCATAAGATATTTCTCCTTTTGGAGAATGATCATATCTTCTTGTCGATTGACAAGGTCCTCCTTATCAACTATCTCATCCATTAGAATTTCCATTCTAGCTATAGTGTTTTTATCTAAACCTCTAAGCATATCTTCATCATCACTAGAATTATCAGTATCACTAGTAAAAGAATGCAAGGAGGGAGTTTTGGTTTTAACCTTTCTTTCTCCTTCCTTGGCCATTAGGCATGTGTGGTTGGTGTCCTTCCATGCTCCCATGGTTGGGGATAGGGTAGACTTCATGGTAGGCTTCTTGATAGCTATGGTGGCCATCTCCTCTTCTTCTTCTTCAGATGAGGACTCATCTTTGGAGTCCCATTCCTTCCCTAGATGAGCTTGGCCATATTGCTTCTTTTTCTTGAATATTTTCTTTCGTTGAGGCTTGTTGTCTGTACTCTTCCTCTTGTTGTCTTCATGTGGACAATCAACCATGAAATGATCATATTCTCCACAATTGTAGCATGCACGCCTCATCTTGGATCCTTGTTTGTCCTTGTATCTTCTTTCATTTGAGTTACCGCTCTTTTTTCTTCTCATCATTTTCTTGAAGTTTTTGATGAACAGGATCATGTCTTCTTCATCAATATCAGTGCTTTCATCATCACCATCATCATCCTCAAGAGCTTCTGGAGATTCTTTTGATACTGGCTTGCATTTTGCTTTTAGTGCAACTCCTTTCTACTTTGCCGAGGTGAGATCGGCAAGTTCCTTGACATGCTTGGCTTCCTTCTCCATCATTTCAAAGTTGATGATCTTGCCAAGAATCTCGTCCGGGGTCATTTTGTGAAACCCGGGAGTTTCTCTGATCATGTAGCAGAGTGTCAAGTTCCGAGGCATGAGTGCCCTAAGAATTAACTTGACCACCTCATGATCCGTCCACTTTCTGCTACCATAGGCTCGGACCTTATTGATGAGAGACTTCAGTCTATTGTACAATTCTTGAGGTGATTCTCCTTCTTCGATGGTAAACCTTCCCAATTCACCTTTTATCATTTCAATCTTGGCTCCACGCACATGACGATCACCTTCATGTGCGGTTTTGAGAGTGTCTCATATTTCTTTAGCAATTTTGAGTCCATCCACCTTGGTGAACTCGTCTCGGCTTAGTGATGAGGTGATTACTGTTGCGGCTTGAGCGTTCCGATGAATAGCTTGTTCTTGATCCAGGGTTAGCTCTTCATCGTCATCAGGTATATCTAAACCTGTACACACTATATGCCAAAGACTGGGGTTAAGATATATAAGGTGTATTTTCATGTTTTGTTTCCACATCGTATAATCAGTTCCATCAAAGTGAGGTGGTTTGCCTAATGGAATTGACAAATAATGATTATTTGAATTTAAATGCTCATAATTAAAAGGGTATCGGGAGTAGTCTTTGTGACTACCCCCTTTTTTCTTCTTGTCTTCGATTTTCTTCCAGTTGGGAAAGAGTGCCTTCTTCCTCATAAGTGCTTTTAGTTGGAGCATCTCCTCATCATCATCCTCACAGTCCTGGATGGCATTGAGGAGCTTCTCCAACTTTTGGTTCCCTTCGTCACCAACATTTTCATAATGAAAGCCCTTGGATTCACCCTTGATTTTCGACCATCGTCTCTTCGAGCGATGATTCTCCTTTGAAGAGTTTGACTCTGATACCAATTGAATGTAGCCTAGAGGTGGGGGTGAATAGACTCTTTGAATTTTTAGGCGGTTTCCTGAAACACTTAGCAGATTGATTAATTCCAGGTGGGTCGGACTAGTCCGGTATGGTGCGGACTAGTCTGGTATGATCGTAATTAATAGATCAAAGTGAGACTTGTTCCTACTTTAGGTATTTGTGCAGCAGAAAATAAATGCTTACTTAAGTATAGTAAAGTAAGATACAATAACTCTCAATTTTTAACGCTAGGTGTTGATGTAAACCAAATGATGACTAATATCCTTAATTATCAATTGAAGGACAATCAAGAAGACACACGACAAAGATTTATCCCGAGGTTCGATTCCAATCAAGAATCTACGTCCCCGTTGAGGAGTCCACCAAGGACCGGGTCTTCACGACCCTTCCCTCGTTGAATTGCCACAAAGGCCGATTCAATTCCACTATACACACACCGAGGTAAACAATTGTACGTGGGGCGTATCACAATCTGAGAGCTCCCACAAGATTATAGTGAATGATTCTTCCTCCCACACACACAAACAAATAGCAACAATCAGCTAATGTGTGAGAGAATACAAACCAAGAGCTCAATGTCGAGAAGAACGACTCTCTCCTTGATCCAATCTCTAATCCTCAAAGACTTAATCTTTCTCGTCTTAGAATGAGTGGAGAGAGGTAATTTTTGTGCTCTTGGGGCGTGCGGCGGCGCTGGAAATTGTGTCTTTTGTTTGTGTAGCCGTGCACCTCTATTTATATAAAATTTCCAAAAACCTTGGCGGCCGAGCTAGTCCGCTATGTTCACCGGACTAGTCCGGTGTGCTGTGTACAATTTTCGTGTTACATGCGGCACAGTTGAAACCCTAATTTGATGTGTTTACAGAAAGTTGAACAGACTAGTCCGGTCCAAGAGCGGACTAGTCCGGTGTGAAGGAAATGCCGGTTCTAGAGAGTTGAACGCACTAGTCCGGTTTCTAGGCGGACTAGTCCGGTGCAAGGTGAATGTTGGTTCCAGAGAGTTGAACGGACTAGTCCGGTTTTTGAGTGGACTAGTCCGGTGCAAGGTGAATGTTGGTTCTAGAGAGTTGAACGGACTAGTCCGGTTTCTGAGCGGACTAGTCTGGAGCACGTGTTGTGAGGGAACAGAAAGTTTAACGGACTAGTCCGGTTTTCTGGGCCGACTAGTCCGGTGCACGTGTTGTGGGTGATTGGGATATGTTTTAATCTCTTACCCCTACGCAAGGATATTGAGCTCTTGAGATGTGTCTCTCACACACATCCTATACAAGTATGTATACATTTTTCTTGGCTCATGAATCTATTCTTTCCCTTTTTCTTCATCACTTGATTTTTCACCTTTTTGAGTGCACCACTTCTACCTTACACGAGTTAATCTGCATTCATCTCAACAAGTTCATTAGGATCTCAATTCATTGGTCATCAATCATCGAAAACCCACAAGGGAATGCCTAGATGTACTTTCACTTATTCTTGCAGCGGAAGACTCTAAACGACACCGGAAAATGACTAAAACAGCAGGCTCCAACTTCAACTTTACAGGCATGTTGACGGTAGTGCGCACGCCTAGTACTCCACCTGTTCCTCGAAGTACTCATCTCCTGTAGCTGATGTAGATATGTGGGAATGCAAGGGTGAGTACATGTCATACTCAGCAAGTGCGGGAAAAGTATGACATGTAGCTTACGACAAGGTACATGGATAAAAAGGTTCATTGCAGCAAGCAAATTTTATTTCACAAACATGGAAAAAACCACAACTATTTTTAGGTGAGTTAAATCCCAACATAACCAAGTAATTCATCAACATTCTTTCATCATAATTAACCATTTATCAAGCCTCAATCAGCAAATACTCTTTCTCAAGTTCATCTCATACTCATAAATATTCATAACCATCTCATTTTCATATAACCGAAACCAAACTCATTGTCATGACTCAAAACAGTACCAAAACCAATCCCAATGACCATACCCGAATAACCATCCCATGTTTTTTCTCTAATCATGGAAGTTGGCAGGGGCTTGTGACCGGAAGCACGGCTATCATAATAGTTTTACACTCTGCAGAGGTCGCACCACTTTACCCACAAGTTCGTGATTTCATCACCCGTCGGAGACTAGAGAGAACCTCCATTATACCACTACACAACCATCGGTGTATGGCCAAGAGATCACAAAATATCCTTTACAAAGGGGCTACTAGGATGTACGGACCCATGAGGTTTCACCGGCAGGCTCGAATCTCCATTCTCCCACCCATGGGGCCCCTCTTGTGCCATGCAGTTCCCGGGGCACTCCCTCTCGACTCCCATTCTCCGCGCCATCCAACGGTCCATAACAAGATAGCAACACACCTAATTAGTCAGCTAAGCCGCACCCATATTTGGCCTTGTGGTGGCACTGTTTTCCTGGCATGTGCTCGGATGAACCGGTCCTTAGATCTACGGCATGCAAACCACCATCTCATTCATCGACATCCATGAACCAAGCTCGCCAAGATCTCCCTGATTCCATGCTCATTGACATCATCAAGTTCCCATTATCTTTATTATCATGAGTGCAGTAGCTAAACAAGTTTTATTTCAGCTTCCCGTATCCCGTAAGTTAAAGCAAAAAAATAAAAACAACCATACCCGACTCATCAACCTTCCCGGTGTAACACCCTCAAATTCATTTCTGTGCATTGCATATGTTTTTCATATAGAGAAACATTAAAAAAGAAGTAGAAATGGAGAAATAATCATAAAAATGGTGGGGAATGGGAAAAAGATAGCTGAAATAAGCCAATTCCAATTTGTCTAAGTGCGCTGTCGACACATCCCCGGGCCGCGAGATACGTGGCGCCCGCGGAGCTCACCCCTGCATAGGGGGGTGAGTCCGGCACCGCGGGACACGTGGCGCCCGCGGAGCTCACCCCTGCGGAGGGGGGGGGGGTGAGGTCCGGCACCGCGGGACACGTGGTGCCTTCAGAATTCACCTCCGCGGAGGAGGGGAGGTCCGGCCCTGCTGGACACGTGGCGCCCTCGGAGCTTGCCTCTGAGGAGAGTGAGGCCCGGCCCCGCTGGATACGTGGCGCCCTCGGAGCTCGCCTCTGAGGAGGGGGCGAGGCCCGGCTCCGCTGGCCGCGTGGCAGGCCCGGAGCTCGCCTCTGAGGAGAAGGGTGGCCCGGCCCCGCTTGGCATGTGGCGCTTTCGGAGCTCACCCCTGCGGAGGGGGTGATGTCCCTAGGTGGTTTTTCCTCCTGCGCACAAGTGTACCCGGTACTGAGGGTACCGACACAATTTCCCCAAATTTTCCCCACAGTGCTGCAGCACATAACTAAAAAGATAAGTTGTTATGATCCAAAACATATTGAATAGGACTCTTATTTGAGCTCCAATTGGAGTAGGACTCCTCTTTTTCCCCTTATAAATAGAACCCAACCCCCCCCTTTGATGGTAACCCTTCTCTTTTTCCCCGTCCCAAGTCCACGACTTGGAGGCCCTAGCCCCCAACTCGCCGAGTTGGACACACACCCCACTTGCCGGAGTTCTGTCGCCGGTGAGCCGCCGACGAGCCCCGTCACGCCTTGCCATCGCCGGAAAGAGCCAACGATCATAAGGGAAGTAAGGTAGGTCTTTGTTACCCATCTTACGATTCGTCGCTGTTTCTACGCATCCGTTTCTTCGCCCCCTTCGAGCAGAAACTTTTAGGTGTGGACAGATCGTGTTTTGATCGGTTTTTGACGGTGGAATTGGTCTAGATCTTTAGTCAAGATCATCACCACGTCTACACTTGATCCCTACACCCTTGTTCATCATAAAACCCCATGAAAGCCCATTAAAACGTGCAAGAACACGTACAAACTGGTTTAATAAAAAAGCACCATAGGATTTGCATTCGTCTACACCATTGCATCTTGAGTAGAGTTGTGCATAATGTTTGATTGCTGTAAATTTTGTATGTGCGTGGTCGTGAGTAGAAGGACAAGCTCAGGAAGCCATCTACAAAGAACTACAGCGCCAATACTTCGAGACGCTTGAGCAACAAGAGCCACTGGAGCAAGGCAAATGCCCCTTGACCATATTGATCCCATGTTTTGAAACTGTTTTGTTTGCGAAAACTCGTATGCTTGAGTCAACTTGATGGGACACGCTTTTATAGGAGTTTACTAGTTTTGTTAACCATCCTTGTCACCGGGAAAGATGATGAGTCGGGTGGTTGTTTTTCCTTTTTGCTTCGCTTAATCCACGGGATACGGGAAGCTGAATTAAAACATGGTTAGCTACTGCACTCATATGAATAATGATGATGAGAACTTGATGATGTTAATGAGCATGGAATCGAGGTGATCTAGGCAAGCTTGGTTCGTGGATGTTGCTGAATGAGATGGTGGTTTACTTGCCGTAGATCTAAGGACCGGTTCATGCCAGCACATGCCAGGAAAACAGTGCCACCACAAGGCCAAATATGGGTGCGGCTTAGCTGACTAATTAGGTGTGTTTCTAGCTTGTTATGGACCGTGGATGGCAAGGGGAATGGGAGTCAAGAGGGACTTCCCTGGGAACTGCATGGCACAAGAGGGGGCCCGTGGGTGGGAGAATGGTGATTCGAGCCTGCCGGTGAAACCCCAGTGAGTCCATACATCTAGTAGCCCCCTTTGTAAAGGCTATTTTGTGATCTCTTGGCCATACACCGATGGTTGTGTACTGGTATAATGGAGGTTTTGCAGTCGCCGACGGGTGACGAAATCATAAACTTGTGAGTAAAGTGGTGCCACCTCTGCAGAGTGTAAAACTATCATGATGGCCGTGCTTGCGGTCACAAAAACCTGGCCAACTCACATGATTAGAAGAGAAAACTTGGGATGGTTATTCGGTATGGTTATGGTATGGTCATTGGGATCAGTTTTTGGACTGTCTCGAGTCATGAAAATAAGTTTAGCTTTGGTTATATGAATATGAGATGGTTATGAATGTTTATGAGTATGAAATGAACTTGAGAAAGGTTAATGGCTGGTTGAGACATGATAAATGGTGAATTATGATGGAGAAAATGATGCTGTTTTACTTGGTTATATTGGGATAAATATCACCTAGAAATAGTTGCTATTTTTATCATGTTGTGAAATAAAATTTGCTTGCTGCAATGAGCCTTTTTATTCCTACCTTGTTGTAAGCTACATGTCATACTTTTCCCGCACTTTCTGAGTACGACATGTACTCACCCTTGCATTATCACATAAACATCAGCAACAGGAGAAGAGTACTCTGAGGACCATGTGGAGTACTAGGCGTGCGAACTACCGTCAACATGCCTGTGGAGTTGAAGATGGAACCGCTGCCATTTAGTTATTTCCGCTGTCGTTTAGAGACTTCTTCTGCAAGAATAAGATAGACGGTCATGAGTGAGACAATTAGTCGATGTAATAAAGTACTCAAACACTATTTATTCATGGTTATATTCTGAATTAAGTTTGTGGATTACATGTGTATGTGTGATGAACATCCTGGGCACACATATGCCTTAACTTGGCTCTGGTTTCCGGAACCGGGTGTCACAGATTGGTATCAGAGCCACATTGACCGTAGGACGCAAGCCTAGGTAGAATGGACACTCTAAAACACATAGGAACACCCCTCTAAACTTCTATTTTCAAAAAAAAAAGCTTGCTGCTGCACTTTCCTTGTCAACGCAGCCACCGCGAGGTGCTATTTTCAGCCCCTCCTTCTCTTTTCTTTTTGACAGCAACACTTTTGCTTTCTTGCTTCATAGCTTCTGAAGTTTTGGAGCTATTTTCTTCCTTATCTAAAGTTTCTCATGCCTTATTTAAAGATGCCAGTGATTAGGAGCACCAGCGCCATCTAACCCTACATGGACTGCCGACTCACCATGGCATGCACCCATGTATGGACCACTCCCGTTACACGGTGGGAACAGCACCAGTTCACATGCTTAAGTTTAGGATTCCCATTGAACAAGCTGTAATAGGAACATTTAAATCGTAGTAGCGTGAATAGGAGTGGTGTGTTAAACTTTTGTGATGATTGCTTGTGGTTGTGTGCTAGTGTGAGTTGTGGGACGCTTCTACGAAAGTCCACATCCACACATAGTAGAGAGATGTGAGATGCTTCGGCATGTGTTCACATCCTCATATAGGCTGAAATTTATAAACGAAGATATTTAGTTCATACCATTGATGCATATAGTTGGGGGGATCAATCTAAACTTCTATTCTCATTCTACTCAACTCTCTCTCATAAATGGTGAGGGAAAATGCCAGCCGTCAAAGGAGGAACGTTCGTGGCAACCATGAACCACAAGAGGATGGCAACGTTGAAGTACCTGAAAATGCTAACCCCGGGGCTGATGCAAATAACCTTGAACGGTTGATGGCTATGCAGAACCAGCTCATGCAAACTATGATACCAACTTTGAGACAGCTGCAAGCCAACAACAACTACAATTCTAACCCCATTCCTGCACCCCCACCACCACCACCGCCACCACCGCCGGCTCACAACAGATTGGGAGAGTTCATGAGGAATCGACCGCCTACTTTTGCACAAGCTAATGATCCCATCGAGGCTGATGATTGGTTGAAATCCATGGAAAAGAAGCTTGCTATTGTTCAGTGCAATGATCGGGGGAAAGTTCTCTTCGCATCGCACCAACTTATGGGAGCAGCCGCTGACTGGTGGGACGCTCTTTGCAATGCTCATGACAATCAGGAGACTATCACTTGGGCTGAATTTCATCTCCGCTTATGACCCGCAAACTGACGGGCAAACTGAGAGGACAAATCAAATTTTGGAAGACATGTTGAGGGCTTGCGCCTTGAAACATGGGCGTAGTTGGGATAGGAGCTTGCCATATGCTGAATTCTCATACAACAACAGCTATCAAGCCAGCTTGAAGCTGTCACCTTTCGAAGCATTGTATGGTAGACGGTATAGAACGCCGCTGTTCTGGAATGAGACCGGAGAGAGCCAAGTGTTTGGACCCGAAGTGCTGCAAGACGCCTAAAAGCACGTCCAAACGATACGGGAAAATTTGAAGACTGCTCAGTCACGACAAAAAGGTTATGCGGACAATAGGCGAAGAAGATTGACTTTCGAAGTAGGAGACTCCGTGTACCTTAAGGTATTGCCTATCCGAGGCCAACGACGATTCAACGTCAAGGGAAAATTAGCGTCTCGCTACATCGGGCCATTTAAGATTTTGGGCAAGAGAGGAGAAGTATCCTATCAACTAGAGCTGCCAACGCACCTCTCCGACGTACACAACGTGTTTCACGTATCCCAACTCAAGAAGTGCTTAAGAGTACCGGAAGAACAAGTACCGATGGATGAGCTCGAGCTTCAAGAGGATCTGACCTATGCGGAGCACCACGTCCAAATTTCGGACGTCAAGGAAAAGGCCGCGAGGAACAAAGTGATCCGTTGGTACAAGCTACAATGGAGTCATCAGATGGAAGCCAAAACTACATGGGAGCGTGAGGAAGACCTCAAGGAAAAATTTCCTCATCTATTCTCTACTCTATCGAATCTTGAGGGCGAGATTCAGTTTAAGGGGGGTAGGTTTGTAACACACTCAAATTCATTTCCGTGCATTGCATATGTTTTTCATGTAGAGAAACATTAAAAAAAGTAGAAATGGAGAAAGAATCATAAAAATGGTGGGGAATGGGAAAAAGATAGCTGAAATAAGCCAATTCCAATTTGTCTAAGTGCGCTATCGACACATCCCCGGACCGCGGGACACGTGGCGCCCGCGGAGCTCACCCCTGCGGAGGGGGGTGAGGTCTGGCACCGCGGGACACGTGGCGCCCACGGAGCTTACCTCAGCGGAGGAGGTGAGGTCCGGCACCGCGGGACACGTGGCACCCGCGGAGCTTACCTCAGCGGAGGAGGTGAGGTCCGGCACCGCGGGACATGTGGTGCCTTCGGAGCTCACCTCCGCGGAGGAGGGGAGGTCCGGCCCCGCTGGACACATGGTGCCCATGGAGCTCGCCTCTGAGCAGAGGGGAGGCCCGGCCCCGCTGGATACGTGGCGCCCTCGGAGCTCGCCTCAAAGGAGGGGGCGAGGCCCGGCTCCGCTGGCCGCGTGGCACGCCCGGAGCTTTCCTCTGAGGAGAAGGGTGGCCCGGCCCCGCTGTGCATGTGGCGCTTTTGGAGCTCACCCCTGCGGAGGGGTCGAGGTCCCTAGGCGGTTCCTCCTCCTGTGCGCAAGGGTACCTGGTACTGAGGATACCCACACAATTTCCCCAAATTTTCCCCACATTGCTGCCGCACATAACTGAAATGATAAGTTGTTAAGATCCAAAACATATTGAATAGGACTCTTATTTGAGCTCCAATTAGAGTAGGACTCCTCTTTTTCCCCTTATAAATAGAACCCAAACCCCCCCTTGACGGTAACCCCTTTTTTCCCCCTCCCAACTCGACGACTTGGAGGCCCTAGCCCCCAACTCGCCGAGTTGTACACACACCCCCCTCGCCGGAGTTCAGTCGCCGGTGAGCCGTCGACGAGCCCCGTCACGCCTCGCCGTCGCCGGAAAAGAGCTGATGATCATAAGGGAAGTAAGGTAGGTCTTCGTTACCCATCTTACGACGTCGTCGCTGTTTCTACGCATCCGTTTCTTCGCTCCCTTCGAGCAGAAACTTTTACGTGGACAGATCGTGTTTTGATTGGTTTTTGACGGTGGAATTGATCTAGATCTTGAGTCAAAATCATCACCACGTCCACACTTGATCCCTACACCCTTGTTCATCATAAAACCCCATGAAATCCCATTAAAACGTGCAAGAACACGTACAAACTGGTTTAATAAAACAGCACCTTAGGATTTGCATTCATCTACACCATGGCATCTTGAGTAGAGTTGTGCATAATGTTTGATTGCTAGAAATTTTGTATGTGCGTGGTCGTGAGTGGAAGGACAAGCTCAGGAAGCCATCTACGAAGAACTACAGCGCCAAGACATCGAGACGCTTGAGCAACAAGAGCCACGGGAGCAAGGCAAGTGCTCCTTGACCATATTGATCCCATGTTTTGAAACTGTTTTGTTTGTGAAAACTCGTATGCTTAAGTCAACTTGATGGGACACCCTTTTATAGGAGTTTACTAGTTTTGTTAACCATCCTTGTCGCTGGGAAAGTTGATGAGTCGGGTATGGTCATTTTTCCTTTTTGCTTCGCTTAATCCACGGGATACGGGAACCAGAATTAAAACATGGTTAGCTACTGCACTCATATGAATAATGATGATGAGAACTTGATGATGTTAACCTACCATGCCAAACGATTAAAATGATATTTGAAGAATAAATACTTAATTATTTTTTGCTACAAAAGCATCATATAACACTTTATTTCTGATTACATTTAGCTAGATTATCCTTCGTAAGAACCATCCCTCTTTTTAAATACCAGAGGAAAATCTTAATTTTCTATGAAGTTTTTAAACTCCATATTCTCTTATTAATTTTGGTAGATTCGTGTATTAAGGCCAAGCAATGTAATTTCACTAAGAATTGACCACTACGGGCTAATAGGGGTGAAAATGGTCAGAAACGATCGGAAAAATAGTTTAATTGTTTTCATTTTAATATATAATTGTCAGAAACAAAATCAGAAATGGTACCATTGGAAACAGATATGATATCGGAAAATTTCAGAAATATCAAAAACGGATAGATGAGAACGGAAACATGACAATATCAGAATGGTTTTGATTTTTTTAGGAAACAACACCCCAAAGGCCAAACGATTGTCAACATTGTGTGCTGCGACGATAGGGCTGAGTCGTAAATTAAACGGAAATTATTTGGAAATTTTGGAATAAATACGTAATTTCGAGTATTCAGTCAGAAATCTGCCCAAATTGTTTTTGTTCCAATTTTCAAATTTCTATTTCTAATTTTCAACCAATTTCCGTATAATTCCAATTTAAACAGAAAACAGTTCAAAAATTTTCGGAATCGGTATCGGATGATTCAGGAAATTTCCATTCGTCTTTCACCCTTATGAACTAAATTACACCGAAATTCATCTTTTTCTTGACACAGAACAACATTAGCAAGTCATGTACGCAATGCATCCCATTCATCTTTTTCTTGACACAGAACATCCATATTCTCCTATTTAAATTTTGGTTCTATAAGATTTTTGCACCATGAAAAGTTATACTGTAGAGTGGTAAGGACATTGTCACAGTGTGAGAGCTGCGACACTTCTCCCGCCCTGCTCAGAAGCAGCCCGCAAGGTTCTTTTTTTTCAGAGGGGGCTTGGTGCCCTACGCGACCTGGGCTCGAGGGAGCGGATGAACACCGAGATTTACGTGGTTCGGGACGCCGGAGCGTAATACCCTACGTCCACGAAAGTGCTTGCTGTATTGTTTGCTTATGTGCGTGAGAGGGTGCTGGGTGCGAACCCTTTGCAGGGTGGTCACCCCAGTCCTTTTATATTTCAAGGCCGGGGTGGTTACAATGTGGCTTGGGGCCCGACAGGTGGCCCCAATGCTGTGTGTACCCTATACATGATCTAGGGCTTCGTCATCTGAGTAGAGTTGGTCGACGGAGGAGTTAAGTCCCTCCGCCCGGCGCGCTGAGCACCCTTGACTGCGTGTAAGGTAATGATGAAGAGGTCGTCTTGTCGCCGCGTCTTCTCGCCGTGCTTGGGCGGCACTTTGCTGATGTCATGACTTGCCTTCCTATCTTGTCACCGTGATGGCGAACGGGTAGAGGACGAAGGAGCGCATAGTGCGCCATGCTTCTGGGGAAGGCGGGAGCCTTGAATGCAAAGTCTGACAGCGCACTTCCTTCTTAACTTCATCGACCCTCGGCCCATGACGGATCGTGGGGCACGTGGCGGCTCTGGAGCTCTTGCCGACGGGTTTGGTGCCAGGGGACACGTGGCAGCCCCAGACCTCACCTCTGCGGGGAGGCTCGGACCGGAGCCCGCGGCACGTGTCAGCACCGGAGTTGTCCTCAGCGGGGAGGTGGCTCTGAGCCAGGGGACATGTGGCAGCTCCAGACCTCATCCCATTGGGGGGGGGCTCGGACCAGAGCCCAGGGCATGTGTCAGCACCGGAGTTGTCCTCATCAGGGAGGTGGCTCCGAGCCAGGGGACACGTGGCAACCCCGGACCTCACCTCAGCGTGGAGGCTCGAGCTGGAGCCCAGGGCATGTGTTAGCTCCGGTGTTTTCCTCAGCAGGGAGGCGTCTCTGAGCTAGGGGACACGTGGCAGCTCCGGACCTCACCTCAGCGGGGAGACTCGGACGGAGCCCAGGGCACGTGTCAGCTCCGTAGCTCAAGCACACGTGGCAGCCCCAGGTGTAAGGGCCCAAGTTTTTCATTTGCTAAAAAGTTTTCATCACACCACACACACCTCATTTGAGGAAATCTTATGAACATCTTTGAAGAGCAAGTAAACACCATCAAGAAACTCATTAGGAGATAAACTCACAAAATGCAAAAGTGGTATTTCCCACAAGCATCATATAGGGGCTGAGCATATGAAAAACTCCTAAACTTTGCTAGGGATTCTCATGCCAAATTTCACCCAAATCCAAAAACATTTTGAGGTATTTTTGGGTACAATTAGAAAAAGAGTAGTTTGAACATAAATTCAAATTCAAAGTCCTTTCACCCCATGAATTCAAAAGTGGGATACGTATTCACACTCATCACATTTTTGTGAGCTCACACACTAATTTCCACTCCATTTGGAGTTGATCTTGACATGAGCCATTTTGGATAAATTCAAATTAAATTTGAATTTCAGCCAAACCTTTGCTGCAAATTTTATCAAATCAAATCACACACTTTGATTCATTCAAATTCAAATGGACATTTGGATGTTTGATCAAACTACAGGGGTATTAGGGTCCCCAAGAATTAAGAGCAGTAGGAGTTTAAATTGTGAGGTTAAAAACTGAGGAGTGGGACCCTCCTGTCAGTCACCCGAGTGATCAACCGACTGAAGAACCGGCGCTCGGTTTATCGGGCTGTTGCAGCGCGCGCCACCGAGCCACAGCGCCAGCCAGCACCTGCTTCGATCGCGCCCCGCTGGAGCGTCCGCTCGGTGCCCTTATCACTACCCGAGCAGCCCAAAGGCGAGTTCGTCACGTCCCTCACGCGCTTCCTCGTCCTCTGTTCTGCTCCCCCGAGAAACACCACCACCGCCCGCTCTCGGTATCACCGGTAACACGCCGCAACCAAACTTCGGATGAGCGAGCTTTCCACAGCAAAAACAATCACCAACACGTTCTCTTGCGTGCTACCTCGTCAACTCCGGCGTTGTAGGCTGCTGTTGGCCACCAATTGAAGAACAGAGCCGAACATTCGAATTCCCCCGTCGGAACCGAAAGCGGCTCTCCGTGGACAGCACACTACAGCCAACCTCACTTCCACTTCCCTACACAAGAAAGGTGTGTCACCGTGTGTAGAAGGTGTAGCCAAAATCCATATGGCAAATAATTAACCATAGAACTGGAATTTCCAAGTATACCGAAAGCGAGTTCATTTAGCCCGAGCTCACTTTAAACTGAAATTCAGATTCCATGTAATCTTGTCAGTCGAGCTCGTTGGGCAGTAGGTTCTACACATGCTAGCACAAACTCCCGAAGCAACGGAAACCATCGAGAATCGGCCGGGATATGGCCGTTTTCCTCACCGCCGACGCAAAACACATCGGCTCACCGTCGAGAGTATGTTTGCCAGCATTTCTAGCTTCCAAAAAGTTTTGTTTCATGTTCCTCGTGCTCCACTGATGCTCTCTGAACAATTTCCGACCAATTTGGTGCCATGTAGCGCGAGACCGACCTCGCCGGAACCCTAGGTTCCGCTGTCGCCGGTGGGCACGTATTTCCAGCCATCGCCGGCGGTGACGAGCCCACTGATGAGTTCAGGAGGTCGGGAAATGGAAGGGTGGCAAGTTTCTGTCCGAGAGGTGGCCGGGAACTTGGTTTCAGCGAGCCTCGCCGGATACCGCTGCCGTCGGGTGCGTTTGGAGCGAAGAAGAAGAAGCCGGACGCGTGGGACCCACCGGCAGAGATTTAAACTTTTCCTGATTTCCAGTTTCTAGTTCAAACTTCAAACCCACATAACTTTGGCTAGGAATATCCAAATCGAGTGAATCCCAAAAAATAAAGTTTCACCTCATGAAAACTTTGGCTCTCTGAGTACATCCCAAAAAATAAAGTTTCATCTCATGAAAACTTTTATTTCTCCAGAATTAATTCTTCAAAATTTAAAATGTTTAGTATTTTAACTGGAGAACCCCTTGGTGAAAAATTCTGAAATTTGGCCAGGATTTTAACATGATACCCCTGAGATACCATAAAAATTTCAGATCCATTTGATCTCATTTGATCCACCTAATGGTGTTATTAATGGAACTGTTCCAGAGAAAATGAAAAATGTCCAGAAACATTTTTCAAATTTTCTCTGAATTTATTTAGCTCATACCTTTTGCTAGGAATCTTCAAATTAGCTGAAACCAATTCCATTAGAACCCTATGAAAATCTAGTGTCCAGAAAGTCATGGTTTGCTCCATGAAAATCCTTAGAACACCCTAAGAGCTCTAAGTAAACCAAATACACATTTATTTGTTCAGGGCTCAAATGAGCTTTGCTTCAGATGAAATTTGGCCAAGTCTTTGTTTAGGTTGTACGTATCCAAACCATAGTAAAAATTTCAGAGTCATTGGGCCTGTATAGCTGTACTTATAGTCTTAACAATATTATCTCCAAACTCCTATGCATTTAAATTGACATATACATATATTTGTCTCTTGTAGAAACTAAGGTTGAGGAGGAGCCAGAAGTTTTAGATTTCATAACTCCGGAGGAACAGCTAGCCTACGACCAGCAGCAGAAAGGCAAGCTTCGGTTTTCATTAGCTGTTTTATAAATTTTATTGTTTTGAGAACTTACTTTGAGTATCCACTTTGATTATGCATTAGAGTCTTGTTTGAAAACCCAAATGTATAGCCAAGAAAACCCTGGTTTTGGGCATAGATTTTTAAACCTCGAGTAGCCACTGCAATGCTAAACAAGTGTAGGATTCGGTACAAGTCGAGTAGTTGGAACTGCTCGCGAGAATAGGCTAGAGGCACACCACTCGGTTGGAGATAGCAAATGGAACATATGGCAAGTAAAATGAGACCGAGCAGAGAGTAAGGGCAGCAGGTTATTGGGGCCTCGGTGCCATAGCTCCGCTTGTGTCGATTGAGGACCGAGCCGTGTGTGGGCCTTTTAAACAAGCTAGAACAGTACCGAAGAGCTACCGGATATACGGGAACTGGGAAACCGATGTAATTCGGGTAGCTATTTGTTGAGGCATTGCTTGTCGTCCAGAGGGTAGGTTGAGAGCTTGAGGTGTAAATCGGCTGGCGGCACTGCGGATGCGTGCGCAGAGACCTCTTGCTCGGGACCATAGGACTAGTTCAACATTTGGCTGACGGATGAAAGGTGGTTGCGTACGACGTCCGTGGTGGTTGCTGTAGGCAACATCGAGTATCGGCGTACGTGACGGGTTATTCTGGTAACCCTGCAGGTGTTAATTGATTATAATCACCGTCCCTCGCGGTCAAAGAGTACCACTTGTTCAGTATACTGTGACGTAGAAAGAACAGGCTAGTTACATGTTAAAATGTTGCTGATTGAAAGATGTACTTAATTGTTAATGACTTGTTGTAGTTTAGAGCTAATTAAAGTTCTTTTAAACCTTGGGCAAAGCACATGAGAGAAATGTGTTTCTTGTTTGATTGCGGCTCTCTTATGTGTCTTAGCATGAGGTTCTCCACCACTTGTGCTAAAAACTTGAAAGTAAGGTTCAACTATTTAGCCGTGTCCTTTGCAACTTACATTCCCATTTGCACTGTAACCCAGCATGTCTAAGTTTCATGTATAGGAAAGACGGGTGAGTCTTGCTGAGCCATCGTGCTCACTGCTTGTGTTTGAAGCGTTCGCAGGGTGCTATGAGGAGGAGGCTCCTGAGGAGGAGACGGAACCCCAAGAGGGCAACCCCGTCGAGTGGGAGTCGTGCACTCCGCCGTGTTAGTGTGTGTAAGTGCTAGTGGGAACAATTTCACAGGCTGAACGTGAACTCTTTTGCTTAGTCTACGCCCGTGAGTGTAGACTTGATGTATTTTGTTGTAAATATGTTCAAAAATGGTTTATTGTAATAAAACTTTTGCTTTCACTTTGTACCCTTTTGCGTGTGTCATCCGGTGTTGTGCAACGCAGCACCCCTCAGCGTGATCCGAGCTAGTCGAGACCGTGTGGTCCTCGCAGCGTGGTATCAGAGCTGAATTGGTAATAGCGCACGGAATAAGGATCGTATTACGACAAAAACTTAGGTTACGGTGAGGATACGGTACTAGGCCCACATAACGACTACTATATTAGCCTAATATGAAGGTAGCAATCTAACTTATATGTTATGTCAGAAAATCATGCATTTCAGTACTTCATATGTCTTGGGGGCTGCATGTAAGCGCTGTCCACCAGTGTGCACAAGCTGAAGGGTGGAGCCTCACAGGTCGCAGGTAACCCGGCCAGTTTTGGTATCCTCTACGATTCTTCATGTTGTTTGGGGTATTCGAGCAACGCCCTTCACTGGCGTGCTACGGGCAAGTATAGGAGTCCCCGTCACGTGGTTAGTAACGTGAACATGTGGCTCAAGGCGTGATTGACTTGAGAACAACCGTGCGAAAGATGACGGACGGTTGTATGAAACTGTATTGGGACCAGGTCCGGTGTGCAGCTGGACCTGATGATTGTGTGTAACTTATGCAGGTGCTAACCACGAAACCTTAGTCCGAGTAGAACACGTTTGAAAGTGGTCGTCTTATTTCCACCTAAGGATACGTATATGCCGGTGTAAGCCAGTTAGGATTTTATTTTGTGAGGCAACGTAGTACCGTCATATGTCTTACGGTGCATCGCAATCGTACTACACTTTATAACTTCTTTCCTATGAAGAAATCATTCATGACTAACTTTGAACTAAAAATGGAAGTTAGAAAACATATATTAGTTATTGAGCTCTTCATTTGAACTAAGCTTCAAAGGGGAGAATTGATAGGCTTCTATGTTTCTCAAAAACAGAGTACTCTGTCGTGGCAGAAATTTTTTCTGGACTTTGACAGAGCATAACTCTGAGTAGTTTTACTCAATGGAGGTGTATAATACATTTATGGAATTTTTTTAAGCGCTCTACAACTTCTTTGTGGACCACCAGAGCAAAATCACAGGCCAAATTGGTTGAATGTCCAGTTGAATGCAAACTGTTCAGAAAACAGGACAGATGCAAACCTCTCTGGACATTTCTTTATTTAAGCCATAACTTTCTGTAGAAAATCCCTAAGGATCCTATGATACACCGTTGGAAAGGTTTTATGAGATATGCAACATTGTTGTAGTTCAAAGTTTGTTCAGATTCATATTGTATTTGCTTATACAACTGTGATAAAACCAGCCACATACAGATGAGATGCTGGCAAATTTTATCTAGGAATTCTGTCAACTTTGGAAAGTCATAACTTTTGATCCAGAAATGATCTGGAGGCAAATGAATACTCATTGTAAAGATATTGAAGTTAAATTCAACTTTGGAATTCAACTTGAGTTATGAAAATGCTTTTAACTGGATCAAAATCTAGACTTAGTGCATCAAGGTCTTTTCTGTACAGAGAAGGAGAAAATCAGTGATATCGTGCAGGCTAGCACAAGTTATGTGCCCCAAAAAAGTACCTGTTGGTGTACCGAACGCCATACGGTGAAATATGGAGGCTCCTGTATGATTAACTCCTTAGAGGTTGATTGTTGGTCAGGTACCACAACTTGTACCACCTCCACAGCAGCAGCAGCAGATGGTGGTTTGTGCTCCATCACTGGAGCTATATGTACATAGCTTCCAACCGCAAGTTAGCGAAGAACCGTAGAGACATCCATGCTCCACTTGTGGTCGGATGGGCCATTATGCTAGGTATTGTCTGGAGGGAATTCAAGGCTGAGGGTCATCATACTTTCAATGTTCAGACCCGTACCTATATCTGCAGAAAAGAGGGCAGACAAGGGGCAACATTCACTACACAGTGATTGATGATGTTCCAGAAGGAGAAGCCACATTAGAACGGATGTTTTCCCTGAATCAGCTACCGGTATTAATTATCTCTGACTCTGGTGCCACCCCTAGCTTTATTAGTCAATCTTTTGTGGCTCAGCATCAGCTCCAAACCACTTTTACAAAGAGGCAATAACTTACATCTTCGCTCAGGGCAGCATTACAACAAGTGATGTTGTCTTCTGAGCACCTCTTTGTTTACGGGTTAGACTATAACCCACGAACCTCATTATTCTTGGGGGTTTGAAGATCGGCATTATTTTAGAGATGTTGTGGTTAAATTACCACAATGCGGTTCTCAATATCAGCTCTCAAACCATTAAGCTCATCACCACACAGCACGGTCTTCATACATTAATTCTGGGCGCCAGTCGGTGTGGGGGACCACCCCG
The DNA here is from genome assembly GCA_030760725.1 of Neostapfia colusana. Lineage (NCBI taxonomy): Eukaryota > Viridiplantae > Streptophyta > Magnoliopsida > Poales > Poaceae > Neostapfia > Neostapfia colusana. The sequence goes on along the minus strand of JASWHV010000009.1, from coordinate 33,470,082 downwards.
TGGTTCACCCAGTCCAGGATCGCATAGGGTGGTGCCTGTAAGGGCCTCAGTTTTTGACACATGTTTGAAGTGTTCATCACAACACACACACCTCATTTGAAGAAAGTTGATGAACACATTTGAAGAGCAAGTAACCACCATCAACATGCTCATTAGAGAATAAACACACATATTGCAAAAGTGGTATTTCCCACATGTAATATATAGGGGCTGGGCATATGAAAAACTACTACACATTGCTAGGGATGTCCATGCCAAGTTTCACCAAAATTCAAAACCCTTTTGAGGTCATTTTGGGTATAGCTAGAAAGAGGGCAGTTTGAACTCAAATGCAAATTCAAACTGTTTTTATCCCATGAATTCAAAGTGGGAGGCATATTCTTACTCAGCACATTTTTGTGAGCTCACACACCAATTTTCACTCCATTTGGAGTTGATCTTGACATGAGCTAAGTGGGGCAAATTCAAACCTTATTTGAATTTCAAACTAAACATGTGCTGAAATTTATCCAAACCAAAACCCATTTCAATTCTAACCAATTCAAATGGCTCATGGGTGAATAATTTGAATCACCATGGGTATTTTGGGGCTTACTGTTTACAACAGTGATAAGGAGTTAATTTCAGAGGTTAAACTTGAGTGTGGGACCCAAATGTCATAGAGAGAAGAGGGGAGACTTGCACCCAAAGTCACAGCCTCGGTGGGAAATTCGACCGAGCAGCTGCCGGTTCAATGCCCCGAGGGCAGCTGCGATCGCCACCGAGGAGGAGCAGCGCCACCAGCTGCTTCCCACGTCCACACACGAGCCCAAGGGCGGTTCCAGGGCCCTCTTAAGGCGCTCCAGCCTCGCTCGCTTCCTCCTCTCCAGTGAACACCGAGCCCCGGCCTTCCGCCTCTCTGCTCGATCAGGAAACCGCGAAAACATCGCGCCTCCTCCTTCCCCGAGCTGCTAGGCAGTACCCTGAGGTCACACTCTACTTTTCCGATGCCAAAAATCCAGAGCTCCGGCCTCCCTTGCCCAAGAACGATTGCCACCGTGGTGACCTAACCTCAGCCGAAGGTCAGGCGCTCGTGGACAGCATTCCAGAGGGGCTTTCAAGGTCCAGCAAGAGCGGCAGCAAGAGCGCGCGACCACCATGTTGCTCTCCTCCGAGTCTTGAAGCAAACCGTGAAGCAACCGCTACGAATTTCCAGATTTTGCTTTGGCGGCCTTGAACTGAACTTCCGGTACAGATTCTTTGAATTCTCGCTCTATGATCCTTCTTTAGTTATCAAATCTTGCACATAGGCGCTGGACTAGCCGGCGATCAGTTTCCTTTCTGCATCCGTGGCATGAAACCGACTAGGAGTAACGAATTTTGAGCTCGATCGAGGGCGTTCATGGCGGGCACGATCGGTCACACGGTGCCGACCGACTTGCCGCCATCTTTGAACCCTTTTGACACCTTGTCGAGCTTCCTAGAGGTGTACTGATTCTGTAGAACCTATTGTTCGAGGTTTTGGCGGGTTAGAACCCACGGCCGACGGCGCCGAACCTCAACCGAGGCCGCCGCACGTCGCCGGGTTATTTCCGATCACCGCCAGCTCGAACTGACCCCACAGACGTGCTCCTCGACGTTGACAACCCCCTAGCGGCGAGTTACAGACCATGTGATGGCCGGCAGCGGCAAGCCAGCGAGCTTCGGGTCTGCTCCGGCGAGGGGAGGCGGCGCGGGCGCGAGGGCGCGTCGGGAGGAAGACGAAGCCGGCTGGCCCACGCGTCAGCGGCTTAAAAATTTAAATCAGGATCGGGTGTGGCTGGGATCCGCTGTGCCGGCACGCAGGAACCCCGCAGACCACGGTGTGCCGACGCCTCAGCGTGCGACGCGTGCCCCCGTGGCCCACCCGCAAGTTTAAACTTTTTCCCGATTTTCAGATTTCATTCAAACTTCAAATCCTCATAACTTGGGCTAGAAAGCTCCAAATCGAGTGAACCAAATTTTGTTGGATTCAGCTCTCTGAGCAATTTCCAGCAAATCTTGTTTCACTTCATGAAAATCTTTATTTCTCCAGAATTAATTCCTCAAATTTTAAAATTTTTGGAATTTTAACTGGAGAATCCCTTGGAGGAAAATTCTGTAATTTTGCTGGGATGTTCATAAAAATATCCCTGAACTACCATAAAAATTTCAGATCCATTTGAGCTTATTTTGTCCACCTAATGGTGTGATTAGTGAAACTGTTCCAGAGAAAATAGAAAATATTCAGAAATATTTTCAGAAATTTCTCTGAAATTGTTTAGCTCATATCTATAGCTAGTAACCTTCCAATTAAGTGAGACCAACTCCATTAGAACCCTCTGAAAATCTAGTTTTCAGAAAGTCATAGTTTGTTTCATGAAAATCCTTAGAACACCCTAAAAGCCTTCAATTAAGGTCAAGTACATAATTAATTGTGGAGGGCTCAAATGAGCTTTACTGCAACTAAAACTTGACCAAGTCTCTGTTTAGGTTGTAACCAAGCCACAGTAAAAGTTTCACAGTCATTGGGTCTGTCTAGTAAGGGTTATAGACTTCACAAGTTTAAAATTAATCAAATGCATTTAAATTAATACATATACTTGTAAATCATGTAGTCGCTAAGGTCGAGGAGGAACCCAAAGTCCTAGACTTCGTTACTCCGGAGGAGCAGCTAGCCTACGACCAAGAGCAGCAAGGCAAGCTCCGGTTTGCATTAACCTTTTTACAAATTTTTATTGTTTTGAGCACTTACTTGAGTACCATTAATCCTTGAATTAGAGTCTTGTTTGGAAACCCAACTGCATAGCCAAGAAAACTATGGGTTGGGTTTAGGATTGCAAACCCCGTTAGCTACTGCACTGCTAAGATAGTGTAGAATTCGGTACAAGTCGAGTAGTTGGAACTACTCGCGAGCATAGGCTAGAGGCACTCGACTCGGGTAGAGATAGCACATGATACACATGGCAAGAAAAATAAGACCGAGCGGAGAGTAAGGGCATCAGGACTTTGGGGCCTGTGTGCTATAGCTCCGCTTGTGTCGATTGAGGACCGAGCCATGTGCGGGCCTGTTGAACATGCTAGAACAGTACCGAAGACCTACCGGCTATATGGGAACCGGGAAACTGATGTAACTCGGGTAGCAGGGTATTGAGGCATTGGCCGTCGTTCAGAGGGTAGGTTGAGAGTTTGAGGTGTAAATCGGCTGGCGGCACTGAGATGCGCGTGCAGAGACCTCTTGCTCGGGACGATGGGACCGGTTCAATATTTGGCTAACGGGTGAAAGGTGGTTGCGTATGGCGTCCGTGATGGTTGTTGTAGGCAACATCGAGTACGGGCGTACATGACGGGTTGTTCGGATAACCCTGCAGGTGTAAATCGATTATAATCGCCGTCCCTCGCGGTCAGTGAGTACCACTTGTTCACTGTACCGTGACGTAGAAAGAACAGGCTAGTCACATGTTAAAATGTTGCTGATTGAATGATGGACATTGATTGTTAATGATATGCTGTAGTTTAGAGCTAATTAAAGTTCCTTTCAACTTTGGTCAAAGTACATGAGAGAAATGCATTTCTTGTTTGATTGCGGCTCTCATAACTCTCACCCGCACGCAGATCAAAATATTGCAACCGTGAGCACGATGGCTCAGCAAGTCTTCACCGTCAACCCTAGGCATGGAACTCTACGTGCAAGGATGTGTAAGGTAGGAAGTGACTTTGCAATAAAGACACGCCTATAAGTTGATCCTTACTTTCAGTTTTATAGAAGCAGATTCATGTGCCTTAGGCAGCCCTCACATCGGAAGTCCACAATCAAACAAGAAACGCTTTCCTCCGATGTGGAGATGCCCAAAGTGGAATATAAACTTAATTAGCTCTATAACTACAACATACAAGGTTTCAAGACATTAATAGATCAATACAGCATATTCAGTTGGCTTATTTCACTTCTTACTACGTCACAGCGCAGTGAACAAGCGGGTACTCAAATAACCGCGAGGGACGGTGATTGCAATCAAGACACACCCGGATAACACGTTACATACACCCACTTTCAGAAGTGTGATTCCACACCCCTTCCTACTCTGTTGTATGCAACAACCTTTCAAAGGCAACCCAAATGCCGAACCGGTCCATCCATAACGGGCAGGAGGTCCCCGCGTGGAGCGTGATTGTGCCCACCAGCAGATTTACACCTTGCTACCCTCAACCCACTCCTATTTACGGTTGGGTAAGCCTCGGCACCCAGGTTAACCAATTACATCGGTTTCCTGGTTCCCATATGCCAGTATGCATCCGGTATTGTTCGATACTTGTCCAGCAGGGCCGCACACGGACGGTCCTCAACCGACACCAACAGGGCTACGCACGTGAGACCTCTGCTCACTGCATCCTATCCCCCCTGCTAGGTCTCATTTTCATAACTCAAGCCATTTTCTACCTCTTCTCATTCCGTGTAATAAATACTATCTCGCGAGTAGCTTCCAACCACTCGACTTCTACCGAGATCCTAAACATTAGCATGGCATTCTCTACTCGTTGAGTTTGTAAACTACCCAACTCTCCATAGGATTTAAAATGGGCTATGCAAGTGGGGTTCCAGTCATCCTAACTCTAATGCATACAATTCAACCTAGACATAAGTGATACAAATGAAAAGCTTTATAAAAGGTACTTAAGTGCAAACCGGGGCTTGCCTGGTCGCGAGTTAAAGGGGAAGTCAGTTTCTGGTGGGAGGACGTCCAAGGGCTCTGGTGCGTCCTCAACTTCGGTCACTATTATGAAATGTAACAAAATATATGTGTAAGCATTAAGGATTTATAAGAATTGAACTTCTATTCATAGCTACTGCTATTTAGAATCCTTAATTGGCTTTGGGATTTTTACAGTGGATACTAGACTCTTCAAGGATGATTTGAGCCAAATTTGGAGACATGTCATTGCACAATGTAGTCTTTAAAATTCTTACAAGTACAATGTTCCTCTGGATTTTGAGCCCAATTCAGGAGCTTTGACCTAGCTAATAGTGGAAGATCTGATTAGGGTAAGTCTCCATGGTTCTAACAAAATTTGTTTCACCATTTTTGGAGCTACCATCAGAGAGATATGAATTTTTGAAGTTGGACAGGAGTTCTGAAAAGTTTCTGTTTAAATTGAATTTCCAAATAAAGGCTGAACTTGGGAAGGCAGTTTAGCCTAGCAAATGATCTCCAATGAAGCCCAAAATTTTACTGGAGATCAGTAACTATGGAAAGGATTTGCTGCCCAAATTTGGGAATATTTCATAAAGAATTGCTCCTGTAATAAATCCCCAAAGGATTTAGTAAAAACAATTCTACAGATATTCCTGGGCATTTTCATAGCCTAAAATTGGTTTCTCTGTGAAGTACTCCTCATGAGGAATCCAACAAAATTAGTCTCACTCTTTTTGGAGTTTTCTACCCAAAGTTATGGGCTTGTAAGGATCAGCTAAATCCTGGAATTATTTCTCTAATGGAAACTTCAAATGATTGGGCTGGGCCCACGGTTTTAAATCGGACCAGTGAGATTTTGGCAACACTGGGGGCCACGGAGTTAACCAGCGCAGCCACAGCTGATCCCGAGCCGCACCCCGATCCGGCGCCTACCTGGTGCCACTGACAGGTGGAGCAATCACGCTCGGGACAGGAAAGGAGAGGTGCTGGATGGCTAGAGCACTGGTGGGCGCAGCTCTTCGCTGTTGGGCACTCGAGCAACCGAGCTCAGTAGCTGCGGCGTGATCGGTAGGAACGGTGGCGGTGTTCTGGGCGAAAGAAACGGCTGAGGCGCGAGTTATAGCTGGGGGAGAAGTGAAACAGCTCCGGTACACCCCTTGCCGTGATCCAACCGAGCAACCGAGGCAGCAGGAGGTGGCACGGGCTCTCCCTCGGGCGCGGGTTCAACCGAGAGCTGGTGCGCTCCCGCTGTTCGACCGCCGTCAGCTGAGGCGGTAGCTCATGTGGGTGGCTGACAAATGGGCCCCACCTCCCCCCTTTGTTTAGTTAAATTTTTCTGATATTTTCCAACCAGCAACTCAACATTAAAGGCCTTAATTCACCTCAAAGTCATAGTTTGAACTTTCTGAATTCAAAGAATTCGAATTCTGATGTGAAATTTGGATGTGGTTTGATCATTTGAATTTGAAAAGGAGTTTGAATTCTCCACTTTGTATTGCCTCAAAAATATAGCAAACCAGCTCCAAAATTTCCAATTTTTGGCGTGGCTGCTCATTCAAAGGTGGAGAATACATTTGTGAAACCCAATTTTCAAATTGAGAGAATTGGAATTTGAAACTGAATTTGAAATTCAGATTAGAGGGCTTTTCCTCTTAATCCCAAATAAATATGAAAACTCCTCCAAATGAGCTGAAATTTGGAAGGTTAAATATTTGGACTATGAAGATCCAAGTTGTGCATTCAGATCTCCATGTTTGGAAGTTTTTGGGAAGTCTAAACCCTCACTTTGGACTTACCCCATTATAATTCAAAGTTTTATTTCCCCTCATTTCTCATAAGTGTACATGACCTCAATTTTCTTGCTACCACTTTTGGGGATTTTACATCCCTCCCCCCTTAAAAAGAATCTTGTCCTGAGATTCCAAAGGAAAAGCAAAGTGGGGAAAAACTTTACCGGATATATGATGATAGCATGTCCGGATAATACGTTCGTAGATAATCCTCGCTTTCACTTGTCGCCTCATCAGCGGTATGGTTACTCCACAAGACCTTGTAGAACCATAAGGTCCGGTTTCTTGTGGCACGAGTCTTTTCATCGATGATCCGGATTGGATACTCCGTGTACGTGAGGTCCGGTTGAAGAACTTCTATGTCTTCTGTGCGAATTTCAGCAGAGGGTTTGAGGCACTTCCTCAGCTGAGAGATGTGGAAGACGTTGTGAATGCCTGCGAGCAACGCCGGTAAATCCAAGCGATAGGCCACGGGTCCGCATATTTCAATGACGGCGAATGGACCAATGAACCGCGGCGCAAGTTTACCTTCACTCCAAAACGGTGAACTCCCTTCATCGGAGACACACGGACATACACGTGGTCCCCGATGTCGAAGTGGAGAGGACGGCGTCTTTTATCCGCATAGCTTTTCTGACGAGATTGAGCAGCCTTGAGGTTGGCTTGTATCACTCGCACTCGTTCTTCACCTTCATTAACAAGTTCAATGCCGTAGATAACTCGCTCGCCGGACTCGCACCAGTTGAGAGGTGTGCGGCATTTCCGGCCGTAGAGAGCTTCATACGGCGCCATCTTGATGCTAGCCTGATAGCCATTGTTGTAAGAAAACTCTGCCAACGGCAAATGATCGTCCCAATTCTTGCCGTGGTGGATGGCACAAGCGTGTAGCATGTCTTCAAGCACTTGATTCACCCGTTCAGTTTGACCATCCGTCTGCGGGTGATACGCGGAGCTTCGGATCAGTTTGGTCCCCAATGATGCGTGCAGCTGTTCCCAAAACCGAGAGACGAACAGCGCACCGCGATCTGAAATGATGGAGCGGGGAACACCGTGCAAACACAAGATCTTTGCAATGTACAGCTCCGCATATTGCTTGGCCATGTACTTTGTATGTACGGGGATAAAATGAGCCGACTTGGTTAGTCGATCGACTATCACCCAAATCGAGTCATGTTTGTGAGACGTGAGAGGTAAACCAACAATGAAGTCCATGCTGATATCCTCCCACTTCCACGCCGGAATATTCAATGGTTGCAGTTGTCCGGCTTTACGCATATGGTCGGCCTTCACCCGTCGACACGTATCACACTCGGATACGTACTTTGCGATTTCTCTTTTCATCTGTGTCCACCAAAACATTGTTTTCAGATCTTGGTACATCTTGTTGCTGCCCAGATGAATAGAATACTAGGACAAATGAGCCTCGTCCAAGATTTTCTTCCGAAGCTTCATGTCACGGGGTACCACTATACGGTCTTTAAACCATAGAGTGTCGTGTTCATCTCTTCGGAAGCACTACATTTTGCCATTATCCATCCTCCTCCGAATGTGCGACATTCCCATGTCTTTCTTCTGTGCTTCCATAATCTCCTCATGTATTGTAGGGATGAAAGCAAGATTATACAATGCCCCATATGGAACAAAGTACAGACTCGGCTCCTCCTCTTCAAGTGGGGTGATGGAATGATTGTTGACATGGGATTTGCGGCTTAAGGCATCGGCAACCACGTTTGCCTTACCGGGGTGGTAGTGAATCTCGATCTCATAGTCTTTGATCAGTTCTAACCATCTCCGTTGCCGCATATTCAACTCCTTTTGAGTGAAGATATACTTCAAACTCTTGTGGTCGGTGTAGAGGTGCACTAAGTTCCCAAGTAAATAGAGCCTCCACATCTTCAATGCCAACACCACAGCAGCAAGCTCAAGATCCTGAGTCGGATAGTGCTGCTCGTGGTTACGGAGCTGACGTGAGCCATAGGTGACCACTCTTCGTCCTTGCATCAATACACAGCCAAGCCCGATGCTGGATGCATCACAATATACATCGAAGGGCTTGGTTGTATCCGGTTGAGCTAACACCGAGGCTGTTGTAAGATGCTTCACTAATGCCTGGAAAGCTTCTTCACAAGCTGAGCTCCAAACATATTTGATCCCCTTCTTCAACAGTTCAGTCATCGGCTTAGCAAGCTTGGAGAAATTCGGTATGAATCTCCGGTAATATCCTGCTAACCTGAGGAAACTCCTGACTTCATGGACTGATGTGGGGGATTTCCATTTCAGCACTTGTTCGATTTCGCTTGGATCAACTGCAATACCTTCTGCAGAAATAATGGGACCAAGGAATGGCACTTGGCTGATCCAAAACTCGCACTTGCTGAACTTGGCATAAAGCTTATGGTCTCTTAATCGTTGAAGTACGATATGCAAGTGCTTGGCATGTTCCTCTTCAGACTTTGAGTAAACCAAGATGTCGTCTATGAACACCACCAAAAACTTGTCCAACTCGGCATGAACACCGAGTTCATGAGGTACATGAAGTGTGCCGGGGCGTTGGTGAGACCAAAGGACATGACGAGGTACTTATATAACCATATCTCGTCGAGAAGGCCGTCTTTGGAATATCTTCCGCCCGGATCTTGATTTGATGATATCCGGAGCGAAGATCCATATTTGAAAATACACTTGCACCCACAAGTTGATCGAATAATATATCGATGCGAGGCAGTGGATATTTATTGTTGATGGTGACGGCGTTGAGAGGTCGGTAGTCCACACACAACCTCAAGGTTTCATCCTTCTTCTTCACAAACAGCGCCGAGCATCCCCATGGCGAGGAACTCGGTCGAATGAAACCCTTCTTCATTAAATCATTGAGCTGCTCCTTTAATTCAGCTAGCTCATTCGGAGCCATCTTGTATGGTCTCCGTGATATCGGCGTCCTCCCAGGTACAAGTTCAATCTTGAACTCGACATCTCTTTCGGGTGGCATGCCCGGAAGATCATCCGGAAAGACATCCGGGTATTCACGGACCACACGAATATCCTCAAGTTTTGTGGCTTCCGTATTATATGTGGCTGGAGCTTCTTGAATCGAACGGTGAAACTAAGTGTTTTGGTGGAAACACTTCAACATAGTGCTCACTGTCCAGCTTCTGGTCCAGCTGACCAGTATGGATAATTCAACAGTTTTGACCTCTATAGAGGCAAAATCTGGACTAGTGTTCAACAACAAAGTTGTAGCACATTTCCTGTACTTTCCAACGGTGTCTTGCTTGACCCTTGGAAATTTTTCTACAGGAAGTTGTGGTCGAAATACAGAAAATTCCAGAGACCATTTTTTTGGTCTGCCCTGTTATTGGACAGTACCTACTCATCTGAGATTTTCATCCCTTTGGAGGGAGATTTTGTTCTGGAACTCTACAGAAAAATTGTAGAGGACTTCAAAACCTTTCCAGAATGGTATCCCATACCTCCATTGTTTCAACCAATATTAAGTTATGCCCTGTTCAAGTTCAGCAAAATTTCTGCCAAAAACAGGGGAGATTATTCCTAAGCTTTTGAGATTGAACCTATACTCCCAATTGACTCTTAGTTCAATATGGAAGTTCAATATCCCCTAAATGGAATTCTAAACTTCATTTTAACTCTTTTCTTTGAAAAATAAACTTTTATGCAGTCTCGGTACTACGTTTCCTCACCAAGAAAAATCCTAAACCGCCATTCCGGCATATACGTGTCAAATGGTGGAACTAAAAATGTCACCCACAAACGGTTACTACACGTCATGCACTAACGTGGTTAATGTACCTGCAGAAGAACACACAATAATGGTGCACACAAGGGTTTTTGACATTGCAGGCAGTTCCATATCATAATAAAAACATACGGTCCGTATCATTGCCATACGGATCGTCCTTGAGTCAAGCCACGTCTCAAGGTACATGGCCGTGTTTTCACACCACACGACGGGGAACCCGAGTAGAGCACGAACGTGTCGTCACGGTTGGGAATTTTATCAACCCAACGGATACCACCTACTGCCTCATGACCGTTGGGGTACGCCAATGGCGAGCGCTGCGTATGGCCCTTTGATCCTAAACATTAGCATGGCATTCTCTACTCGTCGAGTTTGTAAACTACCCAACCCTCCATAGGATTTAAAAAGGGCTATGCAAGTGGGGTTCCAATCAACCTAACTCTAATGCATACAATTCAACCTAGACATAAGTGATACAAATGAAAAGCTTTATAAAAGGTACTTAAGTGCAAACCGGGGCTTGCCTGGTTGCGAGTTAAAGGGGAAGTCAGCTTCTGGTGGGAGGACGTCCAAGGGCTCCGGTGCGTCCTCAACTTTGGTCACTATTATGAAATGTAACAAAATATATGTGTAAGCATTAAGGATTTATAAGAATTGAACTTCTATTCATAGCTACTGCTATTTAGAATCCTTAATTGGCTTTGGGATTTTTACAGTGGATACTAGACTCTTCAAGGATGATTTGAGCCAAATTTGGAGACATGTCATTGCACGATGTAGTCTTTAAAATTCCTACAAGTACAATGTTCCTCTGAATTTTGAACCCAATTCAGGAGCTTTGATGTAAAAGTCCCAAAAATGTGTATGAATAAAAACTATGCTTTGAGTTCATATATGTGGCAATGACAGAAAAAAATGGGACTTGCTAAAACTTTTCTTCATGCAAGTGTTGAACCAATAAGGAGTTAAATATCTCTTTGCATGTAAGTTTAAAAATCAGATTTGAAATTCAGAGTTAACACATGTAGTGACCAAAAACTTTGAATAAACATGCAGCCCTATAGTTGGAATTATAGGGAAAAGTGGGCTCACAAACTTTTCAATTGTAGGGTGGGCTCAAAAGAGAGTTAAAGAGAAGAATTTGCAAACTTCAACCAAATTCAAATTTGGCAAGCAAATTCAAACTGAATTGGAAGGATTCAAATTCTAACCCACATTTTTAAACTCAGAATTGTGGGAATTAAGAGGATCAGCTTGAGAAGATATTTGGGGAGGAAATGTGCAGTCGGACCCACATGTCATAGAGCTAAAGGAGGAGCCTTGCACCCTAAGTCTTAGCCTTAGTGGGAGATTTCCCCGAACAGCTCATGGGAGCCACCGAGGTGCTTACTGGCGCCACCTCCTGCTGCCTTCATCCATGCGCTGACCACCGAGGCGGTGCCCTCGTGCTAATCCCTGTGCTCACGTCCCCTCAGCCGGGCAAAAGGCTCAGTTGTGCTTCCCCCCTCGCGAGCGCACGAACGGCAGCCGTTCTTCCCCTCCGCTCTCGGTCCGATCGGAAGATCGGCAAAAACCACCGCACCTTCCCCCCCCCCTGAGCTGCTAAACATCACCGCGAGCTCGGCCTCCACCTCCCTGACCCGCAAGCCAGCGAGCTGCGGCCTCCAGTGCCCGAGAACAACCGCCGCTGCGGCGACCTAAGCCGAGAAAGTGATCGGGCGCTCGTGGACAGCCCTCCACAACGGGTTTCACGGCCGAGCAATCACACCTCAGTAGAAATCGAGTGGTGAGATGCTACTCGCAGATTTAGGAACAGGGGCATACGGGATTGGTTGGTGATTGAATTAGCAAGTTAAAGTTGAGACCGGAAGGTTGTAGGAGCAGCAGGACATAGGGGCCTGGGTGCTGTAGACCTGTCCGTGTTGGTCAAGGACCGATCCGTATGCGGCCCTGTTGAACAAGTTTGAGTTGTGTACCAGACTCATGCTGGATATATGGGACCCAGTAAACCGATGTACCTCGGGAAGCTGTCGTTGGGACTTTTCGGGTGGCCTCAGGCGGACGGCCGGTGTGCAGTATGTGGGGAATATTCTCATGACATCTCACGTCGGAAGGTGCACCATGAGAGTAGCTACTGTATTGGGTGACTTGATCGATTCAGCAGGGGTGAAACGGGGGAAAGGCTGCCACGTACGACGTCAGTGATGGTTGTTGTAGGCAACGTCGAGTACGGGCGTACGTGTCGTGTAGTCCGGGTGTTATTGATTCGAATCACCGTCGCTCGCGGAATGGACCGAGCATACTTGTTCTCACAGTCGCGACGTAGTAAGAACTTGCATGAGAAAGGAACTAATCATTTTGATGTGAATTATCATACTAGCTTTGTATTGGATCTTGATGAATAGGCTAGTGCAAACTCGATTCTTTTATGCCATGAGCAATTTACATCGGGGGAAAGCGTTTCTTGTTTGATTGTGGACTCCCGATGTGGCGTGCCCAAGGTTACTTAAAATGCTGCAATTAATACCTGAAAGTAAGGATTCACTTTTAGGCGAGTTTAATTATGCTCATGCCATCCTATGTTAGGTTCTTAACCTCACTTAGAGTTTCATGTTTAGGGTGACGGTTAAGTCTTGCTGAGCGTTATGCTCACGGATGCTATCCGAGTAGTTTTGCAGGTAATTGACTCGATGTTTATGAGAAGGGATGCCGATGAGACTCGGGAACCTCCGAGTGCTTACTCAAAGAGCATCCTCGCTGCTGCAGATTGATCTTCGTGTTGCTTGTAAGAAACGTCCGCGGGCTGGACTGTTTATTTATTGCTAGTTTAGATATGAATCGTGAGAGTGATAGTCTTCCGCTGTAGTTTACTCTGATATAACTATTTGTAAAACATTCGTGTACGCTTCCGCAAACTATTTATATAATATGATGTGTGTTCATCGACCCGTGTGCTGTTGGGTGCCGCATAACACGGCACCACCCAATGAGGTCCCGTGGGGCCGTCTCAGCGTGGTATCTGAGCCGTTACACGTGGTATCAGAGCTGCGTTGGGAACAGAGCACGGATTGAGCATCATATTATGTCAAAAACATAGGATACGATGAGATAACGGTACTAGGCCCACATAAGGACTATTATTAGCATATTATGAAGGTGGCAAGCTAACTTATGTGTTATGTCGGAAAATCGTGCATCTCGGGACGTTTATGTCTTGGGGGGTGCACGTATGCGCTGTCCACCAGTGCGCACAAGCTGAAGGGTGGAGCCCCACGGGTTGCAGGTAACCCGACCCGCTTTAGTATCCTCTACGACTCTTCATGTCGTTTGGGGTATTCGAGCAGCGTCTGTCCCAGGCGTGTGTGGTGCAATTTGGGCGACCCCATCACGTGGTCAGTAACGTGAACACGTAGCTCAAGGCGTGTTTGGCTTGAGAACACCTGGGCGAGTGATGACGGCCAGGTGTACCAACTGTTATGGATACCGGGTTCGGTGTGCAGCCGAACCTGATGATTGAGTGTGTTTTATGTAGGTACTAACCACAAAAACCTTAGTACGTGTAGAACACGTTTGCGAGTGATCGTTTTAGTGCCACCTAATGATACGTGTATGCCGGTGTAATCCGGTTAGGTTTTTCTTTGGTGAGGCAACGTAGTACTGTCATATGTCTTACGGTGTATCGTCACCGTACTACACTGGATAGTATTCTTACCTATGAAGAAATCATTCATGACTAACTTTCAAACTAAAAATGGATGTGATAAAGCACATATTAGTTATTGAACTCTTCATTTGAACTAAGTTTCAAAGAAGAGAATTACTAGGCTTCTTTTGATTTCAAAAACAGAGTGCTCTGTTCTGGCAGAAGTTTTGCCGAAATTTAACAGAGCATAACTCTGATTAGCTTGACCCAATGGAGGTGTTTGATACAGTTCTGGAAAGTTTATTAAGTGCTCTACAACTTTTCTGTAGAACTCCAGAGCCAAATCCGACACCAACTTGGTTGAACGTCCAGATGAATCAAACTGTTCAGAAAACAGAGCAGCTGCAGACTTCTCTGGATGTTGCCGTAAATTAGCCGTCACAGTCTGTAGAAAAAATTCTAAGAGTCATATGATACACCGTTGGAAAGGTTACGAAATTTTCAACAATTTTGTAGTTCATTGTGTGTTTAGAATTGTACTCCATTTGTATGTAAAACTGTGATGAAAACAGCCACATACAAAGGAGGTGCTGGCAAAATTTACCCAGAAATTCTGTCAACTTTGAACAGTCATAGCTATTGATCCAGAGATGATATAGGGGCATATGAGTACTCGTTGGAAAGATACAGAAGTTAAATTTAACTTTGGTATTCAACTTGAGTTACGAAAATGCTAGTAACTGGATCAAATTCTGGGTTAAGTACTGAAAGGTCTGTTTTGTACCGAATGAGGGACTGAATATGTTGGCTTTAGAAAGATGTGTAAACATGAAATTTTGTTATGCTTTCATAAAGTTTTAGCATGTTCATGTTTTAAATACTTTCACATACTGCTAGATCATGTTTTGACTCCCCTCAAAATTATGCTTTTGCAGTATGGTGCATACTCATTCTCCGAGTAGGGCTGAAAGTTCTCGCCAAGACGGTGATGACTCGACTCCACCACGGGCACCACCATCAATGGTATGGGCGGATGTCATGGCTCAGATGGTCGATTCAAGTCAAGAGAACACCAGAATACTCCAAGCCTTGGTACAACAGGGCTTACTCCAACACGCGCAACAGGACGTTCCACCTCGGAACACCTATTTGGATTTCTTGGCGACACAACTGCCAATCTTCACGGAAGCCGATGAACCAGTGGAAGCCGATCAGTGGCTTCGAGTTATGGAGTCCAAGTTTGGAGTGTTTGAGTGCGATGAATATCAGAAGACATCCTTTGCAGCTCAACAGCTCCATGGAGCCACAGGAAATTGGTGGTTCGCTTATCTTGCCACTGTTCCGGAAGGCCATCAAGTGGAATGGACGGAATTTCATGAAGCATTCCGTGCTCGTCACATTCCTATGGGTTTTATTAAGGCCCAACAGCAAGAATTCAGGAACCTGAAGCAGGGGGACATGAGTGTCCTCGATTATGTCAGACGATTCAATCTTCTGGCACAATATGCTCCTGCTTATGCGACGAGCGAAGCTGCACTGTGTGACTATTTTTACTATGGCTTGAGTGCCATACTAAAAGAGAAGTTAGCCTTGTTCAATCAAGGCAGTTACACCGAGTTGATCAGTGCTGCTCTGCTACAAGAACAAGCAACACTTGAGTGTCAAGCAGAGAAGAGGGACCGGGAGGATGTGCAAGAAGACACACCAGTTGTTCCTCGCAAATACCGTGTGGTGTATCACACACTATCGGATGAAAGATGGCAAGTGCCAGTGAGATCAACTCCGTACAGATTTCCTGCTCAAGAATCATGTCTTGAAGCAACACCCTTGCCGCAGCAAGAAATAACACTAGTGGCATCATTGCTGCCGCCAAGTACATCAACTTCTCAACCACAAGTCGACGAAGAACCGGGGAAACCTCCGTGTTCTTATTGCCACCGTTTGGGGCATTTTAGGCAGGAATGCCGGGAGAAGTTGGTGAACAACAGACAGCCATCATCATCAGGTGGTACGCCGCCACCTGCTCCAGTCAACATAACAGCATTGCAATCCGGGAGTGTGCAACATCTTGCTATTGAGGATGTCCCGGAGGGAGCACCGGTGTTAGCGGGCATGTTTACTCTCAAGGACGTGCCCGTGTTGGTACTTTTTGATTCAGGTGCAACCCACAATTTTATCAGCAAAACATGCGTGGATCAGCACCAATTATCCACCAATACTCCCACAACGAGTTTTCTTATACGATCACCGGGAGGAAATATCTCTGCCAATCAGATTGTGTCCCGAGCAGCTTTGTGTTTGGGCGGGAAAATATACCCAACATCGCTGATTATGTTGGATAGGCAGAAGATAGACATTATATTGGGGATGTCTTGGTTAAATCGTCACGGTGTCGTTCTCAATATCGGTAACCGGACTGTCCAGATTGACTCGCCGATTCACGGACAGCACACGCTGTTTTTAGACAGCAAAGACCCAGAAATGGTAGAGGCCTACCACACGGAAGCACTGAAGCTTGAAGATATTCCGGTGGTACGTGATTATCCCGACATATTTCCCGATGATTTACCGGGCATGCCGACCGAACGGGGCGTCGAGTTCAAAATTGAACTGGCGCCGGGAACGATGCCTATTTCACGAAGGACTTACAAGATGGCACCTAACGAGCTAGCGGAGTTGAAAGAGCAACTGAATGAACTTATGAGCAAGGGTTTCATACGACCAAGTTCTTCACCTTGGGGTTGCTCAGCGCTGTTCGTTAAAAAGAAGGGCGAAACACTACGGCTATGTGTTGATTACCGTCCTTTAAATGCTGTCACAATCAAGAACAAGTATCCTTTGCCCCGCATTGACATCCTGTTCGATCAACTTGTGGGTGCAAAGGTATTTTTGAAGATGGATCTTCGGTCGGGATATCATCAAATCAAAATCCGACCGGAGGACATACCGCAGACAGCTTTCTCGACGAGATACGGACTCTACGAGTACCTCGTCATGTCATTTGGGTTAACCAACGCTCCGGCACACTTTATGTATTTGATGAATTCTGTATTCATGCCGGAGTTAGACAAGTTCGTCGTGGTATTCATCGACGACATTTTGGTTTACTCCAAATCTGAAGAAGAGCACGCTGAACATTTGCGCATTGTGCTACAACGGTTGCGGGAGCACCAATTATATGCAAAGTTGAGCAAGTGCGAATTTTGGATTGATCAAGTGCCTTTCCTAGGCCATATTATTTCAGCAGAAGGTATTGCCGTGGACCCCATCAAGATTGAACAAGTGCTGAAGTGGGAATCTCCAAAATCTGTCCACGAGATCTGAAGTTTCCTAGGTTTAGCGGGGTATTATTGGAGGTTTATTCCGAGCTTCTCAAAGATTGCTAAACCAATGACGAAGCTGCTGAAGAAGGGCACTAAATACATGTGGAATGCAGCATGTAAAGCCGCATTCAAAACTTTGGTGAAACATCTCACCACAGCTCCAGTTCTTGCTCAGCCGGACACAACGAAGCCATTTGATGTATACTGTGATGCATCCGGCATCGGTCTCGGCTGCGTTCTGATGCAAGAAGGGCGTGTAGTCGCCTATGGGTCTCGTCAACTGCAAAACCACGAGCAACATTATCCAACTCACGATCTCGAGCTTGCTGCTTTGGTGTTGGCGTTGAAGATGTGGAGGCATTACCTGCTTGGTAATCTTGTTCACCTCTACACCGACCATAAAAGCCTGAAGTATATCTTCACGCAGAAGGAGCTGAATATGAGACAACGGAGATGGTTGGAGCTCATAAAAGATTATGAAATTGAGATCCACTATCACCCGGAAAAGCCAACGTGGTTGCCGACGCGCTTAGTCGGAAAGCCCACGTTCATAACTTAGCGGCTGCTGAGTTAGGAGACGAAGAACCAAGCCCCCGTGTCATTCCGTATGGCGCGCTTTATAATCTCACGCTCATTCCAACGATCCGTGAAGAGATTGTTGAGGCTCAAAGAAGAGACAGAGGTATGTCTCACATACGGAGAAGACTGGACGACGGAGAAGTCAAATGTTTCCGGGAGGATGAGAACGGTACGATATGGTTTAACGACCGTATAGTGGTACCACGCAATATGAAACTCCGGAAGAAGATCTTGGACGAAGCCCACCTGTCTAAGTTTTCCATTCATCCCGGAAGTAACAAGATGTACCAAGATTTGAAACAGAAATTTTGGTGGACGAGGATGAAGAGGGAGATTGCTAAATACGTATCCGAATGCGATACGTGTAGACGGGTCAAGGCTGATCATATGCGGAAAGCCAGACCGCTAAAACCTTTGAAGATACCTGCGTGGAAATGGGAGGATGTGAGTACGGACTTCATCATCGGATTACCGCTCACATCCAAGAAGCATGACTCGATATGGGTGATCGTCGACCGGTTGACGAAATCAGCTCATTTCATACCAGTGAACACTCATTATCGAGCAAGGCAATATGCGGAGTTATTCATCTCCAGAATTATATGCTCACATGGTGTCCCGAAGACCATCATTTCAGATCGAGGTGCGCTGTTTGTTGCTCGTTTTTGGGAGCAACTGCACGCCTCGTTGGGCACCAAGCTGATTAGGAGCTCCGCATATCACCCTCAAACGGATGGACAAACCTAGAGGGTGAATCAAGTACTTGAGGATATGTTGAGAGCGTGTGCCATCCACCACGGTAGGAATTGGGACGATCACCTACCGCTGGCGGAGTTTTCATACAACAACAGTTATCAAGCGAGTATTAAAATGGCAACGTATGAAGTTCTCTATGGCCGGAAGTGTCGCACACCACTGAATTGGTGTGAGTCCGGCGAAAGAGTTCTGTTTGGGATTGATCTTGTCAACAAAGCCGAAGACCGAGTTCGGTTGATACAAGAGAACTTAAAGGCTGCCCAATCCCGACAGAAGAGCTACACCGATCAACGGCGTAGGCCTTTGCATTTTGGCGTCGGAGAGCATGTGTACCTTCGGGTATCTCCGATGAAGGGAATTCACCGGTTCGGTGTAAAGGGGAAACTCACTCCCCGTTTTATTGGTCCTTTTGCTATCACGGAGAAGTGCGGACCCGTAGCCTACCGGCTGGAATTACTGGCAAGTCTAGCGGGTGTTCATGATGTATTTCATGTTTCACAGCTGCGGAAGTGCCTCAAATTCACCGCTGCTGTTCGCACTGAGGACATCGACGAATTGAAACCGGACCTAACCTACACTGAGCGACCGGTCCAGATTTTGGATGAAAAGACCCGGGTAACCCAAAACCGGACGATCAGATTTTTCAAGGTGCTGTGGAGTAATCACACCACGGAAGAGGCGACGTGGGAAAGTGAAGATTATCTCCGCACCAACTACCCGGAAATTTTATCCTTGTACAGTTTGTAATTACCTCTCCCGTCTTGTTCCTCTTTTGTAATCTCGGGACGAGATTCTTTTAAGGGGGGAGGAATGTAAAAGTCCCAAAAATGTGTATGAATAAAAACTATGGTTTGAGTTCATATGTGTGGCAATGAAAGAAAAAATGGGACTTGCTAAAACTTTTCTTCATGCAAGGTAATACATGGATGACCATCCAAATGGAGGCTCACATTTTTATTTAAAAGTGTTGAACCAATAAGGAGTTAAATACCTCTTTGCATGTAAGTTTAAAAATCAGATTTGAAATTCAAAGTTCACACATGTAGTGACCAAAAACTTTGAATAAACATGCAGCCCTATAGTTTGAATTATAGGGAAAAGTGGGCTCACAAACTTTTCAATTGTAGGGTGGGCTCAAAAGAGAGTTAAAGAGAAGAATTAGCAAACTTCAACCAAATTCAAATTTGGCAAGCAAATTCAAACTGAATTGGAAGGATTCAAATTCTAACCCACATTTTTAAACTCAGAATTATGGGAATTAAGAGGATCAGCTTGAGAAGATATTTGGGGAGGAAATGTGGAGTGGGACCCACATGTCATAGAGCTAAAGGAGGAGCCTTGCACCCTAAGTCTTAGCCTCAGTGGGAGATTTCCCCGAACAGCTCACGGGAGCCACCGAGGTGCTTACCGGCGCCACCTCCTGCTGCCTTCCCCCATGCGCTGACCACCGAGGCGGTGCCCTCGTGCTAATCCCTGTGCTCACGTCCCCTCAGCCGGGCAAAAGGCTCAGTTGTGCTTCCCCCCTCGCGAGCGCACGAACGGCAGCCGTTCTTCCCCTCCGCTCTCGGTCCAATCGGAAGATCGGCAAAAACCACCGCGCCTTCCCCCCCCCCCTGAGCTGCTAAACATCACCGCGAGCTCGGCCTCCACCTCCCTGACCCACAAGCCAGCCAGCTGCGGCCTCCAGTGCCCGAGAACAACCGCCGCCACGGCGACCTAAGCCAAGAAAGTGATCGGGCGCTCGTGGACAGCCCTCCACAACGGGTTTCACGGCCGAGCAATCACACCTACGGACTCGCACGGGTGCGGTGCTGCTCTCGGCCCAAGCTCAAGCCATACCGTGAAGCATCACCGGTGAATTTCAAAGTTTTGCTCCGGCAACGTCAACCCGAGCATCCGGTATGGAAATCCAAAATTCTCCACTTCTATTCGTTCTTAGCTCGTCAAACTTTGCACGTAGGAGCTGGACTAGCCGGCGATCATATTCTCTTAAGCATTCGTCGCATGAAAACCCTTTGGGGCGACGTATTTTGAGGTCTACCGATCACTTCTCCGGCGGACCCATTTGGTCGCACGGCGACAACCCATTTCCAGCCATTCCTGAGCCACTTTGAGGTCGTGTCGACCCTCCTAGAGGTACGCTGATGCTGTAGAGCTCGTCGGCACAAGCTTTGAGGGCTGGAGACCCCGGGCGACGATGCCGGACTTCCACAGAGGCAGTTACACGGCGCCGGCCATGTTCCGGTCGTCGGCAGCCCTAGCAAACCCCACAGCCATGTTCCTCGAGGCCCTAAACCCCCTGGCGGCGAGTTGTAGCTCCGGCGGTGGCCGGGAAGGCCGGTCCGGCGAGTTTCCGGTTACTCCGGCGAGGGGGAGCGCGCGGGCGCGAGCGAGAAGCGGGAGGTAGAAGAAAGCCGTGGGCCCCGCCTGTCAGCAGCTCAGAATTCAAATCCGGGATCGGGTGTGTCCGGGATCCCGTGTGCTGGCGCGAAAAACCCCATGGCCCCGGTGTGGCCCAGCTCTGATTGGTTGGAATTCAAATAAGCGGGTCCAGTGGGATTTTCAATAGGAAAATAATTCCAGACTTAGCTCAATCTTTAGAAATTCATATCCCCCTGTGGAAAACTCCGATTTGAGTGATTCCAATTGGGTTGGATTCATCTCTCTGAGTTCTATCCAAATATGAACTCAGCTTTGTATGAAAGTCAATATTATATTCTGGAAAATTCTTTGAAGGTTTTTTGAAAAAGAATTATTGAGGGAGTTTGAGTTATCCAAAAATCCCCAAACTTTGCCAGAATATTCTTTAGCATATGTTGACCTACTAGCAAATTTTCAGCTCATTTGAAAATCATTTGAGTAGGAATTTGCTAAATGCAAACTACTGTGTTCAAAAGAGTCCAGAAACATTTTCAAAAAATGTTTCCCACTTCAAAAATCTGTTCTAAGTAATCCATAGCTCCAAAAATCATAGGAAAATTTAGTCAAGGTCTCTGAGACATACTTGGAATTGTAGTTCACGTAATTGGGCATGAAAATGCACATTTCTACAGAATTAATTCTTTTGAGTACAAATGCTTAAAGAATTGTTCTGGGAGAACTACTTAATTAAAAGGGCTGAATTTTGGACCAGATGACTCTCATGTGATCAAGAACTCACATGTAAATTATCAGCCCAAGATGAGTCCTTGAACTCCCTGTTCTTATTCTCCATACTTATGATAAAGGAAAAATACATAAGAGATGTTGTGAGAATTATGGGGGACACATTATGACTCCACATTAGCTGCAATTTGGCAAGCTAAATCCTTAGGTAGAATAGAACCTGCTGTAAAAGTTTTGAGGCCATTGGAGTTCTTGTTCTTCAGTTGCACTCAAATATTTTCAGCTTATCTATTATGTTCATTAGAGAAAAGGGTTAGTGTATAGCTAAGGCCTTAAGGTGAATTTAGTTTATTTCTGTTCTTTGCACAACAGAGGCAAACCAAGCCATGTTTGGCTTTTCCACACAACCTCTGTCCTAATAAATTAATTCCATAACTTCTTTCCATTACATTCTATAAAATATGTGCATATGCATCTCAATAGGGACCACAACGAAGGGGACTCAAAGGAGTGATTCATCGAAGTGGATCAAGCTCCAGAGAGTCAAGGGTGGACCTGCAAGGACACTTACTGGTTATATACGACTACCCTGCAAAACAGGCAAGCTCCGGTTTGCATTTAACATCTGTTAAGTTATTATTTTGTATTCACTTTCGATCAGGATATGAATTGTGCATTAGGTCTAGTGATTGATACTCCTCTTGAATAGCCAAATGACCCATGGAGTATTGGGTAGGTGTCTTTCACCATGTGAAACTGCCATGCTTAAGTACGGTTCGGTAGAAGTCGAGTGGTGAGATGCTACTCGCAGATTTAGGAACAACAGGGGCATACAGGATTGGTTGGTGATTGAATTAGCAAGTTAAAGTTGAGACCGGAAGGTTGTAGGAGCAGCAGGACATAGGGGCATGGGTGCTGTAGACCTGTCCGTGTCGGTCAAGGAACGATCCGTATGCGGCCCTGTTGAACAAGTTTGAGTTGTGTACCGGACTCATGCTGGATATATGGGACCCAGTAAACCGATGTACCTCGGGAAGCTGTTGTTGGGACTTTTCGGGTCGCCTCAGGCGGACGGCCGGTGTGCAGTATGTGGGGAATATTCTCATGACATCTCACGTCGGGAGGTGCACCATGAGAGTAGCTACTGTACGGGGCGACTTGATCGATTCAGCGGGGGTGAAACGGGGGAAAGGCTGCCACGTACGACGTCAGTGATGGTTGTTGTAGGCAACGTCGAGTACGGGCGTACGTGTCGTGTAGTCCGTGTGTTATTGATTCGAATCACCGTCGCTCGCGGAATGGACCGAGCATACTTGTTCTCACAGTCGTGACGTAGTAAGAACTTGCATGAGAAAGGAACTAATAATTTTGATGCGAATTATCATACTAGCTTTGTATTGGATCTTGATGAATAGGCTAGTGCAAACTCGATTCTTTTATGCCATGAGCAATTTACATCGGGGGAATCCGTTTCTTGTTTGATTGTGGACTCCCGATGTGGCGTGCCCAAGGTTACTTAAAATGCTGCAATTAATACCTGAAAATAAGAATTCACTTTTAGGCGAGTTTAATTATGCTCATGCCATCCTATGTTAGGTTCTTAACCTCACTTAGAGTTTCATGTTTAGGGTGACGGTTAAGTCTTGCTGAGCGTTATGCTCACGGATGCTATCCGAGTTGTTTTGCAGGTAATTGACTCGATGTTTATGAGAAGGGATGCCGATGAGACTCGGGAACCTCCGAGTGCTTACTCAAAGAGCATCCTCGCCGCTGCAGATTGATCTTCGTGTTGCTAGTAAGAAACGTCCGCGGGCTGGACTGTTTCTTTGTTGCTAGTTTAGATATGAATCGTGAGAGTGATAGTCTTCCGCTGTAGTTTACTCTGATATAACTATTTGTAAAACATTCGTGTACGCTTCCGCAAACTATTTATGTAATATGATGTGTGTTCATAGACCCGTGTGCTGTTGGGTGCCGCATAACACGGCACCACCCAACGAGGTCCCGTGGGGCCGTCTCAGCGTGATATCTGAGCCATTACATTTGACCTAGCTAATAGGGGAAGATATGATTAGGGTAAGTCTCCATGGTTCTAACAAAATTTGGTTCACCATTTTTGGAGCTACCATCAGAGAGATATGAATTTTTGAAGTTGGACAGGAGTTCTGAAAAGTTTCTGTTTAAATTGAATTTCCAAATAAAGGCTGAACTTGGGAAGGCAGTTTAGCCTAGCAAATAATCTCCAATGAAGCCCAAAAGTTTACTGGAGATCAGTAACTAGGGAAAGGATTTGCTGCCCAAATTTGGGAATATTTCATAAAGAATTGCTCCTGTAATAAATCCCCAAATGATCTACTAAAAACAATTCTACAGAAATTCCTGGGCATTTTCATAGCCTAAAATTGGTTTCTCTGTTAAGTACTCCTCATGAGGAATCCAACAAAATTGGTCTCACTCTTTTTGGAGTTTTCTACACAAAGTTATGGGCTTGTAAGGATCAGCTAAATCCTGGAATTATTTCTCTAATGGAAACTTCAAATAATTGGGCTGGGCCCACAGTTTTAAACCGGACCAGTGAGATTTCGGCAACACTGGGGGCTACGGAGTTAACCCATGCAGCCACAGCTGATCCTGAGCCGCATCCCGATCCGGCGCCTACCTGGTGCCACTGACAGGTGGGGCAGGCCCCCACCTTCTTCTACCTCGCGCCAAACAGAGGAGTCCGTGGCGGTTGCTCCAGCGAGGGTGGCGGAAATAGCTCTCTCGGCCATCTCCCAGGCCTAAACTCGCCGCTCCCCCATATTTAACCGCGCTGAGCACTTTGGGTGGGTCGCCGGCGGCCGTAGTTCACCGGAAACCACCGCGCACCGGTGACAGCAATGTTTTGCCCTCCGGTGAGATCGGGAGCCCTCATACCTCCACCAAATGATCGGTTCTCGGGCTCTAAAGCACCAGTGGAGGGAGTAGAAGCTCGACATGGGGTCTAAACTGATCGAGGATCACTGGAACCCTATCGGCACTGTGCACCCGATGTGGTCCGGCGGTGCGCCATGATCAAGACGTGGAAATTCTCCCTCTACACCCCATATCTAGGTCTAAAATCGAGGGGGGAAGTGCGCCAAGTAGTTAGGAAGCTTTGTGCACAGTTTGAATCAACTAGAACATGCATTAACAAAGAATTCGGCAAATTCCTACCTCGGGGTCAGTTTGTACCGTCCGGGAGAAAAACCCAAATTCTTCTGCGGTAATCAACGTCCAGGGCTGAGCTTTGGGCTCGAGCAGCTGGGGTCGAGGATGCACTGAGGGGCTGACTTGTTTTGCCGTGATCTTGCTCAGTGTGAGCTGTCCATGGTGACCTCCCTCAGTTCTTCCACGCTCACCCGAGGATTGAGGCTAATTTGCCAATTTCTGGAGCAATCACGCTCAGGACAGGAAAGGAGAGGTGCTGGATCGCTAGAGCACTGGTGGGCGCAGCTCTTCGCTGTTGGGCACTCGAGCAACCGAGCTGAGTAGCTGCAGCGTGACCGGGAGGAACGGCGGCGGTGTTCTTGTTGAAAGAAACGGCTGAGGCGCGAGTTATAGCTGGGGGAGAAGTGAAACAGCTCGGGCGCACCCCTTGCCGTGATCCAACCGAGCAACCGAGGCAGCAGCAGGTGGCGCGGGCTCTCCCTCGAGCACGGGTTCAACCGAGAGCTGGCGCGCTCCCGCTGTTCGACCGCCGTCGGCTGAGGCGGTAGCTCATGTGGGTGGCTGACAAATGGGCCCCACCTCCCCCCTTTGTTTAGTTAATTTTTTCTGATATTTTCCAATCAGCAACTCAACATTAAAGGCCTTACTTCACCTCAAAGTCATAGTTTGAACTTTCTGAATTCAAAGAATTTGAATTCTGATGTGAAATTTGGATGTGGTTTGATCATTTGAATTTGAAAAGGAGTTTGAATTCTCCACTTTGTATTGCCTCAAAAATATAGCAAACCAGCTCCAAAATTTCCAATTTTTGGCATCGCTGCTCATTCAAAGGTGGAGAACACATTTGTGAAACCCAATTTTCAAATTGAGGGAATTGGAATTTGAAACTGAATTTGAAATTCAGATTAGAGGGCTTTTCCTCTTAATACCAAACAAATATGAAAACTCCTCCAAATGAGCTGAAATTTGGAAGGTTAAATATTTGGACTATGAAGATCCATGTTGTGCATTCAGATCTCCATGTTTGGAAGTTTTTGGGAAGTCTAAACCCTCACTTTGGACTTACCCCATTATAATTCAAAGTTTTATTTCCCCTCATTTCTCATAAGTGTACATGAGCTGAATTTTCTTGCTACCACTTTTGGGGATTTTACAGTCGGCAACAGATTGCAATATTGAACCACTCAGAACTGTTAAGATAGGGGACATTCCGGTGGTACGTAAATATTCGGATGTGTTTCCCAATTATTTTCCGGGCATGCCGCCCGAACGGGACGTAGAGTTCCAGATTGAATTTGCATCGGGAACACCACCGAGTTCGCGAAGGCCATACAAAATGGCACCCAATGAACGGGCAGAGTAGAAGATACCGCTGAATGATCTTATGAGCAAAGGTTTTATACAACTGAGTTCGTCACCTTGGGGTTGTTCAGTATTGTTTGTAAAGAAGACGAACGAAACACTACAACTTTGTGTGGTGTTTGTCCGCTTAACACTGTGACAATCAAGAACAAGTACCCGTTACCACAGATCGACATGTTGTTTGATCAGTTGGTCAAAGCAAAGATCTTTTCCAAGATAGAACTAAGATCAGGGTACCATCAGATTAAGATACGGGCTGAGGATATTCCGAAGACCGCTTTTCGACGAGGTACTGGATTTATGAGTACCTTGTCAAGTTCCTTGGCCTCACTAACGCTCCAGCTCAGTTCATGTACTTGATGAACTCGGTATTCATGCTGAAGCTGGACAAGTTTGTTGTGGTCTTCATCGACGACCTACTGGTTTATTCCAAGTCAGAGGAAGAACACGAGAAGCACCTGCGTATAGTCTTGCAACGGCTGCGGGATCATAAGCTATACGCGAAATTCAGCAAGTGCGAATTCTAGATATCGCAAGCACTTTTTCTCGGGCATATTATCTCAGCGGATGGCATCGCTGTAGACCCGAGCAAGATCGCACAAGTGCTGCATTGGAAGTCTCTGGGGTCTATTCACAAGGTACGGAGTTTCCTCGGACTCGCGGGATATTATCAGAGGTTCATTCTGAACGTCTTGAAGATTGCCAATCCTATGACTGAGCTTCTGAAGAAGGCTACTAAATATGTTTGGAGTCAAGAATGTGAAGCAGTGTTCAAGGCATTAGTTAAGCACCTAACATCAGTGTGGGGGAACCGCCAACGCGGCCCCGCCAGGACCTCGTCGGATGGTGCCGTGATATGCTGCACCCAACAGCAGACGGGTCGAGGAAACACGTCACATTACATAAATCATTTGTGGAAGCGTACAAGAGTGTTTTACAAATGCTTATATCAAATTAAGCTATAGCGGAAGACAATAACTCTCACGACTCATTTCTAACATAGCAACAAAGACACAGTCCAGCCCGCGGACATTTCTTACTAGCAACACGAAGAACAAACCGCAGCGGCGAGGATGCTCTTGAGGAACCACTCAGAGGTTCCCGAGTCTCATCAGCATCCCTTCATAAGCATGAAGTCAATCCTGCAAAACAACATTGATAGCATCCGTGAGCATAACGCTCAGCAAGACTTAACCGTCACCCTAGTCATGAAACTCTACGTGAGGGTATGGACATAAAGTAGGATAGCATAATGCATATTAAATTGCCTAAAAGTGAATCCTTACTTTCAAGTATTATTTGCAGAAAATTAAGAGTAACCTTGGGCACGCCACATCAGGAGTCCACAATCAAACAAGAAATGCTTTTACCCCGATGTAATTTGCTCACGGCATAAAAGAATCAAGTTTGCACTAGCTATTCATCAAAGATACATCACAAAGATAGTATAAACTTCAAACCAATGTGATTAGTTCCTTTCTCATGCAAGTTTTTACTACGTCACGACTGTGAGAACAAGTATGCTCGGTTCATTCCCCGAGCGACGGTGATTCGAATCAACAACACCCGGAATACACGACACGTACGCCCATACTCGATGTTGCCTATAGCAACCATCACTAACGTCGTACGTGGCAGCCTTTCTCCGTTTCACTCCCGTTGAATCGATCATGTCGCCCCGTACAGTATCCACTCTCATGGTGCACCTACCGACATGAGATGTCATGAGAATGTTACCCACATACTGCACACCGGCCGTCTCGCCTGAGTCGACCCAAAAAGGCTCAACACAAGCTTCCTGAGGTACATCGGTTTACTGGGTCCCATATAGCCACCATGATTCCGGTACACAACTCAAACTTGTTCTACAGGGCCGCATACGGATCGGTCCTTGACCGACACGGACAGGTCTATAGCACCCAGGCCCCTATGTCCTGCTGCCCCTACAACCTTCCGGTCTCAACTTTAATTTGCTACACATTTTCTGAACCAATCCCGTATGCCCCTGTTGTTCCTGATCATTCGAGTAGCATCTCACCACTCGACTTCTACCGAACCTTACTTAAGCATGGCAGTTCTACACGATGTAAAGACACCTACCCAATACTCTATGGGTTTATTTGGTCATGCAAGAGGAGTATCAAACGACTAGACCTAATGCACATTTCATATCTTAAACAAAAGTGAATATAAAGTAAAAACTTAAAAGCTGTTAAATGCAAACCGGAGCTTGCCTGTTTTGCAGGGTAGTAGTATATAAGCAGTTAGTGATCCTTGATGATCATCCCTTGATTCTCCGGAGTTTGATCCATTTCACTGAATCGCTCCTTCGAATCCCCTTCGTTGTGATTCCTGTTGAAATGTATATGCACATGTTTTACAATGCAATTCCAAGAATTAAAAACTTGATTTATCAAGAAAAGAGGCGGCGCGGAAATGCCAAGAATGGCTTGGGTTGCCTCTGTTGTGCAAAGAATTATGAAAGAACTAAATTGGTCTTAGTGTTTTAGCTATGCACTAACTTTCCTAATGACCATAAGAGATTAGCTGAAAAGATTTGAATGCAACTGAAGAACAAGAACTCCAATGGCTTCAAAACTTTTACAGCAGCTTCTATACTAACCAGAGATTTAGCTTGCCAAATTGCAGCTAATGTGGAGTCAAATTGTGTTCTCCATAATTCCTACAATGTCTCTTATGTATTTTCCCCATATACATAAGTATGGAGAACAAGAACAGAGAGTTATAAAGCTCAACTTGGGCTGATATTTTACATGTGAGTTGCTGGTCACATGAAAGTAATTTGATCCAAAATTTAGACCTTTTAATTGAGTAGTTCCTCCAGAACAATTCCTTAAGCATTTCTATTCAAAAGAATTAATTCTGTAGTAATGTGCATTTTCATGACCAATTAAGTGAACTAAAATTGCAAGTAGGTCTACTAGAGTATGTCTGAATTTTCCTATGATTTTTGGAGCTATGAATTGCCTAGAATAGATTTTCAAGTGGGCAACAATTTCTGAAAATGTTTCTGGACTCTTATGAACACAGCAGTTTGTATTGAGCAATTTCCTACTCAAATGATCTTCAAATGAGCTGACAATTTGCTAGAAGGTCACAAATATGCTAAAGAATATTCTGACAAAATTTGAGGTTTTTTGTATAAACCAAACTCCCTTAATAATTATTTTTTTCAGAAAAACTTCAAAGAATTTTCCAGAACTTAATATTGACTTTAGTACAAATTGGAGTTGGTATTTGGATAGATCTTTGTAAAATGAATCTAACCCAATTTGAAGCACTCAATTTAGAGATTCCTACAGAAAGATATGATGTTCCAAAGTTGTGGCAATCTCTGAAATTATTTTCCCTATTGAAATTCGGTTGGTCCCACTGTTTAAACTCCAGCCAATAGGAAATGGGCCACACCGGGCCATGGTGTTTTGGCGTGCAGCCACAGGAGATCCGCGAGCCACAGCTGATCAGCGTTTTAAAATTTTCGTCGCTGACACGTGGAACCCCTGGCTTTCTTCTGCCTCTCGCCGCTTCTTCGCGCGCGCCGCCACCCTTTCCGGAGCAAACGGTTGCTCGCCGGAATGGCGTTGCCGTCCGCCATGTGACACCCGGTTCCGAAAATTGAACCAAGTGAATGCATATGTGTGCCCAGGATGTTCATCACACATACACATGTATTCCACAAACTAAATTCAGAATATAACCACGTACGAATAGTGTATAAGTACTTTATTACATCGACTCATTGTCTCACTCATGAATGTCTATCTTATTCTTGCAGCGGAAGTCTCCAAATGACAGCGGAAAGCGACTAAAACAGCAGACTCCAATTTTCAACTCCACAGGCATGTTGACGGTAGTTCGCACGCCTAGTACTCCACATGGTCCTCGATGTACTCATCTCCTGTAGCTGATGTTTATGTGGTAATGCAAGGGTGAGTACATGTCATACTCAGCAAGTGTGGGAAAAGTATGACATGTAGCTTACAACAAGGTAGGGAATAAAAAGGCTCATTGCAGCAAGCAAATTTTATTTCACAAAACATGGTAAAAACAGCAACTAAGTCTAGATGAATTAAATCTCAATATAACCAAGTAATCAGCAACATTCTTTCATCATAATTCACCATTTATCAAGTCTCAACCAGCCATTAATCTTTCTCAAGTTCATCTCATGCCCATAAATATTCATATCCATCTCATATTCATATAACCAAAACCAAACTCATTGTCATGACTCAAAATAGTCCCCAAACCAATCCCAATGACCATACCATAACCATACCGAATAACCGTCCCATGTTTTCCCTCTACTCATCGAAGTTAGCCAGGTGCTTGTGACTATAAGAACGGCTATCATGATAGTTTTACACTCTGCAGAGGTGGCACCACTTTACCCACAAGTTCGTGATTTCGTCACCCGTCGGCGACTGCAGAACCTCCACTATACCAGTACACAATCGTCGGTGTATGGCCAAGAAATCACAAAATAGCCTTTACAAAGGGGCTACTATATGTATGTACTCACTGAGGTTTCACCGGCAGGCTCAAATCACCATTCTCCCACCAACGGGCCCCCTCTTGTGCCATGCAGTTCCCAGGGCAGTCCTCTCTCGACTCCCATTCCCCGCGCCATCCACGGTCCATAACTAGCTAGCAACACACCTAATTAATCAGCTAAGTTGCACCCCATACTTGGCCTTGTGGTGGCACTGTTTTCCTGGCATATTCTCACATGAACCGGTCCTTAGATCTACGGCAAGTTCCACCATCTCATCCAGCAACATTCACGAACCAAGCTTGCCTAGATCTCCCCGATTCCATGCCCATTAACATCATTAAGATCTCATCATCATTATTTATATGAGTGCAGTAGCTAGACATGTTTTATTTCAGCTTCCCGTATCCCGTGAATTAAGCGAAGCAAAAAAAAGAAAAAACGACCATACCCAACTCATCAACGTTCTCGGTGACAAAGATGGTTAACAAAACTAGTAAACTCCTATAAAAGGGTGTCCCATCAAGTTGACTCAAGCGTACACGTTTTTGCAAACAAAACAGTTTCAAAACATGGGATCAATATGGTCAAGGGGCACTTGCCTTGCTCCTGTGGTTCTTCTTTTTCCAGCGTCTTGAAGTCTTGGTGCTGTAGATCCTTGTAGATGGCATCTTGAGCTTGTCCTTCTACTCACGATAATGCACATACAAAATTTACAGCAATCAATCGTCATGCACAAACTTTACTCAAGATGCAATGGGGTAGATGAATGCAAATCCTATGGTGCAGTTTTATTAAACCAGTTTGTATGTGTTCTTGCATGTTTTAATGGGATTTCATGGGGTTTTATGATGAACAAGGGTGCTAGGATGAAGTGTGGACATGGTGATGATCTTGACTCAAGATCTAGATCAATTCCACCGTCAAAAACCGATCAAAACGTGATCTGTCCACACGAAAAAGTTTCTGTTCAAAGGGGGCGAAGAAAACAGATGCGTAGAAACAGCAACGACGTCGTAAGATGAGTAACTAAGACCTACCTCACGTCCCTTTGATGGAAGGGCCTTTCTCCTAGCAATGGAAGCAGCGGGGAATTTTTCTATGGAATATTAGGGCAGGACAGATCCTCGGCTATTTTCCGGCGACGGCGAGGCGTGATGGGGCTCGTTGGCAGGGCTTGACGGCGGGGCTCGACGGTGGGGCTCACCGGTGGGGCTTGACGGTGGGGCTCGACGGCAGGGCTCGTCGGTGGGGCTCACCGGCGGGGCTCACCGGCGACTGAACTCCGGCGAGGGGGGGGGGGCAACTCGGCGAGTTGGGGGCTAGGGCCTCCAAGTCGCCGACTTTGGGGGGGGGGAAGAGGAGGGGGGCTACGGCCAAGGGGGGGTTTGGGTTCTATTTATAAGGGGGGGGGAGGGGGAGAATCCTAATCGAATTGGAGCAAAATCCTAACAAACTTTTCCCCAATTAATTTGGTGCGGCAGCAATGTGAAGAAAATTCCACTTTCTTGGGGAATTGAGGAATTTGGAGATTTGGGGGAAAATTTGGGGAAATTGGAATTGGCTCATTTCAGCTATCTTTTCCCATTCCCCACCATTTCTATGTCACTTACTCCATTTCGACATTCCCCTCTCCATTTCTATGTCCCACACTCCATTTCTACATTCGCTTCTCCATTTCTATGTCCCATTTCTCCATTTCTATATGCCCTTCTCCATTTCTATGGTCCCTTCCTCCATTTCTATGGTACTTTCTCCATTTCTATGGTTCTTTCTCCATTTCTATAGTTCTTTTCTCCATTTCTATGGTTCCTTCTCCATTTCCATAGTTCTTTCTCCATTTCTACTTCTTTTATAATGTTTTTCGACGTGAAAAATGTATGCAATGCACTGAAATGAATTTGGGGGTGTTACAAACCTACCCCCCTTAAACTGAATCTTGCCCTCGAGATTCGATAGAGTGGAGAATAGATGAGGGAATTCTGCCTTGAGGTCTTCCTCACGCTCCCATGTAGTTTCGGCTTCCGTGTGATGGCTCCACTGTACCTTGCACCAACGGATCACTTTGTTCCTCGTGACCCTTTCCTTCACGTCCAATATTTTGACGGGTTGCTCCACGTAGGTCAGATCCTCTTGAAGCTCGAGCTCATCCATCAGTACTTGTTCTTCCGGTACTCTTAAGCACTTCTTGAGTTGGGATACGTGAAACACGTCGTGTACGTCGGAGAGGTGCGTTGGCAGCTCTAGCTGATAGGCTACTTCTCCTTGCTTGCCCAAAATCTTGAATGGTCCGATGTAGCGAGGTGCTAACTTGCCCTTGACGTTGAACCGCCGTTGGCCTCGGATAGGCGATACTTTAAGATACACGAAGTCTCCCACTTCGAAGGTCAATTTTCTTCGCCTATTGTCCGCATAACCTTTTTGTCGTGACTGAGCAGCCTTCAAGTTTTCTCGTATCATTTGGACTTGCTTCTCGGCGTCTTGCAGCACTTCGGGTCCAAACACTTGACTCTCTCCAGTCTCATTCCAGAACAGCGGCGTTCTACACCTTCTACCATACAATGCTTCGAAAGGTGACATCTTCAAGCTGGCTTGGTAGCTGTTGTTGTACGAGAATTCAGCGTACGGCAAGCTCCTATCCCAACTACGCCCATGTTTCAAGGTGCAAGCTCTCAACATGTCTTCCAAATTACGATTTGTTTTCTCAGTTTGCCCGTCAGTTTGCGGGTGATAAGCGGAGCTGAAATTCAGTCGTGTACCCATGGCTTCATGCAGTTTCTTCCAGAACCTAGAGGTAAATTGAGAACCCCGATCTGAAACTATCCTCTTCGGAACTCCATGGCGACACACGATTTGCTCCATATACAGCTTGGCTAGTTGTGCAACGCTGTACTTGGTTATAACAAGAAGGAAATGGGCTGTTTTCATCAATCGGTCCATGATAAGCCAAATAGAGTCATGACCCGACTGAGTACGTGGCAATCCGATGATAAAATCCATGCTGATGTCTTCCCACTTCCACTCGGGTACTTTCAATGGCTGCAACAGTCCAGCGGGTCTTTGATGTTCGGCCTTCACCCGTTGGCACGTATCGCATAAGGCAACATATTCAGCTATGTCCCTTTTAATACCATCCCACCAATAGCAAGTTTTCAGGTCCTTGTACATCTTTGTACAGCCGGG
The DNA here is from genome assembly GCA_030760725.1 of Neostapfia colusana. Lineage (NCBI taxonomy): Eukaryota > Viridiplantae > Streptophyta > Magnoliopsida > Poales > Poaceae > Neostapfia > Neostapfia colusana. Next base: position 33,436,191 of record JASWHV010000009.1, on the reverse strand, counting down.
GTGTATGGAATAAGGTGAGTCATGTGCCTCCTTTAATATCATGTCACGGATGTGCTTCACTTTAGGCACACAAATCCTTCTCCTTAACCGAAGCGTGCCTTTCTCGTCTTCCTTGAAATCCTTTTCTATGCCTTGTTGGATTCTTTCCTTGATTTCCTCATCCTTTGCTTGGCCATCTCGTATCTCTTATTCCAGCGAAAAGTTGAGTTCTGTCACTTCCATCTCGTTCAAGAACCCGAGATGTAACCGTTTGAACTCCTTGCGCAGCTCGGGTGGCAGCTCCCAAACCGTGAGTTGGTGACATGCTCCCTTTCGGCTCAACGCATCAGCTACTACATTGGCCTTTGCAGGGTGATAGTTGATTCCAACATCATAATCCTTGATGAGTTCCAACCATCGACGTTGCCTCAAATTCAGATCCCTTTGCGTGAATATATACTTGAGGCTTTTGTGATCTGTATAGATCTCACATCGTTGACCAAGGATATAATGCCTCCAAATCTTCAATGCATGTACCACGGCTGCATGTTCCAAGTCATGTGTGGGGTAATTCAGCTCATGTTTCTTTAGTTGTCTCGATGCATAGGCTACCACTTGTCCTTCTTGCATGAGCACACATCCAAGCCCTTGTGTTGATGCGTCACAATATATATTGAAGCTCTTGCTCACGTCCGGCAATACCAAAACCAGCACTGTGGTTAGTCTTTTCTTGAGCTCCTCAAAGCTTTCTTGGCACACTGGTGTCAACTGAAATGCTTTTCCCTTCATTAGCAATTCAGTCATAAGCTTCGCTATTTTGGAGATCCTTGATGAACCGGAGGTAGTATCCAGCTATTCCAAGGAAACTCCGAATATCTCTCACATTCTGCGGTTGATTCCACTTTAAAACTTCTCCCACTTTTCCGGGATGAACCGATACTCCTCCCTCGGAGATGATGTGGCCTAGGAACGATATCTCCTTTAGCAGAAATTGACACTTGCTGAACTTGGCATACAATTGATGATCTCGCAGTTTCTGCAATGTCAATCTCAAGTGTTTTTCATGTTCTTCCTCGCTTTTCGAATACACCATGATATCGTCGATGAAAACCACGACGAACTTGTCCAAGTACTCCATGGAGACCTTATTCATGAGGTACATAAAGTATGCAGGTGCATTTGTTAACCCAAAAGACATAATGATATATTCATACGAACCATACCGCGTTCGAAAAGCAGTCTTGGGTATGTCGGAGGACTTAATCTTCAGCTGGAAGTATCCCGACCGAAGATCTATCTTGGAGAAAATTTGAGCACCTTTCATTTGGTCGAACAGGTCCTCTACGGGGCAGCGGGTATTTATTCTTTGATCGTCACCTCATTGAGAGACCTATAATCCACACACATCCCTTGGGTCCCATCCTTCTTGTCTACGAAGAGCACGGGGGCTCCCCATGGTGACGAGCTTGGGCGTATAAAACCCTTTTCTAGCTGCTCCTGAATTTGCTTCTTAAGTTCCACTAGTTCATTAGCGGGCATCATATACGGCCTTTTTGCTATAGGTGCAGTTCCAGGTACTAAATCAATGGCAAATTCAATGTCCCCGTCAGGTGGCATACCTGGGAGTTCTTCCAGGAACACATCTGAAAATTCTTGAACCACCAGAATGCTTTCCAATGTTGCTTCTTCGACGTGGTTTAATGCTACCTTTTTGGTTGCGGGTTGGGCTGACTCGAACTCAATACGAGTACCGTGCTCATTTGTCAACTGCATGCTCCTCTCAACACATTGAATCACTCCGTTGTGCTTTCTTAACCAATCCATTCCATGTATTATATCAATACCTTGGGAATTCAAGACAATAAGGTTGGCAAGGAAGTCTTCCCCCTTATTTTAAGGTTTACTTTTGGACATACTATATTAGTCCTCATCTCTCCACCGGGACAATTAACCAACATAGTGTGTTTCACGTGTGATATAGATAGATTATACTTGGCAACATACTTGGATGATATGAATGAATGCGGTGCTCCGGAATCAAATAAAACAGTGGCTGGGTTGGAGTTGGCAAGGAAGATACCAATCACGACGTCCTCAGCTTGTTGTGCTTCCTCAGCGGAGACATGATTCACGTTGCCACGAGCATAGTTCTGCTGCACACAGTTACCTTGCGTAGCTCCTCCATTCGGCCGTAGGTTCTGTTTTGGTGCATTTGTCGGCTGTCCCAGGCCTTTCTTCGGGCATTCACTTGCAAAGTGTCCTGCCTCTCCGCATTAAAAGCATGCTTTGCTGCCCACAACAGCAGGAATGTTGGGGCGAGGCTGGTTTTGAGCATAGGCGCCCCATGTTGGGACGGGGCGAGGAGGCAAAGGCATACGAGGTGCTTGCATAACAGGACGTTGCTGCGGTGGCTGATTAGGGCGAGGTGGATTTGCAGGGCGGAAAGTAGAAGCGGATGAGCCATACTATGGTGCAGCTGGTGGCATTAAACGGGGACGTACATTGCTCCCTTGTGGCTGGTATGGCATCTTCCTCTTGCCCTCTTGCTCGGTCTCACGGATCTTGCTCTAAACCACTATAGCTTTGTCAACGAGCTTCTGGAAGTTTGCATAATCATTGTGGAGCAGTTGTACTTGGATCTCATTGTTCAATCCTCTCAGGAACAAGTATTGCTTCCTTTGATCTGAGGTGACGTCTTCTAGAGCATAACTTGACAGCTGCGTGAACTTATTGAGGTACTCATTCACGCTCTTCCTTCCTTGGTGGAAACCTTCAAACTCTTGCCTTTTAAGCATCATGACTCCAGCAGGAACGTAATGAGAGCAGAAACTCTCCTTGAACTCAGTCCAAGTGATAGTCTCCTGGTTGACATGAGCATTGCAAAGAGCGTCCCACCAGTCTGCGGCTGCTCCCATAAGTTGGTGCGATGCGAAGAGAACTTTCTCCCGATCATTGCACTGAACAATAGCAAGCTTCTTTTCCATGGACTTCAACCAATCATCAGCTTCCATGGGGTCATTAGCTTGTGCAAAAGTAGCCGTCCTAGTCCTCATGAACTCTCCCAATCTGTTGTGAGCCGGCGGCGGTGGTGGTGGTGGCGGTGGGGGTGCAGGAACGGGGTTAGGATTGTTGTTGTTGTTGGCTTGCAGCTGTCCCAACGTTTGTATAATAGTTTGCATGAGCTGGTTCTGCATAGCCATCAACCGTTAAAGGTTGTTTGCATCAGCCCTGGGGTTAGCATTTTCAGGAACTTCATCGTTGCCATCCTCTTGTGGTTCATTGTTGCCTCGGGTGTTCCTCCTTTGACGGCTGGCGTTTTCCCTCACTATCTGTGAGAGAGAGTAGAGTAGAATGGAAATAGAAGTTTAGATTGATTCCCCCCAGCTATATGCATCAAGGTGTATGAACTGAATATCTTCTTTTATTAATTTCAGCCTTTATGAGGATGTGAACACATGCCGAAGAATCTCACATCTCTTCACTATGTGTGGATGTGGACATTTGCCGAAGCGTCCCACAACTCACATCAGCACACAAACCAAGCAATCATCACAAAAGTTCAACACACCACTCTTATTCAAGCTACTACGATTTAAACGTTCCTATTACAGCTTATTCAAAGGGAATCCTAAACTTAATCATGTGAACCGGTGCTCTTCTCGCCGTGTGACGGGGGTGGTCCATACATGGGCGCACGCCATGGTGAGTCGGAAGTCCATGTATGGTTAGATGACGCTGGTGCTCCATTCGCTCCCGCGTTGGCACGAGTCTCCTCTTGTTTCTCCAGCAAATACAGCTTCTTGCGGAGGTAACGGATCTCTTCTTGTGCGCTTGCGTAGTGGTTTCCTAACTCCACGAGCAACCTCTGAGACTTGTCAGCAGGTTGTGGGTTGGAAAGGGCTGTTACACGGGGTCCAACGACCTCCCTTGTGCCACTCTTCCGACACGGGTGCAGCTCAAAAGTGGTGCCCTCAAGCTGCTCATGGAAGGCGTAGCACAGTCCGGTGAGTGCTTCCCATGCAGCATCATTGATAACTTCTGCCCTTGTAGCTCTCCATGTGGGTGTGAAGTGTCAAGTGACAACCCTACTGTTAGATAGGATGGTTACATCAGCCTTCCACTCTTCATGTCCAAGACGAGGGACTTTCTTGGGGAGATACTCCGGGTACAAGCTGCAGCAATCCAGAAATTCTTTGAGCTCCCTGGATGTGTGTCCTCCTTCCGCTCCGTCGGACCGAAATTCTTGAACTGAATGGTTGGCCCATTCATCACCTTCATTACTTGTATCAGCAAGGGGTGGCTCCTCCTCGGGTTCATCTCCTCCCATCATAGCTTCCTGAGACTCCACGGGGTGTAAGCCTACGTGAAACTCCTCCTGAGGTGCGTACCAGTGCTGTTCTTGTGAATCATCCTCCATATCGTCTTCAAATGGTTCCACCTATTCCGGATTCTCTTCCTCATGCATATAGCTATTGACTTCATCTTCATCACGAGGTTCCGTCTTCACTTCCTCCCAATATGGTCCATCGGACACCTCAATGGGATTAAGAGCACTCCCACGTGGTGGTGGACGAGCTCTTATGCGTGCTGCGCTGCTGGTCACTGGCATCTATAAATAAGACATGAGAAACTTTAGAGAAGGAAGAAATAACTCCCGAAACTCAAAAAACTATGGAGCAAGAAAGCAAAGGCGTTGCTGTCCAAAAGAAGAGAAAAGAGGGGCTGAAAATAGCACTTTGCGGTGGCTGAATTGACAAGTAAAGTGCAGCAGCAAGCAATTTTCGAAAATAACAGTTTAGAGGGGTGTGCCTATGTTTTTTAGAGTGTCCATTCTACCTAGGCTTGCGTACTACGGTCAACGTGGCTCTGATACCAATCTGTGACACCCGGTTCCAAAAATCGAACCAAGTGAATGCATATGTGTGCCCAGGATGTTCATCACACATACACATGTATTCCACAAACTGAAATCAGAATATAACCACGTATGAATTGTGTATAAGTACTTTTTCACATCGACTCATTATCTCAGTCATGAATGTCTATCTTATTCTTGCAGCGGAAGTCTCTAAACGACAGCGGAAAGTGACTAAAACAGCAGGCTCCAATCTTCAACTCCACAGGCATATTGACGGTAGTTCGCACGCCTAGTACTCCACATGGTCCTCGAAGTACTCATCTCCTGTAGCTGATATTTATGTGGTAATGCAAGGGTGATTACATGTCGTACTCAGCAAGTGCGGGAAAAGTATGACATGTAGCTTACAACAAGGTAGGGAATAAAAAGGCTCATTCCAGCAAGCAAATTTTATTTCACAAAACATGGTAAAAACAGCAACTAAGTCTAGATAAATTAAATCCTAATATAACCAAGTAATCAGCAACATTCTTTCATTATAATTCACCATTTATCAAGTCTCAACCAACCATAAATCTTTCTCAGGTTCATCTCATGCTCATAAATATTCATATCCATCTGATATTCATATAACCAAAACAAAACTCATTTTCATGACTCAAAACAGTCCCAAAACCAATCCCAATGACCATACCATAACCATACCGAATAACCGTCCAATGTTTTCCCTCTAATCATGGAAGTTGGCCAGGTGCTTATGACCGTAAGAACGGCTATCATGATAGTTTTACACTCTGCACAGGTGGCACCACTTTACCCACAAGTTTGTGATTTCGTCACCCGTCGGCGACTGCAGAACCTCCATTGTACCAGTACACAACCGTCGGTGTATGGCCAAGAGATCACAAAATAGCCTTTACAAAGGGGCTACTAGATGTATGGACTCACTGAGGTTTCACCGGCAGGCTCGAATCACCATTCTCCCACCCACGGGCCCCCTCTTGTGCCATGCAGTTCCCAGGGCAGTCCTCTCTCGACTCCCATTCCCTGCGCCATCCACGGTCCATAACAAGCTAGCAACACACCTAATTAATCAGCTAAGCCGCACCCATACTTGGCCTTGTGGTGGCACCGTTTTCCTGGCATATTCTTGCATGAACCGGTCCTTAGATCTACGGCAAGTTCCACCATCTCATTCAGCAACATTTACGAACCAAGCTTGCCTAGATCTCCCTGATTCCATCCCCATTAACATCATTAAGATCTCATCATCATTATTTATATGAGTGCAGTAGATAGACATGTTTTATTTCAACTTTCCGTATCCTGTGAATTAAGCGAAGCAAAAAGGAAAAACGACCATACCTGACTCATCAACTTTCCCGGCGAAAAGGATGGTTAAAAAAACTAGTAAACTCCTATAAAAAAGTGTCCCATTAAGTTGACTCAAGCATACACGTTTTCGCAAACAAAACAGTTTCGAAACATGGGATCAATATGGTCAAGGGGCACTTGCCTTGCTCTAGTGGTTCTTGTTGTTCGAGCGTCTCGATATCTTGGTGCTGTAGATCCTCTTAGATGGCCTCTTGAGCTTGTCCTTCTACCCACAATCATGCACATACAAAATTTACAGCAATCAATCATCATGCACAAACTTTACTCAAGATGCAATGGGGTAGATGAATGCAAATCCTATGGTGCAGTTTTATTAAACCAGTTTGTATGTGTTCTTGCATGTTTTAATGGGCTTTCATGGGGTTTTATGATGAACAAGGGTGCTGGGATGAAGTGTGGACGTTGTGATGATCTTGACTCAAGATCTAGATGACAGGACACCATGACCCATATCACGGGGACGGGGCACCTCGCCCGGGAATCGCATTGGGTGGTGCCGTGTTATGCGGCACCCAACAGCACACATATAAGGAAAACTGTATTACATAAATCAAAGCGGAAGCTTACAAAGGTTCTTTGTAAATAATTTATATAAATTAGCTACAGCGGAAGTCCATAAACAGCTCACGTCGAATATCTAAGAAGCACTTGAGAAGAGGTCCAGCCCGCGGACTCCTCTCGCTAGCAACACAAAGACATGGCAGTGGCTAGGTCCTCCATGTGTTACTCGACTCGGACGTTTCCGAGTCTCACTGGACAACCTTCTTTATGAGCATCGTCTCAACCTGCAAAACCACTCATATAGGAGTGAGCACAAAGGCTTAGCAAGACTTAACTGTCTCTCCTAAACATGCAACTCTTCATGAAAGTAACTTAAGACTTAACATGTAATTTGCAATAGGACTTGCCTACGAGTTCATCTTTAACTTTCAGATTTCTGCCATCATAGTAGTGACCTTGCACCAGCAACATTGGAACTCCACAATCAAACAAGAAACGCTTCATTCCAATGTTACTTGTCCCAAGGTGGAAAAATAACTTTAGTTTGCTCTATCACTACTTCAAACATGGTCTTTATGCAATTTACAATAATCATAGCAGCAATTAAAACTTTGCAAACTGTTTCCACACAAGTTGATTACTATGTCACAACACAGTGAGCAAGCGGTAATCAATAACCGCGATGGACGGTGATTCGAATCAAACACTACCCGGATAACTCGACACATACGCCCACCTCTGAAGACCCAAATATGGCGTCCTTCATTACGTCAGATGTGGCAACCTTTCGCAGGACACTCGACCGTAGAACCGGTGGCGCCGTCTCGGGCTCATAGGTATAACAAGACGATGTAGTATGCCTCTACAATCAAGTTAAACTGGTACATCAGTTTGTTGGTTCCCATATAGCAGTAAGCATCCGGTACACAACTCAATACTTGCTCATGGGTGCCGCACACGCATCGGTCATTAACCGACACAGGCAGAGCTACTCGACCATGACCTCGTCTTGTCGATGCCTAACCATCCTGCCCGGTCTCATCATTAGGAATATAAACTTTAGTTTGCCTCTTTTCCATCTACACCCATGTAATCCCGACTATAACTCGCGAGTAGATTCCGTCTACTCAACTTCTACCGGATGTCCTAAGCTATTTAGCACGGCATTATTCTACAGCGTGACCCTTTGCTACCCTTAACTCCAGGGTTCATTTGGTCATGCATTTGGAGTGTAAAACATCCTTGACCTAATGCAAATACAAACTCTAAACCATAATTGTGAACAAAGTAAAAACTTTATAAATAACTTAAATGCAAACCGGAGCTTGCCATGGTTTTGCAGGTGACTAAAGTCAGATAAGTATGAAGTTAGTTGCTGATGACTTGAAGCTTCACCACTGCCCTTCTTGCTTCTTGACCCAAACATCACTTCTTCACTTTTCCACGTTTAACCACTACACGATATGAATATGCATATATGTTTAATTGTAAAACTTTTGCTAAAAAGTGCTAAATACAAGTTTAAAACTTGAACTCTGTTTAAGCATTTAAAAATGAAACTGGTGCTAATGGTTTGGGGTTTGGGTTGAAGTACTATGATCAAGTGATAAGTGTGTTTCATCACTTGTGTGTTGATCACCTAATGGGGTTGAACAGAACAGTACTGATCCAGGGCTACGATGGAGCTTAAAATTTTCTTCAGAGTTCCTTGTCACAAGAAAGTCATCTGGACCAAAATTTGGAATTTTTCACTGAGTAGATCACTCAGAACAATTCCCTAAGCATTTAGGCAACAAGGAATTAATTCTGAATAAACTTGCACTTTCATGCAAATTCAAGTGAAATACAATTTGAAACATAGCTCAGGGAGCATGCATGAATTTTCCTAGGATTTTTGGAGCTAAGAACTACCCAGAACTGAATTTCCAAATTTTGGAAATTCTCTGAAATTGTTTTTGTATTCATTTGGAATACAGAAATTTGAAATCAGAATTACCGTAACTAAATCAACTCCAGATGAGCTAAAACTTTTCCAGGAGTTTGCTAAGATCCTAAAGAATATTCTGGCAAAATTTGGGGATTTTTGGATGAACCAAACTCCCTCAAAAATTCTTTTGCTGAAAGTTTTAAAAAATTTTACGGAATTTTCTATTGGTTTTCATACAATTTGGGTTGCATATTTGGATTGTGTTTTTCATCCTGAATCTAACCCAATTTGAATCACTCAATTTGGAGCTTCCTAGCAAAAGTTGTGAGGTTCTAAAGTTGGAACTGAATTTGGAAATTCAAATAAACCGGAAATTGTTCAAATCCTGCGGGCGGGTCCAGGGGACCACGTGTCATGCGCTGGGACAAACCACACGGGGCCACAGTTTCATTTCCCGCGTTGTCGCAAAGGATCTGAATCCGCAGACAATCCCAACCGGCCTTCCCCTCACCGACAGCGGGCCCGACGCCATCGTCTTCAACCTCCGGACGCCTGCGCGACCCCGCCGCCGGAGCTCGCCGGAGGACATCGGAACCCGACTTCCCGGCCGCCCTTCGGCCTGCTACTCACCGCCCGAAGGTTTTAGGGGACGAGAAACTCATCTAGGGGGTCGGCACACGCTCTAGAAGCCCGGAACCAGGTTGGCGGCGTGCAACGGCCTCGGTGAAGCTTCGGTGCCGATGACCGATCGCTTCAACCCACAAAAACCCCGAGTGATTGGCACTACTGAATCAGTGACGCCTAAGGAAGCTCCACATAGCCACAAAGTAGCTCGGGAACGACGGTTACTAGGGTTTCACCGAGCACCCGATCGTTCCCGCCATGGCCGCCGATGAAAGAATTTGGAATTAGCTGCAACTACTCACTTCTAAGCTAGGGTTGAAAAGGAAAAAGGTCTGCTATCCACTCTAGCTCCTGTGTGCGTAAAATGAGCAGCTCTAGCCGATAATTGAGTATCAATTTCAATAATTCTTACCTGAGGTTAAGTTTTCCCGGCCGAAAGAAGAACTCAAAATTCTCGAGCTATGGTGCACGGATTGAGCTGAAATTTGGAGAGAAGCAGCGCAGCGAGTTGGCGCGCCTTGGGGTGTGCTTGTTTGGCCGTGAAACTGCCCGGTGTGGGCTGTCCAAGAGAGCCCGACTTCGGTTTCCGCCGCTTGCACCTCGGCCTCGGCGTTGATCTTCAAAATACGGCCAACAGCAGCCCCGAACGTCGGAGCTGAGCTGGGGAAACTCTTGTACACACGCTGGCGCTCCCTTTTGGTGTTGATAGCTCGAGCAGCCGGGGAGCGACGCTAGCTCACGATTGAGGATAACAGCAGCGGCGCTGACGGCTCGTTATCTCGGGAGGGCGCAGAACAAGGGCCGATAGCGAGTGGGAGAGAAGCCAACTGATACCGGTGCACGGTCTGGGTTGAGGATCAGGCCGGTATGAGGGAAAGCAGGAGGTGGAGTCCTTGGTGTTCGGCTGCGGCTCGGTGGAGCGCGTGGGGGAACCGCCGGCCCGAGGAGAACACAGCTGAGAGACTTAGGCAGTAAGTCTCTCCCTCACACTGACAATTGGGTCCCACAGCTCTTCTCTTCCAAAAGATCTCCAATTTTTGGCACAGTGCAAATTCAGCTATGAGGAACTCAAATTCAAAAGCTACTTGGCAATTTGACAAGTTTCTCCTCAGTTTCAAATTTGAATTCAAATTTCAATGAAATTCACAAGTATCTCTTGATATACATATCAAAGCACCTCCAAATTTTCTCAAAAGTCATCTTCCTCATAATTTGGACCTGAAGAATTCAAATATGCCATCTGCTTTTTGAGTTGGCCATTGCAAATATAACTTTTTAAACAACAGCTTGAATTTCCTTTTTGGAAATGGTCTTCTTCTATTTGAAGTGAACCCTTTAGTTCAAACTGAATTTGAAGTCCTATTGCACATGCCAACACTTATATGATTTAACAAAAGTTTTTGCAAGTCCCATTTCTTGAATTTAAACTCAACTTTATTCACAGCTCAAGTTTTCCATTTAGAAGTTTTTGGGAACTTTACATTCCTCCCCCCTTAAAAAGAATCTCGTCCCGAGATTTATGATTAAGAACAATGTGGGGAGGATGAGTACCGAACATAAGCCTCTAATAACTCCGGATGATTGAGTTGCGAATACTCCTCGCTTTCCCATGTAGCTTCATCGGACGTGTGATTTTCCCATAGCACCTTGAAAAATTGCAGCGTCCGGTTTCTGGACTCGCGGGTCTTTTCATCAATTATCCGGGTTGGATGCTCAACATAAGTGAGGTCCGACTTCAAATCTGCTATGCCTTCCGTGAGAATCTCCGTCAGAACTTTCAAACACTTCCGCAACTGAGATATGTGGAAGATGTTATGAACTCCGGCTAAGGTCGCCGGCAATTCCAACCGGTATGCCACGGGTCCACACCGTTCAATGATGGCGAAGGGACCGACAAAACGTGGAGCTAACTTCCCTTTCACTCCGAATCGGTGGATGCCCTTCATAGAAGATACGCGGAGATATACGTGATCCTCAACTCAAAATTCCAGAGGACGACGTCTCTTATCCGCATAGCTCTTTTGTCTGGACTGAGCGGCTTTAAGATTTGCTTGAATAAGCCCTACCCGCTCTTCAGCTTCATTTACGAGATCAGTCCTGTAAATAACTCTCTGGCCGAATTCACACCAGTTCAAGGGCGTGCGGCACTTCCGGCCATAGAGAGCTTCATAAGGTGCCATTTTGATACTTGATTGATACCCGTTGTTATATGAGAACTCCACCAACGGTGAGTGATCATCCCAGCTCTTACCGTGGTGGATGGCACATGCTCTCAGCATATCTTCAAGTATTTGATTCACCCTCTCAGTTTGCCCATCGGTTTGAGGGTGATACGCGGAGCTTCGAATCAATTTCGTTCCCAAGGATGCGTGTAGCTGCTCCCAGAAACGAGCAACAAACAACGCGCCTCGATCGGAGATGATCGTCCGGGGAACTCCATGTAGGCACAAGATCCGTGCTATGTATAAGTCCGCATACTGCTTGGCGGTGTATCTGGTATGCACGGGGATGAAGCGTGCTGATTTTGTTAACCGGTCCACGATTACCCAAATTGAATCATGGTGGTGGGAGGTCATCGGCAACCCGACGATGAAATCCATACTCAAGTCTTCTGTAACACTCCAAAATCCTGTCAAGGGAGGAGTTTAAAATTTTTTGGACGTGTTGCATGTGTTGCAAAAATTCAAATTCAAACTGGAATTCAAATTAAACTCAAAACAGAAAAGAAATAGAAAAAAAAGAAAACAGAAAAAAAAAACCGGCCAGTGGGCCGAAACCCACCAGCCGGCCCACTGATCCCGCGCCAGCCAGCGGCAGCGCGCGCCCCCTTCTTCCCACTGACATGCGGGGCCTGCCAGTCTTTCTTCTTCCTCGCGCTCGCGCCCGCGCCCGGCCGGACTCTCTCACCCCGAATCAAAACCGACCCGGATTCCTGCGGATCCCAGCCGAATTCCGTTCGTGGGCGACGCAAACTCGATCATAACCGAACGCCACCCTTCCCCCATCTATAAAAACCCCGGCCTCATCCCGTTTTTCCCACGCAATCCGCCGTTTTTACTTCGGTCAGAATCCGAGCTCCTCCGGCGAATTCTGCCCGATCTACGCTCGGGAATTCTGATCTAACTCGCTGGTCTTGATCCACCGCCTCCGGGGAACCTCGCAGGTGCAGAAAACTCGGTGGTTTGCGGCTCAAACACAGCGCCGACGAGACTCGCCTTGAATTCACCTCGGACCTCGTCGCCGATCGCTTTCCAGGACCTCCGAGCTCAAGAAAACCCCCGAGGTGAGATCCCCGACCTCCCCTCCACCGATCTATGCCATAAAATCACAGTTTTAGGAAGAATTTACGAAGATCCGAAACTCTCCGGCGAGATCGCCGCCTCCCGCCGCCGGGCAGCGCCGCCCGCGCTCGATCAGAGCGAGGTGGCCGCTTGTGCGCCGTTTATTTTAAATCGCACGGTAGAGTTTAAATCCCCGCGTACCGGTTCGATGTTATAACCTCAGCCGTCTGTTTTAAATCGGACGGTCCACGTCAGCCCCGCGTTATAAAGACTGGAATTCTTACGCGCTACCTCCTGGGGTTCTCGGGAAATAAGAGCTAGCCCCGGAAACTTCTGATCTAGCCCCTGGAACTTCAGAAAATCATGTAAATTCATTTAAAAATCAGTTTTAGCCCCTGGACTTAATAAAAATTAGGAAAAACCCCTCTGTTATGTGTAGCTAGACCCCTGAAAATTCTTAAAATAATATTATAGACCCTGGAGTGGGGTGAGTTTACCTTTTTAACCCTATTTGATATTAAATTTAGGAAATTGAATATGTGGTTAGTATTTAAAATTTAAAAGGTGGGACAAACATATTGTCAAATTCGAATTAAAAACTTTCCCAGTACTTAGAAAACCTTGTAGTGAGATAAAAATAGATTTTTGGCTGAAATGAATCTGTTTAATTGATTATTCACATTTATTAGTTAGAGGGACACATTTTTAAGTAGAGAATAATTCTGAAAATCAGAAAAATAAATGTAAAATAGTTTACATCAGAGGAAAAGCTCAAAAATATATTATTAACTATTTTGGATCAGAACCTATTCTGTTTAGATGATGTGTCTTACTATTTTCATAATAAAGTACACATTTAGGCATAGGAAGTAAATTTGAAAATATAGCAAGCTAGGAATAAATAATTAGAAAATGGTAAATGAAGATTCCAAAATCCAAAGAATTCAGTTTAGGGTTGGTAGAAGTTCTGAAGACACATATGGAGTAGGAAAATACCTTTCATGCATACTTGGTAGCTAAAAAGTGTAGTAATTGAATATAAGGAATTTATTTAAATTGGAAACTCATATATATAGTATGCAAGTATAAATGTGAATACAAAAGTAGGAATCATATACACATGATTAAAAGTGCATGTAAGCCAAAGATCAACACACATAGAGTAACCACAACACATAGAATTTGTGAATGGCTTTTATACATGTGAATGTGTTGTTTGTATGAAGTGGAAGTGTGAATTATGTCTTATGGATTGTTGTTTTTCTTTTGCTATGTGTGATGGTATGATGTAGAACCTGCTCCAGAGCAAGTTCTTCCTTTCCAAGATCAGGACTACCCATTCCAAGAGCAGCAGGAAGGAGGCAAGTGTCCTTGACCACTTTGATCCTATGCTAGGATGTGTAGCTAGAATTATTTGCATTGTCAATTGAAATATGAAACCCATGCTAGGAAGTTTCCATAGAATTGCATTATCTTGTTTCCTTGTAGCTTGGGTTGGGATTTATTTTATCATGTCATTTATTATTATGCATATGCTTAGCCATGCTTAGAATGGGATATTTGGGATATAAGATCATCAGTTTATTTTACCATACTCTTGAATGAGATATTGTGAGTTATGTAGAGGTAGGGATCAAGGCAAGTTGGATGTTTTGGTTGTGTGCTGGGTGCACGAGACTTGGGTTTGTGTTTAGTACTTGCCTGGATCCTAAGGACCGGTTCATGGAACATGTAACCTGGCTTTACCGTGCCAACCACATGCTGAGATGGGGCAGCTTGGCCAATTAATTAGGTGTATCCCCGGCGTAGAATGGGTGTGTTGGATGGTGCGGGGAATAGGTGTCAGCTGGACTACCATATGAACCGCAAGGCTCAAGAGGGGGCCACTGCAGCGGGGTTGGAGCCTCTTGTATGCTGTTAGGGGTGAAACCTCAATGGGCCCACGCTCGTCGGGAATCCCTTTGTAAAGGCTTCGTAGTGATCTCCTGGCTACACACCTGGGAAGTGTGAATGTGGTTCGTAGCCACAGGCATAATGGAGGTTCTTTTAGTCCACCCGGCAACGGGGGATGAAATCACTACATGTGGGTACAGTGGTACAAACTCTGCAGAGTCAAAACTGTCATGACAGCCGTGCTCACGGTCAAGAGCGGCTTGGACTTATTCATGATTAGAGGAGTGATGGTTTTGGAAGTTGAGAATGTTAAGCGGGGAGCTTAACATTGGAAATGATGTTATGGTTATTTGATTATGATGATGGGATGGGAGTTTGGGACCATTTCACCTGTGTAGAAATGTAGGTGCTTAATAAGCTAAGGTGATAGGTATTAATTGCGTAGTGCTTTAACCATGAGTTCAACCTCCCCTTGTTCTAGCCATGCATGACATAACTTTCCCACACTTGCTGAGTACCATTGGTACTCAACCTTGCATATTTGTTGGTTTATATTGCTGCTCAGGTCAAGATAATGAGGTGGTGTATAATGATCAAGACTTTGGATCCGAAGAAGGTTTCTAGGTTCATGGAGTCCCCCGGGCAACTCCTGTGATGGATCCCACAAGAATAATATTCCGCTGCTAGTTTATTTACTTGTGATGAACTTATTATTGTCCATCGAGACATTTGCTATGTAAGACTTATTTATATTCGACACCTGGCTTGTAATAAATGATGCTTCACTATTTGTCATCACATGTATGAGAAAATGATCCTGGCATACATGTGATATTCACTTGGTTGTTCTTCGGAAAAACCGGGTGTGACAGAAGTGGTATCAGAGCCAAGGTTGCCCGTAGGAACGTGGACCTAGGTAAAAATGGACGTATTTAAGGGCCCTATTTTCTTAAAACTATTTTACAAGGTGTTGGTTGAAAAGTGTTATTTAAGGAGTCACTTTCTTCATCTTACCCCAACTTTCATTCAAAATGGGATTTTTTGTTTATCTAACCTACGTTTAAATGCTTTCTGTTTTAGATGGTTCGCATGATTCGCACCGCTCGCAAGTCCACAGGAGGGAGAGTTCCCGTTGTTGCCCTTGCCCAAAGAGAGGAGAGCCGTCCGGTGACGTACCTTTCCTATGGATTGGCAGTAGGAGGCTTGCTGCGCCGTCTTCGACGTATGTTCCAAGCCGCCGGCAATACGGGCAAGCTAATCATACACTATAGCTCCACCAGGACCATCCGTGAGAAGAGGGAAGAATGGAGTTCAGAAATGAGGATAATCCATGAAAATCAGCTGCTCAAAATCCACCGCTCTCCAGCTTGTCGAGCAACACAGGTCGATGCGGAAAAGGATGTCACCTGGGATGCCATCACCTGCCAGAGTCACATCTATCGTCGACACCTAGACAGGACTGAGTACATGTATGTCCTCCAGCGCGAGAGTGGTACAACGGAGTATAAGTACCCGCCAGTGCAGCAAGGGACTTCCCATGAGCACATGGACTTGTGCTTGGAGGATGCTGCTATGCTCAGCACTCGACTGCAGGAGTGCCAGCAAGAGCTTCAGGATGTTCGGGACACCCTGAAGGAAACGGAGGCGTTGCTGCGAGCTTGCTTGAGGGCGAGAGAAAGAGGAGATGGGAATGAACTGTGTGTCACCGTGAATGACACATGGACTCCTGACTCCCCAGATCGCCGGGCGATCAGGCGTCATCGCATTTCTCTACCAGCAGCCTCCCCACCCAAAGCGGAGTCAGAAGGCAGCCGCAATAATGAGGAAGATCCCGAGGAGCCAGCTCAGTGATACGAGTAGTGTAGAGTTTTTCCCTTAGTTAGCAAGATGTCGAATCGTCGAGTCGTTACGTTAGTTAATGGTGTGTTAATGCTTGGTGTGTGACGTGAGTTGAGGAAGCCATGAGCAATTGTCCACAGCCTCGTCTTCAGATTGTTTTGCTTTGGTGTGTGAACCCACATGAAATAATAGTTCATTTATTTTTGTGTGAGACATGAACCCTCAGAAAAGTATAACAAAGCCTCAACACCTCAAAGTACAAACGAGTGAAAGTAGTAAGATGATACTTAATGCTTTAAATTAACATTGGTTGATCATGCCAGATGGCCGGAAGAGGAAAGGGTCGTGCTGCCAACCCCGCCAACAACAACGATGAGGCCTGCAACCCTCATCTTTCTGGAAGCCAAGACAGGGGTGGTCGCCGTGAAGGAGTTGATCCCCTCCACCAAATGCTGGAGAATCAAAATCAGCTCATCCAGAACATGACTCAAGTGGTGGCCAACTTGCATCAAATTCCACCTCCACAAGCTGCACCATGCCAACCAAGGTTGAGTGAGTTTCTAGGAACTCAACCTCCAAAGTTTGCAAGTGCTGTTGAACCCCTGGAGGCAGATGATTGGCTTAAGACCATTGAGAGCAAGATGAGGATCATACAGTGCCAAGGGTATGAGAGGGTGCTGTTTGCCTCTCATCAATTGCATGGACCCGCTGCTGATTGGTGGACCGCCTACGTGGCCGCCCATCATGACCCTGAGAACATCACTTGGGAAGAGTTCAAGCGTATCTTCCGCAACCATTACATACCAAGGGGTGAACTTAAAAACAAGAGAAAGGAGTTCTTGGGGCTGCAGCAAGGAAACATGACGGTGAGGGAATACCTCACTAAATTCACCCAACTGTCCCGTTATGCCCCACAGGACATAGAGACTGATGAGCAGAAACAGGATTGTTTCGTGGAAGGGCTTACCGCTAAAATGCAGTGCGCAATGTCCTCCAACGAATATGAAAGCTTCCAAAAGATGGTGGACAGAGCGTTTGTGGTAGAACGGAAGCTGAAGGCCATGGAAAATGAGAACAAGAGGAAGGCCGGGTGGTCACATCAGGCCTCAGGGAGCAACACCCGCCCACGTCTGATGCAGCAACCCGCGGGGCAGACGAACCGTGCTGGGGTACCCTACTCAGCAACAAGAGGGTACAACCCGAACTACAGGCCTCCGGCAGCACCAGCACAGCCGCAACGTCAGTTTGTACAGCAGCCTCGCCCTGCATATCCACCTCGACCAGCAGTACAGGGACCTCCAAACCAACCCCAAGACAACAAAGGCCAGGCACCTAAGGTTGGGGTGCAATGTTTTAGCTGTGGTGAAGTGGGGCACTACGCCCATAAGTGCCCAAAGAAGAAGCCCACGCAGCCACAACAGCAGAATGTAATGAGAGGACGGGTGAACCACGTCACTATGGAGGAAGCGCAAGAGGCACCCGACGTGGTAATTTATAAGTTTCCTGCCAATTTACACATTACAACCCTGCTGTTTGATTCTGGTGCTACCCACTCATTCATTGCTCAAGGGTTTGTTAAGAAGCATGACCTAGCAACCACACAAATGAACCATATGCTAGCCGTAAACTCTCTAGGTGGAGAAATAAGGACAAGACAAGTGTGTCCCAAAGTGAACCTAGATATTAATGGGGTAGTATTTACTGCTAACCTCATAGTGATAGATTCACAAGGGATATATATTATCTTGGGTATGGATTGGTTGACCAAACATAAAGGAATCATCCATTGTTCGACCAGAACGGTGGAACTAACTCACCCTAGCGGCACAAGAGTAAAGTTCATAACAATACACGAGCCTAGGAGGGACATTAAATTAAATCAAGTTGAGGTGAAAGTTGAGGAGATCAGGATTATCAAGGAATATCCAGATGTTTTTCCGGAGGAGTTGCCAGGTATGCCTCCCGATCGTGGAGTGGAATTCGCAATTGAGCTAGTGCCGGGAACAACCCTGATATACAAGAGACCTTATCGGATGGACTCCAAGCAGCTAGAAGAACTCAAGGATCATTTAAGAGAATTGACGGAGAAGGGGTATATTCGTCCTAGTTCCTCACCATGGGGAGCTCCAGTGATATTTGTGCCCAAGAAGGACGGAACCCAAAAGTTATGCGTAGACTACCGTGCCTTGAATGTGGTAACCATCAAGAATAAGTACCCATTACCCCGCATTGAAGACTTGTTTGATCAGTTGAGGGGAGCTTGTGTGTTCTCGAAAATTGATCTCAGGTCGGGGTACCACCAACTTGACACGACCCCAATGGTCCTGTCGAGCCAGGATCACGCTGAGGGGTGCTGCGTTGCACAGCACCGTATAACACACGTCAAAGGTACAAAGCGGAAGCAGAAATTTTATTACATAAACAGGTTTATGAACTTGTTTACATCAAAATAAGTTTAGTCTACACTCGCGGGCGTAGACTAAGCATCAAGTGCACGTTCAGCCCTTGAACGTGTCCTTGCTAGCACACATGCACACTAACTCTGCGGTGTGCACGACTCCCACTCGACGGGGTTCCCCTCCTGGGGTTCCGTCTCCTCTTCGGGAGTCCCTTCCTCGTAGAACCCTGCAAAAGCTTCAAACACAAGCAGTGAGCACGAAGGCTCAGCAAGTCTGACCCATCTCATCTAAACATGGAACTTCTACATGAGGGTAATGGGTTACATGAGGTAAAAATCAGTTGCAAGGACTCGCCTAATTAGTAGAACCTTACTTTTAAGTTTTAGCAGCAGGTTGTGGAGAATCTTACGCCAAGGCACATGAGAGAGCCGCAATCAAACAAGAAACGCATTTCTCTCATGTACTTTGCCCAAAGTTGAAAAGAACTTTAGTTAGCTCTAAACTACAGCATATCATTAACAATCGATGTCCATCTTTCAATCAGCAACATTTTAACACGTGACTAGCCTGTTCTTTTTACGTCACGGTACAGTGAACAAGTGGTACTCACTGACCGCGAGGGACGGCGATTATAATCGATTTACACCTGCAGGGTTACCTGAACCACCCGTCACGTACGCCCGTACTCGATGTTGCCTACAACAACCATCACTGACGCCGTACGCGACTACCTTTCACCCGTTAGCCAAATGTTGAACCGGTCCAATCGTCCCGAGCAAGAGGTCTCTGCACGCACATCTCAGTGCCGCCAGCCGATTTACACCTCGAGCTCTCAACCTACCCTCTGAACGACCAGCTATGCCTCAACACCCAGCTACCCGAGTTACATCAATTTCCCGGTTCCCATATAGCCGGTAGGTCTTCGGTACTGTTCTAGCTTGTTCAACAGGCCCGCACACGGCTCGGTCCTCAATCAACACAAGCGGAGCTACAGCACACAGGCCCCAAAGTCCTGCTGCCCTTACCTTCCGCTTGGTCTCATTTTCTTGCCATGTGTTTCATGTGCTATCACTACCCGAGTCGAGGGCCTCTAGCCTATGCTCGTGAGTAGTTCTGTAAGAGCTCTGATACCACGCTGACGCGACCCGCTCAACCGAGACAGGCCACTCGCCCGGGAATCGCATTGGGTGGTGCCGTGTTATGCGGCACCCAACAACACACATATGAGGAACAATGTATTACATAAAACAATAGCGGAAGCTTACAAGTTTTTCTTTGTAAATACTTTACATCAAGTAACTACAGTGGAAGTCTTTATCAACTCACGTCGAATAACTAAGAGCACCCGAGATGAAGTCCAGCCCGCGGACTTCTCTCGCTAGCAACACGAAGACAAGCAGCAGCGGCTGGGTTCTCCATGTGTTACCTGACTCGGGAGTTCCCGAGTCTCACCGGACAACCTTCTTTTCAACATCGTTGTTAACCTGCAAAACCACTTATATAGCAAGCGTGAGCACATAGGCTCAGCAAGTCTGACCCGTCTCTCCTAAGCAAGAAACTCTACATGCACGACGGTTGCAATTGGGTTGGCTAGATTTGCATAAAGGACTCGCCTAAAGTTGATCCTTAACTTTCAGATTTTAAGCCTCATTGTGCAAACCTTGAGCTGAAAAGCATCGCAACTCCACAATCAAACAAGAAACGCTTTGTTGCGATGCTCCTTGCACAAAGTGAAAGTAAACTTTAATGAGCCTATCTCTAATTCAATCATGGTTGCAATACAAGTTATAGCACAGCCTTATCAAGTTCAAAAATAACAATTCCAGTTGTTACTACGTCAAGACGCAGTGGGCAAGTATGCTCATATAACCGCGAGCGACGGTGATTCGAATCAGTACATGCCCGGACTACACGACACGTACACCCATACTCCGAGTTGCCGGCAGCAACCTCGACTGACGTTGTACGCGGCCACCTTTCCCAAGATCTTCCACATTGGACGCAGTCCAACTGCCCCGAGTACGCAAGTTCCCTCAAGGTACATACCCGCTGTGGTATGTTCATGAGCGAGTTACCTCCTGCTACCCTGACGCCGAAAGCCTAAAGCAGTTGGAAAAGTTCCACTATGGATCTCCCAAGGTACATCGGTTTCCTGGGTCTCATATAGCCAGTATGTGCCCGGTACACAACTCAAACTTGTCCAACAGGGCCAAGCACGGACGGGCCTTAACCGACACAGGCAGGGCTATGCACGCACAGCCTGCAACCTGCTGCATCTAAACCTCCCTGCCCAGTCTCCATTTATTAAATGTGAACTTTCCTCATCTTTTCTAATTCGGACCCGTTCCGAGTAAACCAGCCCTAAACTCGCGAGTAGATTCCAACTACTCGACTTCTACCGGACCTTTCCTACTAACATTAGCATAGCGAAATTCCCTCGAGGAGTTGCTATTCTACCCTTTCTCTCTTAGGTGTTTCTGGTCATGCAAGTGGGGTTTTCAATATCATCCAGACGTAATGCAATCAACGATGCAAAGCTATGATTTCTACAAATGAAAATGCTTTATAAAACGGTTCAAATGCAAACCGGGGCTTGCCTGTTTTGCAGGTGACTACTGTTACAATCAGTTAGTGACGATCACTTGGAGCTTGATCACTTGTTCTCCTCCCTCCTTGATCATCACTTCAATCCTCCTCACCTTCTTCACGTATATGCTACACGTTATGATCATGCATATGTATTTAATCGAAAAGCTTTTGCTGATAAGATCTAATGACCATTTTAAAACTGGAACTTTGTTTAAGAATTTAAAATGACACTGGTGCTAGTGGTTTGGGTTGGGCTTAAACACTAAGATCAAGTGTTGAGTGCTTCTTCCCACTTAAGTGTTGATCATCTTAAGAGATCACACATGACAGTGGTGATCTAGAGCTCTAATGGAGCTGAGAATTTTCATGTGAGTTCCTTGTCACAAGAAAAGTCCTCTGGACCAAAATTTAGCACATTTCATGGAATGGTTTATTCAGAATAATTCTCTAAGTGTTCAGTCAAAGATGAATTAATTCTGAGGTAACATCCATGTTCATGTCAAACTCAGCGAACCACAATTTCAATTATAGTTTATAGAGTCTACATGAATTTTTCTAGGATTTTTGGAGCTAGGAATTTCCCAGAACTGAATTTACAAGTTTTGGAAATTCTCTGAAAATGTTTCTGTATTCATTTGAATACAGGAACTTACAATCTGAATTACCCTGATCAATTCAACTCCAAATGAGCTGAAACTTTTACATGAGTCTAATAACACCCTAGAGAATATTCTGGCAAAAGTTGAGTATTTTTTGATAAACCAAACTCCCTCAAAAATTCTTTTTCTGAAAAGCTTTAAAGAATTTTCCAGAATTAAATAAAGACTTTCATACAAATTGGGTTGCATAATTGGATAGAGTTTGTCAATCTGAATCTAACCCAATTTGAATCACTAAATTTGGAGGTTCCTAGCAAAAGTTATGCTCTTCTAAACTTTGGGGAAAAATCTGGGATTTGAATAAATCCGGGGAAAAGTTTAAACCTGACTGTGGGCCACAGGGCACGTGTCACCTACAGAATCAAAGGCACACGGGGCCACACATATTCCTCTGTGCAGTCACACGGGATCCCACAGCCACAGAGGATCAGGATTTTAAACTCTCTCTCACTGACGACTGGGCCCGCCGACCCCTTCTTCTACCTCGGGTCAGCTCCCGCGCTTCGGGTGCCCGCACCGCCGCCCTCGCCGGAGATCGCCGGAACTCGATCTCCCGTCCTCTGCTCGAGCCCTTGCTCGCCGCCAGAGCCTAACCTGCCCTGCTGAGCACGATGGTAAGGTTTCCCCGAGCCGGCAAAACCTCTATGGTAGCTAGCGACGCTGCGGCAGCCCTGCACTTCATCGGCGACGTCGGCCGGCCATTCTAGTGCACCAACAGTTCGACAAAATGGTGCTACAGCACCAGTGAACGATGGGGAAGCTCAGCCTAGCCTCAAAAACGTTCGAGAATGATGGCAAACATGCTTTCACCATGCGACTGCGGTCCCCCGGTTCGGTCGCCGGTAGAAACCCATGAAATACTCGGTCTATGTGCAGTTTTAGGCTAGAACCGTGAAGGGCAAAGGATCGCCTATCGCTTTGGGCCCTTCGTGCAAACTTTGACGAACAAAGATTGAGAATTGGGAAGGAATTCGGGATTACCGTGCCGGAAAGTCAGATGGAGTACGCCGGAGCAACTTTCAAAATTCACTCCAGGCGATGCATGGCACGGTCTGATCTTTGGAGGGAAGCAGCATGGTGCCTTGGCGCGTCCAGAGGCGATGGTACTTGGCCGTGACAAGCGCCCGGTTGGGCTGCCCGCGGAAGCCTCCTTATCGGGTCCTATTCGGCCTTCGCGCGGCTGCGTTGCTCCCGGGTTGGAGAGCCGATCACCGGTCAGGGACGCGGTGAGGAGGGAGAGGGAGCTGCGCCGGTGCTATCCGGCTACTGACTAGCTGCTGTTCGCGCCCGTTTGGCCGGCTGTCGAGCAAACGACGGCGGCGGCGTACTCGCTCGGCTCTGCGTGAGGGAGAGGAAAAGCCTCTGTGCTCGGTCCGTGAGCAGGGGGAGAGCACGTTGTGGATGGATGAGGGCGCTGGGGGGGGCTGTATCGGCGCTGGAGTCGGTTGCGGGGGCGGCCGACCAGCTGCGGGCGTGCTGTCCCGAGCAGCAGCTGCTGTCGCTCCCCTGAAGGCAGCAAAACAGAGACCCATCTCTTTTGTGTAGATATTTTGGTACCTATGACATGTGGGTCCCATCTCCCCCTTATCTCTCCAAAATATCTCAACAATCTGCAAATGATGAAATTCAACTGTGTGGAGTTGAAAATTAAACTGCATTTGAATAATTGGGCAAGTTCCATCCAAATTCAAACATGCATTTGAATTCTTTGTCTTTTAAAGTCCCTTTTGCAAAATGGGTAGCAAACTATTTCCATAAATCATGAAACTTTTCACACCCCCTAATTTGGACTCAAGGAATTCAAATATGAAATCTGATTTTTATTTTGGCTGCTGCAAATGAGATTTTTAGCACAACAGTTTTGAATTCCATTGTGTTTTTCTCATTTGAATTTTTTTTGAACAAATTGTTCCAAATCTGATTTTTGTTTTCTCACACATATGGGAACTTCCCATCCTTGTTTTAGACCCCTCTAGGGTTCCAAGTTCTCAAATGAACATTTGACTTGTGTGAAGAAAGCCCTCAGGTGTGTTATCACATGTGGGAAAAAGTTTTAACAAGTCCCAAATTTTATACACATGAAACAAAACTTTGCAAACAAGTGTTTCTTTGTATTCATAATTTTGGGACCTTTACATTCCTCCCACCTTAAAAGGAATCTCGTCCCGAGATTCAAAAGCTGAACGAGGTGGGAGGTAACTACAAGGTTTATGATAAAAGCTCCGGATAATTCTTGTGGATGTAATCTTCGGTTTCCCACGTCGCCTCTTCCGGGGTATGATTACTCCACAGGACTTTGTAAAATTTCAAAGTCCGGTTCCTGGTGGTCCGGGTCTTTTCGTCGATAATCTGTACAGGTTGTTCGACATAGGTGAGATCCGGTTTCAACTCGTCGATGTCTTCGGTGCGGATGGCAGCTGTAAACTTGAGACACTTCCGCAGCTGGGATACGTGAAATATGTCGTGAATACCGGCAAGGCTTGCCGGTAGTTCCAGCTGGTAGGCTCCAGTTCCGCACTTCTCCGTGATAGTAAACGGACCGATGAATCGGGGAGCAAGTTTCCCCTTGACACCGAACCAATGAATCCCCTTCATCGGAGGCACACGAAGATACACGTGCTCTCCGACTTCGAAATGTAGCGGTCGACGTCTCTGGTCCGTGTAGCTCTTTTGACGAGATTGGGCAGCTTTGAGGTTCTCTTGTATTATCCGAACTCTCTCTTCGGCTTCACTGACAAGATCAACCCCGAATGTTACTCGTTCACCGGATTCGCACCAGTTCAAGGGTGTACGGCACTTCCGGCCGTATAGAGCTTCATATGGTGCCATCTTAATGCTCGTCTGATATCCGTTGTTGTACGAGAACTCCGCCAGCGGTAAGTGATCATCCCAGCTCTTACCGTGGTGGATGGCACATGCTCTTAGCATATCCTCTAGTATTTGATTCACCCTCTCAGTTTGCCCATCGGTTTGAGGGTGATATGCAGAGCTTCTAATCAACTTAGTCCCCAAGGAGGTGTGTAGTTGTTCCCAGAAACGGGCTACGAACAGCGATCCTCTATCTGACACAATGGTGCGGGGAACTCCATGTAAGCACAAGATCCGTGCTATGTACAGCTCCGCATACTGCTTTGCGTTGTACCTAGTATGCACAGGGATGAAATGTGCTGATTTGGTTAATCGGTCCACGATTACCCAAATCGAATCATGGTTGTGGGAGGTCATCGGCAACCCGACGATGAAGTCCATACTCAAGTCTTCCCACTTCCATGCCGGTACTTGCAATGGCTGCAACAGGCCTGACTTCTTCATATGGTCGGCCTTGACTCTTCGACACGTATCACACTCTGAAACGTACTTTGCAACTTCACGTTTCATACGTGTCCACCAAAACTTCTTCCGGAGATCTTGGTACATTTTATTACTGCCGGGATGAATGGAAAACTTGGACAAATGAGCTTCATCCAAAATTTTCTTTCGTAGTCTCATATCCCGGGGTACTACAATCCGGTCGTTAAACCACAAAGTACCCTCATCATCCTTCCGGAAGCACTTCATTTCTCCATTGTCGATCCTCCGCCGTATGTGAGACATACCCTTGTCTTTTCGCTGAGCTTCAATGATCTCCTCTCGGATGGTAGGAATGAGAGCAAGATTATAGAGAGCTCCATACGGGATGACACGGAGGCTTGGTTCTTTATCATCCATTTCAGCAATAGTTAGGTGATGGATATGCGCCTTACGACTAAGCGCATCGGCGACCACATTCGCCTTTCCTGGATGATAATGAATCTCTAGTTTCATAATCCTTAATGAGCTCTAGCCATCTTCGTTGCCTCATGTTCAATTCTTTCTGAGTGAAGATGTACTTCAAGCTCTTGTGGTCGGTGTAGAGGTGTACAAGATTTCCAAGCAAGTAATGCCTCCACATCTTCAAAGCAAGGACCACGGCAGCTAACTCAAGATCATGAGTTGGATAATGCTGCTCGTGAGTTCTGAGTTGACGAGATCCATAAGCGACCACTCGTCTTTCTTGCATCAGCACGCAGCCAAGACCGATGCCAGATGCATCGCAATAAACGTCGAATGGCTTCGTTGTATCCGGCTGAGCAAGAATTGGGGCTGTTGTGAGATGCTTCACTAAAGTCTTGAAAGCTTGTTCACATGCAGCACCCCACATAAATCTGGTGTTCTTCTTTAATAATTCCGTCATCGGTTTAGCAATCTTGGAGAAACTCGGAATAAACCTCCGGTAGTAACCCGCTAAACCGAGGAAGCTTCGGATTTCATGTACTGACTTTGGTGACTCCCATTTCTGTACTTGGATAATCTTACTCGGATCTACAGCGATGCCCTCCGCTGAAATAATGTGTCCGAGAAAAGGTATTTGATTAATCCAGAATTCACACTTGCTGAATTTTGCATAGAGCTGATGATCTCGCAATCTTTGTAGCACAATATGCAGATGTTCAGCATGTTCTTCCTCTGACTTGGAGTACACCAAGATATCGTCGATGAAGACCACGACAAATTTATCCAACTCCGGCATGAACACTGAATTCATCAGGTACATAAAGTGTGCCGGGGCGTTGGTCAAACCAAAAGACGTAACGAGATACTCATACAGCCCGTATCTCGTTGAGAATGCCGTCTTTGGAATATCTTCTGCCCAGATTTTAATCTGATGATATCCGGACCGAAGATCCATCTTCAAAAATACCTTCGCACCCACTAATTGATCGAAGAGCATATCAATGCGAGGTAGCGGATACTTGTTCTTGATGGTAACGGCATTCAAAGGACGATAATCAACACAAAGCCGTAGTGTTTCGTCCTTCTTCTTGACAAACAATGCTGAACAACCCCAAGGTGACGAACTTGGTCGTATAAATCCCTTGCTCATTAGGTCATTCAGCTGCATCTTCAATTCTGCCAGTTCATTGGGTGCCATCTTGTACGGCCTTCGTGATATCGGTGTTGTACCCGGTATAAGTTCAATCTTGAACTCAACGTCTCGCTCGGGCGGCATGCCCGGTAAATCATCGGGAAACACATCCGGATACTCACGTACCACTGGAATGTCCCCTATCTTGACAGCTTCCGTGTGGTTCACTGTTGCAATCTGCTGCCGTCTGGCGCCCAGAATTAATATATGAAGACCGTGCTGTGGGGAGTTGAGCTCAACGGTCCTGGAGCTGATGTTAAGAACCGCTCTGTGGTAATTCAACCACGACATCCCCAAAATGATGTCGATCTTCAGACCCTCAAGGATAATGAGAGCCGTAGGGTATATTTTACCCCCCAAACAAAGAGGTGCTCGGGAGACAACCTCGCTTGCGGTACTGCTGCCCCCGGGCGAAGATATGAGGTATTGCCTCTTTGTATAAACGGTTTGGAGCTGATGTTGAGCCACAAAAGGTTGGCTAATGAAGTTGGGTGTGGCACCGGAATCAAAGAGAACTAAAACCGGTAGCTGATTCAGAGAAAAGATCCCTGCTAAAGCGGCTTCTCCTTCCGGAACATCATCAATCACAGTATAGTGAATGTTGCCCCTTATCTGCCCTCCTATCTGCAGATTAAGGTATGGATTGTATTGTTGTAAATATGATGACCCGCATCCTTGAATTCCCTCCGAACATTGCCTAGCATAATGGCCCTTACGCCCACAAGTAAGACACGGATGCCTCTCCGGTTCTTGGTTGACTTGCGGTGGACTGCTAGGTACATATGGCTGCAGCGATGGAGCACAAACCACCGTCTGATGCTGCGGCAGTGGAGGTGGTGCAAGTTGTAAAACTTGACCAGTAATCAATCTCTGAGGAGTTGATCGTACAGGTGGCCTCCGTCTTTCACCGGGTGGCGTTTGATACACCAAACGGTACTTTTGAGGCACATAACTTGTGCTAGCCTGCTCGATCTTACTCATCTTTCTCTTCTCCGCTTGACACTCAAGTGTCGGCTTCTCTTGAATGAAAGCCGCATTGACCATGTCGGTGTAACTGCCGTTATTGTGTACAACCAGCTTTTCCCGTAATATGGCACTCAGGCCATGGAAGAATAGGTCACACCGTGCTTCCTCTTTTGCCACATATTCAGGAGCATATTGGGCCAAAAGATTAAATCTTCTGACATACTCGAGGACACTCATGTCCCCTTGCTTTAAGCCCAAAAATTCCTCCCGCTTTGCCTTGACAATACCTAATGGTATGTAACGAGTATGAAAGGCTTCACAAAACTCTCTCCATGTTACTTGATGGCCCTCCGGGATGGTGGCAACATAATCCACCCACCAGTTTCCGGCGGCTCCATGGAGTTGTTGAGCGGCAAACTTTGTCTTCTGGTATTCGTCACACTTGAATACTCCAAATTTAGACTCCATGACACGAAGCCATTGATCTGCTTCCACAGGTTCGGTGGCTTCAGTAAAGATAGGCGGTTGAGTCGCCAAGAAGTCCAGATAAGCGTCCCGAGGTGGAACGACTTGTTGCGTGTTCTGGAGTACGCCTTGCTGTACCAAAGCTTGGAGTAAGCGTGTGTGTTCTTGTGTTGCTTCTTGGAGTAGCCTAGCATTCTCTTGATTAGACTCGACAACTCGAGTCATAAGATCCATCCATCCCGTGGATGGTGGTTCCGATGGTGGGATAGAAGCATCACCACCACGACGAGAACTTCCGGCCCTACTCCTAGAGCGATTACGAACCATACTGCAAAATGTAGTTGAGATGAGTTAAGCAAGAACTCAGCAGTATGTGAGACTAATGGAAACATGATTATGTCAAAACTTTATGAAAGCAGTAACAAAATTCATGTTTACAAAACTCCTTAGTAGGCATAGCTATTCAGCCTATCTGTACAGAACAGACCTTTATGCATTATCTCCAGATTTTGATCTAGTTAAGAGCATTTTCATAACTCAAGTTGAATACCAAAGTTACAGTTAACTTCAGTATCTTTCCAACGAGTACTCATATGCCCCAAGATCATCTCCGGATTAAAAGTTATGATTTTTCCAAATTTGACAGAATTCCTGGATAAAATTTGCCAGCACCTCCTTTGTACATGGCTGATTTTATCACAGTTGTATACGTAAATACATTAAGAAACTGAACAAACTTTGAACTAAAACAATGTTGCACATTCATAATCTTTCCAATGGTGTATCATAGGCTTCTTAAGGGTTTATCTACAGAAAGTTATGGCTTAAAAACAGAAAGGTCCAGAGAGGTTTTGTTGCTGTCCTGGTTCTGGACAGTTTACCTTACTCTGAACTTTCTACCCATTTAGCATGTGATTTAGCTCTGGAGGTCTACAAAGAAGTTGTAGATCACTTGAAAATATTTCCATAGCTGTATCTTACACCTTAATTGGGTCAAGATACTCAGAGTTATTCTCTGTTGAAGTCCAGTACAAATGCCTGCCGAAAACAGAGCACTCTGTTTTTTGAAATCTTTGAAATCTAATCTTCCTCTCATTTGAATCTTAGCTCAAAATAAGAGTTCAGTAACTAATATTTGTTTCAACTTCAATTTTTATTTGAAAGTTAGTTCATGAGTCATTTCTTCAAAGGAAAGGGGTTATTATGTTTAGTACGGTGTCGATGCACCGTAAGAAGCATGTCGGTACTACGTAGCCTCACCAAAAGAAAATCCTAACCGGTTTATACCGGTATAACGTATATTAGGTGGCACTAAAACGGTCACTCGCAAACGTGTACTATTCGTACTACGGTTTCGTGGTTAACCCTGCATAAGTCACACTCAATCGTCAGGTCCGGCTGCACACCGAACCCGGTATCCATACAGTTCTTACACCTGTCCGTCATCACTCGCACAGGTGTTCTCAAGCCAAACACGCCTTGAGCTACGTGTTCATGTTACTAACCACGTGACGGGGTTTCCCAAATTGCACCACGCACGCCTGGGACAGACGTTGCTCGAGTACCCCCAAACGACATGAAGAGTCGTAGAGGATACTGAAGCGGATCGGGTTACCTGCCACCCATGGGGCTCCACCCTTCAGCTTGTGCGCACTGGTGGACAGTGCTTACGTGCACCCCCCAAGACATAAATCGTCCCGAGATGCACGATTTTCCGACATAACAAATAAGTTAGGTTGCCACCTTTATATTAAGCTAATAGTAATCCTTATGTGGGCCTAGTACCGTATCCTCACCGTAACCTAAATTTTTTGTCGTAATACCTTCCTTATTCCGTGTGCTATTACCAATGCGGCTCTGATACCATGTGTAAGAGCTCTGATACCACGCTGACGCGACCCGCTCAACCGAGACAGGCCACTCGCCCAGGAATCGCATTGGGTGGTGCCGTGTTATGCGGCACCCAACAACACACATATGAGGAACAATGTATTACATAAAACAATAGCGGAAGCTTACAAGTTTTTCTTTGTAAATACTTTACATAAAGTAACTACAGCGGAAGTCTTTATCAACTCACGTCGAATAACTAAGAGCACCCGAGATGAAGTCCAGCCCGCGGACTCCTCTCGCTAGCAACACGAAGACAAGCAGCAGCGGCTGGGTTCTCCATGTGTTACCTGACTCGGGAGTTCCCGAGTCTCACCGGACAACCTTCTTTTCAACATCGTTGTTAACCTGCAAAACCACTTATATAGCAAGCGTGAGCACATAGGCTCAGCAAGTCTGACCCGTCTCTCCTAAGCAAGAAACTCTACATGCACGACGGTTGCAATTGGGTTGGCTAGATTTGCATAAAGGACTCGCCTAAAGTTGATCCTTAACTTTCAGATTTTAAGCCTCATTGTGCAAACCTTGAGCTGAAAAGCATCGCAACTCCACAATCAAACAAGAAACGCTTTGTTGCGATGCTCCTTGCACAAAGTGAAAGTAAACTTTAATGAGCCTATCTCTAATTCAATCATGGTTGCAATACAAGTTATAGCACAGCCTTATCAAGTTCAAAAATAACAATTCCAGTTGTTACTACGTCAAGACGCAGTGGGCAAGTATGCTCATACAACCACGAGCAATGGTGATTCGAATCAGTACACACCCGGACTACACGACACGTACACCCGTACTCCGAGTTGCCGGCAGCAACCTCGACTGACGTTGTACGCGGCCACCTTTCCCAAGATCTTCCACATTGGACGCAGTCCAACTGCCCTGAGTACGCAAGTTCCCTCAAGGTACATACCCGCTGTGGTATGTTCTTGAGCGAGTTACCTCCTACTACCCTGACGCCGAAAGCCTAAGGCAGTTGGAAAAGTTCCACTATGGATCTCCCAAGGTACATCGGTTTCCTGGGTCCCATATAGCCAGTATGTGCCCGGTACACAACTCAAACTTGTCCAACAGGGCCAAGCACGGACGGGACTTAACTGACACATGCAGGGCTATGCACGCACGGCCTGCAACCTGCTGCATCTAAACCTCCCTGCCCAGTCTCCATTTATTAAATGTGAACTTTCCTCATCTTTTCTAATTCGGAACCGTTCCGAGTAAACCAGCCCCAAACTCGCGAGTAGATTCCAACTACTCGACTTCTACCGGACCTTTCCTACTAACATTAGCGTAGCCAAATTCCCTCGAGGAGTTGCTATTCTACCCTTTCTCTCTTACGTGTTTCTGGTCATGCAAGTGGGGTTTTCAATATCATCTAGACGTAATGCAATCAACGATGCAAAGCTATGATTTCTACAAATGAAAATGCTTTATAAAACGGTTCAAATGCAAACCGGGGCTTGCCTGTTTTGCAGGTGACTACTGTTACAATCAGTTAGTGACGATCACTTGGAGCTTGATCACTTGTTCTCCTCCCTCCTTGATCATCACTTCAAGTCCTCCTCACCTTCTTCACGTATATGCTACACGTTATGATCATGCATATGTATTTAATCGAAAAGCTTTTGCTCATAAGATCTAATGACCATTTTAAAACTGGAACTTTGTTTAATAATTTAAAATGACACTGGTGCTAGTGGTTTGGGTTGGGCTTAAACACTAAGATCAAGTGTTGAGTGCTTCTTCCCACTTAAGTGTTGATCACCTTAAGAGATCACACATGACAGTGGTGATCCAGAGCTCTAATGGAGCTGAGAATTTTCATGTGAGTTCCTTGTCACAAGAAAGTCCTCTGGACCAAAATTTAGCACATTTCATGGAATGGTTTATTCAGAATAATTCTCTAAGTGTTCAGTCAAAGATGAATTAATTCTGAGGTAACATCCATGTTCATGTCAAACTCAGTGAACCACAATTTCAATTATAGTTTATAGAGTCTACATGAATTTTCCTAGGATTTTTGGAGCTAGGAATTTCCCAGAACTGAATTTACAAGTTTTGGAAATTCTCTGAAAATGTTTCTGTATTCATTTGAATATAGGAACTTACAATCTGAATTACCCTGATCAATTCAACTCCAAGTGAGCTGAAACATTTACAGGAGTCTAATAACACCCTAGAGATTATTCTGGCAAAATTTGAGGATTTTTGGATTAACCAAACTCCCTCAAAAATTCTTTTGCTGAAAAGCTTTAAAGAATTTTCAAGAATTAAATAAAGACTTTCATACAAATTGGGTTGCATAATTGGATAGAGTTTGTCAATCTGAATCTAACCCAATTTGAATCACTAAATTTGGAGGTTCCTAGCAAAAGTTATGCTCTTCTAAAGTTTGGGGAAAAATCTGGGATTTGAATAAATCCGGGGAAAAGTTTAAACCTGACTGTGGGCCACAGGGCACGTGTCACCTACAGAATCAAAGGCACACGGGGCCACACATATTCCTCTGTGCAGTTACACGGGATCCCACAGCCACAGAGGATCAGGATTTTAAACTCTCTCTCACTGACGACTGGGCCCACCGACCCCTTCTTCTACCTCGGGTCAGTTCCCGCGCTTCGGGTGCTCGCGCCGCCGCCCTCGCCGGAGATCGCCGGAACTCGATCTCCCGGCCTCTGCTCGAGCCCTTGCTCGCCGCCAGAGCCTAACCTGCCCTGCTTAGCACGATGGTAAGGTTTCCCCGAGCAGGCCAAACCTCTATGGTAGCTAGCGACGCTGCGGCAG
Source organism: Neostapfia colusana (assembly GCA_030760725.1). NCBI lineage: Eukaryota > Viridiplantae > Streptophyta > Magnoliopsida > Poales > Poaceae > Neostapfia > Neostapfia colusana. The sequence continues at coordinate 33,403,200 of JASWHV010000009.1, read as the reverse complement.
CCCTGCACTTCATCGGCGACGTCGGCCGGCCATCCTAGTGCACCAACAGTTCGACAAAATGGTGCTACAGCACCAGTGATCGATGGGGAAGCTCGGCCTAGCCTCAAAAACGTTCGAGAATGATGGCAAACATGCTTTCACCGTGCCACTGCGGTCCCCCGGTTCGGTCGCCGGTAGAAACCCATGAAATACTCGGTCTATGTGCAGTTTTAGGCTAGAACCGTGAAGGGCAAAGGATCGCCTATCGTTTTTGGCCCTTCGTGCAAACTTTGACGAACAAAGATTGAGAATTGGGAAGGAATTCGGGATTACCGTGCCGGAAAGTCAGATGGAGTACGCCGGAGCAACTTTTCAAAATTCACTCCCGGCGATGCATGGCACGGTCTGATCTTTGGAGGGAAGCAGCATGGTGCCTTGGCGCGTCCAGAGGCGCTGGTACTTGGCCGTGACAAGCGCCCGGTTGGGCTGCCCGCGGAAGCCTCCTTATCGGGTCCTATTCGGCCTTCGCGCGGCTGCGTTGCTCCCGGGGTTGGAGAGCCGATCACCGGTCAGGGACGCGGTGAGGAGGGAGAGGGAGCTGCGCCGGTGCTATCTGGCTACTGACTAGCTGCTGTTCGCGCCCGTTTGGCCGGCTGTCGAGCAAACGACGGCGGCGGCGTACTCGCTCGGCTCTGCGTGAGGGAGAGGAAAAGCCTCTGTGCTCGGTCCGTGAGCAGAGGGAGAGCACGTTGTGGATGGATGAGGGTGCTGGGGGGGGGCTGTATCGGTGCTGGAGTCGGTTGCGGGGGCGGCCGACCAGCTGCGGGCGTGCTGTCCCGAGCAGCAGCTGCTGTCGCTCCCCTGAAGGCAGCAAAACAGAGACCCATCTCTTTTGTGTAGATATTTTGGTACCTATGACATGTGGGTCCCATCTCCCCCTTATCTCTCCAAAATATCTCAACAATCTGCAAATGATGAAATTCAACTGTGTGGAGTTGAAAATTAAACTGCATTTGAATAATTGGGCAAGTTCCATTCAAATTCAAACATGCATTTGAATTCTTTGTCTTTTAAAGTCCCTTTTGCAAAATGGGTAGCAAACTATTTCCATAAATCATGAAACTTTGCACACCCCCTAATTTGGACTCAAGGAATTCAAATATGAAATCTGATTTTTATTTTGGCTGCTGCAAATGAGATTTTTAGCACAACAGTTTTGAATTCCATTGTGTTTTTCTCATTTGAATTTTTGTTTGAACAAATTGTTCCAAAACTGATTTTTGTTTTCTCACACATATGGGAACTTCCCATCCTTGTTTTAGACCCCTCTAGGGTTCCATGTTCTCAAATGAACATTTGACTTGTGTGAAGAAAGCCTGTGTGTTATCACATGTGGGAAAAAGTTTTAACAAGTCCCCAATTTCTTACACATGAAACAAAACTTTGCAAACAAGTGTTTCTTTGTATTCATAATTTTGGGACCTTTACAAGTTCCAACTACTCGACTTGTACCGAATCCTACTCTATCCTAGCAATGCAGTAGCTAACGGGGTTTGCAATCCTAAACCCAACCCATGGTTCTCTTGGCTATGCAATTGGGTTTCCAACCAAGACTCTAATGCAAGGAATAAAGTGCTCAAGTATGTGCTCAAAACAATAAAAATTTGTAAAAAGGTTAATGCAAACCAGAGCTTTCCTTGCTGCTCTTGGTCGTAGGCTAGCTGTTCTTCCGGAGTAACGAAGTCTAGGACTTCGGGTTCCTCCTCGACCTTAGCGACTACATGATAGAAGTAATACATGTATTAATTTAAATGCAGTTGTATTAAGTTTTAAACTTGTGAAGCTTATAAGTCCCACTAGACAGACTCTATGACTCTGAAACTTTTACTGTGGCTTGGTTAAAACCTAAATAGAGACTTGGTCAAGTTTTAGTTGCAGCAAAGCTCATTTGAGCCCTCCACAATTAATTATGTCCTTGACCTTAATTGGAACTCTTAGGGTGTTCTAGGAATTTTTATGAAACAAACTATGACTTTCTGAAAACTAGATTTTCAGAGGGTTCTAATGGAGTTTGTCTCACTTAATTTGAAGGTTCCTAGCTAAAGTTATGAGCTAAACAATTTCAGAGAAAATTCTGAAAATGTTTCTGAACATTTTCTATTTTCTCTGGAACAGTTTCACTAATCACACCATTAGGTGGATCAAATGAGCTCCAATGGATCTGAAATTTTTATGGTAGTTCAGCGATATTTTGGTGAACATCCCAGCAAAATTTCAGGATTTTTCTCCAAAGGATTCTCCAGTTAAAATTCCTAACAGTTTAAATTTCGAGGAATTAATTCTGGAAAATTAAGGGTTTTCATGAAGTGAAACTTGATTTTCTGGAAAGTACTCAGAGATATGAATCCATCAAAATTTGGTTCACTCAATTTGGAGCTTTCTAGCCAAAGTTATGAGGATTTGAAGTTTGAAGGAAATCTGAAAATCGGGGAAAAGTTTAAACTCGCGCGTGGGCCCAGGGGACACGCGTCGCACGCCGAGGCGACAGCACACCGCGGCCCACAATGATTTTGCGTGACAGCACACCCGATCCCGGCCGCAGCCGGATCCCGATTCAAAATATCTCCCGCTGACAGCTGGGGTCCACCCCTTCTTCAACCTCGCGACGCCCGCGCTCCGCCGCCGAGGGACCTCGCCGGAGAGCTCGCCGCCGGCTTCTGTACAGCTCCAAACTCCTCGATTCTGGCCGCCCCTGCCTACTTTTACTCGAGAAACAGGATTCTAGGGTCAGCTGCTCATGACAATGGCCGGAGCATGGTCGGCGACGAGCCGCCACCTCGGAACGACTTCGGCCATGCCGGCTGACTTCTCTAGCACCTCAGCTACTTGGGAAACCGGTCGGGGAGCATCGGTGGATCTCAGAGAAGGTCAACATGAGCTCGAGACAGCTCGGGGAAGGCCCGAAATAGGTCCTCACCATGCGCCCGATGCTGCCCGTTCATTCCGCTATTGGTAGACCTAAAATTACGCCGGGTACAGAGGTTCTCCGGCCCAGAGCTGTGAAGGCAACTTGTGCGTTACCGTGTCTAGCTTGTGTGAGAGCGGATTGAGGCCCTCTAATCCTTTCTAGAGCACGAATTAAACAGAATCGTACCCGAAGGTCGTTCTGCACACAGAAAGGGGCAAAATGGAAATTCGCCGCCGGTGAGCAACCACTCAAGCTGTGGCTCGGGGATGAGCAGCACTGGTCACCAGCGCATCCAAGGGTGCCTTGGCTCAGGCGTGACAACGCCCTGGTTGGGCTGTCCACGAGAACCCGGGGTGCGGCGGTTCTAAGTCCCGAATTTGATCTTTCGGCACAGCTGATATCAATCGGTTCCAACTGAATTCTAGCAGCGGGGAGGACGGAGGAAGGTCTCTAGTACCTTGCCGTGGCTCTGGAGGGGACGGAGGAAGCTGTGATCGGCGCTCTCCGATCGACTCCGGGCTGCGGGAATTGTTTGCCGGCGCTGAGTTCTTGCGAGGAGAACTGGGTGAGGCTCGGCCGAAGAGGGGGCAGGCGCCTTAAGAAGGCTCTGCACCGCCTCACGCCCGCGCGTGGGCAAGCAGCTGCTGGCGCGGCGGCTGCCCTCGGTGGCGATCACCGCTGCGGCTCGGCGACCCGAGTGAAAAAGTCTCAGTCGGTTTGATCTGAGCAATGGCTGACATGTGGGTCCCACTTCCTGTTTTAACCTCTGAAATTTACTCCTAATCTCTGTTGTAAACAGTGAACCCCATACTACCCTTGGCAATTCAAATTATTCACCCATGAGCCATTTGAATTGATCAAAGTTCAAATGAGGTTTGGTTTGACTGAATTTCAGCACAAGTTCAGTTTGAAATTCAAATAAAGTTTGAATTTCTCCCACTTAGCTCATGTCAAGATCAACTCCAAATGGAGTGAAAATTGGTGTGTGAGCTCACAAAAATGTGCTGAGTAAGAATATGCCTCCCACTTTTAAATTCATGGGATAAAAACAGTTTGAATTTGAATGTGGTTTCAAACTGCCCTCTTCCTAACTATACCCAAAATGACCTCAAAAAGGTTTTGAATTTGGGTGAAACTTGGCCTGGACATCCTTAGTAAAGTGTAGGAGTTTTCATATGTCCAGCCCATCTATATCACATGTGGGAAATACCACTTTTGCAATGTGTGAGTTTGTTCTCTAATGAGCATGTTGATAGTTGTTACTTGCTCTTCATTTGTGTTCATCATCCTTCCTCAAATGAGGTGTGTGGTGTGGTGATGAACACTGCAAATGTGTGTCAAAAACTGAGGCCCTTACATTCCTCCCCCCCTTAAAAGAATCTCGTCCCGAGATTATAAGGTGAAAATGAGAGAGAGGACGGTGGAAAATTACCGGATATGCGACGTGAAAAAGTTGGGGTAGTTAGTGCGAAGGAACTCTTCGCTCTCCCATGTCGCTTCGTCCATGGAGTGATTACTCCATAGAACCTTGTAGAACCACAACATACGGTTGCGTGTGGTTCGGGCCTTTTCATCAATAATCTGCACCGGTTCCTCCCGATAGGTGAGATCCGGTTGCAGTTCTTCAATGTCTCCCAGCTGAACGGTAGTTGATAGCTTGAGACACTTCCTCAGCTGGGAAACGTGAAAGACGTCGTGCACACCGGAAAGTGCTTCTGGTAACTTCAGCCGGTATGCCACTGATCCACATCTCTCGGTAATCTGAAATGGACCGATGAATCGGGGTGCCAACTTTCCTCTCACCCCAAATCTGTTTACGCCCTTCATTGGAGACACCCGTAGGTATACGTGATCTCCCACTTCGAATTGTAATGGGCGCCTTCTCCGTTCCGCATACTGCTTCTGACGGGATTGAGCGGCTTTTAGGTTCGCTTGAATTAGTCGAACCTTTTCTTCCGCGTTGTTGACGAAGTCAATCCCGAAGGTAACCCTTTTGCCAGACTCACACCAGTTCAATGGTGTGCGGCATTTCCTACCGTATAGCGCCTCGTAGGGCGCCATCTTGATGCTGGCTTGGTACCCATTGTTGTACGAGAACTCAGCTAACGGCAAGTGATCATCCCAATTCTTGCCGTGGTTGATAGCGCAAGCTCGTAGCATGTCTTCTAGAATCTGATTTACCCGCTCGGTTTGTCCATCTGTCTGCGGGTGGTAGGCTGAACTACGGATCAGCTTCATCCCCAAGGCAGCGTGCAGCTGCTCCCGAAAACGGGACACAAATAAAGTGCCCCGGTCCGATATGATGGTTTGGGGTACGCCGTATAAGCATAGGATCCGTGAGATGTACAGTTCAGCGTACTTCTTGGCGTTGTAATTTGTGTTGACCGGGATGAAATGGGCAACTTTGGTGAGCCGATCGACGATCACCCACACGGAATCATGTTTCCACAAGGTGGTGGGTAAACCGACGATGAAGTCCATGCTCACATCCTCCCACTTCCAGGCAGGAATGCCCAGTGGTTGCAGCAGTCCCGGTTTTTGCATATGGTCTGCCTTCACCCTTCGACATGTATCACACTCGGACACGTATTTTGCAACCTCGCGCTTCATCCGTGTCCACCAAAACTTTCTTCGGAGTTCTTGATACATCTTGTTGCTGCCGGGGCGAATAGAGAACTTTGATAAGTGAGCCTCATCAAAGATCTTCTTCCGTAACTCCGGGTTACGGGGTACGACGATCCGGTCCTTGAACCATAAGACGCCGTCTCCGTCCTTCCGGAAACATTTCAACTCCCCACTGTCTACACGTCTCCGTAAATGTGACATGCCCTTGTCATTCTTCTGGGCTGCCGCTATCTCTTCACGGATGGTGGGGGTCAAAGCTAGGTTGTAGAGAGCTCCGTGTGGAATCACATGTAGTGGTGGTTCGCTCTCTTCCAACGGTGTGATGGTCAGAGTATTGACGTGTGACTTGCGGCTCAACGCATCTGCCACTACGTTTGCCTTGCCCGGATGATAATGGATCTCTATCTCGTAATCCTTTATCAGTTCTAACCATCTTCGTTGCCTCATGTTCAGCTCCTTCTGAGTGAATATGTACTTGAGGCTTTTGTGGTCGGTATATAAATGTACGAGGTTACCGAGTAGGTAGTGCCTCCACATTTTGAGTGCGAGTACCACGGCAGCGAGCTCCAAGTCATGAGTTGGATAATTTTGCTCATGGTTTCTAAGCTGCCGTGATCCATACGCGACCACTCTTCGGTCTTGCATCAGCACACATCCGAGCCCAATGCCGGATGCATCGCAGTACACATCGAACGGTTTTGTTGTGTCTGGCTGCGCCAAAACCGGTGCTGATGTCAGGTGCTTGACTAAAGCCTTGAATGCTGCTTCACATGCTGGACTCCAAACATATTTGGTAGCCTTCTTCAGCAGCTCTGTCATTGGCTTGGCAATCTTCAAGAAGTTCGGAATGAACCTCCGATAATATCCCACGAGTCCGAGGAAACTCCGTACCTCGTGAACAGTTCTCGGGGATTTCCAATTCAGCACTTGAGTGATCTTGCTCGGGTCCACAGCGATACCCTCCGCTGAGATGATATGCCCGAGGAAAGGCACTTGCGATATCCAAAACTCGCATTTGCTGAATTTTGCGTATAACTTGTGATCCCGCAGCCGTTGCAAGACTATACGCAGATGTTTCTTGTGATCTTCCTCCGACTTGGAATACACCAGAATGTCGTCGATGAAGACCACGACAAACTTGTCCAGCTCCGGCATGAATACCGAGTTCATCAAGTACATGAAGTGAGCTGGAGCATTGGTGAGGCCGAAGGACATGACCAGGTACTCATAAAGTCCGTACCTCGTCGAGAAAGCCGTCTTCGGAATGTCCTCAGCCCTTATCTTAATCTAATGGTACCCGGATCTTAAATCCATCTTGGAAAAGATCTTTGCTTCGACCAACTGATCAAATAACATGTCGATCCGTGGCAACAGGTACTTGTTCTTGATGGTTACGGCATTTAATGGACGATAGTCCATGCAAAGCCACAACGTCTCATCCTTCTTCTTGACAAATAATGCCGAACAGCCCCATGGCGAGGAGCTCGGCCTAATAAAACCCTTCTCCAGAAGGTCCGTGAGCTGAGTCTTCAATTCAGCCAATTCCTTGGGCGCCATCTTGTACGGTCTTCGGGATATTGGCATGGTTCCCGGTGCAAGTTCAATCTTGAACTCCACCTCTCTATCAGGCGGCATCCCCAGCAAATCGTCCGGGAATACATCAGGGAACTCTCGGACCACCGGAATATCTTCCAATCTGATGGTTGTGGCTTGATAGACACTTGGAAGTTTTATTTCTGGACTGTCCAGAAATAACGAGTGAGACTCGTGCACTTCTGAATTCAAGTGCACGACTCGGAGGACGGTGTCTATAACAGCGCCGTGGCGGGTTAACCACGACATCCCTAAGATGACATTGACCTTTTGTCCCTCTAAGATTATGAGACACGTAGGGTAAACTCTACCCTCTAAGCACAATGGCGCTTTTGGGACCATCATGCTTGCTGAAATTTTCCCACCCGGTGAACAGATCACATAAGGACTATCGGTGGGTAGTATTTGCAAGCTATATTTATCAATGAAAGCTTGGCTAATGAAGCTATGCGTGGCGCCTGAATCAAATAATATTATGGCGGGATGCTGGTGGAGTTGGAACATACCCGCAAGGATTGGCTCGCCCTCCGGCACGTCCTCAATGGCGAGCTGATGGACGGTGCCGGGCCTAGGGTTTGCCCGCCGCGCATTAGTAGGGTTCCGGGGTTGATTCCTCCCCGGAAACTGTGGTGCCACTCCGCCGCCTTGCCTCTCCGGGCAACTGCTCACGAAGTGTCCTGGACGACCACACTTGTAACATGTGGCCACTGCTGGTGGAGTACTCGGTGGACGAAAGCCCGGCATGCGTTGCGGAGATGCAAACGCACGCGGCATCGCCCGCTGCTGTTGTTGTGGTTGCGGTGGTGCTGGCAGTGCCGGCCGGAATGCCGGTGAAGAGTACGGCCGACTGCGGAACGGCATCGACCGGTGTGGTGGTTGCCAGCGTGGACTTGATGGTGGGCGATTCACCATCCGAAACTTCTGAGAAGGACCACCTCCTTCTCCACTGTTCTGCGGCGCGCTTCGCTTTCTCTCCGCCGCTGCTAACTCCATGCCGGAGTCCTCCTGAACAATCGCAGCATCAATGATGTCGTTGAGGCTGCCGCGATTGAACATCACCAACTTGTCCTTCAGGAGCGGGTTAAGCCCCTGGTAAAAATGGTCCCGCCGCTTCTCGTCGGTATCAGCATGATACGACGCATATAGCGCGAGATCGTTAAACGCCCTGGAGTATTCCAGCGCGTTCCGGCTCCCTTGTTGCAGGTGTAAGAACTCCCGCGTCTTCCTCTTCATCAGACCTGGCGGTATATGATAGGCCCTGTGGGCCGTCCGGAACTCCGCCCAGGTCATCACTCGGTCGGTGGGCTCTGAAGCACAGAAGTTGGCCCACCACGCGCTCGCGGATCCTTGGAGCTGCTGGACCGCGAACTGATTCTTGCGCTGCTCGCTGAGCTGGAGCAGCCCGAACTTCATCTCTATGGCGCGGAGCCAGTTGTCCGCGTCAAGTGGTTCATCCGCCCTTGAGAATACCGGGGGATGAGTTGCCAGGAAGTCGGAGTAGGAGCTCTGTTGGCGCTCCTCACGATCTTGACGTCTCTCTGGGCGAGACGTAGTGGCGATGAGAGTCTGCAGCAACTCCATGTGCTGCTGATGCGAACCCGCCATTGCCGCGACGATGTCGGCCAATGTAACCGTTGGCAGTGGCGGTGGCGGTGTTTGTTGTTGCTGTTGCTGCTGTTGCTGTTGCTGTTGTTATCCCGAGGAGTCCTCGGGAGGTGGTTGGGAGGTCTCTCCCCCTTGACTGGTACCCCCAACGTCAGGGTTGGCACGAGTACGCGTCATTCTGAAATTCAAAACAGCAGCGATTAGCACATGTCTTACTGAAAATTCCATAAGCAACAGTAGGTATTTGAAGTGACACATGATTAATTTGCACAACATTCACGTATATTGATAAAGCATAAACTTTATACAAGATACATTATTCTCGGATCTCCGAGAAGTCGTGCCCATGTCGTCACTACCTATACATACGCTACTGTCTACACGACATGTCACTGATTACAAAAGTTGGGTTACGCTACCCTGGCTGCCCTACATGGCAACTGTAACCCTCTACTCGGAGTAGAACTCGACCTCCTGTGGGTCGTCCTCCTCCGTTACCTCTGCTGGTGGCTCTAGATCTACCACCTCTTCTCCCATTCTGGGTTCCCCCATTGCTGGAAGACCCAAGACCACCGGTACGCCTAACACCGGGGGCACGAGGTCCTGCAAAGCATGCACCTCGTCCATAGCTTGGTTGTAGTCCTCTTCCCAGCCTTGCCCTTCCTCAATAGCGTCGTCCCGCTCTTGAGCAAGGTCCTCATTCTGCTGGGTTAGGGTCTGCACCAGCTCTTGCAACGCCGCGATGTCAACACGGCTCTTCTTTTTTGCCTTCTTTAGACGACGCAACTGATTGTGTTGTTCATTCAATCGCTTGATCGTCGGAAGGAGCACATTGCGGAGTGCGCTGTGGGCACTCTCGAAATGGTCTCCATGGCTCGTGCTCTCTTTGAGCTTCGTGGCGAGATGCTCCATATGAACAGCTTGGCTGTCCACCACGGCGTTTCCCGCCCTCATCTGGAGGCTGAGATTTGACTCCGCGGGGTTGTACCTTGGGCAACTCGGGTCCGTTGCCTCCAGGTACCTCTCTTCCCACACATGCTGAGCTCGTCCCTCCACCGGAACGAGTGCGTATGGAGTGCCCTCCATAGCCTGCACGTGTAGTTGGCAGAAACGTGACATAGTGTCATGGGCTGCCACTTGCCACATCCCTTCCGGTTGTCTTCCTCTCACCGTGACGGTGAATGGCACCCAACCGGGTGGCGTAGGTCCTGCAGGAACCTCGACATGGATTGTCCACGTCTTGTTCCCCTCTTTGCCTTCTTCCTTGGCGAAGTATTGCGGCATCTGGTTGTACCCGAAATATTGGAGCATTTGCCACAATGCTTCCGGGTAGCCGCTACGGTCAGAACAGTGGGAAACCACCCACCCGTTCTCCAACTGTTTATCTGCTGTCATCTGTAAAAATATATTTGAGGAATGTCAAATATTTATTTAAACAGTAAACCATTGAGTTATAACATAAGACATGTCATTGAACCCACAAAACTTGGAAACATAGTTCAAATTTTAAACAAATTTGACTGCTGATCTGCTGTTCCCATGACAGCCCTGACCAGTTTCCATATCAACCTTATTTAGGCCATGTTAAAGGCAAAACTAATTCTGGAGCTCAACATCAAAGTTAAATCTAACTCCAATATCTTTCCAGAAAGCATTTGCTTCGCCTAAGATCTGTCTTGGTTCAAAAGTTATGAGATGTCAAAGTTAACAGAATTTCTGGAAACAATTGGACAGCACCTCCCTGCCTTAGGTACTGATTTGATCCAAGAATCCCAGTTACTTCTGTTCCTAATATGACAAACTTTCTGTTACAAAGTTGTAACCCATCTCATAAGCTTTCCAGAACTACCTCATTTTCTATTTTTTGGATTTTTATGCAGGAAGTTATGCTTAATTTACAGAGAGTCATTGCTCTGTCCTGTTTTCTGGACAGTTTCAACTCTACTGCATTTTTCGATTGGTTAAGGGATGAAACACCTCTGGACCTCAACAGAAAAGTTGTAACGCTCTTCCAAAGCTTTACAGAAATGTATCATATGACCCAAACCTCGAAAGAACTCAACCTCTAACCTCTGATTACCTTCAGCCTTGATTCAGCTGAAAACAGAGTTCTCTGTCCTTAACAACCTATGAGTTGAAAACTTGTTAACTTTGAATATCCTGTTCAAGGGAAGGAGTTACGTCAAGTTTTACTACTTTGGATCAAAACTTTCAGGTTTTAAATGAATTTGTTCATTTAGTTGGGTGTGACGTCGATGCGTCACCAGATTATGTCGGCACTACGTCCTCACTAAGACAAACCTATACCGGACTTAGCCGGCTTCGTTAGTTCAGTGGCACTACTCGTCACTCGCACACGGATGCTACACGTCTACCGTTTCGTGGTCAGACTACCTGCAGAAACTCAAATAATCATCATACTCGGCTGCACACCGAGCCCGGAATCCATACAGTTCGTACACCCGGCCGTCATCACTCGCCCGGATGTTCACAAGCCAACCACGCCTTGAGTTACGTGTTCACGTTTCAGACCACGTGATGGGGTCTCCCATGTTGCACCACTCACGCCAGGGACAGACGTTGCTCGAACACCCCAAATGACATGAAGAGTCGTAGAGGATATCAAAGCGGGTCGGGTTACCTGCCACCCGTGGGGCTCCACCCTTCAGCTTTTGCGCACTGGTGGACAGCGCTTACGTGTACCCCCCAAGACATAAACGTCCCGAGATACACGATTTTCCGACATAACAAATAGGTTAATATGCCACTTTCTATATGCTAATAACATCCTTATACGGGCTACTAACTCGTTCCTCACTGGATTTTTGAAAAAGAAGACCTTTTGTACAGTGTTAAACCTCAAGCGAGCTCTGATACCACGCTGACACGACCCCAATGGTCCTGTCGATCCAGGATCACGCTGAGGGGTGCTGCATTGCACAGCACCGTATAACACACGTCATAGGTACAATGCGGAAGCAGAAATTTTATTACATAAACAGGTTTATGAACTTGTTTACATCAAAATAAGTTTAGTCTACACTCGCGGGCGTAGACTAAGCATCAAGTGCACGTTCAGCCCTTGAACGTGTCCTTGCTAGCACACACGCACACTAACTCTGCGTCGTGCACGACTCCCACTCGATGGGGTTCCCCTCCAGGGGTTCCGTCTCCTCTTCGGGAGTCCCTTCCTCATAGAACCCTGCAAAAGCTTCAAACACAAGCAGTGAGCATGAAGGCTCAGCAAGTCTGACCCGTCTCATCTAAACATGGAACTTCTACATGAGGGTAATGGGTTACATGAGGTAAAAATCAGTTGCAAGGACTCGCCTAATTAGTAGAACCTTACTTTCAAGTTTTAGCAGCAGGTTGTGGAGAACCTTACTCTAAGGCACATGAGAGAGCCGCAATCAAACAAGAAACGCATTTCTCTCATGTACTTTGCCCAAAGTTGAAAAGAACTTTAGTTAGCTCTAAACTACAGCATATCATTAACAATCGATGTCCATCTTTCAATCAGCAACATTTTAACATGTGACTAGCTTGTTCTTTCTACGTCACGGTACAGTGAACAAGTGGTACTCACTGACCACGAGGGACGGCGATTATAATCGATTTACACCTGCAGGGTTACCCGAACCACCCGTCACGTACGCCCGTACTCGATGTTGCCTACAACAACCATCACTGACGCCGTACGCGACTACCTTTCACCCGTTAGCCAAATGTTGAACCGGTCCAATCGTCCCGAGCAAGAGGTCTCTGCACGCGCATCTCAGTGCCGCCAGCCGATTTACACCTCGAGCTCTCAACCTACCCTCTGAACGACCAGCTATGCCTCAACACCCAGCTACCCGAGTTACATCAGTTTCCCGGTTCCCATATAGCCGGTAGGTCTTCGGTACTGTTCTAGCTTGTTTAACAGGCCCGCACACGGCTCGGTCCTCAATCGACACAAGCGGAGCTACATCACACAGGCCCCAAAGTCCTGCTGCCCTTACCATCCGCTTGGTCTCATTTTCTTGCCATGTGTTTCATGTGCTATCACTACCCGAGTCGAGGGCCTCTAGCCTATGCTCGCGAGTAGTTCCAACTACTCGACTTGTACCGAATCCTACTCTATCCTAGCAATGCAGTAGCTAACGGGGTTTGCAATCCTAAACCCAACCCATGGTTCTCTTGTCTATGCAATTGGGTTTCCAACCAAGACTCTAATGCAAGGAATAAAGTGCTCAAGTATGTGCTCAAAACAATAAAAATTTGTAAAAAGGTCAATGCAAACCGGAGCTTGCCTTGCTGCTCTTGGTCGTAGGCTAGCTGTTCTTCCGGAGTAACGAAGTCTAGGACTTCGGGTTCCTCCTCGACCTTAGCGACTACATGATAGAAGTAATACATGTATTAATTTAAATGCAGTTGTATTAAGTTTTAAACTTGTGAAGCTTATAAGTCCCACTAGACAGACTCTATGACTGTGAAACTTTTACTGTGGCTCGGTTACAACCTAAATAGAGACTTGGTCAAGTTTTAGTTGCAGCAAAGCTCATTTGAGCCCTCCACAATTAATTATGTCCTTGACTTTAATTGGAACTCTTAGGGTGTTCTAGGAATTTTTAGGAAACAAACTATGACTTTCTGAAAACTAGATTTTCAGAGGGTTCTAATGGAGTTGGTCTCTCTTAATTTGAAGGTTCCTAGCTAAAGTTATGAGCTAAACAATTTCAGAGAAAATTCTGAAAATGTTTCTGAACATTTTCTATTTTCTCTGGAACAGTTTCACTAATCACACCATTAGGTGGATCAAATGAGCTCCAATGGATCTGAAATTTTTATGGTAGTTCAGGGATATTTTGGTGAACATCCCAGCAAAATTTCAGGATTTTTCTCCAAAGAATTCTCCAGTTAAAATTCCTAACAGTTTAAATTTCGAGGAATTAATTCTGGAAAATTAAGGGTTTTCATGAAGTGAAACTTGATTTGCTGGAAAGTACTCAGAGATCTGAATCCATCAAAATTTGGTTCACTCAATTTGGAGCTTTTAGCCAAAGTTATGAGGATTTGAAGTTTGAAGGAAATCTGAAAATCGGGGAAAAGTTTAAACTCGCGCGTGGGCCCAGGGGACACACGCCGCACGCCGAGGCGACAGCACACCGCGGCCCACAATGATTTTGCGCGCCAGCACACCCGATCCCGGCCGCAGCCGGATCCCGATTCAAAATATCTCCCGCTGACAGCTGGGGTCCACCCCTTCTTCAACCTCGCGACGCCCGCGCTCCGCCGCCGAGGGACCTCGCCGGTGAGCTCGCCGCCGGCTTCTGTACAGCTCCAAACTCCTCGATTCTGGCCGCCCCTGCCTACTTTTACTCGGGGAACAGGATTCTAGGGTCAGCTGCTCATGACAATGGCCGGAGCATGGTCGGCGACGAGCCGCCACCTCGGAACGACTTCGGCCATGTCGGCTGACTTCTCTAGCACCTCAGCTACATGGGAAACCGGTCGGGGAGCATCAGTGGACCTCAGAGAAGGTCGACATGAGCTCGAGACAGCTAGGGGAAGGCCCGAAATAGGTCCTCACCGTGCGCCCGATGTCGCCCGTTCATTCCGCCATTGGTAGACCTCAAATTACGCCGGTACAGAGGTTCTCCGGCACAGAGTTGTGAAGGCAACTTGTGAATTACCATGTCTAGCTTGTGTGAGAGCGGATTGAGGCCCTCTAATCCTTTCTAGAGCACGAATTAAACAGAATCGTACCCGAAGGTCGTTCTGCACACAGAAAGGGGAAAAATGGAAATTCGCCGCCGGTGAGCAACCACTCGAACTGTGGCTCGGGGATGAGCAGCACCGGTCACCAGCGCATCCAAGGGTGCCTTGGCTCGGTCGTGACAACGCCCTGGTTGGGCTGTCCACGAGAGCCCGGGGTGCGGCGGTTCTAAGTCCCAAATTTGATCTTTCGGCACAACTGATATCAATCGGTTCCAACTGAATTCTAGCAGCGGGGAGGACGGAGGAAGGTCTCTAGTACCTTGCCGTGGCTCTGGAGGGGACGGAGGAAGCTGTGATCGGCGCTCTCCGATCGACTCCGGGCTGCGGAAATTGTTTGCCGGCGCTGAGTTCTTGCGGGGAGAACTGGGTGAGGCTCGGCCGAGGAGGGGGCAGGCGCCTTAAGAAGGCTCTGCACCGCCTCACGCCCGCACGTGGGCAAGCAGCTGCTGGCGCGGCGGCTGCCCTCGGTTGCGATCACCGCTGCGGCTCGGCGACCCGAGTGAAAAAGTCTCAGTCGGTTTGATCTGAGCAGTGGCTGACATGTGGGTCCCACTTCCAGTTTTAACCTCTGAAATTTACTCCTAATCTCTGTTGTAAACAGTGAACCCCATACTACCCTTGGCAATTCAAATTATTCACCCATGAGCCATTTGAATTGATCAAAGTTCAAATGAGGTTTGGTTTGACTGAATTTCAGCACAAGTTCAGTTTGAAATTCAAATAAAGTTTGAATTTCTCCCACTTAGCTCATGTCAAGATCAACTCCAAATGGAGTGAAAATTGGTGTGTGAGCCCACAAAAATGTGCTGAGTAAGAATATGCCTCCCACTTTTAAATTCATGGGATAAAAACAGTTTGAATTTGAATATGGTTTCAAACTGCCCTCTTCCTAACTATACCCAAAATGTCCTAAAAAAGGTTTTGAATTTGGGTGAAACTTGGCATGGACATCCTTAGTAAAGTGTAGAAGTTTTCATATGTCCAGCCCATCTATATCACATGTGGGAAATACCACTTTTGCAATGTGTGAGTTTGTTCTCTAATGAGCATGTTGATAATTGTTACTTGCTCTTCATTTGTGTTCATCATCCTTCCTCAAATGAGGTGTGTGGTGTGGTGATGAACACTGCAAATGTGTGTCAAAAACTGAGGCCCTTACAATAAGGCAATCTGATATTCCCAAGACAGCTTTCGTATCTCGGTACGGACTGTATGAATACTCTGTCATGCCTTTCGGGCTAACTAATGCCCCGGCGTACTTCATGTATCTCATGAACAAGGTATTCATGGAATATCTGGACAAATTTGTGGTGGTTTTCATAGATGACATTCTCGTTTTCTCCAAAGATGAAGAAGAACATGAGAAACATCTAAGGTTGGTGTTGCAGAGGCTGAGAGAACACCAACTATATGCCAAGTTGAGCAAGTGTGAGTTTTGGCTTAAGAGAGTTCCCTTCTTAGGACATATAATCTCGGAGGGAGGAATCTCTGTAGATCCCGCCAAAATCGAGGATATACAGAAGTGGAAGACCCCTGAAAATGTCGGGGAAGTTCGAAGCTTTTTGGGATTGGCTGGATACTATCGACGGTTCATTGAGGGATTCTCCAAGATCTGGAGACCCCTCACCAAACTGTTGGAGAAGGGAATCACATTCACATGGACGCCGCAGTGCGAGACGAGTTTTAAGGAGTTAAAGGAAAGATTGACAACAGCCCCAGTGCTCGTTATGCCAGATATGCAGAAGAACTTTACGGTGTACTGCGATGCATCTGGAAACGGGTTGGGATGTGTTCTCATGCAAAAAGGGCATGTCGTGGCTTATGCATCCCGACAACTCCGGAAGCACGAGAAAAACTATCCTACACATGACCTAGAACTAGCCGCAGTGGTACACGCATTGAAAATTTGGCGGCACTACTTGATGGGGAAGAGGACAGAGATATATACAGATCATAAGAGTTTAAAGTACATTTTTACACAGCCAGATCTCAACCTCAGGCAAAGGAGATGGTTAGAGCTAATCAATGACTTTGATGTGGGCATCAACTATCATCCTGGGAAAGCAAACGTCGTGGCAGATGCTTTAAGTCGAAAAGTGCAGGTCAATGAGTTGAGCTTGAAGCACATGCCTGCAGAGCTGAAGGACGAGATTATAAGACTCAATCTATGCCTGGTGAATAGTGGTGAAGCCATCGCCATGGAAGTGGACTCCACACTAGAGCGAGACATACACAAGGGTCAAAAGAATGACGAGAAGATACAAGAAATCAGGCAACTCATCAAGGAAAATAAAGCTCCTGGTTTCAGAGAGGATGAACAAGGTACGGTGTGGCACGGGAAAAGAATCTGCGTGCCTAAAGTAAAAGAGATTCGTGAATTGATTTTGAAGGAGGCCCACGATTCCGACTATTCCATCCATCCTGGGAGTACGAAGATGTACCAGGATCTCGAGAGCAGGTATTGGTGGTATGGTATGAAGCGATATGTCACGGAACATGTTGCCCTATGTGACACATGTCAGTTGGTGAAAGCGGAACATCAACGACCCGCGGGATTATTGCAACCACTCAAAGTGCCTGAATGGAAATGGGAAGAAATCGGTATGGATTTCATAGTGGGATTGCCTAGGACCTAATCAGGATATGATTCAATATGGGTCATCATCGACAGGCTAACCAAGGTAGCTCACTTCATCCCTGTGAAGGAAAGCTACAGTGGATCCAAATTGGCGGAATTGTACATGTCAAGGATCGTGTGTTACCATGGAGTGCCAAAGAAGATAGTGTCGGATCGAGGGACACAGTTCACCTCAAGGTTCTGGCAGAAGTTGCATGAAACCATGGGAACCCATCTGAACTTTAGTTCTGCCTATCATCCCCAAACTAATGGGCAGACAGAAAGAACTAATCAGATTCTTTAGGATATGCTGAGGGCATGTGCACTCAAAAACAATCGGAGTTGGGACAAGAACTTACCGTATGCGGAATTCTCCTATAACAACAGCTATCAAGCTAGTATGAAGATGTCACCGTTCGAAGCTTTGTACGGGAGGAAATGCAGAACTCCCCTATTTTGGAACCAAACAGGGGAAAGTAAAGTGTTTGGTCCCAAAGTACTACAAGAAGCCGAGGCGAAAGTGAGGGAAATTCGCAACAACTTGAGGATAGCACAGACACGCCAAAAGAGCTATGCTGATGTACGAAGAAGAGAGCTCGTTTTCAACGTGGGAGACTATGTCTATCTCAAGGTGTCCCCTATCTGAGGACTGCGTCGGTTCAAGGTGAAAGGGAAGTTGTCACCTCGATACATCGGACCCTTTCAAGTTCTGGAGAGGAAAGGCGAAGTGGCGTATCAACTAAAATTACCGGCTCGCCTATCGGATGTGCACGACGTATTCCATGTGTCACAACTCAAGAAATGCCTGAGGACGCCTGAAGAGGTGTTACCCATGAATGAAGTGGACGTAGCTGAGGATTTGTCTTATGTCGAGCAACCATCCAAGATTTTGGAGACAATGGAACGCCTCACCAGAAATAAAAGAATCCGGATGTGCAAGGTGCAGTGGAAGCATCACTCAGAAGAGGAAGCCACCTGGGAGCGAGAAGATGAGCTTAAGGCACAATTTCCAGAATTGTTTTCTTAGAACCACCAATCTCGAGGACGAGATTTCTTTTAAGGGGGGTAGAGCTGTAACACCCCAAAATCCTGTCAAAGGGAGGAGTTTAAAATTTTTGGACATTTTGCATGTGTTGCAAAAATTCAAATTCAAACTGGAATTCAAATTAAACTCAAAACAGAAAAGAAATAGAAAAAAAGAAAACAGAAAAAAACCGGCCAGTGGGCCGAAACCCACCAGCCGGCCCACTGATCCCGCGCCAGCCCGCGGCAGCGCGCGCCCCCTTCTTCCCACTGACATGCGGGGCCCGCCAGTCTTTCTTCTTCCTCTCGCTCGCGCCCGCGCCCGGCCGGACTCTCTCACCCCGAATCAAAACCGTCCCAGATTCCTACGGATCCCAGCCGAATTCCGTTCGTGGGCGACGCAAACTCGATCATAACTGAACGCCGCCCTTCCCCCGTCTATAAAAACCCCGGTATCGTCCTGTTTTTCCCACGCGATCCGCCGTTTTTACTCCGGCGAGAATCCGAGCTCCTCCGGCGAATTCTGCCCGATCTACGCTCGGGAATTCTGATCTAACTCGTTGGTCTTGATCCACCGCCTCCGGGGAACCTCGCAGGTGCAGAAAACTCGGTGGTTTGCGTCTCAAACACAGCGCCGACGAGCCTCGCCGTGAATTCACCTCGGACCTCGTCGTCGATCGCTTTCCAGGACCCCCGAGCTCGAGAAAACCCCCGAGGTGAGATCCCCGACCTCCCCTCCACCGATCTATGCCATAAAATCACAGTTTTAGGAAGAATTTACGAAGATCCAAAACTCTCCGGCGAGATCGCCGCCTCCCGCCGCCGTGCGCCGCCGGGCAGCGCCGCCCGCGCTCGATCAGAGCGACGTGGCCGCTTGTGCGCCGTTTATTTTAAATCGCACGGTAGAGTTTAAATCCCCGCGTACCGGTTCGATGTTATAATCTGAGCCGTCTGTTTTAAATCGGACGGTCCACGTCAGCCCCGCGGTATAAAGACTGGAATTCTTACACGCTACCCCCTGGGGTTCTCGGGAAATAAGAGCTAGCCCCGGAAACTTCTGATCTAGCCCCTGGAACTTCAGAAAATCATATAAATTCATTTAAAAATCAGTTTTAGCCCCTGGACTTAATAAAAATTAGGAAAAACCCCTCTGTTATGTGTAGCTAGACCCCTGAAAATTCTTAAAATAATATTATAGACCCTGGAGTGGGGTGAGTTTACCTTTTTAACCCTATTTGATATTAAATTTAGGAAATTGAATATGTGGTTAGTATTTAAAATTTAAAAGGTGGGACAAACATATTGTCAAATTCGAATTAAAAACTTTCCCATTACTTAGAAAACCTTGGAGTGAGATAAAAATAGATTTTTGGCTGAAATGAATCTGTTTAATTGATTATTCACATTTATTAGTTAGAGGGACACATTTTTAAGTAGAGAATAATTCTGAAAATCAGAAAAATAAATGTAAAATAGTTTACATCAGAGGAAAATCTCAAAAATATATTATTAACTATTTTGGATCAGAACCTATTCTGTTTAGATGACGTGTCTTACTATTTTCATAATAAAGTACACATTTAGGCATAGGAAGTAAATTTGAAAATATAGCAAGCTAGGTATAAATAATTAGAAAATGATAAATGAAGATTCCAAAATCCAAAGAATTCAGTTTAGGGTTGGTAGAAGTTCTAAAGACACATTTGGAGTAGGAAAATACCTTTCATGCATACTTGGTAGCTAAAAAGTGTAGTAATTGAATATAAGGAATTTATTTAAATTGGAAACTCATATATATAGTATGCAAGTATAAATGTTAATACAAAAGTAGGAATCATATACACATGATTAAAAGTGCATGTAAGCCAAAGATCAACACACATAGAGTAACCACAACACATAGAATTTGTGAATGGCTTTTATACATGTGAATGTGTGGTTTGTATGAAGTGGAAGTGTGAATTATGTCTTATGGATTGTTGTTTTTCTTTTGCTATGTGTGATGGTATGATGTAGAACCTGCTCCAGAGCAAGTTCTTCCTGTCCAAGATCAGGACTACCCATTCCAAGAGCAGCAGGAAGGAGGCAAGTGTCCTTGACCACTTTGATCCTATTCTAAGATGTGTAGCTAGAATTATTTGCATTGTCAATTGAAATATGAAACCCATGCTAGGAAGTTTCCATAGAATTGCATTACCTTGTTTCCTTGTAGCTTGGGCTGGGATTTATTTTATCATGTCATTTATTATTATGCATATGCTTAGCCATGCTTAGAATGGGATATTTGGGATATAAGATCATCAGTTTATTTTACCATACTCTTGAATGAGATATTGTGAGTTATGTAGAGGTAGGGATCAAGGCAAGTTGGATGTTTTGGTTGTGTGCTGGGTGCACGATACTTGGGTTTGTGTTTAGTACTTGCCTGGATCCTATGGACCGGTTCATGGAACATGTAACCTGGCTTTACCGTGCCAACCACATGCTGAGATGGGGCAGCTTGGCCAATTAATTAGGTGTATCCCCGGCGTAGTATGGCTGTGTTGGATGGTGCGGGGAATAGGTGTCAGCTGGACTACCATATGAACCGCAAGGCTCAAGAGGGGGCCACTGCAGCGGGGTTGGAGCCTCTTGTATGATGTTAGGGGTGAAACCTCAGTGGGCCCACGCTCGTCGGGAATCCCTTTGTAAAGGCTTCGTAGTGATCTCCTGGCTACACACCTGGGAAGTGTGAATGTGGTTCGTAGCCACAGGCATAATGGAGGTTCTTTTAGTCCACCCGACAACAGGGGATGAAATCACTACATGTGGGTACAGTGGTACAAACTCTGCAGAGTCAAAACTGTCATGACAGCCGTGCTCACGGTCAAGAGCGGCTTGGACTTATTCATGATTAAAGGAGTGATGGTTTTGGAAGTTGAGAATGTTAAGCGGGGAGCTTAACATTGGAAATGATGTTATGGTTATTTGATTATGATGATGGGATGGGAGTTTGGGACCATTTCACCTGTGTAGTAATGTAGGTGCTTAATAAGCTAAGGTGATAGGTATTAGTTGCGTAGTGTTTTAACCATGAGTTCAACCTCCCCTTGTTCTAGCCATGCATGACATAACTTTCCCACACTTCCTGAGTACCATTGGTACTCAACCTTGCATATTTGTTGGTTTATATTGCTGCTCAGGTCAAGATAATGAGGTGGTGTATAATGATCAAGACTTTGGACCCGAAGAAGGTTTCTAGCTTCATGGAGTCCCTCGGGCAACTCCTGTGACGGAGCCCACAAGAATAATATTCCGCTGTTAGTTTATTTACTTGTGATGAACTTACTATTGTCCATCGAGACATTTGCTATGTAAGACTTATTTATATTCGACACCTGGCTTGTAATAAATGATGCTTCACTATTTGTCATCACATGTATGAGAAAATGATCCTGGCATACATGTGATATTCACTTGGTTGTTCTTCGGAAAAACCGGGTGTGACATCTTCCCACTTCCATGCCGGTACTTGTAGTGGTTGCAACAGGCCCGACTTCTTCACATGGTCGGCCTTAACTCTTCGACACGTATCACATTCTGAAATGTACTTGGCAACTTCACGTTTCATACGTGTCCACCAAAACTTCTTCTGGATGTCTTGGTACATTTTATTGCTGCCCAGATGAATAGAAAATTTGAATACGTGAGCCTCATCAAAAAATTTCTTCCGCAGCCTCATATCATGGGGTACGATTATCCGGTCCTTGAACCATAGGGTATCTTCATCATCTAACTGGAAACATTTCATTTCCCCGTCCTTCAACCTACTTTTGATATGAGCCATGCCCTTGTCTTTCTTTTGAGCTTCCATAACCTCCTCTCTTAATGTGGGTATGAGAGCCAGATTATGTAACGCTCCATATGGAACCAAGTAGAGACTTGGTTCTTCCACTTCTATTGGCGTAATGGTCAGATTATGAATATGAGACTTCCGGCTGAGTGCATCGGCAACCACATTTGCCTTGCCCGGATGATAATGAATTTCAATCTCATAGTCCTTGATCAGCTCCAACCATCGCCGTTGTCGCATATTCAACTCTTTCTAAGTGAATATGTACTTCAAACTTTTGTGGTCGGTGTAGAGATGAACCAGATTTCCCAATAGGTAGTGTCTCCACATCTTCAAGGCTAATACCACGGCAGCAAGCTCGAGATCATGAGTTGGATAATTTTGCTCATGATTCCGTAATTGCCGTGATCCATATGCGACCACACGTCCTCCTTCCATGAGTACACAACCAAGTCCGATGCCGGATGCATCACAATAAATATCAAAGGGCTTGGTTGTATCTGGTTGAGCAAAAACCGGGGCTGTTGTGAGGTGTTTCACCAATGCTTGAAAATCTTCCTCACATGGCTTGCTCCAATCATATTTGATGCCCTTTTTCAGTAGCTCTGTCATAGGTTTGGAGATTTTTGAGAAGCCCGGGATGAACCTCCAATAATATCCTGCCAAAGCCAAGAAGCTACGAACTTCATGGACTGATGTTGGAGACTTCCATTCCAGCACTTGTTAGATCTTGCTCGGATCAACAGCAATGCCTTCCGCCGAAATAATATGCCCAAGGAACGGCACTTGGTTGATCCAGAATTCACATTTACTAAACTTTGCATAGAGCTTGTGATCTCTCAATCGTTGGAGCACAATATGCAAATATTTAGCGTGTTCCTCTTCCGATTTGGAATAGACCAAGATGTCGTCGATGAATACCACGACGAACTGATCCAGCTCCGGCATGAACACCGAGTTCATAAGATACATAAAGTGGGCCAGAGCATTGGTCAACCCAAATGACATGACAAGATACTCATAGAGTCCATATCTTGTCGAGAATGCTGTTTTTGGGATATCTTCTGCTCGAATCTTGATTTGATGATATCCCGACCTTAAGTCCATCTTAGAGAAGACTTTAGCACCCACTAGCTTATCGAAGAGAATATCAATTCTTGGCAGTGGATACTTGTTCTTTATTGTCACAGCATTTAAAGGATGATAATAGACGCATAGCCTCAGCGTCTCGCCCTTCTTCTTCACAAATAAAGCCGAGCAACCCCATGGTGATGAACTTGGATGAATGAACCCCTTGTCCATCAGATCTTTGAGTTGCTCCTTCAGTTCAGCTAATTCATTCGGAGCCATTTTGTACGGTCTCCGAGAGATCGGCGTGGTTCCCGGTATCAACTCTATTTTGAATTCCACCTCGTGCTTAGGTAGTAAGCCTGGAAGATCTTTGGGAAACACGTTCGGGTATTCACGTACTACCGGAATGTCTTCTAACCTGCAAGCCTCGGCATTACAAACTTCCGGGTCTTTGGAAACCGCTTTGCTGAGATACAATGTTTGATGCCAGTGAAGTGGAGAGTCCAAATGAACACTCCTGTTCTCGATGTCCAGAACAGCCTTATGGAAGGTCAACCATGATATTCCCAATATGGCATTGATTCCTTGATCTTCGAGAATAATGAGGGTGGTAGGATAAATTTTTCCACCCAAACAAAGTGGTGCTCGAGAAACGACTTCATTAGTCGATATGTCTCCACCTGGCGAATGAATATGGTAAGAACCTTTTGTGATAGTTGTGGAGATCTGATCCCGGATCACCGTCGCCCTGCTAATGAAGTTATGCGTTGCAGCAGAGTCGAATAAAATGACAACCGGCTTGTCAATTAAGGTGAACCTGCCGTCAAGAACAGGTCCTCCCTTTGGCAGATCATCCACTGACACATAATTAACCGTTCCCACTTTGGACATGGCTTTTCTTTGCTGTCCAAGATCACTCTTTGGATCTGGACCCACAAACATAATGTTTCTGCTCGGTTCAGCTGCTTCATTGACATTGAGTCCATTGTCAATATGAAGTGGGACACCAATCGGTTCAGCTGAGAAATCACCTTGATCATCTTCAACC
Organism: Neostapfia colusana; assembly: GCA_030760725.1. NCBI lineage: Eukaryota > Viridiplantae > Streptophyta > Magnoliopsida > Poales > Poaceae > Neostapfia > Neostapfia colusana. The sequence goes on along the minus strand of JASWHV010000009.1, from coordinate 33,379,079 downwards.
TCTTGAGGGAAATAACATTCTTGTGCACCTTGTTGATACTGAGGTGCATGAGAAATAAGTTGCTGCTGCAGTGGAGGTGAATAAAATCTCTGGGGAGTAGAAGAGTCGTCATACTCCCAGAATGACTGCACCTCTTGTGAAACCTCTCGACCCGAAGGTGAACGGATTACCAACCGATACTTCTGAGGCAGATAATTGCATTCACCCTGTGATGAGTCCCTCTCCCTATTTTCTTTACGGTAGAGATTGGAATAATATTCCTGAGTGATAGCACAGCTAAAAAACTCATCAAATTCTCTTGGCTAACTTGAGCCAACTCACATCGCAGCCTAGCAGTCAGCCCTCGGTAAAAATGATAACCCTTCATGGCTGGTGACTTCACATAATCAGGGACATATTGAGCTAAGCGATTGAATTCCTTCGCATACTCAATAACACTCAATTCCCCTTGCTTTAGATTCCAGAATTCATCCAGACTTGTTTGCATTATGCCCGCAGGAACGAAGCGAGCACGAAATGCATCCTGGAACTCCGCCCATGTAACACGATGCCCTACTGGTTGGACAGCAAGGTATTCTGCCCATAATGCTCCAGCAAAGCCGTGAAGCTGCTGAGTGGTATATAGCGTCTTCTGGAATTCATCACATTGAATCAACCCAAACTTGGACTCAATGACACGTAACCAGTGATTTGCTTCACAATGGTCAGCCGACTCGGAGAATACCGGCGGTTGCATCGGCAAGAAATCCAGATAAGTGCTCGGGGTTGGCATGTGATGCTGAGCTTCTCTATTCATTCCCTGTTGAACTAGAGTTTGGAGAGTTTCATTCATCTTTGCCATAATTTCAGCCAATCCGGTTTGTGATGGCTCTTGTGATGAAGTCGAGTCATTCCCACCATGACTTGAACCTCCAATCTCCATTTGAGAATGTGCGCGTACCATACTGCACGAAACAAAATATTGAGTTAATCAAAATTCTATCTCTGTAGTAAGTAAAGATAAGTAAAACATGAACATGTCATGAACTTTATGAAAGCATAACAACATTCATGTTTAAACAAATCTTAAGTACGCTAAACTAATCAGCTGGACTACCCTGACTAATTCACATAAACTCCAAATTTACTCAAGTTAACTACAGATTCATGACTTGAGTACAATACCAAAGTTTTAGTAAACTTCAGTATCTTTCCAACGAGTACTTATATTCCTCTAGATCATCTTTGGATCAAAAGTTATGATTGCTCAAAGTTGACAGAATTCCTGGATAAAATTTGCCAGCATCTCCTTTGTATGTGGCTACTTTATCACAGTTGTATATGAAAATACAATAAGAATCTGAGCAAACTCTGAACTACAACGATGTTGAAAATTTCATAACATTTCCAACGGTGTATCATAGGCTCCTTAAGGATTTTTCTACAGGACGTTATGGCTTAAAAACAGAAAGGTCCAGAAAGGTTTTTGGTACTGTCCTGGTTCTGAACAGTTTTCCTTCAACTGGACTTTTCACCAACTTAACTTGTAATTTTTCTCTGGAGGTCTACAAAGAAGTTGTAGAGCACTTGAAAATATTTCCAGAACTGTATCGTACACCTTAATTGGTTAAATATACTCAGAGTTATGCTCTGTCAAAGTCCAGCAATAATTCCTGCCAGAAAACAGAGCACTCTGTTTTTGAAATCTTTGAAACCTAGACCTTCTCTCATTTGAATCTAAGCTCAAAAAAGAGTTCACTAACTAATATTTGTTTCAAACTTCCATTTTTAGTTGAAAGTTAGTTCATGAGTCATTTCTTCATAGGGAATAGTATTATATGTTTAGTACGGTGTTGATGCACCGTAAGAATCATGTCGGTACTACGTTACCTCATCAAAAGAAAAATCCTAACCGGATTATACCGGCATATACGTATTATCAGTGGCACTAAGACGGTCCCTCATACACGTGTACTACATGGGATACGTACGTGGTTAGTACCTGCAGAAGAACACTCAATAGTGGTGCACTCAAAGGTTGTTTCATTTCAGGCAGTTCCATATTTGAAAGTAAATACAAACGCCCGTATCATTGCCATACGACCGTCCTTGAGTTAAGCCACGTCTCAAGGTACGTGATCGTGTTTTTACACCACACAACAGGAAATCCGAGTATATCATGAACAGGTCGTCACGGTTGGGAATGTTATCAACCCAACGGATACCACCTACTGCCCTGCAGGGCACGCCGATGGCAAGCGCTGCGTATGTCCTCCTGGGCTATTTCTAGACGAACACACTATCGTGTTACTGACCACACGATGGGGTCTCCACTTACTTGCCTAATGCACGCTAGGGATCAGCGTTCCATATGAACTCAGGAACATGAAGAGTCCAAGAGTTTCATATTAACGTCTCACACCAAGCTGTGAGACCTTTCCCTGAACCACTTTCCTCGTAAGGGGAGCTAACCGAAATTGGACCGCTTTCGGTGGCGTTCCTTACCATTCTTACCTGAACGTAGGTGCGCCATTACATAATCAGAGTTCAGAATTTTAACAAGTATGTTATTCATGCCACTTAAGTAACTATACTACTATAGTCCTTATGTGGGCCTATTACCGTTTCCTCACCGTATCCTATGTTTTTGTCGTAGTACGATCCTTATTCCATGCGCTATTACCAATGCGGCTCTGATACCATGCTGACAGGACCCCACCACCCATATCACGGGGACGGGGCACCTCGCCAGGGAATCGCATTGGGTGGTGCCGTGTTATGCGGCACCCAACAACACACATATAAGGAAAACTGTATTACATAAATCAAAGCGGAAGCTTACAAAGGTTCTTTGTAAATAATTTACATAAATTAGCTACAGCGGAAGTCTATAAACAGCTCACGTCGAATATCTAAGAAGCACTTGATAAGAGGTCCAGCCCGGGGACTCCTCTCGCTAGCAACACGAAGACATGGCAGCGGCTAGGTCCTCCATGTGAAGTTTCCGAGTCTCACTGGACAACCTTATTTATGAGCATCGTCTCAACCTGCAAAACCACTCATATAGCAAGAGTGAGCACAAAGGCTCAGCAAGACTTAACCGTCTCTCCTAAACATGAAACTCTACATGAAAGTAACTTAAGACTTAACATGTAATTTTCAAAAGAACTCGCCTACGAGTTCATCCTTAACTTTTAGATTTCTGCCATCATAGTAGTGACCTTGCGCCAGCAACATTGGAACTCCACAATCAAACAAGAAACGCTTCATTCCAATGTTACTTGTCCCAAGGTGGAAAAATAACTTTAGTTTGCTTTATCACTACTTCAAACAAGGTCTTCATGCAATTTACAATAATCATAGCAGCAATTAAAACTTTGCAAACTGTTTCCACACAAGTTGATTACTACGTCACAACACAGTGAGCAAGCGGTAATCAATAACCGCGATGGACGGTGATTCGAATCAAACACTACCCGGATAACTCGACACATACGCTTGCCTCTGAAGACCCAAATCTGGCGTCCTTCATTACGTCGTATGTGGCAACCTTTCGCAGGACACTCGACTGTAGAACCGGTTGCGCCGTCTCGGGCTCATAGGTCTAACGAGACGATGTGGTATCCCTCTACAATCAAGTTAACCTGGTACATCGGTTTCCTGGTTCCCATATAGCAGTAAGTATCCAGTGCACAACTCAATACTTGCTCATGGGTGCCGCACACGCATCAGTCCTTAACCGACACAGGCAGAGCTACTCGACCAAGAGCTCATCTTGTCGCTGCCTAACCATCCTGCCTGGTCTCATCTTTAGGAATACAAACTTTAGTTTGCCTCTTTTCCATCTACACCCATGTAATCCCGACAATAACTCGCGAGTAGATTCCGTCTACTCGACTTCTATCGGATGTCCTATGCTATTTAGCACGGCATTATTCGAAAGCGGTGACCCTTTGCTACCCTTAACTCCAGGGTTCATTTGGTCATGCATTTGGAGTGTAAAACATCCTTGACCTAATGCACATACAAACTCTAAACCATAATTGTGAACAAAGTAAAAACTTTATAAATATCTTAAATGCAAACCGGAGCTTGCCTTGGTTTTGCAGGTGACTAAAGTCAGATAAGTATGAAGTTAGTTGCTGATGACTTGAAGCTTCACCACTGCCCTTCTTGCTTCTTGATCCAAACTTCACTTCTTCATTTTTCCATGTTTAACCACTACATGATATGAATATGCATATATGTTTAATTGTAAAACTTTTGCTAACAAGTGCTAAAGACAAGTTTAAAACTGGAACTCTGTTTAAGAATTTAAAAATGAAACTGGTGCTAATGGTTTGGGGTTTGGGTTGAAGTACTATGATCAAGTGATAAGTGTGTTTCATCACTTGTGTGTTGATCACCTAATGTGGTTGAACAGAACAGTACTGATCCAAGGCTCCAATGGAGCTGAAAATTTTCTTCAGAGTTCCTTGTCACAAAAAAGTCATCTGGACCAAAATTTGGAATTTTTCTCTGAGTAGATCACTCAGAATAATTCCCTAAGCATTTAGGAAACAAGGAATTAATTCTGAATAAACTTGCACTTTCATGCAAATTCAAGTGAACTACAATTTGAAACATAGCTCAGGGATCATGCATGAATTTTCCTGGGAATTTTGGAGCTAAGAACTGCCCAGAACTGAATTTCCAAATTTTGGAAATTCTCTGAAATTGTTTTTGTATTCATTTGGAATACAGAAACTTGAAATCAGAATTAACCTAACTAAATCAACTCCAAATGAGCTGAAACTTTTTCAGGAGTTTCTTAACATCCTAAAGAATATTCTGGCAAAAATTGGGGATTTTTGGATGAACCAAACTCCCTCAAAAATTCTTTTGCTGAAAAGCTTTAAAGAATTTTCCAGAATTTCTATTGGTTTTAATACAATTTGTGTTGCATATTTGGATTGAGTTTTTCATCCTGAATCCAACCCAATTTGAATCACTCAATTTGAAGCTTCCTAGCAAAAGTTGTGAGGTTCTAAAGTTGGAACTGAATTTGGAAATTCAAATAAACAGGAAATTGTTCAAATCCTGCGGGTGGGTCCAGGGGACCACGTGTTATGCGCTGGGACAAACCACACGGGGCCACCATTTCATTTCCCGCGCTGTCGCAAAGGATCTGAATCTCAGACAATCCCAACCGGCCTTCCCCTGACTGACAGCGGGCCCGACGCCATCGTCTTCAACCTCCGGACGCCCGCGCGACCCCGCCGCCGGAGCTCGCCGGAGGACATCAGAACCCAACTTCCCGGCTGACTCTCAGCCTGCTACTCGCCGCCCGGGGGTTTTCGGGGACGAGAAACTCATCTAGGGGGTCGGCACATGATCTAGAAGCCCGGAACCAGGTCGGCGGCGTGCAACGGCCTCGGTGAAGCTTCGGCGCCGATGACCGATCGCTTAACCCACAAAACCCCCGAGTGATCGGCTCTACAGCCTCAGTGACGCCTAAGGAAGCTCGACATGGCCACAAAGTAGCTCGGGAACGACTGTGTGACGCCCTCAATTCTGTGGAAAACCACGGAACCGAGAACTAATGCATATGTGTGCCCAGGATGTTCATCACACATACACATACGTTCCACAAACTGAATTCAGATTATATATTACCACGAATAACAGAGTTTATTACAATACCTCATGAGTCTTGGACTCATGCTCAAAGCGGAAGTCTTTATTTCTACGCAGTGGAAGTCTTTATTCTAATGCAGAAGCAATTTAGCTAATGCGGAAGCAAATCTAAGCAGAAGTGGCTCCATCTCTACACCCTCCACAGGCAAGGTTGAGAACAGATCACACGCCTTAATGCTCCACTTGGTCTTCATAGTAGGCTTCTCCTGCTGCTGATGATGAAATAATAATGCAAGTTTGAGTGCAATGATGTACTCAGCAAGTGCGGGAAAAATATGATATGCAGCTCATAACAAGGTAGGTATAAAAAGGCTTATTTGCATAAAAGCAGATTTATAAAACCATGATAAAACATCAACTTAACTTTATATGAATGTAATCCCAACATGTATTAAATTACCGACATGCCTCCATCGCTTTCCATGTTCCACCCGAACATTAACCAACCTCATTCTTACTCACGAATACCTCCTCGTATTCGCTACCATCTCACGAATACCTTCACGTATTTGCTACCATCTTATTGCATAAACAACTTTGTCTCGCACCGAGACCCATCTCGTTACCATGACTCAACAGTCATGCAACCATCTTATCACCCGGACTCAACAGTCCCAAAACCAAACCATAACATAATCAATAACCATAACCAAGAACCTTCCCAATAACCATCCCAACTAATCATCCCAATAACCATCCCAACTAATCATGGCAGTTTAGACAGGCGCTCGTGACCGTAAGCTCGGGTATCATGATAGTTTTAGACTCTGCAGAGGTGGCACCACTTTACCAACAAGTTTGTGATTTCATCACCCGTCGGTGACTGCAGAACCTCCATTATACCAGTACACAACAGTCAGTGTATGGTCAAGAGATCACAAAATAGCCTTTACAAAGGGGTTACTAGATGTATGGACTCACTAAGGTTTCACCGGCAGGCTAGAATCTCCAATTCTTCCACCCACGGGCCCCCTCTTGTGCCATGCAGTTCCCAGGGCAGTCCTCACTCGACTCCCATTTCCCTCGCCTTCCACAGTCCATAACACTCTAGCAACTTACCTAATTACTCAGCTAAGCCGCACCCATACTTGGCATTGTGGTGGCACTGTTATCCTGGCATGTGCATGCATGAACCGGCCCTTAGATCTACGGCAAGTAAACCACCATCTCATGCTACCTCATTCACAAACCCAGGCTTGCCTAGATCTCCCTCCGATCCATGTTCATCATCATCAGTTTCTCATTATCATTATGAGTGCAGTTAGCTAGACACATCTATCTCGCTTCCCAATCCCATGGACTCAGCGAAGCAAAAAGCAAAAACCATACCCGACTCATAAACTTCCCTGGCGACAAGGGTGGTTTAACCAATACTAGTAAACTCCTATAAAAGGGTTTCCCATCATGTTTGACTCAGCACACACACCTTTTCGCAAAACAAAACAGTTTTTCCCAAAACATAGGATCAATATGGTCAAGGAGCACTTGCCTTGTTCTTGCAGTTCCGGTTGTTCTTGGATTTCAAAACCTGGTTGCTGCAGTTCATCGTAGACAGCTCCCTGAGCTTGTCCTGCTAGGTAGGATCACGTGCATACAAGATTCACAGCAATTAATATCATGCACAAACCTTAAACTAGATGCAATGATGCATATGCATGCTATTTTATGATTTTTATTAGATTGGTGTGTTCTTGCATGGCTTGCATGGACAGAGGTGTTCAGATCAAAGGTGGACGTGGCAATGATCTTGTCTTTAGATCAACCTGATCATCAAGTGATCTGTCCACGAGAAGGCTTCTGTTCGAAAGGAATCAAAGAACAGATGCAAAGAAAATACAACGATGTCGTAAGGTGGTATTGGGGGCCTACCTTACGTTCCTCTCGGTCTTCGAGGTCCTCCTCAGACCGCTGGGCCTTTCCTCCAGCGATCCTCCTTGCCGCGCTCCAGCGATGGCTTTCTCGGCGAGTTGGGGATAGGGCTCTAAGTCGTCGGCTCAGGAGTTGGAAAAGAAGTTTGTGGTTTCGGCCATGGGTTCTGGGTTCTATTTATAATCAGGAAGAGAAGAGTCCTAATCTGATTGTATCCCGAATATGAGTCCTGTTTGAATCTTACAACTTATCTTTAGTTGGTTTGGTGCGGTATCATCGTGGAATTCAGGTCAGTTTCTGTTCCGGTGTTTCTACGCGTACAGATTCCAAAATCGCTTCAGAACCTGTCACCTTCGCGGTGATGAGCTCCGGAAGCTCCACGTGCCCATCCGCCTGGTCTCTTCCTTTCTGCAGAGACGGGCTCCGGTTGTGCCGCGTGTCAAACGAGCAAGACTTCCCTCTTCTTCGAAGGTGAGCTCCCCGTGCGCCACGTATCCTGGTGGTCGGGACCTCCTCTCTTACTCGGAGGTGGCTCCGCGCACGCCACGTGTCAGTGCCGGACCTTTCCTCTCTTCTTTCCTCAGAGACAAGCTCCGAGGTTAACACGTGTCCAACAGTGACGGGCCTCCCGGAGTTAAGCTTCGGAGGTGACACGTGTTTGATAGCACCGGACCTCTCGGAGGTGAGCTCCGAGATCGACACGTATCCCTCGCGACCAGTCCTCTGATTTCCATGATGACTAGCTCCGGGGGCAACACGTGTCCCATAGGGCCGGACCTCTCTCCTTTTTGCGGAGATGAGCCCCGAGCCTGCCACGTAGCCTACTTTAGCAGCGGACCACTCCCCACTTTGCAGGGATGAGCTCCGATCACGCCACATGGCCAGCGGGCCGCGGAAGTTGTCTTCGGCGCTCTCTGAGAGCTGGATTCGGCTCTTATTGGCTATCCTTTTGATATTTTTCTCTGTTCCTACTTTTCTTAAAATGTTTTCTCTTCATAAATCATGAACATATGCTGACACACGAGATGAGGGTGTCACAAATCTATCCCCCCTTTAATTGAATCTCGCCCTCGAGATTTGTCAGTAGAGAATAGATGGGGAAATTCTGTCTTGATATCCTCTTCTCGATCCCATGCACCATCGAATCACCTTGTTCCTGGTGACCCTTTCCTTTACGTCCAAAATTCGGACAGGGTGTTCCGCATAAGTCAGGTCCTCTTGAAGTTCAAGCTCTCCCATTTATACTTGTTCCTCTGGTACTCTCAAGCACTTCTTGAGCTGGGATACATGAAACACGTCATGTACGTCGGAGAGGTGGTTTGGGAGCTCTAGTCGATAGGCTACATCTCCTTGCTTGTCCAAGATCTTAAATGGTCCGATGTAGCGAGGTGCTAGCTTGCCATTGACGTTAAAACGTCGTTGGCCTCGGATAGGCGACACTTTAAGATGTACGAAGTCTCCTACTTCGAAGGTCAACTTCCTACGCCTATTGTCCGCATAGCCTTTCTGTCGTGACTGAGCAGCCTTTAAGTTCTCCCGTACAGTTTGGACTTGCTTTTCAGCTTCTTGTAGTACTTCGGGTCCAAACACCTGGTTTTCTTTGGTCTCTTTCCAAAACAGCGGTGTTCTACACCGTCTACCATATAATGCTTCGAAAGGCGACATCTTTAAGCTAGCTTGATAGCTGTTGTTATAGGAGAATTTGGCATACGGTAAACTCCTATCCCAACTACGCCCACGTTTCAAGGCGCAAGCTCTCAACATGTCTTCCAAAATTTGGTTTGTCCCTTCGGTTTGTCCATCAGTTTGTGGGTGATAGGCGGAGCTAAAATCCAGTCGTGTACCCATGGCTTTCTGCAGCTTCCTCCAGAATCTAGAGGTAAACTGAGAACCTCGATCTGAGACTATCCTCCTCGGGACTCCGTGACGGCACACGATCTGCTCCATGTACAACTCTGCTAATTGTGCAACGTTGTAATTTGCCCTTACAGGGAGAAAATGGGTGGTTTTCGTCAATCGGTCCACGATGACCCAGATGGAGTCGTAACCCAACTGAGTACGTGGCAATCCAACGATGAAATCCATACTGATGTCCTCCCACTTCCATTCAGGTACCTTCAAAGGTTGCAACAATCCAGCAGGTTTTTGATGTTCGGCCTTCACCCGTTGGCATGTGTCGCATAGGGCAACGTATTCGGCTATATCCCTCTTCATACCATCCCACCAATAACAAGTTTTCAAGTCCTTGTACATTTTGGTGCTTCCGGGATGTATAGAATAGGGGGAATCATGTGCCTCCTTCAATATCATGTCGCGGAGGTGTTTTATGTTAGGCACACAAATCCTTTTTCCTAGCCAAAGCGTACCCGTCTCATCTTCTTTGAAATCCTTCTCTATTCCTTGTCGGATTCTTTCCTTGATCTCCTTGATATTCTCATCCGTTGCTTGGCCATCTCTTATTTCTTGTTCCAATGAAGAGTGGATCTCCATTATTTCCATGTTGTTCAAGAATCCGAGGTGTAAGCGTTCGAACTCCTTACATAGTTCGGGTGGTAGCTCCCGAACCGTGAGTTGGTGACATACTTCCTTTTGGCTCAATGCATCAACTACTACATTGGCCTTCCCTGAGTGGTAGTTGATTCCAACATCATAATCCTTGATGAGTTCCAACCATCGACGTTGCCTCAAGTTCAAGTCCGTTTGTGTAAATATGTACTTGAGGCTTTTATGATCGGTATAGATCTCACATCGATGACCAAGGATATAATGTCTCCAAATCTTCAATGCATGCACTACTGCTGCTAGCTCCAAGTCATGTGTAGGATAATTAAGCTCATGCTTCTTTAATTGTCGTGAGGCATAGGCTACCACTTGTCCTTCTTACATGAGCACACATCCAAGCCCCTGTCTTGATGCGTCACAATATATGTCAAAGCTCTTGCTTACATCTGGCAATACCAGAACCGGTGTTGTGGTTAGCCTATTCTTGAGTTCCTCAAAACTTCCTTGGTAGGCTAGTGTCCATCGGAAGACTTTTCCCTTCATTAGCAACTCCGTCATAGGCTTTGCTATCTTAGAGAAGTCTTTAATGAAGTGTCGATAGTATCCTGCCATCCCAAGAAAACTCCGAATATCCCTCACGCTCTGCGGTTGGTCCCACTTCAGAACATCTCTCACTTTTCCATGATCAACCGATACCCCTTCCTTGGAGATAATGTGGCCTAGGAATGATATTTCCTTTAGCCAAAATTGACACTTGTTAAGCTTGGCATACAATTGATGCTCACACAATTTCTGCAAGGTCAATTTCAAATGTTCTTCATGCTCCTCCTCACTTTTTAAATAAACCATAATGTCGTCGATGAAAACCACAACGAACTTGTCCAAGTACTCCATGAAAACCTTGTTCATAAGGTACATGAAGTATGCGGGCGCATTTGTCAACCTAAAAGACATGACGGTATATTCATACGAACCATACCGTGTTCGAAAGGCTGTCTTGGGTATATCGGAGGGCTTAATCTTCAGCTGGAAGTATCCTGACCGAAGATCAATCTTGGAGAACACTCGGGCTCCTTTCATTTGGTCGAATAGGTCCTCTATACGAGGCAGAGGGTATTTGTTCTTGATTGTTACCTCGTTGAGAGACCTATAGTCCACGCACATCCTTTGGGTTCCATCCTTCTTGTCCACGAAGAGCACAGGAGCTCCCCATGGTGACGAGCTTGGACGTATGAAAACCCTTCTCCAACTGCTCTTGAATTTGTTTCTTGAGTTCTACCAGTTCATTGACGGTCATCCTATAGGGTCTCTTGGCTATGGGTGCAGTTCCGGGTACCAAATCAATGGCAAACTCAATGTCCTGATCAGGGGGCATACCTGGAAGCTCTTCCGGGAACACGTCCAAAAATTCCTGAACCACCGGAATGCTGTCCAATGTTGCTCCTTCAATGTGGTTCAAATTTGCCCTTTCAGTGGTTTGTTGGGCTGACTCAAACTCGACACGGATGCCATGCTCATTTGTCAACTGCACGCTTCTTTCAGCACATTGGACTACCCCGTTGTGCTTGCTTAACCAATCCATCCCGAGTATTATGTCAATCCCTTAGGAGTCCAAGACAATAAGGTTGGCAAGGAAGTCTACCCCCCCTTATTTAAGGCTTACTTTCGGACATACTATATTAGTCCTCATCTCTCCACCGGGAGAATTAACTAACATAGCACATTTTAAGTGGAATATGGGTAGGTGATGTTTGGCAACATATTTGGATGATATGAAGGAATGTGATGCTCTAGAATCAAACAAGATGGTGGCTGGGTTGGAGTTGGCAAGGAACATACCAATTACGACATCCTCAGCCTGTTATGCTTCCTCAGCAGAGACATGCTTCACGTTGCCGCGAGCATAGTTCTGTTGTCCCCGATTTCCTTGTTTGTCCCCTCCTTTCGGTTGCGGGTTCTGCTTGGGCGCGTTGCCTTGCTGTCCAGGGCATCTCCTCGGGCACTGATTCGCGAAGTGTCCTATCTCCCCGCATGCAAAGCATGCTCTGTTGCCCACGGCAGCAGGTACGTTGGAGCGGGGGTTTTGAACAGGAGCGCCATTGTTAGGTCGGGGCGCAGGAGGCATGGGCACACGAGGTGCCGGTGCAACGAATTGTTGCTGTGGTGGCTGACCAGGGCGGTATCCAGGAGTGGTCGATCCATTCTGCGGTGCAGGGGGCAGGTACCGAGGTCGTACGTTGCTCCCTTGAGGCTGGTATGGCATCTTCCTCTTGCACTCTCGCTCGATCTCTCGGATCTTGTTTACCACTATGGCCTTGTCAACCAGCTTCTAGAAGCTTACGTAGTCATTGTTGAGGAGCTGAACCTGAATCTCATTGTTCAACCCTCTCATGAACAGGTACTGCTTCCTCTGGTCTTAGTTGACATCTTCGGGGGCATACCAGGACAGTTGTATGAATTTGTTGAGGTACTCGTTCAAACTTTTCTGTCCTTGGCAGAGACCTTCGAACTCCTGCCTCTTGAGCATCATTTCACCAGCAGGGATGTAATGAGAGCGGAAGCTCTCCTTGAACTCAGTCCAAGTGATTGTCTCCGGGTTGACATGGGCGTTGCATAGAGCATCCCACCAGTCAGCAGCGGCTCCTGTAAGTTGGTGCGACGCGAAGAGAACCTTCTCTCGGTCATTGCACTGTACTATGGCAAGCTTCTTCTCCATGGATTTCAACCAGTCGTCGGCCTCCATGGGTCACTAGCTTGAACTCTCCTAACCTGTTATGGGCCTCCATGGCAAATGTGGGTGGTCGAGTCCTCATGAACTCTCCTAACCTGTTATGAGCCGGCGGTGGTGGTGGCGGTGGTGCCGGAACGGGGTTGTGGTTGGCCTGCAACTGACCCAAAGTTTGGATCATGGTTTGCATAAGCTGGTTTTGCATGACCATCAACCTTTCCAGATTGTTCTCGCCAACTCCGGGGTTAACAGGAACTTCCTCGTGATCATCCTCTTGGTTGTCACGGACGTTCCTTCGGCCGGCGTTTCCTCTCACCATCTGTGAGAGAGATCGAAATAGAATAGAATGTTAGAAGGTTAGGTAGATTCCCTCAACTATATGCATCAAGCTGAGTTGGACTATATATATATATATATATATATATATATATATATATATATATATATATATATATATATATATATATATATATATATATATATATATATATATATATATATATTCTAGCCCATATGAGGATGTGAACAAGTGCCGAAGCATCTCACACCTCTTTCTACTTACGTGTGGATATGGACAACGTTTTGAGACGTCCCACAACTCACATTAAGCACATAATCACAAATAATCATCACAAGGGCTCATACAACTCCTATTCAAGGATGGTTCCCTATGTCAAGGTGGGTTTAAAGCCAATCTAAGCGTCCTAGAGTGCTTCCTTGGGTCAGCGTGGCTTAGCTACCAATCTGTGTCCAATACCAATCTGTGACTCCTATTTAAGGGTGTAACCTACTATTAACCCGTGGCTCTAATGTCAATCTAAGCATTCTATTTAGGCGTGTAACCTACTGTCAACCCGTGGCTCTGATACCAATCTATGACGCCCTCAATTCTGTGGAAAACCACGGAACCGAGAACTAATGCATATGTGTGCCCAGGATGTTCATCACACATACACATACGTTCCACAAACTGAATTCATATTATATATTACCACGAATAACAGAGTTTATTACAATACCTCATGAGTCTTGGACTCATGCTCAAAGCGGAAATCTTTATTTCTACGCAGCGGAAGTCTTTATTCTAATGCGGAAGCAATTTAGCTAATGTGGAAGCAAATCTAAGCAGAAGTGGCTCCATCTCTACACCCTCCACAGGCAAGGTCTAGAACAGATCACATGCCTTAATGCTCCACTTGGTCTTCATAGTAGGCTTCTCCTGCTGCTGATGATGAAATAATAATGCAAGTTTGAGTACAATGATGTACTCAGCAAGTGCGGGAAAAACATGATATGCAGCTCATAACAAGGTAGGTATAAAAAGGCTTATTTGCAGAAAATCAGATTTATAAAAATGATAAAACAGCAACTTAACTTTAGATCAATGTAATCCAAACATGTATTAAATTACCTACATACCTCCATCGCTTTCCATGTTCCACCCGAACATTAACCAACCTCATTCTTACTCACGAATACCTCCTCGTATTCGCTACCATCTCACGAATACCTTCACGTATTCGCTAGCATTTTACTTCATAAACAACTTTGTCTCACACCGAGACCCATCTCGTTACCATGACTCAACAGTCATACAACCATCTTATCACCCGGACTCAACAGTCCCAAAACCAAACCATAACATAATCAATAACCATAACCAAGAACCTTCCCAATAACCATCCCAACTAATCATCCCAATAACCATCCCAACTAATCATGGCAGTTTAGCAAGGCGCTCGTGACCGTAAGCTCGGCTATCATGATAGTTTTAGACTCTGAAGAGGTGGCACCACTTTACCCACAAGTTTGTGATTTCGTCACCCGTCGGTGACTGCAAAACCTCCATTGTACCAGTACACAACCATCGGTGTATGGTCAAGAGATCACAAAATAGCCTTTACAAAGGGGTTACTAGATGTATGGACTCACTAAGGTTTCACCTGCAGGCTAGAATCTCCAATTCTCCCACCCACGGGCCCCCTCTTGTGCCATGCAGTTCCCAGGGCAGTCCTCACTCGACTCCCATTCCCCGCGCCTTCCACAGTCCATAACACTCTAGCAACTTACCTAATTACTCAGCTAAGCCGCACCCATATTTGGCCTTGTGGTGGCACTGTTATCCTGGCATGTGCATGCATGAACCGGTCCTTAGATCTACGGCAAGTAAACCACCATCTCATGCTACCTCATTCACAAACCCAGGCTTGCCTAAATCTCCCTCCGATCCATGTTCATCATCATCAGTTTCTCATTATCATTATGAGTGCAGTTAGCTAGACACATCTATCTCGCTTCCCAATCCCATGGACTCAGCGAAGCAAAAAGCAAAAACCATACCCGACTCATAAACTTCCCTGGCGACAAGGGTGGTTTAACCAATACTAGTAAACTCCTATAAAAGGGTTTCTCATCATGTTTGACTCAGCACACACACCTTTTCGCAAAACAAAACAGTTTTTCCCAAAACATAGGATCAATATGGTCAAGGAGCACTTGCCTTGTTCTTGCGGTTCCGGTTGTTCTTGGATTTCAAAACCTGGTTGCTGCAGTTCGTCGTAGACAGCTCCCTGAGCTTGTCCTGCTAGGTAGGATCACGTGCATACAAGATTCACAGCAATTAATATCATGCACAAACCTTAAACTAGATGCAATGATGCATATGCATGCTATCCTATGATTTTTATTAGATTGGTGTGTTCTTGCATGGCTTGCATGGACAGAGGTGTTCGGATCAAAGGTGGACATGGCAATGATCTTGTCTTTAGATCAACCTGATCATCAAGTGATCTGTCCACGAGAAGGCTTCTGTTCGAAAGGAATCAAAGAACAGATGCAAAGAAAACACAACGATGTCGTAGGGTGGTATTGGGGCCTACCTTACGTTCCTCTCGGTCTTCGAGGTCCTCCTCAGACCGCTGGGCTTTTCCTCCGGCGATCTTCCTTGCAACGCTCCAGCGATGGCTTTCTCGGCGAGTTGGGGCTAGGGCTCTAAGTCGTCGGCTCAGGAGTTGGAAAAGAAGTTTGTGGTTTCGGCCAGGGGTTCTGGGTTCTATTTATAATTGGGAAGAGAAGAGTCCTAATCTGATTGTATCCCGAATATGAGTCCTGTTTGAATCTTACAACTTATCTTTAGTTGGTTTGGTGCGGTATCATCGTGGAATTCAGGTCAGTTTCTGTTCCGGTATTTCTACGCGTACAGATTCCAAAATCGCTTCAGAACCCGTCACCTTCGCGGTGATGAGCTCCGGAAGCTCCACGTGCCCATCGGCCTGGTCTCTTCCTTTCCGCAGAGACGGGATCCGGTTGTGCCACGTGTCAAACGAGCAAGACTTCCCTCTTCTTCGAAGGTGAGCTCCGCGTGCGCCACGTATCCTGGTGGTCGGGACCTCCTCTCTTACTCCGAGGTGGCTCCGCGCACGCCACGTGTCAGTGCCGGACCTTTCCTCTCTTCTTTCCTCAGAGACGAGCTCCGAGGTTAACACGTGTCCAACAGTGACGGGCCTCCTGGAGTTAAGCTCTGGAGGTGACACGTGTTTGATAGCACCGGACCTCTCGGAGGTGAGCTCCGAGATCGACACGTATCCCTCGCGACCAGTCCTCTGATTGCCATGATGACTAGCTCCGGGGGCAACACGTGTCCCATAGGGCCTACTTTAGTGGCGGACCTCTCCCCACTTCGCAGGGATGAGCTCCGAACACGCCATGTGGCCAGCGGGCCGCGGAAGTTGTCTTCGGCGCTCTCTGAGAGCTGGATTCGGCTCTTATTGGCCATCCTTTTGATATTTTTCTCTGTTCCTACTTTTCTTAAAATGTTTTCTCTTCATAAATCATGAACGTATGCTGACAGTCGAGATGAGGGTGTCACAGACGGTTACTAGGGTTTCACCGAGCACCCGATCGTTCCCGCCATGGCCGCCGATGAAAGAATTTAAAATTAGCTGCAACTACTCACTTCTAAGCTAGGGTTGCGAAGGAAAAAGGTCCCCTATCCACTCTAGCTCCTGTGTGCGTAAAATGGGTAGCTCTAGCCAAAAATTTAGTATCAATTTCAATAATTCTTACCCGCGGTTATGTTTTCCCGGCCGAAAGAAGAACTCGAAATTCTCGAGCTATGGAGCACGGATTGAGCTGAAATTTGGAGAGAAGCAGCGCAGCGAGTTGGCGCTCCTTGGGGTGCGCTTGTTTGGCCGTGAAACTGCCCGGTGTGGGCTGTCCACGAGAGCCCGACATCGGTTTCCGCCGCTTGCACCTTGTCCTCGGCGTTGATCTTCAAAATACAGCCAACAGCAGCCCCGAACGTCGGAGCTGAGCTTGGGAAACTCTTGTACACACGCTGGCGCTCCCTTTTGGTGTTGATAGCTCGAGCAGCCGGGGAGCGACGGTAGCTCACGATTGAGGAGAACAGCAGCGGCGCCGAAGGCTCGTTTTCTCGGGAGGGCGCAGAACAAGGGCCAATAGCGAGTGGGAGAGAAGCCAACTGATATCGGTGCACGGTCTGGGTTGAGGATCGGGCTGGTTACGAGGGAAAGCAGGAGGGGGAGTCCTCGGTGTTCATCTGTGTGAGACCTATGTGTGCTGAATACATTGGCTTTGACGATAAAAGTTTTGAATACTACCAAAACACCTTTTTAACAAGGTCCGACTCTAGGCCCGAGCTCCTGCAAGGTCCGACGATAGGTCCGACTTGTTTTGGGTAGCTCCGGCAAGGTCCGACTTGCTTTGTCTAGGTCTGACTTATTTTGCCTAGGTCCGACTTGTTTTTGCTAGCTCCGGTGCTAGGTCCGACTAGCTTTGGTAAGTTCCGTGCTAGGTCCGACTAGCTTTGGTAAGCTCCGGTTCAAGGTCCGGTTAGCTTTGTTAAGGTTCAGAGCTTGATTGCAATGGTTCTGCTTTTAACTTGTAATGTTTCGAACTTGCTTTACTCTTATGGAAAGTTTGCTTAGTATTATTTTACTAAGTTTTTGGTGTGTTTTGGTGGTTACGGCTGATATCATTTTGCTATGGTTTACAATATGCTTATGTGAGGTGCTCACTTAAGATGTTGTAGTTTCAGAACTAACGAGAGTCAAGTCGAGGACTTGTGCTTGGAAGTATTGGTTGTTTATTCATGTGCAGGTGTTGCTTGAGTTCAAGACATGGCTGGTGACGGGATCCATTGAACTAGTCTTATGGAGAAGATGAGGTTCAACAACCAAGTTCAGGAGGAATTGTGGTTGAGTTGATCGGGAGGTTGCGCAGTATGTTTGAATCAAGAACAATGCATATGAAGGTATCTTGTACGTCGTTGGAATATGTTTGCACGTGTGCAAGGAGTGCATGAACGTGGCAACATGGTTCCAAGGCGTGGTGAAGAGATATGGAAGCGGAGATATGGTTGAAAAGGTTCAACCGGCTGGATTTTGCGCTCAGGCTGCGGCTGAGGCGGTTATGGTTTGTTTATGGAAAGTTTCGAGTTGGTTATAACAGGATTTCGTGTTAGGCATGAAGTAGAGTTGTTTCAGGATTTTTTGGGACGTTTCTAAGGTGTTTGGAAGTCTTAAGATTGCTTCTATCTGCGTATAGAAGAGTCTTGACCAGTATTAGAAAGTTACAGTTTGAATCCAAGTAGGAGTAGGAGTCCTAGTTTGAATTGGATTGGCCATAGAGCTGGTTATATAAGCAAGGGAGGTCAAGGCTCGTGTAGAGCACGACTTTGGGTCTGTTCCTCTTGTGTTTTTATAAATAAAATTCGTATTCTAAGTGAACTTTTGTGCCTTGTTCGTCCGACTTGTTTCAGACATGTTTTTCTCGTCGAGTTTCTGTTCAGCACTACCTTGCTTCGGTGGTTTTATCATAACTCGAGTTTTACAGATCCAATTGACGTGATTCTTTTCGGGTTGTCTTCACAACTTGATTACCTATCATCTGTGAAAATTTCACGGTCAATGAATTTGTGGTTTCTGATCTACACGAGTTTCTTTGCAGTATTCTAGAACTGTTTTTCTCGCGTAGGACAGATTGACATTTGTTCTATCTTTTGATCGTAACTTGAGTTTCTCTCAACGGATTTTCATGATTCTTGTTGTGACGTCTTCGTAACTTGATTCTCTACAATATATACTAGTTTTGTCACAGTTGAACACGTTTAGATTAGTCGCACACATGGTTTCTTTAACAGATCAGTTTTCTGCTGAGGGGTGTTTTGTTGCTTCCGCTGAAAAGTTTTTATCTACCATTGACCCCCCCTCTGGTAGCTTTACACGTGTACTTCGATCCTACAATTGGTATCAGAGCCAGGTTGCTCTAATCTTTGTGATTTGCCCGTGTTTTGACTATTCATCATGGAGAAATACTCCGCCAAACCTTGTGTGTTTAGTGGTATTGATTTTCAGGTTTGGAAGGCACGCATGGAAGCTTTCATCCAGGCGCAAGGCTTTGAAATATGGGAAAAGGTGTACAAGCCTTACGATGTGCCTTCAAATGATCAAGTCACGGCTACAAACATGAGAGATATCGACAACAACAACAAGGCTCAGAATTTGATCATACAAGGACTAACTCAGAGCGACTTCGACCGTGTTGCACACCTCCGATCAGCGTACGATGTGTAGAGAGCACTTTGTGACTACCACGAAGGTTCCAACAAGATCAAGGAGGTAAGACAGGATATGTTCAAGAAAGAATACATGCACTTTGAGATGCAACCCGGTGAGTCCATTGATGACCTCTTTGCTCGCTTTAATAAAATTCTCAGCAACTTGCGTGGCGTCAATGTTAATTTTTTCAGATGCTGAAAATGCTAGGCGATTACTAAGTGCATTAGACATGTCAATTTGGGAGATGAAAGTAACATCCATACATGAATCCACTGTCATGAGTACTCTTACATTAGATGTGCTTTATTCTAAGCTAAAAACTCATGAAATTGGCATTATATCACGTAAGAACCCAAATAAGACTATTACATTTGTCTCACAACGTGATATGTCTAGCTCCGGCCAATCATCTAGCAATACACTTGCTTTGCTGTCTTCACTAACCCTGGAACAGATTGAGGAGTTTCCAGAGGAGGAGCTAGTACTTCTTTCTACTAGGTTCTCAAAAGCATTGCAAAATGTGAGAACTAGAAGGAGAGGAAGCTCCGGACCTCAACGATGCTTGAATGTGGT
Organism: Neostapfia colusana; assembly: GCA_030760725.1. NCBI lineage: Eukaryota > Viridiplantae > Streptophyta > Magnoliopsida > Poales > Poaceae > Neostapfia > Neostapfia colusana. The sequence continues at coordinate 33,359,174 of JASWHV010000009.1, read as the reverse complement.
AAGACAGGACACTTTCGTATAGATTGCCCTAACCTTTCAGGTCCTTCTAACCGTGATGAAAAGCAGAATAAAGTCAAGTCCTCTTTTGGCAACACCAACAAGAAAAAGAAGTGTTTTACAGGACGCAAACTGATAAACAGTTTCATCACCGCACTTCAAGAACTTTGCTCGAGTGATGTAGACATTGGAAGTGATGAAGATGAAGATGATCTGGCAAACTTGTGCTTAATGGCGGGCAAATCAAAATCAAGTATGGAGGATGCAGAACACAACAGTGACAACGAAGAGGTATGTCCTACTTGCGAAGAAATGTGTGATGCTATTTCTCGTGCCACTATCATTGTTAAGAAAAAGGACAAAAGTCTTAGGGACAATGCTGTTAAAATTGAGTCACTAGAATCTGAAATTAATCGTTTAAAATCCTTGATTCCTAGTGATGATACTTGTTCATCATGTGATTTAATATATGAACAGTTGTCCTCTTTAAGAAGTGCACACACCTCCACACTTGATAAACTTGAACTTGAAACCGAAAAGAACAAAAAGCTTGCTGCACTTAATGATAAAAACTTGAAAGATGTTTTTTGTTCTACAATTGATTTGCATTGGTCTGCTTGCGATGATCTTGATAAGAAACTACAAGATGATATGAAAGAAATTTCTATATTGAACAATGCTTTACATTCTCATGAAGTTAAATTTTGTTCCAATTGCAAACTAAAAGGAAAAACTTCATGTGAAAATTGTCTTGATCTATCAAATAAACTTGATAACATGCATAGGATATTAGATCGGTTTTGTAATGGGAATAAGAACCTAAACTTGCTGCTGAATTCTTCCAAGTCTTGCAATGATAAAACTGGTTTAGGTTTTGATTCACATGCTCATGCTAAGGAACATCCACCTAAAATTGTAAAATTATTAGGAAGTGGTTTGATTCAAACAGTTCCTAATAAAAAGAAGTGGTTTTTAAATCTGCAGGAGTGTTGTCACATTCGGGTTCAAATAAGCATACTGCATGCTCATCTAGACATGAACACAAAGTTAAATTTCATTGTACCTATTGTGGTAGAGATGGTCATGCCATAGATTTTTGTTATAGACTAGCTAAACAACATAAAAATGAAAGAATGCAAGCTAGATCTTATAACTCTCATGCAAAATTTGCTGCACATACTAAACCGAATGTCAGGAACGTGCAACCTGCTGTTATGAGTCAGAAATATTCAAAGTTTACCTCTGGAGCTTCAGTTTTTGCCTCCGGAGCTTCATTTTTTTGCCTCCGGACCTTCTGTTTTTGCCTCCGGAGCTACTGATTTTCGTGCTACACAAGTAACACCTCATAGGTCAGTAGTTAAGAACAAAAAATCTCAAACTTTGACTCATAAACCTGCTGTTTATCTCAGCTTTCGCATGTTATTCCTGCTGGACGTCGTGTGACTCAGTACTGGATTCCTAAATACCTTTTAACTAACCCCAGTATTGAGTCATCGATGTATTGTGCTTCTATGTAGGTTACAAGCTTGAGGAAGGAGAACATTTGGATTGTGTATTCAGGTTGCTCACGCCACATGACCGGTAACAAAGAATGGTTCTCCTCTCTCTCTTTTATGTCACGTGTAGAGAATGTTACTTTTGCCGATAATTCTTCAACTCCTATAATTGCTAAGGGTTCGGTTAGAGTAAATGATCACTACACTTTGAAGGATGTGGCACTTGTCAAAAATTTGAAATACAACTTGCTTTCTGTTTCACAATTGCTAGATGAAAATCTGGAAATTATTTTCAATAAAAACTGCTGCAAAGTTGTAGGTTCAAATAGTGAGCTTATTTTTAACATGTCTCGGTTTGGAAGAGTTTTTAAAGCTGATTTTGATATGTCTTCCTCTAACCATAGATGTCTACGTGCAAATGATTCCAAAGATTTATATTTTTGGCATCGTAGACTTGGTCACGTAGGCTTTGATCATCTCACGCGTGTTAGTGCTCTTGATCGCATATGTGGGCTGCCTAAGCTTAAAGGGGACAAAGAAATTGTGTGCTCTTCTTGTAGACATGCTAATATGGTTATAGGTTCACATTCTCCTCTCACAATGACCATGACAACTGAACCGGGTCAACTTTTACACCTTGACACCGTAGGACCTTCACGTGTTCAATCCTTCGGAGGTAAATGGTATGTTCTTGTGATTGTTGATGACTATTCTAGATACTCGTGGGTTTACTTTATGTCATCTAAGAATGAATCTTTTAGTCACTTTAGAACTTTATTTCTTAGATTATCAATTGATCACCCAGGATCTTTAAGAGCAATTAGAAGTGATAATGGAACCGAATTTAAAAATCAATCGTTGGATCACTTTTGTGCTGAAAATGCAATAGATCATCAATTTTCTTCACCATATGTACCTCAACAAAATGGTGTTGTAGAGAGAAAGAACAGAACCTTAGTTGAGATGGCTAGGACTATGCTTGATGAATATCAAACTCCTAGGAAATTTTGGGCTGATGCAATTGCAACCGCTTGTTATGTCTCAAATCGTGTTTTCTTCCGTGCTAAGCTAGGTAAAACACCATATGAGCTCAGGTTTGGACATAGGCCTAGTGTCACACACTTTAGGGTCTTTGGATGCAAATGCTTTGTTAAGAAACATGGTAATCTTGATAAATTTGAAGCTAGATCTGTTGATGGCATGTTTCTTGGTTATCCATCTCATACTAGAGGCTACCGTGTGCTTTTACTTGATACTAACAAAATTGTGGAGACTTGTGAGGTTTGTTTTGATGAAGATACCCAGGTACTAGTTCAAATATTGCAGGTCCGGATCCATATCCGCAGGGGGAGAGTATTTTCGTTGAAGAAGAGGAAGAAGTGGTGCTGCTGCCCGAAAATTCAGCAGCTAATGACATTGTTTCAGCTCCTGATCTTGATTCATAGCCAGCACCGACGACCACCATTGCTGGTCCAGATCCTCCTCACGTCACAAGCTCATCTATTTGTGATGAACCGGAAGAAGAAGAAGCTTGTGAAGTGTCCACTTCCCTCCGGATTCTCAAAAGTCATCCTCCAGAACAAATTATTGGAAGCTTGCATGAACGAGTTACAAGATCTAGGTTTTCCGACCCCAATTCTCATGCTCATTCTGTTTTTGTTGCTTCTTTTGAACCCAAATATATATCACACACACTCACTAATGAATCTTGGATTATTGCCATGCAAGAAGAGTTAGAAAATTTTGAAAGAAATAATGTTTGGAAACTTGTACCTCCACCTCAAGGTCACACTTTAATTGGAACTAAATGGGTGTTTAAAAAAACAATGTGAGGATGGGGTTGTGGTTAGGAATAAGGCTAGGTTGGTTGCTCAAGGTTTCACACAAGTTTAAGGTATAGATTTTGATGAAACTTTTACTCCTGTTGCTAGATTAGAAGCCATAAGAATTTTGTTAGCTTTTGCTGCATCTAAAGGTTTTAAGCTATATCAAATGGATGTTAAAAGTGCTTTTCTTAATGGCTACATAGATGAGGAGGTTTATGTCAAACAACCACCTGGTTTTGAAAATCCAAATTTTCCTAATCATGTTTACAAACTGTCAAAAGCCTTGTAGGTCTCAGACAAGCCCCTAGAGCGTGGTATGATAGGTTAAAACATTCCTACTTGAAAAGGGATTTACCATGGGCAAGGTTGATAAAACTCTTTTTGTGCTTAAGCATGGCAATGACTCATTATTCGTTCAAGTGTATGTGGATGATATTTTCTTTGGTTGTGCTTCTCATGATCTTGTGTCCAAGTTTTCAGCTATGATGAGTTCAGAATTTGAGACGAGTATGATGGGAGAACTCACGTACTTTTTGGGGCTGCAAATCAAGCAAACCAAGGAGGGTACCTTTGTGCATCAAACAAAGTATACAAAAGATCTCCTAAGGCGCTTCAACATGGACAAAAGCAAGCCTCTTCGGACACCAATGGGAACAGCAACAACGCTTGAACTTGATGAAGATTATGATCCCGTTGATCAAAAAGAATATAGAAGCATGATCGGATCACTTTTGTATCTCACGGCATCAAGACCGGACATACAATTCAGCGTATGTCTTTGTGCACGGTTTCAAGCCTCCCCACGTGCTTCACATTGTCAAGCCATCAAAATGATTCTCAGGTACTTACATGGAACTCAAGAATTTGGCATTTTTCTTCCTTCTTCCTCAACCGTTACTTTGAAAGCTTTTTCCGATGCTGATTTTGGGGGTTGTAGGATTGATAGGAAAAGTACTTCTGGTGCTTGTCATTTTCTTGGTAATTCACTTGTTGCCTGGTCCTTTAGAAAACAAAGTTCGGTTGCACAATCCACAGCTGAATCTGAATATGTAGCTGTTGCTAGTGCTTGCTCACAAATTCTTTGGATTGTTCAAACACTTAAGGACTATGGGGTTGATCTGGATAGTGTTCCACTGTTTTGTGATAACACTAGTGCCATTTGCATTGCTAAAAACCCCATGCAACATTCGAGAACTAAGCACATTGACATTAGGTATCACTTTCTCTGTGATAATGTCGAAAAAGGGAACATTGTGCTTCACCATGTAGATACCGAACAACAATTGGCTGACATTTTTACAAAACCTTTGGATTTCACTCATTTTTGTTACATTCGTAGTGAAATAGGGGTTATGCATCCTCATGGCTTAAATTGAGGGAGAATTTTGAAACTTGGGAAGTCTATGTGTGAATCTGAAATTAAAATAATATGAGCATAGTATTTCATTCATATATGACTTTGTGATTCCATTTTCATGCTGAAAGTTCTTACTACATTACTCGTGTTATACATTTTGTAGTTTTTACCATGTCTAGTAATTGGAATAATTACTTACACTAAATATGGTCATGGTCGAACTTTCTTGCTGTTTTGAACTTGTTGCATGCTCACAAGTGCTTTTAATCATAAAGAATTAATCAAGTAATCAACTCACATGTTGAGTTTTTATGTTCCAATAAAAAAATGAGAAAAGATCAAGAGAATATGCATGCATCACACTTCTTCTTTTGAGATGGCTTATCATTGCACTTAGATATGAACTTGAAAGGAGTTGTGTATGACTAAAACCATGTCCTTAAGCTTCTGACTGTCAAATGACATAGGCTTGGCTTGGTTGGTTAGAATAAGGCTGATGCTGTATATAATCTCTTGCAAATGTCATAAGATCAAAATTTGTGCTTTAAATGATAAATAAAATACAGCAACAAGTGTCATGTTTTCAGGTCTTGAAATAGTTAAGTTAGTGAGATCATGACTTTCTTAAATTGAAAATTACACTTGATCTCTAGCATGGCTTACACTACTTTATGTATCTCATTGATGTGATAGTTTAAGTTACTTGATAGTATGATTTGGATGAGCTTTGTTTTATATGTATATGTTATAATGTGCTCATAACAAATTAAAATTTCTCTTTTTTACCTTGCTGAATACATTGTCAAAGGGGGAGAAATTGATCACACATTGCACACATTCACAAGTGTTTTGGCATGATTCTTCTCAGGGGGAGAATTTTTGGTATTTTTTCTTCTCATTTTATTTCTAATTTACAAAGGGGGAGAAATTGTTTTCAAAACTTTTCATGTGAATAAGCCAATGCTCGGATTTTAAGTGGTGTTGCCAATGCATTCATCAAGGGGGAGATTGTGAGACCTATGTGTGCTGAATACATTGGCTTTGACGATAAAAGTTTTGAATACTACCAAAACACCTTTTTAACAAGGCCCGACTCTAGGTCCGAGCTCCTGCAAGGTCCGACGATAGGTCCGACTTGTTTTGGGTAGCTCCGGCAAGGTCCGACGTAAGGTCCGACTTGCTTTGTCTAGGTCTGACTTATTTTGGCTAGGTACGACTTGTTTTTGCATGCTCCGGTGCTAGGTCCGACTAGGTTTGGTAAGTTCCGTGCTAGGTCCGACTAATCTTTAGTAAGCTCCGGCGCTGGGTCCGACTAGCTTTGGTAAGCTCCGGTTCAAGGTCCGGTTAGCTTTGTTAAGGTTCGGAGCTTGATTGCAATGGTTCTGCTTTTAACTTGTAATGTTTCGAACTTGCTTTACTCATATGGAAAGTTTTCTTAGTATTATTTTACTATGTTTTTGGTGTGTTTTGGTGGTTATGGCTGATATCATTTTGCTATGGTTTACAACATGCTTATGTGAGGTGCTAACGTAAGATATTGTAGTTTCGAAACTAACGAGAGTCAAGTCGAGGACTTGTGCTCGGAAGTATTGGTTGTTTATTCACGTGCAGGTGTTGCTTGAGTTCAAGACATGGCTGGTGACGGGATCCATTGAACTAGTCTTAGCGAGAAGATGAGGTTCAACAACCAAGTTCGTGAGGAATTGTGGTTGAGTTGATCGGGAGATTGCGCAGTATGTTTGAATCAAGAACAATGCATATGAAGGTATCTTGGACGTCGTTGGAAGATGTTTGCACGTGTCCAAGGAGTGCATGGACGTGGCAACATGGTTCCAAGGCGTGGTGAAGAGATATGGAAGTGGAGATATGATTGAAAAGGTTCAACCGGCTGGATTTTGCGCTCAGGCTGCGGCTGAGGCAGTTATGGTTTGTTTATGGAAAGTTTCGAGTTGGTTATAACAGGATTTCATGTTAGGCATGAAGTAGAGTTGTTTTAGAAATGTTTGGGACGTTCCTAAGGTATTTGGAAGTCTTAAGATTGCTTCTATCTGCGTATAGAAGAGTCTTGAGCAGTATTGGAAAGTTACAGTTTGAATCCAAGTAGGAGTAGGAGTCCTAGTTTGAATTGGATTGGCTATAGAGCTGGTTATATAAGCAAGAGAGGCCAAGATTCATGTAGAGCACGACTTTGGGACTGTTCGTCTTGTATTTTGATAAATAAAATTCGTATTCTAAAGGAACTTTTGTGCCTTGTTCGTCCAACTTGTTTCAGACAAGTTTTTCTCGTCGAGTTTCTGTTCAGCACTACCTTGCTTGGGTGGTTTTATCATAACTCGAGTTTTACAGATCCAATTGATGTGATTCTTTTTGGGTTGTCTTCACAACTTGATTATCTATCATCCTTGAAAGTTTCAACGTCATTTAATTTCTGTTTTCTGATCTACACGAGTTTCTTTGCAGTATTCCAGAACTGTTTTTCTCGCGTAGGACAGATTGACCTTTGTTCGATCTTTCGATCGTAACTTTTGTTTCTCTCAACGGATTTTCATGATTCTTGTTGTGACGTCTTCATGACTTGATTCTATACAATATATACTAGTTTTGTCACAGTTGAACACGTTTAGATTAGTCGCACACACGGTTTCTTTAACAGATCGGTTTTTCTGCTGAGGGGTGTTTTGTTGCTTCCACTGAAAAGTTTTTATCTACCATTCACCCCCCCCCTCTGGTAGCTTTACACGTGTACTTCGATCCTACAGGCTGCGGCTCGGTGGCGCGCGTGGGGGAACCGCCGGCCTGAGGAGAACACAGCCAAAGGACTTAGGCAGTAAGTCTCTCCCTCACACTGACAATTGGGTCCCACAACTCCTCTCTTCCAAAATATCTCCAATTTTTGGCACAGTGCAAATTCAGCTATGAGGAACTCAAAATTCAAAAGCTATTTGGCAATTTTACAAGTTTTCCTCAGTTTCAAATTTGAATTCAAATTTCAATGCAATTCACAAGTATCTCTTGATATACATATCAAAGCTCCTCCAAATTTTCTCAAAATTCATCTTCCTCATAATTTGGACCTGAAGAATTCAAATATGCCATCTGCTTTTTGAGTTGGCCATTGCAAATACAACTTTTTAAACAACAGTTTGAATTTCCTTTTTGGAAACGGTCTTCTTCTCTTTGAAGTGAACCCTTTAGTTCAAAGTGAATTTAATGTCCTATTGCACATGCCAACACTTATATGATTCAACAAAAGTTTTTGCAAGTCCCATTTCTTGAATTTAAACTCAACTTTATTCACAGCTCAAGTTTTCCATTTACAAGTTTTTGGTAGTTTTACACTAGATCAATTCCACCGTCAAAAACCGATCAAAACGTGATCTGTCCACATGAAAAAGTTTCTGTTCGAAGGGGGCGAAGAAAACGGATGCGTAGAAACAGTGACGACGTCGTAAGATGGGTAATGAAGACATACCCACTTCCCTTTGATGGCAGGGCTTTCCTCCTAGCAATGGCAGCAGCGGGGAATTTCTTTATGGAATATTAGGGCAGGACAGATCGTTGGCTCTTTTCCGGCGACGGTGAGGCGTGACGGGGCTCGTCGGCGGGTCTCAACGATGGGGATCGACGGCGGGGCTCGACAGCCGGGCTTGACGGCGGGGCTCACCCGCGGGGCTCACCGGCGACTGAACTCCGGCGAGGGGGGGGGGCAACTCGGCGAGTTGGGGGCTAGGGCCTCCAATTCGCTGACTTGGGGGGGGGGAGAGGAGGGTGGGTTGGGTTCGATTTATAAGGGGGGGGGGGGGGAGGGGCGAGAATCCTAATCCAATTGGAGCAAAATCCTAACAAACGTTTCCCCAATTAATTTGGTGCGGCAACAATGTGGGGAAAATTCCACAATTGTGGGTAAAATTCCCCTTTTTGGGGGAATTGAGGAATATGGAGATTTGGGGGGAAATTGGAATTGGCTCATTTCAGCTATCTTTTCCCATTCCCCACCATTTCTATGTCACTTACTCCATTTCTACATTCCCCTCTCAATTTCTATGTCCCACTCTCCATTTCTACATTCCCCTCTCTATTTCTATGTCCCATTTATCCATTTTTATATGTCTTCTCCATTTCTATGGTTCCTTCCTCCATTTCTATGGTCCTTTCTCCATTTCTATGGTTCTTTCTCCATTTCTATAGTTCTTTTATCCATTTCTATGGTTTCTTCTCCATTTCCATAGTCATTTCTCCCCATTTCTACTTCTTTTATAATGTTTCTCTACATGAAAAATGTATGCAACGCATGGAAATGAATTTGAGGGTGTTACACGCCATCTGACCGGAAACTCGCCACCAGGGGGTTTTTGACGTCGAGGAACGCGATGGTAGGGTGTTCTAGGGCCGCCGGTGACCGAAAGATGGTCAGCGACGTGCGGCGGCCTCGGGTGGAGTTCGGCACCGTCAGCCGAGGTTTCTAGCCCGCCCAAAGCTCAACCAATTAGCTCTACAGCACCAGTGGGTGATCGTAAAGCTCGGCATGACCTCGAACTAGCTCGGAAACGGCGGCAAATGGATCGGCACCGTGCGACCGATTAGTTCTGCCAAGAACATGCTCGGGAGACCTCAAAATCCTCTGCTCCGAGGTGATTTCATGCTAGGGTTGTTAAAGGAGAATATATCGCCGTCTAGTCCAGCATCTATGTGCACAGTTTGATGCCCTATGGAGGATTAGAGAGTGGAAATTTGAAGTCTAGAACCGGACGCTCGGTTTGAAGCCGCCGAGACAAAAACTCCAACTTCACCGGTGAGACTCCACGGATTGGGTTGAGCTTTGGGTGATAGCAGCACAGTGGCCGTGTGATCTCGTTGCCGCCCTCGCTTGGCCGTGAAAACCGCTGTGGCAAGCTGCCCACGTGCACCCGATCGTCATTTTGAGTTAGGTCGCGGCGGGTGAGTTGTTTGAAGGGCAAGGGAGGCCCGGAGCTTGCTAGTTTTTGGGTTGGGGAGATGAGCAACGATTGAGTCGTGGTGTTTTGCAGATCAGGGGCAGTGAGCACGGGTTTCTCCTGGTCTCCCGGTTGCTCCCGAGGCATGGCGGTGAAGGAAGGCTCTGTGGTTGTGTTTCTCGCGAGGAGGAGAAAGCAAAGGCGTTTGCTTCAGTCAGGGGAGAGGATCACGCCGAGGAAACAAGTGAAACAGCCCCCTGGGTGCCAGCGCGTGGGAGAGGGAGCAGGAGGTGGCTCGGCAACCTCCTCTGTGGCGCACGGTGAGAAGTTCCTCGGTGAAGTGAGAACCGAGCACAGTGACTTCCTTTGTAAGTCAAAATTTGGCCCACTGACTAGTGCCCCCCCCCTTTTCTCCCCACGAAAGATCTTCTCATGTCGATCCTCTCCAATGCCCAAGTTCTGAATTTCAAAGGTGGGCTAGAATTTGAATTCGCCAATTTCAATTTGAATTTGCATAGCAAATTTGAATTTGGTTGGAAGTTGAAAATGCTTCCATTTAATTCCTTTTTGAGCCCACCCTTAAATGACAAATTTGTCATCCAACTTTTTCCACAATATCCAAAATATATGGCTGCATGAGTATTCAAAGTTTTGGGCACCAATTGGTGTGAACTTTGAATTTGAAATCTGATTTTTAATCTTTCATGCAAAGAGGTATTTAAATCCTTATTGGTTCAACAACTTCAAATTAAAAATGTGAGCCTCATTTTGGATGATCATCCATGTATCACTTTGCATGAAGAAAACTTTTAGCATGTCCCATTTTTCAAGATTTTGCCACACATTTGAATTCAAACCTCGGTTTATTCATATACATATTTGGGGCTTTTACAATCAGCACCGGTTTTGGCGCAGCCAGACACAACAAAACTGTTTGATGTGTACTGCGATGCATCCGGCATTGGGCTCGTATGTGTGCTGATGCAAGTCCGAAGGGTGGTCGCGTATGGATCACGGCAGCTCAGGAATCATGAAAAAAATTATCCAACTCATGACTTAGAGCTCGCTGTCGTGGTACTCACACTCAAAATGTGGAGGCACTACCTACTCGGTAACCTCGTGCATTTATATACCGACCACAAGAGCCTCTAGTACATATTCACTCAGAAGGAGCTGAACATGAGGCAACGAAGATGGTTGGAGTTGATAATGGATTACGAAATAGAGATCCATTATCACCCCGGCAAGGCTAACGTAGTGGCAGATGCGCTGAGTCGCAAGTCACACGTCCACAATCTGACCATCACACCATTGGAAGAGAGTGAGCCACCATTGCATGTGATTCCACATGGAGCTCTCTACAACCTAACTCTTATCCCTACCATCCGTGAAGAGATAGCGGCAGCTCAGAAACATGACAAGGGCATGTCGCATTTGCAGAGACATGTAGACAGTGGGGAGTTAAAATGTTTCCATAAAGATGAAGAAGGCGTCCTATGGTTCAAGGACCGGATCGTCATACCCCGTAACCCGGAGTTGCTGAAGAAAATCTGTGACACCCTCATTTTTGGTTTCTGCATATATTCATGTTTCATGAAGAGAAAACATTTTAAAAGAAGTAGGAACAGAGAAAAATATCAAAAAGATAGCCAATAAGAGCCGAATCCCATTCCCGGAGAGCGCCGAAGAAAACTTCCACGGCCCGCTGGCCACGTGGCGTGTTCGGAGCTCATCCCTGCGAAGTGGGGAGAGGTCCGCCGCTAAACTGGCTACGTGGCAGGCTCGGGGCTCATCTCCGCAAAGGGGGAGAGGTCCGACCCTGTGGGACACGTGTTGCCCCCGGAGCTAGCCTCTGCAGAAGAAGCAAAGGCAGTTTCGCAGGACACATGTCACCTTCGGAGCTAGTCACCGCGGAAATCAGATGACCAGTCGCGCGGGATACGTGTCAACCTCGGAGCTCGTCTCTGAGGAAAAAGGAATAGTCCGGCGCTACTTGATGCGTGGCATTCACGGAGCTCACCTCCGAGGAAAGGGAGGTCCTGAATGGATACGTGGCACACCCGGAGCTACCTCCGGAGAGAGGAAAGGTCCGGCACTGACACATGGCGTGCGCAGAGCCACCTCCGAATAGAGAGGAGGTCCCGACCGCCAGGATACGTGGCTCACGCGGAGCTCACCTCTGAAGGAGAAGGGAGGTTTCGCTCGCTTGACACGCGGCACAACCGGAGCTCGTCTCTCCGGAGAAGGAGATACCAGGCCCTGATTGACACATGGAGCTTCCGGAGCTCATCACCGCAGAGGTAACGAGTTCTGGAACGGTTTTTAGATTCTGTACGCGTAGAAATATCGGTATGGAGGAGAAACCAACCTGAATTACACAATGTTACCGCACCAAATCAACTAAAGATAAGTTGTTAAGATTCAATGACAATCTGAACAGAACTCTTATTCGAAGTCCAATCAGATTAGGACTCTTCTTCTTCCGATTATAAATAGAACCCAGAACCTCTGGCCGAAACCACGAACTTCTTTTCCAACTCCTGAGCCGACGACTTAGATCCCTAGCCCCAACTCGCCGAGTAAGCCATCGCCGGAGTTCAGCGAGGAAGATCGCCGGAAGAGAGCCCCAACGATCTGTCTGATCAGAGAAGGACCCCGAGACCGAGAAGAACGTAAGGTAGGTCTCCAATACCACCTTACGACATCATTGTGTTTTCTTTGCATCTGTTCTTCGATTCCTTTCAAACAGAAGCTTTCTCTTGGACAGATCACTTGTTGATCGGTTTGATCTAAAGACAAGGTCATCGCCACGTCCACATCTGATCCGAACACCTCTGTTCATCATAAAACCATGCAAGAAAACGTACAAACCGACCTAATAAAACTAAACTAATTATAGGATAGCATGCATATGCATCATCGTATCTAGTTTAAAGCTTGTGCATGATATTGATTGCTGTGGATCTTGTATGTGTGTGATCCTGTATAGCAGGACAAGCTCAGGGCGCTGTCTACGACGAGCTGCAACAACAAGGTTTCGAGATCCAAGAGCAACCGGAACCGCAAGAACAAGGCAAGTGCTCCTTGACCATATTGATCCTATGTTTTGGGAAAAACTGTTTTGTTTTGCGAAAAGGTGTGTGTGCTGAGTCAAACATGATGGGAAACCCTTTTATAGGAGTTTACTATTTTTGGTTAAAACCACCCTTGTGGCCAGGGAAGTTTATGAGTCGGGTATGGTTTTTACTTTTAAGCTTCTCTGAGTCCATGGGATTGGGAAGCGAGATAGATGTGTCTAGCTAACTGCACTCGTAATGATAATGAGAAACTGATGTTGTTAATGAACATGGATCGGATGGAGATCTAGGCAAGACTGGGTTTGTTAATGAGGTAGCATGAGATGGTGGTTTACTTGCCGTAGATCTAAGGACCGGTTCATGCGAGCACATGCCAGGATAACAGTGCCACCACAAGGCCAAGTATGGGTGCGGCTTAGCTGACTAATTAGGTAAGTTGCTAGATTGTTATGGACCGTGGAAGGCGCGGGGAATGGGAGTCGAGTGAGGACTGCCCTGGGAACTACATGGCACAAGAGGGGGCCCGTGGGTGGGAGAATTGGAGATTCTAGCCTGCCGGTGAAACCTTAGTGAGTCCATACATCTAGTAACCCCTTTGTAAAGGCTATTTTGTGATCTCTTGGCCATGCACCGACGGTTGTGTACTGGTATAATGGAGGTTCTGCAGTCACCGACGGGTGACGAAATCACAAACTTGTGGGTAAAGAGGTGCAAACTCTGCAGTGTCTAAAACTATCATGATAGCCGAGCTTACGGTCACGAGCGCCTGGCCAACTTCCATGATTAGATGGGATGGTTATTAGATATGGTTATTGGATATGGTTATTGGTTATATTTTTGGATGGTTTGGTTTTCGGGACTGTTGAGTCCGGGTGATAAGATGGGTTGCATGACTGTTGAGTCATGGCAACAAGGTTAGTCTCGGTAGGAGACGAAGTTGTTTGTGAGATGAAATGGTAGCGAATACGAGATGGTATTCGTGAGATGGTAGCGAATACGAGGAGGTGTTCGTGAGCAAGAATGAGGTTGATTGATGACTGGTTGTGACATGGAAGGTAATGAACATAATGGAGGTATGATTGGTATTTTAATACATGTTGGGATTACATTCACTTAAAGATGAGTTGCTGTTTTATCATGTTTTTGATAAATAACTTTGCTTTCTGCAATGAGCCTTTTTATACCTACCTTGTTATGAGCTACATATCATATTTTCCCGCACTTGCTGAGTACATCATTGTACTCAAACTTGCATTATTATTTCATCATTAGCAACAGGAGAAGATTTCTATGAAGACCAAGTGGAGCATTAGGCGTGTGATCTGTTCTCAACCTTGCCTGTGGGGATGGAGTAGAGATGGAGCCACTGCTGCCTAGAATTGCTTCCGCATTAGTTAGAATGCTTCCGCTGCATAGAAATAAGACTTCCACTGTGAGCATGAGTCCAATACTCATGAGACATTGTATAAACTCTGTTATTCATGGTAATATATAATTTGAATTCAGTTTGTGGAACATATGTGTATGTGTGATGAACATCCTGGGCACACATATGCATTAGTTCTCGGTTCCGTGGTTTCCCACAGAATTGAGGGCGTCACAGATTGGTATCAGAGCCACGGTTGATGATGGGTTACACGTCTAAATAGGAAACACAGATTGGTATCAAAAGCCATGGTTGAGGGTATATTACACACCTAGATACAATCACAGATTGGTACCAGAACGAAAGGTTGATGGTAGGTTACACACTTAGATAGATCACAGATTGGTATCCGACACAGATTGGTAGCTAAGCCACACTGACCATAGGGTGCAAGCCTAGGGTGCTTAGATTGGCCTTGAAACTATCTTGACATAGGATACAAGCCTAGGAGAAGCCATAGTTGGATCACAGATTTGACATCACCCTAAGCCATATAGGACCCCCATTGAACAAGCCTTGAATAGGAGTTGTGTGAGCCCTTGTGATAATTGTTTGTGAATTGTGTTCTTAGTGTGAGTCGTGGGACGTCTCAAAACGTTGTCCATATCCACACATAAGTAGAAAGAGGTGTGAGATGCTTCGGCACTTGTTCACATCCCCATATGGGCTAATATATATAGTCCAAACCACCTTGATGCATATAGTTGAGGGGATCTACCTAACCTTCTAAATTTCTATTCTATTTCGATCTCTCTCATAGATGTTGAGAGGAAACGCCGACCGAAGGAACGTCCGTGACAACCAAGAGGATGGCCACGATGAAGTTCCTGTTAACTCCGGAGCTGGTGAGAACAATCTGGAATGGTTGATGGCCATGCAGAATCAACTTATGCAAACTATGATCCAAACTTTGGGTCAGTTGTAGGCCAACAACAACAACCCCGTTCCGGCACCACCGCCACCACAACCGCCGGCTCATAACAGACTGGGTGAGTTCATGAGGACTCGACCACCCACCTTTGCTCAAGCTAACGACCCCATGGAGGCCGACGACTGGTTGAAATCCATGGAGAAGAAGCTTGCCATAGTGCAGTGCAATAACCGAGAGAAGGTCCTCTTTGCGTTGCACCAACTTATGGGAGCTGCCGCTGACTGGTGGGATGCCTTATGCAACGCTCATGTCGACCCGGAGACATTCACTTGGACTGAGTTCAAGGAAAGTTTCCGCTCTCATTACATCCCTGCTGGTGTAATGATGCTCAAGAGACAGGAGTTTGAAGGTCTCCGCCAAGGACAGAGAAGCGCGAATGAGTATCTCAACAAGTTCACACAACTGTCCCGGTATGCCCCCGAAGATGTCAACTCAGACCAGAGGAAGCAATACCTGTTCATGAAAGGGTTGAACAATGAGATCCAGGTTCAGCTCCTCAACAATGACTACGCAAGCTTTCAGAAGCTGGTTGACAAGGCTATAGTGGTTGAAAGCAAGATCCGAGAGATCGAGCGAGAGTGCAAGAGGAAGATGCCATACCAGCCCCAAGGTAGCAACGTACGACCTCGGTACATACCCTCGGCCGCACCGCAGTATGAATCGACCACTCCTGCATACCGACCTAGTCAGCTACCACAGCAACGACCCGTTGCACCAGCACCTCGTGTGCCCATGCCTCCTGTGCCCCGACCTAACATGGGCGCTCCTTTTCAAAACCCCCGCCCCAACGTACCTGCTGCCGTAGGCAACAGGGCATGCTTTGCATGCGGGGAAACAGGACACTTCACAAACCAGTGCCCGAGGAGAGGCCCTGGATAACAAGGCAACGTGCCCAAACAGAACCCGCGACCGAACGGAGGGGACAATCAAGGAAACCGGGGACAGCAGAACTATGCTCGCGGCTACATGAACCATGTCTCTGCTGAGGAAGCACAACAGGCTAAGGACGTCGTAATTGGTATGTTCCTTGCCAACTCCAACCCAGCCACCATCTTATTTTATTCTGGAGCATCACATTCCTTCATATCATCCAAGTATGTTGCCAAGCATAATCTACCCATATCCCACTTAAAATGTGCTATGTTAGTTAATTCTCCCGGAGGAGAAATGAGGACTAATATAGTATGTCCGAAAGTAAGCCTTAAAATAAGGGGGGTAGACTTCCTTGCCAACCTTATTGTCTTGGATTCCAAAGGGATTGACATAATACTCGGGATGGATTGGTTAAGCAAGCACAACAAGGTAATCCAATGTGCTGAAATAGCGTGCAGTTGACAAATGAGCACGGTATTCGTGTCGAGTTTGAGTCAGCCAAACAAACAACCGAAAAGGCAATCTTGAACCACGTTGAAGGAGCAACATTGGACAGTATTGCAGTGGTTCAAGAATTCTCGGACGTGTTTCAAGAGGAGCTTCCAGGTATGCCCCCTGATCGGGACATTGAGTTTGCCATTGATTTGGTACCCGGAACTGCACCCATAGCAAAGAGACCCTATAGGATGCCTGTCAATGAACTAGTAGAACTCAAGAAGCAAATCCAAGAGCAGTTGGAGAAGGGTTTTATACGTCCAAGCTTGTCACCATGGGGAGCTCCTGTGCTCTTCGTAGACAAGAAGGATGGGACCCAAAGGATGTGCGTGGACTATAGGTCTCTCAACGAGGTGACAATCAAGAACAAATATCCTCTGCCCCATATAGAGGACCTATTCGACCAAATGAAAGGAGACCGAGTGTTCTCCAAGAGTGATCTTCGGTCGGGATATTTCCAGCTGAAGATTATGCCCTCCGATATACCCAAGACTGCCTTTCGAACATGGTATGGTTCGTATGAATATACCGTCATGTCTTTTGGGTTAACAAATGCACCAGCATACTTCATGTACCTCATGAACAAGGTTTTCATGGAGTACTTGGATAAGTTTGTCATGGTTTTCATCGACAACATTATGGTGTATTCAAAAAGTGAGGAGGAGCATGAAGAACATTTGAAATTGACCTTGCAGAAAATGTGTGAGCATCAATTGTATGCCAAGCTTAACAAGTGTCAATTTTGGCTAAAGGAAATATCGTTCCTAGGCCACATTATCTCCGAAGAAGGGGTATCGGTTGATCTCGGAAAAGTGAGGGATGTTCTGAAGTGGGACCAACCGCAAAACGTGAGGAATATTCAGAGTTTTCTTGGGATGGCTGGATACTACCGACGCTTCATTAAGGACTTCTCTAAGATAGCAAAGCCTATGACGGAGTTGCTAACGAAGGGGAAAGCCTTTCGATGGACACCAGCATGCCAAGAAAGTTTTGAGGAGCTCAAGAAAAGGCTAACCACAGCGCCGGTTTCGGTATTGCCGGACGTAAGCAAGAGCTTTGACATATATTGTGACGCCTCCAGACATGGGCTCGGATGTGTGCTCATGCAAGAAGGACAAGTGGTAGCATATGCCTCACGACAATTAAAGAAGCACGAGCTTAATTATCCTACACATGACTTGGAGCTAGCAGCAGTAGTGCATGCATTGAAGATCTGGAGACGTTATATCCTTGGTCATCGATGTGAGATCTATACGGATCATAAAAGCCTCAAGTACATATTTACACAAACGGACTTGAATTTGAGGCAACGTCGATGGTTGGAACTCATCAAGGATTACGATGTTGGAATCAACTACAAACCTGGGAAGGCCAATGTAGTAGCTGATGCATTGAGCTGGAAGGGAGCATGTCACCAACCCACGGCTCGGGAGCTACCACCCGAACTACGTAAGGAGTTCGAACGGTTACACCTCAGATTTTTGAACAATATGGAAAGGATGGAGATCCACTCTTCATTGGAGCAAGAGATAAGAGATGGCCAAGCAATGGATGAGGAGATCAAGGAGATCAAGGAAAGGGTCCGACAAGGAATAGAGAAGGATTTCAAAGAAGATGAGAAGGGTACGCTTTGGCTAGGAAAAAGGATTTGTGTGCCTAACGTGAAGCACCTCCGCGACATGATATTAAAAGAGGCACATGATTCACCCTATTCCATACATCCCGGAAGTACCAAAATGTACAAGGACTTGAAGACTTGTTACTGGTGGGATGGTATGAAAAGGGATATAGCCGAATACGTTGCCCTATGCGACTCATGCCAATGGGTGAAGGCCGAACATCAAAGACCCGCTGGATTGTTGCAACCTTTGAAGGTACCAGAGTGTAAGTGGAAGGACATCAGTATGGATTTCATCGTCGGATTGCCACGTACTCAGTCGGGTTACGACTCCATCTAGATTATCGTGGACCGATTAACGAAAACAGCCCATTTTCTCCCTATAAGGGCCAAGTACAACGTTGCACAATTAGCCGAGTTGTACATGGAGCAGATCGTGTGCCGTCATGGAGTCCCGAGGAGGATAGTCTCAGATCGAGGTTCTCAGTTTACCTCTAGATTCTGGAGGAAGCTGCAGAAAGCTATGGGTACACGACTGGATTTTAGCTCCGCCTATCACCCACAAACCGATGGGCAAACCGAAAGGACAAACCAAATTTTGGAGGACATGTTGAGAGCTTGCGCCTTGAAACGTGGGCGCAGTTGGGATAGGAGTTTGCCATACGCCGAATTCTCCTATAACAACAGCTATCAAGCTAGCTTGAAGATGTCGCCTTTCGAAGCATTGTACGGTAGACGGTGTAGAACACCGCTGTTATGGAACGAGACTGGAGAGAACCAGGTGTTTGGACCCGAAGTGCTACAAGAAGCTGAAAAACAAGTCCAAACGATACGGGAGAACTTAAAGGCTGCTCAGTCACGACAGAAAGGCAATGAGGACAATTGGCGAAGGAAGTTGACCTTCGAAGTAGGATACTTCGTATACCTTAAGGTATCACCTATCCGTGGCCAACGACGTTTCAACGTCAAAGGCAAGCTAACACCTCGCTACATCGGACCATTTAAGATTTTGGACAAGCGAGGAGAAGTAGCCTATCAACTAGAGCTCCCAACATATCTCTCCGACGTACATGACGTATTTCATGTATCCCAGCTCAAGAAGTGCTTGAGAGTACCGGAGGAGCGAGTACCAATGGAAGAGCTTGAACTTCAAGAGGACCTGACTTATACGGAGCACCCTGTCCGAATTTTAGACGTAAAGGAAAGGGTCACCAGTAACAAAGTGATCCGATGGTGCAAGGTACAATGGAGCCATCACACCGAAGCTGAAGCCACATGGGAGCGTGAAGAAGACATCAAGGCAGAATTTCCTCATCTATTCTCTACTAACGAACCTCGAGGGCGAGATTCAATTTAAGGGGGGTAGATTCGTGACACCCTCATTTTTGGTTTCTGCATATATTCATGTTTCATGAAGAAAAAACATTTTAAAAGAAGTAGGAACAGAGAAAAATATCAAAAAGATAGCCAATAAGAGCCGAATCCAGTTCCCAGAGAGCGCCGAAGACAACTTCCGCGGCCTGCTGGCCACGTGCCGTGTTCGGAGCTCATCCCTGCGACGTGGGGAGAGGTCCGCCGCTAAACTGGCTACGTGGCAGGCTCGGGGCTCATATCCGCAAAGGGGGAGAGGTCCGACCCTGTGGGACACGTGTTGCTCCCGGAGCTAGCCTCTGCGGAAGAAGCAAAGGAAGTTTCACAGAACACATGTCACCTTCGGAGCTAGTCACCGCGGAAATCAGAGGACCAGTCGCGCGGGATACGTGTCGATCTCGGAGCTCATCTCTGAGGAAAAAGGAAAAGTCCAGCGCTACTTGACGCGTGGCGTTCACGGAGCTCACCTCGGAGGAAAGGGAGGTCCGGAATGGATATGTGGCACACCCAGAGCTACCTCCGGAGAGAGGAAAGGTCCGGCACTGACACGTGGCATGCACGGAGCCACCTACAAATAGAGAGGAGGTCCCGACCGCCAGGACACATGGCGCACACAGAGCTCACCTCTGAAGGAGAAGGGAGGTCTCGCTCGCTTGACACGCGGCACAACCGGAGCTCGTCTCTGCGGAGAAGGAGATACCAGGCCCCGATGGACACGTGGAGCTTCCGGAGCTCATCACCGCGGAGGTAACGAGTTCTGGAACGGTTTTTAGATTCTGTACGCCTAGAAATACCGGTATGGAGGAGAAACCGACCTGAATTCCACAATGTTACCGCACCAAATCAACTAAAGATAAGTTGTTAAGATTCAACGACAATATGAACAGAACTCTTATTCGAAGTCCAATCAGATTAGGACTCTTCTTCTCCCGATTATAAATAGAACCCAGAACCTCTGGCCGAAACCACAAACTTCTTTTCCAACTCCTGAGCCGACGACTTAGAGCCCTAGCCCCAACTCGCCGAATAAGCCATCGCCGGAGTTCAGCGAGGAAGATCGCCAGAAGAGAGCCCCAACGATCTGTCTGATCAGAGAAGGACCCCGAGGCCGAGAAGAATGTAAGGTAGGTCTCCAATACCACCTTACGACATCGTCGTGTTTTCTTTGCATCTGTTCTTCGATTCCTTTCAAACAGAAGCTTTCTCGTGGACAGATCACTTGTTGATCGGGTTGATCTAAAGACAAGGTCATCGCCACGTCCACATCTGATCCGAACACCTCTGTTCATCATAAAACCATGCAAGAACACGTACAAACCGACCTAATAAAACTAAACTGATTATAGGATAGCATGCATATGCATCATCGTATCTAGTTTAAAGCTTGTGCATGATATTGATTGCTGTGGATCTTGTATGTGCGTGATCCTGTATAGCAGGACAAGCTCAGGGAGCTGTCTACGACGAGCTGCAACAACAAGGTTTCGAGATCCAAGAGCAACCAGAACCGCAAGAACAAGGCAAGTGCTCCTTGACCATATTGATCCTATGTTTTGGGAAATACTGTTTTGTTTTGCGAAAAGGTGTGTGTGCTGAGTCAAACATGACGGGAAACCCTTTTATAGGAGTTTACTTGTTTTGGTTAAACCACCCTTGTCGCCAGGGAAGTTTATGAGTCGGGTATGGTTTTTTACTTTTAAGCTTCGCTGAGTCCATGGGATTGGGAAGCGAGATAGATGTGTCTAGCTAACTGCACTCAAAATGATAATGAGAAACTGATGTTGTTAATGAACATGGATCGGAGGGAGATCTAGGCAAGACTGGGTTTGTGAATGAGGTAGCATGAGATGGTGGTTTACTTGCTGTAGATCTAAGGACCGGTTCATGCGAGCACATGCCAGGATAACAGTGCCACCACAAGGCCAAGTATGGGTGCGGCTTAGCTGACTAATTAGGTAAGTTGCTAGATTATTATGGACCGTGGAAGGTGCGGGGAATGGGAGTCGAGTGAGGACTGCCCTGGGAACTGCATGGCACAAGAGGGGGCCGTGGGTGGGAGAATTGGAGATTCTAGGCTTCCAGTGAAACCTTAGTGAGTACATACATCTAGTAACCCCTTTGTAAAGGCTATTTTGTGATCTCTTGGCCATACAACGATGGTTGTGTACTGGTATAATGGATCTGCAGTCGCCGACGGGTGACGAAATCACAAACTTGTGGGTAAAGAGGTGCAAACTCTGCAGAGTCTAAAACTATCATGATAGCCGAGCTTACGGTCACGAGCGTCTGGCCAACTTCCATGATTAGTTAGGATGGTTATTAGATATGGTTATTGGATATGGTTATTGGATATGGTAATTGGCTATAGTTTTGGATGGTTTGGTTTTCGGGACTGTTGAGTCCGGATGATAAGATGGGTTGCATGACTGTTGAGTCATGGCAACAAGGTTAGTCTCGGTGGGAGACGAAGTTGTTTGTGAGATGAAATGGTAGCGAATACGAGATGGTATTCGTGAGATGGTAGCGAATACGAGGAGGTATTAATGAGCAAGAATGAGGTTGATTGATGACTGGTTGTGACATGGAAGGTAATGAACATAATGGAGGTATGATTGGTATTTTAATACATGTTGGGATTACATTCACTTAAAGATGAGTTGCTGTTTTATCATGTTTTTGATAAATAACTTTGCTTTCTGCAATGAGCCTTTTCATACCTACCTTGTTATGAGCTACATATCATATTTTCCCGCACTTGCTGAGTACATCATTGTACTCAAACTTGCATTATTATTTCATCATCAGCAACAGGAGAAGATTTCTATGAAGACCAAGTGGAGCATTAGGCGTGTGATCTGTTCTCAACCTTGCCTGTGGGGATGGAGTAGAGATGGAGCCACTGCTGCCTAGAATTGCTTCCGCATTAGTTAGAAGACTTCCGCTGCATAGAAATAAGACTTCCGCTGTGAGCATGAGTCCAAGACTCATGAGACATTGTATAAACTCTGTTATTCGTGGTAATATATAATCTGAATTCAGTTTGTGGAACATATGTGTATGTGTGATGAACATCCTGGGCACACATATGCATTAGTTCTCGGTTCCGTGGTTTCCCACAGAATTTAGGGCATCACAAAATCTTTGATGAGGCTCACTTGTCAAAGTTTTCTATTCACCCCTGCAGCAATAAGATGTATCAAGAACTCATAAGCAAGTTTTGGTGGACACGGATGAAGCGGGAGATCGCAAAGTGTGATACATGCCGGAGGGTGAAAGCGGATCACAAGAAACCGGGATTATTACAAGCGCTTGGCATTCCTGTCTAGAAGTGGGAGGATGTGAGCATGGACTTCATTGTCGGTTTTTACCCACCACATTTCAGAAACAAGATTCCGTGTGGGTGATCATCGACCGGCTCAACAAATTTGCCCATTTCATCCCGGAAAACACCAACTACAACGCCAAGAAGTATGCTGACTTGTACATCTCACAGACCTTGTGCTTATACGGCGTACCCTGCACTATCATCTTGGATCGGTCACTTTGTTTGTGTCTCATTTTTGGGAGAAGTTGCATGTTGCTTTGGGGATTAAGCTGATCCGTAGTTCAGCGTACCACCCGTAGACGGATGGGTAAACCGAGCAGGTAAATCAGATTTTTAGAAGATATGCTACGAGCTTGTGCTATCAACCACTGTAAGAATTGGGAGGATCACTTACCGTTAGCCGAGTTCTCGTACAACAATGGATAACAAGCCAGCAGCAAAATGGCGCCTTACGAGGCGCTATACGGGAGAAAATGCCACACACCGCTGAATTGGTGTGAGTCTGGTGAAAGGGTCACCTTCGGGATTGATCTTGTCAATAATGCGGAAGAAAAGATTCAACTGAATTAAGCGAACTTAAAAGCCGCCCAATCCCGAAAAAAAACAGTATGCGGACCGGAGAAGACGTCCTTTGCAATTTGAAGTCGGGGATCACGTGTATCTACGTGTGTCTCCAATGAAGGGCGTGAACAGATTCGGGGTAAGAGGAAAGTTGGCACCCCGATTCATCGGTCCATTCCAGATTGTAGAAAGATGTGGATCAGTTGTATACCGGCTGGAATTACTGGCGACACTCTCCGGTGTGCACGACGTCTTTCACATTTCTTAGATGAGAAAGTGCCTCAAGCTTTCAACTACCGTTCAGCTGGGAGATATTGAAGAACTGAAACCGGATCTCACTTATCGGGAGGAACCGGTTCATATTATGGATGAAAAGGCCTGAACTACACGCAACCGTACGTTGTGGTTCTACAAAGTTCTATGGAGTAATCTGTCACACCCGGTTTTTCCGAAGAATAACAAAGTGAATATCACATGTATGCCAGGATCATTTTCTCATACATGTGATGACAAATAGTGAAGCATCATTTATTACAAGCCAGGTGTCGAATATAAATAAGTCTTACATAGCAAATGTCTCGATGGACAATAATAAGTTCATCACAAGTAAATAAACTAGCAGTGGAATATTATTCTTGTGGGCTCCGTCACAGGAGTTGTCCGGGGGACTCCATGAACCTAAAAACCTTCTTCGGGTCCAAAGTCTTGATCATTATACACCACCTCATTATCTTGACCTGAGCAGCAATATAAACCAACAAATATGCAACGTTGAGTACCAATGGTACTCAGCAAGTGTGGGAAAGTTATGTCATGCATGGCTAGAACAAGGGGAGGTTGAACTCATGGTTAAAGCACTACGCAATTAATACCTATCACCTTAGCTTATTAAGCACCTATATTACTACACAGGTGAAATGGTCCCAAACTCCCATCCCATCATCATAATCAAATAACCATAACATCATTTCCAATGTTAAGCTCCCCGCTTAACATTCTCAACTTCCAAAACCATCACTCCTCTAATCATGAATAAGTCCAAGCCGCTCTTGACCGTGAGCACGGCTGTCATGACAGTTTTGACTCTGCAGAGTTTGTACCACTGTACCCACATGTAGTGATTTCATCCCCCATTGCCGGGTGGACTAAGAGAACCTCCATTATGCCTGTGGCTACGAACCACATTCACACTTCCCAGGTGTGTAGCCAGGAGATCACTACGAAGCCTTTACAAAGGGATCCACGACGAGCGTGGGCCCACTGAGGTTTCACCCCTAACAGCATACAAGAGGCTCCAACCCCGCTGCAGTGGCCCCCTCTTGAGCCTTGCGGTTCATATGGTAGTCCAGCTGACGCCTATTCCCCGCACCATCCAACACACCCATACTACGCCGGGGATACACCAAATTAATTGGCCAAGCTGCCCCATCTCAGCGTGTGGTTGGCACGGTAAAGCCAGGTTACATGTTCCATGAACCGGTCCTTAGGATCCAGGCAAGTACTAAACACAAACCCAAGTCTCGTGCACCCAGCACACAACCAAAACATCCAACTTGCCTTGATCCCTACCTCTACATAACTCACAATATCTCATTCAAGAGTATGGTAAAATAAACTGATGATCTTATATCCCAAATATCCCATTCTAAGCATGGCTAAGCATATGCATAATAATAAATGACATGATAAAATAAATCCCAACCCAAGCTACAAGGAAACAAGGTAATGCAATTCTATGGAAACATCCTAGCATGGGTTTTATATTTCAATTAACAATGCAAATAATTCTAGATACACATCCTAGCATAGGATCAAAGTGGTCAAGGACACTTGCCTCCTTCCTGCTGCTCTTGGAATGGGTAGTCCTGATCTTGGAAAGGAAGAACTTGCTGTGGAGCAGGTTCTACATCATACCATCACACATAGCAAAAGAAAAACAACAATCCATAAGACATAATTCACACTTCCACTTCATACAAACCACACATTCACATGTATAAAAGCCATTCACAAATTCTATGTGTTGTGGTTACTCTATGTGTGTTGATCTTTGGCTTACATGCACTTTTAATCATGTGTATATGATTCCTACTTTGGTATTCACATTTATACTTGCATACTATATATATGAGTTTCCAATTTAAATAAATTCCTTATATTCAATTACTACACTTTTTAGCTACCAAGTATGCATGAAAGGTATTTTCCTACTCCATATGTGTCTTCATAACTTCTACCAACCCTAAACTGAATTATTTGGATTTTGGAATCTTCATTTATCATTTTCTAATTATTTATACCTAGCTTGCTATATTTTCAAATTTACTTCCTATGCCTAAATGTGTACTTTATTATGAAAATAGTAAGATACATCATCTAAACAGAATAGGTTCTGATCCAAAATAGTTAATAATATATTTTTGAGCTTTTCCTCTGATGTAAACTATTTTACATTTATTTTTCTAATTTTCAGAATTATTCTCTACTTAAAAATGTGTCCCTCTAACTAATAAATGTGAATAATTAATTAAACAGATTCATTTCAGCAAAAATTCTATTTTTATCTCACTCCAAGGTTTTCTAAGTACTGGGAAAGTTTTTAATTCGAATTTGACAATATGTTTGTCCCACCTTTTAAATTTTAAATACTAACCACATATTCAATTTCCTAAATTTAATATCAAATAGGGTTAAAAAGGTGAACTCACCCCACTCCAGGGTCTATAATATTATTTTAAGAATTTTCAGGGGTCTAGCTACACATAACAGAGGGGTTTTTCCTAATTTTTATTAAGTCCAGGGGCTAAAACTGATTTTTAAATGAATTTACATGATTTTCTGAAGTTCCAGGGGCTAGATCAGAAGTTTCCGGGACTAGCTCTTATTTCCCGAGAACCCCAGGGGGTAGCGCGTAAGAATTCCAGTCTTTATAACGCGGGGCTGACGTGGATCGTCCGATTTAAAACAGACGGCTGAGATTATAACATTGAACCGGTACGCGAGGATTTAAACTCTACCGTCTGATTTAAAATAAACGGCGCACAAGCGGCCACGTCGCTCTGATCGAGCGCGGGCGGCGCTGCCCGGCGGCGCACGGCGGCGGGAGGCGGCGATCTCGCCGGAGAGTTTCGGATCTTCGTAAATTCTTCCTAAAACTGTTATTTTATGGCATAGATCGGTGGAGGGGAGGTCGGGGATCTCACCTCGGGGGTTTTCTTGAGCTCGGAGGTCCTGGAAAGCGATCGGCGACGAGGTCCGAGGTGAATTCACGGCGAGGCTCGTCGGCGCTTTGTTTGAGCTGCAAACCACCGAGTTTTCTGCATCTGCGAGGTTCCCTGGAGGCGGTGGATCAAGACCAGCGAGTTAGATCGGAATTTCCGAACGTAGATCGGCCAGAATTCGCCGGAGGGGCTCGGGTTCTCACCGGAGTAAAAACGGCGGATCGTGTGGAAAAAACGGGACGAGGCCGGGGTTTTTATAGACGGGGGAAGGGCGGCGTTCGGTTATGGTCGAGTTTGCGTTGCCCACGAACGGAATTCGGCTGGGATCCGCAGGAATCCGGGTCAGTTTTGATTCGGGGTGAGAGAGTCCGGCAGGGTGCGGGCGCGAGCGCGAGGAAGAAGAAAGACTGGCGGGCCCCGCATGTCAGTGGGAAGAAGGGGGCGCGCGCTGCCGCGGTCTGGCGCGGGATCAGTGGGCCGGCTGGTGGGTTTCGGCCCACTGGCCGGTTTTTTTCTGTTTTCTTTTTTTTTCTTTTTCTATTTCTTTTCTGTTTTGAGTTTAATATGAATTCCAGTTTGAATTTGAATTTTTGCAACACATGCAACATGTCCAAAAATTTTTAAACTCCTCCCTTGACAGGATTTTGGGGTGTTACATAATAACTCCCGTATTTGAAGCGACATGGGAGAGCGAAGGCTTTCATCGCGCTAACTACCCTGACTTTTTAACGTCGCACATATGGTAATTTTCCACCGTCCTCTCTCTCATTTTCACCTTATAATCTCGAGATGAGATTCCTTTAAGGGGGGAGGAATGTAAGGGCCCAAATTTTCCATTTGCTAAAAAGTGTTCATCACACCACACACACCTCATTTTAGGAAATCTTATCAACATCTTTGAGGAGCCAGTAAACACCATCAAGAAACTCATTAGGAGATAAACTCACAAAATACAAAAGTGGTATTTCCCACATGCATCACACAGGGGCTGAGCATATGAAAAACTCCTAAACTTTGCTAGGGATGCGCATGCCAAATTTCACCCTAATCCAAAAACCTTGTGAGGTATTTTTTGGTACAATTAGAAAAAGAGTACTTTGAACTTAAATTCAAATTCAAACTCCTTTCACCCAATGAATTTAAAAGTGGGATACATATTCACACTCAGCACATTTTTGTGAGCTCACACACCAATTTCCACTCCATTTGGAGTTGAACTTGACATGAGCCATTTTGGCTAAATTCAAATTAAATTTGAATTTCAGTCAAACCTTTGTTGCAAATTTGATCAAATCAAATCACACTTTGATTCATTCAAATTCAAATGGGCATTTGGATGTTTGATCAAACTAAGGGTATTAGGGTCACCAAGAATTAAGAGCAGTAGGAGGTTAATTTCTGAGGTTAAAAACTGAGGAGTGGGACCCTCCTGTCAGTCACCCGAGTGATCAACCGACTGAAGAACCGGCGCTCGGTTTATCAGGCTGTTGCAGCGCGTGCCACCGAGCAACAGCCATGGCCAGCACCTGCTTCAATCGCACCCCGCTGGAGCGGCCGCTCGATTCCCTTATCACTCCCCGGGAAGCTCAAAGGCGAGTTCATCACCTACCTCATGCGCTTCCTCGTGCTCTGTTCTGCTCCCGCGAGAAACACCACCACCGCCCCACCGCCCGCTCTCAGTATCACCGATCGCACGCCGCAACCAAACTTTGGTTGAGTGAGCTTTCCATAGCAAAAACAATCACCACGGCGTGCTCTTGCGTGCTACCTTGTCCACTCCGGCGTTGTGGGCTGCTGTTGGCCACCAATTGATGAACAGCGCCAAACGTTCGAAGTACCCCGACGCGGAACCGAAAGCGGCTCGCCATGGACAGCACGCTACAGACAACCTCACTTCCACTTCCCTACACAATAAAGGTGTGTCACCGAGTGTAGAAGGTGTAGCTGAAAGCCGTTGGCAAATAATTAACCTTAGAACTGGAATTTCCATGTATACCGAAAGCTAGTTCATTTAGCCCGAGCTCACTTTAAACTGAAATTTGGAATCCACGTAATTTTGTCGGTCGAGCTCGTTGGGCAGTAGGTTCTACACATGCTAGTGCAAAATTTAGAGGAAGAAGCAACGGAAACCGTCAAGAATCGGCCAGGATATGGCCGTTTTCCTCGCCGCAGACGCAAAACACATCGGCTCACCATCAACAGTATGTTTACCGGCATTTCAAGCTTCCAAAAAGTTTCTTTTCATGTTCCTCGTGCTCCACTGATGCTCTCCAAAAAAATTCCGACCAATTTGGTGCCGTTTAGCGTGAGACCAACCTCGCCGGAACCCTAGGTTCCGCTGTCGCCGGTGCGCACGTGTTTCCGGCCATCGTCGGCGGCTGGCGAGCCCACTGATGAGTTCAGGAGGTCGGGAAATGGAGGGGCGGCAAGTTTTGGCCCGAGAGATGGCCGGGAACTTGGTTCCAGCGAGCCTCGCCGGAGACTGCCACCGTCGGGCATGTTTGGCGCGAGGAAGAAGAAGACGGATGCGTGGGACCCACCAGCAGAGATTTAAACTTTTCCCGAATTTCAGTTTCGAGTTCAAACTTCAAACCCACATAACTTTGCCTAGGAAGCTCCAAATTGAGTGAACCAAATTTTGTTGGATTCAGCTCTCTTAGTAATTTCAACAAATCAAGTTTCACATCATGAAAACTCTTATTTCTTCAGAATTAATTCTTCAAAATTTAAAGTGTTTAGAATTTTAACTGGAGAACCCCTTGGTGATAAATTCTGAAATTTAACCAGGATGTTCATCATAATACCCCTGAGCTACAATAACAATTTCAGATCCAGTTGAGCTCATTTGATCCACCTAATAGTGTGATTAATGAAACTGTTCCAGAGAAAATGAAAAATGTCCAGAAACATTTTTCAAATTTTCTCTCAACTTGTTTAGCTCATATCTCTTGCTAGGAATCTTCAAATTATCTGAAACAAATTCCATTAGAACCCTCTAAAATCTAGTTTCCAGAAAGTCATGGCCTGCTCCATGAAAAATCTTTAGAACACCCTAAGAGCTCAAAGTAAGGCCAAATACACATTTATTTGTGCAGAGTTCAAATGAGCTTTGCTTCAGATGAAATTTGGCCAAGTCAATGTTTAGGTTGTATACACATCACAGTAAAAATTTCAAAGTCATTGGGCCTGTCTAGCTGTACTTATAGTCTTAACAATATTAACTCCAGACTCATATGCATTTAAATTGACATATACATATATTTGTCTCATGTAGTCGCTAAGGTTGAGGAGGAGCCAGAAGTTTTAGACTTCATAACTCCGGAGAAACAGCTAGCCTACGACCAGCAGCAGCAAGCCATAGCTCCGCTTATGTCAATTGAGGACTGAGTCGTGTGTTGGCCTGTTGAACAAGCTAGAACTATACCGAAGACCTACCGGATATACGAGAACCGGGAAACCGATGTAATTCGGATAGCTATTTGTTGAGGCATTGCTTGTCGTCCATAGGGTAGGTTGGGAGCTTGAGGTGTAAATCGGCTGGCGGCACTGCAGATGCGCGCGCAGAGACCTGTTCAACATTTGGCTGACGGATGAAAGGTGGTTGCGTACGACGTCCGTGGTGGTTACTGTAGGCAACATCGAGTATGGGTGTACGTGACAGGTTATTCGGGTAACACTGCAGGTGTAAATCGATTATAATCGCCTTCCCTCGCGGTCAGTGAGTACCACTTGTTCACTGTACCATGACGTATAAAGAACATGCTAGTTACATGTTAAAATGTTGCTGATTGAATGATGTACTTGATTGTTAATGACTTGTTGTAGTTTAGAGCTAATTAAAGTTCTTTTCAACCTTGGGCAAAGCACATGAGAGAAATGTGTTTCTTGTTTGATTACGGCTCTCTTATGTGCCTTAGCATGAGGTTCTCCACCACTTGTGCTGAAAACTTGAAAGTAAGGTTCAACTATTTAGGCGTGTCCTTTGCAACTTACATTCCCATTTACACTGTAACCCAGCATGTAGAAGTTTCATGTATAGGAAAGACGGGTGAGTCTTGCTGAGCCATCGTGATCACTGCTTGTGTTTGAAACGTTTGCAGAA
This sequence comes from Neostapfia colusana, assembly GCA_030760725.1. Lineage (NCBI taxonomy): Eukaryota > Viridiplantae > Streptophyta > Magnoliopsida > Poales > Poaceae > Neostapfia > Neostapfia colusana. Next base: position 33,328,564 of record JASWHV010000009.1, on the reverse strand, counting down.
TGCTATGGGGAGGAGGCTCTTGAGGAGGAGACGGAACCCCAAGAGGGCAACCCCGTCGAGTGGGAGTCGTGCATGCCACCGTGTTAGTGTGTGTGCATGCTAGTGGGAACACGTTCACGGGCTGAACGTGAACTCTTTTGCTTAGTCTACGCCCTTGAGTTTAGACTTCACGTACTTTGTTGTAAATATGTTCAAAAATGGTTTATTGTAATAAAACTTTTTCTTCCACTTTGTACCCTTTTACGTGTGTTATCCGGTGCTGTGCAACGCAGCACCCCTCAGCGTGATCGGGCTAGTCGAGGCCGTGTGGTCCTTGCACCAGGGCTGACTGTAACACCCTCAAAATTCATTCCCATGCATTGCACACATTTTTCATGTAGAGAAGCATTATAAAAGAAGTAGAAATGGAGAAAGAACTATAGAAATGGAGAAAGAACCATGGAAATGGATAAAGGAATCATAGAAATGGAGAAAGAACTATAGAAATGGAGAAAAAAACATAGAAATGGAGGAAGGATCCATAGAATGGAGAAGGGCATATAGAAATGGAGAATGGGGCATAGAAATGGAGAAAGGCAATGTAGAAATGGAGAGTGGGACCTACAAAATGGAGAGGGAATGTAGAAATGGAGTAAGTCACATAGAAATGGTGGGGAATGGAAAAAAGATAGCTGAAATGAGCCAATTCCAATTTCCCCAAATCTCCAAATTTCCCAATTCCCCAAAAAAGGGGAATTTTCCCCACATTTGGGGGATTCCCCCCCCCTTTGCTGTAGCACCAAATTAAATGGGGAAAAGTTTGTTAGGATTTAGTTCCAATTGAAGTAGGATTCTCCCCTCTCCCCCCCTTATAAATAGAACCCAAACCCCCCCTTTTTGGCCGCAGCCCTCCTCCTCTCTCCCACCTCCCAAGTCGGTGACTTGGAGGCCCTAGCCACCAACTTGCCGAGTTGCCCCCCCCCTCGCCGGAATGAGCCCCGCCGTCAAACCCCACCATCGATCCCTATCATCGAGCCCCGCCGTCGAGCCCCGCCGGCAAGCCCCATCGTCGAGACCAGCCGACGAGCCCCGTCATGCCTCGCCGTCGCCAGAAAAGAACCGACGATCTGTCCTGCCCTAATCATCCATAGAAAAATTCCCCGATTCTGCCATTGCTAATAGTAAGGCCCTGCCGCCAAGGAGGATGTGAGGTAGGTCTCCATTACCCATCTTACAACGTCGCCGCTGTTTCTACGCATCCGTTTTCTTTGCCCACTTCGAACAGAAACTTTTACGTGTGGACAGATCGTATTTTGATCAATTTTTGATGGTGGAATTGATCTAGATCTTGTGTCAAGATCATCACCACGTCCACACTTGATCCCAGCACCCTTGTTCATCATAAAACCCAATGAAAGACCATTAAAACATGCAAGAACACATACAAACTGGTTTAATAAAACTGCACCATAGGATTTGCATTCATCTACCCCATTGCATCATGAGTAAAGTTTGTGCATGATGATTGATTGCTGTAAATTTTGTATGTGCGTGATCGTGAGTAGAAGGACAAGCTCAAGAGGCCATCTACAAGGATCTACAGCGCCAAGATTTCGAGACGCTCGAACAACAGGAACCACGGGAGCAAGGCAAGTGCCCCTTGACCATATTGATCCCATGTTTTGATACTGTTTTGTTTGCGAAAACTCATATGCTTGAGTCAACTTGACGGGACACCCTTTTATAGGAGTTTACTAGTTTTGTTAACCAACCTTGTCTCCGGGAAAGTTGATGAGACGGGTATGGTCGTTTTTCCTTTTTGCTTCGCTTAATTCACGGGATACGGGAAGCTAAATTAAAACATGTCTAGCTACTGCACTCATAATAATGATGATGAGAACTTGATGATGTTAATGAGCATGGAATAGATCTAGGCAAGCTTGGTTTGTGAATGTTGCTGGATGAGATGGTGGAACTTGCCGTAGATCTAAGGACCGGTTCATGCGAGAATATGCCAGGAAAACAGTGCCACCACAAGGCCAAGTATGGGTGCGGCTTAGCTGATTAATTAGGTGTGTTGCTAGCTTGTTATGGACCGTGGATGGCGCGGGGAATGGGAGTCTAGGAGGACTGCCCTGGGAACTGCATGGCACAAGAGGGGGCCCGTGGGTGTGAGAATGGTGATTCGAGCCTGCCGGTGAAACCCCAGTGAGTCCATACATCTAGTAGCCCTTTTGTAAAGGTTATTTTGTGATCTCTTGGCCATACACCGATGGTTGTGTACTGGTATAATGGAGGTTCTGCAGTCGCCGACGGGTGATGAAATCACAAACTTGTGGGTAAAGTGGTGCCACCTCTGCAGAGTGTAAAACTATCATGATAGCCATGCTTCCAGTCACAAGCACCTGGCCAAGTTCCATGATTAGAGGGAAAACATGGGATGGTTATTCGGTATGGTTGTGGTATGGTCATTGGGATTGGTTTTGGGACTGTTTTGAGTTATGACATTGAGTTTTGTTTCGCTTATATGAGTATGAGATGGTTATGAATGTTTATGAGTATGAGATGAACTTAAGAAAGATTAATGGCTGAATGAGACTTGATAAGTGGTGAACTATGATGAGAAAATGTTGCTGAATTACTTGGTCATGTTGGGATAAATTTCACTTAGAAATAGTTGCTGTTTTTATCATGTTTGTGAAATAACATTTGCTTGCTGCAATAAGCCTTTTTATTTCATACCTTGTTGTAAGATACATGTCATACTTTTCCCACACTTGCTGAGTATGACATGTACTCACCCTTGCATTCCCACATATACATCAGCTACAGGAGAAGAGTACTTTGAGGACCGTGTGGAGTACTAGGCGTGTGAACTACCGTCAACATGCCTGCGGAGTTGAAGTTGGAGCCTGCTGTTTTAGTCACTTTCCGCTGTCGTTTAGAGACTTCCGCTGCAAGAATAAGATAGACATTCATGAGTGAGACAATGAGTCGATATAATAAAGTACTTATACATTATTCGTACGTGGTTATATTCTGAATTCAGTTTGTGGAATACATGTGTATGTGTGATGAACATCTTGGGCACACATATGCATTCACTTGGTTCAATTTTCAGAACCGGGTGTCACAGATTGGTATTAGAGCCACGTTGACCATAGGACGCAAGCCTAGGTAGAATGGAGACTCTAAAACACATAGGCACACCCCTCTAAACTGATATTTTCAAAAATTGCTTGCTGCGGCACCTTACTTGTCAACTCACCCACCGCAAAGTGCTATTTTAAGCCCCTCCATTTCTCTTCTTTTGGACAGCAACACTTTTGCTTCACTCCTCCATAGTTTCTGAAGTTTTGGAGTTATTTCGTCCTTCTCTAAAGTTTCTCATGTCTTATTTATAGATGCCGGTGACCAGGAGCACAGCACGCATAAGAACTCGTCCACCACCACGTGGGTGTGCTCTTAACCCCATTGAGGTGTCCGATGGACCATATTGGGAAGAAGTGAAGACGGAACCTCATGATGAAGATGAAGTCAATAGCTATATGCATGAGGAATAGGATCCGGAAGAGGTGGAACCATTCAAATACGATATGGAGGATGATCCACAAGAACAGTATTTGTACGCACCTCAGGAGGAGTTTCACGCGGGCTTACACCCCGTGGAGCCTCACGAGACTATGATGGGATTGATGAACCCGAGGAGGAGCCACCCCTTGCTGAGACCAATAATGAAGGTGATGAATGGGCCAACCATTCAGTTCAAAATATTCGGTCCGACGGAATGGAAGGAGGACACATATCTAGGGAGCTCAAGGAATTTCTGGATTGCTGTAGCTTATACCCGGAATATCTTCTCAAGAAAGTCCCTCATCTCGGACATGAAGAGTGGAAGGCTGACGTAACTATCCTATCTAACGGTAGGGTTGTCACCCGGAACTTCACACCCACATGGAAAGCTACAAGGGCAGAAGCTATTGATGATGCTGCATGGGATGCACTCACCGGACTGTGCTACGCCTTCCATGGGCAGCTTGAGGACACAACTTTTGAGCTGCATCCGTATCGGAAGAGTGGTACAAGGGGGATCATTGGACCCCATGTAACAGCTCTTTCCATCCCACAAGCTTCTGACAAGTCTCAGAGGTTGCTCGTGGAGTTAGGAAACCGCTACGCGAGTGCACAAGAAGAGATCCGTTATCTCCGCAAGAAGCTGTATTTGCTGGAGAAACAAGAGGAGACTCGTGCCAACGCGGGAGCGAATGGAGCACCAGCGCCATCTAACCCTACATGGACTGCCGACTCGCCATGGCATGCGCCCATGTATGGACCACCTCCATCACACGGCGAGAACAGCACCGATTCACATGATTAAGTATAGGGTTCCTATTGAATAAGCTGTAATAGGAAAGTTTCGATCGGAGTAGCTTGAATAAGAGTGGTGTGTTGAACTTTTGTGATGATTGCTTGGTTTGTGTGCTGATGTGAGTTGTGGGACGCTTCAGCGAATGTCCACATCCACACATAGTGGAGAGATGTGAGATGCGTCGGCACGTGTTCACATCCTCATATAGGCTGGAATTAATAAAAAAGATATTTAGTTCATACACCTTGATGCATATAGTTGGGGGGATCAATCTAAACTTCTATTTTCTATTCTACTCTACTCTCTCTTATAGATGGTGAGGGAAAACGCCAGCCGTCAAAGGAGGAATGCTCATGGCAACAATGAACCACAAGAGGATGGCAACGTTGAAGTTCCTGAAAATGCTAACCCCGGGGCTGATGCAAACAACCTTGAACGGTTGATGGCTATGCAGAATCATCTCATGCAAACTATGATACAAACGTTGGGACAGCTGCAAGCCAACAACAACAACAATCCTAACCCCGTTCCTGCATCCCCACCGCCACCACCGCCGGCTCACAACAGATTGGGAGAGTTCATGAGGACTAGGCCGCCTACTTTTGCACAAGCTAATGATCCCATGGAGGCTGATGATTGGTTCAAGTCCATGGAAAAGAAGTTTGCTATTGTTCAGTGCAATGATCAGGAAAAAGTTCTCCTCGCATTGCACCAACTTATGGGAGCAGCCGCTGACTGGTGGGACACTCTTTGCAATGCTCATGTCAACCAGGAGACTATCACTTGGGCTGAATTCAAGGAGAGTTTCCGCTCTCATTATGTCCCTGCTGGAGTCGTGATGCTTAAAAGGCAAGAGTTTGAAGGTCTCTGCCATGGAAGGAAGAGCGTGAATGAGTACCTCAACAAGTTCACTCAGCTGACGAGGTATGCTCCAGAAGATGTCAACTCGGATCAAAGGAAGCAATACTTGTTCATGAGAGGATTGAACAATGAGATCCAAGTTCAGCTGCTCAACAACGATTATGCAAACTTCCAGAAGTTTGTTGACAAAGCTATAGTGGTTGAGAGCAAGATCCGTGAGATCGAGCAAGAGGGAAAGAGGAAGATGCCATACCAGACACAAGGGAGCAATGCACGTCCCCGTTTCATGCCACCAGCTACACCACAGTATGGCTCGTCCGCTTCGACATTCCGCCCTGCAAATCCACCTCGCCCTAATCAACTACCGCAGCAACGTCCTATTATGCAAGCACCTCGTATGCCTTTGTCTCCTGGCCCCGTCCCAACATGGGCGCCTATGCTCAAGACCAGCCTCACCCCAACATTCCTGCTGTTTTGGGCAACGAGGCATGCTTTTCATGCGGAGAGGCGGGACACTTTGTAAGTCAGTGCCTGAAGATAGGCCTTGGACAGCCTACCAACGCACCAAAACAGAACCCACGACCGAATGGAGGATCTACGCAAGGTAACCGTGGGCAGCAAAGCTATGCTCGTGGCAACGTGAATCATGTCTCCGCTGTGGAAGCACAACAAGCTGAGGACGTCGTGATTGGTATGTTCCTTGCCAACTCCAACCGAGCCACTGGTTTATTTGATTCCGGAGCATCACATTCATTCATATCATCCAAGTATGTAGCCAAGTATAATCTGCCCATATCACACATGAAACACACTGTTGGTTAATTCTCCCAGTGGAGAGATGAGGACTAATATAGTATGTCCAAAATTAAACCTTAAAATAAGGGGGTAGACTTTCTTGCCAACCTTATTGTCTTGGATTCCCAAGGGATTGACATAATACTTGGAATGGATTGGTTAAGCAAGCACAACAGAGTGATTCAATGTGCTGAGAGGAGCGTGCAGTTGACAAATGAGCACGGTACTCGTATTGAGTTCGAGTCAGCCCAACCGGCAACCGAGAAGGTAGCATTGAACCACGTCGAAGAAGCAACATTGGAAAGCATTCTGGTGGTTCAAGAATTTTCAGATGTGTTCCCGGAAGAACTTCCAGGTATGCCACCTGACCGGGACATTGAATTTGCCATTGATTTAGTACCTGGAACTTCACCTATAGCGAAGAGGCCATATAGGATGCCTGCTAATGAATTAGTGGAGCTCAAGAAGCAAATTCAGGAGAAGCTAGAAAAGTGTTTTATACGCCCAAGCTCGTCACCATGGGGAGCCCCCATGCTCTTGGTAGACAAGAAGGATGGCTCACAAAGGATGTGTGTGGATTATAGGTCTCTCAATGAGGTGACGATCAAGAATAAATACCCGCTGCCCCGTATAGAAGACCTGTTTGACCAAATGAAAGGTGCCCGAATTTTCTCCAAGATTGATCTTCGGTCGGGATACTTCTAGCTGAAGATTAAGCCCTCCGACATACCCAAGACTGCATTTCGAACGCGGTATGGTTTATATGAATATACCGTTATGTCTTCTGTGTTAACAAATGCACCCGCATACTTTATGTACCTCATGAATAAGGTCTTCATGGAGTACTTGGACAAGTTCATCGTGGTTTTCATCAATGATATCATGGTGTATTCGAAAAGCGAGGAAGAACATGAAGAACACTTGAGATTGACATTGCAGAAACTGCGAGAGCATCAATTGTATGCTAAGTTCAATAAGTGTCAATTTTGGCTAAAGGAGATATCATTCCTAGGCCACATCATATCCAGAGGAGGAGTATCGGTTGATCTCGGAAAAGTGGGAGATGTTTTGAAGTGGAATCAACCACAGAATGTAAGAGATATTGTAAGGGCCTCAGTTTTTGACACACACTTGCAGTGTTCATCACCACACCACACACCTCATTTGAGGAAGAATGATGAACACAAATGAAGAGCAAGTAACAATTATCAACATGCTCATTAGAGAACAAACTCACACATTGCAAAAGTGGTATTTCCCACATGTGATATAGATGGGCTGGACATATGAAAACTCCTACACTTTACTAAGGATGTCCATGCCAAGTTTCACCCAAATTCAAAACCTTTTTGAGGTCAGTTTGGGTATAGTTAGGAAGAGGGCAGTTTGAAACCATATTCAAATTTAAACTATTTTTATCCCATGAATTTAAAAGTGGAAGGCATATTCTTACTCAGCACATTTTTGTGAGCTCACACACCAATTTTCACTCCATTTGGAGTTGATCTTGACATGAGCTAAGGGGGAGAAATTCAAACTTTATTTGAATTTCAAACTGAACTTGTGCTGAAATTCATTCAAACCAAACCTCATTTGAACTTTGATCAATTCAAACGGCTCATGGGTGAATAATTTGAATTGCCAAGGGTAGTATGGGGTTCACTGTTTACAACAGTGATTAGGAGTAAATTTCAGAGGTTAAAACTGGAGGTGGGACCCACATGTCAGCCACTGCTCAGATCAAACCGACTGAGACTTTTTCACTCGGGTCGCCAAGCCGCAGCGGTGATCGCCACCGAGGGCAGCCGCCGCGCCAGCAGCTGCTTGCCCACGCGCGGGCGTGAGGCGGTGCAGAGCCTTCTTAAGGCGCCTGCCCCCCCCTCCTCGGCCGAGGCACCATCGTTCTTCCCCGCAAGAACTCAGCGCCGGCCGAAAACTTCCGCAGCTCGGACTTGATCGGAGAACACCGATCGCAGCTCCCTCCGTCCACTCCAGAGCCCCAGCAAGGTACTAGAGACCTTCCTCCGTCCTCCCCGTTGCTAGAATTCAGTTGAAACCGAGTGATATCGGCTGTGCCGAAAGATCAAATTCGGGACTTGGAACCGCCGCACCTCGGGCTCTCGTGGACAGCTCAACCAGGGCGTTGTCACGCCCGAGCCAAGGCACCCTCGGACGCGCGGGTGACCGGTGCTGCTCATCCCCGAGCCACAGCTCGAGTGGTTGCTCACCGGCGGCGAATTTCCACTTTTCCCCTTTCTGTGTGCAGAACGACCTTCGGGTATGATTCTGTTTAATTCGTGCTCTAGAAAGGATTAGAGGGCCTCAGGCCGCTCTCACACGAGATAGACACGGTAACGCGCAAGTTTCCTTCACAACTCTGGGCCGGAGAACCTCTGTGCCCGGCGTAATTTGAGGTCTACTAATGGCGGAACGAACGGGCGGCATCAGGAGCACGGTGAGGACCTATTTCGGGCCTTCCCCGAGCTGCCTCGAGTTCATGTAGACCTTCTCTAAGGTCCACTGATGCTCCCCGACCGATTTCCCAAGTAGCTGAGGTGCTAGGGTAGTCAGCCGACATGGCCGAAGTCGTTCTGAGGTGGCGGCTCGTCGCCGACCATGCTCCAGCCGTTGTCATGAGCAGCTGACACTCGGATCCTGTTCCCCGAGTAAAAGTAGGCAGGGGCGGCTAGAATCGAGAAGTTTGGAGCTGTACAGCAGCCAGCGGCGAGCTCTCCGGCGAGATCCCTCGGCGGCGGGGCGCGGATGTCGCGAGGTTGAAGAAGGGGGTGGACCCCAGCTGTCAGCGGGAGATATTTTGAATCGGGATCCGGCTACGGCCGGGATCGGGTGTGCTGGCGCGCAAAATCCTTGTGGGCCGCGATGTGCCATCGCCTAGGCGTGCGACGCGTGTCCCCTGGGCCCACGCGCGAGTTTAAACTTTTCCCCGATTTTCAGATTTCCTTCAAACTTCAAATCCTCATAACTTTGGCTAGAAAGCTCCAAATTGAGTGAACCAAATTTTGCTGGATTCAGCTCTCTGAGCATTTTCCAGAAAATCAAGTTTCACTTCATGAAATTCCTTATTTCTGCAGAATTAATTCCTCAAAATTTAAACTGTTAAGAATTTTAACTGGAGAATCCTTTGGAGGAAAATCCTGAAATTTTGCTGGGATGTTCACCAAAATATCTCTGAACTACCATAAAAATTTCAGATCCATTTGAGCTCATCTGATCCACCTAATGGTGTGATTAGTGAAACTGTTCCAGAGAAAATAGAAAATGTTCAGAAACATTTTCAGAATTTTCTCTGAAATTATTTAGCTCATAACTTTAGCTAGGAACCTTCAAATTAAGTGAGACCAACTCCATTAGAACCCTCTGAAAATTTAGTTTTCAGAAAGTTATAATTTGCTTCATGAAAATTCCTAGAACACCCTAAGAGTTCCAATTAAGGTCAAGGACATAATTAATTGTGGAGGGCTCAAATGAGCTTTGCTGCAACTAAAACTTGACCAAATCTCTGTTTAGGTTGTAACCAAGCCACAGTAAAAGTTTCACAGTCATTAGGTCTGTCTAGCAATGGTTATAGACTTCACAACTTCAAAGTTAATACAAATGCATTTAAATTGATACATATATTGTTCTTGTCATGTAGTCGCTAAGGTCGAGGAGGAACCCGAAGTCCTAGACTTCGTTACTCCGGAGGAATAGCTAGCCTACGACCAAGAGCAGCAAGGCAAGCTCCGGTTTGCATTAACCTTTTTACAAATTTTTATTGTTTTGAGCATATACTTGTTTCCTTTATTCTGTGCATTAGAGTCTTGTTTGGAAGCCCCACTGCATAGCCAAGAGAACCATGGGTTGGGTTTAGGATTGCAAACCCTGTTAGCTACTGCATTGCTAGGATAGAGTAGGATTCGGTACAAGTCGAGTAGTTGGAACTACTCGCGAGAATAGGCTAGAGGCACATTGCTCGGGTAGAGATAGCACATGATACACATGGCAGGAAAATGAGACCGAGCGGAGAGTAAGGGCAGCAGGACTTTGGGGCCTGTGTGCTGTAGCTCCGCTTGTGTCGATTGAGGACCGAGCCGTGTGCGGGCCTGTTGAACAAGCTAGAACAGTACCGAAGACCTACCGGCTATATGGGAACCGGGAAACTGATGTAACTCGGGTAGCTGGGTATTGAGGCATTGCCCGTCGTTCAGAGGGTAGGTTGAGAGCTCGAGGTGTAAATCGGCTGGTGGCACAGAGATGCGCGTGCAGGGACCTCTTGCTCGGGACGATGGGACCGGTTCAATATTCGGCTGACGAGTGAAAGGTAGTTGCGTACGGCGTCCGTGATGGTTGTTGTAGGCAACATCGAGTACGGGCGTACGTGACGGGTTGTTCGGGTAACCCTGCAGGTGTAAATCGATTATAATCGCCATCCCTCGCAGTCAGTGAGTACCACTTGTTCACTGTACCGTGACGTAGAAAGAACAGGCTACTTACATGTTAAAATGTTGCTGATTGAAAGCTGGACCTTGATTGTTAATGATATGCTGTAGCTTAGAGCTAACTAAAGTTCTTTTCAACTTTGGGCAAAGTACATGAGAGAAATGCGTTTCTTGTTTGATTGCGGGTCTCTCATGTGCCTTAGCGTAAGGTTCTCCACAACCTGCTGCTAAAACTTGAAATTAAGGTTCTACTAATTAGGCGAGTCCCTGCAACTGATTTTTACCTCATGTAACCCATTACCCTCATGTAGAAGTTCCATGTTTAGGTGAGACGGGTCAGACATGCTGAGCCTTCATGCTCACTGCTTGTGTTTGAAGCTTTTGCAGGGCTCTATGAGGAAGGGACTCCCGAAGAGGAGACGGAACCCCAGGAGGGGAACCCCATCGAGTGGGAGTCGTGCATGCTGCAGAGTTAGTGTGCGTGTGTGCTAGCAAGGACACGTTCGAGGGCTGAACGTGCACTTGATGCTTAGTCTACGCCCGCGAGTGTAGACTGAACTTATTTTGATGTAAACATGTTCATAACTTGTTTATGTAATAAAATTTCGCTTCCGCTTTGTACCTTTGACGTGTGTTATATGGTGCTGTGCAACGCAGCACCACTCAGCGTGATCCTGGCTCGATAGGACCAAGGGGGTCGTGTCAGCATTGGTATCAGAGCTCGCTTGAGGTTTAACACAGTACAAAGGTCTTCTTTTTCAAAAATCCAGTGAGGAACGAGTTAATAGCCCGTATAAGGATGTTATTAGCATAACACAAAGTGGCATATTAATTTATTTGTTATGTCGGAAAATCGTGCATCTCGGGACGTTCATGTCTTGGGGGGTGCACGTAAGCGCTGTCCACCAGTGCGCACAAGCTGAAGGGTGGAGCCCCACGGGTGGCAGGTAACCCGACCCGCTTTGATATCCTCTACGACTCTCCATGTCGTTTGGGGCATTCGAGCAACGTCTATCCCTGGCGTGTGTGGTGCAACTTGGGAGACCCCGTCACGTGGTCTGAAACGTGAACACGTAGCTCAAGGCGTGTTTGGCTTGAGAACATCCGGGCGAGTGATGACGGCCGGGTGTACAAACTGTATGGATTCCGGGCTCGGTGTGCAACCGAGTCTGATGATTGTTTGAGTTTCTGCAGGTAGCCTAACCACGAAACGGTAGACGTGTAGCATCCGTGTGCGAGTGACGTTTAGTGCCACTGAAGTAAAGAAGCCGGCTAAGTCCGGTATAGGTTTTCTTTGTGAGGACGTAGTACCGACATAATTTGGTGACGCATCGACGTCACACCCCACTAAATGAACAACTTCATTGTAAAACTTGAAAGTTTTGATCCAAAGTAGTAAAACATGATGTAACTCCTTCCCTTGTACAGGATATTCAAAGTTAACAAGTTTTCAACTTATAGGATGTTAAGGACAGAGCACTCTGTTTTCAGCTGAATCAAGGCTGGAGTTAATCAGAGGTTATAGGTTGAGTTCTTTCGCGGTTGGGGTCGTATGATACATTTCTGGAAAGCTTTGGAAGAGCTTTACAACTTTTCTGTTGAGTTCCAGAGGTGTTTCATCCCTTAACCACTCGAAAAATGCAGTAGAGTTGAAACTGTCCAGAAAACAGGACAGAGCAAAGACTCTCTGTAAACTCTCTGTAAAATAAGCATAACTGCCTGTATAAAAATCCAAAAATAGAAAATGAGGTAGTTCTGGAAAGCTTATGAGATGGGTTACAACTTTGTAACATAAAGTTTTGTCAGATTAGGAACATAAGTAACTGGGATTCTTGGATCAAATCAGTACCTAAGGCAGGGAGGTGCTGTCCAATTGTTTCCAGAAATTCTGTTAACTTTGACATCTCATAACCTTTGAACCAGGACAGATCTTAGGCCAAGCAAATACTGGCTGGAAAGCTATTGAAGTTAGCTTCAACTTTTATGTTGAGCTCCAGGACTGGTTTTGCTTTTTACCTGGCCTAAATCAGGTTGAAATGGAAACTGGTCAGGGCTGTCATGGGAACAGCAGATCAGCAGTCAAATTTGTTTAAAAATTTGAACTATGTTTCCAAGTGTTATGGGTTCAATGACATATATTATGTTATAACTCAATGGTTTACTATTTAAATAAATATTTGACATTTCTCAAATATATTTTTACAGATGGCAGCAGATAAACAGTTGGAGAACGGGTGGGTAGTTTCCCACTGTTCTGACCGTAGCGGCTACCCGGAAGCATTGTGGCAAATGCTCCAATATTTCGGGTACAACCAGATGCCGCAATACTTCGCCAAGGAAGAAGGCGAAGAGGGGAACAAGACGTGGACGATCCATGTCGAGGTTCCTGCAGGACCTACGCCACCCGGTTGGGTGCCATTCACCGTCACGGTGAGAGGAAGACAACCGGAAGGGATGTGGCAAGTGGCAGCCCGCGACACTATGTCACGTTTCTGCCAACTACACGTGCAGGCTATGGAGGGCACTCCGTACGCACTCGTTCTGGTGGAGGGACGAGCCCAGCATGTGTGGGAAGAGAGGTACCGGGCAGCAACAGACCCGAGTTGCCCAAGGTACAACCCCGCGGAGGCAAATCTCAGCCTCCAGATGAGGGCGGGAAACACCGTGATGGACAGCCAAGCTGTTCATACGGAGCATCTCGCCACAAAGCTCAAGGAGAGCACAAGCCGTGGAGATCATTTCGAGAGTGCTCACAGCGCACTCCGCAATGTGCTCCTTCCGACGATCAAGCGACTGAATGAACAACACAATCAGTTGCGTCGTCTGGAGAAGGCAAGGAAGAAGAGCCGTGTTGACATCGCGGCGTTGCAAGAGCTGGTACAGACCCTAACCCAGCAGAATGAGGACCTTGCTCAAGAGCGGGACGACGCTATTGAGGAAGGACAAGGCTGGGAAGAGGACTACAACCAAGCTATGGACGAGGTGCATGCTTTGCAGGACCTCGTGACCCCGGTATTAGGCGTACCGGTAGTCTTGGGTCTTCCAGCAATGGGAGAACCCGGGATGGGAGAAGAGGTGGTAGACCCAGAGCCACCAGCAGAGGTACCAGAGGAGGACGACCCACAGGAGGTCGAGTTCTACTCCGAGTAGGGGTTACGGTTGCCAAGTAGGGCAGCTAGGGTAGCGTAACCCAACTTTTGTAATCGGTGGCATGTCGTGTAGACAGTAGCGTATGTATAGGTAGTGACGACATGAGCACGACCTCTCGGAGATCCGAGAATAATGTATCTTGTATAAAGTTTCTGCTTTATCAATATATGTGAATGTTGTGCAAATTAATCATGTGTCACTTCAATACCTACTGTTGCGTATGGAATATTAAGTAAGACATGTGCTGATTGCTGCTGTTTTGAATTTCAGAATGGCGCGTACTCGTGCCAACCCTGACGTTGGGGGTACCAGTCAAGGGGGAGAGACCTCCCAACCACCTCCCGAGGACTCCTCGGGACAGCAGCAGCAACAGCAACAGCAAACACCGCCACCGCCACTGCCAACGGTTACATTGGCCGACATCGTCGCGGCAATGGCGGGCTCGCATCAGCAGCACACAGAGTTGCTGCGGACTCTCATCGCCAATACGTCTCGCCCAGAGAGACGTCAAGATCGTGAGGAGCGCCAACAGAGCTCCTACTCCGACTTCCTGGCGACTCATCCCCCTGTATTCTCAAGGGCGGATGAACCACTTGACGCGGACAACTGGCTCCGCGCCATAGAAATGAAGTTCGGGCTGCTCCAGATCAGCGAGCAGCGCAAGACTCAGTTCGCGGTCCAGCAGCTCCAAGGATCCGCGAGCGCTTGGTGGGCCAACTTCTGTGCTTCACAGCCCACCGACCGAGTGATGACCTGGGCGGAGTTCCGGACGGCCTTCAGGGCCTATCATATACCGCCAGGTCTAATGAAGAGGAAGATGCAGGAGTTCTTGCACCTGCAGCAAGGGAGCCGGAACGCGCTGGAATACTCCAGAGCGTTCAACGATCTCGCGCTCTACGCGTCGTATCACGCGGATACAGACGAGAAGCGGCGAGACCATTTTTACCAGGGGCTTAACCCGCTCCTGAAGGACAAGTTGGCGATGTTCAATCGCGGCAGCCTCAATGACATCATTGACGCCGCGATTGTTCAGGAGGACTCCGGTAAGGAGTTGGCGGCGGCAGAGCGAAAGCGAAGCGCGCCGCAGAGCAGTGGAGAAGGAGGCGGTCCTTCTCAGAAGTTTCGTATGGTGAATCACCCACCATCAGGTCCACGCTGGCAACCACCACAGCGGTCGATGCCGTTCCGCAGTCGGCCGTACTCTTCACCGGCATTCCGGCCGGCACTGCCAGCACCACCGCAACCACAACAGCAGCAACGGGCGATGCCGCGTGCGTTTGCACCTCAGCAACGCATGCCGGGCTTTCGTCCACCGAGCACTCCACCAGCAGCGGCCACATGTTACAAGTGTGGTCGTCCGGGACACTTCGCGAGCAGTTGCCCGGAGAGGCAAGGCGGCGGAGTGGCACCGCAGTTTCCGGGGAGGAATCAACCCCGGAACCCTACTAATGCGCGGCGGGCAAACCCTAGGCCCGGCACTGTCCACCAACTTGCCATTGAGGACGTGCCGGAGGGCGAGCCAATGCTTGCGGGTATGTTCCAACTACACCAGCATCCCGCTATAGTACTGTTTGATTCAGGCGCCACGCATAATTTTATTAGCCAAGCTCTCAGTGCTAAACACAGTTTGCCAATACTACCCACCGATAGTCCATATTTAATTTGTTCACCGGGTGGGAGGATTTCAGCAAGCGTAATGGTCTCCAAAGCACCATTATGCTTAGCGGGTAGAGTGTACCCCACGTCTCTCATTATCTTAGAGGGACAGAAGGTCGATGTCATCCTAGGGATGTCGTGGTTAACCCGCCACGGCGCTGTTTTAGACACCGTCCTTCGAGTCGTGCACTTAAACTCAGAGGTGCACGGTTCTCACTCATTATTTCTGGACAGTCCGGAAATAAAACTTCCAAGTGTCTATCAAGCCACAACCATCAGATTGGAAGATATTCCAGTAGTCCGAGAATTCCCGGACGTATTCCCGGATGATTTGCCGGGGATGCCACCCGATAGAGAGGTGGAGTTCAAGATTGAACTTGCACCGGGAACCATGCCAATATCCCAAAGGCCGTACAAAATGGCGCCCAAGGAGTTGGCTGAACTGAAGACTCAGCTCACGGACCTTCTGGAGAAGGGTTTTATTAGGCCGAGCTCCTCCCCATGGGGCTGTTCGGCACTATTTGTCAAGAAGAAGGATGAGACGTTGTTGCTTTGCGTGGACTATCGTCCATTAAATGCCGTAACCATCAAGAACAAGTACCCGTTGCCACGGATCGACATGTTGTTTGATCAGTTGGTCGAAGCAAAGATCTTTTCCAAAATGGATTTAAGATCCGGGTACCACCAGATTAAGATAAGGGCGGAGGACATTCCAAAGACGGCTTTCTCGACGAGGTACGGACTTTATGAGTACCTGGTCATGTCCTTTGGCCTCACCAATGCTCCAGCTCACTTCATGTACTTGATGAACTCGGTATTCATGCCGGAGCTGGACAAGTTTGTCGTGGTCTTCATCGACGACATCCTGGTATATTCCAAGTCGGAGGAAGATCACAAGAAACATCTGCGTATAGTCTTGCAACAGCTGCGGGATCACAAGTTATACGCAAAATTCAGCAAATGCGAGTTTTGGATATCGCAAGTGCCTTTCCTCGGGCATATCATCTCAGCGGAGGGTATCGCTGTGGACCCGAGCAAGATCACGCAAGTGCTGAATTGGAAATCCCCGAGAACTGTTCATGAGGTACGGAGTTTCCTCGGACTCGCGGGATATTATCGGAGGTTCATTCTGAACTTCTCGAAGATTGCCAAGCCAATGACGGAGCTGCTGAAGAAGGCTACCAAATATGTTTGGAGTCCAACATGTGAAGCAGCATTCAAGGCTTTAGTCAAGCACCTGACATCAGCACCGGTTTTGGCGCAGCCAGACACAACAAATCCGTTCGATGTGTACTGCGATGCATCCGGCATTGGGCTCGGGTGTGTGCTGATGCAAGACCGAAGAGTGGTCGCGTATGGATCACGGCAGCTTAGAAACCATGAGCAAAATTATCCAACTCACGACTTGGAGCTCGCTGCCGTGGTACTTGCACTAAAGATGTGGAGGCACTACCTACTCGGTAACCTTGTACATTTATATACCGACCACAAAAGCATCAAGTACATATTCACTCAGAAGGAGCTGAACATGAGGCAACGAAGATGGTTAGAACTGATAAAGGATTACGAGATAGAGATCCATTATCATCCGGGCAAGGCAAACGTAGTGGCAGATGCGCTGAGCCGCAAGTCACACGTCAACAATCTGACCATCACACCGTTGGAAGAGAGCGAACCACCACTACATGTGATTCCACACGGAGCTCTCTACAACCTAGCTTTGATCCCCACCATCCGTGAAGAGATAGCGGCAGCCCAGAAGAATGACAAGGGCATGTCACATTTGCAGAGACGTGTAGACAGTGGGGAGTTGAAATGTTTCCGGAAGGACGGAGACGGCGTCCTATGGTTCAAGGACCGGATCGTCGTACCCCGAAACCCGAAAATCTTTGATGAGGCTCACTTATCAAAGTTTTCTATTCACCCCAGCAGCAACAAGATGTATCAAGAACTCAGAAGCAAGTTTTGGTGGACAAGGATGAAGCGTGAGACTGCAAAATACGTGTCCAAGTGTGATACATGTCGAAGGGTGAAGGCAGACCACATGCGGAAACCGGGACTGCTGCAACCACTGGGCATTCCTGCCTGGAAGTGGGAGGACGTGAGCATGGATTTCGTCGTCGGTTTACCCACCGCCTTACAGAAACATGATTTGGTGTGGGTGATCGTCGATCGGCTCACCAAAGTTGCCCATTTCATCCCGGTCAACACCAACTACAACGCCAAGAAGTACGCTGAACTGTACATCTCACGGATCCTATGCTTGTACGGCGTACCCCGTACTATCATATCGGATCGGGGCACCTTATTTGTGTCCCGTTTTTGGGAGCAGCTGCACGCTGCCTTGGGGACGAAGCTGATCCGTAGTTCAGCCTACCACCCACAGACGGATGGGCAGACCGAGCGGGTAAATCAGATTCTAGAAGACATGCTACGAGCTTGTGCTATCGACCACGGTAAGAATTGGGATGATCACTTGCCGTTAGCCGAGTTCTCGTACAACAATGGGTACCAAGCCAGCATCAAGATGGCGCCCTACGAGGCGCTATACGGAAGAAAATGCCGCACACCGTTGAACTGGTGTGAGTCTGGCAAAAGGGTTACCTTCGGGATTGACCTTGTCAACAACGCGGAAGAAAAGGTTCGACTAATTCAAGCGAACCTAAAAGCCACTCAATCCCGTCAGAAACAGTATGCGGACCGGAGAAGGCGCCCATTACAATTCGAAGTTGGAGATCACGTATATCTACGGGTGTCTCCAATGAAGGTCGTAAACAGATTTGGGGTGAGAGGAAAGTTGGCACCCCGATTCATCGGTCCATTCCAGATTACTGAAAGATATGGATCAGTGGCATACCGGTTGAAGTTACCAGAAGCACTTTCCGGTGTGCATGACGTCTTTCATGTTTCCCAGCTGAGGAAATGTCTCAAGCTATCAACTACCGTTCAGCTGGAAGACATTGAAGAACTGCAACCGGATCTCACCTATCGGGAGGAACCGGTGCAGATTATTGATGAAAAGGCCCAAACCACACTCAACCGTACGTTGTGGTTCTACAAGGTTCTATGGGGTAATCACTCCATGGACGAAGCGACATGGGAGAGCGAAGAATTCCTTCGCACTAACTACCCCGACTTTTTCACGTCGCATATCCGGTAATTTTCCACCGTCCTCTCTCTCATTTTCACCTTATAATCTCGGGACGAGATTCTTTTAAGGGGGAGGAATGTAAGGGCCTCAGTTTTTGACACACACTTGCAGTGTTCATCACCACACCACACACCTCATTTGAGGAAGAATGATGAACACAAATGAACAGCAAGTAACAATTATCAACATGCTCATTAGAGAACAAACTCGCACATTGCAAAAGTGGTATTTCCCACATGTGATATAGATGGGCTGGACATATGAAAACTCCTACACTTTACTAAGGATGTCCATGCCAAGTTTCACCCAAATTCAAAACCTTTTTGAGGTCAGTTTGGGTATAGTTAGGAAGAGGGCAGTTTGAAACCATATTCAAATTCAAACTGTTTTTATCCCATGAATTTAAAAGTGGAAGGCATATTCTTACTCAGCACATTTTTGTGAGCTCACACACCAATTTTCACTCCATTTGGAGTTGATCTTGACATGAGCTAAGGGGGAGAAATTCAAACTTTATTTGAATTTCAAACTGAACTTGTGCTGAAATTCATTCAAACCAAACCTCATTTGAACTTTGATCAATTCAAATGGCTCATGGGTGAATAATTTGAATTGCCAAGGGTAGTATGGGGTTCACTGTTTACAACAGTGATTAGGAGTAAATTTCAGAGGTTAAAACTGGAGGTGGGACCCACATGTCAGCCACTGCTCAGATCAAACCGACTGAGACTTTTTCACTCGGGTCGCCGAGCCGCAGCGGTGATCGCCACCGAGGGCAGCCGCCGCGCCAGCAGCTGCTTGCCCACGCGCGGGCGTGAGGCGGTGCATAGCCTTCTTAAGGCGCCTGCCCCCCCCCCCCCCTCCTCAGCCGAGGCACCATCGTTCTTCCCCGCAAGAACTCAGCGCCGGCCGAAAACTTCCGCAGCTCGGACTTGATCGGAGAACACCGATCGCAGCTCCCTCCGTCCACTCCAGAGCCCCAGCAAGGTACTAGAGACCTTCCTCCGTCCTCCCCGTTGCTAGAATTCGGTTGAAACCGAGTGATATCGGCTGTGCCGAAAGATCAAATTCGGGACTTGGAACCGCCGCACCTCGGGCTCTCGTGGACAGCCCAACCAGGGCGTTGTCACCCCGGAGCCAAGGCACCCTTGGACGCGCGGGTGACCGGTGCTGCTCATCCCCGAGCCACAGCTCGAGTGGTTGCTCACCGGCGGCGAATTTCCACTTTTCCCCTTTCTGTGTGCAGAACGACCTTCGGGTACGATTCTGTTTAATTCGTGCTCTAGAAAGGATTAGAGGGCCTCAGGCCGCTCTCACACGAGCTAGACACGGTAACGCGCAAGTTGCCTTCACAACTCTGGGCCGGAGAACCTCTGTGCCCGGCGTAATTTGAGGTCTACTAATGGCGGAACGAACGGGCGGCATCGGGCGCACGGTGAGGACCTATTTCGGGCCTTCCCCGAGCTGCCTCGAGTTCATGTCGACCTTCTCTAAGGTCCACTGATGCTCCCCGACCGATTTCCCAAGTAGCTGAGGTGCTAGGGTAGTCAGCCGACATGGCCGAAGTCGTTCTGAGGTGGCGGCTCGTCGCCGACCATGCTCCGGTCGTTGTCATGAGCAGCTGACCCTCGGATCCTGTTCCCCGAGTAAAAGTAGGCAGGGGCGGCCAGAATCGAGAAGTTTGGAGCTGTACAGCAGCCGGCGGCGAGCTCTCCGGCGAGATCCCTCGGCGGCGGGGCGCGGGTGTCGCGAGGTTGAAGAAGGGGGTGGACCCCCAGCTGTCAGCGGGAGATATTTTGAATCGGGATCCGGCTGCGGCTGGGATCGGGTGTGCTGGCGCGCAAAATCCTTGTGGGCCGCGATGTGCCATCGCCTAGGCGTGCGACGCGTGTCCCCTGGGCCCACGCGCGAGTTTAAACTTTTCCCCGATTTTCAGATTTCCTTCAAACTTCAAATCCTCATAACTTTGGCTAGAAAGCTCCAAATTGAGTGAACCAAATTTTGCAGGATTCAGCTCTCTGAGCACTTTCCAGAAAATCAAGTTTCACTTCATGAAATTCCTTATTTCTCCAGAATTAATTCCTCAAAGTTTAAACTGTTAGGAATTTTAACTGGAGAATCCTTCGGAGGAAAATCCTGAAATTTTGCTGGGATGTTCACCAAAATATCTCTGAACTACCATAAAAATTTCAGATCCATTTGAGCTCATCTGATCCACCTAATGGTGTGATTAGTGAAACTGTTCCAGAGAAAATTGAAAATGTTCAGAAACATTTTCAGAATTTTCTCTGAAATTATTTAGCTCATAACTTTAGCTAGGAACCTTCAAATTAAGTGAGACCAACTCCATTAGAACCCTCTGAAAATTTAGTTTTCAGAAAGTTATAATTTGCTTCATGAAAATTCCTAGAACACCCTAAGAGTTCCAATTAAGGTCAAGGACATAATTAATTGTGGAGGGCTCAAATGAGCTTTGCTGCAACTAAAACTTGACCAAATCTCTGTTTAGGTTGTAACCAAGCCACAGTAAAAGTTTCACAGTCATTAGGTCTGTCTAGCAAAGGTTATACAAATGCATTTAAATTGATACATATATTGTTCTTGTCATGTAGTCGCTAAGGTCGAGGAGGAACCCGAAGTCCTAGACTTCGTTACTCCGGAGGAACAGCTAGCCTACGACCAAGAGCAGCAAGGCAAGCTCCGGTTTGCATTAACCTTTTTACAAATTTTTATTGTTTTGAGCACATACTTGTTTCCTTTATTCTGTGCATTAGAGTCTTGTTTGGAAGCCCCACTGCATAGCCAAGAGAACCATGGGTTGGGTTTAGGATTGCAAACCCCGTTAGCTACTGCATTGCTAGGATAGAGTAGGATTCGGTACAAGTCGAGTAGTTGGAACTACTCGCGAGAATAGGCTAGAGGCACATTGCTCGGGTAGAGATAGCACATGATACACATGGCAAGAAAATGAGACCGAGCGGAGAGTAAGGGCAGCAGGACTTTGGGGCCTGTGTGCTGTAGCTCCGCTTGTGTCGATTGAGGACCGAGCCATGTGTGGACCTGTTGAACAAGCTAGAACAGTACCGAAGACCTGCCGGCTATATGGGAACCGGGAAAGGTAGTTGCGTACGGCGTCCGTGATGGTTGTTGTAGGCAACATCGAGTACGGGCGTACGTGACGGGTTGTTCGGGTAACCCTGCAGGTGTAAATCGATTATAATCGCCGTCCCTCGCGGTCAGTGAGTACCACTTGTTCACTGTACCGTGACGTAGAAAGAACAGGCTACTTACATGTTAAAATGTTGCTGATTGAAAGCTGGACCTTGATTGTTAATGATATGCTGTAGCTTAGAGATAACTAAAGTTCTTTTCAACTTTGGGCAAAGTACATGAGAGAAATGCGTTTCTTGTTTGATTGCGGCTCTCTCATGTGCCTTAGCGTAAGGTTCTCCACAACCTGCTGCTAAAACATGAAATTAAGGTTCTACTAATTAGGCGAGTCCCTGCAACTGATTTTTACCTCATGTAACCCATTACCCTCATGTAGAAGTTCCATGTTTAGGTGAGACGGGTCAGACTTGCTGAGCCTTCGTGCTCACTGCTTGTGTTTGAAGCTTTTGCAGGGCTCTATGAGGAAGGGACTCCCGAAGAGGAGATGGAACCCCAGGAGGAGAACCCCGTCGAGTGGGAGTCGTGCACGCCGCAGAGTTAGTGTGCGTGTGTGCTAGCAAGGACAAGTTCGAGGGCTGAACGTGCACTTGATGCTTAGTCTACGCCCGCGAGTGTAGACTGAACTTATTTTGATGTAAACATGTTCATAACTTGTTTATGTAATAAAATTTCGCTTCCGCTTTGTACCTTTGACGTGTGTTATACGGTGCTGTGCAACGCAGCACCCCTCAGCGTGATCCTGGCTCGACAGGACCAAGGGGGTCGTGTCAGATATTCGGAGTTTCCTTGGGATGGCTGGATACTACCGCCGGTTCATCAAGGATTTCTCCAAAATAGTGAAGCCTATGACTGAATTGCTAATTTAGGGAAAAGCATTTCAGTGGACACCAGTGTGCCAAGAAAGCTTTGAGGAGCTCAAGAAAAGACTAACCACAGCGCCGGTTTTTGTATTGCCGGACGTGAGCAAAAGCTTCGACATATATTGTGACGCATCAAGACAAGGGCTTGGTGTGTGCTCATGCAAGAAGGACAAGTGGTAACCTATGCGTCGAGACAACTAAAGAAATATGAGCTGAATTACCCCACACATGACTTGGAACTTGCAGCCGTGGTACATGCCTTGAAGATTTGGAGGCATTATATCCTTGGCCACCGATGTGAGATCTATATGGACCACAAAAGCCTCAAGTATATATTCACGCAAACGGATCTGAATTTGAAGCAACATCGATGGTTGGAACTCATCAAGGATTATGATGTTGGAATCAATTATCACCCTGGAAAGGCCAATGCAGTAGCTGATGCATTGAGCCGAAAGGGAGCATGTCACCAACTCACGGTTCGGGAGCTGCCACCCGAGCTGCATAAGGAGTTCGAACGGTTATGTCTCGGGTTCTTGAACGAGATGGAAGTGATAGAACTCAACTCTTCACTGGAACAAGAGATACGAGATGGCCTAGCAACGGATGAGGAAATCAAGGAAAGAATCCGACAAGGCATAGAAAAGAATTTCAAGGAAGACGAGAAAGGCACGCTTTGGTTAGGGAAAAGGATGTGTGTGCCTAACGTGAAGCACATCCGCGTCACAATATTAAAGGAGGCACATGACTCAAATTATTCCATACGCCCTGGCTGTACAAAGATGTACAAGGACCTGAAAAATTGCTATTGGTGGGATGGTATGAAAAGGGATATTGCAGAATATGTTGCCTTATGCGATACGTGCCAATGGGTGAAGGCCGAACATCAAAGACCCTCTGGACTGTTGCAGCCATTGAAAGTACCCGAGTGGAAGTGGGAAGACATCAGCATGGATTTCATTGTCGGATTTCCTCATACTCAATTGGGTTATGACTCTATTTGGGTTATCGTGGACCGATTGACGAAAACAGCCCATTTCCTTCCTGTTAGAACCAAGTACAGCGTTGCACAACTAGCCGAGCTGTATATGGAGCAAATTGTGTGTTGCCATGGAGTTCCGAAGAAGATAGTTTCAGATCGGGGTTCTCAATTTACCTCTAGGATCTGGAAGAAACTGCATGAAGCCATGGGTACACGACTGAATTTTACCTCCACTTATCACCCGCAAACCGATGGGCAAACTGAGAGGACAAACCAAATTTTAGAGGACATGTTGAGAGCTTGCGCCTTGAAACATGGTTGTAGCTGGGACAGGAGCTTGCCGTATGCTGAATTCTCCTACAACAACAGCTACCAAGCCAGCTTGAAGATGTCACCTTTCGAAGCATTGTTTGGTAGAAGGCGTAGAACGCCGCTATTCTGGAATGAGACCGGAGAGAGTCAAGTGTTTGGATCCAAAGTGCTGCAAGACACCGAGAAGCAAGTCCAAACGATACGAGAAAACATGAAGGCTGCTCAGTCACGACAAAAAGGTTATCCGGACAATAGGCAAAGAAAATTGACCTTCGAAGTGGGAGACTTCGTGTATCTTAAGGTATCTCCTATCCGAGGCCAACGACGGTTCAACGTCAAGGGCAAGTTAGCACCTCGCTACATCAGGCCATTCAAGATTTGGGTAAGCGAGGAGAAGTAGCCTATCAACTAGAGCTGCCAACGCACTCCTCCAACGTACACGACGTGTTTCACGTATCCCAAATCAAGAAGTGCTTAAGAGTACCAGAAGAACAAGTACCGATGGATGAGCTCAAGCTTCAAGAGGATCTGACCTACGCGGAGAACCCCGTCAAAATTTTTGGACGTAACGGAAAGGGTCACGAGGAACAAAATGATCCGTTGGTGCAAGATACAATGGAGCCATCACACGGAAGCCAAAACTACATGGGAGTGTGAGGAAGACCTCAAAGCAGAATTCCCTGATCTATTCTCCACTCTATCGAATCTCGAGAGCAAGATTCAGTTTAAGGGGGTAGATCTGTAACACCCTCAAAATTAATTCCCATGCATTGCACACATTTTTCAGGTAGAGAAGCATTATAAAAGAAGTAGAAATGGAGGAAGAACTATAGAAATGGAGAAAGAACCATGGAAATGGAGAAAGGAACCATAGAAATGGAGAAAGAACTATAGAATTGGAGAAAAAAACCATAGAAATGGAGGAAGGAACCATAGAATGGAGAAGGGCATATAGAAATGGAGAATGGGGCATAGAAATGGAGAAAGGCAATGTAGAAATGGAGAGTGGGACATAGAAATGGAGAGGGGAATATAGAAATGGAGTAAGTGACATAGAAATGGTGGGAAATGGAAAAAAGATAGCTGAAATGAGCCAATTCCAATTTCCCCAAATTTTCCCCCAAATCTCCAAATTCCCCAATTCCCAAAAAGGGGAATTTTCCCCACATTTGGGGGATTTTCCTCTCATTGCTGCCGCACCAAATTAAATGGGGAAAAGTTTGTTAGGATTTAGTTCCAATTGGAGTAGGATTCTCCCCTCTCCCCCCTTATAAATGAACCCACCCCCCCCCCCCCTTTTTGGCCGCATCCCTCCTCCTCTCTCCCCCTCCCAATTCGGCGACTTGGAGGCCCTAGCCCCCAACTCGCCGAGTCCCCCCCCTCGCCGGAGTTTGTTCGCCGGTGAGCCCCACCGGTGAGCCCCGCTGGTGAGCCCCGCCGACGAGCCCCGCCGTCGAGCCCCATCGTCGAGCCCCGCCAGCTAGCCCCTCCGGCGAGCCCCATCGTCGAGCCCCGTCATCGAGACCCACCGACGAGCCCCGTCACGGCTCGCCGTCGCCGGAAAAGAACCGACAATCTGTCCTGCCCTAATCATCCATAGAAAAATTCCCCACTGCTGCCATTGCTAGAAGGAAGGCCCTGCCACCAAGAAGGAAGTGAGGTAGGTCTCCATTACCCATCTTACGACGTCGCTGCTGTTTCTACGCATCCGTTTTCTTCGCCCCCTTCGAACAGAAACTTTTACGTGTGGACAGATCGTGTTTTGATCGATTTTTGACGGTGGAATTGATCTAGATCTTAAGTAAAGATCATCACCACGTCCACACTTGATCCCAGCACCCTTGTTCATCATAAAACCCCATGAAAGCCCATTAAAACATGCAAGAACATATACAAACTGGTTTAATAAAACTGCACCATAGGATTTGCATTCATCTACCCCATTGCATCTTGAGTAAAGTTTGTGCATGATGATTGATTGCTGTAAATTTTGTATGTGTGTGATCGTGAGTAGAAGGACAAGCTCAAGAGGCCATCTACGAGGATCTACAGCACCAAGACTTCAAGACACTCGAACAACAAGAACCACAGGAGCAAGGCAAGTGCCCCTTGACCATATTGATCCCATGTTTTGAAACTGTTTTGTTTGTGAAAACTTGTATGCTTCAGTCAACTTGATGGACACCCTTTTATAGGAGTTTACTAGTTTTGTTAACCATTCTTGTCGCCGGGAAAGTTGATGAGTCGGGTATGGTCGTTTTTCCTTTTTGCTTCGCTTAATTCACGGGATACGGGAAGCTAAATTAAAACATGTCTAGCTACTGCACTCATATGAATAATGATGATGAGAACTTTATGATGTTAATGAGCATAGAATCGGGGAGATCTAGGCAAGCTTGGTTTGTGAATGTTGCTGGATGGGATGGTGGAACCTTCTGTAGATCTAAGGACTGGTTCATGGGAGAATATGCCAGGAAAACAGTGCCACCACAAGGCCAAGTACGGGTGCGGCTTAGCTGATTAATTAGGTATGTTGCTAGCTTGTTATGGACCGTGGATGGCGCGGGGAATGGGAGTCGAGGAGGACTGCCCTGGGAACTGCATGGCACAAGAGGGGGCCCGTGGATGGGATAATGGTGATTCGAGCCTGCCGGTGAAACCTCAGTGAGTCCATACATCTAGTAGCCCCTTTGTAAAGGCTATTTTGTGATCTCTTGGCCATACACCGACGGTTGTGTACTGGTATAATGGAGGTTCTGCAGCCGCCAACGGATGACGGAATCATGAACTTGTGGCTAAATTGGTGCCACCTCTGCAGAGTGTAAAACTATCATGATAGCCGTGCTTCCGGTCACAAGAACCTGGCCAACTTCCATGATTAGAGGGAAAACATGGGATGGTTATTCGGTATGGTTGTGGTATGGTCATTGGCATTGGTTTTGGGACTGTTTTGAGTCATGACATTGAGTTTTGTTTCGGTTATATGAATATGAGATGGTTATGAATGTTTATGAGTATGAGATGAACTTGAGAAAGATTAATGGCTGAATGAGACTTGATAAGTGGTGAACTATAATGAGAAAATGTTGCTGAATTACTTGGTCATGTTGGGATAAATTTCACTTAGAAATAGTTTCTGTTTTTGTCATGTTTGTGAAAAAAAATTTGCTTGCTACAATGAGCCTTTTTATTCCATACCTTGTTGTAAGCTACATGTCATATTTTCCCGCACTTGCTGAGTACGACACGTACTCACCCTTGCAAACATATACATCAGCTACAGGAGAAGAGTACTTTGAGGACTATGTGGAGTACTAGGCGTGCGAACTACCGTCAACATGCCTGTGGAGTTGAAGTTGGAGCCTGCTGTTTTAGTCACTTTCCAATGTCGTTTAGAGACTTCCGCTGCAAGAATAAGATAGACATTGATGAGTGAGACAATGAGTCGATATAATAAAGTACTTATACATTATTCGTACATGGTTCAATTCTGAATTAAGTTTGTGGAATACATGTGTATGTGTGATGAACATCCTGGGCACACATATGCAATCATTTGGTTCAATTTTCGGAACCGGGTGTCACACTGACCGTGGGGCCAAGGGCACGTGGCTACGCTAGGCCCGCCTCAGCGGGGAGGCGGGGCCCAGGTTGTCTTTTTACCCACTATGTGGGGGTGCCCGGTCTGTAGGATACTGACAGTGGCCCTAGGGCCCATCTCGGGGTGTCATTGAGCCCGTAGGTGGGACCCCCATCTCTCCCGCATGGTGGTTTTGAACCTGCACTTTGGAGACCGAAGCGGCGCTGAGAAATTCGCGTAGTGGATGAGTGGTTGTACATGGGAGGCGAACAGGCTGCACGTCCTTGGCGTAGTCGGCGTACTTACCATTTGAAGCGGCAGCGTGTCGTCGTGTTTACTCTTGGTTGATGGGTCACGATGACGCACTCGAGGGATCGCCTTGGGGTAATTACTGGAACAACTTATAGGTCACAGGCATACCATGCTGCTCTCCTCAGGAACCGCCAGGCATTCCCGAGACGTTACATTCCATGATCCCCAACGTCTGACCGGTGAACCTGGGCCCTATCCGTCATCAGGGGGGAGTGCCAAGGTGACGTGTTTGAGGAGTTGCCTCGGGGCACTTATTGCGGCAAGCAACGGGTTAATCACCACAGCTCCATCGCGCCGCTCTTCTCGGGAACTGCCGGACATTCATGAGATGTTACTCGCTTGGTCCCCAGTGTGACGGGTGACCTGGATCCTACACATTGTTGGAGGATGTGAATAACCCGCGGCGTGCAGAGGTGGAAGCCCAATCGTCGTACCTGTTGCCCTGCCAGAGGTCGCGGTTGTGTAGAAAAGGAGGCCTTATGGTGTTGGATGGCACCCTCCCTCATCATGTTGCCTTTGTTCTCCTCTTGCGCGTTGGAAGCCTCCGCTTCCCAGCACTCTCGCCCACTAGATGCTCTTTCATCGGTAGCCATCTTCCTCCACTTTTGCAATATGTTCATGTGTGTGCGGCCTTCTGAGGCACCCCTCTCCTTGACGGTCCCGGATAGAAGCACAAGCCATCCTGATGGCATGCCGATGGTAAGGGAGGACATCGGGGACAGAATCCCCGACCTGCAGGGAGTCTCCACACCAGTGTCGTGTGGGGAATGTCCTCTAGGCGCCTTGCCAGAGAAGGACAATATGCTGGTACCGGAGGAAGGTTAAGTCCAGAGTGATCAAGCCTTCCTACCGGTACTGTTGTGGACAACCAAATCCGCCATAGATGGTGTTTGGCCCACATGACACTGGATGTCATCATTGCCTCAGTCCAGCATAATTCTCTACCGTCCTCAGTCTTATAGTAGGTGACCATCTCCCAACGCAGAGAACGGCTTGGGGGGCAACCAAGTATGCCATGGAGCAGGAGATTGCTCGACTTGTAGCTGCTAGGTTTGTTGTCTTTTATGCCCTTTTGTACGCCAGAACTCTGTTATTAATGAAAGTCCTTTATTTCAAGTCTTCCATTGTCCTAAGTTGTTGACGTAGACTTCGGACCTTTGGCAGCACAAAGGTCCGGAATGACTTAGCTGACGTGGGTAGCTTTTTGCCGATGTCTTGAGGTTGCTCCTCCGGATGGCATACTTGTGTCATCCAGAAGATGCCCTCCAAGCTGGGGGAGAGTTTGTTCCCCCCTTCTCAAGAAAGTATTCGCCGAAGCACCAGGTCTCCCACCTCGAGCTGTCTACTCTGCACGAACCACTACTGATAATGCCGGAGCACTTGACGGTATCACGCATTTCGAACAGCCACTTGCCACATTCGCTCATCGACAAGGTTGATATCTTGACGCCGGAGCTGGTCCTTCAAGGCTTAGTCGTACGCTCGGACAGGGGTTAACCCATGATGATTTCCGGGGGGAGGACGGCCTTAGCCCCATACACCAGGAAGAAGGGTGTTTCCCTTGTCGAGCGATTGAGGGACGTCCGGCTAGCCCACAGTGCACACGGAAGCTCTTCAACCTAATTGGCACTGTGCTTCTTCAAGCTGTTGTAGGTGCGCGTCTTGAGTCCCCTAAGTATCTTGGTGTTTGCTCTTTTGGCTTGATTATTACTCTCTGGATGAGCAACAGAAGCATAGCAAAGTTGGATGCCGAGGTCTTTGCAGCAGTCATGGAATACTGCACTAGTGAACTAGGTCCCGCTGTCGGTGGTGATTCTGTTCGGGACCCCGAACCGT
The DNA here is from genome assembly GCA_030760725.1 of Neostapfia colusana. Lineage (NCBI taxonomy): Eukaryota > Viridiplantae > Streptophyta > Magnoliopsida > Poales > Poaceae > Neostapfia > Neostapfia colusana. The sequence continues at coordinate 33,299,111 of JASWHV010000009.1, read as the reverse complement.
CAGATGATTGACTTGATAAACTTGACTGTTGATTGCGTGTTGATGGTTACTACAGGGGTAGCTTCCAGCCACTTGGTGAACTTGTCTAGAGTGACGTAGAGGTACCGGTACCCTCCAACGGATCTGGGAAATGGTCCCAGGATGGCCAGTCCCCACACAGCAAAGGGCCATGAGGGAGGCCAGTAAAAGTCATGCCGGAAGGCCTTACCGACCAGCGTGCGGGAAGATGCATGGTTCCCACACTCGCCTCCATGGATCTCTGCGAGCAGGTCGCAGCCATCCTCCCAAGTTATGCACCTCAATAGGATGCCATTAGTGCCACGCCGGTAGAGATCCCCTTCTACCAGCATGTATCTCTTAGCCAACCGAGCGATCTGTTTAGCGGATACACGTTCATTGGGAAGGAACTTGTCTTTCAAGTAGTCCCGGATCTCCGTGATCCATGCGTCGGGACCTACTTGAGCAGTTGGATCTTGAGTGCCGGGTTGCACGGAGTCCCCGCCAGCTTCAAGGTGCTGGTTCCGCCCCCTTCGCCTGGTTCGGCTGGCTAGGCGGTAGGTTGCAGCAACTTCCTTTCAAAGATCCCCTCACGCACCGGAACCCAAGTGGAAGCCTTTGTTTACAGGCCATCGGCTATTGTATTATTGGCACGGTGAACATGGCACAAGTCCAAGGATAAGAAGTCTGTCTCCAACTTCTGTACTTGGAGGAGATATGTTGCAAGCTGTGGGTCATTGCAGCAGCACTCTCCCTTGACTTGCTTGATGATCAACTGAGAATCACCCTTGAAAAACAACTGCTAGATGCTGAGGGATAGTGCGGTCTTTAACCCGATGATGATAGCCTCATACTTCGCCATGTTGTTGATCTCTTTGAAGTCAAGTCGCACCATGTACTTGAACTTCTCTCCGGTTGGTGTAATGAGAAGAACCCCCGCTCCGGCACCTTGCTTCCACGAGGAGCCATCGAAGAAGAGAGTCTAGTAGGGCCCAGTGAAGACCGGAGCTTTGGGCTCTAGTTCACCGATGTCCTGGCCCCTTAGCTGGCATGGTGGTGGAGTCCACTCTGCCACAAAGTCAGCTAACACCTGACTTTTCATCACATGGCGCGGTAAGAAGTCCAGCTCGAACTCCGCCAACTCCGCAGCCCATTTTTCTATGTTTCCAGTGGCGCGGTGGGGCTGTGGAGAACAGTTCTCAGCGGGTATGAGGTTACCACCGAGATCTTGTGATCTTGGAAGTAGTGGCACAGCTTCCTTGATGCAACGAGGACTGCATAGAGCAGCTTGTGCACCTCCAGGTACCTTGTCTTGGCATAGTGGAGGACCTCGCTGATGAAGTAGACTGAATGCTGGATGGTCCGGACCCTCCCAGAGGGGTCCAAAGCGTCTTCTTGTGGAGGTCCGGGACTCAGGGGCCCCCGGCCCCAGGATCCAGAACTGCACTCCGAGAGCTCGGACCCAGATGCACACTGGTTGTCGGGTCTAGATGGCTGAGATCCGACTGGTTCTTCTTGGGGATGTCCGGGACTTGAGGCCCCCAGGCCTCCGGGTCCGGGACTGCAGTGTAAAATCCCCAAAAAGTGCTAACAAAGATTTCAGCACCTTTACACTTAGGAAATATGAGGGGAATTAAAACTTTGAATCATAACGGTGTGAGTTCAAAGTGGTGATTCAAACTTTCCAAAACTTCCCAACATGGAGATCTAAATTCATAACATGGGTCTTCATATTTCAAATATTCATCCTCCAAAATTTAAGCTCATTTGGAGGGGTTATATTATTTGTTTGTGATTAAAAGAGGAAGCCCTCGAATTTGAATTTAAATTTCAGTTTCAAATCCCAATTTCCTCAATTTGCAAATTTGGTTCCACGTGTTCTCCACATTTGAATTAGCAGCCATGCCAAATTTAGAAATGTTAGAGTTGGTTTTCTATGATTTTGGAACAATGCAAAAGGAGAATTCAAATTCCAATAACCAAATTCAATTCAAATTCCACACTAGAATTCAAATCATTTGAATTCAACATTTCAAACCATGACTTTGAGGTGAAGCAAAGCATTCAATTGTGAGTAGATGTGGTGAAAATATTAGTGGGAAAAATTGGAAAGAGATAAAAAGGTGGAGCCCACTAGTCAGCTACACAGAGATGAAAACCGACTCTGTTTTGCTTCTCTTGGGTGCGCACGCGCGCAGCAGCCGCCGGAGCCGACCTCGGCTGAAGTTCTCTGGCGCCACCTCCTGCTTGCTCAACCGGTGCTCGTCCTGATCACCACGCCACGAATGCCACAGAGCCATTTCGTTTTCCCCAGCTCGCTCTCGTCTCGGTTGTCTGCCTCACGATGAACACCTCCGCTCGGTTCCTCCCGATCAACCACAGCAATCCGAGCTCGGTTGCTTGAGCTTTACACAGCAAAAATCATCACCAATACGTTCTCTAGCCATCCACCATCCCTACTCCTTCGGTCTCTGCCCGTTGGAGCTTGAAATTTTCGGAGTTGTAGCTGTGCCGCGTTAAACACCGAAGGTTCCCACTTTCGGTCGCCATCGGTGCACCTACGACCGGAGAAGCTAACGCTCAAGAGATCCAACCCATCGGTGCACCTACGACTGGAGCTGCTCACACCCAAAACTCAGCCCAAGCCGTGACTCCTCGGAGGAGAATTGGAAATTTTTCCCCGGGCAGCGCAACTTGATCCCGAGGTAAAGAATTGAAAAATTCAACTTCAATTTGTATTGTGAGTAGTTCAAGCTTCGCATACAGGTTCTAAACTAGCTAGCGCCCTTCCTCCCTCGATTCTAGGCCGGGAAATTAAGTGTAGAGCGATAATTCCACGTTCTTGCCGCGGGAAAACCTTCGGACCACTTCGGGCGCACGGTGCCGATGGGTTTGGAGGGCTCCCCGGCGGATTTGGTTGCCATGTCTAGCTTCTACACCTTCCACTGGTGCTCTAGAGACCGAGAGCCGATTGTTTGGTGGAGAAATGGAGCATCCAGACCTCGCCGGAGCCCTAATCTTTGCTGTCACCGGTGCGCACGTACTTCCAGCGAGTTTCGGCCGCCGGCGACACCACCATCGTGCTCAGCCGGTGACACCACCATCATGCTCAGCGTTTAAACATTTCCAGGATTTTCCTATTCCAGTTCAAACTTTGAAGAGCCATAACTTTGTGTAGGAATGACCAAAAATTGTCAAACAAATTTTGTTGGTCTCCTCTCAGAATGTACTATCGATGGGTGCAGGCCAATGGTTATGAAAATCTCTGGATTTGACTCATTAATTCATTTAAAGAAAAGCTTGTAGGAATTTTCACAGGAGTTCTGTTTATTGGAAAATTCCCAAATTTGAGAAGGACACTATACCAAAGATCCTTGAACGCCAGTAAAAATTTCAGAGGCATTGGACCTCATTTGCTTACCTAAATGTGGTGTCAATCCTTTATGTCTCCGAAAAATGGGAAAATGAACAGAGACATTTTCAGCATTTCTTATCAACTTCAAAAATTCATATCTCTCTGTTGGTAGCTCCAAAAATGGTGAAACAATTTTTGTTAGAACCATGGAGACTTACCATAATTAGATCTTCCACTGTTAGACATGTTAAAACTCCAGATTTGGGCTCAAAATTCTGAGAAGCCTTGTTCTTGTGGGAATTTTGGGGACCACAAGGTTCAATGAAGTTTCTCCAAATTTTGCTCAGATCATACTTAGAGAGTCTAGTATCCACTGGAAAAATCCCAAAGCCAATTAAGGAACCTAAATAGCAGTAGCTATGAATAGCAGTTTAATCCTTATAATTCCTTAGCACTTATGCATATATTTTGTTACATTTCATATAGTGACCGAAGTTGAGGATGCACCGGAGTCGTTGGACGTCCTCCCACCAGACGCTGACTTTCCATTTAACTCGCAACCAGGCAAGCCCCGGTTTGCATTTAAGTACTTTTACAAAGTTTTCATTTGTATCACTTATGTTTAGGGTGTAATGCTTGCATTAGAGTTATGACGATTGAAACCCCACTTGCATAAACTTTAAATCCTATGGAGGGTTGGGTAGTTTACAAAATCGACGAGTAGAGAATGCCATGCTAATGTTCTTAGGATCCCGGTAAAAGTCGAGTGGTTGGAATCTACTCGCGAGATAGGTATTTATTCACACGGTATGAAAAGAGGTAGAGATGGCTTAATAATATGAAACTGAGACCCAGCAGGGGGAATACGATGCAGTGAGCGGAGGTCTCATGTGTGTAGCCCTATTGGTGTCGATTGAGGACCAAGCCGTGTGCGGCCCTGCTGGACAAGTTTGAACTGTACCAGATGCATACTGGCATATGGGAACCAAGAAACCGATGTAATTGGTTAGCCTGGGTGCCGAGGCTTACCCAACCGTTCTATAGGAGTGGGTTGAAGGTAGCAAGGTGTAAATCTGCCGGTGGGCACAGACATGCTCCACGCGGGGACTTCCTGCCCGTTACGGATGGACCGGTTCGACATTTATGTTGCCTTTGAAAGGTTGTTGCATACAACAGAGTAGGATGGTATGAAGCACCACACTTCTTAAAGTGGGTGTTATCCGGGTGTCTCCTGATTACATTCACTGTCCCTCGCGGTTATTTGAGTACCGCTTGTTCGCTGCGCTGTGACGTAGTAAGAAGTGAAATAAGCCAAACGAATATGCTGCATTGAACTATTAATGTTTTGAAACCCTGTATGCTGTAGTTGTAGAGCTAATTAAGTTTATCTTCCACTTTGGGCATCACCACATCGGAGGAATGCATTTCTTGCTTGATCGTGGACTTCCGATGTGAGGGCTTCCTAAGGCTCATTAAACTGCTGCTATAAAACTGAAAGTAAGGATTAACATGTGGGCGTGTCTTCCTTGCAACGACTTTATCCTATTTTATACATCCCTGCATGTAGAGTTCCATGACTAGTGTTGTCGGTTAAGCCTTGCTGAGCCATCGTGCTCACGGTTGCAATATTTGAGCTGTGTGCAGGTGAGAGCTATGAGGAGGGGTCCGAGGACGAGGCGGTGTCCCCGTCGGGGTACACAGGCGAGCTGGAACCCCGCACGCCGCCATGATCTCCGGTTCTATGCTGCTAGTATGTAGTGTCCCCAGGCTGGACGGCTATACTTTTGCTTAGTTAGTATGAGAGAGTAGTTATAAAGAATACTTCCGCTGTATAATTATGTTTTGTAAAAGATGTCCGCTGTTTTTATATCAAACAAAAGTTTGTATGCTGTTCATATTCTTTTCTTGTGTGCTGTTGGGTGCCGCGTCGCACGGTACCACCCTCTACGATCCCGGAGTGGGTGAACCACGGGGTGGTCCCCACAGACATGGTATCAGATCCGCATTGGGAATAGCACGCATGAAAAGAGCCTATTTTTGAAAACTTAGAAGTAGTCGAGTGAAGATTAGTCACTAAGCCCACATAAGGTCTATTATAGTAGTAGCTACTAAGGTGGAAATGCTAACCTACTTGTTATTAATTTATAATGACGCTCCAACGTCAGGTAAGAGGTAAGGTACGCCACTGCAGGCGGATCAATTGCAGTAAGCTCGCCATACGAGCAATGGTATGGAATGGTTTACCGTTGCTTGGCACGGTATGTAATATGAGTCTCTGAACCGCTCCCTGGTTCTGAGAGCATATGAAAACGCTGATCCCCGGCGTGCTTTAGGAAAAAGTGAGAATACCCCATCATGTGGTAAGCAACACGATAGTATGCAACTCTTGAACGTTCAATGTTCAAAGGGCCATACGCAGCGCTCGCCATCGGCGTGCCTCAATGGTCATGAGGCAGTAGGTGGTACCGTTGGGTTGATAAAATTCCCAACCGTGACGACCCGTTCGCGCTCTACTCGGGTTCCCCGTCATGTGGTGTGAAAACACAACCATGTACCTTCAGACGTGGCTTGACTCAAGGACGATACGTATGGCAATGATACGGACCGTATGTTTTTACTATGATATTGAAACTTCCTGAAATGTCAAAAAATCTTGTGTGCACCATCATTGTGTGTTTCCTGCAGGTACATTAACCACATTAGCGCATGACGTGTAGAAACCATTTGTGAGTGACGCCTTTAGTTCCACCATTTGACATGTATATGCTGGAATACCGGCTTAGGATTTTTCTTTGGTGAGGAAACGTACTATTGAGATGAGTATTAGTTGCATAAAAGTATATTTTTAAATAAAAGAGTTAAAATGAAGTTTAGGATTCCATTTATAGGTTATTGAACTCCCATATTGAACTAAGAGTTAATTGGGAGTATAGATTCAATCTCTAAGACTTAGGAACAACCTCCCCTGTTTTCGAAAGAAACTTTGCAGAAATTAAACAGGGTATAACTCAGGATTTGTTGAACCATTGAAGGTGTGGATACCCTTCTGGAAATATTTTGAAGTCCTCTACAACTTTTCTGTAGAGCTCCAGAACGAAATCCCCCTTCAATTGGATGAAAATCGCAGATGAGTATGCACTGTCCAGAAACAGGGCAGTCCAAAAATGCTCTCTGGAAATTTCTGTATTTCGACCACAACTTTCTGTAGAAAAATTTCTAAGGGTCAAGTAAGACATCGTTGGAAAGTATAGGAAATATGATACAACTTTGTAGTTCATTGTTTCCTAGTTGGAGGGCAGAAATAGTTGGAATTTTGTGAACAAAACAGACACTTGCAAAGGAGGTGCTGTCAAAATTCCTGAGAAAATTCTGTCAACTTATAAAAATCATAACTCATAAACTAGGAAGTCTATGGAGACAAATAAATACAATCTGGATTCCTTTTTGAGTCTGCTACAACTTTGTTGTTGAATTACATTCCAGGTTTTGCCTCCAATGTGGTAAAAATAGTTGAATTATCCAGACTGGTCAGCTGGACCAGAAGCTGGACAGTGAACAGCATGTTGAAGTTTTTCAACAAAAACATTTGGTTTCAAATTTTGATATCCAGCGGCTGTTGTAAAACAGCGAGTTGGAGTCAAAATGTTTATGCATTCGACATATCACTTCGAGGTAGGACATGTTTGGGTCCAGTACAATAGAGAGGAATTACGCATGCTAACGCACTTAACATCCAGTGGTGACCCACGATGGTCGAAATGAACTTTTAATCCATAAAGTTCATTACTTTGGAACTCGATATTGTGACATGGTCCAGGGATGTATATGTTGTACAAAGTTTATACTTTATCCATATGTGTGAATTTTATGCACAATATTTATTCCATTCTCGTACTACTATTGTATAGACTGGATGAAATAAACCAACATGTGCTGATCGTTTGAATGGTATGAATGCAGAATGGTGCTTACACGTTCAACGCAAGAGGAGGGAGGTCCAAGTAAGGTTCATGGTGATGAGTCTCCACCTCCAGAGCAAACCACGACACAGCAGCAACCACCTCCTCCACCGCCAGAACTTCCAAGAAACCTTGCGGAGGTTCTTGCTGCAGTGCTCGGCTCGCGCGACGAGCAAACCAAGTTGCTGAGGATGCTAGTGTAACAGAATGTGTCCCGTCAGGGAGGACGCCAGGACAATGGGCAACATCAGCCCCAACAAAGTTCATATTCATATTTCCTGGCGACCCATCCACCGGTGTTTACGGAGGCCGAAGAGCCTTTGGAAGTGGACAGCTTCATCCGCACTCTTGAGAAGATGTTCGGTTTACTACGCTGCACCGAACATCAGAAGGCGCTGTATGCAGCGCAACAGCTTCAAGGGGAAGCTGGTACCTGGTGGGTAAACAACACCGTCTCTTTACCGGCTGGCCATGCCATCACATGGACGGAGTTCCGGGAGGCGTTCCGCGCCTATCATATACCTCCCGGGAATTATGGAGAGGAAGCTCCAGGAGTTTCTGGCGCTGAAACAAGGTGAGAGGAGTGCTCATGAGTACTCCAGGTCATTCAACTGGCTGGCATAGTATGTGCCAGGATTTGTGGGAACAGAGGAAGATAAGTGAAACACATCCTTCCGGGGCCTAAATTCCAAAATGAAGGTCCATCTCACCCAAAGCAATCGCGGCACATTTCAACAACCTTGTTAATGCCGTGATTTTACAAGAAAATGCTCAGCGCGAGCGCGGTTCTGATATGAGGAAATGCAGCGTGCTGACGGGCAGCAGTGGTGGGGCGCCACAAAAATACCGCGTGGTCGCTCACCATCCGGTCAGAGACGGCAGCCACCGGCGTGACCACCTCAATTTCGTGGTCGACAATATAATGCGCCAAGCTTTCCGACCATCGTATCCACCACAGCAACAACAGCAGCAAAGGATGGTCCCGCATGCGCCTCAGTTTCAACCACGTGCACCGGGATACCGTCGTCAATTCAGAGGGACCCTGACATCTTACACGTGCTTCACGTATGGCCGTGTCGGGCATATTGTGAAGGATTGCCCCGAGCAGTGACAGGGCAGGGGTGCAGCACCGTATCAGGGTGCAAATCAGCCCCGCAATCAGCCCAAGAAACCAGCACCAAAACCCGGTAATGTCCACCACATAGCCATCGAAGACGTGCCGGGAGGCGAACCCGTCCTCGCGGGAACGTTTTCTTATTTAGATCGTCCCATAGTCATACTTTTTGACGCCGGTGCCACCCATAATTTCATAAGTCAATCTTATGTTATTAAATATCAATTGCCTGTCATTCCCACAAATAGTTCATACTTTATGTGCTCTCTGGGTGGGAAAATAACAGCTGATAGGATGGTCTATAGAGCACCATTACAATTGGGTGAAAATCTATATCCGACTTCTCTAATTATGTCAGAGAGTCAAAAACTTGATGTCATCTTAGGAATGTCATGGCTACATCGCCATGGTGCTGTTCTTGACATCATTCCACGTGTGGTTCGTTTAAACTCTCCACTTCATGAACCACATGTTCTCATTCTTGACCGTTCGGTTCAAGAAACCCCAGTCACATATAACACGAAAGCCACAAAACTTGAGGATATTCGTATGGTCCGTGAATACCCGGATGTATTTCCGGATGATCTCCCGGGCATGCCACCTGAAAGGGATGTCGAGTTCAAGATTGAACTTGTACCTGGGACGACACCGATATCACGGAGACCGTACAAGATGGCTCCGAATGAGCTAGCAGAATTAAAGGAGCAGCTCAATAATTTAATGAAGAAGGGTTTCATTTGACCGAGTTCCTCGCCATGGGGATGCTCGGCGCTGTTTGTGAAGAAGAAGGATGAAACCTTGAGGTTGTGTGTGGACTACCGACCTCTCAACACCGTCACCATCAAAAATAAAAATCCACTGCCCCGCATCGATATTCTCTTCGATCAACTTGTGGGTGCAAGTGTATTTTCAAAGATGGATCTTCGCTCCGGATATCACCAAATTAAGATCCGAGCGGAGGATATTCCGAAGATGGCCTTCTCGACGAGATACAGACTGTATGAATACCTCGTCATGTCCTTTGATCTCACCAACACCCCGGCACATTTCATGTACCTCATGAACTCGGTGTTCATGCCGGAGTTGGACAAGTTTGTGGTGGTGTTCATAGACGATATCTTGGTTTATTCCAAGTCTGAAGAAGAACATGCCGAACACTTGCATATCGTGCTTCAACGATTGCGAGACCTTAAGCTTTATGCCAAGTTCAGCAAGTGCGTGTTTTGGATCAGCCAAGTGCCATTTCTTGGTCATATTATTTCTGTGGAAGGCATTGCAGTTGATCCAAGCACAATCGAACAAGTGCTGAAATGGAAGTCCCCTACATCTGTCCATGAAGTCAGGAGTTTTCTCGGGTTAGCAGGATATTATCGGAGATTCATACCGAACTTCTCCAAGCTTGCTAAGCCGATGACTAAACTGTTGAAGAAGGGGATCAAATATGTTTGGATCTCAGCAAGTGAAGGAGCTTTCCAAGCATTGGTGAAGCATCTTACAATAGCCCCGGTGTTAGCTCAACCGGATACGACCAAGCCCTTCGACGTATATTGTGATGCCTCCGGCATCGGGCTTGGCTGTGTATTGATGCAAGGAGGAAGAGTGGTCGCCTATGGCTCACGTCAACTTCGTAACAACGAGCAGCACTATCTGACTCATGATCTTGAGCTCGCTGCTGTGGTGTTGGCACTGAAAATGTGGAGGCAATATTTGGTTGGGAACTTAGTGCACCTCTACACCGACCAAAAGAGTCTGAAATATATATTCACTCAAAAGGAGTTGAATATCAGGCAACGGACTAGAACTGATCAAAGACTATGAGATCGAGATTCACTACCATCCCGGAAAGGCAAACGTGGTTGCCGACGCCTTAAGCCGCAAATCTCATGTCAACAATCTGTCCATCACCCCACTTGAAGAGGAGGAGCCGAGTCTGTACTTGGTTCCATATGGGGCATTATATAATCTTGCTCTCGTCCCTAACATACGAGAGGAAATTATGGGAGCTCAGAAGAAAGACCTTGGAATGTTGCACATTCGGAGAAGGATGAAGAATGGCGAAATGAAATGCTTCCGAAGGGATGAACATGACACTCTATGGTTTAAAGACCGAATAGTGGTACCCCGTGACATGAAGCTTCGGAAGAAAATCTTGGACGAAGCTCATTTGTCCAAGTATTCTATTCATCCGGGCAGCAACAAGATGTACCAAGATCTGAAAACCAGGTTTTGGTGGACGCGGATGAAAAGAGAAATCACATAGTGTGGCGGACCGGAATCCACTCATCCAGGATCACAGAGGGTGGTGCCGCGCGATGCGACACCCGACAGCACACGTCATAAGAACATAATATATTACATGGGAAAAAAACAACTGAAACTGTACAAACAGGTACAAACTTCAGTTACAACTATTGTTTATATTACACAGCGGAAGTCTACACTATACAACTCACGCCCGCCTATTTAGCAAAAGTTGGTTGCCCAGCCCTAGGACAACCCACACTAGCTGCACTCCTCAGCTCAGCGCGGCGTGTACGGCTCCCACTCAGCCGTGGTCCCCAACGGAGGGTAACCCTCGCCGGTGGACTCGTACTCCGAGTCCGTGGGTGGCTCCTCACCTGAAAAACACTTAAGCAGCAACCATGAGCACGAAGGCTCAGCAAGGCTTAACCGACTCACCTAAGCATGAAACTCTACATGAGGTATACCAAGACATAGGTTAGTAACATTTCAGCAAAACGACACGCCTACCAGTTCATCCTTAGTTCATCTTTTAGCAACAAGTTAACAGTTAATGAAATCTGAAATTTAGTAAGCAGTATTTGGTGGCACACATGTAGCAATATAATTATATCAATCATCATCATCGAATCAACATATTTCATCCATTAGTCTACGTTACGACGCAGTGAACAATCGGTACTCGTCACCGCGAGGGACGGCGAATCGACCCGATATACACCTGCAGGGAAACCCAAAGAGCACATCACGTACGCCCATCCGTGGAGCTGCACAGCACGCTCACTCGATGTCGTACGGGACAACCTTTCACCCAACAGCCCAAACGTCGAACCGGTCGCACCGAAATGAGCAGAAGGTTCCCCACACGGAGCATCTCTTTATGCCCGTCGGCCGATTTCCACCTTGCTGCCCTCAGCCTACACCTATAAATCGGTGCGTTATGCCTCGACGCCTGGAGGTTTAGGCTACATCGGTTTATCGGGGCCCATATATCCGATATGCCTTCGGTACATTCAATACTTGTTCAGCAGGGCCGCACACGGATCGGTCCTCAATCGACACGGGCAGGGATGCGCACCCAAGACTCCCTCTTGCTGCGCCCTAGCCCCTGCCTTGTCTCATTTTCATTACTAAAGTGATCTCGCGTCACTCAACCGAACCCGTGTGTCCCAATGCCTATCTCGCGAGTAGATTACAACTACTCAACTTGTAACGAAGTCCTATGACTCATTAAGCATAGCCTGTCTACTCGAGATCTTAGACACTACCCTCACTCTTAGGGAAAATTCTGGTTATGCAAGTGGGGTTCCATTCATCCTATACCTAATGCACATACATACTTCATATGACACATGTAAACAAAGTAAAACTTATAAAAAGGTTAATGCAAACCGGGGCTTGCCTTGTTGCTGCTGGTCAGGAGTTAGTTCCTCTTCCGGAAGGAGGAAATCCAGCACTTCCGGGGTCTCTTCTTCAATGGCTACACGTTGAATACAATACTACATGTAAATTTAAATGCAATGTGTGAACTTAAATACATAATTGCTAATAACTCTAGCTAGCCCTCCCCTTTGGTTCTGAAATTTTTATGGTGGATTGGTAGAGTCCTAACCAGAGTTGTGACCAAGTTTTATTTGAAACAAAGTTCAATTGAACCTTGTACAATTAAAAGCCTCCTTGGTCAACAATTGAGCCTCTAAGTAATTCCAGGGTTTTTCATGGCTCCTACCATTACTTTCTGGAAACTAGAATTTAGGATTGTTCTAATGGAGTTGGTTTCATGTCATTTGAAGAATTCTACAGAAAGTTATGTCCTAATTAAGATTGGAGAAATCTGAAAAATGTTTCTGTACATTCTTCTATTTTCTCTGGGCAGTTCCCTTAATCACCCAATTAGGGTAACTAAATGAACTTGGAAGAATTCTGAAAATCGGCGGAAAAGTTTAAACTCTCGGGGCCGCGGGGACACATGTCGAGCGCGGAGGTGTCCGGCACACCGGGGATACCACACGTGTCGAGCGCGGAGGTGTCCGGCACACCGGAGCTCACAGGGTATTTGCACGCCAGCACAGCCGATCCCCGGCCACACCCGATCCCGATTTAAATTCTTCAGCCGCTGACACGCGGGCCAGCCGGCTTCGTCTTCCTCCCGCCGTTCTCTCGCGCCCGCGCCGCCGACCTCGCCGGAGCAGGCTCGGGGCTCGCCGGCTCGCCGCTGCCGGACCCACCAGGGGCTGAAACTCGCCGCCAGGGGGTTGTCGACGTCGAGGAACACGTCGGTGGTGTCGGGTCGGGCTGGGGGTGACCGGAAATAGCTCGGCGACGTGCCGCTGCCTCGGTTGAGGTTCGACACCGTCGACCGTGGTTTCTAAACCCGCCAACACCTCGAACAACGGCCCTACAGCATCAGTGTACCTCTAGGATGCTCGACAAGGTGTCAAAAGGGTTCAGGGATGGCGGCAAGTCGGTCGGCACCGTGTGACCGATCGTGCCTGTCATGACCGCCCTCGATCGAGCTCGAAATTCGTCACTCCTAGACAGTTTCACGCTACGGATGCAGAAAAGAACTTGATCGCCGGCTAGTCCAGCGTCTATGTGCAAGATTTGATGACCTCCGAAAGATCATAGAGCGAGAATTTAAAGACACCGTACCGGAAGCTTGGGTTACGGTCGCCGGAGCAACAACTAGAAATTCTCTGAGGATTCTTCACGGTTGGCTTCTAAACTTGGAGGAGAGCAGCACGGTGGTCGTGCGCTCCTGTTGCCTCTCTCGCTGGGCCATGAAAACGCCTGTGGAACGCTGCCCACGGATGCCTGACTCTCGGCTGAGGCTAGGTCGCCGCGGTGGCGATCGTCTTTGGGTAAAAGAGGTCGGAGCTCGAGGTTTCTGGCGTTGGAGAGGTGGAGTGCGAGCTCAGGTGGCTGTCTAGCAGCTCAGGGACGAAGGAGGAGATGGTTTTGCTGGTTTTCCCGACTGAGCAGAGAGCTGCGGCGAGAAACAATGCCGCTGCTCGGGTTTGCCCGCGAGAAGATAAAGCCGGCTGACCCCTGCTCGGCTGAGGCGGTGCCGGTCGCGTGGGGGCGCGAGCCAGCCACCCTGGGCGCCAACGCCCGGAGAGGGAAGCAGCTGGTGGCGCCGGTAGCTGCTCGGTGGCACAGCCGACAGCTGCTCGGTGGAATTTCCCACCGAGACTCTGACTTTGGGTGCAAGTTTCTCCTTCTTCCCTCTATGACATGTGGGTCCCACCCGGGGTTTTAACCTCTGAAATTTACTCCTAATCACTGTTGTAAACAGTGAGCCCCATAATACCCCTGGTGATTCAAATTATTCACCCCTGAGCCATTTGAATTGAATAGAATTTAAATTGGGTTCGGTTTGAGTGAATTTCAGCACAAGTTCAGTTTTGAATTCAAATAAAGTTTGAATTCGTCCCACTTAGCTCATGTCAAGATCAACTCCAAATGGAGTGAAAATTGGTGTGTGAGCTCACAAAAATGTGCTGAATAAGAATATGCCTCCCACTTTTAAATTCATGGGACAAAAACAGTTTGAATTTGAATGTGGTTTCAAACTGCCCTCTTTCTATCTATACCCAAAATGACCTCAACAATGTTGAATTTGCATGAGCTTTGGGCTGAACCCTTCCAAGACTTTTCAAATTCTAGGGGTGAGCTCAACCTCTCATGTTCATGCGTAGAAACCCTACTTTGTGAGAGTGAAGACTTTCCCCTCTAATCATTCTTTTGATGGAGGTTACTTGCTCTTCACAACATTTCCTAAGGTGTCCACAATAAAAACTGTGGTGTTGTGAGGTGAAGAAAAGTTTTTGCAAGTCCCTTTTCTTGGGCTTTTACACATAGTACGTATCCGAATGTGATACGTGTCGGCGGGTGAAATCCGACCATATGCGTAAAGCCGGACAGCTGCAACCATTGAACATTCTAGCGTCGAAGTGGGAGGATATCAGCATGGACTTCATAGTTGGTTTACCTCTCACGTCTCACAAGCATGACTCGATTTGGGTAATAGTCGATCGACTAACCAAGTCGGCTCATTTTATCCCCGTACATACAAAGTACGTGGCCAAGCAATATTCGGAGTTGTATATGGCAAGGATCTTGTGCTTGCATGGTGTTCCCCGCTCCATTATTTCAGATCGCGGTGCGCTGTTCGTCGCTTGGTTTTGGGAACAGATGCACGCGTCATTGGGGACCAAACTGATCCGAAGCTCCGCGTATCACCCGCAGACGGATGGTCAAACTGAATGGGTGAATCAAGTGCTTGAAGACATGCTACGCGCTTGTGCCATCCACCATGGCAAAAACTAGGAGGATCATTTGCCGTTGGCGTAGTTTTCATATAACAATGGCTATCAAGCTAGCATCAAGATGGCACCGTATGAAGCTCTTTACGGCCGGAAATTCCGCACACCACTCAACTGGTGTGAGTCCGGCAAACGAGTTATATACGGCATCGAACTTGTGAATGAGGCTGAAGAACGAGTGCGAGTAATACAAGCCAATCTTAAGGCTGCTCAATCTCATCAGAAGAGCTATGCGGATAAAAGACGCCGTCCTCTCCATTTCAACATCGGAGACCATGTTTATGTCCATGTGTCTCCGATGAAGGGAGTTCATCATTTCGGAGTGAAGGGCAAACTTGTGCCGCGATTCATTGGTCTGTTCGCCGCATTGAAAAAAGCAGACCCGTGGCCTATCGCCTGGAGTTACCGGCGTCGCTCACAGAAATTCACAATGTCTTCCACATCTCTCAGCTTAGGAAGTGCCTCAAACCCTTGGCTGAAATCCGCACTGAAGACATAGAAGTTCTTCAACCGGACCTCACGTACTCCGAGTATCCGATACGGATTATCGATGAAAACACTCGCGCCACAAGAAACCGGACGTTATGGTTTTACAAGGCCTTGTGGAGTAACCATACCGCTGATGAGGCGACATGGAAAAGCGAGGACTATCTACGAACAAATTATCCGGAATTGCTATCGTCGTATACCCGGTAAAGTTTTCCCCACTTTGCATTCCTTTTGGAATCTCGGGACGAGATTCTTTTTAAGGGGGGAGGGATGTAAAATCCCAAAAAAGTGCTAACAGAGATTTCAGCACCTTTACACTTAGGAAAAATGAGGGGAATTAAAACTTTGAATTATAACGGTGTGAGTTCAAAGTGGTGATTCAAACTTTCCAAAACTTCCCAACAGGGAGATCTAAATTCATAACTTGGGTCTTCATATTTAAAATACTCAACCTCCAAAATTTCAGCTCATTTGGAGGGGTTATACTATTTGTTTGGGATTAAAAGAGGAAGCCCTCAAATTTGAATTTAAATTTCAGTTTCAAATTCCAATTTCCCCATTTTGAAAATTTGGTTCCACAAATCTGTTCTCCACATTTGAATTAGCATCCATGCCAAAATTAAGATATGTTAGAGTTGGTTTGCTATGTTTTTGGAACAATGCAAACGGAGAATTTAAATTCCAATAACCAAACTCAATTCAATTCCACACTAGAATTCAAATCATTTGAATTCAACATTTCAAACCATGACTTTGAGGTGAAGCAAAGCATTCAATTGTGAGTAGCTGTGGTGAAGAAAAATTGGAAAGAGATAAAAAGGTGTAGACCACTAGTCAGCTACACAGAGATGAAAACCGACTCTGTTTTGCTTCTCTCGGGTGCGCACGCGCGCAGCAGCCGCCGGAGCCGACCTCGGCCTAAGTTCTCTGGCGCCACCTCCTGCTTGCTCAACCAGTGCTGGTCCTGATCACCACGCCACGAGTGCCACAGAGCCATTTCATTTTCCCCAGCTCGCTCTCGCCTCGGTTGTCTGCCTCGCGACGAACACCGCCGCTCAGTTCCTCCTGATCAACCACAGCTAGCCGAGCTCGGTTGCTCGAGATTTATACAGCAAAAATCATCACCAATACGTGCTCTAGCCATCCACAATCCCTACTCCTTCGGTCTCTGCCCTTTGGAGCTCGAAATTTTCGGAGTTGTAGCTGTGCCGCGTTGAACACCGAAGGTTCCCACTTTCGGTCGCCGTGGACAGCTCAAACCGGAGAAGCTCACACTCAAGCTTCCATTCCATCGGTGCACCTACGACCGGAGCTGCTCACCCCCAAAACTCAGCCCATGCCGTGACTCCTCGAAGGAGAATTTGGAAATTTTTCCCCGGGCAGCGCAACTCGACCCCGAGGTAAAGAATTGAAAAAATCATCTTCAAGTCGTGTTGTGAGTAGTTTAAACTTTGCACACAGGTTCTAAACTAGCTAGCGCCCTTCCTCTCTCAATTCTGGGCCGGGAAATTAAGTGTCTCTGAAAAATGAGAAATGAACAGAGACATTTTCAGCATTTCTTATCAACTTCAAAATATCATATCTCTCTGTTGGTAGCTCCAAAAATGGTGAAACAAATTTTGTTAGAACCAGGGAGACTTCCATAATTAGATCTTCCACTGTTAGACATGTTAAAACTCCAGATTTGGGCTCAAAATTCTGAGAAGCCTTGTTCTTGTGGGAATTTCGGGGACCACAAGGTTCAATGAAATTTCTCCAAATTTCGCGCAGATCATCCTTAGAGAGTCTAGTTTCCACTGGAAAAAGCCCAAAGCCAATTAAGGAACCTAAATAGCAGTAGCTATGAATAGCAGTTCAATCCTTATAATTCCTTAGCACTTATGCATATATTTTGTTACATTTCATATAGTGACCGAAATTGAGGACGCACCGGAGCCGTTGGACGTCCTCCCACCAGACGCTGACTTTCCATTTAACTCACAACCAGGCAAGCCCCAGTTTGCATTTAAGTACTTTTACAAAGTTTTCATTTGTATCACTTATGTTTAGGGTGTAATGCTTGCATTAGAGTTAGGATGATTGAAACCCCACTTGCATAACTTTAAATCCTATGGGGGGTTGGGAAGTTTACAAACTCGACGAGTAGAGAATGCCATGCTAATGTTCTTAGGATCCTGGTAGAAGTCGAGTGGTTGGAATCTACTCGCGAGATAGGTATTTATTCACACGGTATGAAAAGAGGTAGAGAATGGTTTAAGAATATGAAACTGAGACCTAGCAGGGGGAATAGGATGCAGTGAGCGGAGGTCTCACGTGCGTAGCCCTGTTGGTGTCGATTGAGGACCGAGTCATGTGCGGCCCTGCTGGACAAGTTTGAACAATACCGGATGCATACTGGCATATGGGAACCAGGAAACCGATGTAATTGGTTAACCTGGGTGCGAGGCTTACCCAACCGTTTTATAGAAGTGGGTTGAGGGTAGCAAGGTGTAAATCTGCCGGTGGGCACAGACACGCTCCACGCGGGGACCTTCTGCCCGTTACGGATGGACCGGTTCGGCATTTGGATTGCCTTTGAAAGGTTGTTGCATACAATAGAGTAGGAAGGTGTGAAGGACCACACTTCTGAAAGCGGGTGTATGTGATGTGTTATCCGGATGTCTCCTGATTACAATCACCATCCCTCGCGGTTATTTGAGTACCGCTTGTTCAATGTGCTGTGACGTAGTAAGAAGTGAAATAAGCCAAATGAATATGCTGCATTGAACTATTATTATTTTGAAACCGTATATGCTGTAGTTGTAGAGCTAATTAAGTTCATCTTCCACTTTGGGCATCGCCACATCGGAGGAACATGTTTCTTGTTTGATTGTGGACTTCCGATGTGAGGGCTGCCTAAGGCTCATTAAACTGCTTCTATAAAACTGAAAGTAAGGATTAACATGTATGCGTGTCTTTCTTGCAACGACTTTATCCTATTTTATACATCCCTACATGTAGAGTTCCATGACCAGGGTTGTAGGTTAAGCCTTGCTGAGCCATCGTGCTCACGATTGCAATATTCGAGCTGTGTGCAGGTGAGAGCTATGAGGAGGGGTCCGAGGATGAGGCGGTGCCCCCGTCGGGGTACACGGCCGAGATGGAGCCCTGAATCCGTCGTGATCTCCGGTCCTATGCTGCTAGTGGGTAGCGTCCCCGGGCTGGACGGCTACACTTTTGCTTAGTTAGGATGAGAGAGTAGTTATAAAGAATACTTCCGCTGTATAATTATTTTTTTGTAAAAGACTTCCGCTGTTTTTATATCAAATAAAAATTTGTATGTTGTTCATATTATTTTCTTGTGTGCTGTTGGGTGCCGCATCGCACGACACCACCCTCTATGATCCCGGAGTGTTTGAACCACGGGGTGGTCCCCACATGCAGTCCGGGAGCTTGGACCCGGATATGCATTGATCATGAGTCCCGCCTGTTTGGGACCTGATTACCTCCCATCCCAAAGGTTTGCTACGGAGTCTGAGCCCTGGGGCTTTAGACCAACGGCAGCAGGAGCCTTTCCTGGGACTTGAGGTCGATGGAGTTCTGGCCGCCTGCGACCAGAACCATGCTCACGACCTCGATTTTAGCAGCGATGTAGAGGAGTAGTGGCTCGCCTTGTTCAGGGGCCACCATGATCGGCAGCATTGTGAGGAACTTCTTCAGCTCCTGGAACATCTCATCCGCCTCCTCGGTCCATATGAATGGACCGGATTTGCGTAGAAGCTTGAAGAATGGAAGCGCCCGCTCGGCCAGTCTAGAGACAAACCGACTGAGCCCAGCGAAGCATCCGGTAAGCTTCTGCACGTCTTTGATGAGGACAGGGGGCTGCATCAATTCTATCACCTTAACCTTCTCTGGGTTAGCTTCTATCCCTCGGTGTGAGACCAAGAAATCGAGCAGCTTCCCGGCAGAGACCCCGAAGACACATTTGTCCGCGTTCAACTTCGTGCGTGTGGAGTGCAGTCTGTCGAAGACTAGGGCTAGGTTGTCAAGCAGAGATGCTTGCGACTTAACCTCCACTACGATGTCATCGACATAAACCTCGACCAGGTCCCGAATGAGGTTCCCGAATGTCTTGTGCATTGCAGGAACAAAAGTGGGAAGGGCATTTTTAAGACCATAAGGCATGGACACATAGCAGTATAGACCATCTACTGTGATGAAGGCGGTATGTTCTTCATCTTCCCTAGCCATAGGTATCTGGTGGAAACCTGAATATGCGTCTAGGAAACACAGAAGATCACAGCCGGACGTAGAGTTGACTATTTGGTCTATACAGGGGAGAGGGAACGGATCCTTTGGACATGCCTTATTGAGGGTGGTGTAGTCAATGCACATGCGTAGTTTCCCACCAGCCTTGGGGACAACAACAGGGTTGGCCAACCATCGTGGATGGTGGACCTCTTGGATGAAGCCAGCATCGAGAAACTTCTTGATTTTTTTATGGATGAAGCCTTGCCGCTTGATGGGTTGCTTCCGAGGCTTCTATTGGACCGGCCTGGCACCATGACGGGTCTTTTAGTTTGTGATCAATCACCTTCCTGGGGATCCCAGGCATTTCCAACGGTTGTTAGGCAAACACATCTACATTGGCCCGGAGGAAGGTGACGAGCGCGTCTTCCTATTTGCCCGCAGGCCTTCAGCGATTTGGATGGCCTAGGTGGCATCAGGACCGACTTGGATGATCCTGACTGGAACGTCCTCACCATTCGAGGGCTGCACACGGGGTGCAGATGTCACCCCTCACTGACACATGCTTGGAGTCGGCCGGCTAGCGTCGGCGTGACCGGAAGCGGCCTCCTGTGCTGCCGCCAGCGCCTAGAGCTTTTCCAGCGCTGAGACAGCCACGGTGTGGTCACTGCGGATCTTGAGGACGCCACTTGGGGTCGGCATCTTCAAGACTAAGTAGCCGTAGTGGGCTACTACCATGAACCGGTATAGGGCTGGCCTACCGATTATGGCAATGAAGGGGAGGATGACCTCCACAACGTCAAAGACGACGCTTTTCCGTGCGGTAGTTCTCAAGCGTCCCCAATGTCACCGGGAGGGAGATGCTACCACACGGGAAGATTGGGTGCCAACCTACCCCCAAGAATTGTATCGAGGGGGTAAGCTGGGACATAGGGATTTGCAGCTTCTTGGAGGCTGCGAGGCTGATGATGCTGAGGGACGCCCCACCATCGATCAGCACGTGGTAGAGCTTCACGTTGGAGATGGTCGGGGCGACGAGGAGAGGCAGCTGCCCGGTGCCTGCCATGTTCCTTGGGGCAGTCGGAGGCATCAAAGCTAATCAGCGTCTCCATCCATTTGTGATGCGGTGCCGGCCCCGGGACTGGGGCGGCGGCTGCCACTTCTCCTCAGAGGGTCTTGATGGATCGCATGGACGAGACATCAGAAGAACCCCCGTACATCATGCGGAGTGCGCCTACTGTTTGGCTGCCGGCTTGGCTAGACCTGCCCTCCCTGGAGCGGGAGGAAGCCTCGTCGTCTCCCACCTGGAGACAACGATGAGCTGGGAGAGAAGGCTCGCCATGGGAGGTGATGATCACCATGATCGCGTGGAGAGCGCGGAAAGCCCCCCTACCTGGCGCGACAAATGTCAGAGTGTTAGAGCTGCGACACTCCTCCCGGCCTGCTCGGAAGCAGCCCGCGAGATTCTTTTTTCTGGAGGGGGCTTGGCGCCCTACGCGACCGAGGCTCGAGGGAGCGGATGAACATCGAGATTTATGTGGTTCGGGCTTCCGGAGCATAATACCCTACGTCCACCGGAGTGCTTGCTGTATTGTTTTATTGTATTGCGTGAGAGGGTGCTGGGTGTGAACCCTTTGCAGGGTGGTGACCCCGGTCCTTTTATAGTTTAAGGCCGGGGTGGTTATAATGTGGATTGGAGCCTGACAGGTGGCCCCAATGCTATGTGTACCCTATACATGATCTAGGGCTTCGTCCTGTGAGTAGAGTTGGTCGATAGAGGAGTTAAGTCCCTCCTCCCGGCGCACTGAGCGCCCCTGACCGCATGTCAGGTGATGATGAAGACGTCATCTTGTCACCGCGTCTTCTCGCCCAGCTTGGGCGGCTTCATGCCGTTGGGCGGCACTGTGCTGCTGTCACGCCTTGCCATCCTATCTTGTCACCGTAATGGCGAATGGGCAGAGGACGAAGGCGTGCATAGTGCACCATGCTTCTTGGAAAGGCGCGAGCCTTGAATGGAAAGCCTGACAGTGCACTTCCTTCTTCACTTCGTCGACCCACGGCCCACGACAGATCATGGGCACGTGGTTGCTCTGGAGCGCTCGGACCGGAGCCCAGTGCACGTGTTAGCTCTGGTGCTTTCCTCAGTGGGGAGGCGGCTCTAATCCAGGGGACATGGGGCAGCTCCGGACCTCACCTCAGTGGGGAGACTCGGACCGGAGCCCAGGGCACGTGTCAGCTCTGGAGCTCAAGCACACGTGGAAGCCCCAGGGCTGACCATGGGGCCAAGGGCACGTGGCTACGTTGGGCCCGCCTCAGCGTGAGGTGGGGCCCAAGCTGTCTTTTTACCTATTACGCGGGGGTACCCGGTCTGCAGGGTATCAACAAACATCTACCACCGTTGCCTATTTCTTACGAAGTACATGATATAAACGAGGATATTATTATTTCTTCAAAGTGGATGTACCTAACCATATGACACGACCCCACGGTCTTGTCGAGCCAGGATCAAGCTGAGGGGTGCTGCGTTGCACAGCACTGGATAACACACATCAAAGGTACAAAGTGGAAGCAAAGTTTTATTACATAAAGAGGTTTATGAACATTTGTACAACAAAATCTGTCCAGTCTACACTCACGGGCATAGACTACGCATCGAGTTCACGTTCAGCCTGTGAAAGTGTCCCCGCTAGCACGCACACACACTAACACGGTGGCGTGCACGACTCCCACTCGACGGGGTTCCCCTCCTGGGGTTCCGCCTCCTCCTCGGGAGTCCCTTCCTCATAAAACCCTGCAAAAGCTTCAAACACAAGCAGTGAGCACGATGGCTCAGCAAGACTGACCCGTCTCTACTAAACATGAAACTTCTACATGGAGGGTTATAGGTTACATGAGGTAAAATAAGTTGCAAGGACTTTCCGAATTAGTGGAACCTGACACGACCCCACGGTCTTGTCAAGCCAGGATCACGCTGAGGGGTGCTGCGTTGCACAGCACCGGATAACACACGTCAAAGATACAAAGCGGAAGCAAAGTTTTATTACATAAACCAGTTTATGAACATTTTTACAACAAAATAGTCCAGTCCACACTCACGGGCGTAGACTAAGCATTGAGTTCACGTTCAGCCCATGAACGTGTCCGCACTAGCACGCACACACACTAACACGGCGGTGTGCACGACTCCCACTCGATGGGGTTCCCCTCCTGGGGTTCCGTCTCCTCCTCGGGAGTCCCTTCCTCATAGAACCCTGCAAAAGCTTCAAACACAAGCAGTGAGAATGATGGCTCAGCAAGACTGACCCGTCTCTCCTATACATGGAACTTCTACATGATGGGTACAGGGTACATGAGGTGAATAATTTGCAAAGGACTCGCCTAATTATTTGAACCTTACTTTCAATGTTTTAGCAGCAGGTTGTGGAGAACCTTACGCTAAGGCACATGAGAGAGCCACAATCAAACAAGAAATGCATTGCTCTCATGTACTTTGCCCAAAGTTGAAAAGAACTTTAATTAGCTCTAGGCTACAACAAGCCATTCACAAGCAAGGTATGTCTTTCAAATCAGCAAACTTTTAACATGTGTCTAGCCTGTTCTTTCTACGTCACAGTACAGTGAACAAGTGGTACTCACTGACCATGAGGAATGGCGATTATAATCGATTTACACCTGCAGGGTTACCCGAATAACCCGTCGCGTACGCCTGTACTCGATGTTGCCTACAGCAACCATCACGGACGTCGTATGCAACTACCTTTCACCCATCAACCAAATATTGAACCGGTCCTATCGTCCTGAGCAAGAGATCTCTGCACGCGCATCTCAGTGCCGCCAGCCAATTTACACCTCGAGCTCTCAACCTACCCTTCTGAACGACAGGCAATGCCTCAATACCCAGCTACCCGAGTTACATCAGTTTCCCGGTTCCCATATAGCCGGTAGGTCTTCGGTACTGTTCTAGCTTGTTCAACAGGCCCGCACACGGCTCAGTCCTCAATCGACACAAGCGGAGCTATAGCACCCAGGCCCCAAAGTCCAGCTGCCCTTACTCTCCGCTCAGTCTCAGTTTTCTTTCCATGTGTTTCATTTGCTATTTTTACCCGAGCGATGTGCCTCTAATCTATTCTCGCGAGTAGTTCCAACTACTCGACTTGTACCGAATCCTACTCTATCTTAGCATTGAAGTGGCTAACAAGGTTTTCAATCCTAATCCCAACCCATGGTTTTCTTGGATATGCATTTGGGTTTCAAACACGACTCTAATGCAAGAGATAAGTGGTACTCAAAGGAAGTTCTCAAAACAATAACAATTTGTAAAAAGGTTAATGCAAAATAGAGCTTGCCTTGCTGCTCTTGGGCGTAGGCTAGCTGCTCTTCCGGAGTAACGAAGTCTAAGACTTCGGGTTCCTCCTCAACCTTAGCGACAACATGATATAACAAGTATATGTATTAATTAAATGCATTTGAATTGAATTTCAACTTGTGAGGTTTATAAGTATCACTAGACAGGCCCAATGACTCTGAAATTTTTACTGTGGTTTGGATACAACCTAAACAGAGACTTGGCCAAGTTTTATTTGCAGCAAAGCTCATTTGAGCTCTCCACAAATAATCATGTACTTGACCTTAATTGGAGCTCTTAGGGTGTTCTAGGGATTTTCATGGTGCAAGCCATGACTTTCTGAAAACTAGATTTTCAGATGGTTCTAATGGAGTTGGTCCCACTAAATTTGAAGGTTCCTAACTAAAGATATGAGCTAAACAATTTCAGAGAAATTCTGAAAATGTTTCTGGACATTTTCTATTTTCTCTGGAACAGTTTTATTAATCACACCATTAGGTGGATCAAATGGGCATAAATGGATCTGAAATTTTAATGGTAGCTCAGAGACATTTTGGTGAACATCTCAGCAAAATTTCAGAATTTTCCTCCAAAGGGTTCTCCAATTAAAATTCTAAACATTTTAAAATTTGAAGAATTAATTCTGGAGAACTAAGGATTTTCATGAAGTGAAACTTGATTTGCTGGAAAGTACTCAGAGACCTGAATCCAATAAAATTTGGTTCATTCGATTTGGAGTTTCCTAGCCAAACTTATGAGGGTTTGAAGTTTGAACAAAATCTGAAAATCGGGAAAAAGTTCATACCGCTGCGCGTGGGACCGGGCTACGTGTCAACTCCTCATCGGTCGACACACGCGGCTACTGAATCCTTTGCGTGCAGCCGCACCCGATCCGGTGCCACAGCAGATCCCAGTTTAAAATTTCCACCGCTGACAGCCGGGACCCACTGGGCTTCTTCCTCCGGCTGCTTTTCGTGCGCCCGCGCTCTCAGCTCGCCAGAGCTAACTGCCATTCGCCGGTTCGTCGGTTCCGGCCACCGTACGGGCTAAAACTCGCCGCCAGGGTGTATGCGACATCAAGGAACACGATGGTGAGGTGTTCTGGGGCTGCCGATGATCGGAAGATGGCCGGTGACGTGTGGCGGCCTCGGTTGAAGTTCGGCGCCGTCACCCGAGGTTCCTAGCCCACCAAAACCTTGACCGACTAGCTCTACAGCACTAGTGGGTGATCGCAAAGCTCGGCAAGGCCATGGATTAGCTCAGAAACTGCGGCAACTAGCTCGGCATTGTGCGCCCGATTGATTCCGCGAAGAACACGCTCGGTAAAGCTCGGAATACGTTGCTCCGAGGTGTTTTCATGCGACGGATCCTAAAGCAAAGACGTTCGCCAGCTGGTCCAGTGCCTATGTGCAGCGTTTGATGAGCTATGGAGGATCAGAGAGGGAGAATTTGAAGAAACTGTACCGGCCGCTCGGTTAGAACTCGCCGGAGTGAAAACTTGAAATTCGCCGCCAATGCTTCACGGCGTGGCTTGAGATTTGGTTGAGAGCAGCAACAACCCAGCGCGCTCCCGTGGCCTTGATCGCTTGACCGTGAAAACCCAGATGGAGGGTTGTCCATGAGCGCCCGCTCGTCGGCCAACGCTAGGTTGCGGCGGAGTGAACAGTGGAAGGGCGAGGGAGGCCGAAGCTCGTCGGCTTCCGGGTCGGGGAGGTGGAGGCTGACCTCAGGGTAGTGTTTAGCAGCTCGGGAAGGGATGGCGCGGTGATTTCTGCCGATTTCCCGAGCAGGCCGAGGCAGCGGAGGGAAATGAGCTCCGCTCGGTGTTCGCACGCGAGGAGGAGAAGGCAAACGGGGTTTGCTTCCGCAGAGAGCGTGGATCACGTTAAGAAGGGATCGGGACCGACCCTGGGTGCCAGTGCGTGGGAGCAAGCAGCTGGTGGCGCAGCATGCTCCTCGGTGGCACCCGGCAGCTCTTTGATGTTTGAGAAAAAAATCAGGAACCGAGCAGAGGTTTGCTTCAGTTGAAAGTTTTGATCTGCCACTCTATGACATGTGGGTCCCACCCCCTTTTAACCTCTGAAATTAACTTCCTCTCACTGCTACAAACAGTAATCCCTCTAATACCCTTGGTCATTTGAATTATCTACCACATGCCCATTTGGAATTGGTAGAATTCAATTTGTGAAGTGTTTGACTAAATTTCAGCACATATGCAGTTTGAAATTCAAATAAAGTTTGAATTTGCTAAAATTAGCTCATGTCAAGATCAACTCCAAATGGAGTGAAAATTGGTGGGTGAGCTCACAAAAATGTGCTGAGTAATAATATGCCTCCCACTTTTGAATTCATGGGATGAAAAAAAAGTTTGAATTTAAATTTGAGTTCAAACCACCCTCTTTCTAGCTATACCCAAAAGGACTTCAAAAAGGTTTTTAATTTGGGTGACACATGGCATGGACATCCCTAGCAAAGTGTAGGAGTTTTTCATATGTCCAGCCCCTATATGATGCATGTGGGAAATGCCACTTTTGCATTTTGTGAGTTTATTCTCTAATGATCATGTTGATGGTGTTTACTTGCTCTTCAAAGATGTTCATCAACTTTCTTCAAATGAAGTGTGTGTGTGGTGATGGACACTTTGAATATGTGCAAAACTTAGGCCCTTACATTCCTCCTCCCTTAAAAGAATCTCGTCCCGAGATTATAAGGTGAAAATGAGAGAGAGGACGGTGGGAAATTACTGTATATGCGATGTGAAAAAGTCGGGGTAGTTAGCGCGAAGAAATCCTTCGCTCTCCCATGTCGCTTTGTCTACGGAGTGATTACTCCATAGAACTTTGTAGAACCACAACATACGGTTGCGTGTGGTTCGGGCCTTTTCATCTATAATCTGAACCAGTTCCTCCCGATACGTGAGATCCGGTTTCAGTTCTTCTATATCCTCCAGCTGAATGGTAGTTTATAGCTTAAGACACTTCCTCAGCTGGGAAATGTGAAAGACGTCGTGCACACCGGAAAGTGCTTCTGGTAATTTCAGCCGGTATGCTACCGATCGACATCTTTCTGTAATCTGGAATGGACCGATGAATCAGGGTGCCAACTTTCCCCTCACCCCGAATCTGTTCACGCCCTTCATTGGAGATACACGTAAGTATACATGATCCCCGACTTCGAATTGTAGTGGGCGCCTTCTCCGGTCCGCATATTGTTTCTGTCGGGATTGGGCGGCTTTTTAGGTTCGCTTGAATCAGCCGAACCTTTTCCTCCGCGTTATTGAAAAGATCAATCCCGAAGGTAACCCTTTCGCCAGACTCACACCAATTCAGTGGTGTGCGGCATTTCCTCCCATATAGCGCCTCGTAGGGCGCCATCTTGATGCTGGCTTGGTACCCATTGTTTTACAAGAACTCGGCTAACGGCAAGTGATCATCCCAATTTTTGCCGTAGTTGATAGCACAAGCTCGTAGCATATCTTCCAAATTTGATTTACCCGCTCGGTTTGCCCATCCGTCTGCAGGTGGTATGCTGAACTACGGATCAGCTTCGTCCCCAACGCATCGTGTAGCTGCTCCCAAAAATGGGACATAAATAAAGTACCCCAACCCGATATGATGGTACGGGGTACGCCGTACAAACATAGGATCCGTGAGATGTACAGTTCAGCATACTTCTTGGCGTTGTAGTTGGTATTGACCGGGATAAAGCGGGCAACTTTGGTTAGCCGGTCGACGATCATCCACACAGAATCATGTTTCTGAAAAGTGGTGGGTAAACCGACGATGAAGTCCATGCTCACATTTTCCCACTTCCAGGCAGGAACGCCCAGTGGTTGTAGCAGTCCTGGTTTCCGCATATGATCTGCCTTCACCCTTCGACATGTATCACACTCGGACACATACTTTGCGATCTCCTGCTTCATCCATATCCACCAAAACTTACTTCTGAGTTCTTGATACATTTTGTTGCTGCCGGGGTGAATAGAAAACTTCGACAAGTGAGCCTCATCAAAGATTTTCTTTCGTAACTTCGGGTTACGGGGTACGACGATCCGGTCCTTGAACCATAGGACGCCGTCTCCGTCTTTCCGGAAACATTTCAACTCCCCACTGTCTATACGTCTCCGCAAATGTGACATGCCCTTGTCATTTTTCTGGGCTGCCGCTATCTCTTCATGGATGGTGGGGATCAAAGCTAAGTTGTAGAGAGCTCCATGTGGAATCACATGCAGTGGTGGTTCGCTCTCTTCCAACGGTGTGATGGTCAGGTTGTTGACGTGTGACTTGCGCCTCAGCGCATCCGCCACTACGTTTGCCTTGCCCGGGTGATAATGGTCTCTATTTCGTAAGCCTTTATCAATTCTAACCATCTTCGCTGCCTCATGTTCAGCTCCTTCTGAGTGGATATGTACTTGAGGCTTTTGTGGTCGGTATATAAATGTACGAGGTTACCGAGTAGGTAGTGCCTCCACATTTTAAGTGCAAGTACCACGGCAGCGAGCTTCAAGTCGTGAGTTGGATAATTCTGCTCATGGTTTCTGATCTGCCGTGATCCGAGCCCAATGCCGGATGTATCGCAGTACACATCGAACGGTTTTGTTGTGTCTGGCTGCGCCAAAACCGGTGCTGATGTCAGGTGCTTTACTAATGCCTTGAACGCTGCTTCACATGCTGGACTCCAAACATATTTGGTAGCCTTCTTCAGCAGCTCCATCATAGGCTTGGAAATCTTCAAGAAGTTCAGAATGAATCTCCGATAATATCCCACAAGCCCGAGGAAACTCCGTACCTCGTGAACAGTTCTCGGGGACTTCCAATTCAGCACTTGTGTGATCTTACTCGGGTCTACAGCGATGCCCTCCGCTGAGATGATATGCCCGAGAAAAGGCACTTGCGATATCCAGAATTCGCACTTGCTGAATTTCACATATGGCTTGTGATCCCGCAGCTGTTGCAAGACTATACGCAGATGCTTCTTGTGCTCTTCCTCCGACTTGGAATATACAAATATATCGTCGATGAAGACCACAACAAACGTTTCCAGCTCCGGCATGAATACCGAGTTCATCAAATACATGAAGTGAGCTGGAGCGTTGGTGAGGCCGAAGGACATGACCAGGTACTCATAAAGCCCGTACCTCATCGAGAAAGCCGTCTTCGGAGTATCCTCAGCCCGTATCTTAATCTGATGGTACCCGGATCTTAAGTCCATCTTGGAGAAGATCTTTGCTTCGACCAACTGATCAAACAACATGTCGATCCGTGGCAACGGGTACTTGTTCTTGATGGTTACGGCATTTAGTGGACGATAGTCCACACAAAGTCGCAACGTCTCGTCTTTCTTTTTCACAAATAATGCCGAACAGCCCCATTGCGAGGAGCTCAGCCTAATAAAACACTTCTCCAGAAGGTCCGTTAGCTGAGTCTTCAGTTCAGCCAATTCCTTGGGCGCCATCTTGTACGGCCTTCGGGATATTGGCATGGTTCCCGGTGCAAGTTCAATGTTGAACTCCACCTCTCTGTTGGGCAGCGTCCCTGGTAAATCATCCGGGAACACGTCAGGGAACTCTCGGACCACTGGAATGTCTTCCAATCTGAGGGTTGTGGATTGATAGACACTTGGAACTTTTATTTCTGGACTGTCCAGAAATAAGGAGTGAGATCCGTGCACTTCTGAGTTCAAGTGCACGATTCGAAGGACGGTGTCTAAAACAGCGCCGTGGCGGGTTAACCACGACATCCCTAAGATGACATCGACTTTCTGTCACTCTAAAATTAGGAGAGACGTAGGGTACACTCTACCGGCTAAGCATAATGGTGCTTTGGAAACCATTACGCTTGCTGAAATCTTCCCACCTGGTGAACAAATCAAATATGGACTATCAGTGGGTAGTATTTGCAAGCTGTATTTGGCAATGAAAGCTTGGCTAATAATATTGTGCGTGGCGCCTGAATCAAATAATACTATGGCGGGATGCTGGTGGAGTTGGAACATACCCGCAAGGATTGGCTCTCCCTCCGGCACGTCCTCTATGGCATGTTGGTGGACGGTGCCGGGCCTAGGGTTTGCCCGCCGCACATTAGTGGGGTTCCGGGGCTGATTCCTCCCTGGAAGTTGCGGTGCGACTCCGCCGCCTTGCCTCTCCGGACAACTGCTGGCGAAGTGTCCTGGACGACCACACTTGTAGCATGTGGCTGCTGCTTGTCCGGTGCTTGGGGGACGAAAGCCCGGCATGTGCTGCTGAGGTGCATACGCACGCGGCATCGCCCGCTGCTGCTGTTGTTGCTGCGGAGGTGGTACTGGCAGTGCCGGCCTAAATGCTGGTGGAGAATATGGCCGATTGCGGAATGGCATCGACCTCTGTGATGGCTGCCCGTGTGGACCCGACGGTGGGCGATTCACCATCCGGTATTTTTGAGAAGGATCACCTCCTTCTCCGCTGCTTTGCGGCGCACTTCGCTTCCTTTCCGCCACCGCTAACTCCTTGCCAGAGTCTTCTTGAACAACCGCAGCATCAATTATATCGTTGAGGCTGCCGCGATTGAACATCGCCAACTTGTCTTTCAGGAGCGGGTTAAGCCCTTGGTAGAAGTGATCCCGCCGCTTCTTGTCGGTATCGGCGTGATACGACGCGGAGAGCGCAAGATCATTGAACGCCCTGGAATATTCAAGCGTGTTTTGGCTCCCTTGTTGCAGGCGTAAGAATTCCTACGTCTTCCTCTTCATAAGACCCGGCGGTATGTGATAGGCCCTGAAGGCCGTCCGGAATTCCGCCCAGGCGATAACTCGCTCGGTGGGCTGCGAAGCACAGTATTTTGCCCACCACGCGCTCGCGGATCCCTGGAGCTGTTGGACCGCGAACTGAGTCTTGCGCTGCTCACTCACTTGGAGCAGCCCGAACTTCATCTCCATCGTGCGGAGCCAATTGTCCGCATCGAGGGGTTCATCCGCCCTTGAGAATACCGGGGGATGAGTCGCCACAAAATTGGAGTAGGGGCTCTATTGACGCTCCTCACGATCTTGACGCCTCTCTGGTCGAGACGTATTTGCAATGAGAGTTTGCAGCAACTCCGTATGCTGCTGATGAGAACCCGCCATTGCTGCCACAATATCTGCCAAAGTAACCGTTGGTGGTGGCGGTTGTTGCTGTTGCTGCTGCTGTCCCGAGGAGTTCTCGGAAGGTTGTTGGGAGGTTTCTCCCCCCTGACTGGAGCCCCCAACGTCCGGGTTGGCACGAGTACGAGTCATTCTGAACTTTAAAACAGCAGCGATCAGCACATGTCATACTTAAAATTCCATAAGAACAGTAGGTATTGAAGTGACGCATGAATAATTTGCACAACATCCACATATATTGATAAATCATAAACTTTATACAAGATACATTAGTCTCGGATCCCCGAGAAGTCGTGCTCATGTAGTCACTACCTATACATGCACTACTGTCTACACGACATGTCATCGATTACAAAAGTTTGGGTTACATCACCCTTGCTGCCCTACTTGGCAACGGTAACCCCCTACTCAGAGTAGAACTCGACCTCATGCGGGTCGTCTTCCTCCGGTACCTCTGCTGGTGGCTCTGGGTCCACAACCTCCTCTTCCGGCTCGAGTTCCCCCATTGCCGGAAGACCCAAGACCACGGGTACGGCAACTACCACCGGTATGCCCATTACCGGAGGTACGAGGTCCTGCAACGCGTGCACCTCGTCTATGGCCTGGTTGTAGTCCTCTTCCCAGCCTTGCCCCTCCTTAATGGTGTCGTCCCGCTCTTGAGTAAGGACCTCGTTCTGCTGGGTCAGAGCCTGCACCTGTTGTTGCAAAGACGTGATGTCGACACGGCTTTTCTTCTTCGCCTTCTTCAGACAATGCAACTGATTGTGTTGTTCGTTCAGTCGCTTTATCGTCGGAAGGAGAACATTGCGCAGTGCACTGTCAGCACTCTCGAAACGGTCTCCACGGCTTGTGCTCTACTTGAGCTTGGCAGCAAGACAATCCGTATGAACCGCTTGGCTGTCCATCACGGCTTTTCCTGCCGTCAATTGGAGACTAAGGTTTGCCTCTGCGGGACTGTACCTTGGACAACCCGGATCTGTTGCCTCCATGTACCTCCCTTCCCACATGTGATTAGCCTGTCCCTCCACCGGAACGAGCGCACATGGAGTGCCCTCCATAGCTCTCACATGTAGTTGGCAGAAACGGGACATAGTGTCGTGGGCTGCCGCTTGCCACCTTTCTTCCCGCTGTCTGCCTTTCACTGTAACGGTGAACGGCGCCCAACCGGGTGGCGTAGGCCCTGCAGGAACTTCGACATGGATCGTCCACGTCTTGTTCCCCTCCTCGCCTTCTTCTTTGGTGAAGTACTGCAGTATCTTGCTGTACCCGAAATATTGAACCATTTGCCTCAATGCTTCCGGATAGCTGCTGCAGTGAGAACAGTGGGACACCACCCACCCGTTCTCCAACTGTCTATCCGCTGTCATCTGTAATAACATATTTGAGAAAATGTCAAATATTTATTTAAACAGTAAACCATTGAGTTATACCATAAAACATGTCATTGAACCCATAAAACTTGGAAGCATAGTTCAAACTTAAACAAGTTTGACTGCCGATCTGCTGTCCACTATGACAGCCCTGACCAGTTTCCACTTCAACCTGATTTAGACCACACTAACAGCAAAACCAATTCTGGAGCTCAACATCAAAGTTGAAGTTGACTTCAAAATCTTTCCATAAAGTATTTTGTTGGCCTAATATATGTCCTGGTTCAAAAGTTATGAGATGTCAAATTTAACAGAATTTCTGGAGAAACTTGGACAGCACCTCCCTGCTTTAGGTAATGATTTGGTCCAAGGATTCCAGTTAATTCTACTCCCAATCTGACAAAACTTTCTGTTACAAAGTTGTAACTCATCTATTAAACTTTTAAGAACTATCTCATTTTCTATTTGTGGATTTTTATGCAGGAAGTTCTGCTCAATTTACAGAGAGTTACAGAGAGTGTTTGCTCTGCCCTGTTTTCTGGACAGTTTCAACTCTACTGCATTTTTGGATGGGTTAAGGGATGAAACACCTCTGGACCTCAACAGAAAAGTTGTAAAGCTCTCCAAATATTTCCAGAAATGTATCATATGACCCCAACCTCGAAAGAAATCAACCTCTAACCTCTGATTAACTTCAGCCTTGATTCAGCTGAAAATAGGGGACACTGTCCTTAGTATCCTATAAGTTGAAAACTTGTTAACTTTGAATATCCTGATTAAGGGAAGGAGTTACATCAAATTTTAGTGTTCTGGATTTAAACTTTCAAGTTTTATAATGTAGTTGCTCAATTAGTGGGGTGTGACGTCGATGCGTCACCAGATCATGTCGGTACTACGTCCTCACAAAGAAAAACCTATACCGGACTTAGAAGGTTTCGTTAGTTCAGTGGCACTAAATGTATCTCGCATTTGGATGCTAGACGTCTACCGTTCCGTGGTCAGACTACCTGCAGATAACTCACACTATCGTCATCACTCGCCCGGATGTTCTCAAGCCAAACACGCCGTGAGCTACGTGTTCACGTTACTGACCATGTGACGAGGTCTCCCAATTGCCCAAAGCACGCCAGGAACAGACGTTGCTCGAATATCCCAAACGACATGAAGAGTCGTAGAGGATATTAAAGCGGGTCAGGTTACCTGCCACCCGTGGGGCTCCACCCTTCAGCTTGTGCGCACTGGTGGACAGCGCTTACGTGCACCCCCCAAAACATAAAGCGTTCTGAGATGCATGATTTTCTGACATAAGAAAATAGGTTAGTATGCCACTTTCTATACACTAATAACATCCTTATATGGGCTACTAACTCGTTCCTCACTGGATTTTTGAAAAAGATGACCTTTGTAGTGCGTTAAACCTCAAGCGAGCTCTGATACCACGTTGACACAACCTCACGGTCTTGTCGAGCCAGGATCACGCTGAGGGGTGCTGCGTTGCACAGCACCGGATAACACACATCAAAGGTAAAAAGCGGAAGCAAAGTTTTATTGCATAAAGAGATTTATGAACATTTGTACAACAAAATCTGTCCAGTCTACACTCACGGGCGTAGACTACGCATTGAGTTCACGTTCAGTCCGTGAACGTGTCCCCGCTAGCACGAACACACACTAACACGGCGGCATGCACGACTCCCACTCGACGGGGTTCCCCTCCTGGGATTCCGTCTCCTCCTCGGGAGTCCCTTCCTCATAAAACCCTGCAAAAGCTTCAAACACAAGCAGTGAGCACGATGGCTCAGCAAGACTGACCCGTCTCTCCTAAACATGAAACTTCTACATGGAGGCTTATAGGTTACATGAGGTAAAATAAGTTGCAAGGACTCGCCGAATTAGTGGAACCTTACTTTCAAATTTTAGCAGCAGGTTGTGGAGAACCATACGCTAAGGCACATGAGAGAGCCGCAATCAAACAAGAAACGCATTTCTCTCATGTACTTTGCCAAAAGTTGAAAAGAACTTTAGTTAGCTCTAAACTACAGCAAGCCATTAACAAGCAAGGTATGTCTTTGAAATCAGCAAACTTTTAACATGTGTCTAGCCTGTTCTTTCTACGTCACGGTATAGTGAACAAGTGGTACTCACTGACCGCGAGGGATGGCGATTATAATCGATTTACACCTGTAGGGTTACCCGAATAACCCGTCGCGTACGCCTGTACTCGATGTTGCCTACAACAACCATCACGGACATCGTACGCAACTACCTTTCACCCGTCAGCCAAATACTGAACCGGTCCTATCATCCCGAGCAAAAGGTCTATGCACGCGCATCTCAGTGCCACCACCTGATTTACACCTCGAGCTCTCAACCTACCCTATGAACGACAGGCAATGCCTCAATACCCAGCTACCCGAGTTACATCAGTTTCCCGGTTCCCATATAGCCGGTAGGTCTTCGGTACTGTTATAGCTTGTTCAACAGGCCCGCACACGGCTCAGTCCTCAATCGACACAAGCCAAGCTATAGCACCCAGGCCCCAAAGTCTTGCTGCCCTTACTCTCCGCTCGGTCTCAGTTTTCTTTCCATGTGTTTCATTTGCTATTTTTACCCGAATGATGTGCCTCTAGTCTATTCTCGCGAGTAGTTCCAACTACTCGACTTATACCGAATCCTACTCTATCTTAGCATTGCAGTGGCTAACGAGGTTTCCAATCCTAATCCCAACCCATGGTTTTCTTGGATATGCATTTGGGTTTCAAACAAGACTCTAATGCAAGAGATAAATGGTACTCAAAGGAAGTTCTCAAAACAATAACAATTTGTAAAAAGGTTAAGGCAAACCGGAGCTTGCCTTGCTGCTCTTGGTCATAGGCTAGCTGCTCTTCCAGAGTAACGAAGTCTAAGACTTCGGGTTCCTCCTCAACCTTAGCGACTACATGATATAACAAGTATATGTATTAATTAAATGCATTTGAATTGAATTTCAACTTGTGAGGTTTATAAGTATCACTAGACAGACCCAATGACTCTGAAATTTTTACTGTGGTTTGGATACAACCTAAACAGAGATTTGGCCAAGTTTTATTTGCAGCAAAGCTTATTTGAGCTCTCCACAAATAATCATGTACTTGACCTTAATTGGAGCTCTTAGGGTGTTCTAGGGATTTTCATGGAGCAATCCATGACTTTCTAAAAACTAGATTTTCAGAGGGTTCTAATGGTGTTGGTCCCACTTAATTTTAAGGTTCCTAACTAAAGATGCTAAACAATTTCAGATAAATTCTGAAAATGTTTCTGGACATTTTCTATTTTCTCTGCAACAGTTTTATTAATCACACCATTAGGTGGATCAAATTGGCTCAAATGGATCTGAAATTTTTATGGTATCTCAGAGACATTTTGGTGAACATCTCAGAAAAATTTCAGAATTTTCCTCCAAAGAGTTCTCCAACTGAAATTTTAAACATTTTAAACTTTGAAGAATTAATTCTGGGGAACTAAGGATGTTCATGAAGTGAAACTTAATTTTCTTGAAAGTACTCAGAGAGCTGAATCCAACAAAATTTGGTTCATTTGATTTGGAGTTTCCTAGCCAAAGTTATGAGGGTTTGAAGTTTGAACAAAATCTGAAAATCGGGAAAAAGTTCAAACCGCTGCGCGTGGGACCGGGCTATGTGTCAACCCCTCATCGGTCGACACACGCGGCTACTGAATCCTTTGTGTGCAGCTGCACCCGATCTGGTGCGACAGCAGATCCCAGTTTAAAATTTCCACCGCTGACAGCCGGGACCCACCGGGCTTCTTCTTCCTCCGGCTGCTTTTCGCGCGCCCGTGCTCTCAGCTCGCCGGTTCGTCGGTTCCGGCCACCGTACGGGCTAAAACTCACCGCCAGGGCGTATGCGACATCGAGGAACACGATGGTGAGGTGTTCTGGGGCTGCCGATGATCGGAAGATGACCGGCGACGTGTGGCGGCCTCAGCTGAAGTTCGGCACCGTCGCCCGAGGTTCCTAGCCCGCCAAAACCTTGACTGACTAGCTCTACAGCACCAGTGGGTGATCGCAAAGCTCGGCAAAGCCATGGATTAGCTCGGAAACTGCGGAAACTAGCTCGGCATCGTGCGCCCGATTGATTCCGCGAAGAACACGCTCGGTAAAGCTCGGAATATGTTGCTCCGAGGTGTTTTCATGCGACGGATCCTAAAGCAAAGATGATCGCCGGCTAGTCCAGCGCTTATATGCAGAGTTTGACGACCTATGGAGGATCAGAGAGGCAGAATTTGAAGAAACCGTACCGGCCGCTCAGTTAGAACTCGCCGGAGTGAAAGCTTGAAATTCGCCGCCGATGCTTCACGGCGTGGCTTGAGATTTGGTTGAGAGCAGCACCAACCCAGCACGCAACCGTGGCCTTGATCGCTTGACCGTGAAAACCCCTGTGGAGGGAAGTCCACGAGCGCCCGCTCGTCGGCCGACGCTAGGTCGCGGCGGAGTAAACTGTGGAAGGGCGAGGGAGGCTGAAGCTCGTCGGATTCCGGGTCAGGAAGGTGGAGGCTGACCTCAGGGTAGTGTTTAGCAGCTCGGGAAGGGATGGCGCGGTGATTTCTGCTGATTTCCTGAGCAGGCTGAGGCAGCGGAGGGAAATGAGCTCCGCTCGGTGTTCGCACGCGAGGAGGAGAAGGCAAACGGGGTTTGCTTCGGCAGAGGGCGTGGATCTTGTTAAGAAGGGATCGGGACCGACCCTGGGCGCCAGCACGTGGGAGCAAGCAGCTGGTGGCGCGGCAGGCTCCTCGGTGGCGCCCTGCAGCTCTCGGGTGTTTGAGAAAAAAATCAGGAACCGAGCAGAGGTTTGCTTCAGTTGCAAGTTTTGATCTGCCACTCTATGACATGTGGGTCCCACCCCCTTTTAACCTCTGAAATTAACTTCCTCTCACTGGTACAAACAGTAATGCCTCTAATACCCTTGGTCATTTGAATTATCTACCACATGCCCACATGGAATTGGTAGAATTCAATTTGTGAAGTGTTTGACTAAATTTCAGCACATATGCAGTTTGAAATTCAAATAAAGTTTGAATTTGCTAAACTTAGCTCATGTCAAGATCAACTCCAAATAGAGTGAAAATTGGTGGGTGAGCTCAAAAAAATGTGTTGAGTAATAATATGCCTCCCACTTTTGAATTAATGGGATGAAAATAGTTTGAATTTAAATTTGAGTTCAAACCACCCTCTTTCTAGCTATACCCAGAAGGACTTCAAAAAGGTTTTGAATTCGGGTGACACTTGGCATGGACATCCCTAGCAAAGTGTAGGAGTTTTTCATATGTCCAGCCCCTATATGATGCATGTGGGAAATGCCTCTTTTGTATTTTGTGAGTTTATTCTCTAATGATCATGTTGATGGTGTTTACTTGCTCTTCAAAGATGTTCATCAACTTTCTTCAAATGAAGTGTGTATGTGGTGATGGACACTTTGAATATGTGCCAAAAACTTAGGCCCTTACACCATATATATTTTAAAAATCTAATTTGCATGTTGTCCTTGATTTTGGAAAATGACCTCAAGCAACAACTGCACATGAGAAAACAACCAATTTTTTATGAGTACAAGTCCACTACTTAACTCTTGTTAGTCCACACCATAACACTTTACATGATAGGCTCACACAAATATTTGCTCATATTTAAACCACTACAACACAATAAAACTTAGTTAATGAGCACCAACCATACTCTCCCACATATTAAAAACAAGTTTAGCACTTCCCATGTCAAATCACAAATCAAACACCACGTGAATGATCAAAACTTCACATGAAATTCTTATTTAAAACACTCAGTATCAATGTATTCAACACATATAGGTCTCACCACAACCTCTATTAAACAACCGCTCCTTGAAGAGAAAAGAAATACTCACTTGTTGCATTTATCTCGTCATCATCAGAAATCCAATTAGAGTCACTATAACAACCCTAATATTTTGGGATATTGTGTATAGTAAAGTTTATAACTTATTGTAAATTGCATAACTCATTCAAGTGTGCTCAAGTAATCATCTACTGGGTTAGCAGTAAATCAGATTACCTAAACACCACATTGATAATTATTGGGGCCCAAGGCCCACACATTTTAACAATTAGATATCCTCAAAGTGGTCATACCAGGTAACCCAAATTGAACAGACCCATTTTCCTCGAATAGTCCTGTGAGGCTTGTTCATGTTTGACGGTGACGACTTACTTGAAAATCGGTCGTGCTCGCTGCAAGATTGAGACACAAACTTGTCATACTTGTGCGCAAACAAATGAGCGCATGATGGTGACATTGGCTCATCCTAAAGGCGATAGAGGCATCCTGGCGACGTAGCTCCAACACTTGGGTACAGGGGCTGCACGTAAGGGGGAGGGTGCTTTAGCAGCATCAGGGGCGGTGCCAGGGCAGGTCGGACGCGACAGGAAGAAGATTACAGGTGGGCCCGTGGTTTTTGTTTTTCTGATTTTTTTAAATTTCCGAAGTGCACTTTGGTTTAATTTGAATAACTTGAGATCTAGTGACAAAAATTCATGAAATATTTTGATAATTTAAATCATGCTGAGAAACTTTTGTATTTGGCACTTGTACAAATTTGTCATAAGTTTTGAATTTCAATTTTATCAAGTGGCATCAATTTGATTCATAGCTGAATTTTTATGGATATGAACATTTTTTAAAAATCCTGTAAAGTTCACCAAAATTCTAATTAATGATCTAGATCTCACTCCAATTTTCATGAGGTGCGTCTTACTAGAATTTTTTTACGTTTCTTTGTTAATCTTTAATTTCTTAATTATTGAATTCATTTATTGAATTTAAATTCAGTTTTTAGTTGCAGTTCAAGTCTTTAAGTTGTGTTCTTCATGCGAATTTATGTAGCTAGCGAGAGATGCTCCCAATTTAAGCATAAAGAAGTCATTGTTTCTATACTGACTGCCAAGCAACTAGAAGCTGGCCTGATTACCGTGTGTAAAACACGCGGCTCACTCAGCGGTGAAAAACATCCTATTAAAAGAAAAGCTTCTGTCAGCGCTACGTGCGAGGCTTGGAGGCCCGATTTCTTCAGATCTGCTACTGCCACTGGTCTCTTCGACTCTTGCACCTCACGCTCCTGAACTTTTTCCTTGGATTCTGCCTGCTCTCCTTCTTCCGAATCCTAGATAAGCTGTTCTGATGGGGGAGATTGGGGGCATTTTGAACACGGAATTTTTTGGTGTTGGTGGCGGAATAGGCTCACTCGGTTGGGCTTGGTTGTGGATCTTGGTGATTCTGGAGTGCTGATTTGGTTTGGGATGGCGGCGTCGGGTGGTCGCCAGCCCGTTTGCCCGACCGTTGGCCATCAGTTGGATACGTCAGTGTTAAGCGAATTGGCGCTTGACTATGAATTATATTCTTAAGGCTTCTCTGGTTAAAGATCCATGCACTAGCGGAAATCGCTGACTGCAAAATATGTGGACTGGTGCTGATGAGAATACATGAGATCATCCTTTACTTCACTGCATAATATTCAGGAGCGTTTGGGCTCTACTGTATGATGATTTCTGAGATAATTGCTCTGCTACGTATTTTGGACCGAAAACAGTGGGTATTTCATGTGAAGATTTGCCTTGGGAAGGCACCATCGGAATCTTGATTACATTGTTGCAAATCCGGTGTCCAGAACACCTTAATCAGATCTGTTCGGCTGAAAACAGATTGATCCAGATGATCAACACCTAAGAAGAGGATTTTCAAGTGATGCAGAAGACTTGATCGAGAATCAGAGGGCTCTGGTTCTGATCAGATTGATGAGAACGGTTCTGATCAGATTGATGAGAACAGTTCTGTTCTTAGTAGCACAGAACAGAGGAGGCACCTGATCTGTTTTGCTGGTGTAGAACAGGAAGGAACAGAGGGTTGCTGCATGTTCCTGGAGGTGGAGGCGCATAACAGGTGGAATAGGGGCGGTGGCTAGGGTTTAGCCTGGGCGGCGGCTGGAGAGAGAAGCGGCGACTAGGGCTGAAGAGGTGGAGAAATTATTTCTCTATTGATTTGAATTAATTGTGGTGTTTTGCCTTCTTTATATAGCCCCCTTACAAGAGTCCTGATCTATTACATCTCAATCTCTAGTCTATCTTTTATTCTATTTCTAAGAAGACTACTCTATAAACTCTTCTAGAAGGAGGATCCGGCCCTGATCTTGGGCGCGCAACTTACAGGGCCCCTGTTCTAGCCGCCCAGGGCCAGCGGGCAGATTAGCCCACATTCTCCTCCTGATCCTGACGCTAGCCCACGTCTAGGATCCCGATCCTTCTTCTTATCTCCACGAACTTTTGTCTTCCAAGTGCCTTGGTCAAGATGTTCGCCATCTAGTCTTGGGTAGAGATATGCTCAAGCACAATAGTATCGTTGTCCACACACTCTCGTACGTAGTGGTACTTGACATCGATGTGCTTGCTTCTATCATGGTGTACCGGGTTCTAGCTCAAGTCTATAGCTGACTTGTTGTCAACCCGCAGCACCGACACCTTCAATTTTTCAGCTAAGTCCTCCATCAGTCGTGCCATCCATACACCTTGACATGCCCCTTTAGCTGCTGCGATATATTCTGCTTCATATTCACTACAGAAATGCAGCACACTTACGACGGCCAGAAACCGCCGTAAATAAAGTAAAACAGTCATAAGTTAGTTATTTACAACAGTTTTCTATTATTTACGATGTTTTCTGGCCATTTCAAGTTTTTGGTCGTAAATAATATTATTTACAACGGTACCATTGTAAATAACTAACTTACGATGGTTGGGAACGACCGTCGTAAGTAAATGGTCGTCGTCCATTGCCGCGCCACATGGCGGGCTTGGCGCCTTACTTACGATAGCTAGGGTACCGACCATCGTAAGTAAGTTAGGTTAACTTACAACGGCCTAGCTCTGGTCATCGTAAGTTAATTAGGTTAACTTACAACGGACCTGTACAACTCCCTCTCTCTCCCACCCCTGCACTCTCACTTTCTCCCTCGCCCTCTCCCTCCCCCTCTCTCTATGAATCCCTCTCTCTCTCACCCCTATGTCCACCACTCTCC
Organism: Neostapfia colusana; assembly: GCA_030760725.1. NCBI lineage: Eukaryota > Viridiplantae > Streptophyta > Magnoliopsida > Poales > Poaceae > Neostapfia > Neostapfia colusana. The sequence goes on along the minus strand of JASWHV010000009.1, from coordinate 33,257,475 downwards.
CTCCCTCTTTCCCTTTTCACTCTCACTCTCTCTCCCTACCCCTCTACCACTATCTCTTACTCTCACTCCCTCCCTCTCCCCCCTCTCACTCTCACTTTCTCTCTCGCCCTCGCCCTCCCCCTATATCTACCACTTTGTCTCTCTCTCCATCTCTCTTTAAATTTTCACTCTCACTATCTCTCCCTCCCCCTCTCTACCACTATCTCTTACTCTCACTATCTATCTCTCCACCCTCACTCCCAATCTCACTCTCTCCCCTCAACTACACTAAGTTTTTCATAGATTAGAAAATAGCAAACAAAAACACATTACCTGGACATCTGAATGTGCATGTGGTGGGGGCACTTGTGGTGGGGCCAAATCTAATGGTTGCCACGTCGAGATCGGGATCTGCTGCCCACTTTGTCGAGCTAAGGCCTGTAATTGCAAAATATTAAAACAAATAAACTAATGCAACGTTAGGAACTTAAATTAATTTGTATTCAAATACTTACCTCCATCTCCCGCCTGCATCTGAGCCATGTAGTTTGCCATATAGGCGGGCTGCTGCTCCTGTATGGCCCGGGCTAGATCCCTCTCCCTCTAGAGCTTCTCCCTCTCTCTCCGGATCTTTTCTCTCTCCCTAAGGAGCTCCTCTATCTGGTTCTCTGAGGGACGACAACTTGTATGCCCGATGGAGGAACCCTCGGTCGATGGAGTGACGATCGAAGGGCGTGCTACCCTCGAGTCGACAACTCCATCGAAAATGACAAACCTACAAGAAATAAAAGAATAATAATTAGAATAAGCAAGTTTTTACAGAAATAAAGAAAATGACCAACTTACCGTCCATGTGCCTTTCCGCCTCTGCTATCGTAAACGGCTTGAGGGTCGATTGGCACGTTTTCCCATTCGTACCCTTCCGTGTATCCTCACTGTAAAGGTCCCAAAACTTGTAAAAAGAAAACTTGAGCTATGAGTAAAGTTGAATTTGAATACAAGAAATTGGGAATTACAAAAACTTTTGTCTACACATGAAAGTATTGGCATGTGCAATACAACTTGAATTTCAGTTTGAACTAAGAGGTGCACTTCAAAAATAAGAAGGGCATTTTCAAAAGGGAAAGAAATTCAAAACTGTTGTTTGAAAAAGGGTATTTGCAATAGCCAACTCAAGAATCAGAGGACATATTTGAATTCCTCAGATCCAAATTATGAGGGGGCCAAGTTTTGAGCAAATTTGGAGAGACTTTGATATGAATATCAAAGGAACTTGTAAATTTATTCCAAATTTGAAATTTAAACTTGAAACTGTGGCACAAATTGTCAAATGGCAAATTGGCTTTTGAATTTGGACCCCTCACAGCTGAATTTGCAAGGTGTCAAAAGTTGGAAATCTTTTGGTGCTGAGGGAAGCTGTGGGCCCCAGTTGTCATTGAGAGGGGAGAGCAAACTTACTGCCTAAGTCTTACTCTCGGTCAGACACGAACGCAGCTCACTTCACCAGGTGACACCGCGGTTACACCGAAGCCACCGCCTCACCCCCGCCCTCGCGCGCTGGCGACCAGCTTACCGCCCCCCTGCCTCGGCGTGATCCCTTCTCTCTGAACCGAGCCAACGCTGTTTCTCTTCTTCTTCTCGCGCTCGGTAAACGCCGAGCTCGCCGCCGCCTCGGTTCTGACCGGGGATGCATATTAACACCGCGCACAACCTCCCTCCGAGCTACTGATCAACACAGCACGCCCACTCTTCTTCTCCCCGCCACAAAAGCGACCGAGATTGGTCCTCTCTGCCCCCGGGGCGCCGTGTTCGCGTGGCAGCCGAAAGGGAACCGAGGAGAGAGCTCCCGTGGACAGCGGAGTCTAGCGCCTGTCACGACCAAGTGCCGGCGTCCCCGGACGCGCTGTGGCCTCATGCTGCTCACCTCCAAACCTCAAGCAGATCCGTGAACCACCGAGCGAGAATTAGGGAAAACTTCACCGGCGGCACCAGACCGATGATCCAGTATGAAAACCCAAAATTCTCATTTGTTCTCCGTTCTTAGCTCTTCAAATCATGCACGAATAAACTAGACTGGCTAGCGATCCGATCCCCTGCCCAATCCAGGCTTGAAACCCCCATATTAGCAGACCATTTTGAAGTGTCCGAGCGGCGATCTTGGCGGGAACCGCCGGGCACACGGTGAACCCACACTTGCCACCATTTCCGAGCCAGTTTGAGGCCGTGCCGAGTTGGCCTGACCTCCACTGCTGCTTGAGAGCGAGTCCGCCGAACTTTTGGCGGGCTAGGGTGCTCGTACCACGGCGCCGAAGTGTCACCGAGGTGTGCGCACGTCGCCGGCCTACTTCCGGCCACCGGCAGCCCGAGCCAACCCCGTAGACATGTTCCCCGACCCTGAAAACCCCCAGGCAGCGAGTCTCCGGCCGAGAGGCGGCCGGGAAGCCGGGTCCGGCGAGCTCCAGTGGAGCGCCGGCGAGGGGGAGGCACGGGAGCGGGAGGAAGAAGAAGACCCCTCCGGCCCCACTCGTCAGCGGCTGAAGATAAAGGTGCGGATCCTCTGTGGCCCTGGATCAAGCTGTGACGACGCTGGAAAGAGTCTGTGACCCCGTGTGGCATAGTTTCCACGGTTGACACGTGTACGAGGGGCCCGCAGTCAGAGTTTAAACAATTCTGTGATTAATTTGAAGTCCAAATTTAGTTCAAACTTTAGAACCTCATAACTTTTGTTAGTAAGCTCCAAATTTAGTGATTCAAATTGGGTTGGATTCAGGATGAAAAACTCTATCCAAATATGCAACCCAATTTGCATGAAAACCAATAGTAAATTCTGGAAAATTCTTTAAAGCTTCCCAGAAAAAGAATTCTAGAGGAAGTTTGGTTCATCCAAAATTCCCCAAATTTTGCCAGAATATTCTTTAGTATGATAGGAAACTCCTGTAAAATTTTGGCTCATTTGGAGTTGATTTAATGAGGGTAATTCTGATTTCAAGTTTCTGTATTCAAATGAATACAGAAACATTTTCAGAGAATTTCCAAAACTTGGAAATTCAGTTCTAGGCATTCCTTAGCTCCAAAAATCCTAGGAAAATTCAGACATACTCCATGACCTATGTACGAAATTATGGTTCACTTGTATTTGCATGAAAGTGCAATTTTAATCAGAATTAATTTCTTTATGCTTAAATGCTTAGGGAATTGTTCTGGGTGACCTATTCAGTAAAACATTCTGAATTTTGGTCCAGATGACTTTCTTGTGACAAGGAACTCACAAGAAAATTTCCAGCTCCATTGGAGCCCTGGATCATTATGTCCTGTTCAACCTTATTAGTTGATCCCCACCCAAGTGATGAAACCCCACTCATCACTTGATGATAGTGCTTAAACACAAAACCAAACCACTAGCACCAGTTTCATTTTAAATTCTTAAATAAAGTTCCAGTTTCAAACTTGTCTTTAGCACTTGTTAGCAAAAGGATTTATAATTAAACATGTATGCATATTCATAACGTGTAGTGGTTAAATGTGGATGAGTGAAGATTTGATCAAGGAGCAAGACGGCAGGGATTAAGCTTCAAGTCATCATCAGCAACTAACTTCATCTTATCTGACTTTAGTCACCTGCAAAACCAAGGCAAGCCCCGGTTTGCATTTAAGTTGTTTTAAAGTTTTCCTTTTGTTCACTACTATGGGTTAAAGTTTGTATGTGCATTAAGTCAAGGATGCTTTTATACTCCACATGCATAACCAACAATGAACCCTGAGGTCAAGGGTAGAAATGTGTCATCGCTGTAGAATAAGGCAATGCTAATTAGGCTAGGACATCCGGTAGAAGACGAGTAGTTGGAATCTACTCGCGAGCTTTGTTCCAGGACCACATAAGTGGGGTTGGTAAGAGAGGCAAACTATAGTTTACGTTTCTAAAGATGAGACCGGGCAGGAGAGTTAGGTAGAGACAAGACGAGGTCTTGGTCGAGTAGCTCTGCCCGAGTCGGTCAAGGACCGAAGCATATGCGGCCCTGGGAGCAAGTATTGAGTTGTGTACCGGATGCTTACTGATATATGGGAACCAGGAAACCGATGTACCAGGTTCACTAGATTGTAGAGGCATACCACATCGTCTCGTTAGACCTATGAGCCCGAGACGGCGCGACTGGTTCTACAGTTTAGTGGCCTGAGAAAGGTTGCCACATACGACGTAATGAAGGACGCCAGAATTGGGTCTTCAGAGGCGGGCGTATCTGTCGAGTTATCCGGGTAGTGTTTGATTCGAATCACCGTCCCTCGCGGTTATGAGTACCGCTTGCTCACTGCGCTGTGACGTAGTAATCAAGTTGTGTGGAAATAGTTTGCAAAAGTTTTAAATGCTGTGATGCTAATTATAAATTGCATGAAAACCATGTTTGAAGTAGAGATAGAGCAAACTAAAGTTATTTTTCACCTTGGGACAAGAACATTGGAATGAAGCGTTTCTTGTTTGATTGTGGAGTTCCAATGTTGCTGGGTGCAAGGTCACTACTATTGTGGCTAAAATCTGAAAGATAAGGATGAACTCATAGGCGAGTCTTTTCGCAAATGACAAGTTTAAATCATAGGTTACTTTCATGTAGAGTTTCATGTCTTAGGAGAGACGGTTAAGTCTTGCTGAGTCTTTGTGCTCACTCTTGCTATATAAGTGGTTTTGCAGGTAAACCTCGATGCTATAAAGAAGGTTGTCCGGTGAGACTCGGGAACTTCCGAGTCATGTCACACTTGGTGAACCTAGCCGCTGCCATGTCTTCGTGTTGCTAGCGAGAGGAGTCCGCGGGCTGGATCTCTTCTCGAGTGCTTCTTAGACATTCATCTTGAGCTGTTTATAGACTTCCACTGTAGCTATTTTATGTAAATTATTTACAAAGAATAGTTGTAAGCTTCCGCTTTTGATTTATGTAATACTGTGTTCCTTATATGTGTGCTGTTGGGTGCCGCATAACACGACACCACCCAATGCGATTCCTCGGGCGAGGCGGCACGGCCTCGTGATCGAGGTCGGGCCCCCTCAGCGTGGTATCAGAGCCGCATTGGTAATAGCGCACGGAATAAGGGTCATATTACGACAAAAACTTTGGATACTGTGAGGGAACGGTATTAGGCCCACATAAGGACTATAGTAGTATAGTTACTTAAAGTGGCATGACTAACCTACTTGTTATAATTCTGAATTTTTGATTATGTAACGACACACCTACGTTCAGGTAAGAATTGTAAGGAACGCCACTGAAAGCGGTTCAAATTCGGTTAGCTCCCCTGACGAGGAAAGTGGTTCAGGGATAGGTTTCACAGCTTGGTGTGAGACGTCAATATGAAACTCTTGGACTCTTCATGTTCCTGAGCTCATATGAAATGCTGATCCCTAGCGTGCATTAGGCAAGTAAGTGGAGACCCCATCGTGTGGTCAGTAACGCGATAGCGTGTTCGTCTGGAAGTAGCCCAGGAGGACATACGCAACGCTTGCCATCGGCGTGCCCTGCAGGGCAGTAGGTGGTATCCATTGGGTTGATAACATTCCCAACCGTGACGACCCGTTCATGATATACTCGGGTTCCCCGTCGTGTGGTGTTGAAACATGATCACGTACCTTGATACGTGACTTAACTCAAGGACGGCTGTATGGCAATGATACGGGCGTTTGTATTTATTTTCAAATATGGAACTGCCTGAAATGAAACAACCTTTGAGTGCACCACTATTGAGTGTTCTTCTGCAGGTATTAACCATGTACGTATCCCGTGTAGTACATGTGTGCAAGAGACCGTCTTAGTGCCACTGATAATACGTATATGCCGGTATAAACCGGTTTAGAATTTTCTTTTGGTGAGGCTACGTAGTACCGACATGTGTCTTACGGTGCATCGACACCGTATTGCACTTAATAATCCTCTTCCCTATGAAGAAATGATTCATGGACTAACTTGCGACTAAAAATGGAATTTTGAAACAAATATTAGTTACTGAACTCTTATTATGAGCTAAGACTCAAATGAGAGTATAACTAGGTGTCAAAGTTTTCAAAAACAGAGTGCTCTGTTTCTGTCAGGAATTCTTGCTGGAATTTAACAGAGCATAAATCTGAGTAACTTGACCCAAATAAGGTGTATGATACAGTTCTGGAAATATTTTCAAGTGCTCTACAACTTCTTTGTAGACCTCCAGAGAAAAATCACACTTTAAGTTGGTGAAAAGTCCAGTTGAAGGCAAACTGTTCAGAACCAGGACAGTAGCAAAAACCTCTCTGGACCTTTCTGTTTTTAAGCCACAACTTCCTGTAGAAAAATCCTTAAGGAGCACATAAGTACTCGTTGGAAAGATACTGAAGTTTACTAAAACTTTGTTGTTGAACTCAAGTCAAGAATCTGTTGATAACTTGAGTAAAATTTGGAGTTTGTGTGAGCTGGTCAGAGTAGTCCCGCTGATTAGCTAAGCGTACATAAGATTTGTTTAAACATGAATGTGGTTATGCTTTCATAAAGTTCATGACATGTTCATGTTTTACTTATCTTTACTTACTACTGAGATAGAATTTTGATTGACTCAAAATTTTGTTTCGTGCAGTATGGTACGTACACATTCTAAAATGGAGCTTGGAGGTTCAAGTCTAGGTGGGAATGACTCGACTTCATCACAAGAGCCATCGCCAACCGATTGGCTGAAATTATGGCAAAGATGAATGAAACTCTCCAAACTCTAGTTCAGCAAGGCATAGATCGAGAAGTTCAACGTCACATGCAAACCCAGAGCACGTATCTGGATTTCTTGGCGACACAACCGTCGGTATTCTCCGAGGCGGCTGACCATTGTGAAGCAAATCACTGGTTACGTGTCATCGAGTCCAAGTTTGGGTTGATCCAATGTGATGAATTATTGAAGACTTTATATGCCGCTCAGCAGCTTCACGGCTTTGCTGGAGCATGGTGGGCAGAGTACCTTGCTGTCCAACCAGCAGGGCATCGTGTCACATGGGCGGAATTCCAGGCTGCATTTCGTGCTCGTTTCATCCCTGCGGGCATAATGCAAACAAGTCTGGATGAGTTCTGGAGTCTGAAGCAAGGGGACATGAGTGTTATTGAGTATGTGAAGGAATTCAATCGCTTAGCTCAATATGTCCCTGACTATGTAAAATCACCATCCATGAGGGGTTATCATTTTTATCGAGGGCTGACCGCTAGGCTGCGATGTGAATTGGCTCAAGTTAGCCAAGAGGATTTTGATGAGTTTGTGAGCTGTGCCATCACTCAGGAATATTATTCCAATCTCTACCTCAAAGAAAAGAGGGAGAGGGACTCATCACAGGATGAAGACAATCATCTGCCTCAGAAGTATCGGTCGGTGATCCGTTCACCTTCCGGTCGAGAGATTCCACAAGAGGTGCAATCATTCTGGGAGTGTGACGACTCTTCTACTCCACAGAGGTCTTATTCACCTCCACTGCAGCAGCAACTTGTTTCTTATGCACCTCAGTATCAACAAGGTGCACCAGAATACTATTTCCCTCAAGAGGTTGAAGATGAACAAGGTGATTTCTTAGCGGAACCAAGTGCTGTCCCACTTCATATTGACAATGAGCTCAATGTCAATGAAGCTACTGAACCGAGCAGCAACAATGTGTCTGTGGGTCCAGTTCCACAGAGTGATCTTGGACAGCCAAGAAAAGCTATGTCCAAAGTGGGAACAGTCAATTATGTGTCAGTCGATGATTTGCCAAGGGGAGGACCTGTTCTTGCCGGCAGGTTCACCTTAAATGACAAGCCGGTTGTCATTTTATTCGACTCTGGTGCAACACATAACTTCATTAGCCGGGCAACGGTAATCCGGGATCAGATCTCCACCACTATCATAAAAGGTTCATACCATATTCATTCGCCAGGTGGAGACATATCAACTAATGAAGTCGTCTCTCGAGCACCACTCTGCTTGGGTGGAAACATTTATCCTACCACCCTCATTATTCTCGAAGACCAAGGGATCAATGCCATATTGGGAATATCATGGCTGACCTTCCATAAGGCTGTTCTGGATATCGAGAACAGGAGTGTTCACTTGGACTCTCCACTTCATGGGCGTCAAACATTGTACCTCGGTGAAGCGGTTTCCAAAGACCCGGAAGTATGTAATGCCGAGGCTTGCAAGTTAGAAGACATTCCGGTAGTCCGTGAATATCCGGACGTGTTTCCCGAAGATCTTCCAGGCTTACCACCTGAGCGCGAGGTGGAGTTCAAAATAGAGTTGATACCGGGAACCACGCCGATCTCTCAGAGACCCTACAAAATGGCTCCGAGTGAGTTAGCAGAATTGAAGGAGCAACTCAAGGATCTGATGGACAAGGGGTTTATTCGTCCATGTTCATCACCATGGGGTTGCTCAGCTTTATTTGTGAAGAAGAAGGATGAGACGCTGAGGCTATGCGTCGATTATCGTCCTTTAAATGCTGTGACAATAAAGAACAAGTATCCACTACCAAGAATTGATATCCTCTTCGATCAGCTAGTGGGTGCTAAAGTCTTCTCTAAGATAGACTTAAGGTCGGGGTATCATCAAATCAAGATCCGGGCGGAAGATATCCCGAAAACAGCATTCTCGACAAGATATGGACTCTATTAGTATCTTGTCATGTCATTTGGGTTGACCAATGCTCCGGCTCACTTTATGTATCTTATGAACTCGGTGTTCATGCCGGAGCTGGATCAGTTTGTCGTGGTATTCATCGACGACATCTTGGTCTATTCCAAATCTGAAGAGGAACACACTAAACATTTGCATATTGTGCTCCAACGACTGAGAGATAACAAACTCTATGCAAAGTTTAGTAAATGTGAATTCTGGATCAACCAAGTGCCATTTCTTGGGCACATTATTTCAGCAGAAGGCATTGCTGTTGATCCAAGCAAGATTGAGAAAGTGCTGAAGTGGAAGTCTCCAACATCAGTCCATGAAGTTCGTAGCTTCTTGGGTTTGGCGGGATATTATCGGAGGTTCATCCCGAGCTTCTCAAAAATCTCCAAACCTATGACGGAGCTACTGAAGAAAGGCATCAAGTATGATTGGAGCAAGCCATGTGAGGAAGCTTTTCAAGCGTTGGTGAAACACCTCACAACAGCCCCAGTTCTAGCTCAACCGGATACAACCAAACCTTTTGATGTTTATTGTGATGCATCCGGCGTCGGGCTTGGTTGTGTACTCATGCAAGGAGGACGTGTGGTTGCATATGGATCACGGCAATTACGGAATCATGAGAAACATTATCCAACTCATGATCTCGAGCTTGCTGTCGTGGTACTAGCTTTGAAGATGTGGAGACATTACCTATTGGGAAATCTGGTTCATCTTTACACCGACCACAAAAGCTTGAAGTACATATTCACTCAAAAGGAGTTGAATATGCGACAACGGCGATGGTTGGAGCTGATCAAGGACTATGAGATTGAAATTCATTATCATCCGGGCAAGGCAAATGTGGTTGCCGATGCACTCAGCCGGAAGTCTCATTCATAACCTGACCATTACGGCGATAGAAGAGGAAGAACCAAGTCTCTACTTAGTTCCATATGGAGCTCGACATAATCTAGCTCTCATACCCACAAAAAGAGAGGAGGTTATGAAAGCTCAAAAGAAAGACAAGGGCATGGCTCATATCAAAAGGAGGTTGAAGAACGGGGAGATGAAATGTTTCCGGTTAGATGATGAAGATACCTTGTGGTTCAAGGAGCGGATAGTCGTACCCCGTGATATGACTCTGCGGAAGAAAATTTTGGATGAGGCTCACTTATCCAAATTTTCTATTCATCCGAGCAGCAACAAGATGTATCAAGAATTGAGGACTAAATTTTGGTGGACCCGGATGAAGAGAGAAGTTGCTAAATACGTATCTGAATGTGATACGTGTCGGCGAGTTAAAGCCGACCACATGAAGAAAGCGGGGACCTTACAACCGCTAAGCGTTCCGGCATGGAAGTGGGAGGATATTAGTATGGACTTCATTGTTGGACTACCTCTCACGGCTAATAAGCATGATTCGATTTGGGTAATCGTGGACCGGTTAAACAAATCAGCACGCTTCATTCCGGTGCGTACCAAATACAACACCAAGAAGTATGCGGAGTTGTACATAGCACGAATCTTTTGCTTGTATGGGGTTCCTCGTACCATTGTCTCCGACAGAGGATCGCTGTTCGTGTCCGACTTCTGGGAACAGCTACACACCTCCTTGGGAACTAAATTAATTCGAAGCTCCGCGTATCACCCTCAAACCGATGGGCAAACTGAGAGGGTGAATCAAATACTTAAAGATATGCTGAGAGCATGTGCCATCCATCACGGTAAGAGCTGGGATGATCACTTACCGTTGGCAGAGTTCTTATATAACAACGGGTATCAATCAAGTATCAAAATGGCGCCTTATGAAGCTCTCTACGGCCGGAAGTGCCGCACACCCTTGAACTGGTGTGAAGCCGGCGAGAGAGTTATTTACGGGATTGATCTCATAAATGAAGCGGAAGAGTGGGTACGGCTTATTCAAGCAAATCTTAAAGCCGCTCAGTCCAGACAAAAGAGCTATGCGGATAGGAGGCGTCGTCCTTTGGATTTCCATGTTGGGGACCACGTATACCTCCGCGTATCTCCGATTAAGGGCATTCACCGATTTGGAGTGAAAGGAAAATTAGCTCCACGTTTTATCGGTCCTTTCATTGTCATTGAAAGGTGTGGACCCGTGGCATACCGTTTGGAGCTACCGGCAGCCTTAGCCGGGGTTCATAACGTCTTCCACATATCTCAGTTGCGGAAGTGTTTGAAAGTTCCAACGGAGATTCTCACGGAGGGCATAGCAGATTTGAAGCCGGACCTCACCTATATTGAGCGACCAACCCGGATAATTGACGAAAAGACTAGCGAGACCAGAAACCGGACGCTGCGATTTTTCAAGGTGCTATGGAAAAATCACACATCCAAGGAAGCTACATAGGAAAGCGAGGAGTATTTGCAACGCAATCATCCGGAGTTGTTACAGGCTTACGTTGAGTAGTTGTCCTCTCAACATTGTCCTTAATCATGAATCTCGAAACGAGATTCTTTTTAAGGGGGGAGGAATGTAAAGGTCCCAAAACTTGTAAATAGAAAACTTGAGATATGAGTAAAGTGTTGGCATGTGCAATACAACTTGAATTTCAGTTTGAACTAAGAGGTGCACTTCAAAAAGAAGAAGGGCATTTTCAAAAGAGAAAGAAATTCAAAACTGTTGTTTGAAAAAGGGTATTTGCAATAGCCAACTCAAGAATCAGAGGACATATTTGAATTCCTCAGATCCAAATAATGAGGAGCCAAGTTTTGAGCAAATTTGGAGAGACTTTGATATGAATATCAAAGGAACTTGTAAATTTATTCCAAATTTGAATTTAAACTTGAAACTGTGGCACAAATTGTCAAATGGCAAATTGGCTTTTGAATTTGGACCCCTCACAGCTGAATTTTCAAGGTGTCAAAAGTTGGAGATCTTTTGGTGCTGAGGGGAGCTGTGGGCCCCAGTTGTCATTGAGAGGGGAGAGCAAACTTACTGCCTAAGTCTTACTCTCGGTCAGACACGAACGCAGCTCACTTCACCGGGCGACACCGCGGTTACACCGAAGCCACCGCCTCACCCCCGCCCTCGCACGCTGGCGACCAGCTTAACGCCCCCCTGCCTCGGCGTGATCCCTTCTCTCTGAACCGAGCCAACGCTGTTTCTCTTCTTCTCCTCGCGCTCGGTAAAAATCGAGCTCGCCGCCGTCTCGGTTCTGACCGGGGATGCATATTAACATCGCGCACAGCCTCCCTCCGAGCTACTGATCAACACAGCGCACCCACTCTTCTTCTCCCCACCACAAAAGCGACCGAGATTGGTCCTCTCTGCCCCCGGGGCGCCGTGTTCGCGCGGCAGCCGAAAGGGAACCGAGGAGAGAGCTCCCGTGGACAGCGGAGTCTAGTGCCTGTCACGACCAAGTGCCGGCGTCCCCGGACGCGCTGTGGCCTCGTGCTGCTCACCTCCAAACCTCAAGCAGATCCGTGAACCACCGAGTGAGAATTCGGGAAAACTTCACCGGCGGCACCAGACCGATGATCCGGTATGAAAACCCAAAATTCTCATTTGTTCTCCGTTCTTAGCTCTTCAAATCATGCACGAATAAACTAGACTGGCTAGCGATCCGATCCCCTGCCCAATTCTGGCTTGAAACCCCATATTAGCAGACCATTTTGAAGTGTCCGAGCGGCGATCTTGGCGGGAACCGCCGGGCACACGGTGAACCCACACTTGCCACCGTTTCCGAGCCAGTTTGAGGCCGTGCGGAGTTGGCCTGACCTCCACTGCTGCTTGAGAGCGAGTCCGCCGAACTTTTGGTGGGCTAGGGTGCTCGTACCACGGCGCCGAAGTCTCACCGAGGTCTGCGCACGTCGCCGGCCTACTTCCGGCCACCGGCAGCCCGAGCCAGCCCCGTAGACATGTTCCCCGACCCTGAAAACCCGCAGGCGGTGAGTCTCCTGCCGAGAGGTGGCCGGGAAGCCGGGTCCGGCGAGCTCCAGTGGAGCGCCAGCGAGGGGGAGGCGCGGGAGTGGGAGGAAGAAGAAGACCCCTCCGGCCCCACTCGTCAGCAGCTGAAGATAAAGGTGCGGATCCTCTGTGGCCCTGGATCAAGCTGTGATGACACGGGAAAAAGTCTGTGACCCCGTGTGCCATAGTTTCCACGGTTGACACGTGTACGAGGGGCCCGCAGTCAGAGTTTAAACAATTCTGTGATTAATTTGAAGTCCAAATTTAGTTCAAACTTTAGAACCTCATAACTTTTGTTAGGAAGCTCCAAATTTAGTGATTCAAATTGGGTTGGATTCAGGATGAAAAACTCTATCCAAATATAGAACCCAATTTGCATAAAAACCAATAGGAAATTCTGGAAAATTATTTAAAGCTTCTCAGCAAAAGAATTCTAGAGCAAGTTTGGTTCATCCAAAATTCCCCAAATTTTTCCAGAATATTCTTTAGGATGATAGGAAACTCCTGTAAAAGTTTCGGATCATTTGGAGTTGATTTAATGAGGGTAATTCTGATTTCAAGTTTCTGTATTCAAATGAATACAGAAACATTTTCAGAGAATTTCCAAAACTTGGAAATTCAGTTCTAGGCATTCCTTAGCTCCAAAAATCCTAGGAAAATTCAGACATACTCCCTGAGATATGTATGAAATTATGGTTCACTTGGATTTGCATGAAAGTGCAAGTTTAATCAGAATTAATTCCTTTATGCCTAAATGCTTAGGGAATTGTTCTGGGTGACCTATTCAGTGAAACATTCTGAATTTTGGTCCAGAGGACTTTCTTGTGACAAGGAACTCACAAGAAAATTTCCAACTCCATTGGATCCCTGGATCATTATGTCCTGTTCAACCTTATTAGTTCATCCCCACCCAAGTGATGAAACCCCACTCATCACTTGATGATAGTGCTTAAACACAAACCCAAACCACTAGCACCAGTTTCATTTTAAATTCTTAAACAAAGTTCCAGTTTCAAACTTGTCTTTAGCACTTGTTAGCAAAATGATTTATAATTAAACATGTATGCATATTCATAACGTGTAGTGGTTAAACGTGGATGAGTGAAGATTTGATCAAGGAGCAAGATGGCAGGGATTAAGCTTCAAGAAATCATCAGCAACTAACTTCATTTTATCTGACTTTAGTCACCTGCAAAACCAAGGCAAGCCCCGGTTTGAATTTAAGTTGTTTTTAAGTTTTCCTTTTGTTCACTACTATGGGTTAAAGTTTGTATGTGCATTAAGTCAAGGATGTTTTTATACTCCACATGCATAACCAACAATGAACCCTGAGGTCAAGGGTAGAAATCTTTCATCGCTGTAGAATAAGGCAATGCTAATTAGGCTAGGACATCCGGTAGAAGACGAGTAGTTGGAATCTACCCACGAGCTTTGTTCCAGGACCACATAAGTGGGGTTGGCAAGAGAGGCAAACTAAAGTTTACGTTTCTAAAGATGAGACCAGGCAGGAGAGTTAGGTAGCGACAAGACGACGTCTTGGTCGAGTAGCTCTGCCCGAGCCGGTCAAGGACCGAAGCGTATGTGGCCCTGGGAGCAAGTATTGAGTTGTGTACCGGATGCTTACTGATATATGGGAACCAGGAAACCGATGTACCAGGTTCACTAGATTGTAGAGGCATACCATATCGTCTCGTTAGACCTATGAGCCTGAGATGGCGCGACCGGTTCTACAGTTTAGTGGCCTGAGAAAGGTTGCCACATATGACGTAATGAAGAACGCCAGAGTTGGGTCTTCAGAGGCGGGCGTATGTGTCGAGTTATCCGGGTAGTGTTTGATTCGAATCACCGTCCCTCGCGGTTATGAGTACCGCTTGCTCACTGCGCTGTGACGTAGTAATCAAGTTGTGTGGGAATAGTTTGCAAAAGTTTTAAATGCTGTGATGCTAATTATAAATTGCATGAAAACCATGTTTGAAGTAGAGATAGAGAAAACTAAAGTTATTTTTCACCTTGGGACAAGTAACATTGGAATGAAGCGTTTCTTGTTTGATTGTGGAGTTCCAATGTTGCTGGGCGCAAGGTCACTACTATTGTGGCTAAAATCTGAAAGATAAGGATGAACTCGTAAACGAGTCTTTTCGCAAATGACAGGTTTAAATCTTAGGTTACTTTCATGTAGAGTTTCATGTCTTAGGCGAGACGGTTAAGTCTTGCTGAGCCTTTGTGCTCACTCTTGCTATATAAGTGGTTTTGCAGGTAAACCTCGATGCTATAAAGAAGGTTGTCCGGTGAGACTCGGGAACTTCCGAGTCATGTCACACTTGGTGAACCTAGCCGCTGCCATGTCTTCGTGTTGCTAGCGAGAGGAGTCCGCGGGCTGGATCTCTTCTCGAGTGCTTCTTAGATATTCATCGTGAGCTGTTTATAGACTTCCGCTGTAGCTATTTTATGCAAATTATTTACAAAGAATAGTTGTAAGCTTCCACTTTTGATTTATGTAATACTGTGTTCCTTATATGTGTGCTGTTGGGTGCCGCATAACACGGCACCACCCAATGCGATTCCTCGGGCGAGGCGGCACGGCCTCGTGATCGAGGTCGTGTAACACCCCAAAATCCTGTCAAGAGGGGAATTTAAAAATTTTTGGACGTGTTGCATGTATTTGCAAAAATTTAAATTCAAACTGGAATTCAATTTAAACTCAAAAAAGAAAAGAAATGGAAAAAGAAAAAGGAAAACAAAAAAAACCGGCCAGTGGGCCAAAACCCACCAGCCAGCCCACCCTGCCCCCGCGTCAGCCCGCAGCCGCGCGGCCGCGCTCCCTCTCGCAGACAGGTGGGACCCACCTGTCATCCCTAACCCCCGATCGTCCGAAACCCAGACTGTTCCCCCGCGCGCGCGCGATCGCAACCGACCAGATCCGGCCGAATTCTGATTCCGGAGGACTCCAACTCGATCTAAACAAACCCGCCGCCCTCCCCCGTCTATAAAAACCCCGGCGTCATCCCGTTTTTCCCACGCGATCCGCCGTTTTTACTCCAGTGAGAACCCGAGCTCCTCCGGCGAATTCTGCCCGATCTACACTCGGGAATTCCGATCTAACTCGCTGGTCTTGATCCACCGCCTCCGGGGAACCTCGCAGGTGCAGAAAACTCGGTGGTTTGCGGCTCAAACACAGCGCCAACGAGCCTCGCCGTGAATTCACCTCGGACCTCATCGCCGACCGCTTTTCAGGACCTTCGAGCTCAAGAAAACCCCCGAGGTGAGATCCCCGACCTCCCCTCTACCGATCTATGCCATAAAATCACAGTTCTAGGAAGAATTTACGAAGACCCGAAACTCGCCGGCGAGATCGCCGCCTCCCGCCGCCGTGCGCCGCCGGGCAGCGCCGCCCGCGCTCGATCAGAGCGACGTGGCCGCTTGTGCGCCGTTTATTTTAAATCGCACGGTAGAGTTTAAATCCCCGCGTACCGGTTCGACGTTATAATCTCAGCCGTCTGTTTTAAATCGGACGGTCCACGTCAGCCCCACGTTATAAAGACTGGAATTCTTACGCGCTACCCCCTGGGGTTCTCAAAAAATAAGAGCTAGCCCCGGAAACTTCTGATCTAGCCCCTGGAACTTCAGAAAATCATGTAAATTCATTTAAAAATCAGTTTTAGCCACTGGACTTAATAAAAATTAGGAAAACCCCTCTGTTATGTGTAGCTAGACCCCTGAAAATTCTTAAAATAATATTATAGACCCTGTAGTGGGGTGAGTTTACCTTTTAACCCTCTTTGATATTAAAATTAGGAAATTGAATATGTGGTTAGTATTTAAAATTTAAAAGAGGGGGACAAACATATTGCCAAATTCAAATTAAAAACTTTCCCAGTACTTAGAAAACTTTGGAGTGAGATAAAAATAGATTTTTGGCTGAAATGATTCTGTTTAATGGATTATTCACATTCATTAGTAATAGGGACACATTTTTAAGTAGAGAATAATTCTGAAAATTAGTAAAATGAATGTAAAATAGTTCACATCAGAAGAGAAGTTCAAAAATATATTATTTAATATTTTAGACCCAAAACCTATTCTGTTTAGATGAGGTGTCTTACTATTTTCACAATAAAGTGCACATTTAGACATTGGAAATAAATCTGAAAATATAGCAAGCTAGGTATAAATAACTAGAAAATGATAAATGAAGTTTCCAAAATCCAAAGAATTTAGTTTAGGGTTGGTAGAAGGTTTGAAGACACATATGAAGTAGGAAAATACCTTTCATGCATACTTGGTAGCTAAAGTGTGTACCAATTAAATATAAGGGATTTATTTAAATTAGAAATTCATATGTAGTATGCCAAAATTAATGTGAATACAAAAATAGAAATCATATGTACATGTTTAAAAGTGCATGTAAGCCAAAATCAACACCCATAGAGTAACCACAACACATAGAATTTGTGAATGGCTTTCAATAAATGTGAATGTGTGGTTTGTATGAAGTGGAAGTGTGAACTATGTCTTATGGATTGTTGCTTTTCTTTTGTTATGTATGATGGTATGATGTAGAACCTGCTCCAGAGCAAGTTCTTCCTTTCCAAGATCAGGACTACCCATTCCAAGAGCAGCAGGAAGGAGGCAAGTGTCCTTGACCACTTTGATCCTATACTAGGATGTGTAGATAGAATTATTTGCATTGTCAATTGAAATATGAAACCCATGCTAGGATGTTTCCTTAGAATTGCATTACCTTGTTTCCTTGTAGCTTGGGTTGGGATTTATTTTATCATGTCATTTATTATTATGCATATGCTTAGCCATGCTTAGAATGGGATATTTGGGATATGGGATCATCAGTTTATTTTACCATACTCTTGAATGAGATATTATGAGTTATGTAGAGGTAGGGATCAAGGCAAGTTGGATGTTTTGGTTGGTGCTGGGTGCACGAGACTCGGGTTTGTGTTTAGTACTTGCCCGGATCCTAAGGACCGGTTCATGGAGCATGTAACCTGGCTTTACCGTGCCAACCACATGCCAAGATGGGGCAGCTTGGCCAATTAATTAGGTGTATCCCCGGCGTAGTATGGGTGTGTTGGATGGTGTGGGGAATAGGTGTCAGCTAGACTATCATATGAACCGCAAGGCTCAAGAGGGGGCCACTGCAGCGGGGTTGGAGCCTCTTGTATGCTGTTAGGGGTGAAACCTCAGTGGGCCCATGCTCGTCGGGAATCCCTTTGTAAAGTCTTAGTAGTGATCTCCTGCCTACACACCTGGGAAGTGTGAATGTGGTTCGTAGCCACTGGCATAATGGATGTTCTTTTAGTCCACCCGGCAACGGGGGATGAAATCACTACATGTGGGTACAGTGGTACAAACTCTGCAGAGTCAAAACTGTCATGAAAGCCGTGCTCACGGTCAAGAGCGGCTTGGACTTATTCATGATTAGAGGATGATGGCTTTGGAAGTTGTGAATGTTAAGTGGGGAGCTTAACATTGGAAATGATGTTATGGTTATTTGATTATGATGATGGGATGGGAGATTGGGACCATTTCACCTGTGTAGTAATGTAGGTGCTTAATAAGCTAAGGTGATAGGTAATAATTGCGTAGTGCTTTAACCATGAGTTCAACCTTCCCTTGTTCTAGCCATGCATGACATAACTTTCCCACACTTGCTGAGTACCATCGGTACTCAACCTTGCATATTTGTTGGTTTATATTGCTGCTCAGGTCAAGATAATGAGGTGGTGTATAATGACCAAGACTTTGGATCCGAAGAAGGTTTCTAGGTTCATGGAGACCCCCGGGCAATGCCTGTGACGGAGCCCTCAAGAATAATATTCCGCTGCTAGTTTATTTACTTGTGATGAACTTATTATTGTCCATCGAGACATTTGCTATGTAAGACTTATTTATATTCAACACCTGGCTTGTAATAAATGATGCTTCACTATTTGTCATCACATGTATGAGAAAATGATCCTGGCATACATGTGATATTCACTTGGTTGTTCTTCGGAAAAACCGGGTGTGACAGGTCGGGCCCTCTCACTCACGGCCTCTAATGCCCATACTTTTCCTAAAAGAAGTAAAATTGCGTATTAGTAACAACAAATTAGTAACAATTGAATTGATAAGTTTTGAGAAGTTACCAGTCGATCGACCGCGACCTGACTGCACTCTCTAGGCTGGGATGGGTTCTTATGACCCGCTTCCAGATGGCAGTGTCGGTCGGTACCTGACCGGTCTCGCGCTCCTGTAGATGTGTTAGTTTGCTAATTATATTATAAAGAAATACAAAGACAGGTTATTATTCTTACCATGTGTTTAGCCAAATGCACATGGCCATCGGGGTCATAGGAGTGCTTTGAGTCTGAACCTCTGCATCAATGAGCCTTACTGGACTTAGCGATGAAAGCATCGCTAGCCCACATATGGCAGAGAGCTCGGTACGCTTCGGGCCGACCCTCTAGCTAGGAAATACTAACCTGCACATATTTATTATGTCAATGAAATACCTTTTACATAACTAAGTATTGAAATAATTGAACACAAACAACTTACCTCCGCGTACTGCTCCTCTGTTAAGTAAGTGTCTGAGGCCCTCCTAAACGGCACCGACTGGTACTCCTGGTGCCGCTTGAGGTACTCGTTCACGGCTTGAATACGAGCGTACGATAACGCTTGTGTTACAAGGCTCCGTGTGTTCCTATTGAACACGGCTCTAGCATGGTCCAACATGCTCTGGCTCGTGTCCTCTAAACAGTACCTCAGCTATAAGAAAACAAATATTGAAGAGATATGCATTAACGATTGAATCAAGTTGAAAATTAATAATTTACAAAAATTTATTAAGCATACTTACCATAAAATCTGCCCACACAGCCCCCTGAACGTTGTTGTGCGCCTCATGGGAGATATGAGCGTAGTCGTCCCACGATGTCGCAGGGACCCCGTCGATCACACTGGGATAGTGCAGATGCACTAAAGACCCGATGCAACCGGATACCTGTCTGTGGCGCCCCTGATCCGTGAACGAGCAGTCGTACCAGGAGTTGCAAGGATTTAGTGAACTTATTAATATACCCACAAACAAAAGAATCTAAAAGTTGAATATTATTTGATAGTTTTCTTATGTGTCTCCGATCGGGTGAATAGTGACCTGCTCTGTAGGAACTGGAGAAGGAGACATAAAGTGCGTCCTCCTCGTCTGCCGCCTCTGCTCCGGGACCATGTCCGGTGACACGGAAGGCTGCTCATCACTGGAGCCCGAAGGCTCCACACTAGGTGCCTCCGTGACAGCCATAGGCAACCCCGAAGGCTGTGGCGGCGCCCTAGCCTCTGACTCTGACTCAGATGACTCTGAGCCAAACTGTAAAATAGAAGGATTTCTAAGAATAGTTAATTGCTAAGTGACATATAACATAATTTCCAATGAAAATGTAACTCCGTGCGCTGTAAGGCTACAGGTACGCCCGCTAGGTCTGGGACGTGTCTCAACAGCTGAGAGCGTCTGCTCTCACATGAGGAACTACACCTAAAAATAGTGTCCCGTGCCTCCCTGAGGAAGCCCCTAGCCCCCTTCCCTTTTCCTTTCTCTGATGACATCCTATTGTAAGGAGTAATTGATAAATATGCTAGGAAAATATACGAAGTTATAATAATTTAGTGAAAAAAGTTACTTGGAGTCAGTTTTCAATTCATCGACATCACGAACCCTACTCCTCAAACCAGACCATCGATCTTGTTTCGTAATTTGTTTGTGTTTTTGTTTGCGCATATTAGAAGTCTCTTCATCGTTAGCGTCACCAACCAAGTGATCGAGTTCGGCACCAGGCTCGACGGGAAATGAGTCTGGCAACTCTTGTTCTTGATAAATCTCGTCAACATCATTGATATCATGGTAGTCATCATCTCTTGGAGTATATAACTGCTCATAAGGATTCACCTTATGTACCACCTACTAAGCATTTGTAACACCCTCAATTTCATATTCATGCATGCACACATAATTCATATAGAGAAACATTTTAAATGAAGTAGAACGGGAGAAAGAATAAAAAATATAGCCAAAAGAAGCCAATTCCAGTTTGTAGAGAGCACTGTAGACACTTCCTGCGGCCCGCTGGCCACGTGGCGCTTTCGGAGCTCATCCTTGCGGAAGGGGTGAGGTCCGGCATCGCCAGACACGTGGTAGGCTCGGAGCTAGCCTCTGTGGAAGGGGCGAGGTCCGACCCGCTGAATACGTGTTGCCTCCGGGTCTAGTCGCTACGAAAAAGCAAGGTCCGCCCCGCAGGACACGTGTCGCTCTCGGAGCTCACCTCCGAGAGGTCTGCCCCACGGGACACGTGTCGCTCTCGAAGCTCGCCTCCGAGAGGTCCAACACTGCGGGACACATGTCACCCTCGGAGCTCGTCTCCGAGAGGTCCAGTCCTACTGGACACGTGTCGTCCTCGGAGATCACCTCCGAGGAGAAGACACTATTGGACACGTGTCACCCTCGGAGCTCGCCTCCGGGAGTTCCGACGCTGTTGGACACGTGTCGACCTCGGAGCTCGCCTCCGGGAGGTCTGGCACCAATGGAGATGTATCGATCTCGGAGCTTGTCTCTCAGAAGAAAGGAAGTCTGGCGCTACTAGGACACATGGCACTCTCAGAGCTCACCTCCAACGAGAGGGGAGGTCCGGCACTGACACGTGGCACTCTCGGAGCTCACCTCCGAAGAGAGGGGAGGTCTGGCACTGACACATGGCGCACGCGGAGCTCACATCTGAGGGAGAGGGGAGGTCCCGCCTGCCAAGACACGTGGCGCACGCGGAGCTCGCCTCTGAGGCGAGGGGAGGTCCCGCCCGCCTGACACGCGGCACAACATGAGCCCGCCTCTACGGAAAAGGGAAGCCCGGCCCCCGCTGGACACGTGGAGCCTCCGGAGCTTATCCCTGTGGAAGGATGAGATCCTTAAGCGGTTTTCCTCTGTACACGAGTACCCGGTACTGAGGAAACCGACACAAATTCTTCCACGTTGAATACTGCAAACCAAATCGATTGGAGATAAGTTGTTAAGATCCAAAACGATTTGAATAGGACTCTTATTTGAAATCCAATCGGAGTAGGACTCTTCTTTCACCCATTATAAATAGAACCCAAAACCCCTGGCCGCAACCACATACTCTTATTTTCCACCTTCCGAGTCGACGACTTGGAGGCCCTAGCTTCCAACTCGCCGAATTCCACCCCCTTGCCAGAGTTCAATCGCCGGTGAGCACCGCCGATGAGCCCCAACACGCTCGCCGTCGCCGGAAGAGAGCCGGCGATCTGCCATTGCTAGGAGGAAGGCCCCGAAGGAAGTAAGGTAGGTCTCCATTACCACCTTACGACGTCATCGCGGTTTCTTTGCATCTGTTTCTTCGATCCCTTCGAACAGAAGCTTTTTCATGGACAGATCACGTGTTGATCGGTTTGATCTAGATCTTGAGACAAGATCATCACCACGTCCACACTAGATCCTTACACCTTTGTTCATCGTAAAACCCCATGCAAGCCATTAAAACATGCAAGAACACATACAAACTAAACTGCACCATAGGATCAGCATGCATCTACACCATTGCATCTTGAGTAAAGTTTGTGCTTGATGATTGATTGCTGTGGAATCTTGTATGTGTGTGATCATGAGTAGAAGGACAAGCTCAGGGAGCTATCTACGAAGGACTACAGCACCAGAGCATCGAGGCACGTGAGCAACCAAAGCCACAGGAACAAGGCAAGTGCCCCTTGAGCATATTGATCCCATGTTTTGAAACTGTTTTGTTTGCGAAAACATGTATGCTTGAGTCAACTTGATGGGAAACCATTTTATAGGAGTTTACCAGTTTTGTTAACCACCCTTGTCGCTGGGAAAGATTATGAGTCGGGTATGGTCGTTTTGCTTTTTGCTTCGCTAATCTACGGGATATGGGAAGCGAGATAGAATGTGTCTAGCTACTGCACTCATATGAACAAAGATAATAAGAACTTGATGTTGATAATGAACATGAATCGGGGGAGATCTAGGCAAGCTTGGTTTGTGGATGTGGTAGAATGAGATGGTGGTTTACTTGCCGTAGATCTAAGGACTGGTTCATGCGAGCACATGCCAAGAAAACAGTGCCACCACAAGGGCAAGTATGGGTGCGGCTTAGCTGACTAATTAGTTAAGTTGCTAGATTGTTATGGACTATGTAAGGCGCGGGGAATGGGAGTCGAGAGAGGACTCCCTGGGAACTGCATGGCACAAGAGGGGGCCCGTAGGTGGGAGATTGGTGATTCAAGTCTGCTGCTGAAACCTTAGTGAGTCCATACGTCTAGTAGCCCCTTTGTAAAGGCTATTTTGTTATCTCTTGGCCATACCCCGACGGTTGTGTACTGGTATAATGGAGGTTCTACAGTCGTCGACGGGTGACGAAATCACAAACTTGTGGGTAAAGTGGTGCCACCTCTGTAGAGTGTAAAACTATCATGATAGCCGTGCTTCCGGTCACAAGCACCTGGCCAACTTCCATGATTAGAAGGGATGGTTTGGTTTGGTTATTTGTTTGGTTATGGTTTGGTCATTGAGGTTTGGTTTCGGGACTGTTGAGTCTTGGTAATGAGATTGGGACTGTTGAGTCGTGATAATGAGCTTTGGTCTCGGTTATGAGATGGAATTGAATATGAGATGAGATGGTCATGAATATGAGATGGTATTCATGAGCATGAGAAAAAGTTGAGAAAGATAAATGTCTGGATGAGACATGAAAAGTGGAGAATCATGATGGAGGTATGTTACTGGTATAGTTGGATACATGTTGGGATTAAATTCACTTAAAGATAGTTGCTGTTTTTATCATGTTTGTGAAATAAACTTTGCTTTCTGCAATGAGACTTTTTGTTCCTACCTTGCTGTAAGCTACATACCATATTTTCCCGCACTTGCTGAGTACGTCATGTACTCAAACTTGCATTATTACTTCATCATCAGCAACAGGAGAAGAATACTTCAAAGATCATGTTGAATATTAGGCGTGCGATCTACCGTCAACTTGACTGTGGAGTAGGAGATGGAGCCGCTGCCACTGTTTAGTTTGCTTCCGCTATCGTTTTGAAAACTTCCGCTGCTAGAATAAATTAGTGACTTGTGAATGAGACCTTGAGTCTTTGTAACAAAGTACTTAAACCCATTTATCCGTGGTTATATTCTGAATTCAGTTTGTGGATTACATGTATATGCATGATGAACATCCTGGGCACACATATGCATTAGCTGGGTTCCGTGTTTTACGGAACCGAGCGTCACAGATTGGTATCAGAGCTGCCACGTTGACCGTAGGACGCAGGCCTAGTCACATATTAGCATTAGAGCCACATTGACCGTAGGGTGCAAGCCTAGGTAGAAGTCACAGATTGATCATAGATTGGTATCACCCCAAACCACATAGGACCCCCATTGAATAAGCTTGAATAGGAGTGGTGTGAACTTTTGTGATGATTGCTTGTGTTTGTGTGCTTAATGTGAGTTGTGGGACGTTTCAGCGTTGTCCATATCCACACATAGTAGATAGATGTGAGATGCTTCGGCATGTGTTCACATCCTCATATAAAAGTTTAGTCCATCCACGTTGATGCATATAGTTGGGAGAGATCAATCTAAACTTCTAGCTTCTATTCCACTCAACTCTCTCTCACAGATGGTGAGGAAAAACACCGGCCGTTCAAGAAGGGACGTTCGTGGCAATCAGGAACCCCAAAAGGATGACCACATTGAAGTTCCTGAGAATGTTGACCCTGGGGCTGGTGCAAACAACCTTGAACGGTTGATGGCTATGCAGAATCAGCTCATGCAAACCATGATCCAAACCTTGGGTCAGCTGCAAGCCAACAACAACCACAATCCTAACTCTGTGTCTGCACCACCACCACCACCACCACCACCACCGCCACCACCACCGGTTCACAACCGACTAGGAGAGTTCATGAGGACTCGACCGCCCACTTTTGCACAAGCAAATAATCCCATGGAGGCTGATGATTGGTTGAAATCCATGGAGAAGAAGCTTGCCATTGTTCAGTGCAATGATCGGGAGAAAATTCTCTTCGCATCGCACCAACTAAAGGGAGCAGCTGCTGACTGGTGGGACGCTCTATGCAATGCTCATGTCAACTAGGAGACTATCACTTGGACTGAGTTCAAGGAGAGTTTCCACTCTCATTACGTCCCTGCTGGAGTCATGATGCTTAAACGGCAAGAGTTTGAAGGTCTCCGTCAAGGCAAGAAGAGCGTGAATCAGTACCTCAACAAGTTCACGCAGCTTTCAAGGTATGCCCCCGAGGATGTCAACTCGGACCAAAGGAAGCAATACTTGTTCATGAGAGGGTTGAACAATGAGATCCAAGTTCAACTGCTCAACAATGACTATGCAAAGTTCCAGAAGCTAGTTGACAAAGCTATAGTGGTTGAAAGCAAGATCCGTGAGATCAAGCAAGAGGGCAAGAGAAAGATGCCATACCAGCCACAATGGAGCAATGTATGTCCCCATTTCAAGCCTCCAGCTGCACCACAGTATGGCTCGTCCACTTCTACTTTTTGCCCTAATCAACCACCACAGCAACGACCCATGGTGTAAGCACCCCGTATGCCTATGCTTCCTGTGCCTCGTCCCAACGTGGGCGCCCCTGTTCAAAACTACCCTCGCCCCAATGTTCCTGCTATCTTGGACAACAAGGCATGGTTTCCACGTGGAGAAACGGGACACTTTGCAAGTCAGTGCCCGAGGACAGGTCTTGGACAGCCAAGCAACACGCCCAAGCAGAACCCACGGTCAAACAGGGGAGCTAATCAAGGCAACCGTGGACAGCAGAAGTACGCTCGTGGCAACGTGAATCATGTCTCCGCTGAGGAGGTGCAACAGGCTGAGGACGTCGTGATTGGTATGTTCCTTGACAGGCTCCAACCCAGCTACTGTTTTATTCGATTCAGGAGCATCACATTCATTCATATCATCCAAGTATGTTGCCAAGTATAATCTACCCATATCACACTTGAAATATACTATGTTGGTTAATTCTCCCGGTGGAGAGATGAGGACTAATATAGTATGTCTGAAAGTAAACCTTAAAATAAGGGGGTAGACTTCCTTGCCAACCTCATTGTCTTGGATTCCCATGGGCTTGACATAATACTCTGAATGGATTGGTTAAGAAAGCACAACAGAGTGATTCAATGTGCTAAGAGGAGCGTGCAGTTGACAAACGAGCAAGGTACTTGTATTGAGTTCGAGTCAGCCCAACCAGCAACCGAGAAGGCAACGTTGAACCACATCGAAGAAGCAACATTGGAGAACATTCTGGTGGTTCAAGAATTTTCGGACGTGTTCCCGGAAGAACTTCCAGGTATGCCACCTGACCGGAACATTGAGTTTGCCATTGATTTGGTATCTGGAACTGCACCGATAGGAAAGAGACAAAATAGGATGCCTGTTAATGAACTAGTGGAACTCAAGAAGCAAATTCAGGAGCAGCTAGAAAAGGGTTTTATACGCCCAACCTCATCACCGTGGGGAGCCCCCGTGCTCTTCATGGACAAGAAGGATGGGACCCAAAGGATCTGTGTCGATTATAGGTCTCTCAATGAGGTGACGATCAAGAATAAATACCCGCTGCCCCCATATAGAGGGCCTGTTTGACCAAATGAAAGGTGCCCGAGTTTTCTCCAAGATTGATCTTCGGTCGGGATACATCCAGCTGAAGATTAAGCACTCCGACATACCCAAGACTGCCGTTCGAACACGGTATGGTTCGTATGAATATATCGTTATGTCTTTTGTGTTAACGAATGCACCCGCATATTTCATGTACCTCATGAATAAGGTCTTCATGGAGTACTTGGACAAGTTCGTCGTGGTTTTCATCGATGATATCATGGTGTATTCAAAAGTGAGGAAGAACATGAAGAACATTTAAGATTGACATTGCAGAAGCTGCGAGAGCATCAATTGTATGCCAAGCTCAGCAAGTGTCAATTTTGGCTAAAGGAGATATCGTTCCTAGGCCATATCATCTCCAAGAAAGGAGTATCGGTTGATCCCGGAAAAGTGGGAGATGTTCTGAAGTGGAACCAACCACAGAACGTGAGGGACATTCGGAGCTTCCTTGGGATTGCCGGATACTACCGACGGTTCATCAATGATTTCTCCAAGATAGCAAAGCCTATGACTGAATTGCCAATGAAGGGAAAAACATTTCAGTGGACACCCATGTGTCAAGAAAGCTTCGAGGAGATCAAGAAAAGGCTAACCACAGTGCCGGTTTTGGTATTGCCGGACGTGAGCAAGAGCTTCGACATATATTGTGACGCATCAAGGCAAGGGCTTGGATGTGTGCTCATGCAAGAAGGACAAGTGGTAGCCTATGCGTCGAGACAACTAAAGAAACATGAGCTGAATTACCCCACACATGATTTGGAGCTAGCAGCCGTGGTGCATGCACTAAAGATTTGGATACATTATATCCTTGGTCACCGATATGAGATCTATACGGATCACAAAAGCCTCAAGTACATATTCACCCAAACGGATTTGAATTTGAGGCAACGTTGATGGTTGGAACTCATCAAGGATTATGATGTTGGAATCAACTATCACCCTGGAAAGGCCAATGTAGTAGCTGATGCATTGAGCCGAAAGGGAGCATGTCACCAACTCACGGTTCGGGAGCTACCGCTGAAGCTACGCAAGGAGTTCAAACTGTTACATCTCGGGTTTCTGAACGAGATGGAAGTGATGAAACTCCACTCTTTGTTGGAACAAGAGATACGAGATGGCCAAGCAACGGATGAGGAAATCAAGGAGACCAAGGAAAGAATCCGA
Source organism: Neostapfia colusana (assembly GCA_030760725.1). Taxonomy (NCBI): domain Eukaryota; kingdom Viridiplantae; phylum Streptophyta; class Magnoliopsida; order Poales; family Poaceae; genus Neostapfia; species Neostapfia colusana. Next base: position 33,230,067 of record JASWHV010000009.1, on the reverse strand, counting down.
CAAGGCATAGAAAAGGACTTCAAGGAAGACGAGAAGGGTACGCTTTGGCTAGGGAAAATGATTTGTGTGCCTAACGTGAAGCACATCCGTGACACGATATTAAAGGAGGCACACAACTCACCTTATTCCATACATCCCGGCAGTACAAAGATGTACAAGGATCTGAAAACTTGTTATTGGTGGGATGGTATGAAAAGGGACATAGCTGAGTATGTCGCCTTATGCGATACGTGCCAAGGGATGAAGGCCGAACATCAAAGACCCGCTCGACTGTTACAACCATTGAAAGTACCCGAGTGGAAGTTGGAAGACACAAGTATGGATTTCATTGTCGGATTGCCACGTACCCAGTCGGGTTACGACTCCATCTGGGTTATTGTGGACCGATTGACGAAAACAGCTCATTTCCTTCCTGTTAAAACCAAGTACAACGTTGCACAACTAGCCGAGCTGTACATGGAGAAAATCGTGTGCCGCCATGGAGTTCCGAAGATGATCGTTTCAGATCAGGGTTCTCAGTTTACCTCTAGGTTCTGGAGGAAGCTGCATGAAGCCATGGGTACACGGCTAAATTTCAGCTCTGCTTATCACCCGCAAACCGACGGGCAAACGGAGAGGACAAACCAAATTTTGGAGGACATGTTGAGAGCCTGCACTTTGAAACATGGACTTAGATGGGATAGGAGCTTGCCGTATGCCGAGTTCTCAATAACAGCTATCAAGCCAGCTTGAAGATGTCACCTTTCGAAGCATTGTATGGTAGACAATGTAGGACACCATTGTTTTGGAACGAGACCGGAGAAAACCAAGTATTTGGACCCAAAGTGCTGCAAGAGGCTGAAAAGCAAGTCCAAACGATACGGGAAAACTTGAAGGCTTCTCAGTCACGACAGAAAGGCTATGTGGACAATAGGCGAAGGAAGTTGACTTTCGAAGTAGGAGACTTCGTGTACCTTAAGGTATCACCTATCCGAGGCCAACGACGTTTCAACGTCAAGGGCAAGCTAGCACCTCGCTACATCGTACCGTTCAAGATTTTGGGCAAGCAAGGAGAGCTAGCCTGTCAACTAGAGCTCCCGATGCACCTCTCCGACGTGCATGATGTGTTTCACGTATCCCAGCTCAAAAAGTGCTTGAGAGTACCAGAAGAGCAAGTACCAATGGATGAGCTCGAGCTTCAAGAGGATCTAACCTATGTAGAGCACCCTGTCCGAATTTTGGACGTAAAGGAAAGGGTCACGAGGAACAAAGTGATCCATTGGTGCAAGGTACAATGGAGCCATCACACGGAAGCCGAAGCTACATGGGAACCTGAGGAAGACCTCAAGGCAGAATTCCCTCATCTATTCTCCACTCTATCGAATCTCGAGGGCGAGATTCAGTTTAAGGTGGGTAGGTTTGTAACACCCTAAATTTCATATTCATGCATGCATACATAATTCATATAGAGAAACATTTTAAATGAAGTAGAACGGGAGAAAGAATCAGAAATATAGCCGAAAGAAGCCAATTCCAGTTCGCAGAGAGCACAGTAGACACTTCCCGCGGCCCGCTGGCCATGTGGCGCTTTCGGAGCTCATCCTTGCGGAAGGGGTGAGGTCCGGCATCGCCAGACACGTGGCAGGCTCAGAGCTAGCCTCTGTGGAAGGGGCGAGATCTGACCCGCTGAACACATGTTGCCTCCGGGGCTAGTCGCTGCGGAAAAGCAAGGTCCGCCCTCGCGGGACACATGTCGCTCTCAGTGCTCACCTCCGAGGGGTCCACCCCATGGGACATTTTTCGCTCTCGGAGCTCACCTACGAGAGGTCCGACACTGCGGGACATGTGTCACCCTCGGAGCTCGTCTCCGAGAGGTCCGGTCCTACTGGACACGTGTCGTCCTCGGAGCTCACCTCCGAGGAGAAGACACTGTTGGACACGTGTCACTCTCGGAGCTCGCCTCCGGGAGGTCCGACGCTGTTGGACACGTGTTGACCTCAGAGCTCGCCACCGGGAGGTCCGGCACCAATGGACACGTGTCGATCTCGGAGCTCGTCTCTGAGAAGAAAGGAAGTCCGGCGCTGCTGGGACACGTGGCACTCTTGGAGCTCACCTCCGAAGAGAGGGGAGGTCCGGCACTGACACGTAGCACTCTCGGAGCTCACCTCCGATGAGAGGGGAGGTCTGGCACTGACACATGGCGCACTTGGAGCTCGCCTCTGAGGGAGAGGGGAGGTCCTGCCCGCCAAGACAAGTGGTGCACACGGAGCTCGCCTCTGAGGAGAGGGGAGGTCCCGCCTGCCTAACACATGGCACAATCGGAGCCCGCCTCTGCGGAAAAGGGAAGCCCGACCCCCGCTTGACACGTGGAGCTCCCAGAGCTTATCTCTGCGAACGGACGAGATCCTTAAGCGGTTTTCCCCTGTACGTGAGTACCTAGTACTGAGGAAACTGACACAAATTCTTCCACGTTGAATACTACAAACCAAATCGATTGTAGATAAGTTATTAAGATCTAAAACAATTTGAATAGGACTCTTATTTGAATCCAATCGGAGTGGGACTCTTCTTTCACCCCTTATAAATAGAACCCGAAACCCCTGGCTGCAACCACGTACTGTTATTTTCCACCTTCCGAGTCGATGACTTGGAGGCCCTAGCTTCCAACTCGCCGAGTTCCACCCCCTTGCCGGAGTTCAGTCACCGGTGAGCACCGCCGACGAGCCCCGACATGCTTGCCGTCGCCGGAAGAGAGCCGACGATCTGCCATTGCTAGGAGGAAGGCCCCGAAGGAAGTAAGGTAGGTCTCCATTACCACCTTACGATGTCATCGCGGTTTCTTTGCATCTGTTTCTTCGATCCCTTTGAACAGAAGTTTTTTCGTGGACAGATCACGTGTTGATCGGTTTGATCTAGATCTTGAGACAAGATCATCACCACGTCCACACTAGATCCTTACACCTTTGTTCATCGTAAAACCCCATGCAAGCCATTAAAACATGCAAGAACACGATAAAAACTAAACTGCACCATAGGATCAGCATGCATCTACACCATTGCATCTTGAGTAAAGTTTGTGCATGATGATTGATTGCTGTGAATCTTGTATGTGCGTGATCATGAGTAGAAAGACAAGCTCAGGGAGCTATCTACGAAAGACTACAGCACCATAACATCGAGGCACGTAGCAACCAAAGCCACAGGAACAAGGCAAGTGCCCCTTGACCATATTGATCCCATGTTTTGAAACTGTTTTATTTGCGAAAACATGCATGCTTGAGTCAACTTGATGGGAAACCCTTTTATAGGAGTTTACTAGTTTTGTTAACCACCCTTGTCGCCGGGAAAGTTTATGAGTCGGGTATGGTTGTTTTGCTTTTTGCTTCGCTAATCTACGGAATATGGGAAGCGAGATAGAATGTGTCTAGCTACTGCACTCATATGAACAAAGATAATAAGAACTTGATGTTGATAATGAACATGAATCGGGGGAGATCTAGGCAAGCTTGGTTTGTGGATGTGGTAGAATGAGATGGTGGTTTACTTGCCGTAGATCTAAGGACTGGTTCATGCGAGCACATGCCAGGAAAACATTGTCACCACAAGGCCAAGTATGGGTGCGGCTTAGCTGACTAATTAGGTAAGTTTTTAGATTGTTATGGACCGTGGAAGGCGCGGGGAACGGGAGTCGAGAGAGGACTGTCCTGGGAACTGCATGGCAAAAGAGGGGGCCCGTAGGTGGGAGAATGGTGATTCGAGCCTGCTGGTGAAACCTTAGTGAGTCCATACGTCTAGTAGCCCCTTTGTAAAGGCTATTTTGTGATCTCTTGGCCATACCCCGACGGTTGTGTACTGGTATAATGGAGGTTCTACAGTCGTCGACGGGTGACAAAATCACAAACTTGTGGGTAAAGTGGTGCCACCTCTGCAGAGTGTAAAACTATCATGATAGCCGTGCTTCCGGTCACAAGCACCTGGCCAACTTCCATGATTAGAAGGGATGGTTTGGTTTGGTTATTGGTTTGGTCATTGAGGTTTGGTTTCGGGACTGTTGAGTCTTGGTAATGAGATTGGGAGTGTTGAGTCGTGATAATGAGCTTTGGTCTCGGTTATGAGATGGAATTGAATATGAGATGAGATGGTCATGAATATGAGATGGTATTCATGAGCATGAGAAAAAGTTGAGAAAGATAAATGTCTGGATGAGACATGAAAAGTGGAGAATCATGATGGAGGTATGTTACTGGTATAGTTGGATACATGTTGGGATTAAATTCTCTTAAAGATAGTTGCTGTTTTTATCATGTTTGTGAAATAAACTTTGCTTTCTGCAATGAGCCTTTTTGTTCCTACCTTTCTGTAAGATACATACCATATTTTCCCGCACTTGCTGAGTACGTCATGTACTCAAACTTGCATTATTACTTCATCATCAGCAACAGGAGAAGAATACTTCAAAGATCATGTTGAGTATTAGGCGTGCGATCTACCGTCAACTTGACTGTGGAGTAGGAGATGGAGCTGCTGCCACTGTTTAGGTTGCTTCCGCTATCGTTTAGCTGACTTGTGAATGAGACCTTGAGTCTTTGTAACAAAGTACTTAAACCCATTTATCCATGGTTATATTCTGAATTCAGTTTGTGTATTACATGTATATGTGTGATGAACATCCTGGGCACACATATGCATTAGCTGGGTTCCGTGTTTTACGGAACCGGGCGTCACATCATTAAGCTTTTGACATGGATAAGATAAATAATACACTTGCTCCACTTGGTATGCAAGGACAAATGTATCGTAGCCTTGTAGTCGTTCATTGTGTTTAACTTCCACCATACCAAATTCGTTTTGCCGTGTTCCATGTTTGTTGTCAAACCAATCACAATCAAAGAAGATGACTTAAAGTTCCTTATTTCCGGCAAAACTAAATTCAAGAACTTTGTTAATGATCCCATAATAATTAGTTTTGCAGCCTTGAGAGTCGATTGCCCTCGTCAAAACTCCAGTATTACATGTTTCTACGAGCGGACGAAGTGCTTCAAATTCAGTTGTACGAAATTGAAACCCATTGACGTCATATCGGCCATAGCTTCTAACTTTAACTAGTCCATAAGACCGTTGTCGCAAGTCTTCATGTACGTCGGGTTCTTTCACGCACTGTCCAAATTATGAAGTTATAAGAATACTTTATAATACGTGAAAGTTATAAGAATTTTATACATAGTCATAAGTTAACAAGAAAACGTTACATAGTCTTGGAACCAGGAAACAAAATTAGGTCGTCCATTTATTCTGTCCCAACGTATTGTTTCTACTTGTTTCCTCGTAGGTTGATGCCTATGTGTCCCATTTTTCTTTTGGAACTCACTGGACGGAAAAACTTTCATTAATATAAATGCTGCATTATATGCCGATAAGCATCAATGATAGAACAAAAACTTACTCGAAATATTGGTCCATCCTGTCTATATTAGGATACATGTAGAGTAAAGCGGCCGTTCTTTCATCAGCGGTACAATTGTAGCTCCGACTACCACCAACAGTAGTGCAGTTCGTTGCAAAAATAGTGAGATCTCTGCAAGGTGGATGTTCATCCATATTGTATCGCATCGCCGAAGTATTTACATTGTGTTGCTCTGCAAAGTAAACACTTGAAAAGTATCCCACTTTCTTAAGGGTGAAAGCTTCAGCGATGCACCCTTCCACCCTTGCTCAGTTGCCAACCATTGGCTTCAGATATCTAAGTGCTCTTTCAATGTGATACATCCATCTATATTGCACAGGACCGCCCACTTTAGCCTCAAATGGAAGATGGATAAAGAGATGTTGCATTGGATTGAAGAAGCTTGGAGGAAAAAAATTCCATCTTACATAACAGTACCGGTATCCTCTCTCTCCAACTTATTCATCATCTCTACCGTGATTTCTTTAGAACATAGCTGTCTATAGAAGTAGCTAAGCTCAGCTAGCACCCTCCACACCGCATCATCAAAATAGATGTGAAACATAACACGTAGGAGTATTTCCATAATTATGTGATAATCATGACTTTTCAATCCAATAAGCTTTCCCGTCTTCACATTCATGGCTCATTTTAGATTAGCTGTGTAACCATCTGGGAATTTCAAACTTTTCAACCATTTCATGACTTCTTTCTTTTTTTAGATCGAAGACCGAAAGAAGCACGTGGCTTACCACCGCTTTTGGAGAGCTCAAGAGTTGGACGGTTACAAAGCTCTACCAGATCCTTTCGAGAATTTATATTGTCTTTCGTTTTACCCGTCATATCCATGCATGTGCTTATTATACATTTGCCCATGTTACGCTCCTGATGCATAACATCAATGTTGTGCATTAAAATCAAGGACTTCACATACGGGAGCTCCCAAATTCCACATATGTGAATCCAATTATGTTCCTCCCCGTAACCTACAAAATATCCAGGACGGCTTTCATTTGCCACCAGTTTGTTCAACATATCAGATTTCTGACTGTGACACCCGGTTACGAAAACAGAACCAAGTTAATGCATATGTGTGCCCAGGATGTTCATCACACATACACATGTAATCCACAAACTGAATTCAGAATATAACCATGAATAAATAGTGTTTAAGTACTTTATTACATCGACTAATTGTCTCACTCATGATTATCTATCTTATTCTTGCAGCGGAAGTCTCTAAACAACAGCAGAAATAACTAAATAGCAGCAGGCTCCATCTTCAACTCCACAGACATGTTGACGGTAGTTTGCACGCCTAGTACTCCACATGGTCTTTGAAGTACTCTTCTCCTATTGCTGATGTTTATGTGATAATGCAAGGGTGAGTACATGTCGTAGCAAGTGCGGGAAAAGTATGACATGTAGCTTATAACAAGGTATGGAACAAAAAGGCTCATTGCAGCAAGAAAATTTTATTTCACAAACATGGTAAAAACAGCAACTATTTATAAGTGAAATTTATCCCAACATGACCAAGTAATTCAACAACATTTTCTCATTATAATTCACCACTTATCAAGTCTCATTCAGCCATTAATCTTTCTCAAGTTCATCTCATGCTCATGAACATTCATAACCATCTCATATTCATATAACCGAAACCAAACTCATTCTCATGACTCAATACAGTCCCGAAACCAATCCCAATGACCATACCATAACCATACCGAATAACCATCCCAAGTTTTCCCTCTAATCATGGAAGTTGGCCATGTGCTTGTGACCGGAAGCACGGCTATCATGATAGTTTTACACTCTGCAGAGGTGGTACCACTTTATCCACAAGTTTGTGATTTCGTCACCGGTCGGTGACTGCAGAACCTCCATTATACCAGTACACAACCGTCGGTGTATGGCCAAGAGATCACAAAATAGCCTTTACAAAGGGTCTACTAGATATATGGACTCACTGAGGTTTCACCGGCAGGCTCGAATCACCATTCTCCCACCCACGGGCCCCCTCTTGTGCCATGCAGTTCCCAGGGCTGTCCTCTCTCGACTCCCATTCCCCGTGCCATCCACGGTCCATAACAAGCTAGCAACACACCTAATTAATAAGCTAAGCCGCACCCATACTTGGCCTTGTGGTGGCACTGTTTTCCTGGCATATTCTCACATGAACCGGTCATTAGATCTACGGCAAGTACCACCATCTTATTCAGAAACATCCACGAACCAATCTTGCCTAGATCTCCCCCGATTCCATGCTCACTAACATCATCAAGTTCTCATCATCATTATTCATATGAGTGCAGTAGCTAACCATGTTTTAATTCAGCTTCACGTATCCCGTAGACTAAGTGAAGCAAAAAGGAAAAACGATCATACCCGACTCATGAACTTTCCTGGCGACAAGGATCAAAGGGTGTCCCATCAAGTTGACTCAAGCATACACGTTTTCGCAAACAAAACAGTTTCAAAACATGGGATCAATATGGTCAAAGGGCACTTGCCTAGCTCCAGTGTTTCTTGTTGTTCAAGCGTCTCGAAGTCTTGGTGCTGTAGTTCCTCGTAGATGGCCTCTTGAGCTTGTTATTCTTCTCACGATAACGCACATACAAAATTTACAGCAATCAAACATCATGCACAAACTTTACTCAAGATGCAATGGGGTAGATGAATGCAAATCCTATGGTGCTGTTTTATTAATCCAGTTTGTACGTGTTCTTGCATGTTTTAATGGGCTTTCATGGGGTTTTATGATGAACAAGGGTGCTGGGATGAAGCGTGGATGTGGTGATGATCTTGACTCAAGACCTAGATAAATTCCACCGTCAAAAACCGATCAAAACGTGATCTGCCCACACGAAAAAGTTTATGTTCGAAGAGGGCAAAGAAAACGGATGCGTAGAAACAGCGGCGACGTTGTAAGATGGGTAACGAGGACCTACCTCACTTCCTTTTGGTGGCAGGGACTTCCTCCTAGCAATGGCAGCAGCGTGAAGTTTTTCTATGGATGATTAGGGCAGGACAGATCGTCGGCTCTTTTCCGGCGACGGCGAGGCGTGATGGGGCTCGTCGGCGGGGCTCAATGACGGGGCTCGACGACGGGGCTCGCTGGCGGGGCTCACCGGCGGCTGAACTCCGGCGAGGTGGGGGACAACTTGGCAAGTTGGAGCTAGGGCTTCCAAGTCGCCGACTTAGGGGGGGGAGGGGGAGGAGGGGCTGCGGCCAGGTGGGGATTTGGGTTCTATTTATAAGGGGGGGGGAGAGGGGGTAGAATCCTAATCCAATTGGAGCAAAATCCTAACAAATTTTTCCCCAAATAATTGGGTGCGGCAACAATGTGGGGGAAATTCCCCAAATATGGGGAAAATTCCCCTTTTTTGGGGAATTGGGGAATTTTGAGGATTTGGGGAAAATTTGGGCAAATTGAAAATAGCTCATTTCAGCTATCTTTTCCCATTCCTCACCATTTCTATGTCACTTACTCCATTTCTACATTCCCCTCTCCATTTCCATGTCTCACTCTCGATTTCTATATTCCTCTCTCCATTTCTATGTCCCATTTCTCCATTTCTATATGCCCTTCTCCATTTCTATGGTTCCTTCCTCCATTTCTATGGTCCTTTCTCCATTTCTATGGTTCTTTTTCCATTTCTATAGTTCTTTTCTCCATTTCTATGGTTCTTTCTCCATTTCTATGGTTCTTTTTCCATTTCTATAGTTTTTTTTCCGTTTCTACTTCTTTTATAATGTTTCCCTACATGAAGAATGTATGCAATGCATGGGAATGAATTTTCAGGGTGTTACAAACCTACCCCCCTTAAACTGAATCTCGCCCTCGAGATTCGATAGAGTAGAGAATAGATGAGGGAATTCTGCCTTGAGGTCTTCATCACGCTCCCATGTAGTTTCAGCTTCCGTGTGATGGCTTCACTGTACCTTGCACCAACGGATCACTTTGTTCGTCATGACCCTTTCCTTCACGTCCAAAATTTTGACGGAGTGCTCCGCATAGGTCAGATCCTCTTGAAGCTCAAGCTCATCCATCGGTACTTGTTCTCTGGTACTCTTAAGCACTTCTTTAGTTGGGACACGTGAAACACGCCGTGTACGTCGGAGAGGTGCGTTGGCAGCTCTAGTTGATAGGCTACTTCTCCTCGCTTGCCCAAAATGTTGAATGGCCTGATGTAGCGAGGTGCTAATTTGCCTTTAACGTTAAACCGTCGTTGGCCTCGGATAGGCGATACCTTAAGATACACGAAGTCTCCCACTTCGAAGGTCAATTTTGTTCGCCTATTGTCCGCATAACCTTTTTGTTGTGACTGAGCAGCCTTCAAATTTTCTCATATCGTTTGGACTTGCTTCTCGGCGTCTTGCAGCACTTTGGGTCCAAACACTTGACTCTCTCCGGTCTCATTACAGAACAGCGATGTTCTACACCGTCTACCATACAATGCTTCAAAAGGTGACATCTTCAAACTGGCTTTGTAGCTGTTGTTGTACGAGAAATCAGCGTACGGCAAGCTCCTATCCCAACTACGCCCATGTTTCAAGGAGCAAGCTCTCAACATGTCTTCCAAAATTTGATTTGTCCTCTCAGTTTGCCCGTCGGTTTGTGGGTTATAAGGGGAGCTGAAATTCAGCCGTGTACCCATAGCTTCATGTAGCTTCTTCCATAACCTAGAGGTAAATTGAGTACCCCGATCTGAAATTATCCTCTTCGGAACTCCATGGCGACACACGATTTGCTCCATATACAGCTCGGCTAGTTGTGCAACGTTGTACTTGGTTTTAAAGGGAAGGAAATGGGCTGTTTTTGTCAATCGGTCCACGATAACCCAAATAGGGTCGTAACCCGATTGAGTATGTGGCAATCCGACGATGAAATCCATGCTGATGTCTTCCCACTTCCACTCGGGTACTTTCAATGGATGCAACAGTCCAGCGGGTCTTTGATGTTCGGCATTCACTCATTGGCACGTGTCGCATAAGGCAACATATTCAGTTATGTCCCTTTTCATACCATCCCATAAATAGCAAGTTTTCAGGTCCTTGTACATCTTTGTACAGCCGGGATGTATGGAATAAGGTGAGTCATGTGCCTCCTTTAATATCGTGTTGCAGATGTGCTTCACATTAGGCACACAAATCCTTTTCCCTAACCAAAGCATGCCTTTCTCGTCTTCCTTGAAATCCTTTTCTATGCCTTGTCGTATTCTTTCCTTGATTTCCTTGATTTCCTCATCTGTTGCTTGGCCATCTCGTATCTCTTGTTCCAGCGAAGAGTTGAGTTCTATCACTTCCATCTCGTTCAAGAACCCGAGATGTAACCGTTCGAACTCCTTGCGCAGCTCGGCGGCAGCTCCCGAACCGTGAGTTGGTGAAATGCTCCCTTTAGGCTCAATGCATCAGCTTCTACATTGTCCTTTCCAGGGTGATAGTTGATTCCAACATCATAATCCTTGATGAGTTCCAACCATCGACGTTGCCTCAAATTCAGATCCGTTTGCGTGAATATATACTTGAGGCTTTTGTGATCCGTATAGATCTCACATCGGTGGCCAAGGATATAATGCCTCCAAATCTTCAAGGCATGTAGCACTGCTGCAAGTTCCAAGTCATGTGTGGGGTAATTCAGCTCGTGTTTCTTTAGTTGTCTCGACGCATAGGCTACCACTCGTCCTTCTTGCATGAGCACACATCCAATCCCTTGTCTTGATGCGTCACAATATATGTCAAAGCTTTTGCTCACGTCCGGCCATACCAAAACCGGCGCTGTGGTTAGTCTTTTCTTGAGCTCCTCAAAGCTTTCTTGGCACACTGGTGTCCACTGAAATGCTTTTCTCTTCATTAGCAATTCAGTCATAGGCTTCGCTATTTTGGAGAAATCCTTGATGAACCGGCAGTAGTATCCAGCCATACCAAGGAAACTCTGAATATCTCTCACATTCTGCGGTTGTTTCCACTTCAAAACATCTCCCACTTTTCCGGGATCAACCGATACTCCTTCTTCAGAGATGATGTGACCTAGGAACGATATCTCCTTTAGCCAAAATTGACACTTGCTGAACTTGGCATACAATTGATGCTCTCGCAGTTTCTGCAATGTCAATCTCAAGTGTTCTTCATGTTCTTCCTCTCTTTTTGAATACACCATGATATCGTCGATGAAAAACACGACGAACTTGTCCAAGTACTCCATGAAGTCCTTATTCATGAGGTACATAAAGTATGCGGGTGCATTCGTTAACCCAAAAGACATAACGGTATATTCATACGAACCATACCGTGTTTGAAATGCAGTCTTGGGTATGTCGGAGGACTTAATCTTCAGCTGGAAGTATCCCGACCGAAGATAATCTTGGAGAAAATTCGGGCACCTTTCATTTGGTCGAACAGGTCCTCTATACGGGGCAGCCGCTATTTATTCTTGATCGTCACCTCATTGAGAGACCTATAATCCACACACATCCTTCGGGTCCCGTCCTTCTTGTCTACGAAGAGCACGGGGGCTCCCCATGGTGATGAGCTTGGGCGTATAAAACCCTTTTCTAGCTGCTCCTGAATTTGCTTCTTAAGTTCCACTAGTTCATTATCGGGCATTATATACGGCCTTTTTGCTATAGGTGCAGTTTCGGGTACTAAATCAATGGAAAATTCAATATCCCGGTCAGGTGGCATACCTGGAAGTTCTTCCGGGAACACATCTGAAAATTCTTGAACCACCGGAATGCTTTCCAATGTTGCTTCTTCGACGTGGTTCAACGCTGCCTTCTCGGTTGCCGGTTGGGCTGACTCGAACTCAATACGAGTACCATGCTCATTTGTCAACTGCACGCTCCTCTCAGCACATTGAATCACTCCGTTGTGCTTGCTTAACCAATCCATTCCAAGTATTATATCAATCCCTTGGGAATCCAAGACAATAAGGTTGGCAAGAAAGTCTACCCCCCTTATTTTAAGGTTTACTCTCGGAATAAAATTCAGAATTGAAAGAAGAGATTTCCCAACTATATGCATCAAGGTGTATGAACTAAGCAACTTCTTTTGTTAATTTGAGCCTATATGAGGATGGGAACAAGTGCCGAAGCATCTCACATCTCTCTACTATGTGTGGATGTGGACATTCGCTGAAACGTCCCACAACTCACATCAGCACAGAAACCAAGCAATCATCAAAAGTTCAACACACCACTCTTATTCAAGCTACTACGATCTAAACGTTCCTATTACAGCTTATTTAATGGGAATCCTAAACTTAATCATGTGAACCGGTGCTGTTCTCGCCGTGTGACAGGGGTGGTCCATACATGGGCGCACGCCATGGTGAGACAGCAGTCCATGTAGGATTAGATGACGCTGGTGCTCCATTTGCTCCCGCATTGGCACGAGTCTCCTCTTGTTTCTCCAGCAAATACAGCTTCTTGCGGAGGTAACGGATCTCTTCTTGTGCGCTTGCATAGCGGAATCCTAACTCTACGAGCAATCTTTGTGACTTGTCAGCAGCTGTTGGGTTGGAAAGGGCTGTTACATGGGGTCCAATGATCTCCCTTTTACCACTCTTCCGACACGGGTGCAGCTAAAAAGTTGTGTCTTCAAGCTGTCCACGGAAGGTGTAGCACAGTCCGTTGAGTGCTTCCCATGCAGCATCATTGATAGCTTCTGCCCTTGTAGCTCTCCATGTGGGTGCGAAGTGCCTAGTGACAACCCTACCATTAGATAGGATGGTTACGCCAGCCTTCCACTCTTCATGTCCGAGACGAGGGACTTTTATGAGGAGATACTCCGGGTATAAGCTGCAGCAATCCAGAAATTCTTTGAGCTCCCTGGATGTGTGTCCTCCTTCCATTCCATCGGACCGGAATTCATGAACTGAATGGTCGGCCCATTCATCACCTTCATTATTGGTCTCAGCAAGGGGTGGCTTCTTGTGACGCCCTCAATTCTGTGGAAAACCACGGAAATGAGAACTAATGCATATGTGTGCCCAGGATGTTCATCACACATACACATATGTTCCACAAACTGATTTCAGATTATATATTACCATGAATAACAGAGTTTATTGCAATATCTCATGAGTCTTGGACTCATGCTCACAGCGGAAGTCTTTATTTCTATGCAGCGGAAGTCTTTATTCTAATGCAGAAGCAATTTAACTAATGCGGAAGCAAATCTAAGCAGCGATGACTCCATCTCTATTCCATTCCCACAGGCAAGGTTGAGAACAGATTACGCGCCTAATGCTCCACTTGGTCTCCATAGAAATCTTCTTCTGCTGCTGATGATGAAATAATAATGCAAGTTTGAGTACAATGATGTACTCAGCAAGTGCGGGAAAAACATGATATGTAGCTCATAACAAGGTAGGTATAAAAGGCTCATTTGCAGAAAAGCAGATTTATAAAGCCTTGATAAAACAGCAACTTAACTTTAGATGAATGTAAATCCAACATGTGTTAAATTACCAACATACCTCCATCACTTTTCATGTTCCACCCGAACATTAACCAACTTCATTCTTGCTCACGAATACCTCCTCGTATTCGCTACCATCTCACTAATACCTTCTCGTATTCGCTACCATCTTACAACTTATCTTTAGTTGATTTGGTACGGTACCATTGTGGAATTCAGGTCGGTTTCTGTTCCGGTATTTCTATGCGTACAGAATCCAAAAACCGTCCCTAGAACTCGTTACCTCCTCGGTGATGAGCTCCGGAGGCTCCACGTGTCCACCGGGTCCTGGTCTCTCCCACTCAGTAGGGATGAGCTCCGGTTGTGCCGCGTGTCAAGTGAGCAAGACTTCCCTCTCCTTCGGAGGTGAGCTCCGCGTGCGCCACGTATCCTGGCGGTCGGGACCTCCTCTCTTATTCGGAGGTGGCTCCGCACACGCCATGTGTCAGTGCCGGACCTTTCCTCTCTTCTTTCCTCAGAGACGAGCTCCGAGGTAGACACGTGTCCAACAGTGACGGATCTCCCGGAGATAAGCTCCGGTAGCGACATGTGTTCAACGGAACCGGACCTCTCGGAGGTGAGCTCCGAGATTGACATATATCCCGCGCGACCGGTCCCCTGATTTCCATGGTGACTAGCTCCGAAGGTGACATGTGTCCTGCGGAAAATGCCTTTGCTTCTTCCGCAGATGCTAGCTCCGGGCAACACGTGTCCCACAGGGTCGGACCTCTCCCCTTTTGCGGAGATGAGCCCCGAGCCTGCCACATAGACATTTTAGCGGCGGACCTCTCCCCACTTCGCAGGGATGAGCTCCGAACACGCCACGTAGCCAGCGGGCCGCAGAAGTTGTCTTCGGCGTTCTCTGTGAACTGGATTCGGCTCTTTTTGGCTATCTTTTTGATATTTTTCTCTGTTCCTACTTTTTTTTAAAAAAATGTTTTCTCTACATGAAATATGAATACATGCAGAAACCAGATATGAGGGTGTCACACTTCTCCTCGGGTTCATCTCTTCCCGACATAGCTTCATGAGGCTCCACGGGGTGTAAGCCCACGTGAAACTCCTCCTGAGGTGCGTACCAACGCTGTTATTGTGGATCATCCTCCATATCATCTTCGAATGGTTCCACCACTTCTAGATCCTCTTCCTCATGCATATAGCTATTGACTTCATCTTCATCATGAGGTTCCGTCTTCACTTCTTCCCAAAATGGTCCATCGGACACCTCAATGGGGTTAAGAGCACTCCCACGTGGTGGTGGACGAGTCCTTATGCGTGATGTGCTCCTGATCACCGACATCTATAAATAAGACATGAGGAACTTTAGAGAGGGAAGGAATAACTCCAAAACTTCAGAAGTTATGGAGCAAGAAAGCAAAGGTGTTGTTGTCCATGAGAAGAGAAAAGGAGAGGCTGAAAATAGCACTTTGCAGTGGCTGAATTGACAAGTAAAAGTGCAGCAGCAAGCAATTTTCTAAAATAGCAGTTTAGGGGGGGTGTTCCTATGTGTTTTAGAGTGTCCATTCTACCTAGTCTTGCGTCCTACAGTCAACGTGGCTCTGATACCAATCTGTGACACCCGGTTCCGAAAACAGAACCAAGTTAATGCATATGTGTGCCCAGGATGTTCATCACGCATACACATGTAATCCACAAACTGAATTCATAATATAACCACAAATAAATAGTGTTTAAGTACTTTATTACATAGACTAATTGTCTCACTCATGATTGTCTATCTTATTCTTGCAGTGGAAGTCTCTAAACGACAGCGGAAATAACTAAATAGCAGCAGGCTCCATCTTCAACTCCACAGGCATGTTGACGGTAGTTCGCACGCCTAGTACTCCACATGGTCTTCGAAGTACTCTTCTCCTGTTGCTGATGGTTATGTGATAATGCAAGGGTGAGTACATGTCGTACTCAGCAAGTGCAGGAACAGTATGATATGTAGCTTATAACAAGGTATGGAATAAAAAGGCTCATTGCAGCAAGCAAATTTGATTTCACAAACATGGTAAAAACAGCAACTATTTATAAGTGAAATTTATCCCAAGATGACCAAGTAATTCAACAACATTTTCTCATCATAATTCACCACTTATCAAGTCTCATTCAGCCATTAATCTTTCTCAAGTTCATCTCATGCTCATGAACATTCATAACCATCTCATATTCATATAACCGAAACCAAACTCGTTCTCATGACTCAATACAGTCCCAAAACCAATCCCAATGACCATACCATAACCATACCGAATAACCATCCCAAGTTTTCCCTCTAATCATGGAAGTTGGCCAGGTGCTTGTTACCGGAAGCACGGCTATCATGATAGTTTTACACTCTACAGAGGTGGCACCACTTTACTCACAAGTTTGTGATTTCGTCACCCGTCGGCGACTGCAGAACCTCCATTATACCAGTACACATCCGTCGGTGTATGACCAAGAGATCACAAAATAGCCTTTACAAAGGGGCTACTAGATGTATGAACTCACTGAGGTTTCACCGGCAGACTCGAATCACCATTCTCCCACCCACGGGCCCCCTCTTGTGCCATGCAGTTCCCAGGGCAGTCCTCTCTTGACTCCCATTCCCCACGCCATCCACGGTCCATAACAAGCTAGCAACACACCTAATTAATAAGCTAAGCCGCACCCATACTTGGCCTTGTGGTGGCACTGTTTTCCTGGCATATTCTCGCATGAACCGGTCCTTAGATCTACGGCAAGTACCACCATCTCATTCAGCAACATGGATCTAATGAGCATGGAATCGGAGAGATCTAGGCAAGCTTGGTTCGTGGATGTTGCTGAATGAGATGGTGGTTTACTTGCCGTAGATCTAAGGACCGGTTCATGCCAGCACATTGTAAAAGCCCAAGAAAAGGGACTTATAAAAACTTTTCAGCACCTCACAACACCACAGTTTTTGTTGTGGATATCTTGTGAAGAATTGTGAAGAGCAAGTAACCTCCATGAAAAGGTTGATTAGAGGGGAAAGCCCTAACTTTCATAAAGTAGGATTCCTACACATGGACATGAGAGGTTGAGCTCACCCCTAGGACTTGAAAAGTCTTGGGAAGGTTCAGGCCAAATTTCATGCAAATCCAACACTGTTTGAGGCACTTTTGGAGGCATTTGAAAAGGGGCCAATTTGAATGTAAATTCAAATTGTAGCAACTTTCATCACTTAAATTCAAAAGTTACCTTCATATTAAAACTCAGCACATTTTTCTGAGTTAGTCCACCAATTTTCATCCCCATTGGACTTCATCTTGTCGGGAGCTAAATTTGCAAGAATTCAAAACTGAATTTGAATTTCAGTTCAAATGTAAAGCAAATTTAGCCAAACAAAGTTTAAATTGGAGAACTCAAATTCAAACCAAAACTTGGGGGCTAAGTCTCACATTCAATTGTGAGTAGCTGGGGAGATATCCAGCAAAAACAGAAACGAAAAAGTGGAAAAAACGAAATTAGAGGGGAGGCCCACATGTCAGCTGCACACATGAGTTCTCAGTCGGTTCTCTGCAGCCGGGCTCTGTTTCGTGCGTAAGGCACGGGAGAGGCGGCTGGCCACTGATGCATCGACGTGCCACCCCTACGCTCGACGATTCTTGCGTGTAACACCTCAGTCGAGTGAATCGAACACTCCACTTCGGCTTCTCCCCGTTTTTCCCCGAGAGCAGCCGCCCCAGGCCGGATATTTCTTGCCACCCGACCACTCTTCATGCCCGATCGTCGCTCGTCACCCCTAGGGCCTCCCGCGACCACCGGTGATCGTGAGAGTGTGCGCATGGCTCCACTGGACCTAACCGAGCTGCCAAGCCGGTCCCTCACCCTCTATGTGTGGCGCACAGCAAGAACTTTCATCGGAAGTTCCAGTTTGAGCCGCCGCCGGGCCTCCTCGACGTCCTGGCGATACAGAGCACGTCACACCCCGTGTTGAACAGCAAAAAGGTGCGCCTACTCCTCCTATTCACGCTGCCGAAAACCCTAGTCCATTCCTCCATGGGAGCTACGGGAATTTGCAGAATACCGATGACATGTCCATAGGCCGTGGGGGGTAGATTTTCTAAAATTCATGATCCATATGAATTCTCTGGCCATTCTAGTCATAGGGTAGGCTACAGACCTCTGTGTGAGTCACCGAGGCTGAAAAGAACTGAGAGTCGTTGAGCCACAACGGTGTTCTTCAAGTTTTATCCTCTGCCGCCGGTTTTCAACCTAGGGCGCACGGTGACATGGTGTTTGGAGGCGTTTCCAAGCCCTTTGGCGTACGGGACGTACGTTGCCATGAGCCACTGATGCTCTAGAGCGAAGGAGACGCGAGTGTGAGCCGGCAGAGAGGACGGCCGACGTCGCCGGACTCAATCCGAAGCCGCCGCCCGTCGCCCGACCTCTGCGGACCTCTAGAGCTCACGCTGACCCGAGAAACGGTTTCCCCGACCCTCCAAAACCCCTAGGCGGCGAAAATCAGGCCGGGAGATGGGCTTGGAGGGAGGGGCCGAGGGGGAGAAGAAACTGCCGGTGAGGGGGGGGGGGCGAGCGCGGGAAGAAGCGAGCTGGAGGTTGAAGACGAGGTAACGGTCCCACCTGTCAGCCACTCGGCGGGTGAACTAAGATCCTATGTGGCTGCGGATCTTTTGTGGCTACACCGTGGGAACTCAGTAACCCCGTGTGTTCTCGATTTTCACTGGCTGAGATTTAAAACATGGGCCCAGGTCCTTTTCCAATAGCAAAACAATTCCAGTTTAGGCCCAAACTTTAGAAATTCATAACTTTGTGTAGGAAGCTCCAAATTCATTGAACCAAATTTTGCTGAACTCAAGCTTGTGAGTACTTTCCAGCAATACAAATTTCAGCTCATGAAAGTTAACAGTTTTCCAGAATTAAATCCCTATTGTTTAAAACTGTTGGGAATTTTATCTGGATAATTACTTCATGAAAAATTCTGAAATTTGGCTGAGAGGTTCATTGGAAAATCCTTGAGTCACAGTAAAATTTTCAGACTCATCCATGTTCATTTAGTCCCCCTAATGGTGTGATTAAGTGAACTGCCCTGAGAAAATAGAAAAATGTACAGAAACATATTTCAGATTTTCTCAAATCTTGTTTAGGGCATAACTTCATGTAAAATTCCTCAAATGACATGAAACTAATTCCATTAGAACCATCTTAAATTCTAGTTTCCAGAAAGTAATGGTTGGAGACATGAAAACCCCTGGAATTGCTTAGAAGCTCAAATATTGACCAAATAGGCTTTTATTTGTACAAAGCTCAAATGAATACGTCCCAGGCGGGGGGGGGGGGGGGCGTCAAGAGAGGGGGCCTCGTGAGCCCCGTGAGGTGACATACTCGGACTTCATGAGTACGCACCCTCCAGTGTTCACTGAAGCAGAAGAACCACTGGAGGCCGACAACTGGCTGCGGACAATTGAGTCTAAGTTCGGGCTGCTCCAATGCACGGAGCGGCAAAAGACTCTGTTCGCAGCACAGCAGCTTCACGGTGCCGCTGGTGCGTGGTGGGCGAACTATGTCGCCTCACGTCTGGCTGGCCATGCCGTGGAGTGGGAAGAGTTCCGGGAGGCGTTCCGCGCCTACCATATTCCTCCCAGGATAATGAAGAGGAAGTTCCAAGAATTCTTGGAGCTGAAGCAGGGCGGGAGGAGTGCTCACGACTACTCCCGTGCCTTCAACCATCTGGCGCAATATGCGTCGGATTATGTCTCCACCGAGGAGAAGAAGCGGGAGCATATCTATCGGGGGTTACACCCCGAGATGAAGACACATCTCGCCCAAAGCAATCGCGGCACCTTCAACGACCTCTTCAATGCCGTGATAATGCAAGAAGATGCTCAGCGGGAGTTGGCGGCTGAGCAGCAGAAGCGCAGCACTCCACCCAGCAGTGGGGGTGGCGCTCTCCAGAAGTACCACATGGTGTATCGGACACCATCCGGACAGCAGTGGCATCCACCGGCTTGACCTCAGCGGTTCGGGGTTCGTCCTTTTCAGCCACCTCCATTCCGACCACCGATGCCACCACCGAGAAAAAGGCAGCAGCAGAAGACGACACCCCGGGCGTTCCCACCGCCACAACGCGCCCAGGGTTTCCGTCCGCCGATCAGAGGAGGACCGCCCCGTTTCACTTGCTTCACGTGTGGCCAGGCGGGCCATTTCGCGAAGGACTGTCCCTAGGGGCAGTAAAGCAGCGGGCAAGCCCAGTTTCAGGGCGGTGCTCGAGGCCGACCTCCGGCCAAGCAGGTTGGTCAGCAGACTGGGGGCGTTCGCAACCTCGGCAATGAGGACGCCCCGGAGGGAGACAACGTTCTAGCGGGTACGTTCATTCTCAATGATCAATCCATCATCATATTGTTCGATTCTGGTGCAACCCACAGTTTTATAAGTGCATCCTATGTGGCTAAGCATCAAATGCAAGTCTTCCCAACCGACTGCACATATATGATCTGCTCACCGGGAGGGAAGATTTCAGCAAATATGTTGATTCCAAAAGAACCTCTGTGCTTAGGTGGGCAGCTATATCCCACCACCTTAATAATCCTTACGGGGCAAAAGATTGATGCAATCTTAGGGATGTCATGGCTAAACTACCATGGCACTGTCCTGAACACTTGGACACGGACGGTTCATCTGAATTCTCCATTCCACCGTCCACGCTCCATGGTGTTAGATAATCCGGTCCGGGAAGTTTCATAAATTAATAATGCTGAAGCTCTCAAGTTAGAGGACATCCCCGTAGTCCGGGAGTACCCTGACGTGTTCCCGGATGATCTTCCGGGCATGCCACCAGAGCGGGATGTCGAGTTCAAGATTGAGCTTGCACTCGGGACAGCCCATATCACGGAGACCATATAAAATGGCTCCGAACGAGCTGGCTGAACTAAAAGAACAGCTCAATAATCTGTTGAGCAAGGGTTTCATTAGGCCGAGTTCCTCACTTGGGGATGCTCGGCGCTGTTCGTGAAGAAGAAGGATGAAACCTTGAGGCTGTGTGTGGACTACCGGCCGCTCAACGCCGTCACCATAAAGAATAAGTACCCACTGCCCCACATTGACATATTGTTTGATCAACTTGTGGGTGCAAGTGTGTTCTCCAAGATGGACCTTCGCTCTGGGTATCATCAGATAAAAATCCGGGCGGAGGATATCCCGAAGACGGCTTTCTCGATGAGATATGGCTTATACGAATATCTCGTCATGTCTTTTGGTCTCACAAATGCTCCAGCACATTTCATGTATCTCATGAACTCGGTGTTCACGCCGGAGCTGGATAAGTTCGTAGTGGTGTTCATTGATGATATCTTGGTGTACTCCAAGACAGAAGCAGAACACGTCGAACACTTGAGGATCGTTCTTCAACGATTGCGAGACCACAAGCTCTACGCCAAGTTCAGCGAATGCGAGTTTTGGATCAGCCAAGTGCCATTCTTGGGACATATAATCTCCGCGGAAGGCATTGCGGTTGACCGAAGCAAAATAGAGCAAGTGCTGAAATGGAAAGCTCCCACTTCAGTCCATGAAGTCAGAAGCTTCCTCGGCTTAGCGGGATACTATCGGAGATTCATTCCGAGCTTCTCCAATCTTGCCAAGCCGATGACGGAGTTGCTGAAAAAGGGGACAAAATATGTTTTGAAAACGGCGTGTGAAGGAGCGTTCCAAGCATTGTTGAAGCATCTCACAACAGCCCCGGTCTTAGCTCAACTGGATACAACTAAGCCCTTCGACGTGTATTGTGACGCGTCCGGTATTGGGCTCGGCTCCGTGTTGATGCAGGAAGGATGTGTGGTCGCATATGGCTCACACCAACTTCGGAACCATGAGCAGCACTATCCGACTCATGATCTTGAGCTTGCTGCTGTGGTGTTGGCGCTGAAAATGTGGAGGCACTATCTCCTGGGGAATTTGGTGCATCTCTACACCGACCACAAGAGCTTGAAATACATTTTCACCCAGAAGGAGCTGAACATGAGGCAAAGGAGGTGGTTAGAACTAATCAAAGATTATGAAATTGAGATTCATTACCACCACGGCAAGGCGAATGTGGTTGCCGACGCGCTGAGTTAGAAATCACATGTCCATAACCTCACCATTACACCGGTGGAGGAGGAAGAACCGAGTTTATACTTGGTTCCTTATGGATCGCTGTACAACCTTGCCCTCATCCCTACTATTAGGGAGGACATCATTGCAGCTCAGAAGATTGATAAGGGCATGACACATCTCCGGAGACGGATAGACAATGGGGAGATCAAATGTTTCCGGAAGGATGATGAGGGGACGCTGTGGTTCAATGACCGCATAGTCGTACCCCGGGATATGGAGCTGAGGAAAAAGATTCTTGACGAAGCTCACTTGTCTAAATACTCCATTCATCCGGGCAGCAATAAAATGTAACAAGATTTGAGAAAGAAATTTTGGTGGACACAGATGAAGCGGGAAGTGGCGAAGTACGTATCCGAGTGTGATACGTGTAGACGAGTGAAAGCTGATCATATGAAGAAATCAGGGCTGCTGCAACCCATGAAAATCCCAGCATGGAAATGGAAGATGTGAGCATGGATTTCATTATGGGATTACCCTTGACTTCCAACAAGCATGATTCCATTTGGGTAATCGTTGATCGGTTAACCAAGACGGCTCACTTCATCCCAGTGCATACACGTTACAATGCCAGCAAATATGCGGAGCTGTACATAGCGAAGATTCTATGCTTATATGGTGTACCCAAGACCATCGTCTCAGATCGAGGTGCATTATTTGTATCTCGCTTTTGGGAGCAGTTACACACTGCATTGGGTACCAAGCTGATTAGGAGCTCTGCCTATCACCCTCAGACAGATGGGCAAACAGAGAGGGTGAACCATGTACTGGAGGACATGTTGAGAGCATGTGCCATCCACCACGGTAGGAACTGGGATAATCACCTACCATTGGTGGAATTCTCGTACAATAACGGCTATCAAGAGAGTATCAAGATGGCACCCTATGAAGCTCTCTACGGACGCAAATGCCACACCCCATTAAACTGGTGTGAGTCCGGTGAAAGGGTCACCTTCGGGGTTGATGTGGTGAACGACGCCGAAGAGCGCATTCGGATGATTCAAGCCAACTTGAAGGCCGCTCAACCCCGGCAGAAAAGCTACGCTGATAAGAGGTGTAGACCGCTGCACTTTGACGTCGGGGAACACGTGTATCTCCGTTTGTCTCCGATGAAAGGCGTGCACCGGTTCGGTTTGAAGGGGAAACTCGCTCACCGTTTTATTGGACCCTATGCTATCACCGAGAAGTGTGGACCAGCAGCGTATAGGCTGGAGCTACCGGCATCTATTGCTGGTGTCCATGACGTTTTCCATGTTTCACAACTGCGAAAATGTCTGAAGCATACAGCTGCTGTTCCTACCGAAGACATCGGCGAGTTGCAACCAGATTTGTCGTATGATGAATATCCGGTGGCAATTATTGATGAAAAAGCCCGGACCACGAGTAGCCGAACGTTGTGGTTCTACAAGATACTCTGGAGCAACCACACCGCCGAAGAAGCGACGTGGGAGAGCGAGGCATTCCTTCGCTCAAATTACCCAGAGTTCATGGCATCTCATCACGGGTGAGTTCCTATTACATGGCTGTCTCTTCTTTTGTAATCTAGGGACGAGATTCTTTTAAGGGGGGAGGGATGTAAAATCCCAAAAAAAGGGACTTATAAAAACTTTTCAGCACCTCACAACACCACAGTTTTTGTTGTGGATATCTTGTGAAGAATTGTGAAGAGCAAGTAACCTCCATCAAAAGGGTGATTAGAGGGGAAAGCCCTAACTTTCACAAAGTAGGATTCCTACACATGGACATGAGAGGTTGAGCTCACCCCTAGGACTTGAAAAGTCTTGGGAAGGTTCAGGCCAAATTTCATGCAAATCCAATACTGTTTAGGCATTTTTGGAGGCATTTGAAAAAGGGGCCAATTTGAATGTAAATTCAAATTGTAGCAACTTTCATCACCTAAATTCAAAAGTTAGCTTCGTATTCAAACTCAGCACATTTTTCTGAGTTAGTCCACCAATTTTCATCCCCATTGGACTTCATCTTGTCGGGAGCTAAATTTGCAAGAATTCAAAACTGAATTTGAATTTCAGTTCAAATGTGAAGCAAATTTAGCCAAACAAAGTTTAAATTGGATAACTCAAATTCAAACCAAGACTTGGGGGCTAAGTCTCACATTCAATTGTGAGTAGCTGGGGAGATATTCAGCAAAAACAGAAATGAAAAAGTGGGAAAAAAAAGAAATTAGTGGGGAGGCCCACATGTCAGCTGCACACATGAGTTCTCAGTCGGTTCTCTGCAGCCGGGCTCTGCTTCGCGCGTAAGGCACGGGAGAGGCGGCTGGCCACCGATGCATCGATGTGCCGCCCCTACGCTCGACGATTCTCGCGTGTAACACCTCAGTCGAGCGAAACGAACACTCCACTTCGGCTTCTCCCCATTTTTCCCCGAGAGCAGCCGCCCCAGGCCGGATATTTCTTGCCGCCCGACCACTCTTCACGCCCGATTTTCGCTCAGCACCCCTAGGGCCTCCCGCGACCACCGGTGATCGTGAGAGTGTGCGCAAGACTCCACTGGACCTCACCGAGCTGCCAAGCCGGTCCCTCACCCTCTGTGTGTGGCGCACAGCAAGAACTTTCGTCCGAAGTTCCAGTTTGAGCCGCCGCCGGGCATCCTCGATGTCCCGGCGATACAGAGAACGTCGCACCCCGTGTTGAACAGCAAAAAGGTGCGCCTACTCCTCCTCTTCACGCTGCCAAAAACCCTAGTCCATTCCTCCACGGGAGCCACGGGAATTTGCAGAATACCGATGACATGTCCATAGGCCATGGGGGGTAGATTTTCCAAAATTCATGATCCATATGGGTTCTCTGGCCATTCTAGTCATAGGGTAGGCTACAGACCTCTGTGCGAGTCACCGAGGCTGAAAAGAACTGAGAATCGTTGAGCCACAACGGTGTTCTTCAAGTTTTATTCTCTGCCGCCAGTTTTCAACCTAGGGCGCACGGTGACATGGTGTTTGGAGGCATTTCCAAGCCCTTTGGCGTACGGGACATCCGTTGCCATGGGCCACTGATGCTCTAGAGCGAAGGAGACGCGAGTGTGAGCCAGCAGAGAGGACGGCCGACGTCGCCAGACTCGATCCGAAGCCGCCACCCGTCGCCCGACCTCTGCGGACCTCTAGAGCTCACGCCGACCCCAGAAACGTTTTCCCCGACCCTCCAAAACCCCTAGGCGGCAAAAATCAGGCCGGGAGATGCGCTAGGAGGGAGGGGCCGAGGGGGAGAAGAAACTGCCGGTGAGGGGGGCGCACGCGCGGGAAGAAGCGAGCTGGAGGTTGAAGACGAGGTACCGGTCCCACCTGTCACCCACTCGGCGGGTGAACTAAGATCCTCTGTGGCTGCGGATCTTTTGTGGCTACACTGTGGCAACTCAGTAACCCCGCGTGTTCTCAATTTTCACTGGCTGAGATTTAAAACATGGGCCCAGGTCCTTTTCCAATAGCAAAACAATTCCAGTTTAAGCCCAAACTTTAGAAATTCATAACTTTCTGTAGAAAGCTCCAAATTCAGTGAACCAAATTTTGCTGAACTCAAGATTGTGAGTACTTTCGAGCAATACAAATTTCAGCTCATGAAAGTTAATAGTTTTCCAGAATTAAATCCCTAAATTTAAAACTGTTGGGAATTTTATCTGGAGAATTACTTCATGAAAAATTCTGAAATTTGGCTGAGAGGTTCATTGGAAAATCCTTGAGTCACAGCAAAATTTTCAGACTCATCCAAGTTCATTTAGTACCCCTAATGGTGTGATTAAGTGAACTGCCCTGAGAAAATAGAAAAATGTACAGAAACATTTTTCAGATTTTCTCAAATCTTGTTTAGGGCATAGCTTCCTCTAAAATTCCTCAAATTACATGAAACCAATTCCATTAGAACCATCTTAAATTATAGTTTCCATAAAGTAATTGTTGGAGCCATGAAAACCCCTGGAATTGCTTAGAAGCTCAAATATTGACCAAATAGGCTTTTATTTGTACAAATCCCAAATGAATTTTGTTTCAAATGAAACTTGGTCAAGACTCTGGTTAGGACCCTACCAAGCCACCATAAAAATTTCAGAACCAAAGGGGATGGTTAGCTAGAGTAATCGCTGAAGGCGAGGAGACTCCGGAAGTGCTTGACTTCCTCCTTCCGGACGAAGACCTAACCCCTGACCAGCAGCAACAAGGCAAGCCCCGGTTTGCATTAACCCTTTTATAAAGTTTTGCTTTGTTTACATATCTAGGGTGAAGTATGAATGTGCATTAGGTGTAGGATGGATGACACCCCACTTGCATAACCAGAAGTTCCTAGAAGAGTGAGGGTAGTGTCTAAGACCTCGAGTAGACAGGCTATGCTTAATGATTCGTAGGACTTCGGTACAAGTCGAGTAGTTGGAATCTACTCGCGAGTTTAGGCTTGGGACACACGGGTTCGGTCGAGTGATGTGAGATCACTTTAGTAATGAAAATGAGACTAGGCAGGGGCTAGTGCGCAGCAAGAGGAAGTCTTGTGTGCGCAGCCCTGTCCGTGTCGATTGAGGACCGGTCCGTGTGCGGCCCTGCTGAACAAGTATTGAACGTACCAAAGGCATATCGGATATATGTGCCCCAATAAACCGATGTAACCTAAACCTCCGGGCGTTGAGGCATAGCACACCGATTTATAGGTGTAGGTTGAGGGCAGCAAGGTGGAAATCCGGTAACGGGCATAGAGAGATGCTCCGTGTAGGGAACCTCCTGCTCGTTTCGGTGCGACCGGTTCGACATTTGGGCTGTTGGGTGAAAGGTTGTCCAGTACGACATCGAGTGAGCGTGCTGTGCAGCTCCACGGGTGGGCGTACGTGACGTGCTCTTTGGGTCTCCCTGCAGGTGTATATCGAGTCGATTCGCCGTCCCTCATGGTGACGAGTACCGCTTGTTCACTGTGTCGTAACATAGATAAATTATGGAATGCTATGATTAAATTCTGATGTATGATATAATTGTATTGTTACATGTGTGCCACCAAATATTGCTTACTAAATTTCAGATTCATAAACGGTTAACTTGTGGCTAAAGGATGAACTAAGAATAAACTATAGGCGTGTCCGTTTGCTGAAATTTTACCATCCCACGTTCATTGTACCCTACATGTAGAGTTCCATGCCTAGGTGAGTCGGTTAAGTGTTGTTGAGCCATCGTGCTCACGGTTGCTGCTTAAGTGTTTTTCAGGTGAGGAGCCACCCACGGACTCGGGTTACGAGTCCACCGGCGAGGGTTACCCTCCGTCGGGGACCACGGCAGAGTGGGAGCCGTACACCCCACGCTGAGATGTAGAGTGCAGCTAGTGTGGGTTGCCCTAGGGCTGGGCAACCGACTTTTGCTAGATAGGCGGGCGTGAGTTGTACAAATTAAACTTCGGCTGTGTAATGTATACTTTAGTTTGTAACTGAACAGTGTACTACTTTGTACAGTTTCAGTTTGTTTTCTATGTAATACCATGTACCCTTATGATGTGTCCTGTCGGGTGTCGCATCGTGCGGCACCACCCTCTGTGATCCTGGATGATCGGATTCCGGTCCGCCACACACATGCCAGGAAAACAGTGTCACCACAAGACCATAAGATAGACAATCATGAGTGAGACATTAAGTCATTGTAATAAAGTACTTAAACACTATTTATTCATGGTTATATTCTGAATTCAGTTTGTGGATTACATGTGTGTGTGTGATGAACATCCTGGGCACACATATGCATTCACTTGGTTCTATTTTCTGAAACGGGTGTCACAAAACCAATCCGTGTCCGAAGCACATATCAGGCACGTCAAACGACCATGAGTGCTCCATCCAGAAAACATACCGTATGGTGGAAAATCATGGACGGACCATAAGTAAGCAGCCCGCAGGTTGAATTTCTGCTTCTTGTAACAGTCGTAAGCTTCAACTCCTGTCCACAAAGTTTTCAGTTCTTCAATCAATGGTTTCAACATCACGTTTAGACGTGGCCCTAGGATGATCCGGTCCAGGTATGATGAGACAAAGAAACATGAATTCATACTTCATACAAAGAGATGGTGGCAGGTTGTATGGAATAACAAAACGGGCCAACACGAGTATGGCATGGCGTTTGTACTAAACGGCGAGAAGCCATCTGTCGCCAAACCCATGCGAACATTTATCGCATCACTGGCAAATTTTGGATCGAAGCGGTCCAGCGCCTTCCATGCCTCACCATCGGATGGGTGCGTCATGACTCCATTGTTCTGACGTACACCTTATTTGTGCCATCTCATGTGTCTAGTTGTTCTTTTTGAAATAAACAACCGGTTCAATCAAGGTGTCAGTGGTAAGTAACGAAGTTGCTTATATGCGACTTTTGTCATCACATTATCACTATCGTCGTTAACAACTTCGAGAAACCTCAATTTACCATATTTTAAGCACTTGTTCTCTTTCGCATGCTCTTTCCAAAAAAACATACAATTGTCTGGACAGACATCAATTTTCTCATATTTCATACCGAGACCAGACAATAATTTCTTCGACTAATACATATCTTTAAGCAATTTGTTGGGTTGTGGAAGGATATCGCCGATCAATTTGATTAGGTCATTGTAATAGTTATTGGAAAAGAAGTATTTGGACTTAATTGCCATAAATCTGGTGATGAACGTAAGTAGGGTCACTTCTGTGTGTTCATGAAGCGGCTCTTCTGAATCTTTAAGAAGCTTGAAGAACGCTTCTACCTCCGTTGTTGGAGGATCCTCCATAGTCTCTGGTTCAATAGATTGTAGCATCTCATCCATCCGATCAACTCCCCGTGTTGTCATCATCCTCTTGCACTTCTTGTACGGCTTTAGAAGCTGTCTCACCGTGAAAACTCTACACCTCATAATGTGACGTGTAACCGTTTCAACACAAGTGTATTGAAAGAGTCATTTTATCAAGCTACTTTGTGTTTCGGCATTTCGTACATGGTCATCACACCTTATAGATCATTGACAACGAAAAGGATCGATCGATAAAAGCATCTGTCTTTGCAAACCATTCATCTGAGTGACCACCTTTCTTATTCCAACCAGTGTACATCCAACTACGGTCTTCACCCATGTTGTAGGCTACAGATTAAAGAGGGAGAAAACATTGTTAATTTATACTTCTATTGGGACAGATATGTCCTAAACCCAGCCAAGAGTGGCCGATATGAACGTGCTTCTGATGAGACGCCAGGTCCAAATCCAGACAAAATTTCGGCAGCATAACCTGCTGTTCTCCGAATGCACGTCCGATAATGGTGCAGCAGAGAACATCAGGGTTACGCTGTACAAATCTCGTCCGGATTCAGACCCGCGTCTCGTCGTAGGCACGCCCCCTCGGTTGCTCTCACGCTGTCCAAAAAGGGACAATTCCAAACCTACCCGGCTCACATGCGTAACGAATGTGAGACAGGCCGGTTCGAAACAGGTGATGCATATTCTAAAGGTTTATGTTACACATTCTTTTTTTGAGTCATTTATGACAGAGAGAGAGAGGGAGAGAGAGAGAGAAATGGTAAAGAAGAAAGAAAGAGAGAGAGGAGGAGAAAAATAGGGGTGACCTTCAAGCGCGGGTATGCGTCCATGCCAAGGTTTTTAAGTCGACTAATCGACCCTAGTCCCCGTAAGGGCAACTAGGTTGACTAGTCGTTGACAAAGGCGACTAGTCGACCCTAGTCGATCCCTAGTCGATCCCCTAGTCGCCCTGTTTTTTTTTAGCCCTGATCGACCGACTAGTCGGACGACTAGTTTTCTAATTGCCCTGATCGCGTCGTTGTCCCTGATCGACCATCGGCGATCGATATGGACGACTAATCGTGACTTAGCATCCCAGCGGGGGGTGCGAGGAGCGCGGCTTAGCATCCGAACACGGGGCGCGAGTAGCGGTGGCGCCAACGAGTGCTTAGCGTCCTCACCGGTCTTTTTCACCTCCATACCCGCCTCCACGGTTGTTATACTAATTACTGTCCTAAATAACATTTTATGCATGCTCTCTAACGGTGTATATATCTAATTAACCGTAATGAAGCAAATAATTACACTCAATTTCATAACAGTTTTCAACTAAATAATAATATTAAACAGTTAATTAACAAATGAACACACTAAATAATAATCAAAGACAATTTACAACTACATAATGAATTAACTTAACTAATTAATAACCTAAGTAATTTGAATAACCAATGAACCATACAACTAACTAATTAAACAAATAAACAATCACTAACTTAATAATAAACTAATTAAAAATAAACTAACTTAGTAATAAACTAACTTAGTATTAAACTAAATAAATAGTAAACTAACTTAATTGTAACCTAAACTATAATTAAGTAACTAAATTAAGCAAAAAATAACTTACTAAATAAACTAATTAGTAAAGTAATTAGATTAATTAACAAATGAACTAATTAACTAATTATACAACTAATACAAAATTATATTACACATACCTCGAAGTGGCGGCAAGTGCGAGACGGGCACGGGGCCGAGCGGCGGTGGTGACGTGCCGGGTGGCTCGGCGCGGTCCGGGGGAGGCCGAGAGGCGGCACCCGGGGGTGGCGCGTGGGCCGCGGCGGCGAGGGAGAACGAGAGGCGGCACCGGGGGCAGCACGCGGGCGGTGGCAGGGGAGGCCGAGAGGTGGCGCCCGGGGACGGCGCGCGCGGGGTGGCGGCGGAGGAGGCCGAGTGGTGCTTCTCGGGCGGCGCCGACTCTCGGGCAGGCAGGTGGCGGCGGCTCTCGGGCGCTGCCTCTCGGGTGGCTGCCTCTCGGGCGCTGCCTCTCGGGGTGCGGCGGTGGCTCTCGGGCAGCTCTCAGGCGCTGCCTCTCGGGGTGCGGCGGTGGCGGCGGGTCGGGGTTGGCACGGGCGTGAATGCCCGCGCCGACCCCAGCCCGGGCGGGTATATACCCGTCATTTACGACGGCCAGGGGCCTAGCCGTCGTAAATAACGGGTAACTTACGACGGCCTTGTTAATTACGAAAGCCCTAGGGTTGGCCATTGTAAGTTGAGGCTAAATTACGATGGTTGTGCTCTGGCCGTCGTAAGTTAAGACTAACTTACGACGGCTGGATTTGGCAGTCGTAAATACTGTTGTTTACGACGGCTAACCCTAAGGCCGTCGTAAATTATTTTAGCCGTCGTCAATGTGCCTTTTTCCTGTAGTGATGAGGACAAGGCCACCACCTTCTGCTTGTAGGACTGCCATGAAACGGGGCTGTTTCCAAGACAGAACAGCACCCCGCTTGTGCTCTTGCGGTCCTCCACGTCTCCCGCATAGTCACTATCCGAGTACCCAATAAGCTCCATGTCTCCACCTCTTGCATAGAAGACTTCATAGTTGATTGTATTTGCTATGTAGCGTACAATGCGCTTGACTGCAGCAAAGTGCTCCTTTTTGGGCTCCTCCAGAAACCGACTCACGTACCTGACCGAATAGGCCAGATCGGGACGTGTGTTCACCAAGTATCGCTGCCAACTACCAAACTCCTATAGTCCGTTGCATGCACCAACGGACTATCACTTGTCTTGTAAAGCTTTATACCATGATCCATGGGGAATGCACAGGGGTTGCATCCCTTCATGCCGCTTTAGAGACAAGTTTGGAAGTGTAGGCCACCGGCCCGACGCTTATCCCTGCATTAGCTTGCCGCACCTCCAGGCCAAGATAATATGACAAGAGACCCAAGTCACTCATCTTGAACCTCTTCATCATCTCCCCCTTGAACTTCTTGAAATCGCCCCCTCCTGTGATCACGAGAACGTCGACGTACACAACGACAATGAGCTTCTCATCTTCAGCTCCATGGAAATATATCTTGTGCTCACTCGTACTCTTCTGGAAACCAAGCGATAGCAAGATATTGTTGAGCTTGGCATTCCAGGCCCTAGGCGCCTGACGAAGTACATATAAAGCCTTCTTGAGCCGATAGACCTTGTGTTCGGCTCCGTCGATGATGAAGCCAGCGGGCTGGGAGACGTACACCTCCTCCATCAAGTCCCCGTTCAAGAAGGCGCTCTTCACGTCCATGTGGTGTACCTCCCACCCCTTGTGTACAGCAACTGCAAGGAGCAAGCAAACAGATTCATGACGAGCTACAGGAGCAAATACCTTGTTAAAATCTATTCCTTGCCGCTGGACATAGACTATTGCCACCAATTGAGCCTTGTGCTTCACCACCTCCCCATGCTCGTCCCTCTTCAACTTGAGCACCCATTTGAGGCCAATGGGCTTGTGTCCTGCAGTAAGATCAACAAGTTGTTATGTCTTGTTTTCTTCTATGGACTCCATCTCCTCAAGCATGGCCCATATCCAACACGGGTGTTATTCAGCATCGGCGAAGGACATAGGCTCCTCCGCGGTGGTGAACATGTGCTCCCCCCTCCAAGCTTGGTTGGCGCTCAGCCCGACCAGGAGGGGTGAGGGTTCCAAGCATGTTGCGGATCGTGCGGGACCGTAGTTCCACGTCGTCTTCGTTAGTAGGCGTCGACGATGTTGCTGGTGGGTTCCTACAGCGGTGTGGCGAAGCGGATGGGCTGTGGAGGATTCCGGGGCATGACGAAGGTGTTGGAATCTTCATGTCCGGAACTCCCAGCTGCTGCTGACCCTCGTGCAGGACTGTCCCAGCCCTGATCTGCGCTGAACAGTCCCTGCAGGAGTCTTTGGGGCGACGCCGTGGGTGCTGGACCCCCTCCAGCAGGTCTGGAGGCTGGCGCAGGAACTCCTAGGGTCTGGACAGACCCTTCTGTGCCCCTCCTGGGCACTCCAGGGGTGCTGTTCAGCCCCTCCGGACTCTGCAGCACCTCTCCGGGTGCTGGAACAGCAGGTCCAGCAGGTGCTGGACCTAAGGAGTCGACGTGGAAGGCGGTGTAGTCCTCTTCTCCTGCTCCTTCTCCTCAGTCCCTCGTCGAATATCACAATACGTGATATGTGTGTGCGCCCATGAGCCGGATTATACATCCGGTAGCCCTCTGTCCCTGCAACATAGCCAAGGAAAATCAGCAGAGTACTACGGTCTTTCAACTTTTTCAGATGGGGGTGCGTGTTCTTGACATGCCCCACGCACCCAAAAGATCGGAAGTAGTTTACGGCTGGTCGCTCTCCATGCGAAGCTTCATATGGCATCTTCCTGTCGAGGCCACGGGTGGGGCATCGATTTAAGATGTAGACAGCCGTGATAACTGCCCCACCCGAAAAAATCCCGGGCATACCCAACATACTCCTCACCATGCTGACCACCGTCTGGTTGCGCCGCTCCATAACCCCGTTTTGCTGCGGCGTATATGGGGCTGTGAGCTGACGCTGTACTCCGTGCTGAGTGCAGTACTCGCCGAACTCCTGTGAGGTGAACTCCCCTCCGCAATCAGTACGGATTAGCTTCAGCCTCCTCCTGGACTCTAATTCAGCTGTCGCCTGGTATTGCTTAATTAATTCGGGAGTTTGGTCCTTGGTTGCTAGAAGATAGAGCCAAATGTAGCGGCTCATGTAATCCACTAGCAACAAAAACATCTTCTTGCCGCCTGGAGCTGTCGGCATGATAGGACCGCAGATGTCGCCGTGGACGAGGTCGAGCGTGCCCTCCACGCGCCGCCGAGCTTGTTTGGGGATGCTGGAGCGCCTCTGCTTCCCGACCAAGGAAGCTTCACACAATTGTTTGACGTGATCGATTTGCGGAAGCCCGAGCACCATCTCCTCTCGTGCCAACTTCCGAAGTGACTAGAAGCTGACGTGTCCGTAGCGTTCGTGCCAATGCCACGCAACATCATCACTGTTAGACTGTGTAATTGTGTGGGTTAATCAGGGGAAATTTAGTCATTTGTGTGGGATTAGGGTTAGGGGCAGTTTAGTCTTTTCCCCTCACCTAATCCCTCTATACAATGTACCCTTGACCCTCAGGATTAATTCATTCAGTCCTTCTCCCCTAATATGGTATCATTAGCTAGGTTAGACTAGGTTTAGGGCTTAACCCTAATTCTAATGGCGTCACCGCCTGAACAGCGCGCGCCGCCTCTGCCTGATGCTCAACTGCCGCTGCAGCACCACCGTGTGCCACCTATGCCGCAACACCCTTGTGCGCTGCCGCCGCTGCAGCATTCCTGTCCGCCGCATCTCCATGCGCCGCCACCTCTGATCAGCGCCGCCAGGGTTCGGGGCGCCTCCACCCCCTGGCCAAGGCCGGCCATCGCCGTGGCCAGTCAGTGCGCCACGCTAGGCCGCCGCCGGAGGACCGGCTGGCGCGGGTTTTGGCCATGGCGCCGCCGGGTCGGTAGCTGCCGCCCAGGGTCCGGCTTCTGCTGATTCTGTCGGGCTACCAGTCGCCGTTTTCCCGGGAGGGGCTGCCGCCGGATTGGCTGACGCCCTCCTCTATTTGCTAGCTACTGCCACCGGTATTGGTCCGGCGGGTGGGGGGGTGCGTCCCCCTCCTGGACGACAGACCCCACCCCGTGGGCGTCCACCACCACCCCTTGGGAGGCTGGCAGCATCCCGGGCAAGGGTGCTGCCACCGCCGCCGGGTCTTCGAGGACCGGACCAGCCGCCGGTGGACCCCTTGTAGGTACCCCCGGAAAACCAGCCACCGCCATTGTTTTCATGGCAGGTACTACCTCCACGCCCCACAACTCCACCGTCACGTCTACCGGCCCTGACATCGACGGGAGCACCACGACCACCGTCCAGCCAGTGATCCCATTTCCAGTAGCTGGTGACGCTGCTGACACCGCGGCTACTGCCTCCGTCTACGGCATCAACACGACGGACGCCTCCGGCATTGCCTCAGCCCTGGATGCCTCTCATGAGCGCGAGAGGGCACTCGCTCTCGCCCTGGAGCACGAGCGTTCCTCTGTGGCCGCTCTATCTCATTAGCTTGAGGAGAGTGCTCACCGACCGATGAGTTCTACCTACGAGCCTCCCTCAAACGCTGGTACATACTCGGATTCACTTGTGGCTTCTCTTCATGCACAGGACGCAGGGATTCAGAACATCAGGACACTCATGCCGGTTGTCCTCAGCTCAGAGTCTACCTCATACGTCCGGTGGCGTGACCTGGTGCTCCTCACGCTGAGGCGCTTCCGCCTCGACGACCACGTCCTCTAGGATGGCTCTTCGGTGGATGTCTTCTGTATCAGCATGGACAGCCTTGTCTTATCCTGCATCCTTGGCTCCCTCTCTGAGGAGCTATAGGATATCGTTGGGCAGCCGCGGTGGTGGTACTGCTCGATGGGCTTGGCTGGTCCTTGAGCAGCATTTTCTGGGGAACCACGCGACTCGAGCTCAACATATCAGCACGTGGTTCCAGAACACCATCCAGGGTGACCGCCCTCTGTCTCCGCCTACTGCCGGGAGGTGAAGGGCATGGCGGATGCTCTACGTGACCTTGGCGAGCCGATCACCGATAGCACTATCGTTCTTCGAGTCCTTCAGGGCCTGAATGAGCGTTACTGTCACCTACGGACGTGGATTCTTCGTCTGGAGCCAGCCCCTACCTTTGAGAAGGTATGTTCTGATCTCGAGCTTGAGGAGATCACTGCAGGAGGCTCTACTGGCTCCGGGTCTGCCACAGCCTTTTATTGATCTCGGTAGTCTCCTCGTCCACCCTCGCTAGCTGCTGGTGGACCACCGTCACGATCACCTTCCACCCCAGGCACTCCTGCTAGCACTGGGGGTGGAAATCATCGCCACCATGGTAAACGCGGCGGCTGTGGTGGAGGTAGCAGTGCAAGCGGCGCTCCTACTTCCAACACTCCAGCTACTGGTGGTACCAGCCAAAGAGATGCACCCTGGCCCACACCATACAATCCGTGGACTGGCCAGATCTATATGTGGCCTGGGACGTCTCCGGGTTCAGCTTCCACGACCACCACGTCCCCAGCCGGCATTCATAGCCCACCCTGGCTATAGTGGACCAGCCTATAGTACTGGTGGGCTGCCGACTCAGGCCTGGCTATCCTTGTGGCGGACAGACGACCTCGACCTATGGAGGCACCGACTACCCTGTTAGGTACTCGGAGCCGTCAGCACCACACTAGGAGCCACCCTCAACGTGGGATCGCCAGTCACTGGCCTCCTCCTTCAGCAACATGCACCTTACTCCACCAGGTGCTGACTGGATAGTGGACTCCGGAGCATCATATCATACCACCCCTAATGCCGGTATACTCCCTTCCACCCACTCTACCAATCCCTCTTTTTCTTTCATCTATCGTTGTTGGGAATGGGTCTGTTCTTCCGATCACCTCAGTAGGTGATTCTAGATTCTCGGGTTCCTTCCAGCTAAAAAACATTCTTGTCGCTCTGGATATCATTCAGAATTTGCTTTTTGTCCGTCGTTTTACCGCTGACAATAATGTTTCCATTGACTTTGATCCGTTTGATTTGTCAGTGAAGGACCTTTCCACCCGGCGACTACTTTTTCGATGTGATAGCACAGGGCCTCTCTACACACTCCGACTTCCTACTTCCACTGCATCACCACCTTTTGCTTTGACCACGACAGCTTCATCCACCATTTGGCATCGTCGGCTTGGCCACCCTGGTGCAGATGCTATGTCGAAGTTGTCGAGTAGTTCTGTTATTTCGTGTTCTAGGGGCACACATGACTCTTTATGTCATGCTTGTCAGCCTGGTCGCCATGTTTGGCTTCCTTTTCCCACTTCTGTTACCCATGTTCAATACACCTTTGTTCTTATTCATTGTGATTTGTGGACATCACCTATTACTAGTGTATCGGGCTTTAATTATTACTTGGTGATCATTGATGATTTCTCTCACTTTTTATGGACTTTTCCATTACGATTGAAGTCTGAGACTTTTGTTACTCTTTCTCAATTCTTTGTTTGGATATCCACTCAGTTTGGGCGCACCATCCGAGCTGTCCAGTGCGATAACAGACGCGAGTTCAGTACTCGGCGTTTCATAACTTTCTCTCCGCACATGGGGTACAGCTCGCATGTCTTGTCCGTATACCTTTCCTCAAAACGGCAAGGCTAAGTGCATGATTCATACCACCAATGACGTCGTGCGCTCTCTGATGTTACAGGCATCTGTTCCTGCCCGATACTGGGTGGAGGCTCTCCACACTGCTACTCTTCTGATTAATCGCCTTCCTACAAAGGCGATTCGAGCCTCCACCCCCTATTTTGCTTTATATGGTACCAATCGCCTTTACGACCACCTTCAAGTTTTCGGGTGCGCTTGCTACCCTAATCTTTCCGCCACTGCCCCACATAAGCTTGCGCCCCGCTCGACACGGTGTGTTTTCCTTGGTTGTTCCCTTGATTATAAGAGTTACCGGTGTTTAGACCTCACCACTCACCGCCTTTTGATCTCTCGACACATCGTCTTCGACGAGTCTTCCTTTCCCTTCTCCACCACCTCTTCCGGTTCCACCTCAGAGCTGGATTCTCTTTTTTCCCACTGAGCTTGAGGCTGCTCCCCAACTGCCTTGGCCTCTTTCTTCTGCATGTTCAACACGCGCTACGCCTCAGGTGCCCCCGACGTCACCTGCTGCACCACGTGCGGCATCGACACCTCAAGCATCCCCTGCTGCACCTCGGGTGGCCCCGACGTCACCATCTGCGCCACGCGCGGCATCGACGTCTCTGGCAACGCCCGCTGCACCTCGGGTGACCCCTACATCACCAGCTGCACCACGTGCGGCCTCAGACTCCCCGACGTCACCTGCAGCGAGCCTGACATCCTCGACATCACCAGTCGCATCAGGCGCGGCACCGACGGTGACCCCGACTTCTCGCTTCGCCGGCCCCGCACTTGTCTACCAGCGACGAGCACGGGACGGGTCCCCAGCTCCTGCTGCGCCACACACGACACCAGAGCAACCACGCGGCCACGAGACCCACTCTCGTCTATCAACGATGGGAGCGGGTTGGGCACCAGCTCCCGCTTGTTCCGAGCTCCTGGTGTACAATCCTCCTCTGCTCCACAGGGATCCGGGTCACGTTCACCAGATGGTGACTCGACGTGCGTCTAGGAGTCTTTGGCCGGTTGAGCGCTTCTCCAGAGCTGTCTTCTCATTGACGACATCTGCACCGCCTGACTCTTCTTCGATCTCACCCATAACGACTACCGTCTGCAGTGATCTCGCCGACCCTCACTAGTGTTGCGCTATGGAGGAAGAGTATGAGGCCCTGCTTGCCAACTGGACCTGCGACCTGGTTCCGTGCCCCGGTCGTGGCAATGTGTTCACGGGCAAGTGGGTATTCACACATAAGAAGAAAGCGGATGGTACCTTGGAGAGGTACAAGGCTCGGTGGTGTAAAGGTCCCACAAATGTGAATACAAAGAAACATGAGTTTGCACAAATGTTGGAGTCATGTGTATGAAAAAGGGGCTTAGTTGAAACTTTTTCCACATATGATAACATATGTGAGATTCCTCTAAACAAACTTAGGGTTACTGCATGGATGGACCTCTTGTGAATTAAAACCACAGAAATGAAGAACTCAAGTGCAATGTGAGGGTTTAAAAAATAAAAGTTTGAACTAAATGTTAAACTCAAACTTCAAATGAGGGAAGGACACAATGGGAATTCAAAACTGTTGTGTTCAAACTCTTGTTTGCAGCAGCTAACACAAGAATCAAGTTGCATATTTGGATTCCTTAGGTCCAAATTAGTGGGTAGGCAAAGTTTCCTTAATTTTTGAAAAGGGTTGCTGCCCATTTTTCCAAATGGAGTTAAATGTGCAAGGAATTCAAATAGAAATTTGAATTTGGATGGAATTGGCCCAAACTATTCAAATGCAGCTCAGTTCCAACTTTCAAACATTTGGGTTGGATAATTGTCAAACTTTGGAGATCTTTTGAGGAAATGGGGTACTGACTAGTGGGGCCCACAAGTCATAGGGATAAATAGACTTAACCCTTAAGTCTTTTCTCTCTGTTTCTCACTCCACAGAAAGATTTACCCGGGCGACACCGAGCGGCTGATCCCCCTCCCGATGCTCCACCTCCTGCCTGATTTCTTCACGCTGGCGAGCTGCTCAGGCACTGATATTACCCCCCCCCAATCGTGTGATGTTTCGCTACCACACCGAGGAAACCCCTTCGTCCTCTGTCTCGCGCGGGCTGCAGGACAGAACGGCTGACGCCATTATCTTATCATCGGGGGCCGGCTCCTCTCGGGTGTAAGCGCCGGCAATCTAGCAAAATGGCACCACGGGACAGCCTACAACCTCCTCGCACCTTCCCGGTCGAGCTAGGCCACAGAAACCGGAGGGACGTGGGTTTTCGCGGCGACCGACGAGAACTGACGACAAGGTCGCACGTGGACAGCGCTGCAGGGAGCTTGTCAAGCCCGAACAAGAGCACCCTTGGATGCGATAGGAACCTCTGGTGCTCACATCCGTAGCACAAGCCGTGACATGATCCACCGAGCGTGAATTTGGAAAAACTCCTCCGGCGGGCACAAAACTACCTCCTGGTACGGTAACTTCAAATTCAACCTCTACACTTTTTCTTAGCTTGTCAAATCTTGCACACACGAGCTGGGCTAGCCGGCGATCATTTGCCCTTTTGCAACCGACGCATGAAAACCGCTGTGCACGACATATTTCCCATTCTTCCGACAGCGGTTATGGGGGGGCGGTTCGGGCTCCCGATGAGACCTAGGTTAGAGCCATCTCCGGGCTGCTTCACCACCCGGACGATCCTCCTTGGCGTCCACTGGTGCTGTAGCGCCGTTTCACCGGTGTTTTGGCGGGCTAGGTTGGCCGGGCGACGTCGCTGAACTTGTACAGAGCCGCCGCACCGTGGCCGGCTAGGTTAGAGCCACCGCCGGCCAGGGGGGGCGGTCCCATCTTGTTCAGCTCGTGAAATTTGGCCCTAGCTGCGAGGGAGGGCTCGGGGGATGACCGGGAGACCGGAATCCGTCAAACTCCGGCGAGCCCGGCGGCGCACGGGCGCGGGTGGCCGGAGGTGGAAGACGACCCGGCGGGTCCCACGTGTCAGCGACCGGGAATCGAATTTGTGATCAGCTGTGGCGCTGAGATCTAGTGGGGACGCACGGGAAATACCCAGTAGCCCCGTGTGGCTTGCCCCGGCGAGTGACACCTGTCCCCTGGACCCACAGTCAGCATTTGAACATTTTGGGAATTTCAGATTCCAGTTCAAAGTTTAAACAGCCACAACTTTGGTTAGGAGAATCCAAAAA
Source organism: Neostapfia colusana (assembly GCA_030760725.1). Lineage (NCBI taxonomy): Eukaryota > Viridiplantae > Streptophyta > Magnoliopsida > Poales > Poaceae > Neostapfia > Neostapfia colusana. The sequence goes on along the minus strand of JASWHV010000009.1, from coordinate 33,189,892 downwards.
TTGTGAAACAAATTTTGTGGGATTCCTCTAACAGAGAACTATCCAAATATGAAACCAAATTTGTATGAAACCCATTATTTAATTCTGGCAAATTCTTTAAAGCTTTTCAGCAAAAGAATTTTAGAGGGAGTTTGGTTAATCCAAAAATCCACATATTTTTCCAGAATAGTCTTTATGGTATTAGTGAACACCTGTAAAAGTTTCAGCTTAATTGGAGCTGATTTGATCAGGACAATTCAGAATTTAAAGTGCTGTATCCAAATTAAATACAGAAACATTTCAGGGAATTTCCAGAACTTAGAAATTCATTACTGGGAGATTCTTAGCTCCAAAAATATTTGGAAAATTCATGCAAGTCCTATGAACTATAATTGAAATTGTAGTTCACTAAGTTTGGCATGAACATGCAAGTTTATTCAGAATTAATTCCTTTTTGATTAAAGGCTTAGGGAATTATTCTGACTAATCCACTCATTAGATAATCCCAGATATTGGTCCAGAGTGCTTTCTTGTGACAAAGAACCCACATGAAAATTCTCAGCTCCATTGGAGCTTTGGATCACCCCTGTTCTGTTTAAACCACTTAAGGTGATCAATATAGAAGAGGGGAGAAAACCATTTAGCACTTGATCATGTTAATTGGACCCAAACACAAACCACTAGCACCAGTGTCATTTTAAATTCTTAAACAGGTTTCCAGTTTTTGAAAACTTGTTATGAGAACTTGTAGCAATGTATTTACAATTAAACAATTGTGCATATGCATTACGTGTGGCATCTACGTGAAGGACTTCAAGTCATTGGAGTGGAGACCAAAGCAGGGAGGCAAGAGATCAAGCCAAGTGATCTTCACTAACTGAGTTATATATATTAGCCCCTGCAAAACAAAGGCAAGCCGCGGTTTGCATCAAATTTACAAGTTTTTATTTGTATTCACTTCATACGTCTAGCATTTGTTTATTGCGTTACGTCGAGATGGTATGAAAATCCAAATTCATGACCCAGAAAACCCGGGAGTTTAATATAGGATATGATATCAATTGATTTTAACTGCTGATCTCAACAAAAATGGATTAAAAGAGGCATAACTCGAGTGGCTGATTCCTACTCGTGCAACAGGGATTTAGGGGGATCAATCAGAAGAGTTGGGAATTGATCCTCATAGTTGGGAATGGAGACCGGGCAGTGGATAGAAGGCTCAAGGACGTGGTCCTGTGAACCTAGTCTATGTCTGAGTCGATTAAGGCCCGCTCTCGTGTGCGGCCCGTTGGACAAGTTTGAGTTATGTACCGGATGCATACTGGCTATATGGGACCCAGGAAACCGATGTAACATGTTAACCTGGGTGTCGAGGCATACCTCACCGTCTGATTCCGATGCTGAAATGATAGAGAAGTCGGCTCTACGAGGGTTTGCCGTAGAGAGACTTAACTCCAGTCGGTGGGACCGGTTCGACATTTGGGTGTCGTCTGAAAGGTTGCCACGTACGACGTCAGTGACGGTTGCTGTGTGCAACGTCGAGTACGGGCGTACGTGTCGTGTCAGCCGGGTGTTTTTTATTGCAATCACCGTCGCTCGCGGTAGTGAGCATACTTGTTCTTTGCATCGTGACGTAGTAATAAACTGGGAAAAGTTAATAATGCTTCGTGAGTAATCCTCATAATGGAGATGAGGAATGATCAACACTTTCACTAAATTTATTTTCCACCTTGGGCTAGTAGCGTCGAGGCAAAGCGTTTCTTGTTTGATTGTGGAGTCTCGATGTTGATGGCACAAGGTCTGTATGAGTCTAGGGTAGCTCACTAAAGTTATTTTCACCTCTGGCAAGTGACATCGAGATGAAGCGTTTCTTGTTTGATTGTGGAGTCTCGATGTAAGTTGCGTGAGGTCTATAAAAGTTGATTAAAACTTGAAGTAAGGAGTCTCCTTTAGCTCAAGTTCATCGTTTGTGCAAACTGCTATAGTTAGCCCTCTATTTTCATCATGTAGAGTTACATGACTAGGGTGACGGGTCAGTCTTGCTGAGCTTGGTGCTCACAGATACTGCATAAGTTGTTTTGCAGGTAATAACTGTACGCTGCATAACTCTGAGTAGCTCGATCCAATTAAGGTGTATGATACAGTTCTGGAAATATTTTCAAGTTCTCTACAACTTTCATGTAGACCTCCAGAGCAAAATCACACGTTAAGTTGGTGAAAAGTCCAGATGAAGGCAAACTGTTCAGAACCAGGACAGCAGAAAAACCTCTCTGGACCTTTCTGTTTTTAAGCCATAACTTCCTGTAGAAAAATCCCTAAGGAGCCCATGATACACCGTTGGAAAGTTTATGAGATATGCAACATTGTTGTAGTTCAAAGGTTGTTCAGATTCTTGTTGTATTTTCATATACATCTGTGATAAAATCAGCCACATACAAAGGTGATGCTGGCAAATTTTATCCAGAAAGTCTGTCAACTGTGCGAAATCATAACTTTTGATCCAGAAGTGATATGGAGGCATTTGGATACTCGTTGGAAAGATATTGAAGTTAACTTTAACTTTGGTATTCAACATGAGTTATGAAAATTCTTTTAACTGGATCGAAATCTGGTTTGTTTAAGGACCGGTCAATCTGCTTTTAAATCCTTGCTGTTAGCTACATCAGTTTGCGCTTAAATCATTTTGCTTACATGTTAAGATTTCATTTTCAGTGTTGCACTACTTTGTTTATGGAATAAATCAAGTGATAGTATTGAACTCGTGCAATTGCAGAATGCTGCGAACTCGTTCCATGAGTGAGGTGGGTGGTTCCTGTTGTGGTGGTTGTGATAACTCTCCACAGCGGGAGCAGCGAGCGCCACAACCGCAGCCGCCACCAGGACCTTCACCTATGGTCACAATGGTGGACATTTTGGCTGCCATGACAGGTGCAAGCGATGAGCGAACCAACTTGCTCCGCACCCTGGTGATGAATACATCCCGTCGAGGGGGATGTCAATACGAAGACTTGCGCCAACCTCAACTGAATTCCTATGTTGAGTTCTTGGCAACTCAACCACCGGTTTTCATTGAAGCTGAGGATCCTCTGGTGGCGGATAGCTGGATCCGTACCATTGAGTCTAAGTTCGGGTTGCTTCAATGCACCGAACAGCAGAAGGTTTTATATGCAGCGCAACAACTTCACGGGTCCGCCTGTGCATGGTGGGCAAATCAACTCGCCTCCTTACCCGCTGGACATGACTGTACATGGGCAGAATTCCGGAAGGCATTTCTCGCGTATCATGTTCCTTCCGGAATAATTCAGCGGAAACTCGAGGAGTTTCTGGCCTTAAAACAAGGAGGGAGGGGTGCATACAAGCATTCGCGAGTGTTCAACAAGCTGGCACAGTATGCGCCTCAACATGTGAACACCGAAGCACAAAAGTGTGAATGGTTCCTCCGCAGCCTCAATCCCAAGCTAAAGGAAAGACTCGTTTTAGCTGATCGAAAGAACTTCAACGAATTGATGAGTGCTGCCATCATGGTTGAAGATGCTCAGCGGGATGTTCAGGCTGAGAAAAGAAAGAACCATATACCACCGGAGAGTAGCAGTAGTGCTCCGCAGAAATAGAGGGTGGTAGAAAGTACCTTGAACTGTCAGCTGATGCAGCCGGCTCGACAACTGCAGCAATATTCCTGTTGTTCATCGCAATACTCTGAATTCGGACAGCTGCAACAACGGTATATGCAGCCACGTTATTCTGCTCCTCAAGTGTGCTTGCAGCAGCAGAATACCACTAATGTCCATGCACAGGGCAACCAGGAACCGGCTGAGAAACTGTGCTTCATGTGCAGGTACTTGGGTCACATCAGCAGGAAGTGTCCAGAAAGGATACACCATAGAGAAACTACAGCGGGGCGGGGTATAAATCAACCCCGTGCTCAGCTTCAAAGAACTGCACCAAAATCCGGGTGCGTTATCGTACAGCTCTAGAGGATGTGCCAGATGGGGCACCTGTGCTAGCAGGAATGTTCACCCTCAATGGACTGCCCGTGTTAATTTTATTTGACTCTGGAGCTACACACAATTTCATTAGCAGGTCATTTGTGTGCAAAGCTGAGCTCTTCACCTCTACCCCGAAGGATCACTGTCTTATCTGCTCACCTGGTGGAAATATAGCTGCTAATGAAGTAGTGATCAAAGCACCCTTGTGCTTAGGTGGAAACTTATACCCCACAACCCTCATTGTATTGGAAGGACAGAAGATCGACGTGATTCTAGGAATGGCGTGGATGAACTACCACGGGGCTGTTCTTGACATTGGTCCACGGATTGTTAGTTTGGACTCTCCGATCTACGGTCTCTAAACACTCATACTTGAAGCCGTAGATTCTAAAAATCCAGTGGTGTACCACAGTGTGACCACGAAACTGGAGGATATTCCAGTGGTCCGTGAGTACCCAGATGTGTTTCCCGACGATCTTCCAGGGATGCCGCCTGAGAGGGATGTGGTATTCAAGATCAAGTTAGCACCGGGAACCACACCAATATCTCGGAGGCCGTACAAAATGTCTCCGAAGGAATTAGCTGAACTGAAAGAACAGCTAAAGGACTTAATGGACAAAGGATTCATCCGACCAAGCTCATCGCTATGGGGCTGTTCAGCCCTCTTTGTGAAGAAAAAGGATGAGTCACTTCGGTTGTGTGTGGATTATCGGCCGCTAAATGCAGTGAGGATCAAAAATAAATATCCATTGCCGCGGATCGATATATTATTTGATCAGTTGGTGGGTGCCAAGGTATTCTCCAAGATGGACTTACGGTCCGGCTATCATCGGATAAAAATCAGAGCGGAGGATATACCGGAGACGGCTTTCTCGACAAGATACGGGCTCTATGAGTATCTAGTCATGTCTTTCGGGCTAACAAATGCACCCGCACACTTCATGTATCTCATGAATTCTGTATTCATGCTAGAGTTGGATCAGTTCGTCGTGGTTTTCATCGACGACACTCTCGTATACTCCAAATCAGAGGAGGAGCACACCAAACATCTTCATATTGTGCTCCAACGCTTACGGGAACATAAGCTGTATGCCAAATTCAGCAAATGTGAATTTTGGATCAGCAAAGTACCCTTCTTAGGCCACATTATCTCAGCGGAGAGTGTGGCCGTGGATCCAACCAAAATTGAGCAAGTCTTGAAGTGGGAGTCTCGAACATCGGTTCATCAAATCCGCAGTTTTCTAGGACTAGCGGGTTATTACCGGAGATTTATTCCCAGCTTCTCGAAGGTGGCTAAACCAATGACAGAGTTATTGAAGAAGAGCAGCAAGTATGTGTGGACAGAGGCCTGTGAAGAGGCATTTCAAACCTTAAAGAAACATCTCACAACGGCACCGGTGTTAGCCCAACCGGATACAACAAAGCCATTTGATGTTTATTGTGATGCCTGAGGCATTGGACTTGGCTGCGTCTTAATGCAAGATAGACGCGTGATCGCGTATGGGTCTCGTCAACTCCGCAACCACGAGCAGCACTACCCCACTCATGACCTAGAGCTCGCTGCGGTAGTGCTTGCGTTGAAGATGTGGAGGCACTACTTACTTGGAAATTTAGTGCACATCTACACCGACCATAAGAGCCTCAAATATATATTCACTCAGAAGGATATCAACATGAGGCAGCGGAGATGGTTGGAATTAATCAAAGATTATGAGCTCGAGATCCATTACCATCCGGGCAAAGCTAATGTGGTGGCTGATGCACTCAGTCGTAAATCCCACGTGAATAACTTGTCAGTTATTCCGGATGAGGATGAAGAACTAAGCTTGCGGGTGATTCCGTATGGGGCACTGTATAATCTTGCTCTTGTGCCCACCATTAGAGAAGAGATTGTACAAGCCCAGAAGAGAGATAAAGGAATGCGGAAAATCCGGGCAAGAATCAATGAGGATAAAATGAAATGTTTCCGGGAAGATGAACAAGGTGTGTTATGGTTTAGCAACCGTATCGTGGTGCCCCGGAACCTGAAGCTAAGGAAGAAAATCCTCGATGAAGCTCATATGTCCAAGTACTCGATACATCCAGGGAGCAATAAGATTTATCAAGACCTGAAAACAAAATTTTTGTGGACTCGGATGAAGCGAGAAATTGCCAAATATGTATCTGAGTGTGATACATGTCGGCGAGTCAAAGCTGATCACATAAAGAAAGCAGGAATGCTACAACCATTAAGTATTCCGGCATGGAAGTGGGAGGACATTGGCATGGACTTTATTGTTGGACTACTTCTCACGTCCAGAAAGCATGACTCCATTTGGGTGATTGTTGATCGCTTAACAAAATCAGCCCACTTCATCCCAGTGAGTACAAGATTTTCAACTAAGCAATATGCAGAGTTGTATCTTTCAAGGATTGTGTGCTTACACGGAGTCCCCAAAACCATCATATCGGACCGAGGTTCAATATTTGTTGCTCGTTTCTGGGAGCAACTACATGAATCTCTGGGAACAAAGTTAATCAGAAGCTCAGCATACCATCCCCAGACGGACGGTAAAACGGAGAGGGTGAACCAGATTCTGGAAGATATGCTGAGGGCATGTGCCATAGATCATGGAAAGAACTGGGATAACCATTTGTCATTAGCAGAGTTCTCTTACGACAATGGTTACCAATCCAGTATTAAAATGGCACCATACGAAGCACTTTATGGCAGGAAGTGCCGCACACCACTCAATTGGTGTGAATCGGGCGAGAGGGTGATTTTCGGCATTGATCTTGTAAAAGATGCCGAAGAGCGGGTCCAGATGATTCAAGAAAACCTCAGGGCCGCTCAATCTCGCCATAAGAGCTATGCGGACCAGCGACGCCAACCCTTGTGTTTTGAAGTTAGAGATAACGTCTATCTCCGAGTATCCACGATGAAGGGAATTCATCGATTCGGGGTCAAGGGAAAGCTAGCGCCTCGCTTTGTGGGTCCGTTCGTTATTACAGAACGGTGTGGGCCGGTAGCCTACCGTTTGGAGCTGCCGCCATCCTTATCGGGCATCCACGACGTCTTCCATGTCTCACACTTGAGAAAGTGTTTGAAGAGGCCAATGGAGATCCTTTGGGAAGACATGGAGATATTGCAACCGGATCTTACCTACGGCGAGCAGCCCATCCAGATTATCGACGAGAAGAGCCAGATCACTCAAAATCGGACTTTGAAATTTTACAAAGTCCTGTGGAGTAATCACACACCGGAAGAAGCGACTTGAAAGAGTGAAGATTACATCCACAAGAACTATCCGGAACTTTTTTCATAATTGTTGTAATTACCTTTCGCCTCATCTTTCTTTTGTAATCTCGGGACGAGATTCTTTTAAGGGGGGAGGATTGTAAAGGTCCCACAAATGTGAATACAAAGAAACATTAGTTTGCACAAATATTGGAGTCATGTGTATGAAAAAGGGGCTTAGTTGAAACTTTTTCCACATATGATAACATATGTGAGATTCCTCTAAACAAACTTAGGGTTACTGCATGGATGGACCTCATGTGAATTAAAACCACAGAAATGAAGAACTCAAGTGCAATGTGAGGGTTTAAAAAATACAAGTTTGAACTAAATGTTAAACTCAAACTTCAAATGAGGGATGGACACAATGGGAATTCAAAACTGTTGTGTTCAAACTCTTGTTTGCAGCAGCTAACACAAGAATCAAGTTGCATATTTGGATTCCTTAGGTCCAAATTAGTGGGTAGGCAAAGTTTCCTTAATTTTTGAAAAGGGTTGCTGCCCATTTTTCCAAATGGAGTTAAATGTGCAAGGAATTCAAATAGACATTTGAATTTGGTTGGAATTGGCCCAAACTATTCAAATGCAGCTCAGTTCCAACATTCAAACATTTGGGTTGGATAATTGTCAAACTTTGGAGATCTTTTAAGGAAATGGGGTACTGACTAGTGGGGCCCACATGTCATAGGGATAAATAGACTTAACCCTTAAGTCTTTTCTCTCTGTTCCTCACTCCACCGAAAGCTTTGCCCGGGCGACACCGAGCGGCTGATCCCCCTCCCGATGCTCCACCTCCTGCCTTATTTCTTCATGCTGGCGAGCTGCTCAGGCACTGATATTACCCCCCCATCGTGCGCAGTTTCGCTACCACACCGAGGAAACCCCTCCGTCCTCTGTCTCGCACGGGCTGCAGGACAGAACGGCTGCCGCCGTTATCTAATCGTCAGGGGCCAGCTCCTCTCGGGTGTAAGCGCCGGCAATCTAGCAAAACGGCATCACGGGACAGCCTACAACCTCCTCGCACCTTCCCGGTCGAGCTAGGCCACAGAAACCCGAGGGACGTGGGTTTTCGCGGCGACCGACGAGAACTGATGACAAGGTCGCACGTGGGCAGCGCTGCAGGGAGCTTGTCAAGCCCGAACAAGAGCACCCTTGGATGCGATAGGAACCTCTGGTGCTCACATCCGTAGCACAAGCCGTGACATGATCCACCGAGCGTGAATTTGGAAAAACTCCTCCGGCGGGCACAAAACTACCTCCCGGTACGGTAACTTCAAATTTAACCTCTACACTTGTTCTTAGATTGTCAAATCTTGCACACACGAGCTGGGCTAGCCGGTGATCATTTGCCCTTTTGCAACCGACGCATGAAAACCGCTGTGCACGATGTATTTCCCATTCTTCCGACGGCGGTTATGGGGGGGGGCGGTTCGGATCCCGATGAGAGCTAGGTTAGAGCCATCTCCGGGCTGCTTCACCACCCGGACAATCCTCCTTGGCGTCCACTGGTGCTGTAGCACCGTTACACCGGTGTTTTGGCGGGCTAGGTTGGCCGGGCGACGTCGCTGAACTTGTACAGAGCCGCCGCACCGTGGATGGCTAGGTTAGAGCCACCGCCGGCCAGGGGGGAGGGTTCCATCTTGTTCAGCACGTGAAATTAGGCCCTAGCGGCAAGTGAGGGCTCGGGGGACGGGAGACCGGAATCCGTCAAACTCCGGCGAGCCCGGCGGCGCACGGGCGCGGGTGGCCGGAGGTGGAAGACGACCCGGCGGGTCCCACGTGTCAGTGACCGGGAATCAAATTTGTGATCAGCTGTGGCGCTGGGATCTAGTGGGGACACGCGGGAAATACCCAGTAGCCCCGTGTGGCTTGCCCCGGCGAGTGACACCTGTCCCCTGGACCAACAGTCAGCATTTGAACATTTTGGGAATTTCAGTTTCCAGTTCAAAGTTTAAACAGCCACAACCTTGGTTAGGAGAATCCAAAAATTGTGAAACAAATTTTGTGGGATTCCTCTAACAGAGAACTATCCAAATATGAAACCAAATTTGTATGAAACCCATTATTTAATTCTGGAAAATTCTTTAAATCTTTTCAGCAAAAGAATTTTAGAGGGGGTTTGGTTAATCCAAAAATCCTCAAATTTTTCCAGAATAGTCTTTAAGGTATTAGTGAACACCTGTAAAAGTTTCAGCTCAATTGGAGTTGATTTGATCAGGGCAATTCAGAATTTAAAGTGCTGTATCCAAATTAAATAAAGAAACATTTCAGGGAATTTCAAGAACTTAGAAATTCATTACTGGGAGATTCTTAGCTCCAAAAATCTTTGGAAAATTAATGCAAGTCCTATGAACTATAATTGAAATTGTAGTTCACTAAGTTTGGCATGAACATGCATGTTTATTCAGAATTAATTCCTTTTTGCCTAAAGGCTTAGGGAATTATTCTGAGTAATCCACTCATTATATAATCCCAGATATTGGTCCAGAGTGCTTTATTGTGACAAGGAACCCACTTGAAAATTCTCAGCTCCATTGGAGCTTTGGATCACCCCTGTTCTGTTTAAACCACTTAAGGTGATCAATTAGAAGAGGGGGGAAACCATTTAGCACTTGATCATGTTACTTGGACCCAAACCCAAACCACTAGCACAAGTGTCATTTTATATTCTTAAACAGGTTTCCAGTTTTTGAAAACTTGTTATTAGAACTTGTAGCAAAGTATTTACAATTAAACAATTGTGCATATGCATTACGTGTAGCATCTACGTGAAGGACTTCAAGTCATTGGAGTGGAGATCAAAGGTGGGAGGCAAGAGATCAAGCCAAGTGATCTTTACTAACTGAGTTATATATATTAGCCCCTGCAAAACAAAGGCAAGCCCCGGTTTGCATCAAATTTACAAGTTTTTATTTGTATTCACTTCATACGTCTAGCATTTGTTTATTGCGTTACATCGAGATGGTATGAAACTCCAAATGCATGACCCAGAAAACCCGGGAGTTTAATATAGGATATGATATCAATTGATTTTAACTGCTGATCTCAACAAAAGTGGATTAAAAGAGGCATAACTCGAGTGGGCAGATTCCTACTCGTGAACAGGGATTTAGGGGGATCAATCGGAAGAGTTGGGAATTGATCCTCATAGTTGGGAATGGAGACCGGGCAGTGGATGGAAGGCTCAAGGACGTGGTCCTGTGAACCTAGTCTATGTCTGAGTCGATTAAGGCCCGCTCTCGTGTGCGGCCCGTTGGACAAGTTTGAGTTGTGTACCGGATGCATACTGGCTATATGGGACCTAGGAAACCGATGTAACATGTTAACCTGGGTGTCGAGGCATACCTCACCGTCTGATGCCGATGCTGAAAGGATAGAGAAGTCGGCTCTACGAGGGTTTGCCGTAGAGAGACTTAATCCCAGTCAGTGGGACCGGTTCGACATTTGGGTGTCCTGTGAAAGGTTGCCACGTACGACGTCAGTGACGGTTGCTGTGTGCAACGTCGAGTACGGGCGTACGTGTCGTGTCAGCCGGGTGTTTTTGATTGCAATCACCGTCGCTCGCGGTAGTGAGCATACTTGTTCACTGCGTCGTGACGTAGTAATAAACTGGGAAAAGTTAATAATGCTTCGTGAGTAATCCTCATAATGGAGATGAGGAATGATCAACACTTTCACTAAATTTATTTTCCATCTTGGGCTAGTAGCGTCGAGGCAAAGCGTTTATTGTTTGATTGTGGAGTCTCGACGTTGATGGCGCAAGGTCTGTATAAGTCTAGGGTAGCTCACTAAAGTTACTTTCACCTCGGGCAAGTGACATCGAGATGAAGCGTTTCTTGTTTGATTGTGGAGTCTCGATGTAAGTTGCGTGAGGTCTATAAAAGTTGATTAAAACTTGAAGTAAGGACTCTCATTTAGCTCAAGTTCATCGTTTGTACAAACTGCTATAGTTAGCCCTCTATTTTCATCATGTAGAGTTGCATGACTAGGGTGACGGCTCAGTCTTGCTGAGCTTCGTGCTCACAGATACTGCATAAGTTGTTTTGCAGGTAATAACTGTACGCTGCTAAGTACGGGTGTCTGATGAGACTCGGGGCTCTCTGAGTGGTGAACTCATTACAACCCCTGCCGCTGCTACTGTGACAGTGTTGCTAGTGAGAAGGGTCCGCGGGCTGGACACCTTCTCTGTTGCTTAGCATAGGTATGAGACGTGAGTTGTAATAGTCTTCCTCTGTAGATTATTTTGAGAAGTATTTGTAAAATTTACACTTTGTAAGCTTTCGCATGATTAATGTAATATGATGCTTTATTATGTGTGCTGTTGGGTGCCGCATCGCACGGCACCACCCAATGCGATTCCCGGGCGAGGTGCCCCGTCCCCGTGAGTGATCGGGATGGCGGGCCCTCACAGGTGGGTACTTCGGGGTTTGACTCAGCACCCTGGAGTTTACTACGATGATACCTTGAGCCCGGTGGTTAAGCCGGCGCGGTTCATACCGTTCTGTTGCTTGCTCTCTTGTGTTCTTGGCCCGTCCACCAGTTGGACGTCAAGAATGCCTTCCTCCACAGTACACTGACGGAGACGGTCTACTGCAGTCAGCCAACAGGATTTGTTGACTCAGCTCATCCAGACATGGTCTATAATCTGAAAAAATCCCTGTATGGTCTAAAGCAGGCACCAAGAGGCTGGTATAGCCGGTTTGCCTCCTTCTTGGTCTCACAGGGCTTCGTCGAAGCCAAGTCGGACACCTCGCTGTTTGTCTATCGATGTGGCAGTGACACTGCATATATTGTACTGTACGCCGATGACATTGTACTGACAGCGTCCGGTCCGACCCTTCTTCTGCGTACTATCTCTGCTTTGCAGCAAGAGTTCGCTATGAAGGACTTGGGCCGCCTCCACCACTTCCTGGGTATTGCGATCGAGGACCGACCAGGTGGCTTGTTCTTTCACCAATGACAGTACTGCCTGGACATCCTCCAGCGAGCGGGCACGGCTGAGTGCAAGCCGTGCTCCACTCCAGTAGATACCTAGGCGAAGCTCTCTGCTACAGACGGAACACCCGTCACTGACCCTACTGCTTACAGGAGTCTTGCAGGTGCTCTTTAGTACCTCACCTTCACCAGGCCGGATATTTCCTATGTGGTTCAACAGGTGTGCCTCCACATGCATGATCCGAGGGAGCCGCACCTCACTGCTGTGTAAAAACCCAAGAATTTACTTGCTAGAATGTTCATCACATCACCACACCATAGCTCATTTTTGTGGATAGCTCATGAACATTTGTGAAGAGCAAGTAAACACCATAAAGAGGTTGATTAGAGGAAGAACTCACAACTCCAAAAAGTAGGAGCTCATACACATAAACATGAGAGGCTGAGCTCACCCCTAGACCCTAAATATTCTTGGGAAGGCTCAGGACAAGTTTCATCAAAATTCAAACCATTTTGAGCCACTTTTGGAGACATTTGTAAAAAGGGCTAATTTGAATCCAAGTTCAAATTTCAGCTACTTTCATCACTTGGATTCAAAACTTGACTTCATATTCAAACTCAGCACATTTTTCTGAGTTAGTCCACCAATTTTCATCCTCATTGGAGTTCATCTTGTCAGGATCTAAATTTGCATTAATTCAAAACTGAATTTGAATTTCAAAATTCAAATGTGAATCAAATTTAGCCAAACCAACTTCAATTGGAGGAAATCAAATTCAACTCATGACTTGGTTGCTAAGTCTATCATTGAAGAGTGAGTAACTGGGATATTTGCAGCAAGAAATGGCAAATAATTAGAGGGGAGAGTGTGGGACCCACTGGTCAGTGACTGAGAGAAGATAGAACCGACTCCAACCAAGTGCAGCTCGCGGGCGACCGTCAACCGAGCAGAGAGGCCGCCAGCACACTCGGTTAATTCCACCTCATGGTGAAAACCTCGGCTCAAAGTCCAGCACATGAGCTGCTCAGCCCATTCTCTTTATCCCCGAGTGAAACCAGCTCACCCCGTGCAGTGCGTTGCTCCCGCTCGCGAGTCTTTTTCCGTGCTCTCTGATCACCAGCGACCGGACGATCCCAGCTGTTTCACGAACCGCCACCAGAGAAGAAAAGGTTCGCTTGCTTGTGCTGAAGCTGTAGGATAAAGCCATGCTCCATTTCATGCTGTGTATAGCGAGAATTTTTAGTTTATTTCCTCGGAGTGTGTTAGGGTTAGAATCCGGTCGACGGCAAAATTTGCTGCACAGAGGCAACCCGCCGGTCAAGCTGCAGCTCACACACGCTCTACAACACCTAGCACACCTCCTCGATCAAGTAGCAACCAGTTCCATGCACTAGGACCCTAGTTCCGCGAGAATTTAGTGCCCGTGGCCGAAAACAGGGCACCTCGCTGGTGAGGTCCTTGTTGCGTCCGTTTTCACAAGGATCAGTGCTCATATTCGTGATCAGCAAGTCTCAACGGAGCTCTCCGAGAAAACCACATCGAAAAAGGTGTAGAGAACACCGAGTACGACGTCGCCGATAAGCTCCCGGCCACTGTCACCATCGCGAGCACTGTTCCGGCCATCTCCGAGCTCCGGTGAGTGCACCAACATGTTCCTCGGGCAAAGATGTGCACAGGCGGTGAGTTTTGTCTAAAGTCGGGAAGTAGAACGACCGGCGGCGAGCTCTCCGGCGAGGCACCGCCGCGGTTATCGCGGGTGGCGCGAGGTAGACGGAAGGGTGCGGGCCCCGCATGGCAGTGAGAGGAAACCGGGCCCGGGATTCACTGTGGCGCTGGGATCTAGTGCGGCTACGCGGGAAATTAAGCGGACCCACATGTGGCTTCGTTGTCGGGTAGACACGTAGCCCTGGGGCCCACGTGCAGGGTTTAAACATTTCTAAGATTTTCAGATTTTTGTTCAAACTTCAACTAGCCATAACTTTTGCTAGGGAGCTCCAAATTGAGTGAACCAAATTTTGTTGGATTCAGCTCTTCGAGTACTATCCAGAAATATAAATTCAGCTCGTGAAACTTATTATTTTTCCAGAATTAATTCCCTAAAATTTAAACTGTTGGGAATTTTATCTGGAGAATTCTTTTATGGAAAATTCTGAAATTTGGCTAGGATGTTCATTTGAAAATCCTGGAGTCGCAGGAAATAAGTTCAGCTCCATCCAAGTTCATTTAGTTCCCCTAATGGTGTGATCAAGTGAACTGCCCTGAGAAAATAGAAAAATGTACAGAAACATTTTTCAGATTTTCTCAAATCTTGATTAGGCCATAACTTCCTCTAGGATTCTTCAAATTACATGAGACCAACTCAATTAGAACCATATCAAACTATAGTTTCCATAAAGTAATGGTTGGGTCCATGAAAATCCCTGGAAAATCCATAGAAGCTCTAGTAATGACCATTTAGACTTTCATTTTTGCAGAGCTCAAATCAGCTTTGATTCAAATGAAATTTGGTCAAGTCTCTGAGTAGGTTCTCACCAAGCCACAGTAAAAATTTCAGAGTCAAAGGGGATGTATATATAGAGTTATGGTCTTTTATATACTAAATTCCACACGTTGCATTTAATTTGACATATCGATTAAATTGCTTACGTGTAGTCGCTGAAGGCGAAGAGACCCCGGAGGTTCTGGACTTTCTACCTCCAGAGGAAACACTAACACCTGACCAGCAGAAACAAGGCAAGCCCCAGTTTGCATTGAACAAGTTTTTAAAGTTTTTCTTTATATACACTTAGTGTGAAGTATATGTGTGCATTATGTGTAGGATCGATGAAACCCCACATGCATAACCAGATCATGCCAAAAAGAGTGAGGGTAGTGTCTAAGTCCTCGAGTAGTTTATGCTCTGCTTAATGTGTATAGACTTCGGTACAAGTCAAGTAGTTGGAATCTACTCACGAGTATTGGATTTGGGACACACGGGATTGGTTCGAGCTGTGAGAAAATTTTTAGTAAGAATAAATGGAGACTAGACAGGGGCTAGGACGCAGCAGGAGGAAGTCTTGTGTGTGTAGCCCTATCCGTGTCGATTGAGGACTGATCTGTGTGCAGCCCCGCTGTACAAGTTTGAATGTACCAAAGGCATATCAGATATATGGGCTCTGATAAACTGATGTAACCTATACCTCCGGGCGTCGAGGCATAACGCACCGATTTATAGGTGTAGATTGAGGGCAGCAAGGTGGAAATCCACTAAGGGCATAGAGAGATGCTCCATGTAGGGAACCTCCTGTCCGTTTGGGTGCGACCGGTTAGACGTTTGGGCTGTTTGGTGAAAGGTTGTCCCGTACGACATCGAGTGAGCGTGCTGTGCAGCTCCATGTGTGGGCGTACGTGATGTGCTCTCTGGGTATCCCTGCAGGTGTATATCGAGTCGATTCACCGTCCCTCACGGTTATGAGTATCACTTGTTCACTGTGTCATAACGTAGGTTAATATATGAAATGTTGTGATTCAATACTGCTGATATGAATAAGTTGTATTGCTACATGTGTGCCACCAAATATTGCTTACTAAAGTTCAGATTCATGAACCGTTAACTTGTGGCTAAAACATGAACTAAGGATGAACTTGTAGGCATGTCCTCTGCTGCAATTTACCATCCTATATTGGTTATGACCTGCATGTAGAGTTTCATGTATAGGGAGTCGGTTAAGACTTGCTGAGCCATAATGCTCACGGTTGCTGCTATGAGTGTTTGCAGGTGAGGACTACCCCACGGACTCGGGGTACGAGTCCACCGGCGAGGGCTACCCTCCGTCAGGGACTACAGCTGAGTGGGAGCCGTACACGCTGCGTTGATGCTGAGTGAAGCTAGTGTGGGTTGTCCGTAGGGCTGGACAACCGACTTTTGCTAGTTAGGTGGGCGTGAGTGTATAAATTATCTTCCGCTGTAGTATACTCTGTAAATAGCTGTGAACTGAAGGTTTGTACGACTTTTTGTACATATTCAGTTGTTTCCAATGTAATACCATGTTTCCTTATGATGTGTGTTGTCGGGTGTCGCATCGAGGTGCACCACCCTCTGAGATCCTGGACGTACGGGCTCCGGTTCGTCACAAGCTGACATCAGAGCTGCTTAGGGGATAGCACAGTAATTAAGGACAGTATTCTGGGAAAACTTAGGATTACAGTGAGGACTCGCTAGTATGCCCAAATAAGGGCTACTATATATTAGTCTAATATAAAGGTGGCAACCTAACTTATGTGTTATGCCAGAAAATCGTGCATCTCGGGACATCATATGTCTTGGGGGTGCACGTAAGCGCTGTCCACCAGTGCGCACAAGCTGAAGGGTGGAGCCTCACGGGTGGAAGGTAACCCGGCCAGCTTTAGTATCCTCTATGACTCTTCATGTCGTTTGGGGTATTCGAGCAACGCCCTTTCCTGGCGTGCTACAGGCAAGTATGGGAGAACCCGTCACGTAGTTAGTAACGTGAACACGTAGCTCAAGGCGTGTTTGGCTTGAGAACACCCGGGCGAGTGATGACGGACGGGTGTATGAAACTGTATTGGGACCGGGTTCGGTGTGCATCCAGACCTGATGATTGTGTGGAATTTATGCAGGTACTAACCATGAAACCGTAGTCTGAGTAGAACACGTTTGTGAGTGATCATCTTAGCGCCACCGTTGGATACTTATATGCCGGTGTAAGCCGGTTAGGATTTTTCATTTTGTGAGGAACATAGTTCCGACATGTAATGATCATGTTTGCATTAAAAACAATATTGAACGAGGAATTACGATAACCAAGTGTTAATCTTTAGTACTCTGGGTTGTAGAATAATTAACAAGTTGATTAGTTCACCTCAAAAGACTTGAAAAACAGAGTGCTCTGTTTTGGCAGCAAGTTCGCTGAACTTTAACAGAGCATAACTCACTGGTTACTTAGCCAATCGAGGTGTGGAAATATAGTTATGGAAAGAGGTTTAATTTCTCTACATCTTTGTTGTAGACTTCCACAACAGAATCACACATCAAATTGGTTGAAATTCCAGATGATTATAAACTGTCCAGAACCAGGACAGATTTAAAACATTCTCTGGACTGTTCTGTTTTTCAAGCATAACTTCATTTAGAGAAATCTAAAATTATCATATGATACATTTTTGGAAATCTTAGGAGATGTGTTACATCTTTGTAATTCAAAGTTTTTGCAGTTGCAGCACGGAATTCAGTGGAATTTTGAGTTGAAAATAGCATGTTCCAAAGGAGGTGCTATTGAAATTCTTCCAGAAATTCTGTTGACTTTGAATTAGCATAACTTAATAACCAGAGCTGATCTTGAGGCAAATAAATACTTGTTGAAATATACTGAAGTTAACTTTAACGTTTGTATTCAACTTGAGTTATGAAATTGCCAGGTACCAGGTCAAAATCTGGGATAAGTAGAAACTGCTCATTCTGGGCAGAAGAATGAACAGTTGAACTCATTTGAAAGATTGTTGTATCTAGTAGGGTTTTATTACTTCCATTGGGGTAGAACATACTTATGAGTTGTTATCTTAAACTAGTGAAAGATTTAAGTATATTTCCTACTCAAGTTTCTTTTGCTAGAGACCATGTTTGTGTCGTATTGAAGATAAAGGGTAGTATACGTGATGACAAAGCGATGTTAACGTCTCATAGTGACCAAATCTCGTTGAGATGAACTTCCAAAGAGGAAGTCCATCAATTTGTAGTTCACTAATTGTATTTGTTCTGGTAATGGTGTAGCTTGTGCAAAGTTATTACATTATCCATGTACGAGATGTACCGCATGTTTACCGTCATTATGTTTTTCTCCTATTTTATTGGACTGCATGGAGTATGCTATGGGACTGATTTTATTGTCATATGGTTGCAGATGGTTCGTACTCGGGCCACGCACGAGGTCGGTGGCTCTAGTCAGCAAGGGGCTGATGACTCCCAGCCACCTGCCTACGACAACACCCCGCAGCAACAACCACCACCGCCGCCTCCGCTTACACTAGCGGATGTGATCTCGGCACTGGTGGGCTCTTGTGAGGAGCAGATCGACCTGCTCCCCACGATCGTGCAGAATACATCCCAGGCGGGGGGGGGCATCAAGAGAGGGGTCCTCGTGAGCCCTACATCACGACGTACTCGGATTTCATGAGTACGCATCCTCCGGTGTTCACCGAAGTGGCGGAACCACTGTCCGACAACTGGCTGCGGACGATCGAGTCCAAGTTCGGGCTGCTCCAATGCACGGAGCGGCAGAAGACTCTCTTTACGGCGCAGCAGCTTCACGGTGCCGCCGGTGCGTGGTGGGCAAACTATGTCGCCTCACTACCTGCTGGCCACGCCATCGAATGGCAAGAATTCCGGGAGGCGTTCCGCGCCTATCATATACCTCCCAGGATAATGAAGAGGAAGTTCCAACAATTCTTGGAGCTGAAGCAAGGCGGGAGGAGTGCCCACGACTACTTCCGTGCGTTCAACCATCTGGTGCAGTATGCGTTGAATTATATCTCCACCGAGGAGAGGAAGCGAGCGCAATTCTATCAGGGGTTAAATCCCGAGATGAAGACGCATGTCGTGCAATGCAATCGCGGCACCTTCAACGACCTCGTCAATGCCGCAATTATGCAAGAGGATGCTCAGGGAGAATTGGCGGCTGAGCAGCAAAAGGGAAGCGCTCCACTGAGCAGCGGGGGTGGCGCTCCTAAAAAATACCACATGGTGTATCAGACACCATCCGGTCAGCAGTGGCATCCACCGGCGTGACCTCAACAGCTTCGTGGTCGTTCTTATCAGCCACCCCCATTCCGACCGCCGATGCCACCACTGTGACCGCAAAAGCAGCAGCAGCAGATGGTACCCCTTGCGTTCCCACCACCACAACGCGCCCCAGGATTCCGTCCGCCAGTCAGCGGAGGACCGCATCGCTACACATGGTACACGTGTGGCCAGGCGGGTCATTTCTCGAAGGACTGTCCACAGGGGCAGAAAAGCTGCTCGAGGCCGACTGCCAGTCAAGAAGGGAGGTCAACGAACCAGGGGCATTCGCAACCTTGACAATGAGGACGCCCCGGAAGGAGAACACGTGATCGCAGGTACGTTCACTCTCAACGATCAAGCAATCATCATTTTATTTGATTCTGGTGCAACCCACAACTTCATAAGTGCATCATATGTGGTTAAGCATCAACAGCAAGTCTTTCCAACCAAGTCCTCATATATGATCTGCTCACCGGGAGGGAGATTTCAACAAATGTGATGATTCCGAAAGCACCACTGTGCTTAGGTGGGGAGATATATCCCACTACTATGATTATTCTTGAGGGGCAGAAGATTGATGCAATCTTAGGTACGTCATGGCTAAGTTATCATGGTGCTGTCCTAGAAACTTTGGCATGGACAGTTCATCTCAACTCCCCACTCCACCATCCGCAGTCCCTCATACTAGATAATCCAGTCCCGGAAGTTTCAGCCGCCTGTCATACTGAAGCTCCCAAGTTAGAGGATGTCCCCGTAGTTCGAGAGTATCCCGACGTGTTCCCGGATGATCTCCCGGGCATGCCACCTGAACGGGATGTGGAGTTCAAGATTGAACTTGCACCCGGGACTATACCAATATCGTGGAGACCGTACAAAATGGCTACGAACAGTCTGGCTGAGTTGAAAGAACAGCTCAATGATTTGTTGAGCAAGGGTTTCATTAGGCCGAGTTCCTCGCCTTGGGGATGCTCGGCGCTGTTTGTCAAGAAGAAGGATGAAACCTTGAGGCTGTGTGTGGATTACCGGCCGCTCAACGCCGTCACCATCAAGAACAAATATCCACTGCCCCGCATTGACATCCTATTTGATCAACTGGTGGGTGCACGTGTGTTTTCAAAGATGGACCTTCGCTCCGGGTATCATCAAATAAAAATCCAGGCGGAAGATATCCTGAAGACGGCATTCTCAACGAGATATGGACTATATGAATATTTCGTCATGTCTTTTGGTCTTACCAACGCTCCGGAACATTTCATGTACCTCATGAACTCGGTGTTCATGCCGGAGCTGGACAAGTTTGTGGTGGTGTTCATTGATGATATGTGACACCCGGTTCTGAAAATAGAACGAAGTGAATGCTTATGTGTGCCCAGGATGTTCATCACACATACACATGTAATCCACAAACTGAATTCAGAATATAACCATGAATAAATAGTGTTTAAGTAATTTATTACAATGACTCAGTGTCTCACTCATGAATATCTAACTTATTCTTGCAGCGGAAGACTCTAAAGACAGCGGAAAGTGACTAAAGACAGCAGGATCCATCTTCGACTCCACATGCATGTTGACGGTAGTTTGCACACCTAGTACTCCACATGGTCCTCGAAGTACTCATCTCCTGTAGCTGATGTTTATGTGGTAATGCAAGGGTGAGTACATGTCGTACTCAGCAAGTGCGGGAAAAGTATGACATGTAGCTTACAACAAGGTAGGAAATAAAAAGGCTCATTGCAGCAAGCAAATTTTATTTCACAAACATGATAAAAACAGAAACTATTTCTAAGTTAAATTTATCCCATCATAATCAAGTAAAACAGCAACATTCTTCCATAAATATTCACCATTTATCAAGTCTCAACCAGCCATTAATATTTCTCGAGTTCATCTCATACTCATGAATATTCATAGCCATCTCCTTTTCATATAACCGAAACCAAACTCATTATCATGACTCAAAACAGTCCCAAAATCAATCCCAATGACCATACCACAACCATACCGAATAACCATCCCAAAATTTCCCTCTAATCATGGAAGTTGGCAAGGTGCTTGTGACCGGAAGCACGGCTATGATGATAGTTTTACACTCTGCAGAGGTGGCACCACTTTACCCACAAGTTCGTGATTTCGTCACCCGTTGGTGACTGCAGAACCTCCATTATACCAGTACACAACCATCGGTGTATGGCCAAGAGATCACAAAATAGCCTTTACAAAGGGGCTACTAGATGTATGGACTCACTGAGGTTTCACCGGAAGGCTCGAATCACCATTCTCCCACCCACGGGCCCCCTCTTGTGCCATGCAGTTCCCAGGGCAGTCCTCTCTCGACTCCCATTCCCCGCGCCATCCACGGTCCATAACAAGCTAGCAACACACCTAATTAATCAGCTAAGCCGCACCCATACTTGGCCTTGTGGTGGCACTGTTTTCCTGGCATATTCTCGCATGAACCGGTCCTTAGATCTACGGCAAGTACCACCATCTCATCCAGCAACATTCACGAACCAAGCTTGCCTAGATCTCCCCGATTCCATGCCCATTAACATCATCAAGTTATCATCATCATTATTCACATGAGTGCAGTAGCTAGACATGTTTTATTTCAGCTTCCCATATCCCGCAAGTTAAGCGAAGCAAAAAGGAAAAATGACCATACCCGACTCATCAACTTTCCCGGCGAGAAGGATGGTTAACAAAGCTAGTAAACTCCTATAAGAGGGTGTCCCATCAAGTTGACTCAAGCATACAAGTTTTCGCAAACAAAACAGTTTCAAAACATGGGATCAATATGGTGAAGGGGCACTTGCCTTGCTCCCGTGGTTCTTGTTGTTCAAGCGTCTCGATGTCTTGGTGCTGTAGTTCCTCGTAGATGGCCTCTTGATCTTGTTCTTCTACTCACGATCACGCACATACAAAATTTAAAGCAATCAATCATCATGCACAAGATTTACTCAAGATGTGATGGGGCAGATGAATGCAAATCCTATGGTGCTGTTTTATTAGACCAGTTTGTACGTGTTCTTGCATGTTTTAACGGGCTTTCATGGGGTTTTATGATGAACAAGTGTGCTGGGATCAAGTGTGGACGTGGTGATGATCTTGACTCAAGATCTAGATCAATTCCACCGTCAAAACCGATCAAAACACGATCTGTCCACACGTAAAAGTTTCTGCTCGAAGGGGGCGAAGAAAACGGATGCTTAGAAACAGTGGCAACATCGTAAGATGGGTAATGGTGACCTACCTCACTTCCTTTTGGTGGCAAGGCCTTCCTCCTAGCAATGGCAGCAGTGGGGAATTTTTCTATGGAAGATTAGGGCAGGACAGATCGTCGGGCTTCTTCTCCGGCGACGGCGGGGCTCGACGGAGCTCAACAGCGACTTGGCAGCAAGGAAGGGGGCTTGGCAGCAGGGGGGGCGTCCAAGATAGAGAGGATTTTGGCCAGGGGGTGGGGGTTACATTTATAACGGGGAAAAGGGAGAGTCCTTCTCCAATTGGAGCTCAAATAAGAATCCTATTCAATTTTTTTTTTGGATCTTAACAAACTTATCTCTTGTGGTGCTGCAGCCTGTTTTAGCCCCCAAATGTGGGAAATTTCCTCTTTTGGGAATTGGAGAATTTAGAAATTTAGGGGGAAATTTGGGGAAGTTTGGGAATGGCTTATTTCAGCTATCTTTTTCCCATTCCTCACCATTTCGATGTCACTTGCTCCATTTCTACATTCCCCTCTCCATTTCTATGTCTCATTCTCCATTTCTACATTCCCCTCTCCATTTCTATGTCCCATTCTCCATTTCTACATTCCCCTCTCGATTTCTATGTCCCATTCTCCATTTCTACATTGCCCTTCTCCATTTCTATGCCCCATTCTCCATTTCTATATTCCCTTCTCCATTTATGTGGTTTTCCTCCATTTCTATAGTTCCTTCCTCCATTTCTATGGTTCTTTCTCCATTTCTATGGTTCCTTCCTCCATTTCTATGGTTCTTTCTCCATTTCTATGGTTCTTCTCTCCATTTCTATGGTTCTTTCTCCATTTCTATAGTTCTTTCTCCATTTCTACTCCTTTTGTAATGTTTCTCTACATGAAAAATGTATGCAATTCATGGGAATGAATTTGAGGGTGTTACAAACCTACCCCCTTAAACTGAATGTCACCCTCGAGATTCGATAGAGTGGAGAATAGATGAGGGAATTCTGCCTTGAGATCTTCCTCACGCTCCCATGTAGTTTCTTCTTCCGTGTGATGGCTCCACTATACCTTGCACCAACGGATCACTTTGTTCCTCGTGACCCTTTCCTTCACGTCCAAAATTTTGACGGGGTGCTCCGCATAGGTCAGATCCTCTTGAAGCTCGATCTCATCTATCGGTACTTGTTCTTCCGGTACTCTTAAGAACTTCCTGAGTTGGGATACGTGAAATACGTCGTGCACGTCGGAGAGGTGCGTTGGCAGCTCTAGTTGATAGGCTACTTCTCCTCGCTTGCCCAAAATCTTGAATGGCCCGATGTAGCGAGGTGCTAATTTTCCCTTGACGTTGAACCGTCGTTGGCCTCGGATAGGCGATACCTTAAGATACATGAAGTCTCCTACTTTGAAGGTCAATTTTCTTCGCCTATTGTCCGCATAATCTTTTTGTCGTGACTGAGCAGCCTTCAAATTTTCTCGTATCGTTTGGACTTGCTTCTCGGCATCTTGCAGCACTTCGGATCCAAACACTTGGCTCTCTCCGGTCTCATTCCAGAACAGCAGCGTTCTACACCTTCTACCATACAATGCTTCGAAAGATGACATCTTCAAGCTGACTTGGTAGCTGTTGTTGTATGAGAATTCAGCGTACGGCAGGCTCCTATCCCAACTACACCCATGTTTCAAGGCGCAAACTCTCAACATGTATTCCAAAATTTAGTTTGTCCTCTCCGTTTGCCCGTCGGTTTGCGGGTTATAAGCGGAGCTCAAATTCAGTCATGTACCCATGGCTTCATGTAGCTTCTTCCAGAATGTCACACCCGGTTTCTCCGAAGAACAACCGAATGAATATCACATGTATGCCAGGATCATTTTCTCATACATGTGATGACAAATAATGAAGCATCATTTATTACAAGCCAGGTGTCGAATATAAATAAGTCTTACATAGCAAATGTCTCGAGGGACAATAATAAGTTCATCACAAGTAAATAAACTAGCAGCGGAATAATTATTCTCGTGGGCTCCGTCACAGGCGTTGCCCGGGGGACTCCATGAACCTAGAAACCTTCTCCGGGTCCAAAGTCTTGATCATTATACACCAACTCATTATCTTGACCTGAGCAGCAATATAAACCAACAAATATGCAAGGTTGAGTACCATTGGTACTCAGCAAGTGTGGGAAAGTTCTGTCATGCATGGCTAGAACAAGGAGAGGTTGAACTCATGGTTAAAGCACTACGCAATTATGGCCTACCACCTTAGCTTATTAAGCACCTACATTACTACACAGGTGAAATGGTCCCAATCTCCCAACCCATCATTATAATCAAATAACCATAATATCATTTCCAATGTTAAGCTCCCCGCTTAACATTCACACCCTCCAAGGCCATCATACTCTAATCATGAATAAGTCCAAGCCGCTCTTGACCATGAGCACAGCTGTCATGACAGTTTTGACTCTGCAGAGTTTGCACCACTGTACCCACATGTAGTGATTTCATCCCCCGTTGCCGGGTGGACTAAAAGAACCTCCATTATGCCAGTGGCTACGAACCACATTCACACTTCCCAGGTGTGTAGCTAGGAGATCACTACGAAGCCTTTACAAAGGGATTCCCGACGAGCGTGGGCCCACTGAGGTTTCACCCCTAACAGCATACAAGAGGCTCCAACCCCGCTGCAGTGGCCCCCTCTTGAGCCTTGCGGTTTATAAGGTAGTCCAGCTGACACCTATTCCCCGCACCATCCAACACACCCATACTACGCCGGGGATACACCTAATTAATTGGCCAAGCTGCCCCATCTCAGCATGTGGTTGGCACGGTAAAGCCAGGTTACATGCTCCATGAACCGGTCCTTAGGATCTAGGCAAGTACTAAACACAAACCCGAGTCTCATGCACCCAGCAACAACCAAAACATCCAACTTGCCTTGATCCCTACCTCTACATAACTCATATTATCTCATTCAAGAGTATGGTAAAATAAACTGATGATCTCATATCCCAAATATCCCATTCTAAGCATGGCTAAGCATATGCATAATAATAAATGACATGATAAAATAAATCCCAACCCAAGCTACAAGGAAACAAGGTAATGCAATTCTAGGGAAACTTCCTAGCATGGGTTTCATATTTCAATTGACAATGCAAATAGTTCTAACTACACATCCTACTATAGGATCAAAGTGGTCAAGGACACTTGCCTCCTTCCTGCTGCTCTTGGAATGGGTAGTCCTGATCTTGGAAAGGAAGAACTTGCTGTGGAGCAGGTTCTACATCATACCATCACACATAGCAAAAGAAAAACAACAATCCATAAGACATAGTTCACACTTCCATTTCATACAAACCACACATTCACATTTATGAAAGCAATGTGAAAGCCATTCACAATTCTATGTGTTGTGGTTACACTATGTGTGTGGATTTTTGGCTTACATGCACTTTTAAACATGGGTATATGATTTCTACTTTTGTATTCATATTTATGCTTGCATACTATACATATGAGTTTCCAATTTAAATAAATTCCTTATATTCAATTACTACACCTTTTAGCTACCAAGTATGTATGAAAGGGATTTTCCTACTCCATATGTGTCTTCAGTCCTTCTACCAACCCTAAACTAAATTCTTTGGATTTTGGAAAATTCATTTATCATTTTCTAGTTATTCATACCTAGTTTGCTATATTTTCAGATTTAGTTCCTATGCCTAAATGTGAACTTTATTATGAAAATAGTAAGACACATCATCTAAACAGAATAGGTTCTGATCCAAAATATTTAATAATATATTTTTGATCTTTTCCTCTGATGTAAACTATTTTACATTTATTTTTCTAATTTTTAGAATTATTCTCTACTTAAAAATGTGTCCCTATGACTAATAAATGTGAATAATCAATTAAACAGATTCATTTCAGCCAAAAATCTATTTTTATCTCACTCCAAGTTTTTCTAAGTACTGGAAAAGTTTTTAATTTGAATTTGACAATATGTTTGTCCCACCTTTTAAATTTTAAATACTAGCCACATATTCAAATTCCTAACTTTAATATCAAATAGGGTTAAAAAGGTAAACTCACCCCACTACAGGGTCCATTATATTATTTTAAGAATTTCCAGGGGTCTAGCTACACTTAACAGAGGGGTTTTTCCTAATTTTTATTAAGTCCAGGGGCTAAAACTGATTTTTAAATGAATTTACATGATTTTCTGAAGTTCCAGTGGCTAGATCAGAAGTTTCCGGGGCTAGCTCTTATTTTCCGAGAACCCCAGGGGGTAGCACGTAAGAATTCCAGTCTTTATAACGCGGGGCTGACGTGGACCGTCCGATTTAAAACAGACGACTGAGATTATAACATCGAACCGTTACGCGGGGATTTAAACTCTACCGTGCGATTTCAAATAAATGGCGCACAAGCGGCCACGTCGCTCTGATCGAGCGCGGGCGATGCTGCCCAGCGGCGCACGGCGGCGGGAGGCGGCGATCTCGCCGGAGAGTTTCGGATCTTTGTAAATTCTTCCTAGAACTGTGATTTTATGGCATAGATCGGTAGAGGGGAGGTCGGGGATCTCACCTCGGGGGTTTTCTTGAGCTCGGAGGTCCCGAAAAGCGATCGGCGACGAGGTCCAAGGTGAATTCACGGCAAGGCTCGTCGGTGCTGTGTTTGAACCGCAAATCACCGAGTTTTCTGCACCTGCAAGGTTCTCCGGAGGCGGTGGATCAAGACCAGCGAGTGAATTCCCAAGCGTAGATCGAGCAGAATTCGCCGGAGGAGCTCGGGTTCTCACCGGAGAGAAAATCGGCGAATCGTGGGGAAAAACGGGACGATGCCGGGGTTTTTATAGACGGGGGAGGGCGGCGTTCAGTTGTGATCGAGTTTGCG
This sequence comes from Neostapfia colusana, assembly GCA_030760725.1. Lineage (NCBI taxonomy): Eukaryota > Viridiplantae > Streptophyta > Magnoliopsida > Poales > Poaceae > Neostapfia > Neostapfia colusana. The sequence goes on along the minus strand of JASWHV010000009.1, from coordinate 33,162,835 downwards.
TCGTCCACGAACGAAATTCGGCTGGGATACGCGAGGATCCGGGTCGGTTTTGATTCGGGGTGAGAAGAGTCCGGCCGAGCGCGGGCGCGAGCGCGAGGAGGAAGAAAGGTTGGCGGGCCCCACGTGTCAGTGGGAAGAAGGGGGGCGCGCGGCTGCGGGCTGGCGAGGGATGGGGTGGGCCGGCTAGTGGGTTTCGGCCCACTGGCCGGTTTTTTTTCTGTTTTCTTTTTCTTTTTCCATTTCTTTTCTGGTTTGAATTTGAATTTGAATTCCAACTAAGTTTGAATTTCTGCAGCCCATGCAATACGTCCAAAAAATTTTAAATTCCCCTCTTAACAGGATTTTGGGGTGTTACAGCTCTACCCCCCTTAAAAGAAATCTCGTCCTCGAGATTGGTGTTTCTAAGAAAACAATTCAGGAAATTATGCCTTAAGCTCATCTTCTCGCTCCCATGTGGCCTCCTCTTCCGAGTGATGCTTCCACTGCACCTTGCACATCCGGATTCTTTTATTTCTGGTGAGGCGTTCCATTGTCTCCAAAATCTTGGATGGTTGCTCGGCATAAGACAAATACTCAGCTAGGTCCACCTCATTCATGGGTAACACCTCCTCAGGCGTTCTCAGACATTTCTTGAGCTGTGACACATGGAATACATCGTGCACATCCGATAGGCGAGCCGGTAATTCTAGTTGATACGCCACTTCGCCTTTCCTCTCCAGCACTTGAAAGGGTCTGATGTATCAAGGTGACAACTTCCCTCTCACCTTGAATCGACGAAGTCCTCGGATAGGGGACACCTTGAGATAGACATAGTCTCCCACGTTAAAAACGAGCTCTCTTCTCCGTACATCGGCGTAGCTCTTTTTTCGTGTCTGTGCTATCCTCAAGTTGTTGCGAATTTCCCTCACTTTCGCCTCGGCTTCTTGTAGTACTTCGGGACCAAACACTTTACTTTCCCCTGTTTGGTTCCAAAATAGGGGAGTTCTGCACTTCCTCCCATACAAAGCTTAAAACGGTGACATCTTCATACTGGCCTAGTAGCTGTTGTTATAGGAGAACTCGGCATACGGTAAGTTCTTATCCCAACTCCGATTGTTTTTGAGTGCACACGCTCTCAGCATATCCTCAAGAATCTGATTGGTCCTTTCCGTCTGCCCGTCAGTTTGGGGATGATAGGCAGAACTAAAGTTCAGATGGGTTCCCATGGTTTCGTGCAACTTCTGCCAGAACCTCGAGGTGAACTGTGTCCCTCGATCCGACACTATCTTCTTTGGCACTCCATGGTAACACATGATCCTTGACATGTACAACTCCGCCACTTTGGATCCGCTGTAGCTTTCCTTCACAGGGATGAAGTGAGCTACCTTGGTTAGCCTGTCGATGATGACCCATATTGAATCATATCCTGATTGGGTCCTAGGCAATCCCACTATGAAATCCATACCGATTTGTTCCCATTTCCATTCAGGCACTTTGAGTGGTTGCAATAATCCTGCGGGTCGTTGATGTTCTGCTTTCACCAACTGGCATGTGTCACATAGGGCAACATGTTCCGCGACATCTCGTTTCATGCCATACCACCAATACCTGCTCTTGAGATCCTGGTACATCTTCGTACTCCTAGGATGAATGGAATAGTCGGAATCGTGAGCCTCCTTCAAAATTAATTCACGGATCTCCTTTACTTCAGGCACACAGATTCTTTTCCCGTGCCACACCGTACCTTGTTCATCCTTTCTGAAACCAGGAGCTTTATTTTCCTTGATGAGTTGTTTGATCTCTTGTATCTTCTCGTCATTCTTTTGACCCTCGCGTATGTCTCGCTCTAGTTTGGAGTCCACTTCCATGGCGATGGCTTCACCACTATTCACCAGGCATAGATTGAGTCTTATAATCTCGTCCTTCAACTCTGCAGGCATGTCCTTCAAGCTCAACTTATTGACCTGCACTTTCCGACTTAAAGCATCTGCCACGACGTTTGCTTTCCCGGGATGGTAGTTGATGCCCACATCAAAGTCATTGATTAGCTCTAACCATCTCCTTTGTCTGAGTTTGAGATCTGGCTGTGTGAAAATGTACTTCAAACACTTATGATCAGTATATATCTCTGTCCTCTTCCCCATCAAGTAGTGCCGCCAAATTTTCAACGTGTGTACCACTGCGGCTAGTTCTAGGTCATGGGTAGGATAATTCTTCTCATGCTTCCTGAGCTGCCGGGAAGCATAAGCCACGACATGCCCTTCTTGCATGAGAACACATCCCAACCTGTTTCCAGAGGCATCGCAGTACACCGTAAAGTTCTTCTGCATATCTGGCATAACTAGCATTGGGGCTGTTGTCAATCTTTTCTTTAACTCCTGAAAACTCGTCTCGCACTGTGGCGTCCATGTGAATGTGATTCCCTTCTCCAACAGTTTGGTGAGGGATCTTGAGATCTTGGAGAATCCCTCAATAAACCGTCGATAGTATCCTGCCAATCCCAAGAAGCTTCGAACTTCCCCGACGTTTTCAGGGGTCTTCCACTTCTGTATATACTCGATTTTGGCGGGATCCACGGAGATTCCTCCCTCCGAGATTATATGTCCTAAGAAGGGAACTCTCTTCAGCCAAAACTCACACTTGCTCAACTTGGCATATAGTTGGTGTTCTCTCAGCCTCTGCAACACCAACCTTAGATGTTTCTCATGTTCCTCTTCATCTTTGGAGAAAACGAGAATGACATCTATGAAAACCACCACAAATTTGTCCAGATATTCCATGAATACCTTGTTCATGAGATACATGAAGTATGTCGGGGCATTAGTTAGCCCGAAAGGCATGACAGAGTATTCATACAGTCTGTACCGAGATACGAAAGCTGTCTTGGGAATATCAGATTGCCTTATCTTAAGTTGGTGGTATCCCGACCTGAGATCAATTTTCGAGAACACACAAGCTCCCCTCAACTTATCAAACAAGTCTTCAATGCGGGGTAATGGGTACTTGTTCTTGATGGTTACCTCATTCAACGCACGGTAGTCCACGCATAACCTTTGGGTTCTGTCCTTCTTGGGCACAAATATCACTGGAGCTCCCCATGGTGAGGAACTAGGACGAATATACCCCTTCTCCCTCAATTCTATCAAATGATCCTTGAGTTCTCCCAGCTGCTTGGAGTCCATCCGATAAGGTCTCTTGTATATCGGGGCTGTTCCAGGCACTAGCTCAATTGCGAATTCTACTTCACGATCAGGAGGCATTCCTGGTAATTCCTCCGGAAAAACATCTGGATATTCCCTGATGGTTCTGACCTCCTCCACCTTCACCTCAACTTGATTTAATTTAACGTCCCTCCTAGGCTCTTGTATTGTTATAAACTTTACTTTTGTGCCACTAGGGTGCGTTAGTTCCACCGTTCTGGTCGAACAATTGATGATTCCCTTATGTGTGGTCAACCAGTCCATGCCCAAGATAATATCTATCCCTTGTGAATCTATCACTATGAGGTTAGTAGTAAATACTACCCCATTAATGTCTAGGTTCACTTTGGGACACACTTGTCTTGTCCTTATTTCTCCACCTGGAGAGTTTACTGCTAGCATATGGTTCATTTGTGTTGTTGCTAGGTCATGCTTCTTAACAAACCCTTGGGCAATGAACGAGTGGGTAGCACCAGAATCAAACAACAGGGTCGCAATGTGTAAATTGGCAGGAAACTTACCAACTACCACGTCAGGTGCCTCTTGCGCTTCCTCCATGGTGACGTGGTTCACCCGTCCTCTCATTACATTCTGCTGTTGTGGCTGCGTGGGCTTCTTCTTTGGGCACTTATGGGCGTAGTGCCCCACTTCACCACAGTTGAAACATTGCACCCCAACCTTAGGTGCCTGGCCTTTGCTGTCTTGGGGTTGGTTTGGGGGTCCTTGCACTGCTGGTCGAGGTTGATATGTAGGGCGAGGCTGCTGTACGAACTGACGTTGTGGCTGTATTGGTGCTGCCAGAGGCCTGTAGTTCGGGTTGTACCCTCTTGGTGCTGAGTAGGGTACCGCAGCACGGTTCGTCTGCCCCGCGGGTTGCTGCATCAGACGTGGGCGGGTGTTGCTCCCTGAGGCCTGATGTGACCACCCGGCCTTCCTCTTGTTCTCATTTTCCAAGGCCTTCAGCTTCCGTTCTACCACAAACGCACTGTCCACCATCTTTTGGAAGCTTTCATATTCATTGGAGGACATTGCGCACTGCATTTCTGCGGTAAGTGTAAAAGCCCAAGAAAAGGGACTTGCAAAAACTTTTCTTCACCTCACAACACCACAGTTTTTATTGTGGACACCTTAGGAAATGTTGTGAAGAGCAAGTAACCTCCATCAAAAGAATGATTAGAGGGGAAAGCCTTCACTTTCACAAAGTAGAATTTCTACACATGAACATGAGAGGTTGAGCTCACTCCTAGAATTTAAAAAGTCTTGGGAAGGTTCAGTCCAAAGCTCATGCAAATTCAACACTTTTTGAGGCACTTTTGGGTTATTTCAAAAAGAGGCCAATTTGAATGTAAATTCAAATTGCAGCAACTTTCATCACCCAAATTCAAAAGTTAGCTCCATATCTATACTCAGCACATTTTTCTGAGTAAACCCACCAATTTTCATCTCCATTGGAGCTCATCTTGTCAAGAGCTAAATTTGCAAGAATTCAAAACTGAATTTGAATTTCAGTTTAAATATGAAGCAAATTTAACCAAACAAAGTTTGAATTTGAGAATTCAAATTCAAACAAAGACTTGGGAGCTAAGTCTCACATTAAATTGTGAGTAGCTGGTGGGATAATTAGCAAAAACAGAAAAGAAATATTAGGGAAAAAGAAGAAAGGGGGAGGCCCACATGTCAGCTGCACACCCGAGTACACAGTGGGTTGCTGCAGCCGGGTCTCGACTTCACGCGCAAGGAAACAGGCGAGGCGGCGAGCCACCGAGGCGTCGACGTGCCAACCCCTGCGCCCTGATGCTTCGTGTGGGTAACACCTCAGTGAAGAAAACCGAGTACTCCACTCGCCTTCTCCCCGTTTTCCCCCGAGAGCAGCCGCACCAGGCCGGAAAAACGATCGCCGCCGACCACTCTTCGCACCCGCACGTAGATCAGTACCTCTAGGACCTCCCATGACCACCGGTGATCGTGAGAGCGTGCACGGGACGCTGCTGGACCTCACAGAGCTACCAAGCCGATCCCTCACCCTCTGTGTGTGGCGCACAGCACCAACCACCATCAGAAATTTCAGTTTGTGCCGCCGCCGGGCCTCCTCGACGTTTCGGAAATACAGAGCCCATCACACCCCGAGTTAAATAGCAAAAAGGTGCGCCTACTCCTTCTCTTCATGCTGCCGAAAGCCCCAGTCCATCCCTCCATGGGAGCCTCGGGAATTTGTGAAACACCGAGGACATGTCCATAGGTCAGGGGGATTGATCTTCCAAAATTCACGACCCATGTGTGTTCTCTAGCCATTCTAGTCCTAGGGTAGGCCACATACCTCGGTGCGAGTCGCCGAGACTGAAAAGAACTAGGATTTGTGGAGCCTCCACGGTGCTATTCAAGTTTTACTCTCTGCCGCCGGTTTTCAACCGGGGGCGCACGGTGACATAGGGTTTGGAGGAGTTTCCAAGCTCTTTGGCATACGGGACGTCCTTTGCCATGAGCCACTGATGCTCTAGGGCGAGAGAGACGGGAAATTAAGCCAGCAGAGAGGATGACCGACGTCGCCGGACTCGGTCCGAGGACGCCGTCCGTCGCCCGACTTCTGTGGACCGTTAGAGCTCACAACGACCTCGGAAACGGTTTCCCCGACCCTCAAAACCCCTAGGCAGCGAAAGCCAGGCCGGAAGATCGCTTAGAAAGGAGGAACCGAGGGGGGGAGGAAGAACACCGGCGAGAGAGGCGCGCGTGGGAAGAGGGGAGCGGGAGGTTGAAGACGAAGCGCCGACCCCACCTGTCAGCCACTCGGCGGTAGAGCTGAGAACTTCTGTGGCTGCCGATCTTTTGTGACTACACCAGGGGAAACCCAGTAAACCTGTGTGTTCTCGTTTCTCACTGGCTGAGATTTAAAGAGTGGGCCCGGGTTCTTTTCCAATAGTAAAACAATTCCAGTTTCCACTCAAACTTTAGAAATCCATAACCTTTGCTAGGAAGCTCCAAATTTAGTGATTCAAATTGGGTTGGATTCACCTTGCCTAGCTCTGTTCAAATATACAACACAATTTGTATGAAACCCATTAATTAATTCTGGAAAATTCTTTAAAACTTTTCAGCAAAAGAATTTTGGAGGGAGTTTGGTTCATCCAAAAGTCCCCAAATTTTGCCAGAATGTTCTTTAGGACATTAGTAAACCTCTGTAAAAGTTTCAGACCATTTGGGGTTGATTTGGTCTGAGCAATTCAATTTGGAAGGTGCTGTGTTCATTTGAATACAGAAACATTTTCAGAGAATTTCCAAAACTTGGAAATTCAGTTCTGGGAAATTATTAACTCCAAAAATGCTAGGAAAATTCATGCAAACTCTATGAGCTATAATTGAAATTGTAGTTCACTAAGTTAGGCATGAACAGGGGTATGACCTCAGAATGAATTCTTCTTTGCTTATTTGCTAAAAGAATTATTCTGAGCAAACCACTCAGTGAAAAGTGCTAATATTTGGTCCAGAGGGTTTCCTTGTGACAAGGAACTCACACAAAAATTCTCAGCTCCATTAGAGCTCTGGGTCACCCCTGTCCTATTTAACCACTTGAGGGATTAATATGGAAAAGGGGGGAAACCACTTAGCACTTAACCATGTACTTAGGTCCAGGCCCAAGCCACCACACCAGTTCATCTTTAAATTCTTAAACAGAGTTCCAGGTGTTAGAGACTGGGTATTATAACTAATAACAGTAACCTTACAATAACTTGTATGCATAGTAATTAACATGTAGTATTTCATAAACGTGTAGTCACTGAAGAAGAGACTCCGGAAGTGCTGGACTTCCTTCTTCCGGACGAAGACTTAACCCCTGACCAGCAGCAACAAGGCAAGCCCCGGTTTGCATTAACCTTTTATAAGTCTTACTTTGTTTATACGTGTCATATGAAGTATGTATGTGCATTAGGTATAGGATGAATGAAACCCCACTTGCATAACCAAAGATTCCTAAAAGAGTGAGGGTAGTGTCAAGGACCTCGAGTAGACAGGCTATGCTTAATGAGTCATAGGGCTTCGGTACAAGTCGAGTAGTTGGAATCTACTCGCGAGATAGGTTTGGGACACACGGGTTCGGTTGAGTGATGTGAGATCACTATAGTAATGAAAATGAGACTAGGCAGGGGCTAGGGCGCAGCAAGAGGAAGTCTTGTGTGCACAGCCCTGCCTGTGTCGATTAAGGACCGATCCGTGTGCGGCCCTGCTGAACAAGTATTGAACGTACCGAAGGCATATCGGATATATGGGCCCCGATAAACCGATGTAGCCTAAACCTCCGGGCGTCGAGGCATAGCACACCGATTTATAGGTGTAGGTTGAGGGCAGCAAGGTGGAAATCTGCCAACGGGCATAGAGAGATGCTCCATTTGGGGAACCTCCTGCTCGTTTCGGTGCGACTGGTTCGACGTTTGGGCTGTTGGGTGAAAGGTTGTCCCGTACGACATCGAGTGAGCGTGCTGTGCAGCTCCATGGGTTGGCGTACGTGACGTGCTCTTTGGGTTTTCCCTGCAGGTGTATATTGAGTCGATTCGCCGTCCCTCGCGGTGACGAGTACCGCTTGTTCACTGCGTCGTAACGTAGACTAATGAATGAAATGCTATAATTCAATATTGCTGTTATGACATAATTGTATTGTTACCTGTGTGCCACCAAATATTGCTCACTAAGTTTCATCTTCATGAAATGTTAACTTGTTGCTAAAAGATGAACTAAGGATGAACTTGTAGGCGTCTCCGTTTGCTGCAATATTGCTATCCTAGGCCATGGTACACCTCATGTAGAGTTTCATGCTTAGGTGAGTCGGTTAAGCCTTGCTGAGCCTTCGTGCTCACGGTTGCTGCTTAAGTGTTTTTCAGGTGAGGAGCCACCCACGGACTCGGAGTACAAGTCCACCGGCGAGGGTTACCCTCCGTCGGGGACCACGGCTGAGTGGGAGCCGTACACGCCGCGCTGAGCTGAGGAGTGCAGCTAGTGTGGGTTGCCCTAGGGCTGGGCAACCACTTTTGCTAGATAGGCGGGCGTGAGATGTATAAAAGAAACTTCCGCTGTGTAATAAAGACCCTAGTTGTAACTGAGAAGTGTACTACTTTGTACATTCAATTTGTTTTTCTCATGTGATATAATGTGTTCTTATGACGTGTGCTGTCGGGTGTCACATCGCGCGACACCACCCTCTGCGGTCCTGGATGAGCGGATTCCGGTCCGCCACAGTAAGCCCTTCCACGAAACAATCCTGTTTCTGCTCATCAGTCTCTATGTCCCGTGGGGCATAACGGGATAGTTGGGTGAATTTAGTGAGATATTCCCTCACCGTCATGTTTCCTTGCTGCAGCCCCAAGTACTCCTTTCTCTTGTTTTTAAGTTCACCCCTTGGTATGTAATGGTTGCGGAAGCTACACTTGAACTCTTCCCATGTGATGTTCTCAGGGTCATGATGGGCGGCCACGTAAGCGGTCCACCAATCAGCAGCAGGTCCATGCAATTGATGAGAGGCAAACAGCACCCTCTCATACCCTTGACACTGTATGATCCTCATCTTGCTTTCAATGGTCTTTAGCCAATCATCTGCCTCCAGAGGTTCAGCAGCACTTGCAAACTTCGGAGGTTGAGTTCCTAGAAACTCACTCAACCTTGGTTGGCGTGGTGCAGCTTGTGGGGGTGGAACTTGATGCAAGTTGGCCACCACTTGAGTCAAGTTCTGGATGAGCTGATTTTGATTCTCAAGCATTTGGTGGAGGGGATCAACTCCTTCACGGCGACCACCCCTGTCTTGGCCTCCAGAAAGATGAGGGTTGCAGGCCTCATCGTTGTTGTTGGCAGGGTTGGCTGCACGACCTTTTCCTCTTCCGGCCATTTAGCATGATCAACCAAATGTTAATTTAAAGTATTACGTATTATCTCACTACTTTCACTTATTTGTACTTTGAAGTGTTGAAGCTTTGTTATACTTTTCTGAGGGTTCATATCTCATACGAAAATAAATGCACTATTATTTCATGTGGGTTCACACACCAAAGCAAAACAATCTGAAGACGAGGTTGTGGACAATTGCTCATGGCTTCCACAACTCACGTCGCACACCAAGTATTAACACCATTAACTAACGTAACGACTCGACGATTCAACATCTTGCTAACTAAGGGAAAAACTCTACACTACTCGTATCACTGAGCTGGCTCCTCGGGATCTTCCTCATTATTGCGGCTGCCTTCTGACTCCGCTTTGGGTGGGGAGGCTGCTGGTGGAGAAGTGCGACGACGCCTGATCGCCCGGCGATCTGGGGAGTCAGGAGTCCATGTATCATTCACGGTGACACACAGCTCATTCCCATCTCCTCTTTCTCTCGCCCTCAAGCAGGCTCGCAGCAACGCCTCCATTTCCTTCAGGGTGTCCCGAACATCCTGAAGCTCTTGCTGACACTCCTGCAGTCGAGTGCTGAGCATAGCAGCATCCTCCAAGCACGAGTCCATGTGCTCATGGGAATTCCCTTGCTGCACTGGCGGCTACTTATACTCCTTTGTACCACTCTCGCGCTGGAGGACATACATGTACTCAGTCCTGTCCAGGTGTCGACGATAGATGTGACTCTGGCAGGTGATGGCCTCCCAGGTAACATTCTTCTCCGCATCGACCTGTGTCGCTCGACAAGCTGGAGAGCGGTGGATCTTGAGCAGATGATTTTCGTGGATAATCCTCATCTCTGAACTCCATTATTCCCTCTTCTCACGGATGGTCCTGGTGGAGTTATAGTGTATGATCAGCTTGCCCGTATTGCCGGCGGCTTGGAGTATACGTCGAAGACGGCGCAACAAGCCTCCTACTGCCAATCCGTAGGAAAGGTACATCACCGGACGGCTCTCCTCTCTTTGGGCAAGGGCAACTACGGGAACTCTCCCTCCTGTGGACTTGCGAGCGGTGCGAATCATGCGAACCATCTAAAATAGAAAGCATTTAAACTTAGGTTAGATAAACTTTTAAACAAAAATCCTATTTTGAATGAAAGTTGGGGTAAGATGAAGAAAGTGACTCATTAAATAACACTTTTCAACACACACCTTGTAAAATAGTTTTTAAGAAAATAGGCCCTTAAATACGTCCATTTCTACCTAGGTCCACGTTCCTACGGGCAACCTTGGCTCTTATACCACTTCTGTCACACCCGGTTTCTCCGAAGAACAACCGAGTGAATATCACATGTATGCCAGGATCATTTTCTCATACATGTGATGACAAATAATGAAGCATCATTTCTTACAAGCCAGGTGTCGAATATAAATAAGTCTTACATAGCAAATGTCTCGAGGGACAATAATAAGTTCATCACAAGTAAATAAACTAGCAGCGGAATAATTATTCTCGTGGGCTCCGTCACAGGCGTTGCCCGGGGGACTCCATGAACCTAGAAACCTTCTTCGGGTCCAAAGTCTTGATCATTATACACCACCTCATTATCTTGACCTGAGCAGCAATATAAAACAACAAATATGCAAGGTTGAGTACCATTGGTACTCAGCAAGTGTGGGAAAGTTATGTCATGCATGGCTAGAACAAGGAGAGGTTGAACTCATGGTTAAAGCACTACGCAATCATGGCCTACCACCTTAGCTTATTAAGCACCTACATTACTACACAAGTGAAATGGTCCCAATCTCCCAACCCATCATCATAATCAAATAACCATAACATCATTTCCAATGTTAAGCTCCCCGCTTAACATTCACACCCTCCAAGGCCATCATACTCTAATCATGAATAAGTCCAAGCCGCTCTTGACCGTGAGCACGGCTGTCATGAAAGTTTTGACTCTGCAGAGTTTGCACCACTGTACCCACATGTAGTGATTTCATCCCCCGTTGCCGGGTGGACTAAAAGAACCTCCATTATGCCAGTGGCTACGAACCACATTCACACTTCCCAGGTGTGTAGCCAGGAGATCACTACGAAGCCTTTACAAAGGGATTCCCGACGAGCGTGGGCCCACTGAGGTTTCACCCCTAACAGCATACAAGAGGATCCAACCCCGCTGCAGTGGCCCCCTCTTGAGCCTTGCGGTTTATAAGGTAGTCCAGCTGACACCTATTCCCAGCACCATCCAACACACCCATACTACGCCGGGGATACACCTAATTAATTGGCCAAGCTGCCCCATCTCAGCATGTGGTTGGCACGGTAAAGCCAGGTTACATGCTCGAATCACCATTCTCCCACCCACGGGCCCCCTCTTGTGCCATGCAGTTCCCAGGGCAGTCCTCTCTCGACTCCCATTCCCCGCGCCATCCACGGTCCATAACAAGCTAGCAACACACCTAATTAATCAGCTAAGCCGCACCCATACTTGGCCTTGTGGTGGCACTGTTTTCCTGGCATATTCTCGCATGAACCGGTCCTTAGATCTACGGCAAGTACCACCATCTCATCCAGCAACATTCACGAACCAAGCTTGCCTAGATCTCCCCGATTCCATGCCCATTAACATCATCAAGTTATCATCATCATTATTCACATGAGTGCAGTAGCTAGACATGTTTTATTTCAGCTTCCCATATCCCGCAAGTTAAGCGAAGCAAAAAGGAAAAATGACCATACCCGACTCATCAACTTTCCCGGCGAGAAGGATGGTTAACAAAGCTAGTAAACTCCTATAAGAGGGTGTCCCATCAAGTTGACTCAAGCATACAAGTTTTCGCAAACAAAACAGTTTCAAAACATGGGATCAATATGGTGAAGGGGCACTTGCCTTGCTCCCGTGGTTCTTGTTGTTCAAGCGTCTCGATGTCTTGGTGCTGTAGTTCCTCGTAGATGGCCTCTTGATCTTGTTCTTCTACTCACGATCACGCACATACAAAATTTAAAGCAATCAATCATCATGCACAAGATTTACTCAAGATGTGATGGGGCAGATGAATGCAAATCCTATGGTGCTGTTTTATTAGACCAGTTTGTACGTGTTCTTGCATGTTTTAACGGGCTTTCATGGGGTTTTATGATGAACAAGTGTGCTGGGATCAAGTGTGGACGTGGTGATGATCTTGACTCAAGATCTAGATCAATTCCACCGTCAAAACCGATCAAAACACGATCTGTCCACACGTAAAAGTTTCTGCTCGAAGGGGGCGAAGAAAACGGATGCTTAGAAACAGTGGCAACATCGTAAGATGGGTAATGGTGACCTACCTCACTTCCTTTTGGTGGCAAGGCCTTCCTCCTAGCAATGGCAGCAGTGGGGAATTTTTCTATGGAAGATTAGGGCAGGACAGATCGTCGGGCTTCTTCTCCGGCGACGGCGGGGCTCGACGGAGCTCAACAGCGACTTGGCAGCAAGGAAGGGGGCTTGGCAGCAGGGGGGGCGTCCAAGATAGAGAGGATTTTGGCCAGGGGGTGGGGGTTACATTTATAACGGGGAAAAGGGAGAGTCCTTCTCCAATTGGAGCTCAAATAAGAATCCTATTCAATTTTTTTTTTGGATCTTAACAAACTTATCTCTTGTGGTGCTGCAGCCTGTTTTAGACCCCAAATGTGGGAAATTTCCTCTTTTGGGAATTGGAGAATTTAGAAATTTAGGGGGAAATTTGGGGAAGTTTGGGAATGGCTTATTTCAGCTATCTTTTTCCCATTCCTCACCATTTCGATGTCACTTGCTCCATTTCTACATTCCCCTCTCCATTTCTATGTCTCATTCTCCATTTCTACATTCCCCTCTCCATTTCTATGTCCCATTCTCCATTTCTACATTCCCCTCTCGATTTCTATGTCCCATTCTCCATTTCTACATTGCCTTCTCCATTTCTATGCCCCATTCTCCATTTCTATATTCCCTTCTCCATTTATGTGGTTTTCCTCCATTTCTATAGTTCCTTCCTCCATTTCTATGGTTCTTTCTCCATTTCTATGGTTCCTTCCTCCATTTCTATGGTTCTTTCTCCATTTCTATGGTTCTTCTCTCCATTTCTATGGTTCTTTCTCCATTTCTATAGTTCTTTCTCCATTTCTACTCCTTTTGTAATGTTTCTCTACATGAAAAATGTATGCAATTCATGGGAATGAATTTGAGGGTGTTACAAACCTACCCCCTTAAACTGAATGTCACCCTCGAGATTCGATAGAGTGGAGAATAGATGAGGGAATTCTGCCTTGAGATCTTCCTCACGCTCCCATGTAGTTTCTTCTTCCGTGTGATGGCTCCACTGTACCTTGCACCAACGGATCACTTTGTTCCTCGTGACCCTTTCCTTCACGTCCAAAATTTTGACGGGGTGCTCCGCATAGGTCAGATCCTCTTGAAGCTCGATCTCATCTATCGGTACTTGTTCTTCCGGTACTCTTAAGAACTTCCTGAGTTGGGATACGTGAAATACGTCGTGCACGTCGGAGAGGTGCGTTGGCAGCTCTAGTTGATAGGCTACTTCTCCTCGCTTGCCCAAAATCTTGAATGGCCCGATGTAGCGAGGTGCTAATTTTCCCTTGACGTTGAACCGTCGTTGGCCTCGGATAGGCGATACCTTAAGATACATGAAGTCTCCTACTTTGAAGGTCAATTTTCTTCGCCTATTGTCCGCATAATCTTTTTGTCGTGACTGAGCAGCCTTCAAATTTTCTCGTATCGTTTGGACTTGCTTCTCGGCATCTTGCAGCACTTCGGATCCAAACACTTGGCTCTCTCCGGTCTCATTCCAGAACAGCAGCTTTCTACACCTTCTACCATACAATGCTTCGAAAGATGACATCTTCAAGCTGACTTGGTAGCTGTTGTTGTATGAGAATTCAGCGTACGGCAGGCTCCTATCCCAACTACACCCATGTTTCAAGGCGCAAACTCTCAACATGTATTCCAAAATTTAGTTTGTCCTCTCCGTTTGCCCGTCGGTTTGCGGGTTATAAGCGGAGCTCAAATTCAGTCATGTACCCATGGCTTCATGTAGCTTCTTCCAGAATGTCACACCCGGTTTCTCCGAAGAACAACCGAATGAATATCACATGTATGCCAGGATCATTTTCTCATACATGTGATGACAAATAATGAAGCATCATTTATTACAAGCCAGGTGTCGAATATAAATAAGTCTTACATAGCAAATGTCTCGAGGGACAATAATAAGTTCATCACAAGTAAATAAACTAGCAGCGGAATAATTATTCTCGTGGGCTCCGTCACAGGCGTTGCCCGGGGGACTCCATGAACCTAGAAACCTTCTCCGGGTCCAAAGTCTTGATCATTATACACCAACTCATTATCTTGACCTGAGCAGCAATATAAACCAACAAATATGCAAGGTTGAGTACCATTGGTACTCAGCAAGTGTGGGAAAGTTCTGTCATGCATGGCTAGAACAAGGAGAGGTTGAACTCATGGTTAAAGCACTACGCAATTATGGCCTACCACCTTAGCTTATTAAGCACCTACATTACTACACAGGTGAAATGGTCCCAATCTCCCAACCCATCATTATAATCAAATAACCATAATATCATTTCCAATGTTAAGCTCCCCGCTTAACATTCACACCCTCCAAGGCCATCATACTCTAATCATGAATAAGTCCAAGCCGCTCTTGACCATGAGCACAGCTGTCATGACAGTTTTGACTCTGCAGAGTTTGCACCACTGTACCCACATGTAGTGATTTCATCCCCCGTTGCCGGGTGGACTAAAAGAACCTCCATTATGCCAGTGGCTACGAACCACATTCACACTTCCCAGGTGTGTAGCTAGGAGATCACTACGAAGCCTTTACAAAGGGATTCCCGACGAGCGTGGGCCCACTGAGGTTTCACCCCTAACAGCATACAAGAGGCTCCAACCCCGCTGCAGTGGCCCCCTCTTGAGCCTTGCGGTTTATAAGGTAGTCCAGCTGACACCTATTCCCCGCACCATCCAACACACCCATACTACGCCGGGGATACACCTAATTAATTGGCCAAGCTGCCCCATCTCAGCATGTGGTTGGCACGGTAAAGCCAGGTTACATGCTCCATGAACCGGTCCTTAGGATCTAGGCAAGTACTAAACACAAACCCGAGTCTCATGCACCCAGCAACAACCAAAACATCCAACTTGCCTTGATCCCTACCTCTACATAACTCATATTATCTCATTCAAGAGTATGGTAAAATAAACTGATGATCTCATATCCCAAATATCCCATTCTAAGCATGGCTAAGCATATGCATAATAATAAATGACATGATAAAATAAATCCCAACCCAAGCTACAAGGAAACAAGGTAATGCAATTCTAGGGAAACTTCCTAGCATGGGTTTCATATTTCAATTGACAATGCAAATAGTTCTAACTACACATCCTACTATAGGATCAAAGTGGTCAAGGACACTTGCCTCCTTCCTGCTGCTCTTGGAATGGGTAGTCCTGATCTTGGAAAGGAAGAACTTGCTGTGGAGCAGGTTCTACATCATACCATCACACATAGCAAAAGAAAAACAACAATCCATAAGACATAGTTCACACTTCCATTTCATACAAACCACACATTCACATTTATGAAAGCCATTCACAATTCTATGTGTTGTGGTTACACTATGTGTGTGGATTTTTGGCTTACATGCACTTTTAAACATGGGTATATGATTTCTACTTTTGTATTCATATTTATGCTTGCATACTATAGATATGAGTTTCCAATTTAAATAAATTCCTTATATTCAATTACTACACCTTTTAGCTACCAAGTATGTATGAAAGGGATTTTCCTACTCCGTATGTGTCTTCAGTCCTTCTACCAACCCTAAACTAAATTCTTTGGATTTTGGAAACTTCATTTATCATTTTCTAGTTATTCATACCTAGTTTGCTATATTTTCAGATTTAGTTACTATGCCTAAATGTGAACTTTATTATGAAAATAGTAAGACACATCATCTAAACAGAATAGGTTCTGATCCAAAATACTTAATAATATATTTTTGATCTTTTCCTCTGATGTAAACTATTTTACATTTATTTTTCTAATTTTCAGAATTATTCTCTACTTAAAAATGTGTCCCTATAACTAATAAATGTGAATAATCAATTAAACAGATTCATTTCAGCCAAAAATCTATTTTTATCTCACTCCAAGGTTTTCTAAGTACTGGAAAAGTTTTTAATTTGAATTTGACAATATGTTTGTCCCACCTTTTAAATTTCAAATACTAGCCACATATTCAAATTCCTAACTTTAATATCAAATAGGGTTAAAGGTAAACTCACCCCACTACAGGGTCCATTCTATTATTTTAAGAATTTCCAGGGGTCTAGCTACACTTAACAGAGGGGTTTTTCCTAATTTTTATTAAGTCCAGGGGCTAAAACTGATTTTTAAATGAATTTACATGATTTTCTGAAGTTCCAGTGGCTAGATCAGAAGTTTCCGGGGCTAGCTCTTATTTTCCGAGAACCTCAGGGGGTAGCACGTAAGAATTCCAGTCTTTATAACGCGGGGCTGACGTGGACCGTCCGATTTAAAACAGACGACTGAGATTATAACATTGAACCGGTACGCGGGGATTTAAACTCTACCGTGCGATTTAAAATAAACGGCGCACAAGCGGCCACATCGCTCTGATCGAGCACGGGTGGCGCTGCCCGGCGGCGCACGGCGGCGGGAGGCGGGGATCTCGCCGGAGAGTTTCGGATCTTCGTAAATTCTTCCTAGAACTGTTATTTTATGGCATAGATCGGTAGAGGGGAGGTCGGGGATCTCACCTCGGGGGTTTTCTTGAGCTCGGAAGTCCCGAAAAGCGATCTGCGACGAGGTCCGAGGTGAATTCACGGCGAGGCTCGTCGGTGCTGTGTTTGAACCGCAAATCACCGAGTTTTCTGCACCTGCAAGGTTCCACGGAGGCGGTGGATCAAGACCAGCGAGTTAGATCAGAATTCCCGAGCGTAGATCGAGCAGAATTCGCCGGAGGAGCTCGGGTTCTCACCGAGAGAAAATCGGCGGATCGTGGGGAAAAACGGGACGATGCCGGGGTTTTTATAGACGGGGGAGGGCGGCGTTCGGTTGTGATCGAGTTTGCGTCGTCCACGAACGAAATTCGGCTGGGATACGCGAGGATCCGGGTCAGTTTTGATTCGGGGTGAGAAGAGTCCGGCCGAGCGCGGGCACGAGCGCGAGGAGGAAGAAAGGTTGGCGGGCCCCGTGTGTCAGTGGGAAGAAGGGGGGGCGCGTGGCTGCGGGCTGGCGCGGGATGGGGTGGGCCGGCTGGTGGGTTTCGGCCCACTGGCCGGTTTTTTTCTGTTTTTCTTTTTTTTCCATTTCTTTTCTGGTTTGAATTTGAATTTAAATTCCAACTAAGTTTGAATTTCTGCAGCCCATGCAATACGTCCAAAAAATTTTAAATTCCCCTCTTAACAGGATTTTGAGGTGTTACAGCTCTACCCCCCTTAAAAGAAATCTCGTCCTCGAGATTGGTGTTTCTAAGAAAACAATTCTGGAAATTGTGCCTTAAGCTCATCTTCTCGCTCCCATGTGGCCTCCTCTTCCGAGTGATGCTTCCACTGCACCTTGCACATCCGGATTCTTTTATTTCTGGTGAGGCGTTCCATTGTCTCCAAAATCTTGGATGGTTGCTCGGCATAAGACAAATCCTCAGCTACGTCCACCTCATTCATGGGTAACACCTCCTCAGGCGTTCTCAGACATTTCTTGAGCTGCGACACATGGAATACATCGTGCACATCCGATAGGCGAGCCGGTAATCCTAGTTGATACGCCACTTCGCCTTTCCTCTCCAGCACTTGAAAGGGTCCGATGTATCGAGGTGACAACTTCCCTCTCACCTTGAATCGACGAAGTCCTCGGATAGGGGACACCTTGAGATAGACATAGTCTCCCACGTTAAAAACGAGCTCTCTTCTCCGTACATCGGCGTAGCTCTTTTGTCGTGTCTGTGCTATCCTCAAGTTGTTGCGAATTTCCCTCACTTTTGCCTCGGCTTCTTGTAGTACTTCGGGACCAAACACTTTACTTTTCCCTGTTTGGTTCCAAAATAGGGGAGTTCTGCACTTCCTCCCATACAAAGCTTCAAACGGTGACATCTTTATACTGGCCTGGTAGCTGTTGTTATAGGAGAACTCCGCATACGGTAAGTTCTTATCCCAACTCCGATTGTTTTTTAATGCACACGCTCTCAGCATATCCTCAAGAATCTGATTGGTCCTTTCCGTCTGCCCGTCAGTTTGGGGATGATAGGCAGAACTAAAGTTCAGATGGGTTCCCATGGTTTCGTGCAACTTCTGCCAGAACCTCGAGGTGAACTGTGTCCCTCGATCCGACACTATCTTCTTCGGCACTCCATGGTAACACACGATCCTTGACATGTACAACTCCGCCAATTTGGATCCGCTGTAGTGTAAAAGGCCCAAGAAATGGGACTTGCAAAAACTTTTCTTCACTTCACCACACCTCAGTTCTTGTTGTGGATAGCTGGTAAAAAAATGGGAAGAGCAAGTAACCTCTATCAAAGAAGTGGTTAGAGGGGAAACTTACACTTTCACAACATGGGAAAATTCTACACATATGATCACACATGAGAGGGTGTTTCCAAACTGTTGCATTCAAATTCAGGATTGCAGCAGCTAAAACAAGGAGTAAAGGGCATACTTGGATTCCTCAGGTTCAAATTAGTGGGGAGGCAGAGTCTCAATAATTTTTGAAAAGGTTGGCCACCCATTTATCCAAAAAGGATCCAAATATGCAAAGAATTCAAATATACATTTGAATTTGGGGGAAATGAGCTCAACCATACAAATGTAGGTCAGTTTCAAACTCCAAATATTTGAATTCATCTCTGGCTAAGCTTTGGAGATCTTTTGAGGGGTGGCGGAGCACTGACAAGTGGGTCCCACATGTCATTGGAGAGGTTAAAATGGCACAAAAGTCAACAGCCTTAGGGGCTAAGTGTTGCACTCGGAACAGAGCCGAGGCTCCACCGTGACACACCGCGAAAACGCCGGGCGCCACCTCCTGCTCTCCCCTCGCGTGCTGGCGAGCTCCTTGTGGGGGCGCAGTAACTCCCAGCCGTGCCCAGCTCGCCACGACCACGAACCGACCCCCAGTCACCGCCCTCTCGCACGACAGAGCGCCGAGGAGCCGCCGCTGTGATCCACTCGCTCGGGAGCGATCGTCTCTCGTGTACCAACGTCGGCAACTCAGCAAACCAACATCCTCAGACCTCCACACCCTCCCCGCATCACTTCCAGTCGAGTTGAACCACTACCCACCGAGAAAAACCACGTTTTCGTGGCCGCCGGGGAAAACCGAGCAAAGGTGCTCCCGTGGGCAGCTCGGCAGAAGACTTGTCACGACCAAGGAGGAGCAGTTTTGGACGCGCCTAGACTCCACGCTGCTCGACCCCAAAGCCTAGAACCAGTGACCGATCATCGCCGGCGAATTTCGCAAAACGTCTTCAACCGGTGCAGAACTACCCTCGGGTAAGAAACCCACAAATTCCCGACGTATGATTGCTTAGAGTTTATCAAACTGCACACACAGGAGCTAGACTGGATGGCGCCCAAGTTTGCTCCGCAACCCTAGCTTAATTTTGGCTATAGCCGGCGTATTTCCCGGTTTTCCAGCCGCGGTTATGGCGGGAAAGGTCGGGCTCACGGTGACAACTAGGTTAGAGCTCTCCCCGAGCCCTAGCATGGCCTTGTCGACCTTCCATGAGATCCCCCGGTGCTGTAGAGCCTTTCCACCGAGGTTTTGGTGGGCTACGATGACCGGGCGCCATAACTGAAGAGAGTCCGAGCCGCTGCACCGTCGCCAGCTAGGTTAGGGCCACCGCCGACCAGAGCAGGCGGTACCAGCGTGTTCAGCGCGCAAAAATAGGCCCAGGCGGCGAGTTTCCGGCCGGGAGGCGGTCGGGAAGCCAAGTCCGGCGAGCAGCCGAGGTGTGCCGGCGAGGGGGCGGCGCGGGAAAAAGGGCGGGCGCGAGGAAGAAGACGAGCCGGCCGGGCCCGCTCGTCAGTCTCTCGCGGCACAGTGTGGGGATTTTCTGTTGCACCGGATCGGCTGTGAATGCGCGGAAAACAATCCTGTGGCCCCGTGTGGCGCAGCCGAGGTGATGACACGTGGGAGCCGGGCCCGCTGTCAGAAATTTGAACTTTCCCGGTTAATTCGAATTCCAGAAATTTCCCAAACTTTAGAGCTCCATAACTTCTGCTAGGAAGCTCCAAATTTAGTGATTCAAATTGGGTTGGATTCATCTTGCCTAGCTCTGTCCAGATATACAACCCAATTTGTATGAAACCCGTTAATTAATTCTGGAAAATTCTTTAAAGCTTATCAGCAAAAGAATTTTAGAGGGAGTTTGGTTCATCCAGAAATCCCCAAATTTTGCCAGAATGTTCTTTAGGACATTAGTAAACCTCTGTAAAAACTTCATACCATTTGGAGTTGATTTGGTCAGAGGAATTCAAATTGGAAGGTGCTGTGTTCATTTGAATGCAGAAACATTTTCAGAGAATTTTCAAAACTTGGAAATTCAATTCTGGGCAAACTTAACTCCAAAAATGCTAGGAAAATTCATGCAGACTCTAGGAGCTATAATTGAAATTGTAGTTCACTAAGTTGGGTATGAACAGGGGTCTGACCTCAGAATTAATTCCTCCTTGCTTATTTGCTAAGAAAATTATTCTGAGCAAACCACTCCATGAAGAGTGCTAAGGTTTGGTCCAGAGGGTTTTCTTGGGACAAGGAACTCACACGAAAATTCTCAGCTCCATTGGAGCTCTAGATCACCCCTGTCCTGTTTACCCAATTAAGGGATTAAGATGGAAAAGGGGGAAAACCACTTAGCATTTAACCATGTGACTAAGTCCAAGCCAAACCACCAACACCAGTTCATCTTTAAATTCTTAAACAAAGTTCCAGGTGTTAGAGGCTGGTTATTAAAACTAATAACAGTAACCTTACAATAACTTGTATGCATATTAATTAACATGTAATATTGCATAGACGTGTAGCCGTTGAAGAAGAGACCCCGGAGGTGCTGGACTTCCTCCTTCCGGACGAAGACTTAACTCCTGACCAGCAGCAACAAGGCAAGCCCCAGTTTGCATTAACCTTTTTATAAGTTTTCTTTTGTTTACATGAGACATGTGAAGTATGATTGTGCATTAGGTGTAGGAGGAATGGAACCCCACTTGCATAACCAAAGGTTCCTAAAAGAGTGAGGGTAGTGTCTAAGACCTCGAGTAGACAGGCTAGGCTTAATGAGTCATAGGACTTCGGTACAAGTCGAGTAGTTGGAATCTACTCGCGAGATAGGCTTGGGACACACAGGTTCGGTTGAGTGATGTGAGGTCATTTTAGTAATGAAAATGAGACTAGGCAGGGGCTAGGGCGCAGCAAGAGGGAGTCTTGTGTGCGCAGCCCTGTCCGTGTCGATTGAGGACCGAGCCGTGTGCGGCCCACGCTGATCAAGTTTGAACGTACCGAAGGCATATCGGATATATGGGCCACGATAAACCGACGTAGCATAAACCTCCGGGCGTCGAGGCATAGCACACCGATTTATAGGTGTAGGTTGAGGGCAGCAAGGTGGAAATCTGCCAACGGGCATAGAGAGATGCTCCGTGTGGGGAACCTCCTGCTCGTTTCGGTGCGACCGGTTCGACTTTGGGCTGTTGGGTGAAAGGTTGTCCCGTACGACATCGAGTGAGCGTGCTGTGCAGCTCCACGGATGGGCGTACGTGACGTGCTCTTTGGGTCTCCCTGCAGGTGTATATCGAGTCGATTCGCCGTCCCTCGCGGTGAAGAGTACCACTTGGTCACTGAGTCGTGACGTAGATTAATGGATGAAATATGTTGATTCAATGATGCTGATTGATATAATTGTATTGCTACATGTGTGCCACCAAATACTGCTTACTAAATTTCAGATTTCATGAACTGTTAACTTGTTGCTAAAAGATGAAGTAAGGATGAACTTGTAGGCGTGTCCTTTTGCTGAAATGTTACTATCCTATGTCCATTGTACACCTCATGTAGAGTTTCATGCTTAGGTGAGTCGGTTAAGCCTTGCTGAGCCTTCGTGCTCACGGTTGCTGCTTAAGTGTTTTTCAGGTGAGGAGCCACCCACGGACTCGGAGTACGAGTCCACCGGCGAGGGTTACCCTCCGTCGGGGACCACGGCTGAGTGGGAGCCGTACACGCCGCGCTGAGCTGAGGAGTGCAGCTAGTGTGGGTTGCCCTAGGGCTGGGCAACCAACTTTTGCTAAATAGGCGGGCGTGAGTTGTATAGTGTAGACTTCCGCTGTGTAATATAAACAATAGTTGTAACTGAAGTTTGTACCTGTTTGTACAGTTTCAGTTGTTTTTTTCCCATGTAATATATTATGTTCTTATGACGTGTGCTGTCGGGTGTCGCATCGCGTGGCACCACCCTCTGCGATCCTGGATGAGCGGATTCCGGTCCGCCACAGCCTGGTATCAGAGCTGCAGTGGGGATAGCACAGTACTTAAGGACTGCATTAGGGGAAAAACTTAGGTATACGGTGAGGATTCGGTAGTTGCCCAAGTAGGGACTATATTAGCATAGTTACTTAAAGTGGCAAATACTAACCTATGTGTTATAATTCTGAATTTCAATTATGTAACGACGCACCTACGCTCTGGTAAGTACGGTAAGGAACGCCACCGAAAGCGGTTCAATTTCGGTTAGCTCCCCCTGATGAGGAACGTGGCTCAGGGATGGTGAGACGTCAATATGAACCTCTTGGACTCTTCATGTCCCTGAGTTCATATGCAACGCTGATCCCTAGCGTGCATTAGGCAAGTAAGTGGAGACCCCATCGCGTGGTCAGTAACGCGAGAGTGTGTTCGTCTGGAAATAGCCCAGGAGGACATACGCAGCGCTTGCCATCGGCGTGCCCTATAGGGCAGTAGGTGATATCTGTTGGGTTGATAACATTCCCAACCGTGACGACCCGTTCATAACATACTCGGGTTCCCCGTCGTGTGGTGTTGAAACACGATCACGTACCTTGAGACGTGACCTAACTCAAGGACGGCCGTATGGAAATGATACGGGCGTTTGTATTTACTTTTAAATATGGAACTGCCTGGAATGAACAACCTCTGAGTGCACCATTATTGTGTGGTCTTCTGCAGGTACTAACCACGTATGTATCCGTGTAGAAAACGTGTGCGAGAGACCGTTTAGTGCCACACTTGAGACGTATATACCGGTATGATCCGGTTAGGATTTTCTTTTGTGAGGAACGTAGTACCGAGATATTGTAGGCATATGCATGAAAATATTTAGAACAAGGAACAAAAATCATTAGGTTCAACAATTTTAACCCTGGTTGGGTATAAAAATGGGATAGTGAAGTAGGATAGCCAAATGGATGAAAAACAGAGTGCTCTGTTTTGGACAGCAAGTTGCTGATCTTCAACAGGGCATAATTCACGGGTCCTTTAGCCCAAAGAGGTGTGCTATATGGTTCCGGGAAGGTATTGAAGTACTCTACAACATTGTTGTAGACTTCCAGAGCTGAAACTCACCGTAAGATGGCTTAAATCCCAGAGGAATGTAAACTGTCCAGAACCAGGACAGAGTTAAACATTCTCTGGACTGTTCTGTTTTTCAAACATAACTCCCAGTAGAAAAATCTGAAATTGTCATATAATACATCCTTAGAAAGAGTAGAAGATGTGTGACATCTTTGCAATACAAAGTTTCTGAAATTTCAGCACGGATTTCAGTGGAAACCAGGGTTGAAAACAGCCACTTCCAAGGGAGGTGCTGCTAAAATTCTTCCAGAAATTCTGCTGACTTTGAATTAGCATAACTTTTTAACCAAAGATGATCTGGGGGCAAATGAGTACTCGATGGAAAGATACTGAAGTTAACTTTAACTTTGGTATTCAACTTGAGTCATGAAAATGCCCATAACCGGATCAAAACTTGGAATAGGTAGAAACTGGTCATTCTGACGGAAGAATGACAGTTGAACTCATTGGAGAGGGTGTTGTACCCTAAGGGTGGTATATGTGATGACAACGCGATAATAATGTCTCGTAGAGACCAAACCCAGTTATGGTGAGCTTCCAAAGAGGGAGCACTTCTATCGGGGGTTACACCCCGAAATGAAGACCCACCTCGTACAGTGGAACCGCGGCACATTCAACGACTTAGTCAATGCCGCGATCATGCAAGAGGATGCTCAGCGGGAGTTGGCAGCTGAGCAGCGGAAGCGCAGCGCTCCACCCAGCGGTGGGAGTGGCGCTCCCCAGAAGTACCGTATGGTGTATCGGACACCATCCGGGCAGCAGTGGCGTCCACCGGCACGACCTCAACAGTTCGGGGGACGTTCGTTCCAAGCACCCCCGTTCCGTCCGCCGATGCCACCACCAAGACAGCAGCAGCAGCAGCAGACGGTACCCCGGGCGTTTCAACCGCCGCAACGCGCCCCGGGTTTCCGTCCACCGATTAGCGGGGGACCGCCCCGTTTCACCTGCTTCACGTGTGGCCAGGTGGGCCACTTCGCGAAGGACTGTCCCCAGGGGCAGCAGAGCAGCGGGCAAGCCCAGTTCCAGGGCGGTGCTCGAGGCCGACCTCCGGCGAAGAAGGTTGGTCAGCGGACTGGAGGCGTCCGCAACCTCGACAATGAGGGCGCCCCAGAGGGAGATAACGTGCTGGCGGGTACGTTTACTCTCAACAATCAAGCCATCGTCATATTATTTGATTCTGGTTCAACCCACAGCTTTATAAGTGCATCCTATGTGGCTAAACATCAATTGCAAGTCTTCCCAACCGACTGCACTTATATGATATGCTCACCGGGAGGGAAGATTTCAGCTAATATGATGATTCCAATGGCACCTCTGTGTTTAGGTGGGAAACTATATCCCACCACCTTGATAATCCTTATGGGGCAGAAGATTGATGCAATCTTAGGGATGTCATGGCTACAATACCATGGCGCTGTCCTAGAGACTCGGACACGGACGGTTCACTTAAATTCTCCATTCCACCGTCCACATTCCATGGTATTAGACACGCCAGTCCGGGAAGTTTTAGCAATTAATAATGCTGAAGCTCTCAAGTTAGAAGACATCCTCGTAGTCCGGGAGTATCCTGATGTGTTCCCGGATGATCTTCCGGGCATGCCACCTGAGCGGGATGTCGAGTTCGAGATTGAACTTGCACCCGGGACTACACCCATAGCACGGAGACCATACAAAATGGCTCCAAATGAGCTGGCGGAACTGAAAGAACAGCTCAATGATCTGTTGAGCAAGGGTTTCATTAGGTTCCTCGCCTTGGGGATGCTCGGCGCTATTCGTGAAGAAGAAGGATGAGACCCTGAGGCTGTGTGTGGATTACCGGCCGCTCAACGCCGTCACCATCAAGAATAAGTACCCACTGCCCCGCATCGACATATTGTTTGATCAACTTGTGGGTGCCAGTGTGTTCTCCAAGATGGACCTTCGCTCTGGATATCACCAGATAAAAATCCGGGTGGAGGTTATTCCGAAGACGGCATTCTCGACGAGATATGGACTATATGAATATCTCGTCATGTCATTTGATCTCACAAATGCTCCAGCCCATTTCATGTATCTCATGAACTCGGTGTTCATGCCGGAGCTGGACAAGTTCGTGGTAGTGTTCATCGACGATATCTTGGTTTACTCCAAGACGGAAGCCGAACATGCCGAACACTTGCGGATCGTTCTTCAACGATTGCGAGACCATAAACTCTACGCCAAGTTCAGTAAATGCGAATTTTGGATCAGCCAAGAGCCATTCTTGGGACATATCATCTCAGCTGAAGGCATTGCGGTTGACCCAAGTAAAATAGAGCAAGTGTTGAAATGGAAAGCTCCCACTTCAGTTCATGAAGTCAGAAGCTTCCTCGGGTTAGCGGGATACTACCGGAGATTCATTCCAAGCTTCTCCAAGCTCGCTAAGCCGATGACAGAGTTGCTGAAGAAAGGGAAGAAATATGTTTGGAACACGGCGTGTGAAGGAGCATTCCGAACATTGGTGAAGCATCTCACAACAGCCCCGGTCATAGCTCAGCCGGATACAACAAAGCCCTTCGACGTGTATTGTGACGCGTCCGGTATTGGGCTTGGCTGCGTGTTGATGCAGGAAGGACATGTGGTCGCTTATGGCTCACGCCAACTTCGGAACCATGAGCAGCATTATCCCACTCATGATCTTGAGCTTGCTGCAGTGGTTTTGGCGCTGAAAATGTGGAGGCACTATCTCCTGGGGAATCTGGTGCATCTGTACACCGACCACAAGAGCTTGAAATATATTTTCACCCAGAAGGAGCTGAACATGAGGCAGAGGAGGTGGTTAGAACTGATCAAAGATTATGAGATTGAGATCCATTACCACCCCGGCAAGGCGAATGTGGTTGCCGACGCGCTGAGTCGGAAATCACATGTCCATCACCTCACCATTACACCGGTGTAGGAGGAAGAGCCAAGTTTATACTTGGTTCCTTATGGATCGCTGTACAACCTTGCCCTCGTCCCTACTATTAGGGAGGACATCATTGCAGCTCAGAAGACGGATAAAGGCATGTCACATCTCCGGAGACGAATAGACAACGGGGAGATCAAATGTTTCCGGAAAGATGAGGAGGGGACGCTATGGTTTAATGACCGCATAGTCGTGCCCCGAGATATGGAGTTGAGGAAAAAGATCCTCGATGAAGCTCACGTGTCTAAATACTCCATTCATCCGGGCAGCAACAAGATGTACCAAGATTTGAAAAAGAGATTTTGGTGGACACGGATGAAGCGGGAGGTAGCTAAGTACGTAGCCGAATGTGATACGTGTAGACGAGTGAAGGCGGATCATATGAGGAAATCAGGGCTGCTGCAACCCCTGAAGATTCCAGCATGGAAATGGGAAGATGTGAGCATGGATTTCATCGTGGGATTACCCTTAACATCCAACAAACATGATTCCATTTGGGTGATTGTTGACCGACTGACCAAGTCAGCTCATTTCATCCCCGTACATACACACTTCCATGCCAACCGATATGCGGAGTTATACATTGCCAGGATTCTATGCCTGCATGGTGTACCCAAGACCATAGTCTCAGACCGAGGTGCATTGTTTGTATCTCGCTTTTGGGAGCAGTTGCACGCTGCCTTGGGTACTAAACTAATCAGGAGCTCCGCTTATCACCCTCAAACAGATGGCCAGACAGAGAGGGTGAATCAAGTTCTGGAAGACATGTTGAGAGCATGTGCCATCCACCATGGTAGGAACTGGGATGATCACCTACCATTGGCGGAATTCTCGTACAATAATGGCTATCAGGCGAGTATCAAGATGGCACCCTACGAAGCTCTCTACGGTCGTAAATACCGCACCCCATTAAATTGGTACGAGTCCGGTGAAAGGGTCACATTCGGGGTTGATGTGGTGAATGACGCCGAAGAGCGCGTTCGGACCATTCAAGCCAATTTGAAGGCTGCTCAATCCCGACAGAAGAGCTACGCTGATAAGAGGCGTAGATCGTTGCACTTTGACGTCGGGGAACACGTGTACCTCCGCGTGTCTCCAATGAAGGGCGTGCACCGGTTCGGTGTGAAGGGGAAGCTTGCTCCCCGTTTTATTGGACCCTACGCTATCACCGAGAAGTGTGGACCAGCGGCGTATCGATTGGAGTTACCGGCACCCCTTACTGGTGTCCATGACGTTTTCCATGTTTCGCAACTGAGAAAATGTTTGAAGCATACAGCTGCTGTTCCTACCGAAGATATCGGCGAGCTGAAACCGGATTTAACTTATGATGAGTATCCGGTGGCTATTCTTGATGAAAAAGCCAGGACCACACGCAGCAGAACGTTGTGGTTCTACAAAATACTCTGGAGCAACCACACCGCCGAAGAAGCGACGTGGGAGAGCGAGGAGTTCCTTCGCTCAAGCTACCCGGAGTTCATGGCTTCTCAACACGGGTAAGTCCCCATTACATCGCCATCTCTTCGTTTGTAATCTCGGGACGAGATTCTGTTAAGGGGGGAGGGATGTAAAAGGCCCAAGAAATGGGACTTGCAAAAACTTTTCTTCACTTCACCACACCTCAGTTCTTGTTGTGGATAGCTGGTAAAAAAATGGGAAGAGCAAGTAACCTCTATCAAAGAAGTGGTTAGAGGGGAAACTTACACTTTCACAACATGGGAAAATTCTACACATATGATCACACATGAGAGGGTGTTTCCAAACTGTTGCATTCAAATTCAGGATTGCAGCAGCTAAAACAAGGAGTAAAGGGCATACTTGGATTCCTCAGGTTCAAATTAGTGGGGAGGCAGAGTCTCAATAATTTTTGAAAAGGTTGGCCACCCATTTATCCAAAAAGGATCCAAATATGCAAAGAATTCAAATATACATTTGAATTTGGGGGAAATGAGCTCAACCATACAAATGTAGGTCAGTTTCAAACTCCAAATATTTGAATTCATCTCTGGCTAAGCTTTGGAGATCTTTTGAGGGGTGGGGGAGCACTGACAAGTGGGTCCCACATGTCATTGGAGAGGTTAAAATGGCACAAAAGTCAACAGCCTTAGGGGCTAAGTGTTGCACTCGGAACAGAGCCGAGGCTCCACCGTGACACACCGCGAAAATGCCGGGCGCCACCTCCTGCTCTCCCCTCGCGCGCTGGCGAGCTCCTTGTGGGGGCGCAGTAACTCCCAGCCGTGCCCAGCTCGCCACGACCACGAACCGACCCCCAGTCACCGCCCTCTCGCACGACAGAGCACCGAGGAGCCGCCGCTGTGATCCACTCGCTCGGGAGCGATCGTCTCTCGTGTACCAACGTCGGCAACTCAGCAAACCAACATCCTCAGACCTCCCACACCCTCCCCGCATCACTTCCAGTCGAGTTGAACCACTACCCACCGAGAAAAACCACGTTTTCGTGGCCGCCGGGGAGAACCGAGCAAAGGTGCTCCCGTGGGCAGCTCGGCAGAAGACTTGTCACGACCAAGGAGGAGCAGTTTTGGACGCACCTAGACTCCACGCTGCTCGACCCCAAAGCCTAGAACCAGTGACCGATCATCGCCAGCGAATTTCGCAAAACGTCTTCAACCGGTGCAGAACTACCCTCGGGTAAGAAACCCACAAATTCCCGACGTATGATTGCTTAGAGTTTATGAAACTGCACACACAGGAGCTAGACTGGATGGAGCCCAAGTTTGCTCCGCAACCCTAGCTTAATTTTGGCTATAGCCGGCGTATTTCCCGGTTTTCCAGCCGCGGTTATGGCGGGAAAGGTCGGGCTCACGGTGACGACTAGGTTAGAGCTCTCCCCGAGCCCTAGCATGGCCTTGTCGACCTTCCATGAGATCCCCCGGTGCTGTAGAGCCTTTCCACCGAGGTTTTGGTGGGCTACGATGACCGGGCGCCATAACTGAAGAGAGTCCGAGCCGCTGCACCGTCGCCAGCTAGGTTAGGGCCACCGCCGACCAGAGCAGGCGGTACCAGCGTGTTCAGCGCGCAAAAATAGGCCCAGGCGGCGAATTTCCGGCCGGGAGGCGGTCGGGAAGCCATGTCCGGCGAGCAGCCGAGGTGTGCCGGCGAGGGGGCGGCGCGGGAAAAAGGGCGTGCGCGAGGAAGAAGACGAGCCAGCCGGGCCCGCTCGTCAGTCTCTCGCGGCACAGTGTGGGGATTTTCTGTTGCACCGGATCGGCTATGAACGCGCGGAAAACAATCCTGTGGCCCCGTGTGGCGCAGCCGAGGTGATGACACGTGGGAGCCGGGCCCGCTGTCAGAAATTTGAACTTTCCCGGTTAATTCGAATTCCAGAAATTTCCCAAACTTTAGAGCTCCATAACTTCTGCTAGGAAGCTCCAAATTTAGTGATTCAAATTGGGTTGGATTCATCTTGCCTAGCTCTGTCCAGATATACAACCCAATTTGTATGAAACCCATTAATTAATTCTGGAAAATTCATTAAAGCTTTTCAGCCAAAGAATTTTAGAGGGAGTTTGGTTCATCCAGAAATCCCCAAATTTTGCCAGAATGTTCTTTTGGACATTAGTAAACCCCTGTAAAAAGTTCATACCATTTGGAGTTGATTTGGTCAGAGGAATTCAAATTGGAAGGTGCTGTGTTCATTTGAATGCAGAAACATTTTCAGAGAATTTTCAAAACTTGGAAATTCAATTCTGGGCAAACCTTAACTCCAAAAATGCTAGGAAAATTCATGCAGACTCTAGGAGCTATAATTGAAATTGTAGTTCACTAAGTTGGGTATGAACAGGGGTCTGACCTCAGAATTAATTCCTCCTTGCTTATTTGCTAAGAAAATTGTTCTGAGCAAACCACTCCATGAAGAGTGCTAAGGTTTGGTCCAGAGGGTTTTCTTGGGACAAGGAACTCACACGAAAATTCTCAGCTCCATTGGAGCTCTAGATCACCCCTGTCCTGTTTACCCACTTAAGGGATTAAGATGGAAAAGGGCGAAAACCACTTAGCATTTAACCATGTGACTAAGTCCAAGCCAAACCACCAACACCAGTTCATCTTTAAATTCTTAAACAAAGTTCCAGGTGTTAGAGGCTGGTTATTAAAACTAATAACAGTAACCTTACAATAACTTGTATGCATATTAATTAACATGTAATATTGCATAAACGTGTAGCCGTTGAAGAAGAGACCCCGGAGGTGCTGGACTTCCTCCTTCCGGACGAAGACTTAACTCCTGACCAGCAGCAACAAGGCAAGCCCCGGTTTGCATTAACCTTTTTATAAGTTTTCTTTTGTTTACATGAGACATGTGAAGTATGATTGTGCATTAGGTGTAGGAGGAATGGAACCCCACTTGCATAACCAAAGGTTCCTAAAAGAGTGAGGGTAGTGTCTAAGACCTCGAGTAGACAGGCTAGGCTTAATGAGTCATAGGACTTCGGTACAAGTCGAGTAGTTGGAATCTACTCGCGAGATAGGCTTGGGACACACGGGTTCGGTTGAGTGATGTGAGGTCATTTTAGTAATGAAAATGAGACTAGGAAGGGGCTAGGGCGCAGCAAGAGGGAGTCTTGTGTGCGCAGCCCTGTCCGTGTCGATTGAGGACCGAGCCGTGTGCGGCCCACGCTGATCAAGTTTGAACGTACCGAAGGCATATCGGATATATGGGCCCCGATAAACCGACGTAGCATAAACCTCCGGGCGTCGAGGCATAGCACACCGATTTATAGGTGTAGGTTGAGGGCAGCAAGGTGGAAATCTGCCAACGGGCATAGAGAGATGCTCCGTGTGGGGAACCTCCTGCTCGTTTCGGTGCAACCGGTTCGACGTTTGGGCTGTTGGGTGAAAGGTTGTCCCGTACGACATCGAGTGAGCGTGCTGTGCAGCTCCACGGATGGGCGTACGTGACGTGCTCTTTGGGTCTCCCTGCAGGTGTATATCGAGTCGATTCGCCGTCCCTCGCGGTGAAGAGTACCACTTGGTCACTGAGTCGTGACATAGATTAATGGATGAAATATGTTGATTCAATGATGCTGATTGATATAATTGTATTGCTACATGTGTGCCACCAAATACTGCTTACTAAATTTCAGATTTCATGAACTGTTAACTTGTTGCTAAAAGATGAAGTAAGGATGAACTTGTAGGCGTGTCCTTTTGCTGAAATGTTACTATCCTATGTCCATTGTACACCTCATGTAGAGTTTCATGCTTAGTTGAGTCGGTTAAGCCTTGCTGAGCCTTCGTGCTCACGGTTGCTGCTTAAGTGTTTTTCAGGTGAGGAGCCACCCACGGACTCGGAGTACGAGTCCACCGGCGAGGGTTACCCTCCGTCGGGGACCACGGCTGAGCTGAGGAGTGCAGCTAGTGTGGGTTGCCCTAGGGCTGGGCAACCAACTTTTGCTAAATAGGCGGGCGTGAGTTGTATAGTGTAGACTTCCGCTGTGTAATATAAACAATAGTTGTAACTAAAGTTTGTACCTGTTTGTACAGTTTCAGTTGTTTTTTCCCATGTAATATATTATGTTCTTATGACGTGTGCTGTCGGGTGTCGCATCGCGTGGCACCACCCTCTGCGATCCTGGATGAGCGGATTCTGGTCCGCCACATGTAGCTTTCCTTCACAGGGATGAAGTGAGCTACCTTGGTTAGCCTGTCGATGATGACCCATATTGAATCATATCCTGATTGGGTCCTAGGCAATCCCACTATGAAATCCATACCGATTTCTTCCCATTTCCATTCAGGCACTTTGAGTAGTTGCAATAATCCCGCGGGTCGTTGATGTTCTGCTTTCACCAACTGGCATGTGTCACATAGGGCAACATGTTCCGCGACATCTCGTTTCATGCCATACCACCAATACCTGCTCTTGAGATCCTGGTACATCTTCGTACTCCCAGGATGAATGGAACAGTCGGAATCGTGAGCCTCCTTCAAAATTAATTCACGGATCTCCTTTACTTCAGGCACACAGATTCTTTTCCCGTGCCACACCGTACCTTGTTCATCCTCTCTGAAACCAGGAGCTTTATTTTTCTTGATGAGTTGTCTGATCTCTTGTATCTTCTCGTCATTCTTTTGACCCTCGCGTATGTCTCGCTCTAGTGTGGAGTCCACTTCCATGGCGATGGCTTCACCACTATTCACCAGGCATAGATTGAGTCTTATAATCTCGTCCTTCAACTCTGCAGGCATGTCCTTCAAGCTCAACTTATTGACCTGCACTTTCCGACTTAAAGCATCTGCCACGACGTTTGCTTTCCCAGAATGGTAGTTGATGCCCACATCAAAGTCATTGATTAGCTCTAACCATCTCCTTTTTCTGAGGTTGAGATCTGGCTGTGTGAAAATGTACTTCAAACTCTTATGATCAGTATATATCTCTGTCCTCTTCCCCATCAAGTAGTGCCGCCAAATTTTCAACGCGTGTAACACTGCGGCTAGTTCTAGGTCATGAGTAGGATAATTCTTCTCATGCTTCCAGAGCTGCCGGGATGCATAAACCACGACATGCCCTTCTTGCATGAGAACACATCCCAACCCGTTTCCAGAGGCATCGCAGTACACCGTAAAGTTCTTCTGCATATCTGGCATAACTAGCACTGGAGCTGTTGTCAATCTTTTCTTTAACTCCTGAAAACTCGTCTCGCACTGCAGCGTCGATGTGAATGTGATTCCCTTCTCCAACAGTCTGGTGAGGGGTCTCGAGATCTTGGAGAATTCCTCAATAAACCGTCGATAGTATCCTGCCAATCCCAAGAAGCTTCGAACTTCCCCGACATTTTCAGGGGTCTTCCACTTCTGTATATCCTCGATTTTGGCGGGATCCACGGAGATTCTTCCCTCCGAGATTATATGTCCTAAGAAGGGAACTCTCTTCAGCCAAAACTCACACTTGCTCAACTTGGCATATAGTTGGTGTTCTCTCAGCCTCTGCAACACCAACCTTAGATGTTTCTCATGTTCCTCTTCATCTTTGGAGAAAACGAGAATGTCATCTATGAAAACCACTACAAATTTGTCCAGATATTCCATGAATACCTTGTTCATGAGATACATGAAGTATGTCGGGGCATTAGTTAGCCTGAAAGGCATGACAGTGTATTCATACAGTCCGTACCGAGATACGAAAGCTGTCTTGAGAATATCAGATTGCCTTATCTTAAGTTGGTGGTATCCCGACCTGAGATCAATTTTCGAGAACACACAATCTCCCCTCAACTGATCAAACAAGTCTTCAATGCGGGGTAATGGGTACTTGTTCTTGATGGTTACCTCATTCAACACACGGTAGTCCACGCATAACCTTTGGGTTCCGTCCTTCTTGGGCACAAATATCACTGGAGCTCCCCATGGTGAGGAACTAGGACGAATATACCCCTTCTCCCTCAATTCTCTCAAATGATCCTTGAGTTCTCCCAGCTGCTTGGAGTCCATCCGATAAGGTCTCTTGTATATCGGGGCTGTTCCAGGCACTAGCTCAATTGCGAATTCTACTTCACAATCAGGAGGCACTCCATGGAAACACACGATCCTTGACATGTATAATTCTGCCAATTTGGATCCACTGTAGCTTTCTTTCACGGAATGAAATGAGCTACCTTGGTTAGCTTGTCGATAATGACCCATATTGAATCATATCCTGATTGGGTCCTGGGTAGTCCCACTATGAAATCCATACCAATTTCTTCCCATTTCCATTCAGGCACTTTGAGTGGTTGCAATAATCCCGCGGGTCGTTGATGTTCTGCTTTCACCAACTGACATGTGTCACATAGGGCAACATGTTCCGTGACATCTCGCTTCATGCCATACCACCAATACCTGCTCTTGAGGTCATGGTACATCTTCATACTCCCAGGATGAATGGAATAGTCTGAATCATGAGCCTCCT
This sequence comes from Neostapfia colusana, assembly GCA_030760725.1. NCBI lineage: Eukaryota > Viridiplantae > Streptophyta > Magnoliopsida > Poales > Poaceae > Neostapfia > Neostapfia colusana. Next base: position 33,128,296 of record JASWHV010000009.1, on the reverse strand, counting down.
TCAAAATCAATTCACGGATCTCCTTTACTTCAGGTACACAGATTCTTTTCCCGTGCCACACCGTACCTTGTTCATCCTCTCTGAACCCAGGGGCTTTATTTTCCTTGATGAGTTCTCTAATCTCTTGTATCTTCTCGTCATTCTTTTGACCATTGCGGATGTCTTTCTCTAAGGTGGAATCCACTTCCATGGCTATGGCTTCACCACTATTCACCAGACATAGATTGAGTTTTATAACCTCTTCATTCAATTCTGTAGGCATGTCCTTCAAGCTTAACCTATTGACCTACACCTTCTGGCTTAAAGCATCTGCCACGACGTTCGCTTTCCCAGGATGATAGTTGATGCCCACATCAAAGTCGTTGATCAGCTCTAACCATCTCCTTTTCCTGAGGTTAAGATCTGGCTGTGTGAAAAAATACTTTAAGCTCTTATGGTCCGTATATATTTCTGTCCTCTTCCCCATCAAGTAATGCCCCCAAATCTTCAACGCGTGTACCACTACGGCTAGTTCTAGGTCATGTGTAGGATAGTTCTTCTCGTGTTTCCGGAACTGCCGGGACGCATAAGCCACGACATGCCCCTCTTGCATGATAACACATCCCAACCCGTTTCCAGAAGCATCGCAGTACACCGAAAAGTTCTTCTGCATATCTGGCATAACTAGCACTGGGGCTGTTGTCAATCTTTTCTTTAGTTCCTGGAAACTCGCCGCAGTGACTCCCTTCTCCAACAGTTTGGTGAGGGGTCTCGAGATCTTGGAGAAACCCTGGATAAACCGTCGACAATACCCAGCCAATCCCAAGAAGCTTCGAACTTCCCCGACATTCTCTGGGGTCTTCCATTTCTGTACATCCTCGATCTTGGCGGTGTCTACGGAGATTCCTCCCTCCGAGATTATATGTCCTAAGAAGGGAACTCTCTTCAGCCAAAACTCACACTTGCTTAACTTGGCATATAGTTGGTGTTCTCTCAGCTTCTGCAATACCAACCTTAGATGTTTCTCATGTTCTTCTTCATCTTTCGAGAAGACGAGAATGTCATCTATGAAAACCACCACAAATTTGTCCAGATATTCCATGAATACCTTGTTCATGAGATACATGATATATGTCGGGGCATTAGTTAGCCTGAAAGGCATGACGGTGTATTCATACAGTCCGTACCGAGATACGAAAGCTGTCTTGGGAATATCAGTTTGCCTTATCTTAAGTTGGTGGTATCCCGACCTGAGATCAATTTTTTAGAACACACAAGCTACCCTCAACTGATCAAACAAGTCTTCAATGCGGGGTAATGGGTACTTGTTCTTGATGGTTACTTCATTCAAGGCACGGTAGTCTACGCATAACCTTTGGGTTCCGTCCTTCTTGGGCACAAATATCACTGGAGCTCCCCTTGGTGAGGAACTAGGACGAATGTACCCCTTCTCTGTCAACTCTCTCAAATGATCCTTGAGTTCTCCCAGCTGCTTGGAGTCCATCCGATAAGGTCTCTTGTATATCGGGGCTGTTCCAGGCACTAGCTCAATTGCGAATTCCACTTCACGATCAGGAGGCATTCCTGGTAATTCCTCTGGAAAAACATCTGGATATTCCCTGATGGTTCTGACCTCCTCCACCTTCACCTCAACTTGATTCAATTTAACGTCCCTCCTAGGCTCTTGTATTGTTATAAACTTTACTTTTGTGCCACTAGGGTGCGTTAGTTCCACCGTTCTGGTCGAACAATGGATGATTCCCTTATGTATGGTCAACCAGTCCATGCCCAAGATAATATCTATCCCTTGTGAATCTATCACTATGTGGTTAGCAGTAAATACTACCCCATTAATGTCTAGGTTCACTTTGGGACACACTTGTCTTGTCCTTATTTCTCCACCTGGAGAGTTTACTGCTAGCATATGGTTCATTTGTGTTGTTGCTAGGTCATGCTTCTTAAAAAACCCTTGGGCAATGAATGAGTGGGTAGCACCAGAATTAAACAACAGGGTCGCAATGTGTAAATTGGCAGGAAATTTACCAACTACCACGTCAGGTGCCTCTTGCGCTCCCTCCATGGTGACGTGGTTCACCCGTCCTCTCATTACATTCTGCTGTTGTGGCTGCGTGGGCTTCTTCTTTGGGCACTTATGAGCGTAGTGCCCCACTTCACCACAGTTGAAACATTGCACCCCAACCTTAGGTGCCTGGCCTTTGCTGTCTTGGGGTTGGTTTGGGGGTCCTTGCACTGCTGGTCGAGGTTGATATGTAGGGCGAGGCTGCTGTACGAACAGACGTTGTGGCTGTATTGGTGCTGCCGGAGGCCTGTAGTTCGGGTTGTACCCTCTTGGTGCTGAGTAGGGTACCGCAGCACGGTTCGTCTGCCCCGCGGGTTGCTGCATCAGACGTGGGCGGGTGTTGCTCCCTGAGGCCTGATGTGACCACCCGGCCTTCCTCTTGTTCTCATTTTCCAAGGCCTTCAGCTTCCGTTCTACCACAAACGCTCTGTCCGCCATCTTTTGGAAGCTTTCATATTCGTTGGAGGACATTGCGCACTGCATTTCTGCGGTAAGCCCTTCCACGAAACAATCCTGTTTCTGCTCATCAGTCTCTATGTCCCGTGGGGCATAACGGGATAGTTGGGTGAATTTAGTGAGGTATTCCCTCACCGTCATGTTTCCTTGCTGCAGCCCCAAGAACTCCTTTCTCTTGTTTTTAAGTTCACCCCTTGGTATGTAATGGTTGCGGAAGCTACGCTTGAACTCTTCCCATGTGATGTTCTCAGGGTCATGATGGGCGGCCCTGTAAGCGGTCCACCAATCAGCAGCAGGTCCATGCAATTGATGAGAGGCAAACAGCACCCTCTCATACCCTTGGCACTGTATGACCCTCATCTTGTTTTCAATGGTCTTTAGCCAATCATCTGCCTCCAGAGGTTCAGCAGCACTTGCAAACTTTGGAGGTTGAGTTCCTAGAAACTCACTCAACCTTGGTTAGTGTGGTGCAGCTTGTGGGGGTGGAACTTGATGCAAGTTGGCCACCACTTGAGTCAAGTTCTGTATGAGCTGATTTTGATTCTCAAGCATTTGGTGGAGGGGATCAACTCCTTCACGGCGACCACCCCTGTCTTGGCCTCCAGAAAGATGAGGGTTGCAGGCCTCATCGTTGTTGTTGGCAGGGTTGGCAGCACAACCTTTTCCTCTTCCGGCCATCTAGCATGATCAACCAAATGTTAATTTAAAGTATTACGTATTATCTCATTACTTTCACTTATTTGTACTTTGAAGTGTTGAAGCTTTGTTATACTTTTTTGAGGGTTCATATCTCATACGAAAATAAATGCACTATTATTTCATGTGGGTTCACACACCAAAGCAAAACAATCTGAAGACGAGGCTGTGTACAATTGCTCATGGCTTCCACAACTCACGTCACACACCAAGCATTAACACCATTAACTAACGTAACGACTCGACGATTCGACATCTTGCTAACTAAGGGAAAAACTCTACACTACTCGTATCACTGAGCTGGCTCCTCGGGATCTTCCTCATTATTGCGGCTGCCTTCTGACTCCGCTTTGGGTGGGGAGGCTGCTGGTGGAGAAGTGCGATGACGCCTGATCGCCCGGCGATCTTGGGAGTCAGGAGTCCATGTATCATTCACGGTGACACACAGCTCATTCCCATCTCCTCTTTCTCTCGCCCTCAAGCAGGCTCACAGCAACGCCTCTGTTTCCTTCTGGGTGTCCCGAACATCCTGAAGCTCTTGCTGACACTCCTGCAGTCGAGTGCTGAGCATAGCAGCATCCTCCAAGCACAAGTCCATGTGCTCATGGGAAGTCCCTTGCGGCACTGGCGGGTACTTATACTCCGTTGTACCACTCTCGCGCTGGAGGACATACATGTACTCAGTCCTGTCCAGGTGTCGACGATAGATGTGACTCTGGCAGGTGATGGCCTCCCAGGTAACATCCTTCTCTGCATCGACCTGTGTCGCTCGACAAGCTGGAGAGCGGTGGATCTTGAGCAGCTGATTTTCGTGGATAATCCTCATCTCTGAACTCCATTCTTCCCTCTTCTCACGGATGGTCCTGGTGGAGCTATAGTGTATGACCAGCTTGCCCGTATTGCCGGCGGCTTGGAGCATACATCGAAGACGGCGCAACAAGCCTCCTACTGCCAATCCGTAGGAAAGGTACGTCACCGGACGGCTCTCCTCTCTTTGGGCAAGGGCAACTACAGGAACTCTCCCTCCTGTGGACTTACGAGCGGTGCGAATCATGCGAACCATCTAAAATAGAAAGCATTTAAACTTAGGTTAGATAAACTTTTAAACAAAAATCCTATTTTGAATGAAAGTTGGGGTAATATGAAGAAAAAAGTGACTCATTAAATAACACTTTTCAACACACACCTTGTAAAATAGTTTTTAAGAAAATAGGCCCTTAAATACGTCCATTTCTACCTAGGTCCACGTTCCTACGGGCAACCTTGGCTCTGATACCACTTCTGTCACACCCGGTTTCACCGAAGAACAACCGAGTGAATATCACATGTATGCCAGGATCATTTTCTCATACATGTGATGACAAATAATGAAGCATCATTTATTACAAGCCAGGTGTCGAATATAAATAAGTCATACATAGCAAATGTCTCGAGGGACAATAATAAGTTCATCACAAGTAAATAAACTAGCAGCGGAATAATTATTCTCGTGGGCTCCGTCACAGGCGTTGCCCGGGGGACTCCATGAACCTAGAAACCTTCTTCGGGTCCAAAGTCTTGATCATTATACACCACCTCATTATCTTGACATTAGCAGCAATATAAACCAACAAATATGCAAGGTTGAGTACCATTGGTACTCAGCAAGTGTGAGAAAGTTATGTCATGCATGGCTAGAACAAGGAGAGGTTGAACTCATGGTTAAAGCACTACGCAATCATGGCCTACCACCTTAGCTTATTAAGCACCTACATCACTACACAGTTGAAATGGTCCCAATCTCCCAACCCATCATCATAATCAAATAACCATAACATCATTTCCAATGTTAAGCTCTCCGCTTAACATTCACACCCTCCAAGGCCATCATACTCTAATCATGAATAAGTCCAAGCCGCTCTTGACCGTGAGCTCGGCTGTCATAACAGTTTTGACTCTGCAGAGTTTGCACCACTGTACCCACATGTAGTGATTTCATCCCCCGTTGCCGGGTGGACTAAAAGAACCTCCATTATGCCAATGGCTACGAACCACATTCACACTTCCCAGGTGTGTAGCCAGGAGATCACTACGAAGCCTTTACAAAGGGATTCCCGACGAGCGTGGGCCCACTGAGGTTTCACCCCTAACAGCATACAAGAGGCTCCAACCCCTCTGCAGTGGCCCCCGCTTGAGCCTTGCGGTTTATAAGGTAGTCCAGCTGACACCTATTCCCTGCACCATCCAACACACCCATACTACGCCGGGGATACACCTAATTAATTGGACAAGCTGCCCCATCTCAGCATGTGGTTGGCACGGTAAAGCCAGGTTACATGCTCCATGAACCGGTCCTTAGGATCCAGGCAAGTACTAAACACAAACCCGAGTCTCGTGCACCCAGCACCAACCAAAACATCCAACTTGCCTTGATCCCTACCTCTACATAACTCATATTATCTCATTCAAGAGTATGGTAAAATAAATTGATGATCTCATATCCCAAATATCCCATTCTAAGCATGGCTAAGCATATGCATAATAATAAATGACACGATAAAATAAATCCCAACCCAAGCTACAAGGAAACAAGGTAATGCAATTCTAGGGAAAATTCCTGGCATGGGTTTCATATTTCAATTGACAATGCAAATAGTTCCAACTATACATCCTAATATAGGATCAAAGTGGTCAAGGACACTTGCCTCCTTCCTGCTGCTCTTGGAATGGGTAGTCCTGATCTTGGAAAGGAAGAACTTGCTCTGGAGCAGGTTCTACATCATACCATCACACATAGCAAAAGAAAAACAACAATCCATAAGACATAGTTCACACTTCCACTTCATACAAACCACACATTCACATTTATGAAAGCCATTCACAATTCTATGTGTTGTGGTTACACTATGTGTGTGGATTTTTGGCTTACATGCACTTTTAAACATGGGTATATGATTTCTACTTTTGTATTCATATTTATGCTTGCATACTATAGATATGAGTTTCCAATTTAAATAAATTCCTTATATTCAATTACTACACCTTTTAGCTACCAAGTATGTATGAGAGGGATTTTCCTACTCCATATGTGTCTTCAGTCCTCCTACCAACCCTAAACTAAATTCTTTGGATTTTGGAAACTTCATTTATTATTTTCTAGTTATTCATACCTAGTTTGCTATATTTTCAGATTTAGTTCCTATGCCTAAATGTGAACTTTATTATGAAAATAGTAAGACACATCATGTAAACAGAATAGGTTCTGATCCAAAATATTTAATAATATATTTTAGATCTTTTCCTCTGATGTAAGCTATTTTACATTTATTTTTCTAATTTTCAGAATTATTCTCTACTTAAAAATGTGTCCCTATAACTAATAAATGTGAATAATCAATTAAACAGATTCATTTCAGCCAAAAATCTATTTTTATCTCACTCCAAGGTTTTCTAAGTACTGGAAAAGTTTTTAGTTTGAATTTGACAATATGTTTGTCCCACCTTTTAAATTTTAAATACTAGCCACATATTCAAATTCCTAACTTTAATATCACATAGGGTTAAAAAGGTAAACTCACCCCACTGCAGGGTCCATTATATTATTTTAAGAATTTCCAGGGGTCTAGCTACACTTAACAGAGGGGTTTTTCCTAATTTTTATTAAGTCCAGGGGCTAAAACTGATTTTTAAATGAATTTACATGATTTTCTGAAGTTCCAGTGGCTAGATCAGAAGTTTCCGGGGCTAGCTCTTATTTTGCAAGAACCCCAGGGTGTAGCACGTAAGAATTCCAGTCTTTATAACGTGGGGCTGACGTGGACCGTCCGATTTAAAACAGACGACTGAGATTATAACATCGAACCGGTACGCGGGGATTTAAACTCTACCGTGCGATTTAAAATAAACGGCGCACAAGCGGCCACGTCGCTCTGATCGAGCGCGGGCGGCGCTGCCCGGCGGCGCACGGTGGCGGGAGGCGGCGATCTCGCCGGAGAGTTTTGGATCTTCGTAAATTCTTCCTAGAACTGTGATTTTATGCATAGATGGGTAGAGGGGAGGTCGGGCATCTCACCTCGGGGGTTTTCTTGAGCTCGGAGGTCCCGTAAAGCGATCGGCGACGAGGTCCGAGGTGAATTCACGGCGAGGCTCGTCGGTGCTTTGTTTGAACCGCAAATCACCGAGTTTTCTGCACCTGCAAGGTTCCCTGGAGGCGGTGGATCAAGACCAGCGAGTTAGATCAGAATTCCCGAGCGTAGATCGAGCAGAATTCGCCGGAAGAGCTCGGGTTCTCACCGGAGAAGAAAATCGGCGGATCGTGGGGAAAAACGGGACGATGCCGGGGTTTTTATAGACAGGGGACGGCAGCGTTCGGTTGTGATCGAGTTTTCGTCGCCCACGAACGAAATTCGGCTGGGATACGCAAGGATCCGGGTCGGTTTTGATTCGGGATTAGAAGAGTCCGGCCGAGCGCGGGCGCGAGCGCGAGGAGGAAGAAAGGTTGGCGGGCCCCGCGTGTCAGTGGGAAGAAGGGGGGGCGCGCGGCTGCGGGCTGGCGCGGGATGGGGTGGGCCGGCTGGTGGGTTTCGACCCACTGGCTGGTTTTTTTTCTGTTTTTCTTTTTCTTTTTCCATTTCTTTTCTGGTTTGAATTTGAATTTGAATTCCAACTAAGTTTGAATTTCTGCAGCCCATGCAATACGTCCAAAAATTTTTAAATTCCCCTCTTAACAGGATTTTGGGGTGTTACACAGAATCTAGAGGTAAATTGAGAACCTCGATCTGAATCTATCCTCTTTGGAACTCCATGTGACACGACCCCAATGGTCCTGTCGAGCAAGGATCACGCTAAGGGGTGCTGCGTTGCACAGCACCGTATAACACACGTCAAAGGTACAAAGCAGAAGCGGAAGTTTTATTACATAAGTAAGTTTATGAACATGTTTACAGCAAAATAAGTTCAGTCTACACTCGCGGGCGTAGACTAAGCATCAAGTGCACGTTCAGCCCTCGAACGTGTCCTTGCTAGCACACACGCACACTAACTCTGCGGCGTGCACGACTCCCACTCGACGGGGTTCCCCTCCTGGGGTTCCGTCTCCTCTTCGGGAGTCCCTTCCTCATAGAACCCTGCAAAAGCTTCAAACACAAGCAGTGAGCACGAAGGCTCAGCAAGTCTGACCCGTCTCACCTAAACATGGAACTTCTACATGAAGGGTAATGGGTACATGAGGTAAAAATCATTTGCAAGGACTCGCCTAATTAGTAGAACCTTACTTTCAAGTTTTAGCAGCAGGTTGTGGAGAACCTTACGCTAAGGCACATGAGAGAGCCGCAATCAAACAAGAAACACATTTCTCTCATGTACTTTGCCCAAAGTTGAAAAGAACTTTAGTTAGCTCTAAACTACAACAAATCATTAGCAATCAAGTCCATCTTTCAATCAGCAACATTTTAACATGTAACTAACCTGTTCTTTCTACGTCACGGTACAGTGAACAAGTGGTACTCACTGACCGCGAGGGACGGCGATTATAATCGATTTACACCTGCAGGGTTACCTGAACAACCCGTCACGTATGCCCGTACTCGATGTTGCCTACAAAAACCATCACGGACACCGTACGCAACCACCTTTCGCCCGTCAGCCAAATATTGAACCGGTCCTATCGTCCCGAACAAGAGGTCTCTGCACGCGCATCTCCGTGCCGCCAGCCGATTTACACCTCAAGCTCTCAACCTACCCTCTGAACGACGGGCAATGCCTCAATACCCAGCTACCCGAGTTACATCAGTTTCCCGGTTCCCATATAGCCGGTAGGTCTTCGCTACTGTTCTAGCTTGTTCAACAGGCCCGCACACGGCTCAGTCCTCAATCGACACAAGCGGAGCTACAGCACACAGGCCCCAAAGTCCTGCTGCCCTTACTCTCCGCTCGGTCTCATTTTCTTGCCATGTGTATCATGTGCTATCTCTACCCGAGCAATGTGCCTCTAGCCTATTCTCGCGAGTAGTTCCAACTACTGGACTTGTACCGAATCCTACTCTATCTTAGCATTGCAGTAGCTAAAGGGGTTTGAAATCCTAAACCCACCCATGGTTTTCTTGGCTATGCAGTTGGATTTCCAAATAAGACTCTAATGCAAATAATAAAGTAAACAAGTATGTGCTCAAAACAATAAAAATTTGTAAAGAAAAGGTTAATGCAAACCGGAGCTTGCCTTGCTGCTCTTGGTCGTAGGCTAGCTGTTTCTCCGGAGTAACAAAGTCTAGGACTTCGGGTTCCTCCTCGACCTTAGCGACTACATGATAAGAGCAATATATGTATCAATTTAAATGCATTGGTATTAACTTTGAAGTTGTGAAGTCTATAACCTTTAGTAGACAGACCTAATGACTGTGAAACTTTTACTGTGGCTTGGTTACAACCTAAACAGAGACTTGGTCAAGTTTTAGTTGCATCAAAGCTCAATTGAGCCCTCCACAATTAATTATATCCTTGACCTTAATTAAAGGCTTTTAGGGTGTTCTAAGGATTTTCATGAAACAAACTATGACTTTCTGAAAACTAGATTTTCAGAGGGTTCTAATGGATTTGGTCTCACTTAATTTGGAGGTTCCTAACTAGAGATATAAGCCAAACAATTTCAGAGAAAATTCTGAAAATGTTTCTGAACATTTTCTATTTTCTCTGGAACAGTTTCACTAATCACACCATTAGGTGGATTAAATGAGCTCAAATGGATCTGAAATTTTTATGGTAGTTCAAGGATATTTTGGTGAACATCTCAGCAAAATTTCAGGATTTTCCTCCAAAGGATTCTCCAGTTAAAATTCCTAACAGTTTAAATTTTGAGGAATTAATTCCGGAGAACTAAGGAATTTCATGAAGTGAAACTTGACTTTCTGGAAAGTACTCAGAGAGCTGAATCCAGCAAAATTTGGTTCACTCAATTTGGAGCTTTCTAGCCAAAGTTATGAGGATATGAAGTTTGAAGGGAATCTGAAAATCGGGGAAAAGTTTAAACTCGCGCGTGGGTCCAGGGGACACGCGTCGCACGCCGAGGCGACGGCACACCGCGGTCCACAAGGATTTTGCGCGCCAGCGCACCCGATCCCGGCCGCAGCCGGATCCCGATTCAAAATATCCCCCGCTGACAGCTGGGGTCCACCCCCTTCTTCAACCTCGCGACACCCGCGCCCCGCCGCCGAGGGATCTCGCAGGAGAGCTCGCCGCCGGCTGCTGTACAGATCCAAACTTCTCGATTCTGGCCGCCCCTGCCTACTTTTACTCGGGGAACAGGATCTGAGGGTCAGCTGCTCATGACAATGACCGGAGCATGGTCGGTGACGAGCCGCCACCTCGGAACAACTTCGATCATGTCGGCTGACCCCTCTAGCACCTCAGCTACTTGGGAAATCGGTCTGGGAGCATCAGTGGACCTCAGAGAAGGTCGACATAAGCTCGAGGCAGCTCGGGGAAGGCCCGAAATAGGTCCTCACCGTGCGCCCGATGCCGCCCGTTCCTTCCGCCATTGGTAGACCTCAAATTACGCCGGGTACAGAGGTTCTCCGGCCCAGAGTTGTGAAGGCAACTTGCGCGTTACCGTGTCTAGCTCGTGTGAGAGCGGCTTGAGGCCCTCTAATCCTTTCTAGAGCACGAATTAAACAGAATTGTACCCGAAGGTCGTTCTGCACACAGAAAGGGGAAAAGTGGAAATTCGCCGCCGGTGAGCACCCACTCGAGCTGTGGCTCGGGGATGAGCAGCACCGGTCACCAGCGCGTCCAAGGGTGCCTTGGCTCGGGCGTGACAACGCCCTGGTTGGGCTGTCCACGGGAGCCCGAGGTGCGGCGGTTCCAAGTTCCGAGTTTGATCTTTCGGCACAGCCGATATCACTCGGTTTCAACCGAATTCTAGCAATGGGGAGGATGGAGGAAGGTCTCTAGTACCTTGCTGGGGCTCTGGAGTGGAAGGAGGGAGCTGCGATCGGCGTTCTCCGATCAAGTCCGAGCTGCGGAAGTTTTCGGCCGGCGCTGAGTTCTTGCGGGGAAGAACGGTGGTGCCTCGGCCGAGGATGGGGGCAGGCGCCTTAAGAAGGCTCTGCACCGCCTCACGCTCGCGCGTGGGCAACCAGCTGCTGGCACGGCGGCTGCCCTCGGTGGCGATCACCGCTGCGGCTCGGCGACCCGAGTGAAAAAGTCTCAGTCGGTTTGATCTGAGCAGTGGCTGACATGTGGGTCCCACCTCCAGTTTTAACCTCTGAAATTTACTCCTAATCACTGTTGTAAACAGTGAACCCCATACTACCCTTGGCAATTCAAATTATTCACCCATGAGCCATTTGAATTGATCAAAGTTCAAATGAGGTTTGGTTTGAATGAATTTCAGCACAAGTTCAGTTTGAAATTCAAATAAAGTTTGAATTTCTCCCACTTAGCTCATGTCAACATCAACTCCATATAGAGTGAAAATTGGTGTGTGAGCTCACAAAAATGTGCTGAGTAAGAATGTGCCTCCCACTTTTAAATTCATGGGATAAAAACAGTCTGAATTTGAATGTGGTTTCAAACTGCCCTCTTTCTATCTATACCCAAAATGACCTCAAAAAGGTTTTGAATTTGGGTGAAACTTGGCATGGACATCCTTAGTAAAGTGTAGGAGTTTTCATATGTCCAGCCCATCTATATCACATGTGGGAAATACCACTTTTGCAATGTGTGAGTTTGTTCTCTAATGAGCATGTTGATAATTGTTACTTGCTCTTCATTTGTGTTCATCATTCTTCCCCAAATGAGGTGTGTGGTGTGGTGATGAACACTGCAAATGTGTGTCAAAAACTGAGGCCCTTACATTCCTCCCCCCTTAAAAGAATCTCGTCCCGAGATTATAAGGTGAAAATGAGAGAGAGGACGGAGGAAAATTACCAGATATGCGACGTGAAAAAGTCGGGGTAGTTAGTGCGAAGGAATTCTCCGCTCTCCCATGTCGCTTCGTCCATGGAGTGATTACTCCATAGAACCTTGTAGAACCACAACGTACGGTTGCGTGTGGTTCGGGCCTTTTCATCAATAATCTGCACCGGTTCTTCCCGATAGGTGAGATCCGGTTGCAGTTTTTCAATGTCTTCCAGCTGAACGGTAGTTGATAGCTTGAGACATTTCCTCAGCTGGGAAACGTGAAAGACGTCGTGCACACCGAAAAGTGCTTCTGGTAACTTCAGCCGGTATGCCACTGATCGACATCTCTCGGTAATCTAAAATGGACCGATGAATCGGGGTGCCAACTTTCCTCTCACCCCAAATCTGTTTACGCCCTTCATTGGAGACACCCGTAGATATACGTGATCTCCAACTTTGAATTGTAATGGGCGCCTTCTCCGGTCCGCATACTGTTTCTGACAGGATTGAGCGGCTTTTAGGTTCGCTTGAATTAGTCGAACCTTTTCTTCCGCGTTGTTGACAAGGTCAATCCTGAAGGTAACCCTTTCGCCAGACTCACACCAGTTCAATGGTGTGCGGCATTTTCTTCCGTATAGCGCCTCGTAGGGCGCCATCTTGATGCTGGCTTGGTACCCATTGTTGTACGAGAACTCAGCTAACGGCAATTGATCATCCCAATTCTTGCCGTGGTTGATAGCGCAAGCTCGTAGCATGTCTTCTAGAATCTGATTTACCCGCTCGGTTTGTCCATCCGTCTGCGGGTGGTAGGCTGAACTACGGATCAGCTTCGTCCCCAAGGCAGCGTGCAGCTGCTCCCAAAAACGGGACACAAATAAAGTGCCCCGATCCGATATGATAGTACGGGGTACGCCGTACAAGCATAGGATCCGTGAGATGTACAGTTCAGCGTACTTCTTGGCGTTGTAGTTGGTGTTGACCGGGATGAAATGGGCAACTTTGGTGAGCCGATCGACGATCACCCACACCGAATCATGTTTTTGTAAGGTGGTGGGTAAACCGACGACGAAATCCATGCTCACGTCCTCCCACTTCCAGGCAGGAATGCCCAGTGGTTGCAGCAGTCCCGGTTTCCGCATATGATCTGCCTTCACCCTTCGACATGTATCACACTCGGACACGTATTTTGCAACCTCACGCTTCATCCGTGTCCACCAAAACTTTCTTCTGAGTTCTTGATACATTTTGTTGCTTCCGGGGTGAATAGAAAACTTTGATAAGTGAGCCTCATCAAAGATTTTCTTCCGTAATTCCGGTTTACGGGGTACGACGATCCGGTCCTTGAACCACAGAACGCCGTCTCCGTCCTTCCGGAAACATTTCAACTCCCCACTGTCTACACGTCTCCGCAAATGTGACATGCCCTTGTCATTCTTCTGGGCTGCCGCTATCTCTTCACGGATGGTGGGGATCAAAGCTAGGTTGTAGAGAGCTCCATGTGGAATCACATGGAGTGGTGGTTCGCTCTCTTCCAACGGTGTGATGGTCAGATTATTGACGTGTGACTTGCGGCTCAGCGCATCTGCCACAACGTTTTCCTTGCCCGGATGATAATGGATCTCTATCTCGTAATCCTTTATCAATTCTAACCACCTTCGTTGCCTCATGTTCAGCTCCTTCTGAGTGAATATGTACTTGAGGCTTTTGTGGTCAGTATATAAATGTACGAGGTTACCGAGTAGGTAGTGCCTCCACATCTTCAGTGCAAGTACCACGGCAGCGAGCTCCAAGTCGTGAGTTGGATAATTTTGCTCATGGTTTCTAAGCTGCCGTGATCCATACGTGACCACTCTTCGGTCTTGCATCAGCACACATCCGAGCCCAATGCCGGATGCATCGCAGTACACATCGAACGGTTTTGTTGTGTCTGGCTGCGCCAAAACCGGTGCTGATGTCAGGTGCTTGACTAAAGCCTTGAATGCTGCTTCACATGCTGGACTCCAAACATATTTGGTAGCCTTCTTTAGCAGCTCTGTCATTGGCTTGGCAATCTTCGAGAAGTTCGGAATGAACCTCCGATAATATCCCGCGAGTCCGAGGAAACTCCGTACCTCGTGAACAGTTCTCGGGGATTTCCAATTCAGCACTTGAATGATCTTGCTCGGGTCCACAGCGATACCCTCCGCTGAGATGATATGCCCGAGGAAAGGCACCTGCGATATCCAAAACTCGCATTTGCTGAATTTTGCGTATAACTTGTGATCCCGCAGCCGTTGCAAGACTATACGCAGATGTTTCTTGTGATCTTCCTCCGACTTGGAATATACCAGGATGTCGTCGATGAAGACCACGACAAACTTGTCCAGCTCCGGCATGAATACCGAGTTCATCAAGTACATGAAGTGAGCTGGAGCATTGGTGAGGCCGAAGGACATAACCAGATACTCATAAAGTCCGTACCTCGTCGAGAAAGCCGTCTTCGGAATGTCCTCAGCCCTTATCTTAATCTGATGGTACCCGGATCTTAAATCCATCTTGGAAAAGATCTTTGCTTCGACCAACTGATCAAACAACATGTCGATCCGTGGCAACGGGTACTTGTTCTTGATGGTTACGGCATTTAATGGACGATAGTCCACGCAAAGCCCCAACGTTTCATCCTTTTTCTTGACAAATAATGCCGAACAGCCCCATGGCGAGGAGCTCGGCCTAATAAAACCCTTCTCCAGAAGGTCCGTGAGCTGAGTCTTCAGTTCAGCCAACTCCTTGGGCGCCATCTTGTACGGCCTTCGGGATATTGGCATGGTTCCTGGTGTAAGTTCAATCTTGAACTCCACCTCTCTATCGGGTGGCATTCCCGGTAAATCGTCCGGGAATACATCAGGGAACTCTCGGACCACCGGAATATCTTCCAATCTGATGGTTGTGGCTTGATAGACACTTGGAAGTTTTATTTCTGGACTGTCCAGAAATAATGAGTGAGACCCGTGCACTTCTGAGTTTAAGTGCACGACTCGAAGGACGGTGTCTAAAACAGCGCCGTGGCGGGTTAACCACGACATCCCTTGGATGACATCGACCTTCTGTCCCTCTAAGATAATGAGAGACATGGGGTACACTCTACCCGCTAAGCATAATGGTGCTTTGGAGACCATTACGCTTGCTGAAATCTTTCCACCCGGTGAACAAATTAAATATGGATTATCGGTGGGTAGTATTGGCAAACTGTGTTTAGCAATGAAACCTTGGCTAATAAAATTATGCGTGGCGCCTGAATCAAACAGTACTATAGCGGGGATGCTGGTGGAGTTGGAACATACCCGCAAGGATTGGCTCGCCCTCCGGCACGTCCTCAATGGCAAGTTGGTGGACAGTGCCGGTCCTAGGGTTTGCCCGCCGCGCATTAGTAGGGTTCCGGGGTTGGTTCCTCCCCGGAAACTGTGGTGCCACTCCGCCGCCTTGCCTCTCCGGGCAACTGCTCGCGAAGTGTCCTGGACGACCACACTTGTAACATGTGGCCGCTGCTGGTGGAGTACTGGGTGGACGAAAGCCCGGCATGCGTTGCTGAGGTGCAAACGCACGCGGCATCGCCCGCTGCTGCTGTTGTTGTTGTGGTGGTACTGGCAGTGCCGGCCGGAATGCCGGTGAAGAGTACGGCCGACTGCGGAACGGCATCGACCGCTGTGGTGGCTGCCAGCGTGGACCTGATGGTGGGCGATTCACCATCCGAAACTTCTGAGAAGGACCGCCTCCTTCTCCACTGCTCTGCGGCGCGCTTCGCTTTCGCTCTGCCGCCGCCAACTCCTTGCCGAAGTCCTCCTGAATAATCGCAGCATCAATGATGTCGTTGAGGCTGCCGCGATTGAACGTCGCCAATTTGTCCTTCAGGAGCGGGTTAAGCCCCTGGTAAAAGTGGTCTCGCTGCTTCTCGTCGGTATCAGCATGATACGACGCATATAGCGCGAGATCATTAAACGCCCTGGAGTATTCCAGCGCGTTCCGGCTCCCTTGTTGCAGGTGTAAGAACTCCTGCGTCTTCCTCTTCATCAGACCTGGCGGTATATGATAGGCCCTGAAGGCCGTCCGGAACTCCGCCCAGGTCATCACTCGGTCGGTGGGCTGTGAAGCACAGAAGTTGGCCCACCACGCGCTCGCGGATCCTTGGAGCTGCTGGACCGCGAACTGAGTCTTGCGCTGCTCGCTGATTTGGAGCAGCCCGAACTTCATCTCTATGGCGCGGAGCCAGTTGTCCGCGTCAAGTGGTTCATCCGCCCTTGAAAATACCGGGGGATGAGTTGCCAGGAAGTCGGAGTAGAAGCTCTGTTGGCGCTCCTCACGATCTTGACGTCTCTCTGGGCGAGACGTATTGGCGATAAGGGTCTGCAGCAACTCTGTGTGCTGCTGATGCGAGCCCGCCATTGCCGCGACAATGTCGGCCAGTGTAACCGTTGGCAGTGGCGGTGGCGGTGTTTGCTGTTGCTGTTGCTGCTTCTGTCCCGAGGAGTCCTCGGGAGGTGGTTGGGAGGTCTCTCCCCCTTGACTGGTACCCCCAACGTCAGGGTTGGCACGAGTACGCGTCATTCTGAAATTCAAAACAGCAGCAATTAGCACATGTCTTACTTGAAATTCCACAAGCAACAGTAGGTATGGAAGCGACACATGATTAATTTGCACAACATTCACATATATTGATAAAGCATAAACTTTATACAAGATACATTATTCTCGGATCTCCGAGAAGTCGTGCTCATGTCGTCACTACCTATACATACGCTACTGTCTACACGACATGTCACCGATTATAAAAGTTGGGTTACGCTACCCTGGCTGCCCTACTTGGCAACCGTAACCCCCTACTCGAAGTAGAACTCGACCTCCTGGGGGTCGTCCTCCTCCGATACCTCTGCTGGTGGCTCTGGGTCTACCACCTCTTCTCCCATCCAGGGTTCTCCCATTGCTGGAAGACCCAAGACTACCGGTACGCCTAACACCGGGGGCACGAGGTCCTGCAAAGCATGCACCTCGTCCATAGCTTGGTTGTAGTCCTCCTCCCAGCCTTGTCCTTCCTCAATAGCGTCGTCCCGCTCTTGAGCAAGGTCCTCATTCTGCTGGGTTAGGGTCTGCACCAGCTCTTGCAATGCCGCGATGTCAACACAGCTCTTCTTCCTTGCCTTCTTCAGATGACGCAACTGATTGTGTTGTTCATTCAGTCGCTTGATCGTCGGAAGGAGCACATTGCGGAGTGCGCTGTGAGCACTCTCAAAATGATCTCCACGGCTTGTGCTCTCCTTGAGCTTGTGGCGAGATGCTCCGTATGAACAGCTTGGCTGTCCATCACGGCGTTTCCCGCCCTCATCAGGAGGCTGAGATTTGCCTCCGCGGGGTTGTACCTTGGGCAACTAGGGTCCGTTGCCTCCAGGTACCTCTCTCCCCACACATGCTGAGCTCTTCCCTCCACCGGAACGAGTGCGTATGGAGTGCCCTCCATGGCCTGCACGTGTAGTTGGCAGAAACGTGACATAGTGTCACGGGCTGCCACTTGCCATATTCCTTCCGGTTGTCTCCCTCTCACCGTGACGGTGAATGGCACCCAACCGGGTGGCCTAGGTCCTGCAGGAACCTCGACATGGATCGTCCACGTCTTGTTCCCCTCTTCTCCTTCTTCCTTGGTGAAGTACTGCGGCATCTGGTTGTACCCGAAATATTGGAGCATTTGCCACAACGCTTCCGGGTAGCCGCTACGGTCAGAACAGTGGGAAACTACCCACCCGTTCCCCAACCGTTTATCTGCTGCCATCTGTAAAAATATATTTGAGAAATGTCAAATATTTATTTAAACAGTAAACCATTGAGTTATAACATAAGATATGTCATTGAACTCATAATATTTGGAAACATAGTTCAAATTTTAAACAAATTTGACTGCTGATCTGCTGTTCCCATGACAGCTCTGACCAGTTTCCATTTCAACCTGATTTAGGCCATGTTAAAAGCAAAACCCGTTCTGGAGCTCAACATCAAAGTTAAAGCTAACTCCAGTAGCTTTCCAGAAAGTATTTGCTTGGCCTAAAATCTGTCCTGGTTCAAAAGTTATGAGATGTCGAAGTTAACAGAATTTCTGGAAACAATTGGACAGCACCTCCCTGCCTTAGGTACTGATTTGATCCAAGAATCCCAGTTAATTCTATTCATAATCTGACAAAACTTTATGATACAAAGTTGTAACCCATCTCATAAGCTTTCCAGAACTACCTCATTTTCTATTTTTGGATTTTTATGCAGGAAGTTATGCTTAATTTACAGAGAGTCTACAGAGAGTCTTTATTCTGTCCTGTTTTCTGGACAGTTTCAACTCTACTGCATTTTTCGAGGGGTTAAGGGATGAAACACCTCTGGACCTTAACAGAAGAGTTGTAAAGCTGTTCCAAATCTTTCCAGAAATGTATCATACGACCCCAACCTCGAAAGAACTCAACCTCTAACCTCTGATTAACTTCAGCCTTGATTCAGCTGAAAACAGAGTGCTCTGTCCTTAACATCCTATAAGTTGAAAACTTGTTAACTTTGAATATCCTGTTCAAGGGAAGGAGTTACATCAAGTTTTATTACTTTGGATCCAAATCTTCAAGTTTTTAAATGAAGTTGTTCATTTAGTTGGGGGTGACGTCGATGCGTCACCAGATTATGTCGGTACTACGTCCTCACAAAGGAAAAACCTATACCGGGCTTAGCCGGCTTCGTTAACTTAGTGGCACTAAACGTCACTCGCACACGGATACTACACGTCTACCATTTCGTGGTCAGGCTACCTGCAGAAAATCAAACAATCATCAGACTCGGCTGCACACCGAGCCTGGAATCCATACAGTTCGTACACCCGGCCGTCATCACTCGCCCGGATGTTCTCAAGCCAAACACGCCTTGAGCTACGTGTTCACGTTTCAGACCACGTGACGGGGTATCCCAAGTTGCACCACGCACGCCAGGGATAGACGTTGCTCGAATACCCCAAACGACATGGAGAGTCGTAGAGGATATCAAAGCAGGTCGGGTTACCTGCCACCCGTGGGGCTCCACCCTTCAGCTTGTGCGCACTGGTGGACAGCGCTTACGTGTACCCCCCAAGACATAAACGTCCCGAGATACACGATTTTCCGACATAACAAATAGGTTAATATGCCACTTTATATATACTAATAACATCCTTATACGGGCTACTAACTCGTTCCTCACTGGATTTCTGAAAAAGAAGACCTTTGTACTGTGTTAAACCTCAAGCGAGCTCTGATACCACGCTGACACGACCCCAATGGTCCTGTCGAGCCAGGATCACGCTGAGGGGTTCTGCGTTGCACAGCACCGTATAACACACGTCAAAGGTACAAAGCGGAAGCAGAAGTTTTATTACATAAGTAAGTTTATGAACATGTTTACAGCAAAATAAGTTCAGTCTACACTCGCGGGCGTAGACTAAGCATCAAGTGCACGTTCAGCCCTCGAACGTGTCCTTGCTAGCACACACGCACACTAACTCTGCGGCGTGCACGACTCCCACTCAACGGGGTTCCCCTCCTGGGGTTCCGTCTCCTCTTCGGGAGTCCCTTCCTCATAGAACCCTGCAAAAGCTTCAAACACAAGCAGTGAGCACGAAGGCTCAGCATGTCTGACCCGTCTCACCTAAACATGGAACTTCTACATGAGGGTAATGGGTTACATGAGGTAAAAATCATTTGCAAAGACTCGCCTAATTAGTAGAACCTTACTTTCAAGTTTTAGCAGCAGGTTGTGGAGAACCTTACGCTAAGGCACATGAGAGAGCCGCAATCAAACAAGACACGCATTTCTCTCATGTACTTTGCCCAAAGTTGAAAAGAACTTTAGTTAGCTCTAAGCTACAGCATATCATTAACAATCAGAGTCCAGCTTTCAATCAGCAACATTTTAACATGTGACTAGCCTGTTCTTTCTACGTCACGGTACAGTGAACAAGTGGTACTCACTGACCGCGAGGGACGGCGATTATAATCGATTTACACCTGCATGGTTACCCGAACAACCCGTCACGTACGCCCGTACTCGATGTTGCCTACAACAACTATCACGGACGCCGTACGCAACTACCTTTCACCCGTCAGCCAAATATTGAACCGGTCCCATCGTCCCGAGCAAGAGGTCTCTGCACGTGCATCTCTGTGCCGCCAGCCGATTTACACCTCGAGCTCTCAACCTACCCTCTGAACGACGGGCAATGCCTCAATACCCAGCTACCCGAGTTACATCAGTTTCCCGGTTCCCATATAGCCGGTAGGTCTTCGGTACTGTTCTAGCTTGTTCAACAGGCCCGCACACGGCTCGGTCCTCAATCGACACAAGCGGAGCTACAGCACACAGGCCCCAAAGTCCTGCTGCCCTTACTCTCCGCTCGGTCTCATTTTCTTGCCATGTGTATCATGTGCTATCTCTACCCGAGCAATGTGCCTCTATCCTATTCTCGTGAGTAGTTCCAACTACTCGACTTGTACCGAATCCTACTCTATCTTACCATTGCAGTAGCTAACGGGGTTTGAAATCCTAAACCCACCCATGGTTTTCTTGGCTATGCAGTTGGATTTCCAAACAAGACTCTAATGCAAAGAATAAAGTAAACAAGTATGTGCTCAAAACAATAAAAATTTGTAAAAAAAAGGTTAATGCAAACCGGAGCTTGCCTTGCTGCTCTTGGTCGTAGGCTAGCTGTTCCTCCGGAGTAACGAAGTCTAGGACTTCGGGTTCCTCCTCGACCTTAGCGACTACATGATAAGAGCAATATATGTATCAATTTAAATGCATTGGTATTAACTTTGAAGTTGTGAAGTCTATGACTTTTACTAGACAGACCTAATGACTGTGAAACTTTTACTGTGGCTTGGTTACAACCTAAACAGAGACATGGTCAAGTTTTAGTTGCAGCAAAGATCAATTGAGCCCTCCACAATTAATTATATCCTTGACCTTAATTAAAGGCTTTTAGGGTGTTCTAAGGATTTTCATGAAACAAACTATGACTTTCTGAAAACTAGATTTTCAGAGGGTTCTAATGGATTTGGTCTCACTTAATTTGGAGGTTCCTAACTAGAGATATGAGCCAAACAATTTCAGAGAAAATTCTGAAAATGTTTCTGAACATTTTCTATTTTCTCTGGAACAGTTTCACTAATCACACCATTAGGTGGATTAAATGAGCTCAAATGGATCTGAAATTTTTATGGTAGTTCAAGGATATTTTGGTGAACATCTCAGAAAAATTTCAGGATTTTCCTCCAAAGGATTCTCCAGTTAAAATTCCTAACAGTTTAAACTTTAAGGAATTAATTCTGGAGAACTAAGGAATTTCATGAAGTGAAACTTGATTTTATGGAAAGTACTCAGAGAGCTGAATCCAGCAAAATTTGATTCACTCAATTTGGAGCTTTCTAGCCAAAGTTATGAGGATTTGAAGTTTGAAGGGAATCTGAAAATCGGGGAAAAGTTTAAACTCGCGCGTCGCACGCCGAGGCGACGGCACACCGCGGTCCACAAGGATTTTGCGCGCCAGCACACCCGATCCTGGCCGCAGCCGGATCCCGATTCAAAATATCCTCCGCTGACAGCTGGGGTCCACCCCCTTCTTCAACCTCGCGACACCCGCGCCCCGCCGCCGAGGGATCTCGCCGGAGAGCTCGCCGCCAGCTTCTGTACAGCTCCAAACTTCTCGATTCTGGCCGCCCCTGCCTACTTTTACTCGGGGAACAGGATCCGAGGGTCAGCTGCTCATGACAATGACCGGAGCATGGTCGGCGACGAGCCGCCACCTCGGAACAACTTCGATCATGTCGGCTGACCCTTCTAGCACCTCAGCTACATGGGAAATCGGTCGGGGAGCATCAGTGGACCTCAGAGAAGGTCGACATGAGCTCGAGGCAGCTCGGGGAAGGCCCGAAATAGGTCCTCACCGTGCGCCCGATGCCGCCCGTTCCTTCCGCCATTGGTAGACCTCAAATTACGCCGGGTACAGAGGTTCTCCGGCCCAGAGTTGTGAAGGCAACTTGTGCGTTACCGTGTCTAGCTCGTGTGAGAGCGGCTTGAGGCCCTCTAATCCTTTATAGAGCACGAATTAAACAGAATCGTACCCGAAGGTCGTTCTGCACACAGAAAGGGGAAAAGTGGAAATTCGCCGCCGGTGAGCACCCACTCGAGCTGTGGCTCGGGGATGAGCAGCACCGGTCACCAGCGCGTCCAAGGGTGCCTTGGCTCGGGCGTGACAACGCCCTGGTTGGGCTGTCCACGGGAGCCCGAGGTGCGGCGGTTCCAAGTTCCGAGTTTGATCTTTTGGCACAGCCGATATCACTCGGTTTCAACCGAATTCTAGCAACGGGGAGGATGGAGGAAGGTCTCTAGTACCTTGCTGGGGCTCTGGAGTGGAAGGAGGGAGCTGCGATCGGCGTTCTCCGATCAAGTCCGAGCTGCAGAAGTTTTCGGCCGGCGCTGAGTTCTTGCGGGGAAGAACGGTGGTGCCTCGGCCGAGGAGGGGGGCAGGCGCCTTAAGAAGGCTCTGCACCGCCTCACGCTCGCGCATGGGCAAGCAGCTGCTGGCGCGGCGGCTGCCCTCGGTGGCGATCACCGCTGCGGCTCGGCGACCCGAGTGAAAAAGTCTCAGTCGGTTTGATCTGAGCAGTGGCTTACATGTGGGTCCCACCTCCAGTTTTAACCTCTGAAATTTACTCCTAATCACTGTTGTAAACAGTGAACCCCATACTACCCTTGGCAATTCAAATTATTCACCCATGAGCCATTTGAATTGATCAAAGTTCAAATGAGGTTTGGTTTGAATGAATTTCAGCACAAGTTCAGTTGGAAATTCAAATAAAGTTTGAATTTCTCCCACTTAGCTCATGTCAACATCAACTCCAAATAGAGTGAAAATTGGTGTGTGAGCTCACAAAAATGTGCTGAGTAAGAATGTGCCTCCCACTTTTAAATTCATGGGATAAAAACAGTTTGAATTTTAATGTGGTTTCAAACTGCCCTCTTTCTATCTATACCCAAAATGACCTCAAAAAGGTTTTGAATTTGGGTGAAACTTGGCATGGACATCCTTAGTAAAGTGTAGGAGTTTTCATATGTCCAGCCCATCTATATCACATGTGGGAAATACCACTTTTGCAATGTGTGAGTTTGTTCTCTAATGAGCATGTTGATAATTGTTACTTGCTCTTCATTTGTGTTCATCATTCTTCCCCAAATGAGGTGTGTGGTGTGGTGATGAACACTGCAAATGTGTGTCAAAAACTGAGGCCCTTACACCATGGCGACACACGATTTGCTCCATATACAGCTCGGCTAGTTGAGCAACGCAGTACTTGGTTCTAACAGGAAGGAAATGGGCTGTTATCATCAATCGGTCCACGATAATCCAAATAGAGTCGTAACCTGATTGAGTACGTGGCAATCCGACGATGAAATCCATGCTGATGTCTTCCCACTTCCACTCGGGTACTTTCAATGGCTGCAACAGTCCAGCGGGTCTTTGATGTTCGGCCTTCACCCGTTGGCATGTATCGAATAAGGAAACATATTCAGCTATGTCCATTTTCATACCATCCCACCAATAGCAAGTTTTCAGGTCGTTGTGCATCTTTGTACAGCCGGGGTGTATGTAGTAAGGTGAGTCATGTGTGTCACACCCGGTTTCTCCTATGAACAACCGAGTGAATATCACATGTATGCCAGGATCATTTTCTCATACATGTGATGACAAATAGTGAAGCATCATTTATTACGAGCCAGGTGTTCGAATAAGTCTTACATAGCATATGTCTCGATGGACAATAATAAGTTCATAACATGTAAATAAAATAGCAGCGGAATATTATTCTTGTGGGCTCCGTCACAGGCGTTGCCCAGGGGACTCCATGAACCTAGAATCCTTCTTCGGGTCCGAAGTCTTGGTCATTGAACACCACATCATCCCCTTGACCTGAGCAGCAATTTAAACCAACAAATATGCAAGTTTGAGTACCGTTGGTACTCAGCAAGTGTGGGAAACTTATGTCATGCATGGTTAGAACAAGGGGAGGTTGAACTCATGGTTAAAGCACTACGCAATTAATACCTATCACCTTAGCTTATTAAGCACCTACATTACTACATAGGTGAAATGGTCCCAATCTTCCATCCCATCATCATTACCAAATAACCATAACATCATTTTCAATGTTAAGCTCCCCTCTTAACATCCACAACTTCCAAAGGCATCATCCTATAATCATGAATAAGTCCAAGCCACTCTTGACCGTGAGCACGGCTGTCATGACAGTTTTGACTTTGCAGAGTTTGCACCACTGTACCCACATGTAGTGATTTCATCCCCCGTTGCCGGGTGGACTAAAAGAACCTCCATTATTCCAGTGGCCATGAACCACATTCACACTTCCCAGGTGTGTAGCCACGAGATCACTACGAAGCCTTTACAAAGGGATTCCCGACGAGCATGGGCCCACTGAGGTTTCACCCCTAACAGCATACAAGAGGCTCCAACCCCGCTGCAGTGGCCCCCTCTTGAGCCTTGCGGTTCATATGGTAGTCCAGCTGACACCTATTGCCTGCACCATCCAACACACCCATACTACGCCGGGGATACACCTAATTAATTGGCCAAGCTGCCCCATCTCAGCATGTGGTTGGCACGGTAAAGCCAGGTTACATGCTCCATGAACTGGTCCTTAGGATCCAGGCAAGTACTAAACACAAACCCGAGTCTCGTGCACCCTGCACCAACCAAATCATCCAACTTGCCTTGATCCCTACCTCTACATAACTCATAACATCTCATTCAAGAGTATGGTAAATAAACTGATGATCTCATATCCCCATTATCCCATTCTAAGCATGGCTAAGCACAAGTAATATGAATGTGTGACCTAATAAAGCAAATCCTAACCCAAGTTACATGGAAAACAAGGTAATGCAATTCTAAGGAAACTTCCTAGCATGGGTTTCATATTTCAATTGACAATGCAAATAATTCTATCTACACATCCTAGTATAGGAACAAAGTGGTCAAGGACACTTGCCTTCTTCCTGCTGCTCTGAGAATAGAAAGTCTTGGTCTTGGAAAGGGGGAACTTGCTCTGGGGCAGGTTCTACTCATGCCAATGCACATAGCAAAAGCAAACACAATCCATAAGACATAGTTCACACTTTCACTTCATACAAACCACACATACATACCTATGAAAGTCATTCACATTTCTAAGTGTTGTGGTTACTCTAGATGTGTTGATTTTTAGCCTTCATGCACTTTTAAACATATGTATATGATTTCTATCTTTTGTATTTCAGATTTCTGTTTGCACACTATATATGAATTTCCAATTTGAACAAATTCTTTATATTTAATTAATATACTTCTTAACTACCTAGTTTGCATGGAAGGTAATTTCCTACTCCAAATGGGTTTTCAGATCTTCTACCAATCCTAAACTGAAGTCTTTGGATTGGGAG
Source organism: Neostapfia colusana (assembly GCA_030760725.1). NCBI lineage: Eukaryota > Viridiplantae > Streptophyta > Magnoliopsida > Poales > Poaceae > Neostapfia > Neostapfia colusana. The sequence continues at coordinate 33,102,690 of JASWHV010000009.1, read as the reverse complement.
ACTTCATTTATCATTTTCTAGTCATGCACACCTATTTTCCTATATTTTCCAGATTTGTTTTCTATGACTAAAAGTAAATTTTAATATTAAAGAGTAGGACATATCATCTAAACAGAATAGGTTCTGATCTAAAATATTAAATAATATATTTTGGAACTTCTCCTCTGATGTGAACTAATTTAAATTTATTTTACTAATTTTCAGAATTATTTCCTAACCTAAAAATGTGTCCCTATAACTAATAAATGTGAACAATCAATAAAATAGATTCATTTCAGCTTAAAATCTACTTTTAACTCATTCTAAAGTTTTCCAAGTGCTAGGAGAGTTTAAATTTGAATTTACAATGTGTTTATCTCACCCTTTTAAATTTTAAATCATAATCACATAATCAAATTCCTAAATTTAATATCGTATGGGGTTAAAAAGGTAAACTCACCCCACCACAGGGTCTATTATATTATTTTATAAATTTCTAGGGGTCTAACTACACATAACAGAGGGGTTTTCCTAATTTTTATTAGGTCCAGGGGCTAAAACTGATTTTTAATTGAATTTACATGAATTTCTGAAGTTCCAGGGGCTAGATCAGAAGTTTCCGGGGCTAGCTCGTATTTTCTGAGATCCCCAGGGGGTAGCGCGTAAGAATCCCGGCCTTTATAATGTGGGGCCGACGTGGACCGTCCGATTTAAAACAGACGGCTGAGATTATAACGTCGAACTGGTACGCGGGGGTTTCAGTTCTACCGTGCGATTTAAAATAGACGGCGCACAAGCGGCCACGTCGCCCTGGCCGTACGCGGGCGGCGCTGCTCGGTGGCGCGCGGCGGCGGGAGGCGGTGATCTCGCCGGAAAACTTCGGATCTTCGTCTATTCTTCCAAAAACTGGTATTTCATGGCATAGATCGGTAGAGGGGAGGTCAGGGATCTCACCTCGGGGTTTTTCTTGAGCTCGGAGGTCCTGGAAGGCGGTCGGCGTCGAGGTTCGAGGTGGAACCGCTGCGGTGCTCGTCAAAGCTGTGCCTAGAGCGCAAAGCACCGAGTTTTCTGCACCTGCGTGATTCCCCGGAGGCGGTGGAACACGATCGGCGCGTTAGATCGGAAAATCCGGGCAGAGATCGAGAGAAATCGGTGATCGGAGCTTCGGTTCTCACCGGGAGGAAAACCAGCTGATCGGGTGGGGAAAACGGGGCAATGCCGGTGTTTATATAGACGGGGGAGGGCGGCGTGTCGGTTGTGATCGAGTTTGAGTCGTCCGGGACCAGAATTCGGCTGGGGTTGCGGGTTTCTGGGGGTAGTTTTGATTCGGGAGAGAGAGGAGTCCCGTGATCGGCCGAGCGCGCGCGCGAGGAGGAAGACGACGGTGGGCCCCGTGTGTCAGTGATTGGGAAAAGGGGCGCGCGGCTGCGGGCTGGCGCGGGGGTATGGTGGGCCGGCTGGTGGGTTTCGGCCCACTGGCCGGGGGTTTTGTTTTTTTTTCTTTTTCTTTCCTGTTTTGAGTTGAATTTGAATTTCTGCACCACATGCAATACATCCAAAAATTTTTAAATTCCCCTCTTAACACGTTTTGGGGTGTTACAGCTCTACCCCCCTTAAAAGAAATCTCGTCCTCGAGATTGGTCGCTCTACAAAAACAATTCCGGAAACTGTGCCTTAAGCTCGTCTTCTCGCTCCCATGTCGCTTCCTCTTCTGAGTGATGCTTCCACTGCACCTTGCACATCCGAATTCTTTTATTTCTTGTGAGGCGTTCCATTGTCTCCAAAATCTTGAATGGTTGCTCGGCATAAGTCAGATCCTCAGCTACGTCAATCTCATTCATGGGTAACATCTCTTCGGGCGTCCTCAGACATTTCTTGAGTTGTGACACATGGAATACATCATGCACATCTGATAGGCGAGCCGGCAGTTCTAGTTGATATGCCACTTTGCCTTTCCTCTCCAGAACTTGAAAGGGTCCGATGTATCGAGGTGATAACTTCCCTTTCACCTTGAACCGACGAAGTCCTCTGATAGGGGACACCTTGAGGTAGACATAGTCCCCCACGTTGAAAACGAGCTCTCTTCTCCGTACATCGGCATAGCTCTTTTGTCGGGTCTGTGCTATCCTCAAGTTGTTGCGGATTTCCCTCACTTTTGCCTCGGCTTCTTGTAGCACTTCGGGCCCAAACACTTTACTTTCCCCTGTTTTGTTCCAAAATAGTGGGGTTCTGCACTTCCTCCCATACAAAGCCTCAAATGGTGACATCTTCATGCTAGCCTGATAGCTGTTGTTATAGGAGAACTCTGCATACGGTAAGTTCTTATCCCAACTCCGATTATTTTTTAGTGCACATGCTCTCAGCATGTCCTCAAGGATTTGTTTGGTTCTTTCCGTCTGTCCGTCAGTCTGGGGATGATAGGCAGAACTAAAGTTCAGATGAGTTCCCATGGTTTCATGCAACTTCTGCCAGAACCTTGAGGTGAACTGTGTCCCTCGATCTGACACTATCTTCTTTGGCACTCCATGGAAACACACGATCCTTGACATGTATAATTCTGCCAATTTGGATCCACTGTAGCTTTCTTTCACGGAATGAAATGAGCTACCTTGGTTAGCTTGTCGATAATGACCCATATTGAATCATATCCTGATTGGGTCCTGGGTAGTCCCACTATGAAATCCATACCAATTTCTTCCCATTTCCATTCAGGCACTTTGAGTGGTTGCAATAATCCCGCGGGTCGTTGATGTTCTGCTTTCACCAACTGACATGTGTCACATAGGGCAACATGTTCCGTGACATCTCGCTTCATGCCATACCACCAATACCTGCTCTTGAGGTCATGGTACATCTTCATACTCCCAGGATGAATGGAATAGTATGAATCATGAGCCTCCTTCAAAATCAATTCACGGATCTCCTTTACTTCAGGTACACAGATTCTTTTCCCGTGCCACACCGTACCTTGTTCATCCTCTCTGAACCCAGGGGCTTTATTTTCCTTGATGAGTTCTCTAATCTCTTGTATCTTCTCGTCATTCTTTTGACCATTGCGGATGTCTTTCTCTAAGGTGGAATCCACTTCCATGGCTATGGCTTCACCACTATTCACCAGACATAGATTGAGTTTTATAACCTCTTCATTCAATTCTGTAGGCATGTCCTTCAAGCTTAACCTATTGACCTACACCTTCTGGCTTAAAGCATCTGCCACGACGTTCGCTTTCCCAGGATGATAGTTGATGCCCACATCAAAGTCGTTGATCAGCTCTAACCATCTCCTTTTCCTGAGGTTAAGATCTGGCTGTGTGAAAAAATACTTTAAGCTCTTATGGTCCGTATATATTTCTGTCCTCTTCCCCATCAAGTAATGCCCCCAAATCTTCAACGCGTGTACCACTACGGCTAGTTCTAGGTCATGTGTAGGATAGTTCTTCTCGTGTTTCCGGAGCTGCCGGGACGCATAAGCCACGACATGCCCCTCTTGCATGATAACACATCCCAACCCGTTTCCAGAAGCATCGCAGTACACCGAAAAGTTCTTCTGCATATCTGGCATAACTAGCACTGGGGCTGTTGTCAATCTTTTCTTTAGTTCCTGGAAACTCGCCGCAGTGACTCCCTTCTCCAACAGTTTGGTGAGGGGTCTCGAGATCTTGGAGAAACCCTGGATAAACCGTCGACAATACCCAGCCAATCCCAAGAAGCTTCGAACTTCCCCGACATTCTCTGGGGTCTTCCATTTCTGTACATCCTCGATCTTGGCGGTGTCTACGGAGATTCCTCCCTCCGAGATTATATGTCCTAAGAAGGGAACTCTCTTCAGCCAAAACTCACACTTGCTTAACTTGGCATATAGTTGGTGTTCTCTCAGCTTCTGCAATACCAACCTTAGATGTTTCTCATGTTCTTCTTCATCTTTGGAGAAGACGAGAATGTCATCTATGAAAACCACCACAAATTTGTCCAGATATTCCATGAATACCTTGTTCATGAGATACATGATATATGTCGGGGCATTAGTTAGCCCGAAAGGCATGACGGTGTATTCATACAGTCCGTACCGAGATACGAAAGCTGTCTTGGGAATATCAGTTTGCCTTATCTTAAGTTGGTGGTATCCCGACCTGAGATCAATTTTTTAGAACACACAAGCTACCCTCAACTGATCAAACAAGTCTTCAATGCGGGGTAATGGGTACTTGTTCTTGATGGTTACTTCATTCAAGGCACGGTAGTCTACGCATAACCTTTGGGTTCCGTCCTTCTTGGGCACAAATATCACTGGAGCTCCCCATGGTGAGGAACTAGGACGAATGTACCCCTTCTCTGTCAACTCTCTCAAATGATCCTTGAGTTCTCCCAGCTGCTTGGAGTCCATCCGATAAGGTCTCTTGTATATCGGAGCTATCCCAGGCACTAGCTCAATCGCGAATTCCACTTCACGATCGGGAGGCATACCTGGCAACTCCTCCGGAAAAACGTCTGGATATTCCCTGATAATCCTGATCTCCTCCACTTTCCCCTCAACTTGATTTAAATTAATGTCCCTCCTAGGCTCTTGTATTGTTATCAACTTTACTCTTGTGCCACTAGGGTGAGTTAGTTCCACCGTTCTGTTTCGAACAATGGATGATTCCCTTATGTTTGGTCAACAAATCCATGCCCAAAATAATATCTATCCCTTGTGAATCTATCACTATGAGGTTGGCAGTAAATACTACCCTATTAATGTTTAGATTCACCTTGGGACACACTTGTCGTGTCCTTATTTCTCCACCTGGAGAGTGTACTGCTAGCATATGGTTCATTTGTGTTGTTGCTAGATCATGCTTCTTAACAAACCCTTGGGCAATGAACGAGTGGGTAGCACCAGAATCGAACAACAGAGTTGCAATGTGTAAATTGGCAGGACACTTACCAACTACTACGTCAGGTGCCTCTTGCGCTTCCTCCATGGTCACGTGGTTCACCCGTCCTCGCATCACATTCTGCTGTTGCGGCTGCACGGGCTTCTTCTTTGGGCACTTATGGGCGTAGTGCCCCACTTCACCACAGTTGAAGCATTGCACCCCAACTTTAGGTGCCTGGCCTTTGTTGTCTTGGGGTTGGTTCGGGGGTATTTGTACTGCTGGTCGAGGTTGATATGCGGGGCGAGGCTGCTGTACAAACTGACATTGTGGCTGTGTTGGTGCTGACGGAGGCCTGAAATTCGGATTGTACCCTCTCGGCGCGGAGTAGGGTACCACAGCACGACTCGTCTGCCCTGCGGGTTGCTGCATCAGACGTGGGCGGGTGTTGCTACCCGAGGCTTGGTGTGACCATCCCGCCTTCCTCTTGTTTTCATTTTCCAAGGCCTTTAGCTTCCTTTATACAACAAATGCCCTGTCCACCATCTTTTGGAAGCTTTTATACTCATTGGAGGACATCGCACACTGCATTTCTGCTGTAAGTCCTTCCACAAAGCAGTCCTGTTTCTGCTCATCAGTCTCGATGTCCCGTGGTGCATAACGGGATAGTTGGGTGAATTTAGTGAGGTACTGCCTCACAGTCATGTTTCCTTGCTGCAGCCCCAAGAACTCCATCTTGTTTTTTAGTTCACCCCTTGGTATGTAATGGTTGAGGAAACTGCGCTTGAACTCTTCCCAAGTGATGTTCTCAGGGTCATGATGGGCGGCCATGTAAGCGGTCCACCAATCAGCAGCAGGTCCATGCAATTGGTGAGAGGCAAACAGCACCCTCTCATATCCTTGGCATTGTATGATCCTCATCTTGCTCTCAATGGTCTTTAGTCAATCATCTGCCTCCAGAGGTTCAGCAGCACTTGCAAACTTGGGAGGTTGAGTCCCTAGAAACTCACTCAACATTGATTGGCGTGGTGCAGCTTTTGGAGGTGGAGCTTGGTGCATGTTGGCCACCACTTGAGTCAGGCTCTGGATGAGCTGATTTTGATTTTCAAGCATTTGGTGGATGGGATCAACTCCTTCATGGCGACCACCCCTGTCTTGTCCTCTAGAAATATGAGGGTTGCCGTCCTCATCGTTGTTGTTGGCGGGGTTGGCAGCACGACCCTTTCCTCTTCCGGCCATCTATCATGATCAACCAGATGTTAACTTAAAGTATTACGTATTAACTTCCCAATTTGCTTGTTTTAAACTTAAAATTTTGAGACCTTACTATATTTATATTTTCTGAGGGTTTCATATCTCACGCGAAATAAATGCACTCTTTATTTATAGGGGTTCACACATCAAAGCAAAACAATCCTGAAGACAAGGTTGTGGACAATTGCCCATGGCTTCCACAACTCACGTCACACACCAAATATAATCACACCCTTAACTAAGGTAACGACTCGACTACTCGACATCTGCTAAACTAAGGGAAAGGACTCTACACCACTTGTTTCACTGAGCTGGCTCCTTGGGATCTTCCTCATTATTGCGGCTGCCCTCTGACTCCGCTTTGGGTGGGGAAGCTGCTGGTGGAGAAGTGCGGCGACGCCTGCTTGCCCGACGATCTGGGGAGTCAGGAGTCCATGTGTCATTCACGGTGACACAGAGTTCATTCCCATCTCCTCTTTCTCTCGCCCTCAAGCTGGCTCGAAGCAACGCCTCAGTCTCCTTCAGGGTGTCACGTACATCCTGAAGCTCCTGCTGACACTCCTGCAGTCGAGTGCTGAGCATAGCAGCATCCTCCAAGCACAAGTCCATGTGCTCATGGGAAGTCGCTTGCTGTACTGGCGGGTACTTGTACTCCGTTGTACCACTCTCACGATGGAGGACATACATGTACTCAGTCCTGTCCAGGTGGCGACGATAGATGTGACTCTGACAGGTGATTGCCTCCCAGGTGACATCTTTCTCCGCATCGACCTGTGTCGCTCGACAAGCTGGAGAGTGGTGGATCTTGAGCAGCTGATTTTCGTGGATAATCCACATTTCTAAACTCCATTCTTCCCGCTTCTCATGGATGGTTTGGGTGGAGCTGTATTGTATGATTAGCTTGCCCGTATTGCCGGCGGCTTGGAGCATGCGTCGAAGACGGCGCAGCAAGCCTCCTACTGCCAATCCGTAGGAGAGATACGTCACCGGATGGTTCTCCTCTCTCAGGGCAAGGGCAACTACGGGAACTCTCCCTCCGGTGGACTTGCGAGCGTTGCAGATCATGCGAACCATCTAAAACATAAAGCATTTAACTTAAGTTAGATAAGATTTTAAACAAAAATCCAATTTTGAATAAAAGTTGGGATAAGATGAAGAAAGTGACCCCATTAAATAACACTTTTCAACCCACACCTTGTAAAAATAGTTTTTAAGAAAATAGGGTCCGTAAATACGTCCATTTCTACCTAGGTCCACGTTCCTAGGGGCAACCTTGGCTCTAATACCACTTCTGTCACACCCGGTTTCTCCTAAGAACAACCGAGTGAATATCACATGTATGCCAGGATCATTTTCTCATACATGTGATGACAAATAGTGAAGCATCATTTATTACAAGCCAGGTGTTCGAATAAGTATTACATAGCATATGTCCCGATGGACAATAATAAGTTCATAACATGTAAATAAAATAGCAGCGGAATATTATTCTTGTGGGCTCCGTCACAGGCGTTGCCCGGGGGACTCCATGAACCTAGAATCCTTCTTCGGGTCCGAAATCTTGGTCATTGAACACCACATCATCCCCTCGACCTGAGCAGCAATTTAAACCAACAAATATGCAAGTTTGAGTACCGTTGGTACTCAGCAAGTGTGGGAAACTTATGTCATGCATGGTTAGAACAAGGGGAGGTTGAACTCATGGTTAAAGCACTACGCAATTAATACCTATCACCTTAGCTTATTAAGCACCTACATTACTACATAGGTGAAATGGTCTCAATCTCCCATCCCATCATCATAACCAAATAACCATAACATCATTTCCAATGTTAAGCTCCCCGCTTAACATCCACAACTTCCAAAGTCATCATCCTCTAATCATGAATAAGTCCAAGCCGCTCTTGACCGTGAGCACAACGGTCATGACAGTTTTGACTCTGCAGAGTTTGCACCACTGTACCCACATGTAGTGATTTCATCCCCCGTTGCCGGGTGGACTAAAAGAACCTCCATTATGCCAGTGGCCATGAACCACATTCACACTTCCTAGGTGTGTAGCCAGGAGATCACTACGAAGCCTTTACAAAGGGATTCCCGATGAGCGTGGCCACTGAGGTTTCACCCCTAAGAGCATACAAGAGGCTCCAACCCCGCTGCATTGGCCCCCTCTTGAGCCTTGCGGTTCAAATGGTAGTCCAGCTGACACCTATTCCCCGCACCATCCAACACACCCATACTACGCCGGGGATACACCTAATTAATTGGCCAAGCTGCCCCATCTCAGCATGTGGTTGACACGGTAAAGCCAGGTTACATGCTCCATGAACCGGTCCTTAGGATCCAGGCAAGTACTAAACACAAACCCGGGTCTCGTGCACCTAGCACCAACCAAATCATCCAACTTGCCTTGATCGCTACCTCTACATAACTCATAACATCTCATTCAAGAGTATGGTAAATAAACTGATGATCTCATATCCCCATTATCCCATTCTAAGCATCACTAAGCACAAGTAATATGAATGTGTGACCTAATAAAGCAAATCCCAACCCAAGTTACAAGGAAAACAAGATAATGCAATTCTAAGGAAACTTCCTAGCATGGGTTTCATATTTCAATTGACAATGCAAATAATTCTATCTACACATCCTAGTATAGGAACAAAGTGGTCAAGGACACTTGCATTCTTCCTGCTGCTCTGAGAATAGAAAGTCTTGGTCTTGGAAAAGGGGAACTTGCTTTGGGGCAGGTTCTACTCATGACAATGCACATAGCAAAAGAAAACACAATCCATAAGACATAGTTCACACTTTCACTTCATACAAACCACACATACATACCTATGAAAGTCATTCACATATCTAAGTGTTGTGGTTACTCTAGATGTGTTGATTTTTAGCCTTAATGCACTTTTAAACATATGTATATGATTTCTAACTTTTGTATTTCAGATTTCTGTTTTCACACTATATATGAATTTCCAATTTGAATAAATTATTTATATTTAATTAATATACTTCTTAACTACCAAGTTTGCATGGAAGGTAATTTCCTATTCCAAATGGGGTTTCAGATCTTCTACCAATCCTAAACTGAAGTCTTTGGATTGGGAGACTTCATTTATCATTTTCTAGTCATGCACACCTATTTTCCTATATTTTCCAGATTTGTTTTCTATGACTAAAATTAAAATTTAATATTAAAGAGTAGGACATATCATATAAACAGAATAGGTTTTGATCTAAAATATTAAATAATATATTTTGGAACTTCTCCTCTGATGTGAACTAATTTAAATTTATTTTACCAATTTTCAGAATTATTTCCTAACATAAAAATGTGTCCCTATAACTAATAAATGTGAACAATCAATAAAACAGATTCACTTCAGCTTAAAATCTACTTTTAACTCATTCTAAAGTTTTCCAAGTGCTAGGAGAGTTTAAATTTGAATTTACAATGTGTTTGTCTCACTCTTTTAAATTTTAAATCATAATCACATAATCAAATTCCTAAATTTAATATCATATGGGGTTAAAAAGGTAAACTCACCCCACCACAGGGTCTATTATATTATTTCATAAATTTCCAGGGGTCTAACTACACATAACAGAGGGGTTTTCCTAATTTTTATTAAGTCCAGGGGCTAAAACTGATTTTTAATTGAATTTACTTGAATTTCTGAAGTTCCAGGGGCTAGATCAGAAGTTTCCGGGGCTAGCTCGTATTTTCCGAGATCCCCAGGGGGTAGCGCGTAAGAATCCCGGCCTTTCTAATGCGGGGCCGACGTGGACCGTCTGATTTAAAACAGACGGCTGAGATTATAACGTCGAACCGGTACGTGGGGGTTTCAGTTCTACCGTGCGATTCAAAATAGACGGCGCACAAGCGGCCACGTCGCCCTGGCCGTGCGCGGGTGGCGCTGCCCGGCGGCGCGCGGCGGCGAGAGGCGGCGATCTCGCCGAAAAACTTCGTATCTTCGTCTATTCTTCCTAAAACTGGTATTTCATGGCATAGATTGGTAGAGGGGAGGTCGGGGATCTCACCTCAGGGTTTTTCTTGAGCTCAGAGGTGCCGGAAGGCGGTCGACGTCGAGGTTCGAGGTGGAACCGCTGCGGTGCTTGTCGGAGCTGTGCCTAGAGCGCAAACCACCGAGTTTTCTGCACCTGCGTGATTCCCCCGGAGGCGGTGGAACACGATCGGCGCGTTAGATCGGAAAATTCGGGCAGAGATCGAGAGAAATCGGTGATCGGAGCTTCGGTTCTCACCGGGAGGAAAAACAGCTGATCGGGTGGGGGAAACGGGGCGATGCCGGTGTTTATATAGACGGGGGAGGGCGGCGTGTCGGTTGTGATCGAGTTTGAGTCGTCCGGGACCAGAATTCGGCTGGGGTCGTGGGTTTTCGGGGGTAGTTTTGATTCGGGAGAGAGAGGAGTCCCAGGATCGGCCGAGCGCGCGCGCGAGGAGGAAGACGACGGCGGGCCCCGCGTGTCAGTGAGAGGGAAAAGGGGCGCGCGGCTGCGGGCTGGTGCGGGGGTATGGTGGGCCGGCTGGTGGGTTTCGGCCCACTGGCCGGGGGTTTTGTTTTTTTTCTTTTTCTTTTCTGTTTTGAGTTGAATTTGAACTCCAATTTGAATTTGAATTTCTGCACCACATGCAATACGTCCAAAAATTTTTAAATTCCCCTCTTAACAGGTTTTGGGGTGTTACAATGTGCCTCCTTTAATATCGTGTCACGGATGTGCTTCATGTTAGGCACACAAATCCTTTTACCTAACCAAAGTGTGCATTTCTCGTCTTCCTTGAAGTCCTTTTCTATGCCTTGTCGGATTCTTTCCTTGATTTATTCATCCATTGCTTGGCCATCTCGTATCTCTTCTTCCAGTGAGGAGTTCAGTTCTATCACCTCCATCTCATTCAAGAACCCGAGATGCAACCGTTCGAACTCCTGACGCAGTTCGTGTGGCAGCTCCCGAACCATGAGTTGGTGACATGCTCCTTTTTGGCTCAACGTATCAGCTACTACATTGGCCTTTCCAGGGTGATAGTTGATTCCAACATCATAATCCTTGATGAGTTCCAACCATCGACGTTGCCTCAAATTCAGATCCGCTTGCGTGAATATATACTTGAGGCATTTGTGATCCGTATAGATCTCACATCGGTGGCCAAGGATATAATGCCTCCAAATATTCAAGGCATGTACCACGGCTGCAAGTTCCAAGTCATGTGTGGGGTAATTCAGATCGTGTTTCTTTAGTTGTCTCGACGCATAGGCTACCACTTGTCCTTCTTGCATGAGCACACATCCAAGCCCTTGTCTTGATGCGTCACAATATATGTCGAAGATTTTGCTCACGTCCGGCAATACCAAAACCGGCGCTGTGGTTAATCTCTTCTTTAGCTCCTCAAAGCTTTCTTGACACGCTGGTGTCCACTGAAATGCTTTCCCTTTCATGAGTAATTCAGTCATAGGCTTCGCTATTTTGAAGAAGTCCTTGATGAACCGGCGGTAGTATCCAGCCCTCCCAAGGAAACTCCGAATATCTCTCACATTTTGCGGTTGGTTCCACATTAAAACGTCTCCCACTTTTCCGGGATCAACCGATACTCCTCCCTCGGAGATGATGTGGCCTAGGAACGATATCTCCTTTAGCCAAAATTGACACTTGTTGAACTTGGCATACAATTTATGCTCTCGCAGTTTCTGCAACGTCAACCTCAAATGTTCTTCGTGTTCTTCCTCGCTTTTCGAATACACCATGATATCGTCGATGAAAACCACAATGAACTTGTCCAAGTACTCCATGAAGTCCTTATTCATGATGTACATAAAGTATGCGGGTGCATTCGTTAACCTGAAAGACATAACGATATATTCATACGAACCATACCGTGTTCAAAATGCAGTCTTGGGTATGTCGGAGGGCTTAATCTTCAGCTGGAAGTATCCCGACCGAAGATCAATCTTGGAGAAAATTCGGGCACCTTTCATTTGGTCGAACAGGTCCTCTATATGGGGCAGCGGGTATTTATTCTTGATTGTCATCTCATTGAGAGACCTATAATCCACACACATCCTTTGGGTCCCATCCTTCTTGTATACGAAGAGCACGGGGGCTCCCCATGGTGACGAGCTTGGGCGTAAAAAACCCTTTTCTAGCTGCTCCTGAATTTGCTTCTTGAGCTCCGCTAGTTCATTAGCGGGCATCCTATACGGCCTCTTCTCTATTGGTGCAGTTCCGGTACTAAATCAATGACAAATTCAATGTCCCGGTCAGGTGGCATACCTAGAAGTTCTTCCGGGAACACATCTGAATATTCTTGAACCACCGGAATGCTTTCCAATGTCGCTTCTTCGACGTGGTTCAGCGCTGCCTTCTTGGTTGCTGGTTGGGCTGCCTCGAACTCAATACGAGTACCGTGCTCACTTGTCAACTGCACGATCCTCTCAGCACATTGAATCACTCTGTTATGCTTGCTTAACCAGTCCATTCCAAGTATTATGTCAATCCCTTTGCGAATCCAAGATGATAAGGTTGGCGAGAAAGTCTACCCCCCTTATTTTAATGCTTACTCTCAGACATACTATATTTGTAGGAGCTAGAATTCAGATTTGACTGAAGCGATTTCCCAACTCTATGCATCAAGGTGTATGAACTAAGCAACTTCTTTCATTAATATCAGCCTATATGAGGATATGAACAAGTGCCAAAGCATCTCACATCTCTCTATTATGTGTGGATGTGGACTTTCGCAGAAGCGTTCCACAACTCACACCCAAGCACACAAACATAAGCAATCATCACAAAATTCAGCACACCACTCTTATTCAAGCTACTATGATCTTAACGTTCCTATTATAGATTTATTCAATGGAAATCCTAAACTTAATCATATGAACCGGTGCTGTTCTCGCCGTGTGACGGGGGTGGTCCATACATTGGCGCACGCCATGGTGAGTCAGCAGTCCATGTAGGGTTAGATGACGCTGGTGCTCCATTTGCTCCCGCGTTAGCACGAGTCTCCTCTTGTTTCTCCAGCAAATACAGCTTCTTGCGGAGGTAACAGATCTCTTCTTGTGCGGTTGCGTAGCGGTTTCCTAACTCCACAAGAAACCTCTGAGACTTGTCAGCAGCTTGTGGGTTGAAAAGAGCTGTTACATGGGGTCCAATGATCTCCCTTGTGCCACTCTTCTGACACTAGTGCAGCTCAAAAGTGGTGCCCTCAAGCTGCTCATGGAAGACGTAGCACAGTCAGGTGAGTGCTTCCCATGCAGCATCATTGATAGCTTCTTCCCTTGTAGCTCTCCATGTGGGTGTGAAGTGCCGAGTGACAACCCTACCGTTAGAGAGGATGGTTACGTCAGCCTTCCACTCTTCATGTCCGAGACGAGGGACTTTCTTGAGGAGATACTCCGGGTATAAGCTGCAGCAATCCAGAAATTCTTTGAGCTCCATGGATATGTGTCCTCCTTCCGTTCCGTCGGACCAAAATTCTTGAACTGAATGGTTGGCCCATTCATCTCCTTCATTATTAGTCTCAGCAAGGGGTGGCTGCTCCTCGGGTCATCTCCTCCTGTCATAGCTTCATGAGGCTCCACGGGGTGTAAGCCCGCGTGGAACTCCTCCTGAGGAGCGTACTGCTGTTCTTGTGGATCATCCTCCATATCATCTTCAAATAGTTCCACCTCCTCCGGATCCTCTTCCTCCTGCATATGGTCCAATATGGTCCATCAGACGCCTCAATGGGGTTAAGAGCACTCCCACGTGGTGGTGGGCGAGTTCTTATGCGTGCTGTGCTCCTGGTCACCGGCTTATATAAATAAGACATGAGAAACTTTAGAGAAGGAAGAAATAACTCCAAAACTTCAGAAGCTATGGAGCAAGAAAGCAAAGGTGTTGTTGTCAAAAGAAGAGAAAAGGAGCACCTGAAAATAGCACTTTGCGGTGGCTGAATTGACAAGTAAAGTGCAGCAGCAAGAAATTTTTGAAAGTAACAGTTTAGAGGGGTGTTCCTATATGTTTTAGAGTGTCCATTCTACCTAGGATTGCGTCCTATGGTTAAGTGGCTCTGATACCAATCTGTGACACCCGGTTCCAAAAATAGAACTAAGTGAATGCATATGTGTGCCCAGGATGTTCATCACACATACACATGTAATCCACAAACTGAATTCAGAATATAACCATGAATAAATAGTGTTTAAGTAATTTATTACAATGACTCAATGTCTCACTCATGAATATCTAACTTATTCTTGCAGCGGAAGACTCTGACGACAGCGGAAAGTGACTAAAGACAGCAGGCTCCATCTTCGACTGCACAGGCATGTTGACGGTAGTTCGCACACCTAGTACTCCACATGGTCCTCGAAGTACTCATCTCCTGTAGCTGATGTTTATGTGGTAATGCAAGGGTTAGTACATGTCGTACTCAGCAAGTGCGGGAAAAGTATGACATGTAGCTTACAACAAGGTAGGAAATAAAAAGGCTCATTGCAGCAAGGAAATTTTATTTCACAAACATGATAAAAACAGAAACTATTTATAAGTGAAATTTAGCCCATCATAATCAAGTAAAACAGCAACATTGTTTCATCAATATTCACCATTTATCATGTCTCAACCAGCCATTAATCTTTCTCGAGTTCATCTCATACTAATGAATATTCATAGCCATCTCCTTTTCATATAACCAAAACCAAACTCATTATCATGACTCAAAACAGTCCCAGAACCAATCCCAATGACCATACCACAACCATACCGAATAACCATCCCAAAATTTCCCTCTAATCATGGAAATTGGCCAGGTGCTTGTGACCAGAAGCATGGCTATCATGATAGTTTTACACTCTACAGAGGTGGCACCACTTTACCCACAAGTTCATGATTTCTTCACCCATCGGCGACTGCAGAACCTCCATTATACCAGTACACAACCGTCGGTGTATGGCCAAGAGGTCATAAAATGGCCTTTACAAAGGGGCTACTAGATGTATGGACTCACTGAGGTTTCACCGGCTGGCTCGAATTACCATTCTCCTGTCCACGGGCCCCCTCTTGTGCCATGCAGTTCCCAAGGCAGTCCTCCTCGACTCCCATTCCCCGTGCCATCCACGGTCCATAACAAGCTAGCAACACACCTAAATAATCAGCTAAGCTGCACCCATACTTGGCCTTGTGGTGGCACTGTTTTTCTGGCATATTCTCGCATGAACCGGTCTTTAGATCTACGGCAAGTACCACCATCTCATCCAACAACATTCACGAACCAAAGCTTGCCTAGATCTCCCTGATTCCATGCCCATTAACATCATCAAGTTCTCATCATCATTATTCACATGAGTGCGGTAGCTAGACATGTTTTATTTCAGCTTCCCGTATCCCGTAAGTTAAGCGAAGCAAAAAGGAAAAACGACCATACCCGACTCATCAACTTTCCCGGTGACAAGGATGATTAACAAAGCTAGTAAACTCATATAAAGGGTGTCCCGTCAAGTTGACTCAAGCATACAAGTTTTCACAAACAAAACTGTTTCAAAATGATTTTCGAATCTTTTCTACTTGGTAGTCTAAGTTTCAAAACTTGGGATCAATATGGTCAAGGGGCATTTGCCTTGCTCCCGTGGTTCTTGTTGTTCAAGTGTCTCGAAGTCTTGGTGCTGTAGTTCCTCGTAGATGGCCTCTTGAGCTTGTTCTTCTACTCACGATCACGCACATACAAAATTTACAGCAATCAATCATCATGCACAAGCTTTACTCAAGATGCGATGGGGTAGATGAATGCAAATCCTATGGTGCTGTTTTATTAAACCAGTTTGTACGTGTTCTTGCATGTTTTAACGGGCTTTCATGGGGTTTTATGATGAACAAGGGCGCTGGGATCAAGTGTGGACGTGGTCATGATCTTGACTCAAGATCTAGATCAATTCCACCGTAAAAAACAGATCAAAACACGATCTGTCCAACCGTAAAAGTTTCTGCTCAAAGGGGACCAAGAAAATGGATGTGTAGAAACAGCTGCGACGTCGTAAGATGGGTAATGGTGACCTACCTCACTTCCTTTTGGTGGCAGGGACTTCCTCCTAGCAATGGAAGCAGTGGGGAATTTTTCTATGGAAGATTAGGGCAGGACAGATCGTCAGGCTTCTTCTCCGGCGACGGCAGGACTCGACGGAGCTTAACGGCGGCCAAATTTCGGCAAGGGGGGAAATTGGCGACTTGGCAGCAAGGAAGGGGGCTTGTCAGCAGGGGGACGTCCAAAATATAGAGGATTTCAGCCAGGGGGTGGGGTTTATATTTATAAGGGGGAAAAAGGGAGAGTCCTACTCCAATTGGAGCTCAAATAAGAGTCCTATTCAATTTTTTTTGGATCTTAACAAACTTATCTCTTGTGGTGCGGCAGCCTTGGGATTTTATCCCCAAAATGTGGGGAAAATTCCCCTTTTTGGGAATTGGGGAATTTAGAAATTTTGGGGGAAATTTGGGAATGGCTCATTTCAGCTATCTTTTTCCCATTCCTCACCATTTCTATATCACTTGCTCCATTTCTACATTCCCCTCTCCATTTCTATGTCCCATTCTCCATTTCTACATTCCCCTTTCCATTTCTATGTCCCATTCTCCATTTCTAAATTCCCCTCTCCATTTCTATGTCTCATTCTCCATTTCTACATTGCCCTTCTCCATTTTTATGCCCCATTCTCCATTTCTATATTCCCTTCTCCATTTTTGTGGTTTTTCTCCATTTCTATGGTTCCATCCTACATTTCTATGGTGCTTTCTCCATTTCTATGGTTCTTTCCCCATTTCTATGGTTCTTCTCTCCATTTCTATGGTTCTTTCTCCATTTCTATAGTTCTTTCTCCATTTCTATAGTTCTTTCTCCATTTCTACTTCTTTTACAATGTTTCTCTACATGAAAAATGTATGCAATGCATGGGGATGAATTTTAGGGTGTTACATGATATCTTGGTTTACTCCAAGTCAGAAGAAGAACACATCGAACACTTGCAGGTTGTCCTTCAACGATTGTGGGACCATAAGCTCTATGCCAAGTTCAGCAAATGTGAGTTTTGGATCAGCCAAGTGTCATTTTTGGGACATATCATCTCAGCAGAAGGCATTGGGGTTGACCCAAGCAAAATTGAACAAGTGCTGAAATGGAAAGCCCCCACTTCTGTCCATGAAGTCAGAAGCTTCCTCGGTTTAGCGGGATATTACCGGAGATCCATACCGATCTTCTCCAAGCTTGCTAAGCCGATGACAGAATTATTGAAGAAGGGGACAAAATATGTTTGGACCTCAGCATGTGAAGGAGCGTTCCAAGCATTGGTGAAGCATCTCACAACAGCCCCGGTCTTAGCTCAACCGGATACGACCAAGCCTTTCGAGGTGTATTGTGATGCGTCCGGTATCGGGCTTGGCTGCGTGTTGATGCAAGGAGGACGTGTGGTCGCGTATGGCTCACGCCAACTTTGAAACCATGAGCAGCACTATCTGACTCATGATCTTGAGCTTGCTGCTGTGATTTTGGCGCTGAAAATGTGGAGGCACTATCTCCTGGGGAATATGGTGCATCTCTACACCGACCACAAGAGCTTAAAATATATCTTCACGCAGAAGGAGCTGAATATGAGGCAATGGAGGTGGTTAGAATTAATAAAAGACTATGAGATTGAGATTCATTACCACCCCGGCAAGGCGAATGTGGTTGCTGACGCACTGAGTCAGAAATCACATGTCCATAACCTCACCATTACACCGATGGAAGAGAAAGAGTCAACTTTATACTTGGTTCCATATGGATCACTCTACAACCTTGCTCTCATCCCTACCATTAGGGAGGATATTATTGCAGCTCAGAAGGTTGACAAGGGCATGGGACATCTCTGGAGACAGATAGACAGCGGGGTATCAAATATTTCCGGAAGGATGATGAGGGGAGACTATGGTTCAATAACCACATAGTCGTACCCCGGAATATGGATCTGAGAAATAAGATTCTTGATGAAGCTCACTTGTCTAAGTTCTCCATTCAAGTATGTGGAGTTGTACATTGCAACAATCTTATGCTTGCATGGGGTACCCAAGACCATAGTCTCAGATCGAGGGGCACTGTTCGTGGCTTGTTTCTGGGAGAAGTTGCACGCTGCTTTGGGTACTAAGCTGATTAGAAGCTCCGCCTGTCATCCTCGGACAGATGGGCAAACTGAGAGGGTGAATCAATTGTTAGAAGACATGTTGCGAGCATGTGCCATCCACCACGGTAGAAATTGGAATGATCATCTACCGTTAGCGGAATTCTCGTATAACAACGGCTATCAAGCGAGTATCAATATGGCACCATATGAGGCTCTCTACGGTCGCAAGTGCCGCACCCCATTGAACTGGTGCGAGTCCGGTGAAAGGGTCACGTTCGGAATTGATTTGGTGAACGACGCCAAAGAGCGCGTTCGGATGATTCAAGCAAACTTGAAGGCCGCTCAATCCCCACAGAAAAGTTACGCTGATACGAGGCGTAGGCCGCTGCACTTCGATGTCGGGGAACACGTGTACCTTCGTGTATCTCCGATGAAAGGCGTGCACCTATTCGGCGTGAAGGGGAAACTCACTCCCCTATTTATTGGACCCTATGCCATCACCGAAAAGTGCGGACCAGTGGCATATTGACTAGAACTACCGGCATTGCTCGCTGGTGTTCACAACGTTTTCCATGTTTCCCAACTCCGGAAATGTCTGAAGTATACGGCTACTGTTCCCACAGAAGACATTGGCTAGCTACAACTGGATTTGACTTATGCTGAATATCCGGTGGAGATTATTGATGAGAAGGCTCAGAGCACACATAACCGAACGCTGTGGTTCTACAAGATATTGTGGAGCAACCACACCACTGAGGAAGAGACGTGGGAGAGCGAGGAGTTACTTCGCTCAAACTACCCGGATTTCATGGTGTCTTATCACGGGTAATTCCTCTCACATCTGCGTCCCTTCTTTTGTAATCTCGGGATGAGATTCTTTTAAGGGGGGAGGGATGTAAAAACCCAAGAATTTACTTGCTAGAATGTTCATCACATCACCACACCACAGCTCATTTTTGTGGATAGCTCATGAACATTTTTGAAGAGCATGTAAACACCATCAAGAGGTTGATTATAGGAAGAACTCACAACTCCAAAAAGTAGGAGCTCATACACATAAACATGAGAGGCTGAGCTAACCCTTAGACCCTAAATATTCTTGGGAAAGCTCAGGCCAAATTTCATGCAAATTCAAACCATATTGAGCCACTTTTGAAGACATTTGTAAAAAGGGCTAATTTGAATGCAAATTCAAATTTCAGCTACTTTCATCACTTGAATTCAAAAGTTGACTTCATATTCAAACTCAGAACATTTTTCTGAGTTAGTCCACCAATTTTCATCCTCATTGGAGTTCATCTTGTCGGGAGCTAAATTTGCATTAATTCAAAACTGAATTTGAATTTCAAATTCAAATGTGAATCAAATTTTGCCAAACCAAATTTGTTTGGAGGAAATCAGATTCAACTCATGATTTGGTGGCTAAGTCTATCATTGAAGAGTGAGTAGCTGGGATATTTGCAGCAAGAAATGGCAAAGAATTAGAGGGGAGAGTGTGGGACCCACTGGTCAGTGACTGAGAGAAGAGAGAACCGACTCCAGCCGAGTGCAGCTCGCGGGCGACCGTCGACCCAGCGGAGAGGCCGCCAGCACACTCGGTTTATTCCACCTCACGGTGAAAACCTCGGCTTAAAGTCCAGCACATGAGCTTCTCAGCCCGTTCTCTTCATCCCCGAGTGAAACCAGCTCACCCCGTGCCGTGCATTGCTCCCACTCGCGAGTATTTTTCTGCCGCTCTCTGATCACCAGTGACCGGCTGATCCCGACTGTTTCACGCACCACCACCAGAGAAGAAAAGGTACTCTTGCTTGTGCTGAAGATGTAGGAAAAAGGCGTGCTCCATTTCATGCGGTGTAGAGCGAGAATTTTTAGTTTCTTTCCTCGGAGTGTGTTAGGGTTAGAATCCGGTCGATGGCAATATTCATTGCACAGAGGCATACGCCTGTCAAGCTGCAGCTCACACACGCTCTAGAACACCTAGCACACCTCCTCGATCAAGTAGCAACCAGTTCCATGCAATAGGACCCTAGTTCCACGAGAATTTCGTGCCGGCGGCCGAAAACAGGGCACCTCACCGGTGAGGTCCTAGTTGCATCCGTTTTCATGAGAATCAGTGCTCATATTCGTGATCAGCAAGTCTCAGTGTTGCTCTCACAGCAAACCACATCGAAAAAAATGTAGAGAACACCGAGTTCGACGTCGCCGATGAGCTCCTGGTCGCTGTCACCGTCGCGAGTACTGTTCTGGCCATCGCCGAGCTCTGGTGAGTGCACCAACGTGTTCCTCGGGCAAAGTTTGCACAGGCGATGAGTTTTATTGAAGGCTGGGCAGTAGAACGACCGGCGGCGAGCTCTCCGGCGAGGCACCGCCGCGGTTATCGCGGGTGGCGCGAGGTAGACGAAAGGGTGCGGGCCCCGCGTGGCAGTGCGAGGAAACCGGTCCCGGGATCCGCTGTGGCGCCGGGATCTTGTGCCGCTATGCGGGAAATTAAACGGACCCATGTGTGGCTTCGTTGTCGGGCCGACACGTAGACCTGGGGCCCACGTGCAGGGTTTAAACATTTCTAGGATTTTTAGATTTTTGTTCAAACTTCAACTAGCCATAACTTTTTCTAGGTAGCTCCAAATGTAGTGAACCAAATTTTGTTGGATTCAGCTCTTCGAGTACTATCCAGCAAAACAAGTTTCAGCTCATGAAACTTACTCTTTCGCCAAATTAATTCCCTAAAATTTAAACTGTTGGGAATTTTATCTGGAGAATTCTTTTATGGAAAATTCTGAAATTTGTCTAGGATGTTCATTTGAAAATCCTGGAGTCACAGGAAAAATTTCAGATCCATCCAAGTTCATTATCCCCCCTAATGGTGTGATTAAGAGAACTGCCCTGAGATAATAGAAAAATGTACAGAAACATTTTAAAGATTTTCTCAAATCTTGATTAGGCCACAACTTTCTCTAGGATTCTTCAAATTACATGAGACCAACTCCATTAGAACCATCTCAAACTCTAGTTTCCAGAAAGTAATGGTTGGGTCCATGAAAATCCCTGGAAATCCATAGAAGCTCTAGTAACGACCATTTATACTTTTATTTGTGCAGAGCTCAAATGTGCTTTGATTCAAATGAAATTTGGTCAAGTCTCTTAGTAGGTTCTCACCAAGCCACAGTAAATATTTCAGAGTCAAAGGGATGTCTAGATAGAGTTATGGTTTTTTATATACTAAATTCCACACATTGCATTTAAATTGACATATCGATTAAATTGCTTACGTGTAGTCGCTGAAGGCGAAGAGACCCCGGAGGTTCTGGACTTTCTACTTCTGTAGGAAACACTAACACCTGAGCAGCAGCAACAAGGCAAACCCCGGTTTGCATTGAACAAATTTTTAAAGTTTTGCTTTATATACACTTAGTGTGAAGTATATGTGTGCATTAGGTGTAGGATCGATGAAACCCCAAATGCATAACCAGGTCATGCCAAAAAGAGTGAGGGTAGTGTCTAAGTCCTCGAGTAATTTATGCTCTGCTTAATGTGTATAGACTTCGGTACAAGTCGAGTAGTTGGAATCTACTCGCGAGTATAGGATTTGGGACACACGGGATTGGTTCGAGTTGTGAGAAAATTTTTAGTAAGAATAAATGGAGACTAGACAGGGGCTAGGACGTAGCAGGAGGAAGTCTTTTGTGCGTAGCCCTGTCCGTGTCGATTGAGGACTGATCCATGTGCAGCCCTGCTGAACAAGTTTGAATGTACCGAAGGTATATCGGATATATGGGCTCCGATAAACTGATGTAACCTATACCTCTGGGCATCGAGGCATAACGCACCAATTTATAGGTGTAGGTTGAGGGCAGCAAGGTGGAAATCCGCTAACGGGCATAGAGAGATGCTCCGTGTAGGGAACCTCCTGTCCGTTTGGGTGCGACCGGTTAGACGTTTGGACTGTTTGGTGAAAGGTTGTCCCGTACGACATCGAGTGAGTGTGCTGTGCAGCTCCACGGGTGGGCATACGTGACGTGCTCTTCGGGTATCCCTGCAGGTGTATATCGAGCCGATTCGCCATCCCTCATGGTTAGTAGTACCGCTTGTTCACTGCGTCATGACGTAGGTTAATATATGAAATGTTGTGATTCAATACCGCTGATATGAATAAGTTGTATTGCTACATGTGTGCCACCAAATATTGCTCACTAAATTTCAGATTCATGAACCGTTAACTTGTGGCGAAAACATGAACTAAGGATGAACTTGTAGGCGTGTCCTCTGCTGCAATTTACCATCCTATATTGGTTATGACCTGCATGTATGTAAGGGCCTCAGTTTTTGACACCCATTTGCAGTGTTCATCCCCACACCACACACCCCATTTGAGGAAAAATGATGAACACAAATAAAGAGCAAGTAACAATTATCAACATGCTCATTAGGGAACAAACTCACACATTGCAAAAGTGGTACTTCCCACAGGTGATATAGATGGGCTGGACATATGAAAACTCCTACACTTTGCCAAGGATGTCCATGCCAAGTTTCACCCAAATTCAAAACATTTTTGAGGTCATCTTGGGTGTAGATAGGAAAGGGGCAGTTTGAAAACATATTCAAATTCAAACTGTTTTCACCCACTGAATTTAAAAGTGGAAGGCATATTCTTGCTCAGCACATTTTTGTGAGCTCACACACCAATTTTCACTCCATTTGGAGTTGATCTTGACATGAGCTAAGGGGGAGAAATTCAAACTTTATTTGAATTTCAAACTGCACTTGTGCTGAAATTCATTCAAACCAAACCTCATTTGAACTTTGATCAATTCAAATGGCTCTTGGGTGAATAATTTGAGTTGCCAAGGGTAGAATAGGGTTCACTGTTTACCACAGCTGTTAGGAATAAATTTCAGAGGTTAAAAGAGGAGTGGGACCCACAGGTCAGCCTCAGCCTCAAAGCAAACCGACTGAACCACAGTTCAGTCGGTTCCCGGCTGTTGTGCGCGCGCGCCACCGAAGGGGCCGGCCGGCGCCAGCTCCTGCTGCGTGCCCCAAGCCGGAGGCCAGCCGGCCGAGCTATTTATTCCCTCCCCGGCGTGCCTCAGTCACCATTTCCCCGAGCTACCGACGTGCGCGACTGTTTTTCCCACTGCCATCGCCGCCGCTCGAGTTCCTGCTTGATCAAGCCGATCGCAGCTCCCTCTTTCCATTCCAAGGTCCCAGCAAGGTACTAGCAACCATCCTCCATCCTTCCCATTGATAGAAATCGATTGAAACCGAGTGATATCGGCTGTGCCGAAAGATCAAACTCGGAACTGGAAACCGCCGCACCTCGGGCTCTCGTGGACAGCCCAACCTGGGCGTTGTCACGCCCGAGCCAAGGCACCCTTGGACGCGCAAGTGATCGGTGCTGCTCATCCCCGAGCCACAGCTCGAGTGGTTGCTCACCGGCGGCGAATTTCCACTTTTCCCCTTTCTGTGTGCAGAACGACCCTCGGGTACGATTCTGTTTAATTCGTGCTCTAGAAAGGATTAGAGGGCCTCAGGCCACTCCCACACGAACTAGACACGGTGACGTACAAGTTGCCTTCACAACTCTGGGCCGGAGAACTTCTGTGCCCGGCGTAATTCAAGGTCTACTAATGGCGGAACGCACGGGGGGTATCGGGCGCACGGTGAGGACCTATTTCGGGCCTTCCCCGAGCTGCCCCGAGTTCATGTCGACCTTCTCTGAGGTCCACTGATGCTCCCCGACCGGTTTCCCAAGTAGCTGAGGCACTAGGAGCATCAGCCGACATGGCCGAAGTCGTTCCGATATGGCGGCTCGTCGCCGACCATGCTCCGGCCGTTGTCATGAGCAGCTGACCCTCGGATCATGTTCCCCAAGTAAAAGTAGGCAGGGGCGGCCAGAATCAAGAAGTTTGAAGCTGTACAGCAGCCGGCGGCGAGCTCTCCGGCGAGGTCCCTCGGCGGCGGAGCGCGGGTGTCGCGAGGTTGAAGAAGGGGGTGGACCCCAGCTGTCAGCGGCCGATATTTTGAATCGGGATCCGGCTGCGGCCGGGATCGGGTGTGCTGGCGCGCAAAAGCCTTGTGGGCCGCGGTGTGCTGTCGCTTCGGCGTGCGACGCGTGTCTCCTGGGCCCACGCGCGAGTTTAAACTTTTCCCCGATTTTCAGATTTCCTTCAAACTTCAAATCCTTATAACTTTGGCTAGAAAGCTCCAAATTGAGTGAACCAAATTTTGCTGGATTCAGCTCTTTGAGTACTTTCCAGAAAATCAAGTGTCACTTCATGAGATTCCTTAATTCTCCAGAATTAATTCCTTAAAGTTTAAACTGTTAGGAATTTTAACTGGAGAATCATTTGGAGGAAAATCCTGAAATTTTGCTGAGTAGTTCACCAAAATATCCTTGAACTACCATAAAAATTTCAGATCCATTTGAGCTCATTTAGTCCACCTAATGGTGTGATTAGTAAAACTGTTCCAGAGAAAATAGAAAATGTTCAGAAACATTTTCAGAATTTTCTCTGAAATTGTTTAGCTCATATCTTTAGTTAGAGACTTCCAAATTAAGTGAGACCAATTCCATTAGAACCCTCTGAAAATCTAGTTTTCAGAAAGTCATAGTTTGTTTCATGAAAATACCTAGAACACCCTAAAAGCCTTTAATTAAGGTCAAGGACATAATTATTTGTGGAGGGCTCAAATGAGCTTTGCTGCAACTAAAACTTGACCAAGTCTCTGTTTAGGTTGTAACCAAGCCACAGTAAAAGTTTCACAGTCATTAGGTCTATCTAGTAAAGGTTATAGACTTCACAACTTCAAAGTTAATACAAAAGCATTTAATTAATACATACATTGTTCTTATCATGTAGTCGCTAAGGTCGAGGAGGAACCCGAAGTCCTAGACTTCGTTACTCCGGAGGAACAGCTAGCCTACGACCAAGAGCAGCAAGGCAAGCCCCGGTTTGCATTAACCATTTTATAAATTTTTATTGTTTTGAGCACATACTTGTTTTCTTTATGTTGTGCATCAGAGTCTTGTTTGGAAACCCCACTGCATAGCCAAGAAAACCATGGGTTGGGGTTTAGGATTGCAAACCCCGTTAGCCACTGCATTGCTAGGATAGAGTAGGATTCGGTACAAGTCGAGTAGTTGGAACTACTCGCGAGAATAGGCTAGAGGCACATTGCTCGGGTAGAGATAGCACATGATACACATGGCAAGAAAATGAGACCGAGCGGAGAGTAAGGGCAGCAGGACTTTGGGGCCTGTGTGCTGTAGCTCCGCTTGTGTCGATTGAGGACCGAGCCGTGTGCGGGCCTGTTGAACAAGCTAGAACAGTACCGAAGACCTACCGGCTATATGGGAACCGGGAAACTGATGTAACTCGGGTAGCTGGGTATTGAGGCATTGCCCGTCGTTCAGAGGGTAGGTTGAGAGCTCGAGGTGTAAATCAGCTGGCGGCACAGAGATGCGCGTGCAGGGACCTCTTGCTCGGGACGATGGGACCGGTTCAATATTTGGCTAACGGGTGAAAGGTAGTCGCGTACGGCGTCCGTGATGGTTGTTGTAGGCAACATCGAGTACGGGCGTACGTGACGGGTTGTTCGGGTAACCCTGCAGGTGTAAATCGATTATAATCGCCGTCCCTCGCGGTCAGTGAGTACCACTTGTTCACTGTACCGTGACGTAGAAAGAACAGGCTAGTTACATGTTAAAATGTTGCTGATTGAAAGTTGGATATTGATTGTTAATGATATGTTGTAGCTTAGTGCTAACTAAAGTTCTTTTCAACTTTGGGCAAAGTACATGAGAGAAATGCGTTTCTTGTTTGATTGCAGCTCTCTCATGTGCCTTAGCGTAAAGTTCTCCACAACCTGCTGCTAAAACTTGAAAGTAAGGTTCTACTAATTAGGCGAGTCCTTGCAAATGATTTTTACCTCATGCAACCCATCACCCTCATGTAGAAGTTTCATGTTTAGGTGAGACGGGTCAGACTTGCTGAGCCTTCGTGCTCACTGCTTGTGTTTGAAGCTTTTGCAGGGTTCTATGAGGAAGGGACTCCCGAAGAGGAGACGGAACCCCAGGAGGGGAACCCCGTCGAGTGGGAGTCGTGCACGCCGCAGAGTTAGTGTGCGAGTGTGCTAGCAAGGACACGTTCGAGGGCTGAACGTGCACTTGATGCTTAGTCTACGCCCGCGAGTGTGGACTAAACTTATTTTGATGTAAACATGTTAATAAACTTGTTTATGTAATAAAGCTTCCGCTTCCGCTTTGTACCTTTGACGTGTGTTATACGGTGTTGTGCAACGCAGCACCCCTCAGCGTGATCCTGGCTCGACAGGACCAGTGGGGTCGTGTCAGCGTGGTATCAGAGCTCGCTTGAGGTTTAACACAGTACAAAGGTCTTCTTTTTCAAAAATCCAGTGAGGAACGAGTTAGTAGCCCGTATAAGGATGTTATTAGTATATAGAAAGTGGCTTATTAACTTATTTGTTATGTCGGAAAATCGTGCATCTCGGGACGTTCATGTCTTGGGGGGTGCACGTAAGCGCTGTCCACCAGTGCGCACAAGCTGAAGGGTGGAGCCCCACGGGTGGCAGGTAACCCGACCCGCTTTGATATCCTCTACGACTCTTCATGTCGTTTGGGGTATTCGAGCAACGTCTGTCCCTGGCGTGCGTGGTGCAACATGGGAGACCCCGTCACGTGGTCTGAAACGTGAACACGTAACTCAAGGCGTGTTTGGCTTGAGAACATCCGGGCGAGTAATGACGGCCGGGTGTACAAACTGTATGGATTCCGGGCTCGGTGTGCAGCCGAGTCTGATGATTGTTTGAGTTTCTGCAGGTAGCCTTACCACGAAACGGTAGACGTGTAGCATCCGTGTGCGAGTGACGAGTAGTGCCACTGAACTAACGAAGCCGGCTAAATCCGGTATAGGTTTTTCCTTTGTGAGGACGTAGTACCGACATAATCTGGTGACGCCTCGACGTCACACCCAACTAAATGAACAACTTCATTTAAAAACTTGAAGGTTTTGATCCAAAGTAGTAAAACTTGATGTAACTCCTTCCCTTGAACAGGATATTCAAAGTTAATAAATTTTCAACTTATAGGATGTTAAGGACAGAGCACTCTGTTTTCAGCTAAATCAAGGCTGAAGTTAATCAGAGGTTAGAGGTTGAGTTCTTTCGAGGTTGGGGTCGTATGATACATTTCTGGAAAGCTTTGGAGGAGCTTTACAACTTTTCTGTTGAGTTCCAGAGGTGTTTCATCCCTTAACCACTCGAAAAATGCAGTAGAGTTGAAACTGTCCAGAAAACAGGACGGAGCAAAGACTCTCTGTAGACTCTCTGTAAATTAAGCATAACTTCCTGCATAAAAATCCAAAAATAGAAAATGAGGTGGTTCTGGGAAGCTTATGAGATGGGTTACAACTTTGTAACAGGAAGTTTTGTCAGATTAGGAACAGAATTAACTGGAATTCTTGGATCAAATCAGTACCTAAGGCAGGGAGGTGCTGTCCAATTGTTCCCAGAAATTCTGTTAACTTTGACATCTCATAACTTTTGAACCAGAGCAGATCTTAGGCCAACCAAATACTTTCTGGAAAGATATTGAAGTTAACTTTAACTTTGATGTTGAGCTCCAGGACTGGTTTTGCTTTTAACCTGGCCTAAATCAGATTGATATGGAAACTGGTCAGGGCTGTCATGGGAACAGCAGATCAGCAGTCAAATTTGTTTAAAAATTTGAACTATGTTTCCAAGTGTTAAGGGTTCAATGACATATCTTATGTTATAACTCAATGGTTTACTGTTTAAATAAATATTTGACATTTCTCAAATATATTTTTACAGATGGCAGCAGATAAACGGTTGGAGAACGGGTGGGTAGTTTCCCACTGCTCTGACCGTAGCGGCTACCCGGGAGCATTGTGGCTAATGCTCCAATATTTCGGGTACAACCAGATGCCGCAATACTTCGCCAAGGAAGAAGGCGAAGAGGGGAACAAGACGTGGACGATCCATGTCGAGGTTCCTGCAGGGCCTACACCACCCGGTTGGGTGCCATTCACCGTCACGGTGAGAGGAAGACAACCGGAAGGGATGTGGCAAGTGGCAGCCCGTGACACTATGTCACGTTTCTGCCAACTACACGTACAGGCTATGGAGGGAACTCCATACGCACTCGTTCCGGTGGAGGGACGAGCTCAGCATGTGTGGGAAGAGAGGTACCTAGAGGCAACAAACCCGAGTTGCCCAAGGTACAACCCCGCGGAGGCAAATCTCAGCCTCCAAATGAGGGCGGGAAACGCTGTGATGGACAGCCAAGCTGTTCATACGGAGCATCTCGCCACCAAGCTCAAGGAGAGCACAAGCCGTGGAGATCATTTTGAGAGTGCTCACAGTGCACTCCGCAATGTGCTCCTTCCGACGATCAAGCGACTGAATGAACAACACAATCAGTTGCGTCGTCTGAAGAAGGCAAAGAAGAAGAGCCGTGTTGACATTGCGGCGTTGCAAGAGCTGGTGCAGACCCTAACCCAGCAGAATGAGGACCTTGCTCAAGAGCGGGACGACGCTATTGAGGAAGGACAAGGCTGGGAAGAGGACTACAACCAGGCTATGGACGAGGTGCATGCATTGCAGGACCTCGTGCCCCCGGTATTGGGCGTACCGGTAGTCTTGGGTCTTCCAGCCATGGGAGAACCTGGAATGGGAGAAGAGGTTGTAGACCCCGAGCCACCAGCAGAGGTACCGGAGGAGGACGACCCACAGGAGGTCGAGTTCTACTCCGAGTAGGGGGTTACGGTTGCCAAGTAGGGCAGCTAGGGTAGCGTAACCCAACTTTTGTAATCGGTGACATGTCGTGTAGACAGTAGCGTATGTATAGGTAGTGACGACATGAGCACGACTTCTCGGAGATCCGAGAATAATGTATCTTGTATAAAGTTTATGCTTTATCAATATATGTGAATGTTGTGCAAGTTAATCATGCGTCGCTTCAATACTTACTCCTGTTTATGGAATTTTGAGTAAGACATGTGCTAATTGCTGCTGTGTTGAATTTCAGAATGACGCGTACTCGTGCCAACCCCGATGTTGGAGGTACTAGCCAAGGGGGAGAGACCTCCCAACCACCTCCCGAGGACTCCTCGGGACAGCAGCAGCAACAGCAACAGCAAACACCGCCACCGCCACTGCCAACGGTTACATTGGCCGACATTGTCGCGGCAATGGCGGGTTCACATCAGCAGCATACAGAGCTGCTGCAAACGTTAATTGCGAATACGTCTCGCCCAGAGAGACGTCAAGATCGTGAGGAGCGCCAACAGAGCTCCTACTCTGACTTCCTGGCGACTCATCCCCCTGTATTCTCAAGGGCGGATGAACCACTTGACGCGGACAACTGGCTCCGCGCCATAGAGATGAAGTTCGGGCTGCTCCAAATCAGCGAGCAGCGCAAGACTCAGTTCGCGGTCCAGCAGCTCCAAGGATCCGCGAGCGCGTGGTGGGCCAACTTTTGTGCTTCACAACCCACCGACCGAGTGATGACCTGGGCGGAGTTCCGGACGGCCTTCCGGGCCTATCATATACCGCCCGGTTTGATGAAGAGGAAGACGCAGGAATTCCTACACCTGCAACAAGGGAGCCGGAACGCGCTGGAGTACTCCAGAGCGTTCAACGATCTCGCACTCTACGCGTCGTATCACGCAGATACGGACGAGAAGCGGCGGGACCACTTTTACCAGGGGCTTAACCCGCTCCTGAAGGACAAGCTGGCGATGTTCAATCGCGGCAGCCTCAACGACATAATTGATGCTGCGATTGTTCAGGAAGACTCCGGCAAGGAGTTGGCGGCGGCAGAGCGAAAGCGAAGCGCGCCGCAGAGCAGCGGAGAAGGAGGCGGTCCTTCTCAGAAGTTTCGGATGGTGAATCGCCCACCATCAGGTCCGCGCTGGCAGCCACCACAGCGGTCGATGCCGTTCTGCGGTCGGCCGTATTCTTCACCGGCATTCCGGCCGGCACTGCCAGCACCACCGCAACAACAACAGCAGCAGCGGGCGATGCCGCGTGCGTTTGCACCTCCGCAACGCATGCCGGGCTTTCGTCCACCAAGTACTCCACCAGCAGCGGCCACATGTTACAAGTGTGGTCGTCCAGGACACTTCGCGAGCAGTTGCCCGGAGAGGCAAGGCGGCGGAGTGGTACCACAGTTTCCGGGGAGGAATCAACCCCGGAACCCTACTAATGCGCGGCGGGCAAACCCTAGGCCCGGTACTGTCCACCAGCTTGCCATTGAGGACGTGCCGGAGGGCGAGCCAATCCTTGCGGGTATGTTCCAACTCCACCAGCATCCCGCTATAGTACTATTTGATTCAGGCGCCACGCATAATTTTATTAGCCAAGCTTTCATTGCTAAACACAGCTTGCCAATACTACCCACCGATAGTCCATATTTAATTTGTTCACCGGGTGGGAAGATTTCAGCAAGCGTAATGGTCTCCAAAGCACCATTATGCTTAGCGGGTAGAGTGTACCCCACGTCTCTCATTATCTTAGAGGGACAGAAGGTCGATGTCATCCTAGGGATGTCGTGGTTAAACCGCCACGGCGCTGTTTTAGACACCGTCCTCCGAGTCGTGCACTTAAACTCAGGAGTGCACGGTTCTCACTCATTATTTCTGGACAGTCCAGAAATAAAACTTCCAAGTGTCTATCAAGCCACAACCATCAGATTGGAAGACATTCCAGTGGTCCGAGAATTCCCTGATGTATTCCCGGATGATTTGCCGGGGATGCCACCCGATAGAGAGGTGGAGTTCAAGATTGAACTTGCACCGGGAACCATGCCAATATCCCGAAGGCCGTACAAGATGGCGCCCAAGGAGTTGGCTGAACTGAAGACTCAGCTCACGGACCTTCTGGAGAAGGGTTTTATTAGGCCGAGCTCCTCGCCATGGGGCTGTTCGGCATTATTTGTCAAAAAGAAGGATGAAACGTTGCGGCTTTGCGTGGACTACCGTCCATTAAATGCCGTAACCATCAAGAACAAGTACCCGTTGCCACGGATCGACATGTTGTTTGAT
This sequence comes from Neostapfia colusana, assembly GCA_030760725.1. NCBI lineage: Eukaryota > Viridiplantae > Streptophyta > Magnoliopsida > Poales > Poaceae > Neostapfia > Neostapfia colusana. The sequence goes on along the minus strand of JASWHV010000009.1, from coordinate 33,071,367 downwards.
CAGTTGGTCGAAGCAAAGGTCTTTTCCAAGATGGATTTAAGATCCGGGTACCATCAGATTAAGATCAGGGCTGAGGACATTCCAAAGACAGCTTTTTCGACAAGGTACGGACTTTATGAGTACCTGGTCATGTCCTTTGGCCTCACCAATGCTCCAGCTCACTTCATGTACTTAATGAACTCGGTGTTCATGCCGGAGCTGGACAAGTTTGTCGTGGTCTTCATCGACGACATCCTGGTATATTCCAAGTCGGAGGAAGATCACAAGAAACATCTGCGTATAGTCTTGCAACGGCTGCGGGATCACAAGTTATACGCAAAGTTCAGCAAATGCGAGTTTTGGATATCGCAAGTGCCTTTCCTCGGGCATATCATCTCAGCGGAGGGTATCGCTGTGGACCCGAGCAAAATCACGCAAGTGCTGAATTGGAAATCCCCGAGAACTGTTCATGAGGTACGGAGTTTCCTCGGACTCGCGGGATATTATCGGAGGTTCATTCCGAACTTCTCGAAGATTGCCAAGCCAATGACAGAGCTGCTGAAGAAGGCTACCAAATATGTTTGGAGTCCAGCATGTGAAGCAGCATTCAAGGCTTTAGTCAAGCACCTGACATCAGCACCGGTTTTGGCGCAGCCAGACACAACAAAACCGTTCGATGTGTACTGCGATGCATCCGGCATTGGGCTCGGATGTGTGTTGATGCAAGACCGAAGGGTGGTCGCGTATGGGTCACGGCAGCTTAGGAATCATGAGCAAAATTATCCAACTCACGACTTGGAGCTCGCTGCCGTGGTACTTGCACTGAAAATGTGGAGGCACTACCTACTCGGTAACCTCGTACATTTATATACCGACCACAAAAGCCTCAAGTACATATTCACTCAGAAGGAGCTGAACATGAGGCAACGAAGATGGTTAGAACTGATAAAGGATTACGAGATAGAGATCCATTATCATCCGGGCAAGGCAAACGTTGTGGCAGACGCGCTAAGCCGCAAGTCACACGTCAATAATCTGACCATCACACCGTTGGAAGAGAGCGAACCACCACTACATGTGATTCCACATGGAGCTCTCTACAACCTAGCTTTGATCCCCACCATCCGTGAAGAGATAGCGGCAGCCCAGAAGAATGACAAGGGCATATCACATTTGCGGAGACGTGTAGACAGTGGGGAGTTGAAATGTTTCCGGAAGGACGGAGACGGCGTCCTATGGTTCAAGGACCGGATCGTCGTACCCCGAAACCCGGAGTTACGGAAGAAAATCTTTGATGAGGCTCACTTATCAAAGTTTTCTATTCACCCCGGCAGCAACAAGATGTATCAAGAACTCAGAAGCAAGTTTTGGTGGACACGGATGAAGCGAGAGACTGCAAAATACGTGTCCGAGTGTGATACATGTCGACGGGTGAAGGCAGACCACATGCGGAAACCGGGACTGCTGCAACCACTGGGCATTCCTGCCTGGAAGTGGGAGGACGTGAGCATGGATTTCGTCGTCGGTTTACCCACCACCTTACAGAAACATGATTCTGTGTGGGTGATCATCGATCGGCTCACCAAAGTTGCCCATTTCATCCCGGTCAACACCAACTACAACGCCAAGAAGTACGCTGAACTGTACATCTCACGGATCCTATGCTTATACGGCGTACCCCGTACTATCGTATCGGACCGGGGCACTTTATTTGTGTCCCGTTTTTGGGAGCAGCTCCACGCTGCCTTGGGGACGAAGCTGATCCGTAGTTCAGCCTACCACCCGCAGACGGATGGGCAAACGGAGCGGGTAAATCAAATCTTAGAAGACATGCTACGAGCTTGCGCTATCGACCACGGCAAGAACTGGGATGATCACTTGCCGTTAGCCGAGTTCTCGTACAACAATGGGTACCAAGCCAGCATCAAGATGGCGCCCTACGAGGCGCTATACGGGAGAAAATGCCGCACACCATTGAATTGGTGTGAGTCTGGCGAGAGGGTTACCTTCGGGATTGATCTTGTCAACAACGCGGAAGAAAAGGTTCGATTAATTCAAGCGAACCTAAAAGCCGCTCAATCCCGACAGAAACAGTATGCGGACCGGAGGAGGCGCCCATTACAATTCGAAGTTGGAGATCACGTATACCTACGAGTGTCTCCAATGAAGGGCGTAAACAGATTTGGGGTGAGAGGAAAGTTAGCACCCCGATTCATCGGTCCATTCCAGATTACCGAAAGATGTGGATCGGTGGCATACCGGCTAAGATTACCAGAAGCACTTTCCGGTGTGCACGACGTCTTTCACATTTCCCAGCTGAGGAAGTGTCTCAAGCTATCAACTACCGTTCAGCTGGAAGACATTGAAGAACTGCAACCGGATCTCACCTATCGGGAGGAACCGGTGCAGATTATTGATGAAAAGGCCCGAACCACACGCAACCGTACGTTGTGGTTCTACAAGGTTCTGTGGAGTAATCACTCCATGGATGAAGCGACATGGGAGAGCGAAGAATTCCTTCGCACTAACTACCCCGACTTTCTCACGTCGCATATCCGGTAATTTTTCCACCGTCCTCTCTCTCATTTTCACCTTATAATCTCGGGACGAGATTCTTTTAAGGGGGGAGGAATGTAAGGGCCTCAGTTTTTGACACCCATTTGCAGTGTTCATCCCCACACCACACACCCCATTTGAGGAAAAATGATGAACACAAATAAAGAGCAAGTAACAATTATCAACATGCTCATTAGGGAACAAACTCACACATTGCAAAAGTGGTACTTCCCACATGTGATATAGATGGGCTGGACATATGAAAACTCCTACACTTTGCCAAGGATGTCCATGCCAAGTTTCACCCAAATTCAAAACATTTTTGAGGTCATCTTGGGTGTAGATAGGAAAGGGGCAGTTTGAAAACATATTCAAATTCAAACTGTTTTCACCCACTGAATTTAAAAGTGGAAGGCATATTCTTGCTCAGCACATTTTTGTGAGCTCACACACCAATTTTCACTCCATTTGGAGTTGATCTTGACATGAGCTAAGGGGGAGAAATTCAAACTTTATTTGAATTTCAAACTGCACTTGTGCTGAAATTCATTCAAACCAAACCTCATTTGAACTTTGATCAATTCAAATGGCTCTTGGGTGAATAATTTGAGTTGCCAAGGGTAGAATAGGGTTCACTGTTTACCACAGCTGTTAGGAATAAATTTCAGAGGTTAAAAGAGGAGTGGGACCCACAGGTCAGCCTCAGCCTCAAAGCAAACCGACTGAACCACAGTTCAGTCGGTTCCCGGCTGTTGTGCGCGCGCGCCACCGAAGGGGCCGGCCGGCGCCAGCTCCTGCTGCGTGCCCCAAGCCGGAGGCCAGCCGGCCGAGCTATTTATTCCCTCCCCGGCGTGCCTCAGTCACCATTTCCCCGAGCTACCGACGTGCGCGACTGTTTTTCCCACTGCCATCGCCGCCGCTCGAGTTCCTGCTTGATCAAGCCGATCGCAGCTCCCTCTTTCCATTCCAAGGTCCCAGCAAGGTACTAGCAACCATCCTCCATCCTTCCCATTGATAGAAATCGATTGAAACCGAGTGATATCGGCTGTGCCGAAAGATCAAACTCGGAACTGGAAACCGCCGCACCTCGGGCTCTCGTGGACAGCCCAACCTGGGCGTTGTCACGCCCGAGCCAAGGCACCCTTGGACGCGCAAGTGATCGGTGCTGCTCATCCCCGAGCCACAGCTCGAGTGGTTGCTCACCGGCGGCGAATTTCCACTTTTCCCCTTTCTGTGTGCAGAACGACCCTCGGGTACGATTCTGTTTAATTCGTGCTCTAGAAAGGATTAGAGGGCCTCAGGCCACTCCCACACGAACTAGACACGGTGACGTACAAGTTGCCTTCACAACTCTGGGCCGGAGAACTTCTGTGCCCGGCGTAATTCAAGGTCTACTAATGGCGGAACGCACGGGGGGTATCGGGCGCACGGTGAGGACCTATTTCGGGCCTTCCCCGAGCTGCCCCGAGTTCATGTCGACCTTCTCTGAGGTCCACTGATGCTCCCCGACCGGTTTCCCAAGTAGCTGAGGCACTAGGAGCATCAGCCGACATGGCCGAAGTCGTTCCGATATGGCGGCTCGTCGCCGACCATGCTCCGGCCGTTGTCATGAGCAGCTGACCCTCGGATCATGTTCCCCAAGTAAAAGTAGGCAGGGGCGGCCAGAATCAAGAAGTTTGAAGCTGTACAGCAGCCGGCGGCGAGCTCTCCGGCGAGGTCCCTCGGCGGCGGAGCGCGGGTGTCGCGAGGTTGAAGAAGGGGGTGGACCCCAGCTGTCAGCGGCCGATATTTTGAATCGGGATCCGGCTGCGGCCGGGATCGGGTGTGCTGGCGCGCAAAAGCCTTGTGGGCCGCGGTGTGCTGTCGCTTCGGCGTGCGACGCGTGTCTCCTGGGCCCACGCGCGAGTTTAAACTTTTCCCCGATTTTCAGATTTCCTTCAAACTTCAAATCCTTATAACTTTGGCTAGAAAGCTCCAAATTGAGTGAACCAAATTTTGCTGGATTCAGCTCTTTGAGTACTTTCCAGAAAATCAAGTGTCACTTCATGAGATTCCTTAATTCTCCAGAATTAATTCCTTAAAGTTTAAACTGTTAGGAATTTTAACTGGAGAATCATTTGGAGGAAAATCCTGAAATTTTGCTGAGATGTTCACCAAAATATCCTTGAACTACCATAAAAATTTCAGATCCATTTGAGCTCATTTAGTCCACCTAATGGTGTGATTAGTAAAACTGTTCCAGAGAAAATAGAAAATGTTCAGAAACATTTTCAGAATTTTCTCTGAAATTGTTTAGCTCATATCTTTAGTTAGAGACTTCCAAATTAAGTGAGACCAATTCCATTAGAACCCTCTGAAAATCTAGTTTTCAGAAAGTCATAGTTTGTTTCATGAAAATACCTAGAACACCCTAAAAGCCTTTAATTAAGGTCAAGGACATAATTATTTGTGGAGGGCTCAAATGAGCTTTGCTGCAACTAAAACTTGACCAAGTCTCTGTTTAGGTTGTAACCAAGCCACAGTAAAAGTTTCACAGTCATTAGGTCTATCTAGTAAAGGTTATAGACTTCACAACTTCAAAGTTAATACAAAAGCATTTAATTAATACATACATTGTTCTTATCATGTAGTCGCTAAGGTCGAGGAGGAACCCGAAGTCCTAGACTTCGTTACTCCGGAGGAACAGCTAGCCTACGACCAAGAGCAGCAAGGCAAGCCCCGGTTTGCATTAACCATTTTATAAATTTTTATTTTTTTGAGCACATACTTGTTTTCTTTATGTTGTGCATCAGAGTCTTGTTTGGAAACCCCACTGCATAGCCAAGAAAACCATGGGTTGGGGTTTAGGATTGCAAACCCCGTTAGCCACTGCATTGCTAGGATAGAGTAGGATTCGGTACAAGTCGAGTAGTTGGAACTACTCGCGAGAATAGGCTAGAGGCACATTGCTCGGGTAGAGATAGCACATGATACACATGGCAAGAAAATGAGACCGAGCGGAGAGTAAGGGCAGCAGGACTTTGGGGCCTGTGTGCTGTAGCTCCGCTTGTGTCGATTGAGGACCGAGCCGTGTGCGGGCCTGTTGAACAAGCTAGAACAGTACCGAAGACCTACCGGCTATATGGGAACCGGGAAACTGATGTAACTCGGGTAGCTGGGTATTGAGGCATTGCCCGTCGTTCAGAGGGTAGGTTGAGAGCTCGAGGTGTAAATCAGCTGGCGGCACAGAGATGCGCGTGCAGGGACCTCTTGCTCGGGACGATGGGACCGGTTCAATATTTGGCTAACGGGTGAAAGGTAGTCGCGTACGGCGTCCGTGATGGTTGTTGTAGGCAACATCGAGTACGGGCGTACGTGACGGGTTGTTCGGGTAACCCTGCAGGTGTAAATCGATTATAATCGCCGTCCCTCGCGGTCAGTGAGTACCACTTGTTCACTGTACCGTGACGTAGAAAGAACAGGCTAGTTACATGTTAAAATGTTGCTGATTGAAAGTTGGATATTGATTGTTAATGATATGTTGTAGCTTAGTGCTAACTAAAGTTCTTTTCAACTTTGGGCAAAGTACATGAGAGAAATGCGTTTCTTGTTTGATTGCGGCTCTCTCATGTGCCTTAGCGTAAAGTTCTCCACAACCTGCTGCTAAAACTTGAAAGTAAGGTTCTACTAATTAGGCGAGTCCTTGCAAATGATTTTTACCTCATGCAACCCATCACCCTCATGTAGAAGTTTCATGTTTAGGTGAGACGGGTCAGACTTGCTGAGCCTTCGTGCTCACTGCTTGTGTTTGAAGCTTTTGCAGGGTTCTATGAGGAAGGGACTCCCGAAGAGGAGACGGAACCCCAGGAGGGGAACCCCGTCGAGTGGGAGTCGTGCACGCCGCAGAGTTAGTGTGCGAGTGTGCTAGCAAGGACACGTTCGAGGGCTGAACGTGCACTTGATGCTTAGTCTACGCCCGCGAGTGTGGACTAAACTTATTTTGATGTAAACATGTTAATAAACTTGTTTATGTAATAAAGCTTCCGCTTCCGCTTTGTACCTTTGACGTGTGTTATACGGTGTTGTGCAACGCAGCACCCCTCAGCGTGATCCTGGCTCGACAGGACCAGTGGGGTCGTGTCAATGTAGAGTTTCATGTATTGGGAGTCGGTTAAGACTTTCTGAGCCATCGTGCTCACGGTTCCTGCTATGAGTGTTTGCAGGTGAGGACTACTCCAAGAACTCGGGGTGCGAGTCCACCGGCGAGGGCTACCATCCGTCGGGGACTACGGCTGAGTGGGAGCCGTACACGCCGCGTTGATGCTGAGTGAAGCTAGTGTGGGATGTCCATAGGGCTGGACAACCGACATTTGCTAGTTAGGTGGGCGCGAGTGTATAAATTATCTTCCACTGTAGTATACTCTGTAAATAGCTGTAAACTGAAGGTTTGTACGACTTTTGTACATATTCAGTTGTTTCCAATGTAATACCATGTTTCCTTATGATGTGTGCTGTCCGGTGTCGCATCGAGCGGCACCACCGTCTGAGATCCTGGACGTACGGGCTCCGGTTCGTCACACGCTTTGAAGAGGATTCTTCGGTACCTGCGGGGCACCCTCGACTACGGCCTCCTTTTCCAACGTGACGTGGCCTCCGAGCTGCTCGTGTACACCTATGCTGACTGGGCAAGCTGCGAGGACAATCGTCGGTCTACCTCTGGCTATGCCGTCTTCCTAGGCCGTAATCTCGTCTCCTGGTTCTCGAAGCGACAGCACGTGGTGTCGCATTTGAGTGCTGAGGCAGAGTATCACGCCGTGGCCAACGGCGTGGCTAAGGCTTCCTGGCTTCAGCATCTACTTCAGGAGCTCCACACCCCCGTCGCGAGGAGCACTCTGATCTACTACGACAACGTCAGTGACGTCTACCTCTCCGCCAACCCAGTCCAGCATCAGCGCACAAAGCGTTTGGAGATTGACCTCCATTTTGTTTGTGAGTGGGTTGCACGTGGCGAGGTTCGTGTACATCATGTCCCGACGACGACACGGTTCGCCGACATCTTCACCAAGGGCCTCCCGTCGTCGCTGTTCTCCGAGTTTCGGTCAAGTCTCAACATCTGCAGTGGCTAGATGTTGTGACTGCGGGGGGATGTTAGACTATGTAATTGTGTGGGTTAATTAGGGGTAATTTAGTCATTTTTGTGGGATTAGGGTTAGGGGTAGTTTAGTCTTTTACTCTCACCTAATCCCTCTATATAATGTACCCTTGACCCTGAGGATTAACTCATTCAGTCATTCTCCTCTAATAATCACGCCTAGCGGTTAGGCAAACCGGACGTGTGATGTTGAGCATGACAGAGTATATCTTGTTGTCGTCACACTGAACTCGTGTGAGGAGACGCTGCTGCTCATCTCATATGTGCATCACTCCTCCATGCACCGTGATGTTGTAGCCATCCTCATCCAGCTGGCCGACGCTGATGAGGTTGGTGGTGAGGCGTGGGATGAGGTAGATACCGGTGAGCCTCCTGTGCTCACCCGTCTTGGCGGCGATGTTGTAGCCAACCTTCCTCTGGATACGCACAACGGAGTTGTCGCAAAACTTGATGGTTCCGATGACGTTTGCATCGAGCTCGGAGAAGACGGCGCGTGAACCCGTCATGTGGTTGGTCGCGCCCGTGTCGAGGTACCAATGAGTGTCATCAAAGTCGTCGTCGTTGCCGCGGTGAGCAAAGACACGTCCCTCCACTATCTCCAGTGGGCGCGTAGGACATTCCTGTACAGGCTCCTCCTGTACTGAGGCAACCCTTATCATGAACAAGGCACCCTCCTCCTCCGCCTTCGCCATGAAATCCTGCTGCTGCGGTCCTCCTGCTTAGGCTTCGACCGACACTCCCGGCCCTAGTGGCCCTTCTTCCCACACTTCCTGCACTGGTCCCGCGAAATATCCTTCCCAGAACCTCCCTTCTTGCCTCTGTTCTTCTTGGGCGGGCCCTTTCGGCTGCCCCTCTTAGAAGAACCCGCGGACTGGGTAGACCGCTCCTCCTTCTGCTGTGCCTCCCACTCCTCCCGAATGAGGTACAGCTGGCCGTCGTGTACTCCTCCTTTCCGCCGTGTCGAGTCGAAGGCGTTCTCCGTCGCCCTGAGATGCCCCGTCACCTACGACAAGGTTAGGGTCAACACGTCCAGCAGTGTCATGATTGCCACCATGATCTGTTGGAAGCATTCTGGAACACTTCGTAGGAGCTTCTCCATGACCATCTCTTCTCCTATCTCCTCCCCTAGTAACGCAAGCCGTGATAGCATGCCGCTCAGGTGGAGGGAGAAGTCTTCCACGCTCTCGCCATCCTTCAAGGCAGCGGCTTCAAACTCCTTTCGGAGTTGCCGTGCCGTCATCTTCTTCACGCGGTCGGCCCCAACCCGCATGATAACGATCATGTCCCATGCCTCCTTCGCCGTCCTCTTCTCTCTGATCATCGTTAATAGAGGGATAATTGTGGCTGTATTAGATGATGTCAATCAAAAGGGTACAGGGTCCATTATATAGAGGGATTAGGTGAGGGAAAGACTAAACTACCAATAACCCTAATAACTCACTAATGACTAAACTACCCCTGTGTCACCCACACAATTACAGAGTCTAACACCCCCGCGGTCACAACATGTAGCCACTGCAGATGTTGAGACTGGACCGAAACTTGGAGAACAGCGACGATGGGAGGCCCTTCGTAAAGATGTCGGCGAACTGCGTCATCGTCGGGACATGGTGTACCCGAACCTCGCCATGTGCAACCCGCTCACGAACAAAATGGGGATCGGTCTCCACATGCTTCGTGCGCTGATGCTGGACCGGGTTGGTGGAGAGGTACATGGCGCTGACATTGTCGCAGTAGATCAGGGTGCTCCCGGCAACGGGAGTGTGGAGCTCCTGAAGCAGCTGCTGAAGCCAGGAAGCCTCAGCCACGCCGTTAGCCACGGCGCAATACTACACCTCAGCACTCGAACGCGACACCACGGGCTGTCGCTTCGAGGACCAGGAGACGAGGTTACCGCCCAGGGAGACGGCGTACCCAGAGGTAGACTGGCGAGTGTCCGGACAGCCTACCCAGTCAGCGTCGGTATACACGACCAGCTCGGAGGCCTCGTCACGTCGAAGGAGTAGGCCGTAGTCGAGGGTGCCTCGTAGGTACCAAAGAATCCGCTTCACAGCGATGAGGTGTGGCTCCCTCGGGTCATGCATGTGGAGGCACACCTTCTGAACCGCATAGGAGATTTTGGGACTGGTGAAGGTGAGGTACTGAAGAGCACCTGCAAGACTCCTGTAAGCAGTGGGGTCAGTGACGGGTGTCCCGTCGGTAGTGGAGAGCTTCGCCTGAGTATCCACTGGAGTGGAGCACGGCTTGCACTCAGCAATGCCCGCTCGCTGGAGGATATCCATGCAGTACTGTCGCTGGTGAAGGAACAAGCCACCTGGTCGGTCCTCGACCGCAATCCCCAGGAAGTGGTGGAGGCGACCCAAGTCCTTCATAGTGAACTCCTGCTGTAAAGCATAAATAATGCGCCAAAGAAGAGCCAGACTGGACGCTGTCAGTACAATGTCATCGACATACAGTATAAGGTAAGCAGTGCCACTGCCACGTCGATAGACAAACAGCAAAGTGTCCGACTTAGCTTCGACAAACCCCTGTGAGACCAAGAAGGAGGCGAACTGGCTATACCAGGCTCTCGGTGCCTCCTTCAGACCGTATAGCGATTCGTTCAGCTTACCGACCATGTCTGGGTGAGCTGAATCAACAAATCCTGTCGGCTAACTGCAGTACACCGTCTCGGTCAGTGTACCGTGGAGGAAGGCATTCTTGACGTCCAACTGGTGGACGGGCCAATAACGCGAGAGAGCCAGCAACAGAATGGTACGAACCATCGCTGGCTTCACCACCGGGCTGAAGGTCTCGTCGTAGTCGACTCCAGGGCGCTGAGTGAAACCCCGAATTACCCACCGAGCCTTGTACCTCTCTAAGTTACCGTCTGCCTTCTTCTTATGTGTGAACACCCACTTGCCCGTGACAACATTGCCACGACCGGGTGGGGAACCAGGTCACAGGTCCGGTTGGCAAGAAGGGCCTCATACTCTTCCTCCATAGCACGGCACTAGTGAGGGTCGGTGAGGGTGCTATGCACGGAAGTCGATATAGGTGAGATCAAAGAAGAGTCGGTCGGTGGAGATGTCGTCAACGAGAAGGCAGCTCCGGCGAAGCGCTCAACCGGCCGAAGAATCCTGAACGCACGTCGAGTCACCATCAGGTAGACGTGACCAGGATCCCTGTGGAGAAGAGGAGGGTTGTACACCGGGCGCTCAGGTACAACAACCTTCTCTCGTCATGGGTAGACGAGAGTGGGTCTCGAGGCCGTGCGTGGCGCAGATGGAGCTGGGGCTCCATCCCGTGCTTGTCGCTGGTAGACAAGCACAGGGTCAGCGAAGCGAAAAGTCGTCGACGGAGCTGCGCCTGGTGCGACTTGTGGCGTCGGGGACATCAGGATCGCTGCCGATGACGTCGGGGAAGCCGAGGCCAGGCGTGGCGCAGCTGGTGACGTAGGGGTCACCCGAGGTGCAGCAGGCGACGCCGGAGACATCGATGACACGCATGGCGCAGCTGGTGACATAGGGGTCACCCGAGGCGCAGCATGCGATGCCGGAGACGTCGATGCCGCGCGTGGCGCAGCAGGCGACGCTGGAGACGTCGAGGCCGTGCGGGGCGCAGTAGGCGACGCTGGAGACGTCGATGCCGCACGTGGTGCAGCAGGTGATGCCGGAGGCACCTGAGGCGTAGCTTGTGTCGGACCTGCAGAAGAAAGAGGCCAAGGCAGATGGGGAGCAGCCTCGGGGTCAGTGGAAAAAAGGGAATCCTGCTCTATGGTGGAACCGGAAGAGGTGGTAGAGAAGGGAAAGGAGGACTCGTCGAAGACGACGCGCCGAGAGATCAACAGGTGGTGAGCAGTGAGATCTAAGCATCGGTACCCCTTATGATCAAGGGAATACCCGAGAAAAACACATCGTGTCGAGCGGGGCGCAAGCTTATGCGGGGCAATGGCGGAAAGGTTGGGGTAGCAAGTGCACCTAAAAACTCGAAGGTGATCTTAAAGGGGATCGGTGCCATACAAAGCAAAGTAGGGGGTGGAGGCACGAATCGCCTTGGTAGGAAGGCGATTAATCAGAACTGTTGCAGTATGGAGAGCCTTCACCCAGTATCGAGCTGGAACAGATGCCTAGAACATCAGGGAGCGCATGACATCATTGGAGGTGTGAATCATGCGTGCTGCCTTGCCGTTTTGAGGAGAGGTATACGAACAAGACATGCGTAGCTGTACCCCATGTGCGGAGAGAAAGTTACAAAACGCAGAGTTATCGAACTCGCGTCCGTTATCACACTGGACAGCTCAGATGGTGCGTCCAAACTAAGTGTAAATACAAACGAAGAAGTGAGAAAGAGTAACGAAAGTCTCAGACTTCAATCTTAATGGAAAAGTCCACAAAAAGTGAGAAAAATCATCAATGATCACCAAGTAATAATTAAAGCCCGATACACTAGTGATGGGTGATGTCCATAAATCAAAATGTATAAGATCAAAAACATGCTCAACATGAGTCACAGAAGTGAGAAAAGGAAGCCGAACATGGCGACCAAGCTGACAAGCATGACATAAGGAGTCATGTGTGCCCCTAGAACACGAGATAACAGAACTACTGGAAAACTTCGACATAGCATCTGCACCAGGGTGGCCAAGACAGCGATGCCAAATGGTTGATGAAGCTGTCGTAGTAAAAGCAAAAGGCGGTGATGCAGCGGAAGTAGGAAGTCAAAGTGTGTACAGGGGTCCCGAGCTATCACATGAAAAAGAGGTCGCTGGTTAGAAAGATCCTTCACAGACAAACCAAATGGATCAAACTCAATGGAAACATTGTTGTCAGTGGTAAAATGATTGACATAAATCAAATTTTGAATGATATCCTGAGTGACAACAATGTTTTTAAGTTGGAAAGAACCCAGGAGACCGGAATCACCTACTAAGGTGACCGAAAGAATAGACCCATTCCCAACAACGATAGATGAAGGAAAAGAGGGATTGGGAGGGTGGGTGGAAGAGAGTATACCAGCATTTGGGTTTGTATGGTATGACGCTCCGGAGTCAACTACCCAGTTGGCACCTGGTGGAGTAAGGTGCATGGTGCTGAAGGAAGAGGCCAGCGACTGTCAATCCCACGTCGAGGGTGGCTCCTAGAGAGGTGCCAATGGCTCTGAGTGCCCAACAGGATAGTCGGTGCCTCCATAGGTTGAGGCTGACTATCCGCCATAAGGGTAGCCAGGCCCACCGTATGCCTGATCCGGCGGCCCACCAGCACTGTAGGCTGGTCCACTGTAGCCCGGAGTGGTTACGAACACCGGCTGGGGGCGTGGTTGTCGTGGTGGCTGAGAACCCAGAGACGGCCCAGGCCACATGTAGATCTGGCCAGTCCACGGGTTGTAGGTTGTGGGCCAGGGTGCACCTCTCCGGCCGGTACCTCCACTACCACCAGTAGCCAGAGTAGTGGGTGAAGGAGTGCCGCCTGCACAGCTACCTCCACCACGGCCGCTGTGTTTTCCTCGGAGGCGACGATTTCCACCTCTAGTACTGGTAGGAGTGCCTGGGGTGGAAGGTGGTCGTGACGGTGGTCCACCAGCAGCTGGTGAGGGTGGACGAGTGGACTGCCTAGAGCCATAAAAGGCTATGGCAGACCTAGAGCCAGTAGAGCCTCCTGCGGTGATCTCCTCAAGCTCAAGGTCAGACCATACCTTCTCGAAGGTTGGGAGTGGCTCCAGACGAAGTAGCCACGTCCGTAGGTGACAACAATGCTCATTCAAGCCCTGAAGGACCCGAAGAACAAGAGCGCTATCGGTGACCGTCTTGCTAAGGTCACGTAGAGCATCGGCCATGCCCTTCCTCTCCCGGCAGTAGGTGGAGACAGAGCAGTCACCCTGTACGGTGTTCTGGAACCTAGCGCTGATGTGGAGGGCTCGAGTCACGTGGTTCCCTAGAAACCGCTGCTCAAAGACCAGCCAGGCCCGTCGAGCAGTACCGCCACCGCGCTGCCTGATGATGTCCTGTAGCTCCTCCGACAGAGAGCGAAGGATCTAGGATAGGACCATGCTGTCCATGCTGATCCAGGAGACCTCCACTGAAGAGTTGTCCTGGAGGACGTGGTCGTCGAGGCAGTAACGCCTCAGCGTGAGGAGCACCAGGTCACACCACCAGGCATATGAAGTGGACTCGGAGCTGAGAACAACCGGCACGAGCGCTCCAATGTTCTGAATCTCGGCGGCCTGTGCATGAAGAGCAGCCACAAGTGAAGCCGAGTACGTACCAGCGTCCGAGGGAGGCTCGTGGGCAGCACTCGTCGGTCGGTGAGCACTCTCCTCGAGCTGGTGAGATAGAGCGACCACGGAGGCACGCTCCTGCTCTAGGGAGAGGGCGAGTGCCCGCTCATGCTCGTGAGAGGCAGCCAGTTCTGCGGCGATGTCGGAGGTGTCCGTTGTGTCGGTGCCGTAGGTAGAATTAGCTGCGTTATCAGCAGCGGCACCGGCGACTGGAAACGGAATCGGCGGGACAATGGTCGTGGTGCTCCCTTCGATGTCGAGGCCGATGGCGGTAGAGTCCAGTGGACCAGAGGTACCTGCCATGAAAATGACAGCGGTGGCGGGTTTGCCGGTGGTACCTACAAGAGGTCCGTCGGCGGCCAGACCGGTCTTCGGAGTCATAGGAGGGGCAGCAGCACCTCCAGGGACAGAAAAGATTGATGGCCGAGCGGACCAGGGGGCGGCGGCGCCTCCAGCAGCAGTGGCCGTGCCCCCCCCCCCCCCCCGGGGAGACACCTCCCAGGGCAGCGGATGCCCCCCCCCCCCCCCCCCCCCCCCGTGCGCCCTGGCTGCAGAGGCAGCAGCCGCCCAGGGGGCGGCTGTATTTGAGGTGGCGGCAGTCTGAGGGTGGGCGGCGGCAGCGGCCCAAGGGCTGGATCAGAGGTGGCGGAGGCCCGTGGGTTGGCGGCGGCAGCGGTGGCCCCTCCAGAGGTGGCGGCTGTGAGCCGAGGGGTGGAGGTGGCGGCTCCCCCGTGCGCGTTGGTCAGGGGCACTGCCGGCTGGCGGCGGCCCTGAGGCGGTGGCCGATTCGACCCGAATATGGGCTGTGGCGCAGATTCATGCGACGACGGTGGCGTAGGGGTCGCGGCAACCCAGGGCGGCGGCGTAGGGTGGCGGCACAGGAGCGCCGGCGGCGGCCCTAGGTGGCGGCGGCTGAAGGCAGTTTCATTAAGGTTAGGGTTAAGCCCTAATCCTAATCAATCCTAGCTAATCTGATACCATAATAGAGGGATAATTGTGGTTGTATTAGATGATGTTAATCAACAGGGTACAAGGTCCATTATATAGAGGGATTAGGTGAGGGAAAAGACTAAACTACCCCTAACCCTAATCCCTCACTAATGACTAAACTACCCCTGTGTCACCCATACAATTGCAGAGTCTAACAGTCGTGATCATCTCTGGCGGGACAGCACTGAAAAAGATGTCAAGCGCCATCATATCTTCTTGCTCACTCACGTTGCCTTCCTCCACGGCCTTCCAAAGTAGCCGTTCCTTCAGCTTGATCTTCATCATGACAGCCCACTTCGCGTAGTTTGTCTTGGTGAGCACGGGGAACCCCCTCCCGGTGTTCATCTCACGAGCTGCCAGAGAGGGTGTCGCATGGCTGGTGGCACTGCTGCTGCTTGGAGGTGTGGATGACATCGTGCTGAATTCAACCTAGGGTCTAACCGGCTCTGATGCCACGATTGTTGCAAATCCGGTGTCCATAACACCTTGACCAGATCTGTTCAGCTGAAAACAGATTGATCCAGATGATCAACACCTAAGAAGAGGATTTCCAGGTGATACAGCAAGACTTGAGAGAGAATCAGAGGGCTCTGGTTCTGATCAGATTGATCAGAGCAGTTCTGTTCTTAGTAGGACAGAACAGAGGAGGCGTCTGATCTGTTCTGCTGGTGCAGAACAGGAAAGAACAGAGGGCTCCCGCCTGTTCCTGGAGGTGGAGGCGCAGAACAGATGGAACAGGAGCGGCGGCTAGGGTTTAACCTGCACGGCGGCTAGAGAGAGAGGCGGCGGCTAGGGCTGAAGAGGTGGAGGAATCATTTCTCTATTGATCTGAATTAACTGGGGTGTTTTGGCATCTTTATATAGCCCCCCCTTACAAGAGTTCTGATCTATTACTACTCAATCTCTAGTCTATCTTTTATTCTATCTCTAAGAAGACTTATCTCTAAACTCTTCTAGAAGGAGGATCCGGCCCTGATCCTTGGCGCGCACCTGACAGGGGGGTCCTGGTTCAGCCCCTCTGTTGTGGCCGCCCAGGGCCAGCAGGCAGATCAGCCCACATACATCATGTTGGGCAATATGGAACGTTAGAAGAAAATTCATACATGAAATAAAAATCAAAGTCCAACAGAGACCATAACACAGTTGTAAATTGCATACTCCCTCTGTTCTAAATTAAATGATGGTTTGGACAGTGTAACACCCTCAATTTCATATTCATGCATTGCATATAGAAAAACATTATAAAAGAAATAGAAATGGGAAAGAATCATAAAAATGGGAGAAAGATAGCTGAAAAGAGCCAATTCCAATTCGCCGAGGAGCGCCGTCGACACTTCCCATGGCCTGCTGGCCATGTGGCGCCTTCGAAGCTCATCCCTGAGGAGGGGATGAGTGTAAAAGTCCCAAAACTTGTAAATAGAAAACTTGAGCTATGAATAAAGTTGAGTTTATATACAAGAAATGGGACTTAAAAAAACTTTTGTGTTACTCATGAAAGTGTGGGCATGTGCAATAAAACTGTGAAATCAGTTTGAATTAAGAGGGTCACTTCAAAAAGAGGAAGGGCCTTTTCAAGAGAGGAAATTCAAACTGTTGTTTGAGAAGTTGTATTTGCAATGGCCAACTCAAAGATCAGAGGACATATTTGAGTTCCTCAGGTCCAAATTATGAGGGAGCCAAGTTTTGAGCAAATTTGGAGGGGCTTTGATATAAATATCCAAGGGACTTGTAAATTTCATCCAAATTTGAATTTAAACTTGAAACTGTGGCACAAATTGACAAATGGCAAAATGGCTTTTGAATTTGGATCTCTCACAGATGAATTTGCAATGTGTCAAAATTTGGAGATCTTTTGGGAGCAGAGAGGAGCTGTGGGACCCACATGTCATGGACTGAAGTGGAGGAGACTTTCAACCGAAGCAAACCTTTTGGCTCTGTTCAGACCCGAGCTCGATCGAGTCGATCACAGGACGCCACCGCGGGCGTTACCGCCACCTCCTGCTCGAGCTGCCCCCCACCCCCCCCCCCACGCGCGGGCGCCAGAGGCGGTTCACCCGGCGCCTATCCTTTCAACCGAGGCAAACACGAAGTTCTTCACTCGTGCTCGTGGCTTTCTTCTGCTCCTGCGCCCGAAAAGCAGCTGCCGGTGACGCCTCAGCTTCCTTCAGTTGTCCACCAGCTCGCACGCCCAGTTGCTCGAGCCGTTCACACAAAAAGGAAGCGCAAGCGAGTGTACAAGATCCTCCACAGCTCGGCTCCGACATTCCTGGCTCGTGGGGCGCCCAATTCAACGATCAACGCGAGATACTGAAGCCCACCGGCGAAAAGGCAACTCGGGTCACCGTGGACAGCTCATACCGAGGCTTTTCACGGCCGAGCAAGCACCCGCCGAGACGCGCCGGGACTTCACGCTGCTCTCCCTCGAGTTTCAGCTCGAGCCGTGCAACATAGCTCGGGAATTTCAAGTTTTCCCCTCGGACAAGGGAAGCCTACCCGCGGGTAAGAGTTTCAAAAATCGACGCCTAACTCTCAGTTAAAGTTGCTCATTTTGCGCACACAGGAGCTAGAGAGGATAGGGAACCTTTTTCCTTCGCAACCCTAGCTTAGCAGTGAGTAGGGGCAGCTAATTTCCAGTTCTTCCATCGGCGGCCATGGCGGGGACCCTCGGGCGCACGGTGAACCCCCACTTGCCGCCGTTTCTGAGCCAGTTTGAGGCCGTGCCGAGTTAGCCAGACCTCTACTGCTGCTTTAGAGCGAGTCCACCGAACTTTTGGCGAGCTAGGGTGCTCGTGCCACGGCGCCGAAGTCTCACCGAGGTGTGCGCACGTCGCCGACCGGTTTCCGGTCGCCGGCAGCCCGAAAGCACCGCACCATTGAATTCCTCGTGGCTGAAAACCCCCAGGCAGCAAGTACCGAGCTGGGAGACGGCCGGGAACCCGACTCCGGCGACCTCCGACGAGTCTCCGGCGAGGGGGCGGCGAGGTTAAAAGGAAACGGCCCGAGGTTGAAGACGACCGGCCGGCCCCGCATGTCAGTGTCAATATTTTAAATCGTGGATCCGCTGTGGCCCCGGGATTCAGTGTGGTGGCGCGGGAAAGGTCCTGTGGCCCCGTGTGGCATGATTCCAGCAGCTGACACGTGTAGGATGGACCCACAGTCAGAGTTTGAACATTTCCCGAATACATTTGAATTCCAGATTTAGTTCAAACTTTAGAACCTCATAACTATTGCTAGGAAGCTCCAAATTTAGTGATTCAAATTGGGTTGGATTCAGGATGAAAAACCCTATCAAAATATGCAACCCAATTTGCATGAAAATCAATAGAAAATTCTTGAAAATTCTTTAAACTTTTCAGCAAAAGAATTTTTGAGGGAGTTTGGTTCATCCAAAGATTTCCAAATTTTGCCAGGATATTCTTTAGGATGTTAGGAGACTCCTGTAAAAGTTTCAGCTCATTTGGAGTTTATCTTGTTTGGGTAATTCTAATTTCAAGTTTCTGTATTCAAATGAATACAGAAACATTTTCAGAGAATTTCCAAAACTTGAAAATTCAGTTCTGGACATTCCCTAGCTCCAAAAATCCTAAGAAAATTCATGCATACTCCCTGAGCTATGTCTGAAATTGTAGTTCACTTGAATTTGCATGAAAGTGCAAATTTATTCAGAATTAATTCCTGTTTGGCTAAATGCTTAGGGAATTGTTCAGGGTGATCTACTTAGTGAATTATTCTGAATTTTGGTCCAGAGGGCCTTCTTGTGACAAGGAACTCACAAGAAAATTTCAAGCTCCATTGGAGCCGTGGATCATTATGTCCTGTTCAACCTCATTAGTTGATCCCCACCCAAGTGATGAAACCCCACTCATCACTTGATGATAGTGCTTAAACACAAACCCAAACCACTAGCCCCAGTTTCATTTTAAATTCTTAAACAGAGTTCCAGTTTTAAACTTGTTTTTAGAACTTGTTAGCAAAAGTTTTACAATTAAAGATATATGCATGTTCATAACGTGTAGTGCTTAAACGTGGAAAGTGAAGAAGGAGGAGTTGAGCTTGAATCAAGAAGCAAGAAGGCAGTGCTTCAGCTTCAAAGCAGCAGCAACTAACTTCATAATCATCTGACTTTAGTCACCTGCAAAACCAAGGCAAGCCCCGGTTTGCACTTAAGTTGTTTTTAAAGTTTTCCTTTTGTTCACTACTATTGGTCAAAGTTTGTATATGCATTAGGTCAAGGATGTTTTATACTCCACTTGCATAACCAAACATGAACCATGAGGTCAAGGGTAGAATTGTGTCTTCGCTTAGAATAAGGCCATGCTAAATAGACTAGGGCATCCGGTAAAAGACGAGTAGTTGGAATCTACTCGCGAGCTATAGTTCAGGATATCATAAGTATGGTTGGGAAAGGAAGCAAACTAAAGTTTACATTTCTAAAGATGAGACCGGGCAGAGGGGTTAGGCAGCGACAAGACAAGGTCTTGGTCGCGTAGCTCTGCCTGTGTCGGTTAAGGACCGATGCGTGTGCCGCGTCCAGGAGCAAGTATTGAGTTGTGTACCGGATGCTTACTGATATATGGGAACCAGGAAACCGATGTACCAGGTTCACTGGATTGTAGAGGCATACCACATCGTCTCGTTAGACCTATGAGCCCGAGACGGCGCGACCGGTTCTATAGTTTAGTGTCCTGAGAAAGGTTACCACATACGACGTAATGAAGGACACCAGAGTTGGGTCTTCAGAGGCGGGTGTATGTGTCGAGTTATCCGGGTAGTGTTTGATTCGAATCACCGTCCTTCGCGGTTATTGAGTACCGCTTGCTCCTATGTTGTGACGTAGTAATCAACTTGTGTGGAAACAGTTTGCAAAAAGTATAATTGCTGCTATGATTAGGTTAAGTTGCATGAAAACCATGATTGAAGTAAAGATAGAGCAAACTAAAGTTATTTTCTACATTGGGACAAGTAACATTGGAACGAAGCGTTTCTTGTTTGATTGTGGAGTTCCAATGTTGCTGGGCGCAAGGTCACTACTATTATGGCTAAAACCTGAAAGTTAAGGAGGAACTCATAGGCGAGTCTTTTCGCAAATTATAGGATTAGGTCTTAAGTTACCCTCATGTAGAGTTGCATGCTTTAGTAGAGACGGTTAATTCTTGCTGAGCCTTTGTGCTCACTCTTGCTATATAAGTGGTTTTGCAAGTAAACCTCGACGTTGTAAAGAAGTTTGTCCGGTGAGACTCGGGAACTTCTGAGTCATGTCACACTTGGAGAACCTAGCCGCCGCCATGTCTTCCTGTTGCTAGCGAGAGGAGTCCGCGGGCTGGACCTCTTCTGGGGTGCTTCTTAGTTACTCGACGTGAGATGGTTATAGACTTCCACTGTAGCTATTTTATGTAAATTATTTACGAAGAACAATTGTAAGCTTCCGCTTTGATTTATGTAATAGCGTGTTCCTTATATGTGTGCTGTTGGGTGCCGCATAACACGGCACCACCCAATGCGATCCCCGGGCGAGGCGGCACGACCCTGTGATGGAGGTCGGGCCCTCTCAGCATGGTATCAGAGCCGCATTGGTAATAGCGCATGGAGTAAGGATCGTATTACGACAAAAACTTAGGATACGGCGAGGAAACGGTATTAGGCCCACATAAGGACTATAGTATTATAGTTACCTAAAGTGGCATGATGTCACACCCGGTTTCTCCGAAGAACAACCGAGTGAATATCACATGTATGCCAGGATCATTTTCTCATACATGTGATGACAAATAGTGAAGCATCATTTATTACAAGCTAGGTGTCGAATATAAATAAGTATTACATAGCATACGTCTCGATGGACGATAATAAGTTCATAATATGTAAATAAAACAGCAGCGGAAATATTATTCTTGTGGGCTACATCACAGGCGTTGCCCGGGGGACTCCATGAACCTAGAATCCTTCTTCGGGTCCGAAGTCTTGGTCATTGAACACCACATCATCCCCTTGACCTGAGCAGCAATTTAAACCAACAAATATGCAAGTTTGAGTACCGTTTGTACTCAGCAAGTGTGGGAAAGTTATGTCATGCATGGCTAGAACAAGGGGAGGTTGAACTCATGGTTAAAGCACTACGCAATTAATACCTATTGACATGACCCCAAGGTCCTGTCGAGCCAGGATCACGCTGAGGCGTGCTGCGTTGCACAGCACCGTATAACACACGTCAAAGGTACAAAGCGGAAGCGGAAATTTTATTACATAAACAAGTTATGAACATGTTTAAATCAAAACAAGTTCAGTCTACACTCACGGGCGTAGACTAAGCATCAAGTGCACGTTCAGCCCTTGAACGTGTCCTTGCTAGTACACACACATACACTAACTCTGCGGCGTGCACGACTCCCACTCGACGGGGTTCCCCTCCTGGGGTTCCGTCTCCTCTTCAGGAGTCCCTTCCTCATAGAACCCTGCAAAAGCTTCAAACACAAGCAGTGAGCACGAAGGCTCAGCAAGTCTGACCCGTCTCACCTAAACATGGAACTTCTACATGAAGGGTAATGGGTACATGAGGTAAAAATCATATGCAAGGACTCGCCTAATTAGTAGAACCTTACTTTCAAGTTTTAGCAGCAGGTTGTGGAGAACCTTACGCTAAGGCACATGAGAGAGCCGCAATCAAACAAGAAACGCATTTCTCTCATGTACTTTGCCCAAAGTTGAAAAGAACTTTAGTTAGCTTCAAACTACAACAAATCATTAGCAATCAAGTCCATCTTTCAATCAGCAACATTTTAACATGTAACTAACCTGTTCTTTCTACGTCACGGTACAGTGAACAAGTGGTACTCACTGACCGCGAGTGACGGCGATTATAATCGATTTACACCTGCAGGGTTACCCGAACAACCCGTCACGTACGCCCGTACTCGATGTTGCCTACAACAACCATCACGGACGCCGTACGCAACCACCTTTCACCCGTCAGCCAAATATTGAACCGGTCCCATCGTCCAGAGCAAGAGGTCTCTGCACGCGCATCTCCGTGCCGCCAGCCGATTTACACCTCAAGCTCTCAACCTACCCTCTGAACGACGGGCAATGCCTCAATACCCAGCTACCCGAGTTACATCAGTTTCCCGGTTCCCATATAGCCGGTAGGTCTTCGGTACTGTTCTAGCTTGTTCAACAGGCCCGCACACGGCTCGGTCCTCAATCGACACAAGCGGAGCTACAGCACACAGGCCCCAAAGTCCTGCTGCCCTTACCCTCCGCTTGGTCTCATTTTCTTGCCATGTGTTTCATGTGCTATCACTACCCGAGTCGAGTGCCTCTAGCCTATGCTCGCGAGTAGTTCCAACTACTCGACTTGTACCGAATCCTACACTATCTTAGCATTGCAGTAGCTAACGGGGTTTGAAATCTTAAACCCAACCCATGATTTTCTTGGCTATGCAGTTGGGTTTCCAAACAAGACTCTAATGCAAAGAATAAAGTAAACAAGTATGTGCTCGAAACAATAAAAATTTGTAAAAAGGTTAATGCAAACCAGAGCTTGCCTTGCTGCTCTTGGTCGTAGGCTAGCTGCTCCTCCGGAGTTACGAAGTCTAGGACTTCGGGTTCCTCCTCGACCTTAGCGACTACATGATAAGAGCAATATATGTATCAATTTAAATGCATTTGTATTGAGTTTGAAGTTGTGAAGTCTATAACCCTTACTAGACAGACTCAATGACTGAAACTTTTACTGTGGCTTGGTTACAACCTAGATAGAGACTTGGTCAAGTTTTAGTTGCAGCAAAGCTAATTTGAGCCGTCCACAATTAATTATGTCCTTGACCTTAATTGGAACTCTTAGGGTGTCCTAGGGATTTTCATGGAACAAACTATAACTTTCTGAAAACTAGATTTTCAGAGGGTTCTAATAGACTTGATCTCACTTAATTTGGTAGTTCCTAACTAAAGATATGAGCTAAACAATTTCAGAGAAAATTCTGAAAATGTTTCTGAACATTTTCTATTTTCTCTGGAACAGTTCCACTAATCACACCATTAGGTGGATTAAATGAGCTTCAATGGGTCTGAAATTTCTATGGTAGTTCAGGAATATTTTGGTAAACATCCCAGCAAAATTTCAGGATTTTCCTCCCCAGGATTCTCCAATTAAAATTCCTAACAGTTTAAACTTTGAGGAATTAATTCTGGAGAAACAAGGGTTTTCATGAAGTGAAACATGATTTGCTGGAAAGTGCTCAGAAAGCTGAATCCAGCAAAATTTGGTTCACTCAATTTGGAGCTTTCTAGCCAAAGTTATGAGGATTTGAAGTTTGGAAGAATTCTGAAAATCGGGGAAAAGTTTAAACTCTCGGGGCCCGCGGGGACACGTGTCGAGCGCGGAGGTGTCCGGCCCACCGGGGATACCACACGTATCGAGCGCGGAGGTGTCCGGCACACCGGAGCTCACAGGGTATTTGCGCGCCAGCACAGCCGATCCCCGGCCATACCCGATCCCGATTTAAATCCTTCAGCCACTGAAACGTGGGCCAGCCGGCTTCTTCTTCCTCCCGCCGTTCTCTCGCGCCCGCGCCGCTGACCTCGTCGGAGCAGACTCGGGGCAAGCCGGCTTGCCGCTGCCGGACCTCCCAGGGTCTGAAACTCGCCGCCAGGGGGTTGTCGACGTCGAGGAACACGTCGGTGGTGTTAGGTCGGGCTGGGGGTGACCGCAAATAGCCCGGCGACGTGCTGCGGCCTCGGTTGAGGTTCGGCACCGTCGACCGTGGTTTCTAAACCTGCCAACACCTCGAACAAACGGCCCTACAGCATCAGTGTACCTCTAGGAAGCTCGACAAGGTGTTAAAAGGGTCCAGGGGTGGCGGCAAGTTGGTCGGCACCGTGTGACCGATCGTGCCCGCCATGACCACCCTCGATCGAGCTCAAAATTTGTCGCTCCTAGATAGTTTCACGCTACGGATGCAGAAAAGAACTTGATCACCGGCTAGTCCAGCGTCTATGTGCAAGATTTGATGACCTCCAAAAGATCATAGAGCGAGAATTTAAAGAAACCGTACCGGAAGCTCGGGTTACGGTCGCCGGAGCAAAAACTAGAAATTCTCTGTGGATTCTTCACGGTTGGCTTCCAAGCTTGGAGGAGAGCAGCACGGTGGTCGCGCGCTCCTGTTGCCTCTCTCGCTGGACCGCGAACACGCCTGTGGAATGCTGCCCAAGGGCGCCTGACTCTCGGCTGTGGTTGAGTTGCCGCTGTGGCAATCGCCCTTGGGCAAAGGAGGTCGGAACTCGGGGTTTCTGATGTTGGGGAGGTGGAGTGCACCATCAGGTGGCTTTCTAGCAGCTCAGGAACGAAGGAGGAGATGGTTTTGCTGGTTTTCCCGATTGAGCAGAGAGCTGCGGCGAGAAACAATGCCACTGCTCGGGTTTGCCCGCGAGAAGATAAAGCCGACCGACTCCTGCTCGGCTGAGGCGGTGCCGGTCGCGTGGGGGCGCGAGCAAGCCGCCCTGGGCGCCAGCGCGAGGAGAGGGAAGTAGCTGGTGGCGCCGGGAGCTGCTCGGTGGAATTTCCCACCGAGACTCTGACTTTGGTTGTAAGTTTTTCCTTCTTCCCTCTATGACATGTGGGTCCCACCCGGGGTTTTAACCTCTGAAATTTACTCCTAATCATTGTTGTAAACAGTAAGCCCCATAATACCCCTGGTGATTCAAATTATTCACCCATGAGCCATTTGAATTGAGTAGAACTCAAATTGGGTTTGGTTTGAGTGAATTTCAGCACAAGTCCAGTTTTGAATTCAAATAAAGTTTGAATTTGTCCCACTTAGCTCATGTCAAGATCAACTCCAAACGGAGTGAAAATTGGTGTGTGAGCTCACAAAAATGTGCTGAGTAAGGATATGCCTCCCACTTTTGAATTCACGGGATAAAAACAGTTTGAATTTGAATATGGTTTCAAACTGCCCTCTTTTTATCTATACCCAAAATGACCTCAAAAAGGTTTTGAATTTGGGTGAGACTTGGCATGGACATCCTTAGCAAAGTGTAGGAGTTTTCATATGTCCAGCCCACCTATATCACATGTGTGAAATACCACTTTGGCAATGTGTGAGTTTGTTCTCTAATGAGCATGTTGATAATTGTTACTTGCTCTTCAATTGTGTTCATCATCCTTCCTCAAATGAGGTGTGTGGTGTGGTGATAAACACTGCAAATGTGTGTCAAAAACTGAGGCCCTTACATTCCTCCCCCCTTAAAAGAATCTTGTCCCGAGATTATAAGGTGAAAATGAGAGAGAGGACGGTGGAAAATTACCGGATATGCGACGTGAAAAATTTGGGGTAGTTAGTGCGAAGGAATATTCGCTCTCCCATGTCGCTTCGTCCATGGAGTGATTACTCCATAGAACCTTGTAGAACCACAACATACGGTTGCGTGTGGTTCGGGCATTTTCATCAATAATCTGTACCGGCTCCTCCCGATAGGTGAGATCCGGCTGCAGTTCTTCAATGTCTTCCAGCTGAATGGTAGTTGATAGCTTGAGACACTTCCTCAGCTGGGAAATGTGAAAGACGTCGTGCACACCGGAAAGTGCTTCTGGTAATTTCAGCCGGTATGCCACTGATCCACATCTTTCGGTAATCTGGAATAGACGATGAATCGGGGTGCCAACTTTCCTCTCACCCCAAATCTGTTTACGCCCTTCATCGGAGACACCCGTAGGTATACATGATCGCCAACTTCGAATTGTAATGGGCGCCTTCTCCGGTCCGCATACTGTTTTTAACGGGATTGAGCGGCTTTTAGGTTCGCTTGAATCAATCGAACCTTTTCTTCCGCGTTGTTGACAAGGTCAATCCCGAAGGTAACCCTTTCGCCAGACTCACACCAGTTCAATGGTGTGCGGCATTTCCTACCCTATAGCACCTCGTAGGGTGCCATCTTGATGCTAGCTTGGTACCCATTGTTGTACGAGAACTCAGCTAACGGCAAGTGATCATCCCAATTCTTGCCGTGGTTGGTAGCGCAAGCTCGTAGCATGTCTTCTAGAATCTGATTTACCCGCTCGGTTTGTCCATCCGTCTGCGGGTGGTATGCTGAACTACGGATCAGCTTCGTCCCCAAGGCTGCGTGCAGCTGCTCCCAAAAATGGGACACAAATAAAGTGCCCCGATCCGATATGATAGTACGGGGTACGCCGTACAAGCATAGGATCCGTGAGATGTACAGCTCAGCGTACTTCTTGGCGTTGTAGTTGGTGTTGACCGGGATGAAATGGGCAACTTTGGTGAGCCGATCGACGATCACCCACACAGAATCATGTTTCTGCAAGGTGGTGGGTAAACCGACGATGAAATCCATGCTCACGTCCGCCCACTTCCAGGCAGGAATGCCCAATGGTTGTAGCAGTCCCGGTTTCCGCATGTGGTCTGCCTTCACCCTTCGGCATGTATCACACTCGGACACGTATCTTGCAGTCTCCCGTTTCATTCGTGTCCACCAAAACTTGCTTCTGAGCTCTTGATACATTTTGTTACTGCCGGGGTGAATGGAAAATTTTGACAAGTGAGCCTCATCAAAGATTTTCTTTCGTAACTCCGGGTTTCGGGGTACGACGATCCGGTCCTTGAACCATAGGATGCCGTCTCCGTCCTTCCGGAAACATTTCAGTTCCCCACTGTCTATACGTCTCCGCAAATGCGACATGCCTTTGTCATTCTTCTGGGCTGCCGCTATCTCTTCACGGATGGTGGGGATCAACACCAGGTTGTAGAGAGCTCCGTGTGGAATCACATGTAGTGGTGGTTCGCTCTCTTCCAACGGTGTGATGGTCAGGTTGATGACGTGTGACTTGCGGCTCAGCGCATCTGCCACTACGTTTGCTTTGCCCGGATGATAATGGATCTCTATTTCGTAGTCCTTTATCAGTTCTAACCATCTTCGTTGCCTCATGTTCAGCTCCTTCTGAGTGAATATGTACTTGAGGCTTTTGTGGTCGGTATATAAATGTACGAGATTACCGAGTAGGTAGTGCCTCCACATCTTCAGTGCAAGTACCACGGCAGCGAGCTCCAAGTTGTGGGTTGGATAATTCTGCTCATGGTTTCTAAGCTGCCGTGATCCATACGCGACCACCCTTTGGTCTTGCATCAGCACACATCCGAGCCCAATGCCGGATGCATCGCAGTACACATCAAACGGTTTTGTTGTGTCTGGCTGCGCCAAAACCGGTGCTGATGTCAGGTGTTTGACTAAAGCCTTGAATGCTGCTTCGCACGCTGGACTCCAAACATACTTCGTAGCCTTCTTCAGCAGCTCTGTCATTGGCTTGGCAATCTTCGAGAAGTTCGGAATGAACCTCCGATAATATCCCGCGAGTCCGAGGAAACTCCGTACCTCATGAACAGTCCTCGGGGATTTCCAATTCAGCACTTGAGTGATCTTGCTCGGGTCCACAGCGATACCCTCCGCTGAGATGATATGCCCGAGGAAAGGCACTTGCGATATCCAAAACTCGCATTTGCTGAATTTTGCGTATAACTTGTGATCCCGCAGCCGTTGCAAGACTATACGCAGATGTTTCTTGTGATCTTCCTCCGACTTGGAATATACCAGGATGTCGTCGATGAAGACCACGACAAACATGTCCAGCTCCGGCATGAATACCGACTTCATCAAGTACATGAAGTGAGCTGGAGCATTGGTGAGGCCGATGGACATGACCAGGTACTCATAAAGTCCGTACCTTGTCGAGAAAGCTGTCTTTGGAATTTCCTCCGCCCTTATCTTAATCTGATGGTACCCGGATCTTAAGTCCATCTTGGAAAAGATCTTTGCTTCGACCAACTGATCAAACAACATGTCGATCCGTGGCAACGGGTACTTGTTCTTGATGGTTACGGCATTTAATGGACGATAGTCCACGCAAAGCCGCAACGTCTCATCCTTCTTCTTGACAAATAATGCCGAACAGCCCCATGGCGAGGAGCTCGGCCTAATAAAACCCTTCTCCAGAAGGTCCGTGAGCTGAGTCTTCAGTTCAGCCAACTCCTTGGGCGCCATCTTGTACGGCCTTCGGGATATTGGCATGGTTCCCGGTGCAAGTTCAATCTTGAACTCCACCTCTCTATCAGGCGGCATTCCCGGCAAATCATCCGGGAATACGTCAGGGAACTCTCGGACCACTGGAATATCTTCCAATCTGATGGTTGTGGCTTGATAGGCACTTGGAAGTTTTATTTCTGGACTGTACAGAAATAATGAGTGAGAACCGTGCACCTCTGAGTTATAACATAAGATATATCATTGAACCCATAAAACTTGGAAACACAGTTTAAATTTTAAACAAATTTGACTGCTGATCTGCTGTTCCCATGACAGCCCTGACCAGTTTCCATTTCAACCTGATTTAGGCCATGTTGAAAGAAAAACTAATTCGGGAGCTCAACATCAAAGTTAAAGCTAACTTCAATAGCTTTCCAGAAAGTATTTGCTTGGCCTAAGATCTGTCCTGGTTCAAAAGTTATGAGATGTCAAATTTAACAGAATTTCTGGAGAAAATTGGACAGCACCTCCCTGCTTTAGGTACTGATTTGATCCAAGAATCTCAGTTAATTCTGTTCCTAATCTGACAAAACTTTTTGTTACAAAGTTGTAACCTATCTCATAAGATTTCCAGAACTACCTCATTTTCTATTTTTGGATTTTTATGAAGGAAGTTATGCTTAATTTACATAGAGTCTACAGAGAGTCTTTACTCTGTCCTTTTTTCTGGACAGTTTCAACTCTACTGCATTTTTCGAGTGGTTAAGGGGTGAAACACCTCTGGACCTCAACAGAAGAGTTGTAAAGCTCTTCCAAAGATTTCCAGAAATGTATCATATGACCCCAACCTCGAAAGAACTCACCCTCTAACCTCTGATCAACTCCAGCCTTGATTCAGCTGAAAACAGAGTGCTCTGTCCTTAACAACCTATAAGTTGAAAACTTGTTAACTTTGAATATCTTGTTCAAGGGAAGGAGTTACATCAAGTTTTACTACTTTGGATCAAAACCCTCAATTTTTAACAATGAAGTTGTTCATTTAGTTGGGTGTGACGTCGATGCGTCACCAGATTATGTCGGTACTACGTCCTCACAAAGAAAAACCTATACCGGACTTAGCCGGCTTCGTTATTTCAGTGGCACTAAACGTCACTCGCACACGGATGCTACACGTCTACCGTTTCGTGGTCAGGCTACCAGCAGAAACTCAAGCAATCGTCAGACTCGGCTGCACACCGAGCGTGGAATCCATACAGTTCGTACACCCGGCCGTCATCACTCGCCCGGATGTTCTCAAGCCAAACACGCCTTGAGTTACGTGTTCATGTTTCAGACCACGTGACGGGGTCTCCCAAGTAGCACCACGCACGCCGGGGATAGACGTTGCTCGAATACCCCAAATGACATGAAGAGTCGTAGAGGATATCAAAGCGGGTCGGGTTACCTGCCACCCGTGGGGCTCCACCCTTCAGCTTGTGCGCACTGGTGGACAGCGCTCACGTGTACCCCCCAAGACATAAACGTCCCGAGATACACAATTTTCCGACATAACAAATATGTTAATATGCCACTTTCTATAGGCTAATAACATCCTTATACGGGCTACTAACTCGTTCCTCACTGGATTTTTGAAAAAAAAGACCTTTGTACTATGTTAAACCTCAAGCGAGCTCTGATACCAACGCTGACACGACCCCAAGGTCCTGTCGAGCCAGGATCACGCTGAGGGGTGCTGCGTTGCACAGCACCGTATAACACACGTCAAAGGTACAAAGCGGAAGCGGAAATTTTATTACATAAACAAGTTATGAACATGTTTACATCAAAACAAGTTCAGTCTACACTCACGGGCGTAGACTAAGCATCAAGTGCACGTTCAGCCCTTGAACGTGTCCTTGCTAGCACACACACATACACTAACTCTGCGGCATGCACGACTCCCACTCGACGGGGTTCCCCTCCTGGGGTTCCGTCTCCTCTTCGGGAGTCCCTTCCTCATAGAACCCTGCAAAAGCTTCAAACACAAGCAGTGAACACGAAGGATCAGCAAGTCTGACCCGTCTCACCTAAACATGGAACTTCTACATGAAGGGTAATGGGTACATGAGGTAAAAATCATTTGCAAGGACTCGCCTAATTAGTAGAATCTTACTTTCAAGTTTTAGCAGCAGGTTGTGGAGAACCTTACGCTAAGGCACATGAGAGAGCCGCAATCAAACAAGAAACGCATTTCTCTCATGTACTTTGCCCAAAGTTGAAAAGAACTTTAGTTAGCTCTAAACTACAACAAATCATTAGCAATCAAGTCCATCTTTCAATCAGCAACATTTTAACATGTAACTAACCTGTTCTTTCTACGTCACGGTACAGTGAACAAGTGGTACTCACTGACCGCGAGGGATGGCGATTATAATCGATTTACACCTGCAGGGTTACCCGAACAACCCGTCACGTATGCCCGTACTCGATGTTGCCTACAACAACCATCACGGACGCCGTACGCAACCACCTTTCGCCCGTCAGCCAAATATTGAACCGGTCCCATCGTCCCAAGCAAGAGGTCTCTGCACGCGCATCTCCGTGCCGCCAGCCGATTTACACCTCAAGCTCTCAACCTACCCTCTGAACGACGGGCAATGCCTCAATACCCAGCTACCCGAGTTACATCAGTTTCCCGGTTCCCATATAGCCGGTAGATCTTCGCTACTGTTCTAGCTTGTTCAACAGGCCCGCACACGGCTCGGTCCTCAATCAACACAAGCGGAGCTACAGCACACAGGCCCCAAAGTCCTGCTGCCCTTACCCTCCGCTTGGTCTCATTTTCTTGCCATGTGTTTCATGTGCTATCACTACCCGAGTCGAGTGCCTCTAGCCTATGCTCGCGAGTAGTTCCAACTACTCGACTTGTACCGAATCCTACACTATCTTAAACCCAACCCATTGTTTTCTTGGCTATGCAGTTGGGTTTCCAAACAAGACTCTAATGCAAAGAATAAAGTAAACAAGTATGTGCTCAAAACAATAAAAATTTGTAAAAAGGTTAATGCAAACCGGAGCTTGCCTTGCTGCTCTTTGTCGTAGGCTAGCTGCTCCTCCGGAGTTACAAAGTCTAGAACTTCGGGTTCCTCGTCGACCTTAGCGACTACATGATAAGAGCAATATATGTATCAATTTAAATGCATTTGTATTGAGTTTGAAGTTGTGAAGTCTATAACCCTTACTAGACAGACTCAATGACTGTGAAACTTTTACTGTGGCTTGGATACAACCTAGATAGAGACTTGGTCAAGTTTTAGTTGCAGCAAAGCTCATTTGAGCCCTCCACAATTAATTATGTCCTTGACCTTAATTGGAACTCTTAGGGTGGTCTAGGGACTTTCATGGAACAAACTATAACTTTCTGAAAACTAGATTTTCAGAGGGTTCTAATAGACTTGGTCTCACTTAATTTGGGAGTTCCTAACTAAAGATATGAGCTAAACAATTTCAGAGAAAATTCTGAAAATGTTTCTGAACATTTTCTATTTTCTCTGGAACAGTTCCACTAATCACACCATTAGGTGGATTAAATGAGCTCCAATGGGTCTGAAATTTCTATGGTAGTTCAAGGATATTTTGGTAAACATCCCAGCAAAATTTCAGGATTTTCCTCCCCAGGATTCTCCAATTAAAATTCCTAACAGTTTAAACTTTGAGGAATTAATTCTGGAGAAACAAGGGTTTTCATGAAGTGAAACTTGATTTGCTGGAAAGTGCTCAGAAAGCTGAATCCAGCAAAATTTGGTTCATTCAATTTGGAGCTTTCTAGCCAAAGATATGAGGATTTGAAGTTTGGAAGAATTCTGAAAATCAGGGAAAAGTTTAAACTCTCGGGGCCCGCGGGGACACGTGTCGAGCGCGGAGGTGTCCGGCCCACCGGGGATACCACACGTGTCGAGCGCGGAGGTGTCCGGCACACCGGAGCTCACAGGGTATTTGCGTGCCAGCACAGCCAATCCCCGGCCGTACCTGATCCCGATTTAAATCCTTCAGCCGCTGACACGTGGGCCAGCCGGCTTCTTCATCCTCCCGCCGTTCTCTCGCGCCCGCGCCGCCGACCTCGTCGGAGCAGACTCGGGGCTCGCCGGCTCGCCGCTGCCGGACCTCCCAGGGTCTGAAACTCGCCGTCAGGGGGTTGTCGACGTCGAGGAACACGTCGGTGGTGTCGGGTCGGGCTGGGGGTGACCGGAAATAGCCCGGCGACGTGCCGCGGCCTCGGTTGAGGTTCGGCGCCGTCGACCGTGGTTTCTAAACCTGCCAGCACCTCGAACAAACGGCCCTACAGCATCAGTGTACCTCTAGGAAGCTCGACAAGGTGTTAAAAGGGTCCAGGGATGGCGGCAAGTTGGTCGGCACCGTGTGACCGATCGTGCCCGCCATGACTGCCCTCGATCGAGCTCGAAATTTGTCGCTCCTAGATAGTTTCACGCTACGGATGCAGAAAAGAACTTGATCACCGGCTAGTCCAGCGTCTATGTGCAAGATTTGATGACCTCCGAAAGATCATAGAGCGAGAATTTAAAGAAACCGTACCGGAAGCTCGGGTTACGGTCGCCGGAGCAAAAACTAGAAATTCTCTGTGGATTCTTCACGGTTGGCTTCAAGCTTGGAGGAGAGCAGCACGGTGGTCGCGCGCTCCTGTTGCCTCTCTCGCTGGACCGTGAACACGCCTGTGGAACGCTGCCCACGGGCGCCTGACTCTCGGCTGTGGTTGAGTTGCCGCTGTGGCGATCGCCCTCGGGCAAAGGAGGTCGGAACTCGGGGTTTCTGGTGTTGGGGTTGTGGAGTGCGCCCTCAGGTGGCTTTCTAGCAGCTCAGGAACGAAGGAGGAGATGGTTTTGCTGGTTTTCCCGATTGAGCAGAGAGCTGCGGTGAGAAACAATGCCGCTGCTCGGGTTTACCCGCGAGAAGATAAAGCCGACCGACTCCTGCTCGGCTGAGGCGGTGCCGGTCGAGTGGGGGCGCGAGTAAGCCGCCCTGGGCGCCAGCGCGAGGAGAGGGAAGCAGCTGGTGGCGCCGGGAGCTGCTCGGTGGCACAGCCGACAGCTGCTCGGTGGAATTTCCCACCGAGACTCTGACTTTGGTTGCAAGTTTCTCCATCTTCCCTCTATGACATGTGGGTCCCACCCAGGGTTTTAACCTCTGAAATTTACTACTAATCACTGTTGTAAACAGTGAGCCCCATAATACCCCTGGTGATTCAAATTATTCACCCATGAGCCATTTGAATTTAGTAGAACTCAAATTGGGTTTGGTTTGAGTGAATTTCAGCACAAGTCCAGTTTTGAATTCAAATAAAATTTGAATTTGTCCCACTTAGCTCATGTCAAGATCAACTCCAAACAGAGTGAAAATTGGTGTGTGAGCTCACAAAAATGTGCTGAGTAAGGATATGCCTCCCACTTTTGAATTCACGGGATAAAAACAGTTTGAATTTGAATATGGTTTCAAACTGCCCTCTTTTTATCTATACCCAAAATGACCTCAAAAAGGTTTTGAATTTGGGTGAGACTTGGCATGGACATCCTTAGCAAAGTGTAGGAGTTTTCATATGTCCACCCACCTATATCACATGTGTGAAATACCACTTTGGCAATGTGTGAGTTTGTTCTCTAATGAGCATGTTGATAATTGTTACTTGCTCTTCAATTGTGTTCATCATCCTTCCTCAAATGAGGTGTGTGGTGTGGTGATGAACACTGCAAATGTGTGTCAAAAACTGAGGCCCTTACACCTATCACCTTAGCTTATTAAGCACCTACATTACTACATAGGTGAAATGGTCCCAATCTCCTATCCCATCATCATAACCAAATAACCATAACATCATTTTGAATGTTAAGCTCCCCGCATAACATCCACAACAACCAAAGTCATCATCCTCTAATCATGAATAAGTCCAAGCCGCTCTTGACCGTGAGCACGGCTGTCATGACAGTTTTGACTCTGCAGAGTTTGCACCACTGTACCCACATGTAGTGATTTCATCTCCCGTTGCCGGGTGGACTAAAGAACCTCCATTATGCCAGTGGCCATGAACCACATTCAAACTTCCCAGGTGTGTAGCCAGGAGATAACTATGAAGCCTTTACAAAGGGATTCCCGACGAGCGTGGGCCCACTGAGGTTTCACCCCTAACAGCATACAAGAGCCTCCAACCCCACTGCAGTGGCCCCCTCTTGAGCCTTGCGGTTCATATGGTAGTCCAGCTGACACCCACTACCCGCACCATCCAACACACCCATACTACGCCGGGGATACACCTAATTAATTGGCCAAGCTGCCCCATCTCAGCATGTGGTTGGCACGGTAAAGCCAGGTTACATGCTCCATGAACTGGTCCTTAGGATCCAGGCAAGTACTAAACACAAACCCGAGTCTCGTGCACCCAGCACCAACCAAATCATCCAACTTGCCTCGATCCCTACCTCTACATAACTCATAATATCTCATTCAAGAATAAGGTAAACAAGTTGATGATATCATATCCCACTTATCCCATTCTAAGCATGGCTAAGCATAAGTAATATGGATGAATGACATAATAAGGCAAAATCCCAACCCAAGCTACAAGGAAAAAAGATAATGCAATTCTAGGGAAACTTCCTAGCATGGGTTTCATAGTTCAATTGACAATGCAAATAATTCTATCTACACATCCTAGTATAGGATCAAAGTGGTCAAGGATACTTGCCTTCTTCCTGCTGCTCTGAGAATGGAAAGTCTTGGTCTTGGAAAGGGGGAACTTGCTCTGGGGCAGGTTCTGCTCATGCTAATGCACATAGCAAAAGAAAACACAATCCATAAGACATAGTTCACACTTTCACTTCATACAAACTACACATACATACCTATGAAAGTCATTCACATTTCTAAGTGTTGTGGTTACTCTAGATGTGTTGATTTTTAGCCTTCATGCACTTTTAAACATATGTATATGATTTCTAACTTTTGTATTTCAGATTTCTGTTTGCACACTATATATGAATTTCTAATTTGAACAAATTCTTTATATTTAATTAATATACTTCTTAACTACCAAGTTTGCATTGAAGGTAATTTCCTACTCCAAATGGGTTTTCAGATCTTCTACCAATCCTAAACTGAAGTCTTTGGATTGGGAGACTTCATTTATCATTTTCTAGTCATGCACACCTATTTTCCTATATTTTCCAGATTTGTTTTCTATGACTAAAAGTAAATTTTAATATTAAAGAGTAGGACATATCATCTAAACAGAATAGGTTCTGATCTAAAATATTAAATAATATATTTTGGAACTTCTCCTCTGATGTGAACTAATTTAAATTTATTTTACCAATTTTTAGAATTATTTCCTAACCTAAAAATGTGTCCCTATAACTAATAAATGTGAACAATCAATAAAAAAGATTCATTTCAGCTTAAAATCTACTTTTAACTCATTCTAAAGTTTTCCAAGTGCTAGGAGAGTTTAAATTTGAATTTACAATGTGTTTGTCTCACCCTTTTAAATTTTAAATCATAATCACATAATCAAATTCCTAAATTTAATATCATATAGGGTTAAAAATGTAAAGTCACACCACTACAGGGTCTATTATATTATTTCATAAATTTCCAGGGGTCTAACTACACATAACAGAGGGGTTTTCCTAATTTTTATTAAGTCCAGGGGCTAAAACTGATTTTTAATTGAATTTACATGAATTTCTGAAGTTCCAGGGGCTAGATCAGAAGTTTCCGGGGCTAGCTCGTATTTTCCGAGATCCCCAGGGGGTAGCGCGTAAGAATCCCGGCCTTTATAATGCGGGGCCGACGTGGACCGTCCGATTTAAAACAGACGGCTGAGATTATAACATCGAACCGTTACGCGGGGGTTTCAATTCTACCGTGTGATTTAAAATAGATGGCGCACAAGCGGCCACGTCGCCCTGGCCATGCGCGGGAAGCGCTGCCCGGCGGCGCGCGGCGGCAGGAGGCGGCGATCTCGCCGGAAAACTTCGGATCTTCGTCTATTCCTCCTAAAACTGGGATTTCATGGCATAGATCGGTAGAGGGGAGTTCGGAGGTCCTGGAAGGCGGTCGGCGACGAGGTCCGTGATGGAATCGCTGCGGTGCTCGTCGGAGCTGTGCCTAGAGCGCAAACCACCGAGTATTCTGCACCTGCATGATTCCCCGGAGGCGGTGGAACAAGCTCGGCGCGTTAGATCAGAAATCCCGAGCGAAAATCGAGAGAAAACGGCCGGAGAAGCTCTGGTTCTCACCGGGAGGAAAAGCAGCCGATCGTGGGGAAAAAACGGGGCGATGCCGGCGTTTTTATAGACGAGGGAGGGCGGCGTGTTTGTTTAGATCGATCCAGAGTCGTCCGGGACCGGGAGTCGGGCTGGGGACACGGAATTCCGCGTTGGTTGCGATCGGGCGCGCGTGGAAGAGTCCGACGGTTGGCGCGAGCGGAAGGTCAGGGATGACACGCGGGCCCCGCGTGTCAGTGAGAGGGAGAGGGGGGCGCGCGGCTGCGGGCTGGCGCGGGGGTGGGTGGGCCGGCTGGTGGGTTTCGTACCACTGGCCGGGGGTTTTGTTTTTTTTTCTTTTTTTTTCTTTTCAGTTTTGTGTTGAATTTGAATTCCAATTTGAATTTGAATTTCTGCACCACATGCAATACGTCCAAAAATTTTTAAATTCCCCTCTTAACAGGTTTTGGGGTGTTACAGCTCTACCCCCCTTAAAAGAAATCTCGTCCTCGAGATTGGTGGTTCTATAAAAACAATTCCGGAAACTGTGCCTTAAGCTCGTCTTCTCGCTCCCAGGTGGCTTCATCTTCCGAGTGATGCTTCCACTGCACCTTGCACATCCGGATTCGTTTATTTCTTGTGAGGCATTCCATTGTCTCCAAAATCTTGAATGGTTGCTCGGCATAAGACAGATCCTCAGCTACGTCAACCTCGTTCATGGGTAACATCTCTTCAGGCGTCCTCAGACATTTCTTGAGCTGTGACACATGGAATACATCGTGCACATCCGATAGGCGAGCCGGTAATTCTAGTTGATATGCCACTTCGCCTTTCCTCTTCAGAACTTGAAAGGGTCCGATGTATCGAGGTGATAACTTCCCTTTCACCTTGAACCGACGAAGTCCTCGAATAGGGGACACCTTGAGGTAGGCATAGTCCCCCACGTTGAAAACTAGCTCTCTTCTTCGTACATCGGCATAGCTTTTTTGTCGTGTCCTTATTTCTCCACCTAGAGAGTGTACTGCTAGCATATGGTTCATTTGTGTTGTTGCTAGATCATGCTTCTTAACAAACCCTTGGGCAATGAACGAGTGGGTAGCACCAGAATCGAACTACAGAGTTGCAATATGTAAATTGGCAGGAAACTTACCAACTACTACGTCAGGTGCCTCTTGCGCTTCCTCCATGGTCACGTGGTTCACCCGTCCTCGCATCACATTCTGCTGTTGCGGCTGCACGGGCTTCTTCTTTGGGCACTTATGGGCGTAGTGCCCCACTTCACCACAGTTGAAGCATTGCACCCCAACTTTAGGTGCCTGGCCTTTGTTGTCTTGAAGCTGGTTCGGGGGTCCTTGTACTGCTGGTCGAGGTTGATATGCGGGGCGAGACTGCTGTACAAACTGACGTTGTGGCTGTGTTGGTGCTGACGGAGGCCTGAAATTTGGATTGTACCCTCTCGGCTCAGAGTAGGGTACCGCAGCACGACTCGTCTGCCCTGCGGGTTGCTGCATCAGACGTGGGCGGGTGTTGCTACCCGAGGCTTGGTGTGACCATCCCACCTTCCTCTTGTTTTCATTTTCCAAGGCCTTTAGCTTCCTTTCTACAACAAATGCCCTGTCCACCATCTTTTGGAAGCTTTCATACTCATTGGAGGACATCGCACACTGCATTTCTGCTGTAAGTCCTTCAACAAAGAAGTCCTGTTTCTGCTCATCAGTCTCGATGTCCCGTGGTGCATAACGGGATAGTTGGGTGAATTTAGTGAGGTAATCCCTCACAGTCATGTTTCCTTTCTGCAGCCCCAAGAACTCCTTCCTCTTGTTTTTGAGTTCACCCCTTGGTATGTAATGGTTGCGGAAACTGCGCTTGAACTCTTCCCAAGTGATGTTCTCAGGGTCATGATCGGCGGCCACGTAAGCGGTCCACCAATCAGCAGCAGCTCCATGCATTTGGTGAGAGGCAAACAGCACCCTCTCATATCCTTGGCATTGTATGATCCTCATCTTGCTCTCAATGGTCTTTAGCCAATCATCTGC
The DNA here is from genome assembly GCA_030760725.1 of Neostapfia colusana. Lineage (NCBI taxonomy): Eukaryota > Viridiplantae > Streptophyta > Magnoliopsida > Poales > Poaceae > Neostapfia > Neostapfia colusana. Next base: position 33,033,136 of record JASWHV010000009.1, on the reverse strand, counting down.
CTCCAGAGCTTCAGCAGCACTTGCAAACTTGGGAGGTTGAGTCCCTAGAAACTCACTCAACCTTGGTTGGCGTGGTGCAGCTTGTGGAGGTGGAGCTTGGTGCAAGTTGGCCACCACTTGAGTCAGGCTCTGGATGAGCTGATTTTGATTTTCATGCATTTGGTGGATGGGATCAACTCCTTCATGGCGACCACCCCTGTCTTGTCCTCCAGAAATATGAGGATTGCCGGCCTCATCATTGTTGTTGGCGGGGTTGGCAGCACGACCCTTTCCTCTTCCGGCCATCTATTATGATCAACCAGATGTTAACTTAATGCATTACGTATTAACTTCCCAATTTGCTTGTTTTAAACTTAAAATTTTGAGGCCTTACTATATTTATATTTTCTGAGGGTTTCATATCTCACGCGAAATAAATGAACTCTTTATTCATAAGGGTTCACACATCAAAGCAAAACAATCCTGAAGACGAGGTTGTGGACAATTGCCCATGGCTTCCACTACTCATGTCACAAACCAAATATAATCACACCCTTAACTAAGGTAACGACTCGACTACTCGACATCTGCTAAACTAACGGAAAGGACTCTACACCACTTGTTTCACTGAGCTGGCTACTCGGGATCTTCCTCATTAATGCGGCTGCCCTCTGACTCCGCCTTGGGTGGGGAAGCTGCTGGTGGAGAAGTGCGGCGACGCCTACTCACCCGACGATATGGGGAGTCAGGAGTCCATGTGTCATTCATGGTGACACAGAGTTCATTCCCATCTCCTCTTTCTCTCGCCCTCAAGCTGGCTCGAAGCAACGCCTCAGTCTCCTTCAGGGTGTCACGAACATCCTGAAGCTCATGCTGACACTCCTGCAGTCGAGTGCTGAGCATAGCAGCATCCTCCAAGCACAAGTCCTTGTGCTCATGGGAAGTCCCTTGCTGTACTGGCGGGTACTTGTACTCCGTTGTACCACTCTCACGCTGGAGGACATACATGTACTCAGTCCTGTCCACGTGGTGACGGTAGATGTGACTCTGGCAGGTGATTGCCTCCCAGGTGACATCCTTCTCCGCATCGACCTCTGTCGCTCGACAAGCTGGAGAGCGGTGGATCTTGAGCAGATGATTTTCGTGGATAATCCTCATTTCTGAACTGCACTCTTCCCGCTTCTCACGGATGGTTCGGGTGGAGCTGTAGTGTATGATTAGTTTGCCCGTAGTGCCGGCGGCTTGGAGCATGCATCGAAGACGGCGCAACAAGCCTCCTACTGCCAATCCATAGGAGAGATACATCACCGGACGGTCCTCCTCTCTCAGGGCAAGGGCAACTATGGGAACTCTCCCTCCGGTGGACTTGCGGGCGGTACGGATCATGCGAACCATCTAAAACATAAAGCATTTAAAATTAAGTTAGATAAGATTTTAAACAAAAATCCTATTTTGAATAAAAGATGGGGTAAGATGAATAAAGTGACCCCATTAAATAACACCTTCAACCCACACTTTTGTTAAATAGTTTTTAAGAAAATAGGGTCCTTAAATACGTCCATTTCTACCTAGGTCCACATTCCTACGGGCAACCTTGGCTCTGATACCACTTCTGTCACACCCGGTTTCTCCGAAGAACAACCGAGTGAATATCACATGTATGCCAGGATCATTTTCTCATACATGTGATGACAAATAGTGAAGCATCATTTATTACAAGCCAGGTGTCGAATATAAATAAGTCTTACATAGCATACGTCTCGATGGATGATAATAAGTTCATAATATGTAAATAAAACAGCAGCGGAAATATTATTATTGTAGGCTCCATCACAGGCGTTGCCCAGGGGACTCCATGAACCTAGAATCCTTCTTCGGGTCCGAAGTCTTGGTCATTGAACACCACATCATCCCCTTGACCTGAGCAGCAATTTAAACCAACAAATATGCAAGTTTGAGTACCGTTGGTACTCAGCAAGTGTGGGAAAGTTATGTCATGCATGGCTAGAACAAGGGGAGGTTGAACTCATGGTTAAAGCACTACGCAATTAATACCTATCACCTTAGCTTATTAAGCACCTACATTACTACATAAGTGAAATGGTCCCAATCTCCCATCCCATCATCATAACCAAATAACCATAACATCATTTCCAATGTTAAGCTCCCCGCTTAACATCCACAACTTCCAAAGTCATCATCCTCTAATCATGAATAAGTCCAAGCCGCACTTGACCCTGAGCACGGCTGTCATGACAGTTTTGACTCTGCAGAGTTTGCACCACTGTACCCACATGTAGTGACTTCATCCCCCGTTGCCGGGTGGACTAAAGAACCTCCATTATGCCAGTGGTCATGAACCACATTCACACTTCCCAGGTGTGTAGCCAGGAGATCACTACGAAGCCTTTACAAAGGGATTCCCGACGAGCGTGGGCCCAATGAGGTTTCACCCCTAACAGCATACAAGAGGCTCCAACCCCGCTTCAGTGGCCCCCTCTGAGCCTTGCGGTTCATATGGTAGTCCAGCTGACACCCACTCCCCTCACCATCCAACATACCCATACTACGTCGGGGATACACCTAATTAATTGGCCAAGCTGCCCCATCTCAGCATGTGGTTGGCACGGTAAAGCCAGGTTACATGCTCCATGAACCGGTCCTTAGGATCCAGGCAAGTACTAAACACAAACCCGAGTCTCGTGCACCTAGCACAAACCAAATCATCCAACTTGCCTCGATCCCTACCTCTACATAACTCATAATATCTCATTCAAGAATAAGGTAAACAAGTTGATGATATCATATCCCACTTATCCCATTCTATGCATGGCTAAGCATAAGTAATATGGATGAATGACATAATAAGGCAAAATCCCAACCCAAGCTACAAGGAAACAAGATAATGCAATTCTAGTGAAACTTCCAAGCATGGGTTTCATAGTTCAATTGACAATGCAAATAATTCTATCTACACATCCTAGTATAGGATCAAAGTGGTCAAGGACACTTGCCTTCTTCCTGCTGCTCTGAGAATGGAAAGTCTTGGTCTTGGAAAGGGGGAACTTGCTCTGGGGCAGGTTCTGCTCATGCCAATGCACATAGCAAATAAAAACACCATCCATAAGACATAGTTCACACTTTCACTTCATACAAACCACACATACATACCTATAAAAGTCATTCACATTTCTAAGTGTTGTGGTTACTCTAGATGTGTTGATTTTTAGCCTTCATGCACTTTTAAACATATGTATATGATTTCTAACTTTTGTATTTCAGATTTCTGTTTGCACACTATATATGAATTTCCAATTTGAACAAATTCTTTATATTTAATTAATATACTTCTTAACTACCAAGTATGCATGGAAGGTATTTTCCTACTCCAAATGGGTTTTCAGATCTTCTACCAATCCTAAACTGAAGTCTTTGGATTGGGAGACTTCATTTATCATTTCCTAGTCATGCACATCTATTTTCCAATATTTTCCAGATTTGTTTTCTATGACTAAAAGTAAATTTTAATATTAAAGAGTAGGACATATCATCTAAACAGAATAGGTTCTGATCTAAAATATTAAATAATATATTTTGGAACTTCTCCTCTGATGTGAACTAATTTAAATTTATTTTACCAATTTTCAGAATTATTTCCTAACCTAAAAATGTGTCCCTATAACTAATAAATGTGAACAATCAATAAAACAGAATAATTTCAGCTTAAAATCTACTTTTAACTCATTCTAAAGTTTTCCAAGTGCTAGGACAGTTTGAATTTGAATTTACAATGTGTTTGTCTCACCCTTTTAAATTTTAAATCATAATCACATAATCAAATTCCTAAATTTAATATCATATAGGGTTAAAAAGGTAAACTCACCCCACTACAGGGTCCATTATATTATTTCATAAATTTCCAGGGGTGTAACTACACATAACAGAGGGGTTTTCCTAATTTTTATTAAGTCCAGGGGCTAAAACTGATTTTTAATTGAATTTACATGAATTTCTGAAGTTCCAAAGGCTAGATCAGAAGTTTCCGGGGCTAGCTCGTATTTTCCGAGATCCCCAGGGGGTAGCGTATAAGAATCCCGACCTTTATAATGTGGGGCCGACGTGGACCGTCCGATTTAAAATAGACGGCTGAGATTATAACGTCGAACCGGTACGTGGGGGTTTCAATTCTACCGTGCGATTTAAAATAGACGGCGCACAAGCGGCCACGTCGCCCTGGCCGTGCGCGGGCGGCGCTGCCCGGCGGCGCGCGGCGGCGGGAGGCGGCGATCTCGCCGGAAAACTTCGGATCTTCTTCTATTCCTCCTAAAACTGGGATTTCATGGCATAGATCGGTATAGGGGAGGTCGGGGATCTCACCTCGGGGTTTTTCTTGAGCTCGGAGGTCCTGGAAGGCGGTCGGCGACGAGGTCCGAGATGGAATCGCTGTGGTGCTCGTCGGAGCTGTGCCTAGAGCGCAAACCACCGAGTATTCTGCACCTGCATGATTCCCCGGAGGTGGTGGAACAAGCTCGACGCGTTAGATCAGAAATCCCGAGCGAAAATCAAGAGAAAACGGCCGGAGAAGCTCTGGTTCTCACCGGGAGGAAAAGCAGCCGATCGTGGGGAAAAAACGGGGCGATGCCAGCGTTTTTATAGACGAGGGAGGGCGGCGTGTTTGTTTAGATCGATCCGGAGTCGTCCGGGACCGGGAGTCGGGCTGGGGACGCGGAATTCCGGGTTGGTTGCGATCGGGCGCGCGCGGAAGAGTCCGGCGGTTGGCGCGAGCGGGAGGTCAGGGATGACACGCGGGCCCCATGTGTCAGTGAGAGGGAGAGGGGGGGCGCGCGGCTGCGGGCTGGCGCGGGGATGGGTGGGCAGGCTGGTGGGTTTCAGCCCACTGGCCGGGGGTTTTGTTTTTTTTCTTTTTCTTTTTCTTTTTCTTTTCAGTTTTGAGTTGAATTTGAATTCCAATTTGAATTTGAATTTCTGCACCACATGCAATACGTCCAGAAATTTTTAAATTCCCCTCTTAACAGGTTTTGGGGTGTTACACATGACTAAATTACTTGTTATAATTCTGAATTTTGATTCTGTAACGACGCACCTACGCTCAGGTAAACATGGTAAGGAACGCCACCGAAAGCGGTTCAATTTCGGTTAGCTCCCCTGATGAGGAAAGTGGTTCAGGGTTAGATCTCACAGCTTGGTGTGAGATGTTAATATGAAACTCTTGGACTCTTCATGTTCCTGAGTTCATATGAAACGCTGATCCCTAGCGTGCATTAGGCAAGTAAGTGGAGACCCCATCGCTTGGTCAGTAACGCGAGAGTGTGTTCGTCTGGAAATAGCCCAGGAGGACATATGCAGCGCTTGCCATCGACGTGCCCTGCAGGGCAGTAGGTGGTATCCGTTGGGTTGATAACATTCCCAACCGTTACGACCCGTTCATGACATACTTGGGTTCCCCGTCATGTGGTGTTGAAACACGATCACGTGCCTTGAGACGTGGCTTAACTCAAGGACGGTCGTATGGCAACGATACGGGCGTTTGTATTTACTTTCAAACATGGAACTGCCTGAAATGAAACAACCTTTGAGTGCACCACTATTGAGTATTCTTCTGCAGGTATTAACCACGTACGTATTCCGTGTAGTACACGTGTGCGAGAGACCGTCTTAGTGCCACTGATAAAATGGATATGCTGGTATAATCCGGTTTAGGATTTTCTTTTGGTGAGGCTACGTAGTACCGACATGTTCTTACGGTGCATCGCCACCGTACTACACTTAATAATCTCTTCCCTATGAAGAAATGATTCATGAACTAACTTTCAACTAAAAATGGAAGTTTGAAACAAGTATTAGTTACTGAACTCTTATTTTGAGCTAAGATTCAAATGAGAGCATGACTAGGCGTCAAAGTTTTCAAAAACAGAGTGCTCTGTTTCTGGCAGGAATTCTTGCTGGAATTTGACAGAGAATAACTCTGAGTAGATTTAACCGATTAAGGTGTATGATACAGTTCTGGAAATATTTTCAAGTGCTCTACAACTTCTTTGTAGACCTCCAGAGCAAAATCACACGTTAAGTGGGTGAAAAGTCCAGTTGAAGGCAAACTGTTCAGAACCAGGACAGTACCAAAAACCTCTCTGGACCTTTCTGTTTTTAAGCCATAACTTCCTGTAGAAAAATCCTTAAGGAGCACATAAGTACTTGCTGGAAAGCTACAGAAGTTTACTAAAACTTTGGTATTGAACTCAAGTCAAAAATATGTTGATAACTTGAGTAAAATTTTGAGTTTGTGTGAACTGGTCAGGGTAGTCCCGCTGATTAGTTTAGCGTACTTAAGATTTGTTTAAACATGAATGTGGTTATGCTTTCATAAAGTTCATGACATGTTCATGTTTTACTTATCTTTACTTACTACTGAGATAGAATTTTGATTGACTCAAAATTTTGTTTCGTGCAGTATGGTACACACACATTCTCAAATGGAGATTGGAGGTTCAAGTCGAGATGGGAATGACTCGACTTCATCACAAGAGCCATCGCCAACCGGATTGGCTGAAATTATTGCAAGGATGAATGAAACTCTCCAAACTCTAGTTCAGAAAGGCATAAATAGAGAAGCTCAACATCACATGCCAACCCCGAGCACGTATCTGGATTTCTTGGCGACACAACCGCCGGTATTCTCTGAGGCGGCTGACCATTGTGAAGCAAACCACTGGTTATGTGTCACTGAGTCCAAGTTCGGGTTGATCCAATGTGATGAATTCTCGAAGACTCTATATGCCGCTCAGCAGCTTCACGGCTTTGCTGGAGCATGGTGGGCAGACTACCTTGCTGTCCAACCAGAAGGGCATCGTGTCACATGGGCGGAGTTCCAGGCTGCATTTCGTGCTCGTTTCATCCCTGCGGGCATAATGCAAACCAGTCTGGATGAGTTCTGGAGTCTGAAGCAAGGGGACATGAGTGTTATTGGGTATGCGAAGGAATTCAATCGCTTAGCTCAATATGTCCCTGACTATGTGAAGTCACCAGCCATGAAGGGTTATCACTTTTACCGAGGGCTGACCGCTAGGCTGCGATGTGAATTGGCTCAAGTTAGCCAAGAGAATTTTGATGAGTTTGTGAGCTGTGCTATCACTCAGGAATATTATTCCAATCTCTACCTCAAAGAAAAGAGGGAGAGGGACTCATCACAAGAGGCATGCAATCATCTACCTCAGAAGTATCGGTTGGTGATCCGTTCACCTTCCGGTCGAGGGATTCCACAAGAGGTGCAATCATTCTGGGAGTGTGACACCTCTTCTACTCCACAGAGGTCTTATTCACCTCCACCGCAGCAGCAACTTGTTTCTCCTGCACCTCAGTATCAACAAAGTGCACTAGAATATTATTGCCCTCGAGAGGTTGAAGAGGAACAAGTCGATGTCTCAGCTGAACCAAGTGCTGTCCCACTTCACATTCACAATGAGCTCAACGTCAATGAAGCAACTGAACCGAGCAGCAACATTGTGTCTGCGGGTCCAGTTCTACAAAGTGATCTTGGACAGCCAAGAAAAGCTATGTCCAAAGTGGGGACAGTTAATTATGTGTCAGTAGATGATCTGCCAAAGGGAGGACCTGTTCTTGCCGGCAGGTTCACCTTAAATGGCAAGACGGTTGTCATTTTATTCGACTCTGGTGCAACACATAACTTCATTAGCCGGGCGACGGTGATCCGGGATCAAATATCCACCACTATTACCAAGGGTTCATACCTTATTCATTCGCCAGGTGGAGACATATCAACTAATGAAGTCGTCTCTCGAGCACCACTTTGCTTGGGTGGAAAAATTTATCCTAACACCCTCATCATTCTCGAAGACCAAGGAATAAGTGCCATATTGGGAATATCATGGCTGGCCTTCCATAAGGCTGTTCTGGACATCGAGAACAGGAGTGTTCACTTGGACTCTCCACTTCACGGACGTCAAACATTGTATCTCGGCGAAGCGGTTTCCAAAGACCCAGAAGTATGTAATGCCGAGGCTTGAAAGTTAGAAGACATTCCGGTAGTCCGTGAATATCTAGACGTGTTTCCCGAAGATCTTCTGGGCTTACCACCTCAGCGCGAGGTGGAATTCAAAATAGAGTTGATACCGGGAACCATGCCGATCTCTCGGAGACCATGCAAAATGGCTCCGAGTGAGTTAGCGGAATTGAAGGAGCAACTCAAGGATCTGATGGACAAGGGGTTTATTCGTCCAAGTTCATCACCATGGGGTTGCTCAGCTTTATTTGTGAAGAAGAAGGATGAGACGCTGAGGCTATGCGTCGATTATCGTCCTTTGAATGCTGTGACGATAAAGAACAAGTATACACTACCAAGAATTGATATCCTCTTCAATCAGCTAGTGGGTGCTAAAGTCTTCTCTAAGATGGACTTAAGGTCGGGGTATCATCAAATCAAGATCCGAGCGGAGGATATCCCAAAAACAGCATTCTCGTTAAGATATGGACTCTATGAGTATCTTGTCATGTCATTTGGGTTGACCAATGCTCCGGCTTATTTTATGTACCTTATGAACTCGGTATTCATGCCGGAGCTGGATCAGTTCATCGTGGTGTTCATCGACGACATCTTGGTCTATTCCAAATCTGAAGAACACGCTAAACATTTGCATATTGTGCTTCAACGCTTGAGAGATCACAAGCTCTATGCAAAGTTTAGTAAATGTGAATTCTGGATCCACCAAGTGCCATTTCTTGGGCACATTATTTCAGCAGAAGGCATTGCTGTTGATCCAAGCAAGATTGAACAAGTGCTGAAGTGGAAGTCTCCAACATCAGTCCATGAAGTTCATAGCTTCTTGGGCTTGGCGGGATATTACCGGAGGTTCATCCCGAGCTTCTCAAAAATCTCCAAACCTATGACTGAGCTACTGAAAAAGGGCATCAAATATGATTGGAGCAAGCCATGTGAGGAAGCTTTTCAAGCGTTGGTGAAACACCTCACAACAGCCCCAGTTCTAGCTCAACCGGATACAACCAAGCCTTTTGATGTTTATTGTGATGCATCCGGCGTCGGACTTGGTTGTGTACTCATGCAAGGAGGACGTGTGGTCGCATATGGATCACGGCAATTAGGGAATCATGAGCAACATTATCCATCTCATGATCTCGAGCTTGCTGCCGTGGTACTAGCTTTGAAGATGTGGACACATTACCTATTGGGAAATCTGGTTCATCTCTACACCGACCACAAAAGTTTGAAGTACATATTCACTCAGAAAGAGTTGAATATGCGGCAAAGGCGATGGTTGGAGCTGATCAAGGACTATGAGATTGAAATTCATTATCATCCGGGCAAGGCAAATGTGGTTGCCGATGCACTCAGCCGGAAGTCTCATATTCATAACCTGACCATTGCGCCGATAGAGGAGGAAGAACCAAGTCTCTACTTGGTTCCATATGGAGCTCTACATAATCTAGCTCTCATACCCACAATAAGAGAGGAGATTATGGAAGCTCAAAGGAAAGACAAGGGCATGGCTCATATCAAAAGGAGGTTGAAGAACGGGGAGATGAAATGTTTCCGGCTGGATGATGAATATACCTTGTGGTTCAAGGACCGGATAGTCGTACCCCGTGATATGAGGCTGCGGAAGAAAATTTTGGATGAGGCTCACTTATCCAAATTTTCTATTCATCCTGGCAGCAATAAAATGTACCAAGACCTCCGGAAGAAGTTTTGGTGGACACGTATGAAACGTGAAGTTGCAAAATACGTTTCAGAATATGATCTGTGTCGAAGAGTTAAGGCCGACCATGTGAAGAAGTCGGGCCTGCTGCAACCGCTACAAATACCGGCATGGAAGTGTAAAGACATGAGTATGGATTTCGTCGTTGGGTTGCCGATGACCTCCCACCACCATGATTCGATTTGGGTAATCGTTGACCGATTAACCGAATCGGCACGTTTCATTCCGGTGCATACCAACTAAAGCGCCAAGCAGTGTGCAGAGTTATACATAGCACGAATCTTATGCTTGCATGGAGTTCCCCGTACCATTGTCTCCGACAAAGGATCGCTGTTCGTATCCCATTTCTGGGAACAACTACACACATCCTTGGGAACTAAACTGATTCAAAGCTCCGCGTATCACCATCAAACTGATGGGCAAACTGAGAGGGTGAATCAAATCCTTGAAGACATGCTAAGGGCGTGTGCCATCCACCACGGTAAGAGCTGGGATGATCACTTACCGTTGGCGGAATTCTCGTATAACAACGGTTATGAAACGAGCATAAAAATGGCACCGTATGAAGCTCTCTATGGCCGGAAGTGCCGCACACCCTTGAACTGGTGTGAATCCGGCAAGAGAGTCATTTACGGGATTGATCTCGTAAATGAAGCTAAAGACCGCGTAAGGCTTATTCAAGCAAATCTTAAAGCCGCTCAGTCCAGACAAAAGAGCTATGCGGATAAGAGACGTCGTCCTCTGAACTTTCAAGTTGGGGACCACGTATACCTCCGCGTATCTCCTATGAAGGGCATTCACCGATTCGGAGTGAAAGGAAAATTAGCTCCACATTTCATCGGTCCCTTCGTCATCAGTGAAAGATGTGGACCCGTGGCATACCGTTTGGAGCCACCGGTAGCCTTAGCCGGAGTTCATAACGTCTTCCACATATCTCAGTTGCGGAAGTGTTTGAAAGTTCCAATGGGAATTCTCACGGGAGACATAGCAGATTTGAAGCCGGACCTCACTTATGTTGAACGTCCAACCCATCTAATTGATGAAAAGACTCGCGAGACCAGAAACCAGATTCTGCAATTTTTCAAGGTGCTATGGGAAAATCACACGTCCGAGGAAGCTACATGGGAAAGCGAGGAGTATTTGCAGCGCAATCATCCGGAGTTGTTAGAGGCGTTTGTTGAGTAGCTGTCCTCTCCACATTGTCCTTAATCATGAATCTCGGGACGAGATTCTTTTTAAGGGGGGAGGAATGTAAAAGTCCCAAAACTTGTAAATAGAAAACTTGAGCTATGAATAAAGTTGAGTTTATATACAATAAATGGGACTTACAAAAAACTGTTGTGTTACTCATGAAAGTGTGGGCATGTGCAATAAAACTGTGAAATCAGTTTGAATTAAGAGGGTCAATTCAAAAAGAGGAAGGGCATTTTCAAGAGAGGAAATTCAAACTGTTGTTTGAGAAGTTGTATTTGCAATGGCCAACTCAAAGATCAGAGGACATATTTGAGTTCCTCAGGTCCAAATTAGGAGGGAGCCAAGTTTTGAGCAAATCTGGAGGGGCTTTGATATAAATATCCAAGGGACTTGTAAATTTCATCCAAATTTAAATTTAAACTTGAAACTGTGGCACAAATTGACAAATGGCAAAATGGCTTTTGAATTTGGATCTCTCACAGCTGAGTTTGCAATGTGTCAAAATTTGGAGATCTTTTGGGAGCAGAGAGGAGCTGTGGGACCCACATGTCATGGACTGAAGTGGAGGATACTTTCAACCGAAGCAAACCTTTTGGCTCTGTTCAGACCCGAGCTCGATCGAGTCGATCACAGGACGCCACCGCGGGCGTTGCCTCCACCTCCTGCTCGAGCTGCCCCCCCCCCAACGCGCGGGCGCTAGAGGCAGTTCACCCGGCGCCTATCCTTTCCACCGAGGCAAACACGAAGTTCTTCACTCGTGCTCGCAGATTTCTTCTGCTCCTGCGCCCAAAAAGCAGCCGCCGGTGACGCCTCTGCTTCCTTCAGTTGTCCACTAGCTCGCGCGCCCGGTTGCTCGAGCCGTCCACACAAAAAGGAAGCGATAGCGAGTGTACAAGATCCTCCACAGCTCGGCTCCGACATTCCTGGCTCGTGGGGTGCCCAATTCAACGATCAACGATAGAGATACAGAAGCTCACCGGTGAAAAGGCAACTCGGGTCACTGTGGGCAGCTCATACCGAGGCTTTTCACGGCTGAGCAAGCACCCGCCGAGACGCGCCGGGACTTCACGCTGCTCTCCCCCGAGTTTCAGCTCGAGCCGTGCAACATAGCTCGGGAATTTCAAGTTTTCCCCTCGGACGAGGGAAGCCTACCCGCCGGTAAGAGTTTCAAAAATTGACGCCTAACTCTCGGTTAAAGTTGTTTATTTTGCGCACACAGGAGCTAGAGAGGATAGGGAACCTTTTTCCTTCGCAACCCTAGCTTAGCAGTGAGTAGGGGCAGCTAATTTCGAGTTCTTCCATCAGCGGCCATGGCGGGGACCCTCGGGCGCACGTTGAACCCCCACTTGCCGCCGTTTCCGAGCCAGTTATAGACCGTGCCGAGTTAGCCTGACCTACACTGCTGCTTTAGAGCGAGTCCGCCAAACTTTTGGCGGGCTAGGGTGCTCGTGCCACGGCGCTGAAGTCTCACCGAGGTGTGCGCATGTCGCCGACCGGTTTCCGGTCGCCGGCAGCCCGAAAGCACCGCACCATTGAATTCCTCGGTGCTGAAAACCCCCAGGCGGCAAGTACCGAGCCGGGAGACGGCCGGGAAGCCGACTCCGGCGAGCTTCGATGAGTCTCCGGCGAGGGGGGCGCGGGAAAAAGGAAACGGCCCGAGGTTGAAGACGACCGGCCGGCCCCGCATGTCAGTGACAATATTTTAAATCGTGGATCCGCTGCGGTCCTGGGATCCAGTGTGGTGCCACGGGAAAGGTCCTGTGGCCCCGTGTGGCGTGATTCCAGCAGCTGACACGTGTAGGATGGACCCATAGTCAGAGTTTGAACATTTCCCGAATTAATTTGAATTCCAGATTTAGTTCAAACTTTAGAACCTCATAACTATTGCTAGGAAGCTCCAAATTTAGTGATTCAAATTGGGTTGGATTCAGGATGAAAAATACTATCAAAATATGTAACACAATTTGCATGAAAATCAATAGAAAATTCTGGAAAATTCTTTAAAGCTTTTCAGAAAAAGAATTTTTGAGGGAGTTTGGTTCATCCAAAGATTCCCAAATTTTTCCAGGATATTCTTTAAGATTTTAGGAGACTCCTGTAAAAGTTTCAGCTCATTTGGAGTTGATCTGGTTTGGGTAATTCTAATTTCAAGTTTCTGTATTCAAATGAATACAGAAACATTTTCAGAGAATTTCGAAAACTTGGAAATTCAGTTCTGGACATTCCCTAGCTCCAAAAATCCTAAGAAAATTCATGCATACTCCCTGAGCTATATCTGAAATTGTAGTTCACTTGAATTTGCATGAAAGTGCAAATTTATTCAGAATTAATTCCTGTTTGGCTAAATGCTTAGGGAATTGTTCAGGGTGATCTACTTAGTGAATTATTCTGAATTTTGGTCCAGAGGGCCTTCTTGTGACAAGGAACTCACAAGAAAATTTCAAGCTCCATTGGAGCCCTGGATCATTATGTCCTGTTCAACCTCATTAGTTGATCCCCACCCAAGTGATGAAACCCCACTCATCACTTGATGATAGTGTTAAACACAAACCCAAACCACTAGCCCCAGTGTCATTTTAAATTCTTAAACAGAGTTCCAGTTTTAAACTTGTCTTTATAACTTGTTAGCAAAAGTTTTACAATTAAAGATATATGCATGTTCATAACGTGTAGTGCTTAAACGTGGAAAGTGAAGAAGGAGGAGTTGAGCTTGGATTCAAAGCAGCAGCAACTAACTTCATAACCATCTGACTTTAGTCACCTGCAAAACCAAGGCAGGCCCCGGTTTGCACTTAAGTTGTTTTTAAAGTTTTCCTTTTGTTCACTACTATTGGTCAAAGTTTGTACGTGCATTAGGTCAAGGATGTTTTATACTCCACTTGCATAACCAAACATGAACCCTGAGGTCAAGGGTAGAATTGTGTCTTCGCTGTAGAATAAGGCCATGCTAAATAGACTGGGGCATCCGGTAGAAGACGAGTAGTTGGAATCTACTCGCGAGCTATAGTTCGGGATATCATAAGTATGGTTGGGAAAAGAAGCAAACTAAAGTTTACATTTCTAAAGATGAGACCGGGCAGAGGGGTTAGGCAGCGACAAGATGAGGTCTTGGTCGCGTAGCTCTGCCTGTGTCGGTTAAGGACCGATGCGTGTGCCGCGTCCAGGAGCAAGTATTGAGTTGTGTACCGGATGCTTACTGATATATGGGAACCAGGAAACCGATGTACCAGGTTCACTGGATTGTAGAGGCATACCACATCGTCTCGTTAGACCTATGAGCCTGAGACGGCGCGACCGGTTCTACAGTTTAGTGTCCTGAGAAAGGTTGCCACATACGACGTAATGAAGGACGCCAGAGTTGGGTCCTTAGAGGCGGGCGTATGTGTCGAGTTATCCGGGTAGTGTTTGATTCGAATCACCGTCCCTCGCGGTTATTGAGTACCGCTTGCTCCCATGTTGTGACGTAGTAATCAACTTGTGTGGAAACAGTTTGCAAAAAGTATAATTTCTGCTATGATTAGGTTAAGTTGCATGAAAACCATGATTGAAGTAAAGATAGAGCAAACTAAAGTTATTTTCTACCTTGGGACAAGTAACATTGGAACGAAGCGTTTCTTGTTTGATTGTGGAGTTCCAATGTTGCTGGGCGCAAGGTCACTACTATTATGGCTGAAACCTGAAAGTTAAGGAGGAACTCATAGGCGAGTCTTTTCGCAAATTATAGGATTAGGTCTTAAGTTACCCTCATGTAGAGTTGCATGCTTTAGGAGAGACGGTTAAGTCTTGCTGAGCCTTTGTGCTCACTCTTGCTATATAAGTGGTTTTGCAGGTAAACCTCAACGCTATAAAGAAGGTTGTCCGGTGAGACTCGGGAACTTCCGAGTCATGTTACACTTGGAGAACCTAGCTGCCGCCATGTCTTCGTGTTGCTAGCGAGAGGAGTCCACGGGCTGGACCTCTTCTCGGGTGTTTCTTAGTTACTCGACGTGAGCTGGTTATAGACTTCCGCTGTAGCTATTTTATGTAAATTATTTACGAAGAACAATTGTAAGCTTCCGCTTTGATTTATGTAATACCGTGTTCCTTATATGTGTGCTGTTGGATGCCGCATAACACGGCACCACCCAATTCGATCCCCGGGCGAGGCGGCACGACCCCGTGATGGAGGTCGGGCCCTCTCAGCGAGGTCCGGCCCTGGTGGCAAAACGTGGCAGGCTCGGAGCTTGCCTCTGAAGAAGGGGCGAGGTACGGCCTCGCCTGACATGTGTCGCCTTCGGAGCTAGTCTCTGCGGAGAAGCGAGGCTCAGGCCCGCGGGACACGTGTTGACTTTGAAGCTAGTCTCTGCGGAGAAGCGAGGCTCAGCGCGCGGGACACGTGTCGACTTCGGAACTCTCCCCTGCGGAAGGGATGAGGTTCGACCCCGCTAGACACGTGTCACACTCGGAGCTCACCTCCAAGAGGTCTGACACCGCTGGGCACGTGTCACCCTCGGAGCTCACCTCCGAGAGGTCCGGTCCCGATGGACACGTGTTGTTCTCGGAGCTCACCTCCGAGGAGAAAGAGAGGTCCGGCGCTGCTGGACACGTGGCATTCTCGGAGCCCACCTCCGAGGAGAGGGGAGGTCCGACACTGACACATGGCGCCCCCAGAGCTCGCCTCTGTAGAAAGGGAAGGTCCCTCCCACCAGACACATGGCGCACCCGGAGCTTGCCTCTGAGGGAGAGGGAGGTCAAACCAGAGCTCACCTTTGAGGAAAAAGGGAGGCCCGGCC
Organism: Neostapfia colusana; assembly: GCA_030760725.1. Lineage (NCBI taxonomy): Eukaryota > Viridiplantae > Streptophyta > Magnoliopsida > Poales > Poaceae > Neostapfia > Neostapfia colusana. The sequence continues at coordinate 33,017,442 of JASWHV010000009.1, read as the reverse complement.
CCTGCTGGACACGTGGCATCTCTGGAGCTCACCACTGAGGAGATACAAGATCCTTAAGCGGTTTTTCTCCCTGTGTGTGCAGGAATACCCGGTACTGAGGAAACCAACATGATTTCCACGTTGCTACCGCACCAAATCAATTGGAGATAAGTTGTTAAGATCCAAAACAAATTGAATAGGACTCTTATTTGAATTCCAATTGGAGCAGGACTCTTCTTTCACCCCTTATAAATAGAACCCAAAACCCCTGGCCGCAATCACGTACCTATTTTCCACCTCCTGAGTCGACGACTTGGAGGCCCTAGCTTCCAACTCGCCGAGTTAACCCCCTTCGTCGGAGTTCAGCCACCGGTGAGACAGCCGACGAGCCCCGTCACGCTCCCTGTCGCCAGAAGAGAGCCGACGAACGGTCCTGTTGCCAGTGCTAGGAGGAAGGCCGAGGTAGGTCTTCGTTACCACCTTACAACATCATCGCAGTTTCTTCGCATCTGCTTTCTTCGTTCCCTTCGAACAGAAGCTGTTTCGTGTGGACAGATCTGTGAGACCTATGTGTGCTGAATACATTGGCTTTGACGATAAAAAGTTTTGAATACTACCAAAACACCTTTTTAACAAGGTCTGACTCTAGGTACGAGCTCCTGCAAGGTCCGAAGATAGGTCCGACTTGTTTTGGGTAGCTCCGGCAAGGTCCGACGTAAGGTCCGACTTGCTTTGTCTAGGTCTGACTTATTTTGGCTAGGTCCGACATATTTTTGCTAGCTCCGGTGCTAGGTCCGACTAGCTCTAGTAAGTTCCTTGCTAGGTTCGACTAAGCTTTAGTAACCTCCGGCGCTAGGTCCGACTAGCTTTGGTAAGCTCCGGTTCAAGGTCCGGTTAACTTTGTTAAGGTTCAGAGCTTGATTGCAATGGTTCTGCTTTTAACTTGCAATGTTTCGAACTTGCTTTACTCTTATGGAAAGTTTGCTTAGTATTATTTTACTAAGTTTTTGGTGTGTTTTAGTGGTTATGGCTGATATCATTTTGCTATGGTTTACAACATGCTTATGTGAGGTGCTTACGTAAGATGTTGTAGTTTCGGAACTAACGAGAGACAAGTCGAGGACTTGTGCTCGGAAGTATTGGTTGTTTATTCATGTGCAGGTGTTTCTTGAGTTCAAGACATGGCTGGTGACGGGATCCATTGAACTAGTCTTAGGGAGAAGATGAGGTTCAACAACCAAATTCGGGAGGAATTGTGATTGAGTTGATCTGGAGGTTGTGCAGTATGTTTGAATCAAGAACAATGCATATGAAGGTATCTTGAACGTCGTTGGAAGATGTTTGCACGTGTGCAAGGAGTGCATCGATGTGGCTGCAAGGTTCCAAGACGTGATGAAGAGATGTGGACGTAAAGAATTGGTCGGAAAGGTTCAACCGACTAGGTTATGGACTCAGGCCGCGGCTGAGTCGTGTTTGACTCAAATATGGAAAGTTTTGAGTTAGTTATGATAGGATTTCGTGTGGGTCACGAATTTGAGTTGTTTTAGAAATGTTTGGGACGTTCCTAAGGTGTTTGGAAGTCTTAAGATTTCTTCTATCTGCGTATAGAAGAGTCTTGAGCAGTATTGGAAAGTTACAGTTTTAATCCAAGTAGGAGTAGGAGTCCTAGTTTGAATTGGATTGGCCATAGAGCAGGTTATATAAGAAAGGGAGGCCAGATCTCGTGGTGCAGGACTTTGGGGCTGTTCCTCTTGTGTTTTGAAAAACAAAATTCGTATTCTAAAGGAACTTTTGTGCCTTGTTCGTCCGACTTGTTTCAGACAAGTTTTTCTCGTCGAGTTTCTGTTCAGCACTACCTTGCTTCGGTGGTTTTATCATAACTTGAGTTTTACAGATCCAATTGATGTGATTCTCTTTGGGTTGTCTTCACAACTTGATTATCTATCATCTGTGTAAATTTCACGGTCATTGAATTTGTGGTTTCTGATCTACACGAGTTTATTTGCAGTATTCTAGAACTGTTTTTCTCGCGTAGGACAGATCGACCTTTGTTCGATCTTTCGATCGTAACTGGAGTTTCTCTCAACGGATTTTCATGATTCTTGTTGTGACGTCTTCGTGACTTGATTATCTACAATCTATACTAGTTTTGCCACAGTTGAACACATTTAGATTAGTCGCACACACGGTTTCTTTAACAGATCGGTTTTCTGCTGAGGGGTGTTTTGTTGCTTCCGCTGAAAAGTTTTTATCTACCATTCACCTCCCCCTCTGGTAGCTTTACACGTGTACTTCGATCCTACAATTGGTATCAGAGCCAGGTTGCTCTAATCTTTGTGATTTGCACGTGTTTTGACTAATCATCATGGAGAAATACTCCGCCAAACCTTGTGTGTTTAGTGGTATTGATTTTCAGGTTTGGAAGGCACGCATGGAAGCTTTCATCCAGGCGCAAGGCTTTGCAATATGGGAAAAGGTGTACAAGCCTTAAGATGTGCCTTCAAACGATCAAGTCACGGCTACAAACATGAGAGATGTCGACAACAACAACAAGGCTCGGAACTTGATCATACAAGGACTAACTCAGAGCGACTTCGACCGTGTTGCACACCTCCGATCGGCGTACGATGTGTGGAGAGCACTTTGTGACTACCACGAAGGATCCAACACGATCAAGGAGGTAAGATAGGATATGTTCAAGAAAGAATACATGCACTTTGAGATGCAACCCGTTGAGTCCATTGATGACCTATTTGCTCGCTTTAATAAAATTCTCAGCAACTTGCGTAGCGTCAATGTTAATTTTTCAGATGCTGAAAATGCTAGGCAATTACTAAGTGAATTAGACATCTCAATTTGGGAGATGAAAGTAACATCCATACGTGAATCCACTGTCATGAGTACTCTTACATTAGATGTGCTTTATTCTAAGCTAAAAACTCATGAAATTGACATTATATCACGTAAGAACCCAAATAAGACTATTGCATCTATCTCACAACGTGATATGCCTAGCTCCGGCCAATCATCTAGCAATACACTTGCTTTGCTGTCTTCACTAACCCTGGAACAGATTGAGGAGTTTCCAGAGGAGGAGCTAGTACTTCTTTCTACTAGGTTCTCAAAAGCATTGCAAAATGTGAGAACTAGAAGGAGAGGAAGCTCCGGACCTCAACGATGCTTTGAATGTGGTAAGACAGGACACTTTCATACAGATTGCCCTAACCTTTCAGGTCCTTCTAATCGTGATGAAAAGCAGAATAAAGTCAAGTCCTCTTTTGGCAACACCAAGAAGAAAAAGAAGGGTTTTACAAGACGCAAACTGATAAACAGTTTCATCACCGCACTTCAAGAACTTGGCTCGAGTGATGTAGACATTGGAAGTGATGAAGATGATCTGGCAAACTTGTGCTTCATGGCGGGCAAATCAAAATCAAGTATGGAGGATGCAGAACAAAACAATGACAACGAAGAGGTATGTCCTTGTGAAGAAATGGGTGATGCTATTTCTCGTGCCACTATTATTGTTAAGAAAAAGGACAAAAAGCTTGCTGCACTTAATGATAAAAACTTGAAAGATGCTTGTTGTTCTACAATTGATTTCCATTGTTCTACTTGCGATGATCTTGATAAGAAACTACAAGATGCTATGAAAGAAATTTCTACATTGAACAATGCTTTACGTTCTCATGAAGTTAAATATTGCTCCAATTGCAAATTAAAAGGAAAAACATCATGTGAAAATTGCCTTGATCTATCAAATAAACTTGATAACATGCATAGGACATAAGATCGGTTTTGTAATGAGAATAAGAACCTAAACTTGCTTCTGAATTCTTCCAAGTCTTGCAATGATAAAACTGGTTTAGGTTTTGATTCACATGCTCATGCTAAGGAACATCCACCTAAAATTGTAAAATCATTAGGAATTGGTTTGATTCAAACAGTTCCTAAACAAAAAGAAGTGGTTTTTAAATCTGCAGGAGTGTTGTCACATTCGGGTTCAAATAAGCATACTGCATGCTCATCTAGCCATGAACACAAAGTTAAATTTCATTGTACCTATTGTGGTAGAGATGGTCATGTCATAGATTTTTGTTATAGACTAGCTAAACAACATAAAAAGGAAAGAATGCAAGCTAGATCTTATAACTCTCATGCAAAATTTGCTGCACATATTAAACCGAATGTCAGGAACATGCAACCTGCTGTTATGAGTCAGAAATATTCAAAGTTTACCTCCGGAGCTTCAGTTTTTGCCTCCGGAGCTTCAGTTTTTGCCTCCGGAGCTACTGATTTTCGTGCTACACAAGTAACATCTCATAGGTCAGTAGTTAAGAACAAAAAAATCTCAAACTTTGACTCATAAACCTGCTGTTTTATCTCAGCTTTCGCATGTTATTCCTGCTGGACGTCGTGTGACTCAGTACTGGATTCCTAAATGCCTTTTAACAAACCCCAGTATTGAGTCATCGACGTATTGTGCTTCTATGTAGGTTACACGCTTGAGGAAGGAGAACATTTGGATTGTGGATTCAGGTTGCTCACGCCACATGACCGGTAACAAAGAATAGTTCTCCTCTCTCTCTTTTGTGTCACGTGTAGAGAATGTTACTTTTGCCGATAATTCTTCAACTCCTATAATTGCTAAGGGTTCGGTTAGAGTAAATGATCACTACACTTTGAAGGATGTGGCACTTGTCAAAAATTTGAAATACAACTTGCTTTCTGTTTCACAATTGCTTGATGAAAATCTGGAAATTATTTTCAATAAAAACTGCTGCAAAGTTGTAGGCTCAAATAGTGAGCTTATTTTTAACATGTCTCGGTTTGGAAGAGTTTTTAAAGCTGATTTTGATATGTCTTCCTCTAAGCATATATGTCTAGTTGCAAATGATTCCAAAGATTTATATTTTTGGCATCGTAGACTTGGTCACGTAGGCTTTGATCATCTCACGCATGTTAGTGATCTTGATCGCATACGTGGGCTGCCTAAGCTTAAAGGGGACAAAGAAATTGTGTGCTCTTCTTGTAGACATGCTAAGATGGTTGCAGGTTCACGTGCTTCTCTCACAATGACCATGACAACTGAACCGGGTCAACTTTTACACCTTGACACAGTAGGACCTTCACGTGTTCAATCCTTCGGAGGTAAATGGTATGTTCTTGTGATTGTTGATGATTATTCTAGATACTCTTGGGTATACTTTATGGCATCTAAGAATGAAGCTTTTAGTCATTTTAGAACTTTATTTCTTAGATTATCAATTGATCACCTACGATCTTTAAGAGCAATTAGAAGTGATAATGGAACCAAATTTAAAAATCAATCGTTGATCACTTTTGTGCTGAAAATGCAATAGATCATCAATTTTCTTCACCATATGTACCTCAACAAAACGGTGTTGTAGAGAGAAAGAACAGAACCTTAGGTAAGATGGCTAGGACTATGCTTGATGAATATCAAACTCCTAGGAAATTTTGGGCTGATGCAATTGCAACCGCTTGTTATGTCTCAAATCGTGTTTTCTTGCGTGCTAAGCTAGGTAAAACACCATATGAGCTCAGGTTTGGACATAGGACTAGTGTCACACACTTTAGGGTCTTTGGTTGCAAATGATTTGTTAAGAAACATGGTAATCTTGATAAATTTGAAGCTAGATCTGTTGATAGCATGTTTCTTGGTTATCCATCTCAAACTAGATGCTACCGTGTGCTTTTACTTGATTCTAACAAAATTGTGGAGACTTGTGAGGTTTCTTTTGATGAAGCTAGCTCATGTACTAGTTCAAGTATTGCAGGTCCGGATCCATATCCGCAGGGGGAGAGTATTTTCGTTGAAGAAGAGGAAGAAGTGGTGCTGCTGCCCGAAAATTCAGCAGCTAATGACATTGTTCCTGCTCCTGATCTTGATTCACAGCCAGCACAGACGACCACCATTGCTGGTCCAGATCCTCCTCACGTCACAAGCTCATCTACTTGTGATGAACATGAAGAAGAAAAAGCTTGTAAAGTGTCCACTCCCCTCCGGATTCTCAAAAGTCATCCTCCACAACAAATTATTGGAAGCTTGCATGAACGAGTTACAAGATCCAGGTGTTTCAACCCCAATTCTCATGCTCATTCTGCTTTTGTTGCTTCTTTGGAACCCAAAGATATATCACACGCACTCACTAATGAATCTTGGATTATTGCCATGCAAGAAGAGTTAGAAAATTTTGAAAGAAATAATGTTTGGAAACTTGTACCTCCACCTCAAGGTCACACTTTAATTGGAACTAAATTGGTGTTTAAAAATAAACGAAGTGAGGATGGGGTTGTGGTTAGGAATAAGGCTAGGTTGGTTGCTCAAGGTTTCACACAAGTTGAAGGTCTAGATTTTGATGAAACTTTTGCTCATGTTGCTAGATTAGAAGCCATAAGAATTTTGTTAGCTTTTGCTGCATCTAAAGGTTTTAAGCTATATCAAATGGATGTTAAAAGTGCTTTTCTTAATGGCTACATAGATGAGGAGGTTTATGTCAAACAACCACCTGGTTTTGAAAATCCAAATTTTCCTAATCATGTTTACAAACTGTCCAAAGCCTTGTATGGTCTCAAACAAGCCCCTAGAGCATGGTATGATAGGTTAAAAACATTCCTACTTGAAAAGGGGTTTACCTTGGACAAGGTTGATAAAACTTTTTTTGTGCTTAAGCATGGCAATGACTCATTATTCGTTCAAGTGTATGTGGATGATTTTATCTTTGGTTGTGCTTCTCATGATCTTGTGTCCAAGTTTTCAGCTATGATGAGTTCAGAATTTGAGATAAGTATGATGGGAGAACTCACGTACTTTTTGGGGCTGCAAATCAAGCAAACCAAGAAGGGTACCTTTGTGCATCAAACAAAGTATACAAAAGATCTCCTAAGGTGCTTCAACATGGACAAAAGCAAGACTCTTCGGACACTAATGGGAACAGCAACAACACTTGAACTTGATGAAGATTGTGATCCCGTTGATCAAAAAGAATATAGAAGCATGATCGGATCACTTTTGTATCTCACGGCATCAAGACCGGACATATAATTCAGCTTATGTCTTTGTGCACGGTTTCAAGCCTCCCCATGTGCTTCACATCGTCAAGCCATCAAAAGGATTCTCAGGTACTTACATGGAACTCAAGAATTTGGCATTTTTCTTCATTCTTCATCAACCGTTACTCTGAAAGCTTTTTCCGGTGCTGATTTTGGGGGTTGTAGGATTGATAGGAAAAGTACTTCTGGTGCTTGTCATTTTGCTGGTAATTCACTTCTTGCCTGGTCCTCTAGAAAACAAAGTTCAGTTGCACAATCCATAGCCGAATCTGAATATGTAGCTGCTGCTAGTGCTTACGCACAAATTCTTTGGATTGTTCAAACACTTAAGGACTATGGGGTTGATCTAGATAGTGTTCCACTGTTTTGTGATAACACTAGTGCCATTTGCATTGCTAAAAACCCCGTGCAACATTCGAGAACTAAGCACATTGACATTAGGTATCACTCTCCGTGATAATGTCGATAAAGGGAACATTGTGCTTCACCATGTAGATACCGAACAACAATTGGCTGACATTTTTACAAAACCTTTGGATTTCACTCGTTTTTGTTACATTCGTAGTGAAATAGGGGTTATGCATCCTCATGGCTTAAATTGAGGGAGAATTTTGAAACTTGGGAAGTCTATGTGTGAATCTGAAATTAAAATAATATGAGCATAGTATTTCATGCATATATGACTTTGTGATTCCTTTTCATGCTGAAAGTTCTTACTACATTACTCGTGTTATACATTTTGTAGTTTTTACCATGTCTAATAATTGGAATAATTACTTACACTAAATCTGGTCATGGTCGAACTTTCTTGCTGTTTTGAACTTGTTGCATGCTCACAAGTGCTTTTAATCATAAAGAATTAATCAAGTATTCAACTCACATGTTGAGTTTTTATGTTCAAATAAAAAAATGAGAAAAGATCAAGAGAATATGCATGCATCGCACTTCTTCTTTTGAGATGGCTTATCATTGCACTTAGATATGAACTTGAAAGGAGTTGTGTATGACTAAAACCATGTCCTTAAGCTTCTGACTGCCAAATGACATAGACTTGGCTTGGTTGGTTAGAATAAGGCTGATGCTGCATATAATCTCTTCCAAATGTCATAAGATCCAAATTTGTGCTTTAAATGATAAATAAAATGCAGCAACAAGTGTCATGTTTTCATGTCTTGAAATAGTTAAGTTTGTGAGATCTGACTTGCTTAAATTGAAAATTACACTTGATCTTTAGCATGGCTTACACTACTTTATGTATCTCATTGATGTGTTAGTGTAAGTTACTTGATAGTATGATTTGGATGAGCTTTTTTTTATATGTATATGTTATAATGTGCTCATAACAAATAAAAATTTCTCCTTTGTACCTTGCTGAATACATTGTCAAAGGGGGAGAAATTAATCACACATTGCACACATTCACAAGTGTTTTGGCACGATTCTTCTCAGGGGGAGATTTTTTGGTTTTTTTTGTTTTTCTTCTCATTTTATTTCTGATTTACAAAGGGGGAGAAATTGTTTTCAAAATTTTTCATGTGAATAAGCCAATGTTCGGATTTTAAGTGGTGTTGCCAATGCATTCATCAAGGGGGAGATTGTGAGACCTATGTGTGCTGAATACATTGGCTTTGACGATAAATGTTTTGAATACTACCAAAACACCTTTTTAACAAGGTGCGACTCTAGGTCCGAGATCCTGCAAGATCCGACGATAGGTCCGACTTGTTTTGGGTAGCTCCGGCAAGGTCCGACGTAATGTCTGACTTGCTTTGTCTAGGTCTGACTTATTTTGGCTAGGTCCGACTTGTTTTTGCTAGCTCCGGTGCTAGGTCCGACTAGTTTCGGTAAGTTCCGTGCTAGGTCCGACTAAGCTTTAGTAAGCTCCGGCGCTAGGTCCGACTAGCTTTTGTAAGCTCCGGTTCAAGGTCCGGTTAGCTTTGGTAAGGTTCGGAGCTTGATTGCAATGGTTCTGCTTTTAACTTGCAATGATTCGAACTTGCTTTACTCTTATGGAAAGTTTGCTTAGTATTATTTTACTAAGTTTTTGGTGTGTTTAGTGGTTATGGCTGATATCATTTTGCTATGGTTTACAACATGCTTATGTGAGGTGCTCACGTAAGATGTTGTAGTTTCGGAACTAACGAGAGTCAAGTCGAGGACTTGTGCTTGGAAGTATTGGTTGTTTATTCATGTGCAGGTGTTGCTTGAGTTCAGAATATAACCACGAATAATAGGGTTAAGTACTTTATTACATCAATGTCTAACTTTTTCTTGCAGTGGAAGTCTCTAACTTAATCTAGCAGCGGAAGTCTCTAACTTATTCTAACAGTGGAAGTCTCTAAACGATAGCGGAAGCAACTAAACAGCAGCGGCTCCATCTCCAACTCCACAAGCAAGTTGACGGTAGTTCACACGCCTAGTACTCCACATGATCTTTGAAGTACTCCTCTCCTGTTGCTGAGGTTTGTATGATAATGCAAGGGTGAGTACATGTCGTACTCAGCAAGTGCGGGAAAAGCATGACATGTAGCTTATAGAAAGGTAGGTATAAAAAGGCTCATTGCAGAAAGCAAAGTTTATTTCACAAAAACGATAAAAACAGCAACTATCTTTAAGTGAATTTGATCCCAACATATATTTAAGTAAAACAGCAACATACCTCCTTCATAATTCACCACTTTTCATGTCTCAACCAACAATGAATCTTTCTCAACTTTATCTCATTCTCATAATAACCATCTCATGTTCATATCCATCTCATAACCATAAAAACGAACCAAAACTCATTGTCATGTCTTAACCGTCCCAATACCAATCTCATTACCAAGAGGCAACAGTCCCGAAACAAATCCCAAGACCATACCATAACCATACCAATAACCAACCCGATAACCATCCCATCTAATAATGTGAGTTGGCCAGGCGCTTGTGACCGTAAGCACGGCTATCATGATAGTTTTTACACTCTTAAGAGGTGGCACCACTTTACCCACAAGTTTGTGATTTCGTCACCCGTCGGCGACTGCAGAACCTCCATTATACCAGTACACAACCGTTGGTGTATGGCCAACAGATCACAAAATAGCCTTTACAAAGGGGCTACTAGATGTATGGACTCACTAAGATTTCACCAGCAGGCTCGAATCACCATTCTCCCACCTACGGGCCCCCTCTTGTGCCATGCAGTTCCCAGGGCAGTCCTCTCTCGACTCCCATTCCCCACGCCTTCCATGGTTCATAACAATCTAGCAACTTACCTAATTAGTCAGCTAAGCCGCACCCATATTTGGCCTTGTGGTGGCACTGTGTTTCCTGGCATGTGCTAGCATGAACTGGTCCTTAGATCTACGGCAAGTAAACCACCATCTCATTCTACCACATCCACGAACCAAGCTTGCCTAGATCTCCCCCGATTCATGTTCATTATCATCATCAAGTTCTCATTAACATTATTCATATGAGTGCAGTAACTATACATGTTCTATCTCGGCTTCCCATAACCCGTAAGCTAAGCGAAGCGAAAAGCAAAAACGACCATACCCGACTCATGAACTTTCCCGGCTACAAGGATGGTCAACAAAACTAGTAAACTCCTATAAAAGGGTATCCCATCAAGTTGAGTCAAGCGTACATATTTTCGTAAACAAAACAGTTTCAAAACATGGGATCAATATGGTCAAGGGGCACTTGCCTTGTTTCTGTGGCTTTTATTGCTCTTGTGTCTCGAAGTCTTGGTGCTGTAGTCCTTCGTAGGTGGCTTCCTGAGCATGTCCTTCTACTCACGATCACGCACATACAAGATTCACAGCAATCAATCATCATGCACAAATTTTACTTAAGATGCAATGGTGCAAATCCTATGATGCTGTTGTTTTAGACCAGTTTATACGTGTTTTTGCATGTTTTACTGGTTTGCATGGGGTTTTATGGTGAACAAGGGTGTAGGGATCAATTGTGCACGTTGTAATGATCTTGACTCAAGATCTAGATCAATTCCACCGTCAAAAACTGATCAACACGTGATCTTGTAGGATCTAAGTACACGTGTAAAGCTACCAGAGGGGGGGTGAATGGTAGATAAAAACTTTTCAGCGGAACCAACAAAACACCCCTCAGCAGAAAACCGATCTGTTAAAGAAACCGTGTGTGCGACTAATCTAAACGTGTTCAACTGTGACAAAACTAGTATAGATTGTAGAGAATCAAGAGACGAAGACGTCACAACAAGAATCATGAAAATCTGTTGAGAGAAACTCAAGTTACGATCGAAAGATCGAACAAAGGTCAATCTGTCCTACGCGAGAAAAACAGTTCTGGAATACTGCAAATAAACTAGTGTAGATCAGAAACCAAAAATTCAATGACAGTGAAATTTTCATAGATGACAGATAATCAAGTCGTGAAGACAACTAAAAAAGAAGCACATCAATTGGATCTGTAAAACTCGAGTTATGATAAAACCACCGAAGCAAGGTAGTGCTGAACAGAAACTCGACGAGAAAAACTTGTCTGAAACAAGTCGGACGAACAAGGCACAAAAGTTCCTTTAGAATACGAATTTTGTTTATCAAAACACAAGAGGAACAGCCCCAAAGTCGTGCACCACGAGCTCTAGCCTCCCTTGCTTATATAACCAGCTCTATGGCCAATTCAATTCAAACTATATAGGACTCCTACTCCTACTTGGATTCAAACCGTAACTTTCCAATACTGCTCAAGACTCTTCTATACGCAGATAGAAGCAATCTTAAGACTTCCAAACACCTTAGGAACGTCCCAAACATTTCTAAAACAACTCAAATTCGTGACCCACACGAAATCCTATCATAACCAACTCAAAACTTTCCGTATTTGAGTCAAACACGACTCAGGCGCAGCCTGAGTCCATAACCTAGTCGGTTGAACCTTTCCGACCAATTCTTTACGTCCACATCTCTTCATCACGCCTTGGAACCATGCAGCCACATCGATGCACTCCTTGCACACGTGCAAACATCTTCCAACGACGTCCAAGATACATTCATATGCATTGTTCTTGATTCAAACATACTGTGCAATCTCCCGATCAACTCAACCACAATTCCTCCTGGTCAACATGAGCATTACAAAGAGCGTCCCACCAGTCAGCGGCTGCTCCCATAAGTTGGTGCGATGCGAAGAAAACTTTCTCCCGATCATTGCACTGAACAATAGCAACCTTCTTCTCCATGGACTTTAACCAATCGTTGGCCTCCATGGGATCATTAGCTTGTGCAAAAGTAGGCGGTCGAGTCCTCTTGAACTCTTCTAACCTGTTGTGAGCCGGCGGTGGTGGTGGTGGTGGTGCAGGAATGGGGTTAGGATTGTTGAAGTTGTTGGCTTGCAGCTGACCCAAAGTTTGGATCATCGTTTGCATGAGCTGGTTCTGCATAGCCATCAACCGTTCAAGGTTGTTTGCACGAGCCCTGGGGTTAACATTCTCAGGAACTTCATCGTGGCCATCCTCTTGTGGTTCATGGTTGCCACGAACGTTCCTCCTTTGACGGCCGGCGTTTTCCCACACCATCTGTGAGAGAGAGTTGGGTAGAATAGAAAAGAGAAGTTTAGGTTGATACCCCATCTATATGCATCAAGGTGTATGAACTAAATACATTTACTTTTATATGAGGATGTGAACACATGCCGAAGCATCTCACATCTCTCTACTATGTGTGGATATGGACAACGCTGAAGCATCTCACAACTCACACTAAGTACACAAACACAAACAATCATCACAAAAGTTCAGCACACCACTCCTATTCACGTTTATTCAATGGGAATCCTAAACTTATTCATGTGAACTGGTGCTGTTCCCGCCGTGTGATGGAGGTGGTACATACATGGGCGCACGCCATGGTGAGTCCGCAGTCCATGTAGGGTTAGATGGCGTTGATCGGGAACACCAGAGCCATCTATAAATGGGACATGAGAAAACTTTGAGAAGGAAGAAATAAATCCAAAACTTCAGAAGTTTTGGAGCAAGAAAGCAAGGGTGTTGTTGTCCAAAAGAAGAGACAAGGAGGGGCTGAAAATAGCACTTTGCGGTGGCTGAATTGACAAGGAAGTGCAGCAGCAAGCAATTTTCAAAAATAATAGTTTAGAGGGGTGTTCCTATGTGTTTTAGGGTGTCCATTCTACCTAGACTTGCATCCTACAGTCAATGCAGTTCTGATGCCAATCTTTGCACTCTACCTAGGCTTGCGTCCTACGGTCAACGTGGCTCTGATACCAATCTGTGACATCCAGTCCCGTAAAACACGGAACCCAGCTAATGCATATGTGTGCCCAGGATGTTCATCACACATACACGTGTAATCCACCCTTCTGATCAACCCTTGATTCTCTGGAGTCTTATCCACTTCAATGAATCGTTCCTTCGAGTCCCCTTCGTTGTGATCCCTATTGAATTGCATATGCACAAGTTTTATAGAATATAATGGAAAGAATTGTAGAATGGATTTATTAGGAACAGAGGTTGTGTGGAAAAGCCAAGAATGGCTTGCTTTGCCTCTGTTGGGCAAGAAACAAGAATGAACAATATTGATCTTAGTGTTGTAGTTATACACTAACTACTTTCCCTAATGACACTAATAGATGAGCTGAAAAGAGTTGGATGCCACTGAAGAACAAGAACTCCAAGGGCCTCACAACTTTTACCGCAGGATCTATACTACCTAGGGATTTAGCTTGTCAAATTGCAGCTAATATGGAGTCAAATTGTGTCCTCCATAATTCTTATAAAGTCTCTCATGTATTTCCACCTATACATAAGTATGGAGAATAAGAACAGGGAGTTCTACTGCTCAACTTGAGCTGATAATTTACATGTGAGTTCCTGGTCACATGAAAGTAATTTGGTCCAAAGTTCAGCCCTTTTACTTGAGTAGTTCTTCCAGAACAATTCTTTAAGCATTTCTACTCAAAAGAATAATTCTGAAGTAATGTGCATTTTCATGCCCAATTAAGTGAACTACAATATCAAGTATGTCTCAGAGAGCTTGCCCAAATTTTCTTATGATTTTTGGAGCTATGGATTGCCCAAAATGGATTTTATAAGTGGGAAACATTTTTCTGAAAATGTTTCTGGACTCTCATGATCACAGCAGATTGTATTCAGCAAATTCCTACTCAAATCATCTTCAAATGAGCTGAAAATTTGCTTGAAGGTCAACAATATGCTAAAGAATATCTGGCAAAATTTGAGGATTTTAGGATAAACCAAACTCTCTCAATAATTCTTTTTCAGAAAACCTGCAAGGAATTTTCCAGAATTATATATTGACTTTCATATAATTCTGAGTTCATATTTGGATAGACCTCTGGAAAATGAATCCAACCCAATTGGAATCACTTAATTTGGAGGTTTCTACCAAGAGTTATGATTTTCAAAGTTTGAACTATCCCTGGAATTATTTTACTACGGGAAATCAGCTGGTCCACGTATTTAAACCTCAGCCAATAGAAATGAAGCAACACCTGGTCACACCGTTCCAGCGCGCCAGCACAGAAGATCTGGGCCACAACAGATCCTCAGTTCAAAATTTTTAGCCACTGACGCGTGGGGCCTTCGCTCCTCCTTCTTCCTCCCGCTGTTTTTCCCCGCGCCCGCGCTGCCCCTCGCCGGCCCGACGCCGGAGCTCGTCGGCTCGCCGATTCCGGCCACCGCCCGAGCTGAGGTTTGCCGCCAGCACGTTTGTGACGTCAAGGAACATATCTGCGGGGTTATATAGGGCTGCCGGTGACCGGAAACACCCCGGCGACGTGTGGCGGTCTTGGCTGCCCTTCGGCGCCGTCGACCAGGGTTCCTAGTCCTCCAACCAAGCGACAAAAATGTGCTACAGCATCAGTGGTTGATCTCCAAGCTCGGCATGACCCCCAAATGGCTCTGGAACTGCCGCAAGCCGGTCGTCACCGTGCGGCCGTTTGGGTCCGCCGTGATCACGCTCGGTAGAGCTCAAAATCCATGGTTCCCAGTTTCATGACACGGATGCTAAAGAGGATATGACCGACGGCTAGTCCAGCTCCCACGTGCAAAGTTTGACGCGCTAAGAACGAATAGAAGTGGAGAATTTTGGATTCCCGTACTGGATGCTCAGGTTGAAGCCGCCGGAGCAAAAACTTCGAATTCGCCGGCTACGCTCCATGATTTGCTCCAAGTTTTGGGTAAGAGCAGCAACACAGCAGAACGCTCCTGTGGACGTGCTTGATCAGGCTTGAAAATTTCTGTGGAGAGCTTGCCACGTGAAGCTGACCGCCGGTTCTTTTGAGGTCGCCGCGAAGTGGTCATTCGCGGGCTCGGGAACGCCGGAACTCACTCACCTTTGGGCCGGGGAGGTGAGCAACAGCCGTGGGCTGCTGTTTAGCAGCTCCTGAGGAGAGTGGGAGCGAGTTTTCTCGGCTCTCAAGTGACTCCCGAGGCACGGCGGTGAGGCACAACGCTGTGGTCGGGTTTTCTTGCGAGGAGGAGAAACAAAAGATCGCTAGGTCGGTCTGAAGAGGATCACGTTGAAACGAAGGCGCCACTCACAGGACGCCAGCAACCGGAGGAGGGGAGCAGGAGGTGGCTGATCGATCTCGGTGGCGCCTGGGTACAGAACCCCCGTGGATGAGAAGAACAGGGAATTGCTTAGGGGTTAAGGCATACATTTCAGCTCAATGACATGTGGGCCCCACCATGGCTCACTCTTATCCTCAAAAATATCTTTCAAAATTTGCAAATGGTGAAATCAAATTGTGGGAGTTCAAATATGAGGTGCATTTGGATAATTGGACAAGTTTCATCCAAATTCAAATGAGTGTTTGAATTCTTTGCAATTTAAAGTCCATTTTGGAAATGAGTTGCAAAACAATTTAACAAATCATGAAACTTTGCATACCCACTAATTTGGACCTAGGAAATTCAAATGTGAAATCTGATTTTCAGTTTGGCTGCTGCAAATGAGATTTTTAGCACCACAGTTTTGAAATTCATTGTGTTGCTCTCATTTGAATTTTGGGTTTGAACAAATTTGTTCCAAATCTGCTTTCAGCTCTCTCCCACATATGGGAACTTCCCATCTTGGTTTTAGACCCCTATTGGGTTCCACATCTTCAAACAATTGTTTGAACTTGTGTGAAGAGAGCTCTCATGTGTGTTATCATATGTGGAAAAAGTTTTAACAAGTCCCATTTTTCATGACTTTGCCACACATATGAATTCCAACCTTGGTTTATTCATATGCATTTTTGGGAATTTTACAGTAGTGTCTAAGACCTCGAGTAGATAGGCTATGCTTAATGATTCATAGGACTTAGGTACAAGTCGAGTAGTTGGAATCTACTCGCGAGTCAGGCTTGGGACACACGGGTTTGGTTGAGTGATGTGAGATCACTTTAGTAATGAAAATGAGACTAGGAAGGGGCTAGGGCGCAGCTAGAGGAAGTCTTGTGTGTGCAGCCCTGTCCGTGTCGATTGAGGACCGATCCATGTGCGGCCCTGCTGAACAAGTATTGAACGTACCGAAGGCATATCGGATATATGGGCCCCGATAAACCGATGTAACCTAAACCTCCGTGCGTCGAGGCATAGCACACCGATTTTAGGTGTAGGTTGAGGGCAGCAAGGTGGAAATCTGCTAACGGGGATAGAGAGATGCTCCGAGTAGGGAACCTCCTGTCCGTTTCGGTGCGACCGGTTCGACGTTTGGGCTGTTGGATGAAAGGGTGTCCCGTACGACATCGAGTGAGCGTGCTGTGCAGCTCCACGGGTGGGCGTACGTGACGTGCTTTTTGGGTTTCCCTGCAGGTGTATATCGAGTCGATTCGCCGTCCCTCGCGGTGACGAGTACCGCTTGTTAACTGCGTCGTAATGTAGATAAATCATGGAATGCTATGATTAAGTTCTGCTGTATGATATAATTGTATTGTTACATGTGTGCCACCAAATATTGCTTACTAAATTTCAGATTCATAAACTGTTAACTTGTGGCTAAAAGATGAACTAAGGATCAACTATAGGCGGGTCCGTTTGCTAAAAGTTTACCATCCTATGTTCATTGTACCCTACATGTAGAGTTTCATGCCTAAGTGAGTCGGTTAAGTCTTGTTGAGCCATCGTGCTCACGGTTGCTGCTTAAGTGTTTTTCAGGTGAGGAGCCACCCATGGACTCGGAATACGAGTCCACCGGCGAGGGTTACCCTCCGTCGGGGACCACGACTGAGTGGGAGCCGTACACGCCGCGCTGAGCTGAGGAGTGCAGCTAGTGTGGGTTGCCCTAGGGCTGGGCAACCGACTTGTGCTAGATAGGCGGGCGTGAGTTGTATAAATTAGACTTCCGCTGTGTAATAAAGACACTAGTTTGTAACTGAGTATTGTACCAGTTTGTACAGTTTCAGTTTGTTTTCCTCTGTAATACTATGTATCCTTATGATGTGTGCTGCCGGGTGTCGCAATGCGCGGCACCACCCTCTACGATCCTGGATGAACGGATTCCGGTCCGCCACAGCCTGGTATCAGAGCTGCTTTGGGGATAGCACAGTACTTAAGGACGGTATTACGGGAAAAACTTAGGTTTATGGTGAGGATTCGGTAGTTTGCCCAAGTAAGGTCTATATTAGCATAGTTACTTAATGTTGCAAGACTAACCTATGTGTTATAATTCTGAATTTTAATTATGTAACGACGCACCTACGCTCTGGTAAGTATGGTAAGGAACGCCACCGAAAGCGGTTCAATTTCGGTTAGCTCCCCTGACGAGGAACGTGGTTCAGGGATAGGTCTCACAGCTTGGTGTGAGACATCAATATGAATCTCTTGGACTCTTCATGTTCCTGAGTTCATATGAAACGCTGATCCCTAGCATGCATTAGGCAAGTAAGTGGAGACCCCATCGCGTGGTCAGTAACGCGAGAGTGTGTTCCTCAGGAAGTAGCCCAGGAGGACATACGCAGCGCTTGCCATCGGCGTGCCCTGCAGGGCAGTAGGTGGTATCTGTTGGGTTGATAACATTCCCAACTGTGACGACCCGTTCATGATCTACTCTGGTTCCCCGTCGTGTGGTGTTGAAACACGATCACGTACCTTGAAACGTGGCTTAACTCAAGGACGGCCGTATGGCAATGATACGGGCGTTCGTATTTACTTTTAAATATGGTCCTGCATGGAATGGAAACATAACCTTTGAGTGCATCACTATTGTGTGGTTTTATGCAGGTACTAACCACGTATGTATTCCGTGTAGTAAACGTGTGCGAGAGACCGTTTAGTGCCACCACTGAGACGTATATGCCGGTATAATCCGGCTAGGATTTTCTTTTTGTGAGAAACATAGTACCGATATATTATAGGCATGTGCATGGAAAATAATGATAACAAGGAATTAAAATCCCTAAGTTTCAACATTTAGGACCCTGGTTGGGTAGAAAAATTTGATAGTTGATTAGTGTAGTCCCAAAGGATTGAAAAACAGAGTGCTCTGTTTTGAGCAGCAAGTTGCTGAACTTTGACAGAGCATAACTCACAGATAAATTAGCCAATGGAGGTGTGGGATATAGTTCTTGAAGGCTGTTTAAGCACTCTACAACTTTGTTGTAGACTTCCAGGGCTGAATCACACCTTGAGGTGGCTTAAATCCCAGAGGAGTGTAAACTGTCCAGAACCAGGACAGATTTAAAACACTCTCTGGACTGTTCTATTTTCCAAGCATAAATCCCTGTAGAAAAATCTGAAATTATCATATGATACGTATTTGGAAAGGGTAGGAGATGTTTTACATCTTTGTAATTCAAAGTTTCTGTATTTTCTGCAGGAATTCAGTGGAAACCAGGGTTGAAAACAGCCACTTCCAATGGAGGTGCTGTTGAAATTCTTCCAGAAATTCTGTTGACTTTGAATTACCATAACTTTTTAACCAGAGCTGATATGGGGGCAAATGAATACCGTTGGAAAGATACTTAAGTTATCTTTAACTTTAGTATTCAACTTGAGACATGAAAATGCCCAGAACGATATCAAAATCTTGGATATGTGGAAACTGGTCATTCTGACAGAGGAATGACAGTTGAACTCATTTGAGAGCTTGTTGCACCCTAGGGGGGGTTTAAGTACTTCCAATGGGGTAGAACATACTCATGAGTGGTTATCTTCAACTAGTGAAATCTTGAGTATATGCTTGACTAAAGTTTCTTTTGCTAGAGACCATGTTTGTGTCGTATTGAAGATAAAAGGGTAGTATACGTGATGACAAGGCGATAGTAACGTCTCATAGTGACCAAACCTAGTTGTGATGAACTTCCAAAGAGGAAGTCCGTCAATTTGGATATAAACTAGCTTGTATTTGGTCTGGTAATGGTGTAGCTTGTGCAAAGTTATTACATTATCTACATACGAGATGTATCGCATGTTTTACTGTCATTATGTTTTATGCCTATTTTATTTGACTGCATGAAATATGTTGCGGGACTGATGTTTATTGTCGTATGGTTGCAGATGGTTCGCACTCGGACCACGCATGAGATGGTTGGCTATAGCCAGCAGGGAGGCGATGACCCCCAGCCACCTGCCTACGACAGCACCCCGCAGCAACAACCACCACCGCCGCCTCCGCTTACCCTAGCGGATGTGATAGCAGCACTGGTGGGTGGTCGTGAGGAGCAGACCGACCTGCTCCGCACGATTGTGCAGAATACGTCCCAGGCGGGGGGGTGGGGGGGGGCGCGGGGGCATCAAGAGAGGGGGCCTCGTGAGTCCCGTGAAGTGATGTACTCGGACTTCATAAGTACGCACCCTCCAGTGTTCACTGAAGCAGAAGAACCACTGGAGGCCGACAACTGGCTGCGGACAATAGAGTCCAAGTTCGGGCTGCTCGAATGCACGGAGCGGCAAAAGACTCTGTTCGCGGCGCAGAAGCTTCATGGTGCCGCTAGTGCGTGGTGGGCGAACTATGTCACCTCAAGTCCGGCTGGCCATGCCATGGAGTGGGAAGAGTTCCGGGAGGCGTTCCGCGCCTATCATATTCCTCCCGGGATAATGAAGATGAAGTTCCAAGAATTCTTGGAGCTGAAGCAGGGCGGGAGGAGTGCGCATGACTACTCCCGTGGTTTCAACCATCTGGCGCAATATGCGTCGGATTACGTCTCCACCGAGGAGAAGAAGCGGGAGCATTTATATCAGGGGTTACACCCTGAGATGAAGACACATCTCGCCCAAAGCAATCACGGCACCTTCAACGACCTCGTCAATGCCGCGATAATGCAAGAAGATACTCAGCGGGAGTTGGCAGCTGAGCAGCAGAAGCACAGCACTCCACCCAGCAGTGGGGGTGGCGCTCCCCAGAAGTACCGCATGGTGTATCGGACACCATCCGGACAGAAGTGGCATCCACCGGCGCGACCTCAGCGGTTCGGGGGACGTTCTTTTCAGTCACCTCCATTCCGACCACCGATGCCACCACCGAGACAGCAGCAGCAGCAGCAGACGACACCCCGGGCGTTTCCACCACCACAACGCGTCCCGGGTTTCCGTCCGCCGATCAGCGGAGGACCGCTCCGCTTCACTTGCTTTACGTGTGGCCAGGCGGGCCATTTCGCGAAGGACTGTCCCCAGGGGCAGCAGAGCAACGGGCAAGCCCTGTTCCAGGTGGTGCTCGAGGCCGACCTCCGGTCAAAAAGGTTGGTCAGTGGACTGGGGACGTTCGCAACCTCGAGAATGAGGACGCCCCGGAGGGAGACAACGTGCTAGCGGGTACGTTCACTCTCAACAATCAAACCATCATCATTTTATTCGATTCTGGTGCAACCCACAGTTTTATAAGTGCATCCTATGTGGCTAAGCATCAAATGCAAGTCTTCCCAACCGACTGCACATATATGATCTGCTCACCGGGAGGGAAGATTTCAGCAAATATGATGGTTCCAAAAGCACCTCTGTGCTTAGGTGGGCAGCTATATCCCACCACCTTAATAATCCTTACAGGGCAAAAGATTGATGCAATCTTAGGGATGCCATGGCTAAACTACCATGGCGCTCTCCTGAATACTCGGACACGGACGGTTCATTTAAATTCTCCATTCCACCGTCCGCATTCCATGGTGTTAGACACTCCAGTCCGGGAGGTTTCAGAAATCCATAATACTGAAGCTCTCAAGTTAGAGGACATCCCCGTAGTCCGGGAGTACCTCGACGTGTTCCCAGATGATCTTCCGGGCATGCCACCTGAGCGGGATGTCGAGTTAAAGATTGAGCTTGCACCCGGGACTACGGCCATATCACGGAGACCATACAAAATGGCTCCAAATGAGCTGGCTGAACTGAAAGAACAGCTCAGTGACCTGTTGAGCAAAGGTTTAATTAGGCCGAGTTCCCCGCCTTGGGGATGCTCGGCGCTGTTCATGAAGAAGAAGGATGAATCCTTGAGGCTGTGTGTGGACTACCGGCCGCTCAACGCTGTCACCATCAAGAATAAGTACCCACTGCCCCGCATTGACATATTATTTGATCAGCTTGTGGGTGCAAGTGTGTTCTCCAAGATGGACCTTCGCTCTGGGTATCATCAGATAAAAATCTGGGCGGAGGATATCCCGACGACAGCTTTCTCGACGAGATATGGTTTATATGAATATCTCGTCATGTCTTTTGGTCTCACAAATGCTCCAGCACATTTCATGTATCTCATGAACTCGGTGTTCATGCCGGAGCTGGATAAGTTCGTAGTGGAGTTCATTGAAGATATCTTGGTGTACTCCAAGACAGAAGCAGAACACGCCGAACACTTGAGGATCGTTCTTCGACGATTACGAGACCACAAGCTCTACGCCAAGTTCAGCAAATGCGAGTTTTGGATCAGCCAAGTGCCATTCTTGGGACATATCATCTCCGCGGAAGGCATTGCGGTTGAACCAAGCAAGATAGAGCAAGTGCTGAAATGGAAAGCTCCAACTTCAGTCCATGAAGTCAGAAGCTTCCTCGGGTTAGCGGGATACTATCGGAGATTCATTCCAAGCTTCTCCAAGATCGCTAAGCCAATGACAGAATTGCTGAAGAAGGGAACGAAGTATGTTTGGAACATGGCGTGTGAAGGAGCGTTCCAAGCATTAGTGAAGCATCTCACCACAGCCCCGGTCTTAGCTCAACCGGATACAACTAAGCCCTTCGACGTGTATTGTGACGCGTCCGGTATTGGGCTCGGCTGCGTGTTGATGCAGGAAGGACGTGTGGTCGCATATGGCTCACGCCAACTTCGGAACCATGAGCAGCACTATCCGACTCATGATCTTGAGCTTGCTTCTGTGGTTTTGGCGTTGAAAATGTGGAGGCACTATCTCCTGGGGAATTTGGTGCATCTCTACACCAACCACAAGAGCTTTAAGTACATCTTCACCCAGAAGGAGCTAATATGAGGCAAAGGAGGTGGTTAGAACTAATCAAAGATTATGAAATTGAGATTCATTACCACCCCGGCAAGGCGAATGTGGTTGCCGACGCGCTTAGTGGGAAATCACATGTCCATCACCTCACCATTACACCGGTCGAGGAGGAAGAGCCGAGTTTATACTTGGTTCCTTATGGATCGCTTTACAACCTTGCCCTCATCCCTACTATTAGGGAGGACATCATTGCAGCTCAGAAGATTGATAAGGGTATGGCACATCTCCGGAGACGGAGAGACAATGGGGAGATCAAATGTTTCCGGAAGGATGATGAGGGGACGCTATGGTTCAATGACCACATAGTCGTACCCCGGGATATGGAACTGAGGAAGAAGATCCTTGATGAAGCTCACTTGTCTAAATACTCCATTCATCCGGGCAGCAACAAAATATACCATGATTTGAAAAAGAAATTTTGGTGGACACGGATGAAGCAGGAAGTAGCAAAGTACGTATCCGAGTGTGATACGTGTAGACGAGTGAAAGCTGATCATATGAAGAAATCAGGGCTGCTGCATCCCCTGGAAATCCCGGCATGGAAATGGGAAGATGTGAGCATGGATTTCATTGTGGGATTACCCTTGACTTCCAACAAGCATGATTCCATTTGGGTAATCATTGATCGGTTAACAAAGACGGCTCACTTCATCCCGGTGCATACACGTTACAATGCCGGTAAATTTGCGGAGCTGTACATAGCAAAGATTCTATGCTTATATGGGGTACCCAAGACCATCGTCTCGGATCGAGGTGCATTATTTGTATCTCGCTTTTGGGAGCAGCTACATGCTGCATTGTGTACTAAGCTGATCAGGAGCTCCGCCTATCACCCTCAGACCGATGGCCAAACAGAGAGGGTGAATCAAGTACTAGAAGACATGTTGAGAGCATGTGCCATCCACCACGGTAGGAACTGGGATGATCACCTACCGTTGGAGGAATTCTCGTACAATAACGGCTATCAGGTGAGTATCAAGATGGCCCCCTATGAAGCTCTCTACGGTCGCAAGTGCCGCACCCCATTAAACTGGTGCGAGTCCGGTGAAAGGGTAACATTTGGGGTTGATGTGGTGAACGACGCCGAAGAGCACGTTCGGACGATTCAAGCCAACTTGAAGGCCGCTCAATCCCGGCAGAAGAGCTACGCTGATAAGAGGCGTAGACCGCTGCACTTTGACGTCAGAGAACACGTGTACCTCCGTGTGTCTCCGATGAAAGGCGTGCACCGGTTCGGTGTGAAGGGGAAGCTCGCTCCTCGTTTTATTGGACCCTATGCTATCACCGAGAAGTGTGGACCAGCGGCCTATAGGCTGGAGCTACCAGCGTCTCTTGCTGGTGTCCATGACGTTTTCCATGTTTCACAACTGCGAAAATGTCTGAAGCATAGAACTGCTGTTCCTACCGAAGACATCGGCGAGTTGCAACCGGATTTGACATATGATGAATATCCGGTGGCGATTATTGAGGAGAAAGCTCGGACCACGCGTAGCTGAACGTTGGTTCTACAAGATACTCTGGAGCAACCACACCGCCGAAGAAGCGACGTGGGAGAGCGAGGAATTCCTTCGCTCAAATTACCCGGAGTTCATGGCATCTCAACATGGGTAAGTCCCTATTACATCGCTGTATCTTCCTTTGTAATCTTGGGACGAGATTCTTTTAAGGGGGGAGGGATGTAAAAGCCCAAGAAAAGGGACTTACAAAAACTTTTCACCCCCTCACAACACCACCGCTTTTGTTGTGGATATCTTGTGAAGATTGGGGAAGAGCAAGTAACCTCCATCAAAAGGATGATTAGAGGGGAAAACCCTAACTTTCACAAAGTAGGATTTTGACACATGAACATTAGAGGTTGACCTCACCCCTAGGACTTAAAAAGTCTTGGGAAGGTTCAGGCCAAATTTCATGCAAATTCAACACTTTTCGAGGCACTTTTGGAGGCATTTGAAAAAGAGGCCAATTTGAATGTAAATTCAAATTGCAGCAACTTTCATCACTAAAATTCAAAAGTTAGCTTCATATTAAAACTCAGCACATTTTTCTGAGTTAGCCCACCAATTTTCATCCCCATTGGAGTCCATCTTGTCGGGAGCTAAATTTGCAAGAATTCAAAACTGAATTTGAACTTCAGTTCAAACATGAAGCAAATTTAGCCAAACAAATTTCAAATTTGAGAACTCAAATTCAAACTAAAACTTGGGGGCTAAGTCTCGCATTCAATTGTGAGTAGCTGGGAATATTTGAGTACCAACAGAAATGAAAGGAATTGGAAAAGGAATTAGGGGGGGAGGCCCACTTGTCAGCAGCCTTAAGACTGAAGTTTCCTCAGGGATTTTTCCTTCTTCGGCCGAGAACCCACACCAGCTGCGGCCAGTATCGGCGCCCGATCACCTCGCTCTGCCACCTCCTGTTCCCCCCCTTGAGCTGGCGAGCTGCTCCCGAATCGATCACCCCCGAGGCAGTCGGTCGCTCACAGCACAGCCACACCGAGGCTTGGGTCCTATACGCATGAGGAGAGAACCACGCACACACCGCCGGTTGCGTTCGATCAAGAACCCGGCAAACCACCGCGCACAGCGCCTCCCGAGCAGAAAAACCACAACGGGCGCTCGTCCTCTACCTCCTCGGCGCAAGAACAGTCGAGTTCAGTCCTCCCCAACCCTAGCTCAGCGGTTCTGAGCAACAACCGAGAAAACCGCCGTAGCCGGGCTCATGGTGATAGCCCAACCAAGGGGACTTCACGCCCGAGCTAGGACACCCAGAGGAGCGTTGGAGACCCCTGCTGCTCCTCGCCGAACCTCAACTCAAGCCGTGATCAGTCGAGCAGGAATTTAGCGATTCCCTCTCGGCCCGTGCAAGGTGACCCCAGGTGAGAAATCCTCAAAATTCAATCGGGATTCTTATTTCTAGGCCACCAAACCGTGCACCCATGAACTAGAGTGGCTAGCGGCCGATTTCCCTTCACAACCCTAGCCTTAAACGCCATATAGACCAAGAATTTCAAGTCTTCCCGAGCTCTATCGTCGCCACCATTCTCGGCAGCATAGTGAACTCAGGGTAGCCGATGTTTCCACGCTCGGTTGTGTCGTTGTCGAGTTTCCCCAGCATCTGAGGATGCTTTAGATCCCATCCCTCGAGGTTTTGGTGGGCTAGGGCCACCAGCCAACGTTGCCGGACTCGATCCGAAGCCGCCGCCCGTCGCCCGACCTCTGTGGATCTTTAGAGCTCACACGGACCCCGGAAACGGCTTCCCCGACCCTCGAAACCCCTAGGCGGCGAAAGCCAGGCCGGGAGATGGGTTAGAAGGGAGGGGCCGAGGGGGAGGAGAAACGGCCGGCGAGGAAGGCGCGCGCGCGGGAAGAAGCGAGCGAGAGGTTGAAGACGAGGTGCCGGCCCCACCTGTCAGCCACTCGGCGGTTGAACTGAGATCCTCTGTTGCTGCTGATCTTTTGTGGCTGCACCGTGGGAGCTCAGTAACCCCGTGTGTTCTTGGTTTTCACTGGCTGAGATTTAAAGTGTGGGCCCAGGTCCTTTTCTAATAGCAAAACAATTCCAGTTTCAGCCCAAACTTTAGAAATTCATAACTTTGTGTAGGAAGCTCCAAATTCAGTGAACAAAATTTAGCTGAACTCAGGATTGTGAATACTTTCCAGCAATACAAATTTCAGCTCATGAAATTTAATAGTTTTCCAGAAATAAATCCCTAAAGTTTAAACTGTTGGGAATTTTACCTGGAGAATTACTTCATGAAAAATTCTGAAATTTGGCTGAGAGGTTCGTGGGAAAATCCTTGAGTCACAGTAAAATTTTCAGACTCATCCAAGTTACTTTAGTCCCCCTAATGGGGTGATTAAGTGAACTGCCCTGAGAAAAGAGAAAAATGTACAGAAACATTTTTCAGCTTTTCTCAAATCTTGTTTAGGGCATAACCTCCTCTAGGATTCTTCAAATGATATGAAACCAACTCCATTAGAACCATCTCAAATGCTAGGTTCCAGAAGGTAATGGTTGAAGCCAGGAAAACCCCTGGAATTACTTAGAGGCCCTAATATTGACCAATTAGGTTTTTATTTGTACAAAGCTCAAATGAACTTTATTTCAAATGAAACTTGGTCAAGACTCTGGTTAGGACCCTGCCAAGCCACCATAAAAATCTCAGAACCAAAGGGGAAGGTTAGCTAGAGTTATTAGTAATTACTTGTTCAAATTTACACATTGCATTTGGATTGACATGTAGTATCTCATTAACGTGTAGTCGCTGAAGGCGAGGAGACTCCGGAAATAATTGACTTCCTTCTTCCGGACGAATACCTAACCACTGACCAGCAGCAACAAGGCAAGCCCCGGTTTGCATTGACCCTTTTATAAGTTTTGCTTTGTTTACATGTGTCGTATGAAGTATGAATGTGCATTAGGTATGGGATGGATGGAACCCCACGTGCATAACCAAAAGTGTCCTATAAGAGTGAGGGTAGTGTCTAAGATCTCGAGTAGATAGGCTATGCTTAATGATTCATAGGACTTCGGTACAAGTCGAGTAGTTGGAATCTACTCGCGATTCAGGCTTGGGACACACGGGTTCGGTTGAGTGATGTTAGATCACTTTAGTAATGAAAATGAGACTAGGCAGGGGCTAGGGCGCAGCAAGAGGAAGTCTTGTGTGCGCAGCCCTGTCCATGTCGATTGAGGATCGATCCGTGTGCGGCCCTGCTGAACAAGTATTGAATGTACCGAAGGCATATCGGATATATGGGCCCCGATAAACCGATGTAACCTAAACCTCCGGGCGTCGAGGCATAGCACACCGATTTATAGGTGTAGGTTGAGGGCAGCAAGGTGGAAATCTGCTAACGGGCATAGAGAGATGCTCCGTGTAGGGAACCTCCTGTCCGTTTCGGTGCGACCGGTTCGACATATGGGCTGTTGGGTGAAAGGTTGTCCCGTACGACATCGAGTGAGCGTGGTGTGCAGCTCCACGGGTGGGCGTACGTGACGTGCTCTTTGGGTTTCCCTGCAGGTGTATATCGAGTCGATTCGCCATCCCTTGTGGTGACGAGTACCGCTTGTTCACTGCATTGTAACGTAGATAAATCATGGAATGCTATGATTAAATTCTGCTGTATGATATAATTGTATTGTTACATGTGTGCCACCAAATATTGCTTACTAAATTTCAGATTCATAAATTGTTAACTTATGGCTAAAAGATGAACTAAGGATCAACTATAGGCGGGTCCGTTTGCTAAAAGTTTACCATCCCATGTTCATTGTACCCTACATGTAGAGTTTCATGCCTAGGTGAGTCGGTTAAGTCTTGTTGAGCCATCGTGCTCACGGTTGCTGCTTAAGTGTATTTTAGGTGAGGAGCCACCCACGGACTCGGAATACGAGTTCACCGGCGAGGGTTACCCTCCGTCGGGGACCACGGCTGAGTGGGAGCTGTACACGCCGTGCTGAGCTGAGGAGTTCAGCTAGTGTGGGTTGCCCTAGGGCTGGGCAACCGACTTTTGCTAGATAGGCGGGCGTGAGTTGTATAAATTAGATTTCCGCTGTGTAATAAAGACACTAGTTTGTTACTGAGTATTGTACCAGTTTGTACAGTTTCAGTTTGTTTTCCTCTGTAATACAATGTATCCTTATGTTGTTTGCTGTCGGGTGTCGCATCGCGCGGCACCACCCTCCGTGATCCTGGATGAGCGGATTCCGGTCCACCACAATGAACTTGTTTTCACTAGCACACATGCACACTAACACGGCGGCGTGCACAGCTCCCACTTGACGGCGGTTCCCTCTTGGGGGTCCGTCTCCTCTTTGGGAGCCTCCTCCTCATAGCACCCTCCAAACGCTTCAAACACAAGTAGTGAGCATGATGGCTCAGCAAGACTGACCTGTCCTACCTACACATGAAACTCTACATGATGGGTTTGCAGTGTATAATAGGAAAACATGTTGCAAGAGACACACCTAATTAGTTGAACCTTACTTTCAAGTTTTTAGCCTCAAGATTGTGGAAAACCTCATGCTAAGACACATAAGAAAGCCGCAATCAAACAAGAAACGCATTTCTCTTATGTGCTTTACCTAAGGATGAAAAGAACTTCGATTAGCTCTAAACTAAAGCATTCCATTAACAAGTAATGTAAATCTTTCAACCAGCAATCTTTTAACATGACACTAGCGTGTTCATTCTATGTCACGGTACAGTGAACAAGTGGTACTCACTGACCGCGAGGGACGGCTATTATAATCGATTTACACCTGCAGGGTTGCCCGAATAATCCGTCACATACGCCCATACTCGATGTTGCATACAATAACCACCACGGACGTCATACGCAACCACCTTTCATCCGTTAGCCAAGTGTTGAACTGGTCCTATCATCCCGAGCAGGAGGTTTCTTCGCGGAGCATCTACAGTGCCTGCCAGCCGATTTACACCTCGCTTCTCTCAACCTACCCTCTGGACGACAAGCAATGCCTCAACATATCGCTACCCGAATTACATCGGTTTCCCGGTTCCCATATATCCGGTACATCTTCGGTACCGTTCTAGCTTGTTCAACAGGCCCGCACATGGCTCGGTCCTCAATCGACACAAGCAGAGCTATGGCACCCAGGCCCTAAAGTCCTGCTGCCCTTACTCTCTGCTATCTCTAACCGAGTTGTGCGCCTCTAGCCTATTCTCACGAGTAGTTCCAACTACTCGACTTGTACCGAATCCTACACCGATTTAGCATTGCAGTGGCTACCCGAGGGTTAAAACCAAAGCCCAAAGTCCTGGTTCTCTTGGCTATGCATTTGGGTTTTCAAAAAAGACTCTAATACACGTGAGGAAGACGAAGACCTGCCGAGGGGTGACGTGACACTCTCTCGGTTGAACCACACGGAGCCACAGTGTCATTCCCGTGCAACAACAGACTGATCCAAGACCGCAGAAGATCCAACCCCTGTTTAAACGTGCTGCTGACGCGGGGCCAGCAGGTCTTCGTCTTCCTCATGCCCTTCATTGAGACACATGTAAATACATGTGAGAAGTTCAGAACAGGCCCACACATGGCTCGGTCCTCAATCGACACAAGCAGAGCTATGTCGCCCAGGCCCCAACGTCCTGCTGCCCTTACTCTTTGCTCGGCCTCATTTTTCTGCCATGTGAATCATTTGCTATCTTTCTAACCGAGTAATGTGCCTCTAGCTTATTCTCGCGAGCAGTTCCAACTACTCGACTTGTACCAGATCCTACACTATCTTAGCATTGCAGTAACTAATCGAGGTTTAAAAACCTCAGCCCAAAAACCCCTGGTGTTCTTGGCTATGCATTTTGGTTTTCAAACAAGACTCTAATGCATAAGTAAAGTGAATACTCAATGTAAGTTCTCAAAACAATAAAGTTTATAAAAAGGCTAATGCAAACTGGAGCTTACCTGTTTTGCAGGGTAGTAGTATATAACTGAAGTTAGTGATCTTATATCCCTTGATCATTCTGAATTTCCTCAACTGATCCACACGTTAAGGGATGACTCCATCGATGTCCGTCGTCGTGAGCTATCGACATGTATATGCATAAGTTGTTATAATGCAATTTAAAGACTTAAGAGATTTAAACTTTGTAAGAACAGAGGCTGTGTAGAGGTGTTAGGATGATGTTGTTGCCTCTGTTGTGCAAAGAAATCAAAGGAACTAAATCTGCCTTAAATGTTTCATTTCATCCCTAGCTAAGTTCCTAATGAACATATAAGTTGCTAAAATGATTTGGGTAGAACTACAGATCCTGATCTCCAATGACTTCGAAATTTTTACAGGAAGTCATACATTACACAGGGATTTAGCTTGCCAAATTGCAGACAAAGTGGAAGGAAATTGTGTCACCTATAATTCCCACACTAACCCCCATGTTGTTCTCACATACAATAGATTGGAGAACAAGGACAGGAAGATCCAACACTGAACTTGGGATAAAAATTTACATGTGAGTTCCTGGTCACATGAAAAGATTCTGGACCTAAATTTAGCATCTTTCACTGAGTGGTTTATTCAGAACAATTCCTGAAGCAATTAAGCCACAAGTAATTAATTCTGAAGTAACTCCTATGTTCATGCCAAAATTAGTGAACTTTCAATTATAGTTCATAGAGAATGCATGAATTATTCTAGGATTTTTGGAGCTATGAATTTCTCATAACTGAATTTTCCAACTCTAGGACTTTTTCTGAAAAGTTTCCGTATTCATTTGAATACAGCACTTTGAAATCTGAATTCTGCCACACAAATCAACTCCAAATGATCTGAAATTCTTATAGGAGTTCAATAACATCCTAATGATTATTCTGGTAAATTTTGAGGATTTTGACCAAACTCCCTCTAAAATTCTTTTGCTGAAAATATTTAAAGAATTTTCCAGAATTAAATAATGACTTTCATACAAATTGGGTTGCATATTTGTATAGAGTTTTTCAATCTGAATCTAACCCAATTTGGATCACTAAATTTGGAGTTTCCTAGCAAAAGTTATGGCCTTCTAAATTTTGATCAAAAGCTGTAATTCCCGGGGCTACGTGTCACTCTCTCGGTTAATCCTCACGGGGCCACAGTGTCATTCACGCGCAGCCACAGACTGATCCGAGGCTGCAGAAGATCCAACTCCTGTTTAAACATGCGGCTGATGTGTGGGGCTGGCAGGTCTTCGTCTTCCTCTCGCCCCCGCGTTCCCGCGCCGCCCCCCTCGCCGGAGCTCACCGTAACTCAGTCTCCCGACCTCCTCCGGAGCCCCTGCTCGCCGCCAGGGCCTAAAACCTCGCGCGGAACATGTTGGTGAAGCTTCCCCGAGCCGGCGAGGTCCCTAACCTCTCCCGCGATGGTGCAGCTACTCGTTTCACCTTCGGCGGCATCGGCCGCTCTTCCTAGCTCACCAAACCTTAGGTTTTCAATCTCTACAGCACCGGTGAACTATGAGGAAGTTCGACATGGCCTCAAAACTGCTCGGGAACGGCAGCTAATGGGGTTTCACCGTGCACCCGCGGTCGACCGCCTCGGTCGCTGTTAGAAAACCTCAAAATACTCGACCTGCGCGCAGATTCAAGCTAAGGTTGTGAAGAGCACACGATCGCCGGCTAGTACAGCCCCTGTCTGCAAGAGTTGGTGATCTAAGAATGAGAATTGAGAGCGAATTTGAAAGTCCCGTACCGGAAGGTCGGTTTGTGCACGCCGGAGAAAAATTCCCGAATTTGCTCTCGGTTGTCAACGGCATGGCTGGAGCTTGTGAGGAGAGTAGCATGGTGCCTTGGCACGTCCATGGGCACTGTTACTTGGCCGTGACAAGCTCTAGATTGAGCTGTCCACATGAGCCTCTCCGTCGGCTGTGGTTTGGCCGCCGCGCGGGCACAGTGTTCCCGGGGTAGGAAGGCCGAACACCGGTCGGTGGCACGTCAAGGAGGGAGAGGGAAGGTCCCCAATGTCATTTTGCTACTCCGACGGCTTCGTTCACACGAGTGTGTGGGTTCCCGATCAATCGGTGGTGTGGCGGTGTGGACTCTGTTCATGTGCGCGAGAGAGAGCGAGAGACGGTCGAGCAACTCGTTTTGCCGAGCACTGGATCAGCTGGGACGATCTTTATCCGTGCTGTGGAGTCGGTTCAACGTGTGCTCGGCCGGAACCCTTGAGCGCACGCGCGCTGGCGTCGGCTACCCCCTGCTGTCGAGAACTCGTAGAAGCAAAACAGAGACCGGTTCCTCTGTGAAGATATTTGGGTGCATATGACAAGTGGGTCCCACACTCCCTCTCATCTATCCAAAACCTCTCAAAAATTTGGCAAATGACCAAATTCAGTTGTGTGGGGCTACAATCTAAACTCAATGTTGATACTTGAGAAAGTTTCATCCAAATTTAATTTGTATTTGAATTCCTATGCAATTTAAAGTCCTCTTTTAAATAGCTAGCAAAGTATCTCCAAAATTCTTGAAACTTTGTATCCCCACTAATTTGGACCTAAGGAATTCAATTATGAAATCTGATTTTTGTGTTTGGCTGCTGCAAATGGGGTTTTGAGCACAACAGTTTGCATTTCTATTGGTTGCCCACATTTGAAATTTGAGTTGAACAATTTGAGTTCAAACTCTGAATTTTATTCCCCCTTCACATGAGAGCTTACACATGGGTTTTAAATTAACTTTGTCCCCCAAACAATACATTGATCCTAGTATAGAGTGGTGGAACACTCATGTGTGTCATCACATGCGTAAAAATTTAAACAAGTCCCAATTTTTACAAACTTGAAACCAAATGGTGTTCAAACTTCAGTCCCTTTGTATTAAATATTTTTGGGACCTTTACATTTTCATGGAGCAAGCCATGACTTTATGGAAACTAGATTTTCTGATGGTTCTAATGGAATTGGTTTCATCTAATTTGTAGCATCCTAGAAAAAGTTATGAGCTAAATAAGATCAGAGAAAATCTGAAAAATGTTTCTGGACATTTTTCTTTTTCTCTGGACCGGTTTCCTTAATCACACCATTAGATGGATCAAATGAGCTCGGATGGATCTGAAATTTTTATGGTAGCTCAGGGATATTATATGGAACATCCTGGCTAAATTTCAGAATTTTCCACTAAATGGTTCTCCAGCTAAAATCCTAGACAACTTAAAATTTGGAGAATTAATTATGGATAAATAAATGTTTTCATGGAGTGAAACTTGATTTTTTGGAAAGTACTCAGAGAGATGAATCCAACAAAATTTGGTTCACTCGATTTGTAGTTTCCTAGCAAAAGTTGTATGAATTTGAAGTCTGAACTAAATCTGAAAATCAGGAAATGTTTGAAACAATGCACATGGGTCCCACGCACAGGGTCTTCTTGAACCTCCCGCCGGCGCCCTAGCGTGCGACGCACAACGGCGGTTACGCGGCTCGTTCTTGGCCGATCCCGCCTAATTCTCGATGCGGTTTCTTCCTACAAGATCCTTGAAGCATGGCGCACTCGCCGGACAACCCCTCGCACCTCAACATCGCCAGGAAAGTGATCGGCGACGGTGGTGGCGGAATTGAGTTCGGGTCCGACGGTGCTAGCTCGGCTCCACAGCGAACTTGGTCAACCAAAGAGTCGCAAAGCACCACTGGGTCACTGGGAAGCTAACCCCACGCTCCTCTTGGCCGGAGATCATCGGGAAAGTGGACTTCACCGGTGACCCAAGCCGTTTTCACCTGCGGTGGCGAAAACACGGCGCTATGCTCACCGGGTGGATCATCCCTGCTAGAATTCATCCCATGTGATCGTTGAGTTCTACTCTAGCTCCAACCAGATCAGCTGATCGGATGATCAATCATGCGAAAGGAATTTCAAGTTTTTGTGGCTTTGGTTCTATACGGCAATCATTGGAAAATGTAAAATTCTGGCTAGCCGGCGCTAAGACAGAGCTAGGGGGTTCGGGAGGAGCTACTGGACTTTGATGCTAACCTCTGTGAGAAGTTGGTTTCACCGGAGAAGATCGGAGCTGTGCGGGCCATGGTGTTTAGTCGGCGGCACGTCTGGATGAACAGAGGAGTAGAAACCGGCTCGGGGAAGCTCCAAGGGAGGCGATCACGAGCAGCTGAGGGCTGGAGCACGTCAGTGAAGGTCGGTGGTGCCGTTTATGCCCTCAGCTCGAGGTGAACATGTAGGGTTTGGCTGGTCGACAGCGAGGGTGCGAGTTCGGGTGGTGCGGCGAGGTTCTCCGGGGTTTCTGAGTGAGGAAGTGTCGGAACGATAGCAAAACAGCTTTGTGGCGCCCGGGACTCGGATATAACGCGCTGGGAGCCGTCGGCCGTCGGTCAGGAGCTGGAAGCAGCTGCTGGCGAGGCCTCAACGCCGTGGCATCCTTGGGCTCGCGCGCAAGAAAACGAGCAGCGCTCGGTGGAGTTCCGTTCTCCGGTTGTGTGGCTGACAGTGGGTCCCGCATTTGAGTTTTTGTCCTCACAAATTTAATTGCTACAAAAATTATCAATCACCAAATTGGATTTTGGTTTGTGAAGTGATCAAATTGTAGAATTGGTTTGATTGGATTTGTAGCAAATGTGAGATTTGAAATTCAAGTTCAGTTTGAATTTGCTACAATTGGCTCATGTTAAGATGAACTCCAAATGGAGTGAAAACTAATGTGTGAGCTCATAAAAATGTGCTGAGTGTGAAAATGAATCCCACTTTTTAATTCATGGGATGAAAGGAGTTTGAATTTGAATTTAAGTTCAAACTAGCCTTTTAACAATTATACCCAAAAGTACCCCAAAAGGTTCTGGATATGGGTGAAATTTGGCATGAACATTCCTAACAAAGTTTTGGAGTTAATCATTCTCAGGCCTATATGATGCATGTGGAAAATACCACTTTTGCATTGTGTGAGTTCATCTTCTAATTATCTATTGATTGTGGTTACTTGCTGTTCAAATGTGTTCATGTGATTACCACAAATGAGGTGAGGTGTGGGTGTGATGAACACTTCTAGCAAGTGAAAAACATGGGCCCTTACAGAAACTGCAGTACGAGTAGAACACGTTTGTGAGTGACCGTCTTAGTGCCACCGATACAGATATGCCGGTATAATCCGGTTAGGTTTTTCTTTTGGTGAGGCAACGTAGTACCGACATCTCTCTTACGGTGCATCGACACCGTACTAAACTTAATAACCTCTCCCCTATGAAGAAACAATTTATGAAATAAATTTCAACTAAAAATGGAAGTTTGAACAAATTTTAGTTACTGAACTCTTATTTTGAGCTAAGATTCAAATGAGAGAATGACTAGACTTCAAAAGTTTCAAAAACAGAGTGCTCTGTTCTGGCTGAAATTTTTGCTGGAATTGGGCAGATCATAACTCTGAGTAGTTTTACCCAATGGAGGCGTATGATACAGTTCTGGAAATATTCCTAAGTGCTCTACAATTTCAATGTAGACCTCCAGAGCAAAATCACACGCCAAATTGGAGGAAAGTCCAGTTCAATGCAAACTGTCCAAAACCAGGACAGAAGCAAAAACTCTCTGGACATTTCTGTATTTCAGCCATAAGTCTCTGTAGAAAAATCCCTAAGGATCAAATGATACACTGTTGGAAAGGTTATGAGATATGCAACAATTTTGTAGTTCATAGTTGGTTCAAAAATTGAATGTATATTCAGGTACAACTGTGATAAAAACAGCCACATACAAGTGAGACTGGCAAATTTTATGCAAGAATTCTGTCAACTTTGGAAAATCATAACTTTTGATCCGGAAATGATATAGAGGCATATGAACACTTGTTGGAAAGATATTGAAATTAACTTCAACTTTAGTATTCAACTTGAGTTACGAAAATTCTTTAACTGGATCAAAATATGGATTTAGTGCATCAGTGTCTATTTTGTACAGAGAAGAGGAAAATGAGTGATATCGTGCAGGCAAGCACAAGTTATGTGCCCCAAAAGTACCAGTTGGCGTACCGAATGCCATCCGTTGAAATATGGGGGCCCCTGTATGATTAAATCCTCAGAGGTTGATTGCTGGTCAAGTACCACAACTTGCACCACCTCCACAGCAGCAGCATCAGATGTTGGGTGTTTTCCTCACTGAACTCTCACTGATTTGTGATGCAAATCGTGTTGGAAGTCTAGAGGTGTGGTGTAGATCCAAACACAAGTGGAGAACTGAATGAAAAATGGCTCGGATGAGTTGTGGCGGCGCTCAACAAACACCAGCGCATTCCCCTCCTTTTATTAGCCGGAAGCCACAAGTTTTCAACAACCTCAGCCTGGGTTTTACACCATATAAATTTCAAAAGCATGCAACACATGCATGTGCCATGCATGTATGGCCCAAACCCCTGGGTTGTTTGAAACATAACAAAAACACCCTCACACACACTAGGACTCGGTGCAACACATGTGACTCAGGACACACCCCTAGTTCTTGTCATGTGTGCTTTATTTCCTTGAAACATAAGGAAACTAAACTCTGATTAAACCTCCAGAAGTACTCAACAATCTCCCCCTACTTCTGAGGTTTGATCTCCTGAACTCCAATCTTCTCACGAAGTTCCTGAAATTGTGTACGTCCCAGTGGCTTTGCGAGGATATCACCAAGCTCATCTTTTGTGCCAACATGCTCCAAGATGACTTCTCCTCTATCAATACATTCTCTGACAAAGTGAAACTTGATGTCAATGTGTTTACTTCTATCATGCAAAACTGGATTCTTTGCCAAAGCAATTGCTGCTGTGTTATCCATCTTAATCACTGGTGGAGGTACTTGAATTCTTGTTACTTCTTCTAACACATGCCTGAGCCAAACAGCCTGACTTGCTGCAGCTGCTCCAGCCACATACTCAGCTTCACATGTGGACTTTGCCACAACCTTTTGCTTATGGTATAACCAGCTGATAGGATTTTCACTCAGGAAGAATATGACTCCTGTTGTGCTTCTCCTGTCATCCACATATCCCCCAAAATCACTATCACTATAGCCTCTTAACTCAAGACTTCCTTCACCTCGGTTGTAAGACAAGCCATACCTCATTGTAGCTGCCACATACCGAAGTAAATGTTTCAAAGCCACCATGTGTTCTTCTTGAGGTTCTGACATGAACCTACTTAAGTACCCAACACCAAAACTGAGATCAGGCCGAGTATGTAAAAGATACCTGAGTCTACCAATTATGCTGCGATAAATTGTTGGATCAGTGAGTGGAGCTGTACTTCTCTTGGTAAGCTTCAACCGGGATTCCATGGGAGTGGCACACCCATTACAATTTATCATCCCACTTCTTTCCAGCAACTTTGCAGCATAGGCTCCTTGACACAAGTCAATACCATGTCTTCCTTGCTTTACTTCAATACCAAGATAGTAAGACAAGCTTCCTAAGTCACTCATGCAAAACTTCTCATTCATTTTCTCCTTGAACCGACTGATTTCATCCATGTCTTCTCCCACAATCAGTAGGTCATCAACATACACACCCACAATGAGCCCTGCCTCACCTCCAAACTTAGTGTACAAGCCATGTTCTGATTTGCACCGTGTGAAACCGAGTTGCTTGAGACTTTCATCAAGTTTGTAGTTCCATGCTCGAGGAGCTTGTCTCAAGCCATACAATGCCTTGTGAAGTCTTAAAACCCACTTCTCCTTGCCTTCAGCTATGAAACCCGGAGGTTGAGGGACATAGATCTCCTCTTCTAGACTCTCATTCGAGAAGGCTGACTTCACATCCATGTGATGAACATGCCACCCAAAATGAGCTGCAACAGCTAACACAATCCTCACGGACTCCATCCTGGCAACTGGTGCAAAAACTTCTTCAAAATCAACTCCTTGCTTCTGCACATACCCCTTTGCAACTAGCCTTGCTTTGTGACGTATGGCATTCCCATGTTCATCTTTCTTCAACTTGAAAACCCATTTCAACCCAATGGCACGATAACCCTCCGGAAGTTGTACCAATGACAATGTTTTGTTCTCTTTGATGGATTTGAGCTCCACAATCATAGCAATGTGCCACTCCTTGACCCTCAAGGCCTCTTCTGCTGTGCATGGCTCTTCACCTATGACAACAAGAAGTTCATCTACTCCTCCTTCTGGTTCACAATTTGGCCCCTCCTCAAGAATATTTCTCATAGAACGATAACAAAGTGGTGCTTCTTTTAGCTCACTATCCATTTCTGGTGACATGGAAGGAGGTGACACAAACTCCACAACCTTGGATGCTTGTTGCTTTAGTTGTGTCATAGAAGACACTCCCTCAGCTGGGGTTTTGTCAACTTGACCTGTGTCACAAGAGGAAGAACTCACCCCACCAGGGTTCTCATCACGAAAGATGTATTCTACCCGAAAGATGTCTTCATCATTCACCATTTCACATGACTCAGCTGCATCCCACTTCCATGGGCGATTTTCTTCAAATACAGCATCACGTGACACGTGAACACTCTCCGTGTTTGGATTGTAAAACCTCCATGCCTTGCTTCCTTGTTCATATCCAATGAAGACCATTGGTATACTTCGATCTTCAAGTTTGCTAAGGCGTTTGCTTCCCTGTTTCACGTGTGCCACACAACCGAAAGTGCGCAAATGATGTTCACTAGGTTTCTTGTCATGCCATACCTCATATGGAGTCTTTCTCTCAACACTCGGAGTAGGAGAACGGTTCAACACATACACTGCTGTGGTTACTGCCTCCCCCCAGAACCAACCGGGCATATTCATTGCTTTCAACATGCTTCTTGCCATTCCCATAACAGTTTGGTTCCTTCTCTCAACCACACCATTCTGCTCAGGAGAATATGGAGCTGTCAAATGACGTTGAACACCCTCCTTGGTGAAATACTCAACAAAAGCCCGAGCTGTGAACTCTCCACCATGATCTGTGCGAAAAGTTCCAATCTTCCTCCCTGCCTCAGCTTCAACACTTGATTGAAAACCCATGAAAGTACTAATAGCTTGATCCTTTGTGCTGATAAAAAACACCCACATGTATCTACTGAGATCATCCACAAGAAGAAAGAAAAACCTGCTGCCTCTTGGAGTTGCTGGCTTCACTGGTCCACAGAGGTCTCCATGCATAAGTTCAAGTTTCTTCTCAGCTCGGTACTTTGCCATGCACGGGAATGGTTGACGTCTTTGTTTCCCAGCCAAACAGCTATCACGCTTCTCCTCAGTTTGAGTGATGGTTGGCAATCCATACACAAGTTGCTCTTCGGCAAGTCTTCTGAGACTCCGGAAGTTTAAGTGCCCCATCCTTGCATGCCACATCCATGTTGCATTGCACCCTTGTGCCATGAGACACCTTGGTTGCACTACCTTAAGATCAATGGTGTACAACCGGTTCACTCCCCGTTTCACCATTGCCACAGGGGTTCCATCTTTATCCCAAATCTTGACATAACAATTCACCATCAAAATTCGGTGTCCCTCCTCCTCAAGCTGTCCAAGACTGATGATGTTTGCCTTGAGCTGAGGAATAAGGTAGACCCCAGCCAACTCCTTTCGACCACCTCTCTTACCTTGGAACACCACAGTTCCTTGGCCATCAATCTCTGTCAATGAGCCATCTCCCAAACGCACAGTACCATGCACCGTGTTATCAAGTTTTGTGATCACATCCCGTTTCTCGGTCATGTGATTTGTTGCACCGGAGTCCAGGATCCACCGGGTACTGCCTCCTCCCTCCAAATCTCCAACTTGAACGTGTAACATATCATTGTTGAGGCATACCTCCTCCAGGGACATGTCTTGATCAGCCTTGGTGTTGGCACACACCACCAAGAGGCTGGATTCAAACTCATGATCAACTTGGGCTGTGTTCACCTCTTCATCCTTCTTTTTTTTCCTGCACTCTCTAGCCAAATGACCTTTCTTACCACAGTAGCGGCGCTCATCTTTGGCCACTCCACGGCCTGAGTTTCCACCACCACGGTTACCTCGACCACGACCACGTCCTCGACCATGATCTTTCCTCGGTGCAAATGAGTCTTTGTGTCGTTCCTGTCCAGTTCCCCGGACATCTTGAGACGTGTCGACAACCTTGCAAGCAACTCTTCTTCACTCAGATGTAACTTCTCATGTGTGTTGCCCTCCCAAGTGCTTGCACCAAGCCTTTCTTCTGCAGCCTTGAGTCTACCAGTAAACTCATCAACGGACATATCGCTTAAGTCAAGCAATGTCTCGATGGAGGCCGCAATCTGCTCAAACTTTTGTGGTACCGCCTGAAGGAACTTCCGGAGAATCTCCTCCTCCGAACGTTCACTCCCAAGTGCCGCAAGTTGAGATGTGATCCGGCTCATACGCACACCAAACTCATCAACCGTTTCACCATCGTGGAATCTGAGTGCATCAAACTCCCGACCCAATGTGCTTGCCCTGGCCTTGCGCACACGTTCGGCTGCAACGTTGCGCAACATGATCGCATCCCATGCAATCTTGGCCGACTCCTTCCCGGCAATGATCCCTATCATTTCTGGTGGCACAGCCTTGGTGAGAGCCTCCAAAGCCATCCGATCTTCAATGTAATCATCGGTGCTAAGGCTCACAGCAGTTCACAAGCCTCTCGCTTGCAACATCACCCGTATAAGTACTGACCAATCATGATAGTTTGTCTTTGTGAGCATCGGATACGTACCACCACTGCTGAATTCCTTCGTGATGCGATGAATCACCAATGCCCCTGATCCTCCTCCTGCCCTGCTGGTGCCTCCCGGCAGTGTGACGTCTCCCCATGAACGTCGGGCTGGCGATGAAGATCTCCTCCGTGACATCAGCGCCCACTCAATGGCCGTGTCAAGGTTCCAGGCAACGTAATCGGCTCTGATGCCAATTGTTGGGTGTTTTCCTCACTGAACTCTCACTGATTTGTGATGCAAATCGTGTTGGAAGTCTAGAGGTGTGGTGTAGATCCAAACACAAGTGGAGAACCGAATGAAAAATGGCTCAGATGAGTTGTGGCGGTGC
The DNA here is from genome assembly GCA_030760725.1 of Neostapfia colusana. Taxonomy (NCBI): domain Eukaryota; kingdom Viridiplantae; phylum Streptophyta; class Magnoliopsida; order Poales; family Poaceae; genus Neostapfia; species Neostapfia colusana. Next base: position 32,976,517 of record JASWHV010000009.1, on the reverse strand, counting down.
TCAACAAACACCAGCGCATTCCCCTCCTTTTATTAGCCGGAAGCCACAAGTTTTCAACAACCTCAGCCCGGGTTTTTCACCATACAAATTTGAAAAGCATGCAACACATGCATGTGCCATGCACGTATGGCCCAAACCCCCGGGTTGTTTGAAACATAACAAAAACACCCTCACACACACTAGGACTCGGTGCAACACATGTGACTCAGGACACACCCCTGGTTCTTGTCATGTGTGCTTTATTTCCTTGAAACATAAGGAAACTAAACTCTGATTAAACTTCCAGAAGTACTCAACATCAGACGGTGGTTTGTGTTTCATTGCTGCAGCCATATGTACCTAGCTTCCAATCACAAGTCAGCGAAGAAACGGAGAGACATCCGTCCTTCACTTGTGGTCGGATGGGCCATTATGCTAGGTATTGTTCGGAGAGAATTCAAGGCTGCAGGTTGTTATATTTTCAATATTCCAACCCGTACCTATATCTACAGAAAAGAGGGCCGACAAGGGGCAACATTCACTACACAGTGATTAATGATGTTCCGGAAGGAGAAGCCATGTTAGTGTAAAAGCCCAAGAATTTACTTGCTAAGAGTGTTCATCACATCACAACACCACAGCTCATGGTGTGGAAGTCTCAGGAACATTTATGAAGTAAACACCATCAAGAGGTTGATTAGAGGAAGAACTCATAAATCCAAAAGTAGGATCTCACACCTCTAAACATGAGGGGCCGAGCTCTCCATTAGGCCCTAAACTTTCTTGGGAATGCTCAGGCCAAGTTTCATGAAATCCAAACCGTTTTGAGCCACTTTTGAATACAATTGCAAAAAGGGCTATTTGAATGCAAATTCAAATTTCAGCCATTTTCATCACTTGGATTCAAAAGTTGACTTCATATTCAAACTCAGCATATTTTTCTTAGTAAATCCACCAATTTTCATCCCCATTGGAGTTCGTCACGTCAGGAGCTATAATTGGATTAAGTCGAAACTGAATTTGAAATTCAAATTCAAAGAGCCGAATACATTTCAAATTCCACACCGGAATTTAAGTCCATTTGAATTTTCGAAAATTCAAATCATGACTTGGTGTGGAAGTATAGCTTTTAATTGTGAGTAGTTGTGGAGGGGAATATCAGGAAAAAATGGAAAAAGGAATAGAGGGGAGAGGACCCACTGGTCAGCTACACAGAGGCAACCCGGATCTGTTCTTTGGCCGAGCACTGAGAGCTCGCCAGTGCGAGGTGGAACCCCGCCCCAACGAAGTCACCATTCCACCTCATGTTCCGGAGATCGGACCGTGAGAAGACATCCTCCCCACGTCGTTCGGCCACACACGGAACCATTTCACCGCTGTGCCCTCACTGCGCGCGTGTCGTCTCTGTTTCTCACCGTCCGAGCTCCTCTCGGCTCCCCGTTGCCTCCACGATAAAGGCCACCACTCAGGCGATAACCTACAGCAAAAACACGCGCCATCCTCTCCTCGATTATCCGGTGAACGCCTTCCTCCATTTCGTTCAGTAGCGAGGGAGTATTTTGAGGTTTACCGATTAGCCGTTCTTAGGACCGAGAGGGGGCTCGACTCAAAATTCTTGGTGGTCAGTCCATAGTAGTTTGTTTTCCTTTAGTCATACGTCCTAGGCCTTCCAACAAACCTCTAGGATCAACAACCGGCGAAAACCATCGACTATGGTTGCTGTTCTTTGAGTTTTTCCAACCGCAGCTGTTTTTAGCTCTAGGTCGACAGTGAGGTCCTAGCTCCGGCCATTTCCATGGCAAACCTAGTTCATTTTCGTGCTCAGCATGTCACCACGGAGCTGTAGGAGGAAACCGTAACAAAAATAGGGTCCTGTGTAGCTCGGGCGACATCACCGGAGTGGGAGTCGCCGCTGTCACCGTCACGGGATAGTTTCTGGCCATCTCCAACCTTAGACGACCCTCTCAGAATGTTCCCCATGTGAACTTTGGCCCAGGCGGCAAGTTTGGTCGAGCTTTGAGCAGTAGAGCGACGGGCGGCGAGCCTCGCCTGCGTGCGCCGCCGTGGTGAGCGCGGGTGTCGCGAGGAAGATGAAGGAGAGGTCGGGTCCACCAGTAAGTCTCTGTTTTCTAGCGGGGATCAGTTTGTGGCTGGAATTCGGTGCTGCAGCGCGGGTGAAACCCCGTGGGCTGCATTGTGGCCGCGAGCTCAGTGGGCCGGTTTAAATAGTGGGCACAGAACCAGTGTTTAAACATTTCCAACAATTTCAGATTTATGTTCAAATTCAAATGCCCATAACTTTTGCTAGGATGGTCCAAATTTAGTTAACCAAATTTAGTTGGATTAAGCTCTCCAATTACTATCCAGCAAAACAAGTTTCAGTTTATGAAACTTATTTTTTTCCAGAATTAATTCCCTAAAATTTAAAATGTTGGGAATTTTATCTGGAGAATTCCTTTATGGAAAATTCTGAAATTTGGCTAGGATGTTCAATTTAAAATCCTTGAGTCACACGAAAAATTTCAGATCCATCCGAGTTCATTTATCCCCCCTAATTATGTGGTTAATTAAACTGCCCTGAGAAAATAGAAAAATGTACAGAAACATTTTTCAGATTTTCTCCAATCTTGATTAGGGCATAACTTTTTCTAGGGTTCTTCAAATTACATGAAACCAACTCCATTAGAATCACCTCAAACTCTAGTCTCCCGAAAGTAATGGTTTGATCCATGAAAATCGCTGGAAATCCTTAGAATCTCTAGTAATGACCATTTAGACTTTCATTTGAGCAGAGCTCAAATAGGCTTTAATTCAAATGAAACTTGGTCAAGTCCCTGTTTAGATTCTCATCAAGCCACAGTAAAAATTTCAGAGCCAAATGGAATGTCTAGCTAGAGTTATAGTTCTTTATATGTTAAATGTCACACCTTTGCATTTAAATTGACATATCGATTGAATTGATCACGTGTAGTAGCTGAACGCGAGGAGACCCCGGCGATTCTGGACTTCCAACTTCTGTAGGAGACACTAACCCCTGACCAGCAGCAACAAGGCAAGCCCCGGTTTGCATGTAACAAGTTTTATAAAGTTTTGCTTTATATTCACTTAGCTTGAAGTATGTGTGTGCATTAGATGTAGGATGGATGAAACCCCAAATGCATAACCAGATTATCAAAAAGGATTGAGGGTAGTGTCTAAGTCATCGAGTAGATCATGCTTTGCTTAATGTTTATAAACATCAGTACAAGTTGAGTAGTTGGAATATACTCGCGACTATAGGGTTTGTCACACGGGATTGGTTAGAGATGTGAGACAACTGTAGTAAGAAAAATGAGACTAGGCAGGGGCTAGGACGCAGCAAGAGGAAGTATTTTGTGCATAGCCCTGTCTGTGTCGATTGAGGACCAATCCGTCTGCGGCCCCGCTGAACAAGTTTGAATGTACCGAAGGCATATCGGATATATGGGGTCCAATAAACTGAGGTAACCTATACGTCCCGGCACCGAGGCATAACCCACCGATTTATAGGTGTAGGTTGAGGGCAGCAAGGTGGAAATCCGCTAACGGGCCTAGAGAGATGCTCTGTGTTGGGAATCTCCTGTCCGTTTGGGTGCGGCCGGTTCGACGTGTGGGCTGTTTGGTGGAAGGTTGTTCTGTACGACATCGAGTGAGCGTGCTGTGCAGCTCCATGGGTGGGCGTACTTGACGTGCTATTCGGGTATCCCTGCAGGTGTATATCGAGTAGATTTGCCATCCCTCGCGGTTATGAGTACCGTTTGTTCACTGTGTCGTGACGTTGGTATAATATGGAATGTGATGATACGATACTGCTGATATGATTAACTTGTATTGTTACATATGTGCCACAAAATATTGCTCATTAAATTTCAGATTCATGAACCGTTAACTTGTGGCTAAAAGATGAATTAAGGATGAACTTCTAAGCATGTCCATTGCTGCAAATTGCCATCCTATCTTTGTTATGACCAGCATGTAGAGTTTCTTGTGTAGGAGAGTCGGTTAAGACTTGCTGAGCCATCGTGCTTACGGTTTCTGCTATGAGTGTTTGCAGGTGCGGAGTACCCCAAGGACTCAGAGTACGAGTACACCGGCGAGGGCAACCCTCCGTCATGGACTATGGCCATGTGGGAGCCGTACACGCCGCACTGAGGCTGACTGCAGCTAGTGTGGGTTGTCCATTAGGGCCGGACAACCAACTTTTGCTAGTTAGGTGTTGGCGTGAGTTGTATATTTATCTTCCGCTGTAGTAGACTCTGTAAATAGATGTAAACTGAAGGTTTGTACTACTTTTGTACAAATCCAGTAAGTTTCAATGTAATACTATGTTTCTTGTGATGTGTGCTGTCGGGTGTCGCATCGTGTGGCACCACCCTCTGTGATCCTGGAATATACGGATTTCGGTCCGTCACAGGCTGGCATCAGAGCTGCTTAGGGCATAGCACACTAAATAAGGACAATATTACGGGAAAACTTAGGATTACAGTGAGGATTCTCTAGTATGCCCAAATAAGAAATATATTAGTAGAGTTAGTTAAAGTGGCATGACTAACCTATTTGTTATAATTCTGAATTTTGAATATGTAACGACGCACCTATGCTCAGGTAAGCATGGTAAGTAACGCCACCGAAAATGGTTCAATTTCGGTTAGCTCCCCTGACGAGGAATGTGGTTCAGGGATAGGTCTCACAGCTTGGTGTGAGACGTCAATATGAAACTCTTGAAATCCTCATATTCCTGAGTTCATATGAAACGCTGGTCCCCGGCGTGCATTAGGCAAGAAAGTGGAAACCCCATCATGTGGTCGGTAACGCGATTGTGTGTTCTTCTAGAAAAAGCCTAGGAGGACATACGCAGTGCTTGCCATCAGCGTGCCCTGCAGTGCAGTAGGTGGTATCTGTTGGGTTGACAAAATTCCCAACCGTGATGACCCGTTCGCGCTCTACTCGGGCTCCCCGTAGTGTTGTGTGAAAACGTGACCACATACCTTGAGACGTGACTTAACTCAAGGACGGCTGTATGACAATGATACAGGCATATGTTTTTATTATGATATGGATATGCCTGAAATGAAAAAAACTTTTGAGTGCACCATTATTGAGTGTTCTTCTGCAGGTGCTAACCACGTACGTATCCCGGGTAGTACACGTTTGCGAGAGACCGTTTAGTGCCACAATTGATACGTATATGCCAGTATAAGCCGGTTAGGATTTTCCATTTTATGAGGAATGTAGTACCGACATGTACTAATCATGAATGCATTAAAAACAATGTTCAAAAGGAACTAAGATAACCAAGTTTTAATCTTTAGGACTCTGGTTTTGAAGAAAAATTTAAAAGTTGATTAGTTCAGCTCAAAGGACCTGAAAAACAGAGTGCTCTGCTTTGGCAGCAAGTTTGCTGAACTTTAACAGAGCCTAACTCACAGGTTATTTAACCAATGGAGGTGTGGGATAGGGTTATGGAAAGAGGTTTAAGTGCTCTACAACTTTTTTGTAGACTTTGAGAACTGAATCACACATCAAACTGGTTGAAATTCCAGATGATTGTAAACTGTCCAGAACCAGGACAGATTTAAAACACTCTCTGTACTGTTCTGTTTTTTAAGCATAACTTCCTGTATAGAAATATAAAATTTTCATATGATACATTTTTGGAAAGGTTAGGAGATTTGTTACATCTTTGTAATTCAAAGTTTTTGCAGTAGCAGCACGGAATTCATTAGAATTTTGAGTTGAAAACAACAACTTCAAAGGAGGTGCTGTTGAAATTGTTCCAGGAATTCTGTTAACATTGAATTATCATAACGTTTTAACTAGAACTGATATGAGGGCAAAAAAATTCTTGTTGGAAAGATACTGAAGTTAACTGTAACTTTCGTATGCATCTTGAGTCATGAAAATGCCAATTATCAGGTCAAAATCTAAGATAAGTAGAAACTGGTGATTCTGGGCAGAGGAATGAACAGTTGAACTCATTTAAGGAATTTTGGGTAGAAAATGCTCGTTTGATTACAACCAATGGGGTAGGCAATATTCATGAGTTGTTATCTTCAACTAGTGAAAGATTTGAGTAGATTACCTACTCAAGTTCTTTTTGCTAGAGACCATGTTTGTGTCGTATTGAAGATAAAGGGTAGTATGCGTGATGACAAAGCGACATTAACGTCTCGTAGTGACCAAATCTAGTTGAGATGAACTTCCAAAGAGGAAGTCCATCAATTCAGATTTCACTAATTGGTATTTGTTCTGGTAATGGCGTACCTTGTGAAAAGTTATTACATTAGCCATGTACGAGATGTATCGCATGTTTACCGTCATTATGTTTTACTCCTATTTTATGGACTGCATGGAGTTTGCTGTGGGACTGATTTTATTGTCGTATGGTTGCAGATGATTCGTACCCGGACCACGCATGAGGTTGGGGGCTCTAGTCAGCAAGTGGGTAATGACTCCCAGCCACCTGCCTACGACAACACCCCGCAGCAACAACCATCACCGCCGCCTCCGCTTACACTAGCGGACATGATTTCAGCGCTGGTGGGCTCTCGTGAGGAGCAGACCGACCTGCTCCCCACGATTGTGTAGAATACGTCCCAGGCGCGGACGCGTCAAGAGAGGGGGCCTCATGAGCCCCACATCACCACGTACTCGGATTTCATGAGTACGCATCCTCCGGTGTTCACCGAAGCGGCGGAACCACTGGAGACCGACAACTGGCTGCGGACGATCGAGTCCAAGTTCGGGCTGTTCCAATGCACGGAGCGGCAGAAGACTCTCTTCGTGGTGCAGCAGCTTCACGGTGCCACCGGTGCATGGTGGGCGAACTATGTCGCCTCACTACCTGCTGGCCACGCCGTCAAATGGCAGGAGTTCCGGGAGGTGTTCCGCCCCTATCACATACCTCCCGGGATGATGAAGAGGAAGTTCCAAGAGTTCTTGGAACTGAAGAAAGGCAGGAGGAGTGCCCATGACTACTCCCGTGTGTTCAACCATCTGGCGCAGTACGCGTCGGATTACATCTCCACCGATGAGAGGAAGCGATAGCAGTTCTATCGGGGTTTGAATTCCAAGATGAAGACGCATCTCGCGCAATTCAATCACGGCACCTTCAATGACCTCCCCAATGCCGCGATTATGCAAGAGGATGCTCAGCGGGAATTTGGAGCTGAGCAACGGAAGCACAGTGCTCCACCGAGCAGTGGGGGTGGAGCTCCTCAAAAATACCGCATGGTGTATCGGACACCATCCGATCAGCAGTGGCATCCACCGACGCGACCTCAACATTTGGGGGTCGTCCTTTTCAGCCACCCCCATTCTGACCGCCGATGCCACCACCACGACCAAAACACCAGCAACAGCAGTAGATGGTACATTTGTGAAAGTTTCATGCTCAGGCCAAGTTTCATGCAAATCCAAACCATTTTAAGCCACATTTGGATACAATTGTAAAATGGGCTATTTGAATGCAAATTCAAATTCCAGCCATTTTCATCACTTGGATTCAAAAGTTGACTTCATATTCAAACTCAGCATATTTTTCTGAGTTAGTCCATCAATTTTCATCCCCATTGGAGTTTGTCTCATCGGGAGCTATAATTGGATTAATTCAAAACTTAATTTGAAATTCAAATTCAAAAAGCCAAATACATTTCAAATTCCACACCAGACCTTAAGTCCATTTGAATTTTCAAAAATTCAAATTATGACTTGGTGTGGAAGTATAGCTTGTAATTGTTAGTAGTTGTGGGGGAAAATATCAGGGAAAAATATAAAAAAGAATAGAGGGGAGAGGACTCACTGGTCAGCTACACAGAGGCAAACCGGCTCTGTTCTTCGGCCGAGCACCGAGAGCTCGCCAGCACGCGGTGGAACCCCGCCCCAACGAAGTCACCGTTCCACCTCATGCTCCGGAGATCGGACCGTGCGAAGACGTCTTCCCCACATCATTCGTCCACACCGGAACCATTTCACCGCTGTGCCCTCATTCACGCGCGCGTGTCGTCTCTGTTTCTCACCGTCCGAGCGCTTCTCGGCTCCCCGTCGCCTCCGCGATACAGGACACCACTCGGGCAATAACATACGGAAAAAACACGTGCCATCCTCTCGTCGATCTTCCGGTGAACGCCTTCTTCCAGTTCGTTCAGTAGCGAGGGAGTATTTTGAGGTTTACCGATTAGCAGTTCTTAGGACCGAGAGGGGGCTCGCCTCAAAATTCTTGGTGGTCAGTCCATACTAGCCCGTTTTCCTTTAGTCATATGTCCTAGGCCTTCCAAAAAACCTCTAGGATCAACAACCGGCGAAAACCATCGACTATGGCTGCTGTTCTTCTTGTTTTTCCAACCGCCGCTGTTTTTAGCTCTAGGTCGACGGTGAGGTCCTAGCTCCGGCCGTTTCCATGGCAAATTGAGTTCATTTTTGTGCTCAGCATGTCACCACAGAGCTTTAGGAGGAAACCGTTCCAAAAATAGGGTCCTCTGTAGCTCGGGCGACATCGCCGGAGTGGGAGTCGCCGCTGTCACCGTAGCGGGATAGTTTCCGGCCATCTCCAACCATAGCCGTACCTCTCAGAATGTTCCCCATGCGAACTTAGGCCCAGGCGGCAAGTTTGGTCGAGCTTTGAGCAGTAGAGCGATGGGCGGCGTGCCTCGCCGGCGTGCGCCGCCATGGGGAGCGTGGGTGTTGCGAGGAAGACGAAGGAGAGGCCGGGTCCACCGGTCAATCTCTGTTTTCCAGAGTGGATCGGTTTGCGGTTGGGATTTGGTGCAGCAGCGCGGGTGAACCCCATGGGCTGCGGTGTGGCCGCGAGCTCAGTGAGCCGGTTTAAATAGTGGGGCCAAGAACCAGAGTTTAAACATTTCCAACAATTTCAGATTTTAATTCAACTTCAAATGCCCATAACATTTGCTAGGATGGTCCAAATTGAGTGAACCAAATTTTGTTGGATTCAGCTCTCCGAGTAATATCCATAAAAACAAGTTTCAGTTTATGAAAGTTATTGTTTTTTCAGAATTAATTCCCTAAACTTTCAACTGTTTGGAACTTTATCTGGAGAATTCCTTTATGAAAAATTCTGAAATTTGGCTAGGATGTTCATTTAAAAATCCTTAAGTCACAGGAAAAATTTCAGATTTATCCAAGTTCATTTAGTCCCCCTAATGGTTTGATTAAGTGAACTGCCTTGAGAAAATAGAAAAATGTACAGAAACATTTTTCAGATTTTCTCCAATCTTGATTAGGGCATAACATTCTCTAGGATTCTTCAAATTACATGAAACCAACTCCGGTAGAACCATCCAAAACTCTAATTTACAGAAAGTAATGGTTTGATCCATGAAAATACCTGGAAATACTTAGATCCTCTAGTAATGACCATTTAGACTTTTATTTGGGCAGAGCTCAAATTTGATTCAAATGAACCTTGGTCAAGTCTCTGTTTTGGTTATCACCAAGCCACAGTAAAAATTTCAGAGCCCAATGGGATGTCTAGATAGAGTAATAGTTCTTTATATGTTAAATGCCACACCTTTGCATTTAAATTGACATATCGATTGAATTGATCACGTGTAGTAGCTGAACGCGAGGAGACCTTGGAGGTTCTGGACTTCCTACTTTCGGAGAAGACACTAACCCCTTACCAGCAGCAACATGGCAAGCCCCGGTTTGCATTTAACAAGTTTTATAAACTTTTGCTTTATATTCACTTAGCTTGAAGTATGTGTGTGCATTAGGTGTAGGATGGATGAAACCCCCAATGCATAACGAGATTATTCAAAAAGGAGTGAGGGTAGTGTATAAGTCATCGAGTAGATCCTGTTTTGCTTAATGTTTATAGACTTCGGTACAAGTCGAGTAGTTGGAATCTATTCGCGAGTATAGGGTTTGTCACACGGGACTGGTTAGAGATATGAGACAACTGTAGTAAGAAAAATGAGACTAGGCAGGGGCTAGGACGCAGCAAGAGGAAGTCTTTTGTGCGTAGCCCTGTCCGTTTCGATTGAGGACCGATCCGTGTGCGGACCCGCTGAACAAGTTTGAATGTACCGAAGGCATATCGGATATATGGGGTCTGATAAACTGATGTAACCTATACCTCCGGGCACGAGGCATAACACAATGATTTATAGGTATAGGTTGAGGGAAGCAAGGTGGAAATCCACTAACGGGCATAGAGAGATGCTCTGTGTAGGGAACCTCGTGTCTGTTTGGGTGCAACCGGTTCGACGTTTCGGCTGTTTGGTGAAAGGTTGTTCCGTACGACATCGAGTGAGCATGCTGTGCAGCTCCACGGGTGGGCGTACGTGATCTGCTATTCGGGTATCCCTGAAAGTGTATATCGAGTCGATTCACCGTCCCTCGCGGTTATGAGTACCGCTTGTTCACTGTGTCGTGACGTAGGTATAATATGGAATGTGATGATACGATACTGCTGATATGATTAACTTGTATTGTTACATGTGTTCCACCAAATATTGCTTATTAAATTTCAGATTCATGAACCGTTAACTTGTAGCTAAAAGATGAATTAAGGATGAACTTGTAAGCGTATCCTTTGCTGCAAATTGCCATCCTATCTTTGTTATTGTAAAAGCCCAAGAATTTACTTGCTAGAATGTTCATCACATCACCACACCACAGCTCCTTTTGTGGATAGCTCATGAACATTTGTGAAGAGCAAGTAAACACCATCAAGAGGAAGACTAGAGGGGAAACCCATAACTCCAAAAAGAAGGAACTCATACATATAAACATGATAGGCTGATGTCACCATTAGACCCTAAATATTTTTGGGGAGGCTCAGGCCAAGTTTTATGCAAATCCAAATCATTTTGAGGCACTTTTCGAGACTTTTATAAAAAGGGGCTATTTGAATGCAAATTCAAATTCCAGCCACTTTCATCACTTGGATTCAAAAGTTGACTTCATATTCAGACTCAGCACATTTTTCTGAGTTAGTCCAATTTTCATCCTCATTGGAGTTCATCTTGTTGGGAGCTGAATTTGCATTAATTCAAAACTGAATTTGAATTTCAAATTCAAATGTGAAGAAAATTTAGCCAAACCAACTTCAATTTGAGGAAATCAAATTCAACTCATGACTTGGTGGCTAAGTCTCCCATTCAATTGTGAGTAGCTGAGATCTTTGCAGTGAAAACAAAAAGAAAAGAGAGAAGGGGGAGAGAGGGCCCACAGGTCAGTCACAGAAGTTCAGAGAACCGCCACAACCCACGGGCTCTATTCGGAGAGCTTCTCCCATAGCTGCCACCTCCTGCTCGCTGGTGCCAAACCGACCCCAGTGCGCGCCACCTCCTGCTCGGTGAGCCAGTGACCGAAGGATAAGTGTGTGGCTTCTGCAGTGAACCATTTCCCCTCCCTCGCGCTCCACAGTTCTTCCTCGCACAGCACTGAAGAACACTCACCGTCGCTCGACATTTTCAGTTCTCTGGCGACCGCACGCTGCTCGCTCGTGGCCGACATTGACACGACCCCACGGTCTTGTCGAGCCAGGATCATGCTGAGGGGTGCTGCGTTGCACAGCACCGAATAACAAACATCAAGGGTACAAAGCGGAAGCAAAACTTTTATTACATAAAGTGGTTTATGAACATTTTTACATCAAAATAGGTCCAGTCTACACTCACGGGCGTAGACTACGCATCAAGTTCACGTTCAGCCCGTGAACGTGTCCTTGCTAGCACGCACGCACACTAACACGGCGGCGTGCACGACTCCCACTCGACAGGTTTCCCCTCCTGGGGTTCCGCCTCCTCTTCGGGAGTCCTTTCCTCATAGAACCCTGCAAAAGCTTCAAACACAAGCAGTGAGCATGAAGGCTCAGCAAGACTGACCCGTCTCTACTAAAATGGAACTTCTACATGAGGGGTGATGGGTACATAAGATAAAAACAAGTTGCAAAGGACTCGCCTAATTAGTGGAACCTTACTTTCAAGTTTTAGCAGCAGGTTGTGGAGAACCTTACGCTAAGGCACGTGAGAGAGCCGCAATCAAACAAGAAACGCATTTCTCTCATGTACTTTGCCCAAAGTTGAAAGGAACTTTAATTAGCTCTAAACTACAGCATATCATTAACAATCAACGTCCATCATTCAATCAGCAACATTTTAACATGTGACTAGCCTGTTCTTTCTACGTCACGGTACAGTGAACAAGTGGTACTCACTGACCGCGAGGGACGGTGATTATAATCGATTTACACCTGCAGTGTTACCCGAATAACCCGCCACATACGCCCGTACTCGATGTTGCCTACAGCAACCATCATGGACGCCGTACGCAACCACCTTTCACCCGTCAGCCAAATATTGAACAGGTCCCATCGTCCCGAGCAAGAGGTCTCTGCACGCGCATCTCAGTGCCTCCAGCCGATTTACACCTCAAGCTCTCAACCTACCCTCTGACCGACAGGCAATGCCTCAATACCCAGCTACCCGAGTTACATCAGTTTCCCGGTTCCCATATAGCCGGTAGGTCTTCGGTACTGTTCTAGCTTGTTCAACAGGCCCGCACATGGCTCGGTCCTCAATCGACACAAGCGGAGCTATAGCACACAGGCCCCAAAGTCCTGCTGCCCTTACCTTCCGCTCGGTCTCATTTTTCTTGCCATGTGTATCATGTGCTAACTCTACCCGAGTCGAGTGCCTCTAGCCTATGCTCGCCAGTAGTTCCAGCTACTCGACTTGTACCGAATCCTACTCTATCTTAGCATTGTAGTGGCTAACGAGGTTTTCAATCTTAATCCCATCCCATGGTGTTCCTGGCTATGCATTTGGTGTTTCAAACAAGACTCTAATGCAAGAAGTAATGATACTCAAGTAAGTGCTCAAAACAATAAAAATTTGTAAAACGGTTAATGCAAACCGGAGCTTGCCTTGCTGCTCTTGGTCGTAGGCTAGCTGCTCCTCCGGAGTAACGAAGTCTAGGACTTCAGGTTCCTCCTCGACCTTAGCGACTACATGATATAAGAAGTACATGTATTAATTAAATGCATTTGAATTGAGTTTTAAACTTGTGAACCTTCTAAGTCTCACTAGACAGACTCAATGACTCCAAAATATTTATTGTGGCTTGGTTACCACCTAAACATAGACTTGGTCAAGTTTTAGTTGCAGCAAAGCTCATTTGAGCTCCCCAAAAATAATTATGTCCTTGACCTTAATTGGAGCTCTTAGGGTATTCTAGGGGTTTTCATGCAGCAAGCCATGAGTTTCTGGAAACTAGATTTTCAGAGGGTTCTAATGGAGTTGGTCTCACTTCATTTGAACGTTCCTAGCTAAAGATATGAGCTAAACAATTTCAGGGAAAATTCTGAAAATGTTTCTGAACATTTTCTATTTTCTCTGGAACAGTTTCACTAATCACACCATTAGGTGGATCAAATGAGCTCAAATGGATCTCAAATTTTCATGGTAGTTCAGGGATATTTTGGTGAACATCCAAGCAAAATGTTAGAATTTTCCTCCAAGGGATTCTCCAGTTAAAATTCCAAACATTTTAAATTTTGAGGAATTAATTCAGGAGAAATAAGGATTTTCATGAAGTGAAACTTGATTTTCTGAAAAGTACTAAGAGATCTGAATCCAACAAAATTTGGTTCACTCGATTTGGAGCTTCCTAGCCAAAGTTATGAGGATTTGAAGTTTGAATGAATTCTGAAAAGCGGGGAAAAGTTTAAATCTGCTGGTGGGCCACGGGGACACGTGTTGTGCGCTGAGGCGTCGGCACACCGAGGTCTATGGAGTCTTTTGCGCGCCAGCACACGGATCCGAGCCGCAGCCCGATCCCAATTTAAAATATGAGCCGCTGACAGCCGGGCCCCACATTTTCTTCTTCCTCCCGCCCTCTTTCTCACGCCCGCGCGCTCCCCCCTCGCCGGAGCAGACGGCTGCTCGCCGGACCGCGCTTCCGGCCGCCGCCCAGTTAGAGACTCGCCGCCAGATGGTTTAGGGCACCGAGGAACACGATGGTGGGCTCTGTTTGGGCTGCCGGTGGCCGGAACCCGCTCAGCAACGTGCGGCGGCTACTGCTATGGTTCGGCGCCGTCACCCGAGGTCTCTAGCCTGCCAACACTTGCACCGATGGGCTTTACACCACCAGCGAAGCTCTAGGAGGATCGGCACAACCTCAGAGTAGCTCGGGAGTGGCCACAAATATGGTTTCACCATGCGACCAAATGGGTCTGCGGCGAACACCCCTAGTAGAGCTTGAATTCCACCGCTCCGAGGCGTTTTCATGCGATGGATGCTAAAGGAGAATTGATCGCCAGCTAATATGACATACACGTGCAAAGTTTGATGACTTAAGGTGGAGTAGAGAAAAAGAATTTTAAGGAACTGTACCGGAAGCTCGGGTTGAGGCTGCCGGAGCAAAATCTCGGAATTCGCCGGCGAGAGCTCACGACGTGGCTTGAGCTTCAGGTGGAAGCAGCGTGGAGTCTGTGCGCTCCTTTTGCCACCCTTGCTCGGCCGTGAAAGTTGCTGTGATGCGCTGCCCACGTGAGACCGATCGCCGTTTTTGAACTGGGTCGCGGCGGTCGTCTTTGATCACGGGAACAGAGGCCGAATCTCGGTGGTCTAGGCGTCGTGAGAGTGGCGCTTGAGCTCAGGGCGCTGCCTAGCAGCTCGGGGAGGCGAGGGTGCGATTGTTTTCTCCGTTTTCCCGATCGACCGAGAGCGCGGGGGAAGAGAATGGCGTTGTTCGATGTCGCACGCGAGGAGAAAAAGGCAACCGGGTCTTCGCTCGGCTGAGGCGGTAAGGGTCGTGTGGGGGCATGAGGAGGCCGCCCTGGGCACCAGCACGTGGGGTAGGAAGCAGCTGGTGGCGCCAGCTCTTCTCGGTGGCACACCGGGCAGCTGCTCGGTGGAATTTCCCACCGAGGCTGTGACTTAGTGTGCAAGTCACACCTTTTAGCCCTATGACATGTGGGTCCCACTTTCAGTTTTAACCCCTGAACTTAACTCCAATTCACTGTTGTAAACAGTAGTCCCCACAAAGCCCATGGTGATTTGAATTATCTACCCTTGAGCCAATTGAATTGGTTAGAATTCAAATTGGGTTTGTTTTAAATAAATTTCAGCACATGTTCAGTTTGAAATTCAAATAAAGTTTGAATTTGCTCCACTTAGCTCATGTCAAGCTCAACTCCAAATAGAGTCAAATTTGGTGTGTGAGCTCACAAAAATGTGCTGAGTAAGAATATGCCTCCCACTTTTGAATTCATGGGATAAAAACAGTTTGAATTTGAATTTGAGTTCAAACTACCCTCTTTCTAGCTATACCCAAAATGACCTCAAAAAGGTTTTGAATTTAGGTGAAACTTGGCATGGACATCCCTAGCAAGGTGTAGGAGTTTTCATATGTCCAGCCCCTAGATGATACATGTGGGAAACACCACTTTTGCATTTTGTGAGTTTATTCTCTAATGAGCATGTTGATAATGGTTACCTGCTCTTCAAATGTGTTCATCAACTATCTTCAAATGAGGTGTGTGTGTGTGGTGATGAACACTTTGAATATGTCAAAAACTGAGGCCTTTACAGACATTCTACACGAAAACGATCCACCCTAAAGTTCTTGACATACCGGTGCAAACCTCTCCCCCTTTCCTGCACTGTGGAGAGAGAATTTCCCCGGTTATTTTTCAGTGTTCATAGAACCGAGCCACTCCAAACTCCAAAATTCACGGGGATTAGCTCACCCCAGTGTATGCCGAGCTACCCACACGTTCTACACGTTCTCACGGCCATCTAGAGTCAAAAATCATTAAAAACCGTCGAGTTTAGGCTCTACTCTTCCAGTTTTCCGAGTTGCCGCCGATATTGGACCTAGGTTGACGGTGAGATCCAATCGCCGGCCGTTTTCACGGTGAACCAGTGCCATGTCCGTGCTTAGTATGTCGCCACAGAGCTGTAGGGACAAGGGTTGCTAAGAATGAGCCTCTGTAGGAGCCGGGCGACGTTGCTGGAGTTGCTCCGTAGTCGCGGCCCGTCGCCGATCAATATCCGGCCACCTAGAGCCTCTGCCGACCCCGGGGATGAGTTCCTCATGCTCTGATAGGCAGGGGCGGCAAGCTTTAGCCCTATAGGAGGCCGGGAAGACCCTTCCAAGCTCGGGCGCACGCGAGGAAGAAGAAAGCACGTGGTGGGGCCCACGCGCAGGGTTTAAACTTTTCTTTGAATTTCAGATTTTTGTTCAAACTTCAACTAGCAATAACTTTTGCTAGGAACTTCCAAATTTAGTGAACCAAATTCTTTTGGATTCAGCTCTTTGATTACGATCCAGAAAAACAAGTTTCAGCTCATGAAACTTTTTCTTTTTCAAGAATTAATTCCCTAAAATTTAAACTGTTGGGAATTTTATCTGGAGAATTCCTTTATGGAAAATTCTGAAATTTGGCTAGGATGTTCACTCGAAAATATTTGAATAACAGAAAAAGTTTCAGGTCCATCCAAGTTAATTTAGTCCCCCTATTTGTATGATTAAGTGAACTGCCCTGAGAAAATAGAAAAATGTACAGAAACATTTTTCAGATTTTCTCAAGTCTTGATTAGCGCATAATTTTCTCTAGGATTCTTCAAATGACATGAAACCAACTCCATTAGAACCATCTCAAACTCTAGTTTACATAAAGTAATAGTTTGATCCATGAAAATCACTGGAAATCCATAGAAGCTCTAGTAATGACCATTTAGACTTTTATTTGTGCAGAGCTCAAATAGGCTTTGATTCAAATGAAATTTGGTCAAGTCTCTTGTTAGGTACATACCAAGCCTCCATAAAAATTTCAGAGACGATGGGGATGTGTAGCTAGAGTTATGGTCTTTACATACTAAATTTAACACATTGCATTTAAATTTACATATTGGTTAATTTGATTGCGTAGAGTCTCTGAAGGCGAGGAGACCCCGGAGGTTCTGGACTTCCTAATTCTGGAGGAAACACTAACACCTGACCAGTAGCAACAAGGCAAGCCCTGGTTTGCATTTAACAAGTTTTATCAAGTTTTGATTTATACTCAATTAGTTGAAGTATGTATGTGCATTAGGTGTAGGATGGATGAAACACCACATGCATACCCAGATTATTCCAACAAGAGTGAGGGTAGTTTATAACTTCTCGAGTAGTTCATGCTGTGTTTAATGTGTATAGACTTAGGTACAAGTCGAGTAGTTGGAATCTACTCGCGAGTATAAGATTCAGGACACACGGGATTGGTTCGAGTTGTGAGAAAATTTTAGTAAGAATAAATTGGGACTAGGCAGGGGCTAGGACGCAGCAAGAGGAAGTATTGTGTGCGTAGCCATGTCCGTGTCAATTGAGGACCGATCCATGTGCGGCCCCACTGAACAGATTTTGAATGTACCGAAGGCATATAGGATATATGGGCTCCGATAAACTGATGTAACCTATACCTCCGGGCACCGAGGCATAACACACCGATTTATAGGTGTAGGTTGGGGGCAGCAAGGTGGAAATCCGCTAACGGGCATAGAGAGATGCTCCTTGTATGGAAACTCTTGTCCGTTTGGGTGTGACTGGTTCGACGTTTGGGCTGTTTGGTGAAAGGTTGTCCCGTACAACACGGGGTGAGCGTGCTGTGTGCAGCTCCGCGTGTGGGCGTACCTGACGTGCTATTCGGGTATCCCTGCATGTGTACATCAAGTCGATTCACCGTCCCTCATGGTTATGAGTACCACTTGTTCACTGCATCGTGACGTAGGTTAACATATGGAATGTTATGATTCAATATTGCTGATATGAATAAATTGTATGGTTACATGTGTGCCACCAAGTATTGCTCACTAAATTTCAGATTCATGAACCGTTAACTTGTAGCTAAAATATGAAATAAGGATGTACATGTAGGCGTGTCCTTGCTGCAAATGGCCATCCTAATTTTGTTATGACCTGCATGTAGAGTTTCATGTGTACGTGAGTCGGTTAAGACTTGCTGAGCCATCGTGCTCACGGTTGCTGCTATGAGTGTTTGCAGGTGAGGACTACTCCACGGACTCGGGGTACGAGTCCACCGGCGTGGGCTACCCTCTATCAGGGACTACGGCTGAGTGGGAGCCGTACACGCCGCGTTGATGCTGAGTGAAGCTAGTGTGGGTTATCCGTAGGGCCGGACAACAAACGTTTTCTAGTTAGTTGGGCGTGAGTTGTATAAATTACCTTCTTCTGTAGTAAACTCTGTAATTAGCTGTAAACTGAAGGTTTGTACTAGTTTTTGTACATGTTCAGTTTATTTTCAATGTAATACCATGTTTCCTTATGATGTGTGCTGTTTGGTGTCGCATCGTGCGGCACCACCTTCTGAGATCCTGGACGTACGGATTTCGGTCCGTCACAGTTATGACCAGTATGTAGAGTTTCTTGTGTAGGAGAGTCGGTTAAGACTTGCTGATCCATCGTGCTCACGGTTGCTGCTATGAGTGTTTGCAGGTGCGGAGTACCCCACAGACTCGGAGTACTTCACAAAAGTCCACTTTTTATCATAGGAAAGCTCAAGAACTAGGAGGTAAAGGCAGATTAGTTAAAACAACATAAGGAATTGTTGTGATCACATTGGGACATTTCATGAGCTCAAATTTTGCACACTGCCTAGATACCTTCCTTTGAAGCTGTGGTTAAATTTTCAGCTTCATTGGACCCCTGGAACTGGAGCTATCATTCTTTAGGTCTAGGTGTTCATATAAAGACTTAATCACTTGGTGATTAATAGTACCTCCATTTCACTTAGCATTTTCTTCTATAATGATTGTATATCTAACAACAGAAACCCTGCTATTGTTTTTCCCCTCTTATGTCTTAGTTAACTTGTGCAACCACAATAAAGCATTTTCTAAGTTGCTTTTGAAACTATGTGCATAATCATCTCATTAGCACGTGACGTCGACGTTCGACGAGGAGATCAACTCAAGTGCAAGGATCTCCCTCTCTTAACGGACTTGGTGGATTCTCCGGAGGAAGATTAACATCATAGTCTAACAAAAACCATTGAGCAAGGCAAGCCCCGGTTTGCATATAATTACCGTTTCAAATTTTGCTTTACCTTCACCTCATGTTTATTAGACTTGATATTGTGCATTATCTCTAGGATGCTTGAAACCCACTTGTGTGGCTATTAAATCCCTGAGTAGAAGGCTTAGTGTAGGATTTGCCTCGTCGTTAATTGCTAGGCTAGTGTTGTAGATATGCGGTAGAAGTCGAGTAATAAAAAGCTACTCATGAGAAAGGTCGAGTAGTGGAGTCTACTCACGAGAAGTTGTTGATAAGAGCACTTCATGAAAAGTGAGATGGGGACGGTGAGTTCCTGTAGGATGGAGCGCTCAAGGTTGTCTCGACCCGCGATGGGTGTGACAATGCTTGGGACCATATTGGGCCTGGGCCGGGATGGTAAGGCAAATGTGGAGGTTGGTTATTAGCCCCGTCCATGTTGGTTAAGGACCGCGCCGTATGCGGTCCTGCTGGACAAGTTTGAGCTGTACCGGATATATAGTGGGGTATGGGACCCATCAAACCAATGTAACTCAATGGACTGTGATATAGAAACTCATCCTTTGCATGGGAATGGTGTTGAGAAGGTGGGAGGTGGAAATCCTTTAAAGGGCAACTTCGACGTGTCCGCGTAGAGGACCATTCTGCTCGGCATGAAATGTTTTTCTATGTTGGGGTGTCGTGTGAAAGGTTGCTGCATACAATGTAAGAAAGAGTGATTCTTTTGAGGCGGGTGTATGTGTCATGTATTCTGGTTGTTATTGATTCGAATCACCATCGCTCACAGATAAGGATTGAGCATACTTGCCCACTGCGCCATTACGTAGTAAGAAGTGGAACTAAATCTCTTAACACGTTGTTCATGGCTTAATCATTTTATTGGAACCTTGACTGAAGTAGATATAGTGCCAACTAAATTTATATTCCACCTTAGGCTAGCAACATCGGGATAAACATTTCTTCTTTGATTGTGGACTTCCGGTGTTGTGATGCATAAGGATCACTAAAATGACTGCTATGGAATCTGAACATAAGGATCAAGTTTATCCAAGCTTCATTTTTGCAAAATCATATTCCTATCTTCTTACAACTCCTGCATGTAGAGTTACATGTTCAGGATTGATGGTTAAGACTTGCTGAGCCTTAGTGCTCACGGTTGCTTCGTAGTTGTTTTTGCAGGTAGAAGGATGCCTGCTATGAAGATGGTTGTTCGGTGAGACGTCGAACCTCATGGTTCATTTAACTCATCGGAAACCTAGCCGCTGTCTTACTTTGGTGAAGCTAGTTGGAAGCGTTCAAGGGCTGAACAACTTCTCTTCGGCGTAGTTAGGGTCGAGAGTGAGTAGATGTCCAGTTTTATTCCGCTGCGTGTGTAAAATATGCTGTAAAGGATCTTATGTTGAGTAATAAAAGGGTTTCTTATGTTTTCCCGTCTTTTCATGCATGCTGTTGGGTGCTGCATTGCACGGCACCACCCAATGCTATTCCTTGAGCACGGACCCCAGACCGGAGTGGGGCCTCCCGCGACAGCTTCTTCTGCTGTATAGTTACTCCATTGCACATTAAAAAATTTTTGGGTTCGGTTTCGTGTCTCATGGGTCTTCTCATTGATAATCTTGATTGGTCGCTAGACATATGTGAGATCAGGCTGCAGTGCCTCAATGTCTTCTATGCAGATTTCAGATGGGGTTTTAAGACATTTACACAGATGGGAGACGTGAAAATGTTATGAACCACAAATAAGGAGGTGGGTAGCCCCAGTCGATATGCAATGGGTCCGCATTTCTCAGTAATGGGAAAGAGACCAATAAATCATGGAGCTAGCTTTCCCTTGATTCTCAAACAATGTACCACTTTGAGAGGAGATACACGTAGATTGACGTAGTCTCCAACTTCGAATTCTAGTGGACGACCTAGTTTATCTGCGTAGCTCTTCTGTCAGGACTTTGCTGCCCTAAGACTTGACTGAATAATCGTCACTTGTTCTTCAGCTTCCTTGACTAGATCCACTGCAAAAATTATCCTCCTGCCATACTCACACCAATTCAGCGGTGTCCAACACCTTCTCCCATATAGAGCCTCATACGGTGCCATTTTAATGTCTCTTGATAGCTATTGTTATATGAGAACTCGGCCAATGGTATATGTTCATCCCAATTTTTGCCATGTACGAGAGCACATGCTTGGAGCATATCTTCTAGGATTTGATATACCCTCTCTATCTGCCCATCAGTTTGTGGATGATATACAGAACCACGAATAAGCTTAGTCCTCAAAGACGCATGTAGTTGCTCCCAAAAGCGAGCAACGAACGGTTCACCCCTATCGGATGTAACAGCCCTAACTTTTGTAAAGTTTGATTTCAACTTATGAAACAAAGTTAAGGCGATAAAAGACTATAGTTGTGCCACATAAAATGATGAACACAAATATGGACATGTGAGGGAGTTAGAAATTTTCTCTAGCCCATGCTCAACATGTGTTAACCTAAGGGAAAGAATTTCACTTCCAAAACTCTAACTCATGTGCACCTTCTGTAGGAGGAGAATGGAGGAAATTTAAACACCATTTTGAATCTTTTGAAAGGATTCCTATTCAAATTGTCCAAAGGCCTATATGTGAGATAATAGATGCATTTCTCATGTATTCAAGAGCCTAAGTTTCAAATTTGGAGAATTTTAGGTTTCATATACTATTTATTCTGAGGATTAAATGAGGGAAGGTTCAAATTCAAACTTGAATTTAAATTTTGAACGAAACAAATTCAATTTTTAAATCTGATTTCAGATTTGAGTTCCTCATAAATCTTTTGACCTATCCTGCAAGTTTGGTCAAATTTGGAGCTCGTTTGCTATTTTATCCAGAACCGGAGGATAAGAGGGGGGACATGGGGCCCATATGTCAGTAGACCTCAAACTGAAGGCTTCTCTATTTTTACTCGGGCAGCACACGCGGGACACCTGCTGCTCACCGGTGCCCACCGCCTTCTCACCATGCCACCTCCTCCTTGATCAATTGGCGCTGGCGAGCTGCTTCTTTTGCCCTTATCACCGAAGACTCGGCCTCTGCTCGTCCTCCAGCACACAGTGAAGAACAGCAGCTTCTCTCCGTTCCTCTGATCGCCCAAGCAAACAAAGCACTCTTTGCTTGAGCTCCCTACATAGAAAAGCTTTGCCCACGAGTTGTCTAGCTGGCTAGCACCTTTCCACCGCCGTCCCGAGCTCACTGGCGCCTAGAAACGGCTTGATTGCTGCTGCTCCTGAGTTCAAACTCAAGGAACCGAAACTGATCACCGTGGACAGCCCAAACCAGGAGTGATCATGCCCAAGCAAGCCACCCCATCGGTTCACCTACAAGTCTAATTGCTCACCTCTGAAGCTCAGCCCTAGCCATTGATCACAGAGGGAGAATTTCAAGTTTTTCTCCCGGGCGGCAGAAACTGACCTTGAGGTAAGGAATTGTAAAATTCGTCCTCAAATCGTGTTTGTTGGGTTTCAAACTTCACACACAGGATGTTAACTGCCTAGCACACATCCTCCATTTATTTTGGACCATGAAATTGAGTGTAGAGTGAGGAATCCTAGTTCTTTTTGAGGGTATACCGCTGGACCCTATCGGGCGCATGGTGCCGATATGTTTAGAACGCTCCCCAGCTTGTTTAGACCTCATGTCGGTCTTCTACATGATCCCCTGGTGCTTTAGAGCCCAAGAACTGACCATTTGGTGGATAATTCACCGTGCACGACCTCACCGGAGCCCTAGGGTTTGCTGTTGCCGGTGCGCCCTGTTTTCCGGCGAGTTTCAGCCGCCGGCGATCTCACCAACGTGTTCAGCATGGGGGAAAATGGGGGGGCGGCCAGCAGGGGGTCCGGAGGTGGCTGGGAAATGCCTTTCCGGCGACCTCGCCGGAGGGAGCCGCTACTGCTCGTTTTGGCGCGAGGCTGGAGGTTAGGGATGACTAGTGGGACCCACTGTCGGCATTTAAACATTTTCTAGATTTTCCCACTTTAGTTCAAACTTTGGAGAGCTATAACTTTGTGTAGGAGTGTCCAAAAATTGTGAAACAAATTTGTTGGATTCCTCTAAAAGAGTACTATCCAGGGGTGCAGCCCAATGTTTATGAAAAAATCCCTGGATTTGGCTCATTAATTCATTTAAGGAACATATTGTAGGAATTTTTATAGGAGTTCTGTTTATTGGAAAATTTCCAAATTTGGACATAGCATTCATCCAAAATTCCTTGAACTCCAGTAAAAATTTCAGAGGCATTGGACCTTATTTGCTTGGTCAAATGATGTGTTCATTCCTTATGTCTCTGAAAAAAGGGAAAAATGAACAGAGACATTTTCAGCTTTTCCCCAATCTTTGTAAAATTCATAGCTCCATGTAGGAAACTCCAAAACTGGTAAAACAAATTCTTATGGACTCAGGACATTTTGTTCTTCACAAAAAGTCTACTTTGCAGCATAGGAAAGCTTAATATCTAGGGGGTAAAGGCAGATTAGTGAAAACCACATAAGGATTTGTTGTGCTCACATAAAGCCAATTCATGAGCTCAATTTGTGCACACTGCCTAAATACCTTCCATAGAGGCTGTGATTAAATTCTCAGCTTCATTGGACCTCTGGAACTTGAGCTACCCTCTTTTAGGTTTAAGTGTTCATATAATGGACTTAATCACATGGTGATTTCTAGTATCTCTTTTCACCCTAGCTTTCATCTTCTCTAAGGTTTAGATCCAACAACAGAAACCTTGCTGTTCTTTATCTCTTTTAGGTGTGAGTTAACTGGTACAGCAGTTTTGAATCATTTTCTAAATTGCTTTTGAATACATGTGCATAAATCATCTTAATAGCATGTGACGTCGATGTTCAACGAGGACTCGACTCTGCAGCGAGGATCTCCATCTCATAACGAGTTTGGCGGATTCTCTGGAGGAAGACTAATTCCTAGCTTCTAACAAAACCGTTGAGCAAGGAAAGCCCCGGTTTGCATATCATTACCGTTTTAAATATTGCTTTACTTCACATCATGTTTATTAGACTTGATATTATGCATTATGTCTAGATGATTGAAACCCACTTGCATGGCTATTACATCCCTGATTAGAAGGTTTAGTGTAGCCTTTGCCTCGTTGTAGATGCTAGGCTAATGTTATAGCTAGCTCGGTAGAAGTCGAGTAGTAAAAAGCTACTCGCGAGAAAGGTTGAGTAATGGAGTTACTCGCGAGAGGTTGATGATAAGAGCAACCTCATGAAAATGAGATGGGGACAGGGATGTTCCTGTAGGATGGAGCGCTCAAGCTTGGTCTCGACCTGCGATGGGTGTGACAATGCTTGAGACCACATTTGGCCTGGACCGGGATGGTAAGGCAAATGTGGAGGTTGGTTGTAGCCCCGTCCGTGTCGGTTAAGGACCGTATGTATGCGGCCCTGCTGGACAAGATTGAGCTGTACCGGATATATAGTGGGGTATGGGACCCATGAAACCGATGTAACTTGATGGACCGTGATATAGAAACTCATCCTTCGTGTGGGAATGTCGTTGAGAATGCGGGAGGTGTAAATCCTTTAGCGGGCAACTTCGACGTGTCTGTGTAGAGGACCATCCTGCTCGGCGCGAAGCGTTTTTCTATGTCGTGGTGTCGTGTGAAAGGTTGCTGCATACAATGTAGGAAAGAGCTCTTGAGAGAGTCTTTCGAGGCGGGTGTATGTGTCGTGTATTCGGGGTCATTATTGATTCGAATCACCGTCCCTCGCGGAAGAGGATCGAGCATACTTGCCCACTGCGCCGTGACGTAGTAAGAAGAGGAACTAAGTCTCTTAACTTGCTGTTTGTGGATTAATCACTGTATTGGAACCTTGACTGAAGTAGATATATAGCCAACTAAATTTCATTTCCACCTTAGGCTAGCAACATCGGGATAAGCATTTCTTGTTTGATTGTGGACTTCCGATGTTGTGAGGCATGAGGACCACTAAAATGAAGGCTATAATAATCTGAATATAAGGATCAAGTTTAGTCAAGCTGCATTTTGCAAATTCCTGTTCCTACTGTCTTACTACCCCTGCATTTAGAGTTACATGTTTAGGAGTGACGGTTAAGTCTTGCTGAGTCTTAGTGCTCACAGTTGCTTCTGAGTTGTTTTTGCAGGTAGCAGGATGACTGCTATGAAGAGGGTTGTTCGGTGAGACGACGAACCTCACGGTTCGTTCAACTCATCGGAGACCTAGCCGCTGCCTTTCTTTGGTGGAGCTAGTAGGAAGCATTCACGGGCTGAACGACTTCTCTTCGGCATAGTTAGGATCGAGAGTGAGTAGGTTGTCCAGCTAGTTTTACATTCCGCTGCGTGCGTACTTATGTTGTAAAAGATCTTATGTTGAGTAACAAAATGGTTCCTTTATGTTCTTGAGCCTCTTTTCATGCATGCTGTTGGGTGCCGCATCGCACGGCACCACCCACTGCGATCACCGGGCGGCTCCTCACAGCGTGGTATCAGAGCCGCATTGGGAATAGCACGCATGAAAAGAGTCTATTTTCGAAAACTTAGAGGTATACGAGTGAGGAACGTATAGTATGCCCATATAAGGAGTATTACTAGCATAGTTACTTAAGGTGGCAAGCTAACAGTGTGTTATTCTTCTGTATTTCAATTCAGTAACGATGCACCTACGTGGAGGTATGCATGGTAAGGAACGCCACCGAAAGCGGATCAATTTCGGTTAGCTCACCCATATGAGGAAAGTAGTGTGGGATGTCCCGTTCAGCAATGGACGGGGAGTGAATATGTTTTCTATGACTCTTCATGTCTTAGAGACATATGAATGGCACTAGCCTCCAGTGCGCAAACCCAGGGGCAAGAGGAGGAGACCCCATCGTGTGGTTTGTAACATGAAGTAATTTCTCTAGGACTCTTCATGTCCTATGAGGCTTACGAAAGCGCTGTTCCACCAGTGTGCTTTATTGCAAAGGTGTGGAGCCCCCGTCGGGTGGTGAATAACCTGATCATGTACCTTGAGACGTGGCTTGACTCAAGGACGGCCCGTATAGCAATGATACAGGGCGTATGTTTTTACTATGATATGGACCTGCCTGAAATGATAAACCCACTGTGTGCATCATTATTGATTGGTTTTTTGCAGGTACCTTAACCACATTAGGACATGTCGTGTAGAAAACGTTTGTGAGTGATCGTTTTAGTGCCACCACTTGAGACGTATACGCCGGTATAAAGCCGGTTAGGAGTTTAATTTGGTGAGGCAACGTAGTACCGTGATGTGTTTTGAACAGCATGAAAAAGGAGGTTTGCAAAGAAAAAGAGTAAATTTGGAGTCTAGGATTCTATTAGAGGGTAATGAACCCTATATTGGACTAAGAGTCAATTGGGAGTATAGATTTATTCACAAAGACTTAGGAATAACCTCCCTTGTTTTCGGCAGAATTTTGCTGAAGTTGAACAGGACATAACTTTTGTTTGGTTGAACCAATGGAGGTGAGTGATACATTTCTAGAAATCTATTGAAGTCTTCTACAACTCTTCAGTAGAACTCCAGATCAGAATCACCTTCCAAATGGATGAAATTCTCAGAGGAGTGTGAATTGCCCAAAAACTGGGCAGGCACAAATTGCTCTCTGAAAATTTCTGTATTTCGACCATAACTTTCTGTAGAAAAATTTCTAAGGGTCAAGTAGTACACCGATGGAAAGCTTGTGATATATGCTATGAATTTGTAGTTCAAAGTTTCTCTATATTTGAAGTTTAAAGTGATGAAATCTTGCGGACAAAATAGCAACTTTCAAAGAAGGTGCTGTCAAAATTGTTCCAGATTTCTGTCAACTTTGAAATATCACAACTTTTGATCCAGAACAGATATGAAGGCAAATGCATACTCGTTGGAAAGATATTGAAGTTAACTATAACTTTGATATTCAACTTGAGGCATGAGATTGCAATTTTAATATTCAAATTCTGGAATTAAGACCTATTGGTTATTCTGAACAGAGTAGTGCTTATTGCCATTTAACTTGAGACTTGTTGTGGACAGGAATGTTTTAGACTTCTATAAGTTCCATAGCATGTTCTTGAGTTATTTTTTCAGTTTGTCCTACTGTTGGAATGAAGGGTTTGGACAAACTTGCTCAAGTTTGGTAGACTTCAGAATTGTCGAATCCCTAGTTAGGTTGTGTAATGCTGCAATATTGATGTGATGCTTTGACGGTTAGGTTTTCAATTCAAGTTTAGTTTAACCTTTGAATTTTAACCGTAAATTGCTCACTCTTGCAGCATGGATTGTGCTCATTCCAGGAGTGAGGTTGGTGAGTCGAGTCACGGCGAAAGTAATTCGCCACAACAAGAAGTGCCGACATCATCAACCAGGTTGGCGGGAATCTTGGCAAAGATGGCTGAGTCTCTGGATCTGTTGGTGCGACAAAGCATACGACAAGAGACACTACAGCAAAATCCTCCGCCAAGCACTTATCTGGATTTCTTAGCAAGACAACCACCGGTTTTCTCGAAAGCTAAAGAACCATTGGAGTCGGCTCATTGGGTCCAATGTATTGAAGCCAAGTTCGATACGCTTGAGTGCGATGAATATCAAAAGACTATATTTGCCGCTCAACTACTCCATGGAGTCGCTGGAGCTTGGTGGGCGGAGTACATCACTACTCTTCCTGAAGGTTATCGAGTGACGTGGGAAGAATTCCGGAATGTTTTCCGGGCACGTCACGTTTGTTCGGGAATTCTTTGAACAAAGTATCAAGATTTTCTGGAATTAAAGCATGGAGAAAGGAGTGCGTACGAGTACTTCAAAGAGTTTGAAGACTTGATCCAATACGCCACTCATATGGTAGACTCGGAAGCGTTGAAGTGCAAATATTTCTTCCGAGGTTTGAATGTCGAACTTCAGGAACAAGTGACCTTGTTCAATAACGGTATTTACAATGAGTTGGTAAAGGCCGCTATCATTAAAGAAGACATGCATCTCCGTTGTGAAGTGGAGCTGAAAAGATGTATACCGCCGGACAGTGACATCGAGGTTCGTCCGAACTATCGAGTGCGGTATTACTCGCCAGTTAGGCAACAAATTCAGCCTGTGGTGCAACTCTCACAACCGCGGCTGAAGTTGATCACTTATGAGCCTTCACCTCAACAGCAGAGGTCAGAAATTATTCGTGTAACCCTACCGCAACCAGCTACGCACGAATTATCTCCACCTCGTGTTAGTAGAGAGCCGAGGATTTCTACAACACGAAACCGTCGTGGTGCTGAGCAGTCACACTCGTGTGTTGTCTCATCAATGCTCAGATGAGCATCATGAACATTCAAAGAAGAATCTTTCAAAAGCTGGCAGGGTTAATTATACTGCTATTGAGGACATTGCTAAAGGCGAACCAGTTTTGGCGAGCATGTTCACTTTATATGGACAGCCCACTTTTGTGTTGTTTGATTTCGGAGCCACCCACAATTTTATTAGCAGAGACTATGTGCTGAAGAATAACCTTCCATTTAGCACAGTTAAGCATCCGTTTCATATCAGCTCACCCGGAGGCAAGATATCAACAGATGAGATGGTCTCTCGGGCACCTTTATGTTTGGGTGGAAACATCAATCCTGCGAGCCTTATCATACTCAAAGGCCAAAGGATTGATATTATCTTGGGGATGTCATGGTTGACACATTATGGAGCTATCTTTGACATCAGCTTTTGGACTGTCCAACTGAATTCCCCAATACATGGTTGCAACAAATTGAATCTTGTGGATCCATCACAACGTGTTGCAGCAGTGCATCAGATTGAAGCTCCTAAACTTGAGGATATTCCAGTGGTATGTGAATATCCAGATGTGTTCCCTGAAGACTTGCCGGGCATGCCACCCGAACGTGATGTAGAGTTCAAGATTGAACTAGCACCGGGAACAACACCTATTTCTCGGCAACCATACAAAATGGCACCAAAGGAGCTAGCAGAATTGAAGGAGCAGCTGAATGACCTCATGGACAAAGGTTTTATACACCCATGTTCATCACCTTGGGGCTGTTCCGCACTCTTTGTGAAGAAGAAGGACGAGACTTTAAGACTATGCGTAGATTATCGTCCACTGAATGCTGTCACTACCAAGAATAAGTATCCACTACCTCGCATCGATATTTTGTTCGATCAACTAGTGGGTGCTAAGGTATTCTCCAAGATGGATCTTCGGTCCGGGTATTGTAAGGGCCTCAGTTTTTGACACACATTTGCAGTGTTCATCACCACACCACACACCTCATTTGAGGAAGAATGATGAACACAAATGAAGAGCAAGTAACAATTATCAACATGCTCATTAGAGAACAAACTTACACATTGCAAAAGTGGTATTTCCCACATGTGATATAGATGGGCTGGACATATGAAAACTCCTACACTTTGCTAAGGATGTCCATGCCAAGTTTCACCCAAATTCAAAACCTTTTTGAGGTCAGTTTGGGTATAGTTAGGAAGAGGACAGTTTGAAACCATATTCAAATTCAAACTGTTTTTATCCCATGAATTTAAAAGTGGAAGGCATATTCTTACTCAGCACATTTTTGTGAGCTCACACACCAAATTTCACTCCATTTGGAGTTGATCTTGACATGAGCTAAGGGGGAGAAATTCAAACTTTATTTGAATTTCAAACTGAACTTGTGCTGAAATTCATTCAAACCAAACCTCATTTGAACTTGGATCAATTCAAATGGCTCATGGGTGAATAATTTGAATTGCCAAGGGTAGTATGGGGTTCACTGTTTACATCAGTGATTAGGAGTAAATTTCAGAGGTTAAAATGGGGGGTGGGACCCACATGTCAGCCTCTACTTCAACACAAACCGACTGAAACGCAGCTCCATCGGTTCCCGGGTGCAGTGTGCGCGCGCCACCGAGGGGGCAGCCGGCGCCAGCTCCTGCTGCGCGCCCCAAGCCGGAGACCAGTCGCCGTGCTACTTATCCCCTCCCCGGCGTGCTTCGGTCGCCCATTCCCCGAGCCGCCGACGTGCACGACCTGTTCTTCCACTGCCATCGCCGCCGCCCGAGCTCACGCTTGATCAAGCCGATCACTCGCGAGCACAGCCTCCTCCACAGCAAAACGGCACCAAGAGGTCGTGAGCAACCTCCTAGACCCCGTGTTGTCCAGTGAGCAAGCGTCCTCGAGCTGTACGAGCCATTTCTCCGGCAAGCCGAACATCGCCGCCGATCGGGCTCCCGTGGACAGCACGGCACAGCCGTTGTCACGTCCTCTTCTCTACACAAGAAAGGTGTGTGATTGTATGTAGATGGAGTAGCCGAAAGCCGTTTGGCGATTGATCAACCCTCGGCCGAGAATTTCCAAATTTACTCTTGATCAGTTCATAAGGACCGAGCTCACCTTCGGGTGAAATTCGTGCTCTATGCACGAGGGTTGGACGAGCTCGTTACCTAGTAGCTTCTACGCACGATAGCGCCCATGCTCGAACTGGAATTAGAGAAAACCATCGAGAATCGGCCATGATATGGCTGTTTTCCCCGCCGCCATGGCTGAACACCTCGGCTCACCGTCGAGAGCCTAGTTGCCGGTAATTCTAGCTTCCACCCAGCCCTGGTTCGTGTTTCCCATGCTCTACTGATGCTCTCCGACCGATTTCCGGTCGATTTGGTGCACGGGAGAGCGGGACCGACCTCACCGGAACCCTAGCAGGTGCTGTCATCGGTGCGCACGGGTTTCCGGTCATCGCCGGCGGCCGGCGACCCCACCATCGAGTCCAGGGGGTCAGTAAAGTGGCAGGCGGCAAGTTTCGGGCCGGGGGGTGGCCGGGAACTCAGTTCCGGCGAGGGTCGCCGGAGATCGCCGCCGCCGCGCAGTTGGCGCGAGGAGGGAGACGACGCACTGTGTGCGGGGCCCACAAGCCAGAGTTTAAACTTTTTCCCGAATTTCAGTTTCAGTTCAAACTTCAAATCCTTATAACTTTGGCTAGAAAGCTCCAAATTGAGTGAACCAAATTTTGCTGGATTCAGCTCTCCGAGTACTTTCCAGCAAATCAAGTTTCACTTCATGAAAACCCTTAATGTTCCAGAATTAATTCCTCAAAGTTTAAACTGTTAGGAATTTTAACTGGAGAATCCTGTGGAGGAAAATCCTGAAATTTTGCTGCGATATTCACCAAAATATCACTGAACTACCATAAAAATTTCAGATCCATTTGAGCTCATTTAATCCACCTAATGGTGTGATTAGTGAAACTGTTACAGAGAAAATAGAAAATGTTCAGAAACATTTTCAGAATTTTCTCTGAAATTGTTTAGCTCATATCTTTAGTTAGGTACTTCCAAATTAAGTGAGACCAACTCCATTAGAACCCTCTGAAAATCTAGTTTTCAGAAAGTCATAGTTTGTCTCATGAAAATTCCTAGAACACCCTAAGAGTTCCAATTAAGGTCAAGGACATAATTAATTGTGGAGGGCTCAAATGAGCTTTGCTGCAACTAAAACTTGACCAAGTCTCTGTTTAGGTTGTAACCAAGCCACAATAAAAGTTTCACAGTCATTAGGTCTGTCTAGCAAAGGTTATAGACTTCACAACGTCAAAGATAATACAAATGCATTTAAATTAATACATACATTGCTCTTATCATGTAGTCGCTAAGGTCGAGGAGGAACCCGAAGTCCTAGACTTTGTTACTCCGGAGGAACAGCTAGCCTACGACCAAGAGCAGCAAGGCAAGCTCCGGTTTGCATTAACCATTTTACAAATTTTTATTGTTTTGAGCACATACTTGTTTCCTTTATTCTGTGCATTAGAGTCTTGTTTGGAAACCCCACTGCATAGCCAAGAAAACCATGGGTTGGGGTTTAGGATTGCAAACCCCGTTAGCCACTGCATTGCTAGGATAGAGTAGGATTCGGTACAAGTCGAGTAGTTGGAACTAATCGCGAGAATAGGCTTGAGGCACATTGCTCGGGTAGAGATAGCACATGATACACATGGCAAGCAAATGAGACCGAGCGGAGAGTAAGGGCAGCAGGACTTTGGGGCCTGTGTGCTGTAGCTCCGCTTGTGTCGATTGAGGACCGAGCCGTGTGCGGGCCTGTTGAACAAGCTAGAACAGTACTGAAGACCTACCGGCTATATGGGAACCGGGAAACTGATGTAACTCGGGTAGCTGGTTATTGAGGCATTGCCCGTCGTTCAGAGGGTAGGTTGAGAGCTTGAGGTGTACGGCTGGCGGCACGGAGATGCGCGTGCAGAGACCTCTTGCTCGGGACGATGGGACCGGTTCAATATTTGGCTAACGGGTGAAAGGTAGTCGCGTACGGCGTCCGTGATGGTTGTTGTAGGCAACATCGAGTACGGGCGTACGTGACGGGTTGTTCGGGTAACCCTGCAGGTGTAAATCGATTATAATCGCCGTCCCTCACGGTCAGTGAGTACCACTTGTTCACTGTACCGTGACGTCGAAAGAACAGGCTAGTTACATGTTAAAATGTTGCTGATTGAAAGCTGGACAGTGATTGTTAATGATATGCTGTAGCTTAGAGCTAATTAAAGTTCTTTTCAACTCTGGGCAAAGTACATGAGAGAAATGCGTTTCTTGTTTGATTGCGGCTCTCTCATGTGCCTTAGCGTAAGGTTCTCCACAACCTGCTGCTAAAACTTGAAAGTAAGGTTCTACTAATTAGGCGAGTCCTTGCAAATGATTTTTTACCTCATGCAACCCATTACCCTCATGTAGAAGTTCCATGTTTAGGTGAGACGGGTCAGACTTGCTGAGCCTTCGTGCTCACTGCTTGTGTTTGAAGCTTTTGCAGGGTTCTATGAGGAAGGGACTCCCGAAGAGGAGACGGAACCCCAGGAGGGGAACCCCGTCGAGTGGGAGTCGTGCACGCCGCAGAGTTAGTGTGCGTGTGTGCTAGCAAGGACACGTTCGAGGGCTGAACGTTCACTTGATGCTTAGTCTACGCCCGCGAGTGTAGACTGAACTTATTTTGATGTAAACATGTTCATAAACTTGTTTATGTAATAAAACTTCCGCTTCCGCTTTGCACCTTTGACGTGTGTTATACGGTGCTGTGCAACGCAGCACCCCTCAGCGTGATCCTGGCTCGACAGGACCAATGGGGTCGTGTCAGCGTGGTATCAGAGCTCGCTTGAGATTTAACACAGTACAAAGGTCTTCTTTTTCAAAAATCCAGTGAGGAACGAGTTAGTAGCCCGTATAAGGATGTTATTAGTATATAGAAAGTGGCTTATTAACCTATTTGTTATGTCGGAAAATCGTGCATCTCGGGACGTTCATGTCTTGGGGGGTGCACGTAAGCGCTGTCCACCAGTGCGCACAAGCTGAAGGGTGGAGCCCCACGGGTGGCAGGTAACCCGACCCGCTTTAGTATCCTCTACGACTCTTCATGTCGTTTGGGGTATTCGAGCAACGTCTGTCCCTGGCGTGCGTGGTGCAACATGGGAGACCCCGTCACACGGTCTGAAACCTGAACACGTAACTCAAGGCGTGTTTGGCTTGAGAACATCCGGGCGAGTGATGATGGCCGGGTGTACCAACTGTATGGATTCCGGGCTCGGTGTGCAGCCGAGTCTAATGATTGTTTGAGTTTCTGCAGGTAGCCTGACCACGAAACGGTAGACGTGTAGCATCCGTGTGCAAGTGACGAGTAGTGCCACTGAACTAACGAAGCCGGCTAAGTCCGGTACAGGTTTATCCTTTGTGAGGACGTAGTACCGACATAATCTGGTGACGCATCGACGTCACACCCCATTAAATAAACAACTTCATTTAAAAACTTGAAGGTTTTGATCCAAAGTAGTAAAACTTGATGTAACTCCTTCCCTTGAACAGGATATTCAAAGTTAACAAGTTTTCAACTTATAGGTTGTTAAGGACAGAGCACTCTGTTTTCAGCTGAATCAAGGCTGAAGTTAATCAGAGGCTAGAGGTTGAGTTCTTTCTAGATTGGGGTCGTATGATACATTTATGGAAAGATTTGGAAGGGCTTTACAACTTTTCTGTTGAGGTCCAGAGGTGTTTCATCCCTTAACCACTTGAAAAATGCAGTAGAGTTGGAACTGTCCAGAAAACAGGACAGGGTAAAGACTCTCTGTAGACTCTTTGTAAATTGAGCATAACTTCCTGCATAAAAATCCAAAAATAGAAAATGAGGTATTTCTGGAAAGCTTATAAGATGGGTTACAACTTTGTAACAGAAAGTTTTGTCAGATTAGGAACATAAGTAACTGAGATTGTTGGATCAAATCAGTACCTAAGGCAGGGAGGTGCTGTCCAATTGTTCCCAGAAATTCTGTTAACTTTGACATCTCGTAACTTTTGAACCAAGACAGATCTTAGGCCAAGCAAATACTGGCTGGAAAGCTATTGAAGTTATCTTCAACTTTGATGTTGAGCTCCAGTACTGGTTTTGCTTTTAACCAGGCCTAAATCAGGTTGAAATGGAAACAGGTCAAGGCTGTCATGGGAACAGCAGATCAGCAGTCAAATTTGTTTAAAAATTTGAACTATGTTTCCAAGTGTTATGAGTTCAAGGACATATATTATGTTATAACTCAATGGTTTACTGTTTAAATAAATATTTGACATTTCTCAAATATATTTTTACAGATGGCAGCAGATAAACGGTTGGAGAACGGGTGGGTAGTTTCCCACTGCTCTGACCGTAGCGGCTACCCGGAAGCATTGTGGCAAATGCTCCAATATTTCGGGTACAACCAGATGCCGCAATACTTCGCCAAGGAAGAAGGCGAAGGGGGGAACAAGACGTGGACGATCCATGTCGAGGTCCCTGCAGGACCTACGCCACCCGGTTGGGTGCCATTCACCGTCACGGTGAGAGGAAGACAACCGGAAGGGATGTGGCAAGTGGCAGCCCGCGACACTATGTCACGTTTCTGCCAACTGCACGTGCAGGCTATGGAGGGCACACCATACGCACTCGTTCTGGTGGAGGGACGAGCTCAGCATGTGTGGGAAGAGAGGTACCTGGAGGCAACAGACCCGAGTTGCCCAAGGTACAACCCCGCGGAGGCAAACCTCAGCCTCCAAATGAGGGCGGGAAACGCTGTGATGGACAGCCAAGCTGTTCATACGGAGCATCTCGCCACCAAGCTCAAGGAGAGCACAAGCCGTGGAGATCATTTCGAGGGTGCTCACAGCGCACTCCGCAATGTGCTCCTCCCGACGATCAACCGACTGAATGAACAACACAATCAGTTGCGTCGTCTGAAGAAGGCAAAGAAGAAGAGCCGTGTTGACATCGCAGCGTTGCAAGAGCTGGTGCAGACCCTAACCCAGCAGAATGAGGACCTTGCTCAAGAGCGGGACGACGCTATTGAGGAAGGACAAGGCTGGGAAGAGGACTACAACCAAGCTATGGACGAGGTGCATGCCTTGCAGGACCTCGTGCCCCCGGTATTGGGCGTACCGGTAGTCTTGGGTCTTCCAGCCATGGGAGAACCCGGAATGGGAGAAGAGGTGGTAGACCCCGAGCCACCAGCAGAGGTACCGGAGGAGGACGACCCACAGGAGGTCGAGTTCTACTCCGAGTAGGGGGTTACGGTTGCCAAGTAGGGCAGCTAGGGTAGCGTAACCCAACTTTTGTAATCGATGACATGTCGTGTAGATAGTAGCGTATGTATAGGTAGTGACGACATGAGCACGACTTCTCGGAGATCCGAGAATAATGTATCTTGTATAAAGTTTATGCTTTATCAATATATGTGAATGTTGTGCAAATTGATCATGTGTCACTTCAATACCTACTGTTGCGTATGGAATTTTTAGTAAGACATGTGCTAATTGCTGCTGTTTTGAATTTTAGAATGACGCGTACTCGTGCCAACCCTGACGTTGGGGGTACCAGTCAAGGGGGAGAGACCTCCCAACCACCTCCCGAGGACTCCTCGGGACAGCAGCAGCAACAGCAACAGCAAACACCGCCACCGCCACTGCCAACGGTTACATTGGCCGACATTGTCGCGGCAATGGCGGGCTCGCATCAGCAGCACACAGAGTTGCTGCAGACTCTCATCGCCAATATGTCTCGCCCAGAGAGACGTCAAGATCGTGAGGAGCGCCAACAGAGCTCCTACTCCGACTTCCTGGCGACTCACCCCCCTGTATTCTCAAGGGCGGATGAACCACTTGACGCGGACAACTGGCTCCGCGCCATAGAGATGAAGTTCGGGCTGCTCCAAATCAGCGAGCAGCGCAAGACTCAGTTCGCGGTCCAGCAGCTCCAAGGATCCGCGAGCGCGTGGTGGGCCAACTTCTGTGCTTCCCAGCCCACCGACCGAGTGATGACCTGGGCGGAGTTCCGGATGGCCTTCAGGGCCTATCATATACCGCCCGGTTTGATGAAGAGGAAGACGCAGGAGTTCCTACACCTGCAACAAGGGAGCCGGAACGCGCTGGAATACTCCAGGGCGTTCAACGATCTCGCGCTCTACGCGTCGTATCACGCGGATACAGACGAGAAGCGGCGAGACCATTTTTACCAAGGGCTTAACCCGCTCCTGAAGGACAAGTTGGCGATGTTCAATCGCGGCAGCCTCAACGAAATCATTGATGCTGCGATTGTTCAGGAGGACTCCGGCAAGGAGTTGGCGGCGGCAGAGCGAAAGCGAAGCGCGCCGCAGAGCAGCGGAGAAGGAGGCAGTCCTTCTCAGAAGTTTCGGATGGTGAATCGCCCACCATCAGGTCCACGCTGGCAACCACCACAGCGGTCGATGCCGTTCCGCAGTCGGCCGTACTCTTCACCGGCATTCCGGCCGGCACTGCCAGCACCACCGCAACAACAACAGCAGCAGCGGGCGATGCCGCGTGCGTTTGCACCTCCGCAACGCATGCCGGGCTTTCGTCCACCGAGTGCTCCACCAGCAGCGGCCACATGTTACAAGTGTGGTCGTCCAGGACACTTCGCGAGCAGTTGCCCGGAGAGGCAAGGCGGCGGAGTGGCACCACAGTTTCCGGGGAGGAATCAACCCTGGAACCCTACTAATGCGCGGCGGGCAAACCCTAGACCCGGCACTGTCCACCAGCATGCCATTGAGGACGTGCCGGAGGGCGAGCCAATCCTTGCGGGTATGTTCCAACTCCACCAGCATCCCGCTATAGTACTGTTTGATTCAGGCGCCACGCATAATTTTATTAGCCAAGCTTTCATTGCTAAACACAGTTTGCCAATACTACCCACCGATAGTCCATATTTAATTTGTTCACCGGGTGGGAAGATTTCAGCAAGCGTAATGGTCTCCAAAGCACCATTATGCTTAGCGGGTAGAGTGTACCCCACGTCTCTCATTATCTTAGAGGGACAGAAGGTCGATGTCATCCTAGGGATGTCGTAGTTAACCCGCCACGGCGCTGTTTTAGACACCGTCCTTCGAGTCGTGCACTTAAACTCAGAGGTGCACGGTTCTCACTCATTATTTCTGGACAGTCCAGAAATAAAACTTCCAAGTGTCTATCAAGCCAGGACCATCAGATTGGAAGATATTCCGGTGGTCCGAGAGTTCCATGATGTATTCCCGGACGATTTGCCTGGGATGCCACCCGATAGAGAGGTGGAGTTCAAGATTGAACTCGCACCGGGAACCATGCCAATATCCCGAAGGCCGTACAAGATGGCGCCCAAGGAGTTGGCTGAACTGAAGACTCAGCTCACGGACCTTCTGGAGAAGGGTTTTATTAGGCCGAGCTCCTCGCCATGGGGCTGTTCGGCATTATTTGTCAAGAAAAAAGATGAAACGTTGCGGCTTTGCGTGGACTACCGTCCATTAAATGCCGTAACCATCAAAAACAAGTACCCGTTGCCACGGATCGACATGTTGTTTGATCAGTTGGTCGAAGCAAAGATCTTTTCCAAGATGGATTTAAGATCCGGGTACCATCAGATTAAGATAAGGGCGGAGGACATTCCAAAGACAGCTTTCTCGACAAGGTACGGACTTTATGAGTACCTGGTCATGTCCTTCGGCCTCACCAATGCTCCAGCTCACTTCATGTACTTAATGAACTCGGTGTTCATGCCGGATCTGGACAAGTATGTCATGGTCTTCATCGACGACATCCTGGTATATTCCAAGTCGGAGGAAGATCACAGGAAACATTTGCATATAGTCTTGCAACGGCTGCGGGATCACAAGTTATACGCAAAATTCAGCAAATGCGAGTTTTGGATATCGCAAGTGCCTTTCCTCGGGCATATCATCTCAGCGGAGGGTATCGCTGTGGACCCGAGCAAGATCACGCAAGTGCTGAATTGGAAATCCCCGAGAACTGTTCATGAGGTACGGAGTTTCCTCGGACTCGCGGGATATTATCGGAGGTTCATTCCGAACTTCTCGAAGATTGCCAAGCCAATGACGGAGCTGTTGAAGAAGGCTACCAAATATGTTTGGAGTCCAACATGTGAAGCAGCATTCAAGGCTTTAGTCAAGCACCTGACATCAGCACCGGTTTTGGCGCAGCCAGACACAACAAAACCGTTCGATGTGTACTGCGACGCATCCGGCATTGGGCTCGGGTGTGTGCTGATGCAAGACCGAAGAGTGGTCGCGTATGGATCACGGCAGCTTAGAAACCATGAGCAAAATTATCCAACTCACGACTTGGAGCTCGCTGCCGTGGTACTTGCACTGAAGATGTGGAGGCACTACCTACTCGGTAACCTCGTACATTTATATACCGACCACAAAAGCCTCAAGTACATATTCACTCAGAAGGAGCTGAATATGAGGCAACTAAGATGGTTAGAACTGATAAAGGATTACGAGATAGAAATCCATTATCATCCGGGCAAGGCAAACGTAGTGGCAGATGCGCTGAGCCGCAAGTCACACGTCAATACTCTGACCATCACACCGTTGGAAGAGAGCGAACCACCACTACATGTGATTCCACACGGAGCTCTCTACAACCTAGCTTTGATCCCCACCATCCGTGAAGAGATAGCGGCAGCCCAGAAGAATGACAAGGGCATGTCAAATTTACGGAGACGTGTAGACA
The DNA here is from genome assembly GCA_030760725.1 of Neostapfia colusana. NCBI lineage: Eukaryota > Viridiplantae > Streptophyta > Magnoliopsida > Poales > Poaceae > Neostapfia > Neostapfia colusana. The sequence continues at coordinate 32,937,470 of JASWHV010000009.1, read as the reverse complement.
GTGGGGAGTTGAAATGTTTCCGGAAGGACGGAGACGGCGTCCTATGGTTCAAGGACCGGATCGTCGTACCCCGAAACCCGGAGTTACGGAAGAAAATCTTTGATGAGGCTCACTTATCAAAGTTTTCTATGCACCCCGGCAGCAACAAAATGTATCAAGAACTCAGAAGCAAGTTTTGGTGGACACGGATGAAGCGGGAGACTGCAAAATACGTGTCCGAGTGTGATACATGTCGAAGGGTGAAGGCAGATCATATGCGGAAACCGGGACTGCTGCAACCACTGGGCATTCCTGCCTGGAAGTGGGAGGACGTGAGCATGGATTTCGTCGTCGGTTTACCCGCCACCTTACAGAAACATGATTCGGTGTGGGTGATCGTCGATCGGCTCACCAAAGTTGCCCATTTCATCCCGGTCAACACCAACTACAACACCAAGAAGTACGCTGAACTGTACATCTCACGGATCCTATGCTTGTACGGCGTACCCCGTACTATCGTTCCGGATCGGGGCACTTTATTTGTGTCCCGTTTTTGGGAGCAGCTACACGCTGCCTTGGGGACGAAGCTAATCCGTAGTTCAGCATACCACCCGCAGACGGATGGACAAACCGAGCGGGTAAATCAAATCCTAGAAGACATGCTACGAGCTTGCGCTATCAACCATGGCAAGAATTGGGATGATCACTTGCCATTAGCCGAGTTCTCGTACAACAATGGGTACCAAGCCAGCATCAAGATGGCGCCCTACGAGGCGCTATACGGAAGAAAATGCCGCACACCATTGAACTGGTGTGAGTCTGGCGAAAGGGTTACCTTCGGGATTGACCTTGTCAACAACGCGGAAGAAAAGGTTCGACTAATTCAAGCGAACCTAAAAGCCGCTCAATCCCGTCAGAAACAGTATGCGGACCAGAGAAGGCGCCCATTACAATTCGAAGTTGGAGATCACGTATATCTACGGGTGTCTCCAATGAAGGGCGTAAACAGATTTGGGGTGAAAGGAAAGTTGGCACCCCGATTCATCGGTCCATTTCAGATTACCGAAAGATGTGGATCAGTGGCATACCGGCTGAAATTACCAGAAGCACTTTCCGGTGTGCATGACGTATTTCATATTTTCCAGCTGAGGAAGTGTCTCAAGCTATCAACTACCGTTCAGCTGGAAGACATTGAAGAACTACAACCGGATCTCACCTATCGGGAGGAACCGGTGCAGATTATTGATGAAAAGGCCCGAACCACATGCAACCGTACGTTGTGGTTCTACAAGGTTCTATGGAGTAATCACTCCATGGACGAAGCGACATGGGAGAGCGAAGAATTCCTTCGCACTAACTACCCCGACTTTTTCACGTCGCATATCCGGTAAATTTTGCACCGTCCTCTCCCTCATTTTCACCTTATAATCTCGGGACGAGATTCTTTTAAGGGGGGAGGAATGTAAGGGCCTCAGTTTTTGACACACATTTGCAGTGTTCATCACCACACCACACACCTCATTTGAGGAAGAATGATGAACACAAATGAAGAGCAAGTAACAATTATCAACATGCTCATTAGAGAACAAACTTACACATTGCAAAAGTGGTATTTCCCACATGTGATATAGATGGGCTGGACATATGAAAACTCCTACACTTTGCTAAGGATGTCCATGCCAAGTTTCACCCAAATTCAAAACCTTTTTGAGGTCAGTTTGGGTATAGTTAGGAAGAGGACAGTTTGAAACCATATTCAAATTCAAACTGTTTTTATCCCATGAATTTAAAAGTGGAAGGCATATTCTTACTCAGCACATTTTTGTGAGCTCACACACCAATTTTCACTCCATTTGGAGTTGATCTTGACATGAGCTAAGGGGGAGAAATTCAAACTTTATTTGAATTTCAAACTGAACTTGTGCTGAAATTCATTCAAACCAAACCTCATTTGAACTTGGATCAATTCAAATGGCTCATGGGTGAATAATTTGAATTGCCAAGGGTAGTATGGGGTTCACTGTTTACAACAGTGATTAGGAGTAAATTTCAGAGGTTAAAATGGGGGGTGGGACCCACATGTCAGCCTCTACTTCAACACAAACCGACTGAAACGCAGCTCCATCGGTTCCCGGGTGCAGTGTGCGCGCGCCACCGAGGGGGCAGCCGGCGCCAGCTCCTGCTGCGCGCCCCAAGCCGGAGACCAGTCGCCGGGCTACTTATCCCCTCCCCGGCGTGCTTCGGTCGCCCATTCCCCGAGCCGCCGATGTGCATGACCTGTTCTTCCACTGCCATCGCCGCCGCCTGAGCTCACGCTTGATCAAGCCGATCACTCGCGAGCACAGCCTCCTCCACAGCAAAACGGCACCAAGAGGTCGTGAGCAACCTCCTAGACCCCGTGTTGTCCAGTGAGCAAGCATCCTCGAGCTGTACGAGCCATTTCTCCGGCGAGCCGAACATCGCCGCCGATCGGGCTCCCGTGGACAGCACGGCACAGCCGTTGTCACGTCCTCTTCTCTACACAAGAAAGGTGCGTGATTGTATGTAGATGGAGTAGCCGAAAGCCATTTGGCGATTGATCAACCCTCGGCCGAGAATTTCCAAATTTACTCTTGATCAGTTCATAAGGACCGAGCTCACCTTCGGGTGAAATTCGTGCTCTATGCACGAGGGTTGGACGAGCTCGTTACATAGTAGCTTCTACGCACGATAGCGCCCACGCTCGAACTGGAATTAGAGAAAACCATCGAGAATCGGCCATGATATGGCTGTTTTCCCCGCCGCCATGGCTGAACACCTCGGCTCACCGTCGAGAGCCTAGTTGCCGGTAATTCTAGCTTCCACCCAGCCCTGGTTCGTGTTTCCCATGCTCTACTGATGCTCTCCGACCGATTTCCGGTCGATTTGGTGCACGGGAGAGCGGGACCGACCTCACCGGAACCCTAGCAGGTGCTGTCATCGGTGCGCACGGGTTTCCGGTCATCGCCGGCGGCCGGCGACCCCACCATCGAGTCCAGGGGGTCAGTAAAGGGGCAGGCGGCAAGTTTCGGGCCGGGGGGGGGGGGTGGCCGGGAACTCAGTTCCGGCGAGGGTCGCCAGAGATCGCCGCCGCCGCGCAGTTGGTGCGAGGAGGGAGACGACGCACTGTGTGCGGGGCCCACAAGCCAGAGTTTAAACTTTTTCCTGAATTTCAGTTTCGGTTCAAACTTCAAATCCTTATAACTTTGGATAGAAAGCTCCAAATTGAGTGAACCAAATTTTGCTGGATTCAGCTCTCCGAGTACTTTCCAGCAAATCAAGTTTCACTTCATGAAAACCCTTAATTTTCCAGAATTAATTCCTCAAATTTAAACTGTTAGGAATTTTAACTGGAGAATCCTGTGGAGGAAAATCCTGAAATTTTGCTGGGATATTCACCAAAATATACCTGAACTACCATAAAAATTTCAGATCCATTTGAGCTCATTTAATCCACCTAATGGTGTGATTAGTGAAACTGTTACAGAGGAAATAGAAAATGTTCAGAAACATTTTCAGAATTTTCTCTGAAATTGTTTAGCTCATATCTTTAGTTAGGGACTTCCAAATTAAGTGAGACCAACTCCATTAGAACCCTCTGAAAATCTAGTTTTCAGAAAGTCATAGTTTGTCTCATGAAAATTCCTAGAACACCCTAAGAGTTCCAATTAAGGTCAAGGACATAATTAATTGTGGAGGGCTCAAATGAGCTTTGCTGCAACTAAAACTTGACCAAGTCTCTGTTTAGGTTGTAACCAAGCCACAATAAAAGTTTCACAGTCATTAGGTCTGTCTAGCAAAGGTTATAGCTTCACAACTTCAAAGATAATACAAATGCATTTAAATTAGTACATACATTGCTCTTATCATGTAGTCGCTAAGGTCGAGGAGGAACCCGAAGTCCTAGACTTCGTTACTCAGGAGGAACAGCTAGCCTACGACCAAGAGCAGCAAGGAAAGCTCCGGTTTGCATTAACCATTTTACAAATTTTTATTGTTTTGAGCACATACTTGTTTCCTTTATTCTGTGCATTAGAGTCTTGTTTGGAAACCCCACTGCATAGCCAAGAAAACCATGGGTTGGGGTTTAGGATTGCAAACCCCGTTAGCCACTGCATTGCTAGGATAGAGTAGCATTCGGTACAAGTCGAGTAGTTGGAACTACTCGCGATAATAGGCTAGAGGCACATTGCTCGGGTAGAGATAGCACATGATACACATGGCAAGAAAATGAGACCGAGCGGAGAGTAAGGGCAGCAGGACTTTGGGGCCTGTGTGCTGTAGCTCCGCTTGTGTCGATTGAGTACCGAGCCGTGTGCGGGCCTGTTGAACAAGCTAGAACAGTACCGAAGACCTACCGGCTATATGGGAACCGGGAAACTGATGTAACTCGGGTAGCTGGTTATTGAAGCATTGCCCGTCCTTCAGAGGGTAGGTTGAGAGCTTGAGGTGTAAATCGGCTGGCGGCACGGAGATGCGCGTGCAGAGACCTCTTGCTCGGGACGATGGGACCGGTTCAATATTTGGCTAACGGGTGAAAGGTAGTCGCGTACGGCGTCCGTGATGGTTGTTGTAGGCAACATCGAGTACGGGCGTACGTGACTGGTTGTTCGGGTAACCCTGCAGGTGTAAATCGATTATAATCGCCGTCCCTCGCGGTCAGTGAGTACCACATGTTCACTGTACCATGACGTAGAGAGAACAGGCTAGTTACATGTTAAAATGTTGCTGATTGAAAGCTGGACAGTGATTGTTAATGATAGGCTTTAGCTTAGAGCTAATTAAAGTTCTTTTCAACTTTGGGCAAAGTACATGAGAGAAATGCGTTTCTTGTTTGATTGCGGCTCTCTCATGTGCCTTAGCGTAAGGTTCTCCACAACCTGCTGCTAAAACTTGAAAGTAAGGTTCTACTAATTAGGCGAGTCCTTGCAAATGATTTTTTACCTCATGCAACCCATTACCCTCATGTAGAAGTTCCATGTTTAGGTGAGACGGGTCAGACTTGCTGAGCCTTCGTGCTCACTGCTTGTGTTTGAAGCTTTTGCAGGGTTCTATGAGGAAGGGACTCCCGAAGAGGAGACGGAACCCCAGGAGGGGAACCCCGTCGAGTGGGAGTCGTGCACGCCGCAGAGTTAGTGTGCGTGTGTGCTAGCAAGGACACGTTCGAGGGCTGAACGTGCACTTGATGCTTAGTCTACGCCCGCGAGTGTAGACTGAACTTATTGTGATGTAAACATGTTCATAAACTTGTTTATGTAATAAAACTTCCGCTTCCGCTTTGCACCTTTGACGTGTGTTATACGGTGCTGTGCAACGCAGCACCCCTCAGCGTGATCCTGGCTCGACAGGACCAATGGGGTCGTGTCAGGTATCATCAGATAAAAATCCAGGCAGAAGATGTACCTAAGACGGCGTTCTCAACAAGATATGGTCTTTATGAATATCTTGTCAGGTCTTTTGGGTTAACCAATGCTCCGGCTCATTTTATGTATCTCATGAACTCTGTGTTCAAGCCGGAGTTATACAAGTTCGTCGTGGTTTTCATCGATGACATCTTGGTCTATTCAAGGTCAGAAGAAGAACATGCTGAACATTTGCGTATTGTACTCCAACGCTTGAGAGATCACAAGCTTTATGCAAAGTTCAGTAAATGTGAGTTTTGGATCAGCAAAGTGCCATTTCTTGGGCATATTATTTCAGCGAAAGGCATTGCTGTGGACCCAAGTAAAATCGAGCAAGTGCTGAATTGGAAATCTCCAACATCTGTTCATGAAGTGAGGAGTTTCCTAGGTTTAGCGGGTTATTACCGGAGATTCATTCCAAACTTCTCCAAAGTCGCTAAACCTATGACGGAGCTCTTGAAGAAAAGCACCAAATATGATTGGAGCGATTCATGTGAACAAGCTTTTAAAACATTAGTGAAGCATCTCACTACAGCTCCAGTTTTAGCGCAGCCAGACACCACAAAACCATTTGATGTGTATTGTGACGCATCCGGCATTGGTTTGGGATGTGTGTTGATGCAAGAAGGACGCGTGGTCGCAGCAAGGTGTAGGTTGAGGGAGCAAGGTGTAAATCTGCTAACGGGCATAGAGAGATGCTCCGTTTAGGGAACCTCCTGCTCGTTTTGGTGCGACCGGTTTGATGTTTGGGCTGTTGGGTGAAAGGTTGTCCCATATGACACAGGGTGAGCGTGCCGTGGGAAGCTCCACGTGTGGGCGTACGTGACGTGCTATTCGGGTATCCCTGCAGGTGTATATCGAATCGATTCGCCGTCCCTCACGGTTATGAGTACCGCTTGTTGACTGAGTCGTGACGTAGGTTAATACATGAAATGATATAATTCAATATTGCTGTTATGCTTAACTTGTATTGCTACATGTGTGCCACCAAATATTGCTCACTAAATTTCAGATCTCATGAACTGTTAACTTGTGGCTAAAAGATGAACTAAGGATGAACTTATTGGCATGTCCGTTTGCTGCAGTGTGCCGTCCTATGTTGTATAACCTGCATATAGAGTTTCATGTGTAGGTGAGTCGGTTAAGCCTTGCTGATCCATCGTGCTCATGGTTGCTGCTATGAGTGTTTTTCAGTTGAGGAGTACCCCACGAACTCGGGTTACGAGTCCACCGGCGAGGGCTACCCTCCGTCAGGGACCACGGCTGAGTGGGAGCCGTACACGCTATGCTGAGCTGAAGAGTGAAGCTAGTGTGGGTTGTCCATAGGGCTGGACAACCAACTTTTGCGAGTTAGGTGGACGTGAGTTGTAAAAAGTTAGCTTCTGCATGTATAAACTCTGTTCTTAGTTGTAAACTGAAGGTTTGTACTACTTTGAACATATTCAGTTGTTTTCTATGTAATACAATGTTGCCCTTATGACGTGTGCTGTTGGGTGTCGCATCGTGCGGCACCACCCTCTGAGATCCTGGGCGTACGGATCCCGGTCCGTCACAAAGGATAGGTACTCGCGCCCACCGAAGAGGGTGAATCGAGCTGACGATGCAACGAAGGTCCGGTGACCAGACTTGAAGAAGAAGTGCGAAATCCGGTCTGGTAGCTTGAGGTGGGAAGACACGAACTGAGGGTAAATGTTTCTTGTGGTTGGGCGCACGATGTTGTGGCTTGGTGAGGCCAGGCATCAAGCAGATGCGAGGTGAGGCAAAGCTTGATTTGGGGTTAGCAATGGCGCTCAGGTTTCTGCCAGAAGAAGCGAGGAACGAGGCCAACAACTGCGAGTGGGTGGCAGGTGGCTTCAGAGGGAAAGTTGCGGCGAGTTTAAGGCGCGGCAGGTGCCGGTTGAGGCGCACAGCACCCTGTCCCTGTGGCACGCATGCAGCCATGGAGTTGGAGAAAGAGAGGAGAGTGGTAGGGGATGACACTGATGGCTGGGGCCTGCTGCTATTTTTTTATGAATTGATCTCAGCCACATGATATAGTATTTGAACAGCTAGCTTTTGACTGGATTTCAATTTCAATTTTCATTCTCAATTTCAAATTTAAATCTTTTCTAAACCAATTGAGGGTTGAGTTTTGACAACATGACAATGTTGGAAAACATGAAATGTTACAGAATTTGGGCAAGCAAATTTCACCAAACGCGGCTAAGCGGCGGAAAAATGGATGGGAAATTTTGAGTAGATCAATTTGAAAAACAATCACCCGATTTCTAGTTCGTATGTGAAAGTTATGAGCATTTTAAGGTAGGCTACCTGAGTTACTGTTTTTTTATGTTGATTTCAACTCGGTTTTGAAACATATCTTGGAATCGGAAGTGAAACCGATCGGGAATTGCCCATGGCGACTGATGGTATGGTGTGTTTATTCAAGGTGGACTGGCCCAAAGGTTTTCAATTGTTCTAGGGTTTGTCAATTTATTCAAGGTGGACTGGCCCAAAGGGGAGGATAGCTAGGGCAAACTGATGATAGTGGTGGATCGGTTTATTGTGTAGGGATTGTGGAATAGGTGAGCGATCAGAAAGAAAGCAAGGAAGAAACATGATAACTATGACCAAAAACACAAAGCTAAACCAGCAACAAGACTCAATCACACGAATGCAAACTCAACAATGCAAACCGAAAACGAAACTGCAAGCACTAAGGGCTAGGAAGCGGTAAACACGAGATTGTTTTTTTTGTAGCTTTTCTGTGGACTCTAGGTATGAAAAAAAACTGATCTAATAGGGAACGCAGCACATAATGGGCAACCTGAAATCTGATACCAGTTGATGTGTAGTTTTGGCTCGATCTTCCAAAAGGTAGGTCGGTTGGAGTGGAGATCTTGACGTTGATGATCCGAGGCACTCGGGCAGCCTGAATACCCCTGCAATCACTATACCACTGTGACACCCGGTTCCGAAAATGAACCAAGTGAATGCGCATGTGTGCCCAGGATATTCATCACACATACACACGTACTTCACAAACTGAATTTCAGAATATAACCACGTACAAATAGTGTTTAAGTACCTTATTACAATAACTCAACGTCTCACTCATGAGTAGCTAACTTATTCTGCAGCGCAAGACTCTAAATGACAGCAGAAAAAAAATAAAGACAATGGGGCTCCACTCCAACTCCACAGGCATGTTGACTGTAGTGCGCATACCTAGTACTCCACCAGTTCCTCGAAGTATTCTTCTCCAGTAGCTGATATATATGTGGGAATGCAAGGGTTAGTACATGTCGTACTCAGCAAGTGCGGAAAAAGTATGACATGTAACTTCCAACGAGGTAGGAAATAAATGGTTTCATTGCAGCAAGCAAATTTTATTTCACAAACATGATAAAAATAGCAACTATTTCTAGGTGAGTTAAATCCCGACATAACCAAGTAATTCATCATCATTCCTTCATCATAATTCATCATTTATCAATCCTCAACCAGCCAATACTCTTTCTAAAGTTCATCTCATACTCATAAATACTCATGACCATCTCATTTTCATAGAACCGAAACAAAACTCATTATCATGACCCAAAACAATTCCCAAAAACCATACGTGAATAACCATCCAAAGTTTTGCCTCTAATCATGGAAGTTGGCCAGGTGCTTGTAACCGGAAGCACGGCTATCATGATAGTTTTATGCTCTGCAGAGGTGGCACCCTTTACCCACAAGTTTGTGATTTTGTCACCCGTCGGAGACTAGAGAAACCTCCATTATGCCACTACACAACCATCGGTGTATGGCCAAGAGATCACAAAATAGCCTTTACAAAGAGGCTACTAGAATGTATGGACCCACTAAGATTTTGCCGGCAGACTCGAATCTCCATTCTCCCACCCACGGGCCCCCTATTGTGCCATGCAGCTCCCAGGGCAGTCCTCCTCAACTCCCATTCCCCGCGCCATCCAATGGTCCCTAACAAGTTAGCAACACACCTAATTAGTCAGCTAAGCTGCACCCATACTTGGCCTTGTGGTGGCACTGTTTTCTTGGCATGTGCTCGCATGAACCGGTCCTTAGATCTACGGCAAGCAAACCACCATCTCATTCAGCAAAATCCACGAACCAAACTTGCCTAGATCTCCCCGATTCTGTGCTCATAAACATCATCTCATCATCTTTAATCTTATGAGTGCAGTAGCTAACCATCTTTAATCTTATGAGTGCAGTAGCTAACCATTGTCGTGCCACGATCCCAAAAGAAAAAAGGTGCATTGTAGCTTGCTGGTGGTCATGGTGAAAACAATTTCTGTCGGTACTCTGCAGACCAGGTAGCCCAACATAGTGGGTAAAAAGACAGTCTAGGCCCCCCCCTCCCTGCTGACGTGGGCCCCAACAAGGGCCATGTACCATGGGGCCCATGGTCAACTCTAGGGCTACCACGTGCGCCTGAGCTCCAGTGCTGGAACGTGCCCGGGCCCCGACTTGAGCCTCGCCACTGAGGACAGGTCCAGGGATGCCACGTGTCCCCGGCTCCGAGTCAACTTCCTGAATAGGACAGCACCAGCGCTGACACGTGTCCGAAGCTCCGACCTAAGCCTCCCTGCTGAGAAGGGGTCCAGAGCTGACACGTGTACCCTAGCTCTGAGCCGTCTCCCCTCTAAGGACAGCTCCGGTGCTGAACATGTTCCGGGCTCCGGTCTGGGCCTCCCCGCTGAGGTGAGGTCCAGAGCTGCCACGTGTCCCTTGGTTGCGAGACCCCCCCTCCCTGCTGAGGGCAGCTCCGGTGCTGACACGTGCCCCGGGCTCTGGTTCGGGCCTCCATGCTGAGGTGAGGTCCGGAGCCGCCACATGTCCCAAGACACCAAGTCCGTCGATAAGAGCTCCAGATCCACCACGTACCCCACGATCCGTTGTGGGCCATGGGTCGATGAAGTCAAGAAGGAAGTGCGCTGTCAGGTTTCGCATTCAAGACTCGCGCCTTCCCCAGAAGCATGGCGCACGACACATGCCATCGTCCCTTCCCCGTTCGCCATAATGGTGACAAGACAGGATGGAGAGGCATGATAGCAGAATAGTGCCGCCCAACGGCACGTAGCCGCCCAAGCAGGGTGAGGAGACGCGGAGAGAAGACGGTGTCTTCATCATCACCTGACAAATGGTCAGGAGCGCCCAGCATGCTGGACGGGGGGGCTTAACTCCCCCGCCGGCGCCTCTACTCAGAGGAGGAAGCCCTAGATTGTGTATAGGATAGTCAAAGCTTTGGGGCCACCTGTCGGGCCACAAGCCTCATTGTAACAACCCCAGCCTTGAACTATAAAAGGATCGGGGTGACCACCCTGCATAGGGTTCCAACTCCCCACACTCAAGATCACACAATGCACAAGCGCTTGCGCTCAAGCAAGAACAAGCACACCCGTGGATGTAGGGTATTACGCTCCGGCAGCCTGAACCACGTGAATCCTCATGTTCATCCGCTCCGTCGAGCCCAGGTCGGGAAGGGAGCCAAGCCCCCTCCAGAAAAAAAGAACCTCGCGGGCTGCTTGTGAGCAGGCCGGGAGGAGTGTCGCAGCTCACACTATGACATTTGGAGCCAGGAAGGGGTGTTTTACGCTCTTTCCTCGCGACCATGGTGAACATCACTTCTCAAGGTGAGGCTTCTCGCTCACGACGCCGTCGTCTCCAGACAGGAGGCGTCGAAGCTACCTCCCGCTCTAGGGCGGGCAGGTCTGGATAGGCTGGCGGTCAGATGACCGGCATGCCACCCGCGGCCCTAGCGCCTAAATCCAACCAGACCGGTGACAAGAATGCTAGAGCCCCTGAGGCGCCCGTGGCACCCAGGTCGGGACGGACCGGCAACCAAGCGGATAGTGTGCCATCGATGTTCACACCGCCAGTGGTCGCTTCCTCTCGGCCACCCTCTTTCCCGGCAGTGGCGACAACACCGCCACGACCGAGCCCGGAGAGCATGCTGGCTGCATCACGCGCTCTGCTCCACAACCCTCTGGATGAGGGTGCCACCCCGAGATGTCAGGGCCCGGACCCGATCACGGGGCCGTGCCGCTCGCCCGGGAATCAAATTGGGTTGTGTCGTGTGATGCGGCACCCAACAGCACACATAATAAAGTATCATATTACATAAATTAAGCGGAAGCTTACAAAGTATAAATTTTACAAATATTTCTCAAAATAATCTACAGCGGAAGACTAATACAACTTACGCCTCATATCTAGGCTAAGCAAAAGAGAAGACACCCTGCCCTCGGACCCTTCTCACAAGCGACACCATCACAATAGCAGCGGCGGGGTTTCCATGAGTTCATCACTCGGAGGGATCCGAGTCTCATCGGACAACCCTACTTATCAGTGTAGTGTTGTTACCTGCAAAACAACTCAAGCAATATATGTGAGCATGAAGCTCAGCAAGACTTAACCGTCACCCTAGTCATGAAACTCTACATGCTGAAAATAGAGGGCTGAATTTAGAAGTTTGCACAAAAGATGAACTTGATCTAAAGGAGAGTCCTTACTTCAAGTTTTAAACAACTTTTATAGCCCTCGCGCAATTTACATCGAGACTCCACAATCAAACAAGAAACGTTTTCCCTCGATGTCACTTGCCCGAGGTGAAAGTAACTTTAGTGAGCTACACTAGACCCATACAGACCTTGCGCCATCAACGTCGAGACTCCACAATCAAACAAGAAACACTTTGCCTCGATGCTACTAGCCCAAGGTGGAAAATAAACTTAGTGAAGGTGTTGATCATTCCTCATCTCCATTAGGATTACTCACGAAGCATATTAAATTTTTCCCAGTTTATTACTACGTCACGATGAAGCGAACAAGTATGCTCAGTCCATTCCGCGAGCGACGGTGATTGCAATCAAAAACACCCAGCTGACACGACACGTACGCCCATACTCGACGTTGCACATAGCAACTATCACTGACGTCGTATGTGGCATCCTTTCACACGACACCCAAATGTCGAACCGGTCCCACCGACTGGGATTAAGTCTCACTACGGCAATCCCTCGTAGAGCCCACTGCTCTATCCTTTCAGCATCTGCATCAGACGGTGAGGTATGCCTCGAGGCCCAGGTTAACATGTTACATTGGTTTCCTGTGTCCCATATAGCCAGTATGCATCCGGTACACAACTCAAACTTGTCCCACAGGGCCGCACACGATAACGGGCCTTAATCGACTCAGACATAGACTATGTTCACAGGACCATGTCCTTGAGCCTTCCATCCACTGCCTGGTCTCCATTCCCAACTATGAGGATCAATTCCCAACTCTTCCAATTGACCCCCCTTAATCCCGGTTCACGAGTAGGAAACCGCCTACTCGAGTTATGCCTCTTTTAATCCACTTCTTTTAACTTGATATCAGCAGTTATAATCAATTGATAACCTACTCTACATTATACTCCAGGGTTTTCTGGGTCATGCATTTGGGGCTTCATCCCATCTAGACTTAATGCAATAAACAAAATACTAGACAATATGAAGTGAATACAAAAAAAACTTGTAAGTTTGGATGCAAACCGGGCGTTGCCTTTGTTTTGCAGGGGACTAATATGTATGAGGTTCAGTTAGTGAAGACCACTTGAGGCTTGATCACTTTCTTTCCTCCTTCCTTGATCTCCACTCCGATGACTTCCAATTCTTCACGTAGATGCTACACGTTATGAATATGCATATGGATTTAATCCGAAAGATTTTTCTAACAAGTTCTAATGACAAGTTTAAAAACTGGATCTATGTATAAGAATTTAAAATGACACTGGTGCTAAGGTCTTGGTTTGGGTTAATCATCATGATCAAGTGCTAAGTATTTCCCCCACTCATGTTTTGAGCACCTAGGGAGGTTAAACAGAATAAGAGTGATCCAGAACTCCAATGGAGCTGAAAAATTCCATGTAAGTTAATTGTCACAGTAAAGTCATCTGGACCAAAAATTAGCACTTTTCATCGAGTGGTTTGTTCAGAATAATTCTCTAAGTAATTAAGCAAAAAGAATTAATTCTGAAGTAACTCACATGTTCACGCCAAACTTAGTGAACTAAAATTTCAATTATAGTTCATGGGGCCTGCATCAATGTTCCTAGGATTTTTGGAGCTAAGAATTTCCCAGAACTGAATTTCCAAGTTTTGGAAATTCTCTGGAATTGTTTCTGTATTCATTTGAACATAAAAATTTGAAATCAGAATTATCCTAACTAAATAAACTCCAAATGAGCTGAAACTTTTACAGCAGTTCACTAACATCCTAAAGAATATTCTGACAAAATTTGAGGATTTTTGAATGAACCAAACTCCCCAACGAATTCTTTTGCTGAAAAGTTTAATGAATTTTCCAGAATTAAATAATGAGTTTCATACAAATTGGGTTTCATATTTGGATAGATCTATTAAATATGAATTCAACCCAATTTGAATCATTAAATTTGGAGCTTCCTACATCATGATATGACCTTAACAAGGATTGGTGAGAAACTGAAAATGATTCTTTTATTTTTCCAATTTTCGGAGACATAAGGAATTAACACCACATTTGACCAAGAAAATTAAGTCCACTGCCTCTAAAAGTTTTACTGGAGTTCAAGTATTTTTGGAAGAATGTACTTCCCAAATTTGGGAATTTTCCAATACACAGAACTCCTGGAAAAATTCCTACAAGGTTTTCCTTATATGAATTAATGAGCCAAATCCAGGTATTTTCATAAATATTGAGCTGTACCCTGGATACTACTCTCTGAGGGTTCTGGCGAGGTCGGAAACCTTCTACATCGCATCAAAAGGATCGGGAATTGCTCGGAGAGTACCGTGGCAGCTTGAGGATGTCGAAAATGGACGCCAAACCTCGTGAAAAGGCCGGCAACATCGAGCTCCACGGTGACCCGAGACGATTTTTCACTGGTGGTTAAGAAAACGGCTAGAACTTCCTCATTTCCTTATGTTTTTGCTCGGTTCTTCATCGAGGAGCGGAGCTAGGAAGTAGGGAAGCTGTGTGCAATCTTGCTCGAGCCCTAGTGGATCGTGCAACGCGAATTTTGGGGTAGACCGAGCCCTACCCGCTTGCACCATGTTTCGGGAACCTTGGAAATTCTCCACGCTCGGTCGATCATTTGCTATGAGGTTTGCAGCTACACGATCTGGGGAGTATGGCGCTCCTTTTTTGTGTAGAGGAGGGACGGTGAAGAGGGCCATAGCTCGCTGTCCACGGTGACCGAATTTGGTTTTCGCCGGTGAGCATCGGTTCTTCACGCCAATTGTTGATTTGCACGCGTCACGGGCTAGGAGCTTTGGCATTGTGGGGCTAGCATGGTAGAGCACACGCGGGCGCTGCTTTTCTGTGCTGCTGGCACAAGCAACCGAGGCTCGGTTGGGGCCAGCGATCGGGAAATGCAGAGCGCAACGGTGAGCTGCTGGTTCTGTTCTTGCGTGAGGAAACACGGAGAGCGCGAGCGAGTGAGGGAGGCAAACTTCCTTCGGTGCGCTCGGTGGGTAACGATCAGGCCGGCACAAATGGAAGCAGGAGGTGGAACATCGGGAGGTGGCGCGAAGCCACTCGGTGTCGCCCGGGAGGAACTCCTCGGTGGAGTGAAAAACAGAGCACAAGACTTAGGGTGCAAGTCAATTAGCCCTATGACATGTGGGCCCCACTGTCCCCCTTATCCCCTCAAATTTTTGTTCCCACAAATATCTCCTCACTTTGGCAAACAACTCCATTCAATTGTGGAAAATTTGAATCTGAAAGGAATTTGAAGAATTGGACAAGTTTCATCCAAATCCACATTTGAATTTGAATTCCTATGCAATTTAAAATCCATTCAAGAAATGGGTAGGAAGCATTTCCTAAATTCATGAAACTTTGCCTACCCCCTAATTTGGACCTAAGGAATTCAAATATGAAATCTGACCTTTGATTTTGCTGCTGGAAATGAGATGTTTAACACAACAGTTTTAAAATCATTGTGTTACTTTCATTTGAATTTTTGAGTTGGACAAATTTGTCCCAAAATCTGATCTTAGCTTTCTCAGACATATGGGAATTTCCCACCTTGGTTCCAAATCCCTTTTGGTTCCAAGTTTTCAAATAAATATTTGAACTTGTGTGAAGAGAGCTCCCATGTGTATTATCACATGTGAAAAAGTTTAAACGAGTCCCATTTTTCATACATATGAAACCAACTTTGTGCAAACATGAGTTTCTTTGTATTCATATTTTGGGACCTTTACATTCCTCCCCCCTTAAAAGAATCTCGTCCTGAGATTATAAGGTAAAATGAGAGGAAGGATGGTGGAAAATTATAGGATGTGCGACATCCAAAGTCAGGATTATTTGGCACGAAGAAATACTTCGCTCTCCCATGTCGCTTCATCCTAAGAGTAACCACTTCCTAAAACATTATAGAACCACAACGTATGGTTGCGTGTGGTTCGGCCCTTTATGTCGATAATCTGAACCAGTCCCTCCTGATGTGTGAGATCTTGTTTCAGTTCCTCAATATTCCCCAGCTGAATGGTGGTTGAACACTTGAGGCACTTCCTCAGCTGAGAAATGTGGAAGATGTCATACACACCGGTGAATATCGCTGGTAATTCCAGCCGGTGTGCAACTGATCCACATCTTTCCAAAAACCTGGAATGGACCGATGAATCTGGGTGAATAGAAACTTTGACAAGTGAGCCTCGTCAAAAATTTTCTTCCTCAACTCCGGGTTACGGGGTTCGACGATTTTGTCCTTAAACCGCAGGACGCTGTCTCTGTCTTTCCGGAAATATTTCAGTTCCCCACTGTCTATACATCTCTGCAAATGTGACATGCCCTGATCATGTTTCTGGGCTGCCACCCTTTCTCACGGATGGTGGGGATAAAGCTAAATTTTAGAGAGCTCTAGGGGGGGAACCATACATAATGGTGGCTCGCTCTCTTCCAACAGGGTGATGGTTGGATTATGAACGTGTGGCTTGCGCCTCCCACATTCGCCACCACGTTAGCCTTGCTGGGGTGATAATGGATCTCTATTTCATAATCCTTTATCAAATCCAACCATCTTTGCTGCCTCATGTTCCACTTTTTCTGAGTGAATATGTACTTAAGGCTCTTTGGGTCGTTATATAAATGCATGAGGTTACCTAGTAGGTAATGCCTCCGCATCTTGAATGCAAGTAGCGGCAGCGAGTTCTAGGTCATGAGTCGAATAGTGTTGCTCATGATTCCTGAGTTGTCGTGATCCATACACGACCACCCTTCGGTCTTGCGTCAGCACACATCCTAGCCCAAAGCCGGATGCATCGCAGTACACCACGAACGACCTTGTTGTTTCTGGCTGCGCCGTAACCACAACAGATACCACCTACTGCCCTGCAGGGCACGCCGATGGAAAGCGCTGTGTATGTCCTTCTAGGCTATTTCTAGAAGAACACACTATCGCGTTACTTACCACATGATGGGGTCTCCACTTACTTTCCTAATGCACGCTAGGGATCGGCGTTTCATATGAACTCAGGAACATGAAGAGTCTAAGAGTTTCATATTAACGTCTCACACTAAGCTGTGAGACCTATCCCTTAACCACATACCTCGTCAGGGGAGCTAACTGAAATTGAACCGCTTTCAGTGGCATTCCTTACCATGTTTACCTGAACGTAGGTGCGTCATTACATAATCAAAATTCATAATTATAACAGGTATGATAGTCATGCCACTTTAAGTAACTATACTACTATAGTCCTTATGTGGGCCTAATACCGTTTCCTCACTGTATCCTAAATTTTTGTCATAATACGATCCTTATTCCCTGCGCTATTACCAATGCGGCTCTGATACCACACTGTGGGGGCCCCGACCCGATCACGGGGCCGTGCCGCTCGCCCGGGAATCGCATTGGGTGGTGCCCTGCGATGCGGCACTCAACAGCACACATAATAAAGTATCATATTACATAATTAAGCGGAAGCTTACAAAGTGTAAATTTTACAAATATTTCTCAAAATAATCGACAACGGAAGATTAATACAACTCACGCCTCATATCTAGGCAAAGCAAAAGAGAAGACGCCCTGCCCACGGACCCTTCTCACAAGCGACACCATCACAATAGCAGCGGCGGGGTTTCCATGAGTTCATCACTCGGAGAGATCCGAGTCTCTTCGGACAACCCTACTTGTCAGCGTAGTGTTGTTACCTGCAAAACAACTCATGCAGTATCTGTGAGCATGAAGCTCAGCAAGACTTAACCATCACCCTAGTCATGAAACTCTACATGCTGAAATTAGAGGGCTGAATTTAGAAGTTTGCCCAAAAGATGAACTTGAGCTAAAGGAGAGTCCTTACTTCAAGTTTTAAGTAACTTTTATAGCCCTCGCGCAATTTACATCGAGACTCCACAATCAAACAAGAAATGTTTCCCCTCGATGTCACTTGCCTGAGGTGAAAGTAACTTTAGTGAGCTACACTAGACCCATACAGACCTTGCACCATCAACGTCGAGACTCCACAATCAAACAACAAACGCTTTGCCTCGACGCTACTAGCCCAAGGTGGAAAATAAATTTAGTGAAGGTGTTGATCATTCCTCATCTCCATTATGAGGATTACTCATGAAGCATATTAAATTTTTCCCAGTTTATTACTACGTCACGACGCAGAGAACAAGTATGCTCGGTCCATTCCACGAGCGACGATGATTGCAATAAAAAACACTCGGCTGACATGACACGTACGCCCGTACTCGACGTTGCACACAACAACCATCACTGACGTCGTATGTGGCAACGTTTCACACGACACCCAAATGTCGAACCGGTCACACCGACTGGGATTAAGTCTCACTACGGCAATCCCTCGTAGAGCTGACATCTCTATCCTGTCAGCATCTGCATCAGACGGTGAGGTATGCCTCGACACCCAGGTTAACATGTTACATCGGTTTCCTGGGTCCCATATAGCCAGTATGCATTAGGTACACAACTCAAACTTGTCCAACATGGCCGCACATGATAACGGGCCTTAATCGACTCAGACATAGACTAGGTTCAGGACCATGTCCTTGAGCCTTCCATCCACTGCCCGTTCTCCATTCCCAACTATGAGGATCAATTCCCAACTCTTCCGATTGATCCCCCTTAATCCCGGTTCACGAGTAGGAAACTGCCTACTCGAGTTATGCCTCTTTTAATCCACTTTTGTTAACTTGAGATCAGCAGTTATAATCAATTAATAACCTACTCTACATTATACTCCAAGGTTTTCTGGGTCATGCATTTGGGGCTTCATACCATCTAGACTTAATGCAACAAACAAAATACTAGACAATATAAAGTGAATACAAATAAAAACTTGTAAGTTTGGATGCAAACCGGGGCTTGCCTTTGTTTTGCAGGGGACTTATATATATATATGAGGTTCAGTTAGTGAAGACCACTTGAGGCTTGATCACTCGCTTTCCTCCTTCCTTGATCTCCACTCCGATGACTTCAAATTCTTCACGTAGATGCTACACGTTATGAATATGCATATGGATTTAATCGTAAAGATTTTTCTAACAAGTTCTATTTACAAGTTTAAAAACTGGATCTCTGTTTAAGAATTTAAAATGACACTGGTGCTAAGGTCTTGGTTTGGGTTAATCATCATGATCAAGTGCTAAGTATTTCCCCCACTCATGTTTTTAGCACCTAAGGAGGTTAAACAGAATAAGGGTTATCCAGAACTCCAATGGAGCTGAAAATTTTCATGTGAGTTCATTGTCATAAGAAAGTCCTCTGGACCGAAAATTAGCACTTTTCATTTTTTGGTTTGTTCAGAATAATTCTCTAAGTAATTAAGCAAAAAAGAATTAATTCTGAAGTAACTCACATGTTCGTGCCAAACTTAGTGAACTAAAATTTCAAGTATAGTTCACGGGGTCTGCATGAATTTTCCTAGGATTTTTGGAGCTAAGAATTTCCCAGAACTGAATTTCCAAGTTTTGGAAATTCTCTGGAATTGTTTCTGTATTCATTTGAACAGAGAAGCTTGAAATCAGAATTATTCTAAATAATCAACTCAAAATGAGCTGAGACTTTTACAGGAGCTCACTAACATCCTAAAGAATATTCTGTCAAAATTTTAGGATTTTTGGATGAACCAAACTCCCTCACAAATGCTTTTGCTGAAAAGCTTTAAAGAATTTTCCAGAATTAAATAATGAGTTTCATACAAATTAGGTTGCATATTTGGATAGAGCTATTCAATATGAATCCAACCCAATTTGAATCATTAAATTTGGAGCTTCCTACACCAAGATATGACCTTAACAAGGATTGGTAAGAAACTGAAAATGATTCTTTTATTTTTCCAATTTTCAGACACATAAGGAATTAACACCACATTTGGCCAAGCAAATTAGGTCCACTGCCTTTAAAATTTTTAATGGAGTTCAAGTATTTTTAGAATAATGTTCTTCCCAAATTTGGGAATTTTCAAATACACAGAACTCCTGGAAAAATACCTACAAGATTTTCTTTTTACATGAATTAATGAGCCAAATCCAGGTACTTTCATAAATATTGGGCAGTACCCCTGGATACTACTCTCTGAGAGGTATCCAACAAAATTTATTTGACAATTGTTGGACACTCCTACACAAAGTTGTGGCTCTTCAAAGTTTAAACTGAAAACTGAAATTCCTAAAATGTTTAAATGTCTGCTAGTGGGTCCCACCTGACAGGTCGTCTTCTTCCTCGCGCCAAACAGACGCAGCGGTGGAGCCCTCCAGCGAGCGTCACTGGAACGGCCTTCCTGGCCATCTCCCGACCTCAAACTCGCCGCCCCACCCTAACTCGGCCCGCAGAACACGTTGGGAGTGTCGCCGGCGGCCGTAGATCACCGGAAAGTGGTGTCTGGCGGCGGCACGGCCGCTAGGGTTCTGGCGATGTCGGAAACCTTCTACATCGCATAAAAAGGATCGGGAATTGCTCGGAGAGTATCGTGTCAGCTTGAGGATGTAGAAAATAAACGCCAAACCTCGTGAAAAGGCAGGCAACATCGAGCTCCACGGTGACCCGAGACGATTTTTCACCGGCGGTTAAGAAAGCGGCTAGAACTTCCTCATTTCTTGATGTTTTTGCTCGGTTCTTCATTGAAGAGGGGCGCTAGGAAGTAGGGAAGCTGTGTGCAAGCTTGCTTGAGCTCTAGAGGATCGTACAACGTGAATTTTGGGGTAGACCGAGCCCTACACGCTTGCACCATGTTTCGGGAACCTTTGAAATTCTTCACGCTCGGTCGATCATTTGCTATGAGGGTTGCAGCTACACGATCTGGGGAGTATAGCGCACCTTTTTCATGTAGAGGAGGGACGGTGAAGAGGGCCGTAGCTCGCTCTCCACGGTGACCAACTTTGGTTTCCGCCGGTGAGCTTCGGTTCTTCACGCCAACTGTTGATTTGCCCTATGACATGTGGGCCCAACTGTCCCCATTATCCCCTCAAATTTTTGTTCCCACAAATATGTCCTCACTTTGGAAAACAACTCCATTCAATTGTGGAAAAATTGGATCTGAAAGGAATTTGAAGAATTGGAGAAGTTTCAACCAAATCCATATTTGAATTTGAATTCGACACGACCCCACGGTCTTGTCGAGCCAGGATCACGCTGAGGGGTGCTGCGTTGCACGGCACCGGATAACACACATCAAAGGTACAAAGCGGAAGCAAAGTTTTATTACATAAACAGGTTTATGAACATTTTTACAACAAAATATGTTCAGTCTACACTCACGGGCATAGACTACGCATCGAGTTCATGTTCAGCCCGTGAACATGTCCCCGCTAGCACGCACGCACACTAACACGGCGGCGTGCACGGCTCCCACTCGACGGGGTTCCCCTCCTGGGGTTCCGTCTCCTCCTCAGGAGTCCCTTCCTCATAGAACCCTGCAAAAGCTTCAAACACAAGCAGTGAGCACGAAGGCTCAGCAAGACTGACCCGTCTCTCCTAAACATGGAACTTCTACATGAGGGGTGATAGGTACATGAGATAAAACAATTTGCAAAGGACTCGCCTAATTATTGGAACCTTACTTTCAAGTTTTAGCGGCAGGTTGTGGAGAACCTTACGCTAAGCCACATGAGAGAGCCGCAATCAAACAAGAAACGCATTTCTCTCATGTACTTTGCCCAAAGTGAAAAAGAACTTTAGTTACCTCTAGACTACAGCAAATCATTAACAATCAAAGTCCATCTTTCAATCAGCAACATTTTAACATGTAACTGGCCTGTTCTTTCTATGTCATGGTACAGTGAACAAGTGGTACTCACTGACCGCGAGGGACGGCGATTATAATCGATTTACACCTGCAGGGTTACCCGAATAGCCTGTCATGTACGCCCGTACTCGATGTTGCCTACAGCAAACATCACGGACATCGTACGCAACCACCTTTCGCCCGTCAGCCAAATATTGAACCGGTCCCATCGTCCCGAGCAAGAGGTCTCTGCATGCGCATCTCAGTCCGCCAGCCGATTTACACCTCAAGCTCTGAACCTACCCTCTGAACGACGGGCAATGCCTCAATACCCATCTACCCGAGTTACATCGGTTTCCCGGTTCCCATATAGCTGGTAGGTCTTCAGTACTGTTCTAGCTTGTTCAACAGGCCCGCACACGGCTCGGTCCTCAATCGACACAAGCGGAGCTATAGCACCCAGGCCCCAAAGTCCTCCTGCCCTTACTCTCCGCTCGGTCTCATTTTTCTTGCCATATGTATCATGTGCTATTTCTACCCGAGTCGAGTGCCTCTAGCCTATGCTCGCGAGTAGTTCCAACTACTCGACTTGTACCGAATCCTATACTATCCTAGCATTGCAGTAGCTAATTGGGGTTTTCAATCCTAATCCCAACCCAAGATTTTCTTGGCTATGCAATTGGGTTTTCAAACAAGACTCCAGTGCAAGAAATAATGATACTCAAGTAAGTGCTCAAAACAATAAAAATTTGTAAAAAGGTTAATGCAAACCGGAGCTTGCCTTGGTGCTATTGGTTGTAGGCTAGCTGCTCTTCCGGAGTGACGAAGTATAAGACTTCAGGTTCCTCCTCGACCTTAGCGACTACATGATATACAAGTATATGTGTTAATTAAATGTATTTGAGTTGAAGTTAAACTTGTAAAGATTATAAGTCTTACTATACAGACCCAATGACTCTGAAATTTTTACCGTGGTTTGGTTACAACGTAAACAGAAACTTGGCCAAGTTTTAGTTGCAGCAAAGCTCATTTGAGCTCTCCACAAATAATTATTTACTTGACTTTAATTGGAGCTCTTATGGTGTTCTAGGGATTATCATGGAGCAAGCAATGACTTTCTGAAAACTAGATTTTCAGAGGGTTCTCATGGAGTTGGTCTCACTTAATTTGAAGGTTCCTAGCTAAAGATATGAGCTAAACAATTTCAGAGAATTTCTGAAAATGCTTCTGGACATTTTCTATTTTCTCTGGAACAGTTTCATTAATCACACCATTAGGTGGATTAAATGAGCTCAGATGGATCTGAAATTTTTATGGTAGATCAGGGATATTTTGGTGAACATCCCAGCAAAACTTCAGAATTTTCCTCCAAAGGGTTCTCCAGTTAAAATTCTAAAAAGTTTAAACTTTGAAGAATTAATTCTGGAGAATTAGGGATTTTCATGAAGTGAAACTTGATTTGCTGGAAAACTCAGAGAGCTGAATCCAACAAAATTTTGTTCACTTGATCTGGTGTTTCCTAGGCAAAGTTATGAGGATTTGAAGTTTGAACTAAATCTGAAAATCGGGAAAAGTTCAAATCACTGCGCGTGGGACCTGGGGCTACGTGTCACCTCCTCATCGGACAACACACGTGGCTACAGAGTCTTTCGCGCGCAGCCGCATCCGATCCGTGCCACAGCAGATCCCGGTTTTAAAATATCTACCGCTGACAGCCGGGGTCCACCCCTTCGTCTACCTCCCGACTCCCGCGTTCGACCGCCGTGACGCCTCGCCGGCAGCCTCGGTGGTGCTCTAAACTTCATGATTCTGGCCGCCCCTGCTTAAATCCCCTCAGGGAACATGATTCTGGGCTGTGTTCGTCATGAAAACGGCCAGCACATGGTCGGCGACGAGCGGCGGCTTCGGAAAGACTTCGGCCGTGTCGGCCGACCTTCCTAGCACTCCAACCGACCGAGCAAACATCCGGGAAGCATCAGTGGTTCCTCAGGAACCTCGGCATGGGCTCAAAGCAGCTCGGGGAAGGGCCGAAGTAGGCTCCCACCGTGCGCCCGATGCTTCCTGCAGGATCCGGAGTCAGCAAGATTCGAAATACGCCGGGTACAGGGGTTCTCAGGCTAAGGGTTGTGAAGGCAACTTGTGCGCTACCTAGTCTAGTCTGTGTAGGAACAGATTGAGACTCTCTACACCTTCCTAGAGCGTGAATTTGACAGAACCGCACCCGAAGGTCGGTCTGTACCGAGAAAAGGGAAAACTGGAAATTCACCGCCCGCAATCAAGCCCTCGGGCTGTGGCTCGGGGGTGAGCAGCACCGGTCACCAACGCGTCCGTGGACGCCTTAGTTTTGGCGTGACAACCTCCTGGCTGGGCTGTCCACGGGAGCCCGAAGTGCGGCGGTTTTAGGTCACTGAACGGAACTCTCGGTATAGCCGAGATCACCCGAGTTCAGCCAATTTCTAGCGACGGGGAAGAAGAAACAAGGTTCATGGTAACTTGTCGTAGCTCTGGAGGGATTGGGGAGGCTGTGATCGTGGTTCTCCGATCGATCCTGAGTGGCGGAGGGAAGAATTATGGTGCTGTGTTCTTGCGAGGGGAAAAACGGCGAGGGCTTTGGCCGAGGCGTGGAGCGCCTTAAGAAGGGCTCGGAACCGACCTGCGCCCGTGCGTGGCCAAGCTACTGGTGGCGCGGCGGCCTCCCCTCGGTGGCGATCGCTGCTGAAGCCCGAAAACCCAAGTGAGAAAGTCTTCAGTCGGTTGAACCTCTTCAGTGGCTGACAGGTGGGTCCCACTCCCATTTTTAACCTCTGAACTTAACTCCATATTACTGTTGTAAACAGTAAGCCCTAAAATAGCCATGGTGATTTGAATTATTCACCCCTGAGCCATTTGAATTGGTTAGAATTCAAATTGGGTGTGGTCTGACTAAATTTCAGCACATGTTCAGTTTGAAATTCAAATAATGTTTGAATTTGCTACACTTAGCTCATGTCAAGATCAACTCCAAATGGAGTGAAAATTGGTGTGTGAGCTCACAAAAATATGCTGAGTAAGGATATGCCTCCCATTATTGAATTCATGGGATAAAAACAGTTTGAATTCGAATTTGAGTTCAAACTACCCTCTTTCTAGCTATACCCAAAAGTACCTCAAAAAGGTTTTGAATTTGGGTGAAACTTGGCATGGACATTACTAGCAAAGTGTAGGAGTTTTTCATATGTCCAGCCCCTAGATGATGCATGTGGGAAATGCCACTTTTGCATTGTGCGAGTTTGTTCTCTAAGGATCATATTGATAATGGTTACTTGCTCTTCAAATGTGTTCATCAACTTTCTTCAAATGAGGTGTGTGTGTGTGATGATGATGAACACTTTGAATGTGTCAGAAACTGAGGCCTTTAAAGAATTCCTATGCAATTTAAAGTCCATTCGAGAAATGGGTATGAAGCATTCCCAAAATTCATGTAACTTTGCCTACGTCCTAATTTGGACCTAAGGAATTCAAATATGAAATCTGATCTTTGATTTGGCTGCTGCAAATGAGATTTTTAACACAACAGTTTTAAAATCATTGTGTTACTTTCATTTGATTTTTTGAGTTGGACAAATTTGTCCCAAAATCTGATCTTAGCTTTCTCACATATGGGAACTTCCCACCTTGGTTTCAAATCCCTTTTGGTTCCAAGTTTTCAAATAAATATTTGAACTTGTGTGAAGAGAGCTCCCATGTGTATATCACATGTGAAAAAGTTTAAACGAGTCCCATTTTTCATACATATGAAACCAACTTTGTGCAAACATGAATTTCTTTGTATTCATATTTTGGGACCTTTACACGAGGCGGTAGAGCAATGGAGGCATGACGTTGACCATCTCGTCGCTGCCGCCATGAACTCTCCTGCCTATGGGAGACAGCCGGCTGAACCCTCGCAGGCCCAGTCGCGTACGCCGACGGTGGCCCGAGGGGTAGCAGCCCCACGCACGACGGCCACACCCGACCTCAGGGTCTAGTTGAACCGTCGCCTTGCGAGCGAGGATGGTTGCACCACCATCGAGCGACGTCGTGAGAGTCGTCACAATCTCGAAGAAGGGTACCGAACTCCAAGTGCGGTGCCGGCAGGCCGCACTCCCCTTGCCCCTGCCTCTCCGGGGGCAGTAGGAGGCTGCATGGCGCTTGCCCCACATCTTGGTATGGTGGTCTGGGCACCCATGTTGCAGACCCACCTGCCATAAAAATACGACGGGACAGTCAATCCCGCCGAGTTCCTGCAGATTTACTCCACCTCCATCCTAGCTGCTGGAGGGGATAAGGCCATCATGGCCAACTACTTCCCTGTGGCTCTGATCGGCACAGCCCGGCCATGGCTTATGAACCTTCCCTCAGGATCTATCACGTCCTGGGAATAGTTGTGCTGGAGGTTTACAGCCAACTTTGGGAGCTCCTACACGCGCCCCGGCACCGAGCTCGACCTCCATGCCATGCGTCAGCGTGATGGGGAGTCATTGCGATCCATCATCCAGTGGTTCTCCCAGGTCAGGAACACCATCCCCCACATCTCCAATGCCTCCGTCATCGTCGCCTTCCGGCAAGGCGTCCGTGACAAGAAGATGATTGAGAAGTTAGCCACGCATGACGTGCAAGAAGTCTCCGAGCTCTTCAGCCTAGCCAACATATGTGCCAGGGCGGCGGAAGACCGAGAATGGCACTCGCGACCCGCCTCCGCGGTGGGGAGTGCCGGAGAGGCTGCTGCTTCTTGCGGCAGCAAGAAGAACAAGACGGAAGACAAGAACAAGCTTCTGGCCGGGGCACACATTGCTGTTGAGCAGCGGCTGATGGGGGCCGAGCCCCGCGCCCTGACAAGCGTCCTTGGTCGTTGTCTGCCAGCGACGACAGCTAGTGCTGCCCTGTGCACAACACCGGCAGCCACAACGTTAGCGACTGCCGCGAGAACAAGAAGCTCGCGGAACGCTTCCGTGAGCTGCAACAGCAGCGGCTACGCCAAGACGGCACACCTTCCCGCCAATGGGAGGGCAAGCAAAAGGCCAAACCTGAGGCTGACGCTGAGCAGGGTATGGATTACCAAGACACCGAGAGGGCATTGAAAGCCATCTACGACCACTCTGACTCTGAATCCAGCGATCACACCGAGTGTCGCAAGATGCTCCATGCCTAACCAGGTGTACCCCCCTACGTCATGAGACAAGGAAAAATGCCCTCTTACACTGTTGTAAAGGATTGAGGTTGTCCTCCCACCAGAACACACCAAGGGCTCGCCCGACGTCCAGACATACGGCGAAGCCACGCAGGATCAGCTTCTGCATGTAGAAATCGACCTCGCCGACGAGGCAACATGGCTAGAGGCTGCTCGAAATGCCTACACCACAAAACGCTCCGGCAACAATATGCGCATAGTAAGCATCCCAAGGTAGGACCACCTAGTGCCTTGGCCAATGCTTTCTCGAGAAGGGGTGACAAACCTTCCCCCTAGCTGGAAGGGTCCCTTCCGACCAGTACAAGTATGCCGCTCCAGATGCACTCGCCTGGCCGCAGGGGATGGGTATCTCTACCCAGACCACAGGGCATAGAACACACCTGTAAGTTCTACCCTTAGCGCAGCGGTAGGATATTTTTTCTTTTTCTCTTTCTTGTTAGGGTATTATGGTGTCTAGGAACAGCGCTTAGAACAGCTAAGTCTCGGAGGGGTCCAGCTACTCTTGTCATCCGGGGCGGGTCGCTGCCTTCTTACACGGCCTGTTACCTCTTATTACCAGAAGGAAGCCAGAAATAAGAAAAGTTTATCCTACCCAGTGCACTTTATTTACAGTTTCTACTAGCTCATGCATATCAACTGTAAATGGCATGTCCGGATCCTGTCCTACACACTTGTCCTGGGATCCGTGTCACTGGAAGGTCTCCTTGCTGAAAGGTTAACGCCAGCGGAAGATCCAGGGTGTGTAGCCTGCTATGCCTAGTTCCGTACCCTTAGCATGCACACTCGGCCTCCCCAGCACTACAACTGAGTACATGGGGACGAGGAAGAACACGCTTACAGACAAGAAAAGTAACCGGACCCCGGACATTGCCCCAATACTTTTCGTGCTTTCTTTCCGTACCGCTCTGGCCGTGTGGCCAGTCACTTTTTCTTGTGTCCAACCGTAGCAAGAGCTGTGGTATCCTTGTACTGGCATGTCTACTTCAAGTACCTGTAGTGTACCCGGGGATACTGCTGTTGTCTCGTTGCTTGGGGGCCTTATGGCACCAAATGGTCCCTCCTTCGAAAATCTTACGCCAGCGGAAGGTCCAGGGGCGTAGCCTTCTATGCCTGGTTCCATACCCTTAGCATGCATACCCTGCCTCCCCAGCGCTACATCTCGGTACAAGGGAGTCGGACGGCTCATACCCCCGAACAATATCTTGACTGTGAGTTAAGGGATCTTAGGTTATATCATTGCCTGGGGGCCCTATGGCGCCTAACGGCCCTCCCCCGAAAAGCTTACGCCCGAAGGAGGTCCAGGGGCGTAGCCTGCTGTGACACCCAGTTCCGAAAATAGAACCAAGTGAATGCATATGTGTGCCCAGGATGTTCATCACACATACACATGTAATACACAAACTGAATTCAGAATATAACCATGAATAAATAGTGTTTAAGTACATTAATACAATGACTCAATGTCTCACTCATGAATATCTAACTTATTCTTGCAGCGGAAGACTCTAAACGATAGAGGAAAGTGACTAAAGACAGCAGGCTCCATCTTCAACTCCACAGGCATGTTGAGGGTAGTTCGCACACCTAGTACTCCACATGGTCCTCGAAGTACTCATCTCCTGTAGCTGATGTTTATGTGGTAATTCAAGGTTGAGTACATGTTGTACTCAGCAAGTGCGGGAAAAGTATGACATGTAGGTTACAAAAAGGTATGGAATAAAAAGGCTCATTGCAGCAAGCAAATTTTATTTCATAAACATGGTAAAAACAGGAACTAACTCTAGGTGAACCAAATCCCAATATAACCAAGTAAAACAGCAACATTCTTTCAGCATAATTCACCATTTATCAAGTCTCAACCAGCCATTAACCTTTCTCAAGTTCATCTCATACTCATAAATATTCATAGCCATCTCCTTTTCATATAACCGTAACCGAACTCAATGTCATAACTCAAAACAGTCCCAAAACAAATCCCCATGACCATACCATAACCATATAGAATAACCATCCCATGTTTTCCCTCTAATCATGGAAGTTGGCCAGGTGCTTGTGACCGGAAGCACGGCTATCATGACAGTTTTACACTCTGCAGAGGTGGCACCACTCTACCCACAAGTTCGTGATTTCGTCACCTGTCGGTGACTGCAAAACCTCCATTATACCAGTACACAACCGTCGATGTATGGCCAAGAGATCACAAAATAGCCTCTACAAAGGGGCTACTAGATGTATGGACTCACTGAGGTTTCACTGGCAGGCTCGAATCACCATTCTCCCACCCACGGGCCCCCTCTTGTGCCATGCAGTTCCCAAGGCAGTACTCCTCGACTCCCATTTCCCACGACATCCACGGTCCATAACAAGCTAGCGACACACCTAATTAATCAGCTAAGCTGCACCCATACTTGGCCTTGTGGTGGCACTGTTTTCCTGGCATATTCTTGCATGAATCAGTCAGATCTACGGCAAGTACCACCATCTCATCCAGCAAATTTCACGAACTAAACTTGCCTAGATCTCCCCAATTCCATGCCCATTAACATCATCAAGATCTCATCATCATTATTCATATGAGTGCAGTAGCTAGACATGCTTTATTTCAGCTTTCCGTATCCCGTAATTTAAGCGAAGCAAAAAGGAAAAACGACCATAACGGACTCATCAACTTTCCCGGCGATAAAGATGGTTAACAAAACCAGTAAAATCCTATAAAAGGGTGTCCCATCAAGTTGACTCAAGCATACGAGTTTTCGCAAACAAAACAGTTTCAAAACATGGGATCAATATGGTCAAGGGGCACTTTCCTTGCTCCCGTGGCTCTTGTTGATCAAACGTCTCGAAGTTTTGGTGCTGTAGTTTGTCGTAGATGGCCTCTTGAGCTTGTCCTTCTACTCATGACCACACACATACAAAATTTACAGCAATCAAACATCATGCACAAACTTTACTCAAGATGCAATGGGGTAGATGAATGCAAGTATAATCCTATGGTGCTGTTTTATTAAACCAGTTTGTATGTGTCCTTGCATGTTTTAACAGGCTTTCATGGGGTTTTATGATGAACAAGGGTGTAGGGATCAAGTGTGGATGTGGTGATGACCTTGACTCAAGATGTAGATCAATTCCAACGTCAAAAATCGATCAAAACACGATCTGTCTAGACGCAAAAGTTTCTGCTCGAAGGGGGGCGAAGAAAACGGATGCGTACAAAGAGCAGCGACGTCGTAGGATGGGTAACGGACACCTACCTCACTTACTTTTGGTGGCAGGGCCTTCCTTCTAGCAATGGAAGCAGTGGGGAATTTTTCTATGGAAAATTTTTGTAGGACAGATCGTCGGGCTTCTTCTCCGGCGACGGCAGGGCTTGACGGCGGCCAAATTCCAGAAAGGGGGGGGGGACTTGGCGACTTGGCAGCAAGGAAGGGGGCTTGGAAGAAGGGGGGGACGACCAAAAGAGAGAGGGGTCGGCCAAGGGGGTGGGGGTTATATTTAAAAGGGGGGAAAGGAGAGTCTTACTCCAATTTGAGCTCAAATAAGTGTCCTATTCAATTTCCTTTTGGATCTTAACAAACTTATCTATTGTGGTGCGGCAGCCTTGGGGATTTTATCCCCAAAATGTGGGGAAAATTCCCTTTTTTGGGAATTGGGGGATTTAGAAATTTTGGGGGAAATTTGGGAATGGCTCATTTCAGCTATCTTTTTCCCATTCCTCACCATTTCTATCTCTCATTCTCCATTTCTACATTCCCCTCTCCATTTCTATGTCCTATTCTCCATTTCTACATTCCCCTCTCCATTTCTATGCCCCATTCTCCATTTCTACATTGCCCTTCTCCGTTTCTATGCCCCAGTCTCCATTTCTATATTCACTTCTCCATTTCTACTTCTTTTATAATGTTTCTCTACATGAAAAATGTATGCAATGCATGGAGAATTTGAGGGTATTACAAACCTACCCCCTTAAACTGAATCTCACCCTCGAGATTCGATAGAGTGGAGAATAGATGAGGGAATTCTGCCTTGAAATCTTCCTCACGCTCCCATGTAGTCTCGGCTTCCGTGTGATGGATACACTATACCTTGCACCAACGGATTACTTTGTTCCTCATGACCCTTTCCTTCACATCCAAAATTTTGACGGGGTGTTCTGCATAGGTCAGATCCTCTAGAAGCTCGAGCTCATACATCGGTACTTGTTCTTCCGGTACTCTTAAGCACTTCTTGAGTTGCGATACGTTAAACACGTCATGCACGTCGGAAAGGTTCATTGGCAGCTCTAGTTGATAGGCTACCTCTCCTCGCTTGCCCAAAATCTTGAATGGCCCGATGTAGCGAGGTGCTAATTTGCCTTTGATGTTGAACCATCGTTGGCCTCAGATAGGCAATACTTTAAGATACACAAAGTCTCCCACTTCGAAGGTCAATCTCCTTCACCTATTATCCACATAACCTTTTTGTCGTGACTGAGCAGCCTTCATGTTTTCTCGTATCGTTTGGACTTTCTTCTCGGCATCTTGCAGCACTTCGGGTCCACACACTTGGCTCTCTCCGGTCTCATTCCAGAACAGCGGTGTTCTACACCGTCTACCATACAATGCTTCGAAAGGTGACATCTTCAAGCTGGCTTGGTAGCTGTTGTTGTATGAGAATTCAGCGTACGGCAGGTCCCTATCCCAACTATGCCCATGTTTCAAGGCACAATCTCTCAACATGTCTTCCAAAATTTGATTTGTCCTCTCAGTTTGCCCGTCGGTTTGCAGGTGATAAGCGGAGCTGAAATTCAGTCGTGTACCCATGGCTTTATGCAGCTTCTTCCAGAAACCTAAATGTGAATTGAGAACCCCGATCTTAAACTATCCTCTTCGGAACTCCATGGTGACACACGATTTGCTCCATATACAGCTCGGCTAGTTGTGCAACGCTGTACTTGGTTTTAACAGGAAGGAAATGGGCTGTTTTTGTCAATCGGTCCATGATAACCCAAATAGAGTCGTAACCCGATTGAGAACATGGCAATCCGATGATGAAATCCATGCTGAAGTCTTCCCATTTCCACTCGGGTACTTTCAATGGCTGCAACAGTCCAGCAGGCCTTTGATGTTCGGCCTTCACCCGTTGGAACGTATCGCATAAGGCAACATATTCAGCTAATTCACTTTTCATACCATCCCACCAATAGCAAGTTTTCAGGTCCTTGTACATCTTTGTACATCCGGGGTGTATGGAATAAGGTGAGTCATGTGTCTCCTTTAATATCGTGTCGCAGATGTGCTTCACGTTAGGCACACAAATCCTTTTCCCTAACCAAAGCGTGTCTTTCTCATCTTCCTTGAAACCCTTTTCTATGCCTTGTTGGATTCTTTCCTTGATTTCCTTGATTTCCTCATCCGTCTCTTGGCCATCCCGTATCTCTTGTTCCAGCAAGGAGTTCCATTCTATCACTTCCATCTCGTTCAAGAACCCGAGATATAACCGTTCGAACTCCTTGCGCAGCTCGGGTGGCAGCTCCCGAACCATGAGTTGGTGTCATGCTCTCCTTCGGCTCAATGCATCAGCTACTACGTTGGCCTTTCCGGGGTGATAGTTGATTCCAACATCGTAATCCTTGATGAGTTCCAACCATCGACGTTGTCTCAAATTCAGATCCATTCACGTGAATATATACTTGAGGCTTTTGTGATCCGTATATATCTCACATCGGTGACCAAGGATATAATGCCTCCAAATCTTCAAGGCATGTACCACGGCTGCAAGTTCCAAGTCATGTGTGGGGTAATTCAGCTCATCTTTCTTTAGTTGTCTCGATGCATAGGCTACCACTTGTCCTTCTTGCATGAGCACACATCCAAGCCCTTGTCTTGATGCGTCACAATATATGTCGAAACTTTTGCTCACGTCCGGAAATACCAAAACTGGCGCTGTGGTTAGTCTCTTCTTTAGCTCCTCAAAGCTTTCTTGACACGCTGGTGTCCACTGAAATGCTTTCCCTTTCATTAGCAATTCAGTCATAGGCTTCGCTATTTTGGAGAAATCCTTGATGAACCGGCGGTAGTATCCAGCCATCCAAGGGAAACTCCGAATATCTCTTACATTCTGTGGTTGATTCCACTTCAAAACATCTCCCACTTTTCCGGGATCAACCAATACTCCTCCTTCGGATATGATGTGGCCTAGGAACGATATCTCCTTTAGCCAAAATTGACACTTGCTGAACTTAGCACACAATTGATGCTCTTGCAGTTTCTGCAATGTCAATCTCAAGTGTTCTTCGTGTTCTTCCTTGCTTTTCGAATACACCATGATGTCGTTGATGAAAACCACGACGAACATATCCATGTACTCCATGAAGACCTTATTCATGAGGTACATAAAGTATGTGGGTGCATACGTCAACCCAAAAGACATAACGGTATGGTCATATGAACCATACCGTGTTCGAATTGCAGTCTTGGGTATGTTGGAGGGCTTAATCTTCATCTGGAAATATCCCGACCGAAGATCAACCTTGGAGAAAATTTGGGCACCTTTCATTTGGTCGAATAAGTCCTCTATACGGGGCAGCGGGTATTTATTCTTGATCATCACCTCATTGAGAGACCTATAATCCACACACATCCTTTGGATCCCATCCTTCTTGTCTATGAAGAGCACGGGGGCTCCCCATGGTGACGAGCTTGGGCGTATAAAACCCTTTTCAAGCTGCTCCTGAATTTGCTTCTTGAGCTCCACTAGTTCATTAGCGGGCATCCTATACGGCCCCTTTGATATAGGTGCAGTTCTGGATACTAAATCAATAGCAAATTCAAGGTCCTGGTCAGGTGTCATACCTGGAAGTTCTTCCAGGAACACATTTGAATATTCTTGAACCACCGTAATGCTTTCCAATGTTGCTTCTTCGACGTGGTTCAGCGCTGCCTTCTCGGTTGCCAGTTGGGCTGCCTCAAGCTCAATACGAGTACCGTGCTCACTTGTCAACTGCACGATCCTCTCAGCATATTGAATCACTCTGTTGTGCTTCCTTAGCCAATCCATTCCAAGTATTATGTCAATTGTAAAGGCCTCAGTTTTTTACACATGTTTAAAGTGTTCATCACCACACAACACACCTCATTTGAAGAAAGTTGATGAACACATTTGAAGAGCAAGTAACCATTATCAACATGCTCATTAGAGAATAAACTCACAAAATGCAAAAGTGGTATTTCCCACATGCATCTCTAGGGGCTGGGCATATGAAAACTCCTACACCTTGCTAGTAATGTCCATGCCAAGTTTCATCCAAATTCAAAACCTTTTTGAGGTCCTTTTGGGTATAGCTAGAAAAAGTGTAGTTTGAACCCAAATTCAAATTCAAACTGTTTTTATCCCATGGATTCAAAAGTGGGAGGCATATTCTTATTCAGCACATTTTTGTGAGCTCACACACCAATTTTCACTCCATTTGGAGTTGATCTTGACATGAGCTAAGGGTAGCAAATTCAAACTTTATTTGGATTTCAAACTGAACATGTGCTGAAATTTGGTCAAACCAAACCCAATTTGAATTCTAACCAATTCAAATGGCTCAGGGATAGAAAATTCAAATCACCATGGGCTTTGTGAGGACTACTGTTTACAACAGTAATATGGAGTTATGTTCAGAGGTCAAAAGGGAAAATGGGACCCACATGTCAGCCACTGGAGAGAATTCTACCGACTGAAGACTGAATCCGGTTACTCGCGCCCGACCGAGCTGCCGCCATGGCGAAGAAAAGGCGAGGACAGCAGCTGCTTGCTGCCCTCGGCCGATGAACCGCCTCTGGGGGCCTTATCCACGCGCCCGAGCGGTCGCTGGGGGTTTTCACCGCTGCCCCGACGCATCCCTGCCCAGAAAACTGAAGCTCCTCGCCGCCCGGTTGAATTCTTGGCTCCTCATCGCCCAGCCGATCCAGTGATCCTCCCGGCGATCTGAGACCAGCACCAGGTGCGCCAAGCCATCTTCAACACCCTCGCCTCAGTTCCAGGCCCGGAGCAGTCCTCCCAGAGCTCCACCGCGACGACCTTTTCTCTGCCGGGTCAGCTCGAGCCGCCACCGTGGGAACGATCCGTTCGGCCACCACAGCCCACCGTTCACCGAGCTGTGAACAGCAAAAAGGCTCGCCTTCAGTCCCTCTTTCATTCTCGCGAGCTCCGGCGGCATGACAAAGACTGCTCACGCCGGAATTTCATGTTTTCGCGACGGTGTGCAAAAATGGAGTCTGCACTGATCCGCAAAATTCGTAATCCACACTGCACCACTCATCCTCTCGTGGAGAGGATCACTTCTAGGTGCCCGTACGAGTCCATACAAGCAGGAACCACGAAGAACCGTCGAGGGAAACCACTGTTCTTCTAGTTTTAGTAGAAATCCAGATTTCTGGCCTAGGTCGCACGGTGAGAGCCCAACACAACCCTTCCCGAGCTCCGCGGAGCTCATGTCGACCTTTCCTAATGTCCACTGATGCTTCCCGGCCGTTTGCTCGATCGATTGGGGTGCTAGGGAGGTCGGCCGACACGGCCGAAGTTCTCTTGAGGCTGCCGCTTGTCACCGACCATGTACCGGCCATTTTCATGACGAACTGAGCCCGGAATCATGCTCCCTGAGTGGAAGTAGGCAGGGGCAGCCAGAATCTTGAAGTTTGGAGCACCACAGAGGCTGCCGGCGAGCTCTCCGGCGAGGTGTCGTGGCGGCAGAGCGCGGGTGGCGAGAGGTAGACAAAGGGGTGGGTCCCGGCTGTCAGCGGCTTGGATTTCAAATCAGGATCGGTCTGCGGCTCGGATCTGGTGTGCTGGCACGCAAAAACTCCGTGGACCCCGGTGTGCCATCGCCTCAGCGCCCGACACGTGTACCGTGGACCCACCGGCAGATTTGAACTTTTCCCCGATTTTCAGAATTCATTGAAACTTCAAATCCTCATAACTTTGGCTAGGAAGCTCCAAATCGAGTGAACCAGTTGGATTCATCTCTCTGAGTTCTTTCCAGCAAATCAAGTTTCACTTCTTGAAAATCCCTATTTCTCCTGAATTAATTCCTCAAAATTTAAACTGTTTGGAATTTTAACTGGAGAATACTTTGGGGGAAAATTCTGAAATTGTGCTGGGATGTTCACCAAAATATCCCTGAATTAACATAAAAATTTCAGATCCATTTGAGCTCATTTGATCCACCTATTAGTGTGATTAAGAAAACTGTTCCAGAGAAAATAGAAAATGTTCAGAAACATTTTCAGAATTTTCTCTGAAATTGTTAGCTCATATCTCTAGCTAGGAACCTTCAAATTAAGTGAGACCAACTCCATTAGAACCATTGGAAAATCTAGTTTTCAGAAAGTCATGGCTTGCTCCATGAAAATCCCTAGAACACCCTAAGAGTTCCAATTAAGGTCAAGGACATAATTATTTGTGGAGAGTTCAAATGAGCTTTGCTGCAACTAAAACTTGACCAAGTCTCTTTTTAGGTTGTAACCAAGCCACAGAAAAATTTCAGAGTCATTAAGTCTGTCTAGTAAGACTTACAACCTTCACAAGTTTAAATTCGATTCAAATGCATTTAAATTGATACATGTACTTGTATCTCATGTAGTCGCTAAGGTCGAGGAGGAACCCGAAGTCTTAGACTTCGTTACTCCGGAGGAGCAGCTAGCCTACAACCAAGAGCAGCAAGGCAAGCTCTGGTTTGCATTAACCTTTTTACAAATTTCTATTGTTTTGTGAACTTACTTGAGTACCATTAATTCTTGCAATAGAGTCTTGTGTGAAAACCCAAATGCATAGACAAGAAAACCATGGGTTGGGATTAGGATTGAAAACCCCGTTAGCTAATGCAACGCTAAGATAGTGTAGGACTAAGTACAAGTCGAGTAGTTGGAACTACTCGCGAGCATAGGCTAGAGGCACTCGACTCGGGTAGAGATAGCACATGATACACATGGCAAGAAAAATGAGACCGAGCGGAGAGTAAGGGCAGCAGGACTTTGGGGCCTGTGTGCTATAGCTCCGCTTGTGTCGATTGAGGACCGAGCCATGTGCGGGCCTGTTGAACAAGCTAGAACAGTACCGAAGACCTACCGGCTATATGGGAACCGGGAAACTGATGTAACTCGAGTAGCTGGGTATTGAGGCATTGCCCGTCGTTCAGAGGGTAGGTTGAGAGCTTGAGGTGTAAATCGTCTGGCGGCACTGAGATGCGCGTGCAGAGACCTCTTGCTCGGGACGATGGGACCGGTTCAATATTTGGCTGACTGGTGAAAGGTTGTTGCGTATGGTGTCCGTGATGGTTGTTGTAGGCAACGTCGAGTACGGGCGTACATGATGGGTTGTTCGGGTAACCCAGCAGGTGCAAATCGATTATAATCGCCGTCCCTCACGGTCAGTGAGTACCACTTGTTCACTGTACCGTGGCGTAGAAAGAACAGGCTAGTTACATGTCAAAATGTTGCTGATTGAAAGATGAACTTTGATTGTTAATGATTTGTTGTAGTTTAGAGCTAACTAAAGTTCTTTTCAACTTTGGGCAAAGTACATGAGAGAAATGTGTTTCTTGTTTGATTGCGGCTCTCTCATGTGCCTTAGCGTAAGGTTCTCCACAACCTGCTGCTAAAACTTAAAAGTAAGGTTCCACAAATTAGGCGAGTCCTTGCAACTTGTTTTATCTCATGTACCTATCACCCCTCATGTAGAAGTTCCATGTTTAGGGGAGAGACGGGTCAGTCTTGCTGAGCCTTCGTGCTCACTGCTTGTGTTTGAAGCTTTTGCAGGGTTCTATGAGGAAGGGACTCCCGAAGAGGAGACGGAACCCCAGGAGGGGAACCCCGTCGAATGGGAGTCATGCACGCTGCCGTGTTAGTGTGCGTGTGTGCTAGCAAGGACACGTTCACGGGCTGAATGTGAACTTGATGCGTAGTCTACGCCCGTGAGTGTAGACTGAACATATTTTGTTGTAAAAATGTTCATAAACCCGTTTATGTAATAAAATTTTGCTTCCGCTTTGTACCTTGTTGTGTGTTATTCGGTGCTGTGCAATGCAGCACCCCTCAGCATGATCCTGGCTCGACAAGACCTTGGGGGTCAGGTCAGCGTTGGTATCAGAGCTCGCTTGAGGTTTAACACACTAAAAAGGTCGTCTTTTTCAAAAAATCCAGTGAGGAACGAGTTAGTAGCCCATATAAGGATGTTATTAGTGTATAGAAAGTGGCATACTAACCAAATTGCTTATGTCGGAAAATCATGCATCTCAGGACGCTTTATGTCTTGGGGGGTGCACGTAAGCGCTGTCCACCAGTGCGCACGAGCTGAAGGGTGGAGCCCCACGGGTGGCAGGTAACCCGACCCGCTTTAATATCCTCTACGACTCTTCATATCGTTTGGGGTATTCGAGCAACGTCTGTCCCTGGCGTGTGTGGTGCAATTTGGGAGACCCCATCACGTGGTCAATAACGTGAACACGTAGCTCAAGGCGTGTTTGGCTTGAGAACATCCGGGCGAGTGATGACGGCCGGGTGTACGAACTGTATGGATACCGGGCTCGGTGTGCAGCCGAGTCTGACGATTGTGTTAGCTATCTGCAGGTAGTCTAACCACGAAACGGTAGATGTGTAGCATCTGTGTGCGAGTGACATTTAGTTCCACTGAACTAACGAAGCCGGCTAAGTCCGGTATAGGTTTTCTTTGTGAGGACGTAGTACCGACATGCTTTGGGGACGCATCGACGTCACACTCCACTAAATGAACAACTTCATTGTAAAACTTGAAAGTTTTGATCCATAGCACTAAAACCTGATATAACTTCTTTCCTTAATCAGGACATTCAAAGTTAACAAGTTTTCAACTTATAAGCTAGTAAGGACAGAGTACCCTGTTTTCAGCTGATAGAAGGCTGAAGTTAATCAGAGGTTAGAGGTTGAGTTCTTTCGAGGTTGGGGTCATATGATACATTTCTGGAAGGCTTTGGAAGAGTTTTACAACTCTTATGTTGAGGTCCCGAGGTGTTTCAACCCTTAACCAATTGAAAAATGCAGTAGAGTTGAAACTGTCCAGAAAACAGGGCAGAGCAAACACTTTCTGTAAACTCTCTGTAAATTGAGCAATACTTCCTGCATAAAAATCTAAAAATAGAAAATGAGGTAGTTCTGAAAAGTTCATGATATGAGTAACAAATTTGTAACAGAAAGTTTTGTCAGATTGGGAGCATAATTAACTGGAATTCTTGGATCAAATCAGTACCTAAAGCAGGGAGGTGCTGTCCAATTTTCTCCAGAAATTCTGTTAACTTTGACGTCTCATAACTTTTGAACCAGGACAAATCTTAGGCCAAGGAAATACTTCATGGAAAGCTATTGAAGTTAGCTTTAACTTTGATGTTGAGCTCCAGGATTTGTTTTGCCTTTAGCAAGGTCTAAATCAGGTTGAAATGGAAACTGGTCAGGGCTGTCATATTGGACAGCAGATCAACAGTCAAATTTGTTTAAGTTTGAACTATGTTTCCAAGTTTTGTGGGTTCAATGACATGTTTTATGTTATAACTCAATGGTTTACTGTCCAAATAAATATTTGACATTTCTCAAATATATTTTTACAGATGACAGCGGATAAACAGTTCGAGAATGGGTGGGTGGAATCTCACTGTTCTCGCCACAGCGGCTATCCGGAAGCATTGAGGCAGATGCTTCAATATTTCGGGTACAACCAGATGCCACAGTACTTCGCCAAGGAAGAAGGCGAGGAGGGGAAAAAGACGTGGACAATCCATGTCGAGGTTCCTGCAGGACATACGCCACCCGGGTGGGCGCCGTTCACGTCACGGTGAGAGGTAGACAACCCGAGGGAATGTGGCAAGTGGCAGCACGTGACACTATGTCACGTTTCTGCCAGCTACAAGTGAGAGCGATGGAGGGCACTCCATACGCGCTCGTTCCGGTGGAGGGACAGGCTCATCATGTGTGGGAAGGGAGGTACCGGGAGGCAGCCAATCCGGGTTGCCCAAGGTACAGCCCCGCGGAGGCAAGCCT
Organism: Neostapfia colusana; assembly: GCA_030760725.1. Classification (NCBI taxonomy): domain Eukaryota; kingdom Viridiplantae; phylum Streptophyta; class Magnoliopsida; order Poales; family Poaceae; genus Neostapfia; species Neostapfia colusana. Next base: position 32,897,605 of record JASWHV010000009.1, on the reverse strand, counting down.
TAGCCTCCAGATGAGGGCGGGAAATGCCGTGATGGACAGCCAAGCTGTTCATACGGAGCATCTCGCCGCTAAGCTCAAGGAAAGCATCAGCCGCAGAGACCGTTTCGAGAGTGCTCACAGCGCACTCCGCAATGTGCTCCTTCCGACGATTAAGCGACTGAACGAACAGCATAATCAGTTGCATCATCTGAAGAAGGCGAAGAAGAAGAGCCGTGTCGACATCGCGGCGTCGCAAGAACTGGTGCAGACTCTAACCCAGCAGAATGAGGTCCTTACACAAGAGCGGGACGACGCTATTGAGGAAGGGTAAGGCTGGGAAGAAGACTACAACCAAGCCATGGACGAGGTGCATGCATTGCAGGACCTCGTACCTCCGGTATTGGGCATACCGGTGGTCTTGGGTCTTCCTGCAATGGGAGAACCCGAGATGGGTGAAGAGGTTGTAGATCCGGAGCCACCAGCAGAGGTACCGGAGGAGGACGACCCGCAGGAGGTCGAGTTCTACTCCAAGTAGGGGGTTACGGTTGCCGAGTAGGGCAGCTAGAGTAGTGTAAACCAAACTTTTGTAATCGGTGACATGTCGTTTAGGCAGTAGCGTATGTATAGGTAGTGACGACATGAGCACGACTTCTCAGAGACCCAAGAATAATGTATCTTGTATAAAGTTCATTCTTTATCAATATATGTGGATGTTGTGCAAATTATTCATGCGTCACTTCAATACCTACTGTTGCATATGGAATTTAAGTCTGACATGTACTGATCGCTGCTGTGTTGAATTTCAGAATGACTCGTACTCGTGCCAATCCAGACGTTGGGGGTTCTAGTCAAGGGGGAGAAACCTCCCAACAGCCTCCCGAGGACTCCTCAGGACAGCAGCAGCAACAGCAGCAACAACAACAGCAAACACCGCCACCGCCAACGGTTACATTGGCCGACATCATTGCAGCAATGGCGGGTTCTCATAAGCAGCACACGGAGTTTCTGCAGACCCTTATTACAAATACGTCTCGACCAGAGAGGCGTCAAGATCGTGAGGAGCGCCAACAGAGCTCCTACTCCGACTTCCTAGCAACTCATCCCCCGGTATTCTCAAGGGCAGATGAACCCCTCGATGCGGACAACTGGCTCCGTACGATAGAGATGAAGTTCGGGCTGCTCCAACTAAGTGAGCAGTGCAATACTCAGTTCGCGGTCCAACAGCTCCAGGGATCCGTGAGCGCATGGTGGGCGAACTACTGTGCTTCACAGCCCACTGACCGAGTTATGATCTGGGCAGAGTTCCGGACGGCCTTCAGGGCCTATCATATATCGCCGGGTCTCATGAAGAGGAAGACGCAGGAGTTTCTACACCTGCAGCAAGGGAGCCGGAACGCGCTGGAATACTCCAGGGCGTTTGATGATCTCACGCTCTACGCGTCGTATCACGCCGATACTGACGAAAAGCGGCGGGACCACTTATACCAGGAGCTTAATCCGCTCCTGAATGACAAACTGGCGATGTTCAATCGCGGCAGCCTCAACGACATAATTGATGCTGCGATTGTTCAGGAGGACTCCGGCAAGGAGTTAGCGGCGGCGGAGAGAAAGCGAAGCGCGCCGCAAAGCAGCGGAGAAGGAGGCGGTCCTTCTCAGAAATTTCGGATGGTGAATCGCCCACCATCAGGTCCATGCTGGCAGCTACCACAGAGGTCGATGCCATTCCGCTGTCAGTCGTGTTCTTCACTATAAGGGCCTCAGTTTTTGACACACATTTGCAGTGTTCATCACCACACCACACACCTCATTTGAGGAAGAATGATGAACACAAATGAAGAGCAAGTAACAATTATCAACATGCTCATTAGAGAACAAACTTACACATTGCAAAAGTGGTATTTCCACATGTGATATAGATGGGCTGGACATATGAAAACTCCTACACTTTACTAAGGATGTCCATGCCAAGTTTCACCTAAATTCAAAACCTTTTTGAGGTCAGTTTGGGTATAGTTAGGAAGAGGGCAGTCTGAAACCATATTCAAATTCAAACTGTTTTTATCCCATGAATTTAAAAGTGGAAGGCATATTCTTACTCAGCACATTTTTGTGAGATCACACACCAATTTTCACTCCATTTGGAGTTGATCTTGACATGAGCTAAGGGGGGAGAAATTCAAACTTTATTTGAATTTCAAACTGAACTTGTGCTGAAATTCATTCAAACCAAACCTCATTTGAACTTTCATCAATTCAAATGGCTCATGGGTGAATAATTTGAATTGCCAAGGGTAGTATGGGGTTCACTGTTTACAACAGTGATTAGGAGTAAATTTCAGAGGTTAAAACTGGAGGTGGGACCCACATGTCAGCCACTGCTCAGATCAAACCGACTGAGACTTTTTCACTCGGGTCGCCGAGCCGCAGCGGTGATCGCCACCGAGGCCAGCCGCAGCGCCACCAGCTGCTTGCCCACGCGCGGGCATGAGGCGGTGCAGAGCCTTATTAAGGCGCCTGCCCCCTCCTCGGCCGAGGTACCGCCGTTCTTCCCCGCAAGAACTCAGCGCCGGCCGAAAACTTCCGCAGCTCGGACTTGATCGGAGGACGCCGATCGCAGCTCCCTCCTTCCACTCCAGAGCCCCAGCAAGGTACTAGAGACCTTCCTCCGTCCTTCCCGTTGCTAGAATTCGGTTGAAACCGATTGATATCGGCTGTGCCGAAAGATCAAATTCGGGACTTGGAACCGCCGCACCTCGGGCTCTCGTGGACAGCCCAACCAAGGCGTTGTCACGCCCGAGCCAAGGCACCCTTGGACGCGCAGGTGACCGGTGCTGCTCATCCCCGAGCCACAGCTCGAGTGGTTGCTCACCGGCGGCGAATTTCCACTTTTCCCCTTTCTGTGTGCAGAACGACCTTCGGGTACGATTCTGTTTAATTCGTGCTCTAGAAAGGATTAGAGGGCCTCAGGCCGCTCTCACACGAGCTAGACACGGTAACGCACAAGTTGCCTTCACAACTCTGGGCCGGAGAACCTCTGTGCCCGGCGTAATTTGAGGTCTACTAATGGCGGAACGAACTGGCGGCATCGGGCGCACGGTGAGGACCTATTTCGGGCCTTCCCCGAGCTGCCTCGAGCTCATGTCGACCTTTTCTGAGGTCCACTGATGCTCCCCGACCGATTTCCCAAGTAGCTGAGGTGCTAGAGAAGTCAGCCGACATGGCCGAAGTCATTCCGAGGTGGCGGCTCGTCGCCGACCATGCTCCGGCCGTTGTCATGAGCAGCTGACCCTCGGATCCTGTTCCCTGAGTAAAAGTAGGCAGGGGCGGCCAGAATCGAGAAGTTTGGAGCTGTACAGCAGCCGGCGGCGAGCTCTCCGGCGAGATCCCTTGGCGGCGGGGCGAGGGTGTCGCGAGGTTGAAGAAGGGGGTGGACCCCAGCTGTCAGTGGGAGATATTTTGAATCGGGATCCGGCTGCGGCCGGAATCGGGTGTGCTGGCGCGTAAAATCATTGTGGGCCGCGGTGTGCTGTCGCCTCGGCGTGCGACGCGTGTCCCCTGGGCCCACGTGCGAGTTTAAACTTTTCCCCGATTTTCAGATTTCCTTCAAACTTCAAATCCTCATAACTTTGGCTAGAAAGCTCCAAATTGAGTGAACCAAATTTTGCTGGATTCAGCTCTCTGAGTACTTTCCAGAAAATCAAGTTTCACTTCATGAAATTCCATATTTCTCTAGAATTAATTCCTCAAAATTTAAACTGTTAGAAATTTTAACTGGAAGATCCTTTGGGGGAAAATCCTGAAATTTTGCTGGGATGTTCACCAAAATGTCCCTGAACCACCATAAAAATTTCAGATCCATTTGAGCTCATCTGATCCACCTAATGATGTGATTAGTGAAACTGTTCCAGAGAAAATAGAAAATGTTCAGAAACATTTTCAGAATTTTCTCTGAAATTGTTTAGCTCATATCTTTAGTTAGGGACTTCCAAATTAAGTGAGACCAAGCCCATTAGAACCCTATGAAAATCCAGTTTTCAGAAAGACATAGTTTGTTTCATGAAAATTCCTAGAACACCCTAAGAGTTCCAATTAAGGTCAAGGACATAATTAATTGTGGAGGGCTCAAATGAGCTTTGCTGCAACTAAAACTTGACCAAGTCTCTGTTTAGGTTGTAACCAAGCCATAGTAAAAGTTTCACAGTCATTAGGTCTGTCTAGCAAGGGTTATAGACTTCACAACTTCAAAGTTAATACAAATGCATTTAAATTGATACATATGTTTCTTATATCATGTAGTCGCTAAGGTCGAGGAGGAACCCGAAGTCCTAGACTTCGTTACTCCGGAGGAACAGCTAGCCTACGACCAAGAGCAGCAAGGCAAGCTCCGGTTTGCATTAATTTTTTTTACAAATGTTTATTGTTTTGACATCTTTGAATATTGTGGTGATTCTTTGCATTAGAGTCTTGATTGGAAACCCAACTGCATAGCCAAGAAAACCATGGGTTGGGGTTTAGGATTGAAAACCTCGTTAGCCACTGCATTGCTAAGATAGAGTAGGATTCGGTACAAGTCGAGTAGTTGGAACTACTCGCGAGCATAGGCTAGAGGCACTCGACTCGGGTAGTGTTAGCACATGAAACACATGGCAAGAAGATGAGACCAAGCGGAGGGTAAGGGCAGCAGGACTTTGGGGCCTGTGTGCTGTAGCTCCGCTTGTGTCGGTTGAGGACCGAGCCGTGTGTGGGCCTGTTGAACAAGCTAGAACAGTACCGAAGACCTACCGGCTATATGGGAACCGGGAAACTGATGTAACACGGGTAGCTGGGTGTTGAGGCATAGCTGGTCGTTCAGAGGGTAGGTTGAGAGCTCGAGGTGTAAATCGGCTGGCGGCACTGAGATGCGCGTGCAGAGACCTCTTGCTCGGGACGATTGGACCGGTTCAACATTTGGCTAACGGGTGAAAGGTAGTCGCGTACGGCGTCCGTGATGGTTGTTGTAGGCAACATCGAGTACGGGCGTATGTGACGGGTTGTTCGGGTAACCCTGCAGGTGTAAATCGATTATAATCGCCGTCCCTCGCGGTCAGTGAGTACCACTTGTTCACTGTACCGTGACGTAGAAAGAACAGGCTAGTCACATGTTAAAATGTTGCTGATTGAAAGCTGGACATTGATTGTTAATGATGTGCTGTAGTTTAGAGCTAACTAAAGTTCTTTTCAACTTTGGGCAAAGTACATGAGAGAAATGCGGTTCTTGTTTGATTGCGGCTCTCTCATGTGCCTTAGCGTAAGGTTCTCCACAACCTGCTGCTAAAACTTGAAAGTAAGGTTCTACTAATTAGGCGAGTCCTTGCAACTGATTTTTACCTCATGTAACCCATTACCCTCATGTAGAAGTTCCATGTTTAGGTGAGACGGGTCGGACTTGCTGAGCCTTCGTGCTCACTGCTTGGGTTTGAAGCTTCTGCAGGGTTCTATGAGGAAGGGACTCCCGAAGAGGAGACGGAACCCCAGGAGGGGAACCCCGTCGAGTGGGAGTCGTGCACGCCGCAGAGTTAGTGTGCGTGTGTGCTAGCAAGGACACGTTCGAGGGCTGAACGTGCACTTGATTCTTAGTCTACGCCCGCGAGTGTAGACTGAACTTACTTTGATGTAAACATGTCCATAAACTTGTTTATGTAATAAAAATTCCGCTTCTGCTTTGTACCTTTGACGTGTGTTATACGGTGCTGTGCAATGCAGCACCCCTCAGTGTGATCCTGGCTCGACAGGACCAATGGGGTCGTGTCAGCGTGGTATCAGAGCTCGCTTGAGGTTTAACACAGTACAAAGGTCTTCTTTTTCAAAAATCCAGTGAGGAACGAGTTAGTAGCCCGTATAAGGATGTTATTAGTATATAGAAAGTGGCTTATTAAGCTATTTGTTATGTCGGAAAATCGTGCATCTCAGGACGTTCATGTCTTGGGGGGTGCACGTAAGCGCTGTCCACCAGTGCGCACAAGCTGAAGGATGGAGCCCCACGGGTGGCAGGTAACCAGACCCGCTTTGATATCCTCTACGACACTTCTTGTCGTTTGGGGTATTCGAGAAACGTCTGTCCCGGGCATGCGTGGTGCAACTTGGGAGACCCCGTCACGTGGTCTGAAACGTGAACACGTAACTCAAGGCGTGTTTGGCTTGAGAACATCCGGGCGAGTGATGACGGCCGGGTGTACTAACTGTATGGATTCCGGGCTCGGTGTGCAGCCGGGTCTGACGATTGTTTGAGTTTTGCAGGTAGCCTGACCACGAAACGGTATACGTGTAGCATCCGTGTGCGAGTGACGTTTAGTGCCACTAAATTAACGAAGCCGGCTAAATCCGGTGTAGGTTTTTCCTTTGCAAGGACGTAGTACCGACATAATCTGGTGACGCATCGACGTCACACCCTATTAAATGAACAACTTCATTTAAAAACTTGAAGGTTTTGATCCAAGGTAGTAAAACTTGATGTAACTCCTTCCCTTGAACAGGATATTCAAAGTTAACAAGTTTTCAACTTATAGGTTGTTAAGGACAGAGCACTCTGTCTTCAGCTGAATCAAGGCTGGAGTTAATCAGAGGTTAGAGGTTGAGTTCTTTCGAGGTTGGGGTCGTATGATACATTTATGGAAAGCTTTGTAAGAGCTTTACAACTTTTCTGTTGAGTTCCAGAGGTGTTTCATCCCTTAACCACTCGAAAAATGCAGTAGAGTTAGAAACTGTCCCGAAAACTGGACAGAGTAAAGACTCTCTGTACACTCTCTGTAAAATAAGCATAATTTCCTGCATAAAAATCCAAAAATAGAAAATGAGGTAGTTCTGGAAAGCTTAGGAGATGGGTTACAACTTTATAACAGAAAGTTTTGTCAGATTAGGAACAGAAGTAACTGGGATTCTTGGATCAAATCAGTACCTAAGGCAGGGAGGTGCTGTCCAATTGTTTCCAGAAATTCTGTTAACTTTGACGTCTCATAACCTTTGAACCAGGACAGATCTTAGGCCAAGCAAATACTGGCTGGAAATCTATTGAAGTTAGCTTCAACTTTGATGTTGAGCTCCAGGACTGGTTTTGCTTTTAACCTGGCCTAAATCAGGTTGAAATGGAAACTGGTCAAGGCTGTCATGGGAACAGCAGATCAGCAGTCAAATTTGTTTAAAAATTTGAACTATGTTTCCAAGTGTTATGGGTTCAATGACATATCTTATGTTATAACTCAATGGTTTACTGTTTAAATAAATATTTGACATTTCTCAAATATATTTTTACAGATGGCAGCAGATAAACAGTTGAAGAACGGGTGGGTAGTTTCCCACTGTTCTGACCGTAGCGGCTACCCGGAAGCATTGTGGCAAATGCTCCAATATTTCGGGTACAACCAGATGCCACAATACTTCGCCAAGGAAGAAGGCGAAGAGGGGAACAAGACGTGGACGATCCATGTCGAGGTTCCCGCAGGACCTACGCCACCCGGTTGGGTGCCATTCACCGTCACGGTGAGAGGAAGACAACCGGAAAGGATGTGGCAAGTGGCAGCCCGTGACACTATGTCACGTTTCTGCCAACTACACGTGCAGGCTATGGAGGGCACTCCATACGCACTCGTTCCGGTGGAGGGACGAGCTCAGCATGTGTGGGAAGAGAGGTACCTGGAGGCAACAGACCCGAGTTGCCCAAGCTACAACCCCGCGGAGGCAAATCTCAGCCTCCAAATGAGGGCGGGAAACGCTGTGATGGACAGCCAAGCTGTTCATACGGAGCATCTCGCCACCAAGCTCAAGGAGAGCACAAGCCGTGGAGATCATTTCGAGAGTGCTCACAGCGCACTCCGCAATGTGCTCCTTCCGACGATCAAGCGACTGAATGAACAACACAATCAGTTGCGTCGTCTGAAGAAGGCAAAGAAGAAGAGCCGGGTCGACATCGCAGCGTTGCAAGAGCTGGTGCAGACCCTAACCCAGCAGAATGAGGACCTTGCTCAAGAGCGGGATGACGCTATTGAGGAAGGACAAGGCTGGGAAGAGGACTACAACCAGGCTATGGACGAGGTGCATGCATTGCAGGACCTCGTGCCCCCGGTGTTAGGCATACCGGTGGTCTTGGGTCTTCCAGCAATGGGAGAACCCGGAATGGGAGAAGAGGTGGTAGATCCAGAGCCACCAGCAGAAGTACCGGAGGAGGACGACCCACAGGAGGTTGAGTTCTACTCCGAGTACGGGGTTACGGTTGCCAAGTAGGGCAGCTAGGGTAGCGTAACCCAACTTTTGTAATCGGTGACATGTCGTGTAGACAGTAGCGTATGTATAGGTAGTGACGACATGAGCACGACTTCTCGGAGACCCGAGAATAATGTATCTTGTATAAAGTTTATGCTTTATCAATATATGTGAATGTTGTGCAAATTAATCATGTGTCACTTCAATACCTACTGTTGCTTATGGAATTTTAAGTAAGACATGTGCTAATCGCTGCTGTTTCGAATTTCAGAATGACGCGTACTTGTGCCAACCCTGACGTTGGGGGTACCAGTCAAGGGGGAGAGACCTCCCAACCACCTCCCGGGGACTCCTCGGGACAGCAGCAGCAACAGCAACAGCAAACACCGCCACCGCCACTGCCAACGGTTACATTGGCCGACATTGTCGCGGCAATGGCGGGCTCGCATCAGCAGCACACAGAATTGCTGCAGACTCTCATCGCCAATACGTCTTGCCCAGAGAGACGTCAAGATCGTGAGGAGCGCCAACAGAGCTCCTACTCCGACTTCCTGGCGACTCATCCCCCTGTATTCTCAAGGACGGATGAACCACTTGACGCGGACAACTGGCTCCGCGCCATAGAAATGAAGTTCGGGCTGCTCCAGATCAGCGAGCAGCGCAAGACTCAGTTCGCGGTCCAGCAGCTCCAAGGATCCGCGAGCGTGTGGTGGGCCAACTTCTGTGCTTCACAGCCCACCGACCGAGTGATGACCTGGACGGAGTTCCGGACGGCCTTCAGGGCCTATCATATACCGCCAGGTCTGATGAAGAGGAAGACGCAGGAGTTCCTACACCTGCAACAAGAGAGCCGGAACGCGCTGGAATACTCCAGGGCGTTTAACGATCTCGCGCTATATGCGTCGTATCATGCTGATACAGACGAGAAGCGGCGAGACCATTTTTACCAGGGGCTTAACCCGCTCCTGAAGGACAAGTTGGCGATGTTCAATCGCGGCAGCCTCAACGACATCATTGATGCTGCGATTGTTCAGGAGGACTCCGGCAAGGAGTTGGCGGCGGCAGAGCGAAAGCGAAGCGCGCCGCAGAGCAGCGGAGAAGGAGGCGGTCCTTCTCAGAAGTTTCGGATGGTGAATCGCCCACCATCAGGTCCACGCTGGCAGCCACCACAGCGGTCGATGCCGTTCCGCAGTCGGCCGTATTCTTCGCTGGCATTCCGGCCAGCACTGCCAGTACCACCGCAACAACAACAGCAGCAGCGGGCGATGCCGCGTGCGTTTGCACCTCCGCAACGCATGCCGGGCTTTCGTCCACCGAGTACTCCACTAGCAGCGGCCACAGGTTACAAGTGTGGTCGTCCAGGACACTTCACGAGCAGTTGCCCGGAGAGGCAAGGCGGCGGAGTGGCACCACAGTTTCCGGGGAGGAATCAACCCCGGAACCCTACTAATGCGCGGCGGGCAAACCCTAGGCCCGGCACCGTCCACCAGCTTGCCATTGAGGACGTGCCGGAGGGCGAGCCAATCCTTGCGGGTATGTTCCAACTCCACCAGCATCCCGCTATAGTACTGTTTGTTTCAGGCGCCACGCATAATTTTATTAGCCAAGCTTTCATTGCTAAACACAGTTTGCCAATACTACCCACCCATAGTCCATATTTAATTTGTTCACCGGGTGGGAAGATTTCAGCAAGCGTAATGGTCTCCAAAGCACCATTATGCTTAGCGGGTAGAGTGTACCCCACGTCTCTCATTGTCTTGGAGGGACAGAAGGTCGATGTCATCCTAGGGATGTCGTGGTTAACCCGCCACGGCGCTGTTTTAGACACCGTCCTTCAAGTCGTGCACTTAAACTCAGAAGTGCACGGGTCTCACTCATTGTTTCTGGACAGTCCAGAAATAAAACTTCCAAGTGTCTATCAAGCCACAACCATCAGATTGGAAGACATTCCAATGGTCCGAGAGTTCCCTGATGTATTCCCGGACGATTTGCCGGGGATGCCACCCGATAGAGAGGTGGAGTTCAAGATTGAACTTGCACCGGGAACCATGCCAATATCCCGAAGGCCGTACAAGATGGCGCCCAAGGAGTTGGCTGAACTGAAGACTCAGCTCACGGACCTTCTGGAGAAGGGTTTTATTAGGCCGAGCTCCTCACCATGGGGCTGTTCGGCATTATTTGTCAAGAAGAAGGATGAGACGTTGCGGCTTTGCGTGGACTATCGTCCATTAAATGCCGTAACCATCAAGAACAAGTACCCGTTGCCACGGATCGACATGTTGTTTGATCAGTTGGTCGAAGCAAAGATCTTTTCCAAGATGGATTTAAGATCCGGGTACCATCAGATTAAGATAAGGGCTGAGGACATTCCGAAGGCAGCTTTCTCGACGAGGTACGGACTCTATGAGTACCTGGTCATGTCCTTCGGCCTCACCAATGCTCCAGCTCACTTCATGTACTTAATGAACTCAGTATTCATGCCGGAGCTGGACAAGTTTGTCGTGGTCATCATCGATGACATCCTGGTATATTCCAAGTCGGAGGAAGATCACAAGAAACATCTGCGTATAGTCTTGCAACGGCTGCGGGATCACAAGTTATACGCAAAATTCAGCAAATGCGAGTTTTGGATATCGCAAGTGCCTTTCCTCGGGCATATCATCTCAGCGGAAGGTATCGCTGTGGACCCGAGCAAGATCACTCAAGTGCTGAATTGGAAATCCCCGAGAACTGTTCACGAGGTACGGAGTTTCCTCGGACTCGCGGGATATTATCGGAGGTTCATCCCGAACTTCTCAAAGATTGCCAAGCCAATGACAGAGCTGCTGAAGAAGGCTACCAAATATGTTTGGAGTCCAACATGTGAAGCAGCGTTCAAGGCATTAGTGAAGCACCTGACATCAGCACCGGTTTTGGCGCAGCCAGACACAACAAAACCGTTCGATGTGTACTGCGATGCATCCGGCATTGGGCTCGGATGTGTGCTGATGCAAGACCGAAGAGTGGTCGCGTATGGATCACGGCAGCTTAGAAACCATGAGCAAAATTATCCAACTCACGACTTGGAGCTCGCTGCCGTGGTACTTGCACTGAAGATGTGGAGGCACTACCTACTCGGTAATCTCGTACATCTATATACCGACCACAAAAGCCTCAAGTACATATTCACTCAGAAGGAGCTGAACATGAGGCAACGAAGATGGTTAGAACTGATAAAGGATTACAAGATAGAGATCCATTATCATCCGGGCAAGGCAAACTTTGTGGCAGATGCGCTGAGCCGCAAGTCACACGTCAATAATCTGACCATCACACCGTTGGAAGAGAGCGAACCACCACTCCATGTGATTCCACACGGAGCTCTCTACAACCTAGCTTTGATCCCCACCATCCGTGAAGAAATAGCGGCAGCCCAGAAGAATGACAAGGGCATGTCACATTTGCGGAGACGTGTAGATAGTGGGGAGCTGAAATGTTTCCGGAAAGACGGAGACGGCGTCCTATGGTTCAAGGACCGGATCGTCATACCCCGTAACCCGGAACTACGGAAGAAGATCTTTGATGAGGCTCACTTATCAAAGCTCTCTATTCACCCCGGCAGCAACAAGATGTATCAAGAACTCAGAAGCAAGTTTTGGTGGACACGGATGAAGCGAGAGACTGCAAAATACGTGTCCGAGTGTGATACATGTCGAAGGGTGAAGGAAGACCACATGCGGAAACTGGGACTGCTACAACCACTGGGCGTTCCTGCCTGGAAGTGGGAGGACGTGAGCATGGATTTCGTCGTTGGTTTACCCACCACCTTACAGAAACATGATTCTGTGTGGGTGATCGTCGATCGGCTCACCATAGTTGCCCATTTCATCCCGGTCAACACCAACTACAACGCCAAGAAGTACGCTGAACTGTACATCTCACGGATCCTATGCTTATACGGCGTACCCCGTACCATCATATCGGACCGGGGCACTTTATTTGTGTCCCGTTTTCTGGAGCAGCTTCACGCTGCCTTGGGGACGAAGCTGATCCGTAGTTCAGCCTACCACCCGCAGACGGATGGACAAACCGAGCGGGTAAATCAGATTCTAGAAGACATGCTACGAGCTTGCGCTATCGACCACGGCAAGAATTGGGATGATCACTTGCCGTTAGCCGAGTTCTCGTACAACAATGGGTACCAAGCCAGCATCAAGATGGCGCCCTGCGAGGCGCTATACGGAAGAAAATGCCGCACACCATTGAACTGGTGTGAGTCTGGTGAAAGGGTTACCTTCGGGATTGACCTTGTCAACAACGCGGAAGAAAAGGTTCAACTGATTCAAGCGAATCTAAAAGCTGCTCAATCCCGACAGAAACAGTATGCGGACAGGAGAAGACGCCCATTACAATTCGAAGTCAGGGATCACGTATACCTACGTGTGTCTCCAATGAAGAGCGTAAACAGCTTCAGGGGTGAGAGGAAAGTTGGCACCCCGATTCATCGGTCCATTTCAGATTACAGAAAGATGTGGATCGGTAGCATACCGGATAAAATTACCAGAAGCAATTTCCGGTGTGCACGACGTCTTTCACATTTCCCAGCTGAGGAAGTGTCTTAAGCTATCAACTACCATTCAGCTGGAGGACATTGAAGAACTGAAACCGGATCTCATCTATCGGGAGGAACCGGTTCAGATCATTGACGAAAAGGCCCGAACCACACGCAACCGTACGTTGTGGTTCTACAAAGTTTTATGGAGTAATCACTCCATGGACGAAGCGAGATGGGAGAGCGAAGGGTTTCTTCGCGCTAACTACCCCGACTTTTTCACGTCGCATATCCAGTAATTTTTCACCGTCCTCTCTCTCATTTTCACCTTACAATCTCGGGACGAGATTCTTTTAAGGGGGAGGAATGTAAAGGCCTCAGTTTTTGACACATGTTTAAAGTGTTCATCACCACATAACACACCTCATTTGAAGAAAGTTGATGAACACATTTGAAGAGCAAGTAACCATTATCAACATGCTCATAAGAGAATAAACTCACAAAATGCAAAAGTGGTATTTCCCACATGCATCATGTAGGGGCTGGGCATACGAAAACTCCTACACCTTGCTAGGAATGTCCATGCCAAGTTTCACCCAAATTCAAAACCTTTTTGAGGTCCTTTTGGGTATAGCTAGAAAAAGGGTAGTTTGAACCCAAATTCAAATTCAAACTGTTTTTATCCCATGGATTCAAAAGTGGGAGACATATTCTTACTCAGCACATTTTTGTGAGCTCACACACCAATTTTCACTCCATTTGGAGTTGATCTTGACATGAGCTAAGGGTAGCAAATTCAAACTTTATTTGAATTTCAAACTGAACATGTGATGAAATTTAGTCAAACCAAACCCAATTCGAATTCTAACCAATTCAAATGGCTCAGGGGTAGAAAATTCAAATCACCATGGGTTTTGTGGGGACTACTGTTTACAACAGTAATATGGAGTTAAGATCAGAGGTTAAAAGGGAAAATGGGACCCACATGTCAGCCACTGGAGAGAATTCTACCGACTGAAGACTGAATCCGGTTACTCGCGTCGGACCGAGCTGCCGCCACGGCGAAGAAACGGCGAGGACAGCAGCTGCTTGCCGCCCTCGGCCGATGAACCGCCACTCGGGGCCCTTATCTACGCGCCCGAGCGGTCGCAGGGCGTTTTCACCGCCGCCCGTTTGAATTCTCGGCTCCTCATCGCCCGGCCGATCCAGTGATCCTCCCGGCGATCTGAGACCAGCACCAGGTGCGCCAAGCCATCTTCAACACCCTCGCGCCAGTTCCAGGCCCGAAGCAGTCCTCCCCGAGCTCCACCGCGACGACCTTTTCTCTGCCGGGTCAGCTCGAGCCACCACCGCGGGAAAGATCCATCCGGCCACCACAGCCCACCGTTCACCGAGCTGTGAACATCAAAGAGGTTCGCCTTCAGTCCCTCTTTCATTCCAGCGAGCTCCAGCGGCGCGACAAAGACTGCACACACCGGAATTTCATGTTTTCGTGACGGTGTGCAAAAATGGAGTCGGCACCGATCCGCGAAATTCATAATCTACACTGCACCACATATCCTCTCGTGGAGAGGATCACTTCTAGGTGCCAGTACGAGTCCATAGGAGCAGGAACCACGAAGTACCATCGAGGGAAACCACTGTTCTTCTAGTTTTAGTAGAAATCCCGATTTCTGGCCTAGGTCACACGGTGACAGCCCAACACAACCCTTCCCGAGCTCCGTGGAGCTCATGTCGACCTTTCCTAAGTTCCACTGATGCTTCCCGACCGTTTGCTCGATCGATTGGGGTGCTAGGGAGGTCGGCCGACACGGCCGAAGTTCTCCCGAGGCTGCCGCTCGTCGCCGACCATGTACCGGCCATTTTCATGACGAACTGAGCCCGGAATCATGCTCCCCAAGTGGAAGTAGGCAGGGGCGGACAGAATCTTGGAGTTTGGAGCACCACAGAGGCTGCCGGCGAGCTCTCCGGCGAGGTGTCACGGCGGCAGAGAGCAGGTGGCGAGAGGTAGACGAAGGGGTAGGTCCCGGCTGTCAGCGGCTCGGATTTTAAATCAGGATCGGTCTGCGTCTTGGATCTGGTGTGCTGGCGCGAAAAAACTCCATGGACCCCGGTGTGCCATCGCATCAGCGCCCGACACGTGTACCGTGGACCCACCGGCAGATTTGAACTCTTCCCAAATTTTCAGAATTCATTCAAACTTCAAATCCTCATAACTTTGGCAAGGAAGCTCCAAATCGAGTGAACCAAATTTTGTTGGATTCAGCTCTCTGAGTACGTTCCAGAAAATCAAGTTTCGCTTCATGAAAGTCCATATTTCTCCTGAATTAATTCCTCAAAATTTAAAATGTTTGGAATTTTAACTGGAGAATCCTTTGGGGGAAAATTCTGAACTTTTGCTCGGATGTTCGCCAAAATATCCCTGAATTACCATAAAAATTTCAGATCCATTTGAGCTCATTTGTTCCACCTAATGGTGTGATTAATAAAACTGTTCCAGAGAAAATAGAAAATGTTCAGAAACTTTTTCATAGTTTTCTCTGAAATTGTTTAGCTCATATCTCTAGCTAGGAACCTTCAAATTAAGTGAGACCAACTCCATTAGAACCATCTGAAACTCTAGTTTTCAGAAAGTCATGGCTTGCTCCATTAAAATCCCTAGAACATCCTAAGAGTTCCAATTAAGGTCAAGGACATAATTATTTGTGGAGAGTTCAAATGAGCTTTTCTGCAACTAAAACTTGACCAAGTCTCTTTTTAGGTTGTAACCAAGCCACAGAAAAAATTTCAGAGTCATCAAGTCTTTCTAGTAAGACTTACAACCTTCACAAGTTTAAATTCAATTCAAATGCATTTAAATGATACATGTACTTGTATCTCATGTAGTCACTAAGGTCGAGGAGGAACCCGAAGTCTTATACTTCGTTACTCCGGAGGAACAGCTAGCCTACGACCAAGAGCACCAAGGCAAGCTCCGGTTTGCATTAACCTTTTTACAAATTTCTATTGTTTTGAGAACTTACTTGAGTACCATTAATTCTTGCAATAGTCTTGTGTGAAAACCCAAATGCATAGCCAAGAAAACCATGGGTTAGATTAGGATTGAAAACCCCGTTAGCTAATGTAACACTAATATAGTGTAGGATTCGGTACAAGTCGAGTAGTTGGAACTACTCGCGAGCATAGGCTAGAGGCACTCGACTCGGGTAGAGATAGCACATGATACACATGGCAAGAAAAATGAGACCGAGCGGAGAGTAAGGGCAGCAGGACTTTGGGGCCTGTGTGCCATAGCTCCGCTTGTGTCGATTGAGGACCGAGCCGTGTGCGGGCCTGTTGAACAAGCTAGAACAGTACCGAAGATCTACCGGCTATATGGGAACCAGGAAACTGATGTAACTCAGGTAGCTGGGTATTGAGGCATTGCCCGTCGTTCATAGGGTAGGTTGAGAGCTTGAGGTGTAAATCGGCTGGCGGCACTGAGATGCGCGTGCAGAGACCTCTTGCTCGGGACGATGGGACCGGTTCAATATTTGGCTCACGGGTGAAAGGTGGTTGCGTACGGCGTCCGTGATGGTTGTTGTAGGCAACGTCGAGTACGGGCGTACGTGATGGGTTATTCGGGTAACCCTGCAGGTGTAAATCGATTATAATCGCCGTCCCTCGCGGTCAGTGAGTACCACTTGTTCACTGTACCGTGACGTAGAAAGAACAGGCTAGTTACATGTCAAAATGTTGCTGATTGAAAGATGAACATTGATTGTTAATGATTTGTTGTAGTTTAGAGCTAACTAAAGTTCTTTTCAACTTTGGGCAAAGTACATGAGAGAAATGCGTTTCTTGTTTGATTGCGGCTCTCTCATGTGCCTTAGCGTAAGGTTCTCCAGAACCTGCTGCTGAAACTTGAAAGTAAGGATCCACTAATTAGGCGAGTCCTTGCAACTTGGTTTATCTCATGTACCTATCACCCCTCATGTAGAAGTTCCATGTTTAGGGGAGAGACGGGTCAGTCTTGCTGAGCCTTCATGCTCACTGCTTGTGTTTGATGCTTTTGCATGGTTCTATGACTAAGGGACTCCCGAGGAGGAGACGGAACCCCAGGAGGGGAACCCCGTCAAGTGGGAGTCGTGCACGCCGCCGTGTTAGTGTGCGTGTGTGCTAGCAAGGAGATGTTCACAGGCTGAACGTGAACTTGATGCGTAGTCTACGCCCGTGAGTGTAGGCTGAACATATTTTGTTGTAAAATGTTCATAAACCAGTTTATGTAATAAAATTTTGCTTCCGCTTTGTACCTTGTTGTGTGTTATTCGGTGATGTGCAACGCAGCACCCCTCAGCATGATCCTGGCTCGATAAGTCCTTGGGGGTCGTGTCATCAATCCCTTGGGAATCCAAGACAATAAGGTTGGCGAGAAAGTCTACCCCCTTATTTTAAGGCTTACTTTCGGAACAGAATTCCGAATTGAAAGAAGAGATTTCTCAACTATATGCATCAAGGTATATGATCTCAGCAACTTCTTTTATTAATTTCAGCCTATATGAGGATGTGAACACGTGCCGAAGCATATCACATCTCTCCACTTTGTGTGGATGTGGACATCCGCCGAAGTGTACCACAACTCACATCAGCACACAAACACAAGCAATCATCACAAAAGTTTAGCACACCACTCTTATTCAAGCTACTACGATCTAAACGTTCCTATTACAGCTTTATTCAATGGAAACCTAAACTTAATCGTGAGAACCGGTGCTGTTCTCGCCATGTGATGGGGGTGGTCCATATATGAGTGCACGCCATGGTGAGTCGGCATTCCATGTAGGGTTAGAAGACGCTGGTGCTCCATTTGCTCTCGCGTCGGCACGAGTCTCCTCCTGTTTTCCAGCAAATACAGCTTCTTCCGGAGGTAACGGAACTCTTCTTGTGCACTTGCATATCGGTTTCCTAACTCCACGAGCAACCTCTGAGACTTGTCAGCAGCTTGTGGGTTGGAAAGAGCTGTTACATGGGGTCCAATGATCTCTCTTGTATCACTCTTCCGATACGGGTGCAGCAAAAAAGCTGTGTCATCAAGCTGCTCACAGAAGGCGTAGCACAGTCCGGTGAGTGCATCCATGCAGCATCATCGATAGCTTCTGCCCTTGTAGCTCTCCATGTGGGTGCGAAGTGCCAAGTGACAACCCTACCGTTAGATAGGATGGTTACCTCAGCCTTCCACTCTTCACGTCCGAGGCGAGGGACTTTCTTGAGAAGATATTCCGGGTATAAGCTGCAGCAATCCAGAAATTCTTTGAGCTCCTTGGATATGTGTCCTCCTTCCATTCCGTCAGACCGGAATTCTTGGACTGAACGGTTGGTCTGTTCATCACCTTCATTCTCGGCCTCAACAGAGGGTGGCTCCTATGTGTTTTAGAGTGTCCATTCTACCTAGGATTGCGTCCTACGGTCAACATGGTTCCGGTACCAATCGGTGACACCCGGTTCCGAAAATAGAACCAAGTGAATACATATGTGTGCCCAGGATGTTCATCACACATACACATGTAATCCACAAACTGAATTCAGAATATAACCACGAATAAATAGTGTTTAAGTACATTAATACAATGACTCAATGTCTCACTCATGAATATCTAACTTATTCTTGCAGCAGAAGACTCTAAACGATAGCGGAAAGTGACTAAAGACAACAGGCTCCATCTTCAACTCCACAGGCATGTTGACGGTAGTTCGCACACCTAGTACTCCACATGGTCCTCGAAGTACTCATCTCCTGTAGCTGATGTTTATGTGGTAATGCAAGGGTGAGTACATGTCGTACTCAGCAAGTGCGGGAAAAGTATGACATGTAGCTTACAAAAAGGTATGGAATAAAAAGTCTCATTGCGGCAAGCAAATTTTATTTCATAAACATTTTAAAAACAGCAAATAACTATAGGTGAGTTAAATCCCAATATAACCAAGTAAAACAGCAACATTCTTTCAGCATAATTCACCATTTATCAAGTCTCAACCAACCATTAATCTTTCTCAAGTTCATCTCATACTCATAAATATTCATAGCCATCTCCTTTTCATATAACCGAAACCAAACTCAATGTCATGACTCAAAACAGTCCCAAAACAAATCCCAATTACCATACCATAACCATACCGAATAACCATCCCAAGTTTTCCCTCTAATCATGGAAGATGGCCAGGTGCTTGTGACCGGAAGCACGACTATCATGGTAGTTTTACACTCTGCAGAGGTGGCACCACTTTACCCACAAGTTCGTGATTTCGTCACCAGGCGGCGACTGCGAAACCTCCATTATACCAGTACACAACCGTCGGTGTTTGGCCAAGAGATCACAAAATAGCCTTTACAAAGGTGCTACTAGATGTATGGACTCACTGAGGTTTCACTAGCAGGCTTGAATCACCATTCTCCCACCCATGGGCCCCTCTTGTGCCATGCAGTTCCCAGGGCGGTCCTCCTCGACTCCCATTCCCCGCGCCATCCACGGTCCATAACAAGCTAGCAACACACCTAATTAATCAGCTAAGCCGCACCCATACTTGGCCTTGTGGTGGCACTGTTTTCCTGGCATATCCTCGCATGAACCGGTCCTTAGATCTACGGCAAGTACCACCATCTCATCCAGCAACATTCACGAATCAAGCTTGCCTAGATCTCCCCGATTCCATGCCCATTAACATCATCAAGATCTCATCATCATTATTCATATGAGTGCAGTAGTTAGACATGTTTTATTTCAGCTTCCCATATCTCGTAAATTAAGCGAAGCAAAAAGGAAAAACGACCATCACAGACTCATCAACTTTTCCGGCGACAAGGATGGTTAACAAAACTAGTAAACTCCTATAAAAGGGTGTCCCATCAAGTTGACTCAAGCATACGAGTTTTTGCAAACAAAACAGTTTCAAAACATGGGATCAATATGGTCAAGGGGCACTTGCCTTGCTCCCGTGGCTCTTGTTGCTCAAACATCTCGAAGTTTTGGTGCTTTAGTTCTTCGTAGATGGCCTCTTGAGTTTGTACTTCTACTCATGACCACGCACATACAAAATTTACAGCAATCAAACATCATGCACAAACTTTACTCAAGATGCAATGGGGTAGATGAATGCAAATCCTATGGTGCTGTTTTATTAAACCAGTTTGTACGTGTTCTTGCATGTTTTAACGGGCTTTCATGGGGTTTTATGATGAACAAGGGTGTAGGGATCAAGTGTGGATGTGGTGATGATCTTTACTCAAGATCTAGATCAATTCCACCGTCAAAAATCGATCAAAACACGATCTGTCCACACGCAAAAGTTTCTGCTCTAAGGGGGGCGAAGAAAACGGATGCGTAGAAAGAGCGGCGATGTCGTAAGATCGGTAATGGACACATACCTCACTTCCTTTTGGTGGCAGGGCCTTCCTCCTAGCAATGGAAGCAGTGGGGAATTTTTCTGTGGAAAATTTTGGTAGGACAGATCGTCGGGCTTCTTCTCCGGTGACAGTGGGGCTCGACGGGGCTCGACGGCGACCGAATTCCGGCAAGGGGGGGGGGGAACTTGGCGACTTGGCAGCAAGGAAGGGGGCTTGGCAGCACGGGGATGAACAAAAGGGAGAGGGGTCGACCAAGGGGGTGGGGGTTATAATTATAAGGGGGGAAGGGGAGTCCTACTCCAATTGGAGCTCAAATAAGAGTCCTATTCAAAAATTTTTTGGATCTTAACAAACTTATCTCTTTTGGTGCGGCAACCTTGGGAATTTTATCCCAAAAATATGGGGAAAATTCCCTTTTTTGGGAATTGGGGATTATAGAAATTTTGGGGGAAATTTGGAAATGGCTCATTTCAGCTATCTTTTTCCCATTCCTCACCATTTCTATGCCTCATTCTCCATTTCTACATTCCCCTCTCCATTTCTATGTCGCATTCTCCATTTCTACATTCCCCTCTCCATTTCTATGTCCCATTCTCCATTTCTACATTGCCCTTCTCCATTTCTATGCCCCATTCTCCATTTCTATATTCCTTCTCCATTTCTACTTTATTTATAATGTTTCTCTACATGAAAAATGTATGCAATGCATGGAAATGAATTTGAGGGTGTTACACCTTCTATGCCTTGTTCCGTACCCTTAGCGTGTGTACCCTGCCTTTCCAGTGCTGCGGCTCAATACCGGGGAACCGGATGGCTCATACCTCTGGGCAAGGCTTTGACCAAAACTCAGGCGACCCGCACCGAATTATCCAAGCCCTGCAGCTTAACTAAGAACCGTAAGCCACAGTGAAGCTACCAAACAAGGAATAGTGACCAGAGAGCACGACTACTCCATTTTCCTGCCGTGACTGCAGGTCCGCACAGGTCCTTGGCGATTCGGACCTGCCATGGGGCCCGATGGTGACGTCCTGCCTCATCCAGTGGTAGGTGTGCCCCAACACAAGGGCGACACCTACCAGGGGGGCCATCACGGTGAACCACGCGGGCAGGACGTCGGACCACTGCAGCAGCAAGAAGAAGACTTGGAACACCAGCTACGACAAGCTGAAGATAGGGGTCGAACATCCCTTGGGTCATTACGTTGCCATGGACCCGGAAGTAGTGGTGGCCACACGGCTGGAGCACCCTGGGCCCTTACGCTGCTAAGGACCCAGAGGAACAAGCTTGGAGCATCGGCAAGGAGCTGCCCACGTCAGCTATGTTATTCTGGATCTTTGCGCTGCCAAGAGTCCGAACTCTACATCAACAACTCAAGATAGCATAAGACTTGAAAAAAAAGTCTTTGGTAAACAGTAGAGCTCCGGCATATGCAGGAGGATATAAAGCAGTCAGGAGACCTAGGAGCTACTCGCGCTGGAACCTAGCAGCTGCAAGTCGGTCGACTTCCTCCACGGAAGACTTCGCCGCCTCCAGCAGCTCTGTGCTGTGGTCTTGTACGACAGGTTCCAGGGAGAAGTTGGGATCGGAGCTCCGAAGGCAGGTGAGCACATGCACTGCCACCATCTGGGCCAGAGCCTTGCCTTCAGCCTCCAGATTCTCCCCCACAACATTCTCCAGCATCAGGAGTTTCTCCCCGGCTGACTCCAAGATTGGCCCTCCAGGGCGCAAGGGACCGAAGCCGAAGGGTTGCAAGGCCACCTCTACACGGCCGAGGAAGTTCCAGACCTTCTCTGCCTCCGCTGCATGAGAAGCCCGGAGATCTTCGACCTTCTTGACGGAAGAAGCCAGCTCCCCCGCCGAACTCCTAAGCGCCTGATCCTGTTCCTGAGCGGCTAGCCCCTGCTCTAGATCAGCCAGGGCTTGTTCTCTGGTGGCCAGCCGTGCAGGCCGCTCGTCCAGGCCACACTCCCTGGATGCATCGGAGACCTCTTGGCCATGGATGCCCTGAAGCCGCTCCTCCAGGCACATCTGCTCTGCCTCGTAGGCAGCCAGACGGTGGATAGCAACCTCTCCCTTTCCTCCGCCGCCTGCTCCTAATGAACGAGTGTCTCTCGGAGCTCCATAAGGGCTGCGAGACGCGCATCGGCGGAGGCATGAAGACTCACGGCCTCAGCATGGGTCCTCTCCGCATTCCTTTGGAGGGTCGCAACGGCGGCCTCCATCTTCGCCAGCACCTCCTCCCAAGCTTCAAGCTGCTCTGCCCGAGCCTGAGCCTTCACCCTAGCGAACTGGACCCGCACCTTCAGCAGGTCAGCCTAGTCCTGGAGGCGTTCCCGCTTGGACCTCAGCTTTTCCCACTCTTGCTCGAGTGCGTCTTGCATCTGGTCCAGGCTAGAGCAGATGGCCGTTGCGGCCCTGGGGACAGGAACAGCCTTTGGCATCGTCAGGCGAGGTAGCGCCTCGATACCCTCTGGCTCTTCAGCCACAAGTGGAGTTTCCACCATGGCAACTTGCAAAGGGAGAGGAGGAGGGCTAGCAGACCGTCCAATGGCAGCTGCACAGCTACCAGAGGAAGCCACACTTGCCGGTTGGCTGACCTCGGGGACCTGGATGTCGACATCCAGAGCTGCTTCAGGCACAGGCTCCGGCACTGCTGCCGGTGTTGGAGCTTTTGCGGACAGGGAGTTCCGGCTCCCGGCCTGCTGCGGTGGAGGAGGAGCAGAGGTGCCATGCTGGGAAGTCCTACAAAAAGGAGCACCAAACATCAACTACAACATCCATTGGCTCAGTACACAGCCATGTAAGGTTGAGCCGTACCTAGAGACCTGGAAGTTCCACTCTGCGCGGAGCTTCTTACGTGGAGGGCTCGAGCCACTCAACCCCGCCGGCGTCAGGGTCGCCTCCGCTGGCTTCGGAGCTGGCGGAGCCTGGGGGTCTTCATCGATGAAGACACCACTTCAGGAGACTTCCCTGCCAAGGATCCCGACGTCGAAGATGTGCCCTGAGCTGGGGCGGCCCTCGATGGTTGAGAAGCTGATAACGTTGCTCAGGTCCGCCTTGGAACCCCAGCAGCACCAGACACGCTTTCAGTGGCCATCGAGACTGCTCCGGTAGTGGTGGCTCTAGAGCTGCCCCCGGTGCAAGTTGCCGGGCACGGTGTGGGACCACGAGAAGCCTAGGAACCCCTCGCCTGAGGGCCGGAGACGAAGCTTCCGTCAGGACGGACTAGCTTCCTCTTTGATGCCCTGTTGGTCACTGGGGCATCCTTGGGTGCCGAACAAGGGTGCGCCGCAGACTCAGGCCTCCCTGCCGACTCCCTCCCCCTGCCTGGGAGTGAGTCTAGCACAGACCCTGATGGACCACAGGCGAAGGTTGCAAAAGACAGAAGGGAACCATCCTTCTCTAGATGGGTTCCCTTTATACGTCCGCAACCTCTGGCCGTCAATAGGTGCTACGTTTGGGTTTCCACCGTACCGCGCTGCGGGTCGCCTGCATCCCCCAATGACGAGAAGGACCCAGGTCCACCCGTCAGACACTAGGGGCCAGGTGGGTAACTTTTCGGCAATGTCCAGCGGTTCCCGAGAAAAGCAGCGTGGTGGAGCTGTAGAGGTCGACTCAAAGGCTGCCGCAGTAACTGCCTCGGGGCAACCCCTCAAGCACGTAGCCATGACCCTCCAGTCAGGGGTGAACATGCGTCCACTACTCCGGCGATGTGTTGTCGCTTCGAATGGCGAGTATGCCCACTACGCCGAAGACGTGCAACCTTTTCGACTTCCAGGTACAACCACTCGTCCACAACGCAAAAATCTCGCCACCACTTTGGTTTCGAAAGTACAGGTTCAAAACCACCACGTGGGTGAGACGGGGCCCCACCTACGGGCTCAGTGCCTCCCCCGAGATGTGTCCAGGCCCCACTGTCGGTACTATGCAGACCGGGTACCCCCAGCGTAGTGGGTAAAAAGACAGCCTCGGCTCCGCCTCCCTGCTGAGGCGGGCTCCAATAAGGGCCATGTACTGTGGGGCCCATGGTCAATCCTAGAGCTACAGCATGCGCCCGAGCTCCGGGGCTGGAATGTGTCCTGGGCCCTGGCCTGAGCCTCCCCGCTTAGGACAGGTCCCGGGCTGCCATGTGTCCCCGGCTCCGAGTCACCTTCCTGAATAGGACAGCACCGAGGCTGACACGTGTCCCGAGCTCCGACCTAAGCCTCCCTGCTGAGGAGGGGTCCAGAGCTGACATGTGTCCCCGGCTCCGAGCCGACTCCCTCTGAGGACAGCTCCGGTGCTGACACGTGTCCCAGGCTCCGGTCCGGGCCTCCCCGCTGAGGTGAGGTCCAGAGCTGCTACGTGTCCCATGGTTCCGAGCCGCCTCCCCCCCTCCCTGCTGAGGGCAGCTCCGATGCTGACACGTGCCCGGGGCTCCTGTCCAGGCCTCCTTGCTGAGGTGAGCTCCAGAGCCGCCACGTGTCCCCAGACACCAAGTTTGTCGATAAGGGCTCTAGAGCCCCACGTATCCCATGATCCTTGTGGGCCGTGGGTTGACGAAGTCAAGAAGGAAGTGCATTTTCAGGCTTCGCATTCAAGGCTCGCGCCTTCCCCAGAAGCATGGTGCACGACACACGCCACCCTGCCTTGCCCATTTGCCATAACAGTGAAAAGACACGACGGAGAGGCATGACAGCAAAACAGTTCTGCCCAACGGCACGCAGCCACCCAAGCATGGCGAGGAGATGTGGTGACAAGATGGCGTCTTCACAATCACCTGACACACGGTCAGGAGCGTTCAGCGCTCCGGGCGGGGGGACGTAACTCCCCCGCCGGTGCCTCTACTCGGAGGAAGAAGCCCTAGATTGTATATATGACACTCAAAGCTTTGAGGCCACCTGTCGGGCCCCAAGCCTCATTGTAACCACACCGACCTTGAACTATAAATGGACCGGGGTGACCACCCTGCAAAGGGTTCTGACTCCCCACACTCAAGATCACACAACGCACAAGCGCTCATGCTCAAGCAATAGAACAAGCACACCCGTGGACGTAGGGTATTACACTCCGGCAGCCCGAACCACGTAAATCCTCATGTTCATTCGCTCCCTTGTACCCAGGTCACGAATGGTGCCAAGCCCCCTCCGGAGAAAAAGAACCTCGCGGGCTGCTTCTGAGCAGGCCGGGAGGAGTGTGGCAGCTCACACTCCGACAGTTTCTCATTCGCTTCATCGTGCACGGAGTATTTCCTAGTTTCCTCTTTGTAGGTTCATTTGAGATGAGTGGGTTTCAGGACGAAATTTACCTCACACAATCCATCAATAATTGTGTGCGTTTAAGGACATGATTTAGACATCCTTACAGAGCTGAAAAAAGAAATAGAGCAAGTTTTGACCGAGGAACCGAGGACTTCACCCAGTTTTTGCCCTCAGCGGTGAAAAGCTCTCGGTTCATCGGTGAACTCTAGGTTCTGGCCGTTTTCATTTGATCTTTGGTTCATTTTCATGTCCCATGTGATACGGCGATGCTCTAGGAGTGAACGGCAAGCAAAATAAGGTCCAGTTGAGCGAGAACCACAATATCAGAATTGACCGAGCCGCCTCCACCGTCCCACGGCCATCTCCGGCGAACTTCCGGTTGGCCTGAGGCAAACTGCGTATTGAGTGACCCAAAATATGCAGTGGCCGCGAGTTTGGTGAGGCTTGGTGGGCTGGAAGGCAGTCACGGCGAGCTCGGCCACGGGAACCCGCGGGAGGCGCGAGGAGAAGATGACTCGGCTGGCACACATGTCAGCGGCTTTCCGGATCAGTTTGTGGCACGTATCGGATGTGGTGATGCGGGTTAGTTCTGTGGCCCCGCTGTAACTTTGTTCTGAGTGGTCCAATTTAAATAGGTGGGCCCAGGTCGACTATTAAGGCTTTTTCAATAGGAAAATAATTCCAGTTTGAGGCAAAATTTGTAATTTCAGAACTTTTAGTAGGATTATCCAAAATTCCTCAAACAATTCTTTTAGAATTCTTGTGACCAGTACTTTCTAGCAATACCATTTAATTGGTATGAAAGTCTATGGATTTTGCTTATTAATTCCCTCAATTCAAAATTTTGGGAATTAATTACAGAATATTCCCTATTAGAAAAATCCCAAATTTGGCCAGAACATTCCATATAATATGTTTGATCTTCAGTCCAAATTTCAGGCTCAGTGGACATTGCTAAGTGTTGTAAATAATGGAACTTTTCCCTATATCCCTGCAATTTCCTAAACATCACAGAATCAATTTCAAAAATTCATAGAAACTTGTAAAATGCATATTTCTGTGTAGAATGCTTAGAAAATTATGAAACCAATTTTGTTGGGCTCCGTATGACTTGCACTATATGAAAAACATACTTTGCTGCATTTCAAAGCCCCAAATTTTCACTGGAACTTCAAAGAGGGTTAAAGCCTTAAGGAATTAATTTAAACACATACTTAAGAACAAATCATGAAATTTGGCTAGTAAGTCATACATGACTTAGGTTGGACACTTTAATAATCTAAGGGGCATTGGATTTCATTTTTTATACAATTATATTCCTCATAAGAACTATGTCCATATAGTTAATAATCATCCTTGTATGCATGTTTGTTCATCTCGTTTAGTCACCACACGGGAGGAGACTCTAGAGCCCATCGACGTCATCACTGACTTTAGTTCTCCACCGCAACAAGGCAAGCTCTGGTTACATTTAACAATGTTCTATAATATCTTCCTTTGTATCACCTTATGGGTTAAGTAGGATTGTGAATTAGGTCTAAGGTGTTTGGAAATCCTCTTGCATAACAAGAAAATCCCATGAAATGTTTGGGTTAGTGTTCGATCCTTGAGAAGCTCATTGTTATGCTTAATAGGTTATAGGCTTCAGTACAAGTCGAGTAGATGGAATCGACTCGCGAGTATATGAATTGGATACACATGGAAATGATCGACAAACATGATACACTCAAAAGGAAATTGAGACGGGGCAGAGGTGCAGGATGCAACAACACGTGGTCTTGGATGCACATCTCTGCTTATATCAACAAGGATCGTGCTGTGCGTGGCCCCGCTGAGCAAGTTTGAATGTACCGAAGGCATGCTAGATATACGGGCTCCAGTAAACCGATGTAAGATGTAGCTCCGGGCGTCTATGCATAACACACCGTCTTAAAGTGTAGTTGGAGGGCAGCTAGGTATAAATCCACTAATGGGTAACCTCAAGGATGGGTACTCTGTGTAGGGACCTTCTTCTCGAATCGGTGGGACCGATTGGATGTTTGGACTATCTTGTCAAAGGTTGTCTCGTACAACATTGGTGGAGCATGATGTGCAGCTCTGAGTGCGGCTGTACGTGACATGCTATTTGGGTATCCCTGCTGGTGTATATTGATTAGAGTCACTGTCCCTCGCAGTTATTGAGTACTGCTTGTTCACTGAGTCGTGACGTAAATTACTAGGATAGCAAAGTTGATACGAATATGATTAATGTAAGTGTTGCTTCGTAACTTGAGTGAGATAGAATCATGCTCATTAAAGTAATGATTCATGAAACCTTAACCTATGGCCAATATATGAAGTAAGGACGAACTCTTAAGCATGTCTTCTTGTGCAAAACAACTAGCCTAGTCTAATATTCTAGCTTGCATATAGGGTTCATGTTAGTGTGACGGTTAAAACTTACTGAGCTATCGTGCTCACGGTTGCAAATTAAAATTTTATTGCAGGTCCCCATGATGTGGAGTATGGGGAAGAGGACAGGTTCCTGGACGAGACGTTACCCTCTTCGGGGTATACGGCTGAGTAGGAACCCTGCACGCTGCCATGAAGGCTAGGGGATGCTAGTGGGAATCATCCTAAGATGCCCCATGCCTGGGTGTGATCTCTTTATGATGACAACGATCGTGAGACCACATCCGCTCCTATGAGTTAGCACCTCAACATCTGCAGCTGCCAGTGCTCTTCTGACTCATCATCTCCTGTCTGCTACCTCCTATTCCTTTTAGAATGCTTTGGGGCCTTCTAATGAGGACATCACTACAATGCATACACACATTCCTTCCATTTGTATATAAGGACCAATCACAAAATCAAGAGTAAGATAACTAAATAATCATGTGAGATTGTTTATAAGCGCCTCTACATAAGAATGAGAGTATCAATATTTATTCAATGATATATTTGTTATTATGAGTAATGAAGAGGATCATTGACCTAGATATCAGCAAGGAAATAGAGAGAAGAAGGGGTGCCTAAATCAAGTTGGAGGTTGAGCCTAACTCGACTTGGAGTGCATATTGGAGTCTAGTAGGAGTTCACCTTGGAACCAATGTCACTGGTCCCTTGTCCAAATTCGACTTGAGTCAACAGGTATTGTCGAAATAAATTCGAGTTCAAAATATGTAAGGATGCCACATCACCGTCTTTTGATCCATTGTACCATGTATCGATCCTGAGTTCACTAGTGGCATGTCAAGGCAGTCTTGGTCAAACCCTAGACTATATATTCAGTAGTCATCAGTCATCTTAGGTGACTATTTTCCTATATTAATATGATATACAATAGTTTAATCATTTTTCAGTTTGTCAAACCCTAACTTCAACAATACAATTCATATTACTTTTTCTTTGTTCTTGCTCATGTTTACAGTTGCACTTGAAGAGATTAGCCTTCTTGGCAAGGTCAATCGTGTCCGTGTAGGTGATAACCAATGAAGTAGCGGTGTAGTGATTGTAGGGTTTTTGATGTTTTGCTTGAAGTTTCAGATCTCAAAGTCGAGATCTTCACTTTAATCGAGTTGTCTCCTAGAAGATTGGGCCCAATCCACTCATCACAATATCCTTCCCTTTCAACTCCCAGGGGATCCTCTCTCACACCATAGCCACCAATTGATAACTAATTCAAGAAAACATACACTATCAACCATGTTGACAAACTAACAAATTGGCTAGGCCCAAAATCCATCCACTGACTACATGATCAACCGATTGTCAATCTTCCTATCTAGTTCCACACTGTTGCGATCGACCAACTCATGTGAGAATAGAATTTAAAATGGGTAGAATGAGAAATTCCTAATATGACCTACAACAAAACGTAGGTAAGAGCGAGAAACATAAAGAGGTCGTAGGACTAAATGGAGGACATGCCACCAATTAAGTTATATGCAATAAATCTCAATAATGATTGTTCAGACAAGGTAACATAATGCCATAATTATGAAAAAAGTCATGATAAGACACTAATTATGACATAAGGACATGAGAGGCCAAGAATCTCAATTAAATAAGAGACAATTCATCTAATTGTGTCTCGGACAAAAGGTATCAATCAATTTCACAGAAGTTTAAGGATAAGACACACTACAGGAAAACGACATATTTTCGTGGGCCACATACCCATGAAAATATGGTAAAAACCCCAAAAATAATTATTTTCATGGGTTTTATGCTTATTTTTGTCGGCCCAAGGCCACGAAAATCTCTAGTTGAAAATAAATTTAATTTCATCGGTGACCCACGAAAATAAAGCTATTTTCGTCGGCCAAAATGGACCCACGAAAATAGGGCTAGGTTATTTTCATGGGTCAAAATGTGGCCACGAAAATAGGGCCAGGTTAATTTCGTGGGCCACATTTTGGCCCACGAAAATAGTATGGCACTATTTTCATGGGCCGCATATTGGCCCATGAAAATACATGATTTACAGTCCAGAATACATGCTTATTGTTCAGTTCCGAGCACATAATCAGAGTAATAATAATCACTCAAACACACAATACAGATCGGCCTTCATAACAAATGCAACAAACTCAAATTAACATTATAACATCCATTACATAGTCCAAACGATATTTAGCATGGTCCACACACACAAAATAACACACATAGATGTCACATGTCCATACAACATTTTTGTCAAATCAAGTACATAGCCACGTTGAGCTTTCCCAACAACCTAAAAAATTGCTCCGACAACCTAATCTTTCGCTCGCCGTTTTCCTGTATCAAGCCGAAGTGAAGTACATTACTAATAAGATTCAAATAAAAAGCAACATGATATTTGTTCTTTCTACGGCTTATTACAAACGAGCTCCATTTGAAAACAAGATACATAATATATGATGCAAATGAAAACACGAAACTTTGGAGCATTCTTTTAGAAGTTATGATCAACTTACCTAATTACTACCACGGGGAGCGATGAACTGATCGATAAAGTCGTCCCCTCCACCCCGTCCTCCTGAAGAAGATGCTTGCAAATTTGTAACAAGAGGACTCTAGAAGTTTTGTGCCCTTGAGGATGATCCCTAATGATAAACAATGATACATGTTACAAGTATAGTAACAATTTATGGAAATGAAAGAGAACATAACAATAATATATACCTGTGTTCCAACGGGAAGAGGCTGTGGAGGCACCGGTAGGGGTGAAGATATAGGTAGCTGTGGGTGTTGCGGTAGCTGTGGCATGGCGACAGGCAGTCCAAGCTGAGAAAAGTATCCCTAAAATAATTTTGAAATGTTTAGCTTAATTCTACTATAAATATACATGCATCTCTTGGTTAACATAAATAATTGAACTCTTATATTAATGTACCTGCATCGCTTGTTGCCACGTTGTCAGATCCGAGAGGTAGTCATTTTGTGCTTTTATGCACTCATCTGTCATTTCATGCAGTTTTCTTGTAGCCTCAAGTGGGCTCTCAATGCAGCCTGCTCCTCCTACATTTGTTTCAATCAGGACTCATTTCATATATTAGTACGCCGAGAAGAACTCTGTTCACTCATTTCCTGTATGAGTATGCCGAGAAGAACTCTGTCTGCTATATGTTGACCGTGACTTCGAGAGAACCACATCGGTATTCATGAAATCATTGAACATCAAATATCTGCAATAGTAATATATCATAATTATAAGGTGACACTTGAAAATATTGAAGTATGTGAATATATGAATATAAGAGGAGTAAGTTCACCTCCCGTGACGCTTTCCTCCACCGAGCTCAAACAAAGCTACTACGTTGACGTCTTCCTTTCTCCAAGTGTAATCATCTCCATGACGTCGAACCATCTCTTCAGCATATTTCTCCTAAACAAAAACTAATTATAAAGCTACTATACAACAATTGTATTGTTTAATAATTACTTTTACTTATATGACATACCAAGTTCTGAGTGGCCGTTGGGGTACACAATTGGCTGTCATCTGTGCCCCTATGCCCTTTTATATAAGTATCGATAAAAGAGGGCTCCTCACCACTTTAAGATATTACAAATATAGTTCCTCAAAAGTTAATATAATAAGAGTAAATTGTAAATTTACTAAACTTACCATCCGTTTCGAGAGACAAATATGACCATACCCAACCTAACGATGTAGAACTTCACCACCGTACTTGCGAGGGCCCAACCGGCCTCGTCTAGCCCGGATCACGCTAAGGGGTGTTGCGTTGCACAACACCGGATAACACACGTAAAGATACAAAGCGGAGCAAAGTTTTATTACATAAAAGAGTTTATTAACATGTTTACAACAAAATACATTGAGTCCACACTCACGGGCATAAACTAAGCATAGAGTTCACATTCAGCCCGTGAACGTGTCCCCACTAGCAAGCACACACACTAACACGGCGACGTGCACGACTCCCATTCGACGGGTTGCCCTCTTGGGGGTCCATCTCCTGCTCGGGGGTCTCCTCTTCATAACACCCTGCAAAAGCTTCAAACACAAGCAGTGAGCACGATGGCTCAGCAAGACTCACCCGTATTTCCTATACATGAAACTTCTACATGCTAGATTACAGTGTAAATGGGAAAGTAGGTTGCAAAGGACACGCCTAAATAGTTGAACCTTACTTTCAAGTTTTAGCAGCAAGTTGTGGAGAACCTCATGCTAAGATACATAAGAGAGCTGCAATCAAACAAGAAACACATTTCTCTCATGTGTTTTGCCCAAGGTTGGGAAGAACTTTAATTTGATCTAAACTACAACATATCATTAGCAACTAAGGTATAGCTTTCAATCAGCAACTTTTAACATTACTCTAGCCTGTTCTTTCTAAGCCACGGTACAGTGAACAAGTAGTACTCACTGACCATGAGGGACAGCGATTATAATCGATTTACACCTGCAGGGTTACCCGAATAACCCGTCACGTATGCCCGTACTCGATGTCGCCTACAGAAACCATCACGGATGTCGTACGCGACCACCTTTGATCCGTCAGCCAAATGTTGAACCGGTCCGATTGCCCAGAGCAAAAGGTCTTTGCGCACGCATCTGCAGTGCCGCCAGCAAATTTACACCTCAAGCTCTCAACCTACCCTCTGAACGACGAGCTATGCCTCAACACCTAGCTACCAGAATTACATCGGTTTCCCGGTTCTCATATATCTGGTAGGTCTTTGGTACTGTTCTAGCTTGTTCAACAGGCCCGCACACGGCTCGGTTCTCAATCAACACAAGCAGAGCTATGGCACCCAGGCCCCAACGTCCTGCTATCCTTACTCACCGCTCTGTCTCATTTTTCTTGCCATGTGTTCCATTTGCTATCTCTAACCGAGTAGTGTGCCTCTAGCCTATTCTCGTGAGCAGTTCCAACTACTCGACTTGTACCGAATCCTACACTATCATAGCATTGCAGTAGCTAATCGAGGTTTAAGAACCTAAGCCCAAACCCAGGGTTCTCATGGCTATGCATTTGAGTTTTCAAACAAGACTCTAATGCATAAACGAATTGGATACTCAAAGTAAGTTCTCAAAACAGTAAAATTTATAAAATGGTTAATGCAAACCGGAGCTTGCCTTGCTGCTGTTGGTCGTAGTCTAGCTGTTCTTCCAGAGTTATGAAGTCTAAGACTTTTGGATCCTCCTCAACCTTAGCGACTACATGAGACAAATACATGTATATATCAACTTAAATGCATATGAGTTTAGAGTTAATATTATTAACACTATATGTACTGCTATACATGCCCAATGACTCTGAAATTTTTACTATGGTTTGGATACAACCTAAATATAAACTTGACCAAATTTCATTTGCAGCAAACCTCATTTGAGCCCTCCACAAATAAATGTGTAGTTGGCCTTAATTGGAGCTCTTAGGATGTTATAATGATTTTCATGGATCAAGCCGGTTCTTTCGGAAAACTAGATTTTCATAGGGTTCTAATGGAGTTGGTTTCACCTAATTTGAAGATTCCTAGAAAAAGTTATGAGCTAAACAAGTTTAGAGAAAATCTGAAAAATGTTTCTGGACATTTTTCATTTTCTCTGGAACAGTTTCATTAATCACACCGTTAGGTGGACCAAATTAGCTCAACTGGATCGGAAATTTTTATGGTATCTGAATTATATTATTATGAACATCCTGGCCAAATTTCAAAATTTTCCAATACAGGGTTCTCCATTTAAAATTCTAAACATTTTAAATTTGAAAGAATTAATTCTGGATAAATAAAGGTTTTCATGAAGTGAAACTTGATTTGTTGCAAAGTACTCAGTGAGCTGAATTCAACGAAGTTTGGTTCACTCGATTTGGAGTTTCCTAGCCAAAGTTATGTGGGTTTGAAGTTTGAACTAAAAACTGAAATTTAGGAAATGTTTAAATCCCTGCCAGTGGGTCCCACGCGCCCGGCTTCTTCTTCCTCGCGCCAACGCGCCCGACGATGGCGGCCTCCGGCGAGACTCGTCGGAACAGAATTCCCAGCCACCTCTCTGGCAGAAACTCGCCGCCCCTCCATTTTCCGACCTCCTGAACTCATATGTGGGCTCGCCAGCCGCAAGTGATGGCCGCAAACATGTGCGCACCGATGACAGCACCCGCTAGGGTTTCGGCGAGGTAGGTTAGGCTCTGTCCTTCACCAAAGCTTCAGGTTTTTGTCTCTATAGCACCAGGGGACCACAAGGAAGCTGGAAATGGCATCCAATCTGGGTGAAACGGCCGGAAACACCGAGCTCCACGGTGGACCGAGACCGTTTCCCATGGCGGCCCAAAGAACTGCCCTCTCCGAGCCAATTCTCAATGATTTTCCTCGGTTTTTCTTCGAGGAGAGGTGCTATGGGATGTACAAGCTGCTTGCAAACAGGCTCGGCTTTTAGTGGTACATGTGAACCGAATTTGGTTCACAACCGAGCTCGGGTGTTTTGTACTAGGGTTCGGGAAATTGGAAAATTCCAGCTCTATGGTTGATCATTTGCCAAACGACTTTCGGCTACACCTTCTACACACGGTGACACACCTTTCTTGTGTGGGGAAGTGGTGGTGAGGTTGTCTGTAGAGTGCTGTCCACGGCGAGCCGCTTTCGGTTCCGCCGGTTTGCCTCGGACGTGCGGCGCTGTTACTCAATTGGTGGCCAACAGCAGCTCACAACGTCAGAGTGGTGGTGATAGCACGGTAGAGCACTTGTGTGTGCTGCTTTTGGTGTGAAGACCTCAGCCAACCGGAGCTCGGTGGTGGCGGTTGATCAGGATGAACCGAGGCGGCGGTGTCGAGTGTGTTTTCGTGAGAGCCAGCAACCGAGCTCGTGAGCGGCAATGATAGTGTGGAGAATTCGGACTGTGGCGCTCGGGCGTGGAGATAAGGGGCTGGGCGAACGTGCCAGCATGGGGAAAAACCGGAAGCAGCTGCTCGCGCCGGCTTTGGCTCGGTGGCGGCCACATCACCGGCCCAAGAAACTGAGGAACCGAGTCCTCAGTCGGTTCTCTGCCTTGTGAGGCTGACATGAGGGCCCCACTCCCAATTTTAACCTCTAAAATTTAATTTTCCCACTACTCAAAATAGTAGGTGCCTTCCCACCAATGGTCATTTGATGATTCACTCAAATTGGGATTTGATTTGTAAAGTGATGAAATTGTGGAATTGGTTTGATTGAATTTGCAGCACCTTTGAACTGAAATTCAAATTTGATTTGAATTTAGCCAAAATAGCTCATGTAAAGATGAACTCCAAATGGAGTGAAAATTGGTGTGTGAGCTCACAAAAAGGTGCTGATTGTGAATATGAATCCCACTTTTGAATTCATGGGATGGAAGGAGTTTGAATTTAGTTCAAACTAGCCTCTTTCTAATTTTACCCAAAAATACATCAAAAGGTTTTGGATTTGGGTGAAATTAGGCATGAGCATTCCTAGCAAAGTTTAAATTTTTTCATATGCTCAGCTCCTATATGATGCATGTGACAAATACCACATTTGCATTTTGTGAGATTATCCTCTAATGACTATGTTGATGGTGTTTACTTGCTCTTCAAATGTGTTTATAAACTTTCCTCAAATGAAGTGTGTGTGGTGTCATGAACACTTTTAGAAAATAAAAAACTTGGGCCCTTACAGGACTGACAGTTGATTCTCTTGGAGTTAGATTTCTCTCGATACTCACTCGATGCCCAATAACTACATAATGCATAATAAGCATCAGCACACTTAACCGTCCAAGGAATCATTACTTGACTGTATTGATCGTCCTCTAGGTAAATTTTTGAAGCTCCCATTCTCTTGTTCATCATCTGTCCAAGCTTTTCCTTGTAGTACAAGCACACAGCTGCGATCCAAGCATTAGACATCATGTCATTCACAACATTATGTTTAGCTTTATGAAAGACTTTGTGTGCTCTAGGCTCGAGAGCAGTGTCATGATCATCGGGCGAGCGATATCATTCCTATAAAAAACATATAATTTGTATTAGAAAAAATATAATGGATGTAAAATTTCCAAAAGTGGTAGCAAGAAAATTCAGCTCATGTACACTTATGAAAAATGAGGGGAATTAAAACTTTGAATTATAATGGTGTAAGTTCAAAGTGAGGGTTTAGACTTCCCAAAAACTTCCAAACATGGAGATCTAAATGCACAGCTTGGATCTTCATAGTCCAAATATTCACCCTTTCAAATTTCAGCTCATTTGGAGGTGTTCCAATATTTGTTTGGGATGAAAAGGAGGAGCCCTTTAATCTGAATTTTAAATTCAGTTTCATATTCCAATTCCCCCAATTTCCAAATTTGGTTCCACAAATGTGTTCTCCACATTTGAATTAGCAGCCATGCCAAAAATTGGAAACTTTGGAGATGGTTTGCTATGTTTTTGGGACAATACAAAATGGAGGATTCAAACTCCATTTCAAATTCAAATGATCAAACCCAATTCAACTTCACACCAGAATACAAACCATATGGTCTGTACTTGGTTCCATATGGGGCATTATATAATCTTGATCTCACCCCTACCATAAGAGAGGAAATTAGGGAAGCCCAGAAGAAAGACATGGGGATGTCGCACATTCAGGGAAGGATGAAGAATGGTGAAATGAAATGCTTCTGAAGAGATGATAACGGTACTCTGTGGTTTAAAGACCGTATAGTGGTACCCCGCGACATGAATCTTCGGAAGAAGATCGTGGACGAGGCTCATTTGTCCAAGTATTCCATTCATCCGGGCAGCAACAAGATGTACCAGGATCTGAAGACCAGATTTTGGTAGACACGGATGAAAAGAGAAATCGTGAAATATATATCCGAATGTGATACGTGTCGGCGTGTGAAGGCTGACCATATGCGAAAAGCCGTACAGCTGCAACCCTTGCACATTCCGGCGTGGAAGTGGGAGGATATCAGCATGGACTTCATTGTTGGTTTACCTCTCACGTCTCACAAGCATGACTTGATTTGGGTGATAGTCAATTGACTAACCAAGTCGGCACATTTTATTCCCGTACATACGGGCTACGTGGCCAAGAAATATGCGGAGCTGTACATTGTAAGGATCTTGTGCTTGCACGGTGTTCCCCACTCCATTATTTCAGATCGCGGTGCGCTGTTTGTCTCTCGGTTTTGGGAACAGCTGCACACATCGTTGGGGACCAAACTGATCCGAAGCTCCGCGTATCACCCGCAGACGGATGGTCAAACTGAACGGGTGAACCAAGTGCTGGAAGACATGCTACGCGCTTGTGCCATCCACCACGGCAAGAATTGGGACGATCATTTGCCTTTGGCGGAGTTTTCTTACAACAATAGCTATCAAGCTAGCATTAAGATGGCGCCGTATGAAACTCTCTACGGCCGGAAATGCCGCACACCCCTTAACTGGTGCGAGTCCGGCGAGCGCGTCATCTACGGCATTGAACTTGTGAATGAAGCTGAAGAATGAGTGCGAGTAATACAAGCCAATTTCAAGGCTGCTCAATCTCGTCAGAAGAGCTATGCGGATAAAAGACGCCGTCCTCTCCACTTCGACATCGGGGACCATGTTTATGTCCGTGTGTCTCCGATGAAGGAAGTTCATCGTTTCGGTGTGAAGGGTAAACTTGCGCCGTGGTTCATTGGTCCGTTCACCATCATTGAAAAGTGCGGATCCGTGGCCTATCGCTTGGAGTTACCTGCATCGCTCGCAGGCATTCACAACGTCTTCCACACCTCTCAGCTGAGGAAGTGCCTCAAACCCTACGCTGAGGTCCGCACAGAAGACATAGAAGTTCTTCAACCATACCTCACGTACACGGAGTATCCAATCCGGATTATTGATGAAAAGACTCGTGCCACAAGAAACCGGACCTTATGGTTCTATAAGGTCTTGTGGAGCAACCATACCGCTGATGAGGCGACATGGGAAAGCTAGGACTATCTACGAACATACTATCCGGAGTTGCTATCACCATATACCCGGTAAAGTTCTCCCCACTTTGCATTTATTTGGAATCTCAGGACGTGATTCTTCTTAAGGGGGGAGGGATGTAAAATTCAGCTCATGTACACTTATGGAAAATGAGGGGAATTAAAACTTTGAATTATAATGGTGTAAGTTCAAAGTGAGGGTTTAGACTTCCGAAAAACTTCCAAACATGGAGATCTAAATGCACAGCTTGGATCTTCATAGTCCAAATATTCACCCTT
Organism: Neostapfia colusana; assembly: GCA_030760725.1. Taxonomy (NCBI): domain Eukaryota; kingdom Viridiplantae; phylum Streptophyta; class Magnoliopsida; order Poales; family Poaceae; genus Neostapfia; species Neostapfia colusana. The sequence goes on along the minus strand of JASWHV010000009.1, from coordinate 32,859,581 downwards.
CCAAATTTCAGCTCATTTGGAGGAGTTTCAATATTTGTTTGGGATTAAAAGGAGGAGCCCTTTAATCTGAATTTTAAATTCAGTTTCAAATTCCATTTCCCCCAATTTGCAAGTTTGGTTCAACAAATGTGTTCTCCACATTTGAATTAGCAGCCATGCCAAAACTTGGAAACTTTGGAGATGGTTTGCTATGTTTTTGGGACAATACAAAATGGAGGATTCAAACTCCATTTCAAATTCAAATGATCAAACCCAATTCAAACTTCACACCAGATTCAAACCATTTGAATTCAACAAATTTGAACCATGACTTGGTGTGAAAGTCTAGCCTTAAATGTTGAGTTGCTGGGGTAAAATATCAGAGAAAGTTTGGATAAGAATTAGAAATTGTGGGAGCCCTTGGTCAGCCACACACAAGAGCTGCCGCCTCAGCCAACTGCGGTCGAACAGCGGGGGCGCGACAGCTCCTGGTTCCGACCCACGCCCGAGGTGCGCCGCGCCACCTCCTGATTCTTCTGCCTACTTGATCATCCACTCGTGCCACAGCCCCAGCACAACTTCCCTTGCTCTCTCGGCTGTTTACCGACATGCTTCCTCCTTCTCTGCTTGAGCATGCGAGCGAAAACCGCCGCGCTAGGCTAGTCGCTCGGGTTCCCGGTGTTGATCGTCTTCCGACGACACCAGCGTGTTGCAGAGCTAACCATCAGCTCCGCCGGAGCCTCCTCGATGCTTTCCAACAGTCCCCAGCTCGTGACTGACCCTCCATACCGGCGCCGAACCGTTCTGCTCTGAAGGAATAGAGAGCTCGATGTCGCCGCCGCGGTTCCCCGTCTACCGGCCGACTCCGACCTCCCCAGTGCGAGGGAAACCACCCAGAGGTGTGTCACAAAGTCTAGTTTCTCATACTGATGCCCTTTGGTACTTTACCACCGCCGGCTAGCCGGAATTTCGGAGATTTCCGACGATACACGTGGAAGATAGCTCGAGACCGTTTCGGGAAATTGTTCCCACACGCTGAATCATCGGGTCTCCGGCCCTATACACAGCTACTAAATACCCTAGCGTCTCCCCACGCTGAAGCATGACGCAAACCATCCCCTCTGCAACCCTAGCGACGAGAATCCATTGCCGCTGGCTTAACAGTTCAGTTCACCGTCGAACTACACCTTGCATGAGTTTTCACCCACTTTTGTATGCAAGAACGTGCTCCTCACATCACCCTGATGCTTGCGGTGCTCTCCCCAACGGGAATACTCGCCTGCTACGCGAGAACGACGGCGCCGGGGTGAGGTTTGCTGCTGCCACCGTCGGGGAGGTATTTCCGGCCATTTAGCGCCGCCACCGAGCTCACCAGAGTGTTCCTCGTCGGATTTTGGGCACAGGCGGTGAGGATTGAGCCGTCTAAGGCACGGGACAGCCGTTCCGGCGAGGCACAGTCGTTCCTCCGGCGAGGAGGCCGGCCGGGCGCGAGGTAGACGAAGGTGAAGGACTGCCCCACCTGTCAGTGGCACTGGTTAGGCGCTGGATCGGTTTGCGGCTTGGGACCTATTGTGGCTGCGCGGGTTAAACACCGTAGCCCCGGTGTTGCCGAAATTTCACTGGTCCGATTTAAAAGAGTGGGCCCAGTTCTAATTATTTGAAGTTTCTGTTAGGGAAATAATTCCAGGAATTAGCTGATCTTTCCAAGCTCATAACTTTGTGTAGAAAATTCCAAAAAGGGTGAGACCAATTTTGTTGGAATCCTCATGAGGAGGTTCACAGAGAAACCAATTTTAAGCTATGAAACTGCCCAGGAATTTCTTGTTTATAGTAAATCCTTTAGGGATTTATTACAGGAGCAATTCTTTATGAAATATTCCCAAATTTGGGCAGCTAGTCCTTTTCATAGTTACTGATCTCCAGTAAAAATTTGGGTTTCATTAGATTTCATTTGATAAGCTAAACTGCCCTCCCAAGTTCAGCCTTTATTTGAAAACTCCAATTTAAACAGAAACTTTTCAGAAGTCCTGTTCAACTTCAAAAATTAATATCCCTATGTTAGTAGCTCCAAGAATGGTGAAACAAATTTTATTAGAACCATGGAGACTTACCCTAATCAGATCTTCCACTTTTAGCTATGTCAAAGCTCCTGAATTGAGCTCAAAATTCAGAGAAGCTTTGTGCTTGTGGGAATTTTGGAGACCACAATGTGCAATGACATTTCTCTAAATTTTGCTCAGGTCATCCTTGGAGGGTCTAGTATCCACTGTAAAAATCCCAAAGCTAATTAAGGATTATGAATAGCAGTAGCTATGAATAGAAGTTCAATTCTTATAAATCCTTAATACTTACACATGTATTTTGTTACATTTCATAATAGTGACCGAAGTTGAGGACACACCGGAGCCCTTGGACATCCTCCCACCAGAAGATAACTTCCCGTTTAACCTGCAACCAGACAAGCCCCAGTTTGCACTTAAGTACCTTTTATAAAGCTTTTTAATTGTATCACTTACGTCTAGGGTGAATGTTTGAATGTTTGCATTAGAGTTAGGGTGATTGAAACCCCACTTGCATAACCTTTTAAATCCTATGGAGGGTTGGGTAGCTTACATACTCAACGAGTAGAGAATGCCATGCTAATATGCTTAGGATCTCGGTAGAAGTCGAGTAGTTGGAATCTACTCGCGAGGTAAGGTTTTATCACACAGTTTGGTCAGAATAGAAAATGGCTTAAAAGTGGAGAAAATGAGACCCAGCAGGGGGGATAGGAAGCAGTGAGCGGAGGTCTCACGTGTGTAGCCCTGTTGGTGTCGATTGAGGACCGAGTCATGTGCGGGCCTGATGAACAAGTATCGAACAGTACCGGATGGCATACTGACATAAGCAGGAAACCGATGTAATTGGTTAACCTGGGTGCCGAGGCTTACCCAACCGTAAATAGGAGTGGGTTGAGGGTAGCAAGGTGTAAATCTTCCGCTAGGTACAGTCACGCTCCACACGGGAACCTCCTGCCCGTTACGGATGGACCGGTTCGGTTTTTGGGTTGACTTTGAAAGGTTGTTGCATACAACAGAGTACGAAGGGGTATGGAATCACGCTTCTGAAAGTGGGTGTATGCAACGTGTTGTCCGGGTGTCTCCTGATTGCAATCACCGTCCCTCGCGGTTATTTGAATACCGCTTGTTCACTGTTTCGTGACGTAGTAAGAAATGAAGTAAGCCAGTTGAATGATAATATGCTGTGATGATAGAGTAATGTTTTGGAAACCATGTCCGTTGTAGATGTAGAGCTAACTAAGTTTACTTTCCGCTTTGAGCATCACCACATCGGAGGAAAGCGTTTCTTGTTTGATTGTGGACTTTTGATGTGGGGGATGCCTAAGGCACATGAATCTGCTGCTATAAAAAACTGAAAGTAAGGATCAACTTATAGGCGTGTCTTTGTAGCAAATTCCTTTTCCTATCATACACATCCCTGCATGTAGAGTTCCATGCCTAGGCTAGGTTAAGCCTTGCTGATCCATCGTGCTCACGGTTGCAATATTTGAGCTGTATGCAGGTGAGAGCTATGAGGAGGGTTCCGAGGGCGAGGCGATGCCCCCGTCAGGGTACACGGCCGAGATGGAGCCCTGCACGCCGCCATGATTTCTCCGGTTCCATGCTGCTAGCATGTAGCGTCCCCGGGCTGGACGGCTGCACTTTTGCATAGTTAGGATGATAGGCTACTAATGTACATTACTTCCGCTGTATAGTTATATTTTGTAAAAGACTTCCGCTGCTTTATATCAAACAAAAGTTTGTATGTTGTTCTTTAATCTTTTCGTGTGTGCTGTTGGGTGCCGCATCGCACGGCACCACCCTATGCGATCTTGGAGTGGGTGAACCACGGGGTGGTCCCCACAATGGACATAATTATAGTGCAGTGTAGTGAAGGCATACCCAAAAATCATGGTAGACAGCCCCTGCCACATTTTAATGCATAGCATGTGGAGCAATCCTATAGTGCTCCCAATTTATTGTAGGTTTCTCTTCATCTTTAATGTTCATAAGACATGGATAATGATGACGACATATAGGACCCAACACTGCATTAGGCTGCCTATGGTGTTGTCAGTCATCCCAATCCATGTCATCCCATTGCCTGCAAGTCAATTTAACAATATATAATATTTATCAAAAAATTGTATCTCCAATTCAATACTAAGTTTTATATTATACTTACCAGTCACCGACAGGAGTGATCCGTAATCTCTGTTGTGGAGGCACGGCCAGCGGGATAGTGTTTGAAGACTGATACCTTAATGATTGTGCCAACTCTCCCGTATCTATGTGATCCCCCTCGTCCTCCTCGGCTTCCTCATCAGTATAGGCTCTTAAGACTTGTTGTTGTTCCTACCCCGCAGAAAGTCCTCCCCCTTGATCTTCTCGACAGTCCTCCTGACCCTCCTCCAGGATCTTGTGCTCCACCTGAAATTAGAGAAATTAGGTTTCGCAATATGATATATGGGTAAATATAATAAAATTATAAATACATGAACCTGTTCATTAGATTGTTCCATGCATCTTTTAAATGCCTCTCGTCTACTATTATTCGAGACACTGCCTTGTAAAAGAGAGTCTTGACTATGTGAAGAGCTAGCAGACCGGCTCCCACTCTTGCTTGAGGAGCTAAAGAGTCCGGTAGCTATATTCTTCAGACCACGTGGTATTCTGTTGAAAAGAAAAATTGGTCAGATATAAATACATAATGATACAACAAAATGTAATGGAAATAAATTCTAATGTAATATAAATTAATTACATGGTTAAAATTCATCATGAATGTTCCTTTGGTAACATGTCGACAAACTGTATTCTTCTGTCCCACCTTAACTTTTTAGTGCTAGGTCTTTTTCTTTTCACCACTACTACCTCTTCTCCCTCATTGTCTTTAACATCACCAACTAATGTATCAAGACCTAAACCATCATCTATATTAAAAGATGGTGGAATATCATCCTCTTGGTACACTTCATCCTGTTCTTCTTGACAACCAGAACACCTGGGACATATAACCGTTCTCGTGGATTAACTTTATACACGACCCACCAAGCAGTCAACTTTAGACAAGGACACGGTGTGGCGGGCCGGAATCCGCTCATCCAGGATCACAGAGGGTTGTGCCGCGCGATGCGACACCCGACAGCACACGTCATAAGAACCCATTATATTACATGGGAAAACAAACTGAATGTACAAAGTAGTACACTTCTCAGTTACAAACTAGGGTCTTTATTACACAGCAGAAGTTTCTTTTGTACAACTCACGCCCGCCTATCTAGCAAAAGTCGGTTGCCCAGCACTAGGGCAACCCACACTAGCTGCACGTCTCAGCTCAGCACGGCGTGTACGGCTCCCACTCAGCCGTGGTCCCCGACGAAGGGTAACCTTCGCCGGTGGATTCGTACTCCGAGTCCGTGGGTGGCTCCTCACCTGAAAAACACTTAAGCAGCAACCGTGAGCACGAAGGCTCAGCAAGGCTTAACTGGCTCACCTAAGCATGAAACTCTACATGAGGTGTACAATGACATAGGATAGCAATGTTGCAGCAAATGGACACGCCTACAAGTTCATCCTTAATTCATCTTTTAGCAACAAGTTAACAGTTCATGAAGCTGAAATTTAGTAAGCAAAATTTGGTGGCACACATGTGGCAATACAATTATCTCATGACAGCAATATTGAATCACAGCATTCCATAAATTATCTACGTTACGACACAGTGAACAAGTGGTACTCGTCACCGCGAGGGACGGCGAATCGATTCGATATACACCTGCAGGGAAACCCAAAGAGCACGTCACGTACGCCCACCCGTGGAGCTGCACAGCACGCTCTCTCGATGTCGTACGGGACAAACTTTCACCCAACAGCCCAAACGTCGAACCGGTCGCACCGAAACGGACAGGAGGTTCCCCACACGGAGCATTTCTCTATGCCCGTTGGCAGATTTACACCTTGCTGCCCTCAACCTACACCTATAAATCGGTGTGATATGCCTCGACGCCTAGAGGTTTAGGCTACATCGGTTTATCGGGGCCCATATATCCGATATGCCTTCGGTACGTTCAATACTTGTTCAGCAGGGCCGCACACGGCTCGGTCCTCAATCGACACGGACAGGGCTGCGCAGACAAGACTTCTCTTGCTGCGCCCTAGCCCCTTCCTAGTCTCATTTTCCTTACTAAAGTGATCTCACATCACTCAACCGAACCTGTGTGTCCCAAGCCTATCTCGCGAGTAGATTCCAACTACTCGACTTGTACCGAAGTCCTATGACTCATTAAGCATAGCCCGTCTACTCGGGGTCTTAGACACTACCCTCACTCTTTTAGGAACCCTAGGTGATGCAAGTGGGGTTTCATTCATCCTATACCTAATGCACATACATACTTCACCCTACGTAAGTAAACAAAGTAAAAACTTTATAAAAGAGTTAATGCAAACCGGGGCTTGCCTTGTTGCTGCTGGTCAGGGGTTAAGTCTTCGTCCGGGAGCAGGAAGTCCAACACTTCCGGAGTCTCCTCGCCTTCAGCGACTACACGTTAATAAATTACTACATGTTAATGAATATGCATAAGAGTTTAGTGTAATACTTATGCTATTAGTTCTAATAACCAGTCTCTAACAACTGGAACTCTGTTTAAGAATTTAAAATGAAACTGGGTTTTAGTGGTTTGGGTTTGGACCTAAGTACATGGTTAAGTGCTAAGTGGTTTTCTCCCTTTTCCATATTAATCCCCCAAGTGGTTAAACAGGACAGGGGTGATCCGGAGCTCCAATGGAGCTGAGACTTTTTGTGTGAGTTCCATGTCACAATAAAACCCTCTGGACCAATTATTAGCACTTTTCCTTGAATGGTTTGCTCAGAATAATTCTCTTAGGAATTAAGAAAAGAAGAATTAATTCTGAGGTAACAGCCTTGTTCATGCGCAACTTAGTGAACTACAATTTCAATTATAGCTAATAGAGTTTGCATGAATTTTCCTAGCATTTTTGGAGCTAAGATTTGCCCAGAACTGAATTTCCAAGTTTTGGAAATTCTCTGAAAATGTTTCTTTATTCAAATGAACACAGCACCTTCACATTTGAATTGCTCTGATCAAATAAACTCCAAATGGGATGAAACTTTTACAGGGGTTCATTAACCTCCTAAAGGATATTCTGGCAAAATTTGAGGGTTTTTGGATGAACCAAACTCCCTCTAAAATTCTTTTGCTGAAAAGCTTTCAAGAATTTTCCAGAATTAAATAATAGGTTTCATACAAATTGGGTTGTATTTGGATAGAGCTATGCAAGATAAATCCAACCCAATTTGAATCACTAAATTTGGAGCTTCCTAGCAAAAGTTATGCGGTTCTAAAGTTTGAACTAAATCTGGAATTCTAAATAATCCGGAGAAAATTTTAAACTCTGACCGTGGGCCCGGCCCACACGTGTCACTGCTGGAGCTGAGCCACACGGGGCTACAGACCCCTTCCCGCGCAGTCACACTTGATCCCAGGGCCGCAGTAGATCTGGGTTTTAAAGTTTCCGTCGCTGACACGTGGGGCCCGCGGGTCGTCTTCCTCCTCGCGTTCCCGCGCCCGCGCGCCGCCGGGCTCGCCGGAGACACGCTGATACTTGCCGGCTGGCCGACTCTCGAGCTCTCCCTCGCCGCCAGGGCCTAGTTTCGTGCGCTGAACACGATGGCACCGACTGCTCCGGCCGGCGGTGGCCCTAACCTAGCCGGCGACGGTGCTGCGGCTCGGCAACCCTTCGGTCACGTCGCCCGGACAGTTTAGCCCGCCAAAACATCGGTGGATCGGTGCTACAGCACCAGTGGATGCTAGGGAAGCTCGTCATAGTGGTGAAACCGCCTGGATAGGGCTCTATCCTAGGTCTCATCGTGAGCCCGAGCCTCCGTGCCTCCATTACCGTAACAAAACCTAGAAATACCCGGCTTACGTGCGGTTTCAAGCCAGGGACCTGAGGGGCTAACGAGCGTTGATGAGTGACGGTCCTGTGTGCTAGTTTTCATGACCTAAGAACAAAGGTGGCGAGGGAATTCGACGTTACCGTGCCGGAAGGTCCGTTCGTGCCCGCCGGAGAACTTTCTCCAAATTCGAGCTTTATGGTCCAGGTCACGGTCTGAGCTTCGGATATGAGCACCACCGGTCCCTGACGCGTCCGAGACCGTCCTTGCTCAGCCGTGAAAGGCCCTCTGTTGGGCTGTCACCGTGAGTCGAGTGGTGGAGGTTTCCCGGGCGTTGCTCGGAAACGTGGAGCTAGGGCTGGGGAAGGGCCGAACTCGACTGCTCTCGTGCCGAGTAGGTAGAGGACGAGCAGCTGGTGTGGTTTTGTGGCTAGGAGAGGCGCTGCTCACGGTGAATTTCCGGTTTCTCGATCTAACGAAAACGGCGGCGAGCGTAGCGCTCTCTGTTCGTGCGTAAAGGACCCGAGCCTCGGTGGTTTCGTGCTGTGGGCGACCGACCGCGTTGGGGTTAATCGATCCGGGAGCAGCTCGCCAGCTCGGGCACGGAGACCAGGAGGTGGCAGCGTGAGGGGGTCCGGCGCCGGCGTTCCAGTGCGCTGTCTCGGCCGAGAGAGGAAAAGATCAGAGGGATACTTCTCTGTTAAGTCTACTGACAGGTGGGACCTCCCCCCCTAATTCTTTTTCCAATTTTCTCAATTCTGTTATGCCAAATACTCTCAGCTACTCACAATTTAATGTGAGACTTAGTCACCAAGTCTTAGTTTAAATTTGAATTCTCAAATTTGAACTGTGTTTCGCTAAATTTGCTGCATGTTTAAACTGAAATTCAAATTCACTTTTGAATTCTTGCACATTTAGCTCTTGACAGGATGAACTCCAATGAGGATGAAAATTGGTGGGCTTACTCAGAAAAATGTGCTGAGTTTAAATATGAAGCTAACTTTTGAATTTGAGTGGCGAAAGTTGCTGCAATTTGAATTTACATTCAAAGTGGCCTCTTTTTCAATTACCTCCAAAAGTGCCTCAAAAAGTGTTGGATTTACATGAAATTTGGCTTGAACCTTCCCAAGACTATTCGAGTCCTAGGGGTGAGCTCAACCTCTCATGTTCATGTGTAGAAATTCTACTTTGTGAAAGTGTAGGCTTTCCCCTCTAATCCCTCTTTTGATGGAGGTTACTTGCTCTTCCCACTTTTTCACCATCTATCCACAACAAGAACTGTGGTGTTGTGAGGTGAAGAAAAGTTTTTGCAAGTCCCTTTTCTTGGGCTTTTACATCCCTCCCCCCTTAAAAGAATCTCGTCCCGAGATTACAAAAGAAGAGATAGCGATGTAGTAGGGACTTACCCGTGTTGAGAAGCCATGAACTCCGGGTAATTTGAGCGAAGGAACTCCTCGCTCTCCCACATCGCTTCCTCAGCGGTGTGGTTGCTCCAGAGTATTTTGTAGAACCACAACGTTCTGCTACGCGTGGTCCTGGCTTTTTCATCAAGAATGGCCACCGGATACTCATCATATGTTAAATCCAGTTTCAGCTCGCCAATGTCTTCGGTAGGAACAGCAGCTGTATGCTTCAAACATTTTCGCAGTTGCGAAACATGGAAAACATCATGGACACCAGCAAGGGATGCCGGTAGCTCCAATCGATACGCTGCTGGTCCACACTTCTCGGTGATAGCGTAGGGTCCAATAAAACGGGGAGCGAGCTTCCCCTTTACACCGAACCGGTGCACGCCCTTCATCGGAGACACGCGGAGGTACACGTGTTCACCGACGTCAAAGTGCAACGGTCTACGCCTCTTATCAGCGTAGCTCTTCTGCCGGGATTGAGCGGCCTTCAAATTAGCTCGGATCGTCCGAACGCGCTCTTCGGCGTCGTTCACCACATCAACCCCGAATGTGACCCTCTCACAAGACTCGCACCAGTTTAATGGGGTGCGGAATTTGCGACCGTAGAGAGCTTCGTAGGGTGCCATCTTGATACTCGCCTGGTAGCCGTTGTTGTACGAGAATTCCGCCAATGGTAGGTGATCATCCCAGTTCCTACCATGGTGGATGGCACATGCTCTCAACATGTCTTCCAAAACTTGATTCACCCTCTCTGTCTGGCCATCTGTCTGAGGGTGGTAAGCGGAGCTTCTAATCAGTTTAGTACCCAAAGCAGCATGCAACTGCTCCCAAAAGCGAGATACAAACAATGCACCTCGGTCTGAGACTATGGTCTTGGGTATGCCATGCAAACATAGGATCCTGGCGACATATAACTCCGCATATCTGTTGGCATGGAAATGGGTATGTACGGGGATGAAGTGAGCTGACTTGGTCAGTCGGTCAATGATTACCCAAATGGAATCATATTTGTTGGATGTTAAGGGTAATCCCACAATAAAATCCATGATCACGTCCTCCCATTTCCATGCTGGAATTTTCAGGGGTTGCAGCAGCCCAGATTTCCTCATATGATCAGCCTTCACTCGTCTACACGTATCACACTCAGATACGTACTTCGCTACCTCCCGCTTCATCCGTGTCCACCAAAATTTCTTTTTCAAATCTTGGTACATTTTTTTGCTTCCCGGATGAATGGAGTATTTGGACAAGTGCACTTCATCGAGGATCTTCCTCCTCAGTTCCATATCTCGGGGTACGACTATTCGATCATTGAACCACAGCGTCCCCCCATCATCTTTCCGGAAACACTTGATCTCTCCATTGTCTATCCGTCTCCGGAGATGTGCCATGCCTTTATCCGTCTTCTGAGCTGCAATGATGTCTTCCCTAATGGTAGGGATGAGAGCAAGGTTGTATAGCGACCCATGAGGAACCAAGTATAAACTCGGTTCTTCCTCCTCCACCGGGGTAATGGTGAGGTTATGGACATGTGATTTCTGACTCAGCGCGTCAGAAACCACATTCACTTTGCCGGGGTGGTAATGAATCTCAATTTCATAATCCTTGATCAATTCTAACCATCTCCTTTGCCTCATGTTCAGCTCCTTTTGGGTGAAAATGTATTTCAAGCTCTTGTGGTCAGTGTAGAGATGCACTAGATTCCCCAGGAGATAGTGCCTCAACATTTTTAGCGCCAACACCACGGCAGCAAGCTCAAGATCATGAGTCGGATAGTGCTGCTCATGGTTCCGAAGTTGGTGTGAGCCATAAGTGACCACACGTCCTTCCTGCATCAACACGCAGCCAAGCCCAATACCGTACGCGTCACAATACACGTCGAAGGGCTTTGTTGTATCCGGCTGAGCTAATACCGGGGCTGTGGTGAGATGCTTCACCAATGTTTGGAACGCTCCTTCACACGCCGTGTTCCAAACATATTTCGTCCCTTTCTTCAGCAATTCTGTCATTGGCTTAGCGAGTTTGGAGAAGCTTGGAATGAATCTCCGATAGTATCCCGCTAACCCGAGGAAGCTTCTGACTTCATGGACTGAAGTGGGAGCTTTCCATTTCAGCACTTGCTCTATTTTGCTTGGGTTAACCACAATGCCTTCTGCTGAGATGATATGTCCCAAGAATGGCACTTGGCTGATCCAAAACTCACATTTACTGAACTTGACGTAGAGCTTGTGGTCTTGCAATCGTTGAAGAACGATCCGCAAGTGTTCGGCATGTTCGGCTTCTGTCTTGGAGTAAACCAAGATATCGTCGATGAACACTACCACAAACTTGTCCAGCTCCGGCATGAACACCGAGTTCATGAGATACATGAAATGGGCTGGAGCATTTGTGAGACCAAAGGACATGACGAGATATTCATATAATCCATATCTCGTCGAGAACGCCGTCTTCGGAATATCCTCCGCCCGGATCTTGATCTGGTCATATCCAGAGCGAAGGTCCATCTTTGAGAACACATTTGCCCCCACAAGTTGATCAAACAAAATGTCGATGCGGGGCAGTGGGTACTTATTCTTGATGGTGACGGCGTTGAGCGGCCGGTAATCCACACACAGCCGTAGGGTTTCATCCTTCTTCTTTACAAACAGCGCCGAGCATCCCCAAGGCAAGGAACTCGGTCTAATGAAACCCTTACTCAACAGATCATTGAGGTGTTCCTTCAGTTCAGCCAGCTCATTTGGAGCCATTTTATATGGTCTCCTTGATATGGGCATAGTCCCAGGTGCAAGTTCAATCTTGAACTCGACGTCCCGCTCAGGTGGCATGCCCGGAAGATCATCAGGAAACACATCGGGGTACTCCCGGACTACGGGGATGTCTTCTAACTTGAGAGCTTCAGCATTATTAATTGCTAAAACTTCCCAGACTGGCGTGTCTAACACCATGGAATGCGGACGGTGGAATGGAGAATTTAAGTGAACCGTCCGTGCCCGAGTCTCTAGGACAGCGCCATGGTATTGTAGCCATGACATCCCTAAGATTGCATCAATCTTTTGCCCCATAAGGATTATCAAGGTGGTGGGATATAGTTTCCCACCTAAGCACAGAGGTGCCTTTGGGATCATCATATTTGCTGAGATCTTCCCTCCCGGTGAGCTGATCATATAGGTGCAGTCGGTTGAGAAGACTTGCATTTGATGCTTAGCCACATAGGATGCACTTATAAAGCTGTGGGTTGCACCAGAATCGAACAATATGACGATGGCTTGATTGTTGAGAGTAAACGTACCCGCCAGCACGTTGTCTCCCTCTTGGGCGTCCTCATTGTCGAGGTTGCGGACGCCCCCAGTCCGCTGACCCACCTTCTTCACCGGAGGTCGGCCTCGAGCACCGCCCTGGAACTGGGCTTGCCCGCTGCTCTGCTGCCCCTGGGGACAGTCCTTCGCGAAGTGGCCCGCCTGGCCACACGTGAAGCAGGTGAAACGGGGCGGTCCCCCGCTCATCGGTGGACGAAAACCCGGGGCGCGTTGTGGCGGTGGAAACGCCCGGGGTGCCGTCTGCTGCTGCTGTCTTGGTGGTGGCATCGGCGGACGGAACGGAGGTGACTGAAAAGGACGTCCCCCGAACTGTTGAGGTCGCGCCGGTGGATGCCACTGCTGCCCGGATGGTGTCCGATACACCATACGGTATTTCTGAGGCACGCCCCCACCGCTGCTAGGTGGAGCGCTGCGCTTCCTCGGCTCAGCTGACAACTCCCGCTGAGCATCCTCTTGCATAATCGCGGCATTGACTAAGTCGTTGAAGGTGTCGCGATTCCACTGAACGAGGTGTGTCTTCATTTCGGTGTGTAAACCCCGATAGAAGTGTTCTCGCTTCTTCTCCTCAGTGGAGATGTAGTCTGACGCAGATTGCGCCAGATGGTTGAAGGCACGGGAGTAGTCATGGGCACACCTCCCGCCCTGCTTCAGCTCCAAGAATTCTTGGAACTTCCTCTTCATGATCCCGGGAGGGATATGATAGGCGCGGAACGCCTCCCGGAACTCTTGCCATTCCATGGCATGGCCAGCCGGACGTGAGGCGACATAATTCGCCCACCACGACCCAGCGGCACCGTGGAGTTGCTGCACTGCAAACAGAGTCTTCTGCCGCTCCGTACATTGGAGCAGCGCGAACTTGGACTCGATGGTCAGCAGCCAATTGTCAGCCTCCAGTGGTTCTTCAGCTTCGGTGAACACTGGAGGGTGCGTACTCATGAAATCCGAGTACGACACTTCACTGGGCTCACGAGGCCCTCTGTCTTGACGCCCCCCCCCCCCCCCCCCGCCTGGGACGTATTCTGCACGATCGTGCGGAGCAGGTCGGTCTGCTCCTCACGACCTCCCACCAGTGCCGCAATCACATCCACTAGAGTGAGCGGAGGCGGCGGTGGTGGCTGCTGCTGCGGGGTGCTGTCGTAGGCCGGTGGCTCGGAGTCATCGCCTCCCCCTTGGCTAGAGCCACCAACCTCGTGCGTGGTCCTAGTACGAAACATCTGCAACCACACGACAATAATCATCAGTCCCGCAACAGATTGCATGCAGTCCAATAAAAATAGGTGTAAAACATAATGACCATAATTCATGCGATACATCTCGTAAGTAGATAATGTAATAACTTTGCACAAGCTACACCATTAACAGACCAAACACAAGCTAGTTTAATCCAACTTGATGAACCTCCTCTTTGGAAGCTCACCATAACTAGGTTTGGTCACTTCGAGACATTACTATCGCGTTGTCATCACGTATACCACCCTTAGGGTACAACACCCTCTCCAATGAGTTCAACTGTCATTCTTCCGTCAGAATGACCAGTTTCTACCTATTCCAAATTTGTATCTGGTTCTGTGCATTTTCATGACTCAAGTTGAATACCAAAGTTAAAGTCAACTTCAGTACCTTTCCAAAGAGTACTTATTTGCCCACAGATCTGCTCTGGTTAAAAAGTTATGCTAATTCAAAGTCAGCAGAACTTCTGAAAGAATTTTCACAGCACCTCCCTTGGAAGTTGCTGTTTTCAATCCTGGTTTCCACTGAAATCTGTGCTGAAATTTCAGAAACTTTGAATTGCAAAGATGGCACACATCTTCTACTATTTCTAAGGATGTATCATATGAAAATTTTAAATTTTTCTACTGGGAGTTATGTTTGAAAAACATAGCAGTCCAGAGAGTGTTTCACTCTGTCCTGGTTCTGGTCAGTTTACATCCCTCTGGGTTTTAGGCCATCTTAAAGTGTGATTCAGCTCTGGAAGTCTACAATAAAGTTATAGAGTACTTAAATACCTTTACAGAACTATATACCACACCTCCTTGGGCTAAAAGACCTGTGAGTTATGCCCTGTTGAAGATCAGTACACTTGCTGCCCAAAACAGAGCACTCTGTTTTTCATCCCTTTGGCTATCCTGCTCCACTATCCCATTCTTATACCCAACCAGGGTCTTAATTGTTGAACCTAATGATTTTAATTCCTTGTTATCAATATTTTCATGCATATGCCTACAATATCTCGGTACTACGTTCCTCACAAAAAAAAATCCTAACCGGATTATACCGGCATATACGTCTCAAGTGTGGCACTAAACGGTCTCTCGCACACGTTTTCTACACGGATACATACGTGGTTAGTACCTGCAGAAAACCACACAATTGTGATGCACTCAAAGGTTATTCATTTCAGGCAGTTCCATATTTAAAAGTAAATACAAACGCCCGTATCATTGTCATACGGCCGTCCTTGAGTTAGGTCACGTCTCAAGGTACGTGATCGTGTTTCAACACCACACGACGGGGAACCCGAGTATGTCATGAATGGGTCATCACGGTTGGGAATGTTATCAACCCAACAGATACCACCTACTGCCCTGCAGGGCACGCCGATGGCAAGCGCTGCGTATGTCCCCCTGGGCTACTTCCAGACGAACACACTCTCGCGTTACTGACCACGCGATGGGGTCTCCACTTACTTGCCTAATGCATGCTAGGGATCAGCGTTTCATATGAACTCAGGAACATGAAGAGTCCAAGTGTTTCATATTGACGTCCCACACCAAGCTGTGAGATCAATCCCTGAACTACGTTCCTCGTCAGGGGAGCTAACCGAAATTGAACCGCTTTCGGTGGCGTTCCTTATCGTTCTTACCAGAGCGTAGGTGTGTCGTTACATAATTGAAATTCAGATATATAACACATAAATTAGTCTTTGCCACTTTAAGTAACTATGCTAGTATAGTCCTTAGTTGGGCAACTACCGAATCCTCACCGTAATTGTAAGGGCCTCAGTTTTTGACACACATTTGCAGTGTTCATCACCACACCACACACCTCATTTGAGGAAGAATGATGAACACAAATGAAGAGAAAGTAACAATTATCAACATGCTCATTAGAGAACAAACTTACACATTGCAAAAGTGGTATTTCCCACATGTGATATAGATGGGCTGGACATATGAAAACTCCTACACTTTGCTAAGGATGTCCATGCCAAGTTTCACCCAAATTCAAAACCTTTTTGAGGTCAGTTTGGGTATAGTTAGGAAGAGGGCAGTTTGAAACCATATTCAAATTCAAACTGTTTTTATCCCATGAATTTAAAAGTGGAAGGCATATTCTTACTCAGCACATTTTTGTGAGCTCACGCACCAATTTTCACTCCATTTGGAGTTGATCTTGACATGAGCTAAGGGGGAGAAATTCAAACTTTATTTGAATTTCAAACTGAACTTGTGCTGAAATTCATTCAAACCAAACCTCATTTGAACTTGGATCAATTCAAATGGCTCATGGGTGAATAATTTGAATTGCCAAGGGTAGTATGGGGTTCACTGTTTACAACAGTGATTAGGAGTAAATTTCAGAGGTTAAAATGGGGGGTGGGACCCACATGTCAGCCTCTACTTCAACACAAACCGACTGAAACACAGCTCAATCGGTTCCCGGGCGCAGTGTGCGCGCGCCACCGAGGGGGGGCAGCCGGCGCCAGCTCCTGCTGCACGCCCTAAGCCGGAGACCAGTCGCCGGGCTACTTATTCCCTCCCCGGCGTGCTTCAGTCGCCCATTCCCCGAGCTGCCGACGTGCACGACCTGTTCTTCCACTGCCATCGCCGCCGCCCGAGCTCACGTTTGATCAAGCCCGATCACTCGCGAGCACCGCCTCCTCCACAGCAAAACGGCACCAAGAGATCGTGAGAAACCTCCTATACCCCGTGTTGTCCAGTGAGCAAGCGTCCTCGAGCTGTACGAGCCATTTCTCCGGCAAGCCGAACATCGCCGCCGATCGGGCTCTCGTGGACAGCACAACGCAGCCGCTGTCACGTCCTCTTCTCTACACAAGAAAGGTTTGTGATTGTATGTAGATGGAGTAGCCGACAGCCGTTTGGCGATTGATCAAACCTCGGCCGAGAATTTCCAAGTTTACTCGTGATCAGTTCATAAGGACCGAGCTCACCTTCGGGTGAAATTCGTGCTCTATACACGAGGGTTGGGCAAGCTTGTTCTCTAGTAGCGTCTACGCGCGATAGCGCCCATGCCCGAACTGGAATCAGAGGAAACCGTCGAGAATCAGCCATGATATGGCCGTTTTCCCCGGCGCCATGGCTGAACACCTCGGCTCACCGTCGAGAGCCTAGTTGCCGGTATTTCTAGCTTCCACCCAGCCCTGGTTCGTGTTTCCCATGCTCTACTGATGCTCTCCGACCGATTCCCGGTAGATTTGGTGCACGGGAGAGCGGGACCGACCTCACCGGAACCCTAGCAGGTGCTGTCACCGGTGCGCACGGGTTTCCGGTCATCGCCGGCGGCCGGCGACCCCACCAGCGAGTCCAGGGGGTCAGTAAAGGGGCAGGCGGCGAGTTTCGGGCCGGGGGGTGGCCGGGAACTCAGTTCCGGCGAGGGTCGCCGGAGATCGCCGCCGCCGCGCAGTTGGCGCGAGGAGGGAGACGACGCACTGTGTGCGGGGCCCACAAGCCAGAGTTTAAACTTTTTCCCCGAATTTCAGTTTCAGTTCAAACTTCAAAGCCTTATAACTTTGGCTTGAAAGCTCCAAATTGAGTGAACCAAATTTTGCTGGATTCAGCTCTCTGAGTACTTTCCAGAAAATCAAGTTTCACTTCATGAAATTCCTTATTTCCCCAGAATTAATTCCTCAAAATTTAAACTGTTAGGAATTTTAACTGGAGAATCCTTTGGAGGAAAATCCTGAAATTTTGCTGAGATGTTCACCAAAATATCCTTGAACTACCATAAAAATTTCAGATCCATTTGAGCTCATTTAATCCACCTAATGGTGTGATTAGTGAAACTGTTCCAGAGAAAATAGAAAATGTTCAGAAACATTTTCAGAATTTTCTCTGAAATTGTTTAGCTCATATCTTTAGTTAGAGACTTCCAAATTAAGTGAGACCAACTCCATTAGAACCCTCTGAAAATCTAGTTTTCAGAAAGTCATAGTTTGTTTCATGAAAATTCCTAGAACACCCTAAGAGTTCCAATTAAGGTCAAGGACATAATTAATTGTGGAGGGCTCAAATGAGCTTTGCTGCGATTAAAACTTGACCAAGTCTCTGTTTAGGTTGTAACCAAGCCACAGTAAAAGTTTCACAGTCATTAGGTCTGTCTAGCAAGGGTTATAGACTTCACAACTTCAAAGTTAATACAAATGCATTTAAATTGATACATATATTGCTCGTATCATGTAGTCGCTAAGGTCGAGGAGGAACCCAAAGTCCTAGACTTCGTAACTCCGGAGGAGCAGCTAGCCTACGACCAAGAGCAGCAAAGCAAGCCCCGGTTTGCATTAACCTTTTTACAAATGTTTATTGTTTTGAGCACATCTTTGAATATTGTTCTGTGCATTAGAGTCTTGATTGGAAACCCAACTGCATAGCCAAGAAAACCATGGGTTGGGTTTAGGATTGCAAACCCCGTTAGCTACTGCATTGCTAGGATAGAGTAGGATTCGGTACAAGTCGAGTAGTTGGAACTACTCGCGAGAATAGGCTAGAGGCACATTGCTCGGGTAGAGATAGCACATGACACATATGGCAAGAAAATGAGACCGAGCGGAGAGTAAGGGCAGCAGGACTTTGGGGCCTGTGTGCTGTAGCTCCGCTTGCGTCGATTGAGGACTGAGCCGTGTGCGGGCCTGTTGAACAAGCTAGAACAGTACCGAAGACCTACCGGCTATATGGGAACCGGGAAACTGATGTAACTCGGGTAGCTGGTTATTGAGGCATTGCCCGTCGTTCAGAGGGTAGGTTGAGAGCTCGAGGTGTAAATCGGCTGGCGGCACGGAGATGCGCGTGCAGAGACCTCTTGCTCGGAACAATGGGACCGGTTCAATATTTGGCTAATGGGTGAAAGGTAGTCGCGTACGGCGTCCGTGATGGTTGTTGTAGGCAACATCGAGTACGGGCGTACGTGACGGGTTGTTCGGGTAACCCTGCAGGTGTAAATCGATTATAATCGCCGTCCCTCGCGGTCAGTGAGTACCACTTGTTCACTGTACCGTGACGTAGGAAGAACAGGCTAGATACATGTTAAAATGCTGCTGATTGAAAGATGGACACTGATTGTTAATGATATGCTGTAGCCTAGAGCTAACTAAAGTTCTTTTCAACTTTGGGCAAAGTACATGAGAGAAATGTGTTTCTTATTTGATTGCGGCTCTCTCATGTGCCTTAGCGTAAGGTTCTCCACAACCTGCTGCTAAAACTTGAAAGTAAGGTTCTACTAATTAGGCGAGTCCTTGCAAATGATTTTTACCTCATGTAACCCATTACCCTCATGTAGAAGTTCCATGTTTACGTGAGACGGGTCAGACTTGCTGAGCCTTCGTGCTCACTGCTTGTGTTTGAAGCTTTTGCAGGGTTCTATGAGGAAGGGACTCCCGAAGAGGAGACGGAACCCCAGGAGGGGAACCCCGTCGAGTGGGAGTCATGCACGCCGCAGAGTTAGTGTGCGTGTGTGTGCTAGCAAGGACACGTTCGAGGGCTGAACGTGACTTGATGCGTAGTCTATGCCCGCGAGTGTGGACTAAACGTATTTTGATGTAAACATGTTCATAAAACTGTTTATGTAATAAACATCCGCTTCCGCTTTGTACCTTTGACGTGTGTTATACGGTGCTGTGCAACGCAGCACCCCTCAGCGTGATCCTGGCTCGACAGGACCAAATGGGGTCGTGTCAGCGTGGTATCAGAGCTCGCTTGAGGTTTAACACAGTACAAAGGTCTTTTTTTTCAAAAATCCAGTGAGGAACGAGTTAGTAGCCCGTATAAGGATGTTATTAGCATATAGAAAGTGGCATATTAACCTATTTGTTATGTCGGAAAATCGTGCATCTTGGGACGTTCATGTCTTGGGGGTTGCACGTAAGCGCTGTCCACCAGTGCGCACAAGCTGAAGGGTGGAGCCCCACGGGTGGCAGGTAACCCGACCCGCTTTAGTATCCTCTACGACTCTTCATGTCGTTTGGGGTATTCGAGCAACGTCTGTCCCTGGCGTGCGTGGTGCAATTTGGGAGACCCCGTCACGTGGTCCGAAACGTGAACACGTAACTCAAGGCGTGGTTGGCTTGAGAACATCCGGGCGAGTGATGACGGCCGGGTGTACGAACTGTATGGATTCCGGGCTCGGTGTGCAGCCGAGTCTGATGATTGTTTGAGTTTCTGCAGGTAGCCTGACCACGAAACGGTAGACGTGTAGCATCCGTGTGCGAGTGACGAGTAGTGCCACTGAACTAACGAAGCCGGCTAAGTCCGGTATAGGTTTTTCCTTTGTGAGGACGTAGTACCGACATAATCTGGTGACGCATCGACGTCACACCTAACTAAATGAACAACTTCATTTAAAAACTTGAAGGTTTTGATCCAAATTAGTAAAACTTGATGTAACTCCTTCCCTTGAACAGGATATTCAAAGTTAACCAGTTTTCAACTTATAGGATGTTAAGGACAGAGCACTCTGTTTTCAGCTGAATCAAGGCTGAAGTTAATCAGAGGTTAGAGGTTGAGTTCTTTCAAGGTTGGGGTCGTATGATACATTTCCGGAAAGCGTTGGAAGAGCTTTACAACTCTTCTGTTGAGGTCCAGAGGTGTTTCATCCCTTAACCACTCGAAAAATGCAGTAGAGTTGAAACTGTCCAGAAAACAGGACAGAGCAAAGACTCTATGTAAACTCTCTGTAAATTAAGCATAACTTCCTGCTTACAAATCCAAAAATAGGAAATGAGGTACTTATGGAAAGCTTATGAGATGGGTTACGACTTTGTAACAGAAAGTTTTGTCAGATTGGGAACAGAATTAACTGGGATTCTTGGATCAATTCAGTACCTAAAGCAGGGAGGTGCTGTCCAATTGATTCCAGAAATTCTGTTAACTTTGACATCTCATAACTTTTGAACCAGGACAGATGTTAGGCCAAGCTAACACTTTCTGGAAAGCTATTGAAGTTAGCTTTAACTTTGATGTTGAGCTCCAGAATTGGTTTTGCTTTTAAACTGGCCTAAATCAGGTCGAAATGGAAACTGGTCGGAGCTGTCATGGTAACAGCAGATCAGCAGTCAAATTTGTTTAAAAATTTGAACTATGTTTCCAAGTTTTATGGGTTCAATGACATGTTTTATGTTATAACTCAGGGGTTTACTGTTGAAATAAATATTTGACAATTCTCAAATATATTTTTACAGATGGCAGCAGATAAACAGTTGGAGAACGGGTGGGTGGCTTCCCACTGTTCTGACCGTATCGGCTACCCGGAAGCATTGTGGCAAATGCTCCAATATTTCGGGTACAACCAGATGCCACAATACTTCGCCAAGGAAGAAGGCGAAGAGGGGAACAAGACGTGGACGATCCATGTCGAAGTTCCTGCAGGACATACGCCACCCGGTTGGGTGCCATTCACCGTCACGGTGAGGGGAAGACAACCGGAAGGGATGTGGCAAGTGGCAGCCCGTGACACTATGTCATGTTTCTGCCAACTACACGTGCAGGCTATGGAGGGTACTCCATACGCCCTCGTTCCGGTGGAGGGACGAGCTCAGCATGTGTGGGAAGAGAGGTACCTGGAGGCAACGGATCCGAGTTGTCCAAGGTACAACCCGGCGGAGGCAAATCTCAGCCTCCAGATGAGGGCGGGAAACGCCGTGATGGACAGCCAAGCTGTTCATACGGAGCATCTCGCCACAAAGCTCAAGGAGAGCACAAGCCGTGGAGATCATTTCGAGAGTGCTCACAGCGCACTCCGCAATGTGCTCCTTCTGACGATCAAGTGACAGAATGAACAACACAATCAGTTGCGTCGTCTGAAGAAGGCAAGGAAGAAGAGCCGTGTTGACATCGCGGCGTTGCAAGAGCTGGTGCAGACCCTAACCCAGCAGAATGAGGACCTTGCTCAAGAGCAGAACGACGCTATCAAGGAAGGCCAAGGCTGGGAAGAAGACTACAACCAAGCTATGGACGAGGTGCATGCCTTGCAGGACCTCGTGCCCCCGGTATTGGGCGTACCGGTAGTCTTGGGTCTTCCAGCCATGGGAGAACCCGGAATGGGAGAAGAGGTGGTAGACCCCGAGCCACCAGCAGAGGTACCGGAGGAGGACGACCCACAGGAGGTCGAGTTCTACTCCGAGTAGGGGGTTACGGTTGCCAAGTAGGGCAGCTAGGGTAGCGTAACCCAACTTTTGTAATCGGTGACATGTCGTGTAAACAGTAGCGTATGTATAGGTAGTGACGACATGAGCACGACTTCTCGGAGATCCGAGAATAATGTATCTTGTATAAAGTTTCTGCTTTATCAATATATGTGAATGTTGTGCAAATTAATCATGTGTCACTTCAATACCTACTGCTGCGTATGGAATTTTAAGTAAGACATGTGCTAATCGCTGCTATTTTGAATTTCAGAATGACGCGTACTCGTGCCAACCCTGACGTTGGGGGTACCAGTCAAGGGGGAGAGACCTCCCAACCACCTCCCGAGGATTCCTCGGGAGAGCAGCAGCAACAGCAACAGCAAACACCGCCACCGCCACTGCCAACGGTTACATTGGCCGACATTGTCGCGGCAATGGCGGGCTCGCATCAGCAGCACACAGAGTTGCTGCAGACTCTCATCGCCAATACGTCTCGTCCAGAGAGACGTCAAGATCGTGAGGAGCGCCAACAGAGCTCCTACTCCGACTTCCTGGCGACTCATCCCCCTGTATTCTCAAGGGCGGATGAACCACTTGACGCGGACAACTGGCTCCGCGCCATAGAAATGAAGTTCGGGCTGCTCCAGATCAGCGAGCAGCGCAAGACTCAGTTCGCGATCCAGCAGCTCCAAGGATCCGCGAGCGCGTGGTGGGCCAACTTCTGTGCTTCACAGCCCACCGACCGAGTGATGACCTGGGCGGAGTTCCGGACGGCCTTCAGGGCCTATCATATACCGCCAGGTCTGATGAAGAGGAAGACGCAGGAGTTCTTACACCTGCAACAAGGGAGCCGGAACGCGCTGGAATACTCCAGGGCGTTTAACGATCCCGGGCTATATGCATCGTATCATGCCGATACCGACGAGAAGCGGCGGGACCACTTTTACCAGGGGCTTAACCCGCTCCTGAAGGACAAATTGGCGATGTTCAATCGCGGCAGCCTCAACGACATCATTGATGCTGCGATTGTTCAGGAGGACTCCGTCAAGGAGTTGGCGGCGGCAGAGCGAAAGCGAAGCGCGCCCCAGAGCAGCGGAGAAGGAGGCGGTCCTTCTCAGAAGTTTAGGATGGTGAATCGCCCACCATCAGGTCCACGCTGGCAGCCACCGCAGCGGTCGATGCCGTTCCGCAGTCGGCCGTACTCTTCACCGGCATTCCGGCCGGCACTGCCAGCACCACCGCAACAACAACAACAGCAGCGGACGATGCCGCGTGCGTTTGCACCTCAGCAACGCATGCCGGGCTTTCGTCCACCGAGCACTCCACCAGCAGCGGCCACATGTTACAAGTGTGGTCGTCCAGGACACTTCGCGAGCAGTTGCCCGGAGAGGCAAGGCGGCGGAGTGGCACCACAGTTTCCGGGGAGGAATCAACCCCGGAACCCTACTAATGCGCGGCAGGCAAACCCTAGGCCCGGCACTGTCCACCAACTTGCCATTGAGGACGTGCCGGAGGGCGAGCCAATCCTTGCGGGTATGTTCCAACTCCACCAGCATCCCGCTATAGTACTGTTTGATTCAGGCGCAACGCATAATTTTATTAGCCAAGCTTTCATTGCTAAACACAGTTTGCCAATACTACCCACCAATAGTCCAGATTTAATTTGTTCACCGGGTGGGAAGATTTCAGCAAGCCTAATGGTCTCCAAAGCACCATTATGCTTAGCGGGTAGAGTGTACCCCACGTCTCTCATTATCTTAGAGGGACAGAAGGTCGATGTCATCCTAGGGATGTCGTGGTTAACCCGCCACGGCGCTGTTTTAAACACCGTCCTTCGAGTCGTACACTTAAACTCAGAGGTGCACGGTTCTCACTCATTATTTCTGGACAGTCCAGAAATAAAACTTTCAAGTGTCTATCAGTCCACAACTATCAGATTGGAAGACATTCCAGTGGTCCGAGAGTTCCCTGATGTATTCCCGGATGATTTACCGGGAATGCCACCCGATAGAGAGGTGGAGTTCAAGATTGAACTCGCACCAGGAACCATGCCAATATCCCGAAGGCCGTACAAGATGGCACCCAAGGAGTTGGCTGAACTGAAGACTCAGCTCACGGACCTTCTGGAGAAGGGTTTTATTAGGCCGAGCTCCTCCCCATGGGGCTGTTCGGAATTATTTGTCAAGAAGAAGGATGAGACGTTGCGGCTTTGCGTGGACTACCGTCCATTAAATGCCGTAACCATCACGAACAAGTACCCGTTGCCACGGATCGACATGTTGTTTGATCAGTTGGTCGAAGCAAAGATCTTTTCCAAGATGGATTTAAGATCCGGGTACCATCAGATTAAGATAAGGGCTGAGGACATTCCGAAGACGGCTTTCTCGACGAGGTATGGACTTTATGAGTATCTGGTCATGTCCTTCGGCCTCACCAATGCTCCAGCTCACTTCATGTACTTAATGAACTCGGTGTTCATGCCGGAGCTGGACAAGTTTGTCGTGGTCTTCATCGACGACATCCTGGTATATTCCAAGTCGGAGGAAGATCACAAGAAACATCTGCGTATAGTCTTGCAACGGCTGCGGGATCACAAGTTATACGCAAAATTCAGCAAATGCGAGTTTTGGATATCGCAAGTGCCTTTCCTCGGGCATATCATCTCAGCGGAGGGTATCGCTGTGGACCCGAGCAAGATCACGCAAGTGCTGAATTGGAAATCCCCGAGGACTGTTCATGAGGTACGGAGTTTCCTCGGACTCGCGGGATATTATCGGAGGTTCATTCCGAACTTCTCGAAGATTGCCAAGCCAATGACAGAGCTGCTGAAGAAGGCTACCAAATATGTTTGGAGTCCAGCATGTGAAGCAACATTCAAGGCTTTAGTCAAGCACCTGACATCAGCACCGGTTTTGGCGCAGCCAGACACAATAAAACCGTTCGATGTGTACTGTGATGCATCCGGCATTGGGCTTGGGTGTGTGCTGATGCAAGACCAAAGGGTGGTTGCGTATGGATCACGGCAGCTTAGGAACCATGAGCAAAATTATCCAACTCACGACTTGGAGCTCGCTGCCGTGGTACTTGCACTGAAGATGTGGAGGCACTACATACTCGGTAACCTCGTACACTTATATACCGACCACAAAAGCCTCAAGTACATATTCACTCAGAAGGAGCTGAACATGAGGCAACGAAGATGGTTAGAACTGATAAAGGATTACGAGATAGAGATCCATTATCATCCGGGCAAAGCAAACGTAGTGGCAGATGCGCTGAGCCGCAAGTCACACGTCAATAATCTGACCATCACACCGTTGGAAGAGAGCGAACCACCACTCCATGTGATTCCACACGGAGCTCTCTACAACCTAGCTTTGATCCCCACCATCCGTGAAGAGATAGCGGCAGCCCAGAAGAAAGACAAGGGCATGTCACATTTGCGGAGACGTATAGACAGGGGGGAGTTGAAATGTTTCCAGAAGGACGGAGACGGCGTCCTATGGTTCAAAGACCGGATTGTCGTACCCCGAAACCCGGAACTATGGAAGAATATCTTTGATGAGGCTCACTTATCAAAGTTTTCTATTCACCCCGGCAGCAAAAAAATGTATCAAGAACTCAGAAGAAAGTTTTGGTGGACACGGATGAAGCGCGAGGTTGCAAAATACGTGTCCGAGTGAGATACATGTCGAAGGGTGAAGGCAGATCATATGCGGAAACCGGGACTGCTACAACCACTGGGCATTCCTGCCTGGAAGTGGGAGGACGTGAGCATGGACTTCATCGTCGGTTTACCCACCACCTTGCAGAAACATGATTCTGTGTGGGTGATCGTCGATCGGCTCACCAAAGTTGCCCATTTCATCCCGGTCAACACCAACTACAACGCCAAGAAGTACGCTGAACTGTACATCTCACGGATCCTATGCTTGTACGGCGTACCCCGTACTATCATTTCGGATCGGGGCACTTTATTTGTGTCCCATTTTTGGGAGCAGCTGCACGCTGCCTTGGGGACGAAGCTGATCCGTAGTTCAGCCTACCACCCGCAGACGGATGGGCAAACGGAGCGGGTAAATCAAATCCTAGAAGACATGCTACGAGCTTGCGCTATCAACCACGGCAAGAATTGGGATGATCACTTGCCGTTAGCCGAGTTCTCGTACAACAATGGGTACCAAGCCAGCATCAAGATGGCGCCCTACGAGGCGCTATACGGAAGAAAATGCCGCACACCATTGAACTGGTGTGAGTCTGGCGAAAGGGTTACCTTCGGGATTGACCTTGTCAACAACGCGGAAGAAAAGGTTCGATTAATTCAAGCGAACATAAAAGCCGGTCAATCCCGACAGAAACAGTATGCGGACCGGAGAAGGCGCCCGTTACAATTCAAAGTTGGAAATCACGTATATCTACGGGTGTCTCCAATGAAGGGCGTAAACAGATTTGGGGTGAGAGGAAAGTTGGCACCCCGATTCATCGGTCCGTTTCAGATTACCGAAAGATGTGGATCAGTGGCATACCGGCTGAAGTTACCAGAAGCACTTTCCGGTGTGCACGACGTCTTTCACGTTTCCCAGCTGAGGAAATGTCTCAAGCTATCAACTACCGTTCAGCTGGAAGACATTGAAGAACTGCAACCGGATCTCACCTATCGGGAGGAACCGGTGCAGATTATTGATGAAAAGGCCCGAACCTCACGCAACCGTACGTTGTGGTTCTACAAGGTTCTATGGAGTAATCACTCCATGGACGAAGCGACATGGGAGAGCGAAGATATCCTTCGCACTAACTACCCCGACTTTTTCACGTCGCATATCCGGTAATTTTCCACCGTCCTCTCTCTCATTTTCACCTTATAATCTCGGGACGAGATTCTTTTAAGGGGGGAGGAATGTAAGGACCTCAGTTTTTGACACACATTTGCAGTGTTCATCACCACACCACACACCTCATTTGAGGAAGAATGATGAACACAAATGAAGAGCAAGTAACAATTATCAACATGCTCATTAGAGAACAAACTTACACATTGCAAAAGTGGTATTTCCCACATGTGATATAGATGGGCTGGACATATGAAAACTCCTACACTTTGCTAAGGAAGTCCATGCCAAGTTTCACCCAAATTCAAAACCTTTTTGAGGTCAGTTTGGGTATAGTTAGGAAGAGGGCAGTTTGAAACCATATTCAAATTCAAACTGTTTTTATCCCATGAATTTAAAAGTGGAAGGCATATTCTTACTCAGCACATTTTTGTGAGCTCACACACCAATTTTCACTCCATTTGGAGTTGATCTTGACATGAGCTAAGGGGGAGAAATTCAAACTTTATTTGAATTTCAAACTGAACTTGTGCTGAAATTCATTCAAACCAAACCTCATTTGAACTTGGATCAATTCAAATGGCTCATAGGTGAATAATTTGAATTGCCAAGGGTAGTATGGGGTTCACTGTTTACAACAGTGCTTAGGAGTAAATTTCAGAGGTTAAAATGGGGGGTGGGACCCACATGTCAGCCTCTACTTCAACACAAACCGACTGAAACACAGCTCAATCGGTTCCCGGGTGCACTGTGCGCGCGCCACCGAGGGGGGGCAGCCGGCGCCAGCTCCTGCTGCGCGCCCCAAGCCGGAGACCAGTCGCCGGGCTACTTATTCCCTCCCCGGCGTGCTTCAGTCGCCCATTCCTCGAGCTGCCGACGTGCACGACCTGTTCTTCCACTGCCATCGCCGCCGCCCGAGCTCACGTTTGATCAAGCCCGATCACTCGCGAGCACCGCCTCCTCCACAGCAAAACAGCACCAAGAGATCGTGAGCAACCTCCTAGACCCCGTGTTGTTCAGTGAGCAAGCGTCCTCGAGCTGTACGAGCCATTTCTCCGGCGAGCCGAACATCGCCGCCGATCGGGCTCTCGTGGAAAGCACAACCCAGCCGCTGTCACGTCCTCTTCTCTACACAAGAAAGGTGCGTGATTGTATGTAGATGGAGTAGCCGAAAGCCGTTTGGCGATTGATCAAACCTCGGCCAAGAATTTCCAAGTTTACTCGTGATCAGTTCATAAGGACCGAGCTCACCTTCGGGTGAAATTCGTGCTCTATACACGAGGGTTGGGCAAGCTCGTTCTCTAGTAGCGTCTACGCGCGATAGCGCCCATGCCCGAACTGGAATCAGAGGAAACCGTCGAGAATCGGCCATGATATGGCCGTTTTCCCCGCCGCCATGGCTGAACACCTCGGCTCACCATCGAGAGCCTAGTTGCCGGTATTTCTAGCTTCCACCCAGCCCTGGTTCGTGTTTCCCATGCTCTACTGATGCTCTCCGACCGATTCCCGGTCGATTTGGTGCACGGGAGAGCGGGACCGACCTCACCAGAACCCTAGCAGGTGCTGTCACCGGTGCGCACGGATTTCCGGTCATCGCCGGCGGCCGGCGACCCCACCAGCGAGTCCAGGGGGTCAGTAAAGGGGCAGGCGGCGAGTTTCGGGCCGGGGGGTGGCCGGGAACTCAGTTCCGGCGACGGTCGCTGGAGATCGCCGCCGCCGCGCAGTTGGCGCGAGGAGGGAGATGACGCACTGTGTGCGGGGCCCACAAGCCAGAGTTTAAACTTTTTCCCCGAATTTCAGTTTCAGTTCAAACTTCAAAGCCTTATAACTTTGGCTAGAAAGCTCCAAATTGAGTGAACCAAATTTTGATGGATTCAGCTCTCTGAGTACTTTCCAGAAAATCAAGTTTCACTTCATGAAATTCCTTATTTCCCCAGAATTAATTCCTCTAATTTTAAATTGTTAGGAATTTTAACTGGAGAATCCTTTGGAGGAAAATCCTGAAATTTTGCTGAGATGTTCACCAAAATATCCTTGAACTACCATAAAAATTTCAGATCCATTTGAGTTCATTTAATCCACCTAATGGTGTGATTAGTGAAACTGTTCCAGAGAAAATAGAAAATGTTCAGAAACATTTTCAGAATTTTCTCTGAAATTGTTTAGCTCATATCTTTAGTTATAGACTTCCAAATTAAGTGAGACCAACTCCATTAGAACCCTCTGAAAATATAGTTTTCAGAAAGTCATAGTTTGTTTCATGAAAATTCCTAGAACACCCTAAGAGTTCCAATTAAGGTCAAGGACATAATTAATTATGGAGGGCTCAAATGAGCTTTGCTGCGATTAAAACATGACCAGGTCTCTGTTTAGGTTGTAACCAAGCCACAGTAAAAGTTTCACAGTCATTAGGTCTGTCTAGCAAGGGTTATAGACTTCACAACTTCAAAGTTAATACAAATGCATTTAAATTGATACATATATTGCTCGTATCATGTAGTCGCTAAGGTCGAGGAGGAACCCAAAGTCCTAGACTTCGTAACTCCGGAGGAGCAGCTAGCCTACGACCAAGAGCAGCAAGGCAAGCCCCGGTTTGCATTAACCTTTTTACAAATGTTTATTGTTTTGAGCACATCTTTGAATATTGTTCTGTGCATTAGAGTCTTGATTGGAAACCCAACTGCATAGCCAAGAAAACCATGGGTTGGGTTTAGAATTGCAAACCCCGTTAGCTACTGCATTGCTAGGATAGAGTAGGATTTGGTACAAGTCGAGTAGTTAGAACTACTCGCGAGAATAGGCTAGAGGCACATTGCTCGGGTAGAGATAGCACATGATACACATGGCAAGAAAATGAGACCGAGCGGAGAGTAAGGGCAGCAGGACTTTGGGGCCTGTGTACTGTAGCTCCGCTTGCGTCGATTGAGGACCGAGCCGTGTGCGGGCCTGTTGAACAAGCTAGAACAGTACCGAAGACCTACCGGCTATATGGGAACCGGGAAACTGATGTAACTCGGGTAGCCGGTTATTGAGGCATTGCCCGTCGTTCAGAGGGTAGGTTGAGAGCTCGAGGTGTAAATCGGCTGGCGGCATGGAGATGCACGTGCAGAGACCTCTTGCTCGGGACGATGGGACCGGTTCAATATTTGGCTAACGGGTGAAAGGTAGTCACGTACGGCGTCCGTGATGGTTGTTGTAGGCAACATCGAGTACGGGCGTACGTGACGGGTTGTTCGGGTAACCCTGCAGGTGTAAATCGATTATAATCGCCATCCCTCACGGTCAGTGAGTACCACTTGTTCACTGTACTGTGACGTAGGAAGAACAGGCTAGATACATGTTAAAATGCTGCTGATTGAAAGATGAACACTGATTGTTAATGATATGCTGTAGTCTAGAGCTAACTAAAGTTCTTTTCAACTTTGGGCAAAGTACATGAGAGAAATGCATTTCTTGTTTGATTGCGGCTCTCTCATGTGCCTTAGCGTAAGGTTCTCCACAACATGCTGCTAAAACTTGAAAGTAAGGTTCTACTAATTAGGCGAGTCCTTGCAAATGATTTTTACCTCATGTAACCCATTACCCTCATGTAGAAGTTCCATGTTTAGGTGAGACGGGTCATACATGCTGAGCCTTCGTGCTCACTGCTTGTGTTTGAAGCTTTTG
The DNA here is from genome assembly GCA_030760725.1 of Neostapfia colusana. Classification (NCBI taxonomy): domain Eukaryota; kingdom Viridiplantae; phylum Streptophyta; class Magnoliopsida; order Poales; family Poaceae; genus Neostapfia; species Neostapfia colusana. The sequence goes on along the minus strand of JASWHV010000009.1, from coordinate 32,829,070 downwards.
CAGGGTTCTATGAGGAAGGGACTCCCGAAGAGGAGACGGAACCCCAGGAGGGGAACCCCGTCGAGTGGGAGTCGTGCACGCCGCAGAGTTAGTGTGCGTGTGTGTGCTAGCAAGGACACGTTCGAGGGATGAACGTGACTTGATGCGTAGTCTACGCCCGCGAGTGTGGACTAAACGTATTTTGATGTAAACATGTTCATAAAACTGTTTATGTAATAATCTTCCGCTTCCGCTTTGTACCTTTGACGTGTGTTATACGGTGCTGTGGAACGCAGCACCCCTCAGCGTGATCCTGGCTCGACAGCACCAAATGGGGTCGTGTCAGTAATCCTAAGCTTTCCCATAATACAGTCCTTAAGTACTGTGCTATCCCCAATGCAGCTCTGATACCAGGCTGTGGCGGACCGGAATCCGCTCATCCAGGATCGCAGAGGGTGGTGCCGCACGATGCGACACCCGACAGCACACGTCATAAGAACCCATTATATTACATGGGAAAACAAACTGAATGTACAAAGTAGTACACTTCTCATTTATAAACTAGGGTCTTTATTACACAGCGGAAGTTTCTTTTGTACAACTCACGCCCGCCTATCTAGCAAAAGTCGGTTGCCCAGCCCTAGGGCAACCCACACTAGCTGCACGTCTCAGCTCAGCGCGGCGTGTACGGCTCCCACTCAGCCGTGGTCCCCGACGGAGGGTAACCCTCGCCGGTGGATTCGTACTCCGAGTCCGTGGGTGGCTCCTCACCTGAAAAACACTTAAGCAGCAACCGTGAGCACGAAGGCTCAGCAAGGCTTAACCGACTCACCTAAGCATGAAACTCTACATGAGGTGTACAATGACATAGGATAGCAATGTTGCAGCAAATGGACACGCCTACAAGTTCATCCTTAATTCATCTTTTAGCAACAAGTTAACAGTTCATGAAGCTGAAATTTAGTAAGCAAAATTTGGTGGCACACATGTGGCAATACAATTATCTCATGACAGCAATATTGAATCACGGCATTCCATAAATTATCTACGTTACGACGCAGTGAACAAGTGGTACTCGTCACCGCGAGGGACGGCGAATCGACTCGATATACACCTGCAGGGAAACCCAAAGAGCACGTCACGTACGCCCACCCGTGGAGCTGCACAGCACGCTCTCTCGATGTCGTACGGGACAACCTTTCACCCAACAGCCCAAACGTCGAACCGGTCGCACCGAAACGAACAGGAGGTTCCCCACACAGAGCATCTCTCTATGCCCGTTGGCAGATTTCCACCTTGCTGCCCTCTACCTACACCTATAAATCGGTGTGCTATGCCTCGACGCCTGGAGGTTTAGGCTACATCGGTTTATCGGGGCCCATATATCTGATATGCCTTCGGTACGTTCAATACTTGTTCAGCAGGGCCGCACACGGCTCAGTCCTCAATCGACACGGACAGGGCTGCGCACACAAGACTTCTCTTGCTGCGCCCTAGCCCCTCCCTAGTCTCATTTTCCTTACTAAAGTGATCTCACATCAGTCAACCGAACCCGTGTGTCCCAAGCCTATCTCGCGAGTAGATTCCAACTACTCGACTTGTACCGAAGTCCTATGACTCATTAAGCATAGCCCGTCTACTCGGGGTCTTAGACACTACCCTCACCCTTTTAGGAACCCTTGGTGATGCAAGTGGGGTTTCATTCATCCTATACCTAATGCACATACATACTTCACCCTACGTATGTAAACAAAGTAAAAACTTTATAAAAGAGTTAATGCAAACCGGGACTTGCCTTGTTGCTGCTGGTCAGGGGTTAAGTCTTCGTCCGGGAGCAGGAAGTCCAACACTTCCGGAGTCTCCTCGCCTTCAGCGACTACACGTTAATAAATTACTACATGTTAATGAATATGCATAAGAGTTTAGTGTAATACTTATGCTATTAGTTCTAATAACCAGTCTATAACAACTGGAACTCTGTTTGAGAATTTAAAATGAAACTGTGTTTTAGTGGTTTGGGTTTGGACCTAAGTACATGGTTAAGTGCTAAGTGATTTTCTCCCTTTTCCATATTAATCCCCCAAGTGGTTAAACATGACAGGGGTGATCCAGAGCTCCAATGGAGCTGAGACTTTTTGTGTGAGTTCCATGTCACAATAAAACCCTCTGGACCAATTATTAGCACTTTTCCTTGAATGGTTTGCTCAGAATAATTCTCTTAGGAATTAAGAAAAGAAGAATTAATTCTGAGGTAACAGCCCTGTTCATGCCCAACTTAGTGAACTACAATTTCAATTATAGCTCATAGATTTTGCACGAATTTTCCTAGCATTTTTGGAGCTAAGATTTGCCCAGAACTGAATTTCCACGTTTTGGAAATTCTCTGAAAATGTTTCTGTATTCAAATGAACACAGCACCTTCACATTTGAATTGCTCTAATCAAATCAACTCCAAACGGGCTGAAACTTTTACAGGGGTACACTAACCTCCTAAAGGATATTCTGGCAAAATTTGAGGATTTTTGGATGAACCATACTCCCTCTAAAATTCTTTTGCTGAAAAGCTTTCAAGAATTTTCCAGAATTAAATAGTAGGTTTCATACAAATTGGGTTGTATATTTGGATAGAGCTATGCAAGATGAATCCAACCCAATTTGAATCACTAAATTTGGAGCTTCCTAGCAAATGTTATGGGGTTCTAAAATTTGAACTAAATCTGGAATTCTAAATAATCCGGAGAAAATTTTAAACTCTGACCGTGGGCCCAGCCCACACGTGTCACCGCTGGAGCTGAGCCACACGGGGCTACAGACCCCTCCCCGCGCAGTCACACTTGATCCCGGGGCCGCAGTAGATCTGGGTTTTAAACTTTCCATCGCTGACACGTGGGGCCCGCGGGTCGTCTTCCTCCTCGCGTTCCCGCGCCCGCGCGCCGCGGGGCTCGGCGGAGACACGCTGATACTTGCCGCCCGGCCGACTCTCGAGCTCTCCCTCGCCGGTAGGGCCTAGTTTCGTGCGCTGAACACGATGGCACCGACTGCTCTGGCCGGCGGTGGCCCTAACCTAGCCGGCGACGGTGCTGCGGCTCGGCAACCCTTCGGTCACGTCGCCCGGACAGTTTAGCCCGCCAAAACATCGGTGGATCGGCGCTATAGCACCAGTGGGTGCTAGGGAAGCTCGTCATAGTGGTGAAACCGCCCGGAGAGGGCTCTATCCTAGGTCTCATCGTGAGCCCGAGCCTCCGTGCCTCCATTACCGTAACAAAACCTAGAAATACCCGGCTTACGTGCGGTTTCAAGCCAGGGACCTGAGGGGCTAACGAGCGTTGATGAGTGACGGTCCTGTGTGCTAGTTTTCTTGACCTAAGAACAAAGGTGGCGAGGGAATTCGACGTTACCGTGCCGGAAGGTCCGTTCGTGCCCGCAGATAACTTTCTCCAAATTCGAGCTCTATGGTCCAGGTCACGGTCTGAGCTTCGGATATGTGCACCACCGGTCCCTGACGTGTCCGAGACCGTCCTTGCTCAGCCTTGAAAGGCCCTCTGTTGGGCTGTCACTGTGAGCCGAGTGGTGGCGGTTTCCCGGGTGTTGCTCGGAAACGTGGAGCTAGGCTGGGGAAGGGCCGAACTCGACTGCTCTCGTGCCGAGGAGGTAGAGGACGAGCAGCTGGTGTGGTTTTATGGCTAGGAGAGGCGCTGCTCGCGGTGAATTTCCGGTTTCTCGATCAAACGAAAATGGCGGCGAGCGTAGCGCTCTCTGTTCTTGCGTAAAGGACCCGAGCCTCGGTGGTTTCGTGCTATGGGCAACCGACCGCGTTGGGGTTGATCGATCCGGGAGCAGCTCACCAGCTCGGGCAGGAGACCAGGAGGTGGCAGCGTGAGGGGGTCCGGCGCCGGCGTTCCCGTGCGCTGTCTCGGCCGAGAGAGGAAAAGATCAGAGGGATACTTCTCTGTTAAGTCTACTGACAGGTGGGACCTCCCCCCCCCCTAATTCTTTTTCCAATTTTCTCAATTCTGTTATGCCAAATACTCTCAGCTACTCACAACTTAATGTGAGACTTAGTCACCAAGTCTTAGTTTAAATTTGAATTCTCAAATTTGAACTGTGTTTGGCTAAATTTGCTGCATGTTTAGACTGAAATTCAAATTCAGTTTTGAATTCTTGCACATTTAGCTCTTGACAAGATGAACTCCAATGAGGATGAAAATTGGTGGGGTTACTCAGAAAAATGTGCTGATTTTGAATATGAAGCTAACTTTTGAATTTGAGTGGTGAAATTTGCTGCAATTTGAATTTACATTCAAATTGGCCTCTTTTTCAATTACCTCCAAAAGTGCCTCAAAAAGTGTTGGATTTACATGAAATTTGGCTTGAACCTTCCCAAGACTTTTCAAGTCCTAGGGGTGAGCTCAACCTCTCATGTTCATGTGTAGAAATTCTACTTTGTGAAAGTGTAGGCTTTCCCTTCTAATCCTACTTTTGATGGAGGTTACTTGCTCTTCCCACTTTTTCACCATCTATCCACAACAAGAACTGTGGTGTTGTGAGGTGAAGAAAAGTTTTTGCAAGTCCCTTTTCTTGGGCTTTTACAGGATTGGCTCACCCTCCGGTACGTCCTCTATGGCAAGCTAGTGGACGGTACCGGGACTAGGGTTTGCCCGCCTCGCATTAGTAGGGTTCCGGGGTTGACTCCTCCGCGGAAACTGCGGTGCCACTCCGCCGCCTTGCCTCTCCGGGCAACTGCTCGCGAAGTGTCCTGGACGACCATACTTGTAACATGTGGCCGCTGCTGGTGTAGTGCTCGGGGGACGAAAGCCTGGCATGCGCTGCTGAGGTGCATACGCACGCGGCATCGTCCGCTGCTGCTGTTGTTGTTGTGGAAGTGGTGCTGGCAATGCCGGCCTGAATGCCGGTGAAGAGTACGCCCGACTGCGGAAAGGCATCGACCTCTGTGGTGGCTGCCAGCGTGGACCTGATGGTGGGCGATTCACCATCCGAAACTTCTGAAAAGGACCGCCTCCTTCTCTGCTGCTTTGGGGCGCGCTTCGCTTTCGCTCCGCCGCCGCCAACTCCTTGCCGGAGTCCTCTTGAACAATCGCAGCATCAATGATGTCGTTGAGGCTGCCGCGATTGAACATTGCCAATTTGTCCTTCAGGAGCGGGTTAAGCCCCTGGTAAAAGTGGTCCCGCCGCTTCTCGTCGGCATCTGCGTGATACGACGCGTAGAGCGTGAGATCGTTGAACGCCCTGGAGTATTCCAGCGCGTTCCGGCTCCCTTGTTGCAGATGTAAGAATTCCTGCGTCTTCCTCTTCATGAGACCTGTCGGTATGTGATAGGCCCTGAAGGCCATCCGGGACTCCGTCCAGGTCATAACTCGATCGGTGGGCTGTGAAGCACAGAAGTTTGCCCACCACGCACTCGCGGATCCTTGGAGCTGCTGGACCGCGAAATGAGTCTTGCGCTGCTCACTTATCTGGAGCAGCCCGAACTTCATCTCTATTGCGCGGAGCCAGTTGTCCGCGTCAAGAGGTTCATCCGCCCTTGAGAATACCGGGGGATGAGTAGCCAGGAAGTCGGAGTAGGAGCTCTGTTGACGCTCCTCACAATCTTGACGTCTCTCTGGGCGAGACGTATTAGCGATAAGAGTTTGCAGCAACTCCGTGTGCTACTGATGGGAACCCGCCATTGCCGCGATAATGTCGGCCAATGTAACCGTTGGCAGTGGCGGTGGCGGTGTTTGCTGTTTCTGTTGCTGCTCTTGCTGCTTCTGTCCCGAGGAGTCCTCGGGAGGCTGTTGGGAGGTCTCTCCTGCTTGGCCAGTACCCCCAACATCAGGGTTGGCACGAGTACGCGTCATTCTGAAATTCAAAACAGCAGCGATTAGCACATGTTATACTCAAACTTCCATATGCAACAGTAGGTATTGAAGTGACACATGAATAATTTGCACAACATTCACATATATTGATAAAGAATAAACTTTATACAAGATACATTATTCTCAGGTCTCCGAGAAGTCGTGCTCATGTCGTCACTACCTATACATACGATACTGCCTACACGACATGTCACCGATTACAAAAGTTGGGTTACACTACCCTAGCTGCCCTACTTGGCAACTGTAACCCCCTACTCGAAGTAGAACTCAATCTCCTGCGGGTCGTCCTCCTCCGGTACCTCTGCTGGTGGCTCTGGATCTACCACCTCTTCGCCCATCTCGGGTTCTCCCATTGCTGGAAGGCCCAAGTCTACCGGTATGCCCAATACCGGAGGCACGAGGTCCTGCAAAGCATGCACCTCGTCCATGGCCTTGTTGTAGTCTTCTTCCCAGCCTTGCCCTTCCTCAATAGCGTCGTCTCGCTCTTGAGTAAGGTCCTCGTTCTGCTGGGTCAGATTCTGTACCAGTTCTTGCAACGCCGCGATGTCGACACGGCTTTTCCTCTTTGCCTTCTTCAGACGATGCAACTGATTATGTTGTTCATTCAGTCGCTTGATCGTCAGAAGGAGCACATTGCGGAGTGCGCTGTGAGCACTCTCGAAATGGTATCCACAGCTCATGCTCTACTTGATCTATGTGGCGAGATGCTCCGTGTGAACAGTTTGGCTGTCTATCACGGCGTTTCCTGCCCTTATCTGGAGGCTAAGGTTTGCCTCCGCGGGGCTGTACCCTGGGCAACTCGGGTCCGTTGCCTCCAGGTACTTCTCTTCCCACACATGCTGAGCCCGTCCCTCCACCGGAACGAGCGTGTATGGAGTGCCTTCCATAGCCTGCACGTGTAGTTGGCAGAAACGTGACATGGTGTCACGGGCTGCCACTTGCCACATCCCTTCCGGCTGTCTACCTCTCACCGTGACGGTGAACGGCACCCAACCGGTTGGCGTAGGTCTTGCAGGGACTTCGACATGGATTGTCCAAGTCTTGTTCCCCTATTCGCCTTCTTCCTTGGTGATGTACTGCGGCATCTGGTTATATCCGAAATATTGAAGCATCTGCCTCAATGTTTCCGGATAGCCACTACGGTGAGAACAGTGGGACACCACCCACCCGTTCTCCAACTGCTTATCTGCTGTCATCTGTGAAAATATATTTGAGAAATGTCAAATATTTATTTAAACAGTAAACCATTGAGTTATAACATAAAACATGTCCTTGAACCCATAAAACTTGGAAACATAGTTCAAATTTTAAACAAATTTGACTGCTGATCTGCTGTCTGCATGACAGCCCTGACCAGTTTCCATTTCAACCTGATATGGGACATGTTAAGGGCAAAACCAATTCTGGAGCTCAACATCAAAGTTAAAGCTAACTTCAATAGATTTCCAGAAAGTATTTGCTTGACCTAACATCTGTCCTGGTTCAAAAGTTATGAGATGCCAAAATTAACAGAATTTCTGGAGAAATTTTGACAGCACCTCCCTGCTTTAGGTACTGATTTGATCCAAGAATTCCAGTTAATTATGCTCTAAATCTGACAAAACTTTCTGTTCCAAAGTTGTAATCCATCTCATAAGCTTTCCAGAACTACATCATTTTCTATTTTTGGATTTTTAAGCGGGAAGTTATGCTCAATTTACAGATAGTTTACAAAGAGTCTTTGCTCTGCCCTGTTTTCTGGACAGTTTCAACTCTACTGCATTTTTCGATTGGTTAAGGGATAAAACACCTCTGTACCTCAACAGAAAAGTTGTAAAGCTCTTCCGAAGGTTCCCATAAATGTATCGTATGACCCCAACCTCGAAAGAACTCAACCTCTAACCTCTGATTAACTTCAGCCTTAATTCAGCTGAAAACAGAGTGCTCGGTCCTTAGCAACCTTTAAGTTGAAAACTTGTTAACTTTGAATATCCTGATTAAGGGAAGGGTTACAGCAAAATTTTAATGCTCCAGATTAAACTTTCAAGTTTTACCATGAAGTTGTTTATTTAGTGGGGTGTGACATCGATGCGTCACCAGATCATGTCGGTACTACGTCCTCACAAAGAAAAACCTATACCGGACTTAGCCGGCTTCGTTAATTCAGTGGCAGTAAACGTCACTCGCACACGGATGCTACACATCTACCGTTTCATGGTCAGACTGCCAGCAGAAACTCAAACAATCGTCAGACTCGGCTGCACACCGAGCCCGGTATCCATACAGTTCGTACACCCGGCCGTCATCACTCGCCCGGACGTTCTCAAGCCAACCACGCCTTGAGTTACGTGTTCACGTTTCAGACCACATGACGGGGTCTCCCAAATTGCACCACGCATGCCAGGGACAGACGTTGCTCGTATACCCCAAACGACATGAAGAGTCGTAGAGGATATCAACGGGTCGGGTTACCTGCCACCCGTGGGGCTCCACCCTTCAGCTTGTGCACAATGGTGGACAGCGCTTACGTGCACCCCCCAAGACATAAACGTCCCGAGATGCACGATTTTCCGACATAGTCAAATAGGTTAGTGTGCCACTTTTTATACACTAATAACATCCTTATACGGGCTACTAACTCGTTCCTCACTAGAGTTTTGAAAAAAATGACCTTTTTAGTGCGTTAAACCTCAAGCGAGCTCTGATACCAATGCTGACACGACCCCACGGTCTTGTCGAGCCAGGATCACGCTGAGGGGTGCTGCGTTGCACAGCACCGGATAACACACATCAAAGGTACAAAGAGGAAGCAAAACTTTTATTACATAAAGTGGTTTATGAACATTTGTACATCAAAATAGGTCCAGTCTACACTCACGGGCGTAGACTACGCATCAAGTTCACGTTCAGCCCGTGAACGTGTCCTTGCTAGCACACACGCACACTAACACGGCGGCGTGCACGACTCCCACTCGACGGGGTTCCCCTCCTGAGGTTCTGTCTCCTCTTCGGGAGTCCCTTCCTCATAGAACCCTGCAAAAGCTTCAAACACAAGCAGTGAGCACGAAGGCTCAGCAAGACTGACCCGTCTCTTCTAAACATGGAACTTTTACATGAGGGGTGATGGGTTGCATGAGGTAAAAATCAATTGCAAGGGCTCGCCTAATTAATAGAACCTTACTTTCAAGTTTTAGCAGCAGGTTGTGCAGAACCTTACGCTAACACTACAGGATTCCCGTCGACATACGGCGGCTAAAACCGTCGTATATAAAGCAGAAGTCGTCGTATATAAACTATATACGACGGTTTGTGGCCGTCGTATATATTTTGTCGTATATAACAGTATATATACGACGGCCACTTATATACAACGGCCCGTTTCGTATACTTGGCCCAGTGGGCCGGGGCCTTTATATACGGCGGCTGCGTCAATGCTGTCGTATATAAGCTCTTATATATGACAGCGCATCGGCCGTGGCTGTCGTATATAAGAGCTTATATACGACAGCCGCTGGGCCCTGGCTGTCGTATATAAGAGCTTATATACGACAGCCTGGCCCAGCCGTCGTATATAATTTAGGCTTAATTACGACGGCCCTGTATATCGACCGTTGTATATAAACTATACAGGCCGTCGTATATAAGCTTTTCCATTTTTTTTAAAAAATCAGAAAATGGCTAACCTGGCTCGATGGCCAGCTACACATCCAAATCAATAGACAACAACAAAATAGTTTGATATATAAAATCACAACAAAGTGCAATAGTACACATCGACAATCACGAAGTCTGACATCCACACAATCAAAAACAAAATCACAAATCTATTGATTACTAGCCCCTCCACTACCTATGGGAGCGAAGCAGTCATCCTGCCGCGGCGAACCTGGCTCCCTTAGCTGTGGCGATGGAGTCTGAGCCTCCGTCCCTGATCCCTGCGAAACACAGTGACATATGTACAAGTTTACAATTATTTTTCTAGGTTCATTAGGATTCTTAGCGGTTGGGGCTTCCACTTAATGTAACTTTCTTTTTATACTTGTATTCTAGGAAATTGCTCCTGTGGTGGCGATGGCTCCAGCACGAACGGAGGTGGCTACCACAACAATATCTCGATTTGCTGCCCTTGCTGTCGAGCTAGCGCCTGTCATTTCAAACATTACAATTTACAAAACCAATTGAAATGCAATGTAATTAAAGTATAATTGTATGTTTCTTACTTCCATTGCCGCTTGCATCTGTGCCATATAGGACGCATGGTACGCCATGGCAGCCCTGTTGTTCTCTCGCTCTCTCACCAAGGCCTCCTCCTGCTGAGCCAAGCTCTCCCGAAGCGCTATGACTTCGAGATCTCTCTCGGTGACACGGCGGCTGGAGGAGCCTGCGCCAGCAGCCGAAGACTGCGTGGAGCTGCCTCTCGCAGGTCGTGCCTCCCTAGAGTTGACGACTCCAGAGAATATGGCAAGTCTAAAAAACGAATCAATTCAAGGTAAAATTAAATAATCTTGAATTGAAAACAATGAAAGTAAATGAATTCACCTTCCGTGTGTTTTTCCACCTCCGCTTGCATACGCGGCTTGAGGGTCGATGTTGGGGGAGTTTTCCCAATCGAACCCTTCGCCGTGTATCCTCACAGCCTCTTGCCTATACCTAGTCTGAAAAACAATGAAATTGTGTAAGTTCAACAACATATATATTGTCAAATAATTTCAGAGGTCATGAAAAACTTACCAGGCGCTCCGCTGCGTACTGACTACACTGCTCCGGATGAGAAGAGTCAGCGTGACATCTCCTACAGACCGCAGTAGCACTCGGTCGCACGCCGGTCTCCTTTTCCTGTGAACATATGTTAGTACGAACAATACTACATTATGAATACAATAAAAATTACCAAGAAACATACCATCCATTTAGCCATTCGCACAAAACCTTGGACGCCCATACCGTGCTTCCCTGAGCTCCCTCTGGCATCTCGAGCCTTCTTGGACTTAGCGATGAACTCATCGGTTGCCCAATACCTGCAAAGGGCTCGGTAATCTTCAGTTCGTCCCTGTAACCAAGGGACACTAAACTGCACACATGCGTAGTTCATTATATGTTACTTAGCAAAATTAATATGAACAATTTAAAGATTACGCAACTTACCTCTGCATATTGCTCCTCCGTCAAGTACGTGTCGGAGGCGTCTCTGAACGACCCAACCTCGTGGTCGTGGAGCTTTAAGTAGTCGTTAACTACTTGACTCCGAGCGTTCGAAAGCATTTGCATAACAAGCTTCCGAGCGTTCACTTCGAACACGGAGCGGGCGTGATCCATCTGCTCAGCCGGGTCCATCCGCTAACCCGATGTGAACATTTCTTGCATCACTAGCTAAAGCAGGATCAAAAGAGTCCAAAGACTTCCATGCATCACCGTCCGACGGATGAGTCAACACATCTTTGTTCTCACGCACACCTTCTTTGTTCCATCTCATGTGTCTGGCAGATCTTTTAGAAAGAAACAGCCGCTTCAACCGAGGTGTCACAGGCAAGTAATGCAATTGCTTATGTGCAACTTCCGTCATTACTTTATCACCATCGTCATTGACAACTTCAACAAACCTCGATTTTCCACGCTTTAAACAATTCTTCTCTTTGTCATGCTCTTTCCAGAATAGCATGCAGTTATCTGGACAAACGTCAATTTTTTCATATTTCATACCCAGTCCAGATAGTAATTTCTTTGAGTGATACATATCTTTGGGCAGTTTATGAGGTTGTGGAAGAGCATCGCTGATAAGTTTCATCATATCATTGTAGCAATTATTAGAGAAAAATACTTAGATTTGATTGCCATAAATCTGGTCATGAAAGTAAGAAGAGTCATTTTAGTATGATCATGCAACACCTCTTCAGAAGCTTTCAAGAGATTAAAGAAATCGTCTGCCTCATTTGTGGGCGGATCCTCCGTTTGTATATCTTGTAACATCTCATCAATCCTGTCAACACCCGGACAATCATCATCATCATCATCTTCCACTACATGAACGGCTCGAGGAGCAGACTCGCCGTGGAAACTCCAGACCTCATAATATGGCATGTAACCGTTTCTGCACAAGTGTAATGACAATGTCATTTTGTCCAGAAACTTAGTATTCCGGCATTTCGCACATGGACAACGAACTTTATCGGTCGTAGACAACGAGAACACTCGATCAATAAAGTTGTCTGTCCCGGCATACCACTCATCTGAGTGACCAGTTGCCTTGTTCCAACCAGTATACATCCAACTACGGTCTTTGCTCATGTTTAACTCTGCAGTTTTAAGTCAAAGAATTTATAGTTAGTTTATTATTTATTTATGTCACGGACCTATATCTATTGGAAAGGATAGGTCCTAAACCCACCCAAGAGTGACCGAGACGAACGTGCTTATGACAAGACATGAGGTCTAGATTCAGACGAAATTTCGGCAGCATAACCCCGCTGTTCTCCAACTGCATGTCCAAAAATGGAGCAGCGGAGAACATTAGGGTTACGCTGTCGAAACTACGTCCAAATCTAGACCCCGCGTCTCATCATAAACACGCCCTCTCGGTCACTCCTAGGCTGTCCAAAAAGGGATAATTCCGAACCTACACGCCTCACATGCGTAACACATGTCAGACGGGCCGGTTCGAAACGGGTGACGCATATTGTAAAGGTTTACGTCAATCTTTCATTTTGGAGTCATTTCAAAGAGAGAGAGGAAAGAACCATAGTTGTTAAGGCGTCGCTTAAGCGACGCTTAAGCGGTAAGGCGCCTGGGGATCATAGAGCGTCCCATCGCCTTAGATCCCAGCGTAAGGCAGGAGAATATGGCGGCGGCGCTTGCACACAGGGGAGGCGGCGGCGGCGCCCGCGCACATGAGGTGATACATCTTCCGGGAAAGGAAGGGGCGGGGGTGGCGCCGTCAACGGAGGAAACCAATGTGGGGGGGAGAGGGGGAACAGAATGACCTGCGTTCATGGGAGGTTGAGCGCCGGCAGATCCGCTGCCGCCGGTCAATGGAGGCCGACGAGTGCCGGCAGATCGACAGTCCCGCGGAGGAGGAGGCCGAGCGCCGAAGGATTGGCAGTTCCGCGGCAGAGTGTCGGAGGCCGAGCACTGGCTAAGCCACGGGGGGGGGGGGGGGGGGGGGGGGAGGGGGAGAGTGTGGGGGGTAGGGCGAGGCGGCCTAGGTTGTTCACAACGTGCTTTTATAGACGTATACGTTACCACTAAATGGGTCGTATCGGGCCCTAAGCCCATTTATGTACATATAGTACTTTTAAACACTCAAACAATCGAAACAATAATCAATTAAACTATTAACTCATATGCATTAATCATCTAAACAATTAACAACTCATCCAAACAAACATAATTACTGTAGTTAACAAGCTTATCAATTCTAAGCAATTAAAAAAACACCTAGCTAGCAATTCAAATAAACCTGGGCAATAATTAAATCTAAGCATATCAATTCATCTAAATCTAAAGAATTAGCCAGTAAACAATCAAAAACAAACAAGCATAATCTAAACAATTAGTAATTAAAAAACCAAACTTTCTAGATGGGGAGGGAGGCGGGTGACTTACCTCACGGTGGAGGCGGCGCGGCGAGCGGCACACGGCGAGGCGGGCGGCGGACGGCGTGGAGGCGGACCGGCACGGCGCGGCGGCGCACAGCGTGACGGCCGCAGGTCCGGGTGGTGCGGTGATATGGCAGCGCGGTGGGGCTAGGCAGTGCGTGGGGCAGCACTGTGGCGAGGCTGCGGCAGCCGGGGCGGGGTGGCGGCCGGGGCGGGGACCTCCGGGGCGGCGGCGGCTGGCAGCGGTGGCTGACTGGCGGGCGGGTGGCGGCCGGGGCGTCGGCTGGCGGGGGCGGCCGGGGCGGCGGCTGGCGGCGGCGGCGGGCGGCGGACGGGGCGGTGGCGGGCGGGCGGCGGCGGCGTTTAGGGCTGCGGGGGCTCGGGTCGGCGCGGGCGCGAATGCCCGCGCCGACCCGGGCCCGCGGGTATATAAGCCTTATTTACGACGGCCCAAGGTGTGGCCGTCGTGCATAAGCTTATTTATGACAGCCTTGGTTTGGCTGTCATATATAACTGCTATATACGACAGCCTAGGGTTGGCTGTCGTATATAACAACTATATACGACAGCCATATACTAAATGACGGCTGTACTGTCGTATATAAACTTATAAACGACAGCCTCTGCTGACCGTCGTATGTAAGTTTATATACGACAGCTAGCTGTCGTATGTTATACAGGCTGTCGTATGTTGCGCTGTTTCCTGTAGTGTAAGGCACATGAGAGAGCCGCAATCAAACAAGAAACGCATTTCTCTCATGTCCTTTGCCCAAAGTTGAAAGGAACTTTAGTTTGCTCTAAATTACAGCAAATCATTAACCATCATTCAATCAGCAACATTTTAACTTGCAACTAGCCTGTTCTTTCTACGTCACGGTACAGTGAACAAGTGGTACTCACTGACCGCGAGGGACGGCGATTATAATCGATTTACACCTGCAGGGTTACCCGAATAACCCGTCACGTACGCCCGTACTCGATGTTGCCTACAACAACCATCACTGACACCGTACGCAACAACCTTTCACCCGTCAGCCAAATATTGAACCGGTCCCATCGTCCCGAGCAAGAGGTCTCTGCACGCGCATCTCAGTGCCGCCAGCCGATTTACACCTCAAGCTCTCAACCTACCCTCTGAACGACGGGCAATGCCTCAATACCCAGCTACCCGAGTTACATCAGTTTCCCGGTTCCCATATAGCCGGTAGGTCTTCGGTACTGTTCTAGCTTGTTCAACAGGCCCGCACATGACTCGATCCTCAATCGACACAAGAAGAGCTACAGCACACAGGCCCCAAAGTCCTGCTGCCCTTACTCTCCGCTCGGTCTCATCTTTCTTGCCATGTGTATCATGTGCTATCTCTACCCGAGTTGAGTGCCTCTAGCCTATGCTCACGAGTAGTTCCAACCACTCGACTTGTACCAAATCCTACTCTATCTTAGCATTGCAGTAGCTAACAGGGTTTTCAATCTTAATCCTAAACCATGGTTTTCTTGGCTATGCAGTTGGGTTTCCAAACAAGACTCTAATGCAAAGAATAATAGTATTCAAGTATGTGCTCAAAACAATAAGAATTTGTAAAAAGGTTAATGCAAACTGGAGCTTGCCTTGCTGCTCTTGGTGGTAGGCTAGCTGCTCCTCCGGAGTAACGAAGTCTAGGACTTCGGGTTCCTCCTCGACCTTAGCGACTACATGATAGAAGAAGTACATGTATCAATTTAAATGCATTTGTATTAAGTTTGAACTTGTGAAGCTTATAAGTCCCCCTAGACAGACTCAATGACTGTGAAACTTTTACGGTGGCTTGGTTGCAACCTAAGTACAGACTTGGTCAAGTTTTAGTTGCAGCAAAGCTCATTTGAGCCTTCCACAATTAATTATGCACTTGACCTTAATTGGCACTCTTAGGGTGTTCTAGGGATTTTCTTGAAATAAAATATGACTTTTCTGAAAACTAGATTTTCAGAGGGTTCTAATGGAGTTGGTCTCACTTAATTTGAAGGTTCCTAGCTAAAGATATGAGCTAAACAATTTCAGAGAAAATTCTGAAAATGTTTCTGAACATTTTCTATTTTCTCTGGAACAGTTTCACTAATCACACCATTAGGTGGATCAAATGAACTCAAATGGATCTGAAATTTTTATGGTAGTTCAGGGATATTTTGGTGAACATCCCAGCAAAATTTCAGAATTTTCCCCCAAAGGATTCTCCAGTTAAAATTCCACACAATTTAAACTTGGAGGAATTAATTCTGGAGAGCTGAATCCAACAAAATTTGGTTCACTCGATTTGGAGCTTTCTAGCCAAAGTTATGAGGATTTGAAGTTTGAAGGAAATATGAAAATCAGGGGAAAAGTTTAAACTCGCGGGTGGGCCCTGGGGACACGCGTCGCCCACTAAGGCGTCGGCACACCGTGGCCTGCAGGGTTCCTGCACGCCAGCACAACAGATCCCGGCCACAGCCGATCCCGGTTTGAATTTTGAGCCGCTGACACATGGGCAGCCGGCTTCGTCTTCCTTCTGACGCCCGCGCTCTGCCGCCGCGGTATCTCGCTGGAGAGCTCGCCGGCGGCCTCTGTAAAGCTCTAAACTTCACGAGTTTGGCCGCCTCTGCCTATTTCCACTCGGGGAACAGGATTCTTGGGTCAGCTCGCCATGAAAATGGCCGCCACATGGTGGGCAACGAGCAGCAGCCTCGGGAGAACTTCGGCCGTGTTGCCCGTCCTCCCTAGCACCTCACCCGATCAAGCTAAGGGTCGTCGAGCATCAGTGGACCATAGGAAAGGTCGACGTGAGCTCCACGGAGCTCGGGAAAGGCTGTGTTGGGCTGTCACCGTGCGACCTAGGCCGGAAATCGGGATTTCTACTAAAACTCGAAGAACAGCGGTTTTCCTCCACGGTTCTTCGTGGTTTTTGCTCCTATGGACCCACATCGGCTACTAGAAGTGATCCTCTCCATGAGAGGATGAGTGATGCAGTGTGGCTTACAAATTTCTCGGAACGGTACAGACCTCACTTTTGCACACCGTCGCGAAAACATGAAATTCCGGCCTAAGCAGCGTTTGTCACGCCGCGGAGCTTGCGAGAATGAAAGAGGGGTTGAAGGCGAACCTCTTTGCTGTTCACAGCTCAGTGAACGGTGGGCTGTGGTGGCCGGAAGAATGGTTCCCGCAGCGGCGGCTCGAGCTGAACCGGCAGAGAAAGAATCACCGTGGTGGAGCTCGGGGAAGACCGCTCAGGGTCTAGAACCGATGCGAAGGTGTTGAAGATGGCTTGGCGCACCCGATGCTGGTCTCAGATCGCCGGGAGGGTCACTGGATCGGCCGGGCGACGAGGAAGCAAAAATTCACTCGGGCGGCGAGGTGCTTCGGCTTTTTGGGGTGGAAATGCGATGAGGCAGCGGTGGAAGGCACCAGTGACCGCTCGGGCGGGTAGATAAAGACCACGGCTGAGATCGGCAAGCAGCTGGTAGCTTCGCCGTTCCTTCGCCGTGGCGGCAGCTCGGGTCAGCGCAAGAACCCGAGTGCAGAGTTCAGTCGGCTGGGTTCTCTTCAGAGGCTGACCAGTGGGTCCCACCCGGTGTTTTAACCTCTGAAATTCACTCCTAATCACTGTTGTAAACAGTGAGCCCCAAAATACTCATGGTGATTCAAATTATTCACCCATGAGCCATTTGAATTGATTAGGATTCAAATTGGGTTTGGTATGAATGAATTTCAGCACATGTTCAGTTTGAAATTCAAATAAAGTTTGAATTTGCCCCACTTAGCTCATGTCAAGATCAACTCCAAATGGAGTGAAAATTGGTGTGTGAGCTCACAAAAAGGTGCTGAATGAGAATATGCCTCCCACTTTTGAAATCATGGGATAAAAACAGTTTGGATTTGAATATGGTTTCAAACTGCCCTCTTTCTAGCTATATCCAAAATGACCTAAAAAGGTTTTGAATTTGGGTGAAACTTGGCATGGACATCCTTAGCAATGTATAGGGGTTTTCATATGCCCAGCCCCTCTACATCACATGTGGGAAATATCACTTTTGCAATATGTGAGTTTGTTCTCTAATGAGCATGTTGATGGTGGTTACTTGCTCTTCATTTGTGTTCATCAACTTGCTTCAAATGAGGTGTGTGGTGTGGTGATGAACACTTTAAACATGTGTCAAAAACTGATGCCCTTACACGTATTTGATTTGTTCACCGGGTGGGAAGATTTCAGCAAGCATGATGGTTTCCAAAGTACCATTATGCTTAGTGGGTAGAGTGTACCCAACGTCTCTCATAGCTTTAGAGGAACAAAAGGTCGATGTCATCTTAGGGATGTCGTGGTTAACCCGCCACAGCGCTGTTTTAGACACCGTCCTCCGAGTCGTGCATTTACACCCAGAAATGCACGAGTCACATTCATTATTTCTGGACAGTCCAGAAATAAAACTTCCAAGTGTATATCAGTCCACAACCATCAGATTGGAAGATATTCCGGTAGTCCGTGAGTTCCCTGACGTGTTCCCGGATGATTTACCGGGGATGCCGCCCGACAGAGAGGTGGAGTTCAAGACTGAACTTGCACCGGTAACCATGCCAATATCCCGAAGGCCGTACAAGATGGCGCCCAAGGAATTGGCTGAACTGAAGACGCAATTATAACGGACTTTCTGGAGAAGGGTTTTTTTAGGCCGAGCTCCTCGCCATGGGGCTGTTTGGCATTATTTGTGAAGAAGAAAGACGAGACATTGTGGCTTTGCGTGGACTATTGTCCACTAAACGCCGTAACCTTCAAGAACAAGTACCCGTTGCCACGGATTGACATGTTGTTTGATCAGTTGGTTGAAGCAAAGATCTTTTCCAAGATGGACTTAAGATCCGGTTACCATTAGATTAAGATACGGGCTGAGGATATTGCAAAAATGGCTTTCTCGACGAGGTACAGACTTTATGAGTACCTGGTCATGTCCTTCGGCCTCACCAACGCTCCAGCTCACTTCATGTATTTGATAAACTCGGTATTGATGCCGGATCTGGACAAGTTTGTTGTGGTCTTCATCGACAACATATTGGTATATTCCAAGTCGGAGGAAGAACACAAGAAGCATATGCGTATAGTCTCACAACGGCTCCAGGATCACAAGCTATACGCAAAATTCAGCAAGTGCGAGTTCTGGATATCACAAGTGCCTTTTCTCAGGCATATTATCTCAGCGGAGGGCATCGCTGTAGACCCGAGTAAGGTCACAGAAGTGCTGAATTGGAAATCCCCGAGGACTGTTCACGAGGTACGGAGTTTCCTCAGAGTCGCGCGATATTATTGGAGGATCATTCCGAACTTCTCGAAGATTGCCAAACCTATGACAGAGCTGCTCAAGAAGGCTACCAAATATGTTTGGAGTCCAGCATGTGAAGCAGCATTCAAGTCATTAGTGAAGCACCTAACATCAGCACCAGTTTTGGCGCAGCCAGACACAACAAAACCGTTCGATATGTACTGCGATGCATCCGGCATTGGGATCGGATGTGTGCTGATGCAAGACCGAAGGGTGGTCGCGTATGGATCACGGCAGCTCAGAAACCATGAGCAGAATTATCCAACTCATGACTTGGAGCTTGCTGCCGTGGTGCTCGCACTTAAAATGTGGAGGCACTACCTACTCGGTAACCTCGTACATTTATATACCGACCACAAAAGCCTCAAGTACATATTCACTCTGAAAGATCTGAACATGAGGCAGCAAAGATGGTTGGAGTTGATAAAGAATTATGAAATAGAGATCCATTATCACCCTGGCAAAGCAAACGTAGTGGCGGATGCGCTGAGTCGCAAGTCACACGTCAACAATCTGACCATCACACCGTTGGAAGAGAGCGAGCCACCACTGCATGTGATTCCACATGGAGATCTCTACAACTTAGCTTTGATCCCCACCATCCGTGAAGAGATAGCGGCAGCTCCGAAACATGACAAGGGCATGTCGCATTTGCGGAGACGTATAGACAGTGGGGAGCTGAAATGTTTCTGGAAAGACAGAGACGGCGTCCTATGGTTCAAGGACCGGATTGTCGTACCCCGTAACCTGGAGCTACGGAAGAAAATCTTTGATGAGGCTCACTTGTCAAAGTTTTCTATTCACCACAGCAGCAATAAATTGTATCAAGAACTCAGAAACAAGTTTTGGTGGACACGGATGAAGCGGGAGATCGCAAAGTACGTGTCCGAGTGTGATACATGTCGAAGGGTGAAAGCAGACCACATGAGAAAACCGGGACTGCTACAACCACTGGGCGTTCCTGCCTGGAAGTGGGAAGATGTGAGCATGGACTTCGTCGTCGGTTTACCCACCACTTTTCAGAAACATGATTCTGTGTGGGTGACCGTCGACCGGCTCAACAAAGTTGCCCATTTTATCCCGGTCAACACAAACTACAACGCCAAGAAGTATGCTGAATTGTACATCTCACGGATCCTATGCTTGCATGGCGTACCCCGCAACATCATATCGCATCGGGGCACTTTATTTGTGTCCCATTTTTGGGAGCAGCTAAATGCTTCATTGGGGACGAAGCTGATCCGTAGTTCAGCGTACCACCCACAAACGGATGGGCAAACCGAGCGGGTAAATAAGATTCTAGAGGACATGCTACGAGCTTCCTCTATCAACCACGGTAAGAATTGGGATGATCACTTACCGTTGGCCGAGTTCTCGTACAACAATGGGTACCAAGCCAGCATCAGGATAGCGCCTTACGAGGCGCTATATGGGAGAAAATGCCGCACACCGCTGAATTGGTGTGATTCTGGCGAAAGGGTCACCTTCGGGATTGATCTTGTCAACAACGCGGAGGAAAAGGTTCGACTAATTCAAGCGAACCTAAAAGCCGCCCAATCCCGACAAAAACAGTATGCGGACCGGAGAAGACGCCCATTACAATTCGAAGTCGGGGATCACGTATATCTACGTGTGTCTCCAATGAAGGGTATGAATAGATTCGGGGTGAGAGGAAAGTTGGCACCCCGATTCATCGGCCCATTTCAGATTACCGAAAGATGTGGATCAGTAGCATACCGGCTGAAATTACCAGAAGCACTTTCTTGTATGCATGACGTCTTTCACATTTCCTAGCTGAGGCAGTGTCTTAAGCTATCAACTACCATTCAGCTGGAGGATATAGAAGCACTGATACCGGATCTCATGTATCGGGAGGAGCCGGTTCAGATCATTGATGAAAAGGCCCGAACCACACGCAACCGTACGTTGTGGTTCTACAAAGTCCTATGGAGTGATCACTCCATAGACGAAGCAACATGGGAGAGCGAAGGTTTTCTTCATGCCAACTACACCGACTTTTTCACGTCGTATGTACGGTTATTTTCCACTGTCCTCTCTCTCATTTTCACCTCATAATCTCGAAACGATATTCTTTTAAGGGGGGAGGAATGTAAGGGACTAAGTTTTTGGCACACATCCAAAGTTTTCATCACACCACACACATGACGTGGCCCCACGGCCTCGTCGAGCCAGGATCACGCTGAGGGGTGCTGCGTTGCACAGCACCGGATAACGCACATCAAACATATAGAGTGGAAGCAAAGTTTTATTACAGAAACCAGTTTATTAATATTTTTACAAAAAAATAGTTCAGTCTACACTCACGGGCGTAGACTACGCATCGAGTTCACGTTCAGCCCGTGAATGTGTCCCCGCTAACACGCACACACACTAACACGGCGGCGTGCAAGACTCCCACTCGACGGGGTTCCCCTCTTGGGGTTCCGTCTCCTCCTCGGGAGTCCCTTCCTCATAAACCCCTGCAAAAGCTTCAAACACAGACAGTGAGCACGATGGCTCAGCAAGACTGACCCGTCTCTCCTATACATGAAATTTCTACAAGAATGGTTTTAGGGTGCATGAGGTAAAATAAGTTGCAAAGGACTCGCCTAATTAATGGAACCTTACTTTCAAGTTTTAGCAGCAGGTTGTGGAGAACCTTACGCTAAGGCACATGAGAGAGCCGCAATCAAACAAGAAACACATTTCTCTCATGTACTTTGCTCAAAGTTGAAAAGAACTTTAATTAGCTATAAACTACAACAAGACATTAACGAGCAAAGTGTATCTTTCAAATCAGAAAACTTTTAACATGAATCTAGCCTGTTCTTTCTACGTCACGGTACAGTGAACAAGTGGTACTCACTGACCGCGAGGGATGGTGATTATAATCGATTTACACCTGCAGGGTTACCTGAATAACCTGTCACGTACGCCCGTACTCGATGTTGCCTATAGCAACCATCACGGACGTCGTACGCAACCACCTTTCATCCGTCAGCCAAATGTTGAACCAGTCCAATCATCCTGAGCAAGAGGTCTCTGTGCGCGCATCCACAGTGCCGCCAGCCGATTTACACCTCAAGCTCTCAACCTACCCTCAGAACGACCAGCTATGCCTCAACACCCAGCTACCCGAGTTACATCGGTTTCCTGGTTCCCATATAGCCGGTAGATCTTCGGTACTGTTCTAGCTTGTTCAACAGGCCAGCACACGGCTTGAACCTCAATCGACACAAGCGGAGCTATGGCACCCAGGCCCCAAAGTCCTGCTGCCCTTACTCTCCGCTCGGTCTCATTTTTATTGCCATGTGTTTCATTTGCTATCATTACCCGAGCGATGTTCCTCTAGCCTATTCTCGCGAGCAATTCCAACTACTCAACTTGTACCGAATCCTACACTATCTTAGCATTGCAGTAGCTAACGAGGTTTTCAAACCTAATCCCAACCCAGGGTTTTTTTGGCTATGCATTTTGGTTTCAGACAACACTCTAACGGAAGAAGTAAGTGGGTGCTCAAAGTATGTTCTCAAAACAGTAAAAATTTGTAAAAACGGTTAATGCAAACCGGAGCTTTCATTGCTGCTATTTGTCATAGGCTAGCTGTTCCTCTGGAGTTACGTATTCTAAGACTTCAGGTTCGTCATCAACCTTAGTGACTACATATGATAAATACAATTACGTATCAATTTAAATGCATTTGTATTGAAGTTAAACTTGTGAGAGTTATAAGTCTTGCTAGACAGACCCAATGACTCTAAAATTCTTACTGTGGTTCGGATACAACCTAAACATGGACTTGGCCAAGTTTCATTTGCCGCAAAGCTCATTTGAGCTCTCCACAAATAATTATGTACTTGACCTTAATTGGAGCTCCTAGGTTGTTCTAGGGATTTTCATGGAGCAAGCCATGACTTTCTGAAAACTAGATTTTCAGAGGGTTCTAATAGAGTTGGTCTCACATAATTTGAAGGTTCCTAGCTAATTATATGAGCTAAACAATTTCATAGAAATTCTGAAAATGTTTCTGGACATTTTCTATTTTCTCTGGAACAGTTTTATTAATCACACCATTAGGTGGATCAAATGAGCTCAAATGGATCTGAAATTTTTATGGTAGCTCAGGGATATTTTGGGGAACATCCTAGCAAAATTTCAGAATTTTCCTCCAAAGGGTTGTCCAGTTAAAATTCTAAACAGTTTAGATTTGAAGAATTAATTCTAGAGAACTAAGGGTTTTCATGAAGTGAAACTTGATTTGTTGGAAAGTACTCAGAGAGCTGAATCCAACAAAATTTGGTTCACTTGATTTGGAGTTTCCTAGCCAAAGTTATGTGGGTTTGAAGTTTGAACTAAAACTGAAAATCGAAGAAAAGTTTAAACTTCTGCCGGTGTGTCCCGCACACAGTGCTTCGTCTACCTCCTCACGCCAAACACTCCGCGGTGGTGGTCTCCTGGCGAGACTCGCCGGAACCGAGTTCCCGGCCACCTCACAGGCTGAAACTCGCCGTCTTCCCCTTTTCCGACCTCCTGAACTCAGCTGTGAGCTCGCCGGCCACCGGCGATGGCCGGAAACCTGCACACACCGGCGACCGCAACCGCTAGGGTTTCGGCATAGTCGGATTCGCACCACAGTGCACCAAATTGATCAGGAATTGCTCGGAGATCATCAGTGGAGCACGAGGAACATGAAACAAGGCCCTGGGGAAGCAAGAAACACCGGCAACCATACCCTCGACGGTGAAACGAGATACTTTGCAACTGCGGCGAGGAAAACGGCCATATCTCGGCCAATCCTCAATGGTTTTCCTTGCTTATTTCTCGAGCATGTGCGCTAGCATGTGAAGAACCTACTGGCCAATGGTCTTAACCAACAAGAGTGTGTGGAGTCCGAATTTCAATCGGAGGTGAGCTCGGACCATATGAACTAGCTTTCGGTAAACTTAGAAATTCTCAACCGATGGTTGATCATATGCCAAATGGCTTTTGGCTACACCATCTACATGCAGTGACGCACCTTTCTTGTGTAGAGAAATGGATGCGACGACGGCTGTGCTGAGCTGTCCGCGAGAGGCCCGAATGGCGGGAATGCTCAGTTCGCGGGGAAAACGCTCGGCTGAGCTCGAGGTCGTCTGATCACTGGACAACACGACGTCAAGGATGTTGCTTACAAACTCACGATGCCGTTTTGCTACTGGGAAGGTTTTGTTAGCGAGCGATCGGCCTGCTCACGAGCAGACCCGAGAGAGCAGCTTGCTGAGCTCGGTGTGAGGGAGAGCGATCTCGCTGTGGACTCGGGTTGTGAGCAACCGGAGCACATCGGGGAGGGATAACAAGCCGAGCAGCTGGTCTCCAGCGCGGGGAACTGCAGCAGGAGCTGGCGCCGGTCAGCCTCTCGGTGGCACGCTCGGCTGCAACCCGAGAACCGAGTACTCTGTATTTCAGTCGGTTGATTTTGCTAGTTAGGCTGACATGTGGGTCCCACTCCGGTTTTGACCTCTGAAATTGAATTTTCCCCACTGCTCTAAACAGGAGAGACCCAAATACCCTTGGCCATTTGAATTATCTACCAACTGGCCATTTGAATTGGATAGAATTAAAATTGTGGAGTGTTTGAATGTATTTTTAGCTCATATGCAGTTTGAAATTCAAATTGAGTTTGAATTTGCTAAACTTAGCTCATGGCAAGATCAACTCAAAATGGAGTGAAAATTGGTGTGTGAGCTCACAAAAATGTTCTGAGTAAGAATATGCCTCCCACTTTTGAACTTATGGGATGGAAGTAGTTTGAATTTGAATTTGAGTTCAAACTACCCTCTTTCTAGTTATACCCAAAAATACCTCAAAAATTTTTGGATTTGGGTGAAATTTGGCATGAGCACTCCTAGCAAGGTGTTGATGTTTTTCATATGCCCAGCCCCTATATGATGCATGTGGGAAATGCCACTTTTGCATTTTGTGAGTTTATTCCCTAATGACCACATTGATGGTGTTTACTTGCTCTTCAAAGTGTTCATAAAGTTTCCTCAAATGAGGTGTGTGTGGTGTGATGAACACTTTGGATGTGTGCAAAAACTTAAGCAATTACATTCCTCCCCCCTTAAAAGAATCTCGTCCCGACATTATAAGGTGAAAAATAAGAGACAGGACGGTGGAAAATTACCGTATATGCAACGTGAAAAAGTCAGAGTAGTTAGCGTGAAGAAATTCTTTGTTCTCCCATGTCGCTTCATCTACGATGTGATTACTCCATAGAACTTTGCAGAACCACAACGTACGGTTGTGTGTGGTTTGGGCCTTTTCATCAATGATCTGAACCGGTTCCTTCCGATACGTGAGATCCGGTTTCAGTTCTTCAATATCCCCTAGCTGAATAGTAGTTGATGGCTTGAGACACTTCCTCAGCTGGGAGATGTGAAACACGTCGTGCACACCGGAGAGTTTTTCTGGTAGTTGCAGCCGGTATGCTACCGATCTACATCTTTCTGTAATCTGAAATGGACTGATGAATCGGGGTGCCAACTTTCCTCTCACCCCGAATCTGTTTACGCCCTTCATTGGAGACACACGTAGATATACGTGATCCCCGACTTCGAATTGTAATGGGCGTCTTCTCCGGTCCGCATACTGTTTTTGTCGGGATTGGGCGGCTTTTAAGTTCGCTTGAATCAGCCGAACTTTTTCCTCCACATTGTTGACAAGATCAATCCCGAAGGTTAACCTTTCGCAAGACTCACACCAATTCAGTGGTGTGCGGCATTTTCTCCCGTATAGCGCCTCGTAAGGCGCCATCTTGATGCTGGCTTCGTACCCATTGTTGTACGAGAACTCAGCCAACGGTAAGTGATCATCCCAATTCTTACCGTGGTTGGTAGCGCAAGCTTGTAGCATATCTTCTAAAATCTGATTTAGCTCGGTTTGTCCATCCGTCTGTGGATGGTATGCTGAACTACAGATCAGCTTTGTCCCCAACGCAGCGTGTAGCTGCTCCCAAAAATGGGACACAAATAAAGTGCCCCGATCCGATATGATGGTGCGGGGTACGCCTTATAAGCATAGGATCCGTGAGATGTACAATTCAGCACACTTTTTTGTGTTGTAGTTTGTGTTGACGGGGATGAAATGGGCAACTTTGGTGAGCCAGTCGATGATCACCCACACCGAATCATGTTTCTGAAAAGTGGTGGGTAAACCGACGATGAAGTCCATGCTCACATCTTCCCACTTCCAGGAAGGAACGCCCATTGGTTGTAGCAGTCCCGGTTTCCTCATGTGGTCTGCCTTCACCCTTCGACATGTATCACACTCGGACATATACTTTGCGATCTCCCGCTGACACGACCCCACGGTCTTGTCGAGCCAGGATCACGCTGAGGGGTGCTGCGTTGCACAGCACCGGATAACACACGTCAAAGGTACAAAGCGGAAGCAAAATTTTATTACATAAACAGGTTTATGAACAATTTTACAACATAATATATTCAGTCTACACTCGCGGGCATAGACTACGCATCAAGTTCACGTTCAGCCCGTGAACGTGTCCTTGCTAGCACGCACGCACACTAACACGGCGGCGTGCACGACCCCCACTCGACGGGGTTCCCCTCCTGGGGTTCCGTCTGCTCCTCGGGAGTCCCTTCCTCATAGAACCCTGCAAAAGCTTCAAACACAAGCAGTGAGCACAAAGGCTCAGAAAAACTGACCCATCTCTCCTAAACATGAAACTGCTACATGGAGGGTGATGGGTTACATGAGGCAAAATATGTTGCAAGGACTCGCCTAATTAGTGGAACCTTACTTTCATGTTTTAGCAGCAGGTTGTGGAGAACCTTACGCTAAGGCACATGAGAAAGCCGCAATCAAACAAGAAGCGCATTTCTCTCATGTACTTTGCCCAAAGTTGAACAGAACTTTAGTTAGCTCTAAACTACA
Organism: Neostapfia colusana; assembly: GCA_030760725.1. Lineage (NCBI taxonomy): Eukaryota > Viridiplantae > Streptophyta > Magnoliopsida > Poales > Poaceae > Neostapfia > Neostapfia colusana. The sequence goes on along the minus strand of JASWHV010000009.1, from coordinate 32,802,387 downwards.
ACAAATCATTAAAAATCACAGTCCATCTTTCAAAAAGCAACATTTTAACATGTAACTAGCCTGTTCTTTCTACGTCACGGTACAGTGAACAAGTGGTACTCACTGACCGCGAGGGACGGCGATTATAATCGATTTACACCTGCAGGGTGACCCGAATAACCCATCACGTACACCCGTACTAGATGTTGCCTACAGCAACCATCACGGACGCTGTACGCAACCACCTTTCGCTCATTAGCCAAATGTTGAACCGCTCCAATTGTCCCGAGCAAGAGGTCTCTGCACGCGCATCTCTGTGCCGCCAGCCGATTTACACCTCGAGCTCTCAACCTATCCTCTGAACGACCAGCTATGCCTCAACACCCAGCTACCCGAGTTACATCCGTTTCCCGGTTCCCATATAGCCGGCAGGTCTTCCGTACTGTTCTAGCTTGTTCAACAGGCCCGCACACAGCTCGGTCCTCAATCGACACAAGCGGAGCTATAGCACCCAGGCCCCAAAGTCCTGCTGCCCTTACTCTTCGCTCGGTCTCATTTTCTTGCCATGTCTTTCATGTGCTATCTCTACCCGAGTTGAGTGCCTCTAGCCTATTCTCGCGAGTAGTTCCAACTACTCGACTTGTACCGAATCCTACTCGATCTTAGCATTGCAGTGGCTAAAGAGGTTTTCAATCCTAATCCCATCCCATGGTTTTCTTGGCTATGCATTTGGGTTTCAAACAAGACTCTAATGCAAGAAGTAATGGTACTCCAAGTAAGTGCTCAAAATAGTAAAAATTTGTAAAAGGGTTAATGCAAACCGGAGCTTGCCTTGCTGCTCTTGGTCGTAGGCTAGCTGCTCCTCCGGAGTAACAAAGTCTAAGACTTAGGATTCCTCCTCGATCATAGCGACTACATGAGGTGAAAAGTATATGTATCAATTTAAATGCATTTGATTAAAATTTAAACTTGTGAAGTTTATAAGTCTCACTAGACATACTCAATCAATCTGAAATTTTTACTGTGGTTTGAATACAACCTAAACAGATACTTGGTCACGTTTTAGTTGCAGCAAAGCTCATTCGAGCCCTCCACAAATAATTATGTACTTGACCTTAATTGGAGCCTTTAGGGTCTTTCATGGAGCAAGCCATGCCTTTATGAAAACTAGATTTTCAGAGGGTTCTAATGGAGTTGGTCTCACTCAATTTGAAGGTTACTAGCTAAAGATATGAGCTAAACAATTTCATAGAAATTTTGAAAATGTTTCTGAACATTTTCTATTTTCTCTGGAACAGTTTCATTAATCACACCATTAGGTGGATCAAATGTGCTCAAATGGATCTGAATTTTTATGGTAGTTTAGGGATATTTTGGTGAACGTCCCAGCAAAATTTCATAATTTTCCTCCAAAGGATTCTCCAGTTTAAATTCCAAACAGTTTAAACATTGGAGAATTAATTATGGAGAAATAAGGATTTTCACGAAGTGAAACTTGATTTGTTGGAAAGTACTCAGAGAGCTGAATCCAACAAAATTTGGTTCACTTGATTTGGAGCTTCCTAGCCAAAGTTCTGTGAGTTTGAAGTTTGAACTAAACTGAAAATCGAAGAAAAGTTTAAACTTCTGCCCGTGGGCCCCACATACAGTGCTCCGTCTTCCTCCTCACGCCAAATACTCGGCGGTGGCGGTCTCCTGCGAGACTCGCCAGAATCGAGCTCCCGGCCACCCCCGGCCCGAAACTCGCCGCCTGCCCCTTTCCCGATCTCCTGATCTCGGCTGTGGGCTCGCCGACCGCCGCTGATGTCCGGAAACCCGCGCGCACTGGTGACAGCACCTGCTAGGTTTCCGGTGAGGTCGGTTTTGCTATACCGTGCACCAAATCGATTGGAAATTGTTCGGAGAGCATCAGTAGAGCACGGGGAAAATGAACCCGGGCTTTGTGGAAGCTAGCAACGCCGGCAACCATACCCTCGACGGTGAGCCGAGGTACTTTGCAACGATGGCGAGGAAAACGGACATAACACGGCCAATCCTCAACGGTTTTCCTTACTTCCTTCTTGAGCGTGTGCGCTAGTACGTGTAGAACCCACTGGACAATCAGCCTGACCAACCCTAGCGTGTGGAGTCCGAATTTCAATCGAAGGTGAGCTCGGCTCATATGAACTGGCTGGCAGTAAACTTGGAAATTCTCAACCGAGGGTTGATCAAATGCTGAACGGATTTCCGCTACTCCATATACATACAATGATGCACCTTTCTTGTGTAGAGAAGTGGACGTGACAACGGCTGCACCGAGCCGCCCACGACAGCCAGAACGGCGGCAACGTTCGGTCCGCCGGAAAAGATGTCCGGTGAAGCTCGAGGGCGCCTATTCGCTGGCTAATACAGGGTCTTGGACGTTGCTCTTGGGCTAAAGGTGTTGTTTTGATGCTGAGGGGACTGGGCTCGCGAGCGATCGGCCTGATCACGGCGGAATTGAGAGGGCGGCTGGCTGCGGTGGAGCTCGGTGTGGGAAAACAGACCGAACACGCCGTGGCTCAGGGGATATATAACGGGAGCACGCCGGGGAGGGATAAGGGGCCCGAGCGGCTGGTCTCCAGCTCGGGGAACGCAGCAGGAGCTGGTGCCGGCCAGCCCCTCAGTGGCGCGCTCGGGCTGCACCCGAGAACCGGGTGTTCTGTTTCTCAGTCGGTTCAATTTGATTCAGTGGCTGACATGTGGGTCCCACCTCCATTTTTAACCTCTGAACTTAACTCTATATTACTGTTGTAAACATTAAGCCCTACAATGCCCATGGTGATTTGAATTATTCACCCCTGAGCCATTTGAATTGGTTAGAATTCAAATTGGGTTTGGTTTGACTAAGTTTCAGCACATATTCAGTTTGAAATTCAAATAAAGTTTGAATTTGCTACACTTAGCTCATGTCAAGATCAACTCCAAATAGAGTGAAAATTGGTGTGTGACATCACAAAAATGTGCTGAGTAAGAATATGCCTCCCACTTTTGAATTCATGGGATAAAAACAGTTTGAATTTGAATTTGAGTTCAAACTACCCTCTTTCTAGCTATACCCAAAAGGACCTCAAAAAAGTTTTTAATTTGGGTGAAGCTTGGCATGGACATTCCTAGCCAGGTGTAGGAGTTTTTCATATGCCCAGCCCCTAGATGATGCATGTGGGAAATGCCCCTTTTGCATTTTGTGAGTTTGTTCTCTAATGATCATGTTGATAATGGTTACTTGCTCTTCAAATGTGTTCATCAACTTTCTTCAAGTGAGGTGTGTGTGTGTGTGGTGATGAACACTTTAAATGTGTCAAAAACTGAGGTAAGGTGAAACTGAGAGAGAGAACGGTGAAAAAAAATTACCGTATATGCGATGTGAAAAAGTCGGGGTAGTTAGCGCGAAGAAATCCTTCGCTCTCCCATGTCGCTTCGTCCATGGAGTAATCGTGGTTCGGGCCTTTTCATCAATAATCTGAACCGGTTCCTCCCGATACGTGAGATCCGGTTTCAGTTCTTCAATATCCTCCAGCTGAATGGTAGTTGATAGCTTGAGACACTTCCTCAGCTGGGAAATGTGAAAGATGTCGTGCACACCGGAAAGTGTTTCTGGTAATTTCAGCCGGTATGCTACTGATCCACATCTTTCGGTAATCCGAAATGGACCGATGAGTCGGGGTGCTAACTTTCCTCTCACCCCGAATCTGTTTACGCCCTTCATTGGAGACACAAGTAAGTATTCGTGATCCCCGACTTCGAACTGTAATGGGCGCCTTCTCCGGTCCGCGTATTGTTTCTGTCGGGATTGTGCGGCTTTTAGGTTCGCTCGAATCAGTCGAACCTTTTCCTCCATGTTGTTGACAAGATCAATCCCGAAGGTGACCCTTTCGCCAGACTCACACCAATTCAATGGTGTGCGGCATTTTCTTCCGTATAGCGCCTCGTAAGGCGCCATCTTGATGCTAGCTTGGTACCCATTGTTGTACGAGAACTCGGCTAACAGCAAGTGATCATGCCAATTCTTGCCGTGGTTGATAGCGCAAGCTCGTAGCATATCTTCTAAGATTTGGTTTACCCTTCAGTTTGCCCATCCGTTTGCGGGTGGTATGCCGAACTACGGATCAGCTTCGTCCCCAATGCAGCGTGTAGCTGCTCCCAAAAACGGGACAGAAATAAAGTGCCCCGATCCGATATGATGGTACAGGGTACGCCGTATAAGCACAGGATCCGTGAGATGTACAGTTCAGCGTACTTTTTGGGGTTGTAGTTGGTGTTGACCGGGATGAAATGGGCAACTTTGGTGAGCCGGTAAACGATTACCCACACAGAATCATGTTTTCTGAAAAGTGGTGGGTAAACCGACGATGAAGTCCATGCTCACCTCCTCCCACTTATAGGTAGGAACGCCCAGTGGTTGTAGCAGTCCCGGTTTCCGCTTATGATCTGCCTTCACCCTTCGACATGTATCGCACTTGGACACGTACTTTGCGATCTCCCGCTTCATCCGTGTCCACCTAAACATGATTCTGAGTTCTTGATACATTTTATTTCTGCCGGGGTGAATAGAAAACTTTGATAAGTGAGTCTCATCAAAGATTTTCTTTCGTAACTCCGGGTTACGGGGTACGATGATCCGGTCCTTGAACCATAGGACGCCGTCTCTGCCTTTCCGGAAACATTTAAGCTCCCCACTGTCTATACGTCTCCGCAAATGTGAAATGCCCTTGTCATGTTTCTGAGCAGCCGCTATCTCTTCATGGATGGTGGGGATCAAAGCTAAGTTGTAGAGAGCTCCATGTGAAATCACATGCAGTGGTGGTTCGCTCTCTTCCAACGGTGTGATGGTCAGATTGTTGTCGTGTGACTTGCGACTCAGTGCATCTGCCACTACGTTTGCCTTGCCGGGGTAATAATGGATCTCTATTTCGTAATCCTTTATCATCTCTAACCATCTTCGCTGCCTCATGTTCAGCTCCTTCTGAGTGAATATGTACTTGAGGCCCTTGTGGTCGGTATATAAATGTATGAGGTTACCGAGTAGGTAGTGCCTCCACATTTTCAGTGCAAGTACCACGGCAGCGAGTTCCAAGTCTTGAGTTGGATAATTCTGCTCATGGTTTCTAAGCTGCCGTGACCCATACGCGACCAACCTTTGGTCTTGCATCAGCACACATCCGAGCCCAATGCCGGATGCATCGCAGTACATATCAAACGGTTTTGTTGTGTCTGGCTGCGCCAAAACCGGTGCTGATGTCAGGTGCTTGATTAAGGCCTTGAATGCTGCTTCACATGCTGGACTCCAAACATATTTGGTAGCCTTCTTCAGCAATTCTGTCATAGGCTTTGCAATCTTCGAGAAGTTCGGAATGAACCTCCGATAATATCCCGCAAGTCCGAGGAAACTCCGTACCTCGTGAACAGTTCTCGGGGATTTCCAATTCAGCACTTGTGTGATCCTACTCAGGTCTACAGCGATACCCTCCGCTGAGATGATATGCCCGAGAAAAGGCACTTGCGACATCCAGAATTCGCACTTGCTGAATTTCGCGTATAGCTTGTGATCCCGCAGCCGTTGCAAGACTATACGCAGATGCTTCTTTTGATCTTCCTCCGACTTGGAATAAACCAGTATGTCGTCGATGAAGACCACGACAAACTTGTCCAGCTCCAGCATGACTACCGAGTTCATCAAATACATGAAGTGAGCTGGAGCATTGGTGAGGCCGAAGGACATGACCAGGTACTCATAAAGCCCGTACCTTGTCGAGAAAGCCGTCTTCGGAATATCCTGAGCCCGTATCTTAATCTGATGGTACCCGGATCTTAAGTCCATCTTGGAAAAGATCTTTGCTTCGACCAACTGATCAAACAACATGTCGATCCGTGGCAACGGGTACTTATTATTAATGATTACGGCGTTTAGTGGACTATAGTCCATGCAAAGCCGCAACGTCTCATCCTTCTTCTTTACGAATAATGCCGAACAGCCCCATGGCGAGGAGCTCGGCCTAATAAAACCCTTCTCCAGCAGGTCCGTTAGTTGAGTCTTCAGTTCAGCCAACTCCTTGGGCGCCATCTTGTACGGCCTTCGGGATATTGGCATGATTTCCGGTGCAAGTTCAATCTTGAACTCCACCTCTCTATCAGGCGGCATCCCCGGTAAATCATCCGGGAACACGTCTGGGAACTCTCGGACCACTGGAATATCTTCCAATCTGATAGTTGTAGATTGATGGACACTTGGAAGTTTTATTTCTGGACTGTCTAGAAATAAGGAGTGAGATTCGTGCACTTCTGAATTCAAGTGCACAACTCGGAGGACGGTGTCTAAAACAGCGCCGTGGCGGGTTAACCACGACATTCCTAAGATGACATCGACCTTCTGTCCCTCTAAGATTATGAGAGACGTAGGGTATACTCTACCCTCTATGCATAATGGCGCTTTTGGGACCATCATGCTTGCTGAAATTTTCCCACCCGGTGAACAAATGAAATATGGACTATCGGTGGGTAGTATTGGCAAGCTGTATTTAGCAATGAAAGCTCGGCTAATAAAGCTATGCGTGGCGCCTGAATCAAATAATACTATGGCGGGATGCTGGTGGGGTTTGAACATACCCGCAAGGATCGGCTCTCCCTCCGGCACGTCCTCTATGGCAAGTTGGTAGACAGTGCCGGGCCTAGGGTTTGCCCCCTGCGCATTAGTGGGGTTCCGGGGTTGATTCCTCCCCAGAAGTTGTGGTGGAACTCCGCCTCCTTGCCTCTCTGGACAACTGCTGGCGAAGTGTCCTGGACGACCACATTTGAAGCATGTGACCGCTGCTTGTCCGGTGCTTCGGGGACGAAAGCCCGGCATGCGCTGCTGAGGTGCATATGCACGCGGCATGGCCCGCTGCTGCTGTTGTTGCTGCGGAGGTGGTACTGGCAGTACTGGCCTGAACGCCGGTGGAAAATACGGCCGACTGCAGAATGGCATCGACCACCGTGGTGGCTGCCAGCGTGGACCTGATGGTGGGCGATTCACCATCCGAAATTTCTGAGAAGGACCGCCTCCTTCTCCGCTTCTTTGCGGCGCGCTTTGTTTTCTTTCCGCTGCCGCTAACTCCTTGCCAGGGTCCTCTTGAACAATCACAGCATCAATTATATCATTGAGGCTGCCATTGAACATCGCCAGCTTGTCCTTCAGGAGCGGGTTAAGCCCCTGGTAGAAGTGGTCCCGCCGCTTCTCGTCAGTATCGGTGTGATACGACGAGTAAAGCGCGAGATCGTTGAATGCCCTGGAGTATTCCAGCGCGTTCCGGCTCCCTTGCTGCAGGTGTAAAACTCCTGCGTCTTCCTCTTCATGAGACCCGGCGGTATATGATAGGCCCTGAAGGCCGTCCGGAACTCCGCCCAGGTCATAACTCGGTCGGTGGGCTGTGAAGCACAGTAGTTCACCCACCATGCGCTCGCGGATCCCTGGAGCTGTTGGACCGCGAACTGAGTCTTGCGCTGCTCACTCACTTTGAGCAGCCCGAACTTCATCTCCATCGTGTGGAGCCAGTTGTCCACATCGATGGGTTCATCCGCCCTTGAGAATACAGGGGGTGAGTTGCTAGAAAGTCGGAGTAGGAGCTCTGTTGGTGCTCCTCACGATCTGGACGCCTATCTGGCCAAGACGTATTGGCAATGAGGGTCTGCAGCAACTCCGTATGCTGCTGACGAGAGCCCGCCATTGCTGCTACAATATCCGCCAAAGTAACCGTTGGCGGTGGCGGTGGCGGTTGTTGCTGTTGCTGCTGCTGCTGTTGCTGTCCTGAGGAGTCCTCGGGAGGCTGTTGGGAGGTTTCTCCCCCTTGATTAGAACCCCCAACGTCCGGGTTGGCACGAGTACGAGTCATTCTTAAATTGAAAATAGCAGCGATCAGCACATGTCATACTTCAAAATTCCATATGAAACAGTAGGTATTTGAAGTGACGCATGAATAACTTGCACAACATTCACATATATTGATAAAGCATAAACTTTATACAAGATACATTGTTCTCGGGTCTCTGAGAAGTCGTGCTCATGTCGTCACTACCTATACATACGCTACTGCCTACGCGACATGTCATTGGTTACAAAATTTTGGGTCACAATATTCCAGTTGCCCTACTGAGCAACGGTAACCCCCTACTCGGAGTAGAACTCGACCTCTTGTGGGTCGTCCTCCTCTGGTACCTCTGCTGGTGGCTCCGGATCTACATCCTCTTCTCCCATCTCGGGTTCTCCCATTACAGGAAGACCCAGGACCACCGGGATGCCCAATACCGGAGGTACGAGGTCCTGCAACGCGTGCACCTCGTCCATGGCTTGGTTGTAGTCCTCTTCCCAGCCTTGCCCCTCCTCAATAGCGTCGTCCCGCTCTTGAGTAAGGACCTCGTTCTGTTGGGTCAGAGCCTGCACCTGTTCTTGCAATGCCGCGATGTCAACACGGCTTTTCTTCCTTTCCTTCTTCAGACGATGCAATTGATTATGCTGTTCGTTCAGTCGCTTAATCGTCGGAAGGAGCAAATTGCGGAGTGCGCTGTGAGCACTCTCGAAATGGTCTCCACGGCTTGTGCTCGCCTTGAGCTTTGCAGCGAGACACTCCGTATGAACAGCTTGGCTGTCCATCATGGCCTTTCCCGCCCTCATTTGGAGGATGAGGTTTGCCTCCACGGGGCTGTACCTTAGGCAACCCGGATCGGTTGCCTCCCTGTACCTCCCTTCCCACACGTGATTAGCCTGTCCCTCCACCGGAACGAGCACGTATGGAGTGCCCTCCATAGCCCTCACGTGTAGTGGGCAGAAACGCGACAAGGTGTCGCGGGCTGCCACTTGCCACATCCCCTCCGGTTGTCTACCTCTCACCGTGACGGTGAACAGCGCCCAACCAGGTGACGTAGGTCCTGCAGGAACATCGACATGGATTGTCCACGTCTTGTTCCCCTCCTCGCCTTATTCTTTGGCGAAGTACTGCTGCATCTTGCTGTACACAAAATATTGAAGCATCTGCCTCAATGCTTCCGGATAGCCGCTGTGGTGAGAACAGTGAGATTCCACCCACCCGTTCTTGAACTGTTTATATTCTGTCATCTGTAAAAACATTTTTGAGAAATGTCAAATACTTATTTGAACATTAAATCAGTTTGTTATAACATCAAACATGTCATTGAACCCAGAAAATTTGGAAACATGGTTCAAACTTATACAAAATTTGACTGCTGATCTGCTGTCAAACATGACAGCCCTGACCAGTTTCCATTTCAACCTGATTTAAGCCATGTTTAAGGCAAAACTAATTCTGGATCTCAACATCAAAGTTAAAGCTAACTTCAATATATTTCCAGAAAGTATTTGGTTGGCCTAAGATCTGCCCTGGTTCAAAAGTTATGAGATGTCAAATTTAACCGAATTTCTGGAGAAAATTGGACAGCACCTCCCTGCTTGAGGTACTAATTTGATCCAAGAATTCCAGTTAATTCTACTCCCAATCTGACAAAACTATCTGTTACAAAGTTGTAACCCATCTCATAAGATTTCCAGAACTACCTCATTTTCTATTCTTGGATTTTTATGCAGGAAGTTATGCTCAATTTAGAGAGAGCTACAGAGAGTGTTTGCTCTGCCCTGTTTTCTGGACAGTTTCAACTCTACTGCATTTTTCGATGGGTTAAGGGATGAAACACATCTGGACCTCAACAGAAAAGTTGTAAAGCTCTTCCAAATCTTTCCAGAAATGTATCATATGACCTCAATCTCGAAATAACTCAATCTCTAACCTCTGATTAACTTCAGCCTTAATTCATCTGAAAACAGGGGACTCTGTCCTTAGCAGCCTATAAGTTGAAAACTTGTTAACTTCGAATATCCTGATTAAGGGAAGGAGTTACATAAAAGTTTTAGTGCTCCGGATTAAAACTTTGAAGTTTTACAATGAAGTTGTTCATTTAGTGGAGTGTGACGTCGATGCGGAGCATGTCGGTACTACGTCCTCACAAAGAAAAACCTATACCGGACTTAGCCGGCTTCGTTAGTTCAGTGGCACTAAGCGTCTCTCGCACACGGATGCTACACGTCTACCGTTTCGTGGTCAGAATACCTGCAGATAACTCACACAATTGTCAGACTCGGCTACACACCGAGCCCGGTATCCATACAGTTCGTACACCCGGCCGTCATCACTCGCCCGGATGTTCTCAAGCCAAACACGCCTTGAGCTATGTGTTCACATTATTGACCATGTGACGGGGTCCCCCAAATTGCACCACGAACGCCAGGGACATACGTTGCTCGAATACCCCAAACGACATGAATAGTCGTAGAGGATACCAAAGCGAGTCGGGTTACCTGCCACCCGTGGGGCTCCACCCTTCAGCTTGTGCGCACTGGTGGACAGCGCTTACGTGCACCCCCCAAGACATAAAGCGTCCCGAGATGCACGATTTTATGACATAAGCAAATAAATTAGTATGCCACTTTCTATACACTAATAACATCCTTATATGGGCTATTAACTCGTTCCTCACTAGATTTTTGAAAAAGATGACCTTGGTAGTGCGTTAAACCTCAAGCGAGCTCTGATACCAACGCTGACACGACCCCACGGTCTTGTCGAGCCAGGATCACGCTGAGGGGTGCTGCGTTGCACAGCACCGGATAACACACATCAAAGGTAAAAAGTGGAAGAAACAAAGTTTTATTACATAAACAGGTTTACGAACAATTTTACAATAAAATATGTTCAGTCTACACTCGCGGGCGTAGACTACGCATCAAGTTCACGTTCAGCCCGTGAACGTGTCCTATCTAGCACGCACGCACACTAACACGGCGGCGTGCACGACCCTCTGGAGTCCCTTCCTCATAGAACCCTGCAAAAGCTTCAAAAACAAGCAGTGAGCACGAAGGCTCAGCAAGACTGACCCGTCTCTCCTAAACATGAAACTGCTACTTGGAGGGTGATGGGTTACATGAGGCAAAATAAGTTGGAAGGACTCGCCTAATTAGTGGAACCTTACTTTCAAGTTTTAGCAGCAGGTTGTGGAGAACCTTACGATAAGGCACATGAGAGAGCCGCACTCAAACAAGAAACACATTTCTCTCATGTACTTTGCCCAAAGTTGAACAGAACTTTAGTTAGCTCTAAACTACAACAAATCATTAACAATCAAAGTCCATCTTTCAAGCAGCAACATTTTAACATGTAACTAGCCTGTTCTTTCTACGTCACTGTACAGTGAACAAGTGGTACTCACTGACTGCGAGGGACGGCGATTATAATCGATGTACACCTGCAGGGTTACCCAAATAACCCGTCACGTACGCCCGTACTCGATGTTGCCTACAGCAAACATCACGGACGCCGTACGCAACCACCTTTCACTCGTTAGCCAAATGTTGAACCGGTCCAATTGTCCCGAGCAAGAGGTCTCTGCACGCGCATCTCAGTGCCGCCAGCCGATTTACACCTCAAGCTCTCAACCTACCCTCTGAACGACCAGCTATGCCTCAACACCCAGCTACCCGAGTTACATCGGTTTCATGGTTCCCATATAGTCGGTAGGTCTTCGGTACTGTTCTAGCTTGTTCAACAGGCCTGCACATGGCTCGGTCCTCAATCGACACAAGCGGAGCTATAGCACCAAGGCCCCAAAGTCCTGCTGCCCTTACTCTCCGCTCGGTCTCATTTTCTTGCCATGTGTTTCATGTGGTATCTCTACCCGAGTCGAGTGCCTCTAGCCAATTCTCGCGAGTAGTTTCAACTACTCGACTTGTACCGAATCCTACTCGATCTTAGCATTGCAGTGGCTAACGAGGTTTTCAATCCTAATCCCAACCCATGGTTTTCTTGGCTATGTATTTGGGTTTCAAACAAGACTCTAATGCAAGAAGTAATGGTACTCCAACTAAGTGCTCAAAACAGTAAAATTTTTTAAAAGGGTTAATGCAAACCGGAGCTTGCCTTGCTGCTCTTGGTCGTAGGCTAGCTGCTCCTCCGGAGTAAAAAAGTCTAAGACTTCGGGTTCCTCCTCGACTTAGCGACTACATGAGGTGAAAAGTATATGTATCAATTTAAATGCATTTGATTGAAATTTAAACTTGTGAAGTTTATAAGTCTCACTAGACAGACTCAATGACTCTGAAATTTTTACTGTGGTTTGAATACAACCTAAACAAAGACTTGGTCATGTTTTAGTTGCAGCAAATCTCATTCGAGCCCTCCACAATTAATTATGTGCTTGACCTTAATTGGAGCCTTTAGGGTCTTCTAGGGATTTTCATGGAGCAAACCATGCCTTTCTGAAAACTAGATTTTCATAGGGTCTAAATTTGAAGGTTCCTAGTTAAAGAAATGAGCTAAACAATTTCAGAGAAATTTTGAAAATGTTTCTGAACAGTTTCTATTTTCTCTGGAACGGTTTCATTAATCACACCATTAGGTGGATCAAATGAGTTCAAATGGATCTGAAATTTTTATGGTAGTTCAGGGGTATTTTGGTGAACATCCCAGCAAAATTTCATAATTTTCCTCCAAAGGATTCTCCAGTTAAAATTCCAAACAGTTTAAATTTTGGAGAATTAATTCTGGAGAAATAAGGATTTTAATGAAGTGAAACTTGATTTGTTGGAACGTACTCAGAGAGATGAATCCAACAAAATTTGGTTCACTTGATTTGGTGCTTCCTAGCCAAAGTTATGTGAGTTTGAAGTTTGAACTAAAACTGAAAATCGAAGAAAAGTTTAAACTTGTGCCCGTGGGCCCCACATACAGTGCTCCGTCTTCCTCCTCGCGCCAAATACTCGGCGGCGGCGGTCTCCGGCGAGACTCACCAGAATCGAGCTCCCGGCCACCCCCCGGCCTGAAACTCGCCGCCTGCCCCTTTCCCGACCTCCTGAACTCGGTTGTGGGCTCGCCGGCCGCCGGTGATGGCCAGAAACCCGCGCGCACCGGTGACAGCACCTGCTAGGGTTCCGGTGAGGTCGGTTTTGCTCTACCGTGCACCAAATCGATTGGAAATCGTTCGGAGAGCATCAGTGGAGCACGAGGAACATGAACCCGGGCTTTGTGGAAGCTAGCAACGCCGGCAACCATACCCTCGACGGTGAGCCGAGGTACTTTGCAACGGCGGCGAGGAAAACGGCCATAACACGGCCGATCCTCAACGGTTTTCCTTACTTCCTTCTTGAGCGTGTGCGCTAGTACGTCTAGAACCCACTGGACAATCGGCCTGACCAGCCCTAGTGTATGGAGTCCGAATTTCAATCGAAGGTGTGCTCGGCCCATATGAACTGGCTGGCAGTAAACTTGGAAATTCTCAACCGAGGGTTGATCAAATGCCGAACGGCTTTCAGCTACTCCATCTACATACAGCGACGCACCTTTCTTGTGTAGAGAAGTGGACATGACAACGGCTGCACCGAGCCGCCCACGAGAGCCCGAACGGCGGGAACGTTCGGTCCGCCGGAAAAGATGTCCGGTGATGCTCGAGGGCACCTGTTCGCTGGCTAATATGGGGTCTGGGACGTTGCTCACAGGCTCATGGTGCCGTTTTGCTGCTGAGGGTACTGGGCTCGCGAGTGATCGTCATGATCACGGTGGAATTGAGAGGGCGGCTGGCTGCGGTGGAGCTCGGTGTGGGAAAAGAGACCGAACACGCCGTGGCTCGGGGGATATATAACGGAAGCACGCCGGGGAGGGGTAAGGGGCCCGGGCGGCTGGTCTCCAGCTCGGGGAACGCAGCAGGAGCTGGCGCCGGCCAGCCTCTCGGTGGCGCGCTCGGGCTGCACCCGAGAACCGGGTGTTCTGTTTCTCAGTCGGTTCAATTTGATTCAGTGGCTGACATGTGGGTCCCACCTCCATTTTTAACCTCTGAACTTAACTCTATATTACTTTTGTAAACATTAAGCCCTACAATGCCCATGGTGATTTGAATTATTCACCACTCAGCCATTTGAATTGGTTAGAATTCAAATTGGGTTTGGTTTGACTAAGTTTCAGCACATATTCAGTTTGAAATTCAAATAAAGTTTGAATTTGCTACACTTAGCTCATGTCAAGATCAACTCCAAATAGAGTGAAAATTGGTGTGTGAGCTCACAAAAATGTGCTGAGTAAGAATATGCCTCCCACTTTTGAATTCATGGGATAAAAACAGTTTGAATTTGAATTTGAGCTCGGAGCTCACCTCCGAGAGGTCCGGTTCTATCGAACACGTGTCGCCACCGGAGCTTATCTCCGGGAGGTCCGTCACTGTTGGACACGTGTTAACCTCGGAGCTTGTCTCTGAGAAGAAAGGAAGTCTGGCGCTAGAGCTACCTCCGGAGAGATGAAAGGTCCCGCACTGACACGTGGCGTGTGCGGAGCCACCTCCGAATAAGAGAGGAGGTCCCGGCCGCCAGGATACGTGGCGCATGCGGAGCTCACCTCCAAAGGAGAAGGGAGGTCTCACTCGCTTGACACGCGGCACCACCGGAGCTCGTCTCTGCGGAAAAGGAGAGACCAGGCCCCGATGGACCCGTGGAGCTTCCGGAGCTCATCACCGAGGAGGTAACGAGTTCTGGAACGGTTTTTGGATTCTGTACACGTAGAAATATCGGTACAGAGGAGAAACCGACCTGAATTCCACAATAATGCCGCACCAAATCAACTTGAGATAAGTTGTTAGGATTCAACGACGACCTGAATAGGACTCTTATTCAGAATACAATCAGATTAGGACTCTTCTTCTCCTGATTATAAATAGAACCCAGAACCTTTGGCCGAAAACCACAAACTTCTTTTCCAATTCCTAAGCCGACGACTTAGAGCCATAGCCCTAACTCGCCGAGTAAGCCATCGCCGGAGATCAGTGAGAAAGATCGCCGGAAGAGAGCCCCAACGATCTGTCTGATCAGAAAAGGACCCCGAAGACCGAGAAGAACGTAAGGTAGGTCTCCAATACCACCTTACGACATCGTTGTATTTTCTTTACATCTGTTCTTCGATTCCTTTCGGACAGAAGCTTTCTCGTGGACAGATCACTTGTTGATCGTGTTGATCTAAAGACAAGTTCATAGCCACGTCCACATCTGATCCGAACACCCCTGTTCATCATAAAGCCACGCAAGAACACGTACAAACCGATCTAATAAAGCTGATCATAGGAGAGCATGCATATGCATCATCGCATCTAGTTTAAAGTTTGTGCATGGTATTGATTGTTATGAATTTTGTATGTGCGTGATCCTGTATAGAAGGACAAGCTCAGGGAGCTGTCTATGACGAGCTGCAACAGCAAGGTTTCGAGATCCAAGAGCAACCGGAACCGCAAGAACAAGGCAAGTGCTCCTTGACCATATTGATCCTATGTTTTGGGTAAAACTGTTTTGTTTTGAAAAGGTGTGTGTGTTGAGTCAAACATGATGGGAAACCCTTTTATAGGAGTTTACTAGCTTTGGTTAAACCACCCTTGTCGCCAGGGATGTTTATGAGTCGTGTATGTTTTTTTTACTTTTATGCTTCGCTGAGTCCATGGGATTGGGAAGCGAGATAGATGTGTTTAGCTAACCGCACTCATAATGATAATGAGAAAACTGATGTTAATAATGGACATGGATCGGAGGGAGATCTAGGCAAGACTGGATTTGTGAATGAGGTAGCATGAGATGGTGGTTTACTTGCCGTAGATCTAAGGACCAGTTCATGCATGCACATGCCAGGATAATAGTGCCACCACAAGGCCAAGTATGGGTGCGGCTTAGCTGAGTAATTAGGTAAGTTGCTAGAGTGTTATGGACTGTGGAAGGCGTGGGGAATGAGAGTCGAGTGAGGACTGCCCTGGGAACTGCATGGCACAAGAGGGGGCCTGTGGGTGGGAGAACTGGAGATTCTTGCCTGCCGGTGAAACCTTAGTGAGTCCATACATCTAGTAGCCCCTTTGTAAAGGCTATTTTGTGATCTCTTGGCCATACACCGACGGTTGTGTACTGGTATAATGGAGGTTCTGCAGTCGCCGACAGGTGACGAAATCACAAACTTGTGGGTAAATAGGTGCAAACTCTGCGGAGTTCTTAAAACTATCATGATAGCCGAGCTTACGGTCACGAGCGCCTAGCCAACTGCCATAATTAGTTTCAATGGTTATTGGATTTGGTTATTGGATATGGTTATTGGGATGGTTATTGGTTTGGTTATGGTTTGATTTTGGGACTGTTGAGTCCGGGTGATAAGATGGGTTGCATGACTGTTGAGTCATGGCAACGAGGTTGGTCTTGGTGGGAGACGAAGTTGTTTATGAGATGAAATGGTAGCGAATACGAGATGGTATTCGTGAGATGGTAGCGAATACGAGGAGGTATTCGTGAGAAAGAGGTTGATTGATGACTGGTTGTGACATGGAAAGGTAATGAACATAATGGAGGTATGATTGGTATTTTAATACATGTTGGGATTACATTCACTTGAAGATGAGTTGCTGTTTTATCATGGTTTTGATAAATAACTTTGCTTTCTGCAATGAGCCTTTTTATACCTACCTTGTTATGAGCTACATATCATATTTTCCCGCACTTGCTGAGTACATCATTGTACTCAAACTTGCATTATTATTTCATCATCAGCAGCAGGAGAGGATTTCTATGAAGACCAAGTGGAGCATTAGGCGTGTGATCTGTTCTCAACCTTGCCTGTGGGGATGGAATAGAGATGGAGCCATTGCTGCCTAGAATTGCTTCCGCATTAGTTAAATTGCTTCCGCATTAGAATAAAGGCTTCCGCTGCACAGAAATAAGACTTCCGCTGTGAGCATGAGTGCAAGACTCATGAGAAATTGTAATAAACTCTGTTATTCGTGGTTATATATATTCTGAATTCAGTTTGTGGAATATATGTGTATGTGTGATGAACATCCTGGGCACACATATGCACTAGTTCTCGGTTCCGTGGTTTTCCACAGAATTGAGGGCATCACAGAATGCTCATGCCAAAATTCACCCAAATCCAAAACAGTTTTAAGGTAATTTTGGGTACAACTAGAAAGAGGGTAGTTTGAACTCAAATTCAAATTCAAACTGTTTCCATCCCATGAATTCAAAAGTGGGAGGCATATACTTACTCAGCACATTTTTGTGAGCTCACACACCAATTTTCACTCCATTTGGAGTTGATCTTGACATGAGCTAAGTTGAGCAAATTCAAACTTTATTTGAATTTCAAACTGCATATGTGCTGAAATTTAGTCAAACACTTCATAATTTGAATTCTATCAATTCCAAATGGGCATGTGGTAGATAATTAAAATCCTAGAGGGTATTAGGGGGATTACTGTTTGGAGCAGTAGAGGGAAGTTAATTTCAGAGGTTAAAACTCGGGTGGGACCCACCTGTCTGCTTTACAGATCAAAGAACCGACTGAGGAACCGAGTGCTTGGGTCTCGGGCTCCCGCCGCGGTCACCTTCACGCCAGGCTGGCGAGGCCAGCAGCTGCTTGCCGCCCAAGCCGCTGAACCGCCTCTCTGGTCCCTTATCTACGCGCCCGAGCCGTCCCCGTTGCCTCTCGCCGCTGTCCCGACGTGCTCTCACCCAGAAAACTGAAATACCTCGCCGCTCAACTGAGCTCTCGGTCCCTCGTCGCCCGGCCGACCCTGTGGTTGTCACGGCGATCTGAGACCATAACCGAGTGCGCCGAGTCTTCCTTGACGACCTTGCACCGGTTCCAGACCCTGATCAACCCTCCTCGAGCTCCACCGCGACGTTCTTTCGTTCCTCAGTTCAACCTGAGCCGCCGTCACGGGGACAACCCGTGCGGCCACCACAGCCCGTTGTTCTCTGAGCTGAGAATAGCAAAAAGGTTCGCCTTCAGTCCCTCTTTCATTACCGCAAGCCCCGGCGACGTGACATAAACTACGCACGCCGGAATTTTACGATTTTGCGACGGTATACAAAAGGGATGCCCGGACCGATTCGCAAAATTTTAATACACACCGCACCAGTCATCCTCTCATGAAGGGAAGCACTTCTAGGTGTCCGTACGAGTTCATTGAAGCCGAATCCACGAAGAACTATTGGGGGAAACCACTATTCTTCGAGTTTTAGGAGAATCCCCGATTTCCGGCGTAGGTCGCACGGTGACAGCCCAGCACAGCCATTTCCAAGCTCCGTGGAGCTCATGTCGATCTTTCCTAGGGTCCACTGATGCTCGACGGCCTTTTGCTCAAACGGTTGGGGTGCTAGGAAGTCCGGCCGACACGGCCGAAGTTCTTCCGAAGCCGCCGCTCGTCGCCGGCCATGTTCCAGTGATTGTCCTGACGAGCTGAGCCCAGCATCGTGTTCCCCGGATGGATTTAGGCAGAGGCGGCCAAGATCATGGAGTTTGGTGCACGACAGAGGTCACCGGCGAGCTCTCCGGTGAGGGGTCGCGGCGGCCGAGCGCAGGAGGCCGGAGGTAGACGAAGAACCCGGTCCCACGTGTCAGCGGCTGATATTTTAAAACCGGGATTCGCTGTGGCACCGGATCGGATGCGTCTGCGCGTGAAAGATTTCTTAGCCCTGTTTGTTGACCGCTGAGAAGTTGACACGTAGCCCCGGTCCCATGCGCAACGGTTTAAACTTTTTCCCGATTTTCAGATTTAGTGCAAACTTCAAACCCACATAACTTTTGCTAGGAACTCCAAATCGAGTGAACCAAATTTTGTTGGATTCAGCTCTCTGAGTACTTTCCAGCAAATCAAGTTTCACCCTATGAAAATCCTTATTTCTCTAGAATTAATTTTTCAAAATTTAAACTGTTTAGAATTTTAACTGGAGAACCCTTTGGAGGAAATTTTTGAAATTTTGCTAGGATGTTCACCAAAATATCCCTGAGCTGCCATAAAAATTTCAGATCTATCTTAGCTCATTTGTCCATCTAATGGTGTGATTAATGAAACTGTTCCAGAGAAAATAGAAAATGTCCAGAAACATTTTCAGAATTTCTCTGAAATTGTTTAGCTCATATCTTCAGCCAGGAACCTTCAAATTACACGAGACCAACTCCATTAGAACCCTCTTAGAATCTAGTTTTCATAAAATCATGGCTTGCTCCATGAAAATCCCTAGAACACCCTAGGAACTCCAATTAAAGTCAAGTACATAATTATTTGTGGAGAGCTCAAATGAGCTTTGCTGCAAATAAAACTTGGCCAAGTCTCTGTTTAGGTTGTAACCAAACGACTGTAAAAACTCAGAGTCATTGGTCTGTCTAGTAAGACTTGTAGTCTTCACATGTTTAAATTCAATTCAAATGCATTTAAATTGATACATATACATGTTATCTCATGTAGTCGCTAAGGTTCAGGAGGAACCTGAAGTCTTAGACTTCGTCACTCCGGAAGAGCAGCTAGCCTACGACCAAGAGCAGCAAGGCAAGCTCTGGTTTGCGTTAACCTTTTTACAAAGTTTTACTGTTTTGAGAACTTACTTTGCGCACTCAATAAAATTCTTGCATTAGAGTCTTGTTTGAAACCCAAATGCATAGCCAAGAAAACCCTGGGTTGGGATTAGGTTTGAAAACCTCGTTAGCTACTGCAATGCTAATACAGTGTAGGATTCGGTACAAGCCGAGTAGTTGGAAGTACTCGTGAGAACAGGCTAGAGGCACATCGCTCAGGTAAAGATAGCAAATGAAACACATGGCAAGAAAAATGAGACCGAGCGGAGAGTAAGGGCAGCAGGACTTTGGGGCCTGGGTGCTATAGCTCCGCTTGTGTCGATTAAGGACCGAGCAGTGTGCGGGCCTGTTGAACAAGCTAGAACAGTACCGAAGACCTACCGGCTATATGGGAACCGGGAAACCGATGTAACTCGGGTAGCTGGGTGTTGAGGCATAGCTGGTCGTTCAGAGGGTAGGTTGAGAGCTCGAGGTGTAAATCGGCTGGTGGCAATGTGGATGCGCGTGCAGAGACCTCGTGCTCGGGACGATTGGACCGGTTCAACATTTGGCTGACGGGTGAAAGGTGGTCGCGTACGACGTCCGTGATGGTTGCTGTAGGCAACATCGAGTACGGGCGTACGTGACGGGTTATTCGGGTAACTCTGCAGGTGTAAATCGATTATAATCACCGTCCCTCACGGTCAGTGAGTACCACTTGTTCACTGTGCCATGAGGTAGAAAGAACAAGCTAGATACATGTTAAAAGTTTGCTGATTTGAAAGACATACTTTGCTTGTTAATGTCTTGTTGTAGTTTAGATCTAATTAAAGTTTTTTTCAACTTTGGGCAAGGTACATGAGAGAAATGTGTTTCTTGTTTGATTGCGGCTCTCTCATGTGCCTTAGCATAAGGTTCTCCACAACCTGCTGCTAAAACTTGAAAGTAAGGTTCAAATAATTAGGCGAGTCCTTTGCAACTTATTTTACCTCATGTACCCTAAAACCATCCATGTAGAAGTTTCATGTATAGGAGAGACGGGTCAGTCTTGCTGAGCCATTGTGCTCACTGCTTGTGTTTGAAGCTTTTGTAGGGGTTTATGAGGAAGGGACTCCCGAGGAGGAGACGGAACCCCAGGAGGGGAACCCCATCGAGTGGGAGTCGTGCACGCCGCCGTGTTAGTATGTGTGCGTGCTAGCGGGGACACGTTCATGGGCTGAACATGAACTCGATGCATAGTCTACGCCCGTGAGTGTAGACTGGACATATTTTGTTGTAACATGTTCATAAACTGGTTTGTGTAATAAAACTTTGCTTCCGCTTTGTATCTTTGATGTGTGTTATCCGGCGCTGTGCAACGCAGCACCCCTCAGTGTGATCCTGGTTCGACGAGGCTGTGGGGCCCTCGCAGCGTGGTATCAGAGCTCGCTTGAGGTTTAACGCAGTACAAAGGTCATCTTTTCAAAAATCCAATGAGGAACGAGTTAGTAGCCCATATAAGGATGTTATTAGTGTATAGAAAGTGGCATACTAACCTATTTGATTATGTCGGAAAATCGTGCATCTTGGGACGCTTTATGTCTTGGGGAGTGCACGTAAGCGCTGTCCACCAGTGCGCACAAGCTGAAGGGTGGAGCCCCATGGGTAGCAGGTAACCCGACCCGCTTTAATATCCTCTACGACTCTTCATGTCGTTTGGAGTATTCGAGCAACGTCTATCCCTTGTGTGCTTTGGGCAATTATGGAGACCCCGTCACGTGGTCAGTAACGAGAACACG
The DNA here is from genome assembly GCA_030760725.1 of Neostapfia colusana. NCBI lineage: Eukaryota > Viridiplantae > Streptophyta > Magnoliopsida > Poales > Poaceae > Neostapfia > Neostapfia colusana. The sequence continues at coordinate 32,781,233 of JASWHV010000009.1, read as the reverse complement.
TAGCTCAAGGCGTGCCTGGCTTGAGAACATCCGGGCGAGTGATGACGGCCGGGTGTACGAACTGTATGGATACCGGGCTCGATGTGCAGCCGATTCTGACGATTGTTTGAGTTATTTGCAGGTAGTCTAACCACGAAACGGTAGACGTGTAGCATCCGTGTGCGAGTGACGCTTAGTGCCACTGAACTAACAAAGCCGGCTAAATCCGGTATAGGTTTTTCTTTGTGAGGACGTAGTACCGACATGATCTGGTGGCGCATCGACGCTACAACCCACTAAATGATCAACTTCATGGAAAAACTTGAATGTTTTAATCCAGAGTACTAAAACTTGATGTAACTCCTTCCCTTAACCAGGACATTCATAGTTAACAAGTTTTTAACTTATAGGATACTAAGGACGGAGTCCGCTGTTTTCAGCTGAAATAAGGATGAAGTTAATCAGAGGCTAGAGGTTGAGTTCTTTCGAGGTTGCGGTCATATGATACATATCTGGAAAGCGTTGGAAGATCTTTACAAATTTTATGTTGAGGTTCAGAGGTGTTTCATCCCTTAATCAATCGAAAAATGCAGTAGAGTTGAAACTGTCCAGAAAACAGGGCAGAGTAAACACTCTATGTAACTCTCTGTAAATTGAGCATCACTTCTTGCATAAAATCCAAAAATAGAAAATGAGGTAGTTCTGAAAATTTTAAGAGATGGGTTACAACTTTGTAATAGAAAGTTTTGTCAGATTGGGAGTAGAATTAACTAAAGTTTTGTCAGATTGGGAGTAGAATTAACTGGAATTCTTGGATCAAATCAGTACCTAAAGCAGGTAGGTGCTGTCCCATTTTCTCCAGAAATTCTATCAAATTCGACATCTCATAACTTTTGAACCAGGACGTATCTTAGGCCAAGAAAGTACTTTCTGGAAAGCTATTGAAGTTAGCTTTAACTTTGATGTTGAGCTCCAGAATTGGTTTTGCCTTTAGCACGGTATAAATCAGGTTGAAATGGAAACTGGTCAGGGCTGTCATATTGGACAGCAGATCAGCAGTCAAATTTTTTAAGTTTGAACTATGTTTACAAGTCTTATGAGTTCAATGACATGTTTTATGTTATAACTCAATGGTTTACTGTTCAAATAAATATTTGACATTTCTCAAATATGTTTTTACAGATGACAGCGGATAGACAGTTGGAGAGCGGGTGGGTGGTGTCCCACTGTTCTCACCGCAGCGGCTATCCGGAAGCATTGGGGCAAATGCTTCAATATTTCGGGTATAGCAAGATGCCGCAGTACTTCGCCAAAGAAGAAGGTGAGGCGGGGAACAAGACGTGGATGATCCATGTCGAAGTTCCTGCAGGGCCTACGCTACCCGGTTGGGCGCCGTTCACCGTTACGGTGAGAGGTAGACAGCCGGAAGAAACATGGCAAGTGGCAGCCCGCGACACCATGTCGCATTTCTGCCAACTACACGTGAGGGCTACATGAGCGTTGCACAGGGCAAGCGGAAACTCTACTTGAACTCAGTCCAAGTGATCGTCTCCGGATAGACATGAGCGTTGCACAGGGCATCCCACCAGTCAGCGCCAGCTCCCATGAGTTGGTGCGACGCAAAAGAACCTTCTCTCGGTCATTGCACTGAACTACGGCAAGCTTCTTTTCCATGGATTTCAACCAGTCGTCGGCCTCCATGGGGCCGTTAGCTTGAGCAAAGGTGGGTGGTCGAGTCCTCATGAACTCTCCCATTCTATTATGAGCCAGTGGTGGTAGCGGTGGTGTTGGCGGTGGTGCCGGAACGGGGCTGTTGTTGTTGGCCTGCAACTGACCCAAAGTTTGGATCATGTTTTGCATAAGTTGATTCTGCATGGCCATCAACCGTTACAGGTTGTTCTCACCAGCTCCGGTGTTAACAGAAACTTCATTGTGGCCATCCTCTTGGTTGCCACGGACGTTCCTTCCTTGGCGGCCGGCGTTTCCTCTCACCATCTGTGAGAGAGAACGAAATAGAATAGAGGTTAGAAGGTTAGATGGATTCCCGTAACTATATTCATCAAGGTGGATTGGACTATATATATTAGCCCATATGAGGATGTGAACAAGTGCCGAGGCATCTCACACCTCTTTCTACTTATGTGTGGATATGGACAATGCTTGAGACATCCCACAACTCACACTAAGCACACAATCACAAACAATCATCACAAGGGCTCACACAACTCCTATTCAAGGCTTATTCAATGGGGGTCCTATATGGCTTAAGGTGATGCCAATCTGTGATCCAACTATGGCTTTTCCTAGGATTGTATCCTATGTCCATGTAGTTCCAATGCCAATCTATGCATTCTAGTCTGGCATCCTATGGTCAACGTGGCTTCTAATACCAAGCTGTTACTAGGGTGCGTCCTACAGTCAACGTGGCTCAACTACTAATCTGTGATCTATCTAGGCTTGTGACCTATAATCAACCGTGGTAGCTTGGTACCAATACGTAAATTGCACCAATCTGTGACTAGGCATGGCGGCTTTAATATCAATCTATGACCTATCTAGGTTTTGTGATCTATGATCAACCTGTGGCAGGTTGATACCAATCTGTGTCTGATACCAACTTGTGACTTCTATTTAAGCGTGTAACCTACCGTCAACCCGTGGCTCTGATACCAATCTGTGACGCCCTCAATTTTGTGGAAAAACCACAGAACCGAGAACTGATGCATATGTGTGCCCAGGATGTTCATCACACATATACACATCATCCACAAACTAAATTTCAGAATATATATATAACCACGAATAACAGAGTTTATTACAAGTTTCATGAGTCTTGGACTCAGCTTGGCAGCGGAAGTCAAATCTGAGAGCAGAAGTCTTATTTCTATGCAGCGGAAGTCTTCTAACTAGTTCGGAAGCAATCTAAGCAGCAGCAGTGGCTCCATCTCTACTCCATCCCCACAGGCAAGGTTGAGGACAGATTACATGCCTAATGCTCCACCTGGTCTTCATAGTAATCTTCTCCTGTTGCTGATGATGAAATAATAATGCAAGTTTGAGTACAATGATGCACTCAGCTGTAAAGGTCCCAAAATTTTGAATACAAAGGAACTGAAGTGGGAACACCCTTTGGTTCAAGTTTGTAAAAATTGGGACTTGCTTAAATCTTTTTCCACATGTGATGACACACATGAGTGTCCCACCACTCTAGGATATGATCAAGAGGGTGTTTGTGTGACAAAGTTAAGTAAAACTCATGTGTAAGCTCTCATATGCTAGGTTGAAGGAAATTCAGAGTGGGAACTCAAATTATTCAATTCAAATTGCAAATGAGGGCAACAAATAGGAAGGCAAACTGTTGTGCACAAAAACCTCATTTGCAGCAGCCGAAACCAAAAGCAGATTTCATAATTGGATTCCTTAGGTCTAAATAAGTGGGTAGACAAAGTTTCATGAATTCTTGAAATGATTTGCTACCTATTTGTTAAATGGACTTTAAATTGCATAGGAATTCAAATTCAAATGTGAAATTGGATGAAACTTGTCTAAACCTTCATATTCAGACTGGCTTCAAACTTTCCCACTATTGAAGGGAGTCATTCTACAATTTTGAGAAAAATTGAGAAGGATAAGAAGGATACAGTGGGGCCCACATGTCATAGTGCTGTCTAGACTTGCACCCTAAGTCTGCTCCCCTGTTCCTTACTCCACCGAGACATTGCTCCCGGGTGACACCGAGTAGCTCGGTCCCCGGTCACCGACGCCAGCTCCTGCTCTCCCGAGGACACCTCCTGCTGCTGTGGCGTGTGGTCGATCAGCTCCCGCCCTCATCCGCTCACAGGGTGCTGTTTCCGCTCACAAAACCGCCACACCGATGTTTCACGGCTCCTCGCGCTGAACCGAACACAGCTCGCCGCCCTCTCTGAAACTCGATCGGGAGACGGCCAAACTCGGGCCACCGAGCTCCCCGAGCTGTGCCAGCAGCACTGATGGGTCATTCCCTACCTTCTCCACTCGCCACCGAGGCAGCCTAACCGCTCTGCACTGAGAACGCAGCGTTTCGCGCGGCAACCTGACACAAGCCGGCAATCGGTCTCCGGTGGACAGCTCCACAGAGAGCTTCTCGTGCCCGAGCAAGAACACTTTCGGATGAGCTGGTCCTCGGTGATGCTCACCTCTGAAGCTCAAGCCATGACATGGACGACAGAGCGCGAATTCGAGGAAAGATCTCCGGCGGCCATAAACCGACCTTCCGGTAATGAACTCTCAAATTCGATCTCAATCTTCACTCTTAGTTCCCCAGATCTTGCACAAAGGGCCGACACTAGTCGGCGAACAATTGTTCTTCACAACCCTATCTTAGAAACGCATGTAGACCGCCCAATTTCCGAGTATTCCGAGCTCAAAACGTGGAAGGTGTATCGGGTGCATGGTGAAGAACCATTTGCCGCTGTTGCCGAGCAATTCCAAGGCAATGCCGAGCTTCCCTAGCATCCAAGGATGCTGTAGAGCCAATTCCTCGCAAGTTTGGCTGGCTAGGATCACCTGTCGACGGCGCCGGACTTCTCCCGAGATGGTCGCACGTCGCCAGCACATTTCCAGTGATCTAGTACCAACGCCAACCCCGCCAACGTGCTCCCCGACCCTGAGAACCCCCGGGCGGCGAGTCTCCGGCCCGGAGATGGCCGGAAACACCGGCCCGGAGATGGCCGGAAACACCGGCCCGGTGAGCTCCGGCGAAGGTCCGGCATCGGGACAGCGCGGGGGAGGGAAATGGCCCGAGGAAGAAGATGATCCGGGCGGGCCCCACGTGTCAGCGACCGAGAGTTTAAAAACTGATCAGCTGTGGCGCGGTGATCCAGTGTGGCTGCGCGCCAAAATGGTGTGGCCCGGTGTAGCTGCAATCTCAATGGCTGCAATTTAAAACGTGGGCCCGAGTCATTTTCAATAGCAAAACAATTCCAGTTTCAGCTCCAACTTTGGAAATTCATAACTTTGGGTAGGAAACTCCAAATTGGGTGATTCAAATTGGGTTGGATTCCTTTTGCAAAGATCTATCCAAATATGAACTCAAATCTGTATAAAAGTCAATATTGACTTCTGGATAATTCTTTTAAGTTTTTCGGTAAAAGAATTATTGAGAGAGTTTGGTTTATTCAAAATTCCTCAATTTTTGCCAGAATATTCTTTAGGATATTATTGGACTCTCAGCAAAGTTTCAACTCAATGGAAGTTTATTTGAGTAGGAATTTCGAGAGTAAAATCTGCTGTGCTCAAAACTGTCCAGAAACTTTTCCAGGAAATGGTTTTCTTTAGTAAAATCAGTTCTGGGAAATCCTTAGTTCTAAAAATCATAGGAAAATTCAGACATGCTATATGAGCCGTACTTGGAATGATGGTTCAGTTGTTTGGGCATGAAAATGCACATGGTTTCAGAATTAATTCCTGGTAGCATAACTGCTTCAAGAATTTTTCTGGGAGAACTACCCAAGTATAAAGTCTGGATTTTGTACCAAAGTACTGTCATGTGACCAGTTACTCACCTGTACAGTTTCAGCTCAAATTGAACTTTAGATCTACCTGTTATTGTTCTCCATGCTTATGTATATGAGCAACACATAGAGAATTATAGTGGGAATTATGGAAGACACAATTCCCACTTACATTAGCTGCAATTTGGCAAGCTAAGTCTTTGTGTAATGTATGACTTCAGGTAAAAATTTCGAAGTCATTGGAGATAAGGACCTTTAGTTCCTTTCAACCCATTTCAATTCATGTGACATGTCCATTAGGAACCATAGAACATGTTAATGGAAATTCTTATGGACATGTGGTTTCTTCCCTAATCCCTCTGCACAATGGGGACAAGAACTTCATTGTTAGTACTCCCACACAGTTCCTTGTTATTAACAAATTGAGTCTTTACTTCTTTAACCTGCATAATAAAAACATATGCATATACATATTAATAGGACTTATGACGGAGGCAACCAATGGAGAAGTTCGACGGAGTGGTTTCGCTGAAGTGGACCAGTTGATCAAGCCCCAAGGGAGACAAGACTCTAACTGAACTATATACTATTAGACCCTGCAAAACAGGCAAGCCCCGGTTTGCATTTAACTACCACTAAGTTTTTACTTTGTATACAATACGTCGGTTAGGATGAATTGTGCATTAAGTCTAGATGTTTGATACTACTCTTGCATGACCAGAAAACCTATGGAGTATTTGGGTAGGTGTCCTTCCACCATGTAGAATAAGCCATGCTTAAGTAGGACTCGGTAGAAGTCGAGTGGCTGGACGCTACTCGCGAGTATTGGAAATTGGGAGCATAAGGGATTGGTTCAAAAGGTTGTTAGTAAGTTGAAATGAGACCGGGCAGGGTGTAGGGGCAACAGGACATGGGGGCCTGGGTGCTTAGACCTGTCCGTGTCGGTTGAGGACCGATCCATATGCGGCCCACGCTGATCAAGTTTGAACGTACCAAAGGCATATCGGATATATGGGACCCGATAAACCGATGTAGCCTAAACCTCTGGGCGTCGAGGCATAACGCACCGATTTATAGGTGTAGGCTGAGGGCAGCAAGATGGAAATCTACCAACGGGCATAGAGAGATGCTCCGTGTGGGGAACCTCCTGCTCGTTTCGGTGCGACCGGTTCGATGTTTGGGCTGTTGGGTGAAAGGTTGTCCTGTACGACATCGAGTGAGCGTGCTGCGCAGCTCCACGGATGGGCGTACATGACGTGCTCTTTGGGTTTCCCTGCAGGTGTATATCGAGTCGATTCGCCGTCCCTCGCGGTGAAGAGTACCACTTGGTCACTGAGTCGTGACGTAGAGGTAATTTGCACTGAGATAAGAAATAAGCGCCATTGGTTTGAAGTCAATACAAGTAATGTAATGTCATGTTTTGTGAATAGGCTAGTGCAAATTCGATTCATTCTCACCATGAGCAAGTTACATCGGGAGAAAGCGTTTCTTGTTTGATTGTGGACTCCCGATGTGAGGTGCCCAATGTTATGCTTAATGGCTGCTAATAACATTTGAAAGTAAGGATCCATTTATAGGCGAGTTCATATGCAATGTGCTATCCTATGTTAAGTGTTTACCATCATGTAGAGTTTCATGCTTAGGGCCGACGGTTAAGTCTTGCTGAGTGTTATGCTCACGGATACTATACAAGTTGTTGTGCAGGTAATAACACTACGCTACTGCATACGGTTGTCCGATGAGACTCGGAACTCTCCGAGGGGAAAACTCATGGAAACCCTTGCCGCTGCTGTTGTCATCGTGATGCTAGTGAGAAGGATCCACGGGCGGGATGTCTTCTCTATTGCTTAGCATAGATATGAGACGTGAGTTGTATCAGTCTTCCGCTGTAGATTATTTTCAGAAGTAATTGTAAAGTTAATGCTTTGCAAGCTTCCACTTGTTTTATGTAATATGATGCTTTATGATGTGTGCTGTTGGGTGCCGCATCGCACGGCACCACCCAATGCGATTGCCGGGCGAGGTGCCCCGTCCCCGTGACTGCACGGGCTTGGGGACCTGACAGCGTGGTATCAGAGCCGCATTGGTAATAGCGCACAGAATAAGGATCATATTACGACAAAAACTTAGGATACGGTGAGATAACGGCACTAAGCCCACATAAGGACTGCTATTAGCATATTATGAATGTGGCAAGCTAACCTATTTGTTATGTCGGAAAATCGTGCATCTCGGGACGTCTATGTCTTGGGGGGTGCACGTATGCGCTGTCCACCAGTGTGCACAAGCTGAAGGGTGGAGCCCCACGGGTGGCAGGTAACCCGACCCGCTTTAGTATCCTCTACGACTCTTCATGTAGTTTGGGGTATTCAAGCAACGCTTTTCCCTAGCGTGCCTTGGGCGAGTATGGGAGACCCCGTCACGTGGTCAGTAACATGAACACGTAGCTCAAGGCGTGCTTGGCTTGAGAACACCTGTGCGAGTGATGACGGACGGGTGTACCAACTGTATGGATACCGGGTTCGGTGTGCAGCCGAACCTGATGATTGAGTGTGTTTTATGTAGGCACTTACAACGAAAATCTTAGTACGGGTAGAACACGTTTGCGAGTGACCGTTATAGTGCCACCTAAGGATACGTATAGGCCGGTGTAATCCGGTTAGGTTTTTCTTTGGTGAGGCAACGTAGTACCGTCAGGTGTCTTACGGTGCATCGACACCGTACTACATTGGATAGTTTCTTTCCTATGAAGAAATCATTCATGATTAACTTTTAAACTAAAAATGGATGGTTAAAAGCACATATTAGTTACTGAGCTCTTCGTTTGGACTAAGTTTCAAGGAAGAGGCTTGCTAGGTTTCCATTGATTTCAAAAAAACAGAGTGCCCTGTTCTGGCAGAATTTTTTCTGGGTCTTGACAGGGCATAACTCTGAGTAGCTTGACCCAATGAAGGTGTTTGAGACAGTTTTGAAAAGGCTTTTAAGTGATCTACAACTTTTCTGTAGAACTCCAGAGCAGAATCACACGCCAACTTGGTTGAATGTCCAGGTAAATGTAAACTGTTCAGAAAACAGAACAGCCACAACACTCTCTGGATGTTTCTATAAATTAGACATAACAGTCTATAGAAAAATCTCTAAGGGTCAGATGATACACCGTTGGGAAGGTTATGGAAATCGCAACATTATTGTAGTTCAAAGTTTGTTCAGATTTTATTGTATTTGCATATACAACTGTGATAGAAATAGCCGCATACAAAGGAGATGCTGGCAAATTTTGATCCAGGAATTCTGTCAAACTTGGAGCAATCATAACCTTCGATCCAGAAATGATCTTGAGGCATAAAAGTACTCGTTGGAAAGATACTGAAGTTAACTTTAACTTTGGTATTCAACTTGAGTTATGAAAATGCTAGTAAACGGATTAAAATCGGGGTTAGGACAGCCGGGTCTGTTCTTTACAGCAAAGAGGGTTAGTTAAGCCTATCAGACGGAAGTGACTAAACCCGAGGATATTCCGGTGGTATGTGGATATCCGATGTGTTTCCAATGTGTACCAGGCATGCCGGCCAATGAGACGTCAAGTCCAAGATTGAACTGGCACCGGAAACAACATCGATTTCACACCAGCCGTATATGATGGCACCCGATGAACTGGCGATGTAGAAGGAGCAACTAAGGGGATTCTTGAGCAATGGTTTTATGTGACCAAGCTCATCACCTTAGGATTGCTCTGCACTGTTCATCAGGCAGAACGATGAGACACTAAGATTAAGTGTGATTGTCGTTCACTCAATGCCGTCACCATAAAGGACAGTGAGGATACTCTATGGTTTACAGACCGTATAGTTATACCTCATGAGATGAAACACTCTACTGCCGGAATTGTCGCACACCGCTGAAGTGGTGTGAGTGCGGCGGAAGAGTACTGTTCGGGGTTGATTAGTCAACATAGCTGATGACCGAGTTCGAACAATAAGAAGCGAACTTAAAGGTTGATTAATCCCAACGGAAAAACCGTGAGGATCAAAGGCGTAGACCGTTGCTTTTCGACATCGGAGAACACATTTCTCTTTGTGTGTCTCCGATGAAAGGAATTCAACCGTTCGATGTAAAGGGGAGATTTCGCTCCCCGAGCCTTAGATCAATGGGTATCATGAAAAGTGCGGAACCCTAGACTACCGGCTGAAACCACCGGCATGTATGGCGGGTGCCCATGACATAGTCAGGTGTCATGGCTGCGGAAATACCTCAAGTTTTTCGTTGCAGTCCGCACTAAAGAAAACGACTAGTTGGAGCCGGATCGTGCCCACACCGAGCCACCGGTTCATACTATCGATGGAAAGATCCGGAACACCTAGAACCGGACTTTAAGATTTTACAAGGTACTGTGGAGTAATCATACCACGGAAGAAACAACGTGGAGAGCAAAGATTACCTCCGCAGGAACTATCCGGAATTTTTATCATCATACCACTTGGCATCACCTCTCCTGTCTCGTTCTTCTTCTGGAATCTCGGGACGAGATTCTTTTAAGGGGGGAGGAATGTAAAGGTCCCAAAATTTTGAATAAAAAGGAACTGAAGTGGGAACACCCTTTGGTTCAAGTTTGTAAAAACTGGGACTTGCTTAAATCTTTTTCCACATGTGATGACACACATGAGTGCCCCACCACTCTAGGATATGATCAAGAGGGTGTTTGTGGGACAAAGTTAAGTAAACGTGTAAAACTCATGTGCAAGCTCTCATATGCTAGGTTGAAGGAAATTCAGAGTGGGAACTCAAATTATTCAATTCAAATTGCAAATGAGGACAACAAATAGGAAGGCAAACTGTTGTGAACAAAAACCTCACTTGCAGCAGCCAAAACCAAAAGCAGATTTCATAATTGGATTCCTTAGGTCTAAATAAGTGGGTAGACAAAGTTTCATGAATTCTTGAAATGATTTGCTACCCATTTGTTAAATGGACTTTAAATTGCATAGGAATTCAAATTCAAATGTGAAATTGGATGAAACTTGTCCAAACCTTCAAATTCAGACCGGGTTCAAACTTTCCCACTATTGAAGGGAGTCATTCTACAATTTTGAGAAAAATTGAGAAGGATAAGAAGGATACAGTGGGGCCCACATGTCATAGTTCTGTCTAGACTTGCACCCTAAGTCTGCTCCCCTGTTCCTTACTCCACCGAGACGTTGCTCCCGGGCGACACCGAGCAGCTCGGTCCCCGTTCACCGACGCCAGCTCCTGATCTCCCGAGGACATCTCCTGCTGCTGTGGCGTGTGTTCGATCAGCTCCTCCCTCATCCGCTCAAAGGGTGCTGTTTCCGCTCACAAAACCGCCACACCGATGTTTCACGGCTTCCTCGCTCTGAACCGAACACAGCTCGCCGCCTCTCTGAAACTCGATCGGGAGACGGCCAAACTCGGGCCACCGAGTTCCCCGAGCTGTTCCAGCAGCGCTGAGGGGTCATTCCCTACCTTCTCCACTCGCCACCGGGGCAGCCGAACCGCTCTGCACTGAGAACGCAGCGTTTCGCGCGGCAACCTAACACAAGCCGGCAATCGGTCTCCCGTGGACAGCTCCACAGAGAGCTTCTCGTGCCCGAGCAAGAACACTTTCGGATGAGCTGGTCCTCGGTGATGCTCACCTCCGGAGCTCAAGCCATGACATGGACGACAGAGCGCGAATTCGAGGAAAGATCTCCGGCGGCCATAAACCGACCTTCCGGTAATGAACTCTCAAATTCGATCTCAATCTTCACTTTTAGTTCCCCAGATCTTGCACAAAGGGCCGAAACTAGTCGGCAAACAATTGTTCTTCACAACCCTAGCTTAGAAACGCATGTAGACCGCCCAATTTCCGAGTTTTCCGAGCTCAAAACGTGGAAGGTGTCTCGGGTGCACGGTGAAGAACCATTTGCCGCTGTTGCCGAGCAATTCCAAGGATATGCCGAGCTTCCCTAGCATCCAAGGATGCTGTAGAGCCAATTCCTCGCAAGTTTGGCGGGCTAGGATCACCTGTCGACGGCGCTGGACTTCTCCCGAGATGGCCGCACGTCGCCGGCACATTTCCGGTGATCTAGCACCCACGCCAACCCCGCCAATGTGCTCCCCGACCCTGAGAACCCCGGGGCGGCACCGGCCCGGAGATGGCCGGAAACACCGGCCCGGTGAGCTCCAGCGAAGGTCCGTCATCGGGACAGCGTGGGGGAGGGAAATGGCCCGAGGAAGAAGATGATCCGGGCGGGCCCCACGTGTCAGCGACCGAGAGTTTAAAAACTGATCAGCTGTGGCACGGTGATCTAGTGTGGCTGCGCGCCAAAATGGTGTGGCCCGGTGTGGCTGGAATCTCACTGGCTGCAATTTAAAACGTGGGCCCGAGTCATTTTCAATAGCAAAACAATTCCAGTTTCAGCTCCAACTTTGCAAATTCATAACTTTGGGTAGGAAACTCCAAATTGGGTGATTCAAATTGGGTTGGATTCCTTTTGCAAAGATCTATCCAAATATGAACCCAAATCTGTATGAAAGTCAATATTGAATTCTGGATAATTCTTTTAAATTTTCGGTAAAAGAATTATTGAGAGAGTTTGGGTTATCCAAAATTCCTCAATTTTTGCCAGAATATTCTTTAGGATATTATTGGACTTTAAGCAAAGTTTCAACTCAATTGAAGTTGATTTGAGTAGGAATTTCCAGAGTACAATCTGCTGTGCTCAAAACTGTCCAGAAACTTTTCCAGAAAATGGTTTTCTTTTGTAAAATCAGTTCTGGGAAATCCTTAGTTCTAAAAATCATAGGAAAATTCAGACATTCTATATGAGCCGTACATGGAATGATGGTTCAGTTGTTTGGGCATGAAAATGCACATGGCTTCAGAATTAATTCCTGGTAGCATAACTGCTTCATGAATTTTTCTGGGAGGACTACCCAAGTATAAAGTCTGGATTTTGTACCAAAGTACTGTCATGTGACCAGGAACTCACCTGTAAAGTTTCAGCTCAAATTGAACTTTAGATCTACCTGTTCTTGTTCTCCATGCTTATGTATATGAGCAACACATAGAGAATTATAGTGGGAATTATGGAAGACACAATTCCCACTTACATTAGCTGCAATTTGGCAAGCTAAGTCTTTGTGTAATGTAGGACTTCAGGTAAAAATTTCGAAGTCATTGGAGATCAGGACCTTTAGTTCCTTTCAACCCATTTCAATTCATGTCACATGTCCATTAGGAACCATAGAACATGTTAATTGAAATTCTTATGGACATGTGGTTTCTTCCCTAATCCCTCTGCACAACGGGGACAAGAACTTCATTGTTAGTACTCCCACACAGTTCCCTGTTATTAACAAATTGAGTCTTTACTTCTTTAACCTGCATAATAAAAACATATGCATATGCATATTAATAGGACTTACGACGGAGGCAACCAATGGAGAAGTTCGACGGAGTGGTTTCGCTGAAGTGGACCAGTTGATCAAGCCCCAAGGGAGACAAGACTCTAACTGAACTATATACTATTAGACCCTGCAAAACAAGCAAGCCCCGGTTTGCATTTAACTACCACTAAGTTTTTACGTATACAATACGTCGGTTAGGATGAATTGTGCAGTAAGTCTAGATGTTTGATACTACTCTTGCATGACCAGAAAACCTATGGAGTACTTGGGTAGGTGTCCTTCCACCGTGTAGAATATGCCATGCTTAAGTAGGACTCGGTAGAAGTCGAGTGGCTGGACGCTACTCGCGAGTATTGAAAATTGGGAGCATAAGGGATTGGTTCAAAAGGTTGTTAGTAAGTTGAAATGAGACCGGGCAGGGTGTAGGGGCAACAGGACATGGGGGCCTGGGTGCTTAGACCTGTCCGTGTCGGTTGAGGACCAATCCGTATGCGGCCCACGCTGATCAAGTTTGAACGTACCAAAGGCATATCGGATATATGGGACCCGATAAACCTATGTAGCCTCCACCTCTGGGCGTCGAGGCATAACACACCGATTTATAGGTGTAGGCTGAGGGCAGCAAGGTGGAAATCTGCCAACGGGCATAGAGATATGCTCCGTGTGGGGAACCTCCTGCTCATTTCGGTGCGACCGGTTCGACATTTGGGCTGTTGGGTGAAAGGTTGTCCCGTACAACATCGAGTGAGCGTGCTGTGCAGCTCCACGGATGGGCGTACGTGACGTGCTCTTTGGGTTTCCCTGCAGGTGTATATCGAGTCGATTCGCCGTCCCTCGTGGTGAAGAGTACCACTTGGTCACTGAGTCAAGACGTAGAGGTAACTTGCACTGAGATAAGAAATAAGCACCATTGGTTTGAAGTCAATACAAGTAATGTAATGTCATGTTTTGTGAATAGGCTAGTGCAAATTCGATTCATTCTCACCATGAGCAAGTTACATCGGGAGAAAGCGTTTCTTGTTTGATTGTGGAGTCCCGATGTGAGGTGCCCAAGGTTATGCTTAATGGCTGCTAATAACATTTGAAAGTAAGGATCCATTTATAGGCGAGTTCATATGCAATGTGCTATCCTATGTTAAGTGTTTACCATCATGTAGAGTTTCATGCTTAGGGCCGACGGTTAAGTCTTGCTGAGCGTTATGCTCACGGATATTAAGTCTTGCTGAGCGTTATGCTCACGGATACTATACAAGTTGTTGTGCAGGTAATAACACTAAGCTACTGCATACGGTTGTCCGATGAGACTCGGAACTCTGCGAGGGGGAAACTCATGGAAACCCTTGCCGCTGCTGTTGTCATTGTGATGCTAGTGAGAAGGGTCCACGGGCGAGATGTCTTCTCTATTGCTTAGCATAGATATGAGACGTGAGTTGTATCAGTCTTCCGCTGTAGATTACTTTCAGAAGTAATTGTAAAGTTAACGCTTTGTAAGCTTCCGCTTGTTTTATGTAATATGATGCTTTATGATGTGTGCTGTTGGGTGCCGCATCGCACGGCACCACCCAATGCGATTCCCGGGCGAGGTGCCCCATCCCCGTGGCTGCACGGGCTTGGGGACCTGACATCAGCAAGTGCGGGAAAATATGATATGTAGCTCACAACAAGGTAGGTATAAAAAGGCTCATTGCAGAAAACAAAGTTAATTATCAAAACCACAATAAAACATCAACTTAACTTTAAGTGAACGTAATCCCAACATGTATTAAAATACCAATCATACCTCCATTATGTTCATCACTTTCGATGTCCCAACCAGACATTAATCAACTTCATCCTTTCTAACGAATACCTTCTCGTATTAGCTACCATCCCACGAATACCATCTCGTATTCGCTGCCATTTCATCTCATAAACAATTCCTTCTCACAACGAGACCAATCTCGTTGCCATGACTCAACAGTCATGCAACCAAATCTTATCACCTGGACTCAACAGTCCCAAAAGACAAACCATAACCAAAACCATAACCAATAACCATCCCAACTAATCATGGAAGTTGGCTAGGCGCTCAGGACCGTAAGCTCGGCTATCATGATAGTTTTAGACTCTGCAGAGTTTGTACCACTTTACCCACAAGTTTGTGATTTCGTCACCCGTCGGCGACTGCAGAACCTCTATTATACCAGTACACAACCGTTGGTGTATGGTAAAGAGATCACAAAATAGCCTTTACAATGGAGCTACTAGATGTATGGACTCACTAAGATTTCACCGGCAGGCTAGAATCTCCAATTCTCCCACCCACGGCCCCCCTCCTGTGCCATGCAGTTCCCAGGGCAGTCCTCACTAGACTCCCATTCCCCGTGCCTTCTACGGTCCATAACAATCTAGTAACTTAATTAATTAGTTAGCTAAGCCACACCCATACTTGGCCTTGTGGAGGCATTGTTATCCTGGCATGTGCTCGCATGAACCGGTCCTTAGATCTACGGCAAGTAATCACCATCTCAGGCTACCTCATTCACAAACCCAGACTTGCCAAGATCTCCCTCCGATCCATGTTCATTAACAACATCATTTTCTCATTATCATTATGAGTGCAGTTAGCTAGACACATCTATCTCGCTTCCCAATCCCATGGACTCAGCAAATCATAAAAGTAAAAACCATACCCGACTCATAAACTTCCCTGGCGACAAGGGTGGTTTAACCAAAACTAGTAAACTCCTATAAAAGGGTTTCCCATCATGTTTGACTCAGCACACACACCTTTTCACAAAAACAAAATAGTTTCCCAAAACATAAGATCAATATGGTCAAGGGGCACTTGCCTTGTTCTTGCGGTTCCGGTTGCTCTTGGATCTCGAAACCTTGTTGTTGCTCGTCGTAGACAGCTCCCTGAGCTTGTCCTTCTATACAAGATCACGCACATACAAGATTCATAGCAATAAATATCATGCACAAACTCTAATCAAGATGTGATGATGCATATGCATGCTAATCCTATGATACAATTTAGTTTGTACGTGTTCTTGCATGGCTTGCATGGTTTTACGATGAACAGAGGTGTTCGGATCAAATGTGGACGTGACGATGATCTTGACTTTAGATCATACCGATCAACACATTATCTGTCCACGAAAAAGCTTCTGTACGAAAGGAAACGAAGAACAGATGCAAAGAAAATGCGATGATGTCGTAATGTGGTATTGGAGACCTACCTTACGTTCTTCTTAGTCTCAGGGTCCTTCTCCTAGCAAGACAGATCGTCGGGGCTCTCTTCCGGCGATCTCCCGAACTCCGGCGAAGGGTTTACTCGGCGAGCTGGGGCTAGGGTTCTATGTTGTCGGCTCAGGTGGTGGAAAAGAAATTCGTGGTTACAGCCAAGGGTTTTTGGTTCTATTTATAACCGGAAAAAATAAGAGTCCTTCTCTGATCGTAATTCGAATAGGAGTCTTATTCAAATTGTTTTTGGATCTTAACAACGTATCTCAGTTGATTTGGTGTGATAGCAACGTGGAATTCGTGTCGGTTTCCTCAATACCGGGGATTCCCATGCGTTCTGAAGAAAAAATGCTTAAAATCTCGTTACCCTAGCGGTGATGAGCTCCGGAAGCTCCACGTGTCCATCGGGGGCCTAGTCTCCCTTTTCCGCAAAGACGAGCTTCGGTTGTGCCGCGTGTCAAGTGAGCGAGACCTCCCTCTTTCTTAGAGGCGGGATCCGCGTGCGCCATGTATCCTGGCAGGCGAGAACCTCCCTCTCTTCAGAGACGAGCTCCACGTGCGCCACGTGTCTGGTGGGTCGGGACCTCCCCTCTCAACAGAGGCGAGCTCCGTGAACGCCATGTGTCAGTTCCGGACCTCCCCCTCTCTTCGGAGGTGGCTCCGGGGTTCCATGTGTCAATTCCGGACCTCCCCTCTCTTCTGAGGTGGGCTCCAAGAATGCCACGTGTCAAGTAGCGCCGGATTCCTTTTTCCTCAGAGACGAGCTCCGAGGTCGACACGTGTCCATCAGCGTCGGACCTCCCGGAGGCGAGCTCCGGAGGTGACACGTGTCTGGTAGTGTCGGACTTCTCGGAGGTGAGCTCCGAGAGCGACACGTGTCTAGCAGGGCCGGACCTCTCGGAGGTGAGCTCCGAACGCGCCACGTGGTCAGCGGCCGCGGGAATTGTCTTCGGCGCTCTTTGTAAACTGGAATTTGGCTCTTTTGGCTATTTTTTTAATATTTTCTCTATTTCTACTTATTTTTAAATGTTTTCTACATATAAAATATGAATATATGCAGAACCCAAAGATGAGGGTGTCACACACGGGCTCGTCGAGCCAGGATCACGCTGAGGGGTGCTGCGTTGCACAGCACCGGATAACGCACATCAAAGATACAAAGCTGAAACAAAGTTTTATCACATTAATCATTTTATGAACATTTTTACAACAAAATAGTTCAGTCTACACTCACGGGCGTAGACTAAATATCGAGTTCACATTCAGCCCGAGAACGTGTCCCCGCTAGCACGCACACACACTAACACGGCGGCGTGCACAACTCCCACTCGACGGGGTTCCCCTCCGTGGGTTCCGTCTCCTCCTCGGGAGTCCCTTCCTCATAAACCCCTGCAAAAGCTTCAAACACAACCAGTGAGCACGATGGCTCAACAAGACTGACCTGTCTCTCCTATACATGAAACTTATACATGAATGGTTTTAGGGTGCATGAGGTAAAATAAGTTGCAAAGGACTCGCCCAATTAATGGAACCTTACTTTCAAGTTTTAGCAGCAGGTTGTGGAGAACCTTGCGCTAATGCAATGTAAGGGCCTCAGTTTTTGACACACATTTCCAGTGTTCATCACCACACCACACACCTCATTTGAGGAAGGATCATGAACACAAATGAAGAGCAAGTAACAATTATCAACATGCTCATTAGAAAACAAACTCACATATTGCAAAAGTGGTATTTCCCATATGTGATATAGATGGACTGGACATATGAAAACTCCTACACTTTACTAAGGATGTCCATGCCAAGTTTCACCCAAATTCAAAACCGTTTTGAGGTCATTTTGGGTATAGTTAGGAAGAGGGCAGTTTGAAACCATATTCAAATTCAAACTGTTTTTATCCCATGAATTTAAAAGTTGGAGGCATATTCTTACTCAGCACATTTTTGTGAGCTCACACACCAATTTTCACTCCATCTGGAGTTGATCTTGACATGAGCTAAGTGGGACGAATTCAAACTTTGTTTGAATTCAAAACTGAACTTGTGCTGGAATTCACTCAAACCAAACCCAATTCAAATCCTATTCAATTCGAATGGCTCAAGGGTGAATAATTTGAATCACCAGGGGTATTATGGGGTTCACTGTTTACTACAGTGATTAGGAGTAAATTCCAGAGGTTAAAACCCCGGGTGGAACCCACATGTTATAGAGGGAAGAAGGAGAAACTTGCAACCAAAGTCAGGGTCTCGGTGGGAAATTCCACCGAGCAGCTGTCGGCTGTGCCACCGAGCAGCTACCGGCGCCACCAGCTGCTTCCCTCTCCGTGCGCTGGCGCCCAGGGAGGCTTGCTCGCGCCCCCACGCGACCGGCACCGCCTCAGCTGAGCAGGAGTTGGCCGGCTTTATCTTCTCGCGGGCAAACCCGAGCAGCGGCATTGTTTCTCGCCGCAGCTCTCTGCTCAATCGGGAAAACCAGCTAAACAATCTCCTTCGTTCCTAAGCTGCTAGACAGCCACCGGAGGTCGCGCACCACCCTCCCAACACCTGGACCACCGGGTTTCGGCCCCTGTTTCCGTGACCAACGACGACCGCCGCAGTTTAGCTGAAGGACGGTGATCGGTCTCACGCGGGCAGCACGCTGCAACCACTTCCACGGCCGAGCAAGGGCGGCAACAGGAGCGCACGGACTCCACACTGCTTCCACCTGAAGCTCAAGCCACGCTGTGAACTCTCGCCGGCGAATTCTCAGTTTTTGCTCCGGCAACCTTAAACTGAGCTTCCGGTACGGTTTCTTTAAATTCTCGCTCTGTGATCTTTCGGGGTCATCAAATCTTGCACATAGACGCTGGACTAGCCGGCGATCAAGTTCTTTTCTGCATCCATAGCGTGAAACTGTCTAGGAGTGACGAATTTCGAGCTCGATCGAGGGCGGTCATGGCGGGCACGATCGGTCACACGGTGCCGACCCACTTACCGCCAGCCCTAAAACCTTTTGACACCTTGTCGAGCTTCCTAGTGGTACACTGATGCTGTAGGGCCGTTTGTTCGAGGTGTTGGCGGGTTTAGAAATCACGGTCGACGGTGCCGAACCTCAACCGAGGCCGCGGCACGTCCCCGGGCTATTTCCGGTCACCCTCAGCCCGACCTGACACCACCAACGTGTTCCTCGACGTCGACAACCCCCTGGCGGCGAGTTTCAGCCTATGGGAGGTCCGGCAGCGGCGAGCCGGTGAGCTCCGAGTCTGCTCCGGCGAGGTCGGCGGCGCGGGCGCGAGAGAACGGCGGGAGGAAGAAGAAGCCGGCTGGCCCACGTGTCAGCGGCTGAAGAATTTAAATCGGGATCCGGTGTGGCCGGGGATCGGCTGTGCTGGCGCGCAAATACCCTGTGAGCTCTGGTGTGCCGGACACCTCCACGCTCGACACGTGTGGTATCTCCGGTGTGCCGGACACCTCCGCGCTCGACACGTGTCCCCACGGGCCCGAGAGTTTAAACTTTTCCCCGATTTTCAGAATTCATCCAAACTTCAAGTACTCATAACTTTGGCTAGAAAGCTCCAAATCGAGTGAACCAAGTTTTGCTGGATTCAGCTCTCTGAGTACTTTCCAGCAAATCAAGTTTCACTTCATGAAAATCCTTAACTCTCCAGAATTAATTCCTCAAAGTTTAAGCTGTTTGGAATTTTAACTGGAGAATCCTTTTGGAGGAAGATCCTGAAATTTTGCTGGGATGTTCACCAAAATATCCCTGAACTACCATAAAAAATTTCAGATCCATTGGAGCTCATTTAATCCGCCTAATGGTGTGATTAGAGAAGCTGTTCCAGAGAAAATAGAAAATGTTCAGAAACATTTTCAGGATTTTCTCTGAAATTGTTTAGCTCATATCTTTAGCTAGGAACTTCCAAATTAAGTGAGACCAATTCCATTAGAACCCTCTGAAAAGCTAGTTTTCAGAAAGGCATAGTTTGTTTCATGAAAATCCTTAGAACACCCTAAGAGTTCCAATTAAGGTCAAGGACATAATTAATTGTGGAGGGCTCCAATGGGCTTTGCTGCAACTAAAACTTGACCAAGTCTCTGTTTAGTTTGTAACCAAGCCACAATAAAAGTTTCACAGTCATTAGGTCTGTCTAGCAAAGGTTATAGACTTCACAACTTCAAACTTAATACAAATGCATTAAATTAATACATGCATTGTTTCTATCATGTAGTCGCTAAGGTCGAGGAGGAACCCGAAGTCCTAGACTTTGTTACTCCGGAGGAACAGCTAGCCAACGACCAAGAGCAGCAAGGCAAGCTCCAGTTTGCATTAACCTTTTTACAAATTTTTATTGTTTTGAGCACATACTTGTTTCCTTTATTCTGTGCATTAGAGTCTTGTTTGGAAGCCCCACTGCATAGCCAAGAGAACCATGGGTTGGGTTTAGGATTGCAAACCCCGTTAGCTACTGCATTGCTAGGATAGAGTAGGATTCGGTACAAGTCGAGTAGTTGGAACTACTCGCGAGAATAGGCTAGAGGCACATTGCTCAGGTAGAGATAGCACATGATACACATGGCAAGAAAATGAGACCGAGCGGAGAGTAAGGGCAGCAGGACTTTGGGGCCTGTGTGCTGTAGCTCCGCTTGTGTCGATTGAGGACCGAGCCGTGTGCGGGCCTGTTGAACAAGCTAGAACAGTACCGAAGACCTACCGGCTATATGGGAACCGGGAAACTGATGTAACTCGGGTAGCTGGTTATTGAGGCATTGCCCGTCGTTCAGAGGGTAGGTTGAGAGCTTGAGGTGTAAATCGGCTGGCGGCACGGAGATGCGCGTGCAGAGACCTCTTGCTCGGGACGATGGGACCGGTTCAATATTTGGCTAACGGGTGAAAGGTAGTCGCGTACGGCGTCCGTGATGGTTGTTGTAGGCAACATCGAGTACGGGCGTACGTGACGGGTTGTTCGGGTAACACTGCAGGTGTAAATCGATTATAATCGCCGTCCCTCGCGGTCAGTGAGTACCACTTGTTCACTGTACCGTGACGTAGAAAGAACAGGCTAGTTACATGTTAAAATGTTGCTGATTGAAAGATGGACTTGATTGCTAATGACTTGCTGCAGTTTAGAGCTAACTAAAGTTTATTTCATCTTTGGGCAAAGTACATGAGAGAAATGCGTTTCTTGTTTGATTGCGGCTCTCTCATGTACCTTAGCGTAAGGTTCTCCACAACCTGCTGCTAAAACTTGAAAGTAAGGTTCTACTAATTAGGCGAGTCCTTGCAAATGATTTTTACCTCATGTAACCCATTACCCTCATATAGTAGTTCCATGTTTAGGTGAGACGGGTCAGACATGCTGAGCCTTCGTGCTCACTGCTTGTGTTTGAAGCTTTTGCAGGGTTCTATGAGGAAGGGACTTCCAAAGAGGAGACGGAACCCCAGGAGCGGAACCCCGTCGAGTGGGAGTCGTGCACGCCGCAGAGTTAGTGTGCGTGTGTGCTAGCAAGGGCACGTTCAAGGGCTGAACGTGCACTTGACGCTTAGTCTACGCCCGCGAGTGTAGACGGAACTTATTTTGATGTAAACATGTTCATAACTTGTTTATGTAATAAAATTTCGCTTCCGCTTTGTACCTTTGACGTGTGTTATACGGTGCTGTGCAACGCAGCACCCCTCAGCGTGATCCTGGCTCGACAAGACCAATGGGGTCGTGTCAGCATGGTATCAGAGCTCGCTTGAGGTTTAACACAGTACAAAGGTCTTCTTTTTCAAAAATCCAGTGAGGAACGAGTTAGTAGCCCGTATAAGGATGTTATTAGCATATAGAAAGTGGCATATTAACCTATTTGTTATGTCGGAAAATCGTGTATCTCGGGACGTTTATGTCTTGGGGGGTACATGTAAGCGCTGTCCACCAGTGCGCACAAGCTGAAGGGTGGAGCCCCACGGGTGGCAGGTAACCCAACCCGCTTTGATATCCTCTACGACTCTTCATGTCGTTTGGGGTATTCGAGCAACGTCTCTCCCTGGCGTGCGTGGTGCAACTTGGGAGACCCCGTCACGTGGTCTGAAACGTGAACACGTAACTCAAGGCGTGGTTGGCTTGAGAACATCCGGGCGAGTGATGACGGCCGGGTGTACGAACTGTATGGATTCCGGGCTCGGTGTGCAGCCGAGTCTGATGATTGTTTGAGTTTCTGCAGGTAGCCTGACCACGAAACGGTAGACGTGTAGCATCCGTGTGCGAGTGACGAGTAGTGCCACTGAACTAACGAAGCCGGCTAAGTCCGGTATAGGTTTTTCTTTGTGAGGACGTAGTACCAACATAATCTGGTGACGCATCGACGTCACACCCAACTAAATGAACAAATTCATTTAAAAACTTGAAAGTTTTGACCCATAGTAGTAAAACTTGATGTAACTCCTTCCCTTGAACAAGATATTCAAAGTTAACAAGTTTTCAACTTATAGGTTGTTCAGGACAGAGCACTCTGTTTTCAGCTGAATTAAGGCTGAAGTTAATCAGAGGTTAGAGGTTGAGTTCTTTCGAGGTTGGGGTCATATGATACATTTCTGGAAATATTTGGAAGAGCTTTACAACTTTTCTGTTGAGTTCCAGAAGTGTTTCATCCCTTAACCACTCGAAAATGCAGTAGAGTTGAAACTGTCCAGAAAACAGGACAGAGTAAAGACTCTCTGTAGACTCTCTGTAAATTGAGCATAACCTCCTGCATAAAAATCCAAAAATAGGAAATGAGATAGTTCTGGAAAGCTTATGAGATGGGTTACAACTTTGTAACAGAAAGTTTTGTCAGATTAGGAACAGAAGTAACTGGGATTTTTGGATCAAATCAGTACCTAAGGCAAGGAGGTGCTGTCCAATTGTTTCCAGAAATTCTGTTAACTTTGACATCTCATAACTTTGAACCAGGACAGATCTTAGGCCAAGCAAATAATTGCTGGAAAGCTATTGAAGTTAGCTTTAACTTTTATGTTGGGCTCCAGAATTATTTTTGCCTTTAACATGGCCTAAATCAGGTTGAAATGGAAACTGGTCAGGGCTGTCATGGGAACAGCAGATCAGCAGTCAAATTTGTTTAAAAATTTGAACTATGTTTCCAAGTTTT
The DNA here is from genome assembly GCA_030760725.1 of Neostapfia colusana. Taxonomy (NCBI): domain Eukaryota; kingdom Viridiplantae; phylum Streptophyta; class Magnoliopsida; order Poales; family Poaceae; genus Neostapfia; species Neostapfia colusana. The sequence goes on along the minus strand of JASWHV010000009.1, from coordinate 32,758,020 downwards.
ATGGGTTCAATGACATGTCTTATGTTATAACTCAATGGTTTACTGTTTAAATAAATATTTGACATTTCTAAAATAGATTTTTACAGATGGCAGCAGATAAAAAGTTGGAGAACGGGTGGGTAGTGTCCCACTGTTCTCACCGTAGCGGCTACCCGGAAGCATTGTGGCAAATGCTCCAATATTCGGGTACAACCAGATGCCGCAATACTTCGCCAAGGAAGAAGGCGAAGAGGGGAACAAGACCTGGATGATCCATGTCGAGGTTCCTGCAGGACCTATGCCACCCGGTTGGGTGCCATTCACCGTCACGGTGAGAGGAAGACAACCGGAAGGGATGTGGCAAGTGGCAGCCCGTGACACTATGTCACGTTTCTGCCAACTACACGTGCAGGCTATGGAGGGCACTCCATACGCACTCGTTCCGGTGGAGGGACGAGCTCAGCATGTGTGGGAAGAGAGGTACCTGGAGGCAACGGATCTGAGTTGCCCAAGGTACAACCCCGCGGAGGCAAATCTCAGCCTCCAGATGAGGGCGGGAAACGCCGTGATGGACAGCCAAGCTGTTCATACGGAGCATCTCGCCACAAAGCTCAAGGAGAGCACAAGCCGTGGAGATCATTTCGAGAGTACTCACAGCGCACTTCGCAATGTACTCCTTCCGACGATCAAGCGACTGAATGAACAACACAATCAGTTGCGTCGTCTGAAGAAGGCAAAGAAGAAGAGCCGTATTGACATCGCGGCGTTGCAAGAGCTGGTGCAGACCCTAACCCAGCAGAATGTGGACCTTGCTCAAGAGCGGGACGACGCTATTGAGGAAGGACAAGGCTGGGAAGGACTACAACCAAGCTATGGACGAGGTGCATGCTTTGCAGGACCTCGTGCCCCCGGTGTTAGGCGTACCGGTGGTCTTGGGCCTTCCAGCAATGGGAGAACCCGGGATGGGAGAAGAGGTGGTAGACCCAGAGCCACCAGCAGAGGTACCGGAGGAGGACGACCCACAGGAGGTCGAGTTCTACTCCGAGTAGGGGGTTACGGTTGCCAAGTAGGGCAGCTAGGGTAGCGTAACCCAACTTTTGTAATCAGTGACATTTCGTGTAGACAGTAGCGTATGTATGGGTAGTGACGACATGAGCATGACTTCTCGGAGATCCGAGAATAATGTATCTTGTATAAAGTTTATGCTTTATCAATATATGTGAATGTTGTGCAAATTAATCATGTGTCACTTCAATACCTACTGTTGCTTATGGAATTTTAAGTAAGACATGTGCTAATTGCTGCTGTTTTGAATTTCAGAATGACGCGTACTCGTGCCAACCCTGACGTTGGGGGTACCAGTCAAGGGGGAGAGACCTCCCAACCACCTCCCGAGGACTCCTCGGGACAACAACAGCAACAACAGCAACAGCAAACACCGCCACCGCCACTGCCAACGGTTACATTGGCCGACATCGTCGCGGCAATGGCGGGCTCGCATCAGCAGCACACGGAGTTGCTGCAGACTCTTATCGCCAATACGTCTCGCCCAGAGAGACGTCAAGATCGTGAGGAGCGCCAACAGAGCTCCTACTCCGACTTCCTGGCAACTCATCCCCCGGTATTTTCAAGGGCGGATGAACCACTTGACGCGGACAACAGGCTCCGCGTCATATAGATGAAGTTCGGGCTGCTCCAGATCAGCGAGCAGCGCAAGACTCAGTTCGCGGTCCAGCAGCCCCAAGGATCCGCGAGCGCGTGGTGGGCCAACTTCTGTGCTTCACAACCCACCGACCGAGTGATGACCTGGACGGAGTTCCGGACGGCCTTCAGGGCCTATCATATACCGCCAGGTCTGATGAAGAGGAAGACGCAGGAGTTCTTACACCTGCAGCAAGGGAGCCGCAACGCGCTGGAATACTCCAGGGCGTTCAACGATCTCGCGCTCTACGCGTCGTATCACGCATATACAGACGAGAAGCGGCGAGACCATTTTTACCAGGGGCTTAACCCGCTCCTGAAGGACAAGTTGGCGATGTTCAATCGCGGCAGCCTCAACGACATCATTGATGCTGCGATTGTTCAGGAGGACTCCGGCAAGGAGTTGGCAGCGGCAGAGCGAAAGCGAAGCGCGCCGCAGAGCAGTGGAGAAGGAGGCGGTCCTTCTCAGAAGTTTCGGATGGTGAATCGCCCACCATCAGGTCCACGCTGGCAACCACCACAGCGGTCGATGCCGTTCCGCAGTCGGCCGTACTCTTCACCGGCATTCCGGCCGGCACTGCCAACACCACCGCAACCACAACAGCAGCAACGGGCGATGCCGCGTGCGTTTGCACCTCAGCAACGCATGCCGGGCTTTCGTCCACCGAGTACTCCACCAGCAGCAGCCACATGTTACAAGTGTGGTCGTCCAGGACACTTCGCGAGCAGTTGCCCGGAGAGGCAAGGCGGCGGAGTGGCACCACAGTTTCTGGGGAGGAATCAACCCCGGAACCCTACTAATGCGCGGCGGGCAAACCCTAGGCCCGGCACTGTCCACCAACTTGCCATTGAGGACGTGTCGGAGGGCGAGCCAATCCTTGCGGGTATGTTCCAACTCCACCAGCATCCCGCTATAGTACTGTTTGATTCAGGCGCCACGCATAATTTTATTAGCCAAGCTTTCATTGCTAAACACAGTTTGCCAATACTACCCACCGATAGTCCTTATTTAATTTGTTCACCGGGTGGGAAGATTTCAGCAAGCGTAATGGTCTCCAAAGCACCATTATGCTTAGCGGGTAGAGTGTACACCACGTCTCTCATTATCTTAGAGGGACAGAAGGTCGATGTCATCCTAGGGATGTCGTGGTTAAACCGCCACGGCGCTGTTTTAGACACCGTCCTTCGAGTCGTGCACTTAAACTCATAGGTGCACGGTTCTCACTCATTATTTCTGGACAGTCCAGAAATAAAACTTCCAAGTGTCTATCAAGCCACAACCATCAGATTGGAAGATATTCCAGTGGTCCGAGAATTCCCTGACGTATTCCCGGATGATTTGCCGGGGATGCCACCCGATAGGGAGGTGGAGTTCAAAATTGAACTTGCACCGGGAACCATGCCAATATCCCGAAGGCCGTACAAGATGGCGCCCAAGGAGTTGGTTGAACTGAAGACTCAGCTCACGGACCTTCTGGAGAAGGGTTTTATTAGGCCGAGCTCCTCGCCATGGGACTGTTTGGCATTATTTGTCAAGAAGAAGGATGAGACGTTGCGGCTTTGCGTGGACTACCGTCCATTAAATGCCGTAACCATCAAGAACAAGTACCCGTTGCCACGGATCGACATGTTGTTTGATCAGTTGGTCGAAGCAAAGATCTTTTCCAAAATGGACTTAAGATCCGGGTACCATCATATTAAGATAAGGGCTGAGGACATTCCGAAGACGGCTTTCTCGACGAGGTACGGAATCATGTCCTTCGGCCTCACCAATGCTCCAGCTCATTTCATGTACTTGATGAACTCGGTATTCATGCCGGAGCTGGACAAGTTTGTCGTGGTCTTCATCGACGACATCCTGGTATATTCCAAGTCGGAGGAAGATCACAAGAAACATCTGCGTATAGTCTTGCAACGGCTGTGGGATCACAAGTTATACGCAAAATTCAGCAAATGCGAGTTTTGGATATCACAAGTGCCTTTCCTCGGGCATATCATCTCAGCGGAGGGTATCGCTGTAGACCCGAGCAAGATCACTCGAGTGCTGAATCGGAAATCCCCGAGAACTGTTCACGAGGTACGGAGTTTCCTCGGACTCGCGGGATATTATCGGAGGTTCATTCCGAACTTCTCAAAGATTGCCAAGCCAATGACAGAGCTGCTGAAGAAGGCTACCAAATATGTTTGGAGTCCAGCATGTGAAGCAGCATTCAAGGCTTTAGTCAAGCACCTGACATCAGCACCGGTTTTGGCGCAGCCAGACACAACAAAACCGTTTGATGTGTACTGCGATGCATCCGGCATTGGTCTCGGATGTGTGCTGATGCAAGACCAAAGAGTGGTCGCGTATGGATCACGGCAGCTTAGGAACCATGAGCAGAATTATCCAACTCACGACTTGGAGCTCGCTGCCGTGGTACTTGCACTAAAAATGTGGAGGCACTACCTACTCGGTAACCTCATACATTTATATACCGACCACAAAAGCCTCAAGTACATATTCACTCAGAATAAGCTGAACATGAGGCAACGAAGATGGTTAGAATTGATAAAGGATTACGAGATAGAGATCCATTATCATCCGGGCAAGGCAAACGTAGTGGCAGATGCGCTGAGCAGCAAGTCACACGTCAATAATCTAACCATCACACCGTTGGAAGAGAGCGAACCACCACTACATGTGATTCCACACGGAGCTCTCTACATCCTAGCTTTGATCCCCACCATCCGTGAAGAGATAGCGGCAGCCCAGAAGAATGACAAGGGCATGTCACATTTGCGGAGACGTGTAGAAAGTGGGGAGTTGAAATGTTTCCGGAAGGACGGAGACGGCGTCCTATGGTTCAAGGACCGGATCGTTGTACCCCGAAACCCGGAACTACGAAAGAAGATCTTTGATGAGGCTCACTTATCAAAGTTCTCTATTCACCCCGGCAGCAACAAGATGTATCAAGAACTCCGAATAAAGTTTTGGTGGACACGGATGAAGCGCGAGGTTGCAAAATATGTGTCCGAGTGTGATACATGTCGAAGGGTGAAGGCAGACCACATGCGGAAACCGGGACTGTTACAACCACTGGGCATTCCTGCCTGGAAGTGGGAGGATGTGAGCATGGACTTCATCGTCGGTTTACCCACCACCTTGCCGAAACATGATTCGGTGTGGGTGATCGTCGATCGACTCACCAAAGTTGCCCATTTCATCCCGGTCAACACCAACTACAACGCCAAGAAGTACGTTGAACTGTACATCTCACGGATCCTATGCTTGTACGGCGTACCCCGTACTATCGTTTCGGATCGGGGCACTTTATTTGTGTCCCATTTTTGGGAGCAGCTACACGCTGCCTTGGGGACGAAGCTAATCCGTAGTTCAGCATACCACCCGCAGACGGATGGACAAACCGAGCGGGTAAATAAGATTTTAGAAGACATGCTACGAGCTTGCACTATCAACCACGGCAAGAATTGGGATGATCACTTGCCGTTAGCCGAGTTCTCGTACAATAATGGGTACCAAGCCAGCATCAAGATGGCACCTTACTAGGCGCTATACGGGCGGAAATGCCGCACACCGTTGAACTGGTGTGAGTCTGGCGAAAGGGTTACCTTCGGGATTGACCTTGTCAACAACGCGGAAGAAAAGGTTCGACTGATTCAAGCGAATCTAAAAGCCGCTCAATCCCGACAGAAACAATATGCGGACCGGAGAAGGCGCCCATTACAATTCGAAGTTGGAGATCACGTATATCTACGGGTGTCTCCAATGAAGGGCGTAAACAGATTTGGGGTGAGAGGAAAGTTGGCACCCCGATTCATCGGTCCGTTTCAGATTACCAAAAGATGTGGATCAGTGGCATACCGGCTGAAATTACCAGAAGCACTTTCCGGTGTGCACGACGTCTTTCACATTTCCCAGCTGAGGAAGTGTCTCAAGCTATCAACTACCGTTCAGCTGGAAGACATTGAAGAACTGCAACTGGATCTCACCTATCGGGAGGAACCGGTGCAGATTATTGATGAAAAGGCCCGAACCACATGCAACCGTACGTTGTGGTTCTACAAGGTTCTATGGAGTAATCACTCCATGGACGAAGCGACATGGGAGAGCGAAGAATTCCTTCGCACTAACTACCCCGAATTTTTCACGTCGCATATCCAGTAATTTTCCACCGTCCTCTCTCTCATTTTCACCTTATAATCTCGGGACGAGATTCTTTTAAGGGGGGAGGAATGTAAGGGCCTCAGTTTTTGACACACATTTGCAGTGTTCATCACCACACCACACACCTCATTTGAGGAAGGATCATGAACACAAATGAAGAGCAAGTAACAATTATCAACATGCTCATTAGAAAACAAACTCACATATTGCAAAAGTGGTATTTCCCATATGTGATATAGATGGGCTGGACATATGAAAACTCCTACACTTTACTAAGGATGTCCAAGCCAAGTTTCACCCAAATTCAAAACCCTTTTGAGGTTATTTTGGGTATAGTTAGGAAGAGGGCCGTTTGAAACCATATTCAAATTCAAACTGTTTTTATCCCATGAATTTAAAAGTGGGAGGCATATTCTTACTCAGCACATTTTTGTGAGCTCACACATCAATTTTCACTCCATCTGGAGTTGATCTTGACATGAGCTAAGTGGGACGAATTCAAACTTTGTTTGAATTCAAAACTGAACTCGTGCTGGAATTCACTCAAACCAAACCCAATTCGAATCCTATTCAATTCGAATGGCTCAAGGGTGAATAATTTGAATCACCAGGGGTATTATGGGGTTCACTGTTTACTACAGTGATTAGGAGTAAATTCCAGAGGTTAAAACCCTGGGTGGGACCCACATGTCATAGAGGGAAGAAGGAGAAACTTGCAACCAAAGTCAGAGTCTCGGTGGGAAATTCCACCGAGCAGCTGTCGGCTGTGCCACCGAGCAGCTACCGGCGCCACCAGCTGCTTCCCTCTCCGCGCGCTGGCGCCGAGGGCGGCTTGCTCGTGCCCCCACGCGACCGGCACCGCCTCAGCCGAGCAGGAGTCGGCCGGCTTTATCTTCTCGCGGGCAAACCCGAGCAGCGGCATTGTTTCTCGCCGCAGCTCTCTGCTCAATCGGGAAAACCAGCAAAACAATCTCCTTCGTTCCTAAGCTGCTAGACAGCCACCGGAGGTCGCGCACCACCCTCCCAACGCCTGTACCACCGGGTTTCGGCCCCTGTTTCCGTGACCAACGACGACCGCCGTAGTTTAGCTGAAGGACGGCGATCGGTCTCACGCGGGCAGCACGCTGCAACCACTTCCACGGCCGAGCAAGGGCGGCAACAGGAGCGCATGGACTCCACACTGCTTCCACCTGAAGCTCAAGCCACGCCGTGAACTCTCGCCGGTGAATTCTCAGTTTTTGCTCCGGCAACCTTAAACTGAGCTTCCGGTACGGTTTCTTTAAATTCTCGCTCTGTGATCTTTCGGGGGTCATCAAATCTTGCACATAGACGCTGGACTAGCCGGCGATCAAGTTCTTTTCTGCATCCGTAGCGTGAAACTGTCTAGGAGTGATGAATTTCAAGCTCGATCGAGGGCGGTCATGGCGGGCACGATCGGTCACACAGTGCCGACCCACTTACCGCCATCCCTGAAACCTTTTGACACCTTGTCGAGCTTCCTAGTGGTACACTGATGCTGTAGGGCCGTTTGTTCGAGGTGTTGGCGGGTTTAGAAATCACGGTCGACGGTGCCGAACCTCAACCGAGGCCGCGGCACGTCGCCGGGCTATTTCCGGTCACCCTCAGCCCGACCTGACACCACCGACGTGTTCCTCGACGTCGACAACCCCCTGGCGGCGAGTTTCAGCCAATGGGAGGTCCGGCAGCGGCGAGCCGGTGAGCTCCGAGTCTGCTCCGGCGAGGTCAGCGGCGCGGGCGCGAGAGAACGGCGGGAGGAAGAAGAAGCCGGCTGGCCCACGTGTCAGTGGCTGAAGAATTTAAATCGGGATCGGGTGTGGCCGGGGATCGGCTGTGCTGGCGTGCAAATACCCTGTGAGCTCCGGTGTGCCGGACACCTCCGCGCTCGACACGTGTGGTATCTCCGGTGTGCCGGACACCTCCGCGCTTGACACGTGTCCCCACGGGCCCGAGAGTTTAAACTTTTCCCCGATTTTCAGAATTCATCCAAACTTCAAGTCCTCATAACTTTGGCTAGAAAGCTCCAAATTGAGTGAACCAAATTTTGCTGGATTCAGCTCTCTGAGTACTTTCCAGCAAATCAAGTTTCACTTCATGAAAATCCTTAACTCTCCAGAATTAATTCCTCAAAGTTTAAGCTGTTTTGAATTTTAACTGGAAAATCCTTTTGGAGGAAGATCCTGAAATTTTGCTGGGATGTTCACCAAAATATCCCTGAACTACCATAAAAAATTTCAGATCCATTGGAGCTCATTTAATCCGCCTAATGGTGTGATTAGAGAAGCTGTTCCAGAGAAAATAGAAAATGTTCAGAAACATTTTCAGGATTTTCTCTGAAATTGTTTAGCTCATATCTTTAGCTAGGAACTTCCAAATTAAGTGAGACCAATTCCATTAGAACCCTCTGAAAAGCTAGTTTTCAGAAAGGCATAGTTTGTTTCATGAAAATCCTTAGAACACCCTAAGAGTTCCAATTAAGTTCAAGGACATAATTAATTGTGGAGGGCTCCAATGGGCTTTGTTGCAACTAAAACTTGACCAAGTCTCTGTTTAGGTTGTAACCAAGCCACGATAAAAGTTTCACAGTCATTAGGTCTGTCTAGCAAAGGTTATAGACTTCACAACTTCAAACTTAATACAAATGCATTAAATTAATACATGCATTGTTTCTATCATGTAGTCGCTAAGGTCGAGGAGGAACCCGAAGTCCTAGACTTCGTTACTCCGGAGGAACAGCTAGCCTATGACCAAGAGCAGCAAGGCAAGCTCCGGTTTGCATTAACCTTTTTACAAATTTTTATTGTTTCGAGCACATACTTGTTTCCTTTATTCTGTGCATTAGAGCCTTGTTTGGAAGCCCCACTGCATAGCCAAGAGAACCATGGGTTGGGTTTAGGATTGCAAACCCCGTTAGCTACTGTATTGCTAGTATAGAGTAGGATTCGGTACAAGTAGAGTAGTTGGAACTACTCGCGAGAATAGGCTAGAGGCACATTGCTCGGGTAGAGATAGCACATGATACACATGGCAAGAAAATGAGACCGAGCGGAGAGTAAGGGCAGCAGGACTTTGGGGCCTGTGTGCTGTAGCTCCGCTTGTATCGATTGAGGACCGAGCCGTGTGCTGGCCTGTTGAACAAGCTAGAACAGTACCGAAGACCTACCGGCTATATGGGAACCGGGAAACTGATGTAACTCGGGTAGCTGGTTATTGAGGCATTGCCCGTCGTTCAGAGGGTAGGTTGAGAGCTTGAGGTGTAAATCGGCTGGCGGCACGGAGATGCGCGTGCAGAGACCTCTTGCTCGGGACGATGGGACCGGTTCAATATTTGGCTAACGGGTGAAAGGTAGTCGCGTACGGCGTCCGTGATGGTTGTTGTACGCAACATCGAGTACGGGCGTACATGACGGGTTGTTCGGGTAACCCTGCAGGTGTAAATCGATTATAATCGCCGTCCCTCGTGGTCAGTGAGTACCCCTTGTTCACTGTACCGTGACGTAGAAAGAACAGGCTAGTTACATGTTAAAATGTTGCTGATTGAAAGATGCACTTGATTGCTAATGACTTGCTGCAGTTTAGAGCTAACTAAAGTTTATTTCAACTTTGGGCAAAGTACATGAGAGAAATGCGTTTCTTGTTTGATTGCGGCTCTCTCATGTACCTTAGCGTAAGGTTCTCCACAACCTGCTGCTAAAACTTGAAAGTAAGGTTCTACTAATTAGGCGAGTCCTTGCAAATGATTTTTACCTCATGTAACCCATTACCCTCATATAGAAGTTCCATGTTTAGGTGAGACGGGTCAGACTTGCTGAGCCTTCATGCTCACTGCTTGTGTTTGAAGCTTTTGCAGGGTTCTATGAGGAAGGGACTCCCGAAGAGGAGACGGAACCCCAGGAGGGGAACCCCGTCGAGTGGGAGTCGTGCATGCCGCAGAGTTAGTGTGCGTGTGTGCTAGCAAGGGCACGTTCAAGGGCTGAACGTGCACTTGACGCTTAGTCTACGCCCGCGAGTGTAGACGGAACTTATTTTGATGTAAACATGTTCATAACTTGTTTATGTAATAAAATTTCGCTTCCGCTTTGTACCTTTGACGTGTGTTATACGGTGCTGTGCAGCGCAGCACCCCTCAGCGTGATCCTAGCTCGACAAGACCAATGGGGTCGTGTCATGCACATGAGAGAGCCGCAATCAAACAAGAAACGCATTTCTCTCATGTACTTTCACCAAAGTTGAAAAGAACTTTAATTAGCTCTAAACTACAACAAGACATTAACAAGCAAAGTATATCTTTCAAATCAGCAAACTTTTAACATGAATCTAGCCTGTTCTTTCTACGTCATGGTACAGTGAACAACTGGTACTCATTGACCGCGAGGGAAGGCGATTATAATCGATTTACACCTGCAGAGTTACCCGAATAACCCGTCATGTATGCCTATACTAGATGTTGCCTACAGCAACCATCACGGACGTCGTACGCAACCACCTTTCACCCGTCAGCCAAATGTTGAACCGGTCCAATCGTCCCGAGCAAGAGTTCTCTGCGTGTGCATCCATAGTGCCGCCAGCCGATTTACACCTCGAGCTCTCAACCTACCCTCTGAACGACCAGTTATGCCTCAACACCCAGCTATCCGAGTTACATTGGTTTCCTAGTTCCCATATAGCCGGTAGGTCTTCGGTACTGTTCTAGATTGTTCAATAGGGCCGCACACGGCTCGGTCCTCAATCGACACAAGCGAAGCTATGGAACCCAGGACCCAAAGTCCTGCTGCCCTTACTCTACGCTCGATCTTATTTTTATTGCCATGTGTTTCATTTGCTATCTTTACCCGAGCGATGTGCCTCTAGCCTATTCTCGCGAGCAGTTCCAACTACTCGACTTTACCGAATCCTACACTATCTTAGCATTACAGTAGCTAACGAGGTTTTCAAACCTAATCCCAACCCAGGGTTTTCTTGGCTATGCATTTGGGTTTCAAACAAGACTCTAATGCAAGAAGTAAGTGGGTGCTCAAAGTAAGTTCTCAAAATAGTAAAAATTTGTAACAAAGTTAATGCAAACCAGAGCTTGCCTTGCTGCTCTTGGTCATAGGCTAGCTGTTCCTCTGGAGTGAAAAAGTCTGAGACTTCGGGTTCCTCCTCAATAGCGACTACAAATGATAAATACAATTATGTATCAATTTAAATGCATTTGTATTGAAGTTAAACTTGTGAGAGTTATAAGTATTGCTAGACAGACCCAATGACTCTGAAATTTTTACTGCTGTTTGGATACAACCTAAACAGGGACTTGGACAAGTTTCATTTTCAGCAAAGCTCATTTGAGCTCTCCACAAATAATTATGTACTTGACATTAATTGGAGATCCTAGGGTGTTCTAAGGATTTTCATGGAGCAAGCCATGACTTTCTGAAAACTAGATTTTCAGAGGGTTCTAATAGAGTTGGTCTCACTTAATTTGAATGTTCCTAGCTAAAGATATGAGCTAAACAATTTCAGAGAAATTCTGAAAATATTTGTAGACATTTTCTATTTTCTCTGGAACATTTGTATTAATCACACCATTAGGTGGATCAAATGAGCTCAAATGGATCTGAAATTTCTATTGTAGCTCAGGGATATTTTAGTGAACATCCTAGCAAAATTTCAGAATTTTCCTCCAAAGGGTTCTCCAGTTAAAATTCTAAACAGTTTAAATTTTGAAGAATTAATTCTGGAGAACTAAGGATTTTCATGAAGGGAAAAACTTGATTTGTTTGAAAGTACTCAGAGAGTGAATCCAAAAAAATTTGGTTCACTCGATTTGGAGTTTCCTAGCCAATGTTATGTGGGTTTGAAGTTTGAACTAAAACTGAAAATCAAAGAAAAGTTTAAACTTCTGCCGGTGGGTCCCGCACACAGTGCTTCGTCTTCCTCCTCGCGCCAAACACCCGGCGGCGGCGGTCTCCGGCGAGACTCGCTGGAACCGAGTTCCCGGCCAACTCACGGGCCGAAACTCGCCGCCTCCCCCATTTCCGACATCCTGAACTCAGCTGTGAGATCGCCGGCCACCAGTGATGGCCGGAAACCTGCGCGCACCGGCGACCGCAACAGATAGGGTTTCGGTGAGGTCGGTTGTGCACCACAGTGCACCAAATCAAACGGGAATTACTCAGAGAGCATCAGTGGAGCATGAGGAATATGAAACAAGGCCTTGGGGAAGCTAGAAACGCTGGCAACCATACCCTCGACGGTGAGCCGAGGTACTTTGCAACGGCGGCGAGGAAAACGGCCATTTCTCGGCCGATCCTCAACGGTTTTCTTTGCTTCTTTCTCGAGTGTGTACGCTAGAATGTGTAGAACCTACTGGACAATCGGCTTACACCAACAAGAGTGTGTGGAATTCAAATTTCAATCGGAGGTGAGCTCGGCCCATATGAACTAACTTTCAATAAACATAGAAATTCTCAACCGATGGTTGATCATATGCCAAACGTCTTTCGGCTACACCATCTACATGCAGTGACACAACTTTCTTGTGTAGAGAAATAGATGCGACGACGGCTGTGCCGAGCTGTCCGCGAGAGCCCCGAATGGCGGCAACGCTCAGTTCGCTGGGAAAACGCTCGGCTGAGCTCGAGGGCGTCTGATCACTGGACAACACGACGTCGAGGATGTTGCTCACAAACTCACGATGCCGTTTTACTACTGGGAAGGTTTTGTTCATGAGCGATCGGCCTGCTCACGAATGGAACCGAGAGAACGTCTTGCTTTCGGTGGAGCTCAGTGTGAGGGAGAGCGATCTCGCTGTGGACTCGGGTTGTGAGCAACCAGAGCACGTCGGGGAGGGATAAGAACCCGAGCAGCTGGTTTCCATTGCGGGGAACTGCAGCAGGAGCTGGCAACAGTCAGCCTCTCGGTGGCGCGCTCGGCTGCAACCGAAGAACCGAGTACTCTGTATTTCAGTCGGTTGATTTTGCTAGTTAGGCTGACATGTGGGTCCCACTCCAGTTTTAACCTCTGAAATTGAATTTTCCCCACTGCTCTAAACAGGAGAGACCCAAATACCCTTGGTCATTTGAATTATATACCAACTGGCCATTTGAATTGGATAGAATTCAAATTGTGGAGTGTTTGAATGTATTTTTAGCACATATGCAGTTTGAAATTCAAATTGAGTTTGAATTTGCTAAACTTAGCTCATGGCAAGATCAACTCCAAATGGAGTGCAAATTGGTGTGTGAGCTCACATAAATGTGCTGAGTAAGAATATGCCTCCCACTTTTGAACTTATGGGATGGAAGTAGTTTGAATTTGAGTTCAAACTACCCTCTTTCTAGTTATACCCAAAAAGACCTCAAAAAGATTTTGGATTTGGGTGAAATTTGGCATGAGCACTCCTAGCAAGGTGTAGGAGTTTTTCATATGCCCAGCCCCTATATTATGCATGTGGGAAATGCCACTTTTGCATTTTGTGAGTTTATTCCCTAATGACCATGTTTATGGTGTTTACTTGCTCTTCAAATGTGTTCATAAAGTTTCCTCAGATGAGGTGTGTGTGGTGTGATGACTAGAAAGAGGGTAGTTTGAACTCAAATTAAAATTCAAACTACTTTTATCCTATGACTTCCAAAGTGGGAGGCATATTCATACTCAGCACATTTTTGTGAGCGCACACACCAATTTTTCACTCCATTTGGAGTAGATCTTGACATGAGCTAAGTTTAGCAAATTAAAACTCAATTTGAATTTCAAACTGCATATGTGCTGAAAATATATTCAAACACCTCACAATTTGGATTCTATCAACTTCAAATGGGCTTTGGTAGATAATTCAAATTCTAGATGGTATTAGTGGGATTACTGTTAGGAGCAGTAGAGGGAAGTTAATTTCAGAGGTTAAAACTGGAGTGGGACCGACATGTCAGCCTCACTAGAAATTTGAACCGACTGAAGAAGCTCAGCCCGGTTTCTTGCGCCTGATCGAGCTGCCCCCACGGCGAGGAGAGGCAGGGACAGCAGCTGGTTGCCACCCCAGGCCACTGAACCGCCTCGATGCTCCTCTTATCTCCGCAGCTGAGCCGACAAGAGGCAGCACCGATCAGTTTTTGCCTCTCGCGCAAGAAAAATGTTGCCTCGCCGCCGCTCTCTCGGATTTGATCAGAGAGCAAGCGATCACAGCCTCCCACTCCCTCCAAGCTGCAAAACGGTACTAGAGACTCTCCTCTTTCTACCCCGTCGTAGGAATTAGCCGAGTTCGGTTGATCTTGCCCCACACTGAAAGCTTTTCCGGTGACCTAAAGTTTTCCGCACCTTGGGCTCCCGTGGACAGCCCAAACGGGAAGGTGTCACGCCCAAGCTAAAGCATCCCCAGACGTGTTAGGGTCTGGTGTTGCTCACACCCAAACCACAGCCCGAGTGTTTGATCACCGGGGACGAATTTCAGTTTTCCCTTTCATTCAGCATAGACTGACCTTCGGGTGCGGATCCGCCAAATTCTCGTTCCATAGTTGTTTAGAGATCCTCAAACTGCACCTACACGAGCTAGGCTTGGTAGCAAGCAACTTTCCTTCGCAGTCCTAGCAAGAAAACCTTGGTAGACCGGCCATTTCTAGCTTTTCTACAGGCGCTAATGGCGGAAGCCGTCGGGTGCACCATGAGAGCTCACCTAGGACCTCTCCCGAGCTGCCTCGAGCCCATGCCAAGCTTCCCTGGGGTGAACTGATGCTCGACGACCGATAGCTCGATCTTTTGCGGTGCTAGGAAGTCCGGCCGACACCACCGAAGTTCTTCTGAAGCAGCCCCTCGTAGCCGGCCATGTTCCAGTGATTGTCACGTCGAGCTGAGTCCAGCACCGTGTTCCCCGTGTGGAATTAGGCAGAGGCAGCAAAGATCGTGGAGTTTGGCACACGGCAAAAGCCCTCCGGTGAGCACTCCGGCGAGGGGGGCGGCGGTCGAGCGCGGGAGGCCCGAGGTAGACGAAGCTCCTGGTCCCACGTGTCAGCGGCCGGATATTTAAACCGGGGATCAGCTGTGGAACCAGATCAGATGTGGCTGCGTGCGAAATACTCTGTAGCCCTGTGTGTCGGCCGCTGAGGAGTTGACACGTAGCCCCGGTCCCACGCGCAGCGATTTAAACATTTCCCCGATTTTCAGATTTAGTTCAAACTTCAAACCCAAATAACTTTGGCTAGGAAACTCCAAATCGAGTGAAACAAATTTTGTTGGATTCAGCTCCCTTATTACTTTCCAACAAATCAAGTTTCACTTCATGAAAATCCTTAGTTCGAAAGAATTAATTCTTGAAAATTTAAACTGGTTAGAATTTTAACTGGAGGACCCTTTGGAGGAAATTTCTGAAATTCTGCTAGGATGTCCACCAAAATATCATTGAGCTACATAAAAATTTCAGATCCATTTGAGCTAATTTGATCCACCTAATGGTGTGATTAATGAAACTGTTCCAGAGAAAATAGAAAATGTTCAGAAACATTTTCAAAATTTCTCTAAAATTGTTTAGCTCATATCTTTAGCTAGGAACCTTCAAATTAAGTGAGACAAACTCTATTAGAACCCTCTGAAAATCTAGTTTTTAGAAAGTCATGGATTTCTCCATGAAAATCCCTAGAACACCCTAGGAGCTCCAATTAAGGCCAAGTACATAATTATTTGTGGAGGACTCAAATGAGCTTTGCTGCAAATGTAACTTGGCCAAGTCTCTGTTTAGGTTGTATCCAAACCACAGTAAAATTTCAGAGTTTAACTTCAATTCAAATGCATTTAAATTGACACATATTTGTATTTATTACATGTAGTCGCTAAGGTTGAGGAGGAACCCGAAGTCTTGGACTTCGTCACTCTAGAAGAACAGATAGCCTACGACCAAGAGCAGCAAGGCAAGCTCCGATTTGCATTAACCATTTTTACAAATTTTTACTGTTTTGAGAACATACTTTGAGCACCAACTTAATTCTTGCATTAGAGTCTTGTTTGAAACCCAAATGCATAGCCAAGAAAACCCTGTGTTGGGATTAGGTTGGAAAACCTCGTTACCTACTGCAATGCTAAGATAGTGTAGGATTCGGTACAAGTCGAGTAGTTGGAACTACTGGCGTGAATAGGATATAGGCACATTGCTCGGGTAAAGATAGCAAATAAAACACATGGCAATAAAAATGAGACTGAGCGGAGAGTAAGGGCAGCAGGACTTTGGGGCCTGGGTGCCATAGCTCCGCTTGTGTCGATAGAGGACCGAGCCGTGTGCGGGCCTGTTGAACAAGCTAGAACAGTACCAAAGACCTACAGGCTATATGGGAACCAGGAAACTGATGTAACTCGGGTAGCTGGGTGTTGAGGCATTGCCTGTCGTTCAGAGGGTAGGTTGAGAGCTCGAGGTATAAATCGGTTGGCTGCACTGCGGATGCGCGCGCAGAGACCTCTTGCTCGGGACGATAGGACCGGTTCAACATTTGGCTAACGGGTGAAAGGTAGTTGCGTACGATGTCCGTGATGGTTGCTGTAGGCAACATCGAGTACGTGCATACGTGACGGGTTATTCGGGTAATCCTGCAGGTGTAAATCGATTATAATCACCATCCCTCGCGGTCAGTGAGTACCACTTGTTCACTATACCGTGACATAGAAAGAACAGGCTAGCTACATGTTAAAAGTTTGCTGATTTGAATGTTATACATTGCTTGTTAATGACTTGCTGTAGTTTAGAGCTAATTAAAGTTCTTTTTGACCTTGGGCAAAGTACATGAGTTAAATGTGTTTCTTGTTTGATTGCGGCTCTCTCATGTGCCTTAGCGTGAAGTTCTCCACAACCTGCTGCTAAAACATGAAAGTAAGGTTAAAATAATTAGGTGAGTGCTTTGCAAATTATTTACCTCATGTACCCTAAACCATTCATGTAGAAGTTTCATGTATAGGAGAGACGGGTCATACTTGCTGAGCCATCGTGCTCACTGCTTGTGTCTGAAGCTCTTGCAGGGGTTTATTAGGAAGGGACTCCCGAGGAAGAGACGGAACCCCAAGAGGGAAACCCCGTCGAGTGGGAGTCGTGCACACCGCCTTGTTAGTGTGTGTGCGTGCTAGCGGGGACACGTTCACGGGCTGAATGTGAACTCGATGCGTAGTCTACGCCCGTGAGTGTAGACTGAATTGTTGTAAATATGTTCATAAGCAGGTTTATGTAATAAAACTTTGCGTCCGCTTTGTATCATTGATGTGCGTTATGCGGTGCTGTGCAACGCAGCACCCCTCAGCGTGATCCTGGCTCGACAAGGCCGTGGGGCCGTATCAGCTTTGTTCAAAACCATTGATCTATGTTTCTTCAGTGTCCTTTCAATGTGGTACATTCATCGATATTGCAGGGGACCACAAACTTTATTTTCGTAAGGCAAATGCACAAGTAGATGATGCATTACATTCATAAATCCTGGCGGGAAGACATTTTCCATTTTGCATATGAGTGAAGGTATTTCTTTCTCCAATTTCCATCATTTGAACTGCAATTTCATTAGCAATTGTCCATAAAGAAACTAAGTTCCACAAGTACTCTCCACACAGCCTGATGCACATATCCACGAAACATTACTGGAAGAAGTATTTCCATCATTATATAACAATCGTGACTTTTAATATTATCTAATACCTAATTTTCAAGATTTGTCGTGCGCCTCAACCCAGCACAGTAACCGTCTAGAAACTTCAGTCGTTGCAACCACTTTAGAATATCTTTCCTTTCACTAACTTTAAGGTAAAATGGAGCATGTGGTAATCTCTGTTTGCCACTACCATCCTGTCTGAGTTCTAGAGTCGGATCATTACAAATCTCTACTAAATCTTTTCGAGCCTTCGAATTATCTTTTGTCTTTTTGAAATTGAAACATGTGCTATTGATGCTTTCTGCTACATTGCATTCCTGGTGCATCACATCAATTTTGTGTAGCAGTAACAATGACTTAGCATAAGGAAGATCCCATAAGCCACATATATGAGTCCCGTTGTGCTTGTGACCAAATCCAACAAACCGATCATCTGTAGGGACAAGTTGACTGAGCCATGCAACAATCTCAGCACTAGCCAAATGTTTCAGCGAACCCTTTGTTATAACAGTACAACAACAACAACAACAACAACCAAGCCTTTATCCCAAGCCTGTTGGGGTCGGCTAGACATGAAACCCAATATCAATAAAGTAAAAGAGAGGAAGAGATATAAGAACAAGGAAAAAAGAAAAAAAGAGAAAAAAGAAAAAAAGAAAAAAAGAAAAAGGAATAAGAGAAAAGAAATAAGAAAAAAGGAAAAGAAAAGAGAAAATAAAAAAGAAAAAAGAAAAGAAAAAAACAAGACTACGATTCTGGCACATGAATTGCTACTTTCCATGCGGTCCTATCATGAGCTAAGTCTCTGGATACATTCCAATCTCTCAAATCTCGTTTTACCGCCTCCTCCCAGGTCAACCTTGGTCGTCCTCTACCCCTCCTAATATTTTCTCTACCTCTTAAAATCCCACTGTTAACCGGTGCTTCTGGAGGTCTCCGTTGGATATGTCCAAACCAGCTAAGTCGATGTTGGACTAACTTCTCTTCAATCGGCGCCACCCCTACCTTATCACGAATCGCCTCATTCCTTATTCGGTCTCTTCTCGTGTGCCCGCACATCCACTGTAGCATTCGCATCTCTGCGACACTCATTTGTTGGACATGTTGCCGTTTAGTTGGCAAACATTCCGCCCCATAGAGCATCGCGGGTCTGATCACCGTCCTATAGAACTTCCCTTTTAGCTTTTGTGGGACTTTCCTATCACATAGGATTCCAGAGGCTTGCCGCCATTTCATCCACCCTACCTTGATCCTGTGGCAAACATCCTCATCAATATCGCCATTGCTTTGTAACATTGATCCTAAGTATCGGAAAGAGTCCTTTCTAGGTACTATTTGTCCTTGTAGACTAACATTTCCCTCTTCAAGACCAACACCACTAAAGTCATACCTCATATACTCGGTTTTGGTCCTACTAAGTCTAAACCCCTTGGACTCTAAGGTTTGTCTCCATAACTCTAATTTCTTATCAACACCATCTCTAGTTTCATCTACCAGCACTACATCATTAGCAAAGAGCATGCACGAAGGGATATCCCCTTGTATATCCCTCGACACCTCATCCATCACCAAGGAAAATATGTATGGGCTCAAAGCTGATCCTTGATGTAGTCCTACCGTGATAGGAAATGCATCAGTCTCACTATCACTTACGCGCACACTTGTCCTAACATTATTGTACATATCCTTGATAAGGGTAATGTACTTTGTTGGCACTTTATGTTTCTCTAGTGCCCACCACATGACTGACCTTGGTATCTTGTCGTACGCCTTCTCCAAGTCGATGAACACCATATGCACGTCCTTCTTCTGCTCCCTATATCTCTCCATAAGCTGACAAAGCAAGAAAATCGCCTCCATTGTAGACCTCCCAGGCATAAAACCAAACTGGTTTTTAGTGACATTGGTCACTTTCCTCAGGCGGTGTTCAATCACTCTCTCCCAAAGCTTCATAGTATGACTCATAAGCTTAATACCTCGATAATTAGTACAACTTTGAATATCTCCTTTATTTTTGAAGATAGGTACTAATATACTTTTCCTCCATTCTTCAGGCATCTTGTTTGACCGAAAAATGTGGTTGAATAGCTTTTTGAGCCATACTATTGCGACGTCCCCAAGACATCTCCACACCTCAATAGGGACATCGTCAGGGTCGAGGGTCTTTCCTCCTTTCATCCTCTTTAAGGCCTCCTTAACCTCAAACTCTTGTATCCTCCGCACGAACCGCCTGTTGGAGTCATCAAAGGAGTCATCCAACTCTACCATAGTGCTCCCATTCCCATCATTGTATAGCCCATTAAAGTAATCACGCCATCTACTCTTAATCTCTTCATCCTTCACTAGAATGCGGTCAGTCTCATCTTTGATGCATTTAACTTGATTGAGATCCATCATCTTTCTCTCGTGGATTTTTGCTACCTTGTATATGTCCTTTTCACCTTCTTTTGTCCCTAGTCTCTCATATAACTTATCATAGTCCTGTCCTCTTGCCTTACTCACAACCCGCCTTGCATTCTTCTTAGCCTCTTTGTACTTAAGCATGTTGCTTGCGCTTCTATCATTATGCCAACTCTTATAACACTCCTTCGTCTCCTTAATGGCTTTTTGTACATCCTCATTCCACCACCAAGTGTCTTTATCTACAAGTTTCTTTCCCTTTGTCACACCGAACACCTCACTAGCTGCCTTCCTAATGCAAGTTGCCATCTTCATCCACATACTATCTGCATCTCCATTTTCTGCCCAGGGTTCTTCTGTGATCACCCTATTTTTAAAGGATACTTGTGATTCTCCCTTCAACTTCCACCACTTTGTTCTTGTGATTTTGACACCTTTGTCCCGCAAAGAACATGTATGGAAGCAAAAATCAGCTACCACAAGCTTATGTTGTGTCACAACACACTCCCCCAGGATCACCTTACAATCTAGACACTCCCGTCTATCCTTTCTCCTAGTGAGGACAAAGTCAATCTGGCTAGAGTGTTGGGCACTACTAAAGGTCACTAGGTGAGATTGCCTCTTCCTAAAGAGGGTGTTAGCTATCAACAGATCATAGGCTACGACAACGTCTAGGATGTCCTTACCCTCTTGATTTCTATCGCCGCATCCAAAACCTCCATGTACTCCCTCAAATCCTAGGTTAGTTGCACCCACATGACCATTGAGATCTCCCCCTATGAGGAGTTTCTCGGTTATCGGTACACTACTAACCATATCCTCCAAGTCCTCCCAAAATTGCCTCTTAGCACTCATGTTGAGCCCAACTTGTGGGGCATAAGCACTAATGACGTTCAAGACAATGTCCCCAATTACCCTTTGTTATAACAGTATCTTTTTGAAATGTATTAACTTGCATTCGAAATCTATGACACCCAGTTCCGAAAATAGAACCAAGTGAATGCATATGTGTGCCCAGGATGTTCATCACACATACACATGTAATCCACAAACTGAATTCAGAATATAATCACAAATAAATAGTGTTTAAGTACTTTATTACATTGACTCATTGTCTCACTCACGAACCTCTAACTTATTCTTGCAGCGGAAGACTCTAATGACAGCGGAAATAACTAAACAGCAGGCTCCAATCTTCATCTCCACAGGCATGTTGACGGTAGTTCGCACGCCTAGTACTCCACATGGTCCTCGAAGTACTCATCTCCTATAGCTGATGTTTATGTGGTAATGCAAGGATGAGTACATGTTGTACTCAGCAAGTGCGGGAAAAGTATGACATGTAGCTTACAACAAGGTAGGAAATAAAAAAGGCTCATTGCAGCAAGCGAATTTTATTTCACAAACATGATAAAAACAGCAACTATTTCTAGGTGAGTTAAAGCCCAATATATCCAAGTATATCAGCAACATTCTTTCATCATAATGCACCATTTATCAAGTCTCATCCAGCCATTAATCTTTCTCAAATTCATCTCATGCTCATAAATATTCATAACCATCTCATATTCATATAATCGAAACAAAAATCACTTTCATGACTTGAAACAGTCCCGAAACAAATCCAAATGAGCATACCATTACCATACCGAATAAACATCCCAAGTTTTCCCTCTAATCATGGAAGTTGGCCAGGTGCTTGTGACCGGAAGCACGGCTATCATGATAGTTTTACACTCTGCAGAGGTGGCACACTTTACCCACAAGTTCGTGATTTTGTCACCCATCGGCGACTGCAAAACCTCCATTATACCAGTACCCAACCATCGGTGTATGGCCAAGAGATCATAAAATAGCCTTTACAAAGGGGCTACTAGATGTATGGACCCACTGAGGTTTCACCGGCAGGCTCGAATCACCATTCTCCTACCCACTGGCTCCCTCTTGTGCCATGCAGTTCCCAGGGCAGTCCCTCTCAACTCCCATTTCCCACGCCATCCAACGGTCCATAACAAGCTAGCAACACACCTAATTAGTCAGCTAAGCCGCACCCATATTTGGCCTTGTGGTGGCACTATTTTCCTGGCATGTGCTGGCATGAAGCGGTCCTTAGATCTACGGCAAGTAAACCACCATATCATTCGGCAACATCCACAAACCAATCTTGCCTAGATCTCCCTGATTCCATGCTCATCAGCATCATCAAGTTATCATCATCTTGTTTCTCATGAGTGCAGTAGCGAACCATGTTTTAATTCAGCTTCCCGTATCCCGTAAACTAAGCAAAGCAAAAAGGAAAATCGACCATACCCGACTCATCAACTTTCCAGGCGACAAGGATGGTTAACAAAACTAGAAAACTCCTATAAAAGGATTTCCCATCAAGTTGACTCAAGCATACGAGTTTTCGCAAACAAAACAGTTTCGAAACATGGGATAAATATGGTCAAGGGGCACTTGCCTTGCTCCCGTGGTTCTTGTTGCTCAAGCGTCTCAAAGTCTTGGTGCTGTAGTTCCTCATAGATGGCCTCTTGAGCTTGTCCTTCTACTCAAGACCATGCACATACAAAATTTACAGCAATCAATCATCATGCACAAACTTTACTCAAGATGCAATGGGGTAGATTAATGCAAATCCTATGGTGATGTTTTATTAAACCAGTTTGTACTTGTTATTGCATGTTTTAACGGGCTTTCATGGGGTTTTATGATGAACAAGGGTGCTGGGATCAAGTGTGGACGTGGTGATGATCTTGACTCAGGATCTAGATCAATTCCACCAGCAAAAACCGATCAAAACACGATCTGTCCACACATAAAAGTTTCTGCTCGAAGGGGGCGAAGAAAACATATGCGTAGAAGCAGCGGCGACGTCGTAAGATGGGTAATGAAGACCTACCTCACTTCCTCCTTGTGGCAGGGCCCTTCTCCTAGCAATGGATGCAGCGGAGAATTTTTCTATGGAAGATTAGGGCAGGGCAGATCGTCGGGCTTCTTCTCCGGCGACGGCGGGGCTCGATGGCGGGGCTCAACAGTGACCAAACTCCGGCGTGGGGGGTGCCAACTCGGTGACTTGGAGGGGGAGGGCCTCCAACTCAGCGACTTGGGGGGAGGGGGAAAGGCTGCGGCTAGGGGGGGGGGGCTGGGGGCTGTATTTATAACGGGGAGAAAAGAGGAGTCCTACTCGAATTGGAACTCAAACAAGAGTCCTAGTCAATTTGGAACTCAACCAACTTATCCCCTTAGTTGGGTGCAGTAGACTTGGGGATTTAATCACCCCAAATGTGGGCAAAATTCCCCTTTTGTGGAATTTGGTAATTTGGAAATTTTGGGGAAATTTTGGGAATGGCTCATTTCAGCTATTTTTTTCCATTCCTGAACATTTCTATGTCCTTGTGCCATTTCTACATTCCCCTCTCCATTTATATGTCCCATTCTCCATTTCTACATTCCCCTCTCCATTTCTATGTCCCATTCTCCATTTCTATGGTTCTTTTCTCCATTTCTATGGTTCTTTCTCCATTTCTATGGTTCTTTTCTCCATTTCTATGGTTCTTTCTCCTTTTCTATAGTTCCTTCTCCATTTCTAGGGTTTTTTCTCCATTTCTATAGTTCCTTCTCCATTTCTACTTCTTTTACAATGCTTTTCTACATGAAAAATGTATGCAATGCATGGTAATGAATTTGAGGGTGTTACAAGCCTACCCCCCTTAAACTGAATCTTCGCCTATTGTCCTCATAACCTTTTTGTCGTGACTGAGCGGCCTTCAAGTTTTCTAGTATCGCTTGGACTTGTTTTTCAGCGTCTTGCAGCACTTTGGGTCGAAACACTTGGCTTTCTCCGGTCTCATTCCAGAACAGCGGCGTTCTACATCATCTACCATACAATGCTTCTAAAGGTGACATTTTCAAGCTAGCTTGATAGCTGTTGTTGTACGATAATTCAGCATATGGCAAGCTCCTATCCCAAAAACACCCATGTTTCAAGGCGCAATGTAAAAGACCAAGAAAAGGGACATGCAAAAACTTTTCTTCACCTCACAACACCACAGTTTTTATTGTGGACACCTTAGGAAATGTTGTGAAGAGCATGTAACCTCCATCAAAAGAATGATTAGGGGGGAAAGCCTTCACTTTCACAAAGTAGGGTTTCTACACATGAACATGAGAGGTTGAGCTCACCCCTAGAATTTAAAAAGTCTTGGGAAGGTTCAGTCCAAAGCTCATGCAAATTCAACACTTTTTGAGGCACTTTTGGGTTATTTCAAAAGGAGGCCAATTTGAATGTAAATTCAAATTGCAGCAACTTTCATCACCCAAATTCAAAAGTTAGCTCCATATCTATGCTCAGCACATTTTTCTGAGTAAACCCACCAATTTTCATCTCCATTGGAGCTCATCTTGTCAAGAGCTAAATTTGCAAGAATTCAAAACTGAATTTGAATTTCAGTTTAAATATGAAGCAAATTTAACCAAACAAAGTTTGAATTTGAGAACTCAAATTCAAACCAATACTTGGAGGCTAAGTCTCTCATTAAATGGAGAGTAGCTGAGATATTTGCAGCAGAATTTGGAAAAAGAGATTAGGGGGAGAGGGGGCCCACAAGTCAGTGGGAGGACTGTTCTCTAAACCGAGCGTGGCCTGTTCTCCCCGACGCCGGTCGAACACAGGCCGCCAGCTCCTGCTCCCACGCCCGAGAGGGAGGGACACCGCACGAGCCAGCGCGCCGTGGAGGACCGACTGCAGCGGCGGTAACACGCGCGGCCACGTGAAGATCATCACTGCTCCCGTGCCTCGCACTGACCGACCCGACTGCCGCCGACCGACTTCCGATGAGGATTCGGCCGAGCTCTCGCGTGCAGCACCCCCCCCCTAGCCAAAAACCACACCAGCTACTCGCCCTCTACCTCGTCCGGCCGTAGACAATTGAGTTTAGCTGCCCAGAACCTAGCCCGGAGACTATCGGCGGTGACCGAGAAGAACAGCCGGCACGGGCTCACCATGGGCAGCTCGAACCCGAGGCTTTCCTGGCCTAGCTAGGCCACTCAGAGACGCGCCGGATAGTCACGCTGCTACTAGCCAAGCCACAGCCCCGACGGTGGACCATCGAGCGTCAATCTGACGTTTTTCTCCCGGCACATCCACTCGGACCTCTGGGTAAGAATCCATCGAATTCATCCTTAATTTTCGTTCTTAGGCCACCAAATCGTGCACACAGGACCTAGACTGGCTAGCGGTCAATTTCTCTTCGCAACTCTAGCTAGAAAATTGACACGGTGCGGGGTATTGCATGTCGTTCCACGCTCAAATGCGCGGCAGGAGTCGGGCGCACGGTGAGAACTCCTCTGGAGGTGTTGCCATGCGCTGGCCTTTACTTTCCGAGTTTCTCTAGCACCCACTGGTGCTCTAGAACGGATGGGCTGAGTCGTTGGCAGGCTAGGACCACCGGGCGACGATGCCGATCGTTCCCCGAGGCCGCCGCACACTGCCGGCACCGTTCCGATCCTCTAGCGCCTAAACCGAGCCCACAAGCATGTTTCCCGACCCCATAAACCCCCAGGCGACGAGCCTCCGGCCGGGAGATGGCCGGAGACAGTCAGCCGGGGAGGCGCCGCCTCGGTCCGGCGAGGTTAGCGCGCGCGCGGGAAGGAGGGCTCGGAGGAAGAAGAAGGGTGGGGCAGGCCCACCAGTCAGTGAGGGCGAGTTTAAAACGGGATCGAATATGGCCAGGATTCCGTGTGGCTGTGCACAGGAAAACCCAGTAACTCTGTGTGTTCTCGCTTCTCACTGGCTGCGATTTAAAGAGTGGGCCCAGGTTATTTTCCAATAGTAAAACAATTCCAGTGTCCACTCAAACTTTAGAAATCCATAACCTTTGCTAGGAAGCTCCAAATTTAGTGATTCAAATTGGGTTGGATTCATCTTGTCTAGCTCTGTCCAGATATACAATCCAATTTCTATGAAACCCATTAATTAAATCTGGAAAATCCTTTAAAGCTTTTCAGCAAAAGCATTTTAGAGGGAGTTTGGTTCATCCAAAAATCCCCAAATTTTGCCAGAATGTTCTTTAGGACATTAGTAAACCCCTGTAAAAGTTTCAGACCATTTGGAGTTGATTTGGTCAGAGCAATTCAAATTGGAAGGTGCTGTGTTCATTTGAATACAGAAACATTTTCAGAGAATTTCCAAAACTTGGAAATTCAATTCTGGGCAAACCTTGACTCCAAAATGCTAGGAAAATTCATGCAAACTCTAGGAGCTATAATTGAAATTGTAGTTCACTAAGTTGGGTATGAACAGGGGTATTACCTCAGAATAAATTCTTCCTTGCTGAATTGCCAAGAGAATTATTCTGAGCAAACCACTCAATGAAAAGTGCTAATGTTTGGTCCAGAGAGTTTTCTTGTGACAAGGAACTCACACAAAAATTCTCAGCTCCATTGGAGCTCTAGATCACCCCTGTCCTGTTTACCCACTTAAGGGATTAAGATGGAAAAGGGGGAAAACCACTTAGCATTTAACCATGTGATTAAGTCCAAGCCAAACCACCAACACCAGTTCATCTTTAAATTCTTAAACAAAGTTCCAGGTGTTAGAGGCTGGTTATTAGAACTAATAGTAGAAGTATTACTCTAAAACTCACATTGGCATCTAAATTAACATGTAGTATTTCATTAACGTGTAGCCGTTGAAGAAGAGACTCCGGAAGTGCTGGACTTCCTTCTTCCGGACGAGGAACTAACTACTGACCAGCAGCAACAAGGCAAGCCCCTGTTTGCATTAACCTTTTTATAAGTTTTCTTTTCTTTACATGAGTCATGTGAAGTATGATTGTGCATTAGGTGTAGGATGAATGGAACCCCACTTGCATAACCAAAGGTTCCTAAAAGAGTGAGGGTAGTGTCTAAGACCTCGAGTCTACCGGCTATGCTTAATAAGTCATAGGACTTCGGTACAAGTCGAGTAGTTGGAATCTACTCGCGAGATAGGCTTGGGACACACGGGTTCGGTTGAGTGATGTGAGATCATTTTAGTAATGAAAATGAGACTAGGCAGGGGCTAGGGCGCAGCAAGAGGGAGTCTTGTGTGCGCAGCCCTGCCCGTGTCGATTGAGGACCGATCCGTGTGCGGCCCTGCTGAACAAGTATTGAACGTACCGAAGGCATATCGGATATATGGGCCCCGATAAACCGATGTAGCCTAAACCTCCGGGCGTCGAGGCATAGCACACCGATTTATAGGTGTAGGTTGAGGGCAGCAAGGTGGAAATCTGCCAACGGGCATAGAGAGATGCTCCGTGTGGGGAACCTCCTGCTCGTTTCGGTGCGACCGGTTCGACGCTTGGGCTGTTGGGTGAAAGGTTGTCCCGTACGGCATCGAGTGAGCGTGCTGTGCAGCTCCACGGGTGGGCGTACGTGACGTGCTCTTTGGGTTTTCCCTGCAGGTGTATATCGAGTCGATTCGCCGTCCCTCGCGGTGACGAGTACCGCTTGTTCACTGCGTCGTAACGTAGATTAATGGATGAAACATGTTGATTCAATATTGCTGGTTGATATAATTGTATTGCTACATGTGTGCCACCAAATACTGCTTACTAAATTTCAGATTTCATGAACTGTTAACTTGTTGCTAAAAGATGAACTAAGGATGAACTTGTAGGCGTGTCGTTTTGCTGAAATGCTACCAACCTATGTCTTGGTATACCTCATGTAGAGTTTCATGCTTAGGTGAGTCGGTTAAGCCTTGCTGAGCCTTCGTGCTCATGGTTGCTGCTTAAGTGTTTTTCAGGTGAGGAGCCACCCACGGACTCGGAGTACGAGTCCACCGGCGAGGGTTACCCTCCGTCGGGGACCACGGCTGAGTGGGAGCCGTACACGCCGCGCTGAGCTGAGGAGTGCAGCTAGTGTGGGTTGCCCTAGGGATGGGCAACCGACTTTTGCTAGATAGGCGGGCGTGAGTTGTATAAAAGAAACTTCCGCTGTGTAGTAAAAGACCCTAGTTTGTAACTGAGAAGTGTACTATTTTGTACATTCAGTTTGTGTTTCCCATGTAATATAATGTGTTCTTATGACGTGTGCTGTCGGGTGTCGCATCGCGCGGCACCACCCTCTGCGATCCTGAATGAGCGGATTCCGGTCCGCCACAGCCTGGTATCAGAGCTGCAGTGGGGAT
The DNA here is from genome assembly GCA_030760725.1 of Neostapfia colusana. Taxonomy (NCBI): domain Eukaryota; kingdom Viridiplantae; phylum Streptophyta; class Magnoliopsida; order Poales; family Poaceae; genus Neostapfia; species Neostapfia colusana. The sequence goes on along the minus strand of JASWHV010000009.1, from coordinate 32,729,993 downwards.
AGCACAGTACTTAAGGACTGCATTATGGGAAAAACTTAGGTATACGGTGAGGAATCGGTAGCTGCCCAAGTAAGGACTATATTAGCATAGTTACTTAAAGTGGCAAAGACTAACCTATGTGTTATAATTCTGAATTTCAATTATGTAACGACGCACCTACGCTCTGGTAAGTATGGTAAGGAACGCCACCGAAAGCGGTTCAATTTCGGTTAGCTCCCCCTGACGAGGAACGTGGCTCAGGGATAGAGTCTCACAGCTTGGTGTGAGATGTCAATATGAATCTCTTGGACTCTTCATGTCCCTGAGTTCATATGAAACGCTGATCCCTAGCGTGCATTAGGCAAGTAAGCGGAGACCCCATCGCGTGGTCAGTAACGCGAGAGTGTGTTCGTCTGGAAATAGCCCAGGAGGACATACACAGCGCTTGCCATCGGTGTGCCCTGCAGGGCAGTAGGTGGTATCTGTTGTGTTGATAACATTCCCAACCGTGACGACCCGTTCATGACATACTCGGGTTCCCCGTCGTGTGGTGTTGAACACGATCACGTGCCTTGAGACGTGACTTAGCTCAAGGACGGCCGTATGACAATGATACGGGCGTTTGTATTTACTTTTAAATATGGAACTGCCTGAAATGAACAACCTTTGAGTGCACCATCATTGTGTGGTCTTCTGCAGGTACTAACCACGTATGTATCCGTGTAGAAAACGTGTGCGAGAGACCGTTTAGTGCCACACTCGAGACGTATATGCCGGTATGATCCGGTTAGGATTTTCTTTTGTGAGGAACGTAGTACTGAGATATTGTAGGCATATGCATGAGTATAATGATAACAAAGAATTAAAATCTATAGGTTCAACATTTAGGACCCTGGTTGGGTATAAGAATGGGATAGTGATGATTGTAGTTCCAAAAAGACTGAAAAACAGAGTGCTCTGTTTTGGACAGCGAGATTGCTGATCTTCAACAGGGCGTAACTCACAGGTCTTTTAGCCCAGGGAGGTGTGCTATATAATTCTGGAAAGGTATTCAAGTACTCTACAACTTTGTTGTAGACTTCCAGAGCTGAAACTCGCCTTAAGACGGGTAAAATCCCAGAGGAATGTAAACTGTTCAGAATCAGGGCAGAGTAAAACATCCTCTGAACTGATCTGTTTTTCAAATATAACTCCCAGTAGAAAAATCTAAAAATTGTCATATAATACATCCTTAGAAAGAGTAGAAGATGTGTGACATCTTTGCAATTCAAAGTTTCTGAAGTTTCAGCACAGAATTTAGTGGAAATCAGGGTTGAAAACAGCCACTTCCAAGGGAGGTGCTGTTAAAATTCTTCCAGAAATTCTGCTAACTTTGAATTAGCATAACTTTTTAATCAAAGCTGATATGGGGGGAAAATGAGTACTCGTTGGAAAGATACTGAAGTTAACTTGAACTTTGGTATTCAACTTGAGTCATGAAAATGCCCATAACCGGATCAAAACTTGGAATAGGTAGAAACTGGTCATTCTGACGGAAGAATGACATTTGAACTCATTGGAGAGGGTGTTGTACCTAAGGGTGGTATATGTGATGACAACGCGATAATAATGTCTCGTAGAGACCAAACCCAGTTATGGTGAGCTTCCAAAGAAGGGGTTCATCAAGTTGGATTAAACTAACTTGTGTTTGGTCTGGTAATGGTGTAGCTTGTGCAAAGTTATTACATTATCTGCTTACGAGATATATCGCATGTTTTTGTTGTCATAATATTTTTACGCCCATTGTAATGGAACTGCATGCAAGTGTTGCGGGACTGATGTTATTGTCGTATGGTTGCAGATGGTTCGCACTAGGACCACGCACGAGGTAGGTGGCTCTAGCCAACAGGGAGGTGATGACTCCCAGCCACCGGCCTACGACAGCACCCCGCAGCAGCAGCCACCACCGCCGCCTCCGCTTACTCTAGCGGATGTGATAGCGGCATTGGTGGGAGGTCGTGAGGAGCAGACCGACCTGCTCCGCACGATCGTGCAGAATACGTCCCAGGCGGGAGGACGTCAAGAGCGAGGGCCTCGTGTGCCCCGTGAAGTGTCGTACTCGGATTTCATGAGTACGCACCCTCCAGTGTTCACCGAAGCTGAAGAACCACTGGAGGCGGACAACTGGCTGCGGACTATCGAGTCCAAGTTCGGGCTGCTCCAGTGTACGGAGCGGCAGAAGACACTGTTCGCAGCACAGCAGCTCCACGGTGCCGCTGGTGCGTGGTGGGCGAATTATGTCGCCTCACGTCCGGCTGGCCATGCCGTGGAATGGCAAGAGTTCCGGGAGGCGTTCCGCGCCTATCACATTCCTCCCGGAATAATGAAGAGAAAGTTCCAAGAATTTTTGGAACTGAAGCAGGGCGGGAGGAGTGCCCACGACTACTCCCGTGCCTTCAACCATCTGGCGCAGTATGCGTCAGACTACATCTCCACGGAGGAGAAGAAGAGGGAGCACTTCTATCGGGGGTTACACCCCGAAATGAAGACCCACCTCGTACAGTGGAACCGCGGCACATTCAACGACTTAGTCAATGCCGCCATCATGCAAGAGGACGCTCAGCGGGAGTTAGCAGCTGAGCAGAGGAAGCGCAGCGCTCCACTCAGCGGTGGGAGTGGCGCTCCCCAGAAGTACCGTATGGTGTATCGGACACCATCCGGGCAGCAGTGGCGTCCACCGGCGCGACCTCAGCAGTTCGGGGGACGTTCGTTCCAAGCACCCCCGTTCCGTCCGCCGGTGCCACCACCGAGACAGCAGCAGCAGCAGACGGTACCCCGGGCGTTTCAACCGCCGCAACGCGCCCCGGGTTTCCGTCCACCGGTTAGCGGGGGACCACCCCGTTTCACCTGCTTCACGTGTGGCCAGGCGGGCCACTTTGCGAAGGACTGTCCCCAGGGGCAGCAGAGCAGCGGGCAAGCCCAGCTCCAGGGCGGTGCTCGAGGCCGACCTCCGGTGAAGAAGGTTGGTCAGCGGACTGGAGGCGTCCGCAACCTCGACAATGAGGATGCCCCAGAGGGAGACAACGTGCTGGCGGGTACGTTTACTCTCAACAATCAAGCCATCGTCATATTATTTGATTCTGGTGCAACCCACAGCTTTATAAGTGCATCCTATGTGGCTAAACATCAATTGCAAGTCTTCCCAACCAACTGCACTTATATGATATGCTCACCGGGAGGGAAGATTTCAGCTAATATGATGATTCCAAAGGCACCTCTGTGCTTAGGTGGGAAACTATATCCCACCACCTTGATAATCCTTATGGGACAAAAGATTGATGCAATCTTAGGGATGTCATGGCTGCAATACCATGGCGCTGTCCTAGAGACTCGGACACGGACGGTTCACTTAAATTCTCCATTCCACCGTCCGCATTCCATGGTGTTAGACACGCCAGTCCGGGAAGTTTTAGAAATTAATAATGCTGAAGTTCTCAAGTTAGAAGACATCCCCGTAGTCCGGGATTATCCTGACGTGTTCCCGATGATCTTCCGGGCATGCCACCTGAGCGGGATGTCGAGTTCAAGATTGAACTTGCACCCGGGACTACGCCCATATCACGGAGACCATACAAGATGGCTCCAAATGAGCTGGCGGAACTGAAAGAACAGCTCAATGATCTGTTAAGCAAGGGTTTCATTAGGCCGAGTTCCTCGCCTTGGGGATGCTCGGCGCTATTTGTAAAGAAGAAGGATGAAACCCTGAGGCTGTGCATGGATTACCGGCCGCTCAACGCCGTCACCATCAAGAATAAGTACCCACTGCCCCGTATTGACATCTTGTTTGATCAACTTGTGGGGGCAAGTGTATTCTCAAAGATGGACCTTCGCTCGGGATATCACCAGATCAAGATCCGGGCGGAGGATATCCCGAAGACGGCGTTCTCGACGAGATACGGCTTATACGAATATCTCGTCATGTCCTTTGGTCTCACAAATGCTCCAGCCCATTTCATGTATCTCATGAACTCGGTGTTCATGCCGGAGCTGGACAAGTTCGTGGTAGTGTTCATCGACGATATCTTGGTTTACTCCGAGACAGAAGCCGAGCATGCCGAACACTTACGGATCGTTCTTCAACGATTGCGAGACCACAAGCTTTACGCCAAGTTCAGCAAATGCGAATTTTGGATCAGCCAAGTGCCATTCTTGGGACATATCATCTCAGCTGAAGGCATTGCGGTTGACCCAAGTAAAATCGAGCAAGTGTTGAAATGGAAAGCTCCCACTTCAGTTCATGAAGTCAGAAGCTTCCTCGGGTTAGCGGGATACTACCGGAGATTCATTCCAAGCTTCTCCAAGCTCGCTAAGCCGATGACAGAATTGCTGAAGAAAGGGACAAAATATGTTTGGAACACGGCGTGTGAAGGAGCGTTCCGAACACTGGTGAAGCATCTCACAACAGCCCCGGTATTAGCTCAGCCGGATACAACAAAGCCCTTCGACGTGTATTGTGACGCGTCCGGTATTGGGCTCGGCTGCGTGTTGATGCAGGAAGGACGTGTGGTCGCTTATGGCTCACGCCAACTTCGGAACCATGAGCAGCACTACCCGACTCACGATCTTGAACTTGCTGCCGTGGTGTTGGCGCTGAAAATGTGGAGGCACTATCTCCTGGGGAACTTGGTGCATCTCTACACCGACCACAAGAGCTTGAAATACATTTTCACCCAGAAGGAGCTGAACATGAGGCAGAGGAGGTGGTTAGAACTGATCAAAGATTATGAGATTGAGATCCATTACCACCCCGGCAAGGCGAATGTGGTTGCCGACGCGCTGAGTCGGAAATCGCATGTCCATCACCTCACCATTACACCGGTGGAGGAGGAAGAGCCAAGTTTATACTTGGTTCCTTATGGATTGCTGTACAATCTTGCCCTCATCCCTACTATTAGGGAGGACATCATTGCAGCTCAGAAAACGGATAAAGGCATGGCACATCTCCGGAGACGGATTGACAATGGGGAGATCAAATGTTTCCGGAAAGATGGTGAGGGGACGCTGTGGTTCAATGACCGCATAGTCGTACCCCGAGATATGGAGTTGAGGAAAAAGCTCCTCGATGAAGCTCACTTGTCTAAATACTCCATTCATCCGGGCAGCAACAAAATGTACCAAGATTTGAAAAAGAAATTTTGGTGGACACGGATGAAGCGAGAGGTAGCTAAGTACGTATCCGAGTGCGATACGTGTAGACGAGTGAAAGCTGATCACATGAAGAAATCAGGGCTGTTGCAACCCCTGAAGATCCCGGCATGGAAATGGGAAGATGTGAGCATGGATTTCATTACGGGATTACCCCTAACAGCCAACAAGCATGATTCCATATGGGTAATCGTTGATCGGTTAACCAAGACGGCTCACTTCATTCCGGTAAATACACGTTACAATGCCGGCAAATATGCGGAGCTATACATAGCGAAGATTCTATGCCTATACGGGTTACCCAAGACCATAGTCTCAGATCAAGGTGCATTATTTGTATCTCGCTTTTGGGAGCAGCTACACGCTGCTTTGGGTACTAAACTGATTAGGAGCTACGCCTACCACCCTCAGACAGATGGCCAGACAGAGAGGGTGAATCAAGTTCTGGAGGACATGTTGAGAGCATGTGCCATCCACCATGGTAGGAACTGGGATAATCACCTACCATTGGCGGAATTCTCGTACAACAACGGCTATCAGGCGAGTATCAAGATGGCACCTTACGAAGCTCTCTACGGTCGTAAATGCCGCACCCCACTAAATTGGTGCGAGTCCGGTGAAAGGGTCACATTCGGGGTTGATGTGGTGAACGACGCCGAAGAGCGCGTTCGTACCATTCAAGCCAATTTGAAGGCCGCTCAATCCCGACAGAAGAGCTACGCTGATAAGAGGCGTAGGCCGTTGCACTTTGACGTCGGGGAACACGTGTACCTCCGCGTGTCTTCAATGAAGGGCGTGCACCGGTTCGGTGTGAAGGGGAAGCTCGCTCCCCGTTTCATTGGACCCTATGCTATCACCGAGAAGTGCGGACCAACGGCGTATCGATTGGAGTTACCGGCAGCGCTTGCTGGTGTCCACGATGTTTTCCATGTTTCGCAACTGCGGAAATGCTTGAAGCATACAGCTGCTGTTCCTATCGAAGACATTGGCGAGTTGAAGCCGGATTTAACATATGATGAGTATCCGGTGGCCATTATGGAGGAGAAAGCCCGAACCACGCGTAGTAGAACGTTGTGGTTCTACAAAATACTCTGGAGTAACCACACCGCCGAAGAAGCGACGTGGGAGAGCGAGGAGTTCCTTCGCTCAAATTACCCGGAGTTCATGGCTTCTCAAAACGGGTAAGTCCCTATTACCTCGCTATCTCTTCTTTTATAATCTCGGGACGAGATTCTTTTAAGGGGGGAGGGATGTAAAAGCACAAGAAAAGGGACATGCAAAAACTTTTCTTCACCTCACAACACCACAGTTTTTATTGTGGACACCTTAGGAAATGTTGTGAAGAGCATGTAACCTCCATCAAAAGAATGATTAGGGGGGAAAGCCTTCACTTTCACAAAGTAGGGTTTCTACACATGAACATGAGAGGTTGAGCTCACCCCTAGAATTTAAAAAGTCTTGGGAAGGTTCAGTCCAAAGCTCATGCAAATTCAACACTTTTTGAGGCACTTTTGGGTTATTTCAAAAGGAGGCCAATTTGAATGTAAATTCAAATTGCAGCAACTTTCATCACCCAAATTCAAAAGTTAGCTCCATATCTATGCTCAGCACATTTTTCTGAGTAAACCCACCAATTTTCATCTCCATTGGAGCTCATCTTGTCAAGAGCTAAATTTGCAAGAATTCAAAACTGAATTTGAATTTCAGTTTAAATATGAAGCAAATTTAACCAAACAAAGTTTGAATTTGAGAACTCAAATTCAAACCAATACTTGGAGGCTAAGTCTCTCATTAAATGGAGAGTAGCTGAGATATTTGCAGCAGAATTTGGAAAAAGAGATTAGGGGGAGAGGGGGCCCACAAGTCAGTGGGAGGACTGTTCTCCAAACCGAGCGTGGCCTGTTCTCCCCGACGCCGGTCGAACACAGGCCGCCAGCTCCTGCTCCCGCGCCCGAGAGGGAGGGACACCGCACGAGCCAGCGCGCCGTGGAGGACCGACTGCAGCGGCGGTAACACGCACGGCCACGTGAAGATCATCACTGCTCCCGTGCCTCGCGCTGACCGACCCGACTGCCGCCGACCGACTTCCCGTGAGGATTCAGCCGAGCTCTCGCGTGCAGCACCCCCCCTAGCCAAAAACCACACCAGCTACTCGCCCTCTACCTCCTCTGGCCGAAGACAATCGAGTTTAGCTGCCCAGAACCTAGCCCGGAGACTATCGGCGGTGACCGAGAAGAACAGCCGGCACGGGCTCACCGTGGGCATCTCGAACCCGAGGCTTTCCTGGCCGAGCTAGGACACTCAGAGACGCGCCGGATAGTCACGCTGCTACTAGCCAAGCCACAGCCCCGACGGTGGACCATCGAGCGTCAATCTGACGTTTTTCTCCCGGCACATCCACTCGGACCTCCGGGTAAGAATCCATCGAATTCATCCTTAATCTTCGTTCTTAGGCCACCAAATCGTGCACACAGGACCTAGACTGGCTAGCGGTCAATTTCTCTTCGCAACCCTAGCTAGAAAACTGACACAGTGCGGGGTATTGCATGTCGTTCCACGCTCAAATGCGCGGCAGGAGTCGGGCGCACGGTGAGAACTCCTCTGGAGGTGTTGCCATGCGCTGGCCTTTACTTTCCGAGTTTCCCTAGCACCCACTGGTGCTCTAGAACGGATGGGCTGAGTCGTTGGCAGGCTAGGACCACCGGGCGACGATGCCGATCGTTCCCCGAGGCCGCCGCACGCTGCCGGCACCGTTCCGATCCTCTAGCGCCTAAACCGAGCCCACAAGCATGTTTCCCGACCCCATAAACCCCCAGGCGGCGAGCCTCCGGCCGGGAGATGGCCGGAGACACTCAGCCGGGGAGGCGCCGCCTCGGTCCGGCGAGGTTAGCGCGCACGCGGGAAGGAGGGCTCAGAGGAAGAAGAAGGGTGGGGCAGGCCCACCAGTCAGTGAGGGCGAGTTTAAAACGGGATCGAATATGGCCAGGATTCCGTGTGGCTGTGCACAGGAAAACCCAGTAACCCTGTGTGTTCTCGCTTCTCACTGGCTGCGATTTAAAGAGTGGGCCCAGGTTATTTTCCAATAGTAAAACAATTCCAGTGTCCACTCAAACTTTAGAAATCCATAACCTTTGCTAGGAAGCTCCAAATTTAGTGATTCAAATTGGGTTGGATTCATCTTGTCTAGCTCTGTCCAGATATACAATCCAATTTGTATGAAACCCATTAATTAAATCTGGAAAATCCTTTAAAGCTTTTCAGCAAAAGAATTTTATAGGGAGTTTGGTTCATCCAAAAATCCCCAAATTTTGCCAGAATGTTCTTTAGGACATTAGTAAACCCCTGTAAAAGTTTCAGACCATTTGGAGTTGATTTGGTCAGAGCAATTCAAATTGGAAGGTGCTGTGTTCATTTGAATACAGAAACATTTTCAGAGAATTTCCAAAACTTGGAAATTCAATTCTGGGCAAACCTTGACTCCAAAAATGCTAGGAAAATTCATGCAAACTCTAGGAGCTATAATTGAAATTGTAGTTCACTAAGTTGGGTATGAACAGGGGTATTACCTCAGAATAAATTCTTCCTTGCTGAATTGCCAAGAGAATTATTCTGAGCAAACCACTTCATGAAAAGTGCTAATGTTTGGTCCAGAGAGTTTTCTTGTGACAAGGAACTCACACGAAAATTCTCAGCTCCATTGGAGCTCTAGATCACCCCTGTCCTGTTTACCCACTTAAGGGATTAAGATGGAAAAGGGGGAAAACCATTTAGCATTTAACCATGTGATTAAGTCCAAGCCAAACCACCAACACCAGTTCATCTTTAAATTCTTAAACAAAGTTCCAGGTGTTAGAGGCTGGTTATTAGAACTAATAGTAGAAGTCTTACTCTAAAACTCACATTGGCATCTAAATTAACATGTAGTATTTCATTAACGTGTAGCCGTTGAAGAAGAGACTCCGGAAGTGCTGGACTTCCTTCTTCCGGACGAGGAACTAACTACTGACCAGCAGCAACAAGGCAAGCCCCGGTTTGCATTAACCTTTTTATAAGTTTTCTTTTGTTTACATGAGTCATGTGAAGTATGATTGTGCATTAGGTGTAGGATGAATGGAACCCCACTTGCATAACCAAAGGTTCCTAAAAGAGTGAGGGTAGTGTCTAAGACCTCGAGTCTACCGGCTATGCTTAATAAGTCATAGGACTTCGGTACAAGTCGAGTAGTTGGAATCTACTCGCGAGATAGGCTTGGGACACACGGGTTCGGTTGAGTGATGTGAGATCATTTTAGTAATGAAAATGAGACTAGGCAGGGGCTAGGGCGCAGCAAGAGGGAGTCTTGTGTGCGCAGCCCTGCCCGTGTCGATTGAGGACCGATCCGTGTGCGGCCCTGCTGAACAAGTATTGAACGTACCGAAGGCATATCGGATATATGGGCCCCGATAAACCGATGTAGCCTAAACCTCCGGGCGTCGAGGCATAGCACACCGATTTATAGGTGTAGGTTGAGGGCAGCAAGGTGGAAATCTGCCAACGGGCATAGAGAGATGCTCCGTGTGGGGAACCTCCTGCTCGTTTTGGTGCGACCGGTTCGACGCTTGGGCTGTTGGGTGAAAGGTTGTCCCGTACGGCATCGAGTGAGCGTGCTGTGCAGCTCCACGGGTGGGCGTACGTGACGTGCTCTTTGGGTTTTCCCTGCAGGTGTATATCGAGTCGATTCGCCGTCCCTCGCGGTGACGAGTACCGCTTGTTCACTGCGTCGTAACGTAGATTAATGGATGAAACATGTTGATTCAATATTGCTGGTTGATATAATTGTATTGCTACATGTGTGCCACCAAATACTGCTTACTAAATTTCAGATTTCATGAACTGTTAACTTGTTGCTAAAAGATGAACTAAGGATGAACTTGTAGGCGTGTTGTTTTGCTGAAATGCTACCAACCTATGTCTTGGTATACCTCATGTAGAGTTTCATGCTTAGGTGAGTCGGTTAAGCCTTGCTGAGCCTTCGTGCTCATGGTTGCTGCTTAAGTGTTTTTCAGGTGAGGAGCCACCCACGGACTCGGAGTACGAGTCCACCGGCGAGGGTTACCCTCCGTCGGGGACCACGGCTGAGTGGGAGCCGTACACGCTGCGCTGAGCTGAGGAGTGCAGCTAGTGTGGGTTGCCCTAGGGCTGGGCAACCGACTTTTGCTAGATAGGCGGGCGTGAGTTGTATAAAAGAAACTTCCGCTGTGTAATAAAAACCCTAGTTTGTAACTGAGAAGTGTACTATTTTGTACATTCAGTTTGTGTTTCCCGTGTAATATAATGTGTTCTTATGACGTGTGCTGTCGGGTGTCGCATCGCGCGGCACCACCATCTGCGATCCTGAATGAGCGGATTCCGGTCCGCCACACGCAAGCTCTCAACATGTCTTCCAAAATTTGGTTTGTCCTCTCAGTTTGCCCGTCGGTTTGCGGGTGATAAGCGGAGCTGAAATTCAGCCTTGTACCCATGGCTTCTTGCAGCTTCTTCCAGAACCTAGAGGTAAATTGAGAACCCCGATCTGAAACTATCCTCGTCGGAACTCCATGGCGACACACGATTTGCTCCATATACAGCTCGGCTAGTTGTGCAACGCGGTACTTGATTCTAACAGGAAGGAAATGGGCTGTTTTCGTCAACCGGTCCACAATAACCAAAATAGAGTCGTAACCTGACTGAGTACATGGCAGTCCGACTATGAAATCCATGCTGATGTCTTCCCACTTTCACTTGGGTACTTTCAATGTCTACAACAATCCAGCGGGTCTTTGATGTTCAGCCTTCACTCGTTGGCACGTGTCGCATAAGGCAACATATTCAGCTATGTCCCTTTTCATACCATCCCACCAACAGCAAGTTTTCAGGTCCTTGTACATCTTTGTACAGCCGGGATGTATGGAATAAGGCGAGTCATGTGCCTCCTTTAATATCGTGTCACGGATGTGCTTCATGTTAGGCACACAAATCTTCTTCCCTAACCAAAGTGTGCCTTTCTCGCCTTCCATGAAATCCTTGTGACGCCCGGTCCCGTAAAACACGGAACCCAGCTAATGCATATGTGTGCCCAGGATGTTCATCACACATACACATGTAATCCACAAACAGAATTCAGAATATAACCACGAATAAATAGTGTTTAAGTACTTTATTACATGAATCTCTAACTTATTCTTGCAGCGGAAGTCTCTAACTTATTCTAGCAGCAGAAGTCTCTAAACGATAGTGGAAGCAACTAAACAGCAGCGGCTCCATCTTCAACTCCATAGGCAAGTTGATGGTAGTTCGCACGCCTAGTACTCCACATGGTCCTCGAAGTACTCTTCTCCTGTTGCTGATGTTTATGTAATAATGCAAGGTTGAGTACATGATGTACTCAGCAAGTGCAGGAAAAGTATGACATGTAGCTTACAGCAAGGTAGGGAATAAAAAGGCTCATTGCAGAAAGCAAAGTTTATTTCACAAACATGATAAAAACAGCAACTATCTTTAAGTGAATTTAATCCCAACATATATTTCAGTAAAACAGCAACATACCTCCTTCATAATTCACCACTTTTCATGTCTCAACCAACCATTAATCTTCTCAACTTTATCTCATGCTCATAATAACCATCTCATGATCATATCCATCTCATAATCATATAACCGAAAACCAAACTCATTGTCATGACTCAACAGTCCCGAAACCAATCCCAATAACCATACCATAACCATAACAAAATAACCATCCCAAGTTTCCATCCCAAATTCCCTTCTAATCATGTGAGTTGGCCAGGCACTTGTGACCGTAAGCACGGCTATCATGATAGTTTTACACTCTGCAGAGGTTGCACCACTTTACTCACAAGTTTCTGATTTCGTCACCCGTTGGCGACTGCAGAACCTCCATTATACCAGTACACAACCGTCGGTGTATGGCCAAGAGATCATAAAATAGCCTTTACAAAGGGGCTACTAGATGTATGGACTCACTAAGGATTCACCAGCAGGCTCGAATTACCATTCTCCTACCTACGGGCCCCCTCTTGTGCCATGCAGTTCCCAGGGCAGTCCTCTCTCGACTCCCATTTCCCGCGACTTCCACGGTCGATAACAATCTAGCAACTTACCTAATTAGTCAGCTAATTCGCACCCATATTTGGCCTTGTGGTGGCACTGTTTTCCTGGCATGTGCTGGCATGAAACGGTCCTTAGATCTACGGCGAGTAAACCACCATCTCATTCTACCACATCCACGAACCAAGCTTGCCTAGATCTCCCCCGATTCTATGCTCATTATTATCATCAAGTTCTCATTATCATTATTCATATAAATGCAGTAGCTAGACATGTTCTATCTCGGCTTCCCGTAATGCTTAAGCTAAGCGAAGCGAAAAGCAAAGACAACCATACCTGACTCATCAACTTTCCCCGCGACAAGGATGGTTAACAAAACTAGTAAACTCCTATAAAAGTGTTTCCCATCAGATTGACTCAAGCACTCACATTTTCGCAAACAAAACAGTTCCAAAATTCATGGGATCAATATGGTCAAGGGGCACTTGCCTTGCTCCTGTGGCTCTTGTTGCTCACGTGTCTCGAAGTCTCAGTGCTGTAGTTCTTCATAGATGGCTTCCTGAGCTTGTCCTTCTACTCACGACCACGCACATACAAAATTATAGCAATCAAACATCATGCACAAACTTTACTCAAGATGCAATGGTGCAAATCCTATGATGCTGTTTTATTAGACCAGTTTGTACGTGTTCTTGCATGTTTTACTGGGCTTACATGGGGTTTTATGGTGAACAAGGGTGTAAGGATCCAGTGTGGATGTGGTGATGATCTTGACTCAAGATCTAGATCGATTCCACCATCAAAAACCGATCAACACGTGATCTGTCCACACGAAACAGCTTCTGTTTGAAGGGAACGAAGAAAACAGATGCGATGAAACCGCGATGAGGTCGTAAGATGGGTACGAAGACCTACCTCACTTCTCTTTGGTGGTGGGGCCTTCCTCCTAGCAATGGCAGCAGCGACGGTGAGGCATGACGGCGCTCATCGGTGGGCTCACCGGTGGGGCTCACCGGCGACTGAACTCCGGCAGGGGGTTCAACTCGGCGAGTTGGGGGCTAGGGCCTCTAAGTTGTCGACTTGGGAAAGGTGTTACGGCCAAGGAGGTTTTCGGGTCTATTTATAAAAGGAAAAGAAAAGTCCTACTCCGACTGGATTTCAAATAAGAGACCTATTCAATTTGTTTTGGATCTTAACAACTTATCTCCAATTTATTTGGTGCGGTAGCAACATGGAAATCATGTCGATTTCCTCAGTACCAGGTATTCCCGTGCGCACAGAAGAAAAACCGCTTAAGGATCTCGTCACCTCCGCAGGGTGAGCTTTGGAGGCGCCACGTTTCCAGCGGGGGCCGGGCCTCCCTTTTCCTCAGAGGCGAGCTCCGGGTGCGCCACGTGTCTGGCGGGCGGGACCTCCCTTCTCCTCAGAGGCGAGCTCCGCGTGCGCCACGTGTCTGGCGGACGGGACCTCCCCTCTCTTCAGAGGCGAGCTCCCCGCGCGCCACGTGTCTGGCAGGGTCAGACCTCCCTCTCCCTCAGAGGCGAGCTCTGGGGGCGCCACGTGTCAGTGCCGGACCTCCCCTCTCCTCAGTGGTGGGCTCGGAGAGTGCCACGTGTCCAGCAGCACCGGACCTCCTTTCTCCTCAGAGACGAGCTCCGAGAGTACCACGTGTCCAGCAGTGTCGGACCTCTGAGGCGAGATCCGAGGGCGACCCGTGTCGCGGGGCCAAACCTCATCCCTTCCGCATGGGTGAGCTCCGAAGGCGCCACGTGGCCAGCAGGCCGTGCGAAGTGTCGACGGTGCTCCTCGGCGAATTGGAATTGGATCATTTCAGCTATCTTTCTCCCATTCCCCACCATTTTTATGATTATTTCTCCCGTTCTATTTCTTTTATAATGTTTCTCTATATGCAATGCATGGATATGAAATTGAGGGTGTTACAAACCTACCCCCCTTAAACTGAATCTCGCCCTCAAGATTCGTTAGAGTAGAGAATAGATGAGGGAATTCTGCCTTGAGGTCTTCCTCACGCTCCCATGTAGCCTCGGCTTCCGTGTGATGGCTCCATTGTACCTTGCACCGTCGGATCACTTTGTTCCTTGTGATCCTTTCCTTCACGTCCAAAATTTGGACAGGGTGCTCTACGTAGGTCAGACCCTCTTGAAGCTCGAGCTCATCCATCGGTACTTGTTCTTCTGGTACTCTCAAGCACTTGTTGAGCTGGGATATGTGAAACACGTCATGCACGTCAGAGAGGTGCGTTGGGAGCTCTAGTTGATAAGATACCTCTCCTCGCTTGCCCAAAAATCTTAAATGGCCCGATGTAGCGAGGTGCTAACTTGCCTTTGACATTGAAACGTCGTTGGCAACGGATAGGTGATACCTTAAGGTACACAAAGTCTCCTACTTCGAAGGTCAACTTTCTTCGCCTATTGTCCGCATAACCTTTTTGTCGTTACTGAGCAGCCTTCAAGTTCTCCCGTATTGTTTGGACTTGCTTCTCGGCGTCTTGCAGCACTTTGGGTCCAAACACTTGGTTCTCTCTGGTCTCATTCCAGAACAGCGGCGTTCTACACCATCTACCATACAATGCTTCGAAAGGTGACATCTTCAAGCTAGCTTGATAGCTGTTGTTGTAGGAGAATTCAGCATACGGCAAGCTCCTATCCCAACTACGCCCATGTTTCAAGGTGCAAGCTCTTAACATGTCCTCCAAAATTTGGTTTGTCCTCTCAGTTTGCCCGTCAGTTTGCGGTTGATAAGCGGAGCTAAAATTTAGCCGTGTACCCATGGCTTCATGCAGCTTCTTCCAGAATCTAGAGGTAATTGAGAACCTCGATCTGAAACTATCTTCTTAGGGACTCCATGGCGACACACGATTTGCTCCATATACAGCTCGGCTAGTTCTACGACGTGGTACATGGTTCTATCAGGAAGGAAATGGGCTGTTTTCGTCAATCGGTCTACAATAACCCAGATGGAGCATAACACGACCGAGTACGTGGTAATCCGACGATGAAATACATTCTGATTTCTTCCCACTTCCACTCGGGTACTTTCAATGGTTGCAACAGTCCAGCGGGTCTTTCATGTTCGGCCTTCACCCGTTGGCACGTGTCGCATAAGGCAACATACTCAGCTATGTCCCTTTTCATACCATCCCACCAATAACAAGTTTTCAGGTCCTTGTACATCTTTCTACTGCTGGGATGTATGGAATAAGGTGAGTCATGTGCCTCCTTTAATATCGCGTCGCGGATGTGCTTCACGTTAGGCACACAAATCCTTTTCCCTAACCAAAGCATACCCTTCTCTTCTTGCTTGAAATCCTTTTCTATGCCTTGTCGGATTCTTTACTTGATTTCCTTGATTTTCTCATCCGTTGCTTGCCCATCTCGTATCTCTTGTTCCAGCAAGGAGTTGAGTTCTATCACTTCCATCTCGTTCAAGAACCCGAGATGTAACCGTTCGAACTCTTTGTGCAGCTCGGGTTGGTAGCTCCAGAACCGTGAGTTGGTGACATGCTCCATTTCGGCTCAACGCATCAGCTACTACATTGGCCTTTCCGGGGTGATAATTGATTCCAACATCATAATCCTTGATGAGTTCCAACCATCGACGTTGCCTCAAATTTAGATCCGTTTGCGTGATTATATACTTGAGGCTTTTGTGATCCGTATAGATCTCACATCGGTGGCGAAGGATATAATGTCTCCAAATCTTCAATGCATGTACCACAGCTGCAAGTTCCAAGTCACGTGTGGGGTAATTCAGCTCGTGTTTCTTTAGTTGCCTCGACGCATAGGCTACCACTTGTCCTTCTTGCATGAGCACACATCCAAGCCCTTGTCTTGATGCGTCACAATATATGTCGAAACTCTTGCTCACATCCGGCAATACCAAAACTGGCGCTGTGGTTAGCCTTTTCTTGAGCTCTTCAAAGCTTTCTTGGCACACTTGTGTCCACTGAAATGCCTTTCCCTTCATTAGCATTTCAGTCATAGGCTTTGCTATTTTGGACAAATCCTTGATGAACCGGCGGTAGTATCCAGCCGTCCCATGGAAACTCCGAATATCTATCACATTCTGCAGTTGGTTCCACTTCAGAACATCTCACACTTTTCCGGGATCAACCTATACTCCTTCCTCAGAGATGATGTGGCCTAGGAATGATATCTCCTTTAGCCAAAATTGACATTTGCTGAGCTTGGCATACAATTGATGATCTTGCAGTTTCTGCAATGTCAATCTCAAATGTTCTTCATGTTCTTCCTTGCTTTTCGAATACACCATGATATCGTCGATAAAAACCACGACGAACTTGTCCAAGTACTCCATGAAGACCTTATTCATGAGGTACATGAAGTATGTGGGTGCATTCGTTAACCCAAAAGACATAACGGTATATTCACACGAACCATACCGTGTTCAAAATGCAGTCTTGGGTATGTCGGAGGGCTTAATCTTCAGCTGGAAGTATCCCGACCGAAGATCATTTTGGGAGAAAATTCGAGCACCCTTCATTTGGTCGAATAGGTCCTCTATATGGGGCAGCGGGTATTTATTCTTGATCGTCACCTCATTGAGAGACCTATAGTCCACACACATCCTTTGGGTCTCATCCTTCTTGTCTACGAAGAGCACGGGGCCCCCCCACGGTGACGAGCTTGGGCGTATAAAACCCTTTTCTAGATGCTCCTGAATTTGCTTCTTAAGTTCCACTAGTTCATTAACGGGCATCATATATAGTCTTTTCGCTATCGGGGCAGTTCCAGGTACTAAATCAACGGCAAATTCAACATCCCTGTCAGGTGGCATACCTGGAAGTTCTTCCGGGAACACATCGGAAAATTCTTGAACCACCGGAATGCTTTCCAATGTTGCTCCTTCGACGTGGTTCAATGCTGCCTTCTCGGGAGCCGGATGGGCTGACTCGAACTCAATACGAGTACCGTGCTCATTTGTCAACTGCACGCTCCTCTCAGCACATTGAATTACTCCGTTGTGCTTGCTTAACCAATCCATTCCAAGTATTATATCAATCCCTTGGGAATTCAAGACGATAAGGTTGGCAAGAAAGTCTGCCCCCTTATTTTAAGGTTTACTTTCGGACATACTATATTAGTCCTCATCTCTCCACCGGGAGAATTAACTAACATAGTGTGTTTCATGTGTGATATGGGCAGATTATACTTGGCAACATACTTGGATGATATGAATGAATGTGATGCTCCGGAATCAAATAAAACAATGGCTGAGTTGGAGTTGGCAAGGAACATACCAATCACGACGTCCTTAGCTTGTTGCGCTTCCTCAGCAGAGACATGATTCACGTTGCCACGAGCGTAGTTCTGCTGCCCATGCTTACCTTGCGTAGCTCCTCCATTCGGCCGTGGGTTCTGCTTTGGTGCGTTGGTCGGCTGTCCAAGGCCTTTCCTCGGGCATTGAATTGCAAAGTGTCCCACCTCTCCGCATGTAAAACATGCCTTGTTGCTCAAGACAGCAGGAACGTTGGGGCGAGGGTGGTTTTGAGCATATGCGCCCAGTTGGGATGGGGCGCAGAAGGCAAAGGCACACGAGGTGCTTGCACAAAAGGACGTTGCTGCGGTGGTGGATTAGGGCGAGGTGGGTTTGCAGGGTGGAAAGTAGAAGCGGACGAGCCATACCGTGGTGCAGCTGGGGGCATGAAACGGGGACGTGCATTGCTCCCTTGTGGCTGGTATGGCATCTTCCTCTTGCCCTCTTGCTCGATATCACGGATCTTGCTCTCAACCACTATAGCTTTGTCAACAAGTTTCTGGAAGCTTGCATAATCGTTGTTGAGCAGCTGAACTTGGATCTCATTGTTCAATCCTCTCATGAACAAGTGTTACTTCCTTCGATCCGAGTTGACGTCTTCTGGAGCATACCTTGAAAGCTGCATGAACTTGTTGAGGTACTCATTCACGCTCTTCTTTCCTTGGCGGAGACCATTGAACTCTTGCCTTTTAAGTATCATGACTCCAGTAGGGACTTAATGAGAGCGGAAACTCTCTTTGAACTCAGCCCAAGTGATAGTCTTCTGGTTGTCATAAGAATTGCAAAGAGCGTCCCACCAGTCAGCGGCTGCTCCCATAAGTTGGAGCGATGCGAAGAGAACTTTCTTCCGATCATTGCACTGAACTATAGCAAGCTTCTTCTCCATGGACTTCAACCAATCATCAGCCTCCATGGGATCATTATCTTGTGCAAAAGTAGGCGGTCGAGTACTCATGAACTCTCCCAATCTGTTGTGAGCCGGTAGTGGTGGCAGTAGTGGTGCAGGAACAGGGTTAGGATTGTTATTGTTGTTGGCTTGCAGCTGACCCAAAGTTTGGATCATATTTTACATGAGCTGGTTCTGCGTAGCCATCAACCGTTCAAGGTTGTTTGCATCAGCCCTAGAGTTAGCATTCTCAGGATCTTCATCGTGGCCATCCTCTTGTCGTTCATGGTTGCCACGGACGTTTCTCCTTTGACGGTTGGCGTTTCCCTCACCATCTGTGAGAGAGAGTTGGGTAGAATAGAAAAGAGAAGTTTAGGTTGATAGCCCATCTATATGCATCAAGGTGTATGAACTAAATATCTTCTTCTATTAATATCAGCCTATACGAGGTTGTGAACACATGCCAAAACGTCTCACATCTCTCTACTATATGTGGATGTGGATATTCGTAGAAGTGTCCCACAACTCACACTCAAGCACACAAACACAAGCAATCGACACTAAAATTCAACACACCACTCCTATTCAAGCTACTATGATTTAGTGTTCCTATTACAGCTTATTCAATGGGGATCCTAAACTTAATCATGTGAACTGGTGCTGTTGCCGCCGTGTGACAGGGGTGGTCCATCGGACACCCACTACAGGGATACGACGGACTTACGACGGCTAAGGCCGTCGTAATTAAGTCATAAACCGTCGTAAGTTAGCTACTTACGATGGTATTTCGTTACTTACGACGGTATAAAGCCAAGGTAATTATTATATCGTAAATAAACTAACTTACGACAGCTACCGTCGTAAATAAAGTAACTTACGATGGCATCGCGCCGTCATAAGTAACGGCCCAGGCCACATCGTGGCCCAAGGCACATTCCTTACGATGGTTCTGGTGACCATCGTAAGTAACAGAGGCTAACTTACGATGGTTTTACTGATCGTCGTAAGTAGCAGAAGCTAACTTACGACGGCTTCTGGGCAGTAGCCATCGTAAGTTATGTTTGTAATTTTTTAAAAAAACAGAAATGCACTAACCTGGCTCGATGGCCAGCACACAGAACAAACAGTTACAAAACAGAGTAAACAGTCATAAAACAGTTCATACAACAGTTCATATGCATCACACACAACAGAAACGACAAATGGGCTACACACTACCCCCTCGGCTACCTCCAGAGCCACAGAAATCATCTCCACGCGTCTCTCTTGGAACCGGTAGCTATGGCGATGGAGTAGAGGCCTCCGTTGCCGAACCCAGCAAAACACATGAGTAGTTACGACGGTTTGGATTCAGATATCAATGTCTTTCTCTTTTTTCTCACTCTCTTCCTCTCTCTATACTTTTAATCATCTCTCCCACTCTGTTCCTCTATCTCTGTACTATTCATCCCCTCTTTATGTAAGTCTCACTCACACCCTCTCTCGCACTATCTCTTTCCCTCTAGTGCAACACTCCATCTCTCCATCTCACTCTCACTCTCTCTCTCTCTCTCTCACTCCCTCTCTCCCTTCTGTACCACTCTACATCTCCCTCTCTCCTTATGTTAGATGAAAAATACAATATTAAAGAGTTTATTACCTGTGCCGAGGCACCTGGGCTGCAGGATCCTGTGACGGGGTCACCTGTGGCGGCTGCCACGCAGGAATCGTGATTTGTTGGCTGTTCTGTCGAACTAAGGCCTATAATTGGAAAATATTAGAGCATATGTATTACTGAAATGTTATGAATGTAAACTACAGTAATTGAAATTACTTACCTCCATCGCTGCCTGCATCTGGGCCATGTAGTTAGCTTGGTACTCCTGGATGGCCCTCGTCCTGTCGAGCTCCTCCTGGGTCCGCGTCAGCCTCTCCTGCATGGAACGGAACTCCATGTCCCTCTGCGAGAGACGGCCACTCGACGGCCCAACCGACGAAGTCTGCGTCGATGAAGTGCCTCTCGCAGGTCGCGCCGACCTCGAGTCGACAACTCCATCGAAAATGGAAAACCTACAAAAGAAAGAAAAATAATAAGTAAAAGAAGGAAGAGTGAAAAACCTAAATCAAAGAAACCAACTCACCGGCCATGGGCCTTCCCGCCGCCGCTTGCATACATGGCTTGAGGATCGATTGGCGCGTTTTCCCAATCATACCCTTCACCATATATTTTGACGACTTCCTGCCTGTACTTTCCTAAAAACATAGAAATGGTGTTAGTGTGTCAATAATAATAATAGTTATAATTAAATTGAATAATTCTGAAAACTCACCAATCGATCGGTCGCGACCTGACTGCACTGCCCTGCTGCGACGGGTCACTTCCCCTGTGACCTCTCTTCCAAACCTGGGTCGTGCTAGGCTCCTGGTCAGTCTTCGCTCCAGTAGAAGCGTGTTAGTAGGATAAATATGTTATGAACACATAAACGAACATATAATACACTTACCATTCATTTAGCCAAACGCAAATGACTATCGGCGCCATAGGTGTGCTTCCCGTCGGACCCTCTGCATCCTCGAGCACTCATGGACTTAGCTTTGAAGTCATCGCTAGCCCAATACCGACAGAGAGCTCGGTATGCGTCAGGTTGACCCTCTAACCAGGAAATACTAACCTGCACATATTTAGCATATCATTAACTGTTAACATAAGTAACTATTGAGTTTTTTTAACAATTAGAACTTACCTCTGTGTATTGATCCTATGTCAAGTACGTGTCGGAGTCCCTTCTAAAGGGACCCCGTTCCTGCTGCGGCTGATGCCGTTTCTGGTAGTCGTTAACGGCCTGTATGAGGGCGTACGACAACGCCTGCGTCACGAGCTTCCGAGTGTTTGTGTGGAACACGAGTGTCGCGTGCTCCATCATGCTCTCGCTCGTTTCCTCTAACTGGTACCCCAGCTTTAAGAAAACAAACATTTAATCAATATGCATTAGCAATTTAAAGGAGTTGAAGAATGTAAACATTTAAACTTACCATAAAATTGTTTCACACGGCCCCCTGAAGAGTGTCGTGCACCTCGTGTGAGACACGAGCGTAGTCGTCCCACGATAAAGCAGGGACACCGTCGATGACACCGGGATAGTGCAAATGCACTAAAGCCCCGATGAGACCGTTAACCTACCTGTGGTGTCCCTGGCCCGTGAACGAACAGTCGTACCAAGATCTGCAAAATTTGTTATCTCAGTAAGTATTTGTAGACATCATGAAATATGTTCCAATTACATGATTTTTTTACCTATCTGCAACTGGACGAATAGTGACCCGCTCACGAGGAACAGGAGGAGGAGCCGCAAAGTGGGTCCTCCTCGTACGTCGCCTCTGCGCGGGCACCAAGTCCGGTGACCCGGAAGGCTGGTCACCACTAGAGCGCGAAGGCTCCACGCTCACCGGCTCCGAGGATAGGGTAACCGGCTCCGAGGGCTGGCTAGCCTGTGGCGGCGCCCTAACCTCTGACTCTGATAAGAATAAATTATTTATAAGTGCAATTTAAAATAACGTGATTGACAACTGAAATTTACCTCTGTGCGCTGTAATGCTAGAGCTCGGCCAGCAAAGTCTGGTAGGTGCCTCATCAGCTAAGAGCGTCTGCTCGCACCTGAAGAGCTACCTGAGAACAGGTCCCGTGACCGACTGAGGAACTCTCGTGCCCCCTTCTTCCCGCCCCCTTTGATGACGACATCCTGTTGCAAGGAATAATTGATAAATATGCTAAGATAATATATACAAAGTTCATGTTAAGTTAGTGAAGAAAACGTTACATCATCAATTTCAAAATTCATCAATATCACGATCATGTACCCTACTCTTTAAGCCAGACCATCGATCTTCTTTCGTGAGCGTCTGAACAGGATTTCGTTTCCGTTTACGCATATCAGAAGTCTCCACATCTTGAGCGTCTCCAACTAAGTCATCGGGTCCTACATCACGCTCGATGATAAATGAGTCTGGCAACTCTTCTTCTTGGTAAACCTAGTCAACCTCATCAGTATCATGGTAACCATCATCTCTTGGAGTGTATAACCACTCACGAGGATTAACCTTATGTACAACCCACCAAGCTTTGAGTTTTTTGTATGGATAAGATAGATAATACACTTGCTCCACTTGGTGTGCAAGAACAAATGAATCATATCCTCGTAGCCGTTTGTTGTGTTTGACTTCCACCATGCCAAATTGGTTTAGTCGAGTTCCATGATTGTATCATACCAATCATAGTCAAAGAATACTGCTCGAAGATCCTTATTCCCGGCAAAAGCAAATTCAAGGATTTTATTAATGATTCCATAATAATTAGTTTCATGTCCTAGAGAGTCGACTGCCCTCGTCACTCCGGTATTAGATGTTGCCGCGAGAGGACGAAGAGATTCAAATTGAGTTGTACGGAATCGGTAGCCATTGACATCATATCGACCGTAGCTCCTAACTTTAATCGATAGTTGTATGGAAGTCTTCATGGACGTCGGCATCTTTCATGCACTGTTATAAGAAAACTTTGTAAATACTCGTAAGTTATAAGAATACTTTGTAAATATTGCTAAGTTAACGAGAAAATGTTACATGATCTCGAAACCAGTATAGGAAATTAGGTCCTCCGGTTATTCCTTCCCGTCACATCACTTCTACTTGTTTGCTCGTAGATTGATGCCTATGTGTCCAATTTTGCTTGTGGAATTCACTGTATGAAAAGAAAACTTTTTAGAATAGATGTGTTACAAAATACACCGATTAGTATAAATGTAAGACAAACACTTACTCGAAATATTTGTCCATCTCATCTATATTCGCATACATGTAAAGGAAAGCAGCACTCCTTTCTTCTGCGGTAGAGTTGTAGGAAGTGGAACTACCAACAGTAGTGCCTCTTGTTGCAAAAATAGAGAGATCGCTACAAGGAGGTTGCTCATCCATATTGTACCGCATTGCCGAAGTGTTGACATTGTTTTCCTCTGCAAAGTAAACACTTCAAAAGTATCCTACTTCTTTAAGAGTAAATGCTTCGGCGATGCATCCTTCTACCTTTGCCCTGCTACGAACCATTGGTTTCAGATATCTTAGTGCTCTTTCAATATGATACATCCAACTATATTGCACGGGACCTCCAACTTTAGCTTCAAATGGAAGATGGATGAGGAGATGTTGCATTGGATTGAAGAACCCTGGAGGAAAAAAATTCCATCTTACACAATAGTATCGGTATCTCCTTCTCCAATTTACGCATCATCTCTATCGTGATTTCTTTTGCACAGAGCTGTCTATAGAAGTGACTAAGCTCGGCTAGCACCTTCCACACCGCATCATCAAAATAGCCCCGAAACATAACAGGTAGAAGTCTTTCCATAATTATGTGATAATCATGACTCTTCAACCCTGTCAGCTTTCCTGTTTTGATATTCACGGTTCGTTTCAGACTAGCTGCGTAACTATCTAGGAATTTCAAAATTTTCAACCATTTGAGTACTTCTTTCTTTTCTTTAGGTCGAAGACAGGAAGAAGCACGTGGTTTAGCACCACTTTCAGAGAGCTCAAGAGTTGGACGGTTACAAAGCTCTACCAGGTCCTTTCGAGCCTTTATATTGTCTTTCGTTTTGCCCGTCATGTCCATGCATGTGCTTATAATACATTCGGCCATATTACGCTCTTCATGCAGTACATCAACATTATGCATTAGTATCAACGACTTCACATATGGTAGCTCCCATAGTCCACATATATGAGTCCAATTGTGATCCTCTCTGTGACCGATAAAACCATGAAGTCCTTTATCTGGCACCAGTTTGTCCAGCATATCAGATATTTCAGATAAGTTTATACGTTTCGGTGGCCCTTTAGTGACAAAGGTGTCTTTTTTAAAGACATTCCTCTGTTGCCTAAACATGTGATTCGGAGGCAGCCAACGTCTGTGACAATCGAATTAGCATATCTTTCCTCCATGAGTAAGTCAAAAACAGTCCGTGTCAGAAGCACATACTGGACACGTCAAACGACCGTGAGTGCTCCATCCAGAAAACATACCGTATGCCGGGAAATCATGGACGGACCACAAATAAGCAGCTCGAAGGTTGAATTTCTGCTTTTTGTAACAGTCATATGCTTCGACTCCTGTCCACAACATTTTCAATTCTTCGATCAGCGGTTTCAACATCACGTTGAGACATGGCCCAGGATGATCTGGCCCAGGTATTATGAGGCTAAGGAACATGAACTCGTACTTCATGCAAAGAGCTGGTGGTAGGTTGTACGGAATGACAAAGACGGGCCAACAGGAGTATGGTGTGGCGTTTGTACTGAACGGCGAGAATCCATCTGTCGCCAACCCGATGCGAACATTTCTCGCATCACGATTGAAGTCTGGATCGAACCGGTCAAGCGTCTTCCATGCCTCACCGTCGGCCGGGTGTATCATGACTGCATTGTTCTCACGTACACCTTCCTTGTGCCATCTCATGTGTCTGGCCGTTCTTTTTGATAGAAACAACCGCTTCAACCGAGGTGTCACGGGTAAGTAACGAAGTTGCTTACGTGCGACTTCTGTCATCACATTATCACCATCGTTATTAACAGCTTCGACAAACCTTGATTCACCACATTTTAAGCATTTCTCCTCTTTTGCATGCTCTTTCCAGAAAAGCATGCAATTATCTGGACACACATCAATCTTCTCATATTTCATACCAAGACCGGAAAGCAATTTCTTCGCCTGATACATATCTTTAGGTACTTTATGAGGCTGTGGAAGGATGTCGCTGATCAGTTTGATGAGGTCATTGTAGCAGTTATTAGAAAAGAAGTACTTAGACTTAATTTCCATAAGTCTAGTCATGAAAGTGAGGAGGGTCACTTTAGTGTGTTCATGCAGCGGCTCTTGTGAAGCTTTGAGAAGCTTGAAGAACGCTTCAACCTCCATTGTAGGAGGATCCTCCGTAAACTCTTGTTGTATAGCTTCAAGCATCTCATCCATCCTATCAACCCCCGTGTTATCATCATTTTCCTCTTCCACTTCTTATACAGTTTCAGAAGTTGTCTCGCTGTGGAAGGTCCACACTTCATAATGTGGCATGTAACCGTTTCGACACAAGTGTATCAAGACCGTCATTTTGTCCAAAAACTGGGTATCCGACATTTCGTACATGGGCACCGCACCTTATCGATCATTGACAATGAAAAAGCTCGATCTACAAAAGCATCTGTCTTGGCGAACCAATCATCCGAGTGACCACCAGAACTATTCTTCCAACCGATATACATCCAACTACGGTCCTCACCCATATTTGAATCTATAGTTTAATGTCAAGGAAATTATAGTTACTTTATAATTTATTTATGTCACGACCCTACATCTATTGGAAAGTATAGGTCCTAAACCCACCCAAGAGTGACCGAGCGGAGCGTGCTCATGACGAGACGCGTGGTCTGGATCCGAACGAAATTTCGGCACCATAACCCCGCTGTTCTCCACTGCACGCCCGAAAATGGTGCAGCAGAGAACAACAGGGTTATGTCATCAAAATCTCGTCTAGATCTAAACCCGCGTCTCATCACATCCACGCCTCCTCTTCCAGGCTGTCAAAAAATAGACAATTCCGAACCTACACGACTCACATGCGTAACACATGTGAGACGGGCCGGTTCGAAATGGGTGACACATATTGTATAGGTTTATGTCAATCTTTCATTTTTGAGTCAAGAGAGAGAAGGAAAGAACGAGATAGAGAAGGAAAGAACGAGAGAGATAGAGAAGTGGGTCAGCCGTCCTAAGTTATGCTCCAAGAGGCGGCGTGGCGGGGCGGCGGTGGCGGCGGCAGGGCGGCAGCGCGATGGCAGGGCGGGGCAGAGGCGGCACGGCTCGGCAAGATCGAGGCGGAGCGGTGGAGGCAGCAGTCGGAGGGTTGCGCGCGTGAGTGGGTCACGCGCGCGGCCTGCGAGATGTAGGGTTATGTTTTTTATTTACGACGGCTTCTTAACATACGACGGTTTAGGTTTTAGTTGTCGTGAATAGTGATTAAATTCCAACGGTTTACTTTCTTACGATGGCCAAGGTTCCGACCGTCGTAAGTTATACATTAAATTCCATCGGCCAAGGTTTCAACCGTCGTACCAACGGCGCATCTTAATCGAAACCACACGTTTCTCAACGGTTGTCTCGACGGCGGCCATGGCCATGGCCATTGACCTTTAAATGCCCCGTGTCAGGCCATATATGGGTTGTGTCCGACTGAGTCGGCCCAAAGCCCGTTTATACACTCAAGCAATCAAATTAAACTAAGATTAATAACTTAATACTCAACTAAACAAAAATTAAGTAATCTAATTAAGTAATAAATAAAATAAATAACTGAACCAATTAATAAAAAACTAAATGAAATAAATTACTTACTAAATTAACTAAATTAATTACTAAATGAAATAAAATAAACTAAATTACTTAGTAAATGAACCAAATAAACTAAATTAATTAAATTAATTCCTAAACAAACTAAATTAATTAGTAAATAAAACGTACCTCGAAGTGGCGGCGAAGCGGGGTGGGCTTAAGGCCTAGAGGCGGCGGCGTGGGCGGGGGAGCGCGGGACGGCGCAAGAGGCGTGGGAGGCGGTGGACCTCAGGGCGGCCCGCAGCATGGGCGGCGTGGGGGGCCGGGGGACCTCGGGGGCGGCGCGTAGCAGGGGCGGCGCGGGGGGCCGAGGGACCTCGGCGGCGGCGGCGGCGCTGCCAGCGGCGCGGGGCGTGGCAGCAGCGGCACGGGGCGGCGGCAGTAGTGGCGCGGGGCGGCGGAAGCAGCGGCGCGGGGCGGTGGCGGCGGCGCTGGGGCAGCAGCGATGCAGGGCGGAGGCGCGGGGCGGCGGCAGGCTCGGGCTCGGGCTGAATGAACCCGAGCCCAGACCGGGGCGGCGGTTAAAACCTGCAACTTACGACGGCTGTAACCTAAGCTGTCGTAAGTAACTCTTAGTTTACGACAGCTCTTTAACTTAAGACGGCTTAGGGATACAGCCGTGGTAACTTACGACGGTCCCTTAACTTACGATGGCCATGGGCCTAAGGCCATCCTAAGTTAGTTTACTTATGACGGTCGCTGTGCGCTGTCATAAGTTAGGTTACTTACAACAGCTAGCCGTCGTAAATAACTTGGCCGTCGTAATGTGTTAGGTTTCCTGTAGTGACCTCAATGGGGTTAAGTGCACTGCCACGTGGTGGTGAACGAGTACTCGTGCTCCGGATCACCGGCATCTATAAATAGGACATGAAAATTTTTTGAGGAGAAAACAACTCCAAAACTTCAGAAGCTATGGAGTAAGAAGCAAAGGTGTTGCTGTCCGAAGAAGAGAAAAGAGGGGCTGAAAATAGCACTTTGCGGCGGCTGAATTGACAAGGAAGTGCAGCAGCAAGCAATTTTCAAAAATAGAAGTTTAGAGGAGTGTTCCTATGTGTTCTAGAGTGTCTATTCTACCTAGGCTTGCGTCCTAAGGTCAACGTGGCTCTGATACCAATCTGTGACGCCCGGTCCCGTAAAACACGGAACCCAGCTAATGCATATGTGTGCCCAGGATGTTCATCACACATACACATGTAATCCACAAACTGAATTCAGAATATAAGCACGAATAAATATTGTTTAAGTACTTTATTACATGAATCTCTAACTTATTCTTGCAGCGGGAGTCTCTAACTTATTCTAGCAGCGGAAGTCTCTAA
Organism: Neostapfia colusana; assembly: GCA_030760725.1. NCBI lineage: Eukaryota > Viridiplantae > Streptophyta > Magnoliopsida > Poales > Poaceae > Neostapfia > Neostapfia colusana. Next base: position 32,701,831 of record JASWHV010000009.1, on the reverse strand, counting down.
ACGATAGCGGAAGCAACTACACAGCAGCGGCACCATCTTCAACTCCACAAGCAAGTTGACGGTAGTTCGCACGCCTAGTACTCCACATGGTCTTCGAAGTACTCTTCTCCTGTTGCTAATGTTTATGTAATAATGCAAGGTTGAGTACATGATGTACTCAGCATGTGCGGAAAAAGTATGACATGTAGCTTACAACAAGGTAGGGAATAAAAAGGCTCATTGCAGAAAGCAAAGTTTATTTCATAAACAGGATAGAAACAGCAACTATCTTTAAGTGAATTTAATCCCAACATATATTTAAGTAAAACAGCAACATACCTCCTTCATAATTCACCACTTTTCATGTCTCAACCAACCATTAATCTTCTCAACTTTATCTCATGCTCATAATAACCATCTCATGTTCATACCCATCTCATAATCATATAACCGAAATCCAAACTCATTGTCATGACTCAACAGTCCCGAAACCAATCCCAATAACCATACCATAACCATAACCAAATAACCATCCCAAATTTCCATTCTAATCATGTGAGTTGGCCAGTCGCTTGTGACCGTAAGCACGGCTATCATGATAGTTTTACACTCTGCAGAGGTGACACCACTTTACCCACAAGTTTGTGATTTCGTCTCCCATCGGCGACTGCAAAACCTCCATTATATCAGTACACAACCGTCGGTATATGTCCAAGAGATCACAAAATAGCCTTTACAAAGAAGCTACTAGATATATGGACTCACTAAGGTTTCACCAGCAGGCTCGAATCACCATTATCGCACCTACGGGCCCCCTCTTGTGCCATGCAGTTCCCAGGGCAGTCCTCTCGACTCCCATTCCCCGCGCCTTCCACGGTCCATAACAATCTAGCAACTTACCTAATTAGTCAGCTAAGCCGCACCCATATTTGGCCTTGTGGTGGCACTGTTTTTCTGGCATGTGCTGGCATGAACCGGTCCTTAGATCTACGGCAAGTAAACCACCATCTCATTCTACCACATCCACGAACCAAGCTTGCCTAGATCTCCCCCAATTCTATGCTCATTATTATCATCAAGTTCTCATTATTATTATTCATATGAGTGCAGTAGCTAGACATGTTCTATCTCGGATTCCCGTAACCCGTAAGCTAAGTGAAGCGAAAAGCAAAGACAACCATACCCGACTTATCAAATTTCCCGGCGACAAGGATGGTTAACAAAACTAGTAAACTCCTATAAAAGGGTTTCTCATCAGGTTGACTCAAGCACTCACGTTTTCGCAAACAAAACAGTTCCAAAAAACATGGGATCAATATTGTCAAGGGGCACTTGCCTTGCTCCTGTGGCTCTTGTTGCTCACGTGTCTCGAAGTCTCGGTGCTGTAGTTCTTCGTAGATGGCTTCCGAAGCTTGTCCTTCTACTCACGACCACGCACATACAAAATTATAGCAATCAAACATCATGCACAAACTTTACTCAAGATGCAATGGTGCAAATCCTATGATGCTGTTTTATTAGACCAGTTTGTACGTGTTCTTGCATGTTTTACTAGGCTTGCATGGGATTTTATGGTGAACAAGGGTGTAAGGATCCAGTATGGATGTGGTGATGATCTTGACTCAAGATCCAGATCAATTCCACCGTCAAAAACCGATCAACACGTGATCTGTCCACATGAACCAGCTTCTGTTTGAAGGGAACGAAGAAAACAGATGCGAAGAAACCGCGATGAGGTCGTACGATGGGTACGAAGACCTACCTCACTTCTCTTTGGTGGAGGGGCCTTCCTCCTAGCAATGGCAGCAGTGACGGCGAGGCACGACGGCGCTCATCGGCGGGCTCACCGGCGGGGCTCACCGGCGACTGAAATCCAGCAGGGGGTTCAACTCGGAGAGTTGGGGGCTAGGGCCTCTAAGTTGTTGACTTGGGAAAGGTGTTACGGCCAAGGAGGTTTTCGGGTTCTATTTATAAAAGGAAAAGAAGAGTCCTACTCTGATTGGATTTCAAATAAGAGTCCTATTCAATTTGTTTTGGATCTTAACAACTAATCTCCAATTGATTTGGTGCGGTAGCAACGTGCAAATCGTGTCGGTTTCCTCAGTACCGGGTATTCCCGCGCGCACAGGAGAAAAACCACTTAAGGATCTCGTCACCTCCGCAGGGTGTGCTCTGGAGGCACCATGTGTCCAGCGCGGGCTGGGCATCCCTTTTCCTCAGAGGCGAGCTCTGGGTGCGCCACGTGTCTGGCGGGCGGGACCTCCCTTCTCCTCCAAGGCGAGCTCCACGTGCGCCACGTGTCTGGCGGGCGGGACCTCCCCTCTATTCAGAGGCGAGCTCCGCGTGTGCCATGTGTCTGGCGAGGTCGGACCTCCCTCTCACTAAGAGGCAAGCTCTGGGGGCGCCATGTGTCAGTGTCGGACCTCCCCTCTCCTCGGAGGTGGTCTCCAAGAGTGCCACGTGTCCAGCAGCGCCGGACCTCCTTTCTCCTCAGTGACGAGCTCCGAGAGTGCCACATGTTCAGCAGTGTCGGAGCTCTCGGAGGCGAGCTCCGAGGGCCACCCGTGTCCCGTGGGGCCGAACCTCATCCCTTCCGCAGGGGTGAGCTTCGCGGGCGCCACGTGTCCCGCGGTGCTGGACCTCGCTCCCTCCGCACGGGCAAGCTCCGAAGGCGCCACGTGGCCAGCAGGCCGCGGGAAGTGTCGACGGCGCTCCTCGGCAAATTGGAATTGGCTCTTTTCAGCTATCTTTCTCCCATTCCCCACCATTTTTATGAATTTTCTCCCGTTCTACATCTTTTATAATGTTTCTCTATTTGCAATGCATGGATATGGAATTGAGGGTGTTACAATCCTTTTCTATGCCTTGTAAGATTCTTTCCTTGATTTCCTCATCCGTTGCTTGGCCATCTCGTATCTCTTGTTCCAGCGAGGAGTTCAGTTCTATCACCTCCATCTCGTTCAAGAACCCGAGATGTAACTGTTTGAACTCCTTGCGCAACTCAGCAGCTCCCGAACCGTGAGTTGGTGACATGCTCTCTTTCGGCTCAACGCATCGGCTACTACATTGGCCTTTACGGGGTGATAGTTGATTCCAACATCATAATCCTTAATGAGTTCCAACCATTGAAAAAAAGGGCATACCCAGTGCTGAAAGCTCCCACACTTTGTGGGGTCTGGGGAAGGGGATTTCTAGGCAGCCCTTCCCTTGCTTATTTTGCAAGGAGGCTGATTCGAACCATTGAAGTTGCCTCAAATTCAGATCCGTTTGCGTAAATATATACTTGAGGCTTTTGTGATCCGTATGGATCTCACATCGGTGTCCAAGGATATAATGCCTCCAAATCTTCAAAGCATGTACCACGGCTGCAAGTTCCAAGTCATGTGCGGGGTAATTCAGCTCAAGTTTTTTAGTTGTCTCGATGCATAGGCTACCACTTGTCCTTCTTGCATGAGCACACATCCAAGCCCTTGTCTTGATGCGTCACAATATATGTCGAAGCTCTTGCTCACATCCGGCAATACCAAAACCGGCGCTGTTGTTAGTCTCTTCTTTAGTTCTTCAAAGCTTTCTTGACACGCTGGTGTCCACTGAAATGCTTTCCACTTCATTAGCAATTCAGTCACAGGCTTGGCTATTTTGGAGAAATCCTTGATGATCCGGCGGTAGTTTCCAGATATCCAAGGAAACTCCAAATATCTCTCACATTCTGCGGTTGGTTCCACTTCAGAACATCTCCCACTTTTCCGGGATCAACCGATACTCCTCCCTCAGAGATGATGTGGCCTAGGAATGATATCTCCTTTATCCAAAATTGACACTTGCTGAACTTAGCATATAATTGATGCTCTCACAGTGTGACACCCTCATTTTGGGGTTCTGCATGTATTCATGTTTCATGTAGAGAAAACATTTTAAAGGAAGTGGGAACAGAAAAAGAATTAAAAAGATAGTCAAAAAGAACAACAATCCAGTTCACAGAGAGCGCCGAAGACAACTTCCGCGGCCCGCTGGCCACGTGGCGTGTTAGGAGCTCATCCCTGCGAAGTGGGGAGAGGTCCTCCGCTAAACTGGCTATGTGGCAGGCTCGGGGCTCATCTCCGCAAAGGGGGAGAGGTCCGACCCTGTGGGACATGTAAAAGTCCCAAAAATGTGTATGAATAAAAACTATGGTTTGAGTTCATATGTGTGGCAATGACATGAAAAATGGGACTTGCAAAAACTTTTCTTCATGCAAAGTAATACATGGATGACTATCCAAAATGAGGCTCACATTTTTATTTAAAAGTGTTGGACCAATAAGGAGTTAAATACCTCTTTGCATGTAAGTTTAAAAAACAGATTTGAAATTCAAAGTTCACACATATGGTGACCCAAAAACTTTGAATTAACATGCAGCCATATAGATGAGTTTTTAGGGAAAAGGTTATCACCACCTTTTCCTTTGTAGTGTGGGCTCAAAAAGAAGGATAAGAGAAACATTTGTAAATTCTAGCCAAATTCAAATTGGTTATACCAATTCAAAATGAATTGGATGGATTCAAATTCTAAACCTAATTTTAAAACTCAGAATTGTGGGAATTAAGAGGATCACTTTGAGAAGATATTTGGGGGGTAGAATGTAGGATGGGACCCACATGGCAGTGAGCTGGAGGCTTAAACTTAACCCGGAAGCAAATGAACTTGGCTTCTGTTCTGCTCGGGCGCCACCGAGGAGTTCCACCGCGCCCCCCGGGGAACTGGACCCGACACCTTCTGCTGCCTCCCCCCCCCACGCGCGGCCATCGAAGGCGGCTTCCTTCGACGTTATCGTGCCCTCAACTGAGCAAAGACCCGATTGCTCTCCTTCCCTCGCGTGAACGCCGCACAGCCGTTCTTCCCTCGTTCGCTCTCGGTCGATCGGGAAACCGGCGGAGACCATCGCGCCCGCTGCCTCCGAGGGGCTAAACACGGAGGCGCAACCGTTGCTCACTTCCCCCGACCCAGAAACCACCAAGTCCCGGCGTTCCCGAGCCCTCAATCAACCATTTCGCGGCGACCTCAAAAGAACCGACGGTCGGCTTCACGTGGACAGCTCTCCACAGAAGCTTCCAAGCCCGATCAAGCACAGCCACAGGAGCATTCTGCTGTGTTACTGCTCTCACCCAAAACTTGGAGCAAATCGTGGAGCGTAGCCGGCGAATTCCGAGGTTTTGCTCCGGCGGCTTCAACCCGAGCATCCGGTATGGAAATCCAAAATTCTCCATTTCTGTTCGTTCTTAGCTCGTCAAACTTTGCACATAGGAGCTGGACTAGCCGGTGGTCATATTCTCTATAGCATCCGAGGCATGAAATTAACAGGGTACCACGAATTTTGAGCTCAACCGAGCGTGATCACGGCGGAACCGGTCGACCGCAGGGTGACGTCCGGTTTGCGGCCATTCCAGGGCCAGTTGAGGGCCATGCCGAGTTTGGCGATCAACCACTGATGCTGTAGCACGTGTTTGTCGCTTGGTTAGAGGACTAGGAACCCCGGTCGACGGTGCCGAAAGGCAGCAAAGACCGCCGCACGTCGCCGGGGTGTTTCCGGTCACCGGCAACCCTAGATGACCCCACAGATGTTCCTCGACGTCATAAACGCCCTGGCGGCAAACCTCAGCTTGGGCGGTGGCCGGAGAAGGCGAGCCGGTGAGCTCCGGTGTCGGGCCGGCGAGGGGCAGCGCGGGCGCGGGAAAACAATGGGAGGAAGAAGAAGACCGGGTGGGTCCCAGCCGTCAGCGCCTGTAGAATTTAAAAAGAGGATCTGTTGTGGCTAGGATCTTTTGTGGCTACGCGGTACAATCCTGTGAACCGCTGTGGCCCCAATCTGATTGGCTGGGGTTTAAAAAGTGGGCCCGGTGGGATTTTCAATAGGAAAATAATCCCAGACTTAGCTCAATCTTTAGAAATTCATATATCCCTGTAGAAAACTCCAATTTGAGTGATTCCAATTGGGTTGGCTTAATCTCTCTGAGTTATATCCAAATATGAACTCAGATTTGTATGAAAGTCAATATTATATTCTGGAGAATTCTTTGAAAGTTTTCTGAAAAAGAATTATTGAAGGAGTTTGGTTTATCCAAAAATCCCCAAATTTTACCAGAATATTCTTTAGCATATTGTTAACCTACTAGCATATTTTCAGCTTATTTGAAGATAATTTGAATAAGAATTTGCTAAAAACAATCTGCTGTGTTCATAAGAGTCCAGAAACATTTTCAGAAAATGTTTCCCACTTCAAAAATCTGTTCTGAGCAATCCATAGCTCCAAAAATCATAGAAAAATTTAGGCAAGCTCTCTGAGACATACTTGGAATTGTAGTTCACTTAATTGGGCATGGAAATGCACATTACTACAGAATTAATTCTTTTGAATACAAATGCTTAAAGAATTATTCTGGGAGAACTACACAAGTAAAAGGGCTGAATTTTGGACCAGATTATTCTCATGTGATCAAGAACTCACATGTAAATTATCAGCCCAAGATGAGTCCTTGAACTCCCTGTTCTTATTCTCCATACTTATGTATAAGGGAAAAATACATAAGAGATGTTGTGAGAATTATGGGGACCCAATATGACTCCACATTAGCTGCAATTTGGCAAGCTAAATACTTAGGTAGTATAGAACCTGCTGTAAATGTTTTGAGGCCATTGGAGTTCTTGTTCTCCAGTTGCACTCAAATCTTTTCAGCTTGTCTATTATGATCATTAGGGAAAATGGTTAGTGTATAGCTAAGGCTTTAAGGTCAAATTAGTTTATTTCTGTTCTTTGCACAACAGAGGCAAACCAAGCCATGCTTGACTTTTCCACACAACCTCTGTACTAAGAAATTAATTCCATAACTTATTTCCATTACATTCTATAAAATATGTGCATATGCATCTAAATAGGAACCACAACGAAGGGGACTCAAAAGAGTAATTCATCGAAGTGGAACAAGCTCCGGAGAGTCAAGGGTGGATCTGCAAGGATACTAACTGGTTATATACGACTACCCTGCAAAACAGGCAAGCTCCGGTTTGCATTTAACAGCTGTTAAGTTTTTATTTTGTACTCACTTTCGGTCAAGATATGAACTGTGCATAGGTCTAGTGATTGATACTCCTCTTGCATAGCCAAATGACCCATGGAGTATTGGGTAGGTGTCTTTCACCGTGTAGAACTGCCATGCTTAAGTACAGTTCGGTAGAAGTCGAGTGGTGAGATGCTACTCGCAGATTTAGGAACAACAGGGGCATACGGGATTGGTTCGTAATTGAATTAGCAAGTTAAAGTTGAGACCGGAAGGTTGTAGGAGCAGCAGGACATAGGGGCCTGGGTGCTGTAGACCTGTCCGTGTCGGTCAAGGACCGATCCGTACGCGGCCCTGTTGAACAAGTTTGAGTTGTGTACCGGACTCATGCTGGCTATATAGGACCCAGTAAACCGATGTACCTCGGGAAGCTGTCGTTGGGACTTTTCGGGTCGCCTCAGGCGGACGGCCGGTGTGCAGTATGTGGGGAATATTCTCATGACATCTCACGTCGGAAGGTGCACCATGAGAGTAGCTACTGTATGGGGCGACTTGATCGATTCAGCGGGGGTGAAACGGGGGAAGGCTGCCACGTACGACGTCAGTGATGGTTGTTGTAGGCAACGTCGAGTACGGGCGTACGTGTCGTGTAGTCCGGGTGTTATTGATTCGAATCACTGTCGCTCATGGAATGGACCGAGCATACTTGTTCTCACAGTCGTGACGTAGTAAGAACTTGCATGAGAAAGGAACTAATCATCTTGTTGTGAAGTATTATCCTACCTTGTATTGGATCTTGATGAATAGGCTAGTGCAAAACTCGATTCTTTTATGCAATGAGCAATTTACATCGGGGGAAAGCGTTTCTTGTTTGATTGTGGACTTCCGATGTGGCGTGCCCAGGGTTACTTAAAATACTGCAATTAATACTGAAAGTAAGGATTCACTTTTAGGCGAGTTTAATTATTCTTATGCCATCCTATGTTAGGTTCATAACCTCACTTAGAGTTTCATGTTTAGGGTGACGGTTAAGTCTTGCTGAGCGTTATGCTCACGGATGCTATCCGAGTTGTTTTGCAGGTAATTGACTCGATGCTTATGAGAAGGGATGCCGATGATACTCGGGAACCTCCGAGTGCTTACTCTAAGAGCATCCTCGCCGCTGCAGATTGTCTTCGTGTTGCTAGTAAGAAACGTCCGCGGGCTGGACCGTTTCTTTGTTTCTAGTTTAGATATAAGTCGTGAGAGTGATAGTCTTCCGCTGTAGTTTACTCTGATAATACTTATTTGTAAAGACATTCTTGTCCGCTTCCGCAAACTCTTTATGTAATATGATGTGTTTCTGCAACCCGTGTGCTGTTGGGTGCCGCATAACACGGCACCACCCGACGAGGTCCTGTGGGCCGTCTCAGCGTGGTATCAGAGCTGCGTTGGTAACAGAGCACGGATTGAGCATCATATTATGTCAAAGAAACTTAGGATACGGTGAGATAACGGTACTAGGCCCACATAAGGACTACTATTAGCATATTATGAAGGTGCAAGCTAACCTATTTGTTATGTTGGAAAACCGTGCATCTCGGGACGTTTATGTCTTGGGGGGTGCACGTATGCGCTGTCCACCAGTGCGCACAAGCTGAAGTGTGGAGCCTCACAGGTGGCAGGTAACCCGACTCGCTTTAGTATCCTCTACGACTCTTCATGTCGTTTGGGGTATTCGAGCAGCGTCTGTGCCAGGCGTGCGTGGTGCAATTTGGGAGACCCCGTCACGTGGTCAGTAACGTGAACACGTAGCTCAAGGCGTGTTTGGCTTGAGAACACCTGGGCGAGTGATGACGGCCGGGTGTACGAACTGTATGGATACCGGGTTCAGTGTGCAGCCGGGCCTGATGACTGAGTGTGGCTTATGTAGGTGATAACCACGAAAACCTTAGTGCGTGTAGAACACGTTTGATATTGTCCGTTTTAGTGCCACCTGAGGATACGTATATGCCGGTGTAATCCGGTTAGGTTTTTCTTTGGTGAGGCGACGTAGTACCGTCATATGTCTTACGGTGCATCGTCACCGTACAACACTGGATAGTATTCTTACCTATGAAGAAATCATTCATGACTAACTTCCAAACTAAAAATGGATGTGATAAAGCACATATTAGTTACTGAGCTCTTTATTTGAACTAAGTTTCAAAGAAGAGACTTGTTAGGCTTCTTTTGATCTCAAAGACAGAGTGCTCTGTTTAGACAGGAATTTTTCTGGGCTTTAACAGAGCGTAACTCTAATTAGTTTGACCCAATAGAGGTGTTTGAGACAGTTCTGGAAAGGTTATTAAGTGCTCTACAACTTTTCGGTAGAACTCCAGAGCCAAATCCGACACCAACTTGGTTGAACGTCCAGATGAATGCAAACTGTTCAGAAAACAGAGCAGCTACAAACTTCTCTGGATGTTGCTGTAAATTAGCCGTCACAGTCTGTAGAAAAAATTCTAAGGGTCATATGATACACCGTTGGAAAGGTTAGGAAATTTGCAACAATTTTGTAGTTCATAGTGTGTTCAGAATTGTACTTCATTTGTATGTAAAACTGTGATGAAAACAGCCACATACAAAGGAGGTGCTGGCAAAATTTAGCCAGAAAATTCTGTCAACTTTGAACAATCTAACTTTTGTTCCAGAGATGATCCAGAGGCATGTGGGTACTCGATGGAAAGATACTGAAGTTAAATTTAACTTTGGTGTTCGACTTGAGTTCTGAAAATGCTGGTACTGGATCCAAATCTGGGTTAAGTACAGAAAGGTCGGTTCTATACAGCAAATGGGGATGGTTTTCTGTTAGCTTTAGAAAGATATGTAAACATGAAATTTTGTTATGCTTTCATAAAGTTGTAGCATGTTCATGTTTTACATACTTTCACATACTGCTGAGATCATGTTTTGACTCCCCTAAAAAATTATGCTTTTGCAGTATGGTGCGTACTCAGTCTCCGAGTAGGGCTGAAAGTTCTCGCCAAGACGGTGATGACTCGACTCCACCACGGGCACCGCCATCAACGGTATGGGCGGATGTCATGGCTCAGATGGTCGAGTCAAGTCAAGAGAGCACCAGACTACTCCAAGCCTTGGTACAACAAGGTTTACTCCAACGTGCACAACAGAACGTTCCACCTCGGAACGCCTATTTGGACTTCTTGGCGACACAACCGCCAATTTTCACGGAAGCCAATGAACCAGTGGAAGTTGATCAGTGGCTTCGAGTTATGGAGTCCAAGTTTGGAGTGTTTGAGTGCGACGAATATCAGAAGGCATCATTTGCAGCTCAACAGCTCCATGGAGCCGCCGGAAACTGGTGGTTTGCCTATCTCGCCACCGTTCCGGAAGGCCATCAAGTGGAATGGACGGAATTTCGGGAAGCATTCCGGGCCCGTCACATTCCTATGGGTTTTATCAAGGCCCAACAGCAATAATTCAGGAACTTGAAGCAGGGGGACATGAGTGTCCTTGATTATGTCAGACGATTCAACCTTCTGGCACAATATGCTCCTGCTTATGCGATGAGCGAAGCTGCAATGTGTGACTACTTTTTCTATGGCTTGAGTGCCATACTAAAAGAGAAGTTAGCTTTGTGCAATCAAGGCAGTTACACCGAGTTGATCAGTGCTGCTCTGCTACAAGAACAAGCGACACTTGAGTGTCAAGCAGAGAAGAGGGACCGGGAGGATGTGCAAGAAGACACACCAATCGTTCCTCGTAAATACCTTGTGGTGTATCACACACCATCCGATGAGATATGACAAGCACCAGGGAGATCAACTCCTTACAGATTTCCTGCTCAAGAATCATGTCTTGAAGCAACACCTTTGCCTCAGCAACGAAGGACATCTGTCGCATCATTGCTGCAGCCAAGTGCCTCAACTTCTCAACCACAAGTCAACAAAGAACCGGGGAAACCTCCTTGTCATTATTGCCACCATTCAGGGCATTTTAGGCAGGAATGCCGGGAGAAGTTGGTGAACATCAAACAGCCATCATCGTCAGGTGGTATGCCGCCACCTTCTCAAGTCAATATAACAGCATTGCAATCCGGGAGTGTGCAACATCTGGCTATTGAGGATGTCCCGGAGGGAGCACCGGTGTTAGCGGGCATGTTTACTCTCAAAGACGTGCCTGTGCTCATACTTTTTGATTCAGGTGCAACCCACAATTTTATCAGCAAAACATGCGTGGATCAGCACCAATTATCCACCAATACTCCCACAACGAGGTTTCTCATACGATCACCGGGAGGAAATATCTCTGCCAATCAGATTGTGTCCCGAGCAGCTTTGTGTTTGGGCGGAAAAATATACCCAACATCGCTGATTATGTTGGATAGGCAGAAGATAGACATTATATTGGGGATGTCTTGGTTAAATCGTCACGGTGCCGTTCTTAATATCGGTAACCGGACTGTCCAGATTGACTCGCCGATTCACGGACAGCACACACTGTTTTTAGACAGGGAAGATCCAGATATGGTAGAGGCCTACCACACGGAAGCACTTAAGCTTGAAGGTATTCTGGTGGTACGTGATTATCCCGATGTTTTTCCCGATGACTTACCGGGCATGCCGCCCAAACGGGACGTCGAGTTCAAGATTGAACTGGCGCCGGGAACGACACCTATCTCACGAAGGCCTTACAAGATGGCACCTAACGAGCTAGCGGAGTTGAAAGAGAAACTGAATGAACTCATGAGCAAGGGTTTCATACGACCAAGTTCTTCACCTTGGGGTTGCTCAGCGCTGTTCGTTAAGAAGAAGAACGAAACACTACGGCTATGTGTTGATTACCGTCCTCTAAATGCTGTCACGATCAAGAACAAGTATCCTTTGCCCCGCATCGACATCCTGTTTGATCAACTTGTGGGTGCAAAGGTATTTTCGAAGATGGATCTTCGGTCGGGGTATCATCAAATCAAGATCCGACCGGAGGACATACCGAAGACAGCTTTCTCGACGAGATACGGACTCTATGAGTACCTCGTCATGTCATTTGGGTTAACCAACGCTCCGGCACACTTCATGTACTTGATGAATTCTGTGTTCATGCCGGAGTTAGACAAGTTCGTCGTGGTATTCATCGACGATATATTGGTTTACTGCAAGTCTGAAGAAGAGCACGCTGAACATTTGCGTATCGTGCTACAACGGTTGCGGGAGCACCAATTATATGCCAAGTTCTGCAAGTGCGAATTTTGGATTGATCAAGTGCCTTTCCTAGGCCATATTATTTCAGCAGAAGGTATCGCCGTGGACCCCAGCAAGATTGAACAAGTGCTGAAGTGGGAATCTCCCAAATCAGTCCACGAGGTCCGAAGTTTCCTAGGTTTAGCGGGGTATTATCGGAGGTTTATTCCGAGCTTCTCAAAGATTGCTAAACCAATGACGGAGCTGCTGAAGAAGGGCACTAAATACATGTGGAATGCAGCATGTGAAGCCGCATTCAAAACTTTAGTGAAACATCTCACAACGGCTCCAGTTCTTGCTCAGCCAGACACGACAAAGCCATTTGATGTATACTGCGATGCATCCGGCATCGGTCTCGGCTGCGTTCTGATGCAAGAAGGGTGTTGAATGTGGCCTAGAGGGGGGTGAATAGGCCTTTAAAGAATTCCTGCACACTTAATAAAGTTATCAGAAACTTGACTGACCGGACTAGTCCGGTTGTGTGGGCGGACTAGTCCGGTGTGCTGAATTATTTGAGTTGATTAAGTGTGTCTCACAAATTTAATCTTATAGCAGCAGAATAAGAACAACAGTTTTTATAACTAAAATTTATTGTATGGATGCACGTGCAAACTTGTAAGGAACTCAAACGATGACTAGCAAACTAGTGATCTAATGTGTCAAGATGTAAAACAAATGAGAGACAAAAGACACGAATTTTTACCGAGGTTCGATCTCACCAAGAGATCTACGTACTCGTTGAGGAAGCTCACACAGAGCCGGGTTCCCAACCCTTTCCCTCTTCAAGTCACCACACAGGCCGACTTGACTTCACTATCAAGTGTAATCACCGTGTTTATGGGGCAACCTCACACGTTGAGGGCTCCCACAAGAATTACAATGAGAAGTTGATCAAATACACTCAAAAAGATTACAATGCAGAATATGAGTGTAGAGAGATCAAACCCCAAGAGCTCACGACGAAGGAACGACGATCTCCCAATCCCAAATCCAAGTATTTTATTGATCTTCTCCTTTTTGCACCTTAGATGTGTGGGGAGACGTGTTTTTGGGCTCTTGGGACAGGTGGCGGCGCTAGGGTTTCAGTTTTTGACAGTATGAGTCGTGTCCCTTTCAGGAAAAGATGAAGGACCTCTTTTTATAGGCTTTCCCAAAAAGTTACCGTTGTTAAACCTACTACTGGACTAGTCCGGTATAAGATCGGACTTGTCTGGTCTACTTCCAGTGGGTTAACCGGACTAGTCCGGTCCACAAACCGGACTTGTCCGGTGCTATGTGAGATGGGGTTTTAGAAACTTCAGCGGACTAGTTCTGTCACTTGGATGGACTAGTCCGTAGTCCTCTAAAGAGGACAACAGAGACATGACCGGACTAGTCCGGTCTAAAACCGGACTTGTCCGGTTGCATTCCAGTGAGCTGACCGGACTAGTCCGGTTCACAAGGCGGACTAGTCCGGTGCACTATGTTTGCGTCTTTCAGAAAGTTAAACGGACTAGTCTGGTCCATGAACGGACTAGTCCGGTTTTCAGTGGATTTTAGTTGATTTTGAAACCCCTTACCCTTACGCAAAGTCATGAGCTCTTGGGATGTTCTCTTTCACACACAACCTATACATTTATATCAACTTTGCTCCTCTAAATTCCACTAACGTCTTCCTTTTCGGGCACCACTCTATTTTTCATCTTTTTGTGTGTGCCGAGCCAGTTCACTTTGTTTATCCTGCAATCATCTTAATAGTTTCATTAGGATCTCATATGTTCGTCATCAATTAGCCAAAACCCACAAGGGATATCCTAGATGCACTTACAATCTCCCCCTTTTTGGTGATTGATGACAACCATTTGAGATATCACAATTGAGAATAAAAGGTTGATTTTCATAAGGTGTGCACATATGAGAATAATAAAGAATTCACAAAAAGCTTCTCACATATGCACACACCTTATGGTGGGGTGCCTCACAGGTGTGTGATAAACAAAATGTGATAAATTAAAGACAAACAGTAGTGAACATGTAAGTGAGCATTAGAGCATAGTACATCACACATAAGAAAATAAATAGTGCATTACAAGATTTTAAAAATAGGTACATGTCCTTGATCACAAAAGATCTTAATAACTAATAATAGATAGAAATAGTCCAAGTCTAATCTCAATCTTCTATCTCAATCTCTCCCCCTTTGGCATCAAGGCACCAAAAAGGGAAAAATTGAGGGGAATCACTCATCGCTGCCTCCTCCGTCAGTCTCAGTCTGATCTTCATCTTCAGCATCCACGGGAGCAGGATCTTCCTCTGAGTCCTCGAAGGCGGGCGGTGATCCAACGGGCTCAATCTCAAACTTTGCACAGATAGACTTGATATTGGCATTGACGTACTGTTGATGTTTCTTCCTTGCAAGCTTTTCTTTGCGTTGCCTGTCTTCAATCTTACGGCAGCAGACAAAGATGGTGGAGAGCATCTTGAGGATGCCGCTAGATGATTCTTGGGCAGGTGGAGAACCAGGAGGAGCAGCTGCAGACCTAGTGTCATCATGGGCTTGCTTTGATCTCCTCTCCACTGGTGGAGAGGACGGGGCAGTTGGAGCCGGAGGGAGAGTGTACTCGGTGGGTTTTTGCGGCTTCAACCCCGTATGCTTGACATCCTTGACAAACTCGAGTCCCATCACTTTCTCAATCATGTACATGATATACGGTGCATATCCACAGGACCTATTGGGGGTAATTGAGATGTTCACAATGTCGTTATAGATATACTCAAAGACATTGAATGGTCTCCTCCCACTACTGACTTTCATGAGAGTCCTCAAGGTTCCTTGTATAGTTCCTGCATCTCCATCCTTCGGAGCTATCGTCTTTCTCAAGACTCTATTTAGAACCACAGAGAAGGGCTTTAGATATTTGATGGTGGGAGGAACATATGGCATCCTTGTGTCATAGAGAAATTCATGTTCCTCCTTCTCCAGGGGTTTCAGATTATGAATGACCAGTTCATGATCCAAAGTGTTTTGGAGGTGAAGAATCCTAGCAAATTCATCATAAGTGACACTATACCTTGAACCATGAGTCATCCAAGTAAGACTGTCTCCATCATCCCGAGCAAAGTAGAGAGTGGAGTAAAACTGGGTAATGACTTCATTGTTCCAGTCATACTCAAAGGATAGAAGGTCCGTCAGACCGTGCCTCTCTAAGGCCTCCACCATCTCACGAAAGGCAGGATACCTCTTCGACTTCAGGTATTCAACATTTAGCCATTGACTCTCTACTACGGGATTCTTCATCTTCATGTACACATGCTCGTAGTAGTCTGCATGAAAGTTTCTCCAGAACCTTGGATCAGAACATTGTTTAGGTCGGCCATACACTTCAATCTTCCTGAAGTTATCAGCTAGCTCATTCCCTTTTCCAGTGAAATCGTCACTTGAAGGCTGCCTTTTGCGGTGAACGGGATTTTTCAATTTCAGAGGCCCAATGGGGCCACTAGCAAGTCCCTTCCCTTTATTGAGAACTCTTCTTGGCCCTGACGAGCCCTCAGCAGCATCCTTCCTTTGAGGCCTTTTGATAATGACTTTCCTCTTCTTGGGTAGATTGTCGTCGGAGGGTGGAGAGTGAGCATTGACATCATGTCTCTTCTTCATCACTCCCTCCTTAGCTCTCCTCACTCTTTCACGTTGAACTTCTTCGTCAATGTGAAAAGAGCCATCATCTGATCCTGAAGACATGATGCCTGATAAGGAGTTTAAGGATTAGATGCAAACGGACGCATTATCGACTTCAAATGGGAATGTAGGGGTTCACCTGTCAGAGACCGGACTTGTCCGGTTTCAGAGTGCGGACTAGTCCGGTGGACCGGACTTGTCCGCATCTTAACGCCGGACTAGTCCGGCCTAGCATAAGAACCCTAACTTGAATGTTTCATTTGAAGCAAATCTCCTATTTAAGGACACAAGGGTAGGAAAGTGGTAGGAATACATCTATTTATGCAATGTACATCCTTTTGAAATCAAAGGAAACTAGCTAGAGCTAGAAAAATTGAGATTTTGGTTCTGGAGGGGATTTACCAAGATTTGAAGATTCGCGTTGAAGGAGTGGAAATCAGTCCGGATGAGTCCGGAAAGTAGGATCCCCTCGTCGAGAAGAGGCTTTTTCACGGAGAAAACTCCGAGTTTGAGGGCTCAACTCGAAAATCACTTTGAGAGCTAGGGTTTAGGAGAGAGGGTGAGACAAAGTGCTTATGAGTGGAGAGGGAGGCGTTTGGTCCGGCTAACTGCTTCTATATTCGACTGACCGGACTAGTCCGGTACCCCTGAGTTAACCTAATTGTTGTCTGTCCGGACTAGTCCGGTTGGAAATCGGATTAGTCCGTTTCCAACAGACTTGATACATATATAGATAACTAATAGTGATCCAAGGACAACAATTTTGCAAGTAGTCTTGGTGATTACGACCAGTAGGCAATCAACAATCGAACAATGGTCATAATCCACAAGATTTATTCATTAAAAATAGTTTTCTGAGTAGAAAGGAGAGGAGGAGCATTTTTGACAATACGGAGGAACAATTTAAGTTGCAACCAGGTATGCAATGTTTCAAGCCACATTTCGAGAGTCAAGAATGTTTAGCTCATTTCTTAGTTCACAGAACCTTTTCTCATCTAATGGCTTGGTAAAAATATCTGCAAGTTGTCTTTCAGTCCTAACATGTGAAATAGCTATGTCACCTTTTAATGAATGATCTCTAAGAAAGTGATGATGGATGTCTATGTGCTTAGTTCTTGAGTGCTCTACCGGGTTGTGTGCAATCTTTATAGCACTTTCATTATCGCATAGAAGCGGGGTATGACTTAGATTGTAGCCTTAGTCCCTAAGAGTTTGTTGCATTCAAAGCAGTTGCGCACAGCAACTACCGGCTGCAACATACTCTGCTTCCGCTGTGGAAAGAGCAATGGAGTTTTGCTTTTTAGATGACCAAGAAACTAGGGACCTACCAAGAAATTGACAGGTCCCTGACGTGCTCTTTCTATCGACTTTGCATCCTGCATAGTCGGCGTCGGAATACCCTATCAAGTTAAACTTGGATCCTTTGGGATACCAAAGGCCCAAGTTGGGTGTGTGCACAAGGTACCTTAGGATTCTTTTTACAGCAATTAAGTGACACTCTTTAGGTGCGGCTTGAAACCTTGCACACATGCAAACACTAAGCATAATATCTGGCCTAGATGCACATAAGTATAGTAAAGATCCAATCATGGACCGATATACCTTTTGGTCCACATTTGGACTGTCTTCATTGAGGTCGAGATGTCCGTTGATGGCCATGGGTGTCTTGATGAGCTTGGCTTTGTCCATATTGAATTTCTTGAGAATGTCTTGTGTATATTTAGTTTGGCTTATAAATGTACCTTCTCTCAGTTGCTTCACTTGAAATCCCATGAAGAACTTCAATTCAACCATCATTGACATCTCGAACCTGTCTGTCATTATTTTGCTAAATTCTTCACAGAAGGACTTGTTAGTGGATCCAAAGATAATGTCATCAACATAAATTTGACATATGAATAAATGATCATCAAAATGTTTAGTAAAGAGTGTATAGTCAGCTTTACCAATTTTGAATCCATTTTGAATCAGAAAATCTCTAAGGCACTCATACCAGGCTCGAGGAGCCTGTTTGAGGCCATAGAGAGCCTTACGCAGTTAACATGGTTGGGATACTTCTGATCTTTGAACCCTGGTGGCTGCTCCACATAGACTTCCTCCTTTATCGGACCATTGAGAAAGGCACTCTTGACGTCCATTTGATACAACTTAAAATTATGGTGAGTAGCATATGCCGTTAGTTTCATCGAACACTACGTCACGCGCTACTTCAACAAGGCCGGACACCTTGTTGAAGACACGATAGGCGTAGGCGTTCGATTCATATCCGAGCAAGAATCCTTCATCGGACTTCGAAGCAAACTTTGAGGCCCTTGGTTTCTTGTTCAGAATAAAACATTTGCAACCAAAAACTTTGAAATAGGAAACGTTAGGCTTTTTACCCGTGAGAAGCTCATATGGAGTTTTCTTCAGAAGTCGATGAAGGTACAACCGATTTGTGGCATGACAAGCGGTGTTCACCGCTTCTGCCCAAAATCGGTCTGACGTCTTGTATTCATCCAAAATTGTTCTCGCCATTTCGATCAATGTTCCGTTCTTCCTTTCGGCCACCCCGTTCTGTTGAGGAGAATAGGGTGCCAAGAATTCATGCTTTATACCTTCTTCATTGAGATATTCTTCAACTTGGGTGTTCTTGAATTCTGTCCCATTGTCACTTCTGATATTCTTTACGGTTGATGAGAATTCATTTTGAGCTCTTTTCAAGAACTTCTTGAGGGTTCCCTGAGTTTCTGATTTATCATACAAGAAAAATACCCAGGTAAATCTTGAAAAATCATCAACAATAACTAAACCGTATTTGTTACCGCTGATGCTGATGTACGCAATTGGACCAAAGAGATCCATGTGGAGAAGTTCTAGCGGTCTAGCGGTGGTCATCACATTCTTGGCGGGGTGTGGTGCTCCAACTTGTTTTCCTGCTTGACAAGCGCTGCATGGCCTGTCTTTTTCAAAAACCACATCCTTAAGACCACGGATGTGACCACCTTTTAGATGTTTCTGCAGATTTCTCATTCCAACATGGGCTAGCCGTCTATGCCACAGCCATCCCATGTTGGTCTTAGCAACCAAGCAAGTGTTGAGTTCGGCTTTATCTTTGTTGAAGTCAACAAGATAAAGCTTTCCCTTCAACAATCCCTTGAATGCAATCGAGCCATCGCTTCTTCTAAAGACGGTCACACCCTCATTAGTGAATAAACAGTTGTAACCTTTGTCGCATAGTTGAGATATTGATAAAAGATTATAATCTAGAGAGTCTACATGTAAAACATTAGATAAGGTATGTTGAGAGGATATTTCAATGTTACCACTACCAAGGACCTTTCCTTGGTTGTTGTCTCCAAAGTATATACCTTCACTTGGATCCTTGTTGCACTCGTATTCCACAAACATACCTCTCTCTCCGGTCATATGATTTGTGCATCCGCTATCTAGTACCCACTTAGATCCACCGGAGGAGTAAGCCTGCAAAATAGAATTATTTCTAGGTTTTAGGTACCCAAGCTTGCTTGGGTCCTCTCAGGTTAGTCACAAGAGTTTTGGGCACCCACACACAAGTTTTTAAGTTCTTGTGGCGTGGCCCTGTATATTTAGCAATGACTTTTCCATACTTGTTTTTCATTAGAGCATAAGAAGCATCAAATGTATGGAACAGTGTTTGTAGCTCAGACTCATGTGATTTTTCTTTAACAAAAATGATTTTATTCTTAGCATGATTAGAAGTAGACATGTGTCTGTTCCTGTCAAAGCCAAGACCATCTTTGACACTGGGAGGTCTAGTGATCATATATGCACTTCGTGCATATTTGATCTTCTCCTTATCAAAGATGCCGTTTTGAGATGAATGCATGTCATGAGAGGTTGAAGCATTAGAAATTACATTATTCTTGCTAGAGCAAGTGCAGGTTCTTATTGTTGTCGAGCTCATATCTTTAGAGGAAGAGCTCTTGGAGGAAGAGGAGTCACTTTGTTTGAGCGACTCAACTTGCACCACAAGGATTTTGTTAACTTTTGACAAGTTAGCAAGTTCTTCCTTGATTGCAATGTGTGAGTCCTCTAACTTTGAGTATGTTTCCTTACTCAAGGCTAGCTCTAACTCAAGTGACTCATTCTTCTCTCTTTCAAGCTCAAGAAGCTTTTCAACTTCTTGATATCTTTTCCTCTCACGGATGAGCATATCTTCTTGTCGGTTGACAAGTTCTTCCTTTTCAAAGATTTCATTCGACAACATTTCCATTTTCTTTAAAGCAATTTTACTTAGCCCTCTAAATAATTCTTCATTATCACTAGAGCTATCAAAGTCATCAATGGAGGAATTTAGTATAGGAGGAGTAAGTCTAACCTTTTTCTTGCCTTCCTTAGCCATAAGACAAGTGTGGTTGTTCATGTCCCGTCCTCCCATGTTCGGAAACAGTGTGGCTCTCATAGTTGGTTTCTTGACTGCGATAGTGGCCATCTCTTCTTCTTCATCGGAGGAGGACTCGTCGTTTGAGTCCCACTCCTTCCCAATGTGAGCTTGATGGGCTTGTCTTCTTTTTCTGAAATTTTTCTTTTCTTGAGATCTTGTTTCCTTCTTCTTTTTATTTTCTTCATAAGTACAGTCCACCATGAAGTGACCATACTCTCTGCAGTTGTAGGAAGTACGTCAGGCCTTGGATTTTCCTTTATCCTTGATTTTGCCTTCATGTGAATTGTTGCCGTGTCTTCTCTTCATCATGCGTTTGAACTTTTTGATGAAGAGTACCATTTCTTCGTCATCAAGATCGGTGCTTTCGTCGCTTGTTGACACGACCCCACTGGTCCTGTCGAGCCAGGATCACGCTGAGGGGTGCTGCGTTGCACAGCACCGTATAACACACGTCAAAGGTACAAAGCGGAAGCAAAATTTTATTACATAAACAAGTTTATGAACATGTTTACATCAAAATAAGTTCAGTCTACACTCGCGGGCGTAGACTAAGCATCAAGTGCACGTTCAGCCCTCGAACGTGTCCTTGCTAGCACACACGCACACTAACTCTGCGGCGTGCACGACTCCCACTCGACGGGGTTCCCCTCCTGGGGTTCGGTCTCCTCTTCGGGAGTCCCTTCCTCATAGAACCCTGCAAAAGCTTCAAACACAAGCAGTGAGCACGAAGGCTCAGCAAGTCTGACCCGTCTCACCTAAACATGGAACTTCTACATGAGGGTACTGGGTTACATGAGGTAAAAATCATTTGCAAGGACTCGCCTAATTAGTAGAACCTTACTTTCAAGTTTTAGCAGCAGGTTGTGGAGAACCTTACGCTAAGGTACATGAGAGAGCCGCAATCAAACAAGAAACGCATTTCTCTCATGTACTTTGCCCAAAGTTGAAATGAACTTTAGTTAGCTCTAAACTACAGCAAGTCATTAGCAATCAAGTCCATCTTTCAATCAGCAACATTTTAACATGTAACTAGCCTGTTCTTTCTACGTCACGGTACAGTGAACAAGTGGTACTCACTGACCACGAGGGACGGCGATTATAATCGATTTACACCTGCAGGGTTACCCGAACAACCCGTCACGTACGCCCGTACTCGATGTTGCCTACAACAACCATCACGGACACCGTACGCGACTACCTTTCACCCGTTAGCCAAATATTGAACCGGTCCCATCGTCCCGAGCAAGAGGTCTCTGCACGCGCATCTCCGTGCCGCCAGCCGATTTACACCTCGAGCTCTCAACCTACCCTCTGAACGACGGGCAATGCCTCAATACCCAGCTACCCGAGTTACATCAGTTTCCCGGTTCCCATATAGCCGGTAGGTCTTCGGTACTGTTCTAGCTTGTTCAACAGGCCCGCACACGGCTCGGTCCTCAATCGACACAAGCGGAGCTACAGCACACAGGCCCCAAAGTCCTGCTGCCCTTACCCTCCGCTCGGTCTCATTTTCTTGCCATGTGTATCATGTGCTATCTCTACCCGAGCGATGTGCCTCTAGCCTATTCTCGCGAGTAGTTCCAACTACTCGACTTGTACCGAATCCTACTCTATCCAAGCAATGCAGTGGCTAACGGGGTTTGCAATCCTAAACCCAACCCATGGTTTTCTTGGCTATGCAGTGGGGTTTCCAAACAAGACTCTAATGCACAGAATAAAGGAAACAAGTATGTGCTCAAAACAATAAAAATTTGAAAAATAGTTAATGCAAACCGGAGCTTGCCTTGCTGCTCTTGGTCGTAGGCTAGCTGTTCCTCCAGAGTAACGAAGTCTAGGACTTCGGGTTCCTCCTCGACCTTAGCGACTACATGATATAAGAAACATATGTATCAATTTAAATGCATTTGTATTAACTTTGAAGCTGTGAGGTCTATAACCCTTGCTAGACAGACCTAAAGACTGTGAAACTTTTATTGTGGCTTGGTCACAACCTAAATAGAGACTTGGTCAAGTTTTAGTTGCAGCAAAGCTCAATTGAGCCCTCCACAATTAATTATGTCCTTGACCTTAATTAAAGGCTTTTAGGGTGTTCTAAGGATTTTCATGAAACAAACTATGTCTTTCTGAAAACTAGATTTTTAGAGGGTTGTAATGGAGTTGGTCTCACTTAATTTGGAAGTCTCTAACTAAAGATATGAGCTAAACAATTTCAGAGAAAATTCTGAAAATGTTTCTGAACATTTTCTATTTTCTCTGGAACAGTTTCACTAATCACACCATTAGGTGGATTAAATGAGCTCAAATGGATCTGAAATTTTTATGGTAGTTCAAGGATATTTTGGTGAACATCTCAGCAAAATTTCAGGATTTTCCTCCAAAGGATTCTCCAGTTAAAATTCCTAACAATTTAAATTTGAGGAATTAATTCTGGAGAAATAAGGAATTTCATGAAGTGAAACTTGATTTTCTGGAAAGTACTCAGAGAGCTGGATCCAGCAAAATTTGGTTCACTCAATTTGGAGCTTTCTAGCCAAAGTTATGAGGATTTGAAGTTTGAAGGAAATCTGAAAATCGGGGAAAAGTTTAAACTCGCGCGTGGGCCCAGGGGACACGCGTCGAACGCCTAGGCGACAGCACATCGCGGCCCACAAGGATTTTGCGCGCCAGCACACCCGATCCTGGCCGCAGCCCGATCCCGATTTAAAATATCTCCCGCTGACAGCTGGGGTCCACCCCCTTCTTCAACCTCGCGACACCCGCGCCCCGCCGCCGAGGGATCTCGCCGGAGAGCTCGCCGCCGGCTGCTGTACAGCTCTAAACTTCTCGATTCTGGCCGCCCCTGCCTACTTTTACTCGGGGAACCTGATTCTAGGGTCAGCTGCTCATGACAATGGCCGGAGCATGGTCGGCGACGAGCCGCCACCTCGGAATGACTTCGGCCATGTCGGCTGACTTCTCTAACACCTCAGCTACTGGGGAAATCGGTCGGGGAGCATCAGTGGACCTTAGAGAAGGTCGACATGAGCTCGAGGCAGCTCGGGGAAGGCCCGAAATAGGTCCTCACCGTGCGTCCGATGCCGCCCGTTCGTTCCGCCATTAGTAGACCTTAAATTACGCCGGACATAGAGGTTCTCCGGCCCAGAGTTGTGAAAACAACTTGTGCGTTACCGTGTCTAGCTCGTGTGAGAGCGGCCTGAGGCCCTCTAATCCTTTCTAGAGCACGAATTAAACAGAATCGTACCCGAAGGTCGTTCTGCACACAGAAAGGGGAAAAGTGGAAATTCGCCGCCGGTGAGCAACCACTCGAGCTGTGGCTCGGGGATGAGCAGCACCGGTCACCTGCGCGTCCAAGGGTGCCTTGGCTCGGGCGTGACAACGCCCTGGTTGGGCTGTCCATGAGAGCCCGAGGTGCGGCGGTTCCAAGTTCCGATTTTGATCTTTCGGCACAGCCGATATCACTCGGTTTCAATCGAATTCTAGCAACGGGGAGGATGGAGGAAGGTCTCTAGTACCTTGCTGGGGCTCTGGAGTGGAAGGAGGGAGCTGTGATCGGCGTTCTCCGATCAAGTCCGAGCTGCGGAAATTTTCGGCCGGCGCTGAGTTCTTGCGGGGAAGAATGGTGGTGCCTCGGCCGAGGAGGGGGCAGGCGCCTTAAGAAGGCTCTGCACCGCCTCATGCCCGCGCGTGGGCAAGCAGCTTGTGGCGCGGCGGCTGTCCTCGGTGGCGATCACCGCTGCGGCTCGGCGACCCGAGTGAGAAAGTCTCAGTCGGTTTGATCTGAGCAGTGGCTGACATGTGGGTCCCACCTCCAGTTTTAACCTCTGAAATTTACTCCTAATCACTGTTGTAAACAGTGAACCCCATACTACCCTTGGCAATTCAAATTATTCACCCATGAGCCGTTTGAATTGATCAAAGTTCAAATGAGGTTTGGTTTGAATGAATTTCAGCACAAGTTCAGTTTGAAATTCAAATAAAGTTTGAATTTCTCCCACTTAGCTCATGTCAAGATCAACTCCAAATGGAGTGAAAATTGGTGTGTGAGCTCACAAAAATGTGCTGAGTAAGAATATGCCCCCCACTTTTAAATTCATTGGATAAAAACAGTTTGAATTTGAATATGGTTTCAAACTGCCCTCTTCCTAACTATACCCAAACTGACCTCAAAAAGGTGTTGAATTTGGGTGAAACTTGGTATGGACATCCCTAGTAAAGTGTAGGAGTTTTCATATGTCCAGCCCATCTATATCACATGTGGGAAATACCACTTTTGCAATGTGTAAGTTTGTTCTCTAATGAGCATGTTGATAATTGTTACTTGCTCTTCATTTGTGTTCATCATTCTTCCTCAAATGAGGTGTGTGGTGTGGTGATGAACACTGCAAATGAGTGTAAAAAACTGAGGCCCTTACATTCCTCCCCCCATAAAAGAATCTCGTCTCGAGATTATAAGGTGAAAATGACAGAGAGGACGGTGGAAAATTACCGGATATGCGATGTGAAAAAGTCGGGGTAGTTAGTGCGAAGGAATCCTTCGCTCTCCCATGTCGCTTCGTCCATGGAGTGATTACTCCATAGAACCTTGTAGAACCACAACGTACGGTTGCGTGTGGTTCGGGCCTTTTCATCAATAATCTGCACCGGTTCCTCCCGATAGGTGAGATCCGGTTGCAGTTCTTCAATGTCTTCCAGCTGAACGGTAGTTGATAGCTTGAGACACTTCCTCAGCTGGGAAATGTGAAAGACGTCGTGCACACCGGAAAGTGCTTCTGGTAATTTCAGCCGGTATGCCACCGATCCACATCTTTCGGTAATCTGGAATGGACCGATGAATTGGGGTGCCAACTTTCCTCTCACCCCAAATCTGTTTACGCCCTTCATTGGAGACACCCGTAGATATACGTGAACTCCAACTTCGAATTGTAATGCGCGCCTTCTCCGGTCCGCATACTGTTTCTGATGGGATTGAGCGGCTTTTAGGTTCGCTTGAATTAGTCGAACCTTTTCTTCCGCGTTGTTGACAAGATCAATCCCGAAGGTAACCCTTTCGCCAGACTCACATCAGTTCAATGGTGTGCGGCATTTTCTTCCGTATAGCGCCTCGTAGGGCGCCATCTTGATGCTGGCTTGGTACCCATTGTTGTACGAGAACTCGGCTAACGGCAAGTGATCATCCCAATTCTTGCCGTGGTTGATAGCGCAAGCTCGTAGCATGTCTTCTAAGATTTGATTTACCCGCTCCATTTGCCCATCCATCTGCGGGTGGTAGGCTGAACTACGGATTAGCTTCGTCCCCAAGGCAGCGTGCAGCTGCTCCCAAAAACGGGACACAAATAAAGTGCCCCGATCCGAAATGATAGTACGGGGTACGCCGTACAAGCATAGGATCCGTGCGATGTACAGTTCAGCGTACTTCTTGGCGTTGTAGTTGGTGTTGACCGGGATGAAATGGGCAACTTTGGTGAGCCGATCGACGATCACCCACACAGAATCATGTTTCTGCAAGGTGGTGGGTAAACCGACGATGAAATCCATGCTCACATCCTCCCACTTCCAGGCAGGAATGCCCAGTGGTTGCAGCAGTCCCGGTTTCCGCATGTGGTCTGCCTTCACCCTTCGACATGTATCACACTCGGACACGTACTTTGCAGTCTCCCGCTTCATCCATGTCCACCAAAACTTCCTTCTGAGTTCATGATACATTTTGTTGCTGCCGGGGTGAATAGAGAGCTTTGATAAGTGAGCCTCATCAAAGATCTTCTTCCGTAGTTTCGGGCTACGGGGTACGACGATCCGGTCCTTGAACCATAGGACGCCGTCTCCGTCTTTCCGGAAACATTTCAGCTCCCCACTATCTACACGCCTCCGCAAATGTGACATGCCCTTGTCATTCTTCTGGGCTGCCGCTATCTCTTCACGGATGGTGGGGATCAAAGCTAGGTTGTAGGGAGCTCCGTGTGGAATCACATAGAGTGGTGGTTCGCTCTCTTCCAACGGTGTGATGGTCAGATTATTGACGTGTGACTTGCGGCTCAGCGCATCTGCCACGACGTTTGCCTTGCCCGGATGATAATGGATCTCTATCTCGTAATCCTTTATCAGTTCTAACCATCTTCGTTGCCTCATGTTCAACTCCTTCTGAGTGAATATGTACTTGAGGCTTTTGTGGTCGGTATATAAATGTACGAGGTTACCGAGTAGGTAGTGCCTCCACATCTTCAGTGCAAGTACCACGGCAGCGAGCTCCAAATTGTGAGTTGGATAATTCTGCTCATGGTTCCTAAGCTGCCGTGATCCATACGCGACCACTCTTCGGTCTTGCATCAGCACACATCCGAGCCCAATGCCGGATGCATCGCAGTACACATCGAACGGTTTTGTTGTGTCTGGCTGCGCCAAAACCGGTGCTGATGTCAGGTGCTTGACTAAAGCCTTGAATGCTGCTTCACATGTTGGACTCCAAACATATTTGGTAGCCTTCTTCAGCAGCTCTGTCATTGGCTTGGCAATCTTCGAGAAGTTCGGAATGAACCTCCGATAATATCCCGCGAGTCCGAGGAAACTCCGTACCTCATGAACAGTTCTCGGGGATTTCCAATTCAGCACTTGCGTGATCTTGCTCGGGTCCACGGCGATACCCTCCGCTGAGATGATATGCCTGAGGAAAGGCACTTGCGATATCCAAAACTCGCATTTGCTGAATTTTGCGTATAACTTGTGATCCCGCAGCCGTTGCAAGACTATACGCAAATGTTTCTTGTGATCTTCCTTCGACTTGGAATATACCAGGATGTCATCGATGAAGACCACGACAAACTTGTCCAGCTCCGGCATGAATACCGAGTTCATTAAGTACATGAAGTGAGCTGGAGCATTGGTGAGGCCGAAGGACATGACCAGGTACTCATAAAGTCCGTACCTTGTCGAGAAAGCTGTCTTTGGAATGTCCTCCGCCCTTATCTTAATCTGATGGTACCCGGATCTTAAATCCATCTTGGAAAACATCTTTGCTTCGACCAACTGATCAAACAACATGTCGATCCGTGGCAACGGGTACTTGTTCTTGATGGTTACGGCATTTAATGGACGGTAGTCCATGCAAAGCCGCAACGTTTCATCCTTCTTTTTGACAAATAATGCCGAACAGCCCCATGGCGAGGAGCTCGGCCTAATAAAACCCTTCTCCAGAAGATCCGTGAGCTGAGTCTTCAGTTCAGCCAACTCCTTGGGCGCCATCTTGTACGGCCTTCGGGATATTGGCATGGTTCCCGGTGCAAGTTCAATCTTGAACTCCACCTCTCTATCGGGTGGCATCCCGGGCAAATCGTCCGGGAATACATCAGGGAACTCTCGGACCACTGGAATGTCTTCCAATCTGATGGTTGTGGCTTGATAGACACTTGGAAGTTTTATTTCTGGACTGTCCAGAAATAATGAGTGAGACTCGTGCACTTCTGAGTTTAAGTGCACGACTCGAAGGACGGTGTCTAAAACAGCGCCGTGGCGGGTTAACCACGACATCCCTAGGATGACATCGACCTTTTGTCCCTCTAAGATAATGAGAGACGTGGGGTACACTCTACCCGCTAAGCATAATGGTGCTTTGGAGACCATTACGCTTGCTGAAATCTTCCCACCCGGTGAACAAATTAAATATGGACTATCGGTGGGTAATATTGGCAAACTGTGTTTAGCAATGAAAGCTTGGCTAATAAAATTATGCGTGGCGCCCGAATCAAACAGTACTATAGCGGGATGCTGGTGGAGTTGGAACATACCCACAAGGATTGGCTCGCCCTCCGGCACGTCCTCAATGGCAAGCTGGTGGACAGTGCTGGGCCTAGGGTTTGCCCGCCGCGCATTAGTAGGGTTCCGGGGTTGATTCCTACCCGGAGACTGTGGTGCCACTCCGCCGCCTTGCCTCTCCAAGCAACTGCTCGCGAAGTGTCCTAGATGACCACACTTGTAACATGTGGCCGCTGCTGGTGTAGTGCTCGGGGGACGAAAGCCCGGCATGCGCTGCTGAGGTGCATACGCACGCGGCATCGCCCGCCGCTGCTGTTGTTGTTGCGGTGGTACTGGCAGTGCCGGCCGGAATGCCGGTGAAGAGTACGGCCGACTGCGGAACGGCATCGACCGCTGTGGTGGCTGCCAGCGTGGACCTGATGGTGGGCGATTCACCATCCGAAACTTCTGAGAAGGACCGCCTCCTTCTCCGCTGCTCTGCGGCGCGCTTCGCTTTCGCTCTGCCGCCGCCAACTCCTTGCCGGAGTCCTCCTGAACAATTGCAGCATCAATGATGTCGTTGAGGCTGCCGCGATTGAACATCGCCAACTTGTCCTTCAGGAGCGAGTTAAGCCCCTGGTAAAAATGGTCTCCCCGCTTCTCGTCTGTATCCGCGTGATACGACGCGTAGAGCGCGAGATCGTTGAACGCCCTGGAGTATTCCAGCGCGTTCCGGCTCCCTTGTTGCAGGTGTAGGAACTCCTGCGTCTTCCTCTTCATCAAACCGGGCGGTATATGATAGGCCCTGAAGGCCGTCCGAAACTCCGCCCAGGTCATCACTCAGTCGGTGGGCTGTGAAGCACAGAAGTTGGCCACCACGCGCTCGCGGATCCTTGGAGCTGCTGTACCGCGAACTGAGTCTTGCGCTGCTCGCTGATTTGGAGCAGCCCGAACTTCATCTCTATGGCGCGGAGCCAGTTGTCCGCGTCAAGTGGTTCATCCGCCCTTGAGAATACAGGGGGATGAGTCACCAGGAAGTCGGAGTAGGAGCTCTGTTGGCGCTCCTCACGGTCTTGACGTCTCTCTGGGCGAGACGTATTGGCGATGAGGGTCTGCAGCAACTCTGTGTGCTGCTGATGCGAGCCCGCCATTGCCGCGACACTGTCGGCCAATGTAACCGTTGGCAGTGGCGGTGGCGGTGTTTGCTGTTGCTGTTGCTGCTGCTGTCCCGAGGAGTCCTCGGGAGGTGGTTGGGAGGTCTCTCCCCCTTGACTGGTACCCCCAACGTCAGGGTTGGCACGAGTACGCGTCATTCTGAAATTCAAAACAGCAGCAATTAGCACATGTCTTACTAAAAATTCCATACGCAACAGTAGGTATTGAAGTGACACATGATCAATTTGCACAACATTCACATATATTGATAAAGCATAAACTTTATACAAGATACATTATTCTCGGGTCTCCGAGAAGTCGTGCTCATGTCGTCACTACCTATACATACGCTACTGTCTATACGACATGTCACCGATTACAAAAGTTGGGTTACGCTACCCTAGCTGCCCTACTTGGCAACCGTAACCCCCTACTCGGAGTAGAACTCGACCTCCTGTGGGTCGTCATCCTCCGGTACCTCTGCTGGTGGCTCTGGGTCTACCACCTCTTCTCCCATCCCGGGTTCTCCCATTGCTGGAAGACCCAAGACCACCGGTATGCCTAACACCGGGGGCATGAGGTCCTGCAATGCATGCACCTCGTCCATAGACTGGTTGTAGTCCTCTTCCCAGCCTTGTCCTTCCTCAATAGCGTCGTCCCGCTCTTGAGCAAGGTCCTCATTCTGCTGGGTTAGGGTCTGCACCAGCTCTTGCAATGCCGCGATGTCAACACGGCTCTTCTTCTTTGCCTTCTTCAGACGACGCAACTGATTGTGTTGTTCATTCAGTCGCTTGATCGTCGGAAGGAGCACATTGCGGAGTGCGCTGTGAGCACCCTCGAAATGATCTCCACGGCTTGTTCTCTCCTTGAGCTTGGTGGCGAGATGCTCCGTATGAACAGCTTGGCTGTCCATCACAGCGTTTCCCGCCCTCATTTGGAGGCTGAGGTTTGCCTCCGCGGGGTTGTACCTTGGGCAATTCGAGTCTGTTGCCTCCAGGTACCTCTCTTCCCACACATGCTGAGCTCGTCCCTCCACCGGAACGAGTGCGTATGGAGTGCCCTCCGTAGCCTGCACGTGTAGTTGGCAGAAACGTGACATAGTGTCACGGGCTGCCACTTGCCACATCCCTTCCGGTTGTCTCCCTCTTACCGTGACGGTGAATGGCACCCAACCGGGTGACGTAGGTCCTGCAGGAACCTCGACATGGATCGTCCACGTCTTGTTCCCCTCTTCGCCATCTTCCTTGGCGAAATACCGCGGCATCTGATTGTACCCGAAATATTGGAGCATTTGCCACAATGCTTCCGTGTAGCCGCTACGGTCAGAGCAGTGGGAAACTACCCACCCATTCTCCAACCGTTTATCTGCTGCCATCTGTAAAAATATATTTGATAAATGTCAAATATTTATTTAAACAGTAAACCATTGAGTTATAACATAAGACATGTCATTGAACCCATAATCTTTGGAAACATAGTTCAAATTTTAAACAAATTTGACTGCTGATCTGCTGTTCCCATGACAGCCCTGACCAGTTTCCATTTCAACCTGATTTAGGCCATGTTAAAGGCAAAACTAATTCTGGAGCTCAACATCAAAGTTAAAGCTAACTTCAATATCTTTCCAGAAAGCATTTGCTTGGCCTATGATCTGTCCTGGTTCAAAAGTTATGAGATGTCAAAGTTAACAGAATTTCTGGAGAAAATTGGACAGCACCTCCCTGCTTTAGGTACTGCTTTGATCCAAGAACCCCAGTTAATTCTATTCCTAACCTGACAAAACTTTCTGTTACAAAGTTGTAACCCATCTCATAAGATTTCCAGAACTACCTCATTTTCTATTTTTGGATTTTTAAGCAGGAAGTTATGCTTAATTTACAGAGAGTTTACAGAGAGTATTTACCCTGTCCTGTTTTCTGGACAGTTCCAACTCTACTGCATTTTTCGAGTGGTTAAGGGATGAAACACCTCTGGACCTCAACAGAAAAGTTGTAAAGCTCTTCTAAAGCTTTCCAGAAATGTATCATACGACCTCAATCTCGAAAGAACTCGACCTCTAGCCTCTGATTAACTTCAGCCTTGATTCAGCTGAAAACAGAGTGCTCTGTCCTTAACAACCTATAAGTTGAAAACCTGTTAACTTTGAATATCCTGTTCAAGGGAAGGAGTTACATCAAGTTTTACTACTTTGGATCAAAACCTTCAAGTTTTTAAATGAACTTGTTCATTTAGTTGGGTGTGACGTCGATGCGTCACCAGATTATGTCGGTACTACGTCCTCACAAAGGAAAAACCTATACCGGACTTAGCCGGCTTCGTTATTTCAGTGGCACTAAACGTCACTTGCACACGGATGCTACACGTATACCGTTTCGTGGTAAGGCTACCTGCAGAAACTCAAACAATCATCAGACTCGGCTGCACACCGAGCCCGGAATCCATACAGTTAGTACACCCGGCCGTCATCACTCGCCCAGATGTTCTCAAGCCAAACACGCCTTGAGGTACGTGTTCACGTTTCAGACCACGTGACGGGGTCTCCCAAGTTGCACCACGCATGCCAGGGACAGACGTTGCTCGAATACCCCAAACGACATGAAGAGTCGTAGAGGATACTAAAGCGGGTCGGGTTACCTGCCACCCGTGGGGCTCCACCCTTCAGCTTGTGCGCACTGGTGGACAGCGCTTACGTGCACCCCCAAGACATGAACGTCCCGAGATGCACGATTTTCCGACATAACAAATAGGGTAATATGCCACTTTCTATATGCTAATAACATCCTTATACGGGCTACTAACTCGTTCCTCACTGGGTTTTTGAAAAAGAAGACCTTTGTACTGTGTTAAACCTCAAGCGAGCTCTGATACCACGCTGACATGACCCCACTGGTCCTGTCGAGCCAGGATCACGCTGAGGGGTGCTGCGTTGCACAGCACCGTATAACACACGTCAAAGGTACAAAGCGGAAGCGAAATTTTATTACATAAACAAGTTTATGAACATGTTTACATCAAAATAAGTTCAGTCTACACTCGCGGGCGTAGACTAAGCATCAAGTGCACGTTCAGCCCTCGAACGTGTCCTTGCTAGCACACACGCACACTAACTCTGCGGCGTGCACGACTCCCACTCGACGGGGTTCCCCTCCTGGGGTTCCGTCTCCTCTTCGGGAGTCCCTTCCTCATAGAACCCTGCAAAAGCTTCAAACACAAGCAGTGAGCACGAAGGCTCAGCAAGTCTGACCCGTCTCACCTAAACATGGAACTTCTACATAAGGGTACTGGGTTACATGAGGTAAAAATCATTTGCAAGGACTCGCCTAATTAGTAGAACCTTACTTTCATGTTTTAGCAGCAGGTTGTGGAGAACCTTACGCTAAGGTACATGAGAGAGCCGCAATCAAACAAGAAACGCATTTCACTCATGTACTTTGCCCAAAGTTGAAATGAACTTTAGTTAGCTCTAAACTACAGCAAGTCATTAGCAATCAAGTCCATCTTTCAATCAGCAACATTTTAACATGTAACTAGCCTGTTCTTTCTACGTCACGGTACAGTGAACAAGTGGTACTCACTGACCGCGAGGGACGGCGATTATAATCGATTTACACCTGCAGGGTTACCCGAACAACCCGTCACGTACGCCCGTACTCGATGTTGCCTACAACAACCATCACGGACGCCGTACGCGACTACCTTTCACCCGTTAGCCAAATATTGAACCGGTCCCATCGTCCCGAGCAAGAGGTCTCTGCACGCGCATCTCCGTGCCGCCAGCCGATTTACACCTCGAGCTCTCAACCTACCCTCTGAACGACGGGCAATGCCTCAATACCCAGCTACCCGAGTTACATCAGTTTCCCGGTTCCCATATAGCCGGTAGGTCTTCGGTACTGTTCTAGCTTGTTCAACAGGCCCGCACACGGCTCGGTCCTCAATCGACACAAGCGGAGCTACAGCACACAGGCCCCAAAGTCCTGCTGCCCTTACCCTCCGCTCGGTCTCATTTTCTTGCCATGTGTATCATGTGCTATCTCTACCCGAGCGATGTGCCTCTAGCCTATTCTCGCGAGTAGTTCCAACTACTCGACTTGTACCGAATCCTACTCTATCCTAGCAATGCAGTGGCTAACGGGGTTTGCAATCCTAAACCCAACCCATGGTTTTCTTGGCTATGCAGTGGGGTTTCCAAACAAGACTCTAATGCACAGAATAAAGGAAACAAGTATGTGCTCAAAACAATAAAAAATTGAAAAATGGTTAATGCAAACCAGAGCTTGCCTTGCTGCTCTTGGTCGTAGGCTAGCTGTTCCTCCGGAGTAACGAAGTCTAGGACTTCGGGTTCCTCCTCGACCTTAGCGACTACATGATATAAGAAACATATGTATCAATTTAAATGCATTTGTATTAACTTTGAAGCTGTGAGGTCTATAACCCTTGCTAGACAGACCTAAAGACTGTGAAACTTTTACTGTGGCTTGGTTACAACCTAAACAGAGACTTGGTCAAGTTTTAGTTGCAGCAAAGCTCAATTGAGCCCTCCACAATTAATTATGTCCTTGACCTTAATTAAAGGCTTTTAGGGTGTTCTAAGGATTTTCATGAAACAAACTATGTCTTTCTGAAAACTAGATTTTTAGAGGGTTCTAATGGAGTTGGTCTCACTTAATTTGGAAGTCTCTAACTAAAGATATGAGCTAAACAATTTCAGAGAAAATTCTGAAAATGTTTCTGAACATTTTCTATTTTCTCTGGAACAGTTTCACTAATCACACCATTAGGTGGACTAAATGAGCTCAAATGGATCTGAAATTTTTATGGTAGTTCAAGGATATTTTGGTGAACATCTCAGCAGAATTTCAGGATTTTCCTTCAAAGGATTCTCCAGTTAAAATTCCTAACAGTTTAAATTTTGAGGAATTAATTCTGGAGAAATAAGGAATTTCATGAAGTTAAACTTGATTTTCTGGAAAGCACTCAGAGAGCTGGATCCAGCAAAATTTGGTTCACTCAATTTGGAGCTTTCTAGCCAAAGTTATGAGGATTTGAAGTTTGAAGGAAATCTGAAAATCGGGGAAAAGTTTAAACTCGCGCGTGGGCCCAGGGGACACGCGTCGCACGCCTAGGCGACGGCACATCGCGGCCCACAAGGATTTTGCACGCCAGCACACCCGATCCTGGCCGCAGCCGGATCCCGATTTAAAATATCTCCCGCTGACAGCTGGGGTCCACCCCCTTCTTCAACCTCGCGACACCCGCGCCCCGCCGCCGAGGGATCTCGCCGGAGAGCTCGCCGCCGGCTGCTGTACAGCTCTAAACTTCTCGATTCTGGCCGCACCTGCCTACTTTTACTCGGGGAACCTGATTCTAGGGTCAGCTGCTCATGACAATGGCCGGAGCATGGTCGGCGACGAGCCGCCACCTCGGAATGACTTCGGCCATGTCGGCTGACTTCTCTAACACCTCAGCTACTGGGGAAATCGGTCGGGGAGCATCAGTGGACCTTAGAGAAGGTCGACATGAGCTCGAGGCAGCTCGGGGAAGGCCCGAAATAGGTCCTCACCGTGCGTCCGATGCCGCCCGTTCGTTCCGCCATTAGTAGACCTTAAATTACGCCGGACATAGAGGTTCTCCGGCCCAGAGTTGTGAAGACAACTTGTGCGTTACCGTGTCTAGCTCTTGTGAGAGCGGCCTGAGGCCCTCTAATCCTTTCTAGAGCACGAGTTAAACAGAATCGTACCCGAAGGTCGTTCTGCACACAGAAAGGGGAAAAGTGGAAATTCGCCGCCGGTGAGCAACCACTCGAGCTGTGGCTCGGGGATGAGCAGCACCGGTCACCTGCGAGTCCAAGGGTGCCTTGGCTCGGGCGTGACAACGCCCTGGTTGGGCTGTCCACGAGAGCCCGAGGTGCGGCGGTTCCAAGTTCCGATTTTGATCTTTCGGCACAGCCGATATCACTCGGTTTCAATCGAATTCTAGCAATGGGGAGGATGGAGGAAGGTCTCTAGTACCTTGCTGGGGCTCTGGAGTGGAAGGAGGGAGCTGCGATCGGCGTTCTCCGATCAAGTCCGAGCTGCGGAAATTCTCGGCCGGCGCTGAGTTCTTGCGGGGAAGAACGGTGGTGCCTCGGCCGAGGAGGGGGCAGGCGCCTTAAGAAGGCTCTGCACCGCCTCATGCCCGCGCGTGGGCAAGCAGCTGGTGACGCGGCGGCTGTCCTCGGTGGCGATCACCGCTGCGGCTCGGCGACCCGAGTGAGAAAGTCTCAGTCGGTTTGATCTGAGCAGTGGCTGACATGTGGGTCCCACCTCCAGTTTTAACCTCTGAAATTTACTCCTAATCACTGTTGTAAACAGTGAACCCCATACTACCCTTGGCAATTCAAATTATTCACCCATGAGCCATTTGAATTGATCAAAGTTCAAATGAGGTTTGGTTTGAATGAATTTCAGCACAAGTTCAGTTTGAAATTCAAATAAAGTTTGAATTTCTCCCACTTAGCTCATGTCAAGATCAACTCCAAATGGAGTGAAAATTGGTGTGTGAGCTCACAAAAATGTGCTGAGTAAGAATATGCCCCCCACTTTTAAATTCATTGGATAAAAACAGTTTGAATTTGAATATGGTTTCAAACTGCCCTCTTCCTAACTATACCCAAGCTGACCTCAAAAAGGTGTTGAATTTGGGTGAAACTTGGTATGGACATCCTTAGTAAAGTGTAGGAGTTTTCATATGTCCAGCCCATCTATATCACATGTGGGAAATACCACTTTTGCAATGTGTAAGTTTGTTCTCTAATGAGCATGTTGATAATTGTTACTTGCTCTTCATTTGTGTTCATCATTCTTCCTCAAATGAGGTGTGTGGTGTGGTGATAAACACTGCAAATGAGTGTCAAAAACTGAGGCCCTTACACTTGTATCTCTATCGTCTTGGTCTTCCCGAGTTTCTTTGAGTTTGGGTCTATACGTTGCTTTGAGAGCAACTTCTTTCTTTTTAGATGAGGTGAGCTCGTCTAAGTCTTTGACGTATTGAGCCTCTTTCTCCATCATTTCATGATTTATGATCTTTCCCAATAACTCATCGGGAGTCATTTTGTGAAACCCGGGGCTTTCTCTAATCATTGAGCAAAGTGTGACGTTTCTTGGCATGAAGGCTCTTATCATCCTTTTGACTACCTCGTGATCAGTCCATTTCTTACTTCCATAGGCACGGATTTTGTTGATGAGTGCTTTCATCCGGTTGTACATGTCTTGAGGTGATTCGCCTTCTTCAATAGCAAATCTCCCCAACTCTCGTTCAAGCATTTCGATTTTGGCTTCACGAACTGACCTATTTCCTTCGTGAGCTGTCTTGAGGGTATCCCATATTTCTTTTGCACTTTGTAACCCATCGATCTTGGTGAATTCCTCTCTGCTTAGTGATGATGTGATCACGGCGACGGCTTGTGCGTTTCTGTGAATCTCCTGTTCTTGTTCTGGGGTGAGTTCATCATCCGTGTCCGGAATATCGATGTCTGTGCAAACAATGTGCCACAGACTAGGGTTCAGGGATATCAGATGCATCTTCATGTTGTACTTCCACATGGTGTAGTCACTTCCGTCAAACTGTGGGGGCCTTCCCATAGGAATAGAGAGATAATAATTATTTGAATTGAGACGGTTGTAGTTGTAAGGATACCGGGAGTAGTCGTGATGACCACTCCCCATCGTCTTTTCTTCCTCTTTTCCTTTTTGTGCCAACAGTTTCTTTCTCAAGAATGCTTTTAGCTGCCTCACTTCTTCATCGTCATGTGGACTTTCTTTCAGCACATCGAAGGCTTTGGCTTCTTGCTCCTCATCGTTGTTGCTCATCTTCGGGATATCGTTGTTCTTCTCAGAGGCTATTGATCTCTCCGAGATGTGAGTCTCGTTGATGGAGAACTTGGCTCTGATACCAATTGAATGTGGCCTAGAGGGGGGGTGAATAGGCCTTTAAAGAATTCCTGCACACTTAATAAAGTTATCAGAAACTTGACTGACCGGACTAGTCCGGTTGTGTGGGCGGACTAGTCCGGTGTGCTGAATTATTTGAGTTAATTAAGTGTGTCTCACAAATTTAATCTTATAGCAGCGGAATAAGAACAACAGTTTTTATAACTAAAATTTATTGTATGGATGCACGTGCAAACTTGTAAGGAACTCAAACAATGACTAGCAAACTAGTGATCTAATGTGTCAAGATGTAAAACAAATGAGAGACAAAAGACACGAATTTTTACCGAGGTTCGATCTCATCAAGAGATCTACGTCCTCGTTGAGGAAGCTCACACAGAGCCGGGTTCCCAACCATTTCCCTCTTCAAGTCACCACACATGCCGACTTGACTTCACTATCAAGTGTAATCACCGTGTTTATGGGGCAACCTCACACGTTGAGGGCTCCCACAAGAATTACAATGAGAAGTTGATCAAATACACTCAAAAAGATTACAATGCAGAATATGAGTGTAGAGAGATCAAACCCCAAGAGCTCACAACGAAGGAACGACGATCTCCCAATCCCAAATCCAAGTATTTTATTGATCTTCTCCTTTTTGCACCTTAGATGTGTGGGGAGACGTGTTTTTGGGCTCTTGGGACAGGTGGCGGAGCTAGGGTTTCAGTTTTTGACAGTATGAGTCGTGTCCCTTTCGGGAAAAGACGAAGGACCTCTTTTTATAGGCTTTCCCAAAAAGTTACCGTTGTTAAACCTACTACCGGACTAGTCCGGTATAAGATCGGACTTGTCTAGCCTACTTCCAGTGGGTTAACCGGACTAGTCCGGTCCACAAACTGGACTTGTCCGGTGCTATGTGAGATGGGGTTTCAGAAACTTCAGCGGACTAGTCCTGTCACTTGGATGGACTAGTCCGTAGTCCTCTGAAGAGGACAACAGAGACATGACCGGACTAGTCCGGTCTAAAACCGGACTTGTCCGGTTGCATTCCAGTGAGCTGACCAGACTAGTCCGGTTCACAAGGCGGACTAGTCCGGTGCACTATGTTTGCGTCTTTCAGAAAGTTAAACGGACTAGTCCGGTCCATGAACGGACTAGTCCGGTTTTCAGTGGATTTTAGTTGATTTTTAAATCCCTTACCCTTACGCAAAGTCATGAGCTCTTGGGATGTGTCTCTTTCACACACAACCTATACATTTATATCAACTTTGCTCCTCTAAATTCCACTAACGTCTTCCTTTTCGGGCACCACTCTATTTTTCATCTTTTTGTGTGTGCCGAGCCAGTTCACTTTGTTTATCCTGCAATCATCTTAATAGTTTCATTAGGATCTCATATGTTCGTCATCAATTAGCCAAAACCCACAAGGGATATCCTAGATGCACTTACAGGTGTGTAGTTGCCTATGGGTCTCGTCAACTGCGGAACCACGAGCAGCATTATCCAACTCACGATCTCGAGCTTGCTGCTGTGGTGTTGGCGTTGAAGATGTGGAGGCATTACCTGCTTGGTAATCTTGTTCACATCTACACCGACCATAAAAGCTTGAAGTATATCTTCGCGCAGAAGGAGCTAAATATGAGACAACGGAGATGGTTGGAGCTCATCAAAGATTATGAAACTGAGATCCACTATCATCCGGGGAAAGCAAACGTGGTTGCCGACGCGCTGAGTCGGAAAGCCCACGTTCACAACATAGCGGCTGCTGAGTTGGAAGAGGAAGACCCAAGCCTCCGTGTCATTCCATATGGCGTGCTTTATAATCTCGCGCTCATTCCAACAATCCGTGAAGAGATTGTTGAGGATCAAAGAAGAGACAGAGGTATGTCTCACATACGGAGAAGACTAGACAACGGAGAGGTGAAATGTTTCCGGAAGGATGAGAACGGTACGATATGGTTTAACGACCGTATAGTGGTACCACGCAATATGAAACTTCGGAAGAAGATCTTGGATGAAGCCCACCTGTCGAAGTTTTCCATTCATCCCGGAAGTAACAAGATGTACCAAGATTTGAAACAGAAATTTTGGTGGACGAGGATGAAGAGGGAGATTGCTAAATACGTATCCGAATGCGATACGTGTAGATGGGTCAAGGCTGATCATATGCGGAAAGCCGGACCGCTACAACCTTTGAAGATACCGGCATGGAAATGGGAGGATGTGAGTATGGACTTCATCGTCGGATTACCGCTCACATCCAGGAAGCATGACTCGATATGGGTGATCGTCGACCGGTTGACGAAGTCGGCTCATTTCATACCGGTGAACATTCATTATCGAGCAAGGCAATATGCGGAGTTATTCATCTCCAGAATTATATGCTCACATGGTGTCCCGAAGACCATCATTTCAGATCAAGGTGCACTGTTTGTTGCTCGTTTTTGGGAGCAGCTGCATGCCTCGTTGGGCACCAAGCTGATTAGAAGCTCCGCATATCACCCTCAAACCGATGGACAAACCGAGAGGGTGAATCAAGTGCTTGAGGATATGTTGAGAGCGTGTGCCATCCACCACGGTAGGAATTGGGACGATCACCTACCGCTGGCGGAGTTTTCATATAACAACGGTTATCAAGCGAGTATTAAAATGGCACCGTATGAAGCTCTCTACGGCCGGAAGTGTCGCACACCACTGAATTGGTGTGAGTCCGGCGAAAGAGTTCTGTTTGGGATTGATCTTGTCAACGAAGCCGAAGACCGAGTTCGGTTGATACAAGAGAACTTAAAGGCTGCACAATCCCAACAGAAGAGCTACGCTGATCAACAGCGTAGGCCTTTGCATTTTGACGTCGGAGAGCACGTGTATCTTCGTGTATCTCCGATGAAGGGAATTCACCGGTTCGGTGTAAAGGGGAAATTCGCTCCCTGTTTTATTGGTCCTTTTGCTATCACGGAGAAGTGCGGACCCGTAGCCTACCGGCTGGAGTTACCGGCAAGTCTAGCGGGTGTTCATGATGTATTTCAAGTTTCACAGCTGCGGAAGTGCCTCAAATTCACCGCTGCTGTTCGCACCGAGGACATCGACGAATTGAAACTGGACCTGACCTACACCGAGCGACCGGTTCAGATTCTTCAAGGTGCCGTGGAGTAATCACACCGCGGAATAGGCGACGTGGGAAAGTGAAGATTATCTCCGCACCAACTACCCGGAACTTTTATCTTTGTACAGTTTGTAATTACCTCTTCCGTCTTGTCCCTCTTTTGTAATCTCGGGACGAGATTCTTTTAAGGGGGGAGGAATGTAAAAGTCCCAAAAATGTGTATGAATAAAAACTATGGTTTGAGTTCATATGTGTGGCAATGACATGAAAAATGGGACTTGCAAAAACTTTTCTTCATGCAAAGTAATACATGGTTGACAATCCAAAATGAGGCTCACATTTTTATTTAAAAGTGTTGGACCAATAAGGAGTTAATTACCACTTTGCATGTAAGTTTAAAAATCAGATTTGAAATTCAAAGTTCACACATATGGTGACCCAAAAACTTTGAATTAACATGCAGCCATATAGATGAGTTTTTAGGGAAAAGGTTATCACCACCTTTTCCATTGTAGTGTGGGCTCAAAAAGAAGGATAAGAGAAACATTTGTAAATTCTAGCCAAATTCAAATTGGTTATACCAATTCAAACTGAATTGGAAGGATTCAAATTCTAAACCACATTTTAAAACTCATAATTGTGGGAATTAAGAGGATCACTTTGAGAAGATATTTGGGGGGTAGAATGTAGGATGGGACCCACATGGCAGTGAGCTGGAGGCTTAAACTTAACCAGGAAGCAAATGAACTTGGCTTCTGTTCTGCTCGGGCGCCACCGAGGAGTTCCACCGTGCCCCCCGAAGAACTGGACACGACACCTCCTGCTGCCCCGCCCCCCCCCCACGCGCGGCCACCGAAGGCGGTTTCCTTCGACGTTATCGTGCCCTCAACTGAGCAAAGACCCAATTGCTCTCCTTCCCTCGCGTGAACGCCGCACAGCCGTTCTTCCCTCGTTCGCTCTCGGTCGATCGGGAAACCGGCGGAGACCATCGCGCCCACTGCCTCCGAGGGGCTAAACACGGAGGCGCAACCGTTGCTCACTTCCCCCGACCCAGAAACCACCAAGTCCCGGCGTTCCCGAGCCCTCAATCAACCATTTCACGGCGACCTCAAAAGAACCGACGGTCGGCTTCACGTGGACAGCTCTCCACAGAAGCTTCCAAGCCTGATCAAGCACAGCCACAGGAGCGTTCTGCTGTGTTACTGCTCTCACCCAAAACTTGGAGCAAATCGTGGAGCGTAGCCGGCGAATTCCGAGGTTTTGCTCCGGCGGCTTCAACCCGAGCATCCGGTATGGAAATCCAAAATTCTCAATTTCTGTTCATTCTTAGCTCGTCAAACTTTGCACGTAGGAGCTGGACTAGCCGGCGGTCATATCCTCTATAGCATCCGAGGCATGAAATTAACAGGGAACCACGAATTTTGAGCTCTACCGAGCGTGATCACGGAGGAACTGGTCGGCCGCACGGTGACGTCCGGTTTGCGGCCATTCCAGGGCCAGTTGAGGGCCATGCCGAGCTTGGCGATCAACCACTGATGCTGTAGCACGTGTTTGTCGCTTGGTTAGAGGACTAGGAACCCTGGTCGACGGTGCCGAAAGGCAGCAAAGACCGCCGCACGTCGCCGGGGTGTTTCCGGTCACCGGCAACCCTAGATGACCCCGCAGATATGTTCCTCGACGTCATAAACGCCCTGGCGGCAAACCTCAGCTCGGGCGGTAGCTGGAGAAGGCGAGCCGGTGAGCTCCGGTGTCGGGCCGGCGAGAGGCAGCGCGGGCGCGGGAAAACAACGGGAGGAAGAAGAAGACCGGGTG
The DNA here is from genome assembly GCA_030760725.1 of Neostapfia colusana. NCBI lineage: Eukaryota > Viridiplantae > Streptophyta > Magnoliopsida > Poales > Poaceae > Neostapfia > Neostapfia colusana. The sequence continues at coordinate 32,659,828 of JASWHV010000009.1, read as the reverse complement.
GGTCCCAGCCGTCAGCGCCTGTAGAGTTTAAAAAGAGGATCTGTTGTGGCTAGGATCTTTTTTGGCTACGCGGTACAATCCTGTGAACCGCTGTGGCCCCAATCTGATTGGCTGGGGTTTAAAAAGCGGGCCCAGTAGGATTTTCAATAGGAAAATAATCCCAGACTTAGCACAATCTTTAGAAATTCATATCTTCCTGTAGAAAACTCCAATTTGAGTGATTCCAATTGGGTTGGCTTAATATCTCTGAGTTCTATCCAAATATGAACTCAGATTTGTATGAAATTCAATATTATATTCTGGAGAATTCTTTGAAGGTTTTCTGAAAATGAATTAATGAAGGAGTTTGGGTTATCCAAAAATCCCCAACTTTTGCCAGAATATTCTTTAGCATATTGTTGACCTACTAGCAAATGTTCAGCTCATTTGAAGATCATTTGTATAAGAATTTGCTAAAAACAATCTGCTGTGTTCATAAGAGTCCAGAAACATTTTCAGAAAATGTTTCCCACTTCAAAAATCTGTTCTGAGCAATCCATAGCTCCAAAAATCATAGGAAAATTTAGGCAAGCTCTCTGAGACATACTTGGAATTGTAGTTCACTAAATTGGGCATGGAAATGCACATTACTACAGAATTAATTCTTTTGAATACAAATGCTTAAAGAATTATTCTGGGAGAACTACCCAAGTAAAAGGGCTGAATTTTGGACCAGATTATTCTCATGTGATCAAGAACTCACATGTAAATTATCAGCCCAAGATGAGTTATTGAACTCCCTGTTCTTATTCTCCATACTTATGTATAAGGGAAAAATACATAAGAGATGTTGTGAGAATTATGGGGACACAATATGACTCCACATTAGCTGCAATTTGGCAAGCTAAATACTTAGGTAGTATAGAACCTGCTGTAAAATTTTTGAGGCCATTGGAGTTCTTTTTCTCCAGTTGCACTCAAATCTTTTCAGCTTGTCTATTATGATCATTAGGGAAAATTGTTAGTGTATAGCTAAGGCTTTAAGGTCAAATTAGTTTATTTCTGTTCTTTGCACAACAGAGGCAAACCAAGCCATGCTTGGATTTTCCACACAACCTCTGTACTAAGAAATTAATTCCATAACTTCTTTCCATTACGTTCTATAAAATATGTGCATATGCATCTAAATAGGAACCACAACGAAGGGGACTCAAAGGAGTGATTCATCGAAGTGGATCAAGCTCCGGAGAGTCAAGGGTGGATCTGCAAGGACACTAACTGGTTATATACGACTACCCTGCAAAACAGGCAAGCTCCGGTTTGCATTTAACAGCTGTTAAGTTTTTATTTTGTACTCACTTTCGGTCAAGATATGAACTGTGCATAGGTCTAGTGATTGATACTCCTCTTGCATAGCCAAATGACCCATGGAATATTGGGTAGGTGTCTTTCACCGTGTAGAACTGCCATGCTTAAGTACGGTTCGGTAGAAGTCGAGTGGTGAGATGCTACTCGCAGATTTAGGAACAACAGGGGCATACGGGATTGGTTCGTAATTGAATTAGCAAGTTAAAGTTGAGACCGGAAGGTTGTAGGAGCAGCAAGACATAGGGGCCTGGGTGCTGTAGACCTGTCCGTGTCGGTCAAGGAACGATCCGCATGCGGCCCTGTTGAACAAGTTTGAGTTGTGTACCGGACTCATGCTGGCTATATGGGACCCAGTAAACCGATGTACCTCGGGAAGCTGTCGTTGGGACTTTTCGGGTCGCCTCAGGCGGACGGCCGGTGTGCAGTATGTGGGGAATATTCTCATGACATCTCACGTCGAAAGGTGCACCATGAGAGTAGCTACTGTATGGGGCGACTTGATCGATTCAGCAGGTGTGAAACGGGGGAAAGGCTGCCACGTACGACGTCAGTGATGGTTGTTGTAGGCAACGTCGAGTACGGGCGTACGTGTCGTGTAGTCCGGGTGTTATTGATTCGAATCACCGTCGCTCGCGGAATGGACCGAGCATACTTGTTCTCACAGTCGTGACGTAGTAAGAACTTGCATGAGAAAGGAACTAATCATCTTGATGTGAAGTATTATCCTACCTTGTATTGGATCTTGATGAATAGGCTAGTGCAAAACTCGATTCTTTTATGCCATGAGCAATTTACATCGGGGGAAAGCGTTTCTTGTTTGATTGTGGACTCCCGATGTGGCGTGCCCAGGGTTACTTAAAATACTGCAATTAATACTGAAAGTAAGGATTCACTTTTAGGCGAGTTTAATTATTCTTATGTCATCCTATGTTAGGTTCATAACCTCACTTAGAGTTTCATGTTTAGGGTGACGGTTAAGTCTTGCTGAGCGTTGTGCTCACGGATGCTATCCGAGTTGTTTTGCAGGTAATTGACTCGATGCTTATGAGATGGGATGCCGATGAGACTCGGAAACCTCCGAGTGCTTACTCTAAGAGCATCCTCGCCGCTGCAGATTGCCTTCGTGTTGCTAGTATGAAACGTCCGCGGGCTGGAATGTTTCTTTGTTGCTAGTTTAGATATAAGTTGTGAGAGTGATAGTCTTCCGCTGTAGTTTACTCTGATAATACTTATTTGTAAAGACATTCTTGTCCGCTTCCGCAAACTCTTTATGTAATATGATGTGTTTCTGCAACCCGTGTGCTGTTGGGTGCCGCATAACACGGCACGACCCGACGACGTCCTGCGGGCCGTCTCAGCGTGGTATCAGAGCTGTTACAGGACACGTGTTGCCCCTGGAGCTAGCCTCTGCGGAGAAGCGAAGGCAGTTCCGCAGGACACATGTCACCCTCGGAGCTAGTCACCGCGGAAATCAGAGGACCAGTCGCACGAGATACGTGTCAATCTCGGAGATCACCTCCGAGAGGTCCGATTCTATAGGACACATGTCGCCACCGGAGCTTATCTCCGGGAGGTCCGACACTGCTGGACACGTGTCTACCTCGGAGCTCGTCTCTGAGGGAAAAAGGGAGTCCGGCGCTACTTGACGCGTGGCATTCACGGAGCTCACCTCCGAAGGAGAGGGAGGTCTCGCTCGCTTGACACACGGCACAACCGGAGCTCGTCTCTGCGGAAAGGGAGAGACCAGGCCCCGGTGGACACGTGGAGCTTCCGGAGCTCATCACCGCGGAGGTAACGAGTTCTGGAGCAGTTTTTGGATTCTGTACGTGTAGAAATGTCGGTACGGATAGGAAACTGACCTGAATTCCACAATATTACCGCACCAAATCAACTAAAGATAAGCTGTTAAAATTTAACGACAATCTGAATAGGACTCTTATTAGAAATACAATCAGATTAGGACTCTTCTTGTCCCGATTATAAATAGAACCCAGAATCGCTGGCCGAAACCACAAACTTCTTTTCCAACTTCTGAGCCGACGACTTAGAGCCCTAGCCCCAACTCGCCCAGTAAGCCCATCGCCGGAGTTCAGTCGAGGAAGATCGTCGGAAGGGAGCCCAACGATATATCTGATCAGAAGGACCCCGAGACCAAGAAAGAACGTAAGGTAGGTCTCCAATACCACCTTACGACATCATCGTGTTTTCTTTGCATCTGTTCTTCGATTCCTTTCGAACAGAAGCTTTCTCGTGGACAGATCACTTGTTGATCGGGTTGATCTAAAGACAGGGTCATCGCCACGTCCACATTTGATCCGAACACCTCTGTTCATCATAAAACAATGCAAGCCATGCAAGAATACGTGCAAACTGATCTAATAAAACTGATTATAGGATAGCATGCATATGCATCATCGCATCTAGTTAAAGTTTGTGCATGATATTGATTGATGTGGATCTTGTATGTGCGTGATCCTGTATAGCAGGACAAGCTTAGGGAGCTGTCTACGACGAGCTGCAACAATAAGGTTTCGAGATCCAAGAGCAACTGGAACCGAAAGAACAAGGCAAGTGCCCCTTGACCATATTGATCCTATGTTTTGGGAAAAACTGTTTTGTTTTGCGAAATGGTGTGTGTGCTGAGTTAAACATGATGGGAAACCCTTTTATAGGAGTTTACTAGCTTTGGTTACACCACCCTTGTCGCCGGGGATGTTTATGAGTTGGGTATGGTTTTTGTTTTAAGCTTCGCTGAGTCCATGGGATTGGGAAGCGAGATAGATTTGTCTAGCTAACTGCACTCGTAATTATAATGAGAAACTGATGTTGTTAATGAATATGGATCGGAGGGAGATCTAGGCAAGCCGGGTTTGTGAATGAGGTAGCCTGAGATGGTGGTTACTTGCCGTAGATCTAAGGACCGGTTCATGCGAGCACATGCTAGTATAACAGTGCCACCACAAGGCCAAGTATGGGTGCGGCTTAGCTGACTAATTAGGTAAGTTGCTAGATTGTTATGGACCGTGGAAGGCGTGCAGAATGGGAGTCGAGTGAGGACTGCCCTAGGAACTGCATGGCACAAGAGGGGGCCCGTGGGTGGGAGAATTGGAGATTCTATCCTGCCGGTGAAACCTTAGTGAGTCCATACATCTAGTAACCCCTTTGTAAAGGCTATTTTGTGATCTCTTGGCCATACACCGACGGTTGTGTACTGGTATAATGGAGGTTCTGCAGTCGCCGACGGGTGACGAAATCACAAACTTGTGGGTAAGGAGGTGCAAACTCTTAAAACTATCATGATAGCCGAGCTTACGGTCACTAGTGCCTGGCCAACTTCCATGATTTGTTGGGATGGTGATTGGATATGGTTATTGATTGGTTTTGTTTGGTTTTCGGGACTGTTGAGTTCGGGTGATAAGATGGGTTGCATGACTGTTGAGTCATGGCAACAAGGTTGGTCTCGGTGGGAGACGAAGTTGTTTTATGAGATGAAATGGTAGCGAATACGAGATGGAATTTGTGAGATGGTAGCGAATACGAGGAGGTATTCGTGAGCAAGAATGAGGATGATTGATGATTGGTTGTGACATGGAAGGTAATGAACATAACGGAGGTATGATTGGTATTTTAGTACATGTTGGGATTACACTCACTTAAAGATAAGTTGTTGTTTTATCGTGGTTTTTGATAAATAACTTTGCTTTCTGCAATGAGCCTTTTTATACCTACCTTGTTATGAGCTACATATCATATTTTCCCGCACTTGCTGAGTACACCATTGTACTCAAACTTGCATCATTATTTCATCATCAGCAACAGGAGAAGATTATTATGAAGACCAAGTGGAGCATTAGGCGTGTCAATCTGTTCTCAACCTTGCCTGTGGGGATGGAGTAGAGATGGAGCAGCTGCTGCTTAGAGTTGCTTCCACATTAGTTAGAAGACTTCCGCTGCTAGAATAAAGACTTTTGCTGCTAGAATAAAGACTTCTGCTGTTAGATTAAGACTTCCGCTGTGAAACACGAGTCCAAGACTCATGAGACATTGTAATAAACTCTGTTATTCGTGGTCATATATATTCTGAAATTCAGTTTGTGGACAATGTGTATATGTGTGATGACCATCCTGGGCACACATATGCATCCGTTCTCGGTTCCGTGGTTTTCAACAGAATTGAGGGCGTCACAGATTGGTATCAGAGCCACGGTTGAGGGTAGATTACACACCTAGATACAATCACAGATTGGTACCAGAACCACGGTTCACGGTAGGTTACACGCTTAGATAGATCATAGATTGGTATCTGACACAGATTGGTAGCTAAGCCACGCTGACCATAGGATGCAAGCCTAGGATGCATAGATTGGCCTTGAAACTACCTTGACATAGGATAAATGCCTAGGAAAGGCCATAGTTGGAACACAGATTGGAAACACCCTAAGCCATACAGGACCCCCATTGAACAAGCCTTGAATAGGAGTTGTGTGAGCCTTGTGATGATTGTTTGTGATTGTGTGCTTAGTGTGAGTTGCGGGACGTCTCAAGACATTGTCCGTATCCACACATAAGTAGAAAGAAGAGTGAGATGCTTCGGCACTTGTTCACATCATCATATGGGCTAATATATATAGTCCAATCCACCTTGATGCATATAGTTGAGGGGATCTACCTAACCTTCTAACTTTCTATTCTATTTCGTTCTCTCTCACAGATGGTGAGAGGAAACGCCAGCCCAAGGAACGTCCGTAACAACCAAGAGGATGGCCACGATGAAGTTCCTGTTAACCCCGGAGCTGGTGAGAACAACCTGGAACGGTTGATGGCCATGCAGAATCAACTTATGCAAACCATGATCCAAACTTTGGGTCAGTTGCAGGCCAACAACAACAACCCCATTCCGGCACCACCGCCACCACCACCGCCGGCTCATAACAGACTGGGAGAGTTCATGAGGACTCGACCACCCACCTTTGCTCAAGCTAACGACCCCATGGAGGCCGACGACTGGTTGAAATCCATGGAGAAAAGGCTTGCCATAGTGCAGTGCAATTACCGAGAGAAGGTTCTTTTTGCGTCGCACCAACTCATGGGAGCTGCCGCTGACTGGTGGGATGCCCTATGCAACACTCATGTCGACCCGGAGGCGATCACTTGGACTGAGTTCAAGGAGAGTTTCCGCTCTCATTACATCCCTGCTGGTGTAATGATGCTCAAGAGACAGGAGTTTGAAGGTCTCCGCCAAGGACAGAGAAGCGTGAATGAGTATCTCAACAAGTTCACCCAACTGTCCCGGTATGCCCCCGAAGATGTCAACTCAGACCAGAGGAAGCAATCGCTGTTCATGAGACGGTTGAACAATGAGATTCAGGTTCAGCTCCTCAACAATGACTACACGAGCTTCTAGAAGCTGGTTGACAAGGCCATAGTAGTCGAAAGCAAGATCCGAGAGATCGAGCGAGAGTGCAAGAGGAAGATGTCATACCAGCCCCAAGGGAGCAATGTACGACCTCAGTACATGCCCCCGGCCGCACCGCAGTATGGATCGACCGCTCCTGCATACCGCCCTGGTCAGCCACCACAGCAACGACCCGTTGCACAAGCACCTCGTGTGCTCATGCCTCCTATGCCCCGACCAAACATGGGCGCTCCTGTTCAAAACCCCCGCCCCAATGTACCTGCTACCGTAGGCAACAGGGCATGCTTTGCATGCGGGGAAACAGGACACTTCGCGAGCCAGTGCCTAAGGAGAGGCCCTGGACAGCAAGGCAACATGCCCAAGCAGAACCCGCGACCGAACGGAGGGGACAATCAAGGAAACCGTTGACAGCAGAACTATGCTCGCGGCAACGTGAACCATGTCTCTGCCGAGGGAGCACAACAGGCTGAGGACGTCGTAATTGGTATGTTCCTTGCCAACTCCAACCCAGCCACCATCTTATTTGATTCTGGAGCATCACATTCCTTCATATCGTCCAAGTTTGTTGCCAAGCATAATCTACCCATATCACACCTAAAATGTGCTATGTTAGTTAATTCTCCCGGTGGAGAAATAAGGACTAATATAGTATGTCCGAAAGTAAACCTTAAAATAAGGGGGGTAGACTTCCTTGCCAACCTCATTGTCTTGGATTCCCAAGGGCTTGACATAATACTCGTGATGGATTGGTTAAGCAAGCACAACGGGGTAATCCAATGTGCTGAATGAAGCGTGCAATTGACAAATGAGCACGGTATTCGTGTTGAGTTTGAGTCAGCCCAACAAACAACCGAAAGGGCAATTTTGAACCACGTCGAAGGAGCAACATTGGACAGCATTCCAGTGGTTCAGGAATTCACGGACGTGTTTCCAGAGGAGCTTCCAGGTATGCCACCTGATCGGGACACTGAGTTTGCCATTGATTTTGTACCTGGGACTGCACCCATAGCGAAGAGACCCTATAGGATGCCCGTCAATGAACTAGTAGAACTCAAGAAGCAAATTTAGGAGCAGTTGGAGAAGGGTTTTCTACGTCCAAGCTCGTCACCATGGGGAGACCCCGTGCTCTTCGTAAACAAGAAGGATGGGACCCAAAGGATGTGCTTGGACTATAGGTCTCTTAATGAGGTAACGATCAAAAACAAATACCCTCTGCCCCATATAGAGGACCTATTCGACCAAATGAAAGGAGCCCGAGTGTTCTCCAAGATTGATCTTCGGTCGGGATACTTCCAACTGAAGATAAAGCCCTCCAATATACCCAAGACTGCTTTTCAAACACGGTATGGTTCGTATGAATATACCGTCATGTCTTTTGGGTTAACAAATGCACCCGCATACTTCATGTACCTTATGAACAAGGTTTTCATGGAGTACTTGGATAAGTTTGTTGTGGTTTTCATCGACGATATTATGGTGTATTCAAAAAGTGAGGAGGAGCATGAAGTGACACGACCCCATTGGTCCTGTCGAGCCAGGATCACGCTGAGGGGTGCTGCGTTGCACAGCACCATATAACACACGCCAAAGGTACAAAGCGGAAGCGAAATTTTATTACATAAACAAGATATGAACATGTTTACATCAAAATAAGTTCAGTCTACACTCGCGGGCGTAGACTAAGCATCAAGTGCACGTTCAGCCCTTGAACGTGTCCTTGCTAGCACGCACGCACACTAACTCTGCGGCGTGCACGACTCCCACTCGACGGGGTTCCCCTCCTGGGGTTCCGTCTCCTCTTCGGGAGTCCCTTCCTCATAGAACCCTGCAAAAGCTTCAAACACAAGCAGTGAGCACGAAGGCTCAGCAAGTCTGACCCGTCTCACCTAAACATGGAACTTCTACATGAGGGGATGATGGATACATGAGGTAAAATCATTTGCAAAGGACTCGCCTAATTAGTGGAACCTTACTTTCAAGTCTTAGCAGCAGATTGTGGAGAAACTTACGCTAAGGCACATGAGAGAGCCGCAATCAAACAAGAAACGCATTTCTCTCATGTACTTTGCCCAAAGTTGAAAGGAACTTTAATTAGCTCTAAACTACAACAACCATTAACAAGCAAAGTCCATCATTCAATCAGCAACATTTTAACATGCAGCTAGCCTGTTCTTTCTACGTCATGGTACAGTGAACAAGTGGTACTCACTGACCGCGAGGGACGGCGATTATAATCGATTTACACCTGCAGGGTTACCCGAACAACCCGTCACGTACGCCCGTACTCAATGTTGCCTACAGCAACCATCACAGACGCCGTACGCAACCACGTTTCGCCCGTCAGCCAAATATTGAACGGGTCCCATCGTCCCGAGCAAGAGGTCTCTGCACGCGCATCTCAGTGCCGCCAGCCGATTTACACCTCAAGCTCTCAACCTACCCTCTGAACGACGGGCAATGCCTCAATACCCAGCTACCCGAGTTACATCAGTTTCCCGGTTCCCATATAGCCGGTAGGTCTTCGGTACTGTTCTAGCTTGTTCAACAGGCCCGCACACGGCTCGGTCCTCAATCGACACAAGTGGAGCTACAGCACACCGGTCCCAAAGCCCTGCTTCCCTTACCCTCCGCTTGGTCTCATTTTCTTGCCATGTGTTTCATGCGCTATCACTAACCGAGTCGAGTGCCTCTAGCCTATGCTCGCGAGTAGTTCCAACTACTCGACTTGTAACGAATCCTACTCTATCTTAGCAATGCAGTAGCTAACGGGGTTTGCAATCCTAAACCCAACCCATGGTTCTCTTGGTTATGCAGTGGGGCTTCCAAACAAGACTCTAATGCACAGAATAAAGGAAACAAGTTTGTGCTCAAAACAATAAAAACTTGTAAAAGGGTTAATGCAAACCGGAGCTTGCCTTGCTGCTCTTGGTCGTAGGCTAGCTGTTCCTCCGGAGTAACGAAGTCTAGGACTTCGGGTTCCTCCTCGACCTTAGCGACTACATGATAGAAGCAATACATGTATTAATTTAAATGCAGTTGTATTAACTTTTAACTTGTGAGGTCTATAACTCTTACTAGACGAACCCAATGACTGTGAAATTGTTATTGTGGCTTGGTCACAACCTAAATAGAGACTTGGTCAAGTTTTAGTTGCAGCAAAGCTCATTTGAGCCCTCCACAATTAATTATGTACTTGACCTTAATTAAAGGCTTTTAAGGTGTTCTAAAGATTTTCATGAAACAAACTATGACTTTCTGAAAACTAGATTTTCAGAGGGTTCTAATGGAGTTGGTCTCACTTAATTTGAAGGTTCCTAGCTAAAGATATGAGCTAAACCATTTCAGAGAAAATTCTGAAAATGTTTCTGAACATTTTCTATTTTCTCTGGAACAGTTTCACTAATCACACCATTAGGTGGATTAAATGAGCTTCAATGGGTCTGAAATTTTTATGGTAGTTCAGGGATATTTTCGTGAACCTCTCTGCAAAATTCCAGGACTTTTATCCAAAGGATTCTCCAGTTAAAATTCTAAAGAGTTTAAAATTTGAGGAATTAATTCTGGAAAAATAAGGAATTTCATGAAGTGAAACTTGATTTGCTGGAAAGTGCTCAGAGAGCTGAATCCAACAAAATTTGGTTCACTCAATTTGGAGCTTTCTAGCCAAAGTTATAAGGATTTGAAGTTTGAACTGAAACTGGAATTCGGGGAAAAATTTAAATTCCTGCTCGTGGGCCCCACACACAGTGCGTCGTCTCCCTCCTCGCGCCAACTGCGCGGCGGCGGCGATATCCGGCGACCCTCACCGGAACTGAGTTCGCAGCCACCCCCCGGCCCGAAACTCGCCGCCTGCCCCTTTACCGACCCTCTGGACTCGATGGTGGGGTCGCCGGCTGCCGGCGATGACCGGAAACCCGTGCGCACTGGTGACAGAACCTGCTAGGTTCCGGTGAGGTCGGTCCCGCTCTCCCGTGTGCCAAATCAACCGGGAATCGGTCGGAGAGCATCAGTAGAGCGTGGGAAACACAAACCCGGGCTGGGTGGAAGCTAGGAATACCGGCAACTATGCTCTCGACGGTGAGCCGAGGTGTTCAGCCATGGCGGCGGGGAAAATAGCCATATCATTGCCGATTCTCGATGGTTTCCTCTAATTCCAGTTCGAGCGTGGGTGCTATCGTGCGCAGAAGCTACTAGGTAATGAGCTTGTCCAACCCTCGTGTATAGAGCACGAATTTCACCCGAAGGTGAGCTCGGTCCTTATGAACTGATCACGAGTAAACGTGGAAATTCTCGGCCGAGGTTTGATCAATCGCCAAACGGCTTTCGGCTACTCCGTCTACATACAATCATGCACCTTTCTTGTGTAGAGAAGAGGACGTGACAGCGGCTGTGTTGTGCTGTCCACGAGAGTCCGATCGGAGGCGATGCTCGGCTCGCCGGAGAAACGGCTCGTACAGCTCGAGGACGCTTGCTCACTGGACAACACGGGGTCTAGGAGGTTGCTCACGATCTCTTGGTGCCGTTTTGTTGTGGAGGAGGCTGTGCTCGCGAGTGATCGGGCTTGATCAAGCGTGAGCTCGGGCGGCAGCGATGGCAGTGGAAGACAGGTCGCGCACGTCGGCAGCTCGGGGAATGGGTGATCGAAGCACGCCGGGGAGGGGATAAGTAGCCCGGCGACTGGTCTCCGGCTTGGGGTGCGCAGCAGGAGCTGGCGCCGTGGCTGCCCCCCCCTCCCGGTAGCGCGCGCACACTGCACCCGGGAACCGATTGAGCTGTGTTTCAGTCGGTTTGTGTTGAAGTAGAGGCTGACATGTGGGTCCCACTCCCCATTTTAACCTCTGAAATTTACTCCTAATCACTGTTGTAAACAGTGAACCCCATACTACCCCTAGCAATTCAAATTATTCACCCATGAGCCATTTGAATTGATCAAAGTTCAAATGAGGTTTGGTTTGAATGAATTTCAGCACAAGTTCAGTTTGAAATTCAAATAAAGTTTGAATTTCTCCCACTTAGCTCATGTCAAGATCAACTCCAAATGGAGTGAAAATTGGTGTGTGAGCTCACAAAAATGTTCTGAGTAAGAATATGCCTCCCACTTTTAAATTCATGTGATAAAAACAGTTTGAATTTGAATATGGTTCCAAACTGCCCTCTTTCTAACTATACCCAAAATGACCTCAAAAAGGTTTGGAATTTGGGTGAAACTTGGCATGGACATCCTTAGCAAAATGTAGGAGTTTTTATATGTCCAGCCCCCCTTATATCACATGTCTGAAATACCACTTTGGCAATGTGTGAGTTTGTTCTCTAATGAGCATGTTGATAATTGTTACTTGCTCTTCATTTGTGTTCATTATCCTTCCTCAAATGAGGTGTGTGGTGTGGTGATGAACACTGCAAATGTGTGTAAAAACTGAGGCCCTTACATGAAGAACATTTGAAATTGACCTTGCAAAAAATGCGTGAGCATCAATTGTATGCCAAGCTTAACAAGTGTCAATTTTGGCTAAAGGAAATACCGTTCCTAGGCCACATTATCTCTGAGGAAGGGGTATCGGTTGATCCCAGAAAAGTGGGAGATGTTCTGAAGTGGAACCAACCGCAAAACGTGAGGGATATCGGAGTTTTCTTGGGATGGCTGGGTACTACCGACGCTTCATTAAGGACTTCTCTAAGATAGCAAAGCCTATGACGGAGTTGCTAACGAAAGGGAAAAGCCTTTCAATGGACACCAGTATGCCAAGGAAGTTTTGAGAAACTCAAGAAAAGGCTAACCACAGCGCCGGTTTTGGTATTGCCGAATGTAAGCAAGAGCTTTGACATATATTGTGATGCATCCAGACAAGGGCTCGGATGTGTGCTCATGCAAGAAGGACAAGTGGTGGCCTATGCCTCACGACAATTAAAGAAGCACGAGCTTAATTATCCTACACATGACTTGGAGCTAGCAGCAGTAGTGCATGCATTGAAGATTTGGAGACATTATATCCTTGGTCATCGATGTGAGATCTATACGGATCATAAAAGCCTCAAGTACATATTTACACAAACAGACTTGAATTTGAGGCAACTTCAATGGTTGGAACTCATTAAAGATTATGATGTTGGGATCAACTACCACCCTGGGAAGGCCTATGTAGTAGCTGATGCATTGAGCCGGAAGGGAGCATGTCACCAACTCACGGTTCGGGAGCTACCACCCGAACTACGTAAGGAGTTCGAATGGTTACACCTCGGATTCTTGAACAACATGGAAATGATGGAGATCCACTCTTCATTGGAGCAAGATAAGAGATGGCCAAACAACGGATGAGGAGATCAAGGAGATCAAGGAAAGGATCCGATAAGGAATAGAGAATGATTTCAAAGAAGATGAGAAGGGTACGCTTTGGCTAGGAAAAAGGATTTGTGTGCCTAACGTGAAGCACATCCGTGACATGATATTAAAAGAGGCACATGATTCACCCTATTCCATACATCCCGGGAGTACCAAAATGTACAAGGACTTGAAGAGTTGTTATTGGTGGGATGGTATGAAAAGGGACATAGCCGAATACGTTGCCCTATGCAACACATGCCAACGGGTGAAGGCCGAACATCAAAGACCCGCTGGATTGTTGCATCCCTTGAAGGTACCCGAGTGGAAGTGGGAGGACATCCGTATGGATTTCATTGTCGGATTGCCACATACTCAGTCGGGTTACGACTCCATCTGGGTTATCGTACACCGATTGACGAAAATAGCCTGTCGAAGTGTTCGGTCGACACTTCCCCCGGGCCTGCACTGGGCAGCCCACGGAGGTTCTTTTTTCGGTGGGGCTAGTCCCTTGCGGAGAGCTTGCGCGTGTGGACGAGTTAGTAAGAGCTTGACACGGTGTGTTTTACGTGGCTCAGGCCGCCGGAGCGTAAAACCCTACGTCCATGGCAAGCTATGGAGCTCGCTGTATTGCTTGCTGCTCAGAACCGGAGTGCTGAGCTTGGGGGTGAGTTACAGCTTGGGTGTGAATGGCTAGCATATGAGTTGCAGAGGTGCGAACCCAGGGTCCGAATGGCTAGAGTGCGAACCAACAGAGTTCGAACCCTTGCTAACGTCGCCTACCCGGGCCTTTTATAGTCCAAGACCCGTGTGGCTTACAAGGGGGGCCCGGGACCCGACAGGTGGTCCCTGGGAGATTGCCTGCTGACTATCGTATCCACAGTTATGTCGGTAGATGTCTCTGGCGAAGGCTTCTAAGTCTTCGTCTTGCCGCCCTGCCCACACCGCATGCTAGTCATAGTGGTTGATGACGGCGGAGGCGGCAGGGGCTGTCTTATCGCTGCGTTTATTGGCTGGCAGGTTCTGACACCGTTGCGCCAGTCTGTGATGCGACTAGGCGCAACGACACCTGACACAGAGGCGTGCTCCGCATCTTGGGAAGGCGCGGGCCTTGAATACCTTGTATGGGCAAGGTATGGAGCGTCTTTACGCTCGCTGCCTACCGCCCGGGGGCAGGCAGCGCTGTCTGCTGGACACGTGGCGGGCTCGGAACTCTCCTCTGAGGAGGGGGAGGTCCGGCCTCGCAGGACACGTGGAGCCTTCGGACCTCTCCCCCGCGGAGGGGGGAGGTCCGGCTTCTATCGGCCACGTGGCGGGTCCGTAGCTCTCCTCTGAGGAGGGCGAGGTCCGGCCCCGCGGGACATGTGGCACCTTCGGAGCTCTCCCCACGGAGGGGGGAGGTCTGGCTGCTGTAGGCCACGTGGCGAGCCCGGAGCTCTCCTCTGAGGAGAGGGAGGTCCGGCCCCACTGGACACGTGGCGCCTTCGGAGCTTCCCCTGCGGAGAAGGGCGAGATCCTTAGGCATTTTCCCCTGTGCGCGGGGGTACCCCATATCGCGGGTACCGACAGTGGCCCCCGGGCTCACCTCGGGGGAGGTAACGAGCCTGAGGTGAGGCCTTCTCCTACCCGCGTACTTTCTTGTCTTGAGTATTCCCTGTGCTGGCAGGGTCTTGACGGCTTCGGAGTTCAGCCTCTTAGGAGAGAGTGAAGCCTGGCATCGGAGCTCGGCCCGACTGTGGGGGCGGAGGTCCGGAAGTCATCGGAGCTCAGGCCAGCGAAGGGCGTGAGGTCCGGAGGTCATCAAAGCTCAGGCCAGCGAAGGGCGTGAGGTCCGGAGGTCATCGGAGCTCAGGCCAGCGAAGGCGTGAGGTTCGGCATCAGTGCTCGCCTCTGAAAGGAGGGCGAGGGCTGGCCTCGGAGCTCGGCCCAGCTGTGGGGGCGGAGTCCGGAAGTCATCGGGGCTCAGGCCAACGAAGGGCGTGAGGTTCGGCATCAGCGCTTGCCTCTGAAGGGAGGGCGAGGGCTGGCCTCGGAGCTCGGCCTGGCTATGGAGGCGGAGGTCCGGAAGTCATCAGAGCTCAGGCCAACGAAGGGCGTGAGGTCCGGCATCAGCGCTCGCCTCTGAAAGGAGGGCGAGGGCTGGCCTCGGAGCTCGGCCTGGCTGTGGAGGCGGAGGTCCGGAAGTCATCGGAACTCAGGCCAACGAAGGGCGTGAGGTCCGGAGGTCATCGGAGCTCAGGCCAACGAAGGGCGTGAGGTCCGGCATCAGCGCTCGCCTCTGAAAGGAGGGCGAGGGCTGGCCTCGGAGCTCGGCCTGGCTGTGGAGGCGGAGTCCGGAAGTCATCGGAGCTCAGGCCAACAAAGGGCGTGAGGTCCGGCATCAGCGCTCACCTCTGAAAGGAGGGCGAGGGCTGGCCTCGGAGCTCAGGCCAACGAAGGGCGTGAGGTCCGGCATCAGCGCTCGCCTCTGAAAGGAGGGCGAGGGCTGGCATCGGAACTCGGCCCAGCCGTGGAGGCGGAGTCCGGTACTGCTCAGAGGTCCCCCCTTTCCTGTCCCTTAGTCTCATTTGGCTTACTGTCCCAGGCCAGAATACGAGACATGGGTAATCCAGTGAACTTGGTCCCGGTGGTCTGGCCCCAGCCCCAGTCAGGGTGTAACCGTCCGGCCCTCTGGTACTCAGATCGTAGCGCTGGGGGGCAGAGTGCGCATGCTTTGGGTGCAAGACCGGGCAAAGCAAGGATCCTGACCCCCGGTCTAGCGTAGGTCTTTTCTCGGAGGAGACCAACTGGCGGTACAGTACCCTTACAGGGGGAGATCCAAAAGGCCACCGGGCCTCTGGCAGGTACCCCAAGCACTACCGCCTTCGGCAGGACGGCAAATATTGACTATGCATGAGAGCAGGAAAGAGGAACCGAGTGTACAATGGACGCACACTATCTAGAGCGTGGGGAGGTGTTCATATAAATTAATGCATTATTTAAATAAACACCTAAGTAAGCTTTGTGAACTTACTGGGGTAGCGTCGGAGCGCCTGTCTTCAAGCAGAGCGGGTCATGCGTGGCTTCGTCGTACGCCGGACACGGGGGGACCCCCATGGCGATCTCAGGGGGAAGCATGGCTTCGGCCCCGCATACCATGTGGAAGGGTAGTTCCCGTGACCCGGCCCTGGGAAGTCTGGTTGGCCCTCGTCATGGAGGAGCCGGTATCCCCCAACAACTCTGGGTGCGCGTCTGCACCGGTTGTGTGGGTCTGCTTGGCGCGGACCTGGCACGCATTGTTTCCCTAACCGGTTTGATGGCGTCCAGGTGGCTCTCGGTCAGTAGGAGCTATGACGGTTGGCTTAACCGACCAACGTGCGGGACGATGAGCGTTCCCAGCACTCGCCTCCATGGACTACTGCGAGCTAGTCGCAGCCTTCCTCCTCGGTTATGCGCCGCAATAGGATGCCGTGGCGCCACGCTAGTAAAGATACCAGCGCGTAGCACTTAGCCATCTGCACAATCCATTCAGCGAATGCATGTTCATCAGGAAGGATGTCCTTCAAGGAGTCCCGGACCTCCGTGGTCCATGCATCGGGACTACTTGAGCTTCTGGATCTTGAGCGCTGGGTTGCACGGAGTCCCCAGTGACGCTTACGATCCTTTGGCGGCGTCCATGGCTACAGGGCCGCCGGGACTGCCTAGCTTAAAGGCACTGGTTCAGCCCCCTTCGCCCGGCTCGGCGGGCCGGGCTGTGGGCCGCAGCAACGTCCTCTCGAAGACTCCTTCGGGAGCAGGGGCTCCGGTGGAGGCCTTCGTTGAGAGGTCGTCAGCTGCGGCCTTGCCAGCGCGCGGTACATGGTGCAGGTCCAAGGCGAGGAAGTCTTTTTCCAACATCCGCACGTGGAGCAGATAAGCAGCTAGCTGTGGGTCATTGCAGGGGTATTCACCCTTAACTTGCTTGATAACTAACTGGGAGTCGCCCTGCGCCAACAACTGGCGAGCGCCCAGAGACAGGACTGTCTTTTATGCCAAAGATGAGTGCTTCATACTCTGCCAAGTTGTTGGTTGCCTTGGAATTGAGACGCACCATGTACCCAGACTGCTCCCCCGATGGCATGAGAAGCAGTACGCCGGCACCGGCCCCATGCTTTCGCGAGGAGCCGTCGAAGAAGAGCGTCCAGTGAGGCCCGGTGAAGACCGGAGCTCGGTACTTTGGTTCACCGTCTTCGCGGACCCCTGGGTCAGCCTTCGTTGGCGTCCACTCAGCCACGAAGTCAGCCAGTGCTTGGCTCTTGGCTGTCTGACGTGGTCGGGAGCTTAGCTTAAACTCCGCCGTCTTCGGGCTGTCTTCCGGCTACGGAAGCTGGCAGTGAGTGCCAATGACGCCCGTCTTCTGCCCCGGCGCGCTTGTCCGCCAGGCTGAAGAGCCCCGAGATGTCTTGCACCTCCCTGGTGGCCAACTTCTGGAACATCTTCTTGTCCCTCACACCTTGCCGGAATGCGACCACCGCTGATGCATTCGGGATGTGGGGGATGGTGTTGCGTACCTGGGAGAACCGCTGGACGAAGGAGCACAGCGACTCCCCAGGTTGTTGCTGGATGGCGTGGAGGTCGAGCTCCGTGCCAGGCCGGGTGTAGGAACTGCCGAAGTTGGCGGTGAACTGCCGGCAGAACTCTCCCCAGGAAGTTATGGAACCCTGAGGGAGGTTCATGAGCCAAGACCGGTCTGGGCCAGTCAAGGGGACGGGGAAGTAGTTGGCCATGACGGCCTCATCCCCTCCTGCGGCGAGTACGGCGGTGGAGTAGATTTGGAGGAACTCTGCCGGGTTGACGCTGCCGTCGTACTTCTCGGGCAGGTGCGGCCGAAACTTGCGCGGCCACCTCGCCAAGCGAAGGTGGGGCGCCAGGGCCGCACATCCTGCCCCTGTTGCTGCAGGAACTGGTGCCGCAAACACTTGGTTCGCTGCTGGCACAGTGTACCCCGATATGGGAAAGGCTGCGCCATAGACCGGGGGCGCCGTTTGCAGGGCATATGGTTGTGGCATATGCTGCACGGTGTATGCCTGGGGCAGAGATCGCATGGCGAAGGTCTGCGCCTCAGGCAGGGTCGAGGCTGACGTCATGCTGTCGCCGGCCTTTTGGTTGCGACGCCTTTCTCGTCGCAGCTAGAGGTACACCCGGGCATCCTGGCCCAAGTGGCACCGCTCCAGCTCTGTCCTCAGGTCCGTCGACTGGAGCCTGGAGGAGCTGGAATCCGCCGTCTGCCCGTCAACCGTTGGTGTGCGCGTCAGCGACACAGCCGGTTGGCCGGGGTGTCGCCGTCGCCGAAACCGAGGGTTTGCGGCGGCGACGACGAGACGGTCCACTTCGCGAACCCACTGCTGGGTCGCTGAATGAGGCACGTCCCCAGCAGGTGGATTGCGCAGTAGCGCTCTTGCTGCAGCTAACGCACCCCCGTGGTGTACACTCAGCGCTGCAGAAGATCTGACGCTGGTTGGAGCCTGCATTGCCGGGGTCGGCGTTGCCGGAGTCGGCTGCTGGCTCCCAGCTTGCGCCGACGCACTCCGTCCCGAGTGCGTCGACACGTACTCCCCGCTGGTCACGGTTCGCCGCGAACACGGGGGAGGAGAGTTTTCCGCTGAGGGAAGCTTGGTCATCTTCGTCGGCGGAAACTCGTCGTGCAAGGGAAAAGCCCCCTACCTGGTGCGCCAAATGTCGAAGTGTTCGGTCGACACTTCCCCCGGGCCTGCACTGGGCAGCCCGCGGAGGTTCTTTTTTCGGTGGGGCTAGTCCCTTGCGGAGAGCTTGCGCGTGTGGACGAGTTAGTAAGAGCTTGACACGGTGTATTTTACGTGGTTCAGGCCGCCGGAGCGTAAAACCCTACGTCCATGGCGAGCTATGGAGCTCGCTGTATTGCTTGCTGCTCAGAACCGGAGTCTTGAGCTTGGGGGTGAGTTACAGCTTGGGTATGAATGGCTAGCGTATGAGTTGCAGAGGTGCGAACCCAGGGTCCGAATGGCTAGAGTGCGAACCAACAGAGTTCGAACCCTTGCTAACATCGCCTACCCGGGCCTTTTATAGTCCAAGGCCCGTGTGGCTTACAAGGGGGGCCCGGGACCCGACAGGTGGTCCCGGAGAGATTGCCTGCTGACTATCGTATCCGCAGTTATGTCGGTAGTTGTCTCTGGCGAAGGCTTCTGAGTCTTCATCTTGCCGCCCTGCCCAGACCGCATGCTAGTCGTAGTGGTTGATGACGGCGGAGGCGGCAGGGGCTGTCTTGTCGCTGCGTTTATTGGCTGGCAGGTTCTGACACCGTTGCGCCAGTCTGTGATGCGACTAGGCGCAACGACACCTGACTCAGAGGCGTGCTCCGCATCTTGGGAAGGCGCGGGCCTTTAATACCTTGTACGGGCAAGGTATGGAGCATCTTTACGCCCGCTGCCTACCGCCCGGGGGCAGGCAGCGCTGTCTGCTGGACACGTGGCAGCTCGGAACTCTCCTCTGAGGAGGGGGAGGTCCGGCCCCGCAGGACACGTGGAGCCTTCGGACCTCTCCCCAGCGGAGGGGGGAGGTCCGGCTTCTATCGGCCACATGGCGGGTCCGTAGCTCTCCTCTGAGGAGGGCGAGGTCCGGCCCCGCGGGACATGTGGCACCTTCGGAGCTCTCCCCACGGAGGGGGGAGGTCTGGCTGCTGTAGGCCACGTGGCGAGCCCGGAGCTCCTCTGAGGAGAGGGAGGTCCGGCCCCACTGGACACATGGCACCTTCGGAGCTTCCCCTGCGGAGAAGGGCGAGATCCTTAGGCATTTTCCCCTGTGCGCGGGGGTACCCCATATCGCGGGTACCGACATAGCCCATTTTCTCCCTATAAGGGCCAAGTACAACGTTGCACAATTAGCCGAGTTGTACATGGAGCAGATCGTGTGCCGCCATGGAGTCCTGAGGAGGATAGTTTCAGATCGAGGTTCTCGGTTTACCTCTAGGTTCTAGAGGAAGCTGCAGAAAGCTATGGGTACACGACTTGATTTTAGCTCCGCCTATCACCAACAAACCGATGGGCAAACCGAAAGGACAAACCAAATTTTGGAAGACATGTTGAGAGCTTGCGCCTTGAAACATGGGCGTATTTGGGATAGGAGTTTACCGTACGCCGAATTCTCCTATAACAACAGCTATCAAGCTAGCTTGAAGATGTCGCCTTTCGAAGCATTGTATGGTAGACGGTGTAGAACACCGCTGTTCTGGAACGAGACCGGAGAGAACCAGGTGTTTGGACCCGAAGTGCTACAAGAAGCTGAAAAACGAGTCCAAACGATACGGGAGAACTTAAAGGCTGCTCAGTCACGACAGAAAGGCTATGCGGACAATAGGCGAAGGAAGTTGACTTTTGATGTAGGAGACTTCGTATACCTTAAGGTATCGCCTATCCATGGCCAACGACGTTTCAACGTCAAGGGCAAGCTAGCACCTCACTACATCGGACCATTTAAGATCTTGGACAAGCGAGGAGAAGTAGCCTATCAACTAGAGCTCCCAACATATCTCTCCGACGTACATGACGTGTTTCATGTATCCCAGCTCAAGAAGTGCTTGAGAGTACCAGAGGAGCAAATACCAATGGAAGAGCTTGAACTTCAAGAGGACCTGACTTATACGAAGAACCCTGTCCGAATTTTGGACGTAAAGGAAAGGGTCACCAGGAACAATGTGATCCGATGGTGCAAGGTACAATGGAGCCATCACACCGAAGCTGATGCTACATGGGAGCGTGAAGAAGACATCAAGGCAGAATTTCCTCATCTATTCTCTACCAATGAATCTTGAGGGCGAGATTCAATTTAAGGGGGGTAGACTTGTGACACCCTCATTTTTTGGTTCTGCATGTATTCATGTTTCATGAAGAGAAAACATTTTAAAGGAAGTGGAAACAGAAAAAGAATTAAAAAGATAGCAAAAAAGAACAAGAATCCAGTTCACAGAGAGCGTCGAAGACAACTTCCACGGCCCGCTGGCCACATGGCGTGTTAGGAGCTCATCCCTGCAAAGTGGGGAGAGGTCCGCCGCTAAACTGGTTACGTAGCAGGCTCGGGGCTCATCTCCGTAAAGGGGGAGAGGTCCGACCCTGTGGGACACGTGTTGCCCCCGGAGCTAGCCTCTGCGGAGAAGGGAAGGAAGTTCCGCAGGACACATGTCACCCTCGGAGCTAGTCACCGCGGAAATCAGAGGACCAGTCGCGCGGGATACGTGTCGATCTCGGAGATCACCTCCGAGAGGTCTGGTTCTATTGGACACATGTCGCCACCGGAGCTTATCTCCGGGAGGTCCGACACTGCCTAGACACGTTTCTACCTCGGAGCTCGTCTCTGAGGGAAAAAGGGAGTCCGGCACTACTTGACACGTGGCACTCACGGAGCTCACCTCCGAAGGAGAGGGAGGTCTCGCTCGCTTGACACATGGCACAACCGGAGCTCGTCTCTGCGGAAAGGGAGAGACCAGGCCCCGGTCGACACGTGGAGCTTCTGGAGCTCATCACCGTGGAGGTAACGTGTTCTGGAGCAGTTTTTGAATTCTGTACGCGTAGAAATATCAGTACGGAAATGAAACCGACCTGAATTCCACAATGTTACCGCACCAAATCAACTAAAGATAAGCTGTTAAGATTTAACGACAATCTGAATAGGACTCTTATTCGAAATACAATCAGATTAGGACTCTTCTTCTCCCGATTATAAATAGAACCCAGAACCTCTGGGCCGAAACTACAAACTTCTTTTCCAACTCCTGAGCCGACGACTTAGAGCCCTAGCCCCAACTCACCGAGTAAGCCCATCGCCGGAGTTCAGTCGAGGAAGATCGCCAGAAGGGAGCCCAACGATCTGTCTGATCAGAGAAGAATATCAAGACCAAGAAAGAACGTAGGGTAGGTCTCCAATACCACCTTACGACATCCTCGTGTTTTCTTTGCATCTGTTCTTCGATTCCTTTCGAACAGAAGCTTTCTCGTGGACAGATCACTTGTTGATCGGGTTGATCTAAAGACAAGGTCATCGCCATATCCACATTTTATCCGAACACCTCTGTTCATCATAAAACAATGCAAGCCATGCAAGAATACGTACAAACTGATCTAATAAAACTGATTATAGGATAGCATGCATATGCATCATCGCATCTAGTTAAAGTTTGTGCATGACATTGATTGCTGTGGATCTTGTATGTGTGTGATCCTGTATAGCTGGACAAGCTCATGGAGCTGTCTACGACGAGCTGCAACAACAAGGTTTCGAGATCCAAGAGCAACCGGAACCGCAAGAACAAGGCAAGTGCCCCTTGACCATATTGATCCTATGTTTTGGGAAAAACTGTTTTGTTTTGTGAAAAGGTGTCTGTGCTGAGTCAAACATGATGGGAAACCCTTTTATAGGAGTTTTCTAGCTTTGGTTCAACCACCCTTGTCGCCGGGGATGTTTATGAGTCGGGTATGGTTTTTGTTTTAAGCTTCGCTGAGTCCATGGGATTGGGAAGCGAGATAGATGTGTCTAGCTAACTGCACTCGTAATTATAATGAGAAACTGATGTTGTTAATGAACATGGATCGGAGGAAGATCTAGGCAAGCCGGGTTTGTGAATGAGGTAGCCTGAGATGGTGGTTACTTGCCGTAGATCTAAGGACCGATTCATGCGAGCACATGCCAGGATAACAGTGCCACCACAAGACCAAGTATGGGTGCGGCTTAGCTGACCAATTAGGTAAGTTGCTAGATTGCTATGGACCGTGGAAGGTGCGGGGAACGGGAGTCGAGTGAGGACTGCCCTAGGAATTGCATGGCACAAGAGGGGGCCCTTGGGTGGGAGAATTGGAGATTCTAGCCTGCTGGTGAAACCTTAGTGAGTCCATACATCTAGTAACCCCTTTGTAAAGGCTATTTTGTGATCTCTTGGCCATACACCAACGGTTGTGTACTGGTATAATGGTGGTTCTGCAGTCGCCGACGGGTGATGAAATCACAAACTTGTGGGTAAAGAGGTGCAAACTCTGCAGAGTCTTAAAACTATCATGATAGCCGAGCTTACTGTCACGAGCGCCTAGCCAACTTCCATGATTAGTTGGGATGGTTATTGGATATGGTTATTGATTGGTTTTGGTTTGGTTTTCGGGACTGTTGAGTCCGGGTGATAAGATGGGTTGCATGACTATTGAGTCATGGCAACAAGGTTGGTCTCGGTGGGAGACGAAGTTGTTTTATGAGATGAAATGGTAGCGAATACGAGATGGTATTCGTGAGATGGTAGTGAATACGAGGAGGTATTCGTGAGCAAGAATGAGGATGATTGTTGACTGGTTGTGACATGGAAGGTAATGAACATAACGGAGGTATGATTGGTATTTTAGTACATGTTAGGATTACACTCACTTAAAGATAAGTTGCTGTTTTATCGTGGTTTTTGATAAATAACTTTGCTTTCTGCAATGATCGTTTTTATACCTACCTTGTTATGGGCTACATATCATATTTTCCCGCACTTGCTGAGTACATCATTGTACTCAAACTTGCATCATTATTTCATCATCAGCAACAGGAGAAGATTATTATGAAGACCAAGTGGAGCATTAGGCGTGTAAATCTGTTCTCAACCTTGCCTGTGGGGATGGAGTAGAGATGGAGCCTCTGCTGCTTAGAGTTGCTTCCGCATTAGTTAGAAGACTTCCGCTGCTAGAATAAAGACTTCCGCTGCTAGAATAAAGACTTCTGTTGTTAGAATAAGACTTCCGCTGTGAAACACGAGTCCAAGACTCATGAGACATTGTAATAAACTCTGTTATTCGTGGTCATATATATTCTGAAATTTAGTTTGTGGATGATGTGTATATGTGTGATGAACATCCTGGGCACACATATGCATCAGTTCTCGGTTCTGTGGTTTTCCACCGAATTGAGGGCGTCACACACATTTTCTTCAATGTTAACCTCAAGTGTTCTTCGTGTTCTTCCTCGCTTTTTGAATACACCATTATATCGTCGATGAAAACCACGACGAACTTGTCCAAGTGCTCCATGAAGACCTTATTCATGAGGTACATAAAGTATGCAGGTGCATTCGTTAACCCAAAAGACATAAAGGTATATTCATACGAACCATACCGTGTTCAAAATGCAGTCCTGGGTATGTCGGAGGGCGTAATCTTCAGCTGGAAGTATCCCGGCCGAAGATCAATCTGGGAGAAAATTTGAGCACATTTCATTTGATCGCATAGGTCCTCTATGTGGGGCAGCGGGTATTTATTCTTGATCGTCACCTCAGTGAGAGACCTATAATCCACACTCATTCTTTGGGTCTCATCCTTCTTGTCTCCGAAGAGCACGGAGGCTCCCCATGGTGACGAGCTTGGGCGTATAAAACCCTCTTCTAGCTGCTCCTTAATTTGCTTCTTGAGCTCCACTAGTTCATTAGTGGGCATCCTATACGACCTCTTTTCTATAGGTGCAGTTCCGGGTACTAAATTAATGGCAAATTCAACGTCCCGGTCAGGTGGCATACCTGGAAGTTCTTCCGGGAACACATCTGAATATTCTTGAACAACTGGAATGCTTTCTAATGTCGCTTCTTCGATGTGGTTCAGCACTGTGTTCTCCGTTGTAGGTTGGGCTGCCTTGAACTCAATACAAGTACCGTGCTCACTCGTCAACTGCATGATCCTCTGAGCACATTGAATCACTCTGTTGTGCTTGCTTAACCAGTCCATTGCAAGTACTATGTCAATCCCTTGGGAATCTAAGACGATAAGGTTGATAAGAATGTCTACCCCCCTTATTTTAAGGCTTACTTTCGGACATACAATATTAGTAGGAGCTAGAATTCAGATTTGAAAGAAGCGATTTCCCAACTATATGCATCAAGGTGTATGAACTAAGTAACTTCTTTTTTTAATTTCAGCCTATATGAGGATGTGAACAAGTGCCGAAGCATCTCACATCTCTCCTCTATGTGTGGATGTGGATATTCGACGAAGCGTCTCACAACTCACACCAAGCACACAAACACAAGCAATCATCACAAAATACTCTTATTCAAGCTACTACGATCTAAGCATTCCTATTACAGCTTATTCATTGGGAAACCTAAACTTAATCATGAGAACCGGTGCAGTTCTCTCTGTGTGACGGGGGTGGTCCATACATGGGCGCACGCCATGGCGAGTCGGCAGTCCATGTAGGGATAGATTACGCTGATGCTCCATTTGTTCCCGCGTTGGCACGAGTCTCCTCTTGTTTTTCCAGCAAGTACAGCTTCTTGCGGAGGTAGCGGATCTCTTCCTGTGCACTTGCATCCCAGTTTCCTAACTCCACAAGCAACCTCTGAGACTTGTCAGCAGATTGTGGGATGGAAAGAGCTCCTCCATGGGGTCCAAGGATATCCCTTGTACCACTCTTTCAATACTGGTGCAGCTCAAAAGTGGTGTCCTCAAGCTGCTCATGGAAGGCGTAGCACAGTCCGGTGAGTGCTTCCCATGCAGCATCATCGATAGCTTCTGCACTTGTAGCTATCCATGTGGGTGTGAAGTGCCGAGTGACAACCCTACTGTTAGATAGGATGGTTACGTCAGCCTTCCACTCTTCATGTCCCAGACGAGGGACTTTATTGAGAAGATATTCCGGGTATAAGCTGCAGCAATCCAGAAATTCTTTGAGCTCCATGGATATGTGTCCTCCTTCCATTCCATCAGACCGGAATTCTTGAACTGAACGATTAGCCCGTTCATCACCTTCATTCTCAGCCTCAGCAGGTGGTGGCTCCTCTTCGGGTTCATCTCCTTCCGACATAGCTTTATAAGGCTCCACGGGTTGTAAGCCCGCGTGAAAGTCCTCATGAGGTGGGCACCAATGCCGTTCTTGTGGATCATCCTCCATGTTGTCTTCGAATGGTTCCACCTCTTCCGGATCCTCTTCCTCAAGCATAGAGCTATTGAGTTCATCTTCATCATGAGGTTCTGTGTTCACCTCCTCCCAATATGGTCCATCGGACACCTCAATGGGGTTAAGTGCACTCCCACGTGGTGGTGGACGAGTACTTATGCATGCCATGCTCCTGATCACCAGCATCTATAAATAAGACATGAGAAACTTTAGAGAAGGAAGAAATACCTCCAAAATTCAGAAGCTATGGAGCAAGAAAGCAAAAGTGTGGCTGTCCAAAAGAAGAGAAAAGAGGGGCTTAAAATAGCACTTTGCGGTGGGTGAATTGACAAGTAAAGTGCAGCAGCAAGCAATTTTAGAAAATAACAGTTTAGAGGGGTGTTCCTATGTGTTTTAGAGTGTCCATTCTACCTAGGCTTGCGTCCTACGGTCAACGTGGCTCGGGTACCAATCTATGACACCCGGTTCTGAAAATAGAACCAAGTGAATGCATATCTGTGCCCAGGATGTTCATCACACATACACATGTAATCCACAAACTGAATTCAGAATATAACCACGAATAAATAGTGTTTAAGTACTTTATTACATCGACTCATTGTCTCACTAATGAACCTCTAACTTATTCTTGCAGCGGAAGACTC
The DNA here is from genome assembly GCA_030760725.1 of Neostapfia colusana. NCBI lineage: Eukaryota > Viridiplantae > Streptophyta > Magnoliopsida > Poales > Poaceae > Neostapfia > Neostapfia colusana. Next base: position 32,633,205 of record JASWHV010000009.1, on the reverse strand, counting down.
AAATGACAGCGGAAATAACTAAACAGCAGGCTCCAATCTTCATATCCACAGACATGTTGACGGTAGTTCGCATGCCTAGTACTCCACATGGTCCTCAAAGTACTCATCTCCTGTAGCTGATGTTTATGTGGTAATGCAAGGGTGAGTACATGTCGTACTCAGCAAGTGCGGGAAAAGTATGACATGTAGCTTACAACAAGGTAGGAAATAAAAAAAAGGCTCATTGCAGCAAGCAAAATTTATTTCACAAACATGATAAAAACAGCAACTATTTCTAGGTGAGTTAAAGCCCAATATATCCAAGTAAATTAGCAACATTCTTTCATCATAATGCACCATTTATCAAGTCTCATCCAGCCATTAATCTTTCTCAAATTCATCTCATGCTCATAAATATTCATAACCATCTCATATTCATATAATCCAAACCAAACTCACTTTTCATGACTCAAAACAGTCCCAAAACCAATCCAAATGACCATACCATTACCATACCGAATAAACATCCCATGTTTTTTCTCTAATCATGAAAGTTGGCCAGGTGCTTGTCACCGGAAGCATGGCTATCATGGTAGTTTTACACTCTGCAGAGGTGTCACCACTTTACCCACAAATTCGTGGTTTTTTCACCCATCGGCGACTCCAAAACCTCCATTATACCAGTACACAACCGTCGGTGTTTGGCCAAGAGTTCACAAAATAGCCTTTACAAAGGGGCTACTAGATGTATGGACCCACTGAGGTTTCACCAGCAGGCTCGAATCACCATTCTCCCACCCACGGGCCCCCTCTTGTGCCATGCAGTTCCCAGGGCAGTCCCTCTCGACTCCCATTCTCCGTGCCATCCAACGGTCCATAACAAGCTAGCAACACACCTAATTAGTCAGCTAAGCCGCACCCATATTCGGCCTTGTGGTGGCACTGTTTTCCTGGCATGTGCTGGCATGAACCGGACCTTAGATCTATGGCAAGTAAACCACCATCTCATTGAGCAACATCCATGAACCAATCGTGCCTAGATCTCCCTGATTCCATGCTCATCAACATCATGAAGTTCTCATCATCATCTTTATTCTCATGAGTGCAGTAGCGAACCATGTTTTAATTCATCTTTCCGTATCCCGTAAATTAAGCGAAGCAAAAAGGAAAATCGACCATACCAGACTCATCAACTTTCCCGGCGACAAGGATGGTTAAAAAAACTAGTAAACTCCTATAAAATAATGTCCCATCAAGTTGACTCAATCATATGAGTTTTCGCAAACAAAACAGTTTCGAAACATGGGATCAATATGGTCAAGGGGCACTTGCCTTGCTCCCGTGGTTCTTGTTGCTCAAGCGTCTCGAAGTCTTGGTGCTGTAGTTCCTCGTAGATGGCCTCTTGAGATTGTCCTTCTACTCACTACCATGCACATACAAAATTTACATCAATCAATCATCATGCACAAACTTTACTCAATATGCAATGGGGTAGATGAATGCAAATCCTATGGTGCTGTTTTATTAAACCAGTTTGTACGTGTTCTTGCATGTTTTAACGGGCTTTCATGGGGTTTTATGATGAACAAGGGTGCTGGGATCAAGTGTGGACGTGGTGATGATCTTGACTCGAGATCTAGATCAATTCCACCGTCAAAAACCGATCAAAATACGATCTGTCCACACATAAAAGTTTCTGCTCGAAGGGCGCGAAGAAAACAGATGCGTAGAAACAGCGGCGACGTCGTAAGATAGGTAATGAAGACCTACCTCACTTCCTCCTTGTGGCAGGGCCCTTCTCCTAGCAATGGCAGCAGCGGGGAATTTTTCTATAGAAGATTAGGGCAGGACAGATCGTCGGGCTTCTTCTCCGGCGACAGCGGGGCTCGATGGCAGGGCTCACCGGCGACCAAACTCCGGCGTGGGGGTGCCAAATCGGCGACTTGGAGGGGGGAGGGCCTCCAACTCGGTGACTTGGGGGGGGGGGAGGCAGCAGCTAGGGGGTGCTGGGGGTGGTATTGATAAGGGAGAGAAAAGAGTAGTCCTACTCCAATTGGAACTCAAATAAGAGTCATAGTCAATTTGGAACTCAACCAACTTATCCCCTTAGTTGGGTGCGGGAGCCTTGGGGATTTTATCCCCCCGAATGTGGGGAAATTTTCCCTTTTGTGGAATTGGGGAATTTGGAAACTTTGGGGAAATTTTGGGGAAATTTGGGAATGGCTCATTTCAGCTATCTTTTTCCATTCCTCACCGTTTCTATGTCCTTTGTTCCATTTCTACATTTCCCTCTCCGTTTCTAGTTCCCATTCTCCATTTCTACATACCCTCTCCATTTCTATGTCCCAATCTCCATTTCTATGGTTCTTTTCTCCATTTCTATTGTTCTTTCTCCATTTCTATGGTTCTTTTCTCCATTTCTATGGTTCTTTCTCCATTTCTATAGTTCCTTCTCCATTTCTAGGGTTCTTTTTCCATTTATATAGTTCCTTCTCCATTTATACTTCTTTTACAATGCTTTTCTACATGAAAAATGTATGCAATGAATGGTAATGAATTTGAGGGTGTTACAAAAGGGCTATGTATGGTTACCTGCACGGTGCGGAGGCGGCGGTCGGGCATTCGAAGACGCGGTGCCAGAGGCGAGCGTCGCCGAACTGGAGGTCGTGTGGTCGGGGAGGAAACCTAGCCCAAGTCACATAATTATTTCAAAGCTTATAGATCCAAATAAGGTTAACACATAGTATTACAGAATTGATTGCTAAAAATTGGCATCGCTACTACATTGCATCGCGACTAGATTTTATGATTGCTACAAACCAAAGTGAGTTGATCCGTGAAAGATGCACACATGCTAACTTCATATTGGTGCAACAGACCATTAAACTACTACAAACTAATTGCATTACTCAAACATAACATCAACTTCTATGAAATAACACACAACAGAAGCTAGAGACAAGTGCGCATTTACATGACAACTACTACGAGCTCACACATGAAGTGTCATCCAGAAAAAAACTATGGGGTTGTTTGGTTTTCGCCCATATCTAGTAATTAAGTACTAGGTTGGCATGAAAATCTCGTAACTCAACACATGGATTTGTAGCTCAACACATGGCCAAATCATGACTTCAATCTAAATGCACACTGTTTTTATGCCAAACGACTAAAATGTGATTTGGCGGTCATCGGAAGCACAATAAACAGATCCCAGCTAGGTTCCATTGTAAATAATGTAAATCGATACACAATTAGAGATCTCACCTCGGGTCGGGTAGGGGCGGGGTAGACACGTGCCGGTGCCGGGTGGGGTATGGCCATGCGGACCGGGGCAGGGCGGCCGCAACAGCGCCAGGAAGGGCAGCGCAGGGGCAGAGCAGCGGACTCCGGGCACTGGCAGCGCCGGGGAGGTGCCTGGGACGGTGTGCGCCGGGGGCCGTTCTGCACAGGGAGGGGCGATGCTGAGAGGGCCCGACCTCCATCACGGGGTCGTGCCGCCTCGCCCGGGGATCGCATTGGGTGGTGCCGTGTTATGCGGCACCCAATGGCACACATATAAGGAACACTGTATTACATAAATCAAAAGCGGAAGCTTACAATTGTTCTTCGTAAATAATTTACATAAATTAGCTACAGCGGAAGTCTATAAACAGCTCACGTTGAATATCTAAGAAGCACTCGAGAAGGGGTCCAGCCCGCGGACTCCTCTCGCTAGAAACACGAAGACATGGCAGCGGCCAGGTTCTCCCAGTGTGACATGACTCGGAAGTTCCCGAGTCTCACCGGACAACCTTATTTATAGCGTCGAGGTTTACCTGCAAAACCACTTATATAGCAAGAGTGAGCACAAAGGCTCAGCAAGACTTAACCGTCTCTCCTAAGACATGAAACTCTACATGAGGGTAACTTAAGACTTAATCCTGTAATTTGCGAAAAGACTCGCCTACGAGTTCATCCTTAATTTTCAGATTTTAGCCATAATAGTAGTGACCTTGCGCCTAGCAACATTGGAACTCCACAATCAAACAAGAAACGCTTCATTCCAATGTTACTTGTCCCAAGGTGGAAAAATAACTTTAGTTTGCTCTATCTCTACTTCAAACATGGTTTTCATGCAATTTACAATTATCATAACAGTATTTAAAACTTTGCAAACTATTTCCACACAACTTGATTACTACGTCACAACACAGGGAGCAAGCGGTAATCAATAACCGCGATGGATGGTGATTCGAATCAAACACTACCTGGATAACTCGACACATACGCCCGCCTCTGAAGACCCAACTCTGGAGTCCTTCATTACGTCGTATGTGACCACCTTTCGCAGGACACTAGACTGTAGAACCGGTCGCGCCGTCTCAGGCTCATAGGTCTAATGAGACGATGTGGTATGCCTCTACAACCCAGTGAACCTGGTACATTGGTTTCCTGATTCCCATATGTCAGTAAGCATCCGGTACACAACTCAATACCTGCTCCTGGGTGCCACACACGCATCGGTCCTTAACCGACACAGGCAGAGCTAGTCGACCAAGACCTCGTCTTGTCGCTGCCTAACCATCCTGCCCGGTCTCATCTTTGGAAATGTAAGCTTTAGTTTGCCCTCTTTTTCCATCTACACCCAGGTAGTCCCGTCTATAGCTCGCGAGTAGATTCCAACTACTCGACTTCTATCGGATGTCCTAAGCTATTTAGCACGGCATTATTCTACAGCGATGACCCACTTCTACCCTTGACCACAGGGTTCATGTTTGGTTATGCAAGTGGAGTATAAAACATCCTTGACCTAATGCACATACAAACTTTGACCAATAGTAGTGAACAAAGGAAAACTTTAAAAACAACTTAAGTGCAAACCGGGGCTTGCCTTGGTTTTGCAGGTGGCTAAGTCAGATAAGATGAAGTTATTTGCTGATGATGACTTGAAGCTTAATCCCTGCCTTCTTGCTCATCGATCAAATCTTCACTTATACACGTTTAACCACTACACGTTATGAATATGTATACATGTTTAATTATAAAACTTTTTGCTAATAAATGCTAAAGCCAAGTTTAAAACTAGAACTCTGTTCAAGAATTTAAAATGACACTGGGGGTGGTGGTTTGGGTGTGTCTAAGCACTATCATCAAGTGAGAATTGAGGTTCATCACTTGGGTGGTGATCACCTAATTGGTTGTCACACCCGTTTTTTCCAAAGAACAACCAAGTGAATATCACACGTATGCCAGGATCATTTTCTCATACATGTGATGACAAATAGCGATGCATCATTTATTACAAGCCAGGTGTCGCATATAAATAAGTCTTACATAGCAAATGTCTCGATGGACAATAATAAGTTCATCACAAGTAAATAAACTAGCAGCGGAATATTATTCTTGAGGGCTCCGTCACAGGCGTTTCCCGGGGGACTCCATGAACCTAGAAACCTTCTTCTGGTCCAAAATCTTGGTCATTATACACCACCTCATTATCTTGACCTGAGCAACAATATAAACCAACAAATATGCAAGGTTGAGTACCGATGGTACTCAGCAAGTGTGGGAAAGTTATGTCAAGCATGGCTAGAACAAGGAGAGATTGAACTCAGGGTTAAAGCACTACGCAATTAATTCCTATCACCTTAGCTTATTAAGCACCTACATTACTACACATGTGAAATGGTCCCAATTTCCCATCCCATCATCATAATCAAATAACCATAACATCATTTCCAATGTTAAGATCCCCGCTTAACATCCACAACCTCCAAAGTCATCATTCTCTAATCATGAATAAGTCCAAGCCGCTCTTGACCGTGAGCACGGCTGTCATGACAGTTTTGACTCTGCAGAGTTTGCACCACTGTACCCACATGTAGTGATTTCATCCCCCGTTGCCGGGTGGACTAAAAGAACCTCCATTATGCCAGTGGCTACGAACCACATTCACACTTCCTAGGTGTGTAGCCAGGAGATCACTACGAAGCCTTTACAAAGGGATTCCCGACGAGCGTGGGCCCACTGAGGTTTCACCCCTAACAGCATACAAGAGGCTCCAACCCCGCTGCAGTGGCTCCCTCTTGAGCCTTGCGGTTTATAAGGTAGTCCAGCTGACACCGACTCCCCCGCACCATCCAACACACCCATACTACGCCGGGGATACACCTAATTAATTGGCCAAGCTGCCCCATCTCAGCATGTGGTTGGCACGGTAAAGCCAGGTTACATGCTCCATGAACCGGTCCTTAGGATCCAGGCAAGTACTAAACACAAACCCGAGTCTCATGCACCCAGCACCAACCAAAACATCCAACTTGCCTTGATCCCTACCTCTACATAACTCATAATATCTCAATCAAGAGTATGGTAAAATAAACTGATGATCTCATATCCCAAATATCCCATTCTAAGCATGGCTAAGCATAAGCATGTAAATAAATGACATGATAAAATAAATCCCAACCCAAGTTACAAGGAAACAAGGTAATACAGTTCTAGGGAAACTTCCTAGCATGGGTTTCATATTTCAATTGACAATGCAAATAATTCTATCTACACATCCTAGCATAGGATCAAAGTGGTCAAGGACACTTGCCTCCTTCCTGCTGCTCTTGAAATGTGTAGTCCTGATCTTGGAAAGGAAGAACATGCTCTGGAGCAGGTTCTACATCATACCATCACACATAGCAAAAGAAAAACAACAATCCATAAGACATAGTTCACACTTCCACTTCAAACAAACCACACATTCATATTTATGAAAGTCATTCACAATTATATGTGTTGTGGTTACTCTATGTGTGTTGATCTTTGGCTTACATGTACTTTTAATCATGTGTATATGATTCCTACTTTTGTATTCACATTTATGCTTACATACTATATATATGAGTTTCCAATTTAAATAAATTCCTTATATTTAATTACTACACCAAGTATGCATGAAAGGTATTTTCCTACTCCATATGTGTCTTCAGAATTTCTACCAACCCTAAACTGAATTCTTTGGATTTTAGAAACTTCATTTATCATTTACTAGTTGCTATATTTTCAGATTTATTTCCTATGCCTAAATGTGAACTTTATTATGAAAATAACAAGACACATCATCTAAACAGAATAGGTTCTGATCTAAAATATTTATTAATATATTTTTGACCTTTTCCTCCGATGTAAACTATTTTACATTTATTTTCCCTATTTTCAGAACTATTCTTTACTTAAAAATGTGTCCCTATAACTAATAAACGTGAATAATAAATTAAACAGATTCATTTCAGCCAAAAATCTATTTTTATCTCACTCCAAGGTTTTCTAAATACTGAGAAAGTTTTTAACTTAATTTTGACAATATGTTTGTCCCACTTTTTAAATTTTAAACACTAGCCACATATTCAATTTCCTAAATTTAATATCAAACAGGGTTAAAAAGGTAAACTCACCCCACTACAGGGTCTATAATATTATTTTAACAATTTTCAGGGGTCTAGCTACACATAACAGAGGAGTTTTTCCTAATTTTTATTAAGTCCAGGGGCTAAAACTGATTTTTGAATGAATTTACATGATTTTCTGAAGTTCCAGGGGCTAGATCAGAAGTTTCCGGGGCTAGCTCTTATTTCCCGAGAACCCCATGGGGTAGCACGTAAGAATTCCAGTCTTTATAACACGGGGCTGACGTGGACTGTCCGATTTAAAACAGACGGCTGAGATTATAACGTCGAACCGGTACGCGGGGATTTAAACTCTACTGTGCGATTTAAAATAAACGGCGCACAAGCGGCCACGTCGCTCTGATCGAGCGCGGGGGGCGCTGCCGGCGGCGCACGGCGGCGGGAGGCGGCGATCTCGCCGGAGAGTTTCGGATCTTCGTCAATTCTTCCTAAAACTGTGATTTTATGGCATAGATCGGTGGAGGGGAGGTCGGGGATCTCACCTCGGAGTTTTCTTGTGCTCGGAGGTCCTGGAAGACGGTCGGCGATGAGGTCCGAGGTGAATTCACGGCGAGGCTCGTCGGCGCTGTGTTTGAACCGCAAACCACCGAGTTTTCTGCACCTGCGAGGTTCCCCGGAGGCGGTGGATCAAGACCAGCGAGTTAGATCAGAATTTCCGAGCGTAGATCGGCCAGAATTCGCCGGAGGGCTCGGGTTCTCACCGGAGTAAAAACGGCGGATCACGTGGGAAAAACAGAACGAGGCCGGGGTTTTTATAGACGGGGGAGGGCGGCGGGTTGGTTGTGATCGAGTTTGAGTCTTCGGGGTCCGGAAATCGGCTGGGATACGCGAGATTTCCCGGTCGGTTTTGATTCGGGTGAGAGAGTCCGGCCGAGCGCGGGCCCTGGCGCGAGGAGGAAGAAAGGTTGGCGGGCCCCACATGTCAGTGGGAAGAAGGGGGGCACACGCGTCTGCGGGCTGGCGCGGGATTCCGTGGGCCGGCTGGTGGGTTTCGGCCCACTGGCCGGTTTTTTTTCTGTTTTCCTTTTTCTTTTTCTATTTCTTTTCTGTTTTGAGTTTAGTTTGAATTCCAGTTTGAATTTGAATTTTTGCAACACATGCAACACGTCCAAAAATTTTTAAACTCCCCTCTGAACAGGATTTTGGGGTATTACAGCTCTACCCCCTTAAAATAAATCTCATCCTCGAGATTGGTGGTTCTGAGAAAACAATTCCGGAAATTGTGCCTTAAGCTCATCTTCTCGCTCCCAGGTGGCTTCCTCTTCTGAGTGATGCTTCCACTGCACCTTGCACATCCGGATTCTTTTATTTCTGGTGAGGCGTTCCATTGTCTCCAAAATCTTGGATGGTTGATCGGCATAAGACAAATCCTCAGCTACGTCCACTTCATTCATGGGTAACACCTTTTCAGGCGTTCTCAGACATTTCTTGAGTTGTGACACATGGGATACATCGTGCACATCCGATAGGCGAGCCGATAATTCTAGTTGATACGCCACTTCGCCTATCCTCTCCAGAACTTGAAAGGGTCCGATGTATCGAGGTGACAACTTCCCTTTCACCTTGAACCGACGAATTCCTCGGATAGGGGACACCTTGCGATAGACATAGTCTCCCACGTTGAAAACGAGCTCTCTTCTTCGTACATCGGCATAGCTCTTTTGGCGTGTCTGTGCTATCCTCAAGTTGTTGCGAATTTCCCTCACCTTCGCCTCGGCTTCTTGTAGTACCTCGGGACCAAACACTTTACTTTCCCCTGTTTGGTTCCAAAATAGGGGAGTTCTACACTTCCTCCCGTACAAAGCTTCAAACGGTGACATCTTCATACTAGCTTGATAGCTCTTGTTATAGGAGAATTCCGCATACGGTAAGTTCTTGTCCCAACTCCGATTGTTTTTGAGTGCACATGCCCTCAGCATATCTTCAAGAATCTGATTAGTTCTTTCCGTCTGCCCATCAGTTTGGGGATGATAGGCAAAACTAAAGTTCAGATGGGTTCCCATGGTTTCGTGCAACTTCTGCCAGAACCTCGAGGTGAACTGTGTCCCTCGATCCGACACTCTTCTTCGGCACCCCATGGTAACACACGATTCTTGACATGTACAACTCTGCAAATTTGGATCCACTGTAGCTTTCCTTTACGGGGATAAAGTGAGCTACCTTGGTTGGCCTGTCGATGATGACCCATATTGAATCATATCCGGATTGGGTCCTAGGCAATCCCACTATGAAATCCATACCGATTTCTTCCCATTTCCATTCAGGCACTTTGAGTGGTTGCAATAATCCCGCGGGTCGTTGATGTTCTGCTTTCACCAACTGACATGTGTCACATAGGGCAACATGTTCCGCGACATCTCGCTTCATGCCATACCACCAATACCTGCTCTTGAGGTCCTGATACATCTTCGTACTCCCAGGATGAATGGAATAGTCAGAATCGTGAGCCTCCTTCAAAATCAATTCGCGGATCTTCTTTACTTCTGGCACATTCTTTTTCCGTGCCACACCGTTCCTTGTTCATCCTCTCTGAAACCAGGGGCTTTATTTTCCTTGATGAGTTGCCTGATTTCTTGTATCTTCTCGTCATCCTTTTGACCCTCGCGTATTTCTCGCTCTAGTGTGGAGTCCACTTCCATGGCGATGGCTTCACCACTATTAACAAGGCATAGATTGAGCCTTATAATCTCGTCCTCCAACTCTGCAGGCATGTCCTTCAAGCTCAACTTGTTGACCTGCACCTTCCGACTTAAAGCATCTGCCACGACGTTTGCTTTCCCAGGATGATAGTTGATGCCCACATCAAAGTCATTGATTAGCTCTAACCATCTCCTTTGTCTGAGGTTGAGATCTGGCTGTGTGAAAATGTAATTCAAACTCTTATGATCCGTACATATCTCTGTCCTCTTCCCCATCAAGTAGAGCCGCCAAATTTTCAATGCGTGTACCACTGCGGCTAGTTCTAGGTCATGTGTAGGATAGTTCTTCTCATGCTTCCGGAGCTGCCGGGATGCATAAGCCACGACATGCCCTTCTTGCATGAGAACACATCCCAACCCGTTTCTAGAGGCATCGCAGTACACCGTAAAGTTCTTCTGCATATCTGGCATAACAAGCACTGGGGCTGTTGTCAATCTTTCCTTTAACTCCTGAAAACTCGTCTCACACTGCGGCGTCCATGTGAATGTGATTGCCTTCTCCAACAGTTTGGTGAGGGGTCTCGAGATTTTAGAGAATCCCTCAATAAACCGTCGATAGTATCCAGCCAATCCCAAGAAGCTTCGAACTTCCCCGACATTTTCAGGGGTCTTCCACTTCTGTATATCCTCGATTTTGGCAGGATCCACGGAGATTCCTCCCTCCGAGATTATATGTCCTAAGAAGGGAACTCTCTTCAGCCAAAACTCACACTTGCTCAACTTGGCATATAATTGGTGTTCTCTCAGCCTTTGCAACACAAACCTTAGATGTTTCTCATGTTCTTCTTAATCTTTGGAGAAGACGAGAATGTCATCTATGAAAACCACCACAAATTTTTCCAGATATTCCATGAATACCTTGTTCATGAGATACATGAAGTATGCCGGGACATTAGTTAGCCCGAAAGGCATGACAGTGTATTCATACAGTCCGTACCGAGATACGAAACTGTCTTGGGAATATCAGATTGCCTTATCTTGAGTTGGTGGTATCCCGACCTGAGATCAATTTTCGAGAACACACAAGCTCCCCTCAACTGATCAAACAAGTCTTCAATGCGGGGTAATGGGTACTTGTTCTTGATGGTTACCTCATTCAAGGCACGGTAATCCACGCATAACCTTTGGGTTCCGTCCTTTTTGGGAACAAATATCATCGGAGCTCCCCATGGTGAGGAACTAAGACGAATATACCCCTTCTACGTCAATTCTCTCAAATGATCATTGAGTTCTCCCAGCTGCTTGGAGTCCATCCGATAAGGTCTCTTGTATATCGGAGCTGTTCCAGGCACTAGCTCAATTGCGAATTCCACTTCACGATCGGGAGGCATACCTGGCAAATCCTCCGGAAAAACATCTGGATATTCCCTGATGGTCCTGATCTCTTCAATTTTCACCTCAACTTCATTTAATTTAATGTCCCTCCTAGGCTCTTGTATTGTTATAAACTTTACTTTTGTGCCATTAGGGTGCGTTAGTTCCACCGTTCTGGTCGAACAATGGATGATTCCTTTATGTTTGGTCAAACAATCCATACCCAAGATAATATCTATCCCTTGTGAATCTATCACTATGAGGTTAGCAGTAAATACTACCCCATTAATGTCTAGATTCACCTCGGGACACACTTGTCTTGTCCTTATTTCTCCACCCGGAGAGTTTACGGCTAGCATATGGTTCATTTGTGTTGTTGCTAGGTCATGCTTCTTAACAAACCCTTGAGCAATGAACGAGTGGGTAGCACCAGAATCAAACAGCAGGGTTGCAATGTGTAAATTGGCAGGAAACTTACCAACTACCACGTCGGGTGCCTCTTGTGCTTCCTCCATAGTGACGTGGTTCACCCGTCCTCTCATTACATTATGTTGTTGTGGCTGCGCGGGCTTCTTCTTTGGGCACTTATGGGCATAGTGCCCCACTTCACCACAGCTAAAACATTGCACCCCACCCTTAGGTGCCTGGCCTTTGTTGTCTTGGGGTTGGTTTGGGGGTCCTTGCACTGCTGGTTGAGGTGGATATGCGGGGCGAGGCTGCTGTACAAACTGATGTTGCGGCTGTGCTGGTGCTGCCGGAGGCCTGTAGTTCGGGTTGTACCCTCTTGGTGCTGAGTAGGGTACCGCAGCACGGTTCGTCTGCCCTGCAGGTTGCTGCATCAGACGTGGGCGGGTGTTGCTCCCTGAGGCTTGATGTGACCACCTGGCCTTCCTCTTATTCTCATTTTCCAAGGCCTTTAGCTTCCTTTCTACCACAAACGCTCTGTACACCATCTTTTGGAAGCTTTCATACTCATTTGAGGACATTGCACACTGCATTTCTGCGGTAAGTCCCTCCACGAAACAATCTTGTTTCTGCTCATCAGTCTCTATGTCCCGTGGGGCATAACGGGATAGTTGAGTAAATTTAGTGAGGTATTCCCTCACCGTCATGTTTCCCTACTGCAGTCCCAAGAACTCCTTCCTCTTGTTTTTGAGTTCACCTCTTGGGATGTAATGGTTGCGGAAGCTACGCTTGAACTCTTCCCAAGTGATGTTCTCAGGGTCATGATGGGCGGCCACGTAGGCGGTCCACCAATAGGCAGCAGGTCCATGCAATTGATGAGAGGCAAACAGCACCCTCTCATACCCTTGGCACTGTATGATCCTCATCTTGCTCTCAATTGTCTTAAGCCAATCATCTGCCTCCAGAGGTTCAGCAGCACTTGCAAACTTTGGAGGTTGAGTTCCTAGAAACTCACTCAACCTTGGCTGGCGTGGTGCAGCTTGTGGAGGCGGAACTTGATGCAAGTTGGCTACCACTTGAGTCAAGTTCTGGATGAGCTGATTCTGATTCTCCAGCATTTGGTGGAGGGGATCAACTCCTTCACAGCGACCACCCCTGTCTTGGCCTCCAGAAAGATGAGGGTTGCAGGCCTCATCGTTGTTGTTGGCGGGGTTGGCAGCACGACCCTTTCCTCTTCCGGCCATCTGGCATGATCAACCAATGTTAATTTAAAGCATTAAGTATCATCTTACTACTTTCACTCGTTTGTACTTTGAGGTGTTGAGGCTTTGTTATACTTTTCTGAGGGTTCATGTCTCACACAAAAATAAATGAACTATTATTTCATGTGGGTTCACACACCAAAGCAAAACAATCTGAAGACGAGGCTGTGGACAGTTGCTCATGGCTTCCACAACTCACGTCACACACCAAGCACTAATCACACCATTAACTAAGATAACGACTCGACTATTCGACATCTTGCTAACTAAGGGAAGGACTCTACACTACTCGTATTCACTGAGCTGGCTCCTCAGGGTCTTCCTCATCATTGCGGCTGCCTTCTGACTCTGCTTTGGGTGGGGAGGCTGCTGGTGGAGAAGTGCAACGACGCCTGATTGCCCGGCGATCTGGGGAGTCAGGAGTCCATGTATCATTCACGGTGACACACAGTTCATTCCCATCTCCTCTTTCTCTCGCCCTCAAGCAGGCTCGCAGCAACGCCTCTGTTTCCTTCAGGGTGTCCCGAACATCCTGAAGTTCTTGCTGACACTCCTGCAGTCGAGTGCTGAGCATAGCAGCATCCTCCAAGCACAAGTCCATGTGCTCATGGGAAGTCCCTTGCTGCACCGGTGGGTACTTGTACTCCGTGGTACCACTCTCACGATGGAGGACATACATGTACTCAGTCCTGTCCAGGTGGCGACGATAGATGTGACTCTGGCAGGTGATGGCCTCCCAGGTGACATCCTTTTCCGCATCGACCTGTGTCGCTCGACAAGCTGGAGAGCGGTGGATCTTGAGCAGCTGATTTTCATGGATAATCCTCATTTCTGAACTCCATTCTTCCCGCTTCTCCCGGATGGTTCTGGTGGAGCTATAGTGTATGATTAGCTTGCCTGTATTGCCGGTGGCTTCGAGCATACGTCGAAGACGGCGCAACAAGCCTCCTACTGCCAATCCGTAGGAAAGGTACGTCACCGGACGGCTCTCCTCTCTTTAGGCAAGGGCAACTACGGGAACTCTCCCTCCTGTGGACTTGCGAGTTGTGCGGATCATGCGAACAATCTAAAACAGAAAGCATTTAAACATAAGTTAGATAAACTTTTAGACAAAAATCCTATTTTGAATGAAAGTTGGGGTAAGATGAAGAAAGTAACTCCATTAAATAACACTTTTCAACACACACCTTGTAAAATAGTTTTTAGGAAAATAGGGTCCTTAAATACGTCCATTTCTACCTAGGTCCACGTTCCTACGGGCAACCTTGGCTCTGATACCACTTCTTTCACACCCGGTTTTTCCGAAGAACAACCAAGTGAATATCACACGTATGCCAGGATCATTTTCTCATACATGTGATGACAAATAGTGATGCATCATTTATTACAAGCCAGGTGTCGCATATAAATAAATCTTACATAGCAAATGTCTCGATGGACAATAATAAGTTCATCACAAGTAAATAAACTAGCAGCGAAATATTATTCTTGAGGGCTCCGTCACAGGCGTTGCCCGGGGGACTCCATGAACCTAGAAACCTTCTTCTGGTCCAAAATCTTGGTCATTATACACCACCTCATTATCTTGACCTGAGCAGCAATATAAACCAACAAATATGCAAGGTTGAGTACCGATGGTACTCAGCAAGTGTGGGAAAGTTATGTCATGCATGGCTAGAACAAGGAGAGATTGAACTCAGGGTTAAAGCACTACGCAATTAATGCCTATCACCTTAGCTTATTAAGCACCTACATTACTACACATGTGAAATGGTCCCAATTTCCCATCCCATCATCATAATCAAATAACCATAACATCATTTCCAATGTTAAGCTCCCCGCTTAACATCCACAACCTCCAAAGTCATCATTCTCTAATCATGAATAAGTCCAAGCCGCTCTTGACCGTGAGCACGACTGTCATGATAGTTTTGACTCTGCAGAGTTTGGACCACTGTACCCACATGTAGTGATTTCATCCCCCATTGCCGGGTGGACTAAAAGAACCTCCATTATGCCAGTGGCCACGAACCACATTCACACTTCCTAGGTGTGTAGCCAGGAGATCACTACGAAGCCTTTACAAAGGGATTCCCGACGAGCGTGGGCCCACTGAGGTTTCACCCCTAGCAGCATACAAGAGGCTCCAACCCCGCTGCAGTGGCCTCCTCTTGAGCCTTCCGGTTTATAAGGTAGTCCAGCTGACACCCACTCCCCGCACGATCCAACACACCCATACTACGCCGGGGATAC
This sequence comes from Neostapfia colusana, assembly GCA_030760725.1. Taxonomy (NCBI): domain Eukaryota; kingdom Viridiplantae; phylum Streptophyta; class Magnoliopsida; order Poales; family Poaceae; genus Neostapfia; species Neostapfia colusana. The sequence continues at coordinate 32,617,851 of JASWHV010000009.1, read as the reverse complement.
ACCTAATTAATTGGCCAAGCTGCCCCATCTCACCATGTGGTTGGCACGGTAAAGCCAGGTTACATGCTCCATGAACCGGTCCTTAGGATCCAGGCAAGTACTAAACACAAACCCGAGTCTCGTGCACCCAGCACCAACCAAAACATCCAACTTGCCTTGATCCCTACCTCTACATAACTCATAATATCTCGATCAAGAGTATGGTAAAATAAACTGATGATCTCATATTCCAAATATCCCATTCTAAGCATGGCTAAGCATAAGCATGTAAATAAACGACATGATAAAATAAATCCCAACCCAAGCTACAAGGAAACAAGGTAATACAGTTCTAGGGAAACTTCCTAGCATGGGTTTCATATTTCAATTGACAATGCAAATAATTCTATCTACACATCCTAGCATAGGATCAAAGTGGTCAAGGACGCTTGCCTCCTTCCTGCTGCTCTTGAAATGGGTAGTCCTGATCTTGGAAAGGAAGAACTTGCTATGGAGCAGGTTCTACATCATACCATCACACATAGCAAAAGAAAAACAACAATCCATAAGACATAGTTCACACTTCCACTTCAAACAAACCACGCATTCACATTTATGAAAGTCATTCACAATTATATGTGTTGTGGTTACTCTATGTGTGTTGATCTTTGGCTTACATGTACTTTTAATCATGTGTATATGATTCCTACTTTTGTATTCACATTTATGCTTACATACTATATATATGAGTTTCCAATTTAAATAAATTCCTTATATTTAATTACTACACCAAGTATGCATGAAAGGTATTTTCCTACTCCATATGTGTCTTCAGAATTTCTACCAACCCTAAACTGAATTCTTTGGATTTTAGAAACTTCATTTATCATTTACTAGTTGCTATATTTTCAGATTGATTTCCTATGCCTAAATGTGAACTTTATTATGAAAATAACAAGACACATCATCTAAACAGAATAGGTTCTGATCTAAAATATTTAATAATATATTTTTGACCTTTTCCTCTGATGTAAACTATTTTACATTTATTTTCCCTATTTTCAGAACTATTCTTTACTTAAAAATGTGTCCCTATAACTAATAAATGTGAATAATAAATTAAACAGATTCATTTCAGCCAAAAATCTATTTTTATCTCACTCCAAGGTTTTCTAAATACTGAGAAAGTTTTTAACTTAATTTTGACAATATGTTTGTCCCACTTTTTAAATTTTAAACACTAACCACATATTCAATTTCCTAAATTTATTATCAAACAGGGTTAAAAAGGTAAACTCACCAAACTACAGGGTCTATAATATTATTTTAACAATTTTCAGGGGTCTAGCTACACATAACAGAGGAGTTTTTCCTAATTTTTATTAAGTCCAAAGGCTAAAACTGATTTTTAAATGAATTTGCATGATTTTCTGAAGTTCCAGGGGCTAGATCAGAAGTTTCCGGGGCTAGCTCTTATTTCCCGAGAACCCCAGGGGGTAGCACGTAAGAATTCCAGTTTTATAACGCGGGGCTGACGTGGACCGTCCGATTTAAAACAGACGGCTGAGATTATAACGTCGAACCGGTACGCGGGGATTTAAACTCTACCGTGCGATTTAAAATAAACGGCGCACAAGCGGCCACGTCGCTCTGATCGAGCGCGGGTGGCGCTGCCGGCGGCGGGAGGCGGCGATCTCGCCGGAGAGTTTCGGATCTTCGTCAATTCTTCCTAAAACTGTGATTTATGGCATAGATCGGTGGAGGGGAGGTCGGGGATCTCACCTCGGGGTTTTCTTGAGCTCGGAGGTCCTGGAAGGCGGTCGGCGACGAGGTCCGAGGTGAATTCATGGCGAGGCTCGTCGGCGCTGTGTTTGAACCGCAAACCACCGAGTTTTCTGCACATGCGAGGTTCCCCGGAGGCGGTGGATCAAGACCAGCGAGTTAGATCGGAATTTCCGAGCGTAGATCGGCCAGAATTCGCCGGAGGGCTCGGGTTCTCACCGGAGTAACAACGGCGGATCGCGTGGGAAAAACAGAACGAGGCCGGGGTTTTTATAGACGGGGGAGGGCGGCGGGTTGGTTGTGATCGAGTTTGAGTCTTCGGGGTCTGGAAATCGGCTGGGATACGCGAGATTTCCAGGTCAGTTTTGATTCGGGTGAGAGAGTCCGGCCGAGCACGGGCGCGGGCGCGAGGAGGAAGAAAGGTTGGCGGGCCCTGCATGTCAGTGGGAAGAAAGGGGACGTGCGCGGCTGCGGGCTGGCGCGGGATTCGGTCGGCCGGCTGATGGGTTTCAGCCCACTGGCCGGTTTTTTTTCTGTTTACCTTTTTCTTTTTCTATTTCTTTTCTGTTTTGAGTTTAATTTGAATTCCGGTTTGAATTTGAATTTTTGCAACACATGCAACACGTCCAAAAATTTTTAAACTCCCCTCTGAACAGGATTTTGGGGTGTTACATTGGTTGAACAGAACACTACTGATCCAGGGCTCCAATGGAGCTGGAAATTTTTCTTGTGAGGTCCTTGTCACAAGAAGGTCCTCTGGACCAAAATTCAGAATGTTTCACTAAGTAGATCACCCAGAATAATTCCCTAAGAATTTAAGCAAAAAGAATTAATTCTGAATAAATTTGAATTTTCATGCAAATTCAAGTGAACTACAATTTCAAGCATAGTTCAGAGAGTATGCCTGAAGTTTCCTAGGATTTTTGGAGCTAAGGAATGCCCAGAACTGAATTTCCAAGTTTTGGAAATTCTCTGGAAATGTTTCTGTATTCATTTTTACACAGAAACTAGAAATCAGAATTACCCTCAATAATTCAACTCCAGATGAGCTGAAACTTTTACAGGAGTATCCTAATATGCTAAAGAATAGTCTGGCAAGATTTGGAGTTTTTGGATGAACCAAACTCCCTCTAAAATTCTTTTGCTGAAAACCTTTAAAGAATTCTCCAGAATTTCCTATTGGTTTTCATGCAAATTGGGTTGCATATTTGGATAGATTTTTTCATCCTGAATCCAACCCAATTTGAATAACTAATTTTGGAGCTTCCTAGCAAAAGTGATGAGGTTCTAAAGTTTGAACTAAATCTGGAATTCAAATTAATTCGGGAAATGTTCAAACTCTGACGGTGGATCCCTCCTACACGTGTCAGCCGCTGGGATCACGCCACACGGGGCCATAGGGCCCTTCCCACGCTGTCGCAACGGATCCGGGGGCCACAGAGGATCCGCACCTTTAACTTCAGCCGCTGACGAGTAGGGCCGAAGGGGTTTTCTTCTTCCTCCCGCTCCCGCGCCTCCCCCTTGCCGGCGCTCCTCTGGAGCTCGCCGGACCCAGCTTTTCGGCCGCCTCTCGGCCGGAGACTCGCCGCCTGTGAATTTGGGAGGTCGGGAAACATGTCTACGGGGTTGGCTCCGGCTGCCGGTGGCCGGACTACCCTCGGCGACGAGCCGCGGCCTTCGGTGACGATCGGCACCGTCGCTCGGCCCCTGTAGCCCGCTAACAGCTCAACCGAACTGCCCAAAAGCACCAGCAGAGGATGGGCTAGCTCGGCATGGCCTCAACGTGGCTCAGAAACGGTGGCAAGTGGGGGTTCACCGTGCGACCGAGGGTCCCCGCCATGATCGCCGCTCGGAAACTTCAAAATGGTCCGCTAATATGGGGTTTCAAGCCAGGATTGGGGAGGGGATCGGGTCGTCCTTGAGTCTAGGTCCTTTGAGCACAGTTTAGTGACCTAAAGATGAGAAGGGAGTGGAAATTTGGAGAAATCATACCGGAACACCGTTCTGTGGCCGCCGGCGAAGTTTCTCCGAATTCTCTCTCGGTGGTTCACGGCTTGCCTTGTGGTTTGGGTGGAAGCAGCAGGGCTCGCTGGCGCGTCCGGGGATGTCCTCGCTTGGGCGTGAAAGGTGCTAGACTCCGCTGTCCATGGGAGCCCTCTCCTTGGTTCTCTTTCGGCCGCCGCGCGGACACGGCGCCTTTGCGGCAGAGGGGCTAAACCTCGGTCGTTTTTCTGTCGGGAAGGTGAATAGTGGGCACTCGGTGCTGTTCAGCAGCTCGGAGGGAGGCTGTGCACCGGTTTTCACTGGTTTCTAATGGAGCACCGGAGAGCGGCGGCTTTCCTGCTCGGTTATGGCGTGAGAGTCACAGGGCCTCGAGGTGGCGGTTGTAAGAATGGATGGGGGCGCGAGTGGACGCTGAGCAGGTCGCCAGCGCAAGAAGTTCCCACGAGGAGGTGGCTTCCGCGGTTTTCAGACGGCAGCGCGGTGGCAGCTCGCGGTGACCTGGTTCGAGCTCGGGTGTGAACCGATACACAGAGGCTGACTTAAGCAGTAAGTTATACCCCCCTCTCAATGACAAGTGGGGCCCACAACCCCCCTCTGCCCCAAAAGATCTTCAAATTTTGACACATTGCAAATTCAGCTATGAGGGATCCAAATTCAAAATCCATTTTGCCATTTGACAATTTATGCCACAGTTTCAAATTTAAATTCAAATTTGGATGGAATTCACAAGTTCCTTTGATATTCATATCAAAGCACCTCCAAATTTGCTCCAAATTTGCCTCCTTCACAATTTGAACCTGGAGAGTTTGAATTTGCCCTCTGATCTTTGAGTTGGTCATTGCAAATACAACTTTTTAAACAACAGTTTGAATTTCCTCTTTTGAACAATGCCCCTCTTCTTTTTGAAGTGACCCTCTTAATTCAAACTGAATTCAAAGTTTTATTGCACATGCCAACACTTTCATGAGTAAACAAAAGTTTTTGTAAGTCTCATTTGTTGTATTCAAACTCAACTCTATTCATAGCTCAAGTTTTCTATTTACAAGTTTTGGGACTTTTACATTCCTCCCCTCTTAAAAAGAATCTCATCCCGAGATTCATGATTAAGGACAAAGTGGAGAGGACAACTACTAAGTATAAGCTTCTAACAACTCCGGATGATTGTGTTGTAAATATTCCTCACTTTCCCATGTAGCTTCCTCGGACGTGTGATTTTCACATAAACAGCTTGAAAAATCGCAGCGTCCGGTTTCTTGTTTCGCGAGTCTTCTCATCAATTATGCGGGTTGGTCGCTCAACATACGTGAGGTCCGGCTTCAACTCTGCTATACCCTCCGTGAGAATCTCCATGGGAACTTTCAAACACTTCCACAACTGAGATATGTGGAAGACGTTATGAACTCCGGCTAAGGCTGCCGGTAGCTACAAACGGTATGCCACGGGTCCACACCTTTCAATGATAGCGAAGGGACCGATAAAACGTGGAGCTAGTTTCCCTTTCACTCCGAATCGGTGAATGCCCTTCATAGGAGATACGCGGAGATATACGTGGTCCCCAACTTGAAATTCCAGAGGACGACGCCTCTTATCCGCATAGCTCTTTTGTCTGGACTGAGCGGCTTTAAGATTTTCCTGAATAAGCCTCACCCGCTCTTCTGCTTCATTTACGAGATCAATCCCGTAAATAACTCTCTCGCCGGATTCACACCAGTTCAAGGGTGTGCGGCATTTCCGGCCGTAGAGAGCTTCATAAGGCGCCATTTTGATACTTGATTGATACCCGTTGTTATATGAGAACTCTGCCAACGGTAAGTGATCATCCCAGCTCTTACCGTGGTGGATGGCACATGCTCTCAGCATATCTTCAAGTATTTGATTCACCCTCTCTGTTTGCCCAACGGTTTGAGGGTGATACGCGGAGCATCGAATCAATTTGGTTCCCAAGGATGCGTGTAGCTGCTCCCAGAAACGAGCAACAAACAACGCCCCTCGATCATAGATGATTGTCCTGGGAACTTCATGTAGGCACAAGATCCGTGCTATGTATAACTCCGCATACTGCTTGGCAGTGTATCTGGTATGCACGGGGATGAAGCGTGCCGATTTGGTCAACCGGTCCACGATTACCCAAATCGAGTCATGGTGGTGGGAGGTCATCGGCAACCCAACGATGAAATCCATACTCAAGTCTTCCCACTTCCATGCCGGTATCTGTAGCGGTTGCAGCAGGCCCGACTTCTTTACGTGGTCGCCCTTAATTCTTCGACACGTATCACATTCTGAAACGTATTTTGTAACTTCACGTTTCATACGTGTCCACCAAAACTTCTTCCGGAGGTATTGGTACATTTTATTGCTGCCCGGGTGAATAGAAAATTTTGATAAGTGAGCCTCATCCAAAATTTTCTTCCGCAGCCTCATATCACGGGGTACGACTATCCGGTCGTTGAACCATAGGGTGTCTTCATCATCTAACCGGAAACATTTCATCTCCCCGTTCTTCAACCTTCTTTTGATATGAGCCATGCACTTTTCTTTCTTTTGAACTTCCATAACCTCCTATCTTATTGTGGGTATGAGAGCTAGATTATGTAGAGCTCCATATGGAACCAAGTAGAGACTTGGTTCTTCCTCTTCTATCAGCGTAATGATCAGGTTATGAATATGAGACTTCGGCTAAGTGCATCGGCAACCACATTTGCCTTGCCCGGATGATAATGAATTTCAATCTCATAGTCCTTGATCAGCTCCAACCATCGCCGTTGTCGCATATTCAACTCCTTCAGAGTGAATATGTACTTCAAACTTTTGTGGTCGGTGTAGAGATGAACCATATTTCCCAATAGGTAATGTCTCCACATCTTCAAAGCTAGTACCACGGCAGCAAGCTCGAGATCATGAGTTGGATAATGTTGCTCATGATCCCGTAATTGCCGTGATCCATATGCGACCACACGTCCTCCTTGCATGAGTACACAACCAAGCCCGACGCCGGATGCATCACAATAAACATCAAAAGGCTTGGTTGTATCCGGTTGAGCTAGAACCGGGGCTGTTGTGAGGTGTTTCACCAACGCTTGAAAAGCTTCCTCGCATGGCTTGCTCCAATCATTTTTGATGCCCTTTTTCAGTAGCTCAGTCATAGGTTTGGAGATTTTTGAGAAGCCCGGGATCAACCTCCGATAATATCCCGCCAAACCCAAAAAGCTATGAACTTCATGGACTGATGTTGGAGACTTCCACTTCAGCACTTGCTCAATCTTGCTTGGATCAATAGCAATACCTTCTGCTGAAATAATGTGCCTAAGAAATGGCACTTGGTTGATCCAAAATTCACATTTACTAAACTTCGCATAGAGCGTGTGATCTCTCAGTCGTTGGAGCACAATATGCAAATGTTTAGCATGTTCCTCTTCAGATTTGGAATAGACCAAAATGTAGTTGATGAATACCACGACGAACTGATCCAGCTCTGGCATTAACACCGAGTTCATAAGATACATAAAGTGAGCCGGAGCATTGGTCAATCCAAATGACATGACAAGATACTCATAGAGTCCATATCTTGTCGAGAATGCTGTTTTCGGGATATCTTCCGCTCGGATCTTGATTTGATGATATCCCGACCTTAAGTCCATCTTGGAGAAGACTTTAGCACCCACTAGCTGATCGAAGAGAATATCAATTCTTGGTAGTGGATACTTGTTCTTTATCATCAAAGCATTCAAAGGACGATAATCGGCGCATAGCCCACATCCTTCTTCTTCTTCACAAATAAAGCTGAGCAACCCCATGGTGATGAACTTGGACGAATAAACCCCTTGTCCATCAGATCCTTGAGTTGCTCCTTCAATTCTGCTAACTCACTCGGAGCCATTTTGTATGGTCTCCGAGAGATCGGCGTGGTTCCCGGTATCAACTCTATTTTGAACTCCACCTCGCGCTCAGGTGGTAGACCTGGAAGATCTTCGGGAAACACGTCCGGATATTCACGGACTACCGGAATGTCTTCTAACTTGCACGCCTCGGCATTACATACTTCCGGGTCTTTGGAGACCGCTTCGCCGAGATACAATGTTTGACGTCCGTGAAGTGGAGAGTCCAAGTGAACACTCCTGTTCTCGATGTCCAGAATACCCTTATGGAAGGTCAGCCATGATATTCCCAATATGGCATTGATTCCTTAGTCTTCGAGAATAATGAGGGTGGTAGGATAAATTTTTCCACCCAAGCAGAGTGGTGCTCGAGAGACGACTTCATTAGTTGATATGTCTCCACCTGGCGAATGAATAAGGTATAAACCTTTTGTGATAGTGGTGGAGATCTGATCCCGGATTACCGTTGCCCGGCTAATGAAGTTATGTGTTGCACCAGAGTCGAATAAAATGACGACCGGCTTGTCATTTAAGGTGAACCTGCCGGCAAGAACAGGTCCTCCCTTTGGCAGATCATCGACTGACACATAATTAACTGTCCCTACTTTGGACATAGCTTTTCTTTGCTGCCCAAGATCGCTCTGTGGAACTGGACCCGCAGACACATTGTTGCTGTTCGGTTCAGTTGCTTCATTGACATTGCGCTCATTGTCAATATGAAGTGGGACAGCACTTGGATCAGCTGAGAAATCACCTTGTTCATCTTCAACCTCTTGAGGGAAAAAGTATTCTGGTGCACCTTGTTGATAGTGAGGTGCATAAGAAATAAGTTGCTGCTGCGGTGGAGGTGAATATGACCTCTGTGGAGTAGAATAGTCATCACACTCCCAGAATGATTGCACCTCTTGTGGAATCTCTTGACCGGAGGGTGAACGTATTACCAACCGATACTTCTGAGGCAGACGATTGCCTTCATCCTGTGATGAGTCCCTCTCCCTCTTTTCTTTGAGGTAGAGGTTGGAATAATATTCTTGAGCGATAGCACAGCTCACAAACTCATCAAAATTCTCTTGGCTAACTTGAGCCAATTCACATCGCAGCCTAGCAGTCAGCCCTCGATAAAAATGATAACCCCTCATGGATGGTGATTTCACATAGTCAGGGACATATTGAGCTAAGCGATTGAATTCCTTCATATACTCAATAACACTCATGTCCCCTTGCTTCAGACTCCAAAACTCATCCAGACTGGTTTGCATTATGCCCGCAGGGATGAAACGAGCACGAAATGCAGCCTGGAACTCTGCCCATGTGACACGATGCCCTGCTGGTTGGACAGCAAGGTAGTCTGCCCACCATGCTCCAGCAAAGCCGCGAAGCTGCTGAGCGGCTTATAGAGTCTTCAAGAATTCATCACATTGGATCAACCCAAACTTGGATTCAATGACACGTAACCAGTGATTTGCTTCACAATGGCCAGCCGCCTCAGAGAACACCGGCGGTTGTGTCGCCAAGAAATCCAGATACGTGCTCGGGGTTGGCATGTGATGTTGAGCTTCTCTATTTATCCCTTGCTGAACTAGAGTTTGGAGAGTTTCATTCATCTTCGCCATAATTTCAGCCAATCCGGTTGGCGATGGCTCTTCTGATGAAGTCGAGTCATTCCCACCTCGACTTGAACCTCCAATCTCCATTTGAGAGTGTGCACGTACCATACTGCATGAAACAAAATTTTGAGTCAATCAAAATTCTATCTCAGTAGTAAGTAAATATAAGTAAAACATGAACATGTCATGAACTTTATGAAAGCATAACCACATTCATGTTTAAACAAATCTTAAGTACGCTAAACTAATCAGCGGGGCTACCCTGACCAGTTCACACAACCTCCAAATTTTACTCAAGTTATCAACAGATTCTTGACTTGAGTTCAATACCAAAGTTTTAGTAAACTTCAGTAGCTTTCCAAAAAGTTCTTATGTGCTCCTTAAGGATTTTTCTACAGGAAGTTATGGCTTAAAAACAGAAAGGTCCAGAGAGGTTTTTGGTACTGTCCTGGTTCTGAAAAGTTCGCCTTCAACTGGACTTTTCAACCATGTAACTTGTGATTCTGCTCTGGAGGCCTACAAGGAAATTGTAGACCACTTGAAAATCTCTCCATAACTGTATCATACACCTTATTTGGGTCAAGCTACTCAGAGTTATGCTCTGTTAAAGTCCAGCAAGAATTTCTGCCAGAAACAGAGCACTTTGTTTTTGAAAACTTTGATACCTAGTTATACTCTCATTTGAATCTTAGCTCAAAATAAGAGTTCGGTAACTAATATTTGTTTCAAACTTCCATTTTTAGTCAAAAGTTAGTTCATGAATCATTTCTTCATAGGGAAGAGGTTATTAAGTGTAGTACGATGTTGATGCACCGTAAGACATGTCGGTACTACGTTGCCTCACCAAAGAAAATCCTACGCTGGATCATACCAGCATATACGTATTATCAGTGACACTAAGACGGTCTCTCACACACGTGTACTACACGGGATACATACGTGGTTAGTACATGCAGAAAGACACTCAATAGTGGTGCACTCAAAGGTTGTTTCATTTCAGGCAATTCCATAATTGAAAGTAAATACAAACGCGCGTATCATTGCCACACGGCCGTCCTTGAGTTAAGTCCCGTCTCAAGGTACGTGATCGTGTTTCAATACCACACGACGGGGAACCCGAGTATGTCATGAACGGTTCGTCACGGTTGGGAATGTTATCAACCCAACGGATACCACCTACTGTCCTGTAGGGCATGCCGATGGCAAGCACTGCGTATGTCCTCCTGGGCTACTTCCAGACGAACACACTATCGCGTTACTGACCACACGATGGGGTCTCCACTTACTTGCCTAATGCACGGTAGGGATCAGCGTTTCATATGAACTCAGAAACATGAAGAGTCCAAGAGTTTCATATTGACGTCTCACACAAAGCTGTGAGACCTATCCCTGAACCACTTTCCTCGTCAGGGGAGCTAACCGAAATTGAACCGCTTTCGGTGGCATTCCTTACCATGTTTACCTGAGCGTAGGTGCGTCGTTACAGAATCAAAATTCAGAACTATAACAAATATGTTAGTGCTGCCACTTTAAGTAACTATACTATTATAGTCCTTATGTGGGTCTAATACCGTTTCCTCACCGTATCCTAATTTTTTATCGTAATACGATCCTTACTCCATGCGCTATTACCAATGCAGCTCTGATACCACGCTGAGAGGGCCCGACCTCCATCATGGGGTCGTGCCGCCTCGCCCGGGGATCGCATTGGGTGGTGCCGTGTTATGCGGCACCCAACAGCACACATATAAGGAACACTGTATTACATAAATCATAAGCGGAAGGTTACAATTGTTCTTCGTAAATAATTTACATAAAATAGCTACAGCGGAAGTCTATAAACAGCTCTCGGTTAATATATAAGAAGCACTGGAGAAGGGGTCCAGCCCGCGGACTCCTCTCGCTAGCAACACGAAGACATGGCAGAGGCCAGGTTCTCCCAGTGTGACATGACTCGGAAGTTCCCGAGTCTCACCGGACAACCTTCTTTATAGCGTCGAGGTTTAACTGCAAAACCACTTATATAGCAAGAGTGAGCACAAAGGCTCAGTAAGACTTAACCGTCTCTCCTAAGACATGAAACTCTACATAAGGTAACTTAAAACTTAATCCTGTAATTTGTGAAAAGACTCGCCTATGAGTTCATCCTTAACTTTCAGAATTTAGCCATAATAGTAGTGACCTTGCACCTAGCAACATTGGAACTCCACAATCAAACAAGAAACGCTTCATTCCAATGTTACTTGTCCCAAGGTGGAAAAATAACTTTAGTTTGCTCTATCTCTACTTCAAACATGGTTTTCATGCAATTTACAATTATCATAACAGCATTGAAAACTTTGCAAACTATTTCCACACAACTTGATTACTACGTCACAACACAGGGAGCAAGCGGTAATCAATAACCGCGATGGATGGTGATTCGAATCAAACACTACCCGGATAACTCGACACATACGCCCGCCTCTGAAGACCCAACTCTGGCGTCCTTCATTACGTCGTATGTGGCCACCTTTCGCAGGACACTAGACTGTAGAACCGGTCGCGTCGTCTCGGGCTCATAGGTCTAAAGAGACGATGTGGTATGCCTCTACAACCCAGTGAACCTCAATATGTCAGTAAGCATCTGGTACACAACTCAATACCTGCTCCTGGGTGCCGCACACGCATCGGTCCTTATCGAACACAGGCAGAGCTACTCGACCAAGACCTCGTCTTGTCGCTGCCTAACCATCCTGCCCGGTCTCATCTTTGAAAATGTAAACTTTAGTTTGCCCTCTTTTTCCATCTACCCCCAGGTAGTCCCGTCTATAGTTCGCGAGTAGATTCCAACTACTCGACTTCTACCGGATGTCGTAAGCTATTTAGCACGGCATTATTCTACAGCGATGACCCACTTCTACCCTTGACCACAGGGTTCATGTTTGGTTATGCAAGTGGAGTATAAAACATCCTTGACCTAATGCACATACAAACTTTGACCAATAGTAGTGAACAAAGGAAAACTTTAAAAACAACTTAAGTGCAAACCGGGGCTTGCCTTGGTTTTGCCGGTGGCTAAGTCAGATAAGATGAAGTTAGTTGCTCATGATGACTTGAAGCTTAATCCCCGCCTTCTTGCTCCTCGATCAAATCTTCACTTATCCACGTTTAACCACTACATGTTATGAATATGTATACATGTTTAATTATAAAACTTTTAGCTAACAAATGCTAAAGCCAAGTTTAAAACTGGAACTCTGTTCAATAATTTAAAATGACACTGGGGGTGGTGGTTTGGGTGTGTGTCTAAGCATTATCATCAAATGAGAAGTGAGGTTCATCACTTGGGTGGTGATCACCTAATTGGTTGAACAGAACACTACTGATGCAGGACTCCAATAGAGCTGGAAATTTTTGTTGTGAGTTCCTTGTCACAAGAAGGTTCTCTGGACCAAAATTCAGAATGTTTCACTAAGTAGATCACCCAGAAAAATTCCCTAAGAATTTAAGAAAAAAGGAATTAATTCTGAATAAAAATTTGCGCTTTCATGCAAATTCAAGTGAACTACAATTTCAAGCATAGTTCAGAGAGTATGCCTGAATTTTCCTACGATTTTTGGAGCTAAGGAATGCCCAGAACTGAATTTCCAAGTTTTGGAAATTCTCTGGAAATGTTTCTGTATTCGTCTGAATACAGAAACTTGAAATCATAATTACCCTCACTAATTCAACTCCAAATGAGCTGAAACTTTTACAGGAGTCTCTTAATATCCTAAAGAATATTCTGGCAAAATTTGGGGATTTTTGGATGAACCAAACTCCCTCAAAAATTCTTTTTTCTGAAAAGCATTAAAGAATTCTCCAGAATTTCCTATTGGTTTTCAGGAAAATTGGGTTGCATATTTGGATAGAGTTTTTCATCCTGAATCCAACCCAATTTTAATCACTAATTTTGGAGCTTCCTAGCAAAAGTTATGAGGTTCTAAAGTTTGAACTAAATCTGGAATTCAAATTAATTCGGGAAATGTTCAAACTCTGACGGTGGGTCCCTCCTACACGTGTCAGCCGCTGGGATCACGCCACACGGGGCCACAGGACCCTTCCCGCTGTCGCAACGGATCCCGGGGCCACAGAGGATCCGCACCTTTAACTTCAGCCGCTGACGAGTGGGGCCGAAGGGGTCTTCTTCTTCCTCCCGCTCCCGCGCCTCCCCCTCGCCGGCGCTCCTCTGGAGCTCGCCAGACCCACCTTTCCGGCCGCCTCTCGGCCGGAGACTCGCCGCCTGTGAGTTTGGGAGGTCGGGAAACATGTCTACGGGGTTGGCTCGGGCTACCGGTGGCCGGACTACCCTCGGCGACGAGCCGCGGCCTTCGGTGACGCTCGGCACCGTTGCTCGGCCCCTGTAGCCCGCTAACAGCTCAACCGAACCGCCCAAAAGCACCACCAGAGGAGGGGCTAGCTCGGTATGGCCTCAACGTGGCTCGGAAATGGCGGCAAGTGGGGGTTCACCGTGCGCCCGAGGGTCCCCGCCATGATCGCCGCTCGGAAACTTCAAAATGGTCTGCTAATATGGGGTTTCAAGCCAGGATTGGGGAGGGGATCGGGTCGTCCTCGAGTCTAGGTCCTTTGAGCACCGTTTAGTGACCTAAAGACGAGAAGGGAGTGGAAATTTGGAGAATTCATACCGGAACGTCGTTCTGTGGCCGCCGGCGAAGTTTCTCCGAATTCTCTCTCGGTGGTTCACGGCTTGCCTTGTGGTTTGGGTGGAAGCAGCAGGGCTCGCTGGCGCGTCCGGGAATGTCCTCGCTTGGGCGTCAAAGGCGCTAGACTCCGCTGTCCACGGGAGCCCTCTCCTCGGTTCTCTTTCGGCCGCCGCGCGGACACGGCGCCTTTGCGGCAGAGGGGCTAAACCTCGGTCATTTTTGTGTCGGGAAGGTGAAGAGTGGGCACGCGGTGCTGTTCAGCAACTCGGAGGGAGGCTGTGCACCGGTTTTCACTGGTTTCTAATGGAGCACCAGAGAGCGGCGGCTTTTCTGCTCGATTCTGGCGTGAGGGTCACAGGGCCTCGGGGTGGCGGTTGTAAGAACGGATGGGGGCGCGAGTGGACGCCAGGCAGGTCGCCAGCGCAAGAAATTCCCACGAGGAGGTGGCTTCCGCGGTTTTCAGACGGCAGCGCTGTGGCAGCTCGCGGTGACCCGGTTGGAGCTCGGGTGTGAACCGATACACAGAGGCTGACTTAAGCAGTAAGTTATACCCCCTCTCAATGACAAGTGGGGCCACAACCCCCCTCTGCCCCAAAAGATCTTCAAATTTTGACACATTGCAAATTCAGCTTTGATGGATCAAAATTCAAAAGCCATTTTGCCATTTGACCATTTATGCCACAGTTTCAAATTTAAATTCAAATTTGGATGGAATTCACAAGATCCTTTGATATGCATATCAAAGCACCTCCAAATTTGCTCCAAATTTGCCTCCTTCACAATTTGAACCTGGAGAGTTTGAATTTGCCCTCTGATCTTTGAGTTGGTCATTGCAAATACAACTTTTTAAACAACAGTTTGAATTTCCTCTTTTGAACAATGCCACTCTTCTTTTTGAAGTGACCCTCTTAACTCAAACTGAATTCAAAGTTTTATTGCACATGCCAACACTTTCATGAGTAAACAAAAGTTTTTGTAAGAACCATTTTTGTATTCAAACTCAACTCTATTCATAGCTCAAGTTTTCTATTTACAAGTTTTGGGACTTGTACAGACGCCGGCGGTTTCATGCGACGGGGAGGGGCAACGCGGGGGTGTCGTTCACCGGGAGGGGCGGCGCCCGAGGCTTCATGCGCCGGGGAGGGGCGGCGCAGGGGCGTCGTGCGCCGGGAAGGGGCGGCGCCTGGGGCTGGTGCGTGGCAGGGTGGCAGCAGACACGGTTGCGCCGGGCAGCTCAGACTTCCACGTGATTGATTCTCGGTCGGTCGGGTATAGCACATTATTTTCGTGAGCTCCACCGTGGCCAACAAAACTAGCCACAAATTTCTTGAGCTTCTGACGTGGCCGACGAAATTACTGTGAGATTTTGACGTGGCCGTCAGAGTTATTTTCATGGGTTTATGCACGGCCGACGACAAAAGGGACAATTTCGTGAGCTTTTGACGTGGCCCACGACAATGTTGCCATCATTTTTGTGAGCTACATGCATGGCCAACAAAAATAGACATAATTCCGTGAGCTTTTCCCTGGCCCATGAAAATAATGGCTTCAATTTCGTGAGCTCTTTGCATGACCGACAGAAATAGGAATACTTTCGTGAGCTTTTCACACGACCCACGAAAATAGCTTTGATTTCATGCACAGTAACATAAACCCTGCTATAGCCTCCAAAGAAACCCACGAGAATTTCCTTTATTGTCGTGAGCTGCACGGAAGCCCACAAAAATTGCATCTATTGTCGTCGGCCTGCACGGAAACCCATGAAAATTGCGTCTATTGTCGTGAGCTGCAAGGTAACCCACGAAAATATCATTTATTGTCGTGAGCCTGCACGGAAACTCATGAAAACACTCTGTATTGTCATGAGCTGGTGTTTGGCTCACTAAAATATATATTTTTTCGTGGGGGCTGACAAAAATAATTCAGGCCCACGAAAATATATCGTTTTCCTATAGTGACAATAAGCAAATTGTGACAAAAATGATCAATTTGATGAATAAGGGCTTTAACATTGAAATTTACATGAATAAACAATGCCATTAGAGAATGGTATGAGAATTATACCATGAACTAGGGAAATCGTGAGTAATCAAAGGAAATTGGAGAATGGAGGGACCCGGCTACAGTTTGGAGGTTGATGACTCTATGGTGCTAGCGAATAGAGCATTCGTAAGGGGAGAGTGCGGCAGTAAGGGATTGAAGAAGTTAGCACTATGTTTGGTCTCTATGAACAGGTGTCAGTTGAGGCAAGACGTCGCGCAAGCAGCAAGTACAGCATGCAATGGTGCTCGGTGAGGTACACAATGGTGAGACATGATGGCTAAGCATGGCGTGTGGTGAGGCAAGGCGATACATGGCTTGGCTGCTGGAGGGGCGCCACATATTCACGGAGGCAATGGCACGCTCCAACTTACGAACAATACAAGGTGGTGCATTGGTATTGGGGGTGATATCAATGTTGTCGTATTGTGTACGAGTTGAATTGGAGATGAAAACAAATTGATTAAGGTTAGGTGTAATACTCCCATAGTGGTGGAATAATCCAAGGAATCAATGATCGTGATTGAACAATTAAATCAAGGTCAACGATTGAAGTGTGGGGATTGTTTAAATTTGGCTCGTCATATTGTATGATTATCACCATCATACTATGCAATGAATGTAACTTGTGGGAACTCCCTATCATGAGAGGGCCCGACCTCGATCACGGGGCCGTGCCGCCTCGCCGGGGATCGCATTGGGTGGTGCCCTGTTATGCGGCACCCAACAGCACACATATAAGGAACAATGTATTACATAAATCAAAGCAGAAGCTTACAACTGTTTCTTTGTAAATAGTTTACATAAAGTATCTACAGAGGAAGTCTATGACATCTCACATCGAATATCTAAGAAGCACTCGAGAAGAGGTCCAGCCCGCGGACTCCTTTCGCTAGCAACACGAAGACATAGCAGCGGCTAGGTCCTCCATGTGATACATGACTCGGAAGTTCCCGAGTCTCACCGGAAAACCCTGTTTATAGCGTCGCGGTTTACCTGCAAAACCACTTATATAGCAAGAGTGAGCAAAAAGGCTCAGCAAGACTTAACCGTCTCTCCTAAGACATGAAACTCTAAATGAATGTAACCTAAGACTTAAGCCTTTCATTTGCGAAAAGACCTGCCTACGAGTTCATCCTTAACTTTCCAAATTTTTAGCCATAATAGTAGTGACCTTGAGCCCAGCAACATTGGAACTCCACAATCAGACAAGAAACGCTTCATTCCAATGTTATTTGTCCCAAGGTGGAAAAATAACTTTAGTTTGCTCTATTTCTACTTCAAACATGGTTTTCATGCAACTTAACATAATCATAGCAGCAATTATACTTTTTGCAAACTGTTTCCACACAAGTTGATTACTACGTCACAACATGGGAGCAAGAGGTACTCAATAACCGCGAGGGACGGTGATTTGAATCAAACACTACCCGGATAACTCGACACATACACCCTCCTCTGAAGACCCAACTCTGGTGTCCTTCATTACGTCGTATGTGGCAACCTTTCTCAGGACACTAAAATGTAGAACTGGTCGCGCCGTCTTGGGCTCATAGGTCTAACGAGATGATGTGGTATGCCTCTACAATCCAGTGAACCTGGTACATCGGTTTCCTGGTTCCCATATATCAGTAAGCATCCGGTAAACAAACTCAATACTTGCTCCTGGACACGGCACATGCATCGGTCCTTAACCGACACAGGCAGAGCTACTCGACCAAGACCTCGTCTTGTCGCTGCCTAACCCCTCTGCCCGGTCTCATCTTTAGAAATGTAAACACTAGTTTGCTTCCTTTCCCAACCACACTTATGATATCCTGAACTATAGCTCGCGAGTAGATTCCAACTACTCGTCCTACCGGATGTCCTAGTCTATTTAGCACGGCCTTATTCTACAGCGATGAAACCATTCTACCCTTGATCCCAGGGTTCCTTTTGGTCATGCAAGTGGAGTATAAAACATCCTTGACCTAATGCACATACAAACTTTGACCCATAGTAGTGAACAAAGTAAAAACTTTAGAAAACAACTTAAATGCAAACCGGGGCTTGCCTTGGTTTTGCAGGTGACTAAAGTCAGATAGGATAAAGTTAGTTGCTTATGATGACTTGAATATTAATCCCTGGCCTTCTTGCTCCTTGATTCAAGCTTCACCTTTCCTCCACTCTTCCACGTTTAATCACTACACGTTATGAATATGCATACATGTTTAATTATAAAACTTTTGCTAACAAGTTCTAAAGACAAGTTTAAAACTGGAACTCTGTTTAAGAATTTAAAATGACACTGGGGCTAGTGGTTTGGGTTCGTGTTTAAGCACTATCATCAAGTGATGAGTGGGGTTTCATCACTTGGGTAGGGATCAACTAATGAGGTTGAACAGGACATAATGATCCAGGGCTCCAATGGAGCTGGAAATTTTCTTTTGAGTTTTTTGTCACAAGAAGGCCCTCTGGACCAAAATTCAGAATAATTCACTAAGTGAATCATCCAGAACAATTCCCTAAGCATTTAGGCAAAGAGGAATTAATTCTGAATAAATTTGCACTTTCATGCAAATTCAATTGAACTACAATTCCATACATAGCTCAGAGAGTATGCCTGAATTTTCCTAGGATTTTTTTTGGAGCTAAGGAATGCCCAGAACTGAATTTCCAAGTTTTGGAAATTCTCTGAAAATGTTTCTGTACTCATTTGAATACAGATACTTGAAATCAGAATTACCCCAACTAAATCAACTCTAAATGAGCTGAAACTTTTACAGGAGTGTCCTAATATCCTAAAGAATATCCTGGCAAAAGTTGGGGATTTTTGGATGAACCAAACTCCCTCAAAAATTCTTTTGCTGAAAAGCTTTAAAGAATTTTCCAGAATTTTCTATTGGTTTTCATACAAATTGGGTTGCATCTTTGGAGAGGGTTTTTCATCCTGAATTCAACCCAATTTGAATCACTAAATTTGGAGCTTCCTACCAAAAGTTATGAGGTCCTAAAATTTGAACCAAACCTGGAATTCAAATTAATTCGGGAAATGTTCAAACCCTGCGGGTGGGTCCAGGGGACCACGTGTCATGCGCTGGGGACAACCACACGGGGCCACAGTATCATTTCCCGCTCTGTCGCAAAGGATCCGACTCCGCAGAAAATCCTGGCCGGTCCTCCCCTCACTGACAGTGGGCCTGACGCCCTCGTCTTCTACCTCTGGACGCCCGCGCGACCCCGCCGCCGGAGCTTACCGGAGAGCATCAGAATCCGGCTTCCCGGTCGTCTCTCGGCCTGTTACCCGCCGCCCAGGAGTTTTCGGGGACGAGGAACTCATCTAGGGTGTCAGCCCACGCTCTAGGATCCCGGAACCAGGTCGGCGGCGTTCAACGGCATCGGTGGAACTTCGGCGCCGATGACCGATCGCTTCAGCCCACAAAAACCCCAAGGGATCGGCTATACAGCATCAGTGACGTCTAAAGAAGCTCGACATGGCCACAAAGTAGCTTGGGAACAACGGCTACTAGGACTTCACCGAGCACCCGATTGTTCCCGCCATGGCTGCCGAAGCAAGAACTAGAAATTAGGTGCAACCGCTCAATTCTAAGCTAGGGTTGCGAATGAAAAAAGGTTCCCTATCCATTCTAGCTCCTGATTGTGTAAAATTAGCAGCTTTAACAGCAAATTGAGTGTTAATTTCAACAATTCTTACCCGCGGGTAGGTTTTCCTCGTCCGAGGGAAAAACTTGAAATTCCGGAGCTACGTCGCACGGATTGCTCTGAAATTTGGAGAGGAGCAGCGCAGGGAGTTGGCGCGCCTTGGGGTGCTCTCGTTCAGTCGTGAAACTGGCCGGTGTGAGGTGCCCACGAGAGCCCGACGTCGGTTTCCACCGGTTGCACCTCGGCTTCGGTGCTGATCCTCAAAATACAGCCGACAGCAGCCCCGAACGCCGGAGCTGAGCTGGGGAAACTCTTGTGCACACGCTGGCGCTCCTTTTTCTTGTTGATCACTTGAGCAGTCGGGGAGTGATGCTGGCTTAGGATCGCTGAGAACGGACGTGGCGCCGGCGGCTGTTGTTTGGGCACGAGAGCAGATGAAGGCCACGGGTACGAGTAAGAGGCTTCGTGTTTGCTTCGGTGGGAGAGATAGGCGCTGGGTGCACCACCTCTGGCGCCCTCGCATGGGGGGGCAGCTCGAACAGGAGGTGGCGGTAACGCCCGCGGTGGCGTTCTGTGACCGACTCGATCGAGCTCAGGTCTGAACAGAGCCAAACGGTTTGCTTCGGTTGAAAGTCTTCTCCACTTCAGTCCATGACATGTGGGTCCCACATCTCCTCTCTGCTCCCAAAAGATCTCCAAATTTTGACACATTGTAAATTCAGCTGTGAGGGATCCAAATTCAGAAGCCATTTTGCCATTTGACAATTTGTGCCACAGTTTCAAGTTTAAATTCAAATTTGGATGAAATTTACAAGTTCCTTTGACATTCATATCAAAGCCCCTCCAAATTTGCTCAAAACTTGGCTCCCTCATAATTTGGACCTGAGGAATTCAAATATATCCTCTGATCTTCGAGTTGGCTATTGCAAATACAACTTCTCAAACAACAGTTTGAATTCCCTCTTTTGAAAATGCCCTTCTTCCTTTTGAAGTGACCCTCTTAATTCAAACTGAATTTAAAGTTTTATTGCACATGCCCACACTTCCATGAGTAACACAAAAGTTTTTGTAAGTCCCATTTCTTTTATATAAACTCAACTTTATTCATAGCTCAAGTTTTCTATTTACAAGTTTTGGGACTTTTACATTCCTCCCCCCTTAAAAAGAATCTCATCCCGAGATTCATGATTAAGGACAACGTGGAGAGGACAGCTACTCAACATACGCCTCTAACAACTCCGGATGATTGCGCTGCAAATACTCCTCGCTTTCCCATGTATCTTCCTCGGACGTGTGATTTTCCCACAGCACTTTGAAAAATCGCAACGTCCGATTTCTTGTTTCGCGAGTCTTCTCATCAACTATCCGGGTTGGTCGCTCAACATAAGTGAGGTCCGTCTTCAAATCTGCTATGTCTCCCGTGAGAATCTCCGTTGGAACTTTCACACACTTCCGCAACTGAGATATGTGGAAGACGTTATGTACTCCGGCTAAGGCTGCCGGCGGCTCCAAACGGTATGCCACGGGTCCACACCTTTCAATGATGGCGAAGGGACCGATAAAACGTGGAGCTAGTTTCCCTTTCACTTTGAATCGGTGAATGCCCTTCATAGGAGATAAGCGGTGGTAGACGTGGTCTCCAACTTGAAAGTTCAGAGGACGTCGTCTCTTATCGGCATAGATCTTTTGCCTGGACTGAGCGGCTTTAAGATTTGCTTGAATAAGCCGTACCCGCTCTTCAGCTTCATTTACGAGATCAATCCCGTAAAATACTCTCTCGCCAGATTCACACCAGTTCAAGGGTGTGCGGCACTTCCGGCCGTAGAGAGCTTCATAAGGTGCCATTTTTATGCTCGTTTGATAACCGTTGTTATACGAGAACTCCGCCAACGGTAAGTGATCATCCCAGCTCTTACCGTGCTGGATGGCACACGCCCTTAGCATATCTTCAAGGATTTTATTCACCCTGTCAGTTTGCTCATCGGTTTGAGGGTGATACGCGGAGCTTCGAATCAGTTTAGTTCCCAAGGATGCGTGTAGCTGTTCCCAGAAGCGGGACACGAACAGCGATCCTCTGTCGGAGACAATGGTACGGGGAACTCCATGCAAGCATAAGATCCGTGCTTTGTATAACTCCGCATACTGCTTGGCGCTGTAGTTGGTATGCACCGGAATGAAACATGCTGATTTGGTCAATCGGTCAACGATTACCCAAATCGAATCATGGTGGTGGGAGGTCATCGGCAACCCAACAATGAAATCCATACTCAAGTCTTCCCACTTCCATGCCGGTATTTGTAGCGGTTGCAGCAGGCCCGACTTCTTCACATGGTCGGCTTTAACTTGCCGACACGTATCACATTCTGATACGTATTTAGCAACCTCTCTCTTCATCCGGGTCCACCAAAATTTGGTCTTCAGTTCTTGGTACATCTTGTTGCTGCCCGGATGATAATGAATTTCAATCTCATAGTCTTTGATCAGCTCCAACCATTGCCGTTGCCACATATTCAACTCCTTTTGAGTGAATATGTACTTAAAACTTTTGTGGTCGGTGTGGAGATGAACCAGATTTCCCAATAGGTAACGTCTCCACATTGTAAAAGCCCAAGAAAAGGGACTTGCAAAAACTTTTCTTCACCTCACAACACCACAGTTTTTATTGTGGACACCATAGGAAATGTTGTGAAGAGCAAGTAACCTCCATCAAAAGAATGATTAGAGGGGAAAGCCTTCACTTTCATAATGTAGGGTTTCTACAAATGAGCATGAGAGGTTGAGCTCACCCCTAGGATTTAAAAAGTCTTGGGAAGGTTCAGTCCAAAGCTCATGCAAATTCAACAATTTTTGAGGCACTTTTGGGTTATTTCAAAAAGAGGCCAATTTGAATGTAAATTCAAATTGCAGCAACTTTCATCACCCAAATTCAAAAGTTAGCTCCATATCTATACTCAGCACATTTTTCTGAGTGAACCCACCAACTTTCATCTCCATTGGAGCTCATCTTGTCAAGAGCTAAATTTGCAAGAATTCAAAACTGAATTTGAATTTCAGTTTGAATATGAAGCAAATTTAACCAAACAAAGTTTGAATTTGAGAATTCAAATTCAAACAAAGGCTTGGTGACTAAGTCTCACATTAAATTGTGAGTAGCTGAGGATATTTTGGCACAACAGAATTCAGAAAATTGGAAAAAAAACAAAAGAGTTAGAGGGGAGGCCCACTGGTCAGTAGACTTAGCACCGAAGTCTCTTCAGCCGACTCCTCGACCGAGCGCGCTCGCCAGCTGCAGCCAGCGGCGGCGACCGACCACCTCGGCCGGCCAGCTCCTGCTTCGGCAGAGGAGGTGGCACAGCAGGTGTCGCGCTCTCCCCTGGCCTCAGGAGCCTATAAAAGGCCCGAGACCGCCGGCGAGTTACTGATTCTCACGAAGTTCTGTAACCAGCAGCCTAGTCGCCCGAGCTCCGATCGTGTGCCACCCCAGCTGTGATCATCTTCCGGCTTCGACCTCCATAGGAAAGTGAAGCGCTAGCTCGTCCTCAAGACCACCGCGCAAACCGTTCCAAGGTTCGACCTCTGTGCGCGGAGAATTTCTCAGTTTAGGGCGAGTAGCTCCTTTCGGGACCCAATTAGGTTTAGCAGAAATTTGGGAAGCATAGTGGGTGGGAGGCCGAACGGAGCTGTGAGAGAGTATCTAGAGGTTCTGGCGACCCTTCTCGTTCGAAAACCGGAAGGAAATCACCGCCGGAACCCTAAGTTCACCCTAGGACAGTATGGCGGAGGAGGGGGTCGCCGGTGAGGTCTGGGTTGCCGGCCGTTTAGGGGCCAACAGAGCTCATGCCGAGTTTCCCGAGGTTTCCCTGAGTGTGGCGACGCGATTAGCGCACGAAGAAAACGGTCAGAAGGACGGGAACACATTGCCGAGGTAGCACAGAGGCATAGGGCTCGTCGCCGGCGAGCTATGGCGGTTAGCCGGCGGCGACATGGTGTCCAGCGGGTTCAGCACCCGAGATTACGTGGGGGCGGCGAGTCTCGTCGGCTCCGGTGAGCTAGATCGCCGGGAACGCTGACCTCGCCGGAGCTCCGGCGGCTCGGGGCGGCGACGTCGGGAGGTAGACGAAGGGCGCGGCCCCACCTGTCAGCCCCTGTGTTAATCGCGCGCGAGCGCGCGGTTAGTTCAATTTAAATGGGCGGGCCCCGCTGTCAGCCTCTGGTTTAGCGCGGGAGGGGATTTTCTGTAGGAAAATAATTCAGGGATTAGCTCAAACTTTAGAAATCCATAACCGTGGCTAGGAAGCTCCAAATTTAGTGATTCAAGTTGGGTTGGATTCATCTTGCCTAGCTCTGTCCAGAGATACAACCCAATTTGTATGAAACCCATTAATTAATTCTGGAAAATTCTTTAAAGCTTTTCAGCAAAAGAATTTTAGAGGGAGTTTGGTTCATCCAAAAATCCCCAAATATCACCAGAATGTTCTTTAGGACATTAGTAAACCCCTGTAAAAGTTTCAGACCATTTGGAGTCGATTTGGTCAGAGCAATTCAAATTGGAAAGTGCTGTGTTCATTTGAATGCAGAAACATTTTCAGAGAATTTCCAAAACTTGGAAATTCAATTCTGGGCAAACCTTGAATCCAAAAATGCTAGGAAAATTCATGCAAACTCTATGAGCTATAATTGAAATTCTAGATCATCAAGTTGAGCATGAACAGGGGTCTGACCTCAGAATTAATTCCTCCTTGCTTATTTGCTAAAGAAATTACTCTGAGCAAACCATTCCATGAAAAGTGCTAAGGTTTGGTCCAGAGAGTTTGCTTGTGACAAGGAACTCACACAAAAATTCTCAGCTCCATTGGAGCTCTAGATCACCCCTGTCCTGTTTACCCACTTAAGGTATTAAGATGGAAAAGGGGGAAAACCACTTAGCACTTAACCATGTGACTAAGTCCAAGCCAAACCACCAACACCAGTTCATCTTTAAAATTCTTAAACAAAGTTCCAGGTGATAGAGGCTAGGTATTAGAACTAATAGTAGAAGTCTTACTCTAAAACTCACCTGTGCATCTAAATTAACATGTAGTATTTCATTAACGTGTAGCCGTTGAAGAAGAGACTCCGGAAGTGCTGGACTTCCTTCTTCCGGGCGAAGAGCTAACTCCTGACCAGCAGCAACAAGGCAAGCCCCGGTTTGCATTAACCTTTTTTATAAGTCTTCTTTTGTTTACATGAGTCATGTGAAGTATGATTGTGCATTAGGTGTAGGATGAATGGAACCCCACTTGCATAACCAAAGGTTCCTAAAAGAGTGAGGGTAGTGTCTAAGACCTCGAGTAGACGGGCTATGCGTAATGAGTCATAGGACTTCGGTACAAGTCGAGTAGTTGGAATCTACTCGCGAGATAGGCAGTGGGACACACGGGTTCGGTTGAGTGATGTGAGATCACTTTAGTAATGAAAATGAGACTAGGCAGGGGCTAGGGCGCAGCAAGAGAGAGTCTTGTGTGCGCAGCCCTGCCCGTGTCGATTGAGGACCGATCCGTGTGCGGCCCTGCTGAACAAGTATTGAACGTACCGAAGGCATATCGGATATATGGGCCCCGATAAACCGATGTAGCCTAAACCTCCGGGCGTCGAGGCATAGCACACCGATTTATAGGTGTAGGTTGAGGGCAGCAAGGTGGAAATCTGCCAACGGGCATAGAGAGATGCTCCGTGTGGGGAACCTCCTGCTCGTTTCGGTGCGACCGGTTCGACGTTTGGGCTGTTGGGTGAAAGGTTGTCCCGTACGACATCGAGTGAGCGTGCTGTGCAGCTCCACGGGTGGGCGTACGTGACGTGCTCTTTGGGTTTTCCCTGCAGGTGTATATCGAGTCGATTCGCCGTCCCTCGCGGTGACGAGTACTGCTTGTTCACTGCGTCGTAACGTAGACTAATGGATGAAATATGTTTATTCAATGGTGCTGATTGATATAATTGTATTGCTACATGTGTGCCACCAAATACTGCTTACTAAATTTCAGATTTTATGAACTGTTAACTTGTTGCTAAAAGATGAACTAAGGACGAACTTGTAGGCGTGTCGTTTTGCTGAAATGCTACCAACCTATGTCTTGGTATACCTCATGTAGAGTTTCATGCTTAGGTTAGTCGGTTAAGCCTTGCTGAGCCTTCGTGCTCACGGTTGCTGCTTAAGTGTTTTTCAGGTGAGGAGCCACCCACGGACTCGGAGTACGAGTCCACCGGCGAGGGTTACCCTCCGTCGGGGACCACGGCTGAGTGGGAGCCGTACACGCCGCGCTGAGCTGAGACGTGCAGCTAGTGTGGGTTGCCCTAGGGCGGGGCAACCGACTTTTGCTAGATAGGCGGGCGTGAGTTGTTTAGTGTAGTCTTCCGCTGTGTAATAGAACAATAATTGTAACTGAAGTTTGTACTTATTTGTACAGTTTCAGCGGTTTTTCCCATGTAATATATTGTGTTCTTATGACGTGTGCTGTCGGGTGTCTCATCGCGCGGCACCACCCTCTGCGATCCTGGATGAGCGGATTCCGGTTCGCCACAGCCTGGTATCAGAGCTGCAGTGGGGATAGCACAGTACTTAAGGACTGCATTATGGGAAAAAACTTAGGTATACGGTGAGGAATCGGTAGTTGCCCAAGTAAGGACTATATTAGCATAGTTACTTAAAGTGGCAAGGACTAACTTATGTGTTATAATTCTGAATTTCAATTATGTAACGACGCACCTACGCTCTGGTAAGTATGGTAAGGAACGCCACCGAAAGCGGTTCAATTTCGGTTAGCTCTCCCTGACGAGGAACGTGGTTCAGGGATTGATCTCACAGCTTGGTGTGAGAAGTCAATATGAAGCTCTTGGACTCTTCATGTCCCTGAGTTCATATGAAACGCTGATCCCTAGCGTGCATTAGGCAAGTAAGTGGAGACCCCATCGCGTGGTCAGTAACGCGAGAGTGTGTTCGTCTGGAAATAGCCCAGGAGGACATACGCAGCGCTTGCCATCGGCGTGCCCTGCAGGGCAGTAGGTGGTATCTGTTGGGTTGATAACATTCCCAACCGTGACGACCCGTTCATGACATACTCGGGTTCCCCGTCGTGTGGTGTTGAAACACGATCACGTGCCTTGAGACGTGACTTAGCTCAAGGACGGCCGTATGGAAATGATACGGGCGTTTGTATTTACTTTTAGATATGGAACTGCCTGAAATGAACGAACTTTGAGTGCACCATCATTGTGTGGTCTTCTGCAGGTACTAACCACGTATGTATCCGTGTAGAAAACGTGTGCGAGAGACCGTTTAGTGCCACACTTGAGACGTATATACCGGTATGATCCGGTTAGGATTTTCTTTTGTGAGGAACGTAGTACCGAGACATTGTAGGCATATGCATGAGTATAATGATAACTAAGAATTAAAAATCTATAGGTTTAACATTTAGGACCCTGGCTGGGTATAAGAATGGGATAGTGATGATTGTAGTTCTAAAAAGATTGAAAAACAGAGTGCTCTGTTTTGGGACAGCAAGTTTGCTGATCTTCAACAGGGCATAACTCACAGGTCTTTTAGCCAGCGAGGTGTGCTATATAGTTCTGGAAAGGTATTCAAGTACTCTACAACTTTGTTGTAGACTTCCAGAGCTGAAACTCACCTTAAGATGGCTTAAATCCCAGAGACATGTAACTGTCCAGAACTAGGACAGTGTTAAAACATTCTCTGGACTGTTCTGTTTTTCAAGGATAAACTCCCAGTAGAAAAATCTAAAATTTTCATATAATACATCCTTAGAAAGAGTAGAAGATGTGTGACATCTTTGCAATTCAAAGTTCCTGAAATTTCAGCACAGAATTTAGTGGAAATCAGGGTTGAAAACAGCCACCTCCAGGGGAGGTGCTGTTAAAATTCTTCCAGAAATTCTGCTAACTTTGAATTAGCATAACTTTTTAATCAAGGCTAATATGGGGGCAAATGAGTACTTGTTGGAAGGATACTGAAGTTAACTTTAACTTTGGTATTCATATTGAGTCATGAAAATGCACAGAACCAGATCAAAACTTGGAATAGGTAGCAACTGGTCATTCTGACAGAAGAATGACGGTTGAACTCATTGAAAAGGGTGTTATACGTGATGACAACGCAATAATAATGTCTCGTAGAGACCAAACCCAGTTATGGTGAGCTTCCAAAGAGGGGGTTCATCAAGTTGGATTAAGCTAACTTGTGTTTGGTCTGGTAATGGGGTAGCTTGTGCAAAGTTATTACATCATCTACTTACGAGATATTTTGCATGTTTTGGTTGTCATAAGGTTTTTACCCCCAGTTCTATTGGACTGCATGCAAAATGTTGCGGAACTGATGGTTAATGTCGTATGGTTGCAGATGGTTCGTACTAGGACCACGCACGAGGTTGGTGGCTCTAGCCAAGGTGGAGGCGATGACTCCCAGCCACCGGCCTACGACAGCACCCCGCAGCAGCAGCCACCACCGCCGCCTCCGCTTACTCTAGCGGATGTGATAGCGGCTTTGGTGGGAGGTCGTGAGGAGCAGACCGACCTGCTCCGCACGATCGTGCAGAATACGTCCCAGGCGGGAGGACGTCAAGAGCGAGGGCCTCGTGAGCCCCGCGAAGTGTCGTACTCGGATTTCATGAGTACGCACCCTCCAGTGTTCACCGAAGCTGAAGAACCACTGGAGGCGGACAACTGGCTGCGGACTATCGAGTCCAAGTTCGGGCTGCTCCAGTGTACGGGGCGGCAGAAGACACTGTTCGCAGCACAGCAGCTCCACGGTGCCGCTGGTGCGTGGTGGGCGAATTATGTCGCCTCACGTCCGGCTGGCCATGCCGTGGAATGGCAAGAGTTCCGGGAGGCGTTCCGCGCCTATCACATTCCTCCCGGAATAATGAAGAGAAAGTTCCAAGAATTTTTGGAACTAAAGCAGGGCGGGAGGAGTGCCCACGACTACTCCCGTGCCTTCAACCATCTGGCGCAGTATGCGTCAGACTACATCTCCACGGAGGAGAAGAAGAGGGAGCACTTCTATCGGGGGTTACATCCCGAAATGAAGACCCACCTCGTACAATGGAACCGCGGCACATTCAACGACCTAGTCAATGCCGCCATCATGCAAGAGGACGCTCAGCGGGAGTTAGCAGCTGAGCAGAAGAAGCGCAGCGCTCCACCTAGCAGCAGTGGGAGTGGCGCTCCGCAGAAGTACCGTATGGTGTATCGGACACCATCCGGGCAGCAGTGGCAACCACCGGCGCGACCGCAACGGTTCGGGGGACGTCCCTTTCAGGCACCTCCGTTCCGTCCGCCGATGCCACCACCAAGACAGCAGCAACAGCAGACGGTACCCCGGGCGTTTCCACCGCCACAACGCGCCCCAGGTTTCCGCCCACCGATCAGCGGGGGACCGCCCCGTTTCACCTGCTTCACGTGTGGCCAGGCGGGCCACTTTGCGAAGGACTGTCCCCAGGGGCAGCAGAGCAGCGGACAAGCCCAGTTTCAGGGCGGTGCTCGAGGCCGACCTCCGGCGAAGAAGGTTGGTCAGCGGACTGGGGGTGTCCGCAACCTCGACAGTGAGGACGCCCCAGAGGGAGACAACGTGCTGGCGGGTACGTTTACTCTCAACCATCAAGCCATCGTCATATTATTTGATTCTGGTGCAACCCACAGCTTTATAAGTGCATCTTATGTGGCTAAACATCAATTGCAAGTCTTCCCAACCGACTGCACTTATATGATATGCTCACCGGGAGGGAAGATTTCAGCTAATATGATGATTCCAAAGGCACCTCTGTGCTTAGGCGGGAAGCTATATCCCACCACCTTGATAATCCTTATGGGACAAAAGATTGATGCAATCTTAGGGATGTCATGGCTGCAATACCATGGCGCTGTCCTAGAGACTCGGACCCGGACGGTCCACTTGAATTCTCCATTCCACCGTCCGCATTCCATGATGTTAGACACGCCAGTCCGGGAAGTTTTAGCAATCAATAATGCTGAAGTTCTCAAGTTAGAAGACATCCCCGTAGTCCGGGAGTATCCTGATGTGTTCCCGGATGATCTTCCGGGCATGCCACCTGAGCGGGATGTCGAGTTCAAGATTGAACTTGCACCCGGGACTACGCCCATCTCACGGAGACCATACAAGATGGCTCCAAATGAGCTGGCTGAACTAAAAGAACAGCTCAATGATCTGTTGAGCAAGGGTTTCATTCGGCCGAGTTCCTCGCCTTGGGGATGCTCGGCGCTGTTCGTGAAGAAGAAGGATGAGACCCTGAGGCTGTGTGTGGATTACCGGCCGCTCAACGCTGTCACCATCAAGAATAAGTACCCACTGCCCCGTATTGACATCTTGTTTGATCAACTTGTGGGGGCAAGTGTATTCTCAAAGATGGACCTTCGCTCTGGATATCACCAGATCAAGATCCGGGTGGAGGATATCCCGAAGACGGCGTTCTCGACGAGATACGGCTTATACGAATATCTCGTCATGTCCTTTGGTCTCACAAATGCTCCAGCCCATTTCATGTATCTCATGAACTCGGTGTTCATGCCGGAGCTGGACAAGTTCGTGGTAGTGTTCATCGACGACATCTTGGTTTACTCCAAGACCGAAGCTGAACATGCCGAACACTTGCGGATCGTTCTTCAACGATTGCGAGACCACAAACTCTACGCCAAGTTCAGCAAATGCGAATTTTGGATCAGCCAAGTGCCATTCTTGGGACATATCATCTCAGCTGAAGGCATTGCGGTTGACCCAAGTAAAATCGAGTAAGTGTTGAAATGGAAAGCTCCCACTTCAGTCCATGAAGTCAGAAGCTTCCTCGGGTTAGCGGGATACTACCGGAGATTCATTCCAAGCTTCTCCAAGCTCGCTAAGCCGATGACAGAGTTGCTGAAAAAAGGGAGAAAATATGTTTGGAACACCGCGTGTGAAGGAGCGTTCCGAACATTGGTGAAGCATCTCACCACAGCCCCGGTGTTAGCTCAGCCGGATACAACAAAGCCCTTCGACGTGTATTGTGATGCGTCCGGTATTGGGCTTGGCTGCGTGTTGATGCAGGAAGGACGTGTGGTCGCTTATGGCTCACGCCAACTCCGGAACCATGAGCAGCACTACCCGACTCACGATCTTGAACTTGCTGCCGTGGTGTTGGCGCTGAAAATGTGGAGGCACTATCTCCTGGGGAACTTGGTGCATCTCTACACCGACCACAAGAGCTTGAAATACATTTTCACCCAGAAGGAGCTGAACATGAGGCAGAGGAGGTGGTTAGAACTGATCAAAGATTATGAGATTGAGATCCATTACCACCCCGGCAAGGCGAATGTGGTTGCCGACGCGCTGAGTCGGAAATCACATGTCCATCACCTCACCATTACACCGGTGGAGGAGGAAGAGCCAAGTTTATACTTGGTTCCTTATGGATCGCTGTACAACCTTGCCCTCATCCCTACTATTAGGGAGGACATCATTGCAGCTCAGAAAACGGATAAAGGCATGGCACATCTCCGGAGACGGATAGACAATGGAGAAATTAAATGTTTCCGGAAAGATGATGAGGGGACTCTGTGGTTCAATGACCGCATAGTCGTACCCCGGGATATGGAGTTGAGGAAAAAGATCCTCGATGAAGCTCACTTGTCTAAATACTCCATTCATCCGGGCAGCAACAAAATGTACCAAGATTTGAAAAAGAAATTTTGGTGGACACGGATGAAGCGGGAGGTAGCTAAGTACGTATCCGAGTGTGATACGTGTAGACGAGTGAAAGCTGATCATATGAAGAAATCAGGGCTGCTGCAACCCCTGAAGATCCCGGCATGGAAATGGGAAGATGTGAGCATGGATTTCATTGTGGGGTTACCCCTAACAGCCAACAAGCATGATTCCATATGGGTAATCGTTGATCGGTTAACCAAGACGGCTCACTTCATTCCGGTGAATACACGTTACAATGCCGGCAAATATGCGGAGCTATACATAGCGAAGATTCTATGCCTATACGGGGTACCCAAGACCATTGTCTCAGATCGAGGTGCATTATTTGTATCTCGCTTTTGGGAGCAGCTACACGCTGCATTGGGTACTAAGTTGATCAGGAGCTCCGCTTATCACCCTCAAACAGATGGTCAGACTGAAAGGGTGAATCAAGTCCTGGAAGACATGTTGAGAGCGTGTGCCATCCACCATGGTAGGAACTGGGATGATCACCTACCATTGGCGGAATTCTCGTACAACAACGGTTATCAGGCGAGTATCAAAATGGCACCCTATGAAGCTCTCTACGGTCGTAAATGCCGCACCCCATTAAATTGGTGCGAGTCCGGTGAAAGGGTCACATTCGGGGTTGATGTGGTGAACGACGCCGAGGAGCGCGTTCGGACAATTCAAGCCAATTTGAAGGCCGCTCAATCCCGACAAAAGAGCTACGCTGACAAGAGGCGTAGGCCGTTGCACTTTGACGTTGGGGAACACGTGTACCTCCGCGTGTCTCCAATGAAGGGCGTGCACCGATTCGGTGTGAAGGGGAAGCTCGCTCCCCGTTTCATTGGACCCTACGCTATCACCGAGAAGTGTGGACCAGCAGCGTATCGATTGGAGCAACCGGCATCTCTGGCTGGTGTCCATGATATTTTCCATGTTTCGCAACTGCGAAAATGCTTGAAGCATACAGCTGCTGTTCCTACCGAAGACATCGGCGAGCTGAAACCGGATTTAACCTATGATGAATATCCGGTGGGAATTCTTGATGAGAAAGCCAGGACCACACGCAGCAGAACATTGTGGTTCTACAAAATACTCTGGAGCAACCACACCGCCGAAGAAGCGACGTGGGAGAGCGAGGAGTTCCTTCGCTCAAATTACCCGGAGATTATGGCTTCTCAACACGGGTAAATCCCTATTACATCGGTATCTCTTCTTTTATAATCTCGGGACGAGATTCTTTTAAGGGGGGAGGGATGTAAAAGCCCAAGAAAAGGGACTTGCAAAAACTTTTCTTCACCTCACAACACCACAGTTTTTATTGTGGACACCATAGGAAATGTTGTGAAGAGCAAGTAACCTCCATCAAAAGAATGATTAGAGGGGAAAGCCTTCACTTTCATAATGTAGGGTTTCTACAAATGAGCATGAGAGGTTGAGCTCACCCCTAGGATTTAAAAAGTCTTGGGAAGGTTCAGTCCAAAGCTCATGCAAATTCAACAATTTTTGAGGCACTTTTGGGTTATTTCAAAAAGAGGCCAATTTGAATGTAAATTCAAATTGCAGCAACTTTCATCACCCAAATTCAAAAGTTAGCTCCATATCTATACTCAGCACATTTTTCTGAGTGAACCCACCAACTTTCATCTCCATTGGAGCTCATCTTGTCAAGAGCTAAATTTGCAAGAATTCAAAACTGAATTTGAATTTCAGTTTGAATATGAAGCAAATTTAACCAAACAAAGTTTGAATTTGAGAATTCAAATTCAAACAAAGGCTTGGTGACTAAGTCTCACATTAAATTGTGAGTAGCTGAGGATATTTTGGCACAACAGAATTCAGAAAATTGGAAAAAAAACAAAAGAGTTAGAGGGGAGGCCCACTGGTCAGTAGACTTAGCACCGAAGTCTCTTCAGCCGACTCCTCGACCGAGCGCGCTCGCCAGCTGCAGCCAGCGGCGGCGACCGACCACCTCGGCCGGCCAGCTCCTGCTTCGGCAGAGGAGGTGGCACAGCAGGTGTCGCGCTCTCCCCTGGCCTCAGGAGCCTATAAAAGGCCCGAGACCGCCGGCGAGTTACTGATTCTCACGAAGTTCTGTAACCAGCAGCCTAGTCGCCCGAGCTCCGATCGTGTGCCACCCCAGCTGTGATCATCTTCCGGCTTCGACCTCCATAGGAAAGTGAAGCGCTAGCTCGTCCTCAAGACCACCGCGCAAACCGTTCCAAGGTTCGACCTCTGTGCGCGGAGAATTTCTCAGTTTAGGGCGAGTAGCTCCTTTCGGGACCCAATTAGGTTTAGCAGAAATTTGGGAAGCATAGTGGGTGGGAGGCCGAACGGAGCTGTGAGAGAGTATCTAGAGGTTCTGGCGACCCTTCTCGTTCGAAAACCGGAAGGAAATCACCGCCGGAACCCTAAGTTCACCCTAGGACAGTATGGCGGAGGAGGGGGTCGCCGGTGAGGTCTGGGTTGCCGGCCGTTTAGGGGCCAACAGAGCTCATGCCGAGTTTCCCGAGGTTTCCCTGAGTGTGGCGACGCGATTAGCGCACGAAGAAAACGGTCAGAAGGACGGGAACACATTGCCGAGGTAGCACAGAGGCATAGGGCTCGTCGCCGGCGAGCTATGGCGGTTAGCCGGCGGCGACATGGTGTCCAGCGGGTTCAGCACCCGAGATTACGTGGGGGCGGCGAGTCTCGTCGGCTCCGGTGAGCTAGATCGCCGGGAACGCTGACCTCGCCGGAGCTCCGGCGGCTCGGGGCGGCGACGTCGGGAGGTAGACGAAGGGCGCGGCCCCACCTGTCAGCCCCTGTGTTAATCGCGCGCGAGCGCGCGGTTAGTTCAATTTAAATGGGCGGGCCCCGCTGTCAGCCTCTGGTTTAGCGCGGGAGGGGATTTTCTGTAGGAAAATAATTCAGGGATTAGCTCAAACTTTAGAAATCCATAACCGTGGCTAGGAAGCTCCAAATTTAGTGATTCAAGTTGGGTTGGATTCATCTTGCCTAGCTCTGTCCAGAGATACAACCCAATTTGTATGAAACCCATTAATTAATTCTGGAAAATTCTTTAAAGCTTTTCAGCAAAAGAATTTTAGAGGGAGTTTGGTTCATCCAAAAATCCCCAAATATCACCAGAATTTTCTTTAGGACATTAGTAAATCCCTGTAAAAGTTTCAGACCATTTGGAGTCGATTTGGTCAGAGCAATTCAAATTGGAAAGTGCTGTGTTCATTTGAATGCAGAAACATTTTCAGAGAATTTCCAAAACTTGGAAATTCAATTCTGGGCAAACCTTGAATCCAAAAATGCTAGGAAAATTCATGCAAACTCTATGAGCTATAATTGAAATTCTAGATCATCAAGTTGAGCATGAACAGGGGTCTGACCTCAGAATTAATTCCTCCTTTCTTATTTGCTAAAGAAATTACTCTGAGCAAACAATTCCATGAAAAGTGCTAAGGTTTGGTCCAGAGAGTTTGCTTGTGACAAGGAACTCACACAAAAATTCTCAGCTCCATTGGAGCTCTAGATCACCCCTGTCCTGTTTACCCACTTAAGGTATTAAGATGGAAAAGGGGGAAAACCACTTAGCACTTAACCATGTGACTAAGTCCAAGCCAAACCACCAACACCAGTTCATCTTTAAAATTCTTAAACAAAGTTCCAGGTGATAGAGGCTAGGTATTAGAAATAATAGTAGAAGTCTTACTCTAAAACTCACCTGTGCATCTAAATTAACATGTAGTATTTCATTAACGTGTAGCCGTTGAAGAAGAGACTCCGGAAGTGCTGGACTTCCTTCTTCCGGGCGAAGAGCTAACTCCTGACCAGCAGCAACAAGGCAAGCCCCGGTTTGCATTAACCTTTTTTATAAGTCTTCTTTTGTTTACATGAGTCATGTGAAGTATGATTGTGCATTAGGTGTAGGATGAATGGAACCCCACTTGCATAACCAAAGGTTCCTAAAAGAGTGAGGGTAGTGTCTAAGACCTCGAGTAGACGGGCTATGCGTAATGAGTCATAGGACTTCGGTACAAGTCGAGTAGTTGGAATCTACTCGCGAGATAGGCAGTGGGACACACGGGTTCGGTTGAGTGATGTGAGATCACTTTAGTAATGAAAATGAGACTAGGCAGGGGCTAGGGCGCAGCAAGAGAGAGTCTTGTGTGCGCAGCCCTGCCCGTGTCGATTGAGGACCGATCCGTGTGCGGCCCTGCTGAACAAGTATTGAACGTACCGAAGGCATATCGGATATATGGGCCCCGATAAACCGATGTAGCCTAAACCTCCGGGCGTCGAGGCATAGCACACCGATTTATAGGTGTAGGTTGAGGGCAGCAAGGTGGAAATCTGCCAACGGGCATAGAGAGATGCTCCGTGTGGGGAACCTCCTGCTCGTTTCGGTGCGACCGGTTCGACGTTTGGGCTGTTGGGTGAAAGGTTGTCCCGTACGACATCGAGTGAGCGTGCTGTGCAGCTCCACGGGTGGGCGTACGTGACGTGCTCTTTGGGTTTTCCCTGCAGGTGTATATCGAGTCGATTCGCCGTCCCTCGCGGTGACGAGTACTGCTTGTTCACTGCGTCGTAACGTAGACTAATGGATGAAATATGTTTATTCAATGGTGCTGATTGATATAATTGTATTGCTACATGTGTGCCACCAAATACTGCTTACTAAATTTCAGATTTCATGAACTGTTAACTTGTTGCTAAAAGATGAACTAAGGATGAACTTGTAGGCGTGTCGTTTTGCTGAAATGCTACCAACCTATGTCTTGGTATACCTCATGTAGAGTTTCATGCTTAGGTTAGTCGGTTAAGCCTTGCTGAGCCTTCGTGCTCACGGTTGCTGCTTAAGTGTTTTTCAGGTGAGGAGCCACCCACGGACTCGGAGTACGAGTCCACCGGCGAGGGTTACCCTCCGTCGGGGACCACGGCTGAGTGGGAGCCGTACACGCCGCGCTGAGCTGAGACGTGCAGCTAGTGTGGGTTGCCCTAGGGCGGGGCAACCGACTTTTGCTAGATAGGCGGGCGTGAGTTGTTTAGTGTAGTCTTCCGCTGTGTAATAGAACAATAATTGTAACTGAAGTTTGTACTTATTTGTACAGTTTCAGCGGTTTTTCCCATGTAATATATTGTGTTCTTATGACGTGTGCTGTCGGGTGTCGCATCGCGCGGCACCACCCTCTGCGATCCTGGATGAGCGGATTCCGGTCCGCCACACACATCTTCAAAGCTAATACCATGGCAGCGAGCTCGAGATCATGACTTGGATAATGTTGCTCATGATTCCGTAATTGCCGTGATCCATAAGTGACCACGCATCCTCCTTGCATGAGTACACAACCAAGCCCGATGCCGGATGCATCACAATAAACATCAAAAGGCTTGGTTGTGTCCGGTTGAGCTAGAACCGGGGCTGTTGTGAGGTGTTTCACCAACGCTTGAAAAGCTTCCTCACCTGGCTTGCTCCAATCATATTTGATGCCCTTTTTCAGTAGCTCAGTCATAGATTTGGAGATTTTTGAGAAGCCCGGGATGAACCTCCGATAATATCCCGCCAAACCCAAAAAGCTACGAACTTCATGGACTGAGGTTGGAGACTTCCACTTCAGCACTTGCTCAATCTTGCTTGGATCAACAGCAATGCCTTCTGCTGAAATAATGTGCCCAAGAAATGGCACTTGGTTGATCCAGAATTCACATTTATTAAACTTTACATAGAGCTTGTGATCTCTGAAGCATTGAAGCACAATATGCAAATGTTTAGCGTGTTCTTCTTCAGATTTGGAATAGACCAATCTGTCGTGAATGAACACCACGATGAACTGATCCAGCTCCGGCATGAACACCGAGTTCATAAGATACATAAAGTGAGCCAGAGCATTGGTCAACCCAAATGACATGACAAGATACTCATAGAGTACATATCTTGTCGAGAATGCTGTTTTAGGGATATCTTCCGCTCGGATCTTTATTTGATGATACCCCGACCTTAAGTCCATCTTAGAGAAGACTTTAGCACCCACTAGCTGATCGAAGAGGATATCAATTCTTGGTAGTGGATACTTGTTCTTTATCATCACAGCATTCAAAGGACGATAATCGACGCATAGCCTCAGCGTCTCATCCTTCTTCTTCACAAATAAAGCTGAGCAATCCCATGGGGATGAACTTGGACGAATAAACCCCTTGTCCATCAGATCCTTGAGTTGCTCCTTTAATTCTGCTAACTCACTCGGAGCCATTTTGTATGGTCTCCGAGAGATCGGCGTGATTCTCGGTATCAACTCTATTTTGAACACCTCACACTCAGGTGGTAGACCTAGAAGATCTTCGGGAAACACGTACGGATATTCACGGACTACCGGAATGTCTTCTAACTTGCACACCTCGGCATTACAGACTTCCGGGTCTTTGGAAACCGCTTTGCCGAGATACAATGTTTGACGCCCGTGAAGGGGAGAGTCCAAGTGAACACTCCTGTTCTCGATGTCCAGCACAGCCTTATGGAAGGTCAGCCATGATATTCCCAATATGGCATTGATTCCTTGGTCTTCGAGAATAATGAGGGTGGTAGGATAAATCTTTTCACCCAAACAGAGTGGTGCTCGAGAGACGACTTCATTAGTGGATATGTCTCCACCTGGCGAATGAATAAGGTATGAACATTTGGTGATAGTGGTGGATATCTGGTCCCGGATCACCGTTTCCCTGCTAATGAAGTTATGTGTCGCACCAGAGTCGAATAAAATGACAACTGGCTTGTCATTTAAGGTGAACTTGCCGGCAAGAACAGGTCCTCCCTTTGGCAGATCATTGACTGACACATAATTAACTGACCCCACCTTGGACATAGCTTTTCTTTGCTGCCCAAGATCACTTTGTAGAACTGGACCCACAGACATAACGTTGCTGCTCGGTTCAGTTGCTTCATTGAGGTTGAGTTCGTTGTCAACATGAAGTGGGACAGCACTTGGTTCAGCTGAGAAATCACCTTGTTCATCTTCAACCTCTTGAGGGCAATAATATTCTGGTGCACCTGGTTGATACTGAGGTGCATAAGAAATAAGTTGCTGCTGCGGTGGAGGTGAATAAGACCTCTGTGGAGTATACGAATCGTCATACTCCAGGAATGACTGCACTCTTTGTTGAACCTCTTGATCGGAAGGTGAACGAATTACCCACCGATACTTCTGAGGTAGATGATTGCCTTCATCCTGGGATGAGTCCCTCTCCCTCTTTTATTTAAGGTAGAGGTTGGAATAATATTCCTGAGTGATAGCACAACTAACAAACTCATCAAAATTCTCTTGGCTAACTTGAGCCAATTCACATCGCAGCCTAGCGGTCAGCCCTCGGTAGAAATGATAACCCTTCAAAGATGGTGATTTCACATAGTCATGGACATATTGAGCTAAGCGAATGAATTCCTTCGCATACTCAATAACACTCATGTCCCCTTGCTTCAGACTCCAGAATTCATCCAGACTGGTCTTCATTATGCCCGCAGGAATAAAACGAGCACGAAATGCAGCCTGGAACTCCGCCCATGTGACACGATGCCCTGCGGGTTGGACAGCAAGGTATTCTTCCCACCATGCTCCAGCAAAGCCGTGAAGTTAT
The DNA here is from genome assembly GCA_030760725.1 of Neostapfia colusana. Lineage (NCBI taxonomy): Eukaryota > Viridiplantae > Streptophyta > Magnoliopsida > Poales > Poaceae > Neostapfia > Neostapfia colusana. The sequence continues at coordinate 32,578,883 of JASWHV010000009.1, read as the reverse complement.
TGAGTGGCACATAGAGTCTTTTGGAAGTCATCACATTGAATCAACCCAAACTTGGACTCAATGACACGTAACCAGTGATTTGCTTCACAATGGTCAGCCGCCTCGGAGAATACCGGCGGTTGTGTCGCCAAGAAATCCAGATACGTGCTCTGGGTTGGCATGTGACGTTGAGCTTCTCGATTTATTCCTTGCTGAACTAGAGTTTGGAGGGTTTCATTCATCTTCGCCATAATTTCAGCCAATCCGGTTGGCGATGGCTCTTGTGATGAAGTCGAGTCACTCCCACCTCGACTTGAACCTCCAATCTCCATTTGAGGATGTGTGCGTACCATACTGCACGAAACAAAATTTTGAGTCAATCAAAATTCTATTTCAGTAGTGAGTAAAGATAAGTAAAACTTGAACATGTCATGAACTTTATGAAAGCATAACCACATTCATGTTTAAACAAATCTTAAGTACGCTAAACTAATCAGCGCGACTACCCTGACAAGTTCACACAAATTCCAAATTTTACTCAAGTTAACCACAGCTTCTTACTTGAGTTCAGTACCAAAGTTCTAGTAAACTTCAGTATCTTTCCAAATCATGGGCTCCTTAAGGATTTTTCTACAGGAAGTTATGGCTTAAAAACAGAAAGGTCCAGAGAGGTTTTTAGTACTGTCCTGGTTCTGAACAGTTTGCATGCAACTGGACTTTTCACCAACTTAACCTGTGATTTTGCTCTGGAGATCTACAACGAAATTGTAGGTCACTTGAAAATTTTTCCAGAACTGTATCATACACCTTAATTGGTTAAATCTACTCAGAGTTATGCTCTGTTAAAGTCCAGCAAGAATTTCTGCCAGAAACAGAGCACTCTGTTTTTGAAATCATTGGAGCCTAGTAATTCTCTTATTTGAATCTTAGCTCGAAATAAGAGTACATTAACTAATACTTGTTTCAAACTTCCATTTTTAGTTGAAAGTTAGTTCATGAATCATTTCTCCATAGGGAAGAGGATTATATGTTTAGTACGGTGTCGATGCACCGTAAGAATCATATCGGTACTACGTTACCTCACCAAAAGAAAATCCTACCCGGATTATACCGGCATATACGTATTATCAGTGGCACTAAGATGGTCTCTTGCACACGTGTACTACACGGGATAAGTACGTGGTTAGTACCTGCAGAAGAACATGCAATAGTGGTGCACTCAAAGGTTATTTCATTTGAGGCAGTTCAATATTTGAAAGTAAATACAAACGCCCGTATCATTGCCATACGGCCGTCCTTGAGTTAAGTCATGTCTCAAGGTACGTGATCGTGTTTCAACACCACACAACGGGGAACCCGAGTGTGTCATGAACGGGTCGTCACGGTTGGGAATGTTATCAACCCAACGGATACCACCTACTGCCCTGCAGGGCACGCCGATGGCAAGCGCTGCGTATGTCCTCCTAGGCTACTTCCAGAAGAACACACTATCACGTTACTGACCACACGATGGGGTCTCCACTTACTTGCCTAATGCACGCTAGGGATCAGTGTTTCATATGAACTCAGGAACATGAAGAGTCCAAGAGTTTCATATTAACGTCTCACACCAAGCTGTGAGATCTTTCCCTGAACCACTTTCCTCGTCAGGGGAGCTAACCGAAATTGAACCACTTTCGGTTGCGTTTCTTACCATGCTTACCAGAACGTAGGTGTGTCGTTACATAATCAAAAATTCAGAATTATAACAAGTAGGTTAGTCATGCCACTTTAAGTAACTATACTACTACAGTCCTTATGTGGGTCTAATATCGTTTCCTCACCGTATCCTAAGTTTTTGTTGTAATACAATTCTTAATCTGTGCGCTATTACCAATGCGGCTCTGATACCACGCTGAGAGGGCCCGACCTCGATCACAGGGCCGTGCCGCCTCACCCGGGGATAGCATTGGGTGGTGCCGTGTTATGCGGCACCCAACAGCACACATATAATGAACAATGTATTACATAAATCAAAGCGGAAGCTTACAACTGTTTCTTTGTAAATAGTTTACATAAAGTATCTACAGCGGAAGTCTATAACATCTCACATCGAATATCTAAGAAGCACTCGAGAAGAGGTCCAGCCCGCAGACTCCTTTCGCTAGCAACACGAAGACATGGCAGCGGCTAGGTCCTCCATGTGATACATGACTCGGAAGTTCCCGAGTCTCACCGGACAACCCTCTTTATAGTGCCGAGGTTTACCTGCAAAACCACTTATATAGCAAGAGTGAGCACAAAGGCTCAACAAGACTTAACCGTCTCTCCTATGACATGAAACTCTAAATGAAAGTAACCTAAGACTTAAGCCTGTCATTTGCGAAAAGACTCGCCTACGAGTTTATCCTTAACTTTCCAAATTTTTAGCCATAATAGTAGTGACCTTGCGCCCAGCAACATTAGAACTCCACAATCAGACAAGAAACGCTTCATTCCAATGTTACTTGTTCCAAGGTGGAAAAATAACTTTAATTTGCTCTATTTTTACTTCAAACATGGTTTTCATTCAACTTAACATAATCATAGCAGCAATTATACTTTTTGCAAACTGTTTCCACACAAGTTGATTACTACGTCACAACATGGGAGCAAGCGGTACTCAATAACCGCGAGGGACGGTGATTCGAATTAAACACTACCCGGATAACTCGACACATACGCCCGCCTCGGAAGACCCAACTCTAGCGTCCTTCATTACGTCGTATGTGGCAACCTTTCTCAGGGCACTAAACTGTAGAACCGGTCGCGCCGTCTCGGGCTCATAGGTCTAACGAGACGATGTGGTATGCCTCTACAATTCAGTGAACCTGGTACATCGGTTTCCTGGTTCCCATATATCAGGAAGCATCTGGTACACAACTCAATACTTGCTCCTGGACGCGGCACACACATCGGTCCTTAACCGACACAGGCAGAGCTACTCGACCAAGACCTCATCTTGTCGCTGCCAAACCCCCCTGCCCGGTCTCATCTTTAGAAATGTAAACTTTAGTTTGCTTCCTTTCCCAACCACACTTATGATATCCTGAACTATAGCTCGCGAGTAGATTCCAACTACTCGTCTTCTACCGGATGCCCTAGTCTATTTAGCACGGCCTTATTCTACAGCGATGAGAACATTCTACCCTTGATCCCAGGGTTCCATTTGGTCATGCAAGTGGAGTATAAAACATCCTTGACCTAATGCACATACAAACTTTGACCCATAGTAGTGAACAAAGTAAAAACTTTAGAAAACAACTTAAATGCAAACCGGGGCTTGCCTTGGTTTTGCAGGTGACTTAAGTCAGATAGAATGAAGTTAGTTGCTGATGATGACTTGAATATTAATCCCTGGCCTTCTTGCTCCTTGATTCAAGCTTCACCTTTCCTCCACTCTTCCACGTTTAATCACTACACGTTATGAATATGCATACATGTTTAATTATAAAAATTTTGCTAACAAGTTCTAAAGACAAGTTTAAAACTGGAACTCTGTTTAAGAATTTAAAATGACACTGGGGCTAGTGGTTTTGGTTTGTGTTTAAGCACTATCATCAAGTGACGAGTGGGGTTTCATCACTTGGGTGGGGATCAACTAATGAGGTTGAACAGGACATAATGATCCAGGGCTCCAATGGAGCTGGAAATTTTCTTGTGAGTTCTTTGTCACAAGAAGGCCATCTGGACCAAAATTCAGAATAATTCACTAAGTGATTCACCCAGAACAATTCCCTAAGCATTTAGGCAAAGAGGAATTAATTCTGAATAAATTTGCACTTTCATGCAAATTCAAGTGAACTACAATTCCATACATAGCTCAGAGAGTATGCCTGAATTTTCCTAGGATTTTTTGAGCTAAGGAATGCCCAGAACTGAATTTCCAAGTTTTGGTAATTCTCTGAAAATGTTTCTGTACTCATTTGAATACAGAAACTTGAAATCAGAATTACCCCAACTAAATCAACTCCAAATGAGCTGAAACTTTTATAGGAGTCTCCTAATATCCTAAAGAATATCCTGGCAAAATTTGGGGATTTTTGAATGAACGAAACTCCCTCAAAAGTTCTTTTTCTGAAAAGCTTTAAAGAATTTTCCAGAATTTTCTATTGGTTTTCATGCAAATTGGGTTGCATCTTTGGAGAGGGTTTTTTCATCCTGAATTCAACCCAATTTGAATCACTAAATGTGGAGCTTCCTAGCAAAAGTTATGAGGTCCTAAAATTTGAACCAAACCTGGAATTCAAATTAATTCGGGAAATGTTCAAACCCTGCGGGTGGGTCCAGGGGACCACGTGTCATGCGCTAGGGACAACCATACGGGCCACAGTATCATTTCCCGCCCTGTCGCAAAGGATCCTACTCCGCAGAAAATCCCGGTCGGTCCTCCCCTCACTGATAGTGGGCCTGACGCCCTCGTCTTCTACATCTGGACGCCCGCGCGACCCCGCCGCCGGAGCTCGCCGGAGAGCATCAGAATCCGGCTTCCCGGCCATCTCTCGGCCTGTTACTCGCCGCCGGGGGGTTTTCAGGGACGAGGAACTCATCTAGGGGGTCAGCCCACGCTCTAGGAACCCGGAACAAAGTCGGCGGCGCTCAACGGCGTCGGTGGAACTTCGGCGCCGATGACCGATCGCTTCAGCCCACAAAACCCCCAAGGGATCGGCTCTACAGCATCAGTGATGCCTAAAGAAGCTCGACATGGCCACAAAGTAGCTCAGGAACGACGGCTACTAGGACATCACCGAGCGCCCGATCGTTCCCGCCATGGCTGCCGAAGCAAGAACTCGAAATTAGGTGCAACCGCTCAATTCTAAGCTAGGGTTGCGAAGGAAAAAAGGTTCCCTATCCATTATAGCTCCTGATTGTGCAAAATGAGCAGCTTTAACAGCAAATTGAGTGTTAATTTCAACAATTCTTACCCGCGGGTAGGTTTTCCTCGTCCGAGGGAAAAACTTGAAATTCCGGAGCTACGTCGCACGGATTGCTCTGAAATTTGGAGAGGAGCAGCGCAGGGAGTTGGCGCGCCTTGGGGTGCTCTCGTTCAGTCATGAAACTGGCCGGTGTGAGCTGCCCACGAGAGCCCTACGTCGGTTCCCACCGGTTGCACCTCGGCTTCGGCGCTGATCCTCAAAATACGGCCGACAGCAGCCCCGAACGCCGGAGCTGAGCTGGGGAAACTCTTGTGCACACGCTGGCGCTCCTTTTTCGTGTTGATCGCTTGAGCAGTCGGGGAGCGATGCCGGCTTAGGATCGCTGAGAACGGACGCGGCGCCGGCGGCTGTTGTTTGGGTGCGAGAGCAGACGAAGGCCACGGGTACGAGTAAGAGGCTTCGTGTTTGCTTCAGTGGGAGAGATAGGCGTTGGGTTCACCGCCTCTGGCGACCTCGCGTGGGGGGCAGCTCGAGCAGGAGGTGGCGGTAACGCCCGCGGTGGCGTTCTGTGACCGACTCGATCGAGCTCGGTCTGAACAGAGCCAAACGGTTTGCTTCGGTTGAAAGTCTTCTCCACTTCAGTCCATGACATGTGGGTCCCACAGCTCCTCTCTGCTCCCAAAAGATCTCCAAATTTTGACACATTGTAAATTCAGCTGTGAGGGATCCAAATTCAAAAGCCATTTTGCCATTTGACAATTTGTGCCACAGTTTCAAGTTTAAATTCAAATTTGGATGAAATTTACAAGTTCCTTTGACATACATATCAAAGCCCCTCCAAATTTTCTCAAAACTTGGCTCCCTCATAATTTGGACCTGAGGAATTCAAATGTGTCCTCTGATCTTTTAGTTGGCTATTGCAAATACAACTTCTCAAACAACAGTTTGAATTCCCTCTTTTGAAAATGCCCTTCTTTCTTTTGAAGTGACCCTCTTAATTCAAACTGAATTCAAAGTTTTATTGCACATGCCCACACTTCCATGAGTAACACAAACGTTTTTGTAAGTCCCATTTCTTGTATATAAACTCAACTTTATTCATAGCTCAAGTTTTCTATTTACAAGTTTTGGGACTTTTACATATCACCATACGGTGCAGTGAACAACACAGGTCAAGACGGTCACTGATTTTTCACCAGCATAGATAAGTTTTTTTTTGTGTTGCCTTAGACATCCATTCATACACAGGAAATAAAGATTACTACTACTAAGATACAAGGTTACCTACTTAAAGAGTAGACTGTTAATTAAATCTTCGACACTCATATTGTTACTTATCCACCATGGCCACCATCCATCTAGGTCTCCACCTTGGGGACCACTTGAATGTTGTTGCCCTCTAAAGTTTAATACTTTAATATGCATCTAGGTCTCGTAGTGGGTATTAATGAGTTGATGTCAAAACGATTAAAGAACTAACTTATTTGCTAAACGTTGAGCAGAAAAATGTCATACAATTTTATTTATTGAATATGGTGTTAAATCAACATATAAATAAAGTGATGATTCATTCAAATATGCAAATATGTAAAAATTCTCGTTGTGCATAAACTTGAAGAAATGATAAAAAATGTGTATGACAAAAAGACATGGTTGTATGAAACATTAGTACTCCTTGCATTAAACAATTTTGATTAAAAAAGCACAAAGAACGTCAATTTTGAAGCAAATAATAGAATGAAATATAAAGACAATATGATGACAATGACCAATTTGACAATATGAAGTATAATTTAGTATTCCAGATGATAAAGAAAAAATTATATAGAGATGGAGTGGTAGAGAGAAGAAGTTTGATGACGACATGGATATGAGGTACTAAATCATTATGAAGGGCAAGCAAGAGGTTTGACGCTGACAGACCGCTAAGGTGAAGGAGCATGTGCCATGAGAAATCTTGCAATGCAAAGTATCAAATTATTTCTAGATCAAGAAGACACTTTTCTTATGAATAAGAAAGTGTAGTAATGATCATACGGTGTCAAAAGTTTCCTATGCCACTAGACCAAGGGGGATTGACTCAAGAACAAAATACCATGTTGAGAACCCTCATAGCAACAAGAAGAAAATAGTGGCAGGTTTAAAAGTATTCAATCTCAAGTGGTTAGAATGTCATTATTCTTATCTTCAGTAAAGGGATGTCGCTCTTTTAAGATGAATGCAACATGTGTTGAAAGGCAAGTCAGTAGTGCTTAGAACCCTGAGAAAAAAAAACATGAGAATGATATTGGAAGAAACCGTTAGAAAGAAATCCTGGAAAATCATAGAATGCACTGAACCAACCAAAATCGACCTGACCAATTTTAATATCTGGTCTACCTGTTTACACTATCTGAGGGACTAACAACCAAAATTTGTCGGATTGATTTTGGTACTTGTCTGACCGGCTCCAGTCTGACAGCCCCAATGACTAGTTTTTAAGACAAGGTTTGAAAACCTCCACTCCAATTCCAATGAATGTGTTCCGAAGCTTAATGAATGTATTTAGAAGTTCAAACAGTCTGGGATCGAGTGAATCTCCTTGCTTCGCTTGATCCCTGTGGGGTTTCATTCCTCCTCATTTTCTGTATCCCTGCAGCCATTGGCTGCTTGGTTGGGCTATGATTTAAGTTAGACAGTGCATATCCAAAGTCCATATTAGAAAAAAGCTGGTACAGACAGCAGTAGTTGTGTTGAATATTTCAGGATTGTTCGGTGTTTTTAATTTGCTTTGGGTTTGAGTCAGATGCTTCCTTGGTCAAGTCAGTTGAGCCTGACTGGTTGTTCAAGCGCGTCCAGGTTTGACGCGCCTCTGTTTGCATGAGAACCCGTCATGAAGTCTGTCGTATTGCACGGCACGAACGGAAGCTGCAGCATGGCATAAGCGAGTACGTTCCCGCGCGGCATGGATGTTGTGGCGTGATGGCCGGTGTATTCTGTTAAAGTCGCTCAGACTTCACAATATAAATGAAATAACAGCAGGAGAAGCAGCAGCAAGAGACCGCGCCAGTAAAGTCCTCTCTCTCAGTCTCTCTCGTTCTTGTGTATTTCTACTGTTCGTCTCGCCAGAACGGTCAGATGTCGGCCTGCCGGAACAAGTTATTCGAAGGTACTGGTACGCCGTTGACCTCGAAGAAGAGGAGGATTGCCAGACACAATGCCAGCTCTGGCTCGCCCAGAATGGAGAGGCTAAGAAATCTGCATGCTCATTGACTGTGTGTGTTAGAAGTTTAATTATTTTTTAATTGATTTAATAAATTAAATCCTATTGTGTACTATGTGGGGTCTTAGTCCACAACCCATGTTTGAGTCGGTTACTATACCACAAAATTCGAAAACGGCCTCAATTGTGATGTGTTCGTATGCGACTCAATTTCTCGACTAGCAAAGATAAAAATCGACTTGTCTCAAATTCATAAAGGAGTGCATGTGTGTGAGGCAAGGCATGGCGAGCATGTGAGCAAGCGAGCGAGGAGGAGCGCGTGCGTACCACTCCTCTTGTGACTCAATGAGTGTTAGAACACGTCCACTTATTAGTGAGTTACACATTCTTTTCACTCTATGTGGTACTAATATTTAGCACACATCTTCTATTATACTTGAACCTTTAATATTTATTTGAAATTTAGTTTGGCCTAGATCCATATGAACCAAATTCTAACAACTAACCAAATCTCAAAGTCATCTAGAGATTTGCATATCTCGTTACATTCTTAGTGTTTTAGTAGAGACTATTAAGTTAAATTTTTGCCTATATTCTTAATCTATATGAATTCATAATTTGAATAATGGACTATGCTATGAATTAAAGTTTTGTGTGAACAAATTTCAATTAAATACCATAACCAATACTTGACTAAAAGTTGTCTACCCCACAGGTGGAGCATATCTGCTGTTCCTCCTAGTCTCTTCATGATCTTTGGAGAGATTACCCAAGTCTCACATAAGATGATGTTAAATAATCGGAGCTCATATAGGTGTCTTTATATTAAGATTATTACGTAGGACAACATTTTTACTACACAACCATTAGAAACACAATAAGGCATACTGACAGGGTTCTAGGCCTTGAACCCTGTGAAGGTGGCGAGGGAGCGGACGGACCCGGGAGGAGGCGTGACGGGAAGCCCGGACCCCTTGGCAGGACATACAACTCATCCCCAAGGTGATCCGGAAAGAAAGCCCGAGCCCCCTAGGGAGAACCCGAGCCGATCTCGGGTAGGAGAGAAGCATGTGGCCTTCAATGCGGGGCAGACGCCACCCCAGCCGAAAGGATGGGTGATCGAGTACACCCCTGTCCCCCCCATCTTTTAAAGCTCGTCACTTCCGATGGGACCGAAATGGAGTGGAGCAGGGGCGCTCGTGCGCCTCGATATGGGCCACTCCCCAGCAACTGGACAGGAGCAGGAGCGGTAGCAGGCCACGAGTACGGCGGCACCATTGAGTGCCTTGCTAGACGAATGAAAAGACAAGTCATCCTGTTCCCACAACCGGCCTTCCCCTCAGCAACATGGAGAGGGGACGAGATAGAGAGGATGAAGGAAAGAGAGAGAATAAATAGGAAGATCTGCCAGTTCGAGAAGGAAGGTCTCGCACTTGTAAGAACAACCCCCGTTGTTGAGTAAGAGAAAGCGGGACACCCCGGCTGGACGTAGGGCAATCTTGCCCAAACCTGGATAATCCTTCATGTGTTCTTAACTAAGCCATCTTAAAATAGAACGTGCGGTACATTTGGTTACTAATCAGAAACCAGAACAACAGATGGCGTGACAGTTAGGGGGACTACCACACGTTTAGTTTACACCACCTCGATGGCTTCCCCACGATCGTCTCTCGCACCCGGCACAAAGATATCCTTCAATGACCTTAACCGGCTATGATGTTCTTCTGGGGTATGCACCTTCACGGCCCCCAAGTCAGATCGCATGACCAAGGCGTCGCGACCCGTTCGCCCACAACGCGAGCGTCCCCCGGGTCCCCGGAGGACGGCGGATTGCCTCGCTCCCGAGAAGTATGCTTATCCGCAGCTCCAGGGAAACACCACCAACGAGCGCTTGCCCTCTCGCAAGGAGACGGCCAAGCCTGCCTCGTTGCCTCCCCGCAACACCTAGAAGGCCAACATCGCCACAACAACCATCGGGTCACCCCTCCGCTGGTTCGAGACCAAGATCACGTTCGACAGTGCTGACCATCGTGCCCATCTCTCACAAACTGGGCCCTGGCCCCTAATCGTGGACCCAATACGGCACCAAGCATATGACTAAGGTGATGATGAATGTTGGGAGCGGCCTCAACATCTTGTATGCCAAGACTCTCGACGATATGGGGATACCACACTCCCACCTTCGGCTGGCCCAAGCACCTCTCTACGGCGTCATTCCTGGCAGACAGAGGATGCCGCTCGGAGTAGTCGACCTCCCCGTCACCTTTAGGTGCGAGGCAAACTTCCGTACAGAGATCCTCACTTTTGAGGTACCCGAGAGCGAGCCCACCCTTCACGCTGTACTAGGGCGGCCAAGCTGCGCGAAGTTCATGGCCATCCCGAGCTACACTTATCTCAAGGTGAACATGCCCGACTCCAAGGGAGTCATCACTATGCAATCAAATGTGTGACTAGCCTTTCTATGCGAGTGACTCGCGTGCAAGCTGGCGCCAACAGCGGTCGCAGCAGAGCTCAGCGAGCTCCGGCAAAGCGCGACACAAAGCGCGCCCGACCACAATGCCACATCCGGAACCTTCCGGCCCACGGAGGATACGAAGGTGGTTCGAATCGACCCAGAAGACTCAACAAAGATGATTTGGGTCAGCGCTGCCCAAGGCCAAGAACGGGAGACCAAGCTCACCGAATTCCTCCATTTCAACCAAGACGTCTTTGCCTGGCAACCCTTGGACATGCCAGACATCCCCCAAGAAATCGCTGAGCACACCCTCAACATCAAGCCGGGCTCTCAGCCCGTCAAGCAAAGGTTGCGACGCTTCAACAAACAGAAGCGACAAGGCATTAAGTGGGAGATCGACAAACTCCTGTCAGCTGGCTTCATCGAAGAAGTGCAGCACCCCGAGTGGTTAGCCAACCCCGTACTCGTCAAAAAGAAGAGTGGGGAATGGAGGATGGGTGTTGACTACATGAGCTTAAATAAAGCGTGTCCGAAGGATCCTATCCCGTCACCTCGCATTGATCAGGTCATTGACGTCACCACAGGGAGCGAATCCCTGTGCTTTCTCGATGCTTACAAAGGATACAATCAGATCGCCCTCTGTGAAGGAGAACGGCGATCCACGGTAAAAATCACCCCATACGGCTCCTACTGCTACGTGAGGATGCCCTTCAGGCTGACAAACGTGGTAGCCACTTACCAGCGGTGCATGCAGAAGTGTTTACACCGATAAATCGGGCGAAATCACGAGGTCTATGTCGACGACATCGTCGTAAAGTCAAAGAAGGCACCCAGCCTGATCCCCAACCTTTAAGAAACATTCGCTAATTGTGGGGGACCCTAGGTCCTCCCACTCCAGGATAGCAGAGGGTGGTGCCGTGCAATGTGGCATCCAACAGCACACACGAAAAGAATACGAAAATATACAAACTTTTATTTACATAAAACATCGGAAGTCTTTTACAAACATTATGTACATCGGATGTCTTACTCATAGCTAAGCTCTCAGCCTAGCTATGCAAAAGTGCAGCCGTCCAGCCCGGGGACGCTACACACTAGCTACATACGTCCGGAGATTACGGCGGCGTGCAGAGCTCCAACTCGGCCATGTACCAACAACAACAACAACAACAACAACCAAGCCTTTATCCCAAGCCTGTTGGGGTCGGCTAGACATGAAACCCAATATCAATAAAGTAAAAGAGAGGAAGAGATATAAGAACAAGGAAAAAATAAAAAAGAGAAAAAAAGAAAAAAAGAAAAAAAAAGAAAAAGGAAAAAGAGAAAAGAAATAAGAAAAAAGGAAAAGAAAAGAGAAAAGAAAAAAGAAAAAAGAAAAAGAAAAAAACAAGACTACGATTCTGGCACATGAATTGCTACTTTCCATGCGGTCCTATCATGAGCTAAGTCTCTGGATACATTCCAATCTCTCAAATCTCGTTTTACTGCCTCCTCCCAGGTCAACCTTGGTCGTCCTCTACCCCTCCTAATATTTTCTCTACCTCTTAAAATCCCACTGTTAACCGGTGCTTCTGGAGGTCTCCGTTGGATATGTCCAAACCAGCTAAGTCGATGTTGGACTAACTTCTCTTCAATCGGCGCCACCCCTACCTTATCACGAATCGCCTCATTCCTTATTCGGTCTCTTCTCGTGTGCCCGCACATCCACCGTAGCATTCGCATCTCTGCGACACTCATTTGTTGGACATGTTGCCGTTTAGTTGGCCAACATTCCGCCCCATAGAGCATCGCGGGTCTGATCACCGTCCTATAGAACTTCCCTTTTAGCTTTTGTGGGACTTTCCTATCACATAGGAATCGAGAGGCTTGCCGCCATTTCATCCACCCTACCTTGATCCTGTGGCAAACATCCTCATCAATATCGCCATTGCTTTATAACATTGATCCTAAGTATCGAAAAGAGTCCTTTCTAGGTACTATTTGTCCTTGTAGACTAACATTTCCCTCTTCACGACCAACACCACTAAAGTCACACCTCATATACTCAGTTTTGGTCCTACTAAGTCTAAACCCCTTGGACTCTAAGGTTTGTCTCCATAACTCTAATTTCTTGTCAACACCATCTCTAGTTTCATCTACCAGCACTACATCATCAGCAAAGAGCATGCACCAAGGGATATCCCCTTGTATATCCTTCGAAACCTCATCCATCACCAAGGAAAAGATGTATGGGCTCAAAGCTTATCCTTGATGTAGTCCTACCGTGATAGGAAATGCATCAGTCTCACTATCACTTACGCGCACACTTGTCCTAACATTATTGTACATATCCTTGATAAGGGTAATGTACTTTGTTGGCACTTTATGTTTCTCTAGTGCCCACCACATGACTGACCTTGGTATCTTGTCGTACGCCTTCTCCAAGTTGATGAACACCATATGCAAGTCCTTCTTCTGCTCCCTATATCTCTCCATAAGCTGACAAAGCATGAAAATCGCCTCCATTGTAGACCTCCCAGGCATAAAACCAAACTGGTTTTTAGTGACATTGGTCACTTTCCTCAGGCGGTGTTCAATCACTCTCTGCCAAAGCTTCATAGTATGACTCATAAGCTTAATACCTCGATAATTAGTACAACTTTGAATATCTCCTTTATTTTTGAAGATAGGTACTAATATACTTTTCCTCCATTCTTCAGGCATCTTGTTTGACCGAAAAATGTGGTTGAATAGCTTTGTGAGCCATACTATTGCGACGTCCCCAAGACATCTCCACACCTCAATAGGGACATCGTCAGGGCCGAGGGCCTTTCCTCCTTTCATCCTCTTTAAGGCCTCCTTAACCTCAAAATCTTGTATCCTCCGCACGAACTGCCTATTGGAGTCATCAAAGGAGTCATCCAACTCAACCATAGTGCTCCCATTCCCATCATTGAATAGCCCATTAAAGTAATCACGCCATATATTCTTAATCTCTTCATCCTTCACTAGAATGCGGTCAGTCTCATCTTTGATGCATTTAACTTGATTGAGATCCCTCATCTTTCTCTCGCGGATTTTTGCTACCTTGTATATGTCCTTTTCACCTTCTTTTGTCCCTAGTCTGTCATATAACTTATCATAGGCCTGTCCTCTTGCCTTACTCACAACCCGCCTTGCATTCTTCTTAGCCTCTTTGTACTTAAGCATGTTGCTTGCGCTTCTATCATTATGCCAACTCTTATAACACTCCTTCTCCTTAATGGCCTTTTGTACATCCTCATTCCACCACCAAGTGTTTTTATCTACAAGTTTCTTTCCCTTTGTCACACCGAACACCTCACTAGCTACCTTCCTAATGCAAGTTGCCATCTTCATCCACATACTATCTGCATCTCCATTTTCTGCCCAGGGTCCTTCTGTGATCACCCTATTTTTAAAGGATACTTGTGATTCTCCCTTCAACTTCCACCACTTTGTTCTTGTGATTTTGACACCTTTGTCCCGTAAAGAACATGTATGGAAGCAAAAATCAGCTACCACAAGCTTATGTTGTGTCACAACACACTCCCCCGGGATCACCTTACAATCTAGACACTCCCGTCTATCCTTTCTCCTAGTGAGGACAAAGTCAATCTGGCTAGAGTGTTGGGCACTACTAAAGGTCACTAGGTGAGATTGCCTCTTCCTAAAGAGGGTGTTAGCTATCAACAGATCATAGGCTACGACAAAGTCTAGGATGTCCTTACCCTCTTGATTTCTATTGCCGCATCCAAAACCTCCATGTACTCCCTCAAATCCTAGGTTAGTTGCACCCACATGACCATTGAGATCTCCCCCTATGAGGAGTTTCTCGGTTATCGGTACACTACTAACCATATCCTCCAAGTCCTCCCAAAATTGCCTCTTAGCACTCATGTTGAGCCCAACTTGTGGGGCATAAGCACTAATGACGTTCAAGACAATGTCCCCAATTACTATCTTGATTAAGATGATCCTAACCCCTCGTCTTCGAACATCCACTACTCCATCCTTAAGACTCTTATCTATTAGAACACCTACGCCATTCCTAGTCCCAGCCGAACCAGAATACCAAAGCTTGAAACCGGTATTCTCGACTTCTCTCGCCTTTTGACCCGCCCATCTAGTCTCTTGTACACAAATGATATTTACTCGTCTCCTAATGGCAACATCTACTAACTCACGTAGCTTCCGCGTCAAGGATCCTACATTCCAACTACCCACCCAAAATCTATGTTCCTCGGCTAGCTTCCTTACGCTTTGCACCCGTCGAGTAAGATGCAAAGACCCTTGCTCACTTATCACTACATCCGGGCGATGATGTAGCGTGCCACTAAGGTGATGGCGATCCGGCCCTTGCTCATTTAACACCATATCCGGGTTCCGATATGGCGCGCCACTAAGGCGGTGGCGACCCGGCCCTTGCCCACTTAACACCATACCCGGGTTCCGATATGGCGCATCGCTAAGAGGGTTACGCCCCAACGAATTTCTATTGGGTTTCATTTCCATGAGAATGGCTAAGTGTAGTTGTTGGCTCGCCAAGCCTATCACAACCCCCTCCTCCTTTACCCGGGCTTGGGACCGGCTATGTCATTACAACATAGGCGGAGTTAACTTGGCCATGTACCGCGACGGGGAAATCGCCTCGTCCTCGGACCCTTCCTCATATGTCTCATCTACAACATCCCAATTATAGCAATCGTGAACACGATAGCTCAACAAGACTGATCCGTCACTCCTAAATATGAAACTTGACATGCAGGGATTCTTAACATAGGAAATGACATTGCGATAAAAAACTCGCCTACATGTTAATCCTTACTTTCAGTTTTACTGCAGCAATTTAATATGCCTTGAGCAACCCTCACATCGGAATTCCACAATCAAACAAGAAACGCTTCCTTCCGATGTGGTTTTGCTCAAAGTGGAATATAAATTTAGTGAGCTCTACATCTACAGCATACATGGTTGCAATACAATGATAATTCAATGTACCATATTCTTGTGGCCTCTTTTCATCATTACTACGTCACAGCGCAGTGAACAAGCGGTACTCAAATAACCGCAAGGTACGGTGATTGAAATCAATAGACACCCAGATAACACGTCACATTCACCCATTACAGAAGTGTTGTGCATCACACCTTCCTACTCTATTGTATGCAACAACCTTTCAAAGGAAACCCAACTGCCGAACCGGTCCATCCGTAACGGGCAGGAGGTCCCCACGTGGAGCGTGTCTAGGCCCGCCGGCAGATTTACACCATTCTACCCTCAACCCACTCCTATAAAACGGTTGGGTAAGCCTCGGCACCCAGGTTAACCAATTACATTGTTTTCCTGGTTCCCATATAGCCAGTATGCATCCGGTACTGTTCAAACTTGTCCAGCAGGGTCACACACAGTTCGGTCCTCAACCGATACCAACAGGGCTATGCACGTGAGACTTCCGCTCACTACATCATATCCCCTACTGGATCTCAATTTCACATTCTTAAGCAATTCTGTAATCCCCTCTATCCCGTGTGATGAGAACCTATCTAGCGAGTAGATTTTAACTACTTGACTTCTACCGAGATCCTAAGAACATTAGCATGGCATTTTCTACTCATCGAGCTGTAGTCTATCAAATACTCTGTAAAATCCCTAAAAAGTGGTAGCAAGAAAAGTTCAGCTCATGTACACTTAGGAAAAATGAGGGGAATTTAAACTTTGAATTATAATGGTGTAGGTTCAAAGTGAGTATTTAAATTTCCCAAAATCTTCCAAACATGGAGATCTAGATTCATAACTTGTATCTTCATAGCCCAAATATTCACCCTTCCAAATTTCAGCTCATTTGGAGGAGTTTCAATATTTGTTTGGGATTAAAAGGAGAAGCCCTCTAATCTGAATTTCAAATTAAGTTTCAAATTCCAATCCCCTCAATTTGCCAATTGGTTCCACAAATGTGTTCTCCACATTTGAATGAGCAGCCATGCCAAAAATTGGAAACTTTGGAGCTGGTTTGCTATGTTTTTGGGATAATACAAAATGGAGAACTCAAACTCCATTTCAAATTTAAATGATCAAACACAATTCAAATTCTACACCAGAATTTAAACCATTTGAATTCAGCAAATTCAAACCTTAACTTTGGGGTGAAGTAAGGCCTTTAATTCTGAGCAGCTGGATGAAAAATATCAGGGAAAAGTTGACTAAGAGAGGGGAAGGTAGGACCCCTTTGTCAGCCACCAACATGTGCTACCGCCTCAGCCGACTGCGGTCGAACAGCGGGAGCGCGCCAGCTCCCGGTTGAACCCGCGACCCAGGAAGGGCGCCACGCCACCTCCTGCTGCCTGGGTTGCTCGGCTGGATCACGGCAAGGGGTGCGCCGGAGCTGTTTCGATTCACCTCAGCTATAACTCGCGCCTCAGCCGCTCTCTTTCGCCACGAACGCTGCCGCCGTTTCCTCCCGATCGCACCACAGCCACTGAGATCGGTTGCTCGAGCACCCAACAGCGAAGAGCTGCGTCCCCCAGTGCTCTAGCAATCCAGCCCCTCTCCCTTACCGTCCTGAGCTTGATTGCTCCGGGAATCGGCAAAGTAGCCATGGTTCTCGGGTGAACGTAGGGGAACCGAGAGAGGTCGCCGTGGACAGCGCGCTACGGCCGGTGTCACCGCCCCTTTCCTACACAAGAATGGTGCGTTTGCATGTCTGATCGTGTAGCCGGAAGCCATTTAGCGATTGCTAGAACCGGTGGCAAGAATTTCACCGTTTCCCCAAACTGCACACCGATGGGTAGTGCTCGATCTAACCAGAAATTCGTGGCGCATGATCCATTAGAGTTTGGGCAAGCTTGCACACAGCTTCTCTACTTCCTAGCGCCTCTCCTCGATGAAGAACCGAGCAAAAACATCAATAAATGAGAGAGTTCTAGCTGTTTTATTGGTCGCCGGTGCAAAAAGCACCTCGGGTCGCCGTGGAGCCCTCGGTTGCCGGCTGTTTCACCGGCGGCCGGGACCCTTACGGACTCCTACATCGTTCACTGATGCTCTAGAGCCCGAATACCGATCGTGTGATGGAGGAATGAGGGTTCCCGACCTCGCCGGAGTTCAAAACCTTGCTGTCACCGGTGCGCGGTGGTTTCCGGTGAGCTACAGCCGCCGGCAACCCTCCCAGCGTGTTCAGCACGGTCAAATATGGAGGAGCGGCAAGATTCGGCCCGGGAGATGGCTGAGAAAGCCCTTTCCGCCACCCTCGCCGGAGTAAACGTCGCGGGCTCCTCTGTTTGGCGCGAGGGAGAAGAAAGAACTGACGGGTGGGACCCACAGCTGGGATTTAAACATTTTCAGAATTTCCTAATACAGTTAAAACTTTGGAGACACATAACTTTGTGTAGAAAACTCCAAAAAGGGTGAGACCAATTTTGTTGGAATGCTCATGAGGAATACTTCACAGAGAATCCAATTTTATGCTATGAAAAGGCCCAGGAATTTCGGTAGAATTGTTTTTAGTAAATCTTTAGGGATTTATTACAGGAGCAATTCTTTCTGAAATATTCCCAAATTTGGGCAGAAAATCCTTTCAATAGTAACTGATCTCCAGTAAAAATTTGAGCTTCATTGGAGTTCATTTGGTAGGCTAAATTGCCTTCCAAAGTTCAGCCTTTATTTGGACATTCAAATTTAAACAGAAACTTTTCAGAACTCCTCCCCAACTACAAAAATTCATATTTCTCTGTTGGTAGCTCAAAAAGTGGTGAAACAAATTTTGTTAGGACCATGGAGACCTACCCTAATCAGATATTCCACTGTTAGCTATGTCAAAGCTCCTGAATTGGGCTCAAAATTCAGAGAAGCATTGTACTTGTAGGAATTTTAAAGACTACATTGTGCAATGACATTTCTCCAAATTTTGCTCAGATCATCCTTAGAGGGTCTAGTATCCACTGTAAAAATCCCAAGGCCAATTAAGGATTCTAAATAGCAATAGCTATGAATAGAAGTCCAATTCTTATAAATCCTTAATACTTACACATGTATTTTATTACATTTTATAATAGTGACCGAAGTTGAAGACGCACCGGAGCCCTTGGACGTCCTTCCACATGAAGCTAACTTCCCGTTTGACTCGCAACCAGGCAAGCCCCGGTTTGCACTTAAGTACCTTTTATAGAGCTTTTTTATTTGTATCACTTACGTCTACGGTGAATGTTTGCTTTAGAGTTAGGGTGATTGAAACCCCACTTGCATAACCTCTTAAATCCTATGGAGGGTTGGGTAGTTTACAGACTCGACGAGTAGAGAATGCCATGCTAATATGCTTAGGATCTCGGTAGAAGTCGAGTAGTTGGAATCTACTCGCGAGGTAAGGTTTTATCACATGGTTTGGTCAGAATAGAAAATGGCTTAGAAGTGGAGAAAATGAGACCCAGCAGGGGGGTAGGAAGCAGTGAACGGAGGTGTCACGTGCGTAGCCCTGTTGGTGTCGATTGAGGACCGAGTCGTGTGCGGGCCTGATGAACAAGTATCGAACAGTACCGGATGGCATACTGACATAAGCAGGAAATCGATGTAATTAGTTAACCTGGGTGCCGAGGCTTACCCAACCGTAAATAGGAGTGGGTTGAGGGTAGCAAGGTTTAAATATGCCGGTGGGCACAGTCACACTCCACGCGGGGACCTCCTGCCCATTACGTATGGACCAGTTCGGTGTTTGGGTTGCCTTTTAAAGGTTGTTGCATACAACAGAGTAGGAAGGGGTGTGGAATCACGCTTCTGAAAGTGGGTGTATGCAACGTGTTGTCCGGGTGTCTCCTCATTGCAATCACCGTCCCCCGCGGTTATTTGAGTACCGTTTGTTCACTGTTTCATCACGTAGTAAGAAGTGAAGTAAGCCAGTTGAATGATAATATGCTGTGATGATAGAGTTATGTTTTGGAAACCATGTCTGCTGTAGATGTAGAGCTAACTAAGTTTACTTTCCGCTTTGGGCATCACCACATCGGAAGAAAGCTTTTCTTGTTTGATTGTGGACTTCCGATGTGAGGGCTGCCTAAGGCACATGAATTTGCTTCTACAAAACTGAAAGTAAGGATCAACTTATATGCGTGTCTTTGATGCAAAGTCCATTCTCCTATTTTACACATCCCTGCATGTAGAGTTCCATGCCTAGGCTAGTCGGTTAAGCCTTGCTGAGCCATCGTGCTCACGGTTGCAATATTTGAGCTGTATGCAGGTGAGAGCTATGAGGAGGGGTCCGATGACGAGGCGATGCCACCGTCGGGGTACACGGCCGAGCTGGAGCCCTGCACGCCACCGTGATTCTCCGGTTCCTTGCTGCTAGTGTGTAGCGTCCCCGGGCTGGACGGCTGCACTTTTGCATAGTTAGGATGAGAGGCTACTTATGTAAATTACTTCCACTGTATAGTTATATTTTGTCAAAAGACTTCCACTGTTTTATATCAAATAAAAGTTTGTATGTTGTTATTTAATCTTTTCGTGTGTGCTGTTGGGTGCCACATCGCACGGCACCACCCTACGCGATCCTGGAGTGGGTGAACCACGGGGTGGTCCCCACATACTCCATAGGATTTAAAGGTCATGCAAGTGGAGTTTCAAGCACCTTAATCTAATGCAAACATTTCGTCCTAGACATAAGTGATACAAATCAAAACTTTGCAAAAGTAATTAATGCAAACCGGGGCTTGCCTTATTTTGCAGGTGATTAATAGTATATATATATATATATATATATACATATATATATATACATATATATATATATATATACATATATATATATATATATATATATCAGTTAGAACCTCCTCTCCCTTGAGACTTGATCAACTGATCCACACTTCAACGGATGCACTCCATTGAACTCCTTCTTTGATCGCCTTCGTCGTGAGCACTATCGACATGCATATGAACATGTTTTTCAATGCAACATAGGAACTTAAAGACTTGAACTTGTTAAGAACAGAGGAAGGCGTTGGAATTCTACGAATGACTTTGTTATATCTGTTGTGCAGAGATATTAGGGGTACAAAGCAATCTGCAGAAAAGATTCTATGTTTCCTAATGGACATGTGAGTTGGGCTGAAATGATTTGGATGGAACTGAAGATTCTGATCTCTAATGACTTCAAAATTTTTACAGGAGGTCCTATACTACACAGGGACTTAGATTGCCAAATTGCAGCTAAAGTGGACGGAATTTGTGTCTCCATTGATTCCCAACAGGATTCTTATGTTTTATCATATACATAAGAAAGGAGAACAAATACAGGGAGATCTATGGCTCAACTTGAGCTGAAACTTTGCATGTGAGTTCCTTGTCACAAGAAAGAAATTTGGTCCAAAATTCAGGACTTCTCATTGAGTACTTCATCCAGAACAATTCCCTAAGCATTTAGGTAACAAGGAATTAATTATGAAGTAATTTGCATTTTCATGCCAAATTAAATGAACTACAATTTCCAGTAGATCTCATAGAACACACGGTGAATTTTCCTAGGTTTTTTGGAGCTAGGAATTGCCTAGAATTGATTTTTCAAAAAGGGATCATTTTCTGAAAGTTTCTGAACAATTTGGAGTACAGCAGTTTGCACTCTGAAAATTTCTACTCAAATTAACTGTAAATGAGCTGAAACTTTGCTAGAAGTTCAATAATATCCTAAAGAATATTTTTCAAAATTTGGGAAATTTTGGGTGAACTAAACTCCCTCAATAATTTTTTTACAGACAATCTTCAAAGAATTATCCAGAATTTATTATTGACTTTCATACCAATTGGGTTGCAAATTTGGATAGATATTTGCAAACTGAATCTAACCCAAATTGAATCACTAAATTTGGAGTCTCCTACACAAAGTTATGGACTTGCAAAGTTTAAACATTTTCTGGAATTATTTAGCTAAAGGAAAATCCACTCCCGGCTGACAGTGGGGCTCCCCAGTCAGATGTTTCTTCCACCTCTCGACCAGGGCACCGCGCACACAGAACACGGCAATGTCGCACTTTGTTCTTCGCCATTTCTCGACCATTTTCGATGAGGTGTTGCCTACCCATTCCTTACAACCACGCACAGCTGCCGAGCAATCTTGTGCAGCGTGAAACCGCCCGAAAAAAGGTCGGCGCCGGAGGTGGCGGTCGGCGGGGTGGCACCAACGGTGAACATGCCCTCCCCGAGCCAAACTTGATGAGAAAAGTTGCCGGAAAGCATCACTAGGATTCGGGGAACATGATTCGACACCCCATCCGAGCAGCAAACGGCGACAAATAGGAGCTCGACGGTGACCCGCCCCATTTTGGCTTGCGGAAGCGAACCATTTTGGTCGGCGGAAGAGAATTCCCGTTGCACCGCTCGGGGAATGGGCGGTTTCTCGTGTTTTTGGTCCGGAGTGGTTGCTAGGGTCTCTGGTTGATACAGCTTGAACCAAGATACGGATGATAAAGCAGGTGCCTTGAATTTCCCGAATTGAGTTTCGTCGGTTCCTCATGTCTACCGTGACAAAACATTGAATTCCGGCTCACCGGCATCGGGGAAGTGCAAGGGGATCCAGGATGAGTAGATAGACGTCGTGATGAACCTCAGGGTGGGATTGATCATGCCGGAGAGGCTCTGAGCTGGCCAGGCGACGGTGATCAGTGAGGGCGGCTTCGGTCTGAGTTGAAGAGGAAGAAAATGGCGCGGCACCAAAAGGAGGATGCCGGCGCGACTTGAGGACACGTTTAGGATGTCGAGTAGACACCGGTGCAGCCTCTGGGTGGCTCAATCGGGCGCCAACTATGCCGGTGGCCGATCGACAATGAAAACTGGTGAGGTGGGTGCTCGGTTTGGCTCTTGGGTGAGCGCGCGAGTGTAGTGTGCGAGGCAGAGAACGGAAACTTCTTTTGCGCATCAATGATCTTTATAGAGCAGCTGAGGAGTGGGAGAGCCTCCTTCAGGAGAGCAGAGACACAAGCAGCTCGCTGGAGGTTGCATGCTCCTCGGTGTCAAGCCTCCATAGAAGAGATACGTCGATGGTTGTCTCTGTTCCACTGACATACAGGTCCCACCGGCAGTCTCCCCCCAAACAACAGTGGCTCTCAAATTCAAATTCAACGTTTGCAGCAATTTCTAGAAACTGAATTTTGTTAGTTCAAATTTTAAATACCGTGGTTTCGGTTAAGTTCCTGTGCGAGGGAGAAGTAGCGCTCGAGGTTGCGGTTTTGTGAGCAAAAGATCACGCCGGGAGCTACTCAATCCCACGAGCTGGTTTCTAGCACGATGGAAGCAGCGAGGAGGTGGCCTCCTACGGTGCACTCGGTGGCGCTCGCTGCAGCCTTGGGTGGTTCGATTAGAAACAGAGAATTTTGATTTTGCCACTGCAAATAGGATTTTGAGCCACAGATGGTATTCTCGTTTTGAAAATGGCCACCTTTGAATTTAAGTGAACAAATTGAGTTCAACATCTGAATTTAAACTTCCTCTTACACATAAGAACTTTACACATGGTGTTTAATTAAACCTTGGCTTAACACATTTCAAATGAACATGGGAGCTCGTTTGGTTGGACACCCATGTGCATCATCAATTGTATAAAGTTTTTATAAGTCCCATTTTCATGCATTCCAAACATAATGGTATTCAACCATCTGTTTATTGACTTTACGTTTTTGGGACTTTTACACTAATCTCCGCGGCAACAACATCAAGCTCAACTCGGAGAAATGTGCATCCCTCGATGGTACATTATCTCGAAGCGCGGCATCGAAGCCAATCCCGAGAAGATCGTGGCAATCGCCAACATGGGCCCCATCAGCGATGTTAAAGGTGTGCAAAGATTTGTTGGATGCCTTGCAGCCCTAAGCCGCATCATCGAACGGCTCAGGGAGAGGGGCCTTCCCCTCTATCGACTCCTAAAGAAGTCACAGCCATTCAGATGGACGGAGGAGGCTCAAAGGGCCCTTGATGACCTTAAAGGCTTCCTCACCATCCCCTTGATACTGGCTTCACCGGAGCCAGACGAGCCGCTCCTCCTCTACATCACGTCCACCAATCAGGTAGTCAGCATCGCCCTCGTCGTAGAGCGGGAAGAGCCTGAACGTGGCCATCAGGTCTAGAGGACGGTCTACTTCACGAGCCAGGCGCTATCCGGTTATGAGACGCGTTATCTTCAAGTACATAAGCTCCTATACAACATTCTCATAACGAAACAGAAGCTCCTGCGCTACTTCCAGAGCCATTTGGTGCGAGTGGTGACAACGCACGGACTCAGGGTGGTCATTAATAGTCAGGATTCATCTGGGAGGATTGCAAAGTGGGAACTAGAGCTCATGAGATACGATACATCCTATGTCGCTCGAACAATAATCAAGTCCCAAGCCCTGGACGATTTCGTCGCCGAGTGGAAGGAGGCACAAGCACCTCCAGACCTGACCGAATTTAAGTACTGGATGATGTATTTTGACGGATCGCTAACCCTAAACAGTGCAGGAAGCGGCGATATCCTTATTTCTGCAGAATGGGATTGGCTCCAGTAAGCGTTGCGACTGCACTTCAAGGCAACCAACAACGTCGTGGAATATGAAGTCCTCCTCAATGGACTCCGCACCATGGACGAGCTTGGCGTATGACAACTCTACGTACGCCACGATTCCGAGCACATGATCAACCAGATGATAAAGGAATCGAGCTACCACGACGTGCGTATGGAGGCCTACTGACGAGAAGCGCGGAATCTAGAGGACAGGTTCTAAGGATTGGAGCTCTTCCACGTCCCCAAACGAGAGAACGGTGCGCCCGATGCATTCGCCAAGCTTGCCTCCAGCCGTGAGGCCACACCCTCAGGTGTTTTCATTACCAACCTCCTCCTACCAACTATCCGCATTGAAGAATCAGAGCCGAGTCACTCAACAGAGCCCGACCTCCAGGCCAACATCACCGAGCCAGGATGGCAGGCCCCGTACATCGTGTACCTGATGACCGGAAGACTCCCCCCCCCAAGGATATCAAGGCATGGTGAATCACACGCTGAGCCAAGTTGTTCACCCTCTTAGAGGGTGAGCTCTTCCAATGCAGTGTCACTGGGATTCTGCAATGCTGCATCCCGAGCGAGCGAGGAAGGGAGTTGCTCCTGGACATCCACGAAGGGGTCTGCGGACACCACATGGCCCCAAGGTCCCTGGTTGGGAAGGCATACCTCTAGAGTTTCTACTGGCCGACCATCGTGTCTGACGCTAAGCAAATCGTGCATACGTGTCAAGGCTGCAAGTATTTCGCCCGCTAGATACACACCCCAGCCCAGGACTTTCAAACCATCCCCCTCACATGGCCTTTTCTGTGTGAGGGCTCAATCTCCTCGACCCTTTCAAAAGGGCGCTCGGGGGATACACCATCCTCCTTATCGTGGTGGACAAGTTCACTAAGTGGATAGAGGCAAAGCCGTTCATCACGGCATCATTGGAACAAGCGACAAATTTTCTCCGTGAAATCGTACACCGCTTCGACATTCCCGACTCCATCATCACCGATAATGGCACCCAGTTCAAGGGCAATAACTTCCTCATGTTCTACGACAACTTCCACATCCGGGTCGACTGGGCATCGGTGGCCCACCAACACACCAATGTGTAATTGGCCTGACACTGCAGGGTCTCAAGCCGTGCATCTTCGACCGTATCAACAAGTACACGAGGCATTGGGTCACCGAGCTGCCAGCCGTGCTATGGATCCTGCGCACTAATCCCCAATCAATCCACCGGCTTCACCCCCTTCTTCATGGCATACGCCGTGGAGGCCGTCTTGCCGACCATGCTTGAGTATGGCTCGCCTCGAACCAAGGCTGTCGAACTGTGAGCTGCGACACTTCCCCCAATACCGCTACTGGAGCAGTCCGCGGAGGTTCGTTGATTGGAGGGGCTAACCGCCGCTAGATCGAACGAGGCTGATGAACATAGTTGAACACGAGGGTTTTCGTGGTTCGGGCCGCCGGAGCATAAAGCCCTACGTCCATGGGGGTGAGTGTTGTATTGCTTGCACGTATGAGTGAGTTTGCTGGAATTGTGAACCATTTGTCAGGTGGCCGCCCTGGACCTTTTATAGTCCAAGTCTGGGGCAGTTACAATGTGGCCTGGGGCCCGACAAGTGGCCTTGCGGCTATCCGTACCCTATACATGCTCTAGGGTAATTACAACTACATGTGGAGTCATTGTAGGTGGATTTAAGATGCGCCACCTGACACGCTGGGCACCTCTGACTGGGCAGCAGGTGATGATGAAGACAGCACTGTGCCGTTGAGCAGCACTGTTCCGGTGTCATGCCTCGCCGCTCTGTCTTGTCACCGTAATGACGAACGGGTGGACGGTGGAGGCATGCGTTGTGCACCATGTTTCTGGGGAAGGCTCGAGTCTTGAATGCTCGGCCTGACAGTGAACTTCCTCCCTGGCTCCCGAGGCCATCAGCCCACGACGTATCGTGGGACACGTGGCGGCTCTGAAGCCCTCCTCATCGGGGAGGACAGGTTCAGAGCCCGTATACAAGTGGCAGCTCCGGAACTCAGCTCTGTGGGGCGGCCAGGTCCGTGGCCAAGGGCACGTGGCGGCTCCGAAGCCCTCCTTTGCGGGGAGGATAGGCTAAGATCCCAGATACATGTGGCGGACCGGAATCCGCTCATCAAGCATCACAGAGGGTGGTGCCACACGATGCAACACCCGACAGCACACATCATAAGAACGATATTGTATTACATAGAAAACCAACTGAATATGTACAAACTAGTACAAGACTTCAGTTACAAACTAGTATTTGGATTACAAAAGCGGAAGTTAAGTTTATACAACTCACGCCACCTATCTAGCAAAAGTTGGTTGCCCAGCCCTAGGGCAACCCACACTAGCTGCACTCCTCAGCTCAGCGCGGCGTGTACGGCTCCCACTCAGCCGTGGTCCCCGACGGAGGGTAGCCCTCACTGGTGGACTCGCAACCCGAGTCTGTGGGATACTCCTCACCTGAAAAACACTTAAGCAGCAACCATAAGCACGATGGCTCAACAAGACTTAACCGACTCACCTAGGCATGAAACTCTACATGCAGTTTCCATGAACATGAGATGGTAAATTTCAGCAAATGGACACGCCTACATGTTCATCCTTAGTTCATCTTTTAGCCACAAGTTAACAGTTCATGAATATGAAATTTAGTGAGAAATATTTGGTGGCACACATGTAGCAATACAATTATACATATCAGCAGAATTGAATCATAACATTCCATAGTTTATCTAAGTTACGACGCAGTGAACAAGCGGTACTCGTCACCGCGAGGGACGGCGAATCGACTCGATATACATATGCAGGGATACCCGAATAGCATGTCACGTACGCCCACCCGTGGAGCTGCACAGCACGCTCACTCGATGTCATACGGGACAACCTTTCACCCAACAGCTCAAATGTCAAACCGGTCACACCGAAACGGACAGGAGGTTCCCTACATGGAGCATCTCTCTATGCCCGTTAGCAGATTTCCACCTTGCTGCCCTCAACCTACACCTATAAATCGGTGTGCTATGCCTCGACGCCCAGAGGTTTAGGTTACATTAGTTTATCGGGGCCATATATCCGATATGCCTTCGGTACGTTCAATACTTGTTCAGCGGGGCCGCACACGGATCGGTCCTCAATCGACACGACAGGGCTGTGCACACAAGACTTCCTCTTGCTGCGCCCTAGCCCCTGCCTAGTCTCATTTTCATTACTAAAGTGATCTCACATCACTCGAACCAATCCCATGTGTCCCAAGCCTAACTCGCGAGTATATTCCAACTACTCGACTTATACCGAAGTTCTATGAATCATTTAGCATAGCCTGTCTACTCGAGGCCTTAGACACTACCCTCTCTCTTATAGGAAAAATCTGGTTATGCATTTGGGGTTTCATCCATCTTACACCTAATGCACATATATATATACCTCATACTAAGTACGTAAACAAAACAAAACATTGTAAAATGGGTTAATGCAAACCGGGGCTTGCCATGTTGCTGCTGCTGGTCAGTGGTTAGGGCTTCATCCGGAAGAAGGAAATTGAGCACTTCCGGAGTTTCCTCGCCTTCAGCGACTACACGTAAACAATATACTATATGTCAATTTAAATGCAATGTTTAGAACTGAATAAGTAATTACCATAACTCTAGCTAGTCCTCCCCTTTGGTTTTGAAATTTTTATGGTGGCTTGGTAGGGTCCTACCCAGAGTCTTGACCAAGATTTATTTGTAACAAAGTTCATTTGAGCTTTGTACAAACTAAAAGCCTATTTGGTCAATATTAGAGCCTCTAAGGAATTCGAGGGGTTTTTATGGCTCCAATAATTACTTTCTGGAAACTAGAATTTTATATGGTTCTAATGGAATTGGTTTCATGTCATTTGAAGAATTCTAGATGAAGTTATGCCCTAAACAAGATTTGAGAAAATCTGAAAAATGTTTCTGTACATTTTTCTATTTTCTCAGGCAGTTCACTTAATCACACCATTAGGGGAACTAAATGAATTTGGATGGGTCTGAAAACTTTACTGTGACTCAAGGATTTTCAAATGAACCTCCCAGCAAAATTTCAGAATTTTTCATAAAGTAATTCTCCAGATAAAATTCCTAACAGTTTAAACTTTATGGGATTAATTCTGGGAAACTATTAAGTTTCATGAGCTGAAATTTGTGTTGCTGGAAAGTACTCAAAAATCTGAGTTCAGCAAAATTTTGTTCACTGAATTTGGAGCTTCCTAGCAGAAGTTAGGTGCATTTGAAGTATGAACCAAATCTGAAAATTCAAATACAGTTTAAACCGGCTGGTGGGGTCCCAGGGCTACGTGTCAGCACCGCAGCCAAGCAACATGGGGGTCCGCATAGTATCCCGTGCAGTCGCACGAGATCCCGGTGCCACAGCAGATCTGGCGCTGTTTAAACAGAGGCTGACACGTGGGGCCCGCAGGGTTTCGTCTCCCTCGCGCTCCCGTGGCTCCCGGCAGCCCCCCTCGCCGGAGTACTCGCCGGGAGGCTGTTCCCGTGACCGTAGCTCGACCAAACTGGCCGCCCCCATCTGAAATTTCTCGGGGAACCCGTTGGTGACCTTGTCGCCAGCCGGTGATCACCGGAATCGGTTGCGCGACGGCGACAGTTCACGGGGTGAGTTCAGCGATGTCGGTATGGCGCTGTCATGCCTCCCAGTCCCCTCTGTTAGCTCCTACAGCACCACCAAGACCTACGGAGCAACGACCCAGCCTCTGATCTTGCTCAAAGTTGAGGCAACCCGGATTTCACCGTGCGACCTAGGTCTAAACCCGGCGATGAACGAAAAACCCACGGAACTCGGTGGTTTCTCGCTGGTTTCCCGTGATTCTTGACCGTATGGATTCGCACGGACGTTTCTAGATGGTTGTCAAAGCTGGGAAGTGATTGCTTGACCAGTTAGCCTGAATTTTCCGATTAGCCGAACACGTGCTATATCACATGCTCTCGGCAAGAACTGAAATTCCGGCAAGCACACTCCATGGCATGCGGCCGGGGTTGTCGGACAGCAAGTGCACTCCTAGGCGAACCCTTTGGCATGCTCAACTCGCCGTGGGATCAAACCTAGCGGCTGTACGATGAGTTTTTGGTAGCGGCGGCTTTACACGGCGCTGAATGGAAACAGGGAGCTCGTCGTCGGTTTACCGTTGGTGTGGCGCCGGTTCGTTGCGTCGATCACGTCGAGGAGGCTTCGGTGAAGCTCTGGGTGAGCTCAGACCAGCGTGCCAACCTCGGAGACGTGCGGGCACCGGAGAACCGAGGGTTGTCAGGGGTGTGGCGGCGTTTTTCTGTTGAGGGGCTCGGGAGTGGGCAGAGCAGCACGAAGAGTCGGTTGATGAGGTGTGAAATATCGCTGGTGGCCGCTACGTCGACGCATACCGTGGCCTGGGCTGCTCGGGAGGTGGCATCTGGGATCTGCCCCTGTGGTGCGCTGCGCTCGGCCGCGTCAGTGAGAAACAGAGCACGGCTCGGTTGTGAATCAGCTCTCCCACTGACCTGTGGGCCCGTCTCTCCACCTAACACTTTTTTCACGTTCCACTGTAAATATCCCAGCTACTCTCAATTGAATGAGAGACTTAATCACCAAGTCATAGTTTGAATTTGGTTTCCTCAATTTGGAATTGATTTGGCTAAATTTGTTGCACCTTTGAACTGAAATTCAAATTCAGTTTTTGAATAATGCAAATTTAGCCCCCGACAAGATGAACTCCAATGAGGATGAAAATTGGTGGACTAACTCAGAAAAATGTGCTGAGTTTGAATATGAAGTCAACTTTTGAATTCAAGTGATGAAAGTTGCTGCAATTTGAATTTGCATTCAAATTGGCCCATTTTACAAATGTTTCCAAAAGTGGCTCAAAAAGTATTGGATTTGCATGAAATTTGGCCTGAGCCTTCCCAAGACTATTTAGGGTCTATGGATGAGCTAAACCTTTCATGCTTATGTGTAGAAATCCTACTTTTTGAAAGTTAGGGCTTTCCCCTCTAATCACCCTTTTGATGGTGGTTACTTGCTCTTCACAAGAGTTTATGAGATATCCATCACAAGAGCTGTGGTGTTGTGAGGTGATGAACAAATTTTTTGCAAGTCACTTTCTTGGGCTTTTACACCCCCCTTAAAAGAATCTCGTCCCGAGATTATAAAAGAAGAGGCAGCAATGTAATAGAAACTCACCCGTGCTGAGACGCCATGAACTCCGGGTACCTTGAGCGAAGAAATTCCTCTCTCTCCCACGTCGCTTCTTCGGCGGTGTGGTTGCTCCAGAGTATCTTGTAGAACCACAGTGTTCGGCTAGTGTGGTCCGAGCCTTCTCATAAAGAATTGCCACCAGATATTCATCATGCGTCAAATCCGGTTGCAGCTCGCCGATGTCTTTAGTCGGAACAGCAGCCGTATGCTTCAGACATTTTCGCAGTTGTGAAACATGGAAAACGTCGTGAACACCAGCAAGAGATGCTGGCAGTTCCAGTCTATAAGCCACTGGCCCACACTTCTCGGTGATGGCATAGGGTCCAATGAATCAGGGAGCGAGTTTCCCCTTCACGCCGAACCGGTGCATGCCTTTCATCGAAGATACACGGAGGTACCACCAACTCACGGTTCGGGAGCTACCGCCCGAGCTGCGCAAGGAGTTCGAACGATTACATCTCGGGTTCTTGAACGAGATGGAAGTGATGGAACTCCATTCTTCGCTGGAACAAGAGATAAGAGATGGCCATGCAACGGATGAGGAAATCAAGGAGATCAAGGAAAGAATCTGACAAGGCATATAAAAGGACTTCAAATAAGACGAGAAGGGTACACTTTGGTTAGGGAAAAGGATTTGTGAGCCTAACATGAAGCACATCCGCGACACGATATTAAAGGAGGCACACGACTCACCTTATTCCATACATCCCGGCAGTACAAAGATGTACAAGGACCTGAAAAATTTTTATTGGTGGGATGGTATGAAAAGGGACATAGCTGAGTATGTTGCCTTATGCGATACGTGCGAATGGGTGAAGGCCGAACATCAAGGACCCGCTGGACTGTTGCAACCATTGAAAGTACCTGAGTGGAAGTGGGAAGACATCAGCATGGATTTCATCGTCGGGTTACCACGTACTCGGTCGGGTTACGACTCCATCTGGGTAATTGTGGACCGATTGACGAAAACAGCCCATTTTCTTCCTGATAGAACCATGTACCACGTCGCAGAATTAGCCGAGCTGTACATGGAGCAAATCGTGTGCCGTCATGGAGTTCCGAAGAGGATAATTTCAGATCAGGGTACCACATTTACCTCTAGGTTCTGGAAGAAGCTGCATGAAGCTATGGGTACATGACTGGATTTCAGCTCCGCTTATCACCCGCAAACCGACGGGCAAACTGAGAGGACAAACCAGATCTTGGAAGACATGTTGAGAGCCTGCGCCTTGAAACATGGCGTAGTTGGGATAAGAGCTTGCCGTATGCTGAGTTCTCATACAATAACAGCTATCAAGCCAGCTTGAAGATGTCACTTTTCGAAGCATTGTATGGTAGACGGTGTAGAACGCCGCTGTTCTAGAATGTGACCGGAGAGAACCAAGTTTTGGACCCGAAGTGCTGCAAGACGCCGAGAAGCAGGTCCAAACAATACAGGAGAACTTGAAGGCTGCTCAGTCACGACAGAAAGGTTATGCGGACAATAGGCGAAGAAAGTTGACCTTCGAAGTAGGAGACTTCGTGTACCTTAAGGTATCGCCTATCCGTGGCCAACGGCGTTTCAACGTCAAAGGCAAGTTAGCACCTCGGTACATCGGGCCATTTAAGATTTTGGGCAAGCGAGGAGAGGTAGCTTATCAGCTAGAGCTCCCAACGCACCTCTCCGACGTGCATGACGTGTTTCACGTATCCCAGCTCAAGAAGTGCTTGAGAGTACCAGAAGAACAAGTACCAATGGATGAGCTCGAGCTTCAAGAGGATCTGACCTACGTAGAGCACCCTGTCCAAATTTTGGACGTGAAGGAAAGGGTCACGAGGACCAAAGAGATCCGTTGGTGCAGGTACAGTGGAGCCATCACACGGAAGCCGAAGCTACATGGGAGCATGAGGAAGACATCAAGGCAGAATTCCCTCACCTATTCTCTACTCCATCGAATCTCGAGGGCGAGATTCAGTTTAAGGGGGGTAGGTTTGTAACACCCTGAATTTCATATTCATGCATTGCATATAGAAAAACATTAAAAAAGAAATAGAAATGGGAAGGAATCATAAAAATGGGAGAAAGGTAGCTGAAAAGAGCCAATTCCAATTCGCCGAAGAGCGTCGTCGACACTTCCCGCAGCCTGCTGGCCACGTGGCGCCTACGGAGCTCATCCCTGCGGAGGGGGGTGAGGTCCGGACCTGCTGGCCACGTGGCAGGCTCGGAGCTCGCCTCTGAGGAAGGGGCGAGGTCCGGCCCCGCTGGACACGTGTCGCCTTCGGAGCTAGTGTAACACCCCAAAATCTGTTAAGAAGGGAATTTAAAAATTTTTGGACGTATTGCATGTGGTGCAGAAATTCAAATTCAAATTGGAATTCAATTTCAAATCAAAACAGGAAAGAAAAGGAAAAAGAAAAAGAAAAAGAAAACCCAACCGGTCAGTGGGCCGAAACCCACCAGCCGGCCACCATTTCGCCGCGCCAGCCCACAACCGCGTGCCCTCTCTCCCTCTCACTGACACGCAGGGCCCATGTGTCATCCCTCACCTCCCGCTCGCGCCAACCACCCGGACTCTTCCCCGCGCCCGATCGCAACCAACCCCGGAAACCCGCGTACCCAGCCCGAATTTTGGTCCCGGACATCTCCAGCTCGATCCCAACAGACCGCCGCCCTCCCTCGTCTATATAAACGCCGGCATCGCCTTGTTTTTCCCCCCGATCGGCTGTTTTTCCTCCCTGTGAGAACCGAAGCTTCTCTTGCCGTTTTCCTTCGATCCTAGCTTGGATTTCTTGATCTAACGCGCTGATCATGTTCCACCGCCTCCGGGGAATCTCGCAGGTGAAGGAAATCCGGTGTTTTGCGCTCTAGACACAGCTCCGACGAGCACCGCCGCGTTTTCACCTCGGACCTCGTCGCCGACCGCCTTCCAGGGCCTCCGAGCTCAAGAAAAACCCCGAGGTGAGATCCCCGACCTCCCCTCTACAGTTCTATGCCATGAAATCCAAGTTTTAGGAAGTATAGACGAAAATCCACGGATCTCCGGCGAGATCGCCGCCTCCCGCCGCCGCGCGCCGCCGGGCAGCACGGGCTGGCTCCGGCCAGGGCGACGTGGCCCCTTGTGCGCCGTCTATTTTAAATCGCACGGTAGAATCAAAACCCGCGCGTATCGGTTCGGCGATCTAATCTGAGTCGTTTATTTTCAATCGGACGGTCCACATCAGCCCCACGTTATAAAGGCCAGGATTCTTACGCGCTACCCCCTGGGGATATCGGAAAACATGAGCTAGCCCCGGAAACTTCTGATCTAGCCCCTGGAACTTCAGAAATTCGTGTAAATTCATTTAAAAATCAGTTTTAGCCCCTGGACTTAATAAAAAATAGCAAAACCCCACTGTTATGTGTAGTTAGACCCCTGGAAATTCGTAAAATAGTAAATTAGACCCTGTAGTAGGGTGGATTTACCTTTTTGACCCTATATGATATTAAATTCAGAAATTTGAATATGTGACTAGGATTTAAATTTTGAAAGGTAAGGCAAACATATGTACAAGTTCAAATTTAAACTCTCCTAGCACTTGGAAAACTTTAGAATGAACTAAGAATAGATTTTTGGTTGAAATGAATCTGTCTAATTGTTGTTCATATTTATTAGTTCTAGAAATACCTTTTAAGGCTAGGAAATAATTCTGAAAACTGATAAAATAAATTTAAATTATCTCACATCAGAGGAGAAGTTTAAAAATATATATTTTAATATTTTGGAACAGAACCTATTCTGTTTAGAAGATATGTCCTACTATTTAATATTAAAACTCACTTTTAGGCATAGAAGATAAATCTGAAAATATAGGAAAATAGGTATGCATAATTAGAAAATGATAAATGAAGTCTCCAAATTCAAAAAAAACTTCAGTTTAGGATTTGGTAGAAGATCTGAAAACATATTTGGAATAGGAAAATACCTTTTATACAAACTTTGTGGTTAAGAAGTGTTATAATTGAATATAAAGAATTTGTTCAAATTGGAACTTCATATATAGTGTGCAAATAGAAATCTGAACATAGAAGTTAGAAGTAATATACCTATGTTTAAAGGTGAATGTAGGACAAAAATCAACACATGTAGAGTAACCACAACACTTAGAAATGTGAATGACTTTCATAGGTGTGTATGTGTGGTTTGTATGAAGTGAAAGCGTGAACTATGTCTTATGGATTGTGTTTTCTTTTGCTATGTGTATTGGCATGAGTAGAACCTGCCCCAGAGCAAGTTCTCCCCTTCCAAGACCAAGACTTTCCATTCCCAGAGCAGCAGGAAAAAGGCAAGTGTCCTTGACAACTTTGATCCTATACTAGGATGTGTAGTTAGAATTTAATTTGTATTGTCAATTTGGAATATGATACCCAAGCTAGGAAGTTTCCCTAGATTTTCATTATCTTATATCCTTGTAGCCTGGGTTGGGACTTATTTTATTATGTCATTCATTCATATTACTTATGCTTAGCCATGCTTAGAATGGGATAAGTGGGATATGAGATCATAAACTTATTTACCTTACTCTTGAATGAGATATTATGAGTTATGTAGAGGTAGGGATCGAGGCAAGTTGGATGATTTGGTTGGTGCTGTGTGCACGAGACTCGGGTTTGTGTTTAGTGCTTGCCTGGATCCTAAGGACCGGTTCATGGAGCATGTAACCTGGTTTTACCGTGCCAACCACATGCTGAGATGGGGCAGCATGGCCAATTAATTAGGTGTATCTCCGGCGTAGTATGGGTGTTTGGATGGTGCGGGGAATAGGTGTCAGCTGGACTACCATATGAACCGCAAGGCTCAAGAGGGGGCCACTGCAGCGAGGTTGGAGCCTCTTGTATGCTGTTAGGGGTGAAACCTCAGTGGGCCCACGCTCGTCGGGAATCCCTTTGTAAAGGCTTCGTAGTGATCTCCTGGCTACACACCTGGGAAGTGTGAATGTGGTTCGTGGCCACTGGCATAATGGAGGTTCTTTTAGTCCACCCGGCAACGGGGGATGAAATCACTACATGTGGGTACAGTGGTGCAAACTCTGCAGAGTCAAAACTGTCATGACAGCCGTGCTCACGGTCAAGAGCGGCTTGGACTTATTCATGATTAGAGGATTGATGGCTTTGGAAGTTGAGGATGTTAAGCGGGGAGCTTAACATTGGAATTGATGTTATGGTTATTTGATTCTGATGATGGGTTGGGAGATTGGGACCATTTCACCTGTGTAGTAATGTAGGTGCTTAATAAGCTAAGGTGATAGGTATTAATTGCGTAGTGCTTTAACCATGAGTTCAACCTCTCCTTGCTCTGGCCATGCATGACATAACTTTCCCACACTTGCTGAGTACCCACGGTACTCAAACTTGCAGATTTGTTGGTTTAAATTGCTGCTCAGGTCAAGGGGATGATGTGATGTTCAATGACCAAGACATCGGATCCGAAGAAGGATTCGAGGTTCCTGGAGTCCCCCGAGCAACGCCTGTGACGGAGCCCACAAGATTTATTTTCCACTGCTGTTTATTTACATATTATGAACTTATTATCGTCCATCGA
The DNA here is from genome assembly GCA_030760725.1 of Neostapfia colusana. Classification (NCBI taxonomy): domain Eukaryota; kingdom Viridiplantae; phylum Streptophyta; class Magnoliopsida; order Poales; family Poaceae; genus Neostapfia; species Neostapfia colusana. The sequence goes on along the minus strand of JASWHV010000009.1, from coordinate 32,543,064 downwards.
GACGTATGCTTTGTAAGACATATTTATATTCGACACCTGGCTTGTAATAAATGATGCTTCACTATTTGTCATCACATGTATGAGAGAATGATCCTGGCATACATATGATATTCACTCGGTTGTTCTTTGGGACAAACCGGGTGTGACAGAAGTGGTATCAGAGCCAAGGTTGCCCGTAGGAACGTGGACCTTGGTAGAACTGGACGTAGTTAAGGACCTTATTGTGGCGGACCGGAATCCACCCATCCAGGATCGCAGAGGGTGGTGCCGCACGATGCGACACCTGACAGCACACGTCATAAGAACACATTATATTACATGGGAAAACAACTGAACTGTACAAAGTAGTACAAACTCCAGTTACAAAATATTATTTATCTTACACAGCGGAAGTATACACTATACAACTCACGCCTGCCTATCTAGCAAAAGTCGGCTGCCCAGCCCTAGGGCAACCCACACTAGCTGCACTCTTCAGCTCAGCGCGGCGTGTATGGCTCCCACTCAGCCGTGGTCCCCGACGGAGGGTAACCCTCGCCGGTGGACTCATACTCCGAGTCCGTGGGTGGCTCCTCACCTGAAAAACACTTAAGCAGCAACCGTGAGCACGAAGGCTCAGCTAGGCTTAACCGACTCGCCTAAGCATGAAACTCTACATGAGGTGTACCATGACAAAGGATAGCAATGTTGCAGCAAATGGACACGCCTACAAGTTCATCCTTAGTTCATCTTTTAGCAACAAGTTAACAGTTCATGAAGCTGAAATTTAGTGAGCAATATTTGTTGGCACACATGTAGCAATACAATTATATCATAACAGTAATATTGAATCATAGCCTTTCATTCATTAGTCTATGTTACGATGCAATGAACAAGCGGTACTCGTCACCGTGAGGGACGGCGAATCGACTCGATATACACCTGCAGGGAAACCCAAAGAGCACGTCACGTACGCCCACCCGTGGAGCTGCACAGCATGCTCACTCGATGTCGTACGGGACAACCTTTCACCCAACAGCCCAAACGTCGAACCGGTCGCACCGAAACGAGCAGGAGGTTCCCCACAAAGAGCATCTCTCTATGCCCGTTGGCAGATTTCGACCTTGCTGCCCTCAGCCTACACCTATAAATCGGTGTGTTATGCCTCGACGCCCGGAGGTTTAGGCTACATCGGTTTATCGGGGCCCATATATCCGATATGCCTTCGGTACGTTCAATACTTGTTCAGCAGGGCCGCACACGGATCGGTCCTCAATCGACACGGGCAGGGCTGCGCACACAAGACTTCCTCTTGCTGCGCCCTAGCCCCTGCCTAGTCTCATTTTCATTACTAAAGTGATCTCCCGTCACTCGAACCAAACCCGTGTGTCCCAACCTATCTCACGAGTAGATTCCAACTACTCGACTTGTACCGAAGTCCTATGAATTATTAAGCATAGACTGTCTACTCGAGATCTTAGACACTACCCTCACTCTTATGGAAAGATTCTGGTCATGCAAGTGGGGTTCCATCCATCATATACCTAATGCACAATCATACTTCACACTATATATGTAAAAAAAGTAAAACTTTATAAAAGAGTTAATGCAAACCGGGGCTTGCCTTGTTGCTGCTGGTCAGGGGTTAGTTCTTCGTCCGGAAGAAGGAAGTCCAGCACTTCCGGAGTCTCTTCTTCAGCGACTACACGTATAATGAAATACAACATGTAAATTTAAATGCAATGTGTAAACTTGACTACTTAATTACTAATAACTCTAGCTAGCCCTCCCATTTGGTTCTGAAATTTTTGTGGTGGCTTGGTAGGGTCCTAACCAGAGTCTTGACCAAGTTTCATTTCAAACAAAATTCATTTGAACCTTGTACAAATAAAAGCCCATTTGGTCCATATTTGAGCCTCTAATTAATTCCATGGTTTTTCATGGCTCCAACCATTACTTTCTGGAAACTAGAATTTAGGATGGTTCTAATGGAGTTGGTTTCATGTCATTTGAAGAGTTCTACTGAAAGTTATGCCCAGATTAAGATTGGAGAAAATCTGAAAAATGTTGCTGTACATTTTTCTATTTTCTCTGGGCAGTTCCCTTAATCACCCAATTAGGGTAAGTAAATGAACTTGTATGAGTCTGAAAATTTTACTGGGATTCAGGGATTTTCCAATGAACCTCTCAGCCAAATTTAAGAATTTTTCATAAAGTAGTTCTCCAGATAAAATTCCCAACAATTTAAATTTTAGGGATTTAATTCTGGAAAACTATTCACTTTCCTGAGCTGAATTTGGTACTGCTGGAAAGTACTCAGAATTCTGAGTTCAGCAAAATTTGGTTCATCGAATTTGGAGTTTCCTAGCAAAAGTTCTATGCATTTGAAGTTTGAACTAAAACTGGAAATTCCAAAAATGTTTAAATCCTACGGGTGGGACCCACTCCTCGAGCCGGCCCACTCCCAGGGTTTTACCCACACTGCCGCACCGAATCCCGGCCGCAAACAGATCCCCGCGCGAGATCAGAGGCTGACCGGTGGACCCGGCCCCCTCTTCGTCTACCTCGCGCTCTCCCGCAGCTCCCGCGGCGGCGCTTCGCCGGAGAGCTCGCCGCCGGGCGTTTCACCGCCCGACCTTCGACGAAACTTGCCGCCTGTGCCTAACTCGACTCGGAGAACACGCTGGTGCCCTCACCGGAGATCGGCAATGGCCGGAACTATGCCCGCGACGGTGACAGAGCTTCCCTCTACTCCGGCGACGTCGCCCGGGCTACTCCGGGCCTTATTTCTCAAGCGGTTTGCTCTGGCCATGGAAATGGCCGGAACTAGGACCTCACCGTCGACCTAGGCCCGATATCGGCTGTTGCTCGAAAAACTTGGATATCAGCGCAAAGACTCGACGGTTTTCGATGGTTTTGGATCCTAGGTGGCCGTGGGGACGTGTAGAACATGTGCTCGGCTGGGTTTACGCCGTGCAGGACCGATCGCGGCGAATTTCAGCATGTCTGCTCACTCGTTTTTGTCGAACACCGAGGACTAGACGGGGAAATACTCCCCCTACAGAGCATGGAAGAGGGTAGGGTCTTCACCGTGAGTTCGAGCAGTCCCCGGCGCGTATCTTTGCTGTTGAGCTCCGGTTGCGAGGTCGCCTGGATCAACGGCACGACGAGGAGCCGAGGGGAGCGGCTGGTGCCGTTTTTCGTTTCGGTTGGGAACGGGCAGAGCGGAGGAGATGAGGCCGGCTCACGTTGGCTGGGGACTTTAACCGCGTCGGGCACGCATGCGCTCGGTCGCCTAGCAGGAGGTGGCGAGGTGAGGTGGTCGGACGCCTGTGCTGTCCGCAGCTGGCGCGCTGCCTCGGCTGAGAGCGGGAAAATCAGTGGAAAACTTCTCTGTTAAGTCTACTGATAGGTGGGACCTCCCCCCCAATTCTTTTTCCAAATTTTCTCAATTCTGGGGTGCCAAAATATCCTCAGCTACTCACAATTTAATGTGAGACTTAGTCACCAAGTCTTTGTTTGAATTTGAATTCTCAAATTTGAACTGTGTTTGGTTAAATTTGCTGCATGTTTAAACTGAAATTCAAATTCAGTTTTGAATTCCTGCAAATTTAGCTCTTGACAAGATGAACTCCAATGAGGATGAAAATTGGTGGGCTTACTCAGAAAAATGTGCTGAGTTTGAATATGAAGCTAACTTTTGAATTTGGGTGATGAAAGTTGCTGCAATTTGAATTTACATTCAAATTGGCCTCTTTTCAAATACCTCTAAAAGTGCCTCAAAAAGTGTTGGATTTACATGAAACTTGGACTGAACCTTCCCAAGACTTTTTAAGTTCTAGGGGTGAGCTCAACCTCTAATGTTCATGTGTAAAAATCCTACTTTGTGAAAGTGAAGGCTTTCCCCTCTAATTACTCTTTTGATGGAGGTTACATGCTCTTCATCATTTTTCACAACATATCCACAACAAAAGTGTGGTGTTGTGAGGTGATAAAAAGTTTTTGCAAGTCCCTTTTTCTTGGGCTTTTACATCCCTCCCCGCTTAAAAGAATCTCGTCCCAAGATTATAAAAGAAGAGATAGTGATGTAATAGGGACTTACCCGTGCTGAGATGCCACGAACTCCGGGTAATTTGAGTGAAGGAATTCCTCGCTCTCCCATGTCGCTTCTTCGGCAGTGTGGTTGCTCCAGAGTATTTTGTAGAACCACAACGTTCTGCTACGTGTGGTTCGGGCTTTCTCATCAAAAATGTCCACCGGATACTCATCATATGTCAAATCCGGTTTCAGCTCGCCGATGTCTTCAGTAGGAACAGCAGCTGTATGCTTTAAACATTTTCGCAGTTGCGAAACATGGAAAACGTCATGGACACCAGCAAGGGACGCCGGTAGCTCCAATCGATACGCCGCTGGTCCGCACTTCTCGGTGATAGCGTAGGGTCCAATGAAACGGGGAGCGAGCTTCCCCTTCACACCGAACCGGTGCACACCCTTCATCGGAGATACGCGGAGGTACACGTGTTCCCCAACATCAAAGTGCAACGGTCTACGCCTCTTATCAGCGTAGCTCTTCTGCCGGGATTGAGCGGCCTTCAAGTTAGCTTGAATCGCCTGAACGCGCTCTTCGGCGTCGTAAACCACATCAACCCCGAATGTGACCCTTTCACCGTACTCGCACCAATTTAATGGGGTGCGGCATTTGCGACCGTAGAGAGCTTCGTAGGGTGCCATCTTGATACTCGCCTGATAGCCGTTGTTGTATGAGAATTCCGCCAACGGTAGGTGATCATCCCAGTTCCTACCATGGTGGATGGCACATGCTCTCAACATGTCTTCTAATACTTGGTTCACCCTCTCTGTTTGCCCATCTGTCTGAGGGTGATAGGCAGAGCTCCTGATCAACTTAGTACCCAATGCAGTGTGTAGCTGCTCCCAAAAGCGAGATACAAATAATGCACCTCGATCAGAGACAATGGTCTTGGGTACCCCGTATAGGCATAGAATCTTTGCTATGTACAGCCCCGCATATTTGCCGGCATTGTAACGTGTATTCACCGGGATGAAGTGAGCCGTCTTGGTTAACCAATCAACGATTACCCATATGGAATCATGCTTGTTGGATGTTAGAGGTAATCCCACAATGAAATCCATGCTCACATCTTCCCATTTCCATGCCGGGATCTTCAGGGGTTGCAACAGCCCTGATTTCGTCATGTGATCAGCTTTCACTCGTCGGCACGTATCACACTCGGATACGTACTTCACTACCTCCCGCTTCATCCGTGTCCACCAAAATTTCTTTTTCAAATCTTTGTACATCTTGTTGCTGCCCGGATGAATGGAGTATTTAGACAAGTGAGCTTCATCGAGTATCTTCTTCCTCAACTCCATATCCCGGGGTACGACTATGCGGTCATTGAACCATAGCGTCCCCTCGTCATCTTTCCGGAAACATTTGATCTCCCCGTTGTCTATCCGTCTCCAGAGATGTGCCATGCCTTTATCATCTTTCTGAGTTGCAATGATGTCCTCCCTGATGGTAGGGATGAGGGCAAGGTTGTACAGTGAACCATAAGGAACCAAGTATAAACTTGGCTCTTCTTCCTCCTCCGGTGTAATGGTGAAGTGATGGACATATTACTTCCGACTCAGCGCGTCGGAAACCACATTCGCCTTGCCGGGGTGGTAATGAATCTCAATTTCATAATCTTTGATCAATTCTAATCACCACCTTTGTCTCATGTTCAGCTCCTTCTGGGTGAAAATATATTTCAAGCTCTTGTGGTCGGTGTAGAGGTGCACCAGATTCCCCAGGAGATAGTGCCTCCACATTTTTAGCGCCAACACCACTGCAGCAAGATCAAGATCATGAGTCGGATAGTGCTGCTCATGGTTCTGAAGTTGGCGTGAGCCATAGGCGACCACACGTCCTTCCTGCATCAACAGGCAGCCAAGCCCAATACCGGACGCGTCACAATACACGTCAAAGGGCTTTGTTGTATCCGGCTGAGCTAAGACCTGGGCTGTGGTGAGATGCTTCACCAATGCTTGGAACGCTCCTTCACACGCCGTGTTCCAAACATATTTCGTCCCTTTCTTCAGCAATTCTGTCATCGGCTTAGCGAGCTTGGAGAAGCTTGGAATGAATCTCCGATAGTATCCCGCTAACCCAAGGAAGCTTCTGACTTCATGGACTGAAGTGGGAGCTTTCCATTTCAGCACTTGCTCTATTTTGCTTGGGTCAACCGCAATGCCTTCAGCTGAGATGATATGTCCCAAGAATGGCACTTGGCTGATCCAAAACTCGCATTTACTGAAATTGGCGTAGAGCTTGTGGTCTCGCAATCGTTGAAGAACAATCCGCAAGTGTTCGGCATGTTCGGCTTCTGTCTTGGAGTAAACCAAGATATCATCGATGAGCACTACCACAAATTTATCCAGCTCCGGCATGAATACCGAGTTCATGAGATACATGAAATGTGCTGGAGCATTTGTGAGACCAAAGGACATGACGAGATATTCATATAATCCGTATCTCGTCGAGAAGGCCGTCTTCGGGATATCCTCTGCCCGGATCTTTATCTGATGATATCCAGAGCGAAGATCCATCTTGGAGAACACACTTGCCCCCACAAGTTGATCAAACAATATGTCGATGCGGGGCAGTGGGTACTTATTCTTGATGGTGACGGCGTTGAGCGGCCGGTAGTCCACACACAGTCTCAGGGTTTCATCCTTCTTCTTTACAAATAGCGCTGAGCATCCCCAAGGCGAGGAACTCGGCCTAATGAAACCCTTGCTCAACAGATCATTGAGCTGTTCTTTTAGTTCAGCCAGCTCATTGGGAGCCATTTTGTATGGTCTCCGTGATATGGGCGTAGTCCCGGGTGCAAGTTCAATCTTGAACTCGACATCCCGTTCAGGTGGCATGCCCGGAAGATCATCCGGGAACACGTCGGGATACTCCCGGACTACGGGGATGTCCTCCAATTTGTGAGCTTCAGTATTGTTGATCACTGAAACTTCACGGACTGGATTATCTAATAAGAGGGACTGCAGACTGTGTAATGGAGAGTTGAGGTGAACCGTCCGTGCTAGAGTTTCCAGGACGGCGCCATGGTAACTTAGCCATGACATTCCCAAGATTGCATCAATCTTCTGCCCCTCAAGGATAATCATAGTGGTGGGATATAGCTTCCCACCTAAGCACAGTGGTGCTTTCGGAACCATCATCGTTGCTGAAATCTTTCCTCCCGGTAAGCAAATCATATAAGAACACTCGGTTGGAAATGCTTCCAGCTGATGCTTAACCACATATGATGCACTTATGAAGTTGTGGGTTGCACCAGAATCAAAAAGTATGATGATGGCTTGATGGTTGAGAGTGAACATACCCTCCAGCACGTTGTCTCCCTCTGGGGCGTCCTCATTGTCGAGGTTGCGGACGCCCCCAGTCCGCTGACCAACCTTCTTCACCGGAGGTTGGCCCCTTGAGCACCGCCCTGGAACTGGGCTTGCCCGCTGCTCTGCTGCCCCTGGGGACAGTCCTTCACGAAGTGGCCCGCCTGGCCACACGTGAAGCAAGTGAAACGGGGCGGTCCCCGGCTGATCGGAGGACGGAAACCCAGGGCGCGTTGTGGCGGTGGAAATGCCCGGGGTACCGTCTGCTGCTGCTGCTGCTGTCTTGGTGGTGGCATCGGCGGACGGAACGGAGGTGACTGAAACGAAAGTCCCCCGAACCGCTGAGGTCGCGCCGGTGGATGCCACTGCTGCCCGGATGGTGTCCGATACACCATACGGTATTTCTGAGGCGCGCCACCACCGCTGCTAGGTGGAGCACTGCGCTTCCTCTGCTCAGCTGCCAACTCCCGCTGAGCATCCTCTTGCATAATCGTGGCATTGACTAGGTCGTTGAATGTGCCGCGATTCCACTGAACGAGATGGGTCTTCATTTTGGGGTGTAACCCCCGATAGAAGTGTTCCCGCTTCTTCTCCTCAGTGGAGATGTAGTCTGACGCATATTGCGCCAGATGGTTGAAGGCACGGGAGTTGTCGTGGGCACTCCTCCCGCCCTGCTTCAGTTCCAAGAATTCTTGGAACTTCCTCTTCATGATCCCGGGAGGGATATGATAGGCGCGGAACGCCTCCCGGAATTCCTCCCATTCCACGACATGGCCAGCCGGACGTGAAGCGACATAGTTCGCCCACCACGCACCAGCTGCACCGTGGAGTTGCTGCGCTGCGAACAAGGTCTTTTGCCGCTCCGTGCATTGGAGCAGCCCGAACTTGGACTCGATAGTCCACAGCCAGTTGTCGGCCTCCAATGGTTCTTCGGCTTTGGTGAACACTGGAGGGTGCGTACTCATGAAATCCGAGTACGACACTTCACAGGGCTCACGAGGCCCTCTGTCTTGATGCCCCCCCACCCGCCTGGGACGTATTCTGCACGATCGTGCGGAGCATGTCGGTCTGCTCCTCACGACCTCTCACCAGTGCCGCTATCACATCCGCTAGAGTAAGCGGAGGCAGCGGTGGTGGCTGCTGCTGCGGGGTGCTGTCGTAGGCCGGTGGCTGTGAGTCATCGCCTCCCCCTTGGCTAGAGCCACCAACCTCGTGCGTGGTCCTAGTGCGAACCATCTGCAACCATACGGCAATAACATCAGTCCCGCAACAGATTGCATGCAGTCCAATAACAATAGGCGTAACAACATAATTACAATAAAAACATGCGATACATCTCGTAAGTAGATAATGTAATAACTTTGCACAAGCTACACCATTACCAGACCAAACACAAGCTAGTTTAATCCAACTTGATGAACCTCCACTTTGGAAGCTCACCATAACTAGGTTTGGTCACTACGAGATATTACTATCGCTTTGTCATCACGTATACCACCCTTAGGGTACAACACCCTCTCCAATGAGTTCAACTGCAATTCTTCTGTCAGAATGACCCGTTTCTACCTATTCTAAGTTTTGATCTGGTTCTGGAATTTTCATGACTCAAGTTGAATACGAAAGTTGAAGTTAACTTCAGTATCTTTCCAACGAGTACTCATTTGCCCACAGATCAGCTCTGGTTAAAAAGTTATGGTAATTCAAAGTCAGCAGAATTTCTGGAAGAATTTTAACAGCACCTTCCTTGGAAAGTTGCTGTTTTCAACTTTGATTTCCACTGAATTCTGTGCTGAAATTTCAGGAACTTTGAATTGAAAAGATGTAACACATCTTCTAACCTTTCTAAAAATGTATCATATGAGAATTTTTATTTTTCTACTGGGAGTTATGTTTGAAAAACAGAACAGTTGAAAGAATGTTTTACTCTGTCCTGGTTCTGTACAGTTTACATTCCACTGGGATTTCAGCCATCTTAAGGTGTGTTTCAACTCTGGAAGTCTACAACAAAGTTGTAGGGTACTCAAATACCTTTCCATAACTATATACCACACCTCCCTGGGCTAAAAGACCTGTGAGTTATGCTCTGTTGAAGATCAGCAACTTGCTGCCCAAAACAGAGCACTCTGTTTTTGAGTCTTTTGGAACTACACTCATCAATTATCACTTTTCTACCCAACCAGAGTCCTAGATGTTGATCCTAGTGATTTTAATTCCTTGTTATCATTATTTTCATGCATATGCCTATAATATCTCGATACTACGTTCCTCACAAAAGAAAATCCTAACCAGATTCTACCGGCATATACGTCTCAAGTGTGACACTAAACAGTCTCTCGCACACGTTTGCTACACGGATACATACGTGGTTAGTACCTGCAGAAGACCACACAATAATGGTGCACTCCAGGGTTGTTTTCACTTCAGGCAGTTCCATATTTGAAATTAAATACAAACGCCTGTATCATTGTCATACGGCCGTCCTTGAGTTAGGTCACGTCTCAAGGTACGTGATCGTGTTTCAACACCACACAACGGGGAACCCGAGTATGTCATGAACGGGTCGTCACGGTTGGGAATGTTATCAACCCAACGGATACCACCTACTGCCCTGCAGGGCACGCCGATGGCAAGCGCTGCGTATGTCCCCCTGGGCTACTTCCAGACGAACACACTCTCGTGTTACTGACCACATGATGGGGTCTCCACTTACTTGCCTAATGCACGCTAGGGATCAGCGTTTCATATGAACTCAGGAACATGAAGAGTCCAAGAGTTTCATATTGACGTCTCACACCAAGCTGTGAGACAAATCCCTGAACCACGTTCCTCGTCAGGGGAGCTAACCGAAATTGAACCGCTTTCGGTGGCGTTCCTTACCATGCTTACCAGAGCGTTGGTGTGTCGTTACATAATTGAAATTCAGAATTAAAACACATAGGTTAGTCTTTGCCACTTTAAATAACTATGCTAATATAGTCCTTACTTGGGCAACTACCGAATCCTCAACGTATACCTAAGTCTTTCCCGTAATACAGTCCTTAAGTATTGTGCTATCCCCAGTGCAGCTCTGATACCAGGCTGTGGCGGACCAGAATCCGCCCATCCAGGATCGCAGAGGGTGGTGCCGCACGATGCGACACCTGACAGCACACGTCATAAGAACACATTATATTACATGGGAAAACAACTGAACTGTACAAAGTAGTACAAACTCCAGTTACAAAATATTATTTATCTTACACAGCGGAAGTCTACACTATACAACTCACGCCCGCCTATCTAGCAAAAGTCGGCTGCCCAGCCCTAGGGCAACCCACACTAGCTGCACTCTTCAGCTCAGCGCGGCGTGTACGGCTCCCACTCAGCCGTGGTCCCCGACGGAGGGTAACCCTCGCCGGTGGACTCGTACTCCGAGTCCGTGGGTGGCTCCTCACCTGAAAAACACTTAAGCAGCAACCGTGAGCACAAAGGCTCAGCAAGGCTTAACCGACTCACCTAAGCATGAAACTCTACATGAGGTGTACCATGACATAGGATAGCAATGTTGCAGCAAATGGACACGCCTACAAGTTCATCCTTAGTTCATCTTTTAGCAACAAGTTAACAGTTCATGAAGCTGAAATTTAGTGAGCAATATTTGGTGGCACACATGTAGCAATACAATTATATCATAACAGCAATATTGAATCATAGCCTTTCATTCATTAGTCTATGTTACGACGCAGTGAACAAGTGGTACTCGTCACCGCGAGGGACGATGAATCGACTCGATATACACCTGCAGGGAAACCCAAAGAGCACGTCACGTACGCCCACCCGTGGAGCTGCACAGCATGCTCACTCGATTTCGTACGGGACAACCTTTCACCCAACAGCCCAAACATCGAACCGGTCACACCGAAACGAGCAGGAGGTTCCCCGCACGGAGCATCTCTCTATGCCCGTTGGCAGATTTCCACCTTGCTGCCCTCAGCCTACACCTATAAATCGGTGCAGTATGCCTCGACGCCCAGAGGTTTAGGCTACATCGGTTTATCGGGGCCCATATATCCGATATGCCTTCGGTACGTTCAATACTTGTTCAGCAGGGCCGCACACGGATCGGTCCTCAATCGACACGGGCAGGGATGCGCACACAAGACTTCCTCTTGCTGCGCCCTAGCCCCTGCCTAGTCTCATTTTCATTACTAAAGTGATCTCCCGTCACTCGAACCAAACCCGTGTGTCCCAACCTATCTCACGAGTAGATTCCAACTACTCGACTTGTACCGAAGTCCTATGAATTATTAAGCATAGCCTGTCTACTCGAGATCTTAGACACTACCCTCACTGTTATGGAAAGATTCTGGTCATGCAAGTGGGGTTCCATCCATCCTATACCTAATGCACAATCATACTTCACACTATATATGTAAACAAAGTAAAACTTTATAAAAGAGTTAATGCAAACCGGGGCTTGCCTTGTTGCTGCTGGTTAGGGGTTAGTTCTTCGTCCGGAAGAAGGAAGTCCAGCACTTCCGGAGTCTCTTCTTCAGCGACTACATGTTTAATGAAATACAACATGTAAATTTAAATGCAATGTGTAAACTTGACTACTTAATTACTAATAACTCTAGCTAGCCCTCCCCTTTGGTTCTGAAATTTTTGTGGTGGCTTGGTAGGGTCCTAACCAGAGTCTTGACCAAGTTTCATTTGAAACAAAATTCATTTGAACCTTGTACAAATAAAAGCCCATTTGGTTCATATTTGAGCCTCTAATTAATTCCAGGGTTTTTCATGGCTCCAACCATTACTTTCTGGAAACTAGAATTTAGGATGGTTCTAATGGAGTTGGTTTCATGTCATTTGAAGAGTTCTACTAAAAGTTATGCCCTGATTAAGATTGGAGAAAATCTGAAAAATGTTTCTGTACATTTTTCTATTTTCTCAGGGCAGTTCTTTTAATCACCCCATTAGGGTAAATAAATAAACTTGGATGAGTTTGAAAATTTTACTGGGATTCAGGGATTTTCCAATGAACCTCTCAGCCAAATTTCAGAATTTTTCATAAAGTAGTTCTCCAGATAAAATTCCCAACAGTTTAAAATTTAGGGATTTAATTCTGGAAAACTATTCACTTTCCTGAGCTGAATTTTGTATTCCTGGAAAGTACTCAGAATTCTGAGTTCAGCAAAATTTGGTTCATCAAATTTGGAGTTTCCTAGCAAAAGTTCTATGCATTTGAAGTTTGAACTAAAACTGGAAATTCCAAAAAATGTTTAAATCCTGCGGGTGGGATCCACTCCTCGAGCCGGCCCACTCAGAATGCGACCACACCGCGGCCCACGGGGTTTTACCCGTGATGCCGCACCGAATCCCGGCTGCAAACCGATCCCCGCGCGAGATCAGAGGCTGAACGGTGGACCCGGCCCCCCTTCATCTACCTCGCACTCTCCCGCAGCTCCCGCGGCGGCGCTTCGCCGGAGCGCTCGCCGCCGGGCGTTTCAATGCCCGACCTTCGACGAAACATGCCGCCTGTGCCTAACTCGACTCGGAGAACACGCTGGTGCCCTCACCGGAGCTCGGCAATGGCCGGAACTATGCCCGCGACGATGACAGAGCTTCCCTCTACTCCGGCGACGTCGCCCGGGCTACTCCGGGCCTTATTTCTCAAGCGGTTTGCTCCTACAGCTAAGCCGTGGCATGCTGCGCACGAATATGAGCTCGGTTGGCCATGGAAATGGCCAGAACTAGGACCTCAGCGTCGACCTAGGCCCGATATCGGCTGTTGCTCGAAAAACTTGGATATCAGCGCAAAGACTCGACGGTTTCGATTGTTTTGGATCCTAGGTGGCTGTGGGGACGTGTAGAACATGTGTTCGGCTGGGTTTACGCCGTGCAGGACCGATCGCCGCGAATTTCAGCATGTCTGCTCACTCGTTTTTGTCGAACACCGAGGACTAGACGGGGAAATACTCCCCCTACAGAGCATGGAAGAGGGTAGGGTCTTCACCGTGAGTTCGAGCAGTCCCCGGCGCGTATCTTTGCTGTTGAGCTCCGGTCGCGAGGTCGCCTGGATCAACGGCACGACGAGGAGCCGAGGGGAGCGGCTGGTTCCGTTTTTCATTTCGGGTGGGAACAGGCAGAGCGGAGGAGATGAGGCCGGCTCACGTGGGCTGGGGACTTTAACCGCGTCGGGCACGCGTGCGCTCGGTCGCCTAGCAGGAGGTGGCGAGGTGAGGCGGTCGGACGCCGGTGCTGTCCGCAGCTGGCGCGCTGCCTCGGCTGAGAGAAAGAAAATCAGTGGAAAACTTCTCTGTTAAGTCTACTGACAGGTGGGACCTCCCCCCCCCCCTAATTCTTTTTCCAAATTTTCTCAATTCTGGGGTGCCAAAATATCCTCAGCTACTCACAATTTAGTGTGAGACTTAGTCACCAAGTCTTTGTTTGAATTTGAATTCTCAAATTTGAACTGTGTTTGGCTAAATTTGCTGCATGTTTAAACTGAAATTCAAATTCAGTTTTGAATTCTTGCAAATTTAGCTCTTGACAAGATGAACTCCAATGAGGATGAAAATTGGTGGGCTTACTCAGAAAAATGTGCTGAGTTTGAATATGAAGCTAACTTTTGAATTTCGGTGATGAAAGTTGCTGCAATTTGAATTTATATTCAAATTGGCCTCTTTTTCAAATACCTCTAAAAGTGCCTCAAAAAGTGTTGGATTTACATGAAACTTTGACTGAACCTTCCCAAGACTTTTTAAGTTCTAGGGGTGAGCTCAACCTCTCATGTTCATGTGAAAAAATCCTACTTTGTGAAAGTGAAGGCTTTCCCCTCTAATTACTATTTTGATGGAGGTTACTTGCTCTTCATCATTTTTCACAACATATCCACAACAAAAGTGTGGTGTTGTGAGGTGATAAAAAGTTTTTGCATGTCCCTTTTTCTTTGGCTTTTACACTTATTTTCTTAAAAACTATTTTACAAAAGTGTGGGTCGAAGGTGTTATTTAATTGGGTCACTTTATTCATCTTACCCCAACTTTTATTCAAAATACAATTTTTTTAAACCCTTATCTAACTTAATTTTAAATGCTTTATGTTTTAGATGGTTCGCATGATCCGCACTGCTCGCAAGTCCACCGGAGGGAGAGTTCCTGTAGTTGCCCTTGCCCTGAGAGAGGAGAATCATCCGGTGACGTACCACTCCTACGGATTGGCAGTAGGAGGCTTGTTGCGCTGTCTTCGGCGTATGCTCCAAGCCGCCGGCAATACGGGCAAGCTAATCATACACTACAGCTCCACCCGGACTATCCGTGAGAAGCGGGAAGAATGGAGTTCAGAAATGAGGATTGTCCACAAAAATCAGATGCTCAAGATCCACCGCTCTCCAGCTTGTCGAGCAACACAGGTCGATGCAGAGAAGGATGTCACCTGGGAGGCCATCACCTTCCATAGTTACATCTACCATTTCCACCTGGACAGGACTGAGTACATGTATGTCCTCCAGCGTGAGAGTGGTACAGCGGAGTACAAGTACCCGCCAGTGCAGCAGGGGACTTCCCATGAGCACATGGACCTGTGCTTGGAGAATGCTGCTATGCTCAGCACTCGACTGCAGGAGTGTCAGCAGGAGCTTCAGGATGTTCGTGACACCCTGAAGGAGACCGAGGCATTGTTTCGAGCCAGCTTGAGGGTGAGAGAAAGAGGAGATGGGAATGAACTGTGTGTCACCGTGAATGACACATGGACTCCTGACTCCCAGATCGCCAGGCGAGCAGGCGTCGCCGCACTTCTCCACCAGCAGCTTCCCCACCCAAAGCGGAGTCAGAGGGCAGCCGCAATAATGAGGAAGATCCCGAGGAGCCAGCTCAGTGATACGAGTCGTGTAGAGTCTCTTCCCTTAGTTCAGCAAGTTATCGAGTAGTCGAGTCAACACCTTAGTTAATTGTGTGTTAATGTTTGGTGTGTGAAGTGAGTTGTGGACGCCATGGGCATTTGTCCACAACCTCGTCTTTTGGTTGCTTTGCCTTGATGTGTGAACCCCTATGAATTAAGAGTGCATTTTGTGAGACCTATGTGTGCTGAATACATTGGCAATTAGGATAAAAGTTAGCATTAACATTCAAAGTTTTGAATATTGCCAAAACATTCTTCTGTGGCAAGGTCCGACAAGTTCTTTGTTAGGTCCGCCAAGTGTTGGCAAGGTCCGATGCAAGGTCCGGAGAGCTCCTGCAAGGTCTGGAGAGCTTCTGTGAGGTCCGGAGCTTGTTTTTAGGGAGCTCCCGTGAAGTTCAACTCGTAGAACTGCAGCGTCTTGTTTTTGCTTTTAACTCGCAATGTTTCAAACTTGCTTTATGGGAAGGTTTGCTTAGTATTAATTTGCTAAGTTTTTGTTGTGTTTTGGTGGTTATGGCTGTTACCATTTGATATGGTTTGCAACATGCTTATGTGACTTGCTCATGTAAGGTGTTGTGGTTTTCGAATTAACGTGAGTCAAGTCGAGGACTTGTGCTCGGAAGAATTGGTTGTTTATTCATGTGCAGGTGTTGCTTGAGTTCAAGACATGGCTGGTGATGGGATCCTTGGACTAGTCTCAGGGAGGAGATGAGGTTCCAACAACCAAGTTCGGGAGGAGCTGTGGTTGAGTTGATCGGGAGGACGCGCAGCATGTTTGGATCAAGGGCAGTGCATATGAAGGTTGCGTGTACGTCGTTGGAAGGTGTTTGCACGTGTGCAAGGAGTGCATGGACGTGGCAACATTGTTCCAAGGCGTGATGAAGAGAAGTGGACGTAAAAAATTGGTCGGAAAGGTCCAACCGGCTGGATTGCGTACTCAGGCTGAGGCTGAGTCGGATATGGCTCAAATATGGAAGATTTGAGTTGGTTATGATAGGATTTCATGCAGGGCACGAAGTTGAGTTGTTTTAGGAATGTTTAGGACGTTCCTAAGGTGTTTGGAAGTCTCACGATTGCTTGTATCTGCGAATAGGAGAGTCCAGAGCAGTTATGGTAAGTTAGGATACGAGTCCAATTAGGAGTAGGAGTCCTAGATTGGATTGATTAGCCTGAGGGCTGGCTATAAAAGCAAGGGAGGCCAGAGCTCTCGTGGGTAGAGAACTTTGGGCTGTTCCTCTTGTGTTTCTATTGAACAAAGTTCATAGTTTCGAGGAGCTTTTGTGCCTTGTTCGTCCGACTTGTTTTTCGTCAAGTCTTTCTCGCCGAGTTTCTGGACAGACCGACGTTGCTTCGGTGTTTCGTTCATAACTCGAGTTTACAGATCCGATTGACGTGATTCTTTTTGGGTTGTCTTCACAACTCAATTATCTACCATCTGTGAAATTTTCACGAGCTTCAGATCTGTAGTTTTTGAGATACACGAAATTCTTTGCAGCGTTGCAGATCTGTTTTATATCGGGTAGAACAGATTGATCTCCGTTTAATGTTTTGATCGTATCTCAAGTTTTACTTCGTGTTTTCAAGAGATTCTTGTTGCATTAGATCCGTGACTTGATTATCTACCTCTCTACTTGATTTGTCACGGTTGAACACGTTTGAAAACACTTGCACACACGGTTTCTTTAACCGATTGATTTTTGCTGAGGGGTTTTGTTGTTTCCGCTGCGAAAAGTTTTAATCTACCATTCACCCCCTCTTGTAGCTTTTCACGTGCTCTTCAATCCTACAATTGGTATCAGAGCCAAGGTGCTCTAATCTTTGTGATTTGCACGTGTTTTGACTAATCATCATGGAGAAGTACTCCGCAAAACCTTGTGTGTTCAATGGCATCGATTTTCAGGTTTGGAAGGCGCGGATGGAGGCCTACATACAGGCGCAAGGCTTCGCCATATGGGAAAAGGTCTACCGGAACTTCGATGTACCACCCAACGATCAAGTTACGGCTGCGAACATGGGAGATGTTGACAACAACAACAAGGCTCGCAACTTGATCATCCAAGGATTGACTCAAAGCGACTTCGACCATGTTGCACACCTCCAATCTGCATATGATGTTTGGGAAGCACTTTGTGACTACCATGAAGGATCCAATACGATAAAGGAGGTAAGGCAAGATTCAAGAAAGAATACATGCGTTTTGAGATGCAACCCGGTGAGTCAATTGACGACCTTTTTGCTCGCTTTAATAAAATTCTCAGCAACTTGCGTAGTGTCAATGTTAACTTTTCATATGCTGAAAATGCTAGACAATTGATAGGAGCATTAGATATGTCAATTTGGGAGATGAAAGTTACATCTATTCATGAATCTACTGTCATGATTTCTCTTACTTTAGACGTGCTTTATTCTCAATTGAAAACTCATGAAATTGACATCATCGCACGTAAAAACCCCAACAAGTATATTGCATTTGTTTCGCAACGTGACATGTCTAGTTCTATTCAATCATCATCTAGTGGTGCACTCTCTTTGCTGTCGTCTCTAACCCTTGAACAGATTGAAGAGTTTCCAGAGGAGGAGCTTGCACTCATCTCTACTCGGTTCTCAAAAGCATTGCAAAATGTGAGAACTAGAAGGAGAGGAAGCTCCGGACCTCAACGATGTTTTGAATGTGGTAAGACAGGACATTTTCGTACGGAGTGCCCTAACCTTTCAGGTCCGACTTCACGTGAAGAAAAGCAAACAAGGCCGAAGAAATTGTTTGCAAAGAATAAGAAGAAGAAAGATTTATCAATGCGCAACATAGTGCATAGTATGATCTCTGCACTTCAAGATTTCGGCTCAAGTGATGTGGACACCGGTAGTGATGAAGATGAAGAAGCTATGGCAAATATGTGCTGCATGGCGAGCAAGTCAAGTTCAAGCTCCGAGGAGGCAGAACACAACAGCGATGATGAAGAGGTATGTCCCACTTGCGAAGAAATGTGTGATGCTATTTCTCGTGCCACTGTTATATTAAAGAAAAAGGATAAAAGATTTAGGAACAATGCTGTTAAAATTGAATCACTAGAATCTGAAATTAATCGTTTAAAAACTTTGATTCCTAGTGATGATTCTTGTTCCTCATGTGATTTGATTTATGAACAATTATCCTCTTTAAGAAGTGCACACGCATCTACACTTGATAAACTTGAACTTGAAATTGAAAAGAACAAAGAGCTTGCTGCACTTAATGATAAAAATTTGAAAGATGCTTGTTGTTCTACAATTGATTTGCATTGTTCTTCATGTGATGATCTGAATAAGAAACTAAATGATGCTATGAATCAGATTTCTATTTTGAACAATGCTTTACGTGTGCATGAAGTTAAATATTGTTCAAATTGCAAACTAAAAGGAAAAACTTCATGTGAAAACTGCTTTGATCTGTCCAATAAACTTGATGACATGCATAGGACACTAGATCGGTTTTCTAATGCAAATAAGAACCTAAACTTGCTGCTGAATTCTTCCAAGTCTTGTAATGATAAAACTGGTTTAGGTTTTAATTCTCATGCTCATGCTAAGGCACACCCACATAAAGTTGTAAAGTCATTAGGAAGCGGTTTGATTCAAACAGCTCCTAGACAAAAGAGGTGATTTTCAAATCTGCAGGAGTACTGTCCCATTCGGGTTCTAATAAACGTGTTGCTTGCTCATCTAGACATGATAATAAGGTTATTTTTCATTGTACTACTGTGGTAGAGATTGTCATGTCATGGATTTTTGTTATAGACTAGCTAAACACGATAAGAAACAAAGAATACTTGCTAGATCACATAACAACCAAGCAAAATCTGCTAGACCGAATGTTCGGAGCTTGCAACCTGCTGTAATGAGTCAAAAACTTGCTCCCGGACCTACTGTTTTTTGTGCTACATATAACACATCTTCTAAGTCAGTAGTTGGGAACAAAAAATTTCTATGTTTGTCTCATAAACCTGCTGTACCTTCTCAGCTTTCGCGTGTTATTCCTGCTGGACGTCGTGTGACTCAGTACTGGATTCCTAAAAGTCTTTTAACTAACCCCAGTATTGAGTCATCGACGTATTGTGCTGCTGTGTAGGTTTCACGTTTGAGGAAGGAGAACATTTGGATTGTGGATTCAGGTTGCTCACGCCACATGGCCATTAACAAAGAATGGTTCTCCTCTCTCTCTTTTGTGTCACGTGTAGAAAATGTTACTTTCGCCGATAACACTTCTACTCCCATAACTGCTAAAGGTTTGGTTAGAGTAAACAATCTCTACACTTTGAAAGATGTGGCACTTGTTAAAAATTTGAAATACAACTTGCTTTCGGTTTCACAATTGCTAGATGAAAATCTAGAGGTTAGCTTTGCTAAAAATTGCTGCAAGATTGTAGATTCAAAAGGTGAGCTTTTGTTTAACATGTCTAGGTTTGGAAGAGTTTTTAAAGCTGATTTTGATTTGTCAACTTCTAAGCATTGGTGTCTAGTTGCTAATGATACAAAGGATCTATATTTTTGGCATCGTAGACTTGGTCACATAGGCTTTGATCATCTCACTCGTGTTAGTACTCTCGATCGCATACGTGGGCTGCCGAAGCTTAAAAAGGACAATGATATTGTGTGCCCTTCTTGTAGACATGCTAAGTTTGTTGCAGGTTCACATGCTCCTCTCACAATGACCATGACAGCTGAACCGGGACAACTTTTACATCTTGACACAGTAGGTCCGGCACGTGTTCAATCCTTCGGAGGTAAATGGTATGTGCTTGTGATTGTTGATGATTATTCCAGATATTCTTGGGTTTATTTTATGGCATCTAAGAATGAAGCTTTTAGTCATTTTAGAACTTTATTTCTTAGATAATCTATTAATCACCCAGGATCATTAAAAGCAATTAGAAGTGATAACGGAGCTGAATTTAAAAACCAATCATTTGATCACTTTTGTGCTGAAAATGGAATAGATCATCAATACTCTTCACCCTATGTACCACAACAAAATGGTGTCGTAGAAAGAAAGAACAGGACCTTAGTTGAGATGGCTAGGACTATGCTTGATGAATATCAAACTCCTAGGAAATTTTGGGCTGATGCAATTGCAACCGCTTGTTATGTCTCTAATCGTGTTTTCTTGCGTGCTAAGCTTGGAAAAACCCCATATGAGCTCCGGTTTGGACATAGGCCTAGTGTTACACACTTTAGGGTTTTTGGTTGTAAATGCTTTGTTAAGAAACATGGTAATCTTGATAAATTTGAAGCTAGATCTGTTGATGGCATGTTTCTTGGTTATCCATCTCATACTAGAGGCTACCGTGTGCTTTTACTTGACACTAACAAAATTGTGGAGACTTGTGAGGTTTCTTTTGATGAAGCTAGTCCAAGTACTAGCTCCGATATTGCAGGTCCGGATCCATATCCGCAGGGGGAGAGTATTTTTATTGAAGAAGATGAAGAAGTGGTGCTGCTGCCCGAAAACTCGGAAGTAAATAACGATCAAGCTGCTGATTTTGCACCACAACCAGCACCAACAGTCACTACTGCTGGTTCGGACCTTCCTCAATCAACAAGCTCTCCTAATCAAAGGTCCAAACATGAAGAATAAGGTGCTTGTGAAGTGTCTACTCCCCTCCGAGTACTCAAAAGTCACCCTCCACAACAAATCATAGGAAGCTTGCATGAACGAGTCACTCGGTCCAGGTTTTTGCGATCCAAACTCTCATGCTCATTCTGCTTTTGTTGCTTCTTTTGAACCCAAGGATATATCACACGCACTCACTAATGAATCTTGGATTAATGCCATGCAAGAAGAGTTAGAAAATTTTGAAAGAAATAATGTTTGGAAACTTGTACCTTCACCTCAAGGTCACACATTAATTGGAACTAAATGGGTATTTAAAAATAAGCAAAGTGAGGATGGGGTTGTGGTTAGGAATAAAGCTAGGTTGGTTGTTCAAGGTTTCACTCAAATTGAAGGTCTAGATTTTGATGAAACATTTGCTCCTGTTGCTAGATTAGAAGCTATAAGAATTTTATTAGCATTTGCTGCATCTAAAGGTTTCAAGTTATATCAAATGGATGTTAAAAGTGCTTTTCTTAATGGCTACATAGAGGAGGAGGTTTATGTTAAGCAGCCACCGGGTTTTGAAAATCCAAATTTTCCTAATCGTGTTTACAAACTGTCCAAAACCTTGTACGGTCTAAAACAAGCCCCTAGAGCATGGTATGATAGGTTAAAAACATTCTTACTTGAAAAGGGGTTTACCATGGGCAAGGTTGATAAAACTCTTTTTGTACTTAAGCATGGAATGACTCATTATTCGTTCAAGTGTATGTGGATGATATTATCCTTGGTTGTGCTTCTCATGATCTCGTGTCCAAGTTTTCAGCTATGATGAGTTCAGAATTTGAGATGAGTATGATGGGAGAACTCACATACTTTTTGCTGCTGCAAATCAAGCAAACAAAAGAAAGAACTTTTGTGCATCAAACTAAGTATACAAAGGACCTTCTTAAGCGCTTCACCATGGACAAATGCAAGTCTCTTCGGACACCAATGGGAACAGCAACAACACTTGAACTTGACGAAGATGGTGACCCGGTCGATAAAAAAGAATACAGAAGTATGATTGGATCACTTTTGTATCTCACGGCGTCAAGACCGGACATACAATTCAGCGTATGTCTTTGTGCACGTTTTCAAGCTTCTCCACGTGCTTCACATCGCCAAGCCATCAAAAGGATTCTCAGGTACCTACATGGAACTCAAGAATTTGGCATTTTTCTTCCTTCTTCCTCAACCGTTTCTTTAAAAGCTTTTTTGGATGCTGATTTTGGGAGTTGTAGGATTGATAGGAAAAGTACTTCGGGTGCTTGTCATTTTCTTGGTAGTTCACTTGTTGCTTGGTCCTCTAGAAAACAAAGTTCAGTTGCACAATCCACGGCCGAATCTGAATATGTAGATGCGGCTAGCGCTTGCTCACAAATTCTTTGGATTGTTCAAACACTTAAGGACTATGGGGTTGATTTAGATAGTGTTCCACTGTTTTGTGATAACACTAGTGCAATTTGTATTGCTAAAAACCCCGTGAAACACTCTAGAACTAAGCACATTGACATTAGGTATCACTTTCTTCGTGATAATGTTGAAAAAGGAAACATTGTGCTTCACCATGTAGATACCGAACAACAATTGGTTGATATTTTTACAAAACCTTTGGATTTCACTCGTTTTTGTTTCATTTGTAGTGAAATAGGGGTTATCCATCCTCATGGCTTAAATTGAGGTTGAAACTTTGAAAGTCTATGTGTGAATCTGAAACTAAAATAATATGAGCATAGTATTTCATACATATATGACTTTGTGATTCCTTTTACAGGCTGAAAGTTCTTACTACATTACTCATGTTATACATTTTGTAGTTTTTGCCATGACTAGTAATTGTAATAATTACTTACCCTAAATCTGGTCATGATCGAACTTTCTTGCTGTCTTGAACTTGTTGCGTGCTCACAAGTGCTTTTAATCATAAAAAATTAATCAAGTGATCAGCTCACATGTTGAGTTTTCAAATAAAAAATTGAGAAAAGATCAAGAGAATATGCATGCATCGCACTTCTTCTTTTGAGATTGCTTATCATTGCACTAAGATATGAACTTGGAAGGAATTGTGTATGACTAAAACCATGTCCTTAAGCTTCTGATTGTCAAATGACATAGGCTTGGCTTGGTTGGTTAGAATAAGGCTGATGCGGCATATAATCTCTTGCAAACATCTTATGATCAACTTTGTGCCTTAAATGATTATGAATAATAAAAATGCAGCAACAAGTGTCATATTTTAAGGTTTTGAAATAGTCGAGTAAGGGAGATCATGACTTGCTTAAACTGAAAAATACATTTGATCTCTAGCATGGCTTACACTACTTTATGTATCTCATTGATGTGATAGTGTAAGTAACCTGATAGTATGACTTGGATGAGCTTTGTTTTGTATGTATATGTTATAATATGCTCATAACATTTAAAAATTTCTCTTTTGAACCTTGCTGAATACATTGTCAAAGGGGGAGAAATATGTATAAGGAGAGATTTTTTTTACACTTTGCATATGTTATACACTTTCTTCCTTCTCTGATTTTAAAAAATGGGGAGAAATTAATAAAGGGGGAGAAATGAGTTTTCAAAGCTTTTCAAAACTTTTCATAAGCCAATGTTCGGATTTTAATTGGTGTTGCCAATGCATTCATCAAGGGGGAGATTGTGAGACCTATATGTGCTGAATACATTGGCAATTAGGATAAAAGTTAGCATTAACATTCAAAGTTTTGAATATTGCCAAAACATTCTTCTGTGGCAAGGTCCGACAAGTTCTTTGTTAGGTCCGCCAAGTGTTGGCAAGGTCCGATGCAAGGTCCGGAGAGCTTCTGTGAGGTCCGGAGCTTGTTTTTAGGGAGCTCCCGTGAAGTTCAACTCGTAGAACTGCAGCGTCTTGTTTTTGCTTTTAACTCGCAATGTTTCAAACTTGCTTTATGGGAAGGTTTGCTTAGTATTAATTTGCTAAGTTTTTGGTGTGTTTTGGTGGTTATGGCTGTTATCATTTGATATGGTTTGCAACATGCTTATGTGACGTGCTCATGTAAGGTGTTGTGGTTTTCGAACTAACGTGAGTCAAGTCGAGGACTTGTGCTCGGAAGAATTTGTTGTTTATTCATGTGCAGGTGTTGCTTGAGTTCAAGAAATGGCTGGTGACGGGATCCTTGGACTAGTCTCAGGGAGGAGATGAGGTTCCAACAACCAAGTTCGGGAGGAGCTGTGGTTGAGTTGATCGGGAGGTCGCGCAGCATGTTTGGATCAAGGGCAGTGCATATGAAGGTTGCGTGTACGTCGTTGGAAGGTGTTTGCACGTGTGCAAGGAGTGCATGGACGTGGCAACATTGTTCCAAGGCGTGATGAAGAGAAGTGGACGTAAAGAATTGGTCGGAAAGGTCCAACCGGCTGGATTGCGTACTCAGGCTGAGGCTGAGTCGGATATGGCTCAAATATGGAAGATTTGAGTTGGTTATGATAGGATTTCGTGCTAGGCACGAAGTTGAGTTGTTTTAGGAATGTTTACGACGTTCCTAAGGTGTTTGGAAGTCTCACGATTGCTTGTATCTGCGAATAGGGAGTCCTGAGCAGTTATGGTAAGTTAGGATACGAGTCCAATTAGGAGTAGGAGTCCTAGATTGGATTGATTAGCCTGAGGGCTGGCTATAAAAGCAAGGGAGGCCAGAGCTCTCGTGGGTAGAGAACTTTGGGCTGTTACTCTTGTGTTTCTATTGAACAAAGTTCATAGTTTCGAGGAGCTTTTGTGCCTTGTTCGTCCGACTTGTTTTTCGTCAAGTCTTTCTCGCCGAGTTTCTGGACAGACCGACGTTGCTTTGGTGTTTCGTTCATAACTCGAGTTTTACAGATCCGATTGACGTGATTCTTTTTGGGTTGTCTTCACAACTAAATTATCTATAATCTGTGAAATTTTCACAAACTTCGGATCTGTAGTTTTTGAGATACACGAGTTTCTTTGCAGCGTTGCAGATCTTTTTTATATCGGGTAGAACAGATTGATCTTTGTTTAATGTTTTGATCGTATCTCAAGTTTTACTTCGTGTTTTCAAGTGATTCTTGTTGCATTAGATCCGTGACTTGATTCTATACCTCTCTACATGATTTTTCATGGTTGAACACGTTTGAAAACACTTGCACACATGGTTTCTTTAACCGATTGATTTTTGCTAAGGGGTTTTTGTTGTTTCTGCTGCGAATAGTTTTAATCTACCATTCACCCCCCTCTGGTAGCTTTTCACGTGCTCTTCGATCCTACACATTTATTTTCGCGTGAGACGTGAAACCCTCAGAAAATGTTAATATAATAAGACCTCATGAGTTTAAGTTTAAACAAGCAAATTGGGAATTTAATACGAAATGCTTTAAATTAACATTTGGTTGATCATGATAGATGGCGGGAAGAGGAAAGGGTCGTGGTGCCAACCCCGCCACCAACAACGATGAGGCCGACAATCCTCATCTTTCTGGAGGACAAGACAGGGGTGGTCGCCGTGAAGGAGCTGATCCTATCCACCAGATGCTTGAAAATCAGAATCAACTCATCCAGAGCCTAACTCAAGTGGTGGCCAACTTGCACCAAGCTCCACCCCACAAGCTGCACCATGCCAAACAAGGTTGAGTGAGTTTCTAGGGACTCAACCTCCAAAGTTTGCAAGTGCTGCTGAACCACTGGAGGCAGATGACTGGCTAAAGACCATTGAGAGCAAGATGAGGATCATACAATGCCAAGGGTATGAGAGGGTGCTGTTTGCCTCTCACCAATTGCATGGACCTGCTGCTGATTGGTGGACCGCTTACGTGGCCGCCCATCATGACCCTGAGAACATCACTTGGGAAGAGTTCAAGCGTAGTTTCTGCAACCATTACATACCAAGGGGTGAACTCAAAAACAAGAGAAAGGAGTTCTTGGGGCTGCAGCATGAAAACATGACTGTGAGGGAATACCTCACTAAATTCACCCAACTATCCCGTTATGCACCACGGGACATCGAGACTGATGAGCAGAAACAAGACTGCTTTGTGGAAGGACTTACAGCGGAATGCAGTGTGCAATGTCCTCCAACGAGTATGAAAGATTCCAAAAGATGGTGGACAGAGCATTTATTGTGGAGAGGAAGCTGAAGGCCTTGGAAAATGAAAACAAGAGGAAGGCGGGATGGTCACACCAAGCCTCGGGTAGCAGCACACGCCCACGACTGATGCAACCAACTGCAGGGCAGACGAGCCGTGCTGTGGTGCCCTACTCAGCACCCAGAGGGTACAACCCAAATTTCAGGCCTCCATCAGCACCGGCACAGCCGCAGCGTCAGTTTGTACAGCAGCCTCGTCCCACCTATCAACCTCGACCAGCAGTGCAAGGACCACAGAACCAACCCCAAGACAACAAAGGCCAGGCACCTAAGGTTGGGGTGCAATGCTTCAATTGTGGCGAGGTGGGGCACTACGCTCATAAGTGCCCAAAGAAGAAGCCCGTGCAGCCGCAACAGCAGAATGTGATGCGAGGACGGGTGAACCACGTGACCATGGAGGAGGCACAAGAGGCACCTGACGTGGTAATTGGTAAGTTTCCTGCCAATTTACACATTGCAACCCTGTTGTTCGATTCTGGTGCTACCCACTCGTTCATTGCTCAAGGGTTTGTTAAGAAGCATGATCTAGCAACAACACAAATGAACCATATGCTAGCAGTAAACTCTCCAGGGGGAGAGGTAAGGACAAGACAAGTGTGTCCCAAGGTGAATCTAGATATTAATGGGGTAGTGTTTACTGCAAACCTCATAGTCATAGACTCACAGGGGATAGATATTATTTTGGGTATGGATTGGTTGACCAAACATAAAGGAATCATCAATTGTTCGACAAGAACGGTGGAACTAACTCACCCTAGTGGCACAAGAGTAAAGTTCATAACCATACAAGAGCCTAGGAGGGACATTGAACTGAATCAAGTTGAGGTGGAAGTGGAGGAGATCAGGATCATCAGGGAATATCCAGATGTTTTTCCGGAGGAGTTGCCAGGTATGCCCCCCGATCGTGAAGTGGAATTCGTGATTGAGCTAGTGCCTGGAACAGCTCCGATATACAAGAGACCCTATCGGATGGACTCCAAACAGCTGGAAGAACTCAAGGAACATTTAAGAGAATTGACAGAGAAGGGGTACATTCGTCCTAGTTCCTCACCATGGGGAGCTCCAGTGATATTTGTGCCCAAGAAGGATGGAACCCAAAAAGGTTATGCGTAGACTACCGTGCGTTGAATGAAGTAACCATCAAGAACAAGTACCCATTACCCCGCATTGAAGACTTGTTTGATCAGTTGAGGGGAGCTTGTGTGTTCTCGAAAATTGATCTCAGGTCGGGATACCACCAACTTAAGATAAGACAAACTGATATTCCAAAGACAGCTTTCTTATCTCGGTACGGACTGTATGGATACACCGTCATGCCTTTCGGGCTAACTAATGCCCCGGCATACTTCATGTATCTCATGAACAAGGTATTCATGGAGTATCTGGACAAATTTGTGGTGGTTTTCATTGATAACATTCTCGTCTTCTCCAAAGTTGAAGAACATGAGAGACATTTAAGGTTGGTGTTGCAAAAGCTGAGAGAACACCAACTATATGCCAAGTTGAGCAAGTGTGAATTTTGGCTGAAGAGAGTTCCCTTCTTAGGACATATAATCTCGGAGGGAGGAATCTCCGTAGATCCCACCAAAATCGAGGATGTACAGAAGTGGAAGACCCCTGAGAGTGTCGGGGAAGTTTGAAGCTTCTTGGGATTGGCTGGGTATTATCGACGGTTTATTGAGGGTTTCTCCAAGATCTCGAGACCCCTCACCAAATTGTTAGATAAGGGAAGCACATTCACATGGACACCGCAGTGTGAGACGAGTTTTCAAGAATTAAAGAGAAGATTGACAACAGCCCCAGTGCTAGTTATGCCAGACATGCAGAAGAACTTTTTGGTGTACTGCGATGCCTCTGGACACAGGTTGGGATGTGTTCTCATGCAAGAGGGGCATGTCGTGGCTTATGCCTCCTGGCAGCTACGGAAACACGAGAAGAACTATCCTACACATGACCTAGAGCTAGCCGCAGTGGTACACGCGTTGAAGATTTGGCGGCACTACTTGATGGGGAAGAGGACAGAGATATATACGGATCATAAGAGCATAAAGTATATTTTCACACAGCCAGATCTTAACCTCAGACAAAGGAGATGCTTAGAGCTAATCCACGACTTTGATGTGGGCATCAACTATCATCCTGGGAAAGCGAACGTCGTGGTAGATGCTTTAAGCCGGAAGGTGTAGGTCAATAGGTTGAGCTTGAAGGATATGCCTGCAGAATTGAAGGAAGAGGTTATAAAACTCAATCTATGTCTAGTGAATAGTGGTGAAGCCATTGCCATGGAAGTGGAATCAACATTAGAGCAAGATATACGCAACGGTCAAAAGACTGATGAGAAGATACAAGAAATCAGAGAACTCATCAAGGATAATAAAGCCCCTGGTTTCAGAGAGGATGAACAAGGTACGGTGTGGCACGCGAAAAGAATCTGTGTGCCTGAAGTGAAGGAGATCCGTGAATTGATTTTGAAGGAGGCTCATGATTCCAACTATTCCATTCATCCTGGGAGTACGAAGATGTATCATGACCTCAAGAGCGGGTATTGGTGTTATGGCATGAAGCGGGATGTCGCGGAACATGTTGCCCTATGTGACACATGTCACTTGGTGAAAGCAGAACATCAACGACCCGCGGGATTATTGCAACCACTCAAAGTGCCTGAATGGAAATGGGAAGAAATCGGTATGGATTTCATTGTGGGACTACCTAGGACCAAATCAGGATATGATTCGATATGGGTCATCATCGACAGGCTAACCAAGGTAGCTCAATTCATCCCCGTGAAAGAAAGCTACAGCGGATCCAAATTGGCAAAATTATACATGTCAAGGATCGTGTGTTTCCATGGAGTGCCAAAGAAGATAGTGTCAGATCGAGGGACATAGTTCACCTCAAGGTTCTGGCAGAAGTTGCATGAAACCATGGGAACCATCTGAATTTTAGTTCTGCCTATCATCCCCGGACTGACGGAAAGACGGAAAGAACCAATCAGATCCTTCAGGATATGCTGAGAGCGTGTGTGCTCAAGAACAATAGGAGTTGGGATAAGAACTTACCGTATGCGGAGTTCTCCTATAACAACAGCTATCAGGCTAGTATGAAGATGTCACCATTTGAGGCTTTGTATGGGAGGAAGTGCAGAACTCCCCTATTTTGGAACCAAACGGGGGAAAGTAAAGTGTTTGGGCCCGAGGTACTACAAGAAGCAGAGGCGAAAGTGAGGGAAATCCGCAACAACTTGAGGATAGCACAGACCCGACAAAAGAGTTATGCCGATGTACGGAGAAGAGAGCTTATTTTCAACGTGGGGGACTATGTCTATCTCAAGGTGTCCCCTATCCGAGGACTTCGTCGGTTCAAGGTGAAAGGAAAGTTATCACCTCGATACATCGGACCCTTTCAGGTTCTGGAGAGGAAAGACGAAGTGGCATATCAACTAGAACTACCGGATCGCCTATCGGATGTGCACGACGTATTCCATGTGTCACAGCTCAAGAAATGTCTAAGGACGCCTGAAGAGATGTTACCCATGAATGAGGTTGACGTACGAGAGGATCTGTCTTATGCTGAGTAACCAGTCAGGATTTTGGAGACAATGGAACGGCTCACCAGGAATAAAAGAATCCGGATGTGCAAGGTGCAGTGGAAGCATCACTCGGAAGAGGAAGCCACATGGGAGCGAGAAGACGAGCTTAAGGCACAGTTTCCGGAATTGTTTTCCTAGAACCACAAATCTCGAGGACGAGATTTCTTTTAAGGGGGGTAGAGCTGTAACACCCCAAAATCTGTTAAGAAGGGAATTTAAAATTTTTTGGACGTATTGCATGCGGTGCAGAAATTCAAATTCAAATTGGAATTCAAATTCAAATCAAAACAGAAAAGAAAAGAAACAAGAAAAAGAAAACCCAATCGGCCAGTGGGCCGAAACCCACCAGCCGGTCAACCATTTCCCCGCGCCAGCCCACAACCGCGTGCCCTCTCTCCCTCTCACTGACACGCAGGGCCCGCGTGTCATCCCTCACCTCCCGCTCGCGCCAACCACCCGGACTCTTCCCCGTGCCCGATCGCAACCGACCCCGGAAACCCGCGTACCCAGCCCGAATTTCGGTCCCGGACGTCTCCAGCTCGATCCCAACAGACCGCCGCCCTCCCTCGTCTATATAAACGCCGGCATCGCCCTGTCCCCCCCCCCATCGGCTGTTTTTACTCCCAGTGAGAACCGAAGCTTCTCCCGCCGTTTTCCTTCGATCCTAGCTCGGATTTCCTGATCTAACGCGCTGATCATGTTCCACCGCCTCCGGGGAATCTCGCAGGTGAAGGAAATCCGGTGTTTTGTGCTCTAGACACAGCTCCGACGAGCACAGCCGCGTTTTCACCTCGGACCTCGTCGCCGACCGCCTTCCAGGGCCTCCGAGCTCAAGAAAAACCCCGAGGTGAGATCCCCGACCTCCCCTCTACAGTTCTATGCCATGAAATCCAAGTTTTAGAAAGTATAGACGAAAATCCGAGGATCTCCGGCGAGATCGCCGCCTCCCGCCGCCGCACGCCGCCGGGCAGCGCGCGCTGGCTCCGGCCAGGGCGACGTGGCCCCTTGTGCGCCGTCTATTTTAAATCGCATGGTAGAATCAAAACCCGTGCGTACTGGTTCGGCGATCTAATCTGAGCCGTTTATTTTCAATCGGACGGTCCACATCAGCCCCGCGTTATAAAGGCCGGGATTCTTACGCGCTACCCCCTGGGGATCTTGGAAAACACGAGCTAGCCCCGGAAACTTCTGATCTAGCCCCTGGAACTTCAGAAATTCGTGTAAATTCATTTAAAAATCAGTTTTAGCCCCTGGACTTAATAAAAATTAGCAAAACCTCTCTGTTATGTGTAGTTAGACCCCTGGAAATTTGTAAAATAATAAATTAGACCCTGTAGTAGGGTGGATTTACCTTTTTGACCCTATATGATATTAAATTCAGAAATTCGAATATGTGACTAGGATTTAAATTTAAAAGGTAAGGCAAACATATGAACAAGTTCAAATTTAAACTCTCCTAGCACTTGGAAAACTTTAGAATGAACTAAGAATAGATTTTTGGTTGAAATGAATCTGTCTAATTGTTGTTCATATTTATTAGTTCTAGAAATACCTTTTTAGGCTCGGAAATAATTCTGAAAACTGATAAAATAAATTTAAATTAGCTCACATCAGAGGAGAAGTTTAAAAATATATATTTTAATATTTTGGAACAGAACCTATTCTGTTTAGAAGATATGTCCTACTATTTAATATTAAAACTCACTTTTAGGCATAGAAGATAAATCTGAAAAATATAGGAAAATAGGTATGCATAATTAGAAAATGATAAATGAAGTCTCCAAATTCAAAAAAACTTCAGTTTAGGATTTGGTAGAAGATCTGAAAACCTATTTGGAATAGGAAAATACCTTTTATACAAACTTTGTGGTTAAGAAGTGTTATAATTGAATATAAAGAATTTGTTCAAATTGGAACTTCATATATAGTGTGCAAATAGAAATCTGAACATAGAAGTTAGAAATAATATACCTATGTTTAAAGGTGAATGTAGGACAAAAATCAACACATGTAGAGTAACCACAACACTTAGAAACGTGAATGACTTTCATAGGTACGTATGTGTGGTTTGTATGAAGTGAAAGTGTGAACTATGTCTTATGGATTGTGTTTTATTTTGCTATGTGTATTGGCATGAGTAGAACCTGCCCCAGAGCAAGTTCTCCCCTTCCAAGACCAAGACTTTCCATTCCCAGATCAGCAGGAAAAAGGCAAGTGTCCTTGACAACTTTGATCCTATACTAGGATGTGTAGTTAGAATTTAATTTGCATTGTCAATTTGGAATATGATACCCAAGCTAGGAAGTTTTCCTAGATTTTCATTATCTTATATCCTTGTAGCCTGGGTTGGGACTTATTTTATTATGTCATTCATTCATATTACTTATGATTAGCCATGCTTAGAATTG
Organism: Neostapfia colusana; assembly: GCA_030760725.1. Taxonomy (NCBI): domain Eukaryota; kingdom Viridiplantae; phylum Streptophyta; class Magnoliopsida; order Poales; family Poaceae; genus Neostapfia; species Neostapfia colusana. Next base: position 32,511,066 of record JASWHV010000009.1, on the reverse strand, counting down.
GATAAGTGGGATATGAGATCATAAACTTATTTATCTTACTCTTGAATGAGATATTATGAGTTATGTAGAGGTAGGGATCGAGGCAAGTTGGATGATTTGGTTGGTGCTGTGTGCACGAGACTCGGGTTTATGTTTAGTGCTTGTCTGGATTCTAAGGACCGGTTCATGGAGCATGTAACCTGGCTTTACCGTGCCAACCACATGCTGAGATGGGGCAGCTTGGCCAATTAATTAGGTGTATCTCCGGCGTAGTATGGGTGTTTGGATGGTGCGGGGAATAGGTGTCAGCTGGACTACCATATGAACCGCAAGGCTCAAGAGGGGGCCACTGCAGCGGGGTTGGAGCCTCTTGTATGCTGTTAGGGGTGAAACCTCAGTGGGCCCACGCTCGTCGGGAATCCCTTTGTAAAGGCTTCGTAGTGATCTCCTGGCTACACACCTGGGAAGTGTGATTGTGGTTCATGGCCACTGGCATAATGGAGGTTCTTTTAGTCCACCCAGCAACGGGGGATGAAATCACTACATGCGGGTACAGTGGTGCAAACTCTGCAGAGCCAAAACTGTCATGACAGCCATGCTCACGGTCAAGAGCGGCTTGGACTTATTCATGATTAGAGGATTGATGGCTTTGGAAGTTGCGGATGTTAAGCGGGGAGCTTAACATTGGAATTGATGTTATGGTTATTTGATTCTGATGATGGGTTGGGAGATTGGGAACATTTCACCTGTGTAGTAATGTAGGTGCTAAATAAGCTAAGGTGATAGTTATTAATTGCGTAGTGCTTTAACCATGAGTTCAACCTCTCCTTGCTCTGGCCATGCATGACATAACTTTCCCACACTTGTTGAGTACCCACGATACTCAGACTTGCATATTTGTTGGTTTAAATTGCTTCTCAGGTCAAGGGGATGATGTGGTGTTCAATGACCAAGACTTCGGACCCGAAGAAGGATTCTAGGTTCATGGAGTCCCCCGGGCAACGCCTGTGACGGAGCCCACAAGATTTATTTTCCGCTGCTGTTTTATTTACATATTATGAACTTATTATCGTCCATCGAGACGTATGCTTTGTAAGACATATTTATATTCGACACCTGGCTTGTAATAAATGATGCTTTACTATTTGTCATCACATATATGAGAGAATGATCCTGGCATACATGTGATATTCACTCGGTTGTTCTTTGGGACAAACCGGGTGTGACAGCTAGTCTCTGCGGAGAGGCGAGGCTCAGCCCCGCTGGACACGTGTTGACTTTGGAGCTAGTCTCTGCGGAGAAGGGAGGCTCAGCCCGTGGGACACGTGTTGACTTCGGAACTCACCCCTGCGGAAGGGATGAGGTTCGGCCCCGCTAGACACATGTCACCCTCGGAGCTTGCCTCCGAGAGGTCCGACACCGCTGGACACGTGTCACTCTCGGAGCTCACCTCTGAGACGTCCGGTCCCGATGGACACGTGTCATTCTCGGAGCTCAGCTCCGAGGAGAAAAAGAGGTCAGGCGCTGCTGGACATGTGGCATTCTCGGAGCCCACCTCCGAGGAGAGGGGTGGTCTGGCACTGATACGTGGCACCCCCAGAGGTCGCCTCTGTAGAAAGGGGAGGTCCCGCTTGCCAGACACATGGCGCATGCGGAGCTTGCCTCTGAGGGAGAGGGAGGTCCCGCCCGCCAGACACGCAGTGCAACCGGAGCTCGCCCCTGAGTAAAAAGGGAGCCCCGGCCCCTGCTGGACACGTGGCATCTTCGGAGCTCACCACTGTGGAGATACGAGATCCTTAAGCGGTTTTTCTCCCTGTGTGCGCAGGAATACCCAGTACTGAGGAAATCGACACGATTTCCACGTTGCTACTGCACCAGATCAATTGGAGATAAGTTGTTAAGATCCAAACAAAATTGAATAGGACTCTTATTTGAATTCCAATCAGAGTAGCACTCTTCTTTCACCCCTTATAAATAGAACCCAGAACCCCTGGCCGCAACCACGTACCTATTTTCCACCTCCCGAGTTGACGACTTGGAGGCCCTAGCTTCAAACTCGCCGAGTTAACCCCCTTCATCGGAGTTCAGCCACTGGTGGGACCGCCGACGAGCCCCGTCACGCTCGCCGTCGCCGAAAGAGAGCCGACGAACTTTCCTGTTGCCATTGCTAGGAGGAAGGCCGAGGTAGGTCTTCGTTACCACCTTACAACATCATCGTGGTTTCTTCGCATCTGTTTTCTTTGTTCCCTTCGAACAGAAGCTGTTTTGTGTGGACAGATCACGTGTTGATCGGTTTTTTATGGTGAAATTGATCTAGATCTTGAGTCAAGATCATTACCACGTCCACACTTGATCCCTACACCCTTGTTCACCATAAAACCCCATGGAAACAAGTAAAACATGCAAGAACACGTACAAACTGGTCTAATAAAACAGCAACATAGGATTTGCACCATTGCATCTTAAGTAAAATTTGTGCATGATGATTGATTGCTGTGAATATTGTATGTGCGTGATCGTGAGTAGAAGGACAAGCTCAGGAAGCCACCTACGAAGGACTACAGCACCAAAACTTCGAGACACAAGAGCAACAAAAGCCACAGGACCAAGGCAAGTGCCCATTGACCATATTGCTCCCATGTTTTGAAACTGTTTTGTTTGCGAAAATATGTATGCTTGAGTCAACTTGATGGGAAACCCTTTTATACGAGTTTACTAGTTTTGTTAACCATCCTTGTAGCCGGAAAAGTTGATGAGTCGGGTATGGTCGTTTTTGCTTTTCGCTTCACTTAGCTTACGGGTTACGGGAAGCCGAGATAGAACATGTCTAGCTACTGCACTCATATGAATAATGTTAATGAGAACTTGATGATAATAATGAACATCAATCGGGGGAGATCTAGGCAAGAATGGTTTGTGGATGTGGTAGATGAGATGGTGGTTTACTTGCCGTAGATCTAAGGACCGGTTCATGCCAGCACATGCCAGGAAAACAGTGCCACCACAAGGCCAAATATGGGTGCGGCTTAGCTGACTAATTAGGTAAGTTGCTAGATTGTTATGGACCGTGGAAGGCGCGGGAAATGAGAGTCGAGAGAGGACTGCCCTGGGAACTGGATGGCACAAGAGGGGGCCCGTAGGTGGGAGAATGGTGATTGGAGCCGGCTGGTGAAACCTTAGTGAGTCCATACATCTAGTAGCCCCTTTGTAAAGGCTATTTTGTGATCTCTTGGCCATACACCGACAGTTGTGTACTGGTATAATGGAGGTTCTGCAGTCGCCGACGGGTGACGAAATCACAAACTTGTGGGTAAAGTGGTGCCACCTCTTAAGAGTGTAAAAACTATCATGATAGCCGTGCTTACGGTCACAAGCGCCTGGCCAACTCACATGATTAGATGGGATGGTTATCGGGTTGGTTATTGGTATGGTTATGGTATGGTCTTGGGATTTGTTTTGGGACTGTTGAGTCTTGGTAATGAGAATGGTATTGGGACTGTTAAGACATGACAATGAGTTTTGGTTCGGTTATATGGTTATGAGATGGATATGAACATGAGATGGTTATTATGAGAATGAAATAAATTTGACAAAAATTCATGGTTGGTTGAGACATGAAAAGTGGTGAATTATGAAGGAGGTATGTTGCTGTTTTACTTAAATATATGTTGGGATCAAATTCACTTAAAGATAGTTGCTGTTTTTATCGTGTTTGTGAAATAAACTTTGCTTTCTGCAATGAGCCTTTTTATACCTACCTTGTTGTAAGCTACATGTCATACATTTCCAGCACTTGCTTAGTACGACATGTACTCACCCTTGCATTATCATACAAACCTTAGCAATAGGAGAGGAGTACTTCAAAGATCATGTGGAGTACTAGGCGTGCGAACTACCGTCAACTTGCCTGTGGAGTTGGAGATGGAGCCGCTGCTGTTTAGTTGCTTCCGCTATCGTTTAGAGGCTTCCGCTGCTAGAATAAGTTAGAGACTTCCGCTGCAAGAAAAAGTTAGAGATTGATGTAATAAAGTACTTAACCCTATTATTCGTGGTTATATTCTGAATTTAGTTTGTGGATTACATGTGTATGTGTGATGAACATCCTGGGCACACACATGCATTAGCTGGGTTCCATGTTTTATGGGACCGGGCGTCACAGATTGGTATCAGAGCCACGTTGACCGTAAGATGCAAGCCTAGGTAGAGTGCACAGATTGGCATCAGAACTGCATTGACCGTAGGATGCAAGCTTAGGTAGAATGGACACCCTAAAACACATAGGAACTGTAACACCCTCAATTTCATAATTCATGCATGCATTCATATTTCATATAGAGAAACATTTTAAAATAAGTAGAAACAGAGAAGGAATAAAAAAGATAGCTAAAAAGAACCAGTTTAGGTCGCCGAGGAGCGCTGTAGACACTTCCCACGGCCTGCTGGCCACGTGGCGTGTTCGGAGCTCATCCCTGCGAAGTCGGGAGTGGTCCGGCACCACCAGACACGTGGCAGGCTCGGAGCTAGCCTCTGTGGAAGGGGCGAGGTCCGACCCGCTGGACGCGTGTCGCCTCTGGGGCTTCTATCTGCGGAGAAGCGAAGTCCAGCCCCACAGGACATGTGTCGCCACCGGAGCTAGTCGCTGCGGGGAAGTAAGGCCCAACCCGCTGTACACATATTGTTCTCGGAACTCACTTCTGAGAGGTCCGACACCACGGGACACATGTCGCTCTCGGAGCTAACATCCGAGAGGTCCGGTCCTACTGGACACGTGTCACCTCCAGAGCTCACCACCGGGAGGTCCGACACTGTTGGACACGTGTCGACCTCGGAACTTGTCTCTGAGGAGAAAGGAAAATTCGGCGCTGCTTGACACGTGGCGTTCTCGGAGCCACCTCCGAAAAGAGCGGAGGTCTGGAACTGACACGTGGCACTCTCGGAGCTCACCTCCGAAGAGAGGGGAGGTCCGGCACTGACACGTGGTGTACGCGGAACTCACCTCTATAGAGAGGGGAGGTCCCGACCCACCAGACACATGGCGCACGCGGAGCTCACCTCTGGAGAGAGGGAGGTCCTGCCCGCCAGACGCGTGGAGCACGTGGAGCTTGCCTCTGAGGAAGAGGGAGGTCTCGCCCGCCTAACACATGGCACAACAGGAGCCCGCCTCTGCAGAAAAGTGAGGCCCGGCCTCTGCTGGACACGTGGAGCCTCCGGAGCTCATCACCACGGAGGTGACGAGATATGAAGTGGTTTTTCCACGAATTCTTCTACGATTGATACCGCACCAAAACTATTGAAGATAAGTTGTTAAGATCCAAACACAAATCAAATAGGACTCTTATTTGAAATCCAATCAGAATAGGACTCTTCTTTTTCCGCTTATAAATAGAACCTGAAACACCCCTTGGTCGTACCATCTATTCCCAAGTCGACGACTTAGACGCCCTAGCCCCTAACTCGTCGAGTTAATTCCCTTCGCCGGAGTTCAGTCGCCGGAGACCGCCGATGAGCTTGCCGTCGCCGGAAGAGAGCCCGACGATCTGTCTTGCTAGGAGGAAGACCCCGAGACCAAAGAGAAGTGAGGGTCTTCGATACCACCTTATGACCTCATCGCGGTTTTCTTCGCATCTGTTTCTTCTATCCCTTCGAACAGAAGCTTTTTCGTGGACAGATCACGTGTTGATCGATTTGATCTAGATCTTGAGTCCAGATCATCACCACGTCCGCACTTGATCTTTACACCCCTGTTCATCGTAAAAACTCATGCAAACCCATGCAAGCCATGCAAGAACATGTACAAACTGATCTAATAAAACAGCACCATAAGATTAGCATGCATATGCACCATTGCATCTTGAGTAAAGTTTGTGCATGATGATTGATCTCTGTAAATCTTGTATATGCGTGATCGTGAGTAGAAGGACAAGATCAGGGAGCTATCTACGACGAACTACAACAAGAAGACTTCAAGATCCGTGAGCAACAGAAGCCACAGGAACAAGGCAAGTGCCCCTTGACCATATTGATCCCATGTTTTAAAAATATTTTGTTTGCAAAAACTGTGTATGCTTGAGTCAAACTTGATGGGAAACCCTTTATTAGGAGTTTACTAGTTTTGTTAACCATCATTGTCGCCAGGGAAAGTTGATGAGTCGGGTATGGTCGTTTTTGCTTTTTGTTTCACTAATCTACGGGATATGTGAAGCGATAGAATGTGTCTAGCTAACTGCACTCGTATGAGTAACGATAATGAGAACTTGATGTTAATGAACATGAATTGGGGGAGATCTAGGCAAGCTTGGTTTGAGGATGTGGTAGAATGAGATGGTGGTTTACTTGCCGTAGATCTAAGGACCGGTTCATGCCAGCCATGCCAGGATAACAGTGCCACCACAAGGCCAAATATGGGTGCGGCTTAGCTGACTAATTTGGTAAGTTACTAGATTGTTATGGACCGTGGAAGGCGCGGGGAATGGGAATCGAGAGAGGACTGCCCTGGGAACTGCATGGCATCAGAGGGGGCCCGTAGGTGGGAGAATGGTGATTCGAGCCTGCTGGTGAAACCTTAGTGAGTCCATACATCTAGTAGCCCCTTTGTAAAGGCTATTTTGTGATCTCTTGGCCATACACCGACCGTTGTGTACTAGTATAATGGAGGTTCTGCAGTCGCTGACGAGTGATGAAATCACAAACTTGTGGGTAAAGTGGTGCCACCTCTGCAAAGTGTAAAACTGTCATGATAGCCATGCTTACGGTCACAAGCGCCTGGCCAACTCACATGATTAGATGGGATGGTTTTTGGGACGGATGGTTCGGTTTGGTTATTGGGATGTCATTGGTTTGGTTATGGTTTGGTCTTTGGTTTTAGTTTCAAGACTGTTGAGTCTTGGTAATGGAATTTGCGACTGTTGAGTCGTGGTAATGAGCTTTGGTCTCGGTTATGAGACGAAATTGAATATGAGATAAGATGGTAATGAATACGAGATGGTATTCATGAGCATGAGAAAAAGCTGAGAAAGATAAATGGGTGGATGACATGAAAGGTTGTGAACTATGGAGGTATGTTGATGTTTTAATTGGATAAATTGTTGGGATTACATTCACTTAAAGCTAGTTTCTGTTTTTATCATGTTTGTGAAATAAACTTTGCTTTTCTGCAACGAGCCTTTTAAATCCTACCTTGCTGTAAGCTACATATAATATTTTTCCGCACATGCTGAGTACATCATGTACTCAAACTTGCATTATTACTTCATCATCAGCAACAGGAGAAGAGTATTTCGAAGACAATGTGGAGTATTAGGCGTGTGATCCACCGTCAACTTGCCTGTGGGGATGGAGTAGGAGATGGAGCCGCCTCTGCTGCTTAGTTGCTTCCGCAATAGTTAGAAGACTTCTGCTGCTAGAATAAGACTTCCACTGCTAGATTAAAGACTTCCTCTGTTAGAATGAGTTAGAAATTCATGAGGCAATGTAATAAAACCCTATTCATTCATGGTTATATATATTCTGAATTCAGTTTGTGGAATACATGTGTATGTGTGATGAACATCCTGGGCACACATATGCATCAGCTCAGTTCTGAGGTTTTCTTGGAACAGGGGCGTCACAGAACACCCCTCTAAACCGCTATTTTTGAAAATTGCTTGCTGCTGCACTTCCTTGTCAATTCAGCCACCGCAAAGTGCTATTTTCAGCCCCTCCTTGTCTCTTCTTTTGGACAACAACACCCTTACTTTCTTTCTCCATAACTTCTGAAGTTTTGGAGTTATTTCTTCCTTCTCAAAGTTTTTTCATGTCCCATCTATATATGGCGCTGGTGTTCCCAATCAACGCCATCTAACCCTACATGGACTACCGACTCACTATGGCGTGCGCCCATGTATGGACCACCTCTGTCACACGGAGGGAACAGCACCAGTTCACATGAATAAGTTTAGGATTCCCATTGAATAAACGTGAATAGGAGTGGTGTGCTGAACTTTTGTGATGATTGTTTGTGTTTATGTGCTTAGTGTGAGTTGTGGGGCGCTTCAGCATTGTCCATATCCACACATAGTAGAGAGATGTGAGATGCTTCGGCATGTGTTCACATCCTCATATAAAAGTGAATATATTTAGTTCATACACCTTGATGCATATAGATGGGGTATCAACCTAAACTTCTCTTTTCTATTCTACCCAACTCTCTCTCACAGATGGTGAGGGAAAACGCCGGCCGTCAAAGGAGGAACGTTTGTGGCAAACATGAACCACATGAAGATGGCCATGATGAAGTTCCTGAGAATGTTAACCCCGGGGATGGTGCAAACAATCTTGAATGGTTAATGTCTATGCAGAACCAGCTCATGCAGACGATGATACAAACTTTGGGTCAGCTGCAAGCCAACAACCTCAACAATCCTAACCCCGTTTCTGCACCACCACCACCACCGCCTCCACCACCGCCAGCTCAGAACAGGTTGGGAGAGTTCATGAGGACTCGACCGCCTACTTGTGCACAAGCTAATGATCCCATGGAGGCCGATGATTGGTTGAAGTCCATGGAGAAGAAGCTTGCTATTGTTCAGTGCAATGATCGGGAGAAAGTTCTCTTTGCATCGCACCAACTTATGGGAGCAGCCGCTGACTGGTGGGACGCTCTTTGCAATGCTCATGTCGACCAGGAGACTATCACTTGGACTGAGTTCAAGGAGAGTTTCCGCTCTCATTACGTCCCTGTTCGAGTCATGATGCTAAAAAGGCAAGAGTTCGAAGGTCTCTTCCAAGGCAGGAAGAGCGTGAATGAGTACCTCAACAAGTTCATGCAGCTGTCAAGGTATGCCCTCGAGGATGTCAACTCGGATCAAAGGAAGCAATACTTGTTCATGAGAGGGTTGAACAATAAGATCCAAGTTCAACTGCTCAACAATGACTATGCAAACTTCCAGAAGCTAGTTGACAAATCTATAGTGGTTGAGAGCAAGATCCATGAGATCGAGCAAGAGGGCAAGAGAAAGATGCCATACCAGCCACAAGGGAGCAATGTACGTCCCCGTTTCATGCCCCCAGCTGCACCACAGTATGGCTCATCCACTTCTACTTTCCGCCCTGCAAACCCACCTCGCCCAAATCAACCACCGCAGCAACGTCCTGTTATGCAAGCACCCCGTGTGCCTTTGCCTTCTTCGCCCCGTCCCAACATGGGCGCATATGCTCAAAACCACCCCCGCCCTAACGTTCCTGCTGTCTTGGGCAACAAGGCATGCTTTGCATGCGGAGAGGCGGGACACTTTGCAAGTCAATGCCCGAAGAAAGGCCTTGGACAGCCGACCAACGCGCCAAGACAGAACCCACGGCCGAACGGAGAAGCTAATCAAGGTAACCCGTCGACAGCAGAACTACGCTCGTGGCAACGTGAATCATATCTCCGCTGAGGAGGCACAACATCTGAGGACGTCATAATTGGTATGTTCCTTGCCAACTCCAACCCAGCTACTGTTTTATTTCATTTCGGAGCATCGCATTCATTCATATCATACAAGTATATTACCAAGTATAATCTGCCCATATCACACATGAAATACACTATGTTGGTTAATTCTCCCGATGGAGAGATGAGGACTAATATAGTATGTCCAAAAGCAAACCTTAAAATAAGGGGGGTAGACTTCCTTGCCAACCTTATTGTCTTGGATTCTCAAGGGCTTGATATAATACTTGGAATGGATTGGTTAAGCAAGCACAACGGAGTGATCCAATGTGCTGAGAGGAGTGTGCAGTTGACAAATGAGCACAGTACTCGTATTGAGTTCGAGTCAGCCCAACCGGCAACTGATAAGGCAACATTGAACCACGTCAAAGAAGCAACATTGGAAAGCATTCCGGTGGTTCAAGAATTTTCGTACGTGTTCCCGGAAGAACTTCCAGGTATGCCACCTGACCGGGACATTGAGTTTGCCATTGATTTAGTCCCTGGGACTGCACCTATAGTGAAGAGGCCATATAGGATGCCCGTTAATGAACTAGTGGAACTTAAGAAGCAAATTCAGGAGCAGCTAGAAAAGGGTTTTATTCGCCCAAGCTCGTCACCTTGGGGAGCCCCCGTGCTCTTCATAGACAAGAAGGATGGGACCCAAAGGATGTGTGTGGATTATAGGTCTCTCAATGAGGTGACGATCAAGAATAAATACCCGCTGCCCCGTATAGAGGACCTGTTCGACCAAATGAAAGGTGCCCAAGTTTTCTCCAAGATTGATCTTCGGTTGGGATATTTCCAGCTGAAGATTAAACCCTTCGATATACCCAAGACTGCCTTTCGAACACGGTATGCTTCGTATGAATATACCGTTATGTCTTTTGGGTTAACAAATGCACCCGCATACTTCATGTACCTCATGAACAAAGTCTCCAAGGAGTACTTGGACAAGTTCGTCGTGGTTTTCATCGATGATATCATGGTGTATTCAAAAAGTGATGAAGAACATGAAGAACATTTGAGATTGACATTGCAGAAGCTGCGAGGGCATCAATTGTATGCCAAGCTCAGCTTTTGTCAGTTTTTGCTAAAGGAGATATCGTTCCTAGGCCACATCATCTCCAAGGAAGGAGTATCGGTTGATCCAGGAAAAGTGGGAGATGTTCTGAAGTGGAACCAGCCACAGAACGTGAGGGATATTCGGAGTTTCCTTGGGGTGGCTGGATACTATCGCCGGTTCATCAAGGATTTCTCCAAAATAGCAAAGCCTATGACTGAATTGCTAATGAAGGGAAAAGCATTTCAGTGGACACCAGCGTGTCAAGAAAGCTTTGAGGAGCTCAAGAAAAGGCTAACCACAGCGCCGGTTTTGGTATTACCGGACGTGAGCAAGAGCTTTGACATATATTGTGACGCATCAAGACAAGGGCTTCGATGTGTGCTCATGCAAAACGGACAAGTGGTATCCTATGCGTGTGACACCCTAATCTCGGGTGTCAACATATGTTCATGTTTTATGAAGAAGAAAAACATTTTAAAAAAAGAAGGAACAGAGACAAGTATCAAAAGGATGGCCAACAAAGCTCTCCGAGAGCACCAAAGGCAACTTCCACGGCCAGCAGACCACGTGGCGTGTTCGGAGCTCATCCCCGAGAAATTTGGGAGAGGTCCGCCGCTAACCTAGCTACGTGGCAGGCTCGGGGGTCACCTCCGCAATTGGAAAGAGGTCCGACCCTATGGGACACGTGCTGCCCGCGGAGATAGCCTCTGCGGAAGAAGCAAAGACATTTTTCATAGGACACGTGTCATCCTCGGAGCTAGTCCTCGCGGAAATAAGAGGACCAGTCGCGCGGGATACGTGTCAATCACGGAGCTCATCTCAGAGAAGTCCGGATCTATCGAACACGTGTCGCCACCGGAGCTTATCTCCGGAAGGTCCGTCGCAGCTAAACACGTGTCGACCTCGGGGCATGTCCCTGAGGAAAGGAAGGCGGAAAGACCGGCACCCACACGTGGCGTGCGCGGAGCTCACCTCCGAAGAAGAGGGGGGTCTCGATCGATTGACACGCGGCACAACCGGAGCTCGTCTCTGCGGACGAGGAGATACCAGGCCCGGAGGACACGTGGAGCTTCCGGAGCTCATCATCACGGAGGTAACGAGTCTGGAGCAGTTTTTACGTGTACAGATACCGGTATGCAACAGAAACCGATCTAAACTCCACGATGTTACCGAAGATAAGACGTCAGGATCCAACAAAGATCTGAATAAGACTCTTATTCGGGATCCAATTAGATTAGGAATCTTCTCTTCCCGATTATAAATAGAACCCAAAACCTCTGGCCGAAACCAAAAACTTCTCTTTCAAATCCTGAACCGACGACTTGGAGCCCTAGCCCTAACTCGTCGAGTGAAACATCGCCGAAGCACAACAAGGGAGATCATTGGAGGAGAACCAAGCGGTCTGAGGAGGACCTCGAAGACAAGAAGAGCATGAGGTAGGACTTCAATACCACCTTACGACATCATTGTGTTCATCTCTTTGCATCTGTTCTTCGATTCCTTTCGAACAGAAGCCTACTCGCGGGCAGATCACTCGATGATCAGTTTGATCTAAAAGAACAAGACCATCGCCATGTTCATCTTTGATCCGAACACCTCTGACCATGCAAGCCATGCAAGAACAACAGATCAATCTAATAAAACTAATCATAGGATAGCATGCATGTGCATCATCGCATCTAGTTTAGGGTTTGTGCATGATATTGATTGCTGTGAATTTTGTATGCACGTGAATCCTACATAGCAGGACAAACTCAGGAAGCTGTCTACGACGAGCTGCAGCAACAAGATTTTGAGAATCAAGAACTACCGGAACCGCAAGAACAAGGCAAGTGCTCCTTGACCATGTTGATCCTATGTTTTGGGTAAAACTATTTTCTTTTGCGAAAAAGTGTGTGTGCTGAGTCAAACATGATGGGAAACCCTTTTATAGGAGTTTACTAGTTTTGGTTAAACCACCTTTGTCGCCTGGGAAGTTTATGAGTCGGGTATGGTTTTTGCTTTATGCTTCGCTGAGTCTCTGGGATCGGGAAGCGAGATAGATGTGTCTAGCTAACTGCACTCGTACTGATAATAAGTAACTGATGAGGTTAATGAACATGGATCGGAGGGAGATCTAGGCAAGCTTGGGTTTGTGAATAAGGTAGCATGAGATGGTGGTTTTACTTGCCGTAGATCTAAGGACCGGTTCATGCATGCACATGCCAGGATAACAGTGCCACCACAAGGCCAAGTATGGGTGCGGCTTAGCTGAGTAATTAGGTAAGTTGCTAGAGTGTTATGGACTGTGGAAGGCGCGGGAAATGGGAGTCGAGTGAGGACTGCACTGGGAACTGCATGGCACAAGAGGGGGCCCGTGGGTGGGAGAATTGGAGATTCTAGCCTGGCGGTGAAACCTTAGTGAGTCCATACATCTAGTAACCCCTTTGTAAAGGCTATTTTGTGATCTCTTGACCATACACCGACGGTTGTGTACTGGTAAAATGGAGGTTCTGCAGTCGCCGACGGGTGACGAAATCACAAACTTGTGGGTAAAGAGGTACAAACTCTGCAGAGTTATTAAAACTATCATGATAGCCGAGCTTACGGTCACGAGCACCTGGCTAAACTGCCATGATTAGATGGGATGGTTACTGGGATGGTTATTGGGAAGGTTCTTGGTTATGGTTATTGGTTATGGTTTGGTTTGGGACTGTTGAGTCCGGGAAGTGAGATGGTTGTATGACTGATGGGTCATGACATGAGATTGGTCTCGGTGCGAGACGAGGTTGTTTTATGAGGTGAGATGGTAGCGAATACGAGGAGGTATTCGTGAGTATGAATAAAAGATTGGTTAATGTTCGGATGGAACACGGGAAGTGATGGAGGTATGTTGGTAATTTAATACATGTTGGGATTACATTTAAACTTAAGTTGTTGTTTTATCATGATTTTACAGAACTGCTTTTCTGCAAATAAACCTTTTATGCCTACCTTGTTTATGAGCTGCATATCATGTGTTTTCCCGCACTTGCTGAGTACATCATTGTACTCAAACTTGCATTATTATTTCTTCATCAACAGCAAGAGAAGACTACTATGAAGACCGAGTAGAGCATTATGGCGTGTGATCTGTTCTCAACCTTGCCTGTGGAGGGAGTAGAGATGGAGCCACTTCTGCTTAGTTTTGCTTCCGCATTAGTTTTTGCTTCCGCATTTAAATAAGGACTTCCGCTGCATAGAAATAAGACTTCCGCTGTTAGCATGAGTCGAAGACTCATGAGGTATTGTAATAAACCCTGTTATTCGTGGTAATATATAATCTGAATTCAGTTTGTGGAACGTATGTGTATATGTGATGAACATCCTGGGCACACATATGCATTAGTTCTCGGTTCCGTGGTTTTTCCACAGAATTGAGGGCGTCACAGATTCGTATCAGAGCCACGGGTTGACAGTAGGTTACACGCCTAGATAGAAACCTTAGATTGATATTAGAGCCTCGGGTTAACAGCAAGTTACACCCCTAAATAGAAGTCACAGGTAGCTAAGCCACGCTGACCAAAGGAAGCATCCTAGGGTGAATAGCCTAGATTGGCCTTTAAAACCACCTTGACATAGGAAACCATCCTTGAATAGGAGTTGAGTGGGCCCTTGTGATGATTATTTGTGAATATGTGCTTATTGTGAGTTGTGGGACGTCTCAAAAACGTTGTCCATATACACACGTAAGAAGAAGGTGTGAGATGTTTCGGCACTTGCTCACATCCTCATAAGGGCTAATATATATAGTCCAACTCACCTTGATGCATATAGTTGAAAGGACCTACCTAACCTTCTAACCTCCTATTCTATTTCGTTCTCTCTCACAGATGGTGAGAGGAAACGCCAGCCGAAGGAACGTCCAGGAAGATGACCACGAGGAAGTTCCGGCTAACCCCGGAGCTGGCAAAAACAACCTAGAAAGGTTGATGGCCATGCAAAACCATCTTATGAAAACCATGATCCAAACTTTGGGTCAGTTGCAGGCCAACCAACACCCCGTTCCGGCACCACCGCCACCACCACCGCCGGCTCATAAAAGGTTGGGAGAGTTCATGAGGACTCGACCACCCACCTTTGCTCAAGCAAGCGATCCAATGGAGGCCGATGATTGATTGAAGTCTATGGAGAAGAAGCTTGCCATTGTTCAGTGCAACGACCGAGAGAAGGTTCTCTTTGCGTCGCACCAACTGATGGGAGCAGCTGCTGACTGGTGGGATGTCTTGAGCAACGCCCATGCCAACCCGGAGACAATCACTTGGACTGAGTTCAAGGAAAGTTTCCGCTCCCACTACATCCCTGTTGGCGTAATGATGCTCAAGAGGCAAGAGTTTGAAGGTTTCCGCCAAGGACAGAAAAGTGTGAATGAATATCTCAACAAGTTCATACAACTGTCCCGGTATGCCCCCGAAGATGTCAACTCAGATCAGAGGAAGCAGTACCTGTTCATGAGAGGGTTGAACAATGAGATCCAAGTTCAGCTCCTCAACAATGACTACGTAAGCTTCCAGAAGCTAGTTGATAAGGCTATTGTGGTTGAAAACAAGATCCGAGAGATCGAGCGCGAGTGCAAAAGGAAGATGCCATACCAGCCCCAAGGGAGCAATGTACGACCTAGGTACATGCCCCCTACACCGCAGTATGGATCGACCACTCCTACGTATCGCCCTGGTCAGCCACCACAGCAACGTTTCGTTGCACCGGCACCTCGTGTGCCCATGCCTCCTGCGCCCCGGCCTAACAATGGCGCTCCTGTTCAAAACCCCCGCCCCAACGTACCTGCTGCCGTAGGCAACAAGGCATGCTTTGCATGCGGGGAAGTAGGCCACTTCGCTAACCAGTGCCCGAGGAGAGGCCCTGGACAGCAAGGTAACGTGCCCAAGAAGAACCAGCGGCCAAACGGAGGGGACAACCAAGGGAACCGTGGACCGCAGAATTATGCTCGTGGCCACGTTAACCATGTCACTGCTGAGGAAGCACAACAGGCTGAGGACGTTGCAATTGGTATGTTCCTTGCCAACTCCAACCCAGCCACCATTTTATTTGATTCCGGAGCATCACATTCCTTCATATCATGCAAATATGTTGCCAAACATCATCTACCCGTATCCCACTTAGAATGTGCTATGTTAGTTAATTCTCCCGGAGGAGAAATGAGGACTAGTATAGTATGTCCTAAGGTAAGCCTTAAATTAAGGGGGTAGACTTCATTGCCAACCTTATTGTCTTGGACTCCCACGGAATTGACATCATACTCAGAATGGACTGGTTAAGCAAGCACAATGGAGTAATCCAATGCGCTGAGAGAAGCGTGCAGTTGACAAACGAACACGGTATCCGTGTCGAGTTTGAGTCAGCCCAGCAAGCAACCGAACGGGCAGATTTGAACCATGTTGAAGGAGTAGCATTAGACAACATTCCAGTGGTTCAGGAATTTTCGGACGTGTTCCCGGAAGAACTTCCAGGTATGCCACCTGACCGGGACATCGAGTTTGACATAGATTTGGTACCTGGAACTGCACCCATAGCTAAGAGAACATATAGGATGCCCGTCAACGAGTTAGTTGAACTAAAGAAGCAAATTCAAGAACAGTTGGAGAAGGGTTTTATCCGTCCAAATTCATCACCATGGGGAGCCCCGGTACTTTTCGTGGACAAGAAGGACGGAACCCAAAGAATGTGCGTGGACTACAGGTCTCTCAACGAGGTGACAATCAAGAATAAATACCCTCTGCCCCGTATAGATGACCTGTTCGATCAAATGAAAGGAGTCCAAGTATTCTCCAAGATTGATCTTCGGTCGGGATATTTCCAGCTGAAGATTAAGCCCTCCGATATACCTAAGACAGCCTTCCGGACACGGTATGTTTCATATGAATATACCGTTATGTCTTTTGGATTGACGAATGCACCCGCACTCTTCATGTACCTTATGAATAAGGTTTTCATGGAGTACTTGGACAAGTTCGTCGTGGTTTTCATCGATGACATTATGGTGTATTCAAAAAGTAAGGAGGAGCATGAAGAACATCTGAGATTGACCTTGCAGAAGTTGCGCAAGCATCAGTTGTATGCCAAGCTCAACAAGTGGCAATTTTGGCTAAAGGAAATATCTTTCCTAGGCCACATCATCTCCAAGGAAGGGGTATCGGTTGATCCTGGAAAGGTGAGAGATGTTCTGAAGTGGGACCAACCGAAGAGCGTGAGGGATATTTGGAGTTTCCTTGGGATGGCAGGATACTATCGGCGCTTCATTAAATACTTCTCTAAAATAGCAAAACCTATGACGGAGTTGCTAATGAAGGGAAAAATCTTTCAATGGACACAAGCCTGCCAAGAAAGTTTTGAGGAACTCAAGAAAAGGCTAACCACGGCACCAGTTCTGCTATTGCCAGACGTAAGCAAGAGCTTTGACATATATTGTGACGCATCCAGACAAGGGCTCGGGTGTGTACTCATGCAGGAAGGACAAGTGGTAGCCTATGCCTCACGACAATTAAAGAAGCACGAGCTTAACTATCCTACGCACGACTTGGAGTTAGCAGCAGTGGTGCATGCATTGAAGATTTGGAGACATTATATCCTTGGTCATCGATGTGAGATCTATACGGATCATAAAAGCCTCAAGTACATATTTACACAAACGGACTTGAATTTGAGGCAACGTCGATGGTTAGAACTCATCAAGGATTATGATGTAGGAATCAACTACCACCCCGGGAAGGCCAATGTAGTAGCTGACGCATTGAGCAGAAAGGGAGCATGCCACCAACTCACGGTTCGGGAGCTACCACCCGAACTACGTAAGGAGTTCGAACGGTTACACCTCGGATTCTTGAATAACATGGAAATAATGGAGATCCACTCCTCATTGGAGCAAGAAATAAGAAAGGGCCAAGCAATGGACGAGGGGATCAAGGAGATCAAGGAAAGAATCCGACAAGGAATAGAGAAGGATTTCATGGAGGATGAAAAGGGTACGCTTTGGCTAGGAAAAAGGATCTGGGTGCCAAACATAAGACACCTTCGCAACATGATATTGAAGGAGGTACATGATTCACCCTATTCCATACATCCAGGGAGCACCAAAATGTACAAGGATTTGAAAACTTGCTATTGGTGGGATGGTATGAAGAGGGATATAGCCGAATACGTTGCCCTATGCGACACATGCCAACGGGTAAAGGCCGAACATCAAAAACCCGCTGGATTGCTGCAACCTTTGAGAATACCAGAATGGAAATGGGAGGACATCAGTATGGACTTCATCGTCGGATTACCACGTACTCAGTCAGGATACGATTCCATCTGGGTCATTGTGGACCGGTTGACGAAAACCGCCCATTTTCTTCCGGTAAAGACCAGTTACAACGTTACACAGTTGGCAGAATTGTACATGGAGCAGATCGTGTGCCGTCATGGAGTTCCGAAGAGGATAGTCTCAGATCGAGGTTCTCAGTTTACCTCTAGATTCTGGAGGAAGCTGCAGAAAGCCATGGGTACATGACTGGAATTTAGCTCCGCCTATCACCCACAAACAGATGGGCAAACCGAAAGGACGAACCAAATTTTGGAGGACATGCTGAGAGCTTGCGCCTTGAAACATGGGCGTAGTTGGGATAGGAGTTTACCGTATGCCGAGTTCTCCTATAACAACAGCTATCAAACTAGCTTGAAGATGTCACCTTTTGAAGCCTTATATGGTAAATGGTGTAGAACGCCACTGTTCTGGAATGAGACTAGAGAGAACCAGGTGTTTGGACCCGAAGTACTACAAGAGGCTGAAAAGCAAGTCCAAACGATACGGGAAAACTTAAAGGCTGCTCAGTCACGACAGAAAGGCTATGCGGACAATAGGCGTAGGAAGTTGACCTTTGAAGTAGGAGACTTCGTATACCTTAAGGCATCGCCTATCCGAAGCCAACGACTTTTTAACGTCAAAGGCAAACTAGCGCCTCGCTACATCGGACCATTTAAGATTTTGGACAAGCGAGGAGAAGTAGCCTATCAACTAGAGCTCCCACACCACCTCTCCGACGTACATGACGTGTTCCATGTATCCCAGCTCAAGAAGTGTTTGAGAGTACCAGAGGAACAAGTGTCAATGAGAGAACTTGAACTTCAAGAGGACCTGACTTACGCAGAACACCCTGTCCGAATCCTGGACGTAAAGGAAAGGGTCACCCGAAACAAAGTGATTCGATGGTGCAAGGTACAATGGAGCCATCACACTGAAGCTGAAGCCACATGGGAGCGTGAAGAGGATATCAAGGCTGAATTCCCCCATCTATTTTCTACTAACGAATCTCGAGGGCGAGATTCAATTTAAGGGGGGTAGATTTGTGACACCCTCATCTCGAGTGTTGTAAGGGCCTCAGTTTTTGACACACATTTGCAGTGTTCATCACCACACCACACACCTCATTTGAGGAAGGATGATGAACACAAATGAAGAGCAAGTAACAATTATCAACATGCTCATTAGAGAACAAACTCACACATTGCCAAAGTGGTATTTCACACATGTGATATAAGGGGGCTGGACATATGAAAACTCCTATACATTGTTAAGGATGTCCATGCCAAGTTTCACCCAAATTCAAAACCTTTTTGAGGTCATTTTGGGTATAGTTAGGAAGAGGGCAGTTTGAAACCATATTCAAATTCAAACTGTTTTTATCCCATGAATTTAAAAGTGGGAGGCATATTCTTACTCAGCACATATTTGTGAGCCCACACACCAATTTTCACTCCATTTGGAGTTGATCTTGACATGAGCTAAGTGGGACAAATTCAAACTTCATTTGAATTCAAAACTGCACTTGTGCTGAAATTCACTCAAACCAAACCCAATTTGAACTTTGATCAATTCAAATGGTTCATGGGTGAATAATTTGAATTACCAGGGGTAGTATGGGGTTCACTGTTTATAACAGTGATTAGGAGTAAATTTCAGAGGTTAAAATGGGGAGTGGGACCCACATGTCAGCCTCTACTTCAACACAAACCGACTGAAACACAGCTCAATCGGTTCCCGGGTGCAGTGTGCGCGCGCCACCGGGGGGCAGCCGGCGCCAGCTCCTGCTGCACGCCCCAAGCCGGAGACCGGTCGCTGGGCTACTTATCCCCTCCCCGGCGTGCTCCGATCGCCCATTCCCCGAGCTGCCAACATACTCGGCCTGTTCTTCCACTGCAACCGCCGCCGCTCGAGCTCACGCTCGATCAAGCCCAATCACTCGCGAGCACAGCCTCCTCCACAGCAAAACGGCACCGGGAGATCGTAAGCAACCTCCTAGCCACCGTGTTGGCCAGTGAGCAAGCGTCCTCGAGCTGTACCGAACCGTTTCACCGGCGAACCAAGCATCGCCGCCGATCGGGCTCTCGTGGACAGCACAGCACAGCCGTTGTCACGTCCTCTTCTCTACAAAAGGTGCGTGATTGTATGAAGATGGAGTAGCCGAAAGCCGTTTGGCGATTGATTAACCCTCGGCCGAGAATTTCCAAATTTACTCTTGATCAGTTCATAAGGACCGAGCTCACCTTAGGGTGAAATTCGTGCTCTATGCACGAGGGTTGGACGAGCTCGTTACCTAGTAGCTTCTATGCACGATAGCGCCCACACTCGAACTGGAATCAGAGGAAACCATCGAGAATCGGCCATAATATGGCCGTTTTCCCCGCCGCCATGACTGAGCACCTCGGCTGACCGTCGAGAGCCTAGTTGTCAGCGTTTCTAGCTTCCACCCAGCCCTGGTCCGTGTTCCCCATGCTCTACTGATGCTCTACGACCGATCCCCGGTCGATTTGGTGCACGGGAGAGCGGGACCGACCTCACCGGAACCCTAGCAGGTGCTGTCACCGGTGCGCGCGGGTTTCCGGTCATCACCGGCGGCCGGCGACCCCACCATCGAGTCCAGGGGGTCGGTATAGGGGCAGGCGGCGAGTTTCAGGCCGGGGGTGGCCGGGAACTCGATTCCGGTGAAGGTCGCCGGAGACCGCCGCCACCGCGCAGATGGCGCGAGGAGGGGGACGACGCACTGTGTGCGGGGCCCACAAGCCAGAGTTTGAACTTTTTCCCGAATTTCAGTTTGAGTTCAAACTTCAAATCCTTATAACTTTGGCTAGATGGCTCCAAATCGAGTGAACCAAATTTTGTTGGATTCAGCTCTCTGAGCACTTTCCAGAAAAACAAGTTTCACCTCATGAAATTCCTTATTTTTCCAGAATTAATTCCTCAAAATTTAAAATGTTTGGAATTTTAACTGGATAATCCTTTGGAGGAAAATCCTGAAATTTTGCTGGGATGTTCACCAAAATATCCCTGAACTACCATAAAAATTTCAGACCCATTGGAGCTCATTTGATCCACCTAATGGTGTGATTAGTGAAACTGTTCCAGAGAAAATAGAAAATGTTCAGAAACATTTTCAGAATTTTCTCTGAAATTGTTTAGCTCATATCTTTAGTTAGGAACTTCCAAATTAAGTGACACCAACTCCATTAGAACCCTCTGAAAATCTAGTTTTCAGAAAGTCATAGTTTGTTTCATGAAAATCCCTAGAACACCCTAAGAGTTCCAATTAAGGTCAAGGACATAATTAATTGTGGAGGGCTCAAATGAGCTTTACTGCAACTAAAACTTGACCAAATCTCTGTGTAGGTTGTAACCAAGCCCCAGTAAAAGTTTCACAGTCATTGGGTCTGTCTAGCAAGGGTTATAGACTTCACAACTTCAAACTTAATACAAATGCATTTAAATTGATACATGTATTCCTTCCATCATGTAGTCGCTAAGGTCGAGGAGGAACCCGAAGTCCTAGACTTCGTAACTCCGGAGGAGCAGCTAGCCTACGACCAAGAGCAGCAAGGCAAGCTCCGGTTTGCATTAACCTTTTTACAATTTTTATTGTTTTGAGCACATACTTGATTACTTTAATCCTTGCATTTGAGTCTTGTTTGGAAATCTAAATGCATAGCCAAGAAAACCATGGATTGGGTTTAGGATTGCAAACCCCGTTAGCTACTGCATTGCTATGATAGAATAGGATTCGGTACAAGTCGAGTAGTTGGAACTACTCGCGAGCATAGGCTAGAGGCACTCGACTCGGGTAGTGATAGCACATGAAGCACATGGCAAGAAAATGAGACCAAGCGGAGGGCAAGGGCAACAGGACTTTGGGGCCTGCGTGATGTAGCTCCGCTTGTGTCGATTGAGGACCGAGCCGTGTGCAGGCCTGTTGAACAAGCTAGAACAGTACCCAAGACCTACCGGCTATATGGGAACCGGGAAACTGATGTAACTCGGGTAGCTGGGTGTTGAGGCATAGCTGGTCGTTCAGAGGGTAGGTTGAGAGCTTGAGGTGTAAATCGGCTGGCGGCACTGAGATGCGCGTGCAGAGACCTCTTGCTCGGGACGATTGGACCGGTTCAACATTTGGCTAACGGGTGAAAGGTAGTCGCGTACGGTATCAGTGATGGTTGCTGTAGGCAACATCGAGTACAGGCGTACGTGACGGGTTGTTCGGGTAACCCTGCAGGTGTAAATCGATTATAGTCGCCGTCCCTCGCAGTCAGTGAGTACCACTTGTTCACTGTACCATGACGTAGAAAGAATATGCTAGACACATGTTAAAATGTTGCTGATTGAATAATGGACATTGATTGCTATGGTATGCTGTAGTTTAGAGCTAACTAAAGTTCTCTTCAAACTTTAGGCAAAGTACATGAGAGAAATGCGCTTCTTGTTTGATTGCGGCTCTCGCATGTGCCTTAGCGTAAGGTTCTCCACAACCTGCTGCTAAAACTTGAAAGTAAAGTTCCACTAATTAGGCGAGTCCTTTGCAAATGATTTTACCTCATGTACCCACCATCCCCTCATGTAGAAGTTCCATGTTTAGGTGAGACGGGTCAGACTTGCTGAGCCTTCGTGCTCACTTCTTGTGTTTGAAGCTTTTGCAGGGTTCTATGAGGAAGGGACTCCCGAAGAGGAGACGGAACCCCAGGAGGGGAATCCCGTCGAGTGGGAGTCGTGCACGCCGCAGAGTTAGTGTGCGTGTGTGCTAGCAAGGACACGTTCAAGGGCTGAACGTGGACTTGATGCATAGTCTATGCCCGTGAGTGTAGACTGGACTTATTTTGATGTAAACATGTTCATAAACTTGTTTATGTAATAAAATTTCGCTTCCGCTTTGTACCTTTGACGTGTGTTATCCGGTGCTGTGCAACGCAGCACCCCTCAGCGTGATCCTGGCTCGACAGGACCAATTGGGGTCGTGTCAGCGCTGGTATCAGAGCTCGCTTGAGGTTTAACACAGTACAAAGGTCTTCTTTTTCAAAAATCCAGTGAGGAACGAGTTAGTAGCCCGTATATGGATGTTATTAGCCTATAGAAAGTGGCATATTAACCTATTTGTTATGTCGGAAAATCGTGTATCTCGGGACGTTTATGTCTTGGGGGGTACACGTAAGCGCTGTCCATCAGTGCGCACAAGCTGAAGGGTGGAGCCCCACGGGTGGCAGGTAACCCGTCCCGCTTTGATATCCTCTACGACTCTTCATGTCATTTGGGGTATTCGAGCAACGTCTATCCCTGGCGTGCGTGGTGCAACTTGGGAGACCCCGTCATGTGGTCTGAAACGGGAACACGTAACTCAAGGCGTGTTTGGCTTGAGAACATCCGGCGAGTGATGACGGCCGGGTGTACGAACTCTATGGATTCCGGGCTCGGTGTGCAGCCGAGTCTGATGATTGTTTGAGTTTCTGCAGGTAGCCTGACCACGAAACGGTAGACGTGTAGCATCCGTGTGCGAGTGACGTTTAGTGCCACTGAATTAACGAGGCCGGCTAAGTCCGGTATAGGTTTTTCTTTGTGAGGACGTAGTACCGACATAATCTGGTGACTTATTGACGTCACACCCAACTAAATGAACAACTTCATTGTTAAAACTTAAAGGTTTTGATCCAAAGTAGTAAAACTTGATGTAACTCCTTCCCTTAAACAGGATATTCAAAGTTAACCAGTTTTCAACTTATAGGTTGTTAAGGACAGAGCACTCTTTTCTCAGCTGAATTAAGGCTGAAGTTAATCAGAGGTTAGAGGTTGAGTTCTTTCGAGGTTGGGTTCATATGATACATTTCTGGAAAGCTTTGGAAGATCTTTACAACTCTTCTGTTGAGGTCCAGAGATGTTTCATCCCTTAACCACTCGAAAAATACAGTAGAGTTGGAACTGTCCAGAAAACAGGACAGAGTAAAAACTCTCTGTAGACTCTCTGTAAATTAAGCATAACTTCCTGCATAAAAATCCAAAAATAGCAAAAGAGATATTTCTGCAAAGCTTATGAGATAGGTTACAACTTTGTAACATAAAGTTTTGTCAGATTAGGGACAGAATTAACTGGAATTCTTGGATTAAAGCAGTACCTAAAGCAGGGAGGTGCTGCCCAATTGTTTCCAGAAATTCTGTTAACTTTGACATCTCATAACTTTTGAACCAGGACAGGTCTTAGGCCAAGCAAATACTTTCTGGAAATCTATTGAAGTTAGCTTTAACTTTGATTTTGATCTCCAGAATTGGTTTTGCCTTCAACATGGCCTAAATCAGGTTGAAATGGAAATTGGTCAGGGCTGTCATGGGAACAGCAGATCAGCAGTCAAATTTGTTTAAAATTTGAACTATGTTTCCAAGTTTTGTGGGTTCAATGACATGTCTTATGTTATAACTCAATGGTTTACTGTTTAAATAAATATTTGACATTTCTCAAATATATTTTTACAGATGACAGCAGATAAACAGTTGGAGAACGGGTGGGTGGTTTCCCCCTGTTCTGACCGTAGCGGCTACCCGGAAGCATTGTGGCAAATGCTCCAATATTTTGGGTACAATCAGATGCCGCAGTACTTCGCCAAGGAAGAAGGCGAAGAGGGGAACAAGACGTGGACAATCCATGTCGAAGTCCCCGCAGGACCTACGCCACCCGGTTGGGTGCCCTTCACCGTCACGGTGAGAGGAAGACAACCGGAAGGGGTGTGGTAAGTGGCAGCCCGTGACACTATGTCACGTTTCTGCCAACTACACGTGCAAGCTATGTAGGGTACTCCATACGCGCTCATTCCGGTGGAGGGACGAGCTCAGCATGTGTGGGAAGAGAGGTACCGGGAGGCAACGAACCCGAGTTGCCCAAGGTACAACCCCGCGGAGGCGAACCTTAGCCTCCAGATGAGGGCGGGAAACGCCGTGATGGACAGCCAAGCTGTTCATACGGAGCATCTCGCCAAAAAGCTCAAGGGGAGCACAAGCCGTGGAAATCATTTCGAGAGTGCTCACAGCGCACTCCGCAATGTGCTCCTTCCGACGATCAAGCGACTGAATGAACAACATAATCAGTTGCATCGTCTGAAGAAGGCGAAGAGGAAAAGCCGTGTCGACATCGCGTCGTTACAAGAACTGGTACAAAATCTGACCCAGCAGAACGAGGAACTTACTCAAGAGCGGGACGACGCTATTGAGGAAGGGCAAGGCTGGGAAGAAGATTACAACCAGGCTATGGACGAGGTGCATGCTTTGCAGGATCTCGTACCTCCGGTATTGGGTATACCGGTGGTCTTGGGCCTTCCAGCAATGGGAGAACCCGGAATGGGAGAAGAGGTGGTAGATCCAGAGCCACCAGAAGAGGTACCGGAGGAGGAAGACCCACAGGAGGTCGAATTCTACTCCGAGTAGGGGGTTACGGTTGCCAAGTAGGGCAGCTGGGGTAGCGTAACCCAACTTTTGTAATCGGTGACATGTCGTGTAGACAGTAGCGTATGTATAGGTAGTGACGACATGAGCACGACTTCTCGGAGATCCGAGAATAATGTATCTTGTATAAAGTTTATGCTTTATCAATATATGTGAATGTTGTGCAAATTAATCATGTGTCACTTCAATACCACTGTTTCTTATGGAATTTTAAGTAAGACAAGTGCTAATCGCTGCTGTTTTGAATTTCAGAATGACGCGTACTCGTGCCAACCCTGACGTTGGGGGTACCAGTCAAGGGGGAGAGACCTCTCAACCACCTCCCGAGGACTCCTCGGGACAGCAGCAGCAACAGCAACAGCAAACACCGCCACCGCCACTGCCAACGGTTACATTGGCCGACATCGTCGCGGCAATGGCGGGCTCGCATCAGCAACACACAGAGTTGCTGCAGACTCTCATCGCCAATACGTCTCGCCCAGAGAGACGTCAAGACCAAGAGGAGCGTCAACAGAGCTCCTACTCTGACTTTCTGGCGACTCATCCCCCTGTATTCTCATGGGCGGATGAACCACTTGACGCAGACAACTGGCTCCGCACAATAGAGATGAAGTTCGGGCTGCTCCAGATAAGCGAGCAGCGCAAGACTCAGTTCGCAGTCCAGCAGCTCCAAGGATCCGTGAGCGCGTGGTGGGCCAACTTCTGTGCTTCACAGCCCACCGACCGAGTGATGACCTGGACGGAGTTTCGGACGGCCTTCAGGGCCTATCATATACCGCCAGGTTTAATGAAGAGGAAGACGCAGGAGTTCTTACACCTGCAACAAGGGAGCCGGAACGCGCTGGAATACTCCAGGGCGTTTAACGATCTCGCGCTATATGCATCGTATCATGCTGATACCGACGAGAAGCGGCAGGACCATTTTTACCAGGGGCTTAACCCGCTCCTGAAGGACGAATTGGCGATGTTCAATCGCGGCAGCCTCAACGACATCATTGATGCTGCGATTGTTCAGGAGGACTCCGGCAAGGAGTTAGCAGCGGCGGAGAGGAAGCGAAGCGCGCCGCAAAGCAGCAGAGGAGGAGGCGGTCCTTCTCAGAAGTTTCGGAGGGTGAATCGCCCACCATCAGGTCCACGCTGGCAGCCACCACAGCGGTCGATGCCGTTCCACAGTCGGCCGTACTCTTCACCGGCATTCAGGCCGGCACTGCCAGTACCACCGCAACAACAACAGCAGCAGCGGGCGATGCCGCGTGCTTTTGCACCTCAGCAACGCATGCCGGGCTTTCATCCCCCGAGCACTACACCAGCAGCGGCCACATGTTACAAGTGTGGTCGTCCAGGACACTTCGCGAGCAGTTGCCCGGAGAGGCAAGGCGGCGGAGTGGCACCACAGTTTCCGGGGAGGAATCAACTCCGGAACCCTACTAATGCGCGGCGGGCAAACCCTAGGCCCGGCACTGTCCACCAGCTCGCCATTGAGGACGTGCCGGAGGGCGAGCCAATCCTTGCGGGTATGTTCCAACTCCACCAGCATCCCGCCATAATATTATTTGATTCAGGCACCACACATAGCTTCATTAGCCAAGCTTTCATTGATAAATATAGCTTGCAAATACTACCCACCGATAGTCCTTATGTGATATGTTCACCGGGTGGGAAAATTTCAGCAAACATGATGGTCCCAAAAGCGCCATTGTGCTTAGAGGGTAGAGTTTACCCTACGTCTCTCATAATTTTAGAGGGACAAAAGGTCGATGTCATCTTAGGGATGTCGTGGTTAACCCGCCACGGCGCTGTTTTAGACACCGTCCTCCGAGTCGTGACTTTGAACTCAGAGGTGCACGAGTCTCACTCATTATTTCTGGAAAGTCCAGAAATAAAACTTCCAAGTGTCTATCAAGCCACAACCATCAGATTGGAAGATATTCCAGTGGTCCAAGAGTTCCCTGACGTATTCCCGGATAATTTGCCGGGGATGCCGCCTGATAGAGAGGTGGAGTTCAAGATTGAACTTGCACCGGGAACCATGCCAATATCCCGAAGGCCGTACAAGATGGCGCCCAAGGAGTTGGCAGAACTGAAGAATCAGCTCACGGACCTTCTGGAGAAGGATTTTATTAGGCCGAGCTCCTCGCCCTGGGGCTGTTCGGCATTATTTGTCAAGAAGAAGGATGAGACGTTGCGGCTTTGCATGGACTATCGTACATTAAATGCCGTGACCATCAAGAACAAGTACCCGTTGCCACGGATCGACATGTTGTTTGATCAGTTGGTCGAAGCAAAGATCTTTTCCAAAATGGATTTAAGATCCGGGTACCATCAGATTAAGATAAGGGCGGAGGACATTCCAAAGACAGCTTTCTCGACAAGGTACGGACTTTAGGAGTACCTGGTCATGTCCTTCGGCCTCACCAATGCTCCAGCTCACTTCATGTACTTGATGAACTCGGTATTCATGCCGGAGCTGGATAAGTTTGTCGTGGTCTTCATCGACGACATCCTAGTATATTCCAAGTCGGAGGAAGACCACAAGAAACACCTGCGTATAGTCTTGCAACGGCTGCGGGATCACAAGCTATACGCGAAATTCAGCAAATGTGAATTCTGGATATCGCAAGTGCCTTTTCTTGGGCATATCATCTCAGCGGAGGGTATCGCTGTGGACCCGAGCAAGATCACTCAAGTGCTGAATTGGAAATCCCCGAGAACTGTTCACGAGGTACGGAGTTTCCTCGGGCTCGCGGGTTATTATCGGAGGTTCATTCCGAACTTCTCGAAGATTGCCAAGCCAATGACAGAGCTGCTGAAGAAGGCTACCAAATATGTTTGGAGTCCAGCATGTGAAGCAGCATTCAAGGCTTTAGTCAAGCACCTGACATCAGCACCGGTTTTGGCGCAGCCAGACACAACAAAACCGTTCGATGTGTACTGCGATGCATCCAGCATTGGGCTCAGATGTGTGCTGATGCAAGACCGAAGAGTGGTCGCGTATGGATCACGGCAGCTTAGAAACCATGAGCAAAATTATCCAACTCACGACTTGGAGCTCGCTGCCGTTGTACTTGCACTGAAGATGTGGAGGCACTACCTACTCGGTAACCTCGTACATTTATATACCGACCACAAAAGCCTCAAGTACATATTCACTCAGAAGGAGCTGAACATGAGGCAACGAAGATGGTTAGAATTGATAAAGGATTACGAAATAGAGATCCATTATCATCCGGGCAAGGCAAACGTAGTGGCGGATGCGCTGAGCCGCAAGTCACACGTCAACAATCTGGCCATCACACCGTTGGAAGAGAGCGAACCACCACTACATGTGATTCCACATGGAGCTCTCTACAACTTATCTTTAATCCCCACCATCCGTGAAGAAATAGCGGCAGCCCAGAAGAACGACAAGGGCATGTCACATTTGCGGAGACGTGTAGACAGTGGGGAGCTGAAATGTTTCCGGAAGGACGGAGACAGCGTCCTATGGTTCAAGGACAGGATCGTCGTACCCCGTAACCTGGAATTACGGAAGAAAATCTTTGATGAGCTCACTTATCAAAGTTTTCTATTCACCCCGGTAGCAACAAGATGTATCAAGAACTCAGAAGCAAGTTTTGGTGGACACGGATGAAGCGAGAGACTGCAAAATACGTGTCCGAGTGTGATACATGTCGAAGGGTGAAGGCAGACCACATGCGGAAACCGGGACTGCTACAACCACTGGGCATTCCTGCCTGGAAGTGGGAGGACGTGAGCATGGATTTCATCGTCGGTTTACCCACCACCTTACAGAAACATGATTCTGTGTGGGTGATCGTTGATCGGCTCACCAAAGTTGCCCATTTCATCCCGGTCAACACCAATTACAACGCCAAGAAGTACGCTGAACTGTACATCTCACGGATCCTATGCTTGTACGGCGTACCACGTACCATCATATCGGATCGGGGCACTTTATTTGTGTCCCGTTTTTGGGAGCAGCTACACGCTGCCTTGGGGACAAAGCTGATCCGTAGTTCAGCATACCACCCACAGACGGATGGACAAACCGAGCGGGTAAATCAGATTCTAGAAGACATGCTACGAGATTGCGCTATCAACCACGGCAAGAATTGGGATGATCACTTGCCGTTAGCCGAGTTCTCGTACAATAATGGGTACCAAGCCAGCATCAAGATGGCACCTTACAAGGCGCTATACGGGCGGAAATGCCGCACACCACTGAATTGGTGTGAATCTGGCGAAAGGGTTACCTTCGGGATTGACCTTGTCAACAACGCAGAAGAAAAGGTTCGACTAATTCAAGCGAACCTAAAAGCCGTTCAATCCCGTCAGAAACAGTATGCAGACCAGAGAAGGCGCCCATTACAATTCGAAGTTGGAGATCACGTATATCTACGGGTGTCTCCAATGAAGGGCGTAAACAGATTTGGGGTGAGAGGGAAGTTGGCACCCTGATTCATCGGTCCATTCCAGATTACCGAAAGATGTGGATCAGTGGCATACCGGCTGAAATTACCAGAAGCACTTTCCGGTGTGCATGACGTCTTTCACATTTCCCAGCTGAGGAAGTGTCTCAAGCTATCAACTACCGTTGAGTTGGAAGACATTGAAGAACTGCAACCGGATCTCACCTATCGGGAGGAACCGGTGCAGATTATTGATGAAAAGGCCCGAACCACACGCAACCGTACATTGTGGTTCTACAAGGTTCTATGGAGTAATCACTCCATGGACGAAGCGACATGGGAGAGCGAAGAATTCCTTCGCACTAACTACCCCGAATTTTTCACGTCGCATATCCGGTAATTTTCCACCGTTCTCTCTCTCATTTTCACCTTATAATCTCGGGACGAGATTCGTTTAAGGGGGGAGGAATGTAAGGGCCTCAGTTTTTGACACACATTTGCAGTGTTCATCACCACACCACACACCTCATTTGAGGAAGGATGATGAACACAAATGAAGAGCAAGTAACAATTATCAACATGCTCATTAGAGAACAAACTCACACATTGCCAAAGTGGTATTTCACACATGTGATATAAGGGGGCTGGACATATGAAAACTCCTATACATTGTTAAGGATGTCCATGCCAAGTTTCACCCAAATTCAAAACCTTTTTGAGGTCATTTTGGGTATAGTTAGGAAGAGGGCAGTTTGAAACCATATTCAAATTCAAACTGTTTTTATCCCATGAATTTAAAAGTGGGAGGCATATTCTTAC
Organism: Neostapfia colusana; assembly: GCA_030760725.1. Taxonomy (NCBI): domain Eukaryota; kingdom Viridiplantae; phylum Streptophyta; class Magnoliopsida; order Poales; family Poaceae; genus Neostapfia; species Neostapfia colusana. The sequence continues at coordinate 32,480,584 of JASWHV010000009.1, read as the reverse complement.
TCAGCACATTTTTGTGAGCCCACACACCAATTTTCACTCCATTTGGAGTTGATCTTGACATGAGCTAAGTGGGACAAATTCAAACTTCATTTGAATTCAAAACTGCACTTGTGCTGAAATTCACTCAAACCAAACCCAATTTGAACTTTGATCAATTCAAATGGTTCATGGGTGAATAATTTGAATTACCAGGGGTAGTATGGGGTTCACTGTTTATAACAGTGATTAGGAGTAAATTTCAGAGGTTAAAATGGGGAGTGGGACTCACATGGCAGCCTCTACTTCAACACAAACCGACTGAAACACAGCTCAATCGGTTCCCGGGTGCAGTGTGTGCGCGCCACCGGGGGGCAGCCGGCGCCAGCTCCTGCTGTGGCGGACCGGAATCCGCTCATCCAGGATCGCAGAGGGTGGTGCCGCGCGATGCGACACCCGACAGCACACGTCATAAGAACACAATATATTACATGGGAAAAACCGCTGAAACTGTACAAATAAGTACAAACTTCAGTTACAATTATTGTTCTATTACACAGCGGAAGACTACACTAAACAACTCACGCCCGCCTATCTAGCAAAAGTCGGTTGCCCCGCCCTAGGGCAACCCACACTAGCTGCACGTCTCAGCTCAGCGCGGCGTGTACGGCTCCCACTCAGCCGTGGTCCCCGACGGAGGGTAACCCTCGCCGGTGGACTCGTACTCCGAGTCCGTGGGTGGCTCCTCACCTGAAAAACACTTAAGCAGCAACCGTGAGCACGAAGGCTCAGCAAGGCTTAACCGACTAACCTAAGCATGAAACTCTACATGAGGTATACCAAGACATAGGTTGGTAGCATTTCAGCAAAACGACACGCCTACAAGTTCATCCTTAGTTCATCTTTTAGCAACAAGTTAACAGTTCATGAAATCTGAAATTTAGTAAGCAGTATTTGGTGGCACACATGTAGCAATACAATTATATCAATCAGCACCATTGAATAAACATATTTCATCCATTAGTCTACGTTACGACGCAGTGAACAAGCAGTACTCGTCACCGCGAGGGACGGCGAATCGACTCGATATACACCTGCAGGGAAAACCCAAAGAGCACGTCACGTACGCCCACCCGTGGAGCTGCACAGCACGCTCACTCGATGTCGTACGGGACAACCTTTCACCCAACAGCCCAAACGTCGAACCGGTCGCACCGAAACGAGCAGGAGGTTCCCCACACGGAGCATCTCTCTATGCCCGTTGGCAGATTTCCACCTTGCTGCCCTCAACCTACACCTATAAATTGGTGTGCTATGCCTCGACGCCCGGAGGTTTAGGCTACATCGGTTTATCGGGGCCCATATATCCGATATGCCTTCGGTACGTTCAATACTTGTTCAGCAGGGCCGCACACGGATCGGTCCTCAATCGACACGGGCAGGGCTGCGCACACAAGACTCTCTCTTGCTGCGCCCTAGCCCCTGCCTAGTCTCATTTTCATTACTAAAGTGATCTCACATCACTCAACCGAACCCGTGTGTCCCACTGCCTATCTCGCGAGTAGATTCCAACTACTCGACTTGTACCGAAGTCCTATGACTCATTACGCATAGCCCGTCTACTCGAGGTCTTAGACACTACCCTCACTCTTTTAGGAACCTTTGGTTATGCAAGTGGGGTTCCATTCATCCTACACCTAATGCACAATCATACTTCACATGACTCATGTAAACAAAAGAAGACTTATAAAAAGGTTAATGCAAACCGGGGCTTGCCTTGTTGCTGCTGGTCAGGAGTTAGCTCTTCGCCCGGAAGAAGGAAGTCCAGCACTTCCGGAGTCTCTTCTTCAACGGCTACACGTTAATGAAATACTACATGTTAATTTAGATGCACAGGTGAGTTTTAGAGTAAGACTTCTACTATTAGTTCTAATACCTAGCCTCTATCACCTGGAACTTTGTTTAAGAATTTTAAAGATGAACTGGTGTTGGTGGTTTGGCTTGGACTTAGTCACATGGTTAAGTGCTAAGTGGTTTTCCCCCTTTTCCATCTTAATACCTTAAGTGGGTAAACAGGACAGGGGTGATCTAGAGCTCCAATGGAGCTGAGAATTTTTGTGTGAGTTCCTTGTCACAAGCAAACTCTCTGGACCAAACCTTAGCACTTTTCATGGAATGGTTTGCTCAGAGTAATTTCTTTAGCAAATAAGCAAGGAGGAATTAATTCTGAAGTCAGACCCCTGTTCATGCTCAACTTGATGATCTAGAATTTCAATTATAGCTCATAGAGTTTGCATGAATTTTCCTAGCATTTTCGGATTCAAGGTTTGCCCAGAATTGAATTTCCAAGTTTTGGAAATTCTCTGAAAATGTTTCTGCATTCAAATGAACACAGCACTTTCCAATTTGAATTGCTCTGACCAAATCGACTCCAAATGGTCTGAAACTTTTACAGGGGTTTACTAATGTCCTAAAGAACATTCTGGTGATATTTGGGGATTTTTGGATGAACCAAACTCCCTCTAAAATTCTTTTGCTGAAAAGCTTTAAAGAATTTTCCAGAATTAATTAATGGGTTTCATACAAATTGGGTTGTATCTCTGGACAGAGCTAGGCAAGATGAATCCAACCCAACTTGAATCACTAAATTTGGAGCTTCCTAGCCACGGTTATGGATTTCTAAAGTTTGAGTTAATCCCTGAATTATTTTCCTACAGAAAATCCCCTCCCGCGCTAAACCAGAGGCTGACAGCGGGGCCCGCCCATTTAAATTGAACTAACCGCGCGCTCGCGCGCGATTAACACAGGGGCTGACAGGTGGGGCCGCGCCCTTCGTCTACCTCCCGACGTCGCCGCCCCGAGCCGCCGGAGCTCCGGCGAGGTCAGCGTTCCCGGCGATCTAGCTCACCGGAGCCGACGAGACTCGCCGCCCCCACGTAATCTCGGGTGCTGAACCCGCTGGACACCATGTCGCCGCCGGCTAACCGCCATAGCTCGCCGGCGACGAGCCCTATGCCTCTGTGCTACCTCGGCAATGTGTTCCCGTCCTTCTGACCGTTTTCTTCGTGCGCTAATCGCGTCGCCACACTCAGGGAAACCTCGGGAAACTCGGCATGAGCTCTGTTGGCCCCTAAACGGCCGGCAACCCAGACCTCACCGGCGACCCCCTCCTCCGCCATACTGTCCTAGGGTGAACTTAGGGTTCCGGCGGTGATTTCCTTCCGGTTTTCGAACGAGAAGGGTCGCCAGAACCTCTAGATACTCTCTCACAGCTCCGTTCGGCCTCCCACCCACTATGCTTCCCAAATTTCTGCTAAACCTAATTGGGTCCCGAAAGGAGCTACTCGCCCTAAACTGAGAAATTCTCCGCGCACAGAGGTCGAACCTTGGAACGGTTTGCGCGGTGGTCTTGAGGACGAGCTAGCGCTTCACTTTCCTATGGAGGTCGAAGCCGGAAGATGATCACAGCTGGGGTGGCACACGATCGGAGCTCGGGCGACTAGGCTGCTGGTTACAGAACTTCGTGAGAATCAGTAACTCGCCGGCGGTCTCGGGCCTTTTATAGGCTCCTGAGGCCAGGGGAGAGCGCGACACCTGCTGTGCCACCTCCTCTGCCGAAGCAGGAGCTGGCAGGCCGAGGTGGTCGGTCGCCGCCGCTGGCTGCAGCTGGCGAGCGCGCTCGGTCGAGGAGTCGGCTGAAGAGACTTCGGTGCTAAGTCTACTGACCAGTGGGCCTCCCCTCTAACTCTTTTGTTTTTTTCCAATTTTCTGAATTCTGTTGTGCCAAAATATCCTCAGCTACTCACAATTTAATGTGAGACTTAGTCACCAAGCCTTTGTTTGAATTTGAATTCTCAAATTCAAACTTTGTTTGGTTAAATTTGCTTCATATTCAAACTGAAATTCAAATTCAGTTTTGAATTCTTGCAAATTTAGCTCTTGACAAGATGAGCTCCAATGGAGATGAAAGTTGGTGGGTTCACTCAGAAAAATGTGCTGAGTATAGATATGGAGCTAACTTTTGAATTTGGGTGATGAAAGTTGCTGCAATTTGAATTTACATTCAAATTGGCCTCTTTTTGAAATAACCCAAAAGTGCCTCAAAAATTGTTGAATTTGCATGAGCTTTGGACTGAACCTTCCCAAGACTTTTTAAATCCTAGGGGTGAGCTCAACCTCTCATGCTCATTTGTAGAAACCCTACATTATGAAAGTGAAGGCTTTCCCCTCTAATCATTCTTTTGATGGAGGTTACTTGCTCTTCACAACATTTCCTATGGTGTCCACAATAAAAACTGTGGTGTTGTGAGGTGAAGAAAAGTTTTTGCAAGTCCCTTTTCTTGGGCTTTTACATCCCTCCCCCCTTAAAAGAATCTCGTCCCGAGATTATAAAAGAAGAGATACCGATGTAATAGGGATTTACCCGTGTTGAGAAGCCATAAACTCCGGGTAATTTGAGCGAAGAAACTCCTCGCTCTCCCACGTCGCTTCTTCGGCGGTGTGGTTGCTCCAGAGTATTTTGTAGAACCACAATGTTCTGCTGCGTGTGGTCCTGGCTTTCTCATCAAGAATTCCCACCGGATATTCATCATAGGTTAAATCCGGTTTCAGCTCGCCGATGTCTTCGGTAGGAACAGCAGCTGTATGCTTCAAGCATTTTCGCAGTTGCGAAACATGGAAAATATCATGGACACCAGCCAGAGATGCCGGTAGCTCCAATCGATACGCTGCTGGTCCACACTTCTCGGTGATAGCGTAGGGTCCAATGAAACGGGGAGCGAGCTTCCCCTTCACACCGAATCGGTGCACGCCCTTCATTGGAGACACGCGGAGGTACACGTGTTCCCCAACGTCAAAGTGCAACGGCCTACGCCTCTTGTCAGCGTAGCTCTTTTGTCGGGATTGAGCGGCCTTCAAATTGGCTTGAATTGTCCGAACGCGCTCCTCGGCGTCGTTCACCACATCAACCCCGAATGTGACCCTTTCACCGGACTCGCACCAATTTAATGGGGTGCGGCATTTACGACCGTAGAGAGCTTCATAGGGTGCCATTTTGATACTCGCCTGATAACCGTTGTTGTACGAGAATTCCGCCAATGGTAGGTGATCATCCCAGTTCCTACCATGGTGGATGGCACACGCTCTCAACATGTCTTCCAGGACTTGATTCACCCTTTCAGTCTGACCATCTGTTTGAGGGTGATAAGCGGAGCTCCTGATCAACTTAGTACCCAATGCAGCGTGTAGCTGCTCCCAAAAGCGAGATACAAATAATGCACCTCGATCTGAGACAATGGTCTTGGGTACCCCGTATAGGCATAGAATCTTCGCTATGTATAGCTCCGCATATTTGCCGGCATTGTAACGTGTATTCACCGGAATGAAGTGAGCCGTCTTGGTTAACCGATCAACGATTACCCATATGGAATCATGCTTGTTGGCTGTTAGGGGTAACCCCACAATGAAATCCATGCTCACATCTTCCCATTTCCATGCCGGGATCTTCAGGGGTTGCAGCAGCCCTGATTTCTTCATATGATCAGCTTTCACTCGTCTACACGTATCACACTCGGATACGTACTTAGCTACCTCCCGCTTCATCCGTGTCCACCAAAATTTCTTTTTCAAATCTTGGTACATTTTGTTGCTGCCCGGATGAATGGAGTATTTAGACAAGTGAGCTTCATCGAGGATCTTTTTCCTCAACTCCATATCCCGGGGTACGACTATGCGGTCATTGAACCACAGAGTCCCCTCATCATCTTTCCGGAAACATTTAATTTCTCCATTGTCTATCCGTCTCCGGAGATGTGCCATGCCTTTATCCGTTTTCTGAGCTGCAATGATGTCCTCCCTAATAGTAGGGATGAGGGCAAGGTTGTACAGCGATCCATAAGGAACCAAGTATAAACTTGGCTCTTCCTCCTCCACCGGTGTAATGGTGAGGTGATGGACATGTGATTTCCGACTCAGCGCGTCGGCAACCACATTCGCCTTGCCGGGGTGGTAATGGATCTCAATCTCATAATCTTTGATCAGTTCTAACCACCTCCTCTGCCTCATGTTCAGCTCCTTCTGGGTGAAAATGTATTTCAAGCTCTTGTGGTCGGTGTAGAGATGCACCAAGTTCCCCAGGAGATAGTGCCTCCACATTTTCAGCGCCAACACCACGGCAGCAAGTTCAAGATCGTGAGTCGGGTAGTGCTGCTCATGGTTCCGGAGTTGGCGTGAGCCATAAGCGACCACACGTCCTTCCTGCATCAACACGCAGCCAAGCCCAATACCGGACGCGTCACAATACACGTCGAAGGGCTTTGTTGTATCCGGCTGAGCTAACACCGGGGCTGTGGTGAGATGCTTCACCAATGTTCGGAACGCTCCTTCACACGCGGTGTTCCAAACATATTTTGTCCCTTTTTTCAGCAACTCTGTCATCGGCTTAGCGAGCTTGGAGAAGCTTGGAATGAATCTCCGGTAGTATCCCGCTAACCCGAGGAAGCTTCTGACTTCATGGACTGAAGTGGGAGCTTTCCATTTCAACACTTGCTCGATTTTACTTGGGTCAACCGCAATGCCTTCAGCTGAGATGATATGTCCCAAGAATGGCACTTGGCTGATCCAAAATTCGCATTTGCTGAACTTGGCGTAGAGTTTGTGGTCTCGCAATCGTTGAAGAACGATCCGCAAGTGTTCGGCATGTTCAGCTTCGGTCTTGGAGTAAACCAAGATGTCGTCGATGAACACTACCACGAACTTGTCCAGCTCCGGCATGAACACCGAGTTCATGAGATACATGAAATGGGCTGGAGCATTTGTGAGACCAAAGGACATGACGAGATATTCGTATAAGCCGTATCTCGTCGAGAACGCCGTCTTCGGGATATCCTCCACCCGGATCTTGATCTGGTGATATCCAGAGCGAAGGTCCATCTTTGAGAATACACTTGCCCCCACAAGTTGATCAAACAAGATGTCAATACGGGGCAGTGGGTACTTATTCTTGATGGTGACAGCGTTGAGCGGCCGGTAATCCACACACAGCCTCAGGGTCTCATCCTTCTTCTTCACGAACAGCGCCGAGCATCCCCAAGGCGAGGAACTCGGCCAAATGAAACCCTTGCTCAACAGATCATTGAGCTGTTCTTTTAGTTCAGCCAGCTCATTTGGAGCCATCTTGTATGGTCTCCGTGAGATGGGCGTAGTCCCGGGTGCAAGTTCAATCTTGAACTCGACATCCCGCTCAGGTGGCATGCCCGGAAGATCATCCGGGAACACATCAGGATACTCCCGGACTACGGGGATGTCTTCTAACTTGAGAACTTCAGCATTATTGATTGCTAAAACTTCCCGGACTGGCGTGTCTAACATCATGGAATGCGGACGGTGGAATGGAGAATTCAAGTGGACCGTCCGGGTCCGAGTCTCTAGGACAGCGCCATGGTATTGCAGCCATGACATCCCTAAGATTGCATCAATCTTTTGTCCCATAAGGATTATCAAGGTGGTGGGATATAGCTTCCCGCCTAAGCACAGAGGTGCCTTTGGAATCATCATATTAGCTGAAATCTTCCCTCCCGGTGAGCATATCATATAAGTGCAGTCGGTTGGGAAGACTTGCAATTGATGTTTAGCCACATAAGATGCACTTATAAAGCTGTGGGTTGCACCAGAATCAAATAATATGACGATGGCTTGATGGTTGAGAGTAAACGTACCCGCCAGCACGTTGTCTCCCTCTGGGGCGTCCTCACTGTCGAGGTTGCGGACACCCCCAGTCCGCTGACCAACCTTCTTCGCCGGAGGTCGGCCTCGAGCACCGCCCTGAAACTGGGCTTGTCCGCTGCTCTGCTGCCCCTGGGGACAGTCCTTCGCAAAGTGGCCCGCCTGGCCACACGTGAAGCAGGTGAAACGGGGCGGTCCCCCGCTGATCGGTGGGCGGAAACCTGGGGCGCGTTGTGGCGGTGGAAACGCCCGGGGTACCGTCTGCTGTTGCTGCTGTCTTGGTGGTGGCATCGGCGGACGGAACGGAGGTGCCTGAAAGGGACGTCCCCCGAACCTTTGCGGTCGCGCCGGTGGTTGCCACTGCTGCCCGGATGGTGTCCGATACACCATACGGTACTTCTGGGGAGCGCCACTCCCACTGCTGCTAGGTGGAGCGCTGCGCTTCTTCTGCTCAGCTGCTAACTCCCGCTGAGCGTCCTCTTGCATGATGGCGGCATTGACTAGGTCGTTGAATGTGCCGCGGTTCCATTGTACGAGGTGGGTCTTCATTTCGGGATGTAACCCCCGATAGAAGTGCTCCCTCTTCTTCTCCTCCGTGGAGATGTAGTCTGACGCATACTGCGCCAGATGGTTGAAGGCACGGGAGTAGTCGTGGGCACTCCTCCCTCCCTGCTTTAGTTCCAAAAATTCTTGGAACTTTCTCTTCATTATTCCGGGAGGAATGTGATAGGCGCGGAACGCCTCCCGGAACTCTTGCCATTCCACGGCATGGCCAGCCGGACGTGAGGCGACATAATTCGCCCACCACGCACCAGCGGCACCGTGGAGCTGCTGTGCTGCGAACAGTGTCTTCTGCCGCCCCGTACACTGGAGCAGCCCGAACTTGGACTCGATAGTCCGCAGCCAGTTGTCCGCCTCCAGTGGTTCTTCAGCTTCGGTGAACACTGGAGGGTGCGTACTCATGAAATCCGAGTACGACACTTCGCGGGGCTCACGAGGCCCTCGCTCTTGACGTCCTCCCGCCTGGGACGTATTCTGCACGATCGTGCGGAGCAGGTCGGTCTGCTCCTCACGACCTCCCACCAAAGCCGCTATCACATCCGCTAGAGTAAGCGGAGGCGGCGGTGGTGGCTGCTTCTGCGGGGTGCTGTCGTAGGCCGGTGGCTGGGAGTCATCGCCTCCACCTTGGCTAGAGCCACCAACCTCGTGCGTGGTCCTAGTACGAACCATCTGCAACCATACGACATTAACCATCAGTTCCGCAACATTTTGCATGCAGTCCAATAGAACTGGGGGTAAAAACCTTATGACAACCAAAACATGCAAAATATCTCGTAAGTAGATGATGTAATAACTTTGCACAAGCTACCCCATTACCAGACCAAACACAAGTTAGCTTAATCCAACTTGATGAACCCCCTCTTTGGAAGCTCACCATAACTGGGTTTGGTCTCTACGAGACATTATTATTGCGTTGTCATCACGTATAACACCCTTTTCAATGAGTTCAACCGTCATTCTTCTGTCAGAATGACCAGTTGCTACCTATTCCAAGTTTTGATCTGGTTCTGTGCATTTTCATGACTCAATATGCATACCAAAGTTAAAGTTAACTTCAGTATCCTTCCAACAAGTACTCATTTGCCCCCATATTAGCCTTGATTAAAAAGTTATGCTAATTCAAAGTTAGCAGAATTTCTGGAAGAATTTTAACAGCACCTCCCCTGGAGGTGGCTGTTTTCAACCCTGATTTCCACTAAATTCTGTGCTGAAATTTCAGGAACTTTGAATTGCAAAGATGTCACACATCTTCTACTCTTTCTAAGGATGTATTATATGAAAATTTTAGATTTTTCTACTGGGAGTTTATCCTTGAAAAACAGAACAGTCCAGAGAATGTTTTAACACTGTCCTAGTTCTGGACAGTTACATGTCTCTGGGATTTAAGCCATCTTAAGGTGAGTTTCAGCTCTGGAAGTCTACAACAAAGTTGTAGAGTACTTGAATACCTTTCCAGAACTATATAGCACACCTCGCTGGCTAAAAGACCTGTGAGTTATGCCCTGTTGAAGATCAGCAAACTTGCTGTCCCAAAACAGAGCACTCTGTTTTTCAATCTTTTTAGAACTACAATCATCACTATCCCATTCTTATACCCAGCCAGGGTCCTAAATGTTAAACCTATAGATTTTTAATTCTTAGTTATCATTATACTCATGCATATGCCTACAATGTCTCGGTACTACGTTCCTCACAAAAGAAAATCCTAACCGGATCATACCGGTATATACGTCTCAAGTGTGGCACTAAACGGTCTCTCGCACACGTTTTCTACACGGATACATACGTGGTTAGTACCTGCAGAAGACCACACAATGATGGTGCACTCAAAGTTCGTTCATTTCAGGCAGTTCCATATCTAAAAGTAAATACAAACGCCCGTATCATTTCCATACGGCCGTCCTTGAGCTAAGTCACGTCTCAAGGCACGTGATCGTGTTTCAACACCACACGACGGGGAACCCGAGTATGTCATGAACGGGTCGTCACGGTTGGGAATGTTATCAACCCAACAGATACCACCTACTGCCCTGCAGGGCACGCCGATGGCAAGCGCTGCGTATGTCCTCCTGGGCTATTTCCAGACGAACACACTCTCGCGTTACTGACCACGCGATGGGGTCTCCACTTACTTGCCTAATGCACGCTAGGGATCAGCGTTTCATATGAACTCAGGGACATGAAGAGTCCAAGAGCTTCATATTGACTTCTCACACCAAGCTGTGAGATCAATCCCTGAACCACGTTCCTCGTCAGGGAGAACTAACCGAAATTGAACCGCTTTCGGTGGCGTTCCTTACCATACTTACCAGAGCGTAGGTGCGTCGTTACATAATTGAAATTCAGAATTATAACACATAAGTTAGTCCTTGCCACTTTAAGTAACTATGCTAATATAGTCCTTACTTGGGCAACTACCGAATCCTCACCGTATACCTAAGTTTTTTCCCATAATGCAGTCCTTAAGTACTGTGCTATCCCCACTGCAGCTCTGATACCAGGCTGTGGCGGACCGGAATCCGCTCATCCAGGATCGCAGAGGGTGGTGCCGCGCGATGCGACACCCGACAGCACACGTCATAAGAACACAATATATTACATGGGAAAAACCGCTGAAACTGTACAAATAAGTACAAACTTCAGTTACAATTATTGTTCTATTACACAGCGGAAGACTACACTAAACAACTCACGCCCGCCTATCTAGCAAAAGTCGGTTGCCCCGCCCTAGGGCAACCCACACTAGCTGCACGTCTCAGCTCAGCGCGGCGTGTACGGCTCCCACTCAGCCGTGGTCCCCGACGGAGGGTAACCCTCGCCGGTGGACTCGTACTCCGAGTCCGTGGGTGGCTCCTCACCTGAAAAACACTTAAGCAGCAACCGTGAGCACGAAGGCTCAGCAAGGCTTAACCGACTAACCTAAGCATGAAACTCTACATGAGGTATACCAAGACATAGGTTGGTAGCATTTCAGCAAAACGACACGCCTACAAGTTCATCCTTAGTTCATCTTTTAGCAACAAGTTAACAGTTCATGAAATCTGAAATTTAGTAAGCAGTATTTGGTGGCACACATGTAGCAATACAATTATATCAATCAGCACCATTGAATAAACATATTTCATCCATTAGTCTACGTTACGACGCAGTGAACAAGCAGTACTCGTCACCGCGAGGGACGGCGAATCGACTCGATATACACCTGCAGGGAAAACCCAAAGAGCACGTCACGTACGCCCACCCGTGGAGCTGCACAGCACGCTCACTCGATGTCGTACGGGACAACCTTTCACCCAACAGCCCAAACGTCGAACCGGTCGCACCGAAACGAGCAGGAGGTTCCCCACACGGAGCATCTCTCTATGCCCGTTGGCAGATTTCCACCTTGCTGCCCTCAACCTACACCTATAAATTGGTGTGCTATGCCTCGACGCCCGGAGGTTTAGGCTACATCGGTTTATCGGGGCCCATATATCCGATATGCCTTCGGTACGTTCAATACTTGTTCAGCAGGGCTGCACACGGATCGGTCCTCAATCGACACGGGCAGGGCTGCGCACACAAGACTCTCTCTTGCTGCGCCCTAGCCCCTGCCTAGTCTCATTTTCATTACTAAAGTGATCTCACATCACTCAACCGAACCCGTGTGTCCCACTGCCTATCTCGCGAGTAGATTCCAACTACTCGACTTGTACCGAAGTCCTATGACTCATTACGCATAGCCCGTCTACTCGAGGTCTTAGACACTACCCTCACTCTTTTAGGAACCTTTGGTTATGCAAGTGGGGTTCCATTCATCCTACACCTAATGCACAATCATACTTCACATGACTCATGTAAACAAAAGAAGACTTATAAAAAGGTTAATGCAAACCGGGGCTTGCCTTGTTGCTGCTGGTCAGGAGTTAGCTCTTCGCCCGGAAGAAGGAAGTCCAGCACTTCCGGAGTCTCTTCTTCAACGGCTACACGTTAATGAAATACTACATGTTAATTTAGATGCACAGGTGAGTTTTAGAGTAAGACTTCTACTATTAGTTCTAATACCTAGCCTCTATCACCTGGAACTTTGTTTAAGAATTTTAAAGATGAACTGGTGTTGGTGGTTTGGCTTGGACTTAGTCACATGGTTAAGTGCTAAGTGGTTTTCCCCCTTTTCCATCTTAATACCTTAAGTGGGTAAACAGGACAGGGGTGATCTAGAGCTCCAATGGAGCTGAGAATTTTTGTGTGAGTTCCTTGTCACAAGCAAACTCTCTGGACCAAACCTTAGCACTTTTCATGGAATGGTTTGCTCAGAGTAATTTCTTTAGCAAATAAGCAAGGAGGAATTAATTCTGAGGTCAGACCCCTGTTCATGCTCAACTTGATGATCTAGAATTTCAATTATAGCTCATAGAGTTTGCATGAATTTTCCTAGCATTTTCGGATTCAAGGTTTGCCCAGAATTGAATTTCCAAGTTTTGGAAATTCTCTGAAAATGTTTCTGCATTCAAATGAACACAGCACTTTCCAATTTGAATTGCTCTGACCAAATCGACTCCAAATGGTCTGAAACTTTTACAGGGGTTTACTAATGTCCTAAAGAACATTCTGGTGATATTTGGGGATTTTTGGATGAACCAAACTCCCTCTAAAATTCTTTTGCTGAAAAGCTTTAAAGAATTTTCCAGAATTAATTAATGGGTTTCATACAAATTGGGTTGTATCTCTGGACAGAGCTAGGCAAGATGAATCCAACCCAACTTGAATCACTAAATTTGGAGCTTCCTAGCCACGGTTATGGATTTCTAAAGTTTGAGCTAATCCCTGAATTATTTTCCTACAGAAAATCCCCTCCCGCGCTAAACCAGAGGCTGACAGCGGGGCCCGCCCATTTAAATTGAACTAACCGCGCGCTCGCGCTCGATTAACACAGGGGCTGACAGGTGGGGCCGCGCCCTTCGTCTACCTCCCGACGTCGCCGCCCCGAGCCGCCGGAGCTCCGGCGAGGTCAGCGTTCCCGGCGATCTAGCTCACCGGAGCCGACGAGACTCGCCGCCCCCACGTAATCTCGGGTGCTGAACCCGCTGGACACCATGTCGCCGCCGGCTAACCGCCATAGCTCGCCGGCGACGAGCCCTATGCCTCTGTGCTACCTCGGCAATGTGTTCCCGTCCTTCTGACCGTTTTCTTCGTGCGCTAATCGCGTCGCCACACTCAGGGAAACCTCGGGAAACTCGGCATGAGCTCTGTTGGCCCCTAAACGGCCGGCAACCCAGACCTCACCGGCGACCCCCTCCTCCGCCATACTGTCCTAGGGTGAACTTAGGGTTCCGGCGGTGATTTCCTTCCGGTTTTCGGACGAGAAGGGTCGCCAGAACCTCTAGATACTCTCTCACAGCTCCGTTCGGCCTCCCACCCACTATGCTTCCCAAATTTCTGCTAAACCTAATTGGGTCCCGAAAGGAGCTACTCGCCCTAAACTGAGAAATTCTCCGCGCACAGAGGTCGAACCTTGGAACGGTTTGCGCGGTGGTCTTGAGGACGAGCTAGCGCTTCACTTTCCTATGGAGGTCGAAGCCGGAAGATGATCACAGCTGGGGTGGCACACGATCGGAGCTCGGGCGACTAGGCTGCTGGTTACAGAACTTCGTGAGAATCAGTAACTCGCCTGCGGTCTCGGGCCTTTTATAGGCTCCTGAGGCCAGGGGAGAGCGCGACACCTGCTGTGCCACCTCCTCTGCCGAAGCAGGAGCTGGCCGGCCGAGGTGGTCGGTCGCCGCCGCTGGCTGCAGCTGGCGAGCGCGCTCGGTCGAGGAGTCGGCTGAAGAGACTTCGGTGCTAAGTCTACTGACCAGTGGGCCTCCCCTCTAGCTCTTTTGTTTTTTTCCAATTTTCTGAATTCTGTTGTGCCAAAATATCCTCAGCTACTCACAATTTAATGTGAGACTTAGTCACCAAGCCTTTGTTTGAATTTGAATTCTCAAATTCAAACTTTGTTTGGTTAAATTTGCTTCATATTCAAACTGAAATTCAAATTCAGTTTTGAATTCTTGCAAATTTAGCTCTTGACAAGATGAGCTCCAATGGAGATGAAAGTTGGTGGGTTCACTCAGAAAAATGTGCTGAGTATAGATATGGAGCTAACTTTTGAATTTGGGTGATGAAAGTTGCTGCAATTTGAATTTACATTCAAATTGGCCTCTTTTTGAAATAACCCAAAAGTGCCTCAAAAATTGTTGAATTTGCATGAGCTTTGGACTGAACCTTCCCAAGACTTTTTAAATCCTAGGGGTGAGCTCAACCTCTCATGCTCATTTGTAGAAACCCTACATTATGAAAGTGAAGGCTTTCCCCTCTAATCATTCTTTTGATGGAGGTTACTTGCTCTTCACAACATTTCCTATGGTGTCCACAATAAAAACTGTGGTGTTGTGAGGTGAAGAAAAGTTTTTGCAAGTCCCTTTTCTTGGGCTTTTACACCTGCTGCGCGCCCCAAGCCGGAGACCGGTCGCCGGGCTACTTATCCCCTCCCCGGCGTGCTCCGATCGCCCATTCCCCGAGCTGCCAACATACTCGGCCTGTTCTTCCACTGCAACCGCCGCCGCTCGAGCTCACGCTCGATCAAGCTCGATCACTCGCGAGCACAGCCTCCTCCATAGCAAAACGGCACCGGGAGATCGTAAGCAACCTCCTAGGCACCGTGTTGGCCTTTGGGCAAGCGTCCTCGAGCTGTACCGAACCGTTTCTCCGGCAAACCAAGCATCGCCGCCGATCGGGCTCTCGTGGACAGCACAGCACAGCCGTTGTCACGTCCTCTTCTCTACACAAGAAAGGTGCGTGATTGTATATAGATGGAGTAGCCGAAAGCCGTTTGGCGATTGATCAACCCTCGGCCGAGAATTTCCAAATTTACTCTTGATCAGTTCATAAGGACTGAGCTCACCTTCGGGTGAAATTCGTGCTCTATGAACGAGGGTTGGACGAGCTCGTTACCTAGTAGCTTCTACGCACGATAGCGCCCACACTCGAACTGGAATCAGAGGAAACCATCGAGAATCGGCCATAATATGGCCGTTTTCCCCGCCGCCATGACTGAGCACCTCGGCTCACCGTCGAGAGCCTAGTTGTCGGCGTTTCTAGCTTCCACCCAGCCCTGGTCCGTGTTCCCCATGCTCTACTGATGCTCTCCGACCGATCCCCGGTCGATTTGGTGCACGGGAGAGCGGGACCGACCTCACCGGAAACCTAGCAGGTGCTGTCACCAGTGCGCGCGGGTTTCCGGTCATCACCGGCAGCCGGCGACCCCACCATCGAGTCCAGGGGGTCGGTATAGGGGCAGGCGGCGAGTTTCAGGCCGGGGGGTGGCCGGGAACTCGATTCTGGTGAAGGTCGCCGGAGACCGCCGCCACCGCGCAGATGGCGCGAGGAGGGGGACGACGCACTGTGTGCGTGGCCCACAAGCCAGAGTTTAAACTTTTTCCCGAATTTCAGTTTCAGTTCAAACTTCAAAGCCTTATAACATTGGCTAGAGGGCTCCAAATCGAGTGAACCAAATTTTTTTGGATTCAGCTCTCTGAGCACTTTCCAGCAAATCAAGTTTCACCTCATGAAATTCCTTATTTTTCCAGAATTAATTCCTCAAAATTTAAATTGTTTGGAATTTTAGCTGGATAATCCTTTGGAGGAAAATCCTGAAATTTTGCTGGGATGTTCACCAAAATATCCCTGAACTACCATAAAAATTTCAGACCCATTGGGGCTCATTTGATCCACCTAATGGTGTGATTAGTGAAACTGTTCCAGAGAAAATAGAAAATGTTCAGAAACATTTTCAGAATTTTCTCTGAAATTGTTTAGCTCATATCTTTAGTTAGGAACTTCCAAATTAAGTGAGACCAACTCCAATAGAACCCTCTGAAAATCTAGTTTTCATAAAGTCATAGTTTGTTTCATGAAAATCCCTACAACACCCTAAGAGTTCCAATTAAGGTCAAGGACATAATTAATTGTGGAGGGCTCAAATGAGCTTTACTGCAACTAAAACTTGACCAAATCTCTGTGTAGGTTGTAACCAAGCTCCAGTAAAAGTTTCACAGTCATTGGGTCTGTCTAGCAAGGGTTATAGACTTCACAACTTCAAACTTAATACAAATGCATTTAAATTGATACATGTATTCCTTCCATCATGTAGTCGCTAAGGTCGAGGAGGAACCCGAAGTCCTAGACTTCGTAACTCCGGAGGAGAAGCTAGCCTACGACCAAGAGCAGCAAGGCAAGCTCCGTTTAGCATTAACCTTTTTACAATTTTTATTGTTTTGAGCACATACTTGATTACTTTATTCCTTGCATTTGAGTCTTGTTTGGAAACCTAAATGCATAGCCAAGAAAACTATGGATTGGGTTTAGGATTGCAAACCCCGTTAGCTACTGCGTTGCTATGATAGAATAGGATTCGGTACAAGTCGAGTAGTTGGAACTACTCGCGAGCATAGGCTAGAGGCACTCGACTCGGGTAGTGATAGCACATGAAGCACATGGCAAGAAAATGAGACCAAGCGGAGGGTAAGGGCAACAGGACTTTGGAGCCTGTGTGCTGTAGCTCCGCTTGTGTCGATTGAGGACCGAGCCGTGTGCGGGCCTGTTGAACAAGCTAGAACAGTACCGAAGACCTACCGGCTATATGGGAACCGGGAAACTGATGTAACTCGGGTAGCTGGGTGTTGAGGCATAGCTGGTCGTTCAGATGGTAGGTTGAAAGCTTGAGGTGTAAATCGGCTGGCGGCACTGAGATGCGCGTGCAGAGACCTCTTGCTTGGGACGATTGGACCGGTTCAACATTTGGCTAACGGGTGAAAGGTAGTCGCGTACGGTGTCAGTGATGGTTGCTGTAGGCAACATCGAGTACGGGCGTACGTGACGGGTTGTTCGGGTAACCCTGCAGGTGTAAATCGATTATAATCGCCGTCCCTCGCGGTCAGTGAGTACCACTTGTTCACTGTACCGTGACGTAGAAAGAATAGGCCAGACACATGTTAAAATGTTGCTGATTGAATAATGGACATTGATTGCTATGATATGCTGTAGTTTAGAGCTAACTAAAGTTCTCTTCAAACTTTAGGCAAAGTACATGAGAGAAATGCGTTTCTTGTTTGATTGCGGCTCTCTCATGTGCCTTAGCGTAAGGTTCTCCACAACCTGCTGCTAAAACTTGAAAGTAAGGTTCCACTAATTAGGCGAGTCCTTTGCAAATGATTTTATCTCATGTACCCACCATCCCCTCATGTAGAAGTTCCATGTTTAGGTGAGACGGGTCAGACTTGCTGAGCCTTCGTGCTAACTGCTTGTGTTTGAAGATTTTGCAGGGTTCTATGAGGAAGGGACTCCCGAAGAGGAGACAGAACCCCAGGAGGGGAATCCCGTCGAGTGGGAGTCACGCACGCCGCAGAGTTAGTGTGCGTTTGTGCTAGCAAGGACACGTTCAAGGGCTGAACGTGGACTTGATGCGTAGTCTACGCCCGCGAGTGTAGACTGGACTTATTTTGATGTAAACATGTTCATAAACTTGTTTATGTTATAAAATTTCGCTTCCGCTTTGTACCTTTGACGTGTGTTATCTGGTGCTGTGCAACGCAGCACCCCTCAGCGTGATCCTGGCTCGACAGGACCAATTGGGGTCGTGTCAGGTGTCAGCATATGTTCATGTTTTATGAAGAAAAAAAACATTTTAAGAAAAGAAGGAACAGAGACAAGTATCAAAAGGATGGCCAACAAAGCTCTCCGAGAGCACCGAAGGCAACTTCCACGGCCAGCAGACCACGTGGCGTGTTCGGAGCTCATCCCCGAGAAATTTGGGAGAGGTCCGCTGCTAAACTAGCTACGTGGCAGGCTCGGGGGTCACCTCCGCAATTGGAAAGAGGTCCGACCCTGTGGGACATGTGCTGCCCGCGGAGATAGCCTCTGCGGAAGAAGCAAAGGCATTTTTCATAGGACACATGTCATCCTCGGAGCTAGTCCTCGCGGAAATAAGAGGACCAGTCGCGCGGGATACGTGTCAATCACGGATCTCATCACAGAGAAGTCCGGATCTATCGAACACGTGTCGCCACCGGAGCTTATCTCCGGAAGGTCCGTCGCAGCTAAACACGTGTCGACCTCGGGGCATGTCCCTGAGGAAAGGAGGGCGGAAAGTCCGGCACCCACACGTGGCGTGCGCGGAGCTCACCTTCGAAGAAGAGGGGGGTCTCGATCGATTGACACGTGGCACAACCGGAGCTCGTCTCTGCGGACGAGGAGATACCAGGCCCGGAGGACACGTGGAGCTTCCGGAGCTCATCATCACGGAGGTAATGAGTCTGGAGCAGTTTTTACGTGTAAAGATACCGGTATGCAACAGAAACCGATCTAAACTCCACGATGTTACCGAAGATAAGACGTCAGGATCCAACAAAGATCTGAATAAGACTCTTATTTGGGATCCAATTAGATTAGGAATCTTCTCTTCCCGATTATAAATAGAACCCAAAACCTCTGGCCGAAACCAAAAACTTCTCTTTCAAATCCTGAACCGATGACTTGGAGCCCTAGCCCTAACTCGCCGAGCGAAACATCGCCGAAGCACAACAAGGGAGATCATCAGAGGAGAACCAAGCAGTCTGAGGAGGACCCCGAAGACAAGAAGAGCGTGAGGTAGGACTTCAATACCACCTTACGACATCATTGTGTTCATCTCTTTGCATCTGTTCTTCGATTCCTTTCGAACAGAAGCCTACTCGTGGGCAGATCACTCGATGATCATTTTGATCTAAAAGAACAAGACCATCGCCACGTTCATCTTTGATCCGAACACCTCTGACCATGCAAGCCATGCAAGAACAACAGATCAATCTAATAAAACTAATAATAGGATAGCATGCATGTGCATCATCGCATCTAGTTTAGGGTTTGTGCATGATATTGATTGCTGTGAATTATGTATGCACGCGAATCCTACATAGCAGGATAAACTCAGGAAGCTGTCTACGACGAGCTGCAGCAACAAGGTTTTGAGAATCAAGAACAACCGGAACCGCAAGAACGAGGCAAGTGCTCCTTGACCATGTTGATCCTATGTTTTGGGTAAAACTATTTTGTTTTGCGAAAAAGTGTGTGTGCTGAGTCAAACATGATGGGAAACCTTTTTATAGGAGTTTACTAGTTTTGGTTAAACCACCCTTGTCGCCTGGGAAGTTTATGAGTCGGGTATGGTTTTTGCTTTATGCTTCGCTGAGTCTCTGGGATCGGGAAGCGAGATAGATGTGTCTAGCTAACTGCACTCGTACTGATAATAAGTAACTGATGAGGTTAATGAACATGGATCGGAGGGAGATCTAGGCAAGCTTGGGTTTGTGAATGAGGTAGCATGAGATGGTGGTTTTACTTGCCGTAGATCTAAGGAGCGGTTCATGCATGCACATGCAAGGATAACAGTGCCACCACAAGGCCAAGTATGGGTGCGGCTTAGCTGAGTAATTAGGTAAGTTGCTAGAGTGTTATGGACTGTGGAAGGCGCGGGGAATGGGAGTCGAGTGAGGACTGCCCTGGGAACTGCATGGCACAAGAGGGGGCTCGTGGGTGGGAGAATTGGAGATTCTAGCCTGGCGGTGAAACCTTAGTGAGTCCATACATCTAGTAACCCCTTTGTAAAGGCTATTTTGTGATCTCTTGACCATACACCGACGGTTGTGTACTGGTAAAATGGAGGTTCTGCAGTCGCCGACGGGTGACGAAATCACAAACTTGTGGGTAAAGAGGTACAAACTCTGCAGAGTTATTAAAACTATCATGATAGCCGAGCTTGCGGTCACGAGCACCTGGCTAAACTGCCATGATTAGATGGGATGGTTACTGGGATGGTTACTGGAATGGTTATTGGGAAGGTTCTTGGTTATGGTTATTGGTTATGGTTTGGTTTGGGACTGTTGAGTCCGGGAGGTGAGATGGTTGTATGACTGATGGGTCATGACATGAGATTGGTCTCGGTGCGAGACGAGGTTGTTTTATGAGGTGAGATGGTAGCGAATACGAGGAGGTATTCGTGAGTATGAATAAAAGATTGGTTAATGTTCGGATGGAACACGGGAAGTGATGGAGGTATGTTAATAATTTAATACATGTTGGGATTACATTTAAACTTAAGGTGTTGTTTTATCATGATTTTACAGAACTGCTTTTCTGCAAATAAACCTTTTATGCCTACCTTGTTTATGAGCTGCATATCATGTGTTTTCCCGCACTTGCTGAGTACATCATTGTACTCAAACTTGCATTATTATTTCTTCATCAACAGCAAGAGAAGACTACTATGAAGACCGAGTAGAGCATTATGGCGTGTGATCTGTTCTCAACCTTGCCTGTGGAGGGAGTAGAGATGGAGCCACTTCTGCTTAGTTTTGCTTCCGCATTAGTTTTTGCTTCCGCATTTAAATAAGGACTTCCGCTGCATAGAAATAAGACTTCCGCTGTTAGCATGAGTCCAAGACTCATGAGGTATTGTAATAAACCCTGTTATTCGTGGTAACATATAATCTGAATTCAGTTTGTGGAACGTATGTGTATGTGTGATGAACATCCTGGGCACACATATGCATTAGTTCTCGGTTCCGTGGTTTTTCCACAGAATTGAGGGTGTCACAATGCGTCAAGACAACTAAAGAAACACGAGCTGAATTACCCCACACATGACATGGAACTTGCAGCCGTGGTACATGCCTTGAAGATTTGGAGACATTATATCCTTGGCCATTGATGTGAGATCTATACGGATCACAAAAGCCTCTAGTACATATTCACCCAAACGGATTTGAATTTGAGGCAACGTCGATGGTTGGAACTCATCAAGGATTATGATGTTGGAATCAACTATCATCCCGGAAAGGCCAATGTAGCAGTTGATGCATTGAGCCGAAAGGGAGCATGTCACTAACTCACGGTTCGGGAGCTACCGCCCGAGCTGCGCAAGAAGTTCGAAAGATTACATCTCGGGTTCTTGAACGAGATGGAAGTGAGGTAACTCCATTCTTCGCTGGAACAAGAGATAAGAGATGACCAAGCAACGGATGAGGAAATCAAGGAGATCAAGGAAAGGATTCAACAAGGCATAGAAAAGGACTTCAAAGAAGACGAGAAGGGTACACTTTGGTTAGGGAAAAGGATTTGTGTGCCTAACGTGAAGCACATCCGTGACACGATATTAAAGGAGGCACACGACTCACCTTATTCCATACATCCCGGCAGTACAAAGATGTACAAGGACCTGAAAAAATTGTTATTGATAGGATGGTATGAAAAGGGACATAGCTGTGTATGTTGCCTTATGCGATACGTGCCAGCGGGTGAAGGTCGAACATCAAAGACCCGCTGGACTGTTGCAACCATTGAAAGTACCCGAGTGGAAGTGGAAAGACATCAGCATGGATTTCATCGTCGGATTACCACGTACTCGGTCGGGTTACGACTCCATATGGGTAATCGTGGACCGATTGACGAAAACAGCCCATTTTCTTCCTGATAGAACCACGTACCGTGTCGCAGAATTAGCCGAGCTGTACATGGAGAAAATTGTGTGCCACCATGGAGTTCCGAAGAGGATAGTTTTAGATCGGGGTACCCAATTTACCTCTAGGTTCTGGAAGAAGCTGCATGAAGCTATGGGTACACGACTGGATTTCAGCTCCGCTTATCACCCGCAAACCGACGGGTAAACTGAGAGGACAAACCAAATTTTGGAAGACATGTTGAGAGCCTGCGCCTTGAAACATGGGCGTATTTGGGATAGGAGCTTGCCGTATGCTGGGTTCTCATACAATAACAGCTATCAAGCCAGCTTGAAGATGTCACCTTTCAAAGCATTGTATGGTAGACGGTGTAGGACGCCGCTGTTCTGGAATGAGACCGGAAAGAACCAAGTGTTTGGACCTCAAGTGCTGCAAGACGCCGAGAAGCAAGTCCGAACAATATGGGAGAACTTGAAGGCTGCTCAGTCACGACAGAAAGGTTATGCGGACAATAGGCGAAGAAAGTTGACCTTCGAAGTAGGAGACTTCGTGTACCTTAAGGTATCGCCTATCCGTGGCCAACGGCATTTCAACGTCAAAGGCAAGTTAGCACCTCGCTACATCGGGCGATTTAAGATTTTGGGCAAGCGAGGAGAGGTAGCTTATCAACTAGAGCTCCCAACGCACCTCTCCGACATGCATGATGTGTTTCACGTATCCATGCTCAACAAGTGCTTGAGAGTACCAGAAGAACATGTACCAATGGATGAGCTCGAGCTTCAAGAGGATCTGACCTACGTAGAGCACCCTGTCCAAATTTTGGACTTGAAGGAAATGGTCACGAGGAACAAAGTGATCCGTTGGTGCAAGGTACAGTGGATCCATCACACGGAAGCCGAAGCTACATGGGAGCGTGAGGAAGACCTCAAGGCAGAATTCCCTCACCTATTCTCTACTCCATCGAATCTCGAGGGCGAGATTCAGTTTAAGTGGGGTAGGTTTGTAACACTCTCAATTTCATATTCATGCATTGCATATAGAAAAACATTATAAAAGAAATAGAAATGGGAAAGAATCATAAAAATGGGAGAAAGGTAGATGAAAAGAGCCAATTTTAATTCGCCGAGGAGCGCCGTCGACACTTCCCGCGGCCTGCTGGCCACGTGGCGCCTTCGATCGATCTCGGTGGCGCCTGGGTACAGAACCCCCGTGGATGAGAAGAACAGGGGATTGCTTAGGGGTTAAGGCACACATTTCAGCTCAATGACATGTGGGCCCCACCACGGCTCACTCTTATCCTCTAAAATATCTTTCAAAATTTGCAAATGGTGAAATCGAATTGTGGGAGTTCAAATATGAGGTGCATTTGGATAAATGGACAAGTTTCATCCAAATTCAAATGAGTGTCTGAATTCCTTGCAATTTAAAGTCCATTTTGGAAATGAGTTGCAAAACAATTCAACAAACCATGAAACTTTGCATACCCACTAATTTGGACCTAGGAAATTCAAATGTGAAATCTGATTTTCAGTTTGGCTGCTGCAAATGAGATTTTTAGCACCACAGTTTTGAAATTCATTGTGTTGCTCTCATTTGAATTTTGGGTCTGAACAAATTTGTTCCAAATCCGCTTTCAGCTCTCTCCCACATATGGGAACTTCCCATCTTGGTTTTAGACCCCTATTGGGTTCCACGTCTTCAAACAATTGTTTGAACTTGTGTGAAGAGAACTCTCATGTGTGTTATCACATGTGGAAAAAGTTTTAACAAGTCCCATTTTTCATGACTTTGCCACACATATGAATTCCAACCTTGGTTTATTCATATGCATTTTTGGGACTTTTACATTCCTCCCCCTTAAAAAGAATCTCGTCCCGAGATTCCAAAAGAATAACGAGATGGGAGAGGTAATTACAAACTGCACAACGATGAAAGTTCCGAATAATTGGTGTGGAGGTAATCATCACTTTCCCACGTCGCCTCTTCCTTGGTATGATTACTCCATAGCACCCTGTAAAATCTGATCGTCTGGATCTGGTTTACTCGGGTCTTTTCATCCGAAATCTGAACCGGTCGCTCGGAGTAGGTAAGGTCCGGTTTCAATTCGTTGATTTCTTCGGTGCGGACTGCAGCGGTAAATTTGAGCCACTTCCGCCGCTGTGACACATGAAATATGTCATGGACACCCGCAAGACTTGCCGGTAATTCCAGCCGGTAGACCACGGGTCCGCGCTTCTCCGTGATAGCCAAAGACCTATAAAGTGGGGAGTGAGTTTCCCCTTTACACCGAACCGGTAAATTTCCTTCATCGGAAAGACACGAATATAAACGTGCTCTTCGATGTCAAAATGCAATGGCCTACGCCTTTGATCAGCATAGCTCTTCTGTCGGGATTGTGCAGCCTTGAAATTTTTCTTTTATCAACCGAACTCGGTCTTCGGCTTTGTTGAAAAGATCAACCCCAAACAGACTCTTTTGCCGAATTCACACCAATTCAGCGGTGTGCGACACTTTCTTCCGTAATTCCAGGTTATGGGGTACGAGTATCCTGTTCTCGAACCACATGACACCGTCTCTGTCCATCTGGAAACCTTCCAGTTCCCCACTCTCTATACGTCTCTGCAAATGTGACATGCCCTTATCATGTTTCTGGGCTGCCACCCTCTCTTCATGGATGGTGGGGATAAAAACTAAATTGTAAAGAGCCCTATGGGGAACCACACGTGATGGTGGCTCACTCTTTTCCAACGGTGTGATGGTCAGATTATGAACGTGTGACATGCGTTTCAACGCATCCGCCCCACGTTTTCTTTGCCGAGGTGATAATGGATCTCTATTTTGTGACCCTTTATCAAATCCAACCATATTTTCTCCGCGAGTCCGAGGAATTTCCGTACCTCGTGAATATACCCCCGGGACTTTCAAATGCAGCACTTGTGCAATCTTGCTTGGGTCTACAGCAATGCCCTTTGCTGAGATAATATGCCCGAGACAAGGTACTTGCAATATCTAGAATTCACACTTGCTGAATTTCGCATATAGCTTGTGATCCCGCAGCCTTTGCAAGACCATACGCAGGCGCTTCTCGTGTGCTTCCGCCAACTTGGAATAAACCAGTAGGTCGACGATAAAGTCCACGACAAACTTGTCCAGCTACGGCAAAAACCCCGAGTTCATCAAGTACATGAACTGATCTGGAGCTTTGGGAAGGCCAAGGAACATGAAAAGGTATTTATAAACCCCGTACCTCGTCGAAAAGCTGTCCTCAAAATATCCTCAGCCCCTATCTTAATCTGATGGTACCCAGATTTTAAGTCAATCTTTGAACAAGATCTCCGTTTCGACGAACTGATCAAACAAAATGTTGATCCGTGGTAACGGGTACTTATTCTTGGTTGTCATAATGTTAAGCGGACGAACATCACACAAAATCGTAGTGTTTCGTTCCTCTCCCTTTACAAACAATGCTGAACAACCCCAAGATAACGAAATTCGTCGTATAAAACTCTTGCTCCTAAGGTTATTTAGCAGTGTCTTCCAATCTGCCCATTCATTGGGTGTCATGTTTTACGGCCTTCGTGAACTCGGTGGTGTTCCCAGCGCAAGTTTCATCTGGAACTCTACGTCTCGTTCGGGTTGCATGCCCGGTAACAATTGGGAAACGCATCCTGAGATTCACGTACCACTGGAATGTCCTCTATCTTAACAGTTTCCGAGTGGGTCAATATTGCAATCTGTTGCTGACTGGCGCCAAGAACTAATGTATGAAGACCGTGCTGAGGGGAGTTGAGTTTAACGGTTCAAGAACTGATGTTGAGAACCGCATTGTGGTAATTCAACCATGACATCCCCAAAATAGTATCGATCTTCAGACCCCCGAGAGAAGCGAGGGTCATGGGTTATAGTCTAACCCCCAAACAAAGAGGTGCTCGGAAGACAACATCACTGGTTGTAATGCTGCCCCGGGTGAAGACATGAGGTATAGCCTCTTTGTAAAAGTAGTTTGGAGCTATGTTGAGCCACGAAAGACTGATTAATAAAGCTAGGTGTGGCACCGCCTTCGAAGAGAATTAATACCGGTAGCTAATTAAGAGAAAGCATCTCTGCTAACACGGCTTCTCCTTTCGGAACATCCACAATCACTATGTAGTGAATGTTGCTCCTTGTCTGCCCTCTTTTCTGCAGATATAGGTACGGGTCTGAATATTGAGAACATTATGACCCGCATCCTTGAATTTCCTCCAAACAACACCTATCATAATAACCCATTCGATAACAAGTGAAGCACGGATTTGACTCCAGTGCCTCGCTAACCTGTGGTTGGGAGCTAGGTACATATAGCTGCAGTAACGGAACACAAACCACCGTCTGACGCTGTTGTTGTGGAGGTGGTGCAAGTTGTGGTACTTGATGTCAACAGAACGGGGAAGTATGTAGAACATGAACATGCTAAAACTTTATGAAAGCATAACAAAATTTCATGTTTACACATCCTCCTAAAGCAACCACAATCAATCCCCTATTCTGTCCAGAACATACCTTTCTGTACTTAACCCAGAATTTGATCCGGTTAAAAGCATTTTCATAACTCAAGTTGAATACCAACGTTAAAGTTAACTTCAGTATCTTTTCAACGAGTACTCATATGCCCCTATATCATTTCTGGATCAACAGTTATGATTGCTCAAAGTTTTACAGAACTGCTGGATAAAATTTGCCAGCATCTCCTTTGTATGTGGCTGTTTTAATCACAGTTGTACATAAAAAGGGAGTACAATTCTGAACAAACCATTAACTAAAAAGTTATTGCAAATTTCATAAATTTCCAACGGTGTATCATATGACCCTTAGAAAATTTTCTTCAGAATGTTATAGCCAATTTACAGAAACATCCAGAGAAGGTTACAGCTGTTCTGTTCTCTGGACAGTTTGCAATCAACTGGATATTCAACCACTTTGATATCTGGTTCTGCTCTGGAGTTCTACATAAAAGTTGTAGAGAACTTAAAAGCCTTTCCAGAACTGTATCCTACACCTCCATTGGGTCCATATACTCAGAGTTATGCTCCATCAACGTCCAGCAAAAATTTCTGCCAGAACAGAGCACTCTGTTTTTGAGGTCACAAGAAGCCTAGCAAGTCTCTTCTTTGAAGCTTAGTCCAAATGAAGAGCTCAATAATTAATATGTGCTTTACCACATCCATTTTTAGTTTAAAAGTTAGTCATGAGTGATTTCTTTATAGGAAAGAAAACTATCAAGTGTAGTACGGTGGCGATGCACCGTAAGACATATGACGGTACTACGTTGCCTCACAAAAGAAAAACCTAACCGGCTTACACCGGTATATACGTATTCTTAGGTGGCACTAAAACGATCACTCCAAACGTGTTCTAAACGTACTATGATTTTTGTGGTTAGTACCTACATAAAACACACTCAATCATCAGGTTCGGCTGCACACCGACCCCGGTATCCATACAGTTTGTACACCCGTCCGTCATCACTCGCACAGGTGTTCTCAAGCCAAACACGCCTTGAGCTATGTGTTCACGTTACTGACCACGTGACGGGGTCTCCCATACTTGCCCAAAGCACGCCAGGGAAGGGCGCTACTCGAATACCCCAAACAACATGAAGAGTCGTAGAGGATACCAAAGCGGGTCGGGTTACCTGCCACCCGTGGGGCTCCACCCTTCAACTTGTACGCACTGGTGGACAGCGCATACGTGCACCCCCCAAGACATAGAACGTCCCGAGATGCACGATTTTCCGACATAACAATTAGGTTATGTTGCCACCCTCATAATATGCTAATATAGTAGTCCTTATGTAGGCCTAGTACCGTTATCTCATCGTATCCTAAGTTTTTAACGTAATATTATGCTCAATCCGTGCGCTGTGCCCAACGTAGCTCTGATACCACGCTGTGAGGGCACAAGCCCCTCGACAGGATCTCGTTGGGTGGTGCCGTGATACGCGGCACCCAACATCACACGGGTCGAGAAAAGACATCACATTACATAAATCATATGTGGAAGCATACAAAAGTATTTTACAAATACTTATATCAAAATAAGCTACAACGGAAGACTATAACTCTCACGACTCCTTTCTAACTTAGCAACAAAGAAACAATCCAGCCCGCGGATGTTCCTTACTAGCAACATGAAGAAAAACTGCAGCGGCGAGGGTGCTCTTGAGTAATCACTCGGAGGTTTCCGAGTCTCATCGACATCCCTTCTCATAAGCTTGAAGTCAATCCTGCAAAACCACTCGGATAGCATCCGTGAGCATAACGCTCAGCAAGTCTTAACCGTCAACCCTAGGCATGGAACTCTACATGCAAGGATGTGTACGATAGGAAAAGGACTTTGCAATAAAGACACGCCTACATGTTGATCCTTACTTTCAGTTTTATAGCAACAGTTTATTGAGCCTTAGGCAGCCCTCACATCGGAAGTCCACAATCGAAAAAGAAATGTTTTCCTCCGAGGTGGTGATGCCAAAGTGGAATATAAACTTAATTAGCTCTATAACTACATCATACAAGGTTTCAAGACATTAATAGTTCCATACAGCATGTTCAGTTGCCTTATTTCACTTCTTACTACGTCACACCGCAGTGAACAAGCGGGTACTCAAATAACCGCGAGGGACGGTGATTGCAATAAAGACACACCCGGATAATACGTTGCATTCACCCACTTTCAGAAGTGTGATTCCACACCCCTTCCTACTCTGTTGTATGCAACAACCTTTCAAAGGCAACCCAAATGCCGAACCGGTCCATCCGTAACGGGCAGGAGGTCCCCGCGTGGAGCGTGACTGTGCCCACCGGCAGATTTACACCTTGCTACCCTCAACCTACTCCTATTTATGGTTGGGTAAGCCTCGGCACCCAGGTTAACCAATTACATCGGTTTCCTGGTTCCCATACGCCAGTATGCATCCGGTACTGTTCGATACTTGTCCAACAGGGCCGCACACGGACGGTCCTCAACCGACACCAACAGGGCTATGCACGTGAGACCTCTGCTCACTGCATCCTGTCCCCCCCTGCTGGGTCTCATTTTCACAACTCAAGCCATTTTCTACCTCTTCTCATTCCGTGTGATAAGTACTATCTCACGAGTAGCTTCCAACCACTCGACTTCTACCAAGATCCTAAACATTAGCATGGCATTCTCTACTCGTCGAGTTTGTAAACTACCAAACCCTTTATGGGATTTAAACCCTTTCGGCTCAATGCATCAGCTGCTACATTGGCCTTTTCAGGGTGATAGTTGGTTCCAACATCATAATCCTTGATGAGTTCCAACTGTCGATGTTGCCTCAAATTCAAATCCGTTTGGGTGAATATGTACTTGAGGCCTTTGTGATCCGTATAGATCTCATATCGGTGGCCAAGGATATAATGTCTCCAAATCTTCAAGGCATGTACCACAGCTGCGAGTTCCAAGTCATGTGTGGGGTAATTCAGCTCGTGTTTCTTTAGTTGTCTCGACGCATAGGATACCACTTGTCCGTCTTGCATGAGCACACATCCAAGCCCTTGTCTTGATGCGTCACAATATATGTCAAAGCTCTTGCTCACGTCCGGTAATACCAAAACCGGCACTGTGGTTAGCCTTTTCTTGAGCTCCTCAAAGCTTTCTTGACACGCTGGTGTCCACTGAAATGCTTTTCCCTTCATTAGCAATTCAGTCATAGGCTTTGCTATTTTGGAGAAATCCTTGATGAACCGGTGATAGTATCCAACCATCCCAAGAAAACTCCAAATATCCCTCACGTTCTGCGGTTGGTTCCACTTCAGAACATCTCCCACTTTTCCGGGATCAACTGATACTCCTTCCTCGGAGATGATGTGGCCTAGGAACAATATCTCCTTTCGCCAAAATTGACACTTGCTGAGCTTGGCATACAATTGATGCTCTCGCAGCTTCTGCAATATCCTCAAATGTTCTTCATGTTCTTCCTCAATTTTCGAATACACCATGATATCGTCGATGAAAACCACGATGAACTTGTCCAAGTACTCCATGAAGACCTTGTTCATGAGGTACATGAAGTATGCGGGTGCATTTGTTAACCCAAAAGACATAACGGTATATTCGTACGAACCATACCGTGTTTGAAAGGCAGTCTTGGGTATATTGGAGGGCTTAATCTTTAGCTGGAAATATCCCGACCGAAGATCAATCTTGGAGAAAACTCGGGCACCTTTCATTTGGTCGAACAGATCATCTATACAGGGCAGTGGGTATTTATTCTTGATCGTCACCTCATTGAGAGACCTATAATCTACACACATCCTTTGGGTCCCATCCTTCTTGTCTACGAAGAGCACGGGGGCTCCCCAAGGTGACGAGCTTGGGCGAATAAAACCCTTTTCTATCTGCTCTTGAATTTGCTTCTTAAGTTCCACTAGTTCATTAACGGGCATCCTATATGACCTCTTCGCTATAGGTGCAGTCCTAGGTACTAAATCAATGGCAAACTTAATGTCCTAGTCAGGTGGCATACCTGGAAGTTCTTCCGGAACACGTCCGAAAATTCTTGAACCACCGGAATGCTTTCCAATGTTACTTCTTCGACGTGGTTCAACGTTGCCTTCTTGGTTGCCGGTTGGGCTGACTCGAACTCAATACGAGTACCGTGCTCATTTGTCAACTGCACGCTCCTCTCAACACATTGGATCACTCTGTTGTGCTTGCTTAACCAATCCATTCCAAGTATTATGTCAAGCCCTTGAGAATCCAAGACAATAAGGTTGGCAAGGAAGTCTACCCCCCTTATTTTAAGGTTTACTTTTGGACATACTATATTAGTCCTCATCTCTGCATCAGGAGAATTAACCAACATAGTATATTTCATGTGTGATATGCGCAGATTATACTTGGTGACATACTTTGATGATATGAATGAATGCGATGCTCCGGAATCAAATAAAACAGTAGCTGGGTTGGAGTTGGCAAGGAACATACCAATCACGACGTCCTCAGCCTGTTGCTCCTCCACAGCGGAGACATGATTCACGTTGCCACGAGCGTAGTTCTGCTGTCCACGGTTACCTTGATTAGCTCCTCCGTTCGGCCGTGGGTTCTATCTTGGCGCGTTGGTCGGCTGTCCAAGGCCTTTCTTCGGGCATTGACTTGCAAAGTGTCCTGCCTCTCCGCATGCAAAGCATGCCTTGTTGCACAAGACAGCAGGAAAGTTAGGGCGGGGGTGGTTTTGAGCATATGCGCCCATGTTTGACGGGTCGCAGAAGGCAAAGGCACACGGGGTGCTTGCATAACAGGACGTTGCTTCGGTGGTTGATTGGGCGGGGTGGGTTTGTAGGGCGGAAAGTAGAAGTGGATGAATCATACTGTGGTGCAGCTGGGGGCATGAAACGGGGACGTACATTGCTCCCTTGTGTCTGGTATGGCATCTTTCTCTTGCCCTCTTGCTCGATCTCACAGATCTTGCTCTCAACTACTATAGCTATGTTAACTAGCTTCTAGAAGTTTGCATAGTCATTGTTGAGCAGTTGAACTTGGACCTCATTGTTCAACCCTCTCATGAACAAGTATTGCTTCCATTGATCTGAGTTGACATCCTCGGGGGCATACCTTGACAGCTGCATGAACTTGTTGAGGTACTCATTCACGCTCTTCCTGCCTTGGCGGAGACCTTCGAACTCTTGCCTTTTTAGCATCATGACTCCAACATGGACGTAATGAGAGCGCAAACTCTACTTGAACTCAGCCCAAGTTATAGTCCTTATCAGCGTAGCTTTTCTGTCGGGATTGAGCGGCCTTCAAGTTGGCTCGAATCATCAGAACGCGCTCTTCGGTGTTGTTCACCACATCAACCCCGAACGTGACCCTCTCACCGGACTCACACCAGTTCAGTGGGGTGCGGCACTTGCGACCGTAGAGAGCCTCATAGGGTGCCATCTTGATACTCGCTTGATAGCCGTTATTGTACGAGAATTCCGCCAATGGTAGATGATCATCACAGTCTCTACCGTGGTGGATGACACACGATCTCAACATGTCTTCTAGTACTTGGTTCACCCTCTCTGTTGACCATCTGTCTGAGGGTGATAGGCAGAGATTCTAATCAGCTTAGTACCCAATGCAGCGTGCAACTGCTCCCAGAAACGAGATACAAACAGTGCACCTCGATCTGAGACTATGGTCTTGGGTACCCCATGTAAGCATAGAATTCTCGCTATGTACAGCTCCGCATATTTGCCGGCATTGTAACGTGTATGCACAGGAATGAAGTGAGCCGACTTGGTTAATCGGTCAATGATCACCCAAATGGAGTCATGCTTGTTGGAAGTCAGGGGTAATCCCACAATGAAATCCATGCTCACACCTTCCCACTTCCATGCCGGGATTTTCAGGGGTTGCAGCAGCCCTGATTTCCTTATATGATCATCTTTCACTCGTCTACACGTATAACACTCGGATACGTATTTAGCCACTTCCCACTTCATCTGTGTCCACGAAAATTTCTTTTTCAAATCTTGGTACATTTTGTTGCTGCCCAGATGAATGAAGTATTTAGACAAGTGAGCTTCATCAAGAATCTTTTTCCTCAGCTCCATATTCCGGGGTACGACTATGCGGTCATTGAACCACAGCGTCCCCTCATCATCTTTCCGAAAACATTTGATTTCCCCGTTGTCTATCCGTCTCCGGAGATGTGCCATGACCTTATTAACTTTCTGAGCTGCAATGATCTCCTCCCTAATGGTAGGGATGAGGGCAAAGTTGTAGAGCGATCCATAAGGAACCAAGTATAAACTCGGCTCTTCCTCCTCCACCGGTGTAATGGTGAGGTTATGAACTTGTGATTTCCGACTCAGCGTGTCGGCAACCACATTCTCCTTGCCGGGGTGGTAATGAATCTCAATCTCATAGTCTTTGATTAGTTCTAACCACCTCCTTTGCCTCATATTCAGCTCCTTCTGGGTGAAAATATACTTCAGGCTCTTGTGGTCAGTGTAGAGATGCACTAAATTCCCCAGGAGATAGTGCCTCCAGATCTTCAACGCCAAAAACCATAGCAGCAAGCTCAAGATCATGAGTTGGGTAATGCTGCTCATGGTTTCGAAGTTGGCATGAGCCATATGCAACCACACGTCCTTCTTGCATCAACACGCAGCCAAGCCCGATACCGGACGCATGGCAATACACGTCGAAGGGCTTCGTTGTATCCTGTTGAGCTAAGACCAGGGCTGTTGTAAGATGCTTCACTAATGCTTGGAACGCTCCTTCACATGCTGTGTTCCAAACATATTTTGTTCCCTTCTTCAATAATTTTGTCATTGGCTTAGCAAGCTTAGAGAAGCTTGGAATGAATCTCTCGTAATATCCCGCTAAGCCGAGGAAGCTTCTGACTTCATGGACTGAAGTGGGAGCTTTCCATTTCAACACCTGCTCGATTTTTCTTGGGTCAACCGCAATGCCTTCCGCTGAGATGATATGTCCCAAAAATGGCACCTGGATGATCCAAAACTCACACTTGCTGAACTTATAGAGCTTGTGGTCCCGCAATCGTTGAAGGACGATTCTCAAGTGGTCGGCGTGTTCTGCTTCTGTCTTGGAGTAAACCAAGATATGATCGATGAACATCACAACGAACTTATCCAGCTCCGGCATGAACACCGAGTTCATGAGATACATGAAATGTGCCAGAGCATTGGTGAGACAAAAAGACATGACGAGATACTCATATAAGCCATATCTCATTGAAAAGGTCGTCTTCAGGATATCCTCCGCCCGGATTTTTATTTGATGATATCCAGAGTGAAGGTCCATCTTGGAGAACACACTTGCACCCACAAGCTGATCAAACAAGATGTCAATGCGGGGCATTGGGTACATGTTCTTGATGGTGACAGTGTTGAGCGGCCGGTAGTCCACACACAGCTTCAAGGTTTCATCCTTCTTCTTTACAAACAGCGCCGAGCATCCCCAAGGCGAGGAACTCGGTCTGATGAAACCTTTGCTCAACAGATCATTGAGCTGTGCTTTCAATTCAGCCAGCTCGTTTGGAGCCATTTTGTAGGGTC
Organism: Neostapfia colusana; assembly: GCA_030760725.1. Lineage (NCBI taxonomy): Eukaryota > Viridiplantae > Streptophyta > Magnoliopsida > Poales > Poaceae > Neostapfia > Neostapfia colusana. The sequence continues at coordinate 32,446,743 of JASWHV010000009.1, read as the reverse complement.
TCCTTGAGATGGGTGTCGTCCCGGGTGCAAGCTCAATCTTGAATTCAACATACCGCTCAGGTGGCATGCCCGGAAGATCATCCGGAAACACATCAGAGTACTCCCGTACTACGGGGATGTCCTCTAACTTAAGAGCTTCGGTATTATTAATTGCTGAAACTTCCTGGACAGGATTGTCTAACACCATGGAATGCGGACGGTGGAATGGAGAATGCAAATGAACGTCCGTGTCCGAGTGTCCAGGACAGCACCACGGTAGCGTAACCATGACATCCCTAAGATTGCATCAATCTTTTGCCCCGTAAGGATTATCAAGGTGGTGGGATATATCCTCCCACCTAAGCACAGAGGTGCTTTTGGAATCATCATATTTGCTGAAATCTTCCCTCCCGGCGAGCAGATCATATATGAGCAGTTGGTTGGGAAGACTTGCATTTGATTCTTAGCCACATAGGATGCACTTATGAAACTGTGGGTTGCACCAGAATCAAATAAAATGATGATTGCTTGATCGTTGAGAGTGAACGTACCCGCCAGCGCATTGTCTCCCTCTGGGGCGTCCTCGTTGTCGAGGTTGCGAACGCCCCTAGTTTGCTGACCAACCTTCTTGACCGGAGGTCGGCCTTGAGCACCGCCCTGGAACTGGCCTTGCCCGCTGCTCTGCTGCCCCTGGGGACAGTCCTTCGAGAAATGGCCCGCCTGGCCACACGTAAAGCATGTGTAGCGAGGCGGTCCTCCGCTGATTGGCGGACGGAAACCGGGGGCATGTTGTGGCTGTGGAAACGCCCGGGGTACCATCTGCTGCTTTTTCTGTTGTTGCGGTCGCGGTGGTGGCATCGGCGGTCGGAACGGGGGTGGCTGAAAAGAACGACCCCCGAACTGCTGAGGTCGCGTCGGTGGATGCCACTGCTGACCGGATGGTGTCCAATACACCATGCGGTATTTTTGGGAGCTCCACCCCCACTGCTGGGTGGAGTGCTGCGCTTTTGCTGCTCAGCCGCCAATTCTCGTTGAGCATCTTCTTGCATGATCGCGGCATTAACGAGATCATTGAAGGTGCCGTGATTGCATTGAACGAGATGCGTCTTCATCTCGGGGTGTAACCCCCGATAGAAGTGCTCCCGCTTCTTCTCCTCGGTGGAGACATAATCCGTCGCATATTGCGCCAGATGGTTGAAGGCACAGGAGTAGTCGTGGGCACTCCTCCCGCCCTGCTTCAGTTCCAAGAACTCTTGGAATTTCCGCTTCATTATCCCAGGAGGGATATGGTAGGTGCGGAACGCCTCCCGGAATTCTTCCCACTCCACGGCATGGCCAGCCGGCAGTGAGGCGACATAGTTTGCCCACCCCGCACCAGCGGCACCGTGAAGCTGCTGCGCCACGAACAGAGTCTTCTGCCGCTCCATACATTAGAGCAGCCCGAACTTGGACTCAATTGTCCGCACCCAGTTGTCGGCCTCCAGGGGTTCTGCTGGTTCTGTGAACACTGGAGGGTGCGTACTCATGAAATCTGAGTATGTCACAACATAGGGCTCACAAGGCCCCCTCTATTGACGCCCCCCCTCCTGGGACGTATTCTGCACGATCGTGCGGAGCAGGTCGGTCTGCTCCTCACGATTGCCCACCAGGTCCGTGATCACATCCGCTAGCATAAGCGGAGGCGGCGGTGGTGGTTGTTGCTGCGGGGTGCTGTCATAGGCAGGTGACTGGGAGTCATCAACCCCCTACTGGCTAGAGCCACCAATCTCATGGGTGGTCCAAGTGCGAACCATCTGCAACCATACGACAATAAACATCAGTACCGCAACATACTTCATGCAGTCCAATAAAATAGGCATAAAACATAATGACAGTGAAATATGCGATACATCTCGTATACATATAATGTAGTAACTTTGCACAAGCTACACCATTACCAGAACAAATACAAGCTAGTTAAATCCAACTTGACGGACTTCCTCTTTGGAAGTTCATCTCAACTAGGTTTGGTCACTACAAGACGTTACATCGCTTTGTCATCACGTATACTACCCTTTTATCTTCAATACGACACAAACATGGTCTCTAGCAAAAGAAGCTTGAGCAGGGCATACAATCAAATCTTTCACTAGTTGAAGATAACCTCTCATGAGTATGTTCTACCCCAATGGAAGTACTTAAACCCTCTAGCGTACATCTATCTCTCAAATGAGTTCAACCGTCATCCCTCTGCCAGAATGACCAGTTCCTACATATTCCAGATTTTGTTCTGGTTCTGGGAATTTTCGTCCCTCAAGCTGAATACAAAAGTTAAAGTTAACTTCATTTTATTTCCAACGAGTATTTATTTTCCCTCACGTAAGCTCTGGTTAAAAAGTTATGGTGATTCAAAGTCAACAGAATTTCTGGGAGAATTTCAACAGCCCCTCCAATGGAAGTTGTTGTTTTCAACTCTAATTTCCACTGAGTTCTGTGCTGAAATTTCAGAAACTTTGAATTACAAAGATGTAACACATCTCCTACCCTTTCCATGAATATATCATATGATAATTTTAGATTTTCCTACAGAAAGTTATGCTTGCAAAACAGAACAGCCCAGAGAGTAGTTTAGATCTGTCCTGGTTCTGGACAGTTTACTTTCTTCTGGAATTTAAGCCATCATAAGGTATGATTCAGCTCTGAGGGTCTACAACAAAGTTGTAGAGTACTTAAATACATTTCCAGAACTATATTCTACACCTCCATTGGATAAATAACCTGTGAGTTATGCTCTGTCAAAGTTCAGCCAACTTGCTGCCCAAAACAGAGCACTCTGTTTTTCAATCCCTTGGAGCTACACTGATCCACTATTGAATTTTTCTACCCAACCAGGGTCCTAAATGTTGAAACTTAGTGATTTTAGTTCCTTGTTATCATTATCTTTCATGCACATGCCTATGATATGCCGGTACTACGTTCCTCACAAAAAAAATTATAACCAGATTATACCGGCATATACGTCTCAATTGTGGCACTAAACGGGCTCTCACACATGTATACTACACGGCATACATACATGGTTAGTACCTGCAGAAGACCACACAATCATGATGCACTCAAAGGTTATTTTCCATTTCAGGCAGGGCCATATTTTAAAGTAAATAGAAACGCCCGTATCATTGCCATACGGCCATCCATGAGTTAAGCCACGTCTCAAGGTACGTGATCGTGTTTTAACACCATACGACGGAGAACCCGAGTAGAACGCGAACGGGTCATCACGGTTGGGAATTTTATCACCCCAACAGATACCACCTACTGCCCTGCAGGGCACGCCGATGGCAAGCTTATGTCCTCCTGGGCTATTTCCAGACGAACACACTATTGCGTTACTGACCACACGATGGGGTCTCCACTTACTTGCCTAATGCACGCTGGGGATCAGCGTTCATATGAACTCAGAAACATGAAGAGTCCAAGAGTTTCATATTGATGTCTCACACCAAGCTGTGAGACCTATCCCTGAATCACATTCCTCGTCAGGGGAGCTAACCGAAATTGAACCGCTTTCGGTGGCATTCCTTATCATTTTTACCTGATCGTAGGTGCGTCATTACAGAATCAAAATTCAGAATTATAACACATATGTTAGTCTTGCCATTTTAAGTAACTATGCTAATATAGTCCTTACTTGGGCAAACTAGCAAATCCTCACCGTAACCTAAGTTTTTCCCGTAATACAGTCCTTAATTAATGCACTATCCCCAATGCGGCTCTGATACCAGCCTGTGGCGGATCGGAATCCGCTCATCTAGGATCACAGAGGGTGGTGCCGCACGATGCGACACCCGACAGCACACATCATAAGAACGATATTGTATTATATAGAAAACCAACTGAATATGTACAAACTAGTACAAGATTTCAGTTACAAACTAGTATTTGGATTACAAAAGCGGAAGCTAAGTTTATACAACTCACGCCACCTATCTAGCAAAAGTTGGTTGCCCAGCCCTAGGGCAACCCACACTAGCTGCACTTCTCAGCTCAGCGCGGCGTGTATGGCTCCTACTCAGCCGTGGTCCCCGATGGAGGGTAGCCCTCGGCGGTGGACTCGTAACCCGAGTCCGTGGGATACTCCTCACATGAAAAACACTTAAGCAGCAACCATGAGCATGATGGCTCAACAAGACTTAACCGACTCACCTAGGCATGAAACTCTACATGCAGTTTACACGAACATGGGATGGTAAATTTCAGCAAACGGACAAGCCTACAAGTTCATCCTTAGTTCATCTTTTAGCCTCAAGTTAACAGTTCATGAATATGAAATTTAGTGAGCAATATTTGGTGGCACACATGTAGCAATACAATTATACATATCAGCAGAATTGAATCATAACATTCCATATTTTATCTATGTTACGACGCAGTGAACAAGTGGTACTCGTCACCACGAGGGACGACAAATCGACTCGATATACACCTGCAGGGATACCCAAATAGCACGTCACGTACGCCCACCCGTGGAGATGCACAGCACGCTCACTCGATGTCGTACGGGACAATCTTTCACGCAACATCCTAAACGTCGAACCGGTCGCACCGAAACGGACAGGAGGTTCCCTACACGGAGCATCTCTCTATGCCCGTTAGCAGATTTCCACCTTGCTGCCCTCAACCTACACCTATAAATGTGCTATGCCTCGACGCCCGTAGGTTTAGGTTACATCGGTTTATCAGGGCCCATATATCCGATATGCCTTCGGTACATTCAATACTTGTTCAGCGGGCCGCACATGGATCGGTCCTCAATCGACACGGACAGGGCTGCACACACAAGACTTCCTCTTGCTGCGCCCTAGCCCCTGCCTAGTCTCATTTTCATTACTAAAGTGATCTTACATCACTCAAACCAATCTCGTGTGTCCCAAGCCTAACTCGCGAGTAGATTCCAACTACTCCACTTGTACCGAAGTTCTATGAATCATTTAGCATAGCCTGTCTACTCGAGGCCTTAGACACTACCCTCTCTCTTATAGGAAAAATCTGGTTATTCATTTGGGGTTTCATCCATCTTACACCTAATGCACATATATATATACCTCATACTAAGTACGTAAACAAAACAAAACTTTGTAAAATGGGTTAATGCAAACCAGGGCTTTCCTTGTTGCTGCTGCTGTTCAGTGGTTAGGGCTTCGTCTGGAAGAAGGAAATCGAGCACTTCCGGAGTTTCCTCGCCTTCAGCGACTACACGTAAACGATATGCTATATGTCAATTTAAATGCAATGTTTAGAACTGAATAAGTAATTACCATAACTCTAGCTAGTCCTCCCCTTTGGTTTTGAAATTTTTATGGTGGCTTGGCAGGGTCCTACCCAGAATCTTGACCAAGTTTCATTTGAAACAAAGTTCATTTGAGCTTTGTACAAATAAAAGCCTATTTGGTCAATATTAGAGCCTCTAAGGAATTCTAGGGGTTTTCATGGCTCCAACCATTACTTTCTGGAAACTAGAATTTAAGATGGTTCTAATGGAATTGGTTTCATGTCATTTGAAAAATTCTGTATGAAGTTATGCCCTAAACAAGATTTGAGAAAATCTGAAAAATGTTTCTGTACATTTTTCTATTTTCTCAGGGCAGTTCACTTAATCACACCATTAGGGGGACTAAATAAATTTGGATGGATCTGAAAATTTTACTGTGACTCAAGTATTTTCCAATGAACCTCCCAGCTAAATTTCAGAATTTTTCATAAATTAATTCTCCAGATAAAATTCCTAACATTTTAAATTTAGGGAATTAATTCTGGGAAACTATTAAGTTTCATGAGCTCAAATTTGTGTTGCTGGAAAGTACTCAAAAATCTGAGTTCAGAAAAATTTGGTTCACTGAATTTGGAGCTTCCTACCAGAAGTTAGGTGTATTTGAAGTTTGAACCAAATCTGAAAATTTAAATAAAGTTTAAACCGGCTGGTGGGGTCCCCGGGCTACGTGTCAGCACCGCAGCCAAACCACTCGGGGGTCCGCAGAGTCAACCGCACAGTCGCATGAGATCCCAGTGCCACAGCAGATCCGGCGCTTTTTAAACAGAGGCTGACACATGGGGACCGCGGGGTTTCGTCTACCTCATGCTCCCGCGGCTCCCCGCCGCCCCCCTCGCCGGAGTACTCACCGGAAGGCTTTTCCGATGACCGGAGCTCGACCAAACTGGCCGCCCCCGTCTGAAATTTCTCGGGGAACCCGTTGCTGACCTTGTCGCCAGCTGGTGATCACCGGAATCGGTTGCGCGACGGCGACGGTTCACGGGGTGAGTTCGGCGATGTCCGTATGGCACTGCCATGCCTCCCAATCCCCTCTGTTGGCTCCTACAGCACAACCACGACCTACGGAGCAACGAACCAGCCTCTGATCTTTCTCAAAGATGTGGCAACCCGGACTTCACCGTGCGACCTAGGTCTAAACCCGGCGATGAACGAAAAACCCACGGAACTCGGTGGTTTCTCGCTGGTTTCCCGTGATTCTTGACCGTATGGATTCGCACGGACGTTTCTAGCTGGTTGTCGAAGCTGGGAAGCGTTTGCTGGACCAGTTAGCCCGAATTTTCGGATTAGCCGAACACGGGCTATATCACATGCTCTCGGCAAGAACTGAAATTCCGGCCAGCACACTCCATGGCATGCGGCCAGGGTTGTCGGACAGTAAGTGCAGTCCTAGGCGAACCTTTTGGCATGCTCAACTCGGCGTGGGATCAAACCTAGCGGCTGGACGATGAGTTTTTGGTAGCGGCGGCTTTACACGGCGCTGAATGGAAACAGGGAGCTCGTGGTCGGTTTACCGTGGGTGTGGCGTCGGTTTGTTGCGTCGATCATGTCGAGGAGGCTTCGGCGAAGCTCTGGGTGAGCTCAGACCAGCGTGCCAACCTCGGAGACGTGCGGGCGCCGGAGAACCGAGGGTTGTCGGGGGTGCGGCGGCGTTTTTCTGTCGAGGGGCTCGGGAGTGGGCAGAGCAGCACGAAGAGTCGGTTGATGAGGTGCGAAATATCGCTGGTGGCCGCTACGTCGACGCATACCGAGGCCTGGGCTGCTCGGGAGGTGGCATCCGGGAGCTGCCCCTGTGGCGCGCTGCGCTCAGCCACATCAGTGAGAAACAGAGCACGGCTCGGTTGTGAATCAGCTCTCCCACTGACCTGTGGGCCCATCTCTGCCCCTAACAATTTTTCCACTTTCCACTGTAAATATCCCAGCTACTCTCAATTGAATGAGGACTTAATCACCAAGTCATAGTTTTAATTTGGTTTCCTCAATTTGTAATTGATTTGGCTAAATTTGTTGCACCTTTGAACTGAAATTCAAATCCAGTTTTTGAGCTAATGCAAATTTGGTCCCCGACAAGATGAACTCCAATGAGGATGAAAATTGGTGGACTAACTCAGAAAAATGTGCTGAGTTTGAATATGAAGTCAACTTTTGAATTCAAGTGATGGAAGTTGCTGCAATTTGAATTTGCATTCAAATTGGCCCTTTTTACAAATGTTTCCAAAAGTGGCTCAAAAAGTATTGGATTTGCATGAAATTTGGCCTGAGCCTTCCCAAGAATATTTAGGGTCTATGGGTGAGCTAAACCTTTCATGATTATATGTAGAAATCCTACTTTTTAGAAGTTAGGGCTTTCCTCTCTAATCACCCTTTTGATGGTGGTTACTTGCTCTTCACAAGAGTTCATGAGATATCCATCACAAGAGCTGTGGTGTTGTGAGGTGATGAACAAATTTTTTGCAAGTCACTTTCTTGGGCTTTTACAATACACGTGGCAGTCTGGGCCACACCTTAGTGGGAAGGCCTGGTACGGGGCCAAGGGCATGTGGCGGCTCCGGAGCCACCTCTGCGGGGAGGTTGGGCTCAGGGCCCGGATACACATGGCAGCTACGGACCTCACCTCAGCGGGGAGGCCAGTGTGACGCCCTCAATTCTGTGGAAAGCCACGGAACCAAGAACTAATGCATATGTGTGCCCAGGATGTTCATCACACATACTCATACGTTCCACAAACTGAATTCAGATTATATATTACCACGAATAACAGAGTTTATTACAACACCTCATGAGTCTTGGACCCATGCTCACAGCGGAAATCTTAATTATATGCAGCGGAAGTCCTTATTTAAATGCGGAAGCAAAAACTAATGCGGAAACAAAACTAAGCAGAAGTGACTCCATCTCTACTCCCTCCACAGGCAAGGTTGAGAACAGATCACACGCCATAATGCTCTATTCGGTCTTCATAGTAGTCTTCTCTTGCTGTTGATAAAGAAATAATAATGCAAGTTTGAGTACAATGATGTACTCAGCAAGTGCGGGAAAACACATGATATGCAGCTCATTAAACAAGGTAGGCATAGAAGGTTTATTTGCAGAAAAGCGGTTCTGTAAAACCATGATAAAACAACAACTTAAGTTTAAATGTAATCCCAACATGTATCAAATTACCAACATACCTCCATCACTTCCCGTGTTCCATCCGAACATTAACCAATCTTTTATTCATACTCACGAATACCTCCTCGTATTCGCTACCATCTCTCCTCATAAAACAACCACGTCTCGCACCGAGACCAATCTCATGTCATGACCCATCAGTCATGCAACCATCTCATTTCCCGGACTCAACAGTCCCAAACCAAACCATAACCAATAACCATAACCAAGAACCTTCCCAATAACCATTCCAATAACCATCCCAGTAACCATCCCATCTAATCATGGCAGTTTAGCCAGGTGCTCGTGACTGTATGCTCGGCTATCATGATAGTTTTAGTAACTCTGTAGAGTTTGCACCTCTTTACCCACAAGTTTGTGATTTCGTCACCCGTCGGCGACTGCAGAACCACCATTTTACCAGTACACAACCGTCGGTGTATGGTCAAGAGATCACAAAATAGCCTTTACAAAGGGGTTACTAGATGTATGGACTCACTAAGGTTTCACCGGCAGGCTAGAATCTCCAATTCTCCCACCCACGGGCCCCCTCTTGTGCCATGCAGTTCCCAGGGCAGTCCTCACTCGACTCCCATTCCCCGCACCTTCCACAGTCCATAACACCCTAGCAACTTACCTAATTACTCAGCTAAGCCGCACCCATACTTGGCCCTGTGGTGGCACTGTTATCCTGGCATGTGCATGCATGAACCGGTCCATAGATCTATGGCAAGTAAACCACCATCTCAAGCTACCTCATTCACAAACCCGGGCTTGCCTAGATCTTCCTCCGATCCATATCCATTGTTAACATCAGTTTCTCATTATCAATACGAGTGCAGTTAGCTAGACACATCTATCTCGCTTCCCAATCCCATAGACTCAGCGAAGCAAAAAGGAAAAACCATACCTGACTCATAAACTTCCCTAGCGACAAGGGTGGTTCAACCAAAACTCCCATCATGTTTGACTCAGCACACACACCTTTTCGCAAAACAAAATTTGGTTTACCCAAAACATAGGATCAACATGGTCAAGGAGCACTTGCCTTGTTCTTGCGGTTCCTGTTGTTCTTGATTCTCAAAACCTTGTTGCTGCAGCTCGTCGTAGACAGCTTCCTGCGTTTGTCCTGCTATGTAGGATTCACGTGCATACAAAATTCACAGCAATCAATATCATGCACAAACCCTAAACTAGATGCAATGATGCACACGCATGCTATCCTATGATTAGTTTTATTAGATTGATTTGTTGTTCTTGCATGGCTTGCATGGTCAGAGGTGTTCAGATCAAAGATGAACGTGGCGATGATCTTGTCTTTGGATCAAACTGATCATCGAGTTTTCTGCCCACGAAAAGGCTTCTGTTCGAAAGGAATCGAAGAACAGATGCAAAGAGATGAACAAAATGATGTCGTAAGGTGGTATTGAAGTCCTACCTCACACTCTTTTTGTCTTCGGGGTCCTCCTCAGACCGCTTGGTTCTCCTCCGATGATCTCCCTTGTTGTGCTTCGGCGATGTTTTGCTCGGCGAGTTAGGGCTAGGGCTCTAAGTCGTCGGCTCAGGAGTTGAAAGAGAAGTTCGTGGTTTCGGCCAGAGGTTTTGGGTTCTATTTATAATCGGGAAGAGAAGAGTCATAATCTGATGGGGTCCCGAATAAGAGTCTTATTCAGATCTTTGTTAGATCCTGACGTCTTATCTTCGGCAACCATCGTGGATTTTAGATCGGTTTCTGTTGCGTACTGGTGTCCCTACGCGTAACAGCTGCTCCAGAACTCGTTACCTCCGTGATGATGAGCTCCGGAAGCTCCACGTGTCCTCCGGGCCTGGTATCTCCTCATCCGCAGAGACGAGCTCCGGTTGTGCCGCGTGTCAATCGATCGAGACCTCCCTCTTCTTCGGAGATGAGCTCCGCGCACGCCACGTGTGGGTGCCGGTCTTTCCGCTCTCTTTCCTCAAGGACATGCCCTGAGGTCGACACGTGTTTAGCTGTGACGGACCTTCCGGTGGTGACACGTGTTCGATAGATCCGGACTTCTCTGAGATGAGCTCCGAGATTGACACGTGTCCCGCGCGACTGGTCCTCTTATTTCCGCGAGGACTAGCTCCGAAGATGACACGTGCCCTCTGAAAAATGCCTTTGCTTCTTCCGCAGAGGCTAGCTCCGCGGCAGCACGTATCCCACAGGGTCGGACCTCTTTCCAATTACGGAGGTGACCCCCGAGCCTGCCACGTAGCTAGTTTAGCGGCGGACCTCTCCCGAATTTCTCGGGAATGAGCTCCGAACACGCCACGTGATCTGCTGGCCGTGGGAGTTGCCTTCGGTGCTCTCGGAGAGCTTTATTGGCTATCCTTTTGATACTTGTCTCTGTTCCTACTTTTCTTAAAATGTGTTTCCTCTTCATAAAACATGAACATATGCTGACACCCGAAATGAGGGTGTCACAGCCAGGTCCGGGGCCAAGGGCACATGGCGGCTCCGGAGCCCTCCTCAGCAGGGAGGATGGGTTTAGAGCCCGGATACATGTGGCAGCTCCGGACCTCACCTCAGCAAGGAGGCCAGGTCCGGGGCCAATGCCACGTGGTGGCTCCGGAACCCTCCTCAGTGGGAAGGACAGGTTTAGAGCTTGAATACATGTGGCAGCTCCGGACCTCACCTCAGCGGGGAGGCCAGGTCCAGGGCCAAGATCACGTGGCGGCTCCGGAGCCCTCCTCAGCGGGTAGGACGGGTTCGGAGCCCTGATACACGTAGCAGCTCTGGACCTCACCTCAGCGGGGATGCCAGGTCCTGGGACAAGAGAACGTGGTGGCTCTGGGGCCGGGTGTAACATCCTCAATTTTACTACCATGCATTGCATACATTTTTCATGTAGAGAAGCACTTAAAAAGAAGAAGAAATGAAGAAAGGAATATAGAAGCTACTAAAATGATAAAAGGAAATAGAAATGGAAAATAATGAAAATAAAATAGCAAAATTGAGCCACCCCAATTTTTCTCCAAATTTCCCCCTCCCCAATCTTTCCAAATTTTTCCAATTTTCCTGATTTCCCCCACAATTCCCCTAGGGGAATTTCCCCCACATTTGGGAGGAATTTTCCCCCAAATTGGCCGCACCAAATTAGAAGGGAGAAACCCAAATTGGGCAACCCCCCTAGCCGCAGCCCATTAGAGGGGGGAACCCCAGTCCCCACCTCTAGGACTCGTGGGTTAGTCCCCCACCTCTTGGACTCTTGGGTTAGTCCCCCAACTCTAGGACTCTTGGGTTATTCCCCCACCTCTAGGACTCTTTGGTTAAATCCCCCACCTCTAGGACTCTTTGTCCCCCACCTCTAGGACTCTTTGGTGAAGTCCCACACCTCTAGGACTCTTTGTTCCCCACCCCTAGGACTCTTTTACCCCTTTATAAATATAACTCCCCCGCCCCTGGCCGCACCCCTCTCTCTTTTGGTCGCCACCCCTTTGCTGCTGCCTTGGCCGCCGTCAAAGCTCTTCCCCGCCTTGCCGTCGCCGGAGAAGAAGATCCCTGCTGCCAACCCCTGGCCGCAGCCCTATTCTTCTCCAAAGTAAAACCCCAGCTGCTGCCATTGCAAGGGAAAAAGTCCAGCTGCAACGAGGAGAGGAGGAAGAAGAGAGGTAGGTCCCCATTACCCCTCTTATGACATCGCCGCTCTTTCTGCGCACCCGTTTTCTTCGCCCACTGCGAGCAGAAACTTCTGTGTGTGGACAAACCATGTTTTGATCAATTTTTTATGGTGGAATTGTTCTACATCTTGTGTCAAGATCATCACCACGTCCACACTTGATCCCAGCAACCTTGATCACCATAAAACCCCATGAAAGCCTACTAAAACATGCAAGAACACGTACAAACTGGTTTTATAAAACTGCACCATAGGAATTGCATTCATTCACCTCATTGCATCTTGAGTAAAGTTTGTGCATAATAATTGATTGCTGTAAATTTTGTATGCGTGTGGTCGTGAGTAGAAGGACACGCTCAAGAGGCCGTCTACGAGGAACTACAGCACCAAGACTTCGAGACGCTTGAGCAACACGGGCCATGGAAGCAAGGCAAGTGCCCCTTGACCATATTGATCCCCATGTTTTGAAACTGTTTTGTTTTCGAAAACTCGTATACTTGAGTCAACTTGTTGGGACACCCTTTTATAGGAGTTTACTAGTTTTGTTAACCATACTTGTCGCCGGGAAAGTTGATGAGTCGGGTATGGTCGTTTTTTTCTTTTTGCTTCGCTTAACTTATGGGATACAAGAAGCTGAAATAAAACTTGTTAGCTACTACACTCATATTAATAAAGATGATGAGAACTTGAAATGTTAATGAGCATGGAATTGGGGAGATCTTTGCAAGCTTGGTTCGTGGATGTTGCTTAATGAGATGGTGGTTTGCTTGCTGTAGATCTAAGGACCGGTTCATGCGAGCACATGCCAGGAAAACAGTGCCACCACAAGGCCAAATATAGGTGTGGCTTAGCTGACTAATTAGGTGTGTTGCTAGCTTGTTATGGACCGTTGGATGGTGTTGGATGGTGTGGGGAATGGGAGTCGAGAGGGACTGCCCTGGGAGCTGCATGGCACAAGAGGGAGCCCGTGGGTGGGAGAATGGAGATTCGAGCCTGCTGGTGAAACCTCAGTGGGTCCGTACATCCTAGTAGCCCCTTTATAAAGGCTATTTTGTAATATCTTGGCCATACATCGACGGTTGTGTACTGGTATAATGGAGGTTCTCTCTAGTCGCCGACGGGTGACGAAATCACAAACTTGTGGGTAAAGTGGTGCCACCTCTGCAGAGTGTAAAATTATCATGATAGCCATGCTTCCGGTCACAAGCACCTGTACAACTTCCATGATTAGAGGCAAAACGTGGGATGTTTATTCAGTATGGTTGTGGTATGGTCATTGGGATTGGTTTTGGGACTGTTTTGGTTCATGACAATGAGTTTTGTTTTGGTTCAATGAAAATGAGATGGTTATGAATATTTATGAGTATGATATGAACTTGAGAAAGATTATTGGCTGGTGTAGGCTTGATAAATGTTGAATTATGATGAAGGAATGTTTATGAAATATTTGGTTATGATGGGATTAAAGTCACCTAGAGATAGTTGCTGTTTTTAACGTATTTGTGAAATAAAAATTTGCTTGCTGCAATGAACCTTTTTATTGCCTACCTTGTTGTAAGCTACATGTCATACTTTTCCTGCACTTGTTGAGTACGAAATGTACTCACCCTTGCATTCCCACATATACATAAGCTACAGGAGAAGAGTAATTCGAGGAACATGTGGAGTACTAGGCGTGCGTACTACCGTCAACATGCCTGTGGAGTTGAAGTTGGAGCCTGCTGTTTTAGTTATTTTTCGCTGTCGTTTAGAGTCTTCCGCTGCTAAATAAGTTAGATATGCATGAGTGACACATTGAGTCATGTAATAAAGTACTTAAACATTATTTGTACATGGTTATATTCTGAATTTCAGTTTGTGGAATACATGCGTATGTGTAATGAACATCCTGGGCACACATATGCATTCACTTGGTTCATTTTTGGAACCAGGTGTCACAAATTGGTATCAGAGCCACGTTGACCGTAGGACACAAGCCTAGGTAGAATGGACACTCTAAGACACATAGGAATACTCCTCTAAACTGTTATTTTTGAAAATTGCTTGCTGCTGCACTTTACTTGTCAATTCAGCCACCGCAAAGTGCTATTTTCAGCCCCTCTTTTCTTCCTTTCTTGTGGACAGCCACACTTTCTGTTTTCTTGCTTCATAGCTTCTGAAGTTTTGGAGTTACTTTCTTCTTCTCTAAAGTTTCTCATGACTTATTTATAGATGCCGGTGACTAGGAGCACAGCACGCATAAGGACTCGTCTACCACCACTTGGGAGTGCACTTAACCCCATTGAGGTGTCTGAAGGACCGTATTGGGAGGAGGTGAATATGGAACCTCATGATGAAGATGAAGTTAGTAGCTCCATGCATGAGGAAGAGGATCCGGAAGAGGTGGAATCCATCGAAGAAGACACGGAAGATGATCCACAAGAACAGCATTGGTACGCACCTCAGGAGGAGTTTCACGCGGGCTTACACCCAGCAGAGCCTCATGAAGCTATGTCGGAAGGAGATGGATCTGAAAAGGAACCACCCCTTGCTGAGGCCGCGAATGAAGGTGATGAACGGGCCAACCGTTCAGTTCAAGAATTCCATTCTGACGGGATGGAGGAAGGACACATATCCAAGGAGTTTAAAGAGTTTCTGGATTGCTGCAGCTTTTTCCCGGAGTATCTCCTCAAGAAAGTCCCTCTCTTGGACATGAAGAGTTGAAGGCTGAAGTAACCATCCTATCTAATGGTAGGGTTTGTCACTCGGCACTTCGCACCCACATGGAGAGCTACAAGGGCAGAATCTATCGATGATGCTGCATGGGATGCACTCAATGGACTGTGCTACGCCTTCCGTGAGTAGCTTGAGAACACTACTTTTGAGCTGCACCCGTATCATAAGAGTGGTACAAGGGAAATCATTGGACCCCATGAAGGAGCTCTTTCCAACCCTCAAGCTTCTGACAAGCCACAGAGATTGCTCGTGGAGTTAGAAAACCGATATGCTAGCGCACAAGAAGAGATCCGTTACCTCCGCAAGAAGCTGTACTTGCTGGAAAAACATGAGGAGACTCGTGCCAACGTGGGAACAAATGGAGCGCCAGCGTCATCAATCTCTACATGGAATGCCGACTCACCATGGCGTGCGCCAATGTATAGACCACCCCCGTCACACGGCGAGAACAGAACTGGTTCTCATGATTAAGTTTAGGTTTCCCATTGAATAAGCTGTAATAGGAACGTTTAGATCACCGTAAGTCAAATAAGAGTGGTGTTGCATAAATTTTTCTGGTGATTGCTTGTGTTTGTATGCTGGTGTGAGTTGTGGGACGCTTCGGCGAATGTCCACATCCACACATAGTGCATAGGTGTGAGATGCTTCAGCATGTGTTCACATTCTCATATAGGCTGAAATTAATAAAAGAAGATATTTAGCTCATATACCTTGATGCATATAGTTGGGATATCTCTTCTTTCAATTCTGAATTCTATTTTGAGAGTAAGCATTAAAATAAGGGGGGTAGACTTTCTTGCCAGCCTTATGTTCGTGGATTCCCAAGGTATTGACATAACACTTGGAATGGACTGGTTAAGCAAGCAAAACAGAGTGATTCAATGTGCTCAGAGGATCGTGCAGTTGACGAGTGAGCATGGTACTCGTATTGAGTTTGAGGCATCCCAACCGGCAACCGAGAAGGCAATGTTGAACCACGTCGAAGAAGCAACATTGGAAAGCATTCCAGTGGTTCAAGAATATTCAGATGTGTTCTTGGAAGAACTTCCAGGTATGCCACCTGACCAGGACATTGAATTTGCCATTGATTTAGTACCCGGAAATGCACCTATAGCAAAGAGGCCATATAGGATGTCTGCTAATGAATTAGTGGAGCTCAAGAAGCAAATTCAGGAGCAGCTAGATAAGGGTTTTATACGTCCAAGCTCGTCACCGTGGGGAGCCCCCGTGCTCTTCATAGACAAGAAAGATGAGACCCAAAGGATGTGTGTGGACTATAGGTCTCTCAACGAAGTGATGATCAAGAATATATACTCGCTGCCCCGCATAGAGGACCTATTCAATCAAATGAAAGGTGCCCGAATTTTCTCCAAAATTTATCTTCGGTCGGGATACTTCCAGCTGAAGATTAAGCCCTCTGACATACCCAAGACTGCATTTCGGACACGGTATGGTTCGTATGAGTATACCGTTATGTCATTTGGGTTGACAAATACACCCACATACTTTATGTACCTCATGAATAAGGTCTTCATGGAGTACTTGGACAAGTTCGTCGTGGTTTTCATTGACGACATCATGGTGTATTCAAAAAGCGAGCAAGTACATGAAGAACACTTGAGATTGACATTGCAGAAACTGTGAGAGCATCAATTATATGCTAAGTTCAGCAAGTGTCAATTTTGCCTAAAGGAGATATTGTTCTTAGGCCACATCATCTCCGAAGGAGGAGTATCGGTTGATCCCGGAAAAGTGAGAGATGTTTTGAAGTGGAACCAACCGCAGAATGTGAGGGATATTCGGGGTTTCCTTGGGATGGCTGGATACTACCGCCGGTTCATCAAGGATTTCTCCAAAATAGCGAAGCCTATGACTGAATTGCTGATGAAGGGGAAAGCATTTCAGTGGACACCAGCTTGTCAAGACAGCTTTGAGGAGCAGAAGAAGAGATTAACAACAGCGCCGGTTTTGGTATTGCCGGACGTGAGCAAGAGTTTCAATATATACCGTGACGCATCAAGACAAGGGCATGGATGCGTGCTTATGCAAGGAGGACAAGTGGTAGCCTGGCGTCAAGGCAATTAAAGAAACATGAGCTGAATTACCCCACACATGATCTGGAACTTGCGGCCGTGGTACGTGCCTTGAATATTTGGAGGCATTACATCCTCGGTCACCGATGTGAGATCTACACGGATCACAAAAGCGTCAAGTATATATTCACACAAATGGATCTGAATTTGAGGCAATGTCAATGGTTGGAACTCATCAAGGATTATGATGTTGGAATCAACTAGCACCCCAGAAGGCCAATGTAGTAGCTGATGCGTTGAGCCAAAAAGGAGCATGTCACCAGATCACGGTTCGGGAGCTGCCACCCGAGCTGCATAAGGGGTTTGAACCGTTACATCTCGGGTTATTGAACGAGATGGAGGTGATCGAACTGAACTTAATGCTGGAACAAGAGATACGAGATGGCCAAGCAACAGATGAGGAAATAAAGGAAATCTAGGAAAGAATCCGACAAGGGATAGAGAAGGATTTTAAGGAAGACGAGAATGGCATGCTTTGGTTAGGGAAAAGGATTTGTGTGCCTAACGTGAAGCACATCCACGACACAATTCTAAAGGAGGCACATGACTCACCTTATTCCATACACCCCGGCTGTACAAAGATGTACAAGGACCTGAAAGCTTGCTATTGGTGGGATAGTATGAAAAGGGACATTGCTGAATATGTTGCCTTATGCGATACGTGACAGGGCCCGTCGTCCCGGTTCGCAGGGACGGGGCACCTCGCCCGTGAATCGCATTGATTGGTGCCGTGCTATGCGGCACCCAACAGCACACATATAAGGAACAATGTATTACATAAAGCAAAAGTGGAAGCTTACAAATGTTCTTTGTAAATAATTTACATAAATTAGCTACATCGGAAGTCTATAACCAGCTCACGTCGTATGACTAAGAAGCACCCGAGAAGAGGTCCAGCCCACGGACTCTTCTTGCTAGCAGCACGAAGACATTGCAGCGGCTAAGTCCTCCATGTGTTAACCGACTCGGACGTTTCTGAGTCTCACCGGACAACCTTCTTTATAGCGTCGTATTAACCTGCAAAACCACTCATATAGAAAGAGTGAGCACAAAGGCTCAGCAAGACTTAACCGTCTCTCCTCAGACATGCAACTCTACAGGAAGTAACCTAGGACTTAAACATGTCAATTGCGAAAAGACTCGCCTACGAGTTCATCCTTAACTTTCAGATTTTAGCCATAATAGTAGTGACCTTGCGCCCAACAACATTGGAACTCCACAATCGAACAAGAAACGCTTCATTCCAATGTTGCTTGTCCCAAGGTAGAAAATAACTTTAGTTTGCTCTATGTCTACTTCAAAGAGGGTTTTCATGCAATTTACAATAATCATAGCAGCAATTAAACTTTTGCAAACTGTTTCCACCCAACTTAATTACTACGTCACAGTGCAGTGAGCAAGCGGTACTCATAACCGCGAGGGACGGTGATTTGAATCAAACACTACCCGGGTAACTCGACACATACACCCGCCTCTGAAGACCCAAATCTGGCGTCCTTCATTACATCGTATGTGGCAACCTTTCACAGGACACTAGACTGTAGAACCGGTCACGCCGTCTCGGGCTCATAGGTCTAACGAGACGATGTGGTATCCCTCTACAATCAAGTGAACCTGGTACATCGGTTTCCTGGTTCCCATATATCAGTAAGCATCCGGTACACAACTCAATACTTGCTTCTAGGGCCGCACACGCTTCAGTCCTTAACCGACACAGGCAGAGCTACTTGACCAAGACCTCATCTTGTCACTGCCTAACCCTCCTGCCCGGTCTCATCTTTAGAAATGTAAACTTTAGTTTGCCTCGTTTCCAACCATACTTATGTAATCCTAAACTATAGCTCGCGAGTAGATTCCAACTACTCGTCTTCTACCGGATGTTATAACCTATTTAGCACGGCAACTCTCTACAGCGGGAACTATACTCTACTCTTGACTCCAGGGTTCATTTTTGGTTATACAAGTGGAGTGTAAAACATACTTGACCTAATGCACATACACTTTGATCCATAGTAGTGAACAAATGAAAAACTTTATAACACAACTTAAATGCAAACCGGGGCTTGCCTTGGTTTTGCAGGTGACTAAAGCCAGATAATCTTTGAAGTTAGTTGCTGATGACTTGAAGCTTAATCCATGCCCTTCTTGCTCCTTGATCCAAGCTTAACTTCTCCTTCACTTTTCCACGTTTAATCACTACACGTTATGAATATGCATACATGTTTAATTATAAAACTTTTGCTAACAAGTTCTAAAGAAAAGTTTTAAACTGGAACTCTGTTTAAGAATTTACAATGACACTGGGGCTAGTGGTTTGGGTGTGTGTTTAAGCACTAACATCAAGTGAGAAGTGGGGTTCATCACTTGGGTGTTGATCACCTAATGAGATTGAACAGAACAGTACTGATCCATGGTTCCAATGGAGCTGAAAATTTTCTTGTGAGTTCCTTGTCACAAGAAAGTCATCTGGACCAAAATTCAGAATATTTCAATAAGTGGATTACTCAGAACAATTCCCTAAGCATTTAGGCAAAAAGGAATTAATTCTGAATAAACTTGCACTTTCATGCAAATCCAAGTGAACCATAATTTCAGACATAGCTCAGGGCGAATGCATGAATTTTCCTAGGATTTGTGGAGCTAAGAACTGCCCAGAACTGAATTTCCATGTTTTGGAAACTCTCTGAAATTGTTTATGTATTCATTTGACTACAGAATCTTCAAATCAGAATTACCCTAAGTAAATCAACTCCAAATGAGCTGAAACTTTTACAGGTGTTCACTAATACACTAGAGAATATTCTGGAAAAATTTGGGGATTTTTGGATGAACCAAACTCCCTCTAAAATTCTTTTGCTGTAAAGCTTCAAAATAATTTCCAGAATTTTATATTGGTTTTCATGCAAATTGGGTTGCATATTTGGATAGAGTTTTCTATCCTGAATCCAACCCAATTTGAATCACTAAATTTGGAGCTTCCTAGCAAAAGTTATGAGGTTCTAAAGTTTGAACTGAATTTGGAATTCAAATTAATTTGGGAAATGTTCAAACTCTGACCGTGGGTCCCGGTTACACGTGTAAATCCCTTGATGCAGCCACACCGTGGTCCACAGCTATTCAGGATGTATCCGCAACAGATCAAGTGGTCACAGCAAATCCCAATCTACCGCAACAGCCACTGACCGGTGGGGCCAGCAGCTTCTTCCTCGCGCCCCCCTTTTTCCCGCGCGCTTCGCGCCCCTCGCCGCCGCCGCGGCGCTGCTTCGGACCTCCCCTTTCCAGTGGACTAAGGGGCTGAAACTCGCCTCTAGCCTTGCTCTCGACGTGAGGAACTCGTCCCCCTGCTCACCAGAGGCCAGCGATAGCTCTAAACCACTGGGCGACGTGTGGCGGCTCGGTCCTCCCTCCGGCGATGTCGCGCGCCCACTCCAGAGCTCCAAACGAATGGGTCTTTGGTCCTACAGCATCAGTGGTTCATGGGGGTGCTCGGCTTTGGTTCAAACTTGATCAGAAACGGCTCGAGATGAGGTCTCACCGTGTGCCCGGCGGTTCCCGCCATGATCGCCGATCGGAAAGCTCGAAATTAGCCACTAACACGGGGTTTCTAGCTAGGGTTGTGAAGGGGAGCGGATCGCCGTCGAGTCTAGATCATTTGTGCACGATTTGGTGAACTCTAAGTACGAATTAAGCACGAATTTTAGAGATCTTTACCAGAGGGTCCGTGGTCGTGCTCCGGAAGAAAAACTTCAAATTCGGTCACTAGGGGTCACCGTTTGAGCTGAGCTCCGGGGAGAGGCACCATGGCGGTACAGCGCACCTCTGAGCGTCGTTGCTTGAGCGTGAAACCCATGGTGGTGAGCTGCCCACATGAGCTGGCTCGTCGGTTACTCTCGGCCTGCCGCAACAACCCTTGTTCTAGGGTGGAGAGCGCGGGGAGCTGCGGTCTGTTGTGCTGAGGGGGTGAAGGGCGATCAGGCCCTGCCGTTTTGCGGTTCAGACGGTGCTGTGCGCTGGGGGTGCATGGGCTCCCGGTTGGAACCAAGGTGGCAGCGAGATCAGTGCTTATCCGGCGCGAGGAGGAGAGGCGAAATGCAATTCGCTCGGTTATGAGAAGAAGGATCACGCCGAGGGCAGCGAGGCTGATAAGCTGGTCGCCAGCGTGAGGGGGGGTTAGTCAGTGGCTTCGGCGGTAGCTTCGGTGGCGCCCTGTGAGTTGATCCGAGCTCGTGTCTGACCCGAGAGCAAAGACTTATGTGCTAAGTTTCCCTCTTCTCCATGACAATCGGTCCCCACCAAGTTCCTCTCTTAAATATCTCCAGATTTTTGGCACATTGCAAACTTCAGCTATGAGGGACTCAAATTCAAAAGTCATTAGGCAATTTGACAAGTTGTGCCTCAGTTTCAAATTTGAATTCAAATTTCGATGAAATTTACAAGTCCCTTTGATATACATATGAAAGCACCTCCAAATTTGCTCAAACTTTCCCTTCCTCATAATTTGGACCTGTTGAATTCAAATATGTCATCTGATTTTTGAGTTGGCCATTGCAAATACAACTTCTTAAACAACAGTTTGAATTTCCTTTTTGGAAATGGCCTTCTTCTCTTTGAAGTGAACCCTTTTGTTCAAACTGAATTTGAAGCCCTATTGCACATGCCAACACTTATATGATTAAACAAATGTTTTTGCAAGTCCCATTTCTTGGATTTAAACTCAACTTTATTCACAGCTCAAGTTTCCCATTTACAAGTTTTTGGGACTTTTACATTCCTCCCCCCTTAAAAAGAATCTCGTCCCGAGATTCATGATTAAGAACAATGCAGGGAGGATGACTACTGATCATAAGCTTCTAATAACTCCAGATGATTGCGTTGCAAGTACTCGCTTTCCCATGTAGCTTCGTCGGACGTGTGATTTTCCCATAGCACCTTGAAAAATCGCAGCGTCCGGTTTCTGGTCTCGCGAGTCTTTTCATCAATTATCCGGGTTGGATGCTCAACATATGTGATGTACGGCTTCAAATCTGCTATGCATTCCGTGAGAATCTCCGTGGGAACTTTCAAACACTTCTGCAACTGAGATATGTGGAAGATGTCATGAACTCCAGCTAAGGCTGCCGGTAATTCCAAATGGTATGCCACGGGTCCACATCTTTTAATGATGATGAAGGGACCGATAAAGCGCGGAGCTAATTTCTCTTTCACTCCGAATCGGTGAATGCCCTTCATAGGAGATACACGGAGGTATACGTGGTCCCCAACATGGAAATCCAGAGGACGACGTCTCCTATCTGCATAGCTCTTTTGTCTGGATTGAGCGGCTTTAAGATTTGCTTGAATAAACCTTACCCGCTCTTCAGCTTCATTTACGAGATCAATCCCGTAAATCACTCTCTCGCCCGATTCGCACCAGTTCAAGGGTGTGCGGCACTTCTGGCCGTAGAGAGCTTCATAAGGTGCCATTTTTATGCTCGTTTGATAACCGTTGTTATATGAGAACTCCGCCAATGGTAAGTGATCGTCCCAGCTCTTACCGTGGTGGATGGCACACACCCTTAGCATATCTTCAAGGATTTGATTTACCCTCTCCATTTGCCCATCGGTTTGAGGGTGATATGCAGAGCTTCGAATCAATTTAGTTCCCAAGGATGCGTGTAGCGGTTCCCAGAAGCGGGATACGAACAGCGATCCTCTGTCGGAGACAATGGTATGGGGAACACCATGCAAGCAAAAGATTCGCGCTATGTACAACTCCGCATACTTTTTGGCGTTGTATTTGGTACGCATCGGGATGAAGCGTGCTGATTTGGTTAACCGGTCCATGATTACCCAAATTGAATCATGCTTATTAGCCGTGAGAGTCCAACAATGAAGTCCATACTGATATCCTCCCACTTCCATGCCGGAATGCTTAGCGGTTGTAAGATTCCCGCTTTCTTCATGTGGTCGGCTTTAACTCGCCGACACGTATCACATTCTGATACGTATTTAGTAACCTCTCTCTTCATCCGGGTCCACCAAAATTTAGTCTTCAATCTTGGTACCTCTTGTTGCTGCCCGGATGAATAGAAAATTTGGATATGTGAGCCTCATCCAAAATTTTCTTCTGCAGCCTCATATCATGGGGTACGACTATCCGGTCCTTGAACCATAAGGTATCTTCATCATCTAACCGGAAACATTTCATCTCCCTGTTCTTCAACATCGTTTTGATATGAGCCATTCCCTTGTCTTGCTTTTGAGCTTTCATAACCTCCTCTCTTATTGTGGGTATGAGAGCCAGATTATGTAAAGCTCCATATGGAACCAAGTAGAGACTTGGTTCTTCCTCGTCTATCGGCATAATGGTCAGATTATGAATATGAGACTTCTGGCTGAGTGCATCGGCAACCACATTTGCCTTGCCCGTATGATAATGAATTTCAATCTCATAGTCTTTGATCAGCTCCAACCGTTGCCGTTGCCGCATATTCAACTCTTTTGAGTGAATATGTACTTCAAACTTTTGTGGTCGGTGTAGAGATGAACCAGATTTCCCAATAGGTAATGTCTCCACATCTTCAAAGCTAACACCACGGCAGCAAGCTCGAGATCATGAGTTGGATAATTTTGCTCATGATTCCGTAATTTCTGTTATCCATATGCGACCACGCGTCCCCCTTGCATGAGTACGCAACCAAGCCCGATGCCGGATGCATCACAATAAACATCAAAAGGCTTGGTTGTATCCGGTTGAGCTAGAACCGGGGCTGTTGTGAGGTGTTTCACCAACGCTTGAAAGGCTTCCTCACATGGCTTGCTCCAATCATATTTGATGCCCTTTTTAGTATCTCCGTCATAGGTTTGGAGATTTTTTAGATGCCCGGGATGAACCTCCGACAGTATCCCACCAAACCTAAGAAGCTACGAACTTCATGGACTGATGTTGGAGACTTCCATTTCAGCACTTGTTCAATCTTGCTTGGATCAACTGCAATGCCTTCCGCTGAAATAATATGTCCAAGAAACGGCACTTGGTTGATCCAGAATTCACATTTACTAAACTTTGCATAGAGTTTGTGATCTCTCAAGCGTTGAAGCACAATATGCAAATGTTTAGCGTGTTCCTCTTCAGATTTGGAATAGACCAAGATGTCGTCGATGAATACCACAACGAACTGATCCAGCTTCGACATGAATACCGAGTTCATAAGGTACATAAAGTGAGCCGGAGAATTGGTCAACCCAAATGACATGACAAGATATTCATAGAGCCCATATCTTGTCGAGAATGTTGTCTTCGGGGTATCTTCCGCTCGAATCTTGATTTGATGATATCCCGACCTTAAGTCCATCTTGGAGAAGACTTTAGCACCCACTAGCTGATCGAAAAGAATATCAACTCTTGGTAGTGGATACTTGTTCTTGATCGTCACAGCATTTAACGGACGATAATCGACGCATAGCCTCAGCGTCTCGTCCTTCTTCTTCACAAATAAGGCCGAGCAACCCCACGGTGATGAACTTGGACGAATAAACCCCTTGTCCATCAGATCCTTGAGTTGCTCCTTCAGTTCAGCTAATTCATTGGGACCCATTTTGTATGGTCTCCGAGAGATCGGCGTGGTTCCCGGTATCAACTCTATTTTGAATTCCACCTCGTGCTCAGGTGGTAAGCCTGGAAGCTCTTCGGGAAACACGTCCGGATATTCACGGACTACCGGAATGTCCTCTAACTTGCAAGCCTCGGTATTACATACTTCCGGGTCTTTGGAAACCACTTTGCCGAGATCCAATGTTTGACGCCCGTGAAGTGGAGAGTCCAAGTGAACACTCCTGTTCTTGATGTCCAGAACAGCCTTATGGAAGGTCAACCATGATATTTCCAATATGGCATTGATTCCTTGGTCTTCGAGAATAATGAGGGTGGTAGGATAAATCTTTCCACCCAAACACAGTGGTGCTAGAGAAACGACTTCCTTAGTCGATATGTCTCCACCTGGTGAATGAATAAGGTAAGAACCTTTTGAGGCAGTTGTTGAGATTTGATCCCGGATCACCGTCGCCCTGCTAATGAAGTTATGTGTTGCACCAGAGTCGAATAAAATGACAACCGGCTTGTCATTTAAGGTGAACCTGCCGGCAAGAACAGGTCCTCCCTTTGGCAGATCATCGACTGACACATAATTAACCGTTCCCACATTGGACATAGCTTTTCTTTGCTGTCCGAGATCACTCTTTGGAACTGGACCCACAGACATAATGTTGCTGCTCGGTTCAGTTGCTTAATTGATGTTGAGTTCATTGTCAATATGAAGTGGGACAACACTCGGTTCAGCTGAGAAATCACCTTGATCATCCTCAACCTCTTGAGGGAAATAACACTCTGGTGCACCTTGTTGATACTGAGGTGCATGAGAAAGAAGTTGCTGCTGCGGTGGAGGTGAATAAAACCTCTAGGAAGTAGAAGAGTCGTCACACTCCAAGAATGACTGCACCTCTTGTGGAACCTCTCGACCGGAAGGTGAACGGACTACCAACCGATACTTCCGAGACATATAATTGCATTCATCCTGTGATGAGTCCCTCTCCCTCTTTTATTTAAGGTAGAGATTGGAATAATATTCCTGAGTGATAGCACAGCTAACAAACTAATAAAAATTCTGTTGGCTAACTTGAGCCAACTCACATCGCAGCCTAGCAGTCAGCCCTCGGTAAAAATGATAACCCCTCATGGATGGTGATTTCACATAGTCAGGGACATATTGAGCTAAGCGATTGAATTCCTTTGCATACTCAATAACACTCAATTCCCCTTGCTTTAGATTCCAGAATTCCTCATGACTTGTTTGCATTATGCCCACAGGAATGAAAGGAGCACGAAATGCATCCTGGAACTCCGCCCATGTGACACGATGCCCTGCTGTTTGGACAGCAAGGTATTCTGCCCACCATGCTCCAGCAAAGCCGTGAAGCTGCTGAGCGGAAAATAGAGTCTTCGAGAAATCATCACATTGGATCAACCCAAACTTGGACTCAATGACACGTAACCAGTGATTTGCTTCACAATGGTCAGCCGCTTCGGAGAATACCGGCGGTTGTGTCGCCAAGAAATCCAGATAAGTGCTCGGGGTTGGCATGTGATGCTGAGCTTCTCTATTTATGCCTTTCTGAACTAGAGTTTGGAGAGTTTCATTCATCTTCGCCATAATTTCAGGCAATCCGGTTGGCAATGGCTCTTGTGATGAAGTCGAGTCATTCCCACCTCGACTTGAACCTCCAGGCTCCATTTGAGAGTGTGCGTGTACCATACTGCACGAAACAAAATTTTGACTCAGTCAAAATTCTATCTCAGTAGTAAGTAAAGATAAGTAAAACATGAACATGTCATGAACTTTATAAAAGCATAACCACATTCATGTTTAAACAAATTTTTACGCTAAACTAATCAGCTGGACTACTTTGACCAGTTCACACAAACTCCAAAATTTACTCAAGTTAACTACAGATTCATGACTCGAGTCCAATACCAAAGTTTCCGTAAACTTCAGTATCTTTGCAACGAGTACCTATATGACTCTAAATCATCTCTGGATCAAAAGTTATGATTTCTCAAAGTTGACAGAATTCCTGGATAAAATTTGCCAGCATCTCCTTTGTATGTGGCTATCTTTATCACAGTTGTATATGCAAATACAATAAGAATCTGAACAAGCTTTTAACTACAACAATGTTGCATATTTCATAACCTTTCCAACGGTGTATCATAGGCTCCTTAAGGATTTTTCTACAGGAAGTTATGGCTTCAAAACAGAAAGGTCCAGAGAGGTTTCTGCTGCTGTCCTGGTTCTGAACAGTTTGCCTTCAACTGGACTTTTCACCAATTTACGTGTGATTTTACTCTGGAGGTCTACAAAGAAGTTGTAGAGCACTTGAAACTCTTTCCAGAACTGTATCATACACCTTAATTGGTCATATCAACTCAGAGTTATGCTCTGTTAACGCCCAGCAAGAAA
Organism: Neostapfia colusana; assembly: GCA_030760725.1. Taxonomy (NCBI): domain Eukaryota; kingdom Viridiplantae; phylum Streptophyta; class Magnoliopsida; order Poales; family Poaceae; genus Neostapfia; species Neostapfia colusana. Next base: position 32,419,859 of record JASWHV010000009.1, on the reverse strand, counting down.
TTCCTGCTAGAAACAGAGTACTCTGTTTTTGAAAACTTTGACGCCTAGTTATACTCTCATTTGAATCTTAGCTCAAAATAAGAGTTCAGTAACTAATATTTGTTTCAAACATCCATTTTTAGTTGAAAGTTAGTTCATGAATCATTTCTTAATAGGGAAGAGGTTATTAGTGTAGTACGGTGTCGATGCACCGTAAGAACCTTGTCGGTACTACGTAGCCTCACCCAAAAGAGAAATCCTAACCGGATTATACCGGCATATACGTATTATCAGTGGCACTAAGACGGTTTCTCGCACACGTGTACTACACGGGATACGTACATGGTTAGTACCTGCAGAAGAACACTCAATAGTGGTGCACTCAATGGTTGTTCATTTCAGGCAGTTCCATATTTGAAAGTAAATACAAATGCCCGTATCATTGCCATACGGCCGTCCTTGAGTTAAGCCACGTCTCAAGGTACGTGATCGTGTTTTTACACCACACGACGGGGAACCCGAGTATATCATGAACGGGTCATCACGGTTGGGAATGTTATCAACCCGACGGATACCACCTACTACCCTGCAGGGCACGCCGATGGCAAGCGCTGCGTATGTCCCCCTGGGCTATTTCTAGACGAACATACTATCGCGTTACTTACCACACGATGGGGTCTCCACTTACTTGCCTATTGCATGCTACGGATCAGCGTTTCATATGAACTCAGGAACATGAAGAGTTCAAGAGTTTCATATTAACATCTCACACCAAGCTGTGAGACATATCACTGAACCACTTTCCTCGTCAGGGGAGCTAACCCAAAATTGAACCGCTTTCGGTGGCGTTCCTTACCATTCTTACCTGAACGTAGGTGCGACGTTACATAATCAAAATAAAAAAAATATAACAAGTAAGTTAGCAATGCCACTTTAAGTAACTATACTACTATAGTCGTTATGTGGGCCTAATACCGTTTCCTCACCGTATCCTATTTTTTTGTCGTAATACGATCCTTATTCCGTGCGCTATTACCAATGTGGCTCTAATACCACGCTGACAGGGCCCGTCGTCCCGGTTCACGGGGACGGGGCACCTCGCCCGGGAATCGCATTGGGTGGTGCCGTGTTATGCGGCACCCAACAGCACACATATAAGGAACAATGTATTACATAAATCAAAAGTGGAAGCTTACAAATGTTCTTTGTAAATAATTTACATAAATTAGCTACAGCGGAAGTCTATAACCAGCTCACGTCGAATAACTAAGAAGCACCCGAGAAGAGGTCCAGCCCACGGACTCTTCTCGCTAGCAGCACGAAGACATTGCAGAGGCTAGGTCCTCCATGTGTTAACAGACTCGGACGTTTCCGAGTCTCACCGGACAACCTTCTTTATAGCGTCGTATTAACCTGCAAAACCACTCATATAGCAAGAGTGAGCACAAAGGCTCAGCAAGACTTAACCGTCTCTCCTCAGACATGCAACTCTACATGGAAGTAACCTAATACTTAAACATGTCATTTGCAAAAAGACTCGCCTACGAGTTCATCCTTAACATTCAGATTTTAGCCATAATAGTAGTGACATTGCGCCCAACAACATTGGAACTCCACAATCAAACAAGAAATGCTTCATTCCAATGTTGCTTGTCCCAAGGTGGAAAATAACTTTAGTTTGCTCTATCTCTACTTCAAACAGGGTTTTCATGCAATTTACCATAATCATAGCAGCATTTAAACTTTTGCAAACTGTTTCCACCCAACTTGATTACTACGTCACAGCGCAGTGAGCAAGCGGTACTCATAACCGCGAGGGACGGTGATTCGAATCAGACACTACCCGGATAACTCGACACATACGCCCGCCTCTGAAGACCCAAATCTGGCATCCTTCATTACGTCGTATGTGGCAACCTTTCGCAGGACACTAGACTGTAGAACCGGTCGCGCCGTCTCGGGCTCATAGGTCTAACGAGACGATGTGGTATGCCTCTACAATCCAGTGAACCTGGTACATCGGTTTCCTGGTTCCCATATATCAGTAAGCATCCGGTACACAACTCAATACTTGCTCCCAGGGCCGCACACGCTTCGGTCCTTAACCGACACAGGCAGAGCTACTCGACCAAGACCTCGTCTTGTCGCTGCCTAACCCTCCTGCACGGTCTCATATTTACAAATGTAAACTTTAGTTTGCCTCATTTCCAACCATACTTATGTAATCCTAAACTATAGCTCGCGAGTAGATTCCAACTACTCGTCTTCTACCGGATGTTATATCCTATTTAGCACGACAACTCTCTACAGCGGGAACTATACTCTACCCTTGACTCCAGGGTTCATTTTTGGTTATGCAAGTGGAGTGTAAAACATCCTTGACCTAATGCACAGACACTTTGACCCATAGTAGTGAACAAATGAAAAACTTTATAACACAACTTAAATGCAAACCGGGGCTTGCCTTGGTTTTGCAGGTGACTAAAGTCAGATAATCTTTGAAGTTAGTTGCTGATGACTTGAAGCTTAATCCCTGCCCTTCTTGCTCCTTGATCCAAGCTTAACTTCTCCTTCAATTTTCCACGTTTAATCACTACACGTTATGAATATGCATACATGTTTATCATAAAACTTTTGCTAACAAGTTCTAAAGACAAGTTTTAAACTGGAACTCTGTTTAAGTATTTACAATGACACTGGGGCTAGTGGTTTGGGTGTGTGTTTAAGCACTAACATCAAGTGAGAAGTGGGGTTTATCACTTGGGTGTTGATCACCTAATGAGATTGAACAGAACAGTACTGATCCATGGTTCCAATGGAGCTGAAACTTTTCTTGTGAGTTCCTTGTCACAAGAAAGTCATCTGGACCAAAATTCAGAATATTTCAATAAGTAGATTACTCAGAACAATTCCCTAAGCATTTAGGCAAAATGGAATTAATTCTGAATAAACTTGCACTTTCATGCAAATCCAAGTGAACCATAATTTCAGGCATAGCTCAGGGCGCATGCATGAATTTTCCTATGATTTTTGGAGCTAAGAACTGCCCAGAACTGAATTTCCAAGTTTTGGAAACTCTCTGAAATTGTTTCTGTATTCATTTAAACACAGAAACTTCAAATCAGAATTACCCTAACTAAATCAACTCCAAATGAGATGAAACTTTTACAGTAGTTCACTAATATACTAAAGAATATTCTGGAAACATTTGGAGATTTTTGGTTAAACCAAACTCCCTCTAAAATTCTTTTGCTGAAAAGTTTCAAAGAATTTTCCAGAATTTTCTATTGGTTTTCATGCAAATTGGGTTTCATATTTGGATAGAGTTTTCCGTCCTGAATCCAACCCAATTTGAATAACTAAATTTGGAGCTTCCTAGCAAAAGTTATGAGGTTCTAAAGTTTGAACTGAATTTGGAATTCAAATTAATTTGGGAAATGTTTAAACTCTGACCGGGGGTCCCGGTTACACGTGTCAATCCCTTGATGCAGCCACACCGTGGTCCACAGCTATTCAGGCTTTAGCCGCAACAGATCAAGTGGCCACAGCAAATCCCAATCTACCACAACAGCCACTGACCGGTGGGGCCAGCAGCTTCTTCCTCCCACCCCCCCCCCCTTTTCCCGCGCGCTTCGCGCCCCTCGCCGGCGCGGCGGCGCTGCTTCGGACCTCCCCTTTCCGGTGCACTAAGGGGCTGAAACTCGCCGCTAGCCTTGCTCTCGACGTGAGGAACTCGCCCCCCTGCTCACCAGAGGCCAGCGATGGCTCTAAACCACCGGGCGACGTGTGGCGGCTCGGTCCTCCCTCCGGCGATGTCGCGCGCCCACTCCAGAGCCCCAAACCAATGAGTCTTTGGTCCTACAGCATCAGTGGTTCATGGGGGTGCTCGGCTTTGGTTCAAACTTGATCGGAAACGGCTCGAGATGAGGTCTCACCGTGTGCCCGGCGGTTCCCGCCATGATTGTGAGACGGGCCGGGTACCGACTGAGACAGGGCTCAGGTCATGATACCACTTGTCACAGTTCTGAGACGGGCCACTCGCCCGGGAATCTCATTGGGTGGTGCCGTGTTGTGCGGCACCCAACAGCACACATACGAGGAACAATGTATTACATAAAACAATAACGGAAGCTTACAAATTTTTCTTTGTAAATAATTTACATCAAATAGCTACAGCGGAAGTCTATAACAACTCACGTCGAATAACTAAGAGCACTCGAGATGAAGTCCAGCCCACGGACTCCTCTCGCTAGCAACATGAAGACAACAGCAGCGGCTGGGTTCTCCATGTGTTACATGACTCGGAAGTCTCCGAGTCTCACCGGACAACCTTCTTCTTAGCATCGATGTTAACCTGCAAAACCACTTATATAGCAAGCGTGAGCACATAGGCTCAGCAAGACTGATCCGTCTCTCCTAAACAAGAAACTCTACATGCACGGCGGTTCACAATTAGGATAGCTAGATTTGCGTAAAGGACTCGCCTAAAGTTGATCCTTAACTTTCAGATTTTAAGCCTCATTGTACAGACCTTGAACTGAACAGCATCGCAACTCCACAATCAAACAAGAAATGCTTTGTTACGATGCTCCTTGCACAAGGCGAAAGTAAAGTTTAATGAGCCTATCTCTAATTCAATCATGGTTGCAATACAAGTTATATCACAGCCTTATCCAGTTCAAATATATCCAGTTCCAATTGTTACTACGTCAAGACGCAGTGGGCAAGTATGCTCATATAACCGCGAGCGACGGTGATTCGAATCAGTACACGCCTGGACTACACGACACGTACACCCGTACTCCGAGTTGCCGGCAGCAACCTCGACTGACGTTGTACGCGGCCACTTTTCCCAAGATCTTCCACATTGGACGCAATCCAACTGCCCCGAGTACGCAAGCTCCCTCAAGGTACATACCCGCAGTGGTATGTTCTTAAGCGAGTTACTTCCTGCTACCCTGACGCCGAAAGCCTAAGGCAGTTGGAAAAGTTCCACTATGGATCTCCCAAGGTACATCGGTTTCCTGGGTCCCATATAGCCAGTATGCGCCCGGTACACAACTCAAACTTGTCCAACAGGGCCAAGCACGGACGGACCATAACCGACACAGGCAGGGCTATGCACGCACGGTCCACAACCTTCTGCAACTAAACCTCCCTGCCCGGTCTCCATTTCTTATGTGTGAACTTTCCTCATCTTTTCTATTTTGGACCTGCTCCGAATAAACCAGCACTAAACTCGCGAGTAGATTCCAACTACTCGACTTCTACCGGACCTTTCCTACTAACATTAGCATAGCCAAATCCACTCAAGGAGGTGCTATTCTACCCTTTCTCTCTTAGGTATTTCTGGTCATGCAAGTGGGGTTTCCAATATCAACTAGACTTCATGCAATCAATGATGCAAAGCTATGATCTCTAAAAATGGAAATGCTTTATAAAACTGTTCAAATGCAAACCGGGGCTTGCCTGTTTTGCAGGTGGCTAAGATTACAATCAGTTAGTGACGATCACTTGGAGCTTGATTACATGCTTTTCCTTCCTCCTAGATCTTCACTTTAAGTCCTTCTCATGTTCTTCATGTAGATGCTACACGATATGATCATGCATATGTATTTAATTGAAAAGCTTTTGCTAATAAGATCTAATGACAGTTTTAAAACTGGAACTCTGTTTAAAAATTTAAAATGACAGTGGTGCTAGTGGTTTGGGTTGGATTTAAACATTATGATCAAATGTTAAGTGCTTTTCCCACTTAAGTGTTGATCACCTTAAGAGGTTACACATGACAGTGCTGATCCAGAGCTCCAATGGATCTGGGAATTTTCATGTGAGTCCCTTGTCACAATAAATCCTCTGGACCAAAATTTAGCACTTTTCATTGAGTGGTTTATTCAGAACAATTCTCTAAGTGTTTAAACAAAGATGAATTAATTCTGAGGTCACACCCATGTTCATGTCAAACTTAGTAAACTACAATTTCAACTACAGTTCATAGAGGTTGCATGAATTTTCCTAGGATTTTTGGAGCTAAGAATTGCCTAGAACTGAATTTACAAGTTTTGGCAATTCTCTGAAAATGTATATGTATTCAATTGAACACAGCAACTTACAATCTGAATTACCCTGATCAAATCAACTCCAAATGATCTGAACCTTTTACAGGAGTCTAATAACACCATAAAGAATATTCTGGCAAAATTTTAGGTCTTTTGGATAAACCAAACTCCCTCTAAAATTCTTTTGCTTAAAAGCTTTAAAGATTTTTCCAGAATTAAATAAGGACTTTAATACAAATTGGGTTGCATATTTGGATAGAGTTTGTCAATCTGAATCTAACCCAATTTGAAACACTAAATTTGGAGGCTCCTAGCAAAAGTTATGCTCTTCTAAAGTTTGGGGGAAAATCTGGAATTTGAATAAATCCGGGAAAAAGTTTAAACTGACGGTGGGACCAGGGTACACGTGTCTGCTGCCGAGAGAGTGCCACACGGGGTCACAGGGTTGTTTCCCTCGCTGTCACAGTCTATCCAGCGCCACAGAGTATCCGGCCCCTCTCTCCCGAGTCACTGACAGGCGGGCCCGATGAGGTCGTCTTCAACCTCTCGCTCCCACGCTTCTGCGCCGCCGGGCTCGCCGGAGTTCACCGGTTTTCGTCGCTCCGGCCAACTTCCGAGCTGTTACTCACTGCCAGGCCCTTATTTAACCCGAGGAACACGATGGATTGAGTTCTATGGACCGGCGAAGCCCCTAACCCATCCCGCACCGGTGCAGCGGCTCTGAGGGAGTCAGGCGACGTCGCCCCAATACTTTAGCCCGCCAAAAGCTCCCTGGAAAGGCTATACAGCACCAGTGGAGGTTGGCATAACTAGGCATGGCCGCACATGGGCTCGGGAATGACTCCTACCTAGTGTTCATCGACTGCCCGACGGTTTCTACCAAAACCGCCGTTAGAAAGATCGAACATACGTCGTGCAGAGTATGTTTATAGCTAGGTTCCAAAAGGGAAGTTGTTTCTAAGCAAGGCTACTTCATGTGAGTGAAATTTGCAGTGCTCTAAACAATCATAGCACGAGAATTTAACAGACTCTTACCCGCACCTCGGTTTGAGCCGGCTGGAGGGAAATCTTGAAATTCGTCGGCAAGACGCAAGGACAAGCTCAGTGCTTCGGATGGAAGCTGCAGGAAGATCTCGCACGTCCCACGGTGGCCTTGCTTGGTCGTGACACGCTCTGGAGGAGGCTGTCCACGACAGTGCCTTCTCTCGGTTGTGTGACGGCCGCCGCCGAAGCCGGGTTATCTCGGTGTGGAGAGCACGAACTCCCTCGGTGAGGGCACGAGGAGGTCGTGGGAAGGATGGTGGTGTTGTTTGGCCGATCAGCTGAGGCTCGCACACGATCTGTTGGGGCGGCTGATCGATCGAGAGCTCGGCGGTTGTCCCGGTTGGTTTCTCGCGTGGGGAGAGCAAGACAGCGTCGATGCTTCAGTAAAGAGGGCGAGAGGGAGCGCGGCAGTAGATAACGACCCCCCCCAGTAGCTCTCCAGCACGAACGAAATCCAGCAGGAGGTGGCTGCCGGCTGAACCTCGGTGTGGATCGTAGAGAAGTCGGTTCTGCCGTTGCTTCGCGTGGGAGGAAAGCAAACAGAGACCGTGTGCTGAAGATCTTTAGCAATTTTTCAGTTCCCTCAATGACATGTGGGTCCCACTGCTCAGTCTCCCCTTATCCCTCTCCAAAATATCCCCCAAAATTTTAACATGAGGGAATTCAATTGTGGAAGTTTAAATCTGAGATGCATTTGGACAATTGGGCAAATCTCATCCAAATTCAAATAGGCATTTGAATCCTTTGTCCTTTAAAGTCCATTTTTGAAACATGAGTTGCAAAACATTTCCACAAATCATGAAACTTTGCACACCCCCTAATTTGGACCCAAGGAATTCAAATATGAAATCTGATTTTTATTTTGGCTGGTGCAAGTGAGATTTGTAGCACAACAGTTTTGAAATTCATAGTGTTGCTCTCATTTGAATTTTGAGTTGAACAAGTTTGTTCCAAATCTGACTTTAGTTTTCTCACACATATGGGAACTTCCCATCTTGGTTTTAGACCCCCCATGGGTTCCAAGTTTTCAAACAAACATTTGAACTTGTGTGAAGAAAACCCTCATGTGTGTTATCACATGTGAAAAAGTTTTAACAAGTCCCAAATTTCATACATATGAAACCAACTTTTGCAAACAAGTGTTTCTTTGTATTCACATTTTTGGGACCTTTACATTCCCCCCCTTAAAAGGAATCTCGTCCCGAGATAACAAACGAAGAACGAGATGGGAGGTAATTACAAAGTTTATGACAAAAGTTCCGGATAGTTCTTGTGGATGTAATCTTCGGTTTCCCACGTCGCCTCTTCCGGGGTATGATTACTCCACAACTTTGTAAAATCTCAAAGTCTGGTTCCGGGTGATCCGGGTCTTTTCGTCGATAATCTGAATAGGTTGCTCGACATAGGTGAGATCCGGCTTCAACTCGTCGATGTCTTCGGTGCGGATGGCAGCGGTAAAATTGAGACACTTCCGTAGCTGGGACACGTGAAATATGTCGTGAATACCGGCAAGGCTTGCCGGTAGTTCCAGCCGGTAGGCTACAGTTCCGCACTTTTCCATTATGGCAAATGGACCAACGAATCGGGGAGCAATTTTCCCCTTGACACCGAACCGATGAATCCCCTTCATCGGAGACACACGAAGATAGACGTGCTCTCCGACATCGAAATGCAGCGGTCGACGCCTCTGATCCGCATAGCTTTTCTGATGAGATTGGGCAGCTTTGAGGTTCTCTTGTATTACCCGAACTCTCTCTTCGGCTTCATTGACAAGATCAACCCCCGAACGTTACTCGTTCACCGGATTCGCACCAATTCAATGGTGTACGGAACTTCCGGCCGTATAGAGCTTCATATGGTACCATCTTGATGCTCGTTTGATATACGTTGTTGTACGAGAACTCCGCCAGCGGTAAGTGATCATCCCAGCTCTTACCATGGTGGATGGCACATGCTCTTAACATATCTTCCAGTATTTGATTCACCCTCTCAGTTTACCCATCGGTTTGAGGGTGATACGCAGAGCTTCTAATCAACTTTGTCCCCAAGGATGCGTGTAGCTGCTCCCAGAAACGGGCTACGAACAGCGATCCTCTATCGGACACAATGGTACGGGGAACTCCATGTAAGCACAAGATCCGTGCTATATACAGCTCCGCATACTGCTTTGCGTTATATCTTGTATGCACAGGGATAAAATGTGCTGATTTGGTCAACCGGTCCACGATTACCCAAATCGAGTCATGGTTGTGGGAGGTCATCGGCAACCCGACGATGAAGTCCATACTCAAGTCTTCCCACTTCCATGCCTGTACTTGCAATGGCTGCAACAGGCCTGACTTCTTTACATGGTCGGCCTTGACTCTTCAACACGTATCACCCTCTGAAACGTATTTTGCAACTTCACGTTTCATACGTGTCCACCAAAACTTCTTCCGGAGATCTTGGTACATTTTATTACTGCCCGGATGAATGGAAAACTTGGACAAATGAGCTTCATCCAAAATTTTCTTCCGTAGTCCCATATCCCGGGGTACTACAATCCGGTCGTTAAACCACAAAGTACCCTCATCGTTCTTCCAGAAGCACTTCATTTCTCCGTTGTATAATATTCGCCGTATGTGAGACATACCCTTGTCTTTTCGTTGAGCCTCAATGATCTCCTCTCGGATGGTAGGAATGAGAGTGAGATTATAAAGAGCTCCATACGGCATGACACGGAGGCTTGGTTCGTCATCATCCATTTCAGCGATACTTAGGTGATGGATATGCGCCTTACGACTGAGCGCATCACGACCACATTCGCCTTTCCTGGATGATAATGAATCTCCAGTTCATAGTGCTTAATGAGCTCTAGCCATCTTCGTTGCCTCATGTTCAATTCTTTCTGAGTGAAGATGTACTTCAAGCTCTTGTGGTCGGTGTAGAGGTGTACATGATTTCCGAGCAAGTAATGCCTCCATATCTTCAAAGCGAGGACCACGGCAGCTAACTCAAGATCATGAGTTGGATAATGCTGCTCGTGATTTCTGAGTTGACGAGATCCATAAGTGATCACTCGTCTTTCTTGCATCAGCACGCAGCCAAGACCGATGCCAGATGCATCGCAATAAACGTCGAATGGCTTTGTCGTATCCGGCTGAGAAAGAACTGGGGCTGTTGTGAGATGCTTCACTAAAGTCTTGAAAGCTTGTTCACACGCAGCACCCCACATAAATCTGGTGTTGTTCTTTAATAATTCCGTCATCGGTTTAGCGATCTTACAGAAGCCCGGAATGAACCTCCGGTGATAACCCGCTAAACCGAGGAAGATACAGATGTCATGCACTGACTTTGGTGACTCCCATTTCTGCACTTGGATAATCTTACTCGGATCTACAGCGATGCCCTCCGCTGAAATAATGTGTCCGAGAAAAGGTACTTGATTAATCCAGAATTCACACTTGCTGAATTTTGCATAGAGCTGATGATCTCGCAATCTTTGTAGCACAATATGCAGATGTTCAGCATGTTCTCCATCCGACTTAGAGTACACCAAGATATCGTCGATGAAGACAACGACGAATTTATCTAACTCCGGCATGAACACTGAATTCATCAGGTACATAAAGTGTGCCGGGGCGTTGGTCAAACCAAAAGACATAACGAGATACTCATACAGCCCGTATCTCGTTGAGAAAGCCGTCTTCGGAACATCTTCTGCCCGGATTTTAATCTGATGATATCCGGACCGAAGATCCATCTTCGAAAATACCTTCGCACCCACTAATTGATCGGAGAGCATATCAATGCGAGGTAGTGGATACTTGTTCTTGATGGTAACAGCGTTCAAAGGATGATAATCAACACAAAGCCGTAGTGTTCCGTCCTTCTTCTTGACAAACAATGCTGAACAACCCCAAGGTGACAAACTCGGTCGTATAAAGCCCTTGCTCATTAGGTCATTCAGTGGTGTCTTTAATTCTGCCAGTTCATTGGGTGCCCTCTTGTACGGCCTTCGTGATATCGGTGTTGTTCCCGGTATGAGTTCAATCTTGAACTCAACGTCTCGCTCGGGCGGCATGCCCGGTAAATCATCGGGAAATACATCCGGATACTCACGTACCACCAGAATGTCCTCTATCTTAACAGCCTCCGTGTGGTTTACTGTTGCAATCTGTTGCCGTCTGACGCCCAGAATTAATATGTCAAGACCGTGCTGTGGGGAGTTGAGCTCAACGGTCCTGGAGCTGATGTTAAGAACCGCCTGGTGGTAATTCAACCACGACATCCCCAAAATGATGTCGATCTTCAGACCCTCAAGAATAATGAAAGTCGTAGGGTATATTCTACCCCCCAAACAAAGAGGTGCTCGGGAGACAACCTCGCTTGCGGTACTGCTGCCCCCGGGGCGAAGATATGAGGTATTGCCTCTTTGTATAAACTGTTTGGAGCTGATGTTGAGCCACAAAAGATTGGCTAATGAAGTTGTGTGTGGCACTGGAATCAAAGAGAATCAAAACTGGTAGCTGATTCAGAGAAAAGATCCCTGCTAAAGCGGCTTCTCCTTCCGGAACATCATCAATCACAGTATAGTGAATGTTGCCCCTTATCTGCCCTCCTGTATGCAGATTGAGGTACGGGTCGTATTGTTGTAAATATGATTACCCGCAGCCTTGAGTTCCCTCTGGACAGTGCCTAGCATAATAGCCCATACACCTACAAGTGAAACACGGATGTCTCTCCAGTTCTTCGTCTGATGCTGCGGCTGTGGAGGTGGTGCAAGTTGTAGAACTTGACCAGCAATCAACCTCTGAGGAGTGGATCGTACAGATGGCCTCCATCTTTCACCGGATGGCGTTCGATACACCAAACGGTACTTCTGAGGCACATAACTTGTGCTGACCTGCTCGATTTCACTCATCTTTCTCTTCTCAGCTTGCCACTCAAGTGTCGGCTTCTCTTGAATGAAAGCCTCGTCGACCATGTCGGTGTAACTGCCGTTATTGTGTACGGCCAACTTCTCCTGTAATAGGGCACTCAGGCCATTGAAGAATAGGTCACAACGTGCCTCTTCTTTCGCCACATATTCGGGAGCATATTGGGCCAAAAGGTCAAACCTTCGGACATACTCGAGGACACTCATGTCCCCTTGCTTTAAGCCCAAAAATTCCTCCCGCTTTGCCTTGACAATACCTAGTGGTATATGACGAGTACGAAAGGCTTCACAAAACTCACTCCATGGCACTTGATGGCCCTCCGGAACGGTGGCAAGATAATCAACCCACCAGTTTCCGGCGGCTCCATGGAGTTGCTGAGCGGCAAACTTAGTTTTCTGGTAGTCATCACACTTGAATACTCCGAATTTAGACTCCATGACACGAAGCCACTGATCTTCTTCTACAGGTTCGGTATCTTCCGTAAAGATTGGCGGTTGAGTTGCCAAGAAGTTCAGATAAGCACTCCGAGGTGGAACGACTTGTTGCGTGTTCTGGAGTACGCCTTGTTGTACCAAAGCTTGGAGTAAGCTTGTGTGTGCTTGCGTTGCTTCTTGGAGTAGCCTAGTGGTCTCTTGGTTAGACTCAACGACTCGAGTCATAAGATCCATCCATCCCGTGGATGGTGGTTCCGACGGTGGAATGGAAGCATCACCACCTCGACGAGAACTTCCGTCCCTACTCCTAGAGCGAGTACGAACCATACTGCATAAATGTAGTTAAGAAGAGTTAAACAAGAACTCAGCAGTATGTGAGACTAATTAAAACATGATTTTGTCAAAACTTTATGAAAGCATTAACAGAATTCATGTTTACACAACTCCTTAGTAGGCATAGCAATCCAGCCTATCTGTACAGAACAGACCTTTATGCACTATCCCCAGATTTTTATCTAGTTAAGGGCATTTTCATAACTGAAGTTGAATACCAAAGTTAAAGTTAACTTTAGTATCTTTCCAACGAGTACTCCTATGCCTTCAGATCGTCTCTGGATTAAGAGTTATGATTTTTCAAAGTTGACAAAATTCCTGGATAAAATTTGCCAGCATCTCCTTTGTATGTGGCTGATTTTATCACAGTTGTATATGCAAATACAATAATAATCTGAACCAACTTTGAACTACAACAATGTTGCACATTTTATAACCTTTCCAATGGTGAATCATAGGCTTCTTAAGGGTCTTTCTTCAGAAAGTTGTGGCTTAAAAACAGAAAGGTCCAGAGAGGTTTTGCTGCTGTCCTGATTCTGGACAGTTTACGTTCCTCTGAACTTTCTACCCATTTAGCGTGTGATTTTGCTATGAAGCTCTACAAATAAGTTGTAGATCACTTGAAAATGTTTCCAGAATTGTATCATACACCTTGATTGGGTCAAGCTACTCAGAGTTATGCTATGTTAAAGTCCAGCAAGAATTTCTGCCGAGAACAGAGCACTCTGTTTTTAAAATATTTGAAGCCTTGTCTCCCTCTCATTTGAATCTTAGCTCAAATAAGAGTTCAGTAACTAATATTTGTTTCAAACTTCCATTTTTAGTCGAAAGTTAGTTCATGACACGACCCCACGGTCTTGTCGAGCCAGGATCACGCTGAGGGGTGCTGCGTTGCACAGCACCGGATAACACACGTCAAAGGTACAAAGCGGGAGCGAAATTTTATTACATAAACAAGTTTATGAACATGTTTACATCAAAGTAGTTCCAGTCTACACTCACGGGCGTAGACTACGCATCAAGTCCACGTTCAGCCCTTGAACGTGTCCTTGCTAGCACACACGCACACTAACTCTGCGGCGTGCACGACTCCCACTCGACGGGGTTCCCCTAGTGGGATTCTGTCTCCTCTTCGGGAGTCCTTTCCTCATAGAACTCTGCAAAAGCTTCAAACACAAGCAGTGAGCACGAAGGCTCAGAAAGTCTGACCCGTCTCACCTAAACATGGAACTTCTACATGAGGGGTAATGGGTTACATGAGGTAAAAATCATTTGCAAGGACTCACCTAATTAGTAGAACCTTATTTTCAGGTTTTAGCAGCAGGTTGTGGAGAACCTTACGCTAAGGCACATGAGAGAGCCGCAATCAAACAAGAAACGCATTTCTCTCATGTACTTTGCCGAAAGTTGAAAAGAACTTTAGTTAGCTCTAAGCTATAACAAACCATTAACAAGCAAAGTCCATCTTTCAATCAGCAGCATTTTAACATGTAACTAGCCTGTTCTTTCTACGTCACGGTACAGTGAACAAGTGGTACTCACTGACCGCGAGGGACGGCGATTATAATCGATTTACACCTGCAGGGTTCCCTGAACAACCCGTCACGTACGCCCGTACTCGATGTTGCCTACAACAACCATCACGGACGCCGTACGCGACTACCTTTCACCCGTTAGCCAAATGTTGAACCGGTCCAATCATCCCGAGCAAGAGGTCTCTACACGCGCATCTCAGTGCCGCCAGCCGATTTACACCTCGAGCTCTCAACCTACCCTCTGAACGACCAGCTATGCCTCAACACCCAGCTACCCGAGTTACATCAGTTTCCCGGTTCCCATATAGCCGGTAGGTCTTCGGTACTGTTCTAGCTTGTTCAACAGGCCCGCACACGGCTGGGTCCTCAATCGACACAAGCGGAGCTACAGCACACAGGCCCCAAAGTCCTGCTGCCCTTACCCTCCGCTTGGTCTCATTTTCTCGCCATGTGTTTCATGTGCTAACACTGCCCGAGTCGAGTGCCTCTAGCCTATTCTCGCGAGTAGTTCCAACTACTCGACTTGTACCGAATCCTACACTATCTTAGCATTGCAGTATCTAACAGGGTTTGCAAATCCTAAACCCAACCCATGGTTTTCTTGGTTATGCAATTGGGTTTCCAAACAAGAATCTAATGCAAAGAATCATAATACTCAAGTAAGTGCTCAAAACAATAAAAATTTGTAAAACGGTTAATGCAAACCGGAGCTTGCCTTGCTGCTCTTGGTCGTAGGCTAGCTGTTCCTCTGGAGTAACAAAGTCTAGGACTTCAGGTTCCTCCTCGACCTTAGCGACTACATGATAGCAGAAGTACATGTATCAATTTAAATGCATTTGTGTTAAGTTTGAACTTGTGAAGCTTATAAATCACACTAGACATACCCAATGACTATGAAACTTTTACTGTGGCTTGGTTACAACCTAAACAGAGACTTGGTCAAGTTTTAGTTGCAGCAAAGCTCATTTGAGCCCTCCACAATTAATTATGCACTTGATCTTAACTGAAGGCTTTTAGGGTGTTCTAAGGATTTTCATGAAACAAACTATGACTTTCTGAAAACTAGATTTTCAGAGGGTTCTAATGGAGTTGGTCTCACTTAATTTGAAGGTTCCTAGCTAGAGTTATGAGCTAAACATTTTCAGAGAAAATTCTGAAAATGTTTCTGAACATTTTCTATTTTCTCTGGAACAGTTTCACTAATCACACCATTAGGTGGATCAAATGAGCTCAAATGGATCTGATATTTTTATGGTAGTTCAGGGATATTTTGATGAACATCCCAGCAAAATTTCAGGATTTTCCTCCAAAGGATTCTCCAGTTAAAATTCCAAACAGTTTAAACTTTGAGGAATTAATTATGGAGAAATAAGGATTTTCATGAGGTGGAACTTGATTTGCTGGAAAGCTCTCGGATAGCTTAATCCAACAAAATTTGGTTCAATCGATTTGGAGCTTTCTAGCGAAAGTTATGAGGATTTGAAGTTTGAAGGAAATCTGAAAATCGGGGAAAAGTTTAAACTCGCGAGTGGGCCCCGGGGACACGCGTCGCACGCCGAGGTGACAGCACACCGCGGCCCACAAGGATTTTGCGTGCCAGCACACCCGATCCCGGCCACACCCCGATCCTGATTTAAAATATCCGTCGCTGACAGCTGGGGTCCACCCCCTTCTTCAACCTCGCGACGCCCGCGCTCTGCCGCCGGGGGACTTCGCCGGAGAGCTCGCCGCCCGCTTCTGTACAGCTCCAAACTTCACGATCCTGGCCGCCCCTGCCTACTTTCACTCGGGGAACAGAATTCTGGGGTCAGCTCGTCATGACAACGGCCGGTGTATGGTCGGCGACGAGCCGCCACCTCGGAAAGACTTCGGCCATGTCGGCTGACTTCCCTAGCACCTCAACTACTCGAGCAACCGGTCGGGAAGAATCAGTGGACCTCAGGGAAGGTCGACATGAGCTTGAGGCAGCTCGGGAAAGACCCGAAGTAGGTCCTCACCGTGCGCCCGATGCCTCCCATTTGTTTCGCCGTTGGTAAACCTCGAATTACGCCGGGTACAGAGGATCTCCGGCCAAGGGTTGTGAAGGCAACTTGTGCGTCACCGTGTCTAGTTTGTGTGAGAGCGGATTGAGGCCCTCTAATCCTTTCTAGAGTACGAATTCGACGGAATCGCACCCGAAGGTCGTTCCGCACAAAGAAAGGGGAAAACTGGAAATTCGCCGCCGGTGAGCAATCGCTCGGGCTGTGGCTCGGGGGTGAGGAGCACCGGTCACCAGCGCGTCCAAGGGTGCCTTGGCTCGGGCGTGACAACGCCCGGGTTGGGCTGTCCACGGGAGCCCGAGGTGCGGCGGTTTTAAGTCACCGAAGTGATCTTTTGGCATAGCCGATATCAATCGGTTTCAGCTGAGTTTTAGCAGCGGGGAGGAAGGAGAAGTTCCTAGTACCTTGCCGTAGCTTGAGAGGGGACGGGAAGGCTGTGATCGGCGCTCTCCAATCAATTCCGAGCTGCGGAAAGTGTTTGCCGGCGCTGAGTTCTTGCGGGGGAAGAAACGGGTGAGGCTTCGGCCGAGGAGGGGGGAAGGCGCCTTAAGAAGGCTCTGAACCGCCTCACGACCGCGCGTGGCCAAGCAGCTGCTGGCACGGCGGCTCCCCTCGGTGGCGATCGCAGCGGCGGCTCGGCTAACCGAGTGAGAATGTCTCAGTCAGTTTGATTTGGAGTAGTGGCTGACATGTGGGTCCCATTTCCAATTTTAACCTCTGAAATTTACTCCTAATCACTGTTGTAAACAGTGAGCCCCATAATACCCCTGGTAATTCAAATTATTCACCCATGAGCCATTTGAATTGAACAAAGTTCAACTGCATTTGGTTTGAATGAATTTCAGCACAAGTTCAGTTTTGAATTCAAATAAAGTTTGAATTTCCCCCACTTAGCTCATGTCAAGATCAACTCCAAATCGAGTGAGAATTGGTGTGTGGGCTCACAAAAATGTGCTGAATAAGAATATGCCTCCCACTTTTGAATTCATGGGATAAAAACAGTTTGAATTTGAATATGGTTTCAAACTGTCCTCTTTCTAGCTATACCCAAAAGGACCTCAAAAAGGTTTTGAATTTGGGTGAAACTTGGCATGGACATCCTTAGCAATGTGTAGGAGTTTTCATATGTCCAGCCCCTCTATATCACATGTGGGAAATACCCCTTTTGCATTGTGTGAGTTTGTTCTCTAATGAGCATGTTGATGGTGGTTACTTGCTCTTCATTTGTGTTCATAATCTTTCCTCAAATGAGGTGTGTGGTGTGGTGATGAACACTTCAATTATGTGTCAAAAACATAGGCCCTTACATTCCTCCCCCCCTAAAAGAATCTCTTCCCGAGATGATAAGGTGAAAATGAGAGAGAGGACGGTGGAAAATTACCGGATATGCGACGTGAAAAAGTCGGGGTAGTTAGCGCGAAGAAATTCTTCGCTCTCCCATGTCGCTTCGTCCATGGAGTGATTACTCCATAGAACCACAACGTACGGTTGCGTGTGGTTCAGGCCTTTTCATCAATAATCTGCACCGGTTCCTCCCGATAGGTGAGATCCGGTTGCAGTTCTTCAATATCTTCCAGCTGAACGGTAGTTGATAGCTTAAGACACTTCCTCAGCTGGGCAATGTGAAAGACGTCGTGCACACCGGAAAGTGCTTCTGGTAATTTCAGCCGGTATGCTACTGATCCACATCTTTCGGTAATCTGGAATGGACCGATGAATCGGGGTGCTAACTTTCCTCTCACCCCAAATCTGTTTACGCCCTTCATTGGAGATACACGTAGGTATACGTGATCTCCAACTTCGAATTGTAATGGGCGCCTTCTCCGGTCCGCATACTGTTTCTTACGGGATTGAGCGGCTTTTAGGTTCGCTTGAATCAGCCGAACCTTTTCTTCCGTGTTATTGACAAGGTCAATCCCGAAGGTAACCCTTTCGCCAGACTCACACCAGTTCAAGGGTGTGCGGCACTTCCTACCGTATAGCGCCTCGTAAGGTGCCATCTTGATTCTGGCTTGGTACCCATTATTGTACGAAACCTCGGCTAACGGTAAGTGATCATCCCAATTCTTGCCGTGGTTGATAGCGCAAGCTCGTAGCATGTCTTCTAGGATCTGATTTACCCGCTCCGTTTGCCCATCCGTCTGCGGGTGGTATGCTGAACTACGGATCAGTTTCGTCCCCAAGGCAGCGTGCAGCTGCTCCCAAAAATGGGACACAAATAAAGTGCTCCAATCCGATATGATGGTATGGGGTACGCCGTACAAGCATAGGATCCGTGAGATGTACAGTTCAGCGTACTTCTTGGCGTTGTAGTTGGTGTTGACCGGGATGAAATGGGCAACTTTGGTGAGCCAATCAACGATTACCCACACAGAATCATGCTTTTGAAGAGTGGTGGGTAAACCGACGATGAAGTCCATGCTCACATCCTCCCACTTCCAGGCAGGAATGCCCAGTGGTTACAGCAGTCCCGGTTTCCGCATATGGTCTGCCTTCACCCTTCGACATGTATCACACTCGGACACGTATTTTGCAGTCTCACGCTTCATCCGTGTCCACCAAAACTTGCTTCTGAGTTCTTGATACATCTTGTTGCTGCCGGGGTGAATAGAAAATTTTGATAATTGAGCCTCATCAAATATTTTCTTCCGTAACTCCGGGTTTCGGTGTACGACGATCCGGTCCTTGAACCATAGGACGCCGTCTCCGTCCTTCCGGAAACATTTCAGCTCCCCACTGTCTACACGTCTCCGCAAATGCGACATGCCCTTGTCATGTTTCTGAGCAGCCGCTATCTCTTCACGGATGGTGGGGATCAAAGCTAGGTTGTAGAGAGCTCCATGTGGAATTACATGTAGTGGTGGTTCGCCCTCTTCCAACGGTGTGATGGTCAGATTGTTGACGTGTGACTTGCGGCTCAGAGCATCTGCCACTACGTTTGCCTTGCCCGGATGATAATGGATCTCTATTTCGTAATCCTTTATCAGTTCTAACCATATTTGTTGCCTCATGTTCAGCTCCTTCTGAGTGAATATGTAATTGAGGCTTTTGTGGTCGGTATATAAATGTATGAGGTTACCGAGTAGGTAGTGCCTCCACATTTTCAGTGCAAGTACCACGGCAGCGAGCTCCAGGTCGTGGGTTGGATAATTCTGCTCATGGTTTCTAAGCTGCCGTGATCCATACGCGACCACTCTTCGGTCTTGCATCAGCACACATCCGAGCCCAATGCCGGATGCATCGCAGTACACATCGAACGGTTTTGTTGTGTCTGGCTGCGCCAAAACCGGTGCTGATGTCAGGTGCTTGACTAAAGCCTTGAATGCTGCTTCACACGCTGGACTCCAAACATATTTGGTAGCCTTCTTCAGCAGCTCTGTCATTGGCTTGGCAATCTTCGAGAAGTTCGGAATGAACCTCCGATAATATCCCGCGAGTCCCAAGAAACTCCGTACCTCGTGAACAGTTCTTGGGGATTTCCAATTCAGCACTTGAGTGATCTTGCTCGGGTCCACAGCGATACCCTCCGCTGAGATGATATGCCCGAGAAAAGGCACTTGCGATATCCAAAACTCGCATTTGCTGAATTTCGCGTATAACTTGTGGTCCCGCAGCCGTTGCAAGACTATACGCAGATGTTTCTTGTGATCTTCCTAAGACTTGGAATATACCAGGATGTCTTCGATGAAGACCACGACAAACTTGTCCAGCTCCGGCATGAATACCGAGTTCATCAAGTACATGAAGTGAGCTGGAGCATTGGTGATGCCGAAGGACATGACCAGGTACTCATAAAGTCCGTACCTCGTCGAGAAAGCCGTCTTCGGAATGTCCTCAGCCCTTATCTTAATCTGATGGTACCCGGATCTTAAGTCCATTTTGGAAAAGATCTTTGCTTCGACCAACTGATCAAACAACATGTCAATCCGTGGCAACGGGTACTTGTTCTTGATGGTTACGGCATTTAATGGACGATAGTCCACGCAAAGCCGCAACGTCTCATCCTTCTTCTTGACAAATAATGCCGAACAGCCCCATGGCGAGGAGCTCGGCCTAATAAAACCCTTCTCCAGAAGGTCCGTGAGCTGTCTTCAGTTCAGCCAACTCCTTGGGCACCATCTTGTACGGCCTTCAGAATATTGGCATGGTTCCCGGTGCAAGTTCAATCTTGAACTTCACCTCTCTATCAGGCGGCATCCCCGGCAAATCGTCCGGGAATACATCAGGGAACTCTCGGACCACTGGAATATCTTCCAATCTGATGGTTGTGGCTTGATAGACACTTGGAAGTTTTATTTCTGGACTGTCCAGAAATAATGAGTGAGACTCGTGCACTTCTGAGTTCAAGTGCACCACTCGAAGGACGGTGTCTAAAACAGCGCCGTGGCGGGTTAACCACGACATCCCTAAGATGACATCGACTTTTTGTCCCTCTAAGATTATGAGAGACGTAGGGTAGACTCTACCCTCTAAGCACAATGGCGCTTTTGGGACCATCATGCTTGCTGAAATTTTCCCACCCGGTGAACAGATCACATAAGGACTATCCCTGGGTAGTATTTGCAAGCTATATTTATCAATGAAAGCTTGGCTAATGAAGCTATGCGTGGCGCCTGAATCAAATAGTACTATAGTGGCATGCTGGTGGAGTTGGAACATACCCGCAAGGATTGGCTCGCCCTCCGGCACGTCCTCTATGGCAAGCTGGTGGACGGTGCCGGGCCTAGGGTTTGCCCGCCGCGCATTAGTAGGGTTCCGGGGTTGATTCCTCCCCGGAAACTGCGGTGCCACTCCGCCGCCTTGCCTCTCCGGGCAACTGCTCGCGAAGTGTCCTGGACGACCACACTTGTAACATGTGGCCGCTGCTGGTGTAGTGCTCGGGGGATGAAAGCCCGGCATGCGCTGCTGAGGTGCATACGCATGCGGCATCGCCCGCTGCTGCTGCTGTTGCGGAGGTGGTACTGGCAGTGCCGGCCTGAATGCCGGTGAAGAGTATGGCCGACTGCAGAACGGCATCGACCGCTGTGGTGGCTGCCAGCGTGGACCTGATGGTGGGCGATTCACCATCCGAAACTTCTGAGAAGGACCGCTTCCTTCTCCACCGTTTGCGGCGCGCTTCGCTTCCTCTCCGCCGCCGCTAACTCCTTGCCGGAGTCCTCCTGAACAATTGCAGCATCAATGATGTCGTTGAGGCTGCCGCGATTGAACATCGCCAATTCGTCCTTCAGGAGCGGGTTAAGCCCCTGGTAGAAGTGGTCCTGCCTCTTCTCGTCAGTATCTGCGTGATACGACGTGTAGAGCGCGAGATCATTGAACGCCCTGGAGTATTCCAGCGCGTTCCTGCTCCCTTGTTGCAGGTGTAGAATGTCCTGCGTCTTTCTTTTCATCAGACCTGGCGGTATGTGATAGGCCCTGAAGGCTGTCCGGAACTCCGTCCAGGTCATCACTCGGTCGGTGGGCTGTGAAGCACAGAAGTTGGCCCACCACGCGCTCGCGGATCCTTGGAGCTGCTGGACCGCGAACTGAGTCTTGCGCTGCTCGCTTATCTGGAGCAGCCCGAACTTCATCTCTATTGCACGGAGCCAGTTGTCCGCGTCAAGAGGTTCATCCGCCCTTGAGAATACAGGGGGATGAGTCGCCAGGAAGTCGGAGTAGGAGCTCTGTTGACACTCCTCACGGTCTTGACGTCTCTCTGGGCGAGACGTATTGGCAATAAGAGTTTGCAGCAACTCCGTGTGCTGCTGATGTGAACCCGCCATTTCCGTGACGATGTCGGCCAATGTAACCATTGGCAGTGGCGGTGGCGGTGTTTTCTGTTGCTGTTGCTGCTGCTGTCCCGAGGAGTCCTCGGGAGGCTGTTGGGAGGTCTCTCCCCCTTGACTAGTATCCCCAACGTCCGGGTTGGCACGAGCACACGTCATTCTGAAATTCAAAACAGCAGCAATTAGCACATGTCTTACTTAAAAGTTTCCATATGCAACAGTAGGTATTGAAGTGACACATGAATGATTTGCACAACATTCACATATATTGATAAAGCATAAACTTTATACAAGATACATTATTCTCGGGTCTCCGAGAAGTCGTGCTCATGTCGTCACTACCTATACATACGCTACTGTATACACGACATGCCACCGATTACAAAATTTGGGCTACACTACCCTAGCTTCCCTACATGGCAACTGTAACCCCTACTCGGAGTAGAACTCGACCTCATGTGGGTCGTCCTCCTCCGGTACCTCTGCTGGTGGCTCTGGATCTACCACCTCTTCTCCCATCTCGGGTTCTCCCATTGCTGCAAGGCCCAAGACCACCGGTACGCCTAACACTGGAGGTACGAGGTCCTGCAATGCATGCACCTCGTCCATGGCTTGGTTGTAGTCCTCTTTCCATCCTTGCCCTTCCTCAATAGCGTCGTCCCGCTCTTGAGTAAGTTCCTCGTTCTGCTGGGTCAGATTCTGTACCAGTTCTTGCAATGCCGCGATGTCGACACGGCTCTTCTTCTTTGCCTTCTTCAGACGACGCAACTGATTGTGTTGTTCATTCAGTCGCTTGATCGTCGGAAGAAGAACATTGCGGAGTGTGCTGTGAGAACTCTCGAAATGGTCCCCACGGCTCGTGCTCTCCTTGAGCTTTGTGGCGAGATGCTCCGTATGAACAGCTTGGCTGTCCATCACGGCTTATCCCGCCCTCATCTGGAGGCTGAGATTTGCCTCCGCGGGGTTGTACCTTGGGCAACTCGGGTCCGTTGCCTCCAGGTACCTCTCTTCCCACAGATGCTGAGCTCATCCCTCCACCGGAACGAGCGTGTATGGAGTGCCCTCCATAGCCTTCACGTGTAGTTGGCAGAAACGTGACATGGTGTCACGGGCTGCCACTTGCCACATCCCTTCCGGTTGTCTACCTCTCACCGTGACGGTGAACGGCACCCAACCGGGTGGCGTAGGTCCTGCAGGGACTTCGACATAGATCGTCCACATCTTATCCCCCTCTTCGCCTTCTTCCTTGGCGAAGTACTGCGGCATCTGGTTGTACCCGAAATATTGGAGCATTTGCCACAATGCTTCCAGGTAGCCGCTCCGGTGAGAACAGTGGGACACCACCCACCCGTTCTCCAACTGTTTATCTGCTGTCATCTGTAAAAATATATTTGAGAAATGTCAAATATTTATTTAAACAGTAAGCCATTAAGTTATAACATAAAACATGCCATTGAACTCATAAAACTCGGAAACCTAGTTCAAATTTTAAACAAATTTGACTGCTGATCTGCTGTGCCCATGACAGTCTTGACCAGTTTCCATTTCAACCTGATTTAGGCCATGTTAAAGCAAAACCAATTCTGGAGCTCAACATCAACGTTAAATCTAACTTCAATAGCTTTCCAGAAAGTATTTGCTTGGCCTAAGATCTGTCCTGGTTCAAAAGTTATGAGATGTCAAAATTAGCAGAATTTTTTGGAGAAATCTGGACAGCACCTCCCTGCTTCAGGTACTGATTTAATCCAAGAATCCCAGTTAATTCTGTCCCTAATCTGACAAAACATTCTGTTACAAAGTTGTAAACCCATCTCATAAGCTTTCCAGAACTACCTCATTTTTCTACTTTTGTATTTTTTTTCAGCAGGAAGTTATGCTTAATTTACAGAGAGTTTACAGAGAGTGTTTGCTCTGCCCTGTTTTCTGGACAGTCTCAACTCTACTGCATTTTTCGATTGGTTAAGGGATGAAACACCTCTGGACCTTAATAGAAAAGTTGTAAAGCTTTTCCAAAGATTTCCAGAAATGTTTCATATGACCCCCAACCTCGAAAGAACTCAACCTCTAACCTCTGATTAACTTCAGCCTTGATTCGGCTGGAAACAAAGTGTTCTGTCCTTAACAACCTATAAGTTGAAAACTTGTTAACATTGAATATCCTGTTCAAGGGAAGGAGTTACATCAAGTTTTACTACTTTATATCAAAATCTTCAAGTTTTAAATGAAGTTGTTCATTTAGTTGGGTGTGACGTCGATGCGTCACCAGATTATGTCGGTACTACGTCCTCACAAAGGAAAAACCTATACCGGATTTAGCTGGCTTCGTTATTTCAGTGGCACTAAACGTCACTCGCACACGGATGCTACACGTCTACCGTTTCATGGTCAGGCTACCTGCAGAAACTCTAGCAATCATCAGACTCGGCTGCACACCGAGCCCGGAATCCATACAGTTAGTACAACCGGTCATCATCACTCGGCCTGATGTTCTCAAGCCAAACTGGATTTTTGAAAAAGATGACCTCTGTAGTGCGTTAAACCTCAAGCGAGCTCTAATACCAGCGCTGACACGACCCCACGGTCTTGTCGAGCCAGGATCACGCTGGGGGTGCTGCGTTGCACAGCACCGGATAACACACGTCAAACGTACAAAGTGGAAGCGAAATTTTATTACATAAACAAGTTTATGAACATGTTTACATCAAAATAGTTCCAGTCTACACTCACGGGCATAGACTACGCATCAAGTCCACGTTCAGCCCTTGAACGTGTCCTTTCTAGCACACACGCACACTAACTCTGCGGCGTGCACGACTCCCACTCGACGGGGTTCCCCTCCTGGGGTTCCGTCTCCTCTTCGGGAGTCCTTTCCTCATAGAACCCTGCAAAAGCATCAAACACAAGCAGTGAGCACGAATGCTCAGCAAGTCTGACCCGTCTCACCTAAACATGGAACTTCTACATGAGGGGTAATGGGTTACATGAGGTAAAAATCATTTGCAAGGACTCGTCTAATTAGTAGAACCTTATTTTCAGGTTTTAGCAGCAGGTTGTGGAGAACCGTACGCTAAGGCACATGAGAGAGCCGCAATCAAACAAGAAACGCATTTCTCTCATGTACTTTGCCCAAAGTTGAAAAGAACTTTAGTTAGCTCTAAGCTATAACAAACCATTAACAAGCAAAGTCCATCTGTCAATCAGCAGCATTTTAACATGTAACTAGCCTGTTCTTTCTACTTCATGGTACAGTGAACAAGTGGTACTCACTGACCGTGAGGGACGGCGATTATAATCGATTTACACCTGCAGGGTTACCCAAACAACCTGTCACGTACGCCCGTACTCGATGTTGCCTACAACAACCATCACTGACGCCGTATGCGACTACCTTTGACCCGTTAGCCAAATGTTGAACCGGTCCAATCGTCCCGAGCAAGAGGTCTCTGCACGCGTATCTCAGTGCCGCCAGCCGATTTACACCTCGAGCTTTCAACCTACCCTCTGAACGACCAGCTATGCCTCAACACCCAGCTACCCGAGTTACATCAGTTTCCCGGTTCCCATATAGCCGGTAGGTCTTCGGTACTGTTCTAGCTTGTTCAACAGGCCCGCACACGGCTCGGTTCTCAATCAACACAAGCGGAGCTACAGCACATAGGCCCCAAAGTCCTGCTGCCCTTACCCTCTGCTTGGTCTCATTTTCTTGCCATGTGTTTCATATGCTAACACTACCCGAGTCGAGTGCCTCTAGCCTATTCTCGCGAGTAGTTCCAACTACTCGACTTGTACCGAATCCTACACTATCTTAGTATTGTTGTATCTAACGGGGTTTACAAATCCTAAACCCAACCCATGGTTTTCTTGGTTATGCAATTGGGTTTCCAAACAAGACTCTAATGCAAAGAATCATAATACTCAAGTAAGTGCTCAAAACAATAAAAATTTGTAAAACGGTTAATGCAAACCGGAGCTTGCCTTGCTGCTCTTGGTCGTAGGATAGCTGTTCCTCCGGAGTAACGAAGTCTAGGACTTCGGGTTCTTCCTCGATCTTAGCGACTACATGATAGCAGAAGTACATGTATCAATTTAAATGCATTTGTATTAAGTTTGAACTTGTGAAGCTTATAAATCCCACTAGACAGACCCAACGACTATGAAACTTTTACTGTGGCTTGGTTACAACCTAAAAAGAGACTTGGTCAAGTTTTAGTTGCAGCAAAGCTCATTTGAGCCCTCCACAATTAATTATGCACTTGACCTTAATTGAAGGCTTTTAGGTGTTCTAAGGATTTTCATGAAACAAACTATGACTTTATGAAAACTAGATTTTCAGAGGGTTCTAATGGAGTTGGTCTCACTTAATTTGAAGGTTCCTAGCTAGAGTTATGAGCTAAACATTTTCAGAGAAAATTCTGAAAATGTTTCTGAACATTTTCTATTTTCTCTGGAACAGTTTCACTAATCACGCAATTAGGTTGATCAAATGAGCTCAAATGGATCTGAAATTTTTATAGTAGTTCAGGGATATTTTGGTGAACATCCCAGCAAAATTTCAGGATTTTCCTCCAAAGGATTCTCCAGTTAAAATTTCAAATATTTTAAACTTTGAGAAATTAATTCTGGAGAAATAACGATTTTCATGAGGTGAAACTTGATTTGCTGGAAAGTGCTCAGAGAGCTGAATCCAACAAAATTTGGTTCAAACGATTTGGAGCTTTCTAGCGAAAGTTATGAGGATTTGAAGTTTGAAGGAAATTTGAAAATCGGGGAAAAGTTTAAACTCGTGAGTGGGCCCCGGCGACACGCGTCGCACGCCGAGGCGACAGCACACCACGGCCATCAAGGATTTTGCGCGCCAGCACACCCGATCCCGGCCACACCCCGATCCCGATTTAAAATATCCGTCGCTGACAGCTGGGGTCCACCCCCTTCTTCAACCTCGCGATGCCCGCGCTCTGCGGCCGGGGGACTTCGCCGGAGAGCTCGCCGCCGGCTTCTGTACAGCTCCAAACTTCACGATCCTGGCCGCCCCTGCCTACTTTCAACCGGGGGAACAGGATTCTGGGGTCAGCTCGTCATGACAACGGCCGGTGCATGGTCGGCGACGAGCCGCCACCTCGGAAAGACTTCGGCCATGTCGGCTGACTTCCCTAGCACCTCAACTACTCGAGCAACCGGTCTGGAAGCATCAGTGGTCCTCAGGGAAGGTCGACATGAGCTTGAGGCAGCTCGGGGAAGACCCAAAGTAGGTCCTCACCGTGCGCCCGATGCCTCCCGTTTGTTTCGCCATTGGTAAACCTCGAATTACGCCAGGTATAGAGGTTCTCCGGCCAAGGGTTGTGAAGGCAACTTGTGCGTCACCGTGTCTAGTTTGTGTGAAAGCGGATTGAGGCCCTCTAATCCTTTTTAGAGTACGAATTCGACGGAATCGCACCCGAAGGTCGTTCTGCACACAGAAAGGGGAAAACTGGAAATTCGCCGCCGGTGAGCAATCGCTCGGGCTGTGGCTCGGGGGTGAGCAGCACCGGTCACCAGCAAGTCCAAGGGTGACATGGCTCGGGCGTAACAACGCCCGGGTTGGGCTGTCCACGGGAGCCCGAGGTGCGACGGTTTTAAGTCACCGAAGTGATCTTTCGGCATAGCCGATATCAATCGGTTTCAGCTGAGTTTTAGCAGCGGGGAGGAAGGAGAAGAGTTCCTAGTACCTTGCCGTAGCTCGAGAGGGGACGGGAAGGCTGTGATCGGCGCTCTCCGATCGATTCCAAGCTGCGGAAAGTGTTTGCCGGCGCTGAGTTCTTGCGGGGGAAGAAACGGATGAGGCTTCGGCCGAGGAGGGGGGAAGGCGCCTTAAGAAGGCTCTGAACCGCCTCACGCCCGCGCGTGGCCAAGCAGCTGCTGGTGCGGCGGCTCCCCTCGGTGGCGATCGCAGCAGCGGCTCGGCTAACCGAGTGAGAAAGTCTCAGTCGGTTTGATTTGGAGTAGTGGCTGACATGTGGGTCCCACTTCCAATTTTAACCTCTGAAATTTACTCCTAATCACTGTTGTAAACAGTGAGCCCCATAATACCCCTGGTAATTCAAATTATTCACCCATGAGCCATTTGAATTGATCAAAGTTCAATTGAATTTGGTTTGAATGAATTTCAGCACAAGTTCAGTTTTGAATTCAAATAAAGTTTGAATTCCCCCACTTAGCTCATGTCAAGATCAACTCCAAATGGAGTGAGAATTGGTGTGTGGGCTCACAAAAATGTGCTGAATAAGAATATGCCTCCCACTTTTGAATTCATGGGATAAAAACAGTTTGAATTTGAATATGGTTTCAAACTGTCCTCTTTCTAGCTATACCCAAAAGGACCTCAAAAAGGTTTTGAATTTGGGTGAAACTTGGCATGGACATCCTTAGCAATGTGTAGGAGTTTTCATATGTCCAGCCCCTCTATATCACATGTGGGAAATACCCCTTTTGCAATGTGTGAGTTTTTTCTCTAATGAGCATGTTGATGGTGGTTACTTGCTCTTCATTTGTGTTCATCATCTTTCCTCAAATGAGGTGTGTGGTGTGGTGATGAACACTTCAATTATGTGTCAAAAACTGAGGCCCTTACAGTTCATGAGTCATTTCTTCAGAGGGAAGAGGTTATTAGGTTTAGTATGGTGTCGATGCACCATAAGAAGCATGTCGGTCCTACGTAGCCTCGCCAAAAGATAATCCTAACCAGATTATACCGGTATATTCGTACATAAGGTTGCACTAAAGCGGTCACTCGCAAATGTGTACTATTCGTACTATGGTTTCGTTGTTAATCCTGCATAAGTCACACTCAATCGTCAGGTCCGGCTGCACACCAAACCCGGTATCCATACAGTTCTTAGACCCGTCCGTCATCACTCGCACAGGTGTTCTCAAGCCAAACACGCCTTGAGCTACGTGTTCACGTTACTAACCACATGATGGGGTTTCCCAAATTGCACCACGCACGCCCGGGACAGACGTTCCTCGAATACCCCAAACGACATGAAGAGTCGTAGAGGATATTAAAGCGGGTCGGGTTACCTGCCACCCGTGGGGCTCCACCCTTCAGCTTGTGCGCACTGGTGGACAGCGCTTACGTGCACCCCCCAAGACATAACTCGTCCCGAGATGCACGATTTTCCGACATAACAAATAAGTTAGTTTGCCACCTTTATATGACGCTAATAGTAATCCTTATGTGGGCCTAGTACCGTATCCTCACCGTAACCTAAATTTTTGTCGTAATATCTTCCTTATTCCCTGCGCTATTACCAATGCGGCTCTGATACCAGCTGAGACGGGCTGGGTACCGACTGAGACAGGGCTCAGCTCATGATACCACTTGTCACAATTCTGAGACCGGCCACTCGCCCGGGAATCGCATTGGGTGGTGCCGTGTTGTGCGGCACCCAACAGCACACATACGAGGAACAATGTATTACATAAAACAATAACGGAAGCTTACAAATTTTTCTTTGTAAATAATTTACATCAAATAGCTACAGAGGAAGTCTATAACAACTCACGTCGAATAACTAAGAGCACTCGAGATGAAGTCCAGCCCGTGGACTCCTCTCGCTAGAACACGAAGACAACAGCAGCGGCTAGGTTCTCCATGTGTTACATGACTCGGAAATCTCTGAGTCTCACCGGACAACCTTCTTCTTAGCATCGATGTTAACCTGCAAAACCACTTATATAGCAAGCGTGCGCACATAGGCTCAGCAAGACTGATCCGTCTCTCCTAAACAAGAAACTCTACATGCACGGCGGTTCACAATTAGGATAGCTAGATTTGCGTAAAGGACTCGCCTAAAGTTGATCCTTAACTTTCAGATTTTAAGCCTCATTGTACAGACCTTGAACTTAACAGCATCGCAACTCCAAAATCAAACAAGAAACGCTTTGTTGCGATGCTCCTTGCACAAGGCGAAAGTAAAGTTTAATGAGCCTATCTCTAATTCAATCATGGTTGCAATACAAGTTATATCACAGCCTTATCCAGTTCAAAGATATCCAGTTCCAGTTGTTACTACGTCAAGACGCAGTGGGCAAGTATGCTCATATAACCACGAGCGACGGTGATTCGAATCAGTACACGCCCAGACTACACGACACGTACACCCGTACTCCGAGTTGCCAGCAGCAACCTCGACTGATGTTGTACGCGGCCACCTTTCCCAAGATCTTCCACATTGGACGCAGTCCAACTGCCCCAAGTACGCAAGCTCCCTCAAGGTACATACCCGCAGTTGTATGTTCTTAAGCGGGTTACCTCCTGCTACCCTGACGCCGAAAGCCTAAGGCAGTTGGAAAAGTTCCACTATGGATCTCCCAAGGTACATCGGTTTTCCTGGTCCCATATAGCCAGTATGCGCCCAGTACACAACTCGAATTTGTCCAATAGAGCCAAGCACGGACGGGCCTTAACCGACACAGGCAGGGCTATGCACGCACGGTCCGCAACCTGCTGCAACTAAACCTCCCTGCCCGGTCTCCATTTCTTATGTGTGAATTTTCCTCATCTTTTCTATTTTGGACCCGCTCCGAATAAACCAGCCCTAAACTCGCGAGTAGATTTCAACTACTCGACTTCTACCGGACCTTTCCTACTAACATTAGCGTAGCCAAATACACTCAGGGAGGTTCTATTCTACCCTTTCTCTCTTAGGTATTTCTGGTCATGCAAGTGGGGTTTTCAATATCAACTAGACTTAATGCAATCAATGATGCAAAGCTATGATCTCTAAAAATGGAAATGCTTTATAAAACTGTTCAAATGCAAACCAGAGCTTGCCTGTTTTGCAGGTGGCTAAGATTACAATCAGTTAGTGACGATCACTTGGAGCTTGATTACTTGCTTTTCCTTCCTCCTTGATCTTCACTTTAAGTCCTTCTCACGTTCTTCACGTAGATGCTACACGATATGATCATGCATATGTATTTAATTGAAAAGCTTTTGCTAATAAGATCTAATGACAGTTTTAAAACTAGAACTCTGTTTAAGAATTTAAAATGACACTGGTGCTAGTGGTTTGGGTTGGGTTTAAACATTATGATCAAATGTTAAGTGCTTTTCCCACTTAAGTGTTGATCACCTTAAGAGGTTACACATGACAGTGGTGATCCAGATCTCCAATGGAGCTGAGAATTTTCATGTGAGTCCCTTGTCACAAGAAAGTACTCTGGACCAAAATTTAGCACTTTTCATTGAGTGGTTTATTCAGAACAATTCTCTAAGTGTTTAAACAAAGATGAATTAATTCTGAGGTCACACCCATGTTCATGTCAAACTTAGTGAACTACAATTTCAATTACAGTTCATAGAGCTCGCATGAATTTTCCTAGGATTTGTGGAGCTAAGAATTGCCCAGAACTGAATTTACAAGTTTTGGCAATTCTCTGAAAATGTTTCTGTATTCAATTGAACACAGCAACTTACAATCTGAATTACCCTGATCAAATCAACTCCAAATGAGCTGGAACGTTTACAGGAGTCTAATAACACCCTAAATAATATTCTGGCAAAATTTTAGGATTTTTGGATAAACCAAACTCCCTCTAAAATTCTTTTGTTGAAAAGCTTTAAAATATTTTCCAGAATTAAATAAAGACTTTCGTACCAATTGGGTTGCATATTTGGATAGAGTTTGTCAATCTGAATCTAGCCCAAATTGAATCACTAAATTTGGAGGCTCCTAGCAAAAGTTATGCTCTTCTAAAGTTTGGAGGAAAATCTGGAATTTGAATAAATCCGGGAAAAAGTTTAAACTGACGGTGGGACAAGGGTACACGTGTCTGCTGCCGAGAGAGTGCCACACGGGGTCACAGGGTTGTTTCCCTCGCTGTCACAGTCGATCCAGCGCCACAGAGTATCCGGCCCCTCTCTCCTGAGTCGCTGACAGGTGGGCCCGATGAGGTCGTCTTCAACCACTCGCTCCCGCGCTTCTGCGCCGCTGGGCTCGCCGGAGTTCGCCGGTTTTCGTCGCTCCGGCCAACTTCCGAGCTGTTACTTGCTGCCAGGCCCTTATTTAACCCGAGGAACATGATGGAATGAGTTCTATGGACCGGCGAAGCGCCTAACCCATCCCGCATCGGTGCAGCGGCTCTGAGGGAGTCCGACGACGTCGCCCCGATGCTTTAGCCCGCCAAAAGCTCCCTGGAAAGGCTCTACAGCACCAGTGGAGGTTGCCAAAACTAGGCATGGCCGCACATGGGCTTGGGAATGACTCCTACCTTGTGTTCATTGAGTGCCCGACGGTTTCTACCAAAACCGCCGTTAGAAAGATCGAACATACGTCGTGCAGAGCGTGTTTATAGCTAGGTTCCAAAAGGGAAGTTGTTGCTAAGCAAGGCTACTTTATGTGAGTGAAATTTGCAGTGCTCTAAACAATCATAGCGCGAGAATTTAACAGACTCTTACCCGCACCTCGGTTTGAGCCGGCCGGAGGGAAATCTTGAAATTCGTCGGCAAGACGCAAGGACAAGCTCTGTGCTTTGGATGGAAGCTGCAGGAAGATCTCGCGCGTCCCACAGTGGCCTTGCTTGGTCGTGACACGCTCTGGAGGAGGCTGTCCACGAGAGCGCCTTCTCTCGGTTGTGTGACGGCCGCCGCCGAAGCCGGGTTATCTCAGTGTGGAGAGCACGAACTCCCTCGGTGAGGGCACGAGGAGGTCGTGGGAAGGACGGTGGTGTTGTTTGGCCGATCTGCTGAGGCTCGCACGCGAGCTGTTGGGGCGGCTGATCGATCAAGAGCTCGGCGGTTGTCCCGGTTGGTTTCTCACGTTGGGAGAGCAAGACAGCGTCGATGCTTCGGTAAAGAGGGCGAGAGGGAGCGCGGCAGTAGATAACGACCCCCCAGTAGCTCTCCAGCGCGAACGAAATCCAGCAGGAGGTGGCTGCCGGCTGAACCTCGGTGTGGATCATAGAGAAGTCGGTTCTGCCGTTGCTTCGCGTGGGAGGAAAGCAAACAGAGACCGTGTGCTGAAGATCTTTAGCAATTGTTCAGTTCCCTCAATGACATGTGGGTCCCACTGCTCAGTCTCCCCTTATCCCTCTCCAAAATATCCCCCAAACTTTGCACACTCCCTAATTTGGACCCAAGGAATTCAAATATGAAATCTGATTTTTATTTTGGCTGGTGCAAATGAGATTTGTAGCACAACAGTTTTGAAATTCATAGTGTTGCTCTCATTTGAATTTTGAGTTGAACAAGTTTGTTCCCAATCTGACTTTAGTTTTCTCACACATATGGGAACTTCCCATCTTGGTTTTAGACCCCCCTTGGGTTCCAAGTTTTCAAACAAACATTTGAACTTGTGTGAAGAAAACCCTCATGTGTGTTATCACATGTGAAAAAGTTTTAACAAGTCCCAAATTACATACATATGAAACCAACTTTTGCAAACAAGTGTTTCTTTGTATTCACATTTTTGGGACCTTTACAGATCGCCGATCAGAAAGCTCGAAATTAGCCGCTAACACGGGGTTTCTATCTAGGGTTGTGAAGGGGATCGGATCGCCGTCGAGTCTAGATCATTTGTGCACGATTTGGTGAACTCTAAGTGCGAATTGAGCATGAATTTTAGAGATCTTTACCAGAGGGTCCGTGGTCGTGCTCCGGAAGAAAAACTTCGAATTCGGCCGCTAGGGGTCACCGTTTGAGCTGAGCTCCGTGGAGAGGCACATGGCGGTACAGCGCACCTCTGAGCGTCGTTGCTTGAGCGTGAAACCCACGGTGGTGAGCTGCCCACGTGAGCTGGCTCGTCAGTTACTCTCGGCCTGCAACAACAACCCTTGTTCTAGGGTGGAGAGCATGGGGAGCTGCAGTCTGTTGCACTGAGGGGGTGAAGGGCGATCAGGCCCTGCCGTTTTACGGTTCAGACGGTGCTGTGCGCTGGTGGTGCACGCACTCCCGGTTGGAACCGAGGTGGCGGTGAGCTCAGTGCTTATCGGGCGCGAGGAGGAGAGGCGAAACGCAATTAGCTCGGTTCCGAGAAGAAGGATCATGCCTAGGGCAGCGAGGCTGATAAGCTGGTCGCCAGCATGAGGGGGGTGAGGCGGTGGCTTCGGCGGTAGCTTCGGTGGCGCCCTGTGAGTTGATCCGAGCTCGTGTCTGACCCGAGAGCAAAGACTTATGTGCTAAGTTTCCCTCTTCTCCAAGACAATTGGGCCCCACCAAGTTCCTCTCTTTAATATCTCCAGATTTTTGGCACATTGCAAACTTCAGCTATGAGGGACTCAAATTCAAAAGTCATTTGGCAATTTGACAAGTTGTGCCTCAGTTTCAAATTTGAATTCAAATTTTGATGAAATTTACAAGTCCCTTTGATATACATATGAAAGCACCTCCAAATTTGCTCAAACTTTGCCTTCCTCATAATTTGGACCTATTGAATTCAAATATGTCATCTGATTTTTGAGTTGGCCATTGCAAATACAACTTCTTAAACAACAGTTTGAATTTCCTTTTTGGAAATGGCCTTCTTCTCTTTGATGTGAACCCTTTTGTTCAAACTGAATTTGAAGCCCTATTGCACATGCCAACACTTATATGATTAAACAAGAGTTTTTGCAAGTCCCATTTCTTGGATTTAAACTCAACTTTATTCACAGCTCAAGTTTCCCATTTACAAGTTTTTGGGACTTTTACAATACATGCCAACGGGTGAAGGCCAAACATCAAAGACCCGCTGGATTATTGCAGCCATTGAAAATACCCGAGTGGAAGTGGGAAGACATTAGTATGGATTTCATAGTCGGATTGCCACGAACTCAGTCTGGCTACGACTCTATTTTGGTTATCATGGACCGATTGACGAAAACAGCCCACTTCCTTCCTGTGAGAACCAAGTACACCGTCGCACAACTAGCCGAGCTGTATATGGAGCAAATTGTGTGTCGTCATGGAGTTCCGAAGATGATAGTTTCAGATCGAGGTTCTCAATTTACCTCTAGGTTCTGGAAGAAGCTGCATGGAGCCATGGGTACGCGATTGAATTTCAGCTCCGCATATCACCCGCAAACTGACAGGCAAACTGAGAGGACAAATCAAATTTTGGAAGACATGTTGAGAGCTTGCGCCTTGAAGCATGGGCGTAGTTGGGATACGAGCTTGCCATATGCTGAATTCTCGTACTACAACAGCTACCAAGCCAGCTTGAAGATATCACCTTTCGAGGCATTGTATGGTAGACGGTATAGAACACCGCTGTTCTGGAATGAGACCGGAGAAAGCCAAGTATTCGGACCCGAAGTGCTGCAAGACGCTGAAAAGCAAGTCCAAATGATACGCGAAAACTTGAAGGCCACTCAGTCACGATAAAAGGGTTATGCAGACAATAGGCGAAGAAGATTGGCATTCAAAGTTGGAGACTTCATGTACCTTAAGGTGTCGCCTATCCGAGACCAACGACGGTTCAATGTCAAAGGCAAGTTAGCACCTCGGTACATCGGGCCATTCAAGATTTTGGGCAAGCAAGGAGAGGTAGCCTATCAACTAGAACTGCCAACGCACCTCTCCGACGTGCACGACGTGTTTCACGTATCTCAGCTCATGAAATGCCTAAGAGTACCAGAAGAACAAGTACCCATGGATGAGCTAGAGCTTCAAGAGGACCTGACCTATGCAGAACACCCCATCAAAATCTTAGATGTAAAGGAAAGGATCACGAGGAATAAAGTGATCCGTTGGCGCAAGGTATAATGGAGCCATCACATAGAAGCAGAGACTACATGGAAACGTGAGGAAGATCTCAAGGCGGAATTCCCCCATCTTTTCTCCACTCTATCGAATCTTGAGGGCGAGATTCATTTTAAGGGGTTAGGTTTGTAACACCCTCAATTTCACTACCATGCATTGCATACATTTTTCATGTAGAGAAGCATTTAAAAAGAAAAAGAAATGAAGAAAGGAATATATAAGCTACTAAAATGATAAAAGGAAATAGAAATGGAAAATAATGAAAATAAAATAGCCAAATTGAGCCACCCCAATTTTTCCCCAAATTTCCCCCTCCCCAATCTTTCCAATTTTTCCAATTTTCCTGATTTTTATGGGGGACACCCGCCGTCGAACGATGGACGCCCCGCCAGGACCTCGTCGAGTGGTGACGTGATATGCGGCACCCAATAGCACACGAGTCGAGAAAACACATCACATTACATAAATCATTTGCAGAAGCGTACAAGAGTATTTTACAAATACTTATTTAAAAATAAGCTACAGGGGAAGACTATAACTCTCACGAATCATTTCTAAATTAGCAACAAAGAAACAGTCCAGCCCGTGGACGTTTCTTCCTAGCAACACGAAGACAAACCGTAGCTGCGAGGTTGCTCCTTGAGTAACCACTCGGAGTTTTCCGAGTCTCATCGGCATCCCTTCATAAGCATGAAGTCCATCCTGCAAAACAACTCGGATAGTATCCATGAGAATAACGCTCAGCAAGTCTTAACCGACAACCCTAGGCATGGACCTCTACATGCAAGGAGGTGTAAGATAGGAACAAGGACTTTGCAATAAGGACACGCTTACATGTTGATCCTTACTTTCAGTTTTATAGCAACAGTTTAATGAGCCTTAGGCAGCCCTCACATCAGAAGTCCACAATCAAACAAGAAACGCTTTCCTCCGATGTGGTGATGCCCAAAGTGGAATATAAATTTAGTCAGCTCTATAACTACAGCATACAAGGTTTCAAGGCATTAATAGTTCAATACAGCATATTCAGTTGGCTTATTTCACTTCTTACTACGTTACAGCGCAGTGAACAAGCGGGTACTCAAATAACCGCGAGGGACGGTGATTGCAATCAAGACACACCCGGATAACACGTTGCATACACCCACTTTCAGAAGCGTGATTCCACACCCCTTCCTACTCTGTTGTATGTAACAACCTTTCAAAGGCAACCCAAATGCCAAACCAGTCCATCCGTAACGGGCAGGAGGTCCCCACATGGAGCGTTACTGTGCCCACCGGCAGATTTACACCTTGCTACCCTCAACCCACTCCTATTTACGGTTGGGTAAGCCTCGGCACCCAGGTTAACCAATTACATCAGTTTCCTGGTTCCCATATGCCAGTATGCATCCGGTACTGTTCGATACTTGTCCAGCAGGGCCGCACACGGTCAGTCCTCAACCGACACCAACAGGGCGACGCATGTGAGACCTCTGCTCACTGCATCCTACCCACCTGCTGGGTCTCATTTTCACAACTCAAGCCATTTTCTACCTTTTCTCATTCCGTGTGATATGTACTATCTCACGAGTAGCTTCCAACCACCAGACTTCTACCGAGATCCTAAACATTAGCATGTCATTCTCTACTCGTCGAGTTTGTAAACTACCCAACCCTTTATAGGAATTAAAAAGGCTATGCAAGTGGGGTTTCAATCACCCTAACTCTAATGCATACATTTCAACATAGACATAAGTGATACAAATGAAAAGCTTTATAAAGGGTACTTAAGTGCAAACCAGGGCTTGCCTGTTTTGCAGGGTAGTCGTACATAAGCAGTTAGTGATCCATTCTGATCAACCCTTGATTCTCCGGAGTCTGATCCACTTCAATGAATCGCTCCTTCGAATCCCCTTCGTTGTGATTCCTATTGAATTGCGTATGCACAAGTTTTATAGGATGCAATGGAAAGAAGTTAAGACTTGATTTCTTAGGAACAGAGTGTGGGGAACTCCTTCCGGGATCCACACTCCAGGATACATATTGGGTGGTGCCGTGAGATGCGGCACCCAACAGCATACACGAAAAGAACAGTAAAGTACAAAGTCTTTTATTTCTCAAGATAGTGTCATTTACAAAATAATGTACCACGAAGGTACACGCAGCGGAATATACATACACACTTACTCTCGGTCCTAACTAAGCAAAAGAGAAGACGTCCAGCCCGTGGATGCTTCTTACTAGCTTCCACAAAGATGAGTGCAGCGGCAGGGTTTCCGGTGAGTCGCTGATGGCTCACCGAACAACCATCTTCATAGCAAATTTTATAACCTGCAAAACACTAATAATGCAACCGTGAGCATGATGGCTCAGCAAGACATAACCGACACTCCTAACCATGAAACTCTACGTGCAGGGATTACTAACATAGGAAAGGTATGATGCAATAACGACACACCTAAATGTTGATCCTTACTTTCAGGTTTATAGCAGCAGATTATTATGCCTTAGGCAGCCCTCACATCAGAAGTCCACAATCAAACAAGAAACGCTTTCCTCCGATGTGGTGATGCCCAAAGAGGAAAATAAACTTTGTGAGCTCTACAACTATAGCATACATGGTTGGCAATATAATGAATTTAAGAACTTCACATCAGTAATGATTCATTTCACCTCATCTGGAAATAATTGCTACGTCACAACTCAGTGAACAAGTGGTACTCATATAACCGCGAGGGACGGTGATTGCAATCAGGACACACCCGGAATACATGACACCTACACCCGCCTCGAAAGACTCATACAAGAGCTCTTTATTACGTTGTATGTAGCAACCTTTCACACGTCACTCTAGTACCGAACCATTTCCGCCGACCCATCAGAAGGGCCACTACACAGAACACGTCGAAGTTGCTCCGCTAGCGGGTTTACACCTCTGACACCAACCCCCAAAGGACGGCTGTATAAGTTTCGACACGAGAGTACCCGAGTTACATCGGTTTCCTGGACCCCATAATTCCAGTATGCATCTGGTACTTTTCAAACTTGCTCAGCAGGGCGGCATACGCATTGGTCCTTAACCGACACAAACAGAGCTATAGCCACACAGGCCCAATGTCCTTCTGCTCCTACTCTCAGATCGGTCTCATTTTCCATTCTAGAACTTTCATTCTCTAGAATCATACCCCGCTGAACCGACATCCTAAACTCGCGAGTAGCTTCCAACTACCCGACTTGTACCGGATCCTATACAACTTAAGCCTAGCCGAAGCTACACGAAGGCAACCTGTTCTACCCTTTAACTCCAAGGGTTTGTGGGTCATGCATTTGGAGTATCAATCACCTTGACCTAATGCACAATACATACTAGACCCATAAAAGTGACACAAAGAAAAATGTAAGTAAAAAGCTGTTAAATGCAAACCGGGGCCTGCCTTATCTTGCTGAAGGTTTATTTCTACTTTTAAGTCAGTAGCTTGCGACGAGTAAGGCTTCAAGTTTCTGTTCTGAGTCGAATGCCTCGTAGAGCTCCTTCGTCGTTTTTCCTACCGATATGAACATGCACAGTTTTATGTTGTGAGTATAAGAATTATAAAACAAATGTGTGTTATGACTTAAGAATGATTTAAACCAACTAAGACTCGAGATTTGGGTTTTGGTAATGCGTTGGACAGAGAAAGAATCATTTTGGATCAATGGAGGTCTCTGGAATAAAGTTCAAATAAATAGCGATTGGACATATGTAAGGGCCTCAGTTTTTGACACACATTTGCAGTGTTCATCACCACACCACACACCTCATTTGAGGAAGAATGATGAACACAAATGAAGAGCAAGTAACAATTATCAACATGCTCATTAGAGAACAAACTCACACATGGCAAAAGTGGTATTTTCCACATGTGATATAGATGGGCTGGACATATGAAAACTCCTACACTTTACTAAGGATGTCCATGCCAAGTTTCACCCAAATTCAAAACCTGTTTGAGGTCAGTTTGGGTATAGTTAGGAAGAGGGCAGTTTGAAACCATATTCAAATTCAAACTGTTTTTATCCCATGAATTTAAAAGTGGGAGGCATATTCTTACTCAGCACATTTTTGTGAGCTCACACACCAATTTTCACTCCATTTGGAGTTGATCTTGACATGAGCTAAGTGGGAGGAATTCAAACTTTATTTGAATTTCAAACTTAACTTGTGCTGAAATTCATTCAAACCAAACCTCATTTGAACTTTGATCAATTCAGATGGCTCATGGGTGAATAATTTGAATTGCCAAGGGTAGTATGGGGTTCACTGTTTACAACAGTGATTAGGAGTAAATTTCAGAGGTTAAAATGGGGGGTGGGACCCACATGTCAGCCTCTACTTCAACACAAACCGACTGAAACGCAGCTCCATCGGTTCCCGGGTGCAGTGTGCGCGCGCCACCGAGGGGGCAGCCGGCGCCAGCTCCTGCTGCGCGCCCCAAGCCGGAGACCAGTCGCCGGGCTACTTATCACCTCCCCGGCGTGCTCCGATCGCCCATTCCCCGAGCTGCCGACATACTCGGCCTGTTCTTCCACTGCAACCGCCGCCGCTCGAGCTCACGCTTGATCAAGCCTGATCACTCGTGAGCACAGCCTCCTCCACAGCAAAACGGCACCGGGGGATCGTAAGCAACCTCCTAGGCACCGTGTTGGCCAGTGAGCAAGCGTCCTCGAGCTGTACCGAGCCGTTTCTCCGGCGAGCCGAGCATCGCCGCCGATCGGGCTCTCGTGGACAGCACAGCACAGCCGTTGTCACGTCCTCTTCTCTACACAAGAAAGGTGTGTGATTGTATGTAGATGGAGTAGCCGAAAGCCGTTTGGCGATTGATCAACCCTCGGCCGAGAATTTCCTAATTTACTCTTGATCAGTTCATAAGGACCGAGCTCACCTTCGGGTGAAATTCGTGCTCTATGCACGAGGGTTGGACGAGCTCGTTACCTAGTAGCTTCTACGCACGATAGCGCCCACGCTCGAACTGGAATTAGAGAAAACCATCGAGAATCGGGCATGATATGGCTGTTTTCCCCACCGCCATGGCTGAACACCTCGGCTCACCGTCGAGAGCATAGTTGCCGGTATTCCTAGCTTCCACCCAGCCCGGGTTCGTGTTTCCCACGCTCTACTGATGCTCTCCGACAGATTCCCGGTCGATTTGGTGCACGGGAGAGCGGGACCAACCTCACCGTTACCCTAGCAGGTGCTGTCACCGGTGCGCACGGGTTTCCGGTCATCGCCGGCGACCCCACCATCGAGTCCAGGGGGTCAGTAAAGGGGCAGGCGGCGAGTTTTGGGCCGGGGGTGGCCGGGAACTCAGT
Source organism: Neostapfia colusana (assembly GCA_030760725.1). NCBI lineage: Eukaryota > Viridiplantae > Streptophyta > Magnoliopsida > Poales > Poaceae > Neostapfia > Neostapfia colusana. The sequence continues at coordinate 32,378,707 of JASWHV010000009.1, read as the reverse complement.
TCCGGTGAGGGTCGCCGGAGATCGCCGCCGCCACGCAGTTGGCGCGAGGAGGGAGACGACGCACTGTGTGCGGGGCCCACAAGCCAGAGTTTAAACTTTTTCCCGAATTTAAGTTTCAGTTCAAACTTCAAATCCTTATAACTTTGGCTTGAAAGCTCCAAATTGAGTGAACCAAATTTTGCTGGTTCAGCTCTCCGAGTACTTTCCAGCAAATCAAGTTTCACTTCATGAAAACCCTTAATTTTCCAGAATTAATTCCTCAAAGTTTAAACTGTTAGGAATTTTAACTGGAGAATCCTTTGGAGGAAAATCCTGAAATTTTGCTGGGATATTCACCAAAATATCCCTGAACTACCATAAAAATTTCAGATCCATTTGAGCTCATTTGATCCACCTAATGGTGTGATTAGTGAAACTGTTCCAGAGAAAATAGAAAATGTTCAGAAACATTTTCAGAATTTTCTCTGAAATTGTTTAGCTCATATGTTTAGTTAGGAGCTTCCAAATTAAGTGAGACCAACTCCATTAGAACCCTCTGAAAATCTAGTTTTCAGAAAGTCATAGTTTGTTTCATGAAAATTCCTAGAACACCCTAAGAGTTCCAATTAAGGTCAAGGACATCATTAATTGTGGAGGGCTCAAATGAGCTTTGCTGCAACTAAAACTTGACCAGGTCTCTGTTTAGGTTATTGAGGCATTGCCCGTCATTCAGAGGGTAGGTTGAGAGCTTGAGGTGTAAATCGGCTGGCGGCACGGAGATGCGCGTGCAGAGACCTCTTGCTCGGGACGATGGGACCGGTTCAATATTTGGCTAACGGGTGAAAGGTAGTCGCGTACGGCGTCCGTGATGGTTGTTGTAGGCAACATCGAGTACGGGCATACGTGACGGGTTGTTCGGGTAACCCTGCAGGTGTAAATCGATTATAATCGCCATCCCTCGCGGTCAGTGAGTACCACTTGTTCACTGTACCATGACGTAGAAAGAACAGGCTAGTTACATGTTAAAATGTTGCTGATTGAAAGCTGGACATTGATTGTTAATGATATGCTGTAGCTTAGAGCTAACTAAAGTTCTTTTCAACTTTGGGCAAAGTACATGAGAGAAATGTGTTTCTTGTTTGATTGCGGTTCTCTCATGTGCCTTAGCGTAATGTTCTCCACAACCTGCTGCTAAAACTTGAAATTAAGGTTCTACTAATTAGGCGAGTCCCTGCAACTGATTTTTACCTAATGTAACCCATTACCCTCATGTAGAAGTTCCATGTTTAGGTGAGACGGGTCAGACTTGCTGAGCCTTCGTGCTCACTGCTTGTGTTTGATGCTTTTGCAGGGTTCTATGGGGAAGGGACTCCCGAAGAGGAGACGGAACCCCAGGAGGGGAACCCCGTCGAGTGGGAGTCGTGCACGCCGCAGAGTTAGTGTGCGTGTGTGCTAGCAAGGACACGTTCGAGGGCTGAACGTGCACTTGATGCTTAGTCTACGCCCGCGAGTGTAGACTGAACTTATTTTGATGTAAACATGTTCATAACTTGTTTATGTAATAAAATTTCGCTTCCGCTTTGTACCTTTGACGTGTGTTATATGGTGCTGTGCAACGCAGCACCCCTCAGCGTGATCCTGGCTCGACAGGACCAAGGGGGTCGTGTCAGCGTTGGTATCAGAGCTCGCTTGAGGTTTAACACAGTACAAAGGTCTTCTTTTTCAAAAATCCAGTGAGGAACTAGTTAGTAGCCCGTATAAGGATGTTATTAGCAAATAGAAAGCAGCATATTAACCTATTTGTTATGTCGGAAAATCGTGCATCTCGGGACGTTCATGTCTTGGGGGGTGCACGTAAGCGCTGTCCACCAGTGCGCACAAGCTGAAGTGTGGAGCCCCACGGGTGGCAGGTAACCCGACCCGCTTTGATATCCTCTACGACTCTTCATGTCGTTTGGGGTACTCGAGCAACGTCTGTCCCTGGCGTGCGTGGTGCAACTTGGGAGATCCCGTCACGTGGTCTAAAACATGAACACGTAACTCAAGGCGTGGTTGGCTTGAGAACATCCGGGCGAGTGATGACGGCCGGGTGTACTAACTGTATGGATTCCGGGCTCGGTGTGCAGCCGAGTCTGATGATTGTTTGAGTTTCTGCAGGTAGCCTGACCAGGAAACGGTAGACGTGTAGCATCCGTGTGCAAGTGACATTTAGTGCCACTGAAATAACGAAGCCGGCTAAGTCCGGTATAGGTCTTTCTTTGTGAGGACGTAGTACCGACATGATCTGGTGACGCATCGGCGTCACACCCAACTAAATGAACAAATTCAAGTAAAACATGAAAGTTTTGATCCAAAGTAGTAAAACTTGATGTAACTCCTTCCCTTGAACAGGATATTCAAAGTTAACAAGTTTTCAACTTATAGGTTGTTAAGGACAGAGCACTCTGTCTTTAGCTGAATCAAGGCTGAAGTCAATCAGAGGTTAGAGGTTGAGTTCTTTCGAGGTTGGGGTCGTATGATACATTTCTGGAAATCTTTGGAAGAACTTTACAACTTTTCTGTTGAGGTCCAGAAGTGTTTCATCCCTTAACCACTCGAAAAATGCAGTAGAGTTGAAACTGTCCAGAAAACAGGACAGAGCAAAGACTCTCTGTAGACTCTCTGTAAAATAAGCATAACTTCCTGCATAAAAATCCAAAAAAATAGAAAATGAGGTAGTTCTGGAAAGCTTATGAGATGGGTTACATCTTTGTAACAGAAAGTTTTGTCAGATTAGGAACAGAAGCAACTGGGATTCTTGGATCAAATCAGTACCTAAGGCAGGGAGGTGCTGTCCAATTGTTTCCAGAAATTCTGTTAACTTTGACATCTCATAACCTTTGAACCAGGACAGATCTTAGGCCAAGCAAATACTGGCTGGAAATCTATTGAAGTTAGCTTCAACTTTGATGTTGAGCTCCAGAATTAGTTTTGCCTTTAACATGGCCTAAATCAGGTTGAAATGGAAACTGGTCAGGGCTGTCATGGGAACAGCAGATCAGCAGTCAAATTTGTTTAAAATTTGAACTATGTTTCCAAGTTTTATGGGTTCAATGGCATGTCTTATGTTATAACTCAATGGTTTACTGTTTAAATAAATATTTGACATTTCTCAAATATATTTTTACAGATGGCAGCAGATAAACAGTTGGAGAACGGTTGGGTAGTTTCCCACTGTTCTGACCGTAGCGGCTACCCGGAAGCATTGTGGCAAATGCTCCAATATTTCGGGTACAATCAGATGCCGCAGTACTTCGCCAAAGAAGATGGCGAAGGGGGGAACAAGGCGTGGACGATCCATGTCAAGGTTCCTGCAGGACCTACGCCACCCGGTTGGGTGCCATTCACCGTCACGGTGAGAGGAAGACAACCGGAAGGGATGTGGCAAGTGGCAGCCCGTGACACTATGTCACGTTTCTGCCAACTACACGTGCAGGCTATGGAGGGCACTCCATACGCACTCGTTCCGGTGGAGGGACGAGCTCAGCATGTGTGGGAAGAGAGGTACCTGGAGGCAACAGACCCGAGTTGCCCAAGGTACAACCCCGCGGAGGCAAATCTCAGCCTCCAAATGAGGGTGGGAAACGCTGTGATGGACAGCCAAGCTGTTCATACGGAGCATCTCGCCACCAAGCTCAAGGAGAGCACAAGCCGTGGAGATCATTTCGAGAGTGCTCACAGCGCACTCCGCAATGTGCTCCTTCCGACGATCAAGCGACTGAATGAACAACACAATCAGTTGCGTCGTCTGAAGAAGGCAAAGAAGAAGAGCCGTGTTGACATCGCGGCGTTGCAAGAGCTGGTGCAGACCCTAACCCAGTAGAATGAGGACCTTGCTCAAGAGCGGGACGAAGCTATCGAGGAAGGCCAAGGCTGGGAAGAGGACTACAACCAAGCTATGGACGAGGTGCATGCTTTGCAGGACCTCGTGCCCCCGGTGTTAGGCGTACCGGTAGTCTTGGGTCTTCCAGCAATGAGAGAACCCGGGATGGGAGAAGAGGTGGTAGACCCAGAGCCACCAGCAGAGGTACCGGAGGAGGACGACCCACAGGAGGTCGAGTTCTACTCCGAGTAGGGGGTTACGGTTGTCAAGTAGGGCAGCTAGGGTAGCGTAACCCAACTTTTGTAATCGGTGACATGTCGTGTAGACAGTAGCGTATGTATAGGTAGTGACGACATGAGCACGACTTCTCAGAGATCCGAGAATAATGTATCTTGTATAAAGTTTCTGCTTTATCAATATATGTGAATGTTGTGCAAATTAATCATGTGTCACTTCAATACCTACTGTTGTGTGGCTTACCGGAATCCGCTCATCCAGGATCGCAGAGGGTGGTGCCGCGCGATGCGACACCCGACAGCACACGTCATAAGAACACAATATATTACATGGGAAAAACCGCTGAAACTGTACAAATAAGTACAAACTTCAGTTACAATTATTGTTCTATTACACAGCGGAAGACTACACTAAACAACTCACGCCCGCCTATCTAGCAAAAGTCGGTTGCCCCGCCCTAGGGCAACCCACACTAGCTGCACGTCTCAGCTCAGCGCGGCGTGTACGGCTCCCACTCAGCCGTGGTCCCCGACGGAGGGTAACCCTCGCCGGTGGACTCGTACTCCGAGTCCGTGGGTGGCTCCTCACCTGAAAAACACTTAAGCAGCAACCGTGAGCACGAAGGCTCAGCAAGGCTTAACCGACTAACCTAAGCATGAAACTCTACATGAGGTATACCAAGACATAGGTTGGTAGCATTTCAGCAAAACGACACGCCTACAAGTTCATCCTTAGTTCATCTTTTAGCAACAAGTTAACAGTTCATGAAATCTGAAATTTAGTAAGCAGTATTTGGTGGCACACATGTAGCAATAAAATTATATCAATCAGCACCATTGAATAAACATATTTCATCCATTAGTCTACGTTACGACGCAGTGAACAAGCAGTACTCGTCACCGCGAGGGACGGCGAATCGACTCGATATACACCTGCAGGGAAAACCCAAAGAGCACGTCACGTACGCCCACCCGTGGAGCTGCACAGCACGCTCACTCGATGTCGTACGGGACAACCTTTCACCCAACAGCCCAAACGTCGAACCGGTCGCACCGAAACGAGCAGGAGGTTCCCCACACGGAGCATCTCTCTATGCCCGTTGGCAGATTTCCACCTTGCTGCCCTCAACCTACACCTATAAATCGGTGTGCTATGCCTCGACGCCCGGAGGTTTAGGCTACATCGGTTTATCGGGGCCCATATATCCGATATGCCTTCGGTACGTTCAATACTTGTTCAGCAGGGCCGCACACGGATCGGTCCTCAATCGACACGGGCAGGGCTGCGCACACAAGACTCTCTCTTGCTGCGCCCTAGCCCCTGCCTAGTCTCATTTTCATTACTAAAGTGATCTCACATCACTCAACCGAACCCGTGTGTCCCACTGCCTATCTCGCGAGTAGATTCCAACTACTCGACTTGTACCGAAGTCCTATGACTCATTACGCATAGCCCGTCTACTCGAGGTCTTAGACACTACCCTCACTCTTTTAGGAACCTTTGGTTATGCAAGTGGGGTTCCATTCATCCTACACCTAATGCACAATCATACTTCACATGACTCATGTAAACAAAAGAAGACTTATAAAAAGGTTAATGCAAACCGGGGCTTGCCTTGTTGCTGCTGGTCAGGAGTTAGCTCTTCGCCCGGAAGAAGGAAGTCCAGCACTTCCGGAGTCTCTTCTTCAACGGCTACACGTTAATGAAATACTACATGTTAATTTAGATGCACAGGTGAGTTTTAGAGTAAGACTTCTACTATTAGTTCTAATACCTATCCTCTATCACCTGGAACTTTGTTTAAGAATTTTAAAGATGAACTGGTGTTGGTGGTTTGGCTTGGACTTAGTCACATGGTTAAGTGCTAAGTGGTTTTCCCCCTTTTCCATCTTAATACCTTAAGTGGGTAAACAGGACAGGGGTGATCTAGAGCTCCAATGGAGCTGAGAATTTTTGTGTGAGTTCCTTGTCACAAGCAAACTCTCTGGACCAAACCTTAGCACTTTTCATGGAATGGTTTGCTCAGAGTAATTTCTTTAGCAAATAAGCAAGGAGGAATTAATTCTGAGGTCAGACCCCTGTTCATGCTCAACTTGATGATCTAGAATTTCAATTATAGCTCATAGAGTTTGCATGAATTTTCCTAGCATTTTTGGATTCAAGGTTTGCCCAGAATTGAATTTCCAAGTTTTGGAAATTCTCTGAAAATGTTTCTGCATTCAAATGAACACAGCACTTTCCAATTTGAATTGCTCTGACCAAATCGACTCCAAATGGTCTGAAACTTTTACAGGGGTTTACTAATGTCCTAAAGAACATTCTGGTGATATTTGGGGATTTTTGGATGAACCAAACTCCCTCTAAAATTCTTTTGCTGAAAAGCTTTAAAGAATTTTCCAGAATTAATTAATGGGTTTCATACAAATTGGGTTGTATCTCTGGACAGAGCTAGGCAAGATGAATCCAACCCAACTTGAATCACTAAATTTGGAGCTTCCTAGCCACGGTTATGGATTTCTAAAGTTTGAGCTAATCCCTGAATTATTTTCCTACAGAAAATCCCCTCCCGCGCTAAACCAGAGGCTGACAGCGGGGCCCGCCCATTTAAATTGAACTAACCGCGCGCTCGCGCGCGATTAACACAGGGGCTGACAGGTGGGGCCGCGCCCTTCGTCTACCTCCCGACGTCGCCGCCCCGAGCCGCCGGAGCTCCGGCGAGGTCAGCGTTCCCGGCGATCTAGCTCACCGGAGCCGACGAGACTCGCCGCCCCCACGTAATCTCGGGTGCTGAACCCGCTGGACACCATGTCGCCGCCGGCTAACCGCCATAGCTCGCCGGCGACGAGCCCTATGCCTCTGTGCTACCTCGGCAATGTGTTCCCGTCCTTCTGACCGTTTTCTTCGTGCGCTAATCGCGTCGCCACACTCAGGGAAACCTCGGGAAACTCGGCATGAGCTCTGTTGGCCCCTAAACGGCCGGCAACCCAGACCTCACCGGCGACCCCCTCCTCCGCCATACTGTCCTAGGGTGAACTTAGGGTTCCGGCGGTGATTTCCTTCCGGTTTTCGAACGAGAAGGGTCGCCAGAACCTCTAGATACTCTCTCACAGCTCCGTTCGGCCTCCCACCCACTATGCTTCCCAAATTTCTGCTAAACCTAATTGGGTCCCGAAAGGAGCTACTCGCCCTAAACTGAGAAATTCTCCGCGCACAGAGGTCGAACCTTGGAACGGTTTGCGCGGTGGTCTTGAGGACGAGCTAGCGCTTCACTTTCCTATGGAGGTCGAAGCCGGAAGATGATCACAGCTGGGGTGGCACACGATCGGAGCTCGGGCGACTAGGCTGCTGGTTACAGAACTTCGTGAGAATCAGTAACTCGCCGGCGGTCTCGGGCCTTTTATAGGCTCCTGAGGCCAGGGGAGAGCGCGACACCTGCTGTGCCACCTCCTCTGCCGAAGCAGGAGCTGGCCGGCCGAGGTGGTCGGTCGCCGCCGCTGGCTGCAGCTGGCGAGCGCGCTCGGTCGAGGAGTCGGCTGAAGAGACTTCGGTGCTAAGTCTACTGACCAGTGGGCCTCCCCTCTAACTCTTTTGTTTTTTTCCAATTTTCTGAATTCTGTTGTGCCAAAATATCCTCAGCTACTCACAATTTAATGTGAGACTTAGTCACCAAGCCTTTGTTTGAATTTGAATTCTCAAATTCAAACTTTGTTTGGTTAAATTTGCTTCATATTCAAACTGAAATTCAAATTCAGTTTTGAATTCTTGCAAATTTAGCTCTTGACAAGATGAGCTCCAATGGAGATGAAAGTTGGTGGGTTCACTCAGAAAAATGTGCTGAGTATAGATATGGAGCTAACTTTTGAATTTGGGTGATGAAAGTTGCTGCAATTTGAATTTACATTCAAATTGGCCTCTTTTTGAAATAACCCAAAAGTGCCTCAAAAATTGTTGAATTTGCATGAGCTTTGGACTGAACCTTCCCAAGACTTTTTAAATCCTAGGGGTGAGCTCAACCTCTCATGCTCATTTGTAGAAACCCTACATTATGAAAGTGAAGGCTTTCCCCTCTAATCATTCTTTTGATGGAGGTTACTTGCTCTTCACAACATTTCCTATGGTGTCCACAATAAAAACTGTGGTGTTGTGAGGTGAAGAAAAGTTTTTGCAAGTCCCTTTTCTTGGGCTTTTACATCCCTCCCCCCTTAAAAGAATCTCGTCCCGAGATTATAAAAGAAGAGATACCGATGTAATAGGGATTTACCCGTGTTGAGAAGCCATAAACTCCGGGTAATTTGAGCGAAGGAACTCCTCGCTCTCCCACGTCGCTTCTTCGGCGGTGTGGTTGCTCCAGAGTATTTTGTAGAACCACAATGTTCTGCTGCGTGTGGTCCTGGCTTTCTCATCAAGAATTCCCACCGGATATTCATCATAGGTTAAATCCGGTTTCAGCTCGCCGATGTCTTCGGTAGGAACAGCAGCTGTATGCTTCAAGCATTTTCGCAGTTGCGAAACATGGAAAATATCATGGACACCAGCCAGAGATGCCGGTAGCTCCAATCGATACGCTGCTGGTCCACACTTCTCGGTGATAGCGTAGGGTCCAATGAAACGGGGAGCGAGCTTCCCCTTCACACCGAATCGGTGCACGCCCTTCATTGGAGACACGCGGAGGTACACGTGTTCCCCAACGTCAAAGTGCAACGGCCTACGCCTCTTGTCAGCGTAGCTCTTTTGTCGGGATTGAGCGGCCTTCAAATTGGCTTGAATTGTCCGAACGCGCTCCTCGGCGTCGTTCACCACATCAACCCCGAATGTGACCCTTTCACCGGACTCGCACCAATTTAATGGGGTGCGGCATTTACGACCGTAGAGAGCTTCATAGGGTGCCATTTTGATACTCGCCTGATAACCGTTGTTGTACGAGAATTCCGCCAATGGTAGGTGATCATCCCAGTTCCTACCATGGTGGATGGCACACGCTCTCAACATGTCTTCCAGGACTTGATTCACCCTTTCAGTCTGACCATCTGTTTGAGGGTGATAAGCGGAGCTCCTGATCAACTTAGTACCCAATGCAGCGTGTAGCTGCTCCCAAAAGCGAGATACAAATAATGCACCTCGATCTGAGACAATGGTCTTGGGTACCCCGTATAGGCATAGAATCTTCGCTATGTATAGCTCCGCATATTTGCCGGCATTGTAACGTGTATTCACCGGAATGAAGTGAGCCGTCTTGGTTAACCGATCAACGATTACCCATATGGAATCATGCTTGTTGGCTGTTAGGGGTAACCCCACAATGAAATCCATGCTCACATCTTCCCATTTCCATGCCGGGATCTTCAGGGGTTGCAGCAGCCCTGATTTCTTCATATGATCAGCTTTCACTCGTCTACACGTATCACACTCGGATACGTACTTAGCTACCTCCCGCTTCATCCGTGTCCACCAAAATTTCTTTTTCAAATCTTGGTACATTTTGTTGCTGCCCGGATGAATGGAGTATTTAGACAAGTGAGCTTCATCGAGGATCTTTTTCCTCAACTCCATATCCCGGGGTACGACTATGCGGTCATTGAACCACAGAGTCCCCTCATCATCTTTCCGGAAACATTTAATTTCTCCATTGTCTATCCGTCTCCGGAGATGTGCCATGCCTTTATCCGTTTTCTGAGCTGCAATGATGTCCTCCCTAATAGTAGGGATGAGGGCAAGGTTGTACAGCGATCCATAAGGAACCAAGTATAAACTTGGCTCTTCCTCCTCCACCGGTGTAATGGTGAGGTGATGGACATGTGATTTCCGACTCAGCGCGTCGGCAACCACATTCGCCTTGCCGGGGTGGTAATGGATCTCAATCTCATAATCTTTGATCAGTTCTAACCACCTCCTCTGCCTCATGTTCAGCTCCTTCTGGGTGAAAATGTATTTCAAGCTCTTGTGGTCGGTGTAGAGATGCACCAAGTTCCCCAGGAGATAGTGCCTCCACATTTTCAGCGCCAACACCACGGCAGCAAGTTCAAGATCGTGAGTCGGGTAGTGCTGCTCATGGTTCCGGAGTTGGCGTGAGCCATAAGCGACCACACGTCCTTCCTGCATCAACACGCAGCCAAGCCCAATACCGGACGCGTCACAATACACGTCGAAGGGCTTTGTTGTATCCGGCTGAGCTAACACCGGGGCTGTGGTGAGATGCTTCACCAATGTTCGGAACGCTCCTTCACACGCGGTGTTCCAAACATATTTTGTCCCTTTTTTCAGCAACTCTGTCATCGGCTTAGCGAGCTTGGAGAAGCTTGGAATGAATCTCCGGTAGTATCCCGCTAACCCGAGGAAGCTTCTGACTTCATGGACTGAAGTGGGAGCTTTCCATTTCAACACTTGCTCGATTTTACTTGGGTCAACCGCAATGCCTTCAGCTGAGATGATATGTCCCAAGAATGGCACTTGGCTGATCCAAAATTCGCATTTGCTGAACTTGGCGTAGAGTTTGTGGTCTCGCAATCGTTGAAGAACGATCCGCAAGTGTTCGGCATGTTCAGCTTCGGTCTTGGAGTAAACCAAGATGTCGTCGATGAACACTACCACGAACTTGTCCAGCTCCGGCATGAACACCGAGTTCATGAGATACATGAAATTGGCTGGAGCATTTGTGAGACCAAAGGACATGACGAGATATTCGTATAAGCCGTATCTCGTCGAGAACGCCGTCTTCGGGATATCCTCCACCCGGATCTTGATCTGGTGATATCCAGAGCGAAGGTCCATCTTTGAGAATACACTTGCCCCCACAAGTTGATCAAACAAGATGTCAATACGGGGCAGTGGGTACTTATTCTTGATGGTGACAGCGTTGAGCGGCCGGTAATCCACACACAGCCTCAGGGTCTCATCCTTCTTCTTCACGAACAGCGCCGAGCATCCCCAAGGCGAGGAACTCGGCCGAATGAAACCCTTGCTCAACAGATCATTGAGCTGTTCTTTTAGTTCAGCCAGCTCATTTGGAGCCATCTTGTATGGTCTCCGTGAGATGGGCGTAGTCCCGGGTGCAAGTTCAATCTTGAACTCGACATCCCGCTCAGGTGGCATGCCCGAAAGATCATCCGGGAACACATCAGGATACTCCCGGACTACGGGGATGTCTTCTAACTTGAGAACTTCAGCATTATTGATTGCTAAAACTTCCTGGACTGGCGTGTCTAACATCATGGAATGCGGACGGTGGAATGGAGAATTCAAGTGGACCGTCCGGGTCCGAGTCTCTAGGACAGCGCCATGGTATTGCAGCCATGACATCCCTAAGATTGCATCAATCTTTTGTCCCATAAGGATTATCAAGGTGGTGGGATATAGCTTCCCGCCTAAGCACAGAGGTGCCTTTGGAATCATCATATTAGCTGAAATCTTCCCTCCCGGTGAGCATATCATATAAGTGCAGTCGGTTGGGAAGACTTGCAATTGATGTTTAGCCACATAAGATGCACTTATAAAGCTGTGGGTTGCACCAGAATCAAATAATATGACGATGGCTTGATGGTTGAGAGTAAACGTACCCGCCAGCACGTTGTCTCCCTCTGGGGCGTCCTCACTGTCGAGGTTGCGGACACCCCCAGTCCGCTGACCAACCTTCTTCGCCGGAGGTCGGCCTCGAGCACCGCCCTGAAACTGGGCTTGTCCGCTGCTCTGCTGCCCCTGGGGACAGTCCTTCGCAAAGTGGCCCGCCTGGCCACACGTGAAGCAGGTGAAACGGGGCGGTCCCCCGCTGATCGGTGGGCGGAAACCTGGGGCGCGTTGTGGCGGTGGAAACGCCCGGGGTACCGTCTGCTGTTGCTGCTGTCTTGGTGGTGGCATCGGCGGACGGAACGGAGGTGCCTGAAAGGGACGTCCCCCGAACCGTTGCGGTCGCGCCGGTGGTTGCCACTGCTGCCCGGATGGTGTCCGATACACCATACGGTACTTCTGGGGAGCGCCACTCCCACTGCTGCTAGGTGGAGCGCTGCGCTTCTTCTGCTCAGCTGCTAACTCCCGCTGAGCGTCCTCTTGCATGATGGCGGCATTGACTAGGTCGTTGAATGTGCCGCGGTTCCATTGTACGAGGTGGGTCTTCATTTCGGGATGTAACCCCCGATAGAAGTGCTCCCTCTTCTTCTCCTCCGTGGAGATGTAGTCTGACGCATACTGCGCCAGATGGTTGAAGGCACGGGAGTAGTCGTGGGCACTCCTCCCGCCCTGCTTTAGTTCCAAAAATTCTTGGAACTTTCTCTTCATTATTCCGGGAGGAATGTGATAGGCGCGGAACGCCTCCCGGAACTCTTGCCATTCCACGGCATGGCCAGCCGGACGTGAGGCGACATAATTCGCCCACCACGCACCAGCGGCACCGTGGAGCTGCTGTGCTGCGAACAGTGTCTTCTGCCGCCCCGTACACTGGAGCAGCCCGAACTTGGACTCGATAGTCCGCAGCCAGTTGTCCGCCTCCAGTGGTTCTTCAGCTTCGGTGAACACTGGAGGGTGCGTACTCATGAAATCCGAGTACGACACTTCGCGGGGCTCACGAGGCCCTCGCTCTTGACGTCCTCCCGCCTGGGACGTATTCTGCACGATCGTGCGGAGCAGGTCGGTCTGCTCCTCACGACCTCCCACCAAAGCCGCTATCACATCCGCTAGAGTAAGCGGGGGCGGCGGTGGTGGCTGCTGCTGCGGGGTGCTGTCGTAGGCCGGTGGCTGGGAGTCATCGCCTCCACCTTGGCTAGAGCCACCAACCTCGTGCGTGGTCCTAGTACGAACCATCTGCAACCATACGACATTAACCATCAGTTCCGCAACATTTTGCATGCAGTCCAATAGAACTGGGGGTAAAAACCTTATGACAACCAAAACATGCAAAATATCTCGTAAGTAGATGATGTAATAACTTTGCACAAGCTACCCCATTACCAGACCAAACACAAGTTAGCTTAATCCAACTTGATGAACCCCCTCTTTGGAAGCTCACCATAACTGGGTTTGGTCTCTACGAGACATTATTATTGCGTTGTCATCACGTATAACACCCTTTTCAATGAGTTCAACCGTCATTCTTCTGTCAGAATGACCAGTTGCTACCTATTCCAAGTTTTGATCTGGTTCTGTGCATTTTCATGACTCAATATGAATACCAAAGTTAAAGTTAACTTCAGTATCCTTCCAACAAGTACTCATTTGCCCCCATATTAGCCTTGATTAAAAAGTTATGCTAATTCAAAGTTAGCAGAATTTCTGGAAGAATTTTAACAGCACCTCCCCTGGAGGTGGCTGTTTTCAACCCTGATTTCCACTAAATTCTGTGCTGAAATTTCAGGAACTTTGAATTGCAAAGATGTCACACATCTTCTACTCTTTCTAAGGATGTATTATATGAAAATTTTAGATTTTTCTACTGGGAGTTTATCCTTGAAAAACAGAACAGTCCAGAGAATGTTTTAACACTGTCCTAGTTCTGGACAGTTACATGTCTCTGGGATTTAAGCCATCTTAAGGTGAGTTTCAGCTCTGGAAGTCTACAACAAAGTTGTAGAGTACTTGAATACCTTTCCAGAACTATATAGCACACCTCGCTGGCTAAAAGACCTGTGAGTTATGCCCTGTTGAAGATCAGCAAACTTGCTGTCCCAAAACAGAGCACTCTGTTTTTCAATCTTTTTAGAACTACAATCATCACTATCCCATTCTTATACCCAGCCAGGGTCCTAAATGTTAAACCTATAGATTTTTAATTCTTAGTTATCATTATACTCATGCATATGCCTACAATGTCTCGGTACTACGTTCCTCACAAAAGAAAATCCTAACCGGATCATACCGGTATATACGTCTCAAGTGTGGCACTAAACGGTCTCTCGCACACGTTTTCTACACGGATACATACGTGGTTAGTACCTGCAGAAGACCACACAATGATGGTGCACTCAAAGTTCGTTCATTTCAGGCAGTTCCATATCTAAAAGTAAATACAAACGCCCGTATCATTTCCATACGGCCGTCCTTGAGCTAAGTCACGTCTCAAGGCACGTGATCGTGTTTCAACACCACACGACGGGGAACCCGAGTATGTCATGAACGGGTCGTCACGGTTGGGAATGTTATCAACCCAACAGATACCACCTACTGCTCTGCAGGGCACGCCGATGGCAAGCGCTGCGTATGTCCTCCTGGGCTATTTCCAGACGAACACACTCTCGCGTTACTGACCACGCGATGGGGTCTCCACTTACTTGCCTAATGCACGCTAGGGATCAGCGTTTCATATGAACTCAGGGACATGAAGAGTCCAAGAGCTTCATATTGACTTCTCACACCAAGCTGTGAGATCAATCCCTGAACCACGTTCCTCGTCAGGGAGAGCTAACCGAAATTGAACCGCTTTCGGTGGCGTTCCTTACCATACTTACCAGAGCGTAGGTGCGTCGTTACATAATTGAAATTCAGAATTATAACACATAAGTTAGTCCTTGCCACTTTAAGTAACTATGCTAATATAGTCCTTACTTGGGCAACTACCGATTCCTCACCGTATACCTAAGTTTTTTCCCATAATGCAGTCCTTAAGTACTGTGCTATCCCCACTGCAGCTCTGATACCAGGCTGTGGCGGACCGGAATCCGCTCATCCAGGATCGCAGAGGGTGGTGCCGCGCGATGCGACACCCGACAGCACACGTCATAAGAACACAATATATTACATGGGAAAAACCGCTGAAACTGTACAAATAAGTACAAACTTCAGTTACAATTATTGTTCTATTACACAGCGGAAGACTACACTAAACAACTCACGCCCGCCTATCTAGCAAAAGTCGGTTGCCCCGCCCTAGGGCAACCCACACTAGCTGCACGTCTCAGCTCAGCGCGGCGTGTACGGCTCCCACTCAGCCGTGGTCCCCGACGGAGGGTAACCCTCGCCGGTGGACTCGTACTCCGAGTCCGTGGGTGGCTCCTCACCTGAAAAACACTTAAGCAGCAACCGTGAGCACGAAGGCTCAGCAAGGCTTAACCGACTAACCTAAGCATGAAACTCTACATGAGGTATACCAAGACATAGGTTGGTAGCATTTCAGCAAAACGACACGCCTACAAGTTCATCCTTAGTTCATCTTTTAGCAACAAGTTAACAGTTCATGAAATCTGAAATTTAGTAAGCAGTATTTGGTGGCACACATGTAGCAATACAATTATATCAATCAGCACCATTGAATAAACATATTTCATCCATTAGTCTACGTTACGACGCAGTGAACAAGCAGTACTCGTCACCGCGAGGGACGGCGAATCGACTCGATATACACCTGCAGGGAAAACCCAAAGAGCACGTCACGTACGCCCACCCGTGGAGCTGCACAGCACGCTCACTCGATGTCGTACGGGACAACCTTTCACCCAACAGCCCAAACGTCGAACCGGTCGCACCGAAACGAGCAGGAGGTTCCCCACACGGAGCATCTCTCTATGCCCGTTGGCAGATTTCCACCTTGCTGCCCTCAACCTACACCTATAAATCGGTGTGCTATGCCTCGACGCCCGGAGGTTTAGGCTACATCGGTTTATCGGGGCCCATATATCCGATATGCCTTCGGTACGTTCAATACTTGTTCAGCAGGGCCGCACACGGATCGGTCCTCAATCGACACGGGCAGGGCTGCGCACACAAGACTCTCTCTTGCTGCGCCCTAGCCCCTGCCTAGTCTCATTTTCATTACTAAAGTGATCTCACATCACTCAACCGAACCCGTGTGTCCCACTGCCTATCTCGCGAGTAGATTCCAACTACTCGACTTGTACCGAAGTCCTATGACTCATTACGCATAGCCCGTCTACTCGAGGTCTTAGACACTACCCTCACTCTTTTAGGAACCTTTGGTTATGCAAGTGGGGTTCCATTCATCCTACACCTAATGCACAATCATACTTCACATGACTCATGTAAACAAAAGAAGACTTATAAAAAGGTTAATGCAAACCGGGGCTTGCCTTGTTGCTGCTGGTCAGGAGTTAGCTCTTCGCCCGGAAGAAGGAAGTCCAGCACTTCCGGAGTCTCTTCTTCAACGGCTACACGTTAATGAAATACTACATGTTAATTTAGATGCACAGGTGAGTTTTAGAGTAAGACTTCTACTATTAGTTCTAATACCTATCCTCTATCACCTGGAACTTTGTTTAAGAATTTTAAAGATGAACTGGTGTTGGTGGTTTGGCTTGGACTTAGTCACATGGTTAAGTGCTAAGTGGTTTTCCCCCTTTTCCATCTTAATACCTTAAGTGGGTAAACAGGACAGGGGTGATCTAGAGCTCCAATGGAGCTGAGAATTTTTGTGTGAGTTCCTTGTCACAAGCAAACTCTCTGGACCAAACCTTAGCACTTTTCATGGAATGGTTTGCTCAGAGTAATTTCTTTAGCAAATAAGCAAGGAGGAATTAATTCTGAGGTCAGACCCCTGTTCATGCTCAACTTGATGATCTAGAATTTCAATTATAGCTCATAGAGTTTGCATGAATTTTCCTAGCATTTTTGGATTCAAGGTTTGCCCAGAATTGAATTTCCAAGTTTTGGAAATTCTCTGAAAATGTTTCTGCATTCAAATGAACACAGCACTTTCCAATTTGAATTGCTCTGACCAAATCGACTCCAAATGGTCTGAAACTTTTACAGGGGTTTACTAATGTCCTAAAGAACATTCTGGTGATATTTGGGGATTTTTGGATGAACCAAACTCCCTCTAAAATTCTTTTGCTGAAAAGCTTTAAAGAATTTTCCAGAATTAATTAATGGGTTTCATACAAATTGGGTTGTATCTCTGGACAGAGCTAGGCAAGATGAATCCAACCCAACTTGAATCACTAAATTTGGAGCTTCCTAGCCACGGTTATGGATTTCTAAAGTTTGAGCTAATCCCTGAATTATTTTCCTACAGAAAATCCCCTCCCGCGCTAAACCAGAGGCTGACAGCGGGGCCCGCCCATTTAAATTGAACTAACCGCGCGCTCGCGCGCGATTAACACAGGGGCTGACAGGTGGGGCCGCGCCCTTCGTCTACCTCCCGACGTCGCCGCCCCGAGCCGCCGGAGCTCCGGCGAGGTCAGCGTTCCCGGCGATCTAGCTCACCGGAGCCGACGAGACTCGCCGCCCCCACGTAATCTCGGGTGCTGAACCCGCTGGACACCATGTCGCCGCCGGCTAACCGCCATAGCTCGCCGGCGATGAGCCCTATGCCTCTGTGCTACCTCGGCAATGTGTTCCCGTCCTTCTGACCGTTTTCTTCGTGCGCTAATCGCGTCGCCACACTCAGGGAAACCTCGCGAAACTCGGCATGAGCTCTGTTGGCCCCTAAACGGCCGGCAACCCAGACCTCACCGGCGACCCCCTCCTCCGCCATACTGTCCTAGGGTGAACTTAGGGTTCCGGCGGTGATTTCCTTCCGGTTTTCGAACGAGAAGGGTCGCCAGAACCTCTAGATACTCTCTCACAGCTCCGTTCGGCCTCCCACCCACTATGCTTCCCAAATTTCTGCTAAACCTAATTGGGTCCCGAAAGGAGCTACTCGCCCTAAACTGAGAAATTCTCCGCGCACAGAGGTCGAACCTTGGAACGGTTTGCGCGGTGGTCTTGAGGACGAGCTAGCGCTTCACTTTCCTATGGAGGTCGAAGCCGGAAGATGATCACAGCTGGGGTGGCACACGATCGGAGCTCGGGCGACTAGGCTGCTGGTTACAGAACTTCGTGAGAATCAGTAACTCGCCGGCGGTCTCGGGCCTTTTATAGGCTCCTGAGGCCAGGGGAGAGCGCGACACCTGCTGTGCCACCTCCTCTGCCGAAGCAGGAGCTGGCCGGCCGAGGTGGTCGGTCGCCGCCGCTGGCTGCAGCTGGCGAGCGCGCTCGGTCGAGGAGTCGGCTGAAGAGACTTCGGTGCTAAGTCTACTGACCAGTGGGCCTCCCCTCTAACTCTTTTGTTTTTTTCCAATTTTCTGAATTCTGTTGTGCCAAAATATCCTCAGCTACTCACAATTTAATGTGAGACTTAGTCACCAAGCCTTTGTTTGAATTTGAATTCTCAAATTCAAACTTTGTTTGGTTAAATTTGCTTCATATTCAAACTGAAATTCAAATTCAGTTTTGAATTCTTGCAAATTTAGCTCTTGACAAGATGAGCTCCAATGGAGATGAAAGTTGGTGGGTTCACTCAGAAAAATGTGCTGAGTATAGATATGGAGCTAACTTTTGAATTTGGGTGATGAAAGTTGCTGCAATTTGAATTTACATTCAAATTGGCCTCTTTTTGAAATAACCCAAAAGTGCCTCAAAAATTGTTGAATTTGCATGAGCTTTGGACTGAACCTTCCCAAGACTTTTTAAATCCTAGGGGTGAGCTCAACCTCTCATGCTCATTTGTAGAAACCCTACATTATGAAAGTGAAGGCTTTCCCCTCTAATCATTCTTTTGATGGAGGTTACTTGCTCTTCACAACATTTCCTATGGTGTCCACAATAAAAACTGTGGTGTTGTGAGGTGAAGAAAAGTTTTTGCAAGTCCCTTTTCTTGGGCTTTTACAGTTGCGTATGGAATTTTAAGTAAGACATGTGCTAATTGCTGCTATTTTGAATTTCAGAATGACGCGTACTCGTGCAAACCCTGACGTTGGGGGTACCAGTCAAGGGGGAGAGACCTCCCAACCACCTCCCGAGGACTCCTCGGGACAGCAGCAGCAACAGCAAACACCGCCACCGCCACTGCCAACAGTTACATTGGCCGACATTGTCGCGGCAATGGCGGGCTCGCATCAGCAGCACACAGAGTTGCTGCAGACTCTCATCGCCAATACGTCTCGCCCAGAGAGACGTCAAGATCATGAGGAGCGCCAACAGAGATCCTACTCCGACTTCCTGGCGACTCATCCCCCTGTATTCTCAAGGGCGGATGAACCACTTGACGCGGACAACTGGCTCCGCGCCATAGAGATGAAGTTCGGGCTGCTCCAAATCAGCGAGCAGCGCAAGACTCAGTTCGCGGTCCAGCAGCTCCAAGGATCCGCGAGCGCGTGGTGGGCCAACTTCTGTGCTTCACAACCCACCGACCGAGTGATGACCTGGACGGAGTTCCGGACGGCCTTCAGGGCCTATCATATACCACCAGGTCTGATGAAGAGGAAGACGCAGGAGTTCTTACACCTGCAACAAGGGAGCCGGAACGCGCTGGAATACTCCATGGCGTTTAACGATCTCGCGCTATATGCGTCGTATCATGCTGATACCGACGAGAAGCGGCGAGACCACTTTGACCAGGGGCTTAACCCGCTCCTGAAGGACAAGTTGGCGATGTTCAATCGCGGCAGCCTCAACGACATCATTGATGCTGCGATTGTTCAGGAGGACTCCGGCAAGGAGTTAGCGGCGGCAGAGAGAAAGCGAAGCGCGTCGCAGAGCAGTGGAGAAGGAGGCGGTCCTTCCCAGAAGTTCCGGATGGTGAATCGCCCACCATCAGGTCCACGCTGGCAACCACCACAGCGGTCGATGCCGTTCCGCAGTCGGCCGTACTCTTCACCGGCATTCCGGCCGGCACTGCCAGCACCACCGCAACCACAACAGCAGCAACGGGCGATGCCGCGTGCGTTTGCACCTCAGCAACGCATGCCGGGCTTTCGTCCACCGAGTACTCCACCAGCAGCGGCCACATGTTACAAGTGTGGTCGTCCAGGACACTTCGCGAGCAGTTGCCCGGAGAGGCAAGGCGGCGGAGTGGCACCACAGTTTCCGGGGAGGAATCAACCCCGGAACCCTACTAATGCGCGGCGGGCAAACCCTAGGCCCGGCACTGTCCACCAACTTGCCATTGAGGACGTGCCGTAGGGCGAGCCAATCCTTGCGGGTATGTTCCAACTCCACCAGCATCCCGCCGCTATAGTACTGTTTGATTCAGGCGACACGCATAATTTTATTAGCCAAGCTTTCATTGCTAAACACAGTTTGCCAATACTACCCACCGATAGTCCATATTTAATTTGTTCACCAGGGGGGAAGATTTCAGCAAGCGTAATGGTCTCCAAAGCACCATTATGCTTAGCGGGTAGAGTGTACCCCACGTCTCTCATTATCTTAGAGGGACAGAAGGTCGATGTCATCCTAGGGATGTCATGGTTAACCCGCCACGGCGCTGTTTTAGACAACGTCCTTCGAGTCGTGCACTTAAACTCAGAGGTGCACGGTTCTCACTCATTATTTCTGGACAGTCCAGAAATAAAACTTTCAAGTGTCTATCAGTCCACAACTATCAGATTGGAAGACATTCCAGTGGTCCGAGAGTTCCCTGATGTATTCCCGGATGATTTACCGGGAATGCCACCCGATAGAGAGGTGGAGTTCAAGATTGAACTTGCACCGGGAACCATGCCAATATCCCGAAGGCCGTACAAAATGGCGCCCAAGGAGTTGGCTGAACTGAAGACTCAGCTCACGGACCTTCTAGAGAAGGGTTGTATTAGGCCGAGCTCCTCGCCATGGGGCTGTTCGGCATTATTTGTCAAGAAGAAGGATGAGACGTTGCGGCTTTGCGTGGACTACCGTCCATTAAATGCCATAACCATCAAGAACAAGTACCCGTTGCCACGGATCGACATGTTGTTTGATCAGTTGGTCGAAGCAAAGATCTTTTCCAAGATGGATTTAAGATCCGGGTACCATCAGATTAAGATAAGGGCGGAGGACATTCCAAAGACAGCTTTCTCGACAAGGTACGGACTTTATGAGTACCTGGTCATGTCCTTCGGCCTCACCAATGCTCCAGCTCACTTCATGTACCTAATGAACTCGGTATTCATGCCGGAGCTGGACAAGTTTGTCGTGGTCTTCATCGACGACATCCTGGTATATTCCAAGTCGGAGGAAGATCACAAGAAACATTTGCGTATAGTCTTGCAACGGCTGCGGGACCATAAGTTATACGCAAAATTCAGCAAATGGGAGTTTTGGATATCGCAAGTGCCTTTCCTCAGGCATATCATCTCAGCGGAGGGTATCGCTGTGGACCCGAGCAAGATCACTCAAGTGCTGAATTGGAAATCTCCGAGAACTGTTCACGAGGTATGGAGTTTCCTCGGACTCGCGGGATATTATCGGAGGTTCATTCCGAACTTCTCGAAGATTGCCAAGCCAATGACAGAGCTGCTGAAGAAGGCTACCAAATATGTTTGGAGTCCAGCATGTGAAGCAGCATTCAAGGCTTTAGTCAAGCACCTGACATCAGCACCGGTTTTGGCGCAGCCAGACACAACAAAACCGTTCGATGTGTACTGCGATGCATCCGGCATTGGGCTCGGATGTGTGCTGATGCAAGACCGAAGAGTGGTCGCGTATGGATCACGGCAGCTTAGGAACCATGAGCAGAATTATCCAACTCAGGACTTGGAGCTCGCTGCCGTGGTACTTGCACTAAAAATGTGGAGGCACTACCTACTCGGTAACCTCGTACATTTATATACCGACCACAAAAGCCTCAAGTACATATTCACTCAGAAGGAGCTGAACATGAGACAACGAAGATGGTTAGAACTGATAAAGGATTACGAGATAGAGATCCATTATCATCCGTGCAAGGCAGACCTTGTGGCAGATGCGCTGAGCCGCAAGTCACACGTCAACAATCTGACCATCACACTGTTGGAAGAGAGCGAACCACCACTACGTGTGATTCCATACGGAGCTCTCTACAACCTAGCTTTGATCCCCACCATCCGTGAAGAGATAGCGGCAGCCCAGAAGAATGACAAGGGCATGTCACATTTGCGGAGACGTGTAGATAGTGGGGAGCTGAAATGTTTCCAGAAAGATGGAGACGGCGTCCTATGGTTCAAGGACCGGATCGTCATACCCCGTAACCCGGAACTACGGAAGAAGATCTTTGATGAGGCTCACTTATCAAAGCTCTCTATTCACCCCGGCAGCAACAAGATGTATCAAGAACTCAGAAGCAAGTTTTGGTGGACACGGATGAAGCGAGAGACTGCAAAATACGTGTCCGAGTGTGATACATGTCGAAGGGTGAAGGCAGACCACATGCGGAAACCGGGACTGCTACAACCACTGGGCGTTCCTGACTGGAAGTGGGAGGACGTGAGCATGGATTTCATCGTCGGTTTACCCACCACCTTGCAGAAACATGATTCTGTGTGGGTGATCATCGATCGGCTCACCAAAGTTGCCCATTTCATCCCAGTCAACACCAACTACAACGCCAAGAAGTACGCTGAACTGTACATCTCACGGATCCTATGCTTATACGGCGTACCCCGTACTATCATATCGGATCGGGGCACTTTATTTGTGTCCCGTTTTTGGGAGCAGCTACACGCTGCCTTGGGGACGAAGCTGATCCGTAGTTCAGCCTACCACCCGCAGACGGATGGGCAAACGGAGCGGGTAAATCAAATCTTAGAAGACATGCTACGAGCTTGCGCTATCAACCACGGCAAGAATTGGGATGATCACTTGCCGTTAGCCGAGTTCTCGTACAACAATGGGTACCAAGCCAGCATCAAGATGGCGCCCTAGGAGGCGCTATACGGAAGAAAATGCCGCACACCATTGAACTGGTGTGAGTCTGGCGAAAGGGTTACCTTCGGGATTGACCTTGTCAACAACGCGGAAGAAAAGGTTCGACTGATTCAAGCGAACCTAAAAGCCGCTCAATCCCGACAGAAACAGTATGCGGACCGGAGAAGGCGCCCATTACAATTCGAAGTTGGAGAGCACGTATATCTACGGGTATCTCCAATGAAGGGCGTAAACAGATTTGGGGTGAGAGGAAAGTTGGCACCCCGATTCATCGGTCCATTCCAGATTACCGAAAGGTGTGGATCAGTGGCATACCGGTTGAAATTACCAGAAGCACTTTCCGGTGTGCACGACGTCTTTCATATTTCCCAGCTGAGGAAGTGTCTCAAGCTATCAACTACCGTTCAGCTGGAAGACATTGAAGAACTGCAACCGGATCTCACCTATCGGGAGGAACCGGTGCAGATTATTGATGAAAAGGCCCGAACCACACGCAACCGTACGTTGTGGTTCTACAAGGTTCTATGGAGTAATCACTCCATGGACGAAGCGACATGGGCGAGCGAAGAATTCCTTCGCACTAACTACCCCGACTTTTTCACGTCGCATATCCGGTAATTTTCCACCGTCCTCTCTCTCATTTTCACCTTATAATATTGGGACGAGATTCTTTTAAGGGGGGAGGAATGTAAGGGCCTCAGTTTTTGACACACATTTGCAGTGTTCATCACCACACCACACACCTCATTTGAGGAAGAATGATGAACACAAATGAAGAGCAAGTAACAATTATCAACATGCTCATTAGAGAACAAACTCACACATGGCAAAAGTGGTATTTTCCACATGTGATATAGATGGGCTGGACATATGAAAACTCCTACACTTTACTAAGGATGTCCATGCCAAGTTTCACCCAAATTCAAAACCTGTTTGAGGTCAGTTTGGGTATAGTTAGGAAGAGGGCAGCTTGAAACCATATTCAAATTCAAACTGTTTTTATCCCATGAATTTAAAAGTGGGAGGCATATTCTTACTCAGCAGATTTTTGTGAGCTCACACACCAATTTTCACTCCATTTGGAGTTGATCTTGACATGAGCTAAGTGGGAGGAATTCAAACTTTATTTGAATTTCAAACTGAACTTGTGCTGAAATTCATTCAAACCAAACCTCATTTGAACTTTGATCAATTCAGATGGCTCATGGGTGAATAATTTGAATTGCCAAGGGTAGTATGGGGTTCACTGTTTACAACAGTGATTAGGAGTAAATTTCAGAGGTTAAAATGGGGGGTGGGACCCACATGTCAGCCTCTACTTCAACACAAACCGACTGAAACGCAGCTCCATCGGTTCCCGGGTGCAGTGTGCGCGCGCCACCGAGGGGGCAGCCGGCGCCAGCTCCTGCTGCGCGCCCCAAGCCGGAGACCAGTCGCCGGGCTACTTATCCCCTCCCCGGCGTGCTCCGATCGCCCATTCCCCGAGCTGCCGACATACTCGGCCTGTTCTTCCACTGCAACCGCCACCGCTCGAGCTCACGCTTGATCAAGCCCGATCACTCACGAGCACAGCCTCCTCCACAGCAAAACGGCACTGGGGGATCGTAAGCAACCTCCTAGGCACCATGTTGGCCAGTGAGAAAGCGTCCTCGAGCTGTACCGAGCCGTTTCTCCGGTGAGCCGAGCATCGCCGCCGATCGGGCTCTCGTGGACAGCACAGCACAGCCGTTGTCACGTCCTCTTCTCTACACAAGAAAGGTGCGTGATTGTATGTGGATGGAGTAGCCGAAAGCCGTTTGGCGATTGATCAACCCTCGGCCGAGAATTTCCAAATTTACTCTTGATCAGTTCATAAGGACCGAGCTCACCTTCGGGTGAAATTCGTGCTCTATGCACGAGGGTTGGACGAGCTCGTTACCTAGTAGCTTCTACGCACGATAGCGCCCACGCTCGAACTGGAATTAGAGAAAACCATTGAGAATCGGCCATGATATGGCTGTTTTCCCCGCCGCCATGGCTGAACACCTCGGCTCACCGTCGAGAGCATAGTTGCCGGTATTCCTAGCTTCCACCCAGCCCGGGTTCGTGTTTCCCACGCTCTACTGATGCTCTCCGACCAATTCCCGGTCGATTTGGTGCACGGGAGAGCAGGACCAACCTCACCGGAACCCTAGCAGGTGCTGTCACCGGTGCGCACGGGTTTCCGGTCATCGCCGGCGGCCGGCGACCCCACCATCGAGTCCAGGGGGTCAGTAAACGGGCAGGCGGCGAGTTTCGGGCCGGGGGTGGCCGGGAACACAGTTCCGGCGAGGGTCGCCGGACATCGCCGCCGCCGCGCAGTTGGCGCAAGGAGGGAGACGACGCACTGTGTGCGGGGCCCACAAGCCAGAGTTTAAACTTTTTCCCGAATTTCAGTTTCAGTTCAAACTTCAAATCCTTATAACTTTGGCTAGAAAGCTCCAAATTGAGTGAACCAAATTTTGCTGGATTCAGCTCTCCGAGTACTTTCCAGCAAAATCAAGTTTCACTTCATGAAAACCCTTAATTTTCCAGAATTAATTCCTCAAAGTTTAAACTGTTAGGAATTTTAACTGGAGAATCCTGTGGAGGAAAATCCTGAAATTTTGCTGGGATATTCACCAAAATATCCCTGAACTACCATAAAAATTGCAGATCCATTTGAGCTCATTTGATCCACCTAATGGTGTGATTAGTGAAACTGTTCCAGAGAAAATAGAAAATGTTCAGAAACATTTTCAGAATTTTCTCTGAAATTGTTTAGCTCATATGTTTAGTTAGGAGCTTCCAAATTAAGTGAGACCAACTCCATTATAACCCTCTGAAAATCTAGTTTTCAGAAAGTCATAGTTTGTTTCATGAAAATTCCTAGAACACGCTAAGAGTTCCAATTAAGGTCAAGGACATAATTAATTGTGGAGGGCTCAAATGAGCTTTGCTGCAACTAAAACTTGACCAAGTCTCTGTTTAGGTTGTAACCAAGCCACAGTAAAAGTTTCACAGTCATTAGGTCTGTCTAGCAAGGGTTATAGACTTCACAACTTCAAAGTTAATATAAATGCATTTAAATTGATACATATATTGCTCTTATCATGTAGTCGCTAAGGTCGAGGAGGAACCCGAAGTCCTAGACTTTGTAACTCCGGAGGAGCAGCTAGCCTACGACCAAGAGCAGCAAGGCAAACTCCGGTTTGCATTAACCTTTTTACAAATTTTTATTGTTTTGAGCACATACTTGTTTCCTTTATTCTGTGCATTAGAGTCTTGTTTGGAAGCCCCACTGCATTGCCAAGAGAACCATGGGTTGGGTCTAGGATTGCAAACCCCGTTAGCTACTGAATTGCTAGGATAGAGTAGGATTCGGTACAAGTCGAGTAGTTGGAACTACTCGCGAGAATAGGCTAGAGGCACATTGCTCGGGTAGAGATAGCACATGATACACATGGCAAGAAAATGAGACCGAGCGGAGAGTAAGGGCAGCAGGACTTTGGGGCCTGTGTGCTGTAGCTCCGCTTGTGTCGATTGAGGACCGAGCCGTGTGCGGGCCTGTTGAACAAGCTAGAACAGTACCGAAGACCTACTGGCTATATGGGAACCGGGAAACTGATGTA
Organism: Neostapfia colusana; assembly: GCA_030760725.1. Classification (NCBI taxonomy): domain Eukaryota; kingdom Viridiplantae; phylum Streptophyta; class Magnoliopsida; order Poales; family Poaceae; genus Neostapfia; species Neostapfia colusana. The sequence goes on along the minus strand of JASWHV010000009.1, from coordinate 32,352,424 downwards.
ACTCGGGTAGCCGGTTATTGAGGCATTGCCCGTCGTTCAGAGGGTAGGTTGAGAGCTTGAGGTGTAAATCGGCTGGCAGCACGGAGATGCGCGTGCAGAGACCTCTTGCTCGGGACGATGGGACCGGTTCAATATTTGGCTAACGGGTGAAAGGTAGTCGCGTACGGCGTCCGTGATGGTTGTTGTAGGCAACATCGAGTACGGGCGTACGTGACGGGTTGTTCGGGTAACCCTGCAGGTGTAAATCGATTACAATCGCCGTCCCTCGCGGTCAGTGAGTACCACTTGTTCACTGTACCGTGACGTAGAAAGAACAGGCTAGTTACATGTTAAAATGTTGCTGATTGAAAGCTGGACATTGATTGTTAATGATATGCTGTAGCTTAGAGCTAACTAAAGTTCTTTTCAACTTTGGGCAAAGTACATGAGAGAAATGTGTTTCTTGTTTGATTGCGGCTCTCTCATGTGCCTTAGCGTAAGGTTCTCCACAACCTGCTGCTAAAACTTGAAATTAAGGTTCTACTAATTAGGCGAGTCCCTGCAACTGATTTTTACCTCATGTAACCCATTACCCTCATGTAGAAGTTCCATGTTTAGGTGAGACGGGTCAGACTTGCTGAGCCTTCGTGCTCACTGCTTGTGTTTGAAGCTTTTGCAGGGTTCTATGGGGAAGGGACCCCCGAAGAGGAGACGGAACCCCAGGAGGGGAACCCCGTCGAGTGGGAGTCGTGCACGCCGCAGAGTTAGTGTGCGTGTGTGCTAGCAAGGACACGTTCGAGGGCTGAACGTGCACTTGATGCTTAGTCTACGCCCGCGAGTGTAGACTGAACTTATTTTGATGTAAACATGTTCATAACTTGTTTATGTAATAAAATTTCGCTTCCGCTTTGTACCTTTGACGTGTGTTATACGGTGCTGTGCAACGCAGCACCCCTCAGCGCGATCCTGGCTCGACAGGACCAAGGGGGTCGTGTCAACATAGTTGGCAGAAAACTGGAGAAGATGATCTCAACTTGCTCTGAAATTTTTACAGTGGTCCATAGGTCATACAGAGGTATGGCTTGCAAAATTTCAGACAAAGTTGATGGAAGATGTGGCCTAGGGAATTTTCTTACTATTTGGCTTCTCTGAAATCCTATGGCAATTATAGTGTCTTGTCATGCTCCAAATTTGGTTTTTCAGAAACTTGAGAGTCTCATGAGTACATAGGTCTTGGTTTCACCATTTTTGGAGCTTCCTACACAGAGATATGGCTTTTTCAAACTTGGTTAAAAGTCTGAAAATGTCTCTGTTCCTTTTCCCATTTTTCAGAGACATAGAGGATTCAAACAATATTTGGCCAAGCAAATGGAGTCCAATGCCGCTGAAAATTTTACTGGAGTTCAAGGATTTTTGGAAGAATGTCCTGCCCAAATTTGGGAATTTACCAATAAACAGAACTCTTGTCAAAATTCCAAAAAAATTTCCTTAAATGAATTAATGAGCCAAATACAGGGATTTTCATAAATATTGGGCTGCACCTCTGGATAGTAATATTTGAGAGGAATCCAACAATATTTATTTCACAATTTTTGGACACTCCTACAAAAAGTTATGGCTTTCCAAAGTTTGAACCGAAATGGGAAAATCTAGAAAATGTTTCAATGCCGACAGTGGGTCCCACTCGTCATCCCTAACCTTCAGCATCGCGCCAAACAGAGCAGTGGCGGCTCCCTCCGGCGTGGTCGTCGGAAAGGAACTTCCCAGCCACCTCCGGACCCCCTGCTGGCTCCCCCCCCCCATTTTCCCCCATGCTGAACACGTTGGTGAGGTCGCCGGCGGCTGAAACTCGCCGGAAAACAGGGCGCACCGGCAACAGCAAACCCTAGGGCTCCGGCAAGGTCGTGCACGGTGAATTCTCCACCAAAGGGTCGGTTCTTGGGCTCTAAAGCACCAGGGGATCGTATAGAAGGCCGACATGAAGTATAAACAAGTCAGGGAGAGCTCCAAACCTATCGGCACCATGCGCCCGATATGGTTTAGCGGTATACCCTTGAAAAGAACTCGGATTCCTCGCTCTACACTCAATTTCTCAGTCTAAAATCAATGGAGGAGGTGTGCTAGGCAGTTACGATCCTGTGTGTGAAGTTTGAAACACAACAAACACGATTTGAGGATGAATTTTGCAATTCCTTACCCCAAGGTCAGTTTCTGCCGCCCAGGAGAAAATCTTAAAATTCTCCCTCTGTGACCAATGGCTAGGGCTGAGCTTCGGAGGTGAGCAACTGGACTTGTAGGTGCACCGATGGGGTGGCTTGCTTGGGCGTGATCACTCCTGGTTTGGGCTGGCCACGGCGACCAGTTTAGTTTTTCGGCGTTTACCCGAGAGCTGCAGAATCTTTGCTGTTTTCCGGTGCCAACGAGCGCGGGACCGTGGGGAAAAGTTGCTAGCTGGCTAGAGCACCCTTGGGCGGAGCTTTTTGCTGTGTGGAGCTCAGGCAACGGAGCTACGGTGGAAGGCCATTGATCAGAAGAAGCATAGGCGGCTGTGAGCTACTGTTTTCGGTTCTTGCTCGAGGAAACCACCGAGAGGCACGAGCTAGGGAAGCAAAGTCGTGTGTGGCTTCAGAGTGGAGGATAAGAGCCGGGGAAACCACGCAAGGGAGCAGGAGGTGGCTTCCACGGGGGCTCGGCTGCAGCTCGGTTGCTGCTGCAGCCACTTGGTGGGTTTGAGTGCAACCGATCAACAAATACTTTGGGTGCAAGTTTCCTCCTTTCAATGGCAATTGGGCCCCACTGCTCTTCCCTCTCCAAATATCTCCAATTTTTGGCACAGTGCAACTTCAGCCATGAGGAATAAAAACTCAAAAGCCATTTGGCAAATTGATAAGTTTTTACCTCAATTTCAAATTTGAATTTAAATTTCAATGAAATTCACAAGTCTCTTTCATATACATATCAAAGCACCTCCAAATTAATTTGCCTTCCTCATAATTTGGACCTGAAGAATCCAATTATAGATTCTAACTTTTAATTTGGTGGCTGCAAAGGGGAGATTTACAACCACAGTTTGCATCCTTTATTTAAAAATGACCACCTTTGCATTTCAATGATCATTTGAACTCAAAGGGGGCTTGAATTCATGTGCTTGCTTATGACCATCTTCATGTTTAGAAAAGTTTTTGCAAGTCCCATTTCTTGGATTTAAACTCAACTTTATTCATCACCAAAATTTTCCATTTACATGTTTTGGGACTTTTACATTCCTCCCCCCTTAAAAAGAATCTCGTCCCGAGATTCATGATTAAGAACACTGCAGGGAGGACGACTATCGAACATAAGCCTCTAATAGCTCTGGATGATTGCGTTGTAAATACTCCTCGCTTTCCCATGTAGCTTCGTCGGATGTGTGATTTTCCCATAGCACCTTGAAAAATGGCAGTGTCCGGTTTCTGGTCTCGCGAGTCTTTTCATCAATTATCCGGGTTGGACACTCAACATAAGTAAGGTCTGGCTTTAAATCTGCTGCTCCTTCCCTGAGAATCCATGTTGGAACTTTCAAACACTTACGCAACTGAGATATGTGGAAGACGTTATGAACTCCGGTTGAGGCTGACGGTAACTCCAAATGGTATGCCACGGGTCCACATCTTTCAATGATGACGAAGGGACCAATAAAACGCGGAGCTAATTTTCCTTTTACTCAGAATCGGTGAGCGCCCTTCATAGGAGATACGCAGAGATATACGTGGTCTCCAACTTGAAATTCCAGAGGACGACGTATTCTATCCGCATAGAGTTATTTTTCTGGACTGAGCGGCTTTAAGATTTGCTTGAATAAGCCTTACCTGCTCTTCTGCTTCATTTACGAGATCAATCCTGTAAATAACTCTCTCGTCGGATTCACACCAGTTCAAGGGTGTGCGGCACTTCCGGCCGTAGAGGGCTTCATAAGGTGCCATTTTTATGCTCGTTTGATAACCGTTGTTATACGAGAACTTCCCCAACGGTAAGTGATCATCCCAGCTCTTACCGTGGTGGATGGCACATGCTCTTAGCATATCTTCCAGTATTCGATTGACCCTCTCAGTTTCCCCATCGGTTTGAGGGTGATATGCGGAGCTTCTAAGCAATTTGGTTCCCAGAGATGCATGCAGTTGTTACCAGAAACGAGAAACAAACAGTGCACCACGATCTGAAACTATTGTTCTTGGAACTCCATGCTGACATAAGATTCGTTCAATGTATAACTCCGCATATTTCTTGGCGTTGAATCAAACATTCACCGGTATGAAGTGTGCTGACTTGGTTAACCGGTCAACGATTACCCAAACTGAATCATGCTTCCGAGATGTGAGCGGCAGTCTGACAATAAAATCCATACATCTTCCCACTTCCATGCCGGAATATGAAGGCGCTGCAGCAAACCGGGTTTATTCATGTGATCTGCTTTCACCCTTCGACACGTATCACACTCGGATACGTATTTAGCTATTTCATGCTTCATCCGTATCCACCAAAACTTTTTTCTCAAATCTTGGTACATCTTGTTGATTCCTGGATGAATGGAAAATTTTGATAGATGAGGTTTGTCTAATATTTTCTTACGAAGCTTCATGTCCCTCGGTACGACTATACGGTCCTTGAACCATAGCGTACCATTCTCATCTTTCCGGAAGCACTTAGCTTCTCCTTTTGTCTATTTTCTTCCGGATATGGGCCATGCCCTTATCTTTCTTTTGAGCCTCTACAATTTCATCACGAATTGTAGGAATGAGGGCAAGATTAAATAGCGACCCATAAGGAACCAAGCGCAGGCTCGGTTCTACTTCTTCCATTGCAGCCATGGTTAGGTTATGTATACGTGATTTCCGACTAAGTGCGTCGGCAACCACATTTGCTTTTCCAGGATGGTAATGAATCTCCAGTTAATAATCCTTGATTAACTGTAACCATCTGCGTTGCCTCATATTTAATTCCTTTTGTGTGAAGATGTACTTTAAACTCGTGTGGTCGGTGTAGAGGTGGACTAAGTTTCCAAGCAAATGGTACCTCCACATCTTTAGAGCAAGAACCACAGCAGCTAGCTCAAGATCATGTGTCGGATAATTCTGCTCATGATTCTGAAGCTGTCAGGATCCATATGCGACCACTCGCCCTTCTTGCATAAGCACGCAGCCAAGGCCGATGCCGGATGCATCACAATACACATCAAAAGCCTTAGTTGTATCGGGCTGCGCCAACACCGGGGCTGTTTGTGAGGTGCTTTACCAATGCTTTGAACGACTACTCACATGCTTCACTCCACACATATTTGTTGCCCTTCTTCAAAAGTTTTGTCATCGGTTTAGAGACTTTGGAGAAATTCGGAATGAATCTCCGGTAGTAACCCGCTAAACCGAGAAAACTACGGACTTTATGGACTGATTTCGGTGAACTCCAATTCAGCACTTGGACAATTTTGCTCGGATCAACTGTGATGCCCTCCGCAGAAATAATGTGCCCAAGAAATGGCACTTGGTTGATCCAGCACGCACACTTGTTGAATTTTGCATACAGTTTGTGATCCCGTAGGCGTTGGAGCACAATATGCAGATGTTCGGCGTGTTCTTCCTCCGACTTAGAATAAACCAAGATATCGTCGATGAAGACCACGACGAACTTGTCTAGCTCCGGCATGAATACTGAGTTCATCAAGTACATAAAATGAGCCGGAGAATTAGTGAGTCCGAATGACATGACGGGATACTCATATAATCCGTATCTCGTCGAGAATGCCGTCCTGGGTATGTCTTCCGCCCGGAGTTTTATCTGGTGATACCCGGACCAAAGATCCATCTTTGAGAAAACCTTAGCACCCACTAATTGATCGAAAAGCATATCGATACGTGGTAGTGGATACTTGTTCTTGATAGTTACGGCATTGAGGGGACTATAGTCCAAACATAACCTCAGAGTCTCGTCCTTTTCCTTGACGAACAGCACGGAGGATCCCCACGGTGATGAACTGGGTCGAATGAAGCCTTTGCTTAGCAAATCATTCAGCTTCTCTTTCAGCTCCGCAAGTTCCTTTGGTGCCATTTTATACGGCCTCTGAGATATGGGTGTGGTTCCCGGTGCTAGTTCAATTTTGAACTCCACTTCACGATCGGGCGGCATGCCCGGTAGATCATCGGGAAACACGTCCGGATATTCCTGGACCACTGGAATGTCCTCCAGTTTCTTAGCTTCAACGGTGTGGACAGCAGTGACTTTTGGTGCAACATTTCTCAGAATCAACGTGTGTTGCCCGTGCTTCTTTGAATTCAGCTGCACTGTTCATGAACTAATATCAAAGATAGCTTGGTGATGTGTCAACCAAGCCATTCCCAAGATTATGTCAATCGGCAAGCCTTCCAGGATGATAAGAATAGTAGGATATATCCGCCCATCCAAACATATAGGCGCTCGAGCTACAATCCTGCCCGCTGTCCTACTACCTCCCGGTGAATTAATCTGATATAATGTGGCCAAGGTGGTTGATGGTACTTGGTGCTTAACCACATAATCTTTGCTGGTAAAATCATGTGTAGCACCCGAGTCGAACAACATGAGCGTGGGCTGATCACGTAGGCTAAACATGCCCGCCAACACTGGTTCTCCTACGGGAACGTCTTCTACTGCCATATATATAGTTTATGTTTCCCACTTTCAGTGATGTTCTCCTTGACGAACCATAGAATTTCTTTGCAGCTTGAGATGACATGTGACTGCTGCTTTGCTGGGTCACTTGACACTCCTGAGAAATATGCTCTACATCGCTACGAGTACCGTACGATGCGAGCTCAGGACCTTCATAATATGAAAGTGCTTGATATTCTTGTACACCTTGTTGAAGTGGGGGTGCACAACTACTCATTTGCTGCTGTTGCAGCAGTGGCTGAACCTCCATGGGTGAATATGGACAGTATTGTGGCGGACCGGAATCCGCTCATCCAGGATGGCAGAGGGTGGTGCCGCGTGATGCGACACCCGACAACACACGTCATAAGAACACAATATATTACATGGGAAAAACAACTGAACTGTACAAAGTAGTACAAACTCCAGTTACAAAATATTATTTATCTTACACAGAGGAAGTCTACACTATACAACTCACGCCCGCCTACCTAGCAAAAGTCGGTTGCCCAGCCCTAGGGCAACCCACACTAGCTGCACTCTTCAGCTCAGCGCGGCGTGTACGGCTCCCACTCAGCCGTGGTCCCCGACGGAGGGTAACCCTCGCCGGTGGGCTCGTACTCCGAGTCCGTGGGTGGCTCCTCACCTGAAAAACACTTAAGCAGCAACCGTGAGCACGAAGGCTCAACAAGGCTTAACCGACTCACCTAAGCATGAAACTCTACAAGAGGTGTACCATGACATAGGATAGCAATGTTGCATCAAATGGACACGCCTACAAGTTCATCATTAGTTCATATTTTAGCAACAAGTTAACAGTTCAGGAAGCTGAAATTTAGTAAGCAATATTTGGTGGCAAACATGTAGCAATACAATGTTATATCATATCAGCAGTATTGAATCACCATATTTCATACATTAGTCTACGTCACGACTCAGTGACCAAGTGGTACTCTTCACCGCGAGGGACGGCGAATCGACTCGATATACACCTGCAGGGAAACCCAAAGAGCACGTCACGTACGCCCACCCCTAGAGCTGCAAAGCACGCTCACTCGATGTCGTATGGGACAACCTTTCACCCAACAGCCCAAACGTCGAACCGGTCGCACCGAAACGAGCAGGAGGTTCCCCACACGGAGCATCTCTCTATGCCCGTTGGCAGATATCCACCTTGCTTCCCTCAACCTACACCTATAAATCGGTGTGCTATGCCTCGACGCCTGGAGGTTTAGGCTACATCGGTTTATCGGGGCCCATATATCCGATATGCCTTCGGTACGTTCAAACTTGATCAGCGTGGGCCGCACACGGATCGGTCCTCAATCGACAGGGACAGGGCTGCGCACACAAGACTCCCTCTTGCTGCGCCCTAGCCCCTGCCTAGTCTCATTTTCATTACTAATGTGATCTCACATCACTCAACCGAACCCGTGTGTCCCAAGCCTATCTCGCGAGTAGATTCCAACTACTCGACTTGTACCGAAGCCCTATGAATCTTTAAGCATAGCCTATCTACTTGAGGTCTTAGACGCTACCCTCACTCTTATGGAAAATTTCTGGTCATGCAAGTGGGGTTCCATCCATCCTATACCTAATGCACATTCACACTTCATATGACACATGTAAACAAAGTAAAACTTATAAAAGTTTAATGCAAACCGGGGCTTGCCTTGTTGTTGCTGGTCAGTAGTTAGCTCTTCTTCCGGAAGGAGGAAGTCCAGCACTTCCGGAGTCTCTTCTTCAGTGACTACACGTTTTATGAAATACGACATGTAAATTTAAATGTAATGTGTAAACTTGAATACTTAACTACTAATAACTCTAGCCAGCCCTCCCGTTTGGTTGTGAAATTTTTATTGTGGCTTGGTAGGGTCCTAACCAGAGTCCTGACCAAGTTTCATTTGAAACAAAGTTCCTTTGAGCTTTGTACAATTAAAAGCCCCTTTGGTCAATATTTGAGCCTCTAAGTAATTCCAGGGGTTTTCATGGCTCCAACCATTACTCTCTGGAAACTAGAGTTTATGATGGTTCTAATGGAGTTGGTTTCATGTCATTTGAAGAATTCTACAGAAAGTTATGCCCTACTTAATTAAGATTTGAGAAAAAAAACTGAAAAATGTTTCTGTACATTTTTCTATTTTCTCAGGGCAGTTCTCTTAATCACCCCATTAGGGTAAATAAATTAACTTGGATGAGTCTGAAAATTTTACTGGGATTCAGGGATTTTCCAATGAACCTCTCAGCCAAATTTCAGAATTTTTCATAAAGTAGTTCTCCAGATAAAATTCCCAACATTTTAAATTTTAGGGATTTAATTCTGGAAAACTATTCACTTTCATGAGCTGAATTTGGTATTGCTGGAAAGTACTCAGAATTCTGAGTTCAGCAAAATTTGGTTCATCGAATTTGGAGTTTCCTAGCCAAAGTTCTATTCATTTGAAGTTTGAACTAAAACTGGAAATTCGAATAAAATTTAAACTCTGCGGGTGGGGTCCCCCGGCTACGTGTCAGCTTCTCAGCTAACCCACACCGGAGCCCGCAGAATCACCCACGCAGCCACACAGAATCCCGGTGCCGTAGAAAATCCTGAGCGCTCTTAGCCGCGACTGACACGCGGGGCCCGCAAGGCTTCTTCCACCTCGCGCTCCCGCGGCTCCCCGCCGCCGAGCTCGCCGGAGCTCTCGCCGGAGAGGGGTTCCGGCCCTCGGAACTTGCTGATTCTCGCCGCCTGTGCCTAACTCGACTCGGAGAACACGCTGGTGCCCTCACCGGAGCTTGACAACGGCCGGAACAGGGCTCCTGACGGCAACAGCGGCCGGAAGCTCACTGGCGACGTCGAACTCGGTGTTCCCTACACATTTTCTGATGCTGTTTGCTCGGGGAGCTCCGCTGACACCAGCTGATCACGGATATGGGCACCGATCTCTGTGGAAACAGCTGCGACTACGACCTCACCGGTGACCTAGACCGGAAATCGGCGCCGATGCAAAAAGCTCTAAGAACATCGCCCCTACTCGATGAAACTCGATGATTTCTGATCCCATAGACGCGTGGGCGAGTTTAGATCATATCTTTAGCTCGGCCTAAGGAGTGGTTGCTTACTTGCTCTGAATTTCTGGATTTGTCACGGTTTGGTTCTAAACACCCCGACGCGCTAATCCCTCAAATACTTTGCCGATCGTGCGAGAGAGAGAGCGAGGTCGGTAAGGTTGTGATCAGTACCTCGAGGCGGTTCTTTCTTGTGCTACTCGCCGGGAACGAGAGCGCCTGTGCTGGCCGGACGCCGGCGATCAGTGAGGTCGGCGTTTCTGTGCTCGCGCAGAACCGAGAAAGAAGCTCTGTCGGGGGGGGGGGGGGGTTGTTTGGGAAACAGGAGGAAGGGAGGCGTGGCTGTGCGCTGGCCTTTGAGCCGCGGTTTTGGCACCGTGAGGTGGCCGTCTGCTGCCTCGGTGGCTCGCCGCCGCTCCCCTGCCTTCCGCGCGAAGCCGAGACCCGGCTGCAACAACCGACTGAATACTCGTGTGTGCAGCTGACATGTGGGCCTCCCCTTTTCTTCTTTTTCCAAATTTCTTTTCTGGTTTTTGCTAATTATCCCACCAGCTACTCACAATTTAATGTTATACTTAGCCCCCAAGTTTTGGTTCAAATTTAAGTTCTCCAATTTGAAATTTGGTTGGGCCAATTTGCTTCATATTTGAACTGAATTTCAAATTCAGTTTTGAATTATTGCAAATTTGGCTCCCGGCAAGATGAACTCCAATGGGGATGAAATTTGGTGGGCTAGCTCAGAAAAATGTGCTGAGTTTGAATATGAAGCTAACTTTTGAATTTGAGTAATGAAAGTTGCTGCAATTTGAATTTACATTCAAATTGGCCTTCTTTTCAAATACCTCAAAAAGTGTTGGATTTGCATGAAACTTGGCTTGAACCCTCCCAAGACTTTTTAAGTTCTAGGGGTGAGCTCAACCTCTCATGTTCATGTGTACAAATTCCATTTTGTGAAAACGAAGGCTTTCCCCTCTAATCACTCTTTTGATGGAGGTTACTTGCTCTTCCCACTTTTTCACCATCTATCCACAACAAGAACTGTGGTGTTGTGAGGTGATGAAAAATTTTGCAAGTCCCTTTTCTTGGGCTTTTACATCCCTCCCCCCTTAAAAGAATCTCGTCCCGAGATTACAAAAGAAGAGATAGCAATGTAATAGGGACTTACCCGAGTTGAGACGTCATGAACTCCGGGTAATTTGGGTGAAGGAATTCCTCGCTCTCCCACGTCGCTTATTCGGCGGTGTGGTTGCTCCAGAGTATCTTGTACAACCACAACGTTCTGCTACGCGTGGCTCGGGCCATCAAGAAATGCCACCGGATATTCAGCATATGTCAAATCCTGTTTCAGCTCGCCGATGTCTTCTGTAGGAACAGCAGCCGTATCCTTTATTGCATTGTGCCAATTTTGTCCGAAGCTTCACATCGAGGCCTCGGAAGAAGTAATGACACTTCATCGTTTCGTTATGCACATAAGAGGATGCATATTGTACTAAACGGTTAAATTCCGTAAAAGTACTTCGTAACACTCATGCCTCCTTGTTTGAGTTCATAGAACTCTTCAATTCTGGTTTTGACGATGCCCTCACAGATATGACGTGCACGGAGAGCATCACGAAACTCCGTCCACGTCACATGATGGCCTTCAGTGATCTTAGCAAGATATTCAGACCACCAAGCCCCAGCGGATCCATGAAGTTGCTGAGCGGCAAATAAAGCCTTCTTATATTCATCACACTGAAGCATTCCGAATTTAGATGCAATCACTCGGAGCCAATGATCTGCCTCCAAGGCTTCTTTAGCTTCCGAGAATACCGGTGGATGTCCTTCTAGGAAATCCAGATACATATTCATTGTGAGTATTTGCTGGGAGGTCTCCTGTCGGATGCCCTGCTGCACCAACATCTCAAGAGACTCAGCAATTCTTCCCAACACCTCCGCCAGTCCGGTTGATGATGGCGGTGGTCGTCGCTGTGACGAATCATTTCCATCCCGACCGGAACCACCAACCTCATACCCGGAATGAGTATGATCCATACTGAAAGAGTTAGCAATTTACGGTTAATATCCAAGATGTACTCAACTTGAACTCAAAATTATTAACCGCAAAACATCACATTAAAAGTGCAGCATACGTGAAGGAAACAAGGTTTTTGACAAATCCGAAATATAACCAATGATCGTTGAAGTTTGTCAAACTCTTAAAAAAACAACAAGGAATGATGAAAGTTAACTAATGAATATGTCATGGAACTTAGAGAAGTATAAAAACCTTCATGTCCACAACAAGTCCTAAGTTACATGGGCAATGAGCAATGCTCTGTTCCGTATGACCCTTGGACCTTAATCCCATAATTTGATTATGAAAACGGCAGTTTCATATCTCGAGTTGCATATAAAAGTTATAAATAACTTCAATATCTTTCCAAAGAGTATTTATTTGCCTTCATCTATCTTCTGGATCAGAAGTTGTGATATTTCGAAGTTGAAAGAAATCTGGAACAATTTTGACAGCACCTCCTTTGGAAGTAGCTGTTTTGTCCGCAAGATTTCATACACTTAAACTCCAAATTTGGAGAACCTTTGAACTACAAAGTTATATCACATATCACAAACTTTCCAACGGTGTCTAACATGGACCTTAGAAATTTTTCTACAAGAAGTTATTGTCAAAATACAAAAAATTCCAGAGAGCATTTTTGGTCTGCCCTGTTTCTAGACAGTTACTACTCATCTGAGATTTTCATCCATTTGGAGGGATATTCTGTTCTGGAGTTCTACAGAAAAGTTGTAAAAGACTTCAAAATATTTCTAGAAATGTATCACTCACCTCCATTGGTTCAACCAATCAAAAGTTATGTCCTGTTCAATTTCAACAAAAATTCTGCCGAAAACAGGGGAGTTTGTTTCTAAATGTTTGAGATTAAAACTATACTCCCAATTGACTCTTAGTTCAATATAGGAGTTCATTAACCCCTAATGGAATCCTAGACTCCAAATTTACTCTTTCCTTTGAAAATTTCATTTTTAATGCAGTTAAGAACATATTACGGTACTACGTTTTCTCACCAAATAAAAAATCCTAACTGGCGTTACACCGGCATATACGTCTCAAGGGGTGGCACTAAAACGATCACTCACACACGTTTTCTAAACGCAATGTTCTAATCGTGGTTAAGGTATCTGCAGAAAAACAATCAATAGTGATGCACCCAAAGGTTTTCCATTTCAGGCAGGTCCATATCATAGTAAAAACATACGCCCTGTATCATTGCCATACGGGCCGTCCTTGAGTCAAGTCACGTCTCAAGGTACATGGTCATGTTTTAACACCACACGACGGGGAACTCGAGTAGAGCGCGAACGGGTCGTCACGGTTGGGAATTTTATCAATCCAACAGAAACCACCTAATGCCTCATGACCATTGAGGCACGCCGATGGCGAGCGCTGCGTATGGCCCTTTGAACATTAAACGTTCAAGAGTTGCATACTGTCGTGTTGCTTACCACACGATGGGGTATTCTCACTTTTGCCTAAAGCACGCTGGAGATCAGCGTTTTCATATGCTCTCAGAACCATAGAGAATTTCAGAGACTCATATTAACTACCGTGCCAAGCCCCGGTATACGATTCCATACTATTACTCGTATGGCGAGTTACCGCAATTGATCCGCCTGCGGTAGCGTACCTTACCTCTTACCTGACGTAGGTGCGTCGTTACAGAATTGAAATACTGAATGTAACACACTGTTAGCTTGCCACCATAAGTAACTATGCTAACAATAGTCCTTATGTGGGCATACTACACGTTCCTCACTCGTATACTTCGAAGTTTTTGAAAATAAGCTCTTTTCATGCGTGCTATTCCCAATGCGGCTCTGATACCACGCCTGTGGGGAACCCCTTACGGGATCCACACTCCAGGATACACATTGGGTGGTGCCGTGAGATGCGGCACCCAACAGCATACACGAAAAGACAGTAAAGTACAAAGTCTTTTATTTCTCAAGATAGTGTCATTTACAAAATAATGTACCACGAAGGTATACGCAGCGGAATATACATACACACTTACTCTCGGGCCTAACTAAGCAAAAGAGAAGACGTTCAGCCCACGGACGCTTCTTACTAGCTTCCACAAAGATGAGTGCAGCGGCAGGGTTTCTGGTGAGTCGCTGATGGCTCACCGAACAACCATCTTCATAGCAAATTTTATAACCTGCAAAACACTAATAATGCAACCGTGAGCACGATGGCTCAGCAAGACTTAACCGACACTCCTAACCATGAAACTCTACATGCAGGGATTATTAACATAGGAAAGGTATGATGCAATAACGACACGCCTAAATGTTGATCCTTACTTTCAGGTTTATAACAGCAGATTATTATGCCTTAGGCAGCCCTCACATCAGAAGTCCACAATCAAACAAGAAACGCTTTCCTCCGATGTGGTGATGCCCAAAGAGGAAAATAAACTTTGTGAGCTCTACAACTATAGCATACATGGTTGGCAATACAATGAATTTAAGAACTTCACATCAGCAATGATTCATTTAACCTCATCTGGAAATAATTACTACGTCACAACTCAGTGAACAAGTGGTACTCATATAATCGCGAGGGACGGTGATTGCAATCAGGACACACCCGGAATACACGACACATACACCCGCCTCGAAAGACTCATACAAGAGCTCTTTCTTACGTTGTATGCAGCAACCTTTCACACGTCACTCCAATGCCGAACCAGTTCCGCCGACCAATCAGAAGGGCCACTACACGGAACACGTCGAAGTTGCTCCGCTAGCGGGTTTACACGTCTGACACCAACCCCCAAAGGATGGCCGTATAAGTTTCAACACGAGAGTACCCGAGTTACATCGGTTTCCTGGAGTCCATAATTCCAGTATGCATCCGGTACTGTTCAAACTTGCTCCGCAGGGCGGCATACACATCGGTCCTTAACCGACACAAACAGAGCTATAGCCACACAGGCCCAACGTCCTGCTGCTCCTACTCTCTGCTCAGTCTCATTTTCCATTCCAGAACTTTCATTCTCTAGAATCATACCCCGCTGAACCAACATCCTAAACTCGCGAGTAGCTTCCAACTACCTGACTTGTACCGGATTGTAAGGGCCTCAGTTTTTGACACATATTCCAAGTGTTCATCACCACACACACACCTCATTTGAAGAAAGATGATGAACACATTTGAAGAGCATGTAACCACCATCAACATGCTCATTAGGGAATAAACTCACATATTGCAAAAGTGGTATTTCCCACATGTAATATATAGGGACTGGGCATATGAAAAACTTCTACACATTGCTAGGAATGTCCAGGCCATGTTTCACCCAAATTCAAAACCTTGTGAGGTCATTTTGGGCATAGCTAGAAAGAGGGCAGTTTGAAACTACATTCAAATTCAAACTGTTTTTATCCCATGAATGCAAAAGTGGGAGACATATTCTTACTCAGCACATTTTTGTAAGCTCACACTCCAATTTTCACTCCATTTGGAGTTGATCTTGACATGAGCAAAGTGGGGGAAATTCAAACTTTATTTGAATTTCAAACTGAACATGTGCTGAAATTCATCCAAACCAAACCCAATTTGAATTCCAACCAATTCAAATGGCTCATGGGTGAATAATTTGAATCACCATGGGTATTTTGGGGCTCACTGTTTACAACAGTGATGAGGAGTTAATTTCAGAGATTAAACTTGAGTGTGGGACCCACATGTCATAGAGAGAAGAGGGGAGACTTGCACACAAAGTCACAGCCTTGGTGGGAAATTCCACCGAGCAGCTGCCGGCTGTGCCACCGAGAAGCAACCGGCACCACCAGCTGCTTCTCCCTTCGCGCGCTGGCGCCCAGGGCGGCTTGCTCGCACCTCCACGCGACCGGCACCGCCTCAGCCCGAGCGAAGACCGGCTGGCTTTGTCCCCTCGCATGCGACCCCGAGCAGCGGCAGTTTTTCTCCCCGAAGCTCTCGGTCGATCGGGAAAACCAGCAAACGATCACCCCTTTCCGTCCCTGAGCTGCTAGACAGCACCCTGAGATCGCACTCCACCTCCCTAACGACAAAAACCCCGAGCTCCGACCTCCCTTGCCCGAGAACGATCGCCACAGCGGCGACCTAACCTCAGCCGAAGGTCAGGCGCTCGTGGACAGTGTTCCACATGAGCTTTCACGGTCCAGCAAGAGGGGCAACAGGAGCGCGCAACGACCGTGTTGCTCTCCTCCAAGTTTGGAAGCAAACCGTGAAGAATCCACTGCGAATTTCCAGCTTTTGCTCCGGCGACCATAAACCGAGCTTCCGGTACGGATTCTTCGAATTCTCGCGCTATGATCCTCCTTTGGTTATCAAATCTTGCACATAGGCACTGGACTAGCCGGCGATCAATTTCCTTTCTGCATCCGTGGTATGAAACCGACTAGGAGTGACGAATTTTGAGCTCGATCAAGGGCGCTCCTGGCGGGCACGCTCGGTCACACGGTGCCAACCGACTTGCCGCCATCTTTGAACCCGTTTGACACCTTGTCGAGCTTCCTAGAGGTATACTGATGCTGTAGAACCGATTGTTCGAGGTTTTGGCAGGTTAGAACCCACGGCCGACGGCGCTGAACCTCAACCGAGGCCGCCGCACGTCGCCGGGCTATTTCCAGTCACCGCCAGCTCGAACTGACCCCACAGACGTGCTC
This sequence comes from Neostapfia colusana, assembly GCA_030760725.1. Lineage (NCBI taxonomy): Eukaryota > Viridiplantae > Streptophyta > Magnoliopsida > Poales > Poaceae > Neostapfia > Neostapfia colusana. Next base: position 32,336,020 of record JASWHV010000009.1, on the reverse strand, counting down.
CTCGACGTCGACAATCCACTGGCGGCGAGTTTCAGACCATGTGATGGCCGGCAGCGGCAAGCCGCCGAGCTCCGGGTCTGCTCCGGCGAGGGGAGGCAGCGCGGGCGCGAGGGCGCGTTGGGAAGAAGACGAAGCCAGCTGGCCCACGCGTCAGAGACTTAAAAATTTAAATCGGGATCAGGTGTGGCCGGGATCTGATGTGCTGGCGCGCAAAAACCCTGTGGACCTCAGTGTGCTGTCACCTCCGCGCCCAACAAGTGTCCCCGCGGGCCCCGGCAGATTTAAACTTTTCCCCCAATTTTCAGATTTCCTTCAAACATCAAATCCTCATAACTTTGGCTAGAAAGCTCCAAATAGAGTAACCAAATTTTGTTGGATTCAGCTCTCTGAGCACTTTCCAGCAAATCAAGTTTCACTTTATGAAAAGCCTTAATTCCCCAGAATTAATTCCTCAAAAAGATTTAAACTGTTTGGAATTTTAACTGGAGAATCCTTTGGAGGGAAATTCTGAAATTTTGCTGGTATGTTCACCAAAATATCCCTGAACTACCATAAAAATTTCAGATCCATTTGAGCTCATTTGGTCCACCTAATGGTTTGATTAGTGAAACTGTTCCAGAGAAATTATAAAATGTTCAGAAACATTTTCAGAATTTCCCCTGGAATTATTTAGCTCATATCTTTAGCTAGGAACCTTCAAATTAAGTGAGATCAACTCCATTAGAACCCTCTGAGAATCTAGTTTTCAGAAAGTCATAGTTTGTTTCATGAAAATCCTTAGAACACCTACAAGCCTTCAATTAAGGTCAAGTACATAATTAATTGTGGAGGGCTCAAATGAGCTTTGCTGCAACTAAAAACTTGACCAAGTCTGTGTATAGGTTGTAACCAAGCCACAGTAAAAGTTCACAGTCATTGGGTTTGTCTAGTAAGAGTTATTGACTTCACAAGTTTCAAAACTCAATTCAATTGCATTAAATTAATACATGTATTCCTTATATCATGTAGTCGCTAAGGTCGAGGAGGAACCCGAAGTCCTAGACTTCGTTACTCCGGAGAAGCAGCTAGCCTACGACCAAGAGCAGCAAGGCAAGCTCCGGTTCGCATTAACCTTTTTTTACAAGTTTTTATTGTTTTGAGCACATACTTGAATACCTTATTCTTTGCATTAGAGTCTTGTTTGAAAATCCAATTGCATAGCGAAGAAAACCATGGGTTGGGTTTAGGATTGTAAACCCCGTTAGCTACTGCAAAGCTAAGTTAGGGTAGGATTTGGTACAAGTCAAGTAGTTGGAACTACTCGCGAGCATAGGCTAGAGGCACTCGACTCGGGTAGACATAGCACATGATACACATTGCAAGAAAGATGAGACCGAGCGGAGAGTAAGGGCAGCAGGACTTTGGGGCCTGTGTGCTGTCGCTCCGCTTGTGTCGATTGAGGACCGAGCCGTGTGTGGGCCTGTTGAACAAGCTAGAACAGTACCGAAGACCTACCGGCTATATGGGAACCGGGAAACCGATGTAACTCGGGTAGCTGAGTGTTGAGACATAGCTGGTCGTTCAGAGGGTAGGTTGAGAGCTTGAGGTGTAAATCGGCTGGCGGCACTGAGATGCGCGTGCAGAGACCTCTTGCTCGGGATGATTGGACCGGTTCAACATTTGGCTGACGGGTGAAAGGTGGTTGCGTACGACGTCCGTGATGGTTGTTGTAGGCAACATCGAGTACGGGCGCACGTGACGGGTTGTTCGGGTAACCCTGCAGGTGTAAATCGATTATAATCGCCGTCCCTCGCGGTCAGTGAGTACCAATTGTTCACTGTACCGTGACGTAGAAAGAACAGGCTAGTTACATGTTAAAAATGTTGCTTATTGAAAGATGGACTTGATTGCTAATGTTTTGCTATAGTTTAGAGCTAACTAAAGTTCCTTTCAACTTTGGGCAAAGTACATGAGAGAAATGCGTTTCTTGTTTGATTGCGGCTCTCTCATGTGCCTTAGCGTGAGGTTCTCCACAACCTACTGCTAAAACTTGAAAGTAAGGTTCCACTAAGTAGGCGAGTCCTTGCAACTGATTTTATCCCCTTTACCTATCACCCTCATGTAGAAGTTCCATGATTAGGAGAGACGGGTCAGTCTTGCTGAGCCTTCATGCTCACTTCTTGTGTTTGAAGCTTTTGCAGGGTTCTATGAGAAAGGGACTCCCAAGGAGGAGACGGAACCCCAGGAGGGGAACCCCGTCGAGTAGGAGTTGTGCACGCCGCCGTGTTAGTGTGCGTGTGTGCTAGCAGGGACACGTTCACGGGCTGAACGTGAACTTGATGCGTAGTCTACGCCCGTGAGTGTAGACTGGACTTATTTTGATGTACAAATATTCATAAACGTTATGTAATAAAAGTTTTGCTTCCGCTTTGTACTTTTAATGTGTGTTATCCGGTGCTGTGCAACGCAGCACCCCTCAGCGTGATCCTGGCTCGACAAGACCTTGGGGTCGTGTCACGGATCCTATACAACTTAAGCCTAGCCGAAGCTACATGAAGGTAACCTGTTCTACCCTTTAACTCCAAGGGTTTATGGGTCATGCATCTGGAGTATAAATCACGTTGACCTAATGCACAATACATACTAGACCCATAAAAGTGATACAAAGAAAAATGTAAGTAAAAAGCTGTTAAATGCAAACCGGGGCTTGCCTTATGTTGCTGCAGGTTTATTTCTACTTTTAAGTCAGTAGCTTTGACGAGTAAGGCTTCAGTTTCTGTTTTGAGTCGAATGCCTCGTCGAGCTCCTTCGTCGTTTTTCTACCGATATGAACATGCACAGTTTTACGTTGCGAGTATATGAATTATAAAACAAATGTGTGTTATGACTTAAGAATGATTTAAACCAACTAAGACTCGAGATTTGGGTTCTGGTTATGTGTTGGACAGAGAAAGAGTCATTTTGGATCAATGGAGGTCTTTGGAATAAAGTTCAAAGAAATAGCTATTGGACATAATTGGCAGAAAACTGGAGAAGATAATCTCAACTTGCTCTGAAATTTTTACAGTGGTCCATAGATCATACAGAGGTATGACTTGCAAAATTTCAGACAAAGTTGATGGAAGATGTGGCCTAGGGAATTTTCTTACTATTTGGCTTCTCTGAAATCCTATGGCAATTATAGTGTCTTGTCATGCTCCAAATTTGGTTTTTCAGAAACTTGAGTCTCATTAGTACATAGGACTTGGTTTCACCTTTTTTGGAGCTTCCTACACAGAGATATGGATTTTCCAAACTTGGTTAAAAGTCTGAAAATGTCTCGGTTCATTTTCCCATTTTTCAGAGACATAGAGGATTCAAACAATATTTGGCCAAGCAAATGGAGTCCAATGCCTCTGAAAATTTTACTGGAGTTCAAGGATATTTGGAAGAATGTCCTGCACAAATTTGGCAATTTTCCAATAAACAGAACTCCTGTCAAAATTCCTACAACTTTATCCTTAAATGAAATAATGAGCCAAATCCAGGGATTTTCATAAATATTGGGTTGCACCTCTGGATAGTACTCTTTGAGAGTAATAAAAAAAATTTATTTCACAATTTTTGTACACTTCTACACAAAGTTATGGCTTTCCAAAGTTTGAACTGAAATGGGAAAATCTGGAAAATGTTTAAATGCCGACAGTGGGTCCCACTCGTCATCCCTAACCTTCAGCCTCGCGCCAAATAGAGCAGTGGCGGCTCCCTCCGGTGAGGTCATCGGAAGGTACTTCCCAGCCACCTCCGGACCCCCTGCTCCCCCCCCCTTTTCCACCACGCTGAACACGTTGGTGAGGTCGCCGGCGGCTGAAACTCACCGGAAAACAGGGCGCACCTGCAACAGCAAACCCTAGGGCTCCGGCGAGGTTGTGCACGGTGAATTCTCCACCAAATGGTGAGTTTTTGGGCTCTAAAGCACCAGGGGATCGTATAGAAGACCGACATGAAGTCTAAACAAGCCAGGGAGAGCTCCAAACCTATCGGCACCGTGCGCCCGATATGGTTCAGCGGTATACCCTTGAAAAGAACTCGGATTCCTCGCTCTACACTCAATTTCTCGATCTAAAATCGATGGAGGAGGTGTGCTAGGCAGTTAGGATCCTGTGTGTGAAGTTTGAAACACAACAAACACGATTTGAGGATGAATTTTGCAATTCTTTACCTCAAGGTCAGTTTCTGCTGCCCGGGAGAAAATCTTGAAATTCTCCCTCTGTGACCAATGGCTAGTGCTGAGCTTCGGAGGTGAGCAACTAGACTTTTAGGTGTAGCAATGGGGTGGCTTGCTTGGGCATGATCACTCCTGGTTTGGGCTGGCCACGGCGACCAGTTCGGTTTTTCGGCGTTTACCCGAGAGCTGCAGAATCTTTGCTGTTTTCCGGTGCCAACGAGCGTGGGACCGTGGGGGAAAGTTGCTAGACGGCTAGAGCACCCATGGGCGGAACTTTTTGCTGTGTGGAGCTCAGGCAACCGAGCTACGGTGGAAGGCCAGTGATCGGAAGAAGCATAGGCGGCTGTGAGCTACTGTTTTCGGTTCTTGCTCGAGGAAACCACCCAGAGGCACGAGCTAGGGAAGCAAAGTCGTGTGTGGCTTCAGCGTGGAGGATAAGAGCCGGGGAAACCGCGCAAGGGAGCAGGAGGTGGCTTCCACGGGGGATCAGCTGCAGTTCGGTGGCTGCCGCAGCCACTTCGGTGGGTTTGAGTGCAACCGATCAACAAATCCTTTGGGTGCAAGTTTCCTCCTTTCAATGACAATTGGGCCCCACTGCTCTTCCCTCTCCAAATATCTCCAATTTTTGGCACAGTGCAACTTCAGCCATGAGGAATTCAAACTCAAAATCCATATGGCAAATTGTTAAGTTTTTACCTCAGTTTCAAATTTGAATTCAAATTTCAATGAAATTCACAAGTCTCTTTGATATACATATCAAAGCACCTCCAAATTAATTTGCTTTCCTCATAATTTGGACCTGAAGAATCCAATTATGGATTCAAACTTTTAATTTGGTGGCTGCAAAGGGGAGATTTACAGCCACAGTTTGCATCCTTCATTTAAAAATGACCACCTTTGCATTTAAATGATCATTTGAACTCAAAGGGGACTTGAATTCATGTGCTTGCTTATGACCATCTTCATATGTTTAGAAAAGATTTTGCAAGTCCCATTTCTTGGATTTAAACTCAACTTTATTCATCACTAAAATTTCCCATTTACAAGTTTTGGGAATTTTACACAGAGGTTGTGTGGAAAAGCCAAGAATGGCTTGGTATGCCTCTGTTGTGCATAAAAACAGGAATAAATTCACTTGGTCTTAGTATCTTAGCTATACACTAACTAAATTTTTCCTTAATGATCATAAAAGATGAGCTGAAAGGATTTGAAGGCAACTGAGGAACAAGAACTCCAATGGCTTCAAAACTTTTACAGAAGGTTCTATACTACCTAGGGATTTAGCTTGCCAAAAGCAGCTAATATGGAATACAATTGTGTTTTCCACAATTCCTATAATGCTCTTATGTATTTTTCCCACATACATAAGTATGGAGAACAAGAACAGGGAGATCTAAGGATCAACTTGAGCTGAAAATTTACATATGAGTTCCTGGTCACATGAAAGTAATTTGGTCCAAAATACAGACCTTTTACTTGAGTAGTTCTCCCAGAACAATTCTTTAAGCATTTCTACTCAAAAGAATTAATTCTGAAGTAATGTGCATTTTCATGCCCAATTAAGTCAACTACAATTTCAAATTTGTATCAGAGAGCCTGCCTAAATTCTCCTCTGATTTTTAGAGCTATAACTTGCCTAGAATGGATTTTATAAGTGGCAAACATTTTCTGAAAATGTTTATGGACTCTTATGAACACAGTATTTTGTATTTAGCAAAATCCTACTCAAATGACCTTCAAATGAGCTGAAAATTTGCTATAAGGTCAACAATGTTCTAAATAATATTCTGGAAAAAATTGAGGATTTTTGGAAAATATTCAAATGATTTTTCCAGAATTTAATATTGACTTTCCTAGAGATTTGAGTTCATATTTGGATAGATCTCTGCAAAATGAATCCAACCCATTTGGAATCACTAAAATTGGAGATTTCTACACAGAGATATGATTTTCCAAAGTTTGAACCATCTCTCGAATTATTTTACTACGGGAAATCAGCTGGGTCCACGTATTTAAACCTCAGTCAGTAGAAATGAAGCAACACCGGGTGACACAGTTCCCAGCGCGCCAGCACAGAAGATCCGGGCCACAGCTGATCCCCCATTTAAATTGCACAGCCGCTGACAACTGGGTCCCACGCCCCCTTCTTCTACCTCCGGCTGTTTTCCTGCGCCTGCGCGCTCAGCTCGCCGGAGTAATCTGCAGCTTGCCGGATCGCCGCTGCCGGCCACCGCCCGAGCTGAGACTCGCTGCCAGAGCGTTATCGATGTCGAGGAACATGATAGTGAAGTGTTTTGGGGCTGCCGGTGACCGGAAGATGGCCGGCGACGTGTGGCAGCCTCGGATGAACTTTGGCACCGTCGGCCGGGGTTCCTAGCCCGCCAAAAGCTCGACCACTTAGCTCTACAGCACCAGGGCATGACTAGGAAGCTCGACACAACCTCAAACTAGCTCGGGAACGGCGGTAAAGGGGGTTTCACCGTGCTATCGATTAGTCCCTCCAAGAACACGCTTGGGAAACCTCAAAATGTTCTGCTCCGAGGAGTTTTCATGCTAGGATCGCTAAAGCAAAGATGATCGCCGGCTAGTCCAGAACCTATGTGCAAGATTTGATGACCTATGGCGAATCAGAGAGGGGAAATTTGAAAGTTTCGTACCAAATGCTCGGGTTGAACTCGACGGAGCAGAAACTTCAAATTCGCCGGCTACGCTCCACGGTTGAGAGGGCCCGACCTCCATCACGGGGTCGTGCCGCCTCGCCCGGGGATCGCATTGGGTGGTGCCGTGTTATGCGGCACCCAACAGCACACATATAAGGAACACTGTATTACATAAATCAAAAGCGGAAGCTTACAATTGTTCTTTGTAAATAATTTACATAAAATAGCTACAGCGGAAGTCTATAAACAGCTCACGTCAAATAACTAAGAAGCACTTGAGAAGAGGTCCAGCCCGCGGACTCCTCTCGCTAGCAACACGCAGACAGGGCAGCGGCTGGGTTCTCCAAGTGTGACATGACTCGGAAGTTCCCGAGTCTCACCAGACAACCCTCTTTCTAGCGTTGAAGTTTACCTGCAAAACCACTTATATAGCAAGAGTGAGCACAAAGGCTCAGCAAGACTTAACCATCTCTCCTAAAGCATGCAACTCTATATGAGGGTAACCTAAGACCTAATCCTGTAATTTGCGAAAAGACTCGCCTACGAGTTCATCCTTAACTTTCAGATTTTAGCCATAATAGTAGTGACCTTGCGCCTAGCAACATTGGAACTCCACAATCAAACAAGAAACGCTTCATTCCAATGTTACTTGTCCCAAGGTGAAAAATAACTTTAGTTTGCTCTATCTCTACTTCAAACATGGTTTTCATGCAATTAACAATTATCATAACAGCATTTAAAACTTTGCAAACTATTTCCACACAACTTGATTACTACGTCACAGCGCAGTGAGCAAGCGGTACTCATAACCGCGAGGGACGGTGATTCGAATCAAACACTACCCGAATAACTTGACACATACGCCCGCCTCTGAAGACCCAACTCTGGCGTCCTTCATTACGTCGTATGTGGCAACCTTTCTCAGGACACTAGACTGTAGAACCGGTCACGCCGTCTCGGGCTCATAGGTCTAACGAGACGATGTGGTATGCCTCTACAACCCAGTGAACCTGGTACATCGGTTTCCTGGTTCCCATATATCAGTAAGCATCCGGTACACAACTCAAAACTTGCTCAGCGGGGCTGCACACGCTTCGGTCCTTAACCGACACAGGCAGAGCTACTCGACCAAGACCTCGTCTTGTCGCTGCCTAACCCCGCTGCCCGGTCTCATCTTTAGAAATGTAAACTTTAGTTTGATTCATTCCCCAACCACACTTATGATATTCCGAACTATAACTCGCGAGTAGATTCCAACTACTCGACTTCTACCGGATGTCCTAAACTATTTAGCACGGCATTATTCTACAGCGGTTTCCCTTTCTTCCCTTATATCCAAGGTTCATTTGGTCATGCATTTGGAGTGTAAAACATCCTTGACCTAATGCTCATACAAACTTAGACCCATAGTAGTGAACAAAGTAAAAACTTGAGAAAACAACTTAAATGCAAACCAGGGCTTGCCTTGGTTTTGCAGGTGACTAAAGTCAGATAGTGTGATGTTAGTTGTTGCTGACTTGAAGCTCAATCCCTGCCTTCTTGCTCCTTGATCCAAGCTTAACTTCTCCTTCACTCTTCCATGTTTAAACACTACACGTTATGAACATGAATACATGTTTAATTGTAAAACTTTTTGCTAACAAATGCCAAAGCCAAGTTTAAAACTGGAACTCTGTTCAAGAATTTAAAATGACACTGGGGGTCGTGGTTTGGATGTGTGTTTAAGTACTATCATCAAGTTAGAAGTGAGGTTCATCACTTGGGTGGTGATCACCTACTTGGTTGAACAGAACACTACTGATCCAGGGCTCCAATGGATCTGGAAATTTTCTTGTGAGTTCCTTGTCACAAGAAAGTTCTCTGGACCAAAATTCAGAATATTTCACTAAGTAGATCACCCAGAATAATTCCTTAAGCATCTAAACCAAAAGGAATTAATTTTGAATAAATTTGCACTTTAATGCAAACTCAAGTGAACAATAATTTCATATAAAGCTCAGGGAGTATGCATGAATTTTCCTAGGATTTTTGGGGCTAAGGAATGGCCAGAACTGAATTTCCCAGTTTTGGAAATTTCCTGAAATTGTTTCTGTATCCATTTGAATACAGAAACATGGAATTAGAATTTCCATAAATAATTCAACTCCAAATGGGCTGAAACATTGACAGGAGTTTCCTAACATCCTAAAGAATATTCTGGCAAAATTTGGGGAATTTTGGATGAACCAAACTCCCTCTAGAATTCTTTTGCTGAAAAGCTTTAAAGAATTTTTCAGAATTTTCTATTGGTTTTCATGCGAATTGGGTTACATATTTGGATAGAGTTTTACCTCCGGAATCCAACCCAATTTGAACCACTAAATTTGGAGCTTCCTAGCAAAAGTTATGAGGTTCTAAAGTTTGAACTAAATCTGGAATTCAAAATAAATCGGGGAATTGTTTAAACCCTGACTGCGGGCCACAGGGCCACGTGTCGACCGCTGAAACACGAGTCACACGGGCCACAGAGTATTTCCCGCATTGTCACAGGCAGATCCGCGGCCACAGAAGATCTATTCCCTCGCAACCGAGGCTGACGAGTGGGCCAGCCCCCGTCTTCGTCTTCCTCCAGCCGCCCGCTCTCCCGCGCCGCCGAGCTCGCCGGAGCTCTCGCCGGGAGTGGGTTCCGGTGCTCGGAAATTGCTGGATCTCGCCGCCCCCACGTATTCTCGTGCGAGGAACACGTTGCCGGGCTTATCTCAGCTCGACGATGGCCGGAGACCTAGGTGCGATGGCGACAGCGGCTGTGGCAACTCCGGCGATGTCGCTAGGGCGTTATACTGTACTAAACACGTAGCTGTTTTCGCGTACAGCACCACTGCACCGAGGAGAACACGGAACCAACTGCCGATCTCGCTGAAACTCGCCGGAAGTATGACCTCACCATCGGGCTAGATCAAAATCCGGCGAAAATCAAAAAATTCGATATACAGCGGCTTTACTCGATGGTCCTCGGTGTTTCTTGATCCTATGAACGCGCACGGAGGTCTGGAAGATGTATGCTACGTTGTGTGATGAGCAGTTCGACGCGTGAGACGAATTTGCCGAGTTTCTCCCCTCGGTTATTATCGTATGTCATCAGAAGAAATGAAATTCCGGCGAGCACCGTCCAAGACAGGCAGCCAGAGTTGCGGTGAAGTGAGCAGAGGTATAGGCGAACCTTTTTGCTTTTGCAACTGGAGAGGAGAGGCTCTGTGGTGTCCGGGCGATGGATTTTTGCAACGGCGGCTTCGCACGGTGCCGTGGAGAGAAAATCAGCTCGACGCCGGGGTTCCCGTGGGTTTAGCACCGGTTCCTTGCGTCGGTCACGTTCAGGGAGGACTGGCGACGCTGTGGGGACGTTCAGCGCGGTGTGTAGCGGCGTGGAGCAGCCGGCCGACGTTGAACCGCTCGGGTGCACGCCGCTGGAGGAATAATCGCTCGGGGAGGCAGTATTCGAGTGAGAGAGGGCGCTATCGCTGTGAGGGCCGTATAACCGATGCTGTGGTCGGCAGGAACGATTGAATCAATCTCAACCGAGGCGGTTCCTTCGTGGAGACAGCCGGGAAGCCACCGGTGCGCGCGCGCTGTCGCCGCTGTGCTGCTGTCGCACGCTCGGCAGAGGAAAAACAGAGACCGTGCCCTCTCACAGACCATTGGGCCCCACTGAACATAAGACTTAAGGAGCAAGTCTATATGGCTCAATGGCAAGTGGGTCCACCCCTTCTCCTCCCTAAAAGGTCTTCTAAACTTTGGCACATTGCAAATTCAGCTATGAGGGATCCAAATTCAAAAGTCATTTTGCCATTTGACAATTTATGCCACAGTTTCAAATTTAAATTCAAATTTGGATGGAATTCACAAGTTCCTTTGATATTCATATCAAAGCACCTCCAAATTTGCCTCCTTCACAATTTGAACCTGGAGAGTTTGAATTTGCCCTCTGATCTTTGAGTTGGTCATTGCAAATACAACTTTTTAAACAACAGATTGAATTTCCTCTTTCGAACAATGCCCTTTTTCTTTTTGAAGTGACCCTCTTAATTCAAACTGAATTCAAAGTTTTATTGCACATGCCAACACTTTCATGAGTAAACAAAAGTTTTTGTAAGTCCCATTTCTTGTATTCAAACTCGACTCTATTCATAGCTCAAGTTTTCTATTTACAAGTGTTGGGGACTTTTACAACGGTTTGCTCCAAGACTTGGGTGAGAGCAGCAGCACAGTAGTACGCTCCCGTGGCCGTGTTTGCTCGGGCTTAAAAACCACCGTGGATGGCTGTCCACGTGCAACCGGTCGTCATTTTGAGTTAGGTCATGGCGGTTGAGGTCGTTCACGTGGAAAGGAGGCCAGAGCTTGCAAGCTTTTGGATCAGGGTGGTGAGCAACGGGTGCGCCGCGTTGTGTTGCAGCTCGGAGGCAGTGGCACGAGTGTTTCCCGGTTGCTCCCGAGGAGGTGGCGCTGTGGAGCTCTCGGCTTGTGCCTTTGCTCGCGAGGAGGAGAAACAACGTCGGTTGCTCGGTCGGTGGGGGAAACAGATCACACCTTGAGAAGAGAACTCACACATGGTGCCAGCGCTTGAGAAATTCAACGAGGAGGTGGCTCGGCAACCTCCTCTGTGGCACACGGTGAGAAGCTCCTCGGTGAGTTGAAATAGAGAGCATTTGCTTCCTTTGCAAGTCACAATTTGCTCACTGACATGTGGGTCCCACCCCACATTTTCCTCCCAAAATATCTTCTCAAGTTAATCCTCCAAAATTCCAAAACTCTGAGTTTGAAAGATGGGCTAGAATTTGAATTTGCCAATTTCAGTTTGAATTTGAATAGCAAATTTGAATTTGGTTGGAAGTTGAAAATGCTTCCATTTAGTTCCTTTTTGGAGCTCACCCTAAAATGAAAAGTTTGCCACCTAACCTTTTTCAAAAATTCCCAAACTATATGGCTGCATAAGTCTTCAAATTCTTTAGCCACAAATTGGTGTGAACTTTGAAGTATGAAATCTGATTTTTAAACTTTCATGCAAAGAGGTATTTAAATCCTTATAGGTTCAACACTTTAAAATAAAAATGTGAGCCTCATTTTGGATGATCATCCATGTATCACTTTGCATGAAGAAAATTTCAGCAAGTCCCATTTTTCATGCCTTTGTCACACATATGAATTCCAACCATGGTTTATTAATATGCATTTTTGGGACTTTTACAATTTTCCCCACAATTCCCCTAGGTGGAATTTCCCCCACATTTGAGGGAAATTTTCCCCCAAATTGGCCGCACCAAATAGGGGGGATAAACCCTAATTGCGCACACCCCCCTTGGCCGCAGCCCATTGTAATAGCCCTAACTTTTGTAAAGTTTTATTTCACGTTATGAAACAAAGTGAGGCAAAGAAAGACTATAATTGTGTCACATGAAATGATGAACACACAAATGGACATGTGAGGGAGTTAAAAAAAATTCTCTAGCCCATGCTCAACACATGTTAACCTAAGGGAAAGAATTTCACTCCCAAAACTCTAACTCATGTGCACCTTCTCTATGAGGAGAGTGGAGGAAATTTAAACACAATTTTGATCCTTTTAAAAGGATTCATATTCAGATTGCAAAATACTTGCAAATCAATTCACCAATGCAATTTCCAGGTATTAAGGAGCTTCTGGTCCAAATTGGAATAATTGTGGAGATCATTTGCTATTTATCCAAAGGGATAAATGAGGGCACGTTCAAATTCAAACTTGAATTTGAATTTTGAACCAAACAATCTCAATTTCAAAATATGGTTTCAGATTTGAGTTCCTCGTAATTCTTTTGACCTATCCTCCAAGTTTGATCAAATTTGGAGCTCATTTGCTATTTTAAATCAAAATGGGGGATAAGAGGGAGAATTGTGGCTGGGTGGACTCTACTGGACAGAGACTCAATGGAATGTCTCACGCTGTGCTCTGTTTCTCCTCACCGAGAGCCGACACCTCCTGCTCACCGGCGCCCACCACCTTTCCACCGTGTCAGCTCCTGCTCTGTGGCTGAGGACACCGAGTGAAGTCTTTAGCACGTTGCTTTATGCACGTGAGCCACCACTTTCCCCTACACAGCTTCCTCAGTCCCGAAAACAGCACACACGCCACTGCTCTCTGGTCCCCGGCGCCCGAGCTCTACACTCGTCATCGTGCCCGACGTTTTACACGAAAAAGGAGTGCCCTCAGGTGTGCAAACCGACCGTGCAAACCGTTCCTCTTTTCATGCATCACCGTGGATGAATTTTACCGTTCTTTGCTTCGGTATGCCTAGAACCGAGCCTCACCAATCTTCAAAATTCGTCGTAATCAATCAACCAAAGCTTGTGCCGAGCTATAAACATGTTCTAGACTTTTATATGCACCTCTAGGATCAAAAACCATCAAAAATCATCAAGATTTGGCGCTGTTCTTCGAGAATTTTGGGCCGGCACCGATTTTCGCCCTAGTCGCTGATGAGTTCCTATTTGCAGCCACTTTTGAGCTGATTTGAGCTCATGCCGGTGATGAGATATCCCCCACGGTGCTTTAGAGCCAAGAACCGACCATTTGGTGGAAATTCACCGTGCATGACCTCGCCGGAGCCCTAGGGCTTGCTGTTGCCGGTGCGCCCTGTTTTCTGGCGAGTTTCAGCCGCCGGCAACCTCACGAACAGGTTCAGCGTGGGGGAAAATGGGGGGGGGGGGCGGCCAGCAGGGGGACTGGAGGTGGAAGGTAAGGTCCTTTCCTGCAACCCTCACCGGAGGGAGCCGCCACTGCCCTGTTTGGCGCAAGGCTGAAGGTTAGGGATGACAGGTGGGGCCTATGGGCAGTGTTTAAACTTTTCCAAATTTTCCTAATTCAGTTCAAACTTTGTAGAGCCATAACTTTGTGTATAAACCTCCACAAATTGTGACATAAATTTTGTTGGATTCCTCTCAAAGAGTACTATCCATAGGTGTAGCCCAATATTTATGAAAATCCCTGTGTTTGGCTCATCAATTCATTTAAAGAAAATATTGTAGGAATTTTTACAGGAGTTCTGTTTGTTGGAAAATTCCCAAATTTGGGAAGGACATTCTTCTGAAAATCCTTGAACTCTAGTAAAAATTTCAGAGGCATTGGACTTCATTTGCTTGTCCAAATGTTGATTCAATCTTGTATGTCTCTGAAAATTAGGAAAAACAACAGAAAGATTTTACAGCTTTTAGCTCCAACTTCTAAATTCCATATCTCTGTAAAGGAAGCTCCAGAAATGGTGAAACCAAGTTCTATGGACTCATGAGACTCCCAAGTTTCCGATAAACCAAATTTGGAGCATGACCAGACAATATAATTGCCATAGGATTTCAGAGAAGCCAAATAGTAAGAAAATTCCCTAGGCCACATCAACTTTGTCTGAAATTTTTTAAGCCATACCTCTGTATGATATATGAACCACTGTAAAAATTTCAGAGCAAGTTGAGATCATCTTCTCCAGTTTTCTGCCAATTATGTCCAGCTTCATATTTATGTCCAATAGCTATTTGTTTGAACTTTATTCCAAAGACCTCCATTGATCCAAAATGATTCTTTCTCTGTCCAACACATAACCAGAACCCAAATCTCGAGTCATAGTTGGTCTAAATCATTCTTAAGTCATAAAACACATTTGTTTTATAATTCATATACTGGCAACATAAAACTGTGCATATTCATGTCGATAGGAAATACGACGAAGGAGTTCGACGAAGAACTCAACTCGGAGCAAAAAGTTGAAGCCTTACCCGTCACAAAGCTATTGAATTAAAAGTAGAAATAAACCTGCAGCAACATAAGGCAAGCCCCGGTTTGCATTTAACAGCTTTTTAGTTACATTTTACTTTGTATTACTTCTATTGGTCTAGTATGAATTGTGCATTAGGTCAAGGTGATTGATACTCCAAATGCATGACCCACAAACCCTTGGAGTTAAAGGGTAGAATAGGATACCTTCGTGTAGATTCTGCTAGGCTTAAGTTGTATAGGATCCGGTACAAGTCGGGTAGTTGGAAGCTACTCGCGAGTTTAGGATGTTGGTTCAGCGGGGTATGATTCCAGAGAATGGAAGTTCTGGAAAAGAAAATGAGACCGAGCAGAGAGTAGGAGCAGAAGGACGTTGGGCCTGTGTGGCTGTAGCTCTATTTGTGTTGGTTAAGGACCGATGCGTATGCCGTCCTGCTGAGCAAGTTTGAACAGTACCGGATGCATACTGGAATTATGGGGTCCAGCAAACCGATGTAACTCGGGTACTCTCGTGTCGAAACTTATACGGCTGTCCTTTGGGGGTTGGTCTCAGAGGTGTAAACCCACTAGCGGAGCAACTTCGACATGTCCCGGGTAGTGGCCCATCTGATGGGTTGGCGGAACTGGTTCGGCATTGGAGTGACGGGTGAAAGGTTGCTGCATACAACGTAAGATAGAGCTCGTATGAGTCTTTCGAGGCGGGTGTATGTGTCGTGTATTCAGGGTGTGTCCTGGTTCGAATCACCGTCCCTGGCGGTTATATGAGTACCACTTGTTCACTGTGTTGTGACATAGTAACAACTTCCAGATGAATTGAAATGAATCATTGCTGTCATTAAGTTCTTAAGTTCATTGTATTGCCAACCATGTATGTTACAGTTGTAGAGCTCACTAAGTTTATATTTCACTTTGGGCACCACCACGTCGGAGGAAAGCGTTTCTTGTTTGATTGTGGACTTCCGATGTGAGGGCTGCCTAAGGCATAATAATCTGCTGCTATTAAACTGAAAGTAAGGATTAACATGTAGGTGTGTCTTTATTGCATCTTCCTTTTCCTATGTTAGTAATCGCTGCATGTAGAGTTTCATGGTTAGGAGTGTCGGTTAAGTCTTGTTGAGGCATCGTGCTCACGGTTGCATTATTAGTGTTTTGCAGGTTATAAAATTTGCTATGAAGATTATTGTTCGGTGATCCATCAGAGACTCACCGGAAACCCTGCCGCTGCATTCATCTTTGTGGAAGCTAGTAAGAAGCGTCCGCGGGCTGGACGTCTTCCCTTTTGCATAGTTAGGACCGATTGTAAGTGTGTATGTATATTCCGCTGCGTGTACCCTCGTGGTACAACTCTTTGTAAATGTCACTATCTTGAGAAATAAAAGACTTTTTACTTTATTGTTCTTTTCGTGTATGCTGTTGGGTGCCGCATCGCACGGCACCACCCAATGTGTATCCTGGAGTGTGGATCCCGGAAGGGATTCCCCACAGGCGTGGTACCAGAGCCGCACTGGGAATAGCACGCATGAAAAGAGCTTATTTTTGAAAACTTAGAAGTATATGAGTGAGGAACGTGTAGTATGCCCACATAAGGACTATTGTTAGCATAGTTACTTAAGGTGGCAAGATAACAGTGTGTTACATTCAGTATTACAATTCTGTAACGACGCACCTACGTGGAGGTAAGCATGGTAAGGAACGCCACCGAAAGCGGATCAATTTCGGTTAGCTCTCCCTGACGAGGAAAGTGGTTCAGGGCATAGGTCTCACAGCTTGGTGTGAGACGTCAATATGAAGCTCTTGAACTCTTAATGTTCCTGAGTTCATATGAAACGCTGGTCCCTAGCATGCATTAGGCAAGAAAGTGGAAACCCCATCGTGTGGTCGGTAACACGATAGTGTGTTCTTCTAGAAATAGCCTAGGAGGACATACGCAGCGCTTGCCATCGGCGTGCCCTGCAGGGCAGTAGGTGGTATCCGTTGGGTTGATATCATTCCCAACTGTGACGACCCATTCGCGCTCTACTCGGGTTCCCCGTCGTGTGGTGTGAAAACGCGACCATGTACCTTGAGACGTGGCTTGACTCAAGGACGGACCGTATGGCAATGATACGGGGCGTATGTTTTTACTATGATATGGAGCTGCCTGCAATGACAAACCTTTGTGTGCATCATTATTGATTGTTCTTCTGCAGGTACCTTTATCACGAGTAGAACATTGCGTTTAGAAAACATTTGTGAGTGATCGTTTTAGTGCCACCCCTTGAGACGTATATGCCAGTATGACGCCGGTTAGGATTTTCGATTTGGTGAGGCAACGTAGTACCGTAATATGTTGTTAACTGCCTGAAAAAGAAAGTTTTCAAAGAAAAGAGTAATTTTTGAGTCTAGGATTCCATTAGGGGTTAATGAACTCCTATATTGAACTAAGGGTCAATTGGGAGTATAGTTTTTATCTCAAATATTTAGAAACAAACTCCCCTGTTTTCGGCAGAATTTTTGCTGAAATTGAACTAGGCATAACTTTTGATTCGTTGAACCAATGGAGGTGATGGATACGTTTCTGGAAAGGTTTTTTAGTCTTCTACAATGTTTCTGTAGAACTCCAGAACAGAATCCCCCTCCAAATAGATGAGTGTTAACTGTCCAGAAACAGGGCAGACCAAAATGCTCTCTGGAATTTTCTGTATTTCAACCATAACTTCTTTTAGAAAAATCTCTAAGTGTCATAAGACACCGTTGGAAAGTTTGTGATACGTGCTACGACTTTGTAGTTCAAAGTTTCTACAGATTTGGTGTAGAACTTTATGAAATCTTCCGGACAAAACAGACACTTTCAGAGGAGGTGCTGTCAAAATTGTTCCAGATTTCTGTCAACTTTGAAAGATCACAACTCCTGATCCAGGATTGATATGAAGGCAAATAAATACTCGTTGGAAAGATATTGAAGTTACAGATAACTTTGATATTCACCTTGAGACATGAAACTGCCATTTTCATAATCAAATTCTGGGAATTAGGTCAAATGGTCAATCTGAACCGAGCATTGTTCATTGCCCATGTAACTTGAGACGTTGTGGACATGAAGGTTTTTATACTTCTCTAAGTTCCATGACATATTCATTAGTTATTTTTCATCATTCCTTGCTGTTGATTTAAGTGTTTGACAAACTTGAACAATCATTGGTCATATTTCAGAATTGTCAAAAACCTTGTTTCCTTTATCTATGCTGCACAGTTGATGTGATGCTTTTGCGGTTAATAATTTCGAGTTAAAGCTGAGTACACTCTTGGATATTAACCGTAAATTGCTCACTCTTGCAGTATGGATCATACTCATTCCGGGTATGAAGTTGGTGGTTCCAGTCGTGGTGGAAATGATTCGTCGCAGCGACGATCACCGCCATCATCAACCGGACTGGCGGAGGTGTTGGGAGGAATGGCTGAGTCTCTTGAGATGTTGGTGCAGTAAGGCATCCGACAAGAGACCTCACAGCAAAACCCCACACTGAATACTTATTTGGATTTTCTAGCAAGACAACCACCGGTATTCTCTGAAGCTAAAGAAGCCTTGGAGGCAGATCATAGGCTCCGAGTGATTGAATCTAAATTGGGAATGCTCCTGTGTGATGAATATGAGAAGGCTTTATTTGCCGCTCAGCAACTTCATGGATCCGCTGGGGCTTGGTGGTCTGAATATCTTGCTAAGATCGCTGAAGGCCATCGTGTGACGTGGACGGAGTTTCATGATGCTTTCCGTGCACGTCATATCTGTGAGGGCATCGTGAAAACCAGAATTGAAGAGTTCTATGAACTCAAACAAGGAGGCATGAGTGTTATGAAGTACTTCACGGAATTTAACCGTTTAGTACAATATGCATCCGCTTATGTGCATAACGACACGATGAAGTGTCATTACTTCTTCCGAGGCCTCGATGTGAAGCTTTGGACAAAAGTGGCACAATGCAATAAAGGGAATTATAGCGAGTTAGTCAATGCCCCTATGATTCAAGATATAGCTGAACTCGAGCATAAAGAAAGTAAGAGGAAGAGAAAATTATCACTGACAAGTACAGGTGATTATCATCAAGAACAACCGGTGATATATTGCTTACCATACGGTGTGGAGATTCAGTCCTTTGACGGACCACCTAAGATGCAATACTGTCCATATTCACCCATGGAGGTTCAGCCACTGCTGCAACAGCAGCAAATGAGTAGTTGTGCACCCCCACTTCAACAAGGTGTACAAGAATATCAACCACCTCCATATTATGAAGATCCTGAGCTCGCATCGTATGGTACTCGTAGCGATGTAGAGCATATTCCTCAGGAGTTTCCTGTGACCAAGCCGAGCAGCAGTAACATATCATCGCAAGACACAAAGAAATTCCATGGTCAGCCAAGGAGGACAGCACTGAAAGTGGGAAATGTAAACTATATGTCAGTTGAAGATGTTCCCGTAGGAGAACCCGTGTTTGCGGGTATGTTCAGCCTACGTGGTCAGCCCACGTTTGTGTTGTTTGACTCGAGGGCTACACATGATTTTATCAGCAAATATTATGTGGTTAAGCACCAAATACCCTCAACTACCTTGGCTGCATCTTATCAGATTAATTCACCGGGAGGTAGTAGGACAGCGGGCAGAATTGTTGCTCGAGCGCCTATATGTTTGGATGGGCGGATATATCCTACTACTCTTATCATCCTGGAAGGCTTGCGGATTGACATCATTTTGGGAATGGCTTGGTTGACACATTACCATGCTATCTTTGATATTAGTTCACGAACAGTGCAGCTGAATTCAAAAGAAGCACGGGCAACACACGTTGATTCTGAGAAATGTTGCACCGAAAGTCACTGCTGTTCACACCGTTGAAGCTAAGATACTGGAGGACATTCTAGTGGTCCGGGAATATCCGGACGTTTTTCCTGATGATCTATCGGGCATGCCGCTTGAACGTGAAGTGGAGTTCAAAATTGAACTAGCACCGGGAACCACACCCATATCTCAGAGGCCGTATAAAATGGCACCGAAGGAACTCGCGGAGCTGAAGGAGCAGCTGAATGATTTGTTAAGCAAAGGCTTCATTCGACCCAGTTCATCACCATGGGGATGCTCCGCGCTGTTTGTCAAGAAAAAGGATGAGACTCTGAGGTTATGTGTGGATTATCGTCCGCTCAATGCCGTGATGATCAAGAACAAGTATCCACTACCACGTATCGATATGCTTTTCGATCAACTAGTGGGTACTAAGGTTTTCTTGAAGATGGATCGTCGGTCCGGATATCATTTAGATAAAAATCCGGGCGGAAGACATACCCAAGACGACATTCTCGACAAGATACGGGGTTATACGAGTATCTCGTCATGTCATTCAGACTCACTAATGTGCCGGCTCATTTTATGTACTTTATGAATTCAGTCTTCATGCCGGAGCTGGACAAGTTCGTCGTGGTCTTCATTGACGATATCTTGGTATATTCTAAGTCAGAGGAAGAACACGCCGAGCATCTGCATATTGTGCTCCAACGCCTACGGGATCACAAACTATATGTAAAATTCAGCAAGTGCGAGTTCTGGATCAATCAAGTGCCATTTCATGGGCACATTATTTCTGCGGATGGCATCGCAGTTGATCCGAGCAAGATCGTCCAAGTGCTGAATTGGAGTTCACGAAATCAGTCCACGAAGTCCGTAGTTTTCTCAGTTCAGCGGGTTACTACCGGAGATTCATTCCGAATTTCTCCATGGTCTCTAAACCGATGACGGAACTTCTGAAGAAAGGCAAGAAATATGTGTGGAGTGAAGCATGTGAGGAGGCGTTCAAGGCATTGGTAAAGCACCTCACAACAGCCCCCGTGTTGGCGCAGCCCGATACAACTAAGGCTTTTGATGTTTATTGCGATGTATCTAGCATCGGTCTTGGCTGCGTTCTTATGCAAGAAGGGCGAGTGGTCACGTGTGGATCCAGGCAGCTTCGGAATCATGAGCAGAATTATCCGACACATGATCTCGAGCTAGCTGCTGTGGTTCTTGCTCTAAAAATGTGGAGGCACTATTTGCTTGGAAACTTAGTCCACCTCTACACCGACCACAAAAGTTTGAAATATATCTTCACACAAAAGGAATTAAATATGAGGCAGCGAAGATGGTTAGAGTTAATGAAGGATTATGAACTAGAGATTCATTACCATCCTGGGAAAGCGAATGTGGTTGCCGAAGCACTTAGTCAGAAATCACATGTGCATAATCTAACCATGGCTGCAATGGAAGAAGAAGAACCGAGCCTGCGCTTGGTTCCCTATGGGTCATTGTTTAACCTTGCCCTCATTCCTACAATTCGTGATGAAATTGTAGAGGCTCAAAAGAAAGATAAGGGCATGGCCCATATCCAGAAGACAATAGACAAAGGAGAAGCTAAGTGCTTCCGGAAAGATGAGAATGGTACGCTATGGTTCAAAAACCTTATAGTCGTACCCTGTGACATGAAGCTTCGGAAGAAAATATTAGACGAAGCTCATTTATCAAAATTTTCCATTCATCCTGGCAGCAGCAAGATGTACCAGGACTTGAAATCTAAGTTCTGGTGGACGTGGATGAAAAGATAGATTGCAAAGTACGTATCCGAGTGTGATACATGTCGGCGGGTTAAAGCCGACCATATGAGGAAAGCCGGACCACTTCAACCGCTGAAAGTTCCAGCATGGAAGTGGGAAGACATAAGTATGGACTTCATCGTCGGTTTACCCATGACCAGAAACAAGAATGATTCTATTTGGGTAATCGTCGATCGTTTGACCAAGACAGCTCATTTTTATTCCAGTCCATACTAAATATGTGGCAAAGAAGTATGTGGAGCTGTTCATCTCAAGAATCGTGTGTTTACACGGGGTTCCCCGCACCATCATTTCTGATCAAGGTGCGTTATTCATATCCAGATTTTGGGAGCAACTGCATGCTTCCTTGGGAACCAAACTAATTTGGAGTTCAGCGTATCATCCTCAAACTGATGGTCAAACGGAGAGGGTAAATCAGATTCCGGAGGATATGCTACGGGCATGTGTCATCAATCGCGGGAAGAATTGGGATGACCATCTACCGTTAGCAGAATTCTCATATAATAACGGTTATCAATCTAGCATCCAGATGGCCCCGTATGAAGCTCTTTATGGCCGGAAGTGCCGCACACCACTGAATTGGTGTGAGTCCAGCGAAAGGGTAGTCTACGGGATTGATCGTGTGAATGAAGCCGAGGAACGAGTGCGAGTGATTCAAGACAACTTAAAGGCTGCTCAATCTCGGCAGAAGAGCTATGCAGACAAAAGACGTCGACCTCTCCACTTCGACATCGGGGACCACGTGTATCTTCATGTATCTCCGATGAAAGGGATTCATCATTTCGGAGTGAAGGGAAAGCTCGCTCCGCGATTCATTGGGCCGTTTGCCGTTGTTGAAATATGTGGACCCGTAGCTTATCGGCTGGAGTTACCGACGTCACTTTCGGGTATTCACAATGTTTTCCACGTCTCACAGCTGTGGAAATGTCTTAAGTACCCAACCGCAGTTCATATGGAGAACATTGAGGATCTTCAACCGGATCTCACTTATTCTGAGTACCCGATACAGATTATCAATGAGAAGACTCGTGACACAAGAAATCGGACATTGCGATTTTACAAAGTCCTGTGGAGCAACCACACCGCTGATGAGGCCACGTGGGAAAGCGAGAATTTTCTCCGTTTAAATTTCCCCGACTTGTTTGTACCATATGTCCAGTAGTTTTTCTTCCTTCCTCTTTCTTTTATAATCCCGGGACGAGATTCTTGTAAGGGGGGGTGGATTGTAATAGCCCTAACTTTTGTAAAGTTTTATTTCACATTCTGAAACAAAGTGAGGCAAAGAAAGACTATAATTGTGTCACATGAAATAATGAATACATAAATGGACATGTGAGGGAGCTAAAAAAAATTCTCTAGCCCATGCTGAATACATGTTAACCTAAGGGAAAGAATTTCACTCCCAAAACTCTAACTCATGTGCACCTTCTCTATGAGGACAGTGGATGAAATTTAAACACAATTTTGATCCTTTTAAAAGGATTCATATTCAGATTGCCAAATACATGCAAATAAATTCATCAATGCAATTTCCAGGTAATAAGGAGCGTCTGGTCCAAATTGGAATAATTGTGGAGAACATTAGCTATTTATCCAAAGGGATAAATGAGGCACGTTCAAATTCAAACTTGAATTTGAATTTTGAACCAAACAAACTCAATTTCAAAATCTTTTTTCAGATTTGAGTTCCTCATAATTCTTTTGACCTATCCTCCAAGTTTGATCAAATATGGAGCTCATTTGCTATTTTAAATCGAAATGGGGGATAAGAGGGAGAATTGTGGCTGGGTGGACCCCACTGGACAGAGACTCAATGGAATGTCTCACGCTGTGCTCTGTTTCGCCTCACCGAGAGCTGACACCTCCTGCTCGCCGGTGCCCACCACCTTTCTACCGTGCCAGCTCCTGCTCTGTGGCTGAGGATGCCAAGTGAAGTCCTCAGCACGTTGCTTTACCCACGTGAGCCACCACTTTCCCCTACACAGCTTCGCTCAGTCCCAAAAACAGCACACACGCCGCTGCTCTCTGGTCCCCGGCGCCCGAGCTCTACACTCGTCATCATGCCTGACGTTCTACACGAAAAAGGAGCGCCCTCAGGTGTGCGAACCGACTGTGCAAACCGTTCCTCTTTTCATGCATCACCGTGGATGAATTTTACTGTTCTTTGCTTCGGTATGCGTAGAACCGAGCCTCACCAATCTTCAAAATTCGTCGTAATCACTCAACCAAAGCTTGTGCCGAGCTAGAAACATGTTTTATACTTTCCTATGCTCCTCTAGGATCAAAAACCATCAAAAATCATCAAGATTTGGCGCTGTTCTTCGAGAATTTCAGGCCGGCACCAATTTTCGCCCTAGGTCGCCGATGAGTTCCTATTTGCAGCCATTTTTGAGCCGATTTGAGCTTATGCCGGTGATGAGGGACCCCCACGGTGCTTTAGAGCCCAAGAACCGACCATTTGGTGGAGAATTCACCGTGCACAACCTCGCCGGAGCCCTAGGGCTTGCTGTTGCCGGTGCGCCCTGTTTTCCGGCGAGTTTCAGCCGTCGGCGACCTCACCAACAGGTTCAGTGTGGCGTAAAATGGGGGGGGGGCAGCAGGGGCACTGGAGGTGGCCGGGAAGGTCCTTTCCAGCGACCCTCGCCAGAGGGAGCCGCCACTGCCCTGTTTGGCGTGAGGCTGAAGGTTAGGGATGACAGGTGGGGCCCACGGGCAGTGTTTAAACTTTTCCAGAATTTCCTAATTCGGCAAACTTTGGAGAGCCATAACTTTGTGTAGGAACCTCCAAAAATTGTGAAATAAATTTTGTTGGATTCCTCTCATAGAGTACTATCTAGACATGTATCCCAATATTTATTAAAATCCCTGGATTTGGCTCATTAATTCATTTTAAGTAAATCTTGTAGGAATTTTTACAGTTCTGTTTATTGGAAAATTCCCAAATTTGGGCAGGACGCTGTTCCAAGAATCCTTGAACTCCACTAAAAACTTCAGAGGCATTGGATTTCATTTGCTTGGCCAAATGTTGATTCAATCTTGTATATCTCTGAAAATTAGGAAAAACAACAGAATGATTTTTCAGCTTTTAGCTCCAACTTCTAAATTCCGTATCTCTGTGTAGGGTGCTCCAAAATGGTTAAACCAAGTCCTATGGACTCATGAGACTCCCAAGTTTCTGAAAAACCAAATTTGGAGCATGACCAGACACTATAATTGCCATAGGATTTCAGAGAATCCAAATAGTAAGAAAATTCCCTAGGCCACATCTTCCATCAACTTTGTCTGAAATTTTGCAAGCCATACCTATGTATGATCTATGGACCACTGGAATCCAAATATGCAATTTGATTCTTGTGTTAGCTGCTGCAAACAAGAGTTTGAACACAACAGTTTTGAATCACCATTATGTCCTCCCCTCATTTCAAATTTGTGTTGGACATTTAGTTCAACTCTGATTTTTAACACTTTCCATTGCACCTGAGCTCTTCAATTCTGTGGTTTTACTCCACATGAGGTCCAAATATGCAGTAACCCTAAGTTAGTTTTTAAAAGAATCCCTCATGTGTTATCATATGTGTAAAAAGTTTGAACCAGCCCCCTTTTTCATACACATGACACCAATCTTAGTGCAAACTCAAGTTTTCTTTGTATTCACATATTTGGGACCTTTACAGTAGTTAATATGAGTCTCTGAACCTCTCAATGGTTCTGAGAACATATGGAAACGCTGTTCTCCAGCGTGCTTTAGGCAAAAGTGAGAATACCCCATCGTGTGGTAAGCAACACGATAGTATGCAACTCTTGAACGTTCAATGTTCAAAGGGCCATAAGCAGCGCTCGCCATCGGCGTGCCTCAACGGTCATGAGGCAGTAGGTGGTATCCGTTGGGTTGATAAAATTACCAAACGTGACGACCCGTTCGCGCTCTACTCGGGTTCCCCGTCGTGTGCTGTGAAAACACGAACATGTACCTTGAGACATGGCTTGACTCAAGGACGATCGGTTTGGCAATGATACGGACCATATGTTTTTACTATGATATGGAACTGCCTGCAATGTTTAAAACCTTTGTGTGCACCATTATTGGGTGTTCTTCTGCAGGTACATTAACCACGTTAGTGCATGACGTGTAGAAACCGTTTGTGAGTGACGTTCTTAGTTCCACCATTTGACACGTATATGCCGGAATACCGGTTTAGGATTTTTCTTTGGTGAAAAAACGTAGTACCGAGACTGCATAAAAGTATATTTTCGAAGAAAAGAGTTAAAATGAAGTTTAGGTTTTCATTTAGAGATTATTAAACTCCTATGTTGAACTAAGAGTCAATTGGGAGTATAGATTCAATCTCAAAAACTTAGGAACAATCTCCCCTGTTTTCGGCAGAAATGTTGCTGAACTTGAACAGGGCATAACATAAGATTGGTTGAAGAAATGGAGGTGTGGGATACCATTCTGGAAAGGTTTTGAAGTCCTCTACAACTTTTCTGTAGAGCTCCAGAATAAAAGCTCCCTCCAAAGGGATGAAAATCTCAGATGAGTAGGTACTGTCAAGAAACAGGGCAGACCAAAAATGCTCTCTGGAATTTTCTGTATTTCGACCAAAACATTTAGTTTCACCTTTCGATATCCAGCGGCTGTTGTAAAACAATGAGTGGAGTTGAAAAGTTTATGCATTTGACATATCATTTTGAGTTAGGGCATGTTTGGGTCCAGTGCAATAGCGAGGAATTACACATGCTAACACACTCAACATCCCGTGGCGACCCACGTTGGTCAAAATGAACTTTTAACCCATAAAGTTCAATACTTTGGAACTCGATCGTGTGACACGGTCCAGGGATGTGTATGTTGTATAAAGTTTATACTTTATCCATATGTGTGATTGTGATGCATATTATTTATTCCATTCTCGCAACCATTGTATAAACTGGATGCCATAAACCAACATGTGCTGGTCGTTTGAATGGTATGAATGCAGAATGGTGCGTACACGGTCTACGCAAGAGGAGGGAGGTCCGAGTCAGGTTCGTGGTAATGAGTCTCCACTTCCAGTGCAAACCACGACGCAGCATCAACCACCTCCTCCACCGCCAGAACTTCCAAGGAATCTTTCGGAGGTTCTCGCCGCAATGCTCGGCCCGCGCGACGAGCAAACCGAGTTGCTGCGGATGCTAGTCCAGCAGAATACGTCCCATCAGGGCGGACGCCAAGACAATGGGCAACGCCAGCCCCAACAAAGTTCTTATTCAGAATTCCTGGCGACCCATCCACTGGTCTTCACGGAGGCCGAAGAGCCTTTGGAGGCGGACAGCTTTATCCGCACTCTGGAGGCGAAGTTCGGGCTGCTACGATGCACCGAACATCAGAAGGCGCTGTATGCAGCGCAACAGCTTCAAGGAGAAGCCGGTACCTGGTGGGTGAACTACACCGCCTCCTTACCGGCTGGCCATGCCGTCACATGGACGGAATTCCGGGAGGCGTTCCGCGCCTATCACATACCTCCCGGTGTTATGGAAAGGAAGCTCCAGGAGTTCCTGGCGCTGAAACAAGGCGAGAGGAGTGCTCATGAGTACTCCAGGTCATTCAACTGGCTGGTGCAGTATGCACCAGGATTTGTGAGAACGGAGGAAGACAAACGCAATGCATTCTTCCGGGGCCTGAATTAAAAAATGAAGGTCCATCTCACCCAAAGCAATCGCGGCACATTCAACGACCTCGTTAATGCCGCGATTTTACAAGAGAATGCTCAGCGCGAGCGCGGTTCTGATAAGAGGAAATGCAGCGCGCTGACAAGCAGCAGTGGTGGAGCGCCACAAAAATACCGCGTGGTGTATCGCTCACCATCCGGTCAGTGATGGCAGCCACCGGCACGACCGCCTCAGTTTTGCGGTCGGCAATATAATGCGCTGGGCTTCCGACCGACGTATCCACCACAGCAACAGCAGCAGCAAAGGATGGTCCCGCGTGCGCCTCAGTTTCAACAGCGTGCACCGGGATTCCATCCTCAAGTCGGCGGGATCCCGACACCTTACACGTGCTTCACGTGTGGCTGTGTCGGCCATATTTCGAGGGACTGCCTGTGGCGGACCGGGGTCCGCTCATCCAGGATCGCAGAGGGTGGTGCCGCACGATGCGACACCTGACGGCACACGTCATAAGGACACAATATATTACATGGGAAAACAACTGGAACTGTACAAAGTAGTACACTACTCAGTTACAAACTAGTGTCTTTATTACACAGCGGAAGTCTACATTATACAACTCACGTCCGCCTATCTAGCAATAGTCGGCTGCCCCGCCCTAGGGCAACCCACACTAGCTGTACTCCTCAGCTCAGCGCGGCGTGTACGGCTCCCACTCAGCCGTGGTCCCCGACGGAGGGTAACCCTCGCCGGTAGACTCGTAACCCGAGTCCGTGGGTGGCTCCTCACCTGAAAAACACTTAAGCAGCAACCGTGAGCACGAGGGCTCAACAAGACTTAACCGACTCACCTAGGCATTAAACTCTACATGAGGTGTACAATGAACAAAGGATAGTAACATAACAGCAAATGGACACGCCTACAAGTTCATCTTTAATTCATCTTTTAGCAACAAGTTAACAGTTCAGGAAGCTGAAATTTAGTAAGCAATATTTGGTGGCACACATGTAGCAATACAATTATATCATAACAGCAATATTGAATCATCACATTTCATACATTAGCCTACGTCACGACTCAGTGACCAAGTCGTACTCTTCACCGTGAGGGACGGCGAATCGACTCGATATACACCTGCAGGGACACCCAAAGAGCACGTCACATACGCCCACCCGTGGAGCTGCACAGCACGCTCAGTCGATGCCGTACGGGACAACCTTTCACCCAACAGCCCAAACGTCGAACCGGCCACACCGAAACGAGCAGGAGGTTCCCTACACGGAGCATCTCTCTATGCCCGTTAGCAGATTTCCACCTTGCTTCCCTCAGCCTACACCTATAAATCAGTGCGTTATGCCTCGACGCCCGGAGGTTTAGGTTACATCGGTTTATCGGGGCCCATATATCCGATATGCCTTCGGTACATTCAAACTTGATCAGCGTGGGCCGCACACGGATCGGTCCTCAATCGACATGGACAGGGCTGCACACACAAGACTCCCTCTTGCTGCACCCTAGCCCCTGCCAAGTCTCATTTTCATTACTAAGGTGATCTCACATCACTCGAACCAATCCCGTGTGTCCCAAGCCTAACTCGCGAGTAGATTCCAACTACTCGACTTGTACCGAGGTCCTATGAATCATTAAGCATAGCCTGTCTATTCGAGGTCTTAGACACTACCCTCACTCTTAGGGAAAAATTCTGGTTATGCAAGTGGGGTTCCATTCATCCTACACCTAATGCAGATTCATACTTCACACTAGACATGTGAACAAAGTAAAACTTGATAAAAGAAGTTAATGCAAACCGGGGCTTGCCTTGTTGCTGCGGGTCAGGGGTTAGGTCTTCATCCGGAAGGAGGAAGTCGAGCACTTCCGGAGTTTCCTAGCCTTCAGCGACTACATGTTAACCATATGCTATATGTCAATTGAAATGCAAAGTGTAAACTTGAGTAAGTAATTACTAGAACTCTAGCTAGCCCTCCCCTTTGGCTCTGAAATTTTTATGGTGGCTTGGTAGAGTCCTAAGTAGAGTCTTGACCATGTTTCATTTTAAACAAAGTTTATTTGAGCCTTGTACAAATAAAAGCCTATTTGGTCAATATTGGAGCCTCTAGGTAATTCCAGGGGTTTTCATGGCTCCAACCATTACTTTCTGGAAACTAGAATTTAAGCTGGATCTAATGGAATTGCTTTCATGTCATTTGAAGAAATCTACTGAAAGTTATTCCCTAAACAAGATTTGAGAAAATCTGAAAAATGTTTCTGTACATTTTTCTATTTTCTCAGGGCAGTCCTCTTAATCACCCAATTATGGGGACTAAATGAACCTGGATGAGTCTGAAAATTTTACTGTGCCTCAAGGATTTTCCAAAGAACCTCTCAGCCAAATTTCAGAATTTTTCATGAAGTAATTCTCCAGGTAAAATTTCCAACATTTTAAATTTTAGGGAATTAATTCTGGAAAACTATTAGGTTTCATGAGCTGAAATTGGTATTGCTGGAAAGTACTCAAAATCCGGAGTTCAACAAAATTTGGTTCACTGAATTTGGAGCTTCCTACACAAAGTTATGAATTTCTAAAGTTTGAGCTGATCCCTGAATTATTTTCCTACAGAGAATCCTCTCCCGCGCTAAACCAGAGGCTGACAGCGGGGCCCGCCCATTTAATTTGAACTAACCGCTCGTTCGCGCGTGATTAGCACGGTGGCTGACACGAGGGAATGCGCCCGTCGTCTACCTCCCGACGCCGCCGCCCCGAGCCGCCGGAGCTCCGGCGAGGTCAGCGTTCCCGGCGATCTAGCTCGCCGGCGACGGTGAGACTCGCCGCCCCCACATAATTTCGGGTGCTGAACATGCTGGACACCATGTTGCCGCCGGCTAACTGCCGTAACTCGCCGGCGACGAGCTCTATGCCTCTGTGCTACCTCGGCAACGTGTTCCTGCCCTCCTGACCATCTCCTTCGCGCGCTAATCGCGTCGCCATGCTCAGGAGAACCTCGGGAAGCTCAGCATGATCTCCATTGGGCCCTAAACGGCCGGCAACCTAGACCTCACCGGCGACCCCCTCTTCCGCCAAACTGTTCTATGGTGAACCTATGGTTCCGGCGGTGGTTTCCTTCCGGGTTTTTATCGAGAAGGGTCGCAAGAACCTCTAGATGCTCTCTCACAGCTCCGTTCGACCTCCCACCCGACAATCTTCCCGAATTTCTCCTAAACCTAATCGGGTCCCAAAATGAGCTCCCCGCCCTAAACTGGAAAATTCTCCGCGCACAAAGGTCGAACCTTGGAACTGTTTGCGCGGTGGTCTCGAGGACAATCTAGCGCTCCACTTTCCTATGGATGTCGAGGCCGGAGGATGATCACAGCTCGGGGGACAAGCGATCGGAGCTCGGGCGATTAGGCGGCTGGTTGCGGAAACTCGCAAAAACAGAAACTCGCCTGCGGTCTCGTGCCTTTTATAGGCCACTGAGGGCAGTGGAGGGCGCGACACCTGCTGTGGCACCTCCTATGCCGAAGCAGGAGCTGGCCGGCTGAGGCGGTCAGGCGCCGATGCTGGCCGCAGCTGGCGAGTGTGCTCGGTCGAGAGAGAGTCGGCTGAGGAGACTTCTGTACTATGTTTACTGACAAGTGGGCCCTCTTCTCCCCTCTAATTATTTCTCCCCCTTCTACTGCAAATATCCAAACTACTAAACATTGAATGTTAGACTTTGCCACCAAGTCACAGTTTGAATTTGGGTTCTCCATTTGAAATTTGTTTGGTCAAATTTGCTTCACATTTAAACTGAAATTCATATTCAGTTTTGAATTATTGCAAATTTGGCTCCCGACAAGATGAACTCCAATGGGGATGAAAATTGGTGGACTAACTCAGAAAAATGTGCTGAGTTTGAATATGAAGCTAACTTTTGAATGTCAGGGATGAAAGTTGCTGCAATTTGAATTTACATTCAAATTGGCCTCTTTTTCAAATGCCTCAAAAATTGCCTCAAAAAGTGTTGGTTTTGCATGAAACTTGGATTGAACCTTCCCAAGACTTTTTAAGTCCTAGGGGTGAGCTCAACCTCTCATGTTCATGTGTAGAAATCCTACTTTGGGAAAGTGAAGGCTTTCCCCTCTAATCACTCTTTTGATGGAGGTTACTTGCTCTTCACCATTTTTCACAAGATATCCACAACAAAAACTGTGGTGTTGTGAGGTGATGAAAAGTTTTTGCAAGTCCCTTTTCTTGGGCTTTTACATCCCTCCCCCTTAAAAGAATCTCGTCCCAAGATTACAAAAGAAGAGACAGCGATGTAACAGGGACTTACCCGTGCTGAGATGCCATGAATTCTGGGTAATTTGAGCGAAGGAATTCCTCGCCCTCCCACGTCGCTTCTTCGGCGGTGTGGTTGCTCCAGAGTATTTTGTAGAACCACAACTTTCGGCTACGCGTGGTTCGGGCTTTCTCATCAATAATTGCCACCGGATATTCATCATACGTTAAATCCGGTTGCAGCTCGCCGATGTCTTCGGTAGGAACAGCAGCGGTATGCTTCAGACATTTTCTCAGTTGTGAGACATGGAAAACGTCATGGACCCCAGCAAGAGATGCCGGTAGCTCCAGTCTATACGCCGCTGGTCCACAGTTCTCGGTGATAGCATAGGGCCCAATGAAACGGGGAGCGAGCTTCCCCTTCACGCCGAACCGGTGCACGCCCTTCATCGGAGACACACGGAGGTACACGTGTTCACCAACGTCAAAGTGCAACGTTCTACACCTCTTATCAGCGTAGCTCTTCTGCCGGGATTGAGTGGCCTTCAAGTTAGCTTGAATCTTCCGAACGCGCTCTTCGGCGTCGTTCACCACATCAACCCCGAATGTGACCCTTTCACCGGACTCGCACCAGTTTAATGGGGTGCGGCATTTGCGACCGTAGAGAGCTTCGTAGGGTGCCATCTTGATACTCGCCTGATAGCCGTTGTTGTAGGAGAATTCGGCCAATGGTAGGTGATCATCCCAGTTCCTACCATGGTGGATGGCACATGCTCTCAACATGTCTTTTAGAACTTGATTCACCCTCTCTGTTTGGCCATCTGTCTGAGGGTGGTAAGCGGAGCTTCTAATCAGTTTAGTACTCAAAGCAGCATGCAACTGCTCCCAAAAGCGAGATACAAACAATGCACCTCGGTCTGGGACTATGGTCTTGGGTACGCCATGCAAGTATAGGATCCTGGCAATGTATAACTCCGCATATCTGTTGGCATGGAAATGTGTATGCACGGGAATGAAGTGAGCCGACTTGGTTAGTCGGTCAACAATCACCCAAATGGAATCATGTTTGTTGGAAGTTAGGGGTAATCCCACAATGAAATCCATGCTCACATCCTCCCATTTCCATGCTGGAATTTTCAGGGGTTGCAACAGCCCTGATTTTCTCATATGATCAGCCTTCACTCGTCTACACGTATCACACTCGGATACGTATTGCGCTACCTCCCGCTTCATCCGTGTCCACAAAAATTTCTTTTTCAAATCTTGGTACATTTTGTTGCTGCCCAGATGAATGGAGTATTTAGACAAGTGAGCTTCATCGAGGATCTTTTTCCTCAACTCCATATCCCGGGGTATGACTATGCGGTCATTGAACCATAGCATCCCCTCATCATCTTTCCGGAAACACTTGATCTCACCATTGTCTAACCGTCTCCGGAGATGTGCCATGCCCTTATCAACCTTCTGAGCTGCAATGATGTCCTCCCTAATAGTAGGGATGAGGGCAAGGTTGTAAAGCGACCCATAAGGAACCAAGTATAGACTCAGCTCTTCCTCCTCCACCGGGGTAATGGTGAGGTTATGAACATGTGACTTCCGACTCAGTGCGTTGGCAACCACATTCGCCTTGCCAGGGTGGTAATGAATCTCAATTTCATAATCTTTGATCAGTTCTAACCACCTCCTCTGTCTCATGTTCAGCTCCTTCTGAGTAAAAATGTATTTCGAGCTCTTGTGGTCGGTGTAGAGATGCACCAAATTCCCAAGGAGATAGTGCCTCCACATTTTTAATGCCAGGACCACCGCAGCAAGCTCAAGATCATGAGTCGGATAGCGCTGCTCATGGTTCCGAAGTTGGCGTGAGCCATATGCGACCACACGTCCTTCCTGCATCAACACGCAGCCGAGCCCAATACCGGACGCGTCACAATACACGTCGAAGGGCTTTGTTGTATCCGGCTGAGCTAAGACCGGGGCTGTTGTGAGATGCTTCACCAATGCTTGGAACGCTCCTTCACACGCCGTGTTCCAAACATATTTCGTTCCCTTCTTCAGCAATTATGTCATCGGTTTAGCGAGCTTGGAGAAGCTTGGAATAAATCTCCGGTAGTATCCCGCTAACCCGAGGAAGATTCTGACTTCATGAACTGAAGTGGGAGCTTTCCATTTCAGTACTTGCAAAATTTTGCTTGGGTCAACCGCAATGCCTTCAGCTGAGATAATATGTCCCAAGAATGGCACTTGGCTGATCCAAAACTCGCATTTACTGAACTTGGCGTAGAGCTTGTGGTCTCGCAATCGTTGAAGAACGATCCTCAAGTGTTCAGAATGTTCGGCTTCTGTCTTGGAGTAAACCAAGATATCATCGATGAACACTACCACGAACTTGTCCAGCTCCGGCATGAACACCGAGTTCATGAGATACATGAAATGGGATGGAGCATTGGTGAGACCAAAAGACATGACGAGATATTCATATAATCCATATCTCGTCGAGAAATCTGTCTTCGGGATATCCTCCGCCCGGATCTTTATCTGATGATATCCAGAGCGAAGGTCCATCTTGGAGAACACACTTGCACCCACAAGTTGAACAAACAATATGTCGATGCGGGGCAGTGGGTACTTATTCTTGATGGTGACGGCGTTGAGCGGCCGGTAGTCCACACAGAGCCTCAAGGTTTCATCCCCCTTCTTCACAAATAGCGCCGAACATCCCCAAGGCGAGGAACTCGGCCTAATGAAACCTTTTCTCAATAGATCATTGAGCTGTTCTTTTAATTCAGCCAGCTCGTTCGGAGCCATCTTGTATGGTCTCCGCGATATGGGCGTAGTCCCGGGTACAAGTTCAATCTTGAACTCGACATCCCGCTCAGGTGGCATGCCCGGAAGATCATCCGGGAACATGTCGGGGTACTCCCGGACTACGGGGATGTCCTCTAACTTGAGAGCTTCAGCATTATCAATTTCTGAAACTTCCCGGACTGGAGTGTCTAACACCATGGAATGCGGATGGTGAAATGGAGAGTTTAAATGAACCGTCCGTGTCCGAGTCTCCAGGACAGCGCCATGGTATTGTAGCCATGACATCCCTAAGATTGCATCAATCTTTTGCCCCGTAAGTATTATCAAGGTGGTGGGATATAGTTTCCCACCTAAGCACAGAGGTGCTTTCGGAACCATCATAGTTGCTGAAATCTTTCCTCCCTGTGAGCAGATCATATAAGAACACTCGGTTGGAAAGGCTTCCAGCTGATGCTCAACCACATATGATGCACTTATGAAGTTGTGGGTTGCACCAGAATCAAACAATATGATGATGGCTTGGTCGTTGAGAGTAAACGTACCCGCCAGCACGTTGTATCCCTCTAGGGCGTCCTCATTGTCGAGGTGGCGAACGCCCCCAGTCCGCTGACCAACCTTCTTGACCGGAGGTCGGCCTCGAGCACCGCCTTGGAACTGGGCTTGCCCGCTGCTTTTCTGCCCCTGGGGACAGTCCTTCACGAAGTGGCCTGCCTGGCCACACGTGAAGCAAGTGAAACGGGGCGGTCCCCCGCTGATCGGTGGACGGAAACCAGGGGCGTGTTGTGGCGGTGGAAACGCCCGGGGTTCCGTCTGCTTCTGCTGCTGTCTTGGTAGTGGCATCGACGGTCAGAACAGGGGTGCTTGGAAAGAACGTCCCCCGAACTGTTGAGGTCGCGCCGGTGGACGCCACTGCTGCCCGGATGGTGTCCGATACACCATGCGGTACTTCTGGGGAGCGCCACCCCCACTGCTGGGTGGAGCGCTGCACTTTCGCTGCTCAGCTGCCGACTCCCGCTGAGCGTCCTCTTGCATGATCGCGGCATTGACGAGATCGTTGAAGGTGCCACGACTCCATTGCACGAGATGCATCTTCATTTCGGGGTGTAACCCCGATAGAAGTGCTCCCGCTTCTTCTCCTCGCTGGAGATGTAGTCTGACGCATATTGCGCCAGATGGTTGAAGGCACGGGAGTAGTCATGGGCACTCCTCCTGCCCTGCTTCAGCTCCAAGAATTCTTGGAACTTCCTCTTCATTATTCCGGGAGGAATATGATAGGCGCGGAATGCCTCCCGTAACTCTTCCCACTCCACGGCATGGCCAGCCGGACGTGAGGCGACATAGTTCACCCACCACGCACCAGCGGCACCGTGAAGCTGCTGCGCAGCGAACAGAGTCTTTTGCCGCTCCGTGCATTGGAGCAGCCCGAACTTGGACTCGATGGTCCGCAGCCAGTTGTCGGCCTCCAGTGGTTCTTCAGCTTCCGTGAACACTGGAGGGTGCGTACTCATGAAGTCCGAGTACGACACCTCACGGGGCTCACGGGGCCCCCTCTCTTGACGCCCCCCCCCCCGCCTGGGACGTATTCTGCACGATCGTTCGGAGCAGGTCGGTCTGCTCCTCATGACCACCCACCAGTGCTGCTATCACATCCGCTAGAGTAAGCGGAGGCGGCGGTGGTGGTTGCTGCTGCGGGGTGCTGTCGTAGGCAGGTGGATGGGAGCCATCACCTCCCTGTTGGCTAGATCCACCAACCTCGTGCGTGGTCCTAGTGCGAACCATCTGCAACCATACGTCAATAAACATCAGTCCCGTAACATATTTCGATGCATTCAAATGGAATAGGCGTAAAAACATAATGACAATAAAACATGCGATACATCTCGTATGCAGATAATGTAATAACTTTGCACAAGCTACACCATTACCAGACCAAATACAAGCTAGTTTAATCCAACTTGATGAACCTCCTCTTTGGAATCTCACCACAACTAGGTTTGGTCACCACGAGACGTTACTATCGTGTTGTCATCATGTATACCACCCTTTTACCTTCAATACGACACAAACATGGTCTCTAGTAAAAGAAACTTGAGTGAGACCTATACTCAAATCTTTCACTAGTTGAAGATAACCTCTCATGAGTATGTTCTACCCCATTGGAAGTATTCAAACCCCTCTAGGGTACCCCAATCTCTCACATGAGTTCAACTGTCATTCCTCTGTCAGAATGACCAGTTTCTACATATCCGAGATTTTGATCTTGTTCTGGGCATTTTCATGACTCAAGATGAATACCAAAGTTAAAGTTAACTTCAGTATCTTTCCAACGAGTACTTATTTGACCTCAGATAAGCTATGGTTCAAAAGTTAGGGTGATTCAAAGTCAACAGAATTTCTGGAAGAATTTCAACAGCCCCTCCTTTGGGAAGTTGCTGTTTTCAACTCTGGTTTCCACTAAGTTCTGTGCTGAAATTACAGAAACTTTGAATTACAAAGAGGTCACACATCTCCTTCCCTTTCTAAATATGGATGATATGAAAAATTTTTATTTTTCTACTGGGAGTTACGTTTGAAAAAACAGAACAGTCCAGAGAGTGTTTAACTCTGTCCTGATTCTGGACAGTTTACATTCCTCTGGGATTTAAGCCATCTTAAGGTGTGTTTCAGCTCTGGAAGTCTACAACAAAGTTGTAGAGTACTTAAATACCTTTCCAGAACTTTATACCAAACCTCCCTGGGCTAAAAGACCTGTGAGTTATGCCCTGTTGAAGATCAGCAAACTTGCTGCCCCAAAACAGAGCACTCTGTTTTTCAGTCTTTTGGAACTACACTGATCAATTATCAACTTTTTCTACCCAACCAGAGTCCTAAATGTTGAAACTTAGTGAATTTTTAATTCCTGGTCATCATTATTTTTCATGCACATGCCTATACTATGTCGGTACTACGTTCCTCACAAAAAGAAAATCCTAACCGGACTATACCGACATATACGTCTCAAGTGTGGCACTAAACGGTCTCTCGCACACGTTGTCTACTCGGATACATACATGGTTAGTACCTGCAGAAGACCACACAACAGTGATGCACTCAAAGGTTGTTTCATTTCAGGCAGTTCCATATTTAAAAGTAAACACAAACGCCCGTATCATTGCCATACGGCCATCCTTGAGTTAAGTCACGTCTCAAGGTACGTGATCGTGTTTCAACACCACACGACGGGGAACCCGAGTGTGTCATGAACGGGTCGTCACGGTTGGGAATGTTATCAACCCAACGGATACCACCTACTGCCCTGCAGGGTACGCCGATGGCAAGCGCTGCGTATGTCCTCCTGGGCTATTTCCAGACGAACACACTCTTGCGTTACTGACCACGCGATGGGGTCTCCACTTACTTGCCTAATTCACGCTAGGGATCAGCGTTTCATATGAACTCAGGAACATGAAGAGTCCAAGAGTTTCATATTGACGTCTCACACCAAGCTGTGAGACCTATCCCTGAACCACATTCCTCGTCAGGGGAGCTAACCGAAATTGAACCGCTTTCAGTGGCGTTCCTTACCATTCTTACCAGAGCGTAGGTGCGTCGTTACATAATTCAAATTCATAATTATAACACATAGGTTAGTCTTTGCCAGTTTAAGTAACTATGCTAATATAGTCCTTACTTGGGCAACTACCGAATCCTCACCGTAAACCTAAGTTTGCCAGTAATATAGTCCTTAAGTACTGTGCTATCCCCAATGCAGCTCTGATACCAGGCTCTGGCGGACAGGGGTCCGCTCATCCAGGATCGCAGAGGTGGTGCCACACGATGCGACACTTGACGGCACACGTCATAAGGACACAATATATTACATGGGGAACAACACTGGAACTGTACAAAGTAGTACACTACTCAGTTACAAACTAGTGTCTTTACTACACAGCGGAAGTCTACATTATACAATTCACGCCCGCCTATCTAGCAGAAGTCGGCTGCCCCGCCCTAGGGCAACCCACACTAGCTGCACTCCTCAGCTCAGCGCGGCGTGTACAGCTCCCACTCAGCCGTGGTCCCCGACGGAGGGTAACCCTCGCCGGTGGACTCGTAACCCGAGTCCGTGGGTGGCTCCTCACCTGAAAAACACTTAAGCAGCAACCGTGAGCACGAGGGCTCAACAAGACTTAACCGACTCACCTAGGCATGAAACTCTACATGAGGTATACAATGAACAAAGGATAGTAACATTGCAGCAAATGGACACGCCTACAAGTCCATCCTTAATTCATCTTTTAGCAACAAGTTAACAGTTCAGGAAGCTGAAATTTAGTAAGCAATATTTGGTGGCATACATGTAGCAATAAAATTATATCATAACAGTAATATTGAATCATCACATTTCATACATTAGTCTACGTCACGACTCAGTGACCAAGTGGTACTCTTCACCGCGAGGGACGGCGAATCGACTCGATATACACCTGCAGGGACACCCAAAGAGCACGTCACGTACGCCCACCCGTGGAGCTGCACAGCACGCTCACTCGATGCCGTACGGGACAACCTTTCACCCAACAGCCCAAACGTCGAACCGGTCGCACCGAAACGAACAGGAGGTTCCCTACACGGAGCTTCTCTCTATGCCCGTTAGCAGATTTCCACCTTGCTGCCCTCAGCCTACACCTATAAATCAGTGCGTTATGCCTCGACGCCCGGAGCTTTAGGTTACATCGGTTTATCGGGGCCCATATATCCGATATGCCTTCGGTACATTCAAACTTGATCAGCGTGGGCCGCACAAGGATCGGTCCTCAATCAACACGGACAGGGCAGTGCACACAAGACTCCCTCTTGCTGCGCCCTAGCCTCTGCCAAGTCTCATTTTCATTACTAAGGTGATCTCACATCACTCGAACCAATCCCGTGTGTCCCAAGCCTAACTCACGAGTAGATTCCAACTACTCGACTTGTACCGAAGTCCTATGAATCATTAAGCATAGCCTGTCTATTCGAGGTCTTAGACACTACCCTCACTCTTAGGGAAAAATTCTGGTTATGCAAGTGGGGTTCCATTCATCCTACACCTAATGCACATTCATACTTCACACTAGACACGTGAACAAAGTAAAACTTGATAAAAGAAGTTAATGCAAACCGGGGCTTGCCTTGTTTCTGCGGGTCAGGGGTTAGGTCTTCATCCGGAAGGAGGAAGTCGAGCACTTCCGGAGTTTCCTCGCCTTCAGCGACTACATGTTAACCATATGCTATATGTCAATTGAAATGCAAAGTGTAAACTTGAGTAAGTAATTACTAGAACTCTAGCTAGCCCTCCCCTTTGGCTCTAAAATTTTTATGGTGGCTTGGTAGGGTCCTAAGTAGAGTCTTGACCAAGTTTCATTTAAAACAAAGTTCATTTGAGCCTTGTACAAATAAAAGCCTATTTGATCAATATTGGAGCCTCTATGTAATTACAGGGGTTTTCATGGCTCCAACCATTACTTTCTGGAAACTAGAATTTATGATGGATCTAATGGAATTGGTTTCATGTCATTTGAAGAATTCTACTGAAAGTTATGCCCTAAACAAGATTTGAGAAAATCTGAAAAATGTTTCTGTACATTTTTCTATTTTCTCAGGGCAGTCCTCTTAATCACCCAATTAGGGGGGACTAAATGAACTTGGATGAGTCTGAAAATTTTACTGTGCCTCAAGGATTTTCCAATGAACCTCTCAGCCCAATTTCAGAATTTTTCATGAAGTAATTCTCCAGGTAAAATTCCCAACAGTTTAAACTTTAGGAAATTAATTCTGGAAAACTATTAGGTTTCATGAGCTGAAATTGGTTTTGCTGGAAAGTACTCAAAATCCTGAGTTCAGAAAAATTTGGTTCACTAAATTTGGAGCTTCCTACACAATGTTATGAATCTAAAGTTTGAGCTGATCCGTGAATTATTTTCCTACAGAGAATCCTCTCCCGCGCTAAACCAGAGGCTGACAGCGGGGCCCGCACGTTTAATTTGAACTAACCGCATGCTCGCGCGTGATTAGCATGGTGGCTGACATGTGGGACCGCGCCCTTCATCTACCTCCCGACGCCGCCGCCCCGAGCCGCCGGAGGTCCGGCGAGGTCGGCGTTCCCGGCGATCTAGCTCGCCGGCGACGGTGAGACTCGCCGCCCCCACATAATTTCAGGTGCTGAACACGCTGGACACCATGCCGCCGCCGGCTAACCGCCGTAGCTCGCTGGCGATGAGCTCTATGCCTCTGTGCTACCTCGGCAACGTGTTCCCGCCATCCTGACCATCTCATTCGCGCACTAATCGCATCGCCATGCTCAGGAGCACCTCGGGAAGCTCGGCATGATCTCCGTTGGGCCCTAAACGGCCGGCAACCTAGACCTCACCGGCGACCCCCTCTTCCTCCAAACTGTTCTATTGTGAACCTAGGGTTCCGGCGGTGGTTTCCTTCCGGGTTTTGATCGAGAAGGGTCACAAGAACCTCTAGATGCTCTCTCACAGCTCCGTTCGACCTCCCACCCGACAATCTTCCCAAATTTCTCCTAAACCTAATCGGGTCCTGAAATGAGCTCCCCGCCCTAAACTGGAAAATTCTCCGCGCACAAAGGTCGAACCTCGGAACGGTTTGCACGGTGGTCTCGAGGACAAGCTGGCGCTCCACTTTCCTATGGACGTCGAGGCCGGAGGATGATCACAGCTCGGGGGACAAGCGATCGTAGCTCAGGCGATTAGGCGGCTGGTTGCGGAAACTCACGAAAACAGAAACTCGCCGGCGGTCTCGTGACTTTTATAGGCCACTGAGGGCAGTGGAGGGTGCGACACCTGCTGTGCCACCTCCTACACAGAAGCAGGAGCTGGCCGGCTGAGGCGGTCGGGCGCCAACGCTGGCAGCAGCTGGCGAGTGTGCTCGGTCGAGAGAGAGTCGGCTGAGGAGACTTCTGTACTAAGTCTACTGACAAGTGGGCCCTCTTCTCCCCTCTAATTCTTTCTCCGCCTTCTACTGCAAATATCCAAACTACTAAACATTGAATGTTAGACTTTGCCACCAAGTCACATTTTGAATTTGGGTTCTCCATTTGAAATCTGTTTGGTCAAATTTGCTTCACATTTAAATTGAAGTTCATATTCAGTTTTGAATTATTGCAAATTTGGCTCCCGACAAGATGAACTCCAATGACACGACCCCAATTGGTCCTGTCGAGCCAGGATCACGCTGAGGGGTGCTGCGTTACACAGCACCGTATAACACACGTCAAAGGTACAAAGCGGAAGCAAAATTTTATTACATAAACAAGTTATGAACATGTTTACATCAAAATAAGTTCAGTCTACACTTGCGGGCGTAGACTAAGCATCAAGTGCATGTTCAGCCCTTGAACTTGCCCTTGCTAGCACACACAAACTCTGCGGCGTGCACGACTCCCACTCGACGGGGTTCCCCTCCTGGGGTTCCGTCTCCTCTTCGGGAGTCCCTTCCTCATAGGAGCCTGCAAAAGTTTCAAACACAAGCAGTGAGCATGAAGGCTCAGCAAGTCTGACCCGTCTCACCTAAACATGGAACTTCTACATGAGGGGTGATGGGTACATGAGGAAAAATCATTTGCAAAGGACTCGCCTAATTAGTGGAACCTTACTTTCAAGTTTTAGCAGCAGGTTGTGGAGAACCTTACGCGAAGGCACATGAGAGAGCCGCAATCAAACAAGAAACGCATTTCTCTCATGTACTATGCCCAAAGTTGAAAAGAACTTTAATTAGCTCTAAACTACACAAACCATTAACAAGCAAAGTCCATCTTTCAATCAGCAGCATTTTAACATGTAACTAGCCTATTCTTTCTACGTCACGGTACAGTGAACAAGTGGTACTCACTGACCGTGAGGGACGGCGATTTTACTCGATGTTGCCTACAACAACCATCATGGACGCCGTACGCAACTACCTTTCACCCGTCAGCCAAATATTGAACCGGTCCCATCGTCCCGAGCAAGAGGTCTCTGCACGCGCATCTCTGTGCCGCAAGCCGATTTACACCTCAAGCTCTCAACCTACCCTCTGAACGACGGGCAATGCCTCAATACCCAGCTACCCGAGTTACATCAGTTTCCCGGTTCCCACATAGCCGGTAGATCTTCGGTACTGTTCTAGCTTGTTCAACAGGCCCGCACACGGCTCGGTCCTCAATCGACACAAGCGGAGCTACAGCACACAGGCCCCAAAGTCCTGCTGCCCTTACTCTCCGCTCGGTCTCATTTTCTTGCCATGTGTATCATGTGCTATCTCTACCTGAGCAATGTACCTCTAGCCTATTCTCGCGAGTAGTTCCAACTACTCGACTTGTACCGAATCCTACTCTATCCTAGCAATGCAGTAGCTAACGGGGTTTGCAATCCTAAACCCAACCCATGGTTCTCTTGGCTATGCAGTGGGGCTTCCAAACAAGACTCTAATGCACAGAATAAAGGAAACAAGTATGTGCTCAAAACAATAAAAATTTGTAAAAAGGTTAATGCAAACCGGAGCTTGCCTTGCTGCTCTTGGTCGTAGGCTAGCTGTTCCACCGGAGTAACGAAGTCTAGGACTTCGGGTTCCTCCTCGACCTTAGCAACTACATGATATAAGAAACATATGTATCAATTTAAATGTGTTTGTATTAAGTTTTGAACTTGTGAAGCCTATAACCTTTGCTAGACAGACCTAATGACTGTGAAACTTTTACTGTGTCTTGGTTACAACCTAAACAGAGACTTGGTCAAGTTTTAGTTGCAGCAAAGCTCATTTGAGCCCTCCACAATTAATTATGTCCTTGACCTTAATTGGAACTTTTAGGGTGTTCTAGGAATTTTCATGAAGCAAACTATGATTTTCTGAAAACTAGATTTTCAGAGGGTTCTAATGGAGTTGGTCTCACTTAATTTGGAAGTTCCTAACTAAAGATATGAGCTAAACAATTTCAGAGAAAATTCTGAAAATGTTTCTGAACATTTTCTATTTTCTCTGGAACAGTTTCACTAATCACACCATTAGGTGGATCAAATGAGCTCAAATGGATCTGAAATTTTTATGGTAATTCTGGGATATTTTGGTGAACATCCCAGCAAAATCTCAGGATTTTCCCCCAAAGGATTCTCCAGTTAAAATTCCTAACATTTTAAATTTTGAGGATTTAATTCTGGAGAATTAAGGAATTTCATGAAGTGAAACTTGATTTGCTGGAAAGTACTCAGAGAGATGAATCCAGCAAAATTCGGTTCACTCAATTTGGAGCTTTCTAGCCAAAGTTATGAGGATTTGAAGTTTTGGAAGAATTCTGAAAATCGGGGAAAAGTTTAAACTCTCGGGGCCCGCGGGGACACGTGTCGAGCGCGGA
Organism: Neostapfia colusana; assembly: GCA_030760725.1. NCBI lineage: Eukaryota > Viridiplantae > Streptophyta > Magnoliopsida > Poales > Poaceae > Neostapfia > Neostapfia colusana. The sequence continues at coordinate 32,292,709 of JASWHV010000009.1, read as the reverse complement.
GGTTTCCGGCACACCGGAGCTCACAGGGTATTTGCGCGCCAGCACAGCCGATCCCCGGCCACACCCGATCCCGATTTAAATTCTTCAGCCGCTGACACGTGGGCCAGCCGGCTTCGTCTTCCTCCTGCCGTTCTCTCGCGCCCGCGCCGCCGACCTCGCCGGAGCAGACTCGGGGCTCGCCGGTTCGCCGCTGCCGGACCTCCCATGGTCTGAAACTCGCCGCCAGGGGGTTGTCGACGTCGAGGAACACGTCGGTGGTGTCAGGTCGGGCTGGTGGTGACCGGAAATAGCTCGGCGACGTGCCTCGGCCTCGGTTGAGGTTCGGCACCGTCGACCGTGGTTTCTAAATCCGCCAACACCTCGAACAAATGGTCCTACAGCATCAGTGTACCTCTAGGAAGCTCGACAAGGTGTCAAAAGGGTTCAGGGACGGCGGCAAGTCGATCGGCACCGTGTGACCGATCGTGTCCGCCATGACCGCCCTTGATCGAGCTCGAAATTCATTACTCCTAGACAGTTTCACGCCACAGATGCAGAAAAGAACTTGATCGCCGGCTAGTCCAGCGTCTATGTGCAAGATTTGATGACCTCCGAAATATCATAGAGCGAGAATTTAAAGAAACCGTACCGGAAGCTCGGTTTACGGTCGCCGGAGCAAAAACTGGAAATTCTCTGCGGATTCTTCACGGTTGGCTTCCAAACTTGGAGGAGAGCAGCACGGTGGTCGCGCGCTCCTGTTGCCTCTCTTGCTGGACCGTGTATACACCTGTGGAACGCTGTCCACGGGCGCCCGACTCTCGGCTGAGGCTAGGTCGCCGCGGTGGCGATCGCTCTTGGGCAAAGGAGGTCGGAACTCGGGGTTTCTGGCGTTGAGAAGGTGAAGTGCGACCTCAGGTGGCTGTCTAGCAGCTCAAGGACGAAGGAGGAGATGGTTTTGCTCATTTTCCCGATTGAGCAGAGAGCGGCGGCGAGAGGCAATGCCGCTGCTCGGGTCTGCCCGCGAGAAGATAAAGCCGGCCGACTCCTGCTCAGTGGAGGCGGTGCCGGTCGCATGGGGGCGCGAGCAAGCCGCCCTGGGGGCCAGCGCGCGGAGAGGGAAGCAGCTGGTGGCGCCGGTAGCTGCTCGGTGGCACAGTCGACAGCTGCTCGGTGGAATTTCCCACCGAGACTCTGACTTTGGTTGCAAGTTTCTCCTTCTTCCCTCTATGACATGTGGGTCCCACCCAGGGTTTTAACCTCTGAAATTTACTCCTAATCACTGTAGTGAACAGTGAACCCCATAATACCCCTGGTGATTCAAATTATTCACCCTTGAGCCATTCGAATTGAATAGGATTCGAATTCGGTTTGGTTTGAGTGAATTCCAGCACAAGTTCAGTTTTGAATTCAAATAAAGTTTGACTTCGTCCCACTTAGCTCATGTCAAGATCAACTCCAAATGGAGTGAAAATTGGTGTGTGAGCTCACAAAAATGTGCTGAGTAAGAATATGCCTCCCACTTTTAAATTAATGGATAAAAACAGTTTGAATTTGAATATGGTTTCAAACTGCCCTCTTCCTAACTATACCCAAAATGACCTCGAAAAGGTTTTGAATTTGGGTGAAACTTGGCATGGACATCCTTAGTAAAGTGTAGGAGTTTTCCTATGTCCAGCCCATCTATATCATATATGGGAAATACCACTTTTGCAATGTGTGAGTTTGTTCTCTAGTGAGCATGTTGATAATTGTTACTTGCTCTTCATTTGTGTTCATCATCCTACCTCAAATGAGGTGTGTGGTGTGGTGATGAACACTGCAAATGTGTGTCAAAAACAGAGGCCCTTACATTCCTTCCCCCTTAAAAGAATCTCGTCCCGAGATTATAAGGTAAAAATGAGAGAGAGGACGGTGGAAAATTACCGAATATGCGACGTGAAAAAGTATGGGTAGTTAGTGCGAAGGAACTCTTCGCTCTCCCATGTCGCTTCGTCCATGGAGTGATTACTCCATAGAACCTTGTAGAACCACAACGTCCGGTTGCGTGTGGTTCGGGCCTTTTCATCAATAATCTGCACCGGTTCCTCCCGATAGGTGAGATCCGGTTGCAGTTCTTCAATGTCTTCCAGCTGAACGGTAGTTGATAGCTTGAGACACTTCCTCGCTGGGAAATGTGAAAGACGTCGTGCACACCGGAAAGTTGCTTCTGGTAATTTCAGCCGGTATGCCACCGATCCACATCTTTCGGTAATCTGGAATGGACCGATGAATCGGGGTGCTAACTTTCCTCTCACCCCAAATCTGTTTACGCCCTTCATTGGAGACACCCGTAGGTATACGTGATCTCCAACTTCGAATTGTAATGGGCGCCTTCTCCGGTCCGCATATTGTTTCTGATGGGATTGAGCGGCTTTTAGGTTTGCTTGAATTAGTCGAACCTTTTCTTCCGCGTTGTTGACAAGGTCAATCCCGAAGGTAATCCTTTCGCCAGACTCACACCAGTTCAACGGTGTGCGGCATTTCCGCCCGTATAGCGCCTCGTAAGGTGCCATCTTGATGCTGGCTTGGTACCCATTATTGTACGAGAACTCGGCTAATGGCAAATGATCATCCCAATTCTTGCCGTGGTTGATGGCACAAGCTCGTAGCATGTCCTCTAGGATCTGATTTACCCGCTCGGTTTGCCTGTCCGTCTGCGGGTGGTATGCTGAACTACGGATCAGCTTCGTCCCCAAGGCAGCGTGTAGCTGCTCCCAAAAACGGGACACAAATAAAGTGCCCCGATCCGATATGATGGTACGGGGTACGCCGTACAAGCATAGGATCCGTGAGATGTACAGTTCAGCGTACTTCTTGGCGTTGTAGTTGGTGTTGACCGGGATGAAATGGGCAACTTTGGTGAGCCGATCGACGATCACCCACACAGAATCATGTTTCTGCAAGGTGGTGGGTAAACCGACGATGAAATCCATGCTCACGTCCTCCCACTTCCAGGCAGGAACGCCCAGTGGTTGTAGCAGTCCCGGTTTACGCATGTGATATGCCTTCACCCTTCGACATGTATCACACTTGGACACGTATTTTGCAGTCTCACGCCTCATCCGTGTCCACCAAAACTTGCTTCTGAGTTCTTGATACATTTTGTTACTGCCGGGATGAATAGAGAACTTTGATAAATGAGCCTCATCAAAGATCTTCTTTCGTAGTTCCGGGTTTCGGGGTACGACGATCCGGTCCTTGAACCATAGGACGCCGCCTCCGTCTTTCCGGAAACAATTCAGCTCCCCACTGTCTACACGTCTCCGTAAATGTGACATGCCCTTGTCATTCTTCTGGGCTGCCGCTATCTCTTCACGGATGGTGGGGATCAAAGCTAGGTTGTAGAGAGCTCCGTGTGGAATCACATGTAGTGGTGGTTCGCTCTCTTCCAACGGTGTGATGGTCAGAGTATTGACGTGTGACTTGCGGCTCAGCGCATCTGCCACCATGTTTGCCTTGCTCGGATGATAATGGATCTCTATCTCGTAATCCTTTATCAGTTCTAACCATCTTCGTTGCCTCATGTTCAGCTCCTTCTGAGTGAATATGTACTTGAGTCTTTTGTGGTCGGTATATAAATGTACGAGGTTACCGAGTAGGTAGTGCCTCCACATTTTGAGTGCGAGTACCACGGCAGCGAGCTCCAAGTCGTGAGTTGGATAATTCTGATCATGGTTCCTAAGCTGCCGTGATCCATACGCGACCACTCTTCGGTCTTGCATCAGCACACATCCGAGCCCAATGCCGGATGCATCGCAGTACACATCGAACGGTTTTGTTGTGTCTGGCTGCGCAAAAACCGGTGCTGATGTCAGGTGCTTGACTAAAGCCTTGAATGCTGCTTCACATGCTGGACTCCAAACATATTTGGTAGCCTTCTTCAGCAGCTCGGTCATTGGCTTGGCAACCTTCAAGAAGTTCGGAATGAACCTCCGATAATATCCCGCGAGTCCGAGGAAACTCCGTACCTCGTGAACAGTTCTCGGGGATTTCCAATTCAGCACTTGAGTGATTTTGCTCGGGTCCACAGCGATACCCTCCGCTGAGATGATATGCCCGAGGAAAGGCACTTGCGATATCCAAAACTCGCATTTGCTGAATTTTTCGTATAACTTATGGTCCCGCAGCCGTTGCAAGACTATACGCAGATGTTTCTTGTGATCTTCCTCCGACTTGGAATATACCAGGATGTCGTCGATGAAGACCACGACAAACTTGTCCAGCTCCGGCATGAATACTGAGTTCATCAAGTACATGAAGTGAGCTGGAGCATTGGTGAGGCCGAAGGACATGACCAGGTACTCATAAAGTCTGTACCTCGTCGAGAAAGCCGTCTTTGGAATGTCCTCCGCTCTTATCTTAATCTGATGGTACCCGGATCTTAAATCCATCTTGGAAAAGATTTTTGCTTCGACCAACTGATCAAACAACATGTCGATCCGTGGCAACGGGTACTTGTTCTTGATGGTTACGGCATTTAATGGACGATAGTCCACGCAAAGCCGTAACGTCTCATCCTTCTTCTTCACAAACAATGCCGAACATCCCCATGGTGAGGAGCTCGGCCTAATAAAACCCTTCTCCAGAAGGTCCGTGAGCTGAGTCTTCAGTTCAGCCAACTCCTTAGGCGCCATCTTGTACGGCCTTCAGGATATTGGCATGGTTCCCGGTGTCAGTTCAATCTTGAACTCCACCTCTCTATCGGGTGGCATCCCCGGCAAATCATCTGGGAATACGTCAGGGAACTCTCGGACCACTGGAATATCCTCCAATCTGATGGTTGTGGCTTGATAGACACTTGGAAGTTTTATTTCTGGACTGTCCAGAAATAATGAGTGAGAACCGTGCACTTCTGAGTTTAAGTGCACGACTCGAAGGACGGTGTCTAAAACAGCGCCGTGGCGGGTTAACCACGACATCCCTAGAATGACATCGACCTTCTGTCCCTCTAAGATAATGAGAGACGTGGGGTACACTCTACCTGTTAAGCATAATGGTGCTTTGGAAACCATTACGCTTTCTGAAATCTTCCCACCCGGTGAACAAATTAAATATGGACTATCGGTGGGTAGTATTGGCAAGCTGTGTTTAGCAATGAAAGCTTGGCTAATAAAATTATGCGTGGCGCCTGAATCAAACAGTACTATAGCGGGATGCTGGTGGAGTTGGAAAATACCCGCAAGGATTGGCTCGCCCTCCGGCACGTCCTCAATGGCGAGTTGGTGGACGGTGCCGGGCCTAGGGTTTGCCCGCCGCGCATTAGTAGGGTTCCGGGGTTGATTCCTCCCCGGAAACTGTGGTGCCACTCCGCCGCCTTGCCTCTCCGGGCAACTGCTCGCGAAGTGTCCTGGACGACCACACTTGTAACATGTGGCCGCTGCTGGTGGAGTGCTCGGTGGACGAAAGCCCGGCATGCGTTGCTGAGGTGCAAACGCACGCGGCATTGCCCGCTGCTGCTGTTGTGGTTGCGGTGGTGCTGGCAGTGCCGTCCGGAATGCCGGTGAAGAGTACGGCCGACTGCGGAACGGCATCGACCGCTGTGGTGGTTGCCAGCGTGGACCTGATGGTGGGTGATTCACCATCCGAAACTTCTGAGAAGGACCGCCTCCTTCTCCACTGCTCTGCGGCACACTTCGCTTTCTCTCCCGCCGCTAACTCCTTGCCGGAGTCCTCCTGAACAATTGCAGCATCAATGATGTCGTTGAGGCTGCCACGATTGAACATCGCCAAATTGTCCTTCAGGAGCGGGTTAAGCCCTTGGTAAAAATGGTCTCGCCGCTTCTCGTCGGTATCAGCATGATACGACGCATATAGCGCGAGATCGTTAAACACCCTGGAGTATTCCAGCGCGTTCCGGCTCCCTTGTTGCAGGTGTAAGAACTCCTGCGTCTTGCTCTTCATCAGACCTGGCGGTATATGATAGGCCCTGAAGGCCGTTCGGAACTCCGTCCAGGTCATCACTCGGTCGGTGGGTTGTGAAGCACAGAAGTTGGCCCACCACGCGCTCGCGGATCCTTGGAGCTGCTGGACCGCGAACTTAGTCTTGCGCTGCTCGGTGATTTGGAGCAGCCCGAACTTCATCTCTATGGCGCGGAGCCAGTTGTCCGCGTCAAGTGGTTCATCCGCCCTTGAAAATACCGGGGGATGAGTTGCCAGGAAGTCAGAGTAGGAGCTCTGTTGGCGCTCCTCACGATCTTGACGTCTCTCTGGGCGAGACGTATTGGTGATAAGAGTCTGCAGCAACTCCGTGTGCTGCTGATGCGAGCCCGTTGGCAGTGGCGGTGGCGGTGTTTGCTGTTGCTGTTGCTGTTGTTGTCCCAAGGAGTCCTCGGGAGGTGGTTTGGAGGTCTCTCCCCCTTGACTGGTACCCCCAACGTCAGTGTTGGCACGAGTACGCGTCATTCTAAAATACAAAACAACAGCAATTAGCACATGTCTTACTTAAAATTCCATAAGCAACAGTAGGTATGGAAGTGACACATGATTAATTTGCACAACATTCACATATATTGATAAAGCATAAAGTTTATACAAGATACATTATTCTTGGGTCTCCGAGAAGTCGTGCTCATGTCGTCACTACCTATACATACGCTACTGTCTACACGACATGTCACCGATTACAAAAGTTGGGTTACGCTACCCTGGCTGCCCTACTTGGCAACCGTAACCCCCTACTCGGAGTAGAACTCGACCTCCTGTGGGTCGTCCTCCTCCGGTACCGCTGCTGGTGGCTCTGGATCTACCACCTCTTCTCCCATTCTGGGTTCTCCCATTGCTGGAAGACCCAAGACCACTGGTATGCCTAACAACGGGGGCACGAGGTCCTGCAATGCATGCACCTCGTCCATAGCCTGGTTGTAGTCCTCTTCCCAGCCTTGTCCTTCCTCGATAGCGTCATCCCGCTCTTGAGCAAGGTCCTCATTCTGCTGGGTTAGGGTTTGCACCAGCTCTTGCAACGCCGCGATGTCAACACGGCTCTTCTTCTTTGCCTTTTTCAGACGACGCAACTGATTGTGTTGTTCATTCAGTCGCTTGATCGCGGAAGGAGCACATTGCGGAGTGCGCTGTGAGAACTCTCGAAATGATCTCCACGGCTTGTGCTCTCCTTGAGCTTTGTGGCGAGATGCTCCGTATGAACAGCTTGTCTGTCCATCACGGCGTTTCCCGCCCTCATCTGGAGGCTGAAATTTGCCTCCGCGGGGTTGTACCTTGGGCAACTCGGGTCCGTTGCCTCTAGGTACCTCTCTTCCCACACATGCTTAGCTCGTCCCTCCACTGGAACGAGTGCGTATGGAGTGCCGTCCATAGCCTGCACGTGTAGTTGGCAGAAACGTGACATAGTGTCACAGGCTGCCACTTGCCACATCCCTTCCGGTTGTCTTCCTCTCCCCGTGACGGTGAATGGCACATAACCGGGTGGCGTAGGTCCTGCAGGGACTTCGACATGGATTGTCCACGTCTTGTTCCCCTCTTCGCCTTCTTCCTTGGCGAAGTACTGGGGCATCTGATTGTACCCGAAATATTGGAGCATTTGCCACAATGCTTCCGGGTAGCCGCTATGGTCAGAAAAGTGGGAAACTACCCACCCGTTCTCCAACTGTTTATCTGCTGCCATCTGTAAAAATATATTTGAGAAATGTCAAATATTTATTTAAACAGTAAACCATTGAGTTATAACATAAGACATCTCATTGAACCCATAAAACTTGGAAACATAGTTCAAATTTTAAACAAATTTGACTGCTGATCTGCTGTTCCCATGACAGCCCTGACCAGTTTCCATTTCAACCTGATTTAGGCCATGTTAAAAGCAAAACTAATTCTGGAGCTCAACATCAAAGTTAAAGCTAACTTCAATAGATTTCCAGCCAGTATTTGCTTGGCCTAAGATATGTCCTGGTTCAAAAGTTATGAAATGTCAAAGTTAACAGAATTTCTGGAAACAATTGGACAGCACCTCCCTGCCTTAGGTACTGATTTGATCCAAGAATCCCAGTTACTTCTGTTCCTAATATGACAAAACTTTCTGTTACAAAGTTGTAACCCATCTCATATGCTTTCCATAACTACCTCATTTTCTATTTTTGTATTTTTATGCAGGAAGTTATGCTTAATTTACAGAGAGTCTACAGAGAGTCTTTACTCTGTCCTGTTTTCTGGATAGTTTCAACTCTACTGCATTTTCCGAGTGGTTAAGGGATGAAACACCTCTGGACCTCAACAGAAAAGTTGTAAAGCTCTTCCAAAGCTTTCCAGAAATGTATCATACGACCCCAACCTCGAAAGAACTCAACCTCTAACCTCTGATTAACTTCAGCCTTTATTCAGCTGAAAACAGAGTGCTCTGTCCTTAACAACCTATAAGTTGAAAACTTGTTAACTTTGAATATCCTGTTCAAGGGAAGGAGTTACATAAAGTTTTACTACTTTGGATCAAAACTTTCAAGTTTTAAATGAATTTGTTCATTTAGTTGGGTGTGACGTCGATGCGTCACCAGATTATGTCCGTACTACGTCCTCACAAAGAAAACCTATACCGGACTTAGCCGGCTTCGTTATTTCAGTGGCACTAAACGTCACTCGCACACGGATGCTACACGTCTACCGTTTCGTGGTCAGGCTACCTGCAGAAACTCAAACAATCATCAGACTCGGCTGCACACCGAGCCCGGAATCCATACAGTTAGTACACCCGGCCGTCATCACTCGCTCGGATGTTCTCAAGCCAAACACGCCTTGAGTTACGTGTTCACGTTTCAGACCACGTGACGGGGTCTCCCAAGTTGCACCACGCACGCCAGGGACAGACGTTGCTCGAATACCCCAAACGACATGAAGAGTCGTAGAGGATATCAAAGCGAGTCGGGTTACCTGCCACCCGTGGGGCTCCACCCTTCAGCTTGTGCGCACTGGTGGACAGCGCTTACGTGTACCCCCCAAGACATAAACGTCCCGAGATACACGATTTTCCGACATAACAAATAGGTTAATTGTAAAAGCCCAAGAAAAGGGACTTGTAAAAACTTTTCTTCATCTCACAACACCACAATTTTCATTGTGGACACCTTAGGAAATGTTGTGAAAAGCATGTAACCTCCATCAAAAGAGTGATTAGAGGGGAGAGTCTTCACTTTCACAAAGTAGGGTTTATACACATATGATCACACAATGAGGAATTCAAAACTGTTGTGTCCAAACTATTGTTTGAAGCAGCTAACACAAGGATCAAGTGGCATATTTGGATTCCTTAGGTCCAAATTAGTGGGGAGGCAAAGTTTCATTAATTTTTGAAAAGTCTTGCTGCCCATTTTTCCCAAGGAAATCAAATGTGCAAAGAATTCGAATGAATATTTGAATTTGCATGGAATTTGTCCAAACTTGTCAAATGAGCTCAGTTTCCAATTTTCAAACAACTGGGTTGGATAATTGTCAAACTTTGGAGATATTTTGAGGAAAAGAGGTACTGAGTTGTGGGGCCCACATGTCATAGGAATGAGTATACTTAACACTTAAGTTTCTCTCTGACTTCACTCCACCGAGGTGTAACCCCGGGGCGACACCGAGCGGCCGCCCCCGTCGACCGAGGCTCCACCTCCTGCTCCCATTTCGCGCTGGCCTGCTCCTTATCCCGGAAACCGGCTGCAGCACGTTGCCATCTTCGCTTTGATCGTGCGCTAGCTGTTCTTCCCACGCGCAAACAGCAATCGGCGCTCACCGCCGCACTCCTTTCTCCCCGATCGCCGGCCTCAACCAAACCTCGGTTGTGCGCACCGGCAGTACAGAAAAGCAGCGCCTGTGCCTGCTCTACCACACCAGCCCCGCAACCCCAGAGGCCCTAGCCTGTGACGCGCACAATTCGGCAAACGGCGCCGAGAAAACAGAGCTGTCCGGCGGAGAACCGAAGCTGGTCTCACGTGGACAGACCCACCCAGAGCTTCTCAGGCCCGAGCTAGAGCACCCTCGGATGCGCTGGTAGCCCCTGATGCTCGTCCCCGAGGCTCAAGCCATGAGATAATCTACTAGGCTCGAATTTGGGAAAAGATCGCCGTCGGGCACCATCCGACCTTCTGATACGGTAATACCAAATTCGATCGTCCCTCTCGTTCTTAGGCCGTGAAACCTTGCACACAGGACCGCCACTAACCGGCGATCAGTAGTCCTTCACAACCCTAGTTGGAAATATGCACGTAGACCGCATGAAATCCAGAATTTCCGACCTCAAACGCGGAGGAGGTTTCGGGTGCACGGTGAGGCACCATTAGCCGCCGGTCCCGAGCAGTTCTGAGGCTAGGTCGAGCATCCCTTTGGTCCACTGGTGCTGTAGCGCCGTTCCACCGAGGTCTGGGCAGGCTAGGGTGACCGGGCGACGTTGCCGAACCAGTCCAGAGACGCCGCACCGTGGCCAGCTAGGTTAGAGCCATCGCCGACCGGGGAAGAGTGTTCCATCGTGTTCAGCACGGGAAATTAGGCCCTAGCGGCGAGGGAGAGCTCGGGGGATGGCCGGGAGGCCGGAATCCGTCGAACTCCGGCGAGCCCGGCGGCGCGCAGGCGCGGGTGGCCGGAGGTAGAAGACGACCGGTGGGTCCCGCCCGTCAGCGACGGTTTTTCAAATATTTGATCAGCTGTGGCGCAGGGATCTGGTGTGGAGGCGCCGGAAATAACCTGTAGCCTCGTGTGGCTTGCCCCGACGCATGACACCTGTCCCCGGACCCACAGCCAGTATTTGAACATTTTGGGGAATTTCAGTTTTTAGTTCAAACTTTGAATAGCTACAACTTCGGGTAGGAGAATCCAAAAATTGTGAAACAAATTTCGTTGGATTCCTCTGATAGAGTACTATCCAAATGTAGAACCCAATTTGTATGAAACCCTTTAATTAATTCTGGAAAATTCTTTAAAGCTTTTCAGCAAAAGAATTTTAGAGGGAGTTTGGTTCATCCAAAAATCCCCAAATTTTGCCAGAATGTTCTTTAGGACATTAGTAAACCCCTGTAAAAGTTTCAGACCATTTGGAGTTGATTTGGTCAGAGCAATTCAAATTGGAAGGTGCTGTGTTCATTTGAATGCAGAAACATTTTCAGAGAATTTCCAAAACTTGGAAATTCAATTCTGGGCAAACCTTGACTCCAAAAATGCTAGGAAAATTCATGCACACTCTATGAGCTATAATAGAAATTGTAGTTCATTAAGTTGAGCATGAACAGGGGTATTACCTCTGAATTAATTCTTCCTTGCTGATTTGCCAAGAGAATTATTCTGAGCAAACCACTCCATGAAAAGTGCTAATGTTTGGTCCAGAGAGTTTTCTTGTGACAAGGAACTCACACAAAAATTCTCAGCTCTATTGGAGCTCTAGATCACCCCTGTCCTGTTTACCCACTTAAGGGATTAAAATGGAAAAGGGGGAAAACCACTTAGCATTTAACCATGTGACTAAGTCCAAGCCAAACCACCAACACCAGTTCATCTTTAAATTCTTAAACAAAGTTCCAGGTGTTAGAGGCTGGTTATTAGAACCAATAATAGAAGTCTTACTCTAAAACTCACATTTGCATCTAAATTAACATGTAGTATTTCATTAACGTGTAGCCGTTGAAGAAGAGACTCCGGAAGTGCTGGACTTCCTTCTGCCGGACGAAGAACTAACTCCTGACCAGCAGCAACAAGGCAAGCCCCGGTTTGCATTAACCTTTTTATAAGTTTTTCTTTTGTTTACATGAGTCGTGTGAAGTATGATTGTGCATTAGGTGTAGGATGAATGGAACCCCACTTGCATAACCAACGGTTCCTAAAAGAGTGAGGGTAGTGTCTAAGACCTCGAGTAGACAGGCTATGCTTATTGAGTCATAGGACTTCGGTACAAGTCGAGTAGTTGGAATCTACTCGCGAGATAGGCTGGGGACACACGGGTTCGGTTGAGTGATGTGAGATCACTTAGTAATGAAAATGAGACTAGGCAGGGGCTAGGGCGCAGCAATAGAGAGTCTTGTGTGCGCAGCCCTGCCCGTGTCGATTGAGGACCGATCCGTGTGCGGCCCTGCTGAACAAGTATTGAACGTACCGAAGGCATATCGGATATATGGGCCCCGATAAACCGATGTAGCCTAAACCTCCGGGCGTCGAGGCATAGCACACCGATTTATAGGTGTAGGTTGAGGGCAGCAAGGTGGAAATCTGCCAACGGGCATAGAGAGATGCTCCGTGTGGGGAACCTCCTGCTCGTTTCGGTGCGACCGGTTCGACGTTTGGGCTGTTGGGTGAAAGGTTGTCCCGTACGACATCGAGTGAGCGTGCTGTGCAGCTCCACGGGTGGGCGTACGTGACGTGCTCTTTGGGTTTTCCCTGCAGGTGTATATCGAGTCGATTCGCCGTCCCTCGCGGTGACGAATACCGCTTGTTCACTGCGTCGTAACGTAGACTAATGGATGAAATATGTTGATTCAATGATGCTGATTGATATAATTGTATTGCTACATGTGTGCCACCAAATACTGCTTACTAAATTTCAGATTTCATGAACTGTTAACTTGTTGCTAAAAGATGAACTAAGGACGAACTTGTAGGCGTGTCGTTTTGCTGAAATGTTACCAACCTATGCCTTGGTATACCTCATGTAGAGTTTCATGCTTAGGTGAGTCGGTTAAGCCTTGCTGAGCCTTCGTGCTCATGGTTGCTGCTTAAGTGTTTTTCAGGTGAGGAGCCACCCACGGACTCGGAGTACGAGTCCACCGGCGAGGGTTACCCTCCGTCGGGGACCACGGCTGAGTGGGAGCCGTACACGCCGCGCTGAGCTGAGACGTGCAGCTAGTGTGGGTTGCCCTAGGGCTGGGCAACCGACTTTTGCTAAATAGGCGGGCGTGAGTTGTATAGTGTAGTCTTCCGCTGTGTAATAGAACAATAATTGTAACTGAAGTTTGTACTTGTTTGTACAGTTTCAGCTGTTTTTCCCATGTAATATATTGTGTTCTTATGACGTGTGCTGTTGGGTGTCGCATCGCGCGGCACCACCCTCTGCGATCCTGGATGAGCGGATTCCGGTCCGCCACAGCCTGGTATCAGAGCTGCAGTGGGGATAGCACAGTACTAAAGGACTGCATTATGGGAAAAACTTAGGTATACGGTGAGGATTCGGTAGTTGCCCAAGTAAGGACTATATTAGCATAGTTACTTAAAGTGGCAAAGACTAACTTATGTGTTATAATTCTGAATTTCAATTATGTAACGACGCACCTACGCTCTGGTAAGTATGGTAAGGAACGCCACCGAAAGCGGTTCAATTTCGGTTAGCTCTCCCTAACGAAGAATGTGGTTCAGGGATTGATCTCACAGCTTGGTGTGAGATTTCAATATGAAACTCTTGGACTCTTCATGTTCCTGAGTTCATATGAAACGCTGATCCCTAGCATGCTTTAGGCAAGTAAGTGGAGACCCCATCGCGTGGTCAGTAACGCGAGAGTGTGTTCGTCTGGAAATAGCCCAGGAGGACATACGCAGCGCTTGCCATCGGCGTGCCCTGCAGGGCAGTAGGTGGTATCTGTTGGGTTGATAACATTCCCAACCGTGACGACCCGTTCATGACATACTCGGGTTCCCCGTCGTGTGGTGTTGAAACACGATCACGTGCCTTGAGACGTGACTTAGCTCAAGGACGGCCGTATGACAATGATACGGGCGTTTGTATTTACTTTTAAATATGGAACTGCCTGAAATGAACAACCTTTGAGTGCACCATCATTGTGTAGTCTTCTGCAGGTACTAACCACGTATGTATCCGTGTAGAAAACGTGTGCGAGAGACCGTTTAGTGCCACACTCGAGACGTATATGCCGGTATGATCCGGTTAGGATTTTCTTTTGTGAGGAACGTAGTACCGAGATATTGTAGGCATATGCATGAGTATAATGATAACAAAGAATTAAAATCTATAGGTTCAACATTTAGGACCCTGGTTGGGTATAAGAATGGGATAGTGATGATTGTAGTTCCAAAAAGACTGAAAAACAGAGTGCTCTGTTTTGGGCAGCATGGTTGCTGATCTTCAACAGGGCATAACTCACAGGTCTTTTAGCACAGAGAGGTGTGCTACATAGCTCTGGAAAGGTATTCAAGTACTCTACAACTTTGTTGTAGACTTCCAGAGCAGAAACTCGCCTTAATATGGCTGAAATCCCAGAGGAATATAAACTGTCCAGCACCAGGGCAGAGTAAAACATCCTCTGAACTGATCTGTTTTTCAAATATAACTCCCAGTAGAAAAATCTAAAATTGTCATATAATACATCCTTAGAAAGAGTAGAAGATGTGTGACATCTTTGCAATTCAAAGTTTCTGAAGTTTCAGCACAGAATTTAGTGGAAATCAGGGTCGAAAACAGCCACTTCCAAGGGAGGTGCTGCTAAAATTCTTCCAGAAATTCTGCTGACTTTGAATTAGCATAACTTTTTAACCAAAGCTGATCTGGGGGCAAATGAGTACTCGTTGGAAAGATACTAAGGTTAACTTTAACTTTGGTATTCAACTTGAGTCATGAAAATGCCCATAACCGGATCAAAACTTGGAATAGGTAGAAACTGGTCATTCTGATGGAAGAATGACAGTTGAACTCATTGGAAAGGGTGTTGTACCCTAAGGGTAGTATATGTGATGACAACGCGATAATAATGTCTCGTAGAGACCAAACCCAGTTATGGTGAGCTTCCAAAGAGGGGGTTCATCAAGTTGGATTAAACTAACTTGTGTTTGGTCTGGTAATGGTGTAGCTTGTGCAAAGTTATTACATTATCTACTTACGAGATATTTCGCAGGTTTTGTTGTCATGATGTTTTTCCGCCCAGTTCTATTGGACTGCATGCAAAATGTTGCGGGACTGATGTTTAATGTCGTATGGTTGCAGATGGTTCGTACTAGGACCACGCACGAGGTTGGTGGCTCTAGCCAAGGTGGAGGTGATGACTCCCAGCCACCGGCCTACGACAGCACCCCGCAGCAGCAGCCACCACCGCCGCCTCCGCTTACTCTAGCGGATGTGATAGCGGCATTGGTGGGAGGTCGTGAGGAGCAGACCGACCTGCTCCGCACGATCGTGCAGAATACGTCCCAGGCGGGAGGACGTCAAGAGCGAGGGCCTCGTGAGCCCCGCGAAGTGTCGTACTCGGATTTCATGAGTACGCACCCTCCAGTGTTCACCGAAGCCGAAGAACCACTGGAGGCGGACAACTGGCTGCGGACTATCGAGTCCAAGTTCGGGCTGCTCCAGTGTACGGAGCGGCAGAAGACGCTGTTCGCAGCACAGCAGCTCCACGGTGCCGCTGGTGCGTGGTGGGCGAATTATGTCGCCTCACGTCCGGCTGGCCATGCCGTGGAATGGCAAGAGTTCCGGGAGGCGTTCCGCGCCTATCACATTCCTCCCGGAATAATGAAGAGAAAGTTCCAAGAATTTTTGGAACTGAAGCAGGGCGGGAGGAGTGCCCACGACTACTCCCGTGCCTTCAACCATCTGGCGCAGTATGCGTCAGACTACATCTCCACGGAGGAGAAGAAGAGGGAGCACTTCTATCGGGGGTTACATCCCGAAATGAAGACCCACCTCGTTCAATGGAACCGCGGCACATTCAACGACCTAGTCAATGCCGCCATCATGCAAGAGGACGCTCAGCGGGAGTTAGCAGCTGAGCAGAGGAAGCGTAGCGCTCGACCTAGCAGCGGTGGGAGTGGCGCTCCCCAGAAGTACCGTATGGTGTACCGGACACCATCCGGGCAGCAGTGGCAACCACCGGCACGACCGCAACGGTTCGGGGGACGTCCCTTTCAGGCACCTCCGTTCCGTACGCCGATGCCACCACCAAGACAGCAGCAGCAGCAGACGGTACCCCGGGCGTTTCCACCGCCACAACGCGCCCCAGGTTTCCGTCCACCGATCAGCGGGGGACCGCCCCGTTTCACCTGCTTCACGTGTGGCCAGGCGGGCCACTTTGCGAAGGACTGCCCCCAGGGGCAGCAGAGCAGCGGGCAAGCCCAGCTCCAGGGCGGTGCTCGAGGCCGACCTCCGGTGAAGAAGGTTGGTCAGCGGACTGGAGGCGTCCGCAACCTCGACAATGAGGACGCCCCAGAGGGAGACAACGTGCTGGCGGGTACGTTTACTCTCAACTATCAAGACATCGTCATATTATTTGATTCGGGTGCAACCCACAGCTTTATAAGTGCATCCTATGTGGCTAAACATCAATTGCAAGTCTTCCCAACCGACTGCACTTATATGATATGCTCACCGGGAGGGAAGATTTCAGCTAATATGATGATTCCAAAGGCACCTCTGTGCTTAGGTGGGAAGCTATATCCCACCACCTTGATAATCCTTATGGGACAAAAGATTGACGCAATCTTAGGGGTGTCATGGCTGCAATACCATGGCGCTGTCCTAGAGACTCGGACACGGACGGTTCACTTAAATTCTCCATTCCACCGTCCGCATTCCATGGTGTTAGACACGCCAGTCCGGGAAGTTTTAGCAATTAATAATGCTGAAGTTCTCAAGTTAGAAGACATCCCCGTAGTCCGGGAGTACCCCGACGTGTTCCCGGACGATCTTCCGGGCATGCCACCTGAGCGGGATGTCGAGTTCAAGATCGAGCTCGCACCCGGGACTACGCCCATATCACGGAGACCATACAAGATGGCTCCAAATGAGCTGGCGGAACTGAAAGAACAGCTCAATGATCTGTTGAGCAAGGGTTTCATTAGGCCGAGTTCCTCGCCTTGGGGATGCTCGGCGCTATTCGTGAAGAAGAAGGATGAAACCCTGAGGCTGTGTGTGGATTACCGGCCGCTCAACGACGTCACCATCAAGAATAAGTACCCACTGCCCCGTATTGACATCTTGTTTGATCAACTGGTGGGGGCAAGTGTATTCTCAAAGATGGACCTTCGCTCTGGATATCACCAGATCAAGATCCGGGCGGAGGATATCCCGAAGACGGCGTTCTCGACGAGATACGGCTTATACGAATATCTCGTCATGTCTTTTGGTCTCACAAATGCTCCAGCCCATTTCATGTATCTAATGAACTCGGTGTTCATGCCGGAGCTGGACAAGTTCGTGGTAGTGTTCATCGACGATATCTTGGTTTACTCCAAGACAGAAGCCGAGCATGCCGAACACTTACGGATCGTTCTTCAACGATTGCGAGACCACAAGCTCTACGCCAAGTTCAGCAAATGCGAATTTTGGATCAGCCAAGTGCCATTCTTGGGACATATCATCTCAGCTGAAGGCATTGCGGTTGACCCAAGTAAAATCGAGCAAGTATTGAAATGGAAAGCTCCCACTTCAGTTCATGAAGTCAGAAGCTTCCTCGGGATAGCGGGATACTACCGGAGATTCATTCCAAGTTTTTCCAAGCTCGCTAAGCCGATGACAGAGTTGCTGAAAAAAGGGAAGAAATATGTTTGGAACACGGCGTGTGAAGGAGCGTTCCGAACATTGGTGAAGCATCTCACAACAGCCCCGGTCTTAGCTCAACCGGATACAACAAAGCCCTTCGACGTGTATTGTGACGCGTCCGGTATTGGGCTCGGCTGCGTGTTGATGCAGGAAGGACGTGTGGTCGCTTATGGCTCACGCCAACTTCGAAACCATGAGCAGCACTACCCGACTCATGATCTTGAACTTGCTGCCGTGGTGTTGGCGCTGAAAATGTGGAGGCACTATCTTCTAGGGAACTTGGTACATCTCTACACCGACCACAAGAGCTTGAAATACATTTTCACCCAGAAGGAGCTGAACATGAGGCAGAGGAGGTGGTTAGAACTGATCAAAGATTATGAGATTGAGATCCATTACCACCCCGGCAAGGCGAATGTGGTTGCCGACGCGCTGAGTCGGAAATCGCATGTCCATCACCTCGCCATTACACCGGTGGAGGAGGAAGAGCCAAGTTTATACTTGGTTCCTTATGGGTCGCTGTACAACCTTGCCCTCATCCCTACTATTAGGGAGGACATCATTGCAGCTCAGAAAACGGATAAAGGCATGGCACATCTCCGGAGACGGATAGACAATGGAGAAATTAAATGTTTCCGGAAAGATGATGAGGGGACGCTGTGGTTCAATGACCGCATAGTCGTACCCCGGGATATGGAATTGAGGAAAAAGATCCTCGATGAAGCTCACTTGTCCAAATACTCCATTCATCCGGGCAGCAACAAAATGTACCAAGATTTGAAAAAGAAATTTTGGTGGACACGGATGAAGCGGGAGGTAGCTAAGTACGTATCCGAGTGCGATACGTGTAGACGAGTGAAAGCTGATCATATGAAGAAATCAGGGCTGCTGCAACCCCTGAAGATCCCGGCATGGAAATGGGAAGATGTGAGCATGGATTTCATTGTGGGATTACCCCTAACAGCCAACAAGCATGATTCCATATGGGTAATCGTTGATCGGTTAACCAAGACGGCTCACTTCATTCCGGTGAATACACGTTACAATGCCGGCAAATATGCGGAGCTATACATAGCGAAGATTCTATGCCTATACGGGGTACCCAAGACCATTGTCTCAGATCGAGGTGCATTATTTATATCTCGCTTTTGGGAGCAGCTACACGCTGCATTGGGTACTAAGTTGATCAGGAGCTCCGCCTATCACCCTCAGACCGATGGTCAGACAGAAAGGGTGAATCAAGTCCTGGAAGACATGTTGAGAGCATGTGCCATCCACCATGGTAGGAACTGGGATGATCACCTACCATTGGCGGAATTCTCGTACAACAACGGTTATCAGGCGAGTATCAAGATGGCACCTTACGAAGCTCTCTACGGTCGTAAATGCCGCACCCCATTAAATTGGTGCGAGTCCGGTGAAAGGGTCACATTCGGAGTTGATGTGGTGAACGACGCCGAAGAGCGCGTTCGGACAATTCAACCCAATTTGAAGGCCGCTCAATCCCGACAGAAGAGCTACGCTGATAAGAGGCGTAGCCCGTTGCACTTTGACGTTGGGGAACACGTGTACCTCCGCGTGTCTCCAATGAAGGGTGTGCACCGATTCGGTTTGAAGGGGAAGCTCGCTCCCCGTTTCATTGGACCCTACGCTATCACCGAGAAGTGTGGACCAGCAGCGTATCGATTGGAGCTACCGGCATCTCTGGCTGGTGTCCATGATACTTTCCATGTTTCGCAACTGCGAAAATGCTTGAAGCATACAACTGCTGTTCCTACCGAAGACATCGGCGAGCTGAAGCCGGATTTAACATATGACGAATATCCGGTGGGAATTCTTGATGAGAAAGCCAGGACCACGCGTAGCAGAACGTTGTGGTTCTACAAAATACTCTGGAGTAACCACACCGCCGAGGAAGCGACGTGGGAGAGCGAGGAGTTCCTTCGCTCAAATTACCCGGAGTTCTTGGCTTCTCAACACGGGTAAGTCCCTATTACATCGCTATCTCTTCTTTTATAATCTCGGGACGAGATTCTTTTAAGGGGGGAGGGATGTAAAAGCCCAAGAAAAGGGACTTGTAAAAACTTTTCTTCATCTCACAACACCACAATTTTCATTGTGGACACCTTAGGAAATGTTGTGAAAAGCATGTAACCTCCATCAAAAGAGTGATTAGAGGGGAGAGTCTTCACTTTCACAAAGTAGGGTTTATACACATATGATCACACAATGAGGAATTCAAAACTGTTGTGTCCAAACTATTGTTTGCAGCAGCTAACACAAGGATCAAGTGGCATATTTGGATTCCTTAGGTCCAAATTAGTGGGGAGGCAAAGTTTCATTAATTTTTGAAAAGTCTTGCTGCCCATTTTTCCAAAGGAAATCAAATGTGCAAAGAATTCAAATGAATATTTGAATTTGCATGGAATTTGTCCAAACTTGTCAAATGAGCTCAGTTTCCAATTTTCAAACAACTGGGTTGGATAATTGTCAAACTTTGGAAATATTTTGAGGAAAAGAGGTACTGAGTTGTGGGGCCCACATGTCATAGGAATGAGTATACTTAACACTTAAGTTTCTCTCTGACTTCACTCCACCGAGGTGTAACCCCGGGGCGACACCGAGCGGCCGCCCCCGTCGACCGAGGCTCCACCTCCTGCTCCCATTTCGCGCTGGCCTGCTCCTTATCCCGGAAACCGGCTGCAGCACGTTGCCATCTTCGCTTTGATCGCGCGCTAGCTGTTCTTCCCATGCGCAAACAGCAATCGGCGCTCACCGCCGCACTCCTTTCTCCCCGATCGCCGGCCTCAACCAAACCTCGGTTGTGCGCACCGGCAGTACAGAAAAGCAGCGCCTGTGCCTGCTCTACCACACCAGCCCCGCAACCCCAGAGGCCCTAGCCTGTGACGCGCACAATTCGGCAAACGGCGCCGAGAAAACAGAGCTGTCCGGCGGAGAACCGAAGCTGGTCTCACGTGGACAGACCCACCCAGAGCTTCTCAGGCCCGAGCTAGAGCACCCTCGGATGCGCTGGTAGCCCCTGATGCTCGTCCCCGAGGCTCAAGCCATGAGATGATCTACTAGGCTCGAATTTGGGAAAAGATCGCCGTCGGGCACCATCCGACCTTCTGATATGGTAATACCAAATTCGATCGTCCCACTCTTTCTTAGGCCGTGAAACCTTGCACACAGGACCGCCACTAACCGGCGATCAGTAGTCCTTCACAACCCTAGTTGGAAATATGCACGTAGACCGCATGAAATCCAGAATTTCCGACCTCAAACGCGGAGGAGGTTTCGGGTGCACGGTGAGGCACCATTAGCCGCCGGTCCCGAGCAGTTCTGAGGCTAGGTCGAGCATCCCTTTGGTCCACTGGTGCTGTAGCGCCGTTCCACCGAGGTCTGGGCAGGCTAGGGTGACCGGGCGACGTTGCCGAACCAGTCCAGAGACGCCGCACCGTGGCCAGCTAGGTTAGAGCCATCGCCGACCGGGGAAGAGTGTTCCATCGTGTTCAGCACGGGAAATTAGGCCCTAGCGGCGAGGGAGAGCTCGGGGGATGGCCGGGAGGCCGGAATCCGTCGAACTCCGGCGAGCCCGGCGGCGCGCAGGCGCGGATGGCTGGAGGTAGAAGACGACCGGTGGGTCCCGCCCGTCAGCGACGGTTTTTCAAATATTTGATCAGCTGTGGCACAGGGATCTGGTGTGGAGGCGCGGGAAATAACCTGTAGCCTCGTGTGGCTTGCCCCGACGCATGACACCTGTCCCCGGACCCACAGCCAGTATTTGAACATTTTGGGGAATTTCAGTTTTTAGTTCAAACTTTGAATAGCTACAACTTCGGGTAGGAGAATCCAAAAATTGTGAAACAAATTTCGTTGGATTCCTCTGATAGAGTACTATCCAAATGTAGAACCCAATTTGTATGAAACCCTTTAATTAATTCTGGAAAATTCTTTAAAGCTTTTCATCAAAAGAATTTTAGAGGGAGTTTGGTTCATCCAAAAATCCCCAAATTTTGCCAGAATGTTCTTTAGGACATTAGTAAACCCCTGTAAAAGTTTCAGACCATTTGGAGTTGATTTGGTCAGAGCAATTCAAATTGGAAGGTGCTGTGTTCATTTGAATGCAGAAACATTTTCAGAGAATTTCCAAAACTTGGAAATTCAATTCTGGGCAAACCTTGACTCCAAAAATGCTAGGAAAATTCATGCAAACTCTATGAGCTATAATAGAAATTGTAGTTCATTAAGTTGAGCATGAACAGGGGTATTACCTCTGAATTAATTCTTCCTTGCTGATTTGCCAAGAGAATTATTCTGAGCAAACCACTCCATGAAAAGTGCTAATGTTTGGTCCAGAGAGTTTTCTTGTGACAAGGAACTCACACAAAAATTCTCAGCTCTATTGGAGCTCTAGATCACCCCTGTCCTGTTTACCCACTTAAGGGATTAAAATGGAAAAGGGGGAAAACCACTTAGCATTTAACCATGTGACTAAGTCCAAGCCAAACCACCAACACCAGTTCATCTTTAAATTCTTAAACAAAGTTCCAGGTGTTAGAGGCTGGTTATTAGAACCAATAGTAGAAGTCTTACTCTAAAACTCACATTTGCATCTAAATTAACATGTAGTATTTCATTAACGTGTAGCCGTTGAAGAAGAGACTCCGGAAGTGCTGGACTTCCTTCTGCCGGACGAAGAACTAACTCCTGACCAGCAGCAACAAGGCAAGCCCCGGTTTGCATTAACCTTTTTATAAGTTTTTCTTTTGTTTACATGAGTCGTGTGAAGTATGATTGTGCATTAGGTGTAGGATGAATGGAACCCCACTTGCATAACCAACGGTTCCTAAAAGAGTGAGGGTAGTGTCTAAGACCTCGAGTAGACAGGCTATGCTTAATGAGTCATAGGACTTCGGTACAAGTCGAGTAGTTGGAATCTACTCGCGAGATAGGCTGGGGACACACGGGTTCGGTTGAGTGATGTGAGATCACTTAGTAATGAAAATGAGACTAGGCAGGGGCTAGTGCTCAGCAAGAGAGAGTCTTGTGTGCGCAGCCCTGCCCGTGTCGATTGAGGACCGATCCGTGTGCGGCCCTGCTGAACAAGTATTGAACGTACCGAAGGCATATCGGATATATGGGCCCCGATAAACCGATGTAGCCTAAACCTCCGGGCGTCGAGGCATAGCACACCGATTTATAGGTGTAGGTTGAGGGCAGCAAGGTGGAAATCTGCCAACGGGCATAGAGAGATGCTCCGTGTGGGGAACCTCCTGCTCGTTTCGGTACGACCGGTTCGACGTTTGGGCTGTTGGGTGAAAGGTTGTCCCGTACGACATCGAGTGAGCGTGCTGTGCAGCTCCACGGGTGGGCGTACGTGACGTGCTCTTTGGGTTTTCCCTGCAGGTGTATATCGAGTCGATTCGCCGTCCCTCGCGGTGACGAGTACCGCTTGTTCACTGTGTCGTAACGTAGACTAATGGATGAAATATGTTGATTCAATGATGCTGATTGATATAATTGTATTGCTACATGTGTGCCACCAAATACTGCTTACTAAATTTCAGATTTCATGAACTGTTAACTTGTTGCTAAAAGATGAACTAAGGACGAACTTATAGGCGTGTCGTTTTGCTGAAATGTTACCAACCTATGCCTTGGTATACCTCATGTAGAGTTTCATGCTTAGGTGAGTCGGTTAAGCCTTGCTGAGCCTTCGTGCTCATGGTTGCTGCTTAAGTGTTTTTCAGGTGAGGAGCCACCCACGGACTCGGAGTACGAGTCCACCGGCGAGGGTTACCCTCCGTCGGGGACCACGACTGAGTGGGAGCCGTACACGCCGCGCTGAGCTGAGACGTGCAGCTAGTGTGGGTTGCCCTAGGGCTGGGCAACCGACTTTTGCTAAATAGGCGGGCGTGAGTTGTATAGTGTAGTCTTCCGCTGTGTAATAGAACAATAATTGTAACTGAAGTTTGTACTTGTTTGTACAGTTTCAGCTGTTTTTCCCATGTAATATATTGTGTTCTTATGACGTGTGCTGTCGGGTGTCGCATCGCGCGGCACCACCCTCTGTGATCCTGGATGAGCGGATTCCGGTCCGCCACATTAATATGCCACTTTCTATATGCTAATAACATCCTTATACGGGCTACTAACTCGTTCCTCAATGGATTTTTGAAAAAGAAGACCTTTGTACTGTGTTAAACCTCAAGCGAGCTCTGATACCAACGCTGACATGACCCCAATTGGTCCTGTCGAGCCAGGATCACGCTGAGGGGTGCTGCGTTACATAGCACCATATAACACACGTCAAAGGTACAAAGCGGAAGCGAAATTTTATTACATAAACAAGTTATGAACATGTTTACATCAAAATAAGTTCAATCTACACTCGCGGGCGTAGACTAAGCATCAAGTGCACGTTCAGCCCTTGAACGTGCCCTTGCTAGCACACACACACACTAACTCTGCGGCGTGCACGACTCCCACTCGACGGGGTTCCCCTCCTGGGGTTCCGTCTCCTCTTCGGGAGTCCCTTCCTCATAGAACCCTGCAAAATCTTCAAACACAAGCAGTGAGCACGAAGGCTCAGCAAGTCTGACCCGTCTCACCTAAACATGGAACTTCTACATGAGGGGTGATGGGTACATGAGGAAAAATCATTTGCAAAGGACTCGCCTAATTAGTGGAACCTTACTTTCAAGTTTTAGCAGCAGGTTGTGGAGAACCTTACGCGAAGGCACATGAGAGAACCGCAATCAAACAAGAAACGCATTTCTCTCATGTACTTTGCCCAAAGTTGAAAAGAACTTTAATTAGCTCTAAACTACACAAACCATTAACAAGCAAAGTCCATCTTTCAATCAGCAGCATTTTAACATGTAACTAGCCTATTCTTTCTACGTCATGGTACAGTGAACAAGTGGTACTCACTGACCGCGAGGGACGGCGATTATAATCGATTTACACCTGCAGGGTTACCTGAACAACCCGTCACATACGCCCGTACTCGATGTTGCCTACAACAACCATCACGGACGCCGTACGCAACTACCTTTCACCCGTCAGCCAAATATTGAACCGGTCCCATCGTCCCGAGCAAGAGGTCTCTGCACGCGCATCTCTGTGCCGCCAGCCGATTTACACCTCGAGCTCTCAACCTACCCTCTGAACGACGGGCAATGCCTCAATACCCAGCTACCCGAGTTACATCAGTTTCCCGGTTTCCATATAGCCGGTAGGTCTTTGGTACTGTTCTAGCTTGTTCAACAGGCCCGCACATGGCTCGGTCCTCAATCGACACAAGCGGAGCTACAGCACACAGGCCCCAAAGTCCTGCTGCCCTTACTCTCCGCTCGGTCTCATTTTCTTGCCATGTGTATCATGTTCTATCTCTACCCGAGCAATGTACCTCTAGCCTATTCTCGCGAGTAGTTCCAACTACTCGACTTGTACCAAATCCTACTCTATCCTAGCAATGCAGTAGCTAACGGGGTTTGCAATCCTAAACCCAACCCATGGTTCTCTTGGCTATGCAGTGGGGCTTCCAAACAAGACTCTAATGCACAGAATAAAGGAAACAAGTATGTGCTCAAAACAATAAAAATTTGTAAAAAGGTTAATGCAAACCGGAGCTTGCCTTGCTGCTCTTGGTCGTAGGCTAGCTGTTCCTCCGGAGTAACGAAGTCTAGGACTTAGGGTTCCTCCTCGACCTTAGCGACTACATGATATAAGAAACATATGTATCAATTTAAATGTGTTTGTATTAAGTTTTGAACTTGTGAAGCCTATAACCTTTGCTAGACAGACCTAATGACTGTGAAACTTTTACTGTGGCTTAGTTACATCCTAAACAGAGACTTGGTCAAGTTTTAGTTGCAGCAAAGCTCATTTGAGCCCTCCACAATTAATTATGTCCTTGACCTTAATTGGAACTCTTAGGGTGTTCTAGGAATTTTCATGAAGCAAACTATGATTTTCTAAAAACTAGATTTTCAGAGGGTTCTAATGGAGTTGGTCTCACTTAATTTGGAAGTTCCTAACTAAAGATATGAGCTAAACAATTTCAGAGAAAATTCTGAAAATGTTTCTGAACATTTTCTATTTTCTCTGGAACAGTTTCACTAATCACACCATTAGGTGGATCAAATGAGCTCAAATGGATCTGAAATTTTTATGGTAGTTCAGGGATATTTTGATGAACATACCAGCAAAATTTCAGGATTTTCCCCCAAAGGATTCTCCAGTTAAAATTCCTAACAGTTTAAACTTTGAGGATTGAATTCTGGAGAATTAAGGAATTTCATGAAGTGAAACTTGATTTGCTGGAAAGTACTCAGAGAGCTGAATCCAGCAAAATTTAGTTCACTCAATTTGGAGCTTTCTAGCCAAAGTTATGAGGATTTGAAGTTTTGGAAGAATTCTGAAAATCGGGGAAACGTTTAAACTCTCGGGGCCCGCGGGGACACGTGTCGAGCGCGGAGGTGTCCAGCACACCGGAGCTCACAGGGTATTTGCGCGCCAGCACAGCCGATCCCCGGCCACACCCGATCCCGATTTAAATTCTTCAGCCGCTGACACGTGGGCCAGCCGGCTTCGTCTTCCTCCCGCCGTTCTCTCGCGCCCGCGCCGCCGACCTCGCCGGAGCAGACTCGGGGCTCGCCGGCTCGCCGCTGCCGGACCTCCCATGGTCTGAAACTCGCCGCCAGGGGGTTTTCGACATCGAGGAACACGTCGGTGATGTCAGGTCGGGCGGGGGTGACCGGAAATAGCTCGGCGACGTGTCGCGGCCTCGGTTGAGGTTCGGCACCATCGACCGTGGTTTCTAAACCCGCCAACACCTCGAACAAACGGTCCTACAGCATCAGTGTACCTCTAGGAAGCTCGACAAGGTGTCAAAAGGGTTCAGGGATGGCGGCAAGTCGATCGGCACCGTGTGACCGATCGTGTCCGCCATGACCGCCCTTGATCGAGCTCAAAATTCGTTACTCCTAGACAGTTTCACGCCACGGATGCAGAAAAGAACTTGATCGCCGGCTAGTCCAGCGTCTATGTGCAAGATTTGATGACCTCCGAAAGATCATAGAGCGAGAATTTAAAGAAACCGTACCGGAAGCTCGGTTTACGGTCGCCGGAGCAAAAACTGGAAATTCTCTGCGGATTCTTCACGGTTGGCTTCCAAACTTGGAGGAGAGCAGCACGGTGGTCGCGCGCTCCTGTCGCCTCTCTTGCTGGATCGTGTATACGCCTGTGGAATGCTGTCCACGGGCGCCCGACTCTCGGCTGAGGCTAGGTCGCCGCGGTGGCGATCGCTCTTGGGCAAAGGAGGTCAGAACTCGGGGTTTCTGGCGTTGGGAAGGTGAAGTGCGACCTCAGGTGGCTGTCTAGCAGCTCAAGGACGAAGGAGGAGTTGGTTTTGCTAATTTTCCCGATAGAGCAGAGAGCGGCGGCGAGAGGCAATGCCGCTGCTCGGGTCTGCCCGCGAGAAGATAAAGCCGGCCGACTCCTGCTCAGTGGAGGCGGTGCCGGTCGCATGGGGGCGCGAGCAAGCCGCCCTGGGCGCCAGCGCGCGGAGAGGGAAGCAGCTGGTGGCGCCGGTAGCTGCTCGGTGGCACAGTCGACAGCTGCTCGGTGGAATTTCCCACCGAGACTCTGACTTTGGTTGCAAGTTTCTCCTTCTTCCCTCTATGACATGTGGGACCCACCCGGGGTTTTAACCTCTGAAATTTACTCCTTATCACTGTAGTGAACAGTGAACCCCATAATACCCCTGGTGATTCAAATTATTCACCCTTGAGCCATTCGAATTGAATAGGATTCGAATTAGGTTTGGTTTGAGTGAATTCCAGCACATGTTCAGTTTTGAATTCAAATAAAGTTTGATTTCGTCCCACTTAGCTCATGTCAAGATCAACTCCAAATGGAGTGAAAATTGGTGTGTGAGCTCACAAAAATGTGCTGAGTAAGAATAAGCCTCCCACTTTTAAATTCATGGGATAAAAACAGTTTGAATTTGAATATGGTTTCAAACTGCCCTCTTCCTAACTATACCCAAAATGACCTCGAAAAGGTTTTGAATTTGGGTGAAACTTGGCATGGACATCCTTAGTAAAGTGTAGGAGTTTTCCTATGTCCAGCCCATCTATATCATATGTGGGAAATACCACTTTTGCAATGTGTGAGTTTGTTCTCTAATGAGCATGTTGATAATTGTTACTTGCTCTTCATTTGTGTTCATCATCCTACCTCAAATGAGGTGTGTGGTGTGGTGATGAACACTGCAAATGTGTGTCAAAAACAGAGGCCCTTACATCCAATGGGGATGAAAATTTGTGGACTAACTCAGAAAAATGTGCTGAGTTTGAATATGAAGCTAACTTTTGAATGTGAGGGATGAAAGTTGCTGCAATTTTAATTTACATTCAAACTGGCCTTTTTTTCAAATGTCTCAAAAATTGCCTCAAAAAGTGTTGGGTTTGCATGAAACTTGGCTTGAACCTTCCCAAGACTTTTTAAGTCCTAGGGGTGAGCTCAACCTCTCATGTTCATGTGTAGAAATCCTACTTTGGGAAAGTGAAGGTTTTCCCCTCTAATCACTCTTTTGATGGAGGTTACTTGCTCTTCACCATTTTTCACAAGATATCCACAACAAAAACTGTGGTGTTGTGAGGTGATGAAAAGTTTTTGCAAGTCCCTTTTCTTGGGCTTTTACACTGCCCCGAGCCGCGACAGGGCAGGGGTGCAGCACCGTACCAGGGTGCTAATCAGCCCTGTAATCAGCCCAAGAAACCAGCACCAAAACCCGGCAACGTCTACCACTTAGCCATCGAAGACGTGCCGGAAGGTGAACTCGTCCTCGCGGGTACGTTTTCTTACTTAGATCATCCTGTAGTCATACTTTTTGACTCCGGTGCCACCCATAATTTCATAAGTCAGTCTTATGTTATTAAATATCAACTATCTATCATTCCCACAAATAATTCATACTTGATATGTTCTCCGGGTGGGAAAATAACAGCTGATAGAATGGTCTATAGAGCACCATTACAGTTGGGTGGAAATCTTTATCCGACTTCTCTAATCATGTTAGAGAGTCAAAAACTTGATGTCATTTTAGGAATGTCATGGCTACATCGCCATGGTGCTGTTCTTGACATCATTCCACGTGTGGTTCGTTTAAACTCTCCCCTTCATGAACCACATGTTCTTATTCTTGACCGTTCGGTTCAAGAAGCTCCAGCCACATATAACACGGAAGCCACAAAACTTGAGGATATTCGTGTGGTCCGTGAATACCCGGATGTCTTTCTGGATGATCTTCCGGGCATGCCACCCAAAAGAGATGTCGAGTTCAAGATTGAAATTGTACCTGGGACGACGCCGATATCACGGAGACCGTACAAGATGGCTCTGAATGAACTGGCTGAACTGAAGGAGAAGCTCAACGATTTAGTGAAGAAGGGTTTCATTCGACTGAGTTCGTCGCCATGGGGATGCTCAGCGCTGTTTGTGAAGAAAAAGGATGAAACCTTGAGGTTGTGTGTGGACTACCGACCTCTCAATGCCGTCACTATCAAGAATAAATATCCACTGCCCCGCATCGATATCTTATTCGATCGACTTGTGGGTGCGAGTGTATTTTTAAAGATGGATCTTCGCTCCGGATATCACCAAATCAAGATCCTAGCGGAGGATATTCCGAAGACGGCCTTCTCGACGAGATATGGGTTGTATGAATACCTCGTCATGTCCTTTGGTCTAACCAACGCCCCGGCACACTTTATGTATCTCATGAACTCAGTGTTCATGCCGGAGTTAGACAAGTTCGTGATGGTGTTCAGAGACAACATCTTGGTTTACTCCAAGTCTAAAGAAGAACACGCCAAACACATGCATATCGTGCTTCAATGATTGCGAGACCATAAGCTTTATGCCAAGTTCAGCAAATGCGAGTTTTGGATCAGCCAAGTGCCATTCCTTGGTCACATTATTTCTGCAGAAGGCATTGCAGTTGATCCAAGCAAAATCGAACAAGTGCTGAAATGGAAGTCCCCCACATCAGTCCACGAAGTCAGGAGTTTCCTCAGGTTAGCAGGATATTATCGGAGATTCATACCGAACTTCTCCAAGCTTGCTAAGCTGATGACTGAACTGTTGAAGAAGGGGATCAAATTTGTTTGGAGCTCAGCTTGTGAAGAAGCTTTCCAAGCATTAGTGAAGCATCTTACAACAGCCCCGGTGTTAGCTCAACCGGATACAACCAAGCCCTTCGACGTATATTGTGATGCGTCCGGTATCGGGCTTGGCTGTGTATTGATGCAAGGAGGAAGAGTGGTTGCTTATGGCTCACGTCAACTTCGTAACCATGAGCAGAACTATCCGACTCATGATCTTGAGCTCGCTGCTGTGGTGTTAGCCTTAAAAATATGGAGGCACTATTTACTTGGGAACTTAGTGCACCTCTACACCGACCACAAAAGTCTGAAATATATATTCACTCAAAAGGAGTTGAACATGCAGCAACGGAGATGGCTAGAACTGATCAAATACTATGAGATCGAGATTCATTACCATCCCGGTAAGGCAAACGTGGTTCCTGACGCCTTAAGCCGCAAATCCCATGTCAACAGTCTGTCCATCACCCCACTTGAAGAGGAGGAGCCGAGTTTGTACTTGATTCCGCATGGGGCATTGTATAATCTTGCTCTCGTCCCTACAATACGAGAGGAAATTATGGAAGCTCAGAAGAAAGACGTGGGAATGTCGCACATTCGGAGAAGGATGAAGAATGGCGAAATGAAATGCTTCCGGAGAGATGAAAACGACACTCTATGGTTTAAAGACCGTATAGTGGTACCCCGTGACATGAAGCTTCGGAAGAAAATCTTGGATGAAGCTCATCTATCCAAGTATTCTATTAATCCGGGCAGCAACAAGATGTACCAGGATCTGAAAACCAGGTTTTGGTGGACACGGATGAAAAGAGAAATCGCAAAGTACGTATCCGAATGTGATACGTGTCGGCGTGTGAAAGCCGACCATATGCATAAAGCCGGACAGCTGCAACCATTGAACATTCCGGCGTGGAAGTGGGAGGATATCAGCATGGACTTCATAGTCGGGTTACCTCTCACGTCTCACAAACATGACTCGATTTGGTTGATAGTCGATCGACTAACCAAGTCGGCTCATTTTATCCCCGTACATACAAAGTACGTGGCCAAGCAATATGCAGAGCTGTATATTGCAAGTATCTTGTGCTTGCACGGTGTTCCCCGCTCCATTATTTCAGATCGCGGTGCGCTGTTCATCTCTCGGTTTTGGGAACAGCTGCACGCGTCGTTGGGGACCAAACTGATCCGAAGCTCCGCGTATCACCCGCAGACGGATGGTCAAACTGAACGGGTAAATCAAGTCCTTGAAGACATGCTACGCGCTTGTGCTATCCACCACGGCAAGAGTTGGGACGATCATTTTCCGTTGGCGGAGTTTTCTTACAACAATGGCTATCAAGCTAGCATCAAGATGGCGCCGTATGAAGCTCTCTACGGCCGGAAATACCGCACACCTCTCAACTGGTGCGAGTCCGGCGAGCGAGCCATCTACGGCATTGAACTTGTGAATGAAGCTGAAGAACGAGTGCGAGTAATACAAGCTAACCTCAAGGCTGCTCAATCTCGTCAGAAAAGCTATGCGGATAAAAGACGCCGCCCTCTCCACTTTGACATCGGGGACCAGGTTTATGTCCGTGTGTCTCCGATGAAGGGAGTTCATCGCTTCGGAGTGAAGGGTATACTTGCACCGCGGTTCATTTGTCCGTTCGCCGTCATTGAAAGATGTGGACCCGTGGCTTATCGCTTGGATTTACCGGCGTCGCTCACGGGGATTCACAATGTCTTCCACATCTCTCAGATGAGGAAGTGCCTCAAACCCTCCGCTGAAATCCGCACTGAAGACATAGAAATTCTTCAACCGTACCTCACGTACACGGAGTATCCAATCCGGATTATCGATGAAAAGACTCGCGCCACAAGAAACCGGACCTTATGGTTCTACAAGGTCTTATGGAGTAACCATACCGCTGATGAGGCGACATGGGAAAGCAAGGAATATCTACGAACGAATTATCCGGACTTGCTATCATCATATACCCGGTAAAGTTTCCCAACTTTGCTTTTCCTTTGGAATCTCAGGACGAGATTCTTTTTAAGGGGGGAGGGATGTAAAATCCCCAAAAAGTGGTAGCAAGAATTTTCAGCTCATGTACACTTAGGAAAAATGAGGGGAATTAAAACTTTGATTTATAATGGTGTAGGTTCAAAGTGAGGATTCAAACTTCCCAAAAATTTCCAAACATGGAGATCCAAATTCATAACTTGGATCTTCATAATCTAAATATTCACCCTTCCAAATTTCAGATCATTTGGAGGAGTTTCAATATTTGTTTGCGATTAACAGGAGAAACCCTCTAATCTGAATTTCAAATTCAGTTTCAAATTCCAATCCCCTCAATTTGCCAATTTGGTTCCACAATTGGGTTCTCCACATTTGAATTAACAGCCATGCCAAAAATCTGAAGTTTTGGGCCTGGTTTGCTATATTTTTGGAGCAAGGCAAAGGGGAGAATTCAAATTCATTTCAAATTCAAATGACCCAACACAATTCAAACTTCACACCAGAATTCAAACTATTTGAATTCAGCAAGTTTAAACCATGACTTGGTGTGAAAGTATAGCCTAAAATGTTGAGTTGCTGGGGAAGAAATATCAGTGGAAATTGAATAAAAAAATTTGAGGTGGTGGGACCCCTTTGTCAGCCACACAGATGATCTACCGCCTCTGTTTTTCATCTGCCGATCGCCGAGACGCCGCCAGCTCCCGGTGAAACCCGCTCCCGAGGACTCCACCGCGCCACCTCCTGGTTTCCTCGATCGTCAGCCGCTTCAATACCACACGGTCGCAGCAACGAAGTCATTCTTCACTTCTCTCGGTTGCTCGCCTCTCCCTCCGCTCTCTCCCGCGAGAAACTACCTTCGCACCGTTTCTGTTTCTCCCTCGCCCACGCTCGCCCGAGCTCGGATGATCGAGCTCCAAGCAGCAAAAAGAAGCGCTAGTGTGTGCTCCATCCTCCACCGTTCTCCCACCTAAGTTTCCTAGCTCATGCTACGCGCAAACCCACAATCAGCGCCGACGTTCGGAGGTGCCCGGAAGAACCACGTTCGGTTCACCGTGGTCAGCGCGCTACGGCTCGTGTAACCGCCGCTTCCCTAAAAAAAAGAAAGGTGCGTTGTTTTCCGTAGATCGTGATGCCGAAGGCCTCATGTCAGTTGATCAATCGGGTAGTGGGAATTTCGGGTTTTACCAAACCCTAGTTCATAGCGACCCCTCTCGGTCTACGATTAAATTCATCGCAAAGCAGTAGCTAGAGCTCATTCTGGTCTATAATAAGCTTCACTAGATCCCTCCGGTCCTTCTCACTCAAACAGCGCCAGAAACCATCGAGGGCTGAAGGAGCTCTTCGAGTTTTTGTCACCGCCGGCGTTTTGCGGGCTCGGGTCGCCGTTGAGATCCCCTCTCCGGTGGTTTACATGGAGAGCGGGCTATGGGTTGAAGTTTTCCATGTGTCACTGGTGCTTTTAGAGCAAACCCTAGCCCGAAAGACCCACTGTTGAGGGAGAACGAGCTCGCCAAAGTGAGGCCCGACATGGTCGGCGGTGCAAGCACCGTTCCAGCCGTTGTCATTGGATCCCGACCTCACCATCATGTTCAGCACGGTGTAGAACTCACAGGCAGCGAGTTTGAGGAAGCTTGTACCATGGGAACCCCGTCCCGGCGAGCCTCGCCGGCATGCGCCGTCGCGGGAGGCGCGGGCAGCGCGAGGAAGACGAAGGAGAGCCAGGTCCCACCGGTCAGCCTCTGTATACGCGCAGGGATCGGTCTGTGGCACCGGATCCGGTGTGGCTGCGCGGGAAATAACCCCGTGGCCTCGATGTTGCCATCATCTGAGTGGATAACATCGCGGGTGGGGTCCACAGCCAGAATTTAAACATTTCTTCAATTTCCAGATTTAGTACAAGCTTCAAAGGACCATAACTTTCAGTAGGAATGTCCAAAATTTGTGAAACAAATTTTGATAGATTCCTCTCAATCAGTACTTTGCAGAAATGCAAAGAAATTGATCTGGGTATCTCTGTAAATTTCTCCAAAATACATCAAATTTAAATATTTGGGAATTAATTCCAGAAGATCCCTGTTATGGAATTTCTTCAAATTTTGCTAGGAGGTTCCTTAGGATATTTCTGATCTCCAGTAAAAAATTGAGCTTCATTGGAGTTCATTTGGCAGGCTAAATTGCCTTCCAAAGTTCAGCCTTTATTTGGA
Organism: Neostapfia colusana; assembly: GCA_030760725.1. NCBI lineage: Eukaryota > Viridiplantae > Streptophyta > Magnoliopsida > Poales > Poaceae > Neostapfia > Neostapfia colusana. The sequence goes on along the minus strand of JASWHV010000009.1, from coordinate 32,258,866 downwards.
AATTCAAATTTTAAACAGAAACTTTTCAGAACTCCTGTCCAACTTCAAAAATTCATATCTCTCTGTTGGTAGCTCCAAAAATGGTGAAACAAATTTTTTTAGAACCATGTAGACTTACCCTAATCAGATCTTCCACTATTAGATATGTCAAAACTCCTGAATTGGGCTCAAAATTCAGAGAAGCACTGTACTTGTAGGAATTTTGAAGACTACATTGTGCAATGACATGTCTCCAAATTTTGCTCAGATCATCCTTAGAGGGTTTAGTCTTCACTGTAAAAATCCAAAAGCCAATTAAGGATTCTAAATAGCAGGAGCTATGGATATAAGTTTACTTCTTATAAGTCTTAAATACTTATACATATATTTTGTTACATTTCATAATAGTGACCGAAGTTGAGGATACGCCGGAGCCTTTGGACGTCCTGCCACCAGAAGCTAACTTCTCCTCTGACTCACAACCAGGCAAGCCCCGGTTTGCATTTAAGTACTTTTGCAAATTCTTCATTTGTATCACTTATGTCTAGGTTGAAATGTATGCATTAGAGTTAGGGTGATTGAAACCCCACTTGCATAGCCTTTTTAACTCCTATAAAGGGTTGGGTAGTTTACAAACTCAACGAGTATAGAATGCCATGCTAATGTTTAGGATCACGGTAGAAGTCGAGTGATTGGAAGCTACTCGCGAGATAGTACTTATCACACCGAATGAGAAGAGGTAGAAAATGGCTTGAGTTGTCAAAATGAGACCCAGCAGGGGGGATAGGATGCAGTGAGCAGAGGTCTCACGTGCGTAGCCCTGTTGGCGTCGGTTGAGGACCATCCGTGTGCGGCCCTGCTGGACAAGTATCGAACTGTACCGGATGCATACTGGCATATGGGAACCAGGAAACCGATGTAATTGGTTAACCTGGGTGCCGAGGCTTACCCAACCGTAAATAGGAGTGGGTTGAGGGTAGCAAGGTGTAAATCTGCCGGTGGGCACAGTCACGCTCTATGCGGGGACCTCCTGCCCATTACGGATGGACTGGTTCGGCATTTGGCTTGCCTTTGAAAGGTTGTTGCATACAACAGAGTAGGAAGGGGTGTGGAATCACGCTTCTGAAAGTGGGTGTATGCAACGTGTTATCCGGGTGTGTCTTGATTGCAATCACCGTCCCTCGCGGTTATTTGAGTACCCGCTTTTTCACTGCGATGTGACGTAGTAAGAAGTGAAATAAGACAACTAAATATGTTGTATTGAACTATTAATGTCTTGAAACCTTGTATGCTGTAGTTATAGAGCTAATTAAGTTTATATTCCACTTTGGGCATCATCACATCGGAGGAAAGCATTTCTTGTTTGATTGTGGACTTCTGATGTGAGGGCTGCCTAAGGCTCATTAAACTGTTGCTATAAAACTAAAAATAAGGATCTACATGTAGGTGTGTCTTTATTGCAAAGTCCTTTTCCTATCTTACACATCCTTGCATGTACAGTTCCATGCCTAGGGTTGACGGTTAAGACATGCTGAGCCTTCGTGCTCACTGTTGCAATATTTTGAGCTGTGTGCAGGTGAGAGTTATGAGGAAGGTTCTGAGGACGAGGCGATGCCCCCGTCAGGGTACACGGTCAAGCTGGAGCCTTGCACGCCGCCGTCATTCTCCGGTTCCATGCTGCTAGTGTGTAGCGTCCCCGGGCTGGACGGCTGCACTTTGCTTAGTTAGCATTTGAGAGTAGCTATGTATATAATTTCCGCTGTATAATTAAGTTTGTTAAAAGACTTCCGCTGTTTTATATCAAATAAAAGTTTGTATGTTATTCTTTAATTCTTTTCGTGTGTGCTGTTGGGTGCCGCATCGCACGGCACCACCCTATGTGATCCTTTTGTGGGTGAACCACGGGGTGGTCCCCACATTGAGGCATTTCCTCAGCTGCGAGATGTGGAAGACGTTGTGAATTCTTGCGAGCGACGCCGGTAACTCCAAGAGATAGGTCACAGGTCCGCTTTTTTTAATGACGGCAAACGGACCAATGAATCGCGGTGCAAGTTTGCCCTTCACTCCGAAATGATGAACTCCCTTAATCGGAGACACACGGACATAAACACGGTCCCGATGTCGAAGTGGAGAGGACAGCGTCTTTTATCCGCATAGCTCTTCTGACGAGATTGAGCAGCATTGAGGTTGGCTTGTATTACTCGCACTAGTTCTTCAGCCTCATTCACAAGTTCAATTCCGTAGATAATTCGCTCGCCGGACTCGCACCAGTTGAGTGGTGTGCGGCATTTCCGGCCGTAGAGAGCTTCATACGGCGCCATCTTGATGCTAGCTTGATAGCCATTGTTGTAAGAGAACTCCGCCAACGGCAAATGATCATCCCAGTTTTTACCTTGGTGGATGGCACAAGCGCGTAGCATTTCTTCAAGCACTTGATTCACCAGTTCAGTTTGACCATCTGTATGCGGGTGATACGCGGAGCTGCGTATCAGTTTGATCCCCAATGACGCGTGCAGCTGTTCCCAAAACCGAGCGACGAACAGCGCACCGCGATCTGTAATAATGGAGCGGGGGACACCGTGCAAGCACAAGATTCTTGCGATATACAACTCCACATATTGCTTGGCCACGTACTTTGTATGTACGGGGATAAAATGAGCCGACTTGGTTAGTCGATCGACTATTACCCAAATTGAGTCATGCTTGTGAGACGTGAGAGGTAAACAAACTATGAAGTCCATGCTGATATCCTCCCACTTCCATACTGGAATGTTCAATGGTTGCAGCTGCCCGGCTTTACGCATATGGTCAGCTTTCACCCGCCGACACGTATCACATTCAGATACGTACTTTACGATTTCTCTTTTCATCCGCGTCCACCAAAACCTGGTTTTCAGATCTTGGTACATCTTGTTGCTGCCCGAATGAATAGAATACATGGACAAATGAGCTTCGTCCAAGATTTTCTTCAGAAGCTTCATGTCACGGGGTACCACTATACGGTCTTTAAACCAAAGAGTGTCGTGTTCATCCCTTCGGAAGCATTTCATTTCTCCATTCTTCATCCTTCTCCGAATATGTGACATTACCACATCTTTCTTCTGAGCTTCCATAATCTCCTCTCGTATGGTAGGGACGAGAGCAAGATTATATAGTGCCTCATATGGAACCAAGTACAAACTCGGCTCCTCCTCTTCAAGTGGGGTGATGGACAGATGGTTGACGTGAGATTTGCGGCTTAAGGCATCGGCAACCATGTTTGCCTTTCCGGGATCGTAGTGAATCTCGATCTCATAGTCTTTGATCAGCTCTAGCCATCTCCGTTGCCGCATATTCAGCTCCTTTTGAGTGAATATATATTTCAAACTGTTGTGGTCGGTGTAGAGATGCACTAGGTTCCCGAGTAAATAGTGTCTCCACATTTTCAATGCCAACACCACAGCAGCGAGCTCAAAATCATGAGTCGGGTAGTTCTGCTCGTGGTTACGAAGTTGACATGAGTCATAGGTGACCACTTTTCCTCCTTGCATCAATACACAGCCAAGCCCGATGCCGGATGCATCACAATATACGTCAAAGGGTTTGGTTGTATCCGGTTGAGCTAACACCGGGACTGTTGTAAGATGCTTCACCAATGCTTGGAAAGATCCTTCACAAGCTGAACTCCAAACATATTTGGTCCCCTTTTTCAACAATTCCGTCATCGGCTTAGCAAGCTTGGAGAAGTTCGGTATGAATCTCCGATAATATCCTGCTAAACCAAGAAAACTCCAGACTTCATGGACAGATGTAGGGGACTTCCATTTCAGCACTTGTTCGATTTTTCTTGGATCAACTGCAATGCCTTCTGCCAAAATAATATGATCAAGAAATGGTACATGGCTGATCCAAAACACGCACTTGCTGAACTTGGCATAAAGCTTATGGTCTCGCAATCGTTGAAGCACGATATGCAGGTGTTTGGTGTGTCCTTCTTCAAACTTAGAATAAACCAAGATGTCGTCTATGAACACCACTACGAACTTGTCCAACTCCGGCATGAACATTGAGTTCATGAGATACATTAAATGTGCCGGGGCGTTGGTGAGACAAAAAGACATGACGAGATATTCATACAATCCGTATCTCGTCGAGAAGGCCGTCTTCGGAATATCCTCCGCTCGGATCTTAATTTGGTGATATCCGGAGCGAAGATCCATATTTGAAAATACACTCGCACCCACAAGTTGATCGAATAAGATATCGATGCGGGGCAGCGGATATTTATTCTTGATGGTGACGACGTTGAGAGGTCGGTAATCCACACACAACCTCAAGGTTTCATCCTTCTTCTTCACAAACAGCGCCGAGCATCCCCATGGAGAGGAACTTGGTCGAATGAAACCCTTCTTCATTAAATCATTGAGCTGCTCCTTCAATTCAGCTAGCTCATTCATAGCCATCTTGTACGATCTCCGTGATATCGGTGTTGTCCTGGGTACAAGTTCGATCTTGAACTCGACATCCCTTTTGGGGGGCATGCCCAGGAGATCATCCGGAAAGACATCGGGTATTCAAGGACCACACGAATATCCTCAAGTTTTGTGGGTTCCGTGTTATATGTGGTTGGAGCTTCTTGAACCGAACGGTCAAGAATAAGAACATGTGGTTCATGAAGTGGAAAGTTTAAACGAACCACACGTGGAATGATTTCAAGAACAGCACCATGTCGATGTAGCCATAACATTCCTAAAATGACATCAAGTTTTTAACTCTATAACATAATTAGAGAAGTCGGGTATAGATTCCCAATCAATTGTAATGGTGCTCTACAGACCATCCTATCAGCTGTTATTTTCCCACCCGTAGAACAAATCAAATATGAACTATTTGTGGGAATGACAGGCAATTGATATTTAATAACATAAGATTGACTTATGAAATTATAGGTGGCACCAGAGTCAAAAAGTATGACTACGGGATGATCTAAATAAGAAAATGTACCCACGAGGACGGGTTCGCCTTCCGGCACATCTTCGATGGCTAAGTGGTGGACGTTGCTGGATTTTTGTGCTGGTTTGTTGGGCTGATTGTGGGGCTGATTTGCACCCTGATACGGTGCTGCACCCCTGCCCTGTCGCTGCTCAGGGCAGTCCTTCACAATATGCCTGACACGGCCACACGTGAAGCACGTGTAAGGTGTCAGGATCCCTCCGAATTGAGGACGGTATCCTGGTGCACGTGGTTGAAACTGAGGCGCACGCGGGACCATCCTTTGCTGCTGTTGTTGCTGTGGTGGATACGATGGTCGGAAGCTTGGCGCATTATATTGTCGACCGCGAAACTGAGGGGGTCGCGCTGGTGGCTGCCATCTTTGACCGGATGGTGAGCGATACACCACGCAGTATTTTTGTGGCACCCCACCACTGCTGCTCGTCAGCGCGCTGCGTTTACTCTTATCAGAACCACGCTCGAGCTGAGCATTTTCTTGTAAAATCACCGCATTAACAAGGTCGTTGAATGTGCCGCGATTGCTTTGGGTGAGATGGACCTTCATTTTTGAATTCAGGCCCTGGAAGAACGCGTTTTGCTTATCTTCCTCCGTTCCCACAAATCCTGGCGCATATTGCGCCAGCCGGTTGAATGACCTGGAGTACTCATGAAGCACTCCTCTCGCCTTGTTTCAGCACCAGAAACTCCTGGAGCTTCCTCTCCATAACACCGGGAGGTATATGATAGGCACGGAACACATCCCGGAACTCCGTCCATGTAACGGCATGGCCAGCCGGTAAGGAGGTGATGTAGTTCGCCCACCAGGTACTGGCTTCCCCTTGAAGCTTTTGCGGTGCATACAGCACCTTCTGATGTTCGGTGCACCGAAGTAAACCGAACTTCGCCTCAAGAGTGCGGATGAAGCTGTCTGCCTCCAAAGGCTCTTCGGCCTCTGTAAAGACCGGTGGATGGGTCACCAGGAAATCTGAATATGAACTTTGTTGGGGCTGGCGTTGCCCATTGTCTTGGCATCCTCCTGGACGGGACGCATTCTGCTGCACCAGCATCCACAGCAACTCGGTTTGCTCGTCGCGCGAGCCGAGCACTGCGACGAGAACCTCTGCAAGGTTTCTTGGAAGTTCTGGTGGTGGAGGAGGTGGTTGCTGCTACGTCGTGGTTTGCTCCGGAAGTGGAGACTCATCACCACGAACCTGACATGGACCTCCCTCCTCTTGCGTTGAACTTGTACGCACCATTCTGCATTCATACCATTCAAACGATCAGCACATGTTGGTTTATTTCAGCCAGTCTACACAATAGTAGTGCGAGAATGGAATAAATAATACGTGTAATATTCACACATATGGATAAAGCATAAACTTTATACAACATATACATCCCTGGACCACGTCACAAGATCGAGTTCCAAAGTAATGAACTTTATGGATTAAAAGTTCATTTCGACTATCGTGGGTCGCCACGGGATGTTAAGTGCATTAGCATGCGTAATTCCTCGCTATTATACTGGACCCAAACATCTCCTAGCTCGAAGTGATATGTCGAATGCATAAACATTTTGACTCCAACTCGCAGTTTTACAACAGCCACTGGATATCGAAATGTGAAACTAAATGTTTTGGTTGAAAAAATTCAACATGGTGTTCTCTGTCCAGCTTCTGGTCCAGCGGACCAGTTGGACGAATTTAACTGTTTTGGCCACATTGGAGGCAAAAACTGGACTGGAGTTCAACCAAAAAGTTGTAGTAGGCTCAAAAAGGAATCCAGATTGTATTTATTTGCCTCCATAGCCTTCCTAGTTTACAAGTTATGATTTCTACAAGTTGACAGAATTTTCTCAGGAATTTTGACAGCACCTCTTTTGCAAGTAGCTGTTTTATTCACAAAATTCCATCTATTTCTGCCCTCAATCTAGGAAAACACTGAACTACAAAGTTGTAGCACATTTCCTATACCTTCCAACGATGTCTTACTTGACCCTTAGAATTTTTTCTACAGAAAGTGGTGGTCGAAATACAGAAAATTCCAGAGAGCATTTTGGTTCGCCTTGTTTCTGGACAGTGCCTACTCATCTGAGATTTTCATCCATTTGGAGGGAGATTTTGTTCTGGAGTTCTACAGAAAAGTTGTAGAGGACTTCAAAACCTTTCCAGAATAGTATCACACACCATTGGTTTCAACCAATCCTAGGTTATACCCTATTTAATTTCAGCAAAAATTCTGCTGAGAACAGGGGAGGTTGTTTCTAAGTCTTTGAGATTGAAACTATACTCCCAATTGACTCTCAGTTCAATATGGGAGTTCAATAACCCCTAAATGGACTCCTAAACTTCATTTTGACTCTTTTCTTTGAAAATATACTTTTATGCAACTAATAATTTATCTCGGTACTACGTTTCCTCACCAAAGAAAAATCCTAAACCGGTATTCCGGCGTGTACGTGTCCAATGGTGGAACTAAAGGCGTCACTCACAAACGATTTCTACACGCCATGCGCTAACGTGGTTAGTGTACCTGCAGAAAATCACACAATAATGGTGCACACAAAGGTTTTTGACATTTCAGGCAGTTCCATATCATAGTAAAAACATACAGTCCGTATCATTGCCATACGGATCGTCCTTGAGTCAAGCCACGTCTCAAGGTACATGGTCGTGTTTTCACATCACACGATGGGGAACCCGAGTAGAGCGTGAACGGGTCGTCACGGTTGGGAATTTTATCGACCCAACGGATACCACCTACTGCCTCATGACCGTTGAGGCATGCCGATGGCGAGCGCTGCGTATGGCCCTTTGAACATTGAACGTTCAAGAGTTGCATACTATCGTGTTGCTTACTACATGATGGGGTATTCTCACTTTTGCCTAAAGCACGCTGGAGATCAGTGTTTTCATATTTTCTCAGAACCATGAGAAGATTCAGAGACTCCTATTCACTACCGTTCCAAGCCACGGTAAACCATTCCATATCATTGCTCGTATGGTGAGCTTACCTCAATTGATCCGCCTGTGATGGCGTACCTTACCTCTTACCTGACATCGGAGCATCGTTACAAATTGACAACAAGTAGGTTAGCATTTCCACCTTAGTAGCTACTACTATAATAGACCTTATGTGGGCTTAATGACTAATCCTCACTCGACTACTTCTAAGTTTTCAAAAATAGGCTCTTTTCGAGTGTGCTATTCCCAATGCGGCCCTGATACCATGACTGTGATGACCACCACGTAGTTCACCCACTCCGGGATCGCAGAGGGTGGTGCCGTGCGATGCGTCACCCAACAGCACACAGGAAAAGAATATGAACAACATACAAACTTTTATTTGACATAAACCAGTGGATATCTTTTTTACAAAACTTAATTATACAGCGGAAGTCTTATACATAGCTGGTCCCCAATCCTATCTACGCAAAAGTGCAGTCGTCCAGCCCGGGGACGCTACACACTAGCAGCATAGAACCGGAGATCACGGTGGCGTGCAGGGCTCCAGCTCAGCAGGGTACCCTGACGGTGGCATCGCCTCGTCCTCGGAACCTTCCTCATAACTCTCACGTGCACACAGCTCAAATATTGCAACCGTGAGCACGATGGCTCAGCAAGGCTTAACCGACAATCCTAGTCAGGAACTCTACATGCAGGGATGTATAATATAGGAAAATACCTTTGCAGTAAAGACACGCCTACATGTTAATCCTTACTTTCAGTTTTGTAGCAGCAGTTTAATGAGCCTTAGGCAGCCCTCACATCGGAAGTCCGCAATCAAACAAGAAACGCTTTCCTCCAATGTGGTGATGCCCAAAGTGGAAGATAAACTTAATTAGCTCTACAACTACAGCATACAAGGTTTCAAGACATTAATAGTTCAATGCAGCATATTCATCTGGCTTATTTCACTTCTTACTACGTCATAGTGCAGTGAACAAGTGGTACTCAAATAACCGCGAGGGACGGTGGTTGCAATCAGGAGACACCCGGATAACATGTCACATACACCCACTTTCAGAAGTGTGGTGCTTCACACCTTCCTACTCTGTTGTATGCAACAACCTTTCAAAGGCAACCCAAATGCCAAACCGGACCATCCATAACGGGCAGGAGGTCCCCGTGTGGAGCGTGTCTGTGTCCACCGGCAGATTTACACCTTGCTACCCTCAACCCACTCCTATAAAACAGTTAGGTAAGCCTCGGCACCCAGGTTAACCAATTACATCGGTTTCCTGGTTCCTGTATGCCAGTATGCATCCGGTACTGTTCAAACTTGTCCAGCAGGGACGCACACAGCTCGGTCCTCAATCGACACCAACAGGGCTACACACGTGAGACCTCCGCTCACTGCATCCTATTCCCCCTGCTGGGTCTTAGTTTCATATTCTTAAGCCATTCTCTACCTCTTTTCATCCCGTGTGATGAAATACCTATCTCACGAGTAGATTCCAACCACTCGACTTCTATCGAGATCCTAAGAACATTAGCATGGCATTCTCTACTCGTCGAGTTTGTAAACTACCCAACCCTCCATAGGATTTAGAGGTTATGCATGTGGGGTTTCAATCACCCTAACTCTAATGCAAGCATTTCACCCTAAACATATGTGATACAAATGAAACTTTGCAAAAGTACTTAAATGCAAACCGGGGGTTTCCTGGTTGCGAGTCAAAGGAGAAGTTAGCATCGGGTGGGAGGACGTACAATGGCTCCGGCGTATCCTCAACTTCGGTCACTATATGAAATGTACCAAAATATATGCACAAGTGCTAAGGAATTATAAAAAGTAAACTTCTATTCATAGCTGCTGCTATTTAGGTTCCTTAATTGGCTTTAGGATTTTTCCAGTGGATACTAGACTCTCTAAAGATGATCTGAGCAAAATTTGAAAAAATTTCATTGAACCTTGTGGTCTCCAAAATTCCTACAAGTCCAAGGATTCTCTGAATTTTGAGCCCAGATCTGAAGCTTTGACATGACTAACAATGGAAGATCTAATTATAGCAAGTTTATATGGTTCTAACAAAATTTGTTTCACCATTTTTGGAACTACCTACGGGATGATATGAATTTTTGAAGTTGGATAGGAGTGCTGAAAAGTTCCTGTTTAAAATTTGAATTTCCAAATAATGGCTGAACTTTGGAAGGCAATTTAGCCTAGCAAATATACTCCAATGAAGCTAAAATTTTTACTGGAGATCAGTAACTATCAAAAGGATCTGCTGTCCAAACTTGGGAATGTTTCATAAAGAATTGCTCCTGGAATAAATCTCTAAAGGATTTAATAAAAACAATTCTACAGAAATTCCTGGGCATTTTCATAGAAGGAATTTTGTTCCTCTGTGAAGTACTCCTTATGAGGATTCCAACAAAATTGTATCACCCTTTTTGGAGTTTTCTACACAAAGTTATGGATTTTTCAAATTTGCATAACTTTCTGTTTGAAGTTTACACAGATAACTCAAATGTGGGGCCCGCTCGTCAGTTCTTTCTTCAACCTCTCAACAGCGAACTCGCGCGCACAGAAAACTGGATCATGGCGCCTGCCGTTCTCCCTCGTTTCTCAACCAAATCGGCTCCGGTTTCGCCCTACACGACCGTTGGAACATGGCGCAGCTACCGGGCAAGGTCTCACCGCTTGAAAATGGCCGGAGGTGGGTCGGCATCGGCGGCGGCACTCGGAGGCACGGAATCAACATGTTCCGGCATGTCCTAAGCTTCTCCCGACGAGATAAGTTGCTGTAAAGCATCCCTAGTGGTCGGGGAACATGGAACCATGCCAAACCTTGCAGCAAACAGCGGGAAAAGGGGGTTCACCCGAGGACCGACCCGTTTTTGCCGCCGCCGGTTAATTCTCGTCACCGGGGGCGTGAGATGGATGGTTTTCTTCGGTCTTTGGTATGGGAGGGCGCTAGGAGCACTAGTAGCTGAAGTTTGAATGGGAGAACGGATGATCACACGGTTTGAACGAATTTAGCGAATTGGACAGCACCGGTTCATCACGTACACCGGTGCCAAACTTCGAAATTCGGCGAGCCGGCGGTGGGAACGAGCAAGGCGACTACGGGAGCATGATCTACACACCTTGCCGCACCTTAGGGAGGTGTTGGTCATGCGGTAGAGGCGCTGGACCGGCTGGAAGATGAGTAGCAGTGAGGGCGACGGTGCTCTGTTTTCTCCCGGTGAAGAACAGCTCGGGCACTGCGAGGGGAGGCCGGGGACGAGCTGAGGAGTGGTGGGACACGTTGAGGAGAGGACGGCGCAGCTCCTGGGAAGTTCAACCGGAGCTAGGGGGGCTGGAGGGTGCTGAACGACGATCACAGAGTGATGTGTGATGTTTTCTTCGGTGAGCACTCGAGCAAAGGCTGAGGGAAGCTTTGGTTGGAGGCAGAGAAGAGAACATGATTTGGGCAGCTACTTTGGATAGAAATCACCACGCACGAGTGCTGCCTTCGGGAGGAAGTCTGTGCAAGCTGCTCGGTGGATGGAAGCACAGCTCGGTGGCGCCCGAAGTGAAAACAGAGTCGGTAAAAAGAACTTGTGTGGCTGACTGCTGGGTCCCAACCCCTCATTTCTTAATCCATTTTTTTGCACTGATCTTTTTCCACAGCTACTCAAACTTAAAAACTTTTCTTCACCTCAAAGTAATGGTTTCAAATCTTTGAATTCAAATGATTTGAATTCTATGGTGGAATTTGAACTGATTTTGGTTATTTGAATTTGAATTGGAATTTGAATTCTCCCGTTGCATTGTTTAAAAACATAGCAAACCAACTCAAATATTTCTGAATTTGGCATGGCTGCTAATTCAAATGTGGAGAACACATTTGTGGAACAAAATTTGCGAATTGAGGAAGTTGGGATTTGAAACTGAAATTTAAATTTAGATTAAAGGGCTTCCTATTTTAATCCCAAACCAATATTAGAACCCCTCCAAATGAGCTGAAATTTGGAAGGTTGAATATTTGAAATATGAAGACCCAATTTATGAATTTATATCTCCAGGTTGGAAGTTTTGGGGAGGTTTGAATCATCACTTTGAACTTACACCGTTATAATTCAAAGTTAAATTCCCCTCATTTTTCCTAAGTGTAAATGTGTTGAAAATCTTGCTACCACTTTTGGGGATTTTACATGCGCAAGTTCCGGCCACACTTGCCGGAGAAGTTTGACGGGACGGTCAACCCCATCGAGTTCCTGCAGATCTATTCCACCGCCATTCTGGCTGCAGGAGGGGATGAGGCCATCATGGCCAACTACTTCCCAGTAGTGTTGACCGGGTCAGCCTGGTCATGTCTCATGAACTTGCCCCAGGGGTCTATCACCTCATGGGAAGAGTTGTGCTGTCAGTTCAGGTCCAACTTTAAGAGTTCCTACTTCCAGCCGGGCTCGGAGGCCGACCACCACACCATACAATAGCAACAGCGAGAGTCGCTGTGCTCATTCATCCAGCGCTTCTCCGAGGTCACGAACACCATCCCCCGCATCTCCAACGCGTCCTTCGTCCTCGTTTTTCGACAAGGCGTCTGCGACAGGAAGATGCTCGAGAAGTTGGCTACACATGACGTGCAGGATGTCTCCGAGCTCTTCAGCATGGCGGACAAGTGCGCCAGGGCCGCCGAGGGCCGCAACTGCCACACGCTGCCCAGCAAGGGGGTGAGTCCGCCAGGGAGAGTTCTGGCGGCAAGAAGAAGAAGACCGGTGGCAAGGACAAGCCGCTGGTTGGCACTCACACTGCAGCAGCAGTCGCAGCTGCAGGGGGCCGGGGGCCACACACCGACAAGCGCCCACGCCAGCCGTCTGGCAGCGACGATGGTGCCCAGCGGTGCCCGGTCCATGACACTAACCGGCACGGCGCCAGCAAATGCCGGGAGATCCAGAGACGGTGCGCCCTCTCGCCAGCGGGAGGGCAAACAGAAGGCTGGTCCGGAGGACGGCGACGACCAGGAGATGGAATTCCAAGACACCAAGCGGGCGTTAAAGGTCCTCTACGATCAGGAAGAGGACTCCAGATCTGACCACAGCGAGTGATGCAAGACACTCCATACCTGACCAGGCGGTCCCTCTTCCGTCAGGAAGAGCAAGCGGACCAGGGAAGGGCCGCCTGGTGCCTCGGCGGAGTTTTCTCGAGGAGGAGCGTCAGGCCTAACCCCCGACCGGCACGAGCATGTCTCCCAGGTGCGTCCGTCGTGCTCTAAAGGGTAGGGACCTCTACCCTGCCACGCGCCATAGGACACCTCTGTAAGTCTGCTCCCAAGTAGTGGTAGACTATTTTTTCTTTCTCTCTTTCTTGCAAGGGTAACATAAGGACCGAGGACAAGAGCTTAGAATGGCTAAAGTCCGGGAAGGGTCCAGGCACTCTCGGTATCTGGGATGAACCGCTGCCTTCTTGCACAGCCTGTAATCCCCTATTGCCCGAAGGAAACCAGGAATAAAATGAGTCCTGACCTGTGTGCCCCATTACAGCCTATAATTGCTCATGCATAGTAGTTATAAATGGCATGTTCGGAGCCGTCCTACACTTTAGTCCTATACGCTAGAGCTACATATTTGAGACAGAATTGGTTCTGTCTCCAAACTGTCTAGGGGGTCAAGACGACGGTGGCCCTTGTTTCCACTAGACACCACTAGACATTCTGCTGCAACGGCCCTCACGCGAGCGAGGTGCCAAAGTGGGGGTCCTTCTCACCTCGCAGTTAGGAGAGCAGTTCAAGTACATGGTGCATCTTGACTCCAAGGCTACCAATAGCATGGCAAGGTATGGAGCCCTTGATTTGGCTTAAGTATTACCCTTTCTCTAGAAATACGGCAGAAGCTAGCTAAAAGTAGACTCCCAACTCGCCATCAAATAGGGCGAGCGAGAGTATTCTTATACCGGTCCATAGACAGCTACCTACTTTAGAAAAAGGATTCCATTCTTTGGAGTAGTGCCATATCCCCTGCGTCAACAACGCGGTAGCAGACAACCTTACAATAAAAGCCTCTGCATAGACTCCGGTCCCCAAAGGCACCTTTCAAAGGAAGCTACTGCGCCATACAGCATGGCCTGCCGGACCAGGCGAAAGGGGGTGAGCCTAGCACCTCGAAGCTGGCAGTCCCGGCGGCCTTGCAACCATGGCGCTCGCCAAGGATCGTATGCCTCACCGGGGGCTCCGTTTGACCCGGCGCCCAAGATCCGAAAAGCTCAAGTAGGTCTGATGCAGGGATCACGGAGGTCCGGACCTTCTTGAAAGACAATATCCTTCCTGATGAACGTGTATCCGCTGAACCGATTGTTCGTATGGCTAGAAGATACATACTGGTAGACAAAGATCTCTACCAATGTGGCGCTGACAGCGATCTATTGTGGTGCATTACCCGGGAGGATGGCTGCGAGATATTCGCAGAGATCCATGAGGGCGAGTGTGGCAACCGCTGTGTTCCATACGCTGGCCGTTGAAGCCTTCCAGCACGGTTTTTACTGGCTGAAAGCCCCCCTGTATGCCGTCGAGCTGGTCAAGAGATGCGAGGCATATCAGTTCCGTGCCAAGCAGATCCCCAGACTGGTGCAGACGCTGCAAATTATCCAACCCTCATGACCGGTAGAGGCATGACGGCTGGGCACCCCGGCCCTGTATCTTAGCAGTGTCAGGGAGCCAGGTGGCACATGCCCCTGGACAAAGCATCAACTATGTCATGGGTGACCACGTCGCCAAAGCCAGGGTCATCTCAACAGGTCCAAGGTGACTCGGACCCCCTGGGAGGCTCGATGCTAACACCCTGCTTCATCCAGTTTATTTGGTAAGTGCCCCCCACCAGGTGATCACACTTACCAGGGGGCCATCTCGGTAAATCACGTGGACAGGGCATAGGGCTGTTCCACCAGCGAGGCAGAAGATCCAGAGCGCTGGCTACGGCAAGCTGAAGACAAGGGCCGAACTCCCCTACAGTCCCCATGTTGTCAGGGGCTCAGAAGGATAGATACCCACGCAGCCCGGGCGCCCTGGGTACTTACGCCGCTAAGTAACAGGAGGAGCAAGCTTGGGAAATTAACCAAGTACTGCTCGCACCAGCTAAGTCATTCTGAACCTTTGTGCTCCCTTACCAATACAGCTTCCCCTCCAAGGTTGCGTATATTTTTGCATACCCCACGACGTGCATATAATGTCATTTATCTGCCCCGCCCTTGACTAAATTCCTGCTACAAGGCAGAAACACCTGAGGCAACTGTATTACCTCCAGACCCCCTGGCTACTTTCCAGCCAGGGTCCAGAAGTGCCGGAAGGACACCTCCCCTCTTCATAGTGTCTAGTCAGCAGGAGGTCTGGGGTGCAGCCTGCTTAGACTGGTCCTGCGTACTAAGCAGGTGCGCCCTGCTCCTGTAGGTGCAACACCCAGAGTGTGGGGGGCCCAGACGGCACACCGCCCGGGAAGGATGGTAACCGGGGTCCGGATGTCAAGACACTGAATTGCCCAGACCCCGTAGCTTAGCAGATGACCATAACCCATATTGGAGCCATCAAGCATAGAAAATGCAACTACACAGTACGGAGTATCCTTTGCCCTTAGTGTCTGTGCGAGTCACAAGACTCCGGTCCATAGGGTCGTAACTCCAACTTTCCCACGGAAGCCACTCTCGGACTCTGAAAAGCTGATGCCTCCCGAAGGCCCCGGAGTTTGTGTCCTACGTTGGCACCCGTTGCCAACGGGGCATCGCGATTGGTCAAAAAAAGCAAGACGTTCAGACTCCGGCAACCTGTTAAAAGAAGAGGGTGCATATCAACGGCAAGCAACAAAGGAACGACAACTGCTTTGGCAAGTTAAGGGACCATCCGATCTTGGCGGCATCGAGGGCCAGGGGGCCTCACAGAAATTGAAGATGGCTCTGCCTATCGGACCCAGTGCCAAGCAATTTGATTGAAGGGAGATCAACAGAATCACTTTTTTCATTCATCAGTACATAAATACAAGACAAGACTATGAAGGACTTAGAGCAGAAACATTTTCATTAACATTGGGGACCCGACGTACAAGAGAGGATACAAGACAACTAAGGAACTCAAGTTGAGTAGTCTTCTGCTCCACGGATTGCTTGGTTGTCCCCCAAGCCAATCTCTGAGCAGTGAGACTTCCACCAGCTATTAGACCGAGGTCAGCAACAATGCACGCTAGACTGAGACAATGATGACATCCTTGTGTTGTATCATGCGATGCATGCTAGACCGCGTAGTAGTAACATCCAGTACAGGGTGGGCAAAATCATCGTCTATGACAGATTTTGCTGTCCACAACAGTACCAAGAGGAAAGCTTGATCACTCTCGACTTAGCCTTCCTCCGGTACCGGTGGACAGCCCTCTTGCGACAAAGCGCCTAGAGGACGTGCCCCACCCGGCACTGCTGTTGGGGCTCACCGCAGGTCGAAGACTATGTCCCGGACGGCCTCCCCGACCATCGTCGACCATCAGGATGGCTTGTGATTCTATCCGGGCCCATCAGGGAAAGGGATGTACCAGAGAACCTCACCGAAGGCTGCACTCATACGAACATCTCGCAGAAGTAGACGAAGATGACTATAGGTGGGAAGTCATCTGGTGGGCGAGAGCGTCTGAAAGCATAGACTTCCAGCACGCAAGAGGAGAACGAAGGCCACATGTTGAGGAGGAGTACCATCCTACACCACAAGACCTCCTTTTATACCCGTCCACGGCCTCAAGCAGCGCAACAGGCACGGCGATTGGATTGCCACCACTGCACGTCACAGGCTATTCGCCTCCTCCAGTGACGGGCTGGACTCGGGACCACCCGTCAATCACCGGGGGTCGAGAAGATACCCCCCCTGGAACGTCCGGCGGTACCCGAGGAGAGCGGTGTGACCGACTCATTGGTTGCCGCAGTACATAACCCAAGGCGACCTCTTGAGCATGCCGCTTTAACTCTCACCAATGACAGGTAGGGCCTAGGACCACCAGTCAGGCATCGGCAGGTCAGGCGAGTACAAACTCAAGAACGTCCGGCGGTTCCCAAGGGAAGTAGAGCAGTGCTCCTGCAGTCATGGGCGGTCATAGTAATAGCCCCGAGGCAACCCCTCGACTGCCACGCCGTGTCCAGACAAGTCAGAGTGAATGCGACGATGATGCGACGATGCGCTGCCACTTTGACCGAGTGCACCTACTACGCCGAGGGCAAACAACCCCTTATCTCCCGAGGGTGGCCGTTTACCCACTACACAAAAAATTTCCCACCATTTCAATCCCCAGGAATTGCAAGACTAAACCCATGACATGGGTAGAGATAGGGGCCCCACCTGCAGGCTCAATACTTCCCCCAGATGGGCCCGGGGGCCACTGTCGGTACCCTGCGAACCGGGTACCCCCGTGTAGTGGGTAAAAAGCACCTGGGTCCCGCCTTCCCAGGTTAGGTGGGCCCCAACGTAAGCCATGCGCTCTATGCTCCATGGGCTGCCCCAGGGTTGCAACATGTCGTCAGGCCCTAAGCCTGACTAACCGGCCGAAGGTGGCTCAGGAGCCGACACGCCTCCTGTAGTGCCGGACCTCATTCTCCACCAAGGAGGGCTCCGGCGCTACCAGGTGCCCGGAACCTCCGAGTCACACCCCCCAGCCGGAGAGGGCTCCGGGGGTGCCACGCGTCCTGCAGCTCCAGATCCGACCTCCAGCATTAAGGCCTCTGGTGCTGCCGCGTGGGCAGCGACTCCGAGCATACCTTCCCCCTGAGGAAGGCAACGGATACGCCACGTGTCCTGCAACTCCGGATCCAACCTCCAGAATGGGAGGGCCCCGTTGCTTCCGCGTTCCCAATAACTCTAGACCGCCCACTACTCATCAAGACATCCCCGATGGAGACGCGTGTCTCGGGGGCCATCCGTACGAACGTCACACCGGCGGGCAATGGGCAGATGGACAAGGAGTAAAGAGGAAGGCGCGTTATTAGGTCAAGCATTCGAGGTTCGCGTCTTCCCCAGAAGCATGGCGCACGACGCACGCCTCCGTCCCCAGTCTACGCACCATTATGGTGAAAGATAGGGCGACGAGATGTGATGGCGCAACAGTGCCACCTAACGGTGCAGAGCCGCCTAAACAAAGCAAGGAAACACAGCGACAAGACGGGGACTTCATCATCACCTGCTACCTAGACAGAAGCGCCCGGTGGAACAGGCGGCGCACCGTAACTCCACCAACAGCGACTACACGAGTAGCTGTAAAATGCCTAGATCATGTATAGGCACAGATAGCCGTGGGGCCACCTGTCGGGCCACGGGCTGCATTGTAACTGCCCTGGCCTTGAGCTATAAAAGGACCGCGGCAGCTACCGGGCAAAGGGTTTTGTGACCCAGCCAACTCAATCTCATACGCGAGCAAGTAATACACCGCGCACTCCCGTGGACATAGGGTTTTATGCTCCGACAGCCTGAACCACGTAAATCCTCGTGTCCCTCTCGCCATTGTTCTTAGACTTTCGTGATCCACTAGCCCCACCGAAAAAAGAACCTCCACGGGCTGTTTCCGAGCAGACCGGGGAAAGTGTCGTAGCAAACACTTCGACAGAGACGCTTGAGCAACACGAGCCACGGGAGCAAGGCAAGTGCCCCTTGACCATATTTATCCCAAGTTTTGAAACTGTTTTTCTTTCAAAAACTCATATGCTTGAGTCAACTTGATGGGACACCCTCTTATAGAAGTTTACTATTTTTGTTAGTCATCCTTGTCGCCGGAAAAGTTGATGAGTCGGTATGGTTGTTTTTTTCTTTTTCCTTCGCTTAACTTACGGGATACGGGAAGCTGAAATTAAAATTATTAGATACTGCACTCATATGAATAAATATGATGAGAACTTGACTATGTTAATGAGCATGGAATCGGGGAGCTCTAGGCGAGCTTGGTTCATGGATGTTGCTGAATGAGATGGTGGTTTGTTTGTCGTAGATCTAAGGACCGGTTCATGTGAGCACATGCCAGGAAAACAGTGCCACCACAAAGCTAAATATGGGTGGGGATTAGCTGAATGATTAGGTGTGTTGCTAGTTTGTTATGGACCGTTGGATGGTGCGTGGAATGGGAGTCAAGAGGGACTGCCCTGGGAACTGCATGGCACAAGAGGGAGCCCATGGGTGGGAGAATGGAGATTCGAGCCTGCCGGTGAAATCTCAGTGGGTCCGTAGATCCTAGTAGCCCCTTTGTAAAGGCTATTTTGTGATCTCTTGGCCATACACCGACGGTTGTGTACTGGTATAATGGAGGTTCTTTCTAGTTGCCGACAGGTGATGAAATCACAAACTTGTGGGTAAAGTGGTGCCACCTCTGCAGAGTGTAAAACTATCATGATAGCCGTACTTCCGGTCACAAGTACCTGGTCAACTTCCATGATTAGAGGCAAAACTTGGGATCTTTATTCATTATGGTTTTGGTATGGTCATTGGGATTGGTTTTGGGACTTTTTTGGGTCATGACAATGAGTTTTTTTGGTTCAATGAAAATGAGATGGTTATGAATAATTATGAGTATGAGATGAACTTGAGAAAGATTATTGGCTTGTTGAGGCCTGATAAATGTTGAATTATGATGAAGGAATGTGTATGAAATGTTTGGTTATGATGGGATTAAACTCACCTAGAGATAGTTGTTGTTTTTAACGTGTTTGTGAAATAAAAATTTGCTTGCTGCAATGAACCTTTTTATTGCCTAACTTGTTGCAAGCTACATGTCATACTTTTCCCGCACTTGTTGAGTACGACATGTACTCACTCTTGCATTCCCACATATACAACAGCTACAGGAGAAGGGTACTTCGAGGAACATGTGGAGTACTAGGCGTGCGCACTACCGTCAACATGCCTGTGGAGTTGAAGTTGGAGCCTCCTGTTTTAGTTATTTTCCGCTGTCGCTTAGAGTCTTCCGCTGCTAAATAAGTTAGATATTCCTGAATGAGACATTGAAACAATGTAATAAAGTACTTAAACATTATTTGTACATGGTTATATTCTAAATTTCAGTTTGTGGAATAGATGTGTATGTGTGATGAACATCATGGGCACACATATGCATTCACTTGGTTCATTTTCGGAACCGGGTGTCACACCGGGGCACACGTGGCAGCGCCGGACCCTTCCTCAGCGGGGAGGCTGAGTCCGGAGCCAAGGGCATGTGGTGGCTCTGGAGCCCTCCTCAGCAGGGAGGACGGGTTCAGAGTCCGGATACACGTGGCAGCTCAGGACCTCACCTCAGCGGGGAAGCCAGGTCTAGGGCCAAGGGCACGTGGCGGCTCCAGAGCCATCCTCAGCAGGGAGCACCGGTTTAAAACCCAGATACACGTGGCAGCTCTGGACCACACCTCAGCGGGGAGGCCAGATCCAGGGCCAAGGGCATGTGACGGCTCCAGAACTGGGGCACACGTGGCAGCGCTGGACCCTGCCTCAGCGGGGAGGCTAGGTCCGGAGCGAAGGGTATGCGGCCGTGTCTGCACCCGCTTCAGGAGAGAGGCAGGGCCTGGGTTGTCTTCAACCCTCCATTTGGGGGTACCCGATCTAATGGGTACAGACAGTGGCCCCCGAGTCCACCTCGGGGGAGGTGATTATCCCGCAGGTGGGACCTCCGTCTTTCCCTCCCACGTGGTTACTTGGAATCTGCACTTTGGAAGTTGTAGTGGTGGATGGCGTAGTGGGTGAGTAGCTGTACCTGGCAGCCGAAAAGGATGCACGTCCTTGGCGTAATGGGCGTAATTGACAATCAAAACGACAGCATGTCTACCAAAGAAGTGGACGTGTGCCCACTCTTGACTGGAGGGTCGTGGTGATGTGCCCGAGGGGCCGCTCCTGGGGATACTTCAGTGGTTCTTGGGTCAACCGCTGCAGTTCCACCATGCCGCTTTTCTCGAGAACCGCCAGAGCATTGTTGCCAAGACGCAGCCCGCCTGGCCCCCAGTGTCTGACAGGTGCACCTAGGTCCCAACCATCATTGGGAGTGCGGGCGACACGTGGCAGTGGCAGCCCAAGTTCCACGCATGATGCACTGCCAAAGGCCGCAGTCGTAGTAAAGGAATCCTTTCGGTGAAGGGTGATTTCTTCCTTACTTGCCTCCTTGTGTCTTGTGATCTTCGCCTTCCACCTTTGCGCTCCAAGCCTTTGCTCCCAAGTTCTCACAGCCACCGCTTGTTTCCATGGCTTCCGGCCTTTGCTCCTCCCGGCTCCGCACTGATGAGGAGCTCGGGCGCGTAAGGCACCTGCTCGGCTTGCAGTCGGCCGAGTTAGACAGCATGTGGCCCAGCGAGGTCGACCTCTTAACTTCGTATGTGCGTTTGGGGTTCGCGCTGCCGGCGTCGTCCTTCCCGGCGTTTGGGGTCCACCAATCACCGCCCAAGGACACCGCGGAGTTGAGCAAGGTGCTAAAGCGTAAGCTGGTCCGCTCCGACAGGAGCTCCATCTCAGGCCCCCAGGCGGGGAGGGGGTCCTCAGGCTTCCCGCGGCCCTGCATCGGGCTCGGCAACCAGCACCGGTGGCAGTTCTGGAACTGCTGCTGCAGGGGCATCCCCGACAGGCACAGGGAAGTCGTCTGGTGCTGCTGCAGCTTCGAGGAGGGCCCCTGACGCACCTACGATGCAGAAGAAGTCCTTCGGCGTGTCACTGACTCGAACGCCATCGGCGGGGAAGACCCCTGATGCGATGCCGGCAGCGGCGAAGGCTCCTGCAGCATCACCTGCAACAGCGAAGACTCCTGAGGCACCGCCGGCTCCGGGGCCGACGGGGGCAGCCCCAGTGCCTGACGCGCCTCTGACTGCATGGTCGGCGGGGGGTGAGTGTGTCCAGCCCTCTACGCAAGAAGCTCCGTGTGTCTTGGAACTTCCAGACGTCCAGGTACGACGCAACCTTTTAGGGTAGGTTGCGCGGAGGGTTTTTGACTTGTGTGATTGACTTTGGCGCTTTTCTTCGCAGGGATACTCCGTAGAGCACTCCTCCTCTTTCCCAGAAGCCCAGGAGTCAGAGCTCCTTCACCGCCAAATCTCCGGTGCCGGCGCCAGTGTCGGAGCCAGCGCCTAGGCCAGCTCCGGATGCTGACACCTGGGCCCCCGAGGCTAGCTGGCCGGTGGATGTGGGTGTCCCTGCTAGCGGTGCAGCTTCTGCAAGGTGGGCTGCAAGCCCACCTCCTTCTCCTCCGCAAGCTGCCGTGGTGGAAGCCTCACCGGAAGATGAAGAGCCAGAGGTGGTTGCGGCGATCCCTCTCTTGCAGATGCCGGAGATAATCCCGTTCCCCTGGGCCATGAGGGCTGCTCGCTCTAGCTTGGACCAGGTGCAGGAAGTGCTCGACTGGGAGTGAGTCGAGCTGAGGTCCGAGTGGGATCGCCTCCGTGACAGGAGCAATTTGCTGAAGGAGCGGGTCCAGTCCGCCAGGGAGAAGGACCGGGCACGGGAGGAGCGGCTGGAGCTGATGGAGGAGACCCTCGAGTTGAAGGAGGCTGCCGTCAATAAGTTCAACAGGAGGGCGGTGGACCTCCTGGCTGAGGCCAAACAGCTCCACTCCACCGATGATGCACACACTGAAGCTCTGTCTGAGCTTCGGGAGATGCTTCTCCAGTGGGAGCGGGATGTGCAGGGCAAGGAGAGGGACCTTCCATCCGCCAGGCCGCCCGTGAGGGGGAGCGGGAGCACTGAGGAAGCGGCTGCAGGGCATCTACAACAGGGAGCTTGCCACCGCGACCAGGGAGTCCAACTTGGACGGCTGGGCTGCTGATCTGGGCGCTAAGGAGAAGGAGCTTGCTGCTCAGGAGCAGGAGCTGGCGAGCAGGGACTTGGACGGGGAGCTGGCTGCCACCGCCAAGTTGGTTGAGGAACTCTGGGCTTCTCGCGCCATTGAGGCAGAGAAGATCTGGGACTTCCTTGGCCATGCGGAGACGGTGCTGGAGCCCTTCAGCTTCAGTCCTCTGCGCTCTAGTGGTCCAGTGTAGGAGGTGAGCCAGGCACTCCCTGCTCTAGGCTCCACTGGGACCAAGCTGCTGGCGCTGGAGGGCATCGTTGGGGAGCAGCTGGAAGTCGAGGGCAAGGCCCTGGCTCAGCAGGTAGCCGAGCATGTGCTCACATGCTTCCGGAGCCAATACCCCAACATCTCCCTCGACCCGGTAGCGCAGGGCACCTATGCGGAGATGTCAGAGGTGTCTAAATCTTTTGTTGACGAGGTCGCCCGACTTGTAGCTGCTAGGTTCCAGCGCCAGTAGGCCCTTAGGTTTCCCACTCACTCTGTATGTCCCCTTGTATGCCAGAGCCTCTTCTTTGAATAAAGACTTATTGCTGAAATCTTGTCTTGTGTTGTTGATGTAGGCAGCGCAAGGGTCCAGAATGTCTTAGCCAAGGTAGGTAGCTCTTTGTCGATGTCGTGAGCTTATCCCTCCGGGTATTTAGCAGCGCAAGGACCCAGAGGAGCTCCGGCAGTGTGGCTAACTCGTCCTCCCGAGTCCTTGGCAGCGCAAGGACTCGAGGAAACCTCAGTCGTGTCTTTGGCTTGTTGTACTTGGAGCTCTGAGTTATCCGCTTGTCATCATGGCGGTGCCGATGTCCTGCCTGCATGCTTCACCGTGATGGCCACCTAGTAGGTGTGTCCCTTAGGTTGGGGCGCACCTATCAAGCAGACTGGCTAGGGCAGGAAGTCAGCAATGGACCCCCTGAGAGGTCCGAGACGCCAAGGACCTGTTCGGACCTGCACCGACATGCAGAGGAGAGGAGTAATTTGTGCTCACTCGTCGCACTTTCCTGCTCCTAGTTTCGCTGTGGCTTACGGTCCTTAGCCGAGCTACGGGGCTTGGGTAATTCGGTGTGAGGTCATCCGGGTTATGGTTAAAACTTTGCTCAGGGGTATGAGCCGTCCGGCTCCCCGGTACTTGGCTATAGCGCTGGAGAGGCAGAGTGTGCATGCTTAGGGTATGAAACTGGACTAAGCAGGATACACACCCTGGACATCCCGCTAGCGTTAGTCTTTCATGGGATGGACCATTCGGCACCATAGGGTCCCTGAGCAATGAGACAACCGATGGACCCCGGGTAGACCACAAGTACCTCAAGCGGACCTGCCTGCAGAAAGATAGCACAGGTCCTACTATGGGTAAGCATAGGGAAAAGTTCATGGCCACATGGTCGGAGCGGTATGGAAAGAAAGCACGAAAAGAAAAAGGGGTGATGCCCTTCGGCCCCCAAGTACTCAGTTGTAGCGATGGGGGGGGGGGGGGCAGTGCGGCAGGCTTAGGGTACAGAACCAAGCTAAGTTGCTGCGCGCCCTGGACCTCCCACAACATTAACCTTTCAGCGAGGGGACCTTCCAGCGCCACGGAACCTAGAACAGGTATTTAGGACAGGCTCCGGGCATGCCATTCACAGTTGGTATGCATGAGTAAGGATAAACTGTAAAGAGAGGGAGGGTGGCAGATGCAAAGTAAGATAAGTTTTCTCATATCAGTTTTTTCATAGGAGGAAACAGGCTGTAGAAGAAGGCAGTGGCCTGCTCAGGATGACAAGAGTAGCAGGACTTTTCCGATGTTTAGTTGTTCTAAGCGCTGCTCCTAGACTCTATGACACCCTAACAGAGAAAAAAGAGCCCTACCGCTGTGCTAGGGATAGAACTTATGGAGGTGCTCTATGTTCCATGGATTGGGTAGAGGTACCCCATCATCTGTGGCCAGACAGACGCACCCGTGGCAGTATACTTGTGTCACTAGGAAGGGACCCTCCCAGAAGGGGGAGAGTTTGCTCGCCCCTTCATGAGAAAATATTCACCGAAGCGCTGATGATGATGCCATAGCGCCTGGCGGTACCGTGCATTTCGAGCAGCTGCCTGCCACCTTCGCTCATCGACAAGGTCGATATCTTCACGCTGGAGTTAATCCTGTGTAGCTTCGTCGTACGCTTGGACAAGGGGGAATCCATGGTCGTCTCTGGGGGAGGATGACATCAGCCCCATACACCAGAAAGAAGGGTGTTTCCCATGTCACGCGACTGAGCGACGTCCGTCTAGCCCACAATGCACACAGAAGCTCGTCTACCCAATTGGCACCATGCTTCTTCAAGCTGTCGAAGGTGCGCGTCTTGAGTCCCCTGAGTATCTAGGTGTTTGCTCTTTTGACTTGACCGTTTCTCTCAGGGTGAGCAATGGAAGCATAGCAAACTTGGATGTCGAGGTCTTCGCAGTAGTCTTGAAACACTACACTGGTGAAATGGGTCCCATTATCAGTGATGATTCTGATCGGGACCCCGAACCGGCAGATGATTGACTTGATGAACTTGACTGCTGACTGCTTGTTTATCGTTACTACAGGGGCAGCTTCCGGCCACTTGGTGAACTTGTCTACAGCGACATAGAGGTACTGGTACCCTCCGACGGATCTGAGGAATGGCCCCAGGATGTCCAGCCCCTACACAGCAAAGGACCATGAGGGCGGGATCATCTGCAGCATCTGCGCCGGTGTGTGGATCTGCTTGGCATGTAACTGGCACGCCTTGCATCTCTTGACCAGCTTGGTGGCATCTCGGAGAGCAGTTGGCCATTAAAAGCCATGTCGGAAGGCTTTACCGACCAGCGCGTGGGAAGATGCATGGTTCTCACACTCGCCTCCTTGGATCTCTGCGAGCAAGTCGAAGCCCTCCTCCTGAGTTATGCACCGCAATAGGATGTCATTGGCACCACGCCAGTATAGATCCCCTTCTACCAGTGCATATCTCTTAGCCAACCGAATGAAACGTTCAACGGATACAAGTTCATCAAGAAGGATATTGTCTTTCAAGTAGTCTCGGATCTCCGTGATCCATGCGTCGGGACCTACTTGAGCATTTGGATCTTGAGTGCTGGGTTGCACGGAGTCCCCGGTGATGCTTACGATCCTTGGCGGGCTCCATGGTAGCAGGGTCGTCGGGACAGCCAGCTTCGAGGTGCTGATCTTGCCCCCTTCGCCTGGTTCGGCCGACCAGGCGGTAGGTCACAGCAACTTCCTTTCGTAGACCCCCTCAGGCACCGGAGCCCAGGTGGAAGCCTTCATTGATAGGTCATCGGCTATTGTGTTGATGGCGCGGGGAACATGGCACAAGTCCAAGGCTAGGAAGTCCTTCTCCAACTTCTGCACTTGGAGGAGATAGGTTGCATGCTGAGGGTCGTTGCAGCAGCATTCTCCCTTGACTTGCTTGATGATCAACTGAGAATCACCCTAGACCAACAACTGCTGGATGCTGAGGGACAGTGCGGTCTTTAATCCGAAGATGAGAGCCTCATACTCCGCCATGTTGTTGGTTGCCTTGAAGTCAAGTTGCACCATGTAGTTGAACTGCTCCCCAGTCAGGGTGAGGAACATTACCCCCGCTCCGGCACCTTGCTTGTGCGAGGAGCAGTTGAAGAAGAGAGTCCAGTGAGGCCCGGTAAAGACCGGAGCTCTAGGCTCTGGTTCACTGATTTCTCGGCCCCCTGGATGGCAAGGTGGTGGTGTCCACTCCGCCACGAAGTCAGCCAGCGCCTGACTCTTCACCGCATGGCGCAGCAAGAAGTCCAGCTCAAACTCCGCCAGCTCCGCAGCCCATTTGGCCACGTTCCCAATTGCATTGGGGCTGTGGAGGATGGTTCTCAGTGGATATGAGGTGACCACTAATATATTTATGCAACAAGGACTGCGTAGAGCAGCTTGTGCACCTCCAGATATCTTGTATTGGCACCATGGAGGACCTCGCTGATGAAATAGACTCGACGATGGATGGTCCAGACCCTCCCGGAGGGGTCCGGAGTGTCCTCTTGGAGGGGTTGAGACGGGCGCGGTACCGACTGAGTTAGGGCTCAGCTCTGATACCACGCTGACGCGACCCGCTCAACCGAGACAGGCCACTCGCCCGGGAATCGCATTGGGTGGTGCCGTGTTATGCGGCACCCAACAACACACATATGAGGAACAATGTATTACATAAAACAATAGCGGAAGCTTACAAGTTTTTCTTTGTAAATACTTTACATCAAGTAGCTACAGCGGAAGTCTTTATCAACTCACGTCGAATAACTAAGAGCATTCGAGATGAAGTCCAGCCCACGGACTCCTCTCGCTAGCGACACGAAGACAAGCAGCAGCGGCTCGGTTCTCCATGTGTTACCTGACTCGGGAGTTCCCGAGTCTCACCGGACAACCTTCTTTTCAGCATCGTTGTTAACCTGCAAAACCACTTATATAGCAAGCGTGAGCACATAGGCTCAGCAAGTCTGACCCGTCTCTCCTAAGCAAGAAACTCTACATGCAAGACGGTTGCAACTGGGTTGGCTAGATTTGCATAAAGGACTCGCCTAAAGTTGATCCTTAACTTTCAGATTTTAAGCCTCATTGTGCAGACCTTGAGCCGAAAAGCATCGCAACTCCACAATCAAACAAGAAACGCTTTGTTGCGATGCTCCTTGCACAAAGTGAAAGTAAACTTTAATGAGCCTATCTCTAATTCAATCATGGTTGCAATACGAGTTATAGCACAGCCTTATCAAGTTCAAAGATAAACAATTCCAGTTGTTACTACGTCAAGACGCAGTGGGCAAGTATGCTCATATGACCGCGAGCGACGGTGATTCGAATCAGTACACGCCCGGACTACACGACACGTACACCCGTACTCCGAGTTGCCGGCAGCAACCTCGACTGACGTTGTACGCGGCCACCTTTCCCAAGATCTTCCACATTGGACGCAGTCCAACTGCCCCGAGTACGCAAGTTCCCTCAAGGTGCATACCCGCTGTGGTATGTTCTTGAGCGAGTTACCTCCTGCTACCCTGACGCCGAAAGCCTAAGGCAGTTGGAAAAGTTCCACTATGGATCTCCCAAGGTACATCGGTTTCCTGGGTCCCATATAGCCAGTATGTGCCCGGTACACAACTCAAACTTGTCCAACAGGGCCAAGCACGGACGGGCCTTAACCGACACAGGCAGGGCTATGCACGCACGGCCTGCAACCTGCTGCATCTAAACCTCCCTGCCCGGTCTCCATTTCTTAAGTGTGAACTTTCATCATTCTCTCTAATTCGGACCCGTTCCGAGTAAACCAGCCCTAAGCTCGCGAGTAGATTCCAACTACTCGTCTTCTACCGGACCTTCCCTACTAACATTAGCGTAGCCAAATTCCCTCGAGGAGTTTCTATTCTACCCTTTCTCTCATAGGTGTTTCTGGTCATGCAAGTGGAGTTTTCAATATCATCTAGACGTAATGCAATCAACGATGCAAAGCTATGATCTCTACAAATGAAAATGTTTTATAAAATGGTTCAAATGCAAACCGGGGCTTGCCTGTTTTGCAGGTGACTACTGTTACAATCAGTTAGTGATGATCACTTGGAGCTTGATCACTTGTTCTCCTCCCTCCTTGATCTTCACTTCAAGTCCTCCTCACCTTCTTCACGTATATACTACACGTTATGATCATGCATATGTATTTAATTGAAAAGATTTTGCTCATAGGATCTAATGACCATTTAAAACTGGAACTTTGTTTAAGAATTTAAAATGACATTGGTGCTAGTGGTTTGGGTTGGGCTTAAACACTAAGATCAAGTGTTGAGTGCTTCTTTCCACTTAAGTGTTGATCACCTTACGAGATCACACATGACAGTGGTGATCCAGAGCCCTAATGGAGCTGAGGATTTTCATGTGAGTTCCTTGTCACAAGAAAGTCCTCTGGACCAAAATTTAGCACATTTCATGGAATGGTTTATTCAGAATAATTCTCTAAGTGTTTAGTCAAAGATGAATTAATTCTGAGGTAACATCCATGTTCATGTCAAACTAAGTGAACCACAATTTCAATTATAGTTTATAGAGTCTACATGAATTTTCCTAGGATTTTTGGAGCTAGGAATTTCACAGAACTGAATTTACAAGTTTTGGAAATTCTCTGAAAATGTTTCTGTATTCATTTGAATACAGGAACTTACAATCTGAATTACCCTGATCAATTCAACTCCAAATGAGCTGAAACTTTTACAGGAGTCTAATAACACCCTAGAGAATATTCTGGCAAAATTTGAGGATTTTTGGATAAACCAAACTCCCTCTAAAATTCTTTTGCTGAAAAGCTTTAAAGAATTTTCCAGAATTAAATAAAGACTTTCATACAAATTGGGTTGCATAATTGGATAGAGTTTGTCAATATGAATCTAACCCAATTTGAATCACTAAATTTGGAGGTTCCTAGCAAAAGTTATGCTCTGCTAAAGTTTGGGGAAAATCTGGGATTTGAATAAATCCGGGGAAAAGTTTAAACCTGACTGTGGGACCAGGGACACGTGTCTGCTGCCGGGAGCGCGCCACACGGGCTACAGAATTGTTTCCCGCGCTGTCACAGCCGATCCCGCGCCACAGAGTATCCGGTCCACTGTTTCTGTGCGACTGACGCGTGGGGCCGGTAGCACCTTCGTCTACCTCCCGCCCCCGCGCTTCTGCGCCGCCGGGCTCGCCGGAGTTCGCCGGTTTTCATCGCTCCGACCAACTCCCGAGCTGTCACTCGCCGCCAGGCCCTATTTTAACCTGAGGAACACGATGGTGGGACTTCCCCAGACCGGCGAGGTTCCTAAACCACCCCGCACCGGTGCAGCGGCTCTGAGGGAGTCCGGCAACGTTGCCCCGATGCTCTAGTCCGCCAGAAGTCCCCTGGAAAGGTTCTACAGCACTAGTGGAGGTTTGCCCTGCTCGGCGTGGCCGCATATGGGCTCGGAAACGGCTCCAACCTAGGGTTCATCGTGCATCCGATGCCCCTTATTGTGGTAGCCGTTGGAAAAGCTTGGAACAAGCCGTTTACCATGGGTTTCATGCGACGTTTTGTGAAGAAGAAAAGTTGCTACACCAGTCTAGATTCTATGTGCGAAATTTGCAGAGCTCTAAATGAATATAACTCGAGAATTTCGTCGATTCATACCCGCGGGTCAGTTTTCACCGGCCGGAGAGGATCTTTGAAATTCGTTGTTGAGAGGCCGAGACAGACTCGGTGCTTCGGGTGGAAGCTGCACGGAGACCTTGCGCGTCCCAGGGACCGCCTCCATGGTCGTGAAAGCCGCTCTGTGGAGCTGTCCACGGGAGCACGTTGCCGCCGGGGTGTCCGGCCGCCGCGGAAACTCGATGTTCTCGGCGTAGAGGGCACGAACGCGCTTGGCGGTGGCTCGAGGAGGTCGTGGGGACGATGGTGGTGTTGCTCGTCTGCTCCACCGAGGCTTCACACTCTAGTTACGGCGGTGGCCGATCGAGCGGACGGCGTCGGCAGCTGCGGCTGTTTCTCGCGCGAGGAAAGAAGCAGAGCGGTGCTGGTCTTCGGGAATGAGCGAAGAGGAGCACGGTAGAGGGTATAAGACGGTCGGGCGGCTCCTCCAGCGCGACGAAATCCAGCAGGAGGTGGAGGCGTCGGCTGATCGCGGTGTCGAGCGGAGCTGCGCCCTCGGTCTCGGGTGCCGACTGAAGGAGGCAAACAGAGACCCAACACTTAGATCTTTTGCAAATTTTCAGTTCCCACAATGACATGTGGGACCCACTGATCAGTCCTCCTTATCCCCCCTCCAAATATCTCCCAAGTTGAATGTTGAGTGAATTCAATTGTGGGAATTCAAATCTGGTATGCATTTGGATAATTGGGCAAGTTTCATCCAAATTCAAACATGCATTTGAATTCTTTGTCTTTTAAAGTCCATTTTGCAAAATGGGTTGCAAACTATTTCCATAAATCATGAAACTTTGCACACCCCCTAATTTGGACTCAAGGAATTCAAATATGAAATCTGATTTTTATTTTGGCTGCTGCAAATGAGATTTTTAGCCCAACAGTTTTGAATTCCATTGTGTTTTTCTCATTTGAATTTTTGTTTGAACAAATTGTTCCAAATCTGATTTTTGCTTTCTCACACATATGGGAACTTCCCATCCTTGGTTTTGACCCCTCTAGGGTTCCAAGTTCTCAGATAAACACTTGACTTGTGTGAAGCAAAATCCTCATGTGTGTTATCACATGTGGGGAAAATTTTTAACAAGTCCCAATTTTCATACATATGAAACCAACTTTTGCAAATAAGTGTTTCTTTGTATTCATAATTTTGGGACCTTTACATTCCTCCCCCCTTAAAAAGGAATCTCGTCCCGAGATTCAAAAGAGGAACGAGGTGGGAGGTAGTTACAAGGTTTATGACAAAAGCTCCGGATAACTCTTGTGGATGTAATCTTCGGTTTCCCATGTCGCCTCTTCCGGGGTATGATTACTCCACAGGACTTTGTAAAATTTTAATGTCCGGTTCCTGGTGGTCCGGGTCTTTTCGTCGATAATCTGTACAGGTTGCTCGACATAGGTGAGATCCGGTTTCAACTCGTCGATGTCTTCGGTGCGGATGGCAGCTGTAAACCTGAGACATTTCCGCAGCTGGGATACGTGAAATATGTCGTGAATACCGGCAAGGCTTGCTGGTAGTTCCAGCCGGTAGGCTACAGTTCCGCACTTCTCCGTGATAGTAAACGGACCGATAAATCGGGGAGCAAGTTTCCCCTTGACACCGAACCGATGAATCCCCTTCATCGGAGACACACGAAGATACACGTGCTCTCCGACTTTGAAATGCAGCGGTCGACGTCTCTGGTCCGCGTAGCTCTTTTGACGAGATTGGGCAGCTTTGAGGTTCTCTTGTATTATCCGAACTCTCTCTTCGGCTTCATTGACAAGATCGACCCCGAACGTTACTCGTTCACCGGATTCGCACCAATTTAATGGTGTACGGCACTTCCGGCCGTATAGAGCTTCATATGGTGCCATTTTGATGCTCGTCTGATATCCGTTGTTGTACGAGAACTCCGCCAGCGGTAAGTGATCATCCCAGCTCTTACCGTGTTGGATGGCACATGCTCTTAGCATATCCTCTAGTATTTGATTCACCCTCTCAGTTTGCCCATCGGTTTGAGGGTGATATGCAGAGCTTCTAATCAACTTTGTCCCCAAGGAGGTGTGTAGCTGTTCCCAGAAACGGGCTATGAACAGCGATCCTCTATCTGACACAATGGTGCGGGGAACTCCATGTAAGCACAAGATCCGTGCTATATACAGCTCTGCATACTGCTTTGCGTTGTACCTAGTATGCACAGGGATGAAATGTGCTGATTTGGTTAACCGGTCCACGATTACCCAAATCGAATCATGGTTGTGGGAGGTCATCGGCAACCCGACGATGAAGTCCATACTCAAGTCTTCCCACTTCCATGCCGGTACTTGCAATGGCTGCAACAGGCCTGACTTCTTCATATGGTCGGCCTTGACCCTTCGACACGTATCACACTCTGAAACGTACTTTGCAACTTCACGTTTCATACGTGTCCACCAAAACTTCTTCCGGAGATCTTGGTACATTTTATTACTGCCCGGATGAATGGAGAACTTGGACAAATGAGCTTCATCCAAAATTTTCTTCCGTAGTCCCATATCCCGGGGTACTACAATCCGGTCGTTAAACCACAAAGTACCCTCATCATCCTTCCGGAAGCACTTTATTTCCCCGTTGTCTATCCTCCGCCGTATGTGAGACATACCCTTGTCTTTTCGTTGAGCCTCAATGATCTCCTCTCGGATGGTAGGAATGAGAGCAAGATTACAGAGAGCTCCATACGGGATGACACGGAGGCTTGGTTCTTCATCATCCATTTCAGCAATAGTTAGGTGATGGATATGCGCCTTACGACTGAGCGCATCGGCGACCACATTCGCCTTTCCTGGATGATAATGAATCTCTAGTTCATAGTCCTTAATGAGCTCTAGCCATCTTCGTTGCCTCATGTTCAATTCTTTTTGAGTGAAGATGTACTTCAAGCTCTTGTGGTCGGTGTAGAGGTGTACAAGATTTCCGAGCAAGTAGTGCCTCCACATCTTCAAAGCAAGGACCACGGCAGCTAACTCAAGATCATGAGTTGGATAATGCTGCTCGTGAGTTCTAAGTTGACGAGATCCATAAGCGACCACTCGTCTTTCTTGCATCAGCACGCAGCCAAGACCGATGCCAGATGCATCGCAATAAATGTCGAATGGCGTCGTTGTATCTGGCTGAGCAAGAACTGGGGCTGTTGTGAGATGCTTCACTAAGGTCTTAAAAGCTTGTTCACACGCAGCACCCCACACAAATCTGGTATTCTTCTTTAATAATTCTGTCATCGGTTTAGCAATCTTGGAGAAACTCGGAATAAACCTCCGGTAGTAACCCGCTAAACCGAGGAAGCTTCGGATTTCATGTACTGACTTTGGTGACTCCCACTTCTGTACTTGGATAATCTTGCTCGGATCTACAGCGATGCCCTCCGCTGAAATGATGTGTCCGAGAAAAGGTACTTGATTAATCCAGAATTCACACTTGCTGAATTTTGCATAGAGCTGATGATCTCGCAATCTTTGTAGCACAATATGCAGATGTTCAGCATGTTCTTCCTCTGACTTGGAGTACACCAAGATATCGTCGATGAAGACCACGACGAATTTATCCAACTCCGGCATGAACACTGAATTCATCAGGTACATAAAGTGTGCCGGGGCGTTGGTCAAACCAAAAGACATAACGAGATACTCATACAGCCCGTATCTCGTTGAGAATGCCGTCTTCGGAATATCTTCTGCCCGGATTTTAATCTGGTGATATCCGGACCGAAGATCCATCTTTGAAAATACCTTCGCACCCACTAATTGATCGAAGAGCATATCAATGCGAGGTAGTGGATACTTGTTCTTGATGGTAACGGCATTCAAAGGACGATAATCAACACAAAGCCGTAGTGTTTCGTCCTTCTTCTTGACAAACAACGCTGAACAACCCCAAGGTGACGAACTCGGTCGTATAAATCCCTTGCTCATTAGGTCATTCAGCTGTGTCTTCAATTCTGCCAGTTCATTGGGTGCCATCTTGTACGGCCTTCGTGATATCGGTGTGGTTCCCGGTATAAGTTCGATCTTGAACTCAACGTCTCGCTCGGGCGGCATGCCCGGTAAATCGTCGGGAAACACATCCGGATACTCACGTACCACTGGAATGTCCTCTATCTTGACAGCTTCCGTGTGGTTCACTGTTGCAATCTGCTGCCGTCTGGCGCCCAGAATTAATATATGAAGACCGTGCTGTGGGGAGTTGAGCTCAACGGTCCTAGAGCTGATGTTAAGAACCGCTCTGTGGTAATTCAACCACGACATCCCCAAAATGATGTCGATCTTCAGACCCTCAAGGATAATGAGAGTCGTAGGGTATATTTTACCCCCCAAACAAAGAGGTGCTCGGGAGACAACCTCGCTTGCGGTACTGCTGCCCCCGGGCGAAGATATGAGGTATGGCCTCTTTGTATGAACGGTTTGGAGCTGATGTTGAGCCACAAACGATTGGCTAATGAAGTTGTGTGTGGCACCGGAATCAAAGAGAACTAAAACCGGTAGCTGATTCAGAGAAAAGATCCCTGCTAAAGCGGCTTCTCCTTCCGGAACATCATCAATCACAGTATAGTGAATGTTGCCCCTTATCTGCCCTCCTATCTGCAGATTAAGGTACGGGTCGTATGGTTGTAAATATGATGACCCGCATCCTTGAATTCCCTCCGAACATTGCCTAGCATAATGGCCCTTACGCCCACAAGTAAGACACGGATGCCTCTCCGGTTCTTGGTTGACTTGCGGTGGACTGCTAGGTACATATGGCTGCAGCGATGGGGCACAAACCACCGTCTGATGCTGCGGCAGTGGAGGTGGTGCAAGTTGTAAAACTTGACCAGCAATCAATCTCTGAGGAGTTGATCGTACAGGTGGCCTCCATCTTTCACCGGTTGGCATTTGATACACCAAACGGTACTTCTGAGGCACATAACTTGTGCTAGCCTGCTCGATCTTACTCATCTTTCTCTTCTCCGCTTGCCACTCAAGTGTCGGCTTCTCTTGAATGAAAGCTGCATCGACCATGTCGGTGTAACTGCCGTTATTGTGTACGGCCAGCTTTTCCCGTAATATGGCACTCAGGCCATGGAAAAATAGGTCACACCGTGCCTCTTCTTTCGCCACATATTCGGGAGCATATTGGGCCAAGAGATTAAATCTCCTGACATACTCGAGGACACTCATGTCCCCTTGCTTCAAGCCCAAAAATTCCTCCCGCTTTGCCTTGACAATACCTAGTGGTATGTAACGAGTACGAAAGGCTTCACAAAACTCTCTCCATGTTACTTGATGGCCCCCCGGAATGGTGGCAACATAATCCACCCACCAGTTTCCGGCGGCTCCATGGAGTTGTTGAGCGGCAAACTTTGTCTTCTGGTAATCATCACACTGGAATACTCCAAATTTTGACTCCATGACACGAAGCCATTGATCTGCTTCCACAGGTTCGGTGGCTTCAGTAAAGATAGGCGGTTGAGTCACCAAGAAGTCCAAATAAGCGTCCCGAGGTGGAACGACTTGTTGCGTGTTCTGGAGTACGCCTTGCTGTACCAAAGCTTGGAGTAAGCGTGTGTGTTCTTGTGTTGCTTCTTGGAGTAGCCTAGCGTTCTCTTGGTTAGACTCGACAACTCGAGTCATAAGATCCATCCATCCCGTGGATGGTGGTCCCGATGGTGGGATAGAAGCATCACCACCTCGACTAGAACTTCTGGCCCTACTCCTAGAGCGATTACGAACCATACTGCAAAATGTAGTTGAGATGAGTTAAGCAAGAACTCAGCAGTATGTGAGACTAATGGAAACATGATTATGTCAACACTTTATGAAAGCAGTAACAAAATTCATGTTTACAAAACTCCTTAGTAGGCATAGTTATTCAGCCTATCTGTACAGAACAGACCTTTCTGCACTATCTCCAGATTTTGACCTAGTTAAGAGCATTTTCATAACTTAAGTTGAATACCAAAGTTAAAGTTAACTTCAGTATATTTCCAACGAGTACTCATATGCCCCCAGATCATCTCCGGATTAAAAGTTATGATTTTTCCAAAGTTGGCAGAATTCCTGAATAAAATTTGCCAGCACCTCCTTTGTACATGGCTGATTTTATCACAGTTGTATATGTAAATACAATAAGAACCTGAACAACTTTGAACTACAACAATGTTGTACATTCATAATATTTCCAATGGTGTATCATAGTCTTCGGAAGGGTTTATCTATAGAAAGTTATGGTTTAAAAACAGAAAGGTCCAGAGAGGTTTTGTTACCGTCCTGGTTCTGGACAGTTTACTCTACTCTGATCTTTCTACCCATTTAGCAGGTGATTTAGCTCTGGAGCTCTACAAATAAGTTGTAGATCACTTGAAAATCTTTCCATAGCTGTACCTTACACCTTAATTGGGTCAAGCTACTCAGAGTTATGCTCTGTTGAAGTCCAGCACAAATTCCTGCCGAAAACAGAGCTCTCTGTTTTTGAAATTTTGAAGTCTAATCTTCCTCTCATTTGAATCTTAGCTCAAAATAAGAGTTCAGTAACTAATATTTGTTTCAAACTTCCATTTTTATTTGAAAGTTAGTTCATGTGTCATTTCTTCAAAGGAAAGGGGTTATTATGTTTAGTACGGCGTCGATGCACCGTAAGAAGCATGTCGGTACTACGTAGCCTCACCAAAAGAAAATCCTAACCGGACTATACCGGTATAACGTATCTTAGGTGGCACTAAAACGGTCACTCGCAAACGTGTACTATTCGTACTACAGTTTCGTGGTTAATCCTGCATAAGTCACACTCAATCGTCAGGTCCGGCTGCACACCGAACCCGGTATCCATACAGTTCTTACACCCGTCCGTCATCACTCGCACAGGTGTTCTCAAGCCAAACACGCCTTGAGCTACGTGTTCACGTTACTAACCACGTGACGGGGTTTCCCAAATTGCACCACGCACGCCTGGGACAGACGTTGCTCGAGTACCCCAAACGACATGAGGAGTCGTAGAGGATACTAAAGCGGATCGGGTTACCTGCCACCCGCGGGGCTCCACCCTTCAGCTTGTGCGCACTGGTGGACAGCGCTTACGTGCACCCCCCAAGACATAACTCGTCCCGAGATGCACGATTTTCCGACATAACAAGTAAGTTAGGTTGCCACCTTCATATTAAGCTAATAGAAATCCTTATGTGGGCCTAGTACCGTATCCTCACCGTAACCTAAATTTTTGTCGTAATACCATCCTTATTCCGTGTGCTATTCCCAATGCGGCTCTGATACCAGCTGAG
Source organism: Neostapfia colusana (assembly GCA_030760725.1). Classification (NCBI taxonomy): domain Eukaryota; kingdom Viridiplantae; phylum Streptophyta; class Magnoliopsida; order Poales; family Poaceae; genus Neostapfia; species Neostapfia colusana. The sequence goes on along the minus strand of JASWHV010000009.1, from coordinate 32,221,735 downwards.
ACGGGCGCGGTACCGACTGAGTTAGGGCTCAGCTCTGATACCACGCTGACGCGACCCGCTCAACCGAGACAGGCCACTCGCCCGGGAATCGCATTGGGTGGTGCCGTGTTATGCGGCACCCAACAACACACATATGAGGAACAATGTATTACATAAAACAATAGCGGAAGCTTACAAGTTTTTCTTTGTAAATACTTTACATCAAGTAGCTACAGCGGAAGTCTTTATCAACTCACGTCGAATAACTAAGAGCATTCGAGATGAAGTCCAGCCCACGGACTCCTCTCGCTAGCGACACGAAGACAAGCAGCAGCGGCTCGGTTCTCCATGTGTTACCTGACTCGGGAGTTCCCGAGTCTCACCGGACAACCTTCTTTTCAGCATCGTTGTTAACCTGCAAAACCACTTATATAGCAAGCGTGAGCACATAGGCTCAGCAAGTCTGACCCGTCTCTCCTAAGCAAGAAACTCTACATGCAAGACGGTTGCAACTGGGTTGGCTAGATTTGCATAAAGGACTCGCCTAAAGTTGATCCTTAACTTTCAGATTTTAAGCCTCATTGTGCAGACCTTGAGCCGAAAAGCATCGCAACTCCACAATCAAACAAGAAACGCTTTGTTGCGATGCTCCTTGCACAAAGTGAAAGTAAACTTTAATGAGCCTATCTCTAATTCAATCATGGTTGCAATACGAGTTATAGCACAGCCTTATCAAGTTCAAAGATAAACAATTCCAGTTGTTACTACGTCAAGACGCAGTGGGCAAGTATGCTCATATGACCGCGAGCGACGGTGATTCGAATCAGTACACGCCCGGACTACACGACACGTACACCCGTACTCCGAGTTGCCGGCAGCAACCTCGACTGACGTTGTACGCGGCCACCTTTCCCAAGATCTTCCACATTGGACGCAGTCCAACTGCCCCGAGTACGCAAGTTCCCTCAAGGTGCATACCCGCTGTGGTATGTTCTTGAGCGAGTTACCTCCTGCTACCCTGACGCCGAAAGCCTAAGGCAGTTGGAAAAGTTCCACTATGGATCTCCCAAGGTACATCGGTTTCCTGGGTCCCATATAGCCAGTATGTGCCCGGTACACAACTCAAACTTGTCCAACAGGGCCAAGCACGGACGGGCCTTAACCGACACAGGCAGGGCTATGCACGCACGGCCTGCAACCTGCTGCATCTAAACCTCCCTGCCCGGTCTCCATTTCTTAAGTGTGAACTTTCATCATTCTCTCTAATTCGGACCCGTTCCGAGTAAACCAGCCCTAAGCTCGCGAGTAGATTCCAACTACTCGTCTTCTACCGGACCTTCCCTACTAACATTAGCGTAGCCAAATTCCCTCGAGGAGTTTCTATTCTACCCTTTCTCTCATAGGTGTTTCTGGTCATGCAAGTGGAGTTTTCAATATCATCTAGACGTAATGCAATCAACGATGCAAAGCTATGATCTCTACAAATGAAAATGTTTTATAAAATGGTTCAAATGCAAACCGGGGCTTGCCTGTTTTGCAGGTGACTACTGTTACAATCAGTTAGTGATGATCACTTGGAGCTTGATCACTTGTTCTCCTCCCTCCTTGATCTTCACTTCAAGTCCTCCTCACCTTCTTCACGTATATACTACACGTTATGATCATGCATATGTATTTAATTGAAAAGATTTTGCTCATAGGATCTAATGACCATTTAAAACTGGAACTTTGTTTAAGAATTTAAAATGACATTGGTGCTAGTGGTTTGGGTTGGGCTTAAACACTAAGATCAAGTGTTGAGTGCTTCTTTCCACTTAAGTGTTGATCACCTTACGAGATCACACATGACAGTGGTGATCCAGAGCCCTAATGGAGCTGAGGATTTTCATGTGAGTTCCTTGTCACAAGAAAGTCCTCTGGACCAAAATTTAGCACATTTCATGGAATGGTTTATTCAGAATAATTCTCTAAGTGTTTAGTCAAAGATGAATTAATTCTGAGGTAACATCCATGTTCATGTCAAACTAAGTGAACCACAATTTCAATTATAGTTTATAGAGTCTACATGAATTTTCCTAGGATTTTTGGAGCTAGGAATTTCACAGAACTGAATTTACAAGTTTTGGAAATTCTCTGAAAATGTTTCTGTATTCATTTGAATACAGGAACTTACAATCTGAATTACCCTGATCAATTCAACTCCAAATGAGCTGAAACTTTTACAGGAGTCTAATAACACCCTAGAGAATATTCTGGCAAAATTTGAGGATTTTTGGATAAACCAAACTCCCTCTAAAATTCTTTTGCTGAAAAGCTTTAAAGAATTTTCCAGAATTAAATAAAGACTTTCATACAAATTGGGTTGCATAATTGGATAGAGTTTGTCAATATGAATCTAACCCAATTTGAATCACTAAATTTGGAGGTTCCTAGCAAAAGTTATGCTCTGCTAAAGTTTGGGGAAAATCTGGGATTTGAATAAATCCGGGGAAAAGTTTAAACCTGACTGTGGGACCAGGGACACGTGTCTGCTGCCGGGAGCGCGCCACACGGGCTACAGAATTGTTTCCCGCGCTGTCACAGCCGATCCCGCGCCACAGAGTATCCGGTCCACTGTTTCTGTGCGACTGACGCGTGGGGCCGGTAGCACCTTCGTCTACCTCCCGCCCCCGCGCTTCTGCGCCGCCGGGCTCGCCGGAGTTCGCCGGTTTTCATCGCTCCGACCAACTCCCGAGCTGTCACTCGCCGCCAGGCCCTATTTTAACCTGAGGAACACGATGGTGGGACTTCCCCAGACCGGCGAGGTTCCTAAACCACCCCGCACCGGTGCAGCGGCTCTGAGGGAGTCCGGCAACGTTGCCCCGATGCTCTAGTCCGCCAGAAGTCCCCTGGAAAGGTTCTACAGCACTAGTGGAGGTTTGCCCTGCTCGGCGTGGCCGCATATGGGCTCGGAAACGGCTCCAACCTAGGGTTCATCGTGCATCCGATGCCCCTTATTGTGGTAGCCGTTGGAAAAGCTTGGAACAAGCCGTTTACCATGGGTTTCATGCGACGTTTTGTGAAGAAGAAAAGTTGCTACACCAGTCTAGATTCTATGTGCGAAATTTGCAGAGCTCTAATTGAATATAACTCGAGAATTTCGTCGATTCATACCCGCGGGTCAGTTTTCACCGGCCGGAGAGGATCTTTGAAATTCGTTGTTGAGAGGCCGAGACAGACTCGGTGCTTCGGGTGGAAGCTGCACGGAGACCTTGCGCGTCCCAGGGACCGCCTCCATGGTCGTGAAAGCCGCTCTGTGGAGCTGTCCACGGGAGCACGTTGCCGCCGGGGTGTCCGGCCGCCGCGGAAACTCGATGTTCTCGGCGTAGAGGGCACGAACGCGCTTGGCGGTGGCTCGAGGAGGTCGTGGGGACGATGGTGGTGTTGCTCGTCTGCTCCACCGAGGCTTCACACTCTAGTTACGGCGGTGGCCGATCGAGCGGACGGCGTCGGCAGCTGCGGCTGTTTCTCGCGCGAGGAAAGAAGCAGAGCGGTGCTGGTCTTCGGGAATGAGCGAAGAGGAGCACGGTAGAGGGTATAAGACGGTCGGGCGGCTCCTCCAGCGCGACGAAATCCAGCAGGAGGTGGAGGCGTCGGCTGATCGCGGTGTCGAGCGGAGCTGCGCCCTCGGTCTCGGGTGCCGACTGAAGGAGGCAAACAGAGACCCAACACTTAGATCTTTTGCAAATTTTCAGTTCCCACAATGACATGTGGGACCCACTGATCAGTCCTCCTTATCCCCCCTCCAAATATCTCCCAAGTTGAATGTTGAGTGAATTCAATTGTGGGAATTCAAATCTGGTATGCATTTGGATAATTGGGCAAGTTTCATCCAAATTCAAACATGCATTTGAATTCTTTGTCTTTTAAAGTCCATTTTGCAAAATGGGTTGCAAACTATTTCCATAAATCATGAAACTTTGCACACCCCCTAATTTGGACTCAAGGAATTCAAATATGAAATCTGATTTTTATTTTGGCTGCTGCAAATGAGATTTTTAGCCCAACAGTTTTGAATTCCATTGTGTTTTTCTCATTTGAATTTTTGTTTGAACAAATTGTTCCAAATCTGATTTTTGCTTTCTCACACATATGGGAACTTCCCATCCTTGGTTTTGACCCCTCTAGGGTTCCAAGTTCTCAGATAAACACTTGACTTGTGTGAAGCAAAATCCTCATGTGTGTTATCACATGTGGGGAAAATTTTTAACAAGTCCCAATTTTCATACATATGAAACCAACTTTTGCAAATAAGTGTTTCTTTGTATTCATAATTTTGGGACCTTTACAGGGGTCCGGGACTCGGGGGGCCCCCAGCCCCCGGGTCGGGGACTGCACTCTGAAAGCTGGGATCCAGATGTGCATTAGTCGTCAGATCCAGCTGGCTGGGACCTGTCTGTCTCTTCTTGGGGTGGTCCAGGACTCGGGGACCCCTGGCCCCCTAGTACGGGATTGCACTCTGGGAGCTCGGACCCAGATATGCATCGATCATCAGGTCCGGCTGGCCGGGACCCAACTATCTTCCCGTCCCCGGGATCTCCTGCGGAGTCTGAGTCCTGGGACTCTGGACCAGCGGAAGCAGGAGCCTCATCTGGGACTTGAGGTCGATGGAGTTTAGATCGCTCCACGACCAGGACCATGCTCATGACCTCCATTGTACGGCGATGTCGAGGAGTAGAGGCTCGCCTTGTCCCGAGGCCACCATGATTGGCAGCGTCATGAGGAACTTCTTTTGGAACGCCTCATCCGCCTCCTTGGTCCAAACGAATGGACCAGATTTCAAAAGCTTGAAGAACGGAAGAGCCCGCTCAGCCAGTCTAGAGATAAACCGACTGAGCGCAGCCAAGCATCCGGTAAGCTTCTGCACGTCCTTCATGTGGGCCGGTGGCCGCATCAATTCTATTGCCTTAATCTTCTCTAGGTTAGCTTTGAATCCCCGGTGTGAGATTAGGAAACTGAGCAGCTTTCTGGCAGAGACCCCGGAGACACATTTGTTTGGGTTCAACTTCGTGTGCGTCGAACACAACCTGTCGAAGACTAGGGATAGGTTGTCGAGCAAAGATGCTTGCAACTTAACCTTAACAATGATATCATCAACATACACCTCTACTAGGTCATGAATGAGATTCCTAAATGTTTTATGCATAGCACGTACAAAAGTGGAAAGAGCAGTCTTAAGACCATAAGGCATGGATACATAACAATATAGATCATATACTGTTATGAAGGTAGTATGCTCTTCATCTTCCCTAGATATGGGTATTTGGTGAAGACCTGAGTAAGCATCTAGGAAGCACAGTAGATTACAACCGGATGTAGAATCCACTATTTGGTTTATACGGGGAAGAGGAAATGGATCCTTTGGATATGCCTTATTGAGAGTGGTGTAGTCGATGCACACCCGATGCTTCCCGTAAGCCTTGGGGACGACAACAGGGTTGGTCAGCCATCGTGGATGGTGGACCTCCCGGATGAAGCTGGCATCGAGCAGGATCTTGATTTCTTCATGGATGAAGTCTTGCCGCTCAATGGACTATTTCCGAGGATTCTGTTGCACCGGCCTGGCGTCAGGGTAGATCTTCATATGGTGCTTGATCACCTCCTTGGGGATCTCGGGCATCTTTGATGGTTGCCATGCAAACATGTCAACATTACCCCGGAGGAATGTGACGAGTGTGTCTTCCTGTTTGTCGCCCAGGCCCTTGGCGATGCGGGTGGTCTGGGCAGCATCGGAGCTGACTTGGATGACCTTTACGGGAACGTCCTTGCCGCCTGAGGGCTGCACGTGGGGTACAGATGTCATCCCTCGCTGGCGCATTCTTGGAGGTGGCCGTCTATCTTCTGCGTGGCCGGAAGCAGCCACCTGCGCCGCTGCCAACGCTTGGAGCTTCTTCAGCGTTGAGATGGCAGCTGTGCGGTCTCCGTGGATCTTGAGGACGCCTCCTGGAGTAAGCATCTTCATGACCAAATAGCCGTAGTGGTCCACTGCCATGAATTGGTACAGGGCTTGCCTGCCGATGATGGTGTTAAAGGGGATGCTGACTTCCGCAACGTCAAAGATGACGCTCTCCGTGCGGTAGTTCTCAGGCGTACCGAATGTCACCGGGAGGGAGATGCTACCACATGGGAAGATAGGGTCCCGGCCCACCCCAGAGAATGGACGTGAGGGGGTGAGTTGGGACTTTGGGATCTGTAGCTTCTTGAAATCTGCAAGGCTGATGACGCTGAGGGATGCCCCGCCATCGATCAGCATGTGGTAGAGCTTCACGTTGGTGATGGTCGGGGTGACGAGGAGTGGCAGCTGCCTGGCACCCGCCATGTTCTTGGGGCAGTCGGAGGCATCGAATCTGATTGGCATCTCCATCCACTTGTGGAAGGGCACCAGCCGGGGGGATGGAGCAGCCGCTGCCACTGCTCACATAGGGTCTTGACAGCTCGCCGGGACGAGATGTCGGAGGAACCTCCGTACATCATGTGGAGTGCCTTACGCCGCTCGTTGTCGGTGTGTTGGAGTCGGATTTGGAGTGGCCGTAGATGGCCTTCAACGCCTCTTGGTGTCATGATGATCCATCTCCTGCTCAGCCCCGGCCTCAGGCTCAGCCTTCTGTTTTCCCTCCCGCTGACGGAAGGGTGCGTCGTCTTTGCGCTGCCGCTTTTATAGCTCTCGGAAGCGTTCCGCGAGCTTCTTGATCTCACGGCACTCACTGGCACCGTGGCGGCTGGAGTTGTGCACCGGGCACCATTGGCCGTCGTCGCTGATGGAATGTTGTCGTGGGCGCTTGTCGGTGCATAGGGTATAACCCCTACCGACTGCTGCTACGGCGACAGTGGGTGCCTCGGCCAGAGGCTTGTCCTTGCCTCCAACATTATTCTTCTTCTTGCCGCTTCCTTGAGCAGCGGCTTCACCGGCACTCCCCGCCGCGGAGGCGGGTCGTGAGTTCCAGTCTCGTCCCTCCGCCACCCTGGCGCACTTTTCCGCCAAACTGAAGAGCTCAGAGACGTCTTGCACGTCGTGCGTGGCTAACTTCTCGAGCATCTTTTTGTCCCTGACGCCCTGCCGGAAGGCAACGACAACGGATGCGTTGAAGATGCGGGGGTTGGTGTTCCTTACCTCGGAGAACTACTGGATGAAGGATTGCAGCCATTTCCCCTCATGCTGATGGACGGCATGGAGGTCAATCTCGCTGCCGGCGTGCGTGTAGGAACTCCCGAAGTTGGTTGTGAATCTCCAGCACAACTCTTCCCAGGAGGAGATGGAACCTACAGGAAGATTCATGAGCCATGACCGGGCAGTGCCGGTCAGGGCTACTAGGAAGTAGTTGGCCATGACGGCCTCATTCCCTCCTGCAGCTAGGATGGAGGTGGATTAGATCTGCAGGATCTCAGCGGGGTTGACTGTCCCGCCGTACTCCTCCGGCAAGTGGGGCCGGAACATGGGTGGCCAGACCACCATGCGAAGGTGTGGGGCAAGCGCCATGCAGCCCCGCCTGCTCTTGGAGAGGTAGGGGTCTGCGGGGATCGCCCCGCTGGTATGGTGCTCGGGGAGCCGTAGTCTCCTTCGAGGTTGCAGTGCCTCTCGCGACGTCGCTCGATGGTGACGTGACCATCTTCGCTCATGCGGCGACGGTCTAGCTCGACCCTAGGTCGGCCACGGCCTGCCTGGCCATGGTCGCCACTCGCGCCGTTGCCGTCTCACGGGCCTAGTCGGTGTATGAGACTGGGCCTGCGAGGGCTTGGCCTGTTACCTTCTGTATGTGGGCATGTTCATGGCAGCGGCGATGAGGTGGTCGACGTCATTGCGCCACTGCTCTACTGCCCCTGGGGTAGCACCCTCGCCAGGGGGTTGTGGAGAAGAGCGTGTGCTGCAGCCAGCATGCTCTTCGGGCTTGGAACTGGTGGCACCGTTGCCACCGTGGGGTAGAAGGCCGCCGTGAAGTAGAAGCCGTGGGCGCCGTGGGCATGCCGACTGTATGGTTGTCTGCCCGGCCAGATCTACTCGCCTTAGAGCGGGAAGTTGCCTCCTCGCCTCCCCCATGGAGACGATGGCGAGTGGTGCCAGACGAGCCGCCGAGTGAATGGATGTTCACCATGATGATGATGCTTGGTCGCCTAGAGAGTGTGGAGCCCCCCTTCCTGGCGCGCCAAATGTCGAAGCGTGAGCTGTGACACTTCCCGTTACCACCACTAGAGCAGACCGTGGAGGTTCGTTGTTTGGAGGGGCTAACCGCCACTAGATCGAACGAGGCTTACAAACACAGGTGAACATGAGGGTTTACGTGGTTCGGGCCACCGGAGCGTAAAACCCTACGTCCGCGGTGGTGAGTGTTGTATTGCTTGCACGTGTGCGTGAGTTTGCTGGGGTTGTTAACCCTTTGTCGGGTGGCCTCCCCGGTCCTATTATAGTCCAAGGCCGGGGCAGTTACAATGTTGCCCAGGGCCCGACAGGTGGCCAGGTTGCTATCCGTACCCTATACATGTTCTAGCGTAATTACAGCTACATGTGGAGTCACTGTCTGTGGAGGTTAAGGCGCATCGTATGATGCGTTGGGTGCCTCTTACTGGGTAGCAGGTGATGATGAAGACACCATCTTGTCGCTGTGTCCTCTCGCTCTGCTGGGCGGCACTGTGCCGTTGAGCAGCACTATGCCACTGTCACCCCTCTCCACCCTGTCTTGTCACCATAATGACGAACGGGTGGAGGGCTGAGGCGTGCGCCGTGCGCCATTTTTCTGGGGAAGGCGCGAGTCTTGAATGCGTGGCCTGACAGCGAATTTCCTCCTTGGCTCCCGAGGCCATCAGCCCACAACGAATTGTGAAACACGTGGCGGCTCCAGAGCCCTCCTCAGCCTGGAGGACGGGTTCAGAGCCGGGATACACGTGGTAGGTCCGGACCTCACCTCAGCGGGGAGGCTAGGTCTGGATGCAAGGGCACGTGGCAGCTCCAGAGCCCTCCTCTGTGTGGAGGACAGGTTCAGAGCCCGGATACATGTGACAGCTCCGGACCTTCTCTCAGTGGGTAGGCTGTAAAAGTCCCAAAAATGTATATGAATAAAACCGAGGATTGAATTCATATGTGTTGCAAATTCGTGAAAATGGGACTTGCTAAAATTTTTCTTCATGCAAAGTGCTACGTGGATGTTCATCCAAAATGAGGCTCACATTTTTATTTGAAGGTGTTGAACCAATAAGGACTTAAATACCCCTTTGCATGAAGGATCAAAAATCAGATTTCAAATTCAAAGTTCACATAAATTGCGGCCAAAAACTTTGAATACTCATTCAGCCTATACTTTGGAATTTGAGGAAATTTAGTATGGCAAACTTGTCATTTGAGGGTGGGCTTAAAAATGAACTAAATAGAGGCATTTCCAAATTAGAACAGAATTCAAATTTCTATGCAAATTCAAAGTGAATTCGGGTAATTTGAATTCTAGCCCACCTTTGAAATCCAGAACTTTGGCATTGGATTTAGATTGACTTGAGTAGATCTTTTGGGGAGGAAATTGAGTGGAGCCCACATGTCATTGAGCTGAAAATTTGGACTTGCACACAAAGCAACTGAGTTCTCTGCCTCTGTTTCACTCGAACCCACCGAAGCTCCACAGTGCGCCATCGATTGCAAAAACCGAGCCACATCCCTGTTGATTCAACCACACTGGAGAGCAGCTCGGGGATTGCCTCAGCTTCCGGCGTGATCGTTCCACTCATCAAGTGCAAAACAGTGGCTTTGTTTCCTCCTCGCACTGAAAACAGCCGAGCACACCGCCGCCTCCTCGGAGCTCAACCAGGAACCTGCAAAGACTCGCGCCCCCTCCAGTTCCAGCTGCTAGAAAGCACCACGGACCCATTTCCCACTTCCTCGTCGCAAAAACCGCCGAGCTCCGACCCTCCTTGCCCTAGAACATCTTCATCCGCGGCGACCTAGAGTGAACCGGCGGTCGGATTCACGTGGAAAGCCCTCCACAGAGGTTGTCACGTCCGAGCAAGTACGGCCATGAAAGCGCACTACTGTGGTGCTGCTCTCCTCCAAATCTTGGAGCAAACCGTGGATCATCGCCGGCTAATTTGAAGATTTTGCTCCGGCGGCTTCAAACCGAGCGTCTGGTACTAGACTTCAATATTCTCACTCTCTAATCCTCCATAGATCATCAAACTTTGCACACACGAGCTGCACTAGCCGGCGGTCATTTTTCTTTTAGCAACCATAGCGTGAAATCACCTCGGAGCGGCAGATTTTGAGCTTTTCCGAAGGTGTTTTTGGCGGACCCGGTCGGGTACACGGTGCTGACCCAGTTGCAGCCGTCATCGAGCACTTTTGAGGCCATGTCGGTCTTCCTAAAGCTTCAAGGGTGCTGTAGCGCGGGTTGGTCGATGTTTTGGCAGTCTAGGAAGGTCGGCCGACGGCGCCGAACTCATCCCGTAGCCGCCACACATCGCCGACCGTTTTCCGATCACCGGCAGCTCGAGCTAGCGCCACCATCGTGTTCCTCAACGTCCAAAACCCCCTAGCGGCGAGCATCGGGTCGGGCAGCGGCCGGAAATTCTGGTCCGGCGAGCAGCCGGTTGCTCCGGCAAGGGGGAGCGCACGGGCGCGGCAAAGAAACCGGAGGAAGAAGAAGACCGGGCAGGCCCCGGCTGTCAGCGTCTGAAAATTTTAAAAAGGAGATCTGTTGTGGCTAGGATCCCCTGTGGCTGCGCGGTACAACTGTGTGAACCGGTGTGGCCCAATTCCTATTGGCTGAGTTTAAAACAGTGGGTCCAGCAGACTTTTCAATAGCAAAACAATTCCAGAGATTGTTCCAACTTTGGAAAAATCATATCTCTGTGTAGAAACCTCCCAATTGAGTGATTCAAATTGGGTTGGATTCCTTTTGCAAAGATCTATTCAAATATGAACTCGAATTTGTATGAAAGTCAATATTAAATTCTCGAAAATTCTTTGAAGGTTTTCTGAAAAAAGAATTATTGAGGGAGTTTGGTTCATCAAAAAATCCTCAAATTTTGCCAGAGTATTCTTTAGGATATTGTTGATCTTCTAGCAAATTCTCAGCTTATTGTAAGATCATTTGTGTAGGAATTTGCTAAATACAAACTGTTGTGTTCATAAGAGTCCAGAAACATTTTCAGGAAATGTTGCCCACTTGTAAAATCTATTATAGGCAATTCATAGCTCCAAAAATCATAGGAAAATTTTGGCAAGCTCGACATACTTGAAATTGTAGTTCACTTAATTGGGCATGAAAATGCACATTACTCCAGAATTAATTCTTTTGAGTAGAAATGCTTAAGGAATTGTTCTGTAGGAACTACTCTAGTAAAAGGTCTAAATTTTGGATCAAATGACTTTCATGTGAGCAGGAACTCACACGTAAACTATCAGCTCAAGTTGATCATTAGAACTCCCTGTTCTTGTCTACCATGCTTATGTATGTGGGAAAAATACATAAGAGCGTTGTAGGAATTATGAAGAACACAATTTGACTCCACATTAGCTGCAATTTGGCAAGCTAAATCTATGGTTAGTATAGAACATGCTGTAAAGTTTTGAAGCCATTGGAGTTCTTGTTCTTCAGTTGCATTCAATTCTTTTCAGCACACCTCTTATGTTTATTAGGAAAGTTAGTTAGTGTATAACTAAAACATCAAGACCAATTTAGTTCATTCATAATTCTTTGCACAACAGAGGCAAACCAAGCCATTCATGGCATTTCCACACAGTCTCTGTTTTTAAGAAATCAAGTCTTAAATTCTTTCCATTGCATTCTATAAAAATTGTGCATGTACATTTCATTAGGATTCACGATGAAGTGGATTCGAAGGAGCGATTCATTGAAGTGGATCAGACTCCGGAGAATCAAGGGTTGATCAGCAAGGATCACTAACTGCTTATATACTACTACCCTGCAAAACAGGCAAGCTCCGGTTTGCATTTAACAGCTTTTAAGTTTTTACTTTGTATTCACACTTTGGTTAGGATATGATATGTGCATTAGGTCCAGTGCTTTGATACTTTTCTTGCATGACCAAAGGAACCCAAAGAGTATTGGGTAGTTGTCTTTTCACCGTGTAGAACTGCCATGCTTAAGTAAGGTTCGGTAGAAGTAGAGTGGTGAGATGCTACTCGCATGATCAGGACAACAGGGGCATACGGGATTGGTACAGAAAATGTGTAGCAAGTTAAAGTTGAGACCGGCAGGTTGTAGGGGCAGCAGGACATATGTAAAAGCCAAAGAATGGACTTGCAGAAGTGTTCATTTCATCACCTCACAACACCACAGCTTATTTTGTGGATAGCTCATGAACACTTGTGAAGAGCAAGTAAACACCATCAAGAGGGTGATTAGAGGGGAAAGCCATAACTTCAAAAAGATAGGAGTCATACACATAAACATGATAGGTTGAGCTCACCCCTAGACCTTAAATATTCTTGGGAGGGCTCAGGCCAAGTTGCATGCAAATCCAAGACTTTTTGAGGCACTTTTGGAGACATTTGAAAAAGGGGCCAATTTGAATGCAAATTCAAATTGCAGCCACTTTCATCACTTGAATTCAAAAGTTGACTCCATTCAAACTCAGCACATTTTTCTGAGTTAGTCCACCAATTTTCATCCTCATTGGAGTTCATCTTCTCGGGAGCTAAATTTGAACTGATTCAAAACTGAATTTGAATTTCAAATTCAAATGTGCAGCAAATTTAACCAAACCAATTTCAAAGTGAGGTAATCAAATTCAAACCATGACTTTGAGGCTAAGTCTCTCATTCAATTGTGAGTAGCTGAGATCTTTTCCTTGAAAACAAAAATTGAAGAAAAGAGGAGAGGATTAGAGGGGAGGGGGACCCACTGGTCATAAGGCTTGCGGCTGAAGTCTACTCGGCTGCGCTCGGGCAACAGCGCGCCAGCTTCCGACGCCGGCGCCCGACCGCCTCAGCACCAGGCCAGCTCCTTCTTGGGGGGGGGGGAGAGAAGATCAGAGACCAAAGAATAAAATGTGTAGCCCTGCCGTGCCCCGTTCTTCCCTTACACGGTTCACCTTCGCCCCATACAACCGAAGCAAAAACGCTCCGAGCTCGCCTCTCCCTGCTCACTGACGTCCGAGCGATATAGGGCCCGTCGTGCCTGACAATCAACACAAGAAACCACCACCCTAAGGTGCTTATCATGCTAGTCGAAACCACTAGTTGTTTCATGCGTTGTCGTGGGAGAATTTCCCTGGGGAAGTTTTGGTGTTCTTAGGACTGAGCCGCTCCAAAATCTAAAATTCACGGGGATTAGCTCACCACCGCGTATGCCGAGCTATACACTTGTTCTACACCTTCCCACGGCCATCCCGGATCAAAAAGTATCAAAAATCGTCGAGTATAGGCTCTGGTGGTCTCGTTTTTTGTAAAAGTCCCAAAAACGTGAATGCAAAGAAATGGATGTTTGAGCATCATTGTGTTTTGGGTTCATAAAAATTGGGACTTGTTTAAATTTTTGCACATGTGATGACACACATGAGTGTCCCACCACTCTACCCTAGGAGCAATTCAGTGTTGGGGAAGAAAGGTAATTTCAAACCCATGTGTAAGCTATCATGTGCAAGGGGGAATAAAAATTCATAGTGTGAACTCAAATGGTTCAATTCAAATTTCAAATGAGGACAACAAATAGGAATGCAAACTGTTGTGCTCAAAGCCTCATTTGCAGCAGCCAAAACCAAAATCAGAGTTCATATTCGAATTTCTTAGGTCCAAATGAGTGGGTAGGCAAAGTTTCATGAATTTTGGAAATGATTTGCTACCCATTTTCAAATGGAATTTAAATTGCATAGGAATTCAAATTCAAATGTGAATTTGGATGAAACTTGTCCAAATCTTCAAATTCAGTTTGGATTAAAATTTCCCACAATTGAATGGAGTCAGTTTCCAACCTTGAGGAAAATTGAGGGGATAAAGGGGACAGTGCGGCCACATGTCAATGAGCAGAAAAATGTTGACTTGCACCCTAAGCAACTCTTCTCTGTTCCCACTGAGCAACCGAATTTCTCTGTTCAGAAACGAATCAGCTGTGACTCTCCCCGGGCGCCACCGCATGCAACCCTGAGGCCACCTCCTGCTGCTGTGGTGTGCTGGCGACCAGCTCCCGCCCTCATCCGCTCACGGGGTGCTGTTTCCTCTCACAAACCGCCACACCGATGTTTCACGGCTCCCTTGCGCTGAACTGAGCACAGCTCACCGCCGCCTCGGACAACGATCGGGAACCCACCAAATTTGTGCCACAGAGCCCCGCCAAGCTGAAGGACGGCGTTGTAGAACCCTCAACTACCTCCTCGATGCCGAAGCAGGGCAAATTTTGGTTCCCTTTCCTCAGGCGCGCTGTTCTTCGCGACGACCTAAAACCGCCGGTGATCGGGCGGTACGTGGGCAGCTCGCCACAGCGGCTTTCATACCCGAGCAAGGGCACCTAAGGACGCCCCATGGATCTGTGCTGCTCATCCTCAACCCTCACATCGAGCCATGGACCACCGAGCGCCAATTTGAAGTTTTTCCTTCGGAGGGCGCAACCCGACCTCCCGGTATGAAATCAAGAAATTCTTCCTCTTTCTTCAATCTGTGGTCACGAAATTAGGCACAAAGGAGCTAGGCTATATGGTGGTGATCTTCTCTTTTCAAACCTAGCTTGAAGCCGACGAGAGGCGACGTATTTTGAAGTTTTTTGCGAGCGCAAAACCGGCATTACCATTCGGGCGCATGGTGAAAGCCGGGTAGCCGCTGTTTTCATGCTTAGTTGAGCTTTCGCCGAGCTTCCCTAGACCCCAAGGATGCTGTAAAGCCAAAAACCCGAGAGCTTGTCGTGCTAGGACCGCCGGGCGACGGCGCCGAACCTCTCCCGAGGCCGCCGCACGTCGCCGGCACATTTCCGGTCCCCTAGCGCCCACTCCGAGCCCGCAACCAATTTCCCCGACCCCAAAAACCCCCGGGCGGCGAGTCTCCGGCCGGGAGACGGCCAGGAACGCGTGGCCGTTGAGGCGCCGTCTCGGTCCGGCGAGGTGAGCGTGCGCGTGGGAAGAAAAGGTCGGGGGAAGAAGAAGGGTGCGGCTGGCCCACCGGTCCGTGAGTGAATTTTAAACCCGGATCGGATGTGGCTCAGGATCACGTGTGGCTCCATGCGGGGTAACCCTGTAGCCCGTGTGTTCTCGGTTTTCACTGGCTGAGATTTAAAACGTGGGCCCAAGTCCTTTTCAATAGCAAAACAATTCCAGTTTTACCTCAAACATAGGAAATTCATAACTTGGTGTAGGAAACTCCAAATTGAGTGATTCAAATTGGGTTGGATTCATTTTTCAAAGATTTATCCAAATATGAAGCCCAATTTGTATTAAAGTCAATAATAAATTCTGGAAAATTCTTTTAAAAGTTTCCGAAAAAGAATTTTTGAGAGAGTTTGGTGCATCCAAAAATCCTCAAATTTTGCCAGAATATTCTTTACGATATTACTGAATTTTCAGCAAAATTTAATTTCAATTGAAGTTGATTTGTGTAGGAATTTTCAGAGTACTATCCGCTGTGCTCAAAACTGTCCAGAAACTTTTCCAGAAAATAGTTTTCCTTTGTAAAATCAGCTCTGGGCAATCCTTAGCTCCAAAAATCATAGGAAAATTCAGACATGATCTATGAGCCATACTTGAAATGTTAGTTCACTTGATTGGGCATGAAAATGCACATTACTTCAGAATTAATTGCTTATAGAATTATTCTGGAGGAACTATTCAATGAAAAGTCCTGAATTTTGTACCAAAGTACTTTCATGTGACCAGTAACTCACATGTAAAGTTTCAGCTCAAGTTGAACTTTATATCTCCCTGTCCTTGTTCTCTATGCTTATGTATGTGGGAAAATACATAAGAGTATTGGAGGAATTTTAGAGAGCACATATTCTTTCCACATTAGCTGCAATTTGGCAAGCTAAATCTCTGGTTAGAATAGTACATGCTGTAAAAGTTTTGAAGTCATTGGAGTTCTTTATCTTCAGTTTCATTCAAATCCTTTCAGCTCACCTTATGTGTTCATTAGGAGAAACTTAGTTAGTATATAATCCAATTTCTAAGTAAGCTTTGGTTTTCTCTTATTTTCTTTCCGCAACAGAGGAAACCCATCATTCTTGGCACTTCCACACATTCCTATGTTCTTCACAAATTTAAATCTTTAATTATATAAATTGCATTATAAGAACATGTGCATATACATATCAATAGGACTTACGACGGAGGCAATCAATGGAGAAGTTCAACGGAGTGATTCCACTGAAGGGGATCAGTTGATCAAGCCTCAAGGGAGACATGACTCTAACTGAATTATATACTGTTAGACCCTGCAAAACAGGCAAGCCCCAGTTTGCATTTAACTACCACTAAGTTTTTACTTTGTATACAATACGTCGGTTAGGATGAATTGTGCATTAAGTCTAGATGTTTAATACTACTCTTGCATGACCAGAAAATCTATGGAGTATTTGGGTAGATGTCCTTCCTCCGTGTAGAAACTGCCATGCTTAAGTAGGACTCGGTAGA
The DNA here is from genome assembly GCA_030760725.1 of Neostapfia colusana. Lineage (NCBI taxonomy): Eukaryota > Viridiplantae > Streptophyta > Magnoliopsida > Poales > Poaceae > Neostapfia > Neostapfia colusana. The sequence continues at coordinate 32,205,166 of JASWHV010000009.1, read as the reverse complement.
AGTCGAGTGGTTGGATACTACTCGCGAGTATTGGAAATTGGGAGCACAAGAGGATTGGTTCAATAAGATGTTAGTAAGTTGAAATGAGACCGGGCAGGGTGTAGCGGCAACAAGACATGGGGGCATGGGTGCTTAGACCTGTCCGTGTCGGTTGAGGACCGATCCGTGTGCGGCCCACTCTGATCAAGTTTGAGCCTACCGAAGGCATATCGGATATATGGGACCCGATAAACCGATGTAACCTATACCTCTGGGCGTCGAGGCATAACGCACCGATTTATAGGTGTAGGCTGAGGGCAGCAAGGTGGAAATCTGCTAAAGGGCATAGAGAGATGCTCTGTGTAGGGAACCTCCTGCTCGTTTCGGTGCGACTGGTTCGATGTTTGGGTTGTTTGGTGAAAGGTTGTCCCGTACGACATCAGTGGAGCGTGCTGTGCAGCTCCGAGTGTGGGTGTATGTGACGTGCTATTCGGGTATCCCAGCAGGTGTATATCGAGTCGATTCACCATCCCTCACAGTTATGAGTACCACTTGGTCACTGAGTCATGACGTAGAGGTAACTTGCACAGAAATATGAATAAATCACTATTATTTGATGTTGATACTAGTAATGTAATGTTATCTCTTATGAATAGGTTAGTGCAAATTCGATTCATTTCCACCATGAGCAAGTTACATCGGGAGAAAGCGTTTCTTGTTTGATTGTGTACTCCCAAAGTGAGGTGCCCAAGGTTATGCTTAAATTGCTTCTAATAACACTTGAAAGTAAGGATTCACATTTAGGCGAGTTTATTATGCATTATGCCATCCTACTTTATGTTCATAACCTCATGTAGAGTTTCATGATTAGGGCCGACGGTTAAGTCTTGCTGAGCGTTATGGTGACGGATACAATACGAGTTGTTTTGCAGGTAATAACACTACACTGCTGAGTGCGGTTGTCTGATGAGACTCGGAACTCTCCGAGTGGTAAACTCATGGAAACCCCTGCCGCTGCTACTACGATCGTGTTGCTAGTGAGAAGGGTCCGTGGGCTGGACGTCTTCTCTGTTGCTTAGCATAGATATGAGACGTGAGTTGTATTAGTCTTCCGCTGTAGATTATTTTGAGAAGTATTTATAAAATTAAAACTTTGTAAGCTTCCGCTTGTTTTATGTAATATGATGCTTTATTATGTGTGTTGTTGGGTGCCGCATCGCACGGCACCACCGAATGCGATTCCCGGGTGAGAGGCACGGCCCCGTGACACGGGTGCCGGGTGGGGCCCTCTCATTTTTCAAGTCGCCGCCGATATAGGGCCTAGGTCGACGGTGAACACCTAGTTCCGGTCGTTTTCACGGTGAGCTAGCACCATGTCCGTGCTCAGAAGTTCACCACGGAGCTGTAGGGCCAAGAATTACTCGATATGAGCCTCGATAGGGGCCGGGCGACATCGCCGGAGTTGATCCGTAGCGGCGGCTCGTCGCCGATGGGTTCCTGGTCGCCTAGAGACCTGGCTGACCCCGGGGATGAGTTCCTCGGCTCCAAAAAGGTAGAGGCGGCGAGGTGTGGCCCTAGAGGAGGTGGTGAAATCCCTTCCAGCTGACCTCGCCGGAGATCGCCACCGCTAAGCTCAGGCGCGCGCCGGGAAGAAGAAGGCGTGGGGTGGGGCCCGCACGCAGAGTTTAAACATTCCTGGGATTTTCCAGTTTTGGTTCAAACTTCAACTAGCTATAACTTTTTCTAGGAAGCTCCAAATTTAGTGAATTAAATTTTGATGAATTCAGCTTTTTGAGTACATTCCAGCAAAACAAATTTCAGCTCATGAAACTTATTAGCTTTCCAAAATTAATTCCCTAAACTTTAAGCTGTTGGGAATTTTATCTGGAGAATTCTATTGTGAAAAATTCTGAAATTTGGCTGGGATGTTCATTTGAAAATCCTTGAGTCACAGGAAAAACTTCAGACCCATCCAAGTTCATTTATTCCCCCTAATTGTGTGATTAAGTGAACTGCCCTGAGAAAATAGAAAAAATATACAGAAACATTTTTCAGATTTTCCCAAATCTTGTTTACGGCATAACTTCACCTAGGATGCTTCAAATGACATGAAACCAATTCCATTAGAACCATCTCAAATTCTAGTTCCAGAAAGTAATGGTTGGGGCCATGAAAGTCCCTGGAAATCTTTAGAGGCTCTAGTAATGATCAATTGGGTTTTTATTTTTACAAAGATCAAATGAATTTTGTTTCGAATGAAACTTGGTCAAGTATCTGATAGGATCCTACCAAGCCACCATAAAACTTTCAGAGCCAAGGGAGAGGGCTAACTAAAGTTATGGTCTTTACATAGTCAATTGGACACTTTGTAGTATATTGCTTACATGTAGTCGCTGAAGGCGAAGAAACTCCAGAAGTGCTGGACTTTCTTCTTCCGGACGAAGCACTAACCTCTGACCAGCAGCAACAAGGCAAGCCCCGGTTTGCATTAACCAATTTTACAAAGTCTTGCTTTATGTATACTTAGTATGAGGTATGTATGTGCATTAGGTGTAGGATGGATGAAACCCAAGTGCATAGCCAGATTATTTCCACAAGAGTGAGGGTAGTGTGTAAGTCCTCAAGTAGTATACGCTGTGCTTAATGTTCATAGAACTTCGGTACAAGTCGAGTAGTTGGAATCTACTCATGAGTTTAGGATTCGGGACACATGGGATTGGTTTGAGTGATGTGAGATCACTTTAGAAAGAAAATGAGACTAGGCAGGGGATAGGGCGCAGCAAGAGGAAGACTTGTGGCTGCTGCCCTGTCTATCGATTGAGGACCGATCCATGTGCGGCCCGTGCTGATCAAGTTTGAATGTAACTAAGGCATATCGGATATATGGGCCCCGATAAACCGATGTAACTTATACCTCCGGGTGTCGAGGCATAACGCACCGATTTATACATGTAGGTTGAGGGCAGCATGGTCGAAATCCGCTACCGGGCATAGAGAGATGCTCCGTGAGGGAACCTCCTGTCCGTTTGGGTGCGACCGGTTCGACGTTTGGGCTTCTTGGTGAAAGGTTGTTCCGTACGACATCGAGTGAGCGTGCTGTGCGGTTCCACCGGTAGGCATACATGACGTGCTCTTCGGGTATCCCTGCAGGTGTATATCGAGTCGATTTGCCGTCCCTCACGGTGATGAGTACCACTTGCTCACTGAGTCGCGACATAGGTTAATATATGAAATGATATGATTCAATATTGCTGTTATGATGAAATTGTATTGCTACATGTGTGCCACCAAATATTGCTCACTAAATTTCATATTTCAGGAACTGTTAACTTGTGGCTAAAAGATGAATTAAGGATGAACCGGTAGGCATGTCCTTTGCTGCAATGTGCCCTCCTATGTTTGTATAACCTGCATGTAGAGTTTCATGTGTAGGTGAGTCGGTTAAGTCTTGTTGAGCCATCGTGCTCATGGTTGCTGTTATGAGTGTTTTTCAGGTGAGGACCACCCCACGGACTCGGGTTACGAGTCCACCGGCGAGGGCTACCCTCCGTCGGGGACCACGGCTGGGTGGGAGCCGTACACGCCGTGCTGAGCTGAGGAGTGCAGCTAGTGTGGGTTGTCCACATGGCTGGGCAACCGACTTTTGCTAGATAGATGGGTGTGAGTTGTATAAGCTTAGCTTCCGCTGTTGTAATTTTAATACTTAGTTTGTAACTGAAGTCTTGTACTATTTTGTACTATTCAGTTGGTTTTCTATGTAATGCAATGTTTCCTTATGATGTGTGCTGTCGGGTGTCGCATCGTGCGGCACCACCCTCTGAGATCCTAGATAGCGGATTCCGGTCCGCCACAACATAGGGGCCTGGGTGCTATAGACCTGTCCGTGTCGGTCAAGGACCGATCCGTATGCGGCCCTGTGGACCAAGTTTGAGTTGTGTATCGGACTCATGCTGGCTATATGGGACCCAGTAAACCGATGTACCTCGGGAAGCTTGCGTTGAGCCTTTTCGGGTCGCCTCAGGCGAGACGGCCGGTGTGCAGTATGTGGGTAACATTCTCATGACATCTCATGTCGGTAGGTGCACCATGAGAGTGGCTACTGTATGGGGTGATTTGATCGATTCAACGTGGGTGAAACGGGGGAAAGGCTGCCATGTACGACGTCAGTGATGGTTGCTTTAGGCAACGTCGAGTACGGGCGTACGTGTCGTGTAGTCCGGGTGTTATTGAGTTGAATCACCGTCGCTCACGGAAAAGGACCGAGCATACTTGTTCTCACAGTCGTGACGTAGTAAGAACTTGCATGAAAAAGGAACTAATCACATTGGTTTGAAGTTCATACTATATTTGTGATGTATCGTTGATGAATAGTTAGAGCAAACTTGATTCATTTCCACTGTGAGCAAATTACATCGGGGGAAAGCGTTTCTTGTTTGATTATGGACTCCCGATGTGGCGTGCCAATGTTACTCTTAATTTGCTGCAAATAATACTTGAAATTAAGGATTCAGTTTTAGGCGAGTTATTATGCATTATGGTATCCTACTTTATGTCCATATCCTCATGTAGAGTTTCATGACTAGGGTGACGGTTAAGTCTTGCTGAGCGTTATGCTCACGGATGCTATCCGAGTTGTTTTGCAGGTATTTACTTCATGCTTATGAGAAGAGATGCCGACGAGACTCGGAAACCTCCGAGTGGTTACTCAAGAGCATCCTCGCCGCTGCGGTTTGTTCTTCGTGTTGCTAGTAAGAAACTTCCGCGGGTTGGACTGTTTCTTTGTTGCTATGTTAGAAATGAGTTGTGAGAGTAACAGTCTTCCGCTGTAGCTCATTTTGAGATAAGTATTTGTAAAATACTCTTGTACATTTATGCAAATGATTTATGTAATATGACGTGTTTCCTCGACCCGTGAGCTGTTGGGTGCCACATATCACGGCACCACCCGACGCGGTCCTCGGGTGAGCGGCACGGCCCCGTGAGTGATCGGGTTCGGGCCCCCCACAGCGTGGTATCAGAGCTGCGTTAGGAATAGCGCATGGATTGAGGATCATGTTACAATAAGAACTTAGGATACGGTGAGATAACGGTACTAGGGCCACATAAGGACTACTATATTAGCATATTATGAAGGTGGCAACCTAACATATTTGCTGTCGGAAAATCGTGCATCTCGGGACGTTCTATGTCTTGGGGGTGCATGTAAGCGCTGTACACCAGTGCGCACAAGCTGAAGGGTGGAGCCTCACGGGTGGCAGGTAACCCGGACCGCTTTAGTATCCTCTACGACTCTTCATGTCGTTTGGGGTATTCGAGCAATGCCCTTCCCTGGCATGCTACGGGCAAGTATGGAAGACCCTGTCACGTGGTTAGTAACGTGAACACGTCTCTCAAGGTGTGTTTGGCTTGAGAACACCCGTGCGAGTGATGACGGATGGGTGTATGAACTGTATTGGGACCGGGTTCGATGTGCAGCCGAACCTGATGATTGAGTGTGTTTTATGGAGGTACTAACAACGAAAACCATAGTACGTGTAGAACACGTTTGTGAGTGACCGTCTTAGTGCCACCTAAGAATACTTATGTGCCGGTGTAATCCGGTTAGGTTTTTCTTTTGTGAGGCAACGTAGTACCGTCATATTTGTTACGGTGCATCGCCACCGTAGTACACTTGATAGTCTTCTTTCCTATGAAGAAATCATTCATGACTAACTTTCAAACTAGAAATGGATGTTGGAAAGCACATATTAGTTACTGAGGAATTTGACAGAGCATAACTCTGAGTAGATTGACCCAATGTAGGTGTATGATACAGTTATGGAAAGTTTTTTAAGTGCTCTACAACTTTTCTGTAGAACTCCAGAGAAAAATCAGAGGCCAAACTGGTTCAATGTCCAGTTGAATGCAAACTGTTCAGAAAAGAGAACAGCTGCAACCTTCTCTGGATGTTTCTGTAAATTAGCCATAACTTTCTGCAGAAAAAATTCTAAGGGTCCTATGATACACCGTTGGAAAGGTTATGAAATTTTCAATGATTTTGTAGTTTGTAGTTTATTCAGAATTGTACTGCATTTTTATGTAAAACTGTGATGAAAATAGCCACATACAGAGGAGATGCTGGCAAATTTTATCCAGAGATTCTGTCAACTTTGAGTAATCATAACTTTTGATCCAGAAATGATCTACGGGCATATGAGTACTCGTTGTAAATATACTGAAGTTAACTTTAACTTTGATATTCAATTTGAGTTATGAAAATGCTGGTAACCGGATCAAAATTTGGGTTAAGTACAGAAAGGTCTGTTCTGTACAGAATAGGGGACTGATTAGGTTTGCTTTAGGAACATGTGTAAACATGAAATTTTGTTATTCTTTCATAAAGTTTTAGCATGTTCATGTTTTATATACTTTCACATACTGCTGAGATCAAGTTTTGACTCCCCTCAAAATTATCTTTTTGCAGTATGGTGCATATTCGTTCTCCGAGTAGGGCTGAAGGTTCTCGCCGAGACGGCGATGACTCGACTCCACCATGGGCACCGCCATCAACGGTATGGGCGGATGTCATGGCTCAGATGGTCGAGTCAAGTCAAGAGAACAAAAGACTACTCCAAGCCTCGGTACAACAGGGCTTACTCCAACGTACACAACAGGTCGTTCCACCTCGGAACGCCTATTTGAACTTCTTAGCGACACAACCGCCAATTTTCACGGAAGCCAATGAGCCAGTGGAAGCTGATCAGTGGCTTCGGATTATGGAGTCCAAGTTTGGAATGTTCGAGTGTGATGAGTATCAGAAGACATTATTTGCAGCTCAACAGCTCTATGGAGCCGCCGGAAATTGGTCGTTCGCTTATCTCGCCACCATTCCGGAAGGCCATCAAGTGGAATGGATGGAATTTCATGAAGCATTCCGTGCTCGTCACATTCCTATGGGTTTTATCAAGGACCAGCAGCAGGAATTCAAGAACTTGAAGCAGGGGGACATGAGTGTCAATGATTATGTCAAACGGTTTAACCATTTGGCACAATATGCTCCTGACTATGCGACGAGCGAAGCTGCAAGGTGTGAATACTTTTTCCATGGCCTGAGTGCCATATTAAAAGATAAGTTGGCTTTGTTCAATCAAGGCAATTACACCGAGTTGATCAGTGCTGCCCTGCTGCAAGAACAAGCGACACTTGAGTGTCAAGTAGAGAAGAGGGACCGAGATGATGTGCAAGAAGACACACCAGTTGTTCCTCGTAAATACGGTGTGGTGTATCACACACCATCTGATGAACTATGGCAAGCACCAGTAAGATCAACTCAGTACAGATTTCCTGCTCAAGAATCACGTCTTGAAGCACCACCATTGCCGCAGCAACGAATGATACCTGGTACATCATTGCTGCAACCAAGTACATCAACTTATCAGGCACAAGTCAACGAAGAACCGGGGAAACATCCGTGTTCTTATTGCCACCGTTTTGGGCATTTTATGCGAGAATGCCAGGAGAAGTTGTTGAACAGCAGACGACCATCATTATCAGGTAGTATGCTGCCACCTGCTCAAGTCAATATAACAGCATTGCGATCCGGTAGTGTGCAACATCTTGCTATTGAGGATGTCTCGGAAGGAGCACCGGTGTTAGTGGGCATGTTCACTATGAATGACGTACCCGTGCTCATACTTTTTTATTCCGGTGCAACACACAATTTTATCAGCAAAACATGCGTGGATCAGCACCAATTATCCACCAATACTCGCACAACGAGTTATCTTATACGTTCACCGGGAGGGAATATCTCTGCTAACCAGATTGTGTCCTGAGCAGCTTTGTGTTTGGGAGGAAAAATATACCCAACATCTCTGATTATGTTGGATGGGCGGAAGATAGACATAATATTGGGAATGTCTTGGTTAAATCATCACGGTACCATTCTCAATATTGGTAACCGGACTGTCCAGATTGACTCGCCGATTCATGGACAGCACACGATGTTCTTAGACAGCGAAGACCTAGATATGGTAGAGGCCTACCACACGGAAGCGCTTAAACTTGAAGATATTCCGGTGGTACGTGATTACCCCGACGTGTTTCCCGATGATTTACCGGGCATGCCGCCTGAACGGGACGTCGAGTTCAAGATTGAACTGGCGTCGGGAACAACGCCTATCTCACAAAGGCCCTACAAGATGGCACCTAACAAGCTAGCGGAGTTGAAGGAGCAACTAAATGAACTCATGAGCAAGGGTTTCATACGACCAACTTCTTTATCTTGGGGTTGCTCTGCGCTGTTCGTTAATAAGAAGGACGAAACACTGCAGCTATGTGTTGATTATCGTCCTCTAAATGCTGTCACAATAAAGAACAAGTATCCTTTGCCCCGCATCGACATACTATTCGGTCAACTTGTGGGTGCAAAGGTATTTTCGAAGATGGATCTTCGGTCGGGATATCATCGAATCAAAATCCGACCGGAGGACATACCGAAGACAGCTTTCTCGATGAGATACGGACTCTATGAGTACCTCATCATGTCATTTGGGTTAACCAACGCTCCGACACACTTCATGTACTTGATGAATTCAGTGTTCATGCCGGAGTTAGACAAGTTCATTGTGGTATTCATCGACGAAATATTGGTTTACTCCAAATCTGAAGAAGAGCACGCTGAGCATTTGAATAGTGTGCTACAACGGTTGAGGGAGCACCAATTATATGCCAAGTTCAGCAAGTGCGAGTTCTGGATTGATCAAGTGCCTTCCCTAGGCCATATTATTTCAGCAGAGGGCATTGCCGTGGACCCCAGCAAAATTGAACAAGTGCTGAAGTGGGAAGCTCCCAAATCAGACCATGAGGTCCAAAGTTTCCTAGGTTTAGCAGAGTATTATCGGAGGTTCATTCCTAGCTTCTCAAAAATTGCTAAACCAATGATGGAGCTGCTGAAGAAGGGCACTAAATACATGTGGAATGCAGGATGTGAAGCCGCATTCAAAACTCTGGTGAAACATCTCACAACAGCTTCAGTTCTTGCTCAGCCGGACACGGCTAAGCCATTTGATGTATATTGTGATGCATCCGGCATCGGTCTCGGCTGTGTTCTGATGCAAGAAGGGCGTATAGTCGCCTATGGGTCTCGTCAACTGCGAAACCACGAGCAGCATTATCCAACTCACGATCTCGAGCTTGCGGCTGTGGTGTTGGCGTTAAAGATGTGGAGGCATTGTTTACTTGGTAATCTTGTCCACCTCTACACCGACCATAAAAGCTTGAAGTACATCTTCACGTAGAAGGAGCTGAATATGAGACAATGGATATGGTTGGATCTCATAAAAGATTATGAAATCGAGATCCACTACAATCCGGAAAACGCAAACATGGTTACCGATGCGCTTAGTCGGAAAGTCCACATTCACAACTTGGCGATTGCTGAGTTGGAAGATGAAGAACCGAGTCTCCATGTCATTCCGTATGGAGCACTTTATAATATTGCTCTCATTCCAACAATTCGTGAAGAGATTGTTGAGGCTCAAAGAAGATATATGGGTATGTCTCACATACGGAGAAGACTAGACAACGGAGAAGTGAAGTGTTTCCGGAAGAATAATGATGGTACAATATGGTTTAACGACCATATAGTGGTACCGCGTAATATGAAACTCCAGAAGAAGATATTGGACGAAGCCCACCTGCCGAAGTTTTCCATTCATCCCGGCAGTTACAAGATGTACCAAGATTTAAAACAGAAATTTTGGTGGACGCGGATGAAGAGGGAAATTGCTAAATACGTATCCGAATGTGATACGTGTAGATGGGTCAAGGCTGATCACATGCGGAAAGCCGGACCGCTACAACCACTAAAGGTACCGTTATGGAAATGGGAGGATGTGAGTATGGATTTCATCGTCGGATTACCACTCACATCCCGGAAGCATGACTCGATATGGGTGATCGTCGACTAGTTGATGAAATCAGCTCATTTCATACCGGCGAACAGTCATTATCGAGCAAGGCAATATGCGGAGTTATACATATCAAGAATTATATGCTCGCATGGTGTTCCGAAGACTACCGTTTCAGATCGAGGTGCGCTGTTTGTTGCTCGTTTTTTGGAGCAGCTGCACGCCTCGTTGGGCACCAAGCTGATTAGAAGCTCTGCATATCACCCTCAGACTGATGGACAAACAGAGAGGGTGAACTAGGCGCTGGAAGATATGTTGAGAGCGTGTGTCATCCACCACGGTAAGAATTGCGATGATCACTCACCGTTGGCGGAGTTTTCATACATCAACGGGTATCAAGCGAGTATTAAAATGGCACCGTATGAAGCTCTCTAAGGCTGTAAATGTCGCACACCGCTAAATTGGTGTGAGTCCGGCGAAAGAGTTCTGTTCGGGGTTGATCTTGTCAACGAAGCCGAAGACTGAGTTCGGTTGATACAAGAAAATTTGAAGGCTGCACAATCCCGACAGAAGAGTTATGCTGATCAAAGGCGTAGGCCATTGAAGATTGATGTCAGAGAGCACATTTACCTTTGTGTATCTCCGATGAAGGGAATTCACCGGTTCAGTGTAAAGGGGAAACTCGCTCCCCGCTTTATAGGTCCTTTTGCTATCACGAAGAAGTGTGGACCCGTAGCCTACCGGCTGGAATTACCGGCAAGCCTTGAGGGTGTCCATGATGTGTTTCATGTGTCACAGCTGCGGAAGTGTCTCAAATTTACCGCCGCTGTCCGCACCGAAGAAATCGACAAATTGAAACCGGATCTTACCTACACCGAGCGACCGGTTCAGATTATGGATGAAAAGACCCGGGTAACCCGGAACCGGACGATCAAATTTTACAAGGTGCTGTGGAGTAATCATACCGCGGAAGAGGCGACGTGGGAAAGTGAAGATTACCTCTGCAGCAACTATCCGGAACTTTTGGCTTTATACAGTTTGTAATTACCTCTCCCTTCTCGTTCTTCTTTTGTAATCTCGGGACGAGATTCTTTTAAGGGGGGAGGAATGTAATCCCAAAAATGTATATGAATAAAACCGATGTTTGAATTCATATGTGTGGCAAATTCATGAAAAATGGAACTTGCTAAAACTTTTCTACATGCAAAGTGCTACGTGGATGTTCATCCAAAATGAGGCTCACATTTTTATTTGAAAGTGTTGAACTAATAAGGACTTAAATACCCCTTTGCATGAAGGATCAAAAATCAGATTTCAAATTCAAAGTTCACACAAATTGCGGCCAAAAACTTTGAATACTCATGCAGCCTATACTTTGGAATTTGAAGCAATTTAGTGTAGCAAACTTGTCATTTGAGGGTGGACTTAAAAATGAACTAAATAGAGGCATTTCCAAATTCAAACCAAATTCAAATTTGCTATGCAAATTCAAACTAAATTCGGGTAATTTGAATTCTAGCCCACCTTTGAAATTCAGAACTTTGGCATTGGATTTAGATTGACTTGAGGAGATCTTTTGGGGAGGAATTGGGTGGATCCCACATGTCATTGAGCTGAAAATTTAGACTTGCACACAAAGCAACCGAGTTCTCTACCTCTGTTTCACTCGAACCCACTGAAGCTCCACAGTGCGCCACCGATTGCAAAAACCGAGCCACGTCCCTGTTGATTCAACCACACTGGTGAGCAGCTCGTGTGTTGCCTCAGCTTCTGGCATGATCGTTCCACTCATCAAGTGCAAAACTGTGGCTTCGTTTCCTCCTCGCACTGAAAACAGCCGAGCACACCGCCGCCTCCTCGGAGCTCAACCGGGAACCGGCAAAGACTCGCGCCCCCTACACTTTGAGCTTCTAGAAAGCACCACGGACCCATTTCCCACTTCCTCGTCACCAAAACCACCGAGCTCCGACCTCCCTTGCCCTAGAACATCTTCATCCGCGGCGACCTAGAGTGAACCAGCGGTCGGCTTCACGTGGACAGCCCTCCACAGAGGTTGTCACGCCCGAGCAAGTACGGCCACGAGAGCGCACTACTGTGGTGCTGATCCACGTGGACAGACCTCCACTGCGGCAGCAGGTTTCGCAGCGGCCGTGCTGGAATCGGTGACCTCCTTACCAATGTGACCAGCATCCAGAGCCGGGCACGATGCGGCTGGGGTGTCAAGCGCCCGATCGGAACCGTTTGTGGGAAGGACGGCGTCCAGACCCGGACACGGACGGGGGTTCATGGAGCGGAGGGAGAGGCACGGCGTGGATGCGGAGTCGGGCGTGGCCGTGGCACTGATCTACGAGACGGGGGCTGCCGATCCGGCCATTTTTCCTGATGGCGTCAGCGGCGCGTAGCCCGCGCAGGTAGACGGCTGGGGGTGGTCGGTGGTCGGGATTGGGTGACGGCGGCACTCGCAACCCTATAGCGGCGGCGGTGGCGAGGAGGAGGAGGTGGAGAGTAGTTGGGAGATGATGGGAGTGGGCAGGGCTCGCAACCCTATAGCCCAATGGATAAGTATTTGGGTGTGCTTTTTTCTGCACTATGAAATTATAACTTATTTTCGTATGCTTTGTTCCCGGCCTACCAAATTACATTCTATTTTTGTGTACCTTTTTCTGGCCACGAAATTAAAACCATTTTTTGTGTGCTTTTTACTAGCCCATGAAATTACATCCTATTTCGGTGTGCTTTTTCCTGACCCATGAAATTAGATATTATTTTCATGTACTTTATTTCTGACCAACGAAATTAGATCTTATTTTCGTGAGCTCGGTCCTGGCTCATGAAATTATGTTTATTTTCATGAGGGCCCATGAAAATACTTTTGGCCGACGAAAATAATACGTTTTCCTGTAGTGACCCCGGCTGGACGTAGGGCATTCTTGCCCGAACCAGGATAATATTTCGTGTGTTCTTAGCTAGGCCACCTCAAGGTAGAACACGTGGTACATTCGATTACTAGTCGAAAATCCGAAACATCAACACTACTGCAAAAATCTAATTAGCATTAGAGTTCATTTGCTCTAAAATTTAATGATATGCAAACTATTGTTTATATAATTAATAATCAATCATTTGCATTGTTTTGCATATCGTTTAGTCACCGAGCTTGAGGAGACTCTGGAGTCGATCGACATCATCGTTCCGGATACTGACTTTAGTTCTCCGCAGCAACAAGGCAAAATCTGGTTTACATTTAACAACGGTTTATAAATTTTGCTTTATATCATGTTATGGATTAGTATAGGAATGTGCATTAGGTCTATAGTGTTCGACACTCCAATTACATGATCAGAGAATCCTATAGAGAGTATGGTTAGTTGTTAAGTACTAGAGTAGTTTATGCCATGCTAAATGTTATATATGAATCTTTACAAGTCGAGTCTTTAGAATCTACTCGCAAGTATATGAGTTTGGCTCACACGTATATGGTAACGGAATATGGTACATTTAAAAAGAAATTGAGACCGGGCAAAAGTGTATGGTGCAGCAAGGCAAGGAGGTCTTGTGGGCGTAGCTCTGTCTGTGTCGATCAAGTACCGTGCCGTGTGTGGCCTTGTTGAGCAAGTTTGAATGTACCGAAGGCATGCTGAATACATTGGCCTCAGTAACCTGGTGTAACTTGTACCTTTGGGCGTCAAGGCATGACCCAATGTCTTAAAGGTGTTGATTGAGGGCATGAAGGTGTAATTCCATTAACGGGCAATGTCGAGGACGGATGATCCGTGTAGGGACCTTTTGCTCGGGATGATGGGACTGGTTTGACGTGTGGGCTGTATTGTGAAAGTTTGTCTCGTACAACAGCAGTGGAGTGTGTTGTGCAGCTTCGAGTATGGGTGTATGTGACATGCTATTCGGGTATCCATGCAGGTTTATACCGATTCGAGTCGTCGTCCCTCAGGGGTATTGAGTACCGCTTGTTCACTTAGTTGTGATGTAGCAAATATTGAAATTGAAGGTATGAATATGATCAGAATTAATATCTGTATTGCAACTTATGTACTATAGAAATACTGCTCATTAAATCTATGATTTCTAAAACCTTAACCTACTGCTAAAAATATGAAGGTAAGGACAAACTATTAAGTGAGTCTACCTATGCAAACTACTTTCCTAGTTTTTAGTCTTTTCTGCATATAGGGTCCATGATAGTGGAGACGACTAAGACTTGTTGAGCCATCGTGCTCACGATTGATACATAAGTGATTTGTGTAGGTCATCATGACTGTGAGGTTGAGGAGGATGAAGGGTTCATAGAAGACGTGTTACCCCCTTCAGGGTACACGGCCAAGTAGGAATCTAGCACGCTGTCGTGAAGGCTGTACTGCTAGTATGGCTCGACCGAGGGCTAGATGGGTTCATTCTTTTGCTTAACTTAGACTTGAGAGTGTAAGCTAAGAACAAGACGTTCATTGTAGATATTTTGTTGTAACAGAATTTTACACTTGACTATGTAAATTAATCTTATGTTATGTAATATAATGCACTTTTGAGGTGTGTTGTTAGGTGTAGCATCGCTAGACACCATCCAATACGATTATTAGAATGTCGGGACCTCGGGTCACCACAATTAGAAAACAGTAACCATGCAAGTCATAAGTAAATATCAGAGCAGTAGATAATAACTTAAAGCATAGCAAGCGGTATGTAAGAGCATAAAAATGAATCAATGCATACCAGCTGCATCAAATTACTTGAGAACTGAAGTTTTCGTACCACCTGAAGTTTATATGAGAACTCATGACAAACATGTGACATGACAGCACTCATATACCATTTGTTTGAAGGCTATCCAGAAGAGATCATTAGTGTGCATAATCATTATCACAAACATAAAGAGGTATCAGAGTAAACAAATATGCATAAAGTTAAACCAAGTGTATTGAACAATAAAGTCATAGAGCAAATACCGACAAATCAAAACAAAAACAATATCGAGGAAATAAATAGATATAAGGCTACACAACCTCCTCTCTCTCACACAGAACTCCCCTTTTGGCATCAAGCACCAAAAAGATCATATATGGAGTTAGGGTCGAAGGTTATATACACTGGAGTCCCTCAGTCGGAGCTCAAACGTCACCGCTGACCCTTGAGATCAAAAAACTGTCAGGTTGCTGCGGAGGGAAGGCTAGACCATCTGCACCGGCGTACGCTATGCCGTACGGCTCACACATCTCACATTTCGGTCAGCCAAATCATCTGCATCGGTGCTCGCTATGATTGTAGCTGCGCCTCCTGCCGGTCGTATGAGCCCTGCCTCCTGTTGTGTCGCGGCGCATTGCCCCATCAATCGCCGCATCGCGCATTCTACGGCTACGGCGTGCCGGCCTCCGGCCCGACCGTCCCGCCGTGGTCCTGAGCGCCCGCGCCGTGCCTCCTGCCGGCCGTGGTCCTGCTTCGCCCACTGTGTACCGATACCGATGTGCCTCGCGCTCCCCGCTGCCCCGCCCATGACCATCCGTAATGACGACTTGCCGAGCACCCGCTGCAAGGCTGAGATGGAGATATTGATAAGGATTGTCACTTTTAAATTTGGCCAGTGATTGGTTTCCGCTCACTGCGTATCGCTTGATAGATGCTAGCTGCGAATATTCGCCATTGCGGCAGTGCGCACGGCGCCGTCGTGCTATCTCTCGACTCGGTTAGCCGATTGTCGGCAAAGCTAGTACTTGTAATTGGGCGGGCTAAAATCGGGCAGGCCGCTGTTCTTCATCGTGATTTTTTATTTTGATCCGATTATGAGAATTAGAACTTGTATAGATTTCGTAAATATAGTTTAAATTTTATGATTCTTTCTCCTATGTGTTTCGAAAAAAATCTTATCTACAACTTTGAAGCATTATTTTGAATCTTTTTTGTCGGTACTCTCAATATGGGGTACCCCGCGCACAGGGGAAAACCGACTAAGGATCTCGCCCCCTCCGCAGGGGCGGGCTCCGGAGGCGCCACGTGTGTAAAAGCCCAAGAAAAGGGACTTGCAAAAACTTTTCTTCACCTCACAACATCACAGTTCTTGTTGTGGATAGATGGTGAAAAAGTGAGAAGAGCAAGTAACCTCCATCAAAAGAGGGATTAGAGGGGAAAGCCTACACTTTCACAAAGTAGAAATTCTACACATGAACATGAGAGGCTGAGCTCACCCCTAGGACTTGAAAAGTTTTGGGAAGGTTCAAGCCAAATTTCATGTAAATCCAACACTTTTTGAGACACTTTTGGAGATAATTGAAAAAGAGGCCAATTTGAATGTAAATTCAAATTGCAGCAACTTTCACCACTCAAATTCAAAAGTTAGCTTCATATTCAAACTCAGCACATTTTTTTGAGTAAGCCCACCAATTTTCATCCTCATTGGAGTTCATCTTGTCAAGAGCTAAATGTGCAAGAATTCAAAACTGAATTTGAATTTCAGTTTAAACATGCAGCAAATTTAGCCAAACACAGTTCAAATTTGAGAATTCAAATTTAAACTAAGACTTGGTGACTAAGTCTCACATTAAATTGTGAGTAGCTGAGAGTATTTGGCATAACAGAATTGAGAAAATTGGAAAAAGAATTAGGGGGGAGGTCCCACATGTCAGTAGACTTAACAGAGAAGTATCCCTCTGATCTTTTCCTCTCTCGGCCGAGACAGCGCACAGGAACGCCGGCGCCGGACCCCCTCACGCTGCCACCTCCTGGTCTCCTGCCCGAGCTGGCGAGCTGCTCCTGGATCGATCAACCCCAACGCGGTCGGTCGCCCACAGCACGAAACCACCGAGGCTCGGGTCCTTTACGCACGAACAGAGAGCGCTACGCTCGCCGCCGTTTCGTTCGATCGAGAAACCGGAAATTCACCGCGAGCAGCGCCTCTCCTAGCCACAAAACCACACCAGCTGCTCGTCCTCTACCTCCTCGGCACGAGAGCAGTCGAGTTCGGCCCTTCCCCAGCCCTAGCTCCACGTTTCCGAGCAACGCCCGGGAAACCGCCACCACTCGGCTCACGTGACAGCCCAACAGAGGGCCTTTCACGGCTGAGCAAGGACGGTCTCGGACGCGTCAGGGACCGGTGGTGCTCATATCCGAAGCTCAGACTGTGACCTGGACCATAGAGCTCGAATTTGGAGAAAGTTCTCCGGCGGGCACGAACGGACCTTCCGGCACGGTAACGTCGAATTCCCTTGCCACCTTTGTTCTTAGGTCATGAAAACTAGCACACAGGACCGTCACTCATCAACGCTCGTTAGCCCCTCACGTCCCTGGCTTGAAACCGCACGTAAGCCGGGTATTTCTAGGTTTTGTTACGGTAATGAAGGCACGGAGGCTCGGGCTCACGATGAGACCTAGGATAGAGCCCTCTCTGGGCGGTTTCACCACTATGAAGAGCTTCCCTAGCACCCACTGGTGCTATAGCGCCGATCCACCGATGTTTTGGCGGGCTAAACTGTCCGGGCGACGTGACCGAAGGGTTGCCGAGCAGCAGCACCGTCGCCGGCTAGGTTAGGGCCACCGCCGGCCGGAGCAGTCGGTGCCATCGTGTTCAGCGCACGAAACTAGGCCCTGGCGGCGAGGGAGAGCTCGAGAGTCGGCCGGGTGGCAAGTATCAGCGTGTCTCCGGCGAGCCCGGCGGTGCGCGGGCGCGGGAACGCGAAGAGGAAGACGACCCGCGGGCCCCACGTGTCAGCGACGGAAAGTTTAAAACCCAGATCTACTGTGACCCCGGGATCAAGTGTGACTGCACGGGGAGGGGTCTGTAGCCCCCGTGTGGCTCAGCTCCAGCGGTGACACGTGTGGGCCGGGCCCACGGTCAGAGTTTAAAATTTTCTCCGGATTATTTAGAATTCCAGATTTAGTTCAAACTTTAGAACCCCATAACTTTTGCTAGGAAGCTCCAAATTTAGTGATTCAAATTGGGTTGGATTCATCTTTCATAGCTCTATCAAAATATACAACCCAATTTGTATGAAACCTATTATTTAATTCTGGAAAATTCGTGAAAGCTTTTCAGCAAAAGAATTTTACAGGGAGTTTGGTTCATCCAAAAATCTTCAACTTTTGCCAGAATATCCTTTAGAAGGTTAATAAACCCTTGTAAAATTTTCAGCCCATTTGGAGTTGATTTGATCAGAGCAATTCAAATGTGAAGGTGCTGTGTTCATTTAAATACAGAAACATTTTCAGAGAATTTCCAAAACTTGGAAATTCAGTTCTGGGCAAATCATAGCTCCAAAAATGCTAGGAAAATTCATACAAACTCTATGAGCTATAATTGAAATTGTAGTTCACTAAGTTTGGCATGAACAGGGCTGTTACCTCAGAATTAATTCTTCTTTGCTTAATTACTAAGAGAATTATTCTGAGCAAACCATTCAAGGAAAAGTGCTAATAATTGGTCCAGCGGGTTTTATTGTGACATGGAACTCACACAAAAAGTCTCAGCTCCATTGGAGCTCTGGATCACCCCTGTCCTGTTTAACCACTTGGGGGATTAATATGGAAAAGGGAGAAAACCACTTAGCACTTAACCATGTACTTAGGTCCAAACCCAAACCACTAAAACCCAGTTTC
Organism: Neostapfia colusana; assembly: GCA_030760725.1. NCBI lineage: Eukaryota > Viridiplantae > Streptophyta > Magnoliopsida > Poales > Poaceae > Neostapfia > Neostapfia colusana. The sequence continues at coordinate 32,186,702 of JASWHV010000009.1, read as the reverse complement.
ATTTTAAATTCTTAAACAGAGTTCCAGTTGTTAGAGACTGGTTATTAGAACTAATAGCATAAGTATTACACTAAACTCTTATGCATATTCATTAACATGTAGTAATTTATTAACGTGTAGTCGCTGAAGGCGAGGAGATTCTGGAAGTGTTGGACTTCCTGCTCCCGGACGAAGACTTAACCCCTGACCAGCAGCAACAAGGCAAGCCCCAGTTTGCATTAACTCTTTTATAAAGTTTTTACTTTGTTTACATACGTAGGGTGAAGTATGTATGTGCATTAGGTATAAGATGAATGAAACCCCACTTGCATCACCAAGGGTTCCTAAAAGAGTGAGGGTAGTGTCTAAGACCACGAGTAGACGGGCTATGCTTAATGAGTCATAGGAATTTGGTACAAGTCGAGTAGTTGGAGTCTACTCGCGAAATAGGCTTGGGACACACGGGTTCGGTTGAGTGATGTGAGATCACTTTAGTAAGGAAAATGAGACTAGGCAGGGGCTAGGGCGCAGCAAGAGAAGTCTTGTGTGCGCAGCCCTCTCCGTGTCGATTGAGGACCGAGCCGTGTGCGGCCCTGCTGAACAAGTATTGAACGTACCGAAGGCATATCGGATATATGGGCCCCGATAAACCGATGTAGCCTAAACCTCCGGGCGTCGAGGCATAGCACACCGATTTATAGGTGTAGGTTAAGGGCAGCAAGGTGGAAATCTGCCAACGGGCATAGAGAGATGCTCCGTGTGGGGAACCTCCTGTCCGTTTCGGTGCGACCGGTTCGATGTTTGGGCTGTTGGGTGAAAGGTTGTCCCGTACGACATCGAGAGAGCGTGCTGTGCAGCTCCACGGGTGGGCGTACGTGACGTGCTCTTTGGGTTTCCCTGCAGGTGTATATCGAGTCGATTCGCCGTACCTCACGGTGACGAGTACCACTTGTTCACTGCGTCGTAACGTGGATAATTTATGGAATGTTGTGATTCAATATTGCTGTCATGAGATAATTGTATTGCCACATGTGTGCCACCAAATTTTGCTTACTAAATTTCAGCTTCATGAACTGTTAAGTTGTTGCTAAAAGATGAATTAAGGATGAACTTGTAGGCGTGTCCATTTGCTGCAACATTGCTATCCTATGTCATTGTACACTCATGTAGAGTTTAATGCTTAGGTGAGTCGGTTAAGCCTTGCTGAGCCTTCGTGGTTGCTGCTTAAGTGTTTTTCAGGTGAGGAGCCACCCACGGACTCGGAGTACAAATCCGCCGGCGAGGGTTACCCTCCGTCGAGGACCGCGGCTAAGTGGGAGCCGTACACGCCGCGCTGAGCTGAGACGTGCAGCTAGTGTGGGTTGCCCTAGGGCTGGGCAACCGACTTTTGCTAGATAGGCGGGCGTGAGTTGTACAAAAGAAACTTCCGCTGTGTAATAAAGACCCTAGTTTGTAACTGAGAAGTGTACTACTTTGTACATTCAGTTTGTTTTCCCATGTAATATAATGGGTTCTTATGATGTATGCTGTCGGGTGTCGCATCGCGCGGCACCACCCTCTGCGATCCTGGATGAGCAGATTCCGGTCCGCCACATCCTGGTATCAGAGCTGCATTGGGGATAGCACATTACTTGAGGACTGTATTATGGGAAAGCTTAGGATACGGTGAGGATTCGGTAGCTGCCCAAGTAAGGACTATATTAGCCTAGTTACGTAAAGTGGCAAAGACTAACTTATGTGTTATAATTCTGAATTTTTATTATGTAACGACGCACCTACGCTCTGGTAAGTTTGGTAAGGAACGCCACCGAAAGCGGTTCAATTTCGGTTAGCTCCCCCTGACGAGGAATGTGGTTCAAAGATTGGTGTCACAGCTTGGTGTGAGACGTCAATATGAAACTCTTGGACTCTTCATGTCCCTGAGTTCATATGAAATGCTGATCCCTAGCGTGGAGACCCCATCGCGTGGTCAGTAACGCGAGAGTGTGTTCGTCTGGAAATAGCCCAGGAGGACATACGCAGCGCTTGCCATCGGCGTGCCCTGCAGGGCAGTAGGTGGTATCTGTTGGGTTGATAACATTCCCAACCGTGACGACCAGTTCATGACATACTCGGGTTCCCCGTCGTGTGGTGTTGAAACACGATCACGTACCTTGAGACGTGACTTAACTCAAAGACGGCCGTATGACAATGATACAGGCGTTTGTATTTACTTTTAAATATGGAACTGCCTGAAATGAACAACCTTTGAGTGCATCACTATTGTGTGGTCTTCTGCAGGTACTAACCACGTATGTATCCGTGTAGTAAACGTGTGCGAGAGACCGTTTAGGGCCACACTCGAGACGTATATGCCGGTATAGTCCGGTTAGGATTTTCTTTTGTGAGGAACGTAGTACCGAGATATCATAGGCATATGCATGCAAAATAATGATAAAAAGGAATTAAAATCTATAGGTTCAACATTTAGGACCCTGGTTGGGTGTAAGAATGGGATAGTGGAGCAGGATAGCCAAAGGGATGAAAAACAGAGTGCTCTGTTTTGGGCAGCAAGGTTGCTGAACTTCAACAGAGCACAACTCACAGGTATTTTAGCCGAGGGAGGTGTGGTATATAGTTCTGGAAAGGTATTTAAGTACTCTACAACTTTGTTGTAGACTCCCAGAGCTGAAACACACCTTAAGATGGCTTAAATCCCAGTGGAATGTATACTGTCCAGAACCAGGACAGAGTTAAACACTCTCTGGACTGTTCTGTTTTTCAAACATAGTTCCCAGTAGAACAATCAAAAATTGTCAGATGATACATCTTTAGAAAGGGTATAAGATGTGTTACATTTTTGCAATTCAAAGTTCTGAAATTTCAGCACAGAATTTAGTGGAAACCGGAGTTGAAAACAGCAACTTTCCAAGGGAGGTGCTGTTAAAATCCTTCCAGAAATTCTGCTGACTTTGAATTAACATAACTTTTTGACCAAAGCTAATCTGGGGGCAAATGAATACTCGTTGGAAAGATACTGAAGTTAACTTTAACTTTGGTATTCAACTTGAGTCATGAAAATGCCCAGAACCGGATCAAAACTTAGAATAGGTAGAAACTGGTCATTCTGGCAGAAGAATGACAGTTGAACTCATTGGAGAGGGTATTGTACCCTAAGGGTGGTATACGTGATGACAAAGCGATAGTAATATCTCGTAGTGACCAAACCTAGTTATGGTGAGCTTCCAAAGTGGAGGTTCATCAAGTTGGATGTAACTAGCTTGTATTTGGTCTGGTAATGGTGTAGCTTGTGCAAAGTTATTACATTATCTACTTACGAGATGTATCACATGTTTTATGGTCATTATGTTTTTACGCCTATTTTTATTGGACTGCATGCAATCTGTTGCGGGACTGACGTTATTGTCGTATGGTTGCAGATGGTTCGCACTAGGACCACACACGAGGTTGGTGGCTCTAGCCAAGGTGGAGGCGATGACTCCCAGCCACCGGCCTACGACAGCACCCCGCAGCAGCAGCCACCACCGCCGCCTCCGCTTACTCTAGCGGATGTGATAGCGGCACTGGTGGGTGGTCGTGAGGAGCAGACCGATCTGCTCCGCACGATCGTGCAGAATACGTCCCAGGTGGGGGGATGTCAAGATAGAGGGCCTCGTGAGCCCCTTGAAGTGTCGTACTCGGATTTCATGAGTACTCACCCTCCAGTGTTCACCGAAGCCGAAGAACCACTGGAGGCTGACAACTGGCTGCGGACCATCGAGTCCAAGTTCGGGCTGCTCCAATGTACGGAGCGGCAGAAGACTCTGTTCGCAGCGCAACAACTCCACGGTGCCGCTGGTGCATGGTGGGCGAACTATGTCGCCTCACGTCTGGCTGGCCATGTCGTGGAATGGGAAGAGTTCCGGGAGGCGTTCCGCGCCTATCACATTCCTCCCGGGATCATGAAGAGGAAGTTCCAAGAATTTTTGGAACTGAAGCAGGGCGGGAGGTGTGCCCACGACTACTCCCGTGCCTTCAACCATCTGGCGCAATACACGTCATACTACATCTCCACCGAGGAGAAGAAGCGGGAGCACTTCTATCAGGGGTTACACCCCGAAATGAAGACGCATCTCGTGCAGTGGAATCGTGGCACCTTCAACGACTTAGTCAATGCCGCAATCATGCAAGAGGACGCTCAGCGGGAGTTGGCAGCTGAGCAGAGGAAGCGCAGCATTCCGCCTAGCAGTGGTGGTGGCGCTCCTCAGAAGTACCGTATGGTGTATCGGACACCATCCGGGCAGCAGTGGCATCCACCGGCGCGACCTCAACGGTTCGGGGGACATTCGTTTCAGTCACCCCCGTTCCGACCGCCGACGCCACCACCAAGACAGGAGCAGCAGAAGCAGACGGCACCCCGGGCGTTTCCACCGCCACAACGCGCCCCGGGATTCCGTCCACCGATCAGCGGGGGACCGCCCCGTTTCACCTGCTTCACGTGTGGCCAGGTGGGCCACTTCGCGAAGTACTGTCCCCAGGGGCAGCAGAGCAGCGGGCAAGCCCAGTTCCAGGGCGGTGCTCGAGGCCGACCTCCGGTGAAGAAGGTTGGTCAGCGGACTGGGGGCGTCCGCAACCTCGACAATGAGGACGCCCCAGAGGGAGACAACGTGCTGGCGGGTACGTTTACTCTCAACCATCAAGCCATCGTCATATTGTTTGATTCTGGTGCAACCCACAGCTTTATAAGTGCATCCTATGTGGCTAAGCATCAAATGCAAGTCTTCCCAACCGATTGCACTTATATGATCTGCTCACAGGGAGGGAAGATCTCAGCAAATATGATGATCCCAAAGGCACCTCTGTGCTTAGGTGGGAAACTATATCCCACCACCTTGATAATCCTTATGGGGCAAAAGATTGATGCAATCTTAGGGATGTCATGGCTACAATACCATGGCGCTGTCCTAGAGACTCGGACACGGATGGTTCACTTAAATTCTCCATTCCACCGTCCGCATTCCATGGTGTTAGACACGCCAGTCCGGGAAGTTTTAGCAATTAATAATGCTGAAGCTCTCAAGTTAGAAGACATCCCCGTAGTCCGGGAGTACCCCGATGTGTTTCCGGATGATCTTCGGGGCATGCCACCTGAGCGGGACGTCGAGTTCAAGATTGAACTTGCACCCGGGACTACGCCCATATCAAGGACACCATATAAAATGGCTCCAAATGAGCTGGCTGAACTGAAGGAACAGCTCAATGATCTGTTGAGTAAGGGTTTTATTAGACCGAGTTCCTCGCCTTGGGGATGCTCGGCGCTGTTTGTAAAGAAGAAGGATGAAACCCTACGGCTGTGTGTGGATTACCGGCCGCTCAACGCCGTCACCATCAAGAATAAGTACCCACTGCCCCGCATCGACATTTTGCTTGATCAACTTGTGGGGGCAAGTGTGTTCTCAAAGATGGACCTTCGCTCTGGATATCACCAGATAAAGATCCGGGCGGAGGATATCCCGAAGACGGCCTTCTCGACGAGATACGGATTATATGAATATCTCGTCATGTCCTTTGGTCTCACAAATGCTCCAGCCCATTTCATGTATCTCATGAACTCGGTGTTCATGCCGGAGCTGGACAAGTTCATGGTAGTGTTCATCGACGATATCTTGGTTTACTCCAAGACAGAAGCCGAACATGCCGAACACTTGCGGATCGTTCTTCAATGATTACGAGACCACAAGCTCTATGCCAAGTTCAGTAAATGCGAGTTTTGGATCAGCCAAGTGCCATTCTTGGGACATATCATCTCAGCAGAAGGCATTGCGGTTGACCCGAGCAAAATAGAGCAGGTGCTGAAATGGAAAGCTCCCACTTCAGTCCATGAAGTCAGAAGCTTCCTTGGGTTAGCGGGATACTATCGGAGATTTATTCCAAGTTTCTCCAAGATCGCTAAGCCGATGACAGAATTACTGAAGAAGGGGACGAAATATGTTTGGAACACGGCGTGTGAAGGAGCGTTCCAAGCATTGGTGAAGCATCTCACCACAGCCCCGGTCTTAGCTCAGCCGGATACAACAAAGCCCTTCGACGTGTATGGCGACGCGTCCGATATTGGGCTCGGCTGCGTGTTGATGCAGGAAGGACGTGTGGTCGCATATGGCTCACGCCAACTTCGGAACCATGAGCAGCATTATCCGACTCATGATCTTGAGCTTGCTGCCGTGGTGTTGGCGCTAAAAATGTGGAGGCACTATCTCCTGGGGAATCTGGTGCATCTCTACACTGACCACAAGAGCTTAAAATACATTTTCACCCAGAAGGAGCTGAACATGAGGCAAAGGAGGTGGTTAGAATTAATCAAGGATTATGAGATTGAGATCCATTACCACCCCAGCAAGGCGAATGTGGATGCCGACGCGTTGAGTCGGAAATCACATGTCCATCACCTTACCATTACACCGGTGTAGGAGGAAGATCCGAGTTTATACTTGGTTCCTTATGGATCACTGTACAACCTTGCCCTCATCCCTACCATCAGGGAGGACATCGTTGCAGCTCAGAAAGATGATAAAGGCATGGCACATCTCCAGAGACGGATAGACAATGGAGAGATCAAGTGTTTCCGGAAGGATGATGAGGGGACGCTATGGTTTAATGACCGCATAGTCGTACCCCGAGATATGGAACTGAGGAAGAAAATCCTCGATGAAGCTCACTTGTCTAAATACTCCATTCATCCGGGCAGCAACAAGATGTACCAAGATTTGAAAAAAAAAAATTGGTGGACACGGATGAAGCTGGAGGTAGCGAAGTACGTATCCGAGTGCGATACGTGTAGACGAGTGAAAGCTGATCACATGAAGAAATCAGGGCTGCTACAACCCCTGAAGATTCCGGCATGGAAATGGGAAGATGTGAGCATGGATTTCATTGTAGGATTACCCGTAACTGCCAACAAACATGATTCCATTTGGGTAATCATCGATCGGTTAACCAAGACGGCTCACTTCATCTCGGAGAATACACGTTACAGTGCCGGCAAATATGCGGAGCTGTACATAGCGAAGATTCTGTGCTTATATGGGGTACCCGAGACCATCGTCTCAGATCGAGGTGCATTATTTGTATCTCGCTTTTGGGAGCAGCTACACGCTGCATTGGTTACTAGGTTGATCAGGTGCTCCGCCTACCACCCTCAGACAGATGGCCAGACAGAGAGGGTGAATCAAGTCTTAGAAGACATGTTGAGAGCATGTGCCATCTACCATGGTAGGAACTGGGATGATCACCTACCGTTGGCGGAATTCTCGTACAACAACGGCTATCAGGCGAGTATCAAGATGGCACCCTACGAAGCTCTCTACGGTCCCAAATGCCGCACCCCATTAAATTGGTGCGAGTCTGGTGAAAGGGTCACATTCGGGGTTGATGTGGTGAATGACGCCGAAGAGCGCGTTCGGACGATCCAAGCTAATTTGAAGGCCGCTCAATCCCGGCAGAAGAGCTACGCTGATAAGAGGCGTAGACCGTTGCACTTTGACGTCGGTGAACACGTGTACCTCCGCGTGTCTCCGATGAAGGGCGTGCACCGGTTCGGTGTAAAGGGTAAGCTCGCTCCCCATTTTATTGGACCCTACGCTATCACCGAGAAGTGTGGACCAGCAGCGTATCGATTGGAGCTACTGGCATCCCTTGCTGGTGTCCATGATGTTTTCCATGTTTCGCAACTGCGAAAATGTTTGAAGCATACAGCTGCTGTTCCTACCGAAGACATTGGCGAGCTGAAACCGGATTTAACATATGATGAGTATCCGGTGGCCATTCTTGATGAAAAAGCCAGGACCACGCGTAGCAGAACGTTGTGGTTCTACAAAATACTTTGGAGCAACCATACCGCTAAGGAAGCGACGTGGGAGAGCGAGGAGTTCCTTCGCTCAAATTACCCGGAGTTCATGGCTTCTCAACACGGGTAAGTCCCTACTACATCGCTATCTCTTCTTTTGTAATCTCGGGACGAGATTCTTTTAAGGGGGGAGGGTTGTAAAAGCCCAAGAAAAGGGACTTGCAAAAACTTTTCTTCACCTCACAACACCACAGTTCTTGTTGTGGATAGATGGTGAAAAAGTGGGAAGAGCAAGTAACCTCCATCAAAAGAGGGATTAGAGGGGAAAGCCTACACTTTCACAAAGTAGAATTTCTACACATGAACATGAGAGGTTGAGCTCACCCCTAGGACTTGAAAAGTCTTGGGAAGGTTCAAGCCAAATTTCATGTAAATCCAACACTTTTTGAGGCACTTTTGGAGGTAACTGAAAAAGAGGCCAATTTGAATGTAAATTCAAATTGCAGCAACTTTCACCACTCAAATTCAAAAGTTAGCTTCATATTCAAACTCAGCACATTTTTCTGAGTAAGCCCACCAATTTTCATCCTCATTGGAGTTCATCTTGTCAAGAGCTAAATGTGCAAGAATTCAAAACTGAATTTGAATTTCAGTTTAAACATGCAGCAAATTTAGCCAAACACAGTTCAAATTTGAGAATTCAAATTTAAACTAAGACTTGGTGACTAAGTCTCACATTAAATTGTGAGTAGCTGAGAGTATTTGGCATAACAGAATTGAGAAAATTGGAAAAAGAATTAGGGGGGAGGTCCTACCTGTCAGTAGACTTAACAGAGAAGTATCCCTCTGATCTTTTCCACTCTCGGCCGAGACAGCGCACAGGAACGCCGGCGCCGGACCCCCTCGTGCTGCCACATCCTGGTCTCCTGCCCGAGCTGGCGAGCTGCTCCCGGATCGATCAACCCCAACGCGGTCGGTCGCCCACAGCACGAAACCACCGAGGCTCGGGTCCTTTACGCACGAACAGAGAGCGCTACGCTCGCCGCCATTTTCATTCGATCGAGAAACCGGAAATTCACCGCGAGCAGCGCCTCTCCTAGCCACAAAACCACACCAGCTGCTCGTCCTCTACCTCCTCGGCACGAGAGCAGTCGAGTTTGGCCCTTCCCCAGCCCTAGCTCCACGTTTCCGAGCAACGCCCGGGAAACCGCCACCACTCGGCTCACGGTGACAGCCCAACATAGGGCCTTTCACGGCTGAGCAAGGACGGTTTCGGACGGGTCAGGGACCGGTGGTGCTCATATCCGAAGCTCAGACTGTGACCTGGACCATAGAGCTCGAATTTGGAGAAAGTTCTCCGGCGGGCACGAACGGACCTTCCGGCACGGTAACGTCGAATTCCCTCACCACCTTTGTTCTAAGGTCATGAAAACTAGCATACAGGACCGTCACTCATCAACGCTCGTTAGCCCCTCACCCCCCCTGGCTTGAAACCGCACGTAAGCCGGGTATTTCTAGGTTTTGTTACGGTAATGGAGGCACGGAGGCTCGGGCTCACGATGAGACCTAGGATAGAGCCCTCTCCGGGCGGTTTCACCACTATGACAAGCTTCCCTAGAACCCACTGGTGCTATAGCGCCGATCCACCGATGTCTTGGCGGGCTAAACTGTCCGGGCGACGTGACCGAAGGGTTGCCGAGCCGCAGCACCGTCGCCGGGTAGGTTAGGGCCACCGCCGGCCGGAGCAGTCGGTGCCATCGTGTTCAGCGCACGAAACTAGGCCCTGACGGCAAGGGAGAGCTCGAGAGTCGGCCGGGCGGCAAGTATCAGCGTGTCTCCGGCGAGCCCGGCGGCGCGCGGGCGCGGGAACGCGAGGAGGAAGACGACCCGCGGGCCCCACGTGTCAGCGACGGAAAGTTTAAAACCCAGATCTACTGCGGCCCCGGGATCAAGTGTGACTGCACGGGGAGGGGTTTGTAGCCCCGTGTGGCTCAGCTCCAGCGGCGACACGTGTGGGCCGGGCCACGGTCAGAGTTTAAAATTTTCTCCGGATTATTTAGAATTCCAGATTTAGTTCAAACTTTAGAACCCCATAACTTTTGCTAGGAAGCTACAAATTTAGTGATTCAAATTGGGTTGGATTCATCTCGCATAGCTCTATCCAAATATACAACCCAATTTGTATGAAACCTATTATTTAATTCTGGAAAATTACTGAAAGCTTTTCAGCAAAAGAATTTTAGAGGGAGTTTTCTTCATCTAAAAATCCTCAAATTTTGCCAGAGTATCCTTTAGGAGGTTAATGAACCCCTGTAAAAGTTTCAGCCCATTTGGAGTTGATTTGATCAGAGCAATTCAAATGTGAAGGTGTTGTGTTCATTTGAATACAGAAACATTTTCAGAGAATTTCCAAAACTTGGAAATTCAGTTCTGGGCAAATCTTAGCTCCAAAAATGCTAGGAAAATTCATGCAAATTCTATGAGCTATAATTGAAATTGTAGTTCACTAAGTTGGGCATGAACAGGGCTGTTACCTCAGAATTAATTCTTCTTTGCTTAATTCCTAAGAGAATTATTCTGAGCAAACCATTCAAGGAAAAGTGCTAATAATTGGTCCAGAGGGTTTTATTGTGACATGGAACTCACACAAAAAGTCTCAGCTCCATTGGAGCTCTGGATCACCCCTGTCCTGTTTAACCACTTGGAGGATTAATATGGAAAAGGGAGAAAACCACTTAGCACTTAACCATGTACTTAGGTCCAAACCCAAACCACTAAAACCCAGTTTCATTTTAAATTCTTAAACAGAGTTCCAGTTGTTAGAGACTGGTTATTAGAACTAATAGCATAAGTATTACACTAAACTCTTATGCATATTCATTAACATGTAGTAATTTATTAACGTGTAGTCGCTGAAGGCGAGGAGACTCCGGAAGTGTTGGACTTCCTGCTCCCGGACGAAGACTTAACCCCTGACCAGCAGCGACAAGGCAAGCCCCGGTTTGCATTAACTCTTTTATAAAGTTTTTACTTTGTTTACATACGTAGGGTGAAGTATGTATGTGCATTAGGTATAAGATGAAAGAAACCCCACTTGCATCACCAAGGGTTCCTAAAAGAGTGAGGGTAGTGTCTAAGACCCCAAGTACACGGGCTATGCTTAATGAGTCATAGGACTTCGGTACAAGTCGAGTAGTTGGAATCTACTCGCGAGATAGGCTTGGGACACACGGGTTCGGTTGAGTGACGTGAGATCACTTTAGTAAGGAAAATGAGACTAGGCAGGGGCTAGGGCGCAGCAAGAGAAGTCTTGTGTGCGCAGCCCTGTCCGTGTCGATTGAGGACCGAGCCGTGTGCGGCCCTGCTGAACAAGTATTGAACGTACCGAAGGCATATCGGATATATGGGCCCCGATAAACCGATGTAGCCTAAACCTCCGGGCGTCGAGGCATAGCACACCGATTTATAGGTGTAGGTTGAGGGCAGCAAGGTGGAAATCTGGCAACGGGCATAGAGAGATGCTCCGTGTGGGGAACCTCCTGTCCGTTTCGGTGTGACCGGTTCGACGTTTGGGCTGTTGGGTGAAAGGTTGTCCCGTACGACATCGAGAGAGCGTGCTGTGCAGCTCCACGGGTGGGCGTACGTGACGTGCTCTTTGGGTTTCCCTGCAGGTGTATATCGAGTCAATTCGCCGTCCCTCGCGGTGACGAGTACCACTTGTTCACTGCGTCGTAACGTAGATAATTTATGGAATGCTGTGATTCAATATTGTTGTCATGAGATAATTGTATTGCCACATGTGTGCCACAAAATTTTGCTTACTAAATTTCAGCTTCATGAACTGTTAACTTGTTGCTAAAAGATGAATTAAGGATGAACTTGTAGGCGTGTCCATTTTCTGAAACATTGCTATCCTATGTCATTGTACACCTCATGTAGAGTTTCATTCTTAGGTGAGTCGGTTAAGCCTTGCTGAGCCTTCGTGCTCACGGTTGCTGCTTAAGTGTTTTTCAGGTGAGGAGCCACCCACGGACTCGGAGTACGAATCCACCGGTGAGGGTTACCCTCCTTTGGGCACCACGGCTGAGTGGGAGCCATACACGCCGCGCTGAGCTGAGACGTGCAGCTAGTGTGGGTTGCCCTAGGGCTGGGCAACCGACTTTTGCAAGATAGGCGGGCGTGATACAAAAGAAACTTCCGCTGTGTAATAAAGACCCTAGCATGTAACTGAGAAGTGTACTACTTTGTACATTCAGTTTGTTTTCCCATGTAATATAATGGGTTCTTATGACGTGTGCTGTCGGGTGTCGCATCGCGCGGCACCACCCTCTGCGATCCTGGATGAGCGGATTCCGGTCCGCCACAACGTGTCCGACAGGGCCGGGGCTCCCCTCTCCTCAGAGGGTAGCTCCGAGTCTACCACATGGCCCAGAAGACCGGACCTCGCCCCCTCCAGCAAGGGCGAGCTCCGAAGGAGCCACGTGGCCAGCGAGGCCGGAGCTCTCCTCCCCTCGGAGGATAGCTCCGAGCCCGCCACGTGGCGAGAAGAGCCGGACCTCTCCCCCCCCTCCGCGGGGGTGAGCTCCGAAGGTTCCTCGTGTCCAGCGGGGCCGGAGCTCCCCCACTCCTCAGAGGGGAGCTCCGGGCACGACACGTGGCCAGCAGAGCAGTGCTGCCCGCCCGGCGCGGTAGGTAGCGGGAGTAAAGGCGCGCCATGCCTTTACCGTACAAAGTATTGAAAACTCGCGCCTTTCCAATACGCGGTATTGAAGACCCGCGCCTTCCCAAGACGCGGAGCACACCCCTGCCAGGAGGCGTTGCGCCCAGTCACATCACAGTGAAGACAGGCACGCAATGTCATAAGCTGTATAAACGCAGCGACAAGACACCCCCTGCCACTGCCATCATCAACAACTACGCCTAGCTTGTAGCGTGGGCAGGGCGGCAGGGCGGAGACTCAGAAGCCCTCGCCAGAGACAACTACCGGCATTACTGCAAGATATGGTAGACGGCATGCAATCTCCCCAGGACCACCTGTCGGGTCCCGGGCCCCCCCTTTGTAAGCCGCCAGAGCCTTGGACTATAAAAGGCTCGGGTAGGCAGCGTTGCAAAGGGTTCGAGACCCAGTGAATCCAACCTCATCCTCAAACTCAGAACTCCGGTTCTGAGGACCAAGCAATACAACGAGCATCTCTGCTCACCGTGGACGTAGGGTATTACACTCCGGCGGCCCGAACCACGTAAAAAACCCTTGTGTTCATCTGTTTCCTTCGTCCAGAACAGCGAGACTCACGCAGGGGGACTAGCCCCTCCGAAAATGAACCTCCGCGGGCTGCCCAGTGCAGGCCCGGGGGAAGTGTCGACAGCTACACTTCGACATTTGGCGCGCCAGGTAGGGGGTTTTCCCTCTAGTGTCGAGTCTTCGCTCAGGAAGATAACGAAGCTTCCCTCTGCGGCAAGCTCTCGTCGCTCTCGTTCCTGGCGAACGATGACTAGCGAGGCTTATGTCTCGACACACTCAGGGAGGAGTGTGTCGGGGCAAGCTGGGAGCCAGTAGCCGACTCAAGCGATGCGGACTCCAGCAAGCCCAAGATCTACTGTAGCGCCGAGTGTCTCCCAAGCAAGCACGCTAGCCACCGCAGAAGCGCTCCTGGACAATCCGCCTACTGAAGACGCCCTCCAAGGGGCCACCCAGAAGTGGATCCGCGACGTCGACGACCTCGACGCTGCTGCCGTCAATCCTCGTCGAGGCAAGATGGTGAGCAACGCCCCGGATCGCGCGGTACCGGCAGACGCCCTGGCGCCACCGGCCTGTGCATGGGAGCCCAAGACAGGCGCTACCCCAGTAACTTCACAACGCTTACTTAGGTGTTCATTTAAATTACGCATTAATTTATATGATCACCTCCCCGCGCTCTAGACAGTGTACGCCCATTGTACACTCGGTTCCTCCTTCCTGATCTCATGCATAGTCGACATTTGCTATTCTGCCGAGTGCGTTCGTGCTTAGGGTACCTGCCGATGGCCTGGGGGCCTCTCGGACCTCCCCCAGTCAGTGTACTGTGACACCAGTCGTTATCCTCTAGGAAAAGACCTACGCTAGAGCGTGGGGTCTAGGAGCCTTGCTTTGCCCGGTCCTGCACCCAAAGCATGCGCACCCTGCCTCCCGAGCGCTAAGGTCTGAGTACTAGGGGGCCGGACGATTACACCCTGACTAGGGCTGGGGGCCGGGCCTCCGGGACCGAGTGCACTGGATTGCCCCAGCTCCGTATTCTGGCCCGGGACAGTAAGCCAAATAAGACTAAGAGATAGGGAAGGGAGGACCTCTGAGCAGAGCCGGTCATCACCCCCTCCGCAGGGGTGAACTCTGAAGCCGGACCTCACCCTCTCCTCAGAGGCTGAGCTCCAATGACCTCCGGACCTCACGCCCTCTGTGGGCCTAAGCTCCGATGCCGGCCCTCACCCTCTCCTCAGAGGCTGAGCTCCGATGACCTCCGGACCTCACACCCTCCATGGGCCTGAGCTCCGATGCCGGCCCTCACCCTCTCCTCAGAGGCGAGATCTGAAGCCGGACCTCACCCTCTCATCAGAGGCTGAGCTCTGATGACCTCCAGACCTCACGCCCCCCGTGGGCCTGAGCTCCGATGCTGACCCTCGCCCTCTCCTCAGAGGCGAGCTCCGAAGCTGGACCTCACCCTCTCCACAGAGACTGAGCTTCGATGACCTCCGGACGTCACGCCCTCCATGGGCCCGAGCTCCGATGCCAGCCCTTGCCCTCTCCTCAGAGGCGAGCTCCGAAGCTGGACCTCACCCTCTCCACAAAGGCTGAGCTCCGATGACCTCCGGACCTCACACCCTCCGTGGGCCTGAGCTCCGATGCCGGCCCTCGCCCTCTCCTCAGAGGCGAGCTCCGAAGCCGGACCTCACCCTCTCATCAGAGGCTGAGCTCCGATGACCTCCGGACCTCACGCCCTCCGTGGGCCTGAGCTCCAATGCCGGCCCTCGCCCTCTCCTCAGAGGCGAGCTCCGAAGCCTGACCTCACCCTCTCCTCAGAGGCTGAGCTCCGATGACCTCTGGACCTCACGCCCTCCGTGGGCCTAAGCTCCGATGACGGCCCTCTTCCTCTCCTCAGAGGCGAGCTCCGAAGCCGGACCTCACTCTCTCCTCAGAGGCGAGCTCTGAAGCCGTACCTTGCACCCTACACTGGGCTGAGGTCCGATTCCGGACGACACCCCTATCGCAGGGGCAATCTCTGAAGCCGGTCGCAACCCCCAGGGGTGAACACCGAAGCCGGACCTTGCGCCCTACACTGGGCTGAGGTCTGATGCCGGACGACACCCCTATCGCAGGGTCGATCTCCGAAGCCGATCGCCACCCCCAGGGGTGAACACCGAAGTCGGACCTTGCACCCTACACTGGGTTGAGGTCCGATGCAGGACGACACCCCTATCGGAGGGGCGATCTCCGAAGCCGGTCGCCACCCCCAGGGGTGAACACCGAAGCCGGACCTTGTGCCCTACACTAGGCTGAGGTCCGATGCCGGACGACACCCCTATCGCAGGGGCGATCTCCGAAGCCGGTCGCCACCCGCAGGGGTGAACACCGAAGCCGGACCTTGCATCCTACACTGGGCTGAGGTCCGATGCCGGACGACACCCTATCGCAGGGGCAATCTCCGAAGCCGGTTGCCACCCCTAGGGCTGAACACTGAAGCCAGACCTTGCGCCCTAAAGTGGGCTGAGGTCCGATGCTGGACGACACCCCTATTGCAGGGGCGATCTCCGAAGCCGGTCGCCACCCCAGGGGTGAACACCGAAGCTGCACCTTGCGCCCTACACTGGGCTGAGGTCCGATGTCGGACGACGCCCCTATCGCATGGGTGACCTCCGAAGTCGGTTACCACCCCCTCCGCAAGGGTGAACACCGAAGTTGGACCTTGGGCCCTACACTGGGCTGAGCTCTGAAGACGCACATCACCACCTCCGCAGGGGTGAACTCCGATGCTGGACCTCCCCTCTTCTCAGAGGCGGAGCTCCCATGACCTGCCGGATCACCCTCTCCTCAGAAGCTGAGCTCCGATGACCTCCGGACCTCACGCCCTCCGCTGGCCTGAGCTTCGATGCCGGCCCTCGCCCTCTGGGGTGAGCTCCGAAGACGGGCCTCGCCCTTCCACAGGGCTGAGCTCTGATTGCCCGACCTCATCCCCTCAGCAGGGGTGACCTCTAATGCTGGTCTACACCCCCTCCACAGGGGTGAGCACCGAAGCCGGACCTCTATCTCTCCTCAGAGGCGAGCTCCGAAGCCGGACCTCCCCCTTTCACAAGGGTTGAGCTCCGATGCCAGGCTTCACCCTCTCCTCAGAGACTGAACTCCAAAGCCGTCGAGATCCTGCCAGCGCAGGGAGTACTCAAGACAAGAAGGTGCGCGGGAAGAAGAAGGCCCCACCTCGGGCCTGTTACCTCCCTCGAGATGGGCCCGGGGGCCACTATCGGTACTCTCAATATGGGATACCCCCGCGCAAAGGGGAAAACCGCCTAAGGACCTCGCCCCCTTCGCAGGGGCGGGCTCCGGAGGCGCCACGTGTCCGGCAGAGCCGAGGCTCCCCTCTCCTCAGAGGGTAGCTCCGAGCCTGCCACGTGGCCTAGAAGACCGAACCTCGCCCCCCTCCAGCAGGGGCGAGCTCCGAAGGAGCCACATGGCCAACGGGGCCAGAGCTCCCCTCCCCTCGGAGGATAGCTCCGGGCCTGCCACGTGGCGAGCAGAGCCGGACCTCCCCCCCTCCGCGAGGGTGACCTCCGAAGGCTCCACGTGTCCAGCGGGGCCGGAGCTCCCCCACTCAGAAAGGAGCTTTGGGCCCGACACGTGGTCAGCAGAGCAGTGTTGCCCGCCCGACGCGGTAGGCAGCAGGAGTAAAGGCGCGCCATGCCTTTACCGTACAATGTATTGAAGACTCACGCCTTTCCAAGACGCGGTATTGAAGACCCGCGCCTTCCCAAGATGCGGAGACGCGGAGCATGCCCCTGCCAGGAGGCGTTGCGCCCAGTCATATCACAGTGAAGACAGGCACACAATGTCAGAAGCTGTACACTAATAAATGCAGCGACAAGACATCCTCTGTCCCTGCCATCATCAACCACTACGCCTAGCTTGCGGCGTGGGCAGGGCGTCAGGGCGGAGACTCAGAAGCCCTCGCCAGAGACAACTACCGGCATTACTGCAAGATATGGTAGACGACAGGCAATCTCCTCGGGACCACCTGTCGGGTCCCGGGCCCACCCTTTGTAAGCCGCCCGAGCCTTGGACTATAAAAGGCTCGGGTAGGCAGCGTTGCAAAGGGTTCGAGACCCAGCGAATCCAACCTCATCCTCAAACTCAGAACTCCGGTTCTGAGGACCAAGCAATACAACGAGCACCTCTGCCCACCGTGGACGTAGGGTATTACGCTCCGACAGTCCGAACCACGTAAAAAACCCTAGTGTTCATCTGTTTCCTTCGTCTAGAACAGCAAGACTCACACAGGGGGACTAGCCCCTCCGAAAAAGAACTTCCGCGGGCTGTCCAGTGCAGGCTCGGGGTAAGTGTCGACAGCTACACTTCGACATTCTTCAACTCAAATTGATTTTCTATGAACATCCAAAACAAATCTTATGTACATATTCTTCATTTTTTTTGCAAATCTTCAACAGATAAGCGGAATGATGAGAATTTTGTTATGCATGTGTATATTCTATATTTTTGCACATATGAATGTTGAATAATTTTTATGAAGCACTCCAACTTCTGCAAGTTCAAATTGACCCTCATTTCATTCAAATGATCATAAACGCATGTGCCATTCTTTAAAATTCAAACAGACATTCGTTCAAATTAATTTTATAAAATTCCAAAAAGTATCATAGGTTCTATTACCATATATAACTCAAGCAACAAATTTCACTTCCAAATTCACTTGATTTTGATATATATAAATAAGACAAAAACAATTTTATTTGTTTTTTGATCCACTTAATATATTGTGATTTTTTGAGTAAAATTTTTGAGAACATATAATATAACCACCTTAAAATCCAATTTTTTTTAGATTTTTTACTGTGTAGCACTAAAAAATTTCTTAATGGGTCTATGACTCGTGGAACCCATGTATCGGTGCCACCTTCCACTGCCATTCACAAGCGGCCCCTGTATCACAGTCTTCGGGCTGTGCTCGGGCTAGCCACGGCACGAACCTGGCCCGGCGTGCCGCGGGCCGTGCTTGGCAGTGTTTTGTGTATTGGTGCCATCTGGCCCGGCACGAGGAGGCATGGCGTGCTTTCGGGCCACCGGCCGTAATGGCCTGAAGCACGATTGAGACGTGCTGTGCCGGCCCGGCATGGCCCAATTCTCAGGACTAGGCATAGCTTGATGAGGTACAAACATCCTCTGGTTTGCAAGGAATGGATAAAAACGAGCAGACAACTCTCTCTTTACAGCGAGCCCTACTAGATTACAAGGAACGGGGAGACAGGAAGGCAACTGAAGAAAACAACAACAACAACGGAAGTTCTCTTTGTTTTGGGTCTTTGACATCTCGGTGCTAGCTCCACGGCTACCGGTGATTTTGGCGAACTCTTTTGTGAGGGTTCGGCACTACGGACCCTCTCTCTGATGCTTGCGCCGGATGACACCCCGCCACCGGCGGCCACCCAACCATCACCGCGCTTCCCCACGTTTGCGCCGGATGGCACTCCACCCCCAGCGTCCACCCAGCCATCGCCGTGTTCCCCCACGTTTGCGTCGGACGGCACCCTGATGACCCCGGCTGGTGACTCAGTCGCCACCGTCTTCGACGACCACCCCACCATCGCAGCAGGAAGTGGGAGGAAGAGTGAGCGACGGAGAGCTCAATCACCTACCGCCAGCCAAATCGGTTTCGTCATCAGCGACGACGACGGCCACCCTGTCCCCAGTAACCAACCAAGAAACTGCGCAGGCCACTCCGACCTCCCCCACCCCAATACCACTCTCCTCGGCGATTGCGCCATTGTTGGCAACTTCTCCAGAAGATCACTCCGTTGCGTTCCTGTGCACTCTATTTTCATCTCTCAAGACACCAGAGCAGTCATAGAGTGTAGAAGACGAAGCTGCTGATTCACTGTTCTACATTTTGAGTGCAGAGGACTACGACCTTGAAGATGATGAATCCCAGCAACAGTCCATCACTACCAGGACCATGGTCTCACCGGTTCTGGACAGCTGTCCAGCCTCTGCCACAGCCAGGAAGTCGGAGTGGATGATCCCACCAGAATAATCGACGAATACCAAATTGGTGCAGGTATCAACCACCGTCCGTAGTGAACCGTCGACAGTATGCCTGGCTACACATTGTTCTAGTCACATGGCGATTACCAACCAGGCGTTGTTGCAAAGTCATTCTCCATGCAGCTCACCCACTAATTCAACAACAGTAGCGCTTGATTCTACTCGTTGCACTTCGCATTCTGCTGGCTTGATCCCTGCGGTCATCCAGGTCACCTATGATCCCTATGCCCCCAATCTGATAGAAGCCGTTTCCAACACTGATAGCTCACCGATGAAGAACTTTGGCTCTGTTGGGCATTCGTATCGTCGCAAATCAACCCCACATCAGCTTGATCGATAGTACCTCCTTGGCGACAACTCCTTCGTTGGTAACCACATTGGCCGTGGATAAACCACCCCAGATGCATGCTCACTACCTCTTTGTTACATCGCCAATTAACAATCAGAGACTGCTATCCAACAGTTTAACCCTATCGCCGGGATCAAAAACCATAAGGCTTAAGGATAATGTCCCTGTAATCTCACCGCCGGGTAAGCCTACAACGGTGGCCAACTGTCTCTACTTACCCAGGTCAGACCAGGAGAATCACTCGGACAGCGGGATCAGGGATCCTCCGCGAGCTATAGATCATAGCCATGTGCTACTAGATTGGGGAAGCATTGATGGTAACGGGGATCTAGAGATGCCTCCCCCTGAAGAGGACAGAGAGATATACGCTGGGGAACATGCCGGCTCCAACCCCATCAAATCCTGAGGGGGGGGCGGTGTTTCAGGTCATATTGCTTCTGACTTACGCCCCCCACCCCCGATATGACCTGAAACACCGCCCCCCCCCCCCCCCAATGCCTGCTGATCGGATGTCAGTGACATCAAGCCCTTCGCAGTCTGAGGCTGTCGCATCAGTAAGGCCCCTATTAGCGACACAGAAGGATTCGGTTGATATGGATATTAATCTGAGATCAAATACAGAGAGGAAGTGGGCACGGTCAAAACAGAGCATCCAAACAAGTCAGTCAGGTCCTAACAAGCCCTCGGATGGTGCTGACCAAAAGCAGCATGGTTCAACTGGAAGTCTTCCTCCAATACCAGAAAACACACGGCATGCTGCCTGCAATCTGTGATAGTGGTGCATTCAAAGTGTACCGTTTGGCGTGGGGCTCAAGCTGAAAAGGCCACCAGCTATCCGGCAGGACCCATGCTGAGGCCTGCAGAAAAGATATCGATAGCAGCAGACATCAAGAGGGCTCTGCAAGGACGTTGCTTCCGATGCTTAGCAACGGACCATCGGGTAGCAGGGTGCAGAGAGCCACCCCGATGCATCTCCTGCTTCAAAAACGGACATATATCAAAGCATTGCCGCCTCCCAAGGGGCACAAACGGGCAGAGACCAATTCACCCGAGACTCCTTCGTCCACCAAGCTTAGGAGACCACCTTGCTTTTCCGCCATACCATCCCACGCCAAAAACCCACAACCACCAGCACTGGGAGATCGATTGGCCTTTCCACCGCTACCACCTCGTCCCGATAGCTCTCCACCTCAACAAATGTCGACCAGATCTGATCCAGAATCCTACGTTGCGGGCGCCCCTGGCCAGTGGCCGAGACATGGCCAGGTGGCTGTGGCAATGGGTGGCGCCATGGCTCATGAACTACACGTAACCTGCGTCGTCAAGCTGCTGTGCTCACGGCCCTTGAGGGCCATCACCGAGTCAGAGTGGAAGAAATGTGGTACGAATTACAACGACAACTCAACATACCTCCATGGAGTATCAACGTTGCTAAGCATCATCCAGAGGATTTCTTCGTTCGTTTCACCTATCCGGAGAAGAGATACCGTGCTATGCAGGCCGGGCACATCAGAGTGGCTGGCAACACCTATCAGATCCTCCCACGTAGTATATCCTCGGAAGCAAGAATAGCGGCATGGTTTTTTCAGGTCAAAATTGTTATTGAGAATCTACCACTGCATGCATGGTCAGCAGAAGGGATCAGAGGAATCTTGGGTGATATCTGTATCTTTGATCACATGGAAGGACTATCTTTTCTGCAGGAAAACACTGAGATGCTTCACTTCGTGGGTTGGATGGAGAATTCTGATCTTTTACCATGCACAAAGATGGTGTCCTTTTTTCCCGGAAGAGCTGGTCGCTCCAGTCATAGTGATGGACCGCCAGCAATGGAAACGACGGTTGTTGTTGTGCCAGAGGGAGAAAAAGTGAATATACTCATCCATCTGGATCATTACTTGGATTATTCTCCAATTGATCAAGACTCATCCGGGCCAGATGATTTTGACTCCCATGCATCTAGTTCCTCAAGATCCCGAGACAATGACTACCCACGTTACGGGGGGTTTATCTGGACACGAGGCGTACCTGATGAGCCTCGAAGTGTTAGGATGACATATGCGAGGTCATCCCGTCGCCCCGAACCATGCCGTGGGATCCCACTACAGCGTCGGAACAGAGAAGATCCAGACCAGGATAGGCCGCCTCGAGCAGATTGGAGGCTAAACATCAATCCACATGGTTGCCCGGCAAATGACTGGCCCCGAGAGGCACACGTCTGTCAAACCCAGAGACCTCCAGGCATGAAGCTAACCCTGGTGACAAACGTCGGAGAGCAGCGGGAAGCGACAGGCAGGAAAAAATGATTCTGAGGGTCAAGTGAAAAGGACCCCTGCTGCGTGGGAGGAGTTCGTCACCGAAGCAGAAAGCTTCCTCGCACCACATGACTAGGGCTATTGGTGGGATGATGGACCAGTTGTGCATGCTGCCAAGTGCATCCAATACCTCGGAACATCGCAGTGCGAGCATGCAATCAGGAGGACTGCAGACACTGGTGGGTGACGCTGTCCCTATTGTGCCTGAAAAACCACAAGCAAAGCCATTCTATACCATACCACAAGATGAATCTTTGAACCTCGGCTGGGGGTCCTGGGTTACACAGGACATGCCATCCTAGGCGACTCAGGTGAATCAAGACCCTATGTTTGAGGAAGAGCAGAATCAAGGGAAGAATTCAGGGTTTATACAGAGTGAAGAATATCCTGATCTCAACAATGTCAGCCACACCATGTATGGAGGAAGCCCGGACAGTGGGAAGCTGCAGAACAGAACAACCAAAGGTAATCAAGCAGTCTCGACTGACGGTCAGATGGCAACCGGCATTCCGACTGGAGAATCTGGCCCAGTAACTTTAAATTCCCTCTTCCCGCCACTTCCGCCGCCAATCCTCACGGAACCAAAACCGAGAAACTGTGGCAAACGGTCCGCCTCAGCTGGACCTACGTGGAGGAGTGCTCGCTTGGCGGCCAAGCCCTTGATGATTCCTGCAGCACAAAGGGCTACACACCGATTGATGCGTATAATTGACCTGGTGGAGGATGGCCAAGAAATTGGCGACGAGGCAATGGCCAAATATCTGGCGGTATACAAGTCGCCTCTTTCTCAGAACACGATGAAGCAATTAGGGCGGCTATGAAGCTGGACAACAACAAAGCTGCAGTGGCTCTTGGCAATCTAGCGATGCAGGCGGAGATAATACAGGCAGAGGCCTAGTAGAAGCATCAGGTCACACCCTGTTGTTACAACCTCTACCAATGATACAAACTAGAGTAGGGGGAGCAACAGGAGCAAGGGTGAACCCAGGAGGGGTAGTATCAGGGACCCAGAGAGGTACCCATGGTTAAGATATGTATTTTGTTATGCTTGTCTTTGGTGTGCCCAAAATATATTCCATCTATATGGCTAGTAAAAGTTGTCACCAACCGTATCAATGAATTATGATATCTCCTTTTTAACCTGGAATGTCAGAGGACTCAATTCACCTGCAAAGCGAGCAGCGGTGCAGACAATGATTCGGGCTGCTGCTACATCGATTGTATGTTTACAAGAAACAAAACTAGCCACAGCAAGTTCACAGATAATGGGTGAACTTTTTGGTGCATGATTCGATGGAACTGCAATACTACCATCTAAGGGTACCCGAGGGGGTATATTGGTTGCTTGGAACACAGACTATGTCGATAGACCAGCCTACCTTGAAGGAATTCTGGATGACGCTCAAATTTCGGATAAGATCAATTAACAGTTCCTTTCTGCTCACAACAGTTTATAGCCCAACTACGGATGAGGACAAACCAAGATTTCTGCAAGAAATCATAAATCTTAAGCCAACAACAGATATAGCGTCGATTGTTTTAGGTGACTTTTCTGATATATGCAGCAGCAGATAAGAGTAACCAGATTCTGAATAGAAGGCATATGGGAATGTTCAGAAAGGCATTGAATAGATGTGAGTTGTTGGAGTTTGCCTTACAGAATAGAAAATTCATGTGGAGCAATGAGAGGTAAAATCCGACTTTGGTACGATTGGATAGAGTTTTCTGTAACAAAGAATGGTCTAAATTTTTCGGGCTACAGCTAGCAACCTTTATCTTCATCAGTATCAGATCATTGCCCGCTTCTCCTAGGGCAGCAGTTGAAACCACGATGACAAGAGAAATTCAGATTCAAAAGCTTTTGGCTCCGAGTCCCAGGGTTCTTGGATGTTGTTAAAAGAGCTTAGTGTAACACCCTCATATTCATTACAATGCATTGCATATATTTTTCATATAGAGAATCTTTTAGAAAAGAAGAAAATGAAGGACGAAATATAGAAACAAACAAATAAATAAAAGGAAATAATAAAAATAAATAGAAAACAAAAAGAAATAAAAATAAAAAGAATAAATAAATAAATATAATAAAACCTGGCCGCACAAATGTAAAATCCCAACAAAGTGACTTGTAAAAGTGTTCTTTTCATCACCTCACAACACCACAGTTCATTTTGTGGATAGCTCATGAACACTTGTGAAGATCAAGTAAACACCATCAAAAGGGGTGATTAGAGAGGAAAGCCCTAATGTTAAAAAGTAGGAGTCATACACATAAACATGAAACGTTGAGCTCACCCCTAGACCTTAAATAGTCTTGGGAAGACTCAAGCCAAATTTCATGCAAATCCAATACTTTTTGAGGCACTTTTAGAGACATTTGAAAAAGGGGCCAATTTGAATGCAAATTCAAATTGCAGCCGCTTTCATCACTTAAATTCAAAAGTTGGCTTCATATTCAAATTCAACACATTTTTCTGAGTTACTCCAACAATTTTCATTCTCATTGAAGTTCATCTTCTCGGGGGCTAAATTTGCATTAATTCAAAACTGAATTTGAATTTCAGTTCAAATGGGCAGCAAATTTAGCCAAACCAGTTTCAAGTTGAGGAAATCAAATTGAAACCATGACTTTGGGGCTAAGTCTCTCATTCAATTGTGAGTAGCTGGGATCTTTGCAGTAAAAATTTGGAAAAGAATTAGAGGGAGAGATGGGGCCCACTGGTCAGTGACTCAGCTCTACTAAATCGACTCGACCCGAAGGAAATCGACCACGGCGACCGTCGGGCGTGTGCAGAGGCCGCCAGCTCGCTCGGGGCTTCCAACTCACGGTGGAAAATTTCGGCTCAAAGGCCAGCACACCGAGCTGCTCCACCCTTCCTTCTGTTCCCGAGCGAAAACGAACACGTTCCGAGCTATTCTCCAGACCCCGCGCAAGAACTCATCGCCGTTTCCTCTGATCACCGGTGACTCGCCGATACCTGTTGCTTCACGTGCCACCACCAGAGAAGAAAAGGTGCGCCCACGTGTGAGGAAGCTGTAGGAGGAAATCTTTCACCGTTTCATGCGGGGTAGAGCGAGAATTCCGAGTTTTCCCCCCAAGGTGCACCTTAGGGTTAGCAATCGGTCGTCGGAAAAATTCGTTGCACAGAGGCAACCGCCGGTCGAGCTGCAGCTCACACACGCTCTAGACAAGCGTGCGCGTCTTTCCGAGCAAGAACCCGCAGGAACAACCATCCCAAACCCTAGTTTCACCGATAACAGTGCGGTGGACCGGAATCCGCTCATCCAGGATCGCATAGGGTGGTGCCGCACGATGCGACACCTGACAGCACACATCATAAGGATACATTGTATTACATTGAAAACCAACTGAAATGTACAAAGTAGTACACTACTCAGTTACAAACTAGTGTTTATATTACACAGCGGAAGTTAAATTTTGTACAACTCATGCCCGCCTATCTAGCAAAAGTCGGTTGCCCAGCCCCAGGGCAACCCACACTAGCTACACTCCTCAGCTTAGCACGGCGTGTACGGCTCCCACTCAGCCGTGGTCCCTGACGGAGGGTAACCCTCGTCGGTAGACTCGTAACCCGAGTCCATGGGTGGCTCCTCACCTGAAAAACACTTAAGCAGCAACCATGAGCACAATGGCTTAACAAGACTTAACCGACTCATCTAGGCATGAAACTCTACATGTAGTGTACAACGATCATGGGATGGTAAATTTCAGCAAATGGACACACCTACAAGTTCAACCTTTGTTCATCTTTTAGCCACAAGTTAACAGTTCATGAATCTGAAATTTAGTGAGCAATATTTGGTGGCACACATGTAACAATACAATTATAGCATAACAACAATATTGAATCATCACATTTCATATATTAGCCTACGTCATGACTCGGTGAACATGCGGTACTCGTCACCGTGAGGGACGGCAAATCGACTCAATATACACCTGCAGGGATACCCGAAGAGCACGTCTCGTACGCCCACCCGTGGAGCTGCACAGCACGCTCACTCGATGTCGTACGTGACAACCTTTCACCCAACAGCCCAAATATCGAACCGGTCACACCAAAACAGACAGGAGGTTCCCTACACGGAGCATCTCTCTATGCCTGTTAGTAGATTTCCACCTTGCTGCCCTCAACCTACACCTATAAATCGGTGTGCTATGCCTCGACGCCCGGAGGTTTAGGTTACATCGGTTTACCGGGGCCCATATATCTGACATGCCTTCGGTACGTTCAATACTTGCTTAGCAGGGCCACACACAGATCGGTCCTCAATTGACACGGACAGGGTTGCGCACACAAGACTTCTTCTTGCTGCGCCCTAGCCCCTGCCTAGTCTCATTTTCATTTCTAAAGTGATCTCACATCCCTTGAACCAATCCCGTGTGTCCCCAAGCCTAACTTGCGAGTAGATTCCTACTACTCGACTTGTACCGAAGTCCTATGAATCATTAAGCATAACCTTTCTACTCGAGGATCTAGACACTACCCTCACTCTTGTAGGGAACATCTGGTCATGCAATTGGGGTTCCATCCATCCTACACCTAATGCACATAAGTATACCTCATACTACGCATGTAAACAAAGCAAAACTTGTAAAATGGGTTCGTGCAAATCGGGGCTTGCCTTGTTGCTGCTGGTCAGTTGTTAGGGCTTCGTCCAGAAGAAGGAAGTCAAGCACTTCCGGAGTCTCCTCGCCTTCAGCGACTACACGTTAACGAGATACTACATGTCAATTCAAATGCAACGTTTAGAATTGAATAAGAAATTACTATAACTCTAGCTAGACCTCCCCTTTGGTTCTAAAATGTTTATGTTAACTTGGTAGGGTCCTAACCAGAGTACTGACCAAGTTTCATTTGAAACAAAGTTCATTTGAGCCTTGTACAAATAAAAACCTAATTGGTCAACATTAGAGCCTCTAAGGAATTTCAGGGGTTTTCATGGCTCCAACCATTACTTTATGGATACTAGAATTTAAGATGGTTCTAATGGAATTGGTTTCATGTCCTTTGTAGAATTCTAGAGGAAGTTATGCCCTAAACAAGATTTGAGAAAATCTGAAAATGTTTCTGTACTTTTTTCCATTTTCTCAGGGCAGTTCCCTTAATCACCTCATTAGGGGGATTAAATGAACCCAGATGGGTCTGAAATTTTTACTGTGACTCAAGGATTTTCCAGTAAACCTACCAGCCAAATTTCAGAACTTTTCATAAAGTAATTCTTCAGATAAATTTCCCAACAATTTAAATTTAGGGAATTAATTCTGGAAAACTATTAGGTTTCATGAGCTGAAACTTGTTTGGCTGGATAGTACTCAAAGAGATGAATCCAACAAAATTTGGTTCACTGAATTTGTACACTCCTAGCCAAAGTTATGAATTTCTAATATTTGGGCTGATCTCTGAATTATATTCCCACAGAAAATCCTCTCCCGCGCTAAACCGGAGGCTGACAGCGGGGACCGCCCGTTTAGTTTAAACTAACCGCGCGCTCGCACGCGCTTAACACAGCGGCTGACACGTGGGAGCCACGCCTTCGTCTACCTCCCGACACCGCCACCTCGAGCCGCCGGAGCTCCGGTGAGGTCGGCGTTCCCGGCGACCTAGCTCGCTGGCGACGGTGAGACTTGCTGCCCCCACATAATTTTGGACGCTGAGCACGATGGACATCATGCCACCGTCGGCTGGCCGCCGTAGCTCGCTGGCGACGGGCGCTATGTCTCTGTGCAACATCGGCAACGTGTTCCCGCCCTCCTAACCACCCCCTTCGCGTGCTAATCGCGTCACCATGATCAGGGAGACCTCGGGAAGCTCGGCATGACCTCGGTTGGACCCGAAACAGCCAGCACACCGGACCTCACCGGCGACCCCCTTTCCCGCCGAACTGTTCTATGGTGAACCTATGGTTCCGTCGGTGGTTCCCTTTCGGTTTTCGATCGAGGAGGGGTGCAAGAGCCTCTAGACGCTATTTCTCAGCTCTGTTTGACCTCCCACACGACGATCCTCCCGAATTTCTCCTAAACCTAATCGGGTCCCGAAATGAGCTCCCCCCCCCCTAAACTGGGAAATTCTCTATGCACAAAGGCCAAACCTTGGAACGGTTTGCGCGTTGGTCTCGAGGACAAGCTAGTGCCCCACTTTTCTATGGACGTCGAGGGCAGAGAATGATCACAGCTCGGGTGGCAAGGAATCGGAACTCGGGCGTCTATGCGGCCGTTTACTGAACTGCACAAAAACAGGAGCTCGCTGGCGATTTCTGTTGGGTGTTTTCCTCACTGAACTCTCACTGATTTGTGATGCAAATCGTGTTGGAAGTCTAGAGATGTGGTGTAGATCCAAACACAGATGGAGAACTGAATGAAAATTGGCTCGGATGAGTTGTGGCGGCGCTCAACAAACACCAGCGCGTTCCCCTCCTTTTATTAGCCGGAAGCCACAGGTTTTCAACAACTTCAGCCCGGGTTTTACGCCATACAAATTTGAAAACATGCAACACATGCATGTGCCATGCACGTATGGCCCAACCCCCCCCCCCCCGGGTTGTTTGAAACATAACAAAAACACCCTCACACACACACACACTAGGACTCGGTGCAACACATGTGACTCAGGACACACCCCTGGTTCTTGTCATGTGTGCTTTATTTCCTTGAAACATAAGGAAACTAAACTCAGATTAAACCTCCAGAAGTACTCAACAATCTCCCCCTACTTCTGAGGTTTGATCTCCTGAACTCCAATCTTCTCATGAAGTTCCTGAAAATGTGTACGTCCCAGTGGCTTTGTGAGGATATCAGCAAGCTCATCTTTTGTCCCAACATGCTCCAAGATGACTTCTCCTCTATCAACACATTCTCTGACAAAGTGAAACTTGATGTCAATGTGTTTACTTCTATCATGTAAGACTGGATTCTTTGCCAAAGCAATTGCTGCTGTGTTATCCATCTTAATCACTGGTGGAGGTACTTGAATTCTTGTTACTTCTTCTAACACATGCCTGAGCCAAACAGCCTGACTTGCTGCTGCTGCTCCAGCCACATACTCAGCTTCACATGTGGACTTTGCCACAGCCTTTTGCTTATGGGATAACCAGCTGATAGGATTTTCACCCAGGAAGAATATGACTCCTGTTGTGCTTCTCCTGTCATCCACATCTCCCCCAAAATCACTATCACTATAGCCTCTTAACTCAAGACTTCCTTCACCTCGGTTGTAAGACAAGCCATACCTCATTTTAGCTGCCACATACCAAAGTAAATGTTTCAAAGCCACCATGTGTTCTTCTTGAGGTTCTGACATGAACCTACTTAAGTACCCCACACCAAAACTGAGATCAGGCCGAGTATGTAAAAGATACCTGAGTCCACCAATTCTGCTGCGATCAGTGAGTGGACCTCTACTTCTCTTGGTAAGCTTCAACCGGGATTCCATGGGAGTGGCACACCCATTACAATTTATCATCCCACTTCTTTCAAGCAATTTTGCAGCATAGGCTCCTTGACACAAGTCAATACCATGTCTTCCTTGCTTTACTTCAATACTGTCGAAGTGTTCGGTCGACACTTCCCCCGGGCCTGCAATGGGCAGCCCGCGGAGGTTCTTTTTTTGGTGGGGCTAGTCCCTTGCGGAGAGCTTGCGCGGATGGACGAGTTAGTAAGAGCTTGACACTGAGAGTTTTACGTGGTTCAGGTCGCCGGAGCGTAAAACCCTACATCCACGGCGAGCTATGGAGCTCGCTGTATTGCTTGCTGCTCGGGGCCGGAGTCCCGAGCTTGGGGGTGAGTTACAGCTTGGGTGTGAATGGCTAGCGTATGAGTTGCAGAAATGCGAACCCCCTCTATCGTCGCCTACCTGAGCCTTTTATAGTCCAAGACTCGGGTGGCTTACATGGGGGGCTCGGGACCCGACAGGTGGTCCCGGGGAGATTGACTGTTATCTATCGTATCTGCAGTTATGCCGGTAGTTGTCTCTGGCGAAGGCTTCTGAGTCTCCGTCTTGCCGCCCTGCCCATGCCGCACGCTAGTCGTAGTGGTTGATGACGGTGCAGGCAGCATGGGATGTCTTGTCGCGGTGTTTATTGGCTGGCAGGTTCTGACACCACGCGCCAGTCTGTGATGTGACTGGGCGCAACGGCACCTGACAGAGGCGTGCTTTGCGTCTCCGGTCTTGGGACGACGCGGGCCTTGAATACCTTGTATGAGCAAGGTATGGGGCGTCTTTACGCCCGCTGCCTATCGTTCGGGGGCAGGCAGCGCCGTTCTGCTGGCCACGTGGCGGGCCCGGAGCCCTTCTCAGAGGAGAGGAGGGTCCGGCCCCGCGAGGTACGTGGAGCCTTCGGACCTCTCCCCATGGAGGGGGAGGTTCGGCTTCTGTCGGCCACGTGGCGGGTCCGGAGCTCCTCTCTGAGGAGAGGGAGGTCCGACCCGCCAGATACGTGGCACCTTCGGTCCTCTCTCCCGCGGAGGGGGAGGTCCGGCCTCTGTATGCCACATGGCGGGCCCGGAGCTCTCCTCTGAGGAGAGGGAGGTCCGGCCCTGCCGGACGCGTGGCGCCTTCGGAGCTCTCCCTGCGGAGAAGGGGGAGTTCCTTAGGCATTTTCCCCTGTGCGCGGGGGTACCCCATACCGCAGGTACCGACAGTGGCCCCCGGACCCATCTCGGGGGAGATAGCGAGCCCGAGGTGGGACCTCTGTCTCTTCTGATCCGCGCACTTTCTCTAAGTCCCGCATTGACCGCTGCCGGAGCACGAACGGTTGCAGGATCGTGGGAGCGTGCGCCCACTTGATGGTTGCTTTTACTGCAGCGGTTCCCGAGACTGCCACTTCTGCATGTTGCGGCGCTTTCTTCGGGAACCACCGAAGTGCCTTGCCGGCTTGTCTTCTTAGGAGACTGACTCCTTGACCCACCACTTCAGTCGGGCGGCTTGGGTCCACCTGTCATCGGCGCTCGGTCTAGGAGCCGAAGCGGTTGCTGATGCGGTGTATTCGAAGAGTTCCGAATCGCCTGGAGTTGCTCCTGGGAAAGTTTTTAGAGGGGATCTTACCCTCATTGCGGTTTCCCTTCGCACCTCCCAGCGTTTCTTCTCGGACTCTTGTGCTTTTGCCCTCTTGCCCTTGAGTCCTCCCTCACCATGGCCTCCAACCCGCCACCAGAGAAGAAGCGCGCTCGATCTCCTCCAGCGGCGGCGTCTGTGCCAATTCGGGAATCTGGGGTGCCTGGCACTCCTTCCTGTGGCGACTCGAAGAGGCCCTGGGCTGATGCGTTGAGGGGAGCTTCTGGAGCGTCCCCTGCTCCGCCAGTTCAAGCGATTGCGGAGCGGCCGCCAGTGACGGCAGCGGGCTCTGGGAGTCCTACCCCGGCTCGGAAGTCGGGGTTTAAAGCCCGCTGGAGTGTCCGTGCTTCCCGGCCATCCCCGTCTTGCGGGGAGTCTGTGCCATTGCGCTCGTAGCCCGGGACAACTGCCGCGGCCCCCAAGCCAGCGCGAACTTCTCCTGTTCCGGTGTGCCCGGACTCCGCGGCGGCGTCGTCTCTTCCTGCCGAGACAGCCACCGCAGCCCCCAAGCTAGCGCAAGTCGACCCTGCACCAGGCGGCCCGGCCTTTACCCCAGCGCCGCCTTCCCCGGCTTGCCCCTCTCCACAGGTCAAGAAGCCTGAAGCCAAAGAGGGCCCGGCAGGTCCGGCTGCCAGAGCCCCGGCACCAGCTTCTCCTGACCGGCGTCTCGTCTCGGTTGCTGGTGCTTCGACTCCTCTTGAGGATGAGGTGATGGACGAGGTCGGGGGAACTGCCCCGGCCTCTGTTGCTCCATTGCCCCTGGCTGATGCCTTCGCGCTTGCCGAGACGAGCATCCGGCAGGTCTTGTCTGCACTAGGTCGCGAGCGGGAGGAGTATACAGTTGAACGGGATCGCCTCCTCACCTGGGGGAACCTTTTGCGGGAGCGTACCGCAAAGGTCAGGAGCGAGCTCGACTCCAGGCGGGAGTTGCTCGACTTCAGGGAAGTGCTCCTCGACCGGCTGAAGCGGGCTGTCGAACATATGGACGCCGAATCGTGGCGGATCAACAGGGAGGCCCTGGAGGCTCACGCCCGGGCCGAGGAGAGCCTCTCTGCTGCTGAGGAGATATGGCAGCGGATGGAGCGCTGTAAACTCGCCGTTGAGGAACGGGAGCGTTCCACGGCAGCCGAGGCGGAGAGGGTCGCCACGCAGCTGGCGGCGGGCGAGGATGACCTTCGAGCTCAGATCGAGGAGCTAGAGATTCTGAAGGCAGACCTCGACCTGAGGGAGGAACAGGTCTCCCGCGAACGCCGCGCGGTCTTGGAACGGGAGTTGGCCGCCGACTTCAAGGCTTCTGAGTTGGAGCGGCTCGCCAAGACTCTCCATCTTCGGGAGAGCTCCCTGGCGGCCAAGGAGAAGGAATTCTCCGAGAGAAACCTGGAGGCCCTGCAGGCAGCCCGCCGCGAGGTGGAGGAGCTCTCGGCCTTGCGGTCCTCTGAGGCTCTTGCGGTCTCGAGCTTCGTGGATCGAGCAGGGTCCGCCCTGATCCCTCTTGGCTTCAGTCTAGTGAGGGCCGCGGCTCCTGCGTTGAAGGTGGCGGAGGTGATCCCCGCGCTGGAGTCGATCGGCGCCAAGATGGACAGGCTAGACTCGGTGGTCGCCAGCGAGCTTGAGGCCGAGGGACACGGCCTAGCCCTAGAGGTCGCCTCACATGTGCTGGCATGCTTCAAGAGCCGCGACCCCTCTTTCTCGCTAGAACCAGCGAGAGAGGGCCCAGCCGCGGAGCGAGAGGAAGCTGCCAGGGCTGAAGTCGAGGATGTGGCCGCCCTTGTAGCCGGATGGTTCCGGTGGGAGCCGGGAGGTCCTTAGGACTTGTTTCTCCCTTTTTATCGAGTCTGTAGTCCAGCTCATGGAGCCTCGCTTAGTTTGACTCTTTTAGATATTTGTGTCTGTGATGCTTTTTCTCTCCTTCTTGGCTTTGCCTGACTGAGTCCTTAGCTCCGCAAGGTACTCAGAGGCCTTCTCCAATCTCGGAGCTCTACACAGACACCTTCCCCGGGCCCTAACGGTGTTAGGGGCCCCCGAGGGTCTCCGGATCTCGCCCTATGGGGAGCTCCAAATCTGCCTGCCACGTGGCGGGTCCGGAGCCCCTCCTTAGGAGGCGGGAGCTCCGGCCCTGCTGGACACGTAGGGCTTTCGGAGCCCTTCCTCCGGGGGGGTCCGGTTTCCGCCTGCCATGTGGCGAGCCCGGAGCCCCCCTCAGGGGAGGCGAGAGCTCCTGGCCCGCTGGACACGTGGGGCCCTCGGGCCCCGCCCCAGCTGAAGGGGCAGGACCCGGTCCTTCCAGTCCTAGGCGGGAGTAGTTGATAGCTCCTTTCCCCCCGCTTCATGCAGTCCCCATTGCCGTAACCTGGAGGTCCTGCACACAGGCAGAGGAAACATAATTCTCCTCGGGGGGTCCTCCCCTCCCGTCTCTTAGTCTTATTCGTCTTACGATCCTGATCCGTTATACGGGGCTTGGGCAATTCTGTGCTCGAGGCGCCGGAGCTCCGGCTCCCTCCGAGGTCCGGGTACGGCCGTCCGATCCCTAGTACCGGGCCATACGCTGGGGAAGCAGAGTGCACGTGCTTTGGGTTCATGACCAGGCAAAGCGGTTGTACTCCCCTGTACCTCCGGAGGGCAGGATGCGCATGCTCTGGGCTCATGGCCTGCTAAGCTGGATACGCACCCTGGACCCCCCATGCTCAACACAGGCCTTTCCTGGAGGTGACCAACTGGCACCGCAACACCTGACTGGGGAGGCCCGAGAGACTCTCTCGGCCATCGGCAGGTGCCTCAAGCGCAGTCGCCCTCGGTAGGATAGCGAATGCTGACTATGGATGAGCGCGGGAGAGGGGGAGCTAGATGTACGATGAACATACATAGATAGTGCAATCATAAAAATTAATGCATAATTTAAATGACCGCATGAGACAGAGCTAAGTAGAACAGGGTTCTGTGTTCATGCCCATAGGTGGAATTTTGGCTGTACATGGAGGCAATATTCCGCCTCGTCCACAAGGGAAGCAAGACTCTACGCGCTTAGGGTCGGAACCAGGCTAAACTGGACGTAGTCCTGTACCGTCCCTTGAGACTTAGCTACCCCAAGTTCTGTTCCTAGATTCTATGGGATTCATTACAGAAGGGAACGACCCTGTTCTACTGATGCTCAGGGAGGAGGACTTACAGTGTTGCTCCATGCCAAGGATTTTGGGAACGGATCCCACACTCGGTTGAAAGGCATGTGTACCTGGGGCGGCAGCTTTCATGATTCAGAAGGGACCTTCCCTGCTGGGGGAGAGTTTATGGGTCCTTCTTGGGAAAGTGTGTGCCGCGACACCAGGTTGCCCTTCTGCAGGTCCCTGACGCGTTCGGTTCTTTGGCAGTAGTGCTTAGAGCATCAGCCGAGACCTTGCGTTCTGGGGTGTTACCTGCAGCCGAGTCTCGTCGACGAGGTTGTTATCTTCACGCTGGATCAGGTCCTGCACGGCTTCTCCTGGGGCCCCCGGGGAGCTCTCCCCTTCTGGCTAAGGCCTTCAAGGGGTAGGTGGACCCGGGCTCATCTTAGATGACCTAAGGCGTCTTCCTCTTCTGGCAAGGCCTTCAAGGGGTCGACAGACCTTGGGCGGCCCTCGGGAGGTAT
The DNA here is from genome assembly GCA_030760725.1 of Neostapfia colusana. Taxonomy (NCBI): domain Eukaryota; kingdom Viridiplantae; phylum Streptophyta; class Magnoliopsida; order Poales; family Poaceae; genus Neostapfia; species Neostapfia colusana. The sequence continues at coordinate 32,152,242 of JASWHV010000009.1, read as the reverse complement.
GTCCGAGGCACAGAGGTGTGCTCTCGGGTGAGGCTGGCCCGACCTCGCACCATTGTGGTCGGTACTAGGGCTGCTGCGACTACTTGGGGCTTCTCCAAGGTTCACGCCGCAGCAGTGCAGCCTCCACTGACCCGGGACGGCAGCCGCAGCCGGCTACCGCCCTGGCCCGTCACTGTCGGAGCTGGAGTCTTCACTGTTATGCACTGTCTTTATGACACGCTGAGGCTCCTGAAATCCCACCTGATGGGCGGCGGTGACTGGGGCATCGACCTTCTGCTTGCCATCCCTCTGAGAGTAGTGCGGTGCTTCAGCTCTCTGCTGCCTTCCTTTGCGGAAGCGCTCTGCGAGCCTCTGGATATCCCAGCACTCTGCAGAAGTATGGTTGCCGGCGCCATGCACGGGGCATAGCCCGCCCTGGTCACTATCTGGGGCCGGTGACTGCCGCTGCCTTTTGTCAGGACGTGGCCCCCGTGCTCCACTAGTCGTCGCTGCTGCGGCGACGGGAGCCGTGAACGATGATTTCATCTTGCCACTCCCCCGGTTCTTGGCCTTCTTGCCACCCCCATAGGCAGCAGCGCCGGACCCGGGCTGTCCTCCTGACTCGGAGGTTGGCAGAGAGTGCCAGTTCCGCCCTTCAGCCGCTCTGGCGCATTTGTCCGCCAGGCTGAAGAGCTCAGAGACGTCGCGGACCTCTCTGGTCGCGAGCTTCTCAAGCATTTTCTCGTCCAGGACACCCTGTCGGAATGCCACCACCACAGAAGCACTTTGAATATGCGGGATGGTGTTGCGTACCTGGGAGAACTGCTGGATGAAAGAGTGCAGCGACTCCCCAGGCTGTTGCTTGACGGCGTGGAGGTCAAGCTTCGTGCCGGGGCGGGTGTAGGAGCTACCGAAGTTGGCGACGAACTGCCAGCAGAGCTCTCCCCAGGAGGTTATGGACCCCTGGGGGAGATTCATGAGCCAAGACCGAGCTGGGCTTGACAAGGCGACGGGGAAGTAGTTGGCCATGACAGCCTCATCACCTCCTGCGGCAAGTATGGCGGTGAGTAGATTTGGAGGAACTCCGCCGGGTTGACGCTACCGTCGTACTTCTCGGGCAGGTGCGGCCGAAACTTGCGCGGCCACTTCGCGAAGCGAAGGTGGGGTGCCAGGGCCGCACATCCTGCTCCTGCTGCCGCCGGTATTGGTGCTGCGAACGCTTGGTTCGCACTTGGCACCGTGTACCCCGGTATGGGCAAGGCTGTACCATAGACCTGGGGCACTGCTTGCGGCGCATATGGTTGTGGCATATGCTGCGTGGCGTATGCCTGAGGCAGGACTCGCGTGGCGAAGACCTGCCCTCCAGGTTGTGTCGAGGCCGACATCATGCTGTCGCCAGCCTCATGGTTGCGACGCCCTTCTCGACGTCGCTCGAGGTAGACCCGGGCATCCTGCCCCAAGTGGCACCGTTCCAGCTCCCTTCTCAGGTCCGTCGACGGGAGCCTGTAGGAGCTGGAATCCGCCGTTTGCCCATCAATCATGGGCGTGCGCGTCAGCGACACAGCCGGTTGACCGGGGCGCCGTCCTCGCCGAAACTGAGGGTTCACGGCGGCGACGACGAGGCGGTCCACCTCGCGGACCCATTGTTGGGTCGCGGAATGAGGCGGATCCCCAGCAGGTGGGTTGCGCAGCAGTGCTCTTGCTGCAGCTAGCGCACCCCCATGGTGTACGCTCAGCGCTGCAGAAGATCTCACACTGGTCGGAGCCTGCATCGCCGGAGTCGGCTGCTGGCTACCAGCTTGTGTCGATACACTCCGTCCTGAGTGCGTCGACATGTACTCCCCACTGGTCACGGTTCGCCGTGAACGCGGAGGGGGAGAGTTTGCCGCTGAAGGGAGCTTGGTCATCTTCGTCGGCGGAAACTCGTCGCGCAAGGGGAAAAGCCCCCTACCTGGCGCGCCAAATGTCGAAGTGTTCGGTCGACACTTCCCCCGGGCCTGCACTGGGCAGCCCGCGGAGGTTCTTTTTTCAGTGAGGCTAGTCCCTTGCGGAGAGCTTGCGCGGATGGACGAGTTAGTAAGAGCTTGACACTGAGAGTTTTACATGGTTCAGGCCGCCGGAGCGTAAAACCCTACGTCCACGGCGAGCTATGGAGCTCGCTGTATTGCTTGCTGCTCGGGGCCGGAGTCCCGAGCTTGGGGGTGAGTTACAGCTTGGGTGTGAATGGCTAGCGTATGAGTTGCAGAAATGCGAACCCCCTCTATCGTCGCCTACCTGAGCCTTTTATAGTCCAAGACTCGGGTGGCTTACATGGGGGGCCCGGGACCCGACAGGTGGTCCCAGGGAGATTGACTGTTATCTACCGTATCTGCAGTTATGCCGGTAGTTGTCTCTGGCGAAGGCTTCCGAGTCTCTGTCTTGCCGCCCTGCCCATGCCGCACGCTAGTCGTAGTGGTTGATGACGGCGCAGGCGGCATGGGATGTCTTGTCGCGGTGTTTATTGGCTGGCAGGTTCTGACACCGCGCGCCAGTCTGTGATGTGACTGGGCGCAACGGCACCTGACAGAGGCGTGCTCTGCGTCTCCGCGTCTTGGGAAGACGCGGGCCTTGAATACCTTGTATGAGCAAGGTATGGGGCGTCTTTACGCCCGCTGCCTATCGCTCGGGGGCAGGCAGCACCGTTCTGCTGGCCACGTGGCGGGCCCGGAGCCCTTCTCAGAGGAGAGGAGGGTCCGGCCCCGCGAGGTACGTGGAGCCTTCGGACCTCTCCCCGCGGAGGGGGAGGTTCTGCTTCTGTCGGCCACGTGGCGGGTCCGGAGCTCCTCTCTGAGGAGAGGGAGGTCCGGCCCCGCCAGATACGTGGCACCTTCGGACCTCTCTCCCGCGGAGGGGGAGGTCCGGCCTCTGTATGCCATGTGGCGGGCCCGGAGCTCTCCTCTGAGGAGAGGGAAGTCCGGCCCCGCCGGACGCATGGCGCCTTCGGAGCTCTCCCTGCGGAGAAGGGGGAGTTCCTTAGGCATTTTCCCCTGTGCGTGGGGGTACCCCATACCGCAGGTACCGACAAATACCAAGATAGTAAGACAAGCTTCCTTAGTCACTCATGCAAAACTTCTCCTTCATTTTCTCCTTGAACCGACTGATTTCCTCCATGTTTTCTCCCACAATCAGTAAGTCATCAACATACACACCCACAATGAGCCTTGCCTCACCTCCAAACTTAGTGTATAAGCCTTGTTCTGATTTGCACCGTGTGAAACCGAGTTGCTTGAGACTTTCATCAAGTTTGCAGTTCCATGCTCGAGGAGCTTGTCTCAAGCCATACAATGCCTTGTGAAGTCTTAAAACCCACTTCTCCTTGCCTTCAGCTTGAAACCCGGAGGTTGAGTGACATAGATCTCCTCTTCTAGACTCCCATTCAAGAAGGCTGACTTCACATCCATGTGATGAACATGCCACCCAAAATGAGCTGCAACAGCTAACACAATCCTCACAGACTCCATCCTGGCAATTGGTGCAAAAACTTCTTCAAAATCAACTCCTTGCTTCTGCACATACCCCTTTGCAACTAGCCTTGCTTTGTGACGTATGACATTCCCATGTTCATCTTTCTTCAACTTGAAAACCCATTACAAGCCAATGGCACGATAACCCTCCGTAAGTTGTACCAATGACCATGTTTTGTTCTCTTCAATGGATGTGAGCTCCTCAATCATGGCAATGCGCCACTCCTTGACCCTCAAGGCCTCATCTGCTGTGCATGGCTCTTCACCTATGACAACAAGAAGTTCATCTACTCCTCCTTCTTCTGGTTCACAATTTGGCACCTCCTCAAGAATATTTCTCATGGAACGATAACGAAGTGGTGCTTCTTTTAGCTCACTATCCATTTCTGGTGACATGGAAGGAGGTGACACAAACTCCACATCCTTGGATGCTTGATGCTTTAGTTGTGTCATAGAAGACACTCCCTCAGCTGGGGTTTTGTCACCTTGACCTGTGTCACAATAGGAAGAACTCACTCCACCAGGGTTCTCATCACGAAAGATGTATTCTACCCGAAAGATGTCTTCATCATTCACCATTTCACTTGACTCAGCTGCATCCCACTTCCATGGGCGGTTTTCTTCAAACACAGCATCACGTGACACGTGAACACTCTCCGTGTTTGGATTGTAAAACCTCCATGCCTTGCTTCCTTGCTCATATCCAATGAAAACCATTGGTGTACTTCGATCTTCCAGTTTGCTAAGGCGTTTGCTTCCCTGTTTCACGTGTGCCACACAACCGAAAGTGCGCAAATGATGTACACTAGGTTTCTTGTCATGCCATACCTCATATGGAGTCATTTTCTCAACACTCCGAGTAGGAGAACGGTTCAAAACATACACTGCTGTGGTTACTGCCTCCCCCCAGAACCAACCGGGCATATTCATTGCTATCAACATGCTTCTTGCCATTCCCATAACAGTTTGGTTCCTTCTCTCAACCACACCATTCTGCTCAGGAGAATATGGAGCTGTCAAGTGACGTTGAACACCCTCCTTGGTGCAATACTCAACAAAAGCCCGAGTTGTGAACTCTCCACCACGATCTGTGCGAAAAGTTCCAATCTTCCTCCCTGCCTCAGCTTCAACACTTGATTGAAAACCCATGAAAGTACTCATAGCTTGATCCTTTGTGCTGATCAAAAACACCCACATGTATCTACTGAGATCATCCACAAGAAGAAAGAAAAACCTGCTGCCTCTTGGAGTTTCTGGCTTCACTGGTCCACAGAGGTCTCCATGCACAAGTTCAAGTTTCTTCTCAGCTCGGTACTTTGCCATGCACGGGAATGGTTGACGTCTTTGTTTCCCAGCCAAACAGCTATCACACTTCTCCTCAGTTTGAGTGATGGTTGGCAATCCATACACAAGTTGCTCTTCGGCAAGTCTTCTGAGACTCCGAAAGTTTAAGTGCCCCATCCTTGCATGCCACATCCATGTTGCATTGCACCCTTGTGCCATGAGACACCTTGGTTGCACTACCTTAAGATCAATAGTGTACAACCGGTTCACTCCCCGTTTCACCATTGCCACAGGGGTTCCATCTTTATCCCAAATCTTGACATAACCATTCACCATCAAGATTCGGTGTCCCTCCTCCTCAAGCTGTCCAAGGCTGATGATGTTTGCCTTGAGCTGAGGAATAAGGTAGACCCCAGCCAACTCCTTTCGTCCACCTCTCTTACCTTGGAACACCACAGTTCCTTGGCCATCAATCTCTGTCAATGAGCCATCTCCCAAACGCACAGTACCATGCACCGTTTTATCAAGTTTTGTGATCACATCCTGTTTCCCGGTCATGTGATTTGTTGCACCGGAGTCCAGGATCCACCGGGTACTGCCTCCTCCCTCCAAGTCTCCAACTTGAACGTGTAACATATCATTGTTGAGGCATACCTCCTCCAGAGACATTTCTTGATCAGCCTTGGTGTTGGCACACGCCACCAAGAGGCTGGATTCAAACTGATGATCAACTTGAGCTGTGTTCACCTCTTCATCCTTCTTTTTCTTCCTGCACTCTCTAGCCCAATGACCTTTCTTACCACAGTAGCGGCACTCATCTTTGGCCACTCCACGGCCTGAGTTTCCACCACCACGGTTACCCCGACCACGGCCACGTCCTCGACCATGATCTTTCCTTGGTGCAAGTGAGTCTTTGTGCCGTTCCTGTCCAGTTCCCCCGGACATCTTGAGACGTGTCGACAACCTTGCAAGCAACTCTTCTTCACTCAGATGCAACTTCTCATGGGTGTTGCCCTCCCAAGTGCTTGCACCAAGCCTTTCTTCTGCAGCTTTGAGTCTACCAATCAACTCATCAACGGACATATCACTTAAGTCAAGCAATGTCTCGATGGAGGCCGCAATCTGCTCAAACTTTTGTGGTACCGCCTGAAGGAACTTCCGGACAATCTCCTCCTCCGAACGTTCACTCCCAAGTGCCGCAAGTTGAGATGTGATCCGGCTCATACGCACACCAAACTCATCAACCGTTTCACCATCGTGGAATCTGAGTGCATCAAACTCCCGACCCAATGTGCTTGCCCTGGCCTTGCGCACACGTTCAGCTCCAACGTTGCGCAACTTGATCGCATCCCATGCAATCTTGGCCGACTCCTTCCCGGCAATGATCCCTATCATTTCTGGTGGCACAGCCTTGGTGAGAGCCTCCAAAGCCATCCGATCTTCAATGTAATCATCGGTGCCAAGACTCACAGCAGTCCACAAGCCTCTCGCCTGCAACATCACCCGCATAAGTGCCGACCAATCATGATAGTTTGTCTTTGTGAGCATCGGATACGTACCACCACTGCTGACTTCCTTTGTGATGCGATGAATCACCAATGCCCCTGATCCTCCTCCTGCCCTGCTGGTGCCTCCCGGTGGTGTGACGTATCTCCATGAACGTCGGGCTGGCGATGAAGATCTCCTCCGCAATCTCAACGCCCACTCAATGGCCATGTCACGGTTCCAGGCAACGTAATCGGCTCTGATGCCAATTGTTGGGTGTTTTCCTCACTGAACTCTCACTGATTTGTGATGCAAATCGTGTTGGAAGTCTAGAGATGTGGTGTAGATCCAAACACAGGTGGAGAACCGAATGAAAATTGGCTCGGATGAGTTGTGGCGGCGCTCAACAAACACCAGCGCGTTCCCCTCCTTTTATTAGCCGGAGGCCACAGGTTTTCAACAACCTCAGCCCGGGTTTTACACCATACAAATTTGAAAACATGCAACACATGCATGTTCCATGCACGTATGGCCCAAACCCCCCAAATTGTTTGAAACATAACAAAAACACCCTCACACACACACTAGGACTCGGTGCAACACATGTGACTCAGGACACACCCCTGGTTCTTGTCATGTGTGCTTTATTTCCTTGAAACATAAGGAAACTAAACTCTGATTAAATCTCCAGAAGTACTAAACCATTTCGTGCCCTTTATAGCCCACAGAGGGCAGTGGAGGGCGTGACACCTGCCGAGCCACCTCCCACGCCGAAGCAGGAGCTGGCCGGTGACAGGGTCCCCAGTCCCGATCACGGGGACGAGGCACCTCTCCCGGGAATCACATTGGGTGGTGTCGTGCGATGCGGCACCCAACAACACACACAATAAAGCATCATATTACATAAAACAAGCGGAAGCTTACAAAGAGTTAACTTTACAAATACTTCTCAAATAATCTGCAGCGGAAGACTGTTACAACTCACGTCTTATATCTATGCTAAGCAATAGAGAAGACGTCCACCCCGCGGACCCTTCTCACTAGCATCAAAATGACAACAGCAGCGGCAAGGATTTCCATGAGTTTACCACTCGGTGAGTTCTGAGTCTCATCAGACAACCGTACTCAGTAGCATAGTGTTATTATCTGCTAAACAACTTGTATAGTATCCGTGAGCATAACGCTCATCAAGACTTAACCGTCGGCCCTAAGCATGAAACTCTACATGATGGTAAAAACTTAACATAGGATAGTACATTGCATATGAACTCGCTTAAAAATGGGTCCTTACTTTCAAGTGTTATTAGCATCAAATTAAGTAGAACCGTGGGCACCTCACATCAGAAGTCCACAATCAGACAAGAAACGCTTCCTCCCGATGTAACTTGCTCATGGTGGAAAGGAATCGAATTTGCACTAACCTATTCACAAAACATAACATTATATTACTAGTATTAACTTCAAACCAATGGTGATTATTCCTTATCTCCGTGCAAGTTACCTCTACGTCACGACTCAGTGACCAAGTGGTACTCTTCACCGCGAGGGGCGGTGAATCGACTCGATATACACCTGCAGGGACACCCAAAGAGCACGTCACGTACGCCCACCCGTGGAGCTGCACAGCACGCTCACTCGATGTCGTACGGGACAACCTTTTACCCAACAGCCCAAACGTCGAACCGGTCGCACCGAAACGAGCAGGAGGTTCCCTACACAGAGCATCTCTCTATGCCCGTTAGCAGATTTCCACCTTGCCGCCCTTAGCCTACACCTATAAATCGGTGTGTTATGCCTCAATGCCCAGAGGTTTAGGTTACATCGGTTTATCAGGTCCCATATATCCGATATGCCTTTGGTACGTTTAAACTTGATCAGCGTGGGCCGCACATGGATCGGTCCTTAACCGACACGGACAGGTCTAAGAACCCAGGCCCCCATGTCCTGCTGCCCCTACACCCTGCCCGGTCTCATTTCAACTTACTAACAACCTTTTGAACCAATCCCCTATGCTCTTACTTTCCAATACTCGCGAGTAGCGTCCAGCCACTCGACTTCTACCGAGTCCTACTTAAGCATGGCATATTCTACACGGTGGAAGGACACCTACCCAACTACTCGATAGGTTTTCTGTTCATGCAAGAGTAGTATCAAACATCTAGACTTAATGCACAATTCATCCTAACCGACATATTTTATGCAAAGTAAAAACTTAGGGTAGTTAAATGCAAACCGGGGCTTGCTGTTTTGCAGGGTCTAATAGTATATAGTTCAGTTAGATTCTTGTCTCCCTTGAGGCTTGATCAACTGGTCCACTTCAATGGAACCACTCCGTCGAACTCCTTCATTGGTTTCCTCCGTCGTAAGTCCTATTGATATGTATATGCATCTGTTCTTATTATGCAATTTAAAGAAGTAAAGACTCAACTTGTTAATAACAGGGAACTGTGTGGGAGTACTAAGAATGAAGTTCTTGTCCCTGTTGTGCAGAGTAATTAGAGGAAACAACCACATGTCCATGAGAAGTCCCATTAACATGTTCTATGGTTCCTAATGGACACGTGACATGAGTTGAACTGGGTTGAAAAGAACTAAAGGTCCTGATGTCCAATCACTTCAAAATTCTTACCTGAAGTCATACATTACACAGAGACTTATCTTGCCAAACTGCAGCTAATGTGAGTGGAAATTGTGTCTTCCATAATTCCCGCTATAATTCTCTATGTGTTGCTCATATACATAAGCATGGAGAACAAGAACAGGTAGATCTAATATTCAATTTGAGCTGAAACTTTACAGGTGACTTCCTGGTAACATGAAAGTACTTTGGTACAAAATTCAGACTTTATACTTGAGTAGTTCTCCCAGAATAATTTTTGAAGCAGCATCAGGAATTAATTCTGAAGCAATGTGCATTTTCATGCCCAAACAACTGAACTATCATTCCAAGTACGGCTCATCGAGCATGTCTGAATTTTCCTATGATTTTTGGAACTAAGGATTTCCCAGAACTGATTTTACAAAGGAAAACCATTTTCTGGAAAAGTTTCTGGATAATTTTGAGTACAGCAGATTGTACTCTGGAAATTCCTACTCAAATCAACTTCAATTGAGCTGAAACTTTGCTGAAAGTCCAACAATATCCTAAAGAATATTCTGGCAAAAATTGAGGAATTCTGGATAAACCAAACTCTCTCAATAATTATTTTACAGAAAAATTAAAAGAATTATACAAAATTTAATATTGAATTTCATACAAATTGGGGTTCATATTTGGATAGACCTTTTCAGAAGGAATCCAACCCAATTTTAATCACCTAATTTGGAGTTACCTACACAAAGTTATGGATTTCCTAAGTTTGAGCTAAAACTGGATTTGTTTTACTATTGGAAAAAGACTTGGGCCCACGTTTTAAATCCCAGCCACTGAAAATCGAGAACGCACGGGGCTACACGGTTCCAGAGCACAGCCACAGTGGATCCACAGCCACAGCAGATCAAATTTTTAAACTGCAGTCACTAATGGCTGGGCCCGGCCCTTTCTTCTTCCTCCCGCCCGCGCTCTCGCGCGCGCCGCCGCCCCCTCGCCGGACTGAGGCGGTACCTCACCGGAGGGGCGTTCCCGGCTGTCATCCGACCGGAAAGTCGCCGCCGGTAGGTTTACAGTGACGGGAAATCGATTGGAGGGGTCGGCGTAGGTGGTAGACCACCGGAAATGTGCCGGCATCGTGCGGCCACCTCGGGAGAAGTCCGGCGCCGTCGACCGGTGATCCTAGCCCGCCAAACTTTCAAGGACTTGGCTCTACAGCATCGTTGGATGCTAGGGAAGCTCGGCATAGCCTTAGAATTGCTCGGCAACAGCGGTAAATGGGTCTTCACCGTGCACTCGAGACACCTTCCATGTTTGAGCTCGAAAGAACTGAGAATTTTGGCAGTCTACATGTGTTTCCAAGCTAGGGTTGTGAAGAAAAATTGTTCGCCGACTGGTTTCGGTCCTTTGTGCAAGATTTCAAGAGCTAAAAGAGAAAATTGAGATCGAATTTGAGAGTTCCTCACCGGAAGGTCGGTTCATGGCCGCTGGGAAAATTTCCTCGAATTCGCGCTCTGTCGTCCTGGTCATGGCCTGAGCTTCGGAGGTGAGCATCACCGAGTATTAGCGCATCTGGAACTGCTCTTGCTCGGGCACGAGAAGCTTTCTGTGGAGCTGTCCACGGGAGACCGATTGCCGGCTTGTGTTAGGTTGCCGCGCGAAAAGCTGTGTTCTCGGTGCAGAGAGGCTCGGCTATCCCGGTGGCGAGTGGAGAAGGTAGGGGATGACCCCTCAGCGCTGCGGTGCAGCTCAGGGAGCTCGGTGGCCCGAGTTTGGCCGTCTCCCGAAGAAAACCAAAGTGGCAGCGCCGGAGGGGCTCTGTTCTGGGTGAGAGGGAGAGGGTGTCGGTGTCCGGTTGGTGAGCAACGAGAGCCACGTCTGGAGCTGCCGATCACGTTGAGAATTCCACGTAGAAGCTCCAGCTGCTGAAGAGGTGTCCCGATTACCCCTCGGTGTCGCCCGGAGCTCACTCGGCTCGGTTGCTTCGAGCGGGTTACGAGCGAGGGAACCAGCACTCGGTTGGCTCGGCTGTGGTCGAGTGGATCGCACCGAGCGAGAGGGAGCAGTGAAGCTGGTCGCCAGTGTGAATAGGAAACGGGGCAGTGGCCTCGGGGCTGCATGCGGTGGCACGCTCTCGGCTGCCCGGGGTTCGCGTCTGATCCGCGCGTGAAGACTTCGGGTGCAAGTCTCTTCACTCGCTGCCAGGTGGGCCACCCTCCCTCAATTGATATTTCTCCACTGCACTTTGAGATTCCCACACAACTGTGATCCAAATTTGACCAAATTTAGAGGGTAGGCCGAATATGATGTGAGGAGTTTGAATCTGAACTCAGATTTCAAAATTGAGCACGTTTGGTTCAGTTCCCAAATTCAAATTTGAATTTGAATGTGACCTCAAATACTGTTTGAACAATTGGTATATGAGCTCAAAATTTCTCCAAATTTGGAGCCTAAGCTCTTTAATACCTGAGAAATGCAACGGTCACCTCACATATGGGCCCTTGGGCAATCTAGACATGAATTCTTTGCCAAGATTCCAATTTGCGTTTAAATTTCCCTCCCCTCTACTCATAGAGGATGTACACATGAGTTAGATCTTTAGAAGTGAAATCCTCTCCCTGGGTCAACATGTTTCAGTATAAGCTAAAGAAGTTGTTAGCTTTCCCCACATGTCCATGTTTGAGTTTATCATTTCATGTGACATAACTCAAGTCCTTCCTTTGCCTTAACATGTTTGAATTTAACATGAATTCAAACATGATCATAATTCACTCCTACCTAGCTCACCCTCAAAACAGAAAGTTGCCACCATAAGTCTCCTCATTTTCAAATGTGGGAGGTCCCATGTGTGTGTTCAAGAATTTGGCGGCACTTTGAGGTGAGCATTTGAGTCTAAAGAGCTACTTTTACTTCTGCCTCATACACATGTATGATCACACATGAGTTTAACTCCACCTTGGTCTAACACATGCAAATTAATGCTTGAACCCGTGTTGTTAAACCCCACGTATACCATCCCGTGTAAGAACGTTTTTGTAAGTCTCATTTTTCATGAACCCAACACACAATGATGCTCAAACATCCATCTCTTGGCATTCACGTTTTTGGGGCTCTTACATTCCTCCCCCTTAAAAAGAACCTCGTTCCGAGATTCCAAGTAGGAGAACGAGACAGGAGAGGTAATGCCAAGTGGTATGACGATCAAAATTCCGAATAGTTCATGCGGAGGTAATCTTTGCTCTCCACGTTGTTTCTTCCGTGGTATGATTACCCCACAGCACCTTGTGAAATCTTAAAGTCCGGTTCTAGGTGTTCCGGATCTCTTCATCGATAGTCTGAACTGGTCGCTTGTGTGGGTATGATCCGGCTTCAACTAGTCGTTTCCCTCAGTGCGGACAGAAATGAAAAACCTGAGGCATTTCCGCAGCCGTGACACCTGACTATGTCATGGACACCCGCAATACATGCCGGTGGTTTCAGCCGGTAGTCTACGGGTCCGTACTCCTTCGTTGTAGCCAATGGATCTACAGCTCGGGGAGCAAAATCTCCCCTTCACATCGAACCGGTGAATGCCTCTCATCGGAGACACACGAAGATACACGCATTCTCCGACGTCGAAATTTCATGGTCTACGCCTTCGATCCTCTTAGCTTTTCTTTCAGGATTATTCAACCTTTAAGTTCGCTTCTTATTGTTCGAACTCGGTCATCGGCTATGTTGACTAATCAACTCCGAACAGTACTCTTCCGCCGCACTCACACCACTTCAGCAGGGTGCGACAATCCGGCAGTAGAGTGTTTTATCTCATGAGGTATAACTATACGGTCTTTAAACCATCGAGTACCCTCACTGTACTTTATGGTGACGGCATTGAGTGAACGATAATCACACTTAATCTTAGTGTCTCATCGTTCTGCTTAACGAACAGCGCAGAGCAATCCTAAGGTGATGAGCTTGGTCAGATAAACCATTGTTCACGAATTCCCTTAGTTGCTCCTTCTATTTCGCCAGTTCATCGGGTGCCATCATATACGGCTTCTGTGATATCGGTGTTGTTTCCGGTGCCAGTTCAATCTTGGACTTGACGTCCCATTGGCCGGCGTGACCGGTACTCATCGGAAACACATCGGATATCCACATACCACCGGGATATCCTCGGGTTTAGTCACTTCCGTGTGATAGGCTTAGCTAACCCTCCTTGCTGTAAAGAACAGACCCGGCTGTACTAACCCAGATTTTAATCCGTTTACTAGCATTTCCACAACTCAAGTTGAATACCAAAGTTAAAGTTAACTTCAGTATCTTTCCAACGAGTACTCCTATGCCTCAAGATCATTTCTGGATCAAAGGTTATGATTACTCAAAGTTTGACAGAATTCCTGGATAAAAATTTGCCAGCATCTCCTTTGTATGCGGCTATTTCTATCACAGTTGTATATGCAAATACAATAAAAATCTGAACAAACTTTGAACTACAACAATGTTGCAAATTCCATAACCTTCTCAATGGTGTATCATCTGACCCTTAGAGATTTTTCTACAGACTGTTATGTCTAATTTACAGAAACATCCAGAGAGTGTTGCGGCTGTTCTGTTTTCTGAACAGTTTGCATTTACCTGGACATTTAACAAAGTTGGCGTGTGATTCTTCTCTGGAGTTCTACAAAAAAGTTGTAGATCGCTTAAAAACCTTTCCAGAACTGTATCAAACACGTTCATTGGGTCAAGCTACTTAGAGTTATGCCCTGTTAAGGTCCAGCAAAATCTCTGCCAGAACAGGGCACTCTGTTTTTGAAATCAATGGATACCTAGCAAGCCTCTTCTTGGAAACTTAGCCCAAACAAAAAGCTCAGTAACTAATATGTGCTTTTAAACATCCATTTTTAGTTTGAAAGTTAGTCATGAATGATTTCTTCATAGGAAAGAAACTATTCAATGTAGTACGGTGTCGATGCACCGTAAGACATATGACGGTACTACGTTGCCTCACCAAAGAAAAACCTAACCGGATTACATCGGCATATACGTATCCTTAGGTGTTACTAAAACGGTCACTCGCAAACGGGTTCTACACGTACTAAGGTTTTCGTGGTTAGTACCTACATAAAACACACTCAATCATCAGGTTCGGCTGCACACCGAACCCGGTATCCATACAGTTGGTACACCCGTCCGTCATTACTCGCACAGGTGTTCTCACGCCAAGCACGCCTTGAGCTACGTGTTCACGTTACTGACCACGTGACATGGTCTCCCATACTTGCCCAAAGCACGCTAGGGAGAAACGTTGCTCGAATACCCCCAAACGACATGAAGAATCGTAGAGGATACTAAAGCGGGTCGAGTTACCTGCCACCTGTGGCGCTCCACCCTTCAGCTTGTGCGCACTGGTGGACAGCGCATACGTGCACCCCCCAAGACATAGACGTCCCGAGATGCACGATTTTCCAACATAACAAATAAGTTAGCTTGCCACCTTCATTATATGCTAATAGCAGTCCTTATGTGGGCTTAGTACCGTTATCTCACCGTATCCTAAGTTTTTGTCGTAATATGATTCTTATTCTGTGCGCTATTACCAATGCGGCTCTAATACCATGCTGACAGGGTCCCCAGTCCCGATCACGAGGATGGGGCACCTCGCCCGGGAATCGCATTGGGTGGTGCCGTGCGATGCGGCACCCAACAGCACACACAATAAAGCATCATATTACATAAAACAAGCGGAAGCTTACAAATAGTTAACTTTACAAATACTTCTCAAATAATCTACAGCGGAAGACTGTTACAACTCACGTCTTATATCTATGCTAAGCAATAGAGAAGACGTCCAGTCCGCGGACCCTTCTCACTAGCATCACGTTGACAACAGCAGCGACAAGAGTTTCCATGAGTTTGCCACTCGGAGAGTTCCGAGTCTCATAGGACAACCGTACTCAGTAGCATAGTGTTATTATCTGCAAAACAACTTGTATAGTATCCGTGAGCATAACGCTCAGCAAGACTTAACCGTCGGCCCTAAGCATGAAACTCTACATGATGGTAAAAACATAACATAGGATAGTACATTGCATATGAACTCGCCTAAAAATGGGTCCTTAATTTCAAGTGTTATTAGCATCAAATTAAGTAGAACCGCGGGCACCTCACATCGGAAGTCCACAATCAGACAAGAAATGCTTCCTCCCGATGTAACTTGCTCATGGTGGAAAGGAATCGAATTTGCACTAACCTATTCACAAAACATAACATTATATTACTAATATTAACTTCAAACCATTGGTGATTATTCCTTATCACCGTGCAAGTTATCTCTACGTCACGACTCAGTGACCAAGTGGTACTCTTCACCGCGAGGGACGGTGAATCGACTCGATATACACCTGCAGGGACACCCAAAGAGCACGTCACATACGCCCACCCGTGGAGCTGCACAGCACGCTCACTCGATGTCGTACGGGCAACCTTTTACCCAACAGCCCAAACGTCGAACAGGTCGTACCGAAACGAGCAGGAGGTTCCCTACACGGAGCATCTCTCTATGCCCGTTAGCAGATTTCCACCTTGCCGCCCTCAGCCTACAACTATAAATCGGTGCGTTATGCCTCGATGCCCGGAGGTTTAGGTTACATCGGTTTATAAGGTCCCATATATCCGATATGCCTTTGGTACGTTCAAACTTGATCAGCGTGGGCCGCACATGGATCGGTCCTCAACTGACACGGACAGGTCTAAGAACCCAGGCCCCCATGTCCTGTTGCCCCTACACCCTGCCCGGTCTCATTTCAACTTACTAACAACCTTTTGAACCAATCCCCTATGCTCCCACTTTCCAATACTCGCGAGTAGCGTCCAGCCACTCGACTTCTACCGAGTCCTACTTAAGCATGGCATATTCTACACGGTGGAAGGACACCTACCCAACTACTCCATAGGTTTTCTGTTCATGCAAGAGTAGTATCAAACATCTAGACTTAATGCACAATTCATCCTAACCGACGTATTGTATACAAAGTAAACACTTAGGGTAGTTAAATGCAAACCGGGGCTTGCCTGTTTTGCAGGGTCTAATAGTATATAGTTCAGTTAGATTCTTGTCTCCCTTGACGCTTGATCAACTGGTCCACTTCAATGGAACCACTCCGTCGAACTCCTTCATTGGTTGCCTCCGTCGTAAGTCCTATTGATATGTATATGCATCTGTTCTTATTATGCAATTTAAAGAAGTAAAGACTCAACTTGTTAATAACAGGGAACTGTGTGGGAGTACTAAGAATGAAGTTCTTGTCCCTGTTGTGCAGAGTAATTAGAGGAAACAACCACATGTCCATGAGAAGTCCCATTAACATGTTCTATGGTTCCTAATGGACACGTGACATGAGTTGAACTGGGTTGAAAAGAACTAAAGATCCAGATATCCAATGACTTCAAAATTCTTACCTGAAGTCATACATTACACAGAGACTTAGCTTGGCAAATTGCAGCTAATGTGAGTGGAAATTGTGTCTTCCATAATTCCCGCTATAATTCTCTATGTGTTGCTCATATACATAAGCATGGAGAACAAGAACAGGTAGATCTAAAGTTCAATTTGAGCTGAAACTTTACAGGTGACTTCCTGGTCACATGAAAGTACTTTGGTACAAAATTTATACTTTATACTTGAGTAGTTCTCCCAGAATAATTTTTGAAGCAGCATCAGGAATTAATTCTGAAGCAATGTGCATTTTCATGCCCAAACAACTGAACTATCATTCCAAGTATGGTCCATCGAGCATGTCTGAATTTTCCTATGATTTTTGGAACTAAGGATTTCCCAGAACTGATTTTACAAAGGAAAACCATTTTCTAGAAAAGTTTCTGGATAATTTTGAGTACAGCAGATTGTACTCTGGAAATTCCTACTCAAATCAACTTCAATTGAGCTGAAACTTTGCTGAAAGTCCAACAATATCCTAAAGAATATTCTGGCAAAAATTGAGGAATTTTGGATAAACCAAACTCTCTCAATAATTATTTTACAGCAAAATTAAAAGAATTATCCAGAATTTAATATTGAATTTCATGCAAATTGGGGTTCATTTTTGGATAGCCCTTTGCATAAGGAATCCAACCCAATTTTAATCACCTAATTTGGAGTTACCTACACAAAGTTATGAATTTCCTGAGTTGGAGCTAAAACTGGATTTGTTTTACTATTGGAAAAAGACTTGGGCCCACGTTTTAAATCCCAGCCACTGAAAATCGAGAACACACGGGGCTACACGGTTCCAGAGCACAACCACAGTGGATCCCCAGCCACAGAAGATAAAATTTTTAAACCGCAGTCACTAACGGCTGGGCCCGGCCCTTTCTTCTTCCTCCCGCCCGCGCTCTCGCGCGCGCCGCCGCCCCCTCGCCGGACTGAGGCGGTGCCTCACCGGAGGGGCGTTCCCGGCTGCCATCCGACCAGAAAGTCGCCGCCGGTGGGTTTACAGTGACGGGAAATCGATTGGAGGGGTCGGCGTAGGTGGTAGACCACCGGAAATGTGCCGGTGTCGTTTGGCCACCTTGGGAGAAGTCCGGCGCCGTCGACCGGTGATCCTAGCCCGCCAAACTTTCAAGGACTTGGCTCTACAGCATCGTTGGATGCTAGGGAAGCTCGGCATAGCCTTAGAATTGCTCGGCAACAGCGGGAAATGGGTCTTCACCGTGCACCCGAGACACCTTCCATGTTTGAGCTCGAAAGAATGGAGAATTTGGGCGGTCTACATGTGTTTCCAAGCTAGGGTTGTGAAGAACAATTGTTCACCGACTAGTTTCGGTCCTTTGTGCAAGATTTAAAGAGCTAAAAGAGAAAATTGAGATTGAATTTGAGAGTTCCTCACCGGAAGGTCGCTTCATGGCCGCCGGGAAAATTTCCTTGAATTCGCGCTCTGTCGTCCTGGTCATGGCCTGAGCTTCGGAGGTGAGCATCACCGAGTATTAGTGCATCTGGAACTGCTCTTGCTCGGGCACGAGAAGCTTTCTGTGGAGCTGTCCACGGGAGACCGATTGCCGGCTTGTGTTAGGTTGCCGCGCGAAAAGCTGCGTTCTTGGTGCAGAGAGGCTCGGCTATCCCGGTGGCGAGTGGAGAAGGTAGGGGATGACCCCTCAGCGCTGCGGTGCAGCTCGGGGAGCTCGGTGACCCGAGTTTGGCCGTCTCCTGAAGAAAACCAAAGTGGCGGCGCCGGAGGGGCTCTGTTCTGGGTGAGAGGGAGAGGGCGTCGGTGTCCGGTTGGTGAGCAACGAGAGCCACGTCTGGAGCTGCCGATCACGTTGAGAATTCCACGTAGAAGCTCCAGCTGCTGAAGAGGTGTCCCGATCACCCCTCGGTGTCGCCCGGAGCTCACTCGGCTCGGTTGCTTTGAGCGGGTTACGAGCGAGGGAACCAGCACTCGGTTGGCTCGGCTGTGGTCGAGTGGATCGCACTGAGCAATAGGGAGCAGTGAAGCTGGTCGCCAGTGTGAAGAGGAAACGGGGCGGTGGCCTCGGGGCTGCATGCGGTGGCGCGCTCTCGGCTGCCCGGGGTTCCCGTCTGATCCGCGCGTGAAGACTTCGGGTGCAAGTCTCTTCACTCGCTGCCAGGTGGGCCACCCCCCTCAATTGATATTTCTCCACTGCACTTTGAGATTCCCACACAACTGTGATCCAAATTTGACCAAATTTGGAGGGTAGGCCGAATATGATGTGAGGAGTTTGAATCTGAACTCAGATTTCAAAATTGAGCATGTTTGGTTCAGTTCCCAAATTCAAATTTGAATTTGAATGTGACCTCAAATACTGTTTGAACAATTGGTATATGAGCTCAAAATTTCTCCAAATTTGGAGCTTAAGCTCTTTAATACCTGAGAAATGCAATGGTCACCTCACATATGGGCCCTTGGGCAATCTAGACATGAATTCTTTGCCATGATTCCAATTTGCGTTTAAATTTCCCTCCCCTCTACTCATAGAGGATGTACACATGAGTTAGATCTTTAGAAGTGAAATCCTCTCCCTGGGTCAACATGTTTCAGTATAAGCTAAAAAAATTGTTAGCTTTCCCCACATGTCCATGTTTGAGTTTATCATTTCATGTGACATAACTCAAGTCCTTCCTTTGCCTTAACATGTTTGAATTTAACATGAATTCAAACATGATCATAATTCACTCCTACCTAGCTCACCCTCAAAACAGAAAGTTGCCACCATAACTCTCCTCACCTTCAAATGTTGGAGGTCCCATGTGTGTGTTCAAGAATTTGGCGGCACTTTGAGGTGAGCATTTGAGTCTAAAGAGCTACTTTTAATTCTTCCTCATACACATGTATGATCACACATGAGTTTAACTCCATCTTGGTCCAACACATGCAAATTAATGCTTGAAACCGTGTTGTTAAACCCCACGTATACCATCCTGTGTAAGAAAGTTTTTGTAAGTCTCATTTTCCATGAACCCAACACAAAATGATGCTCAAACATCCGTCTCTTGGCATTCACGTTTTTGGGGCTCTTACAGCCGGCTGAGGTGGTTGGGCGCCGACGTCACCAGCAGCTGGCACGCGCTTCTCGGCCGAGTGAGAAAAATCAGCTGAGAAGGCTTCTGGGTCAAAGCTGCTGGGAAGTGGGACCTCCCCTCTAATTCTTTTTCCCATTTTTTATTTCTGGTTGCACTGAAAATATCCCAGCTACTCCCAATTGAATGTGAGACTTAGCCTCCAAGTCATTGTTTGAATTTGATCTCCTAAATTTGATATTGGTTTGGCTAAATTTGCTCCCCTTTGAACTGAAATTCAAATTCAGTTTTGAATTAATGCAAATTTAGCTCCCGACAAGATGAGTTCCAATGGAGATGAAAATTGGTGGACTAACTCAAGAAAATTGTGCTGAGTTTGAATATGAAGCCAACTTTTGAATTTAAGTGATGAAAGTTACTGCAATTTGAATTTACAGTCAAATTGGCCTCTTTTTCAAATGTCTCCAAAGTGCTTCAAAAGTATTGGATTTGCATGAACTTTGGACTGAGACTTCCCAAGACTATTTAAGGTCTAGGGTGAGCTCAACCTTGCATGTTCATGAGTAGAAATCCTACTTTTTGGAAGTTAGGGCTTTCCCCTCTAATCACCCTTTTGATGGTGGTTACTTGCTCTTCACAAGTATTCACAAGATATCCACAACAAAAGCTTTGGTGTTGTGAGGTGATGGAAAATTTTTCCAAGTCCCTTTTCTTGGGCTTTTACAAACAGTCCGGCAGAAGAGAGGGTCGCCGGTGATGTCCGGGTTGCCGACTGTTTATGTCTCAACCAAGATCATGCCGAGTTTTCCGAGGCTTCCCTGGACGTGGTGACGGGATTAGCGCGCGAAGGGGGTGGTCAGGAGGACGGGAACACGTTGCTGATGTTGCACAGAGACCTAGCGCTCGTTGCCGGCGAGCTACGGCGGTTAGCCGGCGGCGGCATGATGTCCAACGTGTTCAGCGTCCAAAGTCTCACCGTCGCCGGCGAGCTATGTCGCCGGGAACGCCGACCTCACCGGAGCTCCGGCGGCTCGGGGCGGCGGCATCGGGAGGTTGACGAAGGCGAGGGTCCCACGTGTCAGCCGCTGAGTTAAGCACGCGCGAGAGCACGGTTAGTTTAAATTGAACGGGCGGGCCCGCTGTCAGTCTCCGGTTGAGCGCGGGAGACGATTTTCTGTAGGAAAATAATTCAGGGATCAGTCCAAACTTTGGAAATTCATAACTTTGGTTAGAAGTATCCAAATCCAGTGAACCAAATTTTATTGGATTCATCTCTTCGAGTACTATCCAGCAAAACAAGTTTCAGCTTATGAAACTTAATAGTTTACCTGAATTAATTCCCTAAAGTTTAAACTATTGGGAATTTTATCTGGAGAATTACTTTGTGAAAAATTTGAAATTTGGCTGAGAGGTTCATTGGAAAATCCTAGAGTCACAGGAAAATCTTAGATTCATCCAAGTTTATTTAGTCCCCCTAATGGTGTGATTTAGTGAACTGCCCTGAGAAAATAGAAAAATGTACAGAAACATTTTTCAGATTTTCTCAAATCTTGTTTAGGGCATAACTTCATCTAGGATTCTTCAAATGACATGAAACCAATTCCATTAGAACCATCTCAAAGTCTAGTTTCCAGAAAGTAATGGTTGGAGCCATGAAAACCCCTGGAATTCCTTAGAGGCTCTAATATTGACCAAATAGGCTTTTATTTGTACAAAGCTCAAATGAACTTTGTTTCAAATGAAACTTGGTCAAGACTCTGGTTAGGACCCTACCAAGCCACCATAAAACATTCAGAGCCAAAGGGGAGGGCTAGCTAAAGTTATGGTAATTACTTATTCAGTTCTAAACATTGCATGTAAATTGACGTATAGTATATCATTTACGTGTAGTCGCTGAAGGCGAGGAGACTACGGAAGTGCTCGACTTTATCCTTCCGGAAGAATCCCTAATCACTTACCAGCAGCAACAAGGCAGGCCCTGGTTTACATTAACCAATTTTTCAAAGTTTTGCTTTATAAATACTTAGTATGGGTCATGGATGTGCATTAGGTGTAGAATGGATGAAACCCAAGTGCATAACCAGATTTTCCCACAAGAGTGAGGGTAGTGTCTAAGTCCTCGAGTAGACAGGCTATGCTTAATGATTCCTAGAACTTCGATACAAGTTGAGTAGTTGGAATCTACTCGCCAGTTAGGCTTTGGGACACACGGGATTGGTTCGAGTGATGTGAGATCACTTTAGAAAGAAAATGAGACTAGGCAGGGGCTAGGGCACAGCAATAGGAAGTCTTGTGTGCGCAGCCCTGTCTGTGTCGATTGAGGACTGATCCGTGTGCGGCCCTGCTGAACAAGTATTGAACGTACCGAAGGCATATCGGATATATGGGCACCGATAAACTGATGTAACCTGAACCTCCGAGCGTCGAGGCCTAACGCACTGATTTATAGGTGTAGGTTGAGGGTGTAAAAGCCCAAGAAAAGGGACTTGCAAAATTTTTTCTTAACCTCACAACACCACAGTTTTTATTATGGATATCTTAGGAAATATTGTGAAGAGCAAGTAACCTCCATCAAAAGAGTGATTAGAGGGGAAAGCCTTCATTTTCACAAAGTGGGATTTGTTCACATGTACATGAGAGGTTGAGCTCACCCCTAGAACTTAAAAAGTCTTGGGAAGGTTCAGTTCAAGTTTCATGTAAATCCAACACTTTTTGAGGCACTTTTGGAGGTATTTGAAAAAGAGGCCAATTTGAATGTAAATTCAAATTGTAGCAACTTTCATCACTCAAATTTAAAAGTTAGCTTCATTTTCAAACTCAGCACATTTTTCTGAGTTAGCCCACAAATTTTCATCCCTATTGGAGTTCATCTTGTCGGGAGCTAAATTTGCAATAATTCAAAACTGAATTTGAATTTCAGTTTAAACATGAAGCAAATTTAACCCAACAAAGTTTAAATTTGAGAACTCAAATTCAAACCAATACTTGGGGGCTAAGTCTCCCATTCAATGTTCAGTAGCTGGGATATTTACAAAAGAAAGGGGGAGGAAGAATTAGAGGGGAGAAGAGGGCCCACTGGTCAGCCACCCCGGGGAGCAAACCGACTCGGGCACGCGGTCGAACACCCTACGGCCGACAGCGCACGGGGTCGACCCTGTCCCAACGCGGCCACCGTGTCACCTCCTGCTCGGGGGATGAGGGCGCCGGCTACAAAGCGTGCGATTGCACTGCTGGGCTGCGTGAAAACCCCCGTATCCTCTCTGTTCCACCGCCCACAAACTCGGCCACACCCTCTGTGTTTCGCCACCCACTGATCACCGGCGTCCGAGCAAACCAGGCGCTCTCGTGACCGACGAGCAACACAAGAAAGGACCGCCTTGAGGTGCTGATTCTTCTGGTCCCAACCGTTTTTCATTTCATGGGCTGTCGGGGGAGTATTTCGCCGGGAAGTTTCGGGAGTCCTAAGACCGAGCCCCCACCAAATCCCAAAAATTCGTGGGGATTAGCTCATCACCGGGAAAACCGAGTCACGCACACGCTCTATACACTGCCACGACCACCTAGGATCGAAAACCAGTAAGAACCGTGGGCTAGGGTTACGGTTCTTCGAAGTATTCTGAGCACAGCCGATATCCGGCCTAGGTCGCCGGTGAGGTCGTAGTTGCAGCCGTTTTCACGGGGATCAGTGTCCATGTCCGTGACCAGCAGGTGTCAGCGGAGCTCCCCGAGCAAACCGCATCGAAAAAGGTGCAGGGGATGCCGAGTTGGACGTCGCCAGTGAGCTCACGGCCGCTGTTGCCGGCGGGAGCACTGTTCTGATTGCTGCCAAGCTCTGGGGAGGGCACCACCGTGTTCCCCAGGCCAGGATAGGCACAGGCTGACACGACCCCACGGTCTTGTCGAGCCAGGATCACGCTGAGGGGTGCTGCGTTGCACAGAACCGGATAACACACGTCAAAGGTACAAAGCAGAAGCGGAATTTTATTACATAAACGAGTTTATGAACATGTTTACATCAAAATAAGTCCATTCTACACTCACGGGCGTAGACTACGCATCAAGTCCACGTTCAGCCCTTGAACATGTCCTTGCTAGCACACACGCACACTAACTCTGCGGCGTGCACGACTCCCACTCGACGGGGTTCCCCTCCTGGGGTTCCGTCTCCTCTTCGGGAGTCCCTTCCTCATAGAACCCTGCAAAAGCTTCAAACACAAGCAGTGAGCACGAAGGCTCAGCAAGTCTGATCCGTCTCACCTAAACATGGAACTTCTAAATGAGGGGTGGTGGGTTACAAGAGATAAAAATCATTTGCAAGGACTCGCCTAATTAGTAAAACCTTACTTTCAAGTTTTAGCAGCAGGTTGTGGAGAACCTCACGCTAAGGCACATGAGAGAGCCGCAATCAAACAAGAAACGCATTTCTCTCATGTACTTTGCCCAAAGTTGAAAAGAACTTTAGTTAGCTCTAAACTAGAGCAATTCATTAGCAATCAAGTCCATCTTTCAATCAGCAACATTTTAACATGTAACTAGCCTATTCTTTCTACGTCACGGTACAGTGAACAAGTGGTACTCACTGACCGCGAGGGACGGCGATTATAATCGATTTACACCTGCAGGGTTACCCGAATAACCCGTCATGTACGCCCGTACTCGATGTTGCCTACAACAACCATCACGGACGCCGTACGCAACTACCTTTCACCCGTCAGCCAAATATTGAACCGGTCCCATCGTCCCGAGCAAGAGGTCTCTGCACGCGCATCTCAGTGCCACCAGCCGATTTACACCTCAAGCTCTCAACCTACCCTCTGAACGACGGGCAATGCCTCAATACCCAGCTACCCGAGTTACATCAGTTTCCCAGTTCCCATATACCCGGTAGGTCTTTGGTACTGTTCTAGCTTGTTCAACAGGCCCGCACACGGCTCGGTCCTCAATCGACACAAGTGGAGCTACAGCACACAGGCCCCAAAGTCCTGCTGCCCTTACCCTCCGCTTGGTCTCATTTTCTTGCCATGTGTTTCATGTGCTATCACTACCCAAGTCGAGTGCCTCTAGCCTATGCTCGCGAGTAGTTCCAACTACTCGACTTGTACCGAATCCTACCCTATCATAGCAGTGCAGTAACTAACGGGGTTTGCAATCCTAACCCAACCCATGGTTCTCTTGGCTATGCAGTGGGGCTTCCAAACAAGACTCTAATGCAAAGAATAAAGTAAACAAGTATGTGCTCAAACAATAAAGATTTGTAAAAAGGTTAATGCAAACCGGAGATTGCCTTGCTGCTCTTGGTCGTAGGCTAGCTGTTCCTCCGGAGTAACGAAGTCTAGGACTTCGGGTTCCTCCTCGACCTTAGCGACTACATGATAGAAGCAATACATGTATTAATTTAAATGCATTTGTATATTAATTTGAAGTTGTGAAGTCTATAACTCTCACTAGACAGACCCAATGACTGTGAAACTTTTACTGGGGCTTGGTTACAACCTAAACAGAGATTTGGTCAAGTTTTAGTTGCAGCAAAGCTCATTTGAGCCCTCCACAATTAATTATGTCCTTGACCTTAATAGAAGGCTCTTATGGTGTTCTAAGGATTTTCATGAAACAAACTATGACTTTCTGAAAATTAGATTTTAAGAGGGTTCTAATGGAGTTGGTCTCACTTAATTTGGAAGTTCCTAACTAAAGATATGAGCCAAACAATTTCAGAGAAAATTCTGAAAATGTTTCTGAACATTTTCTATTTTCTCTGGAACAGTTTCACTATCACACCATTAGGTGGATTAAATAAGCTCCAATGGGTCTGAAATTTTTATGGTAGTTCAGGGATATTTTGAGGAACATCCCATCAAAATTTCAGGATTTTCATCAAAAGGATTCTCCAGTTAAAATTCCAAACAGTTTAAACTTTGAGGAATTAATTCTGGAGAAATAAGGAATGTCATGAAGTGAAACTTGATTTGCTGGAAATTACTCAGAGAGCTGAATCCAGCAAAATTTGGTTCACTCAATTTGGAGCTTTCTAGCCAAAGTTATGAGGATTTGAAGTTTGAAGGAAATCTGAAAATCGGGGAAAAGTTTAAACTCACGAGTGGGCTCCGGGGACACGCGTCGCACGCCGAGGCGACAGCACACCGCGGCCCACAAGGATTTTGCACGCCAGCACACCCGATCCCGGCCGCAGCCCGATCCCGATTCAAAATATCGGCCGCTGACAGCTGGGGTCCACCCCCTTCTTCAACCTCGCGAAGCCCGCGCTCCAACGCCGAGGTACCTCGCCGGAGAGCTCGCCGCCGGCTTCTGTACAGCTCCAAACTTCACGATTTTAGCCGCCCCTGCCTACTTTCACTTGGGGAACATGATTCTGGGGTCAGCTACTCATGACAATGGCCGGTGCATGGTCGGCGACGAGCCGCCACCTCGGAAAGACTTCAGCCACGTCGGCTGACTACCCTAGCACCTCAACTACTAGAGGAATCGGTCGGAAAGCATCAGTGGACCTCAGGGAAGGTCGACATGAGATTGAGGCAGCTCGGGGAAGGCCCGAAGTAGGTCTTCACCGTGCGCCCGATGCCTCCCGTTTATTCCGCCATTGGTAAACCTCGAATTACGCTGGGTACAGAGGTTCTCCGGCCAAGGGTTGTGAAGGCAACTTGTGCGTTACCGTGTCTAGTTTGTGTGAGAGCAGATTTGAGGCCCTTTAATCCTTTCTAGAGCACGAATTCAACAGAATCGCACCCGAAGGTCGTTCTGCACACAGAAAGGGGAAAACTGGAAATTCGCCGCCGGTGAGCAACCACTCGAGCTGTGGATTGGGGGTGAGCAGCACCGGTCACCAGCGCGTCCAAGGGTGCCTTGGCTCAGGCGTGACAACGCCCTGGTTGGGCTGTCCACGGGAGCCCGAGGTGCGACGGTTCTAAGTCACCGAATTGATCTTTCGGCATAACCGATTTCAATCGGTCTCAATTGAATTCTAGCAGCGGGGAAGACGGAGGAAGGTCTCTAGTACCTTGCCGTGGCCCTGGAGGGGACGGAGGAAGCTGTGATCGGCGCTCTCCGATCGAATCCGAGCTGCGGAAAGTTTCTGCCGGCGCTGAGTTCTTGCGGGGGAAGAACCGGGCTATGCTTCGGCCGAGGAGGGGGAAAGGTGCCTTAAGAAGGCTCTGCACCGCCTCACGCCCGCGCGTGGGCAAGCAGCTGCTGGCGCGGCGGCTTCCCTCGGTGGCGATCGCAGCGGCGGCTCAGTTAACCGAGTGAGAAAATTTCAGTCGGTTTGAGTTGAAGTGATGGCTGACATGTGGGTCCCACTTCCAGTTTTAACCTCTGAAATTTACTCCTAATCACTGTTGTAAACAGTGAGCCCCATAGTACCCCTGGTAATTCAAATTATTCACCCATGAGCCATTTGAATTGAGTAGAATTCAAATTGGGTTTGGTTTGGGTGAATTTCAGCACAAGTTCAGTTTTGAATTCAAATAAAGTTTGAATTTGTCCCACTTAGCTCATGTCAAGATCAACTCCAAATGGAGTGAAAATTGGTGTGTGATCTCACAAAAATGTGCTGAGTAAGAATATGCCTCCCACTTTTAAATTCATGGGATAAAAACAGTTTGAATTTGAATATGGTTTCAAACTGCCCTCTTTCTAACTATACCCAAAATGACCTCAAAAAGGTTTTGAATTTGGGTGAAACTTGGCATGGACATCCTTAGCAAAGTGTAGGAGTTTTCATATGTCCAACCCACCCATATCACATGTGGGAAATACCACTTTTGCAATGTGTGAGTTTGTTCTCTAATGAGCATGTTGATGGTGGTTACTTGCTCTTCATTTGTGTTCATCATCTTTCCTCAAATGAGGTGTGTGGTGTGGTGATGAACACTTCAATTTTGTGTCAAAAAATGAGGCCCTTACATTCCTCCCCCCTTAAAAGAATCTCGTCCCAAGATTATAAGGTGAAAATGAGAGAGAGGACGGTGGAAAATTACCGGATATGCGACGTGAAAAAGTCGGGGTAGTTAGCGCGAAGAAATTCTTCGCTCTCCTATGTCGCTTCGTCCATGGAGTGATTACTCCATAGAACCTTGTAGAACCACAACGTACGGTTGCATGTGGTTCGGGCCTTTTCATCAATAATCTGCACCGGTTCCTCTCGATAGGTGAGATCCGGTTGCAGTTCTTCAATGTCTTCCAGCTGAACGGTAGTTGATAGCTTGAGATACTTCCTCAGCTGGGAAATGTGAAAGACGTCGTGCACACCGGAAAGCACTTCTGGTAATTTCAGCCGGTATGCCACTGATCCACATCTTTCGGTAATCTGGAATGGACCGATGAATCGGGGTGCCAACTTTCCTCTCACCCCAAATCTGTTTGCGCCCTTCATTGGAGACACCCGTAGGTATACGTGATCTCCAACTTCGAATTGTAATGGGCGCCTTCTCCGGTCCGCATACTGTTTCTGACGGGATTGAGCGGCTTTTAGGTTTGCTTGAATCAGTCGAACCTTTTCTTCCACTTGTTGACAAGGTCAATCCCGAAGGTAACCCTTTCGCCAGACTCACACCAGTTCAGTGGTGTGCGACACTTCCTACCGTATAGCGCCTCGTAAGGTGCCATCTTGATGCTACGAGAATTCGGCTAACGGCAAGTGATCATCCCAATTCTTGCCGTAGTTGATAGCACAAGCTCGTAGCATGTCTTCTAAAATCTGATTCACCCGCTCGGTTTGTCCATCCGTCTGCGGGTGGTATGCTGAACTACGGATCAGCTTCGTCCCCAAGGCAGCGTGTAGCTGCTCCCAAAAACGGGACACAAATAAAGTGCCCCAATCCGATATGATGGTACGGGGTACGCCGTACAAGCATAGGATCCGTGAGATGTACAGTTCAGCGTACTTCTTGGCGTTGTTGTTGGTGTTGACCGGGATGAAATGGGCAACTTTGGTGAGCCGATCGACGATCACCCACACAGAATCATGTTTCTGCAAGGTGGTGGGTAAACCGACGATGAAATCCATGCTCACGTCCTCCCACTTCCAGGCAGGAATGCCCAGTAGTTGCAGCAGTCCCGGTTTCCGCATGTGGTCTGCCTTCACCCTTCGACATGTATCACACTCAGACACGTATTTTGCAGTCTCTCGCTTCATCCGTGTCCACCAAAACTTGCTTCTGAGTTCTTGATACATTTTGTTTCTGCCGGGGTGAATAGAAAACTTTGACAAGTGAGCCTCATCAAAGATCTTCTTTCGTAATTGCGGGTTACGGGGTACGACGATCCGGTCCTTGAACCATAGGACGCCGTCTCCGTCCTTCCGGAAACACTTCAGCTCCCCACTGTCTACACGTCTCCACAAATGTGACATGCCCTTGTCATTCTTCTGGGCTGCCGCTATCTCTTCACGGATGGTGGGGATCAAAGCTAGGTTGTAGAGAGCTCCGCGTGGAATCACATGTAGTGGTGGTTCGCTCTCTTCCAAAAGTGTGATGGTTAGATTGTTGACATGTGACTTGCGGCTCAGCGCATCCGCCACTACGTTCGCCTTGCCCTTATGATAATGGATCTCTAGTTCGTAATCCTTTATCAATTCTAACCATCTTCGCTGCCTCATGTTCAGCTCCTTCTGAGTGAATATGTACTTGAGACTTTTGTGATCCGTATATAAATGTACGAGGTTACCGAGTAGGTAGTGCCTCCACATTTTCAGTGCAAGTACCACGGCAGCGAGCTCCAAGTCATGAGTTGGATAATTTTGCTCATGGTTTCTAAGCTGCCGTGATCCATACGCGACCACTCTTCGGTCTTGCATCAGCACACATCCGATCCCAACGCCGGATGCATTGCAGTACACATCGAACGGTTTTGTTGTGTCTGGCTGCGCCAAAACCAGTGCTGATGTCAGGTGCTTGACTAAAGCCTTGAATGCTGCTTCACATGCTGGACTCCAAACATATTTGGTAGCCTTCTTCAGCAGCTCTGTCATTGGCTTGGCAATCTTCGAGAAGTTCGGAATGAACCTCCGATAATATCCCGCGAGCCCGAGGAAACTCCGTACCTCGTGAACAGTTCTCGGGGATTTCCAATTCAGTACTTGAGTGATCTTGCTAGGGTCTACAGCGATACCCTCCGCTGAGATGATAGGCCCGAGGAAAGGCACTTGCGATATCCAGAACTTGCATTTGCTGAATTTCGCGTATAACTTGTGATCCCGCAGCCGTTGCAAGACTATACGCAGATGCTTCTTGTGATCTTCCTCCGACTTGGAATATACCAGGATGTCGTCGATGAAGACCACGACAAACTTGTCCAGCTCCGGCATGAATACCGAGTTCATCAAGTACATGAAGTGAGCTGGAGCATTGGTGAGGCCGAAGGACATGACCAGGTACTCATAAAGCCCGTACCTCGTCGAGAAAGCTGTCTTTGGAATGTCCTCAGCCCTTATCTTAATCTGATGGTACCCGGATCTTAAGTCCATTTTGGAAAAGATCTTTTCTTCGACCAACTGATCAAACAACATGTCGATCCGTGGCAACGGGTACTTGTTCTTGATGGTTACGGCATTTAATGGACGATAGTCCACGCAAAACCGCAACGTCTCATCCTTCTTCTTGACAAATAATGCCGAACAACCCCATGGCAAGGAGCTCGGCCTAATAAAACCCTTCTCCAGGTGGTCCGTGAGCTGAGTCTTCAGTTCAGCCAACTCCTTGGGCGCCATCTTGTACGGCCTTTGGGATATCGGCATGGTTCCCGGTGCAAGTTCAATCTTGAACTCCACCTCTCTATCGGGTGGCATTCCCGATAAATCATCCGGGAATACGTCAGGGAACTCTCGGACCACTGGAATATCTTCCAATCTGATAGTTGTGGCTTGATAGACACTTGGAAGTTTTATTTCTGGACTGTCCAGAAATAATGAGTGAGACCCTTGCACTTCTGAGTTTAAGTGCACGACTCGAAGGACGGTGTCTAGAACAGCGCCGTGGCGGGTTAACCACGACATCCCTAGGATGACATCGACCTTCTGTCCCTCTAAGATAATGAGAGACGTGGGGTACACTCTACCCGCTAAGCATAATGGTGCTTTGGAAACCATTACGCTTGCTGAAATCTTCCCACCCGGTGAACAAATTAAATATGGACTATCGGTGGGTAGTATTGGCAAGCTGTGTTTAGCAATGAAAGCTTGGCTAATAAAATTATGCGTGGCGCCTGAATCAAACAGTACTATAGCGGGATGCTGGTGGAGTTGGAACATACCCGCAAGGATTGGTTCGCCCTCCGGCATGTCCTAAATGGCAAGCTGGTGGACGGTGCCGGGCCTAGGGCTTGCCCGCCGCGCATTAGTAGGGTTCCGGGGTTGATTCCTCCCCGGAAACTGCGGTGCCACTCCGCCGCCTTGCCTCTCCAGGCAACTGCTCGCGAAATGTCCTGGACGACCACACTTGTAACATGTGGCCGCTGCTGGTGTAGTACTTGGGGGACGAAAGCTCGGCATGTGTTGCTGAGGTGCAAACGCACGCAGCATCGCCCGCTGCTGCTGTTGTTGTTGCGGTGGTACTGGCAGTGCCGGCCGGAATGCCGGTGAAGAGTACGGCCGACTGCGGAACGGCATCGACCGCAGTGGTGGTTGCCAGCGTGGACCTGATGGTGGGCGATTCACCATCCGAAACTTCTGAGAAGGACCGCCTCCTTCTCCGCTGCTTTGCGGCGCGCTTCGCTTTCGCTCCGCCGCCGCTAACTCCTTGCCGGAGTCCTCCTGAACAATCGCAGCATCAATGATGTCGTTGAGGCTGCCGCGATTGAACATCGCCAACTTGTCCTTCAGGAGCGGGTTAAGCCCCTGGTAGAAGTGGTCCCGCCGCTTCTCGTCAGTATCTGCGTGATATGACGCGTAAAGCGCGAGATCGTTGAACGCCCTGGAATATTCCAGCGCGTTCCTGCTCCATTGCTGCAGGTGCAGGAACTCCTGCGTCTTCCTCTTCATTAAACCTGGCGGTAGAATTCAGTTTAGGGTTAAGCCCTGGCGGTATGTGATAGGCCCTGAAGGCCGTCCGGAACTCCGCCCAGGTCATAACTCGGTCGGTGGGCTGTGAAGCACAGAAGTTGGCCCACCACGCGCTTGCGGATCCTTGGAGCTGCTGGACCGCGAACTGAGTCTTGCGCTGCTCGCTTATCTGGAGCAGCCCGAACTTCATCTCTATTGCGCGGAGCCAGTTGTCCGCGTCAAGAGGTTCATCCGCCCTTGAGAATACAGGGGGATGAGTCGCCAGGAAGTTGGAGTAGGAGCTCTGTTGACGCTCCTCACGGTCTTGACATCTCCGTGGGCGAGACGTATTGGCAATAAGAGTTTGCAGCAACTCCGTGTACTGCTGATGTGAACCCGCCATTGCCGCGACGATGTCGGCCAATGTAACCGTTGGCAGTGGCGGTG
Organism: Neostapfia colusana; assembly: GCA_030760725.1. Taxonomy (NCBI): domain Eukaryota; kingdom Viridiplantae; phylum Streptophyta; class Magnoliopsida; order Poales; family Poaceae; genus Neostapfia; species Neostapfia colusana. Next base: position 32,120,446 of record JASWHV010000009.1, on the reverse strand, counting down.
GCGGTGTTTGCTGTTGCTGTTGCTGCTGCTGTCCCGAGGAGTCCTCGGGAGGCTGTTGGGAGGTCTCTCCCCCTTGACTAGTACCCCCAATGTCCGGGTTGGCACGAGTACACGTCATTCTGAAATTCAAAACAGCAGCAATTAGCACATGTCTTACTTAAAAATTTCCATATGCAACAGTAGGTATTGAAGTGACACATGAATAATTTGCACAACATTCACATATATTGATAAAGCATAAACTTTATACAAGATACATTATTCTCGGGTCTCCGAGAAGTCGTGCTCATGTCGTCACTACCTATACATACGCTACCGTCTACACGACATGCCACCGATTACAAAATTTGGGCTACACTACCCTAGCTTCCCTACATGGCAACTGTAACCCCCTACTCGGAGTAGAACTCGACCTCCTGTGGGTCGTCCTCCTCCGGTACCTCTGCTGGTGGCTCTGGATCTACCACCTCTTCTCCCATCTCGGGTTCTCCCATTGCTGGAAGGCCCAAGACCACCGGTACGCCTAACAACGGAGGTACGAGGTCCTGCAATGCATGCACCTCGTCCATGGCTTGGTTGTAGTCCTCTTCCCAGCCTTGATCTTCCTCAATAGCGTCGTCCCGCTCTTGAGTAAGTTCCTCGTTCTGCTGGGTCAGATTCTTTACCAGTTCTTGCAATGCCGCGATGTCGACACGGCTCTTCTTCTTTGCCTTCTTCAGACGACGCAACTGATTGTGTTGTTCATTCAGTCGCTTGATCGTCGGAAGGAGCACATTGCGGAGTGCACTGTGAGCACTCTCGAAATGGTCCTTACGGCTCGTGCTCTCCTTGAGCTTTGTGGCGAGATGCTCCGTATGAACAGCTTGGCTGTCCATCACGGTGTTTCCCGCCCTCATCTGGAGGCTGAGATTTGCCTCCGCGGGGTTGTACCTTGGGCAACTCGGGTCCGTTGCCTCCAGGTACCTCTCTTCCCACACATGCTGAGCTCATCCCTCCACCAGAACGAGCGTGTATGGAGTGCCCTCCATAGCCTGCACGTGTAGTTGGCAGAAACGTGACATGGTGTCACGGGCTGCCACTTGCCACATCCCTTCCGGTTGTCTACCTCTCACCGTGACGGTGAACGGCACCCAACCGGGTGGCGTAGGTCCTGCAGGGACTTCGACATAGATCGTCCACGTCTTATTCCCCTCTTCGCCTTCTTCCTTGGCGAAGTACTGCGGCATCTGGTTGTACCCGAAATATTAGAGCATTTGCCACAATGCTTCCGGGTAGCCGCTCCGGTGAGAACAGTGGGACACCACACACCCGTTCTCCAACTGTTTATCTGCTGTCATCTGTAAAAATATATTTGAGAAATGTCAAATATTTATTTAAACAGTAAACCATTGAGTTATAAAATAAAACATGTCATTGAACTCATAAAACTTGGAAACCTAGTTCAAATTTTAAACAAATTTGACTGCTGCTCTGCTGTGCCCATGACAGCCTTGACCCGTTTCCATTTCAACCTGATTTAGGCCATGTTAAAGCAAAACCAATTCTGGAGCTCAAAATCAACGTTAAAGCTAACTTCAATAGATTTCCAGAAAGTATTTGCTTGGCCTAAGATCTGTCCTGGTACAAAAGTTATGAGATGTCAAAGTTAGCAGAATTTTTTGGAGAAATCTGGACAGCACCTCCCTGCTTTAGGTACTGATTTAATCCAAGAATCCCAGTTAATTCTGTCCCTAATCTGACAAAACTTTCTGTTACAAAGTTGTAACCCATCTCATAAGCTTTCCAGAACTACCTCATTTTTCTATTTTTGTATTTTTTTTCAGCAGGAAGTTATGCTTAATTTACAGAGAGTTTACAGAGAGTGTTTGCTCTGCCCTGTTTTCTGGACAGTCTCAACTCTACTGCATTTTTCGATTGGTTAAGGGATGAAACACCTCTGGACCTTAATAGAAAAGTTGTAAAGCTTTTCCAAAGATTTCCAGAAATGTGTCATATGACCCCCAACCTCGAAAGAACTCAACCTCTAACCTCTGATTAACTTCAGCCTTGATTCGGCTGAAAACAGAGTGTTCTGTCCTTAACAACCTATAAGTTGAAAACTTGTTAACTTTGAATATCCTGTTCAAGGGAAGGAGATACATCAAGTTTTACTACTTTAGATCAAAATCTTCGTGTTTTAAATGAAGTTGTTCATTTAGTTGGGTGTGACGTCGATGCGTCACCAGATTATGTCGGTACTACGTCCTCACAAAGGAAAAACCTATACCGGACTTAGCCGGCTTCGTTATTTCAGTGGCACTAAACGTCACTCGCACACGGATGCTACACGTCTACCATTTCGTGGTTAGGCTACCTGCAGAAACTCTAGCAATCATCAGACTCGGCTGCACAACGAGCCCGGAATCCATATAGTTAGTACAACCGGCCGTCATCACTCGCCCGGATGTTCTCAAGCCAAAAATGCCTTGAGTTATGTGTTCATGTTTCAGACCACGCGACGGGGTCTCCCAAGTTGCACCACGCACGCAAGGGACAGACGTTGCTCGAATACCCCAAACGACATGAAGAGTCGTAGAGGATATCAAAGCGGGTCGGGTTACCTGCCACCCGTGGGGCTCCACCCTTCAGCTTGTGCGCACTGGTGGACAGTGCTTACGTGCAGCCCCCAAGATATACACGTCCTGAGATGCATGATTTTCCGACATAATCAAATAGGTTAATATGCAACTTTGTATATGCTAATAACATCCTTATACGGGCTACTAACTCGTTCCTCACTGGATTTTTGAAAAAGATGACCTCTGTAGTGCGTTAAACCTCAAGCGAGCTCTGATACCAGCGCTGACACGACCCCACGGTCTTGTCGAGCAAGGATCACACTGAGGGGTGCTGCGTTGCACAGCACCGGATAACACACATCAAAGGTACAAAGCGGAAGCAAAATTTTGTTACATAAACAAGTTTATGAACATGTTTACATCAAAATAGTTCCAGTCTACACTCACGGGCGTAGACTACGCATCAAGTCCACGTTCAGCCCTTGAACGTGTCCTTGCTAGCACACACGCACACTAACTCTGCAGCGTGCACGACTCCCACTCGACGGGGTTCCCCTCCTGGGGTTCCGTCTCCTCTTCGGGAGTCCTTTCCTCATAGAACACTGGAAAAGCTTCAAACACAAGCAGTGAGCACGAAGGCTCAGCATGTCTGACCCGTCTCACCTAAACATGGAACTTCTACATGAGGGGTAATGGGTTACATGAGGTAAAAATCATTTGCAAGGACTCGCCTAATTAGTAGAACCTTATTTTCAGGTTTTAGCAGCAGGTTGTGGAGAACCTTACACTAAGGCACATGAGAGAGCCGCAATCAAACAAGAAACGCATTTCTCTCATGTACTTTGCCCAAAGTTGAAAAGAACTTTAGTTAGCTCTAAGCTATAACAAACCATTAACAAGCAAAGTCCATCTGTCAATCAGCAGTATTTTAACATGTAACTAGCCTGTTCATTCTACGTCATGGTACAGTGAACAAGTGGTACTCACTGACCGCGAGGGACGGCGATTATAATCGATTTACACCTGCAGGGTTCCCTGAACAACCCGTCACGTACGCCCGTACTCGATGTTGCCTACAACAACCATCACGGACGGCGTACGCGACTACCTTTCACCCGTTAGCCAAATGTTGAACCGGTCCAATCGTCCCGAGCAAGAGGTCTCTGCACGCGCATCTCAGTGCCGCCAGCCGATTTACACCTCGAGCTCTCAACCTACCCTCTGAACGACCAGCTATGCCTCAACACCCAGCTACCCGAGTTACATCAGTTTCCCGGTTCCCATATAGCCGGTAGGTCTTCGGTACTGCTCTAGCTTGTTCAACAGGCCCGCACACGGCTCGGTCCTCAATCGACACAAGCGGAGCTACAGCACACGGGCCCCAAAGTCCTGCTGCCCTTACCCTCCGCTTGGTCTCATTTTCTTGCCATGTGTTTCATGTGCTAACACTACCCGAGTCGAGTGCCTCTAGCCTATTCTCGCGAGTAGTTCCAACTACTCGACTTGTACCGAATCCTACACTATCTTAGCATTGCAGTATCTAACGGGGTATGCAAATCCTAAACCCAACCCATGGTTTTCTTGGTTATGCAATTGGGTTTCCAAACAAGACTCTAATGCAAAGAATCATAATACTCAAGTAAGTGCTCAAAACAATAAAAATTTGTAAAACGGTTAATGCAAACCAGAGCTTGCCTTGCTGCTCTTGGTCGTAGGCTAGCTGTTCCTCCGGAGTAACGAAGTCTAGGACTTCGGGTTCCTCCTCGACCTTAGCGACTACATGATAGCAGAAGTACATGTATCAATTTAAATGCATTTGTATTAAGTTTGAACTTGTGAAGCTTATAAATCACACTAGACAGACCCAATGACTATGAAACTTTTACTGTGGCTTGGTTACAACCTAAACAGAGACTTGGTCAAGTTTTAGTTGCAGCAAAGCTCATTTGAGCCCTCCACAATTAATTATGCACTTGATCTTAATTGAAGGCTTTTAGGGTGTTCTAAGGATTTTCATGAAACAAACTATGACTTTCTGAAAACTAGATTTTCAGAGGATTCTAATGGAGTTGGTCTCACTTAATTTGAAGGTTCCTAGCTAGAGTTATGAGCTAAACATTTTCAGAGAAAATTCTGAAAATGTTTCTGAACATTTTCTATTTTCTCTGGAACAGTTTAACTAATCACACCATTAGGTGGATCAAATGAGCTCAAATGGATCTGAAATTTTTATGGTAGTTCAGGGATATTTTGATGAAAATCCCAGCAAAATTTCAGGATTTTCCTCCAAAAGATTCTCCAGTTAAAATTCCAAACATTTTAAATTTTGAGGAATTAATTCTGGAGAAATAAGGATTTTCATGAGGTGAAACTTGATTTGCTGGAAAGTTCTCAGAGTGCTGAATCCAACAAAATTTGGTTCAATCGATTTGGAGCTTTCTAGCCAAAGTTATGAGGATTTGAAGTTTGAAGGAAATCTGAAAATCGGGGAAAAGTTTAAACTCGCGAGTGGGCCCCGGGGACACGCGTCGCACGCCGAGGCGACAGCACACCGCGGCCCACAAGGATTTTGCACGCCAGCACACCCGATCCCAGCCACACCGCGATCCCGATTTAAAATATCCGTCGCTGACAGCTGGGGTCCACCCCCTTCTTCAACCTCGCGACGCCCGCGCTCTGCCGCCGGGGGACTTCGCCGGAGAGCTCGCCGCCGGCTTCTGTACAGCTCCAAACTTCACGATCCTGGCCGCCCCTGCCTACTTTCACTCGGGGAACAGGATTCTGGGGTCAGCTCGTCATGACAACGGCCGGTGCATGGTCGGCGACGAGCCGCCACCTCGGAAAGACTTCGGCCATGTCGGCTGACTTCCCTAGCACCTCAACTACTCGAGCAACCGGTCGGGAAGCATCAGTGGACCTCAGGGAAGGTGGACATGAGCTTGAGGCAGCTCGGGGAAGACCCGAAGTAGGTCCTCACCGTGCGCCCGATGACTCCCATTTGTTTCGCATTGGTAAACCTCGAATTACGCCGGGTACAGAGGTTCTCCGGCCAAGGGTTGTGAAGGCAACTTGTGCGTCACTGTGTCTAGTTTGTGTGAGAGCGGATTGAGGCCCTCTAATCCTTTCTAGAGTACGAATTCGACGGAATCGCACCCGAAGGTCGTTCTGCACACAGAAAGGGGAAAACTGGAAATTCGCCGCCGGTGAGCAATCGCTCGGGCTGTGGCTCGGGGGTGAGCAGCACCGGTCACCAGCGCGTCCAAGGGTGCCTTGGCTCGGGCGTGACAACGCCCAGGTTGGGCTGTCCACGCATAGCCGATATCAATCGGTTTCAGCTGAGTTTTAGCAGCGGGGAGGAAGGAGAAGAGTTCCTAGTACCTTGCCGTAGCTCGAGAGGGGATGGGAAGGCTGTGATCGGCGCTCTCCGATCGATTCTGAGCTGCGGAAAGTGTTTTCCGGCGCTGAGTTCTTGCGGGGGAAGAAACGGATGAGGCTTCGGCCGAGAAGGGGGGAAGGTGCCTTAAGAAGGCTCTGAACCGCCTCACGCCCGCGCGTGGCCAAGCAGCTGCTGGCGCGGCGGCTCCCCTCGGTGGCGACCGCAGCGGCGGCTCGGCTAACCGAGTGAGAAAGTCTCAGTCGGTTTGATTTGGAGTAGTGGCTGACATGTGGGTCCCACTTCCAATTTTAACCTCTGAAATTTACTCCTAATCACTGTTGTAAACAGTGAGCCCTATAATACCCCTGGTAATTCAAATTATTCACCCATGAGCCATTTGAATTGATCAAAGTTCAATTGGGTTTGGTTTGAATGAATTTCAGCACAAGTTCAGTTTTGAATTCAAATAAAGTTTGAATTTCCCCCACTTAGCTCATGTCAAGATCAACTCTAAATGGAGTGAGAATTGGTGTGTGGGCTCACAAAAATGTGCTGAATAAGAATATGCCTCCCACTTTTGAATTCATGGGATAGTTTGAATTTGAATATGGTTTCAAACTGTCCTCTTTCTAGCTATACCCAAAAGGACCTTAAAAAGGTTTTGAATTTGGGTGAAACTTGGCATGGACATCCTTAGCAATGTGTAGGAGTTTTCATATGTCCAGCCCCTCTATATCACATGTGGGAAATACCCCTTTTGCAATGTGTGAGTTTGTTCTCTAATGAGCATGTTGATGGTGGTTACTTGCTCTTCATTTGTGTTCATCATCTTTCCTCAAATGAGGTGTGTGGTGTGGTGATGAACACTTCAATTATGTGTCAAAAACTGAGGCCCTTACAGTTCATGAGTCATTTCTTCAGAGGGAAGAGGTTATTAGGTTTAGTATGGTGTCGATGCACCATAAGAAGCATGTCGGTCCTACGTAGCCTCGCCAAAAGAAAATCCTAACCAGATTATACCGGCATATTCGTACATGAGGTGGCACTAAAGCGGTCACTCGTAAACGTGTACTATTCGTACTATGGTTTCGTGGTTAATCCTGCATAAGTCACACTCAATCGTCAGCTCCGGCTGCACACCAAACCCGGTATCCATACAGTTCTTAGACCCGTCCGTCATCACTCGCACAGGTGTTCTCAAGCCAAACATGCCTTGAGCTACGTGTTCACGTTACTAACCACATGACGGAATTTCCCAAATTGCACCACGCACGCCCGGGACAGACGTTGCTCGAATACCCCAAACGACATGAAGAGTCGTAGAGGATATTAAAGCGGGTCGGGTTACCTGCCACCCGTGGGGCTCCACCCTTCAGCTTGTGCGCACTGGTGGACAGCGCTTACGTGCACCCCCCAAGACATAACTCGTCCTGAGATGCACGATTTTCCGACATAACAAATAAGTTAGTTTGCCACCTTTATATGACGCTAATAATAATCCTTATGTGGGCCTAGTACCGTATCCTCACCGTAACCTAAATTTTTGTCGTAATATCTTCCTTATTCCCTGCGCTATTACCAATGCGGCTCTAATACCAGCTGAGACGGGCTGGGTACCGACTGAGACAGGGCTCAGCTCATGATACCACTTGTCACAGTTCTGAGACTGGCCACTCGCCCTGGAATCGCATTGGGTGGTGCCGTGTTGTGCGGCACCCAACAGCACACATACGAGGAACAATGTATTACATAAAACAATAACGGAAGCTTACAAATTTTTCTTTGTAATTAATTTACATCAAATAGCTACAGCGGAAGTCTATAACAACTCACGTCGAATAACTAAGAGCACTCGAGATGAAGTCCAGCCCGTGGACTCCTCTCGCTAGAACACGAAGACAACAGCAGCGGCTAGATTCTCCATGTGTTACATGACTCGGAAATCTCCGAGTCTCACTGGACAACCTTCTTCTTAGCATCAATGTTAACCTGCAAAACCACTTATATAGCAAGCGTGCACACATAGGCTCAGCAAGACTGATCCGTCTCTCCTAAACAAGAAACTCTACATGCACGGCGGTTCACAATTAGGATAGCTAGATTTGCGTAAAGGACTCGCCTAGAGTTGATCCTTAACTTTCAGATTTTAAGCCTCATTGTACAGACCTTGAACTTAACAGCATCGCAACTCCAAAATCAAACAAGAAACACTTTGTTGCGATGCTCCTTGCACAAGGCGAAAGTAAAGTTTAATGAGCCTATCTCTAATTCAATCATGGTTGCAATACAAGTTATATCACAGCCTTATCCAGTTCAAAGATATCCAGTTCCAGTTGTTACTACGTCAATACGCAGTGGGCAAGTATGCTCATATAACCGCGAGCGACGGTGATTCGAATCAGTACACGCCCAGACTACACGACACGTACACCCGTACTCCGAGTTGCCAGCAGCAACCTCGACTGATGTTGTACGCGGCCACCTTTCCCAAGATCTTCCACATTGGACGCAGTCCAACTGCCCCGAGTATGCAAGCTCCCTCAAGGTACATACCCGCAGTTGTATGTTCTTAAGCGGGTTACCTCCTGCTACCCTGACGCTGAAAGCCTAAGGCAGTTGGAAAAGTTCCACTATGGATCTCCCAAGGTACATCGGTTTTCCTGGTCCCATATAGCCAGTATGCGCCCGGTACACAACTCAAACTTGTCCAATAGGGCCAAGCACGGACGGGCCTTAACCGACACAGGCAGGGCTATGCACGCACGGTCCGCAACCTGCTGCAACTAAACCTCCCTGCCCGGTCTCCATTTCTTATGTGTGAACTTTCCTCATCTTTTCTATTTTGGACCCGCTCCGAATAAACCAGCCCTAAACTCGCGAGTAGATTCCAACTACTCGACTTCTACCGGACCTTTCCTACTAACATTAGCGTAGCCAAATCCACTCAGGTAGGTTCTATTCTACCCTTTCTCTCTTAGGTATTTCTGGTCATGCAAGTGGGGTTTTCAATATCAACTAGACTTAATGCAATCAATGATGCAAAGCTATGATCTCTAAAAATGGAAATGCTTTATAAAACTGTTCAAATGCAAACCAGAGCTTGCCTGTTTTGCAGGTGGCTAAGATTACAATCAGTTAGTGACGATCACTTGGAGCTTGATTACTTGCTTTTCCTTCCTCCTTGATCTTCACTTTAAGTCCTTCTCACGTTCTTCACGTAGATGCTACACGATATGATCATGCATATGTATTTAATTGAAAAGCTTTTGCTAATAAGATCTAATGACAGTTTTAAAACTGGAACTCTGTTTAAGAATTTAAAATGACACTGGTGCTAGTGGTTTGGGTTGGGTTTAAACATTATGATCAAATGTTAAGTGCTTTTCCCACTTAAGTGTTGATCACCTTAAGAGGTTACACATGACAGTGGTGATCCAGAGCTCCAATGGAGCTGAGAATTTTCATGTGAGTCCCTTGTCACAAGAAAGTACTCTGGACCAAAATTTAGCACTTTTCATAGAGTGGTTTATTCAGAACAATTCTCTAAGTGTTTAAACAAAGATGAATTAATTCTGAGGTCACACCCATGTTCATGTCAAACTTAGTGAACTACAATTTCAATTACAGTTCATAGAGCTTGCATGAATTTTCCTAGGATTTGTGGAGCTAAGAATTGTCCAGAACTGAATTTACAAGTTTTGGCAATTCTCTGAAAATGTTTCTGTATTCAATTGAACACAGCAACTTACAATCTGAATTACCCTGATCAAATCAACTCCAAATGAGCTGGAACGTTTACAGGAGTCTAATAACACCCTAAAGAATATTCTGGCAAAATTTTAGGATTTTTGGATAAACCAAACTCCCTCTAAAATTCTTTTGTTGAAAAGCTTTAAAATATTTTCCAGAATTAAATAAAGACTTTCGTACATATTGGGTTGCATATTTGGATAGAGTTTGTCAATCTGAATCTAACCCAATTTGAATCACTAAATTTGGAGGCTCCTAGCAAAAGTTATGCTCTTCTAAAGTTTGGAGGAAAATCTGAAATTTGAATAAATCCGGGAAAAAGTTTAAACTGACGGTGGGACCAGGGTACACGTGTCTGCTGCCGAGAGAGTGCCACACGGGGTCACAGGGTTGTTTCCCGCGCTGTCACAGTCGATCCAGCGCCACGGAGTATCCGGCGCCTCTCTCCTGAGTCGCTGACAGGTGGGCCCGATGAGGTCATCTTCAACCACTCGCTCCCGCGCTTCTGCGCCGCCGGGCTCGCCGGAGTTCGCCGGTTTTCGTCGCTCCGGCCAACTTCCGAGCTGTTACTTGCCGCCAGGCCCTTATTTAACCCGAGGAACACGATGGAATGAGTTCTATGGACCGGCGAAGCGCCTAACCCATCCTGCATCGGTGCAGCGGCTCTAAGGGAGTCCGGCGACGTCGTCCCGATGCTTTAGCCCGCCAAAAGCTCCCTGGAAAGGCTCTACAGCACCAGTGGAGGTTGGCAAAACTAGGCATGGCCGCACATGGGCTTGGGAATGACTCCTACCTAGTGTTCATTGAGTGCCCGACGGTTTCTACCAAAACCGTCGTTAGAAAGATCGAACATACGTCGTGCAGAGCGTGTTTATAGCTAGGTTCCAAAAGGGAAGTTGTTGCTAAGCAAGGCTACTTTTTGTGAGTGAAATTTGCAGTGCTCTAAACAATCATAGCGCGATAATGTAACAGACTCTTACCCGCACCTCGGTTTGAGCCGGCCGGAGGGAAATCTTGAAATTCGTCGGCAAGACGCAAGGACAAGCTCTGTGCTTTGGATGGAAGCTGCAGGAAGATCTCGCGCGTCCCACAGTGGCCTTGCTTGGTTGTGACACGCTCTGGAGGAGGCTGTCCACGAGAGCGCCTTCTCTCGGTTGTGTGACGGCCGCCGCCGAAGCTGGGTTATCTCATTGTGGAGAGCACGAACTCCCTCGGTGAGGGCACGAGGAGGTCATGGGAAGGACGGTGGTGTTGTTTGGCCGATCTGCTGAGGCTCGCACGCGAGCTGTTGGGGCGACTGATCGATCAAGAGCTCGGCGGTTGTCCCGGTTGGTTTCTCGCGTGGGGAGAGCAAGACAGCGTCGATGCTTCAGTAAAGAGGGCGAGAGGGAGCGCGGCAGTAGATAACGACCCCCCCAGTAGCTCTCCAGCGTGAACGAAATCCAGCAGGAGGTGGCTGCCGGCTGAACCTCGGTGTCGATCGTAGAGAAGTCGGTTCTGCCGTTGCTTCGCGTGGGAGGAAAGCAAACAGAGACCGTGTGCTGAAGATCTTTAGCAATTGTTCAGTTCCCTCAATGACATGTGGGTCCCACTGCTCAGTCTCCCTTATCCCTCTCCAAAATATCCCCCAAACTTTGCACACCCCCTAATTTGGACCCAAGGAATTCAAATATGAAATCTGATTTTCATTTTGGCTGGTGCAAATGAGATTTGTAGAACAACAGTTTGAAATTCATAGTGTTGCTCTCATTTGAATTTTGAGTTGAACAAGTTTGTTCCCAATCTGACTTTAGTTTTCCCACACATATGGGAACTTCCCATCTTGGTTTTAGACCCCCTTTGGGTTCCAAGTTTTCAAACAAATATTTGAACTTGTGTGAAGAAAACCCTCATGTGTGTTATCACATGTGAAAAAGTTTTAACAAGTCCCAAATTTCATACATATGAAACCAACTTTTGCAAACAAGTGTTTCTTTGTATTCACATTTTTGGGACCTTTACAGATCGCCGATCGGAAAGCTCGAAATTAGCCGCTAACACGGGGTTTCTATCTAGGGTTGTGAAGGGGATCGGATCGCCGTCGAGTCTAGATCATTTGTGCACGATTTGGTGAACTCTAAGTGCGAATTAAGCATGAATTTTAGAGATCTTTACCAGAGGGTCCGTGGTCGTGCTCCGGAAGAAAAACTTCGAATTCGGCCGCTAGGGGTCACCGTTTGAGCTGAGCTCCGGGGAGAGGCACCATGGCGGTACAGTGCACCTCTGAGCGTCGTTGCTTGAGCGTGAAACCCACGGTGGTGAGCTGCCCACGTGAGCTGGCTCGTCAGTTACTCTCGGCCTGCAACAACAATCCTTGTTCTAGGGTGGAGAGCACGGGGAGCTTGTAGGGAAATACGGATGCGCTACTCTAGCAATTCGACCGTATCACCCAGGAAACATGCGAGTAAGAAGGTCATGGATCGTTACCACTAGACGCGCGGCGCAGCGGATCGTAGATGCGCGTCGTAGCCGATCAGCGCAGCAGTAACAGCAGCGCCTCCACGGAGTCCACACGTACAGGGAGGAACGTCGTGCGTCGGTGTGCTAGCACCGTGCGCGCGGCAGGGGTTTCGGCGGCTGACCTGTGAGGGGCGGCGGCTGGGACTGCTATCTGGTGGAGTCCTCTGTCCCTAACCCTACCCCTCATATTTATAGGCGCGCTAATGGGCTTTTAGGTCACAGGCCCATTAGTACCCTAATTTCATATGGATCAAATATCCATCAGGCCTTTATCCGAATTGTTATGATTGCCTCTTGGGCATATCACTAACAATCTCCCACTTGCACTAGAGACAATCATATAGCCAAGTTTTTCAATATTCCATCTCCTTAAGTGTGTGACCCGTTAGGTTCATGTACAGTCGGTTATGAATGAAAACCGTTTTCAAACACAAGTCAGTAGAGGTACCTAGCAGGACATACTGACTCCCGAATGTACATAAAGATCATATCGGCTGAACCTAGATACATTCACATGCTAATTCCTTTGCCACACGATATCAGTCAAGCTCAAGGCGAGATACGTGCCATCCTTGTGATAGCTCGACCATTCACTCGATCAAATAGTGGATTCAATCTATGACTAACTTTTAGTCATAATGATTAACTCTTCAATCATTTTGGCATAGCCATTCACTTTCAATCCAACTATCTCGAGGGGCCCAGAGATATCTCTCCTGTTATTTAGGAGGGGCAAATCTCATCTTGATCCGCACACATCTCATTCCATGCTTCATCATGCACCTGAAGACTATTTTTATGACCACCCAGTTACGGAGTAGCGTTTGATAGTTTCAAAGTGCACAACTACACATAGTGAGAAACAATGGCGATCTCAGGTCAAAGAATCTAGCAGGTGTATCACTCAAGACCAACTGATGGCACATATGTAAATAACAATCCCAACAGTGTCTCGGAATGGGTCTATCCAACACCATGTTCACTAACATGTGTTCACATTATTAATTTGATATCTCCATATCTATGATCCGTGAAACGTGATCATCAATTAATACATGTGCTAGTTTGCGTACTATCATTATCTCATATAATGATGTAGACTAGGGATCATTTTTAGTAACATTATAATTAACAAAGAGTCTCACGAACAAGTCACATACTTGATGATCAATGTGAATAATAGTTACTCAAATAGTACATAAACATAGCTATGACACATGTATCCCACTACACACTAGGATCACTGATGTAAGTATCTAATACCCATAGATCTCGTGTGCGTCTCATGCTTTGATTGTGGAAGAGGCTTTGTCAACGGATCTGCCATATTCAAATCCATATGCACCTTGCATATATTCACATCACCTCGGTCGATAATCTCTCGAATCAGATGATAGCGTCGTAGTATATGTTTGGATCTTTTGTGTGATCTAGGCTCCTTTGCCTGTGCAATGGCTCCATTATTGTCGCAATAGAGATCCACAGGTCCGGACGCACTAGGAACAACACCCAACTCAGAAACAAATTTTCTGATCCAAACAGCTTCCTTGGCAGCTTCAGAAGCTGCAATATACTCCGCCTCCGTCATTGAATTTGCTACTGTGTCTTGCTTGGAACTTTTCCAGCTCACTGCCCCTCCATTGAGGCAGAACACAAAACCGAATTACGATCTAGAGTCATCCTTGTCTGTTTGGAAGCTAGCATCGGTGTAACCTCTTACAACGAGCTCTTCTTCACCTCCAAACACTAGGAATACATTCTTAGTTCTTCTCAAGTACTTAAGAATGTTTTTGACAACTGTCCAATGAGCCTCACCATAATCTGATTGATACCTGCTCGTAACACTTAGAGCATAGGATACATCTAGGCGTGTACACAACATGGCATACATGATAGATCCAATAGCCGAAGCATAAGGAATCGCTCTCATCCTCTTTTGCTCATCAGGCGTCGAAGGACACTGACTTTTGCTTAGAGTGATGCCATGTGACATTGGCAAGAAACCTTTCTTAGAATCTTGCATATTGAACCGATTCAATATCTTGTCAATATATGTGTCTTGGCTTAATCCAATTAACCTTTTAGATCTATCTCTATAGATCTTTATGCCCAAAATGTACGCTGCCTCTCCTAAATCCTTCATTGAGAAACTTTTCCTTAATGAGGATTTAACAACATCTAGTACTGGAATGTCATTTCCGATCAACAATATGTCATCTACATATAGGACCAGAAATATAAGTGCGCTCCCACTAACCTTCTTGTAAATACAAGGTTCTTCTACGTTCTTGATGAAACCAAACCCTTTGACCACTTCATCAAAACGTAGATTCCAACTCCGAGATGCTTGCTTCAATCCATAGATGGACTTTTGAAGTTTGCATATTTTTCTAGCATTTTTAGGATCGACAAAACCCTCAGGTTGTGTCATGTACACATCCTCAGTCAGACTCCCATTAAGAAAGGCTGTTTTGACATCCATCTGCCATATTTCATAATCAAAATATGCAGCAATTGCTAGGAGAATCCGAACAGACTTTAGCATAGCGACGGGCGAAAATGTTTCATCGTAATCAACACCTTGAATTTGTTTGAAACCTTTCGCCACCAATCGTGCTTTATAGATGTGAACTTTTCCATCCATATCAGTCTTTTTCTTGAAAATCCATTTGCAATCGATCGGCCTCACACCATCGATTGGATCAACCAAGTTCCAAACTTGATTCTCATGCATGGATTCTATTTCGGATTCCATGGCTCCAAGCCATTTCTCAGATTCGGGTCCCATTGTTGCTTCAGTGTAGGTCACAGGCTCATTATTGTCCAACAATACCATGTCCTGTGGTTCCGTGGTTAGGAGTGTCAACTTTTCAGTTGCACGACGTACTCTTGTAGACCTTCGTGGGGCTGATGTTTCATGAAGTGGTTGTACAACATCTTGTACATCCTGTATAGGATTAGAGGGTGCCGAAACATTTTCAGATATTTCTTGAATTTCTTCAAGATGCACCTTGCTCCCACTAACTCCTTTTGAGAGAAACTCTTTCTCCAAGAAGACACCATTGCGAGCAGTAAACACTTTACCCTCCGTTTTATTATAAAAATAATATCCTTTGCTTTCCCTAGGATATCCCACAAAGAAGCATTTGTCTGATTTGGGAGTAAGTTTGTCTGACGTCAAACGTTTGACATAAGCATCGCATCACCAAACTTTGAGGAAAGACAATCCGGGACGTTTCCCGGTCCACATCTCATATGGTGTCTTCTCAACAGACTTAGTTGGGACTCTGTTTAGTGTAAACGCAGCAGTTTCAAGAGCATAACCCCAAAAGGATAGTGGAAGATCAGTCTGGCTCATCATCGACCTAACCATGTCTAACAAGGTTCGGTTCCTCCACTCGGACACCCCATTCCATTGGGGCGTTCCAGGTGGAGTCAACTGTGGAACAATTCCACATTGTTTTAAATGATCCTAAAATTCATGGCTCAAATATTCACCCCCACGATCAGATCGTAGAAGTTTAATTGTCTTGCCCAACTGATTTTGTACTTCATTCTGAAATTCTTTGAACTTTTCAAAAGATTCAGACTTGTGCCTTATTAGATAGACATATCCATATCTACTAAAGTCATCGGTAAAAGTAATGAAATACTGAAAACCACCTCTAGCTACCAAACTCATTGGTCCACATACATCAGTATGTATTAGTCCCAACAAGTCACTTGCCCTCTCACTTTGACCAGTGAAGGGTGCTTTGGTCATCTTCCCAAGCAAACAAGACTCGCATGTGTCAAGTTATTCAAAATCAAATGAACTTAACAAACCATCTTTATGGAGTTTCTCAATGCGTTTCTCATTTATATGACCTAAGCGACAATGCCAAATAAAAGTGGGATTTAGATCATTTCGTCGAGCCCTTTTTGTATTAATGTTATAAACTGTTTTATCCTCAAGATCAAGAACATATAATCCATTCACTAATGGACATTGAGCATATAAAATATTATTATAATAAATAGAACAACATTTGTTCTTTATTATAATCTCATAACCATTAACTTCTTCCAAACATGAAGAAGATATAATGTTCTTGCTCAAAGAAGGAATGCAATAATAATTATTTAATTCCAAAACTAATCCTGAGGGTAATGACAAGTGATAAGTTCCGACAGCTATGACAGCAACCTTTGCTCCATTGCCGACCCGAACATCCAACTTGCCTTTTGCAAATCTTCTTGTCTAACTTAGACCCTGCAACAATTTGCAAGTGTGAATCATTGATCCAGTATCAAATACCCATGATTCACTAGAAGATGTAGCAATATTGATTTCTATAACATTTATACCTGAAGTGGAAGTCTCACTCCCTTTCTTCTTCTTATCCTCCAAGTACTTCTTGCAGTTCCTAGACCAATGCCCCTTAGCATGACAGTGGAAGCATTCATCATTAGGAGAAGGGCCTGATTTGCCCTTTGGCTTTGAGCTTGAAGACTCATTGGGAACCTTTCCCTTGCCTTTAGGATGCATCACACGCTTCCTCTTTTTATTCTCCTTTTGAACCATCATCACATGAGTGGTGTTTTTCTTAATGCTTTCCTCGGCTGTTTTAAGCATCCCATGCAATTCAGCCAATGTTTTCTCCATGCCATTCATTTGATAATTCAATATAAATGGCTCATAGCTCGGTGGGAGTAACTGGAGAATAACGTCAATAGCCTGGTCATCCTTGAGTTCAGAACCAAGTTTGTCCAAAGTCTCAATGTAACCAATCATCTTGATTACATGGGGACTGACCGGGCTACCTTCTGCCAGCTTGCATGAGAACAAGGACTTTGAGATGTTGTACCTCTCAGCCCTTGCTTGGTTCTCAAACATTCCACGTAGTCCCTGAATCATAGAATAAGCATCTGCATGCTCATATTGTTTCTGTAGATCAGGGGACATTGTGGCAAGCATGAGGCAGCTTGCATTAAGCGCATCATCGCAGTGCTTATCATAAGTCCTGCGAGTTGCGGCATTTGCATCATCGGGGAGGTCATTGGGGTATGGTTGCTCAAGAACATACTCAATTTTCTCTTGCCTGAGAACAATTCTCAGGTTGCGGTACCAATCAATAAAGTTAGCTCCATTGAGCTTTTCTTTCTCAAGCACAGATCGCAAATTGAAACCGGAATTGTTACTAGCAGACATGATCTACAATAGAAAATAAATATGCAAGGTTTTAGCACTATGTTATGTACCAATCTTTTATTAACAGTTTAATAAAAGACACCACCACTATATGAGCATCGTCCTCCCTCTAACGACATATAGTGGTCCAAGATCCATATTCACTAATTTCTAGTGAGCTTTGGCTTCACTGCTAGAAAATTAGTGACATAGGTAAACAACCATTGTTACTCATATCTCTATATGATTCTTGTTTGTTGGGTGACATCCAATGCCCCGGCCCCAACACTATGCCATAAAGCCCAATACCGTTTTGATAGCTTTGTTGAGTAAACAAATACTATGCATGTGAATGTCCAACATTCACCCTATTCATTATGATAGATGACGGTATTTTGCTTTGGCAAACCTACCATACAACGATCAAAACAACATAGGTGCAGCTATAGGTAAACGGCATCAAATACTCAACTTTTCCGAGGGAAGCTATTCTATCATGACAAAACATCCACCATATGAAAAACATGAAAAGAAAAGTAAAACATCACAGGCATACGATCATATCATATATGTGAACAGTATGGCTTTTAGGATCATAGTGGTCTCCATCACCATGGTTCCATCATGATCTACACCGCCATGTCTCCCTTCTTATGGTGATCACCATCGCCATCATGCTTGAGGTTTCTCAATGAATATAAAAGACGCTAATACATCTAATAGCTATCAAATAAATTACATGAGAGATAAGGCATCACAGGGCGACACACAGGTCGTTATACAAATATGTGACAACCTCAACCCGGTTGTGTTAAATTTGCAACACGCAAGCTGCACGAATTTTGCACACAGATTATCACATCATATTTAGGCCATACCATTCACATCATTCCCTGCAAAAAACAAGTTAAGCGTAGAACGATGTCTATCGCGAAACAACTTAATGATGTCCCTGAACACCAAACGGAATTACATAGATCGCATCTATGAAATCACTGAAAATCTCATCGAATTGATCAGATCAACCCGAATCTGAGCCATTCAGAATGCCTCAATTTTCATTGTGACTGGTTATCCACGAGAAGATCGCGACACATGACCGTGATCTGTTGGCTCAATCTGTTAGCTATGTACACTATTAGTCCCGATGGTGATTCCAGCCGGTAGGGACAGGTTGCGCACACAGCAGAGAAGGAGAACGAACTAATCCTTTAGTCATATGATGGCAATCTACTCTAACCAATTCCAAACCCCAAAAGCCTAACTATAAAAATTCATCATATGAACTTGTCTGCAGTAGATCGCATTTAAGATCCAGACCAAAAACTACGCAAGTCGGCCCTGGTACCACTGTAGGGAAATAGGGATGCGCTACTTTAGCAATTCGACCGTATCACCCAGGAAACATGCGAGTAAGAAGGTCATGGATCGTTACCACTAGACGCGCAGCGCAGCGGATCGTAGATGCGCGTCGTAGCCGATCAGCGCAGCAGTAACAGCAGCGCCTCCACGGAGTCCACACGTACAGGGAGGAACGCCGTGCGTCGGTGTGCTAGCACCGTGCGCGCGGCAGGGGTTTCGGCGGCTGACCTGTGAGGGGCGGCGGCTGGGACTGCTATCTGGTGGAGTCCACTGTCCCTAACCCTACCCCTCATATTTATAGGCGCGCTAATGGGCTTTTAGGTCACAGGCCCATTAGTACCCTAATTTCATATGGATCAAATATCCATCAGGCCTTTATCCGAATTGTTATAATTGCCTCTTGGGCATATCACCAACAGAGCTGCAGTCTGTTGCGCTGAGGGGGTGAAGGGCGATCAGGCCCTGCCGTTTTAGGGTTCAGACGGTGCTGTGCGCTGGTGATGCACGCGCTCCCGGTTGGAACCGAGGTGGCGGCGAGCTCAATGCTTGTCGGGCGCGAGGAGGAGAGGCGAAACGCAATTAGCTCGGTTCCGAGAAGAAGGATCACGCCGAGGGCAGCGAGGCTGATAAGCTGGTCGCCAGCATGAGGGGGGTGAGGCGGTGGCTTCGGCGGTAGCTTCGGTGGCGCCCTGTGAGTTGATCCGAGCTCGTGTCTGACCCGAGAGCAAAGACTTATGTGCTAAGTTTCCCTCTTCTCCATGACAATTGGGCCCCACCAAGTTCCTCTCTTAAATATCTCCAGATTTTTGGCACATTGCAAACTTCAGCTATGAGGGACTCAAATTCAAAAGTCATTTGGCAATTTGACAAGTTGTGCCTCAGTTTCAAATTTGAATTCAAATTTTGATGAAATTTACAAGTCCCTTTGATATACATATGAAAGCACCTCCAAATTTGCTCAAGCTTTGCCTTCCTCATAATTTGGACCTGTTGAATTCAAATATGTCATCTGATTTTTGAGTTGGCCATTGCAAATACAACTTCTTAAACAACAGTTTGAATTTCCTTTTTGGAAATGGCCTTCTTCTCTTTGAAGTGAACCCTTTTGTTCAAACTGAATTTGAAGCCCTATTGCACATGCCAACACTTATATGATTAAACAAGAGTTTTTGCAAGTCCCATTTCTTGGATTTAAACTCAACTTTATTCACAGCTCAAGTTTCCCATTTACAAGTTTTTGGGACTTTTACAATACATGCCAACGGGTGAAGGCCAAACATCAAAGACCCGCTGGATTATTGCAGCCATTGAAAATACCCGAGTGGAAGTGGAAAGACATTAGTATGGATTTCATAGTCAGATTGCCACGAACTCAGTCCGGCTACGACTCTATTTTGGTTATCATGGACCGATTGACGAAAACAGCCCACTTCCTTCCTGTGAGAACCAAGTACACCGTCGCACAACTAGCCGAGCTGTATATGGAGCAAATCGTGTGTCGTCATGGAGTTCCGAAGATGATAGTTTCAGATCGAGGTTCTCAATTTACCTCTAGGTTCAGGAAGAAGCTGCATGAAGCCATGGGTACGCGATTGAATTTCAGCTCCGCATATCACCCGCAAACTGACAGGCAAACTGAGAGGACAAATCAAATTTTGGAAGACATGTTGAGAGCTTGCGCCTTGAAGCATGGGCGTAGTTGGGATACGAGCTTGCCATATACTGAATTCTCATACTACAACAGCTACCAAGCCAGCTTGAAGATATCACCTTTCGAGGCATTGTATGGTAGACGGTATAGAACACCGCTGTTCTGGAATGAGACCGGAGAAAGCCAAGTATTCGGACCCGATGTGCTGCAAGACGCTGAAAAGCAAGTCCAAATGATACGCGAAAACTTGAAGGCCACTCAGTCACGATAAAAGGGTTATGCAGACAATAAGCGAAGAAGATTGGCCTTCAAAGTTGGAGACTTCGTGTAGTTAAGGTGTCGCCTATCAGAGACCAATGACGGTTCAATGTCAAAGGCAAGTTAGCACCTCGGTACATCGGGCCATTCAAGATTTTGGGCAAGCAAGGAGAGGTAGCCTATCAACTAGAACTGCCAACGCA
The DNA here is from genome assembly GCA_030760725.1 of Neostapfia colusana. Classification (NCBI taxonomy): domain Eukaryota; kingdom Viridiplantae; phylum Streptophyta; class Magnoliopsida; order Poales; family Poaceae; genus Neostapfia; species Neostapfia colusana. The sequence goes on along the minus strand of JASWHV010000009.1, from coordinate 32,099,619 downwards.
CCTCTCCGACGTGCACGACGTGTTTCATGTATCTCAGCTCAAGAAATGCCTAAGAGTACCAGAAGAACAAGTACCCATGGATGAGCTAGAGCTTCAAGAGGACCTGACCTATGCAGAACACCCCATCAAAATCTTAGATGTAAAGGAAAGGATCACGAGGAATAAAGTGATCCGTTGGCACAAGGTATAATGGAGCCATCACATAGAAGCAGAGACTACATGGAAACGTGAGGAAGATCTCAAGGCGGAATTCCCCCATCTTTTCTCCACTCTATCGAATCTTGAGGGTGAGATTCATTTTAAGGGGTTAGGTTTGTAACAACATCAATTTCACTACCATGCATTGCATACATTTTTCATGTAGAGAAGCATTTAAAAAGAAAAAGAAATGAAGAAAGGAATATATAAGCTACTAAAATGATAAAAGGAAATAGAAATGGAAAATAATGAAAATAAAATATCCAAATTGAGCCACCCCAAATTTTCCCCAAATTTCACCCTCCCCAATCTTTCCATTTTTTCCAATTTTCCTGGTTTTTGTGGGGGACACCCGCCGTCAAACGATGGACGCCCCGCCAGGACCTCGTCGAGTGGTGCCGTGATATGCGGCACCCAATAGCACACGAGTCGAGAAAACACATCACATTACACAAATCATTTGCGGAAGCGTACAAGAGTATTTTACAAATACTTATTTAAAAATAAGCTACAGGGGAAGACTATAACTCTCACGAATCATTTCTAAATTAGCAACAAAGAAAGAGTCCAGCCCGTGGACGTTTCTTCCTAGCAACACGAAGACAAACCGCAGCGGCGAGGATGCTCCTTGAGTAACCACTCGGAGTTTTCCGAGTCTCATCGGCATCCCTTCATAAGCATGAAGTCCATCCTGCAAAACAACTCGGATAGTATCCATGAGAATAACGCTCAGCAAGTCTTAACCGACAACCCTAGGCATGGACCTCTACGTGCAAGGAGGTGTAAGATAGGAAAAAGGACTTTGCAATAAGGACACGCCTTAATGTTGATCCTTACTTTCAGTTTTATAGCAACAGTTTAATGAGCCTTAGGAAGCCCTCACATCAGAACTCCACAATCAAACAAGAAACACTTTCCTCCGATGTGGTGATGCCCAAAGTGGAAGATAAATTTAGTCAGCTCTATAACTACAGCATACAAGGTTTCAAGGCATTAATAGTTCAATACAGCATATTCAGTTGGCTTATTTCACTTCTTACTACGTCACAGCGCAGTGAACAAGCGGGTACTCAAATAACCGCGAGGGACGGTGATTGCAATCAAGACACACCCGGATAACACGTTGCATACACCCACTTTCAGAAGCGTGATTCCACACCCCTTCCTACTGTGTTGTATGTAACAACCTTTCAAAGGCAACCCAAATGCCAAACCGGTCCATCCGTAACGGGCAGGAGGTCCCCACGTGGAGCGTGACTGTGCCCACCGGCAGATTTACACCTTGCTACCCTCAACCCACTCCTATTTACGGTTGGGTAAGCCTCGGCACCCAGGTTAACCAGTTACATCAGTTTCCTAGTTCCCATATGCCAGTATGCATCCGGTACTGTTCGATACTTGTCCAGCAGGGCCGCACACGGTCGGTCCTCAACCGACACCAACAGGGCTACGCATGTGAGACCTCTGCTCACTGCATCCTACCCACCTGCTGGGTCTCATTTTCACAACTCAAGCCATTTTCTACCTTTTCTCATTCTGTGTGATATGTACTATCTCACGAGTAGCTTCCAACCACCAGACTTCTACCGAGATCCTAAACATTAGCATGTTATTCTCTACTCGTCGAGTTTGTAAACTATCCAACCCTTTATAGGAATTAAAAAGGCTATGCAAGTGGGGTTTCAATCACCCTAACTCTAATGCATACATTTCAATATAGACATAAGTGATACAAATGAAAAGCTTTATAAAGGGTACTTAAGTGCAAACCAGGGCTTGCCTGTTTTGCAGGGTAGTCGTACATAAGCAGTTAGTGATCCATTCTAATCAACCCTTGATTCTCCGGAGTCTGATCCACTTCAATGAATCGCTCCTTCGAATCCCCTTCGTTGTGATTCCTATTGAATTGCATATGCAGAAGTTTTATAGGATGCAATGGAAAGAAGTTAAGACTTGATTTCATAGGAACAGAGTGTGGGGAACCCTTCCGGGATCCACACTCCAGGATACATATTGGGTGGTGCCGTGAGATGCGGCACCCAACAGCATACACGAAAAGAACAGTAAAGTACAAAGTCTTTTATTTCTCAAGATAGTGTCATTTACAAAATAATGTACCACGAAGGTACACGCAGCGGAATATACATACACACTTACTCTCGGTCCTAACTAAGCAAAAGAGAAGACGTCCAGCCCGTGGATGCTTCTTACTAGCTTCCACAAAGATGAGTGCAGCGGCAGGGTTTCCGGTGAGTCGCTGATGGCTCACCGAACAACCATCTTCATAGCAAATTTTACAACCTGCAAAATACTAACAATGCAACCGTGAGCACGATGGCTCAGCAAGACTTAACCGACACTCCTAACCATGAAACTCTACGTGCAGGGATTACTAACATAGGAAAGGTATGATGCAATAAGGACACACCTAAATATTGATCCTTACTTTCAGGTTTATAGCAGCAGATTATTATGCCTTAGGCAGCCCTCACATCAGAAGTCCACAATCAAACAAGAAACGCTTTCCTCCGATGTGGTGATGCCCAAAGAGGAAAATAAACTTTGTGAGCTCTACAACTATAGCATACATGGTTGGCAATATAATGAATTTAAGAACTTCACATCAGCAATGATTCATTTCACCTCATCTGGAAATAATTACTACGTCACAACTCAGTGAACAAGTGGTACTCATATAACGGCGAGGGACGGTGATTGCAATCAGGACACACCCGGAATACATGACACCTACACCCGCCTCGAAAGACTCATACAAGAGCTCTTTATTACGTTGTATGTAGCAACCTTTCACACGTCACTCTAATACCGAACCAGTTCCGCTGACCCATCAGAAGGGCCACTACACAGAACACGTCGAAGTTGCTCCGCTAGTGGGTTTACACCTCTGACACCAACCCCCAAAGGACGGCCGTATAAGTTTCGACACGAGAGTACCCGAGTTACATCAGTTTCCTGGACCCCATAATTCCAGTATGCATCTAGTACTGTTCAAACTTGCTCAGCAGGGCGGCATACACATCGGTCCTTAACCGACACAAATAGAGCTATAGCTACACAGGCCCAACGTCCTTCTGCTCCTACTCTCTGATCGGTCTCATTTTCCATTCTAGAACTTTCATTCTCTAGAATCATACCCCGCTGAACCGACATCCTAAACTCGCGAGTAGCTTCCAACTACCCGACTTGTACCGGATCCTATACAACTTAAGCCTAGACGAAGCTACATGAAGGCAACCTGTTCTACCCTTTAACTCCAAGGGTTTGTGGGTCATGCATTTGGAGTATCAATCACCTTGACCTAATGCACAATACATACTAGACCCATAAAAGTGATACAAAGAAAAATGTAAGTAAAAAGCTGTTAAATGCAAACCGGGGCTTGCCTTATGTTGCCGAAGGTTTATTTCTAATTTTAAGTCAGTAGCTTGCGATGAGTAAGGCTTCAAGTTTCTGTTCTGAGTCGAATGCCTCGTCGAGCTCCTTCGTCGTTTTTCCTACCGATATGAACATGCACAGTTTTATGTTGTGAGTATAAGAATTATAAAACAAATGTGTGTTATGACTTAAGAATGATTTAAACCAACTAAGACTCGAGATTTGGGTTTTGGTAATGCGTTGGACAGAGAAAGAATCATTTTGGATCAATGGAGGTCTCTGGAATAAAGTTCAAAGAAATAGCGATTGGACATAGTTGGCAGAAAACTGGAGAAGATGATCTCAACTTGCTCTGAAATTTTTACAGTGGTCCACAGGTCATACAGAGGTATGGCTTGCAAAATTTCAGACAAAGTTGATGGAAGATGTGGCCTAGGGAATTTTCTTACTATTTGGCTTCTCTGAAATCCTACGGCAATTAGTGTCTTGTCATGCTCCAAATTTGGTTTTTCAGAAACTTGAGAGTCTCATGAGTACATAGGTCTTGGTTTCACTATTTTTGGAGCTTCCTACACAGAGATATGGATTTTCCAAACTTGGTTAAAAGTTTGAAAATGTCTCTGTTCCTTTTCCCATTTTTCAGAGACATAGAGGATTCAAACAATATTTGGCCAAGCAAATGAAGTCCAATGCCGCTGAAAATTTTACTGGAGTTCAAGGATTTTTGGAAGAATGTCCTGCCCAAATTTGGGAATTTACCAATAAACAGAACTCTTGTCAAAATTCCAAAAAATGTCCTTAAATGAATTAATGAGCCAAATACAGGGATTTTCATAAATATTGGGATGCACCTCTGGATAGTACTATTTGAGAGGAATCCAACAAAATTTATTTCACAATTTTTGGACACTCCTACACAAAGTTATGGCTTTCCAAAGTTTGAACCGAAATGGGAAAATCTAGAAAATGTTTCAATGCCGACAGTCGGTCCCACTCGTCATCCCTAAACTTCAGCATCGCGCCAAACAGAGCAGCGGCGGCTCCCTCCGGCGAGGTCGTCGGAAAGGAACTTCCCAGCCACCTCCGGACCCCCTGCTGGCTCCCCCCCCCCATTTTCCCCCATGCTGAACACGTTGGTGAGGTCACCGGCGGCTGAAACTTGCCGGAAAACAGGGCGCACCGGCAACAGCAAACCCTAGGGCTCCGGCGAGGTCTTGCACGGTGAATTCTCCACCAAAGGGTCGGTTCTTGGGCTCTAAAGCACCAGGGGATCGTATAGAAGGCCGACATGAAGTCTAAACAAGTCAGGGAGAGCTCCAAACCTATCGGCACCGTGCGCCCGATATGGTTCAGCGGTATACCCTTGAAAAGAACTCGGATTCCTCGCTCTACACTCAATTTCTCATTCTAAAATCAATGGAGGAGGTGTGCTAGGCAGTTAGGATCCTGTGTGTGAAGTTTGAAACACAACAAACACGATTTGAGGATGAATTTTGCAATTCCTTACCTCAAGGTCAGTTTCTGCCGCCCAGGAGAAAATCTTAAAATTCTCCCTCTGTGACCAATGGCTAGGGCTGAGCTTCGGAGGTGAGCAACTGGACTTGTAGGTGCACCGATGGGGTGGCTTGCTTGGGTGTGATCACTCCTGGTTTGGGCTGGCCACGGCGACCAGTTTGGTTTTTCGGCGTTTACCCGAGAGCTGCAGAATCTTTGCTGTTTTCCGGTGCCAACGAGCGCGGGACCTTGGGGGAAAGTTGCTAGCTGGCTAGAGCACCCTTGGGCGGAGCTTTTTGCTGTGTGGAGCTCAGGCAACGGAGCTACGGTGGAAGGCCATTGATCGGAAGAAGCATAGGCGGCTGTGAGCTACTGTTTTTGGTTCTTGCTCGAGGAAACCACCGAGAGGCACGAGCTAGGGAAGCAAAGTCGTGTGTGGCTTCAGAGTGGAGGATAAGAGCCGGGGAAACCACGCAAGGGAGCAGGAGGTGGCTTCCACGGGGGCTTGGCTGCAGCTCGGTTGCTGCTGCAGCCACTTGGTGAGTTTGAGTGCAACCGATCAACAAATACTTTGGGTGCAAGTTTCCTCCTTTCAATGACAATTGGGCCCCACTGCTCTTCCCTCTCCAAATATCTCCAATTTTTGGCACAGTGCAACTTCAGCCATGAGGAATTCAAACTCAAAAGCCATTTGGCAAATTGATAAGTTTTTATCTCAATTTCAAATTTGAATTTAAATTTCAATGAAATTCACAAGTCTCTTTCATATACATATCAAAGCACCTCCAAATTAATTTGCTTTCCTCATAATTTGGACCTGAAGAATCCAATTATAGATTCTAACTTTTAATTTGGTGGCTGCAAAGCGGAGATTTACAACCACAGTTTGCATCCTTTATTTAAAAATGACCACCTTTGCATTTCAATGATCATTTGAACTCAAAGGGGGCTTGAATTCATGTGCTTGCTTATGACCATCTTCATATGTTTAGAAAAGTTTTTGCATGTCCCATTTCTTGGATTTAAACTCAACTTTATTCATCACCAAAATTTTCCATTTACATGTTTTGGGACTTTTACATTCCCCCCCCCCTTAAAAAGAATCTCGTCCCGAGATTCATGATTAAGAACACTGCAGGGAGGACGACTATCGAACATAAGCCTCTAATAGCTCTGGATGATTGCGTTGTAAATACTCCTCGCTTTCCCATGTAGCTTTGTCGGATGTGTGATTTTCCCATAGCACCTTGAAAAATGGCAGTGTCCGGTTTCTGGTCTCACGAGTCTTTTCATCAATTATCCAGGTTGGACGCTCAACATAAGTAAGGTCTGGCTTTAAATCTGCTGCTCCTTCCGTGAGAATCTCCGTTGGAACTTTCAAACACTTCCGCAACTGAGATATGTGGAAGACGTTATGAACTCCGGTTGAGGCTGACGGTAACTCCAAACGGTATGCCACGGGTCCACATCTTTCAATGATGACGAAGGGACCAATAAAACTCGGAGCTAATTTTCCTTTTACTCCGAATCGGTGAGCGCCCTTCATAGGAGATACGCAGAGATATACGTGGTCTCCAACTTGAAATTCCAGAGGACGACGTATTTTATCCGCATAGATTTATTTGTCTGGACTGAGCGGCTTTATGATTTGCTTGAATAAGCCTTACCCGCTCTTCTGCTTCATTTACGAGATCAATCCTGTAAATAACTCTCTCGTCCGATTCACACCAGTTCAAGGGTGTGCGGCACTTCCGGCCGTAGAGGGCTTCATAAGGTGCCATTTTTATGCTCGTTTGATAACCGTTGTTATACGAGAACTTCCCCAACGGTAAGTGATCATCCCAGCTCTTACCGTGGTGGATGGCACATGCTCTTAGCATATCTTCCAGTATTCGATTGACCCTCTCAGTTTGCCCATCGGTTTGAGGGTGATATGCGGAGCTTCTAAGCAATTTGGTTCCCAGAGATGCATGCAGTTGTTACCAGAAACGAGAAACAAACAGTGCACCACGATCTGAAACTATTGTTCTTGGAACTCCATGCTGACATAAGATTCGTTCAATGTATAACTCCGCATATTTCTTGGCGTTGAATCAAACATTCACCGGTATGAAGTGTGCTGACTTGGTTAACCGGTCAACGATTACCCAAACTGAATCATGCTTCCGAGATGTGAGCGGCAGTCCGACAATAAAATCCATACATCTTCCCACTTCCATGCCGGAATATGATGGCGCTGCAGCAAACCGGGTTTATTCATGTGATCTGCTTTCACCCTTCGACACGTATCGCACTCGGATACGTATTTAGCTATTTCCTGCTTCATCCGTATCCACCAAAACTTGTTTCTCAAATCTTGGTACATCTTGTTGATTCCTGGATGAATGGAAAATTTTGATAGATGAGCTTTGTCTAATATTTTCTTACGAAGCTTCATGTCCCTCGGTACGACTATACGGTCCTTGAACCATAGCGTACCATTCTCATCTTTCCGGAAGCACTTAGCTTCTCCTTTTGTCTATTTTCTTGCGGATATGGGCCATGCCCTTATCTTTCTTTTGAGCCTCTACAATTTCATCACGAATTGTAGGAATGAGGGCAAGATTAAATAGCGACCCATAAGGATCCAAGCGCAGGCTCGGTTCTACTTCTTCCATTGCAGCCATGGTTAGGTTATGAATACGTGATTTCTGACTAAGTGCGTCGGCAACCACATTTGCTTTTCCAGGATGGTAATGAATCTCCAGTTAATAATCCTTGATTAACTGTAACCATCTTCGTTGCCTCATATTTAATTCCTTTTGTGTGAAGATGTACTTTAAACTCGTGTGGTCGGTGTAGAGGTGGACTAAGTTTCCAAGCAAATGGTGCCTCCACATCTTTAGAGTAAGAACCACAGCAGCTAGCTCAAGATCATGTGTCGGATAATTCTGCTCATGATTCCGAAGCTGTCTGGATCCATATGCGACCACTCGCCCTTCTTGCATAAGCACGCAGCCAAGGCCGATGCCGGATGCATCACAATACACATCAAAAGCCTTAGTTGTATCGGGCTGCGCCAACACCAGGGCTGTTTGTGAGGTGCTTTACCAATGCTTTGAACGACTTTTCACATGCTTCACTCCACACATATTTGTTGCCCTTCTTCAAAAGTTTCGTCATCGGTTTAGAGACTTTGGAGAAATTCGGAATGAATCTCCGGTAGTAACCCGCTAAACCGAGAAAACTACGGACTTTATGGACTGATTTCGGTGAACTCCAATTCAGCACTTGGACAATTTTGCTCGGATCAACTGTGATGCCCTCCGCAGAAATAATGTGCCCAAGAAATGGCACTTGGTTGATCCAGCACGCACACTTGTTGAATTTTGCATACAGTTTGTGATCCCGTAGGTGTTGGAGCACAATATGCAGATGTTCGGCGTGTTCTTCCTCCGACTTAGAATAAACCAAGATATCGTCGATGAAGACCACGACGAACTTGTCTAGCTCCGGCATGAAGACTGAATTCATCAAGTACATAAAATGAGCCGGAGCATTAGTGAGTCCGAATGACATGACGAGATACTCATATAATCCGTATCTCGTCGAGAATGCCGTCCTGGGTATGTCTTCCGCCCGGAGTTTTATCTGGTGATACCCGGACCAAAGATCCATCTTCGAGAAAACCTTAGCACCCACTAATTGATCAAAAAGCATATCGATACGTGGTAGTGGATACTTGTTCTTGATAGTTACGGCATTGAGGGGACTATAGTCCAAACATAACCTCAGAGTCTCGTCCTTTTCCTTGACGAACAGCACGGAGGATCCCCACGGTGATGAACTGGGTCGAATGAAGCCTTTGCTTAGCAAATCATTCAGCTTCTCTTTCAGCTCCGCAAGTTCCTTTGGTGCCATTTTATAAGGCCTCTGAGATATGGGTGTGGTTCCCGGTGCTAGTTCAATTTTGAACTCCACTTCACGATCGGGCGGCATGCCTGGTAGATCATCGGGAAACATGTCCAGATATTCCTGGACCACTGGAATGTCCTCCAGTTTCTTAGCTTCAACGGTGTGGATAGCAGTGACTTCTGGTGCAACATTTCTCAGAATCAACGTGTGTTGCCCATGCTTCTTTGAATTCAGCTGCACTGTTCATGAACTAATATCAAAGATAGCTTGGTGATGTGTCAACCAAGCCATTCCCAAGATTATGTCAATCGGCAAGCCTTCCAGGATGATAAGAGTAGTAGGATATATCCGCCCATCCAAACATATAGGCGCTCGAGCTACAATCCTGCCCGCTGTCCTACTACCTCCCGGTGAATTAATCTGATAAGATGTGGCCAAGGTGGTTGATGGTACTTGGTGCTTAACCACATAATCTTTGCTGATAAAATCATGTGTAGCACCCGAGTCGAACAACACGAGCATGGGCTGATCACGTAGGCTGAACATGCCCGCCAACACTGGTTCTCCTACGGGAACGTCTTCTACTGCCATATATATAGTTTATGTTTCCCACTTTCAGTGATGTTCTCCTTGACGAACCATAGAATTTCTTTGCAGCTTGAGATGACATGTGACTGCTGCTTTGCTGGGTCACTTGACCCTCCTGAGAAATATGCTCTACATCGCAACGAGTACCGTACGATGCGAGCTCAGGACCTTCATAATATGAAAGTGCTTGATATTCTTGTACAGCTTGTTGAAGTGGGGGTGCACAACTACTCATTTGCTGCTGTTGCAGCAGTGGCTGAACCTCCATGGGTGAATATGGACAGTATTGTGGCGGACCGGAATCCGCTCATCCAGGATCGCAGAGGGTGGTGCCGCGCGATGCGACACCCGACAGCACACATCATAAGAACACAATATATTACATGGGAAAAACAACTGAACTGTACAAAGTAGTACAAACTCCAGTTACAAAATATTATTTATCTTACACAGAAGAAGTCTACACTATACAACTCACGCCCGCCTACGTAGCAAAAGTCGGATGCCCAGCCCTAGGGCAACCCACACTAGCTGCACTCTTCAGCTCAGCGCGGCGTGTACGGCTCCCACTCAGCCGTGGTCCCCGACGGAGGGTAACCCTCCCCGGTGGACTCGTACTCCGAGTCTGTGGGTGGCTCCTCACCTGAAAAACACTTAAGCAGCAACCGTGAGCACGAAGGCTCAACAAGGCTTAACCGACTCACCTAAGCATGAAACTCTACAAGAGGTGTACCATGACATAGGATAGCAATGTTGCATCAAATGGACACGCCTACAAGTTTATCCTTAGTTCATATTTTAGCAACAAGTTAACAGTTCAGGAAGCTGAAGTTTAGTAAGCAATATTTGGTGGCAAACATGTAGCAATACAATGTTATATCATATCAGCAGTATTGAATCACCATATTTCATACATTAGTCTATGTCACGACTCAGGGACCAAGTGGTACTCTTCACCGCGAGGGACGGCGAATCGACTCGATATACACCTGCAGGGAAACCCAAAGAGCACGTCACGTACGCCCACCCGTGGAGCTGCACAGCACGCTCACTCGATGTCGTACGGGACAACCTTTCACTCAACAGCCCAAACGTCGAACCGGTCGCACCTAAACGAGCAGGAGGTTCCCCACACAGAGCATCTCTCTATGCCCGTTGGCAGATTCCACCTTGCTTCCCTCAACCTACACCTATAAATCGGTGTGCTCTGCCTCGACGCCCGGAGGTTTAGGCTACATCGGTTTATCGGGGCCCATATATCCGATATGCCTTCGGTACGTTCAAACTTGATCAGCGTGGGCCACACACGGATCGGTCGTCAATCGACACGGACAGGGCTGCGCACACAAGACTCCCTCTTGCTGCGCCCTAGCCCCTGCCTAGTCTCATTTTCATTACTAATGTGATCTCACATCACTCAACCGAACCCGTGTGTCCCAAGCCTATCTCGCGAGTAGATTCCAACTACTCGACTTGTACCGAAGCCCTATGAATCTTTAAGCATAGCCTATCTACTTGAGGTCTTAGACGCTACCCTCACTCTTATGGAAAATTTCTGGTCATGCAAGTGGGGTTCCATCCATCCTATACCTAATGCACATTCACACTTCATATGACACATGTAAACAAAGTAAAACTTATAAAAGGTTAATGCAAACCGGAGCTTGCCTTGTTGCTGCTGGTCAGTAGTTAGCTCTTCTTCCGGAAGGAGGAAGTCCAGCACTTCCGGAGTCTCTTCTTCAGTCACTACACGTTTTATGAAATATGACATGTAAATTTAAATGTAATGTGTAAACTTGAATACTTAACTACTAATAACTCTAGCCAGCCCTCCCCTTTGGTTCTGAAATTTTTATTGTGGCTTGGTAGGGTCCTAACCAGAGTCCTGACCAAGTTTCATTTGAAACAAAGTTCCTTTGAGCTTTGTACAATTAAAAGCCCCTTTGGTCAATATTTGAGCCTCTAAGTAATTCCAGGGGTTTTCATGGCTCCAACCATTACTCTCTGGAAACTAGAGTTTAGGATGGTTCTAATGGAGTTGGTTTCATGTCATTTGAAGAATTCTACAGAAAGTTATGCCCTACTTAATTAAGATTTAAGAAAAAATCTGAAAAATGTTTCTGTACATTTTTCTATTTTCTCAGGGCAGTTCTCTTAATCACCCCATTAGGGTAACTAAATGAACTTGGATGAGTCTGAAAATTTTACTGGGATTCAGGGATTTTCCAATGAACCTCTCAGCCAAATTTCAGAATTTTTCATAAAGTAGTTCTCCAGATAAAATTCCCAAAATTTTAAATTTTAGGGATTTAATTCTGGAAAACTATTCACTTTCATGAGCTGAATTTGATATTGCTGGAAAGTACTCAGAATTCTGAGTTCAGCAAAATTTGGTTCATCGAATTTGGAGTTTCCTAGCCAAAGTTCTATTCATTTGAAGTTTGAACTAAAACTGGAAATTCGAATAAAATTTAAACTCTGCGGGCGGGGTCCCCCGGCTACGTGTCAGCTTCTCAGCTAACCCACACCGGAGCCCGCAGAATCACCCGCGCAGCCACACGGAATCCCGGTGCCGCAGCAAATCCCGAGCGCTCTCAGCCGCGACTGACACGCGGGGCCCGCAAGGCTTCTTCCACCTCGCGCTCCCGTGGCTCCCCGCCGCCGAGCTCGCCGGAGCTCTCGCCGGAGAGGGGTTCCGGCCCTCGGAGCTTGCTGATTCTCGCCGCCTGTGCCTAACTCGACTCGGAGAACACGCTGGTGCCCTCACCGGAGCTTGACAACGGCCGGAACAGGGCTCCTGACGGCAACAGCGGCCGGAAGCTCACCGGCGACGTCGAACTCGGCGTTCCCTACACCTTTTCTGATGCTGTTTGCTCGGGGAGCTCCGCTGACACCCGCTGATCACGGATATGGGCACCGATCTCTGTGGAAACAGCTGCGACTACGACCTCACCGGTGACCTAGACCGGAAATCGGCGCCGATGCAAAAAGCTCTAAGAACATCGCCCCTACTCGATGAAACTCGATGATTTCTGATCCCATAGACGCGTGGGCGAGTCTAGATCATATCTTTAGCTTGGCCTAAGGAGTGGTGGCTTACTTGCTCCGAATTTCTGGATTTGTCATGGTTTGGTTCTAAACAACCCGACGCGCTAATCCCTCAAATACTTTGCCGAACGTGCGAGAGAGAGAGCGAGGTCGGTACGGTTGTGATCAGTACCTCGAGGCGGTTCTTTCTTGTATTACTCGCCGGGCACGAGAGCGCCTGTGCTGGCCAGATGCCGGCGATCAGTGAGGTCGGCGTTTCTGTGCTCGCGCGGAACCAAAAAAGAAGCTCGGTCGGGGGGGGGGGGGGGTTCTTGTTTGGGAAACAGGAGGAAGGGCGGCGTGGCTGTGCACTGGCCTTTGAGCCCCGGTTTTGGCACCGTGAGGTGGCCGTCTGCTGCCTCGGTGGCTCGCCGCCGCTCCCCTGCCTTCCGTGCGAAGCCGAGACCCGCTGCAACAACCGACTGAATACTCGTGTGTGCAGCTGACATGTGGGCCTCCCCTTTTCTTCTTTTTCCAAATTTCTTTTCTGGTTTTTGCTAATTATCCCACCAGCTACTCACAATTTAATGTGATACTTAGCCCCCAAGTTTTGGTTCAAATTTAAGTTCTCCAATTTGAAATTTGGTTGGGCCAATTTGCTTCATATTTGAACTGAATTTCAAATTCAGTTTTGAATTATTGCAAATTTGGCTCCCGGCAAGATTAACTCCAATGGGGATGAAATTTGGTGGGCTAGCTCAGAAAAATGTGCTGAGTTTGAATATGAAGCTAACTTTTGAATTTGAGTAATGAAAGTTTCTGCAATTTGAATTTACATTCAAATTGGCCTTCTTTTCAAATACCTCAAAAAGTGGCTCAAAAAGTGTTGGATTTGCATGAAACTTGGCTTGAACCCTCCCAAGACTTTTTAAGTTATAGGGGTGAGCTCAACCTCTCATGTTCATGTGTACAAATCCCATTTTGTGAAAACAAAGGCTTTCCCCCCTAATCACTCTTTTGATGGAGGTTACTTGCTCTTCCCACTTTTTCACCATCTATCCACAACAAGAACTGTGGTGTTGTGAGGTGATGAAAAATTTTGCAAGTCCCTTTTCATGGGCTTTTACATCCCTCCCCCCTTAAAAGAATCTCGTCCTGAGATTACAAAAGAAGATATAGCGATGTAATAGGGACTTACCCGAGTTGAGACGTCATGAACTCCGGGTAATTTGAGTGAAGGAATTCCTCGCTCTCCCACGTCGCTTCTTCGGCGGTGTGGTTGCTCCAGAGTATCTTGTAGAACCACAATGTTCTTCTGCGCGTGGCTCGGGCTTTCTCATCAAGAATTGCCACCGGATATTCAGCATATGTCAAATCCGGTTTCAGCTCGCCGATGTCTTCGGTAGGAACAGCAGCCGTATGCTTCAAACATTTTCGCAGTTGCGAAACATGGAAAACATCATGGACACCAGCAAGGGACGCCAGTAACTCCAATCAATACGCCGCTGGTCCACACTTCTCGGTGATAACGTAGGTCCAATAAAACGGGGAGCGAGCTTCCCCTTCACACCGAACCGGTGCACGCCCTTCATCGGAGACACGCGGAGGTACACGTGTTCACCGATGTAGAAGTGCAACGGTCTACGCCTCTTATCAGCGTAGCTCTTCTGCCGGGATTGAGCGGCCTTCAAATTGGCTTGAATTGTCCGAACGCGCTCTTCGGCGTCATTCACCACATCAACCCCGAATGTGACCCTTTCACCGGACTCGCACCAGTTTAATGGGGTGCGGCATTTATGACCGTAAAGAGCTTCGTAGGGTGCCATCTTGATACTCGCCTGATAGCCATTGTTGTACGAGAATTCCGCCAATGGTAGATGATCATCCCAGTTCCTACCATGGTGGATGGCACGTGCTCTCAACATGTCTTCCAAAACTTGATTCACCCTCTCTGTCTGGCCATCTGTCTGAGGGTGGTAGCGGAGCTTCTAATCAGTTTAGTACCCAAAGCAGCATGCAACTGGTCCCAAAAGCGAGATACAAACAATGCACCTCGGTCTGAGACTATGGTCTTGGGTACGCCATGCAAACATAGGATCCTGGCGATATATAACCCCGCATATCTGTTGGCATAGAAATGTGTATGCACGGGGATGAAGTGAGCTGACTTGGTTAGTCGGTCAACGATCACCCAAATGGAATCATGTTTGTTGGATGTTAAGGGTAATCCCACAATGAAATCCATGCTCACATCTTCCTAGTTCCATGCTGGAATTTGGTTGCAGCAGCCCTTATTTCCTCATATGATCAGCCTTCACTCGTCTACACGTATCACACTCGGATACCTACTTCGCTACCTCCCGCTTCATCCGTGTCCACCAAAATTTCTTTTTCAAATCTTGGTACATTTTGTTGCTTCCCGGATGAATGGAGTATTTAGACAAGTGGGCTTCGTCGAGGATCTCATTCCTCAGCTCCATATCCCGGGGTACGACTATGCGGTCATTGAACCACAGCGTCCCCTCATCATCTTTCCGGAAACACTTGATCTCTCCATTGTCTATCCGTCTCCGGAGATGTGCCATGCCTTTATCCGTCTTCTGAGCTGCAATGATGTCCTCCCTAATAGTAGGGATGAGGGCGAGGTTGTACAGCGATCCATAAGGAACCAAGTATAAACTCGGCTCATCCTCCTCCACCGGTGTAATGGTGAGGTGATGGACATGTGATTTCTGACTCAACGCGTCGGCAACCACATTCGCCTTGCCGGGGTGGTAATGGATCTCAATCTCATAATCCTTGATTAATTCTAACCACCTCCTTTGCCTCATGTTCAGCTCCTTCTGGGTGAAAATGTATTTTAAGCTCTTGTGGTTGGTGTAGAGATGCACCAGATTCCCCAGGAGATAGTGCCTCCACATTTTTAGCGCCAACACCACCGCAGCAAGCTCAAGATCATGAGTCGGATAGTGCTGCTCATGGTTCCGAAGTTGGCGTGAGCCATATGCGACCACACGTCCTTCCTGCATCAACACGCAGCCAAGCCCAATACCGGACGCGTCACAATACACGTCGAAGGGCTTTGTTGTATCCGGCTGAGCTAAGACCAGGGCTGTGGTGAGATGCTTCACCAATGTTTGGAATGCTCCTTCACACGCCGTGTTCCAAACATATTTTGTCCCTTTCTTCAGCAATTCTGTCATCGGCTTAACGAGCTTGGAGAAGCTTGGAATGAATCTCCGATAGTATCCCGCTAACCCGAGGAAGCTTCTGACTTCATTGACTGAAGTGGGAGCTTTCCATTTCAGCACTTGCTCTATTTTGCTTGGGTCAACCGCAATGCCTTCTGCTGAGATGATATGTCCCAAGAATGGCACTTGGCTGATCCAAAACTCGCATTTACTGAACTTGGCATAGAGCTTGTGGTCTCGCAATCGTTGAAGAACGATCCGCAAGTGTTCGGCATGTTCGGCTTCTGTCTTGGAGTAAACCAAGATATCGTCGATGAACACTACCACGAACTTGTCCAGCTCCGGCATGAACACCGAGTTCATGAGATACATGAAATGGGCTGGAGCGTTTGTGAGACCAAATGACATGAAGAGATATTCATATAATCCATATCTCGTCGAGAAGGCCGTCTTAGGAATATCCTCCGCCCGGATCTTTATCTGGTGATATCCAGAGCGAAGGTCCATCTTTCAGAACACACTTGCACCCACAAGTTGATCAAACAAAATGTCAATACGGGGCAGTGGGTACTTATTCTTGATGGTGACGGTGTTGAGTGGCCGGTAATCCACACACAGCCTCAAGGTTTCATCTTTCTTCCTCACGAACAGTTCCGAGCATCCCCAAGGCGAGGAACTCGGCCTAATGAAACCTTTGCTCAACAGATCATTGAGCTGTTCTTTCAGTTCAGCCAGCTCATTTGGAGCCATTTTATATGGTCTCCGTGATATGGGCGTAGTGCCGGGTGCAAGTTCAATCTTGAACTCGACATCCCGCTCAGGTGGCATGCCCGGAAGATCATCCGGGAACACGTCGGGATACTGCCGGACTACGGGGATGTCTTCTAACTTGAGATCTTCAGCATTATTAATTGCTAAAACTTCCCGGACTGGCGTGTCTAAAAGCATGGAATGCGGATGGTGGAATGGAGAATTTAAGTGAACCGGCCGTGTCCGAGTCTCTAGGACAGCGCCATGGTATTGTAGCCATGACATCCCTAAGATTGCATCAATCTTTTGCCCCATAAGGATTATCAAGGTGGTGGGATATAGTTTCCCACCTAAGCACAGAGGTGCCTTTGGAATCATCATATTAGCTGAAATCTTCCCTCCCGGTGAGCAGATCATATAAGTGGTTGGGAAGACTTGCATTTGATGCTTAGCCACATAGGATGCACTTATAAAGTTGTGGGTTGCACCAGAATCAAACAATATGACGATGGCTTGATGGTGGAGAGTAAACGTACCCGCCAGCACGTTATCTCCCTCTGGTGCGTCCTCATTGTCGAGGTTGCGGACGCCCCCAGTCCGCTGACTAACCTTCTTCACCGGAGGTCGGCCTCGAGCACCGCCCTGAAACTGGGCTTGCCCGCTGCTCTGCTGCCCCTGGGGACAGTCCTTCGCGAAGTGGCCCGCCTGGCCACACGTGAAACAGGTGAAACGGGGCGGTCCCCCGCTGATCGGTGGACGGAATCCCTGTAAGGGCCTCAGTTTTTGACACACATTTGCAGTGTTCATCACCACACCACACACCTCATTTGAGGAAGAATGATGAACACAAATGAAGAGCAAGTAACAATTATCAATATGCTCATTAGAGAACAAACTTACACATTGCAAAAGTGGTATTTCCCACATGTGATATAGATGGGCTGGACATATGAAAACTCCTACACTTTGCTAAGGATGTCCATGCCAAGTTTCACCCAAATTCAAAACCTTTTTGAGGTCAGTTTGGGTATAGTTAGGAAGAGGACAGTTTGAAACCATATTCAAATTTAAACTGTTTTTATCCCATGAATTTAAAAGTGGAAGGCATATTCTTACTCAGCACATTTTTGTGAGCTCACACACCAATTTTCACTCCATTTGGAGTTGATCTTGACATGAGCTAAGGGGGAGAAATTCAAACTTTATTTGAATTTCAAACTGAACTTGTGCTGAAATTCATTCAAACCAAACCTCATTTGAACTTGGATCAATTCAAATGGCTCATGGGTGAATAATTTGAATTGCCAAGGGTAGTATGGGGTTCACTGTTTACAACAGTGATTAGGAGTAAATTTCAGAGGTTAAAATGGGGGGTGGGACCCACATGTCAGCCTCTACTTCAACACAAACCGACTGAAACGCAGCTCCATCGGTTCCCGGGTGCAGTGTGCGCGCGCCACCAAGGGGGCAGCCGGCGCCAGCTCCTGCTGCGCGCCCCAAGCCGGAGACCAGTCGCCGGGCTACTTATCCCCTCCCCGGCGTGCTTTGGTCGCCCATTCCCCGAGCCGTCGACGTGCACGACCTGTTCTTCCACTGCCATCGCCGCCGCCCGAGCTCACGCTTGATCAAGCCGATCACTCGCGAGCACAGCCTCCTCCACAGCAAAACGGCACCAAGAGGTCGTGAGCAACCTCCTAGACCCCGTGTTGTCCAGTGAGCAAGCGTCCTCGAGCTGTACGAGCCATTTCTCCGGCGAGCCGAACATCGCCGCCGATCGGGCTCCCGTGGACAGCACGGCACAGCCGTTGTCACGTCCTCTTCTCTACACAAGAAAGGTGCGTGATTGTATGTAGATGGAGTAGCCGAAAGCCGTTTGGCGATTGATCAACCCTCGGCCGAGAATTTCCAAATTTACTCTTGATCAGTTCATAAGGACCGAGCTCACCTTCGGGTGAAATTCGTGCTCTATGCACGAGGGTTGGACGAGCTCGTTACCTAGTAGCTTCTACGCACGATAGCACCCACGCTCGAACTGGAATTAGAGAAAACCATCGAGAATCGGCCATGATATGGCTGTTTTCCCCGCCGCCATGGCTGAACACCTCGACTCACCGTCGAGAGCCTAGTTGCCGGTAATTCTAGCTTCCACCCAGCCCTGGTTCGTGTTTCCCATGCTCTACTGATGCTCTCCGACCGATTTCCGGTCGATTTGGTGCACGGGAGAGCGGGACCGACCTCACCGGAACCCTAGCAGGTGCTGTCATCGGTGCGCACGGGTTTCCGGTCATCGCCGGCGGCCGGCGACCCCACCATCGAGTCCAGGGGGTCAGTAAAGGGGCAGGCGGCAAGTTTCGGGCCGGGGGGTGGCCGGGAACTCAGTTGCGGCGAGGGTCGCGAGAGATCGCCGCCGCCGCGCAGTTGGCGCGAGGAGGAAGACGACGCACTGTGTGCGGGGCCCACAAGCCAGAGTTTAAACTTTTTCCCGAATTTCAGTTTCAGTTCAAACTTCAAATCCTTATAACTTTGGCTAGAAAGCTCCAAATTGAGTGAACCAAATTTTGCTGGATTCAGCTCTCCGAGTACTTTCCAGCAAATCAAGTTTCACTTCATGAAAACCCTTAATTTTCCAGAATTAATTCCTCAAAATTTAAACTGTTAGGAATTTTAACTGGAGAATCCTGTGGAGGAAAATCCTGAAATTTTGCTGGGATATTCACCAAAATATCCCTGAACTACCATAAAAATTTCAGATCCATTTGAGCTCATTTAATCCACCTAATGGTGTGATTAGTGAAACTGTTACAGAGAAAATAGAAAATGTTCAGAAACATTTTCAGAATTTTCTCTGAAATTGTTTAGCTCATATCTTTAGTTAGGGACTTCCAAATTAAGTGAGACCAACTCCATTAGAACCCTCTGAAAATCTAGTTTTCAGAAAGTCATAGTTTGTCTCATGAAAATTCCTAGAACACCCTAAGAGTTCCAATTAAGGTCAAGGACATAATTAATTGTGGAGGGCTCAAATGAGCTTTGCTGCAACTAAAACTTGACCAAGTCTCTGTTTAGGTTGTAACCAAGCCACAATAAAAGTTTCACAGTCATTAGGTCTGTCTAGCAAAGGTTATAGACTTCACAACTTCAAAGATAATACAAATGCATTTAAATTAATACATACATTGCTCTTATCATGTAGTTGCTAAGGTCGAGGAGGAACCCGAAGTCCTAGACTTCATTACTCCGGAGGAACAGCTAGCCTACGACCAAGAGCAGCAAGGCAAGCTCCGGTTTGCATTAACCATTTTACAAATTTTTATTGTTTTGAGCACATACTTGTTTCCTTTATTCTGTGCATTGGAGTCTTGTTTGGAAACCCCACTGCATAGCCAAGAAAACCATGGGTTGGTGTTTAGGATTGCAAACCCCGTTAGCCACTGCATTGCTAGGATACAGTAGGATTCGGTACAAGTCGAGTAGTTGGAACTACTCGCGAGAATAGGCTAGAGGCACATTGCTCGGGTAGAGATAGCACATGATACACATGGCAAGAAAATGAGACCGAGCGGAGAGTAAGGGCAGCAGGACTTTGGGGCCTGTGTGCTGTAGCTCCGCTTGTGTCGATTGAGGACCGAGCCGTGTGCGGGCCTGTTGAACAAGCTAGAACAGTACCGAAGACCTACCGGCTATATGGGAACCGGGAAACTGATGTAACTCGGGTAGCTGGTTATTGAGGCATTGCCCGTCGTTCAGAGGGTAGGTTGAGAGCTTGAGGTGTAAATCGGCTGGTGGCACGGAGATGCGCGTGCAGAGACCTCTTGCTCGGGACGATGGGACCGGTTCAATATTTGGCTAACGGGTGAAAGGTAGTCGCGTACGGCGTCCGTGATGGTTGTTGTAGGCAACATCGAGTACGGGCGTACGTGACGGGTTGTTCGGGTAACCCTGCAGGTGTAAATCGATTATAATCGCCGTCCCTCGCGGTCAGTGAGTACCACTTGTTCACTGTACTGTGACGTAGAAAGAACAGGCTAGTTACATGTTAAAATGTTGCTGATTGAAAGCTGGACAGTGATTGTTAATGATATGCTGTAGCTTAGAGCTAATTAAAGTTCTTTTCAACTTTGGGCAAAGTACATGAGAGAAATGCGTTTCTTGTTTGATTGCGGCTCTCTCATGTGCCTTAGCGTAAGGTTCTCCACAACCTGCTGCTAAAACTTGAAAGTAAGGTTCTACTAATTAGGCGAGTCCTTGCAAATGATTTTTTACCTCATGCAACCCATTACCCTCATGTAGAAGTTCCATGTTTAGGTGAGACGGGTCAGACTTGCTGAGCCTTCGTGCTCACTGCTTGTGTTTGAAGCTTTTGCAGGGTTCTATGAGGAAGGGACTCCCGAAGAGGAGACGGAACCCCAGGAGGGGAACCCCGTCGAGTGGGAGTCGTGCACGCCGCAGAGTTAGTGTGTGTGTGTGTTAGCAAGGACACGTTCGAGGGCTGAACATGCACTTGATGCTTAGTCTACGCCCACGAGTGTAGACTGAACTTATTTTGATGTAAACATGTTCATAAACTTGTTTATGTAATAAAACTCCCGCTTCCGCTTTGCACCTTTGACGTGTGTTATACGGTGCTGTGCAACGCAGCACCCCTCAGCGTGATCCTGGCTCGACAGGACCAATGGGGTCGTGTCAGCGTGGTATCAGAGCTCGCTTGAGGTTTAACACAGTACAAAGGTCTTCTTTTTCAAAAATCCAGTGAGGAACGAGTTAGTAGCCCGTATAAGGATGTTATTAGTATGTAGAAAGTGGCTTATTAACCTATTTGTTATGTCGGAAAATCATGCATCTCGGGACGTTCATGTCTTGGGGGGTGCACGTAAGCGCTGTCCACCAGTGCGCACAAGCTGAAGGGTGGAGCCCCACGGGTGGCAGGTAACCCGACCCGCTTTAGTATCCTCTACGACTCTTCATGTCGTTTGGGGTATTCGAGCAACGTCTGTCCCTGGCGTGCGTGGTGCAACATGGGAGACCCCGTCACGCGGTCTGAAACATGAACACGTAACTCAAGGCGTGTTTGGCTTGAGAACATCCGGGCTAGTGATGACGGCCGGGTGTACCAACTGTATGGATTCCGGGCTCGGTGTGCAGCCGAGTCTGATGATTGTTTGAGTTCCTGCAGGTAGCCTGACCACGAAACGGTAGACGTGTAGCATCCGTGTGCAAGTGACGAGTAGTGCCACTGAACTAACGAAGCCGGCTAAGTCCGGTACAGGTTTTTCCTTTGTGAGGACGTAGTACCAACATAATCTGGTGACGCATCGACGTCACACCCCATTAAATAAACAACTTCATTTAAAAACTTGAAGGTTTTGATCCAAAGTAGTAAAACTTGATGTAACTCCTTCACTTGAACAGGATATTCAAAGTTAACAAGTTTTCAACTTATAGGTTGTTAAGGACAGAGCACTCTGTTTTCAGCTGAATCAAGGCTGAAGTTAATCAGAGGCTAGAGGTTGAGTTCTTTCGAGATTGGGGTCGTATGATACATTTATGGAAAGCTTTGGAAGGGCTTTACAACTTTTCTGTTGAGGTCCAGAGGTGTTTCATCCCTTAACCACTTGAAAAATGCAGTAGAGTTGGAACTGTCCAGAAAACAGGACAGGGTAAAGACTCTCTGTAGACTCTTTGTAAATTGAGCATAACTTCCTGCATAAAAATCCAAAAATAGAAAATGAGGTAGTTCTGGAAAGCTTACGAGATGGGTTACAACTTTGTAACAGAAAGTTTTGTCAGATTAGTAACATAAGTAACTGAGATTGTTGGATCAAATCAGTACCTAAGGCAGGGAGGTGCTGTCCAATTGTTCCCAGAAATTCTGTTAACTTTGACATCTCGTAACTTTTGAACCAGGACAGATCTTAGGCCAAGCAAATACTGGCTGGAAATCTATTGAAGTTAGCTTCAACTTTGATGTTGAGCTCCAGGACTGGTTTTGCTTTTAACCTGGCCTAAATCAGGTTGAAATGGAAACTGGTCAAGGCTGTCATGGGAACAGCAGATCAGCAGTCAAATTTGTTTAAAAATTTGAACTATGTTTCCAAGTGTTATGAGTTCAAGGACATATCTTATATTATAACTCAATGGTTTACTGTTTAAATAAATATTTGACATTTCTCAAATATATTTTTACAGATGGCAGCAGATAAACGGTTGGAGAACGGGTGGGTAGTTTCCCACTGCTCTGACCGTAGCGGCTACCCGGAAGCATTGTGGCAAATGCTCCAATATTTCGGGTACAACCAGATGCCGCAATACTTCACCAAGGAAGAAGGCGAAGGGGGGAACAAGACGTGGATGATCCATGTCGAGGTCCCTGCAGGACCTACGCCACCCGGTTGGGTGCCATTCACCACCACGGTGAGAGGAAGACAACCGGAAGGGATGTGGCAAGTGGCAGCCCGCGACACTATGTCACGTTTCTGCCAACTGCACGTGCAGGCTATGGAGGGCACACCATACGCACTCATTCCGGTGGAGGGACGAGCTCAGCATGTGTGGGAAGAGAGGTACCTGGAGGCAACAGACCCGAGTTGCCCAAGATACAACCCCGCGGAGGCAAACCTCAGCCTCCAAATGAGGGTGGTAAACGCTGTGATGGACAGCCAAGCTGTTCATACGGAGCATCTCGCCACCAAGCTCAAGGAGAGCACAAGCCGTGGAGATCATTTCGAGGGTGCTCACAGCGCACTTCCCAATGTGCTCCTCCCGACGATCAAGCGACTGAATGAACAACACAATCAGTTGCGTCGTCTGAAGAAGGCAAAGAAGAAGAGCCGTGTTGACATCGCAGCGTTGCAAGAGCTGGTGCAGACCCTAACCCAGCAGAATGAGGACCTTGCTCAAGAGCGGGACGACGCTATTGAGGAAGGACAAGGCTGGGAAGAGGACTACAACCAAGCTATGGACGAGGTGCATGCCTTGCAGGACCTCGTGCCCCCGGTATTGGGCGTACCGGTAGTCTTGGGTCTTCCAGCCATGGGAGAACCCGGAATGGGAGAAGAGGTGGTAGACCCCGAGCCACCAGCAGAGGTACCGGAGGAGGACGACCCACAGGAGGTCGAGTTCTACTCCGAGTAGGGGGTTACGGTTGCCAAGTAGGGCAGCTAGGGTAGCGTAACCCAACTTTTGTAATCGATGACATGTCGTGTAGACAGTAGCGTATGTATAGGTAGTGACGACATGAGCACGACTTCTCGGAGATCCGAGAATAATGTATCTTGTATAAAGTTTATGCTTTATCAATATATGTGAATGTTGTGCAAATTGATCATGTGTCACTTCAATACCTACTGTTGCGTATGGAATTTTTAGTAAGACATGTGCTAATTGCTGCTGTTTTGAATTTCAGAATGACGCGTACTCGTGCCAACCCTGACGTTGGGGGTACCAGTCAAGGGGGAGAGACCTCCCAACCACCTCCCGAGGACTCCTCGGGACAGCAGCAGCAACATCAACAGCAAACATCGCCACCGCCACTGCCAACGGTTACATTGGCCGACATTGTCGCGGCAATGGCGGGCTCGCATCAGCAGCACACAGAGTTGCTGCAGACTCTCATCGCCAATACGTCTCGCCCAGAGAGACGTCAAGATCGTGAGGAGCGCCAACAGAGCTCCTACTCCGACTTCCTGGCGACTCATCCCCCTGTATTCTCAAGGGCGGATGAACCACTTGACGCGGACAACTGGCTCCGCACCATAGAGATGAAGTTCGGGCTGCTCCAAATCAGCGAGCAGCGCAAGACTCAGTTCGCGGTCCAGCAGCTCCAAGGATCCGCGAGCGCGTGGTGGGCCAACTTCTGTGCTTCCCAGCCCACCGACCGAGTGATGACCTGGGCGGAGTTCCGGACGGCCTTCAGGGCCTATCATATACCGCCCGGTTTGATGAAGAGGAAGACGCAGGAGTTCCTACACCTGCAACAAGGGAGCCGGAACGCCCTGGAATACTCCAGGGCGTTCAACGATCTCGTGCTCTACGCGTCGTATCACGCGGATACAGACGAGAAGCGGCGAGACCATTTTTACCAGGGGCTTAACCCGCTCCTGAAGGACAAGTTGGCGATGTTCAATCGCGGCAGCCTCAACGACATCATTGATGCTGCGATTGTTCAGGAGGACTCCGGCAAGGAGTTGGCGGCGGCAGAGCGAAAGCGAAGCGCGCCGCAGAGCAGCGGAGAAGGAGGCGGTCCTTCTCAGAAGTTTCGGATGGTGAATCGCCCACCATCAGGTCTACGCTGGCAACCACCACAGCGGTCGATGCCGTTCCGCAGTCGGCCGTACTCTTCACCGGCATTCCGGCCGGCACTGCCAGCACCACCGCAACAACAACAGCAGCAGCGGGCGATGCCGCGTGCGTTTGCACCTCCGCAACGCATGCCGGGCTTTCGTCCACCGAGTGCTCCACCAGCAGCGGCCACATGTTACAAGTGTGGTCGTCCAGGACACTTCGCGAGCAGTTGCCCGGAGAGGCAAGGCGGCGGAGTGGCACCACAGTTTCCGGGGAGGAATCAACCCCGAAACCCTACTAATGCGCGGCGGGCAAACCCTAGACCCGGCACTGTCCACCAGCTTGCCATTGAGGACGTGCCGGAGGGCGAGCCAATCCTTGCGGGTATGTTCCAACTCCACCAGCATCCCGCTATAGTATTGTTTGATTCAGGCGCCACGCATAATTTTATTAGCCAAGCTTTCATTGCTAAACACAGTTTGCCAATACTACCCACCGATAGTCCATATTTAATTTGTTCACCGGGTGGGAAGATTTCAGCAAGCGTAATGGTCTCCAAAGCACCATTATGCTTAGCGGGTAGAGTGTACCCCACGTCTCTCATTATCTTAGAGGGACAGAAGGTCGATGTCATCCTAGGGATGTCGTGGTTAACCCGCCACGGCGCTGTTTTAGACACCGTCCTTCGAGTCGTGCACTTAAACTCAGAGGTGCACGGTTCTCACTCATTATTTCTGGACAGTCCAGAAATAAAACTTCCAAGTGTCTATCAAGCCACGACCATCAGATTGGAAGATATTCCGGTGGTCCGAGAGTTCCCTGATGTATTCCCGGACGATTTGCCGGGGATGCCACCCGATAGAGAGGTGGAGTTCAAGATTGAACTCGCACCGGGAACCATGCCAATATCCCGAAGGCCGTACAAGATGGCGCCCAAGGAGTTGGCTGAACTGAAGACTCAGCTCACAGACCTTCTGGAGAAGGGTTTTATTAGGCCGAGCTCCTCGCCATGGGGCTGTTCGGCATTATTTGTCAAGAAAAAGGATGAAACGTTGCGGCTTTGCGTGGACTACCGTCCATTAAATGCCGTAACCATCAAAAACAAGTACCCGTTGCCACGGATCGACATGTTGTTTGATCAGTTGGTCGAAGCGAAGATCTTTTCCAAGATGGATTTAAGATCCGGGTACCATCAGATTAAGATAAGGGCGGAGGACATTCCAAAGACAGCTTTCTCGACAAGGTACAGACTTTATGAGTACCTGGTCATGTCCTTCGGCCTCACCAATGCTCCAGCTCACTTCATGTACTTAATGAACTCGGTGTTCATGCCGGAGCTGGACAAGTTTGTCGTGGTCTTCATCGACGACATCCTGGTATATTCCAAGTCGGAGGAAGATCACAGGAAACATTTGCGTATAGTCTTGCAACGGCTGCGGGATCACAAGTTATACGCAAAATTCAGCAAATGCGAGTTTTGGATATCGCAAGTGCCTTTCCTCGGGCATATCATCTCAGCGGAGGGTATCGCTGTGGACCCGAGCAAGATCACGCAAGTGCTGAATTGGAAATCTTCGAGAACTGTTCATGAGGTACGGAGTTTCCTCGGACTCGCGGGATATTATCGGAGGTTCATTCCGAACTTCTCGAAGATTGCCAAGCCAATGACGGAGCTGTTGAAGAAGGCTACCAAATATGTTTGGAGTCCAACATGTGAAGCAGCATTCAAGGCTTTAGTCAAGCACCTGACATCAGCACCGGTTTTGGTGCAGCCAGACACAACAAAACCGTTCGATGTGTACTGCGACGCATCCGGCATTGGGCTCGGGTGTGTGCTGATGCAAGACCGAAGAGTGGTCGCGTATGGATCACGGCAGCTTAGAAACCATGAGCAAAAATTATCCAACTCACGACTTGGAGTTCGCTGCCGTGGTACTTGCACTGAAGATGTGGAGGCACTACCTACTCGGTAACCTCGTACATTTATATACCGACCACAAAAGCCTCAAGTACATATTCACTCAGAAGGAGCTGAATATGAGGCAACGAAGATGGTTAGAACTGATAAAGATAGAAACCCATTATCATCCGGGCAAGGCAAACGTAGTGGCAGATGCGCTGAGCCGCAAGTCACACGTCAGTACTCTGACCATCACACCGTTGGAACAGAGCGAACCACCACTACATGTGATTCCACACGGAGCTCTCTACAACCTAGCTTTGATCCCCACCATCCGTGAAGAGATAGCGGCAGCCCAGAAGAATGACAAGGGCATGTCACATTTACGGAGACGTGTAGACAGTGGGGAGTTGAAATGTTTCCGGAAGGACGGAGACGGCGTCCTATGGTTCAAGGACCGGATCGTCGTACCCCGAAACCCGGAGTTACGGAAGAAAATCTTTGATGAGGCTCACTTATCAAAGTTTTCTATGCACCCCGGCAGCAACAAAATGTATCAAGAACTCAGAAGCAAGTTTTGGTGGACACGGATGAAGCGGTAGACTGCAAAATACGTGTCCGAGTGTGATACATGTCGAAGGGTGAAGGCAGATCATATGCGGAAACCGGGACTGCTGCAACCACTGGGCATTCCTGCCTGGATTGGGAGGACGTGAGCATGGATTTCGTCGTCGGTTTACCCGCCACCTTACAGAAACATGATTCGGTGTGGGTGATCGTCGATCGGCTCACCAAAGTTGCCCATTTCATCCCGGTCAACACCAACTACAACGCCAAGAAGTACGCTGAACTGTACATCTCACGGATCCTATGCTTGTACGGCGTACCCCGTACTATCGTTTCGGATCGGGGCACTTTATTTGTGTCCCGTTTTTGGGAGCAGCTACACGCTGCCTTGGGGACGAAGCTAATCCGTAGTTCAGCATACCACCCGCAGACGGATGGACAAACCGAGCGGGTAAATCAAATCCTAGAAGACATGCTACGAGCTTGCGCTATCAACCACGGCAAGAATTGGGATGATCACTTGCCATTAGCCGAGTTCTCGTACAACAATGGGTACCAAGCCAGCATCAAGATGGCGCCCTACGAGGCGCTATACGGAAGAAAATGCCGCACACCATTGAACTGGTGTGAGTCTGGCGAAAGGGTTACCTTCGGGATTGACCTTGTCAACAACGCGGAAGAAAAGGTTCGACTAATTCAAGCGAACCTAAAGGCCGCTCAATCCCGTCAGAAACACTATGCAGACCTGAGAAGGCGCCCATTACAATTCGAAGTTGGAGATCACGTATATCTACGGGTGTCTCCAATGAAGGGCGTAAACAGATTTGTGGTGAAAGGAAAGTTGGCACCCCGATTCATCGGTCCATTTCAGATTACCGAAAGATGTGGATCAGTGGCATACCGGCTGAAATTACCAGAAGCACTTTCCGGTGTGCACGACGTCTTTCATATTTCCCAGCTGAGGAAGTGTCTCAAGCTATCAACTACCGTTCAGCTGGAAGACATTGAAGAACTACAACCGGATCTCACCTATCGGGAGGAACCGGTGCAGATTATTGATGAAAAGGCCCGAACCACACGCAACCGTACGTTGTGGTTCTACAAGGTTCTATGGAGTAATCACTCCATGGACGAAGCGACATGGGAGAGCGAAGAATTCCTTCGCACTAACTACCCCGACTTTTTCACGTCGCATATCCGGTAAATTTTCCACCGTCCTCTCTCTCATTTTCACCTTATAATCTCGGGACGAGATTCTTTTAAGGGGGGAGGAATGTAAGGGCCTCAGTTTTTGACACACATTTGCAGTGTTCATCACCACACCACACACCTCATTTGAGGAAGAATGATGAACACAAATGAAGAGCAAGTAACAATTATCAACATGCTCATTAGAGAACAAACTTACACATTGCAAAAGTGGTATTTCCCACATGTGATATAGATGGGCTGGACATATGAAAACTCCTACACTTTGCTAAGGATGTCCATGCCAAGTTTCACCCAAATTCAAAACCTTTTTGAGGTCAGTTTGGGTATAGTTAGGAAGAGGACAGTTTGAAACCATATTCAAATTCAAACTGTTTTTATCCCATGAATTTAAAAGTGGAAGGCATATTCTTATTCAGCACATTTTTGTGAGCTCACACACCAATTTTCACTCCATTTGGAGTTGATCTTGACATGAGCTAAAGGGGAGAAATTCAAACTTTATTTGAATTTCAAACTGAACTTGTGCTGAAATTCATTCAAACCAAACCTCATTTGAACTTGGATCAATTCAAATGGCTCATGGGTGAATAATTTGAATTGCCAAGGGTAGTATGGGGTTCACTGTTTACAACAGTGATTAGGAGTAAATTTCAGAGGTTAAAATGGGGGGTGGGACCCACATGTCAGCCTCTACTTCAACACAAACCGACTGAAACGCAGCTCCATCGGTTCCCGGGTGCAGTGTGCGCGTGCCAACGAGGGGGCAGCCGGCGCCAGCTCCTGCTGCGCGCCCCAAGCCGGAGACCAGTCGCCGGGCTACTTATCCCCTCCCCGGCGTGCTTCGGTCGCCCATTCCCCGAGCCGCCGACGTGCACGACCTGTTCTTCCACTGCCATCGCCACCGCCCGAGCTCACGCTTGATCAAGCCGATCACTCGCGAGCACAGCCTCCTCCACAGCAAAACGGCACCAAGAGGTCGTGGAGCAACCTCCTAGACCCCGTGTTGTCCAGTGAGCAAGCGTCCTCGAGCTGTATGAGCCATTTCTCCGGTGAGCCGAACATCGCCGCCGATCGGGCTCCCGTGGACAGCACGGCACAACCGTTGTCACGTCCTCTTCTCTACACAAGAAAGGTGCGTGATTGTATGTAGATGGAGTAGCCGAAAGCCGTTTGGCGATTGATCAACCCTCGGCCGAGAATTTCCAAATTTACTCTTGATCAGTTCATAAGGACCGAGCTCACCTTCGGGTGAAATTCGTGCTCTATGCACGAGGGTTGGACGAGCTTGTTACCTAGTAGCTTCTACGCACGATAGCGCCCACGCTCGAACTGGAATTAGAGAAAACCATCGAGAATCGGCCATGATATGGCTGTTTTCCCCGCCGCCATGGCTGAACACCTCGGCTCACCGTCGAGAGCCTAGTTGCCGGTAATTCTAGCTTCCACCCAGCCCTGGTTCGTGTTTCCCATGCTCTACTGATGCTCTCCGACCGATTTCCGGTCGATTTGGTGCACGGGAGAGCGGGACCGACCTCACCGGAACCCTAGCAGGTGCTGTCATCGGTGCGCACGGGTTTCCGGTCATCGCCGGCGGCCGGCGACCCCACCATCGAGTCCAGGGGGTCAGTAAAGGGGCAGGCGGCAAGTTTCGGGCCGGGGGGTGGCCGGGAACTCAGTTCCGGCGAGGGTCGCCGGAGATCGCCGCCGCTGCGCAGTTGGCGCGAGGAGGGAGACGACGCACTGTGTGCGGGGCCCACAAGCCAGAGTTTAAACTTTTTCCCGAATTTCAGTTTCAGTTCAAACTTCAAATCCTTATAACTTTGGCTAGAAAGCTCCAAATTGAGTGAACCAAATTTTGCTGGATTCAGCTCTCCGAGTACTTTCCAGTAAATCAAGTTTCACTTCATGAAAACCCTTAATTTTCCAGAATTAATTCCTCAAATTTTAAATTGTTAGGAATTTTAACTGGAGAATCCTGTGGAGGAAAATCCTGAAATTTTGCTGGGATATTCACCAAAATATCCCTGAACTACCATAAAAATTTTAGATCCATTTGAGCTCATTTAATCCACCTAATGGTGTGATTAGTGAAACTGTTACAGAGAAAATAGAAAATGTTCAGAAACATTTTCAGAATTTTCTCTGAAATTGTTTAGCTCATATCTTTAGTTAGGGACTTCCAAATTAAGTGAGACCAACTCCATTAGAACCCTCTGAAAATCTAGTTTTCAGAAAGTCATAGTTTGTCTCATGAAAATTCCTAGAACACCCTAAGAGTTCCAATTAAGGTCAAGGACATAATTAATTGTGGAGGGCTCAAATGAGCTTTGCTGCAACTAAAACTTGACCAAGTCTCTGTTTAGGTTGTAACCAAGCCACAATAAAAGTTTCACAGTCATTAGGTCTGTCTAGCAAAGGTTATAGACTTCACAACTTCAAAGATAATACAAATGCATTTAAATTAATACATACATTGCTCTTATCATGTAGTCGCTAAGGTCGAGGAGGAACCCGAAGTCCTAGACTTCGTTACTCCGGAGGAACAGCTAGCCTACGACCAAGAGCAGCAAGGCAAGCTCCGGTTTGCATTAACCATTTTACAAATTTTTATTGTTTTGAGCACATACTTGTTTCCTTTATTCTGTGCATTAGAGTCTTGTTTGGAAACCCCACTGCATAGCCAAGAAAACCATGGGTTGGGGTTTAGGATTGCAAACCCCGTTAGCCACTGCATTGCTAGGATACAGTAGGATTCGGTACAAGTCGAGTAGTTGGAACTACTCGCGAGAATAGGCTAGAGGCACATTGCTCGGGTAGAGATAGCACATGATACACATGGCAAGAAAATGAGACCGAGCGGAGAGTAAGGGCAGCAGGACTTTGGGGCCTGTGTGCTGTAGCTCCGATTGTGTCGATTGAGGACCGAGCCGTGTGCGGGCCTGTTGAACAAGCTAGAACAGTACCGAAGACCTACCGGCTATATGGGAACCGGGAAACTGATGTAACTCGGGTAGCTGGTTATTGAGGCATTGCCCGTCGTTCAGAGGGTAGGTTGAGAGCTTGAGGTGTAAATCGGCTGGCGGCACGGAGATGCGCATGCAGAGACCTCTTGCTCGGGACGATGGGACCCATTCAATATTTGGCTAACGGGTGAAAGGTAGTCGCGTACGGCGTCCGTGATGGTTGTTGTAGGCAACATCGAGTACGGGCGTACGTGACGGGTTGTTCGGGTAACCCTGCAGGTGTAAATCGATTATAATTGCCGTCCCTCGCGGTCAGTGAGTACCACTTGTTCACTGTACCGTGACGTAGAAAGAACAGGCTAGTTACATGTTAAAATGTTGCTGATTGAAAGCTGGACAGTGATTGTTAATGATATGCTGTAGCTTAGAGCTAATTAAAGTTCTTTTCAACTTTGGGCAAAGTACATGAGAGAAATGTGTTTCTTGTTTGATTGCGGCTCTCTCATGTGCCTTAGCATAAGGTTCTCCACAACCTGCTGCTAAAACTTGAAAGTAAGGTTCTACTAATTAGGCGAGTCCTTGCAAATGATTTTTTACCTCATGCAACCCATTACCCTCATGTAGAAGTTCCATGTTTAGGTGAGACGGGTCAGACTTGCTGAGCCTTCATGCTCACTGCTTGTGTTTGAAGCTTTTGCAGGGTTCTATGTGGAAGGGACTCCCGAAGAGGAGACGGAACCCAGGAGGGGAACCCCGTCGAGTGGGAGTCGTGCACGCCGCAGAGTTAGTGTGCGTGTGTGCTAGCAAGGACACGTTCGAGGGCTGAACGTGCACTTGATGCTTAGTCTACGCCCGCGAGTGTAGACTGAACTTATTTTGATGTAAACATGTTCATAAACTTGTTTATGTAATAAAACTTCCGCTTCCGCTTTGCACCTTTGACGTGTGTTATACGGTGCTGTGCAACGCAGCACCCCTCAGCGTGATCCTGGCTCGACAGGACCAATGGGGTCGTGTCAATCCCGGGCCACGTTGTGGCGGTGGAAACGCCCGGGGTACCGTCTGCTGCTGCTGTATTGGTGGTGGCATCGGCGGTCGGAACGGGGGTGCTTGGAACGAACGTCCCCCGAACTGCTGAGGCCGCGCCGGTGGTCGCCACTGCTGCCCGGATGGTGTCCGATACACCATACGGTACTTCTGGGGAGCGCCACTCCCACCGCTGGGTGGAGCGCTGCGCTTCCGCTGCTCAGCTGCCAACTCCCGCTGAGCATCCTCTTGCATGATCGCGGCATTGACTAAGTCATTGAATGTGCCGCGATTTCACTGAACGAGATGTGTCTTCATTTTGGGGTGTAACCCCCGATAGAAGTGTTCACGCTTCTTCTCCTCAGTGGAGATATAGTCTGACGCATACTGCGCCAGATGGTTGAAGGCACGGGAGTAGTCGTGGGCACTCCTCCCGCCCTTCTTCAGTTCCAAAAACTCTTGGAACTTCCTCTTCATGATCCCGGGAGGAATGTGATAGGCGCGGAACGCCTCCCGGAATTCTTGCCATTCCACAGCATGGCCAGCCGGACGTGAGGCGACATAGTTCGCCCACCACGCACCAGCTGCACCGTGGAGTTGCTGCGCTGCGAACAGAGTCTTCTGCCGCTCCGTACATTGGAGCAGCCCGAACTTGGAGTCGATAGTCCGCAGCCAGTTGTCCGCCTCCAGTGGTTCTTCGGCTTCGGTGAACACTGGAGGGTGCGTACTCATGAAATCCGAGTACGACACTTCCCGGGGCTCACGAGGCCCTCTGTCTTGACGTCCCCCCGCCTGGGACGTATTCTGCACGATCGTGCGGAGCAGGTCAGTCTGCTCCTCATGACCACCCACCAGTGCCACTATCACATCCGCTAGAGTAAGCGGAGGCGGCGGTGGTGGCTGCTGCTGCGGGGTGCTGTCGTAGGCCAGTGGCTGGGAGTCATCGCCTCCCCCTTGGCTAGAGCCACCAACCTCGTGCGTGGTCCTAGTTCGAACCATCTGCAACCATACGACAATAACATCAGTCCTGCAACAGATTGCATGCAGTCCAATAACAGTAGGCGTAACAACATAATGACAATAAAAACATGCGATACATCTCGTATGTAGATAATGTAATAACTTTGCACAAGCTACGCCATTACCCGACCAAACACAAGCTAGTTTAATCCAACTTGATGAACCTCCACTTTGGAAGCTCACCATAACTATGTTTGGTCACTACGAGATATTACTATCGCTTTGTCATCACGTAGACCACCCTTAGGGTACAACACCCTCTCCAATGAGTTCAACTGTCATTCTGCTGTCAGAATGACCAGTTTCTACCTATTCCAAATTTTGATCTGGTTCTGCGCATTTTCATGACTCAAGTTGAATACCAAAGTTAAAGTTAACTTCAGTATCTTTCCAACGAGTATTCATTTGCCCCAAGATCAGCTCTGGTTAAAAATTTATGCTAATTCAAAGTCAGCAGAATTTCTGGAAGAATTTTAACAGCACCTCCCTTGGAAAGTTGCTGTTTTCAACTCCGATTTCCACTGAAATCTGTGCTGAAATTTCAGAAACTTTGAATTGCAAAGGTGTAACACATATCCTACCCTCTCTAAGGATCTATCATATGAAAATTTTTGATTTTTCTACTGGAAGTTATCATTGAAAAACAGAACAGTCCAGAGAATGTTTCACTCTGTCCTGGTTCTGGACAGTTTACATTTCTCTCGGGATTAAGCCATCTTAAGGTGTGTTTCAGCTCTCAAAGTCTACAACAAAGTTGTAGAGTACTCAAGTACCTTCCCAGAACTATATGCCACACCTCCCTCGGCTAAAAGACCTGTGAGTTGTACTTTGTTGAAGTTCAGCAACCTTGCTGCCCAAAACAGAGCACTCTGTTTTTCATCCCTTTGGCTATCCTGCTCCACTATCCCATTCTTATACCCAACCAGGGTCCTAATTGTTGAACCTAATGATCTTATTTCCTTTTTATCATTATTTTCATGCATATGCCTACAATATCTCGGTACTACGTTCCTCACAAAAGAAAATCCTAACCGGATCATACCGGCATATACGTCTCAAGTGTGGCACTAAACGGTCTCTCGCACACGTTTACTACACGGATACCTACGTGGTTAGTACCTGCAGAAGACCACACAATAATGGTGCACTCAATGGTTGGATTCATTTCAGGCAGGATCATATTTAAAAGTAAATACAAACGCCCGTATCATTGTCATACGGCCGTCCTTGAGTTAGGTCACGTCTCAAGGTACGTGATCGTGTTTCAACACCACACGACGGGGAACCCGAGTATGTCATGAACGGGTCGTCACGGTTGGGAATGTTATCAACCCAACAGATACTACCTACTGCCCTGCAGGGCACGCTGATGGCAAGCGCTGCGTATGTCCTCCTGGGCTATTTCCAGACGAACACACTCTCGCGTTACTGACCACGCGATGGGGTCTCCACTTACTTGCCTAATGCACGCTAGAGATCAGCGTTTCATATGAACTCAGGGACATGAAGAGTCCAAGAGTTTCATATTGACGTCTCACACCAAGCTGTGAGACAAATCCCTGAACCACGTTCCTCGTCACGGAGAGCTAACCGAAATTGAACCGCTTTCGGTGGCGTTCCTTACCATTCTTACCAGAGCGTAGGTGCGTCGTTACATAATGAAAATTCAGAATTATAACACATAAGTTAGTCTTTGCCACTTTAAATAACTATTCTACTACAGTCCTTACTTGGGCAACTACTGAATCCTCACCGTAAGCCTAAGTTTTCCCATAATGCAGTCCTTAAGTACTGTGCTATCCCCAATGCAGCTCTGATACCAGGCTGTGGCGGATCGGAATCCGCTCATCCAGGATAACAGAGGGTGGTGCCGCGCGATGCGACACCCGACAGCACACGTCATAAGAACACAATATATTACATCGGAAAAACAACTGAACTGTACAAAGTAGCACAAACTCCAGTTACAAAATATTATTTATCTTACACAGCGGAAGTCTACACTATACAACTCACGCCCGCCTACCTAGCAAAAGTCGGTTGCCCAGCCCTAGGGCAACCCACACTAGCTGCACTCTTCAGCTCAGCGCGGCGTGTACGGCTCCCACTCAGCCGTGGTCCCCGACGGAGGGTAACCCTCGCCGGTGGACTCGTACTCCAAGTCCGTGGGTGGCTCCTCACCTGAAAAACACTTAAGCAGCAACCGTGAGCACGAAAAGGCTCAACAAGGCTTAACCGACTCACCTAAGCATGAAACTCTACATGAAGTGTACCATGACATAGGATAGCAATGTTGCAGCAAATGGACACGCCTACAAGTTCATCCTTAGTTCATCTTTTAGCAACAAGTTAACAGTTCAGGAAGCTGAAATTTAGTAAGCAATATTTGGTGGCAAACGTGTAGCAATACAATGTTATATCATATCAGCAGTATTGAATCACCATATTTCATACATTAGTCTACGTCACGACTCAGTGACCAAGTGGTACTCTTCACCGCGAGGGACGGCGAATCGACTCGATATACACCTGCAGGGAAACCCAAAGAGCACGTCACGTACGCCCACCCGTGGAGCTGCACAGCAAGCTCACTCGAAGTCGTACGGGACAACCTTTCACCCAACTGCCCAAACGTCGAACCGGTCGCACCGAAACGAGCAGGAGGTTCCCCACGCGGAGCATCTCTCTATGCCCGTTGGCAGATTTCCACCTTGCTGCCCTCAACCTACACCTATAAATAGGTGTGCTATGCCTCGACGCCCGGAGGTTTAGGCTACATCGGTTTATCGGGGCCCATATATCCGATATGCCTTCGGTACGTTCAAACTTGATCAGCGTGGGCCGCACACGGATCGGTCCTCAATCGACACGGACAGGGCTGTGCACACAAGACTCCCTCTTGCTGTGCCCTAGCCCCTGCCTAGTCTCATTTTCATTACTAATGTGATCTCACATCACTCAACCGAACCCGTGTGTCCCAAGCCTATCTCGCGAGTAGATTCCAACTACTCGACTTGTACCGAAGCCCTATGAATCTTTAAGCATAGCCTATCTACTTGAGGTCTTAGACGCTACCCTCACTCTTATGGAAAATTTCTGGTCATGCAAGTGGGGTTCCATCCATCCTATACCTAATGCACATTCACACTTCATATGACACATGTAAACAAAGTAAAACTTATAAAAGGTTAATGCAAACCGGGGCTTGCCTTGTTGCTGCTGGTCAGTAGTTAGCTCTTCTTCCGGAAGGAGGAAGTCCAGCACTTCCGGAGTCTCTTCTTCAGTGACTACACGTTTTATGAAATACGACATGTAAACTTAAATGCAATGTGTAAACTTGAATGCTTAACTACTAATAACTCTAGGCAGCCCTCCCCTTTGGTTCTGAAATTTTTATTGTGGCTTGGTAGGGTCCTAACCAGAGTCCTGACCAAGTTTCATTTGAAACAAAGTTCCTTTGAGCTGTGTACAATTAAAAGCCCCTTTGGTCAATATTTGAGCTTCTAAGTAATTCCAGGGGTTTTCATGGCTCCAACCATTACTCTCTGGAAACTAGAGTTTAGGATGGTTCTAATGGAGTTGGTTTCATGTCATTTGAAGAATTCTACAGAAAGTTATGCCCTACATAAGATTTGAGAAAAAACCTGAAAAATGTTTCTGTACATTTTTCTATTTTCTCAGGGCAGTTCTCTTAATCACCCCATTAGGGTAAATAAATGAACTTGGATGAGTCTGAAAATTTTACTGGGACTCTGGGATTTTCCAATGAACCTCTCAGCCAAATTTCAGAATTTTTCATAAAGTAGTTCTCCAGATAAAATTCCCAACAGTTTAAAATTTAGGGATTTAATTCTGGAAAACTATTTACTTTCATGAGCTGAATATGGTATTGCTGGAAAGTACTCAGAATTCTGAGTTCAGCAAAATTTGGTTCATCGAATTTGGAGTTTCCTAGCCAAAGTTCTATTCATTTGAAGTTTGAACTAAAACTGGAAATTCAAATAAAATTTAAACTCTGCGGGTGGGGTCCCCCGGCTACGTGTCAGCTTCTCAGCTAACCCACACCGGAGCCCGCAGAATCACCCGTGCATCCACACGGAATCCCGGTGCCGCAGCAAATCCCGAGCGCTGCGACTGACACGCGGGGCCCGCAAGGCTTCTTCCACCTCGCGCTCGCGCGGCTCCCCACCGCCGACCTCGCCGGAGCTCTCTCCGGAGAGGGGTCCTGTCCCTCGGAGCTTGCTGATTCTCGCCGCCTGTGCCTAACTCGACTCGGAGAACACGCTGGTGCCCTCACCGGAGCTTGACAACGGCCGGAACAGGGCTCCCGACGGCAACAGCGGCCGGAAGCTCACCGGCGACGTTGAATTCGGCGTTCCCTACACCTTTTCTGATGCTGTTTGCTCGGGGAGCTCCGCTGACACCCGCTGATCACGGATATGGGCACCGATCTCTGTGGAAACAGCTGCAACTACGACCTCACCGGTGACCTAGACCGGAAATCGGCGTCGATGCAAAAAGCTCTAAGAACATCGCCCCTACTTGATGAAACTCGATGATTTATGATCCCAGAGACACGTGGGCGAGTCTAGATCATATCTTTAGCTTGGCCTAAGGAGTGGTGGCTTACTTGCTCCGAATTTCTGGATTTCTCACGGTTTGGTTCTAAACACCCCGACGCGCTAATCCCTCAAATACTTTGCCGATCGTGCGAGACAGAGAGCGAGGTCGGTACGGTTGTGATCAGTACCTCGAGGCGGTTCTTTCTTGTGTTACTCGCCGGGCACGAGAGCGCCTGTGCTGGCCGGACGCTGGCGATCAGTGAGGTCGGCGTTTCTGTGCTCGCGCGGAACCGAGAAAGAAGCTCGGTCGGGGGGGGGGGGGGTTCTTGTTTGCGAAACAGGAGGAAGGGCGGCATGGCTGTGCGCTGGCCTTTGAGCCGCGGTTTTGGCACCGTGAGGTGGCCGTCTGCTGCCTCGGTGGCTCGCCGCCGCTCCCCTGCCTTGCGCGCGAAGCCGAGACCCGGCTGCAACAACTGACTGAATACTCATTTGTGCAGCTGACATGTGGGCCACCCCTTTTCTTCTTTTTCCAAATTTCTTTTCTGGTTTTTGCTAATTATCCCACCAGCTACTCACAATTTAATGTGATACTTACCCCTCAAGTTTTGGTTCAAATTTAAGTTCTCCAATTTGAAATTTGGTCGGGCCAATTTGCTTCATATTTGAACTGAATTTCAAATTCAGTTTTGAATTATTGCAAATTTG
Organism: Neostapfia colusana; assembly: GCA_030760725.1. Lineage (NCBI taxonomy): Eukaryota > Viridiplantae > Streptophyta > Magnoliopsida > Poales > Poaceae > Neostapfia > Neostapfia colusana. Next base: position 32,060,846 of record JASWHV010000009.1, on the reverse strand, counting down.
GCTCCCGACAAGATGAACTCCAATGGGGATGAAATTTGGTGAGCTAGCTCAGAAAAATGTGCTGAGTTTTAATATGAAGCTAACTTTTGAATTTGAGTAATGAAAGTTTCTGCAATTTGAATTTACATTCAAATTGGCCTTCTTTTCAAATACCTCAAAAAGTGCCTCAAAAAGTGTTGGATTTGCATGAAACTTGGCTTGAACCCTTCCAAGACTTTTTAAATTCTAGGGGTGAGCTCAACCTCTCATGTTCATGTGTACAAATCCCATTTTGTGAAAATGAAGGCTTTCCCCTCTAATCACTCTTTTGATGGAGGTTACTTGCTCTTCCCACTTTTTCACCATCTATCCACAACAAGAACTGTGGTGTTGTGAGGTGATGAAAAATTTTGCAAGTCCCTTTTCTTGGGCTTTTACAAGTATTGCATCTGAGGTGGTCCGTCAAAGGACTGAATCTCCAGCCCGGATGGTAAGCAATATATCACCGGTTGTTCTTGATCATAATCACCCGTACTTGCCACTGATAATTTTCTCTTCCTCTTACTTTCCTTATGCTCGAGTTCAGCTATTTCTTGAATCCTAGCGGCATTGACTAACTCGCTATAATTCCCTTTATTGCATTGTGCCACTTTTGTCCGAAGCTTCACATCGAGGCCTCGGAAGAAGTAATGACACTTCATCGTTTCGTTATGCACATAAGCGGATGCATATTGTACTAAATGGTTAAATTCCGTAAAGTACTTCATAACACTCATGCCTCCTTGTTTGAGTTCATAGAACTCTTCAATTCTGGTTTTGACGATGCCCTCACAGATATGACGTGCACAGAGAGCATCACGAAACTCCGTCCACGTCACATGATGGCCTTCAGCGATCTTAGCAAGATATTCAGACCACCAAGCCCCAGCGGATCCATGATGTTGCTGAGCGGCAAATAAAGCCTTCTCATATTCATCACACTGAAGCATTCCGAATTTAGATGCAATCACTCGGAGCCAATGATCTGCCTCCAAGGCTTCTTTAGCTTCCGAGAATACCGGTGGTTGTCCTTCTAGGAAATCCAGATACGTATTCATTGTGAGTTTTTGCTGGGAGGTCTCCTGTCGGATACCCTGCTGCACCAACATCTCAAGAGACTCAGCAATTCTTCCCAACACCTCCGCCAGTCCGGTTGATGATGGCGGTGGTCGTCGCTGTGACGAATCATTTCCATCCCGACCGGAACCACCAACCTCATACCTGGAATGAGTATGATCCATACTGCAAGAGTGAGCAATTTACGGTTAATATCCAAGATGTACTCAACTTGAACTCAAAATTATTAACCGCAAAACATTACATTAAAAGTGCAGCATACGTGAAGGAAACAAGGTTTTTGACAAATCAGAAATATAACCAATGATCGTTGAAGTTTGTCAAACTCTTAAAAAACAACAAGGAATGATGAAAGTTAACTAATGAATATGTCATGGAACTTAGAGAAGTATAAAAACCTTCATGTCCACAACAAGTCCTAAGTTATATGGGCAATGAGCAATGCTCTGTTCCGTATGACCCTTGGACATTAATCCCATAATTTGATTATGAAAACGGCAGTTTCATATCTCGAGTTGCATATCAAAGTTATAAATAACTTCAATACCTTTCCAAAGAGTATTTATTTGCCTTCATCTATCTTCTGGATCAGAAGTTGTGATATTTCAAAGTTGAAAGAAATCTGGAACAATTTTGACAGCACCTCCTTTGGAAGTAGCTGTTTTGTCCGCAAGATTTCATACACTTAAACTCCAAATTTGGAGAACCTTTGAACTACAAAGTTATATCACATATCACAAACTTTCCAACGGTGTCTAACATGGCCCTTAGAAATTTTTCTACAAGAAGTTATTGTCAAAATACAAAAAATTCCAGAGAGCATTTTTGGTCTGCCCTGTTTCTAGACAGTTACTACTCATCTGAGATTTTCATCCATTTGGAGGGATATTCTGTTCTGGAGTTCTACAGAAAAGTTGTAAAAGACATCAAAATATTTCTAGAAATGTATCACTCACCTCCATTGGTTCAACCAATCAAAAGTTATGTCCTGTTCAATTTCAACAAAAATTCTGCCGAAAACAGGGGAGTTTGTTTCTAAATGTTTGAGATGAAAACTATACTCCCAATTGACTCTTAGTTCAATATAGGAGTTCATTAACCCCTAATGGAATCATAGACTCCAAATTTACTCTCTCCTTTGAAAATTTCATTTTTAATGCAGTTAAGAACATATTACGGTACTACATTTTCTCACCAAATAAAAAAATCCTAACTGGCGTTACACCGGCATATACGTCTCAAGGGTTGGCACTAAAACGATCACTCACACACGTTTTCTAAACGCAATGTTCTAATCGTGGTTAAGGTATCTGCAGAAAAACAATCAATAGTGATGCACCCAAAAGTTTTCCATTTCAGGCAGGTCCATATCATAGTAAAAACATACGCCCCGTATCATTGCCATACGGGCCGTCCTTGAGTCAAGTCACGTCTCAAGGTACATGGTCGTGTTTTAACACCACACAACGGGGAACCCGATTAGAGCGCGAACGGGTCGTCACGGTTGGGAATTTTATCAATCCAACAGAAACCACCTACTGCCTCATGACCATTGAGGCACGCCGATGGCGAGCGCTGCGTATGGCCCTTTGAACATTAAACGTTCAAGAGTTGCATACTGTCGTGTTGCTTACCACACGATGGGGTATTCTCACTTTTGCCTAAAGCACGCTGGAGATCAGCGTTTTCATATGCTCTCAGAACCATAGAGAATTTCAGAGACTCATATTAACTACCGTTCCAAGCCCCGGTATACCATTCCATACTATTACTTGTATGGCGAGTTACCGCAATTGATCTGCCTGCGGTAGCGTACCATACCTCTTACCTGACGTAGGTGCGTCGTTACAGAATTGAAATACTGAATGTAACACACTGTTAGCTTGCCACCATAAGTAACTATGCTAACAATAGTCCTTATGTGGGCATACTACACGTTCCTCACTCGTATACTTCGAAGTTTTCGAAAATAAGCTCTTTTCATGCGTGCTATTCCCAATGCGGCTCTGATACCACGCATGTGGGGAACCCCTTCCGGGATCCACACTCCAGGATACACATTGGGTGGTGCCGTGAGATGCGGCACCCAACAGCATACACGAAAAGACAGTAAAGTACAAAGTCTTTTATTTCTCAAGATAGTGTCATTTACAAAATAATGTACCACGAAGGTATACGCAGCGGAATATACATACACACTTACTCTCGGGCCTAACTAAGCAAAAGAGAAGACGTTCAGCCCATGGACGCTTCTTACTAGCTTCCACAAAGATGAGTGCAGCGGCAGGGTTTCCGGTGAGTCGCTGATGGCTCACCGAACAACCATCTTCATAGCAAATTTTATAACCTGCAAAACACTAATAATACAACCGTGAGCACGATGGCTCAGCAAGACTTAACCGACACTCCTAACCATGAAACTCTACGTGCAGGGATTATTAACATAGGAAAGGTATGATGCAATAACGACACGCCTAAATGTTGATCCTTACTTTCAGGTTTATAACAGCATATTATTATGCCTTAGGCAGCCCTCACATCAGAAGTCCACAATCAAACAAGAAACGCTTTCCTCCGATGTGGTGATGCCCAAAGAGGAAAATAAACTTTGTGAGCTCTACAACTATAGCATACATGGTTGGCAATACAATGAATTTAAGAACTTCACATCAGCAATGATTCATTTCACCTCATCTGGAAATAATTACTACGTCACAACTCAGTGAACAAGTGGTACTCATATAATCGTGAGGGACGGTGATTGCAATCAGGACACACCTGGAATACACGACACCTACACCCGCCTCGAAAGACTCATACAAGAGCTCTTTCTTACGTTGTATGCAGCAACCTTTCACACGTCACTCCAATGCCGAACCAGTTCCGCCGACCCATCAGAAGGGCCACTACACGGAACACGTCGAAGTTGCTCCGCTAGCGGGTTTACACGTCTGACACCAACCCCCAAAGGACGGCCGTATAAGTTACAACACGAGAGTACCCGAGTTACATTGGTTTCCTGGAGTCCATAATTCCAGTATGCACCCGGTACTGTTCAAACTTGCTCCGCAGGGCGGCATACACATCGGTCCTTAACCGACACAAACAGAGCTATAGCCACACAGGCCCAACGTCCTGCTGCTCCTACTCTCTGCTCAGTCTCATTTTCCATTCCAGAACTTTCATTCTCTAGAATCATACCCCGCTGAACCAACATCCTAAACTCGCGAGTAGCTTCCAACTACCCGACTTGTACCAGATTGTAAGGGCCTCAGTTTTTGACACATATTCCAAGTGTTCATCACCACACACACCTCATTTGAAGAAAGTTGATGAACACATTTGAAGAGCAAGTAACCACCATCAACATGCTCATTAGGGAATAAACTCACATATTGCAAAAGTGGTATTTCCCACATGTAATATATAGGGGCTGGGCATATGAAAAACTTCTACACATTGCTAGGAATGTCCAGGCCATGTTTCACCCAAATTCAAAACCTTGTGAGGTCATTTTGGGCATAGCTAGAAAGAGGGCAGTTTGAAACTACATTCAAATTCAAACTGTTTTTATCCCATGAATGCAAAAGTGGGAGACATATTCTTACTCAGCACATTTTTGTAAGCTCACACTCCAATTTTCACTCCATTTGGAGTTGATCTTGACATGAGCTAAGTGGGGGAAATTCAAACTTTATTTGAATTTCAAACTGAACATGTGCTGAAATTCATCCAAACCAAACCCAATTTGAATTCCAACCAATTCAAATGGCTCATGGGTGAATAATTTGAATCACCATGGGTATTTTGGGGCTCCTGTTTACAACAGTGATGAGGAGTTAATTTCAGAGGTTAAATTTGAGTGTGGGACCCACATTTCATAGAGAGAAGAGGGGAGACTTGCACACAAAGTCACAGCCTTGGTGGGAAATTCCACCGAGCTGCTGCCGGCTGTCCCACCGAGAAGCAACCGGCACCACCAGCTGCTTCTCCCTTCGCGCGCTGGCGCCCAGGGCGGCTTGCTCGCACCTCCATGCGACCGGAACCGCCTCAACCCGAGCGAAGACCGGCTGGCTTTATCCCCTCGCATGCGACCCCGAGCAGCGGCAGTTTTTCTCCCCGAAGCTCTCGGTCGATCGGGAAAACCAGCAAACGATCGCCCCTTTCAGTCCCTGAGCTGCTAGACAGCACCCTGAGATCACACTCCACCTCCCTAACGACAAAAACCCCGAGCTCCGACCTCCCTTGCCCGAGAACGATCGCCACAGCGGTGACCTAACCTTAGCCGAAGGTCAGGCGCTCGTGGACAGCGTTCCACAGGAGCTTTCACGGTCCAGCAAGAGAGGCAACAGGAGCGCGCGACCACCGTGTTGCTCTCCTCCAAGTTTGGAAGCAAACCGTGAAGAATCCACTGCAAATTTCCAGCTTTTGCTCCGGCGACCATAAACCGAGCTTCCGGTACGGATTCTTCAAATTCTCGCTCTATGATCCTTCTTTGGTTATCAAATCTTGCACATAGGCGCTGGACTAGCCGGCGATCAATTTCCTTTCTGCATCCGTGGTATGAAACCGACTAGGAGTGACGAATATTGAGCTCGATCAAGGGCGCTCCTGGCGGGCACGCTCGGTCACACGGTGCCAACCGACTTGCCGCCATCTTTGAACCCGTTTGACACCTTGTCGAGCTTCCTAGAGGTATACTGATGCTGTAGAACCGATTGTTCGAGGTTTTGGCGGGTTAGAACCCACGGCCGACGGCGCTAAACCTCAACCGAGGCCGCCGCACGTCGCCGGGCTATTTCCAGTCACCGCCAGCTCGAACTGACCCCACAGACGTGCTCCTCGACGTCGACAATCCACTGGCGGCGAGTTTCAGACCATGTGATGGCCGGCAGCGGCAAGCCGGCGAGCTCCGGGTCTGCTCCGGCGAGGGGAGGCGGCGCGGGCGCGAGGGCGCGTTGGGAAGAAGACGAAGCCGGCTGGCCCATGCGTCAGCGACTTAAAAATTTAAATCGGGATCGGGTGTGGCCAGGATCTGATGTGCTGGCGCGCAAAAACCCTGTGGACCTCAGTGTGCTGTCGCCTCCGCGCCCAACAAGTGTCCCCGCAGGCCCCGGCAGATTTAAACTTTTCCCCCGATTTTCAGATTTCCTTCAAACATCAAATCCTCATAACTTTGGCTAGAAAGCTCCAAATAGAGTAACCAAATTTTGTTGGATTCAGCTCTCTGAGCACTTTCCAGCAAATCAAGTTTCACTTTATGAAAAGCCTTAATTCCCCAGAATTAATTCCTCAAAAAGATTTAAACTGTTTGGAATTTTAACTGGAGAATCCTTTGGAGGGAAATTCTGAAATTTTGCTGGGATGTTCACCAAAATATCCCTGAACTACCATAAAAATTTCAGATCCATTTGAGCTCATTTGGTCCACCTAATGGTTTGATTAGTGAAACTGTTCCAGAGAAATTATAAAATGTTCAGAAACATTTTCAGAATTTCCCCTGGAATTGTTTAGCTCATATCTTTAGCTAGTAACCTTCAAATTAAGTGAGACCAACTCCATTAGAACCCTCTGAGAATATAGTTTTCAGAAAGTCATAGTTTGTTTCATGAAAATCCTTAGAACACCTACAAGCCTTCAATTAAGGTCAAGTACATAATTAATTGTGGAGGGCTCAAATGAGCTTTGCTGCAACTAAAAACTTGACCAAGTCTGTGTACAGGTTGTAACCAAGCCACAGTAAAAGTTCACAGTCATTGGGTTTGTCTAGTAAAAGTTATAGACTTCACAAGTTTCAAAACTCAGTTCAATTGCATTAAATTAATACATGTATTCCTTATATCATGTAGTCGCTAAGGTCGAGGAGGAACCCGAAGTCCTAGACTTCGTTACTCCGGAGGAGCAGCTAGCCTACGACCAAGAGCAGCGAGGCAAGCTCCGATTTGCATTAACCGTTTTACAAGTTTTTATTGTTTTGAGCACATACTTGAATACCTTATTCTTTGCATTAGAGTCTTGTTTGAAAACCCAATTGCATAGCCAAGAAAACCATGGGTTGGGTTTAGGATTGTAAACCCCGTTAGTGTAAAAGCCCAAGAAAAGGGACTTGCAAAAATTTTTCTTCACCTCACAACACCACAGTTTTTATTGTGGATATCTTAGGAAATGTTGTGAAGAGCAAGTAACCTCCATCAAAAGGGTAATTAGAGGGGAAAGCCTTCACTTTCACAAAGTAGGATTTCTACACATGAACATGAGAGGTTGAGCTCACCCCTAGGACTTGAGAAGTCTTGGGAGGGTTCAAGCCAAGTTTCATGCAAACCCAACACTTTTTGAGGCACTTTTGGAGGTATTTGAAAAAGAGGCCAATTTGAATGTAAATTCAAATTGCAGCAACTTTCATCACTCAAATTCAAAAGTTAGCTTCATATTCAAACTCAGCACATTTTTCTGAGCTAGCCCACCAAATTTCATCCCCATTGAAGTTCATCTTGTCGGGAGCCAAATTTGCAATAATTCAAAACTGAATTTGAAATTCAGTTCAAATATGAAGCAAATTGTTCCAACCAAATTTCAAATTGGAGAACTTAAATTTGAACCAAAACTTGGGGGCTAAGTATCACATTAAATTTTGAGTAGCTGGTGGGATAATTAGCAAAAACCAGAAATGAAATTTGGAAAAAGAAGAAAAGGGGAGCCCCACATGTCAGCTGCACACACGAGTATTCAGTCGGTTGTTGCAGCCGGGTCTCGGCTTCGCGCGCAAGGCAGGGGAGCGGCGGCGAGCCACCGAGGCAGCAGACGGCCACATCACGGTGCCGAAACCGCGGCTCAAAGGCCAGCGCACAGCCACGCCGCCCTTCCTCCTGTTTCCCAAACAAGAACCCCCCCGACCGAGCTTCTTTCTCAGTTCCGCGGGAGCACAGAAACGCCGACCTCACTGATCACCGGCGTCCGGCCAGCACAGGCGCTCTCGTGCCCGGCGAGTAACACAAGAAAGAACCGCCTCGATGTACTGATCACAACCATACCGACCTCGCTCTCTCTCTCTCTCTCACGATCGGCAAAGTATTTGAGGGATTAGCGCGTCGGAGTGTTTAGAACCAAACCGTGAGAAATCCAGAAATTCGGAGCAAGTAAACCACCACTCCATAGGCTGAGCTAAAGATATGATCTAGACTCGCCCACGCGTCTCTGGGATCAGAAATCATTGAGTTTCATCGAGTAGGGGCGATGTTCTTCGAGCTTTTTGCATCGGCGCCGATTTCTGGTCTAGGTCACCGGTGAGGTCGTAGTTGCAGCTGTTTCCACAGAGATTGGTGCCCATATCCATGATCAGCGGGTGTCAGCGGAGCTCCCCGAGCAAACAGCATCGGAAAAGGTGTAGGGAACGCCGAGTTCGACGTCGCCGGTGAGCTTCCAGCCGCTGTAGCCGTCGGGAGCCCTGTTCCGGCCGTTGTCAAGCTCCGGTGAGGGCACCAGCGTGTTCTCCGAGTCGAGTTAGGCACAGGCGGCGAGAATCAGCAAGCTCCGAGGGCCGGAACCCCTCTCCGGCGAGAGCTCCGGCGAGCTCAGCGGCGGGGAGCCGCGGGAGCGCGAGGTGGAAGAAGCCTTGCGGGCCCCGCGTGTCAGTCACGGCTGAGAGCGCTCGGGATTTGCTGCGGCACCGGGATTCCGTGTGGCTGCGCGGGTGATTCTGCGGGCTCCGGTGTGGGTTAGCTGAGAAGCTGACACGTAGCCGGGGGACCCCACCCGCAGAGTTTAAATTTTATCTGAATTTCCAGTTTTAGTTCAAACTTCAAGTGAATAGAACTTTGGCTAGGAAACTCCAAATTCGATGAACCAAATTTTGCTGAACTCAGAATTCTGAGTACTTTCCAGCAGTACCAAATTCAGCTCATGAAAGTGAATAGTTTTCCAGAATTAAATCCCTAAAGTTTAAACTGTTGGGAATTTTATCTGGAGAACTACTTCATGATAAATTCTGAAATTTGGCTGAGAGGTTTATTGGAAATACCTGAATCCCAGTAAAATTTTAAGACTCATCCAAGTTCATTAATTACCATAATGGGGTGATTAAGAGAACTGCCCTGGAAAAATAGAAAAATGTACAGAAACATTTTTCAGATTTTCTCAAATCTTAAGTAGGGCATAACTTTCTGTAGAATTCTTCAAATGACATGAAACCAACTCCATTAGAACCATCCTAAATTCTAGTTTCCATAAAGTAATGGTTGGAGCCATGAAAACCCCTGGAATTACTTAGAGGCTCAAATATTGACCAAATGGGCTTTTATTTGTACAAGGTTCAGATGAACTTTGTTTCAAATGAAACTTGGTCAAGACTCTGGTTAGGACCCTACCAAGCCACAATAAAAATTTCAGAACCAAAGGGTAGGGCTAGCTAGAGTTATTAGTAGTTATGTAATCAAGTTTACACATACCATTTAAATTTACATGTCGTATTTCATTAAACGTGTAGTCGCTGAAGAAGAGACTCCGGAAGTGCTGGACTTCCTTCTTCCAGAGGTAGACTTAACCCCTGACCAGCAAAAACAAGGCAAGCCCCGGTTTGCATTAACCTTTTATAAGTTTTACTTGTTTACATGTGTCTTATGAAGTGTGAATGTGCATTAGGTATAGGATGGATGAAACCCCACTTGCATAACCCGAATTTTTCCCTAAGAGTGAGGGTAGTGTCTACGACCTCGTGTAGACATGCTATGCTTAAATGTTTCATAGGACTTCGGTACAAGTCGAGTAGTTGGAATCTACTCGCGAGATAGGCTTGGGACACACGGGTTCGGTTGAGTGATGTGAGATCACTTTAGTAATGAAAATGAGACTAGGCAGGGGCTAGGGCGCAGCAAGAGGGAGTCTTGTGTGCGCACCCCTGTCCGTGTCGATTGAGGACCGATCCGTGTGCGGCCCACGCTGATCAAGTTTGAATGTACCGAAGGCATATTGGATATATGGGCCCCGATAAACCGATGTAGCCTAAACCTCCTGGCGTCGAGGCATAGCACACCAATTTATAGGTGTAGGTTGAGGGCAGCAAGGTGGAAATCTGCCAACGGGCATAGAGAGATGCTCCGTGTGGGGAACCTCCTGCTCGTTTCGGTGCGACCGGTTCGACGTTTGGGCTGTTTGGTGAAAGGTTGTCCCGTACGACATCGAGTGAGCGTGCTGTGCAGCTCCACGGATGGGCGTACGTGACGTGCTCTTTGGGTTTCCCTGCAGGTGTATATCGAGTCGATTCGCCATCCCTCGCGGTGAAGAGTACCACTTGGTCACTGAGTCGTGGCGTAGTTTAATGTATGAAATATGGTGATTCAATACTTCTGATTTGATGTAATATTGTATTGCTACATGTTTGCCACCAAATATTGCTTACTAAATTTCAGCTTCCTGAACTGTTAACTTGTTGCTAAAAGTTGAACTAAGGATGAACTTGTAGGCGAGTCCATTTGTTGCAATATGACTATCCTACGTCATCATGTAGAGTTTCATGCTTAGGTGAGTCGGTTAAGCCTTGCTGAGCCTTCGTGCTCACGGTTGCTGCTTAAGTGTTTTTCAGGTGAGGAGCCACCCACGGACTCGGAGTACGAGTCCACCGGCGAGGGTTACCCTCCGTTGGGGACCACGGCTCAGTGGGAGCCGTACACGCCGCGCTGAGCTGAGACGTGCAGCTAGTGTGGGTTGCCCTAGGGCTGGGCAACCGACTTTTGCTAGATAGGTGGGCGTGAGTTGTACAATAGAAACTTCCTCTGTGTAATAAAGACCCTAGTTTGTAACTGAGAAGTGTACTACTTTGTACATTCAGTTTGTTTTCCCATGTAATATAATGTGTTCTTATAACGTGTGCTGTCGGGTGTCGCATCGCGCGGCACCACCCTCTGCGATCCTGGATGAGCGGATTCCGGTCCGCCACAGCCTGGTATCAGAGCTGCAGTGGGGATAGCACAGTACTTAAGGACTACCTTATGGGAAAACTTAGACTACGGTGAGGATTCGGTAGTTGCCCAAGTAAGGACTATATTAGCATAGTTACTTAAAGTGGCAAAGACTAACTTATGTGTTATACTTCTGAATTTTAATTATGTAACGACGCACCTACGCTCTGGTAAGCATGGTAAGGAACGCCACCGAAAGCGGTTCAATTTCGGTTAGCTCCCCCTGACGAGGAACGTGGTTCAGGGATAGAGCCTCACAGCTTGGTGTGAGACGTCAATATGAACCTCTTGGACTCTTCATGTCCCTGAGTCCATATGAAACGCTGATCCCTAGCGTGCATTAGGCAAGTAAGTGGAGACCCCATCGCGTGGTCAGTAACGCGAGAGTGTGTTCGTCTGGAAGTAGCCCAGGAGGACATACGCAGCGCTTGCCATCGGCGTGCCCTGCAGGGCAGTAGGTGGTATCTGTTGGGTTGATAACATTCCCAACCGTGACGACCCGTTCATGATATACTCGGATCCCCGTCGTGTGGTGTTGAAACACGATCACGTATCTTGAGACGTGACCTAACTCAAGGACGGCCGTATGACAATGATACGGGCGTTTGTATTTACTTTTAAATATGATCCTGCCTGAAATGAAAACAACCATTGAGTGCACCATTATTGTTTGGTCTTCTGCAGGTATTAACCACGTATGTATCCGTGTAGCAAACGTGTGCGAGAGACCGTTTAGTGCCACACTTGAGCCGTATATGCCAGTATAATCCGGTTAGGATTTTCTTTTGTGAGGAATGTAGTACCGTGATATTGTAGGCATATGCATGAAAATATTGATAACAAGGAAGTAAAAATCTATAGGTTCAACATTTAGGACCCTGGATGGGTATAGGAATGGGATAGTGGAGCAGTATAGCCAAAAGTATGAAAAGCAGAGTGCTCTGTTTTGGGCAGCAAGTTGCTGATCTTCAACAGGGCATAACTCACAGGTCTTTTAGCCTAGGGAGGTGTGTTATATAGTTCTGGAAAGGTATCTGAGTACCCTACAATTTTGTTGTAGACTTCCAGAGCTGAAACACACCTTAAGATGGCTGAAATCCCAGAGGAATGTAAACTGTCCAGAACCAGGACAAAGTAAAACATTCTCTGAATTGTTCTGTTTTTCAAACATAACTCCCAGTTGAAAAATCTAAAATTGTCATATAATACATCCTTAGAAATAGTAGAAGATGTGTGACATCTTTGTAATTCAAGTTCCTGAAATTTCAGCACAGAATTTAGTGGAAATCAGAGTTGAAAACAGCAACTTCCAAGGGAGGTGCTGTTAAAATTCTTCCAGAAATTCTGCTGATTTTGAATTACCATAACTTTTTCACCAGAGCTGATACGAGGGCAAGTAAGTACTCGTTGGAAAGATACTGAAGTTAACTTTATCTTTGGTATGCAACTTGAGTCATTAAAATGCCCAGAACCAGATCAAAACTTGGAATAGGTAGAAACTGGTCATTCTGAGAGAAGAATGACAGTTGAACTCATTGGAGCGGGTGTTGTACCCTAAGGGTGGTGTACGTGATGACAACGCGACAGTAATGTCTCGTAGTGACCAAACCTAGTTATGGTGAGCTTCCAAAGTGGAGTTTCATCAAGTTGGATTAAACTAGCTTATGTTTGGTCTGGTAATGGTGTAGCTTGTGCAAAGTTATTACATTATCTGCTTACGAGATGTATCGCATATTCTCATTGTCATTATGTTGTTACGCCTATTTTCATTTGGACTGCATGCAATATGTTGCGGGACTGATGTTTATTGTCGTATGGATGCAGATGGTTCGCACTAGGACCACGCACGAGGTTGGTGACTCTAGCCAAGGGGGAGGCGATGACTCCCAGCCACCGGCCTACGACAGCACCCCGCAGCAGCAGCCACCACCGCCGCCTCCGCTTACCCTAGCGGATGTGATAGCGGCACCGGTGGGAGGTCGTGAGGAGCAGATCGACCTGCTCCGCACGATCGTGTAAAATACGTCCTAGGCGGGGGGACGTCAAGATAGAGGGCCTCGTGAGCCCCGGGAAGTGTCGTACTCGGACTTCATGAGTACGCACCCTCCAGTGTTCACCGAAGCTGAAGAACCACTGGAGGCTGACAACTGGCTGCGGACCATCGAGTCCAAGTTTGGGCTGCTCCAATGTACGGAGCGGCAGAAGACCCTGTTCGCAGCACAACAGCTCCACGGTGCTGCTGGTGCGTGGTGGGCGAATTATGTCGCCTCACGTCCGGCTGGCCATGCCGTGGAATGGCAAGAGTTCCGGGAGGCGTTCCGCGCCTATCATATCCCTCCCGGAATTATGAAGAGGAAGTTCCAAGTATTCTTGGAGCTGAAGCAGGGCGGGAGGAGTGCCCATGACTACTCCCGTGCCTTCAACCATCTGGCGCAATATGCGTCAGACTACATCTCCACCGAGGAGAAGAAGCGAGAGCATTTCTATCGGGGGTTACACCCCGAGATGAAGACGCATCTCGTGCAGCGGAATCGCGGCACATTCAACGACTTAGTCAATGCCGCGATTATGCAAGAGGATGCTCAGCGGGAGTTGGCAGCTGAGCAGAGGAAGCGCAGTGCTCCACCTAGCAGCGGTGGTGGCGCGCCTCAGAAGTACCGTATGGTGTATCGGACACCATCCGGGCAGCAGTGGCATCCACCGGCATGACCTCAACGGTTCGGGGGACGTCCTTTTCAGTCACCTCCGTTCCGTCCGCCGATGCCACCACCAAGACAGCAGCAGCAACAGCAGCAGCAGACAGTACCCCGGGCGTTTCCACCGCCACAACGCGCCCCGGGATTCCGTCCACCGATCAGCGGGGGACCGCCCTGTTTCACCTGCTTCACGTGTGGCCAGGCGGTCCACTTCGCGAAGGACTGTCCCCAGGGGCAGCAGAGCAGCGGGCAAGCCCAGTTTCAGGGCGGCGCTCGAGGCCGACCTCCGGTGAAGAAGGTTGGTCAACGGACTGGAGGCGTTCGCAACCTTGACAATGAGGACGCCCCAGAGGGAGACAACGTGCTGGCGGGTACGTTTACTCTCAACAATCAAGCCATCGTCATACTTTTTGATTCTGGTGCAACCCACAACTTTATAAGTGCATCGTACGTGGTTAAGCATCAACTGGAAGCCTTTCCAACCGAGTGTTCGTATACGATCTGCTCACCGGGAGGAAAGATTTCAGCAACGATGATGGTTCCAAAAGCACCACTGTGCTTAGGTGGGAAGATATATCCCACCACTATGATTATCCTAGGGGTGCAGAAGATTGATGCAATCTTGGGAATGTCATGGATAAGCTACCGTGGCGCTGTCCTGGAAACACTATCACGGACAGTTCACCTCAACTCCCCATTACACCGTCCGCAGTCCCTCCTATTAGATAATCCAGTCCGGGAGGTTTCAGAAATCAACAATACTGAAGCTCTCAAGTTAGAGGACATCCCCGTAGTCCGGGAGTATCCCGACGTGTTCCCGGATGATCTACCGGGCATGCCACCTGAGCGGGATGTCGAGTTCAAGATCGAGCTCGCACCCGGGACTACGCCCATATCACGGAGACCATACAAAATGGCTCCAAATGAGCTGGCTGAACTGAAAGAACAGCTCAATGATCTGTTGAGCAAGGGTTTCATTAGGCCGAGTTCCTCGCCTTGGTGATGCTCGGCTGTTTGTAAAGAAGAAGGATGAAACCCTGAGGCTGTGTGTGGACTACCGGCCGCTCAACGCCGTCACCATCAAGAATAAGTACCCACTGCCCCGCATCGACATATTGTTTGATTAACTTGTGGGTGCAAGTGTGTTCTCAAAGATGGACCTTCGCTCTGGATATCACCAGATCAAGATCCGGGCGGAGGATATCCCGAAGACGGCCTTCTCGACGAGATATGGATTATATGAATATCTCGTCATGTCGTTTGGTCTCACAAATGCTCCAGCCCATTTTATGTATCTCGTGAACTCCGTGTTCATGCCAGAGCTGGACAAGTTCGTGCTAGTGTTCATCGATGATATCTTGGTTTACTCCAAGACAGAAGCCGAACATGCCGAACACTTGCGGATCGTTCTTCAACGATTGCGAGACCATAAGCTCTACGCCAAGTTCAGCAAATGCGAGTTTTGGATCAGCCAAGTGCCATTCTTGGGACATATCATCTCAGCGGAAGGCATTGCGGTTGACCCAAGCAAAATAGAGCAAGTGCTGAAATGGAAAGCTCCCACTTCAGTTCATGAAGTCAGAAGTTTCCTCGGGTTAGCGGGATACTACCGGAGATTCATTCCAAGTTTCTCCAAGCTCGCTAAGCCGATGACAGAATTTCTGAAGAAAGGGACGAAGTATGTTTGGAACACGGCGTGTGAAGGAGCGTTCCAAGCATTGGTGAAGCATCTCACCACAGCCCCGGTCTTAGCTCAGCCGGATACAACAAAGCCCTTCGACGTGTATTGTGACGCGTCCGGTATTGGGCTTGGCTGCGTGTAGATGCAGGAAGGATGTGTGGTCGCATATGGCTCACGCCAACTTCGGAACCATGAGCAGCATTATACCACTCATGATCTTGAGCTTGCTGCCGTGGTGTTGGCGCTAAAGATGTGGAGGCACTATCTCCTGGGGAATCTGGTGCATCTCTACACCGACCACAAGAGCATAAAATACATTTTCACCCAGAAGGAGCTGAACATGAGGCAACGGAGGTGGCTAGAATTAATCAAAGACTATGAAATTGAGATCCACTACCACCCCGGCAAGGCGAATGTGGTTGCCGACGCGCTGAGTCGGAAATCACATGTCCATCACCTCACCATTACACCGGTGGAGGAGGAAGAGCCAAGTTTATACTGGGTTCCTTATGGATCGCTGTACAACCTTGCCCTCATCCCTACCATTAGGGAGGACATCATTGCAGCTCAGAAGACGGATAAAGGCATGGCACATCTCCGGAGACGGATAGACAAAGGGGAAATCAAATGTTTCCGGAAGGATGATGAGGGGACGCTGTGGTTCAATGACCGCATAGTCGTACCCCGGGATATGGAGTTGAGAAAGAAGATCCTCGATGAAGCTCACTTGTCCAAGTACTCCATTCATCCGGGCAGCAACAAAATGTACCAAGATTTGAAAAAGAAATTTTGGTGGACACGGATGAAGCGGGAGGTAGCTAAGTACGTAACCGAGTGCGATACGTGCCAACGAGTGAAAGCTGATCACATGAAGAAATCAGGGCTGCTGCAACCCCTGAAGATTCCGGCATGGAAATGGAAAGATGTGAGCATGGATTTCATTCTGGGATTACCCCTAACATCCAACAAGAATGATTCCATATGGGTAATCGTCGATCGGTTAACCAAGACGGCTCATTTCATCCCGGTGAATACACGTTACAATGCCGGCAAATATGCGGAGCTATACATAGCGAAGATTCTATGCCTATACGGGGTACCCAAGACCATTGTCTCAGATCAAGGTGCATTATTTGTATCTCGCTTTTGGGAGCAGCTACACGCTGCATTGGGTACTAAGTTGATCAGGAGCTCCGCCTATCACCCTCAGACAGATGGGCAAACAGAGAGGGTGAACCAAGTACTAGAAGACATGTTGAGAGCGTGTGCCATCCACCATGGTAGGAACTGGGATGATCACCTACCGTTGGCGGAATTCTCGTACAACAACGGTTATCAGGTGATTATCAAGATGGCCAGAGGAAGACGAAGGGGTAGGCCCCACGCGTCAGCGGCTGGGGATAAGTGGGTGGGATTCTCTGTGGTCCGGGATCCAGTGCGGCCGCGCGGGAAGGAGTCTGTGGCCCCGTGTGGCTCGGCTCCAGCGGTCGACACGTGTGCGGTGGACCCACCCGCAGGATTTAAACATTTTTGGAATTTCCAGTTTTAGTTCAAACTTCAAATGCATAGAACTTTGGCTAGGAAACTCCAAATTCGATGAACCAAATTTTGCTGAACAATTTTAAACTGTTGGGAATTTTATCTGTAGAACTACTTTATGAAAATTTCTGAAATTTGGCTGAAAGGTTCATTGGAAAATCCCTGAATCCCAGTAAAATTTTCAGACTCATCCAAGTTCATTTAGTTACCCTAATTGGGTGATTAAGAGAACTGCCTTGAGAAAATAGAAAAATGTACAGAAACATTTTCCAGATTTTCTCAAATCGTAATTAGGGCATAACTTTCTGTAGAATTCTTCAAATGACATGAAACCAACTCCATTAGAACCATCTTAAAGTCTAGTTTCCAGAAAGTAATGGTTGGAGCCATGAAAAACCCTGGAATTATTCAGAAGCTCAAATATTGACCAAATGGGCTTTTATTTGTACAAGGTTCAAATGAACTTTGTTTCAAATGAAACTTGGTCAAGACTCTGGTTGGGACCCTACCAAGCCACAATAAAAATTTCAGAACCAAAGGGGAGGGCTAGCTAGAGTTATTAGTAAATAAGTATTCAAGTTTAAACATTGCATTTAAATTTACATGTAGTATTATATTCAACGTGTAGCCATTGAAGAAGAGACTCCGGAAGTGCTGGACTTCCTTCTTCTGGACGAAGAACTAACTACTGACCAGCAGCAACAAGGAAATCCCCGGTTTGCATTAACCTGTTTATAAGTTTTACTTTGTTTACATGTGTCATATGAAGTATGATTGTGCATTATTTTTCCCTAAGAGTGAGGGTAGTGTCTAGGACCTCGAGTAGGCAGGCTATGCTTAATGATTCATAGGACTTCGGTACAAGTCGAGTAGATGGAATCTACTTACGAGATAGGCTTGGGACACACGGGTTCGGTTGAGTGATGTGAGATCACTTTAGTAAGGAAAATGAGACTAGGCAGGGGCTAGGGCGCAGCAAGAAGAAGTCTTGTGTGCGCAGCCCTACCCGTGTCGATTGAGGACCGATCCGTGTGCGGCCCTGCTGAACAAGTATTGAACGTACCAAAGGCATATCAGATATATGGGCCCCGATAAACCGATGTAGCCTAAACCTCCGGACGTCGAGGCATAACGCACCGATTTATAGGTGTAGGCTGAGGGCAGCAAGGTGGAAATTTGCCAACGGGCATAGAGAGATGCTCCGCGTGGGGAACCTCCTGCTCGTTTCGGTGCGACCGGTTCGACGTTTGGGCTGTTGGGTGAAAGGTTGTCCCGTACGACATTGAGAGAGCGTGCTGTGCAGCTCCACGGGTGGGCGTACGTGACGTGCTCTTTGGGTTTCCCTGCAGGTGTATATCGAGTCGATTCGCCGTCCCTCGCGGTGACGAGTACCGCTTGTTCACTGCGTCGTAACGTAGACTAATGAATGAAATGTTATGATTCAATATTGCTGTTATGATATAATTGTATTGCTACATGTGTGCCACCAAATATTGCTTACTAAATTTCAGATTCATGAACTGTTAACTTGTTGCTAAAAGATGAACTAAGGATGAACTTGTAGGCGTGTCCATTTGCTGCAATATTACTATCCTATGTCATTGTACACCTCATGTAGAGTTTCATGCTTAGGTGAGTCGGTTAAGTCTTGTTGGGCCTTCGTGCTCACGGTTGCTGCTTAAGTGTTTTTCAGGTGAGGAGCCACCCACGGACTCGGAGTACGAGTCCACCGGCGAGGGTTACCCTCCGTCGGGGACCACGGCTGAGTGGGAGCCGTACACGCCGCGCTGAGCTGAGGAGTGCAGCTAGTGTGGGTTGCCCTAGGGCTGGGCAACCACTTTTGCTAGATAGGCGGGCGTGAGTTGTATAAAAGAAACTTCCGCTGTGTAATGAAGACCCTAGTTGGTAACTGAGAAGTGTACTACTTTGTACATTCAGTTTATTTTTACCATGTAATATAATGTGTTCATATGACGTGTGCTGTCGGGTGTCGCATCGCGCGGCACCACCCTCTGCGATCCTGGATGAGCGGACTCCGGTCCGCCACATTTTACAGTTCTCAAATATATTTTCACAGATGACAGCAGATAAGCAGTTGGAGAACGGGTGGGTGGTGTCCCACTGTTCTCGCCGCAGCGGATATCCGGAAGCATTGAGGCATATGCTTCAATATTTTCGGTACAACCAGAT
This sequence comes from Neostapfia colusana, assembly GCA_030760725.1. Classification (NCBI taxonomy): domain Eukaryota; kingdom Viridiplantae; phylum Streptophyta; class Magnoliopsida; order Poales; family Poaceae; genus Neostapfia; species Neostapfia colusana. The sequence continues at coordinate 32,041,692 of JASWHV010000009.1, read as the reverse complement.
GCCGCAGTACTTCACCAAGGAAGAAGGCGAAGAGGGGAATAAGACGTGGATAATCCATGTCGAAGTCCCTGCAGGACCTACGCCGCCCGGTTGGGTGCCGTTCACCGTCACGGTGAGAGGTAGACAACCGGAATGGATGTGGCAAGTGGCAGCCCGTGACACCATGTCACGCTTCTGCCAACTACACGTGCAGGCTATGGAGGGCACTCCATACGCGCTTGTTCCGGTGGAGGGACGGGCTCAGCATGTGTGGGAAGAGAGGTACCGGGAGGCAACAGATCTGGGTTGCCCAAGGTACAGCCCCGCGGAGGCAAACCTCAGCCTTCAGATGAGGGCGGGAAACGCTGTGATGGACAGCCAAGCTGTTCATACGGAGCATCTCGCCGCAAAGGTCAAGGAGAGCACAAGCCGTGGAGATCATTTCGAGAGTGCTCACAGCACACTCTGCAATGTGCTCCTTCCGACGATCAAGCGACTGAATGAACAACATAACCAGTTGCATCGTCTGAAGAAGACAAAGAGGAAAAGCCGTGTCAACATCACGGCGTTGCAAGAGCTGGTACAGACTTTAACCCAGAAGAATGAGGACCTTGCTCAAGAGCGGGACGCCGCTATTGAGGAAGGGCGAGGCTGGGAAGAAGACTACAACCAAGCCATGGACGAGGTGCACGCATTGCAGGACCTCGTACCTCCGGTATTTTGCATACCGGTGGTCTTGGGCCTTCCAGCAATGGGAGAACCCGAGATGGGAGAAGAGGTGTAGATCCAGAACCACCAGCAGTGGTACCAGAGGAGGACGACCCGCAGGAGGTCGAGTTCTACTCCGAGTAGGGGGTTACAGTTGCCAAGTAGGGCAGCTAGAGTAGTGTAACCCAACTTTTGTAATCAGTGACATGTCGTGTAGACAGTAGCGTATGTATAGGTAGTGACGACATGAGCATGACTTCTCGGAGACCCGAGAATAATGTATCTTGTATTAAGTTTATGCTTTATCAATATATGTGGATGCTGTGCAAATTATTCATGTGTCACTCCAATACCTACTGTTGCATATGGAATTTTAAGTAAGACATGTGCTAATCGCTGCTGTTTTGAATTTCAGAATGACGCATACTCGTGCCAACCCGGACGTTGGGGGTACTAGCCAAGGGGGAGAGACCTCCCAACAGCCTCCCGAGGATTCCTCGGGACAGCAGCAGCAACAGCAGCAACAGCAACAGCAAACACCGCCACCGCCACTACCAACGGTGACATTGGCCGACATCGTCGTGGCAATGGCGGGTTCACATCAGCAGCACACGGAGTTGCTGCAAACTCTTATTGCCAATACGTCTCGCCCAGAGAGACGTCAAGATCGTGAGGAGCATCAACAGAGCTCCTACTCCGACTTCCTGGCTACTCATCCCCCGGTATTCTCAAGGGCGGATGAACCTCTTGACGCGGACAACTGGCTCCGCGCAATAGAGATGAAGTTCGGGCTGCTCCAGATAAGTGAGCAGCGCAAGACTCAGTTCGCGGTCCAGCAGCTCCAAGGATCCGCGAGCGCGTGGTGGGCAAACTTTTGTGCTTCACAGTCCACCGACCGAGTTATGACCTGGACGGAGTTCCGGACGGCCTTCAGGGCCTATCACATACCGCCAGGTCTGATGAAGAGGAAGACGCAGGAGTTTCTACACCTGCAGCAAGGGAGCCGAAACGCGCTGGAATACTCCAGGGCGTTCAACGATCTCGCGCTCTACGCATCGTATCACGCAGATACCGACGAGAAGCAGCGGGACCACTTTTACCAGGGGCTTAACCCGCTCCTGAAGGACAAATTGGCGATGTTCAATCGCGGCAGCCTCAACGACATCATTGATGCTGCGATTGTCAAGGAGGACTCCGGAAAGGAGTTGGCGGCGGCGAAGAGAAAGCGAAGCGCGCCGCAAAGCAGCGGAGAAGGAGGCGGTCCTTCTCAGAAGTTTCGGATGGTGAATCGCCCACCATCAGGTCCACGGTGGCAGCCACCCCAGAGGTCGATGCCGTTCCGCAGTCGACCATACTCTTCACCGGTGTTCAGGCCGGCACTGCCAGTACCACCTCCGCAACAACAGCAGCAGCGGACGATGCCGCGTGCGTATGCACCTCAGCAGCGCATGCCGAGCTTTCGTCCCCCGAGCACCGCACAAGCAGCGGCCACATGTTACAAGTGTAGTCGTCCAGGACACTTCGCCAGCAGTTGTCCGGAGAGGCAAGGCGGCGGTGTTGCACCGAAGTTTCCGGGGAGGAATCAACCCCGGAACCCTACTAATGCGCGGCGGGCAAATCCTATGCCCGGCACCGTTCACCAGCTTGCCATAGAGGACGTGCCAGAGGGTTTGCCAATCCTTGCGGGTATGTTCCAACTCCACCAGCATCCCGCCATAGTACTATTTGATTCAGGCGCCACGCATAGCTTCATTAGCCAAGCTTTCATTGATAAATATAGCTTGCAAATACTACCCACCGATAGTCCTTATGTGATCTGTTCACAGGGTGGGAAAATTTCAGCAAGCATGATGGTCCCAAAAGCGCCATTGTGCTTAGAGGGTAGAGTTTACCCTACGTCTCTCATAATCCTAGAGGGACAAAAGGTCGATGTCATTTTAGGGATGTCGTGGTTAACCCGCCACGGCGCTGTTTTAGACACCGTCCTCTGAGTTGTGCACTTAAACTAGAAGTGCACGAATCTCACTCCTTATTTCTGGACAGTCCAGAAATAAAACTTCCATGTGTCTATAAAGCCACAACCATCAGATTGGAAGATATTTCAGTGGTCCGAGAGTTCCCTGACGTGTTCCCGGATGATTTGCCGGGGATGCCGCCCGATAGAGAGGTGGAGTTCAAGATTGAACTTGCACCGGGAACCATGCCAATATCCCGAAGGCCGTACAAGATGGCGCCCAAGGAGTTGGCTGAACTGAAGACTCAGCTCACGGACCTCCTGGAGAAGGGCTTTATTAGGCCGAGCTCCTCGCCATGGGGCTGTTCGGCATTATTTGTAATGAAGAAGGATGAGACGTTGCGGCTTTGCATGGACTATCGTCCATTAAATGCCGTAACCATCAAGAATAAGTACCCGTTGCCACGGATCGACATGTTGTTTGATCAGTTGGTCGAAGCAAAGATCTTTTCCAAGATGGACTTAAGATCCGGGTACCATCAGATTAAGATAAGGGCAGAGGACATTCCAAAGACAGCTTTCTCAACGAGGTACAGACTTTATGAGTACCTGGTCATGTCCTTCGGCCTCACCAATGCTCCAGCTCACTTCATGTACTTGATGAACTCGGTATTCATGCCGGAGCTGGACAAGTTTGTCGTGGTCTTCATCGACGACATACTGGTATATTCCAAGTCGGAGGAAGATCACAAGAAACATCTGCGTATAGTCTTGCAACGGCTGCGGGATCACAAGCTATACGTGAAATTCAGCAAGTGCGAATTCTGGATATCGCAAGTGCCTTTTCTCGGGCATATCATCTCAGTGGAGGGTATCGCTGTAGACCCGAGTAAGATCACTCAAGTGCTGAATTGGAAGTCCCCGAGAACTGTTCACGAGGTATGGAGTTTTCTCGGACTCGCGGGATATTATCGGAGGTTCATTCCGAACTTCTCGAAGATTTCCAAGCCTATGAAGGAGCTTCTGAAAAAGGCTACCAAATATGTTTGGAGTCCGGCATGTGAAGCAGCATTCAAGGCTTTAGTCAAGTACCTGACATCAGCACCGTTTTCTGCGCAGCCAGACACAACAAAACCGTTCGATGTGTACAGCGATGCATCCCGCATTGGGCTCGGATGTGTGCTGATGCAAGACCGAAGAGTGGTCGCGTATGGATCACGGCAGCTAAGAAACCATGAGCAGAATTATCCAACCGACGACTTGGAGCTCGCTGCCGTGGTACTTGCACTGAAGATGTGGAGGCACTACCTACTCGGTAACCTCGTACATCTATATACCGACCACAAAAGCCTCAAGTACATATTCACTCAGAAGGAGCTAAACATGAGGCAACGAAGATGGTTAGAATTGATAAAGGATTACGAAATAGAGATCCATTATCATCCGGGCAAGGCAAACGTAGTGGCAGATGCGCTAAGCCGCAAGTCACACGTCAACAATCTGACCATCACACCGTTGAGAGAGAGCGAACCACCACTACATGTAATTCCACATGGAGCTCTCTACAACCTAGCTTTGATCCCCACCATCTGTGGCGGACCGGAATCCGCTCATCCAGGATTGCAGAGGGTGGTGCCGCGCGATGCGACACCTGACAGCACACGTCATAAGAACATAATATATTACATGGGAAACAACTGAAACTGTACAAACAGGTACAAATTTCAGTTACAACTATTGTTTATGTTACACAGCGGAAGTCTACACTACACAACTCACGCCCGCCTATCTAGCAAAAGTTGGTTGCCCAGCCCTAGGGCAACCCACACTAGCTGCACTCCTCAGCTCAGCGCGGCGTGTACGGCTCCCACTCAGCCGTGGTCCCCGACGGAGGGTAACCCTCGCCGGTGGACTCGTACTCCGAGTCCGTGGGTGGCTCCTCACCTGAAAAACACTTAAGCAGCAACCATGAGCACGAAGGCTCAGCAAGGCTTAACCGACTCACCTAAGCATGAAACTCTACATGAGGTATACCAAGACATAGGTTAGTAACATTTCAGCAAAACGACACGCCTACAAGTTCATCCTTAGTTCATCTTTTAGCAACAAGTTAACAGTTCATGAAATCTGAAATTTAGTAAGCAGTATTTGGTGGCACACATGTAGCAATACAATTATATCAATCAGCATCATTGAATCAACATATTTCATCCATTAGTCTACGTTACGACACAGTGAACAAGCGGTACTCGTCACCGCAAGGGACGGCGTATCGACTCGATATACACCTGCAGGGAAAACCCAAAGAGCACGTCACGTACGCCCACCCGTGGAGCTGCACAGCACGCTCACTCGATGTCGTACGGGACAACCTTTCACCCAACAGCCCAAACGTCGAACCGGTCCCACCGAAATGAGCAGGAGGTTCCCCACACGGAGCATCTCTCTATGCCCGTTGGCAGATTTCCACCTTGCTGCCCTCAACCTACACCTATAAATCGGTGTGCTATGCCTCGACGCCCGGAGGTTTAGGCTACATCGGTTTATCGGGGCCCATATATCCGATATGCCTTCGGTACATTCAATACTTGTTCAGCAGGGCCGCACACGGATCGGTCCTCAATCGACACGGGCAGGGCTGCGCACACAAGACTTCTTCTTGCTGCGCCCTATCCCCTGCCTAGCCTCATTTTCATTACTAAAGTGATCTCACATCACTCAACCGAACCTGTGTGTCCCAAGTCTATCTCGCGAGTAGATTCCAACTACTCGACTTGTACCGAAGCCCTATAAATCTTTAAGCATAGCCTATCTACTCGAGGTCTTATACACTACCCTCACTCTTAGGGAAAAACTCTGGTTATGCAAGTGGGGTTTCATTCATCCTATACCTAATGCACATACATACTTCATATGACACATGTAAACAAAGTAAGACTTATAAAAGGGTTAATGCAAACCGGGGCTTGCCTTGTTGCTGCTGGTCAGTAGTTAGTTCCTCGTCCGGAAGAAGGAAGTCCAGCACTTCCGGAGTCTCTTCTTCAACGGCTACACGTTAATGAAATACTACATGTTAATTTAGATGCAAATGTGAGTTTTAGAGTAAGACTTCTACTATTAGTTCTAATAACCAGCCTCTAACACCTGGAACATTGTTTAAGAATTTAAAGATGAACTGGTGTTGGTGGTTTGGCTTGGACTTAATCACAGGGTTAAATGCTAAGTGGTTTTCCCCCTTTTCCATATTAATCCCTTAAGTGGTTAAACAGGACAGGGGTGATCTAGAGCTCCAATGGAGCTGAGAATTTTTGTGTGAGTTCCTTGTCACAAGAAAACTCTCTGGACCAAACATTAGCACTTTTCATGGAGTGGTTTGCTCAGAATAATTCTCTGGGCAAATTAGAAAGGAAGAATTTATTCTGAGGTAATACACCTGTTCATGCTCAACTTAATGAACTACAATTTAAATTATAGCTCATAGAGTTTGCATGAATTTTCCTAACATTTTTGGGGTTAAGATTTGCCCAGAACCGAATTTCCAAGTTTTGGAAATTATCTGAAAATGCTTCTGTATTCAAATGAACACAGCACCTTCCAATTTGAATTGCTCTGACCCAATCAACTCCAAATGGTCTGAAACTTTTACAGGAGTTTACTAATGTCCTAAAGAACATTCTGGCAAAATTTGGGGATTTTTGGATGAACCAAGCTCCCTCTAAAGTTCTTTTGCTGAAAAGCTTTAAAGAATTTCCCAGAATTAATTAATGGGTTTCATACAAATTGGGTTGTATGTCTGGACATAGCTAGGCCAGATGAATCCAACCCAATTTGAATCACTAAATTTGGAGCTTCCTAGCAAAAGTTATGGGGTTCTAAAGTTTGCACTAAAACTGGAAATTCCAGAAATGTTTAAATCCTGCGGGTGGGTCCACATACACGTGTCGACCGCTGGATCCAAGCCACACGGGGCCACAGACTCCTTCCCGCGCGGCCGCACTGGATACCGGACCACAGAGAATCCCACCCCTTTATCTCTAGCCGCTGACGCGTGGGGCCTACCCCTTCGTCTTCCTCCGGCCACCCGCGCGATCCCGCCGCCGAGCTCACCGGAGCTCTCACCGGAGAGGGGTTCCGGCCTTCGGAGCTTGCTGATTCTCGCCGTATGTGCCTATCCCGGCCTGGGGAACACGGTGGTGCCCTTCCCGGAGCTTGACAATGGCCGGAACAGGGCTCCCGACGGCAACAGCGGCCGGGAGCTCACCGGTGACGTCGAACTCAGCCTCCCCTGCATTTTTTTCGATGCGGTTTGCTCGGGGAGCTCCGCTGACACCTGCTGATCATGGATATGGGCACCGATCCCCGTGAAAACGGCTGCAACTATGACCTCATCGGCAACCTAGGCCGGATATCGGCTGTTGCTCGAAAAACTTGGATAACCGCAACCCTAGCCCATGATTCTTGCTGGTTTTTGATCCTTGGTGGTCGTGGCAGGGTGTAGATCGTGTGTTTAGCTTGGTATGCCCGGTGATAAGCCAATACTCGTGAATTTTGGGATTTGGGGGAGCTCGGCCTTAAGAACACCGAAGCATTCCCGGAAGAAATTCTCCCCCGACGGTGCATGAAATGCCGAACGGTAAGGGCTGGCAGAACCAGCACCTTGTGGCGATTGTTTCTTGTGTTGAGCGTCGGGCAGGAGGAAGCCTGTGCCGTCCGGCCGCCGGCGATCAGAGGGCGGCGACTCCGGGTGAGCTGCTTCGGATGTAGGCGAGTGGAACCGAGAGGATGGGGAGCGAATTCTCGCCGACCAGGGTGCGATCACATGTTTTGTAGCCGGCGCCCTCATCCCCCCGAGCAGGAGGTGGTGCGGTGGCTGCGTTGGGACGGGGTCGACCCCATGCGCTGTCGGCCGCAGGGTGCTCGACCGCGCGCCCGAGTCGGTTTGCTCCCCAGGGTGGCTGACCAGTGGGCCCTCTTCTCCCCTCTAAATCTTTCTCCCCCTTTCTTTTGTAAATATCCCAGCTACTGAGAATTGAATGGGAGACTTAGCCCCCAAGTATTTATTTGAATTTTAATTCTCAAATTCAAACTTTGTTTGGTTAAATGTGCTCCATATTTAAACTGAAATTCAAATTCAGTTTTGAATTCTTGCAAATTTAACTCCTGACAAGATGAACTCCAATGGGGATGAAAATTGGTGGGTTTACTCACAAAAATGTGCTGAGTGTAGATATGAAGCTAACTTTTGAATTTGGGTGATGAAAGTTGCTGCAATTTGAATTTACATTCAAATTGGCCTCTTTTTTAAACAACCCAAAAGTGCCTCAAAAATTGTTGAATTTGCATGAGCTTTGGACTGAACCTTCCCAAGACTTTTTAAATTCTAGGGGTGAGCTCAACCTCTCATGTTCATGTGTAGAAACCCTACTTTGTGAAAGTGAAGGCTTTCCCCTCTAATCACTCCTTTGATGGAGGTTACTTGCTCTTCACAATATTTCCTAAGATTTCCACAATAAAACTGTGGTGTTGTGAGGTGAAGAAAAAGTTTTTTCAAGTCCCTTTTCGTGGGTTTTTACATCCCTCCCCCCTTAAAAGAATCTCGTCCCGAGATTACAAAAGAAGAGATAGCGATGTAATAGGGACTTACCCGTGTTGAGAAGCCATGAACTCCGGGTAATTTGAGCGAAGGAACTCCTCGCTCTCCCAGGTCACTTCTTCGGCGGTGTGGTTACTCCAGAGTATTTTGTAGAACCACAACGTTCTGCTACGCGTGGTTCTGGCTTTCTCATCAAGAATTTCCACCGGATACTCCTCATAGGTTAAATCCGGTTTCAGCTCGCCGATGTCTTCGGTAGGAACAGCAGCCGTATGCTTTAAACATTTTCGCAGTTGCGAAACATGAAAAACATCATGGACACCAGCAAGAGATGCCGGTAGTTCCAATCGATACGCCGCTGGTCCACACTTCTCGGTGATAGCGTAGGGTCCAATGAAACGGGGAGCGAGCTTCCCCTTCACACCGAACCAGTGCACGCCCTTCATTGGAGACACGCGGAGGTACACGTGTTCCCCGACATCAAAGTGCAACAGCCTACGCCTCTTATCAGCGTAGCTCTTCTGTCGGGATTGAGCGGCCTTCAAATTGGCTTGAATGGTACGAACGTGCTCTTTGGCGTCGTTCACCACATCAACCCTGAATGTGACCCTTTCACCGGACTCGCACCAATTTAGTGGGGTGTGGCATTTACGACCGTAGAGAGCTTCGTAGGGTGCCATCTTGATACTCGCCTGATAGCCGTTGTTGTACGAGAATTCCGCCAGTGGTAGGTGATCATCCCAGTTCCTACCATGGTGGATGGCACATGCTCTCAACATGTCTTCCAGAACTTGATTTACCCTCTCTGTCTGGCCATCTGTTTGAGGGTGATAAGCGGAGCTCCTGATCAACTTAGTACCCAATGCAGCGTGTAGCTGCTCCCAAAAGCGAGATACAAATAATGCACCTCGATCTGAGACAATGGTCTTGGGTACCCCGTATAGGCATAGAATCTTTGCTATGTGCAGCTCCGCATAATTGCCGGCATTGTAACGTGTATTTACCGGGATGAAGTGAGCCGTCTTGGTTAACCGATCAACGATTACCCATATGGAATCATGCTTGTTGGACGTTAGGGGTAATCCCACAATGAAATCCATGATCACATCTTCCCATTTCCATGCCGGGATCTTCGGGGGTAGCAACAGCCCTGATTTCTTCATGTGATCAGCCTTCACTCGTCGGCACGTATCACATTCGGATACGTACCTCGCTACCTCCCGCTTCATCCGTGTCCACCAAAATTTCTTTTTCAAATCTTGGTACATTTTGTTGCTGCCTGGATGAATGGAGTATTTAGACAAGTGGGCTTCGTCGAGGATTTTCTTCCTCAGTTCCATGTCCCGGGGTACGACTATGCGGTCGTTGAACCATAGCGTCCCCTCATCATCTTTCCGGAAACATTTGATCTCCCCATTGTCAATCCGTCTCCGGAGATGTGCCATGCCTTTATCATGTTTCTGAGCTGCAATGATGTCCTCCCTGATAGTAGGGACGAGGGCAAGGTTGTACAGCGATCCATAAGGAACCAAGTATAAACTTGGCTCTTCCTCCTCCACCGGTGTAATGGTGAGGTGATGGGCATGTGATTTCCGACTCAGCGCGTCGGCAACCACATTCGCCTTGCCGGGGTGGTAGTGAATCTCAATTTCATAGTCCTTGATTAATTCTAACCACCTCCTCTGTCTCATGTTCAGCTCCTTCTGGGTGAAAATGTATTTCAAGCTCTTGTGATCGGTGTAGAGATGCACCAAATTCCCCAGGAGATAGTGCCTCCACATCTTAGGCGCCAAAACCACTGCAGCAAGCTCAAGGTCATGAGTGGGATAGTGCTGCTCATGGTTCCGAAGTTGGCGTGAGCCATAGGCGACCACACGTCCTTCCTGCATCAACACGCAGCCAAGCCCAATACCGGACGCGTCACAATACACGTCGAAGGGCTTTGTTGTTTCCGGCTGAGCTAAGACCGGGGCTGTTGTGAGATGCTTCACCAATGCTTGGAAGGCCCCTTCACACGCCGTGTTCCAAACATACTTCGTCCCCTACTTCAGCAATTCTGTCATCGGTTTAGCGAGCTTGGAGAAACTTGGAATAAATCTCCGATAGTATCCCGCTAACCCGAGGAAGCTTCTGACTTCATGAACTGAAGTGGGAGCTTTCCATTTCAGCACTTGCTCTATTTTACTTGGGTCAACCGCAATGCCTTCTGCGGAGATGATATGTCCCAAGAATGGCACTTGGCTGATCCAAAACTCGCATTTGCTGAACTTGGCGTAGAGCTTGTGGTCTCGTAATCGCTGGAGAACGATCCGCAAATGTTTGGCATGTTCGGCTTCTGTCTTGGAGTACACCAAGATATCGTCGATGAACACTACCACGAACTTGTCCAGCTCCGGCATGAACACTGAGTTCATGAGATACATGAAATGGGCTGGAGCATTTGTGAGACCAAATGACATGACGAGATATTCGTATAGTCCATATCTCGTGGAGAAGGCCGTCTTCGGGATATCCTCCGCCCGGATCTTGATCTGGTGATATCCAGAGCGAAGGTCCATCTTGGAGAACACACTGGCACCCACAAGTTGATCAAACAATATGTCGATGCGGGGCAGTGGGTACTTATTCTTGATGGTGACGGCGTTGAGCGGCCGGTAATCCACACACAGCCTCAGGGTCTCATCCTTCTTCTTCACGAATAGAGCCGAGCATCCCCAAGGCGAGGAACTCGGCCTAATGAAACCCTTGCTCAACAGATCATTGAGCTGTTCTTTCAATTCAGCCAGCTCATTTGGAGCCATCTTGTATGGTCTCCGTGAGATGGGCGTAGTCCCGGGTGCAAGTTCAATCTTGAACTCGACATCCCGCTCAGGTGGCATGCCCAGAAGATCATCCGGGAACACATCAGGATACTCCCGGACTACGTGGATGTCTTCTAACTTGAGAACTTCAGCATTATTAATTGCTAAAACTTCCCGGACTTGCGTGTCTAACACCATGGAATGCGGACGGTGGAATGGAGAATTTAAGTGAACCGTCCGTGCCCGAGTCTCTAGGACAGCGCCATGGTATTGTATCCATGACATCCTTAAGATTGCATCAATCTTTTGTCCCATAAGGATTATCAAGGTGGTGGGATATAGTTTCCCACCTAAGCACAGAGGTGCCATTGGAATCATCATATTAGTTGAAATCTTCCCTCCCGATGAGCAGATCATATAAGTGCAGTCGGTTGGGAAGACTTGCAATTGATGTTTAGCCACATAGGATGCACTTATAAAGCTGTGGGTTGCACCAGAATCAAATAATATGACGATGGCTTGATTGTTGAGAGTAAACGTACCCGCCAGCACGTTGTCTCCCTCTGGGGCGTCCTCATTGTCGAGGTTGCGGACGCCTCCAGTCCGCTGACCAACCTTCTTCACCGGAGGTCGGCCTCGAGCACCGCCCTGGAGCTGGGCTTGCCCGCTGCTCTGCTGCCCCTGGGGACAGTCCTTCGCAAAGTGGCCCGCCTGGCCACACGTGAAGCAGGTGAAACGGGGCGGTCCCCCGCTGATCGGTGGACGGAATCCCGGGGCGCGTTGTGGCGGTGGAAACGCCCGGGGTACCGTCTGCTGCTGTTGCTGTCTTGGTGGTGGCATCGGCGGACGGAACGGGGGTGCTTGGAACGAACGTCCCCCGAACTGTTGAGGTCGCGCCGGTGGACGCCACTGCTTCCCGGATGGTGTCCGATACACCATACGGTACTTCTGGGGAGCGCCACTCCCACCGCTGGGTGGAGCGTTGCGCTTCCGCTGCTCAGCTGCCAATTCCCGCTGAGCATCCTCTTGCATGATCGCAACATTGACTAAGTCGTTGAATGTGCCGCGGTTCCACTGTACGAGGTGGGTCTTCATTTCGGGGTGTAACCCCCGATAGAAGTGCTCCCTCTTCTTCTCCTCCATGGAGATGTAGTCTGACGCATACTGCGCCAGATGGTTGAAGGCACGGGAGTAGTCGTGGGCACTCCTCCCACCCTGCTTCAGTTCCAAAAATTCTTGGAACTTCCTCTTCATTATTCCGGGAGGGATGTCATAGGCGTGGAACGCCTCCCGGAACTCTTGCCATTCCACGGCATGGCCAGCCGGACGTGAGGCGACATAATTCGCCCACCACGCACCAGCGGCACCGTGGAGCTGCTGTGCTGCGAACAGAGTCTTCTGCCGCTCCGTACACTGGAGCAGCCCAAACTTGGACTCGATGGTCCGCAGCCAGTTGTCAGCCTCCAGTGGTTCTTCAGCTTCGGTGAACACTGGAGGGTGCGTACTCATGAAATCCGAGTACGACACTTCGCGGGGCTCACGAGGCCCTCGCTCTTGACGTCCTCCCGCCTGGGACGTATTCTGCATGATCGTGCGGAGCAGGTTGGTCTGCTCCTCACGACCTCCCACCAGTGCCGCTATCACATCCGCTAGAGTAAGCGGAGGCGGCGGTGGTGGCTGCTGCTGCGGGGTGCTGTCGCAGGCCGGTGGCTGGGAGTCATCGCCTCCACCTTGGCTAGAGCCACCAACCTCGTGTGTGGTCCTAGTGCGAACCATCTGCAACCATACGACAATAACATCAGTCCCGCAACAGAGTGCATGCAGTCTAAATGAAATAGGTGTAAAACATAATGACAATGAAAACATGCGATACATCTCGTAAGTAAATAGTGTAATAACTTTGCACAAGCTACACCATTACCAGACCAAACACAAGCTACTTTAATCCAACTTGATGAACCTCCACTTTGGAAGCTCAACATAACTAGGTTTAGTCACTACGAGACATTACTATCGCGTTGTCATCACGTATACCACCCTTAGGGTACAACACCCTCTCCAAAGAGTTCAACTGTCATTCTTCTGTCAGAATGACCAGTTTCTACCTATTCCAAGTTTTGATCTGGTTCTGGGCATTTTCATGACTCAAGTTGAGTACGAAAGTTAAATTTAACTTCAGTATCTTTCCAACGAGTACTCATTTGCCCCCAGATCAGCTTTGGTTAAAAAGTTATGCTAATTCAAAGTCAGCAGAATTTCTGGAAGAATTTTAACAGCACCTCCCTTGGAAGTGGCTGTTTTCAACCCTGATTTCCACTAAATTCTGTGCTGAAATTTCAGGAACTTTGAATTGCAAAGATGTCACACCTCTTCTACTCTTTCTAAGGATGTATTATATGACAATTTTTTATTTTTCTACTGGGAGTTATGTTTGAAAAAAAACAGATCAGTTCAGTAGATGTTTTACTCTGCCCTGGTTCTGGACAGTTTACATTCCTCTAGGATTTCAGCCATCTTAAGGCGAGTTTCAGCTCTGGAAGTCTACAACAAAGTTGTAGAGTACTTGAATACCTTTCCAGAACTATATAGCACACCTCCCTGGGCTAAAAGACCTGTGAGTTGTGCTCTGTTAAAGTTCGGCAACCTTGCTGCCCAAAACAGAGCACTCTGCTTTTCATAACTTTTGGCTATACTGCTCCACTATCCCATTCTTATACCCAACCAGTGTCCTAAATGTTGAACCTATAGATTTTTAATTCTTTGTTATCATTATTCTCATGCATATGCCTACAATATCTCGGTACTACGTTCCTCACAAAAGAAAATCCTAACCGGATTTTTCCGGCATATACGTCTCAAATGTTGCACTAAACGGTCTCTCGCACACGTTTACTACACGGATACTTACGTGGTTAGTACCTGCAGAAGACCACACAATAATGGTGCACTCAATGGTTATTCATTTCAGGCATTTCCATATTTGAATGTAAATACAAACGCCCGTATCATTGTCATACGGCCATCCTTGAGTTAGGTCACGTCTCAAGGTACGTGATCGTGTTTCCACACCACACGACGGGGAACCCGAGTATGTCATGAACGGGTCGTCACGGTTGGGAATGTTATCAACCCAACAGATACCACCTACTGCCCTGCAGGGCATGCCGATGGCAAGCGCTGCGTATGTCCTCCTGGGCTATTTCCAGACGAACACACTCTCGCGTTACTGACCACGCGATGGGGTCTCCACTTACTTGCCTAATGCATGCTAGGGATCAGCGGTTCATATGAACTCAGGGACATGAAGAGTCCAAGAGCTTCATATTGACGTCTCACACCAAGCTGTGAGATCAGTCCCTGAACCACATTCCTCGCCAGGGAGAGCTAACCGAAATTGAACCGCTTTCAGTGGCGTTCCTTACCATACTTACCAGAGCATAGGTGTGTCGTTACATAATTAAAATTCAGAATTATAACACATAAGTTAGTCTTTGCCACTTTAAGTAACTATGCTAATATAGTCCTTACTTGGGCAGCTACCGATTCCTCACCGTATACCTAAGTTTTTCCCATAATGCAGTCCTTTAGTACTGTGCTATCCCCACTGCAGCTCTGATACCAGGCTGTGGCGGACCGGAATCCGCTCATCCTGGATCGCAGAGGGTGGTGCCGCGCGATGCGACACCCGACAGCACACGTCATAAGAACACAATATATTACATGGGAAACAACTGAAACTGTGCAAACAGGTACAAACTTCAGTTGCAACTATTGTTTATGTTACACAGTGGAAGTCTACACTACACAACTCACGCCCGCCTATCTAGCAAAAGTTGGGTGCCCAGCCCTAGGGCAACCCACACTAGCTGCACTCCTCAGCTCAGCGCGGCGTGTATGGCTCCCACTCAGCCGTGGTCCCCGACGGAGGGTAACCCTCACCGGTGGACTCGTACTCCGAGTCCGTGGGTGGCTCCTCACCTGAAAAACACTTAAGCAGCAACCATGAGCACGAAGGCTCAGCAAGGCTTAACCGACTCACCTAAGCATGAAACTCTACATGAGGTATACCAAGACATAGGTTAGTAACATTTCAGCAAAACGACACGCCTACAAGTTCATCCTTAGTTCATCTTTTAGCAACAAGTTAACAGTTCATGAAATCTGAAATTTAGTAAGGAGTATTTGGTGGCACACATGTAGCAATACAATTATATCAATCAGCATCATTGAATCAACATATTTCATCCATTACTCTATGTTACGATGCAGTGAACAAGCGGTAGTCGTCACCGCGAGGGACGGCGAATCGACTCGATATACACCTGCAGGGAAAACCCAAAGAGCACGTCACGTACGCCCACCCGTGGAGCTGCACAGCACGCTCACTCGATGTCGTATGGGACAACCTTTCACCCAACAGCCCAAACGTCGAACCGGTCACACCGAAACGAGCAGGAGGTTCCCCACACGGAGCATCTCTCTATGCCCGTTGGCAGATTTCCACCTTGCTGCCCTCAACCTACACCTATAAATCGGTGTGCTATGCCTCGACGCCCGGAGGTTTAGGCTACATCGGTTTATCGGGGCCCATATATCCGATATGCCTTCGGTACGTTCAATACTTGTTTAGCAGGGCCGCACACGGATCGGTCCTCAATCGACACGGGCAGGGCTGCGCACACAAGACTTCTTATTGCTGCGCCCTAGCCCCTGCCTAGCCTCATTTTCATTACTAAAGTGATCTCACATCACTCAACCGAACCCGTGGGTCCCAAGTCTATCTCGCGAGTAGATTCCAACTACTCGACTTGTACCGAAGCCCTATAAATCTTTAAGCATAGCCTATCTACTCGAGATCTTAGACACTACCCTCACTCTTAGGGAAAAACTCTGGTTATGCAAGTGGGGTTTCATTCATCCTATACCTAATGCACATACATACTTCATATGACACATGTAAACAAAGTAAGACTTATAAAAGGGTTAATGCAAACCGGGGCTTGCCTTGTTGCTGCTGGTCAGTAGTTAGTTCCTCGTCCGGAAGAAGGAAGTCCAGCACTTCCGGAGTCTCTTCTTCAACGGCTACACGTTAATGAAATACTACATGTTAATTTAGATGCAAATGTGAGTTTTAGAGTAAGACTTCTACTATTAGTTCTAATAACCAGCCTCTAACACCTGGAAATTTGTTTAAGAATTTAAAGATGAACTGGTGTTGGTGGTTTGGCTTGGACTTAATCACAGGGTTAAATGCTAAGTGGTTTTCCCCCTTTTCCATATTAATCCCTTAAGTGGTTAAACAGGACAGGGGTTATCTAGAGCTCCAATGGAGCTGAGAATTTTTGTGTGAGTTCCTTGTCACAAGAAAACTCTCTGGACCAAACATTAGCACTTTTCATGGAGTGGTTTGCTCAGAATAATTCTCTTGGCAAAGCAACAAGGAAGAATTTATTCTGAGGTAATACCCCTGTTCATGCTCAACTTAATGAACTACAATTTCAATTATAGCTCATAGAGTTTGCATGAATTTTCCTAACATTTTTGGGGTTAAGATTTGCCCAGAACCGAATTTCCAAGTTTTGGAAATTCTCTGAAAATGCTTCTGTATTCAAATGAACACAGCACCTTCCAATTTGAATTGCTCTGACCCAATCAACTCCAAATGGTCTGAAACTTTTACAGGGGTTTACTAATGTCCTAAAGAACATTCTGGCAAAATTTGGGGATTTTTGGATGAACCAAGCTCCCTCTAAAGTTCTTTTGCTGAAAAGCTTTAAAGAATTTTCCAGAATTAATTAATGGGTTTCATACAAATTGGGTTGTATGTCTGGACAGAGCTAGGCCAGATGAATCCAACCCAATTTGAATCACTAAATTTGGAGCTTCCTAGCAAAAGTTATGGGGTTCTAAAGTTTGCACTAAAACTGGAAATTCCAGAAATGTTTGAATCCTGCGGGTGGGTCCACATACACGTGTCGACCGCTGGATCCGAGCCACACGGGGCCACAGACTCCTTCCCGCGCGGCCGCACTGGATCCCGGACCACAGAGAATCCCACCCCTTTATCTCTAGCCGCTGACGCGTGGGGCCTACCCCTTCGTCTTCCTCCGGCCACCCGCGCGGTCCCGCCGCCGAGCTCGCCGGAGCTCTCGCCGGAGAGGGGTTCCGGCCTTCGGAGCTTGCTGATTCTCGCCGTCTTTGGCTATCCCTGCCTGGGGAACACGGTGGTGCCCTTCCCGGAGCTTGACAATGGCCGGAACAGGGCTCCCGACGGCAACAGCGGCCGGGAGCTCACCGGCGACGTCGAACTCAGCCTCCCCTGCATTTTTTTCGATGCGGTTTGCTCGGGGAGCTCCGCTGACACCTGCTGGTCATGGATATGGGCACAGATCCCCGTGAAAACGGCTGCAACTATGACCTCGTCGGTGACCTAGGCCGGATATCGGCTGTTGCTTGAAAAACTTGGATAACCGCAACCCTAGCCCATGATTCTTGCTGGTTTTCGATCCTAGGTGGTCGTGGCAGGGTG
This sequence comes from Neostapfia colusana, assembly GCA_030760725.1. Taxonomy (NCBI): domain Eukaryota; kingdom Viridiplantae; phylum Streptophyta; class Magnoliopsida; order Poales; family Poaceae; genus Neostapfia; species Neostapfia colusana. The sequence continues at coordinate 32,024,128 of JASWHV010000009.1, read as the reverse complement.
TAGATCGTGTGTTTAGCTCGGTTCGTCCGGTGATAAGCCAATACTCGTGAATTTTGGGATTTGGGGGAGCTCGGCCTTAAGAACACCGAAGCGTTCCCGGAAGAAATTCTCCCCCGACGGTGCATGAAATGCCGAACGGTAAGGGCAGGCAGAACCAGCACCTTGTGGCGATCGTTTCTTGTGTTGAGCGTCGGGCAGGAGGAAGCCTGTGCCGTCCGGCCGCCGGCGATCAGAGGCCGGCGACTCCGGGTGAGCTGCTTCAGATGTAGGCGAGTGGAACCGAGAGGATGGGGAGCGAATTCTCGCCGACCAGGGTGCGATCACATGTTTTGTAGCCGGCGCCCTCATCCCCCCGAGCAGGAGGTGGCGCGGTGGCTGCGTTGGGACGGGGTCGACCCCGTGCGCTGTCGGCCGCAGGGTGCTCGACCGCGTGCCCGAGTCGGTTTGCTCCCCAGGGTGGCTGACCAGTGGGCCCTCTTCTCCCCTCTAAATCTTTCTCCCCCTTTCTTTTGTAAATATCCCAGCTACTGAGAATTGAATGGGAGACTTAGCCCCCAAGTATTTGTTTGAGTTTGAATTCTCAAATTAAAACTTTGTTTGGTTAAATGTGCTCCATATTTAAACTGAAATTCAAATTCAGTTTTGAATTCTTGCAAATTTAACTCCTGACAAGATGAACTCCAATGGGGATGAAAATTGGTGGGTTTACTCAGAAAAATGTGCTGAGTGTAGATATGAAGCTAACTTTTGAATTTGGGTGATGAAAGTTGCTGCAATTTGAATTTACATTCAAATTGGCCTCTTTTTGAAACAACCCAAAAGTGCCTCAAAAAGTGTTGAATTTGCATGAGCTTTGGACTGAACCTTTCCAAGACTTTTTAAATTCTAGGGGTGAGCTCAACCTCTCATGTTCATGTGTAGAAACCCTAATTTGTGAAAGTGAAGGCTTTCCCCTCTAATCACTCCTTTGATGGAGGTTACTTGCTCTTCACAATATTTCCTAAGATTTCCACAATAAAACTGTGGTGTTGTGAGGTGAAGAAAAAGTTTTTGCAAGTCCCTTTTCTTGGGCTTTTACACCATCCGTGAAGAGATAGCGGCAGCTCAGAAACATGACAAGGGCATGTCGCATTTGTGGAGACGTGTAGACAGTGGAGAGTTGAAATGTTTCCGGAAGGATGGAGACGGTGTCCTATGTTTCAAGGACTGGATCGTCGTACCCCGTAACCCGGAGTTACGGAAGAAAATTTTTGATGAGGCTCACTTATCAAAATTTTCTATTCACCCCGGCAGAAACAAAATGTATCAAGAACTCAGAAGCAAGTTTTGGTGGACACGGATGAAGCGGGAGATCACGAAGTACGTGTCCGAGTGCGATACATGTCGAAGGGTGAAAGCAGACCATATGCGGAAACCGGGACTGCTACCACCACTGGACATTCCTGCCTGGAAGTGGGAGGATGTGAGCATGGAATCCATCGTCGGTTTACCCACCACCTTTCAGAAACATGATTCTGTGTGGGTGATCGTCGACCGGCTCACCAAAGTTGCCCATTTCATCCCGGTCAACACCAACTACAACGCCAAGAAGTACGCTGAATTGTACATCTCACGGATCCTATGCTTGTACGGCGTACCCCGTACCATCATATCGGATCGGGGCACTTTATTTGTGTCCCGTTTTTGGGAGCAGCTGCACGCTGCCTTGGGGACGAAGCTGATCCGTAGTTCAGCGTACCACCCGCAGACGGATGGGCAAACCGAGCGGGTAAATCAGATCTTAGAAGACATGCTACGAGCTTGCGCTATCAACCACGGCAAGAATTGGGATGATGACTTGCCGTTAGCCGAGTTCTCGTACAACAATGGGTACCAAGCCAGCATCAAGATGGCGCCTTCTGAGGCGCTATACGGAAGGAAATGCCGCAAACCACTGAATTGGTGTGAGTCTGGCGAAAGGGTCACCTTCGGGATTGACCTTGTCAACAACACGGAAGAAAAGGTTCGACTGATTCAAGCGAACCTGAAAGCCGCCCAATCCCGTCAGAAACAGTATGCAGACTGAAGAAGACGCCCATTACAATTTGAAGTGGGGGATCACGTATATCTATGTGTATCTCCAATGAAGGGCGTAAAAAGATTTGGGGTCAGAGGAAAGTTGGCACCCCGATTCATCGGTCCCTTCCAGATTACCGAAAGATGTGGATCGGTAGCATACCGGCTGAAATTACCAGAAGCACTTTCCGGTGTGCACGACGTCTTTCACATTTCCCAGCTGAGGAAGTGTCTCAAGCTATCTACTACCGTTCAGCTGGAAGACATGGAAGAACTGCAACCGGATCTCACCTATCGGGAGGAACTGGTTCAGATCATTGACGAGAAGGCCTGAACCACACGCAATCGCATGTTGTGGTTCTACAAAGTTCTATGGAGTAATCACTCCGTGGAAGAAGTGACATGGGAGAGCGAAGGATTTCTTCACGCTAACTACCCTGACTTTTTCACGTCGCATATCCGGTAATTTTCCACCGTCCTCTCTCTCATTTTCACCTTATAATCTCGGGATGAGATTCTTTTAAGGGGGGAGGAATGTAAGGACCTCAGTTTTTGACACATATTCCAAGTGTTCATCACCACACACACACCTCATTTGAAGAAAGTTGATGAACACATTTAAAGAGCATGTAACCACCATCAACATGCTCATTAGGGAATAAACTCACATATTGCAAAACTGGTATTTCCCACATGTAATATATAGGGGCTTGGCATATGAAAAACTTCTACACATTGCTAGGAATGTCCAGGCCAAGTTTCACCCAAATTCAAAACCTTGTGAGGTCATTTTGGGCATAGCTAGAAAGAGGGCAGTTTGAAACTACATTCAAATTCAAACTGTTTTTATCCCATGAATTCAAAAGTGGGAGACATATTCTTACTCAGCACATTTTTGTGAGCTCACACTCCAATTTTCACTCCATTTGGAGTTCATCTTGACATGAGCTAAGTGGGGCAAATTCAAACTTTATTTGAATTTCAAACTGAACATGTACTGAAATTCATCCAAACAAAACCCAATTTGAATTCCAACCAATTCAATTGGCTCATGGGTCAATAATTTGAATCACCATGGGTATTTTGGGGCTCACTGTTTATAACAGTGATGAGGAGTTAATTTCAGAGGTTAAACTTGAGTGTGGGACCCACATGTCATAGAGAGAAGAGGGGAGACTTGCACACAAAGTCACAGCCTCGGTGGGAAATTCCACCGAGCAGCTGCCGGCTGTGCCACCTAGAAGCAACCGGCGCCACCAGCTACTTCTCCCTTCGCGCGCTGGCGCCCAGGGCGGCTTGCTCGCGCCTCCACGCGACCGGCACCGCCTCAGCCCGAGCGAAGACCGGCTGGCTTTATCCCCTCTCGTGTGACGCCGAGCAGCGGCAGTTTTTCTCCCCGAAGCTCTCGGTCGATCGGGAAAACCAGCAAACGATCGCCCCTTTTCCGTCCCTGAGCTGCTAGACAGCACCCTGAGATCGCACTCCACCTCCCCAACGACAAAAACCCCAAGCTCCGACCTCCCTTGCCCGAGAACGATCGCCACAGCGGCGACCTAACCTCAGCCGAAGGTCAGGCGCTCGTGGACAGCGTTCCACAGGAGCTTTCACGGTCCAGCAAGAGAGGCAACAGGAGCGCGCGACCACCGTGTTGCTCTCCTCCAAGTTTGGAAGCAAACCGTGAAGAATCCACTGCGAATTTCCAGCTTTTGCTCCGGCGACCTTGAACCGAGCTTCCGGTACGGATTCTTCAAAATCTCGCGCTATGATCCTTCTTTGGTTATCAAATCTTGCACATAGGCACTGGACTAGCCGGCGATCAATTTCCTTTCTTCATCCGTGGTATGAAACCGACTAGGAGTGACGAATTTTGAGCTCGATCAAGGGCGCTCATGGCGGGCACGCTCGGTCACACGGTGCCAACCGACTTACCGTCATCTTTGAACCCGTTTGACACCTTGTCGAGCTTCCTAGAGGTATACTGATGCTGTAGAACCGATTGTTCGAGGTTTTGGCGGGTTAGAACCCACGGCCGACGGCGCCGAACCTCAACCGAGGCCGCCGCACGTCGCCGGGCTATTTCCGGTAACCGCCAGCTCGAACTGACCCCACAGACGTGCTCCTCGACGTCGACAACCCCCTGGCGGCGAGTTTCAGACCATGTGATGGCTGGCAGCGGCAAGCCAGCGAGCTCCGGGTCTGCTCCGGCGAGGGGAGGCGGCGCGGGCGCGAGGGCGCGTCGGGAAGAAGACGAAGCCGGCTGGCCCACGCGTCAGTGGCTTAAAAATTTAAATCGGGATCGGGTGTGGCCGGGATCTGATGTGCTGGCGCGCAAAAACCCTGTTGACCTCAGTGTGCTGTCGCCTCCACGCCCAACACGTGTCCCCGCGGGCCCCGGCAGATTTAAACTTTTCTCCTGATTTTCAGATTTCCTTGAAACTTTAAATCCTCATAACTTTGACTAGAAAGCTCCAAATAGAGTAAACCAAATTTTGTTAGATTCAGATCTCTGAGCACTTTCCAGCAAATCAAGTTTAACTTTATGAAAATCCTTAATTCCCCAGAATTAATTCCTCAAAATTTAAACTGTTTGGAATTTTAACTGCAGAATCCTTTGGAGGGAAATTCTGAAATTTTGCTGGGATGTTCACAAAAATATCCCTGAACTACCATAAAAATTTCAGATCCATTTGAGCTAATTTGATCTACCTAATGGTGTGATTAGTGAAACTGTTCCAGAGAAATTAGAAAATGTTCAGAAACATTTTCAGAATTTCCCCTGGAATTGTTTAGCTCATATCTTTAGCTAGAAACCTTCAAATAAGTGAGATCAACTCCATTAGAACCCTCTGAGAATCTAGTTTTCAGAAAGTCATAGTTTGTTTCATGAAAATCCTTAGAACACCTACAAGCCTTCAATTAAGGTCAAGTACATAATTAATTGTGGAGGGCTCAAATGAGCTTTGCTGCAACTAAAAACTTGACCAAGTCTGTGTATAGGTTGTAACCAAGCCACAGTAAAAGTTCACAGTCATTGGGTTTGTCTAGTAAGAGTTATAGACTTCACAAGTTTCAAAACTCAATTCAATTGCATTAAATTAATACATGTATTCCTTATATCATGTAGTCGCTAAGGTCGAGGAGGAACCCGAAGTCCTAGACTTCGTTACTCCGGAGAAGCAGCTAGCCTACGACCAAGAGCAGCAAGGCAAGCTCCGGTTTGCATTAACCTTTTTTACAAGTTTTTATTGTTTTGAGCACATACTTGAATACCTTATTCTTTGCATTAGAGTCTTGTTTGAAAATCCAATTGCATAGCCAAGAAAACCATGGGTTGGGTTTAGGATTGTAAACCCCGTTAGCTACTGCAAAGCTAAGTTAGGGTAGGTTTTGGTACAAGTCGAGTAGTTGGAACTACTCGCGAGCATAGGCTAGAGGCACTCGACTCGGGTAGACATAGCACATGATACACATTGCAAGAAAGATGAGACCGAGCGGAGAGTAAGGGCAGCAGGACTTTGGGGCCTGTGTGCTGTAGCTCCGCTTGTGTCGATTGAGGACCGAGCCGTGTGTGGGCCTGTTGAACAAGCTAGAACAGTACCGAAGACCTACCGGCTATATGGGAACCGGGAAACCGATGTAACTCGGGTAGCTGAGTGTTGAGGCATAGCTGGTCGTTCAGAGGGTAGGTTGAGAGCTTGAGGTGTAAATCGGCTGGCGGCACTGAGATGCGCGTGCAGAGACCTCTTGCTCGGGATGATTGGACCGGTTCAACATTTGGCTGACGGGTGAAAGGTGGTTGCGTACGACGTCCGTGATGGTTGTTGTAGGCAACATCGAGCATGGGCGCACGTGACGGGTTGTTCGGGTAACCCTGCAGGTGTAAATCGATTATAATCGCTGTCCCTCGCGGTCAGTGAGTACCACTTGTTCACTGTACCGTGACGTAGAAAGAACAGGCTAGTTACATGTTAAAAATGCTGCTTATTGAAAGATGGACTTGATTGCTAATATTTTGGGCAAAGTACATGAGAGAAATGCGTTTCTTTGTTTGATTGCGGCTCTCTCATGTGCCTTAGCGTGAGGTTCTCCACAACCTACTGCTAAAACTTGAAAGTAAGGTTCCACTAAGTAGGCGAGTCCTTGCAACTGATTTTATCCCCTGTACCTATCACCCTCATGTAGAAGTTCCATGATTAGGAGAGACGGGTCAGTCTTGCTGAGACTTCATGCTCACTTCTTGTGTTTGAAGCTTTTGCAAGGTTCTATGAGGAAGGGACACCCAAGGAGGAGACGGAACCCCAGGAGGGGAACCCCATCGAGTAGGAGTCGTGCACGCCGCCGTGTTAGTGTGCGTGTGTGCTAGCAGGGACACCTTCACGGGCTGAACGTGAACTTGACGCGTAGTCTACGCCCATGAGTGTAGACTGGACTTATTTTGATGTATAAATCTTCATAAACTACGTTATGTAATAAAAGTTTTGCTTCTGCTTTGTACCTTTAATGTGTGTTATCCGGTGCTGTGCAACGCAGCACCCCTCAACGTGATCCTTACTCGACAAGACCTTGGGGTCGTGTCACGGATCCTATACAACTTAAGCCTAGCCGAAGCTACATGAAGGTAACCTGTTCTACCCTTTAACTCCAAGGGTTTGTGGGTCATGCATCTGGAGTATAAATCACGTTGACCTAATGCACAATACATACTAGACCCATAAAAGTGATACAAAGAAAAATGTAAGTAAAAAGCTGTTAAATGCAAACCGGGGCTTGCCTTATGTTGCTGCAGGTTTATTTCTACTTTTAAGTCAGTATCTTTGACGAGTAAGGCTTCAAGTTTCTGTTTTCAGTCGAATGCCTCGTCGAGCTCCTTCGTCGCTTTTCCTACCGATATGAACATGCACAGTTTTACGTTGCGAGTATATGAATTATAAAACAAATGTGTGTTATGACTTAAGAATGATTTAAACCAACTAAGACTCGAGATTTGGGTTCTGGTTATGTGTTGGACAGAGAAAGAGTCATTTTGGATCAATGGAGGTCTTTGGAATAAAGTTCAAAGAAATAGATATTGGACATAATTGGCAGAAAACTGGAGAAGATAATCTCAACTTGCTCTGAATTTTTACAGTGGTCCATAGATCATACAGAGGTATGACTTGCAAAATTTCAGACAAAGTTGATGGAAGATGTGGCCTAGGGAATTTTCTTACTATTTGGCTTCTCTGAAATCCTATGGCAATTATAGTGTCTTGTCATGCTCCAAATTTGGTTTTTCAGAAACTTGAGTCTCATTAGTACATAGGACTTGGTTTCACCTTTTTTGGAGCTTCCTACACAGAGATATGGATTTTCCAAACTTGGTTAAAAGTCTGAAAATGTCTCGGTTCATTTTCCCATTTTTCAGAGACATAGAGGATTCAAACAATATTTGGCCAAGCAAATGGATTCCAATGCCTCTGAAAATTTTACTGGAGTTCAAGGATATTTGGAAGAATGTCCTGCACAAATTTGGCAAATTTCCAATAAACAGAACTCCTGTCAAAATTCCTACAACTTTATCCTTAAATGAAATAACGAGCCAAATCCAGGGATTTTCATAAATATTGGGTTGCACCTCTGGATAGTACTCTTTGAGAGTAATAAAACAAAATTATTTCACAATTTTTGTACACTCCTACACAAAGTTATGGCTTTCCAAAGTTTGAACTGAAATGGGAAAATCTGGAAAATGTTTAAATGCCGACAGTTGGTCCCACTCGTCATCCCTAACCTTCAGCCTCGCGCCAAACAGAGCAGTGGCGGCTCCCTCCGGTGAGGTCATCGGAAGGTACTTCCCAGCCACCTCCGGACCCCCTGCTCCCCCCCCTTTTTCCACCACGCTGAACACGTTGGTGAGGTCGCCGGCAGCTGAAACTCACCGGAAAACAGGGCGCACCTGCAACAGCAAACCCTAGGGCTCCAGCGAGGTCGTGCACGGTGAATTCTCCACCAAATGGTCAGTTCTTGGGCTCTAAAGCACCAGGGGACCGTATAGAAGACCGACATGAAGTCTAAACAAGCCAGGGAGAGCTCCAAACCTATCGGCACCGTGCGCCGGATATCGTTCAGCGGTATACCCTTGAAAAGAACTCGGATTCCTCGCTCTACACTCAATTTCTCAATCTAAAATCGATGGAGGAGGTGTGCTAGGCAGTTAGAATCCTGTGTGTGAAGTTTGAAACACAACAAACACGATTTGAGGATGAATTTTGCAATTCTTTACCTCAAGGTCAGTTTCTGCCGCCCGGGAGAAAATCTTGAAATTCTCCCTCTGTGACCAATGGCTAGTGCTGAGCTTCGGAGGTGAGCAACTAGACTTTTAGGTGCAGCAATGGGGTGGCTTGCTTGGGCATGATCACTCCTGGTTTGGGCTGGCCACGGCGACCAGTTCGGTTTTTCGGCGTTTACCCGAGAGCTGCATAATCTTTGCTGTTTTCCGGTGCCAACGAGCGTGGGACCGTGGGGGAAAGTTGCTAGACGGCTAGAGCACCCATGGGCGGAACTTTTTGCTGTGTGGAGCTCAGGCAACCGAGCTACGGTGGAAGGCCAGTGATCGGAAGAAGCATAGGCGGCTGTGAGCTACTGTTTTCGGTTCTTGCTCGAGGAAACCACCTAGAGGCACGAGCTAGGGAAGCAAAGTCGTGTGTGGCTTCAGCGTGGAGGATAAGAGCCGGGGAAACCGCGCAAGGGAGCAGGAGGTGGCTTCCACGGGGGATCAGCTGCAGTTCGGTGGCTGCCGCAGCCACTTCGGTGGGTTTGAGTGCAACCGATCAACAAATCCTTTGGGTGCAAGTTTCCTCCTTTCAATGACAATTGGGCCCCACTGCTCTTCCCTCTCCAAATATCTCCAATTTTTGGCACAGTGCAACTTCAGCCATGAGGAATTCAAACTCAAAAGCCATATGGCAAATTGTTAACTTTTTACCTCAGTTTCAAATTTGAATTCAAATTTCAATGAAATTCACAAGTCTCTTTGATATACATATCACAGCACCTCCAAATTAATTTGCTTTCCTCATAATTTGGATCTGAAGAATCCAATTGTGGATTCAAACTTTTAATTTGGTGGCTGCAAAGGGGAGATTTACAGCCACAGTTTGCACCCTTCATTTAAAAATGACCACCTTTGCATTTAAATGATCATTTGAACTCAAAGGGGGCTTGAATTCATGTGCTTGCTTATGACCATCTTCATATGTTTAGAAAAGATTTTGCAAGTCCCATTTCTTGGATTTAAACTCAACTTTATTCATCACTAAAATTTTCCATTTACAAGTTTTGGGAATTTTACACAGAGGTTGTGTGGAAAAGCCAAGAATGGCTTGGTTTGCCTCTGTTGTGTATAAAAACAGGAATAAATTCACTTGGTCTTAGTATCTTAGCTATACACTAACTAAATTTTTCCTTAATGATCATAAAAGATGAGCTGAAAGGATTTGAAGGCAACTGAGGAACAAGAACTCCAATGGCTTCAAAACTTTTACAGAAGGTTCTATACTACCTAGGGATTTAGCTTGCCAAAAGCAGCTAATATGGAATACAATTGTGTTTTCCACAATTCCCAGAATGCTCTTATGTATTTTTCCCACATACATAAGTATGGAGAACAAGAACAGGGAGATCTAAGGATCAACTTGAGCTGAAAATTTACATATGAGTTCCTGGTCACATGAAAGTAATTTGATCCAAAATACATACCTTTTACTTGAGTAGTTCTCCCAGAACAATTCTTTAAGCATTTCTACTCAAAAGAATTAATTCTGAAGTAATGTGCATTTTCATGCCCAATTAAGTGAACTACAATTTCAAATTTGTATCAGAGAGCCTGCCTAAATTCTCCTCTGATTTTTAGAGCTATAACTTGCCTAGAATGGATTTCATAAGTGGGAAACATTTTCTGAAAATGTTTATGGACTCTTATGAACACAGTATTTTGTATTTAGCAAAATCCTACTCAAATGACCTTCAAATGAGCTGAAAATTTGCTATAAGGTCAACAATGTTCTAAATAATATTCTGGAAAAATTTGAGGATTTTTGGATAAACCAAACTCCCTCAATAATTCTTTTTCAGAAAACATTCAAATGATTTTTCCAAAATTTAATATTGACTTTCCTAGAGATTTGAGTTCATATTTGGATAGATCTCTGCAAAATGAATCCAACCCATTTGGAATCACTAAAATTGGAGATTTCTACACAGAGATATGATTTTCCAAAGTTTGAACCATCTCTCGAATTATTTTACTACGGGAAATCAGCTGGGTCCACGTATTTAAACCTCAGCCAGTAGAAATGAAGCAACACCGGGTCACACAGTTCCCAGCGCGCCAGCACAGAAGATCCGGGCCACAGCTGATCCCCCATTTAAATTCCACAGCCGCTGACAACCGGGTCCCACACCCCCTTCTTCTACCTCCGGCTGTTTTCCTGCACCCGCGCGCTTAGCTCGCCGGAGTAATCTGCAGCTCGCCGGATCACCGCTGCCGGCCACCGCCTGAGCTGAGACTCGCCGCCAGAGCGTTATCGATGTCGAGGAACATGATAGTGAAGTGTTTTGGGGCTGCCGGTGGCCGGAAGATGGCCGGCGACGTGTAGCAGCCTCGGATGAACTTTGGCACCATCGGCCGGGGTTCCTAGCCCGCCAAAAGCTCAACCACTTAGCTCTACAGAACAAGGGCATGACTAGGAAGCTCGACACAACCTCAAACTAGCTCGGGAACGGCGGTAAAGGGGGTTTCACCGTGCGACCGATTAGTCCCGCCAAGAACACGCTCGGGAAACCTCAAAATGTTCTGCTCCGAGGTGTTTTCATGCTAGGATCGCTAAAGCAAAGATGATCGCCGGCTAGTCCAGAACCTATGTGCAAGATTTGATGACCTATGGCGAATCAGAGAGGGGAAATTTGAAAGTTTCGTACCAAATGCTCGGGTTGAACTCGCCGGAGCAGAAACTTCAAATTCGCCGGCTACGCTCCACGGTTGAGAGGGCCCGACCTCCATCACGGGGTCGTGCCGCCTCGCCCAGGGATCGCATTGGGTGGTGCCGTGTTATGCGGCACCCAACAGCACACATATAAGGAACACTGTATTACATAAATCAAAAGCGGAAGCTTACAATTGTTCTATGTAAATAATTTACATAAAATAGCTACAGCGGAAGTATATAAACAGCTCACGTCGAATAACTAAGAAGCACTTGAGAAGAGGTCCAGCCCGCGGACTCCTCTCGCTAGCAACACGCAGACAGGGCAGCGGCTGGGTTCTCCAAGTGTGACATGACTCGGAAGTTCCCGAGTCTCACCAGACAACCCTCTTTCTAGCGTTGAAGTTTACCTGCAAAACCACTTATATAGCAAGAGTGAGCACAAAGGCTCAGCAAGACTTAACCGTCTCTCCTAAAGCATGCAACTCTATATGAGGGTAACCTACGACCTAATCATGTAATTTGCGAAAAGACTCACCTACGAGTTCATCCTTAACTTTCAGATTTTAGCCATAATAGTAGTGACCTTGCGCCTAGCAACATTGGAACTCCACAATCAAACAAGAAACGCTTCATTCCAATGTTACTTGTCCCAAGGTGAAAAATAACTTTAGTTTGCTCTATCTCTACTTCAAACATGGTTTTCATGCAATTAACAATTATCATAACAGCATTTAAAACTTTGCAAACTATTTCCACACAACTTGATTACTACGTCACAGTGCAGTGAGCAAGCAGTACTCATAACCGCGAGGGACGGTGATTCGAATCAAACACTACCCGGATTACTTGACACATACGCCCGCCTCTGAAGACCCAACTCTGGCGTCCTTCATTACGTCGTATGTGGCAATCTTTCTCAGGACACTAGACTGTAGAACCGGTCACGCCGTCTCGGGCTCATAGGTCTAACGAGACGATGTGGTATGCCTCTAAAACCCAGTGAACCTGGTACATCGGTTTCCTGGTTCCCATATATCAGTAAGCATCCGGTACACAACTCAAAACTTGCTCAGCGGGGCTGCACATGCTTCGGTCCTTAACCGACACAGGCAGAGCTACTCGACCAAGATCTCGTCTTGTCGCTGCCTAACCCCGCTGCCCGGTCTCATCTTTAGAAATGTAAACTTTAGTTTGATTCATTCCCCAACCACACTTATGATATTCCGAACTATAACTCGCGAGTAGATTCCAACTACTCGACTTCTACCGGATGTCCTAAACTATTTAGCACGGCATTATTCTACAGCGGTTTCTCTTTCTACCCTTATATCCAAGGTTCATTTGGTCATGCATTTGGAGTGTAAAACATCCTTGACCTAATGCTCATACAAACTTAGACCCATAGTAGTGAACAAAGTAAAAACTTGAGAAAACAACTTAAATGCAAACCGGGGCTTGCCTTGGTTTTGCAGGTGACTAAAGTCAGATAGTGTGATGTTAGTTGTTGCTGACTTGAAGCTCAATCCCTGCCTTCTTGCTCCTTGATCCAAGCTTAACTTCTCCTTCACTCTTCCATGTTTAAACACTACACGTTATGAACATGAATACATGTTTAATTGTAAAACTTTTTGCTAACAAATGCCAAAGCCAAGTTTAAAACTGGAACTCTGTTCAAGAATTTAAAATGACACTGGGGGTGGTGGTTTGGATGTGTGTTTAAGTACTATCATCAAGTTAGAAGTGAGGTTCACCACTTGGGTGGTGATCACCTACTTGGTTGAACAGAACACTACTGATCCAGGGCTCCAATGGATCTGGAAATTTTCTTGTGAGTTCCTTGTCACAAGAAAGTTCTCTGGACCAAAATTCAGAATATTTCACTAAGTAGATCACCCAGAATAATTCCTTAAGCATCTAAACCAAAAGGAATTAATTTTGAATAAATTTGCACTTTCATGCAAACTCAAGTGAACTATAATTCCATATAAAGCTCAGGGAGTATGCATGAATTTTCCTAGGATCTTTGGGGCTAAGGAATGGCCAGAACTGAATTTCCCAGTTTTGGAAATTTCCTGAAATTGTTTCTGTATTCATTTGAATACAGAAACATGGAATTAGAATTTCCATAAATAATTCAACTCCAAATGGGCTGAAACTTTTATAGGAGTTTCCTAACATCCTAAAGAATATTCTGGCAAAATTTGGGGAATTTTGGATGAACCAAACTCCCTCTAGAATTCTTTTGCTGAAAAGCTTTAAAGAATTTTTCAGAATTTTCTATTGGTTTTCATGCGAATTGGGTTGCATATTTGGATAGAGTTTTACCTCCGGAATCTAACCCAATTTGAACCACAAAATTTGGAGCTTCCTAGCAAAAGTTATGAGGTTCTAAAGTTTGAACTAAATCTGGAATTCAAAATAAATCGGGGAATTGTTTAAACCCTGACTGCGGGCCACAGGGCCACGTGTCGACCGCTGAAACACGAGCCACACGGGCCACAGAGTATTTCCCGCATTGTCACAGGCAGATCCGCAGCCACAGAAGATCTATTCCCTAGCAACCGAGGCTGACGCGTGGGCCAGCCCCCGTCTTCGTCTTCCTCCAGCCGCCCGCACTCCCGCGCTGCCGAGCTCGCCGGAGCTCTCGCCGGGAGTGGGTTCCGGTGCTCGGAACTTTCTGGATCTCGCCGCCCCCATGTATTCTCGTGCGAGGAACACGTTGCCGGGCTTATCTCAGCTCGACGATGGCTGGAAACCTAGGTGCGACGGCGACAGCGGCTGTGGCAACTCCGGCGATGTCGCTAGGGCGTTATACTGTACTAAACATGTAGCTGTTTTCGCGTACAGCACCACTGCACCGAGGAGAACACGGAACCAACTGCCGATCTCACTGAAACTCGCTGGAAGTATGACCTCACCATCAGGCTAGGTCAAAATCCGGCGAAAATCAAAAAATTCGATATACAGCGGCTTTACTCGATGGTCCTCGGTGTTTCTTGATCCTATGAACGCGCACGGAGGTCTGGAAGATGTATGCTACGTTGTGTGATGAGCAGTTCGACGCGTGAGACGAATTTGCCGAGTTTCTCCCCTCGGTTATTATCGTATGTCGTCGGAAGAAATGAAATTCCGGCGAGCACCGTCCAAGACAGGCAGCCGGAGTTGCGGTGAAGTGAGCAGAGGTATAGGCGAACCTTTTTGCTTTTGCAACTGGAGAGGAGAGGCTCTGTGGTGGCCGGGCAACGGATTTTTGCAACGGCGGCTTCGCCCGGTGCCGTGGAGAGAAAATCAGCTCGACGCCGGGGTTCCCTTGGGTTTAGCACCGGTTCCTTGCGTCGGTCACGTTCAGGGAGGACTGGCGATGCTGTGGGGACGTTCAGCGTGGTGTGTAGCGGCGTGGAGCAGCCGGCCGACGTTGAACCGCTCAGGTGCACGCCGCTGGAGGAAAAATCGCTCCGGGAGGCAGTATTCGAGTGAGAGAGGGCGCTGTCGCTGCGAGGGCCGTATAACCGATGCTGTGGTCTGCAGGAACGATTGAATCAATCTCAACCGAGTCGGTTCATTCGTGGAGACATCGGGGAAGCCACCGGTGCGCGCGCGCTGTCGCCGCTGTGCTGCTGTCGCACGCTCGGCAGAGGAAAAACAGAGACCGTGCTCCCTCTCACAGACCATTGGGCCCCACTGAACAGAAGACTTAAGGAGCAAGTCTATATGGCTCAATGGCAAGTGGGTCCACCCCTGCTCCTCCCTAAAAGATCTTCTAAACTTTGGCACATTGCAAATTCAGCTATGAGGGATCCAAATTCACAAGTCATTTTGCCATTTGACAATTTATGCCACAGTTTCAAATTTAAATTCAAATTTGGATGGAATTCACAAGTCCCTTTGATATTCATATCAAAGCACCTCCAAATTTGCCTCCTTCACAATTTGAACCTGGAGAGTTTGAATTTGCCCTCTGATCATTGAGTTGGTCATTGCAAATACAACTTTTTAAACAACAGACTGAATTTCCTCTTTTCAACAATGCCCTTTTTCTTTTTGAAGTGACCCTCTTAATTCAAACTGAATTCAAAGTTTTATTGCACATGCCAACAGTTTCATGAGTAAACAAAAGTTTTTGTAAGTCCCATTTCTTGTATTCAAACTCAACTCTACTCATAGCTCATGTTTTCTATTTACAAGTTTTGGGGACTTTTACATTCCTCCCCCCTTAAAAAGAATCTCGTCCCGAGATTCATGATTAAGGACAAAGTGGAGAGGACAACTACTAAGTATAAGCTTCTAACAACTCTGGATGGTTGTGTTGTAAATATTCCTCGCTTTCCCATGTAGCTTCCTCGTACGTGTGATTTTCCCATAGCACCTTGAAAAATCGCAGCGTCCGGTTTCTTGTTTCGCGAGTCTTCTCATCAATTATTCGGGTTGGTCGCTCAACATACGTGAGGTCCGGCTTCAACTCTGCTATACCTTCCGTGAGAATCTCTGTGGGAACTTTCAAACACTTCTGCAACTGAGATATGTGGAAGACGTTATGAACTCCGGCTAAGGCTGCCGGTAGCTCCAAACGGTATGCCACGGGTCCACACCTTTCAATGATAGTGAAGGGACCAATAAAACGTGGAGCTAATTTCCCTTTCACTCCGAATCGGTGAATGCCCTTCATAGGAGATACACGTCGTCCCCAACATGGAAGTCCAGAGGACGACGTCTCTTATCCGCATATCTCTTTTGTCTGGACTGAGTGGCTTTAAGATTTGCTTGAATAAGCCTTACCCGCTCTTCAGCTTCATCTACGAGATCAACCCCGTAAATCACTCTGTCGCCAGATTCACACCAGTTCAAGGGTGTGCGACACTTCCGGCCGTAGAGAGCTTCATAAGGCGCCATTTTGATACTTGATTGATACCTGTTGTTATATGAGAACTCCGCCAACGGTAAGTGATCATCCCAGCTCTTACCGTGATGGATGGCACATGCTCTCAGCATATCTTCAAGTATTTGATTCACCCTCTCAGTTTGCCCATCAGTTTGAGGGTGATACGTGGAGCTTCGAATCAATTTAGTTCCCAAGGATGCGTGTAGTTGTTCCCAGAAGCGGGACACGAACAGCGATCCTCTGCCGGAGACAATGGTACGGGGAACTCCATACAAGCAAAAGATTCGTGCTATGTACAACTCCGCATACTTTTTGGCGCTGTATTTGGTACGCACCGAAATGAAGTGTGCTGATTTGGTTAACCGATCACGATTACCCAAATCAAATCATGCCTATTAGCCGTGAGAGGTAGTCCAACAATGAAGTCCATACTAATATCCTCCCACTTCCATGCCGGAACGCTTAGCGGTTGTAAGGTTCCCGCTCTCTTCATGTGGTCGGCTTTAACTCGCCGACACGTATCACATTCTGATACGTATTTAGCAACCTCTCTCTTCATCCGGGTCCACCAGAATTTAGTCCTCAGTTCTTGGTACATCTTGTTGCTGCCCGGATGAATAGAAAATTTGGATAAGTGAGCCTCATCCAAAATTCTCTTCCGCAGCCTCATATCACGGGGTACGACTATCCGGTCCTTGAACCATAGGGTGTCTTCATCATTCAACCGGAAACATTTCATCTTCCCGTTCGTCAATCTCCTTCTGATATGAGCCATACCCTTGTCTTTCTTCTGAGCTTCCATGACCTCCTCTCTTATTGTAGGTATGAGAGGCAGATTATGTAAAGCTCCATATGGAACAAAGTAAATACTTGGTTCTTCCTCTTCCATCGGCGTAATGGTCAGGTTATGAATATGAGACTTCCGGCTGAGTGCATCGGCAACCATATTTGCCTTGCCCAGATGATAATGAATTTCAATATCATAGTCCTTGATCAGCTCCAACCATCTCCGTTGTCGCATATTCAACTCTTTCTGAGTGAATATGTGCTTCAAACTTTTGTGGTCGGTGTAGAGATGAACCAGATTTCCCAATAGGTAATGTCTCCACATCTTCAAAGCTAGTACCACGGCAGCAAGCTTGAGATCATGAGTTGGATAATGTTGCTCATGATTCCGTAATTGCTGTTATCCATATGCGACCACACGTCCTCCTTGCATGAGTACACAACCAAGTCCGATGTCGGACGCATCACAATAAACATCAAAGGGCTTGTATCCGGTTGAGCTAGAACCGGGGCTGTTGTGAGGTGTTTCACCAACGCTTGAAAAGCTTCCTCACATGGCTTGCTCCAGTCATATTTGATGCCCTTCTTCAGTAGCTCCGTCATAGGTTTGGAGATTTTTGAGAAGCTCGGGATGAACCTCCGATAATATCCCACCAAACCCAAGAAGCTACGAACTTCATGGACTGATGTTGGAGACTTCCATTTCAGCACTTGTTCAATCTTGCTTGGATCAACAGCAGTGCCTTCTGCTGAAATAATGTGCCCAATAAATGGCACTTGGTTGATCCAGAATTCACATTTACTAAACTTTGCATAGAGCTTGTGATCTCTCAGTCGTTGGAGCACAATATGCAAATGTTTAGCGTGTTCTTTTTCAGATTTGGAGTAGACCAAGATGTCGTCGATGAAGACCACGACGAACTGATCCAGCTCCGGCATGAACACCGAGTTCATAAGATACATAAAGTGAGCCGGAGCATTGGTCAACCCAAATGACATGACAAGATATTCGTAGAGCCCATATCTTGTCGAGAATGCTGTTTTCGGGATATCTTCCGCTCGAATCTTGATTTGATGATATCCCGACCTTAAGTCCATCTTAGAGAAGACTTTGGCACCCACTAGCTGATTGAAGAGGATATCAATTCTTGGTAGTGGATACTTGTTCTTTATGGTCACAGCATTTAAAGGACGATAGTCGACGCATAGCCTCAGCGTCTCATCCTTCTTCTTCACAAACAAAGCTGAGCAACCCCATGGCGATGAACTTGGACGAATAAACCCCTTGTCCATCAGATCTTTGAGTTGCTCCATCAATTCCGCTAATTCATTCGGAGCCATTTTGTAGGGTCTCCGAGAGATCGGCGTGGTTCCCGGTATCAACTCTATTTTGAACTCCACCTCGCGCTCAGGTGGTAAGCTTGGAAGATCTTCGGGAAACACGTCCGTATATTCACGGACTACCAGAACGTCTTCTAACTTGCAAGCCTCGGCATTACATACTTCCGGTTCTTTGGAAACCGCTTCACCGAGGTACAATGTTTGATGCCCGTGAAGTGGAGAGTCCAAGTGAACACTCCTGTTCTCGATGTCCAGAACAGCCTTATGGAAGGTCAACCATGATATTCCCAATATGGCATTGATTCCTTGGTCTTCGAGAATGATGAGGTTGGTAGGATAAATTTTTCCACCCAAACAAAGTGGTGCTCGAGAAACGACTTCATTAGTTGATATGTCTCCACCTGGCGAATTAATAAGGTATGAACCTTTGGTGATAGTGGTGGATATATGGTCCCGGATCACCGTTGCCCTGCTAATGAAGTTATGTGTCGCACCAGAGTCGAATAAAATGACAACCGGCTTGTCATTTAAGGTGAACCTGCCGGCAAGAACAGGTCCTCCCTTTGGCAGATCATCGACTGACACATAATTGACTGTCCCCACTTTGGACATAGCTTTTCTTTGCTGCCCAAGATCGTTCTGTGGAACTGGACCCGCAGACACAATGCTGCTGCTCGGTTCAGTTGCTTCATTGACATTGAGTGCATCGTCAATACGAAGTGGAATAACACTCGGTCCAGCTGGGAAATCACCTTGTTCATCTTCAACCTCTTGAGGGCAATAATATTCTAGTGCACTTTGTTGATACTGAGATGCAGGAGAAACAAGTTGCTGCTGCGGTGGAGGTGAATAAGACCTCTGTGGAGTAGAAGAGTCATCACACTCCCAGAATGATTGCACCTCTTGTGGAATCTCTCGACCGGAAGGTGAACGGATCACCAACCGATACTTCTGAGGCAGATGATTGTCTTCATCCTGTGATGAGTCCCTCTCCCTCTTCTCTTTGAGGTAGAGGTTGGAATAATATTCCTGAGTGATAGCACAACTCACAAACTCATCAAAATTCTCTTGGCTAACTTGAGCCAATTCACATCGCAGCCTAGCGGTCAGCCCTCGGTAAAAGTGATAACCCTTCATGGCTGGTGACTTCACATAGTCAGGGACATATTGAGCTAAGCGATTGAATTCCTTTGCATACTCAATAACACTCATGTCACCTTTCTTTAGGTTCCAGAATTCATCATGGCTTGTTTGCATTATGCCCGCAGGGATAAAACGATCACGAAATGCAGCCTGGAACTCCGCCCATGTGACACGATGCCCGGCTGGTTGGACAGCAAGGTACTCTGCCACCATGCTCCAGCAAAGCCGTGAATCTGCTGAGCGGCATATAGAGTCTTCAAGAATTCAACACATTGGATCAACCCAAACTTGGACTCAATGACACGTAACCAGTGATTTGCTTCACAATGGTGAGCCGCCTCAGAGAATACCGGCGGTTGTGTCGCCAAGAAATCCAGATACGTGCTCTGGGTTGGCATGTGACGTTGAGCTTCTTGATCTATGCCTTGCTGAACTAGAGTTTGGAGAGTTTCATTCATTTTGGCCATAATTTCCGCCAATCCGGTTGGCGATGGCTCTTGTGATGAAGTCGAGTCATTCCCACCTCGACTTGAACCTCCAATCTCCATTTGAGAATGTGTGCATACCATACTGCATGAAACAAAATTTTGAGTCAATCAAAATTCTATCTCAGTAGTAGGTAAAGATAAGCAAAACATGAACATGTCATGAACTTTATGAAAGCGTAACCACATTCATGTTTAAAGAAATCTTAAGTATGCTTAACTAATCAGCGGGACTACCCTGACCAGTTCACACAAACTCCAAATTTTACTCAAGTTATCAACAGATTCTTGACTTGAGTTCAATACCAAAGTTTTAGTAAACTTCAGTAGCTTTCCAACAAGAACTTATGTGCTCCTTTAGGATTTTTCTACAGGAAGTTATGTCTTAAAAACAGAAAGGTCCAGAAAGGTTTTTGCTACTGTCCTGGTTCTGAACGGTTTGCCTTCAACTGGACTTTTCACCCACTTAACGTGTGATTTTGCTCTGGAGGTCTACAAAGAAGTTGTGGAGCACTTGAAAATATTTCCAGAACTGTATCATACACCTATATTGGTTAACTATACTCAGAGTTATGCTCTGTTAAAGTCCAGCAAGAATTTCTGCCAGAAACAGAGCACTCTGTTTTTGGAAAACTTTGACACCTAGTGATACTCTCATTTGAATCTTAGCTCAAAATAAGAGTTCAGTAACTAATACTTGTTTCAAACTTCCATTTTTAGTTGAAATTTAGTTCATGAATCATTTCTTAATAGGGGAGAAATTATTAAGTGTAGTACGGCGTCGATGCACCGTAAGAAGCATGTCGGTACTACATAGCCTCACCAAATAAAATCCTAACCGGATTATACCGGCATATACGTATGATCAGTGGCACTAAGACGGTCTCTCACACACGTGTACTACACGGGATACGTACGTGGTTGGTACTGCAGAAAAACACTCAATAGTGGTGCACTCAAAGGTTGTTTCATCTCAGGAAGTTCCATATTTGAAAGTAAATACAAACACCCGTATCATTGCCATACAGCCGTCCTTGAGTTAAGCCACGTCTCAAGGTACGTGATCGTGTTTCAACACCACACGATGGGGAACCCGAGTATGTCATCAACGGGTCGTCACGGTTGGGAATGTTATCAACCCAACGGATACCACCTACTGCCCTGCAGGGCACGCCGATAGCAAGCGCTGCGTATGTCCTCCTGGGCTACTTCCAGACGAACACACTCTCGCGTTACTGACCATGTGATGGGGCCTCCACTTACTTGCCTAATGCACGCTAGGGATCAGCGTTTCATATGAACTCAGGAACATGAAGAGTCCAAGAGTTTCATATTGATGTCTCACACCAAGCTGTGAGACCTATCCCTGAACCACATTCCTCATCAGGGGAGCTAACCGAAATTGAACCGCTTTCAGTGGCATTCCTTACCATGTTTACCTGAGCGTAGGTGCGTCGTTACACAATGAAAATTTAGAATTAAAACATATATGTTAGTCTTGTCACTTTAAGTAACTATACTACTATAGTCCATATGTGGGCCTAATACCGTTTCCTCACTGTATCCTAAGTTTTTGTTGTAATACGATCCTTATCCCGTGCACTATTACCAATGCGGCTCTGATACCACACTGAGAGGGCCTGACCTCCATCACGGGGTCGTGCCGCCTCACCCGGGGATCGCATTGGGTGGTGCCGTGTTATGCGGAACCCAACAGCACACATATAAGGAACACTGTATTACATAAATCAAAAGCGGAAGCTTACAATTGTTCTTTGTAAATAATTTACATAAAATAGCTACAGCGGAAGTCTATAAACAGCTCACGTCGAATAACTAAGAAGCACTTGAGAAAAGGTCCAGCCCGCGGACTCCTCTCGCTAGCAACACGCAGACGGGGCAGCGGCTGGGTTCTCCAAGTGTGACATGACTCGGAAGTTCCCGAGTCTCACCGGACAACCCTCTTTATAGCGTCGAAGTTTACCTGCGAAACCACTTATATAGAAAGAGTGAGCACAAAGGCTCAGCAAGACTTAACCGTCTCTCCTAAAGCATGCAACTCTATATGAGGGTAACCTAAGACCTAATCCTGTAATTTGCGAAAAGACTCGCCTACGAGTTCATCCTTAACTTTCAGATTTTAGCCATAATAGTCGTGACCTTGCGCCTAGCAACATTGGAACTCCACAATCAAACAAGAAACGCTTCATTCCAATGTTACTTGTCCCAAAGTGAAAAATAACTTTAGTTTGCTCTATCTCTACTCCAAACATGGTTTTCATGCAATTAACAATTATCATAACAGCATTTAAAACTTTGCAAACTATTTCCACACAACTTGATTACTACGTCACAGCGCAGTGAGCAAGCGGTACTCATAACCGCGAGGGACGGTGATTCGAATCAAACACTACCCGGATAACTCGACACATACGCCCGCCTCTGAAGACCCAACTCTGGCGTCCTTCATTACGTCGTATGTGGCAACCTTTCCCATGACACTAGACTGTAGAACCGGTCGCGCAGTCTCGGGCTCATAGGTCTAACGAGACGATGTGGTATGACTCTACAACCCAGTGAACACATCGGTTTCCTGGTTCCCATATATCAGTAAGCATCCAGTACACAACTCAAAACTTACTCAGCGGGGCTGCACACGCTTCGATCCTTAACCAACACAGGCAGAGCTACTCGACCAAGACCTCGTCTTGTCGCTGCCTAACCCCGCTGCCCGGTCTCATCTTTAGAAATGTAAACTTTAGTTTGCTTCATTCCCCAACCACACTTATGATATTCCGAACTATAACTCGCGAGTAGATTCCAACTACTCGACTTCTACCGGATGTCCTAAACTATTTAGCACGGCATTATTCTACAGCGGTGTCCCTTTCTACCCTTATATCCAAGGTTCATTTGGTCATGCATTTGGAGTGCAAAACATCCTTGACCTAATGCTCATACAAACTTAGACCCATAGTAGTGAACAAAGTAAAAACTTGAGAAAACAACTTAAATGCAAATCGGGGCTTGCCTTGGTTTTGCAGGTGACTAAAGTCAGATAGTGTGATGTTAGTTGTTACTGACTTGAAGCTCAATCCCTGCCTTATTGCTCCTTGATCCAAGCTTAACTTCGCCTTCACTCTTCCACGTTTAAACACTACATGTTATGAACATGCATACATGTTTAATTGTAAAACTTTTTGCTAACAAATGCCAAAGCCAATTTTTAAACTGGAACTCTGTTCAAGAATTTAAAATGACACTGGGGGTGATGGTTTTGATGTGTGTTTAAGTACTATCATCAAGTGAGAAGTGAGGTTCATCACTTGGGTGGTGATCACCTACTTGGTTGAACAGAACACTACTGATCCAGGGCTCCAATGGAGATGGAAATTTTCTTGTGAGTTCCTTGTCACAAGAAAGTTCTCTGGACGAAAATTCAAAATATTTCACTAAGTAGATCACCCAGAATAATTCCTTAAGCATCTAAGCCAAAAGGAATTAATTTTGAACAAATTTGCACTTTCATGCAAACTCAAGTGAACTATAATTTCATATATAGCTCAGGGAGTATGCATGAATTTTCCTAGGATTTTTGGGGCTAAGGAATGGCCAGAACTGAATTTCCCAGTTTTGAAAATTTCCTGAAATTGTTTCTGTATTCATTTGAATACAGAAACTTGAAATTAGAATTTCCCTAACTAATTCAACTCCAAATGGGCTGAAACTGTTACAGTAGTTTCCTATCATCCTACAGAATATTCTGGCAAAATTTGGGGAATTTTGGATGAACCAAACTCCCTCTAGAATTCTTTTGCTGAAAAGCTTTAAAAATTTTTCCAGAATTTTCTGTTGGTTTTCATGCGAATTGGTTTGCATATTTGGATAGAGTTTTACCTCCTGAATCCAACCCAATTTTAACCACTAAATTTGGAGCTTCCTAGCAAAAGTTGTGAGGTTCTAAAGTTTGAACTAAATCTGGAATTCAAAATAAATCGGGGAATTGTTTAAACCCTGACTGTGGGCCACAGGGCCACGTGTCGACCGCTAAAACACGAGCCACACGGGCCACAGAGTATTTCCCGCATTGTCACAGGCAGATCCGCGGCCACAGATCATCTATTCCCTCGCAACCGAGGCTGACGCGTGGGCCAGCCCCTGTCTTCGTCTTCCTCCAGCCGCCCGCGCTCCCGCGCCGCCGAGCTCGCCGGAGCTCTCGCCGGGAGTGGGTTCCGGTGCTCGGAACTTGCTGGATCTCGCCGCCCCCATGTATTCTCGTGCGAGGAACACGTTGCCGGGCTTATCTCAGCTCGACAATGGCCGGAAACCTAGGTGCGACGGCGACAGCGGCTGTGGCAACTCCGGCGATGTCGCTAGGGCGTTATACTGTACTAAACACGTAGCCGTTTTTGCGTACAGCACCACCACACCGAGGAGAACACGGAACCAATTGCCGATCTCGCTGAAACTCGCCGGAAGTATGACCTCACCATCGGGCTAGGTCAAAATCCGGCGAAAATCAAAAAATTCGATATACAGCGGCTTTACTCGATAGTCCTCGTTGTTTCTTGATCCTATGAACGCGCACGGAGGTCTGGAAGATGTATGCTACGTTGTGTGATGAGCAGTTCGACACGTGAGACGAATTTGCCGAGTTTCTCCCCTCGGTTATTATCGTATGTCATCGGAAGAAATGAAATTCCGGCGAGCACCGTCCAAGACAGGCAGCCGGAGTTGCGGTGAAGTGAGCAGAGGTATAGGCGAACCTTTTTGCTTTTGCAACAGGAGAGGAGAGGCTCTGTGGTGGCCGGGCGACGGATTTTTGCAACGGCGGCTTTGCCCAGTGCCATAGAGAGAAAATGAGCTCAACGCCGGGGTTCCCGTGGGTTTAGCACCGGTTCCTTGCGTCGGTCACGTTCAGGGAGGACTGGCGACGCTGTGCGGACGTTCAGCGCGGTGTGTAGCGGCGTGGAGCAGCCGGCCGATGTTGAACCACTCGGGTGCACGCCGGTGGAGGAAAAATCACTCGGGGAGGCAGTATTCGAGTGAGAGAGAGCGCTGTCGCTGCGAGGGCCGTATAACCGATGCTGTGGTCGGCAGGAACGATTGAATCAATCTCAACCGAGGCGGTTCCTTCGTGGAGACAGCCGGGAAGCCACCGGTGCGCGCGCGCTGTCGCCGCTGTGCTGCTGTCGCACGCTCGGCAGAGGAAAAACAGAGACCGTGCCCTCTCACAGACCATTGGGCCCCACTGAACAGAAGACTTAAGGAGCAAGTCTATATGGCTCAATGGCAAGTGGGTCCACCCCTTCTCCTCCCTAAAAGATCTTCTAAACTTTGGCACATTGCAAATTCAGCTATGAGGGATCCAAATTCAAAAGTCATTTTGCCATTTGACAATTTATGCCACAGTTTCAAATTTAAATTCAAATTTGGATGGAATTCACAAGTTCCTTTGATATTCATATCAAAGCACCTCCAAATTTGCCTCCTTCACAATTTGAACCTGGAGAGTTTGAATTTGCCCTCTGATCTTTGAGTTGGTCCATGCAAATACAACTTTTTAAACAACAGACTGAATTTCCTCTTTTGAACAATGCCCTTTTTCTTTTTGAAGTGACCCTCTTAATTCAAACTGAATTCAAAGTTTTATTGCACATGCCAACACTTTCATGAGTAAACAAAAGTTTTTGTAAGTCCCATTTCTTGTATTCAAACTCAACTCTATTCATAGCTCAAGTTTTCTATTCACAAGTTTTGGGGACTTTTACAACGGTTTGCTCCAAGACTTGGGTGAGAGCAGCAGCACAGTAGTACGCTCCTGTGGCCGTGTTTGCTCGGGCTTAAAAACAACCGTGGATGGCTGTCCACGTGCAACCGGTCATCACTTTGAGTTAGATCGTGGCGGTTGAGGTCGTTCACGTGGAAAGGAGGCCAGAGCTTGCAAGCTTTTGGGTCGGGGTGGTGAGCAACGGGTGCGCCGCGTTGTGTTGCAGCTCGGAGGCTGTGGCACGAGTGTTTCCCGGTTGCTCCCGAGGAGGTGGCGCTGTGGAGCTCTCGGCTTGTGCGTTTGCTCGCGAGGAGGAGAAACAACGTCGGTTGCTTGGTCGGTGGGGGAAACAGATCACACCTTGAGAAGAGAACTCACACATGGTGCCAGCGCTCGAGAAATTCAACGAGGAGGTGGCTCGGCAACCTCCTCTGTGGCACACGGTGAGAAGCTCCTCGGTGAGTTGAAATAGAGAGCATTTGCTTCCTTTGCAAGTCACAATTTGCTCACTGACATGTGGGTCCCACCCCACATTTTCCTCCCAAAATATCTTCTCAATTTAATCCTCCAAAATTCCAAAACTCTGAGTTTGAAAGATGGGCTAGAATTTGAATTTGCCAATTTCGGTTTGAATTTGAATAGCAAATTTGAATTTGGTTGGAAGTTGAAAATGCTTCCAATTTAGTTCCTTTTTGGAGCTCACCCTAAAATGAAAAGTTTGCCACCTAACCTTTTTCAAAAATTCCCAAACTATATGGCTGCATAAGTCTTCAAATTCTTTAGCCACAAATTGGTGTGAACTTTGAAGTATGAAATCTGATTTTTAAACTTTCATGCAAAGAGGTATTTAAATACTTATTGGTTCAACACTTTCAAATAAAAATTTGAGCCTCATTTTGGATGATCATCCATGTATCACTTTGCATGAAGAAAATTTCAGCAAGTCCCATTTTTCATGCCTTTGTCACACATATGAATTCCAACCATGGTTTATTAATATGCATTTTTGGGACTTTTACAATTTTCCCCACAATTCCCCTAGGGGGAATTCCCCCCACATTTGAGGGGAATTTTCCCCCAAATTGGCCGCACCAAATAGGGGGGATAAACCCTAATTGGGCACACCCCCCTTGGCCGCAGCCCATTGTAATAGCCCTAACTTTTGTAAAGTTTTATTTCACGTTATGAAACAAAGTGAGGCAAAGAAAGACTATAATTGTGTCACATGAAATGATGAACACACAAATGGACATGTGAGGGAGTTAAAAAAAAATCTCTAGCCCATGCTCAACACATGTTAACCTAGGGGGAAGAATTTCACTCCCAAAACTCTAACTCATGTGCACCTTCTCTATGAGGAGAGTGGAGGAAATTTAAACACAATTTTGATCCTTTTAAAAGGATTCATATTCAGATTGCAAAATACTTGCAAATGAATTCACCAATGCAATTTCCAGGTATTAAGGAGCTTCTGGTCCAAATTGGAATAATTGTGGAGATCATTTGCTATTTATCCAAAGGGATAAATGAGGGCACGTTCAAATTCAAACTTGAATTTGAATTTTGAACCAAACAAACTCAATTTCAAAATATGGTTTCAGATTTGAGTTCCTCATAATTCTTTTGACCTATCCTCCAAGTTTGATCAAATTTGGAGCTCATTTGCTATTTTAAATCAAAATGGGGGATAAGAGGGAGAATTGTGGCTGGGTGGACCCTACTGGACAGAGACTCAATGGAATGTCTCACGCTGTGCTCTGTTTCTCCTCACTGAGAGCCGACACCTCCTGCTCACCGGCGCCCACCACCTTTCCACCGTGTCAGCTCCAGCTCTGTGGCTGAGGACGCTGAGTGAAGTCTTTAGCACGTTGCTTTATGCACGTGAGCCACCACTTTCCCCTACACAGCTTCCTCAGTCCCGAAAACAGCACACACGCCACTGCTCTCTGGTCCCCGGCGCCCGAGCTCTACACTCGTCATCGTGCCCGACGTTTTACACGAAAAAGGAGTGCCCTCAGGTGTGCAAACCGACCGTGCAAACCATTCCTCTTTTCATGCATCACCGTGGATGAATTTTACCATTCTTTGCTTCGGTATGCCTAGAACCGAGCGTCACCAATCTTCAAAATTCGTCGTAATCACTCAACCAAAGCTTGTGCCGAGCTATAAACATGTTCTAGACTTTTATATGCACCTCTAGGATCAAAAACCATCAAAAATCATCAAGATTTGGCGCTGTTTTTCGAGAATTTCGGGCCGGCACCGATTTTCGCCCTAGTCGCCGATGAGTTCCTATTTGCAGCCACTTTTGAGCTGATTTGAGCTCATGCCGGTGATGAGGTATTCCCCACGGTGCTTTAGAGCCCAAGAACCGACCATTTGGTGGAAATTCACCGTGCATGACCTCGCCGGAGCCCTAGGGCTTTCTGTTGCCGGTGCGCCCTGTTTTCCGGCGAGTTTCAGCCGCCGGCAACCTCACCAACAGGTTCAGCGTGGGGGAAAATAAGGGGGGGGGGGCGGCCAGCAGGGGGACTGGAGGTGGACGGGAAGGTCCTTTCCTGCAACCCTCACCGGAGGGAGCCGCCACTGCCCTGTTTGGCGCAAGGCTGAAGGTTAGGGATGACAGGTGGGGCCTATGGGCAGTGTTTAAACTTTTCCAAATTTTCCTAATTCAGTTCAAACTTTGTAGAGCCATAACTTTGTGTAGAAACCTCCAAAAATTGTGACATAAATTTTGTTGGATTCCGCTCAAAGAGTACTATCCATAGGTGTATCCCAATATTTATGAAAATCCCTGTATTTGTCTCATTAATTCATTTAAATAAAATATTGTAGGAATTTTTACAGGAGTTCTGTTTGTTGGAAAATTCCCAAATTTGGGAAGGACATTCTTCTGAAAATCCTTGAACTCTAGTAAAAATTTCAGAGGCATTGGACTTCATTTGCTTGTCCAAATGTTGATTCAATCTTGTATGTCTCTGAAATTTAGGAAAAACAACAGAAAGATTTTACAGCTTTTAGCTCCAACTTCTAAATTCCATATCTCTGTAAAGGAAGCTCCAAAAATGGTGAAACCAAGTTCTATGGACTCATGAGACTCCCAAGTTTCTGATAAACCAAATTTGGAGCATGACCAGACAATATAATTGCCATAGGATTTCAGAGAAGCCAAATAGTAAGAAAATTCCCTAGGCCACATCAACTTTGTCTGAAATTTTTTAAGCCATACCTCTGTATGATATATGGACCACTGTAAAAATTTCAGAGCAAGTTGAGATCATCTTCTCCAGTTTTCTGCCAATTATGTCCAGCTTCATATTTATGTCCAATAGCTATTTGTTTGAACTTTATTACAAAGACCTCCATTGATCCAAAATGATTCTTTCTCTGTCCAACACATAACCAGAACCCAAATCTCGAGTCATAGTTGGTTTAAATCATTCTTAAGTCATAAAACACATTTGTTTTATAATTCATATACTGGCAACATAAAACTGTGCATATTCATGTCAATAGGAAATACGATGAAGGAGTTCGACGAAGAACTCAACTCAGAGCAAAAAGTTGAAGCCTTACCCGTCACAAAGCTACTGAATTAAAAGTAGAAATAAACCTGCAGCAACATAAGGCAAGCCCCGGTTTGCATTTAACAGCTTTTTAGTTACATTTTACTTTGTATTACTTCTATTGGTCTAGTATGAATTGTGCATTAGGTCAAGGTGATTGATACTCCAAATGCATGACCCACAAACCCTTGGAGTTAAAGGGTAGAATAGGTTACCTTCGTGTAGATTCTGCTAGGCTTAAGTTGTATAGGATCCGGTACAAGTCGGGTAGTTGGAAGCTACGCGCGAGTTTAGGATGTTGGTTCAGCGGGGTATGATTCAAGAGAATGGAAGTTCTGGAAAAGAAAATGAGACCGAGCAGAGAGTAGGAGCAGCAGGACGTTGGGCCTGTGTGGCTGTAGCTCTATTTGTGTTGGTTAAGGACCGATGCGTATGCCGCCCTGCTGAGCAAGTTTGAACAGTACCGGATGCATACTGGAATTATGGGGTCCAGCAAACCGATGTAACTCGGGTACTCTCGTGTCGAAACTTATACGGCCGTCCTTTGGGCGTTGGTCTCAGAGGTGTAAACCGACTAGCGGAGCAACTTCGACATGTTCCGGGTAGTGGCCCTTCTGATGGGTTGGCGGAACTGGTTCGGCATTGGAGTGACGGGTGAAAGGTTGCTGCATACAACATAAGAAAGAGCTCGTATGAGTCTTTCGAGGCGGGTGTATGTGTCGTGTATTCAGGGTGTGTCCTGGTTCGAATCACCGTCCCTGGCGGTTATATGAGTACCACTTGTTCACTGTGTTGTGACATAGTAACAACTTCCAGATGAAGTGAAATGAATCATTGCTGTCGTGAAGTTCTTAAGTTCATTGTATTGCCAACCATGTATGTTATAGTTGTAGAGCTCACTAAGTTTATGTTTCACTTTGGGCACCACCACGTCGGAGGAAAGCGTTTCATGTTCGGTTGTGGACTTCCGATGTGAGGGCTGCATAAGGCATAATAATCTGCTGCTATTAAACTGAAAGTAAGGATTAACATGTAGGTGTGTCTTTATTGCATCTTCCTTTTCCTATGTTAGTAATCTCTGCATGTAGAGTTTCATGGTTAGGAGTGTCGGTTAAGTCTTGTTGAGGCATCGTGCTCACGGTTGCATTATTAGTGTTTTGCAGGTTATAAAATTTGCTATGAAGATGGTTGTTCGGTAATCCATCAGAGACTCACCGGAAACCCTGCCGCTGCATTCATCTTTGTGGAAGCTAGTAAGAAGCGTCCGCGGGCTGGACGTCTTCCCTTTTGCATAGTTAGGACTGATTGTAAGTGTGTATGTATATTCCGCTGCATGTACCCTCGTGGTACAACTTTTTGTAAATGTCACTATCTTGAGAAATAAAAGACTTTTTACTTTATGGTTCTTTTCGTGTATGCTGCTGGGTGCCGCATCGCACGGCACCACCCAATGTGTATCCTGGAGTGTGGATCCCGGAAGGGGTTCCCCACAGGCGTGGTACCAGAGCCGCACTGGGAATAGCACGCATGAAAAGAGCTTATTTTTGAAAACTTAGAAGTATACGAGTGAGGAACGTGTAGTATGCCCACATAAGGACTATTGTTAGCATAGTTACTTAAGGTGGCAAGATAACAGTGTGTTACATTCAGTATTACAATTCTGTAACGACGCACCTACGTGGAGGTAAGCATGGTAAGGAACGCCACCGAAAGTGGATCAATTTCGGTTAGCTCTCCCTGACGAGGAAAGTGGTTCAGGGCATAGGTCTCACAGCTTGGTGTGAGACGTCAATATGAAGCTCTTGAACTCTTAATGTTCTTGAGTTCATATGAAACGCTGGTCCCTGGCATGCATTAGGCAAGAAAGTGGAAACCCCATCGTGTGGTCGGTAACACGATAGTGTGTTCTTCTAGAAATAGCCTAGGAGGACATACGCAGTGCTTGCCATCGGCGTGCCCTGCAGGGCAGTAGGTGGTATCCGTTGGGTTGATATCATTCCCAACTGTGATGACCCGTTCGTGCTCTACTCGGGTTCCCCGTCGTGTGGTGTGAAAACGCGACCATGTACCTTGAGACGTGGCTTGACTCAAGGACGGACCGTATGGCAATGATACAGGGCGTATGTTTTTACTATGATATGGACCTGCCTGCAATGACAAACCTTTGTGTGCATCATTATTGATTGTTCTTCTGCAGGTACCTTTATCACGAGTAGAACATTGCGTTTAGAAAACATTTGTGAGTGATCGTTTTAGTGCCACCCCTTGAGACGTATATGCCGGTATGACGCCGGTTAGGATTTTCGATTTGGTGAGGCAACGTAGTACCGTAATATGTTGTTAACTGCCTGAAAAAAGAAAGTTTTCAAAGAAAAGAGTAATTTTTGAGTCTAGGATTCCATTAGGGGTTAATGAACTCCTATATTGAACTAAGAGTCAATTGGGAGTATAGTTTTTATCTCAAATATTTAGAAACAAACTCCCCTGTTTTCGGCAGAATTTTTGCTGAAATTGAACTAGGCATAACTTTTGATTCGTTGAACCAATGGAGGTGACGGATACGTTTCTGGAAAGGTTTTTTAGTCTTCTACAATGTTTCTGTAGAACTCCAGAACAGAATCCCCCTCCAAATAGATGAGTGTTAACTGTCCAGAAACAGGGCAGACCAAAATGCTCTCTGGAATTTTCTGTATTTCAACCATAACTTCTTGTAGAAAAATCTCTAAGTGTCATAAGACACCGTTGGAAAGTTTGTGATACGTGCTACAACTTTGTAGTTCAAAGTTTCTACAGATTTGGTGTAGAACTTTATGAAATCTTCCGGACAAAACAGACACTTTCAGAGGAGGTGCGGTCAAAATTGTTCCAGATTTCTGTCAACTTTGAAATATCACAACTCCTGATCCAGAATTGATATGAAGGCAAATAAATACTCGTTGGAAAGATATTGAAGTTACAGATAACTTTTATATTCACCTTGAGACATGAAACTGCCATTTTCATAATCAAATTCTGGGAATTAGGTCAAATGGTCAATCTGAACAGAGCATTGTTCATTGCCCATGTAACTTGAGACTTGTTGTGGACGTGAAGGTTTTTATACTTCTCTAAGTTCCATGACATATTCATTAGTTATTTTTCATCATTCCTTGCTGTTGATTTAAGTGTTTGACAAACTTGAACAATCATTGGTCATATTTCAGAATTGTCAAAAACCTTGTTTCCTTTATATATGCTGCACAGTTGATGTGATGCTTTTGCGGTTAATAATTTCGAGTTAAAGCTGAGTACACTCTTGGATATTAACCGTAAATTTTTCACTCTTGCAGTATGGATCATACTCATTCCGGGTATGAAGTTGGTAGTTCCAGTCGGGGTGGAAATGATTCGTCGCAGCGACGATCACCGCCATAATCAACCGGACTGGCGGAGGTGTTGGGAGGAATGGCTGAGTCTCTTGAGATGTTGGTGCAGTAAGGCATCCGACAAGAGACCTCACAGCAAAACCCTACACTGAATACTTATTTGGATTTTCTAGGAAGACAACCACCGGTATTCTCTGAAGCTAAAGAAGCCTTGGAGGCAGATCATAGGCTCCGAGTGATTGAATCTAAATTGGGAATGCTCCTGTGTGATGAATATGAGAAGGCTTTATTTGCCGCTCAGCAACTTCATGGATCCGCTGGGGCTTGGTGGTCTGAATATCTTGCTAAGATCGCTGAAGGCCATCGTGTGACGTGGACGGAGTTTCATGATGCTTTCCGTGCACGTCATATCTGTGAGGGCATCGTGAAAACCAGAATTGAAGAGTTCTATGAACTCAAACAAGGAGGCATGAGTGTTATGAAGTACTTCACGGAATTTAACCGTTTAGTACAATATGCATCCGCTTATGTGCATAACGACACGATGAAGTGTCATTACTTCTTCCGAGGCCTCGATGTGAAGCTTTGGACAAAAGTGGCACAATGCAATAAAGGGAATTATAGCGAGTTAGTCAATGCCGCTATGATTCAAGATATAGCTGAACTCGAGCATAAGGAAAGTAAGAGGAAGAGAAAATTATCACTGACAAGTACAGGTGATTATCATCAAGAACAACCGGTGATATATTGCTTACCATACGGGGTGGAGATTCAGTCCTTTGACGGACCACCTAAGATGCAATACTGTCCATATTCACCCATGGAGGTTCAGCCACTGCTGCAACAGCAGCAAATGAGTAGTTGTGCACCCCAACTTCAACAAGGTGTACAAGAATATCAACCACTTCCATATTATGAAGATCCTGAGCTCGCATCGTACGGTACTCGTAGCGATGTAGAGCATATTGCTCAGGAGTTTCCTGTGACCAAGCCGAGCAGCAGTAACATATCATCGCAAGCCGCAAAGAAATTCCATGGTCAGCCAAGGAGGACAGCACTGAAAGTGAGAAATGTAAACTATATGTCAGTTGAAGATGTTCCCGTAGGAGAACCCGTGTTTGCGGGTATGTTCAGCCTACGTGGTCAGCCCACGTTCATGTTGTTTGACTCGGGGTGTACACATGATTTTATCAGCAAGGATTATGTGGTTAAGCACCAAATACCCTCAACTTCCTTGGCCGCATCTTATCAGATTAATTCACCGGGAGGTAGTAGGACAGCGGGCAGAATTGTTGCTCGAGCGCCTATATGTTTGGATGGGCGGATATATCCTACTACTCTTATCATCCTGGAAGGCTTGTGGATTGACATCATTTTGGGAATGGCTTGGTTGACACATTACCATGCTATCTTTGATATTAGTCCACGAACGGTGCAGCTGAATTCAAAGAAGCACGGGAAACACACGTTGATTATGAGAAATGTTGCACCGAAAGTCACTGCTGTCCACACCGTTGAAGCTAAGATACTGGAGGACATTCTAGTGGTCCGGGAATATCCGGACGTTTTTCCTGATGATCTATCGGGCATGCCGCCCGAACGTGAAGTGGAGTTCAAAATTGAACTAGCACCGGGAACCACACCCATATCTCAGAGGCCGTATAAAATGGCACCGAAGGAACTCGCGGAGCTGAAGGAGCAGCTGAATGATTTGTTAAGCAAAGGCTTCATTCGACCCAGTTCATCACCATGGGGATGCTCCGCGCTGTTTGTCAAGAAAAAGGATGAGACTCTGAGGTTATGTGTGGATTATCGTCCGCTCAATGCCGTGATGATCAAGAACAAGTATCCACTACCACATATCGATTTGCTTTTCGATCAACTAGTGGGTACTAAGGTTTTCTTGAAGATGGATCTTCGGTCCGGATATCATTTAGATAAAAATCCGGGCGGAAGACATACCCAAGACGACATTCTCGACAAGATACGTGGTTATACGAGTATCTCGTCATGTCATTCAGATTCACTAATGTGCCGGCTCATTTTATGTACTTTATGAATTCAGTCTTCATGCCGGAGCTGGACAAGTTCATCGTGGTCTTCATTGACGATATCTTGGTATATTCTAAGTCGGAGGAAGAACACGCCGAACATCTGCATATTGTGCTCCAACGCCTACGGGATCACAAACTATATGTAAAATTCAGCAAGTGCGAGTTCTGGATAAATCAAGTGCCATTTCTTGGGCACATTATTTCTGCGGATGGCATCGCAGTTGATCCGAGCAAGATCGTCCAAGTGCTGAATTGGAGTTCACGAAATCAGTCCACGAAGTCTGTAGTTTTCTCAGTTCAGCGGGTTACTACCGGAGATTCATTCCGAATTTCTCCATGGTCTCTAAACCGATGACGGAACTTCTGAAGAAAGGCAAGAAATATGTGTGGGGTGAAGCATGTGAGGAGGCGTTCAAGGCATTGGTAAAGCACCTCACAACAGCCCCCGTGTTGGCGCAGCCCGATACAACTAAGGCTTTTGATGTTTATTGCGATGTATCCAGCATCGGCCTTGGCTGCATTCTTATGCAAGAAGGGCGAGTGGTCACGTGTGGATCCAGGCAGCTTCGGAATCATGAGCAGAATTATCCGAGACATGATCTCGAGCTAGCTGCTGTGGTTCTTGCTCTAAAAATGTGGAGGCACTATTTGCTTGGAAACTTAGTCCACCTCTACACCGACCACAAAAGTTTGAAATATATCTTCACACAAAAGGAATTAAATATGAGG
The DNA here is from genome assembly GCA_030760725.1 of Neostapfia colusana. NCBI lineage: Eukaryota > Viridiplantae > Streptophyta > Magnoliopsida > Poales > Poaceae > Neostapfia > Neostapfia colusana. The sequence goes on along the minus strand of JASWHV010000009.1, from coordinate 31,988,989 downwards.
CAGCGAAGATGGTTAGAGTTAATCAAGGATTATGAACTAGAGATTCATTACCATCCTGGAAAAGCGAATGTGGTTGCCGAAGCACTTAGTCAGAAATCACATGTGCATAATCTAACCATGGCTGCAATGGAAGAAGAAGAACCGAGCCTGCGCTTGGTTCCCTATGGGTCATTGTTTAACCTTGCCCTCATTCCTACAATTCGTGATGAAATTGTAGAGGCTCAAAAGAAAGATAAGGGCATGGCCCATATCCAGAAGAGAATAGACAAAGGAGAAGCTAAGTGCTTCCGGAAAGATGAGAATGGTACGGTATGGTTCAAAAACCTTACAGTCGTACCCCGTGACATGAAGCTTCGGAAGAAAATATTAGACGAAGCTCATTTATCAAAATTTTCCATTCATCCTGGCAGCAACAAGATGTACCAGGACTTGAAATCTAAGTTCTGGTGGGCGTGGATGAAAAGATAGATTGCAAAGTACGTATCCGAGTGTGATACATGTCGGCGGGTTAAAGCCGACCATATGAGGAAAGCCGGACCACTTCAACCGCTGAAAGTTCCAGCATGGAAGTGGGAAGACATAAGTATGGACTTCATCGTCGGTTTACCCATGACCAGCAACAAGCATGATTCTATTTGGGTAATCGTCGATCGTTTGACCAAGACAGCTCATTTTTATTCCAGTCCATACTAAATATGTGGCAAAGAAGTATGTGGAGCTGTTCATCTCAAGAATCGTGTGTTTACACGGGGTTCCCTGCACCATCATTTCTGATCGAGGTGCCTTATTCATATCCAGATTTTGGGAGCAATTGCATGCTTCCTTGGGAACCAAACTAATTTGGAGTTCAGCGTATCATCCTCAAACTGATGGTCAAACGGAGAGGGTATATCAGATTCCGGAGGATATGCTACGGGCATGTGTCATCAATCACGGGAAGAATTGGGATGACCATCTACCGTTAGCAGAATTCTCATATAATAATGGTTATCAATCTAGCATCCAGATGGCCCCGTATGAAGCTCTTTATGGCCGGAAGTGCCGCACACCACTGAATTGGTGTGAGTCCAGCGAAAGGGTAGTCTACGGGATTGATCGTGTGAATGAAGCCGAGGAACGAGTGCGAGTGATTCAAGACAACTTAAAGGCTGCTCAATCTCGGCAGAAGAGCTATGCAGACAAAAGACGTCGACCTCTCCACTTCGACATCGGGGACCACGTGTATCTTCGTGTCTCTCCGATGAAAGGGGTTCATCATTTCGGAGTGAAGGGAAAGCTCGCTACGCGATTCATTGGGCCGTTTGCCGTTGTTGAAATATGTGGACCCGTAGCTTATCGGCTGGAGTTACCGACGTCACTTTCGGGTATTCACAATGTTTTCCACGTCTCGCAGCTGCGGAAATGTCTTAAGTACCCAACCGCAGTTCATATGGAGAACATTGAGGATCTTCAACCGGATCTCACTTATTCTGAGTACCCGATACAAAGTCCTGTGGAGCAACCACACCGCTGATGAGGCCACGTGGGAAAGCTTCATATTTATGTCCAATAGCTATTTCTTTGAACTTTATTCCAAAGACCTCCATTGATCCAAAATGATTCTTTCTCTGTCCAACACATAACCAGAACCCAAATCTCGAGTCATAGTTGGTTTAAATCATTCTTAAGTCATAAAACACATCTGTTTTATAATTCATATACTGGCAACATAAAATTGTGTATATTCATGTCGGTAGGAAATACGACGAAGGAGTTTGACGAAGAACTCAACTCGGAGCAACACGTTGAAGCCTTACTTGTTGCAAAGCTACTGACTTAAAAGTAGAAATAAACCTGCAGCAACATAAGGCAAGCCCCGGTTTGCATTTAACAGCTTTGTAGTAACATTTTACTTTGTATCACTTCTATTGGTCTAGTATGAATTGTGCATTAGGTCAAGGTGATTGATACTCCAAATGCATGACCCACAAACCCTTGGAGTTAAAGGGTAGAATAGGTTACCTTCGTGTAGATTCTGCTAGGCTTAAGTTGTATAGGCTCTGGTACAAGTCGAGTAGTTGGAAGCTACTCGCGAGTTTAGGGTGTTGGTTCAGCGGGGTATGATTCTAGTGAATGAAAGTTCTGGAAAAGAAAATGAGACCGAGCAAAGAGTAGGAGCAGAAGGACGTTGGGCCTGTGTGGCTGTAGCTCTATTTGTGTCAGTTAAGGACCGAAGTGTATGCCGCCCTGCTGAGCAAGTTTGAACAGTACCGGATGCATACTGGAATTATGGGGTCCAATAAACTGATGTAACTCAGGTACTCTCGTGTCGAAACTTATACGGTCGTCCTTTGGGGGTTGGTTTCAGAGGTGTAAACCCACTAGCGGAGCAACTTCGACGTGTTCTGGGTAGTGGCCCTTCTGATGGGTTGGCGGAACTAGTTCGGCATTGGAGTGACGGGTGAAAGGTTGCTGCATACAACGTAAGAAAGAGCTCGTGTGAGTCTTCCGAGGCAGGTGTATGTGTCGTGTATTCTGCGTGTGTCCTGATTCGAATCACCGTCCCTCGCGTTTATATGAGTACCACTTGTTCACTGTGTTGTGACGTAGTAACAACTTCTAGATGAAGTGAAATGAATCATTGCTGTCGTGAAGTTCTTAAGTTCATTGTATTGCCAACCATGTATGCTATAGTTGTAGAGCTCACTAAGTTTATATTTCACTTTGGGCACCACCACGTTGGAGGAAAACGTTTCTTGTTCGATTGTGGACTTCCGATGTGAGGACTGCCTAAGGCATAATAATCTGCTGCTATTAAACTGAAAGTAAGGATTAACATGTAGGTGTGTCTTTATTGCATCATACTTTTCGCATGTTAGTAATCCCTGCATGTAGAGTTTCATGGTTAGGAGTGTCAGTTAAGTCTTGCTGAGCCATCGTGCTCACGGTTGCATTATTGGTGTTTTGCAGGTTATAAAATTTGCTGTGAATATGGTTGTTCAGTGAGCCATCAGATACTCACCGGAAACCCTGCGGCTGCACTCATCTTTGTGGAAGATAGTAAGAAGCGTCCGCGGGCTGGACGTCTTCTCTTTTGCATAGTTAGGACCGAGAGTAAGTTTGTATGTATATTCCGCTGCATGTACCCTCGTGGTACAATATTTTGTAAATGACACTATCTTGAGAAATAAAAGACTTTTTACTTTATGGTTCTTTTCGTGTATGCTATTGGGTGCCGCATTGCACGGCACCACCCAATGTGTATCGTGGAGTGTGGATCCCGGAAGGGGTTCCCCACACCCATTAGAGGGGGGAACCCTAGTCCCCACCTCTAGGACTCTTGGGTTAGTCCCCCTCCTCTAGGACTCTTGGGTTAGTACCCCACCTCTAGGACTCTTGGGTTAGTCCCCAACCTCTAGGACTCTTTGGTTAAGTCCCCCACCTCTAGGACCCTTTGGTTAAGTCCCCCACCTCTAGGACTCTTTGTTCCCCACCCCTAGGACTCTTTTCCCCCTTTATAAATATAACTCCCCCCTGGCCGCACCCCTCTCTCTTTTGGTCGCCACCCCTTTGCTGCTGCCTTGGCCGCCGTCGAAGCTCTGCCCTGCCTCGCCGTCGCTGGAGAAGAAAACCCCTGCTGCCAAGCCCTGGCCGCAGCCATATTCTTCTCCAAAGTAAAACCCCAGCTGCTGCCTTTGCAAGGGAAAAAGTCCAGCTGCAAGGAGAAGAGGAGGAAGAAGAGAGGTAGGTCCCCATTACCCATCTTACAACATCGCCGCTGTTTCTTCGCACCTGTTTTCTTCGCCCCCTGCGAGCAGAAACTTCTGCGTGTGGACAGACCATGTTTTGGTCAAAATTTTTGACGGTGGAATTGATCTACATCTTGTGTCAAGATCATCACCACATCCACACTTTATCCCAGCAATCTTGGTCACCATAAAACCCCATGAAAGCCTACTAAAACATGCAAGAACACGTACAAACTGGTTTTATAAAACTGCACCATAGGAATTGCATTCATTCACCTCATTGCATCTTGAGTAAAGTTTGTGCATGATAGCTGATTGCTGTAAATTTTGTATGTGCGTAGTCGTGAGTAAAAGGAAACGCTCAACAGGCCGTCTACAAGGAACTACAGCACCAAGACTTCGAGACTGTTGGTACCCTGCGAACCGGGTACCTCTGTGTAGTGGGTAAAAGGCACTTGGGCCCCACCTTCCCAGCTTAGGCGGGCCCCAACATAAGCCACGCGCTCTATGCCCCATCGGCTGCCCCAGGATTGCAACATGTCTTCAGGCCCTAAGCCTGACTAACCGGCCGAAGGTGGCTCGGGAGCCGACACGCGTCCAGTAGTGCCGGACCCCATCCTCCACCAAGGAGGGCTCCGGCGCTACCACGTTCCCAGAACCTCCGAGTCACACCCCCAGCCAGAGAGGGCTCCGGGGGTGCCACGCACCCTGCGGCTACAGATCCGACCTCCAGCATGGAGGCCTCTGGTGCTGCCACGTGGGCAGCGACTCCGAGCATACCTTCCCCCTGGGGAAGGCACCGGATGCACCACGTGTCCTGCAACTCCGGTTCCGACCTCCAGCATGGGAGGGCTCCAGTGCTGCCACGTGCCCAATAACTCCAGGTCGCCCACTACTCTACAAGACGACCCCGGTGGAGATGCGTGTCTCGGGGGCCATCCGTCCGAACGTCACACCGGCGGGCAACGGGCAGCTGGACAAGGAGTAAAGAGGAAGGTGCGTTGTCAGGTCAAGCATTCAAGGTTCACGCCTTCCCCAGAAGCATGGCGCACGACGCATGCCTCCGTCCCCATTCTACGCACCATTACGGTGAATAACAGGGCGGCGAGACGTGACGGCGCAACAGTGCCACCCAATGGTGCAGAGCCGCCTAAACAAAACAAGGAAACGCGGCAACAAGATGGGGACTTCATCATCACCTGCTACCCGGACAGAAGTGCCCGGCGGAACAGGCGGCGCTCCGTAACTCCACCAACAGCGACTACACGAGTAGCTGTAAATTCCTAGATCATGTAGAGGCACAGATAGCCCTGGGACCACCTGTTGGGCCCCGGGCTGCATTGTAACTGTCCCAGCCATGAGCTATAAAAGGACCGGGGTAGCCACCGGGCAAAGGGTTCGCGACCTAGCCAACTCAATCTCATACGCGAGCAAGTAATACACTGAGCACTCTCGTGGATGTAGGGTTTTACGCTCCGGCGGTCTGAACCACGTAAATCCTCGTGTCCCTCTCGCCATTGTGCTTAGACTTTCATGATCCACTAGCCCCACCGAAAAAAGAACCTCTGCGGGCTGCTTCCGAGCAGACAGGGGGAAGTGTCGTAGCGACACTTCGACATTCGGCACGCCAGGAAGGGGGCTTTTGGTTCTTGGAGCTGTCTGAAGCCTACAATGGTGAACATCCACTCTTTTGGAGGCTCTTCCCGCCCCACGCGCCGCCAGCGGCTGAGTGAGCAGGACACGTCCTCTAGTCTCAGGGCAGAACCTTCTGTACCGCCGCTGGCTCCTACGGCGATGGTACCCGTTGCCACCTGGCAGCCCTTGGCGGCGACGGTGACAGCATCGCAAGTGCCGACCGAAGCTAGTCCGGAAAGTGCCCTGTTAGCAGCCCGCGCGCTCCTGCACAACCACCTGAATGCGGGGGCTTCCCTGTCCACTGCTGAGCAATGGCGCAACGACGTCGACCATCTGGTCGTAGTCGCGCTCAACTCGCCGTGTCACCAGAGACGACGGCCAGGGACGGGACAGCTGCCGCCCCGTAAACTAACAAGGGATTACAGGACGGCGACAACCCACTCGAGGGCAATGTCCAGGCTCCCTACCGCTGACCTCAGGAGCGAGCTGGACCGCCGTTGCTGTCAAAAGGAAGATGGCCGCGTCACCAACGAGCGACAGCGCGAGTGGCGTCGCAGCCTCAGGGAGGAGTATGGTACCCCAGGTACCGTGCGCCCCATTTGCTCGGACCAGAACCCCGCTTCCCCAGGCTCAGTGGGAGGCTGCATGGATCTGGCTCCGCACCTTTGTATGGAAGTGTGGCCGCGCTGTGACGACCACCTCATGGTTCACCCACTCCGGGATTGCAGAGGGTGGTGCCGTACGATGCAGCACCTAACAGCACACAGGAAAAGAATATGAACAACATACAAACTTTGATTTGACATAAACCAGCGGAAGTCTTTTTACAAAACTTAATTATACAGCGGAAGTCTTATACATAGCTAGTCTCCAATCCTATCTATGCAAAAGTGCAGCCATCCAGCCCGGGGACGCTACACACTAGCAGCGTAGAACCGGAGATCACGGTGGCGTGCAGGGCTCCAGCTCGGCCGCGTACCCCGACGGGGGCATCGCCTCGTCCTCGGAACCTTCCTCATAACTCTCACCTGGACACAGCTCAAATATTGCAACCGTGAGCACGATGGCTCAGCAAGACTTAACCGACAACCCTAGTCATGGAACTCTACATGCAAGGATGTATAATATAGGAAAAATACTTTGCAATAAAGACACGACTACATGTTAATCCTTACTTTCAGTTTTATAGCAGCAGTTTAATGAGCCTTAGGCAGCCCTCACATTAGAAATCCATAATCAAACAAGAAATGCTTTCCTCCGATGTGGTGATGCCCAAAGTGAATGATAAACTTATTTAGCTCTACAACTACAGCATACAGGGTTTCAAGACATTAATATTTCAATGCAGCATATTCATCTGGCTTATTTCACTTCTTACTACGTCACAGTGCAGTGAAAAAGTGGTACTCAAATAACTGTGAGGGATGGTAGTTGAAATTAGGAGACACCCGGATAACACATCACATACACCCACTTTCAGAAGTTAGCGTGTGTTCTGTTGGGTGCTGCATTGCACGGCACCACCATATGCGATCCTGGAGTGGGTGAACCATGGGGTGGTCCCCATAGACGTGGTATCAGAGCCGCATTGGGAATAGCACGCTCGAAAAGAGCCTATTTGAAAATTTAGAAGTAGTCGAGTGAGGACTAGTCACTAAGCCCACATAATGTAAAGGTCCCAAAAATATGAACACAAAGAAAATTATGTTTGCACAAAGTTAGTTTCATATGTAGGAAAAATGGGACTTGTTTAAACTTTTTCACATATGATAATACACATGAAAGCTCCCTATACACAAGTTCAATGGTTATTTGAAAATATGGAACAAAAAGGAATTTGAAACCAAGTAGGGAAGTACCCATATGTGGGAGAGAGCAAAATTCAGATTTTGGAGCAAGTTGGTTCCACTCAAAAATTCAAATGAGATTAACACAATGGTTTTTAAAACTGTTGTATTAAAAATTCATTTGCAGCAGCCAAATCAAGGATCAGGTTTCATATTTGGATTCTTTATGTCCAAATTAAGGGGTAGGCAAAGTCTCATGAATTTTTGAAGATATTTGCTACCCATTTTTCCAAATAGACCTAAATGTGTAATGAATTCAAATACCTATTTGAATTTGGATGAATTGTGCCCAATTATCCAAATACAGTCCAGTTTTCAACTCCACGCAATTGAAGTTTATCATTTGCAAATTTTGGGATATTTTGGAAGAGATAAGGAGGAGGTGTGACCCACTTGTCATAAGCACACAAATATCTCCACAGAAGTAGCCGGTCTCTGTTTTACCTCCCCGGGTGATCGACACCGAGGTGCAGCGCCGGTCGACACCGAGCAGCCCCGAGCCACCACCTGCTTCATCGGCTGGCGCCTGGCGAGCTGCCTTCCCCTTTTATCACCCCAGCCGATCCAGCGCTCGGCAAAACGAACTGGCCGACACTCTCTCGTGCTCCCTCGCGTCTCTGAACCGAACCACCACCGCCACCTTCGTTTGATCGGCAGCCAGCTCAAACGGGCGCGAGCAGCAGATAGTCAGTAGCCAAATAGCACCGGCGCAGCTCCCTCTCCCTCCTCGACGCACCCCGGCCGATGATCGGCTCTCCAACCCCGGGAGCACCGCGACCACGCGGAAGCCGAACAAGAGCCGATGAGGAGGCGTTCGTGGATAGCTTAACCCGATGCTTGTCATGACCGAGCACCAGCGCCCCGGGACGCGCCAAGGTACCGTGCTGCTCTCCTCCCAAGCTCAGACCATGCCATGCACCACTGGGAGAGAATTTGGAGAAGTTGCTCCGGCGTACTCAATTCGACCGCCGGCACGGTAATCACAAATTCCCTCTCAATTCTCATTCCGAGGTCGTCAAAGTTTGCACGAAGGGCCCAAGGTGGTAGGCGATCCTTTGCTCTTCACAGTTCTAGCCTGAAACTGCACCTAGATCGAGTATTTCATGGTTTTCTACTGGCAACCGAACCGGGGGGCCGCGGTTGCACGGTGAAAGCATGTTTGCCATTGTTCATGAACGTTTTTGAGGCTAGGTCGAGCTCCCCCATCGTTCACTGGTGCTGTAGCACCATTTTACCGAGCTTTTAGCGCACTAGGGTGGCCGGCCGACATCCCGATGATGTGCCGAGCTGCCGCATCGCCGCTAGCTACCGTAGAGGCCGTGCCGGCTTGGGGAAACCTCGCCATCATGCTAAGCATGGCAGGTTAGGACCTGGCGGCGAGCAGGGGCTCGGGCATAGGCCGGGAGACCGGTTTCCAGCGATCTCCGGCGAGGGCGGCGGCGCGGGCACGCGGGCGCGGGAATCAGACCGAGGTTGAAGAAGGGTTCTGGCAGGCCCAGCAGTCAGTGAGAGGGAATTTAAAAACCCCAATCTTCTGTGGCTGTTGGATCCGGTGTGACTGCATGCCTGAAAACATGTGGCCCCGTGTGTCTTTGTTCCAGTGGGTGACACGTAGCCCGGACCCACAGTCAGCGTTTAAACATTTTTAGGATTTTCAGTTTCCAGTTCAATCTTTGAAGAGCCATAATTTTGTGTAGGAATGCCCAAAAATTGTGAAACAAATTTTGTTGGAATCCTCTCAAAGAGTTCTATCCAAGGTGCATCCCAATATTTACGAAAATCCCTGGATCTGGCTCAGTAATTTATATAAAAAAAATCTGGTAGGAATTGTTCCAGGAGTTCTGTGTATTGGAAAATTCCTAAAATTGGGCAGGATATTCTTCCAAAAACACTTGACCTCCAGTAAAAATTTCAGAGGCATTGGACCTCATTTGCTTGGTCAAATGTGTTGTTAATTCCTTATGTCTCTGAAAATTGGAAAATAGAACAAAGCTCATTTTCAGATTTTTCCTAATTCATGTGAAGCTCATATCTTTGTGTAGAAACCTCCAAAATTAGTGATTCAAATTGGGTTAGATTTAGGTTGACAAAATCTATCCAAATATGCAACCCAATTTGCATGACAGTCCTTATTTAATTCTGGAAAATTCTTTAAATCTTTTCAGCAAAAGAATTTTAGAGAGAGTTTCGTTTATCCAAAAATCCTCAAATTTTGCCAGAATAATCATTAGGATGTTATTGAACTCCTGTAAAAGTTTCAGCTCATTGGAGTTGAATTATGTTGGAGAATTCAGATTTCAATGTACTGTATTCAAATGAATACAGAGACTTTTCAGAAATTGTCCCAGAGTTAGAAAATTCAATTCTGGGCAATTCTTGGTTCCAAAAACCCTAGGAAAATTCATGCAGACTCTATGGACTATAATTGAAATTGTAGTTCACTAAGTTGGGCATGAACATGTGAGTTAATTAAGAATTAATTTCTTTGTGCTTAATTGCTTAGGGAATTATTCTGAATGAAACCCTCAATGAAAAGTGTTATTTTTGGCCCAGAGCACTTTCATGTGAACAGGAACTCACATGCAAATTTTCATCTCATATTGAGCCTTGAGTCCCCCTGTCCTTGTTCTCCATTCTAGTGGATGTGAAGAACAACATAGGGTTGGGGTGGAAATTGTGCGAGACACAATTTCTTTCCACTTTAGCTGCAATTTAGCAAGCTAAGTCCCTGTGTAGTGCATGAGTTCCTGTAAAAATTTCGAAGTCATTGGAGATCAGGATCTTTAGTTATGTCCAGATCATTAGAGCTCATCTTATATGGCATTAGGAACTTAGCTAGACTAGAGATGTAATGAAACATCTAAGGTAGATTTAGTCTCTTTGAGTTCTTTGCACAACAGAGGCAACCACTTCATCCGAGGATCTCTACACAGCCTCTGTTCTTAAGAAGTTTTAATCTCTAAGCCTTTGGATTGTGTTATAAAATACTATGCATATACATGTCGATAGGGTTCACAATGAAGGACTTCGACGGAGCCATTTCTTGACATGTGGATCAGTGGAGCAAGTTCAGAGAGGTCAAGGGATTGAAGATCACTAACTTCTATTATATACTAATACCCTACAAAGCAGGCAAGCTCCGGTTTGCATTAACCTTTTTACAAATTTTTATTGTTTTGAGCACTTACTTGAGTATAATTATCTTGCATTGGAGTCTTGTTTGGAAACCCAATTGCATAGCCAAGAAAACCATGGGTTGGTTTTAAGATTGCAAACCCCGTTAGCTACTGCAAAGCTAAGTTATGGTAGGATTCGGTACAAGTCGAGTAGTTGGAACTACTCGCGAGCATAGGCTAGAGGCACTCGACTCGGGTAGAAATAGCACATGATACACATGGCAAGAAAAATGAGACCGAGCGGAGAGTAAGGGCAGCAGGACTTTGGGGCCTGTGTTCTATAGCTCCGCTTGTGTCGATTGAGGACCGAGCCGTGTGCGGGCCTGTTGAACAAGCTAGAACAGTACCGAAGATCTACCGGATATATGGGAACCGGGAAACCGATGTAACTCGGGTAGCTGGGTATTGAGACATTGCCCGTCGTTCAGAGGGTAGGTTGAGAGCTTGAGGTGTAAATCGGCTGGCGGCACTGAGATGCGCGTGCAGAGACTTCTTGCTCGGGACGATGGGACCGGTTCAATATTTGGTTGGCGGGTGAAAGGTGGTTGCGTACGGCGTCCGTTATGGTTGCTGTAGGCAACATCGAGTACGGGTGTACATAACGGGTTATTCGGGTAACCCTGCAGGTGTAAATCGATTATAATCGCCGTCCCTCGCAGTCAGTGAGTACCACTTGTTCACTGTACCGTAACATAGAAAGAACAGGCTAGTTTCATGTTAAAAATGTTGCTGAATGAATGATGGACTTGATTGTTAATGATTGCTGTAGTTTAGAGCTAATTAAAGTTTCTTTCAACTTTGAGCAAAGTACATGAGAAAAATGTGTTTCTTGTTTGATTGCGGCTATCTCATGTTCCTTAGCGTAAGGTTCTCCACAATTTGCTGCAAAAACTTGAAAGTAAGGTTCCACTAATTAGGCGAGTCAACTTGTTTTACCTCATGTACCCATCACCCCTCATGTAGAAGTTCCATGTTTAGGAGAGACGGGTCAGTCTTGCTGAGCCTTCGTGCTCACTGCTTGTGTTTGAAGCTTTTGCAGGGTTCTATGAGGAAGGGACTCCCGAGGAGGAGACGGAACCCCAGGAGCGGAACCCCGTCGAGTGGGAGTCGTGCACGCCGCCATGTTAGTGTGCGTGTGTGCTAGCAAGGACACGTTCACGGGCTGAACGTGAACTTGATGTGTAGTCTACGCCCGTGAGTGTAGACTGGACCTATTTTGATGTAAATATGTTCATAAACCACTTTATGTAATAAAAGTTTTGCTTCCGCTTTGTGCCTTTGATGTGTGTTATTCGGTGCTGTGCAACGCAACACCCCTCAGCATGATCCTGGTTCGACAAGACCGTGGGGTCATGTCAGCGTTGGTATCAGAGCTCGCTTGAGGTTTAACGCACTAAAAAGGTCATCTTTTTCAAAAATCTAGTGAGGAACAAGTTAGTAGCCCGTATAAGGATGTTATTAGTGTATAGAAAGTGGCATACTAACCTATTTGTCTATGTCGGAAAATCGTGCATCTCGGGACACTTTATGTCTTGGGGGTGCACATAAGCGCTGTCCACCAGTGCGCACAAGCTGAAGGGTGGAGCCCCACGGGTGGCAGGTAACCCGACCCGCTTTGGTATCCTCTACGACTCTTCATGTCTTTTGGGGTATTCGAGCAACGTCTGTCCCTGGCATGCGTGTTGCAATTTGGGAGACCCCGTCACATGGTCTGAAATGTGAACACGTAACTCAAGGCGTGGTTGGCTTGAGAACATCCGGGCGAGTGATGACGGCCGGGTGTACGAACTGTATGGATACCGGGCTCGGTGTGCAGCCGAGTCTGACGATTGTTTGAGTTTCTGCAGGTAGTCTAACCACGAAATGGTAGACGTGTAGTATTCGTGTGCGAGTGACGTTTAATGCCACTGGATTAACGAAGCTGGCTAAGTCCGGTATAGGTTTTTCTTTGTGAGGACGTAGTACCGACATGATCTGGTGACGCATCGACGTCACACCCCACTAAAGGAACAACTTCAATGTAAAACTTGAAAGTTTTAATCTGGAGCATTAAAACATTGCTGTAACCTCTTCCCTTAATCAGTATATTCAAAGTTAACAAGTTTTCAACTTATAGGTTGCTAAGGACAGAGCACTCTGTTTTCAGCTGAATAAAGGCTGAAGTTAATCAGAGGTTAGAGGTTGAGTTCTTTCGAGGTAGGGGTCATATGATACATTTATGGAAAGCATTGGAAGGGATTCAAAACTTTTCTGTTGAGGTCCAGAGGTGTTTCAACCCTTAACCAATCGAAAAATGCAGTAGATTTGAAACTGTCCAGAAAACAGGGCAAAGCAAACGCTCTCTGTAAACTCTCTGTAAATAGAGCATAACTCTGAAAAGATTGACCCAATGGAGGTGTATGATACAGTTCTGGAAAGGTTTTTAATTTCCCTACAACTTCTTTGTAGAACTCCAGAGCAACATCACAAGCCAAATTGGTTGAATGTCCAGTTGAATGCAAACTGTTCAGAAAACAGGACAGATGCAAATCTCCCTGGATGTTTCTGTAAAACACTTATAACATTCTGTAGAAAAATCCTTAAGGGTCATATGATACACCGTTGGAAAGGTTATGAGATAAGAGACATTGTTGTAATTCAGAGTTTGTTCAGATTCCTATTGTATCTGGCAAATTTTATCCAGGAATTCTGTCAACTTTGAAAAATCATAACTCTTAATCCAGAAGTGATATAGAAGCATGTGAATACTCATTGGAAAAATATTGGAGTTAACTTTAACTTCGGTATACAACTTGAGTGATGAAAATGCTTCTAACTGGATCAAAGTGTAGATTTAGTGCATCAAGGTCTGTTCTGTACAAAGGAGGAAAAACGAGTGATATCATGCAGGCTAGTACAAGATATGTGCCCCAAAAACACCTGTTGGTGTTCCGAACGCCATTCGGTGAAGTGTAGGCCCCTGTACGATTAAATCCTTAGAGATTGATCGCTGGTCAAGTACCACAACTTGCACCACCTTCAGAGCGGCAGCATCAGACGGTGGTTTGTACTCCATCGCTGCAGCTATATGTATCTGGCTTCCAACCACAAGTTAGAGAAGAGTCGGAGAGACATCCGTGCTGTAATTGTGGTCGGATGGACCATTGTGCTGGGTATTGTCTGGAGGGAATTCAAAGATGTGGGTCATCATATTAAAAATGCTCAGACCGTACCGATATCTGCAGAAAAGAGGGCAGACAAGGGGCGACATTCACTACACAGTGAGTGAAGATGTTCCAGAAGGAGAAGCCGTGTTAGCAGAGATATTTTCTCTGAATCGAGTACCGGTATTAATTCTCTTGGACTTAGGTGCCACACCTAGCTTTGTTAGTCAATCTTTCGTGGCTCAACATCAGCTCCAAACCACTTTTACAAAGAGGTAATGCCTCATATATTTGCCGGGGCAGCATTACAAGAAGTGATGTTGTTTTCCGAGCACCTCTTTGTTTGCGGGTTAGACTATAAACCACGACCCTCCTTATTCTTAGGGTCTGAAGATCGACATTATTTTGGGGATATCGTGGTTGAATTACCACAAAGCGGTTCACAACATCAGTTTCGAACCGTAAAGCTCAAACTCCTCACGGCACGGTCTTCATACATTAGTTTTGGCCGTCAGTCGGCAACAAATTGCAATATTGAACCACTCGGAAACTGTTAGATAGAGGGCAGTCCGGTGATACGTAAATTTCAGGAGGTGTTTCCCAATTGTTTACCGGGCATACTGCCCGAACAGGACATAGAGTTCAAGATTGAACTTGCACCAGGAACGCCACTGAGTTCACAAAGGCCGTACAAAATGGCACCCAATGAATGGGGCAGAGTGGAAGACACCGCTGAATAACCCTATGAGCAAAGGTTTTATACGACTGAGTCGTTACCTTGGGGTTATTCAGCATTGTTTGCAAAGGAGAAGCACGAAACACTACAACTTTGTGTAGTGCTCGTCTTCTTAACACTGAGACAATCAAGAACTAGTACCCGTTACCACAGATCGACATATTGTTTGATCGGTTGGTCAAGGCAAAGATCCTTTCCAAGATGGACTTAAGATCCGGTTACCATCAGATTTTCGACAGCTTTTCGACGAGGTACGGGCTTTACGAGTACCTTGTCATGTTCCTTGGTCTCACCAACGCTCCAGCTCAGTTCATGTATTTGATGAACTCGGTATTCATGCCGGAGTTGGAAAAGTTTGTCGTGGCCTTCATCGACGACCTGCTGGTTTATTCCAAGTCGGAGGAAGAACACGAGAAGCACCTGTGTACAGTCTTGCAAAGGCTACGGGATCACAAGCTATACGCAAAATTCAACAAGTGCAAATTCTAGATATCAAAAGTACTATTTCTCGGGCATATCATCTCAGCGAAGGGCGTCGCTGTAGGCCCGAGTAAGGTCGCACAAGTGCTGCATTGAAAGTCCCCGAGAACTGTTCACGAGGTATGGAGTGTCCTCGTGTGACACCCTCATCTCGGGTGTCAGCATATGTTCATGTGTTAGGAAGAAGAAAACATTTTTAGAAAAGATGGAACAATGACAAGTACCAAAAGGATAGCCAATAAAGCTCTCAGAGAGCACCGAAGGCAACTACCGCGGCCAACCGGCCACGTGGCGTGTTCGGAGCTCGTCCCTGCGAGGTAAAGAGAGATCGGCTGCTGAAAGAGCTACGTGGCGGGTTCGGGGCTCGTCGCCACAAAGGAAAAAGGTTCGACCCTGTGGGACACGTGTTGCCCCCGGAGCTAGCCTCTGCGGAAGAAGCAAAGGCATTTCTCGTAGGACACATGTCACCCTCGGAGCTAGTCCTCGTGGAAATAAGAGGACCCGTCGCCGGGATACGTGTCGATCTCGAAGCTCATCTCAGAGGAATCCGGATCTATCGAACACGTGTCGCTACCGGAGCTTATCTCCGGGAGGTCTTTCGTTGCTAGACACGTGTCGACCTCGGGGCATGTTCATGAGGAAGGAAGAGAGGGAAGACCGGCGCCAACACGTGGCGTGCGCGGAGCTCACCTCCGAAGAAGAGGGAGGTCTCGCTCGATTGACATGTGGCACAACCGGAGCTCGTCTCTGCGGGAGAAGAGATACCAGGCTCGGAAGGACACGTGGAGCCTCTGGAGCTCATCACCACGGAGGTAACGAGTCTGGAGCGGTTTTTACGCGTAAAAATACCGGTACGCAACAGAAACCGATCTAAACTCCACGATGTTACCATAAATAAGACGTTAGGATCCAACAAAGATCTGAATAAGACTCTTATTCGGGATCCAATCAGATTAGGACTCTTCTCTTTCCGATTATAAATAGAACCCAAAACCTCTGGCCGAAACCACGAACTTCTCTTTCAACTCCTGAGCCAACAACTTAGAGCCCTAGCCCTAACTCGCCGAGCAAAACATCGCCGAAAGCACAACAAGGGAGATCATCGGAGGAGAACCAAGCGGTCTGAGGAGGACCTCGAAGACAAGAAAAACGTGAGGTAGGACTTCAATACCACCTTACAACATCATGTTGTTCATCTCTTTTCGTCTGTTCTTCGATTCCTTTCGAACAGAAGCCTTTTCATGGGCAGAACACTCGATGATCAGTTTGATCTAAAGACAAGATCATCGCCTCGTAGGATAGCATGCATGTGCATCATCGCATCTAGTTTAGGGTTTGTGCATGATATTGATTGCTGTGAATTTGTGTGCACGTGAAATCTACATAGCAGGACAAACTCAGGAAGCTGTCTACGACGAGCTGCAGCAACAAGGTTTTGAGAATCAAGAACAACCGGAACCGCAAGAACAAGGCAAGTGCTCCTTGACCATATTGATCCTATGTTTTGGAAAACTATTTTGTTTTGCGAAAAGGTGTGTGTGCTGAGTCAAACGTGATGGGAAACCCTTTTTATAGGAGTTTACTAGTTTTGGTTAAACCACCCTTGTCGCCAGGAAAGTTTATGAGTCGGGTATGGTTTTTGCTTTATGCTTCGCTGAGTCCATGGGATTGGGAAGCGAGGTAGATGTGTCTAGCTAACTGCACTCGTACTAATAATAAGTAACTGATGAGGTTAATGAACATGGATCGGAGGGAGATCTAGGCAAGCCTGGGTTTGTGAATGAGGTAGCATGAGATGGTGGTTTTACTTGCCGTAGATCTAAGGACCGGTTCATGCATGCACATGCCAGGATAACAGTGCCACCACAAGGCCAAGTATGGGTGCGGCTTAGCTGAGTAATTAGGTAAGTTGCTAGAGTATTATGGACTGTGGAAGGCGCGGGGAATGGGAGTCGAGTGAGGACTGCCCTGTGAACTGCATGGCACAAGAGGGGGCCCGTGGGTGGGAGAATTGGAGATTCTAGCCTGCCGGTGAAACCTTAGTGAGTCCATACATCTAGTAACCCCTTTGTAAAGGCTATTTTGTGATCTCTTGACCATACACTGACGGATGTGTACTGGTATAATGGAGGTTCTGCAGTCGCCGACGGGTGACGAAATCACAAACTTGTGGGTAAAGAGGTGCAAACTCTGCAGAGTTATTAAAACTATCATGATAGCCGAGCTTACGGTCACGAGCACCTGGCTAAACTGCCATGATTAGATGGGATGGTTACTGGGATGGTTATTGGAATGGTTATTGGGAAGGTTCTTGGTTATGGTTATTGATTATGGTTTGTTTTGGGACTGTGGAGTCCGGGAGATGAGATGGTTGCATGACTGATGGGTCATGACATGAGATTGGTCTCGGTGCGAGACGAGGTTGTTTTATGAGGTGAGATGGTAGCGAATACGAGGAGGTATTCGTGAGTATGAATAAAGGATTGATTAATGTTTGAATGGAACACGGGAAGTGATGAAGGTATGTTGGTAATTTAATATATGCTGAGGTTACATGTAAAGTTAAGTTTCTGTTTATCATGATTTTACAAATCTGCTTTTCTGCAAATAAGCCTTTTATGCCTACCTTGATTATGAGCTGCATATCATGTGTTTTCCCGCACTTGCTGAGTACATCATTGTACTCAACCTTGCATTATTACTTCATCCTCAGCAGCAGGAGAATCCTACTATGAAGATCAAGTGGAACATTATGGCGTGTGATCTGTTCTCAACCTTGCCTGTGGAGGGAGTAGAGATGGAGCCACTTCTGCTTAGTTTTGCTTCCGCAGTAGTTTTGCTTCCGCAATAAAGTAGAGATTTCCGCTGCATAGAATTAACATTTCCGCTGTGAGCATGAGTCCAAGACTCATGAGGTGTTGTAATAAACTCTGTTATTCGTGGTAATGTATAATCTGAATTCAGTTTGTGGAACGTATGTGTATGTGTGATGAACATCCTGGGCACACATATGCATCAGTTCTCGGTTCCGTGGCTTTCCACAGAATTGAGGGCGTCACAGATTGGTATCAGAGCAACGGGTTGATAGTAGGTTACACGCCTATATAGAAACCTTAGATTGATATTAGAGCCACGGGTTAACAGCAAGTTACACCCCTAAATAGAAGCCACGCTGACCAAAGGAAGCGCCCTAGGGTGAATAGCCTAGATTGGCCTTTAAAACCACCTTGACATAGGAAACCAACCTTGAATAGGAGATTGAGTGGGCCCTTGTAATGAATATTTGTGAATATGTGCTTAGTGTGAGTGGTGGGACGTCTCAAAAACGTTGTCCATATCCACACGTAAGAAGAAAGAGGTGTGAGATGTTTCGGCACTTGCTCACATCCTCATAAGGGCTAATATACATATAGCCCAACTCACCTTGATCCATATAGTCGAAAGGACCTACCTAACTTTCTAACCTTCTATTCTATTTCGTTCTCTCTTACAGATGGTGAGAGGAAACGCCAGCCGAAGCAACGTCCAGGAAGATGACCACGGGGAAGTTCCTGCTAACCCCGGAGCTAGCGAAAACAACCTAGAAAGGTTGATGGTCATGCAAAACCAGCTTATGCAAACCATGATCCAAACTTTGGGTCAGATACAGGCCAACCAACACCCCGTTCCGGCACCACTGCCACCACCACCGCCGGCTCATAACAGGTTGGGAGAGTTCATGAGGACTCGACCACCCACCTTTGCTCAAGCAAGCGATCCAATGGAGGCCGATGATTGGTTGAAATCCATGGAGAAGAAGCTTGCCATTGTTCAGTGCAACGACCGAGAGAAGGTTCTCTTTGCGTCGCACCAACTGATGGGAGCAGCTGCTGACTGGTGGGATGCCTTGAGCAACGCCCATGCCAACCCGGAGACAATCACTTCGACTAAGATCAAGGAAAGTTTCCGCTCCCACTACATCCCTGTTGGCGTAATGATGCTCAAGAGGCAGGAGTTTGAAGGTCTCCGCCAAGGGCAGAAAAGTGTGAACGAATATCTCAACAAGTTCATACAACTGTCCCGGTATGCCCCCGAAGATGTCCACTCAGATCAGAGGAAGCAGTACATGTTCATGAGAGGGTTGAAGAATGAGATCCAAGTTCAGCTACTCAACAATGACTACGTGAGCTTCCAGAAGCTGGTTGATAAGGCTATTGTGGTTGAAAACAAGATCCGAGAGATCGAGCGCGAGTGCAAAAGGAAGATCCCATACCAGCCCCAAGGGAGCAACGTACGACCTAGGTACATGCCCCCTGCACCGCAGTATGGATCGACCACTCCTACGTACAGCTCTGGTCAGCCACCACAGCAACGGCTCGTTGCACCGGCACCTCGTGTGCCCATGCCTCCTGCGCCCCGGCCTAACAATGGCGCTCCTGTTCAAAACCCCCGCCCCAACGTACCTGCTGCCGTAGGCAACAGGGCATGCTTTGCATGCGGGGAAGTAGGCCACTTCGCTAACCAGTGCCCGAAGAGAGGCTCTGGACAGCAAGGTAACGTGCCCAAGCAGAACCAGCGACCAAACGGAGGGGACAACCAAGGGAACCGTGGACCGCAGAACTATGCTCGTGGACACGTTAACCATGTCACTGCTGAGGAAGCACAACAGGCTGAGGACGTCGCAATTGGTATGTTCCTTGCCAACTCCAACCCAGCCACCATTTTATTTGATTCCAGAGCATCACATTCCTTCATATCATCCAAATATGTTGCCAAACATCATCTACCCGTATCCCACTTAGAATGTGCTATGTTAGTTAATTCTGCCGGAGGAGAAATGAGGACTAGTATAGTATGTCCTAAGGTAAGACTTAAAATAAGGGGGGTAGACTTCCTTGCCAACCTTATTGTCTTGGACTCCCACGGAATTGACATCATACTCGGAATGGACTGGTTAAGCAAGCACAATGGAGTAATCCAATGCGCTGAGAGAAGCGTGCAATTGACAAACAAACACGGTATCCGTGTCGAGTTTGAGTCAGCCCAGCAAGCGACCGAACTGGCGGATCTGAACCATGTTGAAGGAGTAGCATTGGACAACATTCCAGTGGTTCAGGAATTTTCGGATGTGTTCCCGGAAAAATTCCAGGTATGCCGCCTGACCGGGACATTGAGTTTTCCATAGATTTGGTACCTGGAACTGCACCCATAGCTAAGAGACCATATAGGATGCCCGTCAACGAGTTAGTTGAACTCAAGAAGCAAATTCAAGAACAGTTGGAGAAGGGTTTTATCCGTCCAAGCTCATCACCATGGGGAGCTCCGGTACTCTTCGTGGACAAGAAGGACGGAACCCAAAGAATGTGCGTGGACTATAGGTCTCTCAACAAGGTGACAATCAAGAATAAATACCCTCTGCCCCGTATAGAGGACCTGTTCGATCAAATGAAAGGAGCCCAGGTATTCTCCAAGATTGATCTTCGGTCGGGATATTTCCAGCTGAAGATTAAGCCCTCCGATATACCTAAGACAGCCTTTCGGACACGGTATGGTTCATATGAATATACCGTTATGTATTTTGGATTGACGAATGCACCCGCATACTTCATGTACCTTATGAACAAGGTTTTCATGGAGTACTTGGACAAGTTCGTCGAGGTTTTCATCGACGACATTATGGTGTATTCAAAAAGTAAGGAGGAGCATGAAGAACATCTGAGATTGACCTCGCAGAAGTTGCGCGAGCATCAGTTGTATGTCAAGCTCAACAAGTGTCAATTTTGGCTAAAGGAAATATCTTTCCTAGGCCACATCATCTCCAAGGAAGGGGTATCGGTTGATCCTGGAAAGGTGAGAGATGTTCTAAAGTGGGACCAACCAAAGAGCGTGAGGGATATTCGAAGTTTCCTTGGGATGGCAGGATACTATCGTCGCTTCATTAAAGACTTCTCTAAGATAGCAAAACCTATGACGGAGTTGCTAATGAAGGGAAAAGTCTTTCAATGGACACAAGCCTGCCAAGAAAGTTTTGAGGAACTCAAGAAAAGGCTAACCACAGCACCAGTTCTAGTATTGCCAGACGTAAGCAAGAGCTTTGACATATATTGTGACGCATCCAGACAAGGGCTCGGATGTGTGCTCATGCAGGAAGGACAAGTGGTAGCCTATGCCTCACGACAATTAAAGAAGCATGAGCTTAACTATCCTACACATGATTTGGAGTTAGCAGCAGTGGTGCATGCATTGAAGATTTGGAGACATTATATCCTTGGTCATCGATGTGAGATCTATACGGATCATAAAAGCCTCAAGTACATATTTACACAAACGGACTTGGATTTGAGGCAACGTCGATGGTTAGAACTCATCAAGGATTATGATGTAGGAATCAACTACCACCCCGGGAAGGCCAATGTAGTAGCTGACGCATTGAGCAGAAAGGGAGCATGCCACCAACTCACGGTTCGGGAGCTACCACCCGAACTACGTAAGGAGTTCGAACGGTTACACCTCGGATTCTTGAATAACATGGAGATAATGGAGATCCACTCCCCATTGGAGCAAGAAATAAGAGAGGGCCAAGCAACAGACAAGGAAATCAAGGAGATCAAGGGAAGAATCCAACAAGGGATAGAAAAGGATTTCAAGGAGGATGAAAAGGGTACGGTTTGGCTAGAAAAAAGGATCTGTGTGCCAAACATAAGACACCTTCGTGACATGATATTGAAGGAGGCACATGATTCACCCTATTCCATACATCCAGGGAGCACCAAAATGTACAAGGATTTGAAAACTTGCTATTGGTGGGGTGGTATGAAGAGGGATATAGCCAAATACGTTGCCTTATGCGACACATGCCAACGGGGTAAAAGCCGAACATCAAAAACCCGCTGGATTGCTGCAACCTTTGAGAATACCCGAATGGAAATGGGAGGACATCAGTATGGACTTTATTGTCGGATTGCGAAGAACTCAGTCAGGATACGACTCCATATGGGTCATTGTGGAACGGCTAACGAAAACCGCCCATTTTCTTCCGGTGAAGGCCAGTTACAACGTTACACAGTTGGCAGAGTTGTACATGGAGCAGATCGTGTGCCGTCATGGAGTTCCAAAGAGGATAGTCTCAGATCGAGGTTCTCAGTTTATCTCTAGATTCTGGATGAAGCTGCAGAAAGCCATGGGGACACGAGTGGATTTTAGCTCCGCCTATCACCCACAAACAGATGGGCAAACCGAAAGGACGAACCAAATTTTGGAGGACATGCTGAGAGCTTGCGCCTTGAAACGTGGGCGTAGTTGGGATAGGAGTTTACCGTATGCCGAGTTCTCCTATAACAACAGCTATCAAGCTAGCTTGAAGATGTCGCCTTTCGAAGCCTTATATGGTAGATGGTGTAGAATGCCACTGTTCTGGAACGAGACTGGAGAGAACCAGGTGTTTGGACCCGAAGTACTACAAGAAGCTGAAAAGCAAGTCCAAACGATACGGGAGAACTTAAAGGCTGCTCAGTCACGACAGAAAAGGCTATTCGGACAATAGGCGTAGGAAGTTGACCTTTGAAGTAGGAGACTTCGTATACCTTAAGGTATCGCCTATCCGAGGCCAACAACGTTTTAACGTCAAAGGCAAACTAGCGCCTCACTACATCGGACCATTTAAGATTTTGGACAAACGAGGAGAAGTAGCCTATCAACTATAGCTCCCACACCACCTCTCCGATGTACATGACGTGTTTCATGTATCCCAGCTCAAGAAGTGTTTGAGAGTACCAGAGGAACAAGTGTCAATGGGAGAACTTGAACTTCAAGAGGACCTGACTTACGCAGAACACACTGTCCGAATCTTGGACGTAAAGGAAAGGGTCACCCGAAACAAGGTGATTCGATGGTGCAAGGTACAATGGAGCCATCACACTGAAGCTGAAGCCACATGGGAGCGAGAAGAGGATATCAAGGCAGAATTTCCCCATCTATTTTCTACTAACGAATCTCGAGGACGAGATTCAATTTAAGGGGGGTAGATTTGTGACACCCTCATCTCGGGTGTCAGCATATGTTCATGTGTTAGGAAGAAGAAAACATTTTTAGAAAAGATGGAACAATGACAAGTACCAAAAGGATAGCCAATAAAGCTCTCAAAGAGCACCGAAGGCAACTACCGCGGCCAACCAGCCACGTGGCGTGTTCGGAGCTCGTCCCTGCGAGGTAAAGAGAGATCCGCTGCTGAAAGAGCTACGTGGCGGGTTCGGGGCTTGTCGCCACAAAGGAAAAAGGTTCGACCCTGTGGGACACGTGTTGCCCCCGGAGCTAGCCTCTGCGGAAGAAGCAAAGGCATTTCTCGTAGGACACATGTCACCCTCGGAGCTAGTCCTCGTGGAAATAAGAGGACCCGTCGCCGGGATACGTGTCGATCTCAGAGCTCATCTCAGAGGAATCCGGATCTATCAAACACGTGTCGCCACCGGAGCTTATCTCCGGGAGGTCTTTCGTTGCTAGACACGTGTCGACCTCGGGGCATGTTCATGAGGAAGGAAGAGAGGGAAGACCGGCGCCAACACGTGGCGTGCGCGGAGCTCACCTCCGAAGAAGAGGGAGGTCTCGCTCGATTGACATGTGGCACAACCGGAGCTCGTCTCTACGGGAGAAGAGATACCAGGCTCGGAAGGACACGTGGAGCCTCTGGAGCTCATCACCGCGGAGGTAACGAGTCTGGAGCGGTTTTTACGCGTAAAGATACCGGTACGCAACAGAAACCGATCTAAACTCCGTGATGTTACCAAAAATAAGACGTCGGGATCCAACAAAGATCTGAATAAGACTCTTATTCGGGATCCAATCAGATTAGGACTCTTCTCTTTCCGATTATAAATAGAACCCAAAACCTCTGGCCGAAACCACGAACTTCTCTTTCAACTCCTGAGCCGACGACTTAGAGCCCTAGCCCTAACTCGCCGAGCAAAACATCGCCGAAAGCACAACAAGGGAGATCATTGGAGGAGAACCAAGCGGTACGAGGACGACCCCAAAGACAAGAAGAACGTGAGGTAGGACTTCAATACCACCTTACGACATCATGTTGTTCATCTCTTTGCGTCTGTTCTTCGAGTCCTTTCGAACAGAAGCCTTTTCGTGGGCAGAACACTCGATGATCAGTTTGATCTAAAGACAAGATCATCGCCACGTTCATCCTTGATCTGAACACCTCTGACCATGCAAGCCATGCAAGAACACCAGATCAATCTAATAGAACTAATCGTAGGATAGCATGCATGTGCATCATCGCATCTAGTTTAGGGTTTGTGCATGATATTGATTGCTGTGAATTTGTGTGCACGTGAAACCTACATAGCAGGACAAACTCAGGAAGCTGTCTACGACGAGCTGCAGCAACAAGGTTTTGAGAATCAAGAACAACCGGAACCGCAAGAACAAGGCAAGTGCTCCTTGACCATATTGATCCTATGTTTTGGAAAACTATTTTGTTTTGCGAAAAGGTGTGTGTGCTGAGTCAAACATGATGGGAAACCCTTTTTATAGGAGTTTACTAGTTTTGGTTAAACCACCCTTGTCGCCAGGGAAGTTTATGAGTCGGGTATGGTTTTTGCTTTATGCTTCGCTGAGTCCATGGGATTGGGAAGCGAGGTAGATGTGTCTAGCTAACTGCACTCGTACTAATAATAAGTAACGGATGAGGTTAATGAACATGGATCGGAGGGAGATCTAGGCAAGCCTGGGTTTGTGAATGAGGTAGCATGAGATGGTGGTTTTACTTGCCGTAGATCTAAGGACCGGATCATGCATGCACATGCCAGGATAACAGTGCCACCACAAGGCCAAGTATGGGTGCGGCTTAGCTGAGTAATTAGGTAAGTTGCTAGAGTGTTATGGACTGTGGAAGGCGCGGGGAATGGGAGTCGAGTGAGGACTGCCCTGGGAACTGCATGGCACAAGAGGGGGCCCGTGGGTGGGAGAATTGGCGATTCTAGCCTGCCGGTGAAACCTTAGTGAGTCCATACATATAGTAACCCCTTTGTAAAAGCTATTTTGTGATCTCTTGACCATACACCGACGGATGTGTACTGGTATAATGGAGGTTCTGCAGTCGCCGACGGGTGACGAAATCACAAACTTGTGGGTAAAGAGGTGCAAACTCTACAGAGTTATTAAAACTATCATGATAGCCGAGCTTACGGTCACGAGCACCTGGCTAAACTGCCATGATTAGATGGGATGGTTACTGGGATGGTTATTGGAATGGTTATTGGGAAGGTTCTTGGTTATGGTTATTGATTATGGTTTGTTTTGGGACTGTGGAGTCCGGGAGATGAGATGGTTGCATGACTGATGGGTCATGACATGAGATTGGTCTCGGTGCGAGACGAGGTTGTTTTATGAGGTGAGATGGTAGCGAATACAAGGAGGTATTCGTGAGTATGAATAAAGGATTGATTAATGTTTGAATGAAACACGGGAAGTGATGAAGGTATGTTGGTAATTTAATATATGCTGAGGTTACATCTAAAGTTAAGTTGCTGTTTATCATGATTTTACAAATCTGCTTTTCTGCAAATAAGCCTTTTATGCCTACCTTGATTATGAGCTGCATATCATGTATTTTCCCGCACTTGCTGAGTACATCATTGTACTCAACCTTGCATTATTACTTCATCCTCAGTAGCAGGAGAATCCTACTATGAAGATCAAGTGGAACATTATGGCGCGTGATCTGTTCTCAACCTCGCCTGTGGAGGGAGTAGAGATGGAGCCACTTCTGCTTAGTTTTGCTTTCGCAGTAGTTTTGCTTCCGCAATAAAGTAGAGATTTCCGCTGCATAGAATTAAGATTTCCGCTGTGAGCATGAGTCCAAGACTCATGAGGTGTTGTAATAAACTCTGTTATTCGTGGTAATATATAATCTGAATTCAGTTTGTGGAACGTATGTGTATGTGTGATGAACATCCTGGGCACACATATGCGTCAGTTCTCGGTTCCGTGGCTTTCCACAGAATTGAGGGCGTTACGCGGACTCGTGGGACATTATCGGAAGTTCATCCTGAACATCTCGAAGATTGCCAAGCCTAGGACAGAGCTGCTGAAGAAGACTACCAAATATGTTTGAAGTCCAGCATGTGAAGCGGCATTCAAGGCTTTAGTCAAGCACCTGACATCAGCACCGGTTTTGGCGCAGCCAGACACAACAAAACCATTTGATGTGTACTGCGATGCCTCCGGCATTGGGCTCAGATGTGTGCTGATGCAAGACCAAAGAGTGGTCGCATATGGATCACGGCAGTTCAGAAACCCTGAGCAGAATTATCCAACTCACGACTTGGAGTTCGCTGCCGTGGCACTTACACTTAAAATGTGGAGGCACTACCTACTCGGTAACCTCGTACACTTATATACCGACCACCAAAACCTCAAGTACATATCAACTCAGAAAGAGCTGAACGAGGCACCGAAGATGGTTAGAATTGACATCCAAATACAGTCCAGTTTTCAACTCCACGCAATTGAAGTTTATCATTTACAAATTTTGGGATATTTTGGAAGATATAAGGGGGAGGTGGGACCCACTTGTCATAAGCACACAAATATCTCCACAGAAGTAGCCGGTCTCTGTTTTACCTCCCAGGGTGATCGACACCGAGGTGCAGCGCCAGTCGACACCAAGCAGCCCTGAACCACCACCTGCTTCATCGGCTGGCGCATGGCGAGCTGCCTTCCCCTTCTTATCACCCCAGCCGATCCAGCACTCGGCAAAACGAACTGGCCGACACTCTCTCGTTCTCCCTCGCGTCTCTGAACCGAACCACCGCCGCCACCTTCGTTTGATCGGCAGCCAGCTCAAACGGGCGTGAGCAGCAGCTAGTCAGTAGCCAAATAGCACAGGCGCAGCTCCCTCTCCCTCCTCGACGCAACCCGGCCGATGATCGGCTCTCCAACCCCGGGAGCACCGCGACCACACGGAAGCCGAACAAGAGCCGATGAGGAGGCGTTCGTGGATAACTTAACCCGATGCTTGTCACGACCGAGCACCGGCGCCCCGGGACGCGCCAAGGTACCGTGCTGCTCTCCTCCCAAGCTCAGACCATGCCATGCACCACCGGGAGAGAATTTGGAGAAGTTGCTCCGGCATACTCAATTCGACTGCCGGCACGGTAATCCCAAATTCCCTCTCAATTCTCATTCCAAGGTCGTCAAAGTTTGCACGAAGGGCTCAAGGTGGTAGACGATCCTTTGCTCTTCACAGTTCTAGCCTGAAACTGCACCTAGATCGAGTATCTCATGGTTTTCTACTGGCAACCGGACCGGGGGACCGCGGTCGAACGGTGAAAGCATGTTTGCCATCGTTCCCGAACGTTTTTGAGGCTAGGTCGAGCTCCCCCATCGTTCACTGGTGCTGTAGCACCATTTTACCGAGCTTTTAGCGCACTAGGGTGGCCAGCCGACATCGCCGATGATGTGCCGAGCTGCCGCATCGCCACTAGCTACCGCAGAGGCCGTGCCGGCTCGGGGAAACCTCGCCATCATGCTCAGCGTGGCAGGTTAGGCCCTGGCGGCGAGCAGGAGCTCGGGCAGAGGCCGGGAGACCGGTTTCCGGTGATCTCCGGCGAGGGCGGCGGCGCGGGCACGCGGGCGCGGGAATCAGACCGAGGTTGAAGAAGGGTTCTGGCGGGCCCAGCAGTCAGTGAGAGGGAATTTAAAAACCCTGATCTTCTGTGGCTGTTGGATCCGGTGCGACTGCATGCCTGAAACACATGTGGCCCCGTGTGTCTTTGTTCCAGTGGGTGACACGTAGCCCTGACCCACAGTCAGCGTTTAAACATTTTTAGGATTTTCAGTTTCCAGTTCAATCTTTGAAGAGCCATAACTTTGTGTAGGAATGCCCAAAAATTGTGAAACAAATTTTGTTGGATTCCTCTCAAATAGTACTATCCAGGGGTGCAGCCCAATATTTATGAAAATCACTGGATCTGGCTCATTAATTCGTATAAGGAAAATCTGGTAGGAATTGTTCCAGGAGTTCTGTGTATTGGAAAATTCCCAAAATTGGGCAGGAGATTCTTCCAAAAAAATTTGACCTCCAGTAAAAATATCAGAGGCATTGGACCTCATTTGCTAGGTCAAATGTGGTGTTAATTCCTTATGTCTCTGAAAATTGGAAAATAGAACAAAGCTCATTTTCAGATTTTTCCTAATTCATGTGAAGCTCATATCTTTGTGTAGAAACCTCCAAATTTAGTGATTCAAATTGGGTTAGATTCAGGTTGACAAACTCTATCCAAATATGCAACCCAATTTGTATGAAAGTCCTTATTTAATTCTGGAAAATTCTTTAAAACTATTCAGCAAAAGAATTTTAGAGGGAGTTTGGTTTATCCAAAAATCCTAAAATTTTTTGAGAATAATCATTAGGATGTTATTGAACTCCTGTAAAAGTTTCATCTCATTTGGAGTTGAATTATGTTGGAGAATTCAGATTTCAATGTACTGTATTC
Organism: Neostapfia colusana; assembly: GCA_030760725.1. NCBI lineage: Eukaryota > Viridiplantae > Streptophyta > Magnoliopsida > Poales > Poaceae > Neostapfia > Neostapfia colusana. Next base: position 31,960,760 of record JASWHV010000009.1, on the reverse strand, counting down.
AAATGAATACAGAGACTTTTCAGAAATTGTCCCAGAGTTAGAAAACTCAATTCTGGGCAATTCTTAGTTCCAAAAACCCTAGGAAAATTCATGCAGACTTGAACTATAATTGAAATTGTAGTTCACTAAGTTGGGCATGAACATGTGAGTTAATTCAGAATTAATTTATTTGTGCTTAATTGCTTAGGGAATTATTCTGAATGAAACCCTCAATGAAAATTGTTCATTTTTGGTCCAGAGCACTTTCATGTGACCAGGAACTCACATGCAAATTTTCATCTCAAATTGAGACTTGAGTCTCCCTGTCCTTGTTCTCCATTTTAGTGGATGTGAAGAACAACATAGGGTTGGGGTGGAAATTGTGCAAGACACAATTTCTTTCCACTTTAGCTGCAATTTAGCAAGCTAAGTCCCTGTGTAGTGCATGACTTCCTGTAAAAATTTCGAAGTCATTGGAGATCAGGATCTTTAGTTATGTCTAGATCATTAGAGCTCATCTTATATGGCATTAGGAACTTAGCTAGACTAGAGATGTAATGAAACCTCTAAGGTAGATTTAGTCTCTTTGAGTTCTTTGCACAACAGAGGCAACCACTTCATCCTAGGATCTCTACACAGCCTCTGTTCTTAAGAAGTTCTAATGTCTAAGCCTTTGAATTACGTTATAAAATACTATGCATATACATGTCGATAGGGTTCACGATGAAGGATTTCGACGGAGCCATCCCTTGACATGTGGATCAGTGGAGCAAGTTCAGAGAGGTCAAGGGATTGAAGATCACTAGCTTCTATTATATACTAATACCCTACAAAGCAGGCAAGCTCTGGTTTGCATTAACCTTTTTACAAAGTTTTATTGTTTTCAGCACTTACTTGAGTATAATTATCTTGCATTGGAGTCTTGTTTGGAAACCCAATTGCATAGCCAAGAAAACCATGAGTTGGGTCTAAGATTGCAAACCCGTTAGCTACTGCAAAGCTAAGTTAGGATAGGATTCGGTACAAGTCGAGTAGTTGGAACTACTCGCGAGCATAGGCTAGAGGCACTCGACTCGGGTAGAAATAGCACATGATACACATGGCAAGAAAAATGAGACCGAACGGAGAGTAAGGGCAGCAGGACTTTGGGGCCTGTGTGCTATAGCTCCGCTTGTGTCGATTGAGGACCAAGCCGTGTGCGGGCCTGTTGAACAAGCTAGAACAGTACCGAAGACCTACCGGATATATGGGAACCGGGAAACCGATGTAACTCAGGTAGCTGGGTTTTGAGGCATTGCCCGTCGTTCAGAGGGTAGGTTGAGAGCTTGAGGTGTAAATCGGGTGGCGGCACTGAGATGCGCGTACAGAGACCTCTTGCTCGGGATGATGGGACCGGTTCAATATTTGGCTGACGGGTGAAAGGGTGTTGCGTACGGCGTCCGTGATGGTTGCTGTAGGCAACATCGAGTACGGGCGTACGTAACGGGTTATTCGGGTAACCCTACAGGTGTAAATCTATTATAATCGCCGTCCTCGCGGTCAGCGAGTACCACTTGTTCACTGTACCGTGACGTAGAAAGAACAGGCTAGTTTCATGTTAAAAATGTTGCTGAATGAGAGATGGACTTGATTGTTAATGATTGATGTAGTTTAGAGCTAATTAAAGTTCCTTTCAACTTTGGGCAAAGTACATGAGAGAAATGCGTTTCTTCTTTGATTGCGGCTATCTCATGTGCCTTAGCGTAAGGTTCTCCACAATTTGCTGCTAAAACTTGAAAGTAAGGTTCCACTAATTAGGCGAGTCCTTTGCAACTTGTTTTACCTCATGTACCCATCACCCCTCATGTAGAAGTTCCATGTTTAGGAGAGACGGGTCAGTCTTGCTTAGCGTTCGTGCTCACTGCTTGTGTTTGAAGCTTTTGCAGGGTTCTATGAGGAAGGGACTCCCGAGGAGGAGACGGTACCCCAGGAGGGGAACCCCGTCGAGTGGGAGTCGTGCATGCCGCCGTGTTAGTGTGCGTGTGTGCTAGCAAGGACACATTCACGGGCTGAACGTGAACTTGATGCGTAGTCTACGCCCGTGAGTGTAGACTGGACCTATTTTGATGTAAAAATGTTCATAAACCACTTTATGTAATAAAAGTTTTGCTTCCGCTTTGTGCCTTTGATGTGTGTTATTCGGTGCTGTGCAACACAGCACCCCTCAGCGTGATCCTGGTTCGACAAGACCGTGGGGTCGTGTCACATAAGGTCTATGATAGTACTAGATATGATGGTGGAAAAAGCTAATTTATGTGTTATACATTCTGTAACGACGCTCCGACGTCAGGTAAGAGGTAAGGTACGCCACCGCAGGCGGATCAATTGCGGTAACTCGCCATACGAGTAATAGTATGGAATGGTATACCGTGGTTTGGCACGGTAGTTGTGAGGGCCAGGTCCCGATCACGGGGCCGTGCCGCTCGCCCGGGAATCACATTGGGTGGTGCCGTGCGATGCGGCACCCAACAGCACACATAATAAAGAATCATATTACATAAATCAAGCGGAAGCTTACAAAGTGTAAATTTTACAAATACTTCTCAAAATATTCTACAGCGGAAGACTATTACAACTCACGTCTCATACCTATGCTAAGCAACAGAGAAGGTGTCCAGCCCGTGGACCCTTCTCACTAGCAACACTATCACAATAGCAGCGGCAGGGGTTGCCATGAGTTCACCACTAGGAGAGCTCCGAGTCTCATCGGACACCCGTACATATCAGCGTACAGTTATTACCTGCAAAACAACTTATGCAGTATCCGTGAGCACGAAGCTCAGCATGACTTAACTGTCACCCTTGTCATGAAACTCTACATGCTCAAAATAGAGGGTTGAATATAGCAGTTTGCACAAAAGATGCTCTTGAGCTAAAGGAGAGTCCTTACTTCCAGTTTTAAATAACTTTTATAGCCCTCGCGCAATTTACATCGAGACTTCACAATCAAACAAGAAACGCTTTATCCCGATGTCGCTTGCCCCGAGGTGAAAGTAACTTTAGTGAGCTACCCTAGACTCATACGGACCTTGCGCCATTACCGCCGAGACTCCACAATCAAACAAGAAACGCTTTGCCTCGACGCTACTAGCCCAAGGTGGAAAATAATTTTAGTGAAAGGGTTGATCGTTCCCCATCTCCATTATGAGGATTACTCACAAAGCATATTAAATGTTTCCCAGTTTATTACTACGTCACGACTCAGTGTACAAGTATGCTCACTACCGCGAGCGACGGTGATTGCAATCAAAAACACCTGGCTGACACGACACATACGCCCGTACTCGACGTTGCACACAGCAACCGTCACTGACATTGTACATGGCAACCTTTCACACGACACCCAAATGTCGAACCGGTCCCACCGACTGGGATTAAGTCTCTCTACGGCAAACCCTCGTAGAGCCGACTTCTCTCCTTTCAGCATCGGCATCAGACGGTGAGGTATGCCTCGACACCCAGGTTAACATGTTACATCGGTTCCCTGGGTCCCATATAGCCAGTATGCATCCGGTACACAACTCAAACTTGTCCAGCGGGGCCGCACACGAGAACGGACCTTAATTGACTCAGACATAGACTAGATTCACAGGACCACGTCCTTGAGCCTTCCATCCACTGCCCGGTCTCCATTCCCAACTATGAGGATCAATTCCCAACTCTTTCGATTGATCCCCCTTAATCCCGGTTCACGAGTAGGAAAACACCCACTCGAGTTTTGCTTCTTTTAATCCACTTTTCTTGACTTGAGATCAGCAGTTATAAACAAGTGTTAACCTACTCTACATTATACTCCAGGGTTTTCTGGGTCATGCATTTGGAGTGTCATACCCTCTAGACTTAATGCAATAAACAAAATGCTAGACGATATAAAGTGAATACTAATAAAAACTTATAAGTTTTGATGCAAACCGGGGCTTGCCTTTGTTTTGCAGGGAACTAATTTATATATATATATATATATATATATATATATATATATATATGTATATCAGTTAGTGAAGACCACTTGGCTTGAGCTCTTGCCTCCCTCCTTTGATCTCTACCCCGACGACTTCAAGTTCTTCACGTAGATGCTACACGTAATGAATATGCACATATGTTTAATTGTAAAGACTTTGCTACAAGTTCTAATAACAAGTTTTCAAAAACTGGAACCCTGTTTAAGAATTTAAAATGAAACTGGTGCTAGTGGTTCGGGTTTGGATCTAAGCACATGATTAAGTGCTAAGTGGTTTCCCCCTCTTCCATTTTGATCACCTTGAGTGGTTAAACAGAACAGGGGTGATACAGAGCTCCAATGGAGCTGAGAATTTTCATGTGGGTTCCTTGTCACAAGAAATTCCTCTGGACCAAAAATTAGCACTTTTCATTGAGTGGTTTGTTCAGAACAATTTTCTAAGCAATTAAGCAAGGAAGAATTAACTCTGAGATAACACCCATGTTCATGCCAAACTTAGTGAACTACAATTTCCACTATAGTTCATAGAGCTTGCATGAATTGTCGTAGCATTTTTGGAGCTAAGATTTATCCAGAACTGAATTTCCATGTTTTGGAAATTCTCTGAAAATGTTTCTGTATTCAATTGAACACAGCAACTTGAAATCTGAATTGCCCTGACCAAATCAACTCCAAATTAGCTGAAACTTTTACAGGAGTCCACTAACACCCTAAACACTATTCTGGCAAAATTTGAGGATTTTTGGATTAGCCAAACCCCCTCTAAAATTCTTTTACTGAAAAGTTTTAAAGAATTTTCCAGAATTAATTATTAAGTTTCATACAAATTGGGTTTCATATTTATATAGTACTCTATTAGAGAAATCCAACAAAATTTGTTTCACAATTTTTTGATTCTCCTACACAAAGTTGTGGCCCTCCAAAGTTTAAACTAGAAACTGAAATCCCCAAAATGTTTAAACGCCTGCCAGTGGGCCCAGCCCGGCAGACCTTCTTCTTCCTCGCGCCAAACAGGGGCCGGGGCAGTGCCCTCCGGCGAACTTCACCGGAATAGCCTTCCTGGCCATACCCCGACCTCAGACTCGCCGCTCCACCCCAACTCATGGCGCTGAACTCGTCTAGGGTGTCGCCGGCGGCCATAGATCGCCGGAACAGGGTGCCCGACGGTGACAGCGGCCGTTAGGGTTCCGGCGTGGTCGGGAATGTGCTACACCACATCAAAACGGTCGGGAAATGATCGGAGAGCACCGTGAGAGCTTGAGGGTGTCAAAAATGGCCGCCAAACCTCGTGAAAAGGTCGGCAACATCGAGCTCCACGGTAACCCGAGCTGTTTTTCCATGGCGGCCCAAAAAACGGAGAGAACTCGGTCATTTCCGGATCATTTAGCTCGATTCTTGGTCGAGGAGGGCCGCTAGGATGTGTAGAAGCTGTGTGCAAGCTAGCCCGAGCCGGGATGGACTGTGCAACCCAAATTTTGGGGTAGACCGAAACCTACCCGCATGTACTAGCTTTGGGAATAGGGAGAATTCTCCACACTCGATTGATCAATTGCTATAAGGGTTGCAGCTACACGATCTGGAGTTTAAGACGCACCTTTTTCGTGTAGAGAACGGACGGTGAAAGCGGCCGTGGTGTGCAGTCCACGGAGATCAACTTCTGTTTCCCGCTGGTGGGCTGCGGTTCTCGGCGGCGATCGTTGAATTGTGACCAACCGAGGCGCCAACGTTGCGAAGTAGCGGGGTGGATAGCTAGAGCACGTGTTGGTGCTCACTTTTTGTGTTGGTGGCTCGAGCAAAGGCCGAGCAGGCGCCGGTGTGCGGTGGTAGTTGGAGGAGCGGCGCCGGTGAGAAAACAGAGCGCCGTGCGGGCGCTGTTCGTGAGGAGGAAGCAAAAGAGTTTTCTCAGCTGTGAGGAGAACCGATCAGTTTGAGGACGGGGTGAGCTGCTGCCCAGTTGCCAGCGCGAGAGGGAGGAGCAGGAGCTGTTGTCCGGTCTTCTCGGTGGTGCACGGTGGGAACCGAGGTTGCTTCGTGTGGAGGAGGAAAAACAGAGACCAATTACTAGGATATTTCTCCATTCAACCACCTCTATGACATGTGGGCCCCACTGTCCCTTCTTATCCCCTCTCATTTTTCTCACAAAACTTGGCAAGTGATCAATTCAAATGTTTGGAGTTTAAAACCTGAGCTGCATTTGGATAATTGGATAAATCTCCTCCAAATTCAAATGTATATTTGAATTCTTTGCACATTTGAATCCTTTTTGGAAAATGGGTAGCAAACCTTTTCAAAAATTACTGAAACTTTGCCTACCCACTAATTTGGACCTAAGGAATCCAATATGCAATTTGATTCTTGTGTTAGCTGCTGCAAACAAGAGTTTGAACACAACAGTTTTGAATCATCATTATGTCCTCCCCTCATTTGAAATTTGTGTTGGACATTTAGTTCAACTCTGATTTTTAACACTTTCCATTGCACCTGAGCTCTTCAATTCTGTGGTTTTACTCCACATGAGGTCCAAATATGCAGTAACCCTAAGTTAGTTTTTAAAAGAACCCCTCACGTGTTATCATATGTGTAAAAAGTTTGAACCAGCCCCCTTTTTCATACACATGACACCAATCTTAGTGCAAACTCAAGTTTTCTTTGTATTCACATTTTTGGGACCTTTACAGTAGTTAATATGAGTCTCTGAACCTCTAAATGGTTCTGAGAGCATATGAAAACGCTGTTCTCCAGCGTGCTTTAGGCAAAAGTGAGAATACCCCATCGTGTGGTAAGCAACACGATAGTATGCAACTCTTGAACGTTCAATGTTCAAAGGGCCATACGCAGCGCTCGCCATCGGCGTGCCTCAACGGTCATGAGGCAGTAGATGGTATCCGTTGGGTTGATAAAATTCCCAAACGTGACGACCCGTTCGCGCTCTACTTGGGTTCCTCGTCGTGTGCTGTGAAAACACGAACATGTACCTTGAGACGTGGCTTGACTCAAGGATGATCGGTTTGACAATGATACGGACCGTATGTTTTTACTATGATATGGAACTGCCTGCAATGTTTAAAACCTTTGTGTGCACCATTATTGGGTGTTCTTCTGCAGGTACATTAACCACGTTAGTGCATGACGTGTAGAAACCGTTTGTGAGTGACGTTCTTAGTTCCACCATTTGACACGTATATGCAGGAATATCGGTTTAGGATTTTTCTTTGGTGAAAAAACGTAGTACCGAGACTGCATAAAAGTATATTTTCGAAGAAAAGAGTTAAAAATGAAGTTTAGGTTTTAATTTATAGATTAGTAAACTCCGATGTTGAACTAAGAGTCAATTGGGAGTATAGATTCAATCTCAAAAACTTAGGAACAATCTCCCCTGTTTTTGGCAGAAATGTTGCTGAACTTGAACAGGGCATAACTTAAGATTGGTTGAAGCAATGGAGGTGTGGGATACCATTCTGGAAAGGTTTTGAAGTCGTCTACAACTTTTCTGTAGAGCTCCAGAATAAAAGCTCCCTCCAAAGGGATGAAAATCTCAGATGAGTAGGTACTGTCAAGAAACAGGGCAGACCAAAAATGCTCTCTGGAATTTTCTGTATTTCGACCAAAACATTTAGTTTCACCTTTCGATATCCAGCGGCTGTTGTAAAACAATGAGTGGAGTCGAAAAGTTTATGCATTTGACATATCATTTTGAGTTAGGGCATGTTTGGGTCCAGTGCAATAGCGAGGAATTACACATGCTAACACACTCAACATCCCGTGGCGACCCACGTTGGTCGAAATGAACTTTGAACCCATAAAGTTCAATACTTTGGAACTCGATCGTGTGACACGGTCCAGGGATGTGTATGTTGTAAAAAGTTTATACTTTATCCATATGTGTGATTGTGATGCATATTATTTATTCCATTCTCGCAGCCATTGTATAAACTGGATGCCATAAACCAACATGTGCTGATCGTTTGAATGGTATGAATGCAGAATGGTGCGTACACGGTCTACGCAAGAGGAGGGAGGTCCGAGTCAGGTTCGTGGTAATGAGTCTCCACTTCCAGAGCAAACCACGACGCAGCAGCAACCACCTCCTCCACCGCCAGAACTTCCAAGGAATCTTGCGGAGGTTCTCGCCGCAATGCTCGGCTCGCACGACGAGTAAACCGAGTTGCTGCAGATGCTAGTCCAGCAGAATGCGTCCCATCAGGGCGGACGCCAAGACAATGGGCAACGCCAGCCCCAACAAAGTTCTTATTCAGAATTCCTGGCGACCCATCCACTGGTCTTCACGGAGGCCGAAGAGCCTTTGGAGGCGGACAGCTTTATCCGCACTCTGGAGGCGAAGTTTGGGCTGCTACGATGCACCGAACATCAGAAGGCGCTGTATGCAGGGCAACAGCTTCAAGGAGAAGCCGGTACCTGGTGGATGAACTACACCGCCTCCTTACCGGCTGGCCATGCCGTCACATGGACGGAATTCCGGGAGGCGTTCCGCGCCTATCACATACCTCCCGGTGTTATGGAAAGGAAGCTCCAGGAGTTCCTGGCGCTGAAACAAGGCGAGAGGAGTGCTCATGAGTACTCCAGGTCATTCAACTGGCTGGTGCAGTATGCACCAGGATTTGTGAGAACGGAGGAAGACAAACGCAATGCATTCTTCCGGGGCCTGAATTAAAAAATGAAGGTCCATCTCGCCCAAAGCAATCGCGGCACATTCAACGACCTCGTTAATGCCACAATTTTACAAGAGAATGCTCAGCGTTAGCGCGGTTCTGATAAGAGGAAACGCAGCGCGCTGACAAGCAGCAGTGGTGGAGCGCCACAAAAATACCGCGTGGTGTATCGCTCACCATCCGGTCAGTGATGGCAGCCACCGGCGCGACCGCCTCAGTTTTGCGGTCGGCAATATAATGCGCTGGGCTTCCGACCGACGTATCCACCACAGCAACAGCAGCAGCAAAGGATGGTCCCGCGTGCACCTCAGTTTCAACAGCGTGCACCGGGATTCCGTCCTCAAGTCGGCGGGATCCCGACACCTTACACGTGCTTCACGTGTGGCCGTGTCGGCCATATTTCGAGGGACTGCCTGTGGCGGACCGGGGTCCGCTCATCCAGGATCGCAGAGGGTGGTGCCGCACGATTCGACACCTGACGGCACACGTCATAAGGACACAATATATTACATGGGAAAACAACTGGAACTGTACAAAGTAGTACACTACTCAGTTACAAACTAGTGTCTTTATTACACAGCGGAAGTCTACATTATACAACTAACGCCCGCCTATCTAGCAATAGTCGGCTGCCCCGCCCTAGGGCAACCCACACTAGCTGTACTCCTCAGCTCAGCGCGGCGTGTACGGCTCCCACTCAGCCGTGGTCCCCGACGGAGGGTAACCCTCGCCGGTGGACTCGTAAGCCGAGTCCGTGGGTGGCTCCTCACCTGAAAAACACATAAGCAGCAACCGTGAGCACGAGGGCTCAACAAGACTTAACCGACTCACCTAGGCATGAAACTCTACATGAGGTGTACAATGAACAAAGGATAGTAACATTACAGCAAATGGACACGCCTACAAGTTCATCTTTAATTCATCTTTTAGCAACAAGTTAACAGTTCAGGAAGCTGAAATTTAGTAAGCAATATTTGGTGGCACACATGTAGCAATACAATTATATCATAACAGCAATATTGAATCATCACATTTCATACATTAGCCTACGTCACGACTCAGTGACCAAGTGGTACTCTTCACCGTGAGGGAAGGCGAATCGACTCGATATACACCTGCAGGGACACCCAAAGAGCACGTCACGTACGCCCACCCGTGGAGCTGCACAGCACGCTCAGTCGATGCCGTATGGGACAACCTTTCACCCAACAGCCCAAACGTCGAACTGGCCGCACCGAAACGAGCAGGAGGTTCCCTACACGGAGCATCTCTCTATGCCAGTTAGCAGATTTCCACCTTGCTTCCCTCAGCCTACACCTATAAATCGGTGCGTTATGCCTCGACGCCCGGAGGTTTAGGTTACATCGGTTTATCGGGGCCCATATATCCGATATGCCTTCGGTACGTTCAAACTTGATCAGCGTGGGCCGCACGCGGATCGGTCCTCAATCGACACGGACAGGGCTGCGCACACAAGACTCCCTCTTGCTGCGCCCTAGCCCCTACCAAGTCTCATTTTCATTACTAAGGTGATCTCACATCACTCGAACCAATCCCGTGTGTCCCAAGCCTAACTCGCGAGTAGATTCCAACTACTCGACTTTACCGAAGTCCTATGAATCATTAAGCATAGCCTGTCTATTCGAGGTCTTAGACACTACCCTCAATCTTAGGGAAAAATTCTGGTTATGCAAGTGGGGTTCCATTCATACTACACCTAATGCACATTCATACTTCACACTAGACATGTGAACAAAGTAAAACTTGATAAAAGAAGTTAATGCAAACCGGGGCTTGCCTTGTTGCTGAGGGTCAGGGGTTAGGTCTTCATCCGGAAGGAGGAAGTCGAGCACTTTCGGAGTTTCCTCTCCTTCAGCGACTACATGTTAACCATATGCTATATGTCAATTGAAATGCAAAGTGTAAACTTGAGTAAGTAATTACTAGAACTCTAGCTAGCCCTCCCCTTTGGCTCTGAAATTTTTATGGTGGCTTGGTAGGGTCCTAAGTAGTGCCTTGACCAAGTTTCATTTGAAACAAAGTTTATTTGAGCCTTGTACAAATAAAAGCCTATTTGGTCAATATTGGAGCCTCTAAGTAATTCCAGGGGTTTTCATGGCTCCAACCATTACTTTCTGGAAACTAGAATTTAAGCTGGATCTAATGGAATTGGTTTCATGTCATTTGAAGAATTCTACTGAAAGTTATTCCCTAAACAAGATTTGAGAAAATCTGAAAAATGTTTCTGTACATTTTTCTATTTTCTCAGGGCAGTCCTCTTAATCACCCAATTATAGGGACTAAATGAACTTGGATGCGTCTGAAAATTTTACTGTGCCTCAAGGATTTTCCAAAGAACCTCTCAGCCAAATTTCAGAATTTTTCATGAAGTAATTCTCCAGGTAAAATTTCTAACATTTTAAATTTTAGGGAATTAATTCTGGAAAACTATTAGGTTTCATGAGCTGAAATTGGTATTGCTGGAAAGTACTCAAAATCCTGAGTTCAGCAAAATTTGGTTCACTGAATTTGGAGCTTCCTACACAAAGTTATGAATTTCTAAAGTTTGAGCTGATCCCTGAATTATTTTCCTACAGAGAATCCTCTCCCGCGCTAAACCAGAGGCTGACAGCTGGGCCCGCCCATTTAATTTGAACTAACCGCACGCTCGCGCGTGATTAGCACGGTGGCTGACACGAGGGACCGCGCCCTTCGTCTACCTCCCGACGCCGCCGCCCCGAGCCGCCGGAGCTCCGGCGAGGTCGGCGTTCCCGGTGATCTAGCTCGCCGCCGACGGTGAGACTTGCCGCCCCCACATAATTTCGGGTGCTGAACATGCTGGACACCATGCCGCCGCCGGCTAACCGCCGTAACTCGCCAGCGACGAGCTCTATGCCTCTGTGCTACCTCGGCAACGTGTTCCTGCCCTCCTGACCATCTCCTTCGCGCGCTAATCGCGTCGCCATGCTCAGGAGAACCTCGGGAAGCTCGGCATGATCTCCGTTGGGCCCTAAACGGCCGGCAACCTAGACCTCACCGGCGACCCCCTCTTCCGCCAAACTGTTCTATGGTGAACCTAGGGTTCCAGCGGTGGTTTCCTTCCGGGTTTTGATCGAGAAGGGTCGCAAGAACCTCCAGATGCTCTCTCACAGCTCCGTTCGACCTCCCACCAAACAATCTTCCCGAATTTCTCCTAAACCTAATCGGGTCCCGAAATGAGCTCCCCGCCCTAAACTGGAAAATTCTCCGCGCACAAAGGTCGAACCTTGGAACGGTTTGCGCGGTGGTCTCGAGGACAATCTAGCGCTCCACTTTCCTATGGATGTCGAGGCCGGAGGATGATCACAGCTCGGGGGACAAGCGATCGGAGCTGGGGCGATTAGGCGGCTGGTTGCGGAAACTCGCAAAAATAGAAACTCGCCTGCGGTCTCGTGCCTTTTATAGGCCACTGAGGGCAGTGGAGGGCGCGACACCTGCTGTGGCACCTCCTATGCCGAAGCAGGAGCTGGCCGGCTGAGGCGGTCAGGCGCCGATGCTGGCCGCAGCTGGCGAGTGTGCTCGTTCGAGAGAGAGTCGGCTGAGGAGACTTCTGTACTATGTTTACTGACAAGTGGGCCCTATTCTCCCCTCTAATTATTTCTCCCCCTTCTACTGCAAATATCCAAACTACTAAACATTGAATGTTAGACTTTGCCACCAAGTCACAGTTTGAATTTGGGTTCTCCATTTGAAATTTGTTTGGTCAAATTTGCTTCACATTTAAACTGAAATTCATATTCAGTTTTGAATTATTGCAAATTTGGCTCCCGACAAGATAAAATCCAATGGGGATGAAAATTGGTGGACTAACTCAGAAAAATGTGCTGAGTTTGAATATGAAGCTAACTTTTGAATGTGAGGGATGAAAGTTGCTGCAATTTGAATTTACATTCAAATTGGCCTCTTTTTCAAATGCCTCAAAAATTGCCTCAAAAAGTGTTGGTTTTGCATTAAACTTGTCTTGAACCTTCCCAAGACTTTTTAAGTCCTAGGGGTGAGCTCAACCCCTCATGTTCATGTGTAGAAATCCTACTTTGGGAAAGTGAAGGCTTTCCCCTCTAACCACTCTTTTGATGGAGGTTACTTGCTCTTCACCATTTTTCACAAGATATCCACAACAAAAACTGTGGTGTTGTGAGGTGATGAAAAGTTTTTGCAAGTCCCTTTTCTTGGGCTTTTACATCCCTCCCCCTTAAAAGAATCTCGTCCCAATATTACAAAAGAAGAGACAGCGATGTAACAGGGACTTACCCGTGCTGAGATGCCATGAATTCTGGGTAATTTGAGCGAAGGAATTCCTCGCCCTCCCACGTCGCTTCTTCGGCGTTGTGGTTGCTCCAGAGTATTTTGTAGAACCACAACTTTCGGCTACGCGTGGTTCGGGCTTTCTCATCAATAATCGCCACCGGATATTCATCATACGTTAAATCCGGTTGCAGCTCGCCGATGTCTTCGGTAGGAACAGCAGCGGTATGCTTCAGACATTTTCTCAGTTGTGAGACATGGAAAACGTCATGGACCCCAGCAAGAGATGCCGGTAGCTCCAGTCTATACGCCGCTGGTCCACACTTCTCGGTGATAGCATAGGGCCCAATGAAACGGGGAGCGAGCTTCCCCTTCACGCCGAACCGGTGCACGCCCTTCATCGGAGACACACGGAGGTACACGTGTTCACCAACGTCAAAGTGCAACGGTCTACGCCTCTTATCAGCGTAGCTCTTCTGCCGGGATTGAGCGGCCTTCAAGTTAGCTTGAATCTTCCGAACGCGCTCTTCGGCGTCGTTCACCACATCAACCCCGAATATGACCCTTTCACCGGACTCACACCAGTTTAATGGGGTGTGGCATTTGCGACCGTAGAGAGCTTCGTAGGGTGCCATCTTGATACTCGCCTAATAGCCGTTGTTGTAGGAGAATTCGGCCAATGGTAGGTGATCATCCCAGTTCCTACCATGGTGGATGGCACATGCTCTCAACATGTCTTTCAGAACTTGATTCACCCTCTCTGTTTGGCCATCTGTCTGAGGGTGATAAGCGGAGCTTCTAATCAGTTTAGTACCCAAAGCAGCATGCAACTGCTCCCAAAAGCGAGATACAAACAATGCACCTCGGTCTGGGACTATGGTCTTGGGTACGCCATGCAAGCATAGGATCCTGGCAATGTATAACTCCGCATATCTGTTGGCATGGAAATGTGTATGCACGGGAATGAAGTGAGCCGACTTGGTTAGTCGGTCAACAATCACCCAAATGGAATCATGTTTGTTGGAAGTTAGGGGTAATCCCACAATGAAATCCATGCTCACATCCTCCCATTTCCATGCTGGAATTTTCAGGGGTTGCAACAGCCCTGATTTTCTCATATGATCACCCTTCACTCGTGTACACGTATCACACTCGGATACGTATTGCGCTACCTCCCGCTTCATCCGTGTCCACCAAAATTTCTTTTTCAAATCTTGGTACATTTTGTTGCTGCCTGGATGAATGGAGTATTTAGACAAGTGAGCTTCATCGAGGATCTTTTTCCTCAACTCCATATCCCGGGGTACGACTATGCGGTCATTGAACCATAGCGTACCCTCATCATCTTTCCAGAAACACTTGATCTCACCATTGTCTAACCGTCTCCGGAGATGTGCCATGCCCTTATCAACCTTCTGAGCTGCAATGATGTCCTCCCTAATAGTAGGGATGAGGGCAAGGTTGTAAAGCGACCCATAAGGAACCAAGTATAGACTCAGCTCTTCCTCCTCCACCGCGGTAATGGTGAGGTTATGAACATGTGACTTCCGACTCAGTGCGTCGGCAACCACATTCGCCTTGCCAGGGTGGTAATGAATCTCAATTTCATAATCTTTGATCAGTTCTAACCACCTCCTCTGTCTCATGTTCAGCTCCTTCTGAGTAAAAATGTATTTCAAGCTCTTGTGATCGGTGTAGAGATGCACCAAATTCCCCAGGAGATAGTGCCTCCACATTTTTAATGCCAGGACCACCGCAGAAAGCTCAAGATCATGAGTCGGATAGCGCTGCTCATGGTTCTGAAGTTGGCGTGAGCCATATGCGACCACACGTCCTTCCTGCATCAACACGCAGCCGAGCCCAATACCGGACGCGTCACAATACACGTCGAAGGGCTTTGTTGTATCCGGCTGAGCTAAGACCGGGGCTGTTGTGAGATGCTTCACCAATGCTTGGAATGCTCCTTCACACGCCGTGTTCCAAACATATTTCGTTCCCTTCTTCAGCAATTCTATCATCGGTTTAGCGAGCTTGGAGAAGCTTGGAATAAATCTCCGGTTGTATCCCGCTAACCCGAGGAAGCTTCTGACTTCATGAACTGAAGTGGGAGCTTTCCATTTCAGCACTTGCAAAATTTTGCTTGGGTCAACCGCAATGCCTTCAGCTGAGATAATATGTCCCAAGAATGGTACTTGGCTGATCCAAAACTCGCATTTACTGAACTTGGCGTAGAGCTTGTGGTCTCGCAATCGTTGAAGAACGATCCTCAAGTGTTCGGAATGTTGGGCTTCTGTCTTGGAGTAAACCAAGATATCATCGATGAACACTACCATGAACTTGTCCAGCTCCGGCATGAACACCGAGTTCATGAGATACATGAAATGGGATGGAGCATTGGTGAGACCAAAAGACATGACGAGATATTCATATAATCCATATCTCGTCGAGGAAGCCGTCTTCGGGATATCCTCCGCCTGGATCTTTATCTGATGATATCCAGAGCGAAGGTCCATCTTGGAGAACACACTTGCACCCACAAGTTGATCAAACAATATGTCGATGTGGGGCAGTGGGTACTTATTCTTGATGGTGACGGCGTTGAGCGGGCGGTAGTCGACACACAGCCTCAAGGTTTCATCCTCCTTCTTCACAAATAGCGCCGAACATCCCCAAGGCGAGGAACTCGGCCTAATGAAACCTTTTCTCAATAGATCATTGAGTTGTTCTTTTAATTCAGCCAGCTCGTTCGGAGCCATCTTGTATGGTCTCCGCGATATGGGCGTAGTCCCGGGTACAAGTTCAATCTTGAACTCGACATCCCGCTCAGGTGGCATGCCCGGAAGATCATCCGGGAACACGTCGGGGTACTCCCGGACTACGGGGATGTCCTCTAACTTGAGAGCTTCAGCATTATCAATTTCTGAAACTTCTCGGACTGGAGTGTCTAACACCATGGAATGCGGATGGTGAAATGGAGAGTTTAAATGAACCGTCCGTGTCCGAGTCTCCAGGACAGCGCAATGGTATTGTAGCCATGACATCCCTAAGATTGCATCAATCTTTTGCCCCGTAAGTATTATCAAGGTGGTGGGATATAGTTTCCCACCTAAGCACAGAGGTGCTTTCGGAACCATCATAGTTGCTGAAATCTTTCCTCCCGGTGAGCAGATCATATAAGAACACTCGGTTGGAAAGGCTTCCAGCTGATGCTCAACCACATAAGATGCACTTATGAAGTTGTGGGTTGCACCAGAATCAAACAATATGATGATGGCTTGGCCGTTGAGAGTAAACGTACCCGCCAGCACGTTGTCTCCCTCTGGGGCGTCCTCATTATCGAGGTGGCGAACGCCCCCAGTCCGCTGACCAACCTTCTTGACCGGAGGTCGGCCTCGAGCACCGCCCTGGAACTGGGCTTGCCCGCTGCTTTGCTGCCCCTGGGGACAGTCCTTCACGAAGTGGCCCGCCTGGCCACACGTGAAGCAAGTGAAACGGGGCGGTCCCCCGCTGATTGGTGGACGGAAACCAGGGGCGTGTTGTGGTGGTGGAAACGCCCGGGGTGCCGTCTGCTGCTGCTGTCTTGGTAGAACGTCCCCCGAACTGTTGAGGTCGCGCCGGTGGACGCCACTGCTGCCCGGATGGTGTCCGATACACCATGCGGTACTTCTGGGGACCTCCACCCCCACTGCTGGGTGGAGCGCTGCACTTTCGCTGCTCAGCTGCCAACTCCTGCTGAGCGTCCTCTTGCATGATCGCGGCATTGACGAGATCGTTGAAGGTGCCGCGATTCCATTGCACGAGATGCATCTTCATTTCGGGGTGTAACCCCCGATAGAAGTGCTCCCGCTTCTTCTCCTCGGTGGAGATGTAGTCTGACGCATATTGCGCCAGATGGTTGAAGGCACGGGAGTAGTCATGGGCACTCCTCCTGCCCTGCTTCAGCTCCAAGAATTCTTTGAACTTCCTCTTCATTATTCCGGGAGGAATATGATAGGCGCGGAACGCCTCCCGGAACTCTTCCCACTCCACGGCATGGCCAAAAGGACGTGAGGCGACATAGTTCACCCACCACGCACCAGCGGCACCGTGAAGCTGCTGCGCTGCGAACAGAGTCTTTTGCCGCTCCGTGCATTGGAGCAGCCCGAACTTGGACTCGATGGTCCGCAGCCAGTTGTCGGCCTCCAGTGGTTCTTCAGCTTCCGTGAACACTGGAGGGTGCGTACTCATGAAGTCCGAGTACGACACCTCACGGGGCTCACGGGGCCCCCTCTCTTGATGCCCCCCCCCCCCTGGCACGTATTCTGCACGATCGTTCGGAGCAGGTCGGTCTGCTCCTCATGACCACCCACCAGTGCCGCTATCACATCCGCTAGAGTAAGCGGAGGCGGCGGTGGTGGTTGCTGCTGCGGGGTGCTGTCGTAGGCAGGTGGATGGGAGCCATCGCCTCCCTGTTGGCTAGAGCCACCAACCTCGTGCGTGGTCCTAGTGCGACCCATCTGCAACCATACGTCAATAAACATCAGTACCGCAACATATTTCAATGCATTCAAATGGAATAGGCGTAAAAACATAATGACAATAAAACATGCGATACATCTCGTATGCAGATAATGTAATAAATTTGCACAAGCTACACCATTACCAGACCAAATACAAGATAGTTTAATCCAACTTGATGAACCTCCTCTTTGGAATCTCACCACAACTAGGTTTGGTCACCACGAGACGTTACTATCGCGTTGTCATCACGTATACCGCCCTTTTACCTTCAATACGACACAAACATGGTCTCTAGTAAAAGAAACTTGAGTGAGACCTATACTCAAATCTTTCACTAGTTGAAGATAACCTCTCATGAGTATGTTCTACCCCATTGGAAGTATTCAAACCCCTCTAGGGTAACCCAATCTCTCACATGAGTTCAACTGTCATTCCTCTGTCAGAATGACCAGTTTCTACATATCCGAGATTTTGATCTTGTTCTGGGCATTTTCATGACTCAAGATGAATACCAAAGTTAAAGTTAACTTTAGTATCTTTCCAACGAGTACTTATTTGACCTCAGATAAGCTATGGTTCAAAAGTTAGGGTGATTCAAAGTCAACAGAATTTCTGGAAGAATTTCAACAGCCCCTCCTTTGGGAAGTTGCTGTTTTCAACTCTGGTTTCCACTAAGTTCTGTGCTGAAATTACAGAAACTTTGAATTACAAAGAGGTCACACATCTCCTTCCCTTTCTAAATATGGATGATATGAAAAAAAATTTATTTTTCTACTGGGAGTTACGTTTGAAAAAACAGAACAGTCCAGAGAGTGTTTAACTCTGTCCTGATTCTGGACAGTTTACATTCCTCTGGGATTTAAGCCATCTTAAGGTGTGTTTCAGCTCTGGAAGTCTACAACAAAGTTGTAGAGTACTTAAATACCTTTCCAGAACTTTATACCACACCTCCCTGGGCTAAAAGACCAGTAAGTTATGCCCTGTTGAAGATCAGCAAACTTGCTGCCCCAAAACAGAGCACTCTGTTTTTCAGTCTTTTGGAACTACACTGATCAATTATCAACTTTTCTACCCAACCAGAGTCCTAAATGTTGAAACTTAGTGAATTTTTAATTCCTGGTCATCATTATTTTTCATGCACATGCCTATACTATGTCGGTACTACGTTCCTCACAAAAAGAAAATCCTAACCGGACTATACCGACATATACGTCTCAAGTGTGGCACTAAACGGTCTCTCGCACACGTTGTCTACTCGGATACATACGTGGTTAGTACCTGCAGAAGACCACACAATAGTGATGCACTCAAAGGTTGTTTCATTTCAGGCAGTTCCATATTTAAAAGTAAACACAAACGCCCGTATCATTGCCATACGGCCATCCTTGAGTTAAGTCACATCTCAAGGTACGTAATCGTGTTTCAACACCACACGACGGGGAACCTGAGTGTGTCATGAACAGGTCGTCACGGTTGGGAATGTTATCAACCCAACGGATACCACCTACTGCCCTGCAGGGTACGCCGATGGCAAGCGCTGCGTATGTCCTCCTGGGCTATTTCCAGACGAACACACTCTTGCGTTACTGACCACGCGATGGGGTCTCCACTTACTTGCCTAATGCACGCTAGGGATCAGCATTTCATATGAACTCAGGAACATGAAGAGTCCAAGAGTTTCATATTGACGTCTCACACCAAGCTGTGAGACCTATCCCTGAACCACGTTCCTCGTCAGGGGAGCTAACCGAAATTGAACCGCTTTCAGTGGCGTTCCTTACCATTCTTACCAGAGCGTAGGTGCGTCGTTACATAATTCAAATTCATAATTATAACACATAGGTTAGTCTTTGCCAGTTTAAGTAACTATGCTAATATAGTCCTTACTTGGGCAACTACCGAATCCTCACCGTAAACCTAAGTTTGCCAGTAATATAGTCCTTAAGTACTGTGCTATCCCCAATGCAGCTCTGATACCAGGCTCTGGCGGACCGGGGTCCGCTCATCCAGGATCGCAGAGGTGGTGCCACACGATGCGACACTTGACGGCACACGTCATAAGGACACAATATATTACATGGGGAAAAACAACTGGAACTGTACAAAGTAGTACACTACTCAGTTACAAACTAGTGTCTTTACTACACAGCGGAAGTCTACATTATACAACTCACGCCCGCCTATCTAGCAAAAGTCGGCTGCCCCGCCCTAGGGCAACCCACACTAGCTGCACTCCTCAGCTCAGCGCGGCGTGTACAGCTCCCACTCAGCCGTGGTCCCCGACGGAGGGTAACCCTCGCCGGTGGACTTGTAACCCGAGTCCGTGGGTGGCTCCTCACCTGAAAAACACATAAGCAGCAACCGTGAGCACGAGGGCTCAACAAGACTTAACCGACTCACCTAGGCATGAAACTCTACATGAGGTATACAATGAACAAAGGATAGTAACATTGCAGCAAATGGACACGCCTACAAGTCCATCCCTAATTCATCTTTTAGCAACAAGTTAACAGTTCAGGAAGCTGAAATTTAGTAAGCAATATTTGGTGGCACACATGTAGCAATACAATTATATCATAACAGCAATATTGAATCATCACATTTCATACATTAGCCTACGTCACGACTCAGTGACCAAGTGGTACTCTTCACCGCGAGGGACGGCGAATCGACTCGATATACACCTGCAGGGACACCCAAAGAGCACGTCGCGTACGCCCACCCGTGGAGCTGCACAGCACGCTCACTCGATGCCGTACGGGACAACCTTTCACCCAACAGCCCAAACGTCGAACAGGGTCGCACCGAAACGAGCAGGAGGTTCCATACACGGAGCATCTCTCTATGCCCGTTAGCAGATTTCCACCTTGCTGCCCTCAGCCTACACCTATAAATCGGTGCGTTATGCCTCGACGCCCGGAGGTTTAGGTTACATCGGTTTATCGGGGCCCATATATCCGATATGCCTTCGGTACATTCAAACTTGATCAGCGTGGGCCGCACAAGGATCGGTCCTCAATCGACACGGACAGGGCTGTGCACACAAGACTCCCTCTTGCTGCGCCCTAGCCTCTGCCAAGTCTCATTTTCATTACTAAGGTGATCTCACATCACTCGAACCAATACCGTGTGTCCCAAGCCTAACTCGCGAGTAGATTCCAACTACTCGACTTGTACCGAAGTCCTATGAATCATTAAGCGTAGCCTGTCTATTCGAGGTCTTAGACACTACCCTCACTCTTAGGGAAAAATTCTGGTTATGCAAGTGGGGTTCCATTCATCACCTAATGCACATTCATACTTCACACTAGACACGTGAACAAAGTAAAACTTGATAAAAGAAGTTAATGCAAACCGGGGCTTGCCTTGTTGCTGCGGGTCAGGGGGTTAGGTCTTCATCCGGAAGGAGGAAGTCGAGCACTTCCGGAGTTTCCTCGCCTTCAGCGACTACATGTTAACCATATGCTATATGTCAATTGAAATGCAAAGTGTAAACTTGAGTAAGTAATTACTAGAACTCTAGCTAGCCCTCCCCTTTGGCTCTGAAATTTTTATGGTGGCTTGGTAGGGTCCTAAGTATAGTCTTGACCAAGTTTCATTTGAAACAAAGTTCATTTGAGCCTTGTACAAATAAAAGCCTATTTGATCAATATTGGAGCCTCTATGTAATTACAGGGGTTTTCTGTAAGGGCCTCAGTTTTGGCACACATTTGAAGTATTCATCACCACACCGCACCCATTTTCACTCCATTCGGAGTTGATCTTGACATGAGTTAAGTGGGACGAATTCAAACTTTATTTGAATTCAAAACCGAGCTCGTGCTGAAATTCACTCAAACCGAACCCAATTCGAATCCTATTCATTCGAATGGCTCAAGGGTGAATAATCTGAATCACCAGGGGTATTATGGGGTTTACTGTTTACAACAGTGATTAGGAGTAAATTTCAGAGGTTAAAACCCTGGGTGGGACCCACGTGTCATAGAGGGGAGAAGGAGAAACTTGCACCCAAAGTCAGAGTCTCGGTGGGAAATTCCACCGAGCAGCTGTCGGCTGTGCCACCGAGCAGCTACCGGCGCCACCAGCTGCTTCCCTCTCCGCGCGCTGGCGCCCAGGGCGGCTGGCTCGCGCCCCCACGTGACCGGCACCGCCTCAGCCGAGCAGGAGTCGGCCGGCTTTATCTTCTCGCGGGCAAACCCGAGCAGCGGCATTATTTCTCGCCGCAGCTCTCTGCTCAATCGGGAAAACCAGCAAAACCATCTCCTCCTTCGTCCCTGAGCTGCTAGACAGCCACCTGAGCTCGCACTCCACTTCTCCAACGCCAGAAATCTCGAGCCCAGACCTCCTTTGCCCAAAGACGATCGCCACCGCGGCGACCTAGCCTCAGCCGAGAGTCAGGCGCCCGTGGGCAGCGTTTCACAGGCATTTTCACGGTCCAGCGAGAGAGGCAATAGGAGCGCACGACCACCGTGCGGCTCTCCTCCATGTTTGGAAGCCAACCGTGAAGAATCCGCGGAGAATTCCCAGTTTGTTCTCCGACGACCGTAAACCGAGCTTCCGGTACGGTTTCTTTAAATTCTCGCTCTATGATCTTTCGGAGGTCATCAAATCTTGCACGTAGACGCTGGACTAGCCGGCGATCAAGTTCTTTTCTGCATCCGTAGCGTGAAACTGTCTAGGAGTGACAAATTTCGAGCTCGATCGAGGGCGGTCATGGCGGGCATGATCGGTCACACGGTGCCGATCGACTTGCCGCCATCCCTGAACCCTTTTGACACCCTGTCGAGCTTCCTAGAGGTACACTGATGCTGTAGGGCCGTTTGTTCGAGGTGTTGGCGGGTTTAGAAACCATGGTCGACGGTGTCGAACCTCAGCCGAGGCAGCGGCACGTCGCCGAGCTATTTCCGGTCACCCCCAGCCCGACCTGACACCACCGACGTGTTCCTCGACGTCGACAACCCCCTGGCGGCGAGTTTCAGCCCCTAGGAGGTCCGGCAGCGGTGAGCCGGCGAGCCCCGAGCCTGGTCCGGCAAGGTCGGCGGCGCGGGCGTGAGAGAACAGCGGGAGGAAGACGAAGCCGGCTGGCCCACGTGTCAGCGGCTGAGGAGTTTAAACCGGGGTCGGGTGTGGCCGGGGATCGGCTGTGCTGGCACGCAAAATACCCTGTGAGCTCCGGTGTGCCGGACACCTCCGTGCTCGACACGTGTGGTATCTCCGGTGTGCCGGACACCTCCGCGCTCGACACGTGACCCCGCGGGCCCGAGAGTTTAAACTTTCCCCCGATTTTCAGAATTCTTCCAAACTTCAAATCCTCATAACTTTGGCTAGAAAGCTCTAAATCGGGTGAACCAAATTTTGTTGGATTCAGCTCTCTGAGCACTTTCCAGCAATACCAAATTCAGCTCATGAAAGGGAATAGTTTTCCAGAATTAAATCCCTAAAGTTTAAATTGTTGGGAATTTTATCTGGAGAACTACTTTATGAAAAATTCTGAAGTTTGGCTGAAAGGTTCATTGGAAAATCCCTGAATCCCAGTAAAGTTTTCAGACTCATCCAAGTTCATTTAATTACCCTAATTGGGTGATTAAGGGAACTACCCAGAAAAAAAATTAGAAAAATGTACAGAAACATTTTTCAGATTTTCTCCAATCTTAATTAGGCCATAACTTTCTGTATAATTCTTCAAATGACATGAAACCAACTCCATTAGAACCATCCTAAACTCTAGTTTCCAGAAAGTAATGGTGGGAGCCATGAAAAACCCTGGAATTACTTAGAGGCTCAATTATTGACCAAAGAGGCTTTTATTTGTACAAGGTTCAATTGAACTTTGTTTCAAATAAAACTTGGTCACAACTCTGGTTAGGACCCTATCAATCCACCTTAAAAATTTCAGAACCCAAGGGGGAGGGTTAGCTAGAGTTATTAGCAATTATGTATTTAAGTTCACACATTGCATTTAAATTTACATGTAGTATTGTATTCAACGTGTAGCCATTGAAGAAGAGACCCCGGAAGTACTGGATTTCCTTCTTCCGGACGAAGAAATAACTACTGACCAGCAGCGACAAGGCAAGCCCCAGTTTGCATTAATTTTTTGAAGTTTTACTTTGTTTACATGTGTCATATGAAGTATGTATGTGCATTAGGTATAGGATGAATGAAACCCTACTTGCATAACCAAAGGTTCCTAAAAGAGTGAGGGTAGTGTCAAGGACCTCGAGTAGACAGGCTATGCTTAATGAGTCATAGGACTTCGGTACAAGTCGAGTAGTTGGAATCTACTCGCGAGATAGGCATTGGGGCATACGGGTTCGGTTGAGTGATGTGAGATCACTATAGTAATGAAAATGAGACTAGGCAGGGGCTAGGGCGTAGCAAGAGGAAGTCTTGTGTGCGCAGCCCTGTCCGTGTCGATTGAGGACCGAGCCGTGTGCGGCCCTGCTGAACAAGTATTGAACGTACAGAAGGCATATCGGATATATGGGCCCCGATAAACCGATGTAGCCTAAACCTCCGGGCGTCGAGGCATAGCACACCGATTTATAGGTGTAGGTTGAGGGCAGAAAGGTGGAAATCTGCCAAAGGTCATAGAGAGATGCTCCGTGTGAGGAACCTCCTGCTCGTTTCGGTGCGACCGGTTCGACGTTTGGGCTGTTGGGTGAAAGGTTGTCCCGTACGACATCGAGTGAGAGTGCTGTGCAGCTCCACGGGTGGGCGTATATGACGTGCTCTTTGGGTTTTCCCTGCAGGTGTATATCGAGTCGATTCGCTGTCCCTCGCGGTGACGAGTACCGCTTGTTCACTGCGTCGTAACGTAGACTAATGGATGAAATATGTTGATTCAATGATGCTGATTGATATAATTGTATTGCTACATGTGTGCCACCAAATACTGCTTACTAAATTTCAGATTTCACTGTTAACTTATTGCTAAAAGATGAACTAAGGATGAACTTGTAGGCGTGTCGTTTTGCTGAAATGTTACTAACCTATGTCTTGGTAGACCTCATGTAGAGTTTCATGCTTAGGTGAGTCGGTTAAGCCTTGCTGAGCCTTCGTGCTCATAGTTGCTGCTTAAGTGTTTTTCAGGTGAGGAGCCACCCACGGACTCGGAGTACGAGTCCACCGGCGAGGGTTACCCTCCGTCGGGGACCACGGCTGAGTGGGAGCCGTACACGCCGCGCTGAGCTGAGGAGTGCAGCTAGTGTGGCTTGCCCTAGGGCTGGGCAACCAACTTTTGCTAGATAGGTAGGCGTGAGTTGTGTAGTGTAGACTTCCGCTGTGTAACATAAACAATAGTTGTAACTGAAGTTTGTACCTGTTTGTACAGTTTCAGTTGTTTCCCATGTAATATATTATGTTCTTATGACGTGTGCTGTCGGGTGTCGCATCGCGCGGCACCACCCTCTGCGATCATGGATGAGCGGATTCCGGTCCGCCACAGCCTGGTATCAGAGCTGCAGTGGGGATAGCACAGTACTAAGGACTACATTATGGGAAAAACTTAGGTATACGGTGAGGATTCGGTAGTTGCCCAAGTTAGGACTATACTAGCATAGTTACTTAAAGTGGCAAAGACTAACTTATGTGTTATAATTCTGAATCTCAATTATGTAACGACGCACCTACGCTCTGGTAAGTATGGTAGGGAACGCCACCGAAGGCGGTTCAATTTCGGTTAGCTCCCCCTGACGAGGAACGTGGTTCAGGGATTTGTCTCACAGCTTGGTGTGAGACGTCAATATGAAACTCTTGGACTCTTCATGCCCCTGAGTTCATATGAAACGCTGATCCCTAGCGTGCATTAGGCAAGTAAGTGGAGACCCCATCGCGTGGTCAGTAACGCGAGAGTGTGTTCGTCTGGAAATAGCCCAGGAGGACATACGCAGCGCTTGCCATCGGCGTGCCCTGCTGGGCAGTAGGTGGTATCTGTTGGGTTGATAACATTCCCAACCGTGACGACCCGTTCATGACATACTCGGGTTCCCCGTCGTGTGGTGTTGAAACACGATCACGTGCCTTGAGACGTGACTTAGCTCAAGGACGGCTGTATGGAAATGATACGGGCGTTCGTATTTACTTTTTAATATGGAACTGCCTGGAATGAACAACCTCTGAGTGCACCATTATTGTGTGGTCTTCTGCAGGTACTAACCACGTATGTATCCGTGTAGTAAACGTCTGCGAGAGACCGTTTAGTGCCACACTTGAGACGTATATACCGGTATAATCCGGTTAGGATTTTCTTTGGTGAGGAACGTAGTACCGAGATATTGTAGGCATATGCATGAAAATATTGAGAACAAGGAACTAAAATCATTAGGTTCAACAATTAAGACCCTGGTTGGGTATAAGAATGGCATAGTGGACCAGGATAGTTAAAGGGATGAAAAACAGAGTGCTCTGTTTTGGACAGCAAGTTTGCTGATCTTCAACAGGGCCTAACTCACAGGTCTTTTAGCCCAGGGAGGTGTGCTATATAGTTCTGGAAAGGTATTCAAGTACTCTACAACTTTGTTGTAGACTTCCAGAGCTGAAACTCGCCTTAAGATGGCTGAAATCCTAGAGGAATGTAAACTGTCCAGAACCAGGGCAGAGTAAAACATCCTCTGAACTGATCTGTTTTTTTTTTCAAACATAACTCCCAGTAGAAAAATCAAAAATTGTCATATAATACATTCTTAGAAAGAGTAGAAGAGGTGTGACATCTTTGAAATTCAAAGTTCCTGAAATTTCAGCAAAGAATTTAGTGGAAATCAGGGTTGAAAACAGCCACTTCCAAGGGAGGTGCTGTTAAAATTCTTCCAGAAATTCTGCTGACTTTGAATTAGCATAAGTTTTTAACCGAAGCTGATCTGGGGGCAAATGAGTACTCGTTGGAAAGATACTGAAGTTAACTTTAACTTTGGTATTCAACTTGAGTCATGAAAATACCCAGAACCAGATCAAAACTTGGAATAGGTAGAAACTGGTCATTCTGACAGAAGAATGACAGTTGAACTCTTTGGAGAGGGTGTTGTACCCTAAGGGTGGTATACGTGATGACAACGCGATAGTAATGTCTCGTAGTGACCAAACTTAGTTATGTTCAGCTTCCAAAGTGGAGGTTCATCAAGTTGGATTAAACTAGCTTGTGTTTGGTCTGGTAATGGTGTAGCTTGTGCAAAGTTATTACACTATTTACTTACGAGATGTATCGCATGTTTTCATTGTCATTATGTTTTACACCTATTTCATTTAGACTGCATGCACTCTGTTGCGGGACTGATGTTATTGTCGTATGGTTGCAAATAGTTCGCACTAGGACCACGCACGAGGTTGGTGGCTCTAGCCAAGGTGGAGGCGATGACTCCCAGCCACCGGCCTACGACAGCACCCCGCAGCAGCAGCCACCACCGCCGCCTCCGCTTACTCTAGCGGATGTGATAGCGGCACTGGTGGGAGGTCGTGAGGAGAAGACCGACCTGCTCCGCACGATCGTGCAGAATACGTCCCAGGCGGGAGGACGTCAAGAGCGAGGGCCTCGTGAGCCCCGCGAAGTGTCGTACTCGGATTTCATGAGTACGCACCCTCCAGTGTTCACCGAAGCTGAAGAACCACTGGAGGCTGACAACTGGCTGCGGACCATCGAGTCCAAGTTTGGGCTGCTCCAGTGTACGGAGCGGCAGAAGACTCTGTTCGCAGCACAGCAGCTCCACGGTGCCGCTGGTGCGTGGTGGGCGAATTATGTCGCCTCACGTCCGGCTGGCCATGCCGTGGAATGGCAAGAGTTCCGGGAGGCGTTCCGCGCCTATCACATCCCTCCCGGAATAATGAAGAGGAAGTTCCAAGAATTTTTGGAACTGAAGCAGGGCGGGAGGAGTGCCCATGACTACTCCCGTGCCTTCAACCATCTGGCGCAGTATGCGTCAGACTACATCTCCACGGAGGAGAAGAAGAGGGAGAACTTCTATCGGGGGTTACACCCCGAAATGAAGACCCACCTCGTACAGTGGAACCGCGGCACATTCAACGACTTAGTCAATGCCGCGATCATGCAAGAGGATGCTCAACGGGAATTGGCAGCTGAGCAGCGGAAGCGCAACGCTCCACCCAGCGGTGGGAGTGGCGCTCCCCAGAAGTACCGTATGGTGTATCGGACACCATCCGGGCAGCAGTGGCATCCACCGGCGCGACCTCAACAGTTCGGGGGACGTTCGTTCCAAGCACCCCCGTTCCGTCCGCCGATGCCACCACCAAGACAGCAACAGCAACAGCAGCAGCAGATGGTAACCCGAGCGTTTCCACCGCCACAACGCGCCCTGGGATTCCGTCCACCGATCAGCGGGGGACCGCCCCGTTTCACCTGCTTCACGTGTGGCCAGGCGGGCCACTTCACGAAGGACTGTCCCCAGGGGCAGCAGAGCAGCGGGCAAGCCCAGTTCCAGGGCAGTGCTCGAGCCCGACCTCCGGTGAAGAAGGTTGGTCAGCAGACTGGAGGTGTCCGCAACCTTGACAGTGAGGACGCCCCAGAGGGAGATAACGTGCTGGCGGGTACGTTTACTCTCAACAATCACGCCATCGTCATATTATTTGATTCTGGTGCAACCCACAGCTTTATAAGTGCATCCTATGTGGCTAAACATCAGTTGCAAGTCTTCCCAACCGACTGCACTTATATGATCTGCTCACCAGGAGGGAAGATTTCCGCTAATATGATGATTCCAAAGGCACCTCTGTGCTTAGGTGGGAAACTATATCCCACCACTTTGATAATCCTTATGGGACAAAAGATTGATGCAATCTTAGGGATGTCATGGCTACAATACCATGGCGCTGTCCTAGAGACTCGGACACGGACGGTTCACTTAAATTCTTCATTCCACCGTCCACATTCCATGGTGATAGACACGCCAGTCCGGGAAGTTTTAGCAATTAATAACGCTAAAGCTCTCAAGTTAGAAGACATCCCCGTAGTCCGGGAGTATCCTGATGTGTTCCCGGATGATCTTCCAGGCATGCCACCTGAGCGGGATGTCGAGTTCAAGATTGAACTTGCACCCGGGACTACGCCCATATCACGGAGACCATACAAGATGGCTCCAAATGAGCTGGCTGAACTGAAGGAACAGCTCAATGATCTATTGAGCAAGGGTTTCATTAGGCCGAGTTCCTCACCTTGGGGATGCCCGGCGCTGTTTGTAAAGAAGAAGGATGAAACCCTGAGGCTGTGTGTGGACTACCGGCCGCTCAACGCCGTCACCATCAAGAATAAGTACCCACTGCCCCGTATTGACATCTTGTTTGATCAACTTGTGGGGGCAAGTGTATTCTCAAAGATGGACCTTCGCTCTGGATATCACCAGATCAAGATCCGGGCGGAGGATATCCCGAAGACGGCGTTCTCGACGAGATACGGCCTATATGAATATCTCGTCATGTCCTTTGGTCTCACAAATGCTCCAGCCCATTTCATGTATCTCATGAACTCGGTGTTCATGCCGGAGCTGGACAAGTTCGTGGTAGTGTTCATCGACGATATCTTGGTTTACTCCAAGACAGAAGCCGAACATGCTGAACACTTGCGGATCGTTCTTCAACGATTGCGAGACCACAAGCTCTACGCCAAGTTCAGCAAGTGCGAGTTTTGGATCAGCCAAGTGCCATTCTTGGGACATATCATCTCAGCTGAAGGCATTGCGGTTGACACAAGTAAAATAGAGCAACTGTTGAAATGGAAAGCTCCCACTTCAGTTCATGAAGTCAGAAGTTTCCTCGGGTTAGCGGGATACTATCGGAGATTTATTCCAAGTTTCTCCAACCTCGCTAAACCGATGACAGAATTGCTGAAGAAGGGGACGAAGTATGTTTGGAACACGGCGTGTGAAGGAGCCTTCCAAGCATTGGTGAAACATCTCACAACAGCCCCGTTGTTAGCTCAGCCGGATAAAACAAAGCCCTTCGACGTGTATTGTGACGCGTCCGGTATTGGGCTCGGCTGCGTGTTGATGCAGGAAGGACGTGTGGTCGCTTATGGCTCACGCCAACTTTGGAACCATGAGCAGCATTATCCCACTCATGACCTCGAGCTTGCTGCAGTGGTTTTGGCGCTGAAAATGTGGAGGCACTATCTCCTGGGGAATTTGGTGCATCTCTACACCGACCACAAGAGCTTGAAATACATTTTCACCCAGAAGGAGCTGAACATGAGGCAACGGAGGTGGTTAGAATTAATCAAGGACTATGAAATTGAGATTCACTACCACCCCGGCAAGGCGAATGTGGTTGCCGACGCGCTGAGTCGGAAATCACATGTCCATCACCTCACCATTACACCGGTGGAGGAGGAAGAGCCAAGTTTATACTTGGTTCCTTATGAATCATTGTACAACCTTGCCCTCATCCCTACTATTGGGGAGGACATCATTGCAGCTCAGAAAAATGATAAAGGCATGGCACATCTCCGGAGACGGATTGACAATGGGGAGATCAAATGTTTCCCGAAAGATGATGAGGGGACGCTATGGTTCAACGACCGCATAGTCGTACCCCGGGACATGGAACTGAGGAAGAAAATCCTCGACGAAGCCCACTTGTCTAAATACTCCATTCATCCAGGCAGCAACAAAATGTACCAAGATTTGAAAAAGAAATTTTGGTGGACACGGATGAAGCGGGAGGTAGCGAAGTACGTATCCGAATGTGATACGTGCCGACGAGTGAAGGCTGATCACATGAAGAAATCAGGGCTGTTGCAACCCCTGAAGATCCCGGCATGGAAATGGGAAGATGTGAGCA
Organism: Neostapfia colusana; assembly: GCA_030760725.1. NCBI lineage: Eukaryota > Viridiplantae > Streptophyta > Magnoliopsida > Poales > Poaceae > Neostapfia > Neostapfia colusana. The sequence goes on along the minus strand of JASWHV010000009.1, from coordinate 31,930,547 downwards.
TGGATTTCATTGTGGGATTACCCCTAACAGCCAACAAGAAAGATTCCATATGGGTAATCGTTGATCGATTAACCAAGACGGCTCACTTCATTCCGGTAAATACACGTTACAATGCCGACAAATATGCGGAGCTATACATAGCGAAGATTCTATGCCTATACGGGGTACCCAAGACCATTGTCTCAGATCGAGGTGCATTATTTGTATCTCGCTTTTGGGAGCAGCTACACGCTGCTTTGGGTACCAAACTGATTAGGAGCTCCGCCTACCATCCTCAGACAGATGGCCAGACAGAGAGGGTGAATCAAGTTCTGGAGGACATGTTGAGAGCATGTTCCATCCACCATGGTAGGAACTGGGATAATCACCTACCATTGGCGGAATTCTCGTACAACAACGGCTATCAGGCGAGTATCAAGATGGCACCCTACGAAGCTCTCTACGGCCGCAAGTGCCGCACCCCATTAAATTGGTGCGAGTCCGGTGAAAGGGTCACATTCGGGGTTGATGTGGTGAACGACACCGAAGAGCGCGTTCGGACAATTCAAGCCAATTTGAAGGCCGCTCAATCCCGACAGAAGAGCTACGCTGATAAGAGGCCTAGACCGTTGCACTTTGACGTTTGGGAACACGTGTACCTCCACGTGTCTCCAATGAAGGGCGTGCACCGGTTCGGTGTGAAGGGGAAGCTCGCTCCCCGTTTTATTGGACCCTATGCTATCACCGAGAACTGTGGACCAGCAGCATATAGATTGGAGCTACCGGCATCTCTTGCTGGTGTCCATGATGTTTTCCATGTTTCGCAACTGCGAAAATGTTTGAAGCATACAGCTGCTGTTCCTACCGAAGACATCGGCGAATTGAAACCGGATTTAACATATGATGAGTATCCGGTGGAAATCCTTGATGAGAAAGCCTGAACCACGCGTAGCAGAACGTTGTGGTTCTACAAGATCCTCTGGAGTAACCACACCGTGGAAGAAGCGACATGGGAGAGCGAGGAATTCCTTCGTTCAAATTACCCGGAGTTCATGGCTTCTCAACACGAGTAAGTCCCTACTACATCGCTATCTCTTGTTTTGTAATCTCGGGACGAGATTCTTTTAAGGGGGGAGGAATGTAAGGGCCTCAGTTTTGGCACACATTTGAAGTATTCATCACCACACCGCACCCATTTTCACTCCATTCGGAGTTGATCTTGACATGAGCTAAGTGGGACGAATTCAAACTTTAGTTAAATTCAAAACCGAGCTCGTGCTGAAATTCACTCAAACCGAACCCAATTCGAATCCTATTCATTCGAATGGCTCAAGGGTGAATAATCTGAATCACCAGGGGTATTATGGGGTTCACTGTTTACAACAGTGATTAGGAGTAAATTTCAGAGGTTAAAACCCCGGGTGGGACCCACGTGTCATAGAGGGGAGAAGGAGAAACTTGCACCCAAAGTCAGAGTCTCGGTGGGAAATTCCACCGAGCAGCTGTCGGCTGTGCACCCGAGCAGCTACCGGCGCCACCAGCTGCTTCCCTCTCCGCGTGCTGGCGCCCAGGGCGGCTGGCTCGCGCCCCCACGTGACCGGCACCGCCTCAGCCAAGCAGGAGTCGGCCGGCTTTATCTTCTTGTGGGCAAACCCGAGCAGCGGCATTGTTTCTCGCCGCAGCTCTCTGCTCAATCGGGAAAACCAGCAAAACCATCTCCTCCTTCGTCCCTGAGCTGCTAGACAGCCACCTGAGCTCGCACTCCACTTCTCCAACGCCAGAAACCTCGAGCCCAGACCTCCTTAGCCCAACGACGATCGCCACCGCGGCGACCTAGCCTCAGCCGAGAGTCAGGCGCCCGTGGGCAGCGTTCCACAGGCGTTTTCACGGTCCAGCGAGAGAGGCAACAGGAGCGCACGACCACCGTGCGGCTCTCATCCGAGTTTGGAAGCCAACCGTGAAGAATGCGCGGAGAATTCCCAGTTTGTGCTCCGACGACCGCAAACCGAGCTTCCGGTACGGTTTCTTTAAATTCTCGCTCTATGATCTTTCGGAGGTCATCAAATCTTCCACGTAGACGCTGGACTAGCCGGCGATCAAGTTCTTTTCTGCATCCGTAGCGTGAAACTGTCTAGGAGTGACGAATTTTGAGCTCGATCGAGGGCGGTCATGGCGGGCATGATCGGTCACACGGTGCCGATCGACTTGCCGCCATCCCTGAACCCTTTTGACACCCTGTCGAGCTTCCTAGAGGTAGACTGATGCTGTAGGGCCGTTTGTTCGAGGTGTTGGCGGGTTTAGAAACCACGGTCGACGGTGTCGAACCTCAGCCGAGGCAGCGGCACGTCGCCGAGCTATTTCCGGTCACCCCCAGCCTGACCTGACACCACCGACGTGTTCCTCGACGTCGACAACCCCCTGGCGGCGAGTTTCAGCCCCTGGGAGGTCCGGCAGCGGCGAGCCGGCGAGCCCCGAGCCTGCTCCGGCAAGGTCGGCGGCGCGGGCGTGAGAGAACAGCGGGAGGAAGACGAAGCCGGCTGGCCCACGTGTCAGCGGCTGAGGAGTTTAAACCGGGGTCGGGTGTGGCCGGGGATCGGCTGTGCTGGCGCGCAAAATACCCTGTGAGCTCCGGTGTGCAGGACACCTCCGCGCTCGACACGTGTGGTATCTCCGGTGTGCCGGACACCTCCGCGCTCGACACGTGACCCCGCGGGCCCGAGAGTTTAAACTTCCCCCCGATTTTCAGAATTCTTCCAAACTTCAAATCCTCATAACTTTGGCTAGAAAGCTCTAAATCGGGTGAACCAAACTTTGTTGGATTCAGCTCTCTGAGCACTTTCCAGCAATACCAAATTCAGCTCATGAAAGGGAATAGTTTTCCAGAATTAAATCCCTAAAGTTTAAATTGTTGGGAATTTTATCTGGAGAACTACTTTATGAAAAATTCTGAAGTTTGGCTGAATGGTTCATTGGAAAATCCCTGAATCCCAGTAAAGTTTTCAGACTCATCCAAGTTCATTTAGTTACCCTAATTGGGTGATTAAGGGAACTGCCCAGAAAAAAAAATTAGAAAAATGTACAGAAACATTTTTCAGATTTTCTCCAATCTTAATTAGGCCATAACTTTCTGTATAATTCTTCAAATGACATGAAACCAACTCCATTAGAACCATCCTAAACTCTAGTTTCCAGAAAGTAATGGTGGGAGCCATGAAAAACCCTGGAATTACTTAGAGGCTCAATTATTGACCAAAGAGGCTTTTATTTGTACAAGGTTCAATTGAACTTTGTTTCAAATAAAACTTGGTCACAACTCTGGTTAGGACCCTACCAATCCACCATAAAAATTTCAGAACCCAAGGGGGAGGGTTAGCTAGAGTTATTAGCAATTATGTATTTAAGTTCACACATTGCATTTAAATTTACATGTAGTATTGTATTCAACGTGTAGCCATTGAAGAAGAGACCCCGGAAGTACTGGATTTCCTTCTTCCGGATGAAGAAATAACTACTGACCAGCAGCGACAAGGCTAGCCCCGGTTTGCATTAATTTTTTTAAAGTCTTACTTTGTTTACATGTGTCATATGAAGTATGTATGTGCATTAGGTATAGGATGAATGAAACCCCACTTGCATAACCAAAGGTTCCTAAAAGAGTGAGGGTAGTGTCAAGGACCTCGAGTAGACAGGCTATGCTTAATGAGTCATAGGACTTCGGTACAAGTCGAGTAGTTGGAATCTACTCGCGAGATAGGCATTGGGGCATACGGGTTCGGTTGAGTGATGTGAGATCACTATAGTAATGAAAATGAGACTAGGCAGGGGCTAGGGCGCAGCAAGAGGAAGTCTTGTGTGCGCAGCACTGTCCGTGTCGATTGAGGACCGAGCCGTGTGCGGCCCTGCTGAACAAGTATTGAACGTACCGAAGGCATATCGGATATATGGGCCCCGATAAACGATGTAGCCTAAACCTCCGGGCGTCGAGGCATAGCACACCGATTTATAGGTGTAGGTTGAGGGCAGCAAGGTGGAAATCTTCCAACGGGCATAGAGAGATGCTCCGTGTGGGGAACCTCCTGCTCGTTTCTGTGCTACCGGTTCGACGTTTGGGCTGTTGGGTGAAAGGTTGTCCCGTACGACATCGAGTGAGCGTGCTGTGCAGCTCCACGGGTGGGCGTACGTGACGTGCTCTTTGGGTTTTCCCTGCAGGTGTATATCGAGTCGATTCGCCGTCCCTCGCGGTGACGAGTACCGCTTGTTCACTGCGTCGTAACATAGACTAATGGATGAAATATGTTGATTCAATGATGCTGATTGATATAATTGTATTGCTACATGTGTGCCACCAAATACTGCTTACTAAATTTCAGATTTCATGAACTGTTAACTTATTGCTAAAAGATGAACTAAGGATGAACTTGTAGGTGTGTCGTTTTGCTGAAATGTTACTAACCTATGTCTTGGTAGACCTCATGTAGAGTTTCATGCTTAGGTGAGTCGGTTAAGCTTTGCTGAGCCTTCGTGCTCATAGTTGCTGCTTAAGTGTTTTTCAGGTGAGGAGCCACCCACGGACTTGGAGTACGAGTCCACCGGCGAGGGTTACCCTCCGTCGGGGACCACGGCTGAGTCGGAGCCGTACACGCCGCGCTGAGCTGAGGAGTGCAGCTAGTGTGGGTTGCCCTAGGGCTGGGCAACCAACTTTTGCTAGATAGGTAGGCGTGAGTTGTGTAGTGTAGACTTCCGCTGTGTAACATAAACAATAGTTGTAACTGAAGTTTGTACCTGTTTGTACAGTTTCAGTTGTTTCCCATGTAATATATTACGTTCTTATGACGTGTGCTGTCGGGTGTCGCATCGCGCGGCACCACCCTCTGTGATCCTGGATGAGCGGATTCCGGTCCGCCACATTTTCATGGTTCCAACCATTACTTTCTGGAAACTAGAATTTAAGATGGATCTAATGGAATTGGTTTCATGTCATTTGAAGAATTCTACTGAAAGTTATGCCCTAAACAAGATTTGAGAAAATCTGAAAAATGTTTCTGTACATTTTTCTATTTTCTCAGGGCAGTCCTCTTAATCACCCAATTAGGGGGCACTAAATGAACTTGGATGAGTCTGAAAATTTTACTGTGCCTCAAGGATTTTCCAATGAACCTCTCAGCCCAATTTCAGAATTTTTCATGAAGTAATTCTCCAGGTAAAATTTCCAAAAGTTTAAACTTTAGGAAATTAATTCTGGAAAACTATTAGGTTTCATGAGCTTAACTTGGTTTTGCTGGAAAGTACTCAAAATCCTGAGTTCAGAAAAATTTGGTTCACTGAATTTGGAGCTTCCTACACAAAGTTATGAATTTCTAAATTTTGAGCTGATCCCTGAATTATTTTCCTACAGAGAATCCTCTCCCGCGCTAAACCAGAGGCTGACAGCGGGGCCCGCATGTTTAATTTGAACTAACCGCATGCTCGCGCGCGATTAGCATGGTGGCTGACATGTGGGACCGCACCCTTCATCTACCTCCCGACGCCGCCGCCCCGAGCCGCCGGAGGTCCGGCGAGGTCGGCGTTCCCGGCGATCTAGCTCGCCGGCGACGGTGAGACTCGCCGCCCCCACATAATTTTAGGTGCTGAACACGCTGGACACCATGCCGCCACCGGCTAACCGCCGTAGCTCGCCGGCGACGAGCTCTATGCCTCTGTGCTACCTCGGCAACGTGTTCCCGCCATCCTGACCATCTCCTTCGCGCGCTAATCGCGTCGCCATGCTCAGGAGCACCTCGGGAAGCTCGGCATGATCTCCGTTGGGCCCTAAACAGCCGGCAACCTAGACCTCACCGGCGACCCCCTCTTCCACCAAACTGTTCTATTGTGAACCTAGGGTCCCGGCGGTGGTTTCCTTCCGGGTTTTGATCGAGAAGGGTCGCAAGAACCTCTAGATGCTCTCTCACAGCTCCGTTCGACCTCCCACCCGACAATCTTCCCAAATTTCTCCTAAACCTAATCGGGTCTTGAAATGAGCTCCCCGCCCTAAACTGGAAAATTCTCCGCGCACAAAGGTCGAACCTCGGAATGGTTTGCACGGTGGTCTCGAGGACAAGCTGGCGCTCCACTTTCCTATGGATGTCGAGGCCGGAGGATGATCATAGCTCGGGGGACAAGCGATCGTAGCTCAGGCGATTAGGCGGCTGGTTGCGGAAACTCGCGAAAACAGAAACTCGCCGGCGGTCTCGTGCCTTTTATAGGCCACTGAGGGCAGTGGAGGGTGCGACACCTGCTGTGCCACCTCCTACACCGAAGCAGGAGCTGGCTGGCTGAGGCGGTCGGGCGCCGACGCTGGCAGCAGCTGGCGAGTGTGCTCGGTCGAGAGAGAGTCGGCTGAGGAGACTTCTGTACTAAGTCTACTGACAAGTGGGCCCTCTTCTCCCCTCTAATTCTTTCTCCCCCTTCTACTGCAAATATCCAAACTACTAAACATTGAATGTTAGACTTTGCCACCAAGTCACATTTTGAATTTGGGTTCTCCATTTGAAATTTGTTTGGTCAAATTTGCTTCACATTTAAATTGAAATTCATATTCAGTTTTGAATTATTGCAAATTTGGCTCCCGACAAGATGAACTCCAATGGGGATGAAAATTGGTGGACTAACTCAGAAAAATGTGCTGAGTTTGAATATGAAGCTAAATTTTGAATGTGAGGGATGAAAGTTGCTGCAATTTGAATTTACATTCAAATTGGCCTCTTTTTCAAATGTCTCAAAAATTGCCTCAAAAAGTGTTGGGTTTGCATGAAACTTGGCTTGAACCTTCCCAAGACTTTTTAAGTCCTAGGGGTGAGCTCAACCTCTCATGTTCATGTGTAGAAATCCTACTTTGGGAAAGTGAAGGTTTTCCCCTCTAATCACTCTTTTGATGGAGGTTACTTGCTCTTCACCATTTTTCAAAAGATATCCACAACAAAAACTGTGGTGTTGTGAGGTGATGAAAAGTTTTTGCATGTCCCTTTTCTTGGGCTTTTGCACTGCCCCGAGCCGCGACAGGGCAGGGGTGCAGCACCGTACCAGGGTGCTAATCAGCCCCGTAATCAACCCAAGAAACCAGCACCAAAACCCGGCAACGTCTACCACTTAGCCATCGAAGACGTGCTGGAAGGTGAACTCGTCCTCGCGTGTACGTTTTCTTACTTAGATCATCCTGTAGTCATAATTTTTGACTCCGGTGCCACCCATAATTTCATAAGTCAGTCTTATGTTATTAAATATCAACTGTCTATCATTCCCACAAATAATTCATACTTGATATGTTCTCCGGGTGGGGAAATAACAGCTGATAGAATGGTCTATAGAGCACCATTACAGTTGGGTGGAAATCTATATCCGACTTCTCTAATCATGTTAGAGAGTCAAAAACTTGATGCCATTTTAGGAATGTCATGGCTACATCGCCATGGTGCTGTTCTTGACATCATTCCACGTGTGGTTCGTTTAAACTCTCCCCTTCATGAACCACATGTTCTTATTCTTGACCGTTCGCTTCAAGAAGCTCCAGCCACATATAACACGGAAGCCACAAAACTTGAGGATATTCGTGTGGTCCGTGAATACCGGATGTCTTTCCGGATGATCTTCCGGGCATGCCACCCGAAAGAGATGTCGAGTTCAAGATTGAAATTGTACCTGGGACGACGCCGATATCACGGAGATCGTACAAGATGGCTCCGAATGATCTGGCTGAACTGAAGGAGAAGCTCAACGATTTAGTGAAGAAGGGTTTCATTCGACCGAGTTCGTCGCCATGGGGATGCTCGGCGCTGTTTGTGAAGAAAAAGGATGAAACCTTGAGGTTGTGTGTGGACTACCGACCTCTCAACGCCGTCACCATCAAGAATAAATATCCACTGCCCCGCATCGATATCTTATTCGATCGACTTGTGGGTGCGAGTGTATTTTTAAAGATGGATCTTCCCTCCGGATATCACCAAATCAAGATCCTAGCGGAGGATATTCCGAAGACGGCCTTCTTGACGAGATATGGGTTGTATGAATACCTCGTCATGTCCTTTGGTCTAACCAACGCCCCGGCACACTTTATGTATCTCATGAACTCAGTGTTCATGCCTGAGTTAGACAAGTTCGTGGTGGTGTTCAGAGACGACATCTTGGTTTACTCCAAGTCTAAAGAAGAACACGCCAAACACATGCATATCGTGCTTCAATGATTGCGAGACCATAAGCTTTATGCCAAGTTCAGAAAATGCGAGTTTTGGATCAGCCAAGTGCCATTCCTTGGTCACATTATTTCTGCAGAAGGCATTGCAGTTGATCCAAGCAAAATCGAACAAGTGCTGAAATGGAAGTCCCCCACATCAGTCCACGAAGTCAGGAGTTTCCTCAGGTTAGCAGGATATTATCGGAGATTCATACCGAACTTCTCCAAGCTTGCTAAGCTGATGACTGAACTGTTGAAGAAGGGGATCAAATTTGTTTGGAGCTCAGCTTGTGAAGAAGCTTTCCAAGCATTAGTGAAGCATCTTACAACAGCCCCGGTGTTAGCTCAACCGGATACAACCAAGCCCTTCGACGTATATTGTGATGTGTCCGGTATTGCGCTTGGCTGTGTATTGATGCAAGGAGGAAGAGTGGTTGCTTATGGCTCACGTCAACTTCGTAACCACGAGCAGAACTATCCGACTCATGATCTTGAGCTCGCTGCTGTGGTGTTAGCCTTAAAAATATGGAGGCACTATTTACTTGGGAACTTAGTGCACCTCTACACCGTCCACAAAAGTCTGAAATATATATTCACTCAAAAGGAGTTGAACATGCAGCAACGGAGATGGCTAGAACTGATCAAAGACTATGAGATCGAGATTCATTACCATCCCGGTAAGGCAAACGTGGTTCCTGACGCCTTAAGCCGCAAATCCCATGTCAACAGTCTGTCCATCACCCCACTTGAAGAGGAGGAGCCAAGTCTGTACTTGATTCCGCATGGGGCATTGTATAATCTTGCTCTCGTCCCTACAATACGAGAGGAAATTATGGAAGCTCAGAAGAAAGACGTGGGAATGTCGCACATTCGGAGAAGGATGAAGAATTGCGAAATGAAATGCTTCCGGAGAGATGAAAACGGCACTCTATGGTTTAAAGACCGTATAGTGGTACCCCGTGACATGAAGCTTCGGAAGAAAATCTTGGATAAAGCTCATCTATCCAAGTATTCTATTAATACGGGCAGCAACAAGATGTACCAGGATCTGAAAACCAGGTTTTGGTGGACACGGATGAAAAGAGAAATTGCAAAGTACGTATCCGAATGTGATACGTGTCGGCGTGTGAAAGCCGACCATATGCGTAAAGCCGGACAACTGCAACCATTAAACATTCCGGCGTGGAAGTGGGAGGATATCAGCATGGACTTCATAGTCGGGTTACCTCTCACGTCTCACAAACATGACTCGATTTGGTTGATAGTCGATTGACTAACCAAGTCAGCTCATTTTATCCCCGTACATACAAAGTACGTGGCCAAGCAATATGCGGAGCTGTATATTGCAAGTATCTTGTGCCTGCACGGTGTTCCCCGCTCCATTATTTCAGATCGCGTTGCGCTGTTCGTCTCTCGGTTTTGGGAACAGCTGCACGCGTCGTTGGGGACCAAACTGATCCGAAGCTCCGCGTATCACCCGCAGACAGATGGTCAAACTGAACGGGTAAATCAAGTCCTTGAAGACATGCTACGCGCTTGTGCTATCCACCACGGCAAGAATTGGGACGATCATTTTCCGTTGGCGGAGTTTTCTTACAACAATGGCTATCAAGCTAGCATCAAGATGGCGCCGTATGAAGCTCTCTATGGCCGGAAATGCCGCACACCTCTCAACTGGTGCGAGTCCGGCGAGCGAGTCATCTACGGCATTGAACTTGTGAATGAAGCTGAAGAACGAGTGCGAGTAATACAAGCTAACCTCAAGGCTGCTCAATCTTGTCAGAAAAGCTATGCGGATAAAAGACGCCGCCCTCTCAACTTTGACATCGGGGACCAGATTTATGTCTGTGTGTCTCCGATGAAGGGAGTTCATCGCTTCGGAGTGAAGGGTAAACTTGCACCGCGGTTCATTTGTCCGTTCGCCGTCATTGAAAGATGTGGACCCGTGGCTTATCGCTTGGATTTACCGGTGTCGCTCGCGGGGATTCATAATGTCTTCCACATCTCTCAGCTGAGGAAGTGCCTCAAACCCTCCGCTGAAGTCCGCACTGAAGACATAGAAGTTCTTCAACCGTACCTCACGTACACGGAGTATCCAATCCGGATTATCGATGAAAAGACTCGCGCCACAAGAAACCGGACCTTATGGTTCTACAAGGTCTTATGGAGTAACCATACCGCTGATGAGGCGACATGGGAAAGCAAGGAATATCTACGAACGAATTATCCAGACTTGCTATCATCATATACCCGGTAAAGTTTCCCAACTTTGTTTTTCCTTTGGAATCTCGGGACGAGATTCTTTTTAAGGGGGGAGGGATGTAAAATCCCAAAAAAGTGGTAGCAAGAATTTTCAGCTCATGTACACTTAGGAAAAATGAGGGGAATTAAAACTTTGATTTATAATGGTGTAGGTTCAAAGTGAGGATTCAAACTTCCCAAAAATTTCCAAACCTGGAGATCTAAATTCATAACTTGGATCTTCATAATCTAAATATTCACCCTTCCAAATTTCAGATCATTTGGAGGAGTTTCAATATTTGTTTGGGATTAAAAGGAGAAACCCTCTAATCTGAATTTCAAATTCAGTTTCAAATTCCAATCCCCTCAATTTGCCAATTTGGTTCCACAGTTGGGTTCTCCACATTTGAATTAACAGCCATGCCAAAAATCTGAAGTTTTGGGCCTGGTTTGCTATATTTTTGGAGCAAGGCAAAGGGGAGAATTCAAATTCATTTCAAATTCAAATGACCCAACACAATTCAAACTTCACACCAGAATTCAAACTATTTGAATTCAGCAAGTTTAAAACATGACTTGGTGTGAAAGTATAGCCTTAAATGTTGAGTTGCTGGGGAAGAAATATCAGTGGAAATTGAATAAAAAAATTTGAGGTGGTGGGACCCCTTTGTCAGCGACACAGATGATCTACCGCCTCTGTTTTTCATCTGCCGATCGCCGAGACGCCGCCAGCTCCCGGTGAAACCCGCTCCCGAGGACTCCACCGCGCCACCTCCTGGTTTCCTCGATGGTCAGCCGCTTCAATACCACACGGTCGCAGCAACGATGTCATTCTTCACTTCTCTCGGTTGCTCGCCTCTCCCTCCGCTCTCTCCCGCGAGAAACTACCTTCGCGCCGTTTCTGTTTCTCCCTCGCCCACGCTCGCCCGAGCTCCGATGATCGAGCTCCAAGCAGCAAAAAGAAGCGCTACTGTGTGCTCCATCCTCCACCGTTCTCCCACCTAAGTTTCCTAGCTTGTGCTACGCGCAAACCCACAATCAGCGCCGACGTTCGGAGGTGCCCGGAAGAACCACGTTCGGTTCACCGTGGTCAGCGCGCTACGGCTCGTGTAACCGCCGCTTCCCTACAAAAAAAGAAAGGTGTGTTGTTGTCCGTAGATCGTGATGCCGAAGGCCTCATGTCAGTTGATCAATCGGGTAGTGGGAATTTCGGGTTTTACCAAACCCTAGTTCATAGCGACCCCTCTCGGTCTACGATTAAATTCATCGCAAAGCAGTAGCTAGAGCTCATTCTGGTCTATAAGAAGCTTCACTAGATCCCTACGGTCCTTCTCACTCAAACAGCGCCAGAAACCATCGAGGGCTGAAGGAGCTCTTCGAGTTTTTGTCGCCGCCGGCGTTTTGCGGGCTCGGGTCGCCGTTGAGATCCCCTCTCCGGTGGTTTACATGGAGAGCGGGCTATGGGTTGACGTTTTCCATGTGTCACAAGTGCTTTTAGAGCAAACCCTAGCCCGAAAGACCCACTGTCGAGGGAGAACAAGCTCGCCAAAGTGAGGCCCGACATGGTCGGCGGTGCAAGCACCGTTCCGGCCGTTGTCATTGGATCCCGATCTCAACATCGTGTTCAGCACAGTGTAGAACTCACAGGCAGCGAGTTTGAGGAAGCTTGTACCATGGAACCCTGTCCCGGCGAGCCTCGCCGGCATGCGCCGTCGCGGGAGGCGCGGGCAGCGCGAGGAAGACGAAGGAGAGCCAGGTCGCACCGGTCAGCCTCTGTATACGCGCAGGGATCGGTCTGTGGCACCGGATCCGGTGCGGCTGCGCGGGAAATAACCCTGTGGCCTCGGTGTTGCCATCATCTGAGTGGATAACATCGCGGGTGGGGTCCACAGCCAGAATTTAAACATTTCTTCAGTTTCCAGATTTAGTACAAGCTTCAAAGGACCATAACTTTCAGTAGGAATGTCCAAAATTTGTGAAACAAATTTTGATAGATTCCTCTCAATCAGTACTTTGCAGAAATGCAAAGAAATTGATCTGGGTATCTCTGGAAATTTCTCCAAAATTCATCAAATTTAAATATTTGGGAATTAATTCCAGAAGATCCCTGTTATGGAATTTCTTCAAATTTTTCTAGGAGGTTCCTTAGGATATTTCTGATCTCCAGTAAAAAATTGAGCTTCATTGGAGTTCATTTGGCAGGCTAAATTGCCTTCCAAAGATCAGCCTTTATTTGGAAATTCAAATTTTAAACAGAAACTTTTCAGAACTCCTGTCCAACTTCAAAAATTCATATCTCTCTGTTGGTAGCTCCAAAAATGGTGAAACAAATTTTTTAGAACCATGTAGACTTACCTAATCAGATCTTCCACTATTAGATATGTCAAAACTCCTCAATTGGGCTCAAAATTCAGAGAAGCACTGTACTTGTAGGAATTTTGAAGACTACATTGTGCAATGACATGTCTCCAAATTTTGCTCAGATCATCCTTAGAGGGTTTAGTCTTCACTGTAAAAATCCCAAAGCCAATTAAGGATTCTAAATAGCAGTAGCTATGAATAGAAGTTTACTTCTTGTAAGTCTTAAATACTTTTACATATATTTTGTTACATTTCATAATAGTGACCGAAGTTGAGGATACGCCGGAGCCTTTGGACGTCCTGCCACCAGAAGCTAACTTCTCCTCTGACTCACAACCAGGCAAGCCCCGGTTTGCATTTAAGTACTTTTGCAAATTCTTCATTTGTATCACTTATGTCTAGGTTGAAATGTATGCATTAGAGTTAGGGTGATTGAAACCCCACATGCATAGCCTTTTTAACTCCTATAAAGGGTTGGGTAGTTTACAAACTCAACGAGTAGAGAATGCCATGCTAATGTTTAGGATCACGGTAGAAGTCGAGTGGTTGGAAGCTACTCGCGAGATAGTACTTATCACACGGAATGAGAATAGGTAGAAAATGGCTTGAGTTGTCAAAATGAGACCCAGCAGGGGGGATAGGATGCAGTGAGCAGAGGTCTCACGTGCGTAGCCCTGTTGGCGTCGGTTGAGGACCATCCGTGTGCGGCCCTGCTGGACAAGTATCGAACTGTACCGGATGCATACTGGCATATGGGAACCAGGAAACCGATGTAATTGGTTAACCTGGGTGCCGAGGCTTACCCAACCGTAAATAGGAGTGGGTTGAGGGTAGCAAGGTGTAAATCTGCCGGTGGGCACAGTCACGCTCCATGCGGGGACCTCCTGCCCGTTACGGATGGACCGGTTCGGCATTTGGCTTGCCTTTGAAAGGTTGTTGCATACAACAGAGTAGGAAGGGGTGTGGAATCACGCTTCTGAAAGTGGGTGTATGCAACGTGTTATCCAGGTGTGTCTTGATTGCAATCACCGTCCCTCGCGGTTATTTGAGTACCCGCTTTTTCACTGCGATGTGATGTATTAAGAAGTGAAATAAGACAACTAAATATGTTGTATTGAACTATTAATGTCTTGAAACCTTGTATTCTGTAGTTATAGAGCTAATTAAGTTTATATTCCACTTTGGGCATCATCACATCGGAGGAAAGCATTTCTTGTTTGATTGTGGACTTCTGATGTGAGGGCTGCCTAAGGCTCATTAAACTGTTGCTATAAAACTGAAAATAAGGATCTACATGTAGGTGTGTCTTTATTGCAAAGTCCTTTTCCTATCTTACACATCCTTGCATGTAGAGTTCCATGCCTAAGGTTGACAGTTAAGACTTGCTGAGCCTTCATGCTCACTGTTGCAATATTTTGAGCTGTGTGCAGGTGAGAGTTATGAGGAAGGTTCTGAGGACGAGGCGATGCCCCCGTCAGGGTACACGGTCAAGCTGGAGCCTTGCATGCCGCCGTTATTCTCCGGTTCCATGCTGCTATTGTGTAGCGTCCCCGGGCTGGACGGCTGCACTTTGCTTAGTTAGCATTTGAGAGTAGCTATGTATATAACTTCCGCTGTATAATTAAGTTTGTTAAAAGACTTCTGCTGTTTTATATCAAATAAAAGTTTGTATGTTATTCTTTAATTCTTTTCGTGTGTGCTGTTGGGTGCCGCATCGCACGGCACCACCCTATGTGATCCTGGAGTGGGTGAACCACGGGGTGGTCCCCACATTGAGGCATTTCCTCAGCTGCGAGATGTGGAAGACGTTGTGAATTCTTGCGAGCGACGCCGGTAACTCCAAGAGATAGGTCACAGGTCCGCATTTTTTAATGACGGCAAACGGACCAATGAATCGCGGCGCAAGTTTGCCCTTCACTCCGAACGATGAACTCCCTTAATCGGAGACACATGGACATAAACACGGTCCTGATGTCGAAGTGGAGAGGACGGCGTCTTTTATCCGCATAGCTCTTCTGACGAGATTGAGCAGCATTGAGGTTGGCTTGTTTTACTCGCACTCGTTCTTCAGCCTCATTCACAAGTTCAATTCCGTAGATAACTCGCTCGCCGGACTCGCACCAGTTGAGTGGTGTGCGGCATTTCCGGCCGTAGAGAGCTTCATACGGCGCCATCTTGATGTTAGCTTGATAGCCATTGTTGTAAGAGAACTCCGCCAACGGCAAATGATCATCCCAGTTTTTACCTTGGTGGATGGCACAAGCGCGTAGCATTTCTTCAAGAACTTGATTCACCAGTTCAGTTTGACCATCTGTATGCGGGTGATACGCGGAGCTGCGTATCAGTTTGATCCCCAATGACGCGTGCAGCTGTTCCCAAAACCGAGCGACGAACAGTGCACCGCGATCTGTAATAATGGAGCGGGGAACACCGTGCAAGTACAAGATTCTTGCGATATACAACTCCACATATTGCTTGGCCACGTACTTTGTATGTACGGGGATAAAATGAGCCGACTTGGTTAGTCGATCGACTATTACCCAAATTGAGTCATGCTTGTGAGACGTGAGAGGTAAACCAACTATGATGTCCATGCTGATATCCTCCCACTTCCATGCTGGAATGTTCAATGGTTGCAGCTGCCCGGCTTTACGCATATGGTCAGCTTTCACCCGCCGACACGTATCACATTCGGATACGTACTTTACGATTTCTCTTTTCATCCGTGTCCACCAAAACCTGGTTTTCAGATCTTGGTACATCTTGTTTCTGCCCGAATGAATAGAATACATGGACAAATGAGCTTCATCCAAGATTTTCTTCAGAAGCTTCATGTCACGGGGTACCACTATACGGTCTTTAAACCAAAGAGTGTCGTGTTCATCCCTTCGGAAGCATTTCATTTCTCCATTCTTCATCCTTCTCCGAATATGTGACATTACCACATCTTTCTTCTGAGCTTCCATAATCTCCTCTCGTATGGTAGGGACGAGAGCAAGATTATATAGTGCCTCATATGGAACCAAGTACAAACTCGGCTCCTCCTCTTCAAGTGGGGTGACGGACAGATGGTTGACATGAGATTTGCGGCTTAAGGCTTCGGCAACCACGTTTGCCTTTCCGGGATCATAGTGAATCTCGATCTCATAGTCTTTGATCAGCTCTAGCCATCTCCGTTGCCGCATATTCAGCTCCTTTTGAGTGAATATATATTTCAAACTGTTGTGGTCGGTGTAGAGATGCACTAGGTTCCCGAGTAAATAGTGTCTCCACATTTTCAATGCCAACACCACAGCAGCGAGCTCAAAATCATGAGTCGGATAGTTCTGCTCGTGGTTACGAAGTTGACATGAGTCATAGGCGACCACTCTTCCTTCTTGCATCAATACACAGCCAAGCCCGATGCCGGATGCATCACAATATACGTCAAAGGGTTTGGTTGTATCCGGTTGAGCTAACACCGGGGCTGTTGTAAGATGCTTCACCAATGCTTGGAAAGATCCTTCACAAGCTGAACTCCAAATATATTTGGTCCCCTTTTTCAACAATTCCGTCATCGGCTTAGCAAGCTTGGAGAAGTTTTGTATGAATCTCCGATAATATCCTGCTAAACCAAGAAAACTCTTGACTTCATGGACAGATATAGGGGACTTCCATTTCAGCACTTGTCCGATTTTTCTTGGATCAACTGCAATGCCTTCTGCCAAAATAATATGATCAAGAAATGGTACTTGGCTGATCCAAAACACGCACTTGCTGAACTTGGCATAAAGCTTATTGTCTCGCAATCATTGAAGCACGATATGCAGGTGTTTGGTGTGTTCTTCTTCAAACTTAGAATAAACCAAGATGTCGTCTATGAACACCACTACGAACTTGTCCAACTCCGGCATGAACACTGAGTTCATGAGATACATTAAATGTGCCGGGGCGTTGGTGAGACAAAAAGACATGACGAGATATTCATACAATCCGTATCTCGTCGAGAAGGCCGTCTTCGGAATATCCTCCGCTCAGATCTTAATTTGGTGATATCCGGAGCGAAGATCCATATTTGAAAATACACTCGCACCCACAAGTTGATCGAATAAGATATCGATGCGGGGCAGCGGATATTTATTCTTGATGGTGACGACGTTGAGAGGTCGGTAATCCACACACAACCTCAAGGTTTCATCCTTCTTCTTCACAAACAGCGCCGAGCATCCCCATGGCGAGGAACTCGGTCGAATGAAACCCTTCTTCATTAAATCATTGAGCTGCTCCTTCAATTCAGCTAGCTCATTCGGAGCCATCTTGTACGATCTCCGTGATATCGGTGTTGTCCTGGGTACAAGTTCGATCTTGAACTCGACATCCCTTTTGGGGGGCATGCCCAGGAGATCATCCGGAAAGACATCGGGTATTCAAGGACCACACGAATATCCTCAAGTTTTGTGGGTTCCGTGTTATATGTGGTTGGAGCTTCTTGAACCGAACGGTCAAGAATAAGAACATGTGGTTCATGAGGTGGAAAGTTTAAACGAACCACATGTGGAATGATTTCAAGAACAGCACCATGTCGATGTAGCCATGACATTCCTAAAATGACATCAAGTTTTTAACTCTATAACATAATTAGAGAAGTCGGGTATAGATTCCCACCCAATTGTAATGGTGCTCTACAGACCATCCTATCAGCTGTTATTTTCCCACCCGGAGAACAAATCAAATATGAACTATTTGTGGAAATGACAGGCAATTGATATTTAATAACATAAGATTGACTTATGAAATTATAGGTGGCACCAGAGTCAAAAAGTATGACTACAGGATGATCTAAATAAGAAAATGTACCCACGAGGACGGGTTCGCCTTCCGGCACGTCTTCGATGGCTAAGTGGTGGACGTTGCTGGATTTTTGTGCTGGTTTATTGGGCTGATTGTGGGGCTGATTTGCACCCTGATACGGTGCTGCACCCCTGCCCTGTCGCTGCTCAGGGCAGTCCTTCACAATATGCCTGACACGGCCACACGTGAAGCACGTGTAAGGTGTCAGGGTCCCTCCGAATTGAGGACGGTATCCTGGTGCACGTGGTTGAAACTGAGGCGCACGCGGGACCATCCTTTGCTGCTGTTGTTGCTGTGGTGGATACGATGGTCGGATGCTTGGCGCATTATATTGTCGACCGCGAAACTGAGGGGGTCGCGCAGGTGGCTGCCATCTTTGACCAGATGGTGAGCGATACACCACGCAGTATTTTTGTGGCGCCCCACCACTGCTGCTCTTCAGCGCGCTGCGTTTACTCTTATCACAACCACGCTCGAGCTGAGCATTTTCTTGTAAAATCACCGCATTAACAAGGTCGTTGAATGTGCCACGATTGCTTTGGGTGAGATGGACCTTCATTTTTGAATTCAGGCCCTGGAAGAACGCGTTTCGCTTATCTTCCTCCGTTCCCACAAATTCTGGCGCATATTGCGCCAGCCGGTTGAATGACCTGGAGTACTCATGAAGCACTCCTCTCGCCTTGTTTCAGCGCCAGAAACTCCTGGAGCTTCCTCTCCATAACACCGGGAGGTATATGATAGGCGTGGAACACATCCCGGAACTCCGTCCATGTAACGGCATGGCCAGCCGGTAAGGAGGTGATATAGTTCGCCCACCAGGTACTGGCTTCCCCTTGAAGCTGTTGCGCTGCATACAGCGCCTTCTGATGTTCGGTGCACCGAAGTAAACCGAACTTCGCCTCAAGAGTGCGGATGAAGCTGTCTGCCTCCAAAGGCTCTTCGGCCTCCGTAAAGACCGGTGGATGGGTCGCCAGGAAATCTGAATATGAACTTTGTTGGGGCTGGCATTGCCCATTGTCTTGGCATCCTCCTGGACGGGACGCATTCTGCTGCACCAGCATCCACAGCAACTCGGTTTGCTCGTCGCGCGAGCCGAGCACTGCAGCGAGAACCTCCGCAAGGTTTCTTGGAAGTTCTGGTGGTGGAGGAGGTGGTTGCTGCTACGTCGTGGTTTGCTCCGGAGGTGGAGACTCATCACCACGAACCTGACATGGACCTCCCTCCTCTTGCGTTGAACTTATACGCACCATTCTGCATTCATACCATTCAAACGATCAGCACATGTTGGTTTATTTCAGCCAGTCTACACAATAGTAGTGCAAGAATGGAATAAATAATACGCATAACATTCACACATATGGATAAAGCATAAACTTTATACAACATATACATCCCTGGACCATGTCACAAGATCGAGTTCCAAAGTAATGAACTTTACGGATTAAAAGTTCATTTCGACTATCGTGGGTCGCCACGGGATGTTAAGTGCATTAGCATGCGTAATTCCTCGCTATTGTACTGGACCCAAACATCTCCTAGCTCGAAGTGATATGTCGAATGCATAAACATTTCGACTCCAACTCGCAGTTTTACAACAGTCACTGGATATCGAAATGTGAAACTAAATGTTTTGGTTGAAAAAATTTAACATGGTGTTCTCTGTCCAGCTTCTGGTCCAGCGGACCAGTTGGACGAATTTAACTGTTTTGGCCACATTGGAGGCAAAAACTGGACTGGAGTTCAACCAAAAAGTTGTAGTAGGCTCAAAAAGGAATCCAGATTGTATTTATTTGCCTCCATAGCTTCCTAGTTTATAAGTTATGATTTCTACAAGTTGACAGAATTTTCTCAGGAATTTTGACAGCACCTCTTTTGCAAGTGGCTGTTTTGTTCACAAATTCCATCTATTTCTGCCCTGAATCTAGGAAAACACTGAACTACAAAGTTGTAGCACATTTCCTATACCTTCCAACGATGTCTTACTTGACCCTTAGAATTTTTCTACAGAAAGTGGTGGTCGAAATACAGAAAATTCCAGAGAGCATTTTGGTTCGCCTTGTTTCTGGACAGTGCCTACTCATCTGAGATTTTCATCCATTTGGAGGGAGATTTTGTTCTGGAGTTCTACAGAAAAGTTGTAGAGGACTTCAAAACCTTTCCAGAATAGTATCACACACCATTGGTTTCAACCAATCCTAGGTTATACCCTGTTTAATTTCAGCAAAAATTCTGCTGAGAACAGGGGAGGTTGTTTCTAAGTCTTTGAGATTGAAACTATACTCCCAATTGACTCTCAGTTCAATATGGGAGTTCAATAACCCCTAAATGGACTCCTAAACTTCATTTTGACTCTTTTCTTTGAAAATATACTTTTATGCAACTAATAATTTATCTCGGTACTACGTTTCCTCACCAAAGAAAAATCCTAAACCGGTATTCCGGCATGTACGTGTCCAATGGTGGAACTAAAGGCGTCACTCACAAACGATTTCTACACGCCACGCGCTAACGTGGTTAGTGTACCTGCAGAAAATCACACAATAATGGTGCACACAAAGGTTTTTGACATTTCAGGCAGTTCCATATCATAGTAAAAACATACAGTGCGTATCATTGCCATACGGATCGTCCTTGAGTCAAGCCACGTCTCAAGGTACATGGTCGTGTTTTCACACCACACGACAGGGAACCCGAGTAGAGCGCGAACGGGTCGTCACGGTTGGGAATTTTATCGACCCAACGGATACCACCTACTGCCTCATGATCGTTTAGGCATGCCGATGGTGAGCGCTGCGTATGGCCCTTTGAACATTGAACGTTCAAGAGTTGCATACTGTCGTGTTGCTTACTACACGATGGGGTATTCTCACTTTTGCCTAAAGCACACTGGAGATCAGTGTTTTCATATGCTCTCAGAACCATGAGAAGATTCAGAGACTCCTGTTCACTACCGTTCCAAGCCACGGTAAACCATTCCATATCATTGCTCGTATGGTGAGCTTACCTCAATTGATCCGCCTGTGATGGCGTACCTTACCTCTTACCTGACATCGGAGCATTGTTACAAATTGACAACAAGTAGGTTAGCATTTCCACCTTAGTAGCTACTACTATAATAGACCTTATGTGGGTTTAATGACTAATCCTCACTCGACTACTTCTAAGTTTTCAAAAATAGGCTCTTTTCGAGTGTGCTATTCCCAATGCGGCCCTGATACCACGACTGTGATGACCACCACGTAGTTCACCCACTCCGGGGTCGCAGAGGGTGGTGCCGTGCGATGCGTCACCCAACAGCACACAGGAAAAGAATATGAACAACATACAAACTTTTATTTGACATAAACCAGCGGATATCTTTTTTACAAAACTTAATTATACAGCGGAAGTCCTATACATAGCTGGTCCCCAATCCTATCTACGCAAAAGTGCAGTCGTCCAGCCCGGGGATCCTACACACTAGCAGCATAGAACCGGAGATCACGGTGGCGTGCAGGGCTCCAGCTCAGCCGGGTACCCTGACGGGGGCATCGCCTCGTCCTCGGAACCTTCCTCATAACTCTCACCTGCACACAGCTCAAATATTGCAACCGTGAGCACGATGGCTCAGCAAGTCTTAACCGACAATCCTAGTCAGGAACTCATGCAGGGATGTATAATATAGGAAAATACTTTGCAGTAAAGACACGCCTACATGTTAATCCTTACTTTCAGTTTTGTAGCAGCAGTTTAATGAGCCTTAGGCAGCCCTCACATCGGAAGTCCACAATCAAACAAGAAACGCTTTCCTCCAATGTGGTGATGCCCAAAGTGGAAGATAAACTTAATTAGCTCTACAACTACAGCATACAAGGTTTCAAGACATTAATAGTTCAATGCAGCATATTCATCTGGCTTATTTCACTTCTTACTACGTCATAGTGCAGTGAACAAGTGGTACTCAAATAACCGCGAGGGACGGTGATTGCAATCAGGAGACACCCGGATAACATGTCACATACACCCACTCTCAGAAGTGTAGTGCTTCACACCTTCCTACTCTGTTGTATGCAACAACCTTTCAAAGGCAACCCAAATGCCAAACCGGACCATCCGTAACGGGCAGGAGGTCCCCGTGTGGAGCGTGTCTGTGTCCACCGGCAGATTTACACCTTGATACCCTCAACTCTCTCCTATAAAACAGTTGGGTAAGCCTCGGCACCCAGGTTAACCAATTACATCAGTTTCCTGGTTCCTATATGCCAGTATGCATCCGGTACTGTTCAAACTTGTCCAGCAGGGATGCACACGGCTCGGTCCTCAATCGACACCAACAGGGATACACACGTGAGACCTCCGCTCACTGCATCCTATTCCCCCTGCTGGGTCTTAGTTTCATATTCTTAAGCCATTCTCTACCTCTTTTCATCCCGTGTGATGAAATACCTATCTCACGAGTAGATTCCAACCACTCGACTTCTATCGAGATCCTAAGAACATTAGCATGGCATTCTCTACTCGTCGAGTTTGTAAACTACCCAACCCTCCATAGGATTTAGAGGTTATGCAAGTGGGGTTTCAATCACCCTAACTCTAATGCAAGCATTTCACCCTAAACATATGTGATACAAATGAAACTTTGCAAAAGTACTTAAATGCAAACCGGGGCTTTCCTGGTTGCGAGTCAAAGGTGAAGTTAGCGTCGGGTGAGAGGACGTCCAATGGCTCCGGCGTATCCTCAACTTCGGTCACTATATGAAATGTACCAAAATATATGCACAAGTGCTAAGGAAATTATAAGAAGTAAACTTCTATTCATAGCTGATGCTATTTAGGTTCCTTAATTGGCTTTAGGATTTTTCCAGTGGATACTAGACTCTCTAAAGATGATCTGAGCAAAATTTGAACAAATTTCATTGAACCTTTTGGTCTCCAAAATTCCTACAAGTCCAAGGATTCTCTGAATTTTGAGCCCAGATCTGAAGCTTTGACATGACTAACAATGGAAGATCTAATTATAGCAAGTTTATATGGTTCTAACAAAATTTGTTTCACCATTTTTGGAACTACCTACAGGATGATATGAATTTTTGAAGTTGGATAGGAGTGCTGAAAAGTTCCTGTTTAAAATTTGAATTTCCAAATAAAGGCTGAACTTTGGAAGGCAATTTAGCCTAGCAAATATACTCCAATGAAGCTCAAATTTTTACTGGAGATAAGTAACTATCAAAAGGATCTGCTGTCCAAACTTGGGAATGTTTCATAAAGAATTGCTCCTGGAATAAATCTCTAAAGGATTTAATAAAAACAATTCTACAGAAATTCCTGGGCATTTTCATAGAAGGAATTTTGTTCCTCTGTGAAGTACTCCTTATGAGGATTCCAACAAAATTGTCTCACCCTTTTTGGAGTTTTCTACACAAAGTTATGGATTTTTCAAATTTGCATAACTTTCTGTTTGAAGTTTACACAGAGAACTCAAATGTGGGGCCCGCTTGTCAGTTCTTTCTTCAACCTCTCAACAGTGAACTCGCGCGCACAGAAAACTGGATCATGGCGCCTGCCGTTCTCCCTCGTTTCTCAACCAAATCGGCTCCGGTTTCGCCCTACACGACCGTTGGAACATGGTGCAGCTACCGGGCAAGGTCTCACCGCTTGAAAATGGCCGGAGGTGGGTCGGCATCGGCGCGGCACTCGGCGGCATGGAATCAACATGTTCCGGCATGTCCTAAGCTTCTCCCGACGAGATAAGTTGCCGTAAAGCATCCCTAGTGGTCGGGGAACATGGAACCATGCCAAACCTTGCAGCAAACAGCGGGAAAAGGGGGTTCACCGGAGGACCGACCCGTTTTTGCCGCCGCCGGTGAATTCTCATCACCGGGCGCGTGAGATGGACGGTTTTCTTCGGTCTTTGGTATGGGAGGGCGCTAGGAGCAGTAGTAGCTGAGGTTTGAATGGGAGAACGGATGATCACACGGTTTGAACGAATTTAGCGAATTGGACAGCACCGGTTCATCACGTACACCGGTGCCAAACTTCAAAATTTGGTGAGCCGGCGGTGGGAACGAGCAAGGCGACTACAGGAGCATGATCTACACACCTTGGCGCACCTTAGGGAGGTGTTGGTCATGCGGTAGAGGCGCTGGACCGGCTGGAAGATGAGTAGCAGTGAGCGCGACGGTGCTCTGTTTTCTCCCGGTGAAGAACAGCTCGGGCACTGCGAGGGGAGGCCGGGGACGAGCTGAGGAGTGGTGGGACACGTTGAGGAGAGGACGGTGCAGCTCCTGGGAAGTTCAACCGGAGCTAGGGGGGCTGGAGGGTGCTGAACGACGGTCACAGAGTGACGTGTGATGTTTTCTTCGGTGAGCACTCGAGCAAAGGCTGAGGGAAGCTTTGGTTGGAGGCAGAGAAGAGAAATTGATTTGGGCAGCTACTTTGGATAGAAATCACCACGCACGAGTGCTGCCTTCGGGAGGAAGTCTGTGCAAGCTGCTCGGTGGATGGAAGCACAGCTCGGTGGCACCCGAAGTGAAAACAGAGTCGGTAAAAAGAACTTGTGTGGCTGACTGCTGGTCCCAACCCCTCATTTCTTAATCCATTTTTTTGCACTGATCTTTTTCCACAGCTACTCAAACTTAAAAACTGTGCTTCACCTCAAAGTAATGGTTTCAAATCTTTGAATTCAAATGATTTGAATTCTATGGTGGAATTTGAACTGATTTTGGTTATTTGAATTTGAATTGGAATTTGAATTCTCCCATTGCATTGTTTAAAAACATAGCAAACCAACTCAAATATTTCTGCATTTGGCATGGCTGCTAATTCAAATGTGGAGAACACATTTGTGGAACAAAATTTGCAAATTGAGGAAGTTGGGATTTGAAACTGAAATTTAAATTCAGATTAAAGGGCTTCCTATTTTAATCCCAAACCAATATTAGAACCCCTCCAAATGAGCTGAAATTTGGAAGGTTGAATATTTGAAATATGAAGACCCAATTTATGAATTTAGATCTCCAGGTTGGAAGTTTTGGGGAGGTTTGAATCATCACTTTGAACTTACACCGTTATAATTCAAAGTTAAATTCCCCTCATTTTTCCTAAGTGTAAATGTGTTGAAATTCTTGCTACCACTTTTGGGGATTTTGCATGCGCAAGTTCCGGCCACACTTGCCGGAGAAGTTTGACGGGATGGTCAACCCCATCGAGTTCCTGCAGATCTATTCCACCGCCATTCTGGCTGCAGGAGGGGATGAGGCCATCATGGCCAACTACTTCCCAGTAGCGTTGACCGGGTCAGCCTGGTCATGTCTCATGAACTTGCCCCAGGGGTCTGTCACCTCATGGGAAGAGTTGTGCTGTAAGTTCAGGTCCAACTTTAAGAGTTCCTACGTCCAGCCGGGCTCGGAGGCCGACCACCACATCATACAATAGCAACAGCGAGAGTCGCTGTGCTCATTCATCCAGCGCTTCTCCGAGGTCACGAACACCATCCCCCGCATCTCCAACGCGTCCTTCGTCCTCGTTTTTTGACAAGGCGTCTGCGACAGGAAGATGCTCGAGAAGTTGGCTACACATGACGTGCAGGATGTCTCCGAGCTCTTCAGCATGGCGGACAAGTGCGCCAGGGCCGCCGAGGGCCGCAACTGCCACACGCTGCCCAACAAGGGGGTGAGTCCGCCAGGGCGAGTTCTGGCGGCAAGAAGAAGAAGACCGGTGGCAAGGACAAGCCGCTGGTTGGCACTCACACTGCAGCAGCAGTCGCAGCTGCAGGGGGCCAGGGGCCACACACCGACAAGCGCCCACGCCAGCCGTCTGGCAGCGACGATGGTGCCCAGCGGTGCCCGGTCCACGACACTAACCGGCACGGTGCCAGCAAATGCCGGGAGATCCAGAGACGGTGCGCCCTCTCGCCAGCGGGAGGGCAAACAGAAGGCTGGTCCGGAGGACGGCGACGACCAGGAGATGGAATTCCAAGACACCAAGCGGGCGTTAAAGGTCCTCTATGATCAGGAAGAGGACTCCGGATCTGACCACAGCGAGTGATGCAAGACACTCCATACCTGACCAGGCGGTCCCTCTTCCGTCAGGAAGAGCAAGCGGACCAGGGAAGGGCCGCCTGGTGCCTCGGCGGAGTTTTCTCGAGGAGGAGCGTCAGGCCTAACCCCCCACCGGCACGAGCATGTCTCCCAGGTGCGTCCGTCGTGCTCTAAAGGGTAGGGACCTCTACCCTGCCACGCGCCATAGGACACCTCTGTAAGTCTGCTCCCAAGTAGTGGTAGACTATTTTTTCTTTTTCTCTTTCTTGCAAGGGTAACATAAGGACCAAGGACAAGAGCTTAGAACGGCTAAAGTCCCGGAAGAGTCCAGGCACTCTCGGTATCCGGGATGAACCGCTGCCTTCTTGCACGGCATGTAATCCCCTATTGCCCGAAGGAAACCAGGAATAAAATGAGTCCTGACCTGTGTGCCCCATTACAGCCTATAATTGCTCATGCATAGTAGTTATAAATGGCATGTTCGGAGCCGTCCTACACTTTAGTTCTATACGCTAGAGCTACATATTTGAGACGGAATTGGTTCTGTCTCCAAACTGTATAGGGGGTCAAGACGATGGTGGCCCTTGTTTCCACTAGACACCGCTAGACATTCTGCTGCAACGGCCCTCACGCGAGCGAGGTGCAAAGTTAGGAGAGCAGTTCAAGTACATGGTGCATCTTGACTCCAAGGCTACCAATAGCATGGCAAGGTATGGAGCCCTTTATTTCGCTTAAGTATTACCCTTTCTCTAGAAATACGGCAGAAGCTAGCTAAAAGTAGACTCCCAACTCGCCATCAAATAGGGCGAGCGAGAGTATTCTTATACCGGTCCACAGCCAGCTACCTACTTTAGAAAAAGGATTCCATGCTTTGGAGTAGTGCCATATCCCCTGCATCAACAACGCGGTAGCAGACAACCTTACAATAAAAGCCTCTGCATGGACTCCGGTCCCCAAAGGCACCTTTCAAAGGAAGCTACTGCGCCATACAGCATGGCCTGCCGGACCAGGCGAAAGGGGGTGAGCCCAGCACCTCGAAGCTGGCAGTCCCGGCGGCCTTGCAACCATGGCGCTCGCCAAGGATCGTATGCCTCACCGGGGGCTCCGTGTGACCCGGCGCCCAAGATCCGAAAAGCTCAAGTAGGTCTGATGCAGGGATCATGGAGGTCCGGACCTTCTTGAAAGACAATATCCTTCCTGATGAACGTGTATCCGCTGAACCGATTGTTCGTATGGCTAGAAGATACATACTGGTAGACAAAGATCTCTACCAATGTGGCGCTGACAGCGATCTATTGTGGTGCATTACCCGGGAGGATGGCTGCGAGATATTCGCAGAGATCCATGAGGGCGAGTGTGGCAACCGCTGTGTTCCATACGCTGGCCGTTGAAGCCTTCCAGCACGGTTTTTACTGGCTGAAAGCCCCCCTGTATGCCGTCGAGCTGGTCAAGAGATGCGAGGCATATCAGTTCCGTGCCAAGCAGATCCCCAGACTGGTGCAGACGCTGCAAATTGTCCAACCCTCATGACCGGTAGAGGCATGACGGCTGGGCACCCCGGCCCTGTATCTTAGCAGTGTCGGGGAGCCAGGTGGCACATGCCCCTGGACAAAGCATCAACTGTGTCATGGGTGACCACGTCGCCAAAGCCAGGGTCATCTCAACAGGTCCACGGTGACTTGGACCCCCTGGGAGGCTCGATGCTAACACCCTGCTTCATCCAGTTTATTTGGTAAGTGCCCCCCACCAGGTGATCACACTTACCAGGGGGCCATCTCGGTAAATCACGTGGACAGGGCATAGGGCTGTTCCACCAGCGAGGCAGAAGATCCAGAGCGCTGGCTACGGCAAGCTGAAGACAAGGGCCGAACTCCCCTAGAGTCCCCATGTTGTCAGGGGCTCAGAAGGATAGATACCCACGCAGCCCGGGTGCCCTGGGTATTTACGCCGCTAAGTAACAGGAGGAGCAAGCTTGGGAAATTAGCAAAGTACTGCTCGCACCAGCTAAGTCATTCTGAACCTTTGTGCTTCCTTACCAATACAGCTTCCCCTCCAAGCTTGCGTATATTTTTGCATACCCCACGACGTGCATATAATGTCATTTATCTGCCTCGCCCTTGACTAAATTCCTGCTACAAGGCAGAAACACCTGAGGCAACTGTATTACCTCCAGACCCCCTGGCTACTTTCCAGCCAGGGTCCAGAAGTGCTGGAAGGACACCTCCCCTCTTCATAGTGTCTAGTCAGCAGGAGGTCTGGGGTGCAGCCTGCTTAGACTGGTCCTGCGTACTAAGCAGGTGCGCCCTGCTCCTGTAGGTGCAACACCCAGAGTGTGGGGGGCCCAGACGGCACACCGCCCGGGAAGGATGGTAACCGGGGTCCGGATGTCAAGACACTGAATTGCCCAGACCCCGTAGCTTAGCAGATGACCATAACCCATATTGGAGCCATCAAGCATAGAAAATGCAACTACACAGTACGGAGTATCCTTTGCCCTTAGTGTCTGTGCGAGTCACAAGACTCCGGTCCATAGGGTCGTAACTCCAACTTTCCCACGGAAGCCACTCTTGGACTCCGAAAAGCTGACGCCTCCCGAAGGCCCCGGAGTTTGTGTCCTACGTTGGCACCCGTTGCCAAGGGGGCATCGCGATTGGTCAAAAAAAGCAAGACGTTCAGACTCCGGCAACCTGTTAAAAGAAGCGGGTGCATATCAACGGCAAGCAACAAAGGAACGACAACTGCATTGGCAAGTTAAGGGACCATCCGATCTTGGCGGCATCGAGGGCCAGGGGGCCTCACAGAAATTGAAGATGGCTCTGCCTATCGGACCCAGTGCCAAGCAATTTGATTGAAGGGAGATCAACAGAATCACTTTTTTCATTCATCAGTATATAAATACAAGACAAGACTATGAAGGACTTAGAGCAGAAACATTTTCATTAACATTGGGGACCCGACGTACAAGAGAGGATACAAGACAACTAAGGAACTCAAGTTGAGTAGTCTTCTGCTCCACGGATTGTTTGGTTGTCCCCCAAGCCAATCTCTGAGCAGTGAGACTGCCACCAGCTATTAGACCGAGGTCAGCAACAATGCACGCTAGACTGAGACAACGATGACATCCTTGTGTTGTATCATGCGATGCATGCTAGACCGCGTAGTAGTAACATCCAGTACAGGGTGGGCAAAATCATCGTCTAGGACAGATTTTGCTGTCCACAACAGTACCAAGAGGAAAGCTTGATCACTCTCGACTTAGCCTTCCTCCGGTACCGGTGGACAGCCTTCTTGCGACAAAGCGCCTAGAGGACGTGCCCCACCCGGCACTGCTGTTGGGGCTCACCGCAGGTCGAAGACTATGTCCCGGACGGCCTCCCCGACCATCGTCGACCATCAGGATGGCTTGTGATTCTATCCGGGCCCGTCAGGGAAAGGGATGTACCAGAGAACCTCACCGAAGGCTGCACTCATACGAACATCTCGCAGAAGTAGACGAAGATGACTATAGGTGGGAAGGCATCTGGTGGGCGAGAGCGTCTGAAAGCAGAGACTTCCAGCACGCAAGAGGAGAACAAAGGCCACATGTTGAGGAGGAGTACCATCCTACACCACAAGACCTCCTTTTATACCCGTCCACGGCCTCAAGCAGCGCAGCAGGAACGGTGATTGGATTGCCACCACTGCACGTCGCAGGCTATTCGCCTCCTCCAGTGACGGGCTGGACTCGGGACCACCCGTCAATCACCGGGGGTCGAGAAGATACCCCCCCCTGGAACGTCCGGCGGTACCCGAGGAGAGCGGCGTGACTGACTCATCGGTTGCCGCAGTACATAACTCAAGGCGACCTCTTGAGCACGCCGCTTTAACTCTCACCAATGACAGGTAGGGCCTAGGACCACCAGTCAGGCATCGGCAGGTCAGGCGAGTACAAACTCAAGAACGTCCGGCGGTTCCCAAGGGAAGTGGAGCAGTGCTCCTGCAGTCATGGGCGGTCATAGTAATAGCCCCGAGGCAACCCCTCGACTGCCACGCCGTGACCAGACAAGTCAGAGTGAATGCGACGATGATGCCACGATGCGCTGCCACTTTGACCGAGTGCACCTACTACGCCGAGGGCAAACAACCCCTTATCTCCCGACGGCGGCCGTTTGCCCACTACACAAAAAATTTCCCACCATTTCAATCCCCAGGAATTGCAAGACTAAACCCATGACATGGGTAGAGATAGGGGCCCCACCTGCAGGCTCAATACTTCCCCCAGATGGGCCCGTGGGCCACTGTCGGTACCCTGTGAACCGGGTACCCCCACGTTGTGGGTAAAAAGCACCTGGGTCCCGCCTTCCCAGGTTAGGCGGGCCCCAACGTAAGCCATGCGCTCTATGCTCCATGGGCTGCCCCAGGGTTGCAACATGTCGTCAGGCCCTAAGCCTGACTAACCGGCCGAAGGTGGCTCGGGAGCCGACACGCCTCCAGTAGTGCCGGACCTCATCCTCCACCAAGGAGGGCTCCGGCGCTACCACGTGCCCGGAACCTCCGAGTCACACCCCCCAGCCGGAGAGGGCTCCGGGGGTGCCACGCGTCCTGCAGCTCCAGATCCGGCCTCCAGCATTAAGGCCTCTGGTGCTGCCGCGTGGGCAGCGACTCCGAGCATACCTTCCCCCTGAGGAAGGCAACGGATACGCCACGTGTCCTGCAACTCCGGATCCAACCTCCAGAATGGAAGGGCCCCGTTGCTTCTGCGTTCCCAATAACGCTAGACCGCCCACTACTCATCAAGACAGCCCCGATGGAGACGCGTGTCTCGGGGGCCATCCGTACAAACGTCACACCGGCGGGCAATGGGCAGATGGACAAGGAGTAAAGAGGAAGGCGCATTGTTAGGTCAAGAATTCGAGGTTCGCGTCTTCCCCAGAAGCATGGCGCACGACGCACGCCTCCATCCCCAGTCTACGCACCATTATGGTGAAAGATAGGGTGACGAGACGTGACGGCGCAACAGTGCCACCTAACGGTGCAGAGCCGCCTAAACAAAGCAAGGAAACGCAGCGACAAGACGGGGACTTCATCATCACCTGCTACCTAGACAGAAGCGCCCGGTGGAACAGGCGGCGCACCGTAACTCCACCAACAGCGACTACACGAGTAGATGTAAATGCCTAGATCATGTATAGGCACAGATAGCCGTGGGGCCACCTGTCGGGCCACGGGCTGCATTGTAACTGCCCTGGCCTTGAGCTATAAAAGGACCGTGGCAGCTACCGGGCAAAGGGTTTTGTGACCCAGCCAACTCAATCTCATACACGGGCAAGTAATACACCGCGCACTCCCGTGGACATAGGGTTTTATGCTCCGACAGCCTGAACCACGTAAATCCTCGTGTCCCTCTCGCCATTGTTCTTAGACTTTCGTGATCTACTAGCCCCACCGAAAAAAGAACCTCCGCGGGCTGTTTCCGAGCAGACCGGGGAAAGTGTCGTAGCAAACACTTCGACAGAGACGCTTGAGCAACACGAGCCACGGGAGCAAGGCAAGTGCCCCTTGACCATATTTATCCTAAGTTTTGAAACTGTTTTTCTTTCGAAAACTCATATGCTTGAGTCAACTTGATGGGACACCCTCTTATAGGAGTTTACTATTTTTGTTAACCATCCTTGTCGCCGGAAAAGTTGATGAGTCGGTATGGTTGTTTTTTTCTTTTTCCTTCGCTTAACTTACGGGATACGGGAAGCTGAAATTAAAATTATTAGATACTGCACTCATATGAATAAATATGATGAGAACTTGACTTTGTTAATGATCATGGAATCGGGGAGCTCTAGGCGAGCTTGGTTCATGGATGTTGCTGAATGAGATGGTGGTTTGTTTGTCGTAGATCTAAGGACCGGTTCATGTGAGCACATGCCAGGAAAACAGTGCCACCACAAAGCTAAATATGGGTGGGGATTAGCTGAATGATTAGGTGTTTTGCTAGTTTCTTATGGACCGTTGGATGGTGCGTGGAACTGGAGTCAAGAGGGACTGCCCTGGGAACTGCATGGCACAAGAGGGGGCCCATGGGTGGGAGAATGGAGATTCGAGCCTGCCGGTGAAATCTCAGTGGGTCCGTAGATCCTAGTAGCCCCTTTGTAAAGGCTATTTTGTGATCTCTTGGCCATACACCGACGGTTGTGTACTGGTATAATGGAGGTTCTTTCTAGTTGCCGACAGGTGATGAAATCACAAACTTGTGGGTAAAGTGGTGCCACCTCTGCAGAGTGTAAAACTATCATGATAGTCGTACTTCCGGTCACAAGTACCTGGCCAACTTCCATGATTAGAGGCAAAACTTGGGATCTTTATTCATTATGGTTGTGGTATGGTCATTGGGATTGGTTTTGGGACTGTTTTGGGTCATGACAATGAGTTTTTTTGGTTCAATGAAAATGAGATGGTTATGAATAATTATGAGTATGAGATGAACTTGAGAAACATTATTGGCTTGTTGAGGCCTGATAAATGTTGAATTATGATGAAGGAATGTGTATGAAATGTTTGGTTATGATGGGATTAAACTCACCTAGAGATAGTTGTTGTTTTTAACGTGTTTGTGAAATAAAAATTTGCTTGCTGCAATGAACCTTTTTATTGCCTAACTTGTTGCAAGCTACATGTCATACTTTTCCCGCACTTGTTGAGTACGACATGTACTCACTCTTGCATTCCCACATATACAACAGCTACAGGAGAAGGGTACTTCGAGGAACATGTGGAGTACTAGGCGTGCACACTACCGTCAACATGCCTGTGGAGTTGAAGTTGGAGCCTCCTGTTTTAGTTATTTTCCGCTGTCGCTTAGAGTCTTCTGCTGCTAAATAAGTTAGATATTCCTGAATGAGACATTGAAACAATGTAATAAAGTACTTAAACATTATTTGTACATGGTTATATTCTAAATTTCAGTTTGTGGAATAGATGTGTATGTGTGATGAACATCATGGGCACACATATGCATTCACTTGGTTCATTTTCGGAACCGGGTGTCACACCGGGGCACACGTGGCAGCGCCGGACCCTTCCTCAGCGGGGAGGCTGATTCCGGAGCCAAGGGCATGTGGTGGCTCTGGAACCCTCCTCAGCAGGGAGGACGGGTTCAGAGTCCGGATACACGTGGCAGCTCAGGACCTCACCTCAGCGGGGGAGCCAGGTCTAGGGCCAAGGGCACGTGGCGGCTCCAGAGGCATCCTCAGCAGGGAGGACGGGTTTAAAACCCGGATACACGTGGCAGCTCTGGACCACACCTCAGTAGGGAGGCCAGATCCAGGGCCAAGGGCATGTGGCGGCTCCAGAACTGGGGCACACGTGGAAGCGCTGGACCCTGCCTCAGCGGGGAGGCTAGGTCCGGAGCGAAGGGTATGCGGCCGTGTCGGCACCCGCTTCAGGAGAGAGGCAGGGCCTGGTTTGTCTTCAACCCTCCATTTGGGGGTACCCGGTCTAATGGGTACAGACAGTGGCCCCCGAGCCCACCTCGGGGGAGGTGATTATCCCGCAGGTGGGACCTCCGTCTTTCCCTCCCACGTGGTTACTTGGAATCTGCACTTTGGAAGTTGTAGTGGTGGATGGCGTAGTGGGTGAGTAGCTGTACCTGGCAGCCGAAAAGGATGCACGTCCTTGGTGTAATGGGCGTAATTGACAATCAAAACGACAGCATGTCTACCAAAGAAGTGGACGTGTGCCCACTCTTGACTGGAGGGTCGTGGTGATGTGCCCGAGGGGCCGCTCCTGGGCATACTTCAGCGGTTCTTGGGTCAACCGCTGCAGTTCCACCATGCCGCTTTTCTCGAGAACCGCCAGAACATTGTTCCCAAGACGCAGCCCGCCTGGCCCCTAGTGTCTGACAGGTGCACCTAGGTCCCAACCATCATTGGGAGTCCGGGCGACACGTGGCAGTGGCAGCCCAAGTTCCACGCATGATGCACTGCCAAAGGCCCCAGTCGTAGTAAAGGAATCCTTTCGGTGAAGGGTGCTTTCTTCCTTACTTGCCTCCTTGTGTCTTGTGATCTTCGCCTTCCACCTTTGCGCTCCAAGCCTTTGCTCCCAAGTTCTCACAGCCACCGCTTGTTTCCATGGCTTCCGGCCTTTGCTCCTCCTGGCTCCGCACTGATGAGGAGCTCGGGCGCGTAAGGCACCTGCTCGGCTTGCAGTCGGCCGAGTTAGACAGCATGTGGCCCAGCGAGGTCGACCTCTTAACTTCGTATGTGCGTTTGGGGTTCGCGCTGCCGGCGTCGTCCTTCCCGGCGTTTGGGGTCCACCAATCACCGCCCAAGGACGCCGCGGAGTCGAGCAAGGTGCCAAAGCGTAAGCTGGTCCGCTCCAACAGGAGCTCCATCTCAGGCCCCCAGGCGGGGAGGGGGTCCTCAGGCTTCCCGCGGCGCTGCATCGGGCTCGGCAACCAGCACCGGTGGCAGTTCTGGAACTGCTGCTGCAGGGGCATCCCCGACAGGCACAGGGAAGTCGTCTGGTGCTGCTGCAGCTTCGAGGAGGGCCCCTGACGCACCTACGATGCAGAAGAAGTCCTTCGGCGTGTCACCGACTCGAACGCCATCGGCGGGGAAGACCCCTGATGCGATGCCGGCAGCGGCGAAGGCTCCTGCCGCATCACCTGCAACAGCGAAGACTCCTGAGGCACCGCCGGCTCCGGGGCCGACGGGGGCAGCCCCAGTGCCTGACGCACCTCCGGCTGCATGGTCGGCGGGGGGTGAGTGTGTCCATCCCTCTATGCAAGAAGCTCCGTGTGTCTTGGAACTTCCAGACGTCCAGGTACAACGCAACCTTTTAGGGTAGGTTGCGCGGAGGGTTTTTGACTTGTGTGATTGACTTTGGCGCTTTTCTTCGCAGGGATACTCCGTAGAGCACTCCTCCTCCTTCCCAGAAGCCCAGGAGTCAGAGCTCCTTCACCGCCAAATCTCCGGTGCCGGCGCCAGTGTCGGAGCCAGCGCCTAGGCCAGCTCTGGATGCTGACACCTGGGCCCCCGAGGCTAGCTGGCCGGTGGATGTGGGTGTCCCGGCTAGCGGTGCAGCTTCTGCAAGGTGGGCTGCAAGCCCACCTACTTCTCCTCCGCAAGCTGCCGTGGTGGAAGCCTCACTGGAAGATGAAGAGCCAGAGGTGGTTGCGGCGATCCCTCTCTTGCAGATGCCGGAGACAATCCCGTTCCCCAGGGCCATGAGGGCTGCTCGCTCTAGCTTGGACCAGGTGCAGGAGGTGCTCGACTGGGAGTGAGTCGAGCTGAGGTCCGAGTGGGATCGCCTCCGTGACAGGAGCAATTTGCTGAAGGAGCGGGTCCAGTCCGCCAGAGAGAAGGACCGGGCACGGGAGGAGCGGCTGGAGCTGATGGAGGAGACCCTCGAGTTGAAGGAGGCTGCCGTCAATGATCTCAACAGGAGGGCGGTGGACCTCCTGGCTGAGGCCAAACAGCTCCACTCCACCGCTGATGCACGCACTGAAGCTCTGTCTGAGTTTCGGGAGATGCTTCTCCAGCGGGAGCGGGATGTGCAGGGCAAGGAGAGGGACCTTCCATCCGCTAGGCCGCTCATGAGAGGGAGCGGGAGCACCTGTGGAAGCGGCTGCAGGGCATCTACAACAGGGAGCTTGCCGCCACGACCAGGGAGTCCAACTTGGACGGAAGGGCTGCTGATCTGGGCGCTAAGGAGAAGGAGCTTGCTGCTCAGGAGCAGGAGCTGGCGAGCAGGGACTTTGACGGGGAGCTGGCTGCCACCGCCAAGTTGGTTGAGGAACTCTGGGCTTCTCGCGCCATTGAGGCAGAGAAGGTCTGGGACTTCCTTGGCCATGCGGACACGGTGCTGGAGCCCTTCAGCTTCAGTCCTCTGCGCTCTAGTGGTCCAGTGTAGGAGGTGAGCCAGGCGCTCCCTGCTCTAGGCTCCACTGGGACCAAGCTGCTGGCGCTGGAGGGCATCGTTGGGGAGCAGCTGGAAGTCGAGGGCAAGGCCCTGGCTCAGCAGGTAGCCAAGCATGTGCTCCCATGCTTCCGGAGCCAATACCCCAACATCTCCCTCGACCCGGTAGCGCAGGGCACCTATGCGGAGATGTCAGAGGTGTCTAAATCTTTTGTTGACGAGGTCGCCCGACTTGTAGCTGCTAGGTTCCAGCGCCAGTAGGCCCTTAGGTTTCCCACTCACTCTGTATGCCCCCTTGTATGCCAGAGCCTCTTCTTTGAATAAAGACTTATTGCTGAAATCTTGTCTTGTGTTGTTGATGTAGGCAGCGCAAGGGTCCAGAATGTCTTAGCCAAGGTAGGTAGCTCTTTGTCAATGTCGTGAGCTTATCCCTCCGGGTATTTAGCAGCGCAAGGACCCAGAGGAGCTCCGGCAGTGTGGCTAACTCGTCCTCCCGAGTCCTTGGCAGCGCAAGGACTCTAGGAAACCTCAGTCGTGTCTTTGGCTTGTTGTACTTGGAGCTCCGAGTTATCCGCTTGTCATCATGGCGGTGCCGATGTCCTGCCTGCATGCTTCACCGTGATGGCCACCTAGTAGGTGTGTCCCTTAGGTTGGGGCGCACCTATCAAGCAGACTGGCTAGGGCAGGAAGTCAGCAACGGACCCCCTGAGAGGTCCGAGTTGCCAAGGACCTGTTCGGACCTGCACCGACATGCAGAGGAGAGGGGTAATTTGTGCTCACTCGTCGCACTTTCCTGCTCCTAGTTCCGCTGTGGCTTACGGTCCTTAGCCGAGCTACGGGGCTTGGGTAATTCGGTGTGAGGTCATCCGGGTTATGGTTAAAACTTTGCTCAGGGGTATGAGCCGTCCGGCTCCCCGGTACTTGGCTATAGCGCTGGAGAGGCAGAGTGTGCATGCTTAGGGTATGAAACTGGACTAAGCAGGATACACACCCTGGACCTCCCGCTAGCGTTAGTCTTTCATGGGAGGGACCATTCGGCACCATAGGGTCCCTGAGCAATGAGACAACCGAAGGACCCCGGGTAGACCACAAGTACCTCAAGCGGACCTGCCTGCAGAAGGATAGCACAGGTCCTACTATGGGTAAGCATAGGGAAAAGTTCATGGCCACATGGTCGGAGCGGTATGGAAAGAAAGCACGAAAAGAAAAAGGGGTGATGCCCTTCGGCCCCCAAGTACTCAGTTGTAGCGCTGAGGGGGGGGGCAGTGCGGCAGGCTTAGGGTACGGAACCAAGCTAAGTTGACTGCGCGGCCTGGACCTCCCACAACATTAACCTTTCAGCGAGGGGACCTTCCAGCGCCACGGGACCTAGAAAAGGTATTTAGGACAGGCTCCGGGCATGCCATTCACAGTTGGTATGCATGAGTAAGGATAAACTGTAAAGAGAGGGAGGTGGGAGATGCAAAGTAAGATAAGTTTTCTCCTATCAGTTTTTTCATTGGAGGAAACAGGCTATAGAAGAAGGCAGTGGCCTCCTCAGGATGACAAGAGTAGCAGGACTTTTCCGATGTTTAGTTGTTCTAAGCTCTGCACCTAGACTCTATAACACCCTAACAGAGAAAAAAGAGCCCTACCGCTGTGCTAGGGATAGAACTTATGGAGGTGCTCTATGTTCCATGGATTGGGTAGAGGTACCCCATCATCTGTGGCCAGACAGACGCACCCGTGGCAGTATACTTGTGTCACTCGGAAGGGACCCTCCCAGAAGGGGGAGAGTTTGCTCGCCCCTTCATGAGAAAATATTCACCGAAGCGCTGATGATGATGCCATAGCGCCTGGCGGTACCATGCATTTCGAGCAGCTGCCTGCCACCTTCGCTCATCGACAAGGTCGATATCTTCACGCTGGAGTTAATCCTGTG
Organism: Neostapfia colusana; assembly: GCA_030760725.1. NCBI lineage: Eukaryota > Viridiplantae > Streptophyta > Magnoliopsida > Poales > Poaceae > Neostapfia > Neostapfia colusana. Next base: position 31,893,100 of record JASWHV010000009.1, on the reverse strand, counting down.
TAGCTTCGTCGTACGCTTGGACATGGGGGAGTCCATGGTCGTCTCTGGGGGAGGATGACATCAGCCTCATACACCAGAAAGAAGGGTGTTTCCCATGTCACGCGACTGAGCGACGTCCGGCTAGCCCACAATGCACACAGAAGCTCGTCTACCCAATTGGCACCATGCTTCTTCAAGCTGTCGAAGGTGCGCGTCTTGAGTCCCCTGAGTATCTAGGTGTTTGCTCTTTTGACTTGACCGTTTCTCTCTGGATGAGCAATGGAAGCATAGCAAACTTGGATGTCGAGGTCTTTGCAGTAGTCTTGAAACACTACACTGGTGAAATGGGTCCCATTATCAGTGATGATTCTGATCGGGACCCCGAACCGGCAGATGATTGACTTGATGAACTTGACTGCTGACTGCTTGTTTATCGTTACTACAGGGGCAGCTTCCGGCCACTTGGTGAACTTGTCTACAGCAACATAGAGGTACTGGTACCCTCCGATGGATCTGAGGAATGGCCCCAGGATGTCCAGCCCCTACACAGCAAAGGACCATGAGGGCGGGATCATCTGCAGCATCTGCGCCGGTGTGTGGATCTGCTTGGCATGTAACTGGCACGCCTTGCATCTCTTGACCAGCTCGGTGGCATCTCGGAGAGCAGTTGGCCATTAAAAGCCATGTCGGAAGGCTTTACCGACCAGCGCGTGGGAAGATGCATGGTTCTCACACTCGCCTCTTTGTATCTCTGCGAGCAAGTCGAAGCCCTCCTCCTGAGTTATGCACCGCAATAGGATGTCATTGGCACCACGCCAGTATAGATCCCCTTCTACCAGTGCATATCTCTTAGCCAACCAAATGAAACGTTCAACGGATACAAGTTCATCGAGAAGGATATTGTCTTTCAAGTAGTCTTGGATCTCCGTGATCCATGCGTCGGGACCTACTTGAGCATTTGGATCTTGAGTGCTAGGTTGCACGGAGTCCCCGGTGATGCTTACGATCCTTGGCGGGCTCCATGGTAGCAGGGTCGTCGGGACAGTCAGCTTCGAGGTGCTGATCTTGCCCCCTTCGCCTGGTTCGGCCGACCAGGCGGTAGGTCACAGCAACTTCCTTTCGTAGACCCCCTCAGGCGCCGGAGCCCAGGTGGAAGCCTTCGTTGATAGGTCATCAGCTATTGTGTTGATGGCGCGGGGAACATGGCACAAGTCCAAGGCTAGGAAGTCCTTCTCCAACTTCTGCACTTGGAGGAGATAGGTTGCATGCTGAGGGTCGTTGCAGCAGCATTCTCCCTTGACTTGCTTGATGATCAACTGAGAATCACCCTTGACCAACAACTGCTGGATGCTGAGGGACAGTGCGGTCTTTAATCCGAAGATGAGAGCCTCATACTCCGCCATGTTGTTGGTTGCCTTGAAGTCAAGTTGCACCATGTAGTTGAACTGCTCCCCAGTCAGGGTGAGGAACATTACCCCTGCTCCGGCACCTTGCTTGTGCGAGGAGCAGTTGAAGAAGAGAGTCCAGTGAGGCCCGGTAAAGACCGGAGCTCTAGGCTCTGGTTCACTGATTTGTCGGCCCCCTGGATGGCAAGGTGGTGGTGTCCACTCCGCCATGAAGTCAGCCGGTGCCTGACTCTTCACCGCACGGCGCAGCAAGAAGTCCAGCTCAAACTCCGCCAGCTCCGCAGCCCATTTGGCCACGTTCCCAATTGCATTGGGGCTGTGGAGGACGGTTCTCAGTGGATATGAGGTGACCACTAATATATTTATGCAACAAGGACTGCGTAGAGCAGCTTGTGCACCTCCGGATATCTTGTATTGGCACCATGGAGGACCTCGCTGATGAAATAGACTCGACGATGGATGGTCCAGACCCTCCCGGAGGGGTCAAGGAGCGTCCTCTTGGAGGGGTCCGGGACTCGGGGGCCCCCAGCCCCCGGGTCGGGGACTGCACTCTGAAAGCTGGGATCCAGATGTGCATTAGTCGTCAGATCCAGCTGGCTTGGACCTGTCTGTCTCTTCTTGGGGAGGTCCAGGACTCGGGGACCCCTGGCCCCTTAGTCCGGGATTGCACTCTGGGAGCTCGGACCCAGATATGCATCAATCATCAGGTCCGGCTGGTCGGGACCCAACTATCTTCCCGTCCCCGGGATCTCCTGCGGAATCTGAGTCCTGGGACTCTGGACCAGCGGAAGCAGGAGCCTCATCTGGGACTTGAGGTCGATGGAGTTTAGATCGCTCCACGACCAGGACCATGCTCATGACCTCCATTGTACGGCGATGTCGAGGAGTAGAGGCTCGCCTTTTCCCGAGGCCACCATGATTGGCAGCGTCATGAGGAACTTCTTTTGGAACGCCTCATCCGCCTCCTTGGTCCAAACGAATGGACCAGATTTGTGCAAAAGCTTGAAGAACGGAAGAGCCCGCTCAGCCAGTCTAGAGATAAACCGACTGAGCGCAGCCAAGCATCCGGTAAGCTTCTGCACGTCCTTCATGTGGGCCGGTGGCCGCATCAATTCTATTGCCTTAATCTTCTCTAGGTTAGCTTTGAATCCCCGGTGTGAGATTAGGAAACTGAGCAGCTTTCCGGCAGAGACCCCGGAGACACATTTGTTTGGGTTCAACTTCGTGTGCGTCGAACACAACCTGTCGAAGACTAGGGATAGGTTGTCGAGCAAAGATGCTTGCAACTTAACCTTGACAATGATATCATCAACATACACCTCTACTAGGTCATGAATGAGATTCCTAAATGTTTTATGCATAGCACGTACAAAAGTGGAAAGAGCAGTCTTAAGACCATAAGGCATGGATACATAACAATATAGATCATATACTGTTATGAAGGTAGTATGCTCTTCATCTTCCCTAGATATGGGTATTTGGTGAAGACCTGAGTAAGCATCTAGGAAGCACAGTAGATTACAACCGGATGTAGAATCCACTATTTGGTTTATACGGGGAAGAGGAAATGGATCCTTTGGATATGCCTTATTGAGAGTGGTGTAGTCGATGCACACCCGATGCTTCCCGCAAGCCTTGGGGACGACAACAGGGTTGGCCAGCCATCATGGATGGTGGACCTCTCGGATGAAGCTGGCATCGAGCAGGATCTTGATTTCTTCATGGATGAAGTCTTGCCGCTCAATGGACTATTTCCGAGGATTCTGTTGCACCGGCCTGGCGTCAGGGTAGATCTTCATATGGTGCTCGATCACCTCCTTGGGGATCTCGGGCATCTTTTATGGTTGCCATGCAAACATGTCAACATTACCCCGGAGGAATGTGACGAGTGTGTCTTCCTGTTTGTCCCCCAGGCCCCTGGCGATGCGGGTGGTCTGGGCAGCATCGGAGCTGACTTGGATGACCTTTACGGGAACGTCCTTGCCGCCTGAGGGCTGCACGTGGGGTACAGATGTCATCCCTCGCTGGCGCATGCTTGGAGGCGGCCGTCTATCTTCTGCGTGGCCGGAAGCAGCCACCTGCGCCGCTGCCAACGCTTGGAGCTTCTTCAGCGCTGAGATGGCAGCTGTGCGGTCTCTGTGGATCTTGAGGACGCCTCCTGGAGTCAGCATATTCAAGACCAAATAGCCGTAGTGGGCCACTGCCATGAATTGGTACAGGGCTTGCCTGCCGATGATGGTGTTAAAGGGGATGCTGACTTCCGCAACGTCAAAGATGACGTTCTCCGTGCGGTAGTTCTCAGGCGTACCGAATGTCACCGGGAGGGAGATGCTACCACATGGGAAGATAGGGTCCCGGCCCACCCCAGAGAATGGACGTGAGGGGGTGAGTTGGGACTTTGGGATCTGTAGCTTCTTGAAATCTGCAAGGCTGATGACGCTGAGGGATGCTCCGCCATCGATCAGCATGTGGTAGAGATTCACGTTGGTGATGGTCGGGGTGACGAGGAGTGGCAGCTGCCCGGCACCCGCCATGTTCTTGGGGCAGTCGGAGGCATCGAATCTGATTGGCATCTCCATCCACTTGTGGAAGGGCACCAGCCGGGGGGGATGGGGCAGCCGCTGCCACTGCTCACATAGGGTCTTGACATCTCGCCGGGACGAGATGTCGGAGGAACCTCCGTACATCATGTGGAGTGCCATACGCCGCTCGTTGTCGGTGTTAGAGTCGGAGTTGGAGTGGCCGTAGATGGCCTTCAACGCCTCTTGGTGTCTTGATGATCCATCTCCTGCTCAGCCCCGGCCTCAGGCTCAGCCTTCTGTTTTCCCTCCCGCTGACGGAAGGGTGCGTCGTCTTTGCGCTGCCGCTTTTATAGCTCTCGGAAGCGTTCCGCGAGCTTCTTGATCTCACGGCACTCACTGGCACCGTGGCGGCTAGAGTTGTGCACCGGGCACCATTGGCCGTCGTCGCTGATGGAATGTTGTCGTGGGCGCTTGTCGGTGCATAGGGTATAACCCCTACCGACTGCTGCTACGGCGACAGTGGGTGCCTCGGCCAGAGGCTTGTCCTTGCCTCCAACATTATTCTTCTTCTTGCCGCTTCCTTGAGCAGCGGCTTCACCGGCACTCCCTGCCACGGAGGCGGGTCGTGAGTTCCAGTCTCGTCCCTCCGCCACCCTGGCGCACTTTTCCGCCAAGCTGAAGAGCTCAGAGACGTCTTGCACGTCGTGCGTGGCTAACTTCTCGAGCATCTTTTTGTCCCTGATGCCCTGCCGGAAGGTGACGACAACGGATGCGTTGAAGATGCGGGGGTTGGTGTTCCTTACCTCGGAGAACTACTGGATGAAGGATTGCAGCCATTTCCCCTCATGCTGATGGACGGCATGGAGGTCAATCTCGCTGCCGGCGTGCGTGTAGGAACTCCCGAAGTTGGTTGTGAATCTCCAGCACAACTCTTCCCAGGAGGAGATGGAGCCTACAGGAAGATTCATGAGCCATGACCGGGCAGTGCCGGTCAGGGCTACTGGGAAGTAGTTGGCCATGACGGCCTCATTCCCTCCTGCAGCTAGGATGGAGGTGGATTAGATCTGCAGGATCTCAGCAGGGTTGACTGTCCCGCCGTACTCCTCCGGCAAGTGGGGCCGGAACATGGGTGGCCAGACCACCATGCGAAGGTGTGGGGCGAGCGCCATGCAGCCCCGCCTGCTCTTGGAGAGGTAGGGGTCTGCGGGGATCGCCCCGCTGGTATGGTGCTCGGGGAGCCGTAGTCTCCTTCGAGGTTGCAGTGCCTCTCGCGACGTCGCTCGATGGTGACATGACCATCTTCGCTCATGCGGCGACGGTCTAGCTCGACCCTAGGTCAGCCATGGCCTGCCTGGCCATGGTCGCCACTCGCGCCGTTGCCGTCTCACGGGCCTAGTCGGTGCATGAGACTGGGCCTGCGAGGGCTTGGCCTGTTGCCTTCTCTATGTGGGCATGTTCATGGCAGCGGCGATGAGGTGGTCGACGTCATTGCGCCACTGCTCTACTGCCCCTGGGGTAGCACCCTCACCAGGGGGTTGTGGAGAAGAGCGTGTGCTGCAGCCAGCATGCTCTTCGGGCTTGGAACTGGTGGCACCGTTGCCACCGTGGGGGTAGAAGGCCGCCGTGAAGTAGAAGCCGTGGGCGCCGTGGGCATGCCGACTGTCTGGTTGTCTGCCCGGCCAGATCTACTCGCCTTAGAGCGGGAAGTGGCCTCCTCGCCTCCCCCATGGAGACGATGGCGAGTGGTGCCAGACGAGCCGCCGAGTGAATGGATGTTCACCATGATGATGATGCTTGGTCGCCTAGAGAGTGTGGAGCCCCCCTTCCTGACGTGCCAAATGTCGAAGCGTGAGCTGTGACACTTCCCGTTACCACCACTAGAGCAGACCGTGGAGGTTCGTTGTTTGGAGGGGCTAACCGCCACTAGATCGAACGAGGCTTACAAACACAGGTGAACATGAGGGTTTACGTGGTTCGGGCCACCGGAGCGTAAAACCCTACGTCCGCGGTGGTGAGTGTTGTATTGCTTGCACGTGTGCGTGAGTTTGCTGGGGTTGTGAACCCTTTGTCGGGTGGCCTCCCGGTCCTATTATAGTCCAAGGCTGGGGCAGTTACAATGTTGTCCAGGGCCCGACAGGTGGCCAGGTTGCTATCCGTACCCTATACATGTTCTAGCGTAATTACAGCTACATGTGGAGTCACTGTCGGTGGAGGTTAAGGCGCATCGTATGATGCATTGGGTGCCTCTTACTGGGTAGCAGGTGATGATGAAGACGCCATCTTGTCGCTGCGTCCTCTCGCTCTGCTGGGCGGCACTGTGCCGTTGAGCAGCACTATGCCACTGTCACCCCTCGCCACCCTGTCCTGTCACCATAATGACGAACGGGTGGAGGGCTGAGGCGTGCGCCGTGCTCCGTTTTTCTGGGGAAGGCGCGAGTCTTGAATGCGTGGCCTGACAGCGAATTTCCTCCTTGGCTCCCGAGGCCATCAGCCCACAACGAATTGTGAAACACGTGGCGGCTCCAGAGCCCTCCTCAGCCGGGAGGACGGGTTCAGAGCCGGGATACACGTGGTAGGTCCGGACCTCACCTCATTGGGGAGGCTAGGTCTGGATGCAAGGGCACGTGGCGGCTCCGGAGCCCTCCTCTGTGTGGAGGACAGGTTCAGAGCCCGGATACATGTGACAGCTCTGGACCTCCCCTCAGTGGGTAGGCTGTAAAAGTCCCAAAAATGTATATGAATAAAACCGAGGTTTGAATTCATATGTGTTGCAAATTCGTAAAAATGGGACTTGCTAAAATTTTTCTTCATGCAAAGTGCTACGTGGATGTTCATCCAAAATGAGGCTCACATTTTTATTTGAAGGTGTTGAACCAATAAGGACTTAAATACCCCTTTGCATGAAGGATCAAAAATCAGATTTTTCAAATTCAAAGTTCACATAAATTGCGGCCAAAAATTTGAATACTCATTCAGCCTATACTTTGGAATTTGAGGCAATTTAGTATGGCAAACTTGTCATTTGAGGGTGGGCTTAAAAATGAACTAAATAGAGGCGTTTCCAAATTAGAACAGAATTCAAATTTCTATGCAAATTCAAAGTGAATTCGGGTAATTTGAATTCTAGCCCACCTTTGAAATTCAGAACTTTGGCATTGGATTTAGAATGACTTGAGTAGATCTTTTGGGGAGGAAATTGGGTGGAGCCCACATATCATTGAGCTGAAAATTTGGACTTGCACACAAAGCAACTGAGTTCTCTGCCTCTCTTTCACTCGAACCCACCGAAGCTCCACAGTGCGCCATCGATTGCAAAAACCGAGCCACATCCCTGTTGATTCAACCACACTGGAGAGCAGCTCGGGGATTGCCTCAGCTCCCGGTGTAATCGTTCCACTCATCAAGTGCAAAACAGTGGCTTTGTTTCCTCCTCGCACTGAAAACAGCCGAGCACACCGCCGCCTCCTCGGAGCTCAACCAGGAACCGGCAAAGACTCGCGCCCCTCCAGTTCCAGCTACTAGAAAGCAACATGGACCCATTTCCCACTTCCTCGTCGCAAAAACCGCCGAGCTCCGACCCTCCTTGCCCTAGAACATCTTCATCCGCGGCGACCTAGAGTGAACCGGCGGTCGGCTTCATGTGGAAAGCCCTCCACAGAGGTTGTCACGCCCGAGCAAGTACCGCCATGAAAGCGCACTACTGTGGTGCTGCTCTCCTCCAAATCTTGGAGCAAACCGTGGATCATCGCCGGCTAATTTGAAGATTTTGCTCCGGCGGCTTCAAACCGAGCGTCCGGTACTAGACTTCAAAATTCTCACTCCCTAATCCTCCATAGATCATCAAACTTTGCACACACGAGCTGGACTAGCCGGCGGTCATTTTTCTTTTAGCAACCATAGCGTGAAATCACCTCGGAGCGGCAGATTTTGAGCTTTTCCGAAGGTGTTTTTGGCGGACCCGATCGGGTACACGGTGCTGACCCAGTTGCAGCCGTCATCGAGCACTTTTGAGGACACGTCGGTCTTCCTAAAGCTTCAAGGGTGCTGTAGCGCGGGTTGGTCGATGTTTTGGCGGTCTAGGAAGGTCGGCCGACGGCGCCGAACTCATCCCGTAGCCGCCACACATCGCTGACCGTTTTCCGATCACTGGCAGCTCGAGCTAGCGCCACCATCGTGTTCCTCGACGTCCAAAACCCCCTATCGGCGAGCATCGGGTCGGGCGGCGGCCAGAAATTCTGGTCCGGCGAGCAGCCGGTTGCTCCGGCAAGGGGGAGCGCACGGGCGCGGGAAAGAAACCGGAGGAAGAAGAAGATCGGGCGGGCCCCGGCTGTCAGCGTCTGAAAAATTTAAAAAGGAGATCTGTTGTGTCTAGGATCCCCTGTGGCTGCGCGGTACAACTGTGTGAACCGGTGTGGCCCAATTCCTATTGGCTGAGTTTAAAACAGTGGGTCCAGCGGACTTTTCAATAGCAAAACAATTCCAGAGATTGTTCCAACTTTGGAAAATCATATCTCTGTGTAGAAACCTCCAAATTGAGTGATTCAAATTGGGTTGGATTCCTTTTGCAAAGATCTATTCAAATATGAAGTCGAATTTGTATGAAAGTCAATATTAAATTCTCGAAAATTCTTTGAAGGTTTTCTGAAAAAAGAATTATTGAGGGAGTTTGGTTCATCCAAAAATCCTCAAATTTTGCCAGAGTATTCTTTAGGATATTGTTGACCTTCTAGCAAATTCTCAGCTTATTGTAAGATCATTTGTGTAGGAATTTGCTAAATACAAACTGTTGTGTTCATAAGAGTCCAGAAACATTTTCAGGAAATGTTGCCCACTTGTAAAATCTATTATAGGCAATTCATAGCTCCAAAAATCATAGGAAAATTTTGGCAAACTCGACATACTTGAAATTGTAGTTCACTTAATTGGGCATGAAAATGCACATTACTCCAGAGTGAATTCTTTTGAATAGAAATGCTTAAGGAATTGTTCTGTAGGAACTACTCTAGTAAAAGGTCTAAATTTTGGATCAAATGACTTTCATGTGAGCAGGAACTCACACGTAAACTATCAGCTCAAGTTGATCATTAGAACTCCCTGTTCTTGTCTACCATGCTTATGTATGTGGGAAAAATACATAAGAGCATTGTAGGAATTATGAAGAACACAATTTGACTCCACATTAGCTGCAATTTGGCAAGCTAAATCTATGGTTAGTATAGAACATGCTGTAAAGTTTTGAAGCCATTGGAGTTCTTGTTCTTCAGTTGCATTCAATTCTTTTCAGCACACCTCTTATGTTTATTAGGAAAGTTAGTTAGTGTATAACTAAAACATCAAGACCAATTTAGTTCATTCATAATTCTTTGCACAACAGAGGCAAACCAAGCCATTCTTGGCATTTCCACAGAGTCTCTGTTTTTAAGAAATCAAGTCTTAAATTCTTTCCATTGCATTCTATAAAAATTGTGCATGTACATTTCATTAGGATTCACGACGAAGTGGATTCGAAGGAGCGATTCATTGAAGTGGATCAGACTCCGGAGAATCAAGGGTTGATCAGCAAGGATCACTAACTGCTTATATACTAGTACCCTGCAAAACAGGCAAGCTCCGGTTTGCATTTAACAGCTTTTAAGTTTTTACTTTGTATTCACTCTTTGGTTAGGATATGATATGTGCATTAGGTCTAGTGCTTTGATACTTCTCTTGCATGACCAAAGGAACCCATAGAGTATTGGGTAGTTGTCTTTTCACCGTGTAGAACTGCCATGCTTAAGTAAGGTTCGGTAGAAGTAGAGTGGTGAGATGCTACTCGCATGATCAGGACAACAGGGGCATACGGGATTGGTACAGAAAATGTGTAGCAAGTTAAAGTTGAGACCGGCAGGTTGTAGGGGCAGCAGGACATATGTAAAAGCCAAAGAATGGACTTGCAAAAGTGTTCATTTCATCACCTCACAACACCACAGCTTATTTTGTGGATAGCTCATGAACACTTGTGAAGAGCAAGTAAACACCATCAAGAGGGTGATTAGAGGGGAAAGCCATAACTTCAAAAAGATAGGAGTCATACACATAAACATGAGAGGTTGAGCTCACCCCTAGACCTTAAATATTCTTGGGAGGGCTCAGGCCAAGTTGCATGCAAATCCAAGACTTTTTGAGGCACTTTTGGAGACATTTGAAAAAGGGGCCAATTTGAATGCAAATTCAAATTGCAGCCACTTTCATCACTTGAATTCAAAAGTTGACTCCATATTCAAACTCAGCACATTTTTCTGAGTTAGAACACAAATTTTCATCCTCATTGGAGTTCATCTTGTCGGGAGCTAAATTTGCACTGATTCAAAACTGAATTTGAATTTCAAGTTCAAATGTGCAGCAAATTTAACCAAACCAATTTCAAAGTGAGGTAATCAAATTCGAACCATGACTTTGAGGCTAAGTCTCTCATTCAATTGTGAGTAGCTGAGATCTTTTCCGTGAAAACAAAAATTGAAGAAATGAGGAGAGGATTAGAGGGGAGGGTGACCCACTGGTCATAAGGCTTGCGGCTGAAGTCTACTCGGCTGCGCTCGGGCAACAGCGCGCCAGCTTCCGACGCCGGCGCCCGACCCGCCTCAGCACCAGGCCAGCTCCTTCTTGGGGGGGCGGAAGATCAGTGACCGAACAATAAAATGTGTAGCCCTGCCGTGCCCCGTTCTTCCCTTACGTGGTTCACCTTCGCCCCACACAACCGAAGCAAAAACGCTCCGAGCTCGCCTCTCCCTGCTCACCGACGTCCGAGCGATATAGGGCCCGTCGTGCCTGACAATCAACACAAGAAACCACCACCCTAAGGTGCTTATCATGCTAGTCCAAACCACTAGTTGTTTCATGCGTTGTCGTGGGAGAACTTCCCTGTGGAAGTTTTGGTGTTCTTAGGACCGAGCCGCTCCAAAATCTAAAATTCACGGGGATTAGCTCACCACCGTGTATGCCGAGCTATACACGTGTTCTACACCTTCCCACGGCCATCCCGGATCAAAAAGTATCAAAAATCGTCGAGTATAGGCTCTGGTGGTCTCGTTTTTTGTAAAACTCCCAAAAACGTGAATGCAAAGAAATGGATGTTTGAGCATCATTGTGTTTTGGGTTCATAAAAATTGGGACTTGTTTAAATTTTTGCACATGTGATGACACACATGAGTGTCCCACCATTCTACCCTAGGAGCAATTGAGTGTTGGGGAAGAAAGGTAATTTCAAACCCATGTGTAAGCTATCATGTGCAAGGGGGAATAAAAATTCAGAGTGTGAACTCAAATGGTTCAATTCAAATTTCAAATGAGGACAACAAATAGGAATGCAAACTGTTGTGCTCAAAGCCTCATTTGCAGCAGCCAAAACCAAAATCAGAGTTCATATTCGAATTCCTTAGGTCCAAATGAGTGGGTAGGCAAAGTTCCATGAATTTTGGAAATGATTTGCTACCCATTTTCAAATGGAATTTAAATTGCATAGGAATTCAAATTCAAATGTGAATTTGGATGAAACTTGTCCAAATCTTCAAATTCAGTTCGGATTAAAATTTCCCACAATTGAATGGAGTCAGTTTCCAACCTTGAGAAAAATTGAGGGGATAAAGGGGACAGTGCGGCCCACATGTCAATGAGCAGAAAAATGTTGACTTGCACCCTAAGCAACTCTTCTCTGTTCCCACTGAGCAACCGAATTTCTCTGTTCAGAAACGAATCAGCCGTGACTCTCCCCGGGCACCACCGCATGCAACCCTGAGGCCACCTCCTGCTGCTGTGGCGTGCTAGCGACCAGCTCCCGCCCTCATCCACTCACGGGGTGCTGTTTCCGCTCACAAACCGCCACACCGATGTTTCACGGCTCCCTTGCGCTGAACTGAGCACAGCTCACCGCCGCCTCGGACAACGATCGGGAACCCACCAAATTTGTGCCACAGAGCCCCGCCAAGCTGAAGGACGGCGTTGTAGAACCCTCAACTACCTCCTCGATGCCGAAGCAGAGCAAATTTTGGTTCCCTTTCCTCAGGCACGCTGTTCTTCGCGACGACCTAAAACCGCCGGTGATCGGGCGTACGTGGGCAGCTCGCCACAGCGGCTTTCATACCCGAGCAAGGGCACCTAAGGATGCCCCATGGATCCGTGCTGCTCATCCTCAACCCTCACATCGAGCCATGGACCACCGAGCGCCAATTTGAAGTTTTTCCTTCGGAGGGCGCAACCCGACCTCCCGGTATGAAATCAAGAAATTCTTCCTCTTTCTTCAATCTGTGGTCACGAAATTAGGCACAAAGGAGCTAGGCTATATGGCGGTGATCTTCTCTTTTCAAACCTAGCTTGAAGCCGACGAGAGGCGACGTATTTTGAAGTTTTCCGAGCGCAAAACCGGCATTACCATTCGGGCGCATGGTGAAAGCCGGGTAGCTGCTGTTTTCGTGCTTAGTTGAGCTTTCGCCGAGCTTCCCTAGCCCCCAAGGATGCTGTAAAGCCAAAAACCCGAGAGCTTGTCGAGCTAGGACCGCCGGGCGACGGCGCCGAACCTCTCCCGAGGCCGCCGCACGTCCCCGGCACATTTCCGGTCCCCTAGCGCCCACACCGAGCCCGCAACCAATTTCCCCGACCCCAAAAACCCCCGGGCGGTGAGTCTCTGGCCGGGAACGCATGGCCGTTGAGGCGCCGTCTCGGTCCGGCGAGGTGAGCGTGCGCGTGGGAAGAAAAGGTCGGGGGAAGAAGAAGGGTGGGGCTGGCCCACCGGTCCGTCAGTGAATTTTAAACCCGGATCGGATGTGGCTCAGGATCACGTGTGGCTCCGTGCGGGTAACCCTGTAGCCCGTGTGTTCTCGGTTTTCACTGGCTGAGATTTAAAACGTGGGCCCAAGTCCTTTTCAATAGCAAAACAATTCCAGTTTTACCTCAAACATAGGAAATTGATAACTTGGTGTAGGAAACTCCAAATTGAGTGATTCAAATTGGGTTGGATTCATTTTTCAAAGATTTATCCAAATATGAACCCCAATTTGTATGAAAGTCAATAATAAATTCTGGAAAATTCTTTTAAAAGTTTCTGAAAAAGAATTGTTGAGGGAGTTTGGTGAATCCAAAAGTCCTCAAATTTTGCCAGAATATTCTTTAGGATATTATTGAATTTTCAGCAAAATTTAATTTCAATTGGAGTTGATTTGTGTAGGAATTTTCAGAGTACAATCCGATGTGCTCAAAACTGTCCAGAAACTTTTCCAGAAAATAGTTTTCCTTTGTAAAATCAGCTCTGGGCAATCCTTAGCTCCAAAAATCATAGGAAAATTCAGACACGATCTATGAGCCATACTTGAAATGTTAGTTCACTTGATTTGGCATGAAAATGCACATTACTTCAGAATTAATTGCTTATAGAATTATTCTGGAGGAACTATTCAATGAAAAGTCCTGAATTTTGTACCAAAGTACTTTCATGTGACCAGTAACTCACATGTAAAGTTTCAGCTCAAGTTGAACTTTATATCTCCCTGTCCTTGTTCTCTATGCTTATGTATGTGGGAAAATACATAAGAGTATTGGAGGAATTTTAGAGAGCACATATTCTTTCCACATTAGCTGCAATTTGGCAAGCTAAATCTCTGGTTAGAATAGTACATGCTGTAAAAGTTTTGAAGTCATTGGAGTTCTTTATCTTCAGTTTCATTCAAATCCTTTCTGCTCACCTTATGTGTTCATTAGGAGAAACTTAGTTAGTATATAATCCAATTTCTAAGTAAGCTTTGGTTTTCTCTTATTTTCTTTCCGCAACAGAGGAAACCCATCATTCTTGGCACTTCCACACATTCCTATGTTCTTCACAAATTTAAATCTTTAATTATATAAATTGCATTATAAGAACATGTGCATATACATATCAATAGGATGACACGACCCCACTGGTCCTGTCGAGCCAGGATCACGCTGAGGGGTGCTGCGTTGCACAACACCGTATAACACACGTCAAAGGTACAAAGCGGAAGCGGAAGCTTTATTACATAAACAAGTTTATTAACATGTTTACATCAAAATAAGTTTAGTCCACACTCGCGGGCGTAGACTAAGCATCAAGTGCACGTTCAGCCCTCGAACGTTTCCTTGCTAGCACACTCGCACACTAACTCTGCGGCGTGCACGACTCCCACTCGACGGGGTTCCCCTCCTGGGGTTCCGTCTCCTCTTCGGGAGTCCCTTCCTCATAGAACCCTGCAAAAGCTTCAAACACAAGCAGTGAGCACGAAGGCTCAGCAAGTCTGACCCGTCTCACCTAAACATGAAACTTCTACATGAGGGTGATGGGTTGCATGAGGTAAAAATCATTTGCAAGGACTCGCCTAATTAGTAGAACCTTACTTTCAAGTTTTAGCAGCAGGTTGTGGAGAACTTTACGCTAAGGCACATGAGAGAGCCGCAATCAAACAAGAAACGCATTTCTCTCATGTACTTTGCCCAAAGTTGAAAAGAACTTTAGTTAGCACTAAGCTACAACATATCATTAACAATCAATATCCAACTTTCAATCAGCAACATTTTAACATGTAACTAGCCTGTTCTTTCTACGTCACGGTACAGTGAACAAGTGGTACTCACTGACCGCGAGGGACGGCGATTATAATCGATTTACACCTGCAGGGTTACCCGAACAACCCGTCACGTACGCCCGTACTCGATGTTGCCTACAACAACCATCACGGACGCCGTACGCGACTACCTTTCACCCGTTAGCCAAATATTGAACCGGTCCCATCGTCCCGAGCAAGAGGTCCCTGCACGCGCATCTCTGTGCCGCCAGCTGATTTACACCTCGAGCTCTCAACCTACCCTCTGAACGACGGGCAATGCCTCAATACCCAGCTACCCGAGTTACATCAGTTTCCCGGTTCCCATATAGCCGGTAGGTCTTCGGTACTGTTCTAGCTTGTTCAACAGGCCCGCACACGGCTCGGTCCTCAATCGACACAAGCGGAGCTACAGCACACAGGCCCCAAAGTCCTGCTGCCCTTACTCTCCGCTCGGTCTCATTTTCTTGCCATGTGTATCATGTGCTATCTCTACCCGAGCAATGTGCCTCTAGCCTATTCTCGCGAGTAGTTCCAACTACTCGACTTGTACCGAATCCTACTCTATCCTAGCAATGCAGTGGCTAACGGGGTTTGCAATCCTAAACCCCAACCCATGGTTTTCTTGGCTATGCAGTGGGGTTTCCAAACAAGACTCTGATGCACAACATAAAGAAAACAAGTATGTGCTCAAAACAATAAAAATTTATAAAATGGTTAATGCAAACCGGGGCTTGCCTTGCTGCTCTTGGTCGTAGGCTAGCTGTTCCTCCGGAGTAACGAAGTCTAGGACTTCGGGTTCCTCCTCGACCTTAGCGACTACATGATAAGAACAATGTATGTATTAATTAAATGCTTTTGTATTAACTTTGAAGTTGTGAAGTCTATAACCTTTACTAGATAGACCTAATGACTGTGAAACTTTTACTGTGGCTTGGTTACAACCTAAACAGAGACTTGGTCAAGTTTTAGTTGCAGCAAAGCTCATTTGAGCCCTCCACAAATAATTATGCCCTTGACCTTAATTAAAGGCTTTTAGGGTGTTCTAGGTATTTTCATGAAACAAACTATGACTTTCTGAAAACTAGATTTTCAGAGGGTTCTAATGGAATTGGTCTCACTTAATTTGGAAGTCTCTAACTAAAGATATGAGCTAAACAATTTCAGAGAAAATTCTGAAAATGTTTCTGAACATTTTCTATTTTCTCTGGAACAGTTTTACTAATCACACCATTAGGTGGACTAAATGAGCTCAAATGGATCTGAAATTTTTATGGTAGTTCAAGGATATTTTGGTGAACATCTCAGCAAAATTTCAGGATTTTCCTCCAAATGATTCTCCAGTTAAAATTCCTAACAGTTTAAACTTTAAGGAATTAATTCTGGAGAATTAAGGAATCTCATGAAGTGACACTTGATTTTCTGGAAAGTACTCAAAGAGCTGAATCCAGCAAAATTTGGTTCACTCAATTTGGAGCTTTCTAGCCAAAGTTATAAGGATTTGAAGTTTGAAGGAAATCTGAAAATCGGGGAAAAGTTTAAACTCGCGCGTGGGCCCAGGAGACACGCGTCGCACGCCGAAGCGACAGCACACCGCGGCCCACAAGGCTTTTGCGCGCCAGCACACCCGATCCCGGCCGCAGCCGGATCCCGATTCAAAATATCGGCCGCTGACAGCTGGGGTCCACCCCCTTCTTCAACCTCGCGACACCCGCGCTCCGCCGCCGAGGGACCTCGCCGGAGAGCTCGCCGCCGGCTGCTGTACAGCTTCAAACTTCTTGATTCTGGCCGCCCCTGCCTACTTTTACTTGGGGAACATGATCCGAGGGTCAGCTGCTCATGACAACGGCCGGAGCATGGTCGGCGACGAGCCGCCATATCGGAACGACTTCGGCCATGTCGGCTGATGCTCCTAGTGCCTCAGCTACTTGGGAAACCGGTCGGGGAGCATCAGTGGACCTCAGAGAAGGTCGACATGAACTCGGGGCAGCTCGGGGAAGGCCCGAAATAGGTCCTCACCGTGCGCCCGATACCCCCCGTGCGTTCCGCCATTAGTAGACCTTGAATTACGCCGGGCACAGAAGTTCTCCGGCCCAGAGTTGTGAAGGCAACTTGTGCGTCACCGTGTCTAGTTCGTGTGGGAGTGGCCTGAGGCCCTCTAATCCTTTCTAGAGCACGAATTAAACAGAATCGTACCCGAGGGTCGTTCTGCACACAGAAAGGGGAAAAGTGGAAATTCGCCGCCGGTGAGCAACCACTCGAGCTGTGGCTCGGGGATGAGCAGCACCGATCACTTGCACGCCCAAGGGTGCCTTGGCTCGGGCGTGACAACGCCCAGGTTGGGCTGTCCACGAGAGCCCGAGGTGCGGCGGTTTCCAGTTCCGAGTTTGATCTTTCGGCACAGCCGATATCACTCGGTTTCAATCGATTTCTATCAATGGGAAGGATGGAGGATGGTTGCTAGTACCTTGCTGGGACCTTGGAATGGAAAGAGGGAGCTGCGATCGGCTTGATCAAGCAGGAACTCGAGCGGCGGCGATGGCAGTGGGAAAAGCAGTCGCGCACGTCGGTAGCTCGGGGAAATGGTGACTGAGGCACGCCGGGGAGGGAATAAATAGCTCGGCCGGCTGGCCTCCGGCTTGGGGCACGCAGCAGGAGCTGGCGCCGGCCGGCCCCTTCGGTGGCGCGCGCGCACAACAGCCGGGAACCGACTGAACTGTGGTTCAGTCGGTTTGCTTTGAGGCTGAGGCTGACATGTGGGTCCCACTCCTCTTTTAACCTCTGAAATTTATTCCTAACAGCTGTGGTAAACAGTGAACCCTATTCTACCCTTGGCAACTCAAATTATTCACCCAAGAGCCATTTGAATTGATCAAAGTTCAAATGAGGTTTGGTTTGAATGAATTTCAGCACAAGTGCAGTTTGAAATTCAAATAAAGTTTGAATTTCTCCCCCTTAGCTCATGTCAAGATCAACTCCAAATGGAGTGAAAATTGGTGTGTGAGCTCACAAAAATGTGCTGAGCAAGAATATGCCTTCCACTTTTAAATTCAGTGGGTGAAAACAGTTTGAATTTGAATATGTTTTCAAACTGCCCCTTTCCTATCTACACCCAAGATGACCTCAAAAATGTTTTGAATTTGGGTGAAACTTGGCATGGACATCCTTGGCAAAGTGTAGGAGTTTTCATATGTCCAGCCCATCTATATCACATGTGGGAAGTACCACTTTTGCAATGTGTGAGTTTGTTCCCTAATGAGCATGTTGATAATTGTTACTTGCTCTTTATTTGTGTTCATCATTTTTCCTCAAATGAGGTGTGTGGTGTGGGGATGAACACTGCAAATGGGTGTCAAAAACTGAGGCCCTTACATTCCTCCCCCCTTAAAAGAATCTCGTCCCGAGATTATAAGGTGAAAATGAGAGAGAGGACGGTGGAAAAATTACCGGATATGCGACGTGAGAAAGTCGGGGTAGTTAGTGCGAAGGAATTCTTCGCTCTCCCATGTCGCTTCATCCATGGAGTGATTACTCCACAGAACCTTGTAGAACCACAACGTACGGTTGCGTGTGGTTCGGGCCTTTTCATCAATAATCTGCACCGGTTCCTCCCGATAGGTGAGATCCGGTTGCAGTTCTTCAATGTCTTCCAGCTGAACGGTAGTTGATAGCTTGAGACACTTCCTCAGCTGGGAAATGTGAAAGACGTCGTGCACACCGGAAAGTGCTTCTGGTAATCTTAGCCGGTATGCCACCGATCCACATCTTTCGGTAATCTGGAATGGACCGATGAATCGGGGTGCTAACTTTCCTCTCACCCCAAATCTGTTTACGCCCTTCATTGGAGACACTCGTAGATATACGTGGTCTCCAGCTTCGAATTGTAACGGACGCCTTCTCCGGTCCGCATACTGTTTCTGTCGGGATTGAGCGGCTTTTAGGTTCGCTTGAATTAATCGAACCTTTTCTTCCGCGTTGTTGACAAGATCAATCCCGAAGGTAACCCTCTCGCCAGACTCACACCAATTCAATGGTGTGCGGCATTTTCTCCCGTATAGCGCCTCGTAGGGCGCCATCTTGATGCTGGCTTGGTACCCATTGTTGTACGAGAACTCGGCTAACGGCAAGTGATCATCCCAGTTCTTGCCGTGGTCGATAGCGCAAGCTCGTAGCATGTCTTCTAAGATTTGATTTACCCGCTCCGTTTGCCCATCCGTCTGCGGGTGGTAGGCTGAACTACGGATCAGCTTCGTCCCCAAGGCAGCGTGGAGCTGCTCCCAAAAACGGGACACAAATAAAGTGCCCCGGTCCGATACGATAGTACGGGGTACGCCGTATAAGCATAGGATCCGTGAGATGTACAGTTCAGCGTACTTCTTGGCGTTGTAGTTGGTGTTGACCGGGATGAAATGGGCAACTTTGGTGAGCCGATCGACGATCACCCACACAGAATCATGTTTCTGTAAGGTGGTGGGTAAACCGACGACGAAATCCATGCTCACGTCCTCCCACTTCCAGGCAGGAATGCCCAGTGGTTGCAGCAGTCCCGGTTTCCGCATGTGGTCTGCCTTCACCCGTCGACATGTATCACACTCGGACACGTATTTTGCAGTCTCTCGCTTCATCCGTGTCCACCAAAACTTGCTTCTGAGTTCTTGATACATCTTGTTGCTGCCGGGGTGAATAGAAAACTTTGATAAGTGAGCCTCATCAAAGATTTTCTTCCGTAACTCCGGGTTTCGGGGTACGACGATCCGGTCCTTGAACCATAGGACGCCGTCTCCGTCCTTCCGGAAACATTTCAACTCCCCACTGTCTACACGTCTCCGCAAATGTGATATGCCCTTGTCATTCTTCTGGGCTGCCGCTATCTCTTCACGGATGGTGGGGATCAAAGCTAGGTTGTAGAGAGCTCCATGTGGAATCACATGTAGTGGTGGTTCGCTCTCTTCCAACGGTGTGATGGTCAGATTATTGACGTGTGACTTGCGGCTTAGCGCGTCTGCCACAACGTTTGCCTTGCCCGGATGATAATGGATCTCTATCTCGTAATCCTTTATCAGTTCTAACCATCTTCGTTGCCTCATGTTCAGCTCCTTCTGAGTGAATATGTACTTGAGGCTTTTGTGGTCGGTATATAAATGTACGAGGTTACCGAGTAGGTAGTGCCTCCACATTTTCAGTGCAAGTACCACGGCAGCGAGCTCCAAGTCGTGAGTTGGATAATTTTGCTCATGATTCCTAAGCTGCCGTGACCCATACGCGACCACCCTTCGGTCTTGCATCAACACACATCCGAGCCCAATGCCGGATGCATCGCAGTACACATCGAACGGTTTTGTTGTGTCTGGCTGCGCCAAAACCGGTGCTGATGTCAGGTGCTTGACTAAAGCCTTGAATGCTGCTTCACATGCTGGACTCCAAACATATTTGGTAGCCTTCTTCAGCAGCTCTGTCATTGGCTTGGCAATCTTCGAGAAGTTCGGAATGAACCTCCGATAATATCCCGCGAGTCCGAGGAAACTCCGTACCTCATGAACAGTTCTCGGGGATTTCCAATTCAGCACTTGCGTGATTTTGCTCGGGTCCACAGCGATACCCTCCGCTGAGATGATATGCCCGAGGAAAGGCACTTGCGATATCCAAAACTCGCATTTGCTGAACTTTGCGTATAACTTGTGATCCCGCAGCCGTTGCAAGACTATACGCAGATGTTTCTTGTGATCTTCCTCCGACTTGGAATATACCAGGATGTCGTCGATGAAGACCACGACAAACTTGTCCAGCTCCGGCATGAACACCGAGTTCATTAAGTACATGAAGTGAGCTGGAGCATTGGTGAGGCCAAAGGACATGACCAGGTACTCATAAAGTCTGTACCTTGTCGAAAAAGCTGTCTTTGGAATGTCCTCAGCCCTGATCTTAATCTGATGGTACCCGGATCTTAAATCCATCTTGGAAAAGACCTTTGCTTCGACCAACTGATCAAACAACATGTCGATCCGTGGCAACGGGTACTTGTTCTTGATGGTTACGGCATTTAATGGACGGTAGTCCACGCAAAGCCGCAACGTTTCATCCTTCTTTTTGACAAATAATGCCGAACAGCCCCATGGCGAGGAGCTCGGCCTAATAAAACCCTTCTCCAGAAGGTCCGTGAGCTGAGTCTTCAGTTCAGCCAACTCCTTGGGCGCCATCTTGTACGGCCTTCGGGATATTGGCATGGTTCCCGGTGCAAGTTCAATCTTGAACTCCACCTCTCTATCGGGTGGCATCCCCGGCAAATCATCCGGGAATACATCAGGGAATTCTCGGACCACTGGAATGTCTTCCAATCTGATGGTTGTGGCTTGATAGACACTTGGAAGTTTTATTTCTGGACTGTCCAGAAATAATGAGTGAGAACCGTGCACTCCTGAGTTTAAGTGCACGACTCGGAGGACGGTGTCTAAAACAGCGCCGTGGCGGTTTAACCACGACATCCCTAGGATGACATCGACCTTCTGTCCCTCTAAGATAATGAGAGACGTGGGGTACACTCTACCCGCTAAGCATAATGGTGCTTTGGAGACCATTACGCTTGCTGAAATCTTCCCACCCGGTGAACAAATTAAATATGGACTATCGGTGGGTAGTATTGGCAAGCTGTGTTTAGCAATGAAAGCTTGGCTAATAAAATTATGCGTGGCGCCTGAATCAAATAGTACTATAGCGGGATGCTGGTGGAGTTGGAACATACCCGCAAGGATTGGCTCGCCCTCCGGCACGTCCTCAATGGCAAGCTGGTGGACAGTACCGGGCCTAGGGTTTGCCCGCCGCGCATTAGTAGGGTTCCGGGGTTGATTCCTCCCCGGAAACTGTGGTACCACTCCGCCGCCTTGCCTCTCCGGGCAACTGCTCGCGAAGTGTCCTGGACGACCACACTTGTAACATGTGGCCGCTGCTGGTGGAGTACTTGGTGGACGAAAGCCCGGCATGCGTTGCGGAGGTGCAAACGCACGCGGCATCGCCCGCTGCTGCTGTTGTTGTTGCGGTGGTGCTGGCAGTGCCGGCCGGAATGCCGGTGAAGAATACGGCCGACCGCGGAACGGCATCGACCGCTGTGGTGGCTGCCAGCGCGGACCTGATGGTGGGCGATTCACCATCCGAAACTTCTGAGAAGGACCGCCTCCTTCTCCGCTGCTCTGCGGCGCGCTTCGCTTTCGCTCTGCCGCCGCCAACTCCTTGCCGGAGTCTTCCTGAACAATCGCAGCATCAATTATGTCGTTGAGGCTGCCGCGATTGAACATCGCCAGCTTGTCCTTCAGGAGCGGGTTAAGCCCCTGGTAAAAGTGGTCCCGCCGCTTCTCGTCCGTATCTGCGTGATACGACGCGTAGAGTGCGAGATCGTTGAACGCTCTGGAGTACTCCAGCGCGTTCCGGCTCCCTTGTTGCAGGTGTAGGAATTCCTGCGTCTTCCTCTTCATCAAACCGGGCGGTATATGATAGGCCCGGAAGGCCGTCCGGAACTCCGCCCAGGTCATCACTCGGTCGGTGGGTTGTGAAGCACAAAAGTTGGCCCACCACGCGCTCGCGGATCCTTGGAGCTGCTGGACCGCGAACTGAGTCTTGCGCTGCTCGCTGATTTGGAGCAGCCCGAACTTCATCTCTATGGCGCGGAGCCAGTTGTCCGCGTCAAGTGGTTCATCCGCCCTTGAGAATACAGGGGGATGAGTCGCCAGGAAGTCAGAGTAGGAGCTCTGTTGGCGCTCCTCACGATCTTGACGTCTCTCTGGGCGAGACGTATTCGCAATTAACGTTTGCAGCAGCTCTGTATGCTGCTGATGTGAACCCGCCATTGCCGCGACAATGTCGGCCAATGTAACCGTTGGCAGTGGCGGTGGCGGTGTTTGCTGTTGCTGTTGCTGCTGCTGTCCCGAGGAGTCCTCGGGAGGTGGTTGGGAGGTCTCTCCCCCTTGGCTAGTACCTCCAACATCGGGGTTGGCACGAGTACGCGTCATTCTGAAATTCAACACAGCAGCAATTAGCACATGTCTTACTCAAAATTCCATAAACAGGAGTAAGTATTGAAGCGACGCATGATTAACTTGCACAACATTCACATATATTGATAAAGCATAAACTTTATACAAGATACATTATTCTCGGATCTCCGAGAAGTCGTGCTCATGTCGTCACTACCTATACATACGCTACTGTCTATACGACATGTCACCGATTACAAAAGTTGGGTTACGCTACCCTAGCTGCCCTACTTGGCAACCGTAACCCCCTACTCGGAGTAGAACTCGACCTCCTGTGGGTCGTCCTCCTCCGGTACCTCTGCTGGTGGCTCAGGGTCTACCACCTCTTCTCCCATTCCAGGTTCTCCCATGGCTGGAAGACCCAAGACTACCGGTACGCCCAATACCGGGGGCACGAGGTCCTGCAATGCATGCACCTCGTCCATAGCCTGGTTGTAGTCCTCATCCCAGTCTTGTCCTTCCTCAATAGCGTCGTCCCGCTCTTGAGCAAGGTCCTCATTCTGCTGGGTTAGGGTCTGCACCAGCTCTTGCAACGCCGCAATGTCAACACGGCTCTTCTTCTTTGCCTTCTTCAGACGACGCAACTGATTGTGTTGTTCATTCAGTCGCTTGATCGTCGGAAGGAGCACATTGCGGAGTGCACTGTGAGCACTCTCAAAATGATCTCCACGGCTTGTGCTCTCCTTGAGCTTGGTGGCGAGATGCTCCGTATGAACAGCTTGGCTGTCCATCACAGCGTTTCCCGCCCTCATTTGGAGGCTGAGATTTGCCTCCGCGGGGTTGTACCTTGGGCAACTCGGGTTTGTTGCCTCTAGGTACCTCTCTTCCCACACATGCTGAGCTCGTCCCTCCACCGGAACGAGTGCGTATGGAGTTCCCTCCATAGCCTGTACGTGTAGTTGGCAGAAACGTGACATAGTGTCACGGGCTGCCACTTGCCACATCCCTTCCGGTTGTCTTCCTCTCACCGTGACGGTGAATGGCACCCAACCGGGTGGCGTAGGCCCTGCAGGAACCTCGACATGGATCGTCCACGTCTTGTTCCCCTCTTCGCCTTCTTCCTTGGCGAAGTATTGCGGCATCTGGTTGTACCCGAAATATTGGAGCATTAGCCACAATGCTCCCGGGTAGCCGCTATGGTCAGAGCAGTGGGAAACTACCCACCCGTTCTCCAACCGTTTATCTGCTGCCATCTGTAAAAATATATTTGAGAAATGTCAAATATTTATTTAAACAGTAAACCATTGAGTTATAACATAAGATATGTCATTGAACCCTTAACACTTGGAAACATAGTTCAAATTTTTAAACAAATTTGACTGCTGATCTGCTGTTCCCATGACAGCCCTGACCAGTTTCCATATCAATCTGATTTAGGCCAGGTTAAAAGCAAAACCAGTCCTGGAGCTCAACATCAAAGTTAAAGTTAACTTCAATAGCTTTCCAGAAAGTATTTGGTTGGCCTAAGATCTGCTCTGGTTCAAAAGTTATGAGATGTCAAAGTTAACAGAATTTCTGGGAACAATTGGACAGCACCTCCCTGCCTTAGGTACTGATTTGATCCAAGAATTCCAGTTAATTCTGTTCCTAATCTGACAAAACTTTCTGTTACAAAGTTGTAACCCATCTCATAAGCTTCCCAGAACCACCTCATTTTCTATTTTTGGATTTTTATGCAGGAAGTTATGCTTAATTTACAGAGAGTCTACAGAGAGTCTTTGCTCCGTCCTGTTTTCTGGACAGTTTCAACTCTACTGCATTTTTCGAGTGGTTAAGGGATGAAACACCTCTGGAACTCAACAGAAAAGTTGTAAAGCTCCTCCAAAGCTTTCCAGAAATGTATCATACGACCCCAACCTCGAAAGAACTCAACCTCTAACCTCTGATTAACTTCAGCCTTGATTTAGCTGAAAACAGAGTGCTCTGTCCTTAACATCCTATAAGTTGAAAATTTATTAACTTTGAATATCCTGTTCAAGGGAAGGAGTTACATCAAGTTTTACTACTTTGGATCAAAACCTTCAAGTTTTTAAATGAAGTTGTTCATTTAGTTGGGTGTGACGTCGAGGCGTCACCAGATTATGTCGATACTACGTCCTCACAAAGGAAAAACCTATACCGGATTTAGCCGGCTTCGTTAGTTCAGTGGCACTACTCGTCACTCGCACACGGATGCTACACGTCTACCGTTTCGTGGTAAGGCTACCTGCAGAAACTCAAACAATCATCAGACTCGGCTGCACACCGAGCCCGGAATCCATACAGTTTGTACACCCGGCCGTCATCACTCGCCCGGATGTTCTCAAGCCAAACACGCCTTGAGTTACGTGTTCACGTTTCAGACCACGTGACGGGGTCTCCCATGTTGCACCACGCACGCCAGGGACAGACGTTGCTCGAATACCCCAAACGACATGAAGAGTCGTAGAGGATATCAAAGCGGGTCGGGTTACCTGCCACCCGTGGGGCTCCACCCTTCAGCTTGTGCGCACTGGTGGACAGCGCTTACGTGCACCCCCCAAGACATGAACGTCCCGAGATGCACGATTTTCCGACATAACAAATAAGTTAATAAGCCACTTTCTATATACTAATAACATCCTTATACGGGCTACTAACTCGTTCCTCACTGGATTTTTGAAAAAGAAGACCTTTGTACTGTGTTAAACCTCAAGCGAGCTCTGATACCACGCTGACACGACCCCACTGGTCCTGTCGAGCCAGGATCACGCTGAGGGGTGCTGCGTTGCACAACACCGTATAACACACGTCAAAGGTACAAAGCGGAAGCGGAAGCTTTATTACATAAACAAGTTTATTAACATGTTTACATCAAAATAAGTTTAGTCCACACTCGCGGGCGTAGACTAAGCATCAAGTGCACGTTCAGCCCTCGAACGTGTCCTTGCTAGCACACTCGCACACTAACTCTGCGGCGTGCACGACTCCCACTCGACGGGGTTCCCCTCCTGGGGTTCCGTCTCCTCTTCGGGAGTCCCTTCCTCATAGAACCCTGCAAAAGCTTCAAACACAAGCAGTGAGCACGAAGGCTCAGCAAGTCTGACCCGTCTCACCTAAACATGAAACTTCTACATGAGGGTGATGGGTTGCATGAGGTAAAAATCATTTGCAAGGACTCGCCTAATTAGTAGAACCTTACTTTCAAGTTTTAGCAGCAGGTTGTGGAGAACTTTACGCTAAGGCACATGAGAGAGCCGCAATCAAACAAGAAACGCATTTCTCTCATGTACTTTGCCCAAAGTTGAAAAGAACTTTAGTTAGCACTAAGCTACAACATATCATTAACAATCAATATCCAACTTTCAATCAGCAACATTTTAACATGTAACTAGCCTGTTCTTTCTACGTCACGGTACAGTGAACAAGTGGTACTCACTGACCGCGAGGGACGGCGATTATAATCGATTTACACCTGCAGGGTTACCCGAACAACCCGTCACGTACGCCCGTACTCGATGTTGCCTACAACAACCATCACGGACGCCGTACGCGACTACCTTTCACCCGTTAGCCAAATATTGAACCGGTCCCATCGTCCCGAGCAAGAGGTCCCTGCACGCGCATCTCTGTGCCGCCAGCTGATTTACACCTCGAGCTCTCAACCTACCCTCTGAACGACGGGCAATGCCTCAATACCCAGCTACCCGAGTTACATCAGTTTCCCGGTTCCCATATAGCCGGTAGGTCTTCGGTACTGTTCTAGCTTGTTCAACAGGCCCGCACACGGCTCGGTCCTCAATCGACACAAGCGGAGCTACAGCACACAGGCCCCAAAGTCCTGCTGCCCTTACTCTCCGCTCGGTCTCATTTTCTTGCCATGTGTATCATGTGCTATCTCTACCCGAGCAATGTGCCTCTAGCCTATTCTCGCGAGTAGTTCCAACTACTCGACTTGTACCGAATCCTACTCTATCCTAGCAATGCAGTGGCTAACGGGGTTTGCAATCCTAAACCCCAACCCATGGTTTTCTTGGCTATGCAGTGGGGTTTCCAAACAAGACTCTGATGCACAACATAAAGAAAACAAGTATGTGCTCAAAACAATAAAAATTTATAAAATGGTTAATGCAAACCGGGGCTTGCCTTGCTGCTCTTGGTCGTAGGCTAGCTGTTCCTCCGGAGTAACGAAGTCTAGGACTTCGGGTTCCTCCTCGACCTTAGCGACTACATGATAAGAACAATGTATGTATTAATTAAATGCTTTTGTATTAACTTTGAAGTTGTGAAGTCTATAACCTTTACTAGATAGACCTAATGACTGTGAAACTTTTACTGTGGCTTGGTTACAACCTAAACAGAGACTTGGTCAAGTTTTAGTTGCAGCAAAGCTCATTTGAGCCCTCCACAAATAATTATGTCCTTGACCTTAATTAAAGGCTTTTAGGGTGTTCTAGGTATTTTCATGAAACAAACTATGTCTTTCTGAAAACTAGATTTTCAGAGGGTTCTAATGGAATTGGTCTCACTTAATTTGGAAGTCTCTAACTAAAGATATGAGCTAAACAATTTCAGAGAAAATTCTGAAAATGTTTCTGAACATTTTCTATTTTCTCTGGAACAGTTTTACTAATCACACCATTAGGTGGACTAAATGAGCTCAAATGGATCTGAAATTTTTATGGTAGTTCAAGGATATTTTGGTGAACATCTCAGCAAAATTTCAGGATTTTCCTCCAAATGATTCTCCAGTTAAAATTCCTAACAGTTTAAACTTTAAGGAATTAATTCTGGAGAATTAAGGAATCTCATGAAGTGACACTTGATTTTCTGGAAAGTACTCAAAGAGCTGAATCCAGCAAAATTTGGTTCACTCAATTTGGAGCTTTCTAGCCAAAGTTATAAGGATTTGAAGTTTGAAGGAAATCTGAAAATCGGGGAAAAGTTTAAACTCGCGCGTGGGCCCAGGAGACACGCGTCGCACGCCGAAGCGACAGCACACCGCGGCCCACAAGGCTTTTGCGCGCCAGCACACCCGATCCCGGCCGCAGCCGGATCCCGATTCAAAATATCGGCCGCTGACAGCTGGGGTCCACCCCCTTCTTCAACCTCGCGACACCCGCGCTCCGCCGCCGAGGGACCTCGCCGGAGAGCTCGCCGCCGGCTGCTGTACAGCTTCAAACTTCTTGATTCTGGCCGCCCCTGCCTACTTTTACTTGGGGAACATGATCCGAGGGTCAGCTGCTCATGACAACGGCCGGAGCATGGTCGGCGACGAGCCGCCATATCGGAACGACTTCGGCCATGTCGGCTGATGCTCCTAGTGCCTCAGCTACTTGGGAAACCGGTCGGGGAGCATCAGTGGACCTCAGAGAAGGTCGACATGAACTCGGGGCAGCTCGGGGAAGGCCCGAAATAGGTCCTCACCGTGCGCCCGATACCCCCCGTGCGTTCCGCCATTAGTAGACCTTGAATTACGCCGGGCACAGAAGTTCTCCGGCCCAGAGTTGTGAAGGCAACTTGTGCGTCACCGTGTCTAGTTCGTGTGGGAGTGGCCTGAGGCCCTCTAATCCTTTCTAGAGCACGAATTAAACAGAATCGTACCCGAGGGTCGTTCTGCACACAGAAAGGGGAAAAGTGGAAATTCGCCGCCGGTGAGCAACCACTCGAGCTGTGGCTCGGGGATGAGCAGCACCGATCACTTGCGCGCCCAAGGGTGCCTTGGCTCGGGCGTGACAACGCCCAGGTTGGGCTGTCCACGAGAGCCCGAGGTGCGGCGGTTTCCAGTTCCGAGTTTGATCTTTCGGCACAGCCGATATCACTCGGTTTCAATCGATTTCTATCAATGGGAAGGATGGAGGATGGTTGCTAGTACCTTGCTGGGACCTTGGAATGGAAAGAGGGAGCTGCGATCGGCTTGATCAAGCAGGAACTCGAGCGGCGGCGATGGCAGTGGGAAAAGCAGTCGCGCACGTCGGTAGCTCGGGGAAATGGTGACTGAGGCACGCCGGGGAGGGAATAAATAGCTCGGCCGGCTGGCCTCCGGCTTGGGGCACGCAGCAGGAGCTGGCGCCGGCCGGCCCCTTCGGTGGCGCGCGCGCACAACAGCCGGGAACCGACTGAACTGTGGTTCAGTCGGTTTGCTTTGAGGCTGAGGCTGACATGTGGGTCCCACTCCTCTTTTAACCTCTGAAATTTATTCCTAACAGCTGTGGTAAACAGTGAACCCTATTCTACCCTTGGCAACTCAAATTATTCACCCAAGAGCCATTTGAATTGATCAAAGTTCAAATGAGGTTTGGTTTGAATGAATTTCAGCACAAGTGCAGTTTGAAATTCAAATAAAGTTTGAATTTCTCCCCCTTAGCTCATGTCAAGATCAACTCCAAATGGAGTGAAAATTGGTGTGTGAGCTCACAAAAATGTGCTGAGCAAGAATATGCCTTCCACTTTTAAATTCAGTGGGTGAAAACAGTTTGAATTTGAATATGTTTTCAAACTGCCCCTTTCCTATCTACACCCAAGATGACCTCAAAAATGTTTTGAATTTGGGTGAAACTTGGCATGGACATCCTTGGCAAAGTGTAGGAGTTTTCATATGTCCAGCCCATCTATATCACATGTGGGAAGTACCACTTTTGCAATGTGTGAGTTTGTTCCCTAATGAGCATGTTGATAATTGTTACTTGCTCTTTATTTGTGTTCATCATTTTTCCTCAAATGAGGTGTGTGGTGTGGGGATGAACACTGCAAATGGGTGTCAAAAACTGAGGCCCTTACATAGGACTTACAACGGAGGCAATCAATGGAGAAGTTCGACGGAGTGATTCCACTGAAGGGGATCAGTTGATCAAGCCTCAAGGGAGACATGACTCTAACTGAATTATATTCTGTTAGACCCTGCAAAACAGGCAAGCCCCAGTTTGCATTTAACCACCACTAAGTTTTTACTTTGTATACAATACGTCGGTTAGGATGAATTGTGCATTAAGTCTAGATGTTTGATACTACTCTTGCATGACCAGAAAACCTATGGAGTATTTGGGTAGATGTCCTTCCTCCGTGTAGAAACTGCCATGCTTAAGTAGGACTCGGTAGAAGTCGAGTGGTTGGATACTACTCGCGAGTATTGGAAATTGGGAGCACAAGAGGATTGGTTCAATAAGATGTTAGTAAGTTGAAATGAGACCGGGCAGTGTGTAGCGGCAACAGGACATGGGGGCATGGGTGCTTAGACCTGTCCGTGTCGGTTGAGGACCGATCCGTGTCCGGCCCACTCTGATCAAGTTTGAGCCTACCGAAGGCATATCGGATATATGGGACCCGATAAACCGATGTAACCTATACCTCTGGGCGTCGAGGCATAACGCACCGATTTATAGGTGTAGGCTGAGGGCAGCAAGGTGGAAATCTGCTAAAGGGCATAGAGAGATGTTCTGTGTAGGGAACCTCCTGCTCGTTTCGGTGCGACTGGTTCAACGTTTGGGCTGTTTGGTGAAAGGTTGTCCCGTACGACATCAGTGGAGCGTGCTGTACAGCTCCGAGTGTGGGTGTACGTGACGTGCTATTCGGGTATCCCAGCAGGTGTATATCGAGTCGATTCACCATCCCTCATAGTTATGAGTACCACTTGGTCACTGAGTCATGACGTAGAGGTAACTTGCACAGAAATAAGAATAAATCACTATTGTTTGATGTTGATACTAGTAATGTAATGTTATCTCTTGTGAATAGGTTAGTGCAAATTCGATTCATTTCCACCATCAGCAAGTTACATCGGGAGAAAGCGTTTCTTGTTTGATTGTGGACTCCCGATGTGAGGTGCCCAAGGTTATGCTTAAATTGCTTCTAATAACACTTGAAAGTAAGGATTCACATTTAGGCGAGTTTATTATGCATTATGCCATCCTACTTTATGTTCATAACCTCATGTAGAGTTTCATGATTAGGGCCGACGGTTAAGTCTTGCTGAGCGTTATGGTGACGGATACAATACGAGTTGTTTTGAAGGTAATAACACTACACTGCTGAGTGCGGTTGTCCGATGAGACTCGGAACTCTCCGAGTGGTAAACTCATGGAAACCCCTGCCGCTGCTACTACGATCGTGTTGCTAGTGAGAAGGGTCTGCAGGCTGGACGTCTTCTCTGTTGCTTAGCATAGATATGAGACGTGAGTTGTATTAGTCTTCCGCTGTAGATTATTTTGAGAAGTATTTATAAAATTAAAACTTTGTAAGCTTCCGCTTGTTTTATAGAATATGATGCTTTATTATGTGTGCTGTTGGGTGCCGCATCGCACGGCACCACCCAATGCGATTCCCGGGTGAGAGGCACGGCCCCGTGACACGGGTGCCGGGTGGGGCCCTCTCATTTATCATGTCGCCGCCGATATAGGGCCTAGGTCGACGGTGAACACCTAGTTCCGGTCGTTTTCATGGTGAGCTAGCACCATGTCCGTGCTCAGCAGTTCACCACGGAGCTGTAGGGCCAAGAATTACTCGATATGAGCCTCGATAGGGGCCGGGCAACGTCGCCGGAGTTGATCCGTAGCGGCGGCTCGTCGCCGATGGGTTCCCGGTCGCCTAGAGACCTGGCTGACCCCGGGTATGAGTTCCTCGGCTCCAAAAAGGTAGAGGCGGCGACGTGTGGCCCTTAAGGAGGTGGTGAAATCCCTTCCAGCCGACCTCGCCGGAGATCTCCACCACTAAGCTCAGGCGTGCGCCGGGAAGAAGAAGGCGTGGGGTGGGGCCCGCACGCAGAGTTTAAACATTCCTGGGATTTTCCAGTTTGGGTTCAAACTTCAACTAGCTATAACTTTTGCTAGGAAGCTCCAAATTTAGTGAATTAAATTTTGATGAATTCAGCTTTTTGAGTACATTCCAGAAAAACAAATTTCAGCTCATGAAACTTATTAGTTTTCCAAAATTAATTCCCTAAACTTTAAGCTGTTGGGAATTTTATCTGGAGAATTCCATTGTGAAAAATTCTGAAATTTGGCTGGGATGTTCATTTGAAAATCCTTGAGTCACAGGAAAAACTTCAGACCCATCCAAGTTCATTTATTCCCCCTAATTGTGTGATTAAGTGAACTGCCCTGAGAAAATAGAAAAAATATACAGAAACATTTTTCAGATTTTCCCAAATCTTGTTTACGGCATAACTTCACCTAGGATGCTTCAAATGACATGAAACGAATTCCGTTAGAAGCATCTCAAATTCTAGTTCCAGAAAGTAATGGTTGGGGCCATGAAAGTCCCTGGAAATCTTTAGGGGCTCTAGTAATGATCAATTGGGTTTTTATTTTTACAAAGCTCAAATGAATTTTGTTTCAAATGAAACTTGGTCAAGTATCTGATTAGGATCCTACCAAGCCACCATAAAACTTTCAGAGCCAAGGGAGAGGGCTAACTAAATTTATGGTCTTTACATAGTCAATTGGACACTTTGTAGTATATTGCTTACATGTAGTCGCTGAAGGCGAAGAAACTCCGGAAGTGCTGGACTTTCTTCTTCCGGACGAAGCACTAACCTCTGACCAGCAGAAACAAGGCAAGCCCCGGTTTGCATTAACCAATTTTACAAAGTCTTGCTTTATGTATACTTAGTATGAGGTATGTATGTGCATTAGGTGTAGGATGGATGAAACCCAAGTGCATAGCCAGATTATTTCCACAAGAGTGAGGGTAGTGTGTAAGTCCTCAAGTAGTATACGCTGTGCTTAATGTTCATAGAACTTCGGTACAAGTCGAGTAGTTGGAATCTACTCATGAGTTTAGGATTTGGGACACATGGGATTGGTTTGAGTGATGTGAGATCACTTTAGAAAGAAAATGAGACTAGGCAGGGATAGGGCGCAGCAAGAGGAAGTCTTGTGGCTGCAGCCCTGTCTGTCGATTGAGGACCGATCCATGTGCGGCCCACGCTGATCAAGTTTGAATGTAACTAAGGCATATCGGATATATGGGCCCCGATAAACCGATGTAACCTATACCTCCGCGAGTCGAGGCATAACGCACCAATTTATACATGTAGGTTGAGGGCAGCATGGTCGAAATCCGCTACCGGGCATAGAGAGATGCTCCGTGAGAGAACCTCCTGTCCGTTTGGGTGCAACCGGTTCGACGTTTGGGCTTTTTGGTGAAAGGTTGTTCCGTACGACATCGAGTGAGCGTGTTGCGCGGCTCCACCGGTAGGCATACATGACGTGCTCTTCGGGTATCCCTGCAGGTGTATATCGAGTCGATTTGCCGTCCCTCGCGGTGATGAGTACCACTTGGTCACTGAGTCGCGACATAGGTTAATATATGAAATGATATGATTCAATATTGCTGTTATGATGAAATTGTATTGCTACATGTGTGCCACCAAATATTGCTCACTAAATTTCATATTTCAGGAACTGTTAACTTGTGGCTAAAAGATGAATTAAGGATGAACCGGTAGGCGTGTCCTTTGCTGCAATGTGCCCTCCTATGTTTGTATAACCTGCATGTAGAGTTTCATGTGTAGGTGAGTCGGTTAAGTCTTGTTGAGCCATCGTGCTCATGGTTTCTGCTATGAGTGTTTTTCAGGTGAGGACAACCCCACGGACTCGGGTTACGAGTCCACCGGCGAGGGCTACCCTCCGTCGGGGACCACGGCTGGGTGGGAGCCGTACACGCCATGCTGAGCTGAGGAGTGCAGCTAGTGTGGGTTGTCCACAGGGCTGGGCAACCGACTTTTGCTAGATACATGGGTGTGAGTTGTATAAGCTTAGCTTCCGCTGTTGTAATTTCAATACTTAGTTTGTAACTGAAGTCTTGTACTATTTTGTACATATTCAGTTGGTTTTCTATGTAATGCAATGTTTCCTTATGATGTGTGCTGTCGGGTGTCGCAACGTGCGGCACCACCCTCTGAGATCCTAGATAGCGGATTCCGGTCCGCCACAACATAGGGGCCTAGGTGCTATAGACCTGTCCGTGTCGGTCAAGGACCGATCCGTATGCGGCCCTGTGGAGCAAGTTTGAGTTGTGTATCGGACTCATGCTGGCTATATGGGACCCAATAAACCGATGTACCTCGGGAAGCTTGCGTTGAGCCTTTTCGGGTTGCCTCAGGCGAGACGGCCGGTGTGCAGTATGTGGGTAACATTCTCATGACATCTCATGTCGGTAGGTGCACCATGAGAGTGGCTACTGTATGGGGTGATTTGATCGATTCAACGTGGGTGAAACAGGGGAAAGGCTGCCATGTACGACGTCAGTGATGGTTGCTGTAGGCAACGTCGAGTACGGGCGTACGTGTCGTGTAGTCCGGGTGTTATTGAGTTGAATCACCGTCGCTCACGGAAAAGGACCGAGCATACTTGTTCTCACAGTCGTGACGTAGGAAGAACTTGCATGAAAAAGGAACTAATCACATTGGTTTGAAGTTCATACTATATTTGTGATGTATCGTTGATGAATAGTTAGAGCAAACTCGATTCATTTCCACCGTGAGCAAATTACATCAGGGGAAAGCGTTTCTTGTTTGATTGTGGACTCCCGATGTGGCGTGCCCAAGGTTACTATTAATTTGCAGCAAATAATACTTGAAATTAAGGATTCAGTTTTAGGCGAGTTATTATGCATTATGGTATCCTACTTTATGTCCATATCCTCATGTAGAGTTTCATGACTAGGGTGACGGTTAAGTCTTGCTGAGCGTTATGCTCACGGATGCTATCCGAGTTGTTTTGCAGGTATTTACTTCATGCTTATGAGAAGAGATGCCGACGAGACTCGGAAACCTCCGAGTGGTTACTCAAGAGCATCCTCGCCGCTGCGGTTTGTTCTTCGTGTTGCTCGTAAGAAACTTCCGCGGGTTGGACTGTTTCTTTGTTGCTATGTTAGAAATGAGTTGTGAGAGTAATAGTCTTCCGCTGTAGCTCATTTTGAGATAAGTATTTGTAAAATACTCTTGTACATTTCTGCAAATGATTTATGTAATATGACGTGTTTCCTCGACCCGTGAGCTGTTGGGTGCCGCATATCACGGCACCACCCGACGCGGTCCTCGGGCAAGCGGCACGGCCCCGTGAGTGATCGGGTTCGGGCCCCCCACAGCGTGGTATCAGAGCTGCGTTGGGAATAGCGCACGGATTGAGGATCATGTTACAATAAGAACTTAGGATACAGTGAGATAACGGTACTAGGGCCACATAAGGACTACTATATTAGCATATTATGAAGGTGGCAACCTAACATATTTGCTGTCGGAAAATCGTGCATCTCGGGACGTTCTATGTCTTGGGGGTGCATGTAAGCGCTGTACACCAGTGCGCACAAGCTGAAGGGTGGAGCATCACGGGTGGCAGGTAACCCGGACCGCTTTAGTATCCTCTACAACTCTTCATGTCGTTTGGGGTATTCGAGCAATGCCCTTCCCTGGCATGCTACGGGCAAGTATGGGAGACCCTGTCACGTGGTTAGTAACGTGAACACGTCTCTCAAGGTGTGTTTGGCTTGAGAACACCCGTGCGAGTGATGACGGACGGGTGTATGAACTGTATTGGGACCGGGTTCGATGTGCAGCCGAACCTGATGATTGAGTGTGTTTTATGTAGGTACTAACAATGAAAATCATAGTACGTGTAGAACACGTTTGTGACCGTCTTAGTGCCACCTAAGAATACGTATGTGCCAGTGTAATCCGGTTAGGTTTTTCTTTTGTGAGGTAACGTAGTACCGTCATATTTGTTACAGTGCATCGCCAGTACACTTGATAGTCTTCTTTCCTACGAAGAAATCATTCATGACTAACTTTCAAACTAAAAATGGATGTTGGAAAGCACATATTAGTTACTGTGGAATTTGACAGAGCATAACTCTGAGTAGATTGACCCAATGTAGGTGTATGATACAGTTATGGAAAGTTTTTTAAGTGCTCTACGACTTTTCTGTAGAACTCCAGAGAAAAATCAGAGGCCAAACTGGTTCAATGTCCAGTTGAATGCAAACTGTTCAGAAAAGTGAACAGCTGCAACCTTCTCTGGATGTTTCTGTAAATTAGCCATAACTTTCTGCAGAAAAATTTCTAAGGGTCATATGATACACCGTTGGAAAGGTTATGAAATTTTCAACGATTTTGTAGTTTGTAGTTTATTCAGAATTTTACTGCATTTTTATGTAAAACTGTGATGAAAATAGCCACATATAGAGGAGATGCTGGCAAATTTTATCTAGAGATTCTGTCAACTTTGAGTAATCATAACTTTTGATCCAGAAATGTTCTAGGGGCATATGAGTACTCGTTGTAAATATACTGAAGTTAACTTTAACTTTGATATTCAATTTGAGTTAAGAAAATGCTGGTAACCGGATCAAAATTTGGGTTAAGTACAGAAAGGTCTGTTCTGTACAGAATAGGGGACTGATTAGGTTTGCTTTAGGAACATGTGTAAACATGAAATTTTGTTATTCTTTCATAAAGTTTTAGCATGTTCATGTTTTATATACTTTCACATACTGCTGAGATCAAGTTTTGACTCCCCTCAAAATTATCTTTTTGCAGTATGGTGCATATTCGTTCTCCGAGTAGGGCTGAAGGTTCTCGCCGAGACGGCGATGACTCGACTCCACCACGGGCACCGCCATCAACGGTATGGGCGGATGTCATGGCTCAGATGGTCGAGTCAAGTAAAGAGAACAAAAGACTACTCCAAGCCTTGGTACAACAGGGCTTACTCCAACGTACACAACAGGTCGTTCCACCTCGGAACGCCTATTTGAACTTCTTAGCGACACAACCGCCAATTTTCATGGAAGCCAATGAGCCAGTGGAAGCTGATCAGTGGCTTCGGGTTATGGAGTCCAAGTTTGGAATGTTCGAGTGTGATGAGTATCAGAAGACATTATTTGCAGCTCAACAGCTCTATGGAGCCGCCGAAAATTGGTCGTTCGCTTATCTCGCCACCATTCCGGAAGGCCATCAAGTGGAATGGATGGAATTTCATGAAGCATTCCGTGCTCGTCACATTCCTATGGGTTTTATCAAGGACCAGCAGCAGGAATTCAAGAACTTGAAGCAGGGGGACATGAGTGTCATCGATTATGTCAAACGGTTTAACCATTTGGCACAATATGCTCCTGACTATGCGACGAGCGAAGCTGCAAGGTGTGACTACTTTTTCCATGGCCTGAGTGCCATATTAAAAGATAAGTTGGCTTTGTTCAATCAAGGCAATTACACCGAGCTGATCAGTGCTGCCCTGCTGCAAGAACAAGAGACACTTGTGTGTCAAGTAGAGAAGAGGGACCGAGATGATGTGCAAGAAGACACACCAGTTGTTCCTCGTAAATACGGTGTGGTGTATCACACACCATCTGATGAACTATGGCAAGCACCAGTAAGATCAACTCAGTACAGATTTCCTGCTCAAGAATCACGTCTTGAAGCACCACCATTGCCGCAGCAACGAATGATACCTGGTACATCATTGCTGCAACCAAGTACATCAACTTATCAAGCACAAGTCAACGAAGAACCGGGGAAACATCCGTGTTCTTATTGCCACCGTTTTGGGCATTTTATGCGAGAATGCCAGGAGAAGTTGTTGAACAGCAGACAACCATCATTATCAGGTAGTATGCTGCCACCTGCTCAAGTCAATATAACAGCATTGCGATCCGGTAGTGTGCAACATCTTGCTATTGAGGATGTCTCAGAAGGAGCACCGGTGTTAGCGGGCATGTTCACTATGAATGACGTACCGGTGCTCATACTTTTTTATTCCGGTGCAACACACAATTTTATCAGCAAAACATGCGTGGATCAGCACCAATTATCCACCAATACTCCCACAACGAGTTATCTTATACGTTCACCGGGAGGGAATATCTCTGCTAACCAGATTGTGTCCTGAGCAGCTTTGTGTTTGGGAGGAAAAATATACCCAACATCGCTGATTATGTTGGATGGGCGGAAGATAGACATAATATTGGGAATGTCTTGGTTAAATCATCACGGTACCGTTCTCAATATTGGTAACCGGACTGTCCAGATTGACTCGCCGATTCATGGACAGCACATGATGTTCTTAGACAGCGAAGACCTAGATATGGTAGAGGCCTACCACACGGAAGCGCTTAAACTTGAAGATATTCCGGTGGTACGTGATTACCCCGACGTGTTTCCCGATGATTTACCGGGCATGCCGCCCGAACGGGACGTCGAGTTCAAGATTGAACTGGCGTCGGGAACAACGCCTATCTCACAAAGGCCTTACAAGATGGCACCTAACAAGCTAGCGGAGTCGAAGGAGCAACTAAATGAACTCATGAGCAAGGGTTTCATACGACCAACTTCTTTACCTTGGGGTTGCTCTGCGCTGTTCGTTAATAAGAAGGACGAAACACTGCAGCTATGTGTTGATTATCGTCCTCTAAATGCTGTCACAATAAAGAACAAGTATCCTTTGCCCCGCATCGACATATTATTCGGTCAACTTGTGGGTGCAAAGGTATTTTCGAAGATGGATCTTCGGTCGGGATATCATCAAATCAAAATCCGACCGGAGGACATACTGAAGACAGCTTTCTCGACGAGATACGGACTCTATGAGTACCTCATCATGTCATTTGGGTTAACCAACGCTCTGACACACTTCATGTACTTGATGAATTCAGTGTTCATGCCGGAGTTAGACAAGTTCATTGTGGTATTCATCGACGAAATATTGGTTTACTCCAAATCTGAAGAAGAGCACGCTGAACATTTGCATAGTGTGCTACAATGGTTGAGGGAGCACCAATTATACACCAAGTTCAGCAAGTGCGAGTTCTGGATTGATCAAGTGCCTTTCCTAGGCCATATTATTTCAGCAGAGGGCATTGCCGTTGACCCCAGCAAAATTGAACAAGTGCTGAAGTGGGAAGCTCCCAAATCAGACCACGAGGTCCAAAGTTTCCTAGGTTTAGCAGAGTATTATCGGAGGTTCATTCCTAGCTTCTCAAAAATTGCTAAACCAATGACGGAGCTGCTGAAGAAGGGCACTAAATACATGTGGAATGCAGGATGTGAAGCCGCATTCAAAACTCTGGTGAAACATCTCACAACAGCTTCAGTTCTAGCTCAGCCGGACACGGCTAAGCCATTTGATGTATATTGTGATGCATCCGGCATCGGTCTCGGCTGTGTTCTGATGCAAGAAGGGTGTATAGTCGCCTACGGGTCTCGTCAACTGCGAAACCACGAGCAGCATTATCCAACTCACGATCTCGAGCTTGCTGCTGTGGTGTTGGTGTTAAAGATGTGGAGGCATTGTTTACTTGGTGATCTTGTCCACCTCTACACCGACCATAAAAGCTTGAAGTACATCTTCACGTAGAAGGAGCTGAATATGAGACAATGGAGATGGTTGGATCTCATAAAAGATTATGAAATCGAGATCCACTACAATCCGGAAAATGCAAACATGGTTACTGGTGCGCTTAGTCGGAAAGTCCACATTCAAAACTTGGCGATTGCTGAGTTGGAAGATGAAGAACCGAGTCTCCATGTCATTCCGTATGGAGCACTTTATAATATTGCTCTCGTTCCAACAATTCGTGAAGAGATTGTTGAGGCTCAAAGAAGATATATGGGTATGTCTCACATACGGAGAAGACTAGACAACGGAGAAGTGAAGTGTTTCCGGAAGAATAATGATGGTACAATATGGTTTAACGACCATATAGTGGTACCGCGTAATATGAAACTCCGGAAGAAGATATTGGACGAAGCCCACCTGCCGAAGTTTTCCATTCATCCCGGCAGTAACAAGATGTACCAAGATTTAAAACAGAAATTTTGGTGGACGCGGATGAAGAGGGAAATTGCTAAATACGTATCCGAATGTGATACGTGTAGACGGGTCAAGGCTGATCACATGCGGAAAGACGGACCGCTACAACCACTAAAGGTACCGTTATGGAAATGCGAGGGTGTGAGTATGGATTTCATCGTCGGATTACCACTCACATCCCGGAAGCATGACTCGATATGGGTGATCGTCGACTAGTTGATGAAATCAGCTCATTTCATACCGGCGAACAGTCATTATCGAGCAAGGCAATATGCGGAGTTATACATATCAAGAATTATATGCTCGCATGGTGTTCTGAAGACTACCGTTTCAGATCGAGGTGCGCTGTTTGTTGCTCGTTTTTTGGAGCAGCTGCACGCCTCGTTGGGCACCAAGCTGATTAGAAGCTCTGCATATCACCCTCAGACTGATGGACAAACAGAGAGGGTGAACTAGGTGCTGGAAGATATGTTGAGAGCGTGTGTCATCCACCACGGTAAGAATTGCGATGATCACTCACCGTTGGCGGAGTTTTCATACAACAACGGGTATCAAGCGAGTATTAAAATGGCACCGTATGAAGCTCTCTAAGGCTGTAAATGTCGCACACCGCTAAATTGGTGTGAGTCCGGCGAAAGAGTTCTGTTCGGGGTTGATCTTGTCAACGAAGCCGAAGACCGAGTTCGGTTGATACAAGAAAATTTGAAGGCTGCACAATCCCGACAGAAGAGCTACGCTGATAAAAGGTGTAGGCCATTGAAGATTGATGTCAGAGAGCACGTTTACCTTTGTGTATCTCCGATGAAGGGAATTCACCGGTTCAGTGTAAAGGGGAAACTCGCTCCCCGCTTTATAGGTCCTTTTGCTATCACGAAGAAGTGTGGACCCGTAGCCTACCGGCTGGAATTACCGGCAAGCCTTGCGGGTGTCCATGATGTGTTTCATGTGTCACAGCTGCGGAAGTGTCTCAAATTTACCGCCGCTGTCCGCACCGAAGAAATCGACAAATTGAAACCGGATCTTACCTACACCGAGCGACCGGTTCAGATTATGGATGAAAAGACCCGGGTAACCCAGAACCGGACGATCAAATTTTACAAGGTGCTGTGGAGTAATCATACCGCGGAAGAGGCGACGCGGGAAAGTGAAGATTACCTCCGCAGCAACAATCCGGAACTTTTGGCTTTATACAGTTTGTAATTACCTCTCCCTTCTTGTTCTTCTTTTGTAATCTCGGGACGAGATTCTTTTAAGGGGGGAGGAATGTAATCCCAAAAATATATATGAATAAAACCGATGTTTGAATTCATATGTGTGGCAAATTCATGAAAAATGGAACTTGCTAAAACTTTTCTTCATGCAAAGTGCTACGTGGATGTTCATCCAAAATGAGGCTCACATTTTTATTTGAAAGTGTTGAACCAATAAGGACTTAAATACCCCTTTGCATGAAGGATCAAAAATCAGATTTCAAATTCAAAGTTCACACAAATTGCGGCCAAAAACTTTGAATACTCATGCAGCCTATACTTTGGAATTTGAAGCAATTTAGTGTGGCAAACTTGTCATTTGAGGGTGGACTTAAAAATGAACTAAATAGAGGCATTTCCAAATTCAAACCGAATTCAAATTTGCTATGCAAATTCAAACTAAATTCGGGTAATTTGAATTCTAGCCCACCTTTGAAATTCAGAACTTTGGCATTGGATTTAGATTGACTTGAGGAGATCTTTTGGGGAGGAATTGGGTGGAGCCCACATGTCATTGAGCTGAAAATTTAGACTTGCACACAAAGCAACCGAGTTCTCTACCTCTGTTTCACTCGAACCCACTGAAGCTCCACAGTGCGCCATCGATTGCAAAAACCGAGCCACGTCCCTGTTGATTCAACCACGCTGGCGAGCAGCTCGTGGGTTGCCTCAGCTTCTGGCATGATCGTTCCACTCATCAAGTGCAAAACTGTGGCTTCGTTTCCTCCTCGCACTGAAAACAGCCGAGCACACCTCCGCCTCCTCGGAGCTCAACCGGGAACCGGCAAAGACTCGCGCCCCCTACACTTTGAGCTTCTAGAAAGCACCACGGACCCATTTCCCACTTCCTCGTCGCCAAAACCGCCGAGCTCCGACCTCCCTTGCCCTAGAACATCTTCATCCGCGGCGACCTAGAGTGAACCAGCGGTCGGCTTCACGTGGACAGCCCTCCACAGAGGTTGTCACGCCCGAGCAAGTACGGCCACGAGAGTGCACTACTGTGGTGTTGATCCACGTGGACAGACCTCCACTGCGGCAGCAGGTTTCGCAGTGGCCGTGCTGGAATCGGTGACCTCCTTACCCATGTGACCAGCATCCAGAGCCGGGCACGATGCGGCTGGGGTGTCAAGCGCCCGATCGGAACCGTTTGTGGGAAGGACGGCGTCCAGACCAGGACACGGACGGGGGTTCATGGAGCGGAGGGAGAGGCTTGGCGTGGATGCGGAGTCGGGCGTGGCCGTGGCACTGATCTACGAGACGGGGGCTGCCGATCCGACCATTTTTCCTGATGGCGTCAGCGGCGCGTAGCCCGCGCAGGTAGACGGCTGGGGGTGG
This sequence comes from Neostapfia colusana, assembly GCA_030760725.1. Taxonomy (NCBI): domain Eukaryota; kingdom Viridiplantae; phylum Streptophyta; class Magnoliopsida; order Poales; family Poaceae; genus Neostapfia; species Neostapfia colusana. The sequence continues at coordinate 31,851,235 of JASWHV010000009.1, read as the reverse complement.
TCGGTGGTCGGGATTGGGCGACGGCGGCACTCGCAACCCTATAGCGGCGGCGGTGGCGAGGAGGAGGAGGTGGAGAGTAGTTGGGAGATGATGGGAGTGCGCAGGGCTCGCAATCCTATAGCCCAATGGATAAGTATTTGGGTGTGCTTTTTTCTGCACTATGAAATTATAACTTATTTTCGTATGCTTTGTTTCCGGCCTACCAAATTACATTCTATTTTTGTGTACCTTTTTCTGGCCATGAAATTAAAAACATATTTTCGTGTGCTTTTTACTAGCCCATGAAATTACATCCTATTTCCGTGTGCTTTTTCCTGACCCATGAAATTAGATATTATTTTCATGTACTTTATTTCTGACCAACGAAATTAGATCTTATTTTCGTGAGCTCGGTCCTGGCTCATGAAATTATGTTTATTTTCATGAGGGCCCATGAAAATACTTTTGGCCAACGAAAATTATACGTTTTCATGTAGTGACCGCGGCTGGACGTAGGGCATTCTTGCCCGAACCAGGATAATATTTCGTGTGTTCTTAGCTAGGCCACCTCAAGGTAGAACACGTGGTACATTTGATTACTAGTCGAAAATCCGAAACATCGACACTACTGCAAAAATCTAGTTAGCATTAGAGTTCATTTGCTCTAAAATTTAATGATATGCAAACTATTGTTTATATAATTAATAATCAATCATTTGCATTGTTTTGCATATCGTTTAGTCACCGAGCTTGAGGAGACTCTGGAGTCGATCGACATCATCGTTCCGGATACTGACTTTAGTTCTCCGCAGCAACAAGGCAAAATCTGGTTGACATTTAACAACGGTTTATAAATTTTGCTTTATATCATGTTATGGATTAGTATAGGAATGTGCATTTGGTCTATAGTGTTCGACACTCCAATTACATGATCAGAGAATCCTATAGAGAGTATGGTTAGTTGTGAAGTACTAGAGTAGTTTATGCCATGCTAAATGTTATATATGAATCTTTACAAGTTGAGTCGTTAGAATCTACTCGCAAGTATATGAGTTTGGCTCACACATATATGGTAACGGAATATGGTACATTTAAAAAGAAATTGAGACCGGGCAAAAGTGTATGGTGCAGCAAGGCAAGGAGGTCTTGTGGGCGTAGCTCTGTCTGTGTCGATCAAGTACCGTGTCGTGTGTGGCCTTGTTGAGCAAGTTTGAATGTACCGAAGGCATGCTGAATACATTGGCCTCAGTAACCTGGTGTAACTTGTACCTTTGGGCGTCAAGGCATGACCCAATGTCTTAAAGGTGTTGATTTAGGGCATGAAGGTGTAATTCCATTAACGGGCAATGTCGAGGACGGATGATCCGTGTAGGGACCTTTTGCTCGGGATGATGGGACTGGTTCGACGTGTGGGCTGTATTGTGAAAGTTTGTCTCGTACAAAAGCAGTGGAGTGTGTTGTGCAGCTTCGAGTATGGGTGTATGTGACATGCTATTCGGGTATCCATGCAGGTTTATACCGATTCGAGTCGTCGTCCCTCAGGGGTATTGAGTACCGCTTGTTCACTTAGTTGTGATGTAGCAAATATTGAAATTGAAGGTATGAATATGATCAGAATTAATATCTGTATTGCAACTTATGTACTATAGAAATACTGCTCATTAAATCTATGATTTCTAAAACCTTAACCTACTGCTAAAAATATGAAAGTAAGGACAAACTATTAAGTCAGTCTACCTATACAAACTACTTTCCTAGTTTTTAGTCTTTTCTGCATATAGGGTCCATGATAGTGGAGACGACTAAGACTTGTTGAGACATCGTGCTCACGATTGATACATAAGTGATTTGTGTAGGTCATCATGACTTTGAGGTTGAGGAGGATGAAGGGTTCATAGAAGACGTGTTACCCCCTTCAGGGTACACGGCCAAGTAGGAACCTAGCACGCTGTCGTGAAGGCTGTACTGCTAGTATGGCTCGACCGAGGGCTAGATGGGTTCATTCTTTTGCTTATCTTAGACTTGAGAGTGTAAGCTAAGAACAAGACGTTCATTGTAGATATTTTGTTGTAACAGAATTTTACACTTGACTATGTAAATTTAATCTTATGTTATGTAATATAATGCACTTTTGAGGTGTGTTGTTAGGTGTAGCATCGCTAGACACCATCCAATACGATTATTAGAATGTCAGGACCTCGGGTCACCACAATTAGAAAACAGTAACCATGCAAGTCATAAGTAAATATCAGAGCAGTAGATAATAACTTAAAGCATAGCAAGCGGTATGTAAGAGCATAAAAATGAATCAATGCATACCAGCTGCATCAAATTACTTGAGAACTGAAGTTTTCATACCACCTGAAGTTTATGTGAGAACTCATGACAAACATGTGACATGACAGCGCTCATATACCATTTGTTTGAAGGCTATCCAGAAGAGATCATTAGTGCGCATAATCATTATCACAAACATAAAGAGGTATCAGAGTAAACAAATATGCATAAAGTTAAACCAAGTGTATTGAACAATAAAGTCATAGAGCAAATACCGACAAATCAAAACAAAAACAATATCGAGGAAATAAATAGATATAAGGCTACACAACCTCCTCTCTCTCACACAGAACTCCCCTTTTGGCATCAAGCACCAAAAAGATCATATATGGAGTTAGGGTCGAAGGTTATATACACTGGAGTCCCTCAGTCGGAGCTCAAACGTCACCGCTGACCCTTGAGATCAAAAAACTGTCAGGTTGCTGCGGAGAGAAGGCTAGACCATCTGCACCGGCGTACGCTATGCCGTACGGCTCACACATCTCACATTTCGGTCAGCCAAATCATCTGCATCGGTGCTCGCTATGATTGTAGCTGCGCCTCCTGCCGGTCGTATGAGCCTTGCCTCCTGTTGTCTCGCGGCGCATTGCCCCATCAATCGCCGCATCGCGCATGCTACGGCTACGGCGTGCCGGCCTCCGGCCCGACCGTCCCGCCGTGGTCCTGAGCGCCGGCGCCGTGCCTCCTGCCGGCCGTGGTCCTGCTTCGCCCACTGTGTACCGATACCGATGTGCCTCGCGCTCCCCGCTGCCCCGCCCATGACCATCCGTAATGACGACTTGCCGAGCACCCGCTGCAAGGCTGAGATGGAGATATTGATAAGGATTGTCACTTTTAAATTTGGCCAGTGATTGGTTTCCGCTCACTGCGTATCGCTTGATAGATGCTAGCTGCGAATATTCGCCATTGCGGCAGTGCGCACGGCGCCGTCGTGCTATCTCTCGACTCGGTTAGCCGATTGTCGGCAAAGCTAGTACTTTTAATTGGGCGGGCTAAAATCGGGCAGGCCGCTGTTCTTCACTGTGATTTTTTATTTTGATCCGATTATGAGAATTAGAACTTGTATAGATTTCGTAAATATAGTTTAAATTTTATGATTCTTTCTCCTATGTGTTTCGAAAAAATCTTATCTACAACTTTGAAGCATTATTTTGAATCTTTTTTGTCGGTACTCTCAATATGGGGTACCCCACGCACAGGTGAAAACCGACTAAGGATCTCGCCCCCTCCATAGGGGCGGGCTCCGGAGGCGCCACGTGTGTAAAAGACTAAGAAAAGGGACTTGCAAAAACTTTTCTTCACCTCACAACACCACAGTTCTTGTTGTGGATAGATGGTGAAAAAATGGGAAGAGCAAGTAACCTCCATCAAAAGAGGGATTAGAGGGGAAAGCCTACACTTTCACAAAGTAGAATTTCTACACATGAACATGAGAGGTTGAGCTCACCCCTAGGACTTGAAAAGTCTTGGGAAGGTTCAAGCCAAATTTCATGTAAATCCAACACTTTTTGAGTCACTTTTGGAGGTAATTGAAAAAGAGGCCAATTTGAATGTAAATTCAAATTGCAGCAACTTTTACCACTCAAATTCAAAAGTTAGCTTCATATTCAAACTCAGCACATTTTTTTGAGTAAGCCCACCAATTTTCATCCTCATTGGAGTTCATCTTGTCAAGAGCTAAATGTGCAAGAATTCAAAACTGAATTTGAATTTCAGTTTAAACATGCAGGAAATTTAGCCAAACACAGTTCAAATTTGAGAATTCAAATTTAAACTAAGACTTGGTGACTAAGTCTCACATTAAATTATGAGTAGCTGAGAGTATTTGGCATAACAGAATTGAGAAAATTGGAAAAAGAATTAGGGCGGGAGGTCCCACCTGTCAGTAGACTTAACAGAGAAGTATCCCTCTGATCTTTTCCTCTCTCGGCTGAGACAGCGCACAGGAACGCCGGCGCCGGACCCCCTCGCGCTGCCACCTCCTGGTCTCCTGCCCGAGCTGGCAGGCTGCTCCCGGATCGATCAACCCCAACGCGATCGGTCGCCCACAGCACGAAACCACCGAGGCTCGGGTCCTTTACGCACGAACAGAGAGCGCTACGCTCGCCGCCGTTTCGTTCGATCGAGAAACCGGAAATTCACCGTGAGCAGCGCCTCTCCTAGCCACAAAATCACACCATCTGCTCGTCCTCTACCTCCTCGGCACGAGAGCAGTCGAGTTTGGCCCTTCCCCAGCCCTAGCTCCACGTTTCCGAGCAACGCCCGGGAAACCGCCACCACTCGGCTCACGTGACAGCCCAACAGAGGGCCTTTCACGGCTGAGCAAGGACGGTCTCGGACGCGTCAGGGACCGGTGGTGCTCATATCCGAAGCTCAGACCGTGACCTGGACCATAGAGCTCGAATTTGGAGAAAGTTCTCCGGCGGGCACGAACGGACCTTCCGGCACGGTAACGTCGAATTCCCTTGCCACCTTTGTTCTTAGGTCATGAAAACTAGCACACAGGACCGTCACTCATCAACGCTCGTTAGCCCCTCACGTCCCTGGCTTGAAACCGCACGTAAGCCGGGTATTTCTAGGTTTTGTTACGGTAATGGAGGCACGGAGGCTCGGGCTCACGATGAGACATAGGATAGAGCCCTCTCTGGGTGGTTTCACCACTATGAAGAGCTTCCCTAGCACCCACTGGTGCTATAGCGCCGATCCACCGATGTTTTGGCGGGCTAAACTGTCCGAGCGAAGTGACCGAAGGGTTGCTGAGCCGCAGCACCGTCGCCGGCTAGGTTAGGGCCACCGCCGGCCGGAGCAGTCGGTGCCATCGTGTTCAGCGCACGAAACTAGGCCCTGGCGGCGAGGGAGAGCTCGAGAGTCGGCCGGGTGGCAAGTATCAGCGTGTCTCCGGCGAGCCCGGCGGCGCGCGGGCGCGGGAACACGAAGAGGAAGACGACCCGCGGGCCCCACGTGTCAGCGACGGAAAGTTTAAAACCCAGATCTACTGCGGCCCCGGGATCAAGTGTGACTGCGCGGGGAGGGGTCTGTAGCCCCGTGTGGCTCAGCTCCAGCGGTGACACGTGTGGGCCGGGCCCACGGTCAGAGTTTAAAATTTTCTCCGGATTATTTAGAATTCCAGATTTAGTTCAAACTTTAGAACCCCATAACTTTTGCTAGGAAGCTCCAAATTTAGTGATTCAAATTGGGTTGGATTCATCTTGCATAGCTCTATCCAAATATATAACCCAATTTGTATGAAACCTAATGTTTAATTCTGGAAAATTCTTGAAAGCTTTTCAGCAAAAGAATTTAGAGGGAGTTTGGTTCATCCAAAAATCCTCAAATTTTGCCAGAATATCCTTTAGGAGGTTAATGAACCCCTGTAAGATTTTCAGCCCGTTTGGAGTTGATTTGATCAGAGCAATTCAAATGTGAAGGTGCTGTGTTCATTTGAATACAGAAACATTTTCGGAGAATTTCCAAAACTTGGAAATTCAGTTCTGGCAAATCTTAGCTCCAAAAATGCTAGAAAAATTCATACAAACCCTATGAGCTATAATTGAAATTGTAGTTCACTAAGTTTGGCATGAACAGGGCTGTTACCTCAGAATTAATTCTTCTTTGCTTAATTCCTAAGAGAATTATTCTGAGCAAACCGTTCAAGGAAATGTGCTAATAATTGGTCCAGAGGGTTTTATTGTGACATGGAACTCACACAAAAAGTCTCAGCTCCATTGGAGCTCTGGATCACCCCTGTCCTGTTTAACCACTTGGGGGATTAATATGGAAAAGGGAGAAAACCACTTAGCACTTAACCATGTACTTAGGTCCAAACCCAAACCACTAAAACCCAGTTTCATTTTAAATTCTTAAACAGAGTTCCAGTTGTTAGAGACTGGTTATTAGAACTAATAGCATAAGTATTACACTAAACTCTTATGCATATTCATTAACATGTAGTAATTTATTAACGTGTAGTCGCTGAAGGCGAGGAGACTCCGGAAGTGTTGGACTTCCTGCTCCCGGACGAAGACTTAACCCCTGACCAGCAGCAACAAGGCAAGCCCCAGTTTGCATTAACTCTTTTGTAAAGTTTTTACTTTGTTTACATACGTAGGGTGAAGTATGTATGTGCATTAGGTATAGGATGAATGAAACCCCACTTGCATCACCAAGGGTTCCTAAAAGAGTGAGGGTAGTGTCTAAGACCCCGAGTAGACGGGCTATGCTTAATGAGTCATAGGACTTTGGTACAAGTCGAGTAGTTGGAATCTACTCGAAATAGGCTTGGGACACACAGGTTCGGTTGAGTGATGTGAGATAACTTTAGTAAGGAAAATGAGACTAGGCAGGGGCTAGGGCGCAGCAAGAGAAGTCTTGTGTGCGCAGCCCTCTCCGTGTCGATTGAGGACCGAGCCGTGTGCGGCCCTGCTGAACAAGTATTGAACGTACCGAAGGCATATCGGATATATGGGCCCCGATAAACCGATGTAGCCTAAACCTGCGGGCGTCGAGGCATAGCACACCGATTTATAGGTGTAGGTTGAGGGCAGCAAGGTGGAAATCTGCCAACGGGCATAGAGAGATGCTCCGTGTGGGGAACCTCCTGTACGTTTTGGTGCGACCGGTTCGACGTTTGGGCTGTTGGGTGAAAGGTTGTCCCGTACGACATCGAGAGAGCGTGCTGTGCAGCTCCACGGGTGGGCGTACGTGACGTGCTCTTTGGGTTTCCCTGCAGGTGTATATCGAGTCGATTCGCCCTACCTCGCGGTGACGAGTACCACTTGTTCACTGCGTCGTAACGTAGATAATTTATGGAATGTTGTGATTCAATATTGCTGTCATGAGATAATTGTATTGCCACATGTGTGCCACCAAATTTTGCTTACTAAATTTCAGCTTCATGAACTGTTAATTTGTTGCTAAAAGATGAATTAAGGATGAACTTGTAGGCGTGTCCATTTGCTGCAACATTGCTATCCTATGTCATTGTACACCTCATGTAGAGTTTCATGCTTAGGTGAGTCGGTTAAGCCTTGTTGAGCCTTCGTGCTCACGGATGCTGCTTAAGTGTTTTTCAGGTGAGGAGCCACCCACGGACTCGGAGTACGAATCCACCGGCGAGGGTTACCCTCCGTCGAGGACCACGGCTGAGTGGGAGCCGTACACGCCGCGCTGAGCTGAGACGTGCAGCTATTGTGGGTTGCACTAGGGCTGGGCAACCGACTTTTGCTAGATAGGCGAGCGTGAGTTGTACAAAAGAAACTTCCGCTGTGTATTAAAGACCCTAGTTTGTAACTGAGAAGTGTACTACTTTGTACATTCAGTTTGTTTTCCCATGTAATATAATGGGTTCTTATGACGTGTGCTGTCGGGTGTCGCATCGCGCGGCACCACCCTCTGCGATCCTGGATGAGCAGATTCCGGTCCGCCACAGCCTGGTATCAGAGTTGCATTAGGGATAGCACAGTACTTAAGTACTGTATTATGGGAAAGCTTAGGATACGGTGAGGATTCGTTAGCTGCCCAAGTAAGGACTATATTAGCCTAGTTACGTAAAGTGGCAAAGACTAACTTATGTGTTATAATTCTGAATTTTTAATATGTAACGACGCACCTACGCTCTGGTAAGTTTGGTAAGGAACGCCACCGAAAGCGGTTCAATTTCGGTTAGCTCCCCCTGACGAGGAACGTGGTTCAAAGATTGGTCTCACAGCTTGGTGTGAGACGTCAATATGAAACTCTTGGACTCTTCATGTCCCTGAGTTCATATGAAATCCTGATCCCTAGTGTGGAGACCCCATCGCATGGTCAGTAACGCGAGAGTGTGTTCGTCTGGAAATAACCTAGGAGGACATACGCAGCGCTTGCCATCGGCATGCCCTGCAGGGCAGTAGGTGGTATCTGTTGGGTTGATAACATTCCCAATCGTGACGACCCGTTCATGACATACTCGGGTTCCCCGTCGTGTGGTGTTGAAACACGATCACGTACCTTGAGACGTGACTTAACTCAAGGACGGCCGTATGACAATGATACGGGCGTTTGTATTTACTTTTAAATATGGAACTGCCTGAAATGAACAACCTTTGAGTGCATCACTATTGTGTGGTCTTCTGCAGGTACTAACCACGTATGTATCCGTGTAGTAAACGTGTGCAAGAGACCGTTTAGGGCCACACTCGAGACGTATATGCCGGTATAGTCCGGTTAGGATTTTCTTTTGTGAGGAACGTAGTACCGAGATATCATAGGCATATGCATGCAAAATAATGATAACAAGGAATTAAAATCTATAGGTTCAACATTTAGGACCCTGGTTGGGTGTAAGAATGGGATAGTGGAGCAGGATAGCCAAAGGGATGAAAAACAGAGTGCTCTGTTTTGGGCAGCAAGGTTGCTGAACTTCAACAGAGCACAACTCACAGGTATTTTAGCTGAGGGAGGTGTGGTATATAGTTCTGGAAAGGTATTTAAGTACTCTACAACTTTGTTGTAGACTCCCAGAGCTGAAACACACCTTAAGATGGCTTAAATCCCAGAGGAATGTATACTGTCCAGAACCAGGATAGAGTTAAACACTCTCTGGACTGTTCTGTTTTTCAAACATAGTTCCCAGTAGAACAATAAAAAATTGTCAGATGATACATCTTTAGAAAGGGTAGAAGATGTGTTACATTTTTGCAATTCAAAGTTCTGAAATTTCAGCACAGAATTCAGTGGAAACCGGAGTTGAAAACAGCAACTTTCCAGGGGAGGTGCTGTTAAAATTCTTCCAGAAATTCTACTGACTTTGAATTAACATAACTTTTTGACCAAAGCTAATCTGGGGGCAAATGAATACTCGTTGGAAATATACTGAAGTTAAATTTAACTTCGGTATTCAACTTGAGTCATGAAAATGCCCAGAACCAGATCAAAACTTAGAATAGGTAGAAACTGGTCATTCTGGCAGAAGAATGACAGTTGAACTCATTGGAGAGGGTATTGTACCCTAAGGGTGGTATACGTGATGACAAAGCGATAGTAATATATCGTAGTGACCAAACCTAGTTATGGTGAGCTTCCAAAGTGGAGGTTCATCAAGTTGGATGTAACTAGCTTGTATTTGGTCTGGTAATGGTGTAGCTTGTGCAAAGTTATTACATTATCTACTTACGAGATGTATCGCATGTTTTATGGTCATTATGTTTTTACGCCTATTTTTATTGGACTGCATGCAATCTGTTGCGGGACTGACGTTATTGTCGTATGGTTGCAGATGGTTCGCACTAGGACCACGCACGAGGTTGGTGGTTCTAGCCAAGGTGGAGGCGATGACTCCCAGCCACCGGCCTACGACAGCACCCCGCAGCAGCAGCCACCACCGCCGCCTCCGCTTACTCTAGCGGATGTGATAGCGGCACTGGTGGGTGGTCGTGAGGAGCAGACCGATCTGCTCCGCACGATCGTGCAGAATACGTCCCAGGCGGGGGGACGTCAAGATAGAGGGCCTCGTGAGCCCCGTGAAGTGTCATACTCAGATTTCATGAGTACGCACCCTCCAGTGTTCACCGAAGCCGAAGAACCACTGGAGGCTGACAACTGGCTGCGGACCATTGAGTCCAAGTTCGGGCTGCTCCAATGTACGGAGCGGCAGAAGACTCTGTTCGCAGCGCAACAACTCCACAGTGCCGCTGGTGCGTGGTGGGCGAGCTATGTCGCCTCACGTCCGGCTGGCCATGTCGTGGAATGGGAAGTGTTCCAGGAGGCGTTCCGCGCCTATCACATTCCTCCCGAGATCATGAAGAGGAAGTTCCAAGAATTTTTGGAACTGAAGCAGGGCGGGAGGTGTGCCCACGACTACTCCCGTGCCTTCAACCATCTGGCGCAATACGCGTCAGACTACATCTCCACCGAGGAGAAGAAGCGGGAGCACCTCTATCGGGGGTTACACCCCGAAATGAAGACGCATCTCGTGCAATGGAATCGCGGCACCTTCAACGACTTAGTCAATTCCGCAATCATGCAAGAGGACGCTCAGCGGGAGTTGGCAGCTGAGCAGAGGAAGCGCAGCGTTCCGCCTAGCAGTGGTGGTGGCGCTCCTCAGAAGTACCGTATGGTGTATCGGACACCATCCGGGCAGCAGTGGCATCCACCGGCGTGACCTCAACGGTTCGGGGGACATTCGTTTCAGTCACCCCCGTTCCGACCGCCGACGCCACCACCAAGACAGGAGCAGCAGCAGCAGACGGCACCCCGGGCATTTCCACCGCCACAACGCGCCCCGGGATTCCATCCACCGATCAGCGGGGGACCGCCCCGTTTCACCTGCTTCACGTGTGGCCAGGTGGGCCACTTCGCGACGGACTGTCCCCAGGGGCAGCAGAGCAGCGGGCAAGCCCAGTTCCAGGGCGGTGCTCGAGGCCGACCTCCGGTGAAGAAGGTTGGTCAGCGGACTGGGGGCGTCCGCAACCTCGAGAATGAGGACGCCCCAGAGGGAGACAACGTGCTGGCGGGTACGTTTACTCTCAACCATCAAGCCATCGTCATATTGTTTGATTCTGGTGCAACCCACAGCATTATAAGTGCATCCTATGTGGCTAAGCATCAACTGCAAGTCTTCCCAACCGATTGCACTTACATGATCTGCTCACCAGGAGGGAAGATCTCAGCAAATATGATGATCCCAAAGGAACCTCTGTGCTTAGGAGGGAAACTATATCCCACCACCTTGATAATCCTTATGGGGCAAAAGATTGATGCAATCTTAGGGATGTCATGGCTACAATACCATGGCGCTGTCCTAGAGACTCAGACACGGACGGTTCACTTAAATTCTCCATTCCACCGTCCGCATTCCATGGTGTTAGACACGCCAGTCCGGGAAGTTTTAGCAATTAATAATGCTGAAGCTCTCAAGTTAGAAGACATCCCCGTAGTCCGGGAGTACCCCGATGTGTTTCCGGATGATCTTCCGGGTGTGCCACCTGAGCGGGACGTCGAGTTCAAGATTGAACTTGCACCCGGGACTACGCCCATATCAAGGACACCATATAAAATGGCTCCAAATGAGCTGGCTGAACTGAAGGAACATCTCAATGATCTGTTGAGTAAGAGTTTCATTAGACCGAGTTCCTCGCCTTGGGGATGCTCGGCGCTGTTTGTAAAGAAGAAGGATGAAACTCTGAGGCTGTGTGTGGATTACCGGCCGCTCAACGCCGTCACCATCAAGAATAAGTACCCACTGCCCCGCATCAACATTTTGTTTGATCAACTTGTGGGGGCAAGTGTGTTCTCAAAGATGGACCTTCGCTCTGGATATCACCAGATCAAGATCTGGGCGGAGGATATCCCGAAGACGGCCTTCTCGACAAGATACGGATTATATGAATATCTCGTCATGTCCTTTGGTCTCACAAATGCTCCAGCCCATTTCATGTATCTCATGAACTCAGTGTTCATGCCGGAGCTGGACAAGTTCGTGGTAGTGTCCATCGACGATATCTTGGTTTACTCCAAGACAGAAGCCAAACATGCCGAACACTTGCGGATCGTTCTTCAACGATTACGAGACCACAAGCTCTACGCCAAGTTCAGTAAATGCGAGTTTTGGATCAGCCAAGTGCCATTCTTGGGACATATCATCTCAGCAGAAGGCATTGCGGTTGACCCGAGCAAAATAGAGCAGGTGCTGAAATGGAAAGCTCCCACTTCAGTCCATGAAGTCAGAAGCTTCCTTGTGTTAGTGGGATACTATCGGAGATTTATTCCAAGTTTCTCCAAGCTCGCTAAGCCGATGACAGAATTACTGAAGAAGGGGACGAAATATGTTTGGAACACCGCGTGTGAAGGAGCGTTCCAAGCATTGGTGAAGCATCTCACCACAGCCCCGGTCTTAGCTCAGCCGGATACAACAAAGCCCTTCGACATGTATTGCGACGCGTCCGGTATTGGGCTCGGCTGCGTGTTGATGCAGGAAGGACGTGTGGTCGCATATGGCTCACGCCAACTTCGGAACCATGAGCAGCATTATCCGACTCATGATCTTGAGCTTGCTGCCGTGGTGTTGGCGCTAAAAATGTGGAGGTACTATCTCCTGGGGAATATGGTGCATCTCTACACTGACCACAAGAGCTTAAAATACATTTTCACCCAGAAGGAGCTGAACATGAGGCAAAGGAGGTGGTTAGAATTAATCAAGGATTATGAGATTGAGATCCATTACCACCCCAGCAAGGCGAATGTGGTTGCCGACGCGTTGAGTCGGAAATCACATGTCCATCACCTCACCATTACACCGGTGTAGGAGGAAGATCCGAGTTTATACTTGGTTCCTTATGGATCGCTGTACAACCTTGCCCTCATCCCTACCATCAGGGAGGACATCATTGCAGCTCAGAAAGATGATAAAGGAATGGCACATCTCCGGAGACGGATAGACAATGGAGAGATCAAGTGTTTCCGGAAGGATGATGAGGGGATGCTATGGTTTAATGACCGCATAGTCGTACCCCGAGATATGGAACTGAGGAAGAAAATCCTCGATGAAGCTCACTTGTCTAAATACTCCATTCATCCGGGCAGCAACAAGATGTACCAAGATTTGAAAAAGAAATTTTGGTGGACACGGATGAAGCTGGAGGTAGCGAAGTACGTATCCGAGTGCGATACGTGTAGACGAGTGAAAGCTGATCACATGAAGAAATCAGGGCTGCTACAACCCCTGAAGATTCCGGCATGGAAATGGGAAGATGTGAGCATGGATTTCATTGTAGGATTACCCCTAACTGCCAACAAACATGATTCCATTTGGGTAATCATCGATCGGTTAACCAAGACGGCTCACTTCATCCCGGTGAATACACGTTATAGTGCCGGCAAATATGCGGAGCTGTACATAGCGAAGATTCTGTGCTTATATGGGGTACCCGAGACCATCGTCTCAGATCGAGGTGCATTATTTGTATCTCGCTTTTGGGAGCAGCTACACGCTGCATTGGGTACTAAGTTGATCAGGAGCTCCGCCTACCACCCCCAGAAAGATGGCCAGACAGAGAGGGTGAATCAAGTCTTAGAAGACATGTTGAGAGCATGTGCCATCCACCATGGTAGGAACTGGGATGATCTCCTACCATTGGCGGAATTCTCGTACAACAACGGCTATCAGGCGAGTATCAATATGGCACCCTACGAAGCTCTCTACGGTCGCAAATGCCGCACCCCATTAAATTGGTGCGAGTCCGGTGAAAGGGTCACATTCGGGGTTGATGTGGTGAACGACGCCGAAGAGCGCGTTCGGACGATCCAAGCTAATTTGAAGGCCGCTCAATCCCGGCAGAAGAGCTACGCTGATAAGAGGCGTAGACCGTTGCACTTTGACGTCGGTGAACACGTGTACCTCCGCGTGTCTCCGATGAAGGGCGTGCACCGGTTCGGTGTAAAGGGGAAGCTCGCTCCCCGTTTTATTGGACCCTACGCTATCACCGAGAAGTGTGGACCAGCAGCGTATCGATTGGAGCTACCGGCATCCCTTGCTGGTGTCCATGATGTTTTCCATGTTTCGCAAGTGCGAAAATGTTTGAAGCATACAGCTGCTGTTCCTACCGAAGACATTGGCGAGCTGAAACTGGATTTAACATATGATGAGTATCCGGTGGCCATTCTTGATGAAAAAGCCAGGACCACGCGTAGCAGAACGTTGTGGTTCTACAAAATACTTTTGAGCAACCACACCGCTGAGGAAGCGACGTGGGAGAGCGAGGAGTTCCTTCGCTCAAATTACCCGGAGTTCATGGCTTCTCAACACGGGTAAGTCCCTACTACATCGCTATCTCTTCTTTTGTAATCTCGGGAAGAGATTCTTTTAAGGGGGGAGGGATGTAAAAGCCCAAGAAAAGGGACTTGCAAAAACTTTTCTTCACCTCACAACACCACAGTTCTTGTTGTGGATAGATGGTGAAAAAGTGGGAAGAGCAAGTAACCTCCATCAAAAGAGGGATTAGAGGGGAAAGCCTACACTTTCAGAAAGTGGAATTTCTACACATGAACATGAGAGGTTGAGCTCACCCCTAGGACTTGAAAAGTCTTGGGAAGGTTCAAGCCAAATTTCATGTAAATCCAACACTTTTTGAGGCACTTTTGGAGGTAATTGAAAAAGAGGCCAATTTGAATGTAAATTCAAATTGCAGCAACTTTCACCACTCAAATTCAAAAGTTAGCTTCATATTCAAACTCAGCACATTTTTCTGAGTAAGCCCACCAATTTTCATCCTCATTGGAGTTCATCTTGTCAAGAGCTAAATGTGCAAGAATTCAAAACTGAATTTGAATTTTTTAAACATGCAGCAAATTTAGCCAAACACAGTTCAAATTTGAGAATTCAAATTTAAACTAAGACTTGGTGACTAATTCTCACATTAAATTGTGAGTAGCTGAGAGTATTTGGCATAACAGAATTGAGAAAATTGGAAAAAGAATTAGGGGGGAGGTCCCACCTGTCAGTAGACTTAACAGAGAAGTATCCCTCTGATCTTTTCCTCTCTCGGCCGAGACAGCGCACAGGAACGCCGGCGCCGGACCCCCTCGCGCTGCCACCTCCTGGTCTCCTGCCCAAGCTGGCGAGCTGCTCCCGGATCGATCAACCCCAACGCGGTCGGTCGCCCACAGCACGAAACTACCGAGGCTCGGGTCCTTTACGCACGAACAGAGAGCGCTACGCTCGCCGCCGTTTTCATTCGATCGAGAAACCAGAAATTCACCGCGAGCAGCGCCTCTCCTAGCCACAAAACCACACCAGCTGCTCGTCCTCTACCTCCTCGGCACGAGAGCAGTCGAGTTCGGCCCTTCCCCAGCCCTAGCTCCACGTCTCCGAGCAACGCCCGGGAAACCGCCACCACTCGGCTCACGGTGACAGCCCAACAGAGGGCCTTTCACGGCTGACCAAGGACGGTCTCGTACGCGTCAGGGACCGGTGGTGCTCATATCCGAAGCTCAGACCGTGACCTGGACCATAGAGCTCGAATTTGGAGAAATTTCTCCGGCGGGCACGAACGGACCTTCCGGCATGGTAACGTCGAATTCCCTCGCCACCTTTGTTCTAAGGTCATGAAAACTAGCACACAGGACCATCACTCATCAACGCTCGTTAGCCCCTCACGTCCCTGGCTTGAAACCGCACGTAAGCCGGGTATTTCTAGGTTTTGTTACGGTAATGGAGGCACGGAGGCTCGGGCTCACGATGAGACCTAGGATAGAGCCCTCTCCGGGCGGTTTCACCACTATGACGAGCTTCCCTAGCACCCACTGGTGCTATAGCGCCGATCCACCAATGTTTTGGCAGGCTAAACTGTCCGAGCGACGTGACCGAAGGGTTGCCGAGCCACAGCACCGTCGCCGGGTAGGTTAGGGCCACCGCCGGCCGGAGCAGTCGGTGCCATCGTGTTCAGCGCACGAAACTAGGCCCTGGCGGCGAGGGAGAGCTCGAGAGTCGGCCGGCCGGCAAGTATCAGCGTGTCTCCGGCGAGCCCGGCGGCGCGCGGGCGCAGGAACGCGAGGAGGAAGACGACCCGCTGGCCCCACGTGTCAGCGACGGAAAGTTTAAAACCCAGATCTACTGCGGCCCCGGGATCAAGTGTGACTGCACGGGGAGGGGTCTGTAGCCCCGTGTGGCTCAGCTCCAGCGGTGACACGTGTGGGCCGGGCCCACGGTCAGAGTTTAAAATTTTCTCCGGATTATTTAGAATTCCAGATTTAGTTCAAACTTTAGAACCCCATAACTTTTGCTAGGAAGATCCAAATTTAGTGATTCAAATTGGGTTGGATTCATCTTGCATAGCTCTATCCAAATATACAACCCAATTTGTATGAAACCTATTATTTAATTCTCGAAAATTCTTGAAAGCTTTTCAGCAAAAGAATTTTAGAGGGAGTTTGGTTCATCCAAAAATCCTCAAATTTTGCCAGAGTATCCTTTAGGAGGTTAATGAACCCCTGTAAAAGTGTTGGACTTCCTGCTCCCGGACGAAGACTTAACCCCTGACCAGCAGCAACAAGCCAAGCCCCGGTTTGCATTAACTCTTTTATAAAGTTTTTACTTTGTTTACATACGTAGGGTGAAGTATGTATGTGCATTAGGTATAGGATGAATGAAACCCCACTTGCATCACCAAGGGTTCCTAAAAGAGTGAGGGCAGTGTCTAAGACCCCAAGTAGATGGGCTATGCTTAATGAGTCATAGGACTTCGGTACAAGTCGAGTAGTTGGAATCTACTCGCGAGATAGGCTTGGGACACACGGGTTCGGTTGAGTGATGTGAGATCACTTTAGTAAGGAAAATGAGACTAGGCAGGGGCTAGGGCGCAGCAAGAGAAGTCTTGTGTGCGCAGCCCTGTCCGTGTCGATTGAGGACCGAGCCGTGTGCGGCCCTGCTGAACAAGTATTGAACGTACCGAAGGCATATCGGATATATGGGCCCCGATAAACCGATGTAGCCTAAACCTCCGGGCGTCGAGGAATAGCACACCGATTTATAGGTGTAGGTTGAGGGCAGCAAGGTGGAAATATGCCAACGGGCATAGAGAGATGCTCCGTGTGGGGAACCTCCTGTCCGTTTCGGTGCGACCGGTTCGACGTTTGGGCTGTTGGGTGAAAGGTTATCCCGTACGACATCGAGAGAGCGTGCTGTGCAGCTCCACGGGTGGGCGTACGTGACATGCTCTTTGGGTTTCCCTGCAGGTGTATATCGAGTCGATTCGCCGTCCCTCGCGGTGACGAGTACCACTTGTTCACTGCATCGTAACGTAGATAATTTATGGAATGCTGTGATTCAATATTGTTGTCATGAGATAATTGTATTGCCACATGTGTGCTACCAAATTTTGCTTACTAAATTTCAGCTTCATGAACTGTTAACTTGTTGCTAAAAGATGAATTAAGGATGAAATTGTAGGCGTGTCCATTTGCTGCAACATTGCTATCCTATGTCATTGTACACCTCATGTAGAGTTTCATGCTTAGGTGAGTCGGTTAAGCCTTGCTGAGCCTTCGTGCTCACGGTTGCTGCTTAAGTGTTTTTCAGGTGAGGAGCCACCCATGGACTCGGAGTACGAATCCACCGGTGAGGGTTACCCTCCTTTGGGGACCACGGCTGAGTGGGAGCCATACACGCCGCACTGAGCTGAGACGTGCAGCTAGTGTGGGTTGCCCTAGGGCAGGGCAACCGACTTTTGCTAGATAGGCGGGCGTGATACAAAAGAAACTTCCGCTGTGTAATAAAGACCCTAGCTTGTAACTGAGAAGTGTACTACTTTGTACATTCAGTTTGTTTTCCCATGTAATATAATGGGTTCTTATGACGTGTGCTGTCGGGTGTCGCATCGCGCGGCACCACCCTCTGCGATCCTGGATGAGCGGATTCCTGTCCGCCACAACGTGTCCAACAGGGCCGGGGCTCCCCTCTCCTCAGAGGGTAGCTCCGAGTCTGCCACGTGGCCCAGAAGACCGGACCTCGCCCTCTCCAGCAAGGGCGAGCTCCGAAGGAGCCACGTGGCCAGCGAGGCCGGAGCTCTCCTCCCCTCGGAGGATAGCTCCGAGCCCGGACCTCTCCCCCCTCCGTGGGGGTGAGCTCCAAAGGTTCCACGTCTCCAGCGGGGCCGGAGCTCCCCCACTCCTCAGAGGGGAGCTCCGGGCACGGCACGTGGCCAGCAGAGCAGTGCTGCCCGCCCGGCGCGGTAGGTAGCGGGAGTAAAAGCGCGCCATGCCTTTACCGTACAAAGTATTGAAAACTCGCGCCTTTCCAATACGCGGTATTGAAGACCCGCGCCTTCCCAAGACGCGGAGCACACCCCTGCCAGGAGGCGTTGCGCCCAGTCACATCATAGTGAAGACAGGCACGCAATGTCATAAGCTGTATAAACGCAGCGACAAGACATCCCCTGCCACTGCCATCATCGACCACTACGCCTAGCTTGCAGCGTGGGCAGGGCGGCAGGGCGGAGACTCAGAAGCCCTCGCCACAGACAACTACCGGCATTACTGCAAGATATCGTAGACGGCAGGCAATCTCCCCAGGACCACCTGTCGGGTCCCGGGCCCCCCCTTTGTAAGCCGCCCGAGCCTTGGACTATAAAAGGCTCGGGTAGGCAGCGTTGCAAAGGGTTCGAGGCCCAGTGAATCCAACGTCATCCTCAAACTCGGAACTCCGGTTCTGAGGACCAAGCAATACAACGAGCATCTATGCTCACCGTGGACGTAGGGTATTACACTATGGCGGCCCGAACCACGTAAAAAACCCTTGTGTTCATCTGTTTCCTTCGTCCAGAACAGCGAGACTCACGCAGGGGGACTAGCCCCTCCGAAAAAGAACCTCCACGGGCTGCCCAGTGCAGGCCCGGGGGAAGTGTCGACAGCTACACTTCGACATTTGGCGCGCCAGGCAGGTGGTTTTCCCTCTAGCGTCGAGTTTTCGCTCACGAAGATAACGAAGCTTCCCTCTGCGGCAAGCTCTCGTCGCCCTCGTTCCCGGCGAACGATGACTAGCGAGGCTTATGTCTCGACGCACTCAGGGAGGAGTGTGTCGGGGCAAGCTGGGAGCCAGTAGCCGACTCCGGCGATGCGGACTCCAGCAAGCCCAAGATCTACTGCAGCGCCGAGTGTCTCCCAAGCAAGCGCGCTAGCACCGCAGAAGCGCTCCTGGACAATCTGCCTACTGAAGACGCCCTCCAAGGGGCCACCCAGCAGTGGGTCCGCGACGTCGACGACCTCGACGCTGCTGCCGTCAATCCTCGTCGAGGCAAGATGGTGAGAAACACCCCGGATCGCGCGGTACCGGCAGACGCCCTGGCGCCACCGGCCTGTGCATGGGAGCCCAAGACAGGCGCTACCCCAGTAGGTTCACAACACTTACTTAGGTGTTCATTTAAATTATGCATTAATTTATATGATCACCTCCCCGTGCTCTAGACAGTGTACGCCCATTGTACACTCGGTTCCTCCTTCCTGATCTCATGCATAGTCGACATTTGCTATTCTGCCGAGTGTGGTCGCGCTTAGGGTACCTGCCGATGGCCTGGGGGCCTCTCGGACCTCCCCCAGTCAGTGTACTGTGACACCAGTCGTTATCCTCTAGGAAAAGACCTACGCTAGAGCGGGGGGTCTAGGAGCCTTGCTTTGCCCGGTCCTGCACCCAAAGCATGCGCACTCTGCCTCCCGAGCGCTAAGGTCTGAGTACTAGGGGGCCGGACGATTACACCTTAACCAGGGCTGGGGGCCGGGCCTCCGGAACCGAGTGCACTGGATTGCCCGAGCCCCGTATTCTGGCCCGGGACAGTAAGCCAAATAAGACTAAGAGATAGGGAAGGGAGGACCTCTGAGCAGAGCGGGTCATCACCCCCTCCGCAGGGGTGAACTCTGAAGCCGGACCTCACCCTCTCCTCAGAGGCTGAGCTCCAATGACCTCCGGACCTCACGCCCTCTGTGGGCCTAAGCTCCGATGCCGGCCCTCACCCTCTCCTCAGAGGCTGAGCTCCGATGACCTCCGGACCTCACACCCTCCGTGGGCCTGAGCTCCGATGTCGGCCCTCACCCTCTCCTCAGAGGCAAGATCTGAAGCCGGACCTCACCTTCTCATCAGTGGCTGAGCTCCGATGACCTCCGGACCTCACGCCCTCCGTGGGCCTGAGCTCTGATGCCGACCCTCGCCCTCTCCTCAGAGGCGAGCTCCGAAGCTGGACCTCACCCTCTCCACAGAGGCTGAGCTCCGATGACCTCCGGACGTAACGCCCTCTGTGGGCCCGAGCTCCGATGCCAACCCTTGTCCTCTCCTCAGAGGCGAGCTCCGAAGCCGGACCTCACCCTCTCCACAAAGGCTGAGCTCCGATGACCTCCGGACCTCACACCCTCCGTGGGCCTGAGCTCCGATGCCGGCCCTCGCCCTCTCCTCAGAGGCGAGCTCCGAAGCTGGACCTCACCCTCTCATCAGAGGCTGAGCTCCGATGACCTCCGGACCTCACGCCCTCCGTGGGCCTGAGCTCCAATGCCGGCCCACGCCCTCTCCTCAGAGGCGAGCTCCGAAGCCTGACCTCACCCTCTCCTCAGAGGCTGAGCTCCGATGACCTCCGGACCTCACGCCCTCCGTGGGCCTATGCTCCGATGACAGCCCTCTTCCTCTCCTCAGAGGCGAGCTCCGAAGCCGGACCTCACTCTATCCTCAGAGGCGAGCTCTGAAGCCGGACCTTGCACCCTACACTGGGCTGAGGTCCAATTCCGGACGACACCCCTATCGCAGGGGCGATCTCCGAAGCCGGTCGCCACCCCCACGGGTGAACACCGAAGCCGGACCTTGGGCCTACACTGGGCTGATGTCCGATGCCGGACGACACCCCTATCGCAGGGGCGATCTCTGAAGCCGGTCGCCACCCCCAGGGGTGAACACTGAAGCCGGACCTTGCGCCCTACACTGGGCTGAGGTCTGATGCCAGACGACACCCCTATCGCAGGGGCGATCTCCGAATCCGATCGCCACCCCCAGGGGTGAACACCAAAGTCGGACCTTGCACCCTACACTGGGTTGAGGTCCGATGCCGGACGACACCCCTATCGCAGGGTCGATCTCCGAAGCCGGTCGCCACCCCCAGGGGTGAACACCGAAGCCGGACCTTGCACCCTACAGTAGGCTGAGGTCCGATGCCGGACGACACCCCTATCGCAGGGGCGATCTTCGAAGCCGGTCGCCACCCGCAGGGGTGAACACCGAAGCCGGACCTTGCGCCCTACACTGGGCTGAGGTCCGATGCCGGACGACACCCTATCGCAGGGGCAATCTCCGAAGCCGGTCGCCACCCCTAGGGCTGAACACTGAAGCCGGACCTTGCGCCCTACAGTGGGCTGAGGTCCGATGCTAGACGACACCCCTATCGCAGGGGCGATCTCCGAAGCCGGTCGCCACCCCAGGGGTGAACACCGAAGCCGCACCTTGCGCCCTACACTGGGCTGAGGTCCGATGTCGGACGACACCCCTATCGCATGGGTGACCTCCGAAGTCGGTTACCACCCCTCTCCGCAAGGGTGAACACCGAAGTCGGACCTTGGGCCTAGCTCTGAAGACGCACATCACCACCTCCGCAGGGGTGAACTCCGATGCTGGACCTCCCCTCTTCAAAGAGGCGGAGCTCCCATGACCTGCCGGATCACCCTCTCCTCAGAAGCTAAGCTCCGATGACCTCCGGACCTCACGCCCTCCGCTGGCCTGAGCTTCGATGTCGGCCCTCGCCCTCTGGGGTGAGCTCCGAAGACGGGCCTCGCCCTTCCACAGGGCTGAGCTCTGATTGCCCGACCTCATCCCCTCAGCAGGGGTGACCTCTAATGCTGGTCTACACCCCCTCCACAGGGGTGAGCACCGAAGCCGGACCTCTATCTCTCCTCAGAGGCGAGCTCCGAAGCCGGACCTCCCCCTTTCACAAGGGTTGAGCTCCGATGCCAGGCTTCACCCTCTCCTCAGAGACTGAACTCCGAAGCCGTCGAGATCCTGCCAGCGCAGGGAGTACTCAAGACAAGAAGGTGCGCGGGAAGAAGAAGGCCCCACCTCGGGCTTGTTACCTCCCTCGAGATGGGCCCAGGGGCCACTGTCGGTACTCTCAATATGGGATACAGTCGGTACCCGCGATATGGGGTACCCCCGCGCACAGGGGAAAATGCCTAAGGAACTCGCCCTTCTCCGCAGGGAGAGCTCCGAAGGCGCCACGCGTCCGGCGGGGCCGGACCTCCCCCTCCTAAGAGGAGGGCTCCGGGCTCGCCACGTGGCCTGCAGAAGCCGGACCTCCCCCTCCGTGGGAGAGATGTCCGAAGGAGCCACGTGTCCAGCGGGGCCGATCCTCCCTCTCCTCAGAGGGGAGCTCCGGGCTCGCCACGTGGCCGATAGAAGCCGGACCTCCCCCTCCGCGGGGAGAGGTCCGAAGGCTCCACGTCCTGCGAGGCCGGACCCCCCTCTCCTCTGAAGAGGGCTCCGGGCCCGCCACGTGACTAGCAGAACGGCGCTGCCTGCCCCTGAGCGATAGGCAGCGGGCGTAAAGACGCCCCATACCTTGCCCGTACAAGGTATTCAAGGCCCGCGTCTTCCCAAGACACGGAGACGTGGAGCACGCCACTGTCAGGTGTCGTTGCCCCCAGTCGTATCACAGACTGGCGCGCAGTGTCAGAGCCTGCCAGCCAATAAACGCGGCGACAAGACATCCCATGCCGCCCCCGCCGTCATCATCCACTACGACTAGCGTGCGGCATGGGCAGGGCTGCAAGACGAAGACTCAGAAGCCTTCGCCAGAGACAACGACCGGCATAACTGCAGATACAGTAGATAACAGTCAATCTCCCCGGGACCACCTGTCGGGTCCCGGGCCCCCCTTGTAAGCCACCCGAGTCTTGGACTATAAAAGGCTCGGGTAGGCAACGTTAGCAAGGGTTCGCACTTTAGCCACTCGCACCTTGGGTTCGCATTTCTGCAACTCATACGCTAGCCATTCACACCCAAGCTGTAACTCACCCCCAAGCTCGGGACTCCGGCCCCGAGCAGCAAGCAATACAGCGAGCTCCATAGCTCGCCGTGGACGTAGGGTTTTACGCTCCGGCGGCCTAAACCACGTAAAACTCTCAGTGTCAAGCTCTTACTAACTCATCCATCCGCGCAAGCTCTTCGCAAGGGACTAGCCCCACCGAAAAAAGAACCTCCGCGGGCTGCCCAGTGCAGGCCCGGGGGAAGTGTCGACCGAACACTTCGACATTTGGCGCGCCAGGTAAGGGGCTTTTCCCCTTGCGCGACGAGTTTCCGCCGACGAAGATGACCAAGCTCCCTTCAGCGGCAAACTCTCCCCCTCCGCGTTCACGGCGAACCGTGACCAGTGGGGAGTACATGTCGACGCACTCAGGACGGAGTGTGTCGGCACAAGCTGGTAGCCAGCAGCCGACTCCGGCTACGCCGACTCCGGCGATGCAGGCTCCGACCAGTGTGAGATCTTCTGCAGCACTGAGCGTACACCATGGGGGTGCGCTAGCTGCAGCAAGAGCACTGCTGCGCAACCCACCTGCTGGGGACGCGCCTCATTCCGCGACCCAACAATGGGTCTGCGAGGTGGACCGCCTCGTCGTCGCCGCCGTGAACCCTCGGTTTCGGCGAGGACGGCGCCCTGGTCAACCGGCTGTGTCGCTGACGCGCACGCCCACAGTTGACGGGCAAACGGCGGATTGCAGCTCCTCCAGGCTCCCGTCGACGGACCTGAGAAGGGAGCTGGAACGGTGCCACTTGGGGCAGGATGCCCGGGTGTACCTCGAGCGACGTCGAGAAAGGCGTCGCAACCATGAGGCTGGCGACAGCATGACGTCGGCCTCGACACAACCTGAAGGGCAGGTCTTCGCCACGCGAGTCCTGCCTCAGGCATACGCCACGCAGCATATGCCACAACCATATGCGCCACAAGCAGTGCCCCCGGTCTATGGTACAGCCTTGCCCATACCGGGGTACACGGTGCCAAGTGTGAACCAAGCGTTCGCAGCACCAATACCGGTGGCAGCAGGAGCAGGATGTGCGGCCCTGGCACCCCACCTTCGCTTCGCGAAGTGGCCGCGCAAGTTTCGGCCGCACCTGCCCGAGAAGTACGACGGTAGCGTCAACCCGGCGGAGTTCCTCCAGATCTACTCCACGGCCGTACTTGCCACAGGAGGGGATGAGGCTGTCATGGCCAACTACTTCCCCATCGCCTTGTCCGGCCCAGCTCGGTCTTGGCTCATGAATCTCCCCCAGGGGTCCATAACCTCCTCGGGAGAGCTCTGCCGGCAGTTCGTCGCCAACTTCGGCAGCTTCTACACCCGCCCCGGCACGGAGCTTGACCTCCACGCCGTCAAGCAACAGCCTGGGGAGTCGTTGCGCTCTTTCATCCTGCGGTTCTCCCAGGTACGCAACACCATCCCGCATATTCAAAGTGCTTCTGTGGTGGTGGCGTTCCGACAGGATGTCCGGGATGAGAAAATGCTTGAGAAGCTCGCAACCAGAGAGGTCCGCGACGTCT
This sequence comes from Neostapfia colusana, assembly GCA_030760725.1. Classification (NCBI taxonomy): domain Eukaryota; kingdom Viridiplantae; phylum Streptophyta; class Magnoliopsida; order Poales; family Poaceae; genus Neostapfia; species Neostapfia colusana. The sequence continues at coordinate 31,826,894 of JASWHV010000009.1, read as the reverse complement.
CTGAGCTCTTCAGCCTGGCGGACAAATGCGCCAGAGCGGCTGAAGGGCGGAACTGGCACTCTATGCCAACCTCCGAGTCAGGAGGACAGCCCGGGTACGGCGCTGCTGCCTATGGGGGTGGCAAGAAGGCAAAGAACCGGGGGAGTGGCAAGATGAAATCATCGTTCACGGCTCCCGTCGCCGCAGCAGCGACGACTAATGGAGCACGGGGGCCACGCCCCGACAAAAGGCAGCGGCAGTCACCGGCCCCAGATAGTGACCAGGGCGGGCTATGCCCCGTGCATGGCGCCGGCAACCATACTGCTGCCGAGTGCTGGGATATGCAGAGGCTCGCAGAGCGCTTCCGCAAAGGAAGGCAGCAGAGAGCTGAAGCACCGCACTACCCTCAGAGGGATGGCAAGCAGAAGGTCGATGCCCCAGTCACCGCCGCCCATCAGGTGGGATTTCAGGAGCCTCAGCGTGTCATAAAGACAGTGCATAACGGTGAAGACTCCAGCTCCGACAGTGACGGGCCAGGGCGGTAGCCGGCTGCGGCTGCCGTCCCGGGTCAGTGGAGGCTGCACTGCTGCGGCGTCAACCTTGGAGAACCCCCAAGTAGTCGCAGCAGCCCTAGTAGCGACCACAATGGTGCGAGGTCGGGCCAGCCTCACCCGAGAGCACACCTCCGTGCCTCGGACATACCTCCCGGGGACCGCCCAAGGTCTGTCGACCCCTTGAAGGCCTTGCCAGAAGGGAAAGACGCCTAAGATCATCTATGATGAGCCCAGGTCCACCTACCCCTTGAAGGCCTTAGCCAGAAGGGGAGAACTCCCCGGGGTCCCCAGGAGAAGCCGTGCAGGACCTGATCCAGCGTGAAGATAACAACCTCGTCGACGAGACTCGGCTGCAGGTAACACCCCACAACGCAAGGTCTCGGCTGATGTTCTAAGCACTACTGCCAAAGAACCGAACGCGTCAGGGACCTGCAGAAGGGCAACCTGGTGTCGCGGCACACTCTTTCTCGAGAAGGACCCATAAACTCTCCCCCAACAGGGAAGGTCCCTTCTGAATCATGAAAGCTTCCGCCCCAGGTACACATGCCTTTCAACCGAGCGTGGGATCCGTTCCCAAAATCCTTGCAATGGTTGACGAGCAGACGGCAGATTCCAGCTCCACCAGGCTCCAGTCGACGGACCTGAGGACAGAGCTGGAACGGTGTCACTTGGGCCAGGATGCCCGGGTGTACCTCGAGCGACGTCGAGAAAGGCGTCGCACTCAAGAGGCTGGCGACAACATGACGTCGGCCTTGACCCAGCCTGAAGGGCAGACCTTCGCCACGCGAGCTCTGCCCCAGGCGTACGCCGTGCAGCATAACATCTTTGAAGAGCAAGTAAACACCATCAACATGATCATTAGAGAATAAACTCACAAAATGCAAAAGTGGTATTTTCCACATGCATCATATAGGGGCTGGACATATGAAAAACTCCTACACTTTGCTAGGGATGTCCATGCCAAGTGTCACCCGAATTCAAAATCTTTTTGAAGTCCTTTTGGGTATAGCTAGAAAGAGGGTGGTTTGAACTCAAATTTAAATTCAAACTATTTTCCATCCCATGAATTCAAAAGCGGGAGGCATATTATTACTCAGCACATTTTTGTGAGCTCACCCACCAATTTTCACTCCATTTGGAGTTGATCTTGACATGAGCTAAGTTTAGCAAATTCAAAATTTATTTGAATTTCAAACTGCATATGTGCTGAAATTTAGTCAAACACTTCACAAATTGAATTCTACCAATTCCAAATGGGCATGTGGTAGATAATTCAAATGACCAAGGGTATTAGAGGGATTACTGTTTGTAGCAGTGAGAGGAAGTTAATTTCAGAGGTTAAAAGGGGGTGGGACCCACATGTCATAGAGTGGCAGATCAAAACTTGCAACTGAAGCAAACCTCTGCTCGGTTCCTGATTTTTTTCTCAAACACCCGAGAGCTGCCGGGCGCCACCGAGGAGCCTGCCGCGCCACCAGCTGCTTGCTCCCACGCGCTGGCGCCCAGGGTCGGTCCCGATCCCTTCTTAACGTGATCCACGCCCTCTGCCGAAGCAAACCCCGTTTGCCTTCTCCTCCTCGCGTGCGAACACCGAGCGGAGCTCATTTCCCTCCGCTGCCTCGGCCTGCTCCGAAAATCGGCAGAAATCACCGTTCCATCCCTTCCCAAGCTGCTAAACACTACCCTGAGCTCAGCCTCCACCTCCCCGACCCGGAAGCCGATGAGCTTCGGCCTCCCTCGCCCTTCCACAGCTCACTCCGCCGCGGCCTAGCGTCGGCCGACGAGTGGGCGCTCGTGGCAGCCCTCCACAGGGGTTTTCATGGTCAAGCGATCAAGGCCACGGGAGCGCGCTGGGTTGGTGCTGCTCTCAACCAAATCTCAAGCCACGCCGTGAAGCATCGGCGGCGAATTTCAAGTTTTCACTCCGGCGACTTCTAACCGGGTGGCCAGTACGGTTTCTTCAAATTCTCCCTCTCTGATCCTCCATAGGCCATCAAACTCTGCACATAGGCGCTGGACTAGCCGGCGATCGTCTTTGCTTTAGGATCCGTTGCATGAAAACACCACGGAGCAACGTATTCCGAGCTTTACCGAGCATGTTCTTTACAGAATCAATCGGGCGCACGATGCCGAGCTAGTTGCCGCAGTTTCTGAGCTAATCCATGGCCTTGCCGAGCTTTGCGATCATCCACTGGTGCTGTAGAGCTAGTCGTTCAAGGTTTTGGTGGGCTAGGAACCTCGGGCGACAGCGCCGAACTTCAACCGAGGCCGCCACACGTCGCCGGCCATCTTCCGATCATCGGCAGCCCCAGAACACCTCACCATCATGTTCCTCGATATCGCATACGCCCTGGCGGCGAGTTTTAGCCCGTACCGTTGCTGGAACCGACGAACCGGCGAGTGGCAGTTAGCTCCGGCGAGCTGAGAGCGCGGGCGCGCGAAAAGCAGCCGGAGGAAGAAGAAGCCCGGTGGGTCCTGGCTGTGGCATCAGATCAGGTGTGGCTGCACGCAAAGGATTCAGTAGCCGCGTGTGTCGACCGATGAGGAGTTGACACGTAGCCCGGTCCCACGCGCAGCGGTTTGAACTTTTTCCCAATTTTCAGATTTTGTTCAAACTTCAAACCCTCATAACTTTGGCTAGGAAACTCCAAATCGAATGAACCAAATTTTGTTGGATTCAGCTCTCTGAGTACTTTCCCGAAAATCAAGTTTCACTTCATGAAAATCCTTAGTTCTCCAGAATTAATTCTTCAACTTTTAAACTGTTTAGAACTTTAATTGGAGAACCCTTTGCAGGAAAATTCTGAAATTTCGCTGAGATGTTCACCAAAATGTCTCTGAGCTACCATAAAAATTTCAGATCCATTTGAGCCCATTTGATCCACCTAATGGTGTGATTAATAAAACTGTTCCAGAGAAAATAGAAAATGTCCAGAAACATTTTCAGAATTTCTCTGAAATTGTTTAACTTATATCTTTAGTTAGGAACCTTCAAATTAAGTGGGACCAACTCCATTAGAACCCTCTAAAAATATAGTTTTCATAAAGTCATGGCTTGCTCCATGAAAATGCATAGAACACCCTAAGAGCTCCAATTAAGGTCAAGTACATGATTATTTGTGGAGAGCTCAAATGAGCTTCGCTGCAAATAAAACTTGGACAAGTATCTGTTTAGGGTGTAAACCACAGTAAAAATTTCAGAGTCATTGGGTCTGTCTAGTGAGACCTATAAAACTTACAAGTTGAAATTCAATTCAAATGCATTTAATTAATACATATACTTGTTATATCATGTAGTCGCTAAGGTTGAGGAGGAACCCGAAGTCTTAGACTTTGTTACTCCGGAAGAGCAGCTAGCCTACGACCAAGAGCAGCAAGGAAAGCTCCGGTTTGCATTAACCTTTTTACAAATTGTTATTGTTTTGGGAACTTCCTTTGAGTACCACTTATCTCTTGCATTAGAGTCTTGTTTGAAACCCAAATGCATATCCAAGAAAACCATGGGTTGGGATTAGGATTAAAAACCTCGTTAGCCACTGCAATGCTAAGATAGAGTAGGATTCGGTACAAGTCCAGTAGTTGGAACTATTCGTGATAATAGACTAGAGGCACATCGCTCGGGTAAAAATAGCAAATGAAACACATGGAAAGAAAACTGAGACCGAGCGGAGAGTAAGGGCAGCAGGACTGTGGGGCCTGGGTTCTATAGCTCCACTTGTGTCGATTGAGGACCGAGCCATGTGCGGGCCTGTTGAACAAGCTAGAACAGTACCGAAGACCTACCGGCTATATGGGAACCGGGAAACTGATGTAACTCGGGTAGCTGAGTATTGAGGCATTGCCTGTCGTTCAGAGGGTAGGTTGAGAGCTCGAGGTGTAAATCAGTTGGCGGCACTGAGATGCGCGTGCAGAGACCTCTTGCTCGAGACGATAGGACCGGTTCAATATTTGGCTGATGGGTGAAAGGTAGTTGCGTACGACGTCCGTGATGGTTGCTGTAGGCAACATCGAGTACAGGCGTACGCGACGGGTTATTCAGGTAACCCTGCAGGTGTAAATCGATTATAATTGCCGTCCCTCGCGGTCAGTGAGTACCACTTGTTCACTGTACCGTGACGTAGAAAGAACAGGCTAGACACATGTTAAAAGTTTGCTGATTTGAAAGACATACCTTGCTTGTTAATGGCTTGCTGTAGTTTAGAGCTAACTAAAGTTCTTTTCAACTTTGGGCAAAGTACATGAGAGAAATGCGTTTCTTGTTTGATTGCGGCTCTCTCATGTGCCTTAGCGTAAGGTTCTCCAAAACCTGCTGCTAAAACTTGAAAGTAAGGTTCCACTAATTCGGCGAGTCCTTGCAACTTATTTTACCTCATGTAACCTATAACCCTCCATGTAGAAGTTTCATGTTTAGGAGAGACGGGTCAGTCCTGCTGAGCCATCGTGCTCACTGCTTGTGTTTGAAACTTTTGCATGGTTTTATGAGGAAGGGACTCCCGAGGAGGAAGCAGAACCCCAGGAGGGGAACCCCGTCGAGTGGGAGTCATGCACGCCGCTGTGTTAGTGTGTGTGCGTGCTGTAAGAGCCTCAGTTTTTGACACATGTTTAAAGTGTTCATCACCACACCACACACCTCATTTGAGGCAAGTTGATGAACACAAATGAAGAGCAAGTAACCACCATCAACATGCTCATTAGAGAACAAACTCACATATTGCAAAAGTGATATTTCCCACATGTGATATAGAGGGGCTGGGCATATGAAAACTCCTATAAAGTGCTAAGGATGTCCATGCCAAGTTTCACACAAATTCAAAACCTTTTTGAGGTCATTTTGGATATAGCTAGAAAGAGGGAGTTTGAAACCATATTCAAATTCAAACTGTTTTTATCCCATGATTTCAAAAGTGGGAGGCATATTCTCATTCAGCACCTTTTTGTGAGCTCACACACCAATTTTCACTCCATTTGAAGTTGATCTTGACATGAGCTAAGTGGGACAAATTCAAACTTTATTTGAATTTCAAACTGAACATGTGCTGAGATTCATTCAAACCAAACCCAATTTGAATCCTAATCAATTCAAATGGCTCATGGGTGAATAATTTGAATCACCATGGGTATTTTGGGGTTCACTGTTTACAACAGTGATTAGGAGTGAATTTCAGAGGTTAAAACCCCGGGTGGGACCCACTGGTCAGCCTCTGATGAGAACCCAGCCGACTGAACTCTGCACTCGGGGTTCTTGCGCTGACCCGAGCTGCCGCCACGGCGAAGGAACGGCGAAGCCACCAGCTGCTTGCCGATCTCAGCCGCGGAACCGACTCTCAGGGTCTTTATCTACCCGCCCGAGCGGTCACCGGTGCCTTCCACCGCTGCTTCGTCGCATTTCCACCCCAAAAAGCCGAAGAACCTCGCCGCCCGAGTGAATTTTCGGTTCCTCGTTGCCCGGCCGATCCAGTGACCCTCCCAGCAATCTGAGACCAGCACCGGGTGCGCCAAGCCATCTTCAACACCTTCGCATCGGTTCCAGACCCTGCGCGGTCTTCCCCGAGCTCCACCGCGGCGATTCTTTCTCTGCCGGTTCAGCTCCAGCCGCCGCTGCGGGAACCATTGTTCCGGCCACCACAGCCCACTGTTCAGCGAGCTGTGAACAGCAAAGAGGTTCGCCTTCAACCCCTCTTTCATTCCCGCAAGCTCCGGCGGCGTGACAAACGCTGCTTAGGCCGGAATTTCATGTTTTCGCGACGGTGTGCAAAAGTGAGGTCTGTACCGATCCGAGAAATTCGTAAGCCACACTGCATCACTCATCCTCTCATGGAGAGGATCACTTCTAGTAGGCCGTGCAGGTCCATAGGCGCAGGAACCACGAAGAACCGTGGAGGGAAACCGCTGTTCTTCGAGTTTTAGTAGAAATCCCTATTTCCGGCCTAGGTCGCACGGTGACAGCCCAACACAGCCTTTCCCGAGCTCCGTGGAGCTCACGTCGACCTTTCCTATGGTCCACTGATGCTCGACGACCCTTAGCTTGATCGGGTGAGGTGCTAGGGAGGACGGGCAACACGGCCGAAGTTCTCCCGAGGCTGCTGCTCGTCGCCGACCATGTGGCGGCCATTTTCATGGCGAGCTGACCCAAGAATCCTGTTCCCCGAGTGGAAATAAGCAGAGGCGGCCAAAATCGTGAAGTTTGGATCTTTACAGAAGCCGCCGGCGAGCTCTCCGGCGAGATACCCCGGCGGCAGAGCGCGGGCGTCGGGAGGAAGACGAAGCCGGCTGGCCCACGCGTCAGCGGGTCAAAATTCAAACCTGGATCGGGTGTGGCCGGGATCTGTTGTGCTGGCGCGCAGGAACCCCGCAGGCCACGGTGTGCCGACGCCTCAGTGGGCGACGCGTGTCCCCCGGGCCCACCCGCGAGTTTAAACTTTTCCCCCGATTTTCAGATTTCCTTCAAACTTCAAATCCTCATATCTTTGGCTAGAAAGCTCCAAATCGAGTGAACCAAATTTTGTTGAATTCATCTCTCTGAGTACTTTCCAGAAAATCAAGTTTCACTTCATGAAAATCCTTATTTCTCCAGAATTAATTCCTCCAATTTTAAACTGTTTGGAATTTTAACTGGAGAATCCTTTGGGGGCAAATTCTGAAATTTTGCTGGGATGTTCACCAAAATATCCCTGAACTACCATAAACATTTCAGATCCATTTTAGCTCATTTGATCCACCTAATGGTGTGATTAGTGAAACTGTTCCAGAGAAAATAGAAAATGTTCAGAAACATTTTCAGAATTTTCTCTGAAATTTTTTAGCTCATATCTTTAGCTAGGAACCTTCAAATTAAGTGAGACCAACTCCATTAGATCCCTCTGAAAATCTAGTTTTCAGAAAAGTCATAGTTTGTTTCAAGAAAATCCCTAGAACAATCTAAGAGTGCCAATTAAGGTCAAGTGCATAATTAATTGTGGAAGGCTCAAATGAGCTTTGCTGCAACTAAAACTTAACCTAGTCTATACTTAGGTTGTAACCAAGCCACCGTAAAAGTTTCACAGTCATTGAGTCTGTCTATGGGGACTTATAAGCTTCACAAGTTCAAACTTAATACAAATGCATTTAAATTGATACATGTACTTCTTCTATCATGTAGTCGCTATGGTCGAGGAGGAACCCGAAGTCCTAGACTTCGTTACTCCGGAGGAGCAGCTAGCCTATGACCAAGAGAAGCAAGGCAAGCTGCGGTTTGCATTAACCTTTTTACAAATTTTTATTGTTTTGAGCACATACTTGAATACTATTATTCTTTGCATTACAGTCTTGTTGGAAACCCAACTGCATAGCCAAGAAAACCATGGGTTAGGATTAAGATTGAAAACCCCGTTAGCTACTGCAATGCTAAGATAGAGTAGGATTCGGTACAAGTCGAGTGGTTGGAACTACTCGCGAGCATAGGCTAGAGGCACTCGACTCGGGTAGAGATAGCACATGATACACATGGCAAGAAAGATGAGACCGAGCGGAGAGTAAGGGCAGCAGGACTTTGGGGCCTGTGTGCTGTAGCTCCGCTTGTGTCGATTGAGGACCGAGCCGTGTGCGGCCTATTGAACAAGCTAGAACAGTACCGAAGACCTACCGGCCATATGGGAACCGGGAAACTGATGTAACTCGGGTAGCTAGGTATTGAGGCATTGCCCGTTGTTCAGAGGGTAGGTTGAGAGCTTGAGGTGTAAATCGGCAGGCGGCACTGAGATGCGCGTGCAGAGACTCTTGCTCGGGACGATGAGACCGGTTCAATATTTGGCTGACGGGTGAAAGGTGGTTGCGTACGGTGTCAGTGATGGTTGTTGTAGGCAACATCGAGTACGGGCGTATGTGACGGGTTATTCGGGTAACCCTGCAGGTGTAAATAGATTATAATCGCCGTCCCTCGCGGTCAGTGAGTACCACTTGTTCACTGTACCGTGACGTAGAAAGAACGGGCTAGTTACATGTTAAAATGTTGCTGATTGAAAGATGGACTTTGCTTGTTAATGATTTGCTGTAGTTTAGAGCTTATTAAAGTTCCTTTCAACTTTGGGCAAAGTACATGAGAGAAATGCGTTTCCTGTTTGATTGCGGCTCTCTCATGTGCCTTAGCGTAAGGTTCTCGACAACCTGCTTCTAAAACTTGAAAGTAAGGTTCTACTAATTAGGCGAGTTCTTGCAAATGATTTTTACCTCATGTAACCCATCACCCCTCATGTAGAAGTTCCATGTTTAGGAGAGACGGGTCAGTCTTGCTGAGCCTTCGTGCTCACTGCTTGTGTTTGAAGCTTTTGCAGGGTTCTATGAGGAAGGGACTCCCGAAGAGGAGACGGAACCGCAGGAGGGGAACCCCGTCGAGTGGGAGTCGTGCACGCCGCCGTGTTAGTGTGCATGTGTGCTAGCAAGGACACGTTCACGGGCTGAACGTGAACTTGATGCGTAGTCTACGCCCGTGAGTGTAGACTGGACCTATTTTGATGTACAAATGTTCATAAACCACTTTATGTTAAAAGTTTTTCTTCCGCTTTGTACCTTTGATGTATGTTATCCGGTGCTGTGCAACGCAGCACCCCTCAGCGTGATCCTGGCTCGACAAGACCGTGGGGTCGTGTCAGCGTTGGTATCAGAGCTCGCTTGAGGTTTAACGCACTAAAAAGGTCATCTTTTTCAAAAATCCAGTGAGGAACGAGTTAGTAGCCCGTATAAGGACGTTATTAGTGTATAGAAAGTGGCATCTAAACCTATTTGACTATGTCGGAAAATCGTGCATCTCGGGACGTTTAAGTCTTGGGGGGTGCACGTAAGCGCTGTCCACCAGTGCGCACAAGCTGAAGGGTGGAGCCCCATGGGTGGCAGGTAACCCGACTCGCTTTGATATCCTCTACGACTCTTCATGTCGTTTGGGGTATTCGAGCAACGTCTGTCCCCGGCGTGCGTGGTGCAACTTGGGAGACCCCGTCACGTGGTCTGAAACGTGAACACGTAACTCAAGGCGTGTTTGGCTTGAGAACATCCGGGTGAGTGATGACGGCCGGGTGTACGAACTGTATGGATACCGGGCTCGGTGTGCAGCCGAGTCTGACGATTGTTTGAGTTTCTGCAGGGAGTCTGACCACGAAACGGTAGACGTGTAGCATCCGTGTGTGAGTGACGTTTAGTGCCACTGAATTAACGAAGCCGGCCAAGTCCGGTATAGGATTTTCTTTGTGAGGACGTAGTACCGACATGATCTGGTGACGCATTGACGTCACACCCCACTAAATAAACAACTTCATGGTAAAACTTGAAAGTTTTAATCTGGAGCATTAAAATTTTGCTGTAACCGTTCCCTTAATCAGGATATTCAAAGTTAACAAGTTTTTAACTTAAAGGTTGCTAAGGCACGAGCACTCTGTTTTCAGCTGAATTAAGGCTGAAGTTAATCAGAGGTTAGAGGTTGAGTTCTTTCGAGGTTGGGGTCATATGATAAATTTATGGAAAGCTTCGGAAGAGCTTTACAACTTTTCTGTTGAGGTCCAGAGGTGTTTCATCCCTTAACCAATTGAAAAATGCAGTAGAGTTGAAACTGTCCAGAAAACAGGGCAGAGCAAAGACTCTCTGTAAACTCTATGTAAATTGAGCATAACTTTCTGCTTAAAAATCCAAAAATAGAAAATGAGGTATTTATGGAAAGCTTATGAGATGGATTACAACTTTGTAACAGAAAGTTTTGTCAGATTTAGAGCAGAATTAACTGGAATTCTTGGATCAAATCAGTACCTAAAGCAGGGAGGTGCTGTCCGAATTTCTCCAGAAATTCTGTTAACTTTGACATCTCATAACGTTTGAACCAGGACAGATGTTAGGTCAAGCAAATACTTTCTGGAAAGCTATTGAAGTTAGCTTTAAATTTTATGTGGAGCTACAGAATTGGTTTTGCCCTTAACATGGCCTAAATCAGGTTGAAATGGAAACTGGTCAGGGCTATCATGCAGACAGCAGATCAGCAGTCAAATTTGTTTAAAATTTGAACTATATTTCCAAGTTTTATGGGTTCAATCACATGTTTTATGTTATAACTCAATGTTTTACTGTTTAAATAAATATTTTACATTTCTCAAATATATTTTCACAGATGACAGCTGATAAGCAGTTGGAGAACGGGTGGGTGGTGTCCCACTGTTCTCACCGCAGCGGCTATCCGGAAACATTGAGGCAGATGCTTCATATTTCGGATATAACCAGATGCCGCAGTACTTCACCAAGGAAGAAGGCGAAGATGGGAACAAGACGTGGACAATCCATGTCGAAGTCCCTGCAGGACCTACGCCACCCGGTTGGGTGCCGTTCACCGTCACGGTGAGAGGTAGACAGCCGGAAGGGATGTGGCAAGTGGTAGCCCGTGACACCATGTCATGTTTCTGCCAACTACACGTGCAGGCTATGGAGGGCACTCCATACGCACTCATTCCGGTGGAGGTACGGGCTCAGCATGTGCGGGAAGATAGGTACCTGGAGGCAACGGACCCGAGTTGCCCAGGGTACAGCCCCGTGGAGGCAAACCTTAGCCTCCAGATAAGGGCGGGAAACGCCGTGATGGACAGCCAAGCTGTTTATACGGAGCATCTCGCCACAAAGCTCAAGGAGAGCACGAGCCGTGGAGACCATTTCTAGAGTGCTCACAGCGCACTCCGCGATGTGCTCCTTCCGACGATCAAGCGACTGAATGAACAACATAATCAGTTGCATCGTCTGAAGAAGGCGAAGAGGAAAAGCCGTGTCGACATCGCGGCGTTGCAAGAACTGGTACAGAATCTGACCCAGCATAACGAGGAACTTACTCAAGAGCGAGACGACGCTATTGAGGAAGGGCAAGGCTGGGAAGAAGACTACAACCAGGCTATGGACGAGGTGCATGCTTTGCAGGACCTCGTGCCTCCGGTATTGGGCATACCGGTAGTCTTGGGCCTTCCAGCAACGGGAGAACCCGAGATGGGAGAAGAGGTGGTAGATCCAGAGCCACCAGCAGAGGTACCGGAGGAGGACGACCCGCAGGAGGTCGAGTTCTACTCCGAGTAGGGGGTTACAGTTGCCAAGTAGGGCAGCTAGGGTAGTGTAACCCAACTTTTGTAATCGGTGACATGTCGTGTAGGCAGTAGCGTATGTATAGGTAGTGACGACATGAGCATGACTTCTCGGAGACCGAGAATAATGTATCTTGTATAAAGTTCATGCTTTATCAATATATGTGAATGTTGTGCAAATTATTCATGTGTCACTTCAATACCTACTGTTGCATATGGAAGTTTGAGTATAACATGTGCTAATCGCTACTGTTTTGAATTTCAGAATGACGCGTACTCGTGCCAACCCTGACGTTGGGGGTACTAGCCAAGGGGGAGAGACCTCCCAACATCCTCCCGAGGACTCCTCGGTACAGCAGCAGCAAGAGCAGCAACAGCAACAGCAAACACCTTCACCGCCACTGCCAACGGTTACATTGGCCGACATTGTCGCGGCAATGGCGGGTTCCCATCAGCAGCACACGGAGTTGCTGCAAACTCTTATCGCTAATACGTCTTGCCCAGAGAGACGTCAAGATCGTGAGGAGCGTCAACAAAGCTCCTACTCTGACTTCCTGGCTACTCATCCCCCGGTATTCTCAAGGGCGGATGAACCTCTTGACGCGGACAACTGGCTCTGTGCAATAGAGATGAAGTTCGGGATGCTCCAGATAAGTGAGCAGCGCAAGACTCAGTTCGCGGTCCAGCAGCTCCAAGGATCCGCGAGCGCGTGGTTGGCAAAATTCTGTACTTCACAGCCCACCGATCGAGTTATGACCTGGACGGAGTTCCGGACGGCCTTCAGGGCCTATCACATACCGCCAGGTCTAATGAAGAGGAAGACGCAGGAATTCTTACACCTGCAACAAGGGAGCCGGAATGCGCTGGAGTACTCAAGGGCGTTCAACGATCTCGCGCTCTACGCGTCGTATCACGCAGATACCGACGAGAAGCGGCGGGACCACTTTTACCAGTGGCTTAACCCGCTCCTGAAGGACAAATTGGTGATGTTCAATCGCGGCAGCCTCAACGACATCATTGATGCTGCGATTGTTCAAGAGGACTCCATCAAGGAGTTGGCGGCGGCGGAGCGAAAGCGAAGCGTGCCGCAAAGCAGCGGAGAAGGAGGCGGTCCTTCTCAGAATATTCGGATGGTGAATCGCCCACCATCAGGTCCACGCTGGCAGCCACCACAGAGGTCGGTGCCTTTCCGCAGTCGGCCATACTCTTCACCGGCATTCAGGCCGGCACTGCCAGCACCACTTCCACAACAACAACAGCAGCAGCGGACGATGCCGCGTGCGTATGCACCTCAGCAGTGCATGCCAGGCTTTCGTCCCCCGAGCACTACACCAGCAGCGGCCACATGTTACAAGTGTGGTCGTCCAGGACACTTCGCGAGCAGTTGCCCGGAGAGGCAAGGCGGCGGAGTGGCACCGCAGTTTCCGGGGAGGAATCAACCCCGGAACCCTACTAATGTGCGGCGGGCAAACCCTAGGCCCGGTACTGTCCACCAGCTTGCCATAGAGGACGAACCGGGGGGTGAGCCAATCCTTGTGGGTATGTTCCAACTCCACCAGCATCCCGCTATAGTACTATTTGATTCGGGTGCCACGCATAATTTTATTAGCCAAGCTTTCATTGCTAAACATAGCTTGCAAATACTACCCACCGATAGTCCATATTTAATCTGTTCACCGAGTGGGAGGATTTCAGCAAGCTTAATGGTTTCCAAAGCACAATTATGCTTAGCGGGTAGAGTCTACCCTACCTCTCTCATAATCTTAGAGGGACAAAAGGTCGATGTCATCCTAGGGATGTCGTGGTTAACCCGCCACGGCGCTGTTTTAGACACCGTCCTTCGAGTCGTGCACCTAAACTCCGTATTTCTGGACAGTCCAGAAATAAAACTTCCAAGTGTCTATCAAGCCACAACCATCAGATTGGAAGATATTCCAGTGGTCCGAGAGTTCCCTGACGTATTCCCGGATGATTTACCGGGAATGCCGCCCGATAGAGAGGTGGAGTTCAAGATTGAACTTGCACCGGGAACCATGCCAATATCCCGAAGGCCATACAAGATAGCGCCCAAGGAGTTGGCTGAACTGAAGACTCAGCTCACGGACCTTCTGGAGAAGGGTTTTATTAGGCCGAGCTCCTCGCCATGGGGCTGTTCGGCATTATTTGTGAAGAAGAAGGATGAGACATTACGGCTTTGCGTGGACTATCGTCCATTAAATGCCGTAACCATCAAGAACAAGTACCCGTTGCCACGGATCGACATGTTGTTTGATCAGTTGGTCGAAGCAATGATCTTTTCCAAGATGGACTTAAGATCCGGGTACCATCAGATTAAGATAAGGGCTGAGGACATTCCGAAGACGGCTTTCTCGACAAGGTACAGACTTTATGAGTACCTGGTCATGTCCTTCGGCCTCACCAATGCTCCGGCTCACTTCATGTACTTGATGAACTCGGTATTCATGCCGGAGCTGGACAAGTTTGTCGTGGTCTTCATCGATGACATTCTGGTATATTCCAAGTCAGAGGAAGATCAAAAGAAGCATCTGCATATAGTCTTGCAACGACTGCGGGATCACAAGCTAAACGCGAAATTCAGCAAATGCGAATTTTGGATATCGCAAGTGCCTTTTCTCGGGCATATCATCTCAGCAGAGGGTATCGCTGTAGACCCGAGCAAGATCACTAAAGTGCTGAATTGGAAATTCCTGGGAACGGTTCACGAGGTACGGAGTTTCCTCATACTCGCGGGATATTATCGGAGGTTCATTCCAAACTCCTCAAAGATTGCCAAGCCTATGACAGAGCTGCTGAAGAAGGCTACCAAATATGTTTGGAGTCCCACATGTGAAGCAGCATTCAAGTCTTTAGTCAAGCACCTAACATCAGAACCAGTTTTGGCGCAGCCAGACACAACAAAACCGTTCGATGTGTACTGCGATCCATCCGGCATTGGTCTCGGATGTGTGCTGATGCAAGACCGAAGAGTGGTCGCGTATGGATCACGTCAGCTTAGAAACCATGAGCAGAATTATCCAACCCACGACTTGGAGCTCGCTGCCGTGGTACTTGCACTGAAAATGTGGAGCCACTACCTACTCGGTAACCTCGTACATTTATATACCGACCACAAAAGCCTCAAGTACATATTCACTCAGAAGGAGCTGAACATGAGGCAGCGAAGATGGTTAGAATTGATAAAGGATTACGAAATAGGGATCCATTATCATCCGGGCAAGGCAAACGTAGTGGCAGATGCGCTGAGCCGCAAGTCACAAGTCAACAATCTGACCATCACACCGTTGGATGAGAGCGAACCACCGCTACATGTGATTCCACACGGAGCTCTCTACAACCTAGCTCTGATCCCCACCATCCGTGAAGAGATAGCGGCAGCTCAGAAACATGACAAGGGCATGTCGCATTTGCGGAGACGTGTAGACAGTGGGGAGCTGAGATGTTTCCGGAAGGACGGAGACGGCATCCTATGGTTCAAGGACTGGATCGTCGTACCCCGTAACCCGCAATTACGGAAGAAAGTCTTTGATGAGGCCCACTTGTCAAAGTTTTCTATTCACCCCGGCAGCAATAAAATGTATCAAGAACTCAGAAGCAAGTTTTGGTGGACACGGATGAAGCGGGAGATCGCGAAGTACGTGTCCAAGTGTGATACATGTCGAAGGGTGAAGGCAGACCATATGCGGAAACCGGGACTGCTACAACCACTGGGCGTTCCTGCCTAGAAGTGGGTGGATGTGAGCATGGACTTCATCGTCGGTCTACCCACCACCTTTCAGAAACATGATTCTGTGTGGGTGATCGTCGACCAGCTCACCAAAGTTGCCCATTTCATCCCGGTCAACACCAACTACAACGCCAAGAAGTACGCTGAACTGTACATCTCACGGATCCTGTGCTTGTACGGCGTACCCCGTACAATCATATCGGATCGGGGCACTTTATTTGGGTCCCGTTTTTGGGAGCAGCTGCACGCTGCCTTGGGGACGAAGCTGATCCGTAGTTCAGCATACCACCCGCAGACGGATGGGCAAACCGAGCGGGTAAATCAAATCATAGAAGACATGCTACGAGCTTGCGCTATCAACCACGGCAAGAATTGGGATGATCACTTGCCGTTAGCCGAGTTCTCGTACAACAATGGGTACCAAGCCAGCATAAAGATGGTTCCCTACGAGGCGCTATACGGAAGGAAATGCCGCACACCATTGAACTGGTGTGGGTCTGGCAAAAGGGTTACCTTCGGGATTAACCTTGTCAACAACGCGGAAGAAAAGGTTCGACTGATTCAAGCGAACCTAAAAGCCTCTCAATCCCGTCAGAAACAGTATGCGGACCGGAGAAGGCGCCCATTACAATTCGAAGTTGGAGATCACGTATATCTACGGGTGTCTCCAATGAGGGGTGTAAACAGATTCAGGGTGAGAGGAAAGTTGACACCCCGATTCATCGGTCCATTCCAGATTACCGAAAGATGTGGAGCAGTAGCATACCGGCTGAAATTACCAGAAGCACTTTCCGGTGTGCACGACGTCTTTCACATTTCCCAGCTGAGGAAGTGTCTCAAGCTATCAACTACCGTTCAGCTGGAAGACATTGAAGAACTGCAACCGGATCTCACCTATCGGGAGGAACCGGTTCAGATTTTTGACAAAAAGGCCGAACCACACGCAACCATACGTTGTGGTTCGACAAGGTTCTATGGAGTAATCACTCCGTGGATGAAGCGACATGGGAGAGGGAAGGATTTCTTCGCGCCAACTACCTCAACTTTTTCACGTCGCATATCCGGTAATTTTCCACCGTTCTCTCTCTCTCATTTTCACCTTATAATCTCGGGACGAGATTCTTTTAAGGGGGGGGGGAATGTAAGGGCCTCAGTTTTTGACACATGTTTAAAGTGTTCATCACCACACCACACACGTCATTTGAAGCAAGTTGATGAACACAAATGAAGAGCAAGTAACCACCATCAACATGCTCATTAGAGAACAAACTCACATATTGCAAAAGTGATATTTCCCACATGTGATATAGAGGGGCTGGGCATATGAAAACTCCTATACATTGCTAAGGATGTCCATGCCAAGTTTCACCCAAATTCAAAACCTTTTTGAGGTCATTTCGGACATATCTAGAAAGAGGGCAGTTTGAAACCATATTTAAATTAAAACTGTTTTTATCCATGATTTCAAAAGTGGGAGGCATATTCTCATTCAGCACCTTTTTGTGAGCTCACACACCAATTTTCACTCCATTTGGAGTTGATCTTGACATGAGCTAAGTTGGACAAATTCAAACTTTATTTGAATTTCAAATTGAACATGTGCTGAAATTCATTCAAACCAAACCCAATTTGAATCCTAATCAATTCAAATGGCTCATGGGTAAATAATTTGAATCACCATGGGTGTTTTGGGGCTCACTGTTTACAACAGTGATTAGGAGTGAATTTCAGAGGTTAAAACCCTGGGTGGGACCCACTGGTCAGCCTCTGAGGAGAACCCAGCCGACTGAACTCTGCACTCGGGTTCTTGCGCTGACCCGAGCTGCCGCCACGGTGACACGACCCCAAAGGTCTTGTCAAGCCAGGATCACGCTGAGGGGTGCTGCATTGCACAGCACCGTATAACACACGTCAAAGGTACAAAGAGGAAGCGAAATTTTATTACATCAACAAGTTTATGAACATGTTTACATCAAAATAAGTTCAGTCTACACTCACAGGCGTAGACTACGCATCAAGTTCACGTTCAGCCCTTGAACGTGTCCTTGCTAGCACACACGCACACTAACTCTGCGGCGTGCACGACTCCCACTCGACGTGGTTCCCCTCCTGGGGTTCCGTCTCCTTTTCGGGAGTCCCTTCCTCATAGAACCCTGCAAAAAGCTTCAAACACACAGTGAGCACGAAGGCTCAGCAAGTCTGACCCGTCTCACCTAAACATTGAACTTCTACATGAGGGGTGATGGGTACATGAGATAAAATCATTTGCAAAGGACTGGCCTAATTAGTGGAACCTTACTTTCAAGTTTTAGCAGCAGGTGGTGGAGAACCTTACGCTAAGGCACATGAGAGAGCCGCAATCAAACAAGAAACGCATTTCTCTCATGTACTTTGCCCAAAGTTGAAAGGAACTTTAATTAGCTCTAAACTATAGCAACTCATTAACAATCAAGTCCATGTTTCAATCAGCAACATTTTAACATGTAACTAGCATGTTCTTTCTACGTCATGGTACAGTGAACAAGTGGTACTCACTGACCGCGAGGGACGGCGATTATAATCGATTTACACCTGCAGGGTTACCCGAACAACCCGTCACGTACGCCCGTACTCGATGTTGCCTACAACAACCATCACGGACGCCGTACGCGACTACCATTCACCCGTTAGCCAAATGTTGAGCCGGTCCAATCGTCCCGAGCAAGAGGTCTCTGCATGCGCATCTCAGTGCCGCCAGCCGATTTACACCTCGAGCTCTCAACCTACCGTCTGAACGACCAGCTATGCCTTAACACCCAGCTACCCGAGTTACATCGGTTTCCCGGTTCTCATATAGCCGGTAGGTCTTTGGTACTGTTCTAGCTTGTTCAACAGGCCCGCACACGGCTCGGTCCTCAATCGACACAAGCGGAGCTACAGCACACAGACCCCAAAGTCCTGCTGCCCTTACTCTCCGCTTGGTCTCATCTTTCTAGCCATGTGTATCATGTGCTATCTCTACCCGAGCGATGTGCCTCTAGCCTATTCTCGCGAGTAGTTCCAACTACTCGACTTGTACCGAATCCTATTCTATCATAATACTCAAGTAAGTGCTCAAAACAATAAAAATTTGTAAAAATGGTTAATGCAAACCGGGGCTTGCCTGTTTTGTAGGGTATTAGTATATAATATAAGTTAGTGATCTTCAATCCCTTGACCTCTCTGAACTTGCTCCACTGATCCACACGTCAAGGCATGGCTCCGTCGAAGTCCTTCATCGTGAACCCTACCGACATGTATATGCATAGTATTTTATAACGTAATTTAAAGGCCTAGAGATTAAAACTTCTCAAGAACAGAGGTTGTGTAGAGATCCTAGAATGAAGTGGTTGCCTCTGTTGTGCAAAGAACTTAAAGAAACTAAATCTACCTTAGATGTCTCATTACATCTCTAACCAAGTGTCTAGGGACATATAGGATGAGCTCTAATGAATTGGACATAACTAAAGATCCTAATCTCTAATGACTTCGAAATTTTTACAGGAAGTCATATATTACACAGGGACTTATCTTGCTAAATTGCAGCTAAAGTGAAAGGACATTGTGTCTCCCACAATCTCCACACTAATACCCATGTTGTTCTTCACATCCAATAGAAAGGAAGACATGGACAGAGAGACTCAAGGCTCAATTTGAGATGGAAATTTGCATGTGAGTTCCTGGTCACATGAAAGTGCTCTGGACCAAAAATAAACACTTTTCATTAAGGTTTTTATTCACAATAATTCCCTAAGCACTTAAACACAAAGAAATTAATTCTGAATTAACTCACATGTTCATGCCCAACTTAATGAACTACAATTTAACTTATAGTTCATAGAGTCTGCATAAATTTTTCTAGGATTTTTAGAGCTAAGAATTGCCCAGAAATGATTTCTCTAACCCTGGGACAATTTCTGAAAAGTCTCTGTATTCATTTGTATACAGTACATTGCAATCTGAATTCTCCAACATAATTCAACTCCAAATGAGCTGAAAGTTTTACAGGAGTTCAATAACACCCTAATTATTATTCTGGCAAAATTTGAGGATTTTTGGATAAACCAAACTCCCTCTAAAATTCTTTTGATGAAAAGCTTTAAAGAATTTTCCAGAATTAAATAAGGACTTTCATACAAATTGGGTTTCATATTTGGATAGATTTTGTCAATATGAATCTAACCCAATTTGAATCACTAGATTTGGAGGTTTCTACACAAAGCTATGAGCTTCACATGAATTGGGAAAAATCTGAAAATGAGCTCTGTTCTATTTTCAAATTTTCAGAGACATAAGGAATTAACACCACATTTGACCAAGCAAATGAGGTCCAATGCCTCTGAAATTTTTACTGGAGTTCAAGTATTTTTGGGAGAACCGTCTGCCCAAATTTGGACATTTTCCAATACATAGAACTCCTGGAATAAATCCTACAAAATTTTCCTTATATGAATTAATGAGCCAAATCCAGGGATTTTCATAAATATTGGATTCACCCATGGATAGTAATCTTTGAGAGGAATTCAACAAAATTTGTTTCATAATTTTTGGACATTCCTACACAAAGTTATGGTTCTTCAAAGATTGAACTGGAAACTGAAAACCCTAAAATGTTTAAAACGCTGACAGTGGGTCTGGGCTACGTGTCACTTCACAGAAACAAAGGCACACGGGACCACACATATTCCTCTGTGCAGTCACACCGGATCCCACAGCCACAGAAGATCAGGGTTTTAAACTTTCTCTCGCTGACGACTGGGCCCGCCGACCCCTTCTTCCACCTCGGGTCAGTTCCCGCGCTCGGGATGCCCGCGCCGCCGCCCTCGCCGGAGATCGCCGGAAACCAATCTCCCGGCCTCTGCCCGAGCCCTTGCTCGCCGCCAGGGCCTAACCTGCCCTTCTGAGCACGATGGTGAGGTTTCCCTGAGCCGCCAAAGCCTCTACGGTAGCTAGCGACGCTGCAGCAGCCCGGCACCTCATCGGCGACGTCGTCCGGCCATCCTAGTGCGCTAAAAGCTTGGTAAAATGGTGCTACAGCACCAGTGAATGATGGGGAAGCTCGACCTAGCCTCAAAAACGTTCGGGAACTATGGCAAATAAGCTTTCACCGTGCGACCGCGGTCCCCCGGTTCGGTTGCCGGTAGAAAACCCCGAAATACTCGCTCTAGGTGCAGTTTGAGGCTAGAAACGTGAAGAGCAAAGGATCGCCTACTACTTTGGACCCTTCGTGCAATGTGATGAACAAATATTGAGAATTGAGGAGGAATTCGGGATTACCGTGCCGAAAGGTCAGAGGGAGTACGCCGGAGCAATTTTTCAAAATTCTCTCCCGGCGGTGCATGGCATGGGCTGATCTTGGGAGGAGAGTAGCATGGTGCCTTGGCGCGTCCAGGGGCGCCGGTACTTGGCCGTGACAAGCGCCCGGTTGGGCTGCCCGCGGAAGCCTCCTCATCGGGTCATGTTTGGCCTTCGCGCGGCCGCGTTGCTCCCGGGGTTGGAGAGCCGATCACCGGTCAGGGACGCGTTGAGGAGGGAGAGGGAGCTGCGCCGGTGCTATCTGGCTACTGACCAGCTGCTGTTCGCTCCCGTTTGAGCCGGCTGTCGAGCAAACGACGGCGGCGGCGGTGGTTCGGTTCAGAGACATGAGAGCGAGAGAGTGTTGGCCAGTTCGTTTTGCTGAGCGCTGGGGGAGGCCGGGTGATCTTTATCCTCGCTGTGGAGTCGGTTCAGCGCGTCCTCGGTCGAATCCTCGAGCGCACGAGCGCTGGCGTCGGCTCCACCTCGCTGTCGATCTCCCGTAGAAGCAAAACAGAGACCGGTTGCTTCTGTGAGGATATTTGTGTGCATATGACAAGTGGGCCCCATCTCCCCTTATCTTCCCAAAATATCCCAAAATTTGCAACTGATGAAATTCAACTGTGTGGAGTTGAAAACTAAACTGCATTTGAATAATTGGGCACAATTCTTCCAAATTCAAATAGGTATTTGAATTCATTACACATTTAGGTCTATTTGGAAAAATGGGTAGCAAATATCTTCAAAAATTCATGAGACTTTGCCTACCCATTAATTTGGACCTAAAGAATTGAAATATAAAACCTGATCCTTGATTTGGCTGCTGCAAATGAGATTTGTAATACAACAGTTTTAAAAACCATGGTATTAATCTCATTTGAATTTTTGAGTGGAACCAACTTGCTCCAAAATCTGAATTTAGCTCTCTCCCACATAGGGGTACTTCCCTACTTGGTTTCAAATTCCTTTTTGTTCCATGTTTTCAAATAACCATTGAACTTGTGTAGAGGGAGCTTTCATGTGTATTATCACATGTGAAAAAGTTTAAACAAGTCCCATTTTTCCTACATATGAACTAACTTTGTGCAAACCTAAGTTTCTTTGTGTTCATATTTTTGGGACCTTTACACACGGCGATGGAACGGCGAAGCCACCAGCTGCTTGCCGATCTCAGCCGCGGAACCGACTCTCTGGGTCTTTATCTACCCGCCCGAGCGGTCACCGGTGCCTTCCACCGCTGCCTCGTCACATTTCCACCCCAAAAAGCCAAAGCACCTCGCCGCCTGAGTGAATTTTCGTTTCCTCGTCGCCCGGCCGATCCAGTGACCCTCCCGGCGATCTGAGACCAGCACCGGGTGCGCCAAGCCATCTTCAACACCTTTGCATCAGTTCCAGACCCTGCGCGGTCTTCCCCGAGCTCCACCGCGGCGATTCTTTCTCTGCCGTTTCAGCTCGAGCCGCCGCTGCGGGAACCATTCTTCCGGCCACCACAGCCCACCGTTCACCGAGCTGTGAACAGCAAAGAGGTTCGCCTTCAACCCCTCTTTCATTCCCGCAAGCTCCGGCGGCGTGACAAACGCTGCTTAGGCCGGAATTTCATGTTTTCGCGACGGTGTGCAAAAGTGAGGTCTGTACCGATCCGAGAAATTTGTAAGCCACACTGCATCACTCATCCTCTCATGGAGAGGATCATTTCTAGTAGCCCGTGCGGGTCCATAGGAGCAGGAACCACGAAGAACCGTGGAGGGAAACCGCTGTTCTTCGAGTTTTAGTAGAAATCCCGATTTCCGGCCTAGGTCGCACGGTGACAGCCCAACACAGCCTTTCCCGAGCTCCGTGGAGCTCACGTCGACCTTTCCTATGGTCCACTGATGCTCGACGACCCTTAGCTTGATCGGGTGAGGTGCTAGGGAGGACGGGCAACACGGCCGAAGTTCTCCCGAGGCTTCTGCTCGTCGCCGACCATGTGGTGGCCATTTTCATGGCGAGCTGACCCAAGAATCCTGTTCCCAGAGTGGAAATAGGCAGAGGCGGCCAAAACCGTGAAGTTTCAAGCTTTACAGAAGCCGCCTGCGAGCTCTCCGGCGAGATACCCCGGCGGCAGAGCGCGGGCGTCGGGAGGAAGACGAAGCCGGCTGGCCCACGCGTCAGCAGCTCAAAATTCATACCGGGATCGTGTGTGGCCGGGATCTGTTGTGCTGGCGCGCAGGAACCCCGCAGGCCACGGTGTGCCGACGTCTCAGTGGGCGACGCGTGTCCCCAGGGCCCACCCGCGAGTTTAAACTTTTCCCCCGATTTTCAGATTTCCTTCAAACTTCAAATCCTCATAACTTTGGCTAGAAAGCTCCAAATTGAGTGAACCTAATTTTGTTGGATTCAGCTCTCTGAGTACTTTCCAGCAAATCAAGTTTCACTTCATGAAAATCCTTATTTCTCCAGAATTAATTCCTCCATTTTAAACTGTTTGGAATTTTAACTGGAGAATCCTTTGGGGGAAAATTCTGAAATTTTGCTGGGATGTTCACCAAAATATCCCTGAACTACCATAAAAATTTCAGATCCATTTGAGCTCATTTGATCCACCTAATGGTGTGATTAGTGAAACTGTTCCAGAGAAAATAGAAAATGTTCAGAAACATTTTCAGAATTTTCTCTGAAATTGTTTAGCTCATATCTTTAGCTAGGAACCTTCAAATTAAGTGAGACCAACTCCATTAGAATCCTCTGAAAATCTAGTTTTCATAAAAGTCATAGTTTGTTTCAATAAAATCCCTAGAACACCCTAAGAGTGCCAATTAAGGTCAAGTGCATAATTAATTGTGGAAGGCTCAAATGAGCTTTGCTGCAACTAAAACTTGACCAAGTCTGTACTTATGTTGTATCCAAGCCACCGTAAAAGTTTCACAGTCATTGAGTCTGTCTAGGGGGACTTATAAGCTTCACAAGTTCAAACTAAATACAAATGCATTTAAATTGATACATGTACTTCTTCTATCATGTAGTCGCTAAGGTCGAGGAGGAACCCAAAGTCCTAGACTTCGTTACTCCGGAGGAGCAGCTAGCCTACGACCAAGAGCAGCAAGGCATGCTCCGGTTTGCATTAACACCTTTTTACAGATTTTTATTGTTTTGAGCACATACTTGAATACTATTATTCTTTGCATTAGAGTCTTGTTTGGAAACCCAACTGCATAGCCAAGAAAACCATGGGTTAGGATTAAGATTGAAAACCCCGTTAGCTACTGCAATGCTAAGATACAGTAGGATTCGGTACAAGTCGAGTGGTTGGAACTACTCGCGAGCATAGGCTAGAGGCACTCGACTCGGGTAGAGATAGCACATGATACACATGGCAAGAAAGATGAGACCGAGCGGAGAGTAAGGGCAGCAGGACTTTGGGGCCTGTGTGCTGTAGCTCCGCTTGTGTCGATTGAGGACCGAGCCGTATGCGGGCCTGTTGAACAAGCTAGAACAGTACGGAAGACCTACCGGCTATATGGGAACCGGGAAACTGATGTAACTCGGGTAGCTGGGTATTGAGGCATTGCCCGTCGTTCAGAGGGTAGGTTAAGAGCTTGAGGTGTAAATTGGCTGGCGGCACTGAGATGCGCGTGCAGAGACCTCTTGCTCGGGACGATGGAACCAGTTCAATATTTGGCTGACGGGTGAAAGGTGGTTGCATACAGTGTCAGTGATGGTTGTTGTAGGCAACATCGAGTACGGGTGTACGTCACGGGTTATTCGGATAACCCTGCAGGTGTAAACCGATTATAATCGCCTTCCCTCGCGGTCAGTGAGTACCACTTGTTCACTGTACCGTGACGTAGAAAGAACAGGCTAGTTACATGTTAAAATGTTGCTGATTGAAAGATGGACTTTGCTTGTTAATGATTTGCTGTAGTTTAGAGCTTATTAAATTCCTTTAAACTTTGGGCAAAGTACATGAGAGAAATGCGTTTCTTGTTTGATTGCGGCTCTCTCATGTGCCTTAGCGTAAGGTTCTCCACAACCTGCTGCTAAAACTTTAAAGTAAGGTTCTACTAATTAGGCGAGTCCTTGCAAATGATTTTTACCTCATGTAACCCATCACCCCTCATGTAGAAGTTCCATGTTTAGGAGAGACGGGTCAGTCTTGCTGAGCCTTCGTGCTCACTGCTTGTGTTTGAAGCTTTTGCAGGGTTCTATGAGGAAGAGACTCCCGAAGAGGATACGGAACCCCAGGAGGGGGACCCCGTCGAGTGGGAGTCGTGCACGCCGCTGTGTTAGTGTGCGTGTGTGCTAGCAAGGACACGTTCACGGGCTGAACGTGAACTTGATGCATAGTCTACGCCCGTGAATGTAGACTGGACCTATTTTGATGTACAAATGTTCATAAACCACTTTATGTAATAAAAGTTTTGCTTCCGCTTTGTAACTTTGATGTGTGTTATCCGGTGCTGTGCAACGCAGCACCCCTCAGCGTGATCCTGGCTCGACAAGACCTTGGGGTCGTGTCACGTGCTAGCGGGGACACGTTCACTGGCTGAACGTGAACTCGATGCGTAGTGTACGCCCGTGAGTGTAGACTGGACAGATTTTGTTGTACAAATGTTCATAAACCTCTTTATGTAATAAAACTTTGCTTCCGCTTTGTACCTTTGATGTGTGTTATCCGGTGCTGTGCAATGCAGCACCCCTCAGCGTGATCCTGGCTCAACAAGACCGTGGGGTCGTGTTAGCGTGCTATCAGAGCTCGCTTGAGGTTTAACGCACTACAAAGGTCATCTTTTTCAAAAATCCAGTGAGGAACGAGTTAGTAGCCTATATAAGGATGTTATTAGTCTATAGAAAGTGGCATACTAACCTATTTGCTTATGTCAGAAAATCGTGCATCTCGGGACGCTTTATGTGTTGGGGGGTGCACGTAAGCGCTGTCCACCAGTGCGCACAAGCTGAAGGGTGGAGCCCCACGGGTGGCAGGTAACCCGCCCCGCTTTAATATCCTCTACGACTCTTCATGTCGTTTGGGATATTCGAGCAACGTCTGTCCCTGGCGTGCTTTGGGCAATTGGGAGACCCCGTCACATGGTCAGTAACGTGAACACATAGCTCAAGGCGTGTTTGGCTTGAGAACATCCGGGCGACTGATGACGGCCGGGTGTATAAACTGTATGGATACCGGGCTCGGTGTGCAGCCGAGTCTGATGATTGTGTGAGTTCTGCAGGTAGTCTGACCACGGAACGGTAGACTTGTAGCATCCATGTGCGAGAGACATTTAGTGCCACTGAACTAACGAAACCGGCTAAGTCTGGTATAGGTTTTTCTTTGTGAGGACGTAGTACCGACATGATCTAGTGACACATCGACGTCACACCCCACTAATTGAGCAACTGCATTGTAAAACTTGAAAGTTTGAATCCAGAGCACCAAAATTTGATGTAACTCCTTCCCTTAATCAGGATATTCAAAGTTAACAAGTTTTCAACTTATAGGATACTAAGGACAGAGTCCCCTGTTTTCAGCTGAATTAAGGCTGAAGAAAATCAGAGGTTAGAGGTTGAGTTCTTTCGAGGTTGGGGTCATATGATACATTTCTGGAATATTTGGAAGATCTTTACAACTTTTCTGTTGAGGTCCAGAGGTGTTTCATCCCTTAACCCATTGAAAAATGCAGTAGAGTTGAGACTGTCCAGAAAACAGGGCAGAGCAAACACTCTCTGTAACTCTCTGTAAATTGAGCATACCTTCCTGCATAAAAATCCAAAAATATAAAATGAGGTAGTTCTGAAAAGTTTAAGAGATGAGTAACAACTTTGTAACAGAAAGTTTTGTCAGATTGGGAGTAGAATTAACTGGAATCCTTGGACCAAATCAGTACCTAAAGCAGGAAGGTGCTGTCCAAGTTTCTCCAGAAATTCTGTTAACTTTGACATCTCATAACATTTGAACCATGACAGATCTTAGGACAAGAAAATACTTTCTGGAAATATTTTGAAGTTAACTTCAACTTTGATGTCGAGCTCCAGAATTGGTTTTGCTGTTAGTGTGGTCTAAATCAGGTTGAAGTGGAAACTGGTCAGGGCTGTCATAGTGGACAGCAGATCGGCAGTCAAACTTGTTTAAGTTTGAACTGTGCTTCCAAGTTTTATGGGTTCAATGACATGTTTTATGTTATAACTCAATGGTTTACTGTTAAAATAAATATTTGACATTTCTCAAATATGTTTTTACAGATGACAGCGGATAGACAGTTGGAGAACGGGTGGGTGGTGTCCCACTGTTCTCACTGCAGCGGCTATCCGGAAGGATTGAGGCAAATGCTTCAATATTTCGGGTACAGCAAGATGCCACAGTACTTCACCAAAAAAGAAGGCGAGGAGGGGAACAAGACGTGGACGATCCATGTCGAAGTTCCTGCAGGGCCTATGCCACCCGGTTGGGCGCCGTTCACCGTTACGGTGAGAGGCAGACAGCCGGAAGAAAGGTGGCAAGTGGCAGCCCGCGACACTATGTCGCGTTTCTGCCAACTACACGTGAGAGCTATGGAGGACACTCCATACGCGCTCGTTCTGGTGGAGGGACGGGCTAATCACATGTGGGAAGGGAGGTACATGGAGGCAACAGATCCGGGTTTCCCAAGGTACAGTCCCGCAGAGGCAAACCTTAGTCTCCAATTGAGGGCAGGAAAAGCCGTGATGGACAGCCAAGTGGTTCATATGGATTGTCTTGCTGCCAAGCTCAAGGAGAGCACAAGCCGTGGAGACCATTTCGAGAGTGCTCACAGTGCACTCCGCAATGTTCTCCTTCCGACGATAAAGCGACTGAACGAACAATACAATCAGTTGCATCGTCTGAAGAAGGCGAAGAAGAAAAGCCGTGTCGACATCATGGCTTTGCAACAACAGGTGCAGGCTCTGGCCCAGCAGAACGAGGTCCTTATTCAAGAGCGGGATGACGCCATTGAGGAGAGGCAAGGCTGGGAAGAGGACTACAACCAGGACATGGACGACGTGCACGCGTTGCAGGACCTCGTACCTCCGGTAATGGGCATACCGGTGGTAGGTGCCGTACCCGTGGTCTTGGGTCTTCCGGCAATGGGGGAACTCGAGCCGGAAGAGGAGGTTGTGGACCCAGAGCCACCAGCAGAGGTATCGGAGGAAGACGACCTGCAGGAGGTCCAGTTCTACTCTGAGTAGGGGGTTACCGTTGCCAAGTAGGGCAGCAAGGGTGATGTAACCCAAACTTTTGTAATCGATGACATGTCATGTAGACAGTAGTGCATGTATAGGTAGTGACTACATGAGCACGACTTCTCGGGGATCCAAGACTAATGTATCTTGTATAAAGTTTATGCTTTATCAATATATATGAATGTTGTGCAAATTATTCATGCGTCACTTTAATACCTACTGTTCTTATAGAATTTTAAGTATGACATGTGCTGATCGCTGCTGTTTTGAATTTCAGAATGACTCGTACTCGTGCCAACCCGGACGTTGGGGGTTCCAGTCAGGGGGGAGAAACCTCCCAACAACCTCCCGAGGACTCCTCTGGACAGCAGCAGCAACAGCAACAACCGCCACTGCCACCGCCAACGGTTACTTTGGCGGATATTGTGGCAGCAATGGCGGGTTCTCATCAGCAGTGTACGGAGTTGCTGCAAACTCTCATTGCAAATACGTCTCAACCAGAGAGGCATCAAGATCGTGAGGAGCGTCAACAGAGCTCCTACTCCGATTTTCTGGCGACTCATCCCCCAGTATTCTCAAGGGTGGATGAACCCCTCGATGCGGACAATTGGCTCCGCACGATGGAGATGAAGTTCGGGCTGCTCCAAGTGAGTGAGCAGCGTAAGACTCAGTTCACGGTCCAACAGCTCCAGGGATCCGCGAGCGCGTGGAGGGCGAACTACTGTGCTTCGCAGCCAACCGGGCGAGTTATGGCCTGGGCGGAATTCCGGACGGCCTTCAGGGCCTATCACATGCCGCCGGGTCTTATGAAGAGGAAGACGCAGGAATTCGTACGCCTGCAACAAGGGAGCTGAAACGCGCTGGAATATTCCAGGGTGTTCAATGATCTTGCGCTCTACGCGTCGTATCACGCCGATACCGATGAGAAGCGGCGGGATCACTTCTACCAGGGGCTTAACCCGCTCCTGAAAGACAAGTTGGCGATGTTCAATCGCGGCAGCCTCAACGATATAATTGATGCTGCGATTGTTCAAGAAGTCTCCGGCAAGGAGTTAGCTGCGGCGGAAAGGAAGCGAAGTGCGCCGCAAAGCAGCGGAGAAGGAGGTGGTCCTTCTCAAAAATACCGGATGGTGAATCACCCACCGTCGGGTCCACGCTGGCAGCCGTCACAGAGGTCGATGCCATTCCGCAGTCAGCCATATTCTCCACCGGCATTTAGGCCGGCACTTCCAGTACCACCTCCACAGCAACAACAGCAGCAGTGGGCGATGCCGCGTGTGTATGCACCTCAGCAGCGCATGCCAGGCTTTCGTCCCCCAAGCACCGGAGAAGCAGCAGCCACATGCTACAAGTGTGGTCGTTCGGGACACTTCGCCAGCAGTTGTCCGGAGAGGCAAGGCGGCGGAGTCGCACCGCAACTTCCGGGGAGGAATCAGCCCCGGAACCCCACTAATGCGCGGCGGGCAAACCCTAGGCCCGGCACCGTCCACCAACTTGCCATAGAGGACGTGCCGGAGGGAGAGCCGATCCTTGCGGGTATGTTCCAACTCCACCAGTATCCCGCCATAGTATTATTTGATTCAGGCGCCACACACAATTTTATTAGCCAAGCTTTCATTGCTAAATACAGCTTGCAAATACTACCCACTGATAGTCCATATTTGATTTGTTCACCGGGTGGGAAGATTTCAGCAAGCGTAATGGTTTCCAAAGCACCATTATGTTTAGCGGGTAGAGTGTACCCTACGTCTCTCATAATTTTAGAGCGACAGAAGGTCGATGTCATCTTAGGTATGTCATGGTTAACCCGCCACGGCGCTGTTTTAGACACCGTCCTTCGAATCGTGCACTTGAACTCAGAAGTGCACGGATCTCACTCCTTATTTCTGGACAGTCCAGAAATAAAACTTCCAAGTGTCTATCAATCCACAACCCTCAGATTGGAAGACATTCCAGTGGTCCAAGAGTACCCTGACGTGTTCCCGGATGATTTACCAGGGATGCTGCCCGACGGAGAGGTGGAGTTCAAGATTGAACTTGCACCGGGAACCATGCCAATATCCCGAAGGCCGTACAAGATGGCGCCCAAGGAATTGGCTGAACTGAAGACTCAGCTAACGGACCTGCTGGAGAAGGGTTTTATTATGCCGAGCTC
This sequence comes from Neostapfia colusana, assembly GCA_030760725.1. Taxonomy (NCBI): domain Eukaryota; kingdom Viridiplantae; phylum Streptophyta; class Magnoliopsida; order Poales; family Poaceae; genus Neostapfia; species Neostapfia colusana. The sequence continues at coordinate 31,796,903 of JASWHV010000009.1, read as the reverse complement.
CTCGCCATGGGGCTGTTCGGCATTATTTGTGAAAAAGAAAGACGAGATGTTGCGACTTTGTGTGGACTATCGTCCACTAAATGCTGTAACCATCAAGAACAAGTACCCGTTTCCATGGATTGACATGTTGTTTGATCAGTTGGTCAAAGCAAAGATATTCTCCAAGATGGACTTAATATCCGGGTACCATCAGATTAAGATACGGGCTGAGGATATTCCGAAGACGGCTTTCTCGACGAGGTACGGGTTTTATGAGTACCTGGTCATGTCCTTTGGCCTCACCAACGCTCCAGCTCGCTTCATGTATTTGATGAACTCGGTATTCATGCCGGAGCTGGACAAGTTTGTCATGGTCTTCATCGATGATATATTGGTATATTCCAAGTCGGAGGAAGAGCACAAGAAGCATCTGCGTATAGTCTTGCATTGGCTGCGGGATCACAAGCTATACGCGAAATTCAGCAAGTGCGAATTCTGGATATCGCAAGTGCCTTTTCTCGGGCATATCATCTCAGCAGAGGGTATCGCTGTAGACCCGAGCAAGATCACTAAAGTGCTGAATTGGAAATTCCTGGGAACGGTTCACGAGGTACGGAGTTTCCTCATACTCGCGGGATATTATCGGAGGTTCATTCGAAACTCCTCAAAGATTGCCAAGCCTATGACAGAGCTGCTGAAGAAGGCTACCAAATATGTTTGGAGTCTAGCATGTGAAGCAGCGTTCAAGGCATTAGTAAAGCACCTGACATCAGTACCGGTTTTGGCACAGCCAGACACAACAAAACCGTTCGATGTGTACTGCGATGCATCCAGCATTGGTCTCGGATGTGTGCTGATGCTAGACCATAGAGTGGTCGCGTATGGATCACGGCAGCTCAGAAACCATGAGCAGAATTATCCAACTCACTGGAGCTCGCTGCCGTGGTACTTGCACTTAAAATGTGGAGGCACTACCTACTCGGTAACCTCGTACAGTTATATACCGACCACAAAAGTCTCAAGTACATATTCACTCAGAAGGAGCTAAACATGAGGCAGCGAAGATGGTTAGAATTGATAAAGGATTATGAAGTAGAGATCCATTATAACCCGGGCAAGGCAAACGTAGTGGCGGATGCGCTGAGCCGCCAGTCACACGTCAACAACCTGACCTTCACACCATTAGAAGAGAGCGAACCACCACTGCATGTGATTCCACAAGGAGCTCTCTACAACTTAGCTTTGATCCCCACATCTGTGAAGAGATAGCGGCAGCCCAGAAAAATGACAAGGGCATGTCACATTTGCGGAGACGTATAGACAGCGGGGAGTTGAAATGTTTTCGGAAAGACGGAGACAGCGTCCTATGGTTCAAGGACCGGATCGTCGTACCCCATAACCCAGAGTTACGGAAGAAAATCTTTGATGAGGCTCACTTGTCAAAGTTTTCTATTCACCCCGGCAGCAACAAAATGTATCAAGAACTCAGAAGTAAGTTTTGGTGGACACGGATGAAGCAGGAGATCGCAAAGTACATGTCCGAGTGTGATACATGTCGAAGGGTGAAGGCAGATCATATGCGGAAACCGGGACTGCTACAACCACTGGGCGTTCCTGCCTGGAAGTGGGAAAATGTGAGCATGGACTTCATCGTCGGTTTACCCACCACTTTTCAGAAACATGATTCTGTGTGGGTGATCGTCGACCGGCTCACCAAAGTTGCCCGCTTTATCCCGCTCAATACCAACTACAACACCAAGAAGTATGCTGAACTGTACATCTCACGGATCCTATGTTTGTACGGCGTACCCCGTACCATCATATCGGATCGGGGCACTTTACTTGTCTCCCGTTTTTGGGAGCAGCTACATGCTGCGTTGGGGACGAAGCTGATCCGTAGTTCAACATACCACGCGCAGACGGATGGGCAAACCGAGCGGGTAAATCAAATTTTGGAAGATATGCTACGAGCTTGTGCTATCAACCACGGCAAAAATTGGGATGATCACTTGCCGTTAGCCGAGTTCTCGTACAACAATGGGTACCAAGCCAGCATCAAGATGGCGGCCTATGAGGCGCTATAGGGAGGAAATGCCGCACACCACTGAATTGGTGTGAGTCTGGCGAAAGGGTTACCTTCATGATTGATCTTGTCAATAATGCAGAGGAAAAGGTTCGGCTGATTCAAGCGAACCTAAAAGCCGCCCAATCCCGACAGAAACAATATGCGGACCGGAGAAGGTGCCCACTACAATTCAAAGTCAGGGATCACATATACTTACGTGTATCTCCAATGAAGGGCGTGAACAGATTCGGGGTGAGACGAAAGTTGGCACCCCGATTCATCGGTCCATTCCAGATTACAGAAAGATGTGTATCGGTAGCATACTGGCTGAAATTACCAGAAGCACTTTCCGGTGTGCACGATGTCTTTCACATTTCCCAGCTGCGGAAGTGTCTTAAGCTATCAAATACCATTCAGCTGGAGGATATAGAAGAACTGAAACCGGATCTCACGTATCGGGAGGAACCGGTTCAGATTATAGATGAAAAGGCCCGAACCACACGCAACCGTACGTTGTGGTTCTACAAAGTTCTATGGAGTAATCACTCCGTAGACGAAGCGACATGGGAGAGCGAAGGATTTCTTCGAGCTAACTACCCCATCCTTTTCACATCGCATATAAGGTAATTTCCCACCGTCCTCTCTCTCATTTTCACCTTATAATCTAGGGACGAGATTCTTTTATGGGGGAGGAATGTAAGGGCCTATGTTTTGGCACATATTCAAAGTGTCCATCAACACACACACACTTCATTTGAAGAAAGTTGATGAACATCTTTGAAGAGCAAGTAAAAACCATCAACATGATCATTAGAGAATAAACTCACAAAATGCAAAAGTGGCATTTCCCACATGCATCATATAGGGGCTGGACATATGAAAAACTCCTACACTTTGCTAGGGATCTCCATGCCAAATGTCACCCAAATTCAAAACCTTTTTGAAGTCCTTTTGGGTATAGCTAGAAAGAGGGTGGTTTGAACTCAAATTTAAATTCAAACTATTTTCCAACACATGAATTCAAAAGTGGGAGTCATATTATTACTCAGTACATTTTTGTGAGCTTACCCACCAATTTTCACTCCATTTGGAGTTGATCTTGACATGAGCTAAGTTTAGAAAATTCAAACTTTATTTGAATTTCAAACTGCATTTGTGCTGAAATTTAGTCAAACACTTCACAAATTGAATTCTACCAATTCCAAATGGGCATGTAGTAGATAATTCAAATGACCAAGGGTATTAGAGGGATTACTGTTTGTAGCATTGAGAGGAAGTTAATTTCAGGGGTTAAAAGGGGGTGGGACCCACATGTCATAGAGTGGCAGATCAAAACTTGCAACTGAAGCAAACCTCTGCTCGGTTCCTGATTTTTTTCTCAAACACCCGAGAGCTGCCGGGCGCCACCGACGAGCCTGCCGCGCCACCAGCTGCTTGCTCCCACGCAATGGCGCCCAGGATCGGTCCCAATCCCTTCTTAACGAGATCCACGCCCTCTGCCGAAGCAAACCCCGTTTGCCTTCTCCTCCTCGCTTGCGAACACCGAGTGGAGCTCATTTCGCTCCGCTGCCTCGGCCTGCTCGAGAAATCGGCAGAAATCACCGTGCCATCCCTTCCCGAGCTGCTAAACACTACCCTGAGCTCAGCCTCCACCTCCCCGACCCGGAAGCCGACGATCTTCGGCCTCCCTCGCCCTTCCACACTTCACTCCGTCGCAAACTAGTGTCGGCCGACGAGCGGGCGCTCGTGGACAGCCCTCCACAGGGGTTTTCACGGTCAAGCAATCAAGGCCACGGGAGCGCGCTGGGTTGGTGCTGCTCTCAACCAAATCTCAAGCCACGCCGTGAAGCATCGGCGGCGAATTTCAAGTTTTCACTCCGGCGAGTTCTAACCGAGCGGCCGGTACGGTTTCTTCAAATTCTCCCTCTCTGATCATCCATTGGTCGTCAAACTCTGCACATAGGCACTGGACTAGCCGGCGATCGTCTTTGCTTTAGGATCCGTCGCATGAAAACACCTCGGAGCAACGTATTCCAAGCTTTACCGAGCGTGTTCTTCGTGGAATCAATCGGGCGCACGATGCCGAGCTAGTTGCCGCAGTTTCTGAGCTAATCCATGGCCTTGCCGAGCTTAGCGATCACCCACTGGTGCTGTAGAGCTAGTCGGTCAAGGTTTTGGCGGGCTAGGAACCTCGGGCGACGGCGCCGAACTTCAACCGAGGCCGCCATGTGGGGACCACCCCGTGGTTCACCCACTCCAGGATCGCATAGGGTGGTGCCGTATGATGCGGCACCCAACAGCACACAAGAAAAGAATAAAGAACAACATACAAGCTTTTATTTAATATAAAACAGCGGAAGTCTTTTACAATTCCTAATTAACAGCGAAAGTATTATACATAGATGGCCTCTCATCCTAACTATGCAAAAGTGCAGCCGTCCAGCCTGGGGACGCTACACGCTAGCAGCATGGAACCAGAGAAATCACGGCAGCGTGCAGGGCGCCAGCTCGGCCGTGTACCCCGACGGGGGCATCGCCTCGTCCTCGGAACCTTCCTCATAACTCTCACCTGCACACAGCTCAACTATTGCAACCGTGAGCACGAAGGCTCAGCAAGTCTTAACCATCAACCCTAGGCATGGAACTCTACGTGCAAGGCTGTGTAAGGTTGGAAAGGACTTTGCAATAAAGACACGCCTATAAGTTGATCCTTACTTTCAGTTTTATAGCAGCAGTTTCATGTGCCTTAGGCAGCCCTCACGTCGGAAGTCCACAATCAAACAAGAAACGCTTTCTTCCGATGTGGTGATGCCCAAAGTGGAAAGTAAACTTAATTAGCTCTACATCTACAGAAGATATGGTTTCCAAAACATTAATATATCATCACAGCATATTATCATTCAACTGGCTTACTTTACTTCTTACTACGTCACGAAACAGTGAACAAGCGATACTCAAATAAGCGCGAGGGACAGTGATTGCAATCAGGCGACACCCGGACAACACGTTGCATACACCCACTTTCAAAAGAGTGATTCCACACCCCTTCCTACTCTGTTGTATGCAACAACCTTTCAAAGGTAACCCAAATACCGAACCGGTCCATCCGTAACGGGCAGGAGGTCCCCGCGTGGAGCGTGACTGTGCCCACCGGCAGATTTACACCTTGCTACCCTCAACCCACTGTTCGATACTTGTTCAGCAGGCCCGCACACGACTCGGTCCTCAATCGACACCAACATGGCTACGCATGTGAGACCTCCGCTCACTGCTTCCTATCCCCCCTGCTGGGTCTCATTTTCACCACTCTTAAGCCATTTTCTATTCTGACCAAACCGTGTCATAAACCTTACCTCGCGAGTAGATTCCAACTACTCGACTTCTACCGAGGTCCTAAGCATATTAGCAGGGCCTTGTCTACTCGTAGGCTCTGTAAGCTACCCAACCCTTCATAGGATTTAAAAGGTTATGCAAGTGGAGTTTCAATCACCTTAACTCTAATGCAAACATTCACCCTAGACATAAGTGATACAAATAAAAAGCTTTATAAAAGGTACTTAAGAGCAAAACGGGGCTTGCCTGGTTGCGAGTTAGGTGGGAAGTCAACTTCAGGTGGCAGGACGTCCAAAGGCTCTGGTGCGTCCTCGACTTCGGTCACTAAATGAAATATAGCAAAATAGATGTATAAGTATTAAGGATTTATAAGAATTGAACTACTATTCATAGCTATTGCTATTTAGGATCCTTAATTGGCTTTGGGATTTTTATAGTAGATACTAGACTCTCTAAAGATGATTTGAGCCAAATTTGGAGACATGTCATTGCACAATGTAGTCTTTAAAATTCCTACAAGTACAATGCTTCTCTGAATTTCGAGACCAATTCAGGAGCTTTGACATAGCTAACAGTGGAATATCTGATTAGGATACGTCTCCATGGTTCTAACAAAATTTGTTTCACCATTTTTGGAGCTACCAACAGAGAGATATGAATTTTTGAAGTTTGGACAGGAGTTCTGAAAAGTTTCTGTTTAAATTTGAATTTCCAAATAAAGGCTGAACTTGGGAAGGCCGTTTAGCCTAGCAACTGAACTCCAATGAAGCCCAAATTTTTACTGGAGATCAGTAACTATGGAAAGGATTTGCTGCCCAAATTTGGGAAAATTTCATAAAGAATTGCCCCTGTAATAAATCCTCAAAAATTTAATAGAAACAATTATACAGAAATTCCTGGGCATTTTCATAGCCTAAAATTGGTTTCTCTGTGAAGTACTCCTCATGAGGATTCCAACGAAATTGGTCTCACCCTTTTTGGAGTTTTCTACACAAAGTTATGAGTTCCCAAAGTTTGAACTGTATTAGGAAATTCTGGAAATGTTTAAATCCCAGCGGTGGGTCCCACCCGTCAGTTCTTTCTCCTCCCTCGCGCCAAACAGAGGAGTCCGCAGCGGTTTCTCCAGCGAGGGTGGCAGGAACGGCTCTCCTGGACATCTCCCGGGCCTAAACTCGCCGCTCCCCCATACTTGACCGTGCTGAACACTTTGGGAGGGTCGCCGGCGGCCGTGGCTCACCGGAAACCACCGCGCACCGGTGACAGCAAGGTTTGGGACTCCGGCGAGGTCGGGAACCCATATTACTCCACCAAATGATTGGCTCTCGGGCTCTAGAGCATCCGTGAACGATGTAGGAGCCCGTAAGGGTCCTGGCCGCCGGTGAAACAGCCGGCAACCGGGGACTCCACGGCGACCCGAGGTGCTTTTGCACCGGCGACTAAGACAACAGATAGGGCTCCCTTGTTTCTTGATGTTTTTGCTTGGTTCTTCGTCGAGGAGAGGCGCTAGGAAGTGGGGAAGCTCTGTGTAAGCTTACCCGAGGTGTAAAGGATCGTGCACCACGAATTTTTGGTTAGACCAAGCACTACCCATCGGTGTACAGTTTGGGGAAATAGTGAAATTTGCGCCACCGGGTCTAGCAATCGCTAAACGGCTTCCGGCTACATGATCAGGACATGCAAACGCACCTTTCTTGTGTAGGGAAGGGTCAGTGACACCAGCCGTAACGCGCTGTCCAGGGCGACCTCCCTCGGTTCTTTCACGTTCACCCGAGGACCGTAGTTACTTTGCCAATTTCCGGAGCGATCACGCTCGGGACAGGAAAGGAGAGGGGCTGGATGGCTAGAACACTACCAGGCACTCCTCTTTGCTGTGGAGCCCTCGAGCAGCTGAGCTCGGAAGGATGTGGTTGATCGGAGAGAACTGAGCGGCGGTGTTCAGCGCAAATGAAACTGTTGCGGCGCTGCGCGAGCTGAGGGAGAAGAGAAATAGGGCTGGGGCGCTCGGGCGGTCGCTCTAATCACCCACACGCACGCTGATGTCGGAGGCAATGAGAAACAGCTCGGTGGAGCCTCGGGCGCGGGTAGAGATCGAGCACTGGCGCGCTGTGCTCGTCCAAGGGAAAAACAGTCGGTTTCTTTGCTGTGTGTGGCTGACAATTGGGCCCCACCTCCCCCCTTTGTTGAATAAAACTTTTCTGATATTTTTCCATCCAGCAACTCAACATTAAAGGCTAGACTTTCCCACCAAGTTAAGGTTTGAATTTGCTGAATTCAAATGGTTTGAATTCTGGTGTAGAATTTGAATTGTGATTGATCATTTGAATTTAAAATGGAGTTTGAATTCTCCACTTTGGTTTGTCCACAAACACATAGCAAGCCAGCCCCAAAACTTCCAATTTGTGGCATGGCTGCTCATTCAAAGGTGGAGAACACATTTGTGAAACCAAATTTTCAAATTGAGGGGATTGGAATTTGAAACTGAATTTGAAATTCAGATTAGAGGGCTTTTCCTTTTAATCCCAAACAAATATGAAAATTCCTCCAAATGAGCTGAAATTTGGAAGGGTGAATATTTGGAATATGAAGATCCAAGCTGTGCATTTAGATCTCCATGTTTGGAAGTTTTGGGAAGTCCAAACCTTCGCTTTGAACTCATCCCATTATAATTCAAAGTTTTAATTCCCCTCATTTTTCGTAAGTGTACATGAGCAGAATTTTCTTGCTACCACTTTTGGGGATTTTACATCCCTCCCCCCTTAAAAAGAATCTCGTACCGAGATTCCAAAAGAAATGCAAAGCGGGGAAAACATTACCGGGTATATGATGATAGCAAGTCCGGATAATATGTTCATAGATAATCCTCGCTTTCCCATGTCGCATCATCAGCGGTATGGTTACTCCACAAGACCTTGTAGAACCATAAGGTCCGGTTTCTTGTGGCACGAGTCTTTTCATCGATGATCAGGATTGGATACTCCGTGTACGTGAGGTCCGGTTGGAGAACTTCTATGTCTTCTGTGCGAATTTCAGCGGAGGGTTTGAGACACTTCCTCAGCTGAGAGATGTGGAAGACGTTGTGAACACCTGCGAGCGACACCAGTAAATCCATGTGATAGGCCACGGGTCCGCATTTTTCAATGACGGCGAACGGACCAATGAACCGCGGCGCAAGTTTACCTTTCACTCTGAAACGATGAACTCCCTTCATCGGAGACACATGGACATAAACATGGTCCCCGATGTTGAAGTGGAGAGGGCGGCGTCTTTTATCCGCATAGCTCTTCTGACAAGATTGAGCAGCCTTGAGATTGGCTTGTATTACTCGCATTCGTTCTTCAGATTCATTCACAAGTTCAATGCCGTAGATAACTCACTCGCCGGATTTGCACCAGTTGAGAGGTGTGCGACATTTCCGGCCATAGAGAGCTTCATACGGTGCCACCTTGATGCTAGCTTGATAGCCATTGTTATAAGAAAACTCCGCCAACGGCAAATGATCGTCCCAATTCTTGCCGTGGTGGATGGCACAAGCGTGTAGCATGTCTTCCAACACTTGGTTCACCCGTTCAGTTTGACCATCCGTCTGCGGGTGATACGCAGAGCTTCGGATCAGTTTGGTCCCCAATGATGCGTGCAGCTGTTCCCAAAACCGAAAGATGAACAGCGCACCGCGATCTGAAATAATGGAGCGGGGAACACCGTGCAAGCATAAAATTCTTGCAATATAAAGTTCCGCATATTGCTTGGCCATGTAACTTGTATGTACGGGAATGAAATGAGCCGACTTGGTTAGTCGATCGACTATCACCCAAATCGAGTCATGTTTGTGAGACGTGAGAGGTAATCTGACTATGAAGTCCTTGCTGATATCCTCCCACTTCCATGCCGGGATGTTCAACGGTTGCAGCTGTCCGGCTTTACGCATATGGTCGGCTTTCACCCGCTGACACGTATCACATTCGGATACGTACTTTGCGTTTTCTCTTTTCATCCGTGTCCACCAAAACCTTGTTTTCAGATCTTGGTACATCTTGTTGCTGCCCGGATGAATAGAATATTTGGACAAATGAGCTTCGTCCAAGATTTTCCTCTGAAGCTTCATGTCACGGGGTACCACGATACGGTCTTTAAACCATAGAGTACCGTTATCATCTCTTCGGAAGCATTTCATTTCGCCATTCTTCATCCTTCTCCGAATGTGCGACATCCCCACGTCTTTCTTCTGTGCTTCCATAATCTCCTCTCCTATTGTAGGGACGAGAGCAAGATTGTACAATGCCCTATATGGAACCAAGTACAGACTCAGCTCCTCCTCTTCAAGTGGGGTGATGGACAGACTGTTGACATGGGATTTGCGGCTTAAGGCATCGGCAAACCACGTTTGCCTTCCCGGGATGGTAGTGAATCTCGATCTCATAGTCTTTGATCAGTTCTAACCATCTCCATTGCCGCATATTCAACTCCTTTTGAGTGAATATATATTTCAGACTTTTGTGGTCGGTGTAAAGGTGCACTAAGTTCCCAAGCAAATAGTGCCTCCACATCTTCAAGGCCAATACCACAGCAGCAAGCTCGAGATCATGAGTCGGATAGTGCTGCTCGTGGTTACGGAGTTGATGTGAGCCATAGGCGACCACTCTTCCTCCTTGCATCAATACACAGCCAAGCCCGATGCCGGACGCATCACAATATACGTCGAAGGGCTTGGTTGTATCCAGTTGAGCTAACACCGGGGCTGTTGTAAGATGCTTCACTAATGCTTGGAAAGCTTCTTCACAAGCTGGGCTCCAAACATATTTAATCCCCTTCTTCAACAGTTTCGTCATCGGCTTAGCAAGCTTGGAGAAATTCGGTATGAATCTCCGGTAATATCCTGTTAACCCGAGGAAACTCCTGACTTTGTGGACTGATGTGGGAGACTTCCATTTCAGCACTTGTTCGATTTTGCTTGGATCAATTGAAATGCCTTATGCAGAAATAATGCGACCAAGGAATGACACTTGGCTGATCCAAAACTCGCACTTGCTGAACTTGGCATAAAGCTTATGGTCTCTTAATCGTTGAAGTACGATATGTAAGTGTCTGGCGTGTTCTTCTTCAGACTTGGAGTAAACCAAGATGTCATCTATGAACACCACCACAAACTTGTCCAACTCCGGCATGAACACTGAGTTCATAAGATACATGAAGTGTGCCGGGGCGTTGGTGAGACCAAAGGACATGACGAGGTACTCATATAACCCATATATCATCGAGAAGGCCGTCTTAAGAATATCTTCCGCTCGGATCTTAATTTGATGATATACGGAGCGAAGATCCATCTTCGAAAATACACTCGCTCCCACAAGTTGATCGAATAATATATCGATGCGGGGCAGTGGATATTTATTCTTGATGGTGACGGGGTTAAGAGGTCGGTAGTGTAAAAGCCCAAGAAAAGGGACTTGCAAAAACTTTTCTTCACCTCACAACACCACAGTTTTTGTTGTGGAAACCTTAGGAAATATTGTGAAGGGCAAGTAACCTCCATCAAAAGAGTGATTAGAGGGGAAAGTATTCCTTTTCACAAAGTGGGATTTGGACACACGAACATGAGAGGTTGAGCTCACCCCTAGAACTTAAAAGGTCTTGGGAAGGTTCAGTCCAAGTTTCATAGAAATCCAACACGTTTTGAGGCACTTTTGGAGGCATTTGAAAAAGAGGCCAATTTGAATGTAAATTCAAATTGTAGCAACTTTCATCACTCAAATTCAAAAGTTAGCTTCATATTCAAACTCAGCACATTTTTCTGAGTAAGCCCACCAATTTTCATCCTCATTGGAGTTCATCTTGTCAAGAGCTAAATTTGCAAGAATTCAAAACTGAATTTGAATTTCAGTTTAAACATGCAGTAAATTTAGCCAAACATAGTTCAAATTTGGGAAAATTCAAATTCAAACAAAGACTTGGTGACTAAGTCTCCCATTAAATTGTGAGTAGCTGAGATATTTACAGAGGAATTTGGAAAAGGAGGATTAGGGGGAGAGGGGGCCCACAAGTCAGTGGGGGAACTGTTTCCCAAACCGAGCGTGGCTGTTTTCTCCCGACGCCGGTCGAACACTTCGCGCCAGCTGCGGACCGCACCAGCGTCCGACCGCCTCACCTCGCCACCTCCTGCTCGGCGACCGAGCGCACGCGTGCCCGACGCGGTTTAAGTGCCCAGCCCACGTGAGCCGGCCTCATCTCCTCTGCTCTGCCCGTTCCTACCCGAAAGGAAAAACGGCACCAGCCGCTCCCCTCGGCTCCTCGTCGCGCCGTTGATCCAGGCGACCTCGCGACCGGAGCTCAACAGCAAAGATACGCGCCGGGGACAGCTCGAACTCACGGTGAAGATCCTACCCTCTTCCATGCTTTGTTGGGGGAGTATTTCCCCGTCTAGTCCTCAGTGTTCAACAAAAACGAGTAAGCAGACATTCTGAAATTCGCGGCGATCGGTCCTGCACGGTGTAAACCAAGCCGAGCACATGTTCTACACGTCCCCACGGCCATCTAGGATCCAAAATGATCGAAAACCGTCGAGTCTTTGCGCTGATATCCAAGTTTTTCGAGCAACAGCCGATATCGGGCCTAGGTCGACGGTGAGGTCCTAGTTCCGGCCAGTTCCATGGCCAACCGAGCTCATATCCGTGCGCAGCATGCCACGGCGGAGCTGTAGGAGTAAACCGCTTGAGAAATAAGGCCCGGAGTAGCCTGGGCGACATCGCCGGAGTAGAGGGAGGCTCTGCCACCGTCGCGGGCATAGTTCCGGCCATTGCCGAGCTCCGGTGAGGGCACTAGTGTGTTCTCCGAGTCGAGTTAGGCACAGTCGGTAAGTTTCGTCGAAGGTCAGGCGGTGAAACGCCCGGCGGCGAGCGCTCCGGCGAAGCGCCGCCGCGGAAGCTGCGGGAGGGCGCGAGGTAGACGAAGGGAGGCCGGGTCCACCGGTCAGCCTCTGATCTCGCGCGGGGATCGGTTTGCGGCCGGGATACGGTGTGGCAGCACGGATAAAACCCCGTGGGCCGCGGTGTGGCCGCATTCTGAGTGGGCCGGCTCAAGGAGTGGGTCCCACCCGCAGGATTTAAACATTTTGAAATGTCCAGTTTGTAGTTCAAACTTTGGAGGACCACAACTTGGGGTAGGAGAACTCAAAAATCGTGAAACAAATTTTGTTGGATTCCTCTAACAGAGTAAAATCCAAATATGAAACCCAATTTTTATGAAACCCATTAATTAATTCTGGAAAATTCTTTAAAGCTTTTCAGCAAATGAATTTTAGAGGGAGTTTGGTGCATTCAAAAATCCCCAAATTTTGCCAGAATGTTCTTTAGGACATTAGTGAACCCCTGTAAAAGTTTCAGACCCCTGTAAAAGGTGCTGTGTTCATTTGAATACATAAACATTTTCAGAGAATTTCCAAAACTTGGAAATTCAGTTCTGGGCAAATCTTAGCTCAAAAAATGCTAGGAAAATTCATGCAAACTCTATGAGCTATAATTGAAATTGTAGTTCACTAAGTTGGGCATGAACAGGGGTATTACCTCAGAATTAATTCTTCTTTGCTTATTTGCTAAGAGAATTATTCTGAGCAAACCACTCCATGAAAAGTGCTAGTGTTTGGTCCAGAGAGTTTTCTTGTGACAAGGAACTCACACAAAAATTCTCAGCTCCATTGGAGCTGTGGATCACCCTGTCCTGTTTAACCACTTGAGGGAATTAATATGGAAAAGGGGGGAAACCACTTAGCACTTAACCATGTGCTTAGGTCCAAGCCTAAGCCAAACCACCAACACCAGTTCATCTTTAAATTCTTAAACAGAGTTCCAGGTGTTAGAGACTGGTTATTAGAACTAATAGCAGTAGTATTACAATAAACTTGTTTGCATGTTCATTAACATGTAGTATTTCAATAACGTGTAGTCGCTGAAGGCGAGGAAGCTCCGGAGGTTCTGGACTTCCTTCTTCCGGACGAAGAACTAACTACTGACCAGCAGCAACAAGGCAAGCCCCGGTTTGCATTAACCCTTTTATAAGTTTTACTTTGTCTACATGAGTCATGTGAAGTATGATTGTGCATTAGGTGTAGAATGAATGGAAACCCACTTGCATAACCAAAGGTTCCTAAAAGAGTGAGGGTAGTGTATAAGACCTAGAGTAGACAGGCTATGCTTAATGTTTCATAGGACTTCGGTACAAGTCGAGTAGTTGGAATCTACTCGCGAGTTTAGGCTTGGGGACACATGGGTTCGGTGGAGTAATGTGAGGTCACTTAGTAATGAAAATGAGACTAGACAGGGGCTATGGCGCAGCAAGAGGGAGTCTTGTGTGCGCGGCCCTGCCCGTGTTGATTGAGGACCGATCCGTGTGCGGCCCTGCTGAACAAGTATTGAACGTACCGAAGGCATATCGGATATATGGGCCCCGATAAACTGATGTAGCCTAAACCTCCGGGCGTCGAGGCATAATGCACCGATTTATAGGTGTAGGCTGAGGGCAGCAAGGTGGAAATATGCCAACGGGCATAGAGAGATGCTCCGTGTGGGGAACCTCCTGCTCGTTTCGGTGCGACCGGTTCGATGTTTGGGCTGTTGGGTGAAAGGTTGTCCCGTACGACATCGAGTGAGCGTGCTGTGCAGCTCCACAGGTGGGCGTACGTGACGTGCTCTTTGGGTTTCCCTGCAGGTGTATATCGAGTCGATTCACCGTCCCTCGCGGTGACGAGTACCGCTTGTTCACTGCGTCGTAACGTGGACTAATGAATGAAATGTTATGATTCCATATTGCTGTTATGATATAATTGTATTGCTACATGTGTGCCACCAAATATTGCTCACTAAATTTCAGCTTCATGAACTGTTAACTTGTGGCTAAAAGATGAACTAAGGATGAACTTTTAGGCGTGTCCATTTGCTGCAACTTTGCTATCCTATGTCATGGTACACCTCATGTAGAGTTTCATGCTTAGGGAGTCGGTTAAGACTTGTTGAGCCTTCGTGCTCACGGTTGCTGCTTAAGTGTTTTTCAGATGAAAAGCCACCCACAGGCTCGGAGTACGAGTCCACCGGCGAGGGTTACCCTCTGTCGGGGACCACGGCTGAGTGGGAGCCGTACACGCCGCGCTGAGCTGAGGAGTGCAGCTAGTGTGGGTTTCCCTAGGGCTGGGCAACCACTTTTGCTAGATAGGCGGGCGTGAGTTGTATAAAAGAAACTTCCACTGTGTAATAAAGACCCTAGTTTGTAACTGACAAGTGTACTATTTTGTACATTCAGTTTGTTTTCCCATGTAATATAATATGTTCTTATGACGTGTGCTGTCGGGTGTCGCATCGCGCGGCACCACCCTCTGCGATCCTGGATGAGCGGATTCCGGTCTGCCACAGCCTGGTATCAGAGCTGCATTGGGGACAGCACAGTACTTAAGGACTATATTATGGGAAAACTTAGGATTACGGTGAGGATCCGGTAGTTTGCCCAAGTAAGGACTATATTAGCCTAGTTACTTAAAGTGGCAAAGACTAATTTATGTGTTATAATTCTGAATTTCAATTATTGTAATGACACACCTACACTCTGGTAAGTTTGGTAAGGAACGCCACCGAAAGCGGTTCAATTTCGGTTAGCTCTCCCTGACGAGGAACGGGGTTCAGGGATTGATCTCACAGCTTGGTGTGAGGCGTCAATATGAACCTCTTGGACTCTTCATGTTCCTGAGTTCATATGAAACGCTGATCCCTAGCGTGCATTAGGCAAGTAAGTGGAGACCCCATCGCGTGGTCAGTAACGCGAGAGTGTGTTCGTCTGGAAGTAGCCCAGGAGGACATATGCAGCGCTTGCCATCGGCGTGCCCTGCAGGGCAGTAGGTGGTATCTGTTGGGTTGATAACATTCCCAACCGTGACGACCCGTTCATGACCTACTCGGGTTCCCCGTCGTATGGTGTTGAAACATGATCACGTGCCTTGAGACGTGACTTAGCTCAAGGACGGCCGTATGACAATGATACAGGCGTTTGTGTTTACTTTTAAATATGATCCTGCCTGAAATGGAAACAAAACCATTGAGTGCATCACTATTGTGTGGTCTTCTGCAGGTACTAACCACGTATGTATCCGTGTAGTAAACGTGTGCGAGAGACCGTTTAGTGCCACACTTGAGACGTATATGCCGGTATAATCCGGTTAGGATTTTCTTTCGTGAGGAACGTAGTACCGAGATATTGTAGGCATATGCATGAAAATATAGATAACAAGGAACTAAAATCATTAGGTTCAACAATTAAGACCCTGGTTGGGTATAAGAATGGGATAGTGGAGCAGGGTAGCCAAAGGGATGAAAAACAGAGTGCTCTGTTTTGGCAGCAAGTTTGCTGATCTTCAACAGGGAATAACTCACAGGTCTTTTAGCCCAGGGAGGTGTTCTATATAGTTCTGGAAAGGTATTGAAGTACTCTACAACTTTGTTGTAGACTCCCAGAGCTGAAATACACCCTAAGATGGCTGAAATCCCAGAGGAATGTCAACTGTCCAGAACCAGTACAGAGTAAAACATTCTCTGGACTGTTCTGTTTTTCAAACCTAACTCCCAGTAGAGAAATCTAAAATTTTCATACGGTACATCCTTAGAAAGCGTAGAAGATTTGTTACATCTTTGTAATTCAAAGTTTCTGTAGTTTCAGCACAGATTTCAGTGGAAACTCGAAGGGAAAACAGCAACTTCCAAAGGAGGTGCTGTTAAAATTCTTCCAGAAATTATGCTGACTTTGAATTAGCATAACTTTCTAACCAAAGCTGATCTGGGGGCAAATGAATACTCGTTGGAAAGATATGAAGTTAACTTTAACTTTGGTATTCAACGTGAGTCATGAAAATGCCCAGAACCAGATCAAAACTTGGGATAGGTAGAAACTGGTCATTCTGACAGAAGAATGACAGTTGAACTCATTGGAGAGGGCGTTGTACCCTAAGGGTGGTATACGTGATGACAAAGCGATAGTAATGTCTCGTAGTGACCAAACCTAGTTATGGTGAGCTTCCAAAGAGGAGGTTCATCAAGTTGGATTAAACTAGCTTGTGTTTGGTCTGGTAATGGTGTAGCTTGTGCAAAGTTATTACATTATCTGCTTACGAGATGTATCGCATATTCTTATTGTCATTATGTTGTTACGCCTATTTTCATTTGGACTGCATGCAATATATTGCGGGACTGATGTTTATTGTCGTATGGTTGCAGATGGTTCGCACTAGGACCACACACGAGGTTGGTGGCTCTAGCCAAGGGGGAGGCGATGACTCCCAGCCACCGGCCTACGACAGCACCCCGCAGCAGCAGCCACCACCGCCGCCTCCGCTTACTCTAGCGGATGTGATAGCGGCACTGGTGGGAGGTCGTGAGGAGCAGACCGACATGCTCCGCACGATCGTGCAAAATACGTCCCAGGCAGGGGGACATCAAGACAGAGGGCCTCGTGAGCCCCGTGAAGTGTCGTACTCGGATTTCATGAGTACGCACCCTCCAGTGTTCACCGAAGCTGAAGAACCACTGGAGGCTGACAACTGGCTGCGGACCATCAAGTCCAAGTTTGGCTGCTCCAATGTACGGAGCAGCAGAAGACCCTGTTCGCAGCACAGCAGCTCCACGGTGCCGCTGGTGCGTGGTGGGCGAATTATATCGCCTCACGTCCGGCTGGCCATGCCGTGGAATGGCAAGAGTTCCGGGAGGCGTTCCGCGCCTACCACATTCCTCCCGGAATCATGAAGAGGAAGTTCCAAGAATTCTTGGAGCTGAAGCAGGGCAGGAGGAGTGCCCATGACTACTCCCGTGCCTTCAACCATCTGGCGCAATATGCGTCAGACTATATCTCCACGCAGGAGAAGAAGAGGGAGCATTTCTATCGGGGGTTACACCCCAAAATGAAGACGCACCTTGTTCAGTGGAATCGCGACACTTTCAACGACCTAGTCAATGCCGCGATTATGCAAGAGGATGCTCAGCGGGAGTTGGCAGCTGAGCAGAGGAAGCGCAGCGCTCCACCTAGCAGCAGTGGTGGCGTGCCCCAGAAGTACCGTATGGTGTATCGGACACCATCCGGGCAGCAGTGGCGACCACCGGCGCGGCCTCAACAGTTCGGGGGACGTTCCTTCCAAGCACCCCCGTTCCGTCCGCCGATGCCACCACCAAGACAGCAGCAGCAGCAGCAGACGGTACCCCGGGCGTTTCCACCACCACAACGCGCCCCGGGATTCCGTCCACCGATCAGCGGGGGACCGCCCCGTTTCACCTGCTTCACGTGTGGCCAGGCGGGCCACTTCGCGAAGGACTGTCCCCAGGGGCAGCAGAGCAGCGGGCAAGCCCAGTTCCAGGGCGGTGCTCGAGGCCGACCTCCGGTGAAGAAGGTTGGTCAGCGGACTGGGGGCGTTCGCAACCTCGACAATGAGGACGCCCCAGAGGGAGACAACGTGCTGGAGGGTACGTTCACTCTCAACCATCAAGCCATCATCATACTTTTTGATTATGGTGCAACCCATAAATTCATAAGTGCATCATATGTGGTTAAGCATCAGCTGGAAGCCTTTCCAACCAAGTGTTCTTATATGATCTGCTCACCGGGAGGAAAGATTTCAGCAACGATGATGGTCCCAAAAGCACCACTGTGCTTAGGTGGGAAGATATATCCCACCACTATGATTATCCTTGAGGGGCAGAAGATTGATGCAATCTTGGGAATGTCATGGCTAAGCTACCATGGCGCTGTCCTGGAAACTTTAACACGAACGGTTCACCTCAAATCCCCATTACACCGTCCGCAGTCCCTTCTATTAGATAATCCAGTCAGAGAGGTTTCAGCGATCAACAATACTGAAGCCTTCAAGTTAGAGGACATCCCCGTAGTCCGGGAGTACCCCGACGTGTTCCCGGATGATCTTCCGGGCATGCCACCTGAGCGGGATGTCGAGTTCAAGATTGAGCTCGCACCCGGGACTACGCCCATATCACGAACACCATACAAGATGGCTCCAAATGAGCTGGCGGAACTGAAAGAACAGCTCAATGATCTGTTGAGCAAGGGTTTCATTAGGCCGAGTTCCTCACCTTGGGGATGCTCAGCGCTGTTCGTGAAGAAGAAGGATGAAACCCTGAGGCTGTGTGTGGATTACCGGCCGCTCAACGCCGTCACCATAAAAAATAAGTACCCACTGCCCCGTATTGACATTTTGTTTGATCAACTTGTGGGGGCAAGTGTGTTCTCCAAGATGGACCTTCGCTCTGGATATCACCAGATTAAGATCCGGGCGGTGGATATTCCGAAGACGGCCTTCTCGATGAGATACGGATTATATGAATATCTCATCATGTCTTTTGGTCTCACAAACGCTCCAGCTCATTTTATGTATCTCATGAACTCGGTGTTCATGCCGGAGCTAGACAAGTTCATGGTAGTGTTCATCGACGATATCTTGGTTTACTCCAAGACAGAAATCGATCATGCCAAACACTTACGGATCGTTCTTCAACGATTGCGAGACCATAAGCTCTACGCCAAGTTCAGCAAGTGCGAGTTTTGGATCAGCCAAGTGCCATTCTTGGGACATATCATCTCAGCAGAAGGCATTGCAGTTGACCCAAGCAAAATAGAGCAAGTGCTGAAATGGAAAGCTCCCACTTCAGTTCATGAAGTCAGAAGCTTCCTCGGGTTAGCGGGATACTACCGGAGATTCATTCCAAGCTTCTCCAAGCTCGCTAAACCAATGACAGAATTGCTGAAGAAGGGGACGAAATATGTTTGGAACACGGCGTGTGAAGGAGCATTCCAAACATTGGTGAAGCATCTCACCACAGCCCCGGTATTAGCTCAGCCAGATACAACAAAGCCCTTCGACGTGTATTGTGACGCGTCTGGTATCGGGCTAGGCTGCGTGTTGATGCAGGAAGGACGTGTGGTCGCTTATGGCTCACGCCAACTTCGGAACCATGAGCAGGATTATCCAACTCATGATCTTGAGCTTGCTGCCGTGGTGTTGGCGCTAAAAATGTGGAGGCACTATCTCCTGGGGAACTTGGTGCACCTCTACACCGACCACAAGAGCTTGAAATACATTTTCACCCAGAAGGAGCTGAACATGAGGCAAAGGAGGTGGTTAGAATTGATCAAGGACTATGAAATTGAGATTCACTACCACCCCGGCAAGGCGAATGTGGTTGCCGACGCGCTGAGTCGGAAATCACATGTCCATCACCTCACCATTACACCGGTGGAGGAGGAAGAGCCAAGTTTATACTTGGTTCCTTATGGATCGCTGTACAACCTTGCCCTCATCCCTACGATTAGGGAGGACATCATTGCAGCTCAGAAAGATGATAAAGGCATGGCACATCTCTGGAGACGGATAGACAATGGAGAGATTAAATGTTTCCGGAAGGATGATAAGGGGACGCTATGGTTCAACGACCGCATAGTCGTACCACGGGACATGGAACTGAGGAAGAAAATCCTCGATGAAGCTCACTTGTCTAAATACTCCATTCATCCGGGCAGAAACAAGATGTACCAAGATTTGAAAATGAAATTTTGGTGGACACGGATGAAGCGGGAGGTAGCGAAGTACGTATCCGAGTGCGATACGTGTAGACGAGTGAAAGCTGATCACATGAAGAAATCAGGGCTACTGCAACCCCTGAAGATCCCGGCATGGAAATGGGAAGATGTGAGCATGGATTTCATTGTGGGATTACCCCTAACATCCAACAAGCATGATTCCATATGGGTAATCGTGGATCGGTTAACCAAAACGGCTCACTTCATCCCGGTGAATACACGTTACAATGCCGGTAAATATGTGGAGCTATACATAGCGAAAATTCTATGCCTATACGGGGTACCCAAGACCATTGTCTCAGATCGAGGTGCATTATTTCTATCTCGCTTTTGGGAGCATCTACACGCTGCATTGGGTACTAAGTTGACCAGGAGCTCCGCCTATCACCCTCAAACAGATGGGCAAACCGAGAGGGTGAACCAAGTATTAAAAGACATGTTGAGAGCATGTGCCATCCACCATGGTAGGAACTGGGATGATCACCTACCATTGGCGGAATTCTCGTACAACAATGGCTATCAGACGAGTATCAAGATGGCACCCTACGAAGCTCTCTACGGTTGCAAATGCCGCACCCCATTAAATTGGTGCGAGTCCGGTAAAAGGGTCACATTCGGGGTTGATGTGGTGAACGATGCCGAAGAGCGCGTTCGGGCGATTCAAGCTAACTTGAAGGCCGTTCAATCCCGACAGAAGAGCTACGCTGATAAGAGGCGTAGACCGTTGCACTTTGACGTTGGGGAACACGTGTACCTCCGCGTGTCTCCGATGAAGAGCGTGCACCGATTCGGTGTGAAGGGGAAGCTCGCTCCCCGGTTCATTGGACCCTATGCTATCACCGAGAAGTGTGGACCAGCAGCGTATCGATTGGAGCTACCGGCATCCCTTGCTGGTATCCATGATGTTTTCCATGTGTCGCAACTGCAAAAATGTTTGAAGCATACAGCTGCTGTTCGTACCGAAGACATCGGCGAGCTGAAACCGGATCTGACCTATGAGGAGTATCCGGTGGGAATTCTTGATGAGAAAGCCCGAACCACGCGTAGCAGAACGTTGTGGTTCTACAAAATACTCTGGAGCAACCACACCGCCGAAGAAGCGACGTGGGAGAGCGAGGAGTTCCTTCGCTCAAATTACACGGAGTTCATGGCTTCTCAACACGGGTAAGTCCCTATTACATCGCTATCTCTTCTTTTATAATCTCGGGACGAGATTCTTTTAAGGGGGGAGGGATGTAAAAGCCCAAGAAAAGGGACTTGCAAAAACTTTTCTTCACCTCACAACACCACAGTTTTTGTTGTGGAAACCTTAGGAAATATTGTGAAGGGCAAGTAACCTCCATCAAAAGAGTGATTAGAGGGGAAAGTCTTCCATTTCACAAAGTGGGATTTGGACACATGAACATGAGAGGTTGAGCTCACCCCTAGAACTTAAAAGGTCTTGGGAAGGTTCAGTCAAAGTTTCATAGAAATCCAACACGTTTTGAGGCACTTTTGGAGGCATTTGAAAAAGAGGCCAATTTGAATGTAAATTCATATTGTAGCAACTTTCATCACTCAAATTCAAAAGTTAGCTTCATATTCAAACTCAGCACATTTTTCTGAGTAAGCCCACCAATTTTCATCCTCATTGGAGTTCATCTTGTCAAGAGCTAAATTTGCAAGAATTCAAAACTGAATTTGAATTTCAGTTTAAACATGCAGTAAATTTAGCCAAACATAGTTCATATTTGGGAATTCAAATTCAAACAAAGACTTGGTGACTAAGTCTCCCATTAAATTGTGAGTAGCTGAGATATTTACAGAGGAATTTGGAAAAGGAGGATTAGGGGGAAAGGGGGCCCACAAGTCAGTGGGGGAACTGTTTCCCAAACCGAGCGTGGCTGTTTTCACCCAACGCCGGTCGAACACTTCGCGCCAGCTGCGGACCGCACCGGCGTCCGACCGCCTCACCTCACCACCTCCTGCTCGGCGACCGAGCGCACGCATGCCCGACGCGGTTTAAGTGCCCAGCCCACGTGAGCCGGCCTCATCTCCTCCCCTCTGCCCGTTCCTACCCGAAAGGAAAAACGGCACCAGCCGCTCCCCTCGGCTCCTCGTCACGCCGTTGATGCAGGCCACCTCGCGACCGGAGCTCAACAGCAAAGATATGCGCCGGGAACTGCTCGAACTCACGGTGAAGACCCTACCCTCTTCCATGCTTTGTAGGGGGAGTATTTCCCCGTCTAGTCCTCAGTGTTCAACAAAAACGAGTAAGCAGACATTCTGAAATTCGCGGCGATCGGTCCTGCACGGCATAAACCAAGCCGAGCACATGTTCTACACGTCCCCACGGCCATCTAGGATCCAAAACAATCGAAAACCGTCGAGTCTTTGCGCTGATATCCAAGTTTTTCGAGCAACAGCCGATATCGGGCCTAGGTCGATGGTGAGGTCCTAGTTCCGGACAGTTCCATGGCCAACCGAGCTCATATCCATGCGCATCATGCGACGGCGGAGCTGTAGGAGTAAACCGCTTGAGAAATAAGGCCCGGAGTAGCCTGGGCGATGTCACCGGAGTAGAGGGAGGCTCTGCTACCGTCGCGGGCATAGTTCCGGCCATTGCCGAGCTCCGGTGAGGGCACCAGTGTGTTATCCGAGTCGAGTTAGGCACAGGCGGTAAGTTTCGTCGAAGGTCGGGCGGTGAAACGCCCGGCGGCGAGCGCTCCGGCGAAGCGCCGCCGCGGGAGCTGCGGGAGGGCGCGAGGTAGACGAAGGGAGGCCGGGTCCACCGGTCAGCCTCTGATCTCGCACGGGGATCGGTTTGCGGCCGGGATACGGTGCGGCAGCATGGGTAAAACCCCATGGGCCGCGGTGTGGCCGCATTCTGAGTGGTCCGGCTCGAGGAGTGGGTCCCACCCGCGGGATTTAAACATTTTGAAATGTCCAGTTTGTAGTTCAAACTTTGGAGGACCACAACTTGGGGTAGGAGAACCCAAAAATCATGAAACAAATTTTGTTGGATTCCTCTAACATAGTACAATCCAAATATGAAATCCAGTTTGTATGAAACCCATTAATTAATTCTGGAAAATTCTTTAAATCTTTTCAGCAAAACAATTTTATATGGAGTTTGGTGCCTCCAAAAATCCCCAAATTTTGCCAGAATCTCCTTTAGGACATTAGTGAACCCCTGTAAAAGTTTCAGACCATTTGGAGTTGATTTGGTCAGAGCAATTCAAATTTGAAAGTGCTGTGTTCATTTGAATACAGAAACATTTTCAGAGAATTTCCAAAACTTGGAAATTCAGTTCTGGGCAAATCTTAGCTCAAAAAATGCTAGGAAAATTCATGCAAACTCTATGAGCTATAATTGAAATTGTAGTTCACTAAGTTGGGCATGAACAGGGGTATTACCTCAGAATTAATTCTTCTTTTCTTATTTGCTAAGAGAATTATTCTGAGCAAACCACTCCATGAAAAGTGCTAGTGTTCGGTCCAGAGAGTTTTCTTGTGACAAGGAACTCACACAAAAATTCTCAGCTCCATTGGAGCTGCGGATCACCCTGTCCTGTTTAACCACTTGAGGGAATTAATATGGAAAAGGGGGGAAACCACTTAGCACTTAACCATGTGCTTAGGTCCAAGACTAAGCCAAACCACCAACACCAGTTCATCTTTAAATTCTTAAACAGAGTTCCAGGTCTTAGAGACTGGTTAGAACTAATAGCAGTAGTATTACAATAAACTTGTTTGCATGTTCATTAACATGTAGTATTTCAATAACGTGTAGTCGCTGAAGGCGAGGAAGCTCCGGAGGTTCTGGACTTCCTTCTTCCGGACGAAGAACTAACTACTGACCAGCAGCAACAAGGCAAGCCCCGGTTTGCATTAACCCTTTTATAAGTTTTACTTTGTTTACATGAGTCATGTGAAGTATGATTGTGCATTAGGTGTAGGATGAATGGAAACCCACTTGCATAACCAAAGGTTCCTAAAAGAGTGAGGGTAGTGTCTAAGACCTCGAGTAGACAGGCTATGCTTAATGTTTCATAGGACTTCGGTACAAGTCGAGTAGTTGGAATCTACTCGCGAGTTTAGGCTTGGGGACACACGGGTTCGGTGGAGTAATGTGAGGTCACTTAGTAATGAAAATGAGACTAGGCAGGGTCTAGGGCGCAGCAAGAGGGAGTCTTGTGTGCGTGGCCCTGCCCGTGTCGATTGAGGACCGATCCGTGTGCGGCCCTGCTGAACAAGTATTGAACGTACCGAAGGCATATCGGATATATGGGCCCCGATAAACCGATGTAGCCTAAACCTCCGGGCGTCGAGGCATAACGCACCTATTTATAGGTGTAGGCTGAGGGCAGCAAGGTGGAAATCTGCCAACAGGCATAGAGAGATGCTCCGTGTGGGGAACCTCCTGCTCGTTTCGGTGCGACGGTTCGACGTTTGGGCTGTTGGGTGAAAGGTTGTCCCGTACGACATCGAGTGAGCGTGCTGTGCAGCTCCACAGGTGGGCGTACGTGACGTGCTCTTTGGGTTTCCCTGCAGGTGTATATCGAGTCGATTCGCCGTCCCACGCGGTGATGAGTACCGCTTGTTCACTGCGTCGTAACGTAGACTAATGAATGAAATGTTATGATTCCATATTGCTGTTATGATATAATTGTATTGCTACATGTGTGCCACCAAATATTGCTCACTAAGTTTCAGCTTCATGAACTGTTAACTTGTGGCTAAAAGATGAACTAAGGATGAACTTATAGGCGTGTCCATTTGCTGCAACTTTACTATCCTATGTCATGGTACACCTCATGTAGAGTTTCATGCTTAGGGAGTCGGTTAAGACTTGTTGAGCCTTCGTGCTCACGGTTGATGCTTAAGTGTTTTTCAGGTGAGGAGCCACCCACGGACTCGGAGTACGAGTCCACCGGCGAGGGTTACCCTCCGTCGGGGACCACGGCTGAGTGGGAGCCGTACACACCGCGCTGAGCTGAGGAGTGCAGCTAGTGTGGGTTGCCCTAGGGCTGGGCAACCACTTTTGCTAGATAGGCGGGCGTGAGTTGTATAAAAGAAACTTCCGCTGTGTAATAAAGACCCTAGTTTGTAACTGACAAGTGTACTATTTTGTACATTCAGTTTGTTTTCCCATGTAATATAATGTGTTCTTATGATGTGTGCTGTCGGGTGTCGCATCGCGTGGCACCACCCTCTGCGATCCTGGATGAGCGGATTCCGGTCCGCCACAGGTAGTACACGCACAACCTCAAGGTTTCATCCTTCTTCTTCACAAACAGCGCCGAGCATCCCCATGGCGAGGAACTCGGTCGAATGAAACCCTTCTTCATCAAATCATTGAGCTGCTCCTTTAATTCAGCTAGCTCATTCGGAGCGATCTTGTACGGTCTCCGTGAGATCGGTGTCGTCCCCGGTACAAGTTCAATCTTGAACTCGACATTTCTTTCGGGTGGCATGCCCGGAAGATCATCCGGAAAGACATCCGGGTATTCACGGACCACCCGAATATCCTCAAGTTTCGTGGCTTCCGTATTATATGTGGCTGGGGTTTCTTGAACCGAATGGTCAAGAATAAGAACATGTGGTTCATGGAGTGGAGAGTTTAAACGAACCACACGTGGAATGATGTCAAGAACAGCACCATGGCGATGTAGCCATGACATTCCTAGAATGACATCAAGTTTCTGACTCTCTAACATAATTAATGAAGTCGGATATAGATTTCCACCCAACTGCAATGGTGCTCTATAGACCATTCTATCAGCTGTTATTTTCCCACCCGGAGAACATATCAAGTATGAATTATTTGTGGGAATGATAGGCAGTTGATATTTAATAACATAAGACTGACTTATGAAATTATGGGTGGCACCGGAGTCAAAAAGTATGACTACGGGATGATCTAGGTAAGAGAACGTACCCGCGACGACGGGTTCGCCTTCCGGCACGTCTTCGATGGCTAAGTGGTGGACGTTGCCGGGTTTTGGTGCTGGTTTCTTGGGCTGATTACGGGCCTGATTAGCACCCTGATACAGTGCTGCACCCCTGCCCTGTCACGGCTCGGGGCAGTCTCTCGAAATGTGCCCGACATGGCCACACGTGTAGCACGTGTAAGGTGTCGGGGTCCCGCTGACTTGAGGATGGAATCCCGTTGCACGCTGCTGAAACTGCGGCGCACGTGGGACCATCCTTTGCTGCTGCTGCTGCTGCTGTGGTGGATACGTCGGTCGGAAGCCCAGCGCGTTATATTGCCGACCGCGAAACTGAGGCGGTCGCGCCGGTGGCTGCCATCTCTGACTGGATGGTGAGCGATACACCACGCGCTGTGACGTTCCACTACTGCTGCTCGTCAGCGCGCTGCGTTTCCTCTTGTCAGAACCGCGCTCGCGCTGAGCATTCTCCTGTACAATCGCGGCATTAACGAGGTCGTTAAATGTGCCACGATTGCTTTGGGCGAGATGGACCTTCATCTTTGAATTCAGACCCCGGAAGAAAGCGTTGCACTTGTTGTCTTCCGTCCCCACAAATCCTGGCGCATATTGCGCCAGCCGGTTGAATAACCTGGTGTACTCATGAGCACTCCTCTCGCCTTGCCGTAACGCCAGGAACTCCTGGAGCTTCATTTCCATCACACCGGGAGGTATGTGATAGGCGCGGAACGCCTCCCGGAACTCCGTCCATGTGACAGCATGGCCAGCCGGTAAGGAGGCGGTGTAGTTCGCCCACCAGGTACCGGCTTCTCCTTGAAGCTGTTGCGCTGCATACAGCGCCTTCTGATGTTCGGTGCACCGTAGCAGCCCGAACTTCGCCTCCAGAGTGCGGATAAAGCTGTCCGCCTCCAAAGGTTCCTCGGCCTCCGTGAAGACCGGTGGATGGGTCGCCATGAATTCCGAATACGAACTGTGTTGGGGCTGGCGTTGCCCATTGTCTTGGCGTTCTACCTGATGGGACGCATTTTGCTGGACTAGCATCCGCAGCAGCTCGGTTTGCTCGTCGCGCGAGCCGAGCACCACGGCGAGAACCTCCACCAGGTTTCTTGGAAGTTCTGGCGGTGGAGGAGGTGGTTGCTGCTGCATCGTGGTTTGCTCCGGAGGTGGAGACTCATCACCAAGAACCTGACTCGGACCTCCCTCCTCTTGCGTTGAACGTGTCCGCACCATTCTGCATTCATACTATTCAAACGATCAGCACATGTGGGTTTAGCTCATCCAGTCTATACAATAGTAATGCGAGACTGGGATAAACAATGCGCATAACAATCACACATATGGATAAAGTATAAACTTTATGCAACATATACATCCCTGGACCGTGTCACACGATCGAGTTCCAAAGTATTGAACTTTATGGGTTAAAAGTTCATTTCGACCACCGGGGTCATCACGGGATGTTAAGTGTGTTAGCATGCATAATTCCTCACTATTGTACTGGACCCAAACATGTACTAACTCGAAGTGATATGTCAAATGCATAAACCCTTCGACTCCAACTCGCTGTTTTACAACAGCCACTGGACGTCGAACGGTGAAACTAAGTGTTTTGGTTGAAATATAGAAAATTCCAGAGAGCATTTGGTCTGCCCTGTTTCTGGACAGTACCTACTCATCTGAGATTTTCATCCCTTTGGAGGGAGATTTTGTTCTGGAACTCTACAGAAAAGTTGTAGAGGACATCAAAACCTTTCCAGAAATGTATCCCACACTTCCATTGGTTCAACAAATCCTATGTTATGCCCTGTTCAAGTTCAGAAAAATTTCTGCCGAAAACAGGGGAGATTATTCCTAAGCTTTTGAGGTTGAACCTATACTCCCAATTGACTCTTAGTTCAATATGGATGTTCAATACACCCTAAATGGAATCCTAAACTTCATTTCGACTCTTTTCTTTGTAAATAAACTTTTATGCAGTCGGTACTACGTTTCCTCACCAAAGAAAAATCCTAAACCGGTATTCCGGCATATACGTGTCAAATGGTGGAACTAAAGTCGTCACTCACAAACGGTTTCTACACGTCATGCACTAACATGGTTAATGTACCTGCAGAAGAACACACAATAATGGTGCACACAAGGGTTTTTGACATTTCAGGCAGTTCCATATCATAGTAAAAACATATGGTCCGTATCATTGTCATATGGATCGTCCTTGAGTCAAGCCACGTCTCAAGGTACATGGTCGTGTTTTCACACCACACGACGGGGAACCCAAGTAGAGCGCGAACGGGTCGTCACGGTTGGGAATTTTATCAACCCAACGGATACCACCTACTGCCTCATGACCGTTGAGGCACGCCGATGGCGAGCACTGCGTATGGCCCTTTGAACATTGAACATTCAAGAGTTGCATACTATCGTGTTGCTTACCACACGATGGGGTATTCTCACTTTTGCCTAAAGCACGCTTGAGATCAGCGTTTTCATATGCTCTCAGAACCATTGAGAGGTTTGGAGACTCATATTAACTACCGTGCTAAGCCACGGTATATCATTCCATACTATTGCTCGTATGGCGAGCTTACCGCAATTGATCCGCCTGCGGTGGCGTACCTTATCTCTTACCTGATGTCGGAGCGTCGTTACAGAATGTATAACATATAAGTTAGCTTTTCCACCTTAGTAACTACTACTATAATAGACCTTATGTGGGCTTAATGACTAATCCTCACTCGACTACTTCTAAGTTTTCAAAATAAACTCTTTTCGAGCGTGCTATTCCAAATGCGGCTCTAATACCACAACTGTGGGGACCACCCCATGGTTCACCCACTCCAGGATCACATAGGGTGGTGCCGTATGATGCGGCACCCAACAGCACACAAGAAAAGAATAAAGAACAACATACAAACTTTTATTTAATATAAAACAGCGGAAGTCTTTTACAAAACCTAATTAACAGCGAAAGTATTATACATAGATGGCCTCTCATCCTAACTATGCAAAAGTGCAGCCGTCCAGCCTGGGGACGCTACACGCTAGCAGCATGGAACCGGAGAAATCACGGCGGCGTGCAGGGCTCCAGCTCGGCCGTGTACCCCGACGGGGGCATCGCCTCGTCCTCGGAACCTTCCTCATAACTCTCACCTGCACACAGCTCAAATATTGCAACCGTGACCACGAAGGCTCAGCAAGTCTTAACCGTCAACCCTAGGCATGGAACTCTACGTGCAAGTCTGTGTAAGGTAGGAAAGGACTTTGCAATAAAGACACGCCTATAAGTTGATCCTTACTTTCAGTTTTATAGCAGCAGATTCATGTGCCTTAGGCAGCCCTCACATCGGAAGTCCACAATCAAACATGAAACGCTTTCCTCCGATGTAGTGATGCCCAAAGTTGAAAGTAAACTTAATTAGCTCTACATCTACAGCAGACATGGTTTCCAAAACATTAATATATAATCACAGCATATTATCATTCAACTGGCTTAATTTACTTCATACTACGTCACGAAACAGTGAACAAGCGATACTCAAATAACCGCGAGGGACGGTGATTGCAATCAGGAGACACCCGGACAACACGTTGCATACACCCACTTTCAGAAGCGTGATTCCACACCCCTTCCTACTCTGTTGTATGCAACAACCTTTCAAAGGCAACCTAAATACCGAACCGGTCCATCCGTAACGGGCAGGAGGTCCCCACGTGGAGCGTGACTGTGCCCACCGGCAGATTTACACCTTGCTACCCTCAACCCACTCCTATTTACGGTTGGGTAAGCCTCGGCACCCAGGTTAACCATTTACATCGGTTTCCTGCTTATGTCAGTATGCCATCCGGTACTGTTCGATACTTGTTCAGCGGGCCCGCACACGACTCGGTCCTCAATCGACAACAACAGGGCTACGCACGTGAGACCTCCGCTCACTGCTTCCTATCCCCCCTGCTGGGTCTCATTTTCACCACTCTTAAGCCATTTTCTATTCTGACCAAACCGTGTGATAAACCTTACCTCGCAAGTACATTCCAACTACTCGACTTCTACCGAGGTCCTAAGCATATTAGCAGGGCCTCGTCTACTCGTAGGCTCTGTAAGCTACCCAACCCTTCATAGGATTTAAAAGGTTATGCAAGTGGGGTTTCAATCACCTTAACTCTAATGCAAACTTTCACCCTAGACATAAGTGATACAAATAAAAAGCTTTATAAAAGGTACTTAAGTGCAAACCGGGGCTTGCCTGGTTGCTAGTTAGATGGGACGTCCAAACGCTCTGGTGCGTCCTCGACTTCGGTCACTAAATGAAATATAGCAAAATAGATGTATAAGTATTAAGGATTTATAAGAATTGAACTACTATTCATACCTATTGCTATTTAGTATCCTTAATTGGCTTTGGGATTTTTACAGTAGATACTAGACTCTCTAAAGATTATTTGAGCCAAATATGGAGACATGTCATTGCACAGTGTAATCTTTAAAATTCCTACAAGTACAACGCTTCTCTGAATTTTGAGCCCAATTCAGGAGCTTTGACATAGCTAACAGTGGAACATCTGATTAGTATAAGTCTCCATGGTTCTAACAAAATTTGTTTCACCACTTTTGGAGCTACCAACAGAGAGATATGAATTTTTTAAGTTTGGACAGGAGTTCTGAAAAGTTTCTGTTTAAATTTGAATTTCCAAATAAAGGCTGAACTTGGGAAGGCAGTTTAGCCTAGCAATTGAACTCCAATGAAGCAAAATTTTTTACTGGAGATCAGTAACTATAGAAAGGATTTGCTGCCCAAATTTGGGAACATTTCATAAAGAATTGCTCCTGTAATAAATCCTCAAAGGATTTAATAAAAGCAATTCTACAGAAATTCCTGGGCATTTTCATAGCCTAAAATTGGTTTCTATGTGAAGTACTCCTTATGAGGATTCCAACAAAATTGGTCTCACCCTTTTTGGAGTTTTCTACACAAAATTATGAGTTCCCAATATTAGGAAATTCTGGAAATGTTTAAATCCCAGCGGTGGGTCCCACCCATCAGTTCTTTCTCCCCCCTCGCGCCAAACAGAGGAGTCCGCGGCGGTTGATCCGGCGAGGGTGGCGGGAACGGCTCTCCCGGGCCTAAACTCGCCGCTCCCCCATACTTGACCGTGCTGAACACTTTGGGAGGGTCGGCGGCAGCCGTGGCTCACCGGAAACCACCGTGCACCGGTGACAGCAAGGTTTGGGACTCCGGCGAGGTCGGGAACCCGTATTCCTCCACCAAATGATCGTCTCTCGGGCTCTAGAGCATCCGTGAATGGTGTAGGAGCCCGTAAGGGTCCTGGCCGCTGGTGAAACAGCCGGCAACTGGGGGCTCCACAGCGACCCGAGGTGCTTTTGCACCGGCGACTAAGAAAACAGCTAGGGCTCCCTCGTTTCTTGATGTTTTTGCTTGGTTCTTCGTCCAGGAGAGGCGCTAGGAAGTGGGGAAGCTCTGTGTAAGCTTACCCGAGGTCTAAAGGATCGTGCACCACGAATTTTCGGTTAGACCGAGCACTACCCGTCGGTGTACAGTTTGGGGAATTAGTGAAATTCGTGCCACTGGGTCTACCAATCGCTAAACGGATTCCGGCTACACTATCAGGACATGCAAACGCACCTTTCTTGTGTAGGGAAGGGTCGGTGACACCAGCCGTAGCACGCTGTCCGCGGCGACCTCCCTCGGTTCTTCCACGTTCACCCGAGGACCGTAGTTACTTTGCCAATTACCGGAGCGATCACGCTCGGGACAGGAATGGAGAGGGGTTGGATGGCTACAACACTGCCAGGCGCTCCTCTTTGCTGTGGAGGGCTCGAGCAGCCAAGCTCGGAAGGATGTGGTTGATCGGAGAGAACCGAGCGGCGGTGTTCAGCGCAAATGAAACTGTTGCGGTGCTGCGCGAGCTGAGGGGGAAGAGAAATAGGGCTGGGGCGCTCGGGCGGTCGCTCTGATCATCCACGCGCGCGCCGACGTCGGAGGCAACGAGAAACAGCTCGGTGGAGCCTCGGGCGCGGGTAGAGATCGAGCGCTGGCGCGCTGTGCTCGTCCGAGGGAAAAACAGTCGGTTTGTTTGCTGTGAGTGGCTGACAATTGGGCCCCACCTCCCCCCTTTGTTTAATCAAACTTTTCTGATATTTTTCCATCCAGCAACTCAACATTAAATGCTAGACTTTCCCACCAAGTTAAGGTTTGAATTTGCTGAATTCAAATGGTTTGAATTCTGTTGTAGAATTTAAATTGTGATTGATCATTTGAATTTAAAATGGAGTTTGAATTCTCCACTTTGGTTTGTCCCCAAACACATAGCAAGCCAGCCCCAAAACTTCCAATTTGTGGCATGGCTGCTCATTCAAAGGTGGAGAACACATTTGTGAAACCAAATTTTCAAATTGAGGGGATTGGAATTTGAAACTGAATTTGAAATTCAGATTAGAGGGCTTTTCCTTTTGGTCCCAAACAAATATGAAAATTCCTCCAAATGAGCTGAAATTTGGAACGGTGAATATTTGGAACATGAAGATCCAAGCTGTGCATTTAGATCTCCATGTTTGGAAGTTTTGGGAAGTCTAAACCCTCACTTTGAACTCACCCCATTATAATTCAAAGTTTTAATTCCCCTCATTTTTCATAAGTGCACATGAGCAGAATTTTCTTGCTATAACTTTTGGGGATTTTACACGCCACACGTCGCCGGCCATCTTCCGATCATCGGCAGCCCCAGAACACCTCACCATCGTGTTCCTCGATGTCGCATACGCCCTGGCGGCGAGTTTTAGCCCGTACGGTGGCCGGAACCGACGAACCGGCGAGTGGCAGTTAGCTCCGGCGAGCTGAGAGCGCGGGCGCGCGAAAAGCAGCCGGAGGAAGAAGAAGCCCGGTGGGTCCCGGCTGTCAGCGGTGGCAATTTTAAACTGGGATCTGCTGTGGCACTGGATCGGGTGCGGCTGCGCGCAAAGGATTCAGTAGCCACGTGTGTCGACCATTGAGGAGTTGACACGTAGCCCGGTCCCACGCGCAGCGGTTTGAACTTTTTCCCGATTTTCAGATTTTGATCAAACTTCAAAGCCTCATAACTTTGGCTAAGAAACTCCAAATCGAATGAACCAAATTTTGTTGGATTCATCTCTCTGAGTACTTTCCAGCAAATCAAATTTCACTTCATGAAAATCCTTAGTTCTCCATAATTAATTCTTCAAAATTTAAAATATTTAGAATTTTAATTGGAGAACCCTTTGGATGAAAATTTTGAAATTTTGCTGAGATGTTCACCAAAATGTCTCTGAGCTACCATAAAAATTTCAGATCCATTTGAGCCCATTTGGTCCACCTAATGGTGTGATTAATAAAACTGTTCCAGAGAAAATAGAAAATGTCCAGAAACATTTTCAGAATTTCTCTGAAATTGTTTAGCTTATATCTTTAGTTAGGAACCTTCAAATTAAGTGGGACCAACTCCATTAGAACCCTCTGAAAATCTAGTTTTTATAAAGTCATGGCTTGCTCCATGAAAATCCCTAGAACACCCTAAGAGCTCCAATTAAGGTCAAGTACATGATTATTTGTGGAGAGCTCAAATGAGCTTTGCTGCAAATAAAACTTGGCGAAGTCTCTGTTTAGGTTGTATCTAAACCACAGTAAAAATTTCAGAGTCATTGGGTCTGTGTAGTGAGACTTATAAACCTCACAAGTTGAAATTCAATTCAAATGCATTTAATTAATACATATACTTGTTATATCATGTAGTCGTTAAGGTTGAGGAGGAACCCGAAGTCTTAGACTTCGTTACTCCGGAAGAGCAGCTAGCCTACGACCAAGAGCAGCAAGCCAAGCTCCGGTTTGCATTAACCTTTTTACAAATTGTTATTGTTTTGAGAACTTCCTTTGAGTACCACTTATCTCTTGCATTAGAGTCTTGTTTGAAACCCGAATGCATATCCAAGAAAACCATGGGTTGGGATTAGGATTGAAAACCTCGTTAGCCACTGCAATGCTAAGATAGAGTAGGATTCGGTACAAGTCGATTAGTTGGAACTACTCGCGAGAATAGACTAGAGGCACATCGCTCGGGTAAAAATAGCAAATGAAACACATGGAAAGAAAACTGAGACCAAGGGGAGAGTAAGGGCAGCAGGACTTTGGGGCCATGGTGCTATAGATCCGCTTGTGTCGATTGAGGACAGAGCCGTGTGCGGGCCTGTTGAACAAGCTAGAATAGTACCGAAGACCTACCGGCTATATGGGAACCGGGAAACTGATGTAACTCGGGTAGCTGGGTATTGAGGCATTGCCTGTCGTTCAGAGGGTAGGTTGAGAGCTCGAGGTGTAAATCGGCTGGCGGCACTGAGATGCGCGTGCAGAGACCTCTTGCTCGGGACTATAGGACCGGTTCAATATTTGGCTGATGGGTGAGAGGTAGTTGCGTATGACGTCCGTGATGGTTGCTGTAGGCAACATCGAGTACGGGCGTACACGACGGGTTATTCGGGTAACCCTGCAGGTGTAAATCGATTATAATCGCCGTCCCTCGCGGTCAGTGAGTACCACTTGTTCACTGTACCGTGACGTAGAAAGAACAGGCTAGACACATGTTAAAAGTTTGCTGATTTGAAAGACATATCTTGCTTGTTAATGGCTTGCTGTAGTTTAGAGCTAACTAAAGTTCTTTTCAACTTTGGGCAAAGTACATGAGAGAAATGTGTTTCTTGTTTGATTGTGGCTCTCTCATGTGCCTTAGCATAAGGTTCTCCACAACCTGCTGCCAAAACTTGAAAGTAAGGTTCCACTAATTCGGCGAGTCCTTGCAACTTATTTTACCTCATGTAACCTATAACCCTCCATGTAGAAGTTTCATGTTTAGGAGAGACGGGTCAGTCTTGCTGAGCCATTGTGCTGACTGCTTGTGTTTGAAGCTTTTGCAGGGTTTTATGAGGAAGGGACTCCCGAGGAGGAGGCGGAACCCCAGGAGGGGAACCCCGTCGAGTGGGAGTCGTGCACGCCGCCATGTTAGTGTGTGTGCGTGCTAGCGGGGACACGTTCACGGGCTGAACGTGAACTCGATGCGTAGTCTACACCCGTGAGTATAGACTGGAAAGATTTTGTTGTACAAATGTTCATAAACCTCTTTATGTAATAAAACTTTGCTTCCGCTTTGTACCTTTGATGTGTGTTATCCGGTGCTGTGCAACGCAGCACCCCTCAACGTGATCCTGGCTCGACAAGACCGTGGGGTCATGTCACTTTTGTATGCTAGAACTCTGTTATCAATGAATGTGTCTTTGTTTCAAGTCTTTCATTGTCTTGTCTTGTATTTTTGTGCTGATGAATGAAAAATCCTTCTGTTGGTCTTCCATCCATCTGCTGCTTGGCGCAGGGTTCTGTAGGAAGAACCACCCTTAGCTTCGGCGGGGCCCCTGGTCCTTGATGCTCCGAGGACTGTAGGCTCTTTGATTTTCCAAAGTGGTTGATGCTTCCTTATTGTTTCCTGTAGATGTGTACTTGCTTCCTTCTTGCGTGTTGTAGGGGTACGGCCGTCTCGCTTAGCTTGACCAGTCGCGATAGCCCCCTGGCAGGTGTGCCCAAGTGTTTAGGGACACCTGCCAGAAAAGCACAAGACACCAACTCCGGAGCCTTCAGGAGACGTCGATTTTGGGGGTCCGAGAGTGCCCCCCTGGGAAAGCTTGTGCCCCAGGACCAACCCCTTGGGCCGGAACCCCGTGGCCTGCATGGTCACTAAAAGAAAAAGGGTAACCGTGCCATGTAGTTGCATTTTCTCTGCTCGATGGCCCCATTATTGCTTATGGTCTTCTGCTAAGATACAGGACCTTGGCAATTCAATGTAGTAGTGTCTGGACGCTGGTTACCATCGTTCCCAGGGCGGTTTGCCTTCCGGGCCCCAGCACTTGGGTGTTGCGCTGAAGAAGCAGAGTGTGCACGCTTAGGGCGCAGGACCAGCTAAGCAGGCTATACACCCTGGACCTCCCGCTGGCCAGACACTCCGAAGAGTGGAGGCATCCTTCTAGCGCCACTGGACCAGAGCAGGGTGCTAACCAAGGGAGTCCGGAGACAACACAGGTGCCTCAGGCGTTTCCGCCTTGTAGCTGGACAGCATAACTTTGGCCAAGAGCGAGACAGAGAAACACAACTATGTACACGTCGATAGGTATGCAAAAGTATACGCTAGCTTGAAAGGAAAGCTGCAAAATCGTAAATGTGCATAAGGTAGGGCAAGAGAGCGCAAAGGTCCAGGACGACTTAGCTGACGTGGGTACCTCTTTGCCAATGTACAAAGCTTGTTCCTCCAGGCCCTTAGAAGCGTAAGGACCCAGAGCGCTCTGTCAGTGTGGCTACCCCTCCTCCAGAGTCCTTGGCGACACAAGGACCCGGGGGAAATTTGGCCCTTGTCTCCAGATTGTTGTAGCTGGCGCTCCGAGCCTTCTGCCCGCAGACACAGAGGTCTGGCGTCCATCAGATGAAGCTGGACGTCAGCATCGGGCTTCCCGGGGGTCCGAGATGCCAAGGGCCTGCGTGGACCTACAGACATGACAGAAAGAGGGAGTAGTCGTGCTCTCTGGTCTCCTTCCCTTTTTTGGTAGCATTACTGTGGCTTACGATCCTCAGCTGAGCTACGGGGCTTGGGTAATTCAATGTGCATCGTCCAGGATATGGTTGAAGCCTTGCTCAGGGGTACGAGCTGTCCCGTTCCCCGGTACTGAGCAGCAGCGCTGGAGAGGCAGGATGTGCACGCTTAGGACATAGGACCAGCTAAGCCGGCTACACACCCTGGACCTCCCGCTGGCGTAAGCCTTTCAGGGGAGGACCATTTGGCGCTATAGCCCCCCCCCCCCCCCCCCCGAGCAATGATACAAGTAAAGAGTATTAGGGTGATGTCTGGGGTCCGGCTATTCCTCTTGCCCGTAAGCGTGCCCTTTCTAGCCCCTGAGTACTCAGTTGTCACGCTGAGGAGGCATGTTGTGCACTCTATGGGTGTGGTACCAGTCATAGCAGGCTACACACCCTGGACCTCCCGCTGGCGATAACCTTTCAGCGAGGAAACCTTCCAGCGGCACGGGTCCTAGGACAAGTGTGTAGGACGGGCTCCGGACATGTAGTTTATAGTTGATATGTATGAGCTAGCATAAACTGTAAATAGATTGCACAGGGCAGGATACACTTTTTCTTACTTCTCGCTTCCTTCGGGCAATAGGAGGCAACAGGCCGTGTAACAATGCAGTGACCCGCCCCAGATAACAAGAGTAGCTGGACCCTTCCAGGACTTTATCTGTTCTAAGCGTTGTTCCTAGTCTCTATGACATCCTTACAAGAAAGAGAAAAAGAAAAAATATCCTACCACTGTACTAAGGATAGAACTTATAGGGGTATCCTATGTCCTGTGGTCTGGGTCGAGATACCCATCCCCGGCAGCCAGGCGGGCGCACCTTAAGCGGCATGCTTGTACTGGTCGGGAGGATCCCTCCCATCTGGGGGAGGGCTTGTCATCCCTCCTCGAGAAAGCATTGGTCGAGGCACTAGGTAGACTTACCTTGAGCTGCCTACTCTTTGCCGTATGTCTGGACGTCGGGTGAGACCTTATCGCACGACGAAAGGAGAAACGCCTGGTTAGGCGTGGAGCGTCTTTTGTCGCTCGCTGTGGTTGGAGTCGGAGATCTCTCCTTTGACACGACCCCATTGGTCTTTTCGAGCCAGGATCACGCTGAGGGGTGCTGCGTTGCACAGCACCGGATAACACACGTCAAAGGTACAAAGCGGAAGCGAAATTTTATTACATAAACAAGTTTATGAACATGTTTACATCGAAATAAGTCCAGTCTACACTCACGGGCGTAGACTACGCATGAAGTCCACGTTCAGCCCTTGAACGTGTCCTTGCTAGCACACACACACACTAACTCTGCGGCGTGCACGACTCCCACTCGACGGGATTCCCCTCCTGGGGTTCCGTCTCTTCCTCGGGAGTCCCTTCCTCATAGAACCCTGCAAAAGCTTCAAACACAAGCAGTGAGCACGAAGGCTCAGCAAGTCTGACCCGTCTCACCTAAACATGGAACTTCTACATGAGGGGTGATGGGTTACATGAGGTAAAAATCATTTGCAAAGGACTCGCCTAATTAGTGGAACCTTACTTTCAAGTTTTAGCAGCAGTTTGTGGAGAACCTTACGCTAAGGCACATGAGAGAGCCGCAATCAAACAAGAAACACGTTTCTCTCATGTACTTTGCCCAAAGTTGAAAAGAACTTTAGTTAGCTCTAAACTACAGCATATCATTAACAAACAAGTCCATCTTTCAATCAGCAACATTTTTAACATGTGACTAGCCTGTTCTTTCTACGTCACGGTACAGTGAACAAGTGGTACTCACAGACCGCGAGGGACGGCGATTATAATCGATTTACACCTGCAGGGTTACCCGAACAACCCGTCACGTACGCCCGTACTCAATGTTGCCTACAGCAACCATCACAGACGCCGTAGGCAACTACCTTTCACCCGTCAGCCAAATATTGAACCGGTCCCATCGTCCCGAGCAAGAGGTCTCTGCACGCGCATCTCAGTGCCGCCAGCCGATTTACACCTCAAGCTCTCAACCTACCCTCTGAACGACGGGCAATGCCTCAATACCCAGCTAACCGAGTTACATCAGTTTCCCGGTTCCCATATAGATGGTAGGTCTTCGGTACTGTTCTAGCTTGTTCAAGAGGCCCGCACACGGCTCGGTCCTCAATCGACACAAGTGGAGCTACAGCACACAGGCCCCAAAGTCCTGCTGCCCTTACCCTCCGCTTGGTCTCATTTTCTTGCCATGTGTTTCATGTGCTATCACTACCCGAGTCGAGTGCCTCTAGCCTATGCTCGTGAGTAGTTCCAACTACTCGACTTGTACCGAATCCTACTCTATCCTAGCAATGCAGTAGCTAACGGGGTTTGCAATCCTAAACCCAACCCATGGTTCTCTTGGCTATGCAGTGGGGCTTCCAAACAAGACTCTAATGCACAGAATAAAGGAAACAAGTATGTGCTCAAAACAATAAAAATTTGTAAAAAGGTTAATGCAAACCGGAGCTTGCCTTGCTGCTCTTGGTCGTAGCCTAGCTGCTCCTCCGGAGTTACGAAGTCTAGGACTTCGGGTTCCTCCTCGACCTTAGCGACTACATGATGGAAGGGATACATGTATCAATTTAAATGCATTTGTATTAAGTTTTGAAGTTGTGAAGTCTATAATCCTTGCTAGACAGACCCAATGACTGTTAAACTTTTACTGGGGCTTGTCTACAACCTAAACAGAGATTTGGTCAAGTTTTAGTTGCAGTAAAGCTCATTTGAGCCCTCCACAATTAATTATGTCCTTGACCTTAATTGGAACTCTTAGGGTGTTCTAGGGATTTTCATGAAAAAAACTATGAATTTCTGAAAACTAGATTTTCAGAGGGTTCTAATGGAGTTGGTCTCACTTAATTTGAAGGTTCCTAGCTAAAGATATGAGCAAACCAATTTCAGAGAAAATTCTGAAAATGTTTCTGGACATTTTCTATTTTGTCTGGAACAGTTTCACTAATCACACCATTAGGTGGATTAAATGAGCTCCAATGGGTCTGAAATTTTTATGGTAGTTCAGGGATATTTTGGTGAACCTCTAAGCAAAATTCCAGGATTTTTCTCCAAAGGATTCTCCAGTTAAAATTCCAAATATTTTAAACTTCGAGGAATTAATTCTGGAAAAATAAGGAATTTCATGAAGTGAAACTTGATTTGCTGGAAAGTGCTCAGAGAGCTGAATCCAACAAAATTTGGTTCACTCAATTTGGAGCTTTGTAGCCAAAGTTATAAGGATTTGAAGTTTGAACTGAAACTGAAATTCTGGGAAAAGTTTAAATTCCTGCTTGTGGGCCCCGCACACAGTGCGTCGTCTCCCTCCTCGCGCCAACTGCGCGGCTGCGGCGATCTCCGGGGACCCTCGCCGGAACTGAGTTCCCGGCCACCTCCCGGCCCGAAACTCGCCGCCTGCCCCTTTACCGACCCTCTGGACTCGATGGTGGGGTCGCCGGCCGCCGGCGATGACCGGAAACCCGTGCGCACCGGTGACAGCACCTGCTAGGGTTCCAGTGAGGTCGGTCCCGCTCTCCCGTGCGCCAAATTGACCGGGAATCGGTCGGAGAGCATCAGTAGAGCGTGGGAAACACGAACCCGGGCTGGGTGGAAGCTAGGAATACCGGCAACTATGCTCTCGACGGTGAGCCGAGGTGTTCAGCCATGGCGGCGGGGAAAACAGCCATATCATGGACGATTCTCGAGGGTTTTCTCTAATTCCAGTTCGAGCGTGGGCGCTATCATGCGCAGAAGCTACTAGGTAACAAGCTTGTCCAACCCTCGTGTATAGCGCACGAATTTCACCCGAAGGTGAGCTCGGTCCTTATGAACTGATCACGAGTAAACTTGGAAATTCTCGGCCGAGGTTTGATCAATCACCAAACGGCTTTCGGCTACTCCATCTACATACAATCACGCACCTTTCTTGTGTAGAGAAGAGGACGTGACAGCGGCTTTGTTGTGCTGTCCACGAGAGCCCGATCGGCGGCGATGCTCGGCTCGCCGGAGAAACGGCTCGTACAGCTCGAGCACGCTTGCTCACTGGACAACACGGGGTCTAGGAGGTTGCTCACGATCTCTTGGTGCCGTTTTGCTGTGGAGGAGGCTGTGCTCGTGAGTGATCGGGCTTGATCAAGCGTGAGCTCAGGCGGCGGCGATGGCAGTGGAAGAACAGGTCGCGCATGTCGGCAGCTCGTGGAATGGGTGATCGAAGCACGCCGGGGAGGGGATAAGTAGCCCGGCGACTGGTCTCCGGCTTGGGACGCGCAGCAGGAGCTGGCGCCGGCTGCCCCCCGGTGGCGCACGCACACTGCACCCGGGAACCGATTGAGCTGTGTTTCAGTCGGTCTGTGTTGAAGTAGAGGCTGACATGTGGGTCCCACTCCCCATTTTAACCTCTGAAATTTACTCCTAATCGCTGTTGTAAACAGTGACCCCCATACTACCCCTGGCAATTCAAATTATTCACCCATGAGCCATTTGAATTGATCAAAGTTCAAATGAGGTTTGGTTTGAATGAATTTCAGCAAAAGTTCAGTTTGAAATTCAAATAAAGTTTGAATTTCTCCCACTTAGCTCATGTCAAGATCAACTCCAAATGGAGTGAAAATTGGTGTGTGAGCTCACAAAAATGTGCTGAGTAAGAATATGCCTCCCACTTTTAAATTCATGGGATAAAAACAGTTTGAATTTGAATATGGTTTCAAACTGCCCTCTTTCTAACTATACCCAAAATGACCTCAAAAAGGTTTGGAATTTGGGTGAAACTTGGCATGGACATCCTTAGCAAAATGTAGGAGTTTTCATATGTCCAGCCCCCCTTGTACCACATGTGTGAAATACCACTTTGGCAATGTGTGAGTTTGTTCTCTAATGAGCATGTTGATAATTGTCACTTGCTCTTCATTTGTGTTCATCATCCTTCCTCAAATGAGGTGTGTGGTGTGGTGATGAACACTGCAAATGTGTGTCAAAACTGAGGCCCTTACATTCCTCCCCCCTTAAAAGAATCTCGTCCTGAGATTATAAGGTGAAAATGTGAGAGAGGACGGTGGAAAATTACCGGATATGCGACGTGAAAAATTCGGGGTAGTTAGTGCGAAGGAATTCTTCGCTCTCCCATGTCGCTTCGTCCATGGAGTGCTTACTCCATAGAACCTTGTAGAACCACAACCTACGGTTGCGTGTGGTTCGGGCCTTTTTATCAATAATCTGCACCGGTTCCTCCCGATAGGTAAGATCCGGTTGCAGTTCTTCAATATCCTCCAGCTGAACGGTAGTTGATAGCTTAAGACACTTCCTCAGCTGGGAAATGTGAAAGATGTCGTGCACACCGGAAAGTGCTTCTGGTAATTTCAGCCGGTATGCCACTGATCCACATCTTTCGGTAATCTGAAATGGACCAATGAATCGGGGTGCCAACTTTCCTCTCACCCCAAATCTGTTTACGCCCTTCATTGGAGACACCCGTAGATATACGTGATCTCCAACTTCGAATTGTAATGGGCGCCTTCTCCGGTCCGCATATTGTTTCTGACGGGATTGAGCGGCTTTTAGGTTCGCTTGAATCAGTCGAACCTTTTCTTCCGCGTTGTTGACAAGGTCAATCCCGAAGGTAACCCTTTCGCCAGATTCACACCAATTCAGTGGTGTGCGGCATTTCCGCCCGTGTAGCGCCTCGTAAGGTGCCATCTTGATGCTGGCTTGGTACCCATTATTGTACAAGAACTCGGCTAACAGCAAGTGATCATCCCAATTCTTGCCGTGGTTGATAGCGCAAGCTCGTAGCATGTCTTCTAAAATCTGATTTGCCCGCTCGGTTTGTCCATCCGTCTGCGGGTGGTATGCTGAACTACGGATTAGCTTCGTCCCCAAGGCAGCGTGTAGCTGCTCCCAAAAACGGGACACAAATAAAGTGCCCCGATCCGATATGATAGTACGGGGTACGCCGTATAAGCATAGGATCCGTGAGATGTACAGTTCAGCGTACTTCTTGGCGTTGTAGTTGGTGTTGACCGGGATGAAATGGGCAACTTTGGTGAGCCGATCGACGACCACCCACACAGAATCATGTTTCTGCAAGGTGGTGGGTAAACCGACGATGAAATCCATGCTCACGTCCTCCCACTTCCAGGCAGGAATGCCCAGTGGTTGTAGCAGTCCCGGTTTCCGCATGTGGTCTGCCTTCACCCTTCGACATGTATCACACTCGGACACGTATTTTGCAGTCTCTCGCTTCATCCATGTCCACCAAAACTTGCTTCTGAGTTCTTGATACATTTTGTTGCTGCCGGGGTGAATAGAAAACTTTGATAAGTGAGCCTCATCAAAGATTTTCTTCCGTAATTCCAGGTTACGGGGTACGACGATCCGGTCCTTGAACCATAGGACGCCGTCTCTGTCTTTCCGGAAACGTTTCAGCTCCCCACTATCTACACGTCTCCGCAAATGTGACATGCCCTTGTCATTCTTCTGGGCTGCCGCTATCTCTTCACGGATGGTGGGGATCAAAGCTAGGTTGTAGAGAGCTCCGTATGGAATCACATGTAGTGGTAGTTCGCTCTCTTCCAACGGTGTGATGGTCAGATTGTTGACGTGTGACTTGCGGCTCAGCGCATCTGCCACTACGTTTGCTTTGCCAGATGATAATGGATCTCTATTTCGTAATCCTTTATCAGTTCTAACCATCTTCGTTGCCTCATGTTCAGCTCCTTCTGAGTGAATATGTACTTGAGGCTTTTGTGGTCGGTATATAAATGTACGAGGTTACCGAGTAGGTAGTGCCTCCACATTTTTAGTGCAAGTACCACGGCAGCGAGCTCCAAGTCGTGAGTTGGATAATTTTGCTCATGGTTTCTAAGCTGCCGTGATCCATACGCGACCACTCTTCGGTCTTGCATCAGCACACATCCGAGCCCAATGCCGGATGCATCGCAGTACACATCGAACGGTTTTGTTGTGTCTGGCTGCGCCAAAACCGGTGCTGATGTCAGGTGCTTGACTAAAGCCTTGAATGCTGCTTCACATGCTGGACTCCAAACATATTTGGTAGCCTTATTCAGCAGCTCCGTCATTGGCTTGGCAATCTTCGAGAAGTTCAGAATGAACCTCCGATAATATCCCACGACTCCGAGGAAACTCCGTACCTCGTGAACAGTTCTCCGCGATTTCCAATTCAGCACTTGAGTGATCTTGCTCGGGTCCACAGCGATACCCTCCGCTGAGATGATATGCCCGAGGAAAGGCACTTGCGATATCAAAAACTCGCATTTGCTGAATTTTGCGTATAACTTGTGATCCCACAGCCGTTGCAAGACTATACACAGATGTTTCTTGTGATCTTCTTCCGACTTGGAATATACCAGGATGTCGTCGATGAAGACCACGACAAACTTGTCCAGCTCCGGCATGAATACTGAGTTCATTAAGTACATGAAGTGAGCTGGAGCATTGGTGAGGCCGAAGGACATGACCAGGTACTCATAAAGTCCGTACCTCGTCGAGAAAGCCGTCTTCGGAATGTCCTCAGCCCTTATCTTAATCTGATGGTACCCGGATCTTAAATCCAGCTTGGAAAAGATCTTTGCTTCGACCAACTGATCAAACAACATGTCGATCCGTGGCAACGG
This sequence comes from Neostapfia colusana, assembly GCA_030760725.1. NCBI lineage: Eukaryota > Viridiplantae > Streptophyta > Magnoliopsida > Poales > Poaceae > Neostapfia > Neostapfia colusana. The sequence continues at coordinate 31,752,735 of JASWHV010000009.1, read as the reverse complement.
GTACTTGTTCTTGATGGTTACGGCATTCAATGGACGATAGTCCACGCAAAGCCGCAACGTCTCATCCTTCTTCTTGACAAATAATGCCGAACAGCCCCATGGCGAGGAGCTCGGCCTAATAAAACCCTTCTCCAGAAGGTCCGTGAGCTGAGTCTTCAGTTCAGCCAACTCCTTGGGCGCTATCTTGTACGGCCTTCGGGATATTGGCATGGTTCCCGGTGCAAGTTCAATCTTGAACTCCACCTCTCTATCGGGCGGCATCCACGGCAATTCATCCGGGAATACGTCAGGGAACTCTCGGACCACTGGAATATCCTCCAATCTGATGGTTGTGGCTTGATAGACACTTGGAAGTTTTATTTCTGGACTGTCCAGAAATAATGAGTGAGAACCGTGCACCTCTGAGTTTAAGTGCACGACTCGAAGGACGGTGTCTAAAACAGCGCCGTGGTGGGTTAACCATGACATCCCTAGGATGACATTGACCTTCTGTCCCTCTAAGATAATGAGAGACGTGGGGTACACTCTACCCGCTAAGCATAATGGTGCTTTGGAGACCATTACGCTTGCTGAAATCTTCCCACCCGGTAAACAAATTAAATATGGACTATCGGTGGGTAGTATTGGCAAACTGTGTTTAACAATGAAAGCTTGGCTAATAAAATTATGCATGGCGCCTGAATCAAACAGTACTATAGCGGGATGCTGGTGGAGTTGGAACATACCCGCAAGGATTGGCTCGCCCTCCGGCACGTCCTCGATGGCAAGTTGGTGGACAGTCCCGGGCCTAGGGTTTGCCCGCCGTGCATTAGTAGGGTTCCGGGGTTGATTCCTCCCCGGAAACTGTGGTGCCACTCCGCCTCCTTGCCTCTCCGGGCAACTGCTCGCGATGTGTCCTGGACGACCACACTTGTAACATGTGGCCGCTGCTGGTGTAGTGCTCGGGGGACGAAAGCCCGGCATGCGTTGCTGAGGTGCAAACGCACGCGGCATCGCCCGCTGCTGCTGTTGTGGTTGCGGTGGTTCTGGCAGTGCCGGCCGCAATGCCGGTGAAGAGTACGGCCGACTGCGGAACAGCATCGACCGCTGTGGTGGTTGCCAGCGTGGACCTGATGGTGGGCGATTCACCATCCGAAACTTCTGAGAAGGACCGCCTTCTTCTCCACTGCTTTGCAGCGCGCTTCGCTTTCGCTCTGCCGCCGCCAACTCCTTGCCGGAGTCCTCCTGAACAATCGCAGCATCAATGATGTCGTTGAGGCTGCCGCAATTGAACATCGCCAACTTGTCCTTCAGGAGCGGGTTAAGCCCCTGGTAAAAATGGTCCCGCCGCTTCTCGTTGGTATCTGCGTGATACGACGCGCAGAGCGCGAGATCGTTGAACGCTCTGGAGTATTCCAGCGCATTCTGGCTCCCTTGCTGCAGGTGTAAGAACTCCTGCATCTTCCTCTTCATTAAACCTAGCGGTATATGATAGGCCCTGAAGGCTGTCCGGAACTGCGTCCAGGTCATCACTCGGTCGGTGGGCTGTGAAGCACAGAAGTTTGCCCACCAAGCGCTCGCGGATCCTTGGAGCTGCTGGACCACGAACTGAGTCTTGCGCTGCTCGCTGAGCTGGAGCAGCCCGAACTTCATCTCTATGGCGCGGAGCCAGTTGTCCGCATCAAGTGGTTCATCCGCCCTTGAGAATACCGGGGGATGAGTTGCCAGGAAGTCGGAGTAGGAGCTCTGTTGACGCTCCTCACGGTCTTGACGTCTCTCTGGGCGAGACGTATTCGCAATAAGAGTCTGCAGCAACTCTGTGTGTTGCTGATGCGAGCCCGCCATTGCCGCGACGATGTCGGCCAATGTAACCGTTGGCAGTGGCGGTGGCGGTGTTTGCTGTTGTTGTTTCTGCTGTTGCTGTTGTTGTCCCGAGGAGTCCTCGGGAGGTGGTTGGGAGGTCTCTCCCCCTTGACTGGTACCCCCAACATCAGGGTTGGCACGAGTACGCGTCATTCAAAACAGCAGCAATTAGCACATGTCTTACTTAAAATTCCATAAGCAACAGTAGGTATTGAAGTGACACATGATTAATTTGCACAACATTCACATATATTGATAAAGCCGAAACTTTATACAAGATACATTATTCTCGGATCTCCGAGAAGTCGTGCTCATGTCGTCACTACCTATACATATGCTACTGTCTACACGACATGTCACCAATTACAAAAGTTGGGTTACGCTACCCTGGCTGCCCTACTTGGCAACCGTAACCCCCTACTCGGAGTAGAACTCGACCTCCTGTGGGTCGTCCTCCTCCGGTACATCTGCTGGTGGCTCTGGATCTACCACCTCTTCTCCCATTCCGGGTTCTCCCATTGCTGGAAGACCCAAGACCACCGGTACGTCTAACACCGGGGACACGAGGTCCTGCAAAGCATGCACCTCGTCCATAGCTTGGTTGTAGTCCTCTTCCCAGCCTTGTCCTTCCTCAATAGCGTCGTCCCGCTCTTGAGCAAGGTCCTCATTCTGCTGGGCTAGGGTCTGCACCAGTTCTTGTAAAGCCGCGATGTTGACACGGCTTTTTCTCTTCACCTTCTTCAGACGATGCAACTGATTGTGCTGTTCATTCAGTCGCTTGATCGTCGGAAGGAGCACATTGCGGAGTGCGCTGTGAGCACTCTCGAAATGATCTCCACGGCTTGTGCTCTCCTTGAGCTTTGTGGCGAGATGCTCCGTATGAACAGCTTGGCTGTCCATCACGGCGTTTCCCGCCCTCATCTGGAGGCTGAGATTTGCCTCCGCGGGGTTGTACCTTGGGCAACTCGGGTCCGTTGCCTCCAGGTACCTCTCTTCCCACACATGCTGAGCTCGTCCCTCCACCGGAACGAGTGCGTATGGAGTGCCCTCCATAGCCTGCACGTGTAGTTGGCAGAAACGTGACATAGTGTCACGGGCTGCCACTTGCCACATCCCTTCCGGTTGTCTTCCTCTCACCGTGACGGTGAATGGCACCCAACCGGGTGGCGTAGGTCCTGCAGGGACTTCGACATGGATTGTCCACGTCTTGCTCCCCTCTTCACCTTCTTCCTTGGCGAAGTACTCTACTGCATTTTTCGTTTGGTTAAGGGATGAAACACCTCTGGACCTCAACAGAAGAGTTGTAAAGATCTTCCAACGTTTTCCAGAAATGTATCATACGACCCCAACCTCGAAAGAACTCAACCTCTAACCTCTGATTAACTTCAGCCTTGATTCAGCTGAAAACAGAGTGCTCTGTCCTTAACAACCGATAAGTTGAAAACTTGTTAACTTTGAATATCCTGTTCAAGGGAAGGAGTTACATCAAGTTTTACTACTTTGGATCAAAACCTTCAAGTTTTTTAAATGAAGTTGTTCATTTAATGGGGTGTGGCGTCGATGCGTCACCAGATTATGTCGGTACTACGTCCTCACAAAGGAAAAACCTATACCGGACTTAGCCGGCTTCGTTAGTTCAGTGGTACTACTCGTCACTCGCACACGGATGCTACACGTCTACCGTTTCGTGGTCAGGCTATCTGCAGAAACTCAATCAATCGTCAGACTCGGCTGCACACCGAGCCCGGAATCCATACAGTTCGTACAACTGGCCGTCATCACTCGCCCGGATGTTCTCAAGCCAAACACGCCTTGAGTTACGTGTTCACGTTTCAGACCATGTGACGGGGTCTCCCAAGTTGCATCACGCATGCCAGGGACAGACGTTGCTCGAATACCCCAAACGACATGAAGAGTCGTAGAGGATATCAAAGCGAGTCGGGTTACCTGCCACCCGTGGGGCTCCACCCTTCAACTTGTGCGCACTGGTGGACAGCGCTTACGTGTACCCCCCAAGACATAAAGTCCCGAGATACATGATTTTCCGACATAACAAATAGGTTAATATGCCACTTTCTATATGCTAATAACATCCTTATACGGGCTACTAACTCGTTCCTCACTGGATTTTTGGAAAAGAAGACCTTTGTACTGTGTTAAACCTCAAGCGAGCTCTGATACCACGCTGACACGACCCAATTGGTCTTGTCGAGCCAGGATCATGCTGAGGGGTGCTGCGTTGCACAGCACCGGATAACACACGTCAAAGGTACAAAGCGGAAGCGAAATTTTATTACATAAACAAGTTTATGAACATGTTTACATCAAAATAAGTCCAGTCTACACTCACGGGCGTAGACTACGCATGAAGTCCATGTTCAGCCCTTGAACGTGTCCTTGCTAGCACACACGCACACTAACTCTGCAGCGTGCACGACTCCCACTCGGCGGGATTCCTCTCCTGGGGTTCCGTCTCTTCCTCGGGAGTCCCTTCCTCATAGAACCCTGCAAAAGCTTCAAACACAAGCAGTGAGCACGAAGGCTCAGCAAGTCTGACCCGTCTCACCTAAACATGGAACTTCTACATGAGGGGTGATGGGTTACATGAGGTAAAAATCATTTGCAAAGGACTCGCCTAATTAGTGGAACCTTACTTTCAAGTTTTAGCAGCAGTTTGTGGAGAACCTTACGCTAAGGCACATGAGAGAGCCGCAATGAAACAAGAAACGCATTCCTCTCATGTACATTGCCCAAAGTTGAAAAGAACTTTAGTTAGCTCTAAACTACAGCATATCATTAACAAACAAGTCCATCTTTCAATCAGCAACATTTTTAACATGTGACTAGCCTGTTCTTTCTACGTCACGGTACAGTGAATAAGTGGTACTCACTGACCGCGAGGGACGGCGATTATAATCGATTTACATCTGCAGGGTTACCCGAACAACCCGTCACGTACGCCCGTACTCAATGTTGCCTACAGCAACCATCACAGACGCCGTACACAACTACCTTTCACCCGTCAGCTAAATATTGAACCGGTCCCATCGTCCCGAGCAAGAGGTCTCTGCACGCGCATCTCAGTGCCGCCAGCCGATTTACACCTCAAGCTCTCAACCTACCCTCTGAACGACGGGCAATGCCTCAATACCCAGCTAACCAAGTTACATCAGTTTCCCGGTTCCCATATAGCCGGTAGGTCTTCGGTACTGTTCTAGCTTGTTCAACAGGCCCGCAAACGGCTCGGTCCTCAATCGACACAAGTGGAGCTACAGCACACAGGCCCCAAAGTCCTGCTGCCCTTACCCTCCGCTTGGTCTCATTTTCTTGCCATGTGTTTCATGTGCTATCACTACCCGAGTCAAGTGCCTCTAGCCTATGCTCGCGAGTAGTTCCAACTACTCAACTTGTACCGAATACTACTCTATCCTAGCAATGCAGTAGCTAACGGGGTTTGCAATCCTAAACTCAAAACATGGTTCTCTTGGCTATGCAGTGGGGCTTCCAAACAAGACTTTAATGCACAGAATAAAGGAAACAAGTATGTGCTCAAAACAATAAAAATTTGTAAAAAGGTTAATGCAAACCGGAGCTTGCCTTGCTGCTCTTGGTCGTAGGCTAGCTGCTCCTCCGGAGTTACGAAGTCTAGGACTTCGGGTTCCTCCTCGACCTTAGCGACTACATGATGAAAGGGATACATGTATCAATTTAAATGCATTTGTATTAAGTTTTGAAGTTGTGAAGTCTATAATCCTTGCTAGACAGACCCAATGACTGTGAAACTTTTACTGGGGCTTGGCTACAACCTAAACAGAGATTTGTCAAGTTTTAGTTGCAGTAAAGCTCATTTGAGCCCTCCACAATTAATTATGTCCTTGACCTTAATTGGAACTCTTAGGGTGTTCTAGGGATTTTCATGAAACAAACTATGACTTTATGAAAACTAGATTTTCAGAGGGTTTTAATGGAGTTGGTCTCACTTAATTTGAAGGTTCCTAGCTAAAGATATGAGCAAACCAATTTCAGAGAAAATTCTGAAAATGTTTCTGGACATTTTCTATTTTCTCTGGAACAGTTTCACTAATCACACCATTAGGTGGATTAAATGAGCTCCAATGGGTCTGAAATTTTTATGGTAGTTCAGGGATATTTTGGTGAACCTCTCAGCAAAATTCCAGGATTTTTCTCCAAAGGATTCTCCAGTTACAATTCCAAACAATTTAAATATTGAGGAATTAATTCTGGAAAAATAAGGAATTTCATGAAGTGAAACTTGATTTGCTGGAAAGTGCTCAGAGAGCTGAATCCAACAAAATTTGGTTCACTCAATTTGGAGCTTCCTAGCCAAAGTTATAAGGATTTGAAGTTTGAACTGAAACTGAAATTCGGGGAAAAGTTTAAATTCCTGCTCGTGGGCCCCGCACACAGTGCGTCGTCTCCCTCCTCGCGCCAACTGCGCGGCGGCGGCGATCTCCGGCGACCCTCGCCGGAACTGAGTTCCCGGCCACCCCCCGGCCCGAAACTCACCGCCTGCCCCTTTACCGACCCTCTGACTCGATGGTGGGGTCGCCGGCCGCCGGCGATAACCGGAAACCCGTGCGCACCGGTGACAGAACCTGCTAGGGTTCCGGTGAGGTCGGTCCCGCTCTCCCGTGCGCCAAATCGACCGGGAATTGGTCGGAGAGAATCAGTAGAGCGTGGGAAACACGAACCCGGGCTGGGTGGAAGCTAGGAATACCGGCAACTATGCTCTCGACGGTGAGCCGAGGTGTTCAGCCATGGCAGCGGGGAAAACAGCCATATCATGGCCGATTCTCGAGGGTTTTCTCTAATTCCAGTTCGAGCGTGGGCGCTATCGTGCGCAGAAGCTACTAGGTAACGAGCTTGTCCAACCCTCGTGTATAGCGCACGAATTTCACCCGAAGGTGAGCTCTCTCCTTATGAACTGATCACGAGTAAACATGGAAATTCTCGGCCGAGGTTTGATCAATCGCCAAACGGCTTTCGGCTACTCCATCTACATACAATCACACACCTTTCTTGTGTAGATAAGAGGACGTGACAGCGGCTGTGTTGCTCGGCTCGCCGGAGAAATGGCTCGTACAGCTCGAGGACGCTTGCTCACTGGACAACACGGGGTCTAGGAGGTTGCTCACGATCTCTTGGTGCCGTTTCGCTGTGGAGGAGGCTGTGCTCGCGAGTGATCGGGCTTGATCAAGCGTGAGCTCAGGCGGCGGCGATGGCAGTGGAAGAACAGGTCGCGCACGTCGGCAGCTCGGGGAATGGGTGATCGAAGCACGCCGGGGAGGGGATAAGTAGTCCGGCGACTGGTCTCCGGCTTGGGGCGCGCAGCAGGAGCTGGCGCCGGCTGCCCCCCGGTGGCGCGCGCACACTGCACCCGGGAACCGATTGAGCTGTGTTTCAGTCGGTCTGTGTTGAAGTAGAGGCTGACATGTGGGTCCCACTCCCCATTTTAACCTCTGAAATTTACTCCTAATCACTGTTGTAAACAGTGACCCCCATACTACCCCTGGCAATTCAAATTATTCACCCATGAGCCATTTGAATTGATCAAAGTTCAAATGAGGTTTGGTTTGAATGAATTTCAGCACAAGTTCAGTTTGAAATTCAAATAAAGTTTGAATTTCTCCCACTTAGCTCATGTCAAGATCAACTCCAAATGGAGTGAAAATTGGTGTGTGAGCTCACAAAAATGTGCTGAGTAAGAATATGCCTCCCACTTTTAAATTCATGGGATAAAAACAGTTTGAATTTGAATATGGTTTCAAACTGCCCTCTTTCTAACTATACCCAAAATGACCTCAAAAAGGTTTGGAATTTGGGTGAAACTTGGCATGGACATCCTTATTAGCAAAATGTAGGAGTTTTCATATGTCCAGCCTCCCTTATATCACATGTGTAAAATACCACTTTGGCAATGTGTGAGTTTGTTCTCTAATGAGCATGTTGATAATTGTTACTTGCTCTTCATTTGTGTTCATCATCCTTCCTCAAATGAGGTGTGTGGTGTGGTGATGAACACTGCAAATGTGTGTCAAAACTGAGGCCATTACATCCTTGGTCACAGATGACCTTCAACGCCCGCTTGGCATCTTGGAACTCCATCTCCTGGTCGTTGCTGACCTCCGGGTCAGCCTTTTTCTTGCCCTCCCGCTGGCGGAAGGGTGCGCCATCCTGGCGCTGCTGTTGGAGCTCTTGGAAGCGCTCCGCCAGCTTCTGGATCTCCCGGCACTCGCTGGCGCTGTGCCGTTTGGTGTCGTGGACCGGGCACCTCTGGTCACCGTCATTGCTGCCAGACGGCTGTCGCGGGCGCTTGTAGGTGTGCGGCCCCCAGCCCCTGCAGCTGCTACTGCTGCTGCAGTGTGGGCTCCGGCCAGCGGCTTGTCCTTGCCCCCGTTCTTCTTCTTCTTCTAGCCGCCGTACCCCTCCTTGGCGGACTCACTCCCCTTGCCGGGCAGTGTGTGCCAGCAGCACGCTCTCCGAGCCGCTAAGGTTGGTGATTGCAACGCCGTCGCAACCGAAGGCTGCCAGGAGGCAACGGGCACCGTCACTGTAGGGACTGGCGGTGGCGCGGATGATTCCGCTCTAGGACCAGAGGACGCTTCCTTCTCTCTCTACCGCTGGTGGCGCGAGGGGCGGGAAGAACCTCTGACAGATTGGATGTTCACCATTGTGGGCTTCACGAACAGCTTCAAGAATCAAAATCCCCTACCTGGCGCGCCAAATGTCGAAGTGTTCGCTATGACACTTCCCCCGGTCTGCTTGGAAGCATCCCATGGATGTTCTTTTTTCGGAGGGGCTAGTGGATCTCGAAGGTCAGAGCACGATGGCGAGGGTGAAAACCTGGATTTACGTGGTTTAGGCCACTGGAGCGTAATACCCTACGTCCACGGGAGTGCTTGTTGTATTTGTGAGACCTATGTGTGCTGAATACATTGGCAATTAGGATAAAAGTTAGCATTAACATTCAAAGTTTTGAATATTGGCAAAACATTCTTCTGTGGCAAGGTCCGACAAGTTCTTTGTTAGGTCTGCCAAGTGTTGGCAAGGTCCGACGCAACGTCCGGAGAGCTCCTGCAAGGTCCGGAGAGATTCTGTGAGGTCCGGAGCTTGTTTTTAGGGAGGTCCCGTGAAGTTCAACTCATAGAACTGCAGCGTCTTGTTTTTGCTTTTAACTCGCAATGTTTCAAACTTGCTTTATGGGAAGGTTTGCTTAGTATTAATTTTATAAGTTTTTGGTGTGTTTTGGTGGTTATGGCTGTTATCATTTTATATGGTTTGCAACATGCTTATGTGACGTGCTCATGTAAGGTGTTGTGGTTTTCGAACTAACGTGAGTCAAGTCGAGGACTTGTGCTCGGAAGAATTGGTTGTTTATTCATGTGCAGGTGTTGCTTGAGTTCAAGACATGGCTGGTGACGGGATCCTTGGACTAGTCTCAGGGAGGAGATGAGGTTCCAACAACCAAGTTCGGTAGGAGCTGTGGTTGAGTTGATCGGGAGGTCGCGCAGCATGTTTGGATCAAGGGCAGTGCATATGAAGGTTGCGTGTACGTCGTTGGAAGGTGTTTGCACGTGTGCAAGGAGTGAATGGACATGGCAACATTGTTCCAAGGCGTGATGAAGAGAAGTGGACGTAAAGAATTGGTCGGAAAGGTCCAACCGGCTGGATTGTGTACTCAGGCTGAGGCTGAGTCGGATATGGCTCAAATATGGAAGATTTGAGTTGGTTATGATAGTATTTCATGCTAGGCACGAAGTTTAGTTATTTTAGGAATGTTTAGGACGTTCCTAAGGTGTTTGGAAGTCTCACGATTTCTTCTATTTGCGAATAGGAGAGTCCTGAGCAGTTATGGTAAGTTAGGATACGAGTCCAATTAGGAGTAGGAGTCCTAGATTGGATTGTTTAGCCTGAGGGCTGGCTATAAAAGCAAGGGAGGCCAGAGCTCTCGTGGGGAAAGAACTTTGGGCTGTTCCTCTTGTGTTCCTATTGAATAAAGTTCATAGTTTCGAGGAGCTTTTGTGCCTTGTTCGTCCGACTTGTTTTTCGTCAAGTCTTTCTCGCCGAGTTTCTGGACAGACCGACGTTGCTTTGGTGTTTCGTTCATAACTCGAGTTTTACAGATCCGATTGACATGATTATTTTTGGGTTGTCTTCACAACTCAATTATATATCATCTGTGAAATTTTCACGAGATTCAGATCTGTAGTTTTTGAGATACACGAGTTTCTTTGCAGCATTGCAGATCTGTTTTATATCGGATAGAAGAGATTGATCTTCGTTTAATGTTTAGATCGTATCTCAAGTTTTACTTCGTGTTTTCAAGTGATTCTTGTTGCATTAGATCCGTGACTTGATTATCTACCTCTCTACTTGATTTGTCACGGTTGAACACGTTTGGAAACACTTGCACACATGGTTTCTTTAACCGATTGATTTTTGCTGAGGGGTTTTTGTTGTTTCCGCTGCGAAAAGTTTTAATCTACCATTCACCCCCCTCTGGTAGCTTTTCACGTGCTCTTCGATCCTACAATTGGTATCAGAGCCAAGGTGCTCTAATCTTTGTGATTTGCACGTGTTTTGACTAACCATCATGGAGAAGTACTCCGCAAAACCTTGTGTGGGCATCGATTTTCAGGTTTGGAAGTCGCGGATAGAGGCCTACATACAGGCGCAAGGCTTCGCCATATGGGAAAAGGTCTACCGGAACTTCGATGTACCACCCAACGATCAAGTTACGGCTACGAACATGAGAGATGTTGACAACAACAACAAGGCTCGCAACTTGATCATCCAAGGATTGACTCAAAGCGACTTCGACCGTGTTGCACACCTCTGATCTGCATATGATGTTTGGAAAGCTCTTTGTGACTACCATGAAGGATCCAATACAATCAAGGAGGTAAGGCAAGATATGTTCAAGAAAGAATACATGCGTTTTGAGATGCAACCCGGTGAGTCAATTGACGACCTTTTTGCTCGCTTTAATAAAATTCTCAGCAACTTGCGTAGTGTCAATGTTAACTTTTCAGATGCTGAAAATGCTAGGCAATTGTTAGGAGCATTAGATATGTCAATTTAGGAGATGAAAGTTACATCTATTCGTGAATCTACTGTCACGAGTTCTCTTACATTAGACGTGCTATATTCTAAATTCAAAACTCATAAAATTGACATCATCTCACGTAAAAACCCCAACAAGTCTATTGCATTTGTTTCGCAACATGACATGTCTAGTTCTAGTCAATCATCATCTAGTGGTGCACTCTCTTTGCTGTCCTCTCTAACCCTTGAACAGATTGAAGAGTTTCCAGAGGAGGAGCTTGCACTCATCTCTACTCGGTTCTCAAAAGCATTGCAAAATGTGAGAACTAGAAGGAGAGGAAGCTCCGGACCTCAACGATGTTTTGAATGTGGTAAGACAGGACATTTTCGTATGGAGTGCCCTAACCTTTCAGGTCCGACTTCACGTGAAGAAAAGCAAACAAGGCCCAAGAAATCGTTTGCAAAGAATAAGAAGAAGAAAGATTTATCAATGCGCAACATAGTGCACTGTATGATCTCTGCACTTCAAGATTTCGGCTCAAGTGATGTGGACACCGGTAGTGATGAAGATGAAGAAGCTATGGCAAATATGTGCTGCATGGCGAGCAAGTCAAGTTCAAGCTCCGAGGAGGCAGAACACAACAGCGACGATGAAGAGGTATGCCCCACTTGTGAAGAAATGTGTGATGCTATTTCTCGTGCCACTGTTATATTAAAGAAAAAGGATAAAAAACTTAGGAACAATGCTGTTAAAATTGGATCACTAGAATCTGAAATTAATCGTTTAAAAACTTTGATTCCTAGTGATGATTCTTGTTCCTCATGTGATTTGATTTATGAACAATTATCCTCTTTAAGAAGTGCACACGCATCTACACTAGATAAACTTGAACTTGAAATTGAAAAGAACAAAGAGCTTGCTGCACTTAATGATAAAAATTTGAAAGATGCTCGTTGTTCTACAATTGATTTGCATTGTTCTTCATGTAATGATCTGAATAAGAAACTGAATGATGCTATGAATGAGATTTCTATTTTGAACAATGCTTTACGTGTGCATGAAGTTAAATATTGTTCAAATTGCAAACTAAAAGGAAAAACTTTATGTGAAAACTGCTTTGATCTGTCCAATAAACTTGATGATATGCATAGGACACTAGATCGGTTTTCTAATGCAAATAAGAACCTAAACTTGCTGCTGAATTCTTCCAAGTCTTGTAATGATAAAACTGGTTTAGGTTTTAATTCTCATGCTCATGATAAGGCACACCCACCTAAAGTTTTAAAGTCATTAGGAAGCGGTTTGATTCAAACAGCTCGTAGACAAAAAGAGGTGATTTTCAAATCTGCAGGAGTACTGTCCCATTCGGGTTCTAATAAACGTGTTGCTTGCTCATCTAGACATGATAATAAGGTTATTTTTCGTTGTACCTACTGTGGTAGAGATGGTCATGTCATGGATTTTTGTTATAGACTAGCTAAACACGATAAGAAACAAAGAATACTTGCTAGATCACATAACAACCAAGCAAAATCTGCTAGACCGAATGTTCGGAGCTTGCAACCTGCTGTAATGAGTCAAAAACTTGCTCCCGGACCTACTGTTTTTGTGCTACATATAACACATCTTCTAAGTCAGTAGTTGGGAACAAAAATTTTCGATGTTTGGCTCATAAACCTGCTGTACCTTCTCAGCTTTCGCGCGTTATTCCTACTGGACGTCGTGTGACTCAGTACTGGATTCCTAAAAGTCTTTTAACTAACCCCAGTATTGAGTCATCGACGTATTGCGCTGCTGTGTAGGTTTCACGTTTGAGGAAGGAGAACATTTGCATTGTGGATTCAGGTTGCTCACGCCACATGACCGGTTACAAAGAATGGTTCTCCTCTTTCTCTCTTTTGTGTCACGTGTAGAAAATATTACTTTCGCCGATAACTCTTCTACTCCCATAATTGCTAAAGGTTCGGTTAGAGTAAACAATCTCTACACTTTGAAAGATGTGGCACTTGCTAAAAATTTGAAATACAACTTGCTTTCGGTTTCACAATTGCTAGATGAAAATCTAGAGATTAGCTTTGCTAAAAATTGCTGCAAGGTTGTAGATTCAAAAGGTGAGCTTTTGTTTAACATGTCTAGGTTTGGAAGAGTTTTTAAAGCTGATTTTGATTTGTCAACTTCTAAGAATCGGTGTCTAGTTGCTAATGATACAAAGGATCTATATTTTTGGCATCGTAGACTTGGTCACATAGGCTTTGATCATCTCACTTGTGTTAGTGCTCTCGATCGCATACGTGGGCTGCCGAAGCTTAAAAAGGACAATGATATTGTGTGCTCTTCTTGTAGACATGCTAAGTTTGTTGCAGGTTCACATGCTCCTCTCACAATGACCATGACAGCTGAACCGGGACAACTTTTACATCTTGACACAGTAGGTCCGGCACGTGTTCAATCCTTCGGAGGTAAATGGTATGTGCTTGTGATTGTTGATGATTATTCCAGATATTCTTGGGTTTATTTTATGGCATCTAAGAATGAAGCTTTTAGTCATTTTAGAACTTTATTTCTTAGATTATCTATTGATCACCCAGGATCATTAAAAGCAATTAGAAGTGATAACGGAACTGAATTTAAAAACCAATCCTTTGATCACTTTTGTGCTGAAAATGGAATAGATCATCAATACTCTTCACCCTATGTACCACAACAAAATGGTATCGTAAAAAGAAAGAACAGGACCTTAGTTGAGATGGCTAGGACTATGCTTGATGAATATCAAACTCCTAGGAAATTTTGGGCTGATGCAATTGCAACCGCTTGTTATGTCTCAAATCGTGTTTTCTTGCGTGCTAAGCTTGGAAAAACCCCATATGAGCTCCGGTTTGGACATAGGCCTAGTGTTACACACTTTAGGGTTTTTGGTTGCAAATGCTTTGTTAAGAAACATGGTAATCTTGATAAATTTGAAGCTAGATCTGTTGATGGCATGTTTCTTGGTTATCCATCTCATACTAGAGGCTACCGTGTGCTTTTACTTGACACTAATAAAATTGTGGAGACTTGCGAGGATTCTTTTGATGAAGCTAGCCCAAGTACTAGCTCCGATATTGCAGGTCCGGATCCATATCTGCAGGGGGAGAGTATTTTTATTGAAGAAGATGAAGAAGTGGTGCTGCTGCCCGAAAACTCGGAAGTAAATAACGATCAAGCTGCTGATTTTGCACCACAACCAGCACCAACAGTCACTACTGCTGGTTCGGACCTTCCTCAATCAACAAGCTCTCCTAATCAAAGGTCCGAACATGAAGAAGAAGGTGCTTGTGAAGTGTCTACTCCCCTCCGAGTACTCAAAAGTCATCCTCCACAACAAATCATTGGAAGCTTGCATGAACGAGTCACTCGGTCCAGGTTTTGCGATCCAAACCCTCATGCTCATTCTGCTTTTGTTGCTTCTTTTGAACCCAAGGATATATCACACGAACTCGCTGACACGACCCCATTGGGTCCTGTCGAGCCAGGATCACGCTGAGGGGTGCTGCGTTGCACAGCACCGTATAACACACGTCAAAGGTACAAAGCGGAAGCGGAAGCTTTATTACATAAACAAGTTTATTAACATGTTTACATCAAAATAAGTTTAGTCCACACTCGCGGGCGTAGACTAAGCATCAAGTGCACGTTCAGCCCTCGAACGTGTCCTTGCTAGCACACTCGCACACTAACTCTGCGGCGTGCACGACTCCCACTCGACGGGGTTCCCCTCCTGGGGTTCCGTCTCCTCTTCGGGAGTCCCTTCCTCATAGAACCCTGCAAAAGCTTCAAACACAAGCAGTGAGCACGAAGGCTCAGCAAGTCTGACCCGTCTCACCTAAACATGAAACTTCTACATGAGGGTGATGGGTTGCATGAGGTAAAAATCATTTGCAAGGACTCGCCTAATTAGTAGAACCTTACTTTCAAGTTTTAGCAGCAGGTTGTGGAGAACTTTACGCTAAGGCACATGAGAGAGCCGCAATCAAACAAGAAACGCATTTCTCTCATGTACTTTGCCCAAAGTTGAAAAGAACTTTAGTTAGCACTAAGCTACAACATATCATTAACAATCAATATCCAACTTTCAATCAGCAACATTTTAACATGTAACTAGCCTGTTCTTTCTACGTCACGGTACAGTGAACAAGTGGTACTCACTGACCGCGAGGGACGGCGATTATAATCGATTTACACCTGCAGGGTTACCCGAACAACCCGTCACGTACGCCCGTACTCGATGTTGCCTACAACAACCATCACGGACGCCGTACGCGACTACCTTTCACCCGTTAGCCAAATATTGAACCGGTCCCATCGTCCCGAGCAAGAGGTCCCTGCACGCGCATCTCTGTGCCGCCAGCTGATTTACACCTCGAGCTCTCAACCTACCCTCTGAACGACGGGCAATGCCTCAATACCCAGCTACCCGAGTTACATCAGTTTCCCGGTTCCCATATAGCCGGTAGGTCTTCGGTACTGTTCTAGCTTGTTCAACAGGCCCGCACACGGCTCGGTCCTCAATCGACACAAGCGGAGCTACAGCACACAGGCCCCAAAGTCCTGCTGCCCTTACTCTCCGCTCGGTCTCATTTTCTTGCCATGTGTATCATGTGCTATCTCTACCCGAGCAATGTGCCTCTAGCCTATTCTCGCGAGTAGTTCCAACTACTCGACTTGTACCGAATCCTACTCTATCCTAGCAATGCAGTGGCTAACGGGGTTTGCAATCCTAAACCCCAACCCATGGTTTTCTTGGCTATGCAGTGGGGTTTCCAAACAAGACTCTGATGCACAACATAAAGAAAACAAGTATGTGCTCAAAACAATAAAAATTTATAAAATGGTTAATGCAAACCGGGGCTTGCCTTGCTGCTCTTGGTCGTAGGCTAGCTGTTCCTCCGGAGTAACGAAGTCTAGGACTTCGGGTTCCTCCTCGACCTTAGCGACTACATGATAAGAACAATGTATGTATTAATTAAATGCCTTTGTATTAACTTTGAAGTTGTGAAGTCTATAACCTTTGCTAGATAGACCTAATGACTGTGAAACTTTTACTGTGGCTTGGTTACAACCTAAACAGAGACTTGGTCAAGTTTTAGTTGCAGCAAAGCTCATTTGAGCCCTCCACAAATAATTATGTCCTTGACCTTAATTAAAGGCTTTTAGGGTGTTCTAAGTATTTTCATGAAACAAACTATGACTTTCTGAAAACTAGATTTTCAGAGGGTTCTAATGGAATTGGTCTCACTTAATTTGGAAGTCTCTAACTAAAGATATGAGCTAAACAATTTCAGAGAAAATTCTGAAAATGTTTCTGAACATTTTCTATTTTCTCTGGAACAGTTTTACTAATCACACCATTAGGTGGACTAAATGAGCTCAAATGGATCTGAAATTTTTATGGTAGTTCAAGGATATTTTGGTGAACATCTCAGCAAAATTTCAGGATTTTCCTCCAAATGATTCTCCAGTTAAAATTCCTAACAGTTTAAACTTTAAGGAATTAATTCTGGAGAATTAAGGAATTTCATGAAGTGACACTTGATTTTCTGGAAAGTACTCAAAGAGCTGAATCCAGCAAAATTTGGTTCACTCAATTTGGAGCTTTCTAGCCAAAGTTATAAGGATTTGAAGTTTGAAGGAAATCTGAAAATCGGGGAAAAGTTTAAACTCGCGCGTGGGCCCAGGGGACACGCGTCG
The DNA here is from genome assembly GCA_030760725.1 of Neostapfia colusana. Taxonomy (NCBI): domain Eukaryota; kingdom Viridiplantae; phylum Streptophyta; class Magnoliopsida; order Poales; family Poaceae; genus Neostapfia; species Neostapfia colusana. The sequence continues at coordinate 31,736,096 of JASWHV010000009.1, read as the reverse complement.
CACGCCGAAGCGACAGCACACCGCGGCCCACAAGGATTTTGCGCGCCAGCACACCCGATCCCGGCCGCAGCCGGATCCCGATTCAAAATATCGGCCGCTGACAGCTGGGGTCCACCCCCTTCTTCAACCTCGCGACACCCGCGCTCCGCCGCCGAGGGACCTCGCCGGAGAGCTCGCCGCCGGCTGCTGTACAGCTTCAAACTTCTTGATTCTGGCCGCCCCTGCCTACTTTTACTTGGGGAACATGATCCGAGGGTCAGCTGCTCATGACAACGGCCGGAGCATGGTCGGCGACGAGCCGCCATATCGGAACGACTTCGGCCATGTCGGCTGATGCTCCTAGTGCCTCAGCTACTTGGGAAACCGGTCGGGGAGCATCAGTGGACCTCAGAGAAGGTCGACATGAACTCGGGGCAGCTCGGGGAAGGCCCGAAATAGGTCCTCACCGTGCGCCCGATACCCCCCGTGCGTTCCGCCATTAGTAGACCTTGAATTACGCCGGGCACAGAAGTTCTCCGGCCCAGAGTTGTGAAGGCAACTTGTGCGTCACCGTGTCTAGTTCGTGTGGGAGTGGCCTGAGGCCCTCTAATCCTTTCTAGAGCACGAATTAAACAGAATCGTACCCGAGGGTCGTTCTGCACACAGAAAGGGGAAAAGTGGAAATTCGCCGCCGGTGAGCAACCACTCGAGCTGTGGCTCGGGGATGAGCAGCACCGATCACTTGCGCGTCCAAGGGTGCCTTGGCTCGGGCGTGACAACGCCCAGGTTGGGCTGTCCACGAGAGCCCGAGGTGCGGCGGTTTCCAGTTCCGAGTTTGATCTTTCGGCACAGCCGATATCACTCGGTTTCAATCGATTTCTATCAATGGGAAGGATGGAGGATGGTTGCTAGTACCTTGCTGGGACCTTGGAATGGAAAGAGGGAGCTGCGATCGGCTTGATCAAGCAGGAACTCGAGCGGCGGCGATGGCAGTGGGAAAAGCAGTCGCGCACGTCGGTAGCTCGGGGAAATGGTGACTGAGGCACGCCGGGGAGGGAATAAATAGCTCGGCCGGCTGGCCTCCGGCTTGGGGCACGCAGCAGGAGCTGGCGCCGGCCGGCCCCTTCGGTGGCGCGCGCGCACAACAGCCGGGAACCGACTGAACTGTGGTTCAGTCGGTTTGCTTTGAGGCTGAGGCTGACATGTGGGTCCCACTCCTCTTTTAACCTCTGAAATTTATTCCTAACAGCTGTGGTAAACAGTGAACCCTATTCTACCCTTGGCAACTCAAATTATTCACCCAAGAGCCATTTGAATTGATCAAAGTTCAAATGAGGTTTGGTTTGAATGAATTTCAGCACAAGTGCAGTTTGAAATTCAAATAAAGTTTGAATTTCTCCCCCTTAGCTCATGTCAAGATCAACTCCAAATGGAGTGAAAATTGGTGTGTGAGCTCACAAAAATGTGCTGAGCAAGAATATGCCTTCCACTTTTAAATTCAGTGGGTGAAAACAGTTTGAATTTGAATATGTTTTCAAACTGCCCCTTTCCTATCTACACCCAAGATGACCTCAAAAATGTTTTGAATTTGGGTGAAACTTGGCATGGACATCCTTGGCAAAGTGTAGGAGTTTTCATATGTCCAGCCCATCTATATCACATGTGGGAAGTACCACTTTTGCAATGTGTGAGTTTGTTCCCTAATGAGCATGTTGATAATTGTTACTTGCTCTTTATTTGTGTTCATCATTTTTCCTCAAATGAGGTGTGTGGTGTGGGGATGAACACTGCAAATGGGTGTCAAAAACTGAGGCCCTTACATTCCTCCCCCCTTAAAAGAATCTCGTCCCGAGATTATAAGGTGAAAATGAGAGAGAGGACGGTGGAAAAATTACCGGATATGCGACGTGAGAAAGTCGGGGTAGTTAGTGCGAAGGAATTCTTCGCTCTCCCATGTCGCTTCATCCATGGAGTGATTACTCCACAGAACCTTGTAGAACCACAACGTACGGTTGCGTGTGGTTCGGGCCTTTTCATCAATAATCTGCACCGGTTCCTCCCGATAGGTGAGATCCGGTTGCAGTTCTTCAATGTCTTCCAGCTGAACGGTAGTTGATAGCTTGAGACACTTCCTCAGCTGGGAAATGTGAAAGACGTCGTGCACACCGGAAAGTGCTTCTGGTAATCTTAGCCGGTATGCCACCGATCCACATCTTTCGGTAATCTGGAATGGACCGATGAATCGGGGTGCTAACTTTCCTCTCACCCCAAATCTGTTTACGCCCTTCATTGGAGACACTCGTAGATATACGTGGTCTCCAGCTTCGAATTGTAACGGACGCCTTCTCCGGTCCGCATACTGTTTCTGTCGGGATTGAGCGGCTTTTAGGTTCGCTTGAATTAATCGAACCTTTTCTTCCGCGTTGTTGACAAGATCAATCCCGAAGGTAACCCTCTCGCCAGACTCACACCAATTCAATGGTGTGCGGCATTTTCTCCCGTATAGCGCCTCGTAGGGCGCCATCTTGATGCTGGCTTGGTACCCATTGTTGTACGAGAACTCGGCTAACGGCAAGTGATCATCCCAGTTCTTGCCGTGGTCGATAGCGCAAGCTCGTAGCATGTCTTCTAAGATTTGATTTACCCGCTCCGTTTGCCCATCCGTCTGCGGGTGGTAGGCTGAACTACGGATCAGCTTCGTCCCCAAGGCAGCGTGGAGCTGCTCCCAAAAACGGGACACAAATAAAGTGCCCCGGTCCGATACGATAGTACGGGGTACGCCGTATAAGCATAGGATCCGTGAGATGTACAGTTCAGCGTACTTCTTGGCGTTGTAGTTGGTGTTGACCGGGATGAAATGGGCAACTTTGGTGAGCCGATCGACGATCACCCACACAGAATCATGTTTCTGTAAGGTGGTGGGTAAACCGACGACGAAATCCATGCTCACGTCCTCCCACTTCCAGGCAGGAATGCCCAGTGGTTGCAGCAGTCCCGGTTTCCGCATGTGGTCTGCCTTCACCCGTCGACATGTATCACACTCGGACACGTATTTTGCAGTCTCTCGCTTCATCCGTGTCCACCAAAACTTGCTTCTGAGTTCTTGATACATCTTGTTGCTGCCGGGGTGAATAGAAAACTTTGATAAGTGAGCCTCATCAAAGATTTTCTTCCGTAACTCCGGGTTTCGGGGTACGACGATCCGGTCCTTGAACCATAGGACGCCGTCTCCGTCCTTCCGGAAACATTTCAACTCCCCACTGTCTACACGTCTCCGCAAATGTGATATGCCCTTGTCATTCTTCTGGGCTGCCGCTATCTCTTCACGGATGGTGGGGATCAAAGCTAGGTTGTAGAGAGCTCCATGTGGAATCACATGTAGTGGTGGTTCGCTCTCTTCCAACGGTGTGATGGTCAGATTATTGACGTGTGACTTGCGGCTTAGCGCGTCTGCCACAACGTTTGCCTTGCCCGGATGATAATGGATCTCTATCTCGTAATCCTTTATCAGTTCTAACCATCTTCGTTGCCTCATGTTCAGCTCCTTCTGAGTGAATATGTACTTGAGGCTTTTGTGGTCGGTATATAAATGTACGAGGTTACCGAGTAGGTAGTGCCTCCACATTTTCAGTGCAAGTACCACGGCAGCGAGCTCCAAGTCGTGAGTTGGATAATTTTGCTCATGATTCCTAAGCTGCCGTGACCCATACGCGACCACCCTTCGGTCTTGCATCAACACACATCCGAGCCCAATGCCGGATGCATCGCAGTACACATCGAACGGTTTTGTTGTGTCTGGCTGCGCCAAAACCGGTGCTGATGTCAGGTGCTTGACTAAAGCCTTGAATGCTGCTTCACATGCTGGACTCCAAACATATTTGGTAGCCTTCTTCAGCAGCTCTGTCATTGGCTTGGCAATCTTCGAGAAGTTCGGAATGAACCTCCGATAATATCCCGCGAGTCCGAGGAAACTCCGTACCTCATGAACAGTCTCGGGGATTTCCAATTCAGCACTTGCGTGATTTTGCTCGGGTCCACAGCGATACCCTCCGCTGAGATGATATGCCCGAGGAAAGGCACTTGCGATATCCAAAACTCGCATTTGCTGAACTTTGCGTATAACTTGTGATCCCGCAGCCGTTGCAAGACTATACGCAGATGTTTCTTGTGATCTTCCTCCGACTTGGAGTATACCAGGATGTCGTCGATGAAGACCACGACAAACTTGTCCAGCTCCGGCATGAACACCGAGTTCATTAAATACATGAAGTGAGCTGGAGCATTGGTGAGGCCAAAGGACATGACCAGGTACTCATAAAGTCCGTACCTTGTCGAAAAAGCTGTCTTTGGAATGTCCTCAGCCCTGATCTTAATCTGATGGTACCCGGATCTTAAATCCATCTTGGAAAAGACCTTTGCTTCGACCAACTGATCAAACAACATGTCGATCCGTGGCAACGGGTACTTGTTCTTGATGGTTACGGCATTTAATGGACGGTAGTCCACGCAAAGCCGCAACGTTTCATCCTTCTTTTTGACAAATAATGCCGAACAGCCCCATGGCGAGGAGCTCGGCCTAATAAAACCCTTCTCCAGAAGGTCCGTGAGCTGAGTCTTCAGTTCCGCCAACTCCTTGGGCGCCATCTTGTACGGCCTTCGGGATATTGGCATGGTTCCCGGTGCAAGTTCAATCTTGAACTCCACCTCTCTATCGGGTGGCACCCCCGGCAAATCATCCGGGAATACATCAGGGAATTCTCGGACCACTGGAATGTCTTCCAATCTGATGGTTGTGGCTTGATAGACACTTGGAAGTTTTATTTCTGGACTGTCCAGAAATAATGAGTGAGAACCGTGCACCTCTGAGTTTAAGTGCACTACTCGAAGGACGGTGTCTAAAACAGCGCCGTGGCGGGTTAACCACGACATCCCTAGGATGACATCGACCTTCTGCCCCTCTAAGATAATGAGAGACGTGGGGTACACTCTTCCCGCTAAGCATAATGGTGCTTTGGAGACCATTACGCTTGCTGAAATCTGCCCACCCGGTGAACAAATTAAATATGGACTATCGGTGGGTAGTATTGGCAAGCTGTGTTTAGCAATGAAAGCTTGGCTAATAAAATTATGCGTGGCGCCTGAATCAAATAGTATTATAGCGGGATGCTGGTGGAGTTGGAACATACCCGCAAGGATTGGCTCGCCCTCCGGCACGTCCTCAATGGCAAGCTGGTGGACAGTGCCGGGCCTAGGGTTCGCCCGCCGCGCATTAGTAGGGTTCCGGGGTTGATTCCTCCCCGGAAACGGTGGTGCCACTCCGCTGCCTTGCCTCTCCGGGCAACTGCTCGCGAAGTGTCCTGGACGACCACACTTGTAACATGTGGCCGCTGCTGGTGGAGTACTTGGTGGACGAAAGCCCGGCATGCGTTGCGGAGGTGCAAACGCACGCGGCATCGCCCGCTGCTGCTGTTGTTGTTGCGGTGGTGCTGGCAGTGCCGGCCGGAATGCCGGTGAAGAATACGGCCGACCGCGGAACGGCATCGACCGCTGTGGTGGCTGCCAGCGCGGACCTGATGGTGGGCGATTCACCATCCGAAACTTCTGAGAAGGACCGCCTCCTTCTCCGCTGCTCTGCGGCGCGCTTCGCTTTCGCTCTGCCGCCGCCAACTCCTTGCCGGAGTCTTCCTGAACAATTGCAGCATCAATTATGTCGTTGAGGCTGCCGCGATTGAACATCGCCAGCTTGTCCTTCAGGAGCGGGTTAAGCCCCTGGTAAAAGTGGTCCCGCCGCTTCTCGTCCGTATCTGCGTGATACGACGCGTAGAGTGCGAGATCGTTGAACGCTCTGGAGTACTCCAGCGCGTTCCGGCTCCCTTGTTGCAGGTGTAGGAATTCCTGCGTCTTCCTCTTCATCAAACCGGGCGGTATATGATAGGCCCGGAAGGCCGTCTGGAACTCCGCCCAGGTCATCACTCGGTCGGTGGGTTGTGAAGCACAAAAGTTGGCCCACCACGCGCTCGCGGATCCTTGGAGCTGCTGGACCGCGAACTGAGTCTTGCGCTGCTCGCTGATTTGGAGCAGCCCGAACTTCATCTCTATGGCGCGGAGCCAGTTGTCCGCGTCAAGTGGTTCATCCGCCCTTGAGAATACAGGGGGATGAGTCGCCAGGAAGTCAGAGTAGGAGCTCTGTTGGCGCTCCTCACGATCTTGACGTCTCTCTGGGCGAGACGTATTCGCAATTAACGTTTGCAGCAGCTCTGTATGCTGCTGATGTGAACCCGCCATTGCCGCGACAATGTCGGCCAATGTAACCGTTGGCAGTGGCGGTGGCGGTGTTTGCTGTTGCTGTTGCTGCTGCTGTCCCGAGGAGTCCTCGGGAGGTGGTTGGGAGGTCTCTCCCCCTTGGCTAGTACCTCCAACATCGGGGTTGGCACGAGTACGCGTCATTCTGAAATTCAACACAGCAGCAATTAGCACATGTCTTACTCAAAATTCCATAAACAGGAGTAAGTATTGAAGCGACGCATGATTAACTTGCACAACATTCACATATATTGATAAAGCATAAACTTTATACAAGATACATTATTCTCGGATCTCCGAGAAGTCGTGCTCATGTCGTCACTACCTATACATACGCTACTGTCTACACGACATGTCACCGATTACAAAAGTTGGGTTACGCTACCCTAGCTGCCCTACTTGGCAACCGTAACCCCCTACTCGGAGTAGAACTCGACCTCCTGTGGGTCGTCCTCCTCCGGTACCTCTGCTGGTGGCTCGGGGTCTACCACCTCTTCTCCCATTCCAGGTTCTCCCATGGCTGGAAGACCCAAGACTACCGGTACGCCCAATACCGGGGGCACGAGGTCCTGCAATGCATGCACCTCGTCCATAGCCTGGTTGTAGTCCTCTTCCCAGCCTTGTCCTTCCTCAATAGCGTCGTCCCGCTCTTGAGCAAGGTCCTCATTCTGCTGGGTTAGGGTCTGCACCAGCTCTTGCAACGCCGCAATGTCAATACGGCTCTTCTTCTTTGCCTTCTTCAGACGACGCAACTGATTGTGTTGTTCATTCAGTCGCTTGATCGTCGGAAGGAGCACATTGCGGAGTGCACTGTGAGCACTCTCAAAATGATCTCCACGGCTTGTGCTCTCCTTGAGCTTGGTGGCGAGATGCTCCGTATGAACAGCTTGGCTGTCCATCACAGCGTTTCCCGCCCTCATTTGGAGGCTGAGATTTGCCTCCGCGGGGTTGTACCTTGGGCAACTCGGGTTTGTTGCCTCTAGGTACCTCTCTTCCCACACATGCTGAGCTCGTCCCTCCACCGGAACGAGTGCGTATGGAGTTCCCTCCATAGCCTGTACGTGTAGTTGGCAGAAACGTGACATAGTGTCACGGGCTGCCACTTGCCACATCCCTTCCGGTTGTCTTCCTCTCACCGTGACGGTGAATGGCACCCAACCGGGTGGCGTAGGCCCTGCAGGAACCTCGACATGGATCGTCCACGTCTTGTTCCCCTCTTCGCCTTCTTCCTTGGCGAAGTATTGCGGCATCTGGTTGTACCCGAAATATTGGAGCATTAGCCACAATGCTCCCGGGTAGCCGCTACGGTCAGAGCAGTGGGAAACTACCCACCCGTTCTCCAACCGTTTATCTGCTGCCATCTGTAAAAATATATTTGAGAAATGTCAAATATTTATTTAAAAAGTAAACCATTGAGTTATAACATAAGATATGTCATTGAACCCTTAACACTTGGAAACATAGTTCAAATTTTTAAACAAATTTGACTGCTGATCTGCTGTTCCCATGACAGCCCTGACCAGTTTCCATATCAATCTGATTTAGGCCAGGTTAAAAGCAAAACCAGTCCTGGAGCTCAACATCAAAGTTAAAGTTAACTTCAATAGCTTTCCAGAAAGTATTTGGTTGGCCTAAGATCTGCTCTGGTTCAAAAGTTATGAGATGTCAAAGTTAACAGAATTTCTGGGAACAATTGGACAGCACCTCCCTGCCTTAGGTACTGATTTGATCCAAGAATTCCAGTTAATTCTGTTCCTAATCTGACAAAACTTTCTGTTACAAAGTTGTAACCCATCTCATAAGCTTCCCAGAACCACCTCATTTTCTATTTTTGGATTTTTATGCAGGAAGTTATGCTTAATTTACAGAGAGTCTACAGAGAGTCTTTGCTCCGTCCTGTTTTCTGGACAGTTTCAACTCTACTGCATTTTTCGAGTGGTTAAGGGATGAAACACCTCTGGAACTCAACAGAAAAGTTGTAAAGCTCCTCCAAAGCTTTCCAGAAATGTATCATACGACCCCAACCTCGAAAGAACTCAACCTCTAACCTCTGATTAACTTCAGCCTTGATTTAGCTGAAAACAGAGTGCTCTGTCCTTAACATCCTATAAGTTGAAAATTTATTAACTTTGAATATCCTGTTCAAGGGAAGGAGTTACATCAAGTTTTACTACTTTGGATCAAAACCATCAAATTTTAAATGAAGTTGTTCATTTTGTTGGGTGTGACGTCGAGGCGTCACCAGATTATGTCGGTACTACGTCCTCACAAAGGAAAAACCTATACCGGATTTAGCCGGCTTCGTTAGTTCAGTGGCACTACTCGTCACTCGCACACGGATGCTACACGTCTACCGTTTCGTGGTAAGGCTACCTGCAGAAACTCAAACAATCATCAGACTCGGCTGCACACCGAGCCCGGAATCCATACAGTTTGTACACCCGGCCGTCATCACTCGCCCGGATGTTCTCAAGCCAAACACGCCTTGAGTTACGTGTTCACGTTTCAGACCACGTGACGGGGTCTCCCATGTTGCACCACGCACGCCAGGGACAGACGTTGCTCGAATACCCCAAACGACATGAAGAGTCGTAGAGGATATCAAAGCGGGTCGGGTTACCTGCCACCCGTGGGGCTCCACCCTTCAGCTTGTGCGCACTGGTGGACAGCGCTTACGTGCACCCCCCAAGACATGAACGTCCCGAGATGCACGATTTTCCGACATAACAAATAAGTTAATAAGCCACTTTCTATATACTAATAACATCCTTATACGGGCTACTAACTCGTTCCTCACTGGATTTTTGAAAAAGAAGACCTTTGTACTGTGTTAAACCTCAAGCGAGCTCTGATACCACGCTGACACGACCCCATTGGGTCCTGTCGAGCCAGGATCACGCTGAGGGGTGCTGCGTTGCACAGCACCGTATAACACACGTCAAAGGTACAAAGCGGAAGCGGAAGCTTTATTACATAAACAAGTTTATTAACATGTTTACATCAAAATAAGTTTAGTCCACACTCGCGGGCGTAGACTAAGCATCAAGTGCACGTTCAGCCCTCGAACGTGTCCTTGCTAGCACACTCGCACACTAACTCTGCGGCGTGCACGACTCCCACTCGACGGGGTTCCCCTCCTGGGGTTCCGTCTCCTCTTCGGGAGTCCCTTCCTCATAGAACCCTGCAAAAGCTTCAAACACAAGCAGTGAGCACGAAGGCTCAGCAAGTCTGACCCGTCTCACCTAAACATGAAACTTCTACATGAGGGTGATGGGTTGCATGAGGTAAAAATCATTTGCAAGGACTCGCCTAATTAGTAGAACCTTACTTTCAAGTTTTAGCAGCAGGTTGTGGAGAACTTTACGCTAAGGCACATGAGAGAGCCGCAATCAAACAAGAAACGCATTTCTCTCATGTACTTTGCCCAAAGTTGAAAAGAACTTTAGTTAGCACTAAGCTACAACATATCATTAACAATCAATATCCAACTTTCAATCAGCAACATTTTAACATGTAACTAGCCTGTTCTTTCTACGTCACGGTACAGTGAACAAGTGGTACTCACTGACCGCGAGGGACGGCGATTATAATCGATTTACACCTGCAGGGTTACCCGAACAACCCGTCACGTACGCCCGTACTCGATGTTGCCTACAACAACCATCACGGACGCCGTACGCGACTACCTTTCACCCGTTAGCCAAATATTGAACCGGTCCCATCGTCCCGAGCAAGAGGTCCCTGCACGCGCATCTCTGTGCCGCCAGCTGATTTACACCTCGAGCTCTCAACCTACCCTCTGAACGACGGGCAATGCCTCAATACCCAGCTACCCGAGTTACATCAGTTTCCCGGTTCCCATATAGCCGGTAGGTCTTCGGTACTGTTCTAGCTTGTTCAACAGGCCCGCACACGGCTCGGTCCTCAATCGACACAAGCGGAGCTACAGCACACAGGCCCCAAAGTCCTGCTGCCCTTACTCTCCGCTCGGTCTCATTTTCTTGCCATGTGTATCATGTGCTATCTCTACCCGAGCAATGTGCCTCTAGCCTATTCTCGCGAGTAGTTCCAACTACTCGACTTGTACCGAATCCTACTCTATCCTAGCAATGCAGTGGCTAACGGGGTTTGCAATCCTAAACCCCAACCCATGGTTTTCTTGGCTATGCAGTGGGGTTTCCAAACAAGACTCTGATGCACAACATAAAGAAAACAAGTATGTGCTCAAAACAATAAAAATTTATAAAATGGTTAATGCAAACCGGGGCTTGCCTTGCTGCTCTTGGTCGTAGGCTAGCTGTTCCTCCGGAGTAACGAAGTCTAGGACTTCGGGTTCCTCCTCGACCTTAGCGACTACATGATAAGAACAATGTATGTATTAATTAAATGCCTTTGTATTAACTTTGAAGTTGTGAAGTCTATAACCTTTGCTAGATAGACCTAATGACTGTGAAACTTTTACTGTGGCTTGGTTACAACCTAAACAGAGACTTGGTCAAGTTTTAGTTGCAGCAAAGCTCATTTGAGCCCTCCACAAATAATTATGTCCTTGACCTTAATTAAAGGCTTTTAGGGTGTTCTAAGTATTTTCATGAAACAAACTATGACTTTCTGAAAACTAGATTTTCAGAGGGTTCTAATGGAATTGGTCTCACTTAATTTGGAAGTCTCTAACTAAAGATATGAGCTAAACAATTTCAGAGAAAATTCTGAAAATGTTTCTGAACATTTTCTATTTTCTCTGGAACAGTTTTACTAATCACACCATTAGGTGGACTAAATGAGCTCAAATGGATCTGAAATTTTTATGGTAGTTCAAGGATATTTTGGTGAACATCTCAGCAAAATTTCAGGATTTTCCTCCAAATGATTCTCCAGTTAAAATTCCTAACAGTTTAAACTTTAAGGAATTAATTCTGGAGAATTAAGGAATTTCATGAAGTGACACTTGATTTTCTGGAAAGTACTCAAAGAGCTGAATCCAGCAAAATTTGGTTCACTCAATTTGGAGCTTTCTAGCCAAAGTTATAAGGATTTGAAGTTTGAAGGAAATCTGAAAATCGGGGAAAAGTTTAAACTCGCGCGTGGGCCCAGGGGACACGCGTCGCACGCCGAAGCGACAGCACACCGCGGCCCACAAGGATTTTGCGCGCCAGCACACCCGATCCCGGCCGCAGCCGGATCCCGATTCAAAATATCGGCCGCTGACAGCTGGGGTCCACCCCCTTCTTCAACCTCGCGACACCCGCGCTCCGCCGCCGAGGGACCTCGCCGGAGAGCTCGCCGCCGGCTGCTGTACAGCTTCAAACTTCTTGATTCTGGCCGCCCCTGCCTACTTTTACTTGGGGAACATGATCCGAGGGTCAGCTGCTCATGACAACGGCCGGAGCATGGTCGGCGACGAGCCGCCATATCGGAACGACTTCGGCCATGTCGGCTGATGCTCCTAGTGCCTCAGCTACTTGGGAAACCGGTCGGGGAGCATCAGTGGACCTCAGAGAAGGTCGACATGAACTCGGGGCAGCTCGGGGAAGGCCCGAAATAGGTCCTCACCGTGCGCCCGATACCCCCCGTGCGTTCCGCCATTAGTAGACCTTGAATTACGCCGGGCACAGAAGTTCTCCGGCCCAGAGTTGTGAAGGCAACTTGTGCGTCACCGTGTCTAGTTCGTGTGGGAGTGGCCTGAGGCCCTCTAATCCTTTCTAGAGCACGAATTAAACAGAATCGTACCCGAGGGTCGTTCTGCACACAGAAAGGGGAAAAGTGGAAATTCGCCGCCGGTGAGCAACCACTCGAGCTGTGGCTCGGGGATGAGCAGCACCGATCACTTGCGCGTCCAAGGGTGCCTTGGCTCGGGCGTGACAACGCCCAGGTTGGGCTGTCCACGAGAGCCCGAGGTGCGGCGGTTTCCAGTTCCGAGTTTGATCTTTCGGCACAGCCGATATCACTCGGTTTCAATCGATTTCTATCAATGGGAAGGATGGAGGATGGTTGCTAGTACCTTGCTGGGACCTTGGAATGGAAAGAGGGAGCTGCGATCGGCTTGATCAAGCAGGAACTCGAGCGGCGGCGATGGCAGTGGGAAAAGCAGTCGCGCACGTCGGTAGCTCGGGGAAATGGTGACTGAGGCACGCCGGGGAGGGAATAAATAGCTCGGCCGGCTGGCCTCCGGCTTGGGGCACGCAGCAGGAGCTGGCGCCGGCCGGCCCCTTCGGTGGCGCGCGCGCACAACAGCCGGGAACCGACTGAACTGTGGTTCAGTCGGTTTGCTTTGAGGCTGAGGCTGACATGTGGGTCCCACTCCTCTTTTAACCTCTGAAATTTATTCCTAACAGCTGTGGTAAACAGTGAACCCTATTCTACCCTTGGCAACTCAAATTATTCACCCAAGAGCCATTTGAATTGATCAAAGTTCAAATGAGGTTTGGTTTGAATGAATTTCAGCACAAGTGCAGTTTGAAATTCAAATAAAGTTTGAATTTCTCCCCCTTAGCTCATGTCAAGATCAACTCCAAATGGAGTGAAAATTGGTGTGTGAGCTCACAAAAATGTGCTGAGCAAGAATATGCCTTCCACTTTTAAATTCAGTGGGTGAAAACAGTTTGAATTTGAATATGTTTTCAAACTGCCCCTTTCCTATCTACACCCAAGATGACCTCAAAAATGTTTTGAATTTGGGTGAAACTTGGCATGGACATCCTTGGCAAAGTGTAGGAGTTTTCATATGTCCAGCCCATCTATATCACATGTGGGAAGTACCACTTTTGCAATGTGTGAGTTTGTTCCCTAATGAGCATGTTGATAATTGTTACTTGCTCTTTATTTGTGTTCATCATTTTTCCTCAAATGAGGTGTGTGGTGTGGGGATGAACACTGCAAATGGGTGTCAAAAACTGAGGCCCTTACACTCACTAATGAATCTTGGATTAATGCCATGCAAGAAGAGTTAGAAAATTTTGAAAGAAATAATGTTTGGAAACATGTACCTCCACCTCAAGGTCACACATTAATTGGAACTAAATGGGTATTTAAAAATAAGCAAAGTGAGGATGGGGTTGTGGTTAGGAATAAAGCTAGGTTGGTTGCTCAAGGTTTCACTCAAATTGAAGGTCTAGATTTTGATGAAACATTTGCTCCTGTTGCTAGATTAGAAGCTATAAGAATTTTATTAGCATTTGCTGCATCTAAAGGTTTCAAGTTATATCAAATGGATGTTAAAAGTGCTTTTCTTAATGGCTACATAGAGGAGGAGGTTTATGTTAAGCAGCCACCTGGTTTTCAAAATCTAAATTTTCCTAATCATGTTTACAAACTGTCCAAAGCCTTGTATGGTCTAAAACAAGCCCCTAGAGCATGGTATGATAGGTTAAAAACATTCTTACTTGAAAAGGGGTTTACCATGGGCAAGGTTGATAAAACTCTTTTTGTACTTAAGCATGGCAATGACTCATTATTCGTTCAAGTGTATGTGGATGATGTTATCTTTGGTTGTGCTTCTCATGATCTCGTGTCCAAGTTTTCAGCTATGATGAGTTCAAAATTTGAGATGAGTATGATGGGAGAACTCACATACTTTTTGGGGCTGCAAATCAAGCAAACAAAAGGAACTTTTGTGCATCAAACTAAGTATACAAAGGACCTTCTTAAGCGCTTCAACATGGACAAATGCAAGCTTCTTCGGACACCAATGGGAACAGCAACAACACTTGAACTTGACGAAGATGGTGACCCGGTCGATAAAAAAGAATACAGAAGTATGATCGGATCACTTTTGTATCTCACGGCGTCAAGACCGGACATACAATTCAGCGTATGTCTTTGTGCACGTTTTCAAGCTTCTCCACGTGTTTCACATCGCCAAGCCATCAAAAGGATTCTCAGGTACCTACATGGAACTCAAGAATTTGGCATTTTTCTTCCTTCTTTCTCAACCGTTTCTTTGAAAGCTTTTTCGGATGCTGATTTTGGGAGTTGTAGGATTGATAGGAAAAGTACTTCGGGTGCTTGTCATTTTCTTGGTAATTCACTTGTTGCTTGGTCCTCTAGAAAACAAAGTTCAGTTGCACAATCCACGGCCGAATCTGAATATGTAGCTGCGGCTAGCGCTTGCTCACAAATTCATTGGATTGTTCAATCACTTAAGGACTATGGGGTTGATTTAGATAGTGTTCCACTGTTTTGTGATAACACTAGTGCAATTTGTATTGCTGAAAACCCCGTGAAACACTCTAGAACTAAGCACATTGACATTAGGTATCACTTTCTTCGTGATAATGTTGAAAAAGGAAACATTGTGCTTCACCATGTCGATACCGAACAACAATTGGCTTATATTTTTACAAAACCTTTGGATTTCACTCGTTTTTGTTTCATTCGTAGTGAAATAGGGGTTATGCATCCTCATGGCTTAAATTGAGGGGGAGTTTTTGAAACTTTGAAAGTCTAAATGTGAATCTGAAACTAAAATAATATGAGCATAGTATTTCATACATATATGACTTTGTGATTCCTTTTACAGGCTGAAAGTTCTTACTACATTACTCATGTTATACATTTTGTAGTTTTTGCCATGACTAGTAATTGGAATAATTACTTACACTAAATCTGGTCATGATCGAACTTTCTTGCTGTTTTGAACTTGTTGCGTGCTCACAAGTGCTTTTAATAATAAAAAATTAATCAAGTGATCAGCTCACATGTTGAGTTTTCAAATAAAAAATTGAGAAAAGATCAAGAGAATATGCATGCATCGCACTTCTTCTTTTGAGATTGCTTATCATTGCACTAAGATATGAACTTGGAAGGAATTGTGTATGACTAAAACCATGTCCTTAAGCTTCTGATTGTCAAATGACATAGGTTTGGCTTGGTTCGTTAGAATAAGGCTGATGCGGCATATAATCTCTTGCAAATATCATATGATCAACTTTGTGCCTTAAATGATTATGAATAATAAAAATGCAGCAACAAGTGTCATGTTTTCAGGTTTTGAAATAGTTGAGTAAGGGAGATCATGACTTGCTTAAACTGAAAAATACATTTGATCTCTAGCATGGCTTACACTACTATATGTATCTCATTGATGTGATAGTGTAAGTAACCTGATAGTATGACTTGGATGAGCTTTGTTTTGTATGTATATGTTATAATATGCTCATAACATTTAAAATTTTCTCTTTTGAACCTTGCTGAATACATTGTCAAAGGGGGAGAAATATGTATAAGGAGAGATTTTTTTTACACTTTGCATATGTTATACACTTTCTTCCTTCTCTGATTTTAAAAAATGGGGAGAAATTAATAAAGGGGGAGAAATGAGTTTTCAAATCTTTTCAAAACTTTTCATAAGCCAATGTTCGGATTTTAATTGGTGTTGCCAATGCATTTATCAAGGGGGAGATTGTGAGACCTATGTGTGCTGAATATATTGGCAATTAGGATAAAAGTTAGCATTAACATTCAAAGTTTTGAATATTGCCAAAACATTCTTCTGTGGCAAGGTCCGGCAAGTTCTTTGTTAGGTCCGCCAAGTGTTGGCAAGGTCCGACGCAAGGTCCGGAGAGCTTCTGTGAGGTCCGGAGCTTGTTTTTAGGGAGGTCCCGTGAAGTTCAACTCGTAGAACTGCAGCGTCTTGTTTTTGCTTTTAACTCGCAATGTTTCAAACTTGCTTTATGGGAAGGTTTGCTTAGTATTAATTTTCTAAGTTTTTGGTGTGTTTTGGTGGTTATGGCTGTTATCATTTGATATGGTTTGCAACATGCTTATGTGACGTGCTCATGTAAGGTGTTGTGGTTTTCGAACTAACGTGAGTCAAGTCGAGGACTTGTGCTCGGAAGAATTGGTTGTTTATTCATGTGCAGGTGTTGCTTGAGTTCAAGACATGGCTGGTGATGGGATCCTTGGACTAGTCTCAGGGAGGAGATGAGGTTCCAACAACCAAGTTCGGGAGGAGCTGTGGTTGAGTTGATCGGGAGGTCGCACAGCATGTTTGGATCAAGGGCAGTGCATATGAAGGTTGCGTGTACGTCGTTAGAAGGTGTTTGCACGTGTGCAAGGAGTGCATGGACGTGGCAACATTGTTCCAAGGCGTGATGAAGAGAAGTGGACGTAAAGAATTGGTCGGAAAGGTCCAACCGGCTGGATTGCGTACTCAGGCTGAGGCTGAGTCGGATATGGCTCAAATATGGAAGATTTGAGTTGGTTATGATAGGATTTCGTGCTAGGCACGAAGTTGAGTTGTTTTAGAAATGTTTAGGACGTTCCTAAGGTGTTTGGAAGTCTCACGATTGCTTCTATCTACGAAACGGAGAGTCCTGAGCAGTTATGGTAAGTTAGGATACGAGTCCAATTAGGAGTAGGAGTCCTAGATTGGATTGTTTAGCCTGAGGGCTGGCTATAAAAGCAAGGGAGGCCAGAGCTCTCGTAGGGAGAGAACTTTGGGCTGTTCCTCTTGTGTTTCTATTGAATAAAGTCCATAGTTTCGAGGAACTTTTGTGCCTTGTTCGTCCGACTTGTTTTTCGTCAAGTCTTTCTCGCCGAGTTTCTGGACAGACCGACGTTGCTTCGGTGTTTCATTCATAACTAGAGTTTCACAGATCCGATTGACGTGATTCTTTTTGGGTTGTCTTCACAACTCAATTATCTATTATCTGTGAAATTTTCACGAGCTTCGGATCTGTAGTTTTTGAGATACACGAGTTTCTTTGCAGCATTGCAGATCTGTTTTATATCGGGTAGAACAGATTGATCTTCGTTTAATGTTTTGATCGTATCTCAAGTTTTACTTCGTGTTTTCAAGTGATTCGTGTTGCATTAGATCCGTGACTTGATTCTCTACTTGATTTGTCACGGTTGAACACGTTTGAAAACACTTGCACACACGGTTTCTTTAACCGATTGATTTTTGCTGAGGGGTTTTTGTTGTTTCCGCTGCGAAAAGTTTTAATCTACCATTCACCCCCTCTGGTAGCTTTTCACGTGCTCTTCAATCCTACAGTATTGCTTGTGCGTATGAGTGTGTGTAAGCTGGGGATCAGAGTTGCAGACTTGTGAACCCTTTCTACGGTGGCTGCCCCGATCCTATTATAGCCCAAGGTCGGGACAGTTACATTGTGGCCCGGGGCCGGACAGGTGGCCCCGCAGCTATCTGTGCCCTATACATGAGCTAGGCATTTACAACTACATGCATTGTCGCTGTCGGTGGATTTAAGGCGCGCCGCCTGTCCTGCCGGGCGCCTCTGACCGGGTAGCAGGTGATGATGAAGTACCCGTCTTGTCGCCGCATTTCCTCACACTGCTGGGTGGCTTTGCACCTGTTGGTGGCACTGTTGCACCATCACGCCTCACCACCCTGCCTTTCACTGTAATGGGTACAGACGATGGACGGAGGCATGCACCATGCTTCTCGGGAAGGCGCGAACCTTGAATGCACTTCCTGACAGCGTACCTTCCTCATTACTCCTTGGCCATCTGCCCGTTGCTTGTCGGTGCAGCGTCTGGGCGGCTGGCCCATGTGACACGCGTCTCTACTGGAGCTGTCTTGCAGAGTAGCAAGGGGTCCGGAGTCGTTGGACACGTGGCAGCACAGGAGCCCTCCCAAGCTGGAGGTTGGGCCCGGATCCATAGGACATGTGGCACCTCCGGAGCCCTCTTTGGCCGGAAGGTACACCTGGATTCGTTGTCCATGTGGCAGCACCGGAGCCCTCCCATGCTGGAGGTCGGGCCCGGAGCCATAGGACACGTGGCACCCCCGTAGCTCTTTCCGGCATGAGGCGTGGCTCAGAGGTTTCAGACACGTGGCAGCACCGGAGCTCTCCCTTGGCGGAAGATCAGGCCCAACACTACAAGACACGTGGCGGCTCCGGAGTCACCCTCGGCCGGTAGTCAGGCCCAGAGCCTGAAGACACATGGCAGCCTCAGAGCCCTCCTTAGCAGGTGGTCGTACCCGAGGCCTAGGGCACGCGCCCTCTCATTGGTGCTCCTGGCAGGCGGTTGGGCCCAGCCTGCAGGCTGGGTCTCTGTCTCCTGCATACGTGCTGGCGAATGTCTTCCTTTTCTCTTACACGTGGGGGTACCTGGTCTTGCAGGTACCAACACTCATGATTGATACATGAATTTATTTTAATAAAGCACTTAACTACTATTTGTAACGTGGTTAAAGTTTTGAATTCAGTTTGTGATGTATTTGTGTGTGTGTGATGAACATCCTAGGCACACATACGCATCACTTGGTTCATCTTCGAAACCAACTGTCACAAATTGGCATCAGAGCCACGTTGACTGTAGGGCAAAAGCCTAGGTAGAATGGATACTCTAAAACACATAGGAACACCCCTCTAAACTGTTATTTTCAAAAACTTCTTGCTGCTGCATTTTACTTGTCAACTCAGCCATCGCAAAGTGCTATTTTCAGCCCCTTATCTATCCTTTTTGGACAGCCACACTCTCTATTTCTTGTTGTATAACTGCTGTAAATTTCTGGATTTATTTACCTCTTCTCTAAGGTTCTCATGTCTTCTTTATAGATGCCGATCACTAGGAGCGTAGCGTGCATGCGCACTCGCCCACCGCCACATGGAAGCTCGCTTAACCCCATCGAGGTTTCTGATGGACTGTACTAGGAAGAAGTGAAGGTGAAACCTCATGATGAGGATGAGGTCAATGGCCCTATGCATGAGGAAGAGGATCCGGAAGAAGGGCAATACTAGTACGCACCTCAGGAGGAATACCATGCGGGCTTACACCTGGTGGAGACCTATGAAGCTGCACCGGAAGAAGATGAACACGGAGAGGAGCCACCCCTTGCTGCAGCCGTGAATGAAGATGATGAACGGGTCATCTGTTCTGCTCAGGAATTCCGGTTCGACGGGATGGAGGGAGGACACATAACCACGGAGCTGAGAGAGTTCCTTGATTGCTGCGGCTTATACCTGGAGTACCTCCTCAACAGAGAGATATGAATTTTTAAAGTTGGATAGGAGTTCTGGAAAAGTTTCTGTTTAAATTTGAATTTCCAAATAAAGACTGAACTTTGGAAGGCAATTTAGCCTAGCAAATGAACTCCCATGAAGCTCAAATTTTTACTGGAGATCAGCAACTATGAAAAGGATATGCTGTCCAAATTTGGGAATATTTCATGAAGAATTGCTCCTGAAATAAATCTCCAAAGGATTTATTAAAAATAATTCTATAGAAATTCCTGTGCATTTTCATAGCAAGCAATTTGTTCCTCTGTTAATTACTCCTCATGAGGATTCCAACAAAATTTGTCTCACTAATTTTGGAGCTTTCTATCCAAAGTTATGGGCTTGTAAAGATCAACTAATTCCTGGAATTATTTCCCTAACAGAAAATTCAAATAATTGTGACTGGACCCACTGTTTTAAACCGGACCAGTGGAAATTGCGGCAACACCGGGGGCTACGGAGTTAACCCGCGCAGCCACAACAGATCCTGAGCTGCAACCTGATCCCGCGCCTAACCCGTGCCACTGACAGGTGGGGCAGACCCCCATCGTCTTCTTCCTCGCGCCCGGGCAGCCCCCTCGCCGGAGTGGCGGGGTACCTCACCGGAATGGTTACCCAGTGCCCTAGATGGCCTAAATCTCGCCGCCTGTGCCCAACACCCGATGAGGAACTCGCTGGTAAGCTCAGTTGCGGCGCTAAATGACCGGGAATACCTCCCCGATGGCGGCAGCGGCAACCTCCGCCCCGGCGCCATCGTTCTCGCATGACAGGCGAGTATTCTGGTTGGGGAGAGCACCGCAAGCACCAGGGTGATGTGAGGAGCACTTTTTTGCATATAAACATGGGCAAAAACCTGTACAAGGTGTAACTCGACGGTGCAGCTAGGGTTGTGCGTCGGCGGCCGGAAAAACTCAGCTTACAGCTTCATTTCTCTACGATTTCCGACAGTTCTTCGTCGAGGAGCTGCACTAGGTCGTGTTGAAGCATCGGGCCAAAGTAATTACGCTATGGTTTCACCTTGGCGATGAATTCCGGAGTAGACGGGCGGCATTTCTTTCGGTAGCTCGGAGCAACCGGTCGGCAATCGCAGCTGGAGAGGAACCGCAGCTGCCCCTAGCCCCGACAGTGGCACCCCGCACCGCCGGTGACCTCGTTTGACCGAAGAAGACCCAGGCTAGCGCAGCGAGAGCAGAGGAAACGGCGAGTTCACGTTCCGGAGTGGAACAGAGGAAGCGTGCGCGTTTTCTTCTCTGAAGGAGCGGATACGCACGAACAGCCGTGCTTCTCGGCTTAGCTGCGACCGCGCCGGCGGTTCGGTGACTTCGGCGCCAAGCCAAGGCGTCGCCGTGGTGCTCGGCATCGCCGTGGCGGCTGCGGAGGGAACCGGGAACAAGCGACTTCATCTCGGTTGACAATGATCAGCTGGCCCCACATGTTATCCTCTATTCTCCCCTCTTAATATTTCTGCTCTTTTATTTCTGCTACCCACTTTTGTCCAAAATTCTAGATATTTGCAGGGAAGCCAAATTAAATATGGAGAATCCGAATTTTGACTTTCATGCTGCATTTGATCAAGTTTGGTTCAAGTTCAAATTTCAAATTTGAAATTTTGAAGGGTTTTTGGTGTCACCCTAGACATAAATAGCAAACCTACTCCAAAATTTCTCATTTTTGGCATGGCTGCTAATTCAAATATGGAGAACACCTTGGGGGACCCAAATTTGCAATTTGAGGAAATTGAATTTTGAAACTGAATTTGAAATTCAGATTAGAGTGCTTCTCCTTTTAATTCCAAACAAATACTAAAACTCCTCCAAATGAGCTGAAATTTGGAAGGGTGAATATTTAGATTATGAAGATCCAAGTTATGAATTTAGATCTCCATGTTTGGAAGTTTTTGGGAAGTTTGAATCCTCACTTTGAACTTACACCATTATAATTCAAAGTTTTCAATTCCCCTCATTTTTCATAAGTGTACATGAGCTGAATTTTCTTGCTACCACTTTTTGGGGATTTTACATCCCCCCCCTTAAAAAGAGTCTCGTCCCGAGATTCCAAAGGAAAAGCAAAGTTGGGAAACTTTACCGGGTATATGATGAGAGCAAGTCCGGATAATTCATTCGTAGATATTCCTTGCTTTCCCATGTCGTCTCATCAGCGGTATGGTTGCTCCACAAGACCTTGTAGAACCGTAAGGTCCGATTTCTTGTTGCGCGAGTCTTTTTGTCGATAATCCGGATTGGATACTCCGTGTATGTGAGGTCCTGTTGAAGCACTTCTATGTCTTCGGTGCGGATTTCGGCGGAGGGTTTGAGGCACTTCCTCAGCTGAGAGATGTGGAAGAAGTTGTGAATGCCTGCGAGCCACGCCGGTAAATACAGGCGGTAGGCCACGGGTCCGCATTTTTCAATGACGGTGAACAGACCAATGAATCACGGCGCAAGCTTGCCCTTCACTCCGAAACGATGGACTCCCTTCATCAGAGACACACGTACATAAACATGGTCCCCGATGTCGAAGTGGAGAGGGCAGCATCTTTTGTCCGCATAGCTCTTCTGACCAGATTGAGCAGCCTTGAGGTTGGCTTGTATTACTCACACTCGTTCTTCAGCTTCATTCACAAGTTCAATGCCGTAGATAACTCGCTCGCCGGACTCGCACCAGTTGAGGGTTGTGCGACATTTCCAGCCGTATAGAGCTTCATACAGCGCCATCTTGATGCTAGCTTGATAGTCATTGTTGTAAGAAAACTCTGCCAGTGGCAAATGATCGTCCCAATTCTTGCCGTGGTGGATGGCACAAGCGCGTAGCATGTCTTTAAGCACTTGATTCACCCGTTCAGTTTGACCATCCGTCTGCGGGTGATATGCGGAGCTTCGGATCAGTTTGGTCCCCAACGACGCGTGCAGCTGTTCCCAAAACCGAGAGACGAACAGCGCACCGTGATCTGAAATAATGGAGCGGGGAACACCGTGCAAGCACAAGATCTTTGCAATGTACAGCTCCGCATATTGCTTGGCCACGTACTTTGTATGTACGGGGATAAAATGAGCCGACTTGGTTAGTCGATCGACTATCACCCAAATCGAGTCATGTTTGTGAGACATGAGAGGTAACCCGACTATGAAGTCCATGCTGATATCCTCCCACTTCCATGCCGGAATGTTCAATGGTTGCAGCTGTCCGGCTTTACGCATATGGTCGGCTTTCACACGCCGACACGTATCACATTCGGATACGTACTTTGCGATTTCTCTTTTCATCCATGTCCACCAAAACCTGGTTTTCAGATCCTGGTACATCTTGTTGCTGCCCGGATGAATAGAATACTTGGACAAATGAGCTTCGTCCAAGATTTTCTTTCGAAGCTTCATGTCACAGGGTACCACTATACGGTCTTTAAACCATAAAGTGTCGTGTTCATCTCTTTGGAAGCATTTCATTTCGCCTTTCTTCATCCTTCTCCGAATGTGCGACATTCCCACGTCTTTCTTCTGCGCTTCCATAATCTCCTCTCATATTGTAGGGACGAGAGCAAGATTAAACAATGCCCCATATGAAACCAAGTACAGACTCGGCTCCT
The DNA here is from genome assembly GCA_030760725.1 of Neostapfia colusana. NCBI lineage: Eukaryota > Viridiplantae > Streptophyta > Magnoliopsida > Poales > Poaceae > Neostapfia > Neostapfia colusana. The sequence continues at coordinate 31,713,266 of JASWHV010000009.1, read as the reverse complement.
CCTCTTCAAGCGGGGTGATGGACAGATTGTTGACATGAGATTTGCGGCTTAAGGCGTCGGCAACCACGTTTGCTTTACCGGGATGGTAGTGAATTTCGATCTCATAGTCTTTGATCAGTTCTAGCCATCTCCGTTGCCACATATTCAACTCCTTTTGAGTGAATATATACTTCAGACTCTTGTGGTCGGTGTAGAGGTGCACTAGGTCCCCGAGCAAATAGTGCCTCCACATCTTCAAGGCCAACACCACAGCTGTGAGCTCAAGATCATGCGTCGGATAGTGCTGCTCGTGGTTACGAAGTTGACGTGAGCCATAGGCGACCACTCTTCCTCCTTGCATCAATACACAGCCAAGCCCAATACCGGACGCATCACAATATACGTCGAAGGGCTTAGTTGTGTCCGGTTGAGTTAACACCGGGGCTGTTGTAAGATGCTTCACTAATGCTTGGAAAGCTTCTTCACAAGCTGAGTTCCAAACATAGTTGATCCCCTTCTTCAACAGTTCAGTCATCGGCTTAGCAAGCTTGGAGAAGTTCGGTATGTATCTTCGATAATATCCTACTAACCCGAGGAAACTCCTGACTTCCTGGACTGATGTGGGGGACTTCCATTTCAGCACTTGTTCAATTTTGCTTGGATCAACTGCAATGCCTTCTGCAGAAATAATGTGACCAAGAAATGGCACTTGGCTGATCCAAAACTCACACTTGCTGAACTTGGCATAAAGCTTATGGTCTCGCAATCGTTGAAGCATGATATGCAAGTGCTTGGAGTGTTCTTCTTCAGACTTGGAGTATACCAAGATGTCGTCTATGAACACCACCACGAACTTGTCCAACTCCGGCATGAACACTGAGTTCATGAGGTACATGAAGTGTGCCGGGGCGTTGGTGAGACCAAAGGACATGACGAGGTATTCATACAACCCATATCTCATTGAGAAGGCCGTCTTCGGAATATCTTCCGCTCGGATCTTGATTTGATGATACCCAGAGCGAAGATCCATCTTCGAAAATACATTCGCACCCACAAGTTGATCGAAGAGAATATCGATGCGGGGCAGTGGATATTTATTCTTGATGGTGACGGCGTTGAGAGGTCGGTAGTCCACACACAACCTCAAGGTTTCATCCTTCCTCTTCACAAACAGCGCCGAGCATCTCCATGGCGAGGAACTCGGTCGAATGAAACCCTTCTTCTTTAGATAGTTGAGCTGCTCCTTCAGTTCAGCCAGCTCGTTCGGAGCCATCTTATACGGTCTCAGTGAGATCAGTGTCGTCCCAGGTACAAGTTCAATCTTGAACTCGACATCCCTTTCGGGTGGCATGCCCGGAAGATCATATGGAAAGACATCCTGGTATTCATGGATCACACGAAAATCCTCAAGTTTTGTGGCTTCCGTGTTATATGTGGCTGGAGCTTCTTGAACCGAACGGTCAAGAATAAGAACATGTGGTTCATGAAGTGGAGAGTTTAAACGAACCACACGTGGAATGATGTCAAGAACAGCACCATGGCGATGTAGCCATGACATTCCTAAAATGACATCAAGTTTTTGACTCTCTAACATGATTAGAGAAGTCGGATATAGATTTCCACCCAACTGTAATGGTGCCCTATAGACCATTCTATCAGCTGTTATTTTCCCACACGGAGAGCATATCAAGTATGAACTATTTGTGGGAATGATAGGCAGTTGATATTTAATAACATAAGACTGACTTATGAAATTATGGGTGGCACCGGAGTCAAAAAGTATGACTACGGGACGATCTAAGTAAGAAAACGTACCCGCGAGGACGGGTTCGCCTTCTGGCACGTCTTCGATGGCTAAGTGGTGGACGTTGCCGGGTTTTGGTGCTAATTTCTTGGGCTGATTATGGGGCTGATTAGCACCCTGATATGGTGCTGCACCCCTGCCCTGTCGCGGCTTGGGGCAGTCCCTTGAGATATGCCCAACACGGCCACACGTGAAGCATGTGTAAGGTGTCGGGGTCCCGCCGACTTCAGGACGGAATCCCGGCGCACGCTGTTGAAACTGAAGCGTACGCGGGACCATCCTTTGCTGCTGCTGTTGCTGTGGTGGATATGTCGGTCGGAAGCCCGGCGCATTATATTGTTGACCGCGGAACTGAGGCGGTCGCGCCGGTGGCTGCCATCTCTGACCGGATGGTGAGCGATACACCACACGGTATTTTTGTGGCGCCCCACCACTGCTGCTCGTCAGCGCGCTGCGTTTCCTCTTATCAGAACCGCGCTCGCGCTGAGCATTCTCTTGTAGAATCGCGGCATTAACTAGGTCGTTGAATGTGCCGCGATTGCTTTGGGCGAGATGGACCTTCATCTTGGAATTTAGGCCCCGGAAGAACGTGTTGCGCTTGTTGCCTTCCGTCCCCACAAATCCTGGTGCATACTGTGCCAGTCGGTTGAATAACCTGGAGTACTCATGAGCACTCCTCTCGCCTTGTCGTGGCACCAGGAACTCCTGGAGCTTCATTTCCATAACCCCGGGAGGTATGTGATAGGCGCGGAACGCCTCCCGGAACTCCGTCCATGTGACGGCATGGCCAGCCGGTAAGGAGGCGGTGTAGTTCGCCCACCATGTACCGGCTTCTCCTTGAAGCTGTTGCGCTGCATACAGCGCCTTCTGATGTTTGGTGCATCGTAGCAGCCCGAACTTCGCCTCTAGAGTGCGGATAAAGCTGTCCGCCTCCAATGGCTCTTCAGCCTCCGTAAAGACCGGTGGATGGGTCGCCAGGAATTCTGAATAAGAACTTTGTTGGGGCTGGCGTTGCCCATTGTCTTGGTGTCCTCCCTGATGGGACGCATTCTGCTGCACCAACATCCACAGTAACTCGGTTTGCTCGTTGCATGAGCCGAGCACTGCGGCGAGAACCTCCGCAAGATTCCTTGGAAGTTCTGGCGGTGGAGGAGGTGGTTGCTGCTGCATCGTGGTTTGCTCCGGAGGTGGAGACTCATCACCACGAATCTGACTCGGACCTCCCTCCTCTTGCGTGGACCGTGTACGCACCATTCTGTATTCATACCATTCAAACGATCAGCACATGTTTGTTTATTGCATCCAGTTTATACAATAGTAGTGCGAGAATGGAATAAATGATACGCATCATAATCACACATATGGATAAACTATAAACTTTATACAACATATACATCCCTGGAGTATGTCACACGATCGAGTTCCGAGGTCTTGAACTTTATGGGTTAAAAGTTCATTTCGACCATCGTAGGTCACCATGGGATGTTAAGTGTGTTAGCATGCGTAATCCCTCGCTATGGTACTGGACCCAAACATGCACTTGCTCAAACTGATATGTCCAATGCATAAACTTTTCGACTCCCCTCGCTGTTTTAAAACAGCCACTGGATGTCGAAAGGTGAAACTAAATGTTTTGGTTGACACACGTCAACATGGTGTTCACTGTCCAGATTCTGTTCCAACAGACCAGTTGGAATAATTCAACAGTCTTGACCGCCTTAGAGGCAAAATCTGGACTAGCGTTCAACAACAAATTGTAGCACATTCCCTGTACTTTCCAACAGTGTCTTGCTTGACCCTTGGAATTTTTTCTACTGGAAGTTGTGGTTGAAATACAGAAAACTCCAGAGAGCATTTTGGTCTGCTCTTTTTCTTGACAGTACCTACTCATCTGAGATTTTCATCCCCTTGGAGGGAGACTTTGTTCTGGAGCTCTACAAGAAAGTTGTAGAGGACTTCAAAAACTTTCAAGAATGGTATCCCACACCTCTATTGGTTCAACCAATCTTTAGTTATGCCCAGTTCATTTCAGCAAAATTTCTTCCGAAAACAGGGGAGATTGTTCCTAAGTTTTTGAGATTTAAACTATACTCCCAATTGACTCTTAGTTCAATATAGGAGTTTACTAACCCCTAAATGGAAACTTAAACTTCATTTTTAACTCTTTTCTTTGAAAATATACTTTTATGCAGTCTCGGTACTACGTTTCCTCACCAAAGAAAAATCCTAAACCGGTATTCCGGCATATACGTGTCAAATGGTGGAACTAAGAATGTCACTCACAAATGGTTACTAAACGTCATGCACTAACGTGGTTAGTGTACCTTCAGAAAAACACACAATAATTGTGCACACAAGGGTTTTTGACATTTCAGGCAGTTCCATATCATAATAAAAACATACGGTCTGTATCATTGCCATACGGATCGTCCTTGAGTCAAGCCACGTCTCAAGGTACATGGTCGTGCTTTCACACCACACGACGGGGAACCCGAGTAGAGCGCAAACGGGTCATCACGGTTGGGAATTTTATCAACCCAATGGATACCACCTACTGCCTCATGACCGTTGAGGCACGCCGATGGCGAGCGCTGCGTATGGCCCTTTGAACATTGAACGTTCAAGAGTTGCATACTATCGTGTTGCTTACCACACGATGGGGTATTCTCACTTTTGCCTAAAGCACGCTAGAGATCAGCGTTTTCATATGCTCTCAGAACCATTGAGAGGTTCAGAGACTCATATTAACTACCGTGCCAAGCCACGGTATACCATTCCATACTATTACTCGTATGGTGAGTTACCGCAATTGATCCGCCTGCGGTGGCGTACCTTACCTCTTACCTGACGTCGGAGCGTCGTTACAGAATGTATAACACATAAGTTAGCTTTTCCACCTTAGTAACTACTATTATCATAGACCTTATGTGGGCTTAATGACTAATCCTCACTCGACTACTTCTAAATTTTTAAAATAGGCTATTTTCGAGCGTGCTATTCCCAATGTAGATCTGATACCATGTCTGTGGGGACCACCCCGTGGTTCACCCACTCCAGGATCGCATAGGGTGGTGCCGTTCGATGTGGCACCCAACAGAACACACGAAAAGATTAAAGAACAACATACAAACTTTTATTTGATACAAAACAGCGGAAGTCTTTTACAAAACTTAATTAACAGCGGAAGTAATTTACGTAAGTAGCCTCTCATCCTAACTATGCAAAAGTGCAACCGTCCAGCCTAGGGACGCTACACACTAGCAGCATGGAACCGGAGATTCACGGCGGCATGCAGGGCTCCAGCTCGGCCGTTTACGCCGACGGGGGCATCGCCTCGTCCTCGGAACCCTCCTCATAACTATCGCCTGCACGCAGCTCAAAATATTGCAGCCGTGAGCACGATGGCTCAACAAGTCTTAACCGTCAACCCTAGGCATGGAACTCTACATGCAAGGATGTGTAAGATGGGAAAAGGACTTTGCAATAAAGACACGCCTACATGTTGATCCTTACTTTCAGTTTTATAGCAACAGTTTAATGAGCCTTAGGCCGATCTCACATTGGAAGTCCATAATCAAACAAGAAACGCTTTCCTCCGATGTGGATATGCCCAAAGTGGAAGATAAACTTAATTAGCTCTATAACTACAACATACAAGGTTTCAAGACATTAATAGTTCAATACAGCATATTCAGTTGGCTTATTTCACTTCTTACTACGTCACAGCGCAGTGAACAAGCGGGTACTCAAATAACCGCGAGGGACGGTGATTGCAATCAAGACACACCCGGATAACACGTTGCATACACCCACTTTCAGAAGCGTGATTCCAAACCCCTTCCTACTCTCTTGTATGCAACAACCTTTCAAAGGCAACCCAAATGCCGAACCGGTCCATCCATAACAGGCAGGAGGTCCCCACGTGGAGCGTGACTGTGCCCACCGGCAGATTTACACCTTGCTACCCTCAACCCACTCCTATTTACGGTTGGGTAAGCCTCGGCACCCAGGTTAACCAATTACATCGGTTTCCTGGTTCCCATATGCCAGTATGCATCCGGTACTGTGCGATACTTGTCCAGCAGGGCCGCACACGGACGGTCCTCAACTGACGCCAACAGGAATACGCACGTGAGACCTCTGCTCACTGCATCCTATCCCCACTGCTGGGTCTCATTTTCACAATTCAAGCCATTTTCTACCTCTTCTCATCCCGTGTGATAAGTACTATCTCGCGAGTAGCTTCCAACGACTCGACTTCTACCGGGATCCTAAACATTAGCATGGCATTCTCTACTCGTCGAGTTTGTAAACTACCCAACCCTTTATAGGAGTTAAAAAGGTTATGCAAGTGGGGTTTCCATCACCCTAACTCTAATGCATACACTTCAACCTAGACATAAGTGATACAAATGAAAAGCTTTATAAAAGGTACTTAAGTGCAAACCGGGGCTTGCCTGGTTGCGAGTCAGAGAAGAAGTTAGCTTCTGGTGGGAGGACGTCCAAGGGCTCCGGTGCGTCCTCAACTTCGGTCACTAAATGACATGTAGCAAAATATATGTGTAAGTATGAAGGATTTATAAGAATTTGAACTTCTATTCATAGCTACTGCTATTTAGGATCCTTAATTGGCTTTGGATTTTTACAGGGAATACTAGACTCTCTAAGAATGATCTGAGAAAAATTTAGAGACATGTCATTGCACAATGTAGTCTTTAAAATTCCTACAAGTACAATGTTTCTCTGAATTTTGAGCCCAATTCAGGAGCTTTTACATAGCTAAAAGTGGAATATCTAATTAGGGTAAGTCTCCATGATTCTAATAAAATTTGTTTCACCATTTTTGGAGCTACCAACAGAGAAATATGAATTTTTAAAGTTGGATAGGAGTTCTAGAAAAGTTTCTGTTTAAATTTGAATTTCCAAATAAAGACTGAATTTTGGAAGGCAATTTAGCCTAGAAAATGAAATCCCATGAAGCTCAAATTTTTACTGGAGATCAGAAACTATGAAAAGAATTTGCTGTCCAAATTTGGGAATATTTCATAAAGAATCGCTCCTGAAATAAATCTCCAAAGGATTTATTAAAAACAATTCTACATAAATTCCTGGGCATTTTCATAGCAAGCAATTTGTTCCTCTGTTAATTACTCCTCATGAGGATTCCAACAAAATTTGTCTCACTAATTTTGGAGCTTTCTACCCAAAGTTATGGGTTTGTAAAGATCAACTAATTCCTGGAATTATTTCCCTAACAGAAACATCAAATAATTGTGACTGGGCCCACTGTTTTAAACCAGACCAGTGGAATTGCGGCAACACCGGGGGCTACGGAATTGACCCGCGCAGCCACAACTGATCCTAAGCCGCACCCTGATCCCGCGCCTAACCCGTGCCACTGACAAGTGGGGCAGACCCCCATCGTCTTCTTCCTCGCGCCCGGGCGGCCCCCTCGCCGGAGCGGCGGGGTACCTCACCGGAATGGTTACCCAGTGCCCTGGACAGCCTAAATCTCGCCGCCTGTGCCCAACACCTGACGAGGAACTCGCTGGTAAGCTCAGTGGCGGCGCTAAATCACCGGGAATACCTCCCCGACGGCGGCAGCGGCAACCTCCACCCCGGTGCTGTCGTTCTCGCATGACAGGCGAGTATTCCGGTTGCGGAGAGCACCGCAAGCACCAGGGTGATGTGAGGAGCACTTTTTTGCATACAAAGATGGACGAAAACCCGTGCAAGGTGCAACTCGACGGTGCAGCTAGGGTTGTGTGTCGGCGGCCGGAAAAACTCAGCTTACAGCTTCATTTCTCTACGGTTTCCGACAGTTCTTCGTCGAAGAGCTGCGCTAGGTCGTGTAGAAGCATCGGGCCAAAGTAATTAGGCTATGGTTTCACCTTGGCGATGAATTCCGGAGTAGACGGGTGGCAGTTCTTTCGGTAGCTCGGAGCAACCGGTCGGCAATCGCAGCTGGAGAGGAACCGCAGCTGCCCTTACCCCGGACAGTGGCACCCCGCACCGCCGGCGACCTCGTTCGCCCGAAGAAGATCCGGGCTAGTGCAGCGGGAGCAGAGGAAACGGCGAGTTCCCGTTCGGGAGAGAAACAGAGGAAGCGTGCGTGTTTTTTTCTCTGAAGGAGCGGATACACACGAACAGCTGTGCTTCTCGGCTTAGCTACGACTGCGCCAGCGGTTCGGTGACTTCGGTGCCAGGCCAAGGCGTCGCTGTCGCGCTCGGCATCGCCGTGACGGCTGCGGAGGGAACCGGGAACAACCGACTTTGGCTCAGTGGACACTGATCAGCTGGCCCCACATGTCATCCTCTCTTCTCCCCTCTTAATATTTCTGCTACCCACTTTTGTCCAAAATTCTAGATATTTGCAGGGAAGCCAAATTAAATATGGAGAATCTGAATTTTGACTTTCATGCTGCATTTGATCAAGTTTGGTTCAAGATCAAATTTCAAATTTGAAATTTTGAAGGATTTTTGGTGTCACCCTAGACTTAAATAGCAAACCTACTCCAAAATTTCTTATTTTTGGCATGGCTGCTAATTCAAATATGGAGAACACCTTGGGGGACCCAAATTTGCAATTTGAGGAGATTGAATTTTGAAACTGAATTTGAAATTCAGATTAGAGGGCTTCTATTTTTAATTCCAAACAAATACTAAAACTCCTCCAAATGAGCTGAAATTTGGAAGGGTGAATATTTAGATTGTGAAGATCCAAGTTATGAATTTAGATCTCCATGTTTGGAGGTTTTTGGGAAGTTTGAATCCTCACTTTGAACTTACACTGTTATAATTCAAAGTTTTCAATTCCCCTAATTTTTCATAAGTGTACATGAGCTGAATTTTCTCGCTACCACTTTTTGGGGATTTTACATGGGTGGTATGGAGTAGCAATGTTATGCTGGACTCCAAGCTCCCTCAAAAAGTTCCGTAAGGCCTTATCTATGGAATGAGACCCTCCGTCACTTATAACAATTCGAGGAGTTCCAAACCACGGAAAAATAATTTCATTAAACATTATTCGGGCTTGCTTGAAATCAGCATGTTTGCAGGGCATTGCTTGTACCCATTTAGATACATAATCGACGGCCACTAGAATATACTAGGAATCATAGGACTTTGAAAGGTCCCATGAAGTCAATTCCCCACACATCAAATAATTCGACTTGAAGATTATATGTAAGGGACGTTGCATTGCGAGCAATTATTCCTTCATGCTTTTGGCATTTCCAACATCGGCGAATGAACTCTTTTGTATCTTCATACATAGAAGGCCAAAATAATCCACTTTGCCAGATCTTTTCCTAAGTCCGGTAAACACCGTTATGACCTCCTTAGGGGCAGCATGACATTTCTCAATGATTTTGGTGCCTTCGATTGTGGGGACACATATTCTAAGGAGTCCATCGGCACATACTCTATAGAGGTACTGATCGTCCCATAGGTGCCTTCTACTCTCATAGATGAGTTTCTTTTTATACTCCCCTGGTGACACGTATCCCGTGTCCATAAAGTTCATGATATCCACATATCAAGGGTGAGAGGCGGTCACCTTGAGCAACATATCATCGCGTAGGAAGTCATTTATGGGTATGTCCATGGGTTGTGTGACTTCCATAAGAGAGAGATGATTCTCGATGGAATTCTCTACTCCTTTATTATCCTTAATCTCCAAGTCAAATTCTTGGAGTTAGAGAATCCATCGGATTAGGCTTGTTTTAGCATCCTTTTTGGTGAGCAAAAATTTCAATTCAGCATGGTCTGTATAGTCTATGACTTTTGCTCCAACCAAGTAGAATATAAACTTGTAAATAGAAAAAAACTACTGGGAGGAGCTCCTTTTCTGTTGTGGAATAATTGGGTTGTGCTCCCGTCAGAGTTTTTCTAGCATAGGCTATGGCGTGATGCTTTTTATCTTTGATTTTGCCTAAGACCGCACCAACCGCTTGGTCACTAGCATCAGACTTTTGAATGGCAGCGTCCAATCTGGGGGTTGAATGATTGGAGCTGAGGTGAGTACCTTTTTGAGGGTATCAAAGGATTTGTGGCACTCTCCATCGAAATCAAAGGGTGCATCCTTGGCTAATAGGTTAGTGAGGGGTCTAGCGATTTTGGAAAAGTCCTTGATGAACCGTCGATAGGACCCCACATGTCCTAAGAAGCTGCGGATTCCCTTGATATTGGTGAGGGGTGGAAGTTGCTCAACAACTTCAATGTTTGTTTTATCCACCTCTATCCCCCTCTCGGACACTAAGTGTCCGAGGATGATGCCTTCACGGACCATAAAATGGCACTTTTCCCAGTTAAGTACTAGGTCCTTCTCTTGGCATCTTTGTAAGACCTTATCTAAGTTTTCCAGACAATGATCAAAAGTGTTTCCATAGACGGAGAAGTCATCCATGAAAACATCCATGATCTTCTCAATCATGTCAGAAAAGATAGACATCATGCACCTCTAGAAAGGGGCTGGTGCATTACACAACCCAAAGGACATTCGTCGGTATGCGTATGTTTAGTAGGGGCATGTGAATGTGGTTTTACTTTTATCATAGGGATGGGTAGGAATTTGATGATATCTCGAATACCCATCAAGGAAACAAAAGAAGGAATGTTTCGCCAACTGCTCAAGCATCTCATCGACGAAAGGCAGTGGGAAGTGATCCTTTCTTGTTGCCTTGTTAAGTTTTTGGTAATCTATGCACATCCTCCATCCCGTGATGGTTTGTTGAGAAATAACTCATTCTTCTCATTCTTAATGACCATCATTCCTCCCTTCTTTGGCACTACTTGAACCGGGCTGACCCACTCACTATGAGGGACGGGATAAATAATCCTGGCGTGCAAAAGTTTCAAGACCTCCTTTTTGACCACCTTGCGCATTGCATTATTTAACCTTCGTTGAGGTTCCCTGGAGGGTGTACTCTTGGTGTTAATAGGAATGTGATGGGTGCAAAGAGCAGGGCTGATTCCCTTGAGGTCTTGGAGTGTGTAGCCAAAAATGGTTCTATGCTTTTTCTAAAATGGCAAGGAGTTTGAATGTCCCCTCATCAATTTTAGGAGGATTCAAATATTGAAGAGTCCTAACCTCTTCGATTGGCTCATCTTGGAGGGGAGGTTTTGCTTACATGTTCTTTGAACGCAGAATGGGAATGGAGAATTTCCTCCATCCAAGATTGATATTGAGGTCTCCTTTTAGGGGTACTTCCTTTAAGACTTTCCTAATGGGTATCCCTATCATGATGTCGAAGTCTTTGACTTCGAACACGTGAAAATCAAGGAGAGCCTCGATATCTCTGTGTCGAATCGACACGTTTTGCAAAACCCCTTATCCTTCAACAACATTTCCAAAGGAATCTCGAAAGGATTTTCTTGTTGGAGCTAAGGGCACATCACACAAAATGCCTAAAGCACAAGTATCAGAAATGATATTGGCTCCAATGGTGAGGCTCTAAAGCACATTCATCTTCACCTCACTGAGAAGGCATTGAATGGTTTGCTAATGGTGAGATTATCCTAAGTATTTCAAGTGATATCTCAACCTCTACTGTCCATTCTCTGCTTATTATTGAGGTCGACTCCTTGACCATCTCCTGAAGGAATACTCTATCAAGTGGATCAGGTGGAGTTGGAGGTGATGATGGATTTTTATAGCAACAATAATTCGAGATATTTCCATAGCCATTGAAATTCTCTTCCTCGAAGTAGAATGGAAACTTTGAAGGTTGAATTCTTTCATCCTTCTTTGTTTCAGGTTCGGGTGAGGTTTCTATAGGCAAGGCTGGAGATGGGCAAACTACTGGTTCGTCCTTGCTCTTAGAGATATCCTCATTACTCGACCCATAATGAAGGAAACATCTTCTAGAATTTGATCTAGAAGTTCCTTTCCTTGTTCTGGAGTCTTATGGAGGAAAGATCCCCCAGCTATAATATTGAGATGTAGGGCAGACTTTTTATTCAATCCCATATAGAAATGTTGCAATAGCAAGGGGTCAAGGATTGACAAATCTGCGCCATAATTTTTCAAAATTGCAAATCTATCCCAGGTTCCACCTAACGATTCCTTCTCCATTTGTTGGAAGCCTAGTACTTCCATTCATAGAGAAACAATTTGGGGTATTGGAAAGAATGCAAGACAAAATTTGTCTCAAAGTTCTCTCCAATTACCATTTGTTTTTCCAACGGTATGGGTGTACCATTGTTTTGCTTTTTCCTTGAGGGAAAAAGGAAATAGCTTCCATCTGAGAGTTTCTTGGGTCATACCTTTTATTAAAAGGCGCAAACACAATTATTCGAACTCTCGTAGATGGTGGTAAGGATTTTCACAATCCGTTCCTGAGAAGGATTGTTCTTGAACCATTGCTATAAAGCTAGGGCAAAGTTTATATCTGGTTGAGCAAATTGGTTCCGCCGATGGAGAAGGCTCATAGAACTCAACCCTTTGGGACAGAATATGATAGAATGGTGGGTTGCTCAATGATGTGGTTGGTGATGGGACAAGGAATAAAGGAAAGATAAAAATAGATACGAAGATGAACAAGGTTCGAAGATCAACGACAACCATTCCTCGGCAACGGTGCCAAAAATGCTTGTTGGTATTTCTTAAGAAACATATGTGATATTTGCAAGCGCACGGAATACCGTCGGAACTTCCCCAAGGGTATCAAATCCAAGGAACGTATGGGTTAATCTTCTAACCAGATCACCCAAGGACACACAGTTTTTTTGGTAGGCAAGAGATAGAGAGGAATTCCTAAGGATTGTCCTTAATTCAAAGTAATCTATGGTGGTTGTTTGCTTTGGGCATGGGCTTACCTCTGGTTTACCAGAGTGACTCCCGACAAGAGCCTATGGTAGAGCCGAACATGGAGGATTACGAAGGACGTATAGTGCTGTCACCACCTACCGCCTACCTCTCCAATCCGTGGGTCTACGAGATATCCGCTAGTGATTTCTAACTAATCACCTCGCTTACGTTCTAAATCACTACTGTAATCTTTTCGAATACAAAGCTAATACTAGAGCCTTCAATTTAATAGAGTAATGAACCCACAAACAACTACTGAAATAAAATGCTTTTGAATCTAGGAACAAAACTTAAATAGAATTCACAAAAGCTTAATCATTTGAAGAGAACTTCCGTAGAGGTACAAGTGTTGGAGAGGAACTTGACAAGCCAAGCCTCCTCCTCCTATGTGACACCCGGCGGCTCCAACAATGAACCAAGTGATGCGTATTTGTGCCCAAGATGTTCATCACACATACACACGTACTTCATAAACTAAATTCAGAACATTAACCACGTTACAAACAGTACTTAAGTGCTTTATTACAATAGTTCATCATCTCAACATGAGTATCTAATTTATTACGCAACGGGAAAACACTAAACAGTAGCAGAAGTAAACTAAGGCAGCAGAGCTCCAATCTCCGACTCCACAGGCAGTTGACGGTAGTGCACATGCCTAGTACTCCACCTGCTCTTCGAAGTACTCTTCTCCTGTAGCTGATATATTGTGGGAAACGCAAGGGTGAGTACATGTTGTACTCAGCAAGTGCGGGAAAGTATGGCATGTAGCTTAAATAAGGTTGAAAACAAAGGTTCATTGCAGCAAGCCAATTTTATTTCACAAACACAAGAAAACAGCCTACAATGTCTAGATGAGTAAAATCCCATCATAACCAAGTAATTCATCATCCCTCATGTTCAATACCAATATACTTCATCATTTATCAATTCTTAACCAGCCAATGCTCATTCTCAAGCTTATCTCATATTCACAATTTCTCATGATCAGCACGTATGCACATAACCGAAACCAAACTAATGCTCACAACCAAAAACCAGTCCCAAATCAGTCCCAAATGACATTACCATAACCATACCTGAATAACTATCCCAAGTTTTGCCTCTAATCATGGAAGTTGGCCAGGTGCTGCGGCTCTCGAGTAAACACCGAAGAATCGAGTTGTGTCGCCGTGGACAGCTCAACCCAAGGAAGATCAAGGCCAAGCAAACCAACCCTTTGGTGCACCCACAAGCCTAGTTGCTCACCGCCAAAACTCATCCCTACCCATTGATCACAGAGGGAGAATTTCAAGACTTTCTACCAGGCGGCACAAACTGACCACGAGGTAAGGAATTGCAAAATCCATCCTCAATTCATGTTGGTTGTGTTCCAAATTCCGCACACAAGTTCTTAACTACCTAGCACACCTCCTCCATCGATTTTAGACCGAGAAATTGAGTGTAGAGCAAGGAATACGAGTTATTTTCAAGGGAGTATCGCCGGACCACATCGGGCGCACGGTGCCAATGGGTTTGGAGAGCTCCCCGGCTCATTTAGACCTCATGTCGATCTTCTACACGATCCCCTGGTGCTTTAGAGCCCAAGAACCAATCATTTGGTGGAGAATTCACCGTGCACGACCTCTCCAGAGCCCTAGTTCTCGCTGTTGCCGGTGCGCGGTGGTTTCCGATGAGATTTGGCCGCCGGTGACCCCACCAGTGTGTCCAGCGTGGTGGAAAATGGGGGGGGGGGGGGGGCAGTATGGGACCGGGAGACGGCCGGGAAGGGCCTTCCAGCAACCCTCGCCGGAGGGAGCTGCCACTGGCCCTGTCTGGCGTGAGGATGAAGATGAGTCTGTCACGTGGGACCCACTGTCGGGTTTAAACATTTCCAGATTTCCCCAATTCAGTTCAAACTTTGGAGATCCATAACTTTGTGTTGGAATGTCCAAAAATTGTCAAATAAATTTTTATGAATTCTATCAAAGAGTACTATCTAGGGATATGGCCCGATATTTATGAAAATCCCTGGATTAGGCTCATTAATTCAATTAAGGAAAATTTTTAGGAATTTTTACAGGAGTTCTGTCTATTGGAAAAATCCCAAATTTGGGAAGAAAATTCTTCCAAAAATACTTGAACTTCAGTAAAATTTTCATAGGCATTGGACTTCATTTGCTAGGCCAAATGTTGATTCAATCTTGTATGTCTCTAAAAATTAGGAAAAATAACAGAGATTTTTCAGCTTTTAGCTCCAACTTCTAATTCCATATCTCAGTGTAGGAAGCTCCAAAATGGTGAAACCAAGTCCTATTGACTCATGAGACTCTCAAGTTTCTGAAAAACCAAATTTGGAGCATGAAAAGACAGTATAATTACCATAGGAATTCAGAGAAGTGAAATAGCTAAGAAAATTCTTTAGGCCACATCTTACATCAACTTTGTCTGAAATTTTACAAGCCATACCTCTGTATGATCTATGGACCTGTAAAAATCTCCAGTTTCTGCTAAATTCTTTCCAAATCGCTCCTTATGTCCATTAAATAGTTCTTTGCACTTTAGTTCCAAAAACCTTCAATGCCCAAAATGATTCTTTCTCTGTTCCAGCAAATAGCCAAACCCAATTCTCGAGTCTTAGTTAGCCAAAACCCTTCTTAAGTCATAAAACACTTTTGTTTTATAATGTCTTTATTTGCAACATAAAACTGTGCATATTCATGTCGGTAGGAAATACGACAAAGGAGTTCGACGAAGAACTCAACTCGGAGTAGTAAGTTGAAGCTTTAAACATTGAAAGATACTGACTTCAAAGTAGTAATAAACCTGCAGCAACATAAAGCAAGCCCCGGTTTGCATTTAACAGCTTTTACTTACATTTTACTTTGTATCACTTTTATGGGTCTAGTAGGTATTGTGCATTAGGTCAAGGTGATTGATACTCCAAATGCATGACCCACAAACCCTTGGTGTTAATGGGTAGAACAGGTTACCTTTGTGTAGTTTTGTGCTAGGCTTAAGTTTTATAGGATCCGGTACAAGTCGGGTAGTTGGAAGCTACTAGCAAGTTTAGGATGTTGGTTCAGCGAGGTATGATTCTAGAGAATGAAAGTTCTGGAAAAGAAAATGAGACCGGGCAGAGAGTAGGAGCAGCAGGACGTTAGGCCTGTGTTGCCGTAGCTCTGTTTGTGTCGGTTAAGGACCAATGCGTATGCCGTCCTGCTGAGCAAGTTTGAACAGTACCGGATGCATACTGGAAATATGGGGTCTAGGAAACTGATGTAACTCGGGTACTCTCGTGTCGAAACTTATACGGACATCCTTTGGGGGTTGGTGTCAGAGGTGTAAACCCGCTAGCGGAGCAACATCGACGTGTTCCGGGTAGTGGCCCTTCTGATGGGTCGGAAGAACTGGTTCGGCATTGGAGTGATGGGTGAAAGGTTGCTGCATACAACGTAAGAAAGAGCTCTTGTATGAGTCTTTAGAGGCGGGTGTATGTGTCGTGTGTTCTAGGCGTGTTCTGATTCGAATCACCGTTCCTCGCGGTTATATGAGTACCACTTGTTCACTGAGTTGTGACATAGTAATTATTTCCAGATGAGGTCAAATGAATCATTGCTGATGTGAAGTTCTTAAATTCATTGTATTGCCAACCATGTATGCTATAGTTGTAGAGCTCACTAAGTTTATATTCCACTTTGGGCATCACCACATCGGAGGAAAGTGTTTCTTGTTTGATTGTGGAATTCCGATGTGAGGGCTGCCTAAGGCATAATAATCTGCTGCTATAAACTTGAAAGTAAGGATCAATATTTAGGCGTGTCGTTATTTGCACCTTAATTGTCCTATATTATTAATCCCTGCATGTAGAGTTTCATGGTTTAGTAGTGTCGGTTAAGTCTTGCTGAGCCATCATGCTCACGGTTGCATTATTAGTGTTTTGCAGGTGATATAAAATTTTCTATGAAGATGGTTAGTCAGTGACCCATCATAGACTCACCGGAAACCCTGCCGCTGCACTAATCTTGATGGAAGCTAGTAAGAAGCGTCTGTGGGCTGGACGTCTTCTCTTTTGCTTAGTTAGGACCGAGAGTAAGTGTGTATGTATATTCAGCTGCGTGTACCCTCGTGGTACATTACTTTGTAAAAGACACTATGTTTATAAATAGAAGACTTTGTACGTTTATGGTTCTTTTCGTGTATGCTGTTGGGTGCCGCATCGCACGGCACCACCCAATGTGTATCCTGGAGTGTGGATCCCGGAAGGGGTTCCCACAACACATCCAATCAATACGATGCACATAACATACTCAAGACGTGATGATGCGTATGCATGCAATCATACAATGCAACCTGCACCTACTCAGTTTACGTATGCCCATGCGAGTTTGGTAGGTTTTAGTGGGGTTTTGTGGTGATCGGTGTTGCTGGAAATCAATTTGGTGCAGCTGTGGTTTTAGCTCGGGTAGTAAATCAACTTCCACCGTCAAGGCCTAGACCGAAGAGTGATCTACTTAAGTGCAGTAGCTCCTGGTCGTATGGTGTGATGCAGCGGGGTTGGAGACGACAACAGTGACGCTGCACGAAGGATGACGGCTCCTGCCTCTCTTCCTCCTCCTCTTTTCCTCTGTGGCTGAACTTCTCCTTGCAGTGGCAGCAGCTGGAGCTCCTCTTGTGATCAATGTGGGCGGCTGGGGTTTCCCTTGAGGAAGGACAGGGCTGCGGCCAGGGCATGGAGGGCGTTGGGGTCTTCTTCTCCGACAGGGACGAGGCAAGGCAGCAGGATGGCGGCCAGGGCAGGGCAGCAGCAGGGCGCGGGGGTTTTTCCTGGGCAGGTGGCGGTAGCCAGCGGGTTTTCTTGGGCAGGGGTGCGGCAGCCAGGGGGACGGGTTTTATTTATAGGGGGAAGGGCAGCCAAGGGGGCTAGGATTTCAGCAAAATAATTTGATCAAGGGCTGCGATTTAATTTGGGGGAGGTGCAGCAAAAGGGCTAGGATTTCAGCAAATAAAATTGATCAAGGGTTGGGATTAGTTTTGGGGAGGAAAAATCCCCTAAGGGAGCACGGCCAAGGGGGAGAAAATCTCCAAGGGGGGCACGGCTAGGGGGAAATTCCACAATGGGGGGTTCCCTAAGGGGGAGGGCGCCAGCCAGGTTAGGGGGGAGCGGCTAGGGTTTTCTTTTTCTTCTTTCTTTTTTCTTTTCTCTATTTATTTTTTATTTATTTATGGGTTTCTATATTCCTTTATCTCATCTATTTTTCTTTTTAAATGCTTCTCTACATGAGAATGAATGCAATGCATGATGATGGATATGAGGGTGGTACATCCTAGCTTCTCCTCACTCTCCTCCTATCTTGGCAGCCTCTAAGGCAGCACTAAGCCTATGGAGTCGAGTACTAATCTCAAACTTGTGCTATGTGTGAGTGAGGGAAACCGGGGGGGGGGGGGGGGCTATTTATACACGAGTTTAGGCCAGTTTCCATCCGAATATGCACGCGAATAAGTCACCACCGCCTTCAAGGAGCCACAGGGAGTCAACACATGGAAGGAGACTGAGTTTGGGGGCAAGAATGGGTCGGCCACAGGTTCAGCCGACCTCCCACGTGTCCCGTTTACCGTGTGATTTATCCTAGAGACTGGTAGGTGGGCCCTGGTTCCTTTCCTGTGTGAATTGCCTTTGTATTTTTTTTGGATAAGCCTGAGAATGGGTCTGTGAATCCATGTGCTGCCACGTGGTGACTCCAGATTGGTTGGAAACTTGTTTACAGTATTGGTCCCTTCAATTCTTAGTATTTTTGGGTATAATTCACCTGCATACAAGTAGACATTAACACTTGTGGAAATGGTTAATATTTAAACCCTACCACAATGTTGTGTTATCATTTTATCCATTTTATGAGGTGAATTGACAGTCAAATATGACATTAAAGGACGTCAACACTGGGACAGGCCGTACAAGAGAGCACGCGTGCCACGTCATGCTGCACACGCTCCTGCCGCTCCATCAGATTGACGGGGCGTGCAGGCTGTGCGAGAGGGCACTCGAGTGCTCCCAACTTTATCGTGGCGGCACCCACTCCACATTGAAGGCTACCTGCTCCGCTCCCTCCCGAGCTCGGGCTCGGGCGCTCAAGGCTTCATCCCGTCGTCTTGATCCTCTTACATTGTGGCCCGTTGGGGCCTCTTGGTAGCTGTGGTCGCAATGCTAAAGTCTGTTCGGATTCTCTTAGGGATTGTTGCATATTTTGATTATGAAATTTGGCAGATGGATGTCAAGACAACCTTTCTTAATGGAAGCCTAAGTGAGAATGTGTACATGGAACAACCTGAGGGTTTTTTCAATCCTAAAATGCTAGGAAATTATGCAAACTTCAAAAGTCCATCTACGGATTGAAGCAAGCATCTCGAAGTTGGAATCTACATTTTGATGGAGTGCTCAAAGGGTTTGGTTTCATCAAGAACGTCGAAGAGCCTTGTATTTACAAGAAAGTTCGGTGGGAGCGCGATTGTATTTCTGGTCCTATATGTAGATGACATATTGTTGATTGGGAATGATGTTTCAATGCTTGATCTTGTTAATTCCTCATTAAGAAAAAGTTTCTCAATGAAGGGTTTAGGGGAGGCCGCGTACATTTTGGGCAAAAAGATCCATAGGGATAGATCGAAGAGGGTGATTGGATTAAACCAAGATACATTTATTGACAAGATATTGAATCGGTTCAATACGCAAGATTTTAAGAAAGGTTTCTTGACAATGTCACATGTCACATGGCATTACTCTAAGCAAGAGTCAGTGTCTTCGATGCTTGATGAGCAAAAGAGGATGGGAGCGATTCCTTGTGCTTTGATTATTGGATCATGTATGTCATGCTATGTAGATGCCCAGATGTCTCTTATGCTCTAAGTGTTACGAGCAGGTATCAATATGATTATGGTGAGGCTCATTGTACAGTTATCAAAAACATTATTAAGTACTTGAGAAGAACTACAGATGTGTTCCTAGTGTTTTGAGGTGAAGAAGAGCTTGTTGCGACAGGTTACACCGATGCTAACTTCCCAACAGATAAAGATGATTCTAGATCTCAATCTGGTTTGGTGTTTTGGCTCAATGTAGGGGCAGTGAGCTGGAAAAAGTCCAAGCAAGATATGGTAGCAGATTCAACAACCGGAGTGGAGTATATTGCAGCTTCTGAAGCTACAAAAGAAGTTGTTTGGATTTGAAATTATTTTTCTGAGTTGGGTTTTGTTCCTAGTGCGTACGATCCTGTGGATCTCTATTGTGACAATAGTGGAGCCACTACACAGGCAAAGGAGCCTAGATTACACAAAAGGTCCAAACATATACTACAACACTATCATCTCATCTGAGAGATCATTGATCGAGGTGATGTGAAGATTTGCAAGGTACACACGGATTTGAATGTTGTTGGTCCATTGACAAAGCCTCTTCTAAAATTAAAGCATGAGGCGCACACGAGATCTATGGGTATTAGATAATTACATCAGTGATCCTAGTGTGTGTGGGAGAGTTGTGTCATAACTATGTTTATGTACCATTAAATAAATTGTTATCTGAGTAACTATTATTTGCATTGACAATCAAGTATGTGACTTGTTCTCTTTGTCAACTATAATGTTACTCTAGATGATCTCTAGTCTACATCATTATGTGAGAAAATGATGACACACAGACTAGCACATGTATTAATTGATGATCACGATTTTACGAATCATAGATATGGAGATATCAAATTAATAATGTGAACACATGTTAGTGAACATGGTGTTGGATTGACCCACTCCTAGACACTGCTGGGATTGTTATTATGTATGTGCCATTTGTTGGTCTTGAGTGATACACCTTCTAGATCCTTAGACCTGAGATCGCCATTGTTTCTACTATGTGTAATTGTGCATTTTGAGACTTCCAAATGCTACTCCATAACTGGGAAGCCATAAAAGTAGTCTTTTGGTGCATGATGAAGTATAGAACGGGGTGTGAGTGAATCAAGATGGAATTTGCCCCTCCTGAATAACAGGAGAGCTATCTTTGGGCCCCTCGAAATAGCTGTATTAAAAAGTGCATGGCCATGCCAAGATGATTAAAGAGTTAATGTGACACCCTCAATTCTGTGGAGAAACCACGGAACCGAGAACTGATGCATATCTGTTCCCAGGATGTTCATCACACATATACACATCATCCACAAACTGAATTTCAAAATATATAACCACAAATAGCAGAGTTTATTACAATGTCTCATGAGTCTTGGACTCATGCTCACAGCGGAAGTCTTAATCTAACAGCGGAAGTCTTTATTCTATCAGCGGAAGTCTTCTAACTAATGCGGAAACAGTCTAACCAGCAGCGGTGGCTCCATATCTACTCCATTCCCACAGGCAAGGTTCAGGACAGATTACACGCCTAATGCTCCATTTGGTCTTCATAGTAATCTTCTCCTGTTGCTGATGATGAAATAATAATGCAAGTTTGAGTACAACGATGTACTCAGCAAGTGCGGGAGAATATGATATGTAGCTCACAACAAGATAGGTATAAAAAGGCTCAATTTCAGAAAGCAAAGTTATTTATCAAAACCATGATAAAACAGCAACTTAACTTTAAGTGAACGTAATCCCAACATGTATTAAAATATCAATCATACCTCCATTATGTTCATCACTTTCCATGTCCCAACCAGACATTAATCAACCTCATTCTTGCTCACGAATACCTTCTCGTATTCACTACCATCTCACAAATACCATCTCGTATTCGCTACCATTTCATCTCATAACAATTCCGTCTCACACCGAGACCAATCTCGTTGCCATGACTCAACAGTCATGCAACCCAATCTTATTACCCGGACTCAACAGTCCCGAAAACCAAACCAAAATCAAACCATAACCAAAACCATCCAAAACCATCCCAAAATAGCCATCCAACTAATCATGGAAGTTGACCAGGCGCTCGTGACCGTAAGCTTGGCTATCATGATAGTTTTAGACTCTGTAGAGTTTGCACCTCTTTACCCAAAAGTTTGTGATTTCATCACCCGTCGGCGACTGCAGAACCTCCATTATACCAGTACACAACCGTCGGTGTATGGCCAAGAGACCACAAAATAGCCTTTACAAAGGAGCTACTAGGTGTATGGACTCACTAAGATTTCACCGGCAGGCTAGAATCTCCAATTATCCCACCCACGGGCCCCCTCTTGTGCCATGCAGTTCCCAGGGCAGTCCTCACTCGACTCCCATTTCCCTCGCCTTCCACGATCCATAACAATCTAGTAACTTACCTAATTAGTCAGCTAAGTCGCACCCATACTTGGCCTTGTAATGGCTGTTATCCTGGCATGTGCTCGCATGAACCGGTCCTTAGATCTACGGCAAGTAACCACCATCTCAGGCTACCTCATTCACAAACCCAGGCTTGCCTAGATCTCCCTCCGATCCATGTTCATTAACAACATCAGTTTCTCATTATCATTACGAATGCAGTTAGCTAGACACATCTATCTTGCTTCCCAATCCCATGGACTCAGCGAAGCATAAAAGCAAAAAATCATACCTGACTCATAAACTTCCCTGGGGACAAGGGTGGTTTAACCAAAACTAGTAAACTCCTATAAAAGGGTTTCCCATCAGGTTTGACTCAGCACCCACACCTTTTCACAAACAAAACTGTTTTCCAAAACATAGAATCAATATGGTCAAGGGGCACTTGCCTTGTTCTGGCTATTCCGGTTGCTCAAAATCTTGTTGTTGTAATCCTTCGTAGGTAGCTCCCTGAGCTTGTCCTTCTATACACGATCACGCACATAGAAGATTCACAACAATCAATATCATGCACAAACTTTAACTAGATGCGATGATGCATATGCATGCTATCCTATGATCAGTTTCTATTAGATCAGTTTGTACGTGTTCTCGCATGGTTTGCATGGGTTTTACGATGAACAGAGGTGTTCTGATCAAATGTGGACGTGGCGATGATCTTGACTCTAGATCAAACCGATCAACACGTGATCTGTCCATGAAAAAGCTTCTATTCGAAAGGAATCAAAGAACAGATGCAAAGAAAACGCGATGATATCGTAAGGTGGTATTGGAAACCTACATTACGTTCTTCGGGATCTCGGGGTCCTTCTCCTATCAGACAGATCATTGGGGCTCTCTTCCGGCGATCTCTCTCGACCGAACTCCGGCGAAGGGTTTACTCGGCGAGCTGGGGCTAGGGCTCTATGTTGTCAGCTCAGGAGGTGGAAAAGAAGTTCGTGGTTTCGGCAAAAGGTTTTCGGTTCTATTTATAATCAGGAAGAAAGAGTTCTAATGTTATTGGACTTTGAATAAGAGTCCAATTCAAATTGTCGCTGAATCTTAACAACTTATCTTTAGTTGATTCGGTGCGGTAACATTGTGGAAATAGTGTCGGTTTCCTCCATACCGGTATTCCCACGTGTACAGAAGCAAAAACCGCTCCAGAACTTGTTACCTCCGCGGTGATGAGCTCCGGAAGCTCCACGTGTCCATCAGGGGCCTGGTCTCCCCCTTTCCGCAGAGATGAGCTCCGGTTGTGCCACGTGTCAACCGGGCGAGACCTCCCTCTTCTTCGGAGGTGAGCTCCGCGTGCGCCACGTGTATGGTGGGTTGGGAGCTCCCCTCTCAACAGAGGCGAGCTCCGCGAATGCCACGTGTCAGTTCCGGACCTCCCCCTCTCTTCGGAGGTGGCTCCGGGGTGCCAATGTGTCAAGTAGCGCCGGACTTCCTTTTTCCTCAGAGACGAGCTCCGAGGTCGACACGTGTCCAATAGTGACGGACCTCCAGGAGGTGAGCTCCGGGAGCGACATGTGTCCCGTGCGGCTGGTCCTCTCTTTTCTGTGGTGACTAGCTCCGCAGTCGACACGTGTCCTTCGGGACCAGCTTCGCTTCTCCGTAGAGGCTAGTTCCGGGGCAACCCGTGTCCCACGGGGTCGAACCTTTCCCCCTTTGCGGGGATGAGCCCTGAGCCTGCCACGTAGCCAGTTTAGCGGCAGACCCCTCCCCATTTGCGGAGATGAGCTCCGAACGCGCCACGTGGCCAGCAAGCCACGGGATTTCTCTTCGGTGCTCTCGGTGAACTGGATTTTGCTCTTTTTGGCTATCTTTTTTATTCTTTCTCTATTTCAATCTTATAAAAATGTTTATGAAACATGAATATATGCAGAAATCGAAAATGAGGATGTCACAAATCTACCCCCCTTAAATTGAATCTCGCCCTCGAGATTCGATAGTAGAGAATAAATGAGCGAATTCTGTCTTGAGGTCTTCTTCACGCTCCCATGTGGCTTCAGCTTCGGTATGATGGCTCCATTGTACCTTGTACCATCGGATTACTTTGTTCCTCGTGACCCTTTTCTTCACGTCCAAAATTTGGACGGGGTGCTCCGCATAGGTCAGGTCCTCTTGAAGTTCAAGCTCTTCCATTGGTACTTGCTCCTCTGGTACTCTCAAACTCTTCTTGAGCTGGGATACATGAAACACGTCATGTAGGTCGGAGAGGTATGTTGGGAGCTCTAGTTGATAGGCTACTTCTCCTCGCTTGTCCAAAATCTTAAATGGTCCGTTGTAGCGAGGTGCTAGCTTGCCTTTGACGTTGAAACGTCGTTGGCCACGAATAGGCGATACCTTAAGGTATACGAAGTCTCCTACTTCGAAAGTCAACTTCCTTTGCCTATTGTCCGCATAGCCTTTCTATCGTGACTGAGCAGCCTTTAAGTTCTCCCGTATCGTTTGGACTTGCTTTTCAGCGTCTTATAGCACTTCAGGTCCAAACACCTGGTTCTCTCCGGTCTCGTTCCAAAACAGCGGCATTCTACACCGTCTACCGTACAGTGCTTCGAAAGGCGACATTTTCAAGCTAGCTTGATTGCTGTTGTTATAGGAGAATTCGGCGTACGGTAAACTCCTATCCCAACTACTCCCATGTTTCAAGGCGCAAGCTCTCAACATGTCCTCCAAAATTTGGTTTGTCCTTTCGATTTGTCCATCGGTTTGTGGGTGATAGGCGGAGCTCAAATCCAGTCGTGTACCCATAGCTTTCTGCAGCTTCCTCCAAAATCTAGAGGTAAACTGAGAACCTCGATCTGAGACTATCCTCCTCGGGACTCCATGACGGCACACGATCTGCTCCATGCACAACTCGGCTAATTGTGCAACGTTGTACTTGGCCCTTACAAGGAGAAAATGGGCTGTTTTCGTCAATCGGTCCATGATAACCCAGATGGAGTCATAACCCGACTGGGTACATGGTAATCCGACAATGAAATCCATACTGATGTCTTCCCACTTCCACTCGGGTACCTTCAAGGGTTGCAACAATCCAGCGGGTCTTTGATGTTCGGCCTTCACCCGTTGGCATGTGTCGCATAGTGCAACATATTCGGCTATATCCCTCTTCATACCATCCCACCAATAACAAGTCTTCAGGTCCTTGTACATCTTGGTACTTCCGGGATGTATGGAATAAGGAGAATCATGTGCCTCTTTTAATATCGTGTCACGGATGTGCTTTACGTTAGGCACACAAATCCTTTTTCCTAGCCAAAGCGTACACTTCCCATCTTCATTGAAATCCTTCTCTATTCCTTGTCGGATCCTTTCCTTGATTTCCTTGATCTCCTCATCCATTTCTTGGCCACCTCTTATCTCTTGCTCTAATGAAGAGTGGAGTTCCATCACTTCCATCTTGTTCAAGAATCCGAGGTGTAACCGTTCGAACTCCTTGCGTAGTTCGGGTGGTAGCTCCCGATCCATCAGTTGGTGACATGCTCCCTTCCGGCTCAATGCATCAGCTACTATATTGGCCCTTCCAGGGTGGTAGTTTATTACAACATCGTAATCCTTGATGAGTTCCAACCATCGACGCTGCCTCAAATTCAAGTCCGTTTGTGTAAATATGTACTTGAGGCTTTTGTGATCCGTATAGATCTCACATCGATGACCAAGGATATAATGTCTCCAAATCTTCAATGCATGCACTACTGCTGCTAGCTCCAAGTCATGTGTAGGATAATTAAGCTCGTGCTTCTTTAATTGTCGTGAGACATAGGCTACCACTTGTCCTTCTTGCATGAGCACACATCCGAGCCCTTGTCTCGATGCATCACAATATATGTCAAAGCTCTTGCTTACGTCCGGCAATACCAAAACCGGCGCTGTGGTTAGCCTTTTCTTGAGTTATTCAAAGCTCTCTTGGCACGCTGATGTCCACTGGAACGCTTTTCCCTTCGTTAGCAACTCCGTTATAGGTTTTGCTATCTTAGAGAAGTCCTTGATGAACCTTCGGTAGTATCCAGCCATCCCAAGAAAACTCTGAATATCCCTCACGTTTTGCGGTTGGTTCCACTTCAGAACATCTCCCACTTTTCTGGGATCAACCGATACTCCTTCCTCGGAGATAATGTGACCTAGGAACGATATCTCCTTTAGCCAAAATTGACACTTGTTAAGCTTGGCATACAATTGATGCTCGCGCATTTTCTGCAAGGTCAATCTCAAATGTTCTTCATGCTCCTCCTCACTTTTTGAATACACCATAATGTCGTCGATAAAAACCACGACGAACATATCCAAGTACTCCATGAAAACTTTGTTCATAAGGTACATGAAGTATGCGGGTGCATTTGTTAATCCAAAAGACATGACGGTATATTCATATGAACCATACCGTGTCAGAAAGGCGGTCTTGGGTATATTGGAGGACTTAATTTTTAGCTGGAAGTATCCTGACCGAAGATCAATCTTGGAGAACACTCGGGCTCCTTTCATTTGGTCGAATAGGTCTTCTATACGGGGCAGAGGGTACTTGTTCTTAATTGTTACCTCGTTGAAAGACCTATAGTCCACGCACATCCTTCAGGTTCCATCCTTCTTGTCTACGAAGAGCACGGGGGCTCCCCATGGTGACGAGCTTGGACGTATAAAACCCTTCTCCAACTGCTCCTGAATTTGCTTCTTGAGTTCCGCTAGTTCATTGGTGGGCATCCTATAGGGTCACTTTGCTATGGGTGCTGTTCCGGGTACCAAATCAATGGCAAACTCAATGTCCCGGTCAGGTGGCATACCTGGAATCTCCTCTAGAAACACTTCCGAGAATTCCTGAACCACTGGAATGCTGTCCAACGTTGCTCCTTCGACGTGGTTCAAACTTGCCTTATTGGTTGTTTGTTGGGCTGACTTAAACTCGATACGAATACCGTGCTCGTTTGTCAACTGCACGCTCCTCTCAGCACATTGTATTATTCCGTTGTGCTGGCTTAACCAATCCATCCCGAGTATTATGTCAAGCCCTTGGGAATCCAAGACAATGAGGTTGGCAAGGAAGTCTACCCCCCTTATTTTAAGGCTTACTTTCGGACATACTATATTAGTCCTCATTTCTCCACCGGGAGAATTAACTAACATAGCACATTTTAAGTGTGATATGGGTAGAATATGCTTGGCAACACACTTGGATGATATGAAGGAATGTGATGCTCCGGAATCAAATAAAATGGTGGCTGGGTTGGAATTGGCAAGGAACATACCAATTACGACGTCCTCAGCCTATTGTGCTTCCTCAGCAGAGACATGATTCACGTTGCCGCAAGCATAGTACTGCTGTCCACGGTTTCCTTGATTGTCTCCTCCGTTTGGTCGCGGGTTCTGCTTGGGCACGTTGCCTTGCTGTCCAGGACCCCTCCTCGGGCACTGGCTCGCGAAGTGTCCTGTTTCCCCGCATGCAAAGCATGCCCTGTTGCCCACGGCAGCAGGTACGTTGGGGCGGGGGTTTTGAACAGGAGCGCCCATGTTGGGTCGGGGCACAGGAGGCAAAGGCACACGAGGTGCTTGTGCAACGGGTCATTACTGTGGTGGCTGACTAGGGCGGTATGCAGGATCGGTCGATCCATACTGTGGTGCAGATGGGGGCATGTACCGAGGTTGTACGTTGCTCCCTTATGGCTGGTATGGCATCTTCCTCTTGCCCTCTTGCTCGATCTCTCGGATCTTGCTTTCAACCACTATAGCCTTGTCAGCCAGCTTCTGGAAGCTCGCGTAGTCATTGTTGAGGAGCTGAACCTGAATCTCATTGTTCAACCCTCTCATGAACAGGTATTGTTTCCTCTGGTCTGAGTTGACATCTTCGGTGGCATACCGGGACAGTTGCATGAACTTGTTGAGATACTCATTCACGCTCTTCTGTCCTTGGCGAAGACCTTCGAACTCCTGTCTCTTGAGCATCATTACACCAGCAGGGATGTAATGAGAGCGGAAACTCTCCTTGAACTCAGTCCAAGTGATCGTCTCCGGGTCGACATGAGCGTTGCATAGGGTATCCCACCAATCAGCGGCAGCTCCCATGAGTTGGTGCGACGCACAAAGAACCTTCTCTCGGTCATTGCACTGTACTATGGTAAGCTTCTTCTCCCTGGATTTCAACCAGTCGCCAGCCTCCATGGGGTCATTAGCTTGAGCAAAGGTGGGTGGTCGAGTGCTCATGAACTCTCCCAGTCTGTTATGAGCCGGCGGTGGTGGCGGTGGTGCCAGAACGGGTTGTTGTTGTTGGCCTGCAACTGACCCAATGTTTGGATCATGGTTTGCATAAGTTGATTCTGCATGGTCATCAACCGTTCCAGGTTGTTGTCACCTGCTCCGGGGTTAACAGGAACTTCGTCGTGGCCATCCTCTTGGTTGTCATGGACGTTCCTTCCTGGGCAGCCGACGTTTCCTCTCACCATCTGTGAGAGAGAACGAAATAGAATAGAGGTTAGAAGATTAGATGGATCCCCCTAACTATATGCATCAAGGTGGATTGGACTATACGTATTAGCCCATATGAGGATGTGAACAAGTGCCGAGGCATCTCACACCTCCTTTCTACTTATGTGTGGGTACGGACAACGCTTGAGACGTCCCACAACTCACACCCAACATACAATCATAACAATCATCACAAGGGCTCACACAACTCCTATTCAAGGCTTTATTCAATGGGGGTCCTATATGGCTTAGGGTGATGCCAATCTGTGATTCAACTACGGCTTCTCCTAGGTTTGTATCCTATATCAAGGTAGTTCTAATGCCAATATATGCATCCTAGGTTTGCATCCTAGGGTCGGCGTGGCTCAGCTACCAAATATGTGACTAGGCATGGCGGCTTCAATATCAATCTGTGACCTATCTAGGTTGTGTGATCTTCGATTAACCTGTGGCAGGTTGACACCAATCTGTGCCTGATACCAACTTGTGACTTCTATCTAATCTTGTGTCCTACCGTCAACCATGGCAGGTTGATACCAATCTGGGGTTTCCATCTAGGCGTGTAACCTACTGTCAACCCGTGGCTCTGATACCAGTCTGTGACGCCCTCAGTTCTGCGGAAAAAACCACGGAACCGCGAACTGATGCATATGTGTGCCCAGGATGTTCATCACACATATACACATCATCCACAAACTGAATTTCAGAATATATATAACCACGAATAACAGAGTTTATTACAATGTCTCATGAGTCTTGGACTCATGCTCACAGTGGAAGTCTTAATCTAACAGCGGAAGTCTTTATTCTAGCAGCGGAAGTCTTCTAACTAATGTGGAAACAGTCTAAGCAGAAGCGGTGGCTCCATCTCTACTCCATTCCCACAGGCAAGGTTGATGACAGATTACACGCCTAATGCTCCAATTGGTCTTCATAGTAATCTTCTCCTGTTGCTGATGATGAAATAATAATGCAAGTTTGAGTACAATGATATACTCAGCAAGTGCGGGTAAATATGATATGTAGCTCACAACAAGGTAGGTATAAAAAGGCTCATTGCAGAAAGCAAAGTTATTTATCAAAACCATGATAAAACAGCAACTTAACTTTAAGTGAACGTAATCCCAACATGTATTAAAATACCAATCATACCTCCATTATGTTCATCACTTTTCATGTCCCAACCAGGCATTAATCAACCTCATTCTTGCTCACGAATATCGTCTCGTATTCGCTACCATTTCATCTCATAACAATTCCGTCTCACACCGAGACCAATCTCGTTGCCATGACTCAACAGTCATGCAACCCAACCTTATTACCCGGACTCAACAGTCCCAAAAACCAAACCAAAATCAAACCATAACCAAAACCATCCAAAACCATCCCAAAATAGCCATCCAACTAATCATGGAAGTTGGCCAGGCGCTCGTGACCGTAAGCTCGGCTATCATGATAGTTTTAGACTCTGCAGAGTTTGCACCTCTTTACCCCACAAGTTTGTGATTTCGTCACCCGTCGGCGACTGCAGAACATCCATTATACCAGTACACAACCATCGGTGTATGGCCAAGAGATCACAAAATAGCCTTTACAAAGGAGCTACTAGGTGTATGGACTCACTAAGGTTTCACCGGCAGGCTAGAATCTCCTATTCTCCCACCCACGGGCCCCCTCTTGTGCCATGCAGTTCAAAGGACAGTCCTCACTCGACTCCCATTCCCCGCGCCTTCCACGGTCCATAACAATCTAGTAACTTACCTAATTAGTCAGCTGAGCCGCACCCATACTTGGCCTTGTGGTGGCACTGTTATCCTGGCATGTGCTCGCATGAACTGGTCCTTAGATCTACGGCAAGTAACCACCATCTCAGGCTACCTCATTCACAAACCTAGGCTTGCATAGATCTCCCTCCGGTCCATGTTCATTAACAACATCAGTTTCTCATTATCATTACGAGTGCAGTTAGCTAGACACATCTATCTCACTTTCCAATCCAATGGACTTAGTGAAGCATAAAAGCAAAAACCATACCCGACTCATAAACTTCCCTGGCGACAAGCGTGGTTTAACCAAAACTAGTAAACTCCTATAAAAGGGTTTCCCATCAGGTTTGACTCAGCACCCACACCTTTTCACAAACAAAACAGTTTTCCAAAACATAGGATCAATATGGTCAAGGGGCACTTGCCTTGTTATGATTGTTCCGGTTGCTCAAAATCTTGTTGTTGTAGTCCGTCGTAGGTAGCTCCCTGAGCTTGTCCTTCTATACACGATCACGCACATACAAGATTCACAACAATCAATATCATGCACAAACTTTAACTAGATGCGATGATGCATATGCATGCTATCCTATGATCAGTTTCTATTAGATCAGTTTGTACGTGTTCTCGCATGGTTTGCATGGGTTTTACGATGAACAGAGGTGTTCAAATCAAATGTGGACGTGGCAATGATCTTGACTCTAGATCAAACCGATCAACACGTGATCTGTCCATGAAAAAGCTTCTGTTCGAAAGGAATCAAAGAACAGATGCAAAGAAAACCGATGATATCATAAGGTGGTATTGGAAACCTACCTTACGTTCTTGGGGATCTCGGGGTCCTTCTCCTATCAGACAGATCGTTGGGGCTCTCGTCCGGCGATCTCTCTCGACCGAACTCCGGCGAAGGTTTTACTCGGCAAGCTGGGGCTAGGGCTCTAAGTTGTCGGCTCAGGAGGTGGAAAAGAAGTTCGTGGTTTTGGCAAAAGGTTTTTGGTTCTATTTATAATAAGGAAGAAAGAGTTCTAATCTGATTGGACTTCAAATAAGAGTCCTATTCAAATTGTCGTTGAATCTTAACAACTTATGTTGAGTTGATTCGGTGCGGTAACATTGTGGAAATTGTGTCGGTTTCCTCCCGTACCGGTATTCCCACGCGTACAGAAGCAAAAACCGCTCCAGAACTCGTTACCTCCGCGGTGATGAGCTCCGGAAGCTCCACGTGTCCATCGGGGGCCTGGTCTCCTCCTTTCCGCAAGGACGAGCTCTGGTTGTGCCGCATGTCAACTGGGCGAGACCTCTCTCTTCTTCGGAGGTGAGCTCCGCGTGCGCCACGTGTCTGGTGGGTTGGGACCTCCCTCTCAACAGAGGCGAGCTCCGTGAACGCCACGTGTCAGTTCCGGACCTCCCCCTCTCTTCGGAGGTGGCTCTGGGGTGCCATGTGTCAAGTAGCGCCGGACTTCCTTTTTCCTCAGAGACGATCTCCGAGGTTGACACGTGTCCAATAGTGACGGACCTCCAGGAGGTGAGCTCTGTGAGCGACACGTGTCCCGCACGGCTGGTCCTCTCTTTTCCGTGGTGACTAGCTCCGCAGTCGACACGTGTCCTTCGGGACCGGCCTCGCTTCTCCGCAGAGGCTAGCTCTGGGGGCAACACGTGTCCCACGGGGTCGGACCTTTCCCCCTTTGCGGGGATGAGCCCCGAGCCTGCCATGTAGCCAGTTTAGCGGCGGACCTCTCCCCATTTGCGGAGATGAGCTCCGAATGCGCCACGTGGCCAGTGAGCCGCGGGGGTTGTCTTCGGTGCTCTCGGTGAACTGGATTTTGCTCTTTTTGGCTATCTTTTTTTATTATTTCTCTGTTTCAATCTTATAAAAATGTTTATGAAACATGAATATATGCAGAAATCAAAAATGAGGGTGTCACAGTTAATCACCATGACTAAAAGTTAGTCATAGATTGAATCCACAATTTGATCGAGTAAATGGTCGGGCTATCACAAGGGTAGCACATATCACACCTTGATCTTGACTTATATCATGTGACAAATGGATTAGCAGGTGAAAGTATCTAGGTTCAGTCGATAAGATATTTATGTACATTCAGGAGTCAGTATGTCCTGCTAGGTACCTCTGCTGATTTGTGGTTCAGAAATGGTTTCCGTTCATGGCCATTTGCTCATGAACATAACGTGTCACAAACTTAACGGTTGCAATATTGAAAAGACTTGTCTATATGGTTGTCTCTAGTGCTAGTGGGAGATTATTTGTGATATGCCCAAGAGGCAATCATAACAATTTGGATTAAAGGCCCGATGGATATTTGATCCATGAGAGATTAGGGTACTAATGGACCTATGACCTGAAAGTTCATTAGTGCGCCTTATAAATATGAGAGGTAGGGTTAGGGGTTGGGTATTCCTGTAAGGGCCTCTGTTTTTGACACACATTTGCAGTGTTCATCACCACACCACACACCTCATTTGAGGTAGGATGATGAACACAAATGAAGAGCAAGTAACAATTATCAACATGCTCATTAGAGAACAAACTCACACATTGCAAAAGTGGTATTTCCCACATATGATATAGTTGGGCTGGACATAGGAAAACTCCTACACTTTACTAAGGATGTCCATGCCAAGTTTCACCCAAATTCAAAACCTTTTTGAGGTCATTTTGGGTATAGTTAGGAAGAGGACAGTTTGAAACCATATTCAAATTCAAACTGTTTTTATCCCATGAATTTAAAAGTGGGAGGCATATTCTTACTCAGCATATTTTTGTGAGCTCACACACCAATTTTCACTCCATTTGGAGTTGATCTTGACATGAGCTAAGTGGGACGAAGTCAAACTTTATTTGAATTCAAAACTGAACTTGTGCTGAAATTCACTCAAATCAAACCCAATTCAAATCCTATTCAATTCGAATGGCTCAAGGGTGAATAATTTGAATCACCAGGGGTATTATGGGGTTCACTGTTCACTACAGTGATTAGGAGTAAATTTCAGAGGTTAAAACCCCGGGTGGGACCCACATGGCATAGAGGGAAGAAGTAGAAACTTGCAACCAAAGTCAGAGTCTCGGTGGGAAATTCCACCGAGCAGCTGTCGACTGTGCCACCGAGCAGCTACCGGTGCCACCAGCTGCTTCCCTCTCCGCGCGCTGGCGCCCAGGGCGGCTTGCTCGCGCCCCCATGCGACCGGCACCACCTCCACTGAGCAGGAGTCGGCCGGCTTTATCTTCTCGCAGGCAGACCCGAGCAGCGGCATTGCCTCTCGCCGCCGCTCTCTGCTCAATCGGGAAAATCAGCAAAACCATCTCCTCCTTCGTCCTTGAGCTGCTAGACAGCCACCTGAGGTCGCACTTCACCTTCCCAACGCCAGAAACCCCGAGTTCCGACCTCCTTTGCCCAAGAGCGATCGCCACCGCGGCGACCTAGCCTCAGCCGAGAGTCGGGCGCCCGTGGACAGCGTTCCACAGGCGTATACACGATCCAGCAAGAGAGGCAACAGGAGCGCGCGACCACCGTGCTGCTCTCCTCCAAGTTTGGAAGCCAACCATGAAGAATCCGCAGAGAATTTCCAGTTTTTGCTCCGGCGACCGTAAACCGAGCTTCCGGTACGGTTTCTTTAAATTCTCGCTCTACGATCTTTTGGAGGTCATCAAATCTTGCACATAGACGCTGGACTAGCCGGCGATCAAGTTCTTTTCTGCATCCGTGGCGTGAAACTGTCTAGGAGTAACGAATTTCAAGCTCGATCAAGGGCGGTCATGGCGGACACGATCGGTCACACGGTGCCGATCGACTTGCCGCCGTCCCTGAACCCTTTTGACACCTTGTCGAGCTTCCTAGTGGTACACTGATGCTGTAGGACCGTTTGTTCGAGGTGTTGGCGGGTTTAGAAACCACGGTCGACGGTGCCGAACCTCAACCGAGGCCGCGGCATGTCGCCGAGCTATTCCCGGTCACCCCCAGCCCGACCTGACACCACCGACGTGTTCCTCGACGTCGACAACCCCCTGGCGGCGAGTTTCAGACCATGGGAGATCCGGCAGCGGCGAGCCCCGAGTCTGCTCCGGCAAGGTCGGCGGCGTGGGCGCGAGAGAACGGGGGGAGGAAGACGAAGCCGGCTGGCCCACGTGTCAGCGGCTGAAGAATTTAAATCGGGATCGGGTGTGGCCGGGGATCGGCTGTGCTGGTGCGCAAATACCCTGTGAGCTCCGGTGTGCCGGACACCTCCGCGCTCGACACGTGTCCCCGCGGGCCCCGAGAGTTTAAACTTTTCCCCGATTTTCAGAATTCATCCAAAACTTCAAATCCTCATAACTTTGGCTAGAAAGCTCCAAATTGAGTGAACCAAATTTTGCTGGATTCAGCTCTCTGATTACTTTCCAGCAAATCAAGTTTCACTTCATGAAATTTTTTAATTCTCCAGAATTAAATCCTCAAATTTTAAACTGTTAGGAATTTTAACTGGAGAATCCTTTGGGGAGAATCCTGAAATTTTGCTGGGATGTTCACCAAAATATCCCTGAACTACCATAAAAATTTCAGATTCATTTGAGCTCATTTGATCCACCTAATGGTGTGATTAGTGAAACTGTTCCATAGAAAATAGAAAATGTTCAGAAACATTTTCAGAATTTTCTCTGAAATTGTTTAGCTCATATCTTTAGTTAGGAACTTCCAAATTAAGTGAGACCAACTCCATTAGAACCCTCTGAAAATCTAGTTTTCAGAAAATCATAGTTTGCTTCATGAAAATTCCTAGAACACCCTAAGAGTTCCAATTAAGGTCAAGGACATAATTAATTGTGGAGGGCTCAAATGAGCTTTGCTGCAACTAAAACTTGACCAAGTCTCTGTTTAGGTTGTAACCAAGCCACAGTAAAAGTTTCACAGTCATTAGGTCTGTCTAGCAAAGGTTATAGGCTTCACAAGTTCAAAACTTAATACAAACACATTTAAATTGATACATATGTTTCTTATATCATGTAGTCGCTAAGGTCGAGGAGGAACCCGAAGTCCTAGACTTCGTTACTCTGGAGGAACAGCTAGCCTACGACCAAGAGCAGCAAGGCAAGCTCCGGTTTGCATTAACCTTTTTACAAATTTTCATTGTTTTGAGCACATACTTGTTTCCTTTATTCTGTGCATTAGAGTCTTGTTTGGAAGCCCCACTGCATAGCCAAGAGAACCATGGGTTGGGTTTAGGATTGCAAACCCCGTTAGCTACTGCATTGCTAGGATAGAGTAGGATTCGGTACAAGTCGAGTAGTTGGAACTACTCGCGAGAATAGACTAGAGGAACATTGCTCGGGTAGAGATAGCACATGATACACATGGCAAGAAAATGAGACCGAGCGGAGAGTAAGGGCAGCAGGACTTTGGGGCCTGTGTGCTGTAGCTCCGCTTGTGTCGATTGAGGACCGAGCCGTGTGCGGGCCTGTTGAACAAGCTAGAACAGTACCGAAGA
The DNA here is from genome assembly GCA_030760725.1 of Neostapfia colusana. NCBI lineage: Eukaryota > Viridiplantae > Streptophyta > Magnoliopsida > Poales > Poaceae > Neostapfia > Neostapfia colusana. The sequence goes on along the minus strand of JASWHV010000009.1, from coordinate 31,677,661 downwards.
CCTACCGGCTATATGGGAACCGGGAAACTGATGTAACTCGGGTATCTGGGTATTGAGGCATTGCCCGTCGCTCAGAGGGTAGGTTGAGAGCTCGAGGTGTAAATCGGCTGGCGGCACAGAGATGCGCGTGCAGAGACCTCTTGCTCGGGACGATGGGACCGGTTCAATATTTGGCTGACGGGTGAAAGGTAGTTGCGTACGGCGTCCGTGATGGTTGTTGTAGGCAACATCGAGTACGGGCGTACGTGACGGGTTGTTCGGGTAACCCGGCAGGTGTAAATCGATTATAATCGCCGTCCCTCGCGGTCAGTGAGTACCACTTGTTCACTGTACCATGACGTAGAAAGAATAGGCTAGTTACATGTTAAAATGCTGCTGATTGAAAGATGGACTTTGCTTGTTAATGGTTTGTGTAGTTTAGAGCTAATTAAAGTTCTTTTCAACTTTGGGCAAAGTACATGAGATAAATGCATTTCTTGTTTGATTGCGGCTCTCTCATGTGCCTTCGCGTAAGGTTCTCCACAACCTGCTGCTAAAACTTGAAAGTAAGGTTCCACTAATTAGGCGAGTCCTTTGCAAATGATTTTTCCTCATGTACCCATCACCACTCAAGTAGAAGTTCCATGTTTAGGTGAGACGGGTCAGACTTGCTGAGCCTTCGTGCTCACTGCTTGTGTTTGAAACTTTTGCAGGGTTCTATGAGGAAGGGACTCCCGAAGAGGAGACAGAACCCCAGGAGGAGAACCCCGTCGAGTGGGAGTCGTGCACGCCGCAGAGTTAGTGTGTGTGTGTGCTAGCAAGGGCACGTTCAAGGGCTGAACGTGCACTTGATGCTTAGTCTACGCCCGCGAGTGTAGACTGAACTTATTTTGATGTAAACATGTTCATAACTTGTTTATGTAATAAAATTTCGCTTCCGCTTTGTACCTTTGACGTGTGTTATACGGTGCTGTGTAACGCAGCACCCCTCAGCGTGATCCTGGCTCGACAAGACCAATTGGGGTCGTGTCAGCGTTGGTATCAGAGCTCGCTTGAGGTTTAACACAGTACAAAGGTCTTCTTTTTCAAAAATCCAGTGAGGAACGAGTTAGTAGCCCGTATAAGGATGTTATTAGCATATACAAAGTGGCATATTAACCTATTTGTTATGTCGGAAAATCGTGTATCTCGGGACGTTTATGTCTTGGGGGGTACACGTAAGCGCTGTCCACCAGTGCGCACAAGCTGAAGGGTGGAGCCCCACGGGTGGCAGGTAACCCGACTCGCTTTGATATCCTCTACGACTCTTCATGTCGTTTGGGGTATTCGAGCAACGTCTGTCCCTGGCATGCGTGGTGCAACTTGGGAGACCCCGTCACATGGTCTGAAACGTGAACACGTAACTCAAGGCGTGTTTGGCTTGAGAACATCCGGGCGAGTGATGACGGCTGGGTGTACTAACTGTATGGATTCCGGGCTCGGTGTGCAGCCGAGTCTGATGATTGTTTGAGTTTCTGCAGGTAGCCTGACCACGAAACGGTAGACGTGTAGCATCCGTGTCCGAATGACGTTTAGTGCCACTGAAATAACGAAGCCGGCTAAGTCCGGTATAGGTTTTCTTTGTGAGGACGTAGTACCGACATAATCTGGTGACGCATCGACGTCACACCCAACTAAATGAACAAATTCATTTAAACTTGAAAGTTTTGATCCAAAGTAGTAAAACTTGATGTAACTCCTTCCCTTGAACAGGATATTCAAAGTTAACAAGTTTTCAACTTATAGGTTGTTAAGGACAGAGCACTCTGTTTTCAGCTGAATCAAGGCTGAAGTTAATCAGAGGTTAGAGGTTGAGTTATTTCGAGGTTGGGGTCGTATGATACATTTCTGGAAAGCTTTGGAAGAGCTTTACAACTTTTCTGTTGAGGTCCAGAGGTGTTTCATCCCTTAACCACTCGAAAAATGCAGTAGAGTTGAAACTATCCAGAAAACAGGACAGAGTAAAGACTCTCTGTAGACTCTCTGTAAATTAAGCATAACTTCCTGCATAAAAATCCAAAAATAGAAAATGAGGTAGTTCTGGAAATCTTATGAGATGGGTTACAACGTTGTAACAGAAAGTTTTGTCAGATTAGGAACAGAAGTAACTGGGATTCTTGGATCAAATCAGTACCTAAGGCAGGGAGGTGCTGTCCATTTGTTTCCAGAAATTCTGTTAACTTTGACATTTCATAACTTTTGAATCAGGACAGATCTTAGGCCAAGCAAATACTGGATTGAAATCTATTGAAGTTAGCTTTAACTTTGATGTTGAGCTCCAGAATTAGTTTTGCTTTAACATGGCCTAAATCAGGTTGAAATGGAAACTGGTCAGGGCTGTCATGGGAACAGCAGATCAGCAGTCAAATTTGTTTAAAATTTGAACTATGTTTCCAAGTTTTATGGGTTCAATGACATGTCTTATGTTATAACTCAATGGTTTACTGTTTAAATAAATATTTGACATTTCTCAAATATATTTTTACAGATGGCCGCAGATAAACAGTTGGAGAACGGGTGGGTAGTTTCCCACTGTTCTGACCGTAGCGGCTACCTGGAAGCATTGTGGCAAATGCTCCAATATTTCTGGTACAATCAGATGCCGCAGTACTTCGCCAAGGAAGAAGGTGAAGAGGGGAGCAAGACGTGGACAATCCATGTCGAAGTCCCTGCAGGACCTACGCCACCCGGTTGGGTGCCATTCACCGTCACGGTGAGAGGAAGACAACCGGAAGGGATGTGGCAAGTGGCAGCCCGTGACACTATGTCACGTTTCTGCCAACTACACGTGCAGGCTATGGAGGGCACTCCATACGCACTCGTTCCGGTGGAGGGACGAGCTCAGCATGTGTGGGAAGAGAGGTACCTGGAGGCAACGGACCCGAGTTGCCCAAGGTACAACCCCACGGAGGCAAATCTCAGCCTCCAGATGAGGGCGGGAAACGCCGTGATGGACAGCCAAGCTGTTCATACGAGGCATCTCGCCACAAAGCTCAAGGAGAGAACAAGCCGTGGAGATCATTTCGAGAGTGCTCACAGCGCACTCCGCAATGTGCTCCTTCCGACGATCAAGCGACTGAATGAACAACACAATCAGTTGCGTCATCTGAAAAAGGCAAAGAAGAAGAGCCGTGTTGACATCGCGGCGTTGCAAGAGCTGGTGCAAACCCTAACCCAGCAGAATGAGGACCCTGCTCAAGAGCGGGACGACGCTATCGAGGAAGGACAAGGCTGGGAAGAGGACTACAACCAGGCTATGGACGAGGTGCATGCATTGCAGGACCTCGTGCCCCCGGCGTTAGGTGTACCAGTGGTCTTGGGTCTTCCAGCAATGGGAGAACCCAGAATGGGAGAAGAGGTGGTAGATCCAGAGCCACCAGCAGCGGTACCGGAGGAGGACGACCCACAGGAGGTCGAGTTCTACTCCAAGTAGGGGGTTACGGTTGCCAAGTAGAGCAGCCAGGGTAGCGTAACCCAACTTTTGTAATCGGTGACATGTCGTGTAGTCAGTAGCGTATGTATAGGTAGTGACGACATGAACACGACTTCTCGGAGACCCGAGAATAATGTATCTTGTATAAAGTTTATGCTTTATCAATATATGTGAATGTTGTGCAAATTAATCATGTGTCACTTCCATACCTACTGTTGCTTATGGAATTTTCAGTAAGACATGTGCTAATTGCTGCTGTTTTGAATTTCAGAATGACGCGTACTCGTGCCAACCCTGACGTTGGGGGTACCAGTCAAGGGGGAGAGACCTCCCAACCACCTCTCGAGGACTCCTCGGGACAACAACAGCAACAGCAGCAACAGCAAACACCGCCACCGCCACTGCCAACGGTTACATTGGCCGACATCGTCGCGGCAATGGCTGGCTCGCATCAGCAGCACACGGAGTTGCTGCAGACTCTTATCGCCAATACATCTTGCCCAGAAAGACGTCAAGATCGTGAGGAGCGCCAACAGAGCTCCTAGTCCGACTTCCTGGCAACTCATCCCCCGGTATTTTCAAGGGCGGATGAACCACTTGACGCGGACAACTGGCTCCGCGCCATAGAGAGGAAGTTCGGGCTGCTCCAAATCAGCGAGCAGCGCAAGACTCAGTTCACGGTCCAGCAGCTCCAAGGATCCACGAGCGCGTGGTGGGCCAACTTCTGTGCTTCACAACCCACCAACCGAGTGATGACCTGGACGGAGTTCCGGACGGCCTTCAGGGCCTATCATATACCGCCAGGTCTGATGAAGAGGAAGACGCAGGAGTTCTTAGACCTGCAACAAGGGAGCCGGAACGCGCTGGAATACTCCAGGGTGTTTAACGATCTCGCGCTATATGCGTCGTATCATGCTGATACCGACGAGAAGCGGCGAGACCATTTTTACCAGGGGCTTAACCCGCTCCTGAAGGACAAATTGGCGATGTTCAATCGCGGCAGCCTCAACGACATCATTGATGCTGCGATTGTTCAGGAGGACTCCGGCAAGGAGTTAGCGGCGGCGGAGAGAAAGCGAAGCGCGCCGCAGAGCAGTGGAGAAGGAGGCGGTCCTTCTCAGAAGTTTCAGATGGTGAATCGCCCACCATCAGGTCCACGCTGGCAACCACCACAGCGGTCGATGCCGTTCCGCAGTCGGCCGTACTCTTCACCGGCATTCCGGACGGCACTGCCAGCACCACCGCAACCACAACAGCAGCAGCGGGCGATGCCGCGTGCGTTTGCACCTCAGCAACGTATGCCGGGCTTTCGTCCACCGAGCACTCCACCAGCAGCGGCCACATGTTACAAGTGTGGTCGTCCAGGACACTTCGCGAGCAGTTGCCCAGAGAGGCAAGGCGGCGGAGTGGCACCACAGTTTCCAGGGAGGAATCAACCCCGGAACCCTACTAATGCGCGGCGGGCAAACCCTAGGCCCGGCACCATCCACCAACTCGCCATTGAGGACGTGCCGGAGGGAGAGCCAATCCTTGCGGGTATGTTCCAACTCCACCAGCATCCCGCTATAGTACTATTTGATTCAGGCGTCACGCATAATTTTATTAGCCAAGCTTTCATTGCTAAACACAGCTTGCCAATACTACCCACCGATAGTCCATATTTAATTTGTTCACCGGGTGGGAAGATTTCAGCAAGCGTAATGGTTTCCAAAGCACCATTATGCTTAACAGGTAGAGTGTACCCCACGTCTCTCATTATCTTAGAGGGACAGAAGGTCGATGTCATTCTAGGGATGTCGTGGTTAACCCGCCACGGCGCTGTTTTAGACACCGTCCTTCGAGTTGTGCACTTAAACTCAGAAGTGCACGGTTCTCACTCATTATTTCTGGACAGTCCAGAAATAAAACTTCCAAGTGTCTATCAAGCCACAACCATCAGATTGGAGGATATTCAAGTGGTCCGAGAGTTCCCTGACGTATTCCCTGATGATTTGCCGGGGATGCCACCCGATAGAGAGGTGGAGTTCAAGATTGAACTGGCACCGGGAACCATGCCAATATCCCGAAGGCCGTACAAGATGGCGCCTAAGGAGTTGGCTGAACTGAAGACTCAGCTCACGGACCTTCTGGAGAAGGGTTTTATTAGGCCGAGCTCCTCACCATGGGGATGTTCGTCATTGTTTTTGAAGAAGAAGGATGAGACGTTACGGCTTTGCGTGGACTATCGTCCATTAAATGCCGTAACCATCAAGAACAAGTACCCGTTGCCACGGATCGACATGTTGTTTGATCAGTTGGTCGAAGCAAAGATCTTTTCCAAGATGGATTTAAGATCCGGGTACCATCAGATTAAGATAAGGGCGGAGGACATTCCAAAGACGGCTTTCTCGACGAGGTACGGACTTTATGAGTACCTGGTCATGTCCTTCGGCCTCACCAATGCTCCAGCTCACTTCATGTACTTGATGAACTCGGTATTCATGCCGGAGCTGGACAAGTTTGTCGTGGTCTTCATCGACGACATTCTGGTATATTCCAAGTCGGAGGAAGATCACAAGAAACATCTGCGTATAGTCTTGCAACGGCTGCGGGACCATAAGTTATACGCAAAATTCAGCAAATTCGAGTTTTGGATATCGCAAGTGCCTTTCCTCGGGCATATCATCTCAGCGGAGGGTATCGCTGTGGACCCGAGCAAAATGACTCAAGTGCTGAATTGGAAATCCCGAGAACTGTTCACGAGGTACGGAGTTTCCTCGGACTCGCGGGATATTATCGGAGGTTCATTCCGAACTTCTCGAAGGTTGCCAAGCCAATGACCGAGCTGCTGAAGAAGGCTACCAAATATGTTTGGAGTCCAGCATGTGAAGCAGCATTCAAGGCTTTAGTCAAGCACCTGACATCAGCACCGGTTTTGGCGCAGCCAGACACAACAAAACCGTTCGATGTGTACTGCGATGCATCCGGCATTGGGCTCGGATGTGTGCTGATGCAAGACCGAAGAGTGGTCGCGTATGGATCACGGCGGCTTAGGAACCATGAGCAGAATTATCCAACTCACGACTTGGAGCTTGCTGCCGTGGTACTCGCACTCAAAATGTGGAGGCACTACCTACTCGGTAACCTCGTACATTTATATACCGACCACAAAAGCCTCAAGTACATATTCACTCAGAAGGAGCTGAACATGAGGCAACGAAGATGGTTAGAACTGATAAAGGATTACGAGATAGAGATCCATTATCATCCGGGCAAGGCAAACGTTGTGGCAGATGCGCTGAGCCGCAAGTCACACGTCAATACTCTGACCATCGCACCGTTGGAAGAGAGCGAACCACCACTACATGTGATTCCACACGGAGCTCTCTACAACCTAGCTTTGATCCCCACCATCCGTGAAGAGATAGCGGCAGCCCAGAAGAATGACAAGGGCATGTCACTTTTACGGAGACGTGTAGACAGTGGGGAGCTGAATTGTTTCCGGAAAGACGGAGACGGCGTCTTATGGTTCAAGGACCGGATCATCGTACCCCAAAACCCGGAACTACGAAAGAAGATCTTTGATGAGGCTCACTTATCAAAGTTCTCTATTCACCCCGGCAGCAACAAAATGTATCAAGAACTCAGAAGCAAGTTTTGGTGGACACGGATGAGGCGTGAGACTGTAAAATACGTGTCCGAGTGTGATACATGTCAAAGGGTGAAGGCAGACCACATGCGGAAACCGGGACTGCTACAACCACTGGGCGTTCCTGCCTGGAAGTGGGAGGACGTGAGCATGGATTTCATCGTCGGTTTACCCACCACCTTGCAGAAACATGATTCTGTGTGGGTGATCGTCGATCGGCTCACCAAAGTTGCCCATTTCATCCCGGTCAACACCAACTACAATGCCAAGAAGTACGCTGAACTGTACATCTCACGGATCCTATGCTTGTACGGCGTACCCCGTACCATCATATCGGATCGGGGCACTTTATTTGTGTCCCGTTTTTTGGAGCAGCTACACGCTGCCTTGGGGACGAAGCTGATCCGTAGTTCAGCATACCACCCGCAGACGGACGGGCAAACCGAGCGGGTAAATCAGATCCTAGAGGACATGCTACGAGCTTGTGCTATCAACCACGGCAAGAATTGGGATGATCACTTGCCGTTAGCCGAGTTCTCGTACAATAATGGGTACCAAGCCAGCATCAAGATGGCACCTTATGAGGCGCTATACGGGCGGAAATGCCGCACACCGTTGAACTGGTGTGAGTCTGGCGAAAGGGTTACCTTCGGGATTGACCTTGTCAACAACGCGGAAGAAAAGGTTCGACTAATTCAAGCAAACCTAAAAGCCGCTCAATCCCGTCAGAAACAATATGCGGACCGGAGAAGGCGCCCATTACAATTCGAAGTTGGAGATCACGTATACCTACGGGTGTCTCCAATGAAGGGCGTAAACAGATTTAGGGTGAGAGGAAAGTTAGCACCCCGATTCATCGGTCCATTCCAGATTACCGAAAGATGTGGATCGGTGGCATACCGGCTGAAATTACCAGAAGCACTTTCCGGTGTGCACGACGTCTTTCACATTTCCCAGCTGAGGAAGTGTCTCAAGCTATCAACTACCATTCAGCTGGAAGACATTGAAGAACTGCAACCGGATCTCACCTATCGGGAGGAACCGGTGCAGCTTATTGATGAAAAGGCCCGAACCACACGCAACCGGACGTTGTGGTTCTACAAGGTTCTATGGAGTAATCACTCCATGGACGAAGCGACATGGGAGAGCGAAGAGTTCCTTCGCACTAACTACCCCGACTTTTTCACGTCGCATATTCGGTAATTTTCCACCGTCCTCTCTCTCATTTTTACCTTATAATCTCGGGACGAGATTCTTTTAAGGGGGGGAGGAATGTAAGGGCCTCTGTTCTTGACACACATTGGCAGTGTTCATCACCACACCACACACCTCATTTGAGGTAGGATGATGAACACAAATGAAGAGCAAGTAACAATTATCAACATGCTCATTAGAGAACAAACTCACACATTGCAAAAGTGGTATTTCCCACATATGATATAGTTGGGCTGGACCTAGGAAAACTCCTACACTTTACTAAGGATGTCCATGCCAAGTTTCACCCAAATTCAAAACCTTTTTGAGGTCATTTTGGGTATAGTTAGGAAGAGGGCAGTTTGAAACCTTATTCAAATTCAAACTGTTTTTATCCCATGAATTTAAAAGTGGGAGGCATATTCTTACTCAGCACATTTTTGTGAGCTCACACACCAATTTTCACTCCATTTGGAGTTGATCTTGACATGAGCTAAGTGGGACGAAGTCAAACTTTATTTGAATTCAAAACTGAACTTGTGCTGGAATTCACTCAAACCAAACCCAATTTGAATCCTATTCAATTCGAATGGCTCAAGGGTGAATAATTTGAATGACCAGGGGTATTATGGGGTTCACTGTTCACTACAGTGATTAGGAGTAAATTTCAGAGGTTAAAACCCCGGGTGGGACCCACATGTCATAGTGGGAAGAAGGAGAAACTTGCAACCAAAGTCAGAGTCCCAGTGGGAAATTCCACCGAGCAGCTGTCGACTGTGCCACCGAGCAGCTACCGGCGCCACCAGCTGCTTCCCTCTCCGCGCGCTGGCGCCCAGGGCGGCTTGCTCGCGCCCCCATGCGACCGGCACCGCCTCCACTGAGCAGGAGTCGGCCGGCTTTATCTTCTCGCGGGCAGACCCGAGCAGCGGCATTGCCTCTCGCCGCCGCTCTCTGCTCAATCGGGAAAATCAGCAAAACCATCTCCTCCTTCGTCCTTGAGCTGCTAGACAGCCACCTGAGGTCGCACTTCACCTTCCCAACGCCAGAAACCCCGAGTTCCGACCTCCTTTGCCCAAGAGCGATCGCCACCACGGCGACCTAGCCTCAGCCGAGAGTCGGGCGCCCGTGGACAGCGTTCCACAGGCATATACACGGTCCAGCAAGAGAGGCAACAGGAGCGCGCGACCACCGTGCTGCTCTCCTCCAAGTTTGGAAGCCAACCGTGAAGAATCCGCAGAGAATTTCCAGTTTTTGCTCCGGCGACCGTAAACCGAGCTTCCGTTACGGTTTCTTTAAATTCTCGCTCTATGATCTTTCGGAGGTCATAAAATCTTGCACATAGACGCTGGACTAGCCGGCGATCAAGTTCTTTTCTGCATCCGTGGCGTGAAACTGTCTAGGAGTAACGAATTTCGAGCTCGATCAAGGGCGGTCATGGCGGACACGATCGGTCACACGGTGCCGATCGACTTGCCGCCGTCCCTGAACCCTTTTGACACCTTGTCGAGCTTCCTAGAGGTACACTGATGCTGTAGGACCGTTTGTTCGAGGTGTTGGCGGGTTTAGAAACCACGGTCGACGGTGCCGAACCTCAACCGAGGCCGCGGCACGTCGCCGTTCTATTTCCGGTCACCCCCAGCCCGACCTGACACCACCGACGTGTTCCTCGACGTCGACAACCCCCTGGCGGCGAGTTTCAGACCATGGGAGGTCCGGCAGCGGCGAGCCGGCGAGTCCCGAGTCTGCTCCGGCGAGGTCGGCGGCGCGGGCGCGAGAGAACGGCGGGAGGAAGACGAAGCCGGCTGGCCCACGTGTCAGCGGCTGAAGAATTTAAATCGGGATCGGGTGTGGCCGGGGATCGACTGTGCTGGCACGCAAATACCCTGTGAGCTCCGGTGTGCCGGACACCTCCGCGCTCGACTCGTGTCCCCGCGGGCCCCGAGAGTTTAAACTTTTCCCCGATTTTCAGAATTCTTCCAAAACTTCAAATCCTCATAACTTTGGCTAGAAATCTCCAAATTGAGTGAACCAAATTTTGCTGGATTCAGATCTCTGAGTACTTTCCAGCAAATCAAGTTTCACTTCATGAAATTCCTTAATTCTCCAGAATTAAATCCTCAAAATTTAAATTCTTAGGAATTTTAACTGGAGAATCCTTTGGGGGAAAATCCTGAAATTTTGCTGGGATGTTCACCAAAATATCCCTGAACTACCATAAAAATTTCAGATCCATTTGAGCTCATTTGATCCACCTACTGGTGTGATTAGTGAAACTGTTCCAGAGAAAATAGAAAATGTTCAGAAACATTTTCAGAATTTTCTCTGAAATTGTTTAGCTCATATCTTTAGTTAGGAACTTCCAAATTAAGTGCGACCAATTCCATTAGAACCCTCTGAAAATCTAGTTTTCAGAAAATCATAGTTTGCTTCATGAAAATTCCTAGAACACCCTAAGAGTTCCAATTAAGGTCTAGGACATAATTAATTGTGGAGGGCTAAAATGAGCTTTGCTGCAACTAAAACTTGACCAAGTCTCTGTTTAGGTTGTAACCAAGCCACAGTAAAAGTTTCACAGTCATTAGGTCTGTCTAGCAAAGGTTATAGGCTTCACAAGTTCAAAACTTAATACAAACACATTTAAATTGATACATATGTTTCTTATATCATGTAGTCGCTAAGGTCGAGGAGGAACTCGAAGTCCTAGACTTTGTTACTCCGGAGGATCAGCTAGCCTACGACCAAGAGCAGCAAGGCAAGCTCCGGTTTGCATTAACCTTTTTACAAATTTTTATTGTTTTGAGCACATACTTGTTTCCTTTATTCTGTGCATTAGAGTCTTGTTTGGAAGCCCCACTGCATAGCCAAGAGAACCATGGGTTGGGTTTAGGATTGCAAACCCCGTTAGCTACTGCATTGCTAGGATAGAGTAGGATTCGGTACAAGTCGAATAGTTGGAACTACTCGCGAGAATAGGCTAGAGGTACATTGCTCGGGTAGAGATAGCACATGATACACATGGCAAGAAAAAGAGACCGAGCGGAGAGTAAGGGCAGTAGGACTTTGGGGCCTGCGTGCTGTAGCTCCGCTTGTGTCGATTGAGGACCGAGCCGTGTGCGGGCCTGTTGAACAAGCTAGAACAGTACCGAAGACCTACCGGCTATATGGGAACCGGGAAACTGATGTAACTCGGGTAGCTGGGTATTGAGGCATTGCCCGTCGTTCAGAGGGTAGGTTGAGAGCTCGAGGTGTAAATCGGCTGGCGGCACAGAGATGCGCGTGCAGAGACCACTTGCTCGGGACGATGGGACCGATTCAATATTTGGCTGACGGGTGAAAGGTAGTTGCGTACGGCGTCCGTGATGGTTGTTGTAGGCAACATCGAGTACGGGCGTACGTGACGGGTTGTTCGGGTAACCCTGCAGGTGTAAATCGATTATAATCGCCGTCCCTCGCGGTCAGTGAGTACCACTTGTTCACTGTACCGTGACGTTGAAAGAATAGGCTAGTTACATGTTAAAATGCTGCTGATTGAAAGATGGACTTTGCTTGTTAATGGTTTGTGTAGTTTAGAGCTAATTAAAGTTCTTTTCAACTTTGGGCAAAGTACATGAGAGAAATGCATTTCTTGTTTGATTGCGGCTCTCTCATGTGCCTTCGCGTAAGGTTCTCCACAACCTGCTGCTAAAACTTGAAAGTAAGGTTCCACTAATTAGGCGAGTCCTTTGCAAATGATTTTTCCTCATGTACCCATCACCCCTCATGTAGAAGTTCCATGTTTAGGTGAGACGGGTCAGACTTGCTGAGCCTTCGTGCTCACTGCTTGTGTTTGAAACTTTTGCAGGGTTCTATGAGGAAGGGACTCCCGAAGAGGAGACGGAACCCCAGGAGGGGAACCCCGTCGAGTGGGAGTCGTGCACGCCGCAGAGTTAGTGTGTGTGTGTGCTAGCAAGGGTACGTTCAAGGGCTGAACGTGCAGTTGATGCTTAGTCTACGCCCGCGAGTGTAGACTGAACTTATTTTGATATAAACATGTTCATAACTTGTTTATGTAATAAAATTTTGCTTCCGCTTTGTACCTTTGACGTGTGTTATACGGTGCTGTGTAACGCAGCACCCCTCAGCGTGATCCTGGCTCGACAGGAGCAATTGGGGTCGTGTCAATTCCACCACGTGACAACCCTAGCCGCCACCTCTCATAGGCCTCGTCTCGAGACCCCTGCCGGGCACGAGGTGCTTGCACACCTACGCATGGCATTCCTTCCCCCTACGTGTGGACTCCGTGGAGACGTTGCTGCTGCTGCGCTGATCAGCTACGATAACGTGGGGATGTTGCTGGGATGGCCGCAAGGAGACAAGAGACAATCATGATCGACTACTTCCTCTACACCAACGCGCGTCTGCTCGAATCTTCCGCTGCGCTGCATGTCTAGTGGTAAAGATCTATGACCTCTTTACTCGCATGTATCCTGGATGATGAAGTAGAGTAAAAGCTAGAGTAGCATATCTCATATTTCACTACACTTATGTACGCACCCAAGGGTCAAGACAAGGACAATCTACGAATGCACTCAAATATCAAAGACAAAGATACCATTGATACCACTAGATTAGAATGTCATTAGGAGATAAATGGAAAACTGTATTTAGAACTAAGTTTAGATTTTATGAGTTTGTATTTAAAACATTATACCATGTTGTCCCAACTTGATTATGTGCTACTGATTTAAACTCTAAAGATGCTTTTAAAAATTTTAGAGAAGAAAGAACTTGGAATAAATATGTACTGCAGAAGAGTCCCATTTATCTTGCAAATAAATTGCTTATTAAACCTAGCTCCATTTAATTTTTGATTTTACAGAAAGCACATTGACGGGGTTCTTGGCTCTAACCCCCACGGGAGAAGCAGGAAGACATCCCACGAAGGACGACAAAGGAGAAGGCCCAGGGCCAAGCTCAGGATAAGGCGGAGCGAATAGAACAGGAAGCTCGGGACCGACCCTTGGGCGGGTCAAGAGACCCGCCCCCAGGGCGTAGATGAAGGAGAGACCTTGAAAGGAAAGCCCAAGCTTGACCTCAGGTAGGAGAAAAGCATGTGGCCTTCAATGCGGAGCAGATGCTGCCCCAGCCAAGTGGGAGGACACTCGAATGTCTCCCCTGGCCACGACATTGAGTGCCTGTCTCCTCCGACGGAACCGAAGAGGAGTGGAGCGTGGGGCGCGTGTGTGCCATGGTATGGGCTGTCCCGACAACGGGACAGGAGCAGGCGTAGTTGCAGTCTACGAATAAGGCGACTCCATCGACTGCTTTGTCTGGTGTATGACAGGACAAGCCGTCTTTGCCCCCACGACTTGCTTCTCCTCAGTGATACAGAGGGTCATGAGAGAGGGAAAGAGAGAGAGTGTAAATAGAGATGCCTGTCAACATGAAGGGGACAGACTCTCGCACTTGTAAGAACCACCCCCATTCTTGAGTAAGAACAAGCGAGACACCCTGGTTGGATGTGGGGCACCTTTCCCGAACCAGGATAAATCCATTGTGTTCTTAGTTAGGCCACCATAAGGAAAAACACGCGACACATTCGATTACTAGTCAGAAATCTGAACACCGGCAGTTGGCACACCAGGTAGGGGATTGCCTCGCATACCATTTCTCCACCTTGGCTTCTCCACGATTGACTCCCGCACCCGGTGCGACAATGTCCTTCGGCGACTTCGAGTTCACCACCACCGTAGGCGGTGAGGAGGGACCCTGCTTCGCTCTCACCCACATGGCCCTCCGCTTCGAAAGCCTGGACTTCTTCACCAGTAGCTTCGGCACCATCTAGATCTCCATCGACTCAGGTGTCGCATACAACGCTCCGGCATCAGTCTTCGGGGGACCCCAATCCAGCGCAAGTCCACGAGGCGACCCCGATCCATCAGAGGCACGGCACCACGAGCTGGCCGACCAGATCGCAGAGCGACACGCCTCCTCAAGGACCCACCAGGCGTGGCCCGGTCCTAGCTCAGGTTCAATTGCGGCACGTCTCCGTGCCAGACAGGTCCAAGCCAATATCGTCAACGACAGCCAGCCCCCGCACTTCCAAAGGGCCAGCCAAAACATGGTGGCCGCTGCCTCCATACTGCATGGCATGCCGGAGCCTACCAACCCCGAAGTCTGGAAGTCTCACCAGGACCTTCAAGCGCTCTTGTCCTCAGCTGCCGCCCAGGAGGCCAAAAATTTCCTCGCCCGAGCCCGAGGCTCCATAGCCCCTAGCCAAAGCCGGAGGCTCGGTAGGCGCGGAACGAACCACACCGAAGCCCACATGCCAAGCCAAGCAATTCGACCTGAAAGGACTGGGTCATCAACCCCCTCGTGCAACTCTCAGTACACAAGCGCGTGGGGGGGGGGGGCGCGACCTCCGCCAGACTCTTGAAGCCAGGCGGCGAACCCAGGAGCACCCTACGGACTCACCCTCAGCCTCTAGGCCTCGATGGACCCGCTGGGAAAGCTACCCCGAAAATGAAAGAGGATGAATCCCGAGTCCCGGCCCCTCATGCCCCAAAGCCTTCGGAAATAGGATACGCAGTGGCCCCTTTCCTCAAAGGTTCCGGTCCCTAACTAACATTGGGAAGTACAATGGGGAGACCAACCCTGGCGTGTGGCTGGAGGACTACAGCCTCGCCTGCCAAGCTAGCAGAGCGGAGGATGACGACATAATCATCCAATACCTCCCCATCTACCTAGCCAAGACAGCACGTGTGTGGCTTGAATACCTTCCCCCCAACAGCATCCAAAACTATGCCGAGCTCAGAGAAATATTCTTCGGCAACTTCTAGGGAACCTACGCGCATCCTGGCAACTTTTGGGACCTCAAGGGTTGCCGACACAGGCCGGACGAGACCCTGCAGCAATACAACCGGCGCTTCTCGAAAAATTGCAACGAGCTCTCCAATGTCGTCGACGCCGACGTCGTCACGACCTTCCTATCAGGGATGACCTGCAAGTTCCTCGTACACAAGCTTGGCTGCGTCAAGCCAAGAAGCACGAGGGACCTCCTCAACATCGCCACAAACCATGCCTCCAGCGTGGAGGCGGTCAGGGCCATGTTCGACAAGCGAAAGCCAAAGATCCCCGACGTGGGGAGCAAAGAGCCACCCCACAAGGGCGACAAGAGGAGAATAACGAATGACGACAGGCGCCCATACCCGACCAACAGAGGTTCGGACCTCATCGCGGCTGTTGAACGCCACGAAGGCAAGAGACCAGACACGGGGTAGAGCGACTACTTCGAGAAACACCTCAAGAAGCCGTGTACTAACCATGCCTACCAGGTAAGTGAAAGTTGCCTAGAGGGGGTGAATAGGCTAATAAAACCTGAAACTACTGAAAACGGCCGGATTAAACCTGAAGGGTCGGACTAGTCCGGTATAGGTATAGAAATTAGGTAAAGGTTGTGTTTTTATGGATTTCTTTCCAAGTTTGTTCAAGTGGAAGATACGTGGGTTATCTAACAATCTAATCAACTAGTTTACAAAAGAGAAACTGATTGGATTGCAAGATTCACAACTATAAGGCAATTAACAAGTTTTGAGCGAAATAAATCGTAACAAGCAATTCTAGTGATTAAGGGATAAAGTAAAGGAATCAAGAGACTCAATTTATCCTAGGATTCGATTCCACACAGGAATCTACATCCCCGTTGAGGAGTCCACAAAGGATCGGGTCTCTTCCGACCCTACCCTCACCGAGCGATCACCAAGATCAAGCCCGGGTTCTACACTATCAATCAAAGGGTGAATACAAGATTCTAGGGGATACTCACAACTTGAGGCTCCCTAGAACAACCTAGCAGTTCTAGGAAACAAAATACAACAGCCACGAAGTCAAATGAATAATTAGAGTGCAAGAGACTAAAATCGAGAGCTCAAACGTTGATCACCGCGTCTCTCCTCTCACAAATCCCCAAACCCCTCAAGATCCAATCTTAGGGGTCAAGAAAGTGAGGAAAGAGGCTTAGAAGAGCTCAAGGAAAGAGTTTTTGGCGCTAGGGATGCAGAGAGATCCATTTGAAGCCGGGGGTACTTTTTATAGGGATCCCGACATCCAACCGTTACACCTACTAAAGTACAGACTAGTCTGGGCAGAACCTCGGACTAGTCCGGCCTTGGGGGGACCACCTACGGCACCAAGGCTAACAACTAAAGTCCCTTCCACCTTTGAATTCAAACGGTCATTAAACTCCGAACTAGTCCGTTGAAGAACGGACTAGTCTGATCCCACACAGGAGCCTTTGCTCCGGATGAGAACGGACTAGTCTGGCTAGTAGCGAACTAGTTCGGCCTTACCAGACTTAGTCCCAAAACTCTCTATTCTCACATTACGGACTAGTCTGGCCATGTCCAGACTAGTCCGAGCTCACACACGAACAATTGTATTGTTCTAAACGACTAGTCTGAAGAACCGGACTAGTCCGGCCAGCTGAGCGGACGAGTCCGGCCTTCTGGGACTTAACCCAGTGGCCGCACTCACCTCACACAACTTGACTAGTCTGTCCACAACGGACTAGTCCGAGGTCACTCAGAGGGATTTCCTCTGGACCGAAGCGGCTTAGTCCAAACAGGCGAACTAGTCCGGCCCCATCGGTGGACTAGTTTGGCCTTCCTGGACTTGGTCTCAGGAAGGCTCAGACTTAAACAAGAACAGACTAGTCCGGCATAAGACGGAGAAGTCCAAACTCACTCAAAGACATTTAATCCGGTCCAAAACGGAATAGTCCGGTTGGATCGGACTAGCCCGGTCCCAAGTACGGACAAGTCCGGTCTACATTCTAAGCTATGCCTAGGACTATTTCCTCACCAAAATTCTAACTAAAAGTTTGAGCTCTCTAATGATTCTCAAGCACTCTAAAAGAGAAGACCCTCTACACAACTAGAAAATGTGAAACTCAAGAATAAAATCCTATTTTCCACTCTTGCATGTCTTCTTCTTTTTCTTTTTGCTTTTTGAGGGACTCCACATTCATTCTCATCTCAAAGACCTGTGATCATACTCATTAAAGCTCATTATTATCTTAATTGTCATCATCAATCATCCAAAACCCATGGGGATTACCTAGATGCACTTTAAATCTCCCCCTTTTTGGTGATTAATGACAACACATTAAGACTCTCGATGAATGGATATAAGAGTTTGTTTTCATAATACATATATGTATGATGTACTCCCCCTAAATATGTGCATAAGAGTATATCAACAAAAATATGCACATGAATGAATTCTATGGGGATTTCATACACACATTTGTTATGGTGGGGTGCCTAAGTGCGATGTGATAAAAAGAGTGTAAAATGCATCGAAGGGAACATAAATGATATCAATTAACAAGATCATCTTAACATAACATAGTATGAAGGCATAATGAGACATAATGTGGCATAGACATTACAAAGCAAGACAGGTATTTAAAAAAGCTCTACTCACCCTATTTCTCTTCCCCTTTGGCATTAAAGCACCAAAAAGGAAAAGAAAAGAGAGAAGGGCCTAATCGCTATCGTCTTCATCTTGATCTTTGCGTTGTTCGCTTTAAGTCTCTTCATCTTCATCGCCATCCACATTTTGAGCGTGGGAAGTAGGAGGAGCAGCAGAGGAGGAACCACCTTCATCAAAGAAGGCAAGCCCATCCTCGGTGAGAGTGGGAAACTCGGTTACTCCTTCATCTTCCAATGACGGTGGAGACATAGGTATCTCCATCTTGTCGCACATTTCTTTGAGGTACTTCTCTTGGCGTTGCTTCATCCTTTGTGTGTGAACTTCCACCTTCGGGCATGAAGAGAAAATCGCCTTGAAGATTTTGAGTAGCCCACTAGAGGAGCCACTCGACGACCGAGGAGCAGACGACCCGGCTGAGGTTTCTGGCCATCCCAATTTACACGTACCTGGGAAAGCCAGCTTATGAGAAGTTTCTGGCCATCCAAAATTACACGTACCTCAAGTTGAAGATGCCCGGCCCTAGAGGAATCATCACAATGGGGGCAAAGTTCTTGCATACCCAGCTGTGCGAGCAACTTGGTTGTGAGCAGGCCGTAGCGGCGGCCGCAGCATCATCGCTCAGCTTGACTCATCGAGCAATGACAATAACTTCTCCCAACCAACCTTCAATCGGTTCCGTAGAGACATGAAAATGGTCGACAATCACCCCGGGGGATCGGCAAGGGCGCCATGTACGACATCCGCATCGCCCGAAAACTAAATAGGGGTGCCGCTCATCTCAGAAGCATACCCTATGACACGACCCCTTCGGCCTTGTCGAGCCAGGATCACGCTGAGGGGTGCTGCATTGCACAGCACCGGATAACACACATCAAAGGTACAAAGCGGAAGCAAAGTTTTATTACATAAACCAGTGTATGAACATTTTTACAATAAAAGATGTTCAGTCTACACTCACGGGCGTAGACTATGCATCGAGTTCACGTTCAGCCTGTGAACGTGTCCCCGCTAGCACGCACGCATACTAACGCGGCAGCATGCACGACTCCCACTCGACGGAGTTGCCCTCCTGGTGTTCTGCCTCCTCCTCAGGAGTCCCTCCCTCATAGAACCCTGCAAAAGCTTCAAACACAAGCAGTGAGCACGGAGGCTGAGCAAGTCTGACCCGTCTCTCCTAAAACATGAAACTTCTACATGAGGGGCGATAGGTACATGAGGGAAAATAAGTTGCAAAGGACTCGCCTATTTAGTGGAACCTTACTTTCAAGTTTTAGCAGCAGGTTGTGGAGAACCTTACGCTAAGGCACATGAGAGAGCCGCAATCAAACAAGAAACACATTTCTCTCATGTACTTTGCCCAATCATTAACAATCAAAGTCCATCTTTCAATCAGCAACATTTTAACATGGAACTAGCCTGTTCTTTCTACGTCACGGTACAGTGAACAAGTGGTACTCACTGACCGCAAGGGACGGCAATTATAATCAATTTACACGTGCAGGGTTACCCGAATAACCCGTCACGTACGCCCGTACTCGATGTTGCCTACAGCAACCATCACAGACGCCGTACGCAACCACCTTTCACCCGTTAGCCAAATGTTGAACCGGTCCAATCGTCTCGAGAAAGAGGTCTCTGCACGCACATCACAGTGCTGCCAGCCGATTTACACCTCGAGCTCTCAACCTACCCTCTGAACGACCAGCTATGCCTCAACATCCAGCTACCCGAGTTACATCGGTTTCCCGGTTCCCATATAGCCGGTAGGTCTTCGGTACTGTTCTAGCTTGTTCAACAGGCCCGCACACGGCTCGGTCCTCAATCGACACAAGCTGAGCTATAGCACCCAGGTCCCAAAGTCCTGCTGCCCTTACTCTCCGATCGGTCTCATTTTCTTGCCATGTGTTTCATTTGCTATCTCTACCCGAGTCGAGTGCCCCTAGCCTATCCTCGCGAGTAGTTCCAACTACTCAACTTGTACCGAATCCTACATTATCTTAGCATTGCAGTAGCTAACGGGGTTTTCAATCCTAATCCCAACCCATGGTTTTCTTGGCTATGCATTTGGCTTTCAAACAAGACTCTAATGCAAGAATTAATGGTACACAAAGTTCTCAAAACAATAAAAGTTTGTAAATAGGTTAATGCAAACAGGAGCTTGCCTTGCTGCTCTTGGTCGTAGGCTAGCTGCTCTTCCGGAGTAACGAAGTCTAAGACTTCGGGTTCCTTCTCGATCTTAGCGACTGCATATGAGAAATATGAATATGTATCAATTCATATGCATTTCAATTGAATTTAAACTTGTGAAGACTATAAGTCTCACTAGACAGACTAAATGACCCTGACATTTTTACTGTGGCTTGGTTACAACCTAAACAGAGACTTGGCCAAGTTTTAATTTCAGCAAAGCTCATTTGAGCCCTCCACAAATAATTATGTACTTGAACTTAATTGGAGCTCTTAGGGTTTTTCTAGGAATTTTCATGGAGCAAGCCATGACTTTCTGGAAACTAGATTTTCATAGGGTTCTAATGGAGTTGGTCTCACTTAATTTGAAGGTTCCTAGCTACAGATATGAGCTAAAGAATTTCAGAGAAATTCTGAAAATGTTTCTGGACATTTTCTATTTTCTCTGGAACAGTTTTGTTAATCACAACATTAGGTGGATCAAATGAGCTCAAATAGATCTGAAATTTTTATGGTAGCTCAGGGATATTTTGGTGAACATCCCACCAGAATTTCAGAATTTTCCTCCAAAGGGTTCTCCAGTTAAAATTCTGAACAGTTTAAACTTTGAAGAATTAATTCTGGAGAAATAAGGATTTTCATTAAGTGATGATTTGCTGGAAAGTACTCAGAGAGCTGAATCCAACAAATTTTGGTTCACTTGATTTGGAGTTTCCTAGCCAAAGTTATGAGGATTTGAAGTTTGAATGGAATCTGAAAATCGGGAAAAGTTCAAATCTATCGGTGGGTCCACGGTTACACTTGTTGAGCGCTGGAGCGATGGCACACCGGGCCACAGGTTTTATTCCCGTGCTGCCACAGTCGATCCATGCCCACAGAAGATCAGACAGCCCGGGTTCCTCCCACTGACAACGGGCCCGGCTCGGTCGTCTTCCACCTCGCGCCTCCCGCGCGGTAGCGCCGCCGGGGTCGCCGGAGCGTCGCTGAACTCGCTCGTCCGGTCAGCTCCCGAGCTCCAACTCTCTGCTTGCCCCTAATTTTGTGTGCTGAACACGTTGGGAGGGTTTCCCCTCGTCGACATTGCCTCTAACCGAGCCCGCGACGGCACAGCAGCTCGGGAAGAGTCCGGTGACGTTGTCCCAGCGTACTAGCCTGCCAAACGCCTGGCGAAGCGGCTCTACAGCACCAGTGGTGGCTCGCGAAGCTCGGCATGGCGATGGAAAGGCTAGGGGAGGGTCCCAAAGTGGGTCTCACCGTGTGCCCGAAGCTGCCCGCAGGATCCGCCGTCGGCAAGCTTTGAAACATGCCGGGTACAGGGGTTCTCAAGCTAAAGGTTGCGAAGGCAACTTGTGCGCCATCAAGTCTAGTCTGTGTAGGAACGGATTGAGACTCTCTAACCCTTTCTGAGTGCGAATTTGGCAGAACCGCACCCGAAGGTCGGTCTGTACCGAGAAAAAGGAAAACTGGAAATTCATCGCCGGCGATCAAGCGCTCGGGTTGTGGCTCGGCAGTGAGCATCGCCGGCCCCTAACGCGTCCAGAGACGCCTTAGCTCGGGCGTGACAATCTCCCGGTTGGGCTGTCCACGGGAGCCTGAGATGCGGTGGACTCAGTTCACTGAAAAGAACTCGCGGTATAGTCGAGATCATCCGAGTTAAGCTGATTTCCAGCAACGGGGAAGGAGAGTCCCTAGTACCTTGTCGTAGCTTTGGAGGGAGTGGAGAGGCGGTGATCGCGGTTCCCCGATCAGCTCCGAGTGATCGGCAGCGAGGGTGGTGTTTCTGGTGCGAGAAAGCAGAAAGTGCACGGTTCTTCATCTGATCAGGGCGGCCATGGGGATAAGTAGGCCGCGAGGCGGTTCAGCAGGTCGGGGCGGCAAGCAGCTGCTGTCCCGATCGCGCCTTCGCTGTGGCGGCTTCTGAAGCGCGCGCGAATACCCGAGCTCGATAACTTCAGTCGGTTGAACTGGTATAGAGACTGACATGTGGGTGCCACCCGTGGGTTTAACCCCTGAAATTAACTTTTCTCCACTGTTCTAAACAGTAGAGACCCAATTAACCCCAAGGATTTGAAATAGCTACCCTTGTGCCATTTGCATGGGATAGAATTCAAATTTAGTTAGGTTTGGTTAAATTTCAGCACATATTCAGTTTGGAATTTCAAATAAAGTTTGAATTTGCTAAACTTAGCTCATGTCAAGATCAACTCCAAATGGAGTGAAAATTGGTGTGTGAGCTCACAAAAATGTGCTGAGTAAGAATATGCCTCCCACTTTTGAATTCATGGGATGAAAACAGTTCGAATTTGAATTTTAGTTCAAACCACCCTCTTTCTAGCTATACCCGAAAGGACTTCAAAAAGGTTTTGAATTTGGGTGAAACTTGGCATGGACATTCCTAGCAAGGTGTAGGAGTTTTCATATGCCCAGCCCCTAGATGATGCATGTGGGGAATGCCAATTTTGCATTGTGTGAGTTTGTTCTCTAATGATCATGTTGATGGTGGTTACCTGCTCTTCAAATGTGTTCATCGACTTTCTTCAAATGAAGTGTGTGTGTGTGGTGTGATGAGCACCTTGAGTATGTTCCAAAACCTTAGGCCCTTACATTCCTCCCCCCCTTAAAAGAATCTCATCCCGAGATTATAAGGTAAAAACGAGAGGGAGGACGGTGGAAAAATTACCGTATATGCGACGTGAAAAAGTCAGGGTAGTTAGCGCGAAGAAATCCTTCGCTTTCCCATGTCACTTCGTCCATGGAGTGATTAATCCACAGAACTTTGTAGAACCACAACGTACGGTTGCATGTGGTTCAGGCCTTCTCATCAATAACCTGAATCGGTTCCTCCCGATACGTGATATCCAGTTTCAGTTCTTCTATGTCCTCCAGCTGAATGGTAGTTGATAGCTTAAGACACTTCCTCAGCTGGGAAATGTGAAAGACGTCATGCACACCAGAAAGTGCTTGTGGTAATTTCAGCCGGTATGCTACTGATCCACATCTTTCTATAATCTGAAATGGACCGATGAATCGGGGTGCCAACTTTCCTCTCTCCCTGAATCTGTTCACGCCCTTCATTGGAGACACGTGTAGGTATACGTGATCCCTGACTTCGAATTGTAATGGGTGTCTTCTCCGGTCCGCATACTGTTTCTACTAAGATTGGGCAGCTTTTAGGTTCGCTTGAATCAGCTGAACCTTTTCCTTCGCGTTGTTGACAAGGTCAATCCTGAAGGTAACCCTTTCGCCCGACTCACACCAATTCAGTGATGTGCGGCATTTTCTCCCGTATAGCGCCTCGTAAGGCGCCATCTTGATGCTGGCTTGGTATCCATTGTTGTACGAGAACTCGGCTAACGGCAAGTGATCATCCCAATTCTTGCCGTGGTTGATAGCGCAAGCTCGTAGCATGTCTTCTAGAATCTGATTTACCCGCTCGGTTTGCCCATCCTTCTGCGGGTAGTATGCTGAACTACGGATCAGCTTTGTCCCCAATGCAGCGTGTAGCTGCTCCCAAAAACAGGACACAAATAAAGTGCCCCGGTCCGATATGATGGTACGGGGTACGCCGTACAAGCATAGGATCCGTGAGATGTACAGTTCAGCATACTTCTTGGCATTGTAGTTGGTGTTGACCGGGATGAAATGGGCAACTTTGGTGAGCCGGTCGACGATCACCCACACAGAATCATGTTTCTGAAAGGTGGTGGGTAAACCGACGATGAAGTCCATGCTCACATCCTCCCACTTCCAGGCAGGAACGCCCAATGGTTGTAGCAGTCCCCCGTTTCCGCATATGATCTGCCTTCACCCTTCAACATGTATCACACTTGGGCACGTACTTTGCGACCTCCCGCTTCATCCGTGTCCACCAAAACTTGCTTCTGAGTTCTTGATACATTTTGTTGCTGCCGGGGTGAATAGAAAACTTATATAAGTGAGCCTCATCAAAGATTTTCTTCCGCAACTCCGGGTTATGGGGTACGACGATCCGGTCCTTGAACCATAGGACGCCGTCTCTGTCTTTTCAGAAACATTTCAACTCCCCACTGTCTATGCATCTCCGCGAATGTGACATGCCCTTGCCATTCTTCTGGGCTGCCGCTATCTCTTCACGGATGGTGGGGATCAAAGCTAAGTTGTAGAGAGCTCCATGTGGAATCACATGCAGTGGTGGTTCGCTCTCTTCCAACGGTGTGATGGTCAGATTGTTGACGTGTGACTTGCGACTCAGCGCATCTGCCACTACGTTTGCCTTGCCGGGGTGATAATGGATCTCTATTTTGTAATCCTTTATCAATTCTAACCATCTTCGCTGCCTCATGTTCAGCTCCTTCTGAGTGAATATGTACTTGAGGCTTTTGTGGTCGGTATATAAATGTACGAGGTTACCGAGTAGCTAGTGCCTCCACCTTTTGAGTGCGAGTACCATGGCAGCGAGCTCCAAGTCGTGAGTTGGATACTTCTGCTCATGGTTTCTAAGCTTCCATGACCCATACGCGACCACTCTTCGGTCTTGCATCAGCACACATCCGAGCCCAATGCTGGATGCATCGCAGTACACATCGAACGGTTTTGTTGTGTCTAGCTGCGCCAAAACCAGTGCTGATGTTAGGTGCTTGACTAAAGCCTTGAATGCTGCTTCACATGCTGGACTCCAAACATATTTGGTAGCCTTCTTCAGCAGCTCCGTCATAGGCTTGGCAATCTTCGAGAAGTTCGGAATGAACCTCCGATAATATCCCGCGAGTCCGAGGAAACTCCGTACCTCATGAACAGTTCTCGGGGATTTCCAATTCAGCACTTGTGTGATTTAACTCGGGTCTACAGCGATGCCCTCCGCTGAGATAATATGCCCGAGAAAAGGCACTTGCGATATTCAGAATTCACACTTGCTGAATTTCACGTATAGCTTGTGATCCCGCAGCCGTTGCAAGACTATACGCAGATGCTTCTTGTGATCTTCCTCCGACTTGGAATATACCAGTATGTCATCGATGAAGACCACGACAAACTTGTCCAGCTCCGGCATGAATACCGAGTTCATTAAATACATGAAGCGAGCTGGCGTTGGTGAGGCCGAAGGACATGACCAGGTACTCATAAAGTCCGTACCTCGTCGAAAAAGCTGTCTTCGGAATGTCCTCAGCCCGGATCTTAATCTGGTGGTACCCGGATCTTAAATCCATCTTGGAAAAGATCTTTGCTTCGACCAACTGATCAAACAACATGTCGATCCGTGGCAACGGGTACTTGTTCTTGATGGTTACGGCGTTTAATGGACGATAGTCCACGCAAAGACGCAACATCTCATCCTTCTTCTTCACAAAAATGCCGAACAGCCCCATGGCGAGGAGCTCGGCCTAATAAAACCCTTCTCCAGCAGGTCCGTTAGCTGGGTCTTCAGTTCAGCCAACTCCTTAGGCGCCATCTTGTACGTCCTTCGGGGTATTGGCATGGTTCCCGGTGCAAGTTCAATCTTGAACTCCACCTCTCTGTTGGACGGCATCCCCGGTAAATCATCCGGGAACACGTCAGAGAACTCTCGGACCATTGGAATGTCTTCCAATCTGATAGTTGTAGATTGATAGTTGCTTGGAGGTTTTATTTCTGGACTGTCAAGAAATAAGGAGTGAGATTCGTGCACTTCTGAGTTCAAGTGCACAATTCAGAGGATGGTGTCTAAAACAGCGCCGTGGCGGGTTAACCACGACATCACTAAGATGATATCGACCTTTTATCCCTCTAAAATTATGAGAGACGTAGGGTACACTCTACCCGCTAAGCATAATGGCGCTTTTGGAACCATCATGCTTGCTGAAATCTTCCCACCCGGTGAACAAATCAAGTATGGACTATCGGTGGGTAGTATTTGCAAGCCATATCTAGCAATGAAAGCTTGGATAATAAAGCTATGTGTGGCGCCTGAATTAAACAATACTTTGGCAGAATGCTGGTGGAGTTGGAACATACCCGCAAGGATTGGTTCACCCTCCGGCACATCCTCTATGGCGAGTTGGTGGACTGTGCCGGGCCTAGGGTTTGCCCGCCGCGCATTAGTAGGGTTCCGGGGCTGATTCCTCCCCGGAAACTGCGGTGCAACTCCGCCTCCTTGCCTATCCGGGCAACTGCTGGCGAAGTGTCCTAGACGACCACACTAGTAACATGTGGCTGCTGCTTGTCCGGTGCTCGGGGGACGAAAGCCTGGCATGCGCTGCTGAGGTGCATACGCATGTGGCATCGCCTGCTGCTGCTGTTGTTGTTGCGGAGGTGGTGCTGGCAGCGCCGGCCTTAATGCCGGTGAAAAATACGGCCGACTGCGGAATGGCATCGGCCTTTGTGGTGGCTGCCAGCGTGGACCCGATGGTGGGCGACTCACCATCTGAAATTTCTGAGAAGGACCGCCTCCTTCTCCACTGCTTTGCGGCGCGCTTCGCTTTCTTTCCGCCGCCGCAAACTCCTTGCCGGAGTCCTCCTGAACAATCGCAGCATCAATTATGTCGTTGAGGCTGCCGCGATTGAACATCGCCAGCTTGTCCTTCAGGAGCGGGTTAAGCCCCTGGTAGAAGTGATCCCGCCGCTTCTCGTCGGTATCGGCGTGATACGAAGCATAGAGCGCGAGATCGTTGAACGCCCTGGAATATTCCAGCGCGTTCCGGCTCCCTTGTTGCAGGTGTAAGAACTCCTGCATCTTCCTCTTCATAAGACCCGGCGGTATGTGATAGGCCCTGAAGGCCGTCCGGAACTCCGCCCAGGTCATAACTCGGTCGGTGGGTTGCGAAGCACAGTGGTTCGCGCACCACGTGCTCGCGGATCCCTTGAGCTGCTGGACCGCGAACTGAGTCTTGCGCTGCTCACTCACTTGGAGCAGCCTGAACTTCATCTCCATCGTGCGGAGCCAGTTGTCTGCATCGAGGGGTTCATCCGCCCTTGAGAATACCGGGGGATGAGTCGCTAGAAAGTCGGAGTAGGAGCTCTGTTGATGCTCCTCACGATCATGACACCTCTCTGGTCGAGACGTATTTGCAATAAGGGTCTGCAGCAACTCCGTGTGCTGCTGATGAGAACCCGCCATTGCCACAACGATGTCGTCCAATGTAACCGTTCACGGTGGCGGTGTTTTCTGTTGCTGTTGCTGCTGCTGTCCCGAGAAGTCCTCGGGAGGCTGTTGGGAGGTTTCTCCCCCTTGACTAGAACCCCCAACATCCGGGTTGGCACAAGTACGAGTCATTCTGAAATTTAAAACAGCAGCGATCAGCACATGTCATATTTAAAATTCCATATGAAACAGTAGGTATTTGAAATGACACATGAATAATTTGCACAACATTCACATATATTGATAAAGCATAAGCTTTATACAAGATACATTATTCTCGGGTCTCCGAGAAGTCGTGCTCATGTCGTCACCAACTATACATATGCTACTGCCTACACGACATGTCACTGGTTACAAAAGTTTGCGTTACACTTCTCTGGTTGCCCTACTTGGCAACAGTAACCTCCTACTCGGAGTAGAACTCGACCTCCTGTGTGTCGTCCTCCTCCGGTACCTCTGCTGGGGGCTCCGGATCTACAACCTCCTCTCCCATCTCAGGTTCCCCCATTGCCGGAAGACCCAAGACCACCAGTATGCCCAATACCGGAGGTACGAGGTCCTGCAACGCGTGCACCTCGTCCATGGCCTGGTTGTAGTCTTCTTCCCAGCCTTGCCCTTCCTCAATATCGTCGTCCCGCTCTTGAGTAAGGACCTCGTTCTGCTGGGTCAGAGCCTGCACTTGCTCTTGCAAAGCCGTGATATCGACACGGCTTTTGTTCTTCGCCTTCTTCAGACGATGCAACTGATTATGCTGTTCGTTCAGTCGCTTGATCGTCGGAAGGAGTACATTGCGGAGTGCGCTGTGAGCACTCTCGAAATGGTCTCCATGGCTGGTGCTTTCTTTGAGCTTTGAAGCAAGACAATCCGTATGAACAGTTTGGCTGTCCATCACGGTCTTTCCTGCTTTCAATTGGAGGCTGAGGTTCGCCCCCGCGGGGTTGTACCTTGGGCAACCCGGATCGGTTGCCTCCCTGTACCTGCCTTCCCACACATGATTAGCATGTCCCTCCACCTGAACGAGCGCATATGGAGTGCCCTCCATAGCTCTCACGTGTAGTTGGCAAAAATGCGACATGGTGTCGCGGGCTGCCACTTGCCACATTCCCTCCGGTTGTCTACCTCTCACCTAACGGTGAACGGCGCCCAACCGGGTGGCATCGGTCCTACAGGAATCTCGACATGGATCGTCCAAGTCTTGTTCACCTCCCCGCCTTCTTACTTGACTAAGTACTGCGGCATCTTGTTGTACCCGAAATATTTAAGCATCTGCCTCAATGCTTCCGGATAGCCGCCGCGATAAGAGCGGTGAGATTCCACCCACCCGTTCTCGAACTGTTTATCTGCTGTCATCTGTAGAAATATATTTGAGAAATGACAAATATTTATTTGAACATTAAATCATTGTGTTATAACATAAAACATGTCATTGAACTCATAAGACTTGGAATCATAGTTTAAATTTAAACAAATTTGACTGCTGATCTGCTGTCCAACATGACAGCCTTGACCAGTTTCCATTTCAACCTGATTTAGGCCATGCTAAAGGCAAAACCAATTCTAGAGCTAAACATAGAAGTTAAAGATAACTTCAATATCTTTTCATAAAGTATTTTCTTGGCCTAAGATCTGCCTTGGTTCAAAAGTTATGAGATGTTAAAGTTAACAGAATTTTCGGAGAAAATTGGACAGCACCTCCCTGCTTTAGGTACTGATATGATCCAAGAATTCCAGTTAATTATACTACCAAACTGACAAAACTTTCTGTTAAAACGTGGTAACCCATCTCATAAGCTTTCCAGAGCTACCTCATTTTCTATTTTTGGATTTTTATGCAGAAAGTTATGCTCAATTTACAGAGAGTTACAGAGAGTGTTTGCTCTGCCCTGTTTTCTGGATAGTTTCAACTCTACTGCATTTTTCGTTTGGTTAAGGGGTGAAACACCTCTGGACCTCAACAGAAACGTTGTATAGCTCTTCCAATGTTTTCCAGAAATGTATCATATGACCCCAACCTCGAAAGAACTCAACCTCTAACCTCTGATTAACTTCAGCCTTAATTCAGCTGAAAACAGGGGACTCTGTCCTTAGTATCCTATAAGTTGAAAGCTTGTTAACTTTGAATATCCTGATTAAAGGAAGAGGTTACAGCAAAGTTTTAATACTCTGGATTAAAACTTTCAAGTTTTACAATGCAGTTGCTCATTTAGTGGGGTGTGACGTCGATGTGTCAGTAGATCATGTCGGTACTACGTCCTCACAAAGAAAAACCTATACCGGACTTAGCCGACTTCGTTAGTTCAGTGGCGCTAAACGTCTCTCGCACACGGATGCTACACGTCTACCGTTTCGTGGTTAGACTACCTGCAGATAACTCACACAATCGTCAGACTCGGCTGCACACCAAGCCCGGTATCCATACAGTTTGTACACCCGGCCGTCATCACTCGCCTGGATGTTCTCAAGCCAAACACGCCTTGAGCTACGTGTTCACGTTACTGACCATGTGACGGGGTCTCCCAAATTGCCCGAAGCACGACAGGGACAGACGTCGCTCGAATACCCCAAACGACATGAAGAGTCGTAGAGGATATTAAAGCGGGTCGGGTTACCTGCCACCCGTGGGGCTTCACCCTTCAGCTTGTGCGCACTGGTGGACAGCGCTTACGTGCACCCCCCAAGACATAAAGCGTCCCGAGATGCACGATTTTCCGACATAATCAAATAGGTTAGTATGCCACTTTCTATACACTAATAACATCATTAAATGGGCTACTAACTCGTTCCTCACTGGATTTTTGAAAAAGATAACCTTTGTAGTGCGTTAAACCTCAAGCGAGCTCTGATACCAACGCTGACACGAACACTCGGCCTTCTCGAGCCAGGATCACGCTGAGGGGTTCTGCGTTGCACAGCACCAGATAACACACATCAAAGGTACAAAGCGGAAGCAAAGTTTTATTACATAAACCAGTGTATGAACATTTTTACAACAAAAGATGTTCAGTCTACACACACTAACGCGGCGGCGTGCACGACTCCCACTCGACGGGGTTGCCCTCCTGGGGTTCCGCCTCCTCCTCAGGAGTCCCTCCCTCATAGAACCCTGCAAAAGCTTCAAACACAAGCAGTGAGCATGAAGGCTCAGCAAGTCTGACCCGTCTCTCCTAAAACATGAAACTTCTACATGAGGGGTGATAGGTAAATGAGGGAAAATAAGTTGCAAAGGACTCGCCTATTTAGTGGAACCTTACTTTCAAGTTTTAGCAGCAGGTTGTGGAGAACCTTACGCTAAGGCACATGATAGAGCCACAATCAAACAAGAAACGCATTTCTCTCATGTACTTTGCCCAAAGTTGAAAGGAACTTTAATTAGCTCTAAACTACAGCAAATCATTAACAATCAAAGTCCATCTTTCAATCAGCAACATTTTAACATGGAACTAGCCTGTTCTTTCTACGTCACGGTATAGTGAACAAGTGGTACTCACCGACCGCGAGGGACGGCGATTATAATTGATTTACACCTGCAGGGTTACCCGAATAACCCGTCACGTACGCCCGTACTCGATGTTGCCTACAGAAACCATCACGGACGCCGTACGCAACCACCTTTCACCCGTTAGCCAAATGTTGAACCGGTCCAATCGTCTCGAGCAAGAGATCTCTGCACGCGCATCTCAGTGCCGCCAGCCAATTTACACCTCGAGCTCTCAACCTACCCTCTGAACGACCAGCTATGCCTCAACATCCAGCTACCCGAGTTACATCGGTTTCCTGGTTCCCATATATCTGGTAGGTCTTCGGTACTATTCTAGCTTGTTCAACAGGCCCGCACACGGCTCGGTCCTCAATCGACACAAGCGGAGCTATAGCACCCAGGCCCCAAAGCCCTGCTGCCCTTACTCTCCGCTCGGTCTCATTTTTTTGTCATGTGTTTCATTTGCTATCTCTACCCGAGTCGAGTGCCCTTAGCCTATCCTCGCGAGTAGTTCCAACTACTCGACTTGTACCGAATCCTACATTATCTTAGCATTGCAGTAGCTAACGGGGTTTTCAATCCTAATCCCAACCCATGGTTTTCTTGGCTATGCATTTGGGTTTTCAAACAAGACTCTAATGCAAGAATTAATGGTACTCAAAGTAAGTTCTCAAAACAATAAAAGTTTGTAAAGAGGTTACTGCAAACTGGAGCTTGCCTTGCTGCTCTTGGTCGTAGGCTAACTGCTCTTCCGGAGTAATGAAGTCTAAGACTTTGGGTTCCTCCTCGACCTTAGCGACTACATATGAGAAATATGAATATGTATCAATTCATATGCATTTCAATTGAATTTAAACTTGTGAAGACTATAAGTCTCACTAGACAGACTCAATGACCCTAAAATTTTTACTGTGGCTTGGTTACAACCTAAACAGAGACTTGGCCAAGTTTTAGTTGCAGCAAAGCTCATTTGAGCCCTCCACAAATAATTATGTACTTGACCTTAATTGGATCTCTTAGGGTTTTCTAGGAATTTTCATGGATCAAGCCATGACTTTCTGGAAACTAGATTTTCAGAGGGTTCTAATGGAGTTGGTCTCACTTAATTTGACGGTTCCTAGCTACAGATATGAGCTAAACAATTTCAGAGAAATTCTGAAAATGTTTCTGGACATTTTCTATTTTCTCTGTAACAGTTTTGTAAATCACACCATTAGATGGATCAAATGGGCTCAAATGGATCTGAAATTTTTATGGTACCTCAGGGATATTTTGGTGAACATCCCAGCAAAATTTCAGAATTTCCCTCCAAAGGGTTCTCCAGTTAAAATTCTGAAAATTTTAAATTTTGAAGAATTAATTCTGGAGAAATAAGGATTTTCATGAAGTGAAACTTGATTTGCTGGAAAGTACTCAGAGAGCTGAATCCAACAAAATTTGGTTCACTCGATTTGGACTTTCCTAGCCAAAGTTATGAGGATTTGAAGTTTGAATGGAATCTGAAAATCGGGAAAAGTTCAAATCTACCGGTGGGTCCATGGTTACACGTGTTGAGCGCTGGAGCGATGGCAACCGGGCCACAGGTTTTATTCCCGCGCTGCCACAGTCGATCCTGCCCACAGAAGATCAGACCGCCCGGGTTCCTCCCACTGACAATGGGCCCGGCTCGGTCGTCTTCCACCTCGCGCCTCCCGCGCGGTAGCGCCGCCGGGGTCGCCGGAGCGTCACTGAACTCGCTCGTACGGTCAGCTCCCGAGCTCTAACTCGCTGCTAGCCCCTAATTTTGTGTGATGAACATGTTGGTAGGGTTTCCCCTCGTCGACGTTGGCTCTAACCGAGCCCGCGACGGCGCAGCGGCTCCGGAAGAGTCCGGTGACGTTGTCCCGGAATACTAGCCTGCCAAACGCCTGGCGAAGCGGCTCTACAGCATCAGTGGTGGCTCTTGAAGCTCGTCATGGTGATGGAAAGGCTTGGGGAGGGTCCCAAAGTGGGTCTCACCATGCGCCCGGCTGCCCGCAGGATCCGCCGTCGGCAAGCTTCGAAACACGCCGGGTATAGGGGTTCTCAAGCTAAAGGTTGCGAAGGCAACTTGTGCGCCATCAAGTCTATTCTGTGTAGGAACGGATTGAGACTCTCTAACCCTTTCTGGAGTGCGAATTTGGCAGAACAGCACCCGAAGGTCGGTCTGTACCGAGAAAATGGAAAACTGGAAATTCATCGCCGGCGATCAAGCAGTCCAGCTGTGGCTCGGGGGTGAGCATCGCCGGCCCCTAATGCATCCAGGGACGCCTTAGCTCGGGCGTGACAATATCCCGGTTGGGCTGTCCACGGGAGCCCGAGATGCGGTGGACTCAGTTCACTGAAAAGAACTCGCGGTAAAGTCGAGATCATCCGAGTTAAGCCGATTTCCAGCAACGGGAAAGGAGAAGAGGAGTCCCTAGTACCTTGTCGTAGCTTTGGAGGGAGTGGAGAGGCGGTGATCGTGGTTCCCCGATCAGCTCCGAGCGATCAGCAGCGAGGGTGGTGTTTCTGGTGCGAGAAAGCAGAAAGTGCGCGGTTCTGCATCCGATCAGGGCGGCCGTGTGGATAAGTAGGCCGCGAGGCGGTTCAGCAGGTCGGGGCGGCAAGCAGCTGCTGTCCAGATCGCGCCTTCGCCATGGCGGCTGCTGAAGCGCGCGCGAATACCCGAGCTCGATAACTTCAGTCGGTTGAACTGGTATAGAGACTGACATGTGGGTCCCACCTGTGGGTTTAACCCCTGAAATTAACTTTTCTCCACTGTTCTAAACAGTAGAGACCCAATTAACCCCAAGGATTTGAATTAGCTACCCTTGTGCCATTTGCATGGGATAGAATTCAGATTTGGTTAGGTTTGGCTAAATTTCAGCACATATTCAGTTTGGAAATTCAAATAAAGTTTGAATTTGCTAAACTTAGCTCATGTCAAGATCAACTCCAAATGGAGTGAAAATTGGTGTGTGAGCTCACAAAAATGTGCTGAGTAAGAATATGCCTCCCACTTTTGAATTCATGGGATGAAAACAGTTTGAATTTGAATTTGAGTTCAAACCACCCTCTTTCTAGCTATACCCAAAAGGACTTGAAAAAGGTTTTGAATTTGGGTGAAACTTGGCATGCACATTTTTAGAAAGGTGTAGGAGTTTTCATATGCCCAGCCCCTAGATGATGCATGTGGGAAATGCCACTTTTGCATTGTGTGAGTTTGTTCTCTAATGATCATGTTGATGGTGGTTACTTTCTCTTCAAATGTGTTCATCAACTTTCTTCCAATGAAGTGTATGTGTGGTGTGATGAGCACCTTGAGTATGTGCCAAAAACTTAGGCCCTTACACCCTAGGTGCCTCTAAAATTGTACTTGTAAATCCTCCAAGCTGGGCGGAGTTAATATATAGACACCGAGGCTTATCTATCTTTTGCATTTTGAGCTCTTCGCGATCCAACATCTTTCCCCCTCACAACAGAACTGGACCTGACCTCCGGCACCACACGACCCCCTCGCGCATAGCCTCTGAAGCTTGCATTGAGAAAACTGGCTCCTCTCAAGTCGCGTGACCCACTTCTAAGGGACAATGAAAACCCTGAACGATGTCATGGTCCAAATGAGACGAAGGGGGCATCATTTTTGGCAAAAAGTATATGAGACCCAAAGACTCACCACAGGAGATCCGACCCTGTTGAGTACGGAGCCGCGCGACCAATTGCCCAGGAACAACGACAACCTAGAGCATAGCCATGGTCTGAACGAGGAATAACGGATAAAAAGCCCGGCCCTTTTCTTCCCAAGCCACGCTGTGCGACCTACAGCCAAGGGACAACGACAACCCAAAGCATAGCCAGGGTACGAACGAGGCGCGACGGACGAAAGCCCAGGCCACCAACACGACCTGCCTAAGGAGCTCCCTCAGCTCCGCTTCGGAGGGGCCATCGGTAGAACCTTTTCCAACAGCCAACAAGTTCGACCCCGGAATAAATGCGATGGCACCATGCCCAAATCCATCTGAGCCCAGCAGATGAATTCGGCACCCCCGTTAGAATACAAACGGGTCGACCAGCTGATCCTTAACAAAAAAAAAGAAATATACATATAAAGAAGCACCGCGTGACAGAAGGAGCGGACCAACCCTCACGGTGCTCGGGGGCTATCCATCCACTAAAGATCAACACAACCAAAGTACCAGAAGGTTTTTCATTCAACGAAAGGAGAGAAAAGTGTTCCTCACGTATTACAAAATGAAAACCGAAGGAGGAATCCTAACTATGAAGGACTACTCCTCCGCTTCCTGTCCACCTCATCCTTGATCGCCTCTCCCAGGACGAGCTCGACCAATGCGAGCGCAGCCGAAGTAACCGTGTCCCTGACCCTTTCAAGATCTGCTGTCGACTCGCGAAAGCCATGAACAAAATAAAGATCAAGGGAAGGGTAGTGATACAGCATGGCCCCTAGCCCCACTCGGGCCCGCAGAAGCTCCCAGCTCCCCCATCATCCTGTCGCTGACCAACAACTTTGCCGAGCGCCTTGACCAGCCGACTGTAGAGCCCAACTCTAGACCGTTCCCTGAGCACTAGGTCAAAAATTGACCGCCCGGCACTCCGAAGGCTGGCAAGCTCCGACTGAAGCGCCGCGAAGCGTTGGGTAACTTGCCGAAGCTGCGACTTCGGGAAAGCGAGGTCCTCCGAAGTAATGGCCAGCATCGGACCCAGCATCAGATCGCAAGTCGGTGCCACCAGCCGTAAAGTCTTCTCCAGTGTTTGTTTCTCAACAGAGAGATGAGCATGAATATTCTCGACATCCTCCCCCCGAACCTCAGCCAAGTCTCCAGAGACGGTGATGTGCCCTCGATTTTCTACGACAGGACACACCACAAAGATGTCAGGTCAGCGCGGATACGTGGAGCCAAAAGAAGAAAAAGTCAAAAGGACTGACCCGTGATTTGATCCGTAGTCTTTTCCACAATGACCAGGGCTTCCCGGATCTCGCGGGTGTGGGCTGCCAGATCTTCTGCAGCTCGAGCTGGCCCCCTCGCGCGGTCTCGGTAACTACACGAAGGCAGGCGAGCTCCACGGACGATGACACTGCCCCCTTGATCACGGGTGACTCTGCCCGAGCCGCTCCCTCCGCAATGGTTTGGGCCCTCTCGAGCTCCGCCCACACCTCTGCCAGCTCAGCCTCCGCGCGGCAACGATGATCCTCGCTCTCGCAAAGATGCCAGGAGTCTTCAGCAGCTCGGTGAACCAGCTCTTGCCAACAAGGTAGAAATCCTACATCGAAACCCAAGAATCCTGATGAAAAAGAGAGGAGAAAATGGCTCACCAGACCACTCAGAGTTACTTCCTGCAATTGCCCGAGCACGGCATCCAAATGGGTGCACCCCACCGAGAGACTCGAATGGACGCCAACGAGTTGGGAGTACAGGGAACCCAGGTCTCCTTCTCGCCTCCACTCATCCAGCCCTGAGACACCACTGGCTTCGGCCCCGGCAACCCTCGCACCCAGGACGGCAGACGCTCTGGCATTGGAAATCAGGGAACAACGGCCGCAGCCACCACTTCACCTCCAGCAACATAGGGACCTGAAAAAGCCACCGGACAGGAGGCTGGGGCAGGTTTCTCTATTGATGATTCAATTGCCAGCAAGGTAGGCCTCTTTGCTGAGTCCTCATGCGGGGTCGCGGATCTCGGGAGAACCTCTAGCATGTGGATGGGCCTCCTACGCGAGGGCGCGAGTCATAAGGACTAATCGAGAAGAAAACAATACAGTTGGAGGGAAAGGAATGTACCTCTCCCACTGTCAAAGACTGACGCATGACCTACACAACGAGGATGCACTATCCGGGGAACAAGGAGCAACGGGCAGCAGAACAAAGGCCGGAGTCGCCGCCTTCAACCTTCGAGCGCCCAAGGACATGGAGCCGTGCTCGACGAGAGCCATCGGTCCGGGCTCGACGCCCGATTGACCTCCCTCCAACGCTCGACCGCCCATTCGCCGTAAAACCCTCACCAAAGGGCTAGGGCCCCCCAACGATCCGAGCACCCGGTGCCCAGGCCCCCGAAAGGCTGGCATTGTGTGGGGACCACCCCGTGGTTCACCCACTCCAAGATCGCATAGGGTGGTGCCGTGTGATGCGGCACCCAACAGCACACACGAAAAGATTAGAGAACAACATACAAACTTTTATTTGATATAAAGCAGCGGAAGTCTTTTACAAAATATAACTATACAGCGGAAGTAATGTACATTAGTAGCCTCTCATTCTAACTATGCAAAAGTGCAGCTGTCCAGCCCGGGGACGCTACACGCTAGCAGCATAGAACCGGAGAAATTACGGTGGCGTGCAGGGCTCCATCTCGGCCGTGTACCCTGACGGGGGCATCGCCTCGTCCTCGGAACCCTCCTCATAGCTCTCACCTGCATACAGCTCAAATATTGCAACCGTGAGCACGATGGCTCAGCAAGGTTTAACCGTCTAGCCTAGGCATGGAACTCTACATGCAGGGATGTGTAAAATAGAAGAATGGACTTTGCAACAAAGACACGCCTATAAGTTGATCCTTACTTTCAGTTTTTATAGCAGCAAATTCATGTGCCTTAGGCAGCCCTCACATCAGAAGTCCACAATCAAACAAGAAACGCTTTCCTCCGATGTGGTGATGCCCAAAGCGGAAAGTAAACTTAATTAGCTCTACATTTACAGCAGTTATGGTTTCCAAAACATTAATATATCATCACAGCATATTATCATTCAACTGGCTTACTTCACTTCTTACTACGTCACGAAACAGTGAACAAGCAGTACTCAAATAACCGCGAGGGACGGTGATTGCAATCAGGAGACACCCGGACAACACGTTACATACACCCACTTTCAGAACCGTGATTCCACACCCCTTCCTACTCTGTTGTATGCAACAACCTTTCAAAGGCAATCCAGATGCCGAACCAGTCCATCCGTAACGGGTAGGAGGTCCCCGCGTGGAGCGTGACTGTGCCCACCGGCAGATTTACACCTTGCTACCCTCAACCCACTCCTGTTTACGGTTGGGTAAGCCTCGGCACCCAGGTTAACCATTTACATCGGTTTCCTGCTTATGTCAGTATGTCATCCGGTACTGTTCGATACTTGTTCAGCAGGCCCGCACACGACTCGGTCCTCAATCGACACCAACAGGGGTACGCACGTGAGACCTCCGCTCACTGCTTCCTATCCCCCTGCTGGGTCTCATTTTCACCACTCTTAAGCAATTTTCTATTCTGACCAAACCGTGTGATAAACCTTACCTCGCGAGTAGATTCCAACTACTCGACTTCTACCGAGGTCCTAAGCATATTAGCAGGGCCTTGTCTACTCGTAGGCTCTGTAAGCTACCCAACCCTTCATAGGAT
This sequence comes from Neostapfia colusana, assembly GCA_030760725.1. Classification (NCBI taxonomy): domain Eukaryota; kingdom Viridiplantae; phylum Streptophyta; class Magnoliopsida; order Poales; family Poaceae; genus Neostapfia; species Neostapfia colusana. The sequence goes on along the minus strand of JASWHV010000009.1, from coordinate 31,639,754 downwards.
TTGAAAGGTTATGCAAGTGGAGTTTCAATCATCCTAACTCTAATGCATACATTTCAACCTAGACATAAGTGATACAAATGAAAAGCTTTATAAAAGGTACTTAAGTGCAAACCGGGGCTTGCCTGGTTGCGCGTCAAACGGGAAGTTAGCTTCAGGTGGGAGGACGTCCAAGGGCTCCGGTGCGTCCTCAACTTCGGTCACTATTATGAAATGTAATAAAATACATGTGTAAGTATTATGGACTTATAAGAATTGAACTTCTATTCATAGCTACTGCTATTTAGGATCCTTAATTGGCTTTGGTATGTTTACAGTGGATACTAGACTCTCTAAGGATGATTTGAGCCAAATTTGGAGACATGTCATTGCACAATGTAGTCTTTAAAATTCCTACAAGTACAATGCTTCTCTGAATTTAGAGCTCAATTCAGAAGCTTTGACATAGCTAATAGTGGAAGATCTGATTAGGGTATGTCTCCATGGATCTAACAAAATTTGTTTCACCATTTTTGGAGCTACCAACAGAGAGATATGAATTTTTGAATTTGAACAGGAGTTCTGAAATAGTTTCTGTTTAAATTTGAATTTCCAAATAAAGGCTGAACTTTGGAAAGCAATTTAGCCTACCAAATGAACTCCAATGAAGCTCAAGTTTTTACTGGAGATCAGTTACTATGAAAAAGACTAGCTGCCCGAATTTGGGAATATTTCATAAAGAATTGCTCCTGTAATAAATCCCCAAAATATTTAATACAAACAATTCTACAGAAATTCTCTGTGAAGTACTCTTCATGAGGATTCCAACGAAATTGGTCTCACCCTTTTTGGAGTTTTCTACACAGAGTTATGAGCTTACAATGATCAGGTAATTCCCGGAATTATTTCCCTAATAGAAACTTCAAATAATTGGGCTGGGCCCACTGTTTTAAATTGGACCAGTGAGGTTTCGGCAACACCGGGGCTACGGTGTTTAACCTGCGCAGCCACAGCAGATCCCGAGCCGCACCCCGATCAGGCGCCTACTCGGTGACACTGACAGGTGGGGCAGGCCCCCACCTTCTTCTACCTCGCGCCCGGCCGGCCTCCGCGCCGGAGAAGCGACTGTGCCCCACCGGAACCGCTGTCCCGTGCCTTAGACGACTCAATCCTCGCCGCATGTGCCTAAAATCCGACGAGGAACACCCTGGTGAGCTCGGTGGCGGCGCTAAATGGCTGGAAATATCTCCCCGACGGTGGCAGTGGCAAACCTCACCCTGGCGCCGTTGTTCTCGCGTAGCAGGCGAGTATTAAGGTCGGGGAGAGCACCGCAAGCATCAGGGCAATGTGAGGAGCACGTTCTTGCACACAAAAGGGGGTGAAAACTCGTGCAAGGTGTAGCTCGATGGTGAACCGAACCGTTTCAGCCGGAGGCGACGAATTCTCGTCGCTAGGGTCACAGAGAGGATAGTTTGCGCCGTGCTTCAGCGTGGGGAGGCGCTAGGGGATCTAGTAGCTGTGTCTAGGGCCAGGGACCCGATGATTCAGCATGTGGAAAGAATTTCCCGAAATGGTCTCGAGCCATCTTCCACGTGTATCATCGGAAGTCTCCAAATTCCGGCTAGCCGGCGGTGGTAAAGTACCAAAAGGCATCGGTATGAGAAACCAGACTTCGTGACGCACCTCTGGGTGGTTCCCTTCGCGCTGGGGAGGTCGGAGTCAGCTGGTAGACGGGGAACCGCGGCGGTGACGTCAAGCTCTGTTTTTCTTCGGAGCAGAACGGTTCGGCGCCGGTATGGAGGGTCTGTCACGAGCTGGAGGCTGTTGGAAAACGCCAAGGAGGCTCTGGCGGAGCTGGGAGGTGGATCAGCTAGGTGCTGGTGTCGCCCAAAGACGATCGGCGCTAAGGAACCGAGGGAAAAAGGGCAGCTCGGTCTGCAGCCGCGCGCTTGAGCAGGGGGGGGGGCTAGAAATGTTGCAGTGCAACGTGGAGAAGAAGGAACCGGCACTCAGCTGCCGCTTTGAACGTCCACGCACGTGAACCGACATCAGGGGAAGCAGCTCGGTGTAAAACGTCGGGCGACGGGCTGCCCGGGAGCTGGCGCGCGGTGATCGCCCGAGGAGGAAAACAGTCGGTTGAGTTGCTTTGTGTGGCTAGCAATTGGGTCCAACCTCCCCCTTCGTTTATTTAAATTTTCCCTGATATTTTCCATCCAGCAACTCAAAATTAAAGTCTATACTTCACCCCAAAGTTAAGGTTTGAATTTGCTGAATTCAAATGGTTTGAATCCTGGTGTAGAATTTGAATTGGGTTTGATCATTTGAATTTGTAATGGAGTTTGAATTCTCCACTTTGGTTTGTCCCCAAACACATATCAAACCAGCCCCAAAATTTCCAATTTGTGGCATGGCGGCTCATTCAAAGGTGGAGAACACATTTGTGAAACCAAATTTTAAAATTGAGGGGATTGGAATTTGAAACTGAATTTGAAATTCAGATTAGAGGGATTTTCCTTTTAATCCCAAACAAATATGAAAATTCCTCCAAATGAGCTGAAATTTGGAAGGGTGAATATTTGGAATATGAAGATCCAAGCTGTGCATTTAGACCTCCATGTTTGGAAGTTTTGGGAAGTCTAAACCCTCACTTTGGACTTACACCATTATAATTCAAAGTTTTAATTCCCCTCATTTTTCATAAGTGTACATGATCTGAATTTTCTTGCTACCACTTTTGGGGATTTTACATCCCTCCCCCCCTAAAAAAGAATATCGTCCCAAGATTCCAAAGGAAAAGCAAAGTGGGGAAAAACTTTACCGGGTATATGATTATAGCAACTCCGGATAATGTGTTCGTAAATAGTCCTCGCTTTCCCATGTCGCCTCATCAGCGGTATGGTTACTCCACAAGGCCTTGTAGAACAATAAGGTCCGGTTTCTTGTGGCACGAGTCTTGTCATCGATGATCCGGATTGGATACTCCATGTACGTGAGGTCCGGTTGGAGAACTTCTATGTCTTCTGTGCGAATTTCAGCGGAAGGTTTGAGACACTTCCTCAGCTGAGAGATGTGGAAGACGTTGTGAACACCTGCGAGCGACGCCGGTAAATCCAAGCGATAGGCCACGGGTCCGCATTTTTCAATGACAGCGAACGGACCGATGAACCGCGGCGCAAGTTTACCCCTCACTCCAAAACGATGAACTCCCTTCATCGGAAGCACACGGACATAAACATGGTCCCCGATGTCGAAGTGGAGAGGGTGGCGTCTTTTATTCGCATAGCTCTTCTGAAGAGATTGAGAAGCCTTAAGATTGGCTTGTATTACTCGCACTCGTTCTTCAGCTTCATTCACAAGTTCAATGCCGTAGATGACTCGCTCGCCGGACTCGCACCAATTGAGAGGTGTGCGACATTTCCGGCCGTAGAGAGCTTCATACGGCGCCATCTTGATGCTAGCTTGATAGCCATTGTTGTAAGAAAACTCCGCCAACGGCAAATGATCGTCCCAATTCTTGCCGTGGTGGATGGCACAAGCGCGTAGCATGTCTTCAAGCACTTGATTCACCCGTTCAGTTTGACCATCTGTCTGCGGGTGATACGCGGAGCTTCGGATCAGTTTGGTCCCCAACGATGCGTGCAGCTGTTCCCAAAACCGAGAAACAAACAGCGCACCGCGATCTCAAATAATGGAGCGGGGAACACCGTGCAAGCATAAAATTCTTGCAATATAAAGTTCCGCATATTGCTTGGCCACGTAACTGGTATGTACGGGAATGAAATGAGCCGACTTGGTTAGTCGATCGACTATCACCCAAATCGAGTCATGTTTGTGAGGCATGAGAGGTAATCCGACTATGAAGTCCATGCTGATATCCTCCCACTTCCACGCCGGAATGTTCAATGGTTGCAGCTGTCCGGCTTTACGCATATGGTCGGCCTTCACCCGCCGACACGTATCACACTCGGATACGTACTTTGCGATTTCTCTTTTCATCCGTGTCCACCAAAACCTTGTTTTCAGATCTTGGTACATCTTGTTGCTGCCCGGATGAAAATAATACTTGGACAAATGAGCCTCGTCCAAGATCTTCTTCCGAAGCTTCATGTCCCGGGGTACCACTATACGGTCTTTAAACCATAGTGTACCGTTATCATCTCTTCGGAAGCATTTCATTTCGCCTTTCTTCATCCTTCTCCGAATGTGCGACATTCCCACATCTTTCTTCTGCGCTTCCATAATCTCCTCTCATATTGTAGGGACGAGAGCAAGATTATACAATGCCCCATATGGAACCAAGTACAGACTCGGCTCCTCCTCTTCAAGTGGGGTGATGGATAGACTGTTGACATGGAATTTGCGGCTTAAGGCATCGGCAACCACGTTTGCCTTTCCGGGATGGTAGTGAATCTCGATCTCATAGTCTTTGATCAGTTCTAGCCATCTCCGTTGCTGCATATTCAACTCCTTTTGAGTGAATATATATTTCAGACTCTTGTGGTCGGTGTAGAGGTGCACTAAGTTCCCAAGTAAATAGTGCATCCAAATTTTCAATGCCAACAACACAGAAGCAAGCTCAAGATCATGAGTCGTATAGTGCTGCTCGTGGTTACGAAGTTTACGTGAGCCATAGGCGACCACTCTGCCTCCTTGCATCAATACACAGCCAAGCCCGATGCCGGACGCATCACAATATATGTCGAAGGGCTTGGTTGTGTCCGGTTGAGCTAACACTGGGGCTGTTGTAAGATGCTTCACTAATGCTTGGAAAGCTTCTTCACAAGCTGGGCTCCAAACATATTTGATCCCCTTCTTCAACAGTTCAGTCATCGGCTTAGCAAGCTTGGAGAAGTTCGGTATGAATCTCCGGTAATATCCTGCTAACCCAAGGAAACTTCTGGCTTCATGGACTGATGTGGGGGACTTCCATTTCAGCACTTGTTCGATTTTGCTTGGATCAACTGCAATGCCTTCTGCAGATATAATGTGACCAAGGAATGGCACTTGGTTGATCCAAAACTCGCACTTGCTGAACTTGGCATAAAGCTTATGGTCTCGCTATCGTTGAAGCACGATATGCAAGTGTTTGGCGTGTTCTTCGTCAGACTTGGAGTAAACCAAGATGTCATCTATGAACACCACCACAAACTTGTCCAACTCCGGCATGAACACTGAGTTCATAAGATACATGAAGTGTGCCGGGGCGTTGGTGAGACCAAAGGACATGACGAGTTGCTCATATAACCCATATCTCGTTGAGAAGGCCGTCTTTGGAATATCTTCCGCCCGGATCTTGATTCGATGATATCCGAAGCGAAGATCCATCTTTGAAAATACACTTGCACCCACAAGTTGATCGAATAATATATCCATGCGGGGCAGTGGATATTTATTCTTGATGGTGACGGCGTTGAGAGGTCGGTAGTCCACACACAACCTCAAGGTTTCATCCTTCTTCTTCACAAACAGCGCCGAGCATCCCCATGGCGAGGAATTCGGTCGAATGAAACCCTTCTTCATTAGATCGTTGAGCTGCTCCTTCAGTTCAGCCAGCTCGTTTGTAGCCATCTTATATGGTCTTCGTGATATCGGCGTCGTCCCAGGTACAAGTTCAATCTTGAACTCGACATTTCTTTCAGGTGGCATGCCCGCAAGATCATCCGGAAAGACATCCGGGTATTCACGGACCACACGAATATTCTCAAGTTTTGTGGCTTCTGTGTTATATGTGGCTGGAGCTTCTTGAACCGAACGGTCAAGAATAAGAACATGTGGTTCATGAAGTAGAGAGTTTAAACGAACCACACGTGGAATGATGTCAAGAACAGCACCATGGCGATGTAGCCATAACATTCCTAAAATGACATCAAGTTTTTGACTCTCTAAAATGATTAGAGAAGTCGGATATAGATTTCCACCCAACTGTAATGGTGCCCTATAGACCATTCTATCAGCTGTTATTTTCTCACCAGGAGAGCATATCAAGTATGAACTATTTGTGGGAATGATAGGCAGTTGATATTTAATAACATAAGACTGACTTATGAAATTATGGGTGGCACCGGAGTCAAACAGTATGACTACGGGATGATCTAGGTAAGAAAACGTACCCGTGAGGACGGGTTCGCCTTCCGGCACGTCTTCGATGGCTATGTGGTGGACGTTGCCGGGTTTTGGTGCTGGTTTCTTGGGATGATTACGGGGCTGATTAGCACCCTGATATGGTGCTGCACCCCTGCCCTGTCGTGGCTCGGGGCAGTCTCTCGAAATGTGCCTGACACGGCCACACGTGTAACACGTGTATGGTCTCGGGATCCCGCCGACTTGAGGACGGAATCCGGGTGCACGCTGTTGAAACTGAGGTGCACGCGGAACCATCCTTTGCTGCTGCTGTTGCTGTGGTGGATATGTCGGTCGAAAACCTGGCGCATTATATTGCCGACCGCGAAACTGAGGCGGTCGGGCCAGTGGCTGCCATCTCTGACCGGATGGTGAGGGACACACCACGCGGTATTTTTGTGGCGTTCCACCACTGCTGCTCGTCAGCACACTGTGTTTCCTCTTGTCAGAACCGCACTCACGCTGAGCATTCTCTTGTAGAATCGCGGCATTAACTAGGTCGTTGAATGTGCCGCGATTGCTCTGGGCGAGATGGACCTTCATCTTGGAATTCAGGCCCCGGAAGAATGCATTGCGCTTGTTATCTTCCGTCCCCACAAATACTGGCGCATACTGCACCAGCCAGTTGTATAACCTGGAGTACTCATGAGCACTCCTCTCGCCTTGTCGTAACGCCAGGAACTCCTGGAGCTTCATTTCCATCACACCGGGAGGTATGTGATAGGCGCGGAACGCCTCCCAGAACTCCGTTCATGTGACGGCATGGCCAGCCGGTAAGGAGGCGGTGTAGTTCGCCCACCAGGTACCGGCTTCTCATTAAATCTGTTGCGCTGCATACAGCGCCTTCTGGTGTTCGGTGCATCGTAGCAGCCCGAACTTCGCCTCCAGAGTGCGGATAAAGCTGTCCGCCTCCAAAGGTCCTTCGGTCTCCGTGAAGACCGGTGGATGGGTCGCCATGAATTCTGAATATGAACTTTGTTGGGGATGGCGTTGCCCATTGTCTTGGCGTCCTCCCTGATGGGACGCATTCTGCTGCACCAACATCTGCAGTAACTCGGTTTGCTCGTCGCGCGAACCGAACACTGCGGCGAGAACCTCCGCAAGATTCCTTGGAAGTTCTGGCGGTGGAGGAGGTGGTTGCTGCTGTGTCGTGGTTTGCTCCGGAGGTGGAGACTCATCATCATGAACTTGACTCGGACCTCCCTCCTCTTGCGTTGAACGTGTCCGCACCATTCTGCATTCACATCATTCAAACGATCAGCACATGTTGGTTTAGCTCATCCAGTCTATACAATAGTAATGCGAGAATGGAATAAACAGTATGCACAACAGTCACACATATGGATAAAGTATAAACTTTATGCAACATATACATCCCTGGACCGTGTCACACGATCGAGTTCCAAATTATTGAACTTTATGGGTTCAAAGTTCATTTCGACCATCGGGGTCACCACGGGATGTTAAGTGTGTTAGCATGCGTAATTCCTCGCTATTGTACTGGACCCAAACATGTCCTAACTCGAAATGATATGTCAAATGCATAAACTTTTTGACTCCACTCGTTGCTTTACAACAGCCGCTGGATATTGAAAGGCGAAACTAAATGTTTTGGTTGAAATACAGAAAAAAATTCCAGAGAGCATTTTGGTCTGCCCTGTTTCTTGACAGTACCTACTCATATGAGATTTTTCATCACCTTGGAGGGAGATTTTGTTTTAGAACTCTACAGAAAAGTTGTAGAGGACTTCAAAACCTTTCCAGAATGGTATCCCACACCTCCATTGGTTGAACCAATCCTAAGTTATGCCCTGTTTAAGTTCAGCAAAGTTGCTGCCGAAAACAGGGGAGATTGTTCATAGGTTTTTAGAAATGAATCTCTATACTCCCAATTGACTCTCAGTTCAATATAGGAGTTTACTAACCCCTAAATGAAACCCTAAACTTCATTTTGACACTTTTCTTTGAAAATAAAATTTTATGCAGTCTCGGTACTACGTTTCCTCACCAAAGAAAAATTCCAAACCGGTATTCCGGCATATACGTGTCAAATGGTGGAACTAAGAACGTCACTCACAAATGGTTTCTAATCGTCATGCACTCACGTGGTTAATGTACATGCAGAAGAACACACAATAATGTTGCACACAAAGGTTTTTAACATTACAGGCAGTTCCATATCATAATAAAAACATACAGTCCGTATCATTGCCATACGGATCGTCCTTGAGTCAAGCCGCGTCTCAAGGTACATGGTCGTGTTTTCACACCACACGACGGGGAACCCGAGTAGAGCGCGAACGGGTCGTCACGGTTGGGAATTTTATCAACCCAACGGATACCACCTACTGCCTCATGACCGTTGAGGCACGCCGATGGCGAGCGCTGCGTATGGCCCTTTGAACATTGAACGTTCAAGAGTTGCATACTATCGTGTTGCTTACCACACGATGGGGTATTCTCACTTTTGCCTAAAGCACGCTGGAGATCAGCGTTTTCATATGCTCTCAGAACCATGGAAAGGTTCAGAGACTCATATTCACTACCGTGCCAAGCCACGGTATATCCTTCCATACTATTACTCGTATGGTGAGTTACCGCAATTGATCCGCCTGCGGTGGCGTACCTTACCTCATACCTGACGTCGGAGCGTCGTTACGGAATGTATAACAAATATGTTAGCTTTTCCACCATAATATCTACTACTATCATAGACCTTATGTGGGCTTAATGACTAATCCTCACTCGACTACTTCTAAGTTTTCAAAATAGGCTCTTTTCGAGCGTGCTATTCCCAATGCGGCTCTGATACCACGACTGTGGGGACCACCCCGTGGTTCACCCACTCCAAGATTGCATAGGGTGGTGCCGTGCGATGCGGCACCCAACAGAACACACGGAAAGATTAGAGAACAACATACAAACTTTTATTTGATATAAAGCAGCAGAAGTCTTTTACAAAATATAACTATACAGCGGAAGTAATGTACATTAGTAGCCTCTCATCCTAACTATGCAAAAGTGCAGCCGTCCAGACCGGGGACGCTACACGCAAGCAGCATAGAACTGGAGAAATCACGGCGGCGTGCTGGGCACCATCTCGGCCGTGTACCCTGACGGGGGCATCGCCTCGTCCTCGGAACCCTCCTCATAGCTCTCACCTGCATACAGCTCAAATATTGCAACCATGAGCACGATGGCTCAGCAAGGCTTAACCGTCTAGCCTAGGCATGGAACTCTACATGCAGGGATGTGTAAAATAGGAGAATGGACTTTGCAACAAAGACACGCCTATAAGTTGATCCTTACTTTCAGTCTTTATAGCAGCAAATTCATGTGCCTTAGGCAGCCCTCACATCGGAAGTCCACAATCAAACAAGAAACGCTTTCCTCCGATGTGGTGATACCCAAAGCGGAAAGTAAACTTAATTAGCTCTACATCTACAGCAGTTATGGTTTTCAAAACATTAATATATCATCACAGCATATTATCATTCAACTGGCTTACTTCACTTCTTACTACGTCACGAAACAGTGCGGTACTCAAATAACCGCGAGGGACGGTGATTGCAATCAGGAGACACCTGGACAACACGTTACATACACCCACTTTCAGAAGCGTGATTCCACACCCCTTCCTACTCTGTTGTATGCAACAACCTTTGAAAGGCAATCCAGATGCCGAACCGGTCCATCCGTAATGGGTAGGAGGTCCCCACGTGGAGCGTGACTGTGCCCACCGGCAGATTTACACCTTGCTACCCTCAACCCGCTCCTGTTTACGGTTGGGTAAGCCTCGGCACCCAGGTTAACCATTTACATCGGTTTCCTGCTTATGTCAGTATGCCATTCGGTACTGTTCGATACTTGTTCAGCAGGCCCGCACACGACTCGGTCCTCAATCGACACCAACAGGGCTACGCACGTGAGACCTCCGCTCACTGCTTCCTATCCCCCCTGCCGGGTCTCATTTTCACCACTCTTAAGCGATTTTCTATTCTGACCAAACCGTGTGATAAACCTTACCTCGTGAGTAGATTCCAACTACTCGACTTCTACCGAGGTCCTAAGCATATTAGCAGGGCCTTGTCTACTCGTAGGCTCTGTAAGCTACCCAACCCTTCATAGGATTTAAAAGGTTATGCAAGTGGAGTTTCAATCACCCTAACTCTAATGCATACATTTCAACCTAGACATAAGTGATACAAATGAAAAGCTTTATAAAAGGTACTTAAGTGCAAACCGGGGCTTGCCTGGTTGCGAGTCAAACGGGAAGTTAGCTTCAGGTGGGAGGACGTCCAAGGGCTCCGGTGCATCCTCAACTTCGGTCACTATTATGAAATGTAATAAAATACATGTGTAAGTATTAAGGACTTATAAGAATTGAACTTCTATTCATAGCTACTGCTATTTAGGATCCTTAATTGGCTTTGGGATGTTTACAGTGGATACTAGACTCTCTAAGGATGATTTGAGCCAAATTTGGAGACATGTCATTGCACAATGTAGTCTTTAAAATTCCTACAAGTACAATGCTTCTCTGAATTTAGAGCCCAATTCAGGAGCTTTGACATAGCTAATAGTGGAAGATCGGATTATGGTATGTCTCCATGTTTCTAATAAAATTTGTTTCACCATTTTTGGAGCTACTAACAGAGAGATATGAATTTTTGAATTTGAACAGGAGTTCTGAAATAGTTTCTGTTTAAATTTGAATTTCCAAATAAAGGCTGAACTTTGGAAAGCAATTTAGCCTACCAAATGAACTCCAATGAAGCTCAAATTTTTACTGGAGATCAGTTACTATGAAAAGGACTAGCTGCCCAAATTTGGGAATATTTCATAAAGAATTGCTCCTGTAATAAATCCCCAAAAGATTTAATATAAACAATTCTACAGAAATTCCTGCGCATTTTCATAGCCTAAAATTGGTTTCTGTGAAGTACTCTTCATGAGGATTCCAACAAAATTGGTCTCACCCTTTTTGGAGTTTTCTACACAGAGTTATGAGCTTACAAAGATCAGCTAATTCCTGGAATTATTTCCCTAATAGAAACTTCAAATAATTGGGCTGGGCCAACTGTTTTAAATTGGACCAGTGAGGTTTCGGCAACACCGGGGCTACGGTGTTTAACCCACGCAGCCACAGCAGATCCCGAGCCGCACCGCCATCCGGCGCCTACTCAGTGCCACTGACAGGTGGGGCAGGCCCCCACCTTCTTCTACCTCGCGCCCGGCCGGCCTCCTCGCCGGAGAAGCGACTGTGCCCCACCGGAATGGCTGTCCCATGCCTTAGACGGCTCAATCCTCGCAGCCTGTGCCTAAAATCCGACGAGGAACACCCTGGTGAGCTCGGTGGCGGCGCTAAATGGCCGGAAATATCTCCCCAACGGTGGCAGCGGCAAATCTCACCCCGGCGCCGTCGTTATCGCGTAGCAGGCGAGTATTCCGGTTGGGGAGAGCACCGCAAGCATCAGGGTGATGTGAGGAGCATGTTCTTGCACACAAAAGGGGGTGAAAACTCGTGCAAGGTGTAGCTCAACGGTGAACCGAACCGTTTCAGCCGGCGGCGACGAATTCTCGTCGCTAGGGTCACAGAGAGGATAGTTTGCGCCGTGCTTCAGCGTGGGGAGGCGCTAGGGGATCTAGTAGCTGTGTCTAGGGCCGGTGACCCGATGATTCAGCGTGTGGAAAGAATTTCCCGAAACGGTCTCGAGCCATCTTCCACGTGTATCATCGGAAGTCTCCAAATTCCGGCTAGCCGGCGGTGGTAAAGTACCAAAAGGCATCGGTATGGGAAACCAGACTTCGTGACGCACCTCTGGGTGGTTTCCCTCACGCTGGGGAGGTCGGAGTCAGCTGGTAGACAGGGAACCGCTGCGGCGACGTCAAGGTCTGTTTTCCTTCGGAGCAGAACGGTTAAGCGCCGGTATGGAGGGTCTGTCACGAGCTGGAGGCTGTTGGAAAACGCCGAGGAGGCTCTGGCGGAGCTGGGAGGTGGCTCAGCTAGGTGCTGAGGAACCGAGGGCAAAAGGGCAGCTCGGTCTGCAGCCGCGCGCTTGAGCAGGGGGGGGGGGCTATAAATGTTGCAGTGCAACGTGGAGAAGAAGGAACCGGCACTCAGCTGCCGCTTTGAACGTCCACGCGCGTGAACCGACGTTGGGGGCGCAGCTCGGTGGACAACATCGGGCGATGGGCTGCCCGGGAGCTGGCGCGCGGTGATCGCCCGAGGAGGAAAACAGTCGGTTGAGTTGCTTTGTGTGGCTGGCAATTGGGTCCCACCTCCCCCTTTGTTTATTTAAATTTCCTCTGATATTTTCCATCCAGCAACTCAAAATTAAAGTCTATACTTCACCCCAAAGTTAAGGTTTGAATTTGCAAACCAGCCCCAAAATTTCCAATTTGTGGCATGGCGGCTCATTCAAAGGTGGAGAACACATTTGTGAAACCAAATTTTCAAATTGAGGGGATTGGAATTTGAAACTGAATTTGAAATTCAGATTAGAGGGCTTTTCCTTTTAATCCCAAACAAATATGAAAATTCCTCCAAATGAGCTGAAATTTGGAAGGGTGAATATTTAGAATATTAAGATCCAAGCTGTGCATTTAGACCTCCATGTTTGGAAGTTTTGGGAAGTCTAAACCCTCACTTTGAACTTACACCATTATAATTCAAAGTTTTAATTCCCCTCATTTTTCATAAGTGTACATGAGCTGAATTTTCTTGCTACCACTTTTGGGAATTTTACACATTGGGCCCCATGCAGGGACGCTTGGCGGGGTTGGCATTCACCCTCCACCTTGGCCCCCGGTCACGAGCAGGCTCGGATGCCCGTTCCGATGCCGCTTGAGCAACAGGGGCCTGAGCCTCAGCCGAGCCACCCCTGCTCTCCTCCGACCCATTGTCGTCCTCCGATGATGATTTGGGTATAGACTCACCGGCCGCACACGCCGCACGCCTCCACTTCTTGTGTTGGATCTTGCAAATCTTAGCCTCGTCCCTCTTTTTCTTCTTAGCGGCCTCCAAGGCGCCCCGCAATTCCATCTTCTCCAGGTCTTCAGGAACCTTGGGCGGGCTGACATGCCCCACAGCCCGTGAAGATTCAGAGAAGCCACGTTGATAGGAGGCGTCCTGGGGGAACAGGGTTGGCTGGCATCCGGTCTTAGAATTACCTAGAAGCCACAAGACATCTCCTCCCGGGAGAGCACCTCGCCCGACTCCCGACATGGATCACTTGGGCGCCTATAGAAATTTAGGGTATGGGGGTGGACGCGGATGGGTAGCATCCTCTACCGAAAGAAAGTCTGAAGAAGATGGATGCCTGAAAGACATCTTTTTCTTAGATCCCAGACATGTTGAAGGATCAGGTTGAGCTTCCCCATCTCCCTCCTCGGGGTCCCCCACCTCCAAAAGTCCTGCTCCTGAGGAGACCTGCCCGAGAAAGGCGGGAGAGCGGGAGCGTCATTCATTTTGTAGAACCACTGACGCTCCCACCTAAATGGAGGGAGGCAGACATGGGCAGATGAAGTCCAATTGCCCATGGCAAAGCTCGATGACGGAGCCCCCATGGACGGAAGTGGGACCTGATCGGACAACGGCCGCACACGGAAGAAGTACCTCCACAACCCGAAGTGGGGAGCCATCCCCAAGTAGGCTTCGCACGAGACGATGAACAATAACACTAGAAGTATACCGTCCAGCATCAGGTGGTGGAGCTCTGGCCCATACTCATACAGCAGGCCATGGAAGAAGTGCTGCGCCGGCAAACCAAGCCCACACAAGTGAAATGCGCTCAGTGACACGACCTTGTTGGCCTGAGTGATGGGGAACGGCTCCTCCGCGAGGACGCGGATGGCGCGGGCATTGTGCTCTGACAGAAGCCCCATCTCCTGAAGGACGGCAATGTGACTCTAGCGTACCTCCGACTTCGACCACGAATACATCTCACCGGGAGAACGGAAAGGCACGTCTCACAAGAGAAAATTGTGTTTTTTTTCCTCACCGGCGGAAGCACCGAGAGGAAAGAGCAATGTCAAGACAAAAGACGGGAGAGGCAGAGGAAGACAAGAGAGCTATGCGGAGCAGGGGAACACGAAGGAAAAGCGGGCGAGCCCAAAAGAATGTTGGGGTGGAGGGGAGTATAAAGTGGGTGAAGCGGCACCAGAACTTAAAACCATCATATGGCAGGTAACCTTTCGCTGCCACCTCGAAGAAACCATCATCATAATGCCACTCAACCCCCTCTCTGAATAAAACTGCACGGTCCACTGGGGAGCCAAGTTGAGCGGCTCCTCCTCGGTTCCCCATGACGAAACCACCCAATAAGGCATGGAGGCCCCACCAGGCGGTGATCGTTTGGGCCTCATGACGTGAGACCACAATCCTAACATGGAACTTGAGTCAAGCAGCGCCTCCTCAAATCACGTTATACACGGAGGACACAGAATGACGTGACCACTGGAGGAAGGTAAGTCTCCAGGCCTGTATTGTGGGCCTGAAAAGCCCCGGGTTCGTAGGCTGGCCGGCGAAAGGCTCAGAGGCCACCTGGAGCGACCCCGACTGAGGGGCAAGCTACGTGAGGCAGTCCACGATAGAGAAAACTTTGAGCAGGACAAACCACCCGATACCTCTAAGCTTGTGGCCGAGTCCCAACACCTCGAGCGCTGAGGTAACCCCCCGAAGGGTCGGCAGCAAGCCGCCTGAGCCAGCAACGAGCTTAGGAACCACGCGCACGCCTCGAGCAGGGATCTGATGAAATGCAGGCATCGAGGCTTGACTAGAAAGCCCTTCGGCGTGAAGCAAGGCCAATGGTTCTGTACGTCCACCCGATAGGCACCTCATTGGACTCGGGGGCTCGACCATCGAGGAAAGCTCCCAATCGCCCGACCACTCCGGGTCACGAAAGGATCATGGATGGGGGGGTGAGGGGAACTCGCCATACATGAAAACCCCAGCCCTTGAAAGGGGGACTGAGGGCTGGCCGCGCGGCCCCAGATTGGACTACCAAGGGTCATGGTCGGTTGTTGGAGGTTAATTCGTCACGGGTATCTCGCAAAGCCATGTACTAATTATTCTTCCTTTTTCTTGTTTTTTAGTTGTGCAGCTATGAGGACAACCGGAGTTCACCCCCTAACCGATCGGCGAGATCAATCAGGGGCTCGAGGGCTACTGACAAGGTTCTTGGCTCCGACCCCAGGGGAGAAGCGGGAAGACATTCCACGAAGGACGACGAAGGAGAAGGCCCGAGCCCGAGCTCAGGAGAAGGCGAAGCAAATAGAACAGGAAGCTTGGGACCGACCACTGTGAAGGTCGCGGGACCTGCCCCTAGGGTACAGATGAAGGAGAGACCTTGAAAAGAAAGCCTGAGTCTGACCTCGGGTAGGAGAAAATCAGGTGGCCTTCAATATGGAGCAGGCGCCGCCCCGGCCAAGTGCGAGGAAACTCAAGTGCCTCCCCTGGCCGGCATTGAATGCCCATCACCTCCAACGGAACTGAAGAGGAGTGGAGCGTGGGGCGCGTGTGCGCATCGTTGTGGGCTGTCTCGATGACGGGACAGGAGCAGGCGTAGCTGCAGGCTACGAATATGGCAACTCCATCAAGTGCTCTGTCCGGCATACATCAGGACAAGCCGTCTCTATAGCCATGACATGCTTCTCCTCGGTGATAGAGAGGGTGACGAGAGAGAGGAAGAGAGAGAGTATAAATAGAGGTGCCCATCAACATGAAGGGGACAGGCTCACGCACTTGTAAGAACCACCGCCATTCTTGAGTGAGAACAAGCGAGACACCCTGGTTGGACGTAGGGCACCTTGCCCGAACCAGGATAAATCCTTTGTGTTCTTAGCTAGGCCACCTCAAGGTAGAACGCGCAACACATTCGATTACTTGTCAGAAATCCGAATGCCGACCCACATGAAGTAGGTTTGAATGGGACATTTTGCAATGGAGAAGATGTAAGATATTTTTGACACACATTTTTTCATCAAAGATGAAGGCATGACGTTGACTGTTACATGTAAATATGCAACACTTACAACAAAACTAAGTCCCGACTTAACCTACCTGCTATTTAGATGTTTATTCCTGTTTCTAGTATATCTTGAAAGGATATTTCCATGTAGTTTATTTTGGAATTACCTAGGACTAAGAGGAGGGGGATAGTATATTTATGTTGTCGATCGGTTCCCCAAATAATATATTTTATACCTTGTCACAATAGCATTAATGCTTCTCATATAGCTGATTTGTTTATGATGGAAATTGTTTGTTTACATGGCATGCCAAATATAATTGTTTCTCTTATGGTGATGCAAAGTAATGGACAAACTGAAGTAGTTAGTCATACTTTATCTACCACGTTACATATTGCTCGGAAGAAAAATTTGATGGGGCAATGAAACCCAGATACCCGAAGGACAATTAATAAGCTCAACAAACGAAGACACACGACTCTGATGCCCTAGCCGAGCCATGCGAAGGATGTCAGCGCCAAGTCTCAACACAGGACCCGGGAACAGAACTTCGCGACAATATGTCCTGACCCCGAGGTCAGAACTTGGGCGGCGGACCCCGCCTACCAGGGCCGAGATGAGACGGACAACCCTCGGATACCAGCACTGGGACGCATCTCTCACAGAACAAGAATTGGCCTCCTTTGGACTTGCAGGTGTCACTGTTCCTCCTCCTCCTCAGCATGCTCATGAGTCTGAAGATGAAGATGAAGACAGGACTGAGAGTGAGTGAGAGAGTGACGGAGAGTGATCCCCTCAAATTTTCCCTTTTTGGTGCCTTGATGCCAAAGGGGGAAAGATTGAGACTAGACTAGTAGTGCTAGTAGTCTATTTTGAGCCTTAATACTAGTGACCATGGACATGTATCTTTTGTGTTTTAAGTTTCAAACTATTGTAATCTATATTTGGATGACTATTTTGTTTAATACGAATGTGTGTGTTCATATTGATATTCCTATGATGCTTGCTTCTATAATTGCTGTATTTTTCATTAGGCACATCACAATATCTACTCACACACACTTTATAGGCACCCCACCATAAATAGTGCATATATGTGAGAAATTTTTGTTGTTCGTATGTCATTCTCATATATGCACACTTTATGAAAATCAATGTTCACTCTTAATTGTGAAATCTTAATTGGTTATCATCAATCACCAAAAGGGGGAGATTGAAAGTGCATCTAGGCATTCCCTTGTGGGTTTTGGACGATTAATGACAAACAAATGAGATCCTAATGAATTCGTTGAGATGAATGTAGGTCTACAAAGACTAGAACTTATGGTGCACTCAAAAAGGTGAAAAATGAGGAGTGAGAAAAGGAAAAGCCCAAATGATCAATGAAGCGCAAAGTAGATATCAATGTATAAGATGTGTGTGAGAGACACATCCCAAGAGCTTATTTCTTTGTGTAGAGGGTAAGGGCTAAAATCAATTAATTAAGCAATACACTGAAGCACCGGACTGGTCCGTTCACCAGCGAACTAGTCCGGTTGACTTACTGTACTCACACGGACAAGTCTGGAACAGAACCTGACCAGTCCATTCAACTCACTGATCTCAGTCGGACAAGTCCGGACACTTGACGGACAAGTCCGTTCAACCTTCTGATATTCACTCAACACATCTTACCCTGCACCGGACAGGTCCTTCCTATTGTGTACTAGTCCGATTGAGTCTCTGGACCCATCACGGACTAGTCCGGATAACTTTCTTTTCCAATACGAACAAGTCTGGTACACCTCACACAAATTAGGGTTTCAGGTGTGTTGCACAATTCACGCAAATTTTATACAGCGCACTGGACTAGTCCGGTCCTTAGAGCGGACTAGTCCAGCAGTCGAGATCCCTAACGGTAACTTTGTGGAAACTCTATAAATAGGTGATTCATGACCCCACAACAAATAACCGTGCACAACAATGAACAACTAAGAACCCTAGCGCAGACACTTGCCCCAAGAGCACAGAAACACTTATCCCCACACATCTAAAGCCCTAAAAAGTTAAAACTTTTGGGAATCCAGATTTTGGATAGGGAGATCGTCTTCTATGCATTGCTAAGCTCTTGGGGTTTGATCTCTTATACAATCTTACATCTGTTGTAAGTCTTTCAAGTGTGTTTGATCGCTTTTCTCTCTGTAATTTTGTGGGAGCCCTAAATGTGTGAGGTTGCCCCACCGACTTGGTGATTGCCCCCATGATAGTTGAACTCAAGTTGGCCTTCGTGGTGACTTGAGGAGGTAAAGGGTTGATTGAGACCCCGGCTATGTGTGGGCTCCTCAACGAGGAAGTAGATCTCTTTGGTGAGATCGAACCTCAGTAAAAATCCTTGTCTCTTGTGTTCTTGTTATTTACTTTTGCAATCATCATCATCTAGGGCATAGGGTTGATTAATCTTGCAACTTATGTTAATCTTGTATTCCTCGCTCAAATTAACCATCCTAAGACTTACACAAGTTGTTAGGATAATTTACTTACTTCCGCTGCTATAACATTTGAGGAGAATACATTAAACAATCTATCTTTCCATCGGTATAACTATCATACCGGACTAGTCCGTACCGATACCAGACTAGTCCGGCTTCTCCTGTATTTGACGAATTTGTTAAGTGTTGTAGAAAAAGTTTTCAATGCCTTTTCACCCCGCCTCTAGATGGCGAGGAAAATGCTAGATGAATACAAGACTTCGGACCGGTTTTGGCCTGAAGTGGTAGACACCGCTTGTCACGCCACGAACCGGCTATATTTTCACCGACTTTTGAAGAAAACACCATATGAGCTCCTCACTGGTCAAGAAGAAACCTCATGTCAATCATTGAGGAGTATGGCACTTGGTGATATTCGACTGCAAGAGCAATCACAAGACTCAAGTGCTCAATATGTACCTCAACAAGAGAGCAATGATCAAGGGGGGAGCTTCGGCACAAGATCAACATCAGCAGAATCAAGAAGATCAATATATGCATGGAAGCAATGATCTAGGGGGAGACATTGACAATGAAGATAATAAAGAGCAAATGGCCTCACAAGTGCCTCACCCAAGAGTACATCAGAGTATACAAAGAGATCATCCCGTCGACAACATCATTAGAGATATTGCAAAGGGAGTAACTACTAGATCTCATATTTCTAATTTTTGTGAACATTACTCTTTTGTCTCGTTTCTGGAACCATACAGGGTTGAAGAAGCACTAAAAGATCTAGATTAGGTGACCGCCATGCAATAGGAACTGAACAACTTCAAAAGAAATGAAGTATGGGAGCTTGTGGAAAGACCAAAGGCAAACATCGTGGGCACCAAATGGGTCTTTCGGAACAAGCAAGATGAACACGGAGTCGTAACGAGAAACAAGGCATGACTTGTGGCAAAAGGTTACTCACAAGTCGAAGGTTTGGATTTCAATGAAACCTTTGCTCCCGTAGCTAGACTTGAGTCTATTCGTATTTTATTAGCATGTGCTACTCACCACAATTTTAAGCTGTATCAAATGGATGTCAAAAGCGCATTCCTCAAAGGTCCTACTAAGGAAGAGGTGTACGTGGAGCAGCCACCAGGATTTGAAGATCAAGAGTACCCCAACCATGTGTACAAACTGCGTAAGGCTCTCTATGGCCTCAAACAAGCTCCCCGAGCTTGTTATGAGTGCCTTATGGACTTTCTCACTGAAAATGGCTTTAAAATAGGAAAAGATGATTATACTTTATTTACAAAGAATTTTTATGGTCATCTATTCGTATGTCAGATTTATGTTGATGAAATCATTTTTGGTTCTACTAATAAATCTTTTTGTAAAGAATTTAGTAAAATTATGACAGACCGATCCGAGATGTCAATGATAGGCGAATTGAAGTTCTTTTTGGGATTCCAAGTGAAGCAGCTGAAAGAGGGCACTTTCATTTACCAAACTAAGTACACGCAGGACATCCTCAAAAAATTCAATATGGACAAAGCCAAGCCTATCAAGAACCCCATGGCAACTAATGGACATATCGACCTCAATGAAGCTGGTCCAGATGTGGATCAAAAGGTTCAATGCTTTATTTATGTGCATCTAGGCCTGATATTATGCTTAGTGTGTGTGTCGAAGTGTATGGTCGACACTTCCCCCGGACCTGCTCTGGGCAGCCCGTGGAGGTTCTTTTTCGGAGGGGCTAGTCGCTTGCGGAGAGCTTAAGCGTAAGGGATGAGTGAGGGAGGAGCTTGACACGGCGAGTTTTACGTGGTTTGGGCCGCCGGAGCGTAAAACCCTACGTCCACGGTGAGCAGAGGTGCTTGCTGTATTGCTTGTTGCTCAGAACCGGAGTCCTGAGCTTGAGGGTGAGTTATGCCTAGGGTGTGAGTTGCTGGAGAGCGAACCCTTGCCAATGTTGCCTACCTGATCCTTTTATAGTCCAAGGCTCGAGCGGCTTACAAGGGGGGCCCGGGACCCGACAGGTGGTCCCGGGGAGATTTCCTGCCGACTATCATATCCGCAGTTATGTTGGTAGTTGTCTCTGGCGAAGGCTTCCGAGCCTTCGTTCTGCTGCCCTGCCCATGTCGCATGCTAGTCGTAGTGGTTGATGACGGCGGGGGCGGCAGGGGACGTCTTGTCAACGTGTTTATTGGCTGGCAAGTTCTGACACTGCATGCCAGTCTGCGATGCGACTAGGCGCAACGGCACCTGACACTGGCGTGCTCCGCGTCTCCGCGTCTTGGGAAGGTGCGGGCCATGAATACCTTGTACGGGCAAGGTATGGTGCGTCTTTACGCACGCTGCCTACCGCGCGGGGGCAGGCAGCGCTGATCTGCTGGACACGTGGCGGGCCCGGAGCTCTCCTCTGAGGGGAGGGAGGTTCGGCCCCGCAAGACACGTGGAGCCTTCGGACCTCTCCCCGCGGAGGGGGGAGGTGCGGCTTCTGTCGGCCACGTGGCGGGCCCGGAGCTCCCCTCTGAGGAGGGGGAGGCCTGGCCCCGCGGGACACGTGGCGCCTTCAGAGCTCTCCCCACGGAGGGGGAGGTCTGGCTGCTGTTGGCCACATGGCGGGCCGGGAGCTCTCCTCTGAGGAGAGGGAGGTCCGGCCCCGTTGGACACGTGGCGCCTTCGGAGCTCTCCCTGCGGAGAAGGGCGAGATCCTTAGGCATTTTCCCCTGTGCGCGGGGGTACCCCATATCGCGGGTACCGACAGTGGCCCCCGGGTCCATCTCGGGGGAGATAGCGAGCCCGAGGTGGGGCCTCCGTCTCTTCTGTTCCCCGCACTTTCTCTAAGTCCCGCATTTACCGCTGCCGGAGCACGAACAGTCGTGGGATCATGGGAGAGTGCGCCCACTTGATGGTTGCTTTTACTGCGGTGGTTCCCAAGGATGCCACTTCTGCACGTTGCGGCGCTTACTTCAGGAACCGCCGAAGCGCCTTGCCGGCTCGTCTTCTTGGGAGACTGACTCCTTGACCCACCGCTTCAGCTGGGCGGCTTGGGCCCACCAGTCATTGGCGCTCCGTCTTGGAGCCGAAGCGGTTGTCCATGGGGTGTATTCGAAGAGTTTTGAATCGTTTGGAATTGCACCTGGGAAGTTTTAAGAGGGGATCTTTCCCGCATTGCGGCTTCCCTTCGCTCTTCCCAGCGCTTTTCCTTGGACTCTCGTGCCTTCATCTTCTTGTCTTTGAGCCCTCCCTCGCCATGGCTTCCAACCCGCCCCAAGAGAAGAAACGCGCTTGATCTCCTCTAGTGGTGGCATCTGTGCCAAGTCGGGGATCCAGGGTGCCTGCACCTCCTGCTTTTGGAGATGGCACTCCTTCCGGTGAAGACACAAAGAAGTCCCAAGCTGATCATTCCGACGGGACCCCTCTTAAATGATAACAGGCCGAAGGTTCCCAGACGTTGCGTCCTCCTTCCTTAAGTGGTGGAGTCTCTAGGGAACCTGCTGATGCATCGAGGGGAGCTTCTGGAGCGTTCCCTGGTCCGTCAGTCCAGGCGACTGCAGAGCGGCCGTTAGTGACGACGGCGGGCTCTGGGGATCCTACCCCGGCTCGGAAGTCGGGGTTCAGGGCCCGCTGGAGTGTTCGCGCTTCTCGGCCGTCCCCGACTGGTGGGGAGTCTGCGCCATTGCGCTCGGAAACCGGGACAGCTGCCGCGGCCCCCAAGCCAGCGCGAGTTTCTCCTGTTCCGGTGTGACTGGATTCCATGGCGGCGTCATCTCCTCCTGCCGAGACGGCTGCTGCGGCCCCCAAGCCAGCGCAGGTCGGCCCTGTACCAGGCGGCCCGACTTCTATTTCAGCGTCGACTTCCCCCACTCTTCCCTCTCCACGGGCTAGGGAGCCAGATGTTAGTGAGAGTTCGGCAGGTCCGGCTGTCGAAGTCCCGGCGCTGGCTTCTCCTGACCGGCGTCTCATCCCGGTCCTGGCGCATCGCCTTTTCTTGAGGATGATGTGATGGAGGAGGTCGGGGGTGCTGCTCCGGCCTCTGGTGCCCCACTGCCCCTGGCGGATGCCTTCGTGCTCGCCCAAGCGAGCGTCCGGCAGGTCTTGGCCGTGCTTGGTCATGAGCGAGAGGAGCAGACGGTTGAAAGGGATCACTTCCTCATCTGGGGGAACCTTTTGCCTGGAGCGGACCGCGGAGGTCAAGGGCGAGCTCGATTCCAGGCGGGAGTTGCTTGACTTCAGGGAAGCGATCCTCGACCGGCGGAAGCGGGCTGTCGACCGTCTGGACACCGAAACGCGGCGGCTCCACAGGGAGGCCCTTGAGGCACATGCCCAGGCCGAGGAGAGCCTC
This sequence comes from Neostapfia colusana, assembly GCA_030760725.1. NCBI lineage: Eukaryota > Viridiplantae > Streptophyta > Magnoliopsida > Poales > Poaceae > Neostapfia > Neostapfia colusana. Next base: position 31,616,897 of record JASWHV010000009.1, on the reverse strand, counting down.
TCTACCGTGGAGGAGATACGGCAGAGGTTGGAGCGCCGTAAGCGTGCCGTTGAGGATCAGGAGCGTTCCACGGCAGCCGAGGCAGAGAGGGTGGCCGCGCGGCTGGCGGCGGGCAAGGACGACCTGCGAGCTCGGGCCAGGGAGCTAGAGGCCCGGAAGGCAGACCTGGCCACGAGGGAGGAACAGGTCTCCCGCGAATGCCAGGCGATCCTGGATCGGGAGTTGGCTGCCGACTTCCGGGCTTCTGAGTTGGAGCGGCTCGCCCAGACTCTCCGCCTTCGGGAAAGCTCCCTGGCGGCCAGGGAGAAGGAATTTTCCGAGGGAAACCACGACGCCCTGCTGGCAGCCCGCCGCGAGGTAGAGGAGCTATTGGCATTGCGGTCATCCGAGGCGCGTGCGGTCTCGAGCTTCGTCGATCAGGCGGGGTCCGCCATGGTCCCCCTTGGCTTCAGCCTGGTGAAGGCAGCGGCTCCTGCACTGAAGGTGGCCGAGGTGATCCCCGCGCTGGAGTCACTCGGCGCCAAGCTGAGCAGGCTGGACTCGGTGGTTGCCAGCGAGCTTGAGGCAGAGGGACAGGGCCTGGCCTTGGAAGTTGCCACGCATGTGTTGGCATGCTTCAGGAGCCGGGACCCTTCTTTCTCACTGGAACCAGCGAGAGAGGGCCCTGCCGTGGAGCGGGAGGAGACGGACAGGGTCGATGACACGACCCCCTTGGTCCTGTCGAGCCAAGACCATGCTGAGGTGTGCTGCGTTGCACAACACCGTATAACACACGTCAAAGGTACAAAGCGGAAGCGAAATTTTATTACATAAACAAGTTATGAACATGTTTACATCAAAATAGGTTCAGTCTACACTCGCGGGCGTAAACTAAGCATCAAGTGCACGTTCAGCCCTCGAACGTGTCCTTGCTAGCACACACGGACACTAACTCTGCGGCGTGCACGACTCCCACTCAACGGGGTTCCCCTCCTGGGGTTCCGTCTCCTCTTCCGGAGTCCCTTCCTCATAGAACCCTGCAAAAGCTTCAAACACAAGCAGTGAGCACGAAGGCTCAGCAAGTCTGACCCGTCTCACCTAAACATGGAACTTCTACATGAGGGTAATGGGTTACATGAGGTAAAAATCAGTTGCAAGGACTTGCCTAATTAGTAGAACCTTACTTTCAAGTTTTAGCAGCAGGTTATGGAGAACCTTACGCTAAGGCACATGAGAGAGCCGCAATCAAACAAGAAACGCATTTCTCTCATGTAATTTGCCCAAAGTTGAAAAGAACTTTAGTTAGCTCTAAGCTATAGCATATCATTAACAATCAATGTCCAGCTTTCAATCAGCAACATTTTAAAATGTAACTAGCCTGTTCTTTCTACGTCACGATACAGTGAACAAGTGGTACTCACTGACCGCGAGGGACGGCGATTATAATCGATTTACACCTGCAGGGTTACCTGAACAACCCGTGACGTACGCCCGTACTCGATGTTGCCTACAACAACCATCACGGACGCCGTACGCGACCTTTCACCCGTTAGCCAAATATTGAACCGGTCCCATTGTCCCGAGCAAGAGGTCTCTACATGCGCATCTCCGTGCCGCCAGCCGATTTACACCTCAAGCTCTCAACCTACCCTCTGAACGACGGGCAATGCCTCAATAACCAGCTACCCGAGTTACATCAGTTTCCCGGTTCCCGTATAGCCGGTAGGTCTTCGGTACTGTTCTAGCTTGTTCAACAGGCCCGCACATGGCTCGGTCCTCAATTGACACAAGCGGAGCTACAGCACACAGGCCCCAAAGTCCTGCTGCCCTTACTCTCCGCTCGGTCTCATTTTCTTGCCATGTGTATCATGTGCTATCTCTACCCGAGCAATGTGCCTCTAGCCTATTCTCGCGAGTAGTTCCAACTACTCGACTTGTACCGAATCCTACTCTATCCTAGCAATGCAGTAGCTAACGGGGTTTGCAATCCTAAACCCATCCCATGGTTCTCTTGGCTATGCAGTGGGGCTTCCAAACAAGACTCTAATGCACAGAATAAAGGAAACAAGTATGTGCTCAAAACAATAAAAATTTGTAAAAAGGTTAATGCAAACCGGAGCTTGCCTTGCTGCTCTTGGTCGTAGGCTAGCTGCTCCTCCGGAGTTACGAAGTCTAGGACTTCGGGTTCCTCCTCGACCTTAGCGACTACATGATAAAAGCAATATATGTATCAATTTAAATGCATTTGTATTGAGTTTGAAGTTGTGAAGTCTATAACCTTTGCTAGACAGACTTAATGACTGTGAAACTTTTATTGTGGCTTGGTTACAACCTAAACAGAAATACTTGGTCAAGTTTTAGTTGCAGCAAAGCTCATTTGAGCCCTCCACAATTAATTATGTCCTTGACCTTAATTGGAACTCTTAGGGTGTTCTAAGGATTTTCATGAAACAAACTATGACTTTCTGAAAACTAGATTTTCAGAGGGTTCTAATGGAGTTGGTCTCACTTAATTTGGAAGTTCCTAACTAAACATATGAGCTAAACAATTTCAGAGAAAATTCTGAAAATGTTTCTGAACATTTTCTATTTTCTCTGGAACAGTTTCACTAATCACACCATTAGGCGGATTAAATGAGCTCAATTGGATCTGAAATTTTTATGGTAGTTCAGTGATATTTTGGTGAACATCCCAGCAAAATTTCAGTATTTTTCTCCAAAGGATCCTCCAGTTATAATTCCTAACAGTTTAATTTTTGAGGAATTAACTCTGGAGAAAATAAGGAGTTTCGTGAAGTGAAACTTGATTTGCTGGAAAGCACTCAGAGAGCTGAATCCAGCAAAATTTGGTTCACTCAATTTGGAGCTTTCTAGCCAAAGTTATGAGGATTTGAAGTTTGAAGGAAATCTGAAAATCGGGGAAAAGTTTAAACTCTCGGGGCCGTGGGGACACGTGTCGAGCGCGGAGGTGTCCGGCACACCGGAGATACCACACGTGTCGAGCGCGGAGGTGTCCGGCACACCGGAGCTCGCAGGGTATTTGCGCGCCAGCACAGCCGATCCCCGGCCACACCCGATCCCGATTTAAATTCTTCAGCCGCTGACACGTGGGCCAGCCGGCTTCTTCTTCCTCCCGCCGTTCTCTCGCGCCCGCGCCGGCGACCTCGCCGGAGCAGACTCGGGGCTCGCCGGCTCGCCGCTGCAGGACCTCCCATGGTCTGAAACTCGCCGCCAGGGGGTTGTCGACGTCGAGGAACACGTCGGTGGTGTCAGGTCGGGCTGGGGGTGACCGGAAATAGCTCGGCGACGTGCCGCGGCCTCGGTTGAGGTTTGGCGCTGTCGACCGTGGGTTCTAACCCGCCAACACCTCGAACAAACGGTCCTACAGCATCAGTGTACCTCCAGGAAGCTCGACAAGGTGTCTAAAGGGTTTAGGGATGGCGACAAGTCGGTCGGCACCGTGTGACCGATCGTGCCCGCCATGGCCGCCCTCGATCGAGCTCGAAATTCGTCACTCCCGGACAGTTTCATGCTACGGATGCAGAAAAGAACTTAATCGCCTGCTAGTCCAGTGTCTATGTGCAAGATTTGATGACCTCCGAAAGATCATAGAGCGAGAATTTAAAGAAACCGTACCGGAAGCTCAGTTTAAGGTTGCCGGAGCAAAAACTGAGAATTCGCCGGCGAGAGTTCACGGCGTGGCTTGAGCTTCAGGTGGAAGCAGTGTGGAGTCCGTGCGCTCCTGTTGCCGCCCTTGCTCGGCCGTGAAAGTGGTTGCAGCGTGCCGCCCGCGTGAGACCGATCGCCGTCCTTCAGCTAAACTGCGGCGGTCGTCGTTGGTCACGGGAACAGGGGCCGAAACCCGGTGGTCCAGGCGTTGGGAGGGTGGTGCGTGACCTCCGGTGGCTGTCTAGCAGCTTAGGAACGAAGGAGATTGTTTTGCTGGTTTTCCCGATTGAGCAGAGAGCTGCGGCGAGAAACAATGCCGCTGCTCGGTTTTGCCCGCGAGAAGATAAAGCCGGCCGACTCCTGCTCAGTGGAGGCGGTGCCGGTCGCATGGGGGCGCGAGCAAGCCGCCCTGGGCGCCAGCGCGCGGAGAGGGAAGCAGCTGGTGGTGCCGGTAGCTGCTCGGTGGCACAGCCGACAGCTGCTCGGTGAAATTTCCCACCGAGACTCTGACTTTGGTTGCAAGTTTCTCCTTCTTCCCTCTATGACATGTGGGTCCCACCCGGGGTTTTAACCTCTGAAATTTACTCCTAATCACTGTAGTGAACAGTGAACCCCATAATACCCCTGGTGATTCAAATTATTCACCCTTGAGCCATTCGAATTGAATAGGATTCGAATTGGGTTTGGTTTGAGTGAATTCCAGCACAAGTTCAGTTTTGAATTCAAACAAAGTTTGAATTAGTCCCACTTAGCTCATGTCAAGATCAACTCCAGATGGAGTGAAAATTGGTGTGTGAGCTCACAAAAATGTGCTGAATAAGAATATGCCTCCCACTTTTAAATTCATGGGATAGAAACAGTTTGAATTTGAATGTGGTTTCAAACTGCCCTCTTTCTATCTATACCCAAAATGACCTCAAAAGGGTTTTGAATTTGGGTGAAACTTGGCATGGACATCCTTAGTAAAGTGTAAGAGTTTTCATATGTCCAGCCCATCTATATCACATATGGGAAATACCACTTTTGCAATATGTGAGTTTGTTTTCTAATGAGCATGTTGATAATTGTTACTTGCTCTTCATTTGTGTTCATGATCCTTCCTCAAATGAGGTGTGTGGTGTGGTGATGAACACTGCAAATGTGTGTCAAAAACTGAGGCCCTTACATTCCTCCCCCCTTAAAAGAATCTCGTCCCGAGATTATAAGGTGAAAATGAGAGAGAGGACGGCAGAAAATTACCGGATATGCGACGTGAAAAATTCGGGGTAGTTAGTGCGAAGGAATTCTTCGCTCTCCCATGTCGCTTCGTCCATGGAGTGATTACTCCATAGAACCTTGTAGAACCACAACGTACGGTTGCGTGTGATTCGGGCCTTTTCATCAATAATCTGCACCGGTTCCTCCCGATAGGTGAGATCCGGTTGCAGTTCTTCAATATCCTCTAGCTGAACGGTAGTTGATAGCTTAAGACACTTCCTTAGCTGGGAAATGTGAAAGACGTCGTGCACACCGGAAAGTGCTTCTGGTAATTTCAACCGGTATGCCACTGATCCACATCTTTCGGTAATCTGGAATGGACCGATGAATCGGGGTGCCAACTTTCCTCTCACCCCAAATCTGTTTACGCCCTTCATTGGAGACACCCGTAGATATACGTGATCTCCAACTTCGAATTGTAATGGGCGCCTTCTCCGGTCCGCATACTGTTTCTGACAGGATTGGGTGGCTTTTAGGTTCGCTTGAATCAGTCGAACCTTTTCTTCCGCGTTGTTGACAAGGTCAATCCCGAAGGTAACCCTTTCTCCAGACTCACACCAGTTCAATGGTGTGCGTCATTTCCTACCGTATAGCGCCTCGTAAGGTGCCATCTTGATGCTGGCTTGGTACCCATTATTGTACGAGAACTCAGCTAACGGCAAGTGATCATCCCAATTCTTGCCGTGGTCGATAGCGCAAGCTCGTAGCATGTCTTCTAAGATTTGATTTACCCGCTCCGTTTGCCCATCCGTCTGCGGGTGGTAGGCTGAACTACGGATCAGCTTCGTCCCCAAGGCAGCGTGCAGCTGCTCCCAAAAACGGGACACAAATAAAGTGCCCCGATCCAATATGATGGTACGGGGTACGCCGTACAAGCATAGGATCCGTGAGATGTACAGTTCAGCGAACTTCTTGGCGTTGTAGTTGGTGTTGACCGGGATGAAATGGGCAACTTTGGTCAGCCGATCAACGATCACCCACACAGAATCATGTTTCTGCAAGGTGGTGGGTAAACCGACGATGAAATCCAAGCTCACATCCTCCCACTTCCAGGCAGGAACGCCCAGTGGTTGTAGCAGTCCCGGTTTCCGCATGTGGTCTGCCTTCACCCTTCGACATGTATCACACTCGGACACGTATTTTGCAGTCTCTCGCTTCATCCGTGTCCACCAAAACTTGCTTCTGAGTCCCGGGTTACGGGTTACGGGGTACGACGATCCGGTCCTTGAACCATAGGACGCCGTCTCCGTCTTTCCGGAAACATTTCAGCTCCCCACTATCTACACGTCTCCGCAAATGTGACATGCCCTTGTCATTCTTCTGGGCTGCCGCTATCTCTTCACGGATGGTGGGGATCAAAGCTAGGTTGTAGAGAGCTCCGTATGGAATCACATGTAGTGGTGGTTCGCTCTCTTCGAACGGTGTGATGGTCAGATTGTTGACGTGTGACTTGCGGCTCAGCGCATCTGCCACTACGTTTGCCTTGCCCGGATGATAATGGATATCTATCTCGTAATCCTTTATCAGTTCTAACCATCTTCGTTGCCTCATGTTCAGCTCCTTCTGAGTGAATATGTACTTGAGGCTTTTGTGGTCGGTATATAAATGTACGAGGTTACCGAGTAGGTAGTGCCTCCACAATTTTAGTGCAAGTACCACGGCAGCGAGCTCCAAGTCGTGAGTTGGATAATTCTGCTCATGGTTCCTAAGCTGCCGTGATCCATACGCGACCACTCTTCGGTCTTGCATCAGCACACATCCGAGCCCAATGCCGGATGCATCGCAGTACACATCGAACGGTTTTGTTGTGTCTGGCTGCGCCAAAACCGGTGCTGATGTCAGGTGCTTGACTAAAGCCTTGAATGCTGCTTCACATGCTGGACTCCAAACATATTTGGTAGCCTTCTTCAGCAGCTATGTCATTGGCTTGGCAATCTTCCAGAAGTTTGGAATGAACCTCCGATAATATCCCGCGAGTCCGAGGAAACTCCGTACCTCGTGAACAGTTCTTGGGGATTTCCAATTCAGCACTTGAGTGATCTTGCTCGGGTCCACAGCGATACCCTCCGCTGAGATGATATGCCCGAGGAACGGCACTTGCGATATCAAAAACTCGCATTTGCTGAATTTTGCGTATAACTTATGGTCCCGCAGCCGTTGCAAGACTATACACAGATGTTTCTTGTGATCTTCCTCCGACTTGGAATATACCAGGATGTCATCGATGAAGACCACGACAAACTTGTCCAGCTCCGGCATGAATACCAAGTTCCTCAAGTACATGAAGTGAGCTGGAGCATTGGTGAGGCCGAAGGACATGACCAGGTACTCATAAAGTCCGTACCTTGTCGAGAAAGCTGTCTTTGGAATGTCCTCCGCCCTTATCTTAATCTGATGGTACCCGGATCTTAAATCCATCTTGGAAAAGATCTTTGCTTCGACCAACTGATCAAACAACATGTCGATCCATGGCAACGGGTACTTGTTCTTGATGGTTACGGCATTTAATGGACGGTAGTCCACGCAAAGCCGCAACGTCTCATCCTTCTTCTTGACAAATAATGCCGAACAGCCCCATGGCGAGGAGCTCGGCCTAATAAAACCCTTCTCCAGAAGGTCCGTGAGCTGAGTCTTCAGTTCAGCCAACTCCTTGGGTGCCATCTTGTACGGCCTTCGGGATATTGGCATGGTTCCCTGTGCAAGTTCAATCTTGAACTCCACCTCTCTATCAGGCGGCATCCCCGGCAAATCGTCCAGGAATACGTCAGGGAACTCTCGGACCACCAGAATATCTTCCAATCTGATGGTTGTGGCTTGATAGACACTTGGAAGTTTTATTTCCGGACTATCCAGAAATAATGAGTGAGAACCGTGCACCTCTGAGTTTAAGTGCACGACTCGAAGGACGGTGTCTAAAACAGCGCCGTGGCGGGTTAACCACGACATCTCTAAGATGACATCGACCTTCTGTCCCTCTAAGATAATGAGAGACGTGGGGTACACTCTACCCGCTAAGCATAATGGTGCTTTGGATACCATTACGCTTGCTGAAATCTTCCCACCCGGTGAACAAATTAAATATGGACTATCGGTGGGTAGTATTGGCAAACTGTGTTTAGCAATGAAAGCTTGGCTAATAAAATTATGTGTGGCGCCTGAATCAAACAGTACTATAGCGGGATGCTGGTGGAGTTGGAACATACCCGCAAGGATTGGCTCGCCCTCCGGCACGTCCTCAATGGCAAGTTGGTGGACAGTGCCGGGCCTAGGGTTTGCCCGCCGCGCATTAGTAGGGCTCCGGGGTTGATTCCTCCCTGGAAACTGTGGTGCCACTCTGCCGCCTTGCCTCTCCGGGCAACTGCTCGCGAAGTGTCCTGGACGACCACACTTGTAACATGTGGCCGCTGCTGGTGGAGTGCTTGGTGGACGAAAGCCCGGCATGCGTTGCGGAGGTGCAAACGCACGCGGCATCGCCCGCTGCTGCTGTTGTTGTTGCGGTGGTACTGGTAGTGCCGGCCTGAATGCCGGTGAAGAGTACGGCCGACTGCGGAACGGCATCGACCGCTGTGGTGGTTGCCAGCGTGGACCTGATGGTGGGCGATTCACCATCCGAAACTTTTGAGAAGGACTGCCTCCTTCTCCACTGCTCTGCGGCGCACTTCGCTTTCTCTCCGCCGCCGCTAACTCCTTGCCGGAGTTCTCCTGAACAATCGCAGCATCAATGATGTCGTTGAGGCTGCCGCGATTGAACATCACCAATTTGTCCTTCAGGAGCGGGTTAAGCCCCTGGTAAAAGTGGTCTCGCCGTTTCTCGTCGGTATCAGCATGATACGACGCATATAGCGTGAGATCGTTAAACGCCCTGGAGTATTCCAGCGCGTTCCGGATCCCTTGTTGCAGGTGTAAGAACTCCTGTGTCTTCCTCTTCATCAGACCTGGCGGTATATGATAGGCCCTGAAGGCCGTCCGGAACTCTGTCCAGGTCATCACTCGGTCGGTGGGTTGGGAAGCACAGAAGTTGGCTCACCACGCGCTCGCGGATCCTTGGATCTCCTGGACCGCGAACTGAGTCTTGCGCTGCTCGCTGATTTGGAGCAGCCCGAACTTCATCTCTATGGCGCGGAGCCAGTTGTCCGCGTCAAGTGGTTCATCCGCCCTTGAAAATACAGGGGGATGAGTCGCCAGGAAGTTGGAGTAGGAGCTCTGTTGGCGCTCCTCACGATCTTGACGTCTCTCTGGGCAAGACGTATTGGCGATGAGAGTCTGCAGCAACTCCGTGTGCTGCTGATGCGAGCCCGCCATTGCCGCGACGATGTCGGCCAATGTAACCGTTGGCAGTGGCGGTGGCGGTGTTTACTGTTGCTGTTGCTGCTGCTGTCCCGAGGAGTCCTCGGGAGGTGGTTGGGAGGTCTTTCCCCCTTGACTGGTACCCCCAACGTCAGGGTTGGCACGAGTACGCGTCATTCTGAAATTTAAAACAGCAGCAATTAGCACATGTCTTACTTAAAATTCCATAAGCAACAGTAGGTATTGAAGTGACACATGACTAATTTGCACAACATTTACATATATTGATAAAGCATAAACTTTATACAAGATACATTATTCTCGGGTCTCCGAGAAGTCATGCTCATGTCGTCACTACTTATACATACGCTACTGTATACACGACATGTCACCAATTACAAAAGTTGGGTTACACTACCCTAGCTGCCGTACATGGCAACCGTAACCCCCTACTCGGAGTAGAACTCGACCTCCTGTGGGTCGTCCTCCTCGGGTACCTCTGCTGGTGGCTCTGGATCTACCACCTCTTCTCCCATTCCGGGTTCTCCCATTGCTGGAAGACCCAAGACCACCGGTACGCCTAACACCGGGGGCACGAGGTCCTGCAAAGCATGCACCTCGTCCATAGCTTGGTTGTAGTCCTCTTCCCAGCCTTGTCCTTCCTCAATAGCATCGTCCTGCTCTTGAGCAAGGTCCTCATTCTGCTGGGTTAGGGTCTGCACCAGTTCTTGTAACGCCGCGATGTCGACACGGCTTTTTCTCTTCGCCTTCTTCAGACGATGCAACTGATTGTGCTGTTCATTCAGTCGCTTGATCGTCGGAAGGAGCACATTGTGGAGTGCGCTGTGAGCACTCTGGAAATGATCTCCACGGCTTGTGCTCTCCTTGAGCTTTGTGACGAGATGCTCCATATGAACAGATTGGCTGTCCATCATGGCGTTTCCCGCCCTCATCTGGAGGCTGAGATTTGCCTCCGCGGGGTTGTACCTTGGGCAACTCGGGTCCGTTGCTTCCAGGTACCTCTCTTCCCACACATGCTGAACTCGTCCCTCCACCGGAACGAGTGCGTATGGAGTGCCCTCCATAGCCTGCATGTGTAGTTGGCAGAAACGTGACATAGTGTCACGGGCTGCCACTTGCCACATCCCTTCCGGTTGTCTTCCTCTCACCGTGACGGTGAATGGCACCCAACCGGGTGGCATAGGTCCTGCAGGAACCTCGACATGGATCGTCCATGTTTTGTTCCCCTCTTCGCCTTCTTCCTTGGCGAAGTATTGCGGCATCTGGTTGTACCCGAAATATTGGAGCATTTGCCACAATGCTTCCGGGTAGCCGTTACGGTGAGAACAGTGGGACATCACCCACCTGTTCTCCAGTTGCTTATCTGCTGTCATCTGTAAAATTATATTTGAGAAATGTCAAATATTTATTTAAACAGTAAACCGCTGAGTTATAACATAAAACATGTCATTGAACCCATAAAATTTGGAAACATAGTTCAAATTTTAAACAAATTTGACTGCTGATCTGCTGTTCCCATGACAGCCCTGACCACTTTCCATTTCAACCTGATTTAGGCCATGTTAAAAGCAAAACCAGTTCTGGAGCTCAACATCAAAGTTAAGGCTAACTTCAATAGCTGTCCAGAAAGTATTTGCTTGGCCTAATATCTATCCTGGTTCAAAAGTTATGAGATGTCAAAGTTAACAGAATTCCTGAAGAAAATTGGACAGCACCTCCCGGCTTTAGGTACTGATTTGATCCAAGAATCCCAGTTAATTCTGTTCCTAATCTGACAAAACTTTCTGTTACAAAGTTGTAACCCATCTAATAAGCTTTCCAGAACTACCTCATTTTCTATTTTTGGATTTTAAGCAGGACGTTGTGCTTAATTTACAGAGAGTTTACAGAGAGTCTTTGCTCTGCCCTGTTTTCTGGACAGTTTCAACTCTACTGCATTTTTCGATTGGTTAAGGGATGAAACACCTCTGGACCTCAACAGAAAAGTTGTAAAGCTATTCCAAAGCTTTCCAGAAATGTATCATACGACCCCAACCTCGAAATAACTCGACTTCTAACCTCTGATTAACTTCAGCCTTGATTCAGCTAAAAACAGAGTGCTCTGTCCTTAACAACCTATAAGTTGAAAACTTGTTAACTTTGAATATCCTGTTCAAGGGAAGGAGTTACATCAAGTTTTACTACTTTGGATCAAAACTTTCAAGTTTTAATTGAATTTGTTCATTTAGTTGGGTGTGACGTCGATGCGTCAGCAGATCATATCGGTACTACGTCCTCACAAAGAAAAACCTATACCGGACTTAGCCGGCTTCGTTATTTCAGTGGCACTAAACGTCACTCGCACACGGATGCTACACATCTACTGTTTCGTGGTCAGGCTACCTGCAGAAACTCAAACAATCATCAGACTCGGCTGCACACCGAGCCCGGAATCCATACAGTTAGTACACCCTGCCGTCATCACTCGCCCGGATGTCCTCAAGCCAACCACGCCTTGAGTTACGTGTTCACGTTTCAGACCACGTGACGGGGTCTCCCAAGTTGCACTACGCACGCCAGGGACAGACGTTGCTCGAATACCCCAAACGACATGAAGAGTCGTAGAGGATATCAAAGCGGGTCGGGTTACCTGCCACCCGTGGGGCTCCACCCTTCAGCTTGTGCGCACTGGTGGACAGCGCTTACGTGTACCACCCAAGACATAAATGTCCCGAGATACACGATTTTCCGACATAACAAATAGGTTAATATGCCACTTTCTATATGCTAATAACATCCTTATACGGGCTACTAACTCGTTCCTCACTGGATTTTTGAAAAAGAAGACCTTTGTACTGTGTTAAACCTCAAGCGAGCTCTGATACCACGCTGACACGACCCCCTTGGTCCTGTCGAGCCAGGATCACGCTGAGGGGTGCTGCGTTGCACAACACCGTATAACACACGTCAAAGGTACAAAGCGGAAGCAAAATTTTATTACATAAACATGTTATGAACATGTTTACATCAAAATAGGTTCAGTCTACACTCGCGGGCGTAAACTAAGCATCAAGTGCACGTTCAGCCCTCGAACGTGTCCTTGCTAGCACACACGCACACTAACTCTGCGGCGTGCACGACTCCCACTCGACGGGGTTCCCCTCCTGGGGTTCCGTCTCCTCTTCAGGAGTCCCTTCCTCATAGAACCCAGCAAAAGCTTCAAACACAAGCAGTGAGCACGAAGGCTCAGCAAGTCTGACCCGTCTCACCTAAACATGGAACTTCTACATGAGGGTAATGGGTTACATGAGGTAAAAATCAGTTGCAAGGACTCGCCTAATTAGTAGAACCTTACTTTCAAGTTTTAGCAGCAGGTTATGGAGAACCTTACGCTAAGGCACATGAGAGAGCCGCAATCAAACAAGAAACGCATTTCTCTCATGTACTTTGCCCAAAGTTGAAAAGAACTTTAGTTAGCTCTAAGCTACAGCATATCATTAACAATCAATGTCCAGCTTTCAATCAGCAACATTTTAACATGTAACTAGCCTGTTCTTTCTACGTCACGGTACAGTGAACAAGTGGTACTCACTGACCGCGAGGGACGGCGATTATAATCGATTTACACCTGCAGGGTTACCCGAACAACCCGTCACGTACGCCCGTACTCGATGTTGCCTACAACAACCATCACGGACGCTGTACGCGACTACCTTTCACCCGTTAGCCAAATATTGAACCGGTCCCATCGTCCCGAGCAAGAGGTCTCTGCAGGCGCATCTCCGTGCCGCCAGCCGATTTACACCTCAAGCTCTCAACCTACCCTCTGAACGACGGGCAATGCCTCAATAATCAGCTACCCGAGTTACATCAGTTTCCCGGTTCCCATATAGCCGGTAGGTCTTCGGTACTGTTCTAGCTTGTTCAACAGGCCCGCACACGGCTCGGTCCTCAATCGACAAAAGCGGAGCTACAGCACACAGGCCCCAAAGCCCTGCTGCCCTTACTCTCCGCTCGGTCTCATTTTCTTGCCATGTGTATCATGTGCTATCTCTACCCGAGCAATGTGCCTCTAGCCTATTCTCGCGAGTAGTTCCAACTACTCAACTTGTACCGAATCCTACTCTATCCTAGCAATGCAGTAGCTAACGGGGTTTGCAATCCTAAACCCAACCCATGGTTCTCTTGGCTATGCAGTGGGGCTTCCAAACAAGACTCTAATGCACAGAATAAAGGAAACAAGTATGTGCTCAAAACAATAAAAATTTGTAAAAAGGTTAATGCAAACCGGAGCTTGCCTTGCTGCTCTTGGTCGTAGGCTAGCTGCTCCTCCGGAGTTACGAAGTCTAGGACTTCGGGTTCCTCCTCGACCTTAGCGACTACATGATAAAAGCAATATATGTATCAATTTAAATGCATTTGTATTGAGTTTGAAGTTGTGAAGTCTATAACCTTTGCTAGACAGACTTAATGACTGTGAAACTTTTATTGTGGCTTGGTTACAACCTAAACAGAAAGACTTGGTCAAGTTTTAGTTGCAGCAAAGCTCATTTGAGCCCTCCACAATTAATTATGTCCTTGACCTTAATTGGAACTCTTAGGGTGTTCTAAGGATTTTCATGAAACAAACTATGACTTTCTGAAAACTAGATTTTCAGAGGGTTCTAATGGAGTTGGTCTCACTTAATTTGGAAGTTCCTAAATAAACATATGAGCTAAACAATTTCAGAGAAAATTCTGAAAATGTTTCTGAACATTTTCTATTTTCTCTGGAACAGTTTCACTAATCACACCATTAGGCGGATTAAATGAGCTCAAATGGATCTGAAATTTTTATGGTAGTTCAGGGATATTTTGGTGAACATCCCAGCAAAATTTCAGGATTTTTCTCCAAAGGATCCTCCAGTTATAATTCCTAACAGTTTAAACTTTCAGGAATTAACTCTGGAGAAAATAAGGAGTTTCGTGAAGTGAAACTTGATTTGCTGGAAAGCACTCAGAGAGCTGAATCCAGCAAAATTTGGTTCACTCAATTTGGAGCTTTCTAGCCAAAGTTATGAGGATTTGAAGTTTGAAGGAAATCTGAAAATCGGGGAAAAGTTTAAACTCTCGGGGCCGTGGGGACACGTGTCGAGCGCGGAGGTGTCCGGCACACCGGAGATACCACACGTGTCGAGCGCGGAGGTGTCCGGCACACCGGAGCTCGCAGGGTATTTGCGCGCCAGCACAGCCGATCCCTGGCCACACCCGATCCCGATTTAAATTCTTCAGCCGCTGACACGTGGGCCAGCCGGCTTCTTCTTCATCCCGCCGTTCTCTCGCGCCCGCGCCACCGACCTCGCTGGAGCAGACTCAGGGCTCGCCGGCTCGCCGCTGCCAGACCTCCCATGGTCTGAAACTCGCCGGCAGGGGGTTGTCGACGTCGAGGAACACGTCGGTGGTGTCAGGTCGGGCTGGGGGTGACCGGAAATAGCTCGGCGACGTGCCGCGGCCTCGGTTGAGGTTCGGCGCTGTCGACCGTGGGTTCTAACCCGCCAACACCTCGAACAAACGGTCCTACAGCATCAGTGTACCTCCAGGAAGCTCGACAAGGTGTCTAAAGGGTTTAGGGATGGCGGCAAGTCGGTCGGCACCGTGTGACCGATCGTGCCCGCCATGGCCGCCCTCGATCGAGCTCGAAATTCGTCACTCCCGGACAGTTTCACGCTACGGATGCAGAAAAGAACTTAATCGCCGGCTAGTCCAGCGTCTATGTGCAAGATTTGATGACCTCCGAAAGATCATAGAGCGAGAATTTAAAGAAACCGTACCGGAAGCTCAGTTTAAGGTTGCCGGAGCAAAAACTGAGAATTCGCCGGCGAGAGTTCACGGCGTGGCTTGAGCTTCAGGTGGAAGCAGTGTGGAGTCCGTGCGCTCCTGTTGCCGCCCTTGCTCGGCCGTGGAAGTGGTTGCAGCGTGCTGCCCGTGTGAGACCGATCGCCGTCCTTCAGCTAAACTGCGGCGGTCGTCGTTGGTCACGGGAACAGGGGCCGAAACCCGGTGGTCCAGGCGTTGGGAGGGTGGTGCGCGACCTCCAGTGGCTGTCTAGCAGCTTAGGAACGAAGGAGATTGTTTTGCTGGTTTTCCCAATTGAGCAGAGAGCTGCGGCGAGAAACAATGCCGCTGCTCGGTTTTGCCCGCGAGAAGATAAAGCCGGCCGACTCCTGCTCAGTGGAGGCGGTGCCGGTCGCATGGGGGCGCGAGCAAGCCGCCCTGG
Source organism: Neostapfia colusana (assembly GCA_030760725.1). Classification (NCBI taxonomy): domain Eukaryota; kingdom Viridiplantae; phylum Streptophyta; class Magnoliopsida; order Poales; family Poaceae; genus Neostapfia; species Neostapfia colusana. Next base: position 31,601,449 of record JASWHV010000009.1, on the reverse strand, counting down.
GCGCCAGCGCGCGGAGAGGGAAGCAGCTGGTGGCGCCGGTAGCTGCTCGGTGGCACAGCCGACAGCTGCTCGGTGGAATTTCCCGCCGAGACTCTGACTTCGGTTGCAAGTTTCTCCTTCTTCCCTCTATGACATGTGGGTCCCACCTGGGGTTTTAACCTCTGAAATTTACTCCTAATCACTGTAGTGAACAGTGAACCCCATAATACCCCTGGTGATTCAAATTATTCACCCTTGAGCCATTCGAATTGAATAGGATTCGAATTGGGTTTGGTTTGAGTGAATTCCAGCACAAGTTCAGTTTTGAATTCAAACAAAGTTTGAATTAGTCCCACTTAGCTCATGTCAAGATCAACTCCAGATGGAGTGAAAATTGGTGTGTGAGCTCACAAAAATGTGCTGAATAAGAATATGCCTCCCACTTTTAAATTCATGGGATAGAAACAGTTTGAATTTGAATGTGGTTTCAAACTGCCCTCTTTCTATCTATACCCAAAATGACCTCAAAAGGGTTTTGAATTTGGGTGAAACTTGGCATGGACATCCTTAGTAAAGTGTAAGAGTTTTCATATGTCCAGCCCATCTATATCACATATGGGAAATACCACTTTTGCAATATGTGAGTTTGTTTTCTAATGAGCATGTTGATAATTGTTACTTGCTCTTCATTTGTGTTCATGATCCTTCCTCAAATGAGGTGTGTGGTGTGGTGATGAACACTGCAAATGTGTGTCAAAAACTGAGGCCCTTACAGTCGAAGTCGGGGATGTGGCCGCCCTTGTAGCCTCTAGGTTCCGGCGCGAGCCAGGAGGACCCTAGGACCTGCTTCTCTCTATTTATCGAGTCTGTAGTCCAGCTCATGGAGCCATGAATAAATAGACTCTCTTGAATGTTTGTGCCTGTGATGTTTTCTGCCTTCTTCTTGGTTTTTCCTAGCCGAGCCCTCAGCTCTGCAAGGTACTCAGAGGCCTTCACCAATTTCGAAGCTCTGCACGGGCACCTTCCCCGGTTCCTTACTGTATTAAGGGCCCCGGAGGTCTCCGAAGCTCGCCCCATGAGGATGGGGAGGTCCGGATCTGCCGGCCACGTGGCGGGCCCGGAGCTCCCTTCTAAGGAGAAGGAGGTCCGGCCCCGCGTGACACGTGGAGCCTTCTGAGCTCCCTCCCCCTGGAGGGGGAGGTCCAGCTTCTGCCGGCCACGCGGCGGGTCCGGAGCCCCTCCTGAGGAGGCGGGAGCTCCGGCCCCGCTGGACACGTGGGGCCTTCGGAGCTCCCCCCCCCTAGAGGGGGAGGTCCGGCTTCTGCCAGCCACGTGGCGGGTCCAGAGCCCCCCCCAGAGGAGGCGGGAGCTCCGGCCCTACTGGACACGCGGGGCCTTCAGGCCTCACCCCTATTGAAGGGGCGGAACCCGGACCTTCCGGTCCTGTGCTGGAGTAGTCGATAGCTCCTTGCCCCCTGCCTCATGCAGCCCCCGTTGCTGTAACCTGGAGGACCTGCACACAGATAGAGGAAACGTAATTCTCCTCGGGGGATCCTCCTCTCCCCGTCTCTTAGTCTTATCCGGCTTACGGTCCTAGCCCGGTATACGGGGCTTGGGCAATTCTGTGCGCGAGGCACCGGGGCTCCAGCTCCCTCCAAGGTCCCGGTACGACCGTCCGATCCCTAGTACCGGACCGTGCGCCGTGGAAGCATAGTGCACAGGCTTTGGGTGCGGAACCAGGCAAAGCGGTTGTACTCCCCTGGACCTCCGGAGGGCAGGGTGCGCACGCTTTGGGCACAGAGCCGGCTAAGCGGGATACGCACCCTGGACCCCCCATGCACGGCGCCGGCCTTTCCTGGAGGTGACCAACTGACACCGCAACACCTGACTGGGGGAGGCCCGAGAGGCCCACCTGGCCATCGGCAGGTGCCTCAAGCGCAACCGCCTTCGGTAGGATAGCAAATGCTGACTATGGATGAGCGCGGGAGAGAGGGAGCTAAATGTACGGTGAGCATACATAGAGAGTGCGATCATAAAAATTAATGCGTAATTTAAATGAGCACATGAGAGAGAGAGCGAAGTAGAACAGGTTTCTATGTAAATACCCATAGGGGGGAAGTCAGACTATACATGGAGGCAACGACCCGCCTCGTTAAGAAGGGAAGCAAGACTCTACGCGCTTAGGGTCGGAACCAGGCCAAGCAGGACGTAGTCCTGGACCGTCCCCTGAGACTTAGCTGCCCCAAGTTCCTAGACTCTATGGGGTTTATTACAGAAAGGTATGGCCCTGTTCTACTAACGCTCAGGGAATAGGACTTACAGTGTTGTTCCATGCCAAAGGTTTGGGAACGGATCCCAAACTTGGTTGAAAGGCATGTGTACCTGGGACGGCAACTTTCGTGACTCGGAAGGGACCTTCCCGACTGGGGGAGAGTTTATAGGTCCTTCGTGGGAAAGTGCTTGCCGCGGCACCAGGTTGCCTTCTTGCAGGTCCCTGACGCGTTTGGTCCTTTGGCGGTAGTGCTAGAGCACCAGCCGAGACCGTGCGTTGTGGGGTGTCACCTGCAGCCGGGCCTCGTCGACGAGGTCGTCATCTTCACGCTGGATCAGGTCCTGCGTGGCTTCTCCTGGGAGCCCCGGGGTACCCTCCCCTTCTGGCTAAGGCCTTCAAGGGGTAGGAGGACCCGGACTCTTCTTGGGAGACCCAAGGCGTCTTTCCCCTTCTGTCTAAGGCCTTCAAGAGGTTGACAGACCCTAGGCGGCCCCCAGGAGGTACGGCCGAGGCACAGAGGCGTGCACTCGGGTGGAGCTGGCCGGGTTCTGCACCGTCGGGGCTGGTGCTTGGGCTGCTGTGACTACTTGGAGCTTCTCCAAGGTTGATATTGCAGCAGTGCAGTCTCCACTGACTTTCCGGGGTAGCCGCAGTCGGCTACTGCCCCGGCTCGTCATCACCAGAGCTGGAGTCCTCACCGTTGTGCACCGTCTTCATGACGCGCTGAGGCTCCTGAAACCCCACCTGGTGGTCGACGCTGACTGAGGCGTCGACCTTCTACTTGCCCTCCCTCTGAGGGAGGGGCGGAGCATCAGCTCTCTACTGCCTCCCTTGCGGAAGCGCTCTGCGAGCCTCTGGATGTCCCAGCACTCGGCAGCAGTATGATTGCTGGTGCCATGCACGGGGCATAGCTCGCGTTGGTCACCCTCTGGGGCTGGTGACTGTCGCTGCCTTTCGTCGGGGCGCGGCCCCCGAGCCCCACTAGGTGCCTCTGCTGTGGCAACGGGAGCCGCGGCTGATGACTTCATCTTGCCACTGCCCCGGTTCTTGGCCTTCTTGCCACCTCCATAGGAAGCAGCGCCAGATCCGGGCTGTCCTCCTGACTCGGAGGCTGGCAGTGAGTGCCAGTTCCGCCCTTCGGCTGCTCTGGCGCACTTGTCCGCCAGGCTGAAGAGCTCGGAGACATCGCGGACCTCTCTGGTCGCGAGCTTCTCAAGCATCTTCTCGTCCCGGACACCCTGCCGGAACGCCACCACCACAGAAGCACTTTGAATGTGCGGGATGGTGTTGTGTACCTAGGAGAACCGCTGGATGAAGGAGCGCAGTGATTCCCCAGGTTGTTGTTTGATGGCGTGGAGGTCAAGCTCCATGCAAGGACGGGTGTAGGAACTGCCGAAGTTGGCAATGAACTGCCGGCAGAGCTCTTCCCAGGAAGTTATGGAACCCTGGGGGAGGTTCATGAGCCAAGACCAGGCTGGGCCGGTCAAGGCGACGGGGAAGTAATTGGCCATAACAGCCTCATCCCCTCCTGCGGCAAGTACGGCGGTGGAGTAGATCTGGAGGAACTCCGCCGGGTTGATGCTGCCGTCGTACTTCTTGGGCAGGTGCGGCCGAAACTTGCGCGGCCACCTCGCGAAGCGAAGGTGGGGCGCCAGGGCCGCACATCCTGCTCCTGTTGCTGCAGGCGTTGGTGCCGCGAACGCTTGGTTCACTGCAGGCACTGTGTACCCCGGTATGGGCAAGGCTGCGCCATAGACCGGGGGCGCCGTTTGCAGGGCATATGGCTGTGGCATATGTTGCATGGCGTATGCCTGGGGCAGAGATCACGTGGCAAAGGTCTGCGCCTCAGGCAGGGTCGAGGCTGACGTCATGTTGTCGCCGGCCTCTTGGTTGCGACGCCTTTCTCGACGTCGCTCGAGGAACACTCGGGCATCTTGGCCCAAGTGGCATCATTCCAGCTCTGTCCTTAGGTCCGTCGATGGGAGCCTGGTGGAGCTGGAATCTGCCGTCTGCCCATCAACCGTTGGCGTGCGTGTCAGCGACACAGCCGGTTGGCCGGAACGTCGTCCCCGCCGAAGTCGAGGGTTTGCCGTGGCGACGACAAGACGGTCTACTTAGCGAATCCACTGCTGGGTCGCTGCCTGAGGCGCGTCCCCAGCAGGTGGATTGTGCAGTAGCGCTCTTGCTGCAGCTAGCGCGCCCCCTTGGGGAAAGCTCAGCGCTGCAGAAGATCTCACGCTAGTCGGAGCCTGCATTGCCGGAGTCGGCATTGCCGGAGTCGGCTGCTGGCTCCCTGCTTGCGCTGACACACTCCGTCCTGAGCGTGTCGACACGTATTCCCCGCTAGTCACGGTCCGTCGTGAACGCGGGGGAGGAGAGCTTGCCGCTGAAGGTAGCTTCGTCATCTTCGTCGGCAAAAACTCGTCACGCAAGGGAAAAGCCCCCTACCTGGTGTGCCAAATGTCGAAGTGTGTGGTCGACACTTCCTCCGGACCTGCTCTGGGCAGCCCGTGGAGGTTCTTTTTCGGAGGGGCTAGTCGCTTGCGGAGAGCTTAAGTGTAAGGGACGAGTGAGGGAGGAGCTTGACACGACGAGTTTTACGTGGTTCGGGCCGCCGGAGCGTAAAACCCTACGTCCACGGTGAGCAGAGGTGCTCGCTGTATTGCTTGTTGCTCAGAACCGGAGTCCTGAGCTTGAGGGTGAGTTATGCCTATGGTGTGAGTTGCTGGAGAGCGGACCCTTGCTAACTTTGCCTACCTGAGCCTTTTATAGTCCAAGGATCGAGCGGCTTACAAGGGTGGCCCGGGACCCCACAGGTGGTCCCGGGGAGATTTCCTTCCGACTATTGTATCCGCAGTTATGTTGGTAGTTGTCTCTGGTGAAGGCTTCCGAGCCTTCGTTCTGCTTCCCTGCCCATGCCGCATGCTAGTCGTAGTGGTTGATGACGGCAGGGGCGGCAGGGGACGTCTTGTCGCCGTGTTTATTGGCTGGCAGGTTCTGACACTGTGCGCCAGTCTGCGATGCGACTGGGCGCAACGGCACCTGACAGAGGCGTTCTCCGCGTCTCCGCGTCTTGGGAAGGCGCGGGCCTTGAATACCTTGTACGGGCAAGGTATGGTGCATCTTTACACATGCTGCCTACCGCGCGGAGGCAGGCAGCACTGATCTGCTGTACACGTGGCGGGCCCAGGGCTCTCCTTTGAGGGGAGGTAGGTCCGGCCCCGCAGGACACGTGGAGCCTTCAGACCTCTCCCCGCGGAGGGGGGAGGTGCGGCTTCTGTCGGCCACGTGGCGGGCCCGGAGCTCCCCTCTGAGGAGGGGGAGGCCCGGCCCCGCGGGACACATGGCGCCTTCGGAGCTCTCCCAACGGAGGGGGGAGGTCTGGCTGTGGTTGGCCACGTGGTGGGCCCGGAGCTCTCCTCTGAGGAGAGGGAGGTCCGGCCCCGCTAGACACATGGCGCCTTCGGAGCTCTCCCTATGGAGAAGGGCGAGATCCTTAGGCATTTTCCCTTTGTGCGGGGGTACCCCATATCGCGGGTACCGAAAGTGTGATGTGTGCAAGGTTTCAAGCTGCATCTAAAGAGTGTCATTTAATAGATGTAAAAAGATTTTTAAGATACCTTGTGCACACACCTATCTTGGGCCTTTGGTATCCTAAAGGGTCCAAGTTTAACCTTATAGGGTATTCTGATGCCGACTATGCAGGCTGCAAAGTTGATAGGAAGAGCACCTCAGAAACCTGTCAATTTCTTGGCAGATCCTTAGTTTCATGGTCCTCAAAGAAACAAAATTCCATTGCTCTTTCCACAGCCGAAGCGGAGTATGTTGCAGCCGGTAGTTGTTGCGCATCGCTACTTTGGATGCGACAAACTCTAAGGAATTATGGTTACAATTTGAACCATATTTCACTCCTATGTGATAATGAAAGTTCCATAAAAATTGCACACAATCCAGTAGAGCACTCAAGAACCAAGCACATAGACATACATCATCATTTTCTAAGAGATCATTCATTAAAAGGTGACATAGTAATCTCACATGTTAGAACTGAAAAACAACTAGCGGACATACTCACCAAGCCACTAGATAAAAAGAGATTTTGTGAGCTTAGAAATGAATTAAATATATATCTGATTGATTCTTCAAAGTTTGCTTACTTCTGCAAAAAATCATCCCTTATCTCAATTTTCTCTTGAAAACTATTTCAATTATTGAATCTTGGTGAATTATGGTCATTGTGTGATTGTTGATTGCTTGCTGGTCATGTTAATCAAGATTATTTCTGAAATGTTGTCCTTTATATAATTATTAGAACAAATTCTAAAAATCTCTTTGTTCTAATCCTAAACTGTCCAGCTGACCCAGAATAGTCCGTGGTCAGCATCGGACTAGTCTGTTGTCGGGGACTAGTCCGGCTCTGATCCGGTGTACCGGACTAGTCCGGTCCCTTGCAGACTAGTCTGTTACTATCGGGATTAACCCTATCCCACTGCCAAAAGTCTATCTTCTTCCTCCTCACAATCGCCTGTGCCTTCTCTCCTCATGTAACGACCGGTCCTGTGAAAATGGAACCCAGCTAATACATATGTGTGCCTAGGATGTTCATCACACATACACATGTAATCCACAAACTGAACTCAGAATATAACCACGAATAATAGGGTTCAAGTACTTTATTACATCAATATCTAACTTATTCTTGCAGCGGAAGTCTTCTAACTTATTCTAGCAGCGGAAGTCTCTAACGATAGCGGAAGCAAACTAAACAGCGGCAGCGGCTCCATCTCCTACTCCACAGGCAAGTTGATGGTAGATCACACGCCTAGTACTCCACATGATCTTCTCATGTTGCTGATGATGAAGTAATAATGCAAGGTTGAGTACATGACGTACTCAGCAAGTGCGGAAAAATATGATATGTTGCTTACAGCAAGGTAGGATTAAAAAGGCTCATTGCAGAAAGCAAAGTTTACAATCCTGAAACCAAACCTCAATGACCAAACCAATAACCAAACCAATAATCATCCCAATAACCATCCCAAACCATAACCAAATTATCCCTTCTAATAATGTGAGTTGGCTAGGCGCTTGTGACCGTAAGCTCAGCTATCATGATAGTTTTACACTCTGTAGAGGTGGCACCACTTTACCCACAAGTTTGTGATTTCATCACCCGTCGGTGACTGCAGAACCTCCATTATACCAGTACACAACCGTCGGTGTATTGCCAAGAGATCACAAAATAGCCTTTACAAAGGGGCTACTAGATGTATGGACTCAATAAGGTTTCACCAGCAGGCTCGAATCACCATTCTCCCACCTACGGGCCCCCTCTTGTGCCATGCAGTTCCCAGGGCAGTCCTCTCTCGACTCCCATTCCCCGTGCCTTCCACGGTCCATAACAATCTAGTAACTTACCTAATTAGTCAGCTAAGCCACACCCATATTTGGCCTTGTGGTGGCACTGTTTTCCTGGCATGTGATGGCATGAACCGGTCCTTAGATCTACGGCAAGTAAACAACCATCTCATTCAACCACATCCTCAAACCAAGCTTGCCTAGATCTCCCCCAATTCATGTTCATTATCAACGTCAAGTTCTTATTATCATTATCCATATGAGTGCAGTAGCTAAACACATTCTATCTCGCTTCCCATAACTCGTAAGCTAAGCAAAGCAAAAAGCAAAAACGACCATACCCGAGTCATCAACTTTCTCGGCGACAAGGATGGTTAACAAAACTAGTAAACTCCTATAAAAGGGTTCCCATCAAAATGACTCAAGCATACACAGTTTTTGTAAACAAAACAGCTTCAAAACATGGGATCAATATAGTCAAGGCGCACTTGCCTTGTTCCTATGGATCTGGTTGCTCACGTGTCTCGATGTTCTGGTGCTGTAGTCCTTTGTAGATAGCTCCCTGAGCTTGTCCTTCTTACTTCACCTTGGTGTCAGGGCCTTGCTCCTAGCGATGGCAGCAGCGGGGAGCTCGCCGGCGGTGCTCACCGGCGGCTGAACTCCAGCAAGGGGGTGGAACTCGGTGAGTTGGAAGCTAGGGATTCCAAGTCATCGACTCGGGAGGTGGAAAATAAGAGTACGTGGTTGCGACCAGGGGTTTCGGGTTCTGTTTATAAGGGGTGAAAGAAGAGTCCTACTCCGATTAGATTTCAAATATGTAACACCCCCAAATTTTGATTCAAAGCCCTAAATCATGTTAAGAGGGGAATTTAAAATTTTTTGGACGTGTTGCATGTTTTGCAAAAATTCAAATTCAAACTGGAATTCAAATTAAACTCAAATCAGAAAAGAAAGAGAAAAAGAAAAACAGAAAACAGAAAAAAACCGGCCAGTGGGCCGAAACCCACCAGCCGGCCAAGCCAGCGCCCGCGCCAGCCCGCAGCCGCGCGCGCTGCTGCCTCACACTGACAGGCGGGACCCACCCGATCTTCGTCTACCTCGCGCCGCGCCGGACTCCCTCGCTCCCGAATCAAAACCGATCGGGATTTCGGCGTATCCCCGCTGAATTCTGTTCGTAGGCGACGCGGACATGATCTAAACCACCCCGCCGCCCTCCCCCGTCTATAAAAACCCCGGCCTCGTTCTGTTTTTCCCACGCGATCGCCGATTTTTCCTCCGGTGAGAACCGAGACTTCTCCGGCGAATTCTGGCCGATCTAAGCTCGGAAATTCCGATCTAACTCGCTGGTCTTGATCCACCGCCTCCGGGGAACCTTGCAGGTACAGAAAACTCGGTGATTTGCGGTGTAAACGCAGCGCCGACGAGCTTCGCCGTGGTTTTGCCTCGGAGCTCGTCGCCGATCACCTTCCAGGACCTCCGAGCTCAAGAAAACCCCCGATGTGAGATCCCTGACCTCTCCTCTACCGATCTATGCCATAAAATCACAGTTCTAGGAAGAATTCCCGAAGATCCGAAAGTTTCCGGCGAGATCGCCGCTTCCCGCCGCCGTGCGCCGCCGGCAGCGCCGCCCGCGCTCGATCAGAGCGACGTGGCCGCTTGTGCGCCGTTTATTTTAAATCGCACGGTAGGGTTTAAACCCCCGCGTACCGGTTCGGCGTTATAATCTCAGCTGTCGGTTTAAAATCGGACGGTCCACGTCAGCCCCGCGTTATAAAGACTGGAAATCTTACGTGCTACCCCCTGGGGTTCTCGGGAAATAAGAGCTAGCCCCGGAAACTTCTGATCTAGCCCCTGGAACTCCAGAAAATCATGTAAATTCATTTAAAAATCAGATTTAGCCCCTGGACTTAATAAAAATTAGGAAAAGCACCTCTGATAAGTGTAGCTAGACCCCTGAAAATTCTAAAAATAATATTATAGACCCTGTAATGGGGTGAGTTTATCTTTTTAGCCCTGTTTAGTATTTAAATTAGGAAATTGAATATGTGGCTAGTGTTTAAAAATTAAAAAGTGGGACAAACATATTGTCATAATTAAATTAAAAACTTTCTCAGTATTTAGAAAACTTTGGAGTGAGATAAAAATATATTTTGGGCTGAAATGAATCTGTTTAATTTATTATTCACATTTAGGGACACATTTTTAAGTAAAGAATAGTTCTGGAAAATAGGGAAAATAATTGTAAAATAGTTTACATCAGAGGAAAAGGTCAAAAATATATTAGTAAATATTTTAGATCAGAACCTATTCTGTTTAGATGAGTGTGGCGGACCGGAATCCGCTCATCCAGGATCGCAGAGGGTGGTGCCACGCGATACGACACCCGACAGCACACGTCATAAGAACACAATATATTACATGGGAAAAACAACTGAAACTGTACAAACAGGTACAAACTTCAGTTACAACTATTGTTTATGTTACACAGCGGAAGTCTACACTACACAACTCACGCCCGCCTATCTAGCAAAAGTCGGTTGCCCAGCCCTAGGGCAACCCACACTAGCTGCACGTCTCAGCTCAGCGCGGCGTGTACGGCTCCCACTCAGCCGTGGTCCCCGACGGAGGGTAACCCTCGCCGGTGGACTCGTACTCCGAGTCCATGGGTGGCTCCTCACCTGAAAAACACTTAAGCAGCAACCGTGAGCACGAAGGCTCAGCAAGGCTTAACCGACTCACCTAAGCATGAAACTCTACATGAGGTATACCAAGACATAGGTTAGTAACATTTCAGCAAAACGACACGCCTACAAGTTCATCCTTAATTCATCTTTTAGCAACAAGTTAACAGTTCATGAAATCTGAAATTTAGTAAGCAGTATTTGGTGGCACACATGTAGCAATACAATTATGTCAATCAGCATCTTTGAATCAACAGATCTCATCCATTAGTCTACGTTACGACGCAGTGAACAAGCGGTACTCGTCACTGCGAGGGACGGCGAATCGACTCGATATACACCTGCAGGGAAAACCCAAAGAGCACGTCACGTACGCCCACCCGTGGAGCTGCACAGCACGCTCACTCGATGTCGTACGGGACAACCTTTCACCCAACAGCCCAAACATCGAACCGGTCGCACCGAAACGAGCAGGAGGTTCCCCACACAGAGCATCTCTCTATGCCCGTTGGCAGATTTCCACCTTGCTGCCCTCAACCTACACCTATAAATCGGTGTGCTATGCCTCGACGCCCGGAGGTTTAGGCTACATCGGTTTATCGGGGCCCATATATCCGATATGCCTTCGGTACGTTCAATACTTGTTCAGCAGGGCCGCACACGGATCGGTCCTCAATCGACACGGGCAGGGCTGCGCACACAAGACTCTCTCTTGCTGCGCCCTAGCCCCTGCCTAGTCTCATTTTTATTACTAAAGTGATCTCACATCACTCAACCGAACCCGTGTGTCCCAAGCCTATCTCGCGAGTAGATTCCATCTACTCGACTTGTACCGAAGTCCTATGACTCATTAAGCATAGCCTGTCTACTCGAGGTCCTTGACACTACCCTCACTCTTTTAGGAACCTTTGGTTATGCAAGTGGGGTTTCATTCATCCTATACCTAATGCACATACATACTTCATATGACACATGTAAACAAAGTAAGACTTATAAAAGGGTTAATGCAAACCGGGGCTTGCCTTGTTGCTGCTGGTCAGGAGTTAGTTCTTCGTCCGGAAGGAGGAAGTCTAGCACTTCCGGAGTCTCTTCTTCAACGGCTACACGTTAATGAAATACTACATGTTAATTTAGATGCAAATGTGAGTTTTAGAGTAAGACCTCTACTATTAGTTCTAATAACCAGCCTCTAACACCTGGAACTTTGTTTAAGAATTTAAATATGAACTGGTGTTGGTGGTTTGGCTTGGACTTAATCACATGGTTAAATGCTAAGTGGTTTCCCCCTTTTCCATATTAATCCCTTAAGTGGTTAAACAGGACAGGGGTGATCTAGAGCTCCAATGGAGCTGAGAATTTTTGTGTGAGTTCCTTGTCACAAGAAAACTCTCTGGACCAAACATTAGCACTTTTCATGGAGTGGTTTGCTCAGAATAATTCTCTTGGCAAATCAGCAAGGAAGAATTTATCCTGAGGTAATACCCCTGTTCATACCCAACTTAGTGAACTATAATTTCAATTATAGTTCCTAGAGTTTGCATGAATTTTCCTAGCATTTTTGGAGTCAAGGTTTGCCCAGAATTGAATTTCCAAGTTTTGGAAATTCTCTGAAAATGTTTCTTTATTCAAATGAACACAGCACCTTCCAATTTGAATTGCTCTGACCAAATCAACTCCAAATGGTCTGAAACTTTTACAGGGGTTTACTAATGTCCTAAAGAACATCCTGGCAAAACCTGGGGATTTTTGGATGAAGCAAACTCCTTCTAAATTTCTTTTGCTGAAAAGATTTAAAGAATTTTCCAGAATTAATTAATGGGTTTCATACAAATTGGGTTGTATATCTGGACAGAGCTAGGCAAGATGAATCCAACCCAATTTGAATCACTAAATTTGGAGCTTCCTAGCAAAAGTTATGCAGTTCCAAAGTTTGAACCAATTCTGGAATTCAAATTAATTCGGGAAAAGTTCAAACTCTGCCTGTGGGTCCACCCTACACGTGTCAACCGCCGGAATCACGCCACACGGGGCCACAGACCTTTTCCCGCGCCACCACACGGGATCACACGCCACAGCTGATCCGGAGTTTTAATCTTCAGCTGCTGACACGTGGGCCCGGCGGGTCTTCTTCTTCCTCTCGCTCCCGCGCCTCCCCCTCGCCGGCGCTGTACTGGAGCTCGCCGGACCCGGCTTCCCGGCTACCTTTCGGCCGGAGACTCGCCGCCTGGGGGTTTTCAGGGTCGGGGAACAAGTCTACGGGGTTGGCTCGGGCTGCCGGTGGCCGGAAGTGGGCTGGCGACGAGCCGCGGCCTTCGGTGATGATCGGCACCGTAGCCCGAGCACATTAGCCCGCCAAAAGCTCGGCGGATCCGCTCTAAAGCATCGGTGGAGGTCAGGAAATCTCGGCGTGGCCTCAACCTGGCTCGGAAACGACTGCAGACCGGTTGTCACCGTGCGCCCGCGTGTTCCCACCATGGCCGCCGACCGAAAAGCTCGAAATTAGCTGTAACCACGGCGTTTCTAGCTAGGGTTGTGGAGGGAAAAGGTTCCCTATCCTCTCTAGCTCTGGTGTGCGCAAAATGAATAACTTTAACCGAGAATTAAGCGTTAATTTCCACAGTTCTTACCCGCGGTTAGGTTTTCCTCGTCCGAGGGAAAAACTCGAAATTCCGAAGCTACGTCGCGCGGATTGCTCTGAAATTTGGAGAGGAGCAGCGCAGGGAGTTGGCGCACCTTGGGGTGCTCTCGCTCAGTCGTGAAACTGGTTGGTGTGAGCTGCCCACGGGAGCCCGACGTCGGTTTCCACCGGTTGCACCTCGGCTTTGGTGCTGATACTCGAAATACGGCCGACAGGAACCCCGAACGCCGGAGCTGAGCTGGGGAAACTCTTGTGCACGCGCTGGCGCTCCTTTTTCGCGTTGATCGCTTGAGCAGTCGGGACGCGATGCCAGCTTAGGATCGGGACGAACCGGCGCGGCGCCGGCGGCTTGTTTGCTCGGGAGAAAAGATAACAGGGCTCGTGGGAGGGTTGTTGTGGCCGACAGAGCGCGGCGTAGGGGAGATGAAGGCGCGGGGGAACCGACACTCGAAGCAGCTCGGGAGGTGCTTCGGTCGTCGGTTGTCCGTGCGGTGGCAGCCGGTGGGAGAACGCAACTCGCTCGAGTGTGAACTGTGGAACCGATTAACTTAGGCAGTAAGCTTCTCCCCTCTCTTCTCACTGACCAGTGGGGCCCACAGCTCCCCTCTGCCCCAAAATATCTCCAAATTTTTGGCAAATGAGTAATTCAAATGTTTGCAGTCTTAAACTGAGCCACATTTGCATGATTGGACAAGTTTCCCTCAAATTCAAATGTATATTTGTATTCTTGCCTATTTGGCTCCCTTTTGGATCATTGGGTAGCAAACCCTTGCAAAAATTATTGAGACTTTGCCTCCCCACTAATTTGAACCTGAGGAATCCAAGTATGCCCTTTACTCCTTGTTTTAGCAGCTGAAATCCTGAAGTTGAATGCAACAGTTTGAAATTTCCCTCCCATGTGTGATCATATGTGTGTAAACCCTACTTTGTGAAAGTGAAGACTTTCCCTTCTAATCACTCCTTTGATGGAGGCCACTTGCTCTTCACAATATTTCAATATCTACCCACAACAAAACTGTTGTGTTGTGAGGTGCATAAAAATTTTTGCAAGTCCCTTTTCTTGGGCTTTTACATCCCTCCCCCCTTAAAAGAATCTCGTCCCGAGATTATAAAAGAAGAGATAGCGATATAATAGGGACTTACCCGTGTTGAGAAGCCATGAACTCCGGGTAATTTGAGCGAAGGAACTCCTCGCTCTCCCACGTCGCTTCCTCGGCGGTGTGGTTGCTCCAGAGTATTTTGTAGAACCACAACGTTCTGCTGCGTGTGGTTCTGGCTTTCTCATCAAGAATTCCCACCGGATACTCATCATATGTTAAATCCGGTTTCAGCTCGCCGATGTCTTCGGTAGGAACAGCAGCCGTATGCTTCAAACATTTTCGCAGCTGCGAAACATGAAACACATCATGGACACCAGCAAGCGCTGCCGGTAACTCCAATCGATACGCCGCTGGTCCGCACTTCTCGGTGATAGCATAGGGTCCAATGAAACGGGGAGCGAGCTTCCCCTTCACACCGAACCGGTGCACGCTCTTCATCGGAGACACGCGTAGGTACACGTGTTCCCCAACGTCAAAGTGCAACGGCCTACGCCCCTTATCAGCGTAGCTCTTCTGTCGGGATTGAGCGGCTTTTAAATTGGCTTGGATTGTCCAAACGCGCTCTTCGGCGTCGTTCACCACATCAACCCCGAATGTGACCCTTTCACCGGACTCGCACCAATTTAATGGGGTGCGGCATTTACGACCGTAGAGAGCTTCGTAAGGTGCCATTTTGATACTCGCCTGATAACCGTTGTTGTACGAGAATTCCGCCAATGGTAGGTGATCATCCCAGTTCCTACCATGGTGGATGGCACATGCTCTCAACATGTCTTCCAGAACTTGATTCACCCTCTCTGTCTGGCCATCTGTCTGAGGGTGATAGGCGGAGCTCCTGATCAACTTAGTACCCAATGCAGCGTGTAGCTGCTCCCAAAAGCGAGACACAAATAATGCACCTCGATCTGAGACAATGGTCTTGGGTACCCCGTATAGGCATAGAATCTTCGCTATGTATAGCTCCGCATATTTGCCGGCATTGTAACGTGTATTCACCGGAATGAAGTGAGCCGTCTTGGTTAACCGATCGACGATTACCCATATGGAATCATGCTTGTTGGCTGTTAGGGGTAATCCCACAATGAAATCCATGCTCACATCTTCCCATTTCCATGTCGGGATCTTCAGGGGTTGCAACAGCCCTGATTTCTTCATGTGATCAGCTTTCACTCGTCTACACGTATCACACTCGGATACGTACTTAGCTACCTCCCGCTTCATCCGTGTCCACCAAAATTTCTTTTTCAAATCTTGGTACATTTTGTTGCTGCCCGGATGAATGGAGTATTTGGACAAGTGAGCTTCATCGAGGATCTTTTTCCTCAACTCCATGTCTCTGGGTACGACTATGCGGTCATTGAACCACAGCGTCCCCTCACCATCTTTCCGGAAACATTTGATCTCCCCATTGTCAATTCGTCTCCGGAGATGTGCCATGCCTTTATCCGTTTTCTGAGCTGCAATGATGTCCTCCCTAATAGTAGGGATGAGGGCAAGGTTGTACAGCGATCCATAAGGAACCAAGTATAAACTTGGCTCTTTCTCCACCACCGGTGTAATGGTGAGGTGATGGACATGTGATTTCCGACTCAGCGCGTCGGCAACCACATTCGCCTTGCCGGGGTGGTAATGGATCTCAATCTCATAATCTTTGATCAGTTCTAACCACCTCCTCTGCCTCATGTTCAGCTCCTTCTGGGTGAAAATGTATTTCAAGCTCTTGTGGTCGGTGTAGAGATGCACCAAGTTCCCCAGGAGATAGTGCCTCCACATTTTCAGCGCCAACACCACGGCAGCAAGTTCAAGATCGTGAGTCGGGTAGTGCTGCTCATGGTTCCGAAGTTGGCGTGAGCCATAAGCAACCACACGTCCTTCCTGCATCAACACGCAGCCGAGCCCAATACCGGACGCGTCACAATACACGTCGAAGGGCTTTGTTGTATCCGGCTGAGCTAATACCGGGGCTGTTGTGAGATGCTTCACCAGTGTTCGGAACGCTCCTTCACACGCCGTGTTCCACACATATTTTGTCCCTTTCTTCAGCAACTCTGTCATCGGCTTAGCGAGCTTGGAGAAACTTGGAATGAATCTCCGGTAGTATCCTGCTAACCCGAGGATGCTTCTGACTTCATGAACTGAAGTGGGAGCTTTCCATTTCAACACTTGCTCGATTTTACTTGGGTCAACCGCAATGCCTTCAGCTGAGATGATATGTCCCAAGAATGGCACTTGGCTGATCCAAAATTCGCATTTGCTGAACTTGGCGTAGAGCTTGTGGTCTCGCAATCGTTGAAGAACGATCCGTAAGTGTTCGGCATGCTCGGCTTCTGTCTTGGAGTAAACCAAGATATCGTCGATGAACACTACCACGAACTTGTCCAGCTCCGGCATGAACACCGAGTTCATGAGATACATGAAATGGGCTGGAGCATTTGTGAGACCAAAGGACATGACGAGATATTCGTATAAGCCGTATCTCGTCGAGAATGCCGTCTTCGGGATATCCTCCGCCCGGATCTTGATCTGGTGATATCCAGAGCGAAGGTCCATCTTTGAGAATACACTTGCCCCCACAAGTTGATCAAACAAGATGTCAATACGGGGCAGTGGGTACTTATTCTTGATGGTGACGGCGTTGAGCGGCCGGTAATCCACACACAGCCTCAGTGTTTCATCCTTCTTCTTTACAAATAGCGCCGAGCATCCCCAAGGCGAGGAACTCGGCCTAATGAAACCCTTGCTCAACAGATCATTGAGCTGTTCTTTCAGTTCCGCCAGCTCATTTGGAGCCATCTTGTATGGTCTCCGTGATATGGGCGTAGTCCCGGGTGCGAGCTCGATCTTGAACTCGACATCCCGCTCAGGTGGCATGCCCGGAAGATCGTCCGGGAACACGTCGGGGTACTCCCGGACTACGGGGATGTCTTCTAACTTGAGAACTTCAGCATTATTAATTGCTAAAACTTCCCGGACTGGCGTGTCTAACACCATGGAATGCGGACGGTGGAATGGAGAATTTAAGTGGACCGTCCGGGTCCGAGTCTCTAGGACAGCGCCATGGTATTGCAGCCATGACATCCCTAAGATTGCATCAATCTTTTGTCCCATAAGGATTATCAAGGTGGTGGGATATAGTTTCCCACGTAAGCACAGAGGTGCCTTTGGAATCATCATATTAGCTGAAATCTTCCCTCCCGGTGAGCATATCATATAAGTGCAGTCGGTTGGGAAGACTTGCAATTGATGTTTAGCTACATAGGATGCACTTATAAAGCTGTGGGTTGCACCAGAATCAAATAATATGACGATGGCTTGAATATTGAGAGTAAACATACCCGCCAGCACGTTGTCTCCCTCTGGGGCGTCCTCACTGTCGAGGTTGCGGACACCCCCAGTCCGTTGACCAACCCTCTTCACCGGAGGTCGGCCTCGAGCACCGCCCTGGAGCTGGGCTTGCCCGCTGCTCTGCTGCCCCTGGGGACAGTCCTTCGCAAAGTGGCCCGCCTGGCCACACGTGAAGCAGGTGAAACGGGGCGGTCCCCCGCTGATCGGTGGACGGAATCCCGGGGCACGTTGTGGCGGTGGAAACGCCCGGGGTACCGTCTGCTGCTGCTGCTGTCTTGGTGGTGGCATCGGCGGACGGAACGGAGGTGCCTGAAAGGGACGTCCCCCGAACCGTTGCGGTCGCGCCGGTGGTTGCCACTGCTGCCCGGATGGTGTCCGATACACCATACGGTACTTCTGGGGAGCGCCACTCCCACCGCTGCTAGGTGGAGCGCTGCACTTCCTCTGCTCAGCTGCTAACTCCCGCTGAGCGTCCTCTTGCATGATGGCGGCATTGACTAGGTCGTTGAATGTGCCGAGGTTCCATTGTACGAGGTGGGTCTTCATTTCGGGGTGTAACCCCCGATAGAAGTGCTCCCTCTTCTTCTCCTCCGTGGAGATGTAGTCTGACGCATACTGCGCCAGATGGTTGAAGGCACGGGAGTAGTCGTGGGCACTCCTCCCGCCCTGCTTCAGTTCCAAAAATTCTTGGAACTTTCTCTTCATTATTCCGGGAGGAATGTGATAGGCGCGGAACGCCTCCCGGAACTCTTGCCATTCCACGGCATGGCCAGCCGGACGTGAGGCGACATAATTCGCCCACCACGGACCAGCGGCACCGTGGAGCTGCTGTGCTGCGAACAGTGTCTTCTGCCGCTCCGTACACTGGAGCAGCCCGAACTTGGACTCGATAGTCCGCATCCAGTTGTCCGCCTCCAGTGGTTCTTCAGCTTCGGTGAACACTGGAGGGTGCGTACTCATGAAATCCGAGTACGACACTTCGCGGGGCTCACGAGGCCCTCGCTCTTGACGTCCTCCTGCCTGGGACGTATTCTGCACGATCGTGCGGAGCAGGTCGGTCTGCTCCTCACGACCTCCCACCAATGCCGCTATCACATCCGCTAGAGTAAGCGGAGGCGGCGGTGGTGGCTGCTGCTGCGGGGTGCTGTCGTAGGCCGGTGGCTGGGAGTCATCGCCTCCACCTTGGCTAGAGCCACCAACCTCGTGCGTGGTCCTAGTACGAACCATCTGCAACCATACGACATTAACCATCAGTCCCGCAACATTTTGCATGCAGTCCAATAGAACTGGGCGGAAAAACATTATGACAACAAAACATGCGAAATATCTCATAAGTAGATAATGTAAAAACTTTGCACAAGCTACACCATTACCAGACCAAACACAAGTTAGTTTAATCCAACTTGATGAACCCCCTCTTTGGAAGCTCACCATAACTGGGTTTGGTCTCTACGAGACATTATTATTGCGTTGTCATCACGTATAACACCCTTAGGGTACAACACCCTTTTCAATGAGTTCAACTGTCATTCTTCTGTCAGAATGACCAGTTGCTACCTATTCCAAGTTTTGATCTGGTTCTGGGCATTTTCATGACTCAAGTTGAATACCAAAGTTCAAGTTAACTTCAGTATCTTTCCAACGAGTACTCATTTGCCCCCAGATCAGCTTTGGTTAAAAAGTGATGTTAATTCAAAGTTAGCAGAATTTCTGGAAGAATTTTAACAGCACCTCCCTTGGAAGTGGCTGTTTTCAACCCTAATTTCCACTAAATTCCGTGCTGAAACTTCAGAAACTTTGAATTGCAAAGATGTCACACATCTTCTACTCTTTCTAAGGATGTATTATATGACAATTTTAGATTTTTCTACTGGGAGTTATATTTGAAAAACAGATCAGTTCAGAGGATGTTTTACTCTGCCCTGGTTCTGGACAGTTTACATTTCTCTGGGCTTTAAGCCATCTTCAGGTGAGTTTCAGCTCTGGAAGTCTACAACAAAGTTGTAGAGTACTTCAATACCACACCTCCCTGGGCTAAAAGACCGGTGAGTTACGCCCTGTTGAAGATCAGCAAACATGCTGCCCAAAACAGAGCACTCTGTTTTTCAGTCTTTTTGGAACTACAATCATCACTATCCCATTCTTATACCCAACCAGGATCCTAAATGTTGAACCTATAGATTTTTAATTCTTTGTTATCGTTGTACTCATGCATATACCTACAATATCTCGGTACTACGCTCCTCACAAAATAAAATCCTAACCGGATCATACTGGCATATACGTCTCGAGTGTGGCACTAAACGGTCTCTCGCACACGTTTTCTACACGGATACATACGTGGTTAGTACCTGCAGAAGACCACACAATGATGGTGCACTCAAAGGTTGTTCATTTCAGGCAGTTCCATATTTAAAAGTAAATACAAACGCCCGTATCATTGTCATACGGCCGTCCTTGAGCTAAGTCACGTCTCAAGGCACGTGATCGTGTTTCAACACCACACGACGGGGAACCCGAGTATGTCATGAACGGGTCGTCACGGTTGGGAATGTTATCAACCCAACAGATACCACCTACTGCCCTGCAGGGCACGCCGATGGCAAGCGCTGCGTATGTCCTCCTGGGCTATTTCCAGACGAACACACTCTCGCGTTACTGACCACGCGATGGGGTCTCCACTTACTTGCCTAATGCACGCTAGGGATCAGCGTTTCATATGAACTCAGGGACATGAAGAGTCCAAGAGGTTCATATTAACGTCTCACACCAAGCTGTGAGATCAATCCCTGAACCACGTCCCTCGTCAGGGAGAGCTAACCGAAATTGAACCGCTTTTGGTGGCGTTCCTTACCATACTTACCAGAGCGTAGGTGCATCGTTACATAATTGAAATTCAGAATTATAACACATAAGTTAGTCTTTTCCACTTTAAGTAACTATGCTAATATAGTCCTTACTTGGGAAACTTCCGAATCCTCACCGTATACCTAAGTTTTTCCCATAATGCAGTCCTTTCACCCAACAACCTTTCACCCAACAGCCCAAACGTCAAACCGGTCGCACCGAAACGAGCAGGAGGTTCCCCACACGGAGCATCTCTCTATGCCCGTTGGCAGATTTCCACCTTGCTGCCCTCAACCTACACCTATAAATCGGTGTGCTATGCCTCGACGCCCGGAGGTTTAGGCTACATCGGTTTATCGGGGCCCATATATCCGATATGCCTTCGGTACGTTCAATACTTGTTCAGCAGGGCCGCACACGGATCGGTCCTCAATCGACACGGGCAGGGCTGCGCACACAAGACTCTCTCTTGCTGCGCCCTAGCCCCTGCCTAGTCTCATTTTTATTACTAAAGTGATCTCACATCACTCAACCGAACCCGTGTGTCCCAAGCCTATCTCGCGAGTAGATTCCAACTACTCGACTTGTACCGAAGTCCTATGACTCATTAAGCATAGCCTGTCTACTCGAGGTCCTTGACACTACCCTCACTCTTTTAGGAACCTTTGGTTATGCAAGTGGGGTTTCATTCATCCTATACCTAATGCACATACATACTTCATATGACACATGTAAACAAAGTAAGACTTATAAAAGGGTTAATGCAAACCGGGGCTTGCCTTGTTGCTGCTGGTCAGGAGTTAGTTCTTCGTCCGGAAGGAGGAAGTCTAGCACTTCCGGAGTCTCTTCTTCAACGGCTACACGTTAATGAAATACTACATGTTAATTTAGATGCAAATGTGAGTTTTAGAGTAAGACCTCTACTATTAGTTCTAATAACCAGCCTCTAACACCTGGAACTTTGTTTAAGAATTTAAATATGAACTGGTGTTGGTGGTTTGGCTTGGACTTAATCACATGGTTAAATGCTAAGTGGTTTTCCCCCTTTTCCATATTAATCCCTTAAGTGGTTAAACAGGACAGGGGTGATCTAGAGCTCCAATGGAGCTGAGAATTTTTGTGTGAGTTCCTTGTCACAAGATAACTCTCTGGACCAAACATTAGCACTTTTCATGGAGTGGTTTGCTCAGAATAATTCTCTTGGCAAATCAGCAAGGAAGAATTTATCCTGAGGTAATACCCCTGTTCATACCCAACTTAGTGAACTATAATTTCAATTATAGTTCCTAGAGTTTGCATGAATTTTCCTAGCATTTTTGGAGTCAAGGTTTGCCCAGAATTGAATTTCCAAGTTTTGGAAATTCTCTGAAAATGTTTCTGTATTCAAATGAACACAGCACCTTCCAATTTGAATTGCTCTGACCAAATCAACTCCAAATGGTCTGACACTTTTACAGTGGTTTACTAATGTCCTAAAGAACATCCTGGCCAAACTTGGGGATTTTTGGATGAAGCAAACTCCCTCTAAAATTCTTTTGCTGAAAATCTTTAAAGAATTTTCCAGAATTAATTAATGGGTTTCATACAAATTGGGTTATATATCTGGACAGAGCTAGGCAAGATGAATCCAACCCAATTTGAATCGCTAAATTTGGAGCTTCCTAGCAAAAGTTATGCAGTTCCAAAGTTTGAACCAATTCTGGAATTCAAATTAATTCGTGAAAAGTTCAAACTCTGCCTGTGGGTCCACCCTACACGTGTCAACCGCCGGAATCACGCCACACGGGGCCACAGAACTTTTCCCGCGCCACCACATGGGATCACACGCCACAGCTGATCCGGAGTTTTAATCTTCAGCTGCTGACACGTGGGCCCGGCGGGTCTTCTTCTTCCTCTCGCTCCCGCGCCTCCCCCTCGCCGGCGCTGTACTGGAGCTCGCCAGACCCGGCTTCCCGGCCACCTTTCGGCCGGAGACTCGCCGCCTGGGGGTTTTCAGGGTCGGGGAACAAGTCTACGGGGTTGGCTCGGGCTGCCGGTGGCCGGAAGTGGGCTGGTGACGAGCCGCGGCCTTCGGTGATGATCGGCACCGTCGCCCGAGCACATTAGCCCGCCAAAAGCTCGGCGGATCCGCTCTAAAGCATCGGTGGAGGTCAGGAAATCTCGGCGTGGCCTCAACCTGGCTCGGAAACGACGGCAGACCGGTTGTCACCGTGCGCCCGCGTGTTCCCGCCATGGCCGCCGATCGAAAAGCTCGAAATTAGCTGTAACCACGGCGTTTCTAGCTAGGGTTGTGGAGGGAAAAGGTTCCCTATCCTCTCTAGCTCTGGTGTGCGCAAAATGAATAACTTTAACCGAGAATTAAGCGTTAATTTCCACAGTTCTTACCCGCGGTTAGGTTTTCCTCGTCCGAGGGAAAAACTCGAAATTCCGAAGCTACGTCGCGCGGATTGCTCTGAAATTTGGAGAGGAGCAGCGCAGGGAGTTGGCGCACCTTGGGGTGCTCTCGCTCAGTCGTGAAACTGGTTGGTGTGAGCTGCCCACGGGAGCCCGACGTCGGTTTCCACCGGTTGCACCTCGGCTTTGGTGCTGATACTCGAAATACGGCCGACAGGAACCCCGAACGCCGGAGCTGAGCTGGGGAAACTCTTGTGCACGCGCTGGCGCTCCTTTTTCGCGTTGATCGCTTGAGCAGTCGGGACGCGATGCCGGCTTAGGATCGGGACGAACCGGCGCGGCGCCGGCGGCTTGTTTGCTCGGGAGGAAAGATAACAGGGCTCGTGGGAGGGTTGTTGTGCCCGACAGAGCGCGGCGTAGGGGAGATGAAGGCGCGGGGGAACCGACACTCGAAGCAGCTCGGGAGGTGCTTCGGTCGTCGGTTGTCCGTGCGGTGGCAGCCGGTGGGGGAACGCAACTCGCTCGAGTGTGAACTGTGGAACCGATTAACTTAGGCAGTAAGCTTCTCCCCTCTCTTCTCACTGACCAGTGGGGCCCACAGCTCCCCTCTGCCCCAAAATATCTCCAAATTTTTGGCAAATGAGTAATTCAAATGTTTGCAGTCTTAAACTGAGCCACATTTGCATGATTGGACAAGTTTCCCTCAAATTCAAATGTATATTTGTATTCTTGCCTATTTGGCTCCCTTTTGGATCATTGGGTAGCAAACCCTTGCAAAAATTATTGAGACTTTGCCTCCCCACTAATTTGAACCTGAGGAATCCAAGTATGCCCTTTACTCCTTGTTTTAGCAGCTGAAATCCTGAAGTTGAATGCAACAGTTTGAAATTTCCCTCCCATGTGTGATCATATGTGTGTAAACCCTACTTTGTGAAAGTGAAGACTTTCCCTTCTAATCACTCCTTTGATGGAGGCCACTTGCTCTTCACAATATTTCACAATCTACCCACAACAAAACTGTTGTGTTGTGAGGTGCATAAAATTTTTTGCAAGTCCCTTTTCTTGGGCTTTTACAATGAGGTGTCTTGTTATTTTCATAATAAAGTTCACATTTAGGCATAGGAAATAAATCTGAAAATATAGCAAGCTAGGTATAAATAACTAGAAAATGATAAATGAAGTTTCCAAGATCCAAAGAATTCAGTTTAGGGTTGGTAGAAATTCTGAAGACACATATGGAGAAGGAAAATACCTTTCATGCATACTTGGTAGCTAAAAGGTGTAGTAATTGAATATAAGGAATTTATTTAAATTGGAAACTCATATATACAGTATGTAAGTATAAATGTGAACACAAAAGTAGGAATCATATACACATGATTAAAAGTGCATGCAAGCCACAAATCAACACACATAGAGAAACCACAACACATATAATGGTGAAAGACTTTCATAAATATGAATGTGTAGTTTGTATGAAGTGGAAGTGTGAACTATGTCTTATGGATTGTTGTTTTTCTTTTGCTATGTGTAATGGTATGATGTAGAACCTGCTCAAGAGCAAGTTATTCCTTTCCAAGACCAGGACTACCCATTTCAAGAGCAGCAAGAAGGAGACAAGTGTCCTTGACCACTTTGATCCTATGCTAGGATGTGTAGATAGAATTATTTGCATTGTCAAGATTAAATATGAAACCCATGCTAGGAAGTTTCCCTAGAATTGCATTACCTTGTTTCCTTGTAGCTTGGGTTGGGATTTATTTTATCATGTCATTTATTATTATGCATATGCTTAGCCATGCTTAGAATGGGATACTTGGGATATGAGATCATCAGTTTATTTGACCATACTCTTGAATGAGATATTGTGAGTTATGTAGAGGTAGGGATCAAGGCAAGTTGGATGTTTTGGTTGTGTGCTGGGTGCACGAGACTCGGGTTTGTGTTTAGTACTTGCCTGGATCCTAAGGACCGGTTCATGGAGCATGTAACCTGGCTTTACCGTGCCAACCACATGCTGAGATGGGGCAGCTTGGCCAATTAATTAGGTGTATCCCCGGCGTAGTATGGGTGTGTTGGATGGTGCGGGGAATAGGTGTCAGCTGGACTACCATATGAACCGCAAGGCTCAAGAGGGGGCCACTGCAGCGGGGTTGGAGCCTCTTGTATGCTGTTAGGGGTGAAACCTCAGTGGGCCCACGCTCGTCCGGAATCCCTTTGTAAAGGCTTCGTAGTGATCTCCTGGCTACACACCTGGGAAGTGTGAATGTGGTTCGTAGCCACTGGCATAATGGAGGTTCTTTTAGTACACCCGGCAACGGGGGATGAAATCACTACATGTGGGTACAGTGGTACAAACTCTACAGAGTCAAAACTGTCATGACAGCCATGCTCACGGTCAAGAGCGGCTTGGACTTATTCATGATTAGAGGATTGATGGTTTTGGAAGTTGTGAATGTTAAGAGGGGAGCTTAACATTGGAAATGATGTTATGGTTATTGGATTATGATGATGGGGTGGGAGATTGGGACCATTTCACCTGTGTCGTAATGTAGGTGCTTAATAAGCTAAGGTGATAGGTATTTAATTGCGTAGTGCTTTAACTATGAGTTCAACCTCTCCTTGTTCTAGCCATGCATGATATAATTTTCCCACACTTGCTGAGTACCATTGGTACTCAACCTTGCATATTTTGTTGGTTTATATTGCTGCTCAGGTCAAGATAATGAGGTGGTGTATAATGACCAAGACTTTGGACCCGAAGAAGGTTTCTAGGTTCATGGAGACCCCCGGGCAACGCCTGTGATGAAGCCCTCAAGAATAATATTCTGCTGCTAGTTTATTTATTTGTGATGAACTTATTATGGTCCATTGAGACATTTGCGAATGTAAGACTTATTTATATTCGACACCTGGCTTGTAATAAATGATGCTTCACTCTTTGTCATCACATGTATGAGAAAATGATCCTGGCATACATGTGATATTCACTTGGTTGTTTCTTCGGAAAAACCGGGTGTGACAGAAGTGGTATCAGAGCCAAGGTTGCCCGTAGGAACGTTGACCTAGGTAGAAATGGACGTATTTAAGGGCCCTATTTTCTTAAAAACTATTTTACAAAGGTGTGGATTGAAAAGTGTTATTTAAATGAGTCACTTTCTTCATCTTACCCCAACTTTCATTCAAAATAGGATTTTTGTTGAGAGTTTATCTAACCTAATTTTAAATTATTTTTGTTTTAGATGGTTCGCATGATTCGCACCGCTCGCAAGTCCACAGGAGGGAGAGTTCCCGTAGTTGCCCTTGCCGAGAGGGAGGAGAGCCGTCCGGTGACGTACCTTTCCTACGGATTGGCAGTAGGAGGCTTATTGCGCCGTCTTCGGCGTATGCTCGAAGCCGCCGGCAATACGGGCAAGCTAATCATCCACTATAACTCCACCAGGACCATCCGTGAGAAGAGGGAAGAATGGAGTTCAGAGATGAGGATAATACACGAAAATCAGCTGCTTAAGATCCACCACTCTCCAGCTTGTAGAGCGACACAGGTCGATGCGGAGAAGGATGTCACTTGGGAGGCCATCACCTGCAAGAGTCACATCTATCGTCGCCACCTGGACAAGACGGAGTACATGTATGTCCTCCAACGTGAGAGTGGTACCGCGGAGTACAAGTACCCGCCGGTGCAGCAAGGGACTTCCCATGAGCACATGGACTTGTGCTTGGAGGATGCTTCTATGCTCAGCACTCGACTGCAGGAGTGTCAACAGGAGCTTCAGGATGTTTGAGACACCCTGAAGGAAACGGAGGCGTTGCTGCGAGCCTGCTTAAGGGCGAGAGAAAGAGGAGATTGGAATGAACTGTGTGT
This sequence comes from Neostapfia colusana, assembly GCA_030760725.1. Classification (NCBI taxonomy): domain Eukaryota; kingdom Viridiplantae; phylum Streptophyta; class Magnoliopsida; order Poales; family Poaceae; genus Neostapfia; species Neostapfia colusana. Next base: position 31,574,970 of record JASWHV010000009.1, on the reverse strand, counting down.
CACCGTGAATGATACATGGACTCCTGACTCCCCAGATCGCCGAGCGATCAGGCGTCGTCGCAATTCTTGTAACACCCCAAATTTTTAGTCAAAACTCAAATTTTGATTTAGAACCATAAACCATGTTCAGAGGGGAATATAGAAATTTTTGGACGTGTTGCATGTTTTGCAAAAATTTAAATTCAAACTGGAATTCAAATTAGACTCAAAACAGAAAAGAAATGGAAAAAGAAAAAGGAAAACCGGAAAAAAACTGGCCAGTGGGCCGAAACCCCAGCCGGCCCAGCAAACCCCCGCGCAGCCCGCCCCGCGCGCGCCGCGCTGCCCCTCGCTGACGGGTGGGACCCGCCTGTCATCCCTAACCCCGCGACCCCGGACTTCTCCCCCGCGCGCGCGATCGCAACCGATCGGGAAACCGCGTCCCGCAGCCGAATTCTGGACCCTGAGGACTCTAACTCGATCACAACAGAACCACCGCCCTCCCCCGGCTATAAAAACAACCGATCCGATCAGTTTTCTCACGCGATCGCCGATTTTCACTCCGGTGAGCACCGAGACTTCGCCGGTGAATTCTGGCCGATCTAAGCTCGGAAACTCTGATCTAACTCGTTGGTCTTGATCCACCGCCTCCGGGGAACTTTGCAGGTGCAGAAAACCCGAAGACTTACGGTGCAAATCCAGCTCCGACGAGCTTCGCCGTGGTTTTGCCTCGGACCTCGCCGCCGAGCACTTTCCAGGACCCCCGAGCTCGAGAAAACCCCCGAGGTGAGATCCCTGACCTCCCCTCTACCGATCTAGGCCATAAGATTACAGTTCTAGGCAGAATTCTCGAGGATCCGAAAGTTTCCGGCGAGATCGCCGCTTCCCGCCGCCGTGCGCCGCCGGCAGCGCCGCCCGCGCTCGATCAGAGCGACGTGGCCGCTTGTGCGCCGTTTATTTTAAATCGCACGGTAGACTTTAAAACCCCGCGTACCGGTTCGATGTTATAATCTCAGCCGTCGGTTTAAAATCAGACGGTCCACGTCAGCCCCGCGTTATAAAGACTGGAATTCTTACGTGCTACCCCCTGGGGTTCTCTGGAATTGAGAGCTAGCCTCGGAAACTTCAGATCTAGCCCCTGGAACTCCAGAAAATCATGTAAATTCATTTAAAAATCAGTTTTAGCCCCTGGACTTAATAGAAATTAAGAAAAACACCTCTGAAAAGTGTAGCTAGACCCCTGGAAATTATGAAAATAATATTATAGACCCTGTAATGGGGTGAATTCATTATTTTAGCCCTGTTTAGTATTTAATTTAGAAAATTGAATATGTAACTAGTGTTTAAATATTAAAAAGGGGGACAAACCTAATTGTCAAAATTATTAAAAACTTTCTCAGTACTTAGAAAACTTTGGAGTGAGATAAAAATATATTTTTGGGCTGAAATAAATCTGTTTCATCTATTATTCACATTTAATAGTATAGGGACACATTTTTAAGTAAAGAATAGTTAAAGAAAAATAGGGAAAATAATTATGAAATAGTATACAACAGAAGCCAAGGTCAAAATATGATCTTAAATTATTTAGGACCAGAACCTAATCTGTTTAGGTAGTGTGTATTACTAATTTAATAATAAAATGCACAATTATGCATAAGAATATAAATCTGAAAATATAGAAACTAGTAAATGATAAATGGAGTTTCTAAAATACAAAGAATTCAGTTTAGGGTTGATAGAAATTATGAAGGCACATATGGAGAAGAAAAATACTTTTCATACATACTTGGTAGTTTAATATATGAGGAATTTATTTAAAACTGTAACACACATATATACATATATATATATATAGTATGTGAGTATAAATATGAACACCAAAGTAGGAATCATACACATGTAAATAAAAGTGTATGCAAGCCCCAAATCAACACACATAGAGTATCCACAACACATAAAATGGTAAAGAAACTTTCATAAATGTGAATGTGTGGTTTGTATGAAGTAGAAGTGTGAACTATGTCTTATGATTGTTGTTTTTCTTTTGCTATGTGTGATGGTATGAAATAGAACCTGTTCAAGAGCAAGCTATCAGTTTCCAAGATCAGGACTACCCATTTCAAGAGCAGCAAGAAGGAGGCAAGTGTCCTTGACCACTTTGATCCTATGCTAGGATGTGTAGATAGTATTATTTGCATTGTCAAATGAAATATGAAACCCATGCTAGGAAGTTTCCCTAGAATTGCATTACCTTGTTTCCTTGTAGCTTGGGTTGGGATTCATCTTATCATGTCATTTATTATTATGCATATGCTTAGCCATGCTTAGAATGGGATAATTGGGATATGAGATCATCAGTTTATATTACCATACTCTTGAATGAGATATTGTGAGTTATGTAGAGGTAGGGATCAAGGCAAGTTGGATGTTTTGGTTGTGTGCTGGGTGCACGAGACTTGGGTTTGTGTTTAGTACTTGCCTGGATCCTAAGGACCGGTTCATGGAGCATGTAACCCGGCTTTACAGTGCCAACCACATGCTGAGATGGGGCAGCTTGGCCAATTAATTAGGTGTATCCCCGGCGTAGTATGGGTGTGTTGGATGGTGCGGGGAGTAGGTGTCAGCTGGACTACCATATGAACCGCAAGGCTCAAGAGGGGGCCACTGCAGCGGGGTTGGAGCCTCTTGTATGCTGTTAGGGGTGAAACCTCAGTGGGCCCACGCTCGTCGGGAATCCCTTTGTAAAGGCTTCGTAGTGATCTCTTGGCCACACACCTGGGAAGTGTGAATGTGGTTCGTAGCCACTGGCATAATGGAGGTTCTTTTAGTCCACCCGGCAACGGGGGATGAAATCACTACTTGTGGGTACAGTGGTACAAACTCTGCAGAGTTAAAACTGTCTTGACAGCCGTGCTCACGGTTAAGAGCGGCCTGGACTTATTCATGATTAGAGGATTGATGGTTTTGGATGTTAAGCGGGGAGCTTAACATTGGAAATGATGTTATGGTTATTTGGTTATGATGATGGGATGGGAGATTGGGACCATTTCACCTGTGTAGTAATGTAGGTGCTTAATAAGCTAAGGCGATAGGTATTAATTGCGTAGTGCTTTAACCATGAGTTCAACCTCTCCTTGTTCTAGCCATGCATGATATAATTTTCCCACACTTGCTGAGTACCATTGGTACTCAACCTTGCATATTTTGTTGGTTTATATTGCTGTTCAGGTCAAGATAATGAGGTGGTGTATAATGACCAAGACTTTGGACCCGAAGAAGGTTTCTAGGTTCATGGAGACCCCCGGGCAACACCTGTGAAGGAGCCCTCAAGAATAATATTCCGCTGCTAGTTTATTTACTTGTGATGAACTTATTATTGTCCATCGAGACATTTACTATGTAAGACTTACTTATATTCGACACCTGGCTTGTAATAAATGATGCTTCACTATTTGTCATCACATGTATGAGAAAATGATCCTGGCATACATGTGATATTCACTTGGTTGTTCTTCGGAAAAACCGGGTGTGACAGAGGTGGTATCAGAGCCAAGGTTGCCCGTAGGAACGTGGACCTAGGTAGGAATGGACGTATTTAAGGGCCCTATTTTCTTAAAAAACTATTTTCCAAGGTGTGGGTGAAAAAGTGTTATCAAAAGAGTCATTTTCTTCATCTTACCCCAACTTTCATTCAAAAATAGGATTTTTGTTTGAAATTTTATCTAACCTAATTTTAAATTCTTTTGTTTTAGATGGTTCGCATGATTCGCACCGCTCGTAAATCCACGGGAGGGAGAGTTCCCGTTGTTGCCCTTGCTGAAAGAGAGGAGAGTCGTCCAGTGACGTACCTTTCCTACGGATTGGCAGTGGGAGATTTGTTGCGCCGTCTTCGACGTATGCTCGAAGCCGCCGGCAATACGGGCAAGCTCATCATCCACTATAACTCCACCAGGACCATCCGTGAGAAGAGTGAAGAATGGAGTTCGGAGATGAGGATATACACGAGAATCAGCTGCTTAAGATCCACCACTCTCCAGCTTGTCGAGCAACACAAGTTGATGCGGAGAGAGATGTCACTTGGGAGGCCATCACCTGCCAGAGCCACATCTATCGTCGCCACTTGGACAAAACTGAGTACATGTATGTCCTCCAACGTGAGAGTGGTACCACGGAGTACAAGTACCCACCGGTGCAGCAAGGGACTTCCCATGAGCACATGGACTTGTGCTTGGAGGATGCTGCTATGCTCAGCACTCGACTGCAGGAGTGTCAACAAGAGCTTCAGGATGTCCGAGATACTCTGAAGGAGACGGAGGCATTGCTGCGAGCTTGCTTAAAGGCGAGAGAAAGAGGAGATGGGAATGAACTGTGTGTCACCGTAAGTGATCCATGGACCCCTGACTCCCCGGATCGCCGAGCAATCAGGCGTCGTCGCACTTCTCCACCAGCAGCCTCCCCACCCAAAGCAGAGTCAGAAGGTAGCCGAAATGAGGAGGAAGATCCCGAGGAGCCAGCTCAAGAGGATGAGTAGTGTAGAGTCTTTCCCCTAGCTAGCAAGAGGTCGAGTGGTCGAGTCGTTACGTAGTTAATGGTGTGATAATGCTTGGTGTGTGACGTGAGTTGTGGAAGCCATGAGCAAGTGTCCACAGCCTCGTCTTCAGATTGTTTTGCTTTGGGGTGTGAACCCATAGGAAATAATAGTGCATTTATTGGGTGTGAGATATAAAACCCTCGTAAGATTTTAACAAAACTTCAACACTTCAAAGTACAAACAAGTGAAAGTAGTAAGATGATACTAAATGCTTTCAAATTAACATTTGTTGATTCTACCAGATGGCCGGAAGAGGAAAAGGACGTGCTGCCAACCCCGCCAACAACAATGATGAGGCATGCAACTCTCATCTTTCTGGAGGCCAGAACCGGGGTGGTCGCCGTGAAGAAGTTGATCCTCTCCACCAAATGCTGGAGAATCAAAATCAGCTCATCCAGAACTTGACTCAAGTAGTGGCCAACTTGCATCAAGTTCCACCTCCACAAGCTGCACCACGCCAACCAAGGTTGAGTGAGTTTCTAGGAACTCAACCTCCAAAGTTTGCAAGTGCTGCTGAACCTCTGGAGGCAGATGATTGGCTGAAGACCATTGAAAGTAAGATGAGGATCATACAATGCCAAGGGTATGAGAGGGTGCTGTTTGCCTCTCATCAATTGCATGGACCTGCTGCTGATTGGTGGACCGCCTACGTGGCCGCCCATCATGACCCTGAGAGCATCACTTGGGAAGAGTTCAAGCGTAGCTTCCGCAACCATTACATCCCAAGAGGTGAACTCAAAAACAAGAGGAAAGAGTTTTTGGGACTGCAGCAGGGAAACATGACGGTGAGGGAATACCTCACTAAATTCACTCAACTATCCCGTTATGCTCCACGAGACATAGAGACAGATGAGCAGAAACAAGATTGTTTCGTGGAAGGACTTACCGCAGAGATGCAGTGTGCAATGTCCTCCAATGAGTATGAAAGCTTTCAAAAGATGGTGGACAGAGCGTTTGTGGTGGAAAGGAAGCTAAAGGCCCTGGAAAATGAGAATAAGAGGAAGGCTGGGTGGTCACATCAAGCCTCGGGGAGCAACACCCGCCCACGTATGATGCAGCAACCTACGGGGCAGACGAGCCGTGCTGCGGTACCCTATTCAGCACCAAGAGGGTACAACCCAAACTACAGGCCCCCTGCAGCACCAGCACAGCCGCAACGTCAGTTTATGCAGCAGCCTCGCCCTGCATATCCACCTCGACCAGCAGTGCAAGGACCCCCAAACCAACCCCAAGACAACAAGGGCCAAGCATCTAAGATTGGGGTACAATGTTTCAGCTGTGGTGAAGTGGGGCACTACGCCCATAAGTGTCCAAAGAAGAAGCCCACGCAGCCACAGCAGCAGAACGTAATGAGAGGACGGGTGAACCACGTCACTATGGAGGAAGCACAAGAGGCACCCGACGTGGTAGTTGGTAAGTTTCCTGCCAATTTACACCTTGCAACTCTGCTGTTTGATTCTGGTGCTACCCATTCGTTCATTGCTCAAGGGTTTGTTAAGAAGCATGACCTAGCAACCACACAAATGAACCATATGCTAGCGGTAAACTCTCCAGGTGGAGAAATAAGGACAAGACAAGTGTGTCCCAAAGTGAACCTAGACATTAATGGGGTAGTATTTACCGCTAACCTCATAGTGATCGATTCACAAGGGATAGATATTATTTTGGGTATGGATTGGTTGACCAAACATAAAGGAATCATCCATTGTTCGACCAGAACGGTGGAACTAACTCACCCTAGTGGCACAAGAGTAAAGTTCATAACGATACACGAGCCTAGGAGGGACATTAAATTAAATCAAGTGGAGGTGAAAGTTGAGGAAATCAGGACTATCAGGGAATATCCAGATGTTTTTCCGGAGGAGTTGCCAGGAATGCCTCCCGACCGTGACGTGGAATTCGCAATCGAGCTAGTATCGGGAACAGCCCCGATATACAAGAGACCTTATCGAATGGACTCCAAGCAGCTAGAAGAGCTCAAGGATCATTTGAGAGAATTGACGGAAAAGGGGTATGTTCGCCCTAGTTCCTCACCATGGGGAGCTCCGGTAATATTTGTGCCTAAGAAAGATGGAACTCAAAGGTTATGCGTGGATTACCGTGCCTTGAATGAGGTGACCATCAAGAACAAGTACCCATTACCACGCATTGAAGACTTGTTTGATCAGTTGAGGGGAGCTTGCGTGTTCTCGAAAATTGATCTCAGGTCGGGATACCACCAACTCAAGATAAGGCAATCTGATATTCCCAAGACAGCTTTCGTATCTCGGTACGGACTGTATGAATACACTGTCATGCCTTTCGGGCTAACCAATGCCCCGGCATATTTCATGTACCTCATGAACAAGGTATTCATGGAATATCTGGACAAATTTGTGGTGGTTTTCATAGATGATATTCTCGTCTTCTCCAAAGATGAAGAAGAACATGAGAAACATCTAAGGTTGGTGTTACAGAGGCTGAGAGAACACCAACTATATGCCAAGTTGAGCAAGTGTGAGTTTTGGCTAAAGAGAGTTCCCTTTTTAGGACATATAATCTCGGAGGGAGGAATCTCCGTAGATCCCGCCAAAATCGAAGATATCCAGAAATGGAAAACCCCTGAAAATGTCGGGGAAGTTCGAAGCTTTTTGGGATTGGCTGGATACTATCGACGGTTTATTGAGGGATTCTCCAAGATCTCGAGACCTCTCACCAAACTGTTGGAAAAGGGAATCACATTCACCTGGACGCCACAGTGCGATACGAGCTTTCAGGAGCTAAAGAAGAGATTGACAACAGCCCCCGTGTTGGTTATGCCAGATATGCAGAAGAATTTCACGGTGTACTGCGATGCCTCTGGAAACGGGTTGGGATGTGTTCTCATGCAAGAGGGACATGTCGTGGCATATGCATCCCGGCAGCTTCGGAAGCACGAGAAGAACTATCCTACACATGACTTAGAACTAGCTGCAGTGGTACACGCGTTGAAAATTTGGCGGCACTATTTGATGGGGAAGAGGACAGAGATATATACGGATCATAAGAGTTTGAAGTACATATTCACACAGCCAGATCTCAACCTTAGACAAAGGAGATGGTTAGAGCTAATCAATGACTTTGATGTAGGCATCAACTATCATCCCGGGAAAGCAAACGTCGTGGCCGATGCCTTGAGTCGGAAAGTGCAGGTCAATAAGTTGAGCTTGAAGGATATGCCTGCAGAATTGAAGGACGAGGTTATAAGGCTCAATCTATGTCTAGTAAATAGTGGTGAAGCCATCGCCATGGAAGTGGACTCCACACTCGAGCAAGACATACGCGAAGGCCAAAAGAATGATGAGAAGATACAAGAGATCAGACAGCTCATCAAGGAGAATAAAGCTCCTGGTTTTAGAGAGGATGAACAAGGAACGGTGTGGCACGGGAAAAGGATCTGTGTGCCAGAAGTAAAGGAGATTCGTAAATTAATTTTGAAGGAGGCTCACGATTCCGACTATTCCATTCATCCTGGGAGTACGAAGATGTATCAGGACCTCAAGGGCAGGTATTGGTGGTATGGCATGAAGCGAGATGTCGCGGAACATGTTGCCCTATGTGACACATGTCAGTTGGTGAAAGCAGAACATCAACGACCCGCGGGATTATTGCAACCACTCAAAGTGCCTGAATGGAAATGGGAAGAAATCAGCATGGATTTTGTCGTGGGATTGCCTAGGACCCAATCCGGGTATGATTCAATATGGGTCATTATTGATAGGCTAACCAAGGTAGCTCATTTCATTCCGGTGAAGGAAAGCTACAGCGGAACCAAATTGGCAGAATTGTACATGTCAAGGATTGTGTGTTACCATGGAGTGCCAAAGAAGATAGTGTCGGACCGAGGGACACAGTTCACCTCGAGGTTTTGGCAAAAGTTGCATGAAACCATGGGAACCCATCTGAATTTCAGTTCTGCCTATCATCCCCAAACTGACGGACAGACGGAGAGAACCAATCAGATCCTTGAAGATATGTTAAGGGCATGTGCACTCAAAAACAATAGGAGTTGGGACAAGAACCTACCGTATGCGGAGTTTTCCTATAACAACAGTTATCAAGCTAGTATGAAGATGTCACCGTTTGAAGCTTTGTATGGAAGGAAATGCAGAACTCCCCTATTTTGGAACCAAACAGGAGAAAGTAAAGTGTTTGGTCCAGAAGTGCTACAAGAAGCCGAGGCAAAGGTGAGGGAGATTCGCAACAACTTGAGGATAGCACAGACACGCCAGAAGAGTTATGCTGATGTACGAAGAAGAGAGCTCGTTTTCAATGTGGGAGACTATGTTTATCTCAAGGTGTCCCCTATCAGAGGACTTCGTCGGTTCAAGGTGAAAGGGAAGTTGTCACCTCGATACATCGGACCCTTTCAAGTTTTGGAAAGAAAAGGCGAAGTGGCGTACCAACTAGAGTTGCCGGTTAATCTGTCGGACGTGCACGATGTGTTCCATGTGTCGCAACTCAAGAAATGTCTGAGGACGCCTGAGGAGGTGTTACCCATGAATGAAGTGGATGTAGCTGAGGATTTGTCTTATGCCGAGCAACCATACAAGATTTTGGAGACAATGGAACGCCTCACCAGAAATAAGAGAATCAGGATGTGCAAGGTGCAGTGGAAGCATCACTCAGAAGAGGAAGCCACCTGGGAACGGGAAGATGAGCTTAAGGCACAATTTCCGGAATTGTTTTCTTAGAAACACCAATCTCGAGGACGAGATTTCTTTTAAGGGGGGTAGAGCTGTAACACCCTAAATTTTTAGTCAAAACTCAAATTTTGATTTAGAACCATAAACCATGTTCAGAGGGGAATATAGAAATTTTTGGACGTGTTGCATGTTTTGCAAAAATTTAAATTCAAACTGGAATTCAAATTAGACTCAAAACAGAAAAGAAATGGAAAAAGAAAAAGGAAAACCGGAAAAAAACTGGCCAGTGGGCCGAAACCCCAGCCGGCCCAGCAAACCCCCGCGCAGCCCGCCCCGCGCGCGCCGCGCTGCCCCTCGCTGACGGGTGGGACCCGCCTGTCATCCCTAACCCCGCGACCCCGGACTTCTCCCCCGCGCGCGCGATCGCAACCGATCGGGAAACCGCGTCCCGCAGCCGAATTCTGGACCCTGAGGACTCTAACTCGATCACAACAGAACCACCGCCCTCCCCCGGCTATAAAAACAACCGATCCGATCAGTTTTTCTCACGCGATCGCCGATTTTCACTCCGGTGAGCACCGAGACTTCGCCGGTGAATTCTGGCCGATCTAAGCTCGGAAACTCTGATCTAACTCGTTGGTCTTGATCCACCGCCTCCGGGGAACTTTGCAGGTGCAGAAAACCCGAAGACTTACGGTGCAAATCCAGCTCCGACGAGCTTCGCCGTGGTTTTGCCTCGGACCTCGCCGCCGAGCACTTTCCAGGACCCCCGAGCTCGAGAAAACCCCCGAGGTGAGATCCCTGACCTCCCCTCTACCGATCTAGGCCATAAGATCACAGTTCTAGGCAGAATTCTCGAGGATCCGAAAGTTTCCGGCGAGATCGCCGCTTCCCGCCGCCGTGCGCCGCCGGCAGCGCCGCCCGCGCTCGATCAGAGCGACGTGGCCGCTTGTGCGCCGTTTATTTTAAATCGCACGGTAGACTTTAAAACCCCGCGTACCGGTTCGATGTTATAATCTCAGCCGTCGGTTTAAAATCAGACGGTCCACGTCAGCCCCGCGTTATAAAGACTGGAATTCTTACGTGCTACCCCCTGGGGTTCTCTGGAATTGAGAGCTAGCCTCGGAAACTTCAGATCTAGCCCCTGGAACTCCAGAAAATCATGTAAATTCATTTAAAAATCAGTTTTAGCCCCTGGACTTAATAGAAATTAAGAAAAACACCTCTGAAAAGTGTAGCTAGACCCCTGGAAATTATGAAAATAATATTATAGACCCTGTAATGGGGTGAATTCATTATTTTAGCCCTGTTTAGTATTTAATTTAGAAAATTGAATATGTAACTAGTGTTTAAATATTAAAAAGGGGGACAAACCTAATTGTCAAAATTATTAAAAACTTTCTCAGTACTTAGAAAACTTTGGAGTGAGATAAAAATATATTTTTGGGCTGAAATAAATCTGTTTCATCTATTATTCACATTTAATAGTATAGGGACACATTTTTAAGTAAAGAATAGTTAAAGAAAAATAGGGAAAATAATTATGAAATAGTATACAACAGAAGCCAAGGTCAAAATATGATCTTAAATTATTTAGGACCAGAACCTAATCTGTTTAGGTAGTGTGTATTACTAATTTAATAATAAAATGCACAATTATGCATAAGAATATAAATCTGAAAATATAGAAACTAGTAAATGATAAATGGAGTTTCTAAAATACAAAGAATTCAGTTTAGGGTTGATAGAAATTATGAAGGCACATATGGAGAAGAAAAATACTTTTCATACATACTTGGTAGTTTAATATATGAGGAATTTATTTAAAACTGTAACACACATATATACATATATATATATATAGTATGTGAGTATAAATATGAACACCAAAGTAGGAATCATACACATGTAAATAAAAGTGTATGCAAGCCCCAAATCAACACACATAGAGTATCCACAACACATAAAATGGTAAAGAAACTTTCATAAATGTGAATGTGTGGTTTGTATGAAGTAGAAGTGTGAACTATGTCTTATGATTGTTGTTTTTCTTTTGCTATGTGTGATGGTATGAAATAGAACCTGTTCAAGAGCAAGCTATCAGTTTCCAAGATCAGGACTACCCATTTCAAGAGCAGCAAGAAGGAGGCAAGTGTCCTTGACCACTTTGATCCTATGCTAGGATGTGTAGATAGTATTATTTGCATTGTCAAATGAAATATGAAACCCATGCTAGGAAGTTTCCCTAGAATTGCATTACCTTGTTTCCTTGTAGCTTGGGTTGGGATTCATCTTATCATGTCATTTATTATTATGCATATGCTTAGCCATGCTTAGAATGGGATAATTGGGATATGAGATCATCAGTTTATATTACCATACTCTTGAATGAGATATTGTGAGTTATGTAGAGGTAGGGATCAAGGCAAGTTGGATGTTTTGGTTGTGTGCTGGGTGCACGAGACTTGGGTTTGTGTTTAGTACTTGCCTGGATCCTAAGGACCGGTTCATGGAGCATGTAACCCGGCTTTACAGTGCCAACCACATGCTGAGATGGGGCAGCTTGGCCAATTAATTAGGTGTATCCCCGGCGTAGTATGGGTGTGTTGGATGGTGCGGGGAGTAGGTGTCAGCTGGACTACCATATGAACCGCAAGGCTCAAGAGGGGGCCACTGCAGCGGGGTTGGAGCCTCTTGTATGCTGTTAGGGGTGAAACCTCAGTGGGCCCACGCTCGTCGGGAATCCCTTTGTAAAGGCTTCGTAGTGATCTCTTGGCCACACACCTGGGAAGTGTGAATGTGGTTCGTAGCCACTGGCATAATGGAGGTTCTTTTAGTCCACCCGGCAACGGGGGATGAAATCACTACTTGTGGGTACAGTGGTACAAACTCTGCAGAGTTAAAACTGTCTTGACAGCCGTGCTCACGGTTAAGAGCGGCCTGGACTTATTCATGATTAGAGGATTGATGGTTTTGGATGTTAAGCGGGGAGCTTAACATTGGAAATGATGTTATGGTTATTTGGTTATGATGATGGGATGGGAGATTGGGACCATTTCACCTGTGTAGTAATGTAGGTGCTTAATAAGCTAAGGTGATAGGTATTAATTGCGTAGTGCTTTAACCATGAGTTCAACCTCTCCTTGTTCTAGCCATGCATGATATAATTTTCCCACACTTGCTGAGTACCATTGGTACTCAACCTTGCATATTTTGTTGGTTTATATTGCTGTTCAGGTCAAGATAATGAGGTGGTGTATAATGACCAAGACTTTGGACCCGAAGAAGGTTTCTAGGTTCATGGAGACCCCCGGGCAACACCTGTGAAGGAGCCCTCAAGAATAATATTCCGCTGCTAGTTTATTTACTTGTGATGAACTTATTATTGTCCATCGAGACATTTACTATGTAAGACTTACTTATATTCGACACCTGGCTTGTAATAAATGATGCTTCACTATTTGTCATCACATGTATGAGAAAATGATCCTGGCATACATGTGATATTCACTTGGTTGTTCTTCGGAAAAACCGGGTGTGACAATTCTCCACCAGCAGCCTCCCCACCCAAAGCAGAGTCAGAAGGCAGCCGAAATGATGAGGAAGATCCCGAGGAGCCAGCTCAAGAAAACGAGTAGTGTAGAGTCCTTCCCTTAGTTAGCAAGATGTCAAATAGTCGAGTCGTTACGATTAGTTAATGGTGTGTTAATGCTTGTGTGTGACGTGAGTTGTGGAAGCCATGATGCAATTGTCCACAGCCTCGTCTTCAGAATGTTTTGTTTTGGTGTGTGGACCCACATGAAATAATAGTACATTTATTCGGTGTGAGATATGAACCCTCGTAAAAGTATAACAAAGCCTCAACACTTCAAAGTACAAACAAATGAAAGTAGTAAGATGATACTAAATGCTTTCAAATTAACATTGGTTGATTCTGCCAGATGGCCGGAAGAGGAAAAGGACGTGCCGCCAACCCCGCCAACAACAACGATAAGGCATGCAACCCTCATCTTTCTGGAAGCCAGGACCGGGGTGGTCGCCGTGAAGGAGTTGATCCTCTCCACCAAATGCTGGAGGATCAAAATCAGCTCATCCAGAACTTGACTCAAGTGGTGGCCAACTTGCATCAAGTTCCACCTCCACAAGCTGCACCACGCCAACCAAGGTTGAGTGAGTTTCTAGGAACTCAACCTCCAAAGTTTGCAAGTGCTGCTGAACCTCTGGAGTCAAATGATTGGCTTAAGACCATTGAGAGCAAGATGAGGATCATACAGTGCCAAGGGTATGAGAGGGTGCTGTTTGCCTCTCATCAATTGCATGGACCTGCTGCTGATTGGTGGACCGCCTACGTGGCCGCCCATCATGACCCTGAGAACATCACTTGGGAAGAGTTCAAGCGTAGCTTCCGCAACCATTACATCCCAAGAGGTGAACTCAAAAACAAGAGGAAGGAGTTTTTGGGACTGCAGCAGGGAAGCATGACGGTGAGGGAATACCTCACTAAATTTACTCAACTATCCCGTTATGCCCCACGGGACATAGAGACTGATGAGCAGAAACAAGATTGTTTCGTGGAAGGACTTACCGCAGAAATGCAGTGTGCAATGTCCTCAAATGAGTATGAAAGCTTCCAAAAGATGGTGGACAGAGCGTTTGTGGTAGAAAGGAAGCTAAAGGCCTTGGAAAATGAGAATAAGAGGAAGGCCGGTTGGTCACATCAAGCCTCGGGAAGCAACACCCGCCCCCGTATGATGCAGCAACCTACGGGGCAGACGAGCCGTGCTGCGGTACCCTATTCAGCACCAAGAGGGTACAACCCGAACTACAGGCCTCCCGTAGCACCAGCACAGCCACAACGTCAGTTTGTACAACAGCCTCGCCCCGCATATCCACCTCGACCAGCAGTGCAAGGACCCCCAAACCAACCCCAAGACAACAAAGGCCAAGCACCTAAGGTTGGGGTGCAATGTTTTAGCTGCGGAGAAGTGGGGCACTACGCCCATAAATGCCCAAAGAAGAAGCCCGCGCAGCCACAACAGCAGAATGTAATGAGAGGACGGGTGAACCACGTCACTATGGAGGAAGCACAAGATGCACCCGATGTGGTAGTTGGTAAGTTTCCTGCCAATTTACACCTTGCAACCCTGCTGTTTGATTCTGGTGCTACCCACTCATTTATTGCTCAAGGGTTTGTTAAGAAGTATGACTTAGCAACAACACAAATGAACCATATGCTAGCCGTAAACTCTCCAGGTGGAGAAATAAGGACATGATAAGTGTGTCCCAAGGTGAATCTAGACATTAATGGGGTAGTGTTTACTGCTAACCTCATAGTGATAGATTCCCAAGGGATCGATATTATTTTGGGCATGGATTGGTTGACCAAACATAAGGGAATCATTCATTGTTCAAACAGAACGGTGGAACTAACTCACCCTAGTGGCACAAGAGTAAAGTTCATAACAATACACGAGCCTAGGAGGGACATTAAATTAAATCAACTTGAGGTGAAAGTTGAGGAAATCAGGACTATCAGGGAATATCCAGACGTTTTTCCGGAAGAATTGCCAGGTATGCCTCCCGATCGTGAAGTGGAATTCGCAATTGAGCTGGTGCCTGGAACAGCCCCGATATACAAGAGACCTTATCGGATGGACTCCAAGCAGCTAGAAGAACTCAAGGATCATTTGAGAGAATTGACGGGGAAGGGGTATATTCGTCCTAGTTCCTCACCATGGGGAGCTCCGGTGATATTCGTGCCCAAGAAGGACGGAACCCAAAGGTTATGCGTGGATTACCGTGCTTTGAATGAGGTAACCATCAAGAACAAGTACCCATTACCTCGCATTGAAGACTTGTTTGATCAGTTGAGGGGAGCTTGTGTGTTCTCGAAAATTGATCTCAGGTCGGGATACCACCAACTCAAGATAAAGCAATCTGATATTCCCAAGACAGCTTTCGTATCTCGGTACGGACTGTATGAATACACTGTCATGCCTTTCGGGCTAACTAATGCCCCGGCAAACTTCATGTATCTCATAAACAAGGTATTCATGGAATATCTGGACAAATTTGTGGTGGTTTTCATAGATGACATTCTCGTCTTCTCCAAAGATGAAGAAGAACATGAGAAACATCTAAGATTGGTGTTGCGAAGGCTAAGAGAACACCAACTATATGCCAAGTTGAGTAAGTGTGAGTTTTGGCTGAAGAGAGTTCCCTTCTTAGGACATATAATCTCGGAGGGAGGAATCTCCGTAGAACCCCCCAAAATCGAGGATATACAGAAGTGGAAGACCCCCTGAAAATGTCGGGGAAGTTCGAAGCTTTTTGGGATTGGCTGGATACTATCGACGGTTTATTGAGGGATTCTCCAAGATCTCGAGACCTCTCACCAAACTGTTGGAAAAGGGAATCACATTCACCTGGACGCCACAGTGCGAGACGAGCTTTCAGGAGCTAAAGAAGAGATTGACAACAGCCCCAGTGTTGGTTATGCCAGATATGCAGAAGAATTTCACAGTGTACTGCGATGCCTCTGGAAATGGGTTGGGATGTGTTCTCATGCAAGAAGGGCATGTCGTGGCATATGCATCCCGGCAGCTTCGGAAGCACGAGAAGAACTATCCTACACATGACCTAGAACTAGCCGCAGTGGTACACACGTTGAAAATTTGGCGGCACTATTTGATGGGGAAGAGGACAGAGATATATATGGATCATAAGAGTTTGAAGTACATATTCACACAGCCAGACCTCAACCTCAGACAAAGGAGATGGCTAGAGTTAATCAATGACTTTGATGTGGGCATCAACTATCGTCCCGGGAAAGCAAACGTCGTGGCCGATGCTTTGAGTCGGAAAGTGCAGGTCAATAAGTTGAGCTTGAAGGACATGCCTGCAGAATTGAAGGACGAGGTTATAAGGCTCAATCTATGTCTAGTAAATAGTGGTGAAGCCATCGCCATGGAAGTGGACTCCACACTCGAGCGAGACATACGCGAGGGACAAAAGAATGATGAGAAGATACAGGAAATCAGGCAACTCATCAAGGAAAATAAAGCTCCAGGTTTCAGAGAGGATGAACAAGGTACGGTGTGGCACGGGAAAAGGATCTGTGTGCCAGAAGTAAAGGAGATCCGTGAATTAATTTTGAAGGAGGCTCACGATTTCGACTATTCCATTCATCCTGGGAGTACGAAGATGTACCAGGACCTCAAGAGCAGGTATTGGTGGTATGGCATGAAGCGAGATGTCACGGAACATGTTACCCTATGTGACACATGTCAGTTGGTGAAAGCAGAACATCAACGACCCGCGGGATTATTGCAACCACTCAAAGTGCCTGAATGGAAATGGGAAGAAATCAGCATGGATTTCATCGTGGGATTGCCTAGGACCCAATCAGGATATGATTCGATATGGGTCATCATTGATAGGCTAACCAAGGTAGCTCACTTCATCCCCGTGAAGGAAAGCTACAGCGGATCCAAATTGGCAGAGTTGTACATGTCAAGGATCGTGTGTTACCATGGAGTGCCAAAGAAGATTGTGTCGGACCGAGGGACACAGTTCACCTCGAGGTTTCGGCAGAAGTTGCATGAAACCATGGGAACCCATCTGAACTTCAGCTCTGCATATCATCCCCAAACTGACGGGCAGACGGAAAGAACCAATCAGATCCTTGAAGATATGTTAAGGGCATGTGCACTCAAAAACAATAGGAGTTGGGACAAGAATTTACCGTATGCGGAGTTTTCCTATAACAACAGCTATCAAGCTAGTATGAAGATGTCACCGTTTGAAGCTTTGTATGGGAGGAAGTGCAGAACTCCCCTATTTTGGAACCAAACAGGAGAAAGTAAAGTGTTTGGTCCAGAAGTGCTACAAGAAGCCAAGGCGAAGGTGAGGGAAATTCGCAACAACTTGAGGATAGCACAGACACGCCAAAAGAGCTATGCCAATGTACGAAGAAGAGAGCTCGTTTTCAACGTAGGAGACTATGTCTATCTCAAGGTGTCCCCTATCAGAGGACTTCATCGGTTCAAGGTGAAAGGGAAGTTGTCACCTCGATACATCGGACCCTTTCAAGTTTTGGAAAGGAAAGGCGAAGTGGCGTATCAACTAGAGTTACCGGCTCATCTATCGGATGTGCACGATGTATTTCATGTGTCACAACTCAAGAAATGTCTGAGGACGCCTGAAGAGGTGTTACCCATGAATGAAGTGGATGTAGCTGAGGATTTGTCTTATGCCGAGCAACCATACAAGATTTTGGAGACAATGGAACGCCTCACCAGAAATAAAAGAATCCGGATGTGCAAGGTGCAGTGGAAGCATCACTCAGAAGAGGAAGCCACTTGGGAGCGGGAAGATGAGCTCAAGGCACAATTTCCGGAATTGTTTTCTTAGAAACACCAATCTCGAGGACGAGATTTCTTTTAAGGGGGGTAGAGCTGTAACACCCCAAAATTTTGATTCAAAGCCCTAAATCATGTTAAGAGGGGAATTTAAAAATTTTTGGACGTGTTGCATGTTTTGCAAAAATTCAAATTCAAACTGGAATTCAAATTAAACTCAAATCAGAAAAGAAATAGAAAAAGAAAAAGAGAAAACAGAAAAAAACCAGCCAGTGGGCCGAAACCCACCAGCCGGCCCAGCCAGCGTATCAAACGTAGGCAGCTGCTGCCTCACACTGACAGTGGCGTTGCTGCCTCACACTGACAGGTGGGACCCACCCGATCTTCGTCTACCTCGCGCCGCGCCGGACTCCCTAGCTCCCGAATCAAAACCGATCGGGATTTCGGCGTATCCCCGCTGAATTCTGTTCGTAGGCAGCGCGGACATGATCTGAACCACCCCGCCGCCCTCCCCCGTCTATAAAAACCCCGGCCCCCACGCGATCGCCGATTTTTCCTCCGGTGAGAACCGAGACTTCTCCGGCGAATTCTGGCCGATCTAAGCTCGGAAATTCCGATCTAACTCGCTGGTCTTGATCCACCGCCTCCGGGGAACCTTGCAGGTGCAGAAAACTCGGTGATTTGCGGTGTAAACGCAGCGCCGACGAGCTTCGCCGTGGTTTTGCCTCGGACCTCGTCGCCGATCACCTTCCAGGACCTCCGAGCTCAAGAAAACCCCCGAGGTGAGATCCCCGACCTCTCCTCTACCGATCTATGCCATAAAATCACAGTTCTAGGAAGAATTCCCGAAGATCCGAAAGCTTCCGGCGAGATCGCCGCTTCCCGCCGCCGTGCGCCGCCGGCAGCGCCGCCCGCGCTCGATCAGAGCGACGTGGCCGCTTGTGCGCCGTTTATTTTAAATCGCACGGTAGGGTTTAAACCCCCGCGTACCGGTTCGGCGTTATAATCTCAGCTGTCGGTTTAAAATCGGACGGTCCACGTCAGCCCCGCGTTATAAAGACTGGAAATCTTATGTGCTACCCCCTGGGGTTCTCGGGAAATAAGAGCTAGCCCCGGAAACTTCTGATCTAGCCCCTGGAACTCCAGAAAATCATGTAAATTCATTTAAAAATCAGATTTAGCCCCTGGACTTAATAAAAATTAGGAAAAGCACCTCTGATAAGTGTAGCTAGACCCCTGGAAATTCTGAAAATAATATTATAGACCCTGTAATGGGGTGAGTTTATCTTTTTAGCCCTGTTTAGTATTTAAATTAGGAAATTGAATATGTGGCTAGTGTTTAAAAATTAAAAAGTGGGACAAACATATTGTCATAATTAAATTAAAAACTTTCTCAGTATTTAGAAAACTTTGGAGTGAGATAAAAATATATTTTGGGCTGAAATGAATCTGTTTAATTTATTATTCACATTTAGGGATACATTTTTAAGTAAAGAATAGTTCTGGAAAATAGGGAAAATAATTGTAAAATAGTTTACATCAGAGGAAAAGGTCAAAAATATATTAGTGAATATTTTAGATCAGAACCTATTCTGTTTAGATGAGGTGTCTTGTTATTTTCATAATAAAGTTCACATTTAGGCATAGGAAATAAATCTGAAAATATAGCAAGCTAGGTATAAATAACTAGAAAATGATAAATGAAGTTTCCAAGATCCAAAGAATTCAGTTTAGGGTTGGTAGAAATTCTGAAGACACATATGGAGAAGGAAAATACCTTTCATGCATACTTGGTAGCTAAAAGATGTAGTAATTGAATATAAGGAATTTATTTAAATTGGAAACTCATATATACAGTATGTAAGTATAAATGTGAACACTAAAGTAGGAATCATATACACATGATTAAAAGTGCATGCAAGCCACAAATCAACACACATAGAGTAACCACAACACATATAATGGTGAAAGACTTTCATAAATATGAATGTGTGGTTTGTATGAAGTGGAAGTGTGAACTATGTCTTATGGTGTGTTGTTTTTCTTTTGCTATGTGTAATGGTATGATGTAGAACCTGCTCAAGATCAAGTTATTCCTTTCCAAGACCAGGACTACCCATTTCAAGAGCAGCAAGAAGGAGGCAAGTGTCCTTGACCACTTTGATCCTATCCTAGGATGTGTAGATAGAATTATTTGCATTGTCAAGATTAAATATGAAACCCATGCTAGGAAGTTTCCCTAGAATTGCATTACCTTGTTTCCTTGTAGCTTGGGTTGGGATTTATTTTATCATGTCATTTATTATTATGCATATGCTTAGCCATGCTTAGAATGGGATACTTGGGATATGAGATCATCAGTTGATTTGACCATACTCTTGAATGAGATATTGTGAGTTATGTAGAGGTACGGATCAAGGCAAGTTGGATGTTTTGGTTGTGTGCTGGGTGCACGAGACTCGGGTCTGTGTTTAGTACTTGCCTGGATCCTAAGGACCGGTTCATGGAGCATGTAACCTGGCTTTATCGTGCCAACCACATGCTGAGATGGGGCAGCTTGGCCAATTAATTAGGTGTATCTCTGGCGTAGTATGGGTGTGTTGGATGGCGCGGGGAATAGGTGTCAGCTGGACTACCATATGAACCGCAAGGCTCAAGAGGAGGCCACTGCAGCGGGGTTGGAGCCTCTTGTATGCTGTTAGGGGTGAAACCTCAGTGGGCCCACACTCGTCGGGAATCCCTTTGTAAAGGCTTCGTAGTGATCTCCTGGCTACACACCTGGCAAGTGTGAATGTGGTTCGTAGCCACTGGCATAATGGAGGTTCTTTTAGTCCACCCGGCAACGGGGGATGAAATCACTACATGTGGGTACAGTGGTACAAACTCTGCAGAGTCAAAACTGTCATGACAGCCGTGCTCACGGTCAAGAGCGGCTTGGACTTATTCATGATTAGAGGATTGATGGTTTTGGAAGTTGTGAATGTTAAGCGGGGAGCTTAACATTGGAAATGATGTTATGGTTATTGGATTATGATGATGGGATGGGAGATTGGGACCGTTTCACCTGTGTCGTAATGTAGGTTCTTAATAAGCTAAGGTGATAGGTATTTAATTGCGTAGTGCTTTAACCATGAGTTCAACCTCTCCTTGTTCTAGCCATGCATGATATAATTTTCCCACACTTGCTGAGTACCATTGGTACTCAACCTTGCATATTTTGTTGGTTTATATTGCTGCTCAGGTCAAGATAATGAGGTGGTGTATAATGACCAAGACTTTGGACCCGAAGAAGGTTTCTAGGTTCATGGAGACCCCGGGGCAACGCCTGTGATGAAGCCCTCAAGAATAATTTTCTGCTGCTAGTTTATTTACTTGTGATGAACTTATTATTGTCCATTGAGACATTTGCGAATGTAAGACTTATTTATATTCGACACCTGGCTTGTAATAAATGATGCTTCACTATTTGTCATCACATGTATGAGAAAATGATTCTGGCATACATGTGATATTCACTTGGTTGTTTCTTCGGAAAAACCGGGTGTGACAAAATAAGAGTCCAATTCAAATTGTTTTGGATCTTAACAACTTATCTCCAATCGATCTGGTTGCAGTATTTAATGTTGAAGAATTCATGTCGATTTCCTCAGTACCGGTACTCGCGTACAGGGAAAAACTGCTTAAGGATCTAATCCTCCCGCATGGATAAGCTCCGGAGGCTCCACGTGTCCAGCAGGGCCTGGCCTCCCTTTTCCGTAGAGGCAAGCTCTGGTTGTGCCGCGTGTCAGGCGGGCGGGACCTCCCCTCTCCTCAGAGGCGAGCTCTGTGTGCGCCACATGTCTTGGCGGGCGGGACCTCCCCTCTCCCTTAGAGGCGAGCTCCGCATGCACCACGTGTCAGTGTCAGACCTCCCCTCTCTTCGGAGGTGGGCTCCGGGTGTGCCACGTGTCCAGTAGCGCCAGACTTCCTTTCTTCTCAGAGACGAGCTCCGAGTTCGACATGTGTCCATTGGTGCCGGACGTCTCGGAGGCGAGCTCCGAGGTCGACACGTGTCCAACAGCGTCGGACCTCCCGGAGGCGAGCTCCGAGGGTGACATGTGTCCAACAGTGTCTTCTCCTCGGAGGTGAGCTCCGAGGGAGACACGTGTCCAGTAGGACCGGACCTCCCGGAGACGAGCTCCGAGAGTAACACGTGTCCAGTAGGACCGGATCTCCCGGAGACGAGCTCTGAGAGTGACATGCGTCCCGCTGGGTCGGACCTCTCGGAGGTGAGCTCCGAGAGCGACACGTGTCCCGCGGGGTTGGGCCTTGCTTTTTCGGCAGCGACTAGCTCTGGTGGAGACACGTGTCCTGCGGGGCTGGACCTTGCTTCTCCGCAGAGACAAGATCCGGAGGCAACATGTGTTCAGCGGGTCATTCCTCGCCCCTTCCACAGAGGCTAGCTCCGAGCCTGCCACGTGTCTGGTGGTGCCAGACCCCACCCCTTCCGCAGGGATGAGCTCCAAAAGCGCCACGTGGCCAGGGGGCCGCGGGAAGTGTCTACAGCGCTCCTCGGCGGACTGGAATTGGCTACTTTTTAGCTATCTTTCACCTGTTCCACTTCTTTTAAAATGTTTTCTCTATATGAAATATGTCTGCATGCATGGATACAAAATTGAGGTTGTTACAAACCTACCCCCCTTAAACTGAATCTCGCCCTCAAGATTCGATAGAGTGGAGAATAGATGATGGAATTCTGCCTTGAGGTCTTCCTCACGTTCCCATGTAGCTTCGGCTTCCGTGTTATGGCTCCATTGTACCTTGCCCCAATGGATCACTTTGTTCCTCGTGACCCTTTCCTTTACGTCCAAAATTCGGACAGGGTGCTCTACATAGGTCAGATCCTCTTGAAGCTCGAGCTCATCCATTGGTACTTGTTGTTCCGGTACTCTCAAGCACTTTTTGAGCTGGGATACGTGAAACACGTCATGCACGTCGGAGAGGTGCGTTGGGAGCACTAGTTGATAAGCTACCTCTCCTCTCTTGCCCAAAATGTTAAATGGCCCGATGTAGCGAGGTGCTAACTTGCCTTTGACGTTGAAACATCGTTGGCCATGGATAGGTGATACCTTTAGGTACACGAAGTCTCCTACTTCGAAAGTCAACTTTCTTCGCCTGTTGTCCGCATAACCTTTTTGTCGTGACTGAGCAGCCTTCAAGTTCTCCCGTATCGTTTGGACTTGATTCTCAGCTTCTTGCAGCACTTCGGGTCCAAACACTTGGTTCTCTCCGGTCTCGTTCCAAAACAGTGGCGTCCTACATCGTCTGCCATACAATGCTTCAAAAGGTGACATCTTCAAGCTGGCTTGATAGCTGTTATTGTATGAGAACTCAGCATACGGCAAGCTCCTATCCCAACTACGCCCATGTTTCAAAACGCAGGCTCTCAATATATCTTCCAAAATTTGGTTCGTCCTCTCAGTTTGCCCGTCGGTTTGCGGGTGATAAGCGGAGCTGAAATTTAGCCGTGTACCCATGGATTCATGCAGCTTCGTCCAGAATCTAGAGGTAAACTGAGAACCCTGATCTGAAACTATCCTCTTTGGGACTCCATGGCGACACACGATTTGGTCCATATACAGCTCGGCTAGATCTGCCACGCGGTACGTGGTTTTAACAGGAAGAAAATGAGCGGTTTTAGTCAATCGGTCCACGATAACCCAGATGGAGTCGTAACCCGACCGAGCACGTGGCAATCCGACGATGAAATCCATACTGATGTCTTCCCACTTCCACTCGGGTACTTTTAATGGTTGCAACAGTCCAGCGGGTCTTTGATGTTCGGCCTTCACCCGTTGGCATGTGTCACATAGGGCAACATACTCAGCTATGTCCCTTTTCATACCATCCCACCAATAGCAAGTTTTCAGGTCCTTGTACATCTTTGTACTGCCGGGATGTATGGAATAAGGTGGGTCATGTGTCTCCTTTAATAGCGTTTCGTGGATGTGCTTCACGTTAGGCACACAAATCCTTTTTCCTAACCAAAGCGTACCCTTCTCGTATTCCTTGAAAATCCTTTTCTATTCCTTGCCAGATTCTTTCCTTGATCTCCTTGATTTCCTCATCCATAGCTTGGCCATCTCTTATCTCTTGTTCCAGCGAAGAATGGAGTTCCATCACTTCCATCTCGTTCAAGAACCTGAGATGTAACCGTTCGAACACCTTGCGCAGCTCGGGCGGTAGCTCCCGAACCGTGAGTTGGTGACATGCTCCCTTTCGGCTCAATGCATCAGCTACTACATTGGCCTTTCCTGGGTGATAGTTAATTCCAACATCATAATCCTTGATGAGTACAAACCATCGTCGTTGCCTCAAATTCAAATCCGTTTGGGTGAATATGTACTTGAGGCTTTTATGATCCGTATAGATCTCACATCGGTGGCCAAGGATATAATGTCTCCAAATCTTCAATGCATGCACCACGGCTGCTACCTCCAAGTCATGTGTGGGGTAATTCAGCTCGTGTTTCTTTAATTGTCTCGATGCATAGGCTACCACTTGTCCTTCTTGCATGAACACACATCCAAGCCCTTGTCTTGATGCGTCACAATATATGTCGAAACACTTGCTCACGTCCGGCAATACCAAAACCGGCGCTGTGGTCAGCCTTTTCTTTAGCTCCTCGAAACTTTCTTGACATGCTGGTGTCCACTGAAATGCTTTTCCCTTCATTAGCAATTCAGTCATAGGCTTCGCTATATTGGAAAAATCCTTTATAAAGCGGCGGTAGTATCCAGCCATCCCAAGGAAACTCTGAATATCCCTCACGTTCTGCAGTTGGTTCCACTTCAGAACATCTCCCACTTTTCCGGGATCAACCGATACTCCTTCCTCGGAGATGATGTGGCCTAGGAACAATATCTCCTTTAGCCAAAATTGACACTTGCTGAGCTTGACATACAATTGATGCTCTCGCAGCTTCTGCAATGTCAATCTTAAATGTTCTTCATGTTCTTCCTGAATTTTTGAATACACCATGATATCTTCGATGAAAACCACGACGAACTTGTCCAAGTACTCCATGAAGACCTTGTTCATGAGGTACATGAAGTATGCGGGTGCATTCGTTAACCCAAAAGACATAACGGTATATTCATACGAACCATACTGATGTGTACAGGGGTCCCGATCTTCCAAAAGGTTCTGATTACTCTCGATTTGGTGGAGACTTGACACAAATCGATCCGGCTTCCGAACAACACGTTCTGAACCCTGCAATCGCAGCACCACGTCTCCTCAGGTTATCAACCGATATTGCGCGGTTGACCTTGCCAAGAAGGCTGATCCTTGCCTGCGAATCAAAGAACACAAGTAAGAACAAGAAAGAATGCAACCAAATTGCTGAAAAATATGAAGCACTCAAGTTGGGGTCTCACAAACCGATGAACGGCGAAACTGTTCTTGACAGAATAATCTAAGCAAAACCCAGCTGTTTGTGATGGCGGCTAGGGGGTATAATGGGGGTGGAGGACGACCAGGGGGGTGCTGGGGTCGTGACCTAACACTAAGACACGTACATAATGGACTTGGACTCGATACAAGGCCTAATGGCCCAACTAGGTGATGCAACACCCTGACAGACTCTAAACTTTATATTGTTTCGAAATTTCCCGTCGACTCCGAGGGAATTTTGACGTGGGGCCAGATCCATTGGAAAGTTTATCCTCTCAGCTTTCCGTGCATATGTAGAACGTCAAAAACGGAGTCTGTATGCCTCCTGTGCATCCATTTTAAGGTGGACTGCTCCTGGGCCCGAGTTGGACTCGAGTTTGAGTTGGGCTCGGTCTCTAACTTCTTGTTGGCGTATTTTCTAGTCCTCCACGCCTCCAAACCCCTCTCCATGTATCTCCATGTCCTCTCCATGGTTCCTAATCATAATTAATCCATTAGGTAGCAACATACTCTCAAAATTCACATATAAAGAATTGTTCAGGAACGAGCTCACCTCTAAATTCAATTGTCGTGCTCGAGCTCTAGTAATTGGACCTTGCATGTCTACCATGTGAGTGTTGTGTATATCTGCAGGAGTCATGTCCACATCATCCTCCCCCTCTTGCATTGGAGTCGTCCTCGACTCAAGCTCATCTTCTTCTCCCAAATATGGCCTCAAATCTGAAATGTTAAAAGCGGGACTAACCCCAAACTCGGGAGGCAACTCAAGTTTATATGCATTATCATTAATCTTGTCAAGTATTTTAAAAGGACCATCAGCTCTAGGCATCAATTTAGACTTTCTCAGTTCTGGAAATCTATCCTTTCTCAAGTGTAACCAAACTAAATCACCCGATTCAAGTCTAACTTCCTGCCTACCTTTACTACCAGCAATTCTATATTTTTCATTCATCTTTTCAATATTGTGTTTAGTGGTCTCATGAATTTTCAAAATAAAATCAGAACGTTACTTTGCATCATTATGAGTTCTTTCACTAGTAGGTAAAGGCAAGATATCAAAAGGAGCACGAGGATTGAATCCATACACTACCCGAAAAGGACTTACCTTGGTGGTAGAATGTGTTGCCCGATTATATGCAAACTCCACATGTGGCAAACATTCTTCCCACATCTTTAAATTTTTCTTCAAAACAGCTCTCAACATGGTGCCCAAAGTGCGGTTCACTACTTCTGTTTGCCCATCAGTTTGTGGGTGACATGTTGTAGAGAACAACAGTTTTGTACCCAACTTGTTCCATAGGGTGCGCCAAAAGTGACTCAAAAATTTAGCATCACGATCTGAAACAATAGTAGAAGGCATACCATGCAAGCGAACAATCTCTTTAAAAAAGGTCGGCAATATGTACAGCATCATCGCTTTTCTGACACGGTATAAAATGTGCCATCTTAGAAAAACGATCCACCACAACAAAAATGTTGTCCCTCCACCTCTTAGTCCTAGGCAATCCCAAAACAAAGTCCATAGAGATATCCGCCCAAGGAATGGAAGGAGTGGGAAGAGGCATGTATAAACCATGTGGATTCAAACGGGACTTAGCTTTCTGACATGTGGTGCAGCGAGCCACAAACCGCTCTACATCTCTCCTCATCTTTGGCCAAAAGAAATGTGTGGCCAGAACATCCTCCATCTTCTTTGCGCCAAAATGGCCCATCAAACCTCCACCATGTGCCTCCTGTAATAACAAAAGACGAATGGAACCAACTGGAATGCATAGGCGGTTAGCTCTAAACAAGAATCCATCATCCAGTACACATTTATTCCAGGTATGACCTTTTCTACAATGCAGCAACACATCTTTAAAATCAGCATCAAGATCATATTGTTCTTTAATTGCTTCAAATCCAAAAATTTGACAATCAAGTTGGGACAGCATATTATATCGTCTAGACAATGCATCAGCGATCAAATTATCCTTCCCTTTCTTATGTTTAATGACATAAGGAAAAGACTCAATAAATTCAGTCCATTTTGCATGTCTACGATTCAGATTATTTTGAGAACGAATATGCTTTAGCGATTCATGATCAGAATGAATAACAAATTCTTTAGGCCATAAATAATGACGCCATGTCTCTAAGCATCGTACGAGAGCATAAAATTCTTTATCATATGTGGAGTAATTCAGGACAGGACCATTAAGTTTTTCACTAAAGTATGCAACCGGTTTACCACCTTGCAGTAACACACCACCAATGCCAACTCCACTAGCATCACATTCAAGTTCAAAAGTCTTACTAAAATCAGGAAGTTGCAGCAATGGTGCGTGTGTAAGATTGTCCTTCAAGGTGTCAAAGGACTCCTCTTGTGCTTTCCCCCAATGGAACACCACACCTTTCTTAGTCAACCCATTCAATGGGGCAGCAATAGTGCTAAAATCCTTGACGAAACGTCGGTAGAAACCTGCAAGACCAAGAAAACTCCTTACCTGTGTGATGGCTTGAGGTATTGGCCAGCCCTTGATCGCTTGAATTTTCATCTCATCCACCTCAATTCCCTATGGAGTCACAACATAGCCAAGAAATGAAACTCGATTCGTACAAAAGATGCAAAGGTTACCAAATAAACGTGCATCTCTCAAAGCATTAAAAACAGCACGTAAATGATCCATATGTTCATCCAATGACTTTCTATAAATCAAGATATCATCAAAGTAAACCACCACAAATTTTCCAATAAAAGCTCTCAAAACCTCATTCATCAAACGCATGAATGTACTTGGTGCATTAGTTAAACCAAAAGCATTACTAACCACTCATACAACCCAAATTTGGTTTTGAAAGCTGTTTTCCATTCATCACCCAATTTCATTCTTATTTGGTGGTAACCACTACGCAAGTCAATCTTAGTGAAAATTATAGAACCACAGAACTCATCAAGCATGTCGTCTAGCCTAGGAATAGGATGACGATACCTTATAGTAATATTGTTAATGGCTCTACAATCAACACACATACGCCAAGTACCATCTTTCTTAGGAACCAAAAGTATAGGAACAGCACAAGGACTAAGGCTTTCACGTACATACCCACGGTGCAAAAGGTCTTGGACTTGCCGCTGAATTTCCTTAGTCTCTTCGGGGTTGGTCCTATATGCAGCACGGTTTGGTAAAATGGCACCTGGAATCAAATCAATTTGATGTTCAATCCCTCTCAAAGGTGGAAGTCCCGGGGGTATCTCAGCTGGAAAAATATCCTCATACTCTTGCAACAAGTTAGTAACTGCTGGAGGCAAAGACCTAGCAATATCATCAATGGAGAACAAAACTTGTTTGCACACCAATGCACAGCAAATATCATGATCAGAAATTTCAGCAAGGTCTGATTTTGTAGCAAGCATTACATGACCCTTCAATTTAATTCCCTCAGTCTTAGAACTAGGTGTAGATATCTCATTATTTGGTGGCAACACAGAATTAATGACTTGTTGATTTTCTGATTTAGAACTACTAGAAATTCCAGCTCTCTCCCTATCAGCTTGTACAATTTCAGCAGGAGTCAAAGGTATCAAAGTAATTTTCTTTCGTTTATGCATAAAAGTATATTTATTACTTCTACCATGGTGCAAAGCATCCTTATCATGTTCCCAAGGTCGACCCAATAAAAGTGAACACGCTTGCATGGGTACCACATAACAATCAACGGAATCAACATATGTACCAATGGAAAACGGAATTCTGCAAGTTTGTGTTACCTTAGCTCTTCCAGAATCATTCAACCATTGAATATAGTACGGATGTGGGTGTGGTCGTGTATTCAAACTAAGCTTCTTTACCAATTCAGAACTCACCAAGTTGTTGCAGCTTCCTCCATCAATGATGACACGTGCTCGCCGGTTCTTGATGACAAAGAAAATCTGAAACAAATTATGGCGTTGTAATCTATCAAGTTGTTGTACCTGTGTATTCAGCACCCGCTGCACAATGATGTTCATGTAGGCTGATGTGTCTTCACTCCCAAAAACATGTCCCTCATCATTGTTCGTGGCAGCTTCATCATCATTGTTGTCTTCGACATCGGAGGTGCTGATGTATCCTCCCTCTTTTGTAGCCACGTATGCTCGCTGACTAGGACAATCTTTTTGCACATGACCAAGACCATGGCAGCGGTGGCACTGAATGCCAGAAGTGTGTCCTGTTGAAGCAACGGATGAAGCACTTTTGGCGGGTACCTACATGGAATTTTTACCCGAATCCGCAGGTCGTGCATGTGGTGGTTTCGGTGCTGCTGAAACGTTGTTGCTGCCAGAAGGAAGCTTGGCTGCTGGTTTTGGTGAAAGGGCATCAAAACGGAATGACTTGGACGCCCCCAAAGATGTTGTCATGCGTGGAGTGTAGGAGGCACCGCTGTTTCTCTTGTTCTTTTGTTGACGACCCTGTAACTCCTTTTCTGCAAGCATAGCAAGCTGGAACAACTGGTTGACAGTATTAAATTCCTTATAATCAACAATATCCTGTATCTCACGTCTCAACCCCCCCATAGAAACGACAAATTTTATCTTCAGTGTCCTATACTACCCCACATCGTATCATACCCTTTTGAAGCTCCGCATAATAATCTTGGACAGAATTATTTCCCTGCTCTAAGCGCTGCAATTTCTTTCATAAATCATGTTGGTAGGATGGAGGAACAAAACGATTACGCATAGCTTCTTTTAAACGTTCCCATGTATCAGGTTGTAAGCGTGTGGTACCTAGTTCATTCCACCATATTATAGCAAAATCCTTAAACTCACTAGTGGCTTATCGAGCTCTATGTTGTTCAGAAACAAGGTGGGAATTAAATTTCTGCTCAACCGTCATTTCCCAATCAAGATATACCTCAGCATCATAAGCACCAGAAAACGAAGGTATGGAAAAGTTAACTTTAGCAAAAGGGTCATCAAGAGGGCGGTTATTGTTACCACGCATGTTGTTTCCTACCATACCATGAGTGTTTTGACGAAGGCGTTGACGTAGATGTACACTCTTCTCAGCACGTGTATCCACCTCTCCATTGACATCACACAACACGTCTTCTTCTTCTTCTTCAAAGTTGTTGTGGTGGGTAGCATCATGGCTGAATGGTAGGTGGGTCTCCATATCATCAATCCTTCCAACTAGTGAGCTTAAGTGTTTGTCCAATCTCTCAAGGGTGTGGGGTATTCTCTGTTCAGCAAGGTAATCTTTTACCCCTTATGCGATTGCTTCCTTGACAGACTTCATCATTTGTTCTATGTAACCCTTCATCTCACTTTTCAAAACACACTCCGTAGGATCTACATGATCTGACATTGTTAGCAAGAATGATATGGAAAACAACAAGATTATCCCTATTAACTACTAGCAATGATGGTGGAACTCACAAAGCAATGGGTCGAGTCTTACCAACCTCTTACAAGTTTCTTACCACAACAAGGCAAAGGATACCTGGACGACGTGATTCAGCGATTGCAAGGGTCAAAAACTTGTGCTGTTCGAAAGGATGAATGTGGGGTTTGGATGGCCAAATATATGCGAGTAGCACACAATTCAATAACAGATAGTAATGCTGAATAGATGTCCAAACACTCGTCCTAGTTGCTGGCCTACTCGTGTTTTATCCCGGATGTTATGAACAAGACAACAAGAAGTATGAATGATAAGGACAATAATTGAGCAGGAACAATTGCACCACAAGGCAAAATAACACACCCAAGTTCTGATATTTGTGCTCCTCTTCACAAATTTTCTTTTCTATATTTTTTCTTTGATTTTTTTTATATCTGCCGTGAAATCAGGAGCACTAATATACACGCCGCACAAATTTTCAGCTCACTTGAAAAAAGAAGATGTGGACAACAGAAATTCAATATGTTTCTTTATGATTATTGTTGAGCCTTTAGATGCCAAATAATCAATCTTCCAAAGTGAATCTGGGCAATGTAATTTAACCCAATGCCAAGGTTATGGCTGTTTCCCGTCGACTCCGAAGGAATTTTGACACGACCCGACGGTCTTGTCGAGCAAGGATCACGCTGAGGGGTGCTGCGTTGCACAGCACCGACTAACACACATCAAAGGTTCAAAGCGGAAGCAAAACTTTTATTACATAAAGCGGTTTATGAACATGTTTACATCAAAATAGGTCCAGTCTACACTCACGGGCGTAGACTACGCATCAAGTTCACGTTCAGCCCGTGAACGTGTCCTTGCTAGCACACACACACACACTAACATGGCGGCGTGCACGACTCCCACTCGACGGGGTTCCCCTCCTAGGGTTCTGTCTCCTCTTCGGGAGTTCCTTCCTCATAGAACCCTGCAAAAGCTTCAAACACAAGCAGTGAGCACGAAGGCTCAGCAAGACTGACCCTTCTCTCCTAAACATGGAACTTCTACATGAGGGTTGATAGGTTACATGAGGTAAAAATCATTTGCAAGGACTCGCCTAATTAGTGGAACCTTACTTTCAAGTTTTAGCAGCAGGTTGTGGAGAACCTTACGCTAAGGCACATAAGAGAGCCGCAATCAAACAAGAAACGCATTTCTCTCATGTACTTTGCCCAACGTTGAAAGGAACTTTAATAAGCTCTAAACTACAGCAAATCATTAACAAGCAAAGTCCGTCTTTCAATCAGCAACATTTTAACATGTAACTAGCCTGTTCTTTCTACGTCACGGTACAGTGAACAAGTGGTACTCACTGGCCGCGAGGGACGGCGATTATAATCGATTTACACCT
The DNA here is from genome assembly GCA_030760725.1 of Neostapfia colusana. Classification (NCBI taxonomy): domain Eukaryota; kingdom Viridiplantae; phylum Streptophyta; class Magnoliopsida; order Poales; family Poaceae; genus Neostapfia; species Neostapfia colusana. The sequence goes on along the minus strand of JASWHV010000009.1, from coordinate 31,543,180 downwards.
GCAGGGTTATCCGAACAACCCGTCACGTACGCCCGTACTCGATGTTGCCTACAGCAACCATCACGGACACCGTACGCAACTACCTTTCACCCGTTAGCCAAATGTTGAACCGGTCCAATCGTCCCGAGCAAGAGGTCTCTGCACGCGCATCTCAGTGCCGCCAGCCGATTTACACCTCGAGCTCTCAACCTACCCTTTGAACGACCAGCTATGCCTCAACACCCAGCTACCCGAGTTACATCGGTTTCCCGGTTCCCATATAGCCGGTAGGTCTTCGGTACTATTCTAGCTTGTTCAACAGGCCCGCACACGGCTCAGTCCTCAATCGACACAAACGGAGCTATAGCACACAGGTCCCAAAGTCCAGCTGCCCTTACTCTCCGCTCGGTCTCATCTTTCTTGCCATGTGTATCATGTGCTATCTCTAGCCGAGTCGAGTGCCTCTAGCCTATGCTCGCGAGTAGTTCCAACTACTCGACTTGTACCGAATCCTACACTATCTTAGCATTGCAGTAGCTAACGGTGTTTGCAATCCTAAACCCAACCCATGGTTTTCTTGGCAATGCAGTTGGGTTTCCAAACAAGACTCTAATGCAAGGAATAAGGTATTCAAGTATGTGCTCAAAACAATAAAAACTTGTAAAAAGGTTAATGCAAACCGGAGCTTGCCTTGCTGCTCTTGGTCGTATGCTAGCTGCTCCTCCGGAGTGACGAAGTCTAGGACTTCGGGTTCCTCCTCGACCTTAGCGACTACATGATATAGGAAGTACATGTATTAATTTAAATGCATTTGAATTGAGTTTGAAACTTGTGAAGTCTATAACTCTTACTAGACAAACCCAATGACTCTGAAACTTTTACTGTGGCTTGGTTACAACATAAACACATACTTGGTCAAGTTTTTAGTTGCAGCAAAGCTCATTTGAGCCCTCCACAATTAATTATGTACTTGACCTTAATTGAAGGCTTGTAGGTGTGCTAAGGATTTTCCTGAAACAAACTATGACTTTCTGAAAACTAGATTTTCAGAGGGTTCTAATGGAGTTGGTCTCACTTAATTTGAAGGTTCCTAGCTAAAGATATGAGCTAAACAATTCCAGGGGAAATTCTGAAAATGTTTCAGAACATTTTCTATTTTCTCTTGAACAGTTTCACTAATCACACCATTAGGTGGATCAAATGAGCCGAAATGGATCTGAAATTTTTATGGTAGTTCAGGTATATTTTGGTGAACATCCCAGCAAAATTTCAGAATTTTCCTCCAAAGGATTCTCCAGTTAAAATTCCAAACAGTTTAAAGTTTGAGGAATTAATTCTGGAAAATTAAGGATTTTCATTAAGTGAAACTTGATTTTCTGGAAATTGCCAAGAGAGCTGAATCCAACAAAATTTGGTTCACTCGATTTGGAGCTTTCTAGCCCAAGTTATGAGGGTTTGAAGTTTGAAGGAAATCTGAAAATAGGGGAAAAAAGTTTAAATCTGCCGGGGCCCGCGGGGACACGTGTTGGGCGCGGAGGCGACAGCACACTGAGGCCCACAGGGTTTTTGCGCGCCAGCACATCAGATCCCGGCCACACCCGATCCCGATTTAAATTTTTAAGCCGCTGACGTGTGGGCCAGCCGGCTTCGTCTTCCTCCCGACGCGCCCTCGCGCCCACGCCGCGTCCCCTCGCCAGAGCAGACACGGAGCTCGCCGGCTTGCCGCTGCCGGCCATCACATGGTCTGAAACTCACCGCCAGGGGGTTGTCGACGTCGAGGAGCACGTCTGTGGGGTCAGTTCGAGCTGGCGGTGACCGGAAATATCCCGGCGACGTGCGGCGGCCTCGGTTGAGGTTCGGCGCCGTCGGCCATGGGTTCTAACCCGCCAAAACCTCGAACAATCGGTTCTATAGCATCAGTATACCTCTAGGAAGCTCGACAAAGTGTCAAACGGGTTCAAAGATGGCGGAAAATCGGTCGGCACCGTGTGACCGAGCTTGCCCGCCATGAGCGCCCTTGATCGAGCTCAAAATTCATCACTCCTAGTCGATTTCATACCACGGATGCAGAAAGGAAATTGATCGCCGATTAGTCCAGAGTCTATGTGCAAGATTTGATACCTAAGGAAGGATCATAGCGCGAGAATTCAAAGAATCCGTACCGGAAGCTCGGTTTAAGGTCGCCGGAGCAAAAGCTGGAAATTCGCAGTGGATTCTTCACGGTTTGCTTCCAAACATGGAGGAGAGCAACACAGTGGTCGCGCGTTCCTGTTGCCTCTCTTGCTGGACCGTGAAAGCTCCTGTGGAACGCTGTCCATGAGCGCCTGACCTTCGGCTGAGGTTAGGTCGCCGCTGTGGCGATCGTTCTCGGGCAAGGGAGGTCGGAGCTCAGGGTTTTTTGTCATTGGGGAGGTGGAGTGCGATCTCAGGGTGCTGTCTAGCAGCTCAGGGACGGAAAGGGGCGATCGTTTGCTGGGTTTTCCCGATCGACCGAGAGCTCGGGGAGAAACAGAATGGCGCCGCCCGGTGTCGCCCGCGGGGATAAGAAGGCACCCGGTATTCACTCGGCTGAGGCGGTGACGGTCGCGTGGGGGCACGAGCAGGCCGCCTGGGACCCCAGCGCGCGAAGGGAGAAGCAGCTGGTGGCGCCGGTTGCTTCTCGGTGGCACAGCCGGCAGCTGCTCGGTGGAATTTCCCACCGAGGCTGTGACTTTGGGTGCAAGTCTCCCCCCCTTATCTCTATGACATGTGGGTCCCACACTCAAGTTTAAACTCTGAAATTAACTCCTCATCACTGTTGTAAACAGTAAGTTCCAAAATGCCCATGGTGATTCAAATTATTCACCCATGAGCCATTTGAATTGATTAGAATTCAAATGGGGTTTGGTTTTAATAAATTTCAGCATATGTTCAGTTTGAAATTCAAATAAAGTTTGAATTTTCCCCACTTAGCTCATGTCAAGATCAACTCTAAATGGAGTGAAAATTGGTGTGTGAGCTCACAAAAATGTGCTGAATAAGAATATGCCTCCCACTTTTGAATTCATGGGATAAAAACAGTTTGAATTTGCATTTGAGTTCAAACTGCCCTCTTTCTAGCTATACCCAAAATGACCTCAAAAGGGTTTTGAATTTGGGTGAAACTTGGCATGGACATCCCTATCAAGGTGTAGGAGTTTTTATATGCCCAGCCCCTCTATATCACATGTGGAAAATACCACTTTTGCAATATGTGAGTTTGTTCTCTAATGAGCATGTTGATGGTGGTTACTTGCTCTTCATTTGTGTTCATCAATTTGCTTCAAATGAGGTGTGTGGTGTGGTGATGAACACTTTAAACATGTGTCAAAAACTGAGGCCCTTACATTCCTCCCCCCTTAAAAGAATCTCGTCCCGAGATTATAAGGTGAAAATGAGAGAGAGCACGGTGGAAAATTACCGGATATGCGACGTGAAAAAGTCGGGGTAGTTAGCGCGAAGAAATCCTTTGCTCTCCCATGTCGCTTCGTCCGCGGAGTGATTACTCCATAGAACTTTGTAGAACCACAACGTACGGTTACGTGTGGTTCGGGCCTTTTCGTCAATGATCTGAACCGGTTCCTCCCGATAGGTGAGATCCGGTTGCAGTTCTTCAATGTCTTCCAGCTGAACGGTAGTAGATAGCTTGAGACACTTCCTCAGCTGGGAAATGTGAAAGACGTCGTGCACACCGGAAAGTGCTTCTGGTAATTTCAGCCGGTATGCTACTGATCCACATCTTTCGGCAATCTGGAATGGACCGATGAACCGGGGTGCCAACTTTCCTCTCACCCCAAATCTGTGTACGCCCTTCATTGGAGATACAGTAGATATACGTGATCCCCGACTTCGAACTGTAATGGGCGTCTTCTCCGGTCCGCATACTGTTTCTGATGGGATTGGGTGGCTTTTAGGTTCGCCTGAATCAGTCAAACCTTTTCTTACGCATTGTTGACAAGGTCAATCCCGAAGGTAACCCTTTCGCCAGACTCACACCAATTCAGTGGTGTGTGGCATTTTCTTCCGCATAGCGCCTCGTAGGGCGCCATCCTGATGCTGGCTTGGTACCCATTGTTGTACGAGAACTCATCTAACGGCAAGTGATCATCCCAATTCTTGCCGTGGTTGATAGCGCAAGCTCGTAGCATGTCTTCTAGGATCTGATTTACAAGCTCGGTTTTCCCATCTGTCTGCGGGTGGTATGCTGAACTACGGATCAGCTTCGTCCCCAATGCAGCGTGCAGCTGCTCCCAAAAACGGGACACAAATAAAGTGCCCCGGTCCGATATGATGGTACGGGGTACGCCGTACAAGCATAGGATCCGTGAGATGTACAGTTCAGCGTACTTCTTGGCGTTGTAGTTGGTGTTGACCGGGATGAAATGGGCAACTTTGGTGAGCCGGTCGACGATCACCCACACAGAATCATGTTTCTGAAAGGTGGTGGGTAAACCGACGATGAAGTCCATGCTCACATCCTCCCATTTCCAGGCAGGAACGCCCAGTGGTTGTATCAGTCCCGGTTTCCGCATATGGTCTGCTTTCACCCTTCGACATGTATCGCACTCGGACACGTACTTTGCGATTTCCCGCTTCATCCGTGTCCACCAAAACTTGCTTCTGAGTTCTTGATACATCTTGTTGCTGCCGGGGTGAATAGAAAATTTTGATAAGTGATCCTCATCAAAAAATTTCTTCCGTAGCTCCGGGTTACGGGGTACGACGATCCGGTCCTTGAACCATAGGACGCCGCCTCCGTCCTTCCGGAAACATTTCAGCTCCCCACTGTCTACACGTCTCCGCAAATGCAACATGCCCTTGTCATGTTTCTGAGCTGCCGCTATCTCTTCACGGATGGTGGGGATCAAAGCTAGGTTGTAGAGAGCTCCCTGTGGAATTACATGCAGTGGTGGTTCGCTCTCTCCCAACGGTGTGATGGTCAGATTGTTGACGTGTGACTTGCGGCTCAGCGCATCTGCCACTACGTTTGCCTTGCCCGGATGATAATGGATCTCTATTTCGTAATCCTTTATCAATTCTAACCATCTTCGTTGCCTCATGTTCAGCTTCTTCTGAGTGAATATGTACTTGAGGCTTTTGTGGTCGGTATATAGATGTACGAGGTTACCGAGTAGGTAGTGCCTCCACATCTTCAGTGCAAGTACCACGGCAGCGAGCTCCAAGTCGTGAGTTGGATAATTCTTCTCATGGTTTCTAAGCTGCCGTGACCCATACGCGACCACTCTTCGGTCTTGCATCAGCACACATCTGAGCCCAATGCCGGATGCATCGCAGTACAAATCAAATGGTTTTGTTGTGTCTGGCTGCGCCAAAACCGGTGCTGATGTCAGGTGCTTGACTAAAGCCTTGAATGCTGATTCACATGCTGGACTCCAAACATATTTGGTAGCCTTCTTCAGCAGCTCCTTCATAGGCTTGGCAATCTTCGAGAAGTTCGGAATGAACCTCCGATAATATCCCGCGAGTCTGAGGAAACTCCGTACCTCGTGAACAGTTCTCGGGGATTTCCAATTCAGCACTTGAGTGATCTTGCTCGGGTCTACAGCGATACCCTCCACTGAGATGATATGCCCGAGGAAAGGCACCTGCGATATCCAGAATTCACACTTGCTGAATTTCGCGTATAGCTTGTGATCCCGCAGCCGTTACAAGACTATACGCAGATGTTTCTTGTGATCTTCCTACGACTTGGAATATACCAGTATGTCATCGATGAAGACCACGACAAACTTGTCCAGCTCCGGCATGAATACCGAGTTCATCAAATACATGAAGTGAGCTGGAGCATTGGTGAGGCCGAAGGACATGACCAGGTACTCATAAAGTCCGTACCTCGTCGAGAAATCTGTCTTTGGATTGTCCTCAGCCCTTATCTTAATCTTATGGTACCCGGATCTTAAGTCCATCTTGGAAAAGATCTTTGCTTCGACTAACTGATCAAACAACATGTTGATCCGTGGCAATGGGTACTTGTTCTTGATGGTTACGGCATTTAATGGACGATAGTCCACGCAAAGCCGCAACGTCTCATCCTTCTTCTTTACAAATAATGCTGAACAGCCCCATGGCGAGGAGCTCGTCCTAATAAAACCCTTCTCTAGGAGGTCCGTTAGCTGGGTCTTCAATTCAGCCAATTCCTTGGGCGCCATCTTGTACGGCCTTCGGGATATTGGCATGGTTCCCGGTGCATGTTCAATCTTGAAATCCCCCTCTCTATCGGGTGGCATCCCCGGCAAATCGTCCAGGAATACATCAGGGAACTCTCGGACCACTGGAATATCTTCCAATCTGATGATGGTGGACAGATAGACGCTTGGAAGTTTTATTTCTGGACTGTCCAGAAATAAGGAGTGAGATTCGTGTACTTCTGAGTTTAAGTGCACAACTCGGAGGACTGTGTCTAAAACAGCGCCGTGGCGGGTTAACCACGACATCCCTAAGATGACATCAACCTTTTGTCCCTCTAAGATTATGAGAGATGTAGGGTAGACTCTACCCTCTAAGCACAGTGTCGCTTTTGGGACCATCATGCTTGCTGAAATTTTCCCACCCGGTGAACAGACCACATAAGGACTATCGGTGGGTAGTATTTGCAAGCTATATTTATCAATAAAAGCTTGGCTAATGAAGCTATGTGTGGCGCCTGAATCAAACAATACTATGGCGGGATGCTGGTGGAGTTGGAACATACCCGCAAGGATTGGCTCACCCTCCGGCACGTCCTCTATGGCAAGCTGGTGTACAGTGCCGGGCCTAGGGTTTGCCCGCCGCGCATTAGTAGGGTTCCGGGGTTGATTCCTCCCCGGAAACTGCGGTGCAACTCCGCCGCCTTGCCTCTCCGGACAACTGCTGGCGAAGTGTCCTGGACGACCACACTTGTAACATGTGGCCGCTGCTGGTGTGGTGCTCGGGAGACGAAAGCCCAGCATGCGATGCTGAGGTGCATACGCACGTGGCATCGCACGCTGCTGCTTTTGTTGTTGCGGAGGTGGTACTGGCAGTGCCGGCCTGAATGCCGGTGAAGAGTACGGCCGACTGCGGAACAGCATCAGCCTTTGTGATAGCTGCCAGCGTGGACCTCATGGTGGGCGATTCACCATCCGAAGCTTCTGAGAAGGACCGCCTCCTTCTCCGGTGCTTTGCGGCATGCTTCGCTTTCTTTCCGCCGCCGCCAACTCCTTGCCGGAGTCCTCCTGGATAATCGCAGCATCAATGATGTCGTTGAGGCTGCCGCGATTGAACATCGCCAGCTTGTCCTTTAGGAGCGGGTTAAGCCCCTGGTAAAAGTGGTCCCGCCGTTTCTCGTCGGTATCGGCGTGATATGACGCGTAGAGCGCGAGATCGTTGAACGCCCTGGTGTATTCCAGTGCGTTCCGTCTCCCTTGCTGCAGGTGTAGGAATTCCTGCGTCTTCCTCTTCATCAGACCTGGCAGTATGTGATAGGCCCTGAAGGCCGTCTGGAACTCCGTCCAGGTCATAACTCGGCCGGTGGGCTGTGAAGCACAGAAGTTTGCCCACCACGCGCTCGCGGATCCTTGGAGCTGCTGGACCGCGAACTGAGTCTTGCGGTGCTCACTTATTTGGAGCAGCCCGAACTTCATCTCTATCGCACGGAGCCAGTTGTCCGCGTCAAGAGGTTCATCTGCCCTTGAGAATACCGGGGGATGAGTCGCCAGGAAGTCGGAGTAGGAGCTCTGTTGACGCTCCTCACGGTCTTGACGTCTCTCTGGGCGAGACGTATTAGCGATGAGAGTCTACAGCAACTCCGTGTGCTGCTGATGTGAACCCGCCATTGCCGCGGCGATGTCGGCCAATGTAACCGTTGGCAGTGGCGGTGGCGGTGTTTGCTGTTGCTGCTGTTCCAAGGAGTCCTCGGGAGGCGGTTGGGAGGTCTCTCCCCCTTGGCTAGTACCCCCAATGTCCGGGTTGGCACGAGTATGCGTCATTCTGAAATTCAAAACAGCAGCGATTAGCACATGTCTTACTTAAAATTCCATATGCAACAGTAGGTATTGAAGTGACACATGAATAATTTGCACAATATTCACATATATTGATAAAGCATAAACTTTATATAAGATACATTATTCTTGGGTCTCCGAGAAGTCGTGCTCATGTCGTCATTACCTATACATACTCTACTGCCTACACGACATGTTATTGATTACAAAAGTTGGGTTACACTACCCTAGCTGCCCTACATGGCAACTGTAACCCCCTACTTGGAGTAGAACTCGACCTCCTGTGGATCGTCCTCCTCCGGTACCTCTGCTGGTGGCTCTGGATCTACCACCTCTTCTCCCATCTCGGGTTCTCCCATTGCTGGAAAGCCCAAGACCACCGGTATGCCCAATACCGGTGATACGAGGTCCTGCAAAGCATGCACCTCGTCCATGGCCTGGTTGTAGTCCTCTTCCCAGCCTTGCCCTTCCTCAATAGCGTCGTCCCGCTCTTGAGTAAGGTCCTTGTTTTGCTGGGTTAGATTCTGTACCAGTTCTTGCAACGCCGTGATGTCGACACGGCTTTTCCTCTTCGCCTTCTTCAGACGATGCAACTGATTATGTTGTTCATTCAGTCGCTTGATCGTCGGAAGGAGCACATTGCGGAGTGCGCTGTGAGCACTCTCAAAACGGTCTCCACGGCTTGTGCTCTCCTTGAGCTTTGCGGCGGATGCTCTGTATGAACAGCTTGGCTGTCCATCACGGCGTTTCCCGCCCTCATCTGGAGGCTAAGGTTTGCCTCTACGGGGCTGTACCTTGGGCAACCCGGATCGGCTGCCTCCCGGTACCTTCCTTCCCACACATGATGAGCCCGTCCCTCCACCGGAACGAGCGCGTATGGAGTTCCCTCCATAGCCTTCACGTGTAGTTGGCAGAAACGTGACCTGGTGTCACGGGCTGTCACTTGCCACATCCCTTCTGGTTGTCTACCTCTCACCGTGACGGTGAACGGCACCCAACCGGGTGGCGTAGGTCCTGCAGGGACTTCGACATGGATTGTCCACGTCTTGTTCCCCCCCTCGTCTTCTTCCTTGGCGAAGTACTGCGGCATCTGGTTGTACCCAAAATATTGAAGCATCTGCCTCAATGCTTCCGGATAGCCGCTACGGTGAGAACAGTGGGACACCACCCACCCGTTCTCCAACTGCTTATCTGCTGTCATCTGTAAAAATATATTTGATAATTGTCAAATATTTATTTAAACAGTAAACCATTGAGTTATAACATAGGACATGTCATTGAACCCATAAAATTTGGAAACATAGTTCAAATTTTTAAACAAATTTGACTGCTGATCTGCTGTTCAACATGACAGCCCTGATCAGTTTCCATCTCAACCTGATTTAGGCCATGCTAAAGAAAAACCAATTCTAGAGCTCAACATCAAAGTTAAAGCTAACTTCAACATCTTTCCAGAAAGTGTTTGCTTGGCCTAAGATCTGTCCTGGTTCAAAAGTTATGAGATGTTAAAATTAACAGAATTTCTGGAGAAAATTGGACAGCACCCCTCTGCTCTAGGTACTGATTTGATCCAAGAATCCAGTTAATTCTGCTCCCAATATGACAAAACTTTCTGTTACAAAGTTATAACCCAGCTCATAACTTTCCAGAACTACCTGATTTTCTATTTTTGGATTTTTATGCAAAATGTTATGCTCAATTTACAGAGCGTTTACAGAGAGTCTTTGCTCTGCCCTGTTTTCTGGACAGTTTCAACTCTACTGCATTTTTCGATTGGTTAAGGAATGAAACACCTCTGAACCTCCACAGAAAAGTTGTAAAGCTCTTCCAAATCTTTCCAGAAATGTATCATATGACCCCAACCTCGAAATATCTCATTCTCTAACATCTGATTAACTTCAGCCTTAATTCAGCTGAAAACAGAGTGCTCTGTCCTTAGCAACCTATAAGTTGAAAACTTGTTAACTTTTAAAATCCTGATTAAGGGAAGGAGTTACATCAAAGTTTTAGTGCACTGGATTAAAACTTTCAAGTTTTTACAATGAAGTTGTTCATTTAGTGGGGTGTGATGTCGATGCGTCACCAGATCATGTCGGTACTACGTCCTCACAGAGAAAAACCTATACCGGACTTAGCCGGCTTCGTTAATTCAGTGGCACTAAGCGTCACTGGCACACGGATACTACACGTCTACCGTTTCATGGTTAGACTACCTGCAGAAACTCAAACAATCATCAGACTCGGCTGCACACCGAGCCCGGTATCCATACAGTTCGTACACCCGGCCGTCATCACTCGCCCGGATGTTTTCAAGCCAAACACGCCTTGAGTTACGTGTTCACGTTTCAGACCACGTGACGGGGTCTCCCAAGTTGCACCACGCACGCCAGGGACAGACGTTGCTCGAATACCCTAAACGACATGAAGAGTCATAGAGGATACTAAAGGGGGTCGGGTTACCTGCCACCCGTTGGGCTCCACCCTTCAGCTTGTGCGCACTGGTGGACAGCGCTTACGTGCACCCCCCAAGACATAAATGTCCCGAGATGCACGATTTTCCGACATAGACAAATAGTTTAGTATGCCATTTTCTATACACTAGTAACATCCTTATACATGCTACTAACTCGTTCCTCACTGGATTTTTGAAAAAGATGTCCTTTTTAGTGTGTTAAACCTCAAGCGAGCTCTGATACCAACGCTGACACGACCCCACGGTCTTGTCGAGCCAGGATCACGCTGAGGGGTGCTGCGTTGCACAGCACCGACTAACACACATCAAAGGTACAAAGCGGAAGCAAAACTTTTATTACATAAAGCGGTTTATGAACATGTTTACATCAAAATAGGTCCAGTCTACAATCACGGGCGTAGACTATGCATCAAGTTCACGTTCAGCCCGTGAACGTGTCCTTGCTAGCACACACGCACACTAACACGGCGGCGTGCACGACTCCCACTCGACAGGGTTCCCCTCCTGGGGTTTTGTCTCCTCTTCGGGAGTTCCTTCCTCATAGAACCCTGCAAAAGCTTCAAACACAAGCAGTGAGCACGAAGGCTCAGCAAGACTGGCCCGTCTCTCCTAAACATGGAACTTCTACATGAGGGTTGATAGGTTACATGAGGTAAAAATCATTTGCAAGGACTCGCCTAATTAGTGGAACCTTACTTTCAAGTTTTAGCAGCAGGTTGTGGAGAACCTTACGCTAAGGCACATGAGAGAGCCGCAATCATACAAGAAACGCATTTCTCTCATGTACTTTGCCCAAAGTTGAAAGGAACTTTAATAAGCTCTAAACTACAGCAAATCATTAACAAGCAAAGTCCGTCTTTCAATCAGCAATATTTTAACATGTAACTAGCCTGTTCTTTCTACGTCATGGTACAGTGAACAAGTGGTACTCACTGACCATGAGGGACGGCGATTATAATCGATTTACACCTGCATGGTTACCCGAACAACCCGTCACGTACGCCCATACTCGATGTTGCCTACAGCAACCATCACGGACGCCGTACGCAACTACCTTTCACCTGTTAGCCAAATGTTGAACCGGTCCAATCGTCCCAAGCAAGAGGTCTCTGCACGTGCATCTCAGTGCCGCCAGCCGATTTACACCTCGAGCTCTCAACCTACCCTCTGAACGACCAGCTATGCCTCAACACCCAGCTACCGGAGTTACATCGGTTTCCCGGTTCCCATATAGCCGGTAGGTCTTTGGTACTGTTCTAGCTTGTTCAACAGGCCCGCACACGGCTCGGTCCTCAATCGACACAAACAGAGCTATAGCACACAGACCCCAAAGTCCTGCTGCCCTTACTCTCCGCTCGTTCTCATCTTTCTTGCCGTGTGTATCATGTGCTATCTCTACCCGAGTCGAGTGCCTCTAGCCTATGCTCGCGAGTAGTTCCAACTACTCGACTTGTACCGAATCCTACACTATCTTAGAATTGCAGTATCTAACGGGGTTTGCAATCCTAAACCCAACCCATGGTTTTCTTGGCTATGCAGTTGGGTTTCCAAACAATACTCTAATGCAAGGAATAAGGTATTCAAGTATGTGCTCAAAATAATAAAAACTTGTAAAAAGGTTAATTCAAACCGGAGCTTGCCTTGCTACTCTTGAGCCGAAATGGATCTGAAATTTTTATGGTAGTTCAGGTATATTTTGGTGAACATCCCAGCAAAATTTCAGAATTTTCCTCCAAAGGATTCTCCAGTTAAAATTCCAAACAGTTTAAACTTTGAGGAATTAATTCTGGAGAATAAAAAGTTTCATGAAGTGAAACTTGATTTGCTGGAAAGTGCGCAGAGAGATGAATCCAACAAAATTTGGTTCACTCGATTTGGAGCTTTCTAGCCCAAGTTATGAGGGTTTGAAGTTTGAAGAAAATCTGAAAATCGGGGAAAAAGTTTAAATCTGCCGGGGCCCGCCGGGACACGTGTTGGGCACGGAGGCGACAGCACACTGAGGCCCACAGGGTTTTTGCGCGCCAGCACATCAGATCCCGGCCACACCCGATCCTGATTTAAAATTTTAAGCCGCTGACGCATGGGCCAGCCGGCTTCGTCTTCCTCCCGACGCGCCCTCGCGCCCACGCCGCCTCCCCTCGCCGGAGCAGACCCGGAGCTCGCCGGCTTGCCGCTGCCGGCCATCACATGGTCTGAAACTCGCCGCTAGGGGGTTGTCGACATCGAGGAGCACGTCTGTGGGGTCAGTTCAAGCTGGCGGTGACCGGAAATAGCCCGGCGACGTGCGGCAGCCTCGGTTGAGGTTCGGCGCCGTCGGCCGTGGGTTCTAACCCGTCAAAACCTCGAACAATCGGTTCTACAGCATCAGTATACCTCTAGGAAGCTCGACAAGGTGTCAAACGGGTTCAAAGATGGCGGCAAGTCGGTCGGCACCGTGTGACCGAGCGTGCCCGCCATGAGCGCCCTTGATCGAGCTCAAAATTCGTCACTCCTAGTCGGTTTCATACCACGGATGCAGAAAGGAAATTGATCGCCGGCTAGTCCAGCGTCTATGTGCAAGATTTGATAACTAAAGAAGGATCATAGCGCGAGAATTCAAAGAATCCGTACCGGAAGCTCGGTTTAAGGTCGCCGGAGCAAAAGCTGGAAATTTGCAGTGGATTCTTCACGGTTTGCTTCCAAACTTGGAGGAGAGCAACACGGTGGTCGCGCGCTCCTGTTGCCTCTCTTGCTGGACCGTGAAAGCTCCTGTGGAACGCTGTCCACGAGCGCCTGACCTTCGGCTGAGGTTAGGTCGCCGCTGTGGCAATTGTTCTCGGGCAAGGGAGGTCGGAGCTCGGGGTTTTTTTGTCGTTGGGGAGGTGGAGTGCGATCTCAGGGTGCTGTCTAGCAGCTCAGGGACGGAAAGGGGTGATCGTTTGCTGAGTTTTCCCGATCGACCGAGAGCTCAGGGAGAAAAAGAATGGCGCTGCCCGGTGTCACCCGCGGGGATAAGAAGGCACCCGGTCTTCACTTGGCTGAGGCGGTGACGGTCGCGTGGGGGCGTGAGCAGGCCGCCTGGGACGCCAGCGCGTGAAGGGAGAAGCAGCTTGTGGCGCCGGTTGCTTCTCGGTGGCACAGCCGGCAGCTGCTCGGTGGAATTTCCCACCGAGGCTGTGACTTTGGGTGCAAGTCTCCCCCCCTTATCTCTATGACATGTGGGTCCCACACTCAAGTTTAACCTCTGAAATTAACTCCTCATCACTGTTGTAAACATAAGTCCCAAAATGCCCATGGTGATTCAAATTATTCACCCATGAGCCATTTGAATTGATTAGAATTCAAATGGGGTTTTGTTTGAATAATTTTCAGCACATGTTCAGTTTGAAATTCAAATAAAGTTTGAATTTGCCCCACTTAGCTCATGTCAATATCAACTCTAAATGGAGTGAAAATTGGTGTGTGAGCTCACAAAAATGTGCTGAATAAGAATATGCCTCCCACTTTTGCATTCATGGGATAAAAAACAGTTTGAATTTGCATTTGAGTTCAAACTGCCCTCTTTCTAGGTATACCCAAAATGACCTCAAAAGGGTTTTGAAGTTGGGTGAAACTTGGCATGGACATCCCTAGCAAGGTGTAGGAGTTTTTATATGCCCAGCCCCTCTATATCACATGTGGAAAATACCACTTTTGCAATATGTAAGTTTGTTCTCTAATGAGCATGTTGATGGTGGTTACTTGCTCTTCATTTGTGTTCATCAATTTGCTTCAAATGAGGTGTGTGGTGTTGTGATGAACACTTTAAACATGTGTCAAAAACTGAGGCCCTTACAAATTTTGACGTGGATCTAGTTCCATTGGAAAGTTTATCCTCTCAGCTTTCCGTGCATATGTAGAACGTCAAAAACGGAGTCCGTATGCCTCCTGTGCATCCATTTTAAGGTGGACGGCTCCTGGACTCGAGTTTGAGTTGGGCTCGGTCTCTAACTTCTTGTTGGCGTATTTTCTAGTCCTCCACGCCTCCAAACCCCTATCCATGTATCTCCATGTCCTCTCCAAGGTTCCTAATCATAATTAATCCATTAGGTAGCAACATACTCTCAAAATTCACATATAAAGAATTGTTCAGGAACGAGCTCACCTCTAAATTCAATTGTCGTGCTCGAGCTCTAGTAATTGGACCTTGCATGTCTACCATGTGAGTGTTGTGTATATCTGCAGGAGTGATGTCCACATCACATACCGTGTTCGAAAGGCAGTCTTGGGTATGTCGAAGGGCTTAATCTTCAGCTGGAAATATCCCGACCGAAGATCAATCTTGGAGAAAACTCAGGCACATTTCATCTGGTCGAACAGGTCCTCTATACGGGGCAGAGGGTATTTATTCTTGATTGTCACCTCATTGAGAGACCTATAGTCCACACACATCCTTTGGGTCCCATCTTTCTTGTCTACGAAGAGCACGGGGGCTCCCCATGGTGACGAGCTTGGGCGAATAAAACCCTTTTCTAGCTGCTCCTGAATTTGCTTCTTGAGTTCCACTAGTTCATTAACGGGCATCCTATATGGTCTCTTTGCTATAGGTGCAGTTCTGGGTACCAGATCAATGGAAAACTCAATGTCCCGGTCAGGTGACATACCTGGAAGTTCTTCCCGGAACACGTCCGAGAATTCTTGAACCACCGGAATGCTTTCCAATGTTGCTTCCTCGATGTGGTTCAACGTTGCCTTCTCGGTTGCCGGTTGGGCTGACACGAACTCAATACGAGTACCGTGCTCATTTGTCAACTGCATGCTCCTCTCAGCGCATTGGATTACTCCGTTGTGCTTGCTTAGCCAATCCATTCCGAGTATTATGTCAAACCCTTGGGAATCCAAGACAATGAGGTTGGCAAGGAAGTCTACCCCCCTTATTTTAAGGTTTACTTTCGGACATACTATATTAGTTCTCATCTCTCCACCGGGAGAATTAACCAACATAGTATATTTCAAGTGTGATATGGGTAGATTATACTTGGCAACATATTTGGATGATATGAATGAATGCGATGCTCTGGAATCAAATAAAATGGTGGCTGGGTTGGAGTTGGCAAGGAACATACCAATTACGACGTCCTCAGCCTGTTGTGCCTCCTCAGCAGAGAAATGATTCACGTTGCCACAAGCGTAGTTCTGCTGCCCACGGTTACCTTGCGTAGCTCCTCCGTTCGGCCGCGGGTTCTCCTTGGGCGCGTTGCTTGGCTGTCCAGGATCTTTCCTCGGGCACTGACTCGCAAAGTGTCCTGTCTCTCCGCATGCAAAGC
This sequence comes from Neostapfia colusana, assembly GCA_030760725.1. Lineage (NCBI taxonomy): Eukaryota > Viridiplantae > Streptophyta > Magnoliopsida > Poales > Poaceae > Neostapfia > Neostapfia colusana. The sequence goes on along the minus strand of JASWHV010000009.1, from coordinate 31,527,443 downwards.
ATGCCTTGTTCCCCAAGACAGCAGGGACGTTGGGGCGAGGGTGGTTTTTGTAAGGGCCTCAGTTTTTGACACATATTTGATGTGTTCATCACCATACACACACACTCATTTGAGGAAAGTTGATGAACACAAATGAAGAGCAAGTAACCACCATCAACATGCTCATTACAGAACAAACTCAGATATTGCAAAAGTGGTATTTCCAACATGTGATATAGAGGGGCTGGACATATGAAAACTCCTACACATTGCTAAGGATGTCCATGCCAAGTTTCACTCAAATTCAAAACCTTTTTGAGGTCATTTTGGGTATAGTTAGAAAGAGGGCAGTTTGAAACCATATTAAAATTCAAACTGTTTTTACCCCATGAATTCAAAAGTGGGAGGCATATTCTTATTCAGCACATTTTTGTGAGCTCACACACCAATTTTCACTCCATTTGGAGTTGATCTTGACATGAGCTAAGTGGGACAAATTCAAACTTTATTTGAATTCAAAACTGAACTTGTGCTGAAATTCATTCAAACCAAACCCAATTTGAATTCTAATCAATTCAAATGGCTCATGGGTGGATAATTTGAATCACCAGGGGTATTTTGGGGCTCACTGTTTACAACAGTGATTAGGAGTAAATTTCAGAGGTTAAAACCCCGGGTGGGACCCACATGTCATAGAGAGAAGAGGGGAGACTTGCACCCAAAGTCAGAGTCTCGGTGGGAACTTCCACCGAGCAGCTGCCGACTCCACGCTCGGGAGCAGCTGCGCTCGCCACCGAGGAGGAGCAGCGCCACCAGCTGCTTCCCGCGCCCACACACGAGCCTAAGGGCGGTTCCAGGGCCCTCTTAAGGCGCTCCACGGAGGCAGGCACCGATCATTTCCTCCTCTCCCGTGAACACCGAGCCCCGACCTGCCGCCTCTCTGCTCGACTGGAGAACCGCGAAACCAGCTCGCCTTCTCCCTCCCCGAGCTGATAGAAAGCAACCTGAGATCGCCCTCCACCTCTCCAGCACCAGAAACCCCGAGCTCCGACCTCCCTTGCCCGAAAACGATCGCCACCGCGGTGACCTATCCTCAGCCGAGAGTCAGGCGCCCGTGGACAGCGTTTCACAGGCGTTTTCACGGTCCAGCAAGAGAGGCAACAGGAGCGTACGACCAACGTGCTGCTCTCCTCCAAGTTTGGAAGCAAACCGTGAAGAATCCACGGTGAATTTCCAGTTTTTGCTCTGGCGACCGTAAACCGAGTTTCCGGTACGGATTCTTCAAATTCTCGCTCTATGATCCGTCTCTAGCTATCAAATCGTGCAAATAGACGCAGGTCTAGCCGGCGATCGAGTTCCTTTCTGCATCCGTGGCGTGAAACTGTCTAGAAGTGACGAATTTCGAGCTCGATCAAGAGTGGTCATGGCGGGCACGATCGGTCACACGGTGCCGACTGACTTGCCGCCATCTTTGAACCCTTTTGACACCTTGTCGAGCATCCTAGAGGTACACTGATGCTGTAGGACCGTTTGTTCGAGGTGTTGGCGGGTTAGAACCCACGGTCGACGGCGCCGAACCTCAACCGAGGCCGCGGCACGTCGCCGGGCTATTTCCGATCACCGCCAGCCCGAACTGACACCACCGACGTGTTCATCGACGTCGACAACCCCCTGGCGGCGAGTTTCAGACCGTGGGAGGGCCGGCAGCGGCGAGCCGGCGAGCTCCGGGTCTGCTCCGGCGAGGGCGGTGGCGCGGGCACGAGAGAGCATCGGGAGGAAGACGAAGCCGGCTGGCCCACACGTCAGCGGCTAAAAAATTTAAATCGGGATCGGGTGTGGCTGGGATCTGTTGTGCTGGCGAGCAGGAACCCCGCAGGCTACGGTGTGCCGACGCCTCAGTGGGCGACGCGTGTCCCCAGGGTCCACTCGCGAGTTTAAACTTTTCCCCGATTTTCAGATTTCCTTCAAACTTCAAATCCTCATAACTTTGGCTAGAAAGCTCCAAATCAAGTGAACCAAATTTTGTTGGATTCAGCTCTCTGAGAACTTTCCAGCAAATCAAGTTTTACTTCATGAAAATCCTTATTTCTCCAGAATTAATTCCTCAAAATTTAAACTGTTTGGAATTTTAACTGGAGAATCCTTTGGAGGAAAATCCTGAAGTTTTACTGGAGAGTTCACCAAAATATCCCTAAACTACCATAAAAATTTCAAATCCATTTGAGCTCATTTGATCCACCTAATGGTGTGATTAGTGGGACTGTTCCAAAGAAAATAGAAAATGTTCAGAAACATTTTCAGCATTTTCTCTGAAATGGTTTAGCTCATATCTTTAGCTAGGAACCTTCAAATTAAGTGAGACCAACTCCATTAGAACCCTCTGAAAATCTAGTTTTCAGAAAGTCATAGTTTGTTTCATAAAAATCCTTAGAACACCCTAAGAGCCTTAAATTATGGTCAAGGACATAATTAATTGTGGAGGGCTCAAATGAGCTTTGCTGCAACTAAAGCTTGACCAAGTCTCTGTTTAGGTTGTAACCAAGCCACAGTAAAAGTTTCACAGTCATTGGGCTTGTCTAGTAAGAGTTATAGACTTCACAAGTTTAAAAGTTAATACAAATGCATTTAAATTAATACATGTACTGCTTCTATCATGTAGTCGCTAAGGTCGAGGAGGAACCCGAAGTCCTAGACTTTGTTACTCCGGAGGAGCAGCTAGCCTACGACCAAGAGCAGCAAGGCAAGCTCCGGTTTGCAGTAACTTTTTTACAAGTTTTTATTGTTTTGAGCACATACTTGAGTACCTTATTCTTTGCATTAGAGTCTTGTTTGGAAACCCTATTGCATAGCCAAGAAAACCATGGGTTGGGTTTAGTATTGCAAACCCCGTTAGCTAATGCAATGCTAAGATAGTGTAGGATTCGGTACAAGTCGAGTAGTTGGAACTACTCGTGAGCATAGGCTAGAGGCACTCGACTCGGGTAGAAATAGCACATGATACACATGGCAAGAAAAATGAGACCGAGCGGAGAATAAGGGCAGCAGGACTTTGGGGCCTGTGTGCTATAGCTCCGCTTGTGTCGATTGAGGACCGAGCCGTGTGCGGGCCTGTTGAACAAGCTAGAACAGTACCGAAGACCTACCGGCTATATGGGAACCGGGAAAGTGATGTAACTCGGGTAGCTGGGTATTGAGGCATTGCCCGTCGTTCAGAGGGTAGGTTGAGAGCTTGAGGTGTAAATCGGCTGGCGGCACAGAGATGCGCGTGCAGAGACCTCTTGCTCGGGATGATGGGACCGGTTCAATATTTGGCTGACGGGTGAAAGGTGGTTGCGTACGGCGTCCGTGATGGTTGTTGTAGGCAACATCGAGTACGGGCGTACGTGACGGGTTATTCGGGTACCCCTGCAGGTGTAAATCGATTATAATCGCCGTCCCTCGCGGTCAGTGAGTACCACTTGTTCACTGTACCGTGACGTAGAAAGAACAGGCTAGCTACATGTTAAAATGGTGCTGATATAAAGATGGACTTGATTGTTAATGATTTGCTGTAGTTTAGAGCTAACTAAAGTTCTTTTCAACTTTGGGCAAAGTACATGAGAGAAATGCGTTTCTTGTTTGATTGCGGCTCTCTCATGTGCCTTAGTGTAAGGTTCTCCACAACCTGCTGCTAAAACTTGAAAGTAAGGTTCTACTAATTAGGCGAGTCCTTGCAAATAATTTTTACCTCATGTAACCCATCACCCCTCATGTTTAGGTGAGACGGGTCAGACTTGCTGACCCTTCGTGCTCACTGCTTGTGTTTGAAGCTTTTGCAGGGTTCCATGAGGATGGGACTCCCGAAGAGGAGACGGAGCCCCAGGAGGGGAACCCCGTCGAGTGGGAGTCGTGCACGCCGCAGAGTTAGTGTGTGTGTGTGCTAGCAAGGACACGTTCAAGGGATGGACGTGGACTTGATGCGTAGTCTACGCCCGTGAGTGTAGACTGGACTTATTTTGATGTATAAATGTTCATAAACCACTTTATGTAATATAAACTTTGCTTCCGCTTTGTACCTTTGACGTGTGTTATCCGGTGCTGTGCAACACAGCACCCCTCAGCGTGATCCTGGCTCGACAAGACCGTGGGGTCGTGTCAGCGTTGGTATCAGAACTCGCTTGAGGTTTAACGCACTACAAAGGTCATCTTTTTCAAAAAAATCCAGTGAGGAACGAGTTAGTAGCCCGTATAAGGATGTTATTAGCATATAGAAAGTGGCATACTAACCTATCTGTTTACGTCGGAAAATCGTGTATCTCGGGACGTCTATGTCTTGGGGGGTGCACGTAAGCGCTGCCCACCAGTGCGCACAAGCTGAAGGGTGGAGCCCCACGGGTGGCAGATAACCCGACCTGCTTTGGTATCCTCTACGACTCTTCATGTCGTATGGGGTATACTAGCAACATCTGTCCCCGGCGTGCGTGGTGCAACTTGGGAGACCCCGTCACGTGGTCTGAAACGTGAACACGTAGCTCAAGGCGTGTTTGGCTTGAGAACATCTGGGCGAGTGATGACGGCCGGGTGTACGGACTGTATGGATTCCGGGCTCGGTGTGCAGCCGAGTCTGACGATTGTTTGAGTTCTGCAGGTAGTCTGACCACGAAACGATAGACGTGTAGCATCCGTGTGTGAGTGACGTTTAGTGCCACTGAATTAACGAAGCCAGCTAAGTCCGGTATAGGTTTTTCTTTGTGAGGACGTAGTATCGACATGCTCTGGTGACGCATCGACGTCACACCCAACTAAATGAACAACTTTATTGTAAAAACTTGAAGGTTTTGATCCAAAGCACTAAAACTTGATGTAACTCTTTCCCTTAATCAGGATATTCGAAGTTAACAAGTTTTCAACTTATAGGTTGTTAAGGACAGAGCACTCTGTTTTCAGCTGAATCAAGGCTGAAGTTAATCAGAGGTTAGAGGTCGAGTTCTTTCGAGGTTGAGGTCATATGATACATTTCTGGAAATCTTTGGAAGATCTTTTACAACTCTTCTATTGAGATCCAGAGGTGTTCCATCCCTTAACCAATCGAAAAATGCAGTAGAGTTGAAACTGTCCAGAAAACAGGGCAGAGCAAACACTCTCTGTAAACTCTCTGTAAATTGAGTATAACTTCCTGCATAAAAATCCAAAAATAGAAAATGAGGTAGTTCTGGAAAGCTTATGAGATGGGTTACAACTTTGTAACAGAAGGTTTTGTCAGATTTGGAGCAGAATTAACTGGAATTCTTGGATCAAATCAGTGCCTAAAGCAGGGAGGTGCTGTCCAATTTTCTCCAGAAATTCTGTTAAATTTGACGTCTCATAACTGTTGAACCAGGACAGATCTTAGGCCAAGCAAATACTTTCTGGAAAGCTATTGATGTTAGCTTTAACTTTGATGTTAAGCTCCAGAATTGGTTTTGCATTTAACATGGCCTAAATCAGGTTGAAATGGAAACTGGTCAGGGCTATCATGGGAACAGCAGATCAGCAGTCAAATTTGTTTAAAATTTGAACTATGTTTCCAAGTTTTATGGTTCAATGACATGTCTTATTTTATAACTCAGTGGTTTACTGTTTAAATAAATATTTGACATTTATCAAATATATTTTTACAGATGACAGCAGATAAGCAGTTGGAGAACGGGTTGGTGGTGTCCCACTGTTCTCACCGTAGCGGCTACCCAGAAGCATTGTGGCAAATGCTCCAATATTTCGGGTACAACCAGATGCCGCAGTACTTCGCCAAGGAAGAAGGTGAAGAGGGGAACAAGACATGGACAATCCATGTCGAGGTCCCTGCAGGACCTACGCCACCCGGTTGGGTGCCGTTCACCATCACGGTGAGAGGAAGACAACCGGAAGGGATGTGGCAAGTGGCAGCCCGTGACACCATGTCACGTTTCTGCCAACTACACGTGCAGGCTATGGAGGGCACTCCATATGCACTTGTTCCGGTGGAGGGACGGGATCAGCATGTGTGGGAAGAGAGGTACCTGGAGGCAACGGACCCGAGTTGCCCAAGGTACAACCCCGCGGAGGCAAATCTCAGCCTCCATATGAGGTCGGGAAGCGCCGTGATGGACAGCCAAGCTGTTCATATGGAGCATCTCGCCACAAAGCTCAAAGAGAGCACGAGCCATGGAGACCATTTCGAGAGTGCTCACAGCGCACTCCGCAATGTGCTCCTTCCGACAATCAAGCGACTGAATGAACAGCACAATCAGTTTCATCGTCTGAAGAAGGCAAAGAAGAAGAGCCGTGTCGACATCGCAGCGTTACAGGAACTGGTACAGAATCTGACCCAGCAGAACGAGGACCTTTCTCAAGAGCGAGACGACGCTATTGAGGAAGGCCAAGGCTGGGAAGAGGACTACAACCAGGCTATGGACGAGGTGCATGCTTTGCAGGACGTCGTACCTCCGGTATTGGGCATACCGGTGGTCTTGGGTCTTCCAGCAATGGGAGAACCCAAGATGGGCGAAGAGGTGGTAGATCCAGAGCCACCAGCAGAAGTACCGGAGGAAGACGACCCGCAGGAGGTCGAGTTCTACTCCGAGTAGGGGGTTACAGTTGCCATGTAGGGCAGCTAGGGTAGTGTAGCCCAAATTTTGTAATCGGTGACATGTCGTGTAGACAGTAGCGTATGTACAGGTAGTGACGACATGAGCACGACTTCTCGGAGACCCGAGAATAATGTATCTTGTATAAAGTTTATGCTTTATCAATATATGTGAATGTTGTGCAAATTAATCATGTGTCACTTCAATATCTACTGTTACATATGGAACTTTAAGTAAGACATGTGCTAATCGCTGCTGTTTTGAATTTCAGAATGACGCGTACTCGTGCCAACCCTGATGTTGGGGGTACTAGCCAAGGGGGAGAGACCTCCCAACAGCCTCCTGAGGACTCCTTAGGACAGCAGCAGCAACAGCAACAGCAAACACCGCCACCGCCACTGCCAACGGTTACATTGGCCGACATCGTCGTGGCAATGGCGGGTTCACATCAGCAGCACACGGAGTTGCTGCAGACTCTCATCGCTAATACATCTCGCCCAGAGAGACGTCAATATTGTGAGGAGCGTCAACAGAGCTCCTACTCTGACTTCCTAGCGACTCATCCCCCAGTATTCTCAAGGGCGGATGAACCTCTCGACGCGGACAACTGGCTCCGCGCAATAGAGATGAAGTTCGGGCTGCTCCAGATAAGCGAGCAGCGCAAGACTCAGTTCGCGGTCCAGCAGCTCCAAGGATCCGCGAGCGCGTGGTGGGCCAACTTCTGTGCTTCACAGCCCACCGACCAAGTAATGACCTGGACGGAGTTCCGGACGGCCTTCAGGGCCTATCACATACCACCAGGCTTGATGAAGAGGAAGACGCAGGAATTCTTACACCTGCAACAAGGGAGCCGGAATGCGCTGGAATACTCCAGGGCGTTCAACGATCTCGCGCTCTATGCGTCGTATCACGCAGATACTGACGAGAAGCGGCGGGACCACTTTTACCAGGGGCTTAACCCGCTCCTGAAGGACAAGTTGGCGATGTTCAATCGCGGCAGCCTCAACGACATCATTGATGATGCGATTGTTCAGGAGGACTCCGGCAAGGAGTTAGCGGCGGCGGAGAGAAAGCGAAGCGCGCCGCAGAGCAGCGGAGAAGGAGGCGGTCCTTCTCAGAAGTTTTGGATGGTGAATCGCCCACCATCAAGTCCACGCTGGCAGCCACCTCAGCGGTCGATGCCGTTCCGCAGTCGGCCGTACTCTTCACCGGCATTCAGGCCGGCACTGCCAGTACCACCTCCGCAACAACAGCAGCAGCGGGTGATGCCGCGTGCGTATGCACCTCAGCAGCGCATGCTGGGCTTTCGTCCCCCGAGCACTACACCAGCAGCGTCCACATGTTACAAGTGTGGTCGTCCAGGACACTTCGCGAGCAGTTGCCCGGAGAGGCAAGGCGGTGGAGTGGCACTGCAGTTTCCGGGGAGGAATCAACCCTGGAACCCTACTAATGCGCGGCGGGCAAACCCTAGGCCCGGCACCGTCCACAAGCTTGCCATAGAGGACGTGCCGGAGGGCGAGTCAATCCTTGCGGGTATGTTCCAACTCCACCAGCATCCCGCTATAGTACTGTTTGATTCAGGCGCCACACATAATTTTATTAGCCAAGCTTTCATTGATAAATATAGCTTGCAAATACTACCCACCGATAGTCCTTATGTGATCTGTTCACCGGGTGGGAAAATCTCAGCAAGCATGATGGTCCGAAAAGCGCCATTGTGCTTGGAGGGTAGAGTATACCCTACGTCTCTCATAATTTTAGAGGGACAAAAAGGTTGGTGTCATCTTAGGGATGTCGTGGTTAACCCGCCACCGCGCTATTTTAGACACCGTCCTCCGAATCGAGCATTTGAATTCAGAAGTGCACGAATCTCATTCTTTATTTCTGGACAGTCCAGAAATAAAACTTCCAAGTGTCTATCACGCCACAACCATCAGATTGGAAGATATTCCAGTGGTCCGAGAGTTCCCTGACGTATTTCCGGATGATTTGCCAGGGATGCCGCCCGATAGAGAGGTGGAGTTCAAGATTGAACTTGCACCGGGAACCATGCCAATATCCCGAAGGCCGTACAAGATGGCGCCCAAGGAGTTGGCTGAACTGAAGACTCAGCTCATGGACCTTCTGGAGAAGGGTTTTATTAGGCCGAGCTCCTCGCCATGGGGCTGTTCGGCATTATTTGTAAAGAAGAAGGATGAGACGTTGCGGCTTTGCGTGGACTATCGTCCATTAAATGCCGTAAGCAAACATGTACCCGTTGCCACGGATCGACATGTTGTTTGATCAGTTGGTCAAAGTGAAGATCTTTTCCAAGATGGACTTAAGATCTGGGTACCATCAGATTAAGATAAGGGCGCAGGACATTCCAAAGACAGCTTTTTCAACGAGGTACGGACTTTTTGAGTACCTGGTCATGTCCTTCGGCCTCACCAATGCTCCAGCTCACTTCATGTATTTGATGAACTCGGTATTCATGCCGGAGCTGGACAAGTTTGTCGTGGTCTTCATCAATGACATCCTGGTATATTCCAAGTCGGAGGAAGATCACAAGAAGCATCTGCGTATAGTCTTGCAACGGCTGCGGGATCACAAGTTATACGCGAAATTCAGCAAATGCAAGTTTTGGATATCACAAGTGCCTTTTCTCGGGCATATCATCTCAGCGGAGGGTATCGCTGTGGACCCGAGCAAGATCACTCAAGTGCTGAATTGGAAATCCCTGAGAACTGTTCACGAGGTACGGAGTTTCCTCGGACTCGCGGGATATTATCGGAGGTTCATTCCGAACTTCTCGAAGATTGCCAAGCCTATGACGGAGCTGCTGAAGAAGGCCACCAAATATGTTTGGGGTCCAGCATGTGAAGCAGCATTCAAGGCTTTAGTCAAGCACCTGACATCAGCACTGGTTTTGGCGCAGCCAGACACCACAAAACCGTTTGATGTGTACTGTGATGCATCCGGCATTGGGCTCGGATGTGTGCTGATGCAAGATCGAAGAGTGATCGCGTATGGATCACGTCAGCTTAGAAACCATGAGCAGAATTATCCAACTCACGATTTGGAGCTCGCTGCCGTGGTACTCGCACTGAAAATGTGGAGGCACTACCTACTCGGTAACCTCGTACATTTGTATACCGACCACAAGAGCCTCAAGTACATATTCACTCAGAAGGAGCTGAACATGAGGCAGCGAAGATGGTTAGAATTGATAAAGGATTACGAAATAGAGATCCATTATCATCCGGGCAAGGCAAACGTAGTGGCAGATGCGCTGAGCCGCAAGTCACACGTCAACAATCTGACCATCACACCGTTGGGAGAGAGCGAACCACCGCTACATGTGATTCCACACGGAGCTCTCTACAACCTAGCTTTGCTCCTCACCATCCGTGAAGAAATAGCGGCAGCCCAGAAGAATGACAAAGGCATGTCACATTTGCGGAGACGTGTAGACAGTGGGGAGCTGAAATGTTTCCGGAAGGACGGAGACGGCGTCCTATGGTTCAAAGACCGGATCGTTGTACCCCGTAACCCAGAATTACGGAAGAAGATCTTTGATGAGGCTCACTTGTCAAAGTTTTCTATTCACCCTGGCAGCAACAAAATGTATCAAGAACTCATAAGCAAGTTTTGATGGACACGGATGAAGCGGGAGATCACGAAGTACGTGCCCGAGTGTGATACATGTCGAAGGGTGAAGGCAGACCATATGCGGAAACCGGGACTGCTGCAACCACTGGGCATTCCTGCCTGGAAGTGGGAGGATGTGAGCATGGACTTCATCGTCGGTTTACCCACCACCTTGCAGAAACATGATTCTGTGTGGGTGATCGTCGATTGGCTCACCAAAGTTGCCCATTTCATCCCGGCCAACACCAACTACAATGCCAAGAAGTACGCTGAACTATACATCTCACGGATCCTATTCTTGTACGGCGTACCCTGTACCATCATATCGGATCAGGGCACTTTATTTGTGTCCCGTTTTTGGGAGCAGCTACACGCTGCCTTGGGGACGAAGCTGATCCGTAGTTCAGCATACCACCCGCAGACGGATGGGCAAACGGAGCGGTTAAATCAGATCTTAGAAGACATGCTACGAGCTTGCGCTATCGACCACGGCAAGAATTGGGATTATCACTTGCCGTTAGCCGAGTTCTTGTACAACAATGGGTACCAAGCTAGCATCAAGATGGCGCCCTACGAGGCGCTATACAGGAGAAAATGCCGCACACCATTGAATTGGTGTGAGTCTGGCGAAAGGGTTACCTTCGGGATTGACCTCGTCAACAACGCGGAAGAAAAGGTTTGACTGATTCAAGCGAACCTAAAAGCCGCTCAATCCCGTCAGAAACAGTATGCGGACCGGAGAAGGCGCCCATTACAATTCGAAGTTGGAGATCACGTATATCTACGGGTGTCTCCAATGAAGAGCGTAAACAGATTCGGGGTGAGGGGAAAGTTGGCACCCCGATTCATCGGTCCATTCCAGATTACCGAAAGATGTGGATCAGTGGCATACCGGCTGAAATTACCAGAAGCACTTTTCGGTGTGCACGACGTCTTTCACATTTCCCAGCTGAGGAAGTATCTCAAGCTATCCACTACCATTCAGCTGGAAGACATTGAAGAACAGCAACCGGATCTCACCTATCGAGAGGAACCGGTGCAGATTATTAATGAAAAGGCCCGAACCACACGCCACCGTACGTTGTGGTTCTACAAGGTTCTATGGAGTAATCACTCTGTGGATGAAGCGACATGGGACAGCGAAGGATTTCTTCGTGCCAACTACCCCAACTTTTTCACGTCGCATATCCGGTAATTTTCCACCGTCCTCTCTCTCATTTTAACCTTATAATCTCGGGACGAGATTCTTTTAAAGGGGGAGGAATGTAAGAGCCTCAGTTTTTGACACATATTTGAGGTGTTCATCACCATACACACACACCTCATTTGAGGAAAGCTGGTGAACACAAATGAAGAGCAAGTAACCACCATCAACAAGCTCATTAGAGAACAAACTCAGATATTGCAAAAGTGGTATTTCCCACATGTGATATAGAGGGGCTGGACATATGAAAACTCCTACACATTGCTAAGGATGTCCATGCCAAGTTTCACCCAAATTCAAAACCTTTTTCAGGTCATTTTGGGTATAGTTAGAAAGAGTGCAGTTTGAAACCATATTCAATTTCAAACTGTTTTTACCCCATGAATTCAAAAGTGGGAGGCATATTCTTATTCAGCACATTTTTGTGAGCTCACACACCAATTTTCACTCCATTTGGAGTTGATCTTGACATGAGCTAAGTGGGACAAATTCAAACTTTATTTGAATTCAAAACTGAATTTGTGCTGAAATTCATTCAAACCAATCCCAATTTGAATTCTAATCAATTCAAATGGCTCATGGGTGGATAATTTGAATCACCAGGGGTATTTTGGGGCTCACTGTTTACAACAGTGATTAGGAGTAAATTTCAGAGGATAAAACCCGGGGTGGGACCCACATGTCATAGAGAGAAGAGGGGAGACTTGCACCCAATGTCAGAGTCTCGGTGGGAACTTCCACCAAGCAGCTGCCGACTCCACGCTCGGGAGCAGCTGCGCTCGCCACCGAGGAGGAGCAGCGCCACCAGCTGCTTCCCGCGCCCACACACGAGCCCAAGGGCAGTTCCAGGGCCCTCTTAAGGCGCTCCACGGAGGCAGGCACCGATCATTTTGTGACACCCTCGCCTCGGGTGTCAGCATATGTTTATGTTCTATGAAGAGGAAACATTCTAATGAAAAATAGGAACAAAGAGAATTATCAAAAGGATAGCCAATAAAGCCCTCCGAGAGCGCCGAGGACAACTTACCACGGCCGCTGGCCACGTGGCGTGTTCGGAGCTCGTCCCTGCAAGATGGGGAGAAGTCCGCCGCTGAAAGAGCTACGTGGCAGGTTCGGGGCTCGTCGCCACAAAGGGGAGAGGTCCGATCCTGTGGGACACGTGTTGCCCACGGAGCTAGCATCTGCAGAAGAAGCAAAGGCATTTCTGCAAGACACGTGTCATCCTCGGAGCTAGCCCTCGCGGGAATCAGGGGACCGGTCGCGCGGAGTACGTGTCGATCTCGGAGCCCATCTCAGAGAAGTCCGGATCTATCGAAACACATGTCGCCACCGGAGCTTATCTCCGGGAGGTCTGTCGTTGCTGGACACGTGTCGACCTCGGGGCATGTTCCTGAGGAAGGAAGAGAGGGAAGATTGGTGCCAACACGTGGCGTGCGCGGAGCTTACCTCCAAAGAAGGGGGAGGTCTCGCTCGTGACATGCGGCACAACCGGAACTCGTCTCTGCAGACGAGGGGATACCAGGCCCTAGAGGACATGTGGAGCTTCCGAAGCTCATCATCACGGAGGTAACGAGTTCTGGAGCGGTTTTTACGCGTAAAAGATACAGGTACGCAATAGAAACCGATCTAAATTCCACGATGTTACTAAAGATAAGATGTTAGGATCCAACAAAGATCTGAATAAGACTCTTATTCGAGATACAATCAGATTAGGACTCTTCTCTTCCCGACTATAAATAGAACCCAAAACCTCTGGCCGAAACCACAAACTTCTCTTTTGACTCCTGAGCCGACGACTTAGAGCCCTAGCCCTAACTCGCCGAGCAAACCATCGCTGAAGCGCAACAAGGGAGATCATCGGAAGAGAACCGAGCGGTCTGAGGAGGACCTCAAAGTCAAGAAGAACGAGAGGTAGGACTTCAATATCATTGTGTTCATCTCTTTGCATCTGTTCTTCAATTCCTTTCGAACAGAAGCCTTCTTGTGGGCAGGTCACTTGATGATCAGTTGGATCTGAAGACAAGATCATTGCCACGTCCACCTTTGATCCAAACACCCCTGTCCCTACAAGGCCATGCAAGAACACGTACAGATCAATCTAATAAAACTAATCATGAGATAGCATGCATATGCATCATCACATCTAGTTTAAGGTTTGTGCATAAATATTGATTGCTGTGAATCTTGTATGCACGTAATCCTACCTAGCAGGACAAGCTCAGGGAGCTGTCTACGACGAGCTGAAGCAACCAGGTTTTGAAATCCAAGAACAACCGGAACCGCAAGAACAAGGCAAGTGCTCCTTGACCATATTGATCCTATGTTTTGGATAAAACTGTTTTGTTTTGCAAAAGGCGTGTGTGCTGAGTCAAACATGATGGGAAACCCTTTTTATAGGAGTTTACTAGTATTGGTTAAACCACCCTTGTCGCCTGGGAAGTTTATAAGTCGGGTATGGTTTTTGCTTTATGCTTCGCTGGGTCTATGGGATTGGGGAGCGAGATAGATGTGTCTAGCTAACTGCACTCGTAATGATAATGAGAAACTGATGATGTTAATGAACATGGATCGGAGGGAGATCTAGGAAAGCCTGGGTTTGTGAATGAGGTAGCATGAGATGGTGGTTTTACTTGCCGTAGATCTAAGGACCGGTTCATGCATGCACATGCCAGGATAACAGTGCCACCACAAGGCCAAGTATGGGTGCGGCTTAGCTGAGTAATTAGGTAAGTTGCTAGAGTGTTATCGACTGTGGAAGGCGTGGGGAATGGGAGTCGAGTGAGGACTGCCCTGGGAACTGCATGGCACAAGAGGGGGCCCGTGGGTGGGAGAATTGGAGATTCTAGCCTGCCGGTGAAACCTTAGTGAGTCCATACATCTAGTAACCCCTTTGTAAAGGCTATTTTGTGATCTCTTGACCATACACCGACGGATGTGTACTGGTATAATGGAGGTTCTGCAGTCGCCGACAGGTGACGAAATCACAAACTTGTGGGTAAAGAGGTGCAAACTCTGCAGAGTCTAAAACTATCATGATAGCCGAGCTTACGGTCACGAGCACCTGGCTAAACTGCCATGATTAGTTGGGATGGTTATAGGGAAAGTTCGTGGTTATGGATTTGGTTACGGTTTAGTTGTTGGGACAGTTGAGTCTGGGTGATGAGATAGTTGCATGATTGTTGGGACATGACATGAGATTGGTCTCGGTGTGAGACGAGGTTGATTTACGAGGTGAGATGGTAGCGAATACGAGGAGGTATTCGTGAGTATAAAGGATTGGTTAATGTTCGGATGGAACACGGGAAGTGATGAAGGTATGTCGGTAATTTAATACATGTTGGGATTACATCTAAAGTTAAGTTGCTGTTTTATCATGGTTCTACAAATCTGCTTTCCTGCAAATAAGCCTTTTATACCTACCTTGTTTATGAGCTGCATATCATGTGTTTTCCCGCACTTGCTGAGTACATCATTGTACTCAAACTTGCACTATTATTTCGTCATCAACAGCAAGAGAAGGCTATTATGAAGACCAAGTGGAGCACTATGGCGTGTGATCTGTTCTCAACCTTGCCTGTGGAAGGAGTAGAGATGGAGCCACTTCTACTTAGTTTTGCTTCCGCATTAGTTTTTGCTTCCGCATTAAAATAAGACTTCTGCTGCATAGAAATAAGACTTCCGCTGTGAGCATGAGTCCAAGACTCATGAGGTATTGTAATAAATTCTGTTATTCGTGGTGATATATAATCTGAATTCAGTTTGTGGAACGTATGTGTATGTGTGATGAACATCCTAGGCACACATATGCATTAGTTCTCGATTCCGTGGTTTTCCCACAGAATTGAGGGCGTCACAGATTGGTATCAGAGCCACGGGTTGATAGGAGGTTACACGCCTAGATAGAAACCTTAGATTTATATTAGAGCCACAGGTTAACAGCAAGTTATACCCAAGTTACAGGTAGCTAAGCCACGCTGACCAAAGGAAGCATCCTAGGGTGAATAGCTTAGATTGGCCTTGAAACCACCTTGGTATAGGAAACCATCCTTGAATAGGAGCTGTATGAGCCCTTGCAACGATTGTGTGTGATTATGTGCTTAATGTGAGTTGTGGGACGTCTCAAAAACGTTGTCCATACCTATACGTAAGAAGATGGAGGTGTGAAATGCTTCGGCACTTGATCACATCCTCATATGGGCTAATATATATAGTCTAACTCGCCTTGATGCATATAGTTAAAGGGACCTACCTAACCATCTAACCTTCTATTCTATTTCGTTCTCTCTCACAGATGGTGAGAGGAAATGCCAGTCGAAGGAACGTCCAGGAGGATGACCACGTGGGAGTTCTTGCTAACCCCGGAGCTGGTGAAAACCATCTGGAAAGGTTGATGGCCATGCAAAACCTGCTTATGCAAACTATGATCCAAACTTTGGGTCAGTTGCAGGCCAACCAAAACCCCGTTCCGGCACCACCGCCACCACCACCGCCGGCTCATAACAGGTTGGGAGAGTTCATGAGGACTCGACCACCCACCTTTTCTCAAGCAAACGATCCCATGGAGGCCGATGATTGGTTGAAATCCATGGAGAAGAAGCTCGCCATTGTTCAGTGCAACGACCGAGAGAAGGTTCTTTTCGCATCGCACCAACTTACGGGAGCCGCTGCTGACTGGTGGGATGCCTTGAGCAACGCCCATGCCAACCCAGAGACAATCACTTGGACTGAGTTCAAGGAAAGTTTCCGCTCTCACTACATCCCTGCTGGTATAATGATGCTCAAGAGGCAGGAGTTTGAAGGTCTCCGCCAAGGACAGAAGAGTGTGAACGAGTATCTCAACAAGTTCATACAACTGTCCCGGTACGCCCCCGAAGATGTCAACTCAGACCAGAGGAAGCAGTACCTGTTCATGAGAGGGTTGAACAATGAGATCCAGGTTCAGCTCCTCAACAATGACTACGTAAGCTTCCAGAAACTGGTTGACAAGGCTATTGTGGTTGAAAACAAGATCCGAGAGATCGAGCGAGAGCGCAAGAGGAAGATGCCATACCAGCCCCAAGGGAGCAACGTACGACCTAGGTACATGCCCCCCTGCCCCGCAGTATGGATCGACCACTCCTGCGTACCGCCCTGGTCAGCAACCACAGCAACAATTTGTTGCACCGGCACCTCGTGTGCCCATGCCTCCAGCGCCCCGACCTAACAATGGCGCCCCTGTTCAAAACCCCCGCCCCAACATACCTGCTGCCGTAGGCAACAGGGCATGCTTTGCATGCGGGGAAGTAGGCCACTTCGCTAACCAGTGCCTGAGGAGAGGCCCTGTACAGCAAGGTAACGTGCCCAAGCAGAACCAGCAACCAAACAGAGGGGACAACCAAGGGAAACGTGGACCGCAGAACTATGCTCGTGGCCACGTGAACCATGTCACAGCTGAAGAAGCACAACAGGCTGAGGACGTCGCAATTGGTATGTTCCTTGCCAACTCCAACCCAGCCACCATTTTATTTGATTCCGGAGCATCACATTCCTTCATATCATCCAAATATGTTGCCAAACATCAACTACCCGAATCCCACTTAGAATGTGCTATGTTAGTTAATTCTCCCGGAGGAGAAATGAGGACTAATATAGTATGTCCTAAAGTAAGCCTTAAAATAAGGGGGGTAGACTTCCTTGCCAACCTTATTGTCTTGGACTCCCACGGGATTGACATCATACTCGGAATGGATTGGTTAAGCAAGCACAATGGAGTAATCCAATGTGCTGAAAGGAGCGTGCAGTTGACAAACGAACACGGTATTCGTGTCGAGTTTGAGTCAGACCAACAAACAACCGAACGGGCAAATTTGAACCACGTCGAAGGAACAACATTGGACAGCATTCCAGTGGTTCAGGAATTTTTGGACGTGTTCCCGAAAGAGCTTCCAGGAATGCCCCCTGATCGGGACATCGAGTTTGCCATAGATTTGGTACCCGGAACTGCACCTATAGCTAAAAGACCATATAGGATGCCCGTCAACGAGCTAGTTGAACTCAAGAAGCAAATTCAAGAACAGATGGAGAAGGGTTTTATCCGTCCAAGCTCGTCACCATGGGGAGCTCCGGTACTCTTCGTGGACAAGAAGGATGGAACCCAAAGAATGTGCGTGGACTACAGGTCTCTCAACGAGGTGACAATCAAGAATAAATACCCTCTGCCCCGTATAGAGGACCTGTTCGATCAAATGAAAGGAGCCCGAGTATTCTCCAAGATTGATCTTCGGTGGGGATACTTCCAGCTGAAGATTAAGCCCTCTGATATACCTAAGACAGCCTTTCGGACACAGTATGGTTCATATTAATATACCGTTATGTCTTTTGGATTGACGAATGCACCCGCATACTTCATGTACCTTATGAACAAGGTTTTAATGGAGTACTTGGACAAGTTCGTCGTGGTTTTCATCGACGACATTATGGTGTATTCAAAAAGTGAGGAGGAGCATGAAGAACATCTGAGATTGACCCTGCAGAAGTTGCGTGAGCATCAATTGTATGCCAAGCTCAACAAGTGTCAATTTTGGATAAAGAAATATCTTTCCTAGGCCACATTATCTCCAAGGAAGGGGTATCGGTTGATCCTGGAAAGGTGAGAGATGTTCTGAAGTGGGACCAACCGAAGAGCGTGAGGGATATTCGGAGTTTCCTTTGGATGGCAGGATACTGTCGGCGCTTCATTAAAGACTTCTCTAAGATAGCAAAACCTATGACGGAGTTGCTAATGAAGGGAAAAATCTTTCAATGGACACAAGCCTGCCAAGAAAGTTTTGAGGAACTCAAGAAAAGGCTAACCACAGCACCAGTTCTGGTATTGCCAGACGTAAGCAAGAGCTTTGACATATATTGTGACGCATCCAGACAAGGGCTCGGGTGTGTACTCATGCAGGAAGGACATGTGGTAGCCTATGCCTAACGACAATTAAAGAAGCACGAGCTTAACTATCCTACGCAGGACTTGGAATTAGCAGCAGTGGTGCATGCATTGAAGATTTGGATACATTATATCCTTGGACATCGATGTGAGATCTATATGGATCATAAAAGCCTCAAGTACATATTTACACAAACAGACTTGAATGAGGCAACGTTGATGGTTAGAACTCATCAAGGATTATGCTGTGGGAATCAACTACCATCCCGGGAGGGCCAATGTAGTAGCGGACGCATTGAGAAGAAAGGGAGCATGTCACCAACTCACGGTTCGGGAGCTACCACCCGAACTACGGAAGGAGCTCGAACGGTTACACCTCGGATTCTTGAATAACGTGGAGATAATGGAGATCCACTCCCCATTGGAGCAAGAAATAAGGGAGGGCCAATCAACGGACGAGGAAATCAAGGAGATCAAGGAAAGAATCCGACAAGGAATAGAGAAGGATTTCAAGGAGGATGGAAAGGGTACGCTTTGGATAGGGAAAAGGATTTGTGTGCCGAACATAAGACACCTTTGCGACATGATATTGAAGGAGGCACATGATTCACCCTATTTCATACATCCAGGAAGCACCAAAATGTACAAGGATTTGAAAACCTGCTATTGGTGGAATGGTATGAAGAGGGATATAGCCGAATGCGTTGCCCTATGCGACACATGCCAACGAGTAAAAGCCGAACATCAAAAACCCGCTGGGTTGTTGCAACCTTTGAGAATAGCCGAATGGAAATGGGAGGACATCAGTATGGAATTCATCGTTGGATTACCACGTACTCAGTCGGGATGTGACTAAATCTGGGTCATTGTGGACCGATTGACGAAAACTGCCCATTTTCTTCCGGTAAAAACCAGTTATAACGTTGCACGATTGGCAGAGTTGTACATGGAGCAGATCGTGTGCCGTCACGGAGTTCCGAAGAGGATAGTCTCAGATCGAGGCTCTCAGTTTACCTCTAAATTCTGGAGGAAGCTGCAGAAAGCCATGGGTACACGACTGGATTTCAGCTCCGCCTACCACCCACAAACAGATGGACAGACCGAAAGGATGAACCAAATTTTGGAGGACATGTTGAGAGCTTGCGCCTTGAAACGTGGGCGTAGTTGGGATAGGAGTTTACCGTATGCCGAGTTTTCCTATAACAACAGCTATCAAGCTAGCTTCAAGATGTCGCCTTTCGAAGCCCTATATGGTAGACGGTGTAGAACGCCACTATTCTGGAACGAGACTGGAGAGAACCAGGTGTTTGGACCCGAAGTACTACAAGAAGCCGAAAAGCAGGTCCAAACGATACGGGATAACTTAAAGGATGCCCAGTCACGACAGAAAGGCTATGCGGACAATAGGCGTAGGAAGTTGACCTTTGAAGTAGGAGACTTCATGTACCTTAAAGTATCGCCTATCCGAGGCCAACGACGCTTCAACATCAAAGGCAAGCTAGCACCTCGCTACATCGGACCATTTAAGATTTTGGACAAACGAGGAGAAGTAACCTACCAACTAGAGCTCCCAAACCATCTCTCCGATGTACAAGACGTGTTTCATGTATCCCAGCTCAAGAAGTGCTTGAGAGTGCCAGAGGAACAAGTGTCAATGGAGGAACTTGAACTTCAAGAGGTTCTGACTTACGCAGAACACCCTGTCCGAATCTTGGACGTAAAAGAAAGGGTCACCAGGAACAAGGTGATTCGATGGTGCAAGGTACAATGGAGCCATCACACTGAAGCTGAAGCCACATGGGAGCGTGAAGAGGATATTAAGGCAGAATTCCCCCATCTATTTCCTACTAACGAATCTCGAGGGCGAGATTCAATTTAAGGGGGGTACATTTGTGACACCCTCGCCTCGGGTGTCAGCATATGTTCATGTTCTATGAAGAGGAAACATTCTAATGAAAAATAGGAACAAAGAGAATTATCAAAAGGATAGCCAATAAAGCCCTCCGAGAGCGTCGAAGACAACTTACCACAGCCGCTGGCCACGTGGCGTGTTCGGAGCTCGTCCCTGCAAGATGGGGAGAAGTCCGCCGCTGAAAGAGCTACATGGCAGGTTCGGGGCTCGTCGCCACAAAGGGGAGAGGTCCGATCCTGTGGGACACGTGTTGCCCACGGAGCTAGCCTCTGCAGAAGAAGCAAAGGCATTTCCGCAAGACACGTATCATCCTCGGAGCTAGCCCTCGCGGGAATCAGGGGACCGGTCGCGCGGGGTACGTGTCGATCTCGGAGCCCATCTCAGAGAAGTCCGGATCTATCGAAACACGTGTCGCCACCGGAGCTTATCTCCGGGAGGTCTGTCATTGCTGGACACATGTCGACCTCATGGCATGTTCCTGAGGAAGGAAGAGAGGGAAGATTGGCGCCAAAACGTGGCGTGCGCGGAGCTTACCTCCAAAGAAGGGGGAGGTCTCGCTCGTGACATGCGGCACAACCGGAACTCGTCTCTACGGACGAGGGGATACCAGGCCCTAGAGGACACGTGGAGCTTCCGGAGCTCATCATCACGGAGGTAACGAGTTCTGGAGCGGTTTTTACGCGTAAAAGATACCGGTACGCAACAGAAACCGATCTAAATTCCACGATGTTACTAAAGATAAGATGTTAGGATCCAACAAAGATCTGAATAAGACTCTTATTCGAGATATAATCAGATTAGGACTCTTCTCTTCCCGACTATAAATAGAACCCAAAACCTCTGGCCGAAACCACAAACTTCTCTTTCGACTCCTGAGCCGACGACTTAGAGCCCTAGCCCTAACTCGCCGAGCAAACCATCACTGAAGCGCAACAAGGGAGATCATCGGAAGAGAACCGAGCGGTCTGAGGAGGACCTCGAAGTCAAGAAGAACGAGAGGTAGGACTTCAATATCATTGTGTTCATCTCTTTGCATCTGTTCTTCAATTCCTTTCGAACAGAAGCCTTCTCGTGGGCAGATCACTTGATGATCAGTTGGATCTGAAGACAAGATCATTGCCACGTCCACCTTTGATCCAAACACCCCTGTCCCTACAAGGCCATGCAAGAACACGTACAGATCAATCTAATAAAACTAATCATGAGATAGCATGCATATGCATCATCACATCTAGTTTAAGGTTTGTGCATAAATATTGATTGCTGTGAATCCTGTATGCACGTAATCCTACCTAGCAGGACAGGCTCAGGGAGCTGTCTACGACGAACTGCAGCAACCAGGTTTTGAAATCCAAGAACAACCGGATCCGCAAGAACAAGGCAAGTGCTCCTTGACCATATTGATCCTATGTTTTGGATAAAACTGTTTTGTTTTGCAAAAGGCATGTGTGCTGAGTCAAACATGATGGGAAACCCTTTTTATAGGAGTTTACTAGTATTGGTTAAACCACCCTTGTCGCCTGGGAAGTTTATAAGTCGGGTATGGTTTTTGCTTTATGCTTCGCTGAGTCTATGGGATTGGGGAGCGAGATAGATGTGTCTAGCTAACTGCACTCGTAATGATAATGAGAAACTGATGATGTTAATGAACATGGATCGGAGGGAGATCTAGGCAAGCCTGGGTTTGTGAATGAGGTAGCATGAGATGGTGGTTTTACTTGCCGTAGATCTAAGGACCGGTTCATGCATGCACATGCCAGGATAACAGTGCCACCACAAGGCCAAGTACGGGTGCGGCTTATCTGAGTAATTAGGTAAGTTGCTAGAGTGTTATGGACTGTGGAAGGCGCGGGGAATGGGAGTCGAGTGAGGACTGCCCTGGGAACTGCATGGCACAAGATGGGGCCCGTGGGTGGGAGAATTGGCGATTCTAGCCTGCCGGTGAAACCTTAGTGAGTCCATACATCTAGTAACCCCTTTGTAAAGGCTATTTTGTGATCTCTTGACCATACACCGACGGATGTGTACTGGTATAATGGAGGTTCTGCAGTCGCCGACGGGTGACGAAATCACAAACTTGTGGGTAAAGAGGTGCAAACTCTGCAGAGTCTAAAACTATCATGATAGCCGAGCTTACGGTCACGAGCACCTGGCTAAACTGCCATGATTAGTTGGGATGGTTATAGGGAAAGTTCGTGGTTATGGATTTGGTTATGGATTTGGTTACGGTTTAGTTGTTGGGACAGTTGAGTCTGGGTGATGAGATAGTTGCATGATTGTTGGGACATGACATGAGATTGGTCTCGGTGTGAGACGAGGTTGATTTACGAGGTGAGATGGTAGCGAATACGAGGAGGTATTCGTGAGTATAAAGGATTGGTTAATGTTCGGATGAAACACGGGAAGTGATGAAGGTATGTCGGTAATTTAATACATGTTGGGATTACATCTAAAGTTAAGTTGCTGTTTTATCATGGTTCTACAAATCTGCTTTCCTGCAAATAAGCCTTTTATACCTACCTTGTTTATGAGCTGCATATCATGTGTTTTCCCGCACTTGCTGAGTACATCATTGTACTCAAACTTGCACTATTATTTCGTCATCAACAGCAAGAGAAGGCTATTATGAAGACCAAGTGGAGCACTATGGTGTGTGATCTGTTCTCAACCTTGCCTGTGGAAGGAGTAGAGATGGAGCCACTTCTGCTTAGTTTTGCTTCCGCATTAGTTTTTGCTTCCGCATTAAAATAAGACTCCCGCTGCATAGAAATAAGACTTCCGCTGTGAGCATGAGTCCAAAACTCATGAGGTATTGTAATAAATTCTGTTATTCGTGGTGATATATAATCTGAATTCAGTTTGTGGAACGTATGTGTATGTGTGATGAACATCCTGGGCACACATATGCATTAGTTCTCGGTTCCGTGGTTTTCCCACAGAATTGAGGGCGTCACACATTTCCTCCTCTCCCGTGAACACCGAGCCCCGACCTGCCGCCTCTCTGCTCGACCGGAGAACCGCGAAACCAGCTCGCCTTCTCCCTCCCCGAGCTGCAAGATAGCAACCTGAGATCGCCCTCCACCTCCCCAACACCAGAAACCCCGAGCTCCGACCTCCCTTGCCCGAAAACGATCGCCACCGCAGCGACCTAGCCTCAGCCGAGAGTCAGGCGCCCGTGGACAGCGTTCCACAGGTGTTTTCATGGTCCAGCAAGAGAGGCAACAGGAGCGCGTGACCACCGTTCTGCTCTCCTCCAAGTTTGGAAGCAAACCGTGAAGAATCCACGGAGAATTTCCAGTTTTTGCTCCGCCGACCGTAAACCGAGTTTCCGGTACGGATTCTTCAATTCTCGCTCTATGATCCATCTATAGCTATCAAATCATGCACATAGACGCTGGTCTAGCCGGCGATCAAGTTCCTTTCTGCATCCGTTGCGTGAAACTGTCTAGAAGTGACGAATTTCGAGCTCGATCAAGAGTGGTCATGGCGGGCACGATCGGTCACACGGTGCCGACCGACTTGCCGTCATCTTTGAACCCTTTTGACACCTTGTCGAGCTTCTTAGAGGTACACTGATGCTGTAGGACCGTTTGTTCGAGGTGTTGGCGGGTTAGAACCCACGGTCGACGGCGCCGAACCTCAACCGAGGCCGTGGCACGTCGCCGGGCTATTTCCGATCACCGCCAGCCCGAACTGACACCACCGACGTGTTCCTTGACGTCGACAACCCCCGGGCGGCGAGTTTCAGACTGTGGGAGGGCCGGCAGCGGCAAGCCGGCGAGCTCCGGGTCTGCTCCGGCGAGGGCGGCGGCGCGGGTGCGAGAGAGCGTCAGGAGTAAGACGAAGCCGGCTGGCCCACGCGTCAGCGGCTGAAAAATTTAAATCGGGATCGGGTGTTGCTGGGATCTGTTGTGCTGGCACGCAGGAACCCCGCAGGCTACGGTGTGCAGAGGCCTCAGTGGGCGACGCGTGTCCCCAGGGCCCACTCGCGAGTTTAAACTTTTCCCCGATTTTCAGATTTCCTTCAAATTTCAAATCCTCATAACTTTGGCTAGAAAGCTCCAAATCAAGTGAACCAAATTTTTTTAGATTCAGGTCTCTAAGCACTTTCCAGCAAATCAAGTTTCACTTCATGAAAATCCTTCTTTCTCCAGAATTAATTCCTCAAAATTTAAACTGTTTGGAATTTTAACTGGAGAATCCTTTGGAGGAAAATCCTGAAATTTTACTGGAAAGTTCACCAAAATATCCCTGAACTACCATAAAAATTTCAGATCCATTTGAGCTCATTTGATCCACCTAATGGTGTGATTAGTGGGACTGTTCCAAAGAAAATAGAAAATGTTCAGAAACATTTTCAGCATTTTCTCTGAAATGGTTTAGCTCATATCTTTAGCTAGGAACCTTCAAATTAAGTGAGACCAACTCCATTAGAACCCTCTGAAAATCTAGTTTTCATAAAGTCATAGTTTGTTTCATAAAAATCCTTAGAACACCCTAAGAGCCTTCAATTAAGGTCAAGGACATAATTAATTGTGGAGGGCTCAAATGAGCTTTGCTGCAACTAAAGCTTGACCAAGTCTCTGTTTAGGTTGTAACCAAGCCACAGTAAAAGTTTCACAGTCATTGGGCTTGTCTAGTAAGAGTTATAGACTTCACAAGTTTAAAAGTTAATACAAATGCATTTAAATTAATACATGTACTGCTTCTATCATGTAGTCGCTAAGGTCGAGGAGGAACCCGAAGTCCTAGACTTCGGTACTCCGGAGGAGCAGCTAGCCTACGACTAAGAGCAGAAAGGCAAGCTCCGGTTTGCATTAACCTTTTTACAAGTTTTTATTGTTTTGAGCACATACTTGAGTACCTTATTCTTTGCATTAGAGTCTTGTTTGGAAACCCAATTGCATAGCCAAGAAAACCATGGGTTGGGTTTAGGATTGCAAACCCCGTTAGCTAATGCAATGCTAAGATAGTGTAGGATTCGGTACAAGTCAAGTAGTTGGAACTACTCGCGAGCATAGGCTAGAGGCACTCGACTCGGGTAGAAATAGCACATGATACACATGGCAAGAAAAATGAGACCGAGCGGAGAATAAGGGCAGCAGGACTTTGGGGCCTGTGTGCTATAGCTCCGCTTGTGTCGATTGAGGACCGAGCCGTGTGCGGGCCTGTTGAACAAGCTAGAACAGTACCGAAGACCTACCGGCTATATGGGAACTGGGAAAGTGATGTAACTCGGGTAGCTGGGTATTGAGGCATTGCCCGTCGTTTAGAGGGTAGGTTGAGAGCTTGAGGTGTAAATCGGCTGGCGGCACTGAGATGCGCGTGCAGAGACCTCTTGCTCGGGACGATGGGACCGGTTCAATATTTGGCTGACGGGTGAAAGGTGGTTGCGTACAGCGTCCGTGATGGTTGTTGTAGGCAACATCGAGTACGGGCGTACGTGACGGGTTATTCGGGTAACCCTGCAGGTGTAAATCGATTATAATCGCCGTCCCTCGCGGTCAGTGAGTACCACTTATTCACTGTACCGTGACGTAGAAAGAACAGGCTAGCTACATGTTAAAATGGTGCTGATTGAAAGATGTACTTGATTGTTAATGATTTGCTGTAGTTTAGAGCTAACTAAAGTTCTTTTCAACTTTGGGCAAGGTACATGAGAGAAATGTGTTTCTTGTTTGATTGCGGCTCTCTCATGTGCCTTAGCGTAAGGTTCTCCACAACCTGCTGCTAAAACTTGAAAGTAAGGTTCTACTAATTAGGCGAGTCCTTGCAAATGATTTTTACCTCATGTAACCCATCACCCCTCATGTAGAAGTTCCATGTTTAGGTGAGACGGGTCAGACTTGCTGACCCTTCGTGCTCACTGCTTGTGTTTGAAGCTTTTGCAAGGTTATATGAGGAAGGGACTCCCGAAGAGGAGACAGAGCCCCAGGAGGGGAACCCCGTCGAGTGGGAGTCGTGCACGCCGCAGAGTTAGTGTGTGTGTGTGCTAGCAAGGACACGTTCAAGGGCTGGACGTGGACTTGATGCGTAGTCTACGCCCGTGAGTGTAGACTGGACTTATTTTGATGTACAAATGTTCATAAACCACTTTATGTAATATAAACTTTGCTTCCGCTTTGCACCTTTGAAAGTGTGTTATCCGGTGCTGTGCAATGCAGCACCCCTCAGCGTGATCCTGGCTCGGCAAGACCGTGGGGTCGTGTCAGTTTTGAGCATATGCGCCCATGTTTGGACAGGGTGCGGAAGGCAAAGGCACACGAGGTGCTTGCATGATAGGACGTTGCTGTGGTGGTTGATTAGGGCAAAAAGTAGAAGTAGACGAGCCATACTGTGGTGCAGCTGGGGGCATGAAACAGGGATGTACATTGCTCCCTTGTCACTAGTATGGCATCTTCTCTTACCCACTTGCTCGATCTCACGGATCTTGCTTTCAACCACTATAGCCTTTGTCAACTAGCTTCTGAAAGTTTGCATAGTCGTTGTTGAGGAGCTGAACCTGGATCTCATTGTTCAACCCTCTCATGAACAAGTGTTGCTGCCGTTGATCCGAGTTGACATCTTTGGGGGCATACCGCGACAGTTGCGTGAACTTATTGAGGTACTCATTCACGCTCTTCCTACCTTCGCGGAGACCTTCAAACTCTTGCCTTTTAAGCATCATGACTCCAGCAGGGACGTAATGAGAGCGGAAACTCTCCTTGAACTCAGTCCAAGTGATAGTCTCCTGGTTGACATGAGCATTGCAGAGAGCATCCCACCAGTCAGCGGCTGCTCCCATAAGTTGATGCGATGCGAAGAGAACTTTCTCTCGATCATTGCACTGAACAATAGCAAGCTTCTTCTCCATGGACTTCAACCAATCGTCGGCCTCCATGGGATCACTAGCTTGTGTAAAGTAGGCGGTCGAGTCCTCATGAACTCTCCCAGTCGGTTGTGAGCCAACGGTGGTGGTGGTGGTGGTGGCGGTGGTGCAGGAACGGGGTTGTTGTTGTTGGCTTGCAGCTGACCCAATGTTTGGATCATAGTTTGCATAAGATGGTTCTGCATAGACATCAACTGTTCAAGGTTGTTTGCACCAGCCCCGGGGTCAACATTCTCAGAAACTTCAACGTGGTCTTCCTCTTGTCATTCCTGGTTGCCACGGACATTCCTCCTTTGACGGTAGGCGTTTTCTCTCACCATCTGTGAGTGAGAGTTGGGTAGAATAGAAGTTAGAAGTTTAGATTGATCCCCCCAACTATATGCATCAAGGTGGATGGACTACCTATCAACCTACTATATGAGGATGTGAACAAGTGCTGAAGCATCTCACATCTCTTTACTATGTGTGGATATGGACAACGCTGAAGCGTCCCACAACTCACACTAAGCACACAAGCACAAGAAATCATCACAAAGTTCACACCACTCCTATTCAAACTTATTCAATGGGAGTCCTATGTGGTTTGGGGTGATACCAATCTGTGATTTTGTTCTATGGTCAATGGGATTCTAATGCCAATCTGTGACTTCTACCTAGGCTTGCGTGCTATGTTCAACGTGGCTCTAATGCTACTCTGTGACTAGGCATGCGTCCTACGGTCAACATGGAAGCTCTGATACCAATCTGTGACGCCCGGTCCCGTGAAAACGGAACCCAGCTAATGCATATGTATGCCCAGGATGTTCATCACACATACACATGTAATCCACAAACTGAACTCAGAATATAACCACGAATAATAGGGTTCAAGTACTTTATTACATCAATCTCTAACTTATTCGTGCAGCAGAAGTCTTCAAACTTATTCTAGCAGCAGAAGTCTCTAACGATAGCGGAAGCAAACTAAACAGCGGCAGCGGCTCCATCTCCTACTCCACAGGCAAGTTGACGGTAGATCACACGCCTAGTACTCCATATGATCTTCGAAGTACTCTTCTCCTGTTGCTGATGATGAAGTAATAATGCAAGGTTATGTACATGACGTACTCAGCAAGTGCGGGAAAATATGATATGTAGCTTACAGCAAGGTAGGATTAAAAAGGCTCATTGTAGAAAGCAAAGTTTATTTCACAAACATGATAAAAACAGCAAGTATATCTTTACGTAAATTTAATCCCAACATATATCCACTTAAACCAGTAACATACCTCCATCATGATTCTCCACTTTTCTGTCTCATCCAACCATTTATCTTTCTCAACTTTTTCTCATGCTCATGAATACCATCTCATCTCATATTCAATTCCATCTCATAACCGAGACCAAATCTCATTATCACAACTCAACAGTCTCAATCCCATTACCAAGACTCAACAATCCCGAAACCAAACCTCAATGACCAAACCATAACCAAACCAATAACCATCCCAATAACCATCCCAAACCATAACCAAACTATCCCTTCTAATCATGTGAGTTGGCCAGGCGCTTGTGACCGTAAGCTTGGCTATCATGATAGTTTTACACTCTGTAGAGGTGGCACCACTTTACCCACAAGTTTGTGATTTCGTCACCCGTCGGCGACTGCAGAACCTCCATTATACCAGTACACAACCGTCGGTGTATTGCCAAGAGATCACAAAATAGCCTTTACAAAGGGGCTACTAGATGTATGGACTCACTAAGATTTCACCAGCAGGCTCGGATCACTATTCTCCCACCTACGGGCCCCCTCTTGTGCCATGCAGTTCCTAGGGCAGTCTTCTCTCGACTCCCATTCCCTACGCCTTCCACGGTCCATAACAATCTAGTAACTTACCTAATTAGTCAGCTAAGCCGCACCCATATTTGGCCTTGTGGTGGCACTGTTTTCTTGGCATGTGCTGGTATGAACCGGTCCTTAGATCTACGGCAAGTAAACCACCATCTCATTCTACCACATCCTCAAACCAAGCTTGCCTAGATCTCCCCCGATTCATGTTCATTATCAACGTCAAGTTCTTATTATCATTATCCATATGAGTGCAGTAGCTAAACACGTTCTATCTCGCTTCCCATAACCAGTAAGCTAAGCGAAGCAAGAAGCAAAAATGACCATACCCGACTCATCAACTTTCCTGGCGACAAGGGTGGTTAACAAAACTAGTAAACTCCTATAAAAGGGTTCCCATCAAATTGACTCAAGCATACGCAGTTTTCGTAAATAAAACAGTTTCAAAACATGGCATCAATATGGTCAAGGGGCACTTGCCTTGTTCCTGTGGATCTGGTTGCTCACGTGTCTCGATGATCAGGTGCTGTAGTCCTTCGTAGATAGCTCCCTGAGCTTGTCCTTCTTACTTATCCTTGGTAACAGGGCCTTCCTCCTAGCGATGGCAGCAGCGGGGAGCTCGTCAGCGGTGCTCACCGGTGGCTGAACTCCGGCAAGGGGGTGGAACTCGGCGAGTTGGAAGCTAGGACTTCCAAGTCGTCGACTCGGGAGGTGGAAAATAAGAGTACGTGGTTGCGGCCAGGGGTTACGGGTTCTATTTATAAGGAGTGAAAGAAGAGTCCTACTCCGATTAGATTTCAAATAAGAGTCCTATTCAAATTATTTTGGATCTTAGCAACTTATCTCCAATCGATCTAGTTGCAGTATTCAACTTGGAAGAATTCGTGACGGTTTCCTCAGTACTGGCACTCGCGTACAAGGAAAAACCGCTTAAGGATCTCGTCCTCCCGCAGGGATAAGCTCCGGAGGTTCCACGTGTCCAGCGGGGCCTGGCCTCCCTTTTCCGTAGAGGCGAGCTCCGGTTGTGCCGCGTGTCAGGCGGGCGGGACCTCCCCTCTCCTCAGAGGCGAGCTCCGTGTGCGCCACGTGTCTTGGCGGGTAGGACCTCCCCTCTCCCTCAGAGGAGAGCTCCGCATGCGCCACATGTCAGTGCCGGACCTCCCCTCTCTTCGGAGGTGGGCTCCGGGTGTGCCACGTGTCCAGTAGTGCCAGACTTCCTTTCTTCTCAGAGACGAGCTCTGAGATCGACACGTGTCCATTGGTGCCGGACGTCCCGGAGGCGAGCTCCGAGGTTGACACGTGTCCAACAGCGTCGGACCTCCCGGAGGCGAGCTCTGAGGGTGACATGTGTCCAATTGTGTCTTCTCCTCTGAGGTAAGCTCCGAGGAAGACACGTGTCCAGTAGGATCGGACCTCCTAGAGATGAGCTCCGAGAGTGACATGTGTCCAGTAGGACCGGACCTCCCGGAGATGAGCTCCGAGAGTGACACGTGTCCCGCTGGGTCGGACCTCTTGGAGGTGAGCTCCGAGAGCGACACGTGCCCCGCGGGGTTGGGCCTTGCTTTTTCCGCAGCGACTAGCTCCGGTGGAGACACGTGTCCTACAGGGCTGGACCTCGCTTCTCCGCAGAGACAAGCCCCGGAGGCAACACGTGTTCAGCGGGTCGGACCTCGCCCCTTCCACAGAGGCTAGCTCCGAGCCTGCCATGTGTCTGGTGGTGCCGGACCCCACCCCTTCCGCAGGGATGAGCTCCGAAAGCGCCACGTGGCCAGCGGGCCACGGGAAGTGTCTACAGCTTTCCTCGGCGGACTGGAATTGGCTCCTATTTAGCTATCTTTCACCTGTTCTACTTCTTTTAAAATGTTTTCTATATATGAAATATGTATGCATACATGGATACAAAATTGAGGGTGTTACAACTCAAACTCGAGCTCCCAAGGCGATTTCCACTTTGAGCCACCAAAATCAAAGGTTTCTCCATGGAAAATCTTCCCCTCGGCGCGAAGCACCACCTCCTCCGGACTAATCCGGACTCTACTCCGCACCTCCATCTCAAATCTTTGAATTTTGGTAAAACTCAAACCCTAACCCTAGTTCTCATCTTTCCTCAAATCTTGCTTACTTTTCTTGATTCCTAGGGTATACATTGCATTGATGTATGTATTCCTATTGTCCTCTTACCTTTTTGCATCAATCTCAGTTAGATTTGTTGGAATATGAAGTTAGGGTTCATAGGTCAAACCGGACTAGTCCGGTGCTTGGTGCGGACAAGTCCGCACCCTGAAATCGGACAAGTCCGGCCCCTTGACAGTTTGAACCTCTAAATTCCTCTCTCCACAAAGTCTAATTCCCATTCTTATCACACTTTGTCACCCTGTGTCAGGCATGATGTTGTCCGCATCAGATAACAGCATGTTTGATTATGAAGCTCAGCGTGACCGCAAGAGAGTGGACGGGGCAAAAGAGCTAAGAAGCAAGAAGCGCCATGACCATGATGCAAATGATTCTCCTCCTGATGATGTGATTCCAAGAAAGAGGAAGGTCGTAGTCAAGAAGCCATCTAGCAAGTATGGTGCAGGCCAGCTCAACGGTACCAAGGAGAAGCACTAGCAAGGGCAAAGGACTTGCAAGTGGACCCATTGGTCCACTAAAGATGAAATCTCTTGTACAGCGCAACAGGCAGCCCTCAGAAGATAATTTCATGGGTAAAGGAAATGACTTGGCTGACAAGCTCAGAAAGGTTGAAGTCTATGAGCAGCCAAAGCAATAAGCTTACCCAAGGTTCTGGAGCCACGTCCATGCTGATTATTATGAGCCTGTCTACAGGAAGATGAAAAATCCAGTGGTTGCCAGTTAATGGGTGGACATGACTTATCTACAATTCAAGAACTGTCAAGCATATCATGAAGTCTTGGAGGCATTGGAGAGGCATGGCTTGAAGGATCTCCTATCCTTCCAATATAATTGGAACAATGAAGTCATGACTCAATTTTACTCTACTCTTTACTTTGCCCGTGATGATGGGGATGAGATCACTTGGATGACTCATGGATCCAAGTATAGTGTCACTTATGAGAAGTTTGCCAAGATACTCCATCTCGAAGACACTTTGGAAAATGAGCTTGTGATTCACAACTTGAAGCCTTTGGAGAAGGATGAGCTAGCCTTCCTCTATGACACAAGAATGCCATACAAGGCACCTACCACAAAGTACTTGAAGCCATTCTTTGTTGTGATTAACAAAATTTTGAGGAAGACTATTGCTCCAAAGGATGGAGATGTAGGGACAATTCAAGGAACTCTAAGGACCTTGATGAAAGTAATAAGCAAGAAAAGGACCTTCAGTGTCTTTGAATATATCTACAATGATATTGTGAATGTCTCAATCACTCCAAATAGGTCCTGTGGCTATGCACCTTACATCATGTTCATGATTGAGAAGGTAACCGGCCTTGAGTTTGTCAAAGATGTTGAGCATGCCGGCCTCAAGCCCTAGAAGCCACTAGTCTACAATGTTCCAAATGCCCCAGCCTCACCTGCGGTAGAACAAAGATCAAAGCAAGCAAATGAAGGCACAAGGACTCCAGCTGCTACCTCTTCTCCTCCATCCTCCAAAGAGTCATATAGTGGTGTATTGAAGATGCTTTCCTCCATCTTTGCATCCTGCCGCAAAGTGGAGGTTAAGCAACACAAGGAAAGCTTGGCCAGGAAGAGGCACCAGAGGTATATGAAGGCAAACATCAAAGCAATATGTGACAAGCTTGATATTGAGCCAGTGGGATCTCCTCAAGTTTTAGAGGATTCCGAAGAAAATATCACACAGATGGCGCCTCTCACGGAACAAGAATTGGCCTCCTTTGGACTTGCAGGTGTCACTGTGCCTCCTCCTCCTCAGCATGCTCATGAGTTTGAAGATGAAGATGATGATGAAGACATAACTTGTGAGACGCCCCTGTTCCGAGAAACCTCGGAACCGAGCTGATACATATGTGTGCCCAGGATGTTCATCACACATACACATGTAATCCACAAACTGAATACAGAATATAACCATGAATAATAGGGTTTAAGTACTTTGTTACAAAGACTCAAGGTCCCATTCACAAGTCTCTAATTTATTCTAGCAGTGGAAGTCTTCAAAATGATAGTGGAAGCAAACTAAACAGCGGCAGCGGCTCCATCTCCTACTCCACAGGCAAGTTGATGGTAGATCACACGCCTAGTACTCCACATGGTCTTCGAAGTACGCTTCTCCTGTTGCTGATGATGAAGTAATAATGCAAGTTTGAGTACATGACGTACTCAGCAAGTGCGGGAAAATATGATATGTAGCCTTTAACAAGGTACGGAACAAAAAGGCTCATTGCAGAAAGCAAAGTTTATTTCACAAACGTGATAAAAAACAGCAATTATATTTTTAATTGAATTTAATCCCAACATATATCTAATTAAAACATCAACATACCTCCATCATATTTCACCACCTTTCATGTCTCATCCAGCCATTTATCTTTCTCAACTTTTTCTCATGTTCATGAATACCATATCATATTCATGACCATCTCATCTCATATTCAATTCCATCTCATAACCGAGACCAAAGCTCATTATCACGACTCAACAGTCCCAATCTTATTACCAAGACTCAACAGTCCCAAAACCAAACCTTAATGACCAAACCATAACCAAACCAATAACCAAACCAATGACCATCCCAACAACCATCCCATCTAATCATGTGAGTGGGCCAGGCGCTTGTGACCGTAAGCACGGCTATCATGATAGTTTTACACTCTTAAGAGGTGGCACCACTTCACCCACAAGTTTGTGATTTCGTCACCCGTCGACGACTGCAGAACCTCCATTATACCAGTACACAACCGTCGGTGTATGGCCAAGAGATCACAAAATAGCCTTTACAAAGGGTCTACTAGATGTATGGACTCACTAAGGTTTCACCAGCAGGCTCGAATCACCATTCTCCCACCTACGGGCCCCCTCTTGTGCCATGCAGTTCCCAGGGCAGTCCTCTCTCGACTCCCATTCCCCGCGCCTTCCACGGTCCATAACAATCTAGCAACTTACCTAATTAGTCAGCTAAGCCGCACCCATATGTCCTTGTGGTGGCAATGTTTTCCTGGCATGTGCTGGCATGAACCGGTCCTTAGATCTACGGCAAGTAAACCACCATATCATGCTACCACATCCACAAACCAAGCTTGCATTGATCTCCCCCGATTCATGTTCATTATCGACATCAAGTTCTTATTATCATTGTTCATATGAGTGCAGTTGCTAGACACATTCTATCTCGCTTCCCATATCCCGTGGACTCAGTGAAGCAAAAAGCAAAAACGACCGTACCCGACTCATAAACTTTCCCGGTGACAAGTGTGGTTAACAAAACTAGTAAACTCCTATAAAAGGGTTTCCCATCAAGTTGACTCAAGCATGCACAGTTTTCGCAAACAAAACAGTTTCCAAAACATGGGATCAATATGGTCAAGGGGCACTTGCCTTGGTCCTGTGGCTCTTGTTGCTCTTGTGTCTCGATGTCTTGGTGTTATAGTCCTTCGTATATAGCTCCCTGAGCTTGTCCTTCTACTCACGATCATGCACATACAAGATTCACAGCAATCAATCATCATGCACAAACTTTACTTAAGATGCAAGGGTGTCGGTGCATGCTAATCCTATGATGGTGTCTTATTTAGATCAGTTTGTACGTGTTCTTGCATATTTTAATGGCTTTGCATGGAGTTTTATGATGAACGAGGTGTAGGGATCAAGTGTAGAAGTGGCAATTATCTTGACTCAAGATCTAGATCAAACCGATCAACACGTGATCTGTCCACATGAAAAAGCTTCTGTTTGAAGGGATCGAAGAAACAGATGCGTAGAAAACTGCGATGATGCTGTAAGGTGGTAACGAACACCTACCTCACTTCTCCTTGGTGTCAGGGCCTTCCTCCTAGCGATGGCAGCTGCGGGGAGCTCGTCGGCGGTGCTCACCGGCGGCTGAACTCCGGCAAGGGGGTGGAACTCGGCGAGTTGGAAGCTAGGGCTTCCAAGTCGCCAACTTAGGGAGGGGAAATAAGAGTACATGGTTGTGGCCAGGGGTTTCGGGTTCTATTTATAAGGGTGAAAGAAGAGTCCTACTCCGATTAGATTTCAAATTAGAGTCCTATTCAAATTGTTTTGGATCTTAACAACTTATCTCCAATTGATTTGGTTACAGTATTCAACGTAGAAATCGTGTCGGTTTCCTCAGTACCGGGTGCTCACGTACAGGGGAAAACCGCTTAAGGATCTCGTACTCCCGCAGGGATAAGCTCCGGAGGCTCCACATGTCCAGCAGGGGCCTGGCCTCCCTTTTCTGCAGAGGCGGGCTCCGGTTGTGCCGCGTGTCAGGTGGGCGGGACCTACCCTCTCCTCAGAGGCGGGCTCCGCGTGCGCCATGTGTCTTGGCGGGCGGGACCTCTCCCTCAGAGGCAAGCTCCGCGTGCGCCACGTGTCAGTGCCGGACCTCCCCTCCCTTCGGAGGTGGGCTCCGGGTGCGCCACGTGTCAGTGCCGGACCTCCCCTCTCTTCGGAGGTGGGCTCCGGGTGTGCCACGTGTCCAGTAGTGCCGGTCTTCCTTTCTGCTCAGAGATGAGCTCCGAGGTCTTTAGACGTGTCCAGCGGGGCGGACCTCTCGGAGGCGAGCTCCGAGAGCGACACGTGTCCAACAGCGGCGGACCTCCCTTCTCCTCGGAGGCAAGCTCCGAGGTCGACACCTATCTAGCAGTGTCGGACCTCCCGGAGGCGAGCTCCGAGGGTGACACGTGTCCAGTAGTGTACGACCTCCTAGAGGTGAGCTCCGAGGGTGACATGTGTCCCGTGGGGCGGACCTCATCCCTTTCGCAGGGGTGAGTTCTGAAATCAACATGTGTCCCGCGGGGCTGAGCCTCTCTTCTCCGCAGAGACTAGCTCCGAAATCGACACGTGTCCCGCGGGGCTGGACCTCGCTTCTTCGCAGAGACAAGCCCTAGAGGCAACACGTGTTCAGTGGGTCGGACCTCGCCCCTTCCACAGAGGCTAGCTCCAAGCCTGCCACGTGTCTGGTGGTGCCGGACCTCACCCCTTTCGCAGGGATGAGCTCCGAAAGCGCCACGTGGCCAGAAGGCCGCGGGAAGTGTCGACAGTGCTCCTGGAATTAGCTCTTTTCGGCTATATTTCTGATTCTTTCTCCGTTTCTACTTCTTTTAAAATGTTTCTTTATATGAAATATGCATGCATGTGTGAATATGAAATTGAGGGTGTCAGAAACCTACCCCCCTTAAACTGAATCTCGCCCTCGAGATTCGATAGAGTGGAGAATAGAAGAGGGAATTCTGCCTTGAGGTCTTCCTCACGCTCCCATGTATTCTCGGCTTCCGTGTGATGGCTCCATTGTACTTTGCACCAACGGATCACTTTGTTCCTCGTGACCCTTTCCTTCACTTCCAAAATTCGGATAGGGTGCTCTACATAGGTCAGATCCTCTTGAAGCTCAAGTTCATCCATCGGTACATGTTCTTCTAGAACTCTCAAGCACTTCTTGAGCTGGGATACGTGAAACATGTCATGCACGTCAGAGAGGTGCATTGAGAGTTCTAGTTGATATGCTACTTCTCCTCGCTTGCCCAAAATCTTAAATGGCCCGATATAGCGAGGTGCTAGCTTGCCTTTGACGTTGAAACATTGTTGGCCACGGATAGGCGATACCTTAAGGTATACGAAGTCTCCTACTTCGAAGGTCAACTTTCTTCGCCTATTGTCCGCATAGCCCTTTTGGCGTGACTGAGCGTCCTTCAAGTTCTCCCGTATCATTTGGACTTGCTTCTCAGCCTCTTGCAGCACTTCTGGTCCAAACACTTGGTTCTCTCCGGTCTCATTCCAGAACAACGGTGTTCTACACCGTCTACCATACAATGCTTCAAAAGGTGACATCTTCAAACTTGCTTGGTAGCTGTTGTTGTATGAGAACTTGGCATACAGAAAGCTCCTATCCCAACTACGTCCATGTTTCAAAGCGCAAGCTCTCAACATGTCCTCCAAAATTTGGTTTGTCCTTTCTGTTTGCCCGTCGGTCTGCGGGTGATAAGCGGAGCTGAAATTTAGCCGTGTACCCATGGCTTCATGCAGCTTCCTCCAGAACCTAGAGGTAAACTGAGAACCTTGATCTGAAACTATCATCTTCGGGACTCCACGGCGGCACACGATTTGCTCCATATACAGCTCGGCTAGATCTGCCACGCGGTACGTGGTTTTAACAGGAGGAAAATGAGCGGTTTTCGTTAATCGGTCCATGATAACCCAGATGGAGTCGTAACCCGACCGAGTATGTGGTAATCCGACGATGAAATCCATGCTGATGTCTTCACACTTCCACTCGGGTACTTTCAATGGTTGCAACAGTCCAGCGGGTCTTTGGGGTTCGGCCTTCACCCGTTGGCATGTGTCGCATAAGGCAACATACTCAGCTATGTCCCTTTTCATACCATCCCACCAATAACAAGTCTTCAGGTCCTTGTACATCTTTGTACTGCCGGGATGTATGGAATAAGGTGAGTCATGTGCCTCCTTTAATATCGTGTCGCGGATGTGCTTCACGTTAGGCACACAAATCCTTTTCCCTAACCAAAGCGTACCCTTCTCGTCTTCCTTGAAGTCCTTTTCTATGCCTTGTTGGATCCTTTCCTTGATCTCCTTGATTTCCTGATCCGTTGCTTGGCCATCTCTTGTCTCTTGTTCCAGCGAAGAATGGAGTTCCATCACTTCCATCTCGTTTAAGAAACCGG
The DNA here is from genome assembly GCA_030760725.1 of Neostapfia colusana. Lineage (NCBI taxonomy): Eukaryota > Viridiplantae > Streptophyta > Magnoliopsida > Poales > Poaceae > Neostapfia > Neostapfia colusana. The sequence continues at coordinate 31,489,703 of JASWHV010000009.1, read as the reverse complement.
GATGTAACCGTTCGAACTCCTTGTGCAGCTCGGGTGGTAGCTCCCGAACCTTGAGTTGGTGACATGCTCCCTTTCGGCTCAATGCATCAGCTACTACATTGGCCTTTCCGGGGTGGTAGTTGATTCCAACATCATAATCCTTGATGAGTTCCAACCATCGACGTTGCCTCAAATTCAAATTCATTTGGGTGAACATATACTTGAGGCTTTTGTGATCCGTATAGATCTCACATCGGTGGCCAAGGATATAATGTCTCCAAATCTTTAATGCATGCACCACGGCTGCTAGCTCCAAGTCATGCGTGGGGTAATTCAGCTCGTGTTTCTTTAGTTGTCTCGACGCATAGGCTACCACTTGTCCTTCTTGCATGAGCACATATCCAAGCCCTTGTCTTGATGCGTCACAATATATGTCAAAGCTCTTGCTCACGTCTAGCAATACCAGAACCGGTGCTGTGGTTAGCCTTTTCTTGAGCTCCTCAAAGCTTTATTGGCACGCTGGGGTCCACTAAAACACCTTTCCCTTCATTAGTAACTCCGTAATAGGGTTTGCTATCTTGGAGAAGTCCTTGATGAAACGTCAGTAGTATCCAGCCATTCCAAGGAAACTCCGAATATCCCTCACGTTCTGCGGTTGGTTCTACTTCAGAACATCTCCTACTTTTCCGGGACCAACCGATACTCCTTCCTCGGAGATGATGTGGCTTAGGAACGATATCTCCTTTAGCCAAAATTGACATTTGCTGAGCTTGGCATACAATTGATGCTCTTGCAGTTTCTGCAATGTTAATCTCAAGTGTTCTTCATGTTCTTCCTTGCTTTTCGAATACACCATGATATCGTCGACAAAAACCACGACGAACTTGTCCAAGTGCTCCATGAAGACCTTATTCATGAGGTACATGAAATATGCAGGTGCATTCGTTAACCCAAAAGTCATAACGGTATATTCATACGAACCATACCGTGTTTGAAAGACAGTCTTGGGTATGTCGGATGGCTTAATCTTCAGCTGAAGGTATCCCGACCGAAGATCAATCTTAGAGAGAACTCGAGCACCTTTCATCTGGTCGAACAGGTCCTCTATACGGGGCAGAGGGTACATGTTCTTGATCGTCACCTCATTGAGAGACCTATAGACCACACACATCCTTTGGGTCCCATCCTTCTTATCTACCAAGAGCACGGGGGCTCCCCATGGTGACGAGCTTGGGCGTATAAAACCCTTCTCTAGCTGCTCCTGAATTTGCTTCTTAAGTTCCACTAGCTCGTTAACGGGCATCCTATATGGTCTCTTTGCTATAGGTGCAGTTCCGGGTACCAAGTCAATGGAAAACTCAATGTCCCGGTCAGGTGGCATACTTGGAAGTTCTTCCGGAAACACGTCCGAAAATTCTTGAACCACCAGAATGCTTTCCAATGTTGCTCCTTTGACGTGGTTCAACGCTGCCTTCTTGGTTGCCGGTTGAGCTGACACGAACTCAATACGAGTACCGTGCTCATTTGTCAACTGCACGCTCCTCGTAGCACATTGGATCACTCCGTTCTGCTTGCTTAGACAATCCATTCCGAGTATTCAAGCCCTTGGGAATCCAAGACAATGAGGTTGGCAAGGAAGTCTACCCCCCTTATTTTAAGGTTTACTTTCGGACATACTATATTAGTCCTTATCTCTCCACCGGGGGAATTAACTAACATAGTATATTTCATGTGTGATATGGGCAGGTTATGCTTGGCAACATACTTGGATTATATGAATGAATGTGATGCTCCAGAATCAAATAAAATGGTGGTTGGGTTGGAGTTGGCAAGGAACATGCCAATTACGACATCCTCAGCAGAGACATGATTCACGTTGCCACGAGCGTAGTTCTGCTGTCCACGGTTGCCTTGCGTAGCTCCTCCGTTCGGCCGCGGATTCTGCTTGGGTGTGTTGCTTGGCTGTCCAGGACCCTTCCTCGGGCACTGACTCGCAAAGTGTCCTGTTTCTCCGCATGCAAAGTATGCCTTGTTGTCCAAGACAGCCGGGACGTTGGGGCGGGGGTGGTTTTGAATAGGGGTGCCCACGTTGGGACGAGGCGCAGGAGGCATAGGCATACAGGGTGCTTGCGCACGGGTCGTTGCTGTGGTGGTTGATTAGGGCGAAAAGTAGAAGCGGACGAGCCATACTGCGGTGCAGCTGGGAGCATGAAACGGGGATGTACGTTGCTCCCTTGTGGCTGGTATGGCATCTTTCTTTTTCCCTCTTGCTCATTCTCTCAGATCTTGCTCTCAACCACTATAGCCTTGTCAACTAGCTTCTGGAAGTTTGCATAGTCGTTGTTGAGGAGCTGAACCTGGATCTCATTGTTCAACCCTCTCATGAACAAGTATTGCTTCAGTTGATCCGAGTTGACATCTTCGGAGGCATACTGTGACAGTTGCGTGAACTTGTTGAGGTACTCATTCACGCTCTTCCTGCCTTGACGGAGCCTTCAAACTCTTTCCTTTTAAGCATCATGACTCCAGAAGGGACGTAATGAGAGCAGAAACTCTCCTTGAACTCAGCCCAAGTGATAGTCTCCTGGTTGACATGAGCATTGAAAAGATCGTCCCACCAGTCAGCAGCTGCTCCCATAAGTTGGTGCGATACGAAGAGAACTTTCTCCCGATCATTGCACTGAACTATGGCAAGATTCTTCTCCATGAACTTCAACCAATCATCGTCCTCCATGGGATCATTAGCTTGTGCAAATGTGACGCCCTCAATTCTGTGGAAAACCACGGAACCGAGAACTGATGTGTATGTGTGCCCAGGATGTTCATCACACATACACATATCATCCACAAACTGAATTTCAGAATATATATTTCCACGAATGAACAAGGTTTATTACAATGTCTCATGAGTCTTGGACTCATGCTAACAGCGGAAGTCTTATCTAAACAGCGGAAGTCTAAATCTAATAGCGGAAGTCTTTACTCTAGTGCGGAAGCAATCTGATGAGTTGTTTAGGCCCGATCTTCCGAAAGGTAGGTCGATTGAAGTGGAGATCTCGACGTTGATGATCCGAGGAACTCGAGTAGACCCGGACACCCCTGCAATCACTACACCACTGCTCCGTTGGTTATCAACCGTGCTTCACACGCTTGACCTCGCCAAGAAGGCTATCCCTGCAGGTGCAACCGAGAACACAAGCAAGAACAACGAAGATGCAATCTGAAATTACGAAATTGGGGTCTCACAAACCGTAGAACGGCGGAAGTGTTCAATCTAAGCAAAACCCACCAAATATGGCCAGCGTCTGCAGTATTTATAGGCTAGGGTTCGACCATAAGACCCTTAGACGCGTCCCTAATGGACTCATACAGGATACAAGGCCCAAAAGCCCAATACGGTTGTGCAACACCGGACAGAACTCTGAATTCAACTTGTTTCGACAACTCCCATCGACTCCGGGCGAATTTTAATGTTGGACCAGAACCATTGCAAAGTTTATCTTCTCATCTTTCCATGCATATGTGGAACGTCAAAAACAGAGTCCGTATGCATCCTCGGCGTCCGTTTTAAGATGTACTGCTCCTGGACTCCGAGTTGAACTCGAGTCCGAGTTGGTGACTGTTTCCATCAACTTGTGGACGTCCCATCTGATTCTCCACGTCCCCAAATCCTCCTCCCTTTACTTCTTGATCATGTCCATGGTTCCTAATAAAAATTAAATCATTCAATAGCAATCCATTCTCAAAATCACATGGGTAGGAAGTTAGGAACGAGTTCACCTTCTGATTTAGTAACCGTGCTCGTCCTCTTGTGATTGGTCCTTGTATATCAATGTGAGTATCCACTGTTGTGATGTCCTCATCATCCTCCCCCTCTTGAATCGGAGTCATCCTCGACTCAAGATCATCTTCTTCCCCCAAGTATGGTCGTAAATCTGAAATGTTAAATGTGGGACTAACCCCAAAATCGGGAGGCAACTCAAGCTTATATGCATCGTCATTGATCTTTTCAACAATCTTAAAAGGACCAGCAGCTCGTGGCATAAGTTTAGATTTTCTCAAGTGAGGGAATCGTTCTTTTCTCAAATGTAGCCATACCAAGTCCTCTGGTTCAAATTTTACTTCTTTTCTACCTTTACTACCAGAAATTCTATACTTCTCATTCATCTTTTCAATATTTTTCTTTGTAGTTTCATGCACCTTAAGAATGAATTCAGATCGTTGTGTAGCATCCAAATTTATAGTTTCAGAAGGAGGCAAAGGTAATAAATCAATAGGAGCACGGGGATTGAAACCATACACTACCTGGAATGGGCTTACCTTTGTAGTAGAGTGAACTGACCTGTTGTAAGCAAATTCTATATGTGGTAAACAATCCTCCCAACCCTTTAAATTTGTTTTTAAAACAGCCCACAACATAGTGGATAGAGTACAATTTACTACCTCAGTTTGTCCATCGGTTTGTGGGTGACATGTGGTTGAAAACGGCAGCTTGGTTCTCAATTTATACCACAAAGTTCTCCAAAAATGACTTAAAAATTTTGCATCACGATCAGAAACAATGGTATTTGGCACACCATGTAAACGAATAATTTCCGTCATAAACAAATCAGCAATGTGTGAGGCATTATCATTCTTATGACAAGGTATGAAATGTGCCATTTTGGAGAAACAATCAACAACCACAAAAATACTACCCTCCCCCTCTTAGTCCTAGGCAATCCCAAAACAAAATCCATGGAAATATCCTGCCAAGGTACACTAGGAACAGGAAGAGGCATATAAAGACCATGTGGGTTAAGTCGAGACTTAGCTTTATTGCAAGTAGTGCATCGTGACACATAGCGCTCGACATCACGTCTCATCTTTGGCCAAAATAAGTGTGTGGCCAGCACGTCCTCCATTTTCTTCACTCCAAAATGTCCCATCAAACCTCCTCCATGTGCTTCCTGCAAAAGTAATAGGCGAACAGAACTAGCAGGAACACATAGCTTGTTAGAACGATACAGGAGGCCCTCCCTTAGTACATATTTTTTCCATGTTCTTCCTTCTCTACAATTTTCAAAGGCATATTTGAAGTCCAAATCTGTAGGATATAATCCTTTTATTGTTTCTAAACCAAATATTTTATGATCAAGTTGGGACAACATGGTGTAACGTCTAGATAATGCATCTGCAATAACATTCTCCTTCCCTTTCTTATGCTTAATGATGTATGGAAATGATTCTATGAACTTAATCCATTTAGCATGTCGTTTATTCAGATTGTTTTGACACTTAAGATACTTCAAAGATTCATGATCGGAATGTATGACGAACTCCTTAGACCACAGGTAACATTGCCAAGTTTGTAGAACTCGCACTAAGGCATACAATTCCTTATCATAAGTAGAATAATTCAGAGAAGGACCATGCAATTTTTCATTAAAGAATGCAACGGGTTTACCTCCTTGTATGAGAACACCTCCAATACCAATGCCGCTTGCATCACATTCTAGCTCAAATGTCTTGTCAAAATCAGGAAGTTGTAGCAATGGTGCTTGTGTAAGCTTTGATTTGAGAACATCAAAAGCTTGTTGCTGCTGTTCGCCCCATCGAAACTGCACTCCCTTCTTCGTCAGTTCATTGAGAGGTGCTGCAATGGTGCTAAAATCCCGCACAAAGCATCGATAAAAACCTGCAAGACCAAGAAAACTACGCACCTGCGTGACGGTCGATGGAGTTGGCCAGCTAGTGATCGCCACAATTTTTGCCTCATCCATCTCAATTCCCTGCGATGAAACGACATATCCAAGAAACGAAACTCGATTGGTGCAAAAGACACACTTTTCGAGGTTACCAAACAAACGTGCATCTCTCAAGACACTGAAAACAGCATGCAAGTGATTAAGATGTTCGTCATATGACTTGCTGTAAATGAGGATATCATCGAAGTAAACCACCACAAATTTTCCAATAAAAGGACATAAAACCTCGTTCATTAATCGCATAAAAGTGCTAGGTGCATTAGTTAAACCATAAGGCATTACTAACCACTCATAAAGTCCAAACTTGGTTTTAAATGCAGTTTTCCATTCATCTCCTAGTGCCATTCTAATTTGGTGGTAACTACTACGCAAGTCAATTTTTGTGAAAATAATAGCACCACTCAATTCATCAAGCATATCATCTAAGCGAGGAATAGGATAACGATAGCGAATAGTGATATTATTAATCGCTCTACAATCAACACACATGTGCCAGCTACCATCTTTCTTAGGAACCAAAAGAACAGGAACAGAACAAGGACTAAGGCTTTCACGAATATACCCACGGTTCAAAAGATCTTGAACTTGTCGCTGAATTTCTCTTGTCTCTTCCGGATTCGCCCTGTACGCCGCATGATTTGGCAAACTTGCCCCTGGAATCAAGTCGATATTATGTTCAATGCCCCTCGTAGGTGGTAATCCAGGGGGTATCTCGGGGGGAAACACATCCGCCAAATCCTGTAAAAGGTTAGCAACAGCAGGGGGCAATGCAATGGACACTTCATGAATTGAAAACATGGCTTCTTTGCATACTAAAGCGTAGTACATCCCCTTGGTATTAAATAAATCAGCAAGGTCAGATTTAGTTGTGAGCAACGAAGGTGATTTTAACTTAATTACTTGCTGTTTTTCAGAGTCTAGTGATTTTGTTGCCTTATCATCACGTGTTTTACTTTTCTCAAAATGTACAATTTCAGCAGGAGGCATAGGAAGCAAAGCGATTTTCTTTCCTTTATGCATCAGAGTATATTTATTAGTTCTACCATGATGAATAGCATCCATATCAAATTCCCAAGGACGTCCCAACAAAAGAGAACAAGCATCCATAGGTACGACATCAAAATCAGCAAAATCATGGTAAGAACCAATCGAAAAATGTACCCTCGCTGTTTGTGTTACCCTAACCTTACCGCTGTTGTTGAAACACTGAATGTGGTATGGATGAGGGTGTGCTCTTGTTGTCAACCCAAGTTTCTTGACCACATCCGTGTTCACCAAGTTGTTGCAGCTGCCTCCATCAATTATAGTGTGCACGCGGCAGTCCTTGACGATGAGAAACATGTGAAAAAGGTTGTGTCGTTGTAGCTTGTCATCCGTCTCAACTTTGGAGCTCAAAGCACGCTGCACAATTATGCTTCTATAATTTTCCGTTGCTGCAGTACCAAGTACCTCTTCATCTGTGCTATAGTGGTCATCTTTTGGTCCTGCAACGTTAGTAGCAAGAGAATATTCATCTTCAACATCCGAAGTACTATCATACCCGCCATCATCTCGTGCTATGTATGCTCGTTTGCTAGGGCAATCTTTCATCACATGACCAACTCCCTGGCAGCGGTAACACTTAATGTTGGAAGTTCGACTCGTGGAAGGAGTGGAAGACATAGGCTTGAATGGTGTCGTCTTGCTTCCCTCCGGCGCGTGAGGAAATGGAGCAGTAGATGAAGTTCGTTGGCCACCATTGGATGGTGTAGTGGCAGTAGGAAAACTCGAAGATGGTGCTGTTTTGGATGGTGTAGATGTCGAACGCGGTGTAAATGTGCTCCTCATGTGTTGGTGCTGCTGCTGTTGGCGGCCCTACAATTCTTTTTCTGCCAACATAGTCAGCTGAAATAATCTGTTAACAGTATCATATTCCTTATAATCAACAATGTCCTGAATTTCACGCCTCAACCCCCCATAAAAACGAGCTATTTTATCATCCATGTCCTCTACTACCCCACAGCGCAACATACCCTTTTGTAACTCTTGATAATACTCCTCTACGGACATGTTACCTTGGTCTAAGCGCTGCAATTTTTTGTGAAGGTCCCGCTGAAAAGAAGGAGGAACAAAACGAACATGCATAGCTTCCTTTAATCTATCCCATGTTGGAGGATCAGTTCTAGTTTTAACAAGTTCATTCCACCATATGATAGCAAAATCCTTAAACTCACTAGTGGCTTGACGAACTCTATGTTGTTCAGGAACAAGGTGGGCATTAAATTTCTGCTCTACTGTCATCTCCCAATCAAGATATGCCTCAGCATCATAAGCACCAGAAAAAGAGGGTATAGTAAATTTGACTTTAGCAAAAGGATCATCAAGAGGGCGATTAAAATTGTTATGACAATCATTGTAATTATAACGATTATTACCTCCCATACCTCGTAGATAACGTGGAAGTCGTGGTTGATTGTTATGATCTTCTATATTATAAGCATCGTCTTCACGATCTTCAGCAAGAGGCAGCCGCACCTCAAGAGTATCCATCCGAACAACAAGATCAGCAAGTTGGCGATTCAAGGTCGTCAATGACGCATCTGTCGATGCTTGGGTTTTGGTGAACATATCTGTCATTTCCCTCATCATGTCACGCAACTCAGCATGTTGAACACATTCATCATCTTTTTTATCTTCTACCATTGTTAGTAGTAAACAAAAGACAATAAAAAGATGTTATCCCTATCAACTACCAAGGGTAGTGGCAATGTGAAAAGTGGAAGGAAGGAAACAATCTCTCTCTCTCTCAAGCGTCTTACCACGTTCTTACAAGTGTTCTTACCGACACAGCAGGTGGTAAACGGTGGACGGTGAGAACCAATGAAGCGTGGAGTGATTGCAAAGATATCTGTTCTGCTCAAGAGGAAAAGTGGAGCTTGGATGGCACAACATAATGTCTAATAAGCAAAGAAAATCGTTAACAGCAAAACAAAGTTGAATAAGTATTCAATGTAGGAACTGTTGCTGGTTAACAAGTGTTCTAGGCCTAGCACAACACAAAGCGGTAGAGAGGCAAATAGAAGATCAGGAAGATATAAGCAACAAGTACAGCACAAGTGTATAGGCAACCTGTTTCAAGTGTGTGCTGTCAATGCTTTAATATTTGTGCTCTCTTCACTATTTTTTCTTTTTTTAATATTTTTCTGATATTTTTTGTTTACTTGAGAGCACAAGAATAGGAAGCACACAACTTTGCAGCTCAATTGGATGTAAGATGTGGCCTATAGAAAATCAGGAAGATTCTTTAAAAATTATGCTGAAACTTCGGAGGTCGGATAGTCTATCTTCCGAGGGGAATTTGACCAAACAAATTTTGCCGAACACGGCAAAGCCGTGGAAAATCGGTTGCGAAATTTTGAGTATATCAATTTGAAAAAAAATCACACGATTTCGAGTTCGTATGCAAAAGTTATGGCCGTTTTTGGTAGGCTACTCGAGTTACTGTTTTTTTATGTTGATTCAAACTCGGTTTTGAAAAAGATCTCGCAATAGGATGTGAAAAAGAATCGGAATTTAGCAACGACAGGTGATGGGATGTTGTGTGATGAATCAAGGAGGACTGGCACAATGGTTTGTCACCTGTTCTAGGGCTGGCGATGCGGGAGTTCACGCAAGGCGGCTAGCTAGGGCAAACCGATGATCTTGGTGGCTCGGTTTGTTGTTTAGGGATTGTGGAATAGGTGAGCAGTAAGAAAAACAAGGAATAAAAATGATAACTACGACCCAAAAACACAAAGCTAAACCAGCAACAAGACTCGACCACACGAATGCAAATTCAACAATTCAAACTGAAAAACGAAAACTTGCAGGCACTATAGTCTAGGAATCTGTAACACGATATGTTTTTTGTGGCTTTTTCTGTGGACTCTAGGTATGAAAAAACAAAAACTAATCTAGTGGGAAATAAAAGTACCTCACGGGCAACCTGAAATCTGATACCAAATGATGAGTTGTTTAGGCCCGATCTTCCGAAATGTAGGTCGATTGAAGTGGAGATCTCGACGTTGATGATCCGAGGAACTCGAGTAGACCCGAAAACCCCTGCAATCACTACACTACTGATCAATTGGTTATCAACCGTGCTTCACATGCTTGACCTCGCCAAGAAGGCTATCCCTGCAGGTGCAACTGAGAACACAAGCAAGAACGACGAAGATGCAATCTGAAATTGCGAAATTGGGGTCTCACAAACCGTAGAACGGTGAAAGTGTTTAATCTAAGCAAAACCCACAAAATATGGCCGGCGTCTGCAGTATTTAAAGGCTAGGGTTTGACCATAAGACCCTTAGACGCGTCCCTAATGGACTCATACGGGATACAAGGCCCAAAAGCCCAATACGGTGGTGCAACACCGGACAGAACTCCAAATTCAACTTGTTTCAACAACTCCCGTCGACTCCGGGCGAATTTCAATGTTGGACCAGAACCATTGCAAAGTTTATCTTCTCATCTTTCGATGCATATGTGGAATGTCAAAAACGGAGTCTGTATGCATCCTGGGCGTCCGTTTTAAGATGTATTGCTCCTGGACTCCGAGTTGAACTCGAGCCCGAGTTGGTGACTGTTTCCATCAACTTGTGGACGTCCCATCTGATTCTCCACGTCCCTAAATCCTCCTCCCTTTACTTGTTGATCATGTCCATTGTTCCTAATAACAATTAAATCATTCAATAGCAATCCATTCTCAAAATCACATGTTTAGGAAGTTAGGAACGAGTTCACCTGCTGATTTAGTAACCGTGCTCGTCCTCTTGTGATTGGTCCTTGTATATCAATGTGAGTATCCACTGTCGTGATGTCCTCATCACAATTTAAGCAGCAGCAGCAGCTCCATCTCTACTCCATTCCCACAGGCAAGGTTGAGGACAGATCACACGCCTAATGCTCCACTTGGTCTTCATAGTATTCTTCCCCTGTTGCTGATGATGAAGTAATAATGCAAGTTTGAGTACAATGATGTACTCAGCAAGTGCTGGAAAATATGATATGTAGCTCACAGCAAGGAAGATAATAAAAGTCTCATTGCAGAAAGCAAAGTTATTTTTCAAAACCACGATAAAACAGCAACTTAACCTTAAGTGAATGTAATCCCAAAATACCAACATACCTCCATTATGTATCATTACTTCCCATGTCTCAACAAGACATTAATCTTTCTCAAATTTGCTCACGAATACCTTCTTGTATTCGCTACCATCTCACGAATACCATCTCGTATTCGCTACCATTTCATCTCATAAACAATTCCGTCTCACACCAAGACCAATCTCGTTGCCATAACTCAACAGTCATGCAACCAAGTCTTATCACCCGGACTCAACAGTCCCGAAAACCAAAACCATAACCAAAACCATCCATAACCAAAACCATAACCAACTAATCATGTGGTTTGTCCAGGCGCTCATGACCGTAAGCTCGGCTATCATGATAGTTTTAAGACTCTGCAGAGTTTGTACCACTTTACCCACAAGTTTGTGATTTCGTCACCTGTCGGCGACTGCAGAACCTCCATTATACTAGTACACAACCGTCGGTGTATAGTCAAGAGATCACAAAATAGCCTTTACAAAGGGGTTACTAGATGTATGGACTCACTAAGGTTTCACCAGCAGCCTAGAATCTCCAATTCTCCCACCCACGGGCCCCCTCTTGTGCCATGCAGTTCCCAGGACAGTCCTCACTCGACTCCCATTCCCCGCGCCTTCCACGGACCATAACAATCTAGTAAATTACCTAATTACTCAGCTAAGCCGCACCCATACTTGGCCTTGTGGTGGCACTGTTATCCTGGCATGGCTCGCATGAACCGGTCCTTAGATCTACGGCAAGTAAAACCACCATCTCATTCTACCTCATTCACAAACCCAGGCTTGCCTAGATCTCCCTCCGATCCATGTTCATTAACAACATCAGTTTCTCATTATCATTACAAGTGCAGTTAGCTGGACATATCTATCTCGCTTCCCAATCCCATGGACTCAGCGAAGCATAAAAGCAAAACCATACCCGACTCATAAACTTCCCTGGTGACAAGGGTGGTTCAACCAAATCTAGTAAACTCCTATGAAAGGGTTTCCTATCATGTTTGACTCAGCACACACACCTTTTCGCAAACAAAACAGTTTCCCAAAACATAGGATCAATATGGTCAAGGGGCACTTGCCTTGTTCTTGCGGTTCCGGTTGCTCTTGGATCTCGAAACCTTATTGTTGCAGCTCGTCATAGACAGCTCCCTGAGCTTGTCCTTCTATATGTGATTACGCACCTACAAGATTCATAGCAATCAATATCATGCACAAACTCTAATCAAGATGTGATGATGCACGCTAATCCTATGGTGCAGCTTATATTAGATCCATTCATACGTGTTCTTGCATGTTTGCATGGGTTTTACAATGAACAGCGGTGTAGAGATCAATTGTGGACGTGGCGATGATCTTGACTTTAGATCAAACGGATCAACAAGTGATCTATCCACGAAAAAGCTTCTATTCGAAAGGAATCGAAGAACTGATGCAAAGAAAATGCAATGATGTCGTAAGGTGGTATTGGAAACCTACCTTACTCTCTTCAGTCCTCCCTCCTAGCAAAACAGATCGTTGGGGCTCCTCTAGCGATGTCGATTGTGATCCAGGCTCGTTGGCGGTCTCTTCCGGCGGTTGTACTCCGGCGAAGAAGTTTTCTCGGCGAGCTAGGGGCTAGGGCTCTAAGTTTTCTGCTCGAGAGTTGGAAAAGAAGTTTGTGGTTTTGGCCAGAGGTTTTCGGTTCTATTTATAACCGGGAAGAGAAGAGTTCTAATCTGATTGGACTTCAAATAAGGGTCTCATTCATACTGTTTTTAGATCTTAACAACTCATCCTAGATCGATTCGGTGCGGCAATATTGTGGAAATCGTGTCGGTTTCCTCCCGTACTGGTATTCCCGTGCGTACAGAAGCAAGACCGCTTCAGAATCGCGTTACCTTCGCGGCGGTGAGCTCCGGAAGCTCCACGTGTCCTGTGAGAACCTGGGCTCCCTTTTCCGAAGAGGCAGGCTCCGGTTGTGCCGCGTGTCAGGCGGGCGAGACCTCCCTCTTCCTCAGAGGTGAGCTCCGATTGCGCCACGTGTCCTGCGGGCGGGAACCTCCCCTCTCAACAGAGGCGAGCTCCGCGTGCGCCATGTGTCTGGTGGGTCGGGACCTCCCCTCTCAACATAGGTGAGCTTCACGAACGCCATGTGTCAGTTCCGGACTTCCCCTCTCTTCGGAGGTGGCTCCGGATGTGCCACGTGTCCTAACAGCATCAGACTTCCTTTTTGCTCGGAGGTGAGCTCCGAGGTCGACATGTGTTCATCAGTGTCGGACCTCCCGGAGGTAAGCTCCGGAGGTGACACGTGTCCAATGAGACCGGACCTCCCGGAGGTGAGCTCCGAGAGCGACATGTGTCTAGCAGGGCCGGATCTCTCGGAGTGAGCTCCGAGAGCGACACATGTCCAGCGTGGCTGGTCCTCTCTCTTTTCCGTGGTGAATAGCGCTGCAGCCGACACGTGTCCTTCGGGACTGGCCTCGCCCCTCTGCAGAGGCTAGCTCTGGGGGCAACACATGTCCCACGGGGTCGGACCTCTCCCCTTTTGTGGGAATGAGCCCTGAGCCTGCCACGTAGCCAGTTTAGCGGCGGACCCCTCCCCATTTGCGGAGATGAGCTCCGAACACGCCACGTGGCCAGCGAGCCGCGGGAGTTGTCTTCGGCGCTCTCTGTACATTGGAATTTGCTCTTTTTGGCTAACTTTTGATTGTTTCTCGGTTTCAACTTATTTTAAAAGTGTTTTTCTACATGAAACATGAATACATGCAGAACCCGAAAATGAGGGTGTCACAACAAAAGTGGGTGGTCGAGTCCTCATGAACTCTCCCAGTCGATTGTGAGCCGGCGGTGGTGGTGGTGGAGGTGGTGCAGGAACGGGGTTGTTGTTGTTGGCTTGCAGCTGACCCAAAGTTTTGATCATAGTTTGCATAAGCTGGTTTTTTGCATAGCCATCAACCGTTCAAGGTTGTTTTCACCAGCCCCGGGGTTAGGATTTTCAGGAACTTCAACGTGACCATCCTCTTGGGGTTCCTGGTTGCCATGAACGTTCCTCCTTTGTCGGCTGGCGTTTTCCCTCACCATCTATGGGAGAGATTTGAGTAGAATAGAAGTTAGAAGTTTAGAGTGTTTCCCCTGACTATATGCGTCAAGGTGGATGGACTATATATCAACCTATATGAGGATGTGAACACATGCCGAAGCATCTCACATCTCTCTACTATGTGTGGATATGGACAACGCTGAAACGTCCCACAACTCACACTAAGCACACAAACACAAGCAATCATCACAAAAGTTCACACCACTCCTATTCAAACTTATTCAATGGGGGTCCTATGTGGTTTGGGGTGATACCAATCTGTGATCAATCTGTGACTTCTACCTAGGCTTGCATCCTATGGTCAAGGTGGTTCTGATACCAATATGTGACTAGGCTTGCGTCCTACGGTCGATGTGGCTCTAATGCAAATCCGTGACTAGGCCTGCGTCCTATGGTCAACGTGGATCTGATACCAATCTGCGACTAGGCATGCGTCCTACAGTCAACGTGGCTCTTATACCAATCTGTGAGGCGCCCCTGTTCCGAGGAACCTCGGAACCAAGCTGATGCATATGTGTGCCCAGGATGTTCATCACACATACACATGTAATCCACAAACTGAATACAGAATATAACCACGAATAATAGGGTTTAAGTACTTCGTTACAAAGACTTGAGGTCTCATTCACAAGTCTCTAATTTATTCTAGCAGCGGAAGTCTTCTAAATGATAGCGGAAGCAAACTAAACAGCGGCAGCAGCTCCATATCCTACTCCACAGGCAAGTAGACGGTAGATCACACGCCTAGTACTCCACATGGTCTTCGAAGTACTCTTCTCCTGTTGCTGATGATGAAGTAATAATGCAAGTTTGAGTACATGACGTACACAGCAAGTGCGGGAAAATATGATATGTGACTTTTAACAAGGTACGGAACAAAAAGGCTCATTGCAGAAAGCAAAGTTTATTTCACAAACGTGATAAAAACAGCAACTATATTTAAGTGAATTTAATCCCAACATATATCCAATTAAAACATCAACATACCTCCATCATATTTCACCACCTTTCATGTCTCATCCAGCCATTTATCTTTCTAAACTTTTTCTCATGTTCATAAATACCATCTCATATTCATGACCATTTCATCTCATATTCAATTCCATCTCATAACCGAGACCAAAGCTCATTATCACGACTCAACAATCCCAATCTCATTATAAAGACTCAACAGTCCCGAAACCAAACCTTAATGACCAAACAATAACCAAACCAATGACCATCCCAATAACCATCCCATCTAGTCATGTGAGTTGGCCAGGCGCTTGTGACCGTAAGCACGGCTATCATGATAGTTTTACACTCTTAAGAGGTGGCAACACTTTACCCACAAGTTTGTGATTTCGTCACCCGTCGGCGACTGCAGAACCTCCATTATACCAGTACACAACCGTCGGTGTATGGCCAAGAGATCACAAAATAGCCTTTACAAAGAGGCTATTAGATGTATGGGCTCACTAAGGTTTCACCAGTAGGCTCAAATCACCATTCTCCCACCTACGGGCTCCCTCTTGTGCCATGCAGTTCCCAGGGCAGTCCTCTCTCGACTCCCATTCCCCGCACCTTCCACGGTCCATAACAATCTAGCAACTTACCTAATTAGTCAGCTAAGCCGCACCCATATTTGGCCTTGTGGTGGCACTGTTTTCCTGGCATGTGCTGGCATGAACCGGTCCTTAGATCTACGGCAAGTAAACCACCATCTCATGCTACCACATCCACAAACCAAGCTTGCCTAGATCTCCCCCAATTCATGTTCATTATCAACATCAAGTTCTTATTATCATTGTTCATATGAGTGCAGTAGCTAGACACATTCTATCTCGCTTCCTGTATCCCGTGGACTCAGCGAAGCAAAAAGCAAAAACGACCATACCCGACTCATAAACTTTCCCGGCGACAAGGGTGGTTAACAAAACAAGTAAACTCCTATAAAAGGGTTTCCCATCAAGTTGACTCAAGCATTCACAGTTTTCGCAAACAAAACAGTTTCCAAAACATGGGATCAATATGGTCAAGGGGCACTTGCCTTAGTCCTGTGGCTCTTGTTGCTCTTGTGTCTCGATGTCTTGGTGCTGTAGTCTTTCGTAGATAGCTCCCTGAGCTTGTCCTTATACTCATGATCACGCACATACAAGATTCACAGCAATCAATTATCATGCACAAACTTTACTTAAGATGCAAGGCTGTCGGTGCATGCTAATCCTTTGATGGTGTCTTATTTAGATCAGTTTGTACGTGTTCTTGCATGTTTTAATGGCTTTGCATGGGGTTTTATGATGAACGAGGTGTAGGGATCAAGTGTGGACGTGGTAATGATCTTGACTCAAGATCTAGATCAAACCGATCAACACGTGATCTATCCACACGAAAAAGCTTCTGTTCAAAGGGATCGAAAAAACCGCGATGATGCCGTAAGGTGGTAACGAACACCTACCTCACTTCTCCTTGGTGTCAGGGCCTTCCTCCTAGCGATGGCAGCAGCGGGGAGCTCGTCGGCGGTTCTCACCGGCGGCTGAACTCCGGCAAGGGGGTGGAACTCGGCGAGTTGGAAGCTAGGGCTTCCAAGTCGCCGACTTAGGGAGGGGAAAATAGGAGTACGTGGTTGTGGCCAGGGGTTTCGGGTTCTATTTATAAGGGTGAAAGAAGAGTCCTACTGCTATTAGATTTCAAATAAGAGTCCTATTCAAATTGTTTTGGATCTTAACAACTTATCTCCAATTGATTTGGTTGCAGTATTCAACGTAGAAATCGTGTCGGTTTCCTCAGTACTGGGTGCTCGCATACAGGGGAAAACCACTTAAGGATCTCGTCCTCCCGCAGGGATAAGCTCCGGAGGCTCCACGTGTCCAGCGGGGACCTGGCCTCCCTTTTCCGCAGAGGCGGGCTCCGGTTGTGCCGCGTGTCAGGCGGGCAGGACCTCCCCTCTCCTCAGAGGCGAGCTCCACGTGCGCCACGTGTCTTGGCGGCCGGGACCTGCCCTCTCCCTCAGAGGCGAGCTCCGCGTGCGCCACGTGTCAGTGCCGGACCTCCCCTCTCTTCGGAGGTGGGCTCCGGGTGCACCACGTGTCAGTGCCGGACCACCCCTCTCTTCAGAGGTGGGCTCCGGGTGTGCCACGTGTCCAGTAGCGCCGGTCTTCCTTTCTGCTCAGAGATGAGCTCTGAGGTTGACACGTGTCCAGCGGGGCGGACCTCTCGGAGGCGAGCTCCGAGAGCGACACGTGTCCAACAGCGTAGGACCTCCCTTCTCCTCGGAGGCAAGCTCCGAGGTTGACACGTGTCTAGCAGTGTCGGACCTCCCGGAGACGAGCTCCGAGGGTGACACGTGTCCAGTAGTGTCGGACCTTCTAGAGGCAAGCTATTAATCATCCTAAAACTTACACAAGTTGTTAGGATATTTACTTAATTCTGCTGCTATAACATTTGAGGATAATACATTAAACAATCTATCTTTTCATCGGTATAACTAGCATACTGGACTAGTCCGTAACGATACCGGACTAGTCCGGCCCCTCTTGTATTTGATGAATTTATTAAGTGTTGTAGGAAAAGTTTTCAATGCCTATTCATCCCCCACCTCTAGGCCACATTCAACTAAACCTGGCCTGCTAGGACTAGAACGAGATGGCCGACCCCCGCCTGCCAGGGCCGGGGCGAGACAATCGACCTCCGCCTGCCAGGGCCGGGATGAGACGATCGACCTCCGCCTGCCAGGGCTGGAACGAGACGGATGGCCCCCAAGGTCGGTCGGCGGCATCTGACCTCTAAAGACAGAAGGTGACGAATTACCTATGACCCCGACCATCAAGGCCGAGCAAAGAAACGACCCACACCAGAGCACGGACCGGAGGTAGGCAGAAGACTTCAATACTGACGTGAGGGAACAAAACAAGTACTTCAGGACAAAGTGGGAGGCCACGTGCGACAAGATAGGCACGACACCCACCATCATCATCATCCATCCAGTCCCACCTGACACAGGAGCACATATACAGACAGTATACATAGACCGCAGACAAGGCAGGGGCTGATGTACTCATTACCCCCTGCCCCACAGTGGCAGTCTTGGGCACCGACGCCATGTAAACTGTTGCCCCATTTATGAGGAGTCGGTGGGTAGCAAGGGGTGCCCAGGCTATAAAATGGGAAACCCAGAACCTCCTAGAGGAGAGACACGACATATATATTCGACACATAGGCTCTTCCTCACCCTAGCACATGAGGGAGCCTCACTTGTAACCCCGGTTCCAAGAACTGCATGAGCTAATACAGGGCCAACGAACACACCAACCTGGACGTAGGACACCTTGTTTGAACCAGTACAAACCTTTGTCTTTGTTAGCTAGCCATCTAGAAATAAAACATGAGGCATTCGATTACTAGTCGGTAAAAGAAACGCTGATTGTTGGCACGCTAGGTAGGGGCACCCCGCATTTTTGTTCCTCCTATAGTGGCTTTCGCGAGCTCAAGCTTCATCACTGGTGGGAATATCCGTCTCCACAGCCCAAGTTTTCCACCGCCTCATAAAGCAAGCTCGAGGCTGAAGTTGCCTTCGTGCTACGTCATGCTTCCCGTCCCAAAAGATGGGAATCCATCGTCGATGACGACGGCATCCTCCATCAGGCGAATGACACGGCCATCAACGCCACCAATGACACCCTTGAAAATGCTTCATGGGCATGGTCGATCAGGCATCGCCATCTCTTCTCCCAATCTTGGAGGACACAACCGAATGCGACTACAGCACCGACACCGGATCCAACGAGGACCATTACCCTCCCCACAAGAACAACATCGCGAGAGCCGGCAACACCTCTCCAACCGCTCCTCCCGTTGGTACCCCACTTTCGCCAACACTCACACGGCGGGAAGCACCATGTCGAAGCCATGTCGAGGAGTCGATGGCCATGCAAGAACTGGCCAAACAGCTTGAGGCGCGTCGCATCACGTTCAAGGAAGAGAAGGCATATGTAAATGCGAATAGAGCTGCATTCGAGTCCCCACATAGCTTCCACCCTGGCTTGGATGGATCATGGACGCGCAGTTGCAAAACACAAGCAAGCATCATTGTCAACGCGCACGGCCCGCCACGCTTCGAGCAACCGAGCTGGAACATGGTGTTGGTGGCTGCTATGCTGTGCAATCTTCTGTTGCCGAAAGACCCGGAGGCGTGACATACGTACCAAGACCTCCGTTTGCTGCTTGAGGGGACCATGGCCCAACACGCAAAGAGTTCACTTACTCATCGGCGAAAGATGTCCTCCCACGGTCACTCCCACGGGTGCACTGAAAGCACTGCTAAGACTCCATGAGTCCACGCACCAAGCCACGTCGTTGAAGTGTTCCAGCCCTGAACATCTCACGGGACTCCAATGCATGGGCTTGGCCGCATCAAGCCAAATACCGTCAAGGACCAGCCTAACATCGCCACCAACCACACCTCGAGAAAAGAGGCGGCCAGGCCTACTCCCAACCAGGCGATGCGGAAGATCCCTCGCATGAGAAGGGGCATAACACCGCGTCTAAAGGGCAAGAGAGAAAGGAGGGCTGGTGAACAACCACGCATCGACATCAAGCCGGGGCGGACTCGGACGCCATGGCTGAACGCCGTGAAGGTAAGAAGCCGGCCCGAACGCAGACCGGCCACTTTGAGAAGTTCCTTGGAACGCTTTCTAGATCAAACACGCCCTCAAGGATTGCGCCCTACTTAAGCGCTTTTTGGTGAAAGCGTCCAACCCCTCGACAGGGGCTAAAAGCCCATATGGGCAACTACCAAGTGAGCGGGGGAACTCGCTTTCCCCAAGATGGTTGGCTGTGTGACACCCTCAATTTTGATTTTTGCGTGCATTCATATTTTATATAAAGAAAACATTTTAGAAGAAGTGGAAACAGGAAAAGAATAAAAAAGATAGCCAAAAGAGCCAATTCCAGTTCACCGAGAAGCGCCGAAGACAATTCCCGCAGCCCGCTGGCCACGTGGCGCCTTCGGAGATCATCCCCGCAAAAAGGGGAGAGGTCTGCCGCTAACTGGCTACATGGCAGGCTCGGGGCTCGTCTCTGTGGAAGGGGGCGAGGTCTGACCCTGTGGGACACGTGTTGCCCCCAGAGCTAGCCTCTGCGGAGGAACGAGGTCAGCCCGCAGGACACGTGTTGCCTTTGGAGCTAATCTTTGCGGAAGAGAGAGGACCAGCCGCGTGGGACACGTGTCGCTCTCGGAACTCACTTCTGAGAGGTCCGATACCGCGGGACACGTGTCGCTCTCGGAACTAACCTCCGAGAGGTACGGTCCTATTGGACACGTGTCACCTCCGGAGCTCGCCTCCGGGAGGTCCGACACTTTTAGACACGTGACATCTCCGGAGCTCACCTCCGGGAGGTCCGACGCTGACAGACACGTGTCGACCTCGAAGCTCGCCTCCGATAGGAAAGGAAGTCTGGCGCTACTGGACACATGGCATTCTCGGAGCCCACCTCCGAAGAGAGGAGAGGCCCGGCAATGACACGTGGCGTACACGGAACCCACCTCCGAAGAGAGGGGAGGTCCCGACCCACTAGACACGTGGCGCACACGGAGCTCACCTCTGAGGAAGAGGGAGGTCTCGCCCGCCTGACACGTGGCACAACCGGAGCTTGTCCCTGCGGAAAAGGGGGCCCAGGTCCCCGCAGGACACGTGGAGCCTCCGGAGCTCATCACCGCGGAGGTCACGAGATCTGAAGCGGTTTCTGCTTCTGTACGCGCGGGAATACCAACACGGAAGGAAACCGACACGAATTCCACGTTGCTTACGCACCAAATCAATTGAAGATAAGTAGTTAAGATTCAAAAACAATTTAAATAGAACTCTTATTCAAATTCCAATCAGAGTAGGACTCTTCGTTTTCCTCTTATAAATAGAACCCGAAACAACCCCTTGGTCGTAACATCTTTTGTAAGCTGACAACTTAGAAGCCCTAGCCCCCAAACTCACCGAGGTAAACCCCTTTGCTGGAGTTTGACCACCGGTGAGACCGCCGACGAGCCCAGACACGATCGCCGCCGCCGGAAGAGAGCCCCGACGATCTGTTTTTCTGGAGGAAAGACCCAAAGGATGTAAGGTAGGTCTCCAAACCACCTTACGACGTCATCGCGTTTTCTTTGCATCTGTTCTTCGATCCCTTAAAACAGAAGCTTTTCCATGTGGACAGATCAGGTGTTGATTGGTTTTGTGACGAGATCATCGCCACGTCCACATTTGATCCTTACACCTCTGTTCATCGCAAAACCCATGCAAGCCATGCAAACATGCAAGAACACGTACAAACTAAACTGCACCATAGGATTAGCATGCATATGCACCATTGCATCTTGAGTAAAGTTTGTGCATAATGATTGATTGCTGTAAATCTTGTATATACGTGATCGTAAATAGAAGGACAAGCTCAGGGAGCTATCTATGACGAACCACAACAACAAGACTTCGAGATTCTAGAGCAACAGAAGCCGCAAGAACAAGGCAAGTGCCCCTTGACCATATTGATCCCATATTTTGGAAAAACTGTTTTGTTTGCGAAAAGGTGTGTGTGCTTGAGTCAACTTGATGGGAAACCCTTTCATAGGAGTTTACTAGTTCTGTTAACCACACTTGTCGCCGGGACAGTTGATGAGTCGGGTATGGTCGTTTTTACTT
This sequence comes from Neostapfia colusana, assembly GCA_030760725.1. Lineage (NCBI taxonomy): Eukaryota > Viridiplantae > Streptophyta > Magnoliopsida > Poales > Poaceae > Neostapfia > Neostapfia colusana. Next base: position 31,468,108 of record JASWHV010000009.1, on the reverse strand, counting down.
TTTGTTTCGCTGAGTCCACGGGATTATGGGAACCGATAGGATGTGTCTAGCTACTGCACTCATGAGAATATTGATAATGAGAACTTGATGTTAATGAATCGGAGGGAGATCTAGGCAAGCCTGGTTTGTGGAAGTGATAGAATGAGATGGTGGTTTACTTGCCGTAGATCTAAGGAGCGGTTCATGCGAGCACATGCCAGGAATACAGTGCCACCACTAGGCCAAGTATGGGTGCGGCTTAGCTGACTAACTAGGTAGGTTGCTAGATTATTATGGACCGTTGAAGACGCAGGGAATGGGAGTTGAGTGAGGACTGCCCTGGGAACTGCATGGCACAAGAGGGGGCCCGTGGGTGGGAGAATTGGAGATTCTAGCCTGCTGGTGAAACCTTAGTGAGTCCATACATCTAGTAGCCCCTTTGTAAAGGCTATTTTGTGATCTCTTGGCCATACACCGACGGTTGTGTACTGGTATAATGGAGGTTCTGCATTGGCCGACGGGTGACGAAATCACAAACTTGTGGGTGAAGTGGTACAAACTCTGCAGAGTCTAAAACTATCATGATAGCCGATCTTACGGTCACGAGCGCCTGGACAACCCACATGATTAGATGGGATGGTTATTGGGATGGTATTTGGTTTGGTTATTGGTTTGGTGATGGTTTGGTCTTTGGTTTTGGTTTTCGGGACTGTTGAGTCCGGATAATGATATTGGTTGCATGACTGTTGAGTCATGGCAACGAGCATTGGTCTTAGTATGAGACGGAATTGAATATGAGATGAGATGGTAGTGAATACGAGATGGTATTCATGAGCATGAGGAAAGTTGAGAAAGATAAATATTCGGATGAGAAATGAAAAGTGGTGAATCATGATGGAGGTATGTTGATGTTTAAATACATGTTGGGATTACATTCATTTAAAGCTAGTTGCTGTTTTTATCCAGTTTTGTGAAATAAACTTTGCTTTCTGCAATGAGCCTTTTATACCTACCTTGTTGTAAGCTACATATCATATTTTCCCGCACTTGCTGAGTACATCATGTACTCAAACTTGCATTATTACTTCATCATCAGCAACAGGAGAGGAGTACTATGTAGACCACATGGAGTATTAGGCGTGTAATCTGCCGTCAACCTTGCCTGTGGAGTAGAGATGGAGCCGCTGCTGCTGCTTAGATTGTTTCCGCAATAGTTTAGAAGACTTCCGCTACTAGAATAAGACTCCTGCTGCTAAGATAAGACTTCCGCTGCTAGAATAAAGACTTCCGCTGCTAGAATAAGACTTCTGCTGCTAGAGTGAGTTTGAGACTTGTAAAATCCCCAAAAGTGGCAGCAAGAAAATTCAGCTCATGTACACTTTTGAAAAATGAGGGGAATTAAAAACTTTGAATTATAATGGTGTAAGTTCAAAGTGAGGGTTTAGACTTCCCAAAACTTCCAAACATGGAGATCTAAATGCACAGCTTGGATCTTCATACATCAAATATTCAACCTTCCAAATGTCAGCTCATTTGGAGGAGTTTTAGTATTTGTTTGGAATTAAAAGGAGAAGCCCTCTAATCTGAATTTCAAATTCAGTTTCAAAATTCAATTTCCTCAAATTGCAAATTTGGGTCCCCCAAGGTGTTCTCCATATTTGAATTAGAAGCCATGCCAAAAAAATGAGAAATTTTGGAGTAGGTTTGCTATTTAAGTCTAGGGTGACACCAAAAACCCTTATAAAATTCAAATTTGAAATTTGAACTTGAACCAAACTTGATCAAATGCAGCATGAAAGCAAAATTCGGATTCTCCATATTTAATTTGGCTTCCCTGCAAATATATAGAATTTTGGACAAAAGTGGGTAGCAGAAATAAAAGAGCAGAAATATTAAGAGGGGAGAAGAGAAGATGACATGTGGGGCCAGCTGATCAGTGTCCACCGAGCCGAAGTCGGTTGTTCCCGGTTCCCTCCGCAGCCGCCATGGCGATGCCGAGCACCATGGCGACGCCTTGGCTTGGCGCCGAAGTCACCGAACCGCTGGCGCGGTCGCAGCTAAGCCAAGAAGCACAGCTGTTCGTGCGTATCCGCTCCTTCAGAGAAGAAAACGCGCACGCTTCCTCTATTTCTCTCCCGAACACGAACTCGCCGTTTCCTCTGCTCTCGCTGCGCTAGCCCGGGTCCTCTTCGGTCGAACAAGGTCGCCGGCGGTGCGGGGTGCCACTGTCCGGGCTAGGGGTAGCTGCGGTTCCTCTCCAGCTGCGATTGCCGACCGGTTGCTCCGAGCTACCGAAAGAACTGCCGCCCGTCTACTCCGGAATTCATAACCAAGGTGAAACCATAGCCTAATTACTTTGGCCCGATGCTTCTACACGACCTAGCGCAGCTCCTCAACGAAGAACTGTCGGAAACCGTAGAGAAATGAAGCTGTAAGCTGAGTTTTTCCAGCCGCCGACGCACAACCCTAGCTGCACCGTCGAGTTATACCTTGCACAGGTTTTCACCCATCTTTGTATGCAAAAACGTGCTCCTCACATCACCCTGGTGCTTGCGGTGCTCTCCCCAACCGGAATACTCGCCTGTCATGCGAGAACGACGGCCCCAGGGTGGAGGTTGCCGCTGCCGCCGTCGGGGAGGTATTCCCGGTCATTTAGCGCTGCCACTGAGCTTACCAGCGAGTTCCTCGTCGGGTGTTGGGCACAGGCGGCGAGATTTAGGCCGTCTAGGGCACTGGGTAACCATTCCGGTGAGGTACCCCGCCGCTCCGGCGAGGGGGCCGCCCGGGCGCGAGGAAGAAGACGATGGGGGTCTGCCCCACCTCTCAGTGGCACGGGTTAGGCGCAGGATCAGGGTGCGGCTCAGGATCTGTTGTGGCTGTGCGGGTTAACTCCGTAGCCCCCGGTGTTGCCGCAGTTCCACTGGTCCGGTTTAAAACAGTGGGCCCAGTCACAATTATTTGAAGTTTCTGTTAGGGAAATAATTCCAGGAATTAGTTGATCTTTACAAGCCCATAGCTTTGGGTAGAAAGCTCCAAAATTAGTGAGACAAATTTTATTGGAATCCTCATGAGGAGTAAGTAACAGAGGAACAAATTGCTTGCTATGAAAATTCCCAGGAATTTCTGTAGAATTGTTTTTAATAAATCCTTTGAAGATTTATTTCGGGAGCAATTCTTTATGAAATATTCCCAAATTTGGACAGCAAATCCTTTCGATAGTTGCTGATCTCCAGTAAAAATTTGAGCTTCATGGGATGTAAGGGCCTCAGTTTTTGACACATATTTGAAGTGTTCATCACCATACACACACACCTCATTTGAGGAAACTTGATGAACACCAATGAAGAGCAAGTAACCACCATCAACATGCTCATTAGAGAACGAACTCACATATTGCAAAAGTGGCATTTTCCACATGTGATATAGGTGGGCTGGGCATATGAAAACTCCTACACATTGCTAGGGATGCCCATGCCAAGTTTCACCCAAATTCAAAACCTTTTTGAGGTCATTTTGGGTATAGCTAGAAGGAGGGCAGTTTGAAAGCATATTCAAATTCAAACTGTTTTTATCCCATGAATTCAAAAGTGGGAGGCATATTCTTATTCAGCATATTTTGTGAGCTCACCCACCAATTTTCACTTCATTTGGAGTTGATCTTGACATGAGCTAAGTGGGGCAAATTCAAACTTTATTTGAATTTCAAACTGAACATGGGATGAAATTCATTCAAACCAAACCCAATTTGAATTCTAACCAATTCAAATGGCTCATGGGTGAATAATTTGAATCACCATGGGTATTTTGGGGCTCACTGTTTACAACAGTGATTAGGAGTAAATTTCAGAGGTTAAAATTGGAAGTGGGACCCACATGTCAGCCACTACTCCAAATCAAACCGACTGAAAACCCAGCTCGGGTTCTTGCGCCGGACTGAGCAGCTGCCATGGCGAAGAGGCGACCGGGACACCACCTGCTTGCCGCCCCGACGTGCTGAACAGCCTCACAGCCCCCTTATCTACGCCGTTGCCCTGATCGGAGTGATCACCGCACACTCTGCTGCTTCCTCGCATCAGAAACGCGCCATCGCTGCCGATCACTCGGAGCTGATCAGGGAAGCTTGATCACCGCCTCTCCGTCCCCTCCAGAGCCACGGCAAGGTACTAGAAACCTTCCTCCGTCTTCCCCGCTGCTAGAATTCAGCTGAAACCGGTCGATCTCGGCTATACCGAGAGTTCAATCCGGTGACCTAACGCCGCCGCACTTCGGGCTCCCGTGGACAGCCCAACCGGGGCGTTGCCACGCCCGAGCCAAGGCACCCTTGGAAGCGCTGGTGACCGGTGCTGCTCACCCCCGAGCCACAGCCCGAGTGTTTGCTCACCGGCGGCGAATTTCCAGTTTTCCCCTTTCGATGTGCAGAACGACCTTCGGGTGTGGTTCCGTCAAATTCGTACTCTAGAAAGGATTAGAGGACCTCAATCCGCTCTCACACAAACTAGACACGGTAACGCACAAGTTGCCTTCACAACCTTTGGCCGGAGTACCTCTGTACCCGGCGTAATTCGAAGTTTACCGACGGCGGAACAAACGGGAGGCATCGGGCGCACGGTGAGGACCTACTTCGGGCCTCCCCCGAGCTGCCTCAAGCTCGTGTCGACCTTCCCTGAGGTCCACTGATGCTTCCCGACCGGTTGCTCGAGTAGTTGAGGTGCTAGGGAAGTAAGCCGACACGGCCGAAGCCTTTTCGAGGCGGCGCTCGTCGCCGACCATGTGGCGGCCATTTTCATGGCGAGCTGACCCAAGAATCCTGTTCCCCGAGTGGAAATAGGCAGAGGCGGCAAAGATCGTGAAGTTTGGAGCTCCAAAGAAGCTGCCGGCGAGCTCTCCTGCGAGGTCCCTCGGCGGCAGAGCGCGGGCGGCGGGAGGTTGACGAAGGGGATGGACCCCAGCTGTCAGCGGCAGATATTTTAAATCGGGATCGGGCTGCAGCCGGGATCAGGTGTGCTGGCGCGTAAAAACCTTCTGGGCCGCGGTGTGCTGTCGCCTCGGCGCTCAACACGTGTCCCCGTGGGCCCCGGCAGATTTAAACTTTTCCCCCGATTTTCAGATTCCATTCAAACTTCAAATCCTCATAACTTTGGCTAGGAAGCTCCAAATCGAGTGAACCAAATTTTGTTGGATTCAGCTCTCTGAGCACTTTCCAGAAAATCAAGTTTCACTTCATGAAAACCCTTATTTCTCCAGAATTAATTCCTCAAACTTTAAACTGTTTGGAATTTTAACTGGAGAATCCTTTGGAGGAAAATCCTGAAATTTTGCTGGAAAGTTCACCAAAATATCCCTGAACTACCATAAAAATTTCATATCCATTTGAGCTCATTTAATCCACCTAATGGTGTGATTAGTGAAACTGTTCCAAAGAAAATAGAAAATGTTCAGAAACATTTTCAGAATTTTCTCTGAAATTGTTTAGCTCATATCTTTAGTTAGGAGCCTTCAAATTAAGTGAGACCAACTCCATTAGAGCCCTCTGAAAATCTAGTTTTCAGAAAGTCATAGTTTGTTTCATGAAAATCCCTAGAACACCCTAAGAGTGCCAATTAAGATCAAGTACAAAATTAATTGTGGAGGGCTCAAATGAGCTTTGCTGCAACTAAAACTTGACCAAGTCTCTTTTTAGCTTGTAACCAAGCCACAGTAAAAGTTTCACAATCATTGGGTCTATCTAGTGAGAGTTATAGACTTCACAACTTCAAACTTAATACAAATGCATTTAAATTGATACATATACTTGTATATCATGTAGTCGCTAAGATCGAGGAGGAACCCGAAGTCCTAGACTTCGTTACTCCGGGGGAGCAGCTAGCCTACGACCAAGAGCAGCAAGGCAAGCTCCGGTTTGCATTAACCTTTTTACAAGTTTTTATTGTTTCGAGCACATACTTGATTACTTTATTCTTTGCATTAGAGTCTTGTTTGGAAACCCAACTGCATAGCCAAGAAAACCATGGGTTGGGTTTAGGATTGCAAACCCCGTTAGCTACTGCAAAGCTAAGTTAGAGTAGGATTCGGTACAAGTCAAGTAGTTGGAACTACTCGCGAGCATAGGCTAGAGGCACTCGACTCGGGTAGAGATAGCACATGATACACATGGCAAGAAAAATGAGACCGAGCGGAGAGTAAGGGCAGCAGGACTTTGGGGCCTGTGTGCTATAGCTCCGCTTGTGTCGATTGAGGACCGAGCCGTGTGCGGGCCTGTTGAACAAGCTATAACAGTACCGAAGACCTACCGGCTATATGGGAACCGGGAAACCGATGTAACTCGGGTAGCTGGGTATTGAGGCATTGCCCGTCATTCAGAGGGTAGGTTGAGAGCTCGAGGTGTAAATCGGCTGGTGGCACTGAGATGCACGTGCAGAGACCTCTTGCTCGGGACGATGGGACCGGTTCAATATTTGGCAGACGGGCGAAAGGTGGTTGCGTACGGCGTCCGTGATGGTTGTTGTAGGCAACATCGAGTACGGGCGTACGTGACGGGTTATTCGGGTAACCCTGCAGGTGTAAATCTATTATAATCGCCGTCCCTCGCGGTCAGTGAGTACCACTTGTTCACTGTACCATGACGTAGAAAGAACCGGCTAGTTGCATGTTAAAATGTTGCTGATTGAAAGATGGACTTGATTGCTAATGATTTGCTGTAGTTTAGAGCTAACTAAAGTTCTTTTCAACTTTGGGCAAAGTACATGAGAGAAATGTGTTTCTTGTTTGATTGCGGCTCTCTCATGTGCCTTAGCGTAAGGTTCTCCACAACCTGCTGCTAAAACTTGAAAGTAAGGTTCCACTAAATAGGCGAGTCCTTTGCAAATGATTTTACCTCATGTACCCATCATCCCTCATGTAGAAATTTCATGTTTAGGTGTGACGGGTCAGACTTGCTGAGCCTTCGTGCTCACTGCTTGTGTTTGAAGCTTTTGCAGGGTTCTATGAGGAAGGGACTCCCGAAGAGGAGACGGAACCCCAGGAGGGGAACTCCATCGAGTGGGAGTCGTGCACGCCGTAGAGTTAGTGTGTGTGTGTGCTAGCAAGGACACGTTCAAGGGCTGAACGTGGACTTGATGCGTAGTCTACGCCCGTGAGTGTAGACTGGACTTATTTTGATGTACAAATGTTCATAAACCACTTTATGTAATAAAAGTTTTGCTTCCGCTTTGTACCTTTGATGTGTGTTATACGGTGCTGTGCAATGCAGTACCCCTCAGCGTGATCCTCGCTCGACAACACCGTGGGGTCGTGTCATGGGAGTTCATTTTCTAGGCTAAATTGCCTTCCAAAGTTCAGTCTTTATTTGGAAATTCAAATTTAAACAGAAACTTTTGCAGAACTCCTATCCAACTTTAAAAATTCATTTCTCTCTGTTGGTAGCTCCAAAAATGGTGAAACAAATTTTGTTAGAACCATGGAGACTTACCCTAATCAGATCTTCCACTTTTATCTATGTCAAAGCTCCTGAATTGGGCTCAAAAATTCAGAGAAGCATTGTACTTGTAGAAATTTTAAAGACTACATTGTGCAATGACATGTCTCCAAATTTTCCTCAGATCATCCTTAGGGAGTCTAGTATCCACTGTAAAAATCCCAAAGCCAACTAAGGATTCTAAATAACAGTAGCTATGAATAGAAGTTTACTTCTTATAAATCCTTAATGCTTACACATATATTTTGTTACATCTCATATAGTGACCGAATGTAAGGGCCTCAGTTTTTGACACATATTTGAAGTGTTCATCACCACACCACACACCTCATTTGAGGAAAGTTGATGAACACAAATGAAGAGTAAGTAACCACCATCAACATGCTCATTAGAGAACAAACTCACATATTGCAAAAGTGGTATTTCCCACATGTGATATAGGTGGGCTGGACATATGAAAACTCCTACACATTGCTAAGGATGTCCATGCCAAGTTTCACCCAAATTCAAAACCTTTTTAAGGTCATTTTGGGTATAGTTAGAAAGAGGGCAGTTTGAAACCATATTCAAATTCAAACTGTTTTTATCCCATGAATTTAAAAGTGGGAGGCATATTCTTATTCAGCACATTTTTGTGAGCTCACACACCAATTTTCACTCCATTTGGAGTTGATCTTGACATGAGCTAAGTGGGACAAATTCAAACTTTATTTGAATTCAAAACTGAACTTGTGCTGAAATTCATTCAAACCAAACCCAATTTGAATTCTACTCAATTCAAATGGCTCATGGGTGAATAATTTGAATCACCAGGGGTATTTTGGGCTCACTGTTTACAACAGTGATTAGGAGTAAATTTCAGAGGTTAAAACCCCGGGTGGGACCCACATGCCATAGAGAGAAGGAGGAGAAACTTGCACCCAAAGTCGGAGTCTTGGTGGGAACTTCCACCGAGCAGCTGCCGACTCCACGCTCGGGAGCAGCTGCGCTCGCCACCGAGGAGCAGCAGCGCCACCAGCTGCTTCCCGCGCACACACGAGAGCCCAAGGGCGGTTCCAGGGCCCTCTTAAGGCGCTCCACGGGGGCAGGCACCGATCATTTTCTCCTCTCCCGCGATCACCGAGCCACCAACCTGCTGCCTCTCTGCTCGATCGGAGAACCGCGAAACCAGCTCGCCTTCTCCCTCCCTGAGCTGCTAGACGGCCACCTGAGATCGCACTCCACCTCCCCAACGCCAGAAACCCCGAGCTCCGACCTCCTTTGCCCGAAAACGATCGCCACCGCGGCGACCTAGCCTCAGCCGAGAGTCAGGCGCCCGTGGACAGCGGTCCACAGGCGTTTTCACGGTCCAGAAAGAGAGGCAACAGGAGCGCGCGATCACCGTGCTGCTCTCCTCCATGTTTGGAAGCAAACCGTGAAGAATCCACAGAGAATTTCCAGTTTTTGCTCCGGCGACCGTAAACCGAGCTTCTGGTACGGATTCTTCAAATTCTCGCTCTATGATCTTTCGGTGGTTATCCAATATTGCACATAGACGCTGGACTAGCTGGCGATCAAGTTCTTTTCTGCATCCATGGCGTGAAACTGTCTAGGAGTGATGAATTTCGAGCTTGATCAAGGGCGGTCATGGCGGGCACGATCGGTCACACGGTGCATACCGACTTGCCGCGATCCCTGAACCCTTTTGACACCTTGTCGAGCTTCCTAGAGGTACACTGATGCTGTAGGACCGTTTGTTCGAGGTGTTGGAGGGTTAGAACCCACGGTCGACGGCGCCGAACCTCAACCGAGGCCGCGGCACGTCGCCGAGCTATTTCCGGTCACCCTAGCCCGACCTGACACCACCGACGTGTTCCTCGACGTCGACAACCCCCTGGTGGCGAGTTTCAGACAATGGGAGGTCCGGCAGCGGTGAGCCGGCGAGCTCCAGGTCTGCTCCGGCGAGGTCGGCGGCGCGGGCGCGAGAGAGCGGCGGGAGGAAGACGAAGCCGACTAGCCCACATGTCAGCGGCTGAAGAAGTTAAATCGGGATCGGGTGTGGCTGTGCTGGCGCGCAAATACCCTGTGGGCCTCAGTGTGCCGGACACCTCCTCGCTCAACACGTGTCCCCGCGGGCCCCCGAGAGTTTAAACTTTTTCCCCGATTTTCAGAATTCTTCCAAACTTCAAATCCTCATAACTTTGGCTAGAAAGCTCCAAATCAAGTGAACCAAATTTTGTTAGTTTCAGCTCTCTGAGCACTTTCCAGCAAATCAAGTTTCACTTCATGAAAATCCTTAATTCTCCAGGATTAATTCCTCAATGTTTAAAATGTTTGGAATTTTAACTGGAGAATCCTTTGGAGGAAAATCCTGAAATTTTTCTGGGATGTTCACCAAAATATCCCTGAACTGCCATAAAAATTTCAGACCAATTTGAGCTTATTTGATCCACCTAATGGTGTGATTAGTGAAACTGTTCCAGAGAAAATAGAAAATGTTCAGAAACATTTTCAGAATTTTCTCTGAAATTGTTTAGCTCATATCTGTAGTTAGGAACCTTCAAATTTAGTGAGACCAACTCCATTATAACCCTCTGAAAATTTAGTTTTCAGAAAGTCATAGTTTGTTCATGAAAATCCTTAGAACACCCTAAAAGCCTTCAATTAAGGTCAAGTACATGATTAATTGTGGAGGGCTCAAATGAGCTTTGCTGCAACTAAAACTTGACCAAGTCTCTGTTTAGGTTGTAACCAAGCCACAGTAAAAATTTCAGTCATTGGGCTTGTCTAATAAGAGTTATAGACTTCACAAGTTAAAAGTTAATACAACTGCATTTAAATTAATTCATGTATTGCTTCTATCATGTAGTCGCTAAGGTCGAGGAGGAACCTGAAGTCCTAGACTTTGTTACTCCGGAGGAGCAGCTAGCCTACGACCAAGAGCAGCAAGGCAAGCTCCGGTTTGCATTAACCTTTTACAAATTTTTATTGTTTTGAGCACATACGTGATTACTTTATTCTTTGCATTAGAGTCTTGTTTGGAAACCCAACTGCATAGCCAAGAAAACCATGGGTTGGGTTTAGGATTGCAAACCCCGTTAGCTACTGCAATGATAAGATAGAGTAGGATTCGGTACAAGTCGAGTAGTTGGAACTAATCACGAGAATAGGCTAGAGGCACATCGCTCGGGTAGTGATAGCACATGAAACACATGGCAAGAAAATGAGACCAAGCAGAGAGTAAGGGCAGCAGGACTTTGGGGCCTGTGTGCTGTAGCTCCGCTTGTGTCAATTGAGGACCGAGCCGTGTGCGGGCCTGTTGAACAAGCTAGAACAGTACCGAAGACCTACCGGCTATATGGGAACCGGGAAACCGATGTAACTCGGGTAGCTGGGTGTTGAGGCATAGCTGGTCGTTCAGAGGGTAGGTTGAGAGCTCGAGGTGTAAATCGGCTGGCGGCACTGAGATGCGCCTGCAGAGACCTCTTGCTCGGGACGATTGGACCGGTTCAACATTTGGCTAACGGGTGAAAGGTAGTTGCGTACGGCGTCCGTGATGGTTGTTGTAGGCAACATCGAGTACGGGCGTACGTGACAGGTTATTCGGGTAACCCTGCAGGTGTAAATCGATTATAATCGCCGTCCCTCGCGGTCAGTGAGTACCACTTGTTCACTGTACCGTGACGTAGAAAGAACAGGCTAGTTACATGTTAAAATGTGGCTGATTGAAAGATGAACTCTGATTGCTAATGATTTTCTGTAGTTTAGAGCTAACTAAAGTTCTTTTCAACTTTGGGCAAAGTACATGAGAGAAATGCGTTTCTTGTTTGATTGTGGCTCTTTCATGTGCCTTAGCGTAAGGTTCTCCACAACCTGCTGCTAAAACTTGAAAGTAAGGTTCTACTAATTAGGCGAGTCCTTGCAAATGATTTTTACCTCATGTAACCCATCACCCCTCATGTAGAAGTTCCATGTTTAGGTGAGACGGGTCAGACTTGCTGAGCCTTCGTGCTCACTGCTTGTGTTTGAAGCTTTTGCAGGATTCTATGAGGAAGGGACTCCCGAAGAGGAGACGGAACCCCAGGAGGGGAACCCCATCGAGTGGGAGTCGTGCACGCCGCAGAGTTAGTGTGCGTGTGTGCTAGCAAGGACACGTTCAAGGGCTGAACGTGGACTTGATGTGTAGTCTACGCCCGTGAGTGTAGACTGGAACTATTTTGATGTAAACATGTTCATAAACTCGTTTATGTAATAAAAATTTCGCTTCCGCTTGTACCTTTGACGTGTGTTATACAGTGCTATGCAACGCAGCACCCCTCAGCGTGATCCTGGCTCGACAAGACCGTTGGGGTCGTGTCAGCGTTGGTATCAGAGCTCGCTTGAGGTTTAACGCACTAAAAAGGTCATCTTTTTCAAAAATCCAGTGAGGAACGAGTTAGTAGCCCGTATAAGGATGTTATTAGCATATAGAAAGTGGCATACTAACCTATCTGTCTATGTCGGAAAATTGTGTATCTCGGGACGTTTATGTCTTGGGGGGTACACGTAAGCGCTGTCCACCAGTGCGCACAAGCTGAAGGGTGGAGCCCCATGGGTGGCAGGTAACCCGACCCGCTTTGATATCCTCTACGACTCTTCATGTCGTTTGGGGTATTCGAGCAACGTCTGTCCCTGGCGTGCGTGGTGCAACTTGGGAGATCCCGTCACGTGGTCTGAAACCTGAACACGTAACTCAAGGCGTGTTTGGCTTGAGAACATCCGGGCGAGTGATGACGGCCGGGTGTACGAACTGTATGGATTCCGAACTCGGTGTGCAGCCGAGTCTGACGATTGTTTGAGTTTCTGCAGGTAGTCTGACCACGGAACGGTAGACGTGTAGCATCCGTGTGCGAGTGACGTTTAGTGCCACTGAATTAACGAAGCCGGCTAAGTCCGGTATAGGTTTTCTTTGTGAGGACGTAGTACCGACATGCTCTGGTGACGCATCGACGTCACACCCAACTAAATGAACAACTTCATTATAAAAACTTGAAGGTTTTGATCCAAAGCAGTAAAACTTTGCTGTAACCTCTTCCCTTAATCAGGATATTCAAAGTAAACAAGTTTTCAACTTATAGGTTGTTAAGGACAGAACACTCTGTTTTCAGCTGAGTCAAGGCTGAAGTTAATCAGAGGTTAGAGGTCGAGTTCTTTCGAGGTTGGGGTCATATGATACATTTCTGGAAATATTTGGAAAAGCTTTACAACTTTTCTGTTGAGGTCCAGAGGTGTTTCATCCCTTCACCTATCGAAAAATGCAGTAGAGTTGAAACTGTCCAGGAAACAGGACAGAGCAAAGACTCTCTGTAAACTCTCTGTAAATTAAGCATAACTTCCTGCTTAAAAATCCAAAAATAGAAAATGAGGTAGTTCTGGAAAGCTTATGAGATGGGTTACAACTCTGTAACAGAAAGTTTTGTCGGATTAGGAACAGAATTAACTGGAATTCTTGGATTAAATCAGTACCTAAAGCAGGGAGGTGCTGTCCAGATTTCTCCAGAAATTCTGTTAACTTTGGCATCTCATAACTTTTGAACCAGGACAGATCTTAGGCCAAGCAAATAATTTCTGGAAACCTATTGAAGTTAGCTTTAACTTTGATGTTGAGCTCCAGAATTGGTTTTGCTTTCAACATGGCCTAAATCAGGTTGAAATTGAAACTGGTCAGGGCTGTCATGGGAACAGCAGATCAGCAGTCAAATTTGTTTAAAATTTGACCTATGTTTCCAAGTTTCATGGGTTCAATGACATGTCTTATGTTATAACTCAGTGGTTTACTGTTTAAATAAATATTTGACATTTATCAAATACATTTTTACAGATGACAGCAGACAAACAGTTGGAGAACGGGTGGGTGGTATCCCACTGTTCTCACCGTAGCGGCTATCCGGAAGCATTGAGGCGTATGCTTCAATATTTCGGGTACAACCAGATGCCGCAGTACTTCGCCAAGGAAGAAGGCGAAGAGGGGAACAAGACATGGACAATCCATGTTGAAGTCCCTGCAGGACCTACACCACCCGGTTGGGTGCCGTTCACCGTCACGGTGAGAGGAAGACAACCGGAAGGGATGTGGCAAGTGGCAGCCCGTGACACCATGTCACGTTTCTGTCAATTGCACGTGCAGGCTATGGAGGGCACTCCATACGCGCTTGTTCCGGTGGAGGGACGGGCTCAGCATGTGTGGGAAGAGAGGTACCTGGAGGCAACGGACCCGAGTTGCCCAAGGTACAACCTCGCGGAGGCAAATCTCAGTCTCCAGATGAGGGCGGAAAACGCCGTGATGGACAGCCAAGCTGTTCATATGGAGCATCTCGCCACAAAGCTCAAGGAGAGCACGAGCCGTGGAGACCATTTCAAGAGTGCTCACAGCGCACTCCGTAATGTGCTCCTTCCGACGATCAAGCGACTGAATGAACAACACAATCAGTTGCATTGTCTGAAGAAGGCAAAGAAGAAGAGCCGTGTCGACATCGCGGTGTTGCAAGAACTGGTACAGAATCTGACCCAGCAGAAAGAGGAACTTACTCAAGAGCGGGATGACGCTATTGAGGAAGGGAAAGGCTGGGAAGAAGACTACAACCAAGCCATGGACGAGGTGCATGCATTGCAGGACCTCGTACCTCCGGTGTTAGGCGTACCGGTGGTCTTGGGCCTTCCAGCAATGGGAGAACCCGGAATGGAAGAAGAGGTGGTAGATCCGGAGCCACCAGCAGAGGTACCGGAGGAGGACAAACCGCAGGAGGTCGAGTTCTACTCCGAGTAGGGGGTTACAGTTGCCATGTAGGGCAGCTAGGGTAGTGTAGCCCAAATTTTGTAATCGGTGACATGTCGTGTAGACAGTAGCGTATGTATAGGTAGTGACGACATGAGCACGACTTCTCGGAGACCCGAGAATAATGTATCTTGTATAAAGTTTATGCTTTATCAATATATGTGAATGTTGTGCAAATTATTCATGTGTCACTTCAATACCTACTGTTGCATATGGATATTTTTAAGTAAAACATGTGCTAATTGCTGTTGTTTTGAATTTCAGAATGACGCGTACTCGTGCCAACCCGGACGTTGGGGGTACTAGTCAAGGGGCAGAGACCTCCCAACAGCCTCCCGAGGACTCCTCGGGACAGCAACAGCAAACACCGCCACCGCGACTGCCAACGGTTACACTGGCCGACATCATCGCGGCAATGGCGGGTTCACATCAGCAGCACATGGAGTTGCTGCAAACGCTTATCGCCAATACATCTCGCCCAGAGAGACGTCAAGACAGTGAGGAGCGTCAACAGAGCTCCTACTCCGACTTCCTGGCAACTCATCCCCCGGTATTCTCAAGGGCAGATGAACCTCTTGATGCGGACAACTGGCTCCACGCCATAGAGATGAAGTTCGGTCTGCTCCAGACAAGTGAGCAGCGCAAGACTCAGTTCGCGGTCCAGCAGCTCCAAGGATCCGCAAGCGCGTGGTGGGCCAACTTCTGTGCTTCACAGCCCACCGACCGAGTGATGACCTGGACGGAGTTCCGGACGGCCTTCAGGGCCTATCATATACCGCCAGGTCTGATGAAAAGAAAGACGCAGGAGTTCTTACACCTGCAGCAAGGGAGCCGGAACACGCTGGAATACTCCAGGGCGTTCAACGATCTCGCGCTCTACGCGTCGTATCACGCAGATACCGACGAGAAGCGGCGGGACCACTTTTACCAGGGGCTTAACCCGCTCCTGAAGGACAAGTTGGCGATGTTCAATCGCGGCAGCCTCAACGACATCATTGATGCTGCGATTGTTCAGGAGGACTCCGGCAAGGAGTTAGCGGCGGCGGAGAGAAAGCGAAGCACGCCGCAGAGCAGCGGAGAAGGAGGCGGTCCTTCTCAGAAGTTTCGGATGGTGAATCGCCCACCATCAGGTCCACGCTGGCAGCCACCACAGCGGTCGATGCCGTTCCGCAGTCGGCCGTACTCTTCACCGGCATTCAGGCCGGCACTGCCAGTACCACCTCCGCAACAACAGCAGCAGCGGGCGATGCCGCGTGCGTATGCACCTCAGAAGCGCATGCCGAGCTTTCGTCCCCCGAGTACTACACCAGCAGCGGCCACATGTTACAAGTGTGGTCGTCCAGGACACTTCGCGAGCAGTTGCTCAGAGAGGCAAGGCGGCGGAGTTGCACCGCAGTTTCCGGGGAGGAATCAACCCCGGAACCCTACTAATGCGCGGCGGGCAAACCCTAGGCCCGGTACCATCCACCAGCTTGCCATAGAGGACGTGCCGGAGGGCGAGCCAATCCTTGCGGGTATGTTCCAACTCCACCAGCATCCCGCTATAGTACTATTTAATTCAGGCGCCACGCATAGCTTCATTAGCCAAGCTTTCATTGATAAATATAGCTTGCAAATACTACCCACCGATAGTCCTTATGTGATCTATTCACCGGGTGGGAAAATTTCAGCAAGCATGATGGTCCCAAAAGCGCCACTGTGCTTAGAGGGTAGAGTCTACCCTACGTCTCTCATAATCTTAGAGGCACAAAAGGTCGATGTCATCTTAGGGATGTCGTGGTTAACCCGCCACGGCGCTGTTTTAGACACCGTCCTTCAAGTTGTGCACTTGAACTCAGAAGTGCACGAGTCTCACTCATTATTTCTGGACAGTCCAGAAATAAAACTTCCAAGTGTCTATCAAGCCACAACCATCAGATTGGAAGATATTCCAGTGGTCCGAGAGTTCCCTGACGTATTCCCGGAGGAATTGCTGGGGATGCCGCCCGATAGAGAGGTGGAGTTCAAGATTGAACTTGCACCGGGGACCATGCCAATATCCCGAAGGCCGTACAAGATGGCGCCCAAGGAGTTGGCTGAACTGAAGACTCAGCTCACGGACCTTCTGGAAAAGGGTTTTATTAGGCCGAGCTCCTTGCCATGGGGCTGTTCGGCATTATTTATCAAGAAGAAGGATGGGACGTTACGGCTTTGCGTGGACTATCGTCCATTAAATGCCGTAACCATCAAGAACAAGTACCCGTTGCCACGGATCGACATGTTGTTTGATCAGTTGGTCGAAGCAAAGATCTTTTCCAAGATGGATTTAAGATCCGGGTACCATCAGATTAAGATAAGGGCTGAGGACATTCCAAAGACAGCTTTCTCAACAAGGTACGGACTTTATGAGTAGCTGGTCATGTCCTTCGGCCTCACCAATGCTCCAGCTCACTTCATGTACTTAATGAATTCGGTATTCATGCCGGAGCTGGACAAGTTTGTCGTGGTCTTCATCGACGATATCCTGGTATATTCCAAGTCAGAAGAAGATCACAAGAAGCATCTGCGTATAGTCTTGCAACGGCTGCGGGATCACAAGCTATACGCGAAATTCAGCAAATGCGAGTTCTGGATATCGCAAGTGCCTTTTCTCGGGCATATCATCTCAGCGGAGGGTATCGCTGTAGACCCGAGCAAGATCACTCAAGTGCTGAATTGGAAATTCCCGAGAACTGTTCACGAGGTACAGAGTTTCCTCGGACTCGCGGGATATTATCGGAGGTTCATTCCAAACTTCTCGAAGATTGCCAAGCCAATGACAGAGCTGCTGAAGAAGGCTACCAAATATGTTTGGAGTCCAGCATGTGAAGCAGCATTCAAGGCTTTAGCCAAGCACCTGACATCAGCACCGGTTTTGGCGCAGCCAGACACAACAAAGCCGTTCGATGTGTACTGCGATGCATCCGGCATTGGGCTCGGATGTGTGCTGATGCAAGACCGAAGAGTGGTCGCGTATGGATCACGGCAGCTCAGAAACCATGAGCAGAATTATCCAACCCACGATTTGGAGCTCGCTGCCATGGTACTTGCACTGAAGATGTGGAGGCACTACCTACTCGGTAACCTCGTACATTTGTATACCGACCACAAAAGCCTCAAGTACATATTCACTCAGAAGGAGTTGAACATGAGGCAGCGAAGATGGTTAGAATTGATAAAGGATTACGAAATAGAGATTCATTATCATCCGGGCAAGGCAATCGTAGTGGCAGATGCGCTGAGCCGCAAGTCACATGTTAATAATCTGACCATCACACCGTTGGAAGAGAGCGAACCACCACTACATGTGATTCCACACGGGGCTCTCTACAACTTAGCTTTGATCCCCACCATCCGTCAAGAGATAGCGGCAGCCCAGAAGAATGACAAGGGCATGTCACATTTGCGGAGACGTGTTGACAGTGGGGAGTTGAAATGTTTCCAGAAGGACGGAGACGGCGTCCTATGGTTCAAGGACCGGATCGTCGTACCCCGTAACCCGGAATTACGGAAGAAAAATTTTGATGAGGCTCACTTATCAAAATTTTCTATTCACCCCGGCAGCAACAAGATGTATCAAGAACTCAGAAGCAAGTTTTGGTGGACACGGATGAAGCGTTAGGTTGCAAAATACGTGTCCGAGTGTTATACATGTCGAAGGGTGAAGGCAGACCATATGCGGAAACCGGGACTGCTGCAACCACTGGGCATTCCTGCCTGGAAATGGGAGGATGTGAGCATGGACTTCATCGTCGGTTTACCCACCACCTTGCAAAAACATGATTCTGTGTGGGTGATCGTCGATCGGCTCACCAAAGTTGCCCATTTCATCCCGGTCAACACCAACTACAACGCCAAGAAGTACGCTAAACTGTACATCTCACGGATCCTATGCTTGTACGGCGTACACCGTACCATCATATCGGATTCGGGACTGATTCAGGCGAACCTAAAAGCCGCTCAATCCCGTCAGAAACAGTATGCAGACCGGAGAAGGCGCCCATTACAATTCGAAGTTGGAGATCACGTATATCTACGGGTATCTCCAATGAAGGGCGTAAACAGATTTGGGGTGAGAGGAAAGTTGGCACCCTGATTCATCGGTCCATTTCAGATTACCGAAAGATGTGGATCAGTGGCATACCGGCTACAATTACCAGAAGCACTTTCCGGTGTGCACGACGTCTTTCACATTGCCCAGCTGAGGAAGTGTCTTAAGCTATCAACTACCATTCAGCTGGAAGACATTGAAGAACTGCAACCGGATCTCACCTATCGGGAGGAACCGGTGCAGATTATTGATGAAAAGGCCCGAACCACACGCAACCGCACGTTGTGGTTCTACAAGGTTCTATGGAGTAATCACTCCATAGACGAAGCGACATGGGAGAGCGAAGGATTCCTTCGCACCAACTACCCCAACTTTTTCAAGTCGCATATCCAGTTATTTTCCACCGTCCTCTCTCTCATTTTCACCTTATAATCTCGGGACGAGATTCTTTTAAGGGGGGAGGAATGTAAGGGCCTCAGTTTTTGACACATATTTGAAGTGTTCATCACCACACCACACACCTCATTTGAGGAAAGTTGATGAACACAAATGAAGAGCAAGTAACCACCATCAACATGCTCATTAGAGAACAAACTCACATATTGCAAAAGTGGTATTTCCCACATGTGATATAGGTGGGCTGGACATATGAAAACTCCTACACATTGCTAAGGATGTCCATGCCAAGTTTCACCCAAATTCAAAACCTTTTTAAGGTCATTTTGGGTATAGTTAGAAAGAGGGCAGTTTGAAACCATATTCAAATTCAAACTGTTTTTATCCCATGAATTTAAAAGTGGGAGGCATATTCTTATTCAGCACATTTTTGTGAGCTCACACACCAATTTTCACTCTATTTGGAGTTGATCTTGACATGAGCTAAGTGGGACAAATTCAAACTTTATTTGAATTCAGAACTGAACTTGTGCTGAAATTCATTCAAACCAAACTCAATTTGAATTCTACTCAATTCAAATGGCACATGGGTGAATAATTTGAATCACCAGGGGTCTTTTGGGGCTCACTGTTTACAACAGTGATTAGGAGTAAATTTCAGAGGTTAAAACCCCGGGTGGGGCCCACATGTCATAGAGAGAAGGAGGAGAAACTTGCACCCAAAGTCAGAGTCTCGGTGGGAACTTCCACCGAGCAGCTGCCGAGTCCACGCTCGGGAGCAGCTGCGCTCGCCACCGAGGAGCAGCAGCGCCACCAGCTGCTTCCCGCGCCCACACGCGAGCCCAAGGGCGGTTCCAGGGCCCTCTTAAGGTGCTCCACGGGGGCAGGCACCGATCATTTCCTCCTCTCCCGTGATCACCGAGCCACCAACCTGCCGCCTCTCTGCTCAATCGGAGAACCGTGAAACCAGCTCGCCTTCTCCCTCCCCGAGCTGCTAGACGGCAACCTGAGATCGCACTCCACCTCCCCAACGCCAGAAACCCCGAGCTCCGACCTCCTTTGCCCGAAAACGATCGCCACCGCGGCGACCTAGCCTCAGCCGAGAGTCAGGCGCCCGTGGACAGCGTTCCACAGGCGTTTTCACGGTCCAACAAGAGAGGCAACAGGAGCGCGCGATCACCGTGCTGCTCTCCTCCAAGTTTGGAAGCAAACCGTGAAGAATCCACGGAGAATTTCAAGTTTTTGCTCTGGCGACCGTAAACCGAGCTTCCGGTACGGATTCTTCAAATTCTCCCTCTATGATCTTTCGGTGGTTATCAAATCTTGCACATAGACGCTGGACTAGCCGGCGATCAAGTTCTTTTCTGCATCCGTGGCGTGAAACTGTCTAGGAGTGATGAATTTCGAGCTCGATCAAGGGCGGTCATGGCGGGCACGATCGGTCACACGGTGCCGACCGACTTGCCGCAATCCCTGAACCCTTTTGACACCTTGTCGAGCTTCCTAGAGGTACACTGATGCTGTAGGACCGTTTGTTCGAGGTGTTGGCGGGTTAGAACCCACGGTCGACGGCGCCGAACCTCAACCGAGGCCGCGGCACGTCGCCGAGCTATTTCCGGTCACCCCCAGCCCGACCTGACACCACCGACGTGTTCCTCGACGTCGACAACCCCCTGGCGGCGAGTTTCAGACCATGGGAGGTCCGGCAGCGGCGAGCCAGCGAGCTCTGGGTCTGCTCCGGCGAGGTCGGCGGCGCGGGCGCGAGAGAGCGGCAGGAGGAAGACGAAGCCGACTGGCCCACGTGTCAGTGGCTGAAGAATTTAAATCGGGATCGGGTGTGGCCGGGATCGGCTGTGCTGGCGTGCAAATACCCTGTGGGCCTCAGTGTGCCGGACACCTCCGCGCTCAACACGTGTCCCTGCGGGCCCCCGAAAGTTTAAACTTTTTCCCCGATTTTCAGAATTCTTCCAAACTTCAAATCCTCATAACTTTGGCTAGAAAGCTCCAAATCGAGTGAACCAAATTTTGTTGGATTCAGCTCTCTGAGCACTTTCCAGCAAATCAAGTTTCACTTCATGAAAATCCTTAATTCTCCAGGATTAATTCCTCAAAATAACTGTTTGGAATTTTAACTGGAGAATCCTTTGAAGGAAAATCCTGAAATTTTGCTGGGATGTTCACCAAAATATCCCTGAACTACCATAAAAATTTCAGACCCATTTGAGCTCATTTGATCCACCTAATGGTGTGATTAGTGAAACTGTTCCAGAGAAAATAGAAAATGTTCAGAAACATTTTCAGAATTTTCTCTGAAATTGTTTAGCTCATATCTGTAGTTAGGAACCTTCAAATTAAGTGAGACCAACTCCATTAGAACCCTCTGAAAATCTAGTTTTCAGAAAGTCATAGTTTGTTCATGAAAATCCTTAGAACACCCTAAAAGCCTTCAATTAAGGTCAAGTACATGATTAATTGTGGAGGGCTCAAATGAGCTTTGCTGCAACTAAAACTTGACCAAGTCTCTGTTTAGGTTGTAACCAAGCCACAGTAAAAATTTCACAGTCATTGGGCTTGTCTGATAAGAGTTATAGACTTCACAAGTTAAAAGTTAATACAACTGCATTTAAATTAATACATGTATTGCTTCTATCATGTAGTCGCTAAGGTCGAGGAGGAACCCGAAGTCCTAGACTTTGTTACTTCGGAGGAGCAGCTAGCCTACGACCAAGAGCAGCAAGGCAAGCTCCGGTTTGCATTAACCTTTTACAATTTTTTTTGTTTTGAGCACATATGTGATTACTTTATTCTTTGCATTAGAGTCTTGTTTGGAAACCCAACTGCATAGCCAAGAAAACCATGGGTTGGGTTTAGGATTGCAAACCCCATTAGCTACTGCAATGATAAGATAGAGTAGGATTCAGTACAAGTCGAGTAGTTGGAACTACTAGCAAGAATAGGCTAGAGGCACATCGCTCGGGTAGTGATAGCACATGAAACACATGGCAAGAAAATGAGACCAAGCAGAGAGTAAGGGCAGCAGGACTTTGGGGCCTGTGTGCTGTAGCTCCGCTTGTGTCGATTGAGGACCGAGTCGTGTGCGGGCCTGTTGAACAAGCTAGAACAGTACCGAAGACCTACCGGCTATATGGGAACCGGGAAACCGATGTATTTCGGGTAGCTGGGTGTTGAGGCATAGCTGGTCATTCAGAGGGTAGGTTGAGAGCTCGAGGTGTAAATCGGCTGGCGGCACTGAGATGCGCGTGCAGAGACCTCTTGCTCGGGACGATTGGACCGGTTCAACATTTGGCTAACGGATGAAAGGTAGTTGCATACGGCGTCCGTGATGGTTGTTGTAGGCAACATCGAGTACGGGCGTACGTGACGGGTTATTCGGGTAACCCTGCAGGTGTAAATCAATTATAATCGCCGTCCCTCGTGGTCAGTGAGTACCACTTGTTCACTGTACCGTGACGTTGAAAGAACAGGCTAGTTGCATGTTAAAATGTGGCTGATTGAAAGATGAACTCTGATTGCTAATGATTTGCTGTAGTTTAGAGCTAACTAAAGTTCTTTTCAACTTTGGGCAAAGTACATGAGAAAAATGTGTTTCTTGTTTGATTGCGGCTCTCTCATGTGCCTTAGCGTAAGGTTCTCCACAACCTGCTGCTAAAACTTGAAAGTAAGGTTCTACTAATTAGGCGAGTCCTTGCAAATGATTTTTACCTCATGTAACCCATCACCCCTCATATAGAAGTTCCATGTTTATGTGAGACGGGTCAGACTTGCTGAGCCTTCGTGCTCACTGTTTGTGTTTGAAGCTTTTGCAGGGTTCTATGAGGAAGGGACTCCCGAAGAGGAGACGGAACCCCAGGAGGGGAACCCCGTCGAGTGGGAGTCGTGCACGCCGCAGAGTTAGTGTGCGTGTGTGCTAGCAAGGACACGTTCAAGGGCTGAACGTGGACTTGATGCGTAGTCTACGCCCGTGAGTGTAGACTGGAACTATTTTGATGTAAACATGTACATAAACTCATTTATGTAATAAAAATTTCGCTTCCGCTTGTACCTTTGGCGTGTGTTATACGGTGCTGTGCAACGCAGCACCCCTCAGCGTGATCCTGGCTCGACAAGACCGTTGGGGTCGTGTCACCGAAGTTGAGGACGCACCGGAGCCCTTGGACGTCCTCCCACCAGAAGCTAACTTCTTCTCTGACTCGCAACCAGGCAAGCCCCGGTTTGCACTGAAGTACCCTTTATAAAGCTTTTTATTTGTATCACTTATGTCTAGAGTGAATGCTTGCATTAGAGTTAGGGTGATTGAAACCTCACTTGCATAGCCTTTTAAATCCTATAAAGGGTTGGGTTGTTTACAAAATCGATGAGTAGAGAATGCCATGCTAATGTTTAGGATCTCGGTAGAAGTCGAGTGGTTGGAAGCTACTCGCGAGATAGTATTTATCACACGGAATGAGAAGAGGTAGAAAATGGCTTGAGTTATGAAAATGAGAGCCAGCAGGGGGGATAGGATGCAGTGAGCAGAGGTCTCACGTGCTTAGCCCTGTTGGTGTCGGTTGAGGACCGTCCGTGTACGGCCCTGCTGGACATGTATCGAACAGTACCAGATGCATACTGGCATATGGGAACCAGGAAATCGATGTAATTGGTTAACCTGGGTGCCGAGGCTTACCCAACCGTAAATAGGAGTGGGTTGAGGGTAGCAAGGTGTAAATCTGCCGGTGGGCACAGCCACGCTCCACGCGGAGACCTTCTGCTAGTTACGGATGGACCGGTTTGGCATTTGGGTTGCCTTTAAAAGGTTGTCGCATACAACAGAGTAGGAAGGGGTGTGAAATCACGCTTCTGAAAGTGGGTGTATGTGACGTGTTATCCGGGTGTGTCTTGATTGCAATCACCGTCCCTCGCGGTTATTTGAGTACCCGCTTGTTCACTGCGCTGTGACGTAGTAAGAAGTGAAATAAGCCAACTGAACATGTTGTATTGAACTATTAATGTCTTGAAACCTTGTATGATGTAGTTATAGAGCTAATTAAGTTTATATTCCACTTTGGGCATCACCACATTGGAGGAAAGCGTTTCTTGTTTGATTGTGGACTTCCGATGTGAGGGCTGCCTAAGGCTCAATAAACTGTTGATATAAAACTGAAAGTAAGGGTCAAAATGTGGGTGTGTCTTTATTGCAAAGTCTTTTTTCCTATCTTACACATCCTTGCATGTAGAGTTCCATGCCTAGGGTTGACGGTTAAGACTTGCTGAGCCATCGTGCTCACGGTTGCAATATTTGAGCTGTATGCAGGTGAGAGCTATGAGGAGAGGTCCGAGGACGAGACAATGCCCCGTCGGGGTACACGGCCGAGCTGGAGCCCTGCACGCTGCCGTGATTATCCGGTTCCATGCTGCTAGTGTGTAGCGTCCCCGGGCTGGACGGCTGCACTTTTGCTTAGTTAGGATGAGAGGCTACTTATGTATATTACTTCCGCTGTATTAATAAGTTTTGTAAAAATACTTCCACTATTTTATATCAGATAAAAGTTTGTAGGTTGTTCTTTATTCTTTTCGTGTGTGCTGTTGGGTGCCGCATCGCACGGCACCACCCTATGTGATCTTGGAGTGGATGAACCACGGGGTGGTCCCCACAGTCGTGGTATCAGAGCCGCATTGGGAATAGCACGCTCGAAAAGAGCCTATTTTGAAAATTTAGAAGTAGTCGGGTGAGGATTAGTCATTAAGCCCACATACGGTCTATGATAGTAGTAGTTACTAAGGTGGAAAAGCTAACTTATGTGTTATACATTCTGTAACGATGCTCCGACGTCAGGTAAGAGGTAAGGTACGCCAACGCAGGCGGATCAATTGCGGTAACTCGCCATTCGTGCAATAGTATGGAATGGTATACCGTGGCTTGGCACGGTAGTTAATATGAGTCTCTGAACCTCTCAATGGTTCTGAGAGCATATGAAAACGCTGATCTCCAGCGTGCTTCAGGCAAAAGTGAGAATATCCCACCGTGTGGTAAGCAACACGATAGTATGCAACTCTTGAACGTTCAATGTTCAAAGGGCCATACGCAGCGCTCGCCATCGGCGTGCCTCAACGGTCATGAGGCAGTAGGTGGTATCCGTTGGGTTGATAAAATTCCCAACCGTGACGACCCGTTCGCGCTCTACTCGAGTTCCCCGTCGTGTGGTGTGAAAACATGACCATGTACCTTGAGACGTGGCTTGACTCAAGGACGATCCGTATGGCAATGATACGGACCGTATGTTTTCACTATGATATGGAATTGCCTGAAATGTCAAAAACCTTTGTGTGCACCATTATTGTGTGTTCTTCTGCAGGTACATTAACCATGTTAGCGCATGACGTGTAGAAACCATTTGTGAGTGACGTCTTTAGTTCCACCATTTGACACGTATATGCCGGAATACCGGTTTAGGATTTTTCTTTGGCGAGGAAACGTAGTACCGAGACTGCATAAAAGTTTATTTTCAAAGAAAAGAGTCGAAATGAAGTTTAGGATTCCATTTAGGGGGTATTGAACTTCCTTATTGAATTAAGAGTCAATTGGAAGTATAGGTTCAATCTCAAAAACTTAGGAACAACCTCCCCTGTTTTCAGTGGAAACTTTGCTGAACTTGAACAGGGCATAACTTAAGATTGGCTGAACCAATGGAGGTGTGGGATACCATTCTGGAAAGGCTTTGGAGTCCTATACAACTTTTCTGTAGAGCTCCAGAATATAATCTCCATCCAAATGGATGAAAATCTCAGAAGAGTAGGTACTGCCCAGAAACAGGACAGACCAAAAGGATCTCTGGAATTTTCTGTATTTCAACCACAACTTCCTGCAGAAAAATCTCCAAGGGTCAAGCAAGACACCGTTGGAAAGTACAGGAAAAATGTTCTACAACTTGGTTGTTGAACTCTAGTCTAGATTTTGCCTCTAAGGGGGTAAAAACTGTTGAATTATCCGGACTGGTCAGCTGGACCAGAAGCTGGATAGTAAGCACCATGTTGAAGTGTTTCCAACCAAAACACTTAGTTTCACAACTCGACGTCCATTGGCTGTTGTAAAACAGCGAGTTGGAGTCAAAAAGTTTATGCATGCAACATATCATTTCGAGCGGGTACATGTTTGGGTCCAGTGCAATAGCGAGAAATTATGCATACTAACACACTTAACATCCCGTGGCAACCCACGATGGTCGAAATGAACTTTTAACCCCTAAAGTTCAATACTTTGGAACTCGATCGGGTGACACGTTCCAGGGATGTATATGTTTCATAAAGTTTATACTTTATCCATATGTGTGACTGTTATGCGTACTGTTTATTCTATTCTTGCATTACTATTGTATAGACTGGATGAAATAAACCAACATGTGCTGATCGTTTGAATGGTCTGAATGCAGAATGGTGCGGACACAGTCCACACAAGAGGAGGGAGGTCCGAGTCAAGTTCGTGGTGATGACTCTCCACCTCTGGAGCAAACCACGACACAGCAGCAACCACCTCCTCCACCGCCAGAACTTCCAAGGAATCTTGCGGAGGTTCTCGCCGCAGTGCTCGGCTCGCGAGATGAGCAAACCGAGTTACTGCAGATGCTAGTCCAGCAGAATGCGTCCCATCAGGGCGGACACCAATACAATGGGCAACGCCAGCCCCAACAAATTTCTTATTTAGAATTCCTGGCGACCCATCCACCAGTCTTCACGGAGGCCGAAGAACCATTGGAGGCAGACAGCTTTATCCGCACTCTTGAAGCAAAGTTCGGTTTACTTCAGTGAACCGAACACCAAAAGGCGCTGTATGCAGCGCAACAGCTTCAAGGGGAAGCCGGTACCTGGTGGGCGAAGTACACCGCCTCCTTACCGGCTGGCCATGCCGTCACATGAACGGAGTTCCGGGAGGCGTTCCGCGCCTATCACATACCTCCCGGGGTTATGGAAATGAAGCTCCAAGAGTTCTTGGCGCTACGACAAGGCAAGAGGAGTGCTCATGAGTACTCCAGGTTATTCAACCGGCTGGTGCAGTATGCGCCAGGATTCGTGGGGACGGAAGGCGACAAGCGCAATGCGTTCTTCCGGGGCCTGAATTTCAAGATGAAGGTCCATCTCGCCCAAAGTAATCGTGGCACATTTAACGACTTAGTTAATGCCGCGATTCTACAAGAGAATGCTCAGCGTGAGCGCGGTTCTGATAAGAGGAAACACAGCACGCTGACGAGCAGCAGTGGTGGG
The DNA here is from genome assembly GCA_030760725.1 of Neostapfia colusana. Taxonomy (NCBI): domain Eukaryota; kingdom Viridiplantae; phylum Streptophyta; class Magnoliopsida; order Poales; family Poaceae; genus Neostapfia; species Neostapfia colusana. The sequence continues at coordinate 31,441,141 of JASWHV010000009.1, read as the reverse complement.
ACGCCACAAAAATACCATGTGGTGTATCGCTCACCATCCGGTCAGAGATGGCAGCCACCGGCGCGACCGCCTCAGTTCTGCGGTCGACAATATAATGCACCGGGCTTCCGACCGACGTATCCACCACAGCAACAGCAGCAGCAAAGGATGGTCCCGCGTGCACCTCAGTTTCAACAGCGTGCGCCGGGATTCTGTCCTCAAGTCGGCGGGACCCCGACACCTTACACGTGCTTCACGTGTGGCCGTGTTGGGCATATTTCAAGGGAATGCCCCGAGCCGCGAAAGGGCAGAGGTGCAGCACCATATCAGGGTGCTAATCAGCCCCGCAATCAGCCCAAGAAACCAGCACCAAAACCTGGCAACGTCCACCACTTAGCCATCGAAGACGTGCTGGAAGGTGAACCCGTCCTCACGGGTACGTTTTCTTACCTAGATCATCCCGTAGTCATACTGTTTGACTCCGGTGCCACCCATAATTTCATAAGTCAGTCTTATGTTATTAAATATCAACTGCCTATCATTCCCACAAATAGTTCATACTTGATATGCTCTCCGGGTGGGAAAATAACAGCTGATAGAATGATCTATAGGGCACCATTGCAGTTGGGTGGAAATCAATATCCGACTTCTCTAATCATGTTAGAGAGTCAAAAACTCGATGTCATTTTAGGAATGTCATGGCTACATCGCCATGGTGCTGTTCTTGACATCATTCCACGTGTGATTCGTTTAAACTCTCCACTTCATGAACCACATGTTCTTATTCTTGACCGCTCGGTTCAAGAAGCTCCAGCCACATATAACACAGAAGCCACAAAACTTGAGGATATTCGTGTGGTCCGTGAATACCCGGATGTCTTTCCGGATGATCTTCCGGGCATGCCACCCGAAAGAAATGTCGAGTTCAAGATTGAACTTGTACCAGGGACGACACCGATCTCACGGAGACCGTACAAGATGGCTCCAAATGAGCTGGCTGAACTGAAGGGGCAGCTCAACGATTTAATGAAGAAGGGTTTCATTCGACCGAGTTCCTCGCCATGGGGATGCTCGGCGCTGTTTGTGAAGAAGAAGGATGAAACCTTGAGGTTGTGTGTGGACTACTGACCTCTCAACTCTGTCACCATCAAGAATAAATATCCACTGCCCCGCATCGATATATTATTTGATCAACTTGTGGGTGCAAGTGTATTTTCGAAGATGGATCTTCGCTCAGGATATCATCAAATCAAGATCTGAGCGGAGGATATTCGAAGACGGCCTTCTCGACGAGATATGGGTTGTATGAATACCTCGTCATGTCCTTTGGTCTCACCAACGCCCCGGCACACTTCATGTATCTCATGAACTCAGTGTTCATGCCGGAGTTGGACAAGTTTGTTGTGGTGTTCATAGATGACATCTTGGTTTACTCCAAGTCTGAAGAAGAACATGCCAAGCACTTGCATATCGTGCTTCAACGATTGCGGGACCATAAGCTTTATGCCAAGTTCAGCAAGTGCGAGTTTTGGATCAGCAAAGTCCATTTCTGGGTCACATTATTTTGGCAGAAGGCGTTGCAGTTGATCCAAGCAAAATCGAACAAGTGCTGAAATGGAAGTCCCCCACATCAGTCCATGAAGTCAGGAGTTTTTTCGGGTTAGCAGGATATTACCGGAGATTCATACCGAACTTCTCCAAGCTTGCTAAGCCGATGACTGAACTGTTGAAGAAGGGGATCAAATATGTTTGGATCTCAGCTTGTGAAGAAGCTTTCCAAGCATTAGTGAAGCATCTTACAACAGCCCCGGTGTTAGCTCAACCAGATACAACCAAGCCCTTTGATGTATATTGTGATGCGTGTGGCATCGGGCTTGGCTGTGTATTGATGCAAGGAGAAAGAGTAGTCGCCTATGGCTCACGTCAACTTCGTAACCACGAGCAGCACTATCCGACTCATGATCTTGAGCTCGCTGCTGTGGTGTTGGCACTAAAAATGTGGAGGCACTATTTGCTTGGGAACTTAGTGCACCTCTACACCGACCACAAGAGTTTGAAGTACATATTCACTCAAAAGGAGTTGAATATGTGGCAACGGAGATGGCTGGAACTGATCAAAGACTATGAGATCGAGATTCACTACCATCCCGGGAAGGCAAACGTGGTTGCCGATGCCTTAAGCCGCAAATCCCATGTCAACAGTCTGTCCATCACCCCACTTGAAGAGGAGAAGCCGAGTCTGTACTTGGTTCCATATGGGGCATTGTATAATCTTGCTCTCATCCCTACAATACGAGAGGAGATTATGGAAGCTCAGAAGAAAGACGTGGGAATGTCGCATATTCAGAGAAGGATGAAGAATGGCGAAATGAAATGCTTCCGAAGAGATGCACACGACACTCTATGGTTTAAAGACCATATAGTGGTACCCCGTGATATGAAGCGTCGGAAGCAAATCTTGGATGAAGCTCATCCGTCCAAGTATTCTATTCATCCGGGCAGCAACAAGATGTACCAGGATCTGAAAACCAGGTTTTGGTGGAACGGATGAAAAGAGAAATCACAAAGTACGTATCCGAATGTGATACGTGTCGGCGTGTGAAAGCCGACCATATGCATAAAGCAGGACAGCTTCAACCATTGGACATTCCGGCATGGAAGTGGGAGGATATCATCATGGATTTCATAGTCGGGTTACCTCTCACGTCTCATAAGCAATACTCGATTTGGGTGATAGTCGATCGACTAACCAAGTCGGCTCATTTTATCCCGTACATACAAAGTATGTGGCCAAGCAATATGCGGAGCTGTACATTGCAAAGATCTTGTGCTTGCACGGTGTTCCCCGCTCCATTATTTCAGATCACGGTGTGTTGTTCATCTCTCGGTTTTGGGAACAACTGCACGCATCATTGGGGACCAAGTTGATTCGAAGTTCCGCGTATCACCTGCAGACGGATGGTCAAACTGAACGGGTGAACCAAGTGCTGGAAGACATGCTACGCGCTTGTGCCATCCACCACGGCAAGAATTGGGACGATCATTTTCCGCTGGCGGAGTTTTCTTACAACAATGGCTATCAAGCTAGCATCAAGATGGCGCCGTATGAAGCTCTCTACAGCCGGAAATGCCGCATACCTCTCAACTGGTGCGAATCCGGCGAGCGAGTTATCTACGGCATTGAACTTGTGAATGAGGCTGAAGAACGAGTGTGAGTAATACAAGCCAACCTCAAGGCTGCTCAATCTCGTCAGAAAAGCTATGCGGATAAAAGACGCCGCCCTCTCCACTTTGACATCGGGGACCAGGTTTATGTCCGTGTGTCTCCGATGAAGGGAGTTCATCGTTTCAGAGTGAAGGGTAAACTTGAGCCACGGTTCATTGGTCCGTTCGCCGTCATTGAAAGATGCGGACCCGTGGCCTATCGCCTGGATTTACCGGCGTCGCTCGCAGACATTCACAACGTCTTCCACATCTCTCAGCTGAGGAAGTGCCTCAAACCCTCCGCTGAAATCCGCACCGAAGACATAGAAGTGCTTCAACCGGACCTCACGTACACGGAGTATCCAATCCAGATTATCGATAAAAAGACTCGCGCCACAAGAAATTGGACCTTATGGTTCTACAAGGTCTTGTGGAGCAACCATACCGCAGTGAGGACCCCGCCGTCCCGATCACTCACGGGGACGGGGCATCTCGCCCGGTAATCGCATTGGGTGGTGCCATGCGATGCGGCACCCAACAGCATACATAATAAAGCATCATATTACATAAAACAAGCGGAAGCTTACAAAGTGTTGATTTTACAAATACTTCTCAAAAATATGCTACAGCGGAAGACTATTACAACTCACGTCTCATACCTATGCTAAGCAACAGAGAAGGTGTCCAGCCCGCGGACCCTTCTCGCTAACAACACTGTCATGATAGCAGAGGCAAGGGTTGCCATGAGTTCACCACTCGGGGATTTCAGAGTCTCATCGGGCACCCGTACATATCAGCCTACAGTTATTACCTGCAAAATAACTTATGTAGTATCTGTGAGCACGAAGCTCAGCAAGACTGACCCGTCACCCTAGTCATGAAACTCTACAAGATGAAAATAGAGGGCTGATTATAGAAGTTTGCACAAACGATGAACTTGAGCTAAAGTAGAGTCCTTACTTCAAGTTTTAAGAAACTTTTATAACCCTCGTGCAACTTACATCGAGACTCCACAATCAAACAAGAAACGCTTCATCTCGATGTCTCTTGCCCGAGGTGAAAGTAACTTTAGTGAGCTACCCTAGACTCATACTGACCTTGCGCCATCAACGTCAAGACTCCACAATCAAATAAGAAACGCTTTGCCTCGACGCTTCTAGCCCAAGGTGGAAACTAAATTTAGTGAAGTGTTGATCATTCCTCATCTCCATTATGAGGATTACCCACGAAGCATATTAAATGTTTCCCGGTTTATTACTATGTCACGATGCAGAGAACAAGTATGCTCGGTCCATTCCGCGAGCGACGGTGATTGCAATCAAAAACACCCGGCTGACACGACACGTACGCCCGTACTCGACGTTGCACACAGCAACCGTCACTGACGTCGTACGTGGCAACCTTTCACACGACACCCAAATGTCGAACCGGTCCCACCGACTGGGATTAAGTCTCTCTGCGGCAAACCCTCGTAGAGCCGACTTCTCTATCCTTTCAGCATCGGCATCAGACGGTGAGGTATGCCTCGACACCCAGGTTAACATGTTACATCGGTTTCCTGGTTCCCATATAGTCAGTATGCATCTGGTACACAACTCAAACTTGTCCAACGGGCCGCACACGAGAACGGGCCTTAATCGACTCAGACATAGACTAGGATCACAGGACCACGTCCTTGACCCTTCCATCCGCTGCCCCGTCTCCATTCCCAACTATGAGGATCAATTCCCAACTCTTCCGATTGATCCCACTTAACCCCGTTGTAAGGTAGGAACCGAACCCCCATTCTTGGCCATTTTTGCTCTCTAGCGGTGAAGCTAGAATGATCCAATGAGCAACCAAGCTCTGATACCAATTGTAAGGATCGAAACGCCCAAGAGGGGGGTGAATTGGGCTTTTTTAAAATTTTAGAGCAATTTAAAACTTTAATGGTTGAAGCCCAATTCCCTATGCAAACTAAGTACGCAAGTAAGAGAGTTAAGTGCGGAATAGTAAAAGCGTAATAGTAAGGGGTGATGAGAGAAAGGCAAACTCCCGCGGAGACTCGGAGACACGGCGATTTTTCCCGTGGTTCGGTAAGATCATAAAAATCTTCCTACGTCCACGTTGTGGCACCCACCAAAGGGTATGGCCACTCCCAAGTCACCAAGACAAGGGAATCCACTATCTTTCTCCGTTTGCCCTCTCCGGCAAGGTGGAGCTCAAGCCTTGTACAACGGTGATTCTCCGGGCTTCCACAAACACCTTGGTAAGCTCCGGAGGGATCTTTTCTTCCTCCAACGTTTACAAGGTGAGAGAAGTCACCAAGACACTCTCTATCACTAGCCTAGAGATTCCAATCACTAAGAATGGACGCACACAAGCTTCTCTCTAGCTAGATATAACCTATAGTTGGATTACAAGAGGTTTTGAAGTGTGGAAGTGGTAGCTCTTGGTCTTGAATGCTTGAGAATGTGTAGTGAGGCTCAGGAGATCAAGACTTGTCGAAATGGCCGGTTGGAGGGGTATTTATAGCCAGCCCACACGAGATAGCCGTTGGAAAAGTGGGCAGACTTTGTCAGTTAGCATCGGATCCTCCGATGCACCCCTTTATATGATCATCGGTCGAATTCCAAATTAGCTGATGTCACGTGTCAGATGTGACCGTTGGATATAACCGTTGGATCTTTTAATCGACCGATGTTACTTTAATTTATCATCGGATGATCCGGTGAGTTGATCTTCAGAATTGGGTCAGAAATATTGTCTCTGTTGAATTTGACCGATGTACACTTACTTCCTCATCGGATGGTCCGGTGTGTATATCTTCATAATAACTCAGATATCAACCTTCGGGTGAACTCAACCGATGTGCCACTTCCTTCACATCGGATGATCCGATGAGTACTGGAATCTGAGGTCTTCTTCTTCTGCCAACTCAAACTCGACCGATGTAGTCATTTTGCAAGACATCGGATGATCCGGTGAATGCAACTTGTTTGCTTCGAGTTATTTTGAGTTGATCCTTTGGAATCTTCTTGAGTGACCTCTTTGACACTTGTTTGAAATGATATTACGGTAAAGTGTAAGCTTCTTGTGTTGCCAATTTCGATAGAATAGATTTGTATGAGTTCTTCATATCGAATGACCCCTTAGAATAGATCGTTGAGGGGTCTCCATTTGTATCCAATGAGCAGTAGATGGTGTGAATAGATAGTTCATTAACGGTTGATGTGATATATGTGAAACCTCGCATCCACAAACTCATTAGTGATAACGAACGGTTGTCATTAATCACCAAAACAATATCTCACGGGGGCCTAGATGCTTTCAATCTCCCCCTTTTTGGTGATTGATGACAACACAACGAGTAGAGCATATAATTGAATTAAAACACAATGCTAAAAAAGAAATATAACAGGTACAAATTGCAACACAAGTGGCTCGAAGGCTCAAATAATAAACGATAAGGCGTAAAAGCACAGAGTAGCACCCGGAGTACAATAATAGCAAAAATCAAATAAAGTAGCAAAAGAATAATCTCAGATATAGTAGCAAAAGTGTATACATAGACACTCCCCCTAGAACTGAGCTAACCCTCCCCCTGACTCTAACTCTTCTCCCCCTTTGGCATCAAGACACCAAAAAGGGAAGTCGAGTGCCTACGACTCAGGCGCGCTCCTGGCGATGGTGAAGCGGTCGGCGTCGACGGTGCTGTCGTCGGAGCTGCTGGAGGTAGAGGTCGCTGGTGCTGGAGCTGGAGCGGGAGCTGGAGCTGGAGCTGCTGTGGGGGCTGGAGCTGGAGCTGGAGCTGCTGGGGGATCCGCTGAGGCTGCAGGCGCCGGTGGAGGTACTGCCGGAAGAGGTGAGGACTGGAACGGCGTCGGCGGCAGTACTGGAGCTGGCGCTAGTGACGGTGCACCTGGAACCTGACCGAGTCCTGAGTGCTGAGGTGGAAGAGCGACTCCTGTCTGCTGATAGAGGTTGGTGACCAACCCCAGGATGCCCAACAGCATCTGCTGAGTCTGCTGCTGCTGGTCCAGAGTGCGTCGCGTCATCTGATCGACAAGGTTGGTGAACCTGTCGGTGTCCTCTCGCCTCTGACGGGCGATCTCCAGCTGCATCTCCTGCTGCTGCCTCTGAAGCTCCTCCTGTCGAGCTGCCTGCTGCTCCTGCTGCTGAGCCATCCGCTGAAGTAAAGCAGTGAGCTCTGACGGCTGAGTCACCTGAGCCTCTGACACTGGAGGAGGTGAAGGTGGTGGAGCAGCTGAGCCTCCTGCCTCTGCGTCGTGCTGCCTCGGTGAGGGAGGAGCAGGAGGGAAGTACTCCTCGACACTGTCGCTGGTGTCGCTGTCCGACCACACGTGTTGTAGGTCTCCTCCCTGAGCCTCTGCCTGTGCCAGCTCTGCGTCCTCCTGAGTCAGCTCTGCCCAGTCCTCCTCGGACAGTCTGGCTCGTACCTCACGCTCGACGGGACGGCCAAGGCGGCGGTCTCCCGGAGTGGGGACTCGGTAGTGGCTGAACCGGGTCACGTGCATCTCTGTCAGCTGAGAGACTCCTGGAGTGTCCTCTGGAACCAGCTGGTGAAGAAGGTGACAGATCCAGTGACCAAAGACCAGCTGTCGTAGCATCCCAACTCCATCGGTGATCACGTCCTCCATCTCGCAGATCAGAATGTCTACTATGTCGAACTCCATCCCGTTCATCACATAGAACAGGATGGTCTGCTGAAGGCTCGTGAATCCCTCCAAGTAGCCGGACCTCGGCAGCAGGGTACGCCTGAGGACGTGGTGAACTGTCCGGGCTGCTGGGGTGAGAAGAGCTGGCACCCTCGGCTGGTCAGGAGTGAACGTCTGAGTGAACAGACCTCTGATCTCCTCGAAAGGTGGTGCCACTCCTCCAGTCAGTGGCCTCCTCGGCGGGTCTGCGTCTCCGTAGACTATCTGGTGCAGACACGTAGTAGAAAGCTCCACACCGAGCAGTCTGCCCAACAAGTCGCGAGACACGTCGTGGATCCGCCCCATGAACATGAAGTGGATCGAGCGACGGCCCTCAGAGACATAGAGTGTCGCGTAGAACACCCTGACCCACTCCTCGACGTAGGCACTCCTCTGGTGTGAGAGCAAATCCACAAGTCCTCTGTATCTCTCAAAGAGGGGTCTGATCCCATGTCCTGCTGCCACTGCAAGCTGATCCCAGTCAATGCTGTTATGCTGGAATAGCTTGTGACCCCGACGCCTGTAGGTCTCGTACAAGGACGCCTGTGTCAGGGTCCAGAAACGGGAGTCAACTCGAGAGTCCCTAGGCCGCGGGAACCACTCCTCAAGGATCACTGACCATCTGAGCTTCTTCAGTTGCCTAGCCTTCGTCTTCCTGTAGTCGGTGAGTCTGACATCCTCGGCAACACGGACAGCTGTGTCCATCAGGTGGATGGCCCTTTCGGCCTCTCTGTCCTCGGCGCGGTCAGCTGCAGAGGGGCGCCGACTCGCCGTAGGAGTCTGTCCACCCCCACGAGTCCTCGAGGTGCGCCGGCGGATGAGAGGCTGCACTTCAGTCTCCTCCTCGTCGGAGCCCTCGGGAGGCACCGGCTGGATCGGAGGCTGCTCCTGCCTCTGCCGGGACTCGCGGATCCGTAAGGAACCGCGATGGCCGCGCTCACGCTCCTCGGCGGCGCGAGCGGCCAACTCCGCGCGACGAGCGTCCTTGGACATCTTGCGCTTCTTCGCGGCGGGCTCCTCAATTGCCTTGCCTTTTCCTTTGCGATCGCGACCCATCTTAATGCAATTTGAGAGCTAGGGTTAGCGACGGTTGAAATTGACGATGAAAAACAACGAAGGACGTCGCGCGGCACGGAGCAAACCTTAGCGACGACCGGCAAAGCTCGACGAGACCCTAGCGGAGAGGGTGATGCGAGCTGGTGGCGAGTGGAGGAGGGGAGACGGCGAGGGAGGCGCGGCAGTGCGTTGGAACAGCTGCGGCGCTCGCGGGAGAGCCGGTGACGGCGACTGGAAGGCGGCGCCCGGCGACTGGAGGTGGCGTGCGTGGAGAGGCGGCGGTGGTTGCGCCTTGGAGGCGGCGGCGGCGGCCGGGGAGGCGGCGACGGCGGCCCCTGGAAGGCTGCGGCGGCGGCTGGGAGACGGCGCGCGCGGGAGACGGCGTGCGCGGGAGAGGTGGCGGTGGCTGCGCCTGGGAGCCGGCGGCGGTGGCTGGGAGACGGCGGCGGTGACTAGGAGGCGGAGGCGCGTGGGAGAGGCGGCGGCGAGGGCGTCGGGTGGCGGCGGAGGTCGGGAAAGAAGAAGAAAACGGGCGGCGGCCGACCCCTCCTTTTTAAACTGTTGGGCAAACCCTAGCCGCCCATAACACACCGGATGGACCGATGATCATCGGAGGATGCATCGGTCGAGTTCAACAGAGAGTTGTTCCAAAAACTCTCTTTGAACACCGGATGGACCGATGTTGAGGTGGCGGTCATCGGTCGACTTCTGCAGGGCACCAGGAAAACTGAACACCGGATGCTCCGATGTCTTCTGGAATGAACTCATCGGTTTATTTGTGACATCTGATTTGAACTGAAGCACCAATTGATCCGATGATCTGCTGGCCCTAGCATCGGATAATCCGATGACTACAGAAAGTCTAAGACTGCCCATATATGTCCTTGAACTTAAGCACACAAAGATATGGATTGGTCTTAGAACTTTTTGGGCGACTCCTAACCTCTAATATAAGGCCTTAAATATAGTGCCACATATTGGCTAAGCCCTTAAGTAAAGAGAACACACAAGGTTAGGAGTGAAACCATGAAAATGTAAGGCCCATGCTTTGTGAGCTAGAGTGTAGAGAACTTCTATCTCTTTAAAGCATGTACCTTTAGAATTTTGCTCTATCCACATCATATGAGTTGAGCTATTGCATTTTGAACAAGTCTCCTTCTCATGATGTGGTTTCCCTTTGTGACAATCTACCGTATGCAATGCTAACCAAAATGATGCAAGATATTGAATGAGTGCAAGTCTATATGGCAGGAATCATGCAAGGCATAATGTAAATCTATCTTGCCAAGTTTAAACCTGCCAAAGGCTTCCTCAGGAAAAGCTATTTCTAGCTTGCCCCTATCCTTTGGGAGTTAGACAAGACCTATTTGATATGCAACCTTACATGAACATGGCAACTTACATGACGTTAGATGCATCTAGCACATTTAATTCACTTCTTAGTCTAGAAAAAGTTTTCTCATCAAGTGGTTTAGTGAAGATATCCGCCAATTGTTCTTCGGACCTTACACCTTGCAAAGAGATGTCTCCTTTAGCCTCATGATCCCGCAAGAAGTGATGGCGAATATCAATGTGCTTAGTGCGGGAGTGTTGAACGGGGTTTCTAGCTATCTTAACCGCACTTTCATTGTCACAAAGGAGAGGCACACAATCAAACTTAATTCCAAAGTCCAAAAGGGTTTGCTTCATATATAGGATTTGGGCACAACATGCACCGGCCGCTATATACTCTGCCTCCGCGGTGGACAAAGCCACGGAGTTTTGCTTTTTGCTCGACCAAGATACTAGGGAACGCCCAAGTAAGTGGCACCCACCGGACGTACTCTTGCGATCCACACGGCATCCGGCAAAGTCCGAATCCGAGTAACCCAAGAGATGAAAACTAGCGTTCTTGGGGTACCACAAACCTACACTTGGGGTATGCTTGAGATACCTAAGTATCCTAAAGACAGCCTTACGATGCGATTCTTTAGGTGCCGCTTGAAAGCGAGCACACAAGCACACACTAAACATGATATCGGGCCTAGATGCGGTAAGATATAATAATGAAGCAATCATGGAACGGTAATGAGATTGATCAATAGGTTTACCGTCCATGTCCGCGTCGAGATGACAATTTGTTGCCATTGGAGTATTTCTTGAGCTGCAATCTTCCATTTCAAACTTCTTCAAGAGGTCTTTGGTGTACTTTTCTTGGTAGATGAAAGTCCCCTCTTGAAGTTGCTTGATTTGAAATCCTAGGAAGAAATTGAGTTCTCCAATCATTGACATCTCGAACTCCCTAGACATCATGGTGCCAAACTCAAGACTAATAGATTTGTTAGTTGAGCCAAAAATAATGTCATCAACGTAAATTTGACAAAGAAATAAATCCCCGTTGATGTCTTTGGTGAAAAGTGTAGTGTCCACCCTCCCGATCTTGAATCCTTGCATGACTAGGAAATCCCTAAGACGTTCATACCATGCCCTAGGTGCTTGCTTGAGCCCGTAGAGCGCCTTGTGTAACCTATACACATGGTTAGGATTCCTCGGATCTTCAAACCCGGGAGGTTGCTCAACGAAAACAAGCTCGTTAATATAACCATTGAGGAAGGCACTTTTCACATCCATTTGATAAAGCATAATATTGTGATGTGAAGCAAAAGCAAGGAGTATACGAATAGCTTCTAACCGTGCGACCGGGGCAAATGTCTCTCCAAAATCTAGTCCTTCAACTTGTGAAAAACCCTTGGCCACAAGCCTTGCCTTGTAGCGGACCACCACGCCATTCTCGTCTTGTTTGTTGCGGTACACCCACTTCGTTCCGATGACGTTCTTGTCCTTAGGTCGCTCCTCCAATACCCAAACTTTATTGCGGGTGAAGTTGTTGAGTTCTTCTTGCATAGCCATCACCCAATTGGGATCTTGGAGTGCTTCCTCAATATTTGTGGGTTCTACACACGAAACAAAAGAGTAGTGCTCACAAAATGAAGCAACATGGCGAGAACGAGTACTTACTCCCCTTGACGGACTTCCGATGATTTGATCCATCGGATGTGCCTTGGAGACGCGCCCATGCCTCATAAGAGGTTGTGAGGCACTTGGTGGTGGTGAGGCATCTTGCTCGTCTTGTGGTTGGACTTGACCTTGGACTTCTTCTTCTTCTTGTTGTTGTGTGGCATGTGAATCTTGCATTGGCAATGGATCATTTTTCTCTTCTTCTTCATCAATTTGAGGCGCCATGGAGGTGTTGATGTTGGAACTTGAGACTCCCCCTTGATCATGGCTCTCCTCAACTTCGGGCTTGATGTCTCCTATGGTCATGTTCTTCATAGCTTCTCGTAGAGGCTCATCATCTATATCATCATGACCAAAATTCTCCTCTTGGGAGCCATTAGTCTCATCAAACTCAACATCACAACTTTCTTCAACTAACCCGGAGGTTTGGTTGAATACTCGATATGCTTTTGAGTTTGACGCATAACCAAGAAAGATACCAACATCACACCTTCTTTCAAACTTACCGAGCCTTTTCTTGCGGTAGATGTAGCACTTGCACCCGAAGACTCAGAAGTAGGAGATGTTGGGCTTTCTCCCAATGAGGAGCTCATATGGTGTCTTTTGAAGTAGTCGATGAAGGTAGACCCTATTTGCGGCATGACACGCCGTGTTGATTGCTTCGGCCCAAAACTTCTCCGACGTGCCATAGTCATCAAGCATTGCTCTTGCAAGGGTGATGAGAGTTTTGTTCTTCCTTTCAACGACACCATTTTGTTGAGGGGTGTATGTGGCCGAAAACTCGTGCTTCACGCCTTCACGATCACACCACTCCCCAATGTTGTAGTTTTTGAACTCGGTGCCGTTGTCACTCCGGACCTTGATGATGGGAAGTTGAAATTCCCTTTGAGCTCGTTTAGCGAAGGTCTTGAAGATTTCCGGAGTTTCACCCTTGTCGCCTAGGAACAATGTCCAAGCATAGCGAGAGTAGTCATCAACAATAACAAGACAATAGAGGTTACCGCCAAGGCTTTGATACGTGGACGGTCCGAAGAGGTCCATGTGAAGTAGTTCAAGTGGCTTGGAGGTTGACACCATTGTCTTCAACGGATGGTGTGAGGCGACTTGCTTCCCGGCTTGACATGCGCTACAAGGCTTGTTCTTCTCAAATGTGACATCCTTCACGCCGGTCACCATCCCAAGCTTGAATGACTTCTTGAGCTTGCTCATCCCAATGTGAGCAATGCGCCGATGCCATAGCCATCCCAAACTAGTCTTGGTGAAAAGACAAGTGGTCAAGCTAGCATCCTTGTTGGAGAAGTCCACCAAGTAAAGATGTCCATGCCGAAAACCTTTGAATATTAGTTCTTTGCTTGACTCACTAGTCACCACAACACCATTCTTGTCAAATGCGCACGTTAGTCCAAGATCACATAATTGTGCAATAGAAAGTAAATTAAAGCTAAGAGACTTAACGTAAAGCACATTAGAGATAGACAAATCATGAGAAATAGCAATTTTACCCAAACCAATTACCTTCCCCTTTGAGTTATCACCAAAGGTGACTTGTTCATGATTGCCGGGGTTTTCTATGGAGGTGAACATACCATCATTGCCGGTCATATGTTGAGTGCACCCACTATCGAGTACCCAATGCTTTCCTCCGGCTTTGTAGTTCACCTACACACATGAAGTTAGTTTTTGAGTTTAGGAACCCAAGCCAACTTAGGTCCTTGTATATGTGATACAAGTGATTTTGGAACCCAAAGTTGCTTGGGGAGCTTCCCCTTCATGCCCTTGATGTCTTTGCCGATGAACCTAGCCTTCACCTTTCCACCTACTTTGCTCAATAGATAGTGATAATCATTGAAAGTAGATTTGTAGTTAGGAGGCAATTTGGGAGAAGGACGGTTGGGAAGAGGACACTCCCTCGTGTGATGTCCGGTGACCTCACAATGTTGGCAATATGACCCAACTTCCTTGATGAAGCTTGTCCTAAGCTCCGGTGAGGGCACCTTTCCTTTGTTGGGTACCGGGAAGGATCCAAGTCCTCTCTTGTTGAAGCTTTTCGCTTGTTGGTAGAGGATTTCCTTGTGCTTGTCCTCACCCTTAGAGAGTCTTGCCACACTAGAGCGAAGACTTTCAATTTCGTCCATTAGCTCCTTCTCCCTAGGGCTTGCTTTCAAAGGCAAAGACTTATCCAAAACATTAGTGGCATGTGAATTAGATGATATTTTGCCATCAAGGGTTTCTTTCTTTGTGTTTTTCAATTCAAGTTCAATAGCTTCATAAGCACGGTTAAGCACTTCATGTTCTTGAACCAACTCATTGTGCTTTGCCAAGAGTGCTAAGTTAGCTAAGTCAAGCTCATGATACTTAAGCTTGATTGTAGCATTTTCATCCTCGTTTTGTTTGACATTTAATTTGAGCGTGTCATGCTCTTTAAGTATGGTTACATACTTGTCATGCAAATCGAGGTTAGCACTTTCAAGCTTAGCACGAGCTAGCTCAAGAGCCTTAACCTTAGCCTTTTCCCTTTTTATCATGGCATGATATTCACTAATCATGGATGCTAATTCATCGGGTGAAAGCTCCTCATCATCATCGCTAGAGTCTTCACATACCTTTGAGTTACCTTTCGCCATTAGGCACATAGGAGGTGGACGAAGAGGGGAGTCATTCTTGTTGACGATGGCGAGGTCCGCCAAGTTTTCTTCATCTTCACTATCTTCGTTGCTTGACTCTTCATCCGTGATCCACTCATTTGCTTCACACATGAAGACCTTTTGAGGCCCTCTTCTTTTCTTTGGAAAGAGCTTGGTTTTCTTGCCTTTGTCAAATTTCTTCTTTCCAAAGGAGCGCTTGGGCTTGACCTCCTTTTCATCATCACTTTCTTCTAGCTTGTGATGCTTGCCAATTTCCTTTCTTTTGTCCGGTCTTGGGCAGTCATATGATATGTGGCCTAGATCACCACAATTGTAGCACGTCTTGTTTTCATCTTTTCTTGGCAAGAAGGCTTTCTTTTTGGGATCAAAAGAGTATCCCTTCTTTGCAATCTTAGAGTTGAGGCGTGAGAATTTTCTCATCATCAAAGCAAGCTCATCATCATCATCTTCGCTTGTTTCTTGCTCTTCTTCACTTGAGCTAGGCTCAACCACTTTCTTCTTCTTGGGAGTTGTCTTCTTGGTTAACGCCTTGAGAGCAATGGTTTTTGATGATGACTCCTCCATCATTCCAAGTACGCTCATTTCATGAGCATGAATTTCTCCAATGAGCTCCGAAACTTCAATGTTGTCTAGTGACTCTTTTTGGAGCATTGAATTGATAATGTTGTACTTGGGCTTGGGTAGAAGCATGAGGATCTTGCGATTTATAAGTCCCTTGTCAAGAGAAGCAATATCAAGTGCGTTAATTTCCTCAATGAGCACATTTAAACGAGAAAACATTTGATTAACGTTTTCATGAGGAAACATCTTAAATTCATCATATTTTGATTTAAGCATGTGATATTTGAGTTCTTTGACACGAGATGAGCCCTCATGTATTTCAACTAGACATGCCCAAATTTCACATGCTTTTTCCTTGCTAGCAATCCTAGCAAAAACATCTTGACTAATGCATTCATATATGGCATTTCTAGCCTTGGCATCCCATTTTAATTGGTCTCCAACATAGTCAAGATTTCCAAACCCCGCATGGGTCGCTTCCCACACTTCGGGAGCAATTGCCTCAAGGTAAGCGCGCATGTGTGCTTTCCAATAAGCAAAATTCTTGCCCTCGAAGGTAGGAACCGAACCCCCATTCTTGGCCATTTTTGCTCTCTAGCGGTGAAGCTAGAATGATCCAATGAGCAACCAAGCTCTGATACCAATTGTAAGGATCGAAACGCCCAAGAGGGGGGTGAATTGGGCTTTTTTAAAATTTTAGAGCAATTTAAAACTTTAATGGTTGAAGCCCAATTCCCTATGCAAACTAAGTACGCAAGTAAGAGAGTTAAGTGCGGAATAGTAAAAGCGTAATAGTAAGGGGTGATGAGAGAAAGGCAAACTCCCGCGGAGACTCGGAGACACGGCGATTTTTCCCGTGGTTCGGTAAGATCATAAAAATCTTCCTACGTCCACGTTGTGGCACCCACCAAAGGGTATGGCCACTCCCAAGTCACCAAGACAAGGGAATCCACTATCTTTCTCCGTTTGCCCTCTCCGGCAAGGTGGAGCTCAAGCCTTGTACAACGGTGATTCTCCGGGCTTCCACAAACACCTTGGTAAGCTCCGGAGGGATCTTTTCTTCCTCCAACGTTTACAAGGTGAGAGAAGTCACCAAGACACTCTCTCTCACTAGCCTAGAGATTCCAATCACTAAGAATGGACGCACACAAGCTTCTCTCTAGCTAGATATAACCTATAGTTGGATTACAAGAGGTTTTGAAGTGTGGAAGTGGTAGCTCTTGGTCTTGAATGCTTGATAATGTGTAGTGAGGCTCAGGAGATCAAGACTTGTCGAAATGGCCGGTTGGAGGGGTATTTATAGCCAGCCCACACGAGATAGCCGTTGGAAAAGTGGGCAGACTTTGTCAGTTAGCATCGGATCCTCCGATGCACCCCTTTATATGATCATCGGTCGAATTCCAAATTAGCTGATGTCACGTGTCAGATGTGACCGTTGGATATAACCGTTGGATCTTTTAATCGACCGATGTTACTTTAATTTATCATCGGATGATCCGGTGAGTTGATCTTCAGAATTGGGTCAGAAATATTGTCTCTGTTGAATTTGACCGATGTACACTTACTTCCTCATCGGATGGTCCGGTGTGTATATCTTCATAATAACTCAGATATCAACCTTCGGGTGAACTCAATCGATGTGCCACTTCCTTCACATCGGATGATCCGATGAGTACTGGAATCTGAGGTCTTCTTCTTCTGCCAACTCAAACTCGACCGATGTAGTTATTTTGCAAGACATCGGATGATCCGGTGAATGCAACTTGTTTGCTTCGAGTTATTTTGAGTTGATCCTTTGGAATCTTCTTGAGTGACCTCTTTGACACTTGTTTGAAATGATATTACGGTAAAGTGTAAGCTTCTTGTGTTGCCAATTTCGATAGAATAGATTTGTATGAGTTCTTCATATCGAATGACCCCTTAGAATAGATCGTTGAGGGGTCTCCATTTGTATCCAATGAGCAGTAGATGGTGTGAATAGATAGTTCATTAACGGTTGATGTGATATATGTGAAACCTCGCATCCACAAACTCATTAGTGATAACGAACGGTTGTCATTAATCACCAAAACCATATCTCACGGGGCCTAGATGCTTTCACCCGTTTCACGAGTAGGAATCTGCCCACTCGAGTTATGCCTCTTTTAATCCACTTTTGTTGAGATCAGCAGTTATAATTAATTGATAACATAACCTACATTAAACTCCAGCGTTTTCTGGGTCATGCATTTGGAGTTTCATACCATCTAGACGTAATGCAATAAATAACATGCTAGACGTATGAAGTGAATACAAATAAAAACTTGAAAATTTGATGCAAACCGGGGCTTGCCTTTGTTTTGCAGGTGACTTATATATATCTGAAGTTCAGTTAGTGAAGACCACTTGGTGCTTGATCAACACCTTTCCTCCTTCCTTGATCTCTACTCCGATGACTTCCACTCCTCCACGTAGATACTACACGTGATGAATATGCATATGGATTTAATTGTAAAGATTTTACCACAAGTTTCAACAACAAGTTTCAAAACTGGAACTCTGTTTAAGAATTTAAAATGACACTGGTGCTAGGGTTTTGGGTTTGGATCTAAGCACATGATTAGTGCTAAGTGGTTTTCCCCTCTTCTATATTGATCACCTTAAGAGGTTAAACAAAACAGGGGTGATCCAGAGCTCCAATGGAGCTGAAAATTTTCATGTGAGTTCCTTGTCACAAGAAAGTCCTCTGGACCAAAAATTAACACTTTTCATTGAGTGGTTTGTTCAGAATAATTTTCTAAGCAATTAAGCAAGGGAGAATTAATTCTGAGATCACACCCATGTTCATGCCAAAATTAGTGAACTAAAATTTTAATTATAGTTCATATAGCTTGCATGAATTTTCCTAGGATTTTTTGAGCTAAGAATCTCTCAGAAATGAATTTCCAAGCTCTGGAAATTCCCTGAAATTGTTTCTGTATCCAATTGAACATAGCAACTTAAATCCTGAATTGCCCTGATCAAATCAACTCCAATTGAGCTTAAACTTTTACAGGGGTTCACTAATACCCTAAAGAATATTCTGGGAAAATTTGACGATTTTTGGATGAACCAAACTCCCTCTAAAACTCTTTTGCTTAAAATCTTTAAAGAAATTTCCAGAATTAATTAATGGGTTTCATACAAATTGGGTTGTGTATTTGGACAGAGATATTCAAGATGAGTCCAACCCAATTTGAATCACTAAATTTGGAGCTTCCTAGTAAGAGTTACGAGGTTCTAAAATTTGGAGGAAAATTCTGAAATTGAACTCTGTTTATTTTTCCAATTTTCAGAGACATAAGGAATTAACACCACATTTGGCCAAGCAACTGAGGTCCAATGCTTCTGAAACTTTTACTGGAGTTCAGGCATTTTTGGCGAAATCTCCTGCCCAAATTTGGGAATTTTCCAATACGCAGAGCTCCTGGAAAAATTCCTACAAGATTTTCCTTATATGAATTAATGAGCCAAAACCAGGGATGTTCATAAATATTGGGCTGTACCCCTGGATAGCACTCTATTAGAGGAATCCAACAAAATTTATCTCACTATTTTTGGAGCTTTCTACACCAAGTTATGCATTTTACAAGTTTGAACAATTCTCTGTTTGATTTTTAAACAGAACAGTCACACGTGGGGCCCACGGATCAGGTGCTTCTTCCACCTCCCATCAGAGCCCGCGGGTGTACACCGGCAGAAAGCGTGGCATGGCTCGTTCTCTCTCATTTCTCCACCAAATGAGCTCCGGTTTCCCCTAAATGCTCCTGGGAACGTGGCGCAGCTGCCGGGCAAGGTTTCCCCGCATGAAAACGGCTGTAGGTGGGTCGGCACCGGCGGGACAGCTCGGGAGCTCGGCATGGATGCGTTCCAGAATGTCCAAGGCTTCTCCCTGTGATCTATGATGTCCTACAGCATCCCTATGGGTCTAGGAACATGGAACGGAGATCAAATCGTGCAGAAAATGGCTGCAAACTAGTCGTCACCGTGGACCGTGGCAGTTTTGGCCGCCGGCGACGATTTCTCGTCGCCCGGGGCATAGGAGGGTCGGTTTGCTTCGTTCTTCTGCGTGGGAGGGTGCTGGGGCATCTAGTTTCTGTGGTTTGAATTGTAGGAGGGATGATCAATCGGTTTGGGCGAATTTCAAGATTTACCAAAGGTCTGTTTTATACATGCGCCGGTGCCAAAAACAAAATTCCGGCAAGCCGGCGTCGGGGGAGAGCAGGGGGACGACGGGATGAGTATCTAGACTGCTTGGCGCACCTCTGTGGGCTTTGGAGCACGTCGGGGAGGCTTGGAGACGGCCGGGCGACGTGGAGACATGGAGGCGCCGTGGTTCTGTTGTAACGGAAGAAAACTGGCTCTGAAGCAGCGGGGAACGGCCGGGGACGAGCTGAGACACGTTGAGGACATCAGGGACTCGTTGGCGCAGCCTCTGAGCTTCTCAGCCAGGTGCCCAACTGGTGGCAGCAGCAGCTCGGTGTCTCGTGGGAGAAGCTCCTCGTGGGGTTGCAAACAGAGAGCAATACTTAGTGTGTAAGTCACAAATTTCAGCTCACTGACATGTGGGGTCCACTGCCCCTTCTTATCTCCTCTCATTTTTTCTCACAAATATCTCCACATTTTGGCAAATGCTGAAAATCAAATGGTGAGAACTCAAACCTGTATTGTGTTTGGGTATTTGGACAAGTTTCATCCAAATTCAAATGTATATTTGAATTCATTGCAAATTTAAGTCCATTTGGAAAATGGATAGCAAATATCTTCCAAAATTCATGAGACTTTGCCTACCCCCTAATTTGGACCTAAGTAATCCAAATATGTAATTTTATTCTTGGGTTAGCTGCTGCAAACAAGAGTTTAAACACAACAGTTTTGAACTTCCATTGTGTCCCCCCCTCATTTGAAGTTTGGGTTTAACATTTAGTTCAAACTCTGATTTTTAACCCTCCCATTGCACTTGAGTTCTTCACTTCTATGGTTTTAATCCACATGAGGTCCATCCATGCAGTAACCCTAAGTTTGTTTAGAAGAATCTCACCTATGTTATCATATGTGGAAAAAGTTTCAACTAAGCCTCTTTTACATACACATGACTCCAACATTTGTGCAAACTCATGTTTCTTTGTATTCACATTTTTGGGACCTTTACAATCCTCCCCCCTTAAAAGAATCTCATCCCGAGATTACAAAAGAAAGATGAGGCGGAAGGTAATTACAATAATTACGACAAAAGTTCCGGATAGTTCTTGTGGATGTAATCTTCACTCTCCCAAGTCGCTTCTTCCGGTGTGTGATTACTCCACAGGACTTTGTAAAATTTCAAAGTCCAATTTCGAGTGATCCGGCTCTTCTCATCGATAATCTTGATGGGTTGCTCGGCGTAGGTGAGATCCGGTTGCAATATCTCCATGTCTTCCGAAAGAATCTCCGTCGGCCTCTTCAAACACTTTCTCAAGTGTGAGACATGGAAGATGTCGTGGATGCCCGATAAGGATGGCGGCAGCTCCAAACGGTAGGCTACCGGCCCACACCGTTCTGTAATAACGAACGGACCCACAAAGCGAGGCGCTAGCTTTCCCTTGACCCCAAATCGATGAATTCCCTTCATCGGGGATACTCGGAGATAGACGTGATCTCCGACTTCAAAACATAAGGGTCAGCGTCGCTGGTCCGCATAGCTCTTCTGGCGAGATTGAGCGGCCCTGAGGTTTTCTTGAATCAGCTGGACTCGCTCTTCGGCATCTTTTACAAGATCAATGCCGAAAATCACCCTCTCGTCCGATTCACACCAATTAAGTGGTGTGCGGCACTTCCTGCCATAAAGTGCTTCGTATGGTGCCATTTTAATACTGGATTGGTAACCATTGTTGTAAGAGAACTCTGCTAATGGCAAATGGTTATCCCAGTTCTTTCCATGATCTATGGCACATGCCCTCAGCATATCTTCCAAAATCTAGTTCACCCTCTCCGTTTGACCGTCCGTCTGGGGGTGGTATGCTGAGCTTCTGATTAATTTTGTTCCCAGAGATTCATGTAGTTGCTCCCAGAAACGAGCAACAAATATTGAACTTCGGTCCGATATGATGGTCTTGGGGACTCCATGTAAGCACACAATACTTGAAAGATACAACTCTGCATATTGCTTAGTTGAAAATCTTGTACTCACTGGGATGAAATGGGCTGATTTTGTTAAGTGATCAACAATCACCCAAATGGAGTCATGCTTTCTGGACGTGAGAGGTAGTCCAACAATAAAGTTCATGCTGATGTCCTCCCACTTCCATGCCAGAATACTTAATGGTTGCAGCATTCCTGCTTTCTTTATGTGATCAGCTTTGACTCGCCGACATGTATCACACTCGGATACATATTTGGCAATTTATCGCTTCATCCGAGTCCACCAAAATTTTGTTTTCAGGTCTTGATACATCTTATTGCTCCCTGGATGTATCGAGTACTTGGACATATGCGCTTCATCAAGGATTTTCTTCCTTAGCTTCAGGTTCCGGGACACCACGATACGATTGTTAAACCATAACACACCTTGTTCATCTTCCCGGAAACATTTCATTTTATCCTCATTGATTCTTGCCCGGATTTTCCGCATTCCTTTATCTCTCTTCTGGGCTTGTACAATCTCTTCTCTAATGGTGGGCACAAGAGCAAGATTATAAAATGCCCCATACGGAATCACCCGCAAGCTTGGTTCTTCGTCTTCCTCCGGAACAACTGACAAATTATTCACGTGGAACTTACGACTAAGCGCGTCAGCTACCACGTTAGCTTTGCCTGGATGGTAATGGATCTTGAGCTCATAATCTTTGATTAATTCCAACCATCTCCGCTGCCTCATGTTGATATCCTTCTGAGTGAATATATATTTGAGGCTCTTATGGTCGGTGTAGAGGTGCACTAAATTTCCAAGTAAGTAGTGCCTCCACATCTTCAACGCAAGCACCACCGCAGCGAGCTCTAGGTCATGAGTGGGGTAGTCCTGCTCGTGGTTGCGGAGTTGATGAGACCCATATACGATCACGCGTCTATCTTGCATTAAGACGCAGCCAAGTCCAATGCCTGAGGCATCACAATAAACATCGAATGGCTTTGTTGTATCCGGTTGGGCTAACACCGGTGCCGTTGTGAGATGTTTCTTCAAAGTTTGAAATGCCTCTTCACAGGCCTCTGTCCACACATACTTGCTGCTCTTCTTCAGCAACTCTGTCATTGGTTTAGCCACCTTTGAGAAGCTGGGAATAAATCTCCGATAGTAACCCACTAGCCCCAGAAAACTGCGGATTTGATGAACAGATGTTGGAGACTCCCACTTCAAGACTTGCTCAATTTTAGTTGGATCCACGGCCACACCCTCTGCTGAAATAATGTGGCCTAAGAATGGTACTTTGCTGATCCAAAATTCACACTTGCTGAATTTGGCATACATCTTATGTTCTCGTAGGCGTTGGAGCACAATATGGATATGTTTAGTGTGCTCCTCTTCCGATTTGGAGTATACGAGAATGTCGTCGATGAAAGCCACGACGAATTGATCCAACTCTGGCATGAATACAGAATTCATGAGATACATGAAGTGTGCGGGTGCATTTGTTAGCCCGAAAGACATGACTAGATACTCATAGAGCCCGTATCTAGTCGAGAAAGCCGTCTTCGGTATATCCTCCGCTCTGATTTTTATCTGATGATAACCAGACCGTAAATCCATCTTGGAGAATACCTTGGCACCCACCAACTGATCAAACAATATATCAATCCGCGGCAGTGGATATTTATTTTTGATCGTCACTGCATTCAGCGGCCGATAATCCACACATAATCGAAGTGACTCATCCTTTTTCTTCACAGAGGGCTGAACAGCCCCATGGCGATGTGCTTGGTCGGATGAACCCTTTGTCCATTAAGTCCTTTAGCTGTTCTTTCAGTTCAGCTAATTCCTTCGGAGACATTTTGTACGGCCTCCGAGATATTGGTGTGGTTCCCGGTGCTAACTCGATCTTGAATACCACATCCCTCTCAGGTGGCATCCCTGGAAGATCGTCGGGAAACACATCTGGGTACTCACGGACCACTGAAATATCCTCCAGTTTCATGGTCACACTGTGGTACACCACTGGATTTTTAGAATCCACGGCTTCAAGTATGAGCGTTTGGAGACCGTAGATTGGAGAGTCCAAACTAACAATCCGTGGACCAATGTCAAGAACAGCCCCGTGGTAGTTCATCCACGCCATTCCTAGAATCACGTCGATCTTCTCCCTCTAATACAATAAGGTTTGTGGGGTATAAATTTCCACCTAAGCACAAGGGTGCTTTGATCACTACTTCATTAGCAGCTATTTTCCACCCGGTGAGCGGATAAGGTAGTGATCTTTTGGTGTAGAGGTGGAGAGCTCAGCTTTGCACACAAATAACCTGCTGATGAAATTGTGTGTAGCTCCAGAGTCAAAGAAAATCAGCATGGGCAGTCCATTGAGGGTGAACATTCCCGCTAGCACAGGTGCCTCGTCTGGCACATCTTCTAGAGCTGTATGATAAATGCACCCAGATTTCGGTGCTGTTCCCTGAAGCTGAGCACGGGGTTGATTTATACCCCGCCCCGGTGTAGTTTCTCTATGGTGTGTCCTTTCTGGACACTTCCTGCTGATGTGACCCAAGTACCCGCACGTGAAGCACGGTTTCTCAGCCGGCGTCTGGTTGCTCTGTGTACGGACACTAGTTGTATTCTGCTGCGGCAAGAACACTTGAGGAACAGAATAACGTGGCTGCACATACCGTTGTTGCAGCTGTACGACTTCAGAGTACTGAGCTGTACGACCCGCATGTTGCTGGAGTCGTCGAGCCGGCTGCATCAGCTGACAGTTCAAGGTACTGTCTACCACCCTGTATTTCTGCGGAGCACTACTGCTGCTCTCCGGTGGTACATGGTTCTTTCTTTTCTCAGCCTGAACTTCCCGCTGAGCATCTTCAACCATGATGGCAGCACTCATCAATTCGTTGAAGTTCTTTCGATCAGCTAAAACGAGTCTCTCCTTTAGCTTGGGATTGAGGCTGCGGAAGAACCATTCACACTTTTGTGCTTCGGTGTTCACATGTTGAGGCGCATACTGTGCCAGCTTGTTGAACACTCGTGAATGCTCGTATGCACCCCTCCCTCCTTGTTTTAAGGCCAGAAACTCCTCGAGTTTCCGCTGAATTATTCCGGAAGGCACATGATACGCGAGAAATGCCTTCCGGAATTCTGCCCATGTAAAGTCATGTCCAGCTGGTAAGGAGGCGAGTTGATTTGCCCACCATGCACTGGCGGACCCGTGAAGTTGTTGCGCTGCGTATAAAACCTTCTGATGTTCAGTGCATTGAAGCAACCCGAACTTAGACTCAATGGTACGGATCCAGCTATCCGCCACCAGAGGGTCCTCAGCTTCAATGAAAACCGGTGGTTGAGTTGCCAGGAACTCAACATAGGAGTTCAGTTGAGCTTGGCGCAGGTCCTCATCTTGACATCCCCCTTGACGGGATGTATTCATCACCAGGGTGCGGAGCAAGTCGGTTCGCTCATCGCTTGCACCCGTCATGGCAGCCAGAATGTCCGCCATTGTGACCGTGGGTGAAGGTCCTGGTGGCGGCTGCGGTTGCGGAGCTCGCTGCCCCCGCTGTGGAGAGCTATCACCACCACCACCACTGGAACCACCCACCTCACTCATAGAACGAGTTCGAACCATTCTGCAATTGCACGAGTTCATTATCAGTTCAACACTATCACTTGATTTATTCCATAAAAAAAGTAGTGCAACACTGATAATGAAATCTTAACATGTAAGCAAAATGATTTAAGCGCAAACTGTTGTATCTAACAGCAAGGATTTTAAAGCAGATTGACCGGTCCTTAACAAACCAGATTTCGATCCAGTTAAAAGCATTTTCATAACTCATGTTGAATACCAAAGTTAAATTTAACTTTAATATATTTCCAATGAGTATCCAAATGCCTCCATATAACTTCTGGATCAAAAGTTATGACTTCGCAAAGTTGACAGACTTTCTGGATAAAATTTGCCAGCATCTCCTTTGTATGTGGCTGACTTTATCACAGTTGTATATGGAAATACAACAAGAATCTGAACAACCTTTGAACTACAACAATGTTGCATATCTCATAATCTTTCCAACGGTGTATCATATGCTCCTTAGGGATTTTTCTACAGGAAGTTATGGCTTAAAAACAGAAAGGTCCAGAGAGGTTTTTGGTACTGTC
Source organism: Neostapfia colusana (assembly GCA_030760725.1). Classification (NCBI taxonomy): domain Eukaryota; kingdom Viridiplantae; phylum Streptophyta; class Magnoliopsida; order Poales; family Poaceae; genus Neostapfia; species Neostapfia colusana. Next base: position 31,415,714 of record JASWHV010000009.1, on the reverse strand, counting down.
CTGGTTCTGAACAGTTTGCCTTCAACTGGACTTTTCACCAACTTAACGTGTGATCTTGCTCTGGAGGTCTACAAGAAAGTTGTAGAGCACTTGAAAATATTTCCAGAACTGTATCATACACCTTAATTGGTTAAAACTGCTCAGAGTTATGCTCTGTAAAAGTCCAGCAAGAATTCCTGCTAGAAACAGAGCACTCTGTTTTTGAAATCTTTGAAACCTAAACCTTCTCTTATTTGAATCTTAGCTCAAAATAAGAGTTCAGTAACTAATACTTATTTCAAACTTCCATTTTTAGTTGAAAGTTAGCTCATGAATCATTTCTTCATTGGGAAGAGGTTATTAAGTGTAGTACGGTGTCGATGCACCGTAAGAAACATGTCGGTACTACGTTGCCTCTCCAAAAGAAAATCCTACCCGGATTATACCGGCATATACGTGTTATCAGTGGCACTAAGACGGTCTCTCGCACACGTGAACTACACAAGATACGTACGTGGTTAGTACCTGCAGAAGATCACTCAATAGTGGTGCACTCAAAGTTTTTCTCATTTCAGGCAGTTCTATAATTGAAAGTAAATACAAACGCCCGTATCATTGTCATACGGCCGTCCTTGAGTTAAGTCACGTCTCAAGGTATGTGATCGTGTTTCAACACCACACGACAGGGAACCCGAGTATGTCATGAACGGGTCGTCACGGTTGGGAATGTTATCAACCCAACTGATACCACCTACTGCCCTGCAGGGCACGCCGATGGCAAGCGCTGCGTATGTCCTCCTGGGCTATTTCCAGACAAACACACTATCGCGTTACTGACCACACGATGGGGTCTCCACTTATTTGCCTAATCCACGCTAGGGATCAGCGTTTCATATGAACTCAGGAACATGAAGAGTCCAAGAGTTTCATATTGACATCTCACACCAAGCTGTGAGACCTATCCCTGAACCACTTTCCTCGTCAGGGGAGCTAATCGAAATTGAACCACTTTCGGTGGCGTTGCTTACCATGCTTACCTAAGCGTACGTGCGTCGTTACATAATAAAAATTCAGAATTATAACAAATATGTTAGTGCTGCCACTTTAAGTAACTATACTACTATAGTCCCTATGTGGGCCTAATACCGTTTCCTCATCGTATCCTAAGTTTTCGTCGTAATACGATCCTTATTCAGTGCGCTATTACCAATGCGGCTCTGATACCACGCTGTGAGGACACCGCCGTCCCGATCACTCACGGGGACGGGGCACCTCGCTCGGTAATCGCATTGGGTGGTGCCGTGCGATGCGGCACCCAACAGCACACATAATAAAGCATCATATTACATAAAACAAGCGGAAGCTTACAAAGTGTTGATTTTACAAATACTTCTCAAAAATATGCTACAGCGGAAAACTATTACAACTCACGTCTCATACCTATGCTAAGCAACAGAGAAGGTGTCCAGCCCGCGGACCCTTCTCGCTAGCAACACTGTCATGATAGCAGCGGCAGGGGTTGCCATGAGTTCACCACTCGGGGAGTTCCGAGTCTCATCGGGCACCCGTACATATCAGCCTACAGTTATTACCTGCAAAACAACTTATGCAGTATCTGTGAGCACGAAGCTCAGCAAGACTAACCCGTCACCCTAGTCATGAAACTCTACAAGATGAAAATAGAGGGCTGATTATAGAAGTTTGCACAAAGATGAACTTGAGCTAAAGGAGAGTCCTTACTTCAAGTTTTAAATAACTTTTATAACCCTCTCGCAACTTACATCGAGACTCCACAATCAAACAAGAAACGCTTCATCTCGATGTCACTTGCCCGAGGTGAAAGTAACTTTAGTGAGCTACCCTAGACTCATACTGACCTTGCGCCATCAACGTCGAGACTCCACAATCAAACAAGAAACGCTTTGCCTCGACGCTTCTAGCCCAAGGTGGAAATTAAATTTAGTGAAGTGTTGATCATTCCTCATCTCCATTATGAGGATTACCCACGAAGCATATTAAATGTTTCCCAGTTTATTACTACGTCACGATGCAGAGAACAAGTATGCTCGGTCCATTCCGCGAGCGACGGTGATGGCAATTAAAAACACCCGGCTGACACGACACGTACGCCCGTACTCGACATTGCACATAGCAACCGTCACTGACATCGTACGTGGCAACCTTTCACACGACACCCAAATGTCGAACCGGTCCCACCGACTGGGATTAAGTCTCTCTACGGCAAACCCTCGTAGAGCCGACTTCTCTATCCTTTCAGCATTGGCATCAGACGGTGAGGTATGCCTCGACACCCAGGTTAACATGTTACATCGGTTTCCTGGGTCCAATATAGCCAGTATGCATCTGGTACACAACTCAAACTTGTCCAACAGGCCGCAAACGAGAACGGGCCTTAATCGACTCAGACATAAACTAGGTTCACAGGACCACGTCCTTGACCCTTCCATCCGCTGCCCCGTCTCCATTCCCAACTATGAGGATCAATTCCCAACTCTTCCGATTGATCCCACTTAACCCCGTTTCACGAGTAGGAATCTGCCCACTCGAGTTATGCCTCTTTTAATCCACTTTTGTTGAGATCAGCAGTTATAATTAATTGATAACATAACCTACATTAAACTCCAGGGTTTTCTGGGTCATGCATTTGGAGTTTCATACCATCTAGACGTAATGCAATAAATAACATGCTAGACGTATGAAGTGAATACAAATAAAAACATGTAAATTTGATGCAAACCGGGGCTTGCCTTTGTTTTGCAGGTGACTTATATATATATCTGAAGTTCAGTTAGTGAAGACCACTTGGTGCTTGATCAACTCCTTTCCTCCTTCCTTGATCTCTACTCCGATGACTTCCACTCCTCCACGTAGATACTACACGTGATGAATATGCATATGGATTTAATTGTAAAGATTTTACCACAAGTTTCAACAACAAGTTTCAAAACTGGAACTCTGTTTAAGAATTTAAAATGACACTGGTGCTAGGGTTTTGGGTTTGTATCTAAGCACATGATTAGTGATAAGTGGTTTCCCCCTCTTCTATATTGATCACCTTAAGAGGTTAAACAAAACATGGGTTATCCAGAGCTCCAATGGAGCTGAAACTTTTAATGTGAGTTCCTTGTCACAAGAAAGTCCTCTGGACCAAAAATTAACACTTTTCATTGAGTGGTTTGTTCAGAATAATTTTCTAAGCAATTAAGCAAGGGAGAATTAATTCTGAGATCACACCCATGTTCATGCCAAACTTAGTGAACTAAAATTTCAATTATAGTTCATATAGCTTACATGAATTTTCCTAGGATTTTTTTGAGCTAAATTTGGAGCTTCCTAGTAAGAGTTATGAGGTTCTAAAATTTGGAGGAAAATTCTGAAATTGAACTCTGTTTATTTTTCCAATTTTCAGAGACATAAGGAATTAACACCACATTTGGCCAAGCAAATGAGGTCCAATGCTTCTGAAAATTTTACTAGAGTTCAGGCATTTTTGTAGAAATCTCCTGCCCAAATTTAGGAATTTTCCAACACACAGAGCTCCTGGAAAAATGTCTACAAGATTTTCTTTATATGAAATAATGATCCAAAACCAGAGATTTTCATAAATATTGGGCTGTACCCCTGGATAGTACTCTCTTAGAGGAATCCAACAAAATTTATCTCACTATTTTTGGCGCTTCCTACACCAAGTTATGCATTTTACAAGTTTGAACAACTCTCTGTTTGATTTTTAAACAGAACAGTCACACGTGGGCCCACGGGTCAGGTGCTTCTTCAACCTCCCGCCAGAGCCCGCGGGTGCACACCGGCAGAAAGCGTGGCATGGCTCGTTCTCTCTCATTTCTCCACCAAATGAGCTCCGGTTTCGCCCTAAATGCTCCTGGGAAAGTGGCGCAGCTGCCGGGCAAGGTTTCCCCGCATGAAAACGGCTGTAGGTGGATCGGCACCGGCGGGGCGGCTCGGGAGCTCGGCATGGACGCGTTCCAGTGTGTCCAAGGCTTTTCCCGGCGATCTACGATGTTCTACAGCATCCCTATGGGTCTAGGAACATGGAACGGAGATCAAATCATGTAGAAAATGGCTGCAAAATAGTCGTCACCGTGGACCGTGGCAGTTTTGGCCGCCGGCGATGATTTCTCGTCGCCCGGGGCATAGGAGGGTCGGTTTGCTTCGTGCTTCGGCGTGGGAGGGTGCTGGGGCATCTAGGTGCTGTGGTTTGAATTGTAGGAGGGATGATCAATCGGTTTGGGCGAATTTCAAGATTTACCAAAGGTCTGTTTTATACGTGCGCCGGTGCCAAAAATCAAATTCCGGCGAGCCGGCGTCGGGGGAGAGCAGGGAGACGACGGGATGAGTATCTAGACTGCTTGGTGCACCTCTGTGAGCTTTGGAGCACGTCGGGGAGGCTTGGAGACGGCCGGGCGACGTGGAGACGTGGAGGCGCCGTGGTTCTGTTGTAGCGGAAGAAAACTGGCTCTGAAGCAGCGGGGAACGGCCGGGGACGAGCTGAGACACGTTGAGGACGTCAGGGACTCGTCGGTGCAGCCTCTGAGCTTCTCAGCCGGGTGCCCAACTGGTGGGAACAGCTTGGCAGCGATCAACCGAGGTGCCGATGGTGTGCTTGCTGTTTTCAGTGCGAGGAGGAAACGAAGATCGTTCTGCTCGGTCTGTGCAAGGAGGATCACGCTGAGCGCACGAGGGAGCCTTCACTCGGTCTCCAGAGCAAGAGGAATCGAACGAGGAGGTGGCAGCAGCAGCTCGTTGTATCGTGGGAGAAGCTCCTCGTGGGGTTGCAAACAGAGAGCAATACTTAGTGTGTAAGTCACAAATTTCAGCTCAATGACATGTGGGGTCCACTGCCCCTTCTTATCCCCTCCCATTTTTTCTCACAAATATCTCCACATTTTGGCAAATGCTGAAAATCAAATGGTGAGAATTCAAACCTGTATTGTGTTTGGGTATTTGGACAAGTTTCATCCAAATTCAAATGTATATTTGAATTCATTGCAAATTTAAGTCCATTTGGAAAATGGATAGCAAATATCTTCCAAAATTCATGAGACTTTGCCTACCCCCTAATTTGGACCTAAGGAATCCAAATATGTAATTTGATTCTTGGGTTAGCTGCTGCAAACAAGAGTTTGAACACAACAGTTTTGAATTTCCGTTGTGTCCTCCCCTCATTTGAAGTTTGAGTTTAACATTTAGTTCAAACTCTGATTTTTAACCCTCCCATTGCACTCGAGTTCTTCACTTCTGTGGTTTTAATCCACTGAGGTCCATCCATGCAGTAACCCCAAGTTTGTTTAGAAGAATCTCACCTATGTTATCATATGTGGAAAAAGTTTCAACTAAGCCCCTTTTTCATACACATGACTTCAACATTTGTGCAAACTCATGTTTCTTTGTATTCACATTTTTGGGACCTTTACAACCGCTGATGAGGCGACATGGGAAAGCGAGGAATATCTATGAACGAATTATCCGGACTTGCTATCATCATATACCCGGTAAATTTTCCCAACTTTGCTTTTCCTTTGGAATCTCGGGACGAGATTCTTTTTAAGGGGGGAGGGATGTAAAATCCCCAAAAGTGGTAGCAAGAAAATTCAGCTCATGTACACTTATGAAAAATGAGGGGAATTAAAAACATTGAATTATAATGGTGTAAGTTCAAAGTGAGGGTTTAGACTTCCCAAAACTTCCAAACATGGAGATCTAAATGCACAGCTTGGATCTTCATACACCAAATATTCAACCTTCCAAATTTCAGCTCATTTGGAGGAGTTTTAGTATTTGTTTGGAATTAAAAGGAGAAGCCCTCTAATCTGAATTTCAAATTCAGTTTCAAAATTCAATTTCCTCAAATTGCAAATTTGGGTCCCCCAAGGTGTTCTCCATATTTGAATTAGCAGCCATGCCAAAAAAATGAGAAATTTTGGAGTAGGTTTGCTATTTAAGTCTAGGGTGACACCAAAAACACTTCAAAAATTCAAATTTGAAATTTGAACTTGAACCAAACTTGATGAAATGCAGCATGAAAGTCAAAATTCGGATTCTCCATATTTAATTTGGCTTCCCTGCAAATATCTAGAAGTTTGGACAAAAGTGGGTAGCAGAAATAAAAGAGCAGAAATAATAAGAGGGGAGAAGAGAGGATGACATGTGGGGCCAGCTGATCAGTGTCCACCGAGCCGAAGTCGGTTGTCCCCGGTTCCCTCCGCAGCCACCACGGCGATGCCGAGCGCCACGGCGACACCTTGGCTTGGCGCCGAAGTCACCGAACCGCTGGCGCAGTCGCAGCTAAGCCAAGAAGCACAGCTGTTCGTGCGTATCCGCTCCTTCAGAGAAGAAAACGTGCACGCTTCCTCTGTTTCTCTCCCGAACATGAACTCGCCATTTCCTCTGCTCTCGCTGCGCTAGCCCGGGTCTTCTTCGGTCGAACAAGGTCACCGGCGGTGCGGGGTGCCACTGTCCGGGCTAGGGGCAGCTGCGGTTCCTCTCCAGCTGCGATTGCCGACCAGTTGCTCCGAGCTACCGAAAGAACTGCCGCCCATCTACTCCGGAATTCATTGCAAAGGTGAAACCATAGCCTAATTACTTTGGCCCGATGCTTCTACACGACCTAGCGCAGCTCCTCGATGAAGAACTGTCGGAAACTGTAGAGAAATGAAGCTGTAAGCTGAGTTTTTTCGGCCGTCGACGCACAACCCTAGCTGCACCGTCGAGTTACACCTTGCACGGGTTTTCACCCATCTTTGTATGAAAAAACGTGCTCCTCACATCACCCTGGTGCTTGCGGTGCTCTCCCCAACCGGAATACTCGCCTGTCATGCGAGAACGACGGCGCGAGGGTGGAGGTTCCCGCTGCCGCCGTCGGGGAGGTATTCCCGGTCATTTAGCGCCGCCACTGAGCTTACCAGCGAGTTCCTCGTCAGGTGTTAGGCACAGACGGCGAGATTTAGGCCGTCTAGGGCACTGGGTAACCATTCCGGTGAGGTACCCCGCCGCTCCGGCAACGGGGCCGCCCGGGCGCGAGGAAGAAGACGATGGGGTCTGCCCCACCTGTCAGTGGCACGGGTTAGGCGCGGGATCAGGGTGCGGCTCAGGATCTGTTGTGGCTGCACGGGTTAACTCCGTAGCCCCCGGTATTGCCGCAATTCCACTGGTCCGGTTTAAAACAGTGGGCCCAGTCACAATTATTTGAAGTTTCTGTTAGGGAAATAATTCCAGGAATTAGTTGATCTTTACAAGCCCATAACTTTGGGTAGAAAGCTCCAAAATTAGTGAGACAAATTTTGTTGGAATCCTCATGAGGAGTAATTAACAGAGGAACAAATTGCTTGCTATGAAAATGCCCAGGAATTTCTGTAGAATTGTTTTCAATAAATCTTTTGGAGATTTATTTCAGGAGCAATTCTTCATGAAATATTTCCAAATTTGGACAGCAAATCCTTTTCATAGTTTTTGATCTTCAGTAAAAATTTGAGATTCATGGGAATCCATTTGCTAGGATAAATTGCCTTCCAAATTTCAGTCTTTATTTGGAAATTCAAATTTAAACAGAAACTTTTCCAGAACTCCTATCCAACTTTAAAAATTCATATCTCTCTGTTGGTAGCTCCAAAAATGGTGAAACAAATTTTGTTAGAACCATGGAGACTTACCCAAATCAGATATTCCACTTTTATCTATGTCAAAGCTCCTGAATTGGGCTCAAAAATTCAGAGAAGCATTGTACTTGTAGGAATTTTAAAGACTACATTGTGCAATGACATGTCTCCAAATTTTGCTCAGATCATCCTTAGAGAGTCTAGTATCCACTGTAAAAATCCCAAAGCCAACTAAGGAGTCTAAATCGCAGTAGCTATGAATAGAAGTTTACTTCTTATAAATCCTTAATGCTTACACATATATTTTGTTACATCTCATATAGTGACCGAAGTTGAGGACGCACCGGAGCCCTTGGACGTCCTCCCACCAGAAGCTAACTTCTGCTCTGACTCGCAACCAGGCAAGTCTCGGTTTGCACTTAAGTACCCTTTATAAAGCTTTTTATTTGTAATACTTATGTCTAGGGTGAATGCTTGCATTAGAGTTAGGGTGATTGAAACCCCACTTGCATAGCCTTTTAAATTATATAAAGGGTTGGGTAGTTTACAAAATCGACGAGTAGAGAATTCCATACTAATGTTTAGAATCTCGGTAGAAGTCGAGTGGTTGGAAGCTACTCGCGAGATAGTATTTATCACACGGAATGAGAAGAGGTAGAAAATGGATTGAGTTATGAAAATGAGACCCAGCAGGGGGGATAGGATGCAGTGAGCAGAGGTCTCACGTGCTTAGCCCTGTTGGTGTCGGTTGAGGACCGTCCGTGTGCGGCCCTGCTGGACAAGTATCGAACAGTACCGGATGCATACTGGCATATGGGGACCAGGAAACCGATGTAATTGGTTAACCTAGGTGCCGAGGCTCACCCAACCGTAAATAGGAGTGGGTTGAGGGTAGCAAGTTATAAATATGCCGGTGGGCACAGTCACGCTCCACGCGGGGACCTCCTGCCCGTTACGGATGGACCGGTTCGGCATTTGGGTTGCCTTTGAAAGGTTGTCGCATACAACAGAGTAGGAAGGGGTGTGGAATCACGCTTCTGAAAGTGGGTGTATGTGACGTGTTATCTGGGTGTGTCTTGATTGCAATCACCGTCCCTCGCGGTTATTTGAGTACCCGCTTGTTCACTGCGCTGTGACATAGTAAGAAGTGAAATAAGCCAACTGAACATGCTGTATTGAACTATTAATGTCTTGAAACCTTGTATGATGTAGTTATAGAGCTAATTAAGTTTATATTCCACTTTGGGCATCACCACATCGGAGGAAAGCGTTTCTTGTTTGATTATGAACTTCCGATGTGAGGGCTGCCTAAGGCTCAATAAACTGTTGATATAAAACTGAAAGTAAGGATCAACATGTAGGCGTGTCTTTATTGCAAAGTCCTTTTCCTATCGTACACATCCTTGCATGTAGAGTTCCATGCCTAGGGTTGATGGTTAAGACTTGCTGAGCCATCGTGCTCACGGTTGCAATATTTGAGCTGTATGCAGGTGAGAGCTATGAGGAGGGGTCCGAGGACGAGGCAATGCCTCCGTCGGGGTACACGGCCGAGCTGGAGCCCTGCACGCCGCCGTGATTCTCCGGTTCCATGCTGCTAGTGTGTAGCGTCCCCGGGCTGGACGGCTGCACTTTTGCTTAGTTAGGATGAGAGGCTACTTATGTATATTACTTCCGCTGTATAAATAAGTTTGTAAAAAGACTTCCGCTTTTTCATATCAGATAAAAATTTGTAGGTCGTTCTTTATTCTTTTCGTGTGTGCTGTTGGGTGCCGCATCGCACGGCACCACCCTATGCAATCTTGGAGTGGGTGAACCATGGGGTGGTCCCCACAAGACTCATGAAACATTGTAATAAAACCCTATTATTCGTGGTATTATTCTGAAATTCAGTTTGTGGAATACATGTGCATGTGTGATGAACATCCTGGGCACACATACGCATCAGTCTCAGTTCCGAGAGGTTCTCTCTCATAACAGGGGCGTCACAGGCTGCCTCATGATTTCCGGTGGCACCCGCATCCGGAGGAGCCACCAATTACAGAAGCCAACAGCTCAGGGCGGTCAACATCACCAGGCCAACCGCATCGGAACACTGGACGATGAATTTCAGTGAGGTCCGCACCCTCAATAAAGCCAAAGCCGATAGCAAGCTCATATCCCATAAAGGATACCAACTGCGGCACACACGGCTGCTTCAATTCAAAGTGATCGACGACACCAAGCTTGTATCCCACAAAGGAGACCGACTGTGACACACACAGCTGCTTCACTTCAAATGTGAAATGGACTCAAAATAGTAGTTTGGCTCGACACCCGACAATCCCACATGAGAAGGGACCAAGCTCGGCCACACTCCTGACGGGACATCGATACAGCCGACCTCCCAACTAAAATAGCCTTAAGACGGGTGACCCCTACCCTCGGTGTCTTCACAGAAGGTATACTTGAGTAACCCGCTCAGGTTGAAGAGGTGTTCTGAACCATGGAAGACAGGGATCGTGCCCACTAGCAGGATTCGACGACACTTCACCCTGCGGGCGCACGGGCTAGTGGGTATCCTCCACACCACCCCCATCACGTGGCCTCTTGCCATTAGGGGACTCGACCTCCTCGACCCTTCCTCAAAAGGTGCCTGAGGGCTCCACCGCCTCCTTTGCTATCAATGACAAGTTCACAAAATGGAACGGAAGCACGCAATGTCACCCTCCTGAAAGCAGCAAGAGACTAGATGGCGCCCAGCTGCCACCACCCATGGCAGGCCCAACCTCGCGCCTGTAAGGTTTGCGACCCAGTCCTCCGAAGGACCCAGATTGACAGGGACAGACACAAGCCGCCCTCCTTGTAGGAAGGCTCGGATATGACGGCAGACGTCCTGCGACCCGGCCCACACCGGCTAAAGGACGTGTGTCGTCGTTCGGATTTCTGACTAGTAACTAATGTGTCGCACGTTCGTCCTCAAGTTGGCCTAACTAAGAACACGAAGGGATTATACTGGTTAGAGCAAGGTGTCGTACGTCCAGTCTGGGGTGTCTCACTATTCTTTCTCAAGAATGGGGATGGTTCTTTTACAATTGTGAGAGCCTATCCCTAAAGAATCGCCTGGCTCCTCTTTTTATACTCCTCTCATCTCTGCTTGTATTACAGATGGAGAGGAGGTAGTGGGTGCAGGGACGGCTTGTCCCGTCGTACGTCGAACAGTGCACTTGATGGAGTCACCGTATCTGTAGCCTACTGCCGCGTCTGTTCCCGTCCTGTCATCAGGGTAAACCATAACGAGGCGCACATGTGCCCCGCGTACTACTCCTCTTCAGTTCCTTCAGAGGTGGCGGGTATTCAATGTGGTTGCTAGGGATGGCACTCGAGTGCCTTCCCACTTGACCCGGGTGGCGCCTGCTCTGCGTTGAAGTCCACCTGCTTCTCACCCACCTGAGGTCAGCCTCGTGCCTTCTATCCAGGATCTTCCCTTCGTCTGAACCTCGAGGGCGAGGCTTGCGGCTCGCCCTAGGGGTCGGGACCGGGACCCCTATCCTATCTGCTCCGTCTTCTCCCGAGCTCGGGCTCGGCCTTTTTCCTTTGTTGCCCCTCAAGGGGAGGCTCCACGCTCCCCCTTGGGGGGTCAGTGCCAGGAACCCTGTATGTAGCCCCTAAGCCTCTGATCGATATCATCGATCGATCAGGGGATGAACACTGATCGGCTTCGATCCTACACATCTAAAAACAAAGAAAAGATCGTTACTACCTAGTTTAACTTACGCAACCGCAACGAATGGACCTCCAGCGTCCGGTCATGGCCTTTGGTTTTTCCCGCTGAGGCCCTGCGGCAAGCCCTGGTCCCTCCTTAGAGGAGTTGGGTTTTTGTTATGGCGAGTTGGCCTCACCCCTGTCCGTGAACCGTTTGTTATTCGGAGGGGTCGGGCTAACCGGGGCTTTGCTCGATGAGTTGCCTACTGTTCATTGTGGCGAGTTTGCCTCGCCCCCGTGTGACACCCTCATTTTTGGTTTCTGCATATATTCATGTTTCATGAAGAGAAAACATTTTAAAAGAAGTAGGAACAGAGAAAAATATCAAAAAGATATCCAATAAGAGCCGAATCCAGTTCCCAAAGAGCGCCGAAGACAACTTCCGCGGCCCGTTGGCCACGTGGCGTGTTCGGAGCTCATTCCTGCAAAGTGGGGAGAGGTCCGCCGCTAAACTGGCTACGTGGCAGGCTCGGGGCTCATCTTCGCAAAGGGGGAGAGGTCCGACCCTGTGGGACACGTGTTGCCCCCGGAGCTAGCCTCTGTGGAAGAAGCGAAGGCAATTCCGCAGGACACATGTCACCTTCGGAGCTAGTCACCGCAGAAATCAGAGGACCCGTCGCGCGGGATACGTGTCGATCTCGGAGATCACCCCCGAGAAGTCCGGTTCTATTGGACACGTGTCGCCACCAGAGCTTATCTCCGGGAGGTCCGTCACTGTTGGACCCATATCTACCTCGGAGCTCGTCTCTAAGGAAAAAGGAAAGTCCGGTGCTACTTGACGTGTGGCATTCACGGAGCTCACCTCCGAGGAAAGGGAGGTCCGGAATGGATATGTGGCACACCCGGAGCTACCTCAGGAGAGAGGGAAGGTCCGGCACTGACACGTGGCGTGCACACCTCCGAATAGAGAGGAGGTCCCGACTGTCAGGATACGTGGCGCACGCGGAGCTCACCTCCAAAGGAGAAGGGAGGTCTCGCTCGCTTGACACGTGGCACAACCGGAGCTCGTCTCTGCGGAGAAGGAGATACCAGGCCCCGGAGGACACGTGGAGCTTCCGGAGCTCATCACCGCGGAGGTAACGAGTTCTGGAACGATTTTTAGATTCTGTACGCATAGAAATACCGGTATGGAGGAGAAACCGACCTGAATTCCACAATGTTACCGCACCAAATCAACTAAAGATAAGTTGTTAAGATTCAACGACAATCTGAATAGACTCTTATTCGGAATACAATCAGATTAGGACTCTTCTTCTCCCGATTATAAATAGAACCCAGAACCCTTGGCCGAAAACCACGAACTTCTTTTCCAACTCCTGAGCCGACGACTTAGAGCCCTAGCCCCAACTCGCCGAGTAAGCCCATCGCCAGAGTTCAGTCGAGGAAGATCGCCGGAAGGGAGCCAAACGATCTGTCTTGCTAGGAGAAGAACGTAAGGTAGGTCTCCAATACCACCTTACGACATCGTTGTGTTTTCTTTGCATCTGTTCTTCGATTCCTTTCAAACAGAAGCTTTCTCATGGACAGATCACTTGTTGATCGGGTTGGTCTAAAGACAAGGTCATCACCACGTCCAAATCTGATCCAAACACCTCTGTTCATCATAAAACCATGCAAGAACATGTACAAACCGACCTAATAAAACTAAACTGCATTATAGGATAGCATCCATATGCATCATTGCATCTAGTTAAAGTTTGTGATATTGATTGCTGTGGATCTTGTATGTGCGTGATCCTGTATAGCAGGACAAGCTCAGGGAGTTGTCTACGACGAGCTGCAGCAACAAGGTTTCGAGATCCAAGAGCAACCGGAACCACAAGAACAAGGCAAGTGCTCCTTGACCATATTGATCCTATGTTTTGGGAAAAAACTGTTTTGTTTTGCGAAAAGGTGTGTGTGTGCTGAGTCAAACATGATGGGAAACCCTTTTATAGGAGTTCACTAGTTTTGGTTAAAACCACCCTTGTCGCCAGGGATGTTTATGAGTCGGGTATGGTTTTTACTTTTATGCTTCGCTGAGTCTATAGGATTGGGAAGCGAGATAGATGTGTCTAGCTAACTGCACTCGTAATGATAATGAGAAACTGATGTTGTTAATGAACATGGATCGGAGGGAGATCTAGGCAAGACGGGTTTGTGGATGAGGTAGCATGAGATGGTGGTTTACTTGCCATAGATCTAAGGACCGGTTCATGCGAGCACATGCCAGGATAACAGTGCCTCCACAAGGCCAAGTATGGGTGCGGCTTAGCTGACTAATTAGGTAAGTTGCTAGATTTTTATGGACCGTGGAAGGCGAGGGGAATGGGAGTCGAGTGAGGACTGCCATGGGAACTGCATGGCACAAGAGGGGGCCTGTGGGTGGGAGAATTGGAGATTCTAGCCTGTCAGTGAAACCTTAGTGAGTCCGTACATCTAGTAGCCCCTTTGTAAAGGCTATTTTATGATCTCTTGGCCATACACCGACGGTTGTGTACTGGTATAATGGAGGTTCTGCAGTCACCGACGGGTGACGAAATCACAAACTTGTGGGTAAAGAGGTGCAAACTCTGCAGAGTCTAAAACTATCATGATAGCCGAGCTTACGGTCACGAGCGCCTGGCCAACTTCCATGATTAGTTGGGATGGTGATTAGAAATGGATGTTGGTTATGGTTTTGGTTGGTTTGGTTTTCGGAACTGTTGAGTCTAGGTGATAAGCTGGATTGCATGACTGTTGAGTCATGGCAACGAGGTTGGTCTCGGTGGGAGACGAAGTTGTTTATGAGATGAAATGGTAGCGAATACGAGATGGTATTCGTGAGATGGTAGCGAATACGAGGAGGTATTCATGAGCAAGAATGAGATTGATTGATGTCTGATTGTGACATGGAAGGTAATAAACATAATGGAGGTATGATTGGTATTTTCATACATGTTGGGATTACATTCATTTAAAGCTGAGTTGTTGTTTTATCATGGTTTTGATAAATAACTTTGCTTTCTGCAATGAGCCTTTTTATACCTACCTTGTTATGAGCTACATGTCATATTTTCCCGCACTTGCTGAGTACATCATTGTACTCAAACTTGCATTATTTCATCATCAGCAACAGGAGAAGATTATTATGAAGATCAAGTGGAGCATTAGGCGTGTAAATCTGTTCTCAACCTTGCCTGTGGGGATGGAGAAGAGATGGAGTCGCTACTGCTTAGAATTGCTTCCACACTAGTTAGAAGACTTCCGCTGCATAGAAATAAGACTTCCGCTGTTAGATTAAGACTTCCGCTGTGAGCATGAGTCCAAGACTCATGAAACATTGTAATAAACTCTGTTATTTGTGGTAATATATAATCTGAATTCAGTTTGTGGAACATATGTGTATGTGTGATGAACATCCTGGGCACACATATGCATTAGTTCTCGGTTCCGTGGTTTTCCACAGAATTGAGGGCGTCACACCCCGCCCTGTTTGTTTTGGACGGTTGGAACCATTGGCCCTGCTTCACGCTGAGGGGCTTTCTGGTCAGGGCTTGGTGCCCGTGTTTCATTAGATCCCTGCTCGAGACGTGCGCGTGGTTCCCGAGCTCGTTGCATGCTTGGGCGGCTCGCTGCCGACCCTTCGGTGGGTTATCTCGGCGCTCGTGGGGCTGGGACTCGGCTATACTTATAGGCATCGGGTGGACTCGTCCTGCCCGAGATCGTCTCTATCGCGGACCGCCTCGCATAGCCTTCCCCTCACTCAGGGGTGCTCCGGTTCACCTCTGAGTCTTTCGCAGGTCAGCCTACAAACCCAGAGCTTATCCAGCCCGTAATGGAAGCTGGAGACTTACCTTTTGTCTGTGGTCATGTCATCCTTCGTGTCCAGAGGGGTTAAAAAGGTGCCGCTCGACTCAGCCACTGCGTCGTGTCCTGTGGACTCCAAGCTGGTCGGAGCCCTGGTTGCAGATGCCCCCCGGTCGGCCATAGATATGTCGCCTCTGCCACCCGCCTCGGCTGAGTCCGGTATGATGCCGCAAGACTCAGGATCCCTGTCGCCGGTGGTGTCTAACGGTGGGGCAACAAGCGAGGAGTTGGCTCCGGCTCTGTCCACTTATCCGGGAGCGAGGCCTTTGCCGATCCTCGGGGAGGTTGAGTTCAGGTCCGCCCAAGATCATGCTCCAAGCGTGGCTGGCTAAGGAGGCCTCGACCCTACCGTTGATGTCTCTCCGTCTAAGCATACGACGGGGGAGCGGAATTACGAGGACGTCTAGACCTCGTGCGCTGAGATTGCTGCCGCTCGGGCGAGCCTCATGACTGAGTATGAGAGAGTGGGTGTCGCACTCGATAGGCTTCAGAGGGCAGCTCCCGGTGGTCAGGTGAGGACATTGACTCCATTTTGCCTTTTCTGCTTGGGCGGTTCTGTTAGATCTTGAGCTTTTTCTGTTCTTCGTAGGGGCTGATCCGGTGGGTGGCCAAGAAGTCGTGGCTCGCTCGAGAGAGCGAACTCTGTCGATTAGAGGCAGAATCCATACTGGAGGTGACGCAGGCGGAACTTGCTCAAGTCCACACAGAGGCCATATGAGCTGCTGAGGCGAGGACGACCGCAACTGATAGGGCGGCGGCTAATGCCGAGCTCATGGGTGCTCGTGACGAAGCCCCCGCTGCTTCGGATGAGGCGGCCAATGCACGGGCTCCGTGGAGACCTACGTCAAGGAGGCTCGGGTGGCTCATGATACTGTGGTTGCAGTGGATCATCAACTCTCTGGGAGGT
This sequence comes from Neostapfia colusana, assembly GCA_030760725.1. Classification (NCBI taxonomy): domain Eukaryota; kingdom Viridiplantae; phylum Streptophyta; class Magnoliopsida; order Poales; family Poaceae; genus Neostapfia; species Neostapfia colusana. The sequence goes on along the minus strand of JASWHV010000009.1, from coordinate 31,399,625 downwards.
CTTCCTTCTGTTTTTGTAATCTCTCCCGGTGTCTTCGTACTCAGCTTTGTGTCATTTCTTTAGAGACGAAGGGCCTACTGGACGAGGTGGAGAAGAGGCTTGGCGACCGGGACACAAAGCTCGTGGGTCTTCGCTCTTGGCTCTCTGAGGTCCAAGAAGATCTGCGGGGGATTCGTGCTGCGGCTACCACTACCTGCGATCTGATTCTAGGCCCATCTGAGGAGGCTTCTTCGGACAAGGATTGCATTAGGGCTTGGCTGGGGAAGCTTTCTGAGGATCTTGGTGCACTTCGGTTGAGTCTCGGCAGCCTTCAAAATGTTGGGCGCTCCATCTGCCGTCTGGTGCTCGGTAAGTTCATGGAGAAGAGACTCGGGGTGGAGCTATCGACGATCGGGGATCGGCTGGCGGCCCGTCTGTCGTCCTACGGGGGCACCAGAGCGTGGTGCTGTAGCAGTACCCTGGGGTCGATCTCGAGACCGTTAGAGAGGGCTTTGCCGATGGCCCATCCGATGCGAAGCTCATAGAGCTCCTTAGACGGGTTGAGCCGGTGGGCCGGTCCCTGCAGGAAACTTTCCCTGATGACTTCATCCAGCAGACAGAGGAGATGGAGAAGCAAAGGCTAGGTAGTTTGTCTGTATTCTTTTATCTCTTCTTTCTGTTTTTGTACTAATGCTTTTTAAGAAATTAAAAGATGGTCAGCCTTTTGACTTATCTCCTTTGCTTCCTTGACCCATAGTTTCTTCTAGGGCTTTCATTGCCTCCTGGCTGTAGATTGTGCGATTTTGGGAAGGTGGGCCCATGTACTTTATCTGTCGTGCCTCATTTGGACCATGGCTTTGCCTAGCATTTTCGTTGTCCCTTGGCCATTGGTCACGCGGCGCGGCTAGGGAAGAGGCGGCCCGGGTACTTTGTCTAAAATGCCTCGTTTGGACCGTGGATTCGCTTTGGATTATCGTTGTCCCTTGGCCATAGGTCGCGCGGCTCAGGACTCAGGAGGAGCAGGCTTTCTGGTTGAGTCTTCAGGTCTCATGTAGTTTGAGTAAATGCTATCCCTGTCTTGTTCAGACCGTGGCTTCATTCAGGGTTTTCGTTGTCCCTTAGCCGTATGTCATGCAACTTGAGGGGCAGCAGATCATCTTGATGTGAGCTTCCAAGGCCTCATACGGCCATGTAGTACTTTATCTGTCGTGCCTCGTTTGGACCATGGCTTCGCCTAGGGTTTTCGTTGTCCCTTGTCCATAGGTCGTGCGACGTGGCTCAGGAATAGGGGAGCAGATCCTCTTGATGTGAGCTTCCGAGGCCTCATGCGGCCGTGTAGCCACCGAGTTTCGCGAGGCGGGAGTGTGACACCCAATTTCGAAAATGAACCAAGTGAATGCACATGTGTGCCCAGGATGTTCATCACACATACACATGTACATCACAAACTGAATTTCATATTATAACCACATACAAATAGTGTTTAAGTACTTTATTACAATAATTCAATGACTCAATCATGAATGTTTAACTTATTCAGCAGCAGAAGACTCAAACGACAGTGGAAATAACTAAAGATGATGGGGCTCCACTCCGACTCCACAGGCATGTTGACGGTAGTGTGCACGCCTAGTACTCCACCTGTTCCTCGAAGTATTCTTCTCCTGTAATGATATATATGCGGGAATGCAAGGGTGAGTACATGTCGTACTCAGCAAGTGCGGGAAAGTATGACATGTAGCTTACAAAGGGTGGGAAATAAATGGTTTCATTGCAGCAAGCAAATTTTATTTCACAAACATGATAAAAACAGCAACTATCTCTAGGTGAGTTAAATCCCAACATAACCAAGTAATTCATCATCATTCCTTCATCATAATTCATCATTTATCAAGCCTCAACCAGCCAATACACTTTCCCAAGTTCATCTCATACTTATAAGTACTCATGACCATCTCATTTTCATAGAACCGAAACCCAACTCATTATCATGACCCAGAACAGTTCCAAAACCAGTCCAAAAACCATACCTGAATAACTGTCCCAAGTTTTGCCTCTAATCATGGAAGTTGGCCAGGTAAATGTAACTGGAAGCATGCCTATCATGATATTTTACACTCTACAGAGGTGGCACCCTTTACCCACAAGTTCGTGATTTCATCACTCGTCAGCGACTAGAGATACCTCCATTATGTCACTACACAACCGTCGGTGTATGGTCAAGAGATCACAAAATAGCCTTTACAAAGGGGCTACTAGAATGTACGGACCCACTGAGGTTTCGCCGGCAGGCTTGAATCTCCATTCTCCCACCTACGGGCCCCCTCTTGTGCCATGCAGTTCCCAGGGCAGTCCTCCTCGACTCCCATTCCCCGCGCCATCCAATGGTCCATAACAAGCTAGCAACACACCTAGTTAGTCAGCTAAGCCGCACCCATATTTGGCCTTGTGGTGGCACTGTTTTCTTGGCATGTGCTCGCATGAACCGGTCCTTGGATCTACGACAAGCAAACCACCATATCATTTAGCAAAATCCATGAACCAAGCTTGCCTAGATCTCCCTGATTCCATGCTCATTAACATCATCATGTTCTCATTATCTTTAATCTTATGAGTGCAGTAGCTAACCATGTTTTATTTCAGTTTTCCCATATCCCGTAAATTAAGCGATGCAAAAAGGAAAACGAACATACCCGACTCAACAATTTTCCCGGCAACAAGGGTGGCTAACAAAGCTAGTAAACTCCTACAAAAGGGTTTCCCATCAAGTTGACATGAGCATGCAATTTTTACAAACAAAACGGTTTCAAAACTTAGGTTCAATATGGTCAAGGGGCACTTTCCTTGCTCCAGCGGTTCGTGTTGCTCAAGTGTCTCGAAGTCATGGTGCTGTAGTTCCTCGTAGACGGCCTCTTGAGTGTGTCCTTCTACTCACAACCACGCACATACAAAGATTACAGCAATCAATTATCATGCACAAACTTTACTCAAGATGCAATGAGGTAGATGAATGCAAATCCTATAGTGCAGCTTATAGTAATCAGTTTGCAAGTGTTCTTGCAAGTTTTAGTAGGCTTTAATGGGTTTTACGATGATTGAGGCTGCTGGAATTAAGTGTGGATGTGATTATGATCTTAACTCAAGTTGTAGATCAATTCCACCGTCAAAACATAACCGGAACGCGATCTACCCACGTGCAGAAATTCCTGCTCGCAGTGGGTGGAGAAAAACGGGTGTGTAGCAACAGCAGCGACGTGGTAAGAGGGGTGACAGAGACCTACCTCTCTTCTTCCTCCTCTCCTCCTTGCAGCTGGACTTTTTCCCTTGCAATGGCAGCAGCTGGGCTTTTACTTTGGAGAAGAATAGGGCTGCGGACAGGGCTTGGCAGCAGGGGTCTTCTTCTCCGGCGACGGTGAGGTGGGGCAGAGCTTCAACGGCGGCCAAGGCAGCAGCAACGGGGTGGCGACCAGGGCTTGGCAGCAGGGGGTGACAGACTTGTTTTGGCAGGGGTGGCGGCCAGGGAAGGCTGTATTTATAAGGGGGAAGATCTCCTACTCAGTTTGGAGGAGGAGAAGAAGGACTCCATCTCCAAGAGATGCAATCTTCTACTGAGTTTGGAGGAGGAGGAGTAGAACTCTATCCCTAAGAGGTGTGGCCAGCAGTCTGTTTTATCTCCAAAACTTTATCTCTAAGCTCTATCACTAAGGTTATCTAGAAGCTTTATCTCTAAGGTTCATCTAGAAGCTTTATCTCTAAGGTTTATCTCCAAGATTCTTCTAGAAGCTTTATCTCTAAGGTTTATCTCCAAGATTCTTCTAGAAGCTTTATCTCCAAGATTCTTCTAGAAGCTTTATCTCCAAGATTATTTTAGAAGCTTTATCCTCAAGATTCTTCTAGAAGCTTTATCTCTAAAATTCTTCTAGAAGCTTTATGTCTAAAATTCTTTTAGAAACGTTATCTCTAAGGTGCGGCCAGGGTTTTATCCCATTTTTCTTCTCTTTTTAAGTGATCTCTACATGAGAATGGATGCAATTCATGATGATGGAAATGAGGGTGTTACAAACCTACCCCCCTTAGCATGAATCTCACTCTCGAGATTCGATAGAGTGGAGAGAAGATGTGGAAATTCCGTCTTGAGGTCTTCTTCACGCTCCCATGTAGCTTTGGCTTTTGTGTGATGGTTCCATCGCATTTTGCACCAACGGGTTACCTTGGTCCTTGTGACTCTTTCCTTCATGTCCAGGATTTTGATGGGGTGTTCCGCATAGGTCAGGTCCTCCCAAAGTTCTAACTCGTCCATTGGTACTTGTTCTTCTGGCACTCTTAGGCACTTCTTGAGCTGAGATACGTGAAATATGTCATGCACGTCGGAGAGGTGTCGGAAGCTCTAGTTGATAGGCTACCTCTCCTCGCTTGCCCAAAATCTTGAATGGCCCGATGTAGTGAGGTGCTAACTGGCCTTTGACGTTGAACTATCGTTGGCCTCGGATAGGCGACACCTTGAGATACACAAAGTCTCCAACTTCGAAGGTCAAACTCCTTCGCCTATTGTCCGCATAGCCTTTTTGTCGTGATTGGGCGGCCTTCAAGTTTTCACGTATTGTTTGGACTTGCTTTTCAGCGTCCTGCAGCACTTCGGGTCCAAACACTTCGCTTTCTACGGTCTCATTCCAGAACAGCGGGGTTCTACACCGTCTACCGTACAGTGCTTCAAAAGGTGACATTTTCAAGCTGGCTTGGTAACTATTGTTGTATGAGAATTCAGCATACGGCAAGCTCATGTCCCAACTACGTCCATGTTTCAAGGCGCAAGCTCTCAACATGTCTTCGAGAATCTGATTTGTCCTCTCAGTTTGCCTGTTGGTTTGTGGGTGATATGCGGAGCTGAAGTTCAACCGTGTACCCATAGCTTCATGCAGCTTCTTCCAGAACCTAGAGGTAAATTGAGAACCTCGATCTGAAACTATCCTCTTCGGAGCTCAATGACGACACAGGATTTGCTCCATATACAGCTCGTCTAATTGTGCGACGGTGTACTTGGTCCTAACAGGAATGAAGTGGGCTGATTTTGTCAATTGGTCCATGATAACCCAAATAGAGTCGTAGCCCGACTGAGTACGTGGCAATCCGACTATGAAATCCATACCGATGTCTTCCCACTTCCTCTCGGGTACTTTCAATGGCTGCAACAATCCAGCGGGTCTTTGATGTTCGGCCTTTACTCTTTGGCACGTATCGCATAAGGCAACATATTCAGCAATGTCCCTTTTCATGCCATCCCACCAATAGCAAGTTTTCAGATCCTTGTACATCTTTGTACAGCAGGGGTGTATGGAATAAGGCGAGTCATGTGCCTCCTTTAGTATCGTGTCACGGATGTGCTTCATGTTAGGCACACAAATCCTTTTCCCTAACCAAAGCATGCCATTCTCCTCGTCCTTGAAATCCTTTTCTATCCCTTGTCGGATTATTTCCTTGATTTCCTTTATTTCCTCATCCGTTGCTTGACCATCTCGTATCTCTTGTTCCAGCGTTGAGTTCAGTTCTACCACCTCCATCTCGTTCAAGAACCCGAGATGTAATCGTTCAAACTCCTTACGCAGCTCGGCTGGCAGCTCCTGAACCGTGAGTTGGTGACATGCTCCCTTTCGAATCAATGCATCCGCTACTACATTGGCCTTCCCGGTGTGATAGTTGATACCTACATCATAATCCTTGATGAGTTCCAACCATCAACGTTGCCTCAAATTCAGATCCGTTTGCGTGAGTATATACTTGATGCTTTTGTGATCTGTGTAGATCTCACATCAGTGACCGAGGATGTAATGCCTCCAAATCTTCAAGGCAAGTACCACGGCTACAAGTTCCAGATCGTGTGTAGGGTAGTTCAGCTCATGTTTCTTTAGTTGTCTCGATGCATAGGCTACCACTTGGCCTCCTTTCATAAGCACACATCCAAGCCCTTGTCTTGATGCGCACAATATATATTGAAACTCTTGCTCACGTCCAGCAATACCAAAACTTATGCTGTTGTCAATCTTTTCTTTAACTCCTCAAAGCTGTCCTGGCATGCTTGTGTCCACTGAAATGCTTTCCCTTTCATCAGAAATTCAATCATAGGCTTTGCTATTTTGGAGAAATCCTTGATGAACCGGCGGTAGTATCCACCCATCCCAAGGAAACTCCGAATATCCCTTACATTCTGTGGTTGGTTCCACTTCAAAACATCTCTAACTTTTCCGCAATCAACCGATACTCCTCCTTCGGAGATTTTGTGGCCTAAGAATGATATCTCCTTTAGCCAAAATTGACACTTGCTGAACTTGTCATATAATTGATGCTCTCGCAGTTTCTGCAATATCAATCTCAAGTGTTCCTCACGTTCTTCCTCGCTTTTTGAATACACCATGATGTCATCGATGAAAACCATGATAGACTTATCCAAGTACTCCATAAAGACCTTATTCATGAGGTACATAAAGTATGCAGTTGCATTCATCAACCCGAATGACATGACGGTATACTCGTAAGAACCATACCATGCTCGAAAAGCTGTCTTGGGTATGTCGGAGGGTTTAATCTTTAGCTGGAAGTATCCCGACAGAAGATCAATCTTAGAGAAAATTTGGGCGCCTTTCATTTGATCGAGTAAGTCCTCTATGCGGGGCAGTGGGTACTTATTCTTTATCATCACTTCGTTGAGAAACCTATAGTCCACACACATCCTTTGGGTTCAATCCTTCTTGTCTAGAAAATCACGGGGGCTCCCCAAGGTGACAAGCTTGGGCGTATAAAACCCTTATCTAGCTGCTCCTGAATTTGTTTCTTGAGCTCCGCTAATTCATTATCAGACATCCTATATGGCTTCTTAGCTATAGGTGTTGTTCCGGGTACTAAATAAATGGCAGATTCGATGTCCTGATCAGGTGGCATACCTGGTAGTTCTTACGGAAATACATCTAGATATTATTGAACCACCGGAATGCTTTCAAATGTCACTTCTTCAATGTGGTTCAGCACTACCTTCTCGGTTGTAGGTTGGGCTTCCTCGAACTCGATACGGGTACCGTGCTCACTCGTCAATTGCATGATCCTCTCAGCACATTGAATCACTCCGTTGTACTTGCTTAACCAGTCCATTCCAAGTATTATATCAATCCCTTGGGAATCCAAGACAATAAGGTTGGCAAGAAAGGCTACCCCCTTATCTTAATGCTTAGTCTCGGGATAGAATTTAGAATTGAAAGAAGCAATTTCCCAACTATATGCATCAAGGTGTATGAACTAAGCATCTTCTTTTATTAATATCAGCCTATATGAGGATGTGAACAAATGACAAAGCATCTCACATCTCTCTACTATGTGCGGATGTGGACATTCACCGAAGCGTCCCACAACTCACATCCAAGCACACAAACACAAGCAATCATCATAAAAGTTCAGCACACCACTTCTTATTCAAGATACTACGAACTAAGTGTTCTTATTACAACTTTATTCAATGGGGAACCTAAACTTAATCGTGAGAACCGGTGATGTTATTGCCATGTGACGGTGGTGATCCATACATGGGCGCACGCCATGGTGAGTCGGCGGTCCATGTAGGGGTAGATGACGCTGGTGCTCCAGTTGTTCCCTCGTTGGCACGAGTCTCCTCTTATTTCTCCAACAAGTACAGCTTTTTGCGGAGATAGCGGATCTCTTCTTGTGCGCTTGCGTAGCGGTTTTCTAACTCCACGAGCAATCTCTGAGACTTGTCAGCAGCTTGTGCGTTTGAAAGAGCTCCTCCATGGGGCCCAATGATCTCCCTTGTCCCACTTTTCCGGTATGGGTGCAGCTCAAAGGTAGTGTTCTCAAGCTGCCCACGGAAAGCATTGTCGGAGTGTGAGCTGCGACACTCCTCCTGGCCTACTCTAAAGCATCCCGCGAGGTTCTTTTTTCTAGAGGGGGCTTGGCGTCGTACGCGACCTGGGCTCCAGAGAGCTGATGGACACTGAGATTTGTGTGGTTCGGGCCATCGGAGCGTAATACCCTATGTCCACGGGAGTGCTTGTTCTATTGCTTGAGCATGTGTGCTTATGCGTTGTGTGATCTGGGATGCAAAATCGGGAACCCCCAGCAGGGTGGTCACCCCGGTCCTTTTATAGCACAAGGCCGGGGTGGATACAATGGGGCCTGCGGCCCGACAGGTGGCCCCAGAGCTAAGTGAACCCTATACACAATCTAGGGCTTTGTCCTCTAAGTAGAGTGGTCGGAAGGGGAGTTAAGTCCCGTCGTCTAGCACGCTGAGGGGCTCCTAACCGCGTGTCAGGTGATGATGTGATGAGGACATCACAACAGTGGATACTCACATTGATATACAAGGACCAATGACAAGAGCACGAGCACGGTTACTAAATCAGCAGGTGAACTCGTTCCTAACTTCCTACCCATGCGAGTTTGAGAATGGATTGCTATTTAATGATTTAATTGTTATTAGGAACCATGGACATGATCAACAAGTAAAGGGAGGAGGATTTGGGGACGTGGAGAACCAAATGGGACGTCCACAAGTTGATGGAATCAGTCGCCAACTCGGACTCGAGTTCAACTCGGAGTCCAGGAGCAATCCATCTTAAAACGGACACCCAGGATGCATACGGACTCTGTTTTTGACGTTATACATATGCATGGAAAGATGAGAAGATAAACTTTCCAATGGTTCTGGTCCCACATTAAAATTTGCCAGGAGTCATTGGGAATTTTTTAAACAATCAAATTCAGAGTTCTATCCGGTGTTGCGCCACCGTATTGGGATTTTGGGCCTTGTATCCCGTATGAGTCCATTAGGGACGTGTCTAAGGGTCTTATGGCCAAACCCTAGCCTTTAAATACTGTATCTGCCGGCCATATTCAGTGGGTTTTGCTTAGATTAAACAATTTCGCCGTTCTACGGTTTGTGAGACCCCAATTTCGCAATTTCAGATTGCATCTTCATCGTTCTTGCTTGTGTTCTTGGTTGCACCTGCAGCGATAGCCTTCTTGGCGAGGTCAAGCGTGTGAAGCACGGTTGATAACCAACGGAGCAGGGGTGTAATAATTGCAGGGGTATTGGGGTCTGCTCGAGTACCTCGGATCATCAACGTCGAGATCTCCACTTCAATCGACCTACCTTTCGAAAGATCGGGCCTAAACTACTCATCAATTGGTATCAGATTTCAGGTTGCCCGTGAGTTACTTTGATTTGCCACTAGATTAGTTTTGTTTTTCATACCAGGGGTCCATAGAAAAAGCCACAAAAAATGTATCATGTTTACAGATTCCTAGACCATAGTGCCTGCAAGTTTTGTTTTTCAGTTTGCATTCGTGTGGTCGAGTCTTGTTGCTAGTTTAGCTTTGTGTTTTTTGGGTCGTAGTTATCATTTTTATTCCTTGTTTTTTCTTGCTGCTCACCTATTCCATAATCCCGAAACAACAAACCGATCTACCACGATCATCGGTTTGCCCTAGCTAGCCGCCTTGCGTGAACTCCCGCATCGCCAGCCCTAGAACAGGTGACAAACCATTGTGTCAGTCCTCCTTGATTGATCACACAACATCCCATCAGTCGCCATTGCTAAATTCCAATTATTTTTCACATCCTATTGTGAGATCTGTTTCAAAACCGAGTTCAAATCAACATAAAAAACAGTAACTCGGATAGCCTACCTTAAAACGGCCATAACTTTTGCATACGAACTCAAAATCAGGCGATTTTTTTTAAAATTGATCTACTCAAAATTTTGCAACCGATTTTCCATGGCTTTGCCGCGTTCGGTGAAATTTCTTTGGCCAAATTCCACTCAGAAGATAGACTATCCGGCCTCCGAAGTTTCAGCACGAATTTTAAAGAATCTTCCTGATTTTCTATAGACCACATCTTACATCCAATTGAGCTGCAAAGTTGTATGCTTCCTATTTTCATACTCTCGAATAAACAAAAAATATCAGAAAAATATTTAAAAATAGTGAAGAGAGCACAGATATTAAAGCATTGACAGCACACACTTGAAAACTGTTGGCCTATACACTTGTGCTGTACTTGTTGGTTATATATTCCTGATCTTCTATTTGCCTTTCTACTGCCTTGTGTTGTGCTAGGCCTAGAACACTTGTTAACCAGCAACAGTTCCTACATTGAATACTTATTCAATTTTGTTTTGCTATTAACGATTTTTTGCTTATTAGCCACCATATTGTGCCATCCAAGCTCCTCTTTTCCTCTTGAGCAGAACCGGTACCTTTGCAATCACTGCACGCTTCATTGGTTCTCACCGTCCACCATTTACCACCTGCTGTGTCGGTAAGAACACTTATAAGAACGTGGTAAGACGCTTGAGAGAGAGAGATTGTTTCTTTCCTTCCACTTTTCACATTACCACTATCCTTTGTAGTTGATAGGAATAACATCTTTTTGTTGTCTTTTATTTACTACTAACAATGGCAGAAGATAAAAGTGATGATGAATGTGCTTAACATGCTGAATTGCGTGACATGATAAGGGAAATGACATATATGTTCACCAAAACCCACGCATCAACAGAGTCTTCATTGACGACCTTGAATCGCCAACTTGCTGATCTTGTTGTTCGGATGGATACTCTTGAGGCGCGACTGCCTCTCGCTGAAGAACGTGAAGACGGTGCTTATAATATGGAAGATCATAACATTCAACCACGACTTCCACTTTATCTACGAGGTATGGGAGGTAATAATTGTTATAATTACAATGATCATCATACAATTTTAATCGCCCCCTTTATGATCTTTTTGCTAAAGTCAAATTTACTATACCCTCTTTTTCTGATGCGGATGATGTTGAGGCATATCTTGATTGGGAGATGACAGTAGAGCAGAAATTTAATGCCCACCTTGTTCCCGAACAACATACAGTTCATAAGCCACTAGTGCATTTAAGGATTTTGTTATCATATGATGGAATGAACTTGTTAAAACTAGAACTGATCCTCCAACATGGGATAGATTAAAGGAAGCTATGTGTGTTCATTTTGTCCCTCCTTTTCAGCGGGACCTTCACAAAAAATTGCAGCGCTTAGACCAAGATAACATGTCCGTAGAGGAGTATTATCAAGAGTTACAAAAGGGTATGTTGCGCTGTGGGGTAGTAGAGGACATGGATGATAAAATAGCTCGTTTTATGGGGGGTTGAGGCGTGAAACTCAGGACATTGTTGATTATAAGGAATATGATATTGTTAACAGATTATGTTAGCTGGCTATGTTGGCGGAAAAAGAATAGCAGGGCCGCCAACAGCAGCAGCAACAACGGACGAGGAGCACCTTCACACCGCATTTGACATCTACACCATCCAAAACAGCACCATCTTCGAGTTTTCATACAGCCACTACACCATGCAATGGTGGCCAACAAACTTCACCTACTGCTCCATTTCCTCGCGCGCTGGAGGGCAGCAAGACGACACCATTCAAGCCTACGTCTTCCACTCCTTCCACGAGTCAAACTTCCGACATTAAGTGTCACCGCTGCCAGGGGGTTGGTCATGTGATGAAAGATTGCCCTAGCAAATGAGCATACATAGCACGAGATGATGGTGGGTATGATAGTACTTCGGATGTTGAAGATGAATATTCTCTTGCTACTAACGTTGCAGGACCAAAACATGACCACTATAGCACAGATGAAGAGGTACTTGATACTGCAGCAACGAAAAATTATAGAAGCATACTTGTGCAGCATGCTTTGAGCTCCAAAGTTGAGGCGGATGACAAGCTACAACGGCACAATCTTTTTCACATGTTTCTCATCGTCAAGGACTGCCGTGTACACACTATAATTGATGGAGGCAGCTGTAATAACTTGGTGAATACGGATGTGGTCAAGAAACTTGGGTTGACAACAAGAGCACACCCTCATCCATACCACATTCAGTGGTTCAACAACAGCGGTAAGGTTAGGGTAACACAAACAGCGAGAGTACATTTTTCGATTGGTTCTTACCATGATTTTGCTGATTTTGATGTCGTACCTATGGATGATTGTTCTCTTTTGTTGGGACGTCCTTGGGAATTTGATACGGATGCTATTCATCATGGTAGAACTAATAAATATACTCTGATGCATAAAGGAAAGAAAATCACTTTGCTTCCTATGACTCCTGCTGAAATTGTGCATTTGGAGAAAAGTAAAACACGTGATGGTAAGGCAACAAAATCATTAGACTCTGAAAAACAGCAAGTAATTAAGTTAAAATCACCTTCGTTGCTCACAACTAAATCTGACCTTGCTGATTTATTTGATACGAAGGAGATGTACTATGCTTTAGTATGCAAAGAAGCCATGTTTTCAATTCATGATGTGTCCATTGCATTGCCCCCTGCTGTTGCTAACCTTTTGCAGGATTTTGCAGATGTGTTTCCCCCCCCCCCCCCCCCGAGATACCCCCTGTATTACCACCTATGAGGGCCATTGAACATAAGATCGACTTGATTCCAGAGGCAAGTTTTCCAAATCGTCTGGCGTACAGGGCGAATCAGGAAGAGACAAAGGAAATTCAGCGACAAGTTCAAGATCTTTTGAACCGCGGGTATATTCGTGAAAGCCTTAGTCCTTGTTCTGTTCCTGTTCTTTTGGTTCCTAAGAAAGATGGTAGCTGGTGCATGTGTGTTGATTATAGAGCGATTAATAACAACACCATTTGATATCATTATCCTATTCCTCGCTTAGAAGACATGCTTGATGAATTGAGTGGTGCTATTATTTTCACAAAAATTTACTTGCGTAGTGGTTAGCACCAAATTAGAATGGCACTAGGAGATGAATGGAAAACTGCATTTAAAACCAATTTTGGACTTTATGAGTGGCTAGCCATGCCTATTGGTTTAACTAATGCACCTAGCACTTTTATGTGATTAATGAATGAGGTTTTACGTGCTTTTATTGGAAAATTTGTGGTGGTTTACTTTGATGATATCCTCATTTACAGCAAGTCATATGACAAACATCTTGATCATTTGCGTGCTGTTCTCAGTGTCTTGAGAGATGCACGTTTGTTTGGTAACCTCAAAAAGTGCGTATTGTGCAACAATCGAGTTTCGTTTCTTGGATATGTTGTTTCATCGCAGGGAATTGAGATGGATGAGGCAAAAATTATGGCGATCACTAGCTGGCCAACTCCATCGACCGTCACACAGGTGCGTAGTTTTCTTGGTCTTGCAGATTTTTATCGACGCTTTGTGTGGGATTTCAGCATCATTGCAGCACCTCTCCATGAACTAACGAAGAAGGGAGTGCCGTTTTGATGGGGCGAACAGCAGCAACAAGGTTTTGATGTTCTCAAATCAAAGCTTACACAAGCACCATTGCTACAACTTCTTGATTTTGACAAGACATTTGAGCTAGAATGTGATGCGAGCGGCATTGGTATTGGAGGTGTTCTCATACAAGGAGGTAAAGCCATTGCATTCTTTAGTGGAAAATTGCATGGTCCTTCTCTGAATTATTCTACTTATGATGAGGAATTGTATGCCTTAGTGCGAGTTCTACAAACTTGGCAACATTACTTTTGGTCTAAGGAGTTTGTCATACATTCCGATCATGAATCTTCGAAGTATATTAAGTGTGAAACCAATATGAATAAATGACATGCTAAATGGATTGAGTTCATAGAATCGTTTCCATACATCATTAAGCATAAGAAAGGGGGGGAGAATGTTATTGCAGATGCATTATCTAGACGTTATACCATGCTGTCCCAACTTGATCATAAAATATTTGGTTTGGAAGCAATAAAAGGATTATATCCTACTGATTTGGACTTCAAAGATGCTTTTAAAAATTGTAGAGAAGGGAGAACTTGGAATAAATATGTACTACGGGAGGGCCTCCTCTTCCATGCTAACAAGCTATGTGTTCCTGCTAGTTCCGTTCGCCTATTACTTTTGTAGGAAGCACATGGAGGAGGTTTGATGGGACATTTTGGAGTGAAGAAAACTGAGGACGTGCTGGCAACACACTTCTTTTGGCCAAATATGAGACGTGATGTCAAGCGCTACGTGTCACGATGCACTACTTGCAATAAAGCTAAGTCTCGACTTAACCCACATGGTCTTTATATGCCTCTTCCTGTTCCTAGTGTACCTTGGCAGGATATTTCCATGGATTTTGTTTTGGGATTGCCTAGGACTAAGAGGGGGAGGGATTGCATCTTCATCGTTATTGCTTGTGTTCTCGGTTGCACCTGCAGGGATAGCCTTCTTGGCGAGGTCAAGCGTGTGAAGCACGGTTGATAACCAACGGAGCAGGGGTGTAGTGATCGCAGGGATATTCGGGTATGCTCGAGTGCCTCGGATCATCAACGTCGAGATCTCCACTTCAATCGACCTACCTTTCGGAAGATCAGGCCTAAACTACTCATCATGATGAATACGTCGTATTGTCGTCGCGTCTTCTCACTCTGTTTGGGCGGCACTGTACTGTTGTCATGCCTTGCCGTCATGTCTTGTCACCGTAATGACGTACGGGCAAGGGATGGAGGCGTGTGAAGTGCGCCATGCTTCTGGGGAAGGCGCGAGCCTTGAATGCAAAGCCTGACAGCGCACTTTCTTCTTGACTTCGTTGACCCACGGCCCATGACGGATCTGGGACACGTGGCGGCTCTGGATCCCTTATCGACAGGCTTGGTCTCAAGAGACACGTGGCAGCCCCGAACCTCACCGCACCGGGGAGGCTCGGGCCCGAGCCTAGAGCACATGCCTGTACCGGAGCTGTCTTCAGCTGGAAGGCGGCTCGGAGCAAGGATACATGTGTCAGCCCCGGACCTTACCTCAGCGGGGAGGCTTGGGCCGGAGCCCAGAGCACGTGTCTACACCAGAGCTGTCCTCAGCGGGGAGGCGGCTTGGAGCCAGGGTACATGTGTCAGCCCCGGACCTCACCTCAGCGGGGAGGCTCAGGTCGGAGCCCAGGTCACGTGTCAGCTCCGATGCTCATGAGCACGTGTCAGCCCTAGGGCTGACCATGTGGCCTAGGGCATGTGGCTTACGTTGGGGACCGCCTAAGCGGGGAGGCGATGCCCAGGCTGTCTTTTTACCCAGTACGCGGAGGTACCGGTCTGCAGGATACCGATAAGCGTAGCACAATCCGGTGAGTGCATCCCATGCAGCAGCATCAACAGCTTTTGCCCTTGTGGCTCTCCATGTGGGTGTGAAGTATCGGGTGACAACCCTACCATTAGATAGGATGGTTACTTCAGCCTTCCACTCTTCATGTTAGAGACGAGGGACTTTCTTCAGGAGCTACTCCGGGTATAAGCTGCAGCAATCAAGGAACTCTCTAAGCTCCCTGGATATGTGTCCTCCCTCCATCCTGTTGGACCAGAACTCCTGAGCAGAACGGGTGACCCGTTCATCATCTTCATTCTCAGCCTCAGCAGGGGATGGCTCCTCTTCGGATTCATCTCCTTCCAACATAGCTTCATTAAGCTCCGCTCGGTGTAAGCCCGCGTGTTATTCCTCCTGAGGTGCATACCAATGTTGTTCTTCTTGTGGATCATCTTCCATGTCGTCTTCAATTGGTTCCACCTTTTCCGGATCCTCTTCCTCATGCATAGAGCTACTGATTTCATCTTCCTCATGAGGTTCCATCTTCACCTCCTCCCAATATGGTCCATCGGATACCTCGATGGGGTTAAGTGCGCTCCTGAGGGGTGGTGGATGAGTTCTCATGCGTGTTGTGCTCCTAGTGACCGGTATCTATAAATAAGATATGAGAATCTTTAGAGAAGAAGGAAATAACTCAAAAATTTTAGAAGCTATGAAGCAAGAAAAACAGGAGGTATGGCTGTCCATAAGAAAGTAAGAAAGGCAGGCTGAAAATAGCACTTTGCGGTGGCTGAATTGACAAATAAAGTACAGCAGAGAGCAATTTTTGAAAATAGCAGTTTACAAGGGTGTTCCTATGTGTTTTAGAGTGTCTATCCTACCTAGACTTGCGTCCTACAGTCAACGTGACTCGGATACTAATTTGTGACACCCGGTTCCGAAAATGAACCAAGTGAATGCGCATGTGTGCCCAGGATGTTCATCACACATACACATGTACATCACAAACTGAATTTCAGATTATAACGACGTACAAATAGTGTTTAAATAATTTACTACAATAATTCAATGAGTCAATCATGAATATTTAACTTATTCAGCACCAGAAGACCCTAACGACAGCGGAAATAACTAAAGACGATGGGGCTCCACTCTGACTCCACAGGCATGTTGACGGTAGTGTGCATGCCTAGTACTCCACCTGTTCCTCGAAGTATTCTTCTCTTGTAGATGATATATATGTGGGAATGCAAGGGTGAGTACATGTCGTACTCAGTAAGTGCGGGAAAGTATGACATGTAGCTTACAACAAGGTGGGAAATAAATGATTTAATTGCAGCAAACAAATTTTATTTCACAAACATGATAAAAATAGCAACTATCTCTAGTTGAGTTAAATCCCAACATAACCAAGTAATTCATCATCATTCCTTCATCATAATTCGTCATTTATCGCCTCAACCAGCCAATACACTTTTCAAGTTCATCTCATACTCATAAGTACCCATGACCATCTCATTTTCATACAACCAAAACTCAACTCATTATCAAGACCCAGAACAGTCCCAAAACCAGTCCCAAAAACTATACCTGCATAACCATCCCAAGTTTTGCCTCTAATCATGGATGTTGTTGGTTGCCTTGATATGCAGGTGCAACCGAGAACACAAGCAAGAACGACTAAGATGCAATCCGAAATTGCGAAATTGGGGTCTCACAAACTGTAGAACGGCGAAAGTGTTTAATCTAAGCAAAACCCACCAAATATGGTTGGCGCCTGCAGTATTTAAAGGCTAGGGTTCGACCATAAGACCCTTAGACGCGTCCCTAATGGACTCATACGGGATACAAGGCCCAAAAGCCCAATACGGTGGTGCAACACCGGACAGAACTCCGAATTCAACTTGTTTCGACAACTCCCAACGACTACGGACGAATTTTAATGTTGGACCAGAACCATTGCAAGGTTTATCTTCTCATCTTTCCATGCATATGTGGAACGTCAAAAACGGAGTCCGTATGCATCCTGGGCGTCCGATTTAAGATGTACTGCTCCTGGACTCCAAGTTGAACTCGAGTCCGAGTTGGTGACTGTTTCCATCAACTTGTGGACGTCCCATCTGATTCTCCATGTCCCCAAATCCTCCTCCCTTTACTTGTTGATCATGTCCATGGTTCCTAATAACAATTAAATCATTCAATAGCAATCCATTCTAAAAATCACATGGGTAGGAAGTTAGGAACGAGTTCACCTGCTGATTTAGTAATCGTGCTCGTCCTCTTGTGATTGGTCCTTGTATATCAATGTGAGTATCCACTGTTGTGATGTCCTCATCAGGAATGCATGGAAGTCCCCCTACCTGGTGTGTCAACTGTCCGCGTTTGGATTTCCGAATAGTAACTAATGTGTCGTGTGTTTATCCTCGAGTTGGCCTAACTAAGAACACGAAGGGATTATACTGGTTCGAGCAAGGTGGCCTATGTCCAGTCTGAGATGCCTCGCTGTTCTTTCTCAACAATGGGGGTGGTTCTTTTACAAGTGCGGAAGTGTGTCCCTAAGGGATTGCCTGGCTCCTCTCTTTATACTCCTCTCATCTCCGCTCGTATTACAGATGGAGTGGAGGTAATGGGTGCAGGTACGGCTTGTCCAGTCGTACGTCAGAAAAGGCACTTGATGGAGCTGCCATATCCATAGCTTGCCGTCGTGCCTGCTCCTGTCTTATCGTCGGGGCAGACCATACCGAGGCGCACACGCACCCCATGTACTACTCTTCAGTTCCATCGGAGGTGACTGGTATTCAATGCGGTCGCAAGCGATGACACTCGATTGCCTTCCCACTTGACCCGGCGGTGCCTGCTCTGCATTGAAGGCCACCCGCTTCTCAGCCACCTGAGGTCAGACTTGGGCCTTCTCTCTGGGGTCTTCCCTTCGTCTGAACTTCAAGGTCGAGGCTCGTGACATGCCCTAGGGGTTGGGACCAGGACCCCCATCCTATCTGCTCCGTCTTGTCCCAGGCTCGGGCCCATGCTTTTTCCTTTGTCGCCCCTCGAGGGGAGGCTCCACGCATCCCCCTGGGGGGTCGAGGCTGAGAACCCCATCAACACGAACGGGAACATCTTCCCCAATGATCGAAACATCGAGCACCTCAGATGGCTTTGTCCGTAGCAACCCTGAGCTCTAAGCAAAAGGAAGCAAGTTGGGAAACCAAAAGATAAGTGCCCACGCCCCATCTTTTATTTTTGAACCGTTACTTCCATTAAAAATAGAGGCCTTATCACCCAATCTCGAGGCCGGATACGTTACCTCGCCAAAGAGATTGGAACCCCCAACCTCAATTAGTCATAGCCCGGACGAACCCAAGCAGCTTAAGTGTCACATGGTGCGCTGACCGGCCTGGCCGCCATATGTCACTCGGGGGCTACCACCCTTATGGCATTTACAGAAATTTCCTAAGTACTTCCTACGCACTCCACAACCTACAGATAGAGACTATGAAAAGTTCTCAGGGCTACGGATTGAGTGAAGCGGAGAAGTGATAGCAATGTATTTATTTTTTCTTCAACCTAGTGTTCGTGACCCACGGCTAAGAACTGTGAAAGTTCTCAGAGTTGCAGCCCAAAAACATACAAAAAAGGAAAACATCACATGCCTAGAAAAATTTCTCTGCTTCTTTTCTCATTAGACGAGCCACGAGGGGCTAGTACATTATACATTACAAGGCAAAGGGAAAGGCGACCAAACAAAGTCTTATAGGAGTATCTTGCCAATAAGAAACTTGATGATTACAGGCAACATCCACAATTAAGCATTCTTGCAAGTACAATGACCTCTGGTCAGTGTTCTTGCAAGTTCACTTGCCTTCGGTCAGCTTTTCTGCTTGCAATGCCTTGGCTCACATCTAGACCACAACGGCCCGTGGTCCACACACCTCCGCGAAGCTCCAGTACCATCAATCGGCGAATGGCTAGCTCAGGAGGATCAGAAGCCCCAGTCTCGTACAAATGTAGAGTCAGACTTGATGCCATCTCGTCACGGACTTTGACAGCGGTGGAATGAAATGCCATGGCTGTGGCCGCTAGGGATAAACGCGGACGTCGCTGGCCATCGGGATAATGAAATCGGCAGTCGACGGCCGCACCCTAAGAAGGCACACCCGCAGCTCGAAGCGAAGCTCGATAGTAGTGGGAAACACTCATATTCATCCACAACCTCTCATCTTCCTAAACTCGTGTTGCCAAGGTGTAAAATGGAGCAAAAGAAAGCTGGAATAGAAGAATGAGGCACCGGGATGAAGACTTGCACCCCAGTGAAATTTGCCTAGAGGGGGATGAATAGGCTAATAAAACATGAAAGTACTGAAAACAGCGGATTAAACCTGAAGGGGCCGGACTAGTCCGGTCTGAGGGCGGACTAGTCCGGTCTAGGTGTAGAAATTGCGTTTTTAAGAATTTTTTTCAAGTTAGTTTAAGCGGAAGGTATGTCAATAGTCTAACAATCTAACCAGCTAATTTGTGAATTAAAAATTGATTAGATTGCAAGACTCACAACCATAAAGCAATTTACAAGTTTTGAGCGAGACAAAAACTAACAAGTAACTTTAGTGAATGAGCGAGAAGGTAAAGGAATCAAGAGACACGATTTATCCTGAGGTTTGATTCCACACAGGAATCTACGTCCCCTTTGAGGAGTCCACAAAGGACCGGGTCTTTTCAACCCTTACCTCACCGAGCGATCACCAAGATCAAGCCCACGCTCTTTCACTATCAATCAAGTGTGGATACTATATTCTTAGGGGCTGCTCACAACTTGAGGCTCCCTACAACAACCTAGCAGTTCTAGGAATCAAAATATAACAGCCAAGAACTCAAATTAACAATTAGAGTGCAAGAGATTCAAACCGAGAGCTCAAATGTCGATCACCACGTCTCTCCTCTCACAAATTCACAAACCCCTTAAGATCCAAACTTAGGGGTCAAGAAGGTGAGGAAAGAGGCTTAGAAGAGCTCAAGGAAAGAGCTTTTGGCGCTAGGGTTTCAGTTTTCCCTATTAGAAGCCGGGGGTCACTTTTTATAGAGATCCCGGCATCTAGTCGTTACACCTACTAAAGTCCAGACTAGTCCGGTTAGAACCCCGGACTAGTACGTTCTTGGGGGACCACTTGCGTCACAAAGGCTACCAACTAAAGTCCCGTGAACTTTGAATTCAAATGGTCATAAAATCCCGGACTAGTCCGATCTCACACAGGAACCTTTGTTCCGGATGAGAACGGACTAGTCTGGCAGAGAGCGGACTAGTCTGGTCTTACCAGACTTAGTCTCGATAACTCTCTAGTCTTAGATTGCGGACTAGTTTGGCCATATCCGGACTAGTACGAGCTCACACAGGAACCTTTGTTCCGTCCTAAACCGGATTAGTCTAAAGAAACCGGACTAGTCCAGCCTGTGGAGCAGACTAGTCCGAGGTCACTCAGAGACTCTTTCTCCGAACCTGAGCGGCTTAGTCCGTTTAGCGGACTAGTCCGACCTTCTGGGACTTGGTCTCAGAAAGGCTCAGACTCACTCAAAAACGGACTAATCCAGCCTAAAATGGACAAGTCTGAACTCACTCAGAGACTTCTTGTCCGGTCAGAAACAGAGTAGTCCGGCTGGGAACGGACCAAGGTCGGTCGGCGGCATCTGACCTCTAAAGACAGAAGGTTACAAATGACCTACGACCCCAACCATCAAGGTTGAGCAAAGAAACAACCTGGGCTAGAGCACGAACCGTGGGTAGGCAGAAGACTTCAATACTGACGTGAGGGAACGAAACAAGGAATTCAAGACAAAGTGGGAGGCCACGTGCAACAAGACAGGCACGACGCCCGCCATCATCATCATCCATCCCGCCCCACCCCGCGCAGGAGCGCAAGGACGAAAAGAAGACATAGACCACAGACAAGACAAGGGCTGATGTAGTCATTACCTCTGTACCACGACTGGTCATCCTTGGGTGCCGACGCGCCATGTAAACTCCCGCCCATTTATGAGGAGTCGGCTGGTAGGAAGGGGCGATCGGGCTATAAAAAGGAAACCCAAAACCTCCTCGAGGAGAGGCACGGCACATATATTCGACACTTAGGCTCTTCCTCACCCTAGCACACGAGGGAGCCTCACTTGTAACCCCAGTTCCATGACCCGCGTGAGCTAATACAAGGCAGACGAACACCCCAAACTGGACGTAGGACACGTTGTTCGAACCCGTATAAACCCTTGTCCTTGTTAGCTAGCCATCAAGATATAAAACATGAGGCATTTGATTACTAGTCGGTAAAAGAAACACCAACAAAATTTAAAGTTTTGGGAGAAGTGTTTACAACATATAGTGTTTGCTACAACAAGTCCATTCACTCTACTACTACAAAGCTAAGCCCATTCTAGTTAGTGTATGATTCTAATCCTTGTGCTCCAATTGATTTGCTACCTTTATCTAATTCTGAAATAATAAACTTGAATACTACATAAAATATGAATTTACTCTTAATATACATAAAAAATACAAAGAAAATATTGAAAACATGAATGGGAAGTATATAATTGCTGGTAGTAAAGTAGGAAGGAAGTAAAACTTGAACCGGGAGATTTGGCCTAGTTGCATTTCTGAAAATATCATTTTTCTTATTTGAGAAAAAATAAACTCATACATGAGTTATTGATCCTTTTAAGCTTTTTGAAAAGATTAATGATGGCATCTATAAGCTTGAGTTACTAGTTATTTTAGGATTAGTCCTACATTCAACATTTTAGATTTGTTACCATACTTAGAAGAGGAAGATGAGTTTGAATCTAGTACGACTCCAATTCAAGAGATGCATACAAGCTTTGTTCTACATATGTGTAAAAAGCTAAGAACATAACATTTTTATTTGAATCAATCCCATGTACAAATTCCACTAAGTCAATGGGAATCATAAAAAATTAAGTTCAAAAATGTATTAGGATGTTCCGTCTCCGTCTATTTGGCCATTGAGCCTTGTATCTAGTTTGAGTCCATTAGGTACATGTCCAGATGTTTTTGGTCGAATCCTAGGCTATAAATACAATAGTACCCAGTCAAATACGTGGGTTTTGCTTAGATTAGTCTATTATACAACAGTTTTGCTGCTCTTCGGTTTGTGGAACCTCAATTTTGACAATTTTATTCAGACTGCTTCTTGTTCATTCTTGCTCATGTTCTCGGTTGCACTTGTAGGGGATTAGCCTCATGTGTGAGCAATTGATAACCATTAGAACAAGTGGTGTAGTGATTGCAAGAGTTGTTCGAGTTCCACTTGGAGCTTCGATCATCAACGTCGAGATTTGCACTTCAATTGAGTTATTTTTCAAAAGATTAGGCCTAATACACTCATCAATGTGTATTGTAAAGGGACCTCTCAACTTATTACTTATGGTCTATGGTGAGACCTAGATCGGTTAGGCATTAGTGTCGAGTTTTCGGTGAAGTTTAAAGAAAACTTCATTAAGTTTGTATGTAGTTTGGAGTCCCATGCCCAAAGGTACATCACTAGTGAGGCGTTGTGTTCTCATTTGGCGGGTGAGACATGCCCGGGGGTCCTATACTCACACGAATCGACCAATGTGGAGTACAGAAAGGTGTCATCCTTATGAGACCACGGGAAAAACATCGCGAAACACTATCTTGACTCTCTATTTGATTTACATTCTACACTTTCCTACATGTAGAATTGCTGCAATCGCTCTTATCATCTACCCACTAGCATGTTAGGTATTGGCTACTTTTTTTTTCATTCCCACTAGTATGTTTCGACTCTTGGTTCTCTATTATTGTTGTAGGAGTTTGATTAGTTGATAGATTTGAAATTTGATATAGTTTTGTAGTTTTATTAGACTCCCTCTCAGTAGTATTACTTACAATTGTAAAGCGCCCATAGATTTTGCATTTTCTTTAAAACCGTTTTTGCTTTTCCCCCTTGGGAGCACACATTTGCCTACTACTTGTAGGAACCCACTCTGTATGTAGTGGTCCATAGTACAGTTCATCTAATCATGGATAACATTGGTCATCTCCATGCACTATCCACCTGATCATGGAAGACACTTCTCATCTTCAGGTATGGTTCACTTGACCATGGATGACACTGTTCATCATCTAGTACTATTCACCCAACTATGGATACACTGTTCACCCTTGAGTATTGTTCATCTCACCATAGATCACAATGTTGACCCCCATTTACTATTCCCATGAACATGAATGACACTTTTCATCTCTGAGTACTGCTCACCTAACGTGTAGACGATCCTACTACAATCACACCAAGTCTACTGTGGTGGCCCGTTCTAGTGGAAAGCTGATTGTCCCACTATAATTCCACCTAGTCCACTCTGGTGGCACCACTCTGGCGAAAAGTCGACTATCCTTTAATGGTTGTAACATGTTTACTATGATGGTGATGGGAGATGACTTGTAGGTCAAACCCAAGGAATTGATCAAGTCAAAGCCTATGAAAGCCCACACAACCTAGGGTTACCTACAGCTTGAACAAGCACATAACCTAGATGCTACCTTAGTATGAAAAGCAGAGTCGAGTAGAACATTACTACATAAACGTTGAGCAGATAAGGAAGAAGTCAATCACCTCAAGGTTAAATATAGGAAGATAGATATATAGTCCGTCATGGACATAAAATCATGTTGTAACCCACTTCAACATACCCTAAGGCTCTTGAATAAATATAAAAGGTGAGGAAGGGGTGCTAAGTTGAGGCATCACATTACATCCCCACTATCCAAATCCACATATGCATACATAATTGCTGATGTAAGCTTCATATTAAGAAAAAGATCATCCTACCTAGAGTAGATTAGTACCTCATCCCAAGGGCCTGAACCGGTGTAAACCTTGTCTCCTTGTTACCGCCTAGATCTACCAACATGCACAAGCTCGAATATCGATGATATGAGAATGAACCAGGGTCTCCAAAGTTATGTATATATATATGCAACACATAATATCTTAGGAGCTTTCGGGCCATATTAACAAGATAAAATAATAATAATGTGGTAGCCATGCCTCTCTCATCCACTTGTTTGCTTGCATTTTCATCATTAATATAAAAGGCTCGTGGGCCAAGTTGAAGATTATTTGTCAAGAGAACGAAGACAAGACAACTCATGCATGCACCCATAGGTCAATATATAAGAACTCATGCATGCACTCAAAAACCAAAGATAAGGACATCTAAATGCATGCTCTAGTTAGAGGAAAAGGCTGCTCGATCACTCTGACAATGTAGGATGATACCATGATAGACTTTTTACTCAATGTCATAGAGACTTGACCTATTATTTTTTATGTATGTCAACTTGTAGGAATACAAAAAATTATTTTTAAGTCTCCATAATGCAACAACTAAAAACTGTATTATCTGTTTGCAGGAAAGTCTTACAGAAACTACTGGAGCAGAAGATGAAAGTGTAACACCACATCCGTACATAAAAACATTATCATAAAATTAATGCAAATGTGACATTTTGAGCTACCTATATGAAATTGTAGCATTTGTTCTATAGCAATTCATGAGCAACTATCGCAGAACACCTGATGAAAATAACCAGTTCGGAAAAACAAGAGAACAAAAAATATGATATTCAGTCGGACATGAAAATAGGACAGTTCGAGAAATAAATGGATGTTTTTGGTCGTGAAAATCCAAATATGAATCCGGCCTAGCAAGCACACACCCACTAGTCCACCAAGACTAGGGGTGAAATATGGACAGGAATTTTCCGAATCACCTGACACTGTTTTTGAAAATTTTGGAACCATTTTTAACGGAATTGTCCAAAATTTGATCCGAAACCGAAAATGGAAATTTAGAAATCGGAACAAAAACGATTTGAGCAGATTTCCGACCGAATACTCGGAATTTTGTATTTATTGAAAATTTCTGAACAATTCTCGTTTTCATTTCCGAAACAGTAATAGGGTTTGGCCCAATACTTAAAGGCCCAAGACGCCGAGAGCTCGAACCGAAGCAACCTTATGTCAGACGTTACATGTCCAAGGTTGAGGAGAAGCCGCCAACTGAGCAATGGAGCACCGAACCCTAAATCTCTAATCCCATCGCGCTCGCGCCGCCCAGAGCCCTATCGCGAGGTCACCATGGCCCCGAGGCGGCAAGGCCCCCAACATACCACGCGCTTGCTAGTGTGAAGTTAGTATCACAGCTTGCTTATGTTATTTTAAATAATGATGATAATATTTTGACCTTTGAGGTGTTGCTTACGAAAAAAATCGAAACCATTTCGATATCGACATGTTTTCGTTCCGATATATCTGTTTCCAATATTTTCAAAATTTCCAATATCATATCCATTTTCAATAATACTATCTTTCATTCTATTTCCAAAAATTATATATAAAAATGAACACGATTTAACTATTTTTACAACCACCGTTTTCACCCCTAACAAGACCTAACTAACCTCTCTCCTTACCGACTGCCTTGCGGCGGCGGTACCCACATAGTTCCCCTCAGACAGGCAGCTAACCCAATTACCCTAAACCCTGCCCTCGCGATGGCAGCGGGGAACGGCGGCGGCTCGAGACGGGCACGCCCGAACGTGCTGATGACGGGGACGCCCGGGACGGGGAAGACGACGACGTGCTCCCTCCTCGCCGACTCCGCCGGCCTCCGCCATGTCAACATCGGCGACCTCGTCCGCGAGAAGGGCCTCCACGACGGCTGGGATGAGGACCTCCAGTGTCACGTCATCAACGAGGACCTGGTGAGCCTCCGCCTCCGCCGCGCCGCCCCTTCCCCCTCGCGATCTGGATCCATTTATTCGTCTTATCGTGCGCACTGGGCAAATGGTTCCATCGTTTGCTGTAGAATTGGTAGATTATTGGCGTGACCTTGGTTTGGATTTGAGACGCAAATGAAGTGTCTGATTTCTTATGTTTGCGAAACTAAAAGTTGAGGCGTAATGGATCGTTTTGTTGGCTCTCGTGATTAAGATTCGTCTTACCTTGCAATGGGCGTGTTTCCAGAACACCTTGTAATGGGTTGTTCCTGTGATGCTACAAAGCCGATGAATAGATTGTAGCTTTAGCTAGATGCCTTCAAGGGAAGGAATATGGCATGTCCTTGGCCTGTTGGTCGTTCGAGATCAACTGGCAAAATACAGGCAGGCCCAACTCTTAGTTCTGTGTGATACTGCAACAAACAAATTGCGGGGCCAAGTTGATTGATGAATATTGCAGCAATGGCCTTTGAGCTAGCATCATTTAGAGGTTAGGATCACTACTTTTGGTGTTCTTGTAAATTCCAACTCTCCACCTTATTATAAACTTTCTGAGAAATATTTTTCTTACCTAACAGACTGTCAAGTTAAAACGTTTAAGCTAAATATCTGCAAAGTATTTTGCACTACCATCTTTCATAAACATGTTGCTGGTAACATGTCATCTGCAGCTGTAGCCATATTTAACAATGTAAAATCTTGCGATCTTCGTACACTATTTACACCTTATACAGCTTGTGGATGGTTCTATTCTGTGGACTTGAATATACTCGACCGGCATTAGTTTGCTTCCTGGACCTAGATCCTAGCTCCATAGCAATCATCATCTGAGAGTAGAGTGGTCTGTTTATGCTTCGTCTACTTAATTTTACACATTTTATGTTGGTAGTATAAAATAATTGTAGATGTTTAGTAAGTAGATATTTAAAATACTAACAGCAATCTTCATTCTAACTAACCTATAATTTAGAACTTGTTACTCTGTTACATTCAAATACTGAAAATCAAAGCACATATTGTCATCCATTAGATTAACTAGCGAACCTGCAACAAAGTGGTCTGTGAATGGTGATCACTGTAGAACTGGGACTTCTGTCTATGGCGACTACTCCAAATTGGCTTTGGGATACAGCGCAGTACTATTATGTTTGTCTATGGGTCATAGATTTTCACTGTAGAAGTGTAGAAATGGGAATATCTTCAATCGCCTTGGGGCCAAGTTTTCTAGTTACCGATTGGGTCATTGCTCCTGATCGAGCTTCAATGAGACCGATATGGACGACTTGAAAACATTGATAGTTCTTCACATTACTCATTTAGATGTTACTCTTTAAGATTGTGTAGTAGAAGTATAAGTCATAGGTGCTGCTTTTGTATTTGACCAATAAATCAATTGAATCTGTAACGATGCGCTCGATACTATGATGGTTGTTGCAGACCTGGGATGTCTGTCCATAACCTAACTGCTGCAATTTTGAAGAAAATCTATGGTCCTCATGGGTGAACTAAATTTTCTTCCTCGGACTAGTATGCATTTGCCTTATGGACCTACATCCCATCTCTACAACAATCATCACCAGCTACTTGAACGCGATTGTGCAAGTTCTCTTGATGATTCGATTGATCTTATTGGTAGTTTAAATGTGTCTTATAACCACTGTATTGTTAGATATGATCTAGTTTTTCTAGATTAGGATAGAGTTAGAGATAGATTATAAGTCCATCTCTATTTAGAGTAGGAGTCTAGGGTAGTATTAGACTAGGATTCTATTATAATTGGGGCTATATATACATCCCTAGTTGAGAAATAATGAGAAGAAAATTAGGAGAGAAATTCAGAAATTAATCTCTCGGAATTACAACAATTGGTATCAGAGCCTAGGTCTGGTTTCATATCCTTTCCCCTGGAGGACGTGCTCCTGGTGGTGGCCATCGAGGCTTGTGGAGCAGGTTCGTGCAACCGGTGATGTGGATCCAGGGCGTATCAGGCTGAGCAGCAGTTGGATTAAGTGTACCTGAGGCAAATCCAGACGAATCCCGGTGTCATGAGGGGGATCCCTGCGTGGATCTGACGATACGTGACGAGGTCGTGCTCCAGAGCGGGAACAAGGCACTAACAACATGGCCAACGAGGAAAGGGTGGCCAACACGGAGAAGAGGTCGGGCCTAGGAGTTTGCCACGCTCTGCCGGGTGTGGGTCGCGCTCGTCTACGCCAACGGCAAGGGCGAGGCGCCGCCGGGCACGTGGGAATCGGAGGAGGGCGTCTTCGCTGTGCTCTGCCCGTGGAGGCGCGCGTGGCACATACGCATCGGGCTTACGTGGAGGCCGAGCTCGACAAGGAGGCCAAGCTCGCTAGGGAGCGCTAGGGAGGGCTCACCGCGCTCCTACCTTGGGATAAGTTGCTCGACAGTCCTGATCTAGAGAAGGCGTGGCGGGTGCTGGAGGCCGTGGATGTCGCAACGGCCGCGAAGGAAAGTGGAAGGCGTGTGGCTGTTGAAATCTCACACGCGAGAGCAGGGGAGGAGCTTGTGTGTGCCTGTGTTGGTGGCTTGTGGTAGCTGCTAGCGTTTGTGTGCTATGGGCTAAACAGTGGAAGAAAGAAGTGGGCCGGGCCTGGGGACTGTTTTGGGCTAGGCCGACTAGACTTGGTGCTATAGTCCAAAAAGGAAACATGATGAAGAAGAATATTGGGTGCTCCGTCGTGTGAGGAAAAGCAGGCCAATGAGAGGTGTGCTCGAGATGAAGATGTGACCATCTCGAGTGTGTGATCGAAATGAAGGTGCGTCCATTTCGAGATTGAGTGCAGTATGAAGATGAGCCCATCCTGGGGTTGAAGATGTGACCAACTAAATTTGTTGGTAGGATGAGATGTGACCATCTTGGGGTTGAAGATGTGACCGACTTGAATTTTGCGTGAAGGATGAAGATTTAACCATCTTGGGGATGAAGATGTGCCCATCCCAAAATTGGGTGCTCGAGATGAAAATGTGACCATCTTGAATGAGTGTTCGGAATGAAGATGTGCCCATTCCAAGGTCAAGCATGGGATGATGTGTTTGTTACAGGAGATGATGTGTTTGGGTCATAGGTGTTCGTGTACAGGATGATATGTTCGTCTTAGAGATGGTGTGTTCATTTCATGGTTGTGCAGGGTGATGTGTTCATCTTGGGGGTAGAGTTTGATGGAGTAAGTCTTGTACTCTTGGTCTTTGTGGCCCCCTTGTTAGGACAACATCTTAGACTAAGAGTACAACATCTTAGTCCTTTGATAGGACAACGTATTAGTTCTTTGATAGGACAACATATTAGTCCTTTGTTAGGACAACATCTTGGCATATGCTTGGCATCTTAGACTAACATCTTAGACTAGTATCTTGGTATATGCTTGGCTCCTTTAGGCCAACTATAAATATGTAACCCCAACCCATAGATTGTGTTAGAAATAATCCTGTTTTCTAGATTAAACTAGAGTTAGAGATAGAGTCCAAGTCAAATAAGAGTAGGAGTCTAGGTAGTATTAGATTAGGACTCTGTAATTTGGGGCTATATATATAGCCCTACTATTGAGAATAAATCAAGAGAACAGATTAGAGAGAAAATTAACCCCGGATTTCCAACATTTGGCATCAGAGCTAGGGTTCAAGATCTAACCTTGTGTTGCCCCCGGGAGGACGAACTCTCGGGGGCGGCGCGGCCAACCTAACCCGAAGCTGCTCACGGGCGAGCGAGCTCGGGGCTAGAGGGGTCGAGGCCAGCTCCTGCGCAAGGTGGAGGGGGGCTCTTGCGCAGGGGGGCTCTCGAGGCGAATCCGACGGCCAGGGAAGCAGCTCGAAGCGGATCTTGATGAAACCAGCATAGATCAAGGCGATCGAGAGCAAATCGGGTTGAATCTGACGTAAGAATGGGCGTGAATCGGTGGGGATCGTCGGTTCCCTACTGTGTGGCGACGTGCTTGACGGCCCGGCGATGAGGAAGCGAATTGCTTGTGTCGGTACCATCAAGACTGGGTACCCCACGTGGTAGGCTGAAGACATTCTAGGCCTCACCTCCCTGTCGAGGCGGGCCCTGGCATGGCCACGTGTCCTTGGCCCCGGACCTGGACTCTCCGCTGAGGCAAGGTCAGACGCTGCCACGTGTGCCCAGGCTCCGGGCCGGACCTCCCCGCTGAGGAGGGCTCCAGAGCCGCCACGTGTCCTTGACCCCGGATCTCAGCGGGGAGGTCAGGTCCGGCGCTGCCATGTGTCCCTGGGCTTCGGGCCGGACCTCCCCGCTAAGGAGGGCTCCGGAGCCGCCACGTGTCCTATGACCAGTCGTGGGTCGTAAAGAGTCTAAAGTAAAGGAAGACGTGCACCGTCCAGTCGCTCATTCAAGACTCGCGCCTTCCCTAGAAGCATGGCGCTCTGAGTACGCCTCCGCTCTCCGCCTGTTCACCATTACGATGACAAGACAGGGCGGCGAGGCGTGACAACGGAACAGTGCCGCCCAACAGCACGCAGCCGCTCAGCAGAGCGAGAAGACGCGACGACAAGACAGGTCTTCATCATCACCAGCTACCCGGTCAGAGGCGCCCGACGTGTCAGGCGGCGCGCCTTAACTCCTTCGACAGCGACATCACATATAGCTGTAAATGCCATAGCTCATGTATAGGGTACGGATAGCTGCGGGACCACCTTTCGGGCTCCGGGCCACATTGTAACTGCCCCGGCCATAGACTATAAAAGGATCGGGGCAGCCTCCGGGCAAAGGGTTCGCACCCAGCACCCTCCTTCTACTGCCAAAGGGTTCCACACCCGACTCTCACATACTCATACGCACAAGCAATACAACAAGCACTCCCGTGGACGTAGGGTATTACGCTCCGGCGGCCCGAACCACGTAAATCCTTGTGTTCATCTCACCATTGTGCTCCGACATTTGAAATCCACTAGCCCCTCCTAAAAAAGAACCTCCGCGGGCTGCTTCCGAGCAGACCGGGGGAAATGTCGCAGGAAAACACTTCGGCATTTGGCGCGTCAGGAAGGGGGCTTTCTGGTTTTTGAAGTTGTTCGTGAAGCTCACAATGGTGAACGTCCTGTCTCTCGGAGGTTCTTCCTGCCCCTCGCGCCACCAGCGGCAGAAGGAGTAGGAAGCGTCCTCCGGTCCCAAAGCGGAACCGTCTGCGCCGGGGCCAGTCCCTACAGCGACGGTGCCCGTTGCCTCCTGGCAGCCTTCGGTTGCGACGACGTCGCAAGCACCGACCGAAGCCAACCCGGAGAGCGCGCTTGTCGAAGTGTGCGATCGACACTTCCCTCGGGCCTGCACTGGGCAGCCCGCGGAGGTTCTTTTTTCGGCGGGGCTAGTCTCCTAGCGGAAAGCTTGCGCGGATGGACGAGTTAGCGAGAGCTTGACACGGCGAGTTTTACGTGGTTCAGGCCGCCGGAGCGTAAAACCCTACGTCCACGGCGAGCTATGGAGCTCGCTGTATTGCTTGCTGCTCCGGGCCGGAGGCCTGAGCTTGGGGGTGAGTTACAGCTTGAGAGTGTATGGCTAGCGTATGAGTTGCAAAGTGCGAACCCAGGGTGCAAATGGCTAGAGTGCGAACCCCCGCTAACGTCGCCTACCCGAGCCTTTTATAGTCCAAGACTCGGGTGGCTTACAAGGGGGGCCCGGACCCGACAGGTGGTCCCGGGGAGATTGACTGATATCTACCGTATCTGCAGTTATGCCGGTAGTTGTCTCTGCCGAAGGCTTTTGAGTCTTCGTCTTGTAGCTCTGCCCATGCCGCATGCTAGTCGTAGTGGATGATGACGGCGGGGGCGGCATGGGATGTCTTGTCGCTGCGTTTATTGGCTGGCAGGCTCTGACACTGCGCGCCAGTCCGTGATGCGACTGGGCGCAACGGCACCTGACAGAGGCGTGCTCCGCGTCTCCGCGTCTTGGGAAGGCGCGGGCCTTGAATACCTTGTACGGGCAAGGTATGGGGCGTCCTTACGCCCGCTGCCTATCGCTCGGGGGCAGGCAGCGCCGTTCTGCTGGCCACGTGGCGGGCCCGGAGCCCTCCTCAGAAGAGAGGGGGGTCCGGCCCCGCAGGACACGTGGAGCCTTCGGACATCTCCCCGCGGAGGGGGAGGCTCGGCTTCTGTTGGCCACGCGGCGAGGCCGGAGCTCCTCTCTGAGGAGAGGGAGGTCCGGCCTCTCCGGACACGCGGCACCTTCGGACCTCTCTCCCGCGGAGGGGGAGGTCCGGCTTCTGTATGCCACGTGGTGGGCCCGGAGCTCTCCTCTGATGAGAGGGAGGTCCGGCCCCGCTGGACGCGTGGCGCCTTCGGAGCTCTCCCTGCGGAGAAGGGCGAGATCCTTAGGCATTTTCCCCTGTGCGCGGGGGTACCCCATATCGAGGGTACCGACAGTGGCCCCCGGGCCCATCTCGGGGGAGATAGCGAGCCCGAGGTGGGACCTTCGTCTCTCCTGATCCGCACACTTTCTTGTCTTGAGTACTCCCTGTGCTGGCAGGGTCTTGACGGCTTCGGTGTAAAGCCTCTTAGGAGAGGGTGAAGCCTGGCATCGGAGCTCAGCCCGGCTGTGGGGGTGGAGGTTCGGAAGTCATCGGAGCTCAGGCCAGCGAAGGGCGTGAGGTCCGGCATCAGCGCTCGCCTCTGAAAGGAGGGCGAGGGCTGGCCTCGGAGCTCGGCCTGGCTGTGGAGGCGGAGTCCGGAAGTCATCGGAGCTCAGACCAGCGAAGGGCGTGAGGTCCGGCATCAGCACTCGCCTCTGAAAGGAGGGCGAGGGCTGGCCTCGGTGCTCGGCCTGGCTGTGGAGGCGGAGTCCGGAAGTCATCGGAGCTCAGGCCAGCGAAGGGCGTGAGGTCCGACATCAGCGCTCGCCTCTGAAAGGAGGGCGAGGGCTGGCCTCGGAGCTCGGCCCAGCTGTGGGGGCGGAGGTCCGGAACTGCTCAGTGGTCCCCCCTTTCCTATCCCTTAGTCTCATTTGGCTTACTGTCCCAGGCCGGAATACGGGGCTTGGGTAATCCAGTGCACTTGGTCCCGGAG
Source organism: Neostapfia colusana (assembly GCA_030760725.1). Taxonomy (NCBI): domain Eukaryota; kingdom Viridiplantae; phylum Streptophyta; class Magnoliopsida; order Poales; family Poaceae; genus Neostapfia; species Neostapfia colusana. The sequence goes on along the minus strand of JASWHV010000009.1, from coordinate 31,366,718 downwards.
GTCTGGCCCCAGCCCCAGTCAGGGTGTAACCGCCCGGCCCCCTGGTACTCAGACCGTAGCGCCGGGAGGCAGAGTGCGCATGCTTTGAGTGCAAGACCGGGCAAAGCAAGGCTCCTGACCCCCCGTTCTAGCGTAGGTCTTTTCTCGGAGGAGACCAACTGGCGGTGCAGTACCCTTATAGGGGGAGATCCAAAAGGCCACCGGGCCTCTGGCAGGTACCCCAAGCACTACCACCTTCGGCAGGACGGCAAATATCGACTATGCATGAGAGCCGGAAAGAGGAGCCGAGTGTACAATGGATGCACACTGTCTAGAGCGTGGGGAGGTGTTCATATAAATTAATGCGTAATTTAAATAAACACCTAAGTAAGCATGGTGAACTTACTGGGTAGCGTCAGAGCGCCTGTCTTCACGCAGAGCGGGTCATGCGTGGCTTCGTCGTACGCCGGACACGGGGGGACCCCCATGGCTATATCAGGGGGAAGCATGGCTTCGGCCTCGCATACCATGTGGAAGGGTAGTTCCCGTGACCCGACCCTGGGAAGTCCGGCTGGCCCTCGACATGGAGGAGCCGGTATCCCCCGACGGCTCTGGGTGCGCGTCTGCATCGGTTGTGTGGGTCTGCTTGGCGTGGACCTGGCAAGCATTGCATCCCTAACCGGTTTGACGGCGTCCAGGTGGCTCTCGGTCAGTAGGAGCCATGCCGGGTGGCTTAACCGACCAACGTGCGGGACGATGAGCGTTCCCAGCACTCGCCTCCTTGGACTACTGCGAGCTAATCGCAACCTTCCTCCTGGGTTATGCACCACAATAGGATGTCGTGGCGCCACGCCAGTAAAGATACCAGCGCGTAGCACTTAGCCATCCGCACCACCCGTTCAGCGGATGCACGTTCATCAGGAAGGATGTCCTTCAAGGAGTCCCGGACCTCCGTGGTCCATGCATCGGGACTACTTGAGCTTCTGGATCTTGAGCGCTGGGTTGCACGGAGTCCCCAGTGACTCTTACGATCCTTTGGCGGCCTCCAGGGCCACCGGGACTGCCTAGCTTCGAGGCACTGGTTCAGCCCCCTTCGCCCGGCTCGGCGGGCCGGGCTGTGGACCGCAACAACGTCCTCTCGAAGACTCCTTCATGCGCAGGGGCTCCGATGGAGGCTTTCGTTGAGAGGTCGTCAGCTGCGGCCGTGCAAGCGCGCGGTGTTGGAAATCCGGGGATTAATTTCCTCTAAACTGTTCTCTTCTTCTTAATCTCAACCGGGGGGGGGGCTGTATATATAGCCCCAAATTACAGAGTCCTAATCTAATACTAACTCCTACTCTTATTGGACTAGGACTCTATCTCTAACAGCAATTATTCTAGAAAAACGGGATTATATCCAACAATCACCCCCTAATCTCGTTTTTCTAGATCACACTCACACTAATTAGGATGGAGACACACTTCCACCCTAAACACACTTTCGGGATGGACACAACTGCACCCCCAGGATGGTCACATCTACACCCTGCACAACTCAATTTTGGGATGGGCACGTCTTCATCCCCAGGATGGCCAAGCAGAGGGCTCTGATACCACGATTGTTGGAAATCCGGCCTGTTCAGCCCTGTTTCTGGCTCTGCAGGTGTGCTGATCGGATCTGTTCGGCCAGAACAGATCTGTTATGCACCTGCGGTGCAGATCAGAACAGGGTGGTTCCTGTGTGCAGAACAGAGAGGACAGAGAGAGTAGAAAGCACCCCTGGTGCTGATCAGATCGTAGAACAGAGAAACAGAGAAGAACTCGCCGAGTTCTTCCTGGAACAGATGCGAAAATCAGGGGCGGCGGCTGGTTCTAGCCCCTGTCGGCGGCTAGGGCTGCAGAGGAGGCGGCGGCTAGGGCAGAAGCTTGTGCGGCGGCTAGGGCAGGAGGGAGAGAGGCCGCTAGGGTTAGAAAAGTGGAGGAAAATTTTCTGTATTGATCTCTCTCTGAATTTGGGGTGTTTTTGGCTTGTATATATAGCCCCCCCTTACAAGAGTCCTAATCTGTTACAAAGGATCTTTTAATCTATCTCTAAGATGATTAAACTCAAAAACCTTCTAGAAAGGGGCCCCGGTCTGGGCCAGGGCTGACCAGCCCACTTGGCCCAGTTCTGGCCGCCCTGGGCCAGGGAGGGGCCGGCCTGGGCCAGGGGCAGATCAGCCCACATTCTCCTCCTGATCCTGACACTGGCCCATGTCTAGAATCCCGATCCTTCTTCTCATCTCCACGAACTTTTGTCTTCCAAGAGCCTTGGTCAAGATGTCCGCCATCTGGTCTTGAGTGGAGATTTGCTCAAGCACAATAGTACCGCTATCCACACACTCCCGTATGTAGTGGTACTTGACGTCGATGTGCTTGCTCCTGTCATGGTGTACCGGGTTCTTGCTCAAGTCTATAGCTGACTTGTTATCAACCCTCAGCACCGGCGCCTTCGATTTTTCAGCTAAGTCCTCCATCAGCTGTGCCATCCATACACCTTGACATGCTCCTTGAGCTGCTGCGATATACTCTGCTTCACATGAGGACAAGGCCACCACCTTCTGCTTGCAGGACTGCCATGAAACGGGGCTGTTTCCAAGACAAAACAGCACCCCGCTCGTGCTCTTCCGGTCCTCCACGTCTCCCGCAAAGTCGCTATCCGAGTAGCCAATCAACTCCATGTTGCCTCCTTTTGGATAGAAAACTCCGAAGTGGATCGTACCCGCTATATAGCGTACGATGCGCTTGACTGCGGCAAAGTGATCTTCTCTTGGCTCCTCCAAAAACCGACTCACGTACCCAACCGAGTAGGCGAGGTCGGGGCGTGTGTTCACCAGATATCGCAGCCCTCCAACCAAGCTCCTATAGTCCGTTGCATGCACCAACGGGCTATCACTTGTCTTGCAAAGCTTGAGGCCTTGCTCCATGGGAAATGCACAGGGATTGCATCCTTCCAGGCCAGCTTTAGAGACAAGTTTGGAAGCGTAGGCCGCCTGCCCAACGCTTATCCCTTCTTCGGTCTGCCGCACCTCCAGGCCAAGATAATACGACAAGAGGCCCAAGTCGCTCATCTTGAACCTCTTCATCATCTCCCCTTTGAACTTCTTGAGATCGCCTCCTCCTGTGATCACAAGATCGTCGACGTACACGCCGACGATGAGCTTCTCATCTTTAGCCCCACGGAAATAAATCCCGTGCTCGCTCGTACTCTTCTGGAAACCAAGTGATAGCAAGCTATCGTTGAGCTTGGCATTCCAGGCCCTGGGCGCCTGACGAAGTCCATATAAAGCTTTCTTGAGCCGATACACCTTGTGTTCGGCTCCGTCGATGATGAAGCCAGCGGGTTGGGAGACGTACACCTCCTCCATCAAGTCGCCGTTCAGGAAGGCGCTCTTCACGTCCATGTGGTGTACCTCCCACCCCTTGTGTGCAGCAACTGCAAGGAGCAAGCGAATAGATTCGAGACGAGCTACAGGAGCAAATACCTCGTCAAAGTCTATTCCTTGCCGTTGGACATAGCCTTTTGCCACCAGTCGAGCCTTGTGCTTCACCACCTCCCCATGCTCGTCCTTCTTCACCTTAAACACCCATTTGAGGCCAATGGGCTTGTGTCCTGCAGGAAGATCAACAAGTTGCCAAGTCTTGTTTTCTTCTATGGACTCCATCTCCTCGAGCATGGCCCGTCTCCAGCACGGGTGTTCCTCAGCATCGGCGAAGGACGTGGGCTCCTCCGCGGTGGTGAACATAAGCTCCCCCTCCTCCAAGCTTGGTGGGCGCTCAGCCCGACCAGGAGGGGTGAGGGTTCCCAGCACGTTGCGCATCGTGCGGAACCGAAGTGCAGCGTTGTCGTCATGGTAGGCGTCGACGTTGCTGCCGACGTCCGTCGGCGGCGTGGCGAAGCGGATGGGCCGTGGAGGATTCCGGGGCGTGACGAAGGTGCTGGAATCTTCAAGTCCGGAATCCCCCGCTGCTGCTGACCCCCGTGCAGGACTGTCCCAGCCCTGATTTGCGCTGGACAGCCCCTGCAGGGGCCCTTGGGGCGACGCTGCAGGTGCTGGACCCTCTCCAGCAGGTCTAGAGGCTGGCGTAGGAACTCCTAGGGTCTGTACAGACCTTTCTGTGCCCCTCCTGGGCACTGCAGGGGTGCTGTTCGGCCCCTCCGGACCCTGCAGCACCTCTCCGGGTGCTGAAACAGCAGGTCCAGCACCTGCTGGACCTAAGGAGTCAACGTGGAAGGTGGTGTAGTCCTCTTCTCCTGCTCCTTCTCCCCAGTCCCACTTGGCCGCCTCGTCGAATATCACGTCACGTGATATGTGTGTACGCCCATCAGCCGGATTATACATCCGATATCCCTTCGTCCCTGCAGCATAGCCAAGAAAAATCATCGGAGTACTCCGGTCTTCCAACTTTTTCAGGTGGGGGTGCGTGTTCTTGACATGCCCCACGCACCCAAAAGTTCGGAAATAATTGACAGCTGGTCGCTCTCCATGCCAAGCTTCATATGGCGTCTTCCCGTCAAGGCCGCGGGTAGGGGATCGATTCAGGATATAGACAGCCGTGATAACTGCCTCACCCCAAAATATCCCGGGCATACCCTTCGCCTTCAACATGCTCCTCGCCATGCCGACCACCGTCTGGTTGCGCCGCTCCACAACCCCGTTTTGCTGCGGCGTATACGGGGCTGTGAGCTGACGTTGTACTCCGTGCTGAGCGCAGTACTCGCCGAACTCCTGTGAGGTGAACTCCCCTCCGCGATCAGTACGGAGTAACTTCAGCCTCCTCCCGGACTCTAATTCAGCTGTTGCCTTGAATTGCTGAATTAAGTCTGGCGCCTTGTCCTTGGTTGCTAGAAGATAAAGCCACATATAGCGGCTCATGTCGATCAATTGTGCGAAGCTTGCTTGGTCGGGAAGCAGAGGCGCTCCAGCTTCCCCAAGCAAGCTCTGATACCATTCGGGTTGGTCACATCTTCAACCCAGGATGGGCTCATCTTCATCCTGCACACGCATTCAGGTTGGTCACATCTTCAACCTCAGGATGGACTCATCTTCATCCTGCATATGATTTCGGAATGGACGCATCTTCATTCCGACCATATACTCGAGATGGTCACGTCTTCATCTCGAGCACACCTTGCATTGGTCTGCTCTTCCTCACGCGACAGAGCACCCAATATTCTACTTCTTCACATTCATCATCGTGGCGATAGCACCTTGGGTCAGTGATCTCGTACTCCTCCAAGATCCATCCCGTGCTACGACGCTTCCCGAGTTCTCCGCGCATGTAGAAGCAAAACTTGACCATACACCATTGCACCACAACTCCCATGTTGGAAATTGACTGTGCACACTTGGTCGTGCTATGCTTCCAGATGCCGCCGCCACCGGACCGTTGTACTCGAGGCTTGCTTCGCCTGCGCAACGTGAAGAAATATCCCAAGTCACGCAGGTCGTAGTTTGCCAACAGGTCCCGCGGCGTCATATCATAGAAGTCCGCTTCTATCACAATGCCTGCCTCACGCAGTGGAAAACCACACAGCTGTGGTTGGAGAAAGTGAAGCACCAGCTCGTCCTCTATTGATCTGAAAGTCGAATTATGTACCATGTTCTGCAGACACCTCATTGATCGTGGGCAAGAACTTGACTTCCTCTGGCCCACCTCAGCCAAGCCGGCCCAGCTGAGCACACTAGGCCTTTGTTGGCCCAGGTCAGCCCAGCCGGCCCACTCTATCTCCCAAACCCTAGCAGCATCTCTCTCCAAGCCAGCCGCCAGCTTCCTGTGCTCGCCGCCGTGCTCCAAGGCAGAGTTGCTGCCACCTCTTTGCTCTGCCCAGCCGCCAGCCGCTCGGCTCACCTCCCCGCCCACGTCGCGAATTGGTTGCCCGCCAGATGCGTCTCCGCGCTCCTCCACGCCGCCCTGGACCACCAGGACCTCGGCCTCCTCGGCGGCGTCCTTCCGCGCGGCAGCAGCTGTTGCCCAGCTCGAGCACAGCGGGCTCAGTTCCGCTGTTGTTGCCACCTTCGACCGCTCGCCCGCCTTGGACAACCCCGGTCTGGGGACCTTCCTCCTCAAGCAGGCGCGCGACGCCATGGTCTCCGAGGACCCCAAGCCGCTGCGGCGCTCGAGCGCCCGTGGCTCCGAGCTCGATCTCGTCATGAGCCTCTGCGTCGACCGACGGAGAAGCCGACCGCAGGGACCTCCGGAGCGCTGCACCGGCGAGCTCCAAGGGCATGGTGAGGTGAGGCCTGCGTCGAATCACGCCGGATCCGTGTCGCACCACCTACCAGCCTACCTCGACGCGCTCCTCGCCTATCTGAGGTACGTTCGTCCCTTGATCCGCCTGCCTCGGCGCGGTACCCTCCTTTGACCCCGCACGCGCTACTAGCGCCCGCGCCGCCCTTGCCGCGCGGGCCCGATCCTGGCCGCGCTCCTCGCGCCCGCGCGCTGGCCGCGCGTCGCGCGCTGCCCGTTGCTGCGCGCGGCCGCTAGCGCCCACGCTGGCCGCCCTCGCGCTGCTGGACGTCGCCCGCCCGCCGGATCTGCGCCGGGATCCACTCGGCCAGTTTGGCCGCGCCGCCCCTAGGGGTTGGCCGCCCCGGGAGCATGTTCTCCCGGGGCAGCACAGGGTTAGATCCTAAACCCTAGCTCTGATACCAATTGTTGGAAATCTGGGGATTAATTTCCTCTAAACTGTTCTCTTCTTCTTAATCTCAACCGGGGGGGGGGGGCTGTATATATAGCCCCAAATTACAGAGTCCTAATCTAATACTAACTCCTACTCTTATTGGACTAGGACTCTATCTCTAACAGCAATTATTCTAGAAAAACGGGATTATATCCAACACGCGGTACATGGCGCAGGTCCAAGGCGAGGAATTCTTTCTCCAACATCCGCACGTGAAGCAGATAAGCAGCTAGCTGTGGGTCATTGTAGGGGCATTCACCCTTAACTTGCTTGATAACTAGCTGGGAGTCGCCCTGCGCCAACTGGCGAGCGCCCAGAGACAGGACTGTCTTTTAGGCCAAAGATGAGTGCTTCATACTCTGCCAAGTTGTTGGTTGCCTTGGAATTGAGACGCACCATGTACCCAGACTGCTCCCCCGATGGCATGAGAAGCAGTACGCTGGCACCGGCCCCCTGCTTTCGCGAGGAGCCGTCGAAGAAGAGCGTCCAGTGAGGCCCGGTGAAGACCGGAGCTCGGTACTTTGGTTCACCGTCTTCGCGGCCCCCTGGGTCAGCCTTCGTTGGCGTCCACTCAGCCACGAAGTCAGCCAGTGCTTGGCTCTTGGCTGTCTGACGTGGTCGGGAGCTCAGCTTGAACTCCGCCGTCTTCGGGCTGTCTTCCGGCTTTGGAAGCTGGCAGTGAGTGCCAGCTCCGCCCTCCGGTTGCTCTGGCGCACTTGTCCGCCAGGCTGAAGGGCTCGGAGGCATCGCAGACCTCTCTGGTTGCAAGCCTCCCAAGCATCTTCTTGTCCTGGACACTGTCGAAGTGCCGCCACCACAGAAGCACTTTGAATATGCGGAATGGTGTTGCGTACCTGGGAGAACCGCTGGATGAAGGAGCGCAGCGACTCCCCAGGTTGTTGCTTGATGGCTTGGAGGTCAAGCTCCGTGCCGGGACGGGTGTAGGAGCTGCCGAAGTTGGCGATGAACTGCCGGCAGAGCTCTCCCCAGAAAGTTATGGAACCCTGAGGGAGGTTCATTAGCCAAGACCGGGCTGGGCCGGTCAAGGCGACGGGGAAGTAGCTTGGCCATGACGGCCTCATCCCCTCCTGCGGCAAGTACGGCGGTGGAGTAGATCTGGAGGAACCCCGCCGGGTTGACGCTGCCGTCGTACTTCCCGGGCAGGTGCGGCCGAAACTTGCGCGGCCACCTCGTGAAGCGGAGGTGGGGCTCCAGGGCCGTACTTCCTGCCCCTGTTGCTGCAGGTGTTGGTGCCGCGAACGCTTGGTTCGCCGCTGGCACAGTGTACCCCGGTATGGGCAAGGCTGCGCCATAGACCGGGGGCGCCGTTTGCAGGACATATGGCTGTGGCATATGCTGCGTGGCGTATGTCTGGGGCAGAGTTCGCGTGGCGAAAGTCTGCGCCTCAGGCAGGGTTGAGGTAGTCGTCATGCTGACGCCGGCCTCTTGGCTGCGACGCCTTTCTCGTCGCCGCTCGAGGAATACTCGGGCGTCTTGGCCCAGGTGGCATCGTTCCAGCTCAGTCCTCAGGTCCGTCGACGGAAGCCTGGTGGAGCTGGAATCCGCCGTCTGTCCGTCAACCGTTGGCGTGCGCGTCAGCGACACAGCCGGTTGGCCGGAGCGTCGTCCCCGCCGATGTCAAGGGTTTGCGGCGGCGACGACAAGACGGTCTACCTCGCGAATCCACTGCTGGGTCGCTGCCTGAGGCGCGTCCCCAGCAGGCGGATTGTGCAGTAGCGCTCTTGCTGCGGCTAGCGCACCCCCGCCGGGTACGCCCAGCGCTACTGGAGACCTGACGCTGGTTGGAGCCTGCATTGCCGGGGTCGGCGCTGCCAGAGCCGGTTGCTGGCTCCCAGTGCAGGTACTGGTGCCGCGAACGCTTGGTTGCGCCTGGCACAGTGTACCCCGGTATGGGCAAGGTTGCGCCATAGGCCGGGGACGCCGCTTGCAGAGCACATGGTTGTGGCTTATGCTGTGCGGCGTACGCCTGGGGCAGAGCTCACGTAGCGAAGGTCTGCCCTCCAGGCTGGGTCGAGGCAGACGCCATGTTGTCGCCAGCCTCTTGAGTGCGACGCCTTTCTCGACGTCGCTCGAGGTACACCCGGGCATCCTGGCCCAAGTGACACCGTTCCAGCTCTGTCCTCAGATCCGTCGACTGGAGCCTGGTGGAGCTGGAATCTGCCGTCTGCTCGTCAACCATTGGTGTGCACGTCAGCGACACAGCCGGTTGGTCGGAGCGTCGTCCCCGCCGAAGTCAATGGTTTGCGGCGGCGACGACAAGACGGTCTACCTCGTGAATCCACTGCTGGGTCGCTGCCTGAGGCGCGTCCCCAGCAGGCGGATTGTGCAGTAGCGCGCTTGCTGCTGCTAGCGCACCCCCACCGGGTACGCCCAGCGCTACTGAAGGCCTGACGCTGGATGGAGCCTGCATTGCCGGGGTCGGCGCTGCCAGAGCCGGTTGCTGGCTCCCAGCTTGCCCTGACACACTCCGTCCTGAGTGTGTCATCATGTACTCTCCCCTGGTCACGGTTTGCCGCGGACGCAGGGGGGGAGAGTTTGCCGCTGAAGGAAGCTTGGTCATCTTCGTCGGCGGAACTCGTCGCGCTAGGAGAAAAGCCCCCTTCCTGGCGCGCCAAATGTCGAAGTGTGCGATCGACACTTCCCCCGGGCCTGCACTGGGCAGCCCGGGGAGGTTCTTTTTTCGGCGGGGCTAGTCTCCTAGCGGAAAGCTTGCGCGGATGGACGAGTTAGCGAGAGCTTGACACGGCGAGTTTTACGTGGTTCAGGCCGCCGGAGCGTAAAACCCTACGTCCACGACGAGCTATGGAGCTCGCTGTATTGCTTGCTGCTCCGGGCCGGAGGCCTGAGCTTGGGGGTGAGTTATAGCTTGAGAGTGTATGGCTAGCGTATGAGTTGCAAAGTGCGAACCCAGGGTGCAAATGGCTAGAGTGCGAACCCCCGCTAACGTCGCCTACCCGAGCCTTTTATAGTCCAAGACTCGGGTGGCTTACAAGGGGGGTCGGGACCCGACAGGTGGTCCCGGGGATATTGACTGATATCTACCGTATCTGTAGTTATGCCGGTAGTTGTCTCTGCCGAAGGCTTTTGAGTCTTCGTCTTGTAGCTCTGCCCATGTCGCATGCTAGTCGTAGTGGATGATGACGGCGGGGGCGGCATGGGATGTCTTGTCGCTGCGTTTATTGGCTGGCAGGCTCTGACACTGCGCGCCAGTCCGTGATGCGACTGGGCGCAACGGCACCTGACAGAGGCGTGCTCCGCGTCTCCGCGTCTTGGGAAGGCGCGGGCCTTGAATACCTTGTACGGGCAAGGTATGGGGCGTCCTTACGCCCGCTGCCTATCGCTCGGGGGCAGGCAACGCCGTTCTGCTGGCCACGTGGCGGGCCCAGAGCCCTCCTCAGAAGAGAGGGGGGTCCGGCCCCGCAGGACACGTGGAGCCTTCGGACCTCTCCCCGCGGAGGGGGAGGCTCGGCTTCTGTTGGCCACGCGGCGAGCCCGGAGCTCCTCTCTGAGGAGAGGGAGGTCCGGCCTCTCCGGACACGCGGCACCTTCGGACCTCTCTACCGCGGAGGGGGAGGTCCGGCTTCTGTATGCCACGTGGTGGGCCCGGAGCTCTCCTCTGATGAGAGGGAGGTCCGGCCCCGCTGGACGCGTGGCGCCTTCGGAGTTCTCCCTGCGGAGAAGGGCGAGATCCTTAGGCATTTTTCCCTGTGCGCGGGGGTACCCCATATCGAGGGTACCGACAGCGCTGCTAGCAGCTCGCGCGCTCCTTCACAACCCCTTCAGCGCAGGAGCTTCCCCGTCGCTGTTGAGCAGTGGCGCAACGACATCGACCACCTGGTCATCGCCGCGCTCAACTTGCCGTGCCATCGGAGACGGCGACCAGAGACGGTGCAGCTGGCGACCCGTACCCTAACAAGGGATTACAGGACGACAGCAACCCACTCGACGGCGACGTCCAAGCTCTCCACCGCAGACCTCAGAGCCGAGTTGGACCGTCGCCGCCGTCTGAAAGAAGATGGTTGCGTCACCATCGAGCGACAACGAGAGTGGCGTCGCAACCTCGAGGAGGAGTATGGTACCCCGGGTACCATGTGCCCCATCTACGCAGGCTAGAACCCCGTCTCCCTAGGCTCAGTGGGAGGCTGCATGGCTCTGGCCCCACACCTTCGTATGGCGGTGTGGCCGCGCAAGTTCCGGCCGCACTTGCCGGAGAAGTTCGACTGGACAGTCAACCCCGTCGAGTTCCTGCAGATCTACTCCACCGCCATCCTAGCTGCAGGAGGGGACGAGGCCATCATGGCCAACTACTTCCCCGTGGCCTTGACCGGGTCAGCTCGGTCATGGCTCATGAACTTGCCCCAGGAGTCTATATCCTCTTGGGAAGAGTTGTGCCGTCAGTTTACGGCCAACTTTGGGAGTTCCTACACCCGGTCGGGCACGGAGGCCGACCTCCACGCCCTGCAACAGCAACCGGGAGAGTCGCTGCGCTCCTTCATCCAGCGTTTCTCCTAGGTTAGGAACACCATCCCCCGCATCTCCAACGTCTCCGTCGTCGTCGCCTTCCGGTAGGGCGTCCGCGACAAGATGCTCGAGAAGTTGGCCACTCACGATGTGCAGGACGTCTCCAAGCTCTTCAGCTTGGCGATGGCGGACAAGTGCGCCAGGGCCGCGAAGGGCCGCAACTGGCACACACCGCCCGGCAACTGGAGCCGCAACCTAGAGCAGCGGCAAGAAGAAGAAGGTCGGCGGCAGGTACAAGCCGCTGGCCGGCGCTCCCACTGCAGCAGCAGTAGCAGCTGCAGGGGGCCACGCCCAGACAAGCGCCCGCGACCGTCGTTCGCTGGCGACGACGGTCAGTGGTGCTCGGTGCACAACACCGGCAGCCGTGGCGCTAACGATTGCCGCGAGATCAAGAAGCTCGCGAAACGCTTCCGTGAGCTGCAGCAGCAGCGGCCACGCTAAGATGGTGCACCCTTCCATCAGCGGGAGGGCAAACAAAAGGCCGAACCTGAGGTCGGTGCTGAGCAGGGTATGGAGTATCAAGACGCCGAGAGGGCGTTGAGAGCCGCCTACGGCCACTTCGACTCCGACTCCAACGACCACAACGAGCGACGCAAGACACTCTAAGCCTAACCAGGCGGTGCAACAAGGGAAAACATCCTCTTACATTGGTGTAGGGGGTCGAGGCCGCCCCCGCTAGAACACGCTAGGGGATCACCCGACGTCCAGACATATGACGAAGCCACGCAGAACTAACTTCTGCGCGAAGAAATCAACCTCGTGGCAGACGACCTTTCAACGGAAGCCTCCACATGGGCTCCGGTCCCCGAAGGTGTCTTTGAAAGGAAGCTGTTGCGTCCAACAGCCTGGCCTGCCGAACCAAGCGAAGAGGGCGAGACCAGCACCTCGAAGCTGGCGGTCCCGACGGCCTTGCAACCATGGCGACCGCCAAGGATCGTATGCGTCACCGGGGACTCCGTGCAACCCGACGCCTAAGATCCAGAAGCTCGGGTAGGACCTGATGCATGGATCACGGAGGTCCGGGCCTACTTGAAGGACAACATCTTTCCCGATGAACATGTATCCGCTGAATGGATCGTTCGCATGGCTAAGAGAGACATGTCGGTAGATGGGGATCTCTACCGGCGTGGCGCCGGCAGCATCCTATTGCGGTGCATAACCCGGGAGGAGGGCTGCGAGCTGCTCGTAGAGATCCATGGAGGCGAGTGCGACAGCCACACTTCGATAGTCCCGCACGCTGGTCGGTAAAGCCTTCCGGCATGGCTTCTACTGGCCGACAGCTCTCCTGGATGTCGTCGTGCGACAAGGGAAAACACCCTCTTACATTGGTGTAGGGGGTCGAGGCCAACCTCCCCCCACAACACACAAGGGGCTCACCCGACGTCCAGACATACGACGAAGCCACGCAGAACCAGCTTCTGCGTGAAGAAATCAACCTCGTCGACGAGGCAATGTGGCTAGAGGCTGTTCGAAAGGCGCCACACAACAGAACGCTTCGGCAATGGTACACGCAGAGTAGATAGCCCAAGGTAGGGCCACCTGATGCCTCGGCTAATACTTCTTCGAGGAGGGCTCCGGAGCCGCCACGTGTCCTTGGCTCTGGACCTGGCCTCCCCGCTGAGGCAAGGTCTGGCGCTGCCACGTGTCCCCGGGCTCCTGGTCCCTCCCAAGTATGCCGCCTCAGGTGCACCCGCCTAGCCATAGGCAATGGGTAAGTTCTATCCTTAACGCACTAGTAGGGTGTTTTTCTTTTTCTCTTTCTTTGTAAAGGTGCCATAATGTCTAGGAACAACGCTTAGAACAGTTAAGCCCCGGAAGGGTCCTCCCACTCTTGTCATCCGGGGCGGGTCGTTGCCTTCTTGCACAACCTGTTTCCTCCTGTCACCCAAAGGAAGCTAGAAATAAGAAAAGTTTATCCTACCCTGTGTTCTTTATAGTTTGTGCTTCTTCATGCATATCAACTGTAAATGGCATGTTCGGAGCCTGTCTCACATACTTGTCCTATCCTATGTCCTGTGGTGCTGGAAGGTCTCCTCGCTGAAAAGTTAACGCCAGCGGGAGGTCCAGGGTGTGTAGCCTGCTATGCTTGGTTCCGTACACCTAGCGTGCGCATCCTGCCTCCCCTGCGCTACAACTGAGTACTTGGGGGTCGGAAAGAACATGCCTACGGACAAGAAAAGTGACTGAACCCCGGACATTGCCCCAGTACTCTTTACGTGTTTTATTTCCATATCGCTCCGGTCATGTGGCCAGTCACATTTTCTTGTGTTCAACCGTAGCAAGAGCTGTGCTATCCTTCTACAGGCGGGTCTGCTTGAGGTACCTACCTGTGACGTACCTGCGGTCCTGTGGTTGTCTCATTGCTCGGGGGGCCCTATGGCGCCGAATAGTCCCTCCTCTAAAAGGCTTACGCTAGCGGGAGGTCCAGGGTGCGTAGCCTGCTGTGCTTGGTTGCGTACCCTTAGCGTGCACACCCTGCCTCTCCAACGCTACATCTCAGTACCGGGGAACCGGACGGCTCATACCCCTGAGCAAGGCTTTAACCATATCCTGGACGACCCACATCGAATTAACCAAGCCCCGTAGCTCAGCTGAGGACCGTAAGCCACAATAAAGCTACCGAACAAGGAGGAGTGACTAGAGAGCACGACTACTCCTCTCTTCTTTCATGTCTGCAGGTCCGGACAGGTCCTTGGCGTCTTTGACCTCCCAGGGGGCTCGATGCTGACGTCCTGCCTCATCCAGCAGACGTCGGACCTCTGCGGCAGTGAGCAGAAGACTTGGAGCATCAGCTACGGCAAGCCGAAGACAAGAGCCGAACTTCCCTCGGGTACCTTATGCATGTCTATATTTTTGCAGCTTTCTTTCAAGCTTGCATATACTTTTGCGTGCCTCTCGACGTGTACATAGTTGTGTTTCTCCGTCTTGCTCCCGACTAAAGTTATGCCCCCCTGCTACAAGGCGGAAACGCCTGAGGCACCTGTGTTGTCTACGGACCCCTTTGGTTACCTTCCTGCTCGGGTCCCGTGGCGCCAGAAGGATGCCCCTCCCTTCGGAATGCCATGCCAACGGGAGGTCCAGGGTGTGTAGCCTGCTATGCCTGGTTCCGTATCCCTAGTGTGCACACCCTGCCTCTTCAGCGCAGCAACCAAGTGCTAGGGGGCCTTGGACGACACACTACCCTGAGCAGATCGGTAACCATGGTTCGGATACTACTACACCAAATTGCCCGGGCCCCGTAGCTTAGCAGAGGACCATAAGCCATAATGGGGCCAGCGAACAGGGAAAATACAACTATACGGCACGGTTACCCCTTTCTTCTAGTGTTTGTGCAAGCCACAGGGCTTCGATCCGTGGGGTAGTTCTGGAACACCAACTTTCCTAGGGGACCACTCTCGGACCCCCAAGGTTGACGTTCCCCGGAGGGTATGGAGCTGGTGTTTCCCAAGGCAAGATCAGAAGACCACCATGCAGGAGAGATGGAGGCCCCACCTGCGGGCTCGCTAACTCCCCCGAGATGGGACCCGTGCCCACTGTCAGTACCATCAAGACCGGGTACCCCCGCGTGGTAGGTTGAAGACATTCTAGACCTCGCCTCCCTGTCGAGGCGGGCCCTGGCACGACCACGTGTCCTTGACCCCGGACCTGACCCCCCCCCCCCCCCCCGCTGAGGCAAGGTCCGGCGCTGCCACGTGTGCCCAGGCTCCGGGTCGGACCTCCCCGCTGAGGAGGGCTCCGGAGCCGCCACGTGTCCTTGGCCCTGGACCTGGCCTCCCCGCTGAGGCAAGGTCCGGCGCTGCCACGTGTGCCCAGGCTCCGGGCCGGACCTCCCGCGGAGGAGGGCTGAGGAGGGCCAGTGTGTACGAGGTGACTACTAAGATCTTATGAGCTTGGAAGTAGTGGCGCAACTTCCTTTATGCAATGAGGACTGCATAGAGCAGCTTGTGCACCTCCAGATATCTTGTTTTGGCATCAAGGACTTCGCTGATGAAGTAGATCGTACGCTGGATGGTTCGGACCCTCCCGGAGGAGTCCGATGCGTCCTCTTGTAGGAGTCCGAGACTCGGGGGCCTCCGGCCCCCGGGTCCGGCACTACACTCTAGAAGCTCGGACCCAGATGTGCACTGGTTGTCAGGTCTAGCTGACTGAGACCTGACTAGATCTTCTAGGGGAGATCCTGGACTTGGGGGTCCCAGGCCCCTGGGTCCGGGACTACATTTCGGGAGCTCGAACCCGGATATGCATTGATCATCAGACCCGACTGGTTGGGACCTGACTATTTCCCCGTCCCTCAGGTCTCCTATGGAGTCCAAGTCCTGGGACTCTAGACCAACGGCAGCAGGAGCCTTATCTGGAACTTGAGGTCGATGGAGTTCTGGCCGCTCCACAACCAGAACCATGCTCACGACCTCAGTTGTTGCTGCGATGTAGAGGACCAGAGGCTCGCCTTATCTCGGGGCTACCATGATCGGTAGCGTCGTGAGGAACTTCTTCAGCTCCTGGAACGCCTCATCTGCCTCCTCGGTCCAAACGAATGGACCAGAATTGCGCAGGAGCTTAAAGAATGGAAGAGCCCGCTCAACTAGTCTAGAGATAAACCGACTGAGCGCAACCAAGCATCCAGTAAGCTTCTGCACGTCCTTGATGCGGGCAGGGGGCCGCATCAGCTCTATCGCCTTAATCTTCTCTGGGTTAGCTTCAATTCCTCGGTGTCAGACCAAGAAACCGAGTAGCTTCCCGGCAGAGACCCCGAAGACACACTTGTCTGGGTTCAACTTCGTGTGTGTCGAACGCAGTCTGTCGAAGACTAGGGCTAGGTTGTCGAGCAGAGATGCCTGCGACTTAACCTTTACTACGATGTCATCGACATACACCTCTACTAGGTCACGAATGAGATTCCCAAACGTTTTATGCATTGCTCATACAAAAGTGGGAAGGGCATTTATAAGACCATAAGGCATGGACACATAGCAGTATAGACCATCTATTGTGATGAAGGCAATATGCCCTTCATCCTCCCTAGACATAGGTATTTGGTGGAAACCTGAATATGCGTCTATGAAACACAACAAATCACAGCCGGATGTAGAATCCACTATTTGGTCTATATGGGGGAGAGGAAACGGATCCTTTGGACATGCCTTATTGAGGGTGCGGTAGTCGATGCACATCCGAATCTTTCCGCTAGCCTTTGGGACGACAACAGGGTTGGCCAACCATCAGGGATGGTGGACCTCCCGGATGAAGCCAGGATCGAGCAGCTTCTTTATTTCTTCACGGATGAAGTCTTGCCGCTCGATAGATTGCTTCCGAGGCTTCTGTTGGACCGGCCTGACATCGGGGTAAATCTTCAGTTGATGCTCAATCACCTCCTTGGGGATCCCGGGCATTTCCGACGATTGCCATGCAAACACGTCGACATTAGCCCGGAGGAAGGTGACGAGCGTGTCTTCCTATTTGTCACCTAGACTCCCGGCAATTCGGGTCTGGGCGGCATCGGGACCGACTTGGACGACCTTGACTGATACGTCCTCGCGGTCTGAGGGCTGCACAGGGGGTGCAGATGTCATCTCTCGCTGACGCATGCTTGGAGGCGGCCGACTAGCTTCTACGTGACCGAAAGCAGCCTCCTGCACAGTTGCCAGCGCTGAGACAGCCGCAGTGCGATCTCCTCGGATCTTGAGGACGCCACTCGTGGTTGGCATCTTCAAGACCAGGTAGCCGTAGTGGGCCACTACCATAAATCGGGACAGGGCAGGCCTGCCGATTATGGCGTTGAAGGGGAGGTTGACCTCCGCAACGTCGAAGACGACGCTCTCCGTGCGGTAGTTCTCAGGCGTCCCGAACGTCACCGGGAGTGAGATGCTACCGCATGGGAAAATAGGGTCCCGACCTACCCCGGAGAATGGTCTCGAGGGGGTAACCTGGGACATAGGGATCTGCAGCTTCTTGAAAGCTGCAAGGCTGATGACGTTGAGGGACGCCCCGCCATCGATCAGCACGTGGTAGAGCTTCACGTTGGAGATGGTCGGGGCGACGAGGAGTGGCAGCTGCCCGGCGCCTGCCATGTTCTTGGGGCAGTCAGAGGCGTCGAAGCTGATCGGCGTTTCCATCCACTTGCGGTGTGGTGCGGGCCCAGGGTTTGGTGCCGGCCCAGCTGTCCGCGCGACAGGTGATGATGAAGACGCCGTCTTGTCGCCGCGTTTTCTCGCCTGCTTGGGCGGCTCTGTGTCGTTGGGCGGCACTGTACCGCTATCACGTCTCGCCGTCCTGTCTTGTCACTGTAATGCTGAACAGGCGGTGGACAGGAGGTGGACGGAGGCGTGCGCCGTGCACCATGCTTCTGGGAAAGGCGCGAGCCTTGAATGCACGGCTTGACAGCGCACTTCCTCCTTGACTTCGTCGACTCACGACCCACGACGGATCGTGGGACATGTGGCGGCTCCGGACCTCTCCTCAGCGGGGAGGAGGCTCAGAGCCCGGGCACACATTGCAGCTCCAAACCTCACCTCGGCGGGGAGACTCGGACCAGAGCCAAGGGCACGTGTCGGTTCCGGAGCTTTCCTCAGCAGGGAGGAGGTATAGAGCCCACCGACACGTGGCATCTCCGGACTTCACCTCAGCTGGGAGGCTCGGACCGGAGCCAAGGGCACGTGTCGGCTCTGAAGCCCTCCTCAGCAGGGAGGAGGTTTAGAGCCCATCGACACGTGGCAGCTCCGGACCTCACCTCAGCGGGGAGGCTTGGTCCGGGGCCAAGGGCTCGTGTCGGCTTCGAAGCCGTCCTCAGCAGAGAGGAGGTTCAGAGGCCATCGACACGTGGCAGCTTCGGACCTCACCTCAGCAGGGAGACTTGGACCGATGCCAAGAGCACGTGTAGGCTCTAGAGCCTGAGCGCACGTGGCAGCCCCGGGGCTGACCTCGGGGCCAAGGACACGTGCCTACGCTAGCGCCCGCCTCAGCAGAGAGGCGGGGTTTGGGCTGTCTTTTTCTCTCCACGCGGGGGTATCCGGTCTGCAGGGTATCGACAACTATAATATTGTTTCTGTGAATTAAGTTCAGGGAAATGACCATTGTGCCTTCTTGGGGACCAGATCAAATGGGGCTCCGTTCTGCCACCGCATCCATTCCTCCTTTCTTTCCCCAAATTTCACAACTCACATGCATGGAGCTCCACATCCCGGAGCGTGAATTCATAAGTGTGCTCGTGCGCTGGGACAAAGGACCTCGATGCCACACAAGGGGACCACTTCTATCAACGGTGGCACCACTAGCCCCGCAGATCCTTGCACGTCACCGACGAGTGAGTGAACAGCGCATGCCCGCTGGTCCGGTGAGAAGTTGCAAAGGATCAGGGCGATATTGTCAGCGTTGAATGCGACGTCCACCGTGGCAAACTTGGCTGAGTCGTTGCCCAGGAAAAAGTGGGACGAACAGTCGAACACCTAAGCACTCACGTGCTCGAGATGCTGGCACACCATGCACAGTAGCACACTACCCATTTAACTGATACTTTTTAAGATTGTGTAGTAAAAGTCATAGGTGCTTCTTTTGTATTTGATCAATAAATCAATTGAATCTGTAACAATGCGCTCTGTTCTATGATGGTTGTTGCAGAGCTGGGATGTCTGTCCATAGCCTAACTGCTGCTGTTTTGAAAAAAATCTATGTTCCTCATGGGTGAACTAAATTTTTTTCCTCGGACTAGTATGCATTTGCTTTATGGACCTACATCCCAGCTCTACAACAATCATCACCAGCTACTTGAACGCTACTGTGCAAGTTCTCTTGCTGATTTGATTGATCTTATTGGTAGTTTAGATGTGTCTTATAACCACTGTAGCACAGATCGTTAGTTTACTGAGCTACTATCTGCACACTGCCATGGACGCGATATGAATTTCAAGATATATTCCCACATTAATATAGATGTGCTGTTGTGTCATTTATTGACATATTCCTGTCAGGAACGCCTGATGGTATGATACCTTCATTTACTGCAGTAGAACTGCAATACAATTCATGTGTAACATTATTGGATGAGTATGTTATGCATCATATTAATGCTTATTTTGCTCCATTCATTTATTTGCTGGTGTCTGCATCACATGCTGGATGATTCAAATTAGGCTGAACCGCTCTGCCTATGCCTCTCCAGGTATGTCCGGTCTTCTAGGTATATCCGGTCTCAAGCACGGGTAAAGGAGAAGAGTTGTGATAGGCTTGGCGAGCCAACATCAAAATCAGCCATTTCTAAACTCAGTTTGGGTTTTATATCTAGCCTACCTCAATGTGTTTGAGACAAAGGCTCTGCTGTTGTTTTTCGCTGGATTGTCTATGGCATGCTGAGAGTGCAGTTTGGTTCACAAAACACTGATAAATGCGTTTTTAGCCATAATTTGGTGGATCTCTTCTATGAAACACTGCACCATTAAAATATTATTTCAGTGAATTAAGGTGAGGGAAACTCCGCCTATGCGTTTCTAGATATAGCCGGTCCCAAGACTGGGTAAAGGAGGAGGGTTGTGATAGACTTGGCGAGCCAACATCAAAACCAGCCATTATTATGGATATGAAATCCAGTTTGGGTTTCATATCTAGCTTAACTCAACGTGTTTGAGACAAATGCTTTGTTGTTGTTGTTTAGTTAAGGTGAGGGTGTTGAATATAAGTGAATTGCCCACCCTTCCCTATCGGCTTAAGTTGTTGGGGTCAATCGGTCGGTGCATACTAGCTTAACATGGTATCAGAGCCAGAGGTCTCGATTTCGAATCCTGGCGGGCGCGATTTATTAAATAAATTGCAGCCGACTCCTATTCCACGTTTGCGGCCCAAGTGAGCCTGCACATGAGGTGGAGTGTTGAAATATAAGTGAATTGCCCACCCTTCCCTATCAGCTTAAGCTTTTGGGGTCAACCGGTCGGTGCATAGTAGCTTAACAGAGGAAAATGACCATTGTGACCTTAGTGACCAGATCAAATGGAGCTCCACATCCCTGAGCGTGAATTCATAAGTGTGCTTCTGCGCAGGGACGAGGGACCTCGATGCCACACAACAGGACCAATGGTGGCACCGCTAGCCCCGCAAACCCTGTCATGTCACCGATGAGTGAGTGAACGGTGTATGCCTGCTGGTTCGGTGAGAGGTCACAAAGGATCAGGGTGACATTGTCAGCGTTGAACGCGGCGTCCATGGAGGCAAACTTGGCTGGGTCGTTGCCCAGCAAAAAGTGGAGAGCGCACCTGAGCACGGACGTGCGCTAGGGATGCTGGCACACCATGCACAGTAGTAGTGCAGAGCATGGTGACATCAGTCTGGCATGTGAAAGCGGCAGCTCACATATCTTGCAGACCCACACCCTCTCATACTCTGCCTTGTTCTGTGTCACACCAGCGGACAGGTATGCCTCGCAACGAGTTGATCTCTCTTGCGCCTTTCTGGTGCAGTAGGCCCGCCCCAATCCAGTCAGACTTGGCCGGTGGCACGCGTAACCAGGAGGAAAAGATCAATTCGATTCAGGTTGTTTAGTTGGAATTGGTCTGTTGGAGATCAGAACTTACCGGTTGGTCTAGGTATAGTTGTGATCTGATTCAATACAGATCAGTTAGTGTCCGGATTTAGTTCTGTCTTTAAATCAATTTAAAGTAAAGAAGTTATATCTGTAAAAGGGCTATAAATAGCTGGCTACTCCTTAGAAATAAATATACCCCCAGATTAATCTTTTAAGTTTTCTTCCTGCTCCCTTAGCTTTCCTCCTGCTTGCACCAGCCATAGCGGAACACATCTGCTATCCCTTGTTCTGTTCACACAGGCCAAAAGCTCAAGACGTAAACTGCTAGAGGAGATCGGACGTGAGTATTAGAGGACTAATGGTGGCTGTATTAGATGATCCATAATGCTGGGTTACAGGTCTGATTATATAGAGGGATTAGGAGGGAAAAAGGACTAAACTACCCCTAACCCTAATCCCTTTCTAATGACTAATATGCCCCTGTGACACACACTTAATTACAGTGTCTAACAGTGAGCTCAACCCCGTGCATCTCTTCTGTTGCTTCTATTCTTCACGGTTGAAGATTGCAACACCCAGGCATGTTCACCAGATGCTGCTGCTCCAGTTCAGCATCAAGAACAAAGGTGATTTTGGTATCCGGAACGCTGGAGTTACAACATGGTATCTAAGCCTTGTTCAACCCAGGAGAAATGCTGAGCAAGATATCTGTCTGCGAACACCGTCAACAGCATTGCAGACAACCTTGGTGTAGCTCTTGAGGCAAGCAACAGGACTAGCTACACCATGGTCACCAAGACCAACTACACGGAGTCTGCGGTTATGATGATCAAGCTGAAGGCGTGTTTGCTGTGAAAGACGGTGGAGGAGGGTGGCATGAGCAAGAAGGAAGACATGATGGTGCTGGATGTTTTAGTCGGCCCCATGCTGACGGAGATGGTTGCTACGCTCGGTGAGAACAAGTTCGGCATCCCATTAAATCTTCTGAATTCTTTACCAAGAGTTAGATCACAAAACATTACAAAGACAAATGATTTTATTCTTTTCTGAAAGTTTTACAGATGAATCATTGTGCTGTGCACTTTACTCTTTTCTGGTATATGGCTTGACTCATTGGTTGTGGCATAACAAATAAGGTAGCTAGTGTAAGAATCTTTGTGATAGATAAAATTATTTTAGTTAGCCCTTGCACAGATTGGCAGATAATCTCGGTATTCTTTTCATTTGCCTTTGTAGATATAGCCGGTCCAAGCTCGATAGAGTAGGGTTGTGATAGATTTCGCGAGCCAGCATTAAAGCCAGCCATTCCTATGGATATGAAATCTAGTTTGGGTTTCATATCTAGCCTACCTCAACGTGTTTGAGACAGACTTTGTTGTTGTTGTTGTTGTTTCATTTGGCTTGATCGGTTGTTTTCTGTAAATAGTCACTTTCACAGTTTCACCGCAAGATTTCCTGGTGCATAGTGACCCCAACTACCTATTTGAGTTGAAGTTCATTGAGAGGCTAGTTGCCAATATATGATATCTGCTGGTATATACAAATACACTTAATGTTGGATATATTTGATTGCAGGTCTGTGATGAGATTGAGGACATGATGGAAGAAGGTGGTATTCTAGTTGATTACCATGGATGTGATTTCTTCCCGGAACGATGGTTTGATCTAGTTGTTGTGCTTCAGACTGACAACCCGATTTTGCATGATCGCCTGACCAGCAGGTAATCCAAGTGGGACTTCATGTAACGCCCTTTCAGAACTACTGATATTCCTTATAACTGATGATTGAGTTTTATTTGCAGAGGTTATATGGGCGCGAAGCTTACAAACAACATAGAGTGCGAGATCTTCCAAGTCCTCTTGGAGGAGGCGAGAGAGAGCTATAAAGAGGAGATAGTGATGCCCTTGCAAAGCGACAATGTAGAGGATATTAGCAGGAACGTGGGTACGTTGACAGAGTGGATAAACAACTGGAGACCATCCCGGTGACGTGACAATGTTTCCCATGTTGTTTGTATTCGTTTCAGATTCTGTGGGCGAGAATTTTTCTTCTTTTACTTATGGACATCCTGGATCATCGTAGTACACGATTGACTGACAGGATTTTGATGGGGCCATGATGAATGTAAATTAATTCTGTTGGATTTCCATGGGATCGCGTGATACTAACTTCCCTGTTCCGTGAAAACGACAGCAAAGCGCTCATAATGTTTGCGACAGGGTCGTTGTTTCAACTTTATTTTCCACCATCTAGCTTTTAGATTGTGTCCTGTGGAATCTAAGAGTGGAAATCTAAATGTCAAAAGCAGAAGCCTCTACTGTTGGGCAATGCTTGAATCATTTTAGCATGCCAATAAATTAAGAACATACTTCTCTAGGTTCAAAGAACAATGACAATATTATATTGATATAATGATATGCCTATACGTCGCTCAAGCGTTTAGGTCGTATCTCATATGAATTTGGTCACCACTTGATCTATGATCTACAGCTTAGGTTTGCATGCGACGAGAGTAACAGAATTGATTGAGGTGCATGTGCATCACTTGAGTTTACATGCGACGAGAGTAACAGAATTGATTGCGGTGCATGTGCATCACTTGAATTTTTATTAGCATCTATATTGAAATTCCAAGACCAAAGTGGATCGGACCTTTTCGGTACCCTACGTAATCTGGAACTACTTGCAACGGGGTGTATTTTCTATCTTATTGAAATTCCATCTAATAGTTTACTGTAACTCTATAGTAATTGCAGTTCTAGGGTAAACCAAAAATTTGTTTCCATGAAAAAATTAATCATATTCTCATACCATGCACATGAACTTTGCAAAAATGTAAATTTAGGCGTTGATAGCTTCGAAAACAAGCTAATTTTCTCAAGCATTTGGTCCGAGTGAGTAAAAATTCTTGTGTTAGGAAATAAAACGCTTGGGCGATGTTTAGCTTATATTTATATTCATATATAATTGAACAAACGAGGTGTGATGATTTTTAGGGTGTGATTTTTGGGAGCCAATAGGTTTGTGCAATACATGAGTTAACTCACAGCAAATAGCTCGAGGTGATTGGATGTTGTCGGTACCTGCACACTTGGTACCCCGCGTGGAGGATTGAAGAGGCTCTAGACCCTGCCTCCCCGCTGAGGTGGGTTCTGGCACCGCCATGTGTCCTCGGCCCTGGACCTGGCCTCCCCACTGAGGCGAGGTCCGGCGCTGCCACGTGGCCCCGGGCTCCGGGCCTGACCTCTCTGCTGAGGAGGGCTCCGTAGCAGCCACGTGTCCTCGGCCCCGGATCTGGCCTCCCGGCTGAGGCGAGGTCCGACGCTGCCATGTGTCCCCAGGCTCCGGGCCCGACCCCCCCGCTAAGGAGCGCTCCGGAGCTGCCACGTGTCCTCGGCCCCGGACCTAGCCTCCCAGCTGAGGCGAGGTCCAGCGCTGCCACGTGTCCCCGGGCTCCGGGCCTTACCTCCCCGCTGAGGAGGGCTTCGAAGCTGCCACGTGTCCTCGGCCCCGGACTTGGCCTCCCGACTGAGGTGAGGTCCGGCGCTGCCACGTGTCCCCAGGCTCCGGGCCTAACCTCCCCACTGAGGAGGGCTACGGAGCTTCCACGTGCCTTCGGCCCCGGACTTGGCATCCCCGCCGAGGCGAGGTCCGGTGCTGCCACGTGTATCCGGGCTCCGGGCCTGACCTCCCCACTGAGGAGGGCTCCAGAGCTGCCATGTGTCCTCGGCCCCGGACCTGGCCTTCTCGCCGGGCAAGGTCCGACGCTACCACGTGGCCTCCGGCTTTTAGCCTGGCCTCCCTGCCGAGGCGGGCTCCAGGGCCGCCATGTGTCGCACGATCTGCCTTGGGCCGTGGGCCTCAGGAGTCAAGGAAGACGTGCGCAATCCAGTCATGCATTTAAGACATGGGCATTCCCCAGAAGCGTGGCACGCAGTGCATGCCTCCGCCCACTCCTGGCAGTCATTATAGTGACAGGTCAGGGCAGTACGGTGTGACAACGGTACAGTGCTGCAGAGCTGACCGAGTAGGACGCGGCGACAAGACGGGGTCTTCTCCCGCCATCATCAACCACTACTCGATGTGAGGCGCCCGACGTGTCAGCCGGCGTGCCTTAACTCATTCGTTAGCGAGCACTACAAGTAGCTGTAAATATCCTAGATTGTATATAGGGTACGGACAGCCGTAGGGCCACCTATCGGGCCCCGGGCCACAGTGTAACTGCCCGGCCTTGAGACATAAAAGGACCGGACAGCCTCTTAGAGCAGGATCTTCGATCCCCCAACTCACACACACACACATGCGCAAGCTCAGGTAATACAACACACACTCTAGTGGATGTATGATTTTACGCTTTGACGGTTTGAACCACGTAAAATGCTGGTGTTCATCCCTATTCTTCAAGCTCGATCGATCTAGGGACGTTAGCCCCTCCAAACAACGAACCTCCGCGGACTGCTCCAGTAGTGGTACCAGTGGAAGTATCACAGGATACACTTCGACAGATGCAATCGGTGTCAAACAATCAACACACAATGAATGTAATAATGCAGGTTTAGCTATTACAGGCAAAACATACGGATGGATCTAGAAGGGTCTTAGGCCCTATTTGGCACAACTTTGACCAGCTTTTTCACAAATATAAGCTGGGGGTATGACATCCGCCAGCTTCTTTAGCAGCTTTTAGTTCACCTGGTTCTTAGAATGAACTAAAAGTAGGACATAAGTTTATCTCGTGTTCACTAGCTTTTCAGACAAGCTACCTTTTTTAACAAATTTAAGCTGTGCCAAACATGACCTTATACTACGGAAAACATGCTTACAGTGGTCTGACCCTATTGCAGCCTAACGTCAAGGATAGCCATTAGATCCTTAATAATTCCATTTCTCAAACTATACAAAGTGATTCAGTTTAGATATTCATTACCTAGCGATTCTATCTTTAAGTTACTGTTTCATTATCTTTTAGTCGGTTGGTATCAATGCATCTATTTTGTGGCCTCCTTGGACGTGAAATAAAAAATAAGGATAGGAAAAACATAAGTGATAGGAACGCCGGTGTAAAATATAAGAATTTGATGGGAACACCAATTTAGATATACCTTACAAAAAATACAGGGATTCTAGAGGAATTATGGTCTTGTTGTACTTAATTTATTTGACCACCACATCCTAATCATTTTCCTATCACTCACGAGCAAATGGGTCCATGGCCAAGAATCACAATTACACAACAGTAGTTGCATGTGATTGGGGATGAAAATGGTCAAATACAGTAGGAAAAAAGGCTAAACTGTTTTTATTTTCATATAACAATTTTGGAATCAGAGTCGGAAACGATATTGTCAGAAACAGATGGATCCATGAGATCGGAAACACATCGATAT
This sequence comes from Neostapfia colusana, assembly GCA_030760725.1. Classification (NCBI taxonomy): domain Eukaryota; kingdom Viridiplantae; phylum Streptophyta; class Magnoliopsida; order Poales; family Poaceae; genus Neostapfia; species Neostapfia colusana. The sequence goes on along the minus strand of JASWHV010000009.1, from coordinate 31,340,598 downwards.
CAGATGGACTCGGAAATTTATTTCAGAAACAACTCTGTATATATCACGCCATATTAAAACATCATATTAAAATTCAACATATTAAATCATAACTGTGGTGAGCACAGGCAAATCTAAACAATTTGAACCGGTGAGAAACAATTTGAGCCCTAAAACTTGGTATTTTGGATAATTAATTAGTTACTACAGGTGACCTCTGCGCGTGGCGCGAGTGCAAGAGCTGGACTAGGAAGCGGGGAGTGCGACTCTATGGAAGGCTTGATAACAGATGACTAAATAGCTGCAGGAGGGAGCAACACACAGCTACTAATATTTTGATCGGACAGAAGGAAGTCAGCAACTCAATTGAGAAGTCGACTTCAATTGATCACGGAAAAAAATCCTTGGCCTACCAATTGCACTTGCAAACCTGACCTGAACATCATCCTGTGTGAACCTTTGATGATGCAAGGTTGTAGGTTGGCAGCTTTTCAACATAAGGTATAATCCAGATTTCTGAGTAGAGCAGCTGCAAAGATTGCAGTACAGAGACTCACAACACAGGAGAGAATAACCAAGAAGAATATATAATTACAATAAAAGCGAATATACAAACATTCATACAGCTATCCTACCACAGCAAAATACAGGTGCAAACACACAAGTTAAAGCGGGTCCTATGGATTCTAATCCCGAACAGGGATAGAAACAGATAAGAACACATCCTATATGCACATCAGCTACAAGAAATGGTTACGAGCTGACTTCGTCAGAGTGCAACAGTCCAACTTGTAGGCCTGCAGCGCGCTGTGAACAACATCGCCGAGAAGAGATCCTGGCGACCTTCTTCAGATCAAACGCGTGGGAGGAGGACTTCTTCGATTCCCTGACGCGATCGGGTAGCATACGGTTATCCTCCCTATTAGTTGAGATAGATACGAGTCCATGTTATCCAAAGCTAGGTTGTTGAGGTCTTTTCTATCTTGTTATCTTGTGTTGGTTTTCTGTTGTGATCTCAGTTCTGATCACGTGTACCCGAGCCTATATAATAGGCTGATACGTATTGTATTTATCATCGACTCAAATTTTAATCTTAACATGGTATCAGAGCCTGTCGTGTAAAAGCCCAAGAAAAGGGACTTGCAAAAATTTTTATGCACCTCACAACACAACAGTTTTGTTGTGGGTAGATTGTGAAATATTGTGAAGAGCAAGTGGCCTCCATCAAAAGAATGATTAGAGGGGAAAGCCTTCACTTTCACAATGTAGGGTTTCTACACATGAGCATGAGAGGTTGAGCTCACCCCTAGGATTTAAAAAGTCTTGGGAAGGTTCAGTCCAAAGCTCATGCAAATTCAACAATTTTTGAGGCACTTTTGGGTTATTTCAAAAAGAGGCCAATTTGAATGTAAATTCAAATTGCAGCAACTTTCATCATCCAAATTCAAAAGTTAGCTCCATATCTATACTCAGCACATTTTTCTGAGTAAACCCACCAATTTTCATCCCCATTGGAGCTCATCTTGTCAAGAGCTAAATTTGCTAGAATTCAAAACTGAATTTGAATTTCAGTTTAAATATGAAGCAAATTTAACCAAACAAAGTTTGAATTTGAGAATTCAAATTCAAACAAAGACTTGGTGACTAAGTCTCACATTAAATTGTGAGTAGCTGGAGATAATTGAGTGCCAACAGAAATAAAAAGAATTGGAAAGGGGATTAGAGGGGAGAGGGACCCACATGTCAGTGGGGAAAAATTGGTTTCAGCTGAACGGGTTCGGCTTCTCACCGAAGCAAACGCTTCCGGCGTGCCACCGAGCCGATCCTTCGGACGCCCCCGCGTGAGGCGACGCAGCCAGCTCCTGCTTCCTCCCTCGCGCTGGCCATCTGCTTCCGCCGATCATCACGCACCTACACCGCTGAACAGAGGCGCCGTGTTCTGTTGCCCAAGAAACGACCGAGCGCACGCCGCCGACTTCGTTTGATCGAAACCCGGAAATTCACCGCGAGCAGCGCCTCTCCTAGCCACAAAACTACACCAGCTGCTCGTCCTCTACCTCCTCGGCACGAGAGCAGTCGAGTTCGGCCCTTCCCCAGCCTTAGCTCCACGTTTCCGAGCAATACCCGAGAAACCGCCACCACTCGGCTCACGGTGATAGCCCAACAGAGGGCCTTTCACGGCTGAGCAAGGACAGTCTCGGACGCGCCGGTGAGCACCGCTGCTCCCACCCAAACCACAGGACCAACCGAGAACCGCTGAGCAAGAATTTGGAGAAACTCCGTCGGCGACCACAGAACAACGTTCCGGTATGAGACCTACGAATTCCCACTCCCTTCTCGGCATCAGTTCACTAAACTGTGCACACAGGAGCTAGACTTGACGGCGCCCAAGTTTGCTTCGCAACCCTAGCGTAATTTTAGCTGTAGCCGGCGTATTTCCCGGTTTTCCAGCCGCGATTATGGCGGGAAAGGTCGGGCTCACGATGAGGACCTAGGATAGAGCCCTCTCCGGGCAGTCTCACCACCATGACAAGCTTCTCTAGCACCCACTGGTGCTATAGCGCCGATCCACCGATGTTTTGGTGGGCTAAACTGTCCGGGCAACGTGACCGAAGGGTTGCCGAGCCGCAGCACCGTCGCCGGCTAGGTTAGGGCCATCGCCGGCCGGAGCAGGCGGTACCAGCGTGTTCAGCGCGCGAAAGTAGGCCCAGGCGGCGAGTTTCCGGCCGGGAGGCGGTCGGGAGACCGAGTCCGGCGAGCTTCGGAAGTGTGCCGGCGAGGGGGGGGCGCGGGAAAAGGGGCGGGCGCGAGGAAGAAGACGAGCCGGCCGGGCCCGCTCGTCAGTCCCTCGTGGCACAGGATGAGGATTTTCTGTTGCACCGGATCGGCTGTGAACGCGCGGAAAACAATCCTGTGGCCCCGTGTGGCGCAGCCGAGGTGATGACACGTGGGAGCCGGGCCCGCTGTCAGAAATTTAAACTTTTCCCGATTAATTCAAATTCCAGAAATTCCTCAAACTTTAGAGCTCCATACCTTTTGCTAGGAAGCTCCAAATTTAGTGATTCAAATTGGGTTGGATTCATCTTGCCTAGCTCTGTTCAAATATACAACCCAATTTGTATGAAACCCATTAATTAATTCTGGAAAATTCTTTAAAGCTTTTTAGCAAAAGAATTTTAGAGGGAGTTTGGTTCATCCAAAAATCCCCAAATTTTGCCAGGATGTTCTTTAGGACATTAGTAAACCCCTGTAAACGTTTCAGACCATTTGGAGTTGATTTGGTCAGAGCAATTCAAATTGGAAGGTGCTGTGTTCATTTGAATACAGAAACATTTTCAGAGAATTTCCAAAACTTGGAAATTCAATTCTGGGCAAACCTTGACTCCAAAAATGCTAGGAAAATTCATGAAAACTCTAGGAGCTATAATTGAAATTATAGTTCACTAAGTTGGGTATGAACAGGGGTATTACCTCAGAATAAGTTCTTCCTTGCTTATTTGCTAAGGAAATTATTCTGAGCAAACCACTCCATGAAAAGTGCTAAGGTTTGGTCCAGAGGGTTTTCTTGTGACAAGGAACTCACACGAAAATTCTCAGCTCCATTGGAGCTCTAGATCACCCCTGTCCTGTTTACCCACTTAAGGGATTAAGATGGAAAAGGGGGAAAAACCACTTAGCATTTAATCATGTGACTAAGTCCAAGCCAAACCACCAACACCAGTTCATATTTAAATTCTTAAACAAAGTTCCAGGTGTTAGAGGCTGGTTATTAGAACTAATAGTAGAAGTCTTACTCTAAAACTCACATTTGCATCTAAATTAACGTATAGTATTTCATTAACGTGTAGCCGTTGAAGAAGAGACTCCGGAAGTGCTGGACTTCCTTCTTCCGAACGAAGAACTAACTCCTGACCAGCAGCAACAAGGCAAGCCCCGGTTTGCATTAACCCTTTTATAAGTCTTACTTTGTTTACATGTGTCATATGAAGTATGTATGTGCATTAGGTATAGGATGAATGAAACCCCACTTGCATAACCAAAGGTTCCTAAAAGAGTGAGGGTAGTGTCAAGGACCTCGAGTAGACAGGCTATGCTTAAAGAGTCATAGGACTTCGGTACAAGTCGAGTAGTTGGAATCTACTCGCGAGATAGGCTTGGGACACACGGGTTCGGTTGAGTGATGTGACATCACTTTAGTAATAAAATGAGACTAGGCAGGGGCTAGGGCGCAGCAAGAGAGAGTCTTGTGTGCGCAGCCCTGCCCGTGTCGATTGAGGACCGATCCGTGTGCGGCCCTGCTGAACAAGTATTGAACGTACCGAAGGCATATCGGATATATGGGCCCCGATAAACCGATGTAGCCTAAACCTCCGGGCGTCGAGGCATAGCACACCGATTTATAGGTGTAGGTTGAGGGCAGCAAGGTGGAAATCTGCCAACGGGCATAGAGAGATGCTCCGTGTGGGGAACCTCCTGCTAGTTTCGGTGCGACCGGTTCGACGTTTGGGCTGTTGGGTGAAAGGTTGTCCCGTACGACATCGAGTGAGCGTGCTGTGCAGCTCCACGGGTGGGCGTACGTGACGTGCTCTTTGGGTTTTCCCTGCAGGTGTATATCGAGTCGATTCGCCGTCCCTCGCGGTGACGAGTACTGCTTGTTCACTGCGTCGTAACGTAGACTAATGGATGAAATATGTTGATTCAATGATGCTGATTGATATAATTGTATTGCTACATGTGTGCCACCAAATACTGCTTACTAAATTTCAGATTTCATGAACTGTTAACTTGTTGCTAAAAGATGAACTAAGGATGAACTTGTAGGCGTGTCGTTTTGCTGAAATGTTACTATCCTATGTCCATTGTACACCTCATGTAGAGTTTCATGCTTAGGTGAGTCGGTTAAGCCTTGCTGAGCCTTTGTGCTCACGGTTGCTGCTTAAGTGTTTTTCAGGTGAGGAGCCACCCACGGACTCGGAGTACGAGTCCACCGGCGAGGGTTACCCTCCGTCGGGGACCACGGCTGAGTGGGAGCCGTACACGCCGCGCTGAGCTGAGACGTGCAGCTAGTGTGGGTTGCCCTAGGGCTGGGCAACCGACTTTTGCTAGATAAGCGGCGTGAGTTGTACAAAAGAAACTTCCGCTGTGTAATAAAGACCATAGTTTGTAACTGAGGAATGTGCTACCTTGTACATTCAGTTTGTTTTTCCCATGTATATATTGTGTCCTTATGACGTGTGCTGTCGGGTGTCGCATCGCGCGGCACCACCCTCTGCGATCCTGGATGAGCGGATCCCGGTCCGCCACAGCCTGGTATCAGAGCTGCAGTGGGGATAGCACAGTACTAAAGGACTGCATTATGGGAAAAACTTAGGTATACGGTGAGGATTCGGTAGTTGCCCAAGTAAGGACTATATTAGCATAGTTACTTAAAGTGGCAAAGACTAACTTATGTGTTATAATTCTGAATTTCAATTATGTAACGACGCACCTACGCTCTGGTAAGTATGGTAAGGAACGCCACCGAAAGCGGTTCAATTTCGGTTAGCTCCCCCTGACGAGGAACGTGGTTCAGGGATTGATCTCACAGCTTGGTGTGAGACGTTAATATGAACCTCTTGGACTCTTCATGTCCCTGAGTTCATATGAAACGCTGATCCCTAGCGTGCATTAGGCAAGTAAGCGGAGACCCCATCGCGTGGTCAGTAACGCGAGAGTGTGTTCGTCTGGAAATAGCCCAGGAGGACATACGCAGCGCTTGCCATCGGCGTGCCCTGCAGGGCAGTAGGTGGTATCTGTTGGGTTGATAACATTCCCATCCGTGACGACCCGTTCATGACATACTCGGGTTCCCCGTCGTGTGGTGCTGAAACACGATCACGTGCCTTGAGACGTGACTTAGCTCAAGGACGGCCGTATGACAATGATACGGGCGTTTGTATTTACTTTTAAATATGGAACTGCCTGAAATGAACAACCTTTGAGTGCACCATCATAGTGTGGTCTTCTGCAGGTACTAACCACGTATGTATCCGTGTAGAAAACGTGTGCGAGAGACCGTTTAGTGCCACACTCGAGACGTATATGCCGGTATGATCCGGTTAGGATTTTGCTTTTGTGAGGAACGTAGTACCGAGATATTGTAGACATATGCATGAAAATAATGATAACAAAGAATTAAAATCTATAGGTTCAACATTTAGGACCCTGGTTAGGTATAAGAATGGGATAGTGATTAGTGTAGTTCCAAAAAGACTGGAAAACAGAGTGCTCTGTTTTGGGCAGCATGTTTGCTGATCTTCAACAGGGCGTAACTCACCGGTCTTTTAGCCCAGAGGTGGTGCTACATAGCTATGGAAAGGTATTGAAGTGCTCTACAACTTTGTTATAGACTTCCAGAGCTGAAACTCACCTGAAGATGGCTTAAAGCCCAGAGAAATGTAAACTGTCCAGAACCAGGGCAGAGTAAAACATCCTCTGAACTGATCTGTTTTTCAAATATAACTCCCAGTAGAAAAATCTAAAATTGTCATATAATACATCCTTAGAAAGAGTAGAAGATGTGTGACATCTTTGCAATTCAAAGTTTCTGAAGTTTCAGCACGGAATTTAGTGGAAATCAGGGTTGAAAACAGCCACTTCCAAGGGAGGTGCTGTTAAAATTCTTCCAGAAATTCTGCTAACTTTGAATTAACATAACTTTTTAACCAAAGCTGATCTGGGGGCAAATGAGTACTCGTTGGAAAGATACTGAAGTTAACTTGAACTTTGGTATTCAACTTGAGTCATGAAAATGCCCAGAACCAGATCAAAACTTGGAATAGGTAGCAACTGGTCATTCTGACAGAAGAATGACAGTTGAACTCATTGAAAAGGGTGTTGTACCCTAAGGGTGTTATACGTGATGACAACGCAATAATAATGTCTCGTAGAGACCAAACCCAGTTATGGTGAGCTTCCAAAGAGGGGGTTCATCAAGTTGGATTAAACTAACTTGTGTTTGGTCTGGTAATGGTGTAGCTTGTGCAAAGTTATTACATTATCTACTTACGAGATATTTCGCATGTTTTGTTGTCATAATGTTTTTCCGCCCAGTTCTATTGGACTGCATGCAAAATGTTGCGGGACTGATGGTTAATGTCGTATGGTTGCAGATGGTTTGTACTAGGACCACGCACGAGGTTGGTGGCTCTAGCCAAGGTGGAGGCGATGACTCCCAGCCACCGGCCTACGACAGCACCCCGCAGCAGCAGCCACCACCGCCGCCTCCGCTTACTCTAGCGGATGTGATAGCGGCATTGGTGGGAGGTCGTGAGGAGCAGACCGACCTGCTCCGCACGATCGTGTAGAATACGTCCCAGGCAGGAGGACGTCAAGAGCGAGGGCCTCGTGAGCCCCGCGAAGTGTCGTACTCGGATTTCATGAGTACGCACCCTCCAGTGTTCACCGAAGCTGAAGAACCACTGGAGGCGGACAACTGGCTGCGTACTATCGAGTCCAAGTTCGGGCTGCTCCAGTGTACGGAGCGGCAGAAGACACTGTTCGCAGCACAGCAGCTCCACGGTGCCGCTGGTGCGTGGTGGGCGAATTATGTCGCCTCACGTCCGGCTGGCCATGCCGTGGAATGGCAAGAGTTCCGGGAGGCGTTCCGCGCCTATCACATTCCTCCCGGAATAATGAAGAGAAAGTTCCAAGAATTTTTGGAACTGAAGCAGGGCGGGAGGAGTGCCCACGACTACTCCCGTGCCTTCAACCATCTGGCGCAGTATGCGTCAGACTACATCTCCACGGAGGAGAAGAAGAGGGAGCACTTCTATCGGGGGTTACACCCCGAAATGAAGACCCACCTCGTACAATGGAACCGCGGCACATTCAACGACCTAGTCAATGCCGCCATCATGCAAGAGGACGCTCAGCGGGAGTTAGCAGCTGAGCAGAGGAAGTGCAGCGCTCCACCTAGCAGCGGTGGGAGTGGCGCTCCCCAGAAGTACCGTATGGTGTATCGGACACCATCCGGGCAGCAGTGGCAACCACCGGCTCGACCGCAACGGTTCGGGGGACGTCCCTTTCAGGCACCTCCGTTCCGTCCGCCGATGCCACCACCAAGACAGCAGCAGCAGCAGACGGTACCCCGGGCGTTTCCACCGCCACAACGCGCCCCGGGATTCCGTCCACCGATCAGTGGGGGACCGCCCCGTTTCACCTGCTTCACGTGTGGCCAGGCGGGCCACTTTGCGAAGGACTGTCCCCAGGGGCAGCAGAGCAGCGGGCAAGCCCAGCTCCAGGGCGGTGCTCGAGGCCGACCTCCGGTGAAGAGGTTGGTCAACGGACTGGGGGTGTCCGCAACCTCGACAGTGAGGACGCCCCAGAGGGAAACAACGTGCTGGCGGGTACGTTTACTCTCAATAATCAAGCCATCGTCATATTATTTGATTCTGGTGCAACCCACAGCTTTATAAGTGCATCCTATGTGGCTAAACATCAATTGCAAGTCTTCCCAACCGACTGCACTTATATGATCTGCTCACCGGGAGGGAAGATTTCAGCTAATATGATGATTCCAAAGGCACCTCTGTGCTTGGGTGGGAAACTATATCCCACCACCTTGATAATCCTTATGGGACAAAAGATTGATGCAATCTTAGGGATGTCATGGCTGCAATACCATGGTGCTGTCCTAGAGACTCGGACACGGACGGTTCACTTAAATTCTCCATTCCACCGTCCGCATTCCATGGTGTTAGACACGCCAGTCCGGGAAGTTTTAGCAATTAATAATGCTGAAGTTCTCAAGTTAGAAGACATCCCCGTAGTCCGGGAGTATCCCGACGTGTTCCCGGCCGATCTTCCGGGCATGCCACCTGAGCGGGATGTCGAGTTCAAGATCGAGCTCGCACCCGGGACTACGCCCATATCACGGAGACCATATAAGATGGCTCCAAATGAGCTGGCGGAACTGAAAGAACAGCTCAATGATCTGTTGAGCAAGGGTTTCATTAGGCCGAGTTCCTCGCCTTGGGGATGCTCGGCGCTATTCGTGAAGAAGAAGGATGAAACCCTGAGGCTGTGTGTGGATTACCGGCCGCTCAACGCCGTCACCATCAAGAATAAGTACCCACTGCCCCGTATTGACATCTTGTTTGATCAACTGGTGGGGGCAAGTGTATTCTCAAAGATGGACCTTCGCTCTGGATATCACCAGATCAAGATCCGGGCGGAGGATATCCCGAAGACGGCGTTCTCGACGAGATACGGCTTATACGAATATCTCGTCATGTCCTTTGGTCTCACAAATGCTCCAGCCCATTTCATGTATCTCATGAACTCGGTGTTCATGCCAGAGCTGGACAAGTTCGTGGTAGTGTTCATCGACGATATCTTGGTTTACTCCAAGACAGAAGCCGAGCATGCCGAACACTTACGGATCGTTCTTCAACGATTGCGAGACCACAAGCTCTATGCCAAGTTCAGTAAATGCGAATTTTGGATCAGCCAAGTGCCATTCTTGGGACATATCATCTCAGCTGAAGGCATTGCGGTTGACCCAAGCAAAATAGAGCAAGTGCTGAAATGGAAAGCTCCCATTTCAGTCCATGAAGTCAGAAGCTTCCTCGGGTTAGCGGGATACTACCGGAGATTCATTCCAAGTTTCTCCAAGCTCGCTAAGCCGATGACAGAGTTGCTGAAGAAAGGGACAAAATATGTTTGGAACACGGCGTGTGAAGGAGCGTTCCGAACATTGGTGAAGCATCTCACAACAGCCCCGGTCTTAGCTCAACCGGATACAACAAAGCCCTTCGACGTGTATTGTGACGCGTCCGGTATTGGGCTTGGCTGCGTGTTGATGCAGGAAGGACGTGTGGTCGCTTATGGCTCACGCCAACTTCGGAACCATGAGCAGCACTACCCGACTCACGATCTTGAACTTGCTGCCGTGGTGTTGGCGCTGAAAATGTGGAGGCACTATCTCCTGGGGAACTTGGTGCATCTCTACACCGACCACAAGAGCTTGAAATACATTTTCACCCAGAAGGAGCTGAACATGAGGCAGAGGAGGTGGTTAGAACTGATCAAAGATTATGAGATGGAGATCCATTACCACCCCGGCAAGGCGAATGTGGTTGCCGACGCGCTGAGTCGGAAATCACATGTCCATCACCTCACTATTACACCGGTGGAGGAGGAAGAGCCAAGTTTATACTTGGTTCCTTATGGATCGCTGTACAACCTTGCCCTCGTCCCTACTATTAGGGAGGACATCATTGCAGCTCAGAAAAATGATAAAGGCATGGCACATCTCCGGAGACGAATTGACAATGGGGAGATCAAATGTTTCCGGAAAGATGGTGAGGGCACGTTGTGGTTTAATGACCGCATAGTCGTACCCCGAGATATGGAGTTAAGGAAAAAGATCCTCGATGAAGCTCACTTGTCCAAATACTCCATTCATCCGGGCAGCAACAAAATGTACCAAGATTTGAAAAAGAAATTTTGGTGGACACGGATGAAGCGGGAGGTAGCTAAGTACGTATCCGAGTGCGATACGTGTAGACGAGTGAAAGCTGATCACATGAAGAAACCAGGGCTGCTGCAACCCCTGAAGATCCCGGCATGGAAATGGGAAGATGTGAGCATGGATTTTATTGTGGGATTACCCCTAACAGCCAACAAGCATGATTCCATATGGGTAATCGTTGATCGGTTAACCAAGATGGCTCACTTCATTCCGGTGAATACACGTTACAATGCCGGCAAATATGCGGAGCTATACATAGCGAAGATTCTATGCCTATACGGGGTACCCAAGACCATTGTCTCAGATCGAGGTGCATTATTTGTATCTCGCTTTTGGGAGCAGCTACACGCTGCATTGGGTACTAAGTTGCTCAGGAGCTCCGCCTATCACCCTCAGACAGATGGCCAGACAGAAAGGGTGAATCAAGTCCTGGAAGACATGTTGAGAGCATGTGCCATCCACCACGGTAGGAATTGGGATGATCACCTACCATTGGCGGAATTCTCGTACAACAACGGTTATCAGGCGAGTATCAAGATGGCACCTTACGAAGCTCTCTACGGTCGTAAATGCCGCACCCCATTAAATTGGTGCGAGTCCGGTGAAAGGGTCACATTCGGAGTTGATGTGGTGAACGACGCCGAAGAGCGCGTTCGGACAATTCAAGCCAATTTGAAGGCCGCTCAATCCCGACAAAAGATCTACGCTGATAAGGGGCGTAGGCCGTTGCACTTTGACGTTGGGGAACACGTGTACCTCCGCGTGTCTCCAATGAAGGGCGTGCATCGATTCGGTGTGAAGGGGAAGCTCGCTCCCCGTTTTATTGGACCCTACGTTATCACCGAGAAGTGTGGATCAGCGGCGTATCGATTGGAACTACCGGCATCTCTGGCTGGTGTCCATGATATTTTCCATGTTTCGCAACTGCGAAAATGCTTGAAGCATACAGCTGCTGTTCCTACCGCAGACATCGGCGAGCTGAAACCGGATTTAACATATGATGAATATCCGGTGGGAATTCTTGATGAGAAAGCCAGAACCACACGCAGCAGAACGTTGTGGTTCTACAAAATACTCTGGAGCAACCACACCGCCGAGGAAGCGACGTGGGAGAGCGAGGAGTTCCTTCGCTCAAATTACCCGGAGTTCATGGCTTCTCAACACGGGTAAGTCCCTATTACATCGCTATCTCTTCTTTTATAATCTCGGGACGAGATTCTTTTAAGGGGGGAGGGATGTAAAAGCCCAAGAAAAGGGACTTGCAAAAATTTTTATGCACCTCACAACACAACAGTTTTGTTGTGGGTAGATTGTGAAATATTGTGAAGAGCAAGTGGCCTCCATCAAAAGAATGATTAGAGGGGAAAGCCTTCACTTTCACAATGTAGGGTTTCTACACATGAGCATGAGGGGTTGAGCTCACCCCTAGGATTTAAAAAGTCTTGGGAAGGTTCAGTCCAAAGCTCATGCAAATTCAACAATTTTTGAGGCACTTTTGGGTTATTTCAAAAAGAGGCCAATTTGAATGTAAATTCAAATTGCAGCAACTTTCATCATCCAAATTCAAAAGTTAGCTCCATATCTATACTCAGCACATTTTTCTGAGTAAACCCACCAATTTTCATCCCCATTGGAGCTCATCTTGTCAAGAGCTAAATTTGCTAGAATTCAAAACTGAATTTGAATTTCAGTTTAAATATGAAGCAAATTTAACCAAACAAAGTTTGAATTTGAGAATTCAAATTCAAACAAAGACTTGGTGACTAAGCCTCACATTAAATTGTGAGTAGCTGGAGATAATTGAGTGCCAACAGAAATAAAAAGAATTGGAAAGGGGATTAGAGGGGAGAGGGACCCACATGTCAGTGGGGAAAAATTGGTTTCAGCTGAACGGGTTCGGCTTCTCACCGAAGCAAACGCTTCCGGCGTGCCACCGAGCCGATCCTTCGGACGCCCCCGCGTGAGGCGACGCAGCCAGCTCCTGCTTCCTCCCTCGCGCTGGCCAGCTGCTTCCGCCGATCATCACGCACCTACACCGCTGAACAGAGGCGCCGTGTTCTGTTGCCCAAGAAACGACCGAGCGCACGCCGCCGACTTCGTTTGATCGAAACCCGGAAATTCACCGCGAGCAGCGCCTCTCCTAGCCACAAAACTACACCAGCTGCTCGTCCTCTACCTCCTCGGCACGAGAGCAGTCGAGTTCGGCCCTTCCCCAGCCTTAGCTCCACGTTTCCGAGCAATACCCGAGAAACCGCCACCACTCGGCTCACGGTGATAGCCCAACAGAGGGCCTTTCACGGCTGAGCAAGGACAGTCTCGGACGCGCCGGTGAGCACCGCTGCTCCCACCCAAACCACAGGACCAACCGAGAACCGCTGAGCAAGAATTTGGAGAAACTCCGTCGGCGACCACAGAACAACGTTCCGGTATGAGACCTCCGAATTCCCACTCCCTTCTCGGCATCAGTTCACTAAACTGTGCACACAGGAGCTAGACTTGACGGCGCCCAAGTTTGCTTCGCAACCCTAGCGTAATTTTAGCTGTAGCCGGCGTATTTCCCGGTTTTCCAGCCGCGATTATGGCGGGAAAGGTCGGGCTCACAATGAGACCTAGGATAGAGCCCTCTCCGGGCAGTCTCACCACCATGACAAGCTTCCCTAGCACCCACTGGTGCTATAGCGCCGATCCACCGATGTTTTGGTGGGCCAAACTGTCCGGGCAACGTGACCGAAGGGTTGCCGAGCCGCAGCACCGTCGCCGGCTAGGTTAGGGCCATCGCCGGCCGGAGCAGGCGGTACCAGCGTGTTCAGCGCGCGAAAGTAGGCCCAGGCGGCGAGTTTCCGGCCGGGAGGCGGTCGGGAGACCGAGTCCGGCGAGCTTCGGAAGTGTGCCGGCGAGGGGGGGGCGCGGGAAAAGGGGCGGGCGCGAGGAAGAAGACGAGCCGGCCGGGCCCGCTCGTCAGTCCCTCGTGGCACAGGATGAGGATTTTCTGTTGCACCGGATCGGCTGTGAACGCGCGGAAAACAATCCTGTGGCCCCGTGTGGCGCAGCCGAGGTGATGACACGTGGGAGCCGGGCCCGCTGTCAGAAATTTAAACTTTTCCCGATTAATTCAAATTCCAGAAATTCCTCAAACTTTAGAGCTCCATACCTTTTGCTAGGAAGCTCCAAATTTAGTGATTCAAATTGGGTTGGATTCATCTTGCCTAGCTCTGTTCAAATATACAACCCAATTTGTATGAAACCCATTAATTAATTCTGGAAAATTCTTTAAAGCTTTTTAGCAAAAGAATTTTAGAGGGAGTTTGGTTCATCCAAAAATCCCCAAATTTTGCCAGGATGTTCTTTAGGACATTAGTAAACCCCTGTAAACGTTTCAGACCATTTGGAGTTGATTTGGTCAGAGCAATTCAAATTGGAAGGTGCTGTGTTCATTTGAATACAGAAACATTTTCAGAGAATTTCCAAAACTTGGAAATTCAATTCTGGGCAAACCTTGACTCCAAAAATGCTAGGAAAATTCATGCAAACTCTAGGAGCTATAATTGAAATTATAGTTCACTAAGTTGGGTATGAACAGGGGTATTACCTCAGAATAAGTTCTTCCTTGCTTATTTGCTAAGGAAATTATTCTGAGCAAACCACTCCATGAAAAGTGCTAAGGTTTGGTCCAGAGGGTTTTCTTGTGACAAGGAACTCACACGAAAATTCTCAGCTCCATTGGAGCTCTAGATCACCCCTGTCCTGTTTACCCACTTAAGGGATTAAGATGGAAAAGGGGGAAAACCACTTAGCATTTAATCATGTGACTAAGTCCAAGCCAAACCACCAACACCAGTTCATATTTAAATTCTTAAACAAAGTTCCAGGTGTTAGAGGCTGGTTATTAGAACTAATAGTAGAAGTCTTACTCTAAAACTCACATTTGCATCTAAATTAACATATAGTATTTCATTAACGTGTAGCCGTTGAAGAAGAGACTCCGGAAGTGCTGGACTTCCTTCTTCCGGACGAAGAACTAACTCCTGACCAGCAGCAACAAGGCAAGCCCCGGTTTGCATTAACCCTTTTATAAGTCTTACTTTGTTTACATGTGTCATATGAAGTATGTATGTGCATTAGGTATAGGATGAATGAAACCCCACTTGCATAACCAAAGGTTCCTAAAAGAGTGAGGGTAATGTCAAGGACCTCGAGTAGACAGGCTATGCTTAAAGAGTCATAGGACTTCGGTACAAGTCGAGTAGTTGGAATCTACTCGCGAGATAGGCTTGGGACACACGGGTTCGGTTGAGTGATGTGACATCACTTTAGTAATAAAATGAGACTAGGCAGGGGCTAGGGCGCAGCAAGAGAGAGTCTTGTGTGTGCAGCTCTGCCCGTGTCGATTGAGGACCGATCCGTGTGCGGCCCTGCTGAACAAGTATTGAACGTACCGAAGGCATATCGGATATATGGGCCCCGATAAACCGATGTAGCCTAAACCTCCGGGCGTCGAGGCATAGCACACCGATTTATAGGTGTAGGTTGAGGGCAGCAAGGTGGAAATCTGCCAACGGGCATAGAGAGATGCTCCGTGTGGGGAACCTCCTGCTCGTTTCGGTGCGACCGGTTCGACGTTTGGGCTGTTGGGTGAAAGGTTGTCCCGTACGACATCGAGTGAGCGTGCTGTGCAGCTCCACGGGTGGGCGTACGTGACGTGCTCTTTGGGTTTTCCCTGCAGGTGTATATCGAGTCGATTCGCCGTCCCTCGCGGTGACGAGTACTGCTTGTTCACTGCGTCGTAACGTAGACTAATGGATGAAATATGTTGATTCAATGATGCTGATTGATATAATTGTATTGCTACATGTGTGCCACCAAATACTGCTTACTAAATTTCAGATTTCATGAACTGTTAACTTGTTGCTAAAAGATGAACTAAGGATGAACTTGTAGGCGTGTCGTTTTGCTGAAATGTTACTATCCTATGTCCATTGTACACCTCATGTAGAGTTTCATGCTTAGGTGAGTCGGTTAAGCCTTGCTGAGCCTTTGTGCTCACGGTTGCTGCTTAAGTGTTTTTCAGGTGAGGAGCCACCCACGGACTCGGAGTACGAGTCCACCGGCGAGGGTTACCCTCCGTCGGGGACCACGGCTGAGTGGGAGCCGTACACGCCACGCTGAGCTGAGACGTGCAGCTAGTGTGGGTTGCCCTAGGGCTGGGCAACCGACTTTTGCTAGATAAGCGGCGTGAGTTGTACAAAAGAAACTTCCGCTGTGTAATAAAGACCATAGTTTGTAACTGAGGAATGTGCTACCTTGTACATTCAGTTTGTTTTTCCCATGTATATATTATGTTCTTATGACGTGTGCTGTCGGGTGTCGCATCGCGCGGCACCACCCTCTGCGATCCTGGATGAGCGGATCCCGGTCCGCCACATGTCGATCCTACGATCTCTTCCACAGCGCTTAGCAATGGCAATCTGGTGTCTACGGCCATCGCTAATCTCCTTGCTCATGCAAGCGTCACGGAGAAGCTGACGCGTGAAAATTTCCCACTCTGGCAGGCACAAGTGCTGCCACCATTGAGGGCAAATCGTCTACTTGGGTATCTTGATGGATCAATCAAGGTTCCGCCCGAATATATGAAGTAAAGACCAAGGATGACAAGGGTGCTGAGAACATGGTCATAATAAATAATCCGAGCTACGCGATCTGGTTATCTCAAGATCAACAAGTATTGGGATATCTTCTTTCATCACTATCCAGAGAAGTTTTATCGCAGGTAACGGCGCTAACCACTGCATCAGAGGAATGGAAAGTGCTGCAAAGCATGTATTCATCACAATCACGTGCTCGCGTGATGCAAATTCGGCTCCAGCTGGCGTCTACTCAAAAGAAAGACTCATCTGTGGCAGAATATTTCACCAAGATGAAGGCTTTAGGTGATGCCATGGCAACTGCTGGGAAACCTCTAGAAGATGACGACTTGGCATCATATATACTTGCAGGATTGGATTCAGAGTGGAATCCTGTGGTTACTTCGATGACCACGCGAGTTGATGCAATACCGTTGAGTGATTTGTATGCACATCTCCTAAGTTTTGAGACACGGCTTGATCTCCAAAACGGTGGAGGCACTCAATTCTCTTCTGTAAATTCGGCCACCAGAGGAAATCAAAATCAAGGCAACTGGAACCGTGGAGGTGGAAGTCGTGGAAGAGGCCGAGGTCGTGGTGGAACGCAGAACCGGAAGATGGGTTCAGAAGAAGAGCGCCCACAGTGTCAATTGTGCAAGAAATATGGCCATGAAGTAATCCGTTGTTGGAAACAGTTTCAGAAAAACTACATGGGTGAAGAAAAATCGGCCAATGCTGCTCATAACTCTGGCTCTTATGGAGTGGATACAAATTGGTACCTTGACTCCGGCGCCACTGATCATATTACTGGAGATCTTGAGAAGCTACATGTGAAGGATCGCTACAATGGCCATGACCAGGTTCACACGGCTAGTGGTGCAGGTATGGACATTCGGCACATTGGTCATTCGATATTAAATGTCACTGATTCTAAACTTGATCTCAGAAACATTCTACATATTCCACAAGCTAAGAAAAATCTTATCTCAGCCAACCGGCTACTTTGTGATAACAATATCTTCCTTGAACTTCATCCACGTTTCTTTCTTGTCAAAGATCAGGTGTCGAAGAGGGTTCTTCATCAAGGTAAATCGATAGGAGGTCTTTATCACTGGGTGTCCGACTCTTCTCCAACAAATAAAAATGCTCTCGGCATAATCAAGCCCACTTTTTTCAAGGTGGCATAATAGACTAGGACATCCGTCTTCTGTTATAGTTCAAGAAGTGTTAAATAAATTTAGTCTTCCCTTCTCCAGAGATCAATGTCATGAGTCAGTTTGTGATGCCTGTCAACAGGCAAAGAGTCATCAACTACCTTATACTAGGTCTACAAGTGTTTCTAATACTCCTTTAGCACTTGTTTTTTCGGATGTTTGGGGCTTAGCACCGAACTCTATCAATGGAAATAAATATTATGTGAGTTTCATTGATGATTATAGCAAATTCACATGGATTTATCTTCTCAAGAAGAAATCAGAAGTTTTTCAAATTTCTTGATTTCAAAAATTATGCCGAAAGAACTTTTGAGAAGAAAATCATCACAATTCAATCGGACTGGGGTGGGGAGTATCAAAAGCTTAATTCTTTTTTTTTCAACATCTTGGAATCACTCACCATGTCTCTTGTCCACATTCACATCAACAAAATGGATCGGCCGAGAGAAAGTATAGGCATATTGTGGAAGTCGGAACTTTCCTTGCTTGCTCAAGCTTCTATGCCTCTGAAGTTCTGGGATGAGGCTTTTATTTCAGCTACTTACTTAATAAACCGACTTCCCACAAAAGTTCTTGATCATGATACCCCCTTGAACCATTTGTTTCAAGAAACACCAAACTATAATCTTCTGCGTACATTTGGTTGTGCGTGTTGGCCACACTTACGACCATATAACTGACGCAAATTAGATTTTCGAAGAAAACGCTGTGTATTTCTTGGATATAGCAACATGCATAAGGGGTATAAATGCCTTGATGTTTTCACCGGTAGGGTTTACATATCTCGGGATGTCGTTTTTGATGAGTCTCTATTCCCCTTCTCCACGATGCATGAAAATGCTGGTGCTCGGCTCAAACAAGAAATCCTCCTCCTTCCCTCCGTCCTGCTAAATCCCTCTGGAATCAGTGTTAATTATTTATCTCATGATCAAGTGCTTAAATGTCCTGTTGCTACCTCTAACAATTTAATTGAGTCTGGCAGTTTACAGCAAGGGGGAGCCATAGCAGTTTCATCTGGCACAAGTTTCCGGACTGATTCTGGTGCAGTGGCGCTGAATGAAGGGACATCTGATATGGTCTCGGGATCACCTCTGCTTCTGTCCAGTCCTGCGTGTGATATGATGTCGGGATCTGGTCCTGCACACGATCCTGTCATGGACAGGAATTCGGTGAATCCCCTGGCGCCTGACAACTCAGAAGAATCTCCACCCAATCATGTTGCTATACGGACTCATGTGTCGGAGTCTGCTGCTCAGACTGAGGTTGCTGTGCTCGGATCTTCTGTGGCTGGTTCGCCAACTACACAGGGTGCTTCTTCTGCTGGTGATTATTTACCTTCATCAATTCTTACGGTGATCTAATCTCCTGCAGCTGATGATGATTCTCCTGCACCGCAAAATAATCTACGTCCAAGTACACGTCTACAGCATGGAATAATACGACCGAAGAAATTCTTTCCTGGTGTTATTCGGTATGGAAATTTTTGCTCCACGGGAGAACCGGAAACTTGGCAGGAAGCTGCTTCTGATCCCAAGTGGAAGCATGCTATGCAAGTCGAAGTGGATGCGCTAATAAGCAATGAGACATGGTCTCTAGTCCCGGCACCAAGAGGAAAGAATTTAATTGACTGTCGATGGGTCTATAAAATTAAGACGAAAGCTGATGGATCAATTGATCGGTACAAAGCACGCTTAGTGGCTAAAGGATTCAAGCAACGCTATGGTATTGACTACGAAGACACTTTTAGTCCAGTGGTGAAGATTGCTACTGTTCGTCTTATTCTTTCTATTGCAGTATCTAAAGGTTGGCAACTTCATCAACTCGATGTTCAAAATGCTTTCCTTCATGGGATTCTCGAAGAAGAGGTATATATGAAGCAACCCCCTGGTTTTCTTAGTCAAGACAATCCCAATTATGTTTGTAAACTGAAAAAGGCCATATATGGGTTGAAACAAGCACCACGGGCATGGTATTCTCGCTTAAGCTCCAAATTGTACTCACTTGGTTTTCAGTCATCCAAGTCAGATACTTCCTTGTTCATATTTTATGCAAATGATGTCATTGTCTTCATGCTTATATATGTTGACGACATCATTGTAACCAGTTCTTCGGAAGCGGCAGTCTCGGTTTTATTAACAAGATTGAAGGAAGAATTTGCTTTGAAAGATCTTGATCGGTTACATTATTTCTTGGGGATTGAGGTAACCCACTGTTCCGACGATATAATTCTTTCACAGTCTAAGTATGCATCTGATATTCTTAAGAAAGTGAATATGAGCACTTGCAAGCCAATAAACACACCCATGTCAATGACTGAAAAATTATCCTCGCAAAGAGGTATTACTTTGACTGATACTGATGTCACGAACTACAGAAGTGTAGTTGGGAGCCTACAATATCTAGCAATGACACGACCGGATATATCATTTGCTGTGAATAAAGTGTGCCAATTTTTGCATGGACCAACGACTGAGCATTGGTCAGCAGTAAAACGCATTTTGCGATATATCAAAGGGACTTTGGACCTAGGACTCAAGTTAAGAAAGTCTCACTCTTCTCTTGTTAGTGCTTTTTCAGACGCCAATTGGGCAGGAAATGTTGATGACAGGAGGTCAACGGGAGGATTTGTCATCTTTTTTGGTCCAAATCTCATCTCTTGGAGTGCAAGGAAACAACCCACCGTTTCAAGATCTAGTACAGAAGCGGAATATAAGGCCTTAGCCAATGCGACAGCAGAGATAATTTTGTTACAATCTCTTCTTCAAGAGCTGCGGATACCGCCAAATCAACCTGCAAATTTGTGGTGTGATAATTTGGGAGCAACGTGTCTCTCAGCCAATCCCGTGTTTCATGCCAGAACGAAACACATTGAAGTTGACTATCATTTCGTTCGGGAAAGGGTATCAAGCAAATTACTCAACATTCAATTTATTTCATCTGATGATCAAGTCACTGATGGGCTCACTAAACCTCTTCCGCCGAAGTTGCTTGAAAAGTTTAAGTACAATCCCAATCTTACCAGATTGTGATTGAGGGGGACTATTAGTTGAGATAGATACGAGTCCATGTTATCCAAAGCTAGGTTGTTGAGGTCTTTTCTATCTTGTTATCTTGTGTTGGTTTTCTGTTGTGATCTCGGTTGTGATCACGTGTACCTGAGCCTATATAATAGGCTGATACGTATTGTATTGATCATCGACTCAAATATAAATCTTAACACTCCCTCATCATCACGAAAGATGATGCAAGCTGCCTGATGACCTCCCTCTTCTCGTCCTTACCAGCGAGCTCCGCCTTCAGTGCCGCGTTCTCATCAGCTACCTTCTGCAATGCCACGTTCTGCTCCTTAGCCTCTAAATCTCCGCGAGCATCTGCTCCACATGCTCTTGCTGCTGCCTGTTGAGTTTAATCTTATGTTTGTTAGTGATGTATTTAAATAAGATCATATAATATGACAAGTGTATCCACTGCTACAATAAGCTTCATCGCAGGCGACTCCAAACGTATTATCACACGCGGTTTTCAAAACCACCTGAAACGAAGAGCCTGTAATAATCTACAATTTCACAGGCGGAAAGTAATACCGCCTGTGAAATAGATTTATCACATGCGGTCCTTTATCTAGGCCTAACCGCTTGTGAAGACACATGATCACAGGCGGTTAGTAACGTAAGTTTTACCGCCTGTGATATCTATATTAGCACAGGCGGTCCTCTAACTACTAATAGCCGCCCGTGAAGACACTTTATCACAGGCGGTTTATAACGTAAGTGTAACCGTCTATGTAATCCTTTTATCACAGGGGGTTCTTTACCTATGACTAGCCGCCTGTGATAATATAGTTTCGCAGGCAGGTCTAGCCGTAGGTAAAGAACCGCCTGTGATAAAGTATATACCCTATGCAGTAGTACCTGCTGTTATTTTTAATTTCCATGTCAATTTCATTAAAACAATTTAATCACAAAACTCATCTCATAGTTTACACTAAAACAATATAATCACAGAAGTCAATTTACTAAAACAATGTACATGTTACATAAAAGTGATCTCATAGTTTTTTACACCAACAATCATCATAGTTCACTAAAATATATTTCTATTGTCATACTGGCAAAGTTCTGGCACATCAGCTACTCCACCATCATTATCGAAGTACAGCCCTCTTCGGTGGAAGATTTCGCGATGCATGAAGTGACACAATTCACTCGCAATTTTGTCGGCTCCTCCATCAGGAATACTTCTACAAACCGGCCATTCTTGGTAAATATTCTTCGCGTGCTGCAATGAAATATATAACAACTCATGAGTAGAACAGTAGTAATAATTCTATGAAGTAACAAGCTTAACAGATTTTTTTTGTAATGGCTATATAGATAAACCCTAGTTGTGGTAAGAAAATACGTTAGTTACAATGAAAATAAAACTCAAAAGTAAGAAAATACAATATCGACATTAAGGATAACTTACATCCTCACGATTCACTCTATATTCGCAGGCGGTCCGAAGATGCTCACATATGTAATACCCGCATAAGACGCTCCCAGAAGGCTGCTTGGGACAAGGAAAATTTATCGATATCTCCAATGCATCCTTATTAGGAGGGCTCTGACCGCCATGTTGTTTCACGTAAAACCGCCAAGCCCTGTAATACAAGGAATGTCATATAAAACTTGCTAACACATTTTAAATATGTGTAAATTAAAAGTATTGAATAAATGTACAGTTTTAAAATGGAAAGGAAATCTTTGTAACGATCTGGTGTGTAATCAGCCGAGTCCAAGACCGTTGCTAAACCCTGCGTTGGCTTGATGAAGATCATTATGTAGTGGTTACTGCACACGTGCAAACACACGTGTTAAGTTAACAATTAACAATAATTGCTATTTCAATGTCATATGTCGAACTTACTGGAAGTGGTACGGATCCTTTATTAAGTTCTTGCCATCTCCGACAAAGTTAAACATGACACGTCCTATGTAAGTTGCAACACTTAACCTTTTATCCTTCTTTTCTTTTGCGATTGTTTTGTCAAATTATTTTTTTGTTAAATACTTTTTGTAGTAGTGATCCAAATAAGATTAGAGTATATTGTTAGAATATATGGGCCTTGGGCCCAAATAATTCTAAATAAATTCTAAAAGCACATAAGGATAGAGTACTCCCACATGAAAAATTAGAGGGGAGCAATACCCATTTATTAGTAGAGTTCTTTTCCATGTGTGGAATATATGAGAGAAGGATGGCACATGTATTCACGTATTTTTGCGGGATTTACAAGCGTGACTTGCGACACGATGACTGGCGTGTAAATCATGTTTATCGAAGTGTGTAGCCGACACTTCCCCCGTGCCTGCTCTGGCAGCCCGCGGAGGTTCTTTTTCGGTGGGCTAGTCTCTCACGGAGAGCTTCAGCGTTAGGGACGATTGAGGGAGAAGCTTGACACGGGGGTTTTACGTGGTTCAGGCCGCCGGAGCATAAAACCCTACGTCCACGGTGAGCAGGGTTGCTCGCTGTATTGCTTGCTGCTCAGAACCGGAGTCCTGAGCTTGAGGGTGAGAGATGTCGAACGGCTAGAGTGCGAGGGTGCGTATGAGGCGAACCCTTGCTAACGTTGCCTACCCGAGCCTTTTATAGTCCAAGGCTCGAGCGGCTTACAAGGTGGGCCCGAGACCCGACAGGTGGTCCCGGGGAGATTGCCTGCCATCTACCATATCTGCAGTTACGCCGGTAGTTGTCTCTGGCGAGAGCTTCCGAGTCTTCATTCTGCCGCCCTGCCCATGCCGCAAGCTAGTCGTAGTGGTTGATGATGGCAGGGGCGGCAGGGGATGTCTTGTCGCTGTGTTTATTGGCGGGCAGGCTCTGACACGACGTGCCAGTCTGCGATGTGACTGGGCGCAACGACACCTGACAGAGGCATGCTCCGCGTCTCCGCGCCTTGGAAGGCGTGGGTCTTGAATACCTTGTATGGGCAAGGTATGGCGCGTCTTTACTCTTGCTGCCTACCGCGTGAGGGCAGACAGCGCTGCTCTGCTGGCCACGTGGCGGGCCCAGAGCTCTCCTCTGAGGAGAGGGAGGTCCGGCGCCGCGGGACACATGGAGCCTTCGGAGCTCTCCCCGCGGAGGGGGGAGGTCCGACTTCTGCTGGCCACGTGGCGGGCCCGGAGCTCTCCTCTGAGGAGAGGGAGGTCCGGCCCCACAGGACACGTGGAGCCTCCGGAGCTCTCCCCGCGGAGGGGGGAGGTCCGGCTCAATTGGCCACGTGGCGGGTCCGGAGCTCTCCTCTGAGGAGAGGGAGGTCCGGCCCCATTGGACACATGGCGCCTTCGGAGCTCTCCCTGCGGAGAAGGGCGAGGTCCTTAGGCATTTTCCCCTGTGCGCGGGGGTACCCCGTATTGAGGGTACCGACAGTGGCCCCCGGGCCCATCTCGGGGGAGATAGCGAGCCTGAGGTGGGGCCTCCGTCTTTTCCATTCCGCGCACCTTCTCTAGGACCCGCATTGACCGTTGCCGGAGCACGAACAGTCGCGGGATCGTGGGAGCATGTGCCCCACTTGATGGCTGCTTTTACTGCGGCGGTTCCCAAGGCTGCCACTTCTGCACGTCGTAGCGCTTTTTCGGGAACCGCCGAAGCGTCTTGCCGGCTCGTCTCCTTGGGAGACTGACTTCTTGGCCCACCGCTTCAGCTGGATGACTTGGGTCCACTTGTCATCGACGCTTGGTCTTGGAGCCGAAGCGGTTGCCCAAGCGGCGTATTCGAAGAGTTTCGAATCGCTTTGAATCACACCTGGGAAGGTTAAAAAGGGATCTTACCCGCATCGCGGCTTCCCTTCGCAGTTCCCAGTGCTTGCATCTCCCTTGATCTCTTGCGCCTTTGTCTTCCCTGTCCTTGAGCTTTCTCCTGCCATGGCTTCCAACCTGCCTCTGTCGCGTCTCGCTCGGTCGGCCGAGCTCGAACCAGTGCGCAGGCTGCTGGGATGGCACGCGGAGGAGCAGAAGAGCCGGCTCCGCCAGGGATCTCTCCCCCTGCTCCTGGAGAAGGGGGAGATGGTCTTCTTTACTGCCTACGCCATGGAGGGGTTTGTCCTGCCAATTTCTTCCTTCTTCGTCACGTTGCTGGAGACGTACGGTCTCAAGCTCCACCACCTTTCCCCCAACTCCTTTGCAATGGCCGCCGTCTTCGTCCATTTCTGCGAGATGTTCGTGGGGGTGCACACTTCAGCGATGCTCTTCCGCTACTTCTTCGTGTTGCGGACGACCGGGCGCAGTTCGAAGACTCAGCTGGGAGCGTACTACTTCCAGCATCGCTGCAAGGATCCGAAGGCCTCTGGGTACCTTCTACCTTTCGGTGCGTCGAGGTGGGAAAACTGGAGGGAGAACTGGGTGATCATGCAGACCGACGAGCACGATCGCCTGCAGCTCCCAACTGCCAGCCTAACCACCGAGCGTCGCTTCTGGGAGGAGATCCCGGAGCTGGAGCAGGAGTACGCACCGGTCTTGGAGCGGATCCGGTTCCTGGCCAACGAGGGGCTGACGTCCCTGATGGTGCTGGTGGATTTCTTGTCATGCCGTATTGCGCCCTTGCAGCAACGCAACCGCCCGGCATGGTACTACACCGGCGAGCTCGACTGCACCAGGTTGGAGAGGGGTCTCGGCTCCGATCCTTCTGATGAAGAGCTGTACGAGATGGTGGCCAAGGTGAGCAGCGACTACGTCACCGGCGGCGACCTCGCCTTCCCGGCCTCTGGCACTCCCCTCTTCTTGGAGCCGCAGAGGAGGGCGGAGCTGCTGCGGAAGATGCCGAATCTCAACGATGTTGGGATCGCCGTTCGTCAGGTTGGGGATGCCCTCCGGGGCATCTCGATTCTCGGGATCGAGTGCTCCGGATCGGAGCGCGAGGCGTCTGTCACTGTCCAACCCACACCGAGGGCCGGCGGGGCTTAGACCGCCGACAAGGGGAAGGGAAAGGAGCCGGCCCCCGGGCACCCAGAGAAGAAACGTGCCTGGTCTCCTCCGAGGGCATCGCTTGCGCCGAGCCAGGGGGCCGGGGCACCCTTGCGCCCATCTCCCGGAGGCGCTGGTTCGTCGAGTGGCGACCCAAAGAGACCCTGGGTCTCCCACTCCGGCGGGTCTCATCTCGGACAGCGGCGGTCCGAGGAACCCCAAGCGTCCCGCCACCCTTCCTCAGGTGAGGGGGGCTTCCAGGAAGGACGCCGGTGGGGCGACGCCCGGGAGTGTACCGGGGGCTCAGACGCCACAGCCAACGAGCGTTCCGGCTGCAGGTCCTGGCGGTTCTGCCCCGGCCCAGAGGACGGGGCTCCAAGCCCGTTGGAGCACTCACGCCGCCCAGTAAGTGTTGCCTTTTCTGGCTTGTAGAAGTAGCGTTCCTTTCTCCTCTCTTAGCCTGAGAGCTTCCTTTGTCTGCAGGGACTCACCGGCTGCCGGGGGCGAGCCTATTCCCCGGCCATCTCCAGTCAGCGGAGGCTCTGTGCCGCAGCATCCGGGAACTGCGGTGGTTCCGATGGCCCCCAAGTCGGCGGGGGCTTCTTCTGTGCCGGCGGGTTCGCCCCCTGCGGTGGCAGCGGCAGCACCTGCTCGTCCTCCTTCGCCAGCCCGGAAGTCCGGTGCTGAGGCTGGAGGGGCTGCTGTGGGTGCAACGGCTGGCTCCCTGGCTCCCCCGGGTCAGCGTCTTGCCTCAGCTGCCAAGGCACCAGGACCTCCACCGGTCGTGGACGCGACTGGGGAGGTCAGGGGCGCGGCCCCTGCCCCCACCGCCCCGCTGCCCATATGGGATGCCTTGGGGCATGCTCAGGCTGGCGTCCAACAGATCCAGGCCGCCTTTGAGCGGGAGCAGGAGGTGCTGGCTGGAGAGAGGGAGCGCCTCCTTAGCTCGGAGCATCTCCTGCAGCAGCGGACCCAGGAGGCTAAGGCAGAGCTTGACTCGAGGCAGTCGAGGCTTGACGCCGTGGGGGCTCTGCTCGACGCTCAGAAGAGGGCCGTCGACCGCCTGGGCTCAGAGACCTGGCGGCTCTGCGCTACTTTCCGCGAAGCTCAGGCCAAGGCCGAAGCGCGCTCCACTGCCGTGGAGGAGTTGCAGCTGCAGGTAGTTCGCCGAGAGTGCGCCGTCGCAGATCGGGAGCGTGCCGTGGCGGCCGAGGAGGAGAAGGTCGCCGCACGCCTGGAGGCCAAAGAGGGCGAGCTGAGGGCCCGGGCCGAGGAGCTGGAGCTCCGCGAGTCGGCTGTTGCCGCGAGGGAGGAGCAATCCTCCCGGGAGCGCCAGGTGGCGCTGGATCGCGAGCTGGCGGCCCGCCAAGAGGTGGAGAAGCTCCAAGCGACCGTCTTCGGTAGGATAGCAAATGCCGACTAGAGGTGAGAATGGGAAAAGGAAGCTGAGTGCATGGTGAGCGTACACAGGAAGTGCGGTCATAAATATTAATATGTAATTTAAATGAGCACAAGGGAAGAGCAAAGTAGGACATGTTTCTTTCCATATAAATTTCCATAGGAGGAAGGCAGGCTAAACATGAAGGCAAGGACCCGCCCCATTAAGAAGGGAAGAAAGACTCTACGCGCTTAGGGTCAGAACTAGGCCAAGCTGAACGTAGTCCTGGACCGTCCCCTGAGACTTAGCTGCTCCGAGCGCTGTTCCTGGAATCTATGGAATCTATTACAAAAAGAAGAGACTGTCCTATTATTGCTCTAGGGGTAGAACTTACGGAGGTGTTCTATGTTCCAAGGGTTCGGGAGCAGATCCCCATCCTCGGTGGAAAGGCGTACGCACCCGGGGCGGCAAACTTTCGTGACTCGGAAGGGACCTTCCTAGCTGGGGGAGAGTTTGTCGGTCCCTTCGCGAGAAAGTAAGCGCCGCAACACCAGGTCGCCTTCCTGCAGCTCCCGGACATGCACAGACCTTTGGTGGTAGCGCCGGAGCGCTTGTCGGTACTGTGCATTGCGGAGTGCTGCATGCAATCGAGCCTCGTCGACAAGGTCGATGTCTTCATGCCGGAGGTTGTCCTGCGCGGCTTCGTCGTAAGCTCGGACACGGAGGGACCCCATGGTGATCTCTGGGGGAAGCACAACCTCAGCCCCATACACCATGAAGAAGGGTGTCTCTCCGGTGGCCCGGCTCTGGGATGTCCGGTTAGCCCACAGTGTGCTCGGAAGCTCGTCCACCCACTTGGCGCCATGTTTCTTCAAGCCGGCATAGGTGCGAGTCTTGAGGCCCCGATGAATCTCGGCGTTGGCCCTCTCAACTTGCCCATTGCTCTTTGGGTGAGCAACGGAGGCATAGCACACCTGGATGCCGAGGTCTTCGCAGTATTCTTGGAACGCTGCGCTGGTGAACTGGGTCCCGTTGTCAGTGATGATTCTGTTCGGGACCCCGAACCGGCAGACATTCGACTTGATGAATTTTACTGCAGATTGCTTGTTGATGGTGACGACGGGTGTGGCTTCTGGCCACTTGGTGAACTTGTCGATGGAGACATAGAGGTACCGGAATCTCCCAACGTCTCTGGGGAATGGTCCCAGGATGTCCAACCCCCATACGGCGAACGGCCATGAGGGCGGGATCATCTAAACCGCCTGAGCCGGTGTGTGGATCTTCTTGGCGTGGAACTGGCACGCCTTGCAGCTCTCGACCAGCTTGACGGCATCCTGGAGTGCTGTCGGCCAGTAGAAGCCATGACGGAAGGCTTTACCGACGAGCGTGCATGAGGAAGAGTGACTCCCACAGTCTCCTCCATGGATCTCAGCGAGCAAGTCGCAGCCTTCCCCCTGGGTTATGCAGCGCAATAAGACGTGGTTGGTGCCACGCCGGTAAAGATCCCCTTCTACCAGCGCATACCTTTTAGTCATGCGCACGATCCATTCAGCGGATACACGTTCATCAGTGAAAGTGCATCTAGGGTATCTCTTGTGGGTTTTGGAGAATTGATGACAAGCATATGAGATCCTAATGAAACTATTGAGATGATTGCAGGACAAACAAAGTGAACTAGCTCGGTGCACACAAAAAGGTGACAAATAGAGTGGTGTCCAAAAAGGAAGACTTTAATGGAACTTAGAAGAGCAAAGTAGATTTAAATGTATAGGGTGTGTGTGAGAGACACATCCCAAGAGCTCATAACTTTGCATAAGGGTAAGGGGTTTAAAAATCAACTAAAATCCACTGGACACCGGACTAGTCCGGTCAGCTTACTGGAATGCACCGGACAAGTCCGGTTTTAGACCGGACTAGTCCGCTCATGTTTCTATTGTCCTCTTTAGAGGACTGCAGACTAGTCCGTCCATGCGACAGGACTAGTCCGCTAAACTTACTGGAACCCCACTTCACATAGCACCGGACAAGTCCGGTTTTAGACCGGACTAGTCCGCTTAGCCCACTGGAAGTAGACCGGACAAGTCCGATCATATACCGGACTAGTCCGGTATTAGGTTTTACAATGATAACTTTTTGGAAACCATATAAATTGGTGATCCACGGCCTTCCAACAAAGACACACGACTCATACTGCTAGAAACTCAAACCCTAGCGCCGCCACCTGTCCCAAGAGCCCAAAAACACATCTCCCCACACATCTAAGGAGCGAAAAAGGTGAAAATCAATTAAACACTTGGATTTGGGATTGGGAGATCGTCGTTCCTTCGTTGTGAGCTCTTGGGGTTTGATCTCTCTACACTCATATTCTGCATTGTAATCTTTTTGAGTGTATTTGATCGCTTTTTCATTGTAATTCTCGTGGGAGTCCTCAACGTGTGAGGTTGCCCCACAAACTCGGTGATTACCCGTGCTATTGGAGTCAAGTCGGCCTTGTGTGGTGACCTGAAGAGGGAAAGGGTTAGAGACCCGACTCTGTGTGAGCTTCCTCAACGAGGACGTAGATCTCTTGGTGAGATCGAACCTCGGTAAAATTTGTGTCTCACATGCCTCTTTATTTTTGTTGATTAGAACATCTAGTTGCAAAACTTCATAATTTGAGTTGCTAAGTTTCATTCACGGGCATAATCACACCTCACATTGTAAGATCAAAATAAAATAACAGTTGTTCTTATTTCCGCTGCTAAATAAGTTAATTTTCCTAAACAACACTTAATACAATCTACACACTTCAGGCACACCGGACTAGTCCGCTCACACAACCGGACTAGTCCGGTCAAGCAAGTTTTTGACAACTACATTAAGTGTGCAGGAAAATCTGTAAGGCCTATTCACCCCCCTCTAGGCCACATTCAATCAGGGAGGATGTTGTCTTTCAAGTAGTCCCGGATCTCCGTGATCCATCCATTGGGTCTGACTTGAGCTTCTGGATCTTGAGCGCTGGGTTGCATGGAGTCCCCAGTGACGCTTACGATCCTTGGCGGCGTCCATGGCTGCAGGGCCGCCAGCTTCAAGGTGCTGGTCCAGCCCCCTTCGCCCGGCTCGGCAGGCCAGGCTGTGGGCCGCAGCAACGTCCTCTCGAAGATACTTAATACAATCTACACACTTCAGGCACACCGGACTAGTCCGCTTACACAACCGGACTAGTCCGGTCAAGCAAGTTTTTGACAACTACATTAAGTGTGCAGGAAACTCTGTAAGGCCTATTCACCCCCCTCTAGGCCACATTCAATTGGTATCAGAGCAAGGTTCTCCACCAACGAGACTCACATCTCGGAGAGATCAATGACCTCTGAGAAGAACAACGATATCCCGAAGACGAACATCAACGATGAGGAGCAAGAAGCCAAAGCCTTCGATGTACTGAAAGAAAGTCCACATGACGATGAAGAAGTGAGACAGCTAAAGGCACTACTGAGAAAGAAGTTAATGGCACAAAAGGAAAAAGAGGAAGAAAAGACGATGGGGAGTGGTCATCACGACTACTCCCGATATCCTTACAACTACAACCGTCTCAATTCAAATAATCGCTATCTCTCCATTCCTATGGGAAGCCCCCCGCAGTTTGACGGAAGTGACTATACCATGTGGAAGTACAACATGAAAATGCATCTAATATCCTTGAATCCTAGCCTTTGGCATATTGTCTGCACAGATATAGATATCCCAGACACAGATGAAGAACTCACTCCGGAACAAGAACAAGAGATTCACACAAATGCACAAGCTGTTGTAGTAATCACATCGTCACTGAGTAGGGAAGAATTCACCAAGATCGATGGACTAGAGAGTGCAAAAGAAATCTGGGATACACTCAAAACAGCTCATGAAGGAAATAGGTCTGTACGTGAAGCCAAAATTGAGATGATTGAAGGAGAGTTGGGGAGATTTGCTATTGAAGAAGGCAAATCACCTCAAGACATGTACAACCGGATGAAGGCACTCATCAACAAAATCCGTGCCTATGGAAGTAAGAAATGGAATGATCACGAGGTGGTCAAAAGGATGATTAGAGCCTTCATGCCAAGAAACGTCACACTTTGCTCAATGATTAGAGAAAGCCCCGGGTTTCACAAAATGACTCCCGATGAGTTATTGGGGAAAATCATAAATCATGAAATGATGAAGAAGGAGGCTCAATACGTCAAAGACTTAGCCGAGCTTACCTCTTCCAAAAAGAAAGAAGTTGCTCTCAAAGCAACGTGCAGACCCAAACTCAAAGAAACCCGTGAAGACCAAGATGAAGGAGATACAAGCGACGTGAGTACCGATCTAGATGATGAGGAAATGGTACTCGTTATCAAAAAGTTCAAGCGCATGATAAGGAGAAGACATGGCAACAACTCAAATGAAGGGAAAAGCAAGGATAAAGGGAAATCCAAGGCTCGACGTACCTGCTATAATTGTGGAGAGTACGGTCACTTCATGGTGGACTGTACTTATGAAGAAAACAAGAAGAAGGAAACAAAAGCACATGAGAAGAAAAATTTCAGAAAAAGGAGCCAAGCTCATCAAGCTCACATTGACAAGGAGTGGGACTCAAACGATGAGTCCTCCTCCGATCAAGAAGAGGAGATGGCCACCATTGCCGTTAAGAAACCCACCATGAGAGCTACACTCTTCCCAAACATGGGAGGACGGGATATGAACAACCATACCTGCCTTATGGCTAAAGAAGGCAAGAAAAAGGTTCGACTTACTCCTCCTGCGTTAAACACCTCTATTGATAACTTTGATAGCTCTAGTGATAATGAAGAAATGTTTAGAGGATTAAGTAAAATTGCTTTAAAGAAAATGGAAATGTTGTTGAACGAAATCTTTGAAAAGGAGGAACTTGTCAACCGACAAGAAGATATGCTCATCCGTGAAAGGAAGAGATATCAAGAAGTTGAAAAACTTCTTGAGCTTGAAAGAGAGAAGAACAAGTCACTTGAGTTTGAGCTATCCTTGAGTAAGGAGACTTACTCAAAGCTAGAGGACTCACATATTGCAATCAAGGATGAGCTTGCTAACTTGTCAAGAGTTAACAAGATCCTTGAGGTGCAAGTTGAGTCGCTCAAGCAAAGTGACTCATCTACCTCCAAGAGCTCTTCCTCCAAATATATCAGTTCGACAACAATTGGAACCTGCACATGCTCTAGTAAGAAAAATATCATTTCTAATACTTCAACTTCTCATGATATGCATCCTTCCCAAAACGGCATCTTTGATAAGGAGAAGATCAAATATGCACGTAGTGCATATATGGTCACTAGACCTCCCAACGTCAAAGATGGTCTTGGGTTTGATAGGAACAAACACATGTCCACTCTTAATCATGCAAAGAAAAGAATCACCTTTGTTAAGGAAAAATCACATGAATTTGATCTACAAATATTGTTTTGTACATTTGATGCTTCCTATGTTCTTATGAAAAACAAATATGGAAAAGTTATTGCTAAATACATAGGGCCACGCCACAGGAACTCAAAAACTTGTGTGTGGGTGCCCAAGACTCTTGTGACTGACCTGAGAGGACCCAAGCAAGCTTGGGTACCTAAAACCAAGAAATAATTCTGTTTTGCAGGCTTACTCCTCCGGTGGATCTAAGTGGGTGCTAGATAGCGGATGCACAAATCACATGACCGGAGAGAGAGATATGTTTGTGGAGTACGAGTATAACGAGGATCCAAGTGAAGGCATATACTTTGGAGATAACAGCCAAGGAAAGGTCCTTGGTAGCAGTAACATTGAAATATCTCCTCAACACACTTTATCTAATGTTTTACATGTAGACTCCCTAGATTATAACCTTTTGTCAATATCTCAACTATGCGACAAAGGTTATAACTGTTTATTCACTAATGAGGGTGTGACCGTTTTTAGAAGGAGCGATGGCTCGATTGCATTCAAGGGAATGTTGAAGGGAAAGCTTTATCTTGTTGATTTCAATAAAGATAAAGCCGAACTCAACACTTGCTTGGTTGCTAAGACCAACATGGGATGGCTGTGGCATAGACGGCTAGCCCATGTTGGGATGAGAAATCTGCAGAAACTTCTAAAAGGTGGTCACATCCGAGGTCTAAAGAATGTGGTTTTTGAGAAGGACAGGCCATGCAGCGCTTGCCAGGTAGGAAAACAAGTCGGAGCACCACACCCCGCCAAGAACGTAATGACCACTACAAGACCACTGGAACTTCTCCATATGGATCTATTTGGTCCAATTGCTTACATAAGTATCGGCGGTAACAAATACGGTTTAGTAATTGTTGATGATTTTTCAAGATTTACCTGGGTATTTTTCTTGTATGATAAACCAGAAACTCAGGGAATCCTCAAGAAGTTCCTGAAAAGAGCTCAGAACGAATTCTCATCAACCGTGAAGAACATCAGAAGTGACAACGGGACAGAATTCAAGAATACACAAGTTGAAGAGTATCTCGATGAAGAAGGGATAAAGCATGAGTTCTCGGCACCCTACTCTCCTCAACAAAGCGGGGTGGCCGAAAGGAAGAACGAAACATTGATTGAAATGGCAAGAACAATGTTGGACGAATACAAGACATCAGATCGATTTTGGGCAGAAGCGGTGAATACCGCTTGTCATGCCACAAATCGGCTGTACCTTCACCGACTACTGAAGAAAACTCCATATGAGCTCCTTACCGGTAAAAAGCCCAATGTTTCTTATTTCAAAGTTTTTGGTTGTAAATTTTTTATTCTGAACAAGAAACCGAGGGCTTCAAAGTTCACTTCGAAGTCCGATGAAGGGTTCTTGCTCGGCTATGAATCGAATGCCTACGCCTATCGTGTCTTCAACAAGGTGTCCGGTCTTGTTGAAGTAGCACGTGACGTAGTGTTCGATGAAACTAACGGCTCACAAGTGGAGCAAGTCGATAAGTGTATGCTAGATAAAGAGGAAGCTCCATGTGAAGCGCTGAAGAAAATGGCACTTGGTGATATTCTACCACAAGAGCAAACACAAGACTCAAATGCACAAGGTGAACCTCCACAAGGAAGCAATGATCAAGGGGGAGCTTTTACACAAGATCAAGTGGAGGAAGATCAAGGAGATCAAGATAATCATGGAAGCAATGATCTAGGGGGAGACAATGAACATGAAGATGATGAAGAACAAGTAGCTACACAAGTTCCTCACCCAAGAGTACATCAGAGTGTGCAAAGAGACCATCCTGTCAACAATATCTTGGTGATATTGCTAAGGGAGTAACTACTAGATCTCGCGTTGCAAATTTCTGTGAATACTATTCTTTTGTCTCTCTTCTGGAACCATATAGGGTAGATGAAGCCTTAAGGGATCCAAACTGGGTGATTGCAATGCAAGAAGAATTGAACAACTTCAAAAGAAACGAAGTGTGGGAGCTGGTGGAAAGACCAAGGGCGAACATCGTTGGAACCAAATGGGTCTTTCGGAACAAGCAAGATGAACATGGAGTAGTAACAAGAAATAAAGCGAGGCTGGTGGCCAAGGGTTATTCTCAGGTCGAAGTTCCTTCCTCAACGGTCCGATAAAGGAGGAAGTTTATGTGGAGCAGCCACCAGGATTCGAAGACCAAGAGTATCCTAACCACGTCTATAAACTGCGTAAGGCTCTCTATGGCCTCAAACAAGCTCCTCGAGCTTGGTATGAGTGCCTTAGAGATTTTCTAACTCAAAATGGATTCAAAATTGGTAAAGCTGACTATACACTCTTCACTAAACATTTTGATGATCATCTATTTGTATGTCAAATTTACGTTGATGATATTATCTTTGGATCCACTAACAAGTCTTTCTGTGATGAATTTAGCAAAATTATGATAGATAGGTTCGAGATGTCAATGATGGGCAAATTGAAGTTCTTCTTTGGATTCCAAGTGAAGTAACTGAGAGAAGGCACATTTATAAGCCAAACCAAATACACATAGGACATCCTCAAGAAATTCAATATGGACAAAGCCAAGCCCATCAAGACACCCATGGCGATCAACGGACATCTCGACCTCAATGAAGAAGGTCCAAATGTGGACCAAAAGGTATATAGGTCAATGATCGGCTCCTTACTTTACTTATGTGCATCTAGGCCAGATATTATGCTTAGCGTATGCATGTGTGCAAGGTTTCAAGCCGCACCTAAAGAGTGTCACTTAATAGTTGCAAAAAGAATCTAAGGTATCTTGTGCACACACCTAAATTGGGCCTTTGGTATCCCAAAGGATCCAAGTTTAACTTGATAGGTTATTCCGATGCCGATTATGCAGGATGCAAAGTCGATAGAAAGAGCACTTCAGGGACTTGTCAATTTTTTGGCAGATCCCTAGTTTCTTGGTCATCTAAAAAGCAAAACTCTATTGCTCTTTCAACAGCGGAAGCAGAGTATGTTGCAGCTGGTAGTTGTTGTGCACAACTACTTTGGATGCGACAGACTCTTAGAGACTACGACTACAATCTAAATCATATTCCGCTTCTATGTGATAATGAAAGCGCTATAAAAATTGCACACAACCCATTAGAGCACTCAAGAACTAAGCACATAGATATTCGTCATCACTTTCTTAGAGATCATTCATTAAAAGGTGACATTGAAATTCCACATGTTAGAACTGAAAAACAACTAGCAGATATCTTTACCAAACCATTAGATGAGAAAAGGTTTTGTGAGCTAAGAAATGAACTTAATATTCTTGACTCTCGAAACGTGGCTTGAAACGTTGCATGCCTGGTTGCAACCTCAAATGTTACATTTTATTGTAAAAACTGCTCCTCATCTCTTTTTCTTCTAAGAAAACTATTTTAATAAAAAAATCTTGCGAAATATGATCATTGTTTGATTGTTGCTTGCCTACTGGTCGTAAATACCAAGATTATTTGCAAAAATTAGTGTCCTTGGATCACTTTTAAACTTTACTATTTGCATCAAGTCTGTTGGAACCGGACTTGTCCGGTTGTCAACCGGACTAGTCCGGACAGACGATATAGTTAGGTTAACTCAGGGGCACCGGACTAGTCCGCTACCATGACCGTACTAGTCCGGTCAGTCGCACATATAAGCGTTTGGCCGGCCCAGACCCCTCCTTCTCCACTCATAAGCATTTGGTCTCACCCCCCTCTCCTAAACCCTAGCTTCCAAAGTGATTTTTGGGTTGAGCCCTCAAACTTGAAGTTTTCTCCGTTGAAAATTCTCTCCTCGATGAGTGGATTCTCCTCTCCAGACTCATCCGGATAGATTCTTGCTCCTTCAACGCGAATATTCAATTCTTGGTAAATTCCCCCCTAAAACCTAATAATCAAACTTTTCTAATTCTAGCTCGTTTCCTCTGATTTCAAAAGGATGTACATTGCCTCTATAGATGTATTCCTACCACTTTCCTGTCTTTGTGTCTTTAGATAGGAGATTTGATTCAAATGGAAACGTTAGGGTTCTTATGCCAGGCCAGACTAGTCCGGCGAACAAATGCGGACAAGTCTGGTACACCGGACAAGTCCGCACTCTGAAACCGGACAAGTCCGGTACACCGGACAAGTCCGCACTCTAAAACCGGACAAGTACGGTCTCTGACAGTTGAACCCCTACATTCCTATTTGAAGTCGATAATGAGTCCATTCGTATCTAATCCTTGAACTCCTTATCAGGCACCATGTCTTGAGGCTCAGATGACAGCTCTTTCCACCTTGATGAAGAGGTTCAACGTGAAAGAGTGAGGAGAGCCAAGGAGGGAGTGATGAAGAAAAGACATGATGTCAATGTCCACTCTCCACCTTCCGATGACAATTTGCCTAAGAAGAGGAAGGTGATTGTGAAGAAGCCTCGAGGAAGGGCTATTGCCGAGAGCTCCTCGGGACCTAAGAAGGCTCCCAATAAAGGGAAGGGACTTGCTAGTGGCCCCATTGGGCCTCTGAAAATGAAGAATCCCATTCATCGCAACAGGCAACCTTCGAATGATGATTACACTGGAAAAGGGGGTGAAATAGCTGACAAGTTCAGAAAAGTAGAAGTGTATAATCAGCCCAGAGAGTCAGCTGACCCCAGATTTTGGAGTAATTTTCATGCTGACTACTATGAACATGTGTATCGGAAGATGAAGCATCCAGTTGTCGAAAGTCAGTGGGTTGATATTGCTTATCTTCAGTCCAAGAGATGTCAAGCTTATCAGGAGGTTGTGACAGCTCTCGAGCTTCACGGGCTGCAAGAACTATTCTCCTTCCAGTGTGACTGGAATGATGAAGTCATCACGCAATTCTACTCTACTGTCTACTTCGCTCGTGATGACAACAACAGGATGATTTGGATGACACATGGATCTCAGTACAATGTCACCTATGAAGAATTTGCAAGAATCCTTCATCTTGAGCATACCTTGGACAATGAACTTGTAATTCACAACCTGAAACCACTGGAGAAAGATCAGCTGGACTTTCTCTATGATACACGAATGCCATTCAAGCCTCCAACCACTAAATACATGAAGCCTTTCTTTGTAGTTCTCAATCGGATATTGAGGAAGACTATAGCTCCCAAAGAGGGAGATGTAGGGACTGTTCAGGGCACCCTCAGAACCTTGATGAAGGTCATAAGCAAGAAGAGGAAATTCAATGTGTTTGAGTACATTTACAATGACATTGTCAATATCTCTATCAATCCCATCCGGTCTTACGGCTATGCACCCTATATAATTTTCATGATTGAAAAAGTGACAGGACTGGAGTTCGTAAAGGATGTGCCTCACACTAGACTTAGGCCCCCAAAAGCCCACTATATATTCTGCTCCTTCTGCTCCTGCCTCACCCGGAGAAGAAAGAAGGTCCAAGAGAGCTCAAGAGGAGACAAGATCTGAGGCTGCAGCTACCACTCATGCAACCTCATCTACTCGGGAATCCTCAAGTGGCATCTTCAAGATGCTATCTTCTATCTTTGCCTCTTGCCGCAAAGTTGAAGTTAAGCAACATGAAGAGAGATTGGCCAGGAAGAAGCATCAAAGATATGTAAAAGCCAGCATCCAGGCCATCCGTGCCAAACTGGAAATTGAGCCACAAGGGTCACTTAAGGTTTCTGAGGACTCAGCTGAAGACTTCACTGAAATGCCAACTTTCGCTGACCAAGAGTTGAGTTCCCTTGGGTTTGGTGGTGGTTCAGCTGCTAACCCTCTACATGGTCAAGATGATGAAGATCAAGGTGAAGAGGAAGATGAAGATAGGACTGAGAGTGAAATGGGAACGACGATGAGCGATTCCACTCAATTTTTCTCTTTTTGGTGTCTTGATGCCAAAGGGGGAGAAATTGAGACTAGAATAGCTATCTAGGATAAGTTATTAAGGACTTGTAATCGAGGACTTGTACTTATTTTTAAAACTGTTGTAATTTGACTATTCACCTTATGTGTGATGCTTCATAGTATTGTGATGCTTACATCTATGGTTGTTATCTTTTATCCTCGTTCATCACATTTTTGTTGATCACACATTTGTTAGGCACCCCATCATAAGATGTGTGTATATGAGAGAAGTTTTTCTTGTTAGTTATTCATTATTCTCATATATGCACACTTTATGAAAAATTAATTTTTTTCTCTTAATTGTGATATCTCAAATGGTTGTCATCAATCACCAAAAAGGGGGAGATTGAAAGTGTATCTAGGGTATCCCTTGTGGGTTTTGGAGAATTGATGACAAGCATATGAGATCCTAATGAAACTATTGAGATGATTGCAGGACAAACAAAGTGAACTAGCTCGGTGCACACAAAAAGGTGAAAAATAGAGTGGTGTCCGAAAAGGAAGACTTTAATGGAACTTAGAAGAGCAAAGTAGATTTAAATGTATAGGGTGTGTGTGAGAGACACATCCCAAGAGCTCATAACTTTGCGTAAGGGTAAGGGGTTTAAAAATCAACTAAAATCCACTGGACACTGGACTAGTCCGTTCATGGACCGAACTAGTCCGGTCAGCTTACTGGAATGCACCAGACAAGTCCGGTTTTAGACCGGACTAGTCTGCTCATGTTTCTATTGTCCTCTTTAGAGGACTGCGAACTAGTCCGTCCATATGACAGGACTAGTCCGCTAAACTTACTGGAACCCCACTTCACATAGCACCGGACAAGTCCGGTTTTAGACCGGACTAGTCCGCTTAGCCCACTGGAAGTGGACCGTACAAGTCCGATCATATACCGGACTAGTCCGGTATTAGGTTTTACAACGATAACTTTTTGGAAACCATATAAATTGGTGATCCACGGCCTTCCAACGAAGGCACACGACTCATACTGCTAGAAACTCAAACCCTAGCGCCGCCACCTGTCCCAAGAGCCCAAAAACACATCTCCCCACACATCTAAGGAGCGAAAAAGGTGAAAATCAATTAAACACTTGGATTTGGGATTGGGAGATCGTCGTTCCTTCGTTGTGAGCTCTTGGGGTTTGATATCTCTACACTCATATTCTGCATTGTAATCTTTTTGAGTGTATTTGATCGCTTTTTCATTGTAATTCTCGTGGGAGTCCTCAACGTGTGAGGTTTCCCCACAAACTCGGTGATTACCCGTGCTATTGGAGTCAAGTCGGCCTTGTGTGGTGACTTGAAGAGGGAAAGGGTTAGAGTCCCTGCTCTGTGTGAGCTTCCTCGACGAGGACGTAGATCTCTTGGTGAGATCGAACCTCGGTAAAATTTGTGTCTCACGTGCCTCTTTATTTTTGTTGATTAGAACATCTAGTTGCTAAACTTCATAATTTGAGTTGCTAAGTTTCATTCACGGGCATAATCACACCTCACATTGTAAGATCAAAATAAAATAACAGTTGTTCTTATTTCCGCTGCTAAACAAGTTAATTTTCCTGAACAACACTTAATACAATCTACACACTTCAGGCACACCGGACTAGTCCGCTCACACAACCGGACTAGTCCGGTCAAGCAAGTTTTAGACAACTACATTAAGTGTGCAGGAAAATCTGTAAGGCCTATTCACCCCCCCTCTAGGCCACATTCAATCAGGGAGGATGTTGTCTTTCAAGTAGTCCTGGATCTCCGTGATCCATGCATCGGGTCTGACTTGAGCTTCTGGATCTTGAGCGCTGGGTTGCATGGAGTCCCCAGTGACGCTTACGATCCTTGGAGGCGTCCATGGCTGCAGGGCCGCCAGGACCGCCAGCTTCAAGGTGCTGGTCCAGCCCCCTTCGCCCGGCTCGGCAGGCCGGGCTGTGGGCCGCAACAACATCCTCTCGAAGACTCCTTCGGGCACAGGGGCTCCGGTGGAGGCCTTCGTTGATAGGTCGTAAGCTGCGGCATTGCCAGCGCGCGGTACATGGCGCAGGTCCAAGGCGAGGAAGTCTTTCTCCAACATCTGCACGTGGAGCAGATAAGCAGCTAGCTGTGGGTCATTGCAGGAGCATTCACCCTTAACTCCCTTGATGACTAGCTGGGAGTCGCCCTGTGCCAACAACTGGCGAGCGCCGAGAGACAGGGCTCTCTTTAGGCCAAAGATGAGTGCTTCATACTCTGCCATTTTGTTGGTTGCCTTGAAATTGAGACGCACCATGTACCCAAACTGCTCCCCCGATGGCATGAGAAGCAATACGCCGGCACCGGCCCGTTGCTTTCGCAAGGAGCCGTCGAAGAAGAGCGTCCAGTGAGGCCCAGTGAAGACCGGAGCTCAGTGCTTCGGTTCACCGTCTTCGTGGCCCCCTGGGTCAGCTTTCGTTGGCGTCCACTCGGCCACGAAGTCAGCCAGTGCTTGGCTCTTGACTGCATGGCGAGGAAGGAAGTCCAGCTCAAACTCCGCCAGCTCCGCTTCCCATTTAGCGACATTGCCGGTCGCGTGGGGGCTGTGAAGGATCGCCTTCAGCGGATAGGAGGTGAGCACCGAGATCCGGTGGGCTTGAAAGTAGTGGCGGAGCTTCCAGGATGCCACGAGCACTGCATACAACAGCTTGTGGACCTTTAGGTACCTTGTCTTGGCATCGTGGAGGACTTCGCTGATGTAGTAGACAGGCCTCTGGATGGTCCAGACCCTCCCTCCTGGGCCTGAGATGTCCTCATCCATTGGCTCAGGCCTACCGGAGGTAGGTGGGTCCGGGAGAGCCTCCGAGAGCTGGGACTCGAAGGCTCCTAGGCCGCCTTGGACCTCCGGGAGATCTCGCTGGTTTTCCGGGAGCTCCGGGAGGTCCCGTTGGACCTCCGGGAGGTTGTCTTGGGGCTCCGGGAGGTCCCGTTGGTCCTCCGGGAGGTTGTCTTGGAGGTCCGGGAGGTCGTCTTGGACCTCCGGGGTCTCCTGGTGCTTGTCTTCTACTATTGGAGCAGGCTGTAATGACGAGAGGTCCGGCTGCTCTGCGACAAGGACCATGCTCACCACTTCAGTTGTTGCTGCGATGTAGAGCAACAAATGCTCTTCTGGCTCGGGGGCTACCATGATGGGTAGGGTCGTCAGGAGTTGCTTCAACTCCTGGAAAGCTTCTTCTGCTTCGTCGGTCCAAGCAAATGGACCGGATTTGTGCAAGAGCTTAAAGAAGGGGAGCGCTCGCTCTGCTAGCCTCGGTATAAACCGACTCAGTGCGGCTAGGCATCCCGTGAGTTTCTGGACTTCTTTGATGCGGGCGGGAGGCCGCATAAGGTCAATGGCCTTGATCTTCTCTGGGTTGGCCTCAATTCCTCGGTGTGAGACCAGGAATTCTAGGAGCTTCCCAGAGGATACGCCGAACACACACTTGTCGGGGTTCAGCTTGGTGCGCATGTATTGAAGTGTGTGGTCGACACTTCCCCCGGACCTGCTCTGGGCAGCCCGCGGAGGTTCTTTTTCAGAGGGGCTAGTCGCTTGCGGAGAGCTTGACACGGCGAGTTTTACGTGGTTCGGGCCGCCGGAGTGTAAAACCCTACGTCCACGGTGAGCAGAGGTGCTCGCTGTATTGCTTGTTGCTCAGAACCGGAGTTCTGAGTTTGAGGGTGAGTGATGCCTAGGGTATGAATTGCTGGAGTGCGAACCCTTGCTAACGTTGCCTACCCGAGCCTTTTATTGTCCAAGGCTCGTGTGGCTTACAAGGGGGGCCTGCGACCCGACAGGTGGTCCCGGGGAGATTGCCTGCCGACTATCGTATCCGCAGTTATGTTGGTTGTTGTCTCTGGCGAAGGCTTCCGAGCCTTCGTTCTGCCATCCTGCCCGTGCCGCAAGCTAGTCGTAGTGGTTGATGACGGCGGGGGCGGCAGAGGATGTCTTGTCGCTGTGTTTATTGGCTGGCAGGTTCTGACACTGCGCGCCAGTCTGTGATGTGACTGGGCGCAACGACACCTGACAGAGGCGTGCTCCATGTCTCCGCGTCTTGGGAAGGCGCGGGCCTTAAATACCTTGTACGGGCAAGGTATGGTGCGCCTTTACGCCTGCTGCCTACCGCGCGGGGGCAGGCACCGCTGTTCTGCTTGACATGTGGCGGGCCCGGAGCTCTCCTCTGAGGAGAGGGAGGCCCGGCCCCGCAGGACACGTGGAGCCTTCGGACCTCTCCCCGCGGAGGGGGGAGGTCCGGCTTCGGTCGGCCACGTGGCGGGTCCGGAGCTCTCCTCTGTGGTGGGGGAGGTCCGGCCCTGCTGGATACGTGGCGCCTTCGGAGCTCTCCCTACAGAGGGGGGAGGTCCGGCTGCCGCTGGCCATGTGGCGGGCCCAGAGCTCTCCTCTGAGGAGAGGGAGGTCTGGCCCCGCTGGACACGTGGCGCCTTCAGAGCTCTCCCTACGGAGAAGGGCGAGATCCTTAGGCATTTTCCCCTGTGCGTGGGGTACCCCATATCGCGGGTACCGACAGTGGCCCCTGGGCCCATCTCGGGGGAGATAGCGAGCCCCAGGTGGGGCCTCCGTCTCTTCTGTTCCGCACACTTTCTCTAAGTCCCGCATTGACCGCTGCCGGAGCACGAACAGTCGCGGGATCGTGGGAGTGTGCGCCCACTTGATGGTTGATTTTACTGTGGCGGTTCCCAAGACTGCCACTTCTGCATGTTGCGGCGCTTTCTTCGGGAACCGCCGAAGCGCCACGCCGGCTCATCTTCTTGGGAGACTGACTCCTTGACCACCGCTTCAGCTAGGTGGCGTGGGTCAACCTGTCATCGGCGCTCGGTCTTGGAGCCGAAGCGGTTGCCGATGCAGCGTATTTGAAGAGTTTCGAATCGCTTGGAATCGCACCTGGGAAGTTTTAAGAGTGGATCTTACCTGCATTGCGGCTTCCCTTCGCACTTCCCAGCGCTTTCCCTTGGACTCTTGTGCCTTTGTCTTCTTGTCTTTGAGCCCTCCCTCGCCATGGCTTCCAACCTGCCCCTAGAGAAGAAACGCGCTCGATCTCCTCCAATGGCAGCATCTGTGCCAAGTCGGGGATCCAGGGTGCCTGCACCTCCTTCTTCTGGAGATGGCACTCCTTCCGGTGGCGACACAAAGAGGTCCCGGGCTGATCATTCCGACGGGACTCCTCTTAAGCGACAACAGGTCGAAGGTTCCCAGATGTCGCGTCCTCCTTCCTCAAGTGGTGGAGTCTCTGTGGAACCTGCTGATGCGTCGAGGGGAGCTTCTGGAGTGTCCCCTGCTCCGTCAGTCCAGGTGACTGTGGAGCGGCCGTCAGTGACGACAGCGGGCTCTGGGGATCCTACCCCGGCTCGGAAGTCGGGGTTCAGGGCCCGCTGGAGTGTTCATGCTTCTCGGCCATCCCTGACTGGTGGGGAGTCTGCAGCGTCGCGCTCGAAAATCGGGACAGCTGCCGCGGCCCGCAAGCCAGCGCGAGTTTCTCCTGTTCCGGTGTGCCCGGATTCCATGGCAGCGTCATCTCCTCCTGCCGAGACGGCTGCCGCGGCCCCCAAGCCAGCGCAGGTTGGCCCTGTACCAGGCGGCCCGGCTTCTATTTCAGCGTCGACTTCCCCCACTCGTCCCTCTCCACGGTCTGAGGAGCCAGATGTTAGTGAGAGTTCGGCGGGTCCGGCTGTCAAAGTCCCAG
Organism: Neostapfia colusana; assembly: GCA_030760725.1. Classification (NCBI taxonomy): domain Eukaryota; kingdom Viridiplantae; phylum Streptophyta; class Magnoliopsida; order Poales; family Poaceae; genus Neostapfia; species Neostapfia colusana. The sequence goes on along the minus strand of JASWHV010000009.1, from coordinate 31,296,963 downwards.
TGCCGGCTTCTCTTGACCGGCGTCTCATCCCGGTCCCTAGCGCGTCGCCTTTTCCTGAGGATGATGTGGAGGAGGTCGGGGGTGCCGCTCCGGCCTCTGCTGCCCCACTGCCCCTGGCGGATGCCTTCGTGCTCGCCCAAGCGAGCGTTCGACAGGTCTTGACCGCGCTTGGACGTGAGCGAGAGGAGCAAACGGTTGAGAGGGATCGCCTCCTCACCTGGGGGAACCTTTTGCGGGAGCGGACCATAGAGGTCAAGGGCGAGCTCGATTCCAAGCGGGAGTTGCTTGACTTCAGGGAAGCGCTCCTCGACCGGCAGAAGCGGGCTGTCGACCGTCTGGACACCGAAACGCGGCGGCTCCACAGGGAGGCCCTTGAGGCACATGCCCAGGCCGAGGAGAGCCTCTCTGCCGTGGAGGAGATACGGCAGAGGTTAGAGCGCCGTAAGCGTGCCGTTGAGGACCAGGAGCGTTCCACGGCAGCCGAGGCGGAGAGGGTCGCCGCGCGGCTGTCGGCGGGCGAGGACGACCTGCGAGCTCGGGCCATGGAGCTAGAGGCCCGGAAGGCAGACCTCGCCACGAGGGAGGAACAGGTCTCCCGCGAACGCCAGGCGATCCTGGATCGGGAGTTGGCTGCCGACTTCTGGGCTTCTGAGTTGGAGCGGCTCGCCCAGACTCTCCGCCTTTGGGAAAGCTCCCTGGCAGCCAGGGAGAAGGAATTCTTCGAGGGAATCCACAACACCCTGCAGGCAGCCCACCGCGAGGTAGAGGAGCTCTTGGCCTTGCGGTCATCCGAGGCGCGTGCGGTCTCGAGCTTCGTCGATCAGGCGGGGTCCGCCTTGGTCCCCCTTGGCTTCAGCCCGGTGAAGGCAACGGCTCCTACACTGAAGGTGGCTGAGGTTATCCCCGCGCTGGAGTCACTCGGCGCCAAGCTGAGCAGGCTGGACTCGGTGGTTGCCAGCGAGCTTGAGGTAGAGGGACGGGGCCTGGCCTTGGAAGTTGCCACGCATGTGTTGGCATGCTTCAGGAGCCGGGACCCTTCTTTCTCACTGGAACCAGCGAGAGAGGGCCCTGCCGGGAGCGGGAGGAGACGGCCAGGGCCGAAGTCGGGGATGTGGCCGCCCTTGTAGCCTCTAGGTTCCGGCGCGAGCCAGGAGGACCATAGGACCTGCTTCTTTCTTTTTATCGAGTCTGTAGTCCAGCAAATGGAGCCATAAATAAATAGACTCTCTTGAATGTTTGTGCCTGTGATGTTTTCTTCCTTCTTCTTGGTTTTGCCTGGCCGAGCCCTCAGCTCCGCAAGGTACTCAGAGGCCTTCACCAATTTCGAAGCTCTGCACAGGCACCTTCCCCGGGTCCTTACTGTATTAAGGGCCCCGGAGGTCTCCAGAGCTCGCCCCATGAGGATGGGGAGGTCCGGATCTGTCGGCCACATGGTGGGCCCAGAGCTCCCTTCTAAGGAGAAGGAGGTCCGACCCTGCGGGACACGTGGAGCCTTCTGAGCTCCTTCCCCCTAGAGGGGGAGGTCCAACTTCTGCTGGCCACACGGCGGGTCCGGAGCCCCTCCTGAGAAGGCGGGAGCTCTGGCCCCGCTGGACACGTGGGGCCTTCGGAGCTCCCCCCCAGAGGGGGAGGTCCGGCTTCTGCCGGCCACGTGGCGGATCCGGAGCCCCCCCTGAGGAGGCGGGAGCTCCGGCCCTACTGGACACCCGGGGCCTTCAGGCCTCGCCCCTATTGAAGGGGCGGAACCCGGACCTTCCGGTCCCGTGCTGGAGTAGTCGATAGCTCCTTGCCCCCTGCCTCATGCAGCCCCCGTTGCTATAACCTGGAGGACCTGCACACAGATAGAGGAAACGTAATTCTCCTCGGAGGGTCCTCCTCTCCCCGTATCTTAGTCTTATTTGGCTTACGGTCCTAGTCCGGTATACGGGGCTTGGGCAATTCTGTGCGCGAGGCACCGGGGCTCCGGCTCCCTCCAAGGTCCGGGTATGACCGTCCGATCCCTAGTACCGGACCGTGCGCCGGGGAAGCAGAGTGCACAGGCTTTGGGTACGGAACCAGGCAAAGCGGCTGTACTCCCTTGGACCTCCGGAGGGCAGGGTGCGCACGCTTTGGGCACAGAGCCAACTAAGCGGGATACGCACCCTGGACCCCCCATGCACGGCGCCGGCCTTTCCTAGAGGTGACCAACTGACACCGCAACACCTGACTGGGGGAGGCCCGAGAGGCCCACCTGGCCATCGGCAGGTGCCTCAAGCGCAACCGCCTTTGGTAGGATAGCAAATGCTGACTATGGATGAGCGCGGGAGAGAGGGAGCTAAATGTACGGTGAGCATACATAGAGAGTGCGATCATAAAAATTAATGCGTAATTTAAATGAGCACATGAGAGAGAGAGCGAAGTAGAACAGGTTTCTGTGTAAATACACATAGGGGGAAGTCAGGCTGTACATGGAGGCAACAACCCGCCTCGTTAAGAAGGGAAGCAAGACTCTACGCGCTTAGGGTCGGAACCAGGCTAAGCTGGACGTAGTCCTGGACCGTCCCCTGAGACTTAGCTGCCCCAAGCGCTGTTCCTAGACTCTATGGGATTTATTACAGAAGGGTATGGTCCTGTTCTACTAACACTCTGGGGGTAGGACTTACAGTGTTGTTCCATGCCAAGGGTTTGGGAACGGATCCCAAACTTGGTTGAAAGGCATGTGTACCTGGGACGGCAACTTTCGTGATTCGGAAGGGACCTTCCCGACTGGGGGAGAGTTTATAGGTCCTTCGCGGGAAAGTGCTTGCCTCGGCACCAGGTTGCCTTCTTGCAGGTCCCTGACGCATTTGGTCCTTTGGCGGTAGTGCTAGAGCACCAGCCGAGACCGTGCGTTGTGGGGTGCCACCTGCAGCCGGGCCTCGTCGACGAGGTCGTCATCTTCACGCTGGATCAGGTCCTGCGTGGCTTCTCCTGGGCGCCCCGGGGTACCCTCCCCTTCTGGCTAAGGCCTTCAAGGGGTAGGAGAACCCGGACTCTTCTTGGGAGACCCTAGGCGTCTTTCCCCTTCTGGCTAAGGCCTTCAAGAGGTTGACAGACCCTGGGCGGCCCCCAGGAGGTACGGCCGAGGCACAGAGGCGTGCTCTCGGGTGGAGCTGGCCCGGTTCTGCACCGTAGGGGCTGGTGCTTGGGCTGCTGCGACTACTTGGAGCTTCTCCAAGGTTGACGCCACAGCAGTGCAGCCTCCACTGACTTTTCGGGGTAGCCACAGTCGGCTACCGCCCCGGCTCGTCATCATCGGAGCTGGAGTCCTCACCGTTGTGCACCGTCTTTATGACGTGCTGAGGCTCCTGAAACCCCACCTGGTGGCCGACGCTGACTGAGGCATTGACCTTCTGCTTGCCCTCCCTCTGAGGGAGGGGCGGAGCATCAGCTCTCAGCTGCCTCCCTTTGCGGAAGCGCTCTGCGAGCCTCTGGATGTCCCAGCACTCGGCAGCAGTATGATTGCTGGTGCCGTGCACGGGGCATAGCTCACCTTGGTCACCATCTGGGGCTGGTGACTGTCGCTGCCTTTTGTCGGGGCGCGGCCCCCGAGCCCCACTAGGTGCCGCTGCTGCGGCAACGGGAGCCGCGGCCAATGACTTCATCTTGCCACTGCCCCAGTTCTTGGCCTTCTTGCCGCCTCCATAGGAAGCAGCGCCAGATCCAGGCTGTCCTCCTGACTCGGAGGCTGGCAGTGAGTGCCAGTTCCGCCCTTCGGCTGCTCTGGCGCACTTGTCCACCAGGCTGAAGAGCTCGGAGACAACGCGGACCTCTCTGGTCGCGAGCTTCTCAAGCATCTTCTCATCCTGGACACCCTGCCGGAACGCCACCACCACAGAAGCACTTTGAATGTGCGGGATGGTGTTGCGTACCTGGGAGAACCGCTGGATGAAGGAGCGCAGTGATTCCCCAGGTTGTTGTTTGATGGCGTGGAGGTCAAGCTCCATGCCAGGACGTGTGTAGGAACTGCCGACGTTGGCAATGAACTGCCGGCAGAGCTCTCCCCAGGAAGTTATGGAACCCTGGGGGAGGTTCATGAGCCAAGACCGGGCTGGGCCGGTCAAGGTGACGGGGAAGTAATTGGCCATAACAGCCTCATCCCCTCCTGCGGCAAGTATGGCGGTGGAGTAGATCTGGAGGAACTCCGCCGGGTTGACGCTGCCATCGTACTTCTCGGGCAGGTGCGGCCGAAACTTGCGTTGCCACCTCGCGAAGCGAAGGTGGGGCGCCAGGGCCGCACATCCTGCCCCTGTTGCTGCAGGCGTTGGTGCCGCGAACGCTTGGTTCGCTGCTGGCACAGTGTACCCCGGTATGGGCAAGGCTGCGCCATAGATCGGGGGCGCCGTTTGCAGGGCATACGGCTGTGGCATATGCTGCGTGGCGTATGCCTGGGGCAGAGTTCGCGTGGCGAATGTCTGCACCTCAGGCAGGGTTGAGGCAGTCGTCATGCTGACGCCGGCCTCTTGGCTGCGACGCCTTTCTCGTCGTCGCTCGAGGAACACTCGGGCGTCTTGGCCCAAATGGCATCGTTCCAGCTCAGTCCTTAGGTCCGTCGACGGAAGCCTGGTGGAGCTGGAACCCGCCGTCTGTCCGTCAACCGTCGGCGTGCGCGTCAGCGACACAGCCGGTTGGCCGGAGCGTCGTCCCCGCCGAAGTCGAGGGTTTGCGGCGGCGACGACGAGACAGTCTACCTCGCGAATCCACTGCTGGGTCGCTGAATGGGGCGCGTCCCCAGCAGGTGGGTTGCGCAGCAGCGCTCTTGCTGCAGCCAGCGCACCCCCGTGGGGAACGATCAGCGCTGCATAAGATCTCACGCTAGTCGGAGCTTGCATTGCCGGAGTCGGCTGCTGGCTTCCTGCTTGCGCCGACACACTCCGTCCTGAGTGTGTCGACACGTATTCCCCGCTAGTCACGGTCCGTTGTGAACGCGGGGGAGGAGAGCTTGCCGCTGAAGGTAGCTTCGTCATCTTCGTCGGCAAAAACTCGTCGCGCAAGGGAAAAGCCCCCTTCCTGGCGCGCCAAATGTCGAAGTGTGTGGTCGACACTTCCCCCGGACCTGCTCTGGGCAGCCCGTGGAGGTTCTTTTTTGGAGGGGCTAGTCGCTTGTGGAGAGCTTAAGCGTAGGGACGAGTGAGGGAGGAGCTTGACACGGCAAGTTTTACGTGGTTCGGGCCGCCGGAGCGTAAAACCCTACGTCCACGGTGAGCAGAGGTGCTCGCTGTATTGCTTGTTGCTCAGAACCGGAGTCCTGAGCTTGAGGGTGAGTTATGCCTAGGGTGTGAGTTGCTGGAGTGCGAACCCTTTCTAACGTTGCCTACCCGAGCCTTTTATAGTCCAAGGCTCGTGTGGCTTACAAGGGGGGCCCGGGACCCGACAGGTGGTCCCAGGGTGATTTCCTGCCGACTATCGTATCCGCAGTTATGTTGGTTGTTGTCTCTGGCGAAGGCTTCCGAGCCTTCATTCTGCCGCCCTGCCCATGCCGCAAGCTAGTCGTAGTGGTTGATGACGGTGGGGGCGGCAGGGGATGTCTTGTCGCTGTGTTTATTGGCTGGCAGGTTCTGACACTGCGCGCCAGTCTGTGATACGACTGGGCGCAACGGCACCTGACAGAGGCGTGCTCCGCGTCTCCGTGTCTTGGGAAGGCGCGGGCCTTGAATACCTTGTACGGGCAAGGTATGGTGCGCCTTTACGCCTGCTTTCTACCGCGTGGGGGCAGGCAGCGCTGTTCTGCTGGACACGTGGCAGGCCCGGAGCTCTCCTCTGAGGAGAGGGAGGCCCGGCCCCGCAGGACACGTGGAGCCTTCGGACCTCTCCCCGCGGAGGGGGGAGGTCCGGCTTCGGTCGGCCACGTGGCGGGTCCGGAGCTCTCCTCTGTGGTAGGGGAGGTCCGGCCCCGCTGGACACGTGGCGCCTTCGGAGCTCTCCCCACGGAGGGGGAGGTCCGGCTGCCGCTGGCCACGTGGAGGGCCCGGAGCTCTCCTCTGAGGAGAGGGAGGTCCGGCCCCGCTGGACACGTGGCACCTTCGGAGCTCTCCCTGCGGAGAAGGGCGAGATCCTTAGGCATTTTCCCCTGTGCGCGGGGGTACCCCATATCGCGGGTACCGACAGCGTGGTGTGCAGTTTGTCAAAGACTAGGGCCAGGTTATCTAACAAGGATGAACTCTACTTGACCTTGACAACGATGTCATCGACGTACACCTCGACTAGGTCTCTTATTAGCTCTCCAAAGGTTTTGTGCATTGCACGTACAAAGGTGGGAAGAGCATTCTTTAAGCCATAAGGCATAGAGACATAACAATACAGGCCGTCACTGTGATGAAGGAAGTGTGCTCTTCATCTTCTCTAGACATAGGGATCTGATGGAAACCCGAGTAGGCGTCTAGGAAGCACAGCATATCACAGCCTGATGTCGAGTCTACTATTTGATCTATTCTAGGGAGAGGGAATGGATCTTTGGGACATGCCTTATTGAGACTGGTGTAGTCGATGCACATCCGGAGCTTCCCGCCGGCCTTCGGGACAACGACGGGGTTCGCCAACCACCGGGGGTGGTGGACTTCCCGTATGAAGCCAGCGTTCAGCAGCTTCTTGATTTCTTCTCGGATGGAGTTCTGCCGCTCGATGGACTGCTTGGGAGGCTTCTGTTGGACTGGCCTGGCGTCAGGGAAGATCTTCAAGTGGTGCTCGATCACCTCCCTAGGGATCCCCGGCATCTGCGACGGTTGCCATGCAAACACGTCGACGTTGCGCCGGAGGAAGGTGATGAGCGCGCCTTCCTATTTTCTATCCAGGCCCCCGGCTACCCGGGTGGTCTGGGCAGCATCGGCGCCGACTTGGACGACCTTCAGGGGGACGTCGCCCTCGTCGAGGGGTTGCACGCGGGGTGCTGCGGTAGAGGCACGGTGGCGTGCACTCGGGTGGAGCCGGTCCGGTTCTGCACTGCCAGGGGCTGGTGCTCGAGCTGTTGCAAGTGCCTGGAGCTTTTCCAACGCTAACACTGCAGCAGTGCGGTCTCCACGAATCCTGAGGACGCCTGTTGGTGTAGGCATCTTCAAGACAAGGTAGCCATAGTGGGCTACTGCCATGAATCGGTACAGGGCTGGCCTGCCGATTATGGCATTGAAGGGGAGGTCAATCTCCGCCATGTCGAACAGAATGTACTCTGTCCGATAGCTGTCCGGTGCCCCAAAGGTCACCGGAAGGCTGATGTTTCCGTAGGGAACGACTTGTCCTGGCCCTACCCCTGAGAACGGGCTCGATGGGGTGAGCTTGGCCATCGGGATCTGCAGCTTCTGGAAAGCTGCGTGGCTGATGAGGTTCAGCCCAGCCCTGCCATCTACCAGAACGTGGTACATCCTCACATTGGCGATGGTGGGCGCTACCAAGAGCGGTAGTTGGCCGGCCCCAGCCATGTTCCTGGGGCAGTCGGTGGCATCGAAGCTGATGGGGGTTCCCATCCACTTGAGGTGCGGCGCGACACTTGGGAGGGGAGCCACCGACGCTACCGCTCGGCGCAGTCTTACCGCGCTTCGGGACGAGGGGTCAGCGGACCCGCCGTAGATGACGTAGAGCATATTCCGGTGCTCGTCATCGCTGGAGCTGGAGTCCTCATGATTGCGCACCGCCTTCACGGCGCGCTGAGGCTCCTGGAACTCCACTTGGTGGTCAGCGTTGTCTGGGGTGTCGACCTTCTGCTTTCCCTCTCTTTGTCGGAAGGGAGGGGCATCAGCTCACAGTTGCTTCCCCTTGCGGAAGCGCTCCGCAAGCTTCTGAATCTCCCGGCACTCAGCAGCAGTATGGTAACTGGTGTTGTGCACGGGGCATGGCTCACCTTGGTCACCATCTGGAGCTGGTGACTGACGCTGCCTCTTGTCGGGGTGTGGCCTCCGAGCTCCACTGGGTGCTGCTGCTGCAGCAACAGGAGCTGCGGTTGGTGGCTTCATCTTGCCACCGCTCCGGTTCTTGATCTTCTTTCTGCTTCCGTGGGAAGCAGCGCCAGATCCGGGCTGTCCTCCTGACTCGGAGGCTGGCAGTGAGTGCCAGTTCCGCCCTTCTGCTGCCCTGGCGCACTTGTCCGCCAGGCTGAAGAGCTCTGAGACGTCACGAACTTCTCTGGTTGTGAGCTTCTCGAGCATCTTCTTGTCCCGTACACCCTGCCGGAACGCCACCACCATAGAAGCATTTTGGATATGTGGGATGGTGTTCCGCACCTGGGAGAACCGCTGGATGAAGGAGCGCAGCGTCTCTCCAGGTTGTTGCTGGATGGCGTGGAGGTCGAGCTCCGTGCCAGGCAGGGTGTAGGAGATGCCGAAGTTAGTAGTGAACTGCCGGCAGAGCTCTCCCCAGGAGGTTATGGAACCCTGGGGAGGTTCATGAGCCAAGACCGGGCTGGGCCGGTCAAGGCAACGGGGAAGTAGTTGGCCATGACGGCCTCGTCCCCTCCTGCAGCAAGGATGGCGGTGGAGTAGATCTGGAGGAACTCCACCGGGTTGACACTGCCATCGTACTTCTCGGGCAGGTGCGGCCGAAACTTGCGCGGCCACCTCGTGAAGCGAAGGTGTGGCGCTAGGGCCGCACATCCTGCTCCTGTTGCTGCAGGCGTTGGTGCCGCGAACGCTTGGTTCGCTGCTGGCACTGTGTACCCAGGTATGGGCAAGGCTGCGCCATAGACCGGGGGCACCATTTGCAGGGCATATGTCTGGGGCATATGCTGCGTGGCGTATTCCTGGGGCAGAGATCGCGTGGCAAACGTCTGCGCCTCAGGCTGGGTTGAGGCAGTCGACATGCTGTCGCCAGCCTCCTGGTTGCGACACCTTTCTCGTTGTCACTCAATGAACACTCGGACATCTTTGCCCAAGTGGCTTCGTTCCAGCTCCGTCCTCAGGTACACCGATGGGAGCCTGGTGGAGCGGGAATCTGCCGTCTGCCCATCAACCGTTGGCGTGCGCGTCAGCGACACAGCCGGTTGGCCGGTACGTCGTCCCCGCCGAAGTCGAGGGTTTGCGGCGGCGACGACGAGACGGTCTACATCGCGAATCCACTGCTGGGTCGCTGACTGAGGCGCGTCGCCAGCAGATGGATTGCGCAGTAGCGCTCTTGCTGCAGCTAGCACGCCCTCGTGGGAGATGCTCAGCGCTGCAGAGGATCTCACGCTCGCTGGAGCCTGCGCTGCCGGAGTCAGCGCTGCCGGAGTCGGCTGCTGGCTTCCAGCTTGCGCCGACACACTCCGTCCAGAGTGTGTCGAGACGTAGTCCCTGCTAGACACCGTTCGTCGTGAACGTGGGCGAGGAGAGCTTGCCGCTGAAGGAAGCTTCGTCATCTTCGCCGGCAGAAGCTCGTCGCGCAAGGGAAAAGCCCCCTACCTGGCGCGCCAAATGTCGAAGTGTGTAGCCAACACTTCCCCCGGGCCTGCTCTGGGCAGCCCGCGGAGGTTCTTTTTCGGTGGGGCTAGTCTCTCACGGAGAGCTTCAGCGTTAGGGACGATAAAGGGAGAAGCTTGACACCGGGGTTTTACGTGGTTCAGGCCGCCGGAGCGTAAAACCTTACGTCCACGGTGAGCAGGGTTGCTCGCTGTATTGCTTGCTGCTCAGAACCGGAGTCCTGAGCTTGAGGGTGAGAGATGTCGAATGGCTATAGTGCGAGGGTGCGTATGAGGCGAACCCTTGCTAACGTTGCCTACCCGAGCCTTTTATAGTCCAAGGCTCGAGCGGCTTACAAGGTGGGCCAGGGACCCGACAGGTGGTCCCGGGGAGATTGCCTGCCATCTACCGTATCTGCAGTTAAGCCGGTAGTTGTCTCTAGCGAGGGCTTCCGAGTCTTTGTTCTGCCGCCCTGCCCATGCCGCAAGCTAGTCGTAGTGGTTGATGATGGCAGGGGTGGCAGGGGATGTCTTGTCGCTGTGTTTATTGGCGGGCAGGCTCTGACACGGCGCGCCAGTCTGCGATGTGACTGGGCGCAACGGCACCTGACAGAGGCGTCCTCCGCGTCTCCGCGCCTTGAGAAGGCGCGGGTCTTGAATACCTTGTACGGGCAAGGTATGGCACGTCTTTACTCTTGCTGCCTACCGCCTGAGGGCAGGCAGCGCTGCTCTGCTGGCCACGTGGCGGGCCCGGAGCTCTCCTCTGAGGAGAGGGAGGTCCGGCCCCGCGGGACACGTGGAGCCTTCGGAGCTCTCCCCGCGGAGGGGGGAGGTCCGGCTTCTGCTGGCCACGTGGTGGGCCCGGAGCTCTCCTCTGAGGAGAGGGAGGTCCGGCCCCGCAGGACACGTGGAGCATCCGGAGCTCTCCCCACGGAGGGGGGAGGTCCGGCTCAATTGGCCACGTGGCGGGTCCGGAGCTCTCCTCTGAGGAGAGGGAGGTCCGGCCCTGTTGGACACATGGCGCCTTCGGAGCTCTCCCTGCGGAGAAGGGCGAGGTCCTTAGGCATTTTCCCCTGTGCGCAGGGGTACCCCGTATTGAGGATACCGACAATGTTCTCTTTTTTATGAGTCTGACACTAATATGAATTTAATTGCTCGTAATTTATTTAGTTCAATTTGTGAGCTGGTTTATAAAGCACAATTACGTTTCAATTTTTACAGGCCAATTATGCTGCAAATTATACAACTTTATTGCTGTTAGTTACTAGAGCATAGGTGTCTGGCTTGAACAGAGACTAATTACCTTCAATTACTATCCTGCCTATAAATAGAGAGTGAACCTTTATACTGAAATGTGTGAATAGACCCTGAATTCTATGGTGGCGCACTACTTCGGGTCTCTCCAACTCTCTCACCGGCGTGTCACCAGTTTGAGGGAGAGCAGTGCCTCCGAAACCTCGCCCCGTTAAGAATCTGCACGGATTGGGGCGAATCAGATTTTTGGGTAGCGTTCGCGCGACTGCTCAATAGAATTTCTGCGTCCGTCTATGACCTTCTTCTTTGTGACTCATTGACACAAGCTGGAGACATTTCCACTGTAAGTGAAGATGGGATTTCTATGCATGAAAGAGATATATATAATCTATTTTACATGCATGTCATTGTTCATGTTTTATGAATTATATATTATGCGCATTGTTGCATTTTTAGGAATATATTTTATCTTTAAAGTGCATTGTTTTCTAACAATTCAAAACCTGATATGCAATTCAAGATAGGTAATAGCTTTGCTGATGCAATATACCTGAGAAGTTCACTGGTTCGAGCTTTAAAAGATGGGCTATGAAACTTGATTTGTGGCTCACTGCTATGAACGCTTCATATGTCCTCAAGCATGTGGATGGACCTCTTACCGTTGAAAAACAGGCATAGTTCAAAAAGGCTAATGTGATGGCAGTGGATTACATTTTGAGTGTGTTGTCCGATGAACTATGCAATGTGTACATAAGGTACAAGAGTGTTAAAGAGCCCTGGGAGGCTAATGAACATATGTATGGTGCTTCGGACACTGGACATGAGTTGTACGTCATGGAGCGTGTCGAAGCGTCTGCGGTCGACACTTCCCCCAAGCCTCCTCGAAGAAGCCCGCGGAGGTTCTTTTTCGGAGGGGCTAGACCTCTCGTAAGGGTCTCGCGTGCTGGACGAAGGAAGGAGAAGATTGACACGGGGATTTTTACGTGGTTCGGGCCGCTGGAGCGTAAAACCCTACGTCCACTGGAGTGCTTGGAGCACTGGTTTCCTTGAGTATGAGAATGGGTGGCGAACTGCCGAACCCTTGGCCTAGAGGGAGTTGAGCAAGATGCCGAACCCCTTGTAACTTTGCCTACGCGGGCCTTTTATAATCCAAGGCTCGGGCGGCTTACAAGGTGGGCCCTAGGGCCCGACAGGTGGCTCCGGGGTGATTTCCTACCAGATACTATGTCTTGGTGCTGGCTTCGAGGTCTTCATCCTGCCGCCCTGCCCACGCTGTAGGCTAGGCGTAGCGGTTAATGATGGCAGAGGCGGCAGGGCATGTCTTGTCGCTGTCTTCAGCTTCTAACACTGTGCGCCTGTCCTGACTGTGACCGGTCACAGTGGTGCCTGACAGGCATGCGCCGTGCCTCCGCATCTTTGGAAGGTGCGGGTCTTGAATGCCTTGTACGGTAAAGGCATGGCACGCCTTTATTCCTGCTGCCTACCACGCCAGGGCGGGCAGCGCTGCACGTGGCCACGTGGCAGGCCCGGAGCTATCCTCTGAGGAGAGGGGAGCTCCGGTCCTACTGGACACGTGGCGCCTTCGGAGCTCGCCCCTGTGGAGGGGACGAGGTCCGGCCTTCTGGGCCACGTGGCAGGCCCGGAGCTATCCTCTGAGGAGAGGGGAGCTCTGACCCTACTGGACACGTGGCGCCTTCGGAACTCGCCCATTCGGAGGGGGCGAGGTCCGACCTTCTGGGCCATGTGGCAGGCCCGGAGCTATCCTCTGAGGAGAGGGGAGCTCCGGCCCTACTGGACACGTGGTGCCTTCAGAGCTCTCTCCTGCGGAGGGGCGAAGTCCTTATGCGGTTTCACTCTGTGCGCGGGGGTACCCGGTATTTAAGGTACTGACAGTGGCCCCCGGATCCACCTCGGGGGAGGTAACAATCCCGGGGTGGGGCCTTCTATTTCCCGCACACTTTTTGTCTTGAGTATTCCCTGTGCTGGTAGGGTCTCGACGGCTTCGGAGCTCAGCCTCTGAGGGTGAGGTCTGGTATTGGAGCTCAGCCCTGTGAAAGGGGGAGGTCCGGCTTCGGAGCTCGCCTCTAAGGAGAGGTAGAGGTCCGGCTTCGGTGTTCACCCCTGTGGAGGGGGTGAAGACCGGCATCAAAGGTCACCCCTGCCGAGGGGGTGAGGTCTGGCATCGGAGCTCAGCCCTGTGAAAGGGGGAGGTCCGGAATGCTTCGGGGCTCGCCTCTGAGGAGAGGGCGAGAGCCGGCATCAGAGGTCACCCCTGCCGAGGGGGTGAGGTCTGGCATCGGAGCTCAGCCCTGTGAAAGGGGGAGGTCTGGAATGCTTCGGGGCTCGCCTCTGAGGAGAGGGCGAGGGCCGGAATCAGAGGTCACCCCTGCCGAGGGGGTGAGGTCTGGCATCGGAGCTCAGCCTCTGAGGAGAGAGGGGGAGGTCCGGCATCATAGCTCAGGCCAGCGGAGGGCGTGAGGTCCAGATGTCATCGGAGCTCAGGCCAGCGGAGGGCGTGAGGTCCGGAGGTTATCGGAACTCAGGCCAGCGGTGGGATTGAGGTCCGGAGGTCATCGGAGCACAGGCCAGCGGTGGGCGTGAGGTCCAGAGGTCATCGGAGCTCAGGCCAGCGGGGGGCGTGAGGTCCGGCATCAGGGCTCACCTCTGAGAAGAGGGTGAGGGCTGGCATCGGAGCTCGGCCTGCTGTGGGGGCGGAGGTCCGGAAGGCATCGGAGCTCAGGCCAGCGGAGGGCATGAGGTCCGGAGGTCATCGGAGCTCAGGACAGCGGATGGCGTGAGGTCCGGAGGTCATCGGAGCTCAGGCCAGTGGTAGGCGTGAGGTCCGGAGGTCATCGGGGCTTAGGCCAGCGGTGGGCGTGAGGTCCGGAGGCCATCGGAGCTCAGGCCAGCGGTGGGCGTGAGGTCCGGCATCAGGGCTCACCTCTAAGAAGAGGGCGAGGGCTGGCGTCGGAGCTCGGCCCTGCTGTGGGGGCGGAGGTCCGGAAGGCATCGAGCTCAGGCCAGCGGAGGGCGTGAGGTCCGGAGGTCATCGTAGCTCAGGCCAGCGGTGGGCTTGAGGTCCGGAGGTCATCGGAGCTCAGGCCAGCGGAGGGCGTGAGGTCTGAAAGTCATCGGAGCTCAGGCAAGCGGAGGGCGTGAGGTACGGAGGTCATCGGAGCTCAGGACAGCGGAGGGCGTGAGGTCCGGAGGTCATCGGAGCTCAGGCCAGCAGAGGGCGTGAGGTCCAACATCGGGGCTCACCTCTGAGGAGAGGGTGAGGACCGGCATCGGAGCTCAGGCCTAAGGGGCGCGTGAGGTCCTACAGTCATCGGAGCTCAGCCTCTGAGGAGACGGTGAGGTCCGGCATCTGGGCTCGCCTTTCAGAAGAGGGCGAGGGTTCGCATCGGAGCTTGGCCCTGCTGTGGGGGCGGAGGTCCGGAAGGCATCGGAGCTCAGGCTAGCGGAGGGCGTGAGGTCCGGAGGTCATCGGAGCTCAGGCCAGCGGTGGGCGTGAGGTCCGGAGGTCATCGGAGCTCAGGCCAGTGGAGGGCGTGAGGTCCGGAGGTCATCGGAGCTCAGGCCAGTGGAGGGCGTGAGGTCCGGAGGTCATCAGAGCTCAGGCCAGCGAAGGGCGTGATGTCCGGCATCGGGGCTCGCCTCTGAGGAGAGGGTGAGGGCCGACATTGGAGCTCAGGCCTAAGGGGCGCGTGAGGTACGACAGTCGTCGGAGCTTGGCCTCTGAGGAGAGGGTGAGGTCCGGCATCGGGGCTCACCTCTGAGAAGAGGGCGAGGGCTGGCATTGGAGCTCGGCCCTGCTGTGGGGGCGGAGGTTCGGAAGGCACCGGAGCTCAGGCCAGCGGAGGGCGTGAGGTCTGGAGGTCATCGGAGCTCAGGCCAGCGGTGGGCGTGAGGTCCGGAGGTCATCGGAGCTTAGGCCAGCGGTGGGCGTGAGGTCCGGAGGTCATCGGAGCTCAGGCCAGCGGAGGGCGTGAGGTCCGGAGGTCATCGGAGCTCAGGCCAGCGGAGGGCGTGAGGTCCGGAGGTCATCGGAGCTCAGGCCAGCAGAGGGCGTAAGGTCCGGAGGTCATCGGAGCTTAGGCCAGCGGAGGGCGTGAGGTCCAGCATCGGGGCTCGCTTCTGAGGAGAGTGTGAGGGCCGGCATCGGAGCTCAGCCCTAAGGGGCGCGTGAGGTCTGGCAGCCATGGAGCTCAGCCTCTAAGGAGAGGGTGAGGTCCGGAATCGGGGCTCGCCTCTGAGGAGAGGGTGAGGGCCGACATCGGAGCTCAGGCCTAAGGGGCGCGTGAAGTACGGCATCGGAGCTCGCCTCTGAGGAGGGGGAGACGAGGTCCGGCTTCGAAGCTCACCCGTGCTGAGGGGTGAGGTCCGGCACTGCTCAGAGGTCCTCCTTTCCCTGCCTCTTAGTCTTATTTGGCTTACAGTCATGGGCCGGTATATGGGGCTTGGGCAATCCAGTGCACTTGGTCCCGGAGGTCCGGTGTAAAGGTCCCAAAAATAGAAATACAAAGAAACTCATGGTTGCACAAAGTTGGTTTCATATGTATGAAAAATGGGACTCGTTTAAACTTTTTCACATGTGATAATACACATTGGAGCTCTCTTCACACAAGTTCAAATATTTATTTGAAAAACTTGGAACCAAAAAGGGGTTTGAAACCAAGGTGGGAGGTTCCCATTTGTGAGAAAGCTAAATTCAGGTTTTGGAACAAATTTGTTCAACTCAAAATTCAAATGAGAGCAACACATCAAATTTCAAGACTGTTGTGCTAAAAATCTCATTTGCAGCAGCCAAATCAAGGATCAGGTTTCATATTTGAATTCTTTAGGTCCGAATTAAGGGGTAGGCAAAGTCTCATGAATTTTTGAAGATATTTGCTACCCATTTTTCCAAATAGACCTAAATGTGCAATCAAATACCTATTTGAATTTGGATGAATTGTGCCCAATTATCCAAATACAGTCCAGTTTTCAACTCCACACAATTAAAGTTCATTATTTGCAAATTTTGGGATATTTTGGAAGAGATAAGGGGGAGGTGGGACCCACTTGTCATATGCACACAAATATCTCCACAGAAGTAGTCCGTCTCTGTTTTACCTCCCCGGGTGAATTGACACCGAGGTACAGCGCCGGTCGACACCGAGCAGCCCCCGAGCCACCACCTGCTTCATCGGCCGGTGACTAGCGAGCTGCTTTTCCCTTCTTATCACCCCAGCCGATCCAGCGCTCGGCAAAACGAGCTGGCCGACCCTCTCTCGTCCTCTCTCACGCCCCTGAACAGAACCACCGCCGCCACGTTCGTTCGATCGGCAGCCAGCTCAATTGAATGCGAGCAGCAGCTAGTGAGTAGCCAAATGGCACCGGTGCATCTCCCTCTCCATCCTCGACGTGCCCCCGACTGGTGATCGGCTCTCCAACCCCGGGAACAACGCGACTGCGCGGAGGCCGAACAAGAGCCAATGAGGAGGCATCCGTGGACAGCCCAACCTGGTGGTTGTCACGGCCAAGTACCGGCGCCTGGGGACGCGCCAAGGTACCGTGCCGCTCTCCTCCCAAGCTCAGGCCATGTCATGAACCACCGAGAGAGAATTTGGAAAAATTTCTCCGGCGAGCTCAGATCGACCTTCCGGCACGGTAATCCTAAATTCCACCTCAATTCTTATTCTTAGTTCATCAAAGTTTGCACAGAGGGCCCAAAGTGGTAGGCGATCCTTTGCTCTTCACAGTTCTAGCCTGAAACTGCACCTAGATCGAGTATTCCGTGGTTTTCTAACGGCAACCGAAGCGGGGGACCACGGTCGCATGGTGAAACCCCCTTTGCCATCGGTCCCGAGTGATTTCGAGGCTAGGTCGAGCTCCCTCATGGTTCACTGGTGCTTTAGCACCGTTTTACCGAGCTGTTAACGCGCTAGGACGGCCGGCTGACGTCGCCGATGGTGTGCCGAGCTGCCGCACCACCGCTAGCCACCGTAGAGGCCTTGCCGGCTCGGGGAGACATCATCATTGTGCTCAGCGTGGCAGGTTAGGTCCTGGCGGTGAGCAGGGGCTCAGGCAGAAGCTGGGAGACCGATTTCCGGTGATCTCCGGCGAGGGCGGCGGCGCGGGCACGCGAGCGTGGGAATAGACCGAGGTTGAAGAAGGGTTCCGGTGGGCCCAGCCATCAGTGAGAGGAACTTTAAAAACCCCGATCTTCTGTGGCTGTTGGATCCGGTGCGACTGCACGTCTGGAAACGTGTGGCCCCGTGTGTCTTTGTCCCAGTGAGTGACACGTGGCTGGAACCACAGTCAGCGTTTAAACATTTTAGGATTTCCAGTTTTCAGTTCAACCTTTGAATAGCCACAAATTTGTGTAGGAATGTCCAAAAATCGTGAAACAAATTTTGTTGGATTCCTATCAAAGAGTACTGTCCAGGGGTTCAGCCCAATTGTTATGAAAATCCATGAATTTGGCTCATTAATTCATATAAGGCAAATATTGTGGGATTTATTCCAGGAGTTTTATGTGTTGGAAAATTCCCAAATTTGGGAAGAAGGTTATTCCAAAAATACTTGAACTCCAGTAAAAAATTCAGAGGCATTGAACCTAATTTGCTTGGTCAAATGTGGTGTTAATTCCTTATGTCTCTGAAAATTGGAAAATAGAACAGAGCTCTTTTTCAGATTTTCAGATCTTTGTGTACAAACCTCCAAATTTAGTTATTAAAATTGGTTTATATTCAGGTTGACAAACTCTATCCAAATATGCAACCCAATTTGTATGAATGCCTTTAGTTAGTTCTGGAAAATTCTTTAAATCTTTTCAGCAAAGAAATTTTAGACGAAGTTTGGTTTTTCCAAAAATCCTCAAAATTTTCCAGGATATTCTTTAGGGTCTTAATAGACTCCTGTAAAAGTTTCAGCTCATTTAGAGTTTATTTGGTCAGGAAAAGTTCAGATTTTAAGTTGCTGTGTTCAAATGAATGCAGAAACATTTCAGAGAATTTCCAAAACTTGGAAATTTAATTCTGGGCAATTCTTAGCTCCAAAAACCCTAGGAAAATCCATGCATACTCTATGAACTATAATTGAAATTTTAGTTCACTAAGTTGGGCATGAACATGTGAGTTAATTCAGAATTAATTTCTTTGTGTTTAATTGCTTAGGGAATTGTTCTGAATAAAACACTCAGTGAAAAGTGTTCATTTTTGGTACAGATCACTTTTATGTGACCAGGAATTCACATGCAAATTTTCAGCTCAAAGTGAGCCTTGAGTCTCCCTGTCCTTGTCCTCCTTTCTAGTAGATGTGGAAAACAACATGGGGGTTAGTGTGGAAATTGTGGGAGACACAATGTCCTTTCACTCTAGCTGCAATTTAGCAAGCTAAGTCCCTGTGTAGTGTATGACTTCCTGTAAAAATTTCGAAGTCATTGGAGATCAGGATCTTTAGTTATGTCCAAATCATTAGAGCTCATCTTATGTGTCATTAGAAACTTAGCTAGAGATGTAATGAAACATCTAAGGTAGATTTAGTTTCTTTGAGTTCTTTGCACAACAGAGGCAACAACTTCATCCTAGGATCTCTACACAGCCTCTGTTCTTAAGAAGTTTTAATCTCTAAGCCTTTAAATTACATTAGAAAATACTATGCATATACATGTCGCTAGGGTTCACGATGAAGGACTTCAACGGAGCCATCCCTTGACGTGTGGATCAGTTGAGCAAGTTCAGAAAAATCAAGGGATTGAAAATCACTAACTTCTATTATATATTACTACCCTACAAAGCAGGCAAGCTCCGGTTTGCATTAACCTTTTTACAAACTTTTATTGTTTTGAGAACATACTTTGAGTACCATTATTCCTTGCATTAGAGTCCTGTTTGGAAACCCAAATGCATAGCCAAGAAAACCATGGGTTGGGATTAGGATTGAAAACCCCGTTAGCTATTGCAATGCTAAGATAGTGTAGGATTCGGTACAAGTCGAGTAGTTGGAACTACTCACGAGGATAGGCTAGAGGCACTCGACTTGGGTAGAGATAGCACATGAAACACATGGCAAGAAAATGAGACCGAGCAGAGAGTAAGGGCAACAGGACTTTGGGGCCTGGGTGCTATAGCTCCGCTTGTGTCGATTGAGGACCGAGCCGTGTGCGGGCCTGTTGAACAAGCTAGAACAGTGCCGAAGACCTACCGGCTATATGGGAACCGGGAAACCGATGTAACTCGGGTAGCTGGGTGTTGAGGCATAGCTGGTCGTTCAGAGGGTAGGTTGAGAGCTTGAGGTATAAATCGGCTGGCGGCACTGAGATGCACGTGCAGAGACCTCTTGCTCAGGACAATTGGACCGGTTAAACATTTGGCTGACAGGTGAAAGGTAGTTGCGTACGATGTCCGTGATGGTTGTTGTAGGCAACATCGAGTACGGGTGTACGTGACGGGTTATTCGGGTAACCCTACAGGTGTAAATCGATTATAATCGCCGTCCCTCGCGGTCAGTGAGTACCACTTGTTCACTGTACCATGACGTAAAAAGAATAGGCTAGTTACATGTTAAATTTGGGCAAAGTACATGAGAGAAATGCGTTTCATGTTTGATTGTGGCTCTCTCATGTGCCTTAGCGTAAAGTCTCCACAACCTGTTGCTAAAACTTGAAGTAAGGTTCCACTAATTAGGCGAGTCCTTTGCAACTTGTTTTACCTCATGTAACCTATCATCCATCATGTAGAAGTTCCATGTATGGGAGAGACGGGTCAGTCTTGCTGAGCCTTCGTGCTCACTGCTTGTGTTTGAAGCTTTTGCAGGGTTCTATGAGGAAGGGACTCCCGAGGAGGATACAGAACCCCAGGAGGGGAATCCCGTCGAGTGGGAGTCGTGCACGCCGCCGTGTTAGTGTGCGTGCGTGCTAGCAAGGACACGTTCACGGGCTGAACGTGAACTTGATGCGTAGTCTATGCCCTTGAGTGTAGACTGAACCTATTTTGTTGTAAAATGTTCATAAACCCGTTTATGTAATAAAACTTTGCTTCTGCTTTGTACCTTTCATGTGTGTTATTCGGTGCTGTGCAACGCAGCACCCCTCAGCGTGATCCTGGCTCGACAAGACCGTGGGGTCGTGTCATCCAGCTCCCGCCGTAGCCAGGGTGTAACCGTCCGACCCCTAGTACTCAGATCGTAGCGCTGGGGAGGCAGAGTGCGCATGCTTTGGGTGCAGGACCGGGCAAAGCAAGGCTCCTGGACCTCCCGCTCTGGCGTAGGTCTTTTCCTGGAGGAGACCAACTGGTGTCACAGTGCCCTAGCTGGGGGAGGTCCGAGAGGCCCCGGGCCTTTGGCAGGTACCTCAAGCACGATCGCACTCGGCAGGATAGCAAATGCCGACTAGTTGAGAGTGAGAAAGGAGGGCCGAGTGTACGACGGGCGTACACTATCTAGAGCGCAGGGAGGTGATCATATAAATTAACATGTAATTTAAATGAACACCTAAGTAAGTGTGGTAGGACTTACAGAGGTAGGGCCAGAGCGCCTGCCTTGTGCTCCCATGCACGGACCCGCGGTGGTAGCGCCGGAGCTCCCGCCGGCACCGTGCGATCCGGAGCATTGCTTGTCATCTTGCCTCGTCGACGAGATAGATGGCCTCATGCAGGAGCTGGTCCTTTGTGGCTTATTTGTACGCTCGGACACAGGGGGACCCCTATGGTGATCTCCGAGGGAAGCATGGCTTCTGCCCCGCATACCATGTAGAAGGGTGATTCCCGTGACCCGGCCCTGGGATGTCCGGCTGGCCCCCGATGTAGAGGAGCCGGTATCCCCCGACGGTTCTGGGTGCAGCATCTGCACCGGTTGTGTGGGTGTGCTCGGCATGGACCTGGCATGCCTTGCATCTCCTAACCGGCTTGACGGCGTCCAGGTGGCTCTCGGCCAGTAGGAGCCATGCCGGATGGCTTAACCGACCAGCGTGCGGGACGATGAGCGTTCCCAGCACTCGCCTCTGTGGATTACTGCGAGCTGGTCGCAGCCTTCCTCCTGGGTTATGCACCGCAATAGGATGCCGTGGCACCACGCCAGTAAAGATACCAGCACGTAGCACTTAGCCATCCGCACAATCCATTCAGCGAGTGCACGTTCATCAGGAAGGATGTCTTTCAAGAAGTCCCGGACCTCCGTGATCCATGCATCAGGGCTACTTGAGCTTCTGGATCTTGGGCGCTGGTAGCACGGAGTCCACAGTGGAGCATACGATCCTTTGGCGGGCACCATGGCTGCAGGGCTGCCGCGACCGCCAGCTTCGAGGTGCTGGTCTCACCCCCTTCGCCCGGTTCAACACTCCGGGCTGTGAGTCGCGGCAACGTCCCTTCGAGGGCTCCTTGGGGCTCCAGGGCTCCGGTGGAGACCTTCGTTGACAGGTTGTTGGCGACGGTGTCGTCGGCGCGCGGTACATGGCACAGATCCAAGGTATCCAAACCGCTCCCCCGTTGGCATGAGGAGCAGCATGCCGTCGGAGTAGAACGTCCAGTGAGGCTCGGTGAAGGCCGGTGCTCGGGGCTCCGGTTCTCCACCTTCGGGGCCCCCTGGGATGCTTGGTGGTGGCATCCACCTGACCACGAAGTCAGTCGGTGCTTGGCTCTTGACTGTCTGACGTGGTCGGGAGTTCAGCTTGAACTCCGTCATCTTCGGGCTGTCCTCTGGCTTTGGAGGCTGGCTGTGGGTGCCAGTGATGCCCTTCTGCTCTAGCACACTTGTCTGCCAGGCTGAAGAGCTCCGAGATGTCTTGCACCTCCCTTGTGGCCAACTTCTCGAGCATCTTCTTGTCCCTCACATCCTTTCGGAATGCGACCACCACTGATGCATCCAGGATGTGGGAGATGGTTTTCCGTACTTGGGAAAACCGATGGATGAAGGAGCGAAGTGATTCTCCCGGTTGTTGTCGTATGGCATGGAGGTCCAGCTCCGTGCCGGGACGCGTGTAGGAGCTGCTGAAGTTCGCCGTGAACTATCGGCGCAGCTCCACCCAGGAAGTTATGGAACCCTGGGGCAGTTTCATGAACCACGATCTCGCCGGGCCGGTCAAGGCGACGGGGAAGTAGTTGGCCATGACCGCTTCATCCCCTCCTGCCGCTAGGATGGCAGTAGAGTAGACCTGCAGGAAATCTGCTAGGTTGACGCTTCCGACTTCTCCGGCAGGTGTGGCCGGAACTTGCGCGGCCACTTTGCGAAGCGAAGGTGGGGCGCCAGGGCTGCACACCCGGTCGCTGCTGCTGCAGGTCTTGGTGCCGCAAACCCTTGGACGGCTTATGGCACGGTGTACCCCGGCATGGGCATTGGAGGACCATATACCGGGGGCGCCGACTGCAGGACATATGGTTGCTGCATATGCTTCATGGCATACGCCTGGGGCAGAGGTTGCGCCGCGAACATCTGCGGCCTAGGTTGAGTCGAGGCGGTCCTCTTGGATGCGACGCCTTTGCCGCTGTCGCTCAATGGTTACGCGAGCGTCTTCTCCCGAGCGGCGCTGCTCCAGCTCTATCCTCAGGTCTGCCGTTGAGAGCATGGTAGAACTGAAGTCTGCGTCTGCCTGTCAACCGTTGGTGTGCGTGACAGCGAGACACCTGGTTGAGCAGGGCGTCGTCCCTGCAGCAGTGGAGGGTTGACGGCAGCAGCGATGAGGTAGTTGACATCGCGGATCCACTGCTGGGTGGCCCCCTGGGGAGCGTCTTCAGCAGGTGGATTGTCCAGGAGCGCTTCTGCGGCGGCTAGTGCACTTGCTTGAGTGGCACTCTGCGCCGCTGCAGATCTTGAGGTTGATGGAGTTCGCCAGGAATGACGGCTCGAAGAGCTTGCCTCTGAAGGAAGCTTGGACATCTTCGTCGGCGTAGACTCATTGCGAGAGCGAAAAGCCCCCTACCCGGCGCGCCAAATGTCGAAGCGTCTGCGATCGACACTTCCCCCGGGCCTGCTCGGAGCAGCCCGTGGAGGTTCTTTTTCGGAGGGGCTAGACCTCTCACGAGGGTCTCGCATGCTGGACGAAGGAAGGAGAAGATTGACACGGGGATTTTTACATGGTTTGGGCCGCCGGAGCGTAAAACCCTACGTCCACGGGAGTGCTTGGAGCACTGGTTTCCTTGAGTATGAGAATGGGTGGCGAACTGCCGAACCCTTGGCCTAGAGGGAGTTGAGCAAGATGCCGAACCCCTTGTAACGTTGCCTACTCGGGCCTTTTATAATCCAAGGCTCGGGCGGCATACAAGGTGGGCCCCAGGACCCGACAGGTGGCCCCGGGGTGATTTCCTACCAGCTACTGTCTTGGCGCTGGCTTCGAGGTCGTCATCCTGCCGCCCTGCCCACGCTGCAGGCTAGGCGTAGCGGTTAATGATGGCAGGGGCAGCAGGGCATGTCTTGTCGCTGTCTTCAGCTTCTGACACTTTGCGCTTGTCCTGACTGTGACCGGTCACTGTGGTGCCTGACAGGCGTGCGCCGCGCCTCCGCGTCTTGGGAAGGTGCGGGTCTTGAATGCCTTGTACGGTAAAGGCATGGCGCGCCTTTACTCCTTCTGCCTACCGCGCGAGGGCGGGCAGCACTGCACGTGGCCACGTGGCAGGCCCGGAGCTATCCTCCGAGGAGAGGGGAGCTCCGGACCTACTGGACATGTGGCGCCTTCGGAGCTCGCCCCTGCGGAGGGGGCGAGGTCCGGCCTTCTGGGCCACATGGCAGGCCCGGAGCTATCCTCTGAGGAGAGGGGAGCTCCGGCCCTACTGGACACATGGCGCCTTCGGAGCTCGCCCCTGTGGAGGAGCGAGGTCCTTAGGCGATTTCACCCTGTGCGTGGGGGTACCCGGTGTGAGGGCCCGACGCCACCCGTTAAGTCATGGGGACGGGGTACCTCGCCCATAATCTACAGCGGAAGACTGATATAACTCACGTCTCATATCTATGCTAAGCAACAGAGAAGACGTCGAGACCATGGACCCTTCTCACTAGCATCATGATGACAATAGCAGCGGCAGGGGTTTCCATGAGTTTACCACTCGGAGAGTTCCGAGTCTCATCGGACAACCGTACTCAGTAGTATAGTGTTATTACCTGCAAAACAACTTGTATAGTATCCGTGAGCATAACGCTCAGCAAGACTTAACCGTCGGCCCTAAGCATGAAACTCTACATGATGGTATAAACTTAACATAGAATAGTACATTGCATATGAATTCGCCTAAAAATGGATCCTTACTTTCAAATGTTATTAGCAGCAAATTAAGCATAACCCTGGGCACCTCACATTGGGAGTCCACAATCAAACAAGAAACGCTTTCTCCCGAAGTAACTTTCTCATGGTGAAAATGAATCGAATTTGCACTAACCTATTCACAAAACATAACATTACATTACTAGTATTAACTTCAAACTGATGGTGATTAATTCTTATCTCAGTGCAAGTTACCTCTACGTCACGACGCAGTGAACAAGCGGTACTCATAACCGCGAGGGATGGCGATTCGACTCGTTATACACCTGCAGGGATACCCGAATAGCACGTCACGTACGCCCATACTCGGAGCTGCACACAGCACACTCCACTGATGTCGTACGGGACAACCTTTCACCAAACAGCCCAAATATCGAACCGGTCGCACCGAAACGAGCAGGAGGTTCCCTACACGGAGCATCTCTCTATGCCAGTTAGCAGATTTCCACCTTGCTGCCCTCAGCCTACACCTATAAATCGGTGCATTATGCCTCGACGCCCGGAGGTATAGGTTACATCGGTTTATCGGGGCCCATATATCCGATATGCCTTCGGTACATTCAATACACGTTTTAAATCTCAGCCAGTGAAAACCGAGAACACACGGGCTACAGGGTTACCTCGCGCTCAGCCACACGTGATCCCGAGCCACATCCGATCCGGGTTTAAAATTCACTCACTGACCAGTGGGCCAGCCCCACCCTTCTTCTTCCTCCGACCTTTTCTTCTCGCGCGCGCTCACCTCGCCGGACCGAGGCGGCGCCTCGCCGGCTGCGCATTCCCGGCCGTCTCCCGGCCGGAGACTCGCCGCCCGGGGGTTTTTGGGATCGGGGAACTTGGTTGTGGGCTCGGTCTGGGCGCTAGGGGACTGGAAATGTGCCGGCGACGTGCGACGTCCTAGGGAGAGGTTCGGCACCGTCGCCCGGCGGTCCTAGCCCGCCAAGCTCACGGGTTTCTGGATATACAGCATCCTTGGGGGCTAGGGAAGCTCGGCAAAAGCTCAACCAAGCACGAAACCGGCGGCTACCTGGCTTTCACCGTGCGCCCGAATGGTAATGCCGGTTTTGCGCTCAGAAAACTTCAAAATACGTCACCTCTCGTCGGCTTCAAGCTAGGTTTGAAAAGAGAAGATCACCGCCATCTAGCCTACCTCCTTTGTGCCTAATTTCGTGACCAAAGATTGAAGAAAGAGGAAGAATTTCTTGATTCCGTACCGGGAGGTCGGGTTGCGCCCTCCGAAGGAAAAACTTCAAATTGGAGCTCGGTGGTCCATGGCTCGACGTGAGGGTTGAGGATGACCAGCATGGATCCATGGGGTGTCCTTGGGTGCCCTTGCTTGGGTGTGAAAGCCGCTACGGTGAGCTGCCCATGTACGCCCGATCACCGGTGGTTTTAGGTCGTCGCGAAGAACAGCGTGCCCGAGGAAAGGGAACCGAAATTTGCTCTGCTTCGGCATCGAGGAGGTAGTTGAAGGTTCTACAGCGCCGTCCTTCAGCTTGGCGGGGCTCTGTGGCACAAATTTGGCTGGTTCCCCATCGTTTTTCCGAGGCGGCGGCGAGCTGTGCTCAGCTCAGCGCAAGGGAGCCGTGAAACATCGGTGTGGCGGTTTGTGAGCGGAAACAGCACCCCGTGAGAGAATGAGGGCGGGAGCTGGTCGCCAGCACGCCACAGCAGCAGGAGGTGGCCTCCGGGTTGCATGCGGTGGCGCCCGGAGAGAGTCACGGCTGATTCGTTTCTGAACAGAGAACGTCGGTTGCTCAGTGGGAACAGAGAAGAGTTGCTTAGGGTGCAAGTCAACATTTTTCTGCTCATTGACATGTGGGCCCCACTGTCCCCCTTATCCCCCTCAATTTTCCTCAGGGTTGGAAACTGACTCCATTCAGTTGTGGGAAATTTGAACCTGAACTGAATTTGAAGATTTGGACACGTTTCATCCAAATTCACATTTGAATTTGAATTCCTATGCAATTTAAATTCCATTTGAAAAATGGGTAGAAAATCATTTCGAAAATTCATGAAACGTTTCCTACCCACTCATTTGGACCTAAGGAATTCAAATATGAACTCTGATTTTTGTTTTGGCTGCCTCAAATGAGGTTTTGAGCACAACAGTTTGCATTCCTATTTGTTACCCTCATTTGAAATTTGAATTGAACCATTTTAGTTCACACTATGAATTTTTGTTCCCCCTTGCACATGAGTGCTTACACATGGGTTTGAAATTATCTTTCTTCCCCAACACTCAATTGCTCCTAGGGTAGAGGGGTGGGACACTCATGTTTGTCATCACATGTGGAAAATTTTAAACAAGTCCCACTTTTTTATGAACCCGAACCACAATGATGCTCAAACATCTGTTTCTTTGCATTCACGTTTTTGGGACTTTTACACCCGGTATTGAAGGTACCAACAGAGCGCTATCATGACTTTAAGATGGCTAACAACCGCTTAGTGGTTGAGCAGGCTCATGAAATACAACTCATTGTCAGAGAGCTTCAACATATTGGACTAATTTTGCTAGACAAATTTGTGGCAGGAGGTATTATTGCCAAATTACCTCCATCTTGGAGGGGATTTGCCACATCTCTAAAACACAAGAGACAAAACATTTCTGTTGAGGATCTGTTAGCTTCTCTTGATGTGGAAGAGAAAGCTCGAGCAAAATATGGAGCGTCCAGGATGCACGAAGAACAGTCCAATGCTAATGTTGTGCAACATGCTGGACAAAAAAGGGAAAAAATAAGGTTGTGCATACCACCAACTTTAAGAGAAAGGACAAGAAAAATATAAACATGGCTGAGGTTGAATTCTATGTCTGTGGCAAGTCAGGGCATTTTTCTAAAAAGTGCATAGACAGGAATGGCAAGAAAACTCAGCATGGAAAGGATAAGTCTGTCAACATGGTTGTTAGCGGCGCTGGAGAAACAGGGTATGGTAATACATATATTGTTTTAACAACATGTCAACCTATCGAGTGGTGGATTGATACAGGGGCTAATATTCATGTTTGTCTAATATATGTTTGTTTTTTTCTTACCAGGCTACCCACGGTGCCTCCATCATGATGGGAAACGGCTCACATGCTTCTATTCATGGTGTTGGTACTGTCAATCTGAAGTTCACTTCAGAAAAGACCGTGCAGCATGTCAAATAAAAATCTATCAGTGGCTCATTGTTGTGTCGAGATAAATTTAAGTTGGTATTTAAGTCTAATAAAGTATTCGTGCCAAAATATGGACTCTATATTGGTAAAGGCTATGACAGCAGAGGCCTATTCTGTTTTTCTCTTTCACATTTTAGTAGCCCAGCTGTGAACTTTCTTAATAAAGATGACGAAGCGAGTGTTTGGAACTCACGTCTATGTCATATAAATTCTTTATGCATCTCTCGGCTATCTACCTTGCATTTATTTCATAAAATTAATATAGTCAAAGGTTCTAAGTGTCCAGCTTGCGTGAAAGCCAAACAAACAATAAATCCTCACTTTGATGTTGATCAAATAAGTTCAACACTTTTAGAACTCATACATTATGATCTTTGTAAAATGAATGGTGCGTTGACAAAGGGAAGAAATAAATACATAATGACATTTATTGATGATTCAACTCGTTTTTTCTTTGTGTATTTACTTAAATTAAAGGATGAGGCATTAGATTACTTTCAAATTTGTAAGGCTGAAGTTGGGAATACATTAGAAAGAAAGATCAAGAGAATTACATCAGATAGTGGGGGAGAATACTTTTCTGATGAGTTCTTCCTGTTTCATGTTGAGATTGGGGTCATAGATAAAAGAACACCTCCCTACTCACCCCAATCAAATGGGGTTTCCGAGAGGAAGAACCGTACTCTATCAGACTTGGTGGATGCCATGTTAGACACTGCGGGTTTATATAAGGCATGCTGGGGGAGACAGTTCTTACTGCAGATCATGTATTGAATAGAGTTTCCACTAAAAATAGTGAGATGACTCCATATGAAGGTTGGAAAGGAGTCGTCTCTTTCTTACCTATACACATGGGGGTGTTTGGCTATGGTAAATATACCAGTAGTCAAAAAGCGTAAACTCGGACCTAATATTGTTGATTGTGTCTTTCTTGACTATGCTTCCAATAGTCCTGCATATAGATTTCTAGTAGTCAAATTAGACTCATCTATTGTGCTTGTTGATACAATAGTTGAATCTAGAGATGTTACATTCTTTGAGAGTATTTTTCCTATAAAAAATACACATAGTTCTTTTGATCAAACGCATGATTCATCAGAAATCATAGAACAACCTCATTTTACATCTTCAGAAAATTTAGTACAATCAAATGATGGAAACAATGAAACACCTCAAAAATGAGCAAGAGACAAATGATTCAAAAATCCTTTGGTGATGGTTTGATTTTATATCTCTTTGATGATACACCTAGATGCATCCTAGAGGCGTTTGCATCCTCTGATGCAGACGATTAGAAGGAAGCAATTCGTAGCGAGATGAAATCCATCATGACGAATGAGACCTAGGATGTAGTGAATCATCTTTTCGGTTGTAAGACGATTGGATGTAAATGGGTGTTTAAGAAAAATCTCAGGCCTGATGGTACTATTGAGAAGTACAAGGCTAGACTTGTGGCAAAAGGGTATTGTGACGCCCTCAATTCTGTGGAAAACCACGGAACCAAGAACTGATGCATATGTGTGCCCAGGATGTTCATGACACATACACATATGTTCCACAAGCTGAATTCAGAATATATATTACCACGAATAACAGAGTTTATTACAATGTCTCATGAGTCTTGGACTCATGCTCACAGCGGAAGTCTTATTTCTATGCAGCGGAAGTCTTCTAACTAATGCGGAAGCGATTTAACTAATGTGGAAGCAATTCTAGGTAGCAATGGCTCCATCTCTACTCCATTCCCACAGGCAAGGTTGAGAACAGATCACGCCTAATGCTCCATTTGGTCATCATAGTAGTCTTCTCCTGCTGTTGATGATGAAATAATAATGCAAGTTTGAGTACAATGATGTACTCAACAAGTGTGAGAAAATATGATATGAAGCTCATAGCAAGGTAGGTATAAAAAGGCTCATTTGCAGAAAAGCAAAGTTATTTATCAAAAGCACGATAAAACAACGACTTATCTTTAAGTGAATGTAATCCCAACATGTATTAAAATACCAATCATATCTCCGTTATGCTCATTACTTTCCATGTCACAATCAATCAACCTCATTCTCGCTCACAAATACCTCCTCGTATTCACTACCATCTCACAAATACCATCCTGTATTCGCTACCATTTCACCTCATAAAACAACTTCGTCTCCCACCGAGACGAACCTTGTTGCCATGACTCAACAGTCATGCAACCCATCTTATCACCCGGACTCAACAGTCCAAAAACCAAACCATAACCAAACCATCCAAAACCATAACCAATAACCATCCCAATAACCACATCCAATGATCATTCCAATAATCACCCCAACTAATCATGGCATTTGGCCAGGAGCTCAGAACCGTAAGCTCGGCTATCATGATAGTTTTAAGAACTCTGCAGAGTTTGCACCTCTTTACCCACAAGTTTGTGATTTCGTCACCCGTCGGCGACTGCAGAACCTCCATTATACCAGTACACAACCGTCGGTGTATGGCCAAGAGATCACAAAATAGCCTTTACAAAGGGGCTACTAGATGTATGGACTCACTAAGGTTTCACCGGCAGGCTAGAATCTCCAATTCTCCTACCCACGGGCCCCCTCTTGTGCCATGCAGTTCCCAGGGCAGTCCTCACTCGACTCCCATTCCCCGCGCCTTCCACAGTCCATAACACTCTAGCAACTTACGTAATTACTCAGCTAAGCCGCACCCATACTTGGCCTTGTGGTGGCACTGTTATCCTGGCATGTGCATGCATGAACCGGTCCTTAGATCTACGGCAAGTACCACCATCTCATGCTACCTCATTCGCAAACCCAGTCCTGCCTAGGTCCCCCTCCGATCCATGTCCATTATTAACATCAGTTTCTCATTATCATTACGAGTGCAGTTAGCTAGACACATCTATCTCGCTTCCCAATCCCATGGACTCAGCGAAGCATAAAAGTAAAAACCATACCCGACTCATAAAACCCCTGGCGACAAGGGTGGTTTAACCAAAACTAGTAAACTCCTATAAAAGGGTTTCCCATCATGTTTGACTCAGCACACACACCTTTTCACAAAACAGAACAGTTTTACCCAAAACATAGGATCAATATGGTCAAGGAGCACTTGCCTTGTTCTTGCGGTTCTGGTGGCTCTTGGATCTCAAAACCTTGTTGTTGCAGCTCGTCGTAGACAGCTCCCTGAGCTTGTCCTTCTATACAGGATCATGCACATACAAGAATCATAACAAACAATATCATGCACAAACTTTAAACTAGATGCGATGATGCATATGCATGTTATCCTATAATGCAGTTTTATTAGATCGGTTTGTACGTGTTCTTGCATGGCTTTATGATGAACAGGGGTGTTCGGATCAGATGTGGACGTGGTGATGACCTTGTCGTTAGATCAATCCGATCAACAAGTGATCTATCCACGAGAAAGCTTCTGTTCGAAAGGAATCGAAGAACAGATGCAAAGAAAACACAACAATGTCGTAAGGTTGTATTGGAGACCTACCTTACGCTCTTCTCGGTCTCGGGTCCTTCTCCGATCGTTGGGCTCTCTTCCGGCGATCTTCCTTGCTGAACTCCGGCGATGGCTTTCTCGGCGAGTTGAGGCTAGGGGTCTTAAGTCGTCGGCTTAGGAGTTGGAAAAGAAGTTCGTGGTTTCGGCCAGAGGTTCTGGGTTCTATTTATAATCGGGAAGCGAAGAGTCCTAATCTGATTGGACTTCGAGTAAGAGTCCTATTCAGATCGTCGTTGAATCCTAACATCTTATCTTTAGTTGATTTGGTGCTGTAACATTGTGGAATTCAGGTCGGTTTCTTCTCCGTACCGATATTTCTATGCGTACAGAATCCAAAACCGCTCTAGAACTCGTTTGTGAGACCTATGTGTGCTGAATACATTGGCAATTAGGATAAAAGTTAGCATTAACATTCAAAGTTTTGAATATTGCCAAAACATTCTTCTGTGGCAAGGTCCGACAAGTTCTTTGTTAGGTCCGCCAAGTGTTGGCAAGGTCCAACGCAAGGTCCGGAGAGCTCCTGCAAGGTCCAGGAGAGCTTCTGTGAGGTCCGGAGCTTGTTTTTAGGGAGCTCCCGTGAAGTTCAACTCGTAGAACTGCAGCGTCTTGTTTTTGCTTTTAACTCGCAATGTTTCAAACTTGCTTTATGGGAAGGTTTGCTTAGTATTAATTTGCTAAGTTTTTGGTGTGTTTTGGTGGTTATGGCTGTTATCATTTGATATGGTTTGCAACATGCTTATGTGACGTGCTCATGTAAGGTGTTGTGGTTTTCGAACTAACGTGAGTCAAGTCGAGGACTTGTGCTCGGAAGAATTGGTTGTTTATTCATGTGCAGGGTTGCTTGAGTTCAAGACATGGCTGGTGACGGGATCCTTGGACTAGTCTCAGGGAGGAGATGAGGTTCCAACAACCAAGTTCGGGAGGAGCTGTGGTTGAGTTGATCGGGAGGTCGCGCAACATGTTTGGATCAAGGGCAGTGCATATGAAGGTTGCGTGTACGTCGTTGGAAGGTGTTTGCACGTGTGCAAGGAGTGCATGGACGTGGCAACATTGTTCCAAGGCATGATGAAGAGAAGTGGATGTAAAGAATTGGTCGGAAAGGTCCAACCGGCTTGATTGCGTACTCAGGCTGAGGCTGAGTCGGATATGGCTCAAATATGGAAGATTTGAGTTGGTTATGATAGGATTTCGTGCTAGGCACGAAGTTGAGTTGTTTTAGAAATGTTTAGGATGTTCCTAAGGTGTTTGGAAGTCTCACGATTGCTTCTATCTGCGAATAGGAGAGTCCCGAGCAGTTATGGTAAGTTAGGATACGAGTCCAATTAGGAGTAGGAGTCCTAGATTGGATTGTTTAGCCTGAGGGCTGGCTATAAAAGCAAGGGAGGCCAGAGCTCTCATGGGTAGAAAACTTTGCGCTGTTCCTCTTGTGTTTCTATTGAATAAAGTTCATAGTTTCGAGGAGCTTTTGTGCCTTGTTCGTCCGACTTGTTTTTCATCAAGTCTTTCTCGCCGAGTTTCTGGACAGACCGACGTTGCTTCGGTGTTTCGTTCATAACTCGAGTTTTACAGATCCGATTGACGTGATTCTTTTTGGGTTGTCTTCACAACTCAATTATCTATCATCTTTGAAATTTTCACGAGCTTCAGATCTGTAGTTTTTGAGATACACGAGTTTATTTGCAGCGTTGCAGATCTGTTTTATATCGGGTAGAACAGATTGATCTTCGTTTAATGTTTTGATCGCATCTCAAGTTTTACTTCGTGTTTTCAAGTGACTCTTGTTGCATTAGATCCGTGACTTGATTCTCTACCTCTCTACTTTATTTGTCACGGTTGAACACGTTTGAAAACACTTGCACACATGGTTTCTTTAACCGATTGATTTTTGCTGAGGAGTTTTTGTTGTTTCCGCTGCGAAAAGTTTTAATCTACCATTCACCCCCCTCTGGTAGCTTTTCATGTGCTCTTCGATCCTACAATTGGTATCAGAGCCAAGGTGCTCTAATCTTTGTGATTTGAACGTGTTTTGACTAACCATCATGGAGAAGTACTCCGCAAAACCTTGTGTGTTCAATGGCATCGATTTTCAGGTTTGGAAGGCGCGGATGGAGGCCTACATACAGGCGCAAGGCTTGGCCATATGGGAAAAGATCTACCGGAACTTCGATGTACCACCCAACGATCAAGTTACAGCTGCGAACATGAGAGATGTTGACAACAACAACAAGGCTCGCAACTTGATCATCCAAGGATTGACTCAAAGCGACTTCGACCGTGTTGCACACCTCCGATCTGCATATGATGTTTGGAAAGCTCTTTGTGAGTACCATGAAGGATCCAATACGATCAAGGAGGTAAGGCAAGATATGTTCAAGAAGGAATACATGCGTTTTGAGATGCAACCCGGTGAGTCAATTGACGACCTTTTTGCTCGCTTTAATAAAATTCTCAGCACCTTGCGTAGTGTCAATGTTAACTTTTCAGATGCTGAAAATGCTAGACAATTGTTAGGAGCATTAGATATGTCAATTTGGGAGATGAAAGTTACATCTATTCGTGAATCTACTGTCATGAGTTCTCTTACTTTAGACATGCTTTATTCTAAATTGAAAACTCATGAAATTGACATCATCTCACGTAAAAACCCCAACAAGTCTATTGCATTTGTTTCGCAATGTGACATGTCTAGTTCTAGTCAATCATCATCTAGTGGTGCACTCTCTTTGCTGTCCTCTCTAACCCTTGAACAGATTGAAGAGTTTCCAGAGGAGGAGCTTGCACTCATCTCTACTCGGTTCTCAAAAGCATTGCAAAATGTGAGAACTAGAAGGAGAGGAAGCTCCGGACCTCAACGATATTTTGAATGTGGTAAGATAGGACATTTTCGTACGGAGTGCCCTAACCTTTCAGGTCCGACTTCACGTGAAGAAAAGCAAACAAGGCCGAAGAAATCGTTTGCAAAGAATAAGAAGAAGAAAGATTTATCAATGCGCAACATAGTGCATAGTATGATCTCTGCACTTCAAGATTTCGGCTCAAGTGATGTGGACACCGGTAGTGATGAAGATGAAGAAGCTATGGCACATATGTGCTGCATGGCGAGCAAGTCAAGTTCAAGCTCCGAGGAGGCAGAACACAACAGCAACGATGAAGAGGTATGTCCCACTTGCGGAGAAATGTGTGATGCTATTTTTCGTGCCACTGTTATATTAAAGAAAAAGGATAAAAAACTTAGGAACAATGCTGTTAAAATTGAATCACTAGAATCTGAAATTAATCGTTTAAAAACTTTGATTCCTAGTGATGATTCTTGTTCCTCATGTGATTTGCTTTATGAACAATTATCCTCTTTAAGAAGTGCACACACATCTACACTTGATTAACTTGAACTTGAAATTGAAAAGAACAAAGAGCTTGCTGCACTTAATGATAAAAATTTGAAAGATGCTTGTTGTTCTACAATTGATTTGCATTGTTCTTCATGTGATGATCTGAATAAGAAGCTAAATGATGCTATGAATGAGATTTCTATTTTGAACAATGCTTTACGTGTGCATGAAGTTAAATATTGTTCAAATTGCAAACTAAAAGGAAAAACTTCATGTGAAAACCGCTTTGATCTGTCCAATAAACTTGATGACATGCATAGGACACTAGATCGGTTTTCTAATGCAAATAAGAACCTAAACTTGCTGCTGAATTCTTCCAAGTCTTGTAATGATAAAACTGGTTTAGGTTTTAATTCTCATGCTCATGCTAAGGCACACCCACCTAAAGTTGTAAAGTCATTAGGAAGCAGTTTGATTCAAACAGCTCCTTGACAAAAAGAGGTGATTTTCAAATCTGCAGGAGTACTGTCCCATTCAGGTTCTAATAAACGTGTTGCTTGCTCATCTAGACATGGTAATAAGGTTATTTTTCATTGTACCTACTGTGGTAGAGATGGTCATGTCATGGATTTTTGTTATAGACTAGCTAAACACGATAAGAAACAAAGAATACTTGCTAGATCACATAACAACCAAGCAAAATCTGCTAGACCAAATGTTCGGAGCTTGCAACCTGCTGTAATGAGTCAAAAACTTGATCCCGGACCTACTGTTTTTTGTGCTACATATAACACATCTTCTAAGTCAGTAGTTGGGAACAAAAATTTTCGATGTTTGGCTCATAAACCTGCTGTACCTTCTCAGCTTTCGCGTGTTATTCCTGCTGGACGTCGTGTGACTCAGTACTGGGTTCCTAAAAGTCTTTTAACTAACCCCAGTGCTGAGTCATCGACGTATTGTTCTGCTGTGTAGGTTTCACGTTTGAGGAAGGAGAACATTTGGATTGTGGATTCAGGTTGCTCACGCCACATGACCGGTAACAAAGAATGGTTCTCCTCTCTCTCTTTTGTGTCATGTGTAGAAAATGTTACTTTCACCGATAACTCTTCTACTCCCATAATTGCTAAAGGTTCGGTTAGAGTAAACAATCTCTACACTTTGAAAGATGTGGCACTTGTTAAAAATTTGAAATACAACTTGCTTTCGGTTTCACAATTGCTAGATGAAAATCTAGAGGTTAGCTTTGCTAAAAATTGCTGCAAGGTTGTAGATTCAAAAGGTGAGCTTTTGTTTAACATGTCTAGGTTTGGAAGAGTTTTTAAAGCTGATTTTGATTTGTCAACTTCTAAGCATCGGAGTCTAGTTGCTAATGATACAAAGGATCTATATTTTTGGCATCGTAGACTTGGTCACATAGGCTTTGATCATCTCACTCGTGTTAGTGCTCTCGATCGCATACGTGGGCTGCCGAAGCTTAAAAAGGACAATGATATTGTGTGCTCTTCTTGTAGACATGCTAAGTTTGTTGCAGGTTCACATGCTCCTCTCACAATGACCATGACAGCTGAACCGGGAAAACTTTTACATCTTGACACAGTAGGTCCGGCACGTGTTCAATCCTTCGGAGGTAAATGGTATGTGCTTGTGATTGTTGATGATTATTCCAGATATTCTTGGGTTTATTTTATGGCATCTAAGAATGAAGCTTTTAGTCATTTTAGAACTTTATTTCTTAGATTATCTATTGATCACCCAGGATCATTAAAAGCAATTAGAAGTGATAACGGAACTGAATTTAAAAACCAATCCTTTGATCACTTTTGTGCTGAAAATAGAATAGATCATCAATACTCTTCACCCTATGTACCACAACAAAATGGTGTCGTAGAAAGAAAGAACAGGACCTTAGTTGAGATGGCTAGGACTATGCTTGATGAATATCAAACTCCTAGGAAATTTTTGGCTGATGCAATTGCAACCGCTTGTTATGTCTCAAATCATGTTTTCTTGCATGCTAAGCTTGGAAAAACCCCATATGAGCTCCGGTTTGGACATAGGCCTAGTGTTACACACTTTAGGGTTTTTTGTTGCAAATGCTTTGTTAAGAAACATGGTAATCTTGATAAATTTGAATCTAGATCTGTTGATGGCATGTTTCTTGGTTATCCATCTCATACTAGAGGCTACCGTGTGCTTTTACTTGACACTAACAAAATTGTGGAGACTTGCGAGGTTTCTTTTGATGAAGCTAGCCCAAGTACTAGCTCCGATATTGCAGGTCCGGATCCATATCCGCAGGGGGAGAGTATTTTTATTGAAGAAGATGAAGAAGTGGTGCTGCTGCCCGAAAACTCGGAAGTAAATAACGATCAAGCTGCTGATTTTGCACCACAACCAGCACCAACAGTCACTACTGCTGGTTTGGACCTTCCTCAATCAACAAGCTCTCCTAATCAAAGGTCCGAACATGAAGAAGAAGGTGCTTGTGAAGTGTCTACTCCCCTCCGAGTACTCAAAAGTCATCCTCCACAACAAATCATTGGAAGCTTGCATGAACGAGTCACTTGGTCCAGGTTTTGCGATCCAAACTCTCATGCTCATTCTGCTTTTGTTGCTTCTTTTGAACCCAAGGATATATCACACGCACTCACTAATGAATCTTGGATTAATGCCATGCAAGAAGAGTTAGAAAATTTTGAAAGAAATAATGTTTGGAAACTTGTACCTCCACCTCAAGGTCACACATTAATTAGAACTAAATGGGTATTTAAAAATAAGCAAAGTGAGGATGGGGTTGTGGTTAGGAATAAAGCTAGGTTGGTTGCTCAAGGTTTCACTCAAATTGAAGGTCTAGATTTTGATGAAACATTTGCTCCTGTTGCTAGATTAGAAGCTATAAGAATTTTATTAGCATTTGCTGCATCTAAAGGTTTCAAGTTATATCAAATGGATGTTAAAAGTGCTTTTCTTAATGGCTACATAGAGGAGGAGGTTTATGTTAAGCAGCCACCGGGTTTTGAAAATCCAAATTTTCCTAATCATGTTTACAAACTGCCCAAAGCCTTGTACGGTCTAAAACAAGCCCCTAGAGCATGGTATGATAAGTTAAAAACATTCTTACTTGAAAAGGGGTTTACCATGGGCAAAGTTGATAAAACTCTTTTTGTACTTAAGCATGGCAATGACTCATTATTCGTTCAAGTGTATGTGGATGATATTATCTTTGGTTGTGCTTCTCATGATCTCATGTCCAAGTTTTCAGCTATGATGAGTTCAGAATTTGAGATGAGTATGATGGGAGAACTCACATACTTTTTGGGGCTGCAAATCAAGCAAACAAAAGAAGGAACTTTTGTGCATCAAACTAAGTATACAAAGGACCTTCTTAAGCGCTTCAACATGGACAAATACAAGCCTCTTCGGACTCCAATGGGAACAGCAACAACACTTGAACTTGACGAAGATGGTGACCCGATTGATAAAAAAGAATACAGAAGTATGATTGGATCACTTTTGTATGTCACGGCGTCAAGAGCGGACATACAATTCAGCGTATGTCTTTGTGCACGTTTTCAAGCTTCTCCACGTGCTTCACATCGCCAAGCCATCAAAAGGATTCTCAGGTACCTACATGGAACTCAAGAATTTGGCATTTTTCTTCCTTCTTCCTCAACCGTTTCTTTGAAAGCTTTTTCGGATGCTGATTTTGGGAGTTGTAGGATTGATAGGAAAAGTACTTCGGGTGCTTGTCATTTTCTTGGTAATTCACTTGTTGCTTGGTCCTCTAGAAAACAAAGTTCAGTTGCACAATCCACGGCCGAATCAGAATATGTAGCTGCGGCTAGCGCTTGCTCACAAATTCTTTGGATTGTTCAAACACTTAAGGACTATGGGGTTGATTTAGATAGTGTTCCACTGTTTTGTAATAACACTAGTGCAATTTGTATTGCTAAAAACCCCGTGAAACACTCTAGAACTAAGCACATTGACATTAGGTATCACTTTCTTCGTGATAATGTTGAAAAAGGAAACATTGTGCTTCACCATGTCGATACCGAACAACAATTGGCTGATATTTTTACAAAACCTTTGGATTTCACTTGTTTTTGTTTCATTCGTAGTGAAATAGGGTTTATGCATCCTCATGGCTTAAATTGAGGGGGAGTTTTTGAAACTTTGAAAGTCTATGTGTGAATCTGAAACTAAAATAATATGAGCATAGTATTTCATACATATATGACTTTGTGATTCCTTTTACAGGCTGAAAGTTCTTACTACATTACTCATGTTATACATTTTGTAGTTTTTGCCATGACTAATAATTGGAATAATTACTTACACTAAATCTGGTCATGATCGAACTTTCTTGCTGTTTTGAACTTGTTGCGTGCTCACAAGTGCTTTTAATCATAAAAAATTAATCAAGTGATCAGCTCACATGTTGAGTTTTCAAATAAAAAATTGAGAAAAGATCAAGAGAATATGCATGCATCACACTTCTTCTTTTGAGATTGCTTATCATTGCACTAAGATATGAACTTGGAAGGAATTGTGTATGACTAAAACCATGTCTTTAAGCTTCTGATTGTCAAATGACATAGGCTTGGCTTGGTTGGTTAGAATAAGGCTCATGCGGCATATAATCTCTTGCAAATATCATATGATCAACTTTGTGCCTTAAATGATTATGAATAATAAAAATGCAGCAACAAGTGTCATGTTTTCAGGTTTTGAAATAGTTGAGTAAGGGAGATCATGACTTGCTTAAACTGAAAAATACATTTGATCTCTAGCATGGCTTACACTACTTTATGTATCTCATTGATGTGATAGTGTAAGTAACCTGATAGTATGACTTGGATGAGCTTTGTTTTGTATGTATATGTTATAATATGCTCATAACATTTAAAATTTCTCTTTTAAACCTTCCTGAATACATTGTCAAAGGGGGAGAAATATGTATAAGGAGAGATTTTTTTACACTTTGCATATGTTATACACTTTCTTCCTTCTCTGATTTTAAAAATGGGGAGAAATTAATAAAGGGGGAGAAATGAGTTTCCAAAGCTTTTCAAAACTTTTCATAAGCCAATGTTTGGATTTTAATTGGTGTTGCCAATGCATTCATCAAGGAGGAGATTGAGAGACCTATGTGTGCTGAATACATTGGCAATTAGGATAAAAGTTAGCATTAACATTCAAAGTTTTTAATATTGCCAAAACATTCTTCTGTGGCAAGGTCCGACAAGTTCTTTGTTAGGTCCGCCAAGTGTTGGCAAGGTCCGACGCAAGGTCCGGAGAGCTCCTGCAAGGTCCAGGAGAGCTTCTGTGAGGTCCGGAGCTTGTTTTTAGGGAGCTCCCGTGAAGTTCAACTCGTAGAACTGCAGCGTCTTGTTTTTGCTTTTAACTCGCAATGTTTCAAACTTGCTTTATGGGAAGGTTTGCTTAGTATTAATTTACTAAGTTTTTGGTGTGTTTTGGTGGTTATGGCTGTTATCATTTGATATGGTTTGCAACATGCTTATGCGACGTGCTCATGTAAGGTGTTGTGGTTTTCGAACTAACGTGAGTCAAGTCGAGGACTTGTGCTCGGAAGAATTGGTTGTTTATTCATGTGCAGGTGTTGCTTGAGTTCAAGACATGGCTGGTGACGGGATCCTGGGACTAGTCTCAGGGAGGAGATGAGGTTCCAACAACCAAGTTCGGGAGGAGGTGTGGTTGAGTTGATCGGAAGGTCGCGCAGCATGTTTGGATCAAGGGCAGTGCATATGAAGGTTGCATGTACGTCGTTGGAAGGTGTTTGCACGCGTGCAAGGAATTCATGGACGTGGCAACATTGTTCCAAGGCGTGATGAAGAGAAGTGGACGTAAAGAATTGGTCGGAAAGGTCCAACCGGCTGGATTGCGTACTCAGGCTGAGGCTGAGTCGGATATGGCTCAAATATGGAAGATTTGAGTTGGTTATGATAGGATTTCGTGCTAGGCACGAAGTTGAGTTGTTTTAGAAATGTTTAGGATGTTCCTAAGGTGTTTGGAAGTCTCACGATTGCTTCTATCTGCGAATAGGAGAGTCCCGAGCAGTTATGGTAAGTTAGGATACGAGTCCAATTAGGAGTAGGAGTCCTAGATTGAATAAAGTTCATAGTTTCGAGGAGCTTTTGTGCCTTGTTCGTCCGACTTGTTTTTCGTCAAGTCTTTCTCGCCGAGTTTCTGGACAGACCGATGTTGCTTCGGTGTTTCGTTCATAACTCAAGTTTTACAGATCCGATTGACGTGATTCTTTTTGGGTTGTCTTCACAACTCAATTATCTATCATCTGAGAAATTTTCACGAGCTTCGGATCTGTAGTTTTTTATATACACGAGTTTCTTTGCAGCATTGCAGATCTGTTTTATATCGGGTAGAACAGATTGATCTTCGTTTAATGTTTTGATCGTATCTCAAGTTTTACTTCGTGTTTTCAAGTGATTCTTGTTGCATTAGATCCGTGACTTGATTCTCTACCTCTCTACTTGATTTTTCACGGTTAAACACATTTGAAAACACTTGCACACACGGTTTCTTTAACCGATTGATTTTTGCTGAGGCGTTTTTGTTGTTTCCGCTGCGAAAAGTTTTAATCTACCATTCACCCCCCTCTGTTAGCTTTTCATGTGCTCTTCGATCCTACATCGTTACCTCCTCGGTGATGAGCTCCGGAAGCTCCACGTGTCCACTGGGCCTGGTCTCTCCCTTTCCGCAGAGACGAGCTCCGGTTGTGCCGCGTGTCAAGCGAGCGAGACCTCCCTTCTTCTTCGGAGGTGAGCTCCGCCTGCGCCACGTATCCTGGCGGTCGGGACCTCCTCTCTATTCGGAGGTGGCTCCGCGCACGCCACGTGTTAGTGCCGGACCTTCCCTCTCTCCGGAGGTGGCTCCAGCGCCAGACTTCCTTTCTTCTCAGAGACGAGCTCTGAGGTTAAAACGTGTCCAACAGTGACAGACCTCCCAGAGATAAGCTCCGGTGGCGACATGTGTTCAATAGAACCCGACCTCTCGGAGGTGAGCTCCGAGATCGACACGTATCCCGTGTGACTGGTCCTCTGATTCCCGCGGTGACTAGCTCCGAAGGTGACATGTGTCCTGCGGAAATGCCTTTGCTTCTTCCGTGGAGGCTAGCTCCGGGGCAACACATGTCCCACAGGGTCGGACCTCTCCCCCTTTGCGGAGATGAGCCCCCGAGCCTGCTATGTAGCTAGTTTAGCGGCGGACCTCTTCCCACTTCGTAGGAATGAGCTCCGAACACGCCACGTGTTAACAGGTCGCAGAAGTTGTTTTCGGCGCTCTCTGTGAACTGGATTCGGCTCTTATTGGCTATCCTTTTGATATATATTTTTTTCTGTGTTCCTACTTTTCTTCAAATGTTTTCTCTTCATAAAACATGAATACATGCTGACACCAGAAATGAGGGTGTCACAAATCTACCCCCCTTAAATTGAATCTCGTCCTCGAGAATCGTTAGTATAGAACAGATAAGGAAATTCTGCCTTGATGTCTTCTTCACGCTCCCATGTGGCTTCAGCTTCGGTGTGATGGCTCCGTTGTACCTTGCACCATCAGATCACTTTGTTCCTGGTGACCCTTTCTTTTATGTCCAAAATTCGGAAAGGGTGCTCCGCATAAGTCAGGTCTTCTTGAAGTTCAAGCTCTTCCATTGGTATTTGCTCCTCTGGTACTCTCAAGCACTTCTTAAGCTGGGATACATGAAACACATTATGTACGTCGGAGAGATATGTTGGGAGCTCTAGTTGATAGGCTACTTCTCCTTGCTTGTCCAAAATCTTAAATGGTCCGATGTAGCGAGGTGCTAGCTTGCCTTTGACGTTAAAACGTCGTTGGCCTAGGATAGGCGATACCTTAAGGTATACGAAGTCTCCTACATTGAAAGTCAACTTCCTTTGCCTATTGTCCGCATAGCCTTTCTGTCGTGATTGAGCAGCCTTTAAGTTCCCCCGAATCGTTTTCACTTATTTTTTAGCTTCTTGTAGCACTTCGGGTCCAAACACCTGGTTCTCTCCTGTCTCGTTCCAGAACAGTGGTGTTCTACACCGTCTACCGTATAATGCTTCAAAAGGCGACATCTTCAAGCTAGCTTGATAGCTGTTGTTATAGGAGAATTCGGCGTACGGTAAACTCCTATCCCGACTACGCTCATGTTTCAAGGCGCAAGCTCTCAACATGTCCTCCAAAATTTGGTTTGTCCTTTTGGTTTGCCCATCGGTTTGTGGGTGATAGACGGAGCTAAAATCCAGTCGTGTACCCATGGCTTTCTGCAGCTTCCTCCAGAATCTAGAGGTAAACTGAGAACCTCGATCTGAGACTATCCTCTTCGGGACTCCATGACGGCACACGATCTGCTCCATGTACAACTCGGCTAACTGTGCAACGTTGTAATTGGCCCTTATAGGGAGAAAATGGGCTGTTTTCGTCAATCGGTCCATGATAACCTAGATGGAGTCATAACCCGACTGAGTACGTGGCAATCCGACGCTGAAATCCATGCTGATGTCTTCCCACTTCCACTCGGGTACCTTCAAAGGTTGCAACAATCCAGCGGGTCTTTGATGTTCGGCCTTCATCCGTTGGCATGTGTCGCATAGGGCAACGTATTCGGCTATGTCCCTTTTCATACCATCCCACCAATCACAAGTCTTCAAGTCCTTGTACATTTTGGTACTTCCGGGATGTATGGAATACGGTGAATCATGTGCCTCCTTCAATATCATGTCACGGAGGTGCTTCGCGTTAGGCACAAAAATCCTTTTTCCTAGCCAAAGCGTACCCTTCTCATCTTGTTTGAAGTCCTTCTCTGTCCCTTGTTGTATCCTTTCCTTGATCTCCTTGATCTCCTCATCCATTGCTTGGCCATCCCTTATCTCTTGCTCCAATGAAGAGTGGATCTCCATCATTTCCATGTTGTTCAAGAATCCGAGGTGTAACCGTTCGAACTCCTTACGTAGTTCGGGTGGTAGCTCCCGAACCGTGAGTTGGTGACATGCTCCCTTCCGGCTCAATGCATCAGCTACTACATTGGCCTTCCCGGGGTGATAGTTGATTCCAACATCGTAATCCTTGATGAGTTCCAACCATCGATGTTGCCTGAAATTCAAGTCCGTTTGGGTAAATATGTACTTGAGGCTTTTATGATCCGTATAGATCTCACATCGATGACCAAGGATATAATGTCTCCAAATCTTCAATGCATGCACTACTGCTGCTAGCTGCAAGTCATGTGTAGGATAATTAAGCTCGTGCTTCTTTAATTGTCGTGAGGCATAGGCTGTCACTTGTCCTTCTTGCATGAGCACACATCCGAGCCCCTGTCTGGATGCGTCACAATATATGTCAAAGCTCTTGCTTACGTCCAGCAATACCAAAACCGGCGCTGTGGTTAGCCTTTTCTTGACCTCCTCAAAACTTTCTTGGCATGCTGGTGTCCATCGAAAGGCTTTTCCCTTCGTTAGCAACTCCGCCATAGACTTTGCTATCTTAGAGAAGTCCTTAATAAAGCGTTGGTAGTATCTAGCCATCCCAAGAAAACTTCGAATATCCCTCACGTTTTGCGGTTGGTCCCACTTCAGAACATCTCTCACTTTACCGGGGTCAACCGATACCACTTCTTCGGAGATAATGTGGCCTAGGAACGATATTTTCTTTAGCCAGAATTGACACTTGTTAAGCTTGGCATACAATTGATGCTCACGCAATTTCTGCAAGGTCAATTTCAAATGTTCTTCATGCTCCTCCTCACTTTTCGAATACACCATAATGTCGTCGACGAAAACCACGACGAACTTATCCAAGGACTCCATGAAAACCTTGTTCATGAGGTACATGAAATATGTTGTGCATTTGTTAACCCAAAAGACATGACGGTATATTCATACGAACCATACCGTGTTTGAAAGGCAGTCTTGGGTATATCGGAGGGCTTAATCTTCAGCTGGAAATATCCCGGCCGAAGATCAATCTTGGAGAACACTAGGGCTCCTTTCATTTGGTCGAATAGGTCCTCTATACAGGGCAGAGGGTATTTGTTCTTGATCGTCACCTCGTTGAGAGACCTATAGTCCACGCACATCATTTGGGTCCCATCCTTCTTGTCTATGAAGAGCACAGGAGCTCCCCCATGGTGACGAGCTTGGACGTATAAAACCCTTCTCCAACTGTTCTTGAATTTGCTTCTTGAGTTCTACTAGTTCATTGATGGGCATCCTATAGGGTCTCTTGGCTATGGGTGCAGTTCCCGGTACCAAATCAATGGCAAATTCAATGTCCCGATCAGGGGGCATACCTGGAAGCTCCTCTGGGAACACGTCCGAGAATTCTTGAACCACTGGAATGCTGTCCAATTTTGCTCCTTCAACGTGGTTCAAGATTGCCTTTTCGGTTGTTTGTTAGGCTGACTCAAACTCGACACGAATACCGTGCTCGTTTGTCA
This sequence comes from Neostapfia colusana, assembly GCA_030760725.1. Classification (NCBI taxonomy): domain Eukaryota; kingdom Viridiplantae; phylum Streptophyta; class Magnoliopsida; order Poales; family Poaceae; genus Neostapfia; species Neostapfia colusana. The sequence goes on along the minus strand of JASWHV010000009.1, from coordinate 31,252,623 downwards.
ACTGCACGCTCCTTTCAGCACACTGGATTACCCCGTTGTGCTTGCTTAACCAATCCATCCTGAGTATTATGTCAATCCCTTGGGAATCCAAGACAATAAGGTTGGCAAGGAAGTCTACTCCCCTTATTTTAAGGCTTACTTTCAGACATACTATTTTAGTCCTCATTTCTCCACCGGGAGAATTAACTAACATAGCACATTTTAGGTGTGATATGGGTAGGTTATGCTTGGCAACAAACTTGGATGATATGAAGGAATGTGATGCTCCAGAATCAAATAAGATGGTGGCTGCGTTGGAGTTGGCAAGGAACATGCCAATTACGGCGTCCTCAGCCTGTTGTGCTTCCTTAGCAGAGACATGGTTCACGTTGCCGCGAGCATAGTTCTGCTGCCCCCGGTTTCCTTGATTGTCCCCTCCGTTCGGTCGCGGGTTCTGCTTGGGCACGTTGCCTTGCTGTCCAGGGCCTCTCCTTGGGCACTGGTTCGCGAAGTGTCCTATTTCCCCGCATGCAAAGCATGCCCTGTTGCCTACGGCAGCAGGTACGTTGGGTCGGGGGTTTTGAACAGGAGCGCCCATATTAGGTCAGGGCACAGGAGGCATGGGCACACGAGGCGCTGGTGCAACGGGTTGTTGCTGTGGTGACTGACTAGGGCGGTATGCAGGAGTGGTCGATCCATACTGCGGTGCGGCCGGGGGTATGTACCGAGGTCGTACGTTGCTCACTTGAGGCTGGTATGGCATCTTCCTCTTGCACTCTCGCTCGATCTCTCGGATCTTGCTTTCAACCAGCTTCTGAAAGCTTGCGTAGTCATTGTTGAGGAGTTGAACCTGGATCTCATTGTTCAACCCTCTCATGAACAGGTATTGCTTCCTCTGGTCTGAGTTGACATCTTTGGGGGCATACCGGGACAGTTGTGTGAACTTGTTGAGACACTCATTCACACTTCTCTGTCCTTGGCGGAGACCTTCAAACTCCTGTCTCTTGAGCATCATTACACCGGTAGGGATGTAATGAGAGCGAAAACTTTCCTTGAACTCAGTCCAAGTGATCGCTTCCGGGTCGACATGCGCGTTGCTTAGGGCATCCCACCAGTCAGCGGCGGCTCCCGTAAGTTGGTGCGACGCAAAGAGTACCTTCTCTCGGTCATTGCACTGCACTATGGCAAGCTTCTTCTCCATGGATTTCAACCAATCGTCGGCCTCCATGGGGTCGTTAGCTTGAGCAAAGGTGGGTGGTCGAGTCCTCATGAACTCCCCCAACCTGTTATGAGCCAGTGGTGGTGGTGGCGGTGGTGCCGGAACGGGGTTGTTGTTGTTGGCCTGCAACTGACCCAAAGTTTGGATCATGGTTTGCATGAGTTGATTCTGCATGGCCATCAACCGTTCCAGGTGGTTTTTGCCAGCTCTGGGGTTAACAGGAACTTCCTCGTGACCATCCTCTTGGTTGTCACGGACGTTCCTTCGGCCGGCATTTCCTCTCACCATCTGTGGGAGAGAACGAAATAGAATATAAGGTTAGAAGGTTAGGTAGATTCCCTCAACTATATGCATCAAGGTGAGTTGGACTATATATATTAGCCCATAGGAGGATGTGAACAAATGCCGAAACATTTCACACCTCCTTCGACTTACGTCTGGATATGGACAACGTTTTGAGACGTCCCACAACTCACACTAAGCACACAATCACAAATAATCATCACAAGGGCTCACACAACTCCTATTCAAGGGTGGTTTCCTATGTCAAGGTAGTTTCAAGGCCAATCTAAGCATCCTAGGGTGCTTCCTTTAGTCAGCGTGGCTTAACTACCAATCTGTGTCTGATACTAATCTGTGATTGTATCTAGGTGTGTAACCTACCCCTATCTGTGGCTTTTGATACCAATCTGTGTTTCCTATTTAGGCGTGTAACCCATTGTCAACCGTGGCTCTGATACCAATCTGTAACGCCCTCAATTCTATAGAAAACCACGGAACCGAGAACTGATGCATATGTGTGCCCAGGATGTTTATCACACATACACATATGTTCCACAAACTGAATTCAGAATATATATTACCACGAATAACAGAGTTTATTACAATGTCTCATGAGTCTTGGACTCATGCTCACAGAGGAAGTCTTATTTCTATGCAGGGGAAGTCTTCTAACTAATGCGGAAGCGATTTAACTAGCGGAAGCAATTCTAGGCAGCAATGGCTCCATCTCTACTCCATTCCCACAGGCAAGGTTGAGAACAGATCACACACCTAATGCTCCATTTGGTCATCATAGTAGTCTTCTCCTGCTGCTGATGATGAAATAATAATGCAAGTTTGAGTACAGTAATGTACTCAGCAAGTGCGGGAAAATATGATATGAAGCTCATAGCAAGGTAAGTATAAAAAGGCTGATTTGTAGAAAAGTAAAGTTATTTATCAAAAGCACGATAAAATATCGACTTATCTTTAAGTGAATGTAATCCCAACATGTATTAAAATACCAATCATATCTCCGTTATGCTCATTACTTTCCATGTCACAATCAATCAACCTCATTACCTCCTCGTATTCGCTACCATCTCACGAATACCATCCTGTATTCGCGACCATTTCACCTCATAAAACAACTTCGTCTCCCACCGAGACCAACCTTGTTGCCACGACTCAACAGTCATGCAACCCATCTTATTACCCGGACTCAACAGTCCCAAAACGAAACCGTAACCAAACCATCCAAAACCATAACCAATAACCATCCCAATAACCACATCCAATGACCATCCCAATAATGACCCCAACTAATCATGGCAGTTGGCCAGGCGCTCGTGACCGTAAGCTCGGCTATCATGATAGTTTTAAGAACTCTGCAGAGTTTGCACCTCTTTACCCACAAGTTTGTGATTTCGTCACCCGTCGACGACTGCAGAACCTCCATTATACCAGTACACAACCGTCGGTGTATGGCCAAGAGATCACAAAATAGCCTTTACAAAGGAGCTACTAGATGTATGGACTCATTAAGGTTTCACTGGCAGGCTAGAATCTCCAATTCTCCCGCCCACGGGCCCCCTCTTGTGCCATGCAGTTCCCAGGGCAGTCCTCACTCGACTCCCATTCCCCGTGCCTTCCACAGTCCATAACACTCTAGCAACTTACCTAATTACTCAGCTAAGCCGCACCCATACTTGGCCTTGTGGTGGCACTGTTATCCTAGCATGTGTGTGGGGACCACCCCGTGGTTCACCCACTCCAGGATCTCATAGGGTGGTGCCATGCACCCAACAGCACACACGAAAAGAATAAAGAACAACATACAACTTTTATTTGACATAAAGAAGCGGAAGTCTTTTACAAAATATAACTATACAGCGGAAGTAATGTACATATACGGCCTCTCATCCTAGCTATGCAAAAGTGCAGCCGTCCAGCCCGGGGACGCTACACACTAGCAGCAAGTAACCGGAGATCACGGCGGCGTGCAGGGCTCCAACTCGGCCGTGTACCCCGACGGGGGCATCGCCTCGTCCTCGGAACCTTCCTCATAACTCTCACCTGCACACAGCTCAAAATATTGGAACCGTGAGCACGATGGCTCAGCAAGTCTTAACCGTCAACCCTAGGCATGGAACTCTACGTGCAAGGATATGTAAGATGGGAAAAGGCATTTGCGACAAAGACACGCCTATAAGTTGATCCTTACTTTCAGTTTTATAGCAGCAGATTCATGTGCCTTAGGAAGCCCTCACATCGGAAGTCCACAATCAAACAAGAAACGCTTTCCTCCGATGTGGTGATGCCCAAAGTGGAATATAAACTTAATTAGCTCTATAGATACAGCAATCAAGGTATTCAAGACATTAAGAGTTCAACACAGCATTTTCAGTTGGTTTATTTCACTTCTTACTACGTCACAGCGCAGTGAACAAGCGGGTACTCAAATAACCGCGTGGGACGGTGATTGCAATCAAGACACACCCGGATAACACGTCGCATACACCCACTTTCAGAAGCGTGATTCCACACCCCTTCCTATTCCGTTGTATGCAACAACCTTTCAAAGGCAACCCAAATGTGGAACCAGTCCATCCGTAACGGGCAGGAGGTCCCCACGTGGAGTGTGACTGTTCCCACTGGCAGATTTACACCTTGCTACCCTCAACCCATTCCTATTTACGGTTGGGTAAGCCTCGACACCCAGGTTAACCAATTACATCGGTTTCCTGGTTCCCATATGCCAGTATGCATCCGGTACTGCTCGATACTTGTCCAGCAGGGCCGCACTCGGACGGTCCTCAACCGACACCAACAGGGCTACACGTGAGACCTCTGCTCACTGCATCCTACCCCCCTGCTGGGTCTCATTTTTATAACTCAAGCCATTATCTACCTCTTTTCTTTCCGGGTGATAAGTACTATCTCGCGAGTAGCTTCCAACAACTCGACTTCTACCGAGATCCTATACATTAGCATGGCATTCTCTACTCGTTGAGTTTGTAAACTACCCAACCCCCCCCCATAGGATTTAAAGAGGCTATGCAAGTGGGGTTTCAATCACCCTAACTCTAATGCAACCATTCAACCTGGACATAAGTGATACAAATGAAAAACTTTATAAAAGGTACTTAAGTGCAAACTGGGGCTTGCCTGGTTGCGAGTTAAAGGGGAAGTCAGCTTCTGGTGGGAGGACGTCCAACGGCTCCGGTGCGTCCTCAACTTCGGTCACTATTATGAAATGTAATAAAATACATGTATAAGTATTAAGGATTTATAAGAATTGAACTACTATTCATAGGTATTGCTATTTTGGATCCTTAATTGACTTTGGGATTTTTACAGTGGATACTAGACTCTCTAAGGATGATTTGAGCCTAATTTGGAGATATGTCATTGCACAATGTAGTCTTTAAAATTCCTACAAGTACAATGCTTCTCTGAATTTTTGAGCCCAATTCAGGAGCTTTGACATAGCTAGAAATGGAAGATCTGATTATGGTAAGTCTCCATGGTTCTAACAAAATTTGTTTCACCATTTTTGGAGCTACCATAAGAGAGATATGAATTTTTGAAGTTGGACAGGAGTTCTGAAAAGTTTCTGTTTAAATTTGAATTTCCAAATAAATGCTGAACTTTGGAAGGTAATTGGACCTAGCAAATGAACTCCAATGAAGCTCAAATTTTTACTGGAGATCAGTAATGTCATGAGGAACTTCCTGGCCAAATTTGAAGAAATTCCATAACAGAGATATCCTGGACTAAATTCCCAAAAATTTAACTTTGATGAATCTTGGAGAAATATCCAGAGATCTTCAGATCAATTTCTTTGCATTTATGCAAAGTACTGACTGAGGGAAATCCAACAAAATTTGTTTCACAAATTTTGTACATCCCTACAGAAGGTTATGGAGGTATGAAGGTTGAACCATTTTTCTGGAAATCAATTCTATGATTTTTAGTTAATTTATTTAATCCTGAGATAACCTACTGATTAAACCATCTAAATAAGCTCCAAAAATCCTAAAATTTTTACTGGAGGTCAGGCACTCTGAACAGGACTAGCTGCCCAAATTTGGTAATATTTCATAAATAATTGCTCCTGTAATAAATCCCTAAAGGATTTCCTAAAAACAATTCTACAGAAATTCCTGGGCATTTTCGTAGCATGCAATTTGTTTCTGTGTGAGGTACTCCTCCTAAGGACTCAAACAAAATTGGTCTCACCCTTTTTGGAGTTGTCTACACAAAGTTATGAATTTTTCAAACTGTGATAGCTCTCTGTTTAAAACCTACACTGAGACTTAACAGGGGGGGTCCACTCGTCAGATCCTTCTTCAACCTCCCGCCAGAGACGCGCGTGCACACCAGCTCAAATCGTGGCATGGCTCGTTCTCCCTCATTTCTCCACCAAATTAGCTCCGGTTTCACCCTACATGCTCCTGGGAACATGGCGCAGCTGCCGGGCAAGGTTTCCACGCATGAAAACGGCCGAAAACAGGTCGGCACCGGTGGGGCGGCTCGGGAGCTCGGAATCAACGCGTTCTGGCGCATCCGAAGTTTATCTCGGCGAGCTACCTTGCCCTAAAGCATCAACAATGATCGGGGAACATGGAACATGTGCTAAACCTTGCAGCAAACGGCCGGAAAATAGGGTTCGTCGGAGGACCGACCCGTTTTTGCCGCCGCCAGCGATTTCTCGTCGCCCGGGGCCTGTGGTGGACGGTTTGATGCGTGCTTTGGCGTGGGTGGGCGCTAGGGTCACTAGTTTCTGTGGCTTGAATTGTAGAACTGATGATCAACCACGTTGGACGAATTTCCAGTTTTGGTGTGGGTCGGTTCTTCACGTGTACCGGCGCCAAAACTCAAATTCCGGCGAGACAGCGACAGGGAAGGGCAAGGGGACTGCGGTAACATGATCTACACACTATGGCACACCTTAGGGAGGTGCTGGACGTGCGGGCGAGGCGTTGGAGCGGCTGAAAGATGAGGAGCAGTTCCCATGGCGGCTTCAGTCCGAGTTGTGGAGGAAAACTGCATGGCAGTGACCGGAGGGAGACCGGAGAAGAGCTGGAAACGTGTTGTGGACGTATAGGACTCGCCGGCGCACCTCCTGGGCGGTTCAGCTGGTTGCCACCGCGGCTGGAGGTTGATGGGCGCTGCAGAGCAGAGACAGCGCCGGTCTCTGTTTTCGGGTGAGCGCGTGAGAAGATTTCCTGTGCTGTGGGTTTGCTCGTGTGAGGTAGAGAAGAAGCATTTGATTTGTGCAGCCCGATCTCTAGCAATCACCTGAGAACAACGGAGTGAACTTCCTCGGAGGAAAAACACACAAGCAGCTCGGTGGACTGCATGCCTCTCGGTGTCAAGCGCACAGCAGGAAAATTCCAGTGTTACCTCTGTTCCACTGACCTGCGGGTCCCGCCAAAGTCCCCTCTCCAAACAACAGTGGCTCCACCATTTGAATTTAAAATTCCCAGCCATTCCCACAGACTGAATTTGATTTCGGTGAGTTAACCTTCAGTTAGGTTCGAAACTTTAAATTCGGAACTCTTGGTTCAGTTTCCGTGCGAGGGGAAAATAACACCCGGGGTTGCTATTTTTGTGAGCAAAAGATCACGTCGGGAGCTACTCAATTTCACGAGAAGGTCGCCAGCTCGATGTAAGAAGATGGAGGTGGCTGCCCGAGGTGGCGCTCGGAGGAGGCTCGGGTGGTGTTCGACACCGAACAGAGGAAGTCTTCGGGAGCAAGTTAAAGCAGCCCAATGACATGTGGGGTCTACCCCCTTTACTCCTCTTCTTATTCTCCCAACGTTTCCAAAAGGTCTTCATTCATGTAAATCCCCTCAATCTGATATTTCGGGAGTTTACACGTGGGCCAAAATTTGACTCAACCAAATCCAGTGTGAAGTTCACTTTCAAATTTGAATTCAGCTCACATTTGGAAATGATCATGTTTAACTTCTTTTAGCCCACTCTGAAATCAGAATGTGGCCACCCTGACTTTCCTCGCATTCAAAGATTTGAGGATACATGTGTGCTCCAAATTTTTGGCAGCAACTTGAGGGGAACAATTAAGTTCAAATCTAAATTTAAACTCCCCCTTACATGTGAGAACTTTACACATGGTGTTTAATCCAACCTTGGCTAAACACCTTCAAATGAATGTCAGAGCTCGTTTGGTGGGACACCCATGTGCATCATCACGTGTACAAATTTTTTTTGTAAGTCCAGTTTTCATGCATTCCAACACAAATAGAGATCAACATTCACTTTATTGACTTTGCATTTTTGGGACTTTTACAATGTGCATGCATGAACCGGTCCTTAGATCTACGGCAAGTAAACCACCATCTCATGCTACCTCATTCGCAAACCTAGTCTTGCCTAGATCCCCCTCCGATCCATGTCCATTATTAACATCAGTTTCTCATTATCATTACGAGTGCAGTTAGCTAGACACATCTATCTCGCTTCCCAATCCCATGGACTCAGCGAAGCATAAAAGTAAAAACCATACCCGACTCATAAACATCCCTGGCGACAAGGGTGGTTTAACCAAAACTAGTAAACTCCTATAAAAGGGTTTCCCATCATGTTTGACTCAGCACACACACCTTTTCACAAAACAAAACAGTTTTACCCAAAACATAGGATCAATATGGTCAAGGAGCACTTGCCTTGTTCTTGCGGTTCTGGTGGCTCTTGGATCTCGAAACCTTGTTGTTGCAGCTCGTCGTAGACAGCTCCCTGAGCTTGTCCTTCTATACAGGATCACGCACATACAAGATTCATAACAATCAATACCATGCACAAACTTTAAACTAGATGCGATGATGCATATGCATGTTATCCTATAATGCAGTTTTATTAGATCGGATTGTACGTGTTCTTGCATGGCTTTATGATGAACAGGGGTGTTCGGATCAGATGTGGACGTGACGATGACCTTGCCTTTAGATCAACCCGATCAACAAGTGATCTGTCCACGAGAAAGCTTCTGCTCGAAAGGAATTGAAGAACAGATGCAAAGAAAACACAACAATGTCGTAAGGTGGTATTGGAGACCTACCTTACGCTCTTCTCGGTCTCAGGTCCTTCTCCGATCGTTGGGCTCTCTTCCGGCGATCTTCCTTGCTGAACTCCGGCGATGGCTTTCTCGGCGAGTTGAGGCTAGGGCTCTTAAGTCGTCGGCTTAGGAGTTAGAAAAGAAGTTCATGGTTTCGGCCAGAGGTTCTGGGTTCTATTTATAATCGGGAAGCGAAGAGTACTAATCTGATTGGACTTCGAATAAGAGTCCTATTCTGATCGTCGTTGAATCCTAACATCTTATCTTTAATTGATTTGGTGCTGTAACATTGTGGAATTCAGGTCGGTTTCTTCTCCGTACCAATATTTCTATGCGTACAGAATCCAAAACCGATCCAGAACTTGTTACCTCCTCGGTGATGAGCTCCGGAAGCTCCACGTGTCCACTGGGCCTGGTCTCTCCCTTTCTGCAGAGATAAGCTCCGGTTGTGCCGCGTGTCAAGCGAGTGAGACCTCCCTTCTTCTTCGGAGGTGAGCTCCGCGTGCGCCACGTATCCTGGCGGTCGGGACCTCCTCTCTATTCAGAGGTGGCTCCGTGCACGCCACGTGCTAGTGTCGGACCTTCCCTCTCTCCAGAGGTGGCTCCAGCGCCAGACTTCCTTTCTTCTCAGAGACGAGCTCCGAGGTTAACACGTGTCCAACAGTGACGGACCTATTGGAGATAAGCTCCGGTGGCGACATGTGTTCAATAGAACCGGACCTCTCGGAGGTGAGCTCCGAGATCGACACGTATCCCGCGTGACTGGTCCTCTGATTCCCGCGGTGACAGGCTCCGAAGGTGACATGTGTCCTGTGGAAATGCCTTTGCTTCTTCCGCAGAGGCTAGCTCCGGGGCAACACGTGTCCCACAGGGTCGGACCTCTCCCCCTTTGTGGAGATGAGCCCCCGAGCCTGCCACGTAGCTAGTTTAGCGGCGAACCTCTTCCCACTTTGCAGGAATGAGTTCCGAACACGCCACGTGTCAACGGGTCGCGGAAGTTATCTTCGGCGCTCTCTGTGAACTGGATTCGGCTCTTATTGGCTATCCTTTTGATATTTTTTTTCTGTGTTCCTACTTTTGTTAAAATGTTTTCTCTTCATAAAACATGAATACATGCTGACACCAGAAATGAGGGTGTCACAGGTATACACAAAATGAAGGAGATGACTTCTTTGATATTCACCTATTGTCAGGATGAAAACAATTTGGGTACTTTTATTGTTGGCTGCCTCACACGGTCTTCTAATCCATCAAATGGATGTGAAGACAGCTTTCCTTAATGGAGAGTTGACTGAGGAGATCTATATGGATCCGCCAAAAGGATTTGTAATATCCAGTCAAGAAAATAAGGTTTGTAAGTTAAAAAAGTCTCTATATGGTTTCAACCAAGCACCAAAGTAGTGGCGTTGAGAAATTTGATAGTACCATGACAGAAGCAGGCTTTGTTGTCAAGGAGGGTGACAAATGTATATATTATCGATATGGTGGGGAAAGAGAAGTGATCATGTGCTTGTATGTGGATGACATATTAATTTTTGTAACTGATATTGATGTTATAAATGAGGTGAATTTTTTTCCGTTCCAAAATTTTGATATGAAAGATCTTGTAGAGGCTGACGTAATCTTAAACGTCAAGCTGATAATAAATGAGAATGAGATTACTCTTTTTTAATCCCATTATGTTGAGAAAGTCTTGAGCCACTTTAGCTATTTGGACAGCAAGCCTTTACCAACTCCATATGATACTAGTATAATTCTTCGGAAGAATAAAAGACTAGGAAGAGATCAACTGAGATACTATCATATGATCGGTTCACTCATGTACCTAGCTGGTGCTACCCGACCTGACATTTCCTTTGCGGTTGGAAAATTGAGCCGGTTTACTGCTAACCAAGGAGATGATCATTAGCTCACACTTGAGCGAGTTATGCGCTCCTTGTGTGGTACAATGAGTTATGGACTCCACTATACAAGAGACCTCAGAGTATTGTAGGGTTTTAGTGACTCCACTATACATGAGATAAAGGCAACAAGCGGTCAATTATGGAAGACAAACTTATAGCATTAGATACAACCTCTGTAGAGACAGAATGACTGAGAGAACTCTCGATGGATTTGTGTAAAATTCCACAGAATTTCAACATGAGTAGTTCATATTTGAAGTTTAGAGTAGGAAATTCCAAGTAGAAAAGTGTGAATTGGAAATTCATTAAAATTCAGCTTGGAGGAGGGGTTACTCAAATTTAAATCTGATCTTTACTTGCAATGGAGTTAAATGCGTGTCTCAACTTTCTTAATTTTCAAATTTTAGCTCACCATTGGATTCCTCATATTCAGTTTAGTGGTAATGCAAATTTTTACCATTTTTGAAGTCAGTTTACTATTTTAAACTGAATTTACAAAGTGGATAAGGGGGAGGTGGGACCTACATGTCAGTGTGGGTGTGCTGAGTTTTCTTCCCTCCTCCCATGCACGTGACACCGCGGCTCGTCAGCACTCTTACCCAGCGGTGAAGCACACACTCAGGCACCTCAGTGGAAAAACGAGTTTAATGCGACCTCATCTCCACGGCTACACATACACCTCCCCGTGGAACCGACTGAGCTCATCGTTCTTTGCTTTTTTGGCTGCCAAACTCATCCCACCACCGCCACTTTGGACCCCCATCGCCCCGGCGATCCAGCGGTTCTCTTGCCGCACTTTTCAAAGCAAAAAGGTGTCCCATCATGTGCTGGTGCTCACGGTGAAAGCAGTTTATCGTTTGCTTCATTGTGCGCCGAGTAATTCTAGTTTTTCCCTCGGTGTGTTTGTTTGAACCAAGTGGGTTTCAAGGTGAAATTCACTTCACATGATCCTTTAACGATCGTGTGCATCTGAGGACATCATCTAGACATCCATAGGGAGATGTAGGAAGAAGTAGATCAAGTTTTGCCCAAGAAACCGAGGAGTTCGCCGCGTTTTTCCTCCGGCAGCGAAAACCTTTCGGTTCACCGGTGAACTCTAGGTTCCGGCCGTTTTCATCGGCTTCTTGGTTCATATTCGTGTTCCACATGATCTGGCGATGCTGTAGGAGCAAAACCCGATCAAAAAGAGGCCTTCCCGAGCTAGAATGCCATCGTCGGTGTGCTTTGAGCCGCTGTCGCCGTGGTCAGCCATGTTCAGGCCATCGCCGGTGTGGGCTAAGGTCACCAGCGTGTTCAGCGTGCAAAGTTAGGCACTGGCAGCGAGCTTGGAGTATCCGGATGGCCGGGAACGCCTCAGCGGCGAGCTCGCCATCGTGCGCTGCCGCGAAGGGGTCAGGTGTCGGGAGGTAGAAGACGACCCGGCTGGTCCCACGTGTCAGCTCCGGAGCTTGCCTCAACAGGGAGGCCAGGTCCGGAGCCGAAGGACATGTGGCGGTACCGGACCCCACCTCAGCGGGGAGTCCAGGTCCGGAGCCGAAGGACACATGGCAGTACCGGACGTCACCTCAACGGGGAGGCCAGGTCCAGAGCCGAAGGACATGTGGCAGCATCGGACCACATGTGACGCCCGGTCCCGTGAAAACAGAACCTAGCTAATGCATATGTGTGCCCAGGATGTTTATCACGCATACACATGTAATCCACAAACTGAATTCAGAATATAACCACGAATAATAGGGTTTAAGTACTTTATTACATCAATCTCTAACTTTTTCTTGCAGTGGAAGTCTCTAACTTATTCTAGAGGCGTAAGTCTCTAAACGATAGCGGAAGCAAACTAAACACGGCAGCGGCTCCATCTCCAACTCCACAGGTGTAAAGGTCCCAAAATTTTGAATACAAAGGAACTGAAGTGGGAACACCCTTTGGTTCAAGTTTGTAAAAATTGGGACTTATTTAAATTTTTCCACATGTGATGACACACATGAGTGTCCCACCACTCTAGGCTATGATCAAGAGGGTGTTTGTGGGACAAAGTTAAGTAAAACTCATGTGTAAGCTCTCATATGCTAGGTTGAAGGAAATTCAGAGTGGGAACTCAAATTATTCAATTCAAATTACAAATGAGGGCAACAAATAGGAAGGCAAACTGTTGTGCACCAAAAACCTCATTTGCAGCAGCCAAAACCAAAATCAGATTTCATAATTGGATTCCTTAGGTCTAAATAAGTGGGTAGACAAAGTTCATGAATTCTTGAAATGATTTGCTACCCATTTGTTAAATGGACTTTAAATTGCATAGGAATTCAAATTCAAATGTGAAATTGGATGAAACTTGTCCAAACCTTCAAATTCAGACTGGGTTCAAATTTTTCCACTATTGAAGGGAGTCATTCTCCAATTTTGAGAAAAATTGAGGAGGTAAGGGGGGACAGTGGGGCCCACATGTCATTGGGCAAAAAGTGTAACTTACCCCCTAAGTCACCTCTGTCCGTGTACACTGAGCAACCGGGTCCTCGGTTCAGAAACGAATCCATCGGACTCCTCTCCGGCGCACCACCGCATGCAGCCCCGAAGCCACGCCTCGTTTCCTCTTCGCGCTGGCGACTAGCTTTTCTGTTCCTCTCTCGCTCGGTGCTATCCACTCGACCACAGCCGAGCCGACCGGGTGCTGGTTCCCTCGCTCGCAACCCGCCCGAAGCAACCGGGCCGAGTGAGCTCCGGGCGACACCGAGGGGTGATCGGGACACCTCATCAGCATCTGGAGCTTCTCCGTGGCTTGCTCAACGTGATCAGCAGCTTCCAACGTAGCTCTCGTTGCTCACAAACCGGACACCGATGCCTTCTCCCTCCCACACAGAACAGAGCCCCCCCCCCCTCCGGCGCCGCCATTTTGGTTTTCTTCGGGAGACGGCCAAACTTGGGCCAATGAGCTCCCCGAGCTGCACCACAGCGCTGAGGGGTCATCCCCTACCTTCTCCACTCGCCACCGGGACAACCGAACCGCTCTGCACTGAGAACGCAGCTTTTCGCGCGGCAACCTAACACAAGCCGGCAATCGGTCTCCCGTGGACAGCTCCACAGAGAGCTTCTCGTGCCCGAGCAAGAACACTTTTGGATGCGCTGTTCCTCGATGATGCTCACCTACGAAGCACAGGCCATGACGTGGACGACAGAGCACGAATTCGAGAAAAGATCTCCGGCGGCCATAAACCGAACTTCCAGTAAGAAACTCTCAAATTCGATCTCAATCTTCACTCTTAGTTCCCCAAATCTTGCACAAAGGGCTGAAACTAGTCGGCGAACAATTGTTCTTCACAACCCTAGCTTAGAAACGCATGTAGACCGCCCAATTTCCGAATTTTCCAAGCTCAAACCTGGAAGGCGTCTCGGGTGCACGGTGAAGAACCATTTGCCGCTGTTGCCAAGCAATTCCAAGGCTATGTCGAGCTTCCCTAGCATCCAAGGATGCTGTAAAGCCAATTCCTTGCAAGTTTGGCAGGCTAGGATCACCTGTCGACGGCGCCGGACTTCTCCCGAGGTGGCCGCACGACGTCGGCACATTTCCGACGGTCTACCGCCTACGCCGACCCCTCCAATCGATTTCCCGTCACTGTAAACCTACAGGCGGCGACTTTCCGGTCGGATGGTAGCCGGGAACGCTCCTCCGGTGAGGCACCGCCTCAGTCCGGCGAGGGGGCGGCGGCGCGCGTGAGAGCGCGGCGGGGGGAAGAAGAAGGGGCCGGGCCCAGCCGTCAGTGACTGCGGTTTAAAAATTTGATCTTCTGTGGCTGAGGATCCACTGTGGCTGTGCGCTGGAACCGTGTAGCCCCGTGTGTTCTCTGTTTTCAGTGGCGGAGATTTAAAACGAAGGCCCAAGTCATTTTCAATAGGAAAACAATTCCAGTTTCTGCTTCATCTTGGGAAATTCATAACTTTGTGTAGGAAGCTCCAAATTTAGTGATTCAAATTGGGTTGTATTCAGGATGAAAAACCCTCTCCAAATATGCAACCCAATTTGCATAAAAATCAATAGAAAATTCTGGAAAATTCTTTTGAGTTTTCTGTAAATGAATTATTGAGGGAGTTTGACTTATCCAAAAATCCTCAAATTTTGCCAGAATATTCTTTAGGATATTATTGAACTTTCAGCAAAGTTTCAGCTCAATTGAAGTTGATTTGGGTAGGAATTTCTAGAGTACAATCTGCTGTACTAAAAATTATCCAGAAACTTTTCCAGAAAATGTTTTCCTTTGAAAAATCAGTTCTGGGAAATCCTTAGTTCCAAAAATCATAGGAAAATTCCGACATGCTCTATGAGTCATACTGGAGATGGTAGTTCACTTTATTGGGCATGAAAATGCACCCTACTTCAGAATTAGATCCTTGTAGCATAATTGCTTATAGAACTATTCTGGAGGAACTACTCACTGAAAAATCCTTAATTTTGGTCCAGAACACTTTCAGGTGACCAGGAACTCACCTGTAAAGTTTCAGCTAAAATTGAACTTTAGATCTACCTGTTCTTGTTCTCCATGCTTATGTATATGAGCAGCACATAGAGAATTATAGTGGGAATTATGGAACACACAATTTCCACTCACATTAGATGCAATTTGGCAAGCTAAGTCTCTGTGTAATGTATGACTTCAGGTAAAAGTTTTGAAGTCATTGGAGATCAGGACCTTTAGTTCCTTTCGACCCATTTCAACTCATGTCATCTGTCCATTAGGAACCATAGAACATGTTAATGGAGCTCCTTATGGACAGATAGCTTTTCTTCTAATTCCTCTGCACAACAGGGACAATAACTTCATTTTTAGTACTCCTGCACAGTTCCCTGTTGTTAACGAGTCGAGTCTTTTAATTCCTTAAATTGCATTATAAGAACATATGCATATACATATCAATAGGACTTACGACGGAGGCAATCCATGGAGAAGTTCGTCGGAGTGATTCCTTTGAAGTGGATCAGTTGATCAAGACTCAAGGGAGATGAATGTGGCCTAGAGGGGGGGTGAATAGGCCTTTAAAAGATTCCTGCACACTTAATAGAGTTATCAGAAACTTGATTGACCGGACTAGTCCGGTTGTGTGGGCGGACTAGTCCGGTGTGCTGAATTATGTGAGTTAATTAAGTGTGTTTCAGAAATTGAATCTTTCAGCAGCGGAATGAGAACAACAGTTTTTATAAATTAAGTTTATTGTATAAATGCACGTGCAAACTTATAAGAAACTCAAATGATGATTAGCAAAATAGTGATCTAATGTATCAAAATGTAAAGTAAATGAGAGACAAAAGACACGAATTTTTACCGAGGTTCGATCTCACCAAGAGATCTACGTCCTTGTTGAGGAAGCTCACACAGAGCCGGGTTCCTAACCCTTTCCCTCTTCAAGTCACCACAAAGGCCGACTTGACTCCACTATCACGGGCAATCACCGAGTTTGTGGGGCTACCTCACAAGTTGAGGGCTCCCACGAGAATTACAATAAAAACGTGATCAAATACACTCGAAAATAGTACAATGCAGAATATGAGTGTAGAAAGATCAAACCCCAAGAGCTCACAACGAAAGAACGACGATCTCCCAATCCCGAATCCAAGTGTTCAATTGATTTTGATCTTTTTGCACTTTAGATGTGTGGGGAGATGTGTTTTGGGCTCTTGGGACAAGGTGGCGGCGCTAGGGTTTGTGTTTGCTGCAGTATTAGTCGTGTATCATTGTTGGGAGGCCGTGGATCACCCATTTATATGGTTTCCAAAAGGTTGCCGTTGTAAAACCTAATACCGGACTAGTCCGGTATATGATCGGACTTGTCCGGTCTACTTCCAGTGGGTTAACCGGACTAGTCCGGTCTAAAACCGGACTTGTCCGGTGCTATGTGAAGTGGGGCTCCAGAAAGTTCAGCGGACTAGTCCTGTCGCATGGATGGACTAGTCCGCAGTCTTCTAAAGAGGACAACAGAGACATGAGCGGACTAGTCCGGTATAAAACCGGACTTGTCCGGTTGCATTCCAGTAAGCTGACCGGACTAGTCGTGTCCATGGACGGACTAGTCCGGTGTCCAGTGGATTTTAGTTGATTATTAGCCTCTTACCCTTACGAAAAGTTATGAGCTCTTGGGATGTGTCTCTCACACACACCCTATACATTTACATCTAATTTGCTCTTCTAAATTCCACTAAAGTCTTCCTTTTCGGGCAGCACTTTATTTTTCACCTTTTTGTGTGCACCGAGCTAGTTCACTTAGTTTGTCCTGCAATCATTTCATTAGGATCTCATATGCTTGTCATCAATTAGCCAAAACCCACAAGGGATATCCTAGATGCACTTACAATCTCCCCCTTTTTGGTGATTGATGACAACTATTTGAGATATCACAATTGAGAATAAAAAGTTGATTTTCATAAGGTGTGCACATATGAGAATAATAAAGAATTCACAAAAAGCTTCTCACATATGCACACACCTTATGGTGGGGTGCCTAACAGGTGTGTGATAAACAAAATGTGATAAATTAAAGACAAACAATAGTGAACATATAAGTAGGCATTAGAGCATAGTGCATCACACATAAGAAAAGAAATAGTGCATTACAAGATTTTAAAATAGGTACATGTCCTTGATCACAAAAGAGCTTAATAACTAATACTAGATAGTTCGAGTCCAAATCTAATCTCAATCTCTGCCCCTTTGGAATCAAGGCACCAAAAAAGGAAAAATTGAGGGGAACCACTCATCGCTGCCTCCTCCTTCAGTCTCAGTCTGATCTTCATCTTCACCAACTTCGGCATCCACGGGAGAAGGATCTTCCTCTGAGTCCTCGGAGGCGGGCGGTGATCCAACGGGCTCAATCTCAAGCTTTGCACAGATAGACTTGATATTGGCATTGACATACTGTTGATATTTCTTCCTTGCAAGCTTTTCCTTGCGCTGCCTGTCTTCGATCTTGCGGCAGCAGGCAAAGATGGAGGAGAGCACCTTGAGAATGCCACTGGATGATTCTTGGGCAGGTTGAGACCCAGGAGGAGCAGCTGCAGATCTAGTGACATCATGAGCTTGCTTTGATCTCCTCTCCACTGGTGGAGAGGACGGGGTAGTTGGAGCCGGGGGGAGAGTGTACTCGGTGGGTTTTTGCGGCTTCAACCCCGCATGCTTGACATCCTTGACGAACTCGAGTCCCGTCACTTTCTCAATCATGTACATGATATACAGTGCATATCCACAGGACCTATTGGGGGTGATTGAGATGTTCACGATGTCGTTGTAGATATACTCAAAAACATTGAATGGTCTCCTTCCACTAATGACCTTCATGAGAGTCCTCAAGGTCCTTTGTATAGTTCCCTCATCTCCATCCTTCGGAGCTATAGTCTTTCTCAAGACCCTATTGAGGACCACAAAGAAGGGCTTCAGATATTTGATGGTGGGAGGAACATATGGCATCCTTGTGTCATAGAGAAACTCAAGCTCTTCCTTCTCCAGGGGTTTCAGATTATGGATGACCAGTTCATGATCCAAAGTGTGTTGGAGGTGAAGAATCCTAGCAAATTCATCATAAGTGACACTATACTTTGAACCATGAGTCATCCAAGTAAGATTGTCTCCATCACCACGAGCAAAGTAGAGAGTGGAGTAAAACTGGGTAATGACTTCATTGTTCCAGTCATACTCAAAGGATAGCAGGTCCGTCAGACCGTGCCTCTCTAAGGCCTCCACCATCTCACGAAAGGCAGGATACCTCTTCGACTTCAGGTATCCAACATTTATCCATTGACTCTCTACTACAGGATTCTTCATCTTCATGTACACATGCTCGTAGTAGTATGCATGGAAGTTGCTCCAGAACCTTGGATCAGAACATTGTTTAGGTCGGTCATACACTTCAATCTTCCTGAAGTTATCAGCTAGCTCACCCCCTTTTCCAGTGAAATCCTCACTTGAAGGCTGCCTGTTGCGGTGAATAGGGTTTTTCATCTTCAAGGGCCCAAGGGGACCACTAGCAAGTCTCTTCCCTTTATTGAGAACCCTTTTTGGCCCTGACGAGCCCTCAGCAGCATCTTTCCTTTGAGGCCTTTTGACAATGACTTTCCTCTTCTTAGGTAGGTTGTCGTCGGAGGGTGGAGAGTGAGCATTGACATCATGTCTCTTCTTCATAACTCTCTCCTTGGCCCTCCTCACTTTCTCGCATTGAACGTCTTCATCAATGTGAAAAGAGCTGTCATCCGAGCCTGAAGACATTGTGCCTGATAAGGAGTTCACGGATTAGATAAGAATGAATCAAGGATTCAAGGTAATGTAGGGATTCAGATGACAGGGACCGGACTTGTCCGGTTTCAGAGTGCGGACTTGTCCGGTGGACCGGACTTGTCCGCATCTGAGCGCCGGACTGGTCCGGCCTAGCATAAGAACCCTAATGTTTCATTTGAATCAAATCTCCTATCTAAGGACACAAGGGCAGGAAAGTGGTAGGAATACATCTATTTAGGCAATGTACATCCTTTTGAAATCAAAGGAAACTAGCTAGAACTAGAAAAGTTGAGATTTTGGTTTTAAGGGGGAGATTTACCAAGATTTGAAGATTCGCGTTGAAGGAGCAAGAGTCTATACGGATGAGTCTGGAAAGTAGAATCCCCTCGTCGAGAAGAGGCTTTTTCACGGAGAAAACTCGGAGTTTGAGGATTCAACCCAAAAATCACTTTGGGGGCTAGGGTTTGGATGAGGAGAGGGAGAGCAAGTCTAATGAGGGGTGAGGGAGAGGTCTGGGCCGGCCAAGGGCTTATATATGCGATGGACCGGACTAGTCCGGTCTATGTGGCGGACTAGTTCGAGCCCCTTGAAATGACCTAACCAGTTTCGTCTGTCCGGACTAGTCCGGTTGAAAATGGGACTAGTCCGTTTCCAACAGACCTGATACATATAGATGATTAATAGTGATCCAAGGACAATAATTTTGCAAATAGTCTTGGTGATTACGACCAGTAGGCAATCAGCAATCAAACAATGGTCATAATCCACAAGATTTCTTCATTAAAATAGTTTTCTGAGTAGAAAAGGAGAAGAGGAGCATTTTTAACAATACAAAGGAACATTTTAAGTTGCAACCAGGTATGCAATGTTTCAAGCCACATTTCGAGAGTCAAGAATGTTTAGCTCATTTCTTAGTTCACAAAACCTTTTCTCATCTAATGGTTTGGTAAAAATATCCGCAAGTTGTTTTTCAGTCCTAACATGTAAAATAGCAACGTCACCTTTTAATGAATGATCTCTAAGAAAGTGATGACGGATATCTATGTGCTTAGTTCTTGAGTGCTCTACAGGGTTGTGTGCAATTTTTATAGCACTTTCATTATCGCATAGAAGTGGGATATGACTTAGATTGTAGCCGTAGTCCCTAAGAGTCTGTCGCATCTAAAGTAGTTGCGCACAACAACTACCGGCTGCAACATACTCCGCTTCCGCTGTGGAAAGAGCAATGGAGTTCTGCTTTTTAGATGACCACGAAACTAGGGACCTACCAAGAAATTGACAAGTCCCTGACGTGCTCTTTCTATCGACTTTGCATCCTGCATAGTCGGCGTCGGAATACCCTATCAAGTTAAACTTGGATCCTTTGGGATACCAAAGGCCCAAGTTGGGTGTGTGCACAAGGTACCTTAGGATTCTTTTTACAGCAATTAAGTGACACTCTTTAGGTGCGGCTTGAAACCTTGCACACATGCAAACACTAAGCATAATATCTGGCCTAGATGCACATAAATAAAGTAAGGAGCCAATCATGGATCGATATACCTTTTGGTCCACATTTGGACCGTCTTCATTGAGGTCGAGATGTCCGTTGATGGCCATGGGTGTCTTGATGGGCTTGGCTTTGTCCATATTGAATTTCTTGAGAATGTCTTGTGTATATTTAGTTTGGCTTATAAATGTACCTTCTCTCAGTTGCTCCACTTGAAATCCCAAGAAGAACTTCAATTCACCCATCATTGACATCTCAAACCTGTCTGTCATTATTTTGCTAAATTCTTCACAGAAGGACTTTTTAGTGGATCCAAATATAATGTCATCAACATAAATTTGACATACGAATAAATGATCATCAAAATGTTTAGTAAAGAGTGTATAGTCAGCTTTACCAATTTTGAATCCATTTTGAGTCAGAAAATCTCTAAGGCACTCATACCAGGCTCGAGGAGCCTGTTTGAGGCCATAGAGAGCCTTACGCAGTTTATAGACATGGTTGGGATACTCCTGATCTTCGAACCCCGGTGGCTGCTCCACATAGACTTCCTCCTTTATTGGACCATTGAGGAAGGCACTCTTGACGTCCATTTGATACAACTTAAAATTATGGTGAGTAGCATATGCCAATAAAATGCGAATGGACTCAAGTCTAGCTACAGGAGCGAAAGTTTCATCGAAGTCCAAACCTTCCACCTGAGAATAACCTTTGGCCACCAACCTCGCTTTATTTCTTGTCACTACTCCATGTTCATCTTGCTTGTTCCGAAAGACCCATTTGGTTCCAACGATGTTCGCCCTTGGTCTTTCCACCAGCTCCCACACTTCATTTCTTTTGAAGTTGTTCAGTTCCTCTTGCATCGCAATCACCCAGTCTGGATCCCTTAAGGCTTCTTCTACCCTGTATGGCTCCAGAAAAGACACAAAAGAATAGTGTTCACAAAAATTTGCAATTTGAGATCTAGTAGTTACTCCCTTAGCAATATCTCCAATGATATTGTTGACAGGATGGTCTCTTTGCACACACTGATGTACTCTTGGGTGTGGAATTTGTATAGTTGCTTGTTCTTCATTGCCTTCATGTGTCATGTCTCCCCCTAGATCATTGCTTCCATGATCATCTTGATCTTCTTGACCTTCCTCAACCTGATCTTGTGTAGGAGCTCCCCCTTGATCATTGCTTCCTTGTTGAAATTTGTCTTGTGTTTCCTCTCGTGGTAGGATATCACCAAGTGCCATTTTCTTCAGCGCTTCACATGGAGCTTCCTCCTTATCTATCATAAACTTATTGACTTGCTCCACTTGTGAGCCGTTAGTTTCATCGAACACTACGTCACGTGCTACTTCAACAAGGTCGGACACCTTATTGAAGACACGATAGGCGTAGGCATTCGATCCATATCCGAGCAAGAATCCTTCATCGGACTTCGAAGCGAACTTTGAGGCCCTTGGTTTCTTGTTCAGAATAAAACATTTGCAACCACAAACTTTGAAATAAGAAACATTATACTTTTTACCCGTGAGAAGCTCATATGGAGTTTTCTTCAGTAGTCGATGAAGTACAACCGATTTGTGGCATGACAAGCGGTGTTCACCGCTTCTGCCCAAAATCGGTCTGACGTCTTGTATTCATCCAACATTGTTCTCGCCATTTCGATCAATGTTCTGTTCTTCCTTTCGGCCACCCCGTTCTGTTGAGGAGAGTAGGGTGCCGATAATTCATGCTTTATACCTTCTTCATTGAGATATTCTTCAACTTGGGTGTTCTTAAATTCTGTCCCATTGTCACTTCTGATATTCTTTACGGTTGATGAGAATTCATTCTGAGCTCTTTTCAAGAACTTCTTGAGGATTCCCTGAGTTTCTGATTTATCATACAAGAAAAATACCCAGGTAAATCTTGAAAAATCATCAACAATTACTAAACCGTATTTGTTACCGCCGATGCTGATGTACGCAATTGGACCAAAGAGATCCATGTGGAGAAGTTCCAGCGGTCTAGCGGTGGTCATCACATTCTTGGCGGGGTGTGGTGCTCCAACCTGTTTTCCTGCTTGACAAGCGCTGCACGGCCTGTCTTTTTCAAAAACCACATCCTTAAGACCACGGATGTGACCACCTTTTAGAAGTTTCTACAGATTTCTCATTCCAACATGGGCTAGCCGTCTATGCCACAGCCATCCCATGTTGGTCTTAGCAACCAAGCAAGTGTTGAGTTCGGCTTTATCTTTGTTGAAGTCAACAAGATAAAGCTTTCCCTTCAACAATCCCTTGAATGCAATCGAGCCATTGCTTCTTCTAAAGACGGTCACACCCTCATTAGTGAATAAACAGTTGTAACCTTTGTCGAATAGTTGAGATATTGATAAAAGATTATAATCTAGAGAGTCTACGTGTAAAACATTAGATAAGGTGTGTTGAGAGGATATTTCAATGTTACCACTACCAAGGACCTTTCCTTGGCTGTTGTCTCCAAAGTATATACCTTCACTTGGATCCTTGTTGCACTCGTACTCCACAAACATACCTCTCTCTCCGGTCATATGATTTGTGCATCCGCTATCTAGCACCCACTCAGATCCGGCGGAGGAGTAAGCCTGCAAAATAGACTTATTCCTTGGTTTTAGGTACCCAAGCTTGCTTGGGTCCTCTCAGGTTAGTCACAAGAGTCTTGGGCACCCACACATAAGTTTTTAAGTTCTTGTGGCGTGGCCCTGTATATTTAACAATGACTTTTCCATACTTGTTTTTCATGAGAACATAAAAAGCATCAAATGTACGGTACAGTGTTTGTAACTCAGATTCATGGGATTTTTCTTTAACAAAAGTGATTCTATTCTTAGCATGATTAGGAGTAGACATGTGTTTGTTCCTGTCAAAACCAAGACCATCTTTGACATTGGGAGGTCTAGTGATCATATATGCACTTCGTGCATAGTTGATCTTCTCCTTATCAAAGATGCCGTTTTGAGAAGAATGCATGTCATGAGAGGTTGAAGCATTAGAAATTACATTCTTCTTACTAGAGCAAGTGCAGGTTCTTATTGTTGTCGAACTCATGTCTTTGGAGGAAGAGCTCTTGGAGGAAGAGGAGTCACTTTGTTTGAGCGACTCAACTTGCACCTCAAGGATTTTGTTAACTTTTGACAAGTTAGCAAGTTCTTCCTTGATTGCAATGTGCGAGTCCTCTAACTTTGAGTAAGTTTCCTTACTCAAGGATAGCTCTAACTCAAGTGACTCATTCTTCTCTATTTCAAGCTCAAGAAGCTTTTCAACTTCTTGATATCTCTTCCTCTCACGGATGAGCATATCTTCTTGTCGGTTGACAAGTTCCTCCTTTTCAAAGATTTCGTTCGACAACATTTCCATTTTCTTTAAAGCAATTTTACTTAGCCCTCTAAACATTTCTTCATTATCACTAGAGCTATCAAAGTCATCAATGGAGGAATTTAGTACAGGAGGAGTAAGTCGAACCTTTTTCTTGCCTTCCTTATCCATAAGACAAGTGTGGTTGTTCATGTCCCGTCCTCCCATGTTCGGAAAGAGTGTGGCTCTCATAGTTGGTTTCTTGACTGCGATAGTGGCCATCTCTTCTTCTTCATCGGAGGAGGACTCGTCGTTTGAGTCCCACTCCTTCCCAATGTGAGCTTGATGGACTTGTCTTCTTTTTCTGAAATTTTTCTTTTTCTTGAGATCTTGTTTCCTTCTTCTTTTTGTTTTCTTCATAAGTACAGTCCACCATGAAGTGACCATACTCTCCGCAGTTGTAGCAAGTGCGTCGAGCCTTGGATTTTCCTTTATCCTTGCTTTTGCCTTCATGTGAATTGTTGTCGTGTCTTCTCTTCATCATGCGTTTGAACTTTTTGATGAAGAGTACCATTTCTTCGTCATCAAGATCGGTGCTCTCGTCGCTTGTATCTCCATCGTCTTGGTCTTCACGAGTTTATTTGAGTTTGGGTCTGCACGTTGCTTTGAGGGCAACTTCTTTCTTTTTGGATGAGGTGAGTTCGGCTAAGTCTTTGACGTATTGGGCTTCTTTCTCCATCATTTCATGATTTATGATCTTCCCTAGTAATTCATCGGGAGTCATTTTGTGAAAACCGGGGCTCTCTCTGATCAATGAGCAAAGTGTGACATTTCTTGGCATAAAGGCTCTAATCATTCTTTTGACCACTTCGTGATCTGTCCATTTCTTACATCCATAAGCACAAATTTTGTTGATGAGTGCTTTCATCCGGTTGTACATGTCTTGAGGTGATTCGCCTTCTTCAATAGCAAATCTCCCCAACGCTCCTTCAATCATTTCGATTTTGGCTTCACGAACTAACCTATTTCCTTCGTGAGCTGTCTTGAGGGTATCCCAGATTTCTTTTGCACTTTCTAACCCATCGATCTTGGTGAATTCCTCTCTGCTTACTGATGATGTGATCACAGCGACGGCTTGTGCGTTTCTGTGAATCTCTTGTTCTTGTTCTGGAGTGAGTTCATCATCCGTGTCTGGAATATCTATCCTGTGCAAACAATGTGCCACAGACTAGGGTTCAGAGATATCAGATGCATCTTCATGTTGTACTTCCACATGGTATAGTCACTTCCATCAAACTGTGGAGGCCTTCCCATAGGAATCGAAAGATAGTGATTGTTTGAATTGAGACGGTTGTAGTTGTAAGGATACCGGGAGTAGTCGTGATGACCACTCCAAGTCGTCTTCTCTTCTTCTTTTCCCTACTGTGCTAGCAGTTTCTTTCTCAGGAGTGCTTTTAGCCGCCTCACTTCTTCATCACCATGTGGGCTGTCTTTCAGCACATCGAAGGCTTTAGCTTCTTGCTCCTCCTCATTGATGTTCATCTTTGGGATGTCGTTGTTCTTCTAAGAGGCCATGATCTCTCCGAGATGTGAGTCTCTTTGATGGAGAACCTTGCTCTGATACCAATTGAATGTGGCCTAGAAGGGGGGGTTAATAGGCCTTTAAAAGATTCCTGCACACTTAATAGAGTTATCAGAAACTTGATTGACCGGACTAGTCCGGTTGTGTGGGCGGACTAGTCCGGTGTGCTGAATTATGTGAGTTAATTAAGTGTGTTTCAGAAATTGAATCTTTCAGCAGCGGAATGAGAACAATAGTTTTTATAAATTAAGTTTATTGTATGAATGCACGTGCAAACTTATAAGAAACTCAAATGATGATTAGCAAACTAGTGATCTAATGTATCAAAATGTAAAGTAAATGAGAGACAAAAGACACGAATTTTTACCGAGGTTCGATCTCACCAAGAGATCTACGTCCTCGTTGAGGAAGCGCACACAGAGCCGGGTTCCTAACCCTTTCCCTCTTCAAGTCACCACAAAGGCCGACTTGACTCCACTATCACGGGCAATCAACGAGTTTGTGGGGCTACCTCACAAGTTGAGGGCTCCCACGAGAATTACAATAAGAACGTGATCAAATACACTCGAAAATAGTACAATGCAGAATATGAGTGTAGAAAGATCAAACCCCAAGAGCTCACAACGAAAGAACGACGATCTCCCAATCCCGAATCCAAGTGTTCAATTGATTTTGATCTTTTTGCACTTTAGATGTGTGGGGAGATGTGTTTTGGGCTCTTGGGACAAGGTGGCGGCACTAGGGTTTGTGTTTGGTGCAGTATTAGTCGCGTACCATTGTTGGGAGGCCGTGGATCACCCATTTATATGGTTTCCAAAAGGTTGCCGTTGTAAAACCTAATACCAGACTAGTCCGGTATATGATCGGACTTGTCCGGTCTACTTCCAGTGGGTTAACCGGACTAGTCCGGTCTAAAACCGGACTTGTCCGGTGCTATGTGAAGTGGGGCTCCAGAAAGTTCAGCGGACTAGTCCTGTCGCATGGATGGACTAATCCGCAGTCTTCTAAAGAGGACAACAGAGACATGAGCGGACTAGTCCGGTATAAAACCGGACTTGTCCGGTTGCATTCCAGTAAGCTGACCGGACTAGTCCGGTCCATGGACGGACTAGTCCGGTGTCCAGTGGATTTTAGTTGATTATTAGCCTCTTACCCTTACGAAAAGTTATGAGCTCTTGGGATGTGTCTCTCACACACACCCTATACATTTACATCTAATTTGCTCTTCTAAATTCCACTAAAGTCTTCCTTTTCGGGCAGCACTTTATTTTTCACCTTTTTGTGTGCACCGAGCTAGTTCACTTAGTTTGTCCTGCAATCATTTCATTAGGATCTCATATGCTTGTCATCAATTAGCCAAAACCCACAAGGGATATCCTAGATGCACTTACAGGAGACAAGACTCTAACTGAATTATATACAATTAGACCCTGCAAAATAGGCAAGCCCCGGTTTGCATTTAACTACCACTAAGTTTTTACTTTGTATACAATACATCGGTTAGGATGAATTGTGCATTAAGTCTAGATGTTTGATACTACTCTTGCATGACCAGAAAACCTATTGTGACACCCTCATCTCGGGTGTCAGCATATGTTCATGTTTTAAGAAGAGGAAACATTTTAACAAAAGTAGGAACAGAGAAAAATACCAAAAGGATAGCCAAAAAGGGCCGAATCCAGCTCTCAGAAAGCGCCGAAGACAACTTACCGTGGCCGCTGGCCATGTGGCGTGTTCGGAGCTCGTCCCTGCGAGGTGGGGAGAGGTCCGCCGCTAAAATAGCTACGTGGCAGGTTCGGGACTCACCTCCACAAAAGGGGAGAGGTCCGACCCTAGGGGACACGTGTTTCTCTCGGAGCTTTCCTCTGCGGAAGAAGCAAAGGCATTTACGCAGGACACATGTCACCTTCGGAGCTAGTTGTCACGGAAATCAGAGGACCAGTCGCGTGGGATACGTGTCGATCTCGGAACCCACCTCCGAGAGGTCCTGCTCTATTGGACACGCGTCATCACCGGAGTTTATCTCCGGGAGGTCTGTCGCTGCTGGACACGTGTCGACCTCGGGGCAAGTCCCTGAAGAAAGAAGAGAGGAAAGACCGGCGCCAACACGTGGCGTGCGTGGAGCTCACCTCCAAAGGAGGGGGAGGTCTCGCTTGTGACACGCGGCACAACCGGAGCTCGTCTCTGCGGAGAAGGAGATACCAGGCCCCGGAAGGACACGTGGAGCCTCCGGAGCTCATCGCCGCGAAGGTAACGAATTCTGGAGCGGCTGTTACGCGTAAGAATACCGGTACGTAAAGGAAACCGACCTGAATTCCACAACGTTACCGCACCAAATCAACTAAAGATAAGATGATGGGATCCAACGACGATCTGAATAAGACTCTTATTCGGGATACAATCAGATTAGAACTCTTCTCTTCCCGATTATAAATAGAACCCAGAACCTCTGGCCGAAATCACAAACTTCTTTTCCAACTCCTAAACCGACCACTTAGAGCCCTAGCCCCAACTCGCCGAGTAAACCATCGCCGAAGCGCAACAAGGGAGATCATCGGAGGAGAGCCGAGCGGTCTGAGGAGGACCTCGAAAACCAAGAAGGGCGTAAGGTAGGACTCCGACACCACCTTACGACATCGTTGTATTCTCCTTGCATCTGTTCTTTGATTTCTTCCAGAAGCCTTCTCGTGGATCGATCACTTGATGATCCGGTTGATCTAAAGACAAGATCATCGCCACATCCACCTTTGATCCGAACATCTCTGTCCATGCAAGACATGCAAAAACACGAACAGACCAATCTAATAAAATTAATCATAGGATAGCATGCATGTGCATCATCGCATCTAGTTTAAGGTTTGTGCATGATATTGATTGCTGTGAATCTTGTATGCACGTGGTCCTACCTAGCAGAACAAGCTCGGGGAGCTGTCTACGACGAACTACAGCAACAAGGTTTTGATATTCAAGAACAACCGGAACCGCAAGAACAAGGCAAGTGCTCCTTGACCATGTTGATCCTATGTTTTGGGTAAAACTATTTTGTTTTGCGAAAAGGTGTGTGTGCTGAGTCAAACATGATGGGAAACCCTTTTTATAGGAGTTTACTAGTTTTGGTTGAACCACCCTTGTCACCTGGGGAGTTTATGAGTCGGGTACGGTTTTTGCTTTATGCTTCGCTGAGTCTATGGGATTGGGAAGCGAGATAGATGTGTCTAGCTAACTGCACTCGTAATGATAATGAGAAACAGATGTTAATAATGGACATGGATCGGAGGGAGATCTAGGCAAGACTGGGTTTGTGAATGAGGTAGCATAAGATGGTGGTTTACTTGCCATAGATCTAAGGACCGGTTCATGCATTCACATGCCAGGATAACAGTGCCACCACAAGGCCAAGTATGGGTGCGGCTTAGCTGAGTGATTAGGTAAGTTGCTAGAGTGTTATGGACCGTGGAAAACACGGGGAATGGGAGTCGAGTGAGGACTGCCCTGGGAACTGCATGGCACAAGAGGGGGCCTGTGGGTGGGAGAATTGGAGATTCTAGCCTGCCGGTGAAACCTTAGTGAGTCCATACATCTAGTAACCCCTTTGTAAAGGCTATTTTGTGATCTCTTGACCATACACCGATGGATGTGTACTGGTATAATGGAGGTTCTGCAGTCGCCGACGGGTGACGAAATCACAAACTTGTGGGTAAAGAGGTGCAAACTCTGCAGAGTCTAAAACTATCATGATAGCCGAACTTACGGTCATGAGCGCCTGGCTAAACTGCCATGATTAGTTGGGATGGTTATTGGGATGGTTATCGGTTATGGTTAATGAGTTTGTCATGGTTTGGTTTGGGACTGTTGAGTCCGGGTGATCAGATGGTTGCATGACTGTTGAGTCATGGCAATGAGTCCACACGTAAGAAGGAAGAGGTGTGAGATGTTTCGGCACTTGCTCACATCCTCATATGGGCTAATATATACATAGTCCAACTCACCTTGATGCATATAGTTAGAGGGAATCTACCTAACCTTCTAACATTCTATTCTATTTCGATCTCTCTCATAGATAGTGAGAGGAAACACCGGCCGAAGGAACGTCCAGGAGGATGACCATGATGAAGTTCCTGCTAACCCAGGAGCTGGCGAAAACCATCTGGAAAGGTTGATGGCCATGCAAAACCAGCTTATGCAAACGATGATCCAAACTTTGGGTCAGTTGCAGGCCAACCAAAACCCCATTCCGGCACCGCCGCCACCACCACCGCCGGCTCATAACAGGTTGGGAGAGTTCATGAGAACTCGACCACCCACCTTTGCTCAAGCTAGTGATCCCATGGAGGCCGATGATTGGTTAAAATCCATGGAGAAAAAGCTTGCCATTGTTCAGTGCAATGACCGAGAGAAGGTTCTCTTCGCGTCGTACCAACTTACGGGAGCCACTGCTGACTGGTGGGATGCCCTGAGCAACGCTCATGCCAACCCGGAGACAATCACTTGGACTGAGTTCAAGGAAAGTTTCTGCTCTCACTACATCCCTGCTGGTGTAATGATGCTCAAAAGGCAGGAGTACGAAGGTCTCCGCCAAGGGCAGAAAAGTGTGAATGAGTATCTCAACAAGTTCATACAACTGTCCCGGTATGCCCCCGAAGATGTCAACTCAGATCAGAGGAAGCAGTACCTGTTCGTGAGAGGGTTGAACAATGAGATCCAGGTTCAGCTCCTCAACAATGACTACGTAAGCTTCCAGAACCTGGTTGACAAGGCCATAGTGGTTGAAAACAAGATCCGAGAGATCGAGCGAGAGTGCAAGAGGAAGATGCCATACCATCCCCAAGGGAGCAACGTACGACCTAGGTACATGCCCCCTGCACCGTAGTATGGATCGACCACTCCTGCATACCACTCTGGTCAGCCACCACAGCAACAATTCGTTGCACCGGCACCTCGTGTGCCCATGCCTCCTGCGCCCTGACCTAACAATGACGCCCCTGTTCAAAACCCCTGCCCCAACGCACCTGCTGCCGTAGACAACATGGCATGCTTTGCATGCGGGGAAGTAGGCCACTTCGCGAACCAGTGCCCGAGGAGAGGCCCTGGACAGCAAGGTAACGTGCCCAAGCAGAACCCATGACCGAACGGAGGAGACAATTAAGGGAACCGTGGACAGCAGAACTATGCTCGCGGCCACGTGAACCATGTCACTGCCGAGGAAGCACAACAGGCTGAGGACGTCGTAATTGGTATGTTCCTTGCCAACTCCAACCCAGCCACCATCTTATTTGATTCTGGAGCATCGCATTCCTTCATATCATCCAAATATGTTGCCAAACATCATCTACCCGTATCCCACTTAGAAAATGCTATGTTAGTTAATTCTCCCGGAGGAGAGATGAGGACTAATATAGTATGTCCTAAAGTAAGCCTTAAAATAAGGGGGGGGGGTAGACTTCCTTGCCAACATTATTGTCTTGGACTCCCAAGTGATTGACATCATACTCGTAATGGATTGGATAAGCAAGCACAATGGAGTAATCCAATGTGCTGAAAGGAGCGTGCAGTTGACAAATGAGCATGGTATTCGTGTCGAGTTTGAGTCAGCCCAGCAAACAACCGAATGGGTGAATTTGAATAAGGTCGAAGGAACAACATTGGACAGCATTCCAGTGGTTCAGGGATTTTCGGACGTGTTCCCAGAAGAGCTTCCAGGTATGCCACCTGACGGGGACATCGAGTTTGCCATCGATTTGGTACTCGGAACTGCACCAATAGCCAAGAGACCCTATAGGATGCCCGTCAACGAGCTAGTTGAACTCAAGAAGCAAATTCAAGAACAGTTGGAAAAGGGTTTTATCCGTCCAAGCTCGTCACCATAGGGAGCTCCGGTGCTCTTCGTAGACAAGAAGGATGGAACCCAAAGGATGTGCGTGGACTATAGGTCTCTCAACGAGGTAATAATCAAGAACAAATACCCTCTGCCCCGTATAGAGGACCTGTTCGACCAAATGAAAGGAGCCCGAGTGTTCTCCAAGATTGATCTTCAGTCGGGATACTTCCAGCTGATGATTAAGCCCTCTGATATACCTAAGACAGCCTTTCGGACACGGTATGGTTCGTATGAATATACCGTTATGTCGTTTGGGTTGACAAATGCACCCGCGTACTTCATGTACCTTATGAACAAGGTCTTCATGGAGTACTTGGACAAGTTCGTCGTGGTTTTCATCGACGACATTATGGTGTATTCAAAAAGTGAGGAGGAGCATGAAGAACATCTGAGATTGACCTTGCAGAAGTTGCATGGGCATCGATTGTATGCCAAGCTCAACAAGTGTCAATTTTGGCTAAAGGAAATATCTTTCCTAGGCCACATTATCTCCGAGGAAGGGGTATCGGTTGATCCTGGAAAGGTGAGAGATGTTCTGAAGTGGGACCAACCGAAGAGCGTGAGGGATATTCAGAGTTTCCTTGGGATGGCAGGATACTATCGACGCTTCATTAAAGACGTCTCTAAAATAGCAAAACCTATGACGGAGTTGCTAATGAAGGGAAAGGTCTTTCAATGGACACCAGCCTGCCAAGAAAGTTTTGAGGAACTCAAGAAAAGGCTAACCACAGCACCAGTTCTGGTATTGCCAGACGTAAGCAAGAGCTTTGACATATATTGTGACGCATCCAGATAGGGGCTCGGATGTGTGCTCATGCAGGAAGGACAAGTGGTAGCCTATGCCTCACGGCAATTAAAGAAGTACGAGCTTAATTATCCTACGCATGACTTGGAGCTAGCAGCAGTGGTGCATGCATTGAAGATTTGGAGACATTATATCCTTGGTCATCGATGTGAGATCTATACGGATCATAAAATCCTCAAGTACATATTTACCCAAACGGATTTGAATTTGAGGCAACGTCGATGGTTAGAGCTTATCAAGAATTATGATGTTGGAATCAACTACCACCCTGAGAAGGCCAATGTAGTAGCTGATGCATTGAGCAGAAAGGGAGCATGCCACCAACTCATGGTTCGGGAGCTACCACCCGAACTACGTAAGGAGTTCGAACGTTTACACCTCGAATTCTTGAATAACATGGAAATAATAGAGATCCACTCCTCATTGGAGCAAGAAATAAGAGAGGGCCAAGCAATGGATGAGGAGATTAAGGAGACCAAGGAAAGAATCCGACAAGGAATAGAGAAGGAATTCAAGGAGGATGTAAAGGGTACGCTTTGGCTAGGAAAAAGGATTTGTGTGCCGAACATAAGACACCTCCGCGACAATGATATTGAAGGAGGCACATGATTCCCCCTATTCCATACATCCCAGAAGCACCAAAATGTACAAGGACCTGAAAACTTGTTATTGGTGGGATGGTATGAAGAGGGATATAGCCGAATACGTTGCCCTATGCGACACATGCCAACGGGTGAAGGCCGAACATCAAAAACCCGCTGGATTGTTGCAACCTTTGAAAATACCCGAATGGCAGTGGGAGGACATCAGTATGGATTTCATCGTCGGATTGCCACGTACTCAACCGGGATATGACTCCATCTGGGTCATTTTGGACCGATTGACGAAAACCGCTCATTTTCTCCCTGTAAAGACCAGTTACAACGTTGCACAATTGGCAGAGTTGTACATGGAGCAGTTCGTGTGCCGTCACGGAGTTCCGAGGAGAATAGTCTCAGATCGAGGTTCTCAGTTTACCTCGAGATTTTGGAGGAAGCTGCAGAAAGCCATGGGTACACGACTGGATTTTAGCTCCGCCTATCACCCACAAACAGATGGACAAACCGAAAGGACAAACCAAATTTTGGAGGACATGTTGAGAGCTTGCGCCTTGAAACGTGGGCATAGTTGGGATAGGAGTTTACCATATGCCGAATTCTCCTATAACGACAGCTATCAAGCTAGCTTCAAGATGTCACCTTTCGAAGCATTATATGGTAGACGGTGTAGAACGCCACTGTTCTAGAATGAGACCGAAGTGAACCAGGTGTTTGGACCCGAAGTGCTACAAGAAGCCAAAAAGCAAGTCCAAATGGTATGGGAGAACTTAAAAGCCGCTCAGTCACGACAGAAAGGCTATGCGGACAATAGGCGTAGGAAGTTGACCTTCGAAATAGGAGACTTCGTATATCTTAGGGTGTCGCCTATCCGAGGCCAATGACGTTTCAACGTCAAAGGCAAACTAGCACCTCGCTACATCGGACCATTTAAGATTCTGGATAAGCGAGGAGAAGTAGCCTATCAACTAGATCTCCCAACCCACCTCTCCGACGTACATGACGTGTTTCATGTATCCCAGCTCAAGAAGTGCTTGAGAGCACCAGAGGAACAAGTATCAATGGGAGAGCTTGAACTTCAAAAGGACCTGACTTATGTGGAACACCCTGTCCGAATCTTGGACGTAAAGGAAAGGGTCACCCGGAACAAGGTGATTCGATGGTGCAAGGTCCAATGGGGCCATCACACCGAAGCTGAAGCCACATGGGAATGTGAACAGGATATCACGGCAGAATTTCCCCATTAATTTACTACTAACGAATCTCGAGGGCGAGATTCAATTTAAGAGGGGTAGATTTGTGACACCTTCATCTCGGGTGTCAGCATATGTTCATGTTTTAAGAAGAGGAAACATTTTAAGAAAAGTAGGAACAGAGAAAAATACAAAAGGATAGCCAAAAAGGGCCGAATCCAGCTCTCAGAAAGCGCCGAAGACAACTTACCGTGGCCACTGGCCATGTGGCGTGTTCGGAGCTCTACCCTGCGAGGTGGGGAGAGGTCCGCCGCTAAAATAGCTACGTGGCAGGTTCGGGACTCACCTCCGCAAAAGGGGAGAGGTCCGACCCTGGGGGACACGTGTTGCTCTCGGAGCTTTCCTCTGCGGAAGAAGCAAAGACATTTCCGCAGGACACATGTCACCTTCGGAGCTAGTTGTCACGGAAATCAGAGGACCAGTCGCGCGGGATTCGTGTCGATCTCGGAGCCCACCTCCGAGAGGTCCTGTTCTATTGGACACGAGTCGTCACCGGAGCTTATCTCCGGGAGGTCTGTCGCTGCTGGACATGTGTCGACCTTGGGGCATGTCCCTGAAGAAAGAAGAGAGGAAAGACCGGCGCCAACACGTGGCGTGCGCAGAGCTCACATCCAAAGGAGGGGGAGGTCTCGCTCATGACACGCGGCACAACCGAAGCTCGTCTCTGCGGAGAAGGAGATACCAGGCCCCGGAAGGACATGTGGAGCCTCCGGAGCTCATCGCCGCGAAGGTAACGAGTTCGGGAGCGGCTGTTACGCGTAAGAATACCGGTACGTAAAGGAAACCGACCTGAATTCCACAACGTTACCGCACCAAATCAACTAAAGATAAGATGATGGGATCCAACGACAATCTGAATAAGACTCTTATTCGGGATACAATCAGATTAGGACTCTTCTCTAGCCGATTATAAGTAGAACCCAAAACCTCTGGCCGAAACCACAAACTTCTTTTCCAACTCCTGAGCCGACGACTTAGAGCCCTAGCCCCAACTCGCCGAGTAAACCATCGCCGAAGCGCAACAAGGGAGATCATTGGAGGAGAGCCGAGCGGTCTGAGGAGGACATCAAAAACCAAGAAGGGCGTAAGGTAGGACTCCGACACCACCTTACGACATCGTTGTATTCTCCTTGCATCTGTTCTTTGATTTCTTCCAGAAGCCTTCTCGTGGATCGATCAAATGATGATCCGGTTGATCTAAAGACAAGATCATCGCCACATCCACCTTTGATCTGAACATCTCTGTCCATGCAAGCCATGCAAAAACACGAACAGACCAATCTAATAAAATTAATCATAGGATAGCATGCATGTGCATCATCGCATCTAGTTTAAGGTTTGTGCATGATATTGATTGCTGTGAATCTTGTATGCATGTGATCCTACCTAGCAGAAAAATCTCGGGGAGCTGTCTACGACGAACTACAACAACAAGGTTTTGAGATTCAAGAACAACCGGAACCGCAAGAACAAGGCAAGTGCTCCTTGACCATGTTGATCCTATGTTTTGGGCAAAACTATTTTGTTCTGCGAAAAGGTGTGTGTGCTGAGTCAAACATGATGGGAAACTCTTTTTATAGGAGTTTACTAGTTTTGGTTGAACCACCCTTGTCGCTTGGGGAGTTTATGAGTCGGGTATGGTTTTTGCTTTATGCTTCGCTGAGTCTATGGGATTGGGAAGCGAGATAGATGTGCCTAGCTAACTGCACTCGTAATGATAATGAGAAACTGATGTTAATAATGGACATGGATCGGAGGGAGATCTAGGCAAGACTGACATTGTGAATGAGGTAGCATGAGATGGTGGTTTACTTGCCATAGATCTAAGGACCGGTTCATGCATGCACATGTCAGGATAACAGTGCCACCACAAGGCCAAGTATGGGTGCGGCTTAGCTGAGTAATTAGGTAAGTTGCTCGAGTGTTATGGACCGTGGAAAGCGAGGGGAATGGGAGTCGAGTGAGGACTGCCCTGGGAACTGCATGGCACAAGAGAGGGCCCGTGGGTGGGAGAATCGGAGATTCTAGCCTGCCGGTGAAACCTTAGTGAGTCTATACATCTAGTAACCCCTTTGTAAAGGCTATTTTATGATCTCTTGACCATACACCGATGGATGTTGTAAAATCCCCAAAAGTGGTAGCAAGAAAATTCTGCTCATGTGCACTTATGAAAAATGAGGAGAATTAAAACTTTGAATTATAATGGGGTAAGTTCAAAGTGAGGGTTTAGACTTTCGAAAACTTCCAAACATGAGGATCTAAATGCACAGCTTGGATCTTCATAGTCCAAATATTCAGCCTTCCAAATTTCAGCTCATTTGGAGGAGTTTCAATATTTGTTTGGGATTAAAAGAAATTGATTTGAAGATCTCTGGATATTTCTCCAAGATTCCTCAAGATTAAATTTTTGGGAATTTAGTCCAGAATATCTCTGTTATGGAATTTCTTCAAATTTGGCCAGGAAGTTCCTCATGATATTACTGATCTCCAGAAAATTTTTTAGCTTCATTGGAGTTCGTTTGCTAGGTCAAATTACCTTTCCAAGTTCAGCCTGTACTTGGAAATTCAGATTTAAACAGAAACTGTTCAGCACTCCTGTCCAAACTTCAAAAATTCATATCTCTCTGATGGTAGCTCCAAAAATGGTGAAAAAATTTTTGTTAGCACCATGGAGACTTACCCTAATCAGATCTTCCACTATTAGCTATGTCAAAGCTCCTGAATTGGGCTCAAAATTCAGAGAAGCATTGTACTTGTAGGAATTTTAAAGACTACATTGTGCAATGACATGTCTCCAAATTTGGCTCAAATCATCCTTAGAGAGTCTAGTATCTACTGTAAAAAAATCCCAAAGCCAATTAAGGATCCTAAATAGCAATAGCTATGAATAGTAGTTTAATTCTTATAAATCATTAATACTTACACATGTATTTTATTACATTTCATAATAGTGACCGAAGTTGAGGACGCACCAGAGCCCTTGGACGTCCTCCCACCAGAAGCTCACTTCTTCTCTGACTCGCAACCAGGCAAGATCCGGTTTGCACTTAAGTACCTTTTATAAAATTCTTTATTTGTATCACTTATGTCTAGGGTGAATGTTTGCATTAGAGTTAAGGTGTTTGAAACCCCACTTGCATAACCTTTTAAATCCTATGAAGGGTTGTGTAGATTACAAAGCCGACGAGTAGACAAGGCCCCGCTAATATGCTTAGGACCTCGGTAGAAGTCGAGTAGTTGGAATCTCCTCGCGAGGTAAGGTTTATCACACGGTTTGGTCAGAATAGAAAATGGCTTAAGAGTGGTGAAAATGAGACCCAGCAGGGGGCATAGGAAGCAGTGAGCGGAGGTCTCACGTGCATAGCCCTGTTGGTGTCGATTGAGGACCGAGTCGTGTGCGGGCCTGCTGAACAAGTATCGAACAGTACCGGATGGCATACTGACATAAGCAGGAAACCGATGTAAATGGTTAACCTGGGTGCCGAGGCTTACCCAACCGTAAATAGGAGTGGGTTGAGGGTAGCAAGGTGTAAATCTGCCGGTGGGCACAGTCACGCTCCACGCAGGGACCTCCTGCCCGTTACGGATGGACCGGTTCGACATTTGGGTTGCCTTTGAAAGGTGGTTGCATACAACAGAGTAGGAAGGGGTGTGGAATCACGCTTCTGTAAGTGGGTGTATGCAACGTGTTGTCCAGGTGTCTCCTGATTGCAATCACCGTCCCTCGCGGTTATTTGAGTACCGCTTGTTCACTGTTTCGTGACGTAGTAAGAAGTGAAGAAAGCCAGTTGAATGATAATATGCTGTGATGATATATTAATGTTTGGAAACCATGTATGTTGTAGATGTAGAGCTAATTAAGTTTACTTTCCGCTTTGGGCATCACCACATCGGAGGAAAGCGTTTCTTGTTTGATTGTGGACTTCCGATGTGAGGGCTGCCTAAGGCACATGAATTTGACGCTATAAAACTGAAAGTAAGGATCAACTTATAGGCGTGTCTTTGTCGCAAATTCCTTTTCCTATCATACACCTCCCTGCATGTAGAGTTCCATGCCTAGGTCAGACGGTTAAGACTTGCTGAGCCATCGTGCTCACGGTTGCAATATTTGAGCTGTATGCAGGTGAGAGCTATGAGGAGGGTTCCGAGGACGAGGCGATGCCCCCGTCAGGGTACACGGCCGAGATGGAGCCCTGCACGCCGCCGTGATCTCCGGTTTCATGCTGCTTGCGTGTAGCGTCCCCAGGCTGGACGGCTGCACTTTTGCATAGCTAGGATGAGAGGCTACTATTGTACACTACTTCCGCTGTATAGTTATATTTTGTAAAAGACTTCCGCTGTTTTATATCAAATAAAAGTTTGTATGTTGTTCTTAATTCTTTTCGTGTGTGCTGTTGGGTGCCGCATCACACGGCCCCACCCTATGCGATCCTGGAGTGGGTGAACCACGGGGTGGTACCCACAGTCGTGGTATCAGAGCCGCATTGGGAATAGCACGCTCGAAAAGAGCTTATTTTGAAAACTTAGAAGAGTGAGGATTAGTCATTAAGCCCACATAAGGTCTATGATAGTACTAGTTATGATGGTGGAAAGCTAACATATTTGTTATACATTCTGTAACGACGCTCCAACATCAGGTAAGAGGTAAGGTACGCCACCGCAGGCGGATCAATTGCGGTAACTCGCCATATGAGTAACAGTATGGAATGATATACCGTGGCTTGGCACGGTAGTGAATATGAGTCTCTGGACCTCTCTATGGTTCTGAGAGCATATGAAAACGCTGATCTCCAGCGTGCTTTAGGCAAAAGTGAGAATACCCCATCGTGTGGTAAGCAACACGATAGTATGCAACTCTTGAACGTTCAATGTTCAAAGGGCCATACGCAGCGCTCACCATCGGCGTGCCTCAACGGTCATGAGGCAGTAGGTGGTATCCGTTGGGTTGATAAAATTCCCAACCGTGACGACCCGTTCACACTCTACTCGGGTTCCCCGTCGTGTGGTGTGAAAATACGACCATGTACCTTGAGACGTGGCTTGACTCAAGGACGATCCGTATGGCAATGATACGGACCGTATGTTTTTACTACGATATGGAACTGCCTAAAATGTCAAAAAGCTTTGTGTGCACCATTATTGTGTGTTCTTCTGCAGGTACATTAACCACGTTAGTGCATGACGTGTAGAAACCGTTTGTGAGTGACGACTTTAGTTCCACCATTTGACACGTATATGCCGGAATACCGGTTTAGGTTTTTTCTTTGGTGAGGAAACATAGTACCGACTGCATAAAAGTTTATTTTCAAAGAAAAGGGTCAAAATTAAGTTTAGGAATCCATTTAGGGGTTAGTAAACTCCTATATTGAACTAAGAGTCAATTGGGAGTATAGGTTTAATCTCAAAAGCGTAGGAACAATCTCCCCTGTTTTTGGCAGAAAATTTTCTGAACTTGAACAGGGCATAACTTAAGATTGGTTGAACCGATGGAGATGTGGGATACCATTCTGGAAAGGTTTAGAAGTCCTCTACAACTTTTCTGTAGAGTTCCAGAACAAAATCTCCCTCCAAAGGGATGAAAATCTCAGATGAGTAGGTACTGTCCAAAAACAGGGCAGACCAAATGCTCTCTGGAATTTTCTGTATTTCAACCAAAACACTTAGTTTCACCGTTTGACGTCCAGTGGCTGTTGTAAAACAGCGAGTTGGAGTCGAAGGGTTTATGCATTTGACACATCACTTCGAGTTAGTACATGTTTGGGTCCAATACAATAGCGAGGAATTACGCCTGCTAACACACTTAACATCCTGTGGTGACCCCGATGGTCGAAATGAACTTTTAACCCATAAAGTTCAATACTTTGGAACTCGATCTGTGACATGGTCCAGGGATGTATATGTTGTATAAAGTTCATACTTTATCCATATGTGTGACTGTTAGGCGTACTTTTTATTCCATTCTCGCATCACTATTGTATAGACTGGATGAAATAAACCAACATGTACTGATTGTTTGAATGGTCTAAATGCAGAATGGTGCGGGCACATACAACACAAGAGGAGGGAGGTCCGAGTCAAGTTCGTGGTGATGAGTCTCCACCTCCGGAGCAAACCACGACGCAGCAGCAACCACCTCCTCCACCGCCAGAACATCCAAGGAATCTTGTGGAGGTTCTCGCTGCAGTGCTCGGCTCGCGCGACGAGCAAACCGAGTTGCTGCGGATGCTAGTGCAGCAGAATGCGTCCCATCAGGGAGGACGCCAAGACAATGGGCAACGCCAGCCCCAACAAAGCTCGTATTCAGAATTCATGGCGACCCATCCACCGGTCATCAAGGAGGCCGAAGAACCTTTGGAGGCGGACAGATTTATCCGCACTCTAGAGGCAAAGTTCGGGCTGCTACGATGCACCGAACAACAGAAGGCGCTGTACGCAGTGCAACAGCTTCAAGGAGAAGCCAGTACCTGGTGGGCGAACTACACCGCCTCCTTACCGGCTGGCCATGCCGTCACATGGACGGAGTTCCGGGAGGCGTTCCGCGCCTATCACATACCTCCCGGTGTGATGGAAATGAAGCTCCAGGATTTCCTGGCGCTACGACAAGGCGAGAGGAGTGCTCATGAGTACTCCAGGTTGTTCAACCGGCTGGTGCAGTATGCGCCAGGATTTGTGGGCACGGAAGACAACAAGCGCAATGCGTTCTTCCGGGGCCTGAACTCCAAGATGAAGGTCCATCTCGCCCAGAGCAATCGCGGCACATTCAATGACCTAGTTAATGCCGCGATTCTACAGGAGAATGCTCAGCGCGAGTGCGGTTCTGATAAGAGAAAACGCAGCACGCTGACGAGCAGCAGTGGTGGGGCGCCACAGAAATACCGTGTGGTGTATCGTTCACCATCCGGTCAGAGATGGCAGCCACCGGCGCGACCGCCTCAGTTTCGCGGTCGGCAATATAATGCGCCTGGCTTTCGACCGACATATCCATCACAGCAACAGCAGCAGCAAAGGATGGTCCCGCGTGCGCCTCAGTTTCAACAGCGTGCACCGGGATTCCGTCCTCAAGTCGGTGGGACCCGGCACCTTACACGTGCTACACGTGTGGCCGTGTAGGGCACATTTCAAGAGACTGCCCCGAGCCGCGACAGGGCAGGGGTGCAGAACCATATCAGGGTGCTAATCAGCCCCGCAATCAGCCCAAGAAACCTGCACCAAAACCCGGCAACGTCCACCACTTAGCTATCGAAGACGTGCCGGAAGGCGAACCCGTCCTCGCGGGTACATTCTCTTACCTAGATCATCCCGTAGTCATACTTTTTGACTCCGGTGCCACCCATAATTTCATAAGTCAGTCTTATGTTATTAAATATCAACTGCCTATCATTCCCACAAATAATTCATATTTGATATGTTCTCCGGGTGGGAAAATAACAGCTGATAGAATGGTCTATAGAGCACCATTACAGTTGGGTGGAAATCTATACCGACGTCTCTAATCATGTTAGAGAGTCAACAACTCGATGTCATTTTAGGAATGTCATGGCTACATCGCCATGGTGCTGTTCTTGACATCATTCCACATGTGGTTCGTTTAAACTCTCCACTTCATGAACCACATGTTCTTATTCTTGACCATTCGGTTCAAGAATCTCCAGCCACCTATAACACGGAAGCCACAAAACTTGAGGATATTCGTGTGGTCCGTGAATACCCGGATGTCTTTCCGGATGACCTTCCGGGCATGCCACCCGAAAGGGATGTCGAGTTCAAGATTGAACTTGTACCTGGGACGACGCCGATATCACGGAGACCGTACAAGATGGCTCCGAATGAGCTGGCTGAATTGAAGGAGCAGCTCAATGACTTAATGAAGAAGGGTTTCGTTCGACCGAGTTCCTCGCCATGGAGATGCTCGGCACTGTTTGTGAAGAAGAAGGATGAAACCTTGAGGTTGTGTGTGGACTACCGGCCTCTCAACGCCGTCACCATCAAGAATAAATATCCACTGCCCCGCATCGATATATTATTCGATCAACTTGTGGGTGCAAGTGTATTTTCAAAGATGGATCTTCGCTCCGGATATCATCAAATCAAGATCCGGGCGGAAGATATTCCAAAGACGGCCTTCTCAACGAGATATGGGTTATATGAGTACCTCGTCATGTCCTTTGGTCTCACCAACGCCCCGGCACACTTCATGTATCTCATGAACTCAGTATTCATGCCGGAGTTAGACAAGTTTGTGGTGGTGTTCATAGACGACATCTTGGTTTACTCCAAGTCTGAGGAAGAACACGCCAAACACTTGCATATCGTACTTCAACGATTGCGAGACCATAAGCTTTATGCCAAGTTCAGCAAGTGCGAGTTTTGGATCAGCCAAGTGCCATTCCTTGGTCACATTATTTCTGCAGAATGCATTGCAGTTGATCCAAGCAAAATCGAACAAGTGCTGAAATGGAAGTCCCCCACATCAGTCCATGAAGTCAGAAGTTTCCTCGGGTTAGCAGGATATTACCGGAAATTCATACCGAACTTCTCCAAGCTTGCTAAGCCGATGAATGAACTGTTGAAGAAAAGGATCAAATATGTTTGGAGCTCAGCTTGCGAAGAAGCTTTCCAAGCATTAGTGAAGCATCTTACAACAGCCCCGGTGTTATCTCAACCGGATACAACCAAGCCCTTCGACGTATATTGTGATGCGTCCGGTATTGGGCTTGGCTGTGTATTGATGCAAGGAGGCAGAGTGGTCGCCTATGGCTCACGTCAACATCGTAATCATGAGCAGCACTATCCGACTCATGATCTTGAGCTCGCTGCTGTGGTATTGGCCTTGAAGATGTGGAGGCACTATTTGCTTGGGAACTTAGTGCACCTCTACACCGACCACAAAAGTCTGAAATATATATTCACTCAAAAGGAGTTGAATATGCGGCAACGGAGATGGCTAGAACTGATCAAAGACTATGAGATCGAGATTCACTACCATCCCAGGAAGGCAAATGTGGTTGCCGATGCCTTAAGCCGCAAATCCCATGTCAAAAGTCTGTCCATCACCCCACTTGAAGAGGAGTTGAGTCAGTACTTGGTTCCATATGGGGCATTGTATAATCTTGCTCTCGTCCCTACAATACGAGAGGAGATTATGGAAGCGCAGAAGAAAGACGTGGGAATGTCGCACATTCGGAGAAGGATGAAGAATGGCGAAATGAAATGCTTCCGAAGAGATGATAACGGTACACTATGGTTTAAAGACCGTATAGTGGTACCCCGCGACATGAAGCTTCGGAGGAAAATATTGGACGAAGCTCATTTGTCCAAGTATTCTATTCATCCGGGCAGCAAAAAG
This sequence comes from Neostapfia colusana, assembly GCA_030760725.1. NCBI lineage: Eukaryota > Viridiplantae > Streptophyta > Magnoliopsida > Poales > Poaceae > Neostapfia > Neostapfia colusana. The sequence goes on along the minus strand of JASWHV010000009.1, from coordinate 31,209,667 downwards.
ATGTACCAAGATCTGAAAACAAGGTTTTGGTGGACGCGGATGAAAAGAGAAATCACAAAGTACGTATCCGAATGTGATACGTGTCGGCGGGTGAAAGCCGACCATATGCGGAAAGCCGGACAGCTGCAACCGTTGAACATTCCAGCGTGGAAGTGGGAGGATATCAGCATGGACTTCATAGTCGGATTACCTCTCACGTCTCACAAACATGACTCGATTTGGGTGATAGTCGATCGACTAACCAAGTCGGCTCATTTCATTCCCGTACATACCAGTTACGTGTCCAAGCAATATGCGGAGCTTTATATTGCAAGAATCTTATGCTTGCACGGTGTTCCCAGCTCCATTATTTCAGATCGCGGTGCGCTGTTCGTCTCTCGGTTTTGGGAACAGCTGCACGCATCACTGAGGACCAAACTGATCCGAAGCTCCGCGTATCACCCGCAGACAGATGGTCAAACTGAACGGGTGAATCAAGTGCTTGAAGACATGCTACGCGCTTGTGCCATTCACCACGGCAAGAATTGGGACGATCATTTGCCGTTGGCGGAGTTTTCTTACAACAATGGCTATCAAGCTAGCATCAAGATGGCGCCGTATGAAGCTCTCTACGGCCGGAAATGTCACACACCTCTCAACTGGTGCGAGTCCGGCGAGCGAGTCATCTACGGCATTGAACTGGTGAATGAAGATGAAGAACGAGTGCGAGTGATACAAGCCAACCTCAAGGCTGCTCAATCTCGTCAGAAAAGTTATGCGGATAAAAGGCGCCGTCCTCTCCACTTCAACATCGGGGAGCATGTGTATGTCCGTGTGTCTCTGATGAAAGGAGTTCACCGTTTCGGAGTGAAGGGTAAACTTGCGCCGCGGTTCGTTGGTCCGTTCACCGTTATTGAAAAATGCGGACCCGTGGCCTATCGCCTAGATTTACCGGCGTCGCTCGCAGGCATTCACAACATCTTCCACATCTCTCAGCTGAGGAAATGCCTCAAACCCTCAGCTGAAATCCGCACTGAAGACATAGAAGTTCTTCAACCGGACCTCACGTACACGGGGTATCCAATCCGGATCATCAATGAAAAGACTTGTGCCACAAGAAACCGGACCTTATGGTTCTACAAGGTCTTGTGGAGTAACCATACCGCTGATGAGGCGACATGGGAAAGCGAGGATTATCTACGAGCGTATTATCCGGACATGCTATCATCATATCCCGGTAAGGTTTTCCCCACTTTACTTTTCCTTTGGAATCTCGGGACGAGATTCTTTTTAAGGGGGGAGGGATGTAAAATCCCCAAAAGTGGTAGCAAGAAAATTCTGCTCATGTGCACTTATGAAAAATGAGGAGAATTAAAACTTTGAATTATAATGGGGTAAGTTCAAAGTGAGGGTTTAGACTTTCGAAAACTTCCAAACATGAGGATCTAAATGCACAGCTTGGATCTTCATAGTCCAAATATTCAGCCTTCCAAATTTCAGCTCATTTGGAGGAGTTTCAATATTTGTTTGGGATTAAAAGGAAGAGCCCTCTAATCTGAATTTCAAATTCAGTTTCAAATTCCAATTCCCTCAATTTGTAAATTGGGTTCCACAAATGTGTTCTCCACCTTTGAATGAGCAGCCATGCCAAAAATTGGAAATTTTGGAACTGGTTTGCTATATTTTTGAGGCAATACAAAGTGGAGAATTCAAACTCATTTTCAAATTCAAATGATCAAACCACATTCAAATTCTACACCAGAAATTCAAACCATTTGAATTCTGCAAATTCAAACTTAACTTTGGGATGAAGTAAAGTCTTTAATGTTGAGTTTCTGGGGTAAAAATATCAGTGGTAATTGGATAACAATTTGAGGTGGTGGGACCCACATGTCAGCCACACATGCAACACAACCGACTGTTTTTGCTTCTCTCGGGTGATCACGGCGCGCCACCGAGATGTACTGCTGGCCACCGAGCTACTTGCCTCGCTTGCTCCCGAAGTCATCTCGTGGGTGATCAACACAGCTGCACGAGTGAAGTTGTTCCCTTCTCGGCCTTCAACCGAAGTTTTTCAGCTCCTCGAGCGCCCACTGAAGAGAAACACAGCGCGCCTCCTCTCTGTGCTCGTGGTCCAGCAGCCTCCAGCCCCTCCTAGCATCGGTTGGTCGCCCCAGGAGCTGCCCCAGCGACCCCTCAACGTGCTACACCGGTCCTCAGCTCATCCCCGAGCTCCCCTCGCAGTGCCCGAGCCGTTCTTCACCGGGAGAACACAGAGCACGTCGCCCCTCACTGCTTCTCACGTTCCGGCTGCTCCAACGCCTCTACTGCACGTCCAGCACCTCCCTAAGGTGCGCCAAGGTGTCTAGATCATGCTATGGCAGTCCCCTTGCCCTTCCCCGTCGCTGTCTCGCCGGAATTTGAGTTTTGGTGCCGGTACACGTGAAGAACCGACCCAAACCAAAACTGTAAATTCGTCCAACGTGGTTGATCATCGGTTCTACAATTCAAGCCACAGAAACTAGTGATCCTAGCGCCCTCCCACGCCAAATACCACAGCAAACCATCGACCACACGCCCCGGGCGACGAGAAATCGCTGGCGGAGGCAAAAACGGGTCGGTCCTCCGGTGAACCCTATGTTCCGGCCATTTGCTGCAAGGTTTAGCCTGCATTCCATGTTGCCCGATCATTGGTGATGCTTTAGGGCAAGGTAGCTCGCAGGGAGAAGCTTCGGACGCGCCAGAACACGTGGATGCCGAGCTCCCGAGCCGCCGCACCGGTGCCGGCCTGTTTTCGGCCGTTTTCATGCGTGGAAACCTTGCCCGGCAGCTGCGCCATGTTCCCAGGAGCATGTAGGGCGAAACCGGAGCTAATTTGGTGGAGAAATGAGGGAGAACGAGCCATACAACGATTTAAACTGGTGTGCACGCGCGCCTCTGGCGGGAGGTCGAAGAAGGACCTGACCAGTGGGCCCCCCTGTTAAGTCTCTGTGTAGATTTTAAACAGAGAGCTATCACAGTTTGAAAAATTCATAACTTTGTGTAGACAGCTCCAAAAAGGGTGAGACAAATTTTGTATGAATCCTTATGAGGAGTAATTTACAGAGGAACAAATTGCATGCTTTGAAAATGCCCAGGAATGTCTGTAGAATTGGTTTTAGTAAATCCTTTAGTGATTTATTACAGGAGCAATTCTTTATGAAATATTCCCAAATTTGGGCAGCTAGTCCTTTTCATAATGCCTGACCTCCAGTAAAAATTTTAGGATTTTTGGAGCTTATTTGGAGGGCTTAATCAGTAGGTTATCTCAGGATTAAATAAATTAGCTAAAAATCATAGAATTGATTTCCAGAAAATGGTTCAACCTTCATACCTCCATAACTTTCTTTAGGGATGTCCAAAATTTGTGAAACAAATTTTGTTGGACTTCTCTCAGTCAGTACTTTGCAGAGATGCGAAGAAATTGATTTGAAGATCTCTGGATATTTCTCCAAGATTCCTCAAGATTAAATCTTTGGGAATTTAGTCCAGAATATCTCTGTTATGGAATTTCTTCAAATTTGGCCAGGAAGTTCCTCATGATATTACTGATCTCCAGGAAAAATTTTAGCTTCATTGGAGTTCGTTTGCTAGGTCAAATTACCTTTCCAAGTTCAGCCTGTACTTGGAAATTCAAATTTAAACAGAAACTGTTCAGCACTCCTGTCCAAACTTCAAAAATTCATATCTCTCTGATGGTAGCTCCAAAAATGGTGAAACAAATTTTGTTAGCACCATGGAGACTTACCCTAATCAGATCTTCCACTATTAGCTATGTCAAAGCTCCTGAATTGGGCTCAAAATTCAGAGAAGCATTGTACTTGTAGGAATTTTAAAGACTACATTGTGCAATGACATATCTCCAAATTTGGCTCAAATCATCCTTAGAGAGTCTAGTATCTACTGTAAAAAAATCCCAAAGCCAATTAAGGATCCTAAATAGCAATAGCTATGAATAGTAGTTTGATTCTTATAAATCATTAATACTTACACATGTATTTTATTACATTTCATAATAGTGACCGAAGTTGAGGACGCACCGGAGCCCTTGGACGTCCTCCCACCAGAAGCTCACTTCTTCTCTGACTCGCAACCAGGCAAGCCCCGGTTTGCACTTAAGTACCTTTTATAAAATTCTTTATTTGTATCACTTATGTCTAGGGTGAATGTTTGCATTAGAGTTAAGGTGTTTGAAACCCCACTTGCATAACCTTTTAAATCCTATTAAGGGTTGGGTAGATTACAAAACCGACGAGTAGACAAGGCCCCGCTAATATGCTTAGGACCTCGGTAGAAGTCGAGTAGTTGGAATCTACTCGCGAGGTAAGGTTTATCACACGGTTTGGTCAGAATTGAAAATGGCTTAAGAGTGGTGAAAATGAGACCCAGCAGGGGGGATAGGAAGCAGTGAGCGGAGGTCTCACGTGCGTAGCCCTGTTGGTGTCGATTGAGGACCGAGTCGTGTGCGGGCCTGCTGAACAAGTATCGAACAGTACCGGATGGCATACTGACATAAGCAGGAAACCGATGTAAATGGTTAACCTGGGTGCCGAGGCTTACCCAACCGTAAATAGGAGTGGGTTGAGGGTAGAAAGGTGTAAATCTGCCGGTGGGCACAGTCACGCTCCACGCGGGGACCTCCTGCCCGTTACGGATGGACCGGTTCGACATTTGGATTGCCTTTGAAAGGTGGTTGCATACAACATAGTAGGAAGGGGTGTGGAATCACGCTTCTGTAAGTGGGTGTATGCAACGTGTTGTCCGAGTGTCTCCTGATTGCAATCACCGTCCCTCTCGGTTATTTGAGTACCGCTTGTTCACTGTTTCGTGACGTAGTAAGAAGTGAAGAAAGCCAGTTGAATGATAATATGCTGTGATGATATATTAATGTTTGGAAACCATGTATGTTGTAGATGTAGAGATAATTAAGTTTACTTTCCGCTTTGGGCATCACCACATCGGAGGAAAGCGTTTCTTGTTTGATTGTGGACTTCCGATGTGAGGGCTGCCTAAGGCACATGAATTTGACGCTATAAAACTGAAAGTAAGGATCAACTTATGGGCGTGTCTTTGTCGCAAATTCCTTTTCCTATCATACACCTCCCTGCATGTAGAGTTCCATGCCTTCGTCAGACGGTTAAGCCTTGCTGAGCCATCGTGCTCACAGTTGCAATATTTGAGCTGTATGCAGGTGAGAGCTATGAGGAGGGTTCCGAGGACGAGGCGATGCCCCCGTCAGGGTACACGGCTGAGATAGAGCCCTGCACGCCGCCGTGATCTCCGGTTTCATGCTGCTAGCGTGTAGCGTCCCCGGGCTGGACGGCTGCACTTTTGCATAGCTAGGATGAGAGGCTACTATTGTACATTACTTCCGCTGTATAGTTATATTTTGTAAAAGACTTCCGCTGTTTTATATCAAATAAAAGTTTGTATGTTGTTCTTAATTTTTTTCGTGTGCGCTGTTGGGTGCCGCATCACACGGCCCCACCCTATGCGATCCTGGAGTGGGTGAACCACGGGGTGGTACCCACAGATGTCTACTGGTATAATGGAGGTTCTGCAGTCGCCGACGGGTGACAAAATCACAAACTTGTGGGTAAAGAGGTGCAAACTCTGCAGAGTCTAAAACTATCATGATAGCGGAGCTTACGGTCATGAGCGCCTGGCTAAACTGCCATGATTAGTTGGGATGGTTATTGGGATGGTTATCGGTTATGGTTAATGAGTTTGTCATGGTTTGGTTTGGGACTGTTGAGTCCGGGTGATAAGATGGTTGCATGACTGTTGAGTCATGGCAACGAGTTTGGTCTCGGTGTGAGACGAAGTTGTTTTAAGATGGTAGCGAATACGTGAAGGTATTCGTGAGATGGTAGCGAATACGAGGAGGTATTCGTGAGTAAGAATGAGGTTGGTTAATGTTCGGGTGGAACATGGAAAGCGATGGAGGTATGTTGGTAATTTAGTACATGCTGGGATTACATTCATCTAAAGTTAAGTTGCTGTTTTATCATGGTTTTATAAATCTGCTTTTCTGCAAATAACCCTTTTTATACCTACCTTATTTATGAGCTGCATATCATGTGTTTTCCCGCACTTGCTGAGTACATCATTGTACTCAAACTTGTATTATTATTTCATCATCAGTAGCAGGAGAAGCCTACTATGAAGACCAAGTGGAGCATTACGGCGTGTGATCTGTTCTCAACCTTGCCTGTGGGAATGGAATAGATATGGAGCCATTGCTGCTTAGATTTGCTTCCGCATTAGTTAAATCGCTTCCGCATTAGTTAGAAGACTTCCGCTGCATAGAAATAAAGACTTCTGCTATGAGCATGAGTCCAAGACTCATGAGATATTGTAATAAAATCTGTTATTCGTGGTAATATATAATCTGAATTCAGTTTGTGGAACATATATGTATGTGTGATGAACATCCTGGGCACACATGCATTAGTTCTCGGTTCTATGGTTTTTCCACAGAATTGAGGGCGTCACACCTATGGAGTATTTGGGTAGGTGTCCTTCCACCGTGTAGAATATGCCATGCTTAAGTAGGACTCGGTAGAAGTCGAGTGGCTGGACGCTACTCGCGAGTATTGGAAATTTGGAGCATAGGGGATTGGTTCAAAAGGTTGCTAGTAAGTTGAAATGAGACCGGGCAGGGTGTAGGAGCAACAGGACATGGGGGCCTGGGTGCTTAGACCTGTACGTGTCGGTTGAGGACCGATCCGTATGCGGCCCTGCTGAACAAGTATTGAACGTACCGAAGGCATATCGGATATATGGGACCCGATAAACCGATGTAACCTATACCTCCGGGCGTCGAGGCATAACGCACCGATTTATAGGTGTAGGCTGAGGGCAGCAAGGTGGAAATCTGCTAATGGGCATAGAGAGATGCTCCGTGTAGGGAACCTCCTGCTCGTTTTGGTGCGACCGGTTCGACGCTTGGGCTGTTTGGTGAAAGGTTGTCCCGTACGACATCAGGGGAGCGTGCTGTGTGCGGCTCCGAGTATGCGCGTACGTGACGTGCTATTCGGGTATCCCTGCAGGTGTATAGCGAGTCGATTCACCGTCCCTCGCGGTTATGAGTACCGCTTGTTCACTGCGTCGTGACGTAGAGGTAACTTGCATTGAGATAAGAAATAATCACCATTGGTTTGAAGTCAATACTAGTAATGTAATGTTATGTTTTCGTGAATAGGCTAGTGCAAATTCGATTCATTCTCACCATGAGCAAGTTACATCGGGAGAAAGCGTTTCTTGTTTGATTGTGGACTCCCGATGTGAGGTGCCCAAGGTTATGCTTAATTTGCTGCTAATAACATTTGAAAGTAAGGATCCATTTTTCGGCGAGTTCATATGCAATGTGCTATCCTATGTTAAGTTTTTACCATCATGTAGAGTTTCATGCTTAGGGCCGATGGTTAAGTCTTGCTGAGTGTTATGCTCACGGATAATATACAAGTTGTTTTGCAGGTAATAACACTATGCTACTGAGTACGGTTGTCCGATGAGACTCGGAACTCTCCGAGTGGTAAACTCATGGAAACCCTTGCCGCTGCTGTTGTCACCGTGATGCTAGTGAGAAGGGTCCGCGTGCTGGATGTCTTCTCTGTTTCATAGCACAGATATGAGACGTGAGTGGTGTTAGTTTTCCACTGTAGAGTATTTTGAGAAATATTTGTAAAACTTACACTTTGTAAGCTTCCGCTTGGTTTATGTAATATGATGTTTTATTGTGTGTGCTGTTGGGTGCCGCATCGCACGGCACCACCCAATGCGATTCCCGGGTGAGGTGACCCGTCCCCGTGAGTGATCAGGACGGCGGGCCCTGACAGCGTGGTATCAGAGCCGCATTGGTAATAGCGCACAGAATAAGGATCATATTACGACAAAAACTTAGGATACGGTGAGATAACGGTACTAAGCCCACATAAGGACTGCTATTAGCATATTATGAAAGTGGCAAGCTAACCTATTTGTTATGTCGAAAAATCGTGCATCTTGGGACGTCTATGTCTTGGGGGGTGCACGTATGCGCTGTCCACCAGTGCGCACAAGCTGAAGGGTGGAGCCCCACGGGTGGCAGGTAACCCAACCCGCTTTAGTATCCTCTACGACTCTTCATGTCGTTTGGGGTATTCGAGCAACGCTTTTCCCTAGCGTGCTTTGGGCAAGTATGGGAGACCCCGTCACATGGTCAGTAACGTGAACACGTAGCTCGAGGCGTGCTTGGCTTGAGAACACCTGTGCGGGTGATGACGGACGGGTGTACCAACTGTATGGATACCGGGTTCGGTGTGCAGCCGAACCTGATGATTGAGTGTGTTTTATGTAGGTACTAACCACGAAAACCTTAGTACGGGTAGAACACGTTTGCGAGTGACCGTTTTAGTGCCACCTAAGGATACGTATATACCGGTGTAATCCGGTTAGGTTTTTCTTTGGTGAGGCAACGCAGTACCGTCATATGTCTTACGGTGCATCGACACCGTACTACATTGGATAGTTTCTTTCCTATGAAGAAATCATTCATGATTAACTTTCAAACTAAAAATGGATGGTTAAAAGCACATATTAGTTACTGAGCTCTTCGTTTGGACTAAGTTTCAAAGAATAGGCTTGCTAGGTTTCCATTGATTTCAAAAACAGAGTGCCCGGTTCTGGCAGAAATTTTGCTGGATCTTGACAGGGCATAACTCTGAGTGTCTTGACTCAATGAAGGTGTTTGATACAGTTCTGGAAAGGTTCTTAAATGATCTACAACTTTTCTGTAGAACTCCAGAGCAGAATCACACGCCAACTTTGTTGAATGTCCAGGTAAATGCAAACTGTTCAGGAAACAGAACAGCTGCAACACTCTCTGGATGTTTATGTAAATTAGACATAACCGTCTGTAGAAAAATCTCTAAGGGTCAGATAATACACCGTTGGAAAGGTTATGGAATTTGCAACATTATTGTAGTTCAATGTTTGTTCAGATTTTATTGTATTTGCGTATACAACTGTGATAGAAATAGCCGCATACAAAGGAGATGCTGGCAAATTTTTTATCCAGGAATTCTGTCAAACCTGGAGCAATCATAACCTTCGATCCAGAATTGATCTTGAGGCATAAGAGTACTCGTTGGAAAGATACTGAAGTCAACTTTAATTTTGGTATTCAACTTGAGTTATGAAAATGCTATTAAACATATCAAGATCTGGGTTAGAACAGAGAGGTCTGTTCTGCACAGCAAAGAGGGTTAGTTAGGCCGACCACACGGAAGTGACTAAACACGAGGATATTCCGGTGGTATGTGAATGCCGATGTGTTTCCGGGCAGATTCCCGAACAGGACGTCAAGTTCAACTTTGAACTGGTTCTGGAAACAACCTCAATTTCACCGAAGCCACATAAGATGGCACCCGATGAACTGGCGAAGTGGAAGGAGCAACTAAGTGATTCATGAGCAAATGTTTTATATGACCTAGCTCATCACCTTGGAGATGCTCTGTGCTGTTCGTTAAGAAGAACGACGAGACACTGAGATTAAGTGTTGATCATTGTTCTCTCAATGCCATCACTATGAAGGACAATAAGGGTACTCTATGGGTTAAAGACTGTATAGTTGTACCTCGTAAGATGAAGCTCTAAGGCCGGAAATGTCGCGCACCGCTGAAGGGGTGCGAGTACGGCGGAAGAGTACTGTTCGGGGTTGATTGGTCAATAAATCCGATGACCGAGTTCAAACAATAGGAAGCGAACGTGAAGGCTACATAATCCCGACAGAAAAGCTACAAGGATCAAAGGCGTCGACCGTGGCATTTCGACGGCGGAGAACACCTTTACCTTCATGTATCCCCGATGAAAGGAATTCACCGGTACAATGTAAAGGGGAGGTTTTGCTCCCTGAGCTTTAGATCCATTGGCTACCACAAAGGAGTGCGGACCCGTAGGCTGGAACTACCGGCATGTATTGCGGGTGTCCATGACATAGTCAGGTGTCACGGCTGCGGAAATGCCTCAAGTCTTTCGTTGCTGTCCACACTAAAGAAGACGACTAGTTGGAGCCGGATCGTGCCCCACGAGCGACCGGTTCAGACTATCGATGAAAAGAATCCGGAACACCTGGAATCAGATATTAAGATCGTATCAGGTGCTGTGGAGTAATCCTACCACGGAAGGAACAACGTGGAGAGCAAAGATTACCTCCGCATGAACTATCCGGAATTTTTATCATCATACCACTTGGCATTACCTCTCCTGTCTCGTTCTTCTTCTGGAATCTCGGGACGAGATTCTTTTAAGGGGGGAGGAATGTAAAGGTCCCAAAATTTTGAATACAAAGGAACTGAAGTGGGAACACCCTTTGGTTCAAGTTTGTAAAAATTGGGACTTGTTTAAATTTTTTCACATGTGATGACACACATGAGTGTCCCACCACTCTAGGCTATGATCAAGAGGGTGTTTGTGGGACAAAGTTAAGTAAAACTCATGTGTAAGCTCTCATATACTAGGTTGAAGGAAATTCAGAGTGGAAACTCAAATTATTCAATTCAAATTGCAAATGAGGGCAACAAAAAGGAAGGCAAACTGTTGTGCACCAAAAACCTCATTTGCAGCAGCCAAATCCAAAAGCAGATTTCATAATTGGATTCCTTACTCTAAATAAGTGGGTAGACAAAGTTCATGAATTCTTGAAATGATTTGCTACCCATTTGTTAAATGGACTTTAAATTGCATAGGAATTCAAATTCAAATGTGAAATTGGATGAAACTTGTCCAAACCTTCAAATTCAGACCGGGTTCAAATTTTTCCGCTATTGAAGGGAGTCATTCTCCAATTTTGAGAAAAATTGAGGGGGTAAGGGGGGACAGTGGGGCCCACATGTCATTGGGCAAAAAGTGTAACTTACCCCCTAAGTCACCTCTGTCTGTGTACACTGAGCAACCGGGTCCTCGGTTCAGAAACGAATCCATCGGACTCCTCTCCGGCATGCCACCCCATGCAGCCCCAAAGCCATGTCCCGTTTCCTCTTCGTGCTGGCGACCAGCTTCGCTGTTCCTCTCTCGCTCGGTGCGATCCACTCGACCACAGCCGAGCCGACCGGGTGCTGGTTCCCTCGCTCGCAACCCGCCCGAAGCAACCGAGCCGAGTGAGCTCCGGGCGACACCGAGGGGTGATCGGGACACCTCTTCAGCAGCTGGAGCTTCTCCGTGGCTTGCTCAACATGATCAGCAGCTCCCAACGTGGCTCTCGTTGCTCACAAACCAGACACCGATGCCTTCTCCCTCCCACACAGAACAGAGCCCCCCCCCTTCGGCGCCGCCATTTTGGTTTTCTTCGGGAGACGGCCAAACTCGGGCCACCGAGCTCCCCGAGCTGCACCGCAGCGCTGAGGGGTCATCCCCTACCTTCTCCACTCGCCACCGGGACAACCAAACTGCTCTGCACTGAGAACGCAGGTTTTCGCGCGGCAACCTAACACAAGGCGGCAATCGGTCTCCCGTGGACAGCTCCACAGAGAGCTTCTCGTGCCCGAGCAAGAACACTTTCCGATGCGCTGTTCCTCGGTGATGCTCACCTCCGAAGCACAGGCCATGACGTGGACGACAGAGCACGAATTCGAGAAAAGATCTCCGGCGGCCATAAACCGACCTTCCGGTAAGAAACTCTCAAATTCGATCTCAATCTTCACTCTTAGTTCCCCAAATCTTGCACAAAGGGCTGAAACTAGTCGGCGAACAATTGTTCTTCACAACCCTAGCTTAGAAACGCATGTAGACCGCCCAATTTCCGAATTTTCCGAGCTCAAACCTGGAAGGCGTATCGGGTGCACGGTGAAGAACCATTTGCCGCTGTTGCCAAGCAATTCCAAGGCTATGTCAAGCTTCCCTAGCATCCAAGGATGCTGTAAAGCCAATTCCTCGCAAGTTTGGCGGGCTAGGATCACCTGTCGACGGCGCCGGACTTCTCCCAAGGTGGCCGCACGACGTCGGCACATTTCCGACGGTCTACCGCCTACGCCAACCCCTCCAATCGATTTCCCGTCACTGTAAACCTACAGGCGGCGACTTTCCAGTTGGATGGTATCCGGGAATGCTCCTCCGGTGAGGCACCGCCTCAGTCCGGCGAGGGGGCGGCGGCGCGCGCGAGAGCGCGGGCGGGAGGAAGAAGAAAGGGCCGGGCCCAGCCGTCAGTGACTGCGGTTTAAAATTTTGATCTGCTGTGGCTGAGGATCCACTGTGGCTGTGCGCTGGAACCGTGTAGCCCCGTGTGTTCTCTGTTTTCAGTGGCAGGGATTTAAAACGAAGGCCCAAGTCATTTTCAATAGGAAAACAATTCCAGTTTCAGCTTCATCTTGGGAAATTCATAACTTTGTGTAGGAAGCTCCAAATTTAGTGATTCAAATTGGGTTGTATTCAGGATGAAAAACCCTCTCCAAATATGTAACCCAATTTGCATAAAAATCAATAGAAAATTCTGGAAAATTCTTTTAAGTTTTCTGTAAAAGAATTATTGAGGAGTTTGACTTATCCAAAAATCCTCAAATTTTGCCAGAATATTCTTTAGGATATTATTGAACTTTCAGCAAAGTTTCAGCTCAATTGAAGTTGATTTGAGTAGGAATTTCTAGAGTACAATCTGCTGTACTAAAAATTATCCAGAAACTTTTCCAGAAATGGTTTTCCTTTGAAAATCAGTTCTGGGAAATCCTTAGTTCCAAAAATCGTAGGAAAAATTCCGACATGCTCTATGAGTCATACTGGAGATGGTAGTTCACTTTATTGGGCATGAAAATGCACCCTACTTCAGAATTAGATCCTTGTAGCATAATTGCTTATAGAACTATTCTGAAGGAACTACTCACTGAAAAATCCTTAATTTTGGTCCAGAACACTTTCAGGTGACCAGGAACTCACCTGTAAAGTTTCAGCTCAAATTGAACTTTAGATCTACCTGTTCTTGTTCTCCATGCTTATGTATATGAGCAGCACATAGAGAATTATAGTGGGAATTATGGAAGACACAATTTCCACTCACATTAGATGCAATTTGGCAAGCTAAGTCTCTGTGTAATGTATGACTTCAGGTAAAAGTTTTGAAGTCATTGGAGATCAGGACCTTTAGTTCCTTTCAATCCATTTCAACTCATGTCACCTGTCAATTAGGAACCATAGAACATGTTAATGGAGCTCCTTATGGACAGTTAGCTTTTCTTCTAATTCCTCTGCACAACAGGGACAATAACTTCATTTTTAGTACTCCCACACAGTTCCCTGTTGTTAACGAGTCGAGTCTTTTAATTCTTTAAATTGCATTATAAGAACATATGCATATACATATCAATAGGACTTACGACGGAGGCAATCCATGGAGAAGTTCGTCGGAGTGATTCCATTGAAGTGGATCAGTTGATCAAGCCTCAAGGGAGTCAAGACTCTAACTGAATTATATACTATTAGACCCTGCAAAACAGGCAAGCCCTGTTTTGCATTTAACTACCACTAAGTTTTTAATTTTGTATACAATACGTCGGTTAGGATGAATTGTGCATTAAGTCTAGATGTTTGATACTACTCTTGCATGACCAGAAAACCTATGGAGTATTTGGGTAGGTGTCCTTCCACCGTGTAGAATATGCCATGCTTAAGTAGGACTCGGTAGAAGTCGAGTGGATGGCCGCTACTCGCGAGTATTGGAAATTGGGAGCATAGGGGATTGGTTCAAAAGGTTGCTAGTAAGTTGAAATGAGACCGGGCAGGGTGTAGGGGAAACAGGACATGGGGGCATGGGTGCTTAGACCTGTCCGTGTCGGTTGAGGACCGATCCGTATGCGGCCCTGCTGAACAAGTATTGAACGTACCGAAGGCATATCGGATATATGGGACCCGATAAACCGATGTAACCTATACCTCCGGGCGTCGAGGCATAATGCACCGATTTATAGGTGTAGGCTGAGGGCAGCAAGGTGGAAATCTGCTAACGGGCATAGAGAGATGCTCCGTGTAGGGAACCTCCTGCTCGTTTCGGTGCGACCGGTTCGACGTTTGGGATGTTTGGTGAAAGGTTGTCCCGTACGACATCAGGGGAGCGTGCTGTGTGCGGCTCCGAGTATGGATGTACGTGACGTGCTATTCGGGTATCCCTGCAGGTGTATAACGAGTCGATTCACCATCCCTCGCGGTTATGAGTACCGCTTGTTCACTGCGTCGTGACGTAGAGGTAACTTGCATTGAGATAAGAAATAATCACCATTGGTTTGAAGTCAATACTAGTAATGTAATGTTATGTTTTCGTGAATAGGCTAGTGCAAATTTGATTCATTCTCACCATGAGCAAGTTACATCGGGAGAAAGTGTTTATTGTTTGATTGTGGACTCCCGATGTGAGGTGCCCAAGGTTATGCTTAATTTGCTGCTAATAACATTTGAAAGTAAGGATCCATTTTTAGGCGAGTTCATATGCAATGTGCTATCCTATGTTAAGTTTTTACCATCATGTAGAGTTTCATGCTTAGGGCCGACGGTTAAGTCTTGCTGAGCGTTATGCTCACGGATACTATACAAGTTGTTTTGCAGGTAATAACACTATGCTACTGAGTACGGTTGTCCGATGAGACTCGGAACTCTCCGAGTGGTAAACTCATGGAAACCCTTGCCGCTGCTGTTGTTATCGTGATGCTAGTGAGAAGGGTCCGCGGGCTGGATGTCTTCTCTGTTGCTTAGCACAGATATGAGACGTGAGTGGTGTTAGTTTTCCGCTGTAGAGTATTTTGAAAAATATTTGTAAAACTTACACTTTGTAAGCTTCCGCTTGGTTTATGTAATATGATGTTTTATTGTGTGTGCTGTTGGGTGCCACATCGCACGGCACCACCCGGCGATTCCCGGGCGAGGTGCCCCGTCCCCGTGAGTGATCGGGACGGCGGGCCCTGACAACAGGCAAGTTGACGGTAGTTTGCACGCCTAGTACTCCACGTGATCATCGAAGTACTCTTCTCCTGTCGCTGATGATTAAGTAATAATGCAAGGTTGAGTACATGACGTACTCAGCAAGTGCGGGAAAATATGATATGTAGCTTTCAACAAGGTAGGGAATAAAAAGGCTCATTGCAGAAAGTAAAGTTTATTTCAAAAACATGATAAAAACAGCAACTATCTTTAAGTAAATTTGATCCCAACATAAATCCAATTAAAACAGTAACATACCTCCATCATATTTTACCACTTATCTCATCTCATCCAACCATTAATCTTTCTCAACATCATCTCATGCTCATAATAACCATCTCATATTTATATCCATCTCATAACCGAGACCAAAACTCATTATCATAACTCAACAGTCCCGAAACCAATCTCATTACCATGACTCAACAGTCCCGAAACCAATCTCATTACCAAGACTCAACAGTCCCGAAACCAATCCCAAGACCATACCATAACCATACCAATAACCATCCCGAATTACCATCCCAAATTCTCCCATCTAATCATGTGAGTTGGCCAGGCGCTTGTGATTGTAAGCACGGCTATCATGATAGTTTTACACTCTTAAGAGTTGGCACCACTTTACATACAAGTTTGTGATTCCGTCACCCGTCGGCGACTGCAGAACCTCCATTATACCATTACACAACCGTTGGTGTATGGCCAAGAGATCACAAAATAGCCTTTACAAGATGGCTACTAGATGTATGGACTCACTAAGGTTTCACCAGCAGGCTCGAATCACCATTCTCCCACCTACGGTCCCCCTCTTGTGCCATGCAGTTCCCAGGGCAGTCCTCTCTCGACTCCCATTCCCCGCGCCTTCCACGGGCCATAACGATCTAGCAACTTATCTAATTAGTCAGCTAAGCCGCACCCATATTTAGCCTTGTAGTGGCACTATTTTCCTGGCATGTGCTGGCATGAACCGGTCCTTAGATATACAGCAAGTAAACCACCATCTCATTCTACCACATCCACAAACCAAGCTTGCCTAGATCTCCCCCGATTCATGTTCATTATCATCATCAAGTTCTCAATAACATTAATCATATGAGTGCAGTAGCTAGATATGTTCTATCTCACTTCCCATAACCCGTAAGCTAAGCGAAGCGAAAAGCAAAAACGACCATACCCGACTCATCAACTTTCCCGGTGACAAGGGTGGTTAACAAAACTAGTAAACTCCTATAAAGGGTTTCTCATCAAGTTGACTCAAGTATACATGTTTTCGCAAACAAGACAGTTTCCAAAACATGAGATCAATATGGTCAAGGGGCACTTGCCTTGTTCCTGTGGCTTTTGTTGCTCTTGTGTCTCGGAGTCTTGGTGCTGTAGTCCTTTGTAGATAGCTTCCTGAGCTTGTTCTTCTACTCACGACCATGCACATACAAAATTTATAGCAATCAAACATCATGCACAAACTTTACTCAAGATGCAATGGTGCAAATCCTATGATGCTGTCTTATTTAGATCAGTTCGTATGTGTTCTTGCATGTTTTACTGGGCTTGCATGTGGTTTTATGATGAACAAGGATGTAAGGATCAAGTGTGGATGTGGTAATGATCTTAACTCAAGATCTAGATCAATTCCACCGTCAAAAACCGATCAACACGTGATCTGTGTAAAAGTCCCAAAAACTTGTAAATGGAAAACTTGAGCTGTGAATAAAGTTGATTTTAAATTAAACAAATGGGACTTGCAAAAACTTTTGTTGAATCATATAAGTGTTGGCATGTGCAATAGGACTTCAAATTCAGTTTGAACTAAAGGGTTCACTTCAAAGAGAAGAAGACCATTTCCAAAAAGGAAATTCAAACTGTTGTTTAAAATGTTGTATTTGCAATGGGCAACTCAAAAAGCAGATGGCATATTTGAATTCTTCAGGTCCAAATTATGAGGAAGATGAATTTTGAGAAAATTTGGAGGTGCTTTGATATGTATATCAAGAGATACTTGCGAATTGCATTGAAATTTGAATTCAAATTTGAAACTGAGGAAAAACTTGTCAAATTGCCAAATAGCTATTGAATTTGAGTTCCTCATAGCTGAATTTGCACTGTGTCAAAAATTGGAGATCTTTTGGAAGAGAGGAGCTGTGGGACCCAATTGTCAGTGTGAGGGAGAGACTTACTGCCTAAGTCTCTCGGCTGTGTTCTCCTCGGGCCGGCGGTTCCCCCACGCGCGCCACCGAGCCGCAGCCGAACACCGAGGACTCCACCTCCTGCTTTCCCTCGTAACCGGCCTGATCCTCAACCCAGACCGTGCACCGATATCAGTTGGCTTCTCTCCCACTCGCTATCGGCCCTTGTTCTGCGCCCTCCCGAGAAAACGAGCCGCCGGCGCCGCTGCTGTTCTCCTCAATCGTGAGCTAACGTCGCTCCCCGGCTGCTCGAGCTATCAACACCAAAAGGGAGCGCCAGCGTGTGTACAAGAGTTTCCCCAGCTCAGCTCCGACATTCGGGGCTTCTGTTGGCCGTATTTTGAAGATCAACGCCGAGGCCGAGGTGCAAGCGGCAGAAACCGACGTCGGGCTCTCATGGACAGCCCACACCGGGCAGTTTCACAGCCAAACAAGCACACCCCAAGGCGCGCCAACTCGCTGCGCTGCTTCTCTCCAAATTTTAGCTCAATCCTTGCACCATAGCTCGAGAATTTCGAGTTCTTATTTCGGCCAGGAAAACTTAACCGTGGGTAAGAATTTTTGAAATTGATACTAAATTTTCGGCTAGAGCTGCTCATTTTACGCACACAGGAGCTAGAGTGGATAGGGGACCTTTTTCTTTCGCAACCCTATCTTAGAAGTGAATAGTTGCAGCTAATTTCAAATTCTTTCATCGGCGGCCATAGCGGGAATGATCGGGTGCTCGGTGAAACCCTAGTAACCGTCGTTCCCGAGCTACTTTGTGGCCATGTAGAGCTTCCTTAGGCGCCACTGATGCTGTAGAGCCGATCACTCGGGGGTTTTTGTGGGTTGAAGCGATCGGTCATCGGCGCCGAAGCTTCACCGAGGTCGTTGCACACCGCCGACCTGGTTCCGGACTTCTAGAGCGTGTGCCGACCCCCTAGATGAGTTTCTCGTCCCCGAAAACCCCCGGGCAGCGAGTAGCAGGCCAAGAGGCGGCCGGGAAGTCAGGTTCCGATGTCCTCCGGCGAGCTCCGGTGGCGGGGTCGCGCGGGCGTCCGGAGGTTGAAGACGATTGCGTCAGGCCCGCTGTCAGTGAGGGGAAGGCCGGTTGGGTTTGTCTGCGGATTCAGATCCTTTCCGACAGCGCGGGAATTGAAACTGTGGCTCCGTGTGGTTTGTCCCAGCGCATGACACGTGGTTCCCTAGACCCACCCGCAGGATTTGAACAATTTTCGGTTTATTTGAATTTTCAAATTCAGTTCCAACTTTAGAACCTCACAACTTTTGCTAGGAAGATCCAAATTTAGTAATTCAAATTGGGTTGGATTCAGGATGAAAAACTGTATCCAAATATGCAACCCAAATTGTATGAAAACCAAAAGAAAATTCTGTAAAATTCTTTAAAGCTTTTCAGCAAAAGATTTTTTGAGGGAGTTTGGTTCATCCAAAAATCCCCAAATTTTGCCAGAATATTCTTTAGGGTGTTAGGAAACTCTTGGGAAAGTTTCAGCTGTTTGGATATGATTTATTAGGGTAATTCTGATTTCAAGTTTCTGTATTCCAAATGAATACAAAAACAATTTCAGAGAATTTCCAAAATTTGGAAATTCAGTTCTGGGCAGTTCTTAGATCCAAAAATCCTAGGAAAATTCATGCATGCTCCCTGAGCTATGTTTCAAATTGTAGTTCACTTGAATTTGCATGAAAGTCCAATTTTACACATAATTAATTCCTTGTTGCCTAAATTCTTAGGGAATTGTTCCGAGTGATCTACTCAGTGAAAAATTCCAAATTTTGGTCCAGATGACTTTCTTGTGACAAGGAACTCTCAAGAAAATTTTCAGCTCCATTGGATCCCTGGATCAGTACTGTTCTGTTCAACCTCATTAGGTGATCAACACACAAGTGATGAAACACACTTATCACTTGATCATAGTACTTTAACCCAAACCCCAAACCATTAGCAACAGTTTCATTTTTAAATTCTTAAACAGAGTTCCATTTTTAAACTTGTCTTTAGCACCTGTTAGCAAAAGTTTTACAATTAAACATATATGCATATTCATATCGTGTAGTGGTTAAACATGGAAAAGTGAAGAAGTGAAGTTTGGATCAAGAAGCAAGAAGGGCAGTGGTGAAGCTTCAAGTCATCAGCAACTAACTTCATACTTATCTGACTTTAGTCACCTACAAAACCACGGCAAGCTCCGGTTTGCATTTAAGTTATTTATAAAGTTTTTACTTTGTTCACAATTATGGTTTAGAGTATGTATGTGCATTAGGTCAAGGATGTTTTACACTCCAAATGTACCAAATGAAACCTGGAGTTAAGGGTAGCAAAGGGTCACCGCTGTAGAATAATGCCGTGCTAAATAGCTTAGGACATCCGGTAGAAGTCGAGTAGACGGAATCTACTCGCAAGTTATACACGGGATTACATGGGTGTAGATGGAAAAGAGGCAAACTAAAGTTTATATTCCTAAAGATGAGACCAGGCAGGATGGTTAGGCAGCGACAAGACAAGGTCCTTGGTCGAGTAGCTCTGCCTGTGTCGGTTAAGGACCGATGCGTGTGCGGCACCCATGAGCAAGTATTGAGTTGTGTACCGGATGCTTACTGCTATATGGGAACCAGGAAAACAATGTACCAGGTTAACTTGATTGTAGAGGCATACCACATCGTCTTGTTAGACCTATGAGCCCGAGACGGTGCGACCGGTTCTACAGTCGAGTGTCCTGTGAAAGGTTGCCACATGCGACGTAATGAAGGACGCCAGATTTGGGTCTTCAGAGGCGGACGTTTGTGTCGAGTTATCCGGGTAGTGTTTGATTCGAATTACCGTCCATCGCGGTTATTGATTACCGCTTGCTCACTGTGTTGTGACGTAGTAATCAACTTGTGTGGAAACAGTTGCAAAGTTTTAATTGCTGCTATGCTTATTGTAAATTGCATGAAGACCTTGTTTGAAGTAGTGATAGAGCAAACTAAAGTTATTTTTCCACCTTGGGACAAATAACATTGGAATGGAGCGTTTCTTGTTTGATTGTGGAGTTCTAATGTTGCTGGCGCAAGGTCACTACTATGATGGCAGAAATCTGAAAGTTAAGGATGAACTCGTAGGCGAGTCCTTTTGCAAATTACATGTTAAGTCTTAAGTTACTTTCATGTAGAGTTGCATGTTTAGGAGACACGGTTAAGTCTTGCTGAGCCTTTGTGCTCACACTTGCTATATGAGTGGTTTTGCAGGTTGAGACGATGCTCATAAAGAAGGTTGTCCAGTGAGACTCGGAAACGTCCGAGTCGAGTAACACATGGAGGACCTAGCCGCTGCCATGTCTTCGTGTTGCTAGCGTGAGGAGTCCGTGGGCTGGACCTCTTCTCAAGTGCTTCTTAGATATTCGAAGTGAGCTGTTTATAGACTTCCGCTGTAGCTAATTAATGTAAATTATTTACAAAGAACCTTTATAAGCTTCTGCTTTGATTTATGTAATACAATTTTCCTTATATGTGTGTTGTTGGGTGCCGCATAACACGGCACCACCCAATGCGATTCCCGAGCGAGGTGCCCTGTCCCCGTGATATGGGTCGTGGGGTCCTGTCAGCGTGGTATCAGAGGCGCACTGGTAATAGCGCACGGAATAAGAATCGTATTACGACAAAAACTTAGGATACGGTGAGGAAACGGTAATAGGCCCACATAAGGACTATAGTAGTATAGTTACTTAAGTGGCATGACAAACATACTTGTTAAAATTCTGAACTTGGATTATGTAACGACGCACCTACGTTCAGGTAAGAATGGTAAGGAACGCCACCGAAAGCGGTTTAATTTCGGTTAGCTCCCCTGACGAGGAAAGTGGTTTAGGGAAAGGTCTCACAGCTTGGTGTGAGACGTTAATATGAAACTCTTGGACTCTTCATGTTCCTGAGTTCATATGGAACGCTGATCCCTAGCGTGCATTAGGCAAGTAAGTGGAGACCCCATCGTGTGGTCAGTAACACGATAGTGTGTTCGTCTGGAAATAACCCAGGAGGACATACGCAGCGCTTGCCATCGGCGTGCCCTGCAGGGCAGTAGGTGGTATCTGTTGGGTTGATAACATTCCCAACCGTGACGACCCGTTCATGATATACTCGGGTTCCCCGTCGTGTGGTGTAAAAACACGATCACGTACCTTGAGACGTGGCTTAACTCAAGGACGGCCGTATGGCAATATACGGGCGTTTGTATTTACTTTCAAAGATGGAACTGCCTGAAATGAAACAACCTTTGAGTGCACCACTATTGAGTGTTCTTCTGCAGGTACTAACCACGTACGTATCCCGTGTAGTACACGTGTGTGAGAGACCGTCTTAGTGCCACTGATAATACGTATATGCCGGTATAATCCGGTTAGGATTTTTCTTTTGGTGAGGTAACGTAGTACCGACATGATTCTTACGGTGCATCGACACCATACTAAACATATAATCCTCTTCCCTATGAAGATATGACTCATGAACTAACTTTCAACTAAAAATCGAAGTTTGAAACAAATATTAGTTACTGAACTCTTATTTTGAGCTAAGATTCAAATGAGAGAAGGTCTAGGTTTCAAAGATTTCAAAAACAGAGTGCTCTGTTTTCTGGCAGGAATTATTGCTGGACTTTGACAGAGCATACCTCTGAGTAGATTTAACCAATTAAGGTGTATGATACAGTTCTGGAAAGATTTCAAGTGCTCTACAACTTCTTTGTAGACCTCCAGAGCAAACTTACACGTTAAGTTGGGAAAAAGTCCAGTTGAAGGCAAACTGTTCAGAACCAGGACAGTACCAAAAACCTGTCTGGACCTTTCTGTTTTTAAGCCATTACTTCCTGTAGAAAAATCCTTAAGGAGCCTATGATAGACTGTTGGAAAGGTTATGAAATGTGCAACATTGTTTTAGTTCAGAGTTTGCTCAGATTCTTATTGTATTTTCATATACAACTGTGATAAAGTAGCCACATACAAAGGAGATGCTGGCAAATTTTATCCAGGAATTCTGTCAACTTTGAACAATCATAACTTTTGATCCAGAGATGATCTAGAGGCATATAATACTCGTTGGAAATATACTGAAGTTTACTAAAACTTTGGTATTGGACTCAAGTCATGAATCTGTAGTTAACTTGAGTAAATTTGGAGTTTGTGTGAACTGGTCAGGGTAGTCCAGCTGATTAGTTTAGCGTACTTAAGATTTGTTTAAACATGAATGTGGTTATGCTTTCATAAAGTTCAAGACATGTTCATGTTTTACTTATCTTTACTTACTACTGAGATAGAATTTTTATTAACTCAAAATTTTGTTTCGTGCAGTATGGTACGCGCACATTCTCAAATGGAGATTGGAGTTTCAAGTCGAGGTGGGAATGACTCGACTTCATCACAAGAGCCATCGCCAACCGGATTGGCTGAAATTATGGCAAAGATGAATGAAACTCTTCAAACTCTAGTTCAGCTGGAAATAAATAGAGAAGCTCAGCATCACATGCCAACCCCGAGCACTTATCTGGATTTCTTGGTGACGCAACTGCCGGTATTCTCCGAGGCGGCTGACCATTGTGAAGCAAATCACTGGTTACGTGTCATTGAGTCCAAGTTTGGGTTGATTCAATGTGATGAATTCTAGAAGATGCTATATACTGCTCAGCAGCTTCACGGCTTTGCTGGAGCATGGTGGGCAGAATACCTTGCTGTCCAACCAGCAGGGTGACACGTGTCCCGCGGGGTCGGACCTCTCGCAGGCGAGCTCCGAGCCTGCCACGTGTCCCGTGGGGTGGACCTCATCCCTTCTGCAGGGGTGAGTTCCGAAGTTGATACGTGTCCTGCGGGTTGAGCCTCGCTTCTTCCACAGGGACTAGCTCTGAAGGCAACACGTGTCCAGCGGGGCTGGACCTCGCTTCTCCGCAGAGAAAAGCCCCGGAGGCAACACGTGTCCGGCGGGTCGGACCCTGCCCCTTCCACAGAGGCGAGCTCCGAGCCTGCCACGTGGCCAGCAGTGCCGGACCTCACCCCTCCTGCTGGGATGAGCTCCGAAGGCGCTACGTGGCCAACGGGCCGCGGGAAGTGTCTACAGCGCTCCTCGGCGAACAGGAATTGGATCTTTTTGGCTATCTTTCTGATTCTTTATCTGTTTCTACTTCTTTTAAAATGTTTCTCTATGTGAAATATGTATACATGCATGGATATGAAATTGAGGGTGTTACAAACCTACCCCCCCTTAAACTGAATCTCGCCCTCGAGATTCGTTAGAGTAGAGAATAGATGAGGGAATTCTGCCTTGAGGTCTTCCTCACGCTCCCATGTAGCTTCGGCTTCTGTGTGATGGCTTCACTGTACCTTGCACCAACGGATCACTTTGTTCCTCGTGACCCTTTCCTTCACGTCCAAAATTTGGACAGGGTGCTCTACATAGGTCAGATCCTCTTGAAGCTCGAGCTCATCCATTGGTACTTATTCTTCTGGTACTCTCAAGCACTTATTGAGCTGGGATACGTGAAACACGTCATGCGCATTGGAGAGGTGCGTTGGGAGCTCTAATTGATAAGCTACCTCTCCTCTCTTGCCCAAAATCTTAAATGGCTCGATGTAGCGAGGTGCTAACTTGTCTTTGACGTTGAAATGTCGTTGGCCTCGAATAGGCGATACCTTAAGATATACGAAGTCTCCTACTTCGGAAGTCAACTTTCTTCACCTATTGTCCGCATAACCTTTTTGTCGTGACTGAGCAGTCTTCAAGTTCTCCAGTATTATTTGGACTTGATTCTCAGCTTCTTGCAGCACTTGGGGTCCAAACACTTAGTTCTCTCCGGTCTCATTCCAGAACAGCGGCATTCTACACCGTCTACCGTACAATGCTCCGAAAGGTGACATCTTCAAGCTGGCTTGATAGCTGTTATTGTATGAGAACTCAGCATACAGCAAGCTCCTATCCCAACTACGCCCATGTTTCAAGGCGCAGGCTCTCAACATGTCTTCCAAAATTTGGTTTGTCCTTTCTATTTGCCCGTCGGTCTGCGGGTGGTAAGCGGAGCTAAAATCCAGTCGTGTACCCATAGCATCATGCAGCTTCTTCCAAAACCTAGAGGTAAATTGGGTACCCCAATCTGAAACTATCCTCTTCGGAACTCCATGACGGCACACGATTTGCTCCATGTATAGCTCGGCTAGTTATGCGATGCGGTACGTGGTTCTAACAGGAAGAAAATGGGCGGTTTTCGTCAATCGGTCCATAATACCCCAGATGGAGTCGTAACCCGACCGAGTACATGGTAATCCGATGATGAAATCCATGCTGATGTCTTCCCACTTCCACTCGGGTACTTTCAATGGTTGCAACAGTCCAGCGGGTCTTTGATGTTCGGCTTTCACCGGTTGGCACGTGTCGCATAAGGCAACATACTCAGCTATGTCCCTTTTCATACCATCCCACCAAAAACAAGTTTTCAGGTCCTTGTACATCTTTGTACTGCCGGGATGTATGGAATAAGGTGAGTCATGTGCCTCCTTTAATATCGTGTCGCGGATGTGCTTCATGTTAGGCACACAAATCCTTTTCCCTAACCAAAGCATACCCTTCTCGTCTTCCTTGAAATCCTTTTCTATGCCTTGCCGGATTCTTTCCTTGATCTCCTTGATTTCCTCATCCGTTGCTTGGCCATCTCTTATCTCTTGTTCCAACGAAGAGTGGAGTTCCATCACTTCCATCTCATTCAAGAACCCGAGATGTAACCATTCGAACTCCTTGCGCAGCTCGGGCGGTAGCTCCCGAACCGTGAGTTGGTGACATGCTCCCTTTCGGCTCAATGCATCAGCTACTACATTGGCCTTTCCAGGATGATAGTTGATTCCAACATCATAATCCTTGATAAGTTCCAACCATCGACGTTGCCTCAAATTCAAATCCGTTTGGGTGAGTATGTACTTGAGGCTTTTATGATCTGTATAGATCTCACATCGGTGGGCAAGGATATAATGTCTTCAAATCTTCAAGGCATGTACCACGACTGCGAGTTCCAAGTCATGTGTGGGGTAATTTAGCTCGTGTTTCTTTAGTTGTCTCGATGCATAGGCTACCACTTGTCCTTCTTGCATGAGCACACATCCAAGCCCTTGTCTTGATGCGTCACAATATATGTTGAAGCTTTTGCTTACGTCCAGCAATACCAAAACCAGCGCTGTGGTTAGCCTTTTCTTGAGCTCCTCGAAGCTTTCTTGACACGCTGGTGTCCACTGAAATGCTTTTCCCTTCATTAGCAATTCAGTCATAGGCTTCACTATTTTGGAGAAATCCTTGATGAACCGGCGATAGTATCCATCCATCCCAAGGAAACTCCGAATATCCCTCACGTTCTGCGGTTGGTTCCACTTCAGAACATCTCCCACTTTTCCGGGATCAACCGATACTCCTTCCTCGGAGATGATGTGGCCTAGGAACGATATCTCCTTTAGCAAAAATTGACACTAGCTGAGCTTGGCATACAATTGATACTCTCGCAGCTTCTGCAATGTCAATCTCAAATGTTCTTCATGTTCTTCCTCGCTTTTCGAATACACCATGATATCTTCGATGAAAACCACGACGAACTTGTCCAAGTACTCCATGAAGACCTTATTCATGAGGTACATGAAATATGCGGGTGCGTTCGTTAACCCAAAAGACATAACGGTATATTCATACGAACCATACCATGTTCAAAAGGCAGTTTGGGTATGTCAGAGGGACTAATCTTCAGCTGGAAGTATCCCGACCGAAGATCAATCTTGGAGACGACTCGGGCACCTTTCATTTGGTCAAACAGGTCCTCTATACAGGGCAGCGGGTATTTATTTTTTATTGTCACCTCATTGAGAGACATGTAATCCACACACATCCTTTGGGTCCCATCCTTCTTGTCTACGAAGATCACGAGGGCTCCCCATGGTGACGAGCTTGGGCGAATAAAACCCTTTTCTAGCTGCTCCTGAATTTGCTTCTTAAGTTCCACTAGTTCATTAACGGGCATCCTATATGGACTCTTCGCTATAGGTGCAGTTCCAGGTACTAAATCAATGGCAAACTCAATGACCCGGTCAGGTGGCATACCTGGAAGTTCTTCCGGGAACACGTCCGAAAATTCTTGAACCACCGGAATGCTTTCTAATGTTGTTTCTTCGACGTGGTTCAACGTTGCCTTCTCGGTTGTTGGTTGGGCTGACTCGAACTCAATACGAGTACCATGCTCGTTTGTTAACTGCACGCTCCTCTTAGCACATTAGATCACTCTGTTGTGCTTGCTTAACCAATCCATTCCGAGTATTATGTCAAGCCCTTGGGAATCCAAGACAATAAGGTTGGCAAGAAAGTCTATCCCCCTTATTTTAAGGTTTACCTTTGGACATACTATATTAGTCCTCATCTCTCCACCGGGAGAATTAACCAACATAGTATATTTCATGTGTGATATGGGCAGATTATACTTGGCAACATACTTGGATGATATTATTAAATGCGATGCTCCGGAATCAAATAAAACAGTAGATGGGTTGGAGTTGGCAAGGATTATACCAATCACGACGTCCTCAGCCTGTTGTGCTTCCTCAGCGGAGACATGATTCACATTGCCACGAGCGTATTTCTTCTGTCCACGGTTACCTTGATTAGCTCCTCCGTTTGGCCGTTGGTTCTGCTTGGGCGTGTTGGTCGGCTGTCCAAGGCCTTTCCTCGAGCACTGACTTGCAAAGTGTCCCGTATCTCCGCATGCAAAGCATGCCTTGTTGCCCAAGACAGCAGGAACGTTGGGGCGGGGGTGGTTTTGAGAATATGCTCCCATGTTGGGCGGGGTGCAGAAGGCAAAGTCACACGAGGTGCTTGCATAACAGGACGTTGCTGCGGTGGTGGATTAGGGCGAGGTGGGTTTGCAGGGTGGAAAGTAGTAGTGGACGAGCCATACTGTGGTGCAGCTGGGAGCATGAAACGGGGACGTACATTGCTTCCTTGTGGATGGTATGGCACTTTCTCTTGCCCTCTTGCTTGATCTCAAGGATCTTGCTCTCAACCACTATAGCTTTGTCAACTAGCTTCTGAAGTTTGCATAGTCATTGTTGAGCAGTTAAACTTGGATCTCATTGTTCAACCCTCTCATGAACAAGTATTGCTTCCTTTGATCCGAGTTGACATCCTCGGGGGCATACCTTGACAGCTGCGTGAACTTGTTGAGGTACTCATTCACGCTCTTCCTGCCTTGGCGGAGACCTTCGAACTCTTGCCTTTTTAGCATCATGACTCCAACAGGGACGTAATGAGAGCGGAAACTCTCCTTGAACTCAGCCCAAGTGATAGTCTCCTGGTCGACATGAGTGTTGCAAAGAGCGTCCCACCAGTCAGCGGCTGCTCCCATAAGTTGGTGCAATGCGAAGAGAACTTTCTCCTGATCATTGCACTGAACAATAGAAAGCTTCTTCTCCATGGACTTCAACAAATGATCAGCCTCCATGGGATCATTAGATTGTGAAAAAGTGGGTGGTCGAGTCCTCAGGAACTCTCCCAATCGGTTGTGAGCCGGCGGTGGTGGTGGTTGTGGCAGTGGTGGTGCAGGAACGGGGTTAGGATTGTTGTTGCTGTTGTTGGCTTGCAGCTGACCCAAAGTTTGGATCATAGTTTGCATGAGCTGGTTCTGCATAGCCATCAACCGTTCAATGTTGTTTTCACCAGCCCCGGGGTTAGCATTTTCAGGAACTTCAACGTGGCCATCCTCTTGTGGTCCCTGGTTGCCACGGATATTCCTCCTTTGACGGCCGGTGTTTTCTCTCACCATCTGTGAGAGAGAGTTGAGTAGAATAGAAGTTAGAAGTTTTAGATGGATCCCCCCAACTCTATGCATCAAGGTGGATGGACTAAATATATTTACTTTTATATGAGGATGTGAACACATGACGAAGCATCTCACATCTCTCAACTATGTGTGGATATGGACAACGGTGAAGCGCCCCGCAACTCACACTAAGCATACAAACACAAACAATCATCTCAAAAAGTTCAACACACCACTTCTATTCAAGCTCCTATGGTTTAAACGCTCCTATGTGTTTTAGGGTGTCCAATCTACCTAAGCTTGCATCCTACGGTCAAGGTGGTTCTGATGCCAATCTATACATTATACCTAGGCTTGCGTCCTATGGTCAACATGGCTCTGATGCAAATCTGTGCACTCTACCTAGGTTTGCGTCCTACTGTCAACGTGGCTCTGATACCAATCTGTGACGCCCGGTCCCGTGAAAACGGATCTGTCACACCCGGTTTTTCCGAAGAAACAACCAAGTGAATATCACATGTATGCCAGGATCATTTTCTCATACATGTGATGACAAATAGTGAAGCATCATTTATTACAAGCCAGGTGTCGAATATAAATAAGTCTTACATCGTAAATGTCTCAATAGACAATAATACGTTCATCACAAGTAAATAAACTAGCAGCGGAATATTATTCTTTAGGGCTCCATCACAGGCGTTGCCCGGGGGTCTTCATGAACCTAAAAACCTTCCTCGGGTCCAAAATCTTGGTCATTATACACCACCTCATTATCTTGACCTGAGCAGCAATATAAACCAACAAATATGCAAGGTTGAGTACCAATGGTACTCAGCAAGTGTAGGAAAATTATATCATGCCTGGCTAGAACAAGGAGAGGTTGAACTCATGGTTAAAGCACTACGCAATTAATACCTATCACCTTAGCTTATTAAGCACCTACATTACTACACAGGTGAAATGGTCCCAATCTCCCATCCCATCATCATAATCCAATAACCATAATCATCATTTCCAATGTTAAGCTCCCCGCTTAACTTCCAAAACCATCAATCCTCTAATCATGAATAAGTCCAGGCCGCTCTTGACCGTGAGCACGGCTGTCAAGACAGTTTTGACTCTGCAGAGTTTGTACCACTGTACCCACATGTAGTGATTTCATCCCCCGTTGCCGGGTGGACTAAAAGAACCTCCATTATGCCAGTGGCTACGATCCACATTCACACTTCCCAGGTGTGCAGCCAGGAGATCACTACGAAGCCTTTACAAAGGGATTCCCGACGAGCGTGGGCCCACTGAGGTTTCACCCCTAACAGCATACAAGAGGCTCCAACCCCGCTGCAGTGGCCCCCTCTTGAGCCTGGCGGTTCATATGGTAGTCCAGCTGACACCCATTCCCCGCACCATCCAACACACCCATACTACACCGGGGATACACCTAATTAATTGGCCAAGCTGCCCCATCTCAGCATGTGGTTGGCACTGTAAAGCCGGGTTACATGCTCCATGAACCGGTCCTTAGGATCCAGGCAAGTACTAAACACAAACCCAAGTCTCATGCACCCAGCACACAACCAAAACATCCAACTTGCCTTGATCCCTACCTCTACATAACTCACAATATCTCATTCAAGAGTATGATATAATAAACTGATGATCTCATATCACAAATATCCCATTCTAAGCATGGCTAAGCATATGCATGTAATTAAATGACATGACAAAATAAATCCCAACCCAAGCTACAAGGAAACAAGGTAATGCAATTCTAGGGAAACTTCCTAGCATGGGTTTCATATTTCATTTGACAATGCAAATAATTCTATCTACACATCCTAGTATAGGATCAATGTGGTCAAGGACACTTGCCTCCTTCTTGCTGCTCTTGAAATGGGTAGTCCTGATCTTGGAAAAGAATAACTTGCTCTTGAACAGGTTCTACTTCATACCATCACACATAGCAAAAGAAAAACAACAATCATAAGACATAGTTCACACTTCTTACTTCATACAAACCACACATTCATATTTATGAAATTCATTCACCATTATATGTGTTGTGGTTACTTTGTGTGTTGATCTGTGGCTTGCATACACTTTTATTTATATGTGTATGATTCCTACTTTGGTGTTCATATTTATACTTACATACTATATATATATATATATATATATATGTGTGTGTGTGTTTCAGTTTTAAATAAATTCCTTATATTAAACTACCAAGTATGTATGAAAAGTATTTTTCTTCTCCATATGTGCCTTCATAATTTCTATCAACCCTAAACTGAACTCTTTGGATTTTAAAAACTCCATTTATCATTTTCTAGTTGCTATATTTTCAGATTTATATTCCTATGCATAATTATGTATTTTATTATGAAATTAGTAATACACATCATCTAAACAGTATAGGTTTTGGTCCTAAATAATTTAATAACATATTTTGACCTTGGCCTCTGATGTAAACTATTTCATAATTATTTTCCCTATTTTTCTATAGCTATTCTTTACTTAAAAATGTGTCCCTATACAATTAAATGTGAATAACAAATAAAACAGATTCATTTCAGCCCAAAATATAGTTTTATCTCACTCCAAGGTTTTCTAAGTACTGAGAAAGTTTTTAATTAATCTTGACAATTATGTTTGTCCCACTTTTTAATTTTTAAATACTAGTCACATATTCAATTTTCTAAATTAAATACTAAACAGGGCTAAAATAATGAACTTACCCCATTACAGGGTCTATAATATTATTTTCATAATTTCCAGGGGTCTAGCTACACTTATCAGAGGTGTTTTTCCTAATTTTTATTAAGTCCAGGGGCTAAAACTAATTTTTAAATGAATTTACATGATTTTCTGGAGTTCCAGTGGCTAGATCTGAAGTTTCCGGAGCTAGCTCTTATTTCCCGAGAACCCCAGGGGGTAGCACGTAAGAATTCCAGTCTTTATAACGCGGGGCTGATGTGAACCGTTCGATTTTAAACCGACGGCTGAGATTATAACATCGAACCGGTACGCGGGGTTTTAAAGTCTACCGTGCGATTTAAAATAAACGGCGCACAAGCGGCCACGTCGCTCTGATCGAGCGCGGGCAGCGCTGCCGGCGGCGCACGGCGGCGGGAAGCGGCGATCTCGCCGGAAAGTTTCGGATCCTCGAGAATTCTGCCTAAAACTGTGATCTCATGGCATAGATCGGTAGAGGGGAGGTCAGGGATCTCACCTCGGGGGTTTTCTCGAGCTCGGGGGTCCTGGAAAGTGCTCGGCGGCGAGGTCCGAGGCAAAACCACGGCGAAGCTCGTCGGCGCTGGGTTTTCACCGTAAGTCTCCGAGTTTTCTGCACCTGCAAAGTTCCCCGGAGGCGGTGGATCAAGACCAGCGAGTTAGATCAGAGTTTCCGAGCTTAGATCGGCCAGAATTCACCGGCGAAGTCTCGGTGCTCACCGGAGTGAAAATCGGCGATCGCGTGAGAAAAACCGATCGGGGCTGGGGTTTTTATAGCCGGGGGAGGGCGGTGGGTCTGTTGCGATCGAGTTTGAGTCGCTTGGGACCAGAATTCAGACGGCGGGACGCGGAAATCCGGTCGGTTGCGATCGCGCGCGCGGGAGAGAGTCCGGGGTCGCGGGGTTAGGGATGACAGGCGGGTTCCACCCGTCTGTGAGAGACAGCGCGGCGCGCGCGGGGGCGGGCTGGCGCGGGGAAACTGGGCCGGCTGACGGGTTTCGGCCCACTGGCCGGTTTTTTTCCCCGTTTCTCTTTTTCTTTTTCCATTTCTTTTCTGTTTTGAGTATAATTTGAATTCCAGTTTGAATTTGAATTTTTGCAAAACATGCAACACGTCCAAAAATTTTTAAATTCCCCTCTGAACATGGTTTAGAGTTTTGAATCAAAATTTGGGGTGTTACAGCTCTACCCCCCTTAAAAGAAATCTCGTCCTCGAGATTGGTGTTTCTAAGAAAACAATTCCGGAAATTGTGCCTTGAGTTCATCTTCCCGTTCCCAGGTGGCTTCCTCTTCTGAGTGATGCTTCCACTGCACCTTGCACATCCGGATTCTTTTATTTCTGGTGAGGCGTTCCATTGTCTCCAAAATCTTGTATGGTTGCTCGGCATAAGACAAATCCTCAGCTACATCCATTTCATTCATGGGTAACACCTCTTCAGGCGTCCTCAGACATTTCTTGAGTTGTGACACATGGAACACATCGTGCACGTCCGATAGATGAACCGGTAACTCTAGTTGGTACGCCACTTCGCCTTTCCTTTCCAAAACTTGAAAGGGTCCAATGTATCGAGGTGACAACTTCCCTTTCACCTTGAACCGACGAAGTCCTCTGATAGGGGACACCTTGAGATAAACATAGTCTCCCACGTTGAAGACGAGCTCTCTTCTTCGTACATCAGCATAACTCTTCTGGCGTGTTTGTGCTATCCTCAAGTTGTTGCGAATCTCCCTCACCTTCGCCTCGGCTTCTTGTAGCACTTCTGGACCAAACACTTTACTTTCTCCTGTTTGGTTCCAAAATAGGGGAGTTCTGCACTTCCTTCCATACAAAGCTTCAAATGGTGACATCTTCATACTAGCTTGATAACTGTTGTTATAGGAAAACTCCGCATACGGTAAGTTCTTGTCCCAACTCCTATTGTTTTTGAGTGCACATGCCCTTAACATATCTTCAAGGATCTGATTGGTTCTCTCCGTCTGCCCGTCAGTTTGGGGATGATAGGCAGAGCTGAAGTTCAGATGGGTTCCCATGGTTTCATGCAACTTCTGCCAAAACCTCGAGGTGAACTGTGTCCCTCGGTCCGACACTATCTTCTTTGGCACTCCATGGTAACACACGATCCTTGACATATACAATTCTGCCAATTTGGATCCGCTGTAGCTTTCTTTCACGGGGATGAAATGAGCTACCTTGGTTAGCCTATCAATAATGACCCATATTAAATCATACCCGGATTGGGTCCTCGGCAATCCCACGACAAAATCCATGCTGATTTCTTCCCATTTCCATTCAGGCACTTTGAGTGGTTGCAGCAATCCCGCGGGTCGTTGATGTTCTGCTTTCACCAACTGACATGTGTCACATAGGGCAACATGTTCCGCGACATCTCGCTTCATGCCATACCACCAATACCTGCTCTTGAGGTCCTGGTACATCTTCGTACTCCCAGGATGAATGGAATAGTCAGAATCGTGAGCCTCCTTCAAAATTAATTCACGGATCTCCTTTACTTCTGGCACACAGATCCTTTTCCCGTGCCACACCGTTCCTTGTTCATCCTCTTTAAAACCAGGAGCTTTATTTTCCTTGATGAGCTGTTTGATCTCTTGTATCTTTTCATCATTCTTTTGGCCCTCGCGTATGTCTTGCTCAAGTGTGGAGTCCACTTCCATGGCGATGGCTTCACCACTATTTACTAGACATAGATTGAGCCTTATAACCTCGTCCTTCAATTCTGCAGGCATGTCCTTCAAGCTCAACTTATTGACCTGCACTTTCCGACTCAAAGCATCGGCCACGACGTTTGCTTTCCCGGGATGATAGTTGATGCCCACATCAAAGTCATTGATTAGCTCTAACCATCTCCTTTGTCTAAGGTTGAGATCTGGCTGTGTGAATATGTACTTCAAACTCTTATGATCCGTATATATCTCTGTCCTCTTCCCCATCAAATAGTGCCGCCAAATTTTCAACGCGTGTACCACTGCAGCTAGTTCTAGGTCATGTGTAGGATAGTTCTTCTCGTGCTTCCGAAGCTGCCGGGATGCATATGCCACGACATGTCCTTCTTGCATGAGAACACATCCCAACCCATTTCCAGAGGCATCGCAGTACACTGTGAAATTCTTCTGCATATCTGGCATAACCAACACTGGGGCTGTTGTCAATCTCTTCTTTAGCTCCTGAAAGCTCGTATCGCATTGTAGCGTCCAGGTGAATGTGATTCCCTTTTCCAACAGTTTGGTGAGAGGTCTCGAGATCTTGGAGAATCCCTCAATAAACCGTCGATAGTATCCAGCCAATCCCAAAAAGCTTCGAACTTCCCCGACATTTTCAGGGG
Organism: Neostapfia colusana; assembly: GCA_030760725.1. Taxonomy (NCBI): domain Eukaryota; kingdom Viridiplantae; phylum Streptophyta; class Magnoliopsida; order Poales; family Poaceae; genus Neostapfia; species Neostapfia colusana. The sequence continues at coordinate 31,175,654 of JASWHV010000009.1, read as the reverse complement.
TCTTCCACTTCTGGATATCCTCGATTTTGGCGGGATCTACGGAGATTCCTCCCTCCGAGATTATATGTCCTAAAAAGGGAACTCTCTTCAGCCAAAACTCACACTTGCTCAACTTGGCATATAGTTGGTGTTCTCTCAGCCTCTGTAACACCAACCTTAGATGTTTCTCATGTTCTTCTTCATCTCTGGAGAAGACGAGAATATCATCTATGAAAACCACCACAAATTTATCCAGATATTCCATGAATACCTTGTTCATGAGGTACATGAAATATGCCGGGGCATTGGTTAGCCCGAAAGGCATGACAGTGTATTCATACAGTCCGTACCGAGATACGAAAGCTGTCTTGGGAATATCAGATTGCCTTATCTTGAGCTGGTGGTATCCCGACCTGAGATCAATTTTCGAGAACACACAAGCTCCCCTCAACTGATCAAACAAGTCTTCAATGCGGGGTAATGGGTACTTGTTCTTGATGGTTACCTCATTCAAGGCACGGTAATCCACGCATAACCTTTGGGTTCCGTCTTTCTTGGGCACAAATATCACTGGAGCTCCCCATGGTGAGGAACTAGGGCGAATATACCCCTTCTCCGTCAATTCTCTCAAATGATCCTTGAGCTCTTCTAGCTGCTTGGAGTCCATTCGATAAGGTCTCTTGTATATCGGGGTTGTTCCCGGCACTAGCTCAATTGCGAACTCCACGTCACGGTCGGGAGGCATACCTGGCAACTCCTCCGGAAAAACATCTGGATATTCCCTGATAGTCCTGATTTCCTCAACTTTCACCTCCACTTGATTTAATTTAATGTCCCTCCTAGGCTCGTGTATCGTTATGAACTTTACTCTTGTGCCACTGGGGTGAGTTAGCTCCACCGTTCTGGTCGAACAATGGATGATCCCTTTATGTTTGGTCAACCAATCCATACCCAAAATAATATCTATCCCTTGTGAATCTATCACTACGAGGTTAGCCGTAAATACTACCCCATTAATGTCTAGGTTCACTTTGGGACACACTTGTCTTGTCCTTATTTCTCCACCTGGAGAGTTTACCGCTAGCATATGGTTCATTTGTGTGGTTGCTAGGTCATGCTTCTTAACAAACCCTTGAGCAATGAACAAGTGGGTAGCACCAGAATCAAACAGTATAGTTGCAAGGTGTAAATTGGCAGGAAACTTACCAACTACCACATCGGGTGCCTCTTGTGCTTCCTCCATAGTGACGTGGTTCACCCGTCCTCTCATTACATTCTGCGGTTGTGGCGGCGCAGGCTTCTTCTTTGGGCATTTATGGGCGTAGTGCCCCACTTCACCACAGCTGAAACATTGCACCCCAATCTTAGATGCTTGGCCCTTGTTGTCTTGGGGTTGGTTTGGGGGTCCTTGCACTGCTGGTCGAGGTGGATATGCGGGGCGAGGCTGCTGCACAAACTGACGTTGCGGCTGTGCTGGTGCTGCAGGAGGCCTGTAGTTTGGGTTGTACCCTCTTGGTGCTGAATAGGGTACCGCAGCACGGCTCGTCTGCCCCGTAGGTTGCTGCATCATACGTGGGCGGGTGTTGCTCCCTGAGGCTTGATGTGACCACCCAGCCTTCCTCTTATTCTCATTTTCCAGGGCCTTCAGCTTCCTTTCCACCACAAATGCTCTGTCCACCATCTTTTGAAAGCTCTCATACTCATTTGAGGACATTGCACACTGCATCTCCGCGGTAAGTCCTTCCACGAAACAATCTTGTTTCTGCTCATCAGTCTCTATGTCCCGTGGGGCATAACGGGATAGTTGAGTAAATTTAGTGAGGTATTCCCTCACCGTCATGTTTCCCTGCTGCAGTCCCAAAAACTCCTTCCTCTTGTTTTTGAGTTCACCTCTTGGGATGTAATGGTTGCGGAAGCTACGCTTGAACTCTTCCCAAGTGATGTTTTCAGGGTCATGATGGGCAGCCACGTAGGCGGTCCACCAATCAGCAGCAGGTCCATGCAATTGATGAGAGGCAAACAGCACTCTCTCATACCCTTGGCACTGTATGATCCTCATCTTGCCTTCAATGGTCTTTAGCCAATCATCTGCCTCCAGAGGTTCAGCAGCACTTGCAAACTTTGGAGGTTGAGTTCCTAGAAACTCACTCAATCTTGGTTGGCGTGGTGCAGCTTGTGGAGGTGGAACTTGATGCAAGTTGGCCACCACTTGAGTCAAGTTCTGGATGAGCTGATTTTGATTCTCCAGCATTTGGTGGAGAGGGTCAACTTCCTCACAGCGACCACCCCAGTCCTGGCCTCCAGAAAGATGAGGGTTGCATGCCTCATCATTGTTGTTGGCGGGGTTGGCAGCACGTCCTTTTCCTCTTCCGGCCATCTGGCAGAATCAACCAATGTTAATTTGAAAGCATTTAGTATCATCTTACTACTTTCACTTGTTTGTACTTTGAAGTGTTGAAGCTTTGTTAAAATTTTTACGAGGGTTTATATCTCACACCAAACAAATGCACTATTATTTCCTGTGGGTTTACACACCAAAGCAAAACAATCTGAAGACGAGGCTGTGGACAATTGCTCATGGCTTCAACAACTCACGTCACACACCAAGCATTATCACACCATTAACTACGTAACGACTCGACTACTCGACCTCTTGCTAGCTAGGGGAGAGACTCTACACTACTCGTCCTCTTGAGCTGGCTCCTCGGGATCTTCCTCCTCATTTCGGCTACCTTCCGACTCTGCTTTGGGTGGGGAAGCTGCTGGTGGAGAAGTGCGACGACGCCTGATCACTCGGCGATCCGGGGAGTCAGGAGTCCATGGATCACTCACGGTGACACACAGTTCATTCCCATCTCCTCTTTCTCTCGCCTTTAAACAAGCTCGCAGCAACGCCTCCGTTTCCTTCAGGGTGTCTCGGACATCCTGAAGCTCTTGTTGACACTCCTGCAGTCGAGTGCTGAGCATAGCAGCATCCTCCAAGCACAAGTCCATGTGCTCATGGAAAGTCCCTTGCTGCACCGGTGGGTACTTGTACTCCGTGGTACCACTCTCACGTTGGAGGACATACATGTACTCAGTTTTGTCCAAGTGGCGACGATAGATGTGACTCTGGCAGGTGATGGCCTCCCAGGTGACATCTTTCTCCGCATCAACTTGTGTTGCTCGACAAGCTGGGGAGTGGTGAATCTTAAGCAGCTGATTCTCGTGTATAATCCTCATCTCCGAACTCCATTCTTCCCTCTTCTCACGGATGGTCCTGGTGGAGTTATAGTGGATGATTAGCTTGCCCGTATAGCCGGCGGCTTCGAGCATACGTCGAAGACGGCGCAACAAGTCTCCTACTGCCAATCCGTAGGAAAGGTACGTCACTGGACGACTCTCCTCTCTTTCGGCAAGGGCAACTACGGGAACTCTCCCTCCTGTGGACTTGCGAGCGGTGCGAATCATGCGAACCATCTAAAACAAAAAGAATTTAAAATTAGGTTAGATAAACTCTCAAACAAAAATCCTATTTTGAATGAAAGTTGGGGTAAGATGAAGAAAGTGACTCCATTAAATAACTCTTTTCAACACACACCTTGTAAAATAGTTTTTAAGAAAATAGGGCCCTTAAATACGCACATTTCTACCTAGGTCCACGTTCCTACGGGCAACCTTGGCTCTGATACCACCTCTGTCACATCCGGTTTTTCCGAAGAAACAACCAAGTGAATATCACATGTATGCCAGGATCATTTTCTCATACATGTGATGACAAATAGTGAAACATCATTTATTACAAGCCAGGTGTCGAATATAAATAAGTCTTACATCGTAAATGTCTCAATGGACAATAATACGTTCATCACAAGTAAATAAACTAGCAGCGGAATATTATTCTTTAGGGCTCCATCACAGGCGTTGCCCGGGGGTCTTCATGAACCTAAAAACCTTCCTCGGGTCCAAAATCTTGGTCATTATACACCACCTCATTATCTTGACCTGAGCAGCAATATAAACCAACAAATATGCAAGGTTGAGTACCAATGGTACTTAGCAAGTGTAGGAAAATTATATCATGCCTGGCTAGAACAAGGAGAGGTTGAACTCATGGTTAAAGCACTACGCAATTAATACCTATCACCTTAGCTTATTAAGCACCTACATTACTACACAGGTGAAATGGTCCCAATCTCCCATCCCATCATCATAATCCAATAACCATAATCCTCATTTCCAATGTTAAGCTCCCCGCTTAACTTCCAAAACCATCAATCCTCTAATCATGAATAAGTCCAGGCCGCTCTTGACCGTGAGCACGGCTGTCAAGACAGTTTTGACTCTGCAGAGTTTGTACCACTGTACCCACATGTAGTGATTTCATCCCCCGTTGCCGGGTGGACTAAAAGAACCTCCATTATGCCAGTGGCTACGATCCACATTCACACTTCCCAGGTGTGCAGCCAGGAGATCACTACGAAGCCTTTACAAAGGGATTCCCGACGAGCGTGGGCCCACTGAGGTTTCACCCCTAACAGCATCCAAGAGGCTCCAACCCCGCTGCAGTGGCCCCCTCTTGAGCCTGGCGGTTCATATGGTAGTCCAGCTGACACCCATTCCCCGCACCATCCAACACACCCATACTACGCCGGGGATACACCTAATTAATTGGTCAAGCTGCCCCATCTCAGCATGTGGTTGGCACTGTAAAGCCGGGTTACATGCTCCATGAACCGGTCCTTAGGATCCAGGCAAGTACTAAACACAAACCCAAGTCTCGTGCACCCAGCACACAACCAAAACATCCAACTTGCCTTGATCCCTACCTCTACATAACTCACAATATCTCATTCAAGAGTATGATATAATAAACTGATGATCTCATATCCCAAATATCCCATTCTAAGCATGGCTAAGCATATGCATGTAATTAAATGACATGACAAAATAAATCCCAACCCAAGCTACAAGGAAACAAGGTAATGCAATTCTAGGGAAACTTCCTAGCATGGGTTTCATATTTCATTTGACAATGCAAATAATTCTATCTACACATCCTAGTATAGGATCAAAGTGGTCAAGGACACTTGCCTCCTTCTTGCTGCTCTTGAAATGGGTAGTCCTGATCTTGGAAAAGAATAACTTGCTCTTGAACAGGTTCTACTTCATACCATCACACATAGCAAAAGAAAAACAACAATCATAAGACATAGTTCACACTTCTTACTTCATACAAACCACACATTCATATTTATGAAATTCATTCACCATTATATGTGTTGTGGTTACTTTGTGTGTTGATCTGTGGCTTGCATACACTTTTATTTATATGTGTATGATTCCTACTTTGGTGTTCATATTTATACTTACATACTATATATATATATATATATATATATATATATGTGTGTGTGTTTCAGTTTTAAATAAATTCCTTATATTAAACTACCAAGTATGTATGAAAAGTATTTTTCTTCTCCATATGTGCCTTCATAGTTTCTATCAACCCTAAACTGAACTCTTTGGATTTTAAAAACTCCATTTATCATTTTCTAGTTGCTATATTTTCAGATTTATATTCCTATGCATAATTGTGTATTTTATTATGAAATTAGTAATACACATCATCTAAACAGTATAGGTTTTGGTCCTAAATAATTTAATAACATATTTTGACCTTGGCCTCTGATGTAAACTATTTCATAATTATTTTCCCTATTTTTCTATAGCTATTCTTTACTTAAAAATGTGTCCCTATACAATTAAATGTGAATAACAAATAAAACAGATTCATTTCAGCCCAAAATATAGTTTTATCTCACTCCAAGGTTTTCTAAGTACTGAGAAAGTTTTTAATTAATCTTGACAATTATGTTTGTCCCACTTTTTAATTTTTAAATACTAGTCACATATTCAATTTTCTAAATTAAATACTAAACAGGGCTAAAATAATGAACTTACCCCATTACAGGGTCTATAATATTATTTTCATAATTTCTAGGGCTCTAGCTACACTTATCAGAGGTGTTTTTCCTAATTTTTATTAAGTCCAGGGGCTAAAACTGATTTTTAAATGAATTTACATGATTTTCTGGAGTTCCAGGGGCTAGATCTGAAGTTTCCGGGGCTAGCTCTTATTTCCCGAGAACCCCAGGGGGTAGCACGTAAGAATTCCAGTCTTTATAACGCGGGGCTGACGTGGACCATTCGATTTTAAACCGACGGCTGAGATTATAACATCGAACCGGTACGCGGGGTTTTAAAGTCTACCGTGCGATTTAAAATAAACGGCGCACAAGCGGCCACGTCGCTCTGATCGAGCGCGGGCGGCGCTGCCGGCGGCGCACGGCGGCGGGAAGCGGCGATCTCGCCGGAAAGTTTCGGATCCTCGAGAATTCTGCCTAAAACTGTGATCTCATGGCATAGATCGGTAGAGGGGAGGTCAGGGATCTCACCTCGGGGGTTTTCTCGAGCTCGGGGGTCTTGGAAAGTGCTCGGCGGCGAGGTCCGAGGCAAAACCACGGCGAAGCTCGTCGGCGCTGGGTTTTCACCGTAAGTCTCCGAGTTTTCTGCACCTGCAAAGTTCCCCGGAGGCGGTGGATCAAGACCAGCGAGTTAGATCAGAGTTTCCGAGCTTAGATCGGCCAGAATTCACCGGCGAAGTCTCGGTGCTCACCGGAGTGAAAATCGGCGATCGCGTGAGAAAAACCGATCGGGGCTGGGGTTTTTATAGCCGGGGGAGGGCGGTGGGTCTGTTGCGATCGAGTTTGAGTCGCTTGGGACCAGAATTCGGACGGCGGGACGCGGAAATCCGGTCGGTTGCGATCGCGCGCGCGGGAGAGAGTCCGGGGTCGCGGGGTTAGGGATGACAGGCGGGTCCCACCCGTCTGTGAGAGACAGCGCGGCGCGCGCGGGGGCGGACTGGCGCGGGGAAACTGGGCCGGCTGGCGGGTTTCGGCCCACTGGCCGGTTTTTTTTCCCGTTTCTCTTTTTCTTTTTCCATTTCTTTTCTGTTTTGAGTATAATTTGAATTCCAGTTTGAATTTGAATTTTTGCAAAACATGCAACACGTCCAAAAATTTTTAAATTCCCCTCTGAACAAGGTTTAGAGTTTTGAATCAAAATTTGGGGTGTTACAGGAACCCAGCTAATGCATATGTGTGCCCAGGATGTTCATCACACATACACATGTAATCCACAAACTGAATTCAGAATATAACCACGAATAATAGGGTTTAAGTACATTATTACATCAATCTCTAACTTTTTCTTGCAGCGGTAGTCTCTAACTTATCCTAGCAGCAGAAGTCTCTAAACGATAGTGGAAGCAAACTAAACACGGCAGCGGCTCCATCTCCAACTCCACAGGCAAGTTGACAGTAGTTTGCACGCCTAGTACTCCACGTGATCATCGAAGTACTCTTCTCCTGTCGCTGATGATCAAGTAATAATGCAAGGTTGAGTACATGACGTACTCAGTAAGTGCGGGAAAATATGATATGTAGCTTTCAGTAAGGTAGGGAATAAAAAGGCTCATTGCAGAAAGCAAAGTTTATTTCACAAACAGGATAAAAACAACAACTACCTTTAAGTAAATTTGATCCCAACATAAATCCAATTAAAACAGTAACAAACCTCCATCATATTTTACCACTTATCTCATCTCATCCAGCCATTAATCTTCCTCAACATCATCTCATGCTCATAATAACCATCTCATATTAATATCCATCTCATAACCGACACCAAAACTCATTATCATAACTCAACAGTCCCGAAACCAATCTCATTACCAAGACTCAACAGTCCCGAAACCAATCTCATTACCAAGACTCAACAGTCCCGAAACCAATCCAAAGACCATACCATAACCATACCAATAACCATCCCAAATTACCATCCCAAATTCTCCCATATAATTATTTGAGTTGGCCAGGCGCTTGTGACCGTAAGCACGGCTATCATGATAGTTTTATACTCTTAAGAGTTGGCAACACTTTACCCACAAGTTTGTGATTTCGTCACTCGTCAGCGACTGCAGAACCTCCATTATACCATTACACAACTGTCGGTGTATGGCCAAGAGATCACAAAATAGCCTTTACAAAGGGGCTACTAGATGTATGGACTCACTAAGGTTTCACCAGCAGGCTCGAATCATCATTCTCCCACCTACGGGCCCCCTCTTGTGCCATGCAGTTCCCAGGACAGTCCTCTCTCGACTCCCATTCCCCGCGCCTTCCACGGTCCATAACAATCTAGCAACTTACCTAATTAGTCAGCTAAGTCGCACCCATATTTGGCCTTGTGGTGGCACTGTTTTTCTGGCATGTGCTGGCATGAACCAGTCCTTAGATCTACGGCAAGTAAACTACCATCTCATTCTACCACATCCACAAACCAAGCTTGCCTAGATCTCCCCCAATTCATGTTCGTTATCATCATCAAGTTCTCATTAACATTAATCATATAAGTGCAGTAGCTAGACATGTTCTATCTCGCTTCCCATAACCCGTAAGCTAAGCGAAGAGAAAAGCAAAAATGACCATACCCGACTCATCAACTTTCCCGGTGACAAGGGTGGTTAACAAAACTAGTAAACTCCTATAAAAGGGTTTCCCATCAAGTTGACTCAAGCATACATATTTTCACAAACAAGACAGTTTCCAAAACATGGGATCGATATGGTCAAGGGGCACTTGCCTTGTTCCTGTGGCTTTTGTTGCTCTTGTGTCTCGGAGTCTTGGTGTTGTAGTCCTTTGTAGATAGCTTCCTGAGCTTGTTCTTCTACTCACGACCATGCAGATACAAAATTTATAGCAATCAAACATCATGCACAAACTTTACTCAAGATGCAATGGTGCAAATCCTATGATGCTGTCTTATTTAGATCAGTTCGTACGTGTTCTTGCATGTTTTACCGGGCTTGCATGGGGTTTTATGACGAACAAGGATGTAAGGATAAATTGTGGATGTGGTAATGATCTTGACTCAAGATCTAGATCAATTCCACCATCAAAAACCGATCAACACGTGATCTGTCCACACGAAAAGGCTTCTGTTCGAAGGGATTAAAGAAACGGATGCGAAGAAAACTGCAATGATGTCGTAAGGTGGTAACGAAGACCTACCTCACTTCTCGTCGGTGTCAGGGCCTTCCTCCTATCAAGACAGATCGTCAGCTCTCTTTCGGTGACGGCGAGCGTGTCGGGGCTCGTCGGCGGTCTCAACGGTGGCTGAACTCCGGCGAAGGGGTTTAACTCGGCGAGTTGGGAGCTAGGGCCTCTAAGTTGTTGGCTTGGGAAGGTGTTACGACCAAGGGGTGTTTCGGGTTCTATTTATAACCGGAAAAAGAAGAGTCCTACTCCGATTGGATTTCAAAATAAGAGTCCTATTTGATTTGTTTTTGGATCTTAACGACTTATCTTCAATAGGTTTGGTTACAGTAGCAGCGTGGAAGAAATTGTGTCGGTTTCCTCAGTACCAGGTATTCCCGCGCACACAGGAGAAAACCGCTTAAGGATCTCATATCTCCGGAGACGCCACATGTCCAGCGGGAGCCTGGCCTCCCTTTTCCGCAGAGACAAGCTCCCGGTGTGCCACGTGTCTGGCGGGCGGGACCTCCCTCTTCCTCAGAGGCGAGCTCCGCGTGCGCCACGCGTCTTGCGGACGGGACCTCCCTCTCCTCGGAGGTGAGCTCCGCGTGCGCCACATGTCTGGCGGGTCGGGCCTCCCCTCTCTACAGAGGCATGCTTTGAGGGTGCCACGTGTCAGTGCCGGACCTCCCCTCTCCTCGGAGGTGGGCTCCAATAGTGCCATGTGTCCAGCAGCGCCGGACTTCCTTTCTCTTCAGAGATGAGCTCCGAGGTCGCCACGTGTCCAACAACGTCGAACCTCCCAGAGGCGAGCTCCGAGGTTGACACATGTCCAACAGCGTTGGACCTCCCGGAGGCGAGCTCCGAGGTCGACACGTGTCCAACAGCGTCAGACCTCCCGGAGGCAAGCTCCGAGGGTGACACAGGTCCCATGAGGTCGGACCTCTCGGAGGCGACCTCCGATCCTGCCACGTGTCCCGTGGGGCAGACCTCATCCCTTCCGCAGGGGTGAGTTCCGAAGTCAACACGTGTCCCGTGGGTTGAGCCTCGCTTCTTCCGCAGGGACTAGCTCCGAGGGCAACACGTGTGCAGCGGGGCTGGACCTCGCTTCACCGCAGAGAAAAGCCCCGGAGGCAACACGTGTCCGGCGGGTCGGACCCCGCCCCTTCCATAGAGGCGAGCTCCGAGCCTGCCACGTGGCCAGCAGTGTCGGACCTCACCCCTCCCGCCGGGATGAGCTATGAAGGCGCCACGTGGCCAGCGGGCCACGGGAAGTGTCTACGACGCTCCTCGGCGAACTGGAATTGGCTCTTTTAGACTATCTTTCTGATTCTTTCTCTGTTTCTACTTCTTTTAAAATGTTTCTCTATGTGAAATATGTATACATGCATGGATATGAAATTGAGGGTGTTACACCACACCTCAATGGGGAGGCCAGGTCCGAAGCCGGAGGACATGTGGCAGCACCGGACCTCACCTCAACGGGGAGGCCAGGTCCGAAGCCAAAGGACACGTGGCAGCTCCGGAGCTCTCCGTAGCGGGGAGGCAAGGTCCAGAGCCAGAGGACATGTGGCGGCTTCGGAACTCTCCAGTTTGAGGGCAAACTTTGGAAATTCATATCTTCAAGTAGGATTGTCCAAAATGCCTCAACCAAATTTTGTTGGCATCCTTGTGACCGTTACTTTCTGCAGTACCATTTAATTGGTATGAAAGTCAATAATATTTTCTGGATAATTCTTTGAATCTGTTCAGCAAAAGAATTATTGACTGAGTTTGGTTCATCCAAAAATCCCCAAAATTTACCAGAGTACTCTTTAGAATATTACTGAACTTCTGTAGAAGTTTCAGCTCATTTAAAGTTTATTTGGTTAGAAAATTTAAGAGTACAATTCCCTGTACTCAAATTTTTACAGAAACAATTTTGAGAAAAGGTTTAACCCTTGTAAAATAAATTCTGGCCAATCTTAGCTTTAAAAATCCTAGAAAAATTCATGCATACTCTATGAGCTATGCTAGAAATTTTACTTCCAATTATTTTGCATGAAAATGCAAAATACATCAGAACTAATTCTTTTAAGCATAACTGCTTAGTGAATTAATCTGAAAGAACTACTCCACGAGCAATTCTGAATTTTGTCAAGAATTCTTTCTTGTGACAAGGAACTCACATGAAAAGTTTCAGCTCAATTAGGGCCCTGGACCATTCTTGCTATATGTATCCTTCCTAGGTGAACATTTAACACTTGGGAAGAACATGTATGATCTTAATCCTACCTTGCTCAATCATCTGTAGAGACCTTGACCAGTTCATATTTAGTCTCTAATCTAAGTTCTTAGTATTACTTCTATATCCAAGCCATATAACAAATTAATCATACTTATATATTTATGCATGTTCATAATGTTTAGTTTCGATGAGGACCAATAATCAAGTGGAGCTTGGATCAAACCCCTGTGGATCAAGTGATCAAGCCGCAAGTGATAGAAGAACTCTAACTGATCTATATAATCTTAATCACCTGCAAAATAAGCCAAGCCCCTGTTTGCATATAACAGCTGTTTATAAAATTTTTCATTTGTATACACTTTATGCTTGAGATGATATTGTGCATTAAGTTTAGTTGATATGAAACATAAATGCATGCAAAAATTATCCTTCAAGTAGATGGGTAGAATAAGAAACCCTCATAGTATGATGCTAGGCTAATGTTGTAAACGTGTTTTGGTAGAAGACGAGTAGTTGGAATCTACTCGTGAGACGGTCACATTTTTCGACCACAAGTCGAGTAGTTGTATTCTACTCGCAGGAAAGTCGGGTAACAAGGTCTACTTGCGAGATCACAGTGGGTAGATATCTCTTTTAATAAACTGAGATGTGGACGGGGATTTGTGTAGGATGGTTTGCACAATACTGTTCTCGACCTGACGGTAAGTCAACGCTTGTGACCACATCGTGTATGGGCCGGTAGGGCAAGGTAGATGTTGGATGGTGGATTGTAGCCCCGTCTGTGTCGATTAAGGCCCGTGTCGTGCTTGGCCTTGTTGGACAAGTTTGAACTGTACAGGTTGCATACTGGCTATATGGGACCCAGTAAACTAATGTACCTTGTGAGATTCATGTTGGAACTTTTTCGATCGGCTTAGGCTATCAGAGTTAGTACAACAGGAGGTAACTCTCTCAAGAACACTTCACTGCAGAAATGTACCTTGAGGGAGCTTGCTGTTCGGGTCGATTGAACTGTGACCGATGTGGATGATCTTGAGAAAGGTGGCCGCGAGCAACATCAGTCGAGTGTGCTACGCAACTTGGGGATGGGTGTACGTGTCATGCAGTCCTGGTGTCTACTGATTGCAATCACCACTGCTCGCGGTTACTTGAGTATACTTACTGCGTCTTGACGTAGTAATAAAGACTAGTTGAAACTTCTTATACATGTTGATTTTCTTAATCTTATGTGCTGTAACTTTGTATGCATTAGAGATAGAGCCAACTAAAGTTTATTTCACCTTGTGCAAGAAGCATTGTGTTGAAGCGTTTCTTGTATGATTGTGGAGTTACGATGCTGCTCGGTGCAAGGCTTTAAATTGATGCTATACAACTGAAAAATAAGGATTTACTTGCAGGCGAGTCGATTTCGGCAAATTTCAGCTTATCCTAGTTTTGAGTTCCTGCATGTAGAGTCTCATGCTTAAGGACGTCGGTTAAGTCTTGCTGAGCCTCTATGCTCACCCTTGCTATATGAAATGTTTTGCAGGTATTATTATGCTTATGAAAATGATTATTCCGTGAGATATCCTAACCTTCGTGTAGTGTAATCTCACCGGAAACCATGCCGCTGCAATATGACTTCAGTTGCTAGTGCGAAGCGCCTAAGGGCTGGATGGCTGCCTCTATGCATAGTTAGGTCCGAGAGTGTGAGTGATATAAATTTCCGCTGCGTTGTTCATCTATTGTATATTACATTGTAAAAATGTTTTTCACATTATAAAATACAAATTTTTGTTGTATGTGAAATCTTTTCTGTGTTGTGCTGTTCGGTGTCTCCTAATACGGCACCATCCAATGCGATTCCTTGACTATCGGGACGGAGTCCCCACAGGCATGGTATCAGAGCTGCATTTGGAATAGCACGCATGAAAAGAGCCTATTTTGAAAAACGTAGATGTATACGAGTGAGGTTTCGATAGTAAGCCCGTATATGGAATATAATAGCATAGTTACTTAAGGTGGCAAGTCTAACTATGTGTTACTACTCTGTATTTCAATTATGTAACGACGCACCTACATGGAGGTAAGAATGGTAAGGAACGCCACCGAAAGCGGATCAATTTCGGTTAGCTCTCCCGTACAAGGAAAGTAGTGTGGGATGTCCCGTTCGGAAACGAAACGGGAAGTGAATAAGTTTTCTAATACTTTTCTTGTCTTAGAGACATATGAATTGTAGTAGCCTCCAATGCGCAAACTCAGGGGCATATGAAAACGCTATCCACCGGTGTGCTTAATTGAAAAGGTGTGGAGCCCTCTATCAGGTGGTGAATAACCCGGTCATGTACCTTTAGACATGGTTTGACTCAAGGATGACCCGTATGGCAATGATACGGGGCGTATGTCTTTATTAGTAATATGGACCTGCCCAAAATGACAAAACCATTGAGTGCATCATTATTGAGTGTTCTTATGCAGATGCTAACCACTTTTACGTACCTCGTGTAGCACACGTTTACGAGTGCTCGTTTTAGTGCCACCGTGTAATACGTATATGCCGGTATAAACCGGTTAGGATTTTCAATCTCGGTGAGGGAACGTAGTACCGTCATATGTTTTAAATGAATAAATCAAATTGAACAAAAGAATGCAATAAAAGGTCGGGTGGTGGCCGGGAAGGCCGATCTGGTGACCCTTGCCGGAGGGCGCCGCCGCTGTCCCCTGTTTGGCGCGAGGAAGAAGATGAGCGGACGAGTCAGACCCGCTGTCAGCGTTTAAACATTTCCAGGATTTTCCCATTTCAGTTTAAACTTTGAAGAGCCATAACTTTGTGTAGGAGAGTCCAAAAATCCCCAAATAAATTTTGTTGGATTCCCTTCAAAGAGTACTATCCATTGGTGCAATCCAATTTGTATGAAAGTCAATAATTAATTCTGGAAAATTCTTTACAAATTTTTTTAAAAAAAGAATTTTAGAGGGAGTTTGGTTTATCCAAAAATCCTCAAATTTTGCCAGAATAATCTTTAGGATGTTATTGAACACCTGTAAAAGTTTCAGCTCATTTGAAATTTAGTTGGTTAGGAGAATTCAGATTTTAAGTTGTTGTGTTCAAATGAATACAGAAACATTTTCAGAGAATTCCCAAAACATGGAAATTCAGTTCTGGGAAATTCTTAGCTCCATAAATCTTAGGAAACATCATGCATGATCTATGAACTATAATTGAAATTGTAGTTCACTAAGTTTGGCATGAACGTCGGAGTTACCTCAGAATTAATTACTTGTGGCTTAATTGCTTAAGGAATTGTTCTGAATAAACCACTCAGTGAAAGACGCTAAATTTTGGTCCAGAATTTTTCCATGTGACCAGGAACTCACATGTATATTTCCAGCTCAAGTTGAGCCTTTGATCTTCCTGTCCTTTTTCTCCAATCTCATGTATGTGAGAAAAAACATAGGGATTAATGTGAGAATTATGGGAGACACCATTTCATTCCACATTAGCTGCAATTTGGCAAGCTAAGTCTCTGTGTAGTGTATGACTTCCTGTAAAAAGTTAGAAGTCATTGGAGATCAGGATCTTTAGTTATATCCAAATCATTGCAGCTTATCTTACATGTCCATTAGGACCCATAGAAAATGTTAATGGGACTTCTTATGGACAAGTGGTTTTCCTTGATTCCTCTACACAACAGGGACCCCAAACTCATTCTTAGAACTCCAACAACTCTCCCTGTTATTAAAAATTTCAAGTTTTTAAGTTCCTGAATTGCATTGTAAAATTTGTGCATATACATGTCGATAGGGTTCACGACGAAGCACTTCAACGGAGCCATCCCTTAACGTGTGGATCAGTTGAGAAAATTCAGAAGAATCAAGGGATCGAAGATCACTAACTTCTATTATATACTACTACCCTGCAAAACAGGCAAGCTCTGGTTTGCATTAGCCCTTTTATAAAGTCTTGCTTTGAGAATTTACATTGAGTATCCACCTTATTTATGCATTAGTCTTGTTTGAAGACCCAAATGCATAGCTATGAAAATCCTGGTTTTGGGCCTAAGCTTTTAAACCTCGATTAGCTACTGCAATGCTAAGATAGTGTAGGATTCGATACAAGTCGAGTTGTTGGAAATGCTCGCGAGAATAGGCTAGAGGCACACCACTTGGTTAGAGATAGCAAATGGAACACATGGCAAGAAAAATGAGACCGAGCAGAGAGTAAGGGCAGCAGAACATTGGGGCCTGGGTGCCATAGCTCCGCTTGTGTCGATTGAGGACCGAGCCGTGTGCGGGCCTGTTGAACAAGCTAGAACAGTACCGAAGACCTACCGGATATATGGGAACCGGGAAACCGATGTAATTCGGGTAGCTGGATGTTGAGGCATTGCTTGTCGTCCAGAGGGTAGGTTGAGAGCCTAAGGTGTAAATCGGTTGGAGGCACTGTGGATGCGCTCACAGAGACCTCTTGCTCGGGACGATGGGACCGGTTGAACATTTGGCTGACAGATGAAAGGTGGTTGCATACGACGTCCGTGATGGTTGCTGTAGGCAACATCGAGTACGGGCGTACGTGATGGGTCATTCAGGTAACCCTGCAGGTGTAAATCGATTATAATCACCGTCCCTCATGGTCAGTGAGTACCACTTGTTTACTGTACCGTGACGTAGAAAGAACAGGATAGTTCCATGTTAAAATGTTGCTGATTGAAAGATGGACTTTGATTGTTAATAATTTGCTGTAGTTCAGAGCTAATTAAAGTTACTTTCAACCTTAGGCAAAGCACATGAGAGAAATGCGTTTCTTGTTTGATTGCGGCTCTCTTATGTGTCTTAGCCTGAGGTTCTCCAAAACTTTCTGCTAAAACTTGAAAGTAAGAGCCAACTAAATAGGCGTGTCCTTTGCAACTTACTTGCCATTACACATTGCAATTCTAGCATGTATAGTTAAATGTTTAGGTGAGACAGGTCAGACTTGCTGAGCCTATGTGCTCACACTTGCTATATGAGTGGTTTTGCAGGTTAACTTCGGTGCTTATGAGAAGGTTGTCCAGTGAGACTCGGAGACTTCCGAGTCATTTTACACATGGAGAACCCGGCCGCTGCTGTCTGACTTCGTGTTGCTCGCAAGAAGAGTCGGCGGGCTGGACATCTTCTTGAGTGCTTAGTAGATATTAAACATGAGCTAAACTAGTCTTCCGCTGTAGTTATTTGATGTAAATTATTTACAAAGAACATTTGTAACCTTCCGCTTTTGATTTATGTAATACATGTTTCCTTATATTTGTGCTGTTGGGTGCCGCGTATCACGGCACAACCCAATGCGATTCCCGGGCGAGCGGAACGACCCCGTGTCCTGGTCGGTCCCTCTCAGCATGGTATCAGAGTCGCATTGGTAATAGCACATGGAATAAGGATCATATTACGACAAAGACTTAGGTTACGTTAAGGATACGGTACTAGGCCCACATAAGGACTACTATATTAGCTTAATATGAAGGTGGCAACCTAAATTATGTGTTATGTCAGAAAATCATGCATCTCGGGACTTCATATGTCTTGGGGGGTGCATGTAAGCGCTGTCCACCAGTGCGCACAAGATAAAGGGTGGAGCCTCACGGGTGGCAGGTAACCCGGCCCGCTTTGGTGTCCTCTACGACTCTTCATGTCGTTTGGGGTATTCGAGCAACGCCCTTCCGTGGCATGCTACGGGTAAGTATGGGAGACCCCATCACGTGGTTAGTAACATGAACACGTAGCTCAAGGCGTGTTTGGCTTGTGAACACCTGTAAGAGTGATGACGGACGGGTGTATGAAACTGTATTGGGACCGGGTTCATTGTGCAGCCAGACCTGATGATTGTGTGTAACTTCTACAGGTGCTAACCACGAAACCGTAGTCCGAGTAGAAGACGTTTGCGAGTGATCATCTTAGTGCCACCTAAATATACGTATATGCCGGTGTATGTTGGTTAGGATTCTTTTGTGAGGCAACGTAGTACCGTCATATCTTACGGTGCATCGCCACCGTACTACACTTTATAACTTCTTTCCTATGAAGAAATGACTCATGAACTAACTTTCAACTAAAAATAGAAGTTGGAAAACACATATTAGTTATTGAGCTCTTCATTTGATCTAAGCTTCAAAGGGGAGAATTGATAGGCTTCCATGCTTCTCAAAAACAGAGTGCTCTGTTCTGGCAGAATTTTTTGCTGGAACTTGACAGAGCACAACTCTGAGTAGATTTACCCAATGGAAGTGTATGATACATTTATGGAGAGGTTTTTAAGTTCTCTACAATTTCTTTGTAGACCTCCAGAGCAAAATCACATGCCAAATTGGTTGAATGTCCAGTTGAACACAAACTGTCCAGAACCAGGACAGCAGAAAAACTTCTCTGGACCTTTCTGTTTTTACGCCATAAATTTCTGTAGAAAAATCCCTAAGGGTCATATGATACACCGTTGGAAAGTTTATGAGATATGGAACATTGTTGTAGTTCAAAGTTTGATCAGGTTCATATTGTATTTGCTTATACAACTGTGATAAAACCAGCAACATACAAAGGAGATGCTGGCAAATTTTATCCAAGAATTCTGTCAACTTTGTAAAATCATAACTTTTGATCCAGAAGCGATATAGAGGCATTTGTACTCGTTGTAATGATATTGAAGTTAACTTTAACTTTGGTATTCAACTTGACTTATGAAAATGCTTTTAACTGTATCAAAATCTGGATTTAGTGCATCAAGGTCTGTTCTGTACAGAGAAGAATAAAATGAGTGATATCGTGCAGGCTAGCACAAGTTATGTGCCCCAAAAATATCGGTTGGTGTACCGAACGCCATCTGGTGAAATATGGAGGACGCTGTATGATTAACTCCTCAGAGATTGATTGTTGATCAAGTACCACAACTTGCACCACCTCCACAGCAGCAGTATCAGACGGTGGTTTGTACTCCACTGCTGCAGCTATATATATCTAGCTTCCAACCACAAGTTACCAAGAGCCGGAGAGACATCTGTGCTCCATTTGTGGTTGGATGGGCCATTATGCTAGGTATTGAATGGAGGGAATTCAAGGCTGCGGGTCATCATACTTTTAATGTTCAGACCCGTACCTATGTCTGCGGAAAAGAGGGTAGACAAGGGGCAACATTCACTACACAGTGCGTGATGATGTTTTGGAAGGAGAAGCCGTGTTAGCAGAGATGTTTTCTCTGGATTAGCTACCAGTATTAATTCTCTTCGTCGCCGGTGCCACACCTAGCTTTATTAGTCAATCTTTTGTGGCTCAGCATCAACTCCAAACTACTTTTATAAAGAGGCAATACCTCATATCTTCGCCGGGGTAGCATTACAGTAAGTGATGTTGTTTGGGGGTTAGACTATAACCCACGACCCTTATTATTCTCGGGGTCTGAAGATCGACATTATTTTGGGGATGTCGTGGTTGAATTACCACAAAGTGGTTCACAACATCAGTGTTCGAACCGTTAAGCTCAACGCCCCACGGCACAGTCTTCATACGTTAGTTCTGGGCGCCACTCGGCAACAGATTACAATATTGAACCACTCGGAAACTGTTAAGATAGAGGATATTCTGTTGATACGTAAATATTCGGATGTGTTTCCCAATTATTTACCGAGCATGCTGCCCGAACGGGACATAGAGTTCCAGATTGAACTTGCGCCAGGAACACCACCGAGTTCATGAAGGCCGTACAAAATGGCACCCATAGAATGGGCAGAATAGAAGACACCGCTGAATGACCTTATGAGCAAAGGTTATATACAACTGAGTTTGTCACATTGGGGTTGTTCAGTAATGTTTGTAAAGAAGAAGACGAAACACTATGGCTTAGTATTGATTTTCATCCGCTTAACACTGTGACAATCAAGAAAAAGTACCGTTACTACAGATCGACATGCTGTTTGATCAGTTGGTCAAAGCAAAGATATTTCCCAAGATGGACTTAAGATCAGGGTACCATCAGATTAAGATATGGGCTGAGGATATTTTGAAGACAGCTTTTCAATGAGGTACGGGCTTTATGAGCACCTTGTCATGTTCCTTGGCCTTACCAACGCTCCAGCTCATTTCATGTACTCGATGAACTCGGTATTCATGCCAGAGCTGGACAAGTTTGTCGTGGTCTTCATCGATGGCCTACTGGTTTATTCCAAGTTGGAGGAAGAACACGGGAAGCACTTGCATATAGTCTTGCAACGGCTGCGGGATCCCAAGCTATACGCGAAATTCAGCAAGTGTGAACTCTAGATATCGCAAGTACTTTTTTCTCGGGCATATTATCTCAGCGGAGGGCATCGCTGTCGACCCGAGTAAGATCACACAAGTGCTGAATTGGAAGTCCCCAAGGTCTGTTCACGAGGTACAAAGTTTTCTCGGACTCGTGGGACATTATCGGAGGTTCATTCCAAAATTCTCAAAGATTGCCAAGCCTATGACAGAGCTGCTGAAGAAGGCTACCAAATATGTTTGGAGTCCAGCATGCGAAGCAGCATTCAAGGCATTAATGAAGCACCTAACATCAGCACCGGTTTTGGCACAGCCAGACACAACAAAACCATTCGATGTGTACTATGATGCATCCGGCATTGGGCTCAGATGTGTGCTGATGTAAGACTGAAGGGTGGTCACGTATGGATCACGGCAGCTCATGAACCATGAGAAAAATTATCCAACTCATGACCTAGAGCTCGCTGCCGTGGTACTTGCACTAAAGATGTGGAGGCATTACCTACTCGGTAACCTCGTACATTTATATACCGATCACAAGAGACTCAAGCACATATTCACTCAGAAGGAGTTGAACATGAGGCAATGAAGATGGTTGGAGTTGATAAAGGATTACGATATAGAGGTCCATTATCACCCCGGCAAGGCAAACATAGTGGCAGATGCGCAGAGTCGCAAGTCACACGTTTATAATCTAACCATCACCCCGTTGGAAGAGAGCGAGCCACCATTATATGTGGTTCCCCATAGAGCTCTCTACAATTTAGCTTTTATCCCCACTATCCGTGAAGAGAGGGTGGCAGCCCAGAAACATAACAAGGGCATGTCACATTTGCGGAGACGTATAGACAGTGGGGAACTGAAATGTTTCCAGAAAGACGGAGATGGTGTCCTGTGGTTAAAGAACAGGATAGTCATACCCCGTAAACCGGAGCGGAAGAAAATGCCGCACACCGCTGAATTGGTGTGATTCTGGCGAAAAAGGTCACCTTCGGGAGTGATCTTGACAACAATGTGGAAGAAAATTCGGCTGATTCAAGCGAACTTAAAAACCGCTCAATCCTGACAAAAACAATATGCAGACTAGAGAAGACGTCCTTTACAATTTGAAGTAGGGGGTCACGTGTATCTACATGCATCTCCAATGAAGGGCGTGAACAGATTCGTGGTGAGAGGAAAGTTGGCACCCCGATTCATCGGTCCATTCCAGATTATGGAAAGATGTGGATCAGTAGCATACCGGCTGGAATTACCAACGACAGTCACCGGTGTGTACGACATCTTCCACATTTCTCAGCTGAGGAAGTGCCTCAAATGTTGAACCACCATTCAGCTGGGGAATATCGAGGAACTGAAACCGGATCTCACGTATCAGGAGGGACCGGTTCAGATCATTGACATAAAGTACTGAACCAACCGTGACCGTACGTTGTGGTTCTATAAAGTTCTACGGAGTGATCGCTCCAAGGATGAAGTGACATGGGAGAGTGAAGGATTTCTTTGCGCCAACTATCTGGATTTTAGACGTCACACATCTGGTAATTTTCCACCATCCTCTCTCTCATTTTTACCTTATAATCTCGGGACAAGATTCTTTTAGGGGGGGGGGATGTAACAGTCCTGACTTTTGTAAATTTTGATTTCAACTTATGAAGCAAAGTTAAGGCAAAGGAATAGCTTGATCATGTGTCACATGAAATAATGAATCCAAAAATGGTCATGTTAGGGGGTTAAAAATTTTCTTTAGCCCATGCTTAACACATGTTAACCCGAGGAAAGAATTTCACTTCCCAAATCTCACTCATGTGCACATCCTTTACGAGTAGAATATGAGGGAATTTCAAACACAAATTTAAAATGTTTAAAAGGATTCATGATCAGATTGTCTAAATGCATTCGAGTGAATTCACCAATGCATTCCTCATGTATTTAAGAGCTTAAGTTCCAAATTTGGAGAATTTTGGAGCTCATCTACCATTTATTCGAAGGAATATTTAAGAGCACATTCAAATTCAAATTTGAATTTGGAAACTGAACCAACTGTGTTCAATTTTGAAATCGAATGTCATATTCACACTCCTAACATTATATTTGGCCTATCCTCCAAGTTTGGTCAAATTCGGATAATGTTTGTGCAGGAATCTTAAAGCACAGTGGAAGGATATTTGAGATGTGCTGGGACCCACATGTCATCCACACACACAGTTCAACCGACTCTGTTTTCTTCCTCGGTTCTTCAGCGCGCGACAGCTCCCAGCAAAGACCCATTTCCGACGAGTGCCAACGCCAGCTCCTGCTTCCATTGCGTTGCCCGGTCCAATCCTCAACACAACCAGTGCACCAAATCTATTTCGCTTCCCTCACTCGCTCACGCCCTCGCTGTTCTGCTCCCACGAGAAACACCGGAGGAAACTGCCACTCTCGGTTAGTCCCGATCACCAGCCACCACCGCACCTCGATAGATCGAGCTTCCAACACAGAAAAGGAGCGCAAGGGCACAAGGTCTTCCCTATTTCAACTCTGAAGCTCTGAGCTGCTGTTCGACGTAAATCGAAGATCGGCGCCAAGAACCGAAGCTCACCGGCAGAAGTCCAATTCGGGTCACTGTGGACAGCAAGCTACGGTCCTCATCGTCGCCACTTCTCTACACGAAAGAGGTGCGCCTGCATGTCCTGATTGTGTAGACAGAGGCTGTTTAGCGTTTGCTAGAACCGGTAGCAAGAATTTTGCCGTTTCTCGAGACCTAGTACATGCGGGTAGGGCTCGGTCTACCTCAAAATTTGACTTACTCGGGTAACTAATGCCCGAGCAAGTTTGCAAGGACCTTCCTCATGTCCTAGCGCTCCTCCTCGAAGTAGAATTGAGCAAAATGATCCAGAAACGACCGAATTCTTGCTGTTTTTCATGCCGCCATGGAAAAAGCACCTCGGGTCACTGTGGAGCCCTCGGTTGCCGGCCGTTTCACCGGTGTTAGAGTTCATTTCTAGCTTCTACGCCGTCCACTGGTGCTATAGAGACAAAAATCCGAGAGTTTGGTGAAGGGTTGAGCTCGGTTGACCTCGCCGGAACCCTAGTGGTGCGCTGCCGCCGTCGCGCACCCCTCTCCAGGCATCACCGGCCGCCGGAGACCCTGCCAACGTGTTCAGCGTCTCAATGTAGGGGGGCGGCGAGTGTGAGGTCAGGTGGTGCCCGGGAAGGACGATCCGGCGACCCTCGCCGGAGGGCGCCGCCGCTGTCCCCTGTTTGGCGCTCGGAAGAAGATGAGCTGACAAGTGGGACCTGCTGTCAGTGCTTAATCATTTCCAGGATTTTCCCATTTCAGTTCAAACTTTGAAGATCCATAAATTTGTGTAGGAGTGTCCAAAAATACCCAAATAAATTTTTTTGAATTCCTCTCAAAGCGTACTATCCAGAGGTGCAGCCCAATATTTATAAAAATCCCTGGATTTGGCTCACTTATTCATTTAAGTGAAATTTTGTAGGATTTATTCCAGGTGTTCTATTATTTGGAAAATTCCCAATTTTGGGAAGAACGTCCTTCCAAATATACTTGAACTCCAGTGAAAATTTCAAAGGCATTGGACCTAATTTGCTTGGTCAAAGGAGGTGTCAATTCTTTATGTCTCTGAAAATTGGAAAAATAGAACAGAGCCAATTTTCAGTTTTTCCCCAATTCTTGTAAAGATCATATCTTTGTATAGGAACTTCCAAATTTAGTGATTCAAATTGGGTTAGATTCAGATTGAAAAACTCTATCCAAATATGCAACCCAATTTTTATGAAAGTCAATAATTAATTCTGGAAAAATTTTAAAACTTTTCAGAAAAAGAATTTTAGATGGAGTTTAGTTTATCCAAAAATCCTAAAATTTTGCCCGAATAGTATTTTAGATTTTATTGAACTCCTGTAAATATTTCACCTCATTTGAAGTTGATTTGGTTAGGAAAATTCAGATTTCAAGTTGCTGTGTTCAAATGAATACCGAAACATTTTCAGAGAATTCCCAAAACTTGGAAATTCATTTCTAGGAAATTCTTAGCTCCAAACATCCTAGGAAAATTCATTCATGCTCTATGAACTATAATTGAAATTGTATTTCACTAAGTTTGGCATGAACATAGGATTTACTTCTGAATTAACTACTTGTGTCTTAATTGCTTAAGGAATTGTTCTGAATAAACCACTCAGTGAAAGATGCTAAATTTTGGTACAGAATATTTCCATGTGACCATAAACTCACATGTAAATTTTCAGCTCAATTTGAGCCTTGGATCTTACTGCCCTTGTTCTCCAATCTCATGTATGTGAGAAAAACATAGGGATTAAAGTGAGAATTATGGGAGACACCATTTTCTTCCACATTAGCTGCAATTTTGCAAGCTAAGTCTCTGTGTAGTGTATGACTTCCTGTAAAAAGTTAGAAGTCATTGGAGATCAGGATATTTAGTTATGTCCAAATCATTGCAGATTACCTTACATGTCCATTAGGACCCATAGAAAATGTTAATGGGACTTCTTATGGACAAGTGGTTTTCCTTGATTCCTCTATACAACAGGGACCCCAAACTCATTCTTAGAACTCCAACAACTCTCCCTGTTATTAACAATTTTCAAGTCTTTAAGTTCCTGAATTGCATTGTAAAATTTGTGCATATACATGTCGATAGGGTTCACGACGAAGAACTTCAACGGAGCCATCCCTTGACGTGTGGATCAGTTGAGCAAATTTAGAAGGATCAAGGGATCGAAGATCACTAACTTCTATTATATACTACTACCCTGCAAAACAGGCAAGCTCCGGTTTGCATTAGCCCTTTTATAAAGTCTTTTGGTTTGAGAATTTACATTGAGTATCCACCTTATTTATGCATTAGAGTCTTGTTTGAAAACTCAAATGCATAGCCATGAATACCCTGGTTTCGGGCCTAGGTTTTTAAACCTTGATTAGCTACTGCAATGCTAAGATAGTGTAGGATTCGGTACAACTCGAGTAGTTGTAACTGCTCGCGAGAATAGGCTAGAGGCACACCACTCGGTTAGAGATAGCAAATGGAACACATGGCAACAAAAATGAGACAAAGCGGAGAGTAAGGGCAGCAGGACGTTAGGGCCTGGATGCCATAGCTCCGCTTGTGTCGATTGAGGACCGAACCGTGTGTGGGCCTGTTGAACAATCTAGAACAGTACCGAAGACCTACCGGATTTATGGGAACCGGGAAACCGATATAATTCGGGTAGCTGGATGTTGAGGCATTGCTTGTCGTCCAGAGGGTAGGTTGAGAGCTTGAGGTGTAAATCGGCTGGCGGCACTGCGGATGCACGTGCAGAGACCTCTTGCTCAGGACGATAAGACCGGTTCTGACACGACCCCACGGTCTTGTGGAGCCAGGATCACGCTGACGGGTACTGCGTTGCACAGCACCGTATAAAACACATCAAAGGTACAAAGCGGAAGCAAAACTTTTCTTACATAAAGTGGTTTATGAACATTTGTACATCAAAATAATTCCAGTCTACACTCACGGGCGTAGACTACGCATCAAGTCCACATTCAGCCCTTGAACGTGTCCTTGCTAGCACACACGCACACTAACTCTGCGGCGTGCACGACTCCCACTCGACGGAGTTCCCCTCCTGGGGTTCCGTCTCCTCTTCGGGAGTCCCTTCCTCATAGAACCCTGCAAAAGCTTCAAACACAAGCAGTGAGCACGAAGGCTCAGAAAGTCTGACCCGTCTCACCTAAACATGGAACTTCTACATGAGGGATGATGGGTACATGAGGTAAAATCATTTGCAAAGGACTCACCTATTTAGTGGAACCTTACTTTCAAGTTTTAGCAGCAGGTTGTGGAGAACCTTACGCTAAGGCACATGAGAGAGCCGCAATCAAACAAGAAACGCATTTCTCTCATGTACTTTGCCCAAAGTTGAAAAGAACTTTAGTTAGCTCTAAACTACAGCAAATCATTAGCACTCAAGTCCATCTTTCAATCAGCAACATTTTAACATGCAACTAGCCTGTTCTTTCTACGTCATGGTACAGTGAACAAGTGGTACTCGCTGACCGTGAGGGACGGTGATTATAATGGATTTACACCTGCAGGGTTACCCGAATAACCCGTCACATACCCCCGTACTCGATGTTGCCTACAACAACCATCACGGACGCCGTACGCAACCACCTTTCGCCCGTCAGCCAAATATTGAACCGGTCCCATCGTCCCGAGAAAGAGGTCTCTGCACGCGCATCTCAGTGCCGCCAGCCGATTTACACCTCGAGCTCTCAACCTACCCTCTGAACGACGGGCAATGCCTCAATACCCAGCTACCCGAGTTACATCGGTTTCCCGGTTTCCATATAGCCGGTAGGTCTTCGGTACTGTTCTAGCTTGTTCAACAGGCCCGCACATGGCTCGGTCCTCAATCGACACAAGCGGAGCTATAGCACACAGGCACCAAATTCCAGCTGCCCTTACTCTCCGCTCGGTCTCATTTTTCTTGCCATGTGTATCATGTGCTATCTCTACCCGAGTCGAGTGCCTCTAGCCTATGCTCGCGAGTAGTTCCAACTACTCGACTTGTACCGAATCCTACTCTAACTTAGCTTTGCAGTAGCTAACGGGGTTTGCAATCCTAAACCCAACCCATGGTTTTATTGGCTATGCAGTTGGGTTTCCAAACAAGACTCTAATGCAAAGAATAAAGTTATCAAGTATGTGCTCAAAACAGTAAAAACTTGTAAAAAGGTTAATGCAAACCGGAGCTTGCCTTGCTGCTCTTGGTCGTAGGCTAGCTGCTCCTCCGGAGTAACGAAGTCTAGGACTTCGGGTTCCTCCTCGACCTTAGCGACTACATGATATACAAGTATATGTATCAATTTAAATGCATTTGTATTAAGTTTAAAGTTGTGAAGTCTATAACTCTCACTAGACAGACCCAATGACTGTGAAACTTTTACTGTGGCTTGGTTACAACCTAAAAAGAGACTTGGTCAAGTTTTAGTTGCAGCAAAGCTCATTTGAGCCCTCCACAATTAATTATGTACTTGACCTTAAGTGGCACTCTTAGGGTGTTCTAGGGATTTTCATGAAACAAACTATGACTTTCTGAAAACTAGATTTTCAGGGGGCTCTAATGGAGTTGGTCTCACTTAATTTGAAGGTTCCTAACTAAAGATATGAGCTAAACAATTTCAGAGAAAATTCTGAAAATGTTTCTGAACATTTTCTATTTTCTTTGGAAAAGTATCACTAATCACACCATTAGGTGGATTAAATGAGCTCAAATGGATCTGAAATTTTTATGGTAGTTCAGGGATATTTTGGTGAACATTCAAAATTTCAGGATTTTCCTCCAAAGGATTCTCTAGTTAAAATTCCAAACAGTTTAAATTTTGAGGGATTAATTATGGAGAAATAAGGGTTTTCATGAAGTGAAACTTGATTTTCTCGAAATTGCTCAGAGAGCTGAATCCAACAAAATTTGGTTCACTCGATTTGAGCTTCCTAGCCAAAGTTATGAGGATTTGAAGTTTGAATGTAATCTGAAAATCGGGGGAAAGGTTTAAATCTGCCGGGGCCCGCGGGGACACGTGTTGAGCGCCGAGGCGACAGCACACCGCGGCCCACAAGGTTTTTGCGTGCCAGCACACCCGATCCCGGCCGCAGCCCGATCCCGATTTAAAATATCTGCCGCTGACAGCTGGGGTCCACCCTCTTCGTCAACCTCCCGCCGCCCGCGCTCTGCCGCCGAGGGACCTCGCCGGAGAGCTCGCCGGCAGCTTTTGTGGAGCTCCAAACTTCACGATCTGGGCCGCCTCTGCCTATTTCCACTCGGGGAACAGGATTCTTGGGTCAGATCGCCATGAAAATGGCCGCCACATGGTCGGCGACGAGCCGCCGCCTCGGAAAGGCTTCGGCCGTGCCGGCTGACTTCCCTAGCACCTCAACTACTCGAGCAACCGGTCGGGAAGCATCAGTGGACCTCAGGGAATGTCAACACGAGCTCGAGGAAGCTCAGGGGAGGCCTGAAGTAGGTCCTCACCGTGCGCCCGATGCCTCCCGTTTGTTCCGCCGTCGGTAAACTTCGAATTACGCGGGTACAGAGGTACTCCGGCCAAAGGTTGTGAAGGCAACTTGTGCTTTACCGTGTCTAGTTTGTGTGAGAGCGGATTGAGGTCCTCTAATCCTTTCTAGAGTACGAATTCGACGGAACCGCACCCAAAGGTCGTTCTGCACATCGAAAGGGGAAAACTGGAAATTCGCCGCCGGTGAGCAAACACTCGGACTGTGGCTCGGGGGTGAGCAGCACCGGTCACCAGCACGTCCAAGGGTGCCTTGGCTTGGGCGTGGCAACGCCCCGGTTGGGCTGTCCATGGGAGCCCGAAGTGCGGCGGCGTTAGGTCACCGGATTGAACTCTCGGTATAGCCGAGATCGACCGGTTTCAGCTGAATTCTAGCAGCGGGGAAGACGGAGGAAGGTTTCTAGTACCTTGCCGTGGCTGTGGAGGGGACGGAGAGGCGGTGATCAAGCTTCCCTGATCAGCTCCAAGTGATCGGCAGCGATGGCGCGTTTCTGATGCGAGGAAGCAGCAGAGTGTGCGGTGATCACTCCGATCAGGGCGACGGCGTAGGTAAGGGGGCTGTGAGGCGGTTCAGCACGTCGGGGCGGCAAGCAGGTGGTGTCCCGGTCGCCTCTTCGCCGTGGCGGCTGCTCAGTCCGGCGCAAGAACCCGAGCTGGGATTTCAGTCGGTTTGATTTGGAGTATTGGCTGACATGTGGGTCCCACTTCCAATTTTAACCTCTGAAATTTACTCCTAATCACTGTTGTAAACAGTGAGCCCCAAAATACCCATGGTGATTCAAATTATTCACCCATGAGCCATTTGAATTGGTTAGAATTCAAATTGGGTTTGGTTTGAATGAATTTCATCCCATGTTCAGTTTGAAATTCAAATAAAGTTTGAATTTGCCCCACTTAGCTCATGTCAAGATCAACTCCAAATGAAGTTAAAATTGGTAGGTGAGCTCACAAAAATGTGCTGAATAAGAATATGCCTCCCACTTTTGAATTCATGGGATAAAAACAGTTTGTATTTGAATATGCTTTCAAACTGCCCTCCTTCTAGCTATACCCAAAATGACCTCAAAAAGGTTTTGAATTTGGGTGAAACTTGGCATGGGCATCCCTAGCAATGTGTAGGAGTTTTCATATGCCCAGCCCACCTATATCACATGTGGAAAATGCCACTTTTGCAATATGTGAGTTTGTTCCCTAATGAGCATGTTGATGGTGGATACTTGCTCTTCATTGGTGTTCATCAACTTTCCTCAAATGAGGTGTGTGTGTATGGTTATGAACACTTCAAATATGTGTAAAAAACTGAGGCCCTTACAGGTTCAATATTTGGCTGATGGATTAAAGGTGGTTGCGTATGACGTCTGTGATGGTTGCTGTAGGCATCATCGAGTACGGGCATACGTGACGGGTTATTTGGGTAACCCTGCAGGTTTAAATCGATTATAATCGCCGTCCCTTGCAGTTAGTGAGTACCACTTGTTCACTGTACCATCACGTAGCAGGATAGTTCCATGTTAAAATGTTGCTGATTGAAAGATGGACTTTGATTGTTATTGATTTGTTGTAGTTCAGAGCTAATTAAAGTTACATTCAACCTTAGGCAAAGCACATGAGAGAAATGTATTTCTTGTTTGATTGCGGCTCTCTTATGTGTCTTAGCGTGAGGTTCTCCAAAACTTGCTGCTAAAACTTGAAAGTAAGAGCCAACTAAATAGGCGTGTCCTTTGCAACTTACTTGCCATTACACATTTCAATTCTAGCATGTAGAGTTACATGTTTAGGTGAGACGGGTCAGACTTGCTGATCCTATGTGCTTACTCTTTCTATATGAGTGGTTTTGCAGGTTAACTTCGGTGCTTATGAGAAGGTTGTCCGGTGAGACTCAGAGACTACCGAGTCATTTTACACATGGAGAACCTGGCCGCTGCCGTCTGACTTCGTGTTGCTAGCGAGAAGAGTCCGCGGGCTGGACATCTTCTCGAGTTCTTAGTAGATATTAAACGTGAGCTAAACTAGTCTTCTGCTGTAGTTATTTGACGTAAATTATTTACAAAGAACATTTGTAAGCTTCTGCTTTTGATTTATGTAATACATGTTTCCTTATATGTGTGCTGTTGGGCGCCGTGTATCACGGCACCACCCAATGCGATTCCCTGGTGAGCGGCACGACCCGTGATTGGGTCGGTCCCTCTCAGTATGCTCCCGACTATTTGAGAACTGAATTGGCGAGGTGTGAATTTTTCCTTCAAGGCCTGAGAATCAAACTTTAGGCTAAATTGGCATTAGTTGAGCGCGAGAATTACAACGAGTTAGTCAGTGCTGCTATCCTGCAAGAGAAGGCAATTCTCGATCGATGGGTAGAAAAGAGGAATCGGACTGTTGTCCAAGTGTAGAGGTTCCTCATAAATACCGTATGGTGTACCGATCACCGTCCGGTCAAGAGTGGCCGCCACCTGCGTGATTACCTTATCAGGGTCATTTCGATCAAGTGCCAATTATTGAAGCACCCCGCAACAACAAAAACAACAGATTTCTTGTGCTTCACCATTGCAGCCGGATACACCAAGTTTCTACCCACAAGTCAGCGGAGAACCCGAAAATATCCGTGTTACACTTGTGGTGGTGTGGGATATTTTGCTAGATATTATCTTGAGGGGATTCACGGCTGCAGGAAGACAGTATTTCAGGGTTCTGGTCAGCAACCAGGGTTACAGAACAAGAAACTAAAATTTGGCAATGTTCACTACATTGCCTTGGAAGATGTTCCAGTAGGAGAACCTGTGTTAGCGGAAATATTTACGCTCAACCAGATACCCATACATATTCTCTTTGATTCCGGTGCCACCCACAATTTCATTAGCAACTCTTTTGTGCTTCGACATCAACTTCATGTCACTCCCACAAAAGATCAATATCTGATATCTTCACCAGGGGGCAATATTACCGCAAGCGATGTTGTCTCCCGAGCTACGATATGTTTGAGGGTGTGAAATATATCCCACCACTCTGATAATTCTACAAGGTGAGAAGATTAATGTGATTTTGGAGATGTCATGGCTGAATAACTACAGGGATATTCTTGATATCAGTCTTCGAACCATTCAGTTCGACTCTTGGCAGCATGGAACCCATACATAACTCTGGAAACCAGAGAGCAGCAAATTGAGCAGTGTATCACTCTGAAACAGAAAAGATAGAGGATATTCCAGTGGTCTGGCAACACCCGGATGTGTTTCCTGATGATCTATGACACGACCCCACGGTCTTGTCGAGCCAGGATCACGCTGAGGGGTGTTGCGTTGCACAGAACCGGATAACATACATCAAAGGTACAAAGCGGAAGCAAAACTTTTATTACATAAAGTGGTTTATGAACAATTTTACATCAAAATAGGTCCAGTCCACACTCACGGGCGTAGACTACGCATCAAGTTCACGTTCAGCCCGTGAACGTGTCCTTGCTAGCACACACGCACACTAACACGGCGGCGTGCACGACTCCCACTCGACGGGGTTCCCCTCCTGGGGTTCCGTCTCCTCTTCGGGAGTCCCTTCCTTATAGAACCCTGCAAAAGCTCCAAAGACAAGCAGTGAGCACGAAAGCTCAACAAGTCTGACCCGTCTCACCTAAACATGGAACTTCTACATGAGGGGTGATGGGTACATGAGGTAAAACCATTTGCAAAGGACTCGCCTAATTATTGGGAACTTACTTTCAAATTTTAGCAGCAGGTTGTGGAAAACCTTACGCTAAGGCACATGAGAGAGCCGCAATCAAACAAGAAACGCATTTCTCTCATGTACTTTGCCCAAAGTTGAAAAGAACTTTAGTTAGCTCTAAACTACAGCAAATCATTAGCAATCAGGTCCATCTTTCAATCAGCATCATTTTAACATGCAACTAGCCTGTTCTTTCTACGTCACGGTACAGTGAACAAGTGGTACTCACTGACCGCGACGGACGGCGATTATAATCGATTTACACCTGCAGGGATACACGAACAACCCGTCACGTACGCCCGTACTCGATGTTGCCTACAGCATCCATCACGGACACCGTACGCAACCACCTTTCCCCCGTCAGCCAAATATTGAACCGGTCCCATTATCCCGAGCAAGAGGTCTCTGCACGCGCATCTCCGTGCCGCCAGCCGATTTACACCTCGAGCTCTCAACCTACCCTCTGAACGACGGGCAATGCCTCAATATCCAGCTACCCGAGTTACATCAGTTTCCCGGTTCCCATATAGCCGGTAGGTCTTCGGTACTGTTCTAGCTTGTTCAACAGGCCCGCACACGGCTCGGTCCTCAATCAACACAAGCGGAGCTATAGCCCACAGGCCCCAAAGTCCTGCTGCCCTTACCCTCCGCTCGGTCTCATTTTTCTTGCCATGTGTATTATGTGCTATCACTACCCGAGTCGAGTGCCTCTAGCCTATGCTCGCGAGTAGTTACAACTACTCGACTTGTACCGAATCCTACACTATCTTAGCTTTGCAGTAGCTAACGGGGTTTTGCAATCCTAAACCCAACCCATGGTTTTCTTGGTTATGCACTTGGGTTTCCAAACAAGACTCTAATGCAAGGAACAATAGTATTCAAGTATGTGCTCAAAACAAATTTGTAAAAAGGTTAATGCAAACCGGAGCTTTCCTTGCTGCTCTTGGTCATAGGCTAGCTGCTCCTCCGGAGTAACGAAGTCTAGGACTTCGGGTTCCTCCTCGACCTTAGCGACTACATGATATAAGAAGTGCATGTATCAATTTGAATGCATTTGTATTATGTTTGAACTTGTGAAGATTATAAGTCCCACTAGACAGTCTCAATGACTGTGAAACTTTTACTGTGGCTTGGTTACAACCTAAATACAGACTTGGTCAAGTTTTAGTTGCAGCAAAGCTCATTTGAGCCCTCCACAATTAATTATGTACTTGACCTTAATTAGAACTCTTAGGGTGTTCTAGGGACTTTCATGGAACAAACTATGCCTTTATGAAAACTAGATTTTCAGAGGGTTCTAATGGAGTTGGTCTCACTTAATTTGAAGGTTCCTAGCTAAAGATATGAGCTAAACAATTTCAGAGAAAATCCTGAAAATGTTTCTGAACATTTTCTATTTTCTCTGGAACAGTTTCACTAATCACACCATTAGGTGGATCAAATGAGCTCAAATGGATCTGAAAGTTTTGTGGTAGTACATGGATATTTTGGTGAACATCCAAGCAAAATTTCAGAATTTTCCTCCAAAGGATTCTCCAGTTAAAATTCCAAACAGTTTAAATTTTGAGGAATTAATTCTGGAGAAATAAGGATTTTCATCAAGTGAAACTTGATTTGCTGGAAAATTCTCAGAGAGCTGAATCCAACAAAATTTGGTTCACTCAATTTGGAGCTTCCTAGCCCAAGTTATGAGGATTTGAAGTTTGAATGAAATCTGAAAATCGGGGGAAAAGTTTAAATCTGCCGGGGCCCGCGGGGACACATGTTGGGCGCGGAGGCGACAGCACACTGAGGCCCACAGGGTTTTTGCACGCCAGCACACCAGATCCCGGCCGCAGCCCGATCCTGATTTAAAATATCTGCCGCTGACAGCTGGGGTCCACCCCCTTCGTCTACCTCTCGCCGCCCGCGCTCTGCCGCCGGGGTACCTCGCCGGAGAACATGCCGGCAGCTTCTGTAAAGCTCCAAACTTCACGATTTTGGCCGCCTCTGCCTATTTTCACTCGGGAAACAGGATTCTGGGCTCAGCTCGTCATGACAACGGCCGGCACATGGTCGGCGACGAGCGGCGGCTTCGGAAAGACTTCGGCCGTGTCGGCCGACTTCCCTAGCACCTCAACTACTCGAGCAACCGGTAGGGGAACATCAGTGGACCTCAGGGAAGGTCGACATGAGTTTGAAGCAGCTCGGAGGAAACCCAAAGCAGGTCCTCACCGTGCGCCCGATGCCTCCCGCTTGCTCCGCCGTCGGTAAACTTCGAAATACGCCGGGTACAGAGGTTCTCCGGCCAAAGGTTGTGAAGGCAACTTGTGCGTTACCGTGTCTAGTGTATGTGAGAGCGGATTGAGGCCCTCTAATCCTTCCTAGAGTAAGAATTTGACAGAACCGCGCCCGAAGGTCGTTCTGCACCCAGAAAGGGGAAAACTGGAAATTTGCCGCCGGTGAGCAAGCACTCGGGCTGTGGCTCGGGGGTGAGCAGCACCGGTCACCAGCGCGTCCAAGGGTGCCTTGGCTCGGGCGTGACAACTCCCCGGTTGGGCTGTCCACAGGAGCCCGAGGTGCGGCGGTTTTAGGTCACCAAATTGAACTTTCGGTATAGCCGAGATCAATCGGTTTCAGCTGAATTCTAGCAACGGGGAAGACGGAGGAAGGTTCCTAGTACCTTGCCGTAGCTCTGTAGGGGACGGGGAGGCTGTGATCACGCTTCCTTGATCAGCTCCGAGTGATCGGAAGCGATGGCGCGTTTCTGGTGCGAGGAAGAAGCAGAGTGTGCGGTACTCACTCCGATCAGGGCGACGGCATAGATAATGGGGCTGCGAGGCGGTTCAGCAAGTCGGGGCGGCAAGCAGGTGGTGTCCCGATCGATGCCTCGCCGTGGCGGCTGCTCAGTCCGGCGCAAGAACCCGAGCTGGGTTTTCAGTCGGTTTGATTTGGATTAGTGGCTGACATGTGGGTCCCACTTCCAATTTAAACCTCTGAAATTAACTCCAATTCACTGTTGTAAACAGTACTCCCCACAAAGCCCCTGGTAATTTGAATTATCAACCTTTGAGCCATTTGAATTGGTTAGGATTCAAATTGGGTTTGGTTTGAATGTATTTCAGCACATGTTCAGTTTCAAATTCAAATAAAGTTTGAATTTGCCCCACTTAGCTCATGTCAAGATCAACTCCAAATGGAGTGAAAATTGGTGTGTGAGCTCACAAAAATGTGCTGAATGAGAATATGCCTCCCACTTTTGAATTCATGGTATAAAAACAGTTTGAATTTGAATATGGTTTCAAACTGCCCTCTTTCTAGCTATACCCAAAATGACCTCAAAAAGGTTTTGAATTTGGGTGAAACTTGGCATGGACATCCCTAGCAATGTGTAGGAGTTTTCATATGCCCAGCCCCTCTATATCACATGTGGGAAATACCACTTTTGCAATATGTGAGTTTGTTTCCTAATGAGCATGTTGATGGTGGTTACTTGCTCTTCGAATGTGTTTATCAACTTGCTTCAAATGAGGTGTGTGTGTGGTGATGACACTTCAAACATGTGTCAAAAACTGAGACCCTTACATTCCTCCCCCTTAAAAGAATCTCGTCCCGAGATTATAAGTTGAAAAATGAGAGAGAGGACGGTGGAAAATTACCGGATATGCGATGTGAAAAAGTCGGGGTAGTTAGCGCGAAGAAATCCTTCGCTCTCCCATGTCACTTCGTCCACGGAGTGATTACTCCATAGAACCTTGTAGAACCACAACGTACGGTTGCGTGTGGTTCGGGCCTTTTCGTCAATAATCTGAACCGGTTCCTCCCGATAGGTGAGATCCGGTTGCAGTTCTTCAATGTCTTCCAGCTGAACGGTAGTAGATAGCTTGAGACACTTCCTCAGCTGGGAAATGTGAGAGACGTCGTGCACACCGGAAAGTGCTTCTGGTAATTTCAGCCGGTATGCTACCGATCCACATCTTTCGGTAATCTGGAATGGACCGATGAATCGGGGTTCCTCTCACCCCAAATCTGTTTACGCCCTTCATTGGAGACACACGTAGATATACATGATCCCCGACTTTGAATTGTAATGGGCGTCTTCTCCGGTCCGCATACTGTTTCTGACGGGATTGGGCGGCTTTTAGGTTCGCTTGAATCAGTCGAACCTTTTCTTCCGCGTTGTTGACAAGGTCAATCCCGAAGGTAACCCTTTCGCCAGACTCACACCAATTCAATGGGATGCGGCATTTTCTCCCGTATAGCGCCTCGTAGGGCGCCATCTTTATGCTGGCTTGGTACCCATTGTTGTACGAGAACTCGGCTAACGGCAAGTGATCATCCCAATTCTTGCCGTGGTTGATAGCGCAAGCTCGTAGCATGTATTCTAGGATCTTATTTACCCGCTCGGTTTGCCTGTCTGTTTGCGGGTGGTATGCTGAACTACAGATCAGCTTCGTCCCCAAGGCAGCGTGCAGCTGCTCCCAAAAACGGGACACAAATAAAGTGCCCCGATCCAATATGATGGTACGGGGTACGCCGTACAAGCACAGGATCCGTGAGATGTACAGTTCAGCGTACTTCTTGGCATTGTAGTTGGTGTTGACCGGGATGAAGTGGGCAACTTTGGTGAGCCGGTCGACGATCACCCACACAGAATCATGTTTCTGAAAGGTGGTGGGTAAACCGACAATGAAGTCCATGCTCACATCCTCCCACTTCCAGGCAGGAACGCCTAGTGGTTGTAGCAGTCCCGTTTTCCGCATATGATCCGCCTTCACCCTTCGGCATGTATCACACTCGGACACGTACTTGGCGATCTCCCGCTTCATCCGTGTCCACCAAAACTTGCTTCTGAGTTCTTGATACATTTTGTTGCTGCCGGGGTGAATAGAAAACTTTGACAAGTGAGCCTCATCAAAGATCTTCCGTAATTCCGGGTTACGGGGTACGACGATCCGGTCCTTGAACCATAGGACGCCGTCTCCGTCTTTCTGGAAATATTTAAACTCCCCACTGTCTACACATTTCCGCAAATGTAACATGCCCTTGTCATTCTTCTGGGCTGCCTCTATCTCTTCACGGATGGTGGGGATCAAAGCTAGGTTGTAGAGAGCCCCATGTGGAATCAGATGCAGTGATGGTTTGCTCTCTTCCAACGTTGTGATGGTCAGATTGTAGACGTGTGACTTGCGGCTCAGCGCATCTGCCACTACGTTTGCCTTGCCCGGATGATAATGGATCTCTATTTTGTAATCCTTTATCAATTCTAACCATCTTCGTTGCCTCATGTTCAGCTCCTTCTGAGTGAATATGTACTTGAGGCTTTTGTGGTCAGTATATAGATGTACGAGGTTACCGAGTAGGTAGTGCCTCCATATTTTCAGTGCAAGTACCACGGCAGCGAGCTCCAAGTCGTGAGTTGGATAATTCTGCTCATGGTTTCTAAGCTGCCGTGATCCATATGCGACCACTCTTCGGTCTTGCATCAGCACACATCCGAGACCAATGCCGTATGCATCGCAGTACACATCGAACGGTTTTGTTGTGTCTTGCTGCACCAAAACCGGTGCTGATGTTAGGTGCTTGACTAAAGCCTTGAATGCTGCTTCACACGCTGGACTCCAAATATATTTGGTAGCCTTCTTCAGCAGCTCCGTCATAGGCTTGGCAATCTTCGAGAAGTTCGGAACGAACCTCCGATAATATCCCGCGAGTCCGAGGAAACTCCGTACCTCATAAACAGTCCTCGGGGATTTCCAATTCAGCACTTGAGTGATCTTGCTCGGGTCTACAGCGATACCCTCCTCTGAGATGATTTGCCCGAGGAAAGGCACTTGCGATATCCAAAACTCACATTTGCTGAATTTCGCGTATAACTTGTGATCCCGCAGCCATTGCAAGACTATACACAGATGTTTCTTGTGATCTTCCTCTGACTTGGAATATACCAGTATGTCGTCGATGAAGACCACGACAAACTTGTCCAGCTCCGGCATGAATACCGAGTTCATCACGTACATGAGGTGAGCTGGAGCGTTGGTGAGGCCGAAGGACATGACCAGGTACTCATAAAGTCCATACCTCGTCGAGAAAGCCGTCTTTGGAATGTCCTCAGCCCGTATCTTAATCTTATGGTACCCGGATCTTAAGTCCATCTTGGAAAAGATCTTTGCTTCGACCAACTGATCAAACAACATGTCGATCCGTGGCAACGGGTACTTGTTCTTGATGGTTACGGCGTTTAGTGGATGATAGTCCACACAAAGCCGTAATGTCTCATCCTTCTTCTTCACAAATAATGCCGAACAGCCCCATGGTGAGGAGCTCGGCCTAATAAAACCCTTCTCCAGAAGGTCCGTGAGCTGAGTCTTCAGTTCAACCAACTCCTTGGACGCCATCTTGTACAGCCTTCGGGATATTGGCATGGTTCCCGGTGCAAGTTCAATCTTGAACTCCACCTCTCTATCGGGCTGCATCCCCTGTAAATCATCCGGGAACACGTCAGGGAACTCTCGGACTACTGGAATATCTTCCAATCTGATAGTTGTTGCTTGATAGACACTCGGAAGCTTTATTTCTGGACTGTCCAGAAATAAGGAGTGAGACCCGTGCACTTCTGAGTTTAAGTGCACGACTCGAAGGGCGGTGTCTAAAACAGCGCCGTGGCGGGTTAACCATGACATCCCTAGGATGACATCAACCTTTTGTCCCTCTAAGATTATGAGAGACGTAGGGTAGACTCTACCCGCTAAGCATAATGGTGCTTTGGAAACCATTACGCTTGCTGAAATCCTCCCACCCGGTGAACAAATTAAATATGGACTATCGGTGGGTAGTATTTGCAAGTTGTGTTTAGCAATGAAAGCTTGCCTAATAAAATTATGCGTGGCGCCTGAATCAAACAATACTATGGCGCGATGCTGGTGGAGTTGGAACATACCCGCAAGGATTGGCTCACCCTCCGGCACGTCCTCTATGGCAAGCTGGTGGACGGTGCCGGGCCTAGGGTTTGACCGCCGCGCATTAGTAGGGTTCCGGGGTTGATTCTCCCCGGAAACTGTGGTGCCACTCCGCCGCCTTGCCTCTCCGGGCAACTGCTCGTGAAGTGTCCTGGACGACCACACTTGTAACATGTGGCCGCTGCTGGTGTAGTGCTCGGGGGACGAAAGCCCGGCATGCGCTGCTGCGGTGCATTCGCACACAGCATCGTCCGCTGCTGCTGTTGTTGTTGTGGAAGTGGTGCTGGCAGTGCCGGCCTGAATGCCGGTGAAGAGTACGGCCGACTGCGGAAAGGCATCGACCTCTGGGGTGGCTTCCAGCGTGGACCTGATGGTGGGCGATTCACCATCCGAAACTTCTGAGAAGGACCGCTTCCTTCTCCGCTGCTCTGCGGCGCGCTTCGCTTTTGCTCCGCCGCCACCAACTCCTTGCCTGAGTCCTCCTGGACAATCACAGCATCAATGATGTCGTTGAGGCTGCCGTGATTGAACATCGCCAATTTGTCCTTCAGGAGCGGGTTAAGCCCCTGGTAAAAGTGGTCCCGCCGCTTCTCGTCGGTATCTGCGTGATACGACGCGTAGAGCACGAGATCGTTGAATGCCCTGGAGTATTCCAGTGCGTTCCGGCTCCCTTGCTGCAGGTGTAGAAACTCCTGCGTCTTCCTCTTCATCAGACCCGGCGGTATGTGATAGGCCCTGAAGGCCGTCCAAACTCCATCCAGGTCATAACTTGATCGGTGGGCTGTGAAGCACAGAAGTTTGCCCACCACGCGCTCGCGGATCCTTGGAGCTGCTGGACCGCGAACTGAGTCTTGCGCTGCTCGCTTATCTGGAGTAGCCCGAACTTCATCTCTATTGCGCGGAGCCAGTTGTCCGTGTCAAGAGGTTCATCCGCCCTTGAGAATACCGGGGGATAAGTCGCCAGGAAGTCGGAGTATAAGCTCTGCTGATGCTCCTCACGATCTTGACGTCTCTCTGGGTGAGACGTATTAGCAATAAGAGTTTGCAGCAACTCCGTGTGCTGCTGATGTGAACCCGCCATTGCCGCGACGATGTCGGCCAAT
This sequence comes from Neostapfia colusana, assembly GCA_030760725.1. NCBI lineage: Eukaryota > Viridiplantae > Streptophyta > Magnoliopsida > Poales > Poaceae > Neostapfia > Neostapfia colusana. The sequence goes on along the minus strand of JASWHV010000009.1, from coordinate 31,136,289 downwards.
GTAACCGTTGGCAGTGGTGGTGGCGGTGTTTGCTGTTGCTGTTGCTGCTGCTGTCCCGAGGAGTCCTTCAGAGGCTGTTGGGAGGTCTCTCCCCTTTGGCTAGTACCCCCAACGGTCCGGATTGGCACGAGTACGAGTCATTCTGAAACTCAAACAGCAGCGATTAGCACATGTCATACTTAAAATTCCATATGCAACAGTAGGTATTGAAGTGACACATGAATAATTTGCACAATATTCACATATATTGATAAAGCATAAACTTTATACAAGATACATTATTCTCGGGTCTCCGAGAAGTCGTGCTCATGTCGTCACTACCTATACATACGCTACTGCCTACACGACATGTCACCGATTACAAAAGTTGGGTTACACTACCCTAGCTGCCCTACTTGACAACTGTAACCCCCTACTCGGAGTAGAACTCGACCTCCTGCGGGTCATCCTCCTCAGGTACTTCTGCTGGTGGCTCTGGATCTAGCACCTCTCCTCCCATCTCGGGTTCTCCCATGGCTGGAAGACCCAAGACTACCGGTATGCCCAATACCGGAGGTACGAGGTCCTGCAATGCATGCACCTCATCCATGGCCTAGTTGTAGTCCTCTTCCCAGCCTTGCCCTTCCTCAATAGCGTCGTCCCGCTCTTGAGTAAGGTCCTCGTTCTGCTGGGTCAGATTCTGTACCAGTTCTTGCAACGCCGCGATGTCGACACGGCTTTTCTTCTTTGCCTTCTTCAGACGACGCAACTGATTATGCTGCTCATTCAGTCGCTTGATCGTCGGAAGGAGCACATTGTGGAGTGCGCTGTGAGCACTCTCGAAATGGTCTCCACGGCTCGTGCTCTCCTTGAGCTTTGCGGCGAGATGCTCCGTATGAACAGCTTGGCTGTCCATCACAGTGTTTCCCGCCCTCATCTGGAGGCTGAGATTTGCCTCCGCGGGGCTGTACCTTGGGCAACTCGGGTCCGTTGCCTCCAGGTACCTCTCTTCCCACACATGATGAGCCCGTCCCTCCACCGGAATGAGCGCGTATGGAGTACCCTCCATAGCCTGCACGTGTAGTTGGCAGAAACGTGACATGGTGTCACGGGCTGCCACTTGCCACATCCCTTCCGGTTGTCTACCTCTCACCGTGACAGTGAACGGCACCCAACCGGGTGGCGTAGGTCCTGCAGGGACTTCGACATGGATTGTCCATGTCTTGTTCCCCTCTTCGCCTTCTTCCTTGGCGAAGTACTGCGGCATCTGGTTGTACCCGAAATATTGAAGCATCTGCCTCAATGCTTCCGGATAGCCGCCGCGGTGAGAACAGTGGGACACCACCCACCTGTTCTCCAACTGCTTATCTGTTATCATCTGTAAAAATATATTTGAGAAATGTCAAATATTTATTTAAACAGTAAACCATTGATTTATAACATAAGACATGTCATTGAACCCATAAAACTTGGAAACATAGTTCAAATTTAAACAAATTTGACTGCTGATCTGCTGTCCAACGTGACAGCCCTGACCAGTTTCCATTTCAACCTGATTTAGACCATGTTAAAGGCAAAATCAATTCTGGAGCTCAACATCAAAGTTAAATCTAACTTCAATAGCTTTCCAGAAAGTATTTTATTGGCCTAAGATCTGTCCTGGTTCAAAAGTTATGAGATGTCAAAGTTAACAGAATTTCTGGAGAAAATTGGACAGCACATCCCTGCTTTAGGTACTGTTTTGATCCAAGAATTCCAGTTAATTCTTCTCTCAATCTGACAAAACTTTCTGTTACAAAGTTGTAGCCCATCTCGTAAGCTTTCCAGAACTACCTCATTTTCTATTTTTGTATTTTTATGCAGGAAGTTATGCTCAATTTACAAAGAGTTTACAGAGAGTCTTTGCTCTGCCCTGTTTTCTGGACAGTTTCAACTCTACTGCATTTTTCGATTGGTTAAGGGATTAAACACCTCTGGACCTCAACAGAAAAGTCGTAAAACTCTTCCAACGCTTTCCAGAAATGTGTCATATGACCCCAATGACACGACCCCACGGTCTTGTCGAGCCAGGATCACGCTGAGGGGTGCTGCGTTGCACAGCACCGGATAACAGACGTCAAAGGTACAAAGCGGAAGCGAAATTTTATTACATAAACAAGTTATGAACATGTTTACATCAAAATAAGTTCAGTCTACACTCACGGGCGTAGACTAAGCATCAAGTGCATGTTCAGCCCTTGAACGTGTCCTTGCTAGCACACACACACACTAACTCTGCGGCGTGCACGACTCCCACTCGACGGGGTTCCCCTCCTGGGGTTCCGTCTCCTCTTCGGGAGTCCCGTCCTCACAGAACCCTGCAAAAGCTTCAAACGTAAGCAGTGAGCACGAAGGCTCAGCAAGTCTGACCCGTCCCACCTAAACGTGGAACTTCTACATGAGGGGTAATGGGTTACATGAGGTAAAAATCATTTGCAAGGACTCGCCTAATTAGTAGAACCTTATTTTCAAATTTTAGCAGCAGGTTGTGGAGAACCTTACGCGAAGGCACATGAGAGAGCCGCAATCAAACAAGAAACGTATTTCTCTCATGTACTTTGCCCAAAGTTGAAAGGAACTTTATTTAGCTCTAAACTACAACAAACCATTAACAAGCAAAGTCCATCTTTCAATCAGCAGCATTTTAACATGTAACTAGCCTGTTCTTTCTACGTCACGGTACAGTGAACAAGTGGTACTCACTGACCGTGAGGGACGGCGATTATAATCGATTTACACCTACAGGGTTACCCAAACAACCCGTCACATACGCCCGTACTCGATGTTGCCTGCAACAAACATTACGGACGCCGTACGCGACTACCTTTCACCCGTTAGCCAAATGTTGAACCGGTCCAATCGTCCCGAGCAAGAGGTCTCTGCACGCGCATCTCAGTGCCGCCAGCCGATTTACACCTCGAGCTATCAACCTACCCTCTGAACGACCAGCTATGCCTCAACACCCAGCTACCCGAGTTACATCAGTTTCCCGGTTCCCATATAGCCGGTAGGTCTTCAGTACTGTTCGAGCTTGTTCAACAGGCCCGCACACGGCTCGGTCCTCAATCGACACAAGTGGAGCTACAGCACACAGGCCCCAAAGTCCTGTTGCCCTTACCCTCCGCTTGGTCTCATTTTCTTGCCATGTGTTTCATGTGCTATCACTACCCGAGTCGAGTGCCTCTAGCCTATGCTCGCGAGTAGTTCCAACTACTCAACTTGTACCGAATCCTACTCTATCTTAGCATTGCAGTAGCTAACGGGGTTTGCAATCCTAAACCCAACCCATGGTTTTCTTGGCTATGCAATTGGGTTTCAAATCAAGACTCTAATGCAAAGAATAAGGTATTCAAGTATGTGCTCAAAACAGTAAAAAATTTTAAAGAGGTTAATGCAAACCGGAGCTTGCCTTGCTGCTCTTGGTCGTAGGCTAGCTGCTCCTCTGGAGTAACGAAGTCTAGGACTTCGGGTTCCTCCTCGACCTTAGCGACTACATGATAAGAGCAATATATGTATCAATTTAAATGCATTTGCATTGAGTTTGAAGTTGTGAAGTCTATAACCCTTACTAGACAGACCCAATGACTGTGAAACTTTTACTTTGGCTTGGTTACAACCTAGATAGATACTTGGTCAAGTTTTAGTTGCAGCAAAGCTCATTTGAGCCCTCCACAATTAATTATGTCCTTGACCTTAATTGGAACTCTTAGGGTGCTCTACGTATTTTCATGAAACAAACTATGACTTTCTGAAAACTAGATTTTCAGAGGGTTCTAATGGAGTTGGTCTCACTTAATTTGGAAGTTCCTAACTAAAGATATGAGCTAAACAATTTCAGAGAAAATTCTGAAAATGTTTCTGAACATTTTCTATTTTCTCTGGAACAGTTTCACTAATCACACCATTAGGTGGATTAAATGAGCTCCAATGGGTCTGAAATTTTTACGGTAGGTCAGATATATTTTGGTGAACATCCCAGCAAAATTTCAGGATTTTCCTCCAAAGGGTTCCCCAGTTAAAATTCCAAATATTTTAAAATTTGAGGAATTAATTCTGGAGAAATAAGGAATTTCATGAAGTGAAACTTGATTCGCTGGAAAGTACTCAGAGAGCTGAATCCAACAAAATTTGGTTCACTCGATTTGGAGCTTCCTAGCCAAAGTTATGAGGATTTGAAGTTTGGAAGAATTTTGAAAATCGGGGAAAAGTTTAAACTCGCGGGGGCCCGCGGGGACACGTGTCGAGCGCGGAGGTGTCTGGCACACCGGAGCTCACAGGGTATTTGCGCGCCAGCACACCAGATCCCGGCTGCAGCCCGATCCCGATTTAAATTCTTCAGCCGCTGACAGCTGGGGTCCACCCCCTTCTTCAACCTCCCGCTGCCCGCGTTCTGCCGCCGACCTATTTTCTCTAGTGGAACAGGATTCTCGGGCCAGCTCGTCATGAAAACGGCTGCCACATGGTCCGCGACGAGCCGCAGACTCGGGAGAACTTCGGCCGTGTTGCCCGTCCTCCCTAGCACCTAACCCGATCGAGCTAAGGGTCGTCGAGCATCAGTGGACCATAGGAAAGGTTGACGTGAGCTCCACGGGGCTCGGGAAAGGCTGTGTTGGTGTAAAAGCCCAAGAAAAGGGACTTGCAAAAACTTTTCTTTACTTCACAACACCACAGTTCTTGTTGTGGATAGCTGGTAAAAAAAGTATGAAGAGCAAGTAACCTCCATCAAAGGAGTGGTTAGAAGGGAAACTTACACTTTCACAACATGGGAAAATTCTACACATATGATCACACATGGGAGGGAAATTTCAAACTGTTGCATTCAAATTCATGATTGCAGCAGCTAAAACAAGGAGCAAAGGGCATAATTGGATTCCTTGGGTTCAATTTAGTGGGGAGACAAAGTTTCAATAATTTTTGAAAAGATTTGCTACCCATTTTTCCAAAAAGGATCCAAATATGCCAAGAATTCAAATATACATTTGAATTTGAGGGAGATTTGCCAAATCATACCAATTTAGCTCAGATTGAGATTTCCAACATTTGAATTCATCATTTATCAAGTTTTGGAGATCTTTTGAGAAGTGGTAGAGCACTGGCCAGTGGGGCCCACATGTCATAGGACTTAGTTGGCTTAATCCCTAAGCAATGTGATCGGGTTGCACTCCACCGGGAGAAGCACCGAGCGACACCGCGGGGGGGGGGGGGAGCGGGACCCCACCTCCTGCTGGATTTCATGCGCTGGCGAGCTCCTCGTGGGGGTGCCTTAACTCCCAGCCGCGCTCAGCGAGCCACGGCACCGAGAGACGCCGGTCCCTTCCCTCTCATCGCCAGAGAACCGAGACGCCACCGCCATCACAAAAACTCGCTCGGAGCGATCGCAGCTCGCGCGAAAGCATCGGTAGCGCAGCAAACCAGAATTCCCAGACCTCCCACACACTCCCCGCATCATTTCCGGTCGAGTTGAGCCACTACAAACCGAGCAAAACAACGTTTTCGTGGCCGCCGGGAAGAACCGAGCAAAGGTGCTCCCGTGGGCAGCTCGGCAGAAGACTTGTCACGACCAAGAAGGAGCAGTTTTGGATGCGCCTAGGCTCCACGCTGCTCAACCCCAAAGCCTAGAACCAGTGACCAATCATCGCCGGTGAATTTCGCAAAACATCTCCAACCGGTGCAGAACTACCCTCAGGTAAGAAACCCACAAATTCCCGACGTATGATTGCTTAGAGTTTATCAAACTGCACACACAGGAGCTAGACTTGATGGCGCCCAAGTTTGCTCCGCAACCCTAGCTTAATTTTGGCTGTAGCCGGCGTATTTCCCGGTTTTCCAGCCGCGGTTATGGCGGGAAAGGTCAGGCTCACGGTGACAACTAGGTTAGAGCTCTCCCCGAGCCCTAGCATGGCCTTGTCGACCTTCCATGAGATCCCCCGGTGCTGTAGAGCCTTTCCACCGAGGTTTTGGTGGGCTACGATGGCCGGGCGCCATAACTGAAGGGAGTCCGAGCCGCTGCACCGTCGCCAGCTAGGTTAGGGCCACCGCCGACCGGAGCAGGCGGTACCAGCGTGTTCAGCGCGCGAAAATAGGCCCAGGCGGCGAGTTTCCGGCCGGGAGGCGGTCGGGAAGCCAAGTCCGGCGAGCTGCCGAGGTGTGCCGGCGAGGGGGCGGCGCGGGAAAAAGGGCGGGCGCGAGGAAGAAGACGAGCCGGCCGGGCCCGCTCGTCAGTCCCTCGTGGCACAGTGTGGGGATCTTCTGTTACACCGGATCGGCTGTGAACACGCGGAAAACAATCCTGTGGCCCCGTGTGGTGCAGCCGAGGTGATGACACGTGGGAGCCAGGCCCGCTGTCAGAAGTTTGAACTTTTCCCGGATAATTCGAATTCCAGAAATTCCCCAAACTTTAGAACTCCATAACTTTTGCTAGGAAGCTCCAAATTTAGTGATTCAAATTGGGTTGGATTCATCTTGCCTAGCTCTGTCCAAATATACATTTGTATGAAACCCATTAATTAATTCCGGAAAATTCTTTAAAGCTTTTCAGCAAAAGAATTTTAGAGGGAGTTTGGTTCATCCAAAAATCCCCAAATTTTGCCAGAATGTTCTTTAGGACATTAGTGAACCCCTGTAAAAGTTCCAGTCCATTTGGAGCTGATTTAGTCAAAGCAATTCAAATTTGATGATGCTGTGTTCATTTGAATACAGAAACATTTCAGAGAATTTCCAAAACTTGGAAATTCAGTTCTGGGCAAATCTTAGCTCCAAAAATGCTTGGAAAATTCATGCAAACTCTATGAGCTATAATGGAAATTGTAGTTCACTAAGTTAGGCATGAACAGGGGTGTTACCTCAGAATTAATTCTTCTTTGCTTATTTGCTAAAAGAATTATTCTGAGCAAACCACTCAGTGAAAAGTGCTAATATTTGGTCCAGAGGGTTTCCTTGTGACAAGGAACTCACACAAAAATTCTCAGCTCCATTGAAGCTGTGGACCACCCTGTCCTGTTTAACCACTTGAGGGATTAATATGGAAAAGGGAGAAAAACCACTTAGCACTTAACCATGTACTTAGGTCCAGGCCCAAGCCACCCACACCCAGTTCATCTTTAAATTCTTAAACAGAGTTCCAGGTTTTAGAGACTGGTTATTAGAACTAATAGCAGTAACCTTACAATAACTTGTATGCATATTAATTAACATGTAGTATTTCATAAACGTGTAGTCACTGAAGAAGAGACTCCGGAAGAGCTGGACTTCCTTCTTCCAGACGAATACTTAACCCCTGACCAGCAGCAACAAGGCAAGCCCTGGTTTGCATTAACCTTTTTATAAGTTTTTCCTTTGTTTACATGTGTCATATGAAGTATGTATGTGCATTAGGTATAGGATGAATGAAACCCCACTTGCATAACCAAAGGTTCCTTAAAGAGTGAGGGTAGTGTCTAAGACCTCTAGTAGATAGGCTATGCTTAAAGATTCATAGGGCTTCGGTACAAGTCGAGTAGTTGGAATCTACTCGCGAGATAGGCTTGGGACGCACGGGTTCGGTTGAGTGATGTGAGATCACATTAGTAATGAAAATGAGACTGGGCAGGGGCTAGGGCGCAGCAAGAGGGAGTCTTGTGTGCGCAGCCCTGTCCGTGTCGATTGAGGACCGAGCCGTGTGCGGCCCACGCTAATCAAGTTTGAACGTACCGAAGGCATATCGGATATATGGGCCCCGATAAAACGATGTAGCCTAAACCTCCGGGCGTCGAGGCATAACACACCGATTTATAGGTGTAGGCTGAGGGCAGCAAGGTGGAAATCTGCCAACGGGCATAGAGAGATGCTCCGTGTGGGGAACCTCCTGCTCGTTTTGGTGCGACCGGTTCGACGTTTGGGCTGTTGGGTGAAAGGTTGTCCCGTACGACATCGAGTGAGCGTGTTGTGCAGCTCCGCGGGTGGGCGTACGTGACGTGCTCTTTGGGTTTCCCTGCAGGTGTATATCGAGTTGATTCGCCGTCCCTCACGGTGAAGAGTACCACTTGGTCACTGAGTCGTGACGTAGATTAATGGATGAAACATGTTGATTCAATATTGCTGGTTGATATAATTGTATTGCTACATGTGTGCCACCAAATACTGCTTACTAAATTTCAGATTTCATGAACTGTTAACTTGTTGCTAAAAGATGAACTAAGGATGAACTTGTAGGCGTGTCCTTTTGCTGAAATGTTACTATCCTATGTCCATTGTACCCCTCATGCAGAGTTTCATGCTTAGGTGAGTCGGTTAAGCCTTGCTGATCCTTCGTGCTCACGGTTGCTGCTTAAGTGTTTTTCAGGTGAGGAGCCACCCACGGACTCGGAGTACGAGTCCACCGGCGAGGGTTACCCTCCGTCGGGGACCACGGCTGAGTGGGAGCCGTACACGCCGCGCTGAGCTGAGGAGTGCAGCTAGTGTGGGTTGCCCTAGGGCTGGGCAACCACTTTTGCTAGATAGGCGGGCGAGAGTTGTATAAAAGAAACTTCCACTATGTAATAAAGTCCTAGTTTGTAACTGAGAAGTGTACTACTTTGTACATTCAGTTTGTTTTTCCCATGTAATATAATGTGTTCTTATGACGTGTGCTATCGGGTGTCGCATCGCGCGGCACCACCCTCTGCGATCCTGGATGAGCGGATTCCGGTCCGCCACAGCCTGGTATCAGAGCTGCAGTGGGGATAGCACAGTACTTAAGGACGGCATTATGGGAAAAACTTAGGTATACGGTGAGGATTCGGTAGTTGCCCAAGTAAGGACTATATTAGCATAGTTTCTTAAACTGGCAAAGACTAACCTATGTGTTATAATTCTGAATTTCAATTATTGTAACGACACACCTATGCTCTGGTAAGTTTGGTAAGGAACGCCACCGAAAGCGGTTCAATTTCTGTTAGCTCCCCCTGACGAGGAACATGGTTCAGGGATTGATCTCACAGCTTGGTGTGAGACGTCAATATGAACCTCTTGAACCCTTCATGTTCCTGAGTTCATATGAAACGCTGATCCCTAGCGTGCATTAGGCAAGTAAATGGAGACCCCATCGCATGGTCAGTAACGTGAGAGTGTGTTCGTCTGGAAATAGCCCAGGAGGACATACGCAGAGCTTGCCATCGGTGTGCCCTGCAGGGCAGTAGGTGGTATCTGTTGGGTTGATAACATTCCCAACCATGACGACCCGTTCATGACATACTCAGGTTCCCCATCGTGTGGTGTTGAAACACGATCACGTACCTTGAGATGTGACCTAGCTCAAGGACGGCCGTATGTCAATGATACGGGGGTTTGTATTTACTTTTAAATATGGAACTGCCTGAAATGAACAACCTTTGAGTGCACCATCATTGTGTGGTCTTCTGCAGGTACTAACCACGTATGTATCCGTGTAGAAAACGTGTGCGAGAGACCGTTTAGTGCCACACTTGAGACGTATATGCCGGTATGATCCGGTTAGGATTTTCTTTGGTGAGGAACGTAGTACCGAGATATTGTAGGCATATGCATGAAAATATTGAGAACAAGGAACTAAAATCATTAGGTTCAACAATTAAGACCCTGGTTGGGTATAAGAATGGGATAGTGGACCTGGATAGCTAAAGGGATGAAAAACAGAGTGCTCTGTTTTGGGCAGCACGTTTGCTGATCTTCAACAGGGCATAACTCACCGGTCTTTTAGCCCAGAGAGGTGTGCTATAAAGCTATGGAAAGGTATTTAAGTACTCTACAACTTTGTTGTAGACTTCCAGAGCTGAAACTCACCTTAAGATGGCTAAAATCTCAGAGGAATGTGAACTGTCCAGAACCAGGACAGAGTAGAACATTCTCTGAACTGTTTTGTTTTTCAATGATAACTCCCAGTAGCAAAACCCAAAAATTTCATATGATACCTCCTTAGAAAGAGTAGAAGATGTGTGATATCTTTGCAATTCAAAGTTTCTGAAGTTTCAGCACAGATTTCAGTGGAAACTCGAATGGAAAACAGCAACTTCCAAGAGAGGTGCTGTTAAAAAAATTCTTCCAGAAATTCTGCTGACTTTGAATTAGCATAATTTTTAACCAAGGCTGATCTGGGGGCAATTGAATACTCGTTGGAAATATACTGAAGTTAACTTTAACTTTGGTATTCAACTTGAGTCATGAAAATGCCCAGAACCAGATCAAAACTTGGAATAGGTAGAAACTGGTCATTCTGACAGAAGAATGACAGTTGAACTCATTGGAGAGGGTGTTGTACCCTAAGGGTGGTATACGTGATGACAACGCGATAGTAATGTCTCGTGGTGGCCAAACCTAGTTATGGTGAGCTTCCAAAGTGGAGGTTCATCAAGTTGGATTAAACTCTCTTGTGTTTGGTCTGGTAATGGTGTAGCTTGTGCAAAGTTATTACACTATCTACTTACGAGTTGTATCGCATGTTTTTATTGTCATTATGTTTTACACCTATTTCATTTGGACTGCATGCACTCTCTTGCAGGACTGATGTTATTGTCGTATGGTTGCAGATGGTTCGCACTAGGACCACGCACGAGGTTGGTGGCTCTAGCCAAGGGGGAGGCGATGACTCCCAGCCACCGGCCTACGACAGCACCCGCAGCAGCAGCCACCACCGCCGCCTCCGCTTACTCTAGCGGATGTGATAGCGGCACTGGTGGGAGGTCGTGAGCAGCAGACCGACCTGCTCCGCACGATCGTGCAGAATACGTCCCAGGCGGGGGGACGTCAAGAGCGAGGGCCTCGTGATCCCCGCGAAGTGTCGTACTCGGATTTCATGAGTACGCACCCTCCAGTGTTCACCGAAGATGAAGAACCACTGGAGGCTGACAACTGGCTGCGGACCATCGAGTCCAAGTTTGGGCCGCTCCAGTGTACGGAGCGGCAGAAGACCCTGTTCGCAGCACAGCAGCTCCACGGTGCCGCTGGTGCATGGTGGGCGAATTATGTCGCCTCACGTCCGGCTGGCCATGCCGTGGAATGGCAAGAGTTCCGGGAGGCGTTCCGCGCCTATCACATTCCTCCCGGAATCATGAAGAGGAAGTTCCAAGAATTCTTGGAGCTGAAGCAGCGCGGGAGGAGTGCCCATGACTACTCCCGTGCCTTCAACCATCTGGCGCAATATGCGTCAGATTATATATCCACTGAAGAGAAGAAGCGAGGACATTTCTATCGGGGGTTACACCCCGAAATGAAGACGCACCTCGTTCAGTGGAATCGCGGCACGTTCAACGACCTAGTCAATGGCGCGATCATGCAAGAGGATGCTCAGCGGGAGTTGGCAGCAGAGCAGAGGAAGCGCAGCGCTCCACTTAGCAGCGGTGGGAGTGGCGCTCCTCAGATGTACCGTATGGTGTATCGGACACCATCCAGGCAGCAGTGGCATCCACCGGCACGACCCCAACGGTTCGGGGGACGTCCGTTCCAGTCACCCTCGTTCCGTCCACCGATGCCACCACCAAGACAGCAGCAGCAACAGCAGCAGAAGACGGTACCCCGGGCGTTTCCACCGCCACAACGCGCCCCGGGATTCCGTCCACCGATCAGCGGGGGACCGCCCTGTTTCACCTGCTTCACGTGTGGCCAGGCGGGCCACTTCGCGAAGGACTGTCCCCAGGGGCAGCAGAGCAGCGGGCAAGCCCAGCTCCAGGGCGGTGCTCGAGGCCGACCTCCGGTGAAGAAGGTTGGTCAGCGGACTGGAGGCGTCCGCAACCTCGACAATGAGGACGCCCCGGAGGGAGACAACGTGCTGGCGGGTACGTTCACTCTCAACCATCAAGCCATCATAATATTGTTTGATTCTGGTGCAACCCACAACTTCATTAGTGCATCATTTGTGGCTCAGCATCAGCTGGAAGCCTTTCCAACCGAGTGTTCTTATATGATCCGCTCACCGGGAGGAAAGATTTCAGCAACTATGATGGTTCCAAAAGCACCATTGTGCTTAGGTGGGAAGATATATCCCACCACTATGATTATCCTAGGGGGGGCAGAAGATTGATGCAATCTTGGGGATGTCATGGCTAAGTTACCATGGCGCTGTCCTGGAAACTTTAACACGGATGGTTCACCTCAACTCCCCATTACACCGTCTGCAGTCCCTCCTATTAGATAATCCAGTCAGAGAGGTTTCAGCGATCGATAGTGCTGAGGCTCTCAAGTTAGAAGACATCCCCGTAGTCCGGGAGTACTCTGACGTGTTCCCGGAGGATCTTCCGGGCATGCCACCTGAGCGGGACGTCGAGTTCAAGATCGAGCTCGCACCCGGGACTACACCCATATCACGGAGACCATACAAAATGGCTCCAAATAAGCTGGCGGAACTGAAAGAACAGCTCAATGATCTGTTGAGCAAGGGTTTCATCAGGCCGAGTTCCTCGCGTTGGGGATGCTCGGCGTTGTTCGTGAAGAAGAAGGATGAAACCTTGAGGCTGTGTGTGGATTACCGGCCGCTCAACGCCGTCACCATCAAAAATAAGTACCCACTGCCCCGCATCGACATATTGTTTGATCAACTTGTGGGTGCAAGTGTGTTCTCCAAGATGGACCTTCGCTCTGGATATCACCAGATAAAGATCCGGGCGGAGGATATCCCGAAGACGGCCTTCTCGACGAGATATGCGTTATATGAATATCTCGTCATGTCCTTTGGTCTCACAAATGCTCCAGCCCACTTCATGTATCTCATGAACTCGGTGTTCATGCCGGAGCTGGACAAGTTGGTGGTAGTGTTCATCGACGATATCTTGGTTTACTCCAAGACAGAAGCCGAACATGCCGAACACTTGCGGGTCGTTCTTCAACGATTACGAGACCACAAACTCTACGCCAAGTTCAGCAAATGCGAGTTTTGGATCAGCCAAGTGCCATTCTTGGGACATATCATCTCCGCAGAAGGCATTGCGGTTGACACAAGTAAAATAGAGCAAGTGCTGAAATGGAAAGCTCCCACTTCAGTTCATGAAGTCAGAAGCTTCCTCGGGTTAGCGGGATACTATCAGAGATTTATTCCAAGTTTCTCCAAGCTCGCCAAGCCGATGACGGAGTTGCTGAAGAAAGGGACGAAATATGTTTGGAACACGGCGTGTGAAGGAGCATTCCAAACATTGGTGAAGCATCTCACCACAGCCCCGGTCATAGCTCAGCCGGATACAACAAAGCCCTTCGACGTGTATTGTGACGCGTCCGGTATTGGGCTTGGCTGCGTGTTGATGCAGGAAGGACGTGTGGTCACCTATGGCTCACGCCAACTTCGGAACCATGAGCAGCACTATCCCACTCATGACCTTGAGCTTGCTGCAGTGGTTTTGGCGCTGAAAATGTGGAGGCACTATCTCCTGGGGAATTTGGTGCATCTCTACACCGACCACAAGAGCTTGAAATACATTTTCACCCAGAAAGAGCTGAATATGAGGCAAAGGAGGTGGTTAGAGCTGATCAAAGATTATGAGATTGAGATCCATTACCACCCTGGCAAGGCGAATGTGGTTGCCGACACGCTAAGTCAGAAATCACATGTCCATCACCTCACCATTACACCGGTGGAGGAGGAAGAGCCAAATTTATACTTGGTTCCTTATGGATCGCTGTACAACCTTGCCCTCATCCCTACCATCAGGGAGGACATCATTGCAGCTCAGAAGACGGATAAAGGCATGGCACATCTCCGGAGACGGATAGACAACGGGGAAATCAAATGTTTCCGGAAGGATGATGAGGGGACGTTGTGGTTCAATGACCACATAGTCGTACCCCGGGATATGGAGTTGAGAAAGAAGATCCTCGATGAAGCTCACTTGTCCAAGTACTCCATTCATCCGGGCAGCAACAAAATGTACCAAGATTTGAAAAAGAAATTTTGGTGGACACGGATGAAACGGGAGGTAGCTAAGTACGTATCCGAGTGCGATACGTGCCGACGAGTGAAAGCTGATCACATGAAGAAATCAGGGCTGCTGCAACCCCTGAAGATCCCGGCATGGAAATGGGAAGATGTGAGCATGGATTTCATTGTGGGATTACCCCTAACAGGCAACAAGCATGATTCCATATGGATGATCGTTGACCGACTGACCAAGTCAGCTTACTTCATTCCCGTGCATACACATTTCCATGCCAACCGATATGCGGAGTTATACATTGCCAGGATTCTATGCCTGCATGGTGTACCCAAGACCATAGTCTCAGACCGAGGTGCATTGTTTGTATCTCGCTTTTGGGAGCAGTTGCACGCTGCTTCGGGTACTAAACTGATTAGGAGCTCCGCCTACCACCCTCAGACAGATGGCCAGACAGAGAGGGTGAATCAAGTTCTGGAAGACATGTTGAGAGCATGTGCCATCCACCATGGTAGGAACTGGGATAATCACCTACCATTGGCAGAATTCTCGTACAACAACGGCTATCAGGCGAGTATCAAGATGGCACCCTACGAAGCTCTCTACGGTCGCAAGTGCCGCACCCCATTAAATTGGTGCGAGTCCGGTGAAAGGGTCACATTCGGGGTTGATGTGGTGAACGACGCCGAAGAGCGCGTTCGGACAATTCAAGCAAATTTAAAAGCCGCTCAATCCCGGCAGAAGAGCTACGCTGATAAGAGGCGTAGGCCGTTGCACTTTGACGTTGGGGAACCCGTGTACCTACGCGTGTCTCCGATGAAGGGTGTGTGAAGGGGAAGCTCGCTCCCCGTTTCATTGGACCCTATGCTATAACCGAGAAGTGCATACCAGCGGCGTATCGATTGGAGTTACCGGCATCTCTTGCTGGTGTCCATGATGTTTTTCATGTTTCGCAACTGCGAAAATGTTTGAAGCATACGGCTGCTGTTCCTACCAAAGACATCGGCGAGCTGAAACCGGATTTAACATATGATGAGTATCCGGTGGGAATTCTTGATGAGAAAGCCAGGACCACACGCAGCAGAACGTTGTGGTTCTACAAAATACTCTGGAGCAACCACACCGCCAAAGAAGCGACGTGGGAGAGCGAGGAGTTCCTTCGCTCAAATTACCCGGAGTTCATGGTTTCTCAACACGGGTAAGTCCCTATTACATCGCCATCTCTTCTTTTGTAATCTCGGGACGAGATTCTTTTAAGGGGGGAGGGATGTAAAAGCCCAAGAAAAGGGACATGCAAAAACTTTTCTTCACTTCACAACACCACAGTTCTTGTTGTGGATAGCTGGCAAAAAAAGTGGGAAGAGCAAGTAACCTCCATCAAAGGAGTGGTTAGAAGGGAAACTTACACTTTCACAACATGGGAAAATTCTACACATATGATCACACATGGGAGGGAAATTTCAAACTGTTGCATTCAAATTCATGATTGCAGCAGCTAAAACAAGGAGCAAAGGGCATAATTGGATTCCTTGGGTTCAATTTAGTGGGGAGACAAAGTTTCAATAATTTTTGAAAAGATTTGCTACCCATTTTTCCAAAAAGGATCCAAATATGCCAAGAATTCAAATATACATTTGAATTTGAGGGAGATTTGCCAAACCATACCAACTTAGCTCAGATTGAGATTTCCAACATTTGAATTCATCATTTATCAAGTTTTGGAGATCTTTTGAGAAGTGGTAGAGCACTGGCCAGTGTGGCCCACATGTCATAGGACTTAGTTGGCTTAATCCCTAAGCAATGTGATCGGGTTGCACTCCACCGGGAGAAGCACCGAGCGACACCGCGGGGGGGGGGGGGGGAGCCGGACGCCACCTCCTGCTGGATTTCATGTGCTGGCGAGCTCCTCGTGGGGGTGCCTTAACTCCCAGTCGCGCTCAGCGAGCCACGGCACCGAGAGACGCCGGTCCCTTCCCTCTCATCGCCAGAGAACCGAGACGCCGCCGCAATCGCAAAAACTCACTCATAGCGATCGCAGCTCGCGTGAAAGCATTGGCAGCGCAGCAAACCAGAATTCCCAGACCTCCCACGCACTCCCCACATCATTTCCGGTCGAGTTGAGCCACTACAAACCGAGCAAAACAACATTTTCGTGGCCGCCGGGAAGAACCGAGCAAAGGTGCTCCCGTGGGCAGCTCGGCAGAAGACTTGTCACGACCAAGAAGGAGCAGTTTTGGACGCGCCTAGGCTCCACGCTGCTCAACCCCAAAGCCTAGAACCAGTGACCGATCATCGCCGGCGAATTTCGCAAAACATCTCCAACCGGTGCAGAACTACCCTCGGGTAAGAAACCCACAAATTACCGACGTATGATTGCTTAGAGTTTATCAAACTGCACACACAGGAGCTAGACTTGATGGCGCCCAAGTTTGCTCCGCAACCCTAGCTTAATTTTGGCTGTAGCCGGCGTATTTCTCGGTTTTCCAGCCGCGGTTATGGCGGGAAAGGTCGGGCTCACGGTGACGACTAGGTTAGAGCTCTCCCCGAGCCCTAGCATGGCCTTGTCGACCTTCCATGAGATCCCCCGGTGCTGTAGAGCCTTTCCACCGAGGTTTTGGTGGGCTACGATGGCCGGGCGCCATAACTGAAGGGAGTCCGAGCCGCTGCACCGTCGCCAGCTAGGTTAGGGCCACCGCCGACCGGAGCAGGCGGTACCAGCGTGTTCAGCGCGCGAAAATAGGCCCAGGCGGCGAGTTTCCGGCAGGCGGTTGGGAAGCCAAGTCCGGCGAGCTGCCGAGGTGTGCCAGCGAGGGGGCGGCGCGGGAAAAAGGGCGGGCGCAAGGAAGAAGACGAGCCGGCCGGGCCCGCTCGTCAGTCCCTCGCGGCACAGTGTGGGGATCTTCTGTTACACCGGATCGGCTGTGACACGCGGAAAACAATCCTGTGGCCCCGTGTGGTGCAGCCGAGGTGATGACACGTGGGAGCCGGGCCCACTGTCAGAAGTTTGAACTTTTCCTGGATAATTCGAATTCCAGAAATTCCCCAAACTTTAGAACTCCATGACTTTTGCTAGGAAGTTCCAACTTTAGTGATTCAAATTGGGTTGGATTCATCTTGCCTAGCTCTGTCCAAATATACAAACCAATTTGTATGAAACCCAATAATTAATTCTGGAAAATTCTTTAAAGCTTTTCATCAAAAGAATTTTAGAGGGAGTTTGGTTCATCCAAAAATCCCCAAATTTTGTCAGAATGTTCTTTAGGACATTAGTGAACCCCTGTAAAAGTTCCAGACTATTTGGAGCTGATTTAGTCAGAGCAATTCAAATTTGATGATGCTGTGTTCATTTGAATACAGAAACATTTCAGAGAATTTCCAAAACATGGGAATTCAGTTCTGGTCAAATCTTATCTCCAAAAATGCTGGGAAAACTCATGCAAACTCTATGAGCTATAATGGAAATTGAAGTTCACTAAGTTGGGCATGAACAGGGGTGTTACCTCAGAATTAATTCTTCTTTGCTTATTTGCTAAAAGAATTATTCTGAGCAAACCACTCAGCGAAAAGTGCTAATATTTGGTCCAGAGGGTTTCCTTGTGACAAGGAACTCACACAAAAATTCTCAGCTCCATTGGAGCTGTGGACCATCCTGTCCTGTTTAACCACTTGAGGGATTAATATGGAAAAGGGAGAAATACCACTTAGCACTTAACCATGTACTTAGGTCCAGGCCCAAGCCACCCACACCCAGTTCATCTTTAAATTCTTAAACAGAGTTTCAGGTGTTAGAGACTGGTTATTAGAACTAATAGCAGTAACCTTACAATAACTTGTATGCATATTAATTAACATGTAGTATTTCATAAACGTGTAGTCACTGAAGAAGAGACTCCGGAAGTGCTGGACTTCCTTCTTCCGGACGAAGACTTAACCCCTAACCAGCAGCAACAAGGCAAGCCCCGGTTTGCATTAACCTTTTTATAAGTTTTTCCTTTGTTTACATGTGTCATATGAAGTATGTATGTGCATTAGGTATAGGATGAATGAAACCCCACTTGCATAACCAAAGGTTCCTTAAAGAGTGAGGGTAGTGTCTAAGACCTCGAGTAGATAGGCTATGCTTAAAGATTCATAGGGCTTCGGTACAAGTCGAGTAGTTGGAATCTACTCGCGAGATAGGCTTGGGATGCACGGGTTCGGTTGAGTGATGTGAGATCACATTAGTAATGAAAATGAGACTGGGCAGGGGCTAGGGTGCATCAAGAGGGAGTCTTGTGTGCGCAGCCCTGTCCGTGTCGATTGAGTACCGAGCCGTGTGCGGCCCATGCTGATCAAGTTTGAACGTACCGAAGGCATATCGGATATATGGGCCCTGATAAACCGATGTAGCCTAAACCTCCGGGCGTCGAGGCATAACGCACCGATTTATAGGTGTAGGCTGAGGGCAGCAAGGTGGAAATCTGCCAACGGGCATAGAGAGATGCTCCATGTGGGGAACCTCCTGCTCGTTTCGGTGCGACCGGTTCGACGTTTGGGCTGTTGGGTGAAAGGTTGTCCCGTACGACATCGAGTGAGCGTGCTGTTCAGCTTTGCGGGTGGGCGTACGTGACGTGCTCTTTGGGTTTCCCTGCAGGTGTATATCGAGACGACTCGCCGTCCCTCACGGTGAAGAGTACCACTTGGTCACTGAGTCCTGACGTAGATTAATGGATGAAACATGTTGATTCAATATTGCTGGTTGATATAATTGCATTGCTACATGTGTGCCACCATATACTGCTTACTAAATTTCAGATTTCATGAACTGTTAACTTGTTGCTAAAAGATGAACTAAGGATGAACTTGTAGGCGTGTCCTTTTGCTGAAATGTTACTATCCTATGTCCATTGTACCCCTCATGTAGAGTTTCATGCTTAGGTGAGTCGGTTAAGCCTTGCTGAGCCTTCGTGCTCACGGTTGCTGCTTAAGTGTTTTTCAGGTGAGGAGCCACCCACGGACTCGGAGTACGAGTCCACCGGCGAGGGTTACCCTCCGTCGGGGACCACGGCTGAGTAGGAGCCGTACACGCCGCGCTGAGCTGAGGAGTGCAGCTAGTGTGGGTTGCCCTAGGGCTGGGCAACCACTTTTGCTACAAAGGCGGGCGTGAGTTGTATAAAAGAAACTTCCGCTGTGTAATAAAGACCCTAGTTTGTAACTGAGAAGTGTACTACTTTGTACATTCAGTTTGTTTTTCCCATGTAATATAATGTGTTCTTATGACGTGTGCTGTCGGGTGTCGCATCGCGCGGCACCACCCTCTGCGATCCTGGATGAGCGGATTCCGGTCCGCCACAGTTGGGCTGTCACCATGCGACCTAGGCCGGAAATCGGGATTTCCACTAAAACTCGAAGAACAGCGGTTTCCCTCCATGGTTCTTCGTGGTTCTTGCTTCTATGGATCCGCACGGGCTACTAGAAGTGATCCTCTCCATGAGAGGACGAATGATGCAGTGTGGCTTACGAATTTCTCAGATCGGTGCAAACCTCACTTTTGCACACCGTCGAGAAAACATGAAATTCCGGCTTGAGCAGCGCTTGTCACGCCGCCGGAGCTTACGGAAAAGAAAGAGGGGTTGAAGGAGAACATCTTTGCTGTTTACAGCTCCATGAACGGTGGGATGTGGTGGCCGGAAGGGCGGATCCCGCAGCGGCGGCTCGAGCTGAACCGGCAGAGACAAGATCGCCGCGGTGGAGCTCGGGGAAGACCGCGCAGGGTCTGGAACCGATGCGAGGGCGTTGAAGATGGATTGGCGCACCCGGTGCTGGTCTCAGATCGCCGGGAGGGTCACTGGATTGGCCGGGCGATGAGGAGCCGAAGGTTTGCTCGGGCGGCGAGGTGTTTCGGCGTTTTGAGTGGAAGTGCGACGAGGCAGCGATGGAAGGCGTCGGTGACCGCTCGGGCGGGTAGATAAAGACCCAGGGAGTCGGTTCAGCGACCGTGGGCGGCAAGCAGGTGGTGGCGCGGCGGCCTCCCCTCGGTGGCGCTCTCGGGAGAAGCTTGGGGACCCGAGTGCTGAAAGTCCACTCGGTTGATCTCCTTCAGTGGCTGACACATGGGTCCCACTTCCAGTTTTAACCTCTGAAATTTACTCCTAATCACTGTTGTAAACAGTGAGCCCCATAATACCCCTGGTAATTCAAATTATTCACCCATAAGCCATTTGAATTAGTTAGAATTCAAATGGGGTTTGGTTTGAATGAATTTCAGCACAAGTTCAGTTTGAAATTCAAATAAAAGTTTGAATTCCCCCCACTTAGCTCATGTCAAGATCAACTCCAAATGGAGTGAAAATTGGTGTGTGGGCTCACAAAAATGTGCTGAGTAAGAATATGCCTCCCACTTTTGAATTCATGGGGTAAAAACAGTTTGAATTTGAATGTGGTTTCAAACTGCCCTCTTTCTAGCTATACCCAAAATGACCTCTAAAAGGTTTTGAATTTGGATGAAACTTGGCATGGACACCCTTAGCAATGTGCAGGAGTTTTCATATGTCCAGCCCACCTATATCACATGTGGGAAATACCACTTTTGCAATATGTGAGTTTGTTCTCTAATGAGCATGTTGATGGTGGTTACTTGCTCTTCATTTGTGTTCATCAACTTTCCTCAAATGAGGTGTGTG
Organism: Neostapfia colusana; assembly: GCA_030760725.1. Lineage (NCBI taxonomy): Eukaryota > Viridiplantae > Streptophyta > Magnoliopsida > Poales > Poaceae > Neostapfia > Neostapfia colusana. The sequence goes on along the minus strand of JASWHV010000009.1, from coordinate 31,115,762 downwards.
GTGTGGTGATGAACACTTCAAATATGTGTCAAAAACTGAGGCCCTTACATTCCTCCCCCCTTAAAAGAATCTCGTCCCGAGATTATAAGGTGAAAATGAGAGAGAGGACGGTGGAAAATTACCGGATATGCGACGTGAAAAAGTCGGGGTAGTTAGCGCGAAGAAATTCTTCGCTCTCCCATGTCGCTTCGTCCATGGAGTGATTACTCCATAGAACCTTGTAGAACCACAACGTACGGTTGCGTGTGGTTCGGGCCTTTTCATCGATAATCTGCACCGGTTCCTCCCGATAGGTGAGATCTGGTTGCAGTTCTTCATTGTCTTCCAGCTGAATGGTAGTTGATAGCTTAAGACACTTCCTCAGCTGGGCAATGTGAAAGACGTCGTGCACACCGGAAAATGCTTCTGGTAACTTCAGCCGGTATGCCACTGATCCACATATTTCGTTAATCTGGATTGGACCGATGAATCGGGGTGCTAACTTTCCTCTCACCCCAAATCTGTTTACGCCCTTCATTGGAGACACCCGTAGGTATACGTGATCTCCAACTTTGAATTGTAATGGGCGCCTTCTCCGGTCCGCATACTGTTTCTGACGGGATTGAGCGGCTTTTAGGTTTGCCTGAATTAGTCGAACCTTTTTTTCCGCGTTGTTGACATGGTCAATCCCGAAGGTAACCCTTTCGCCAGACTCACACCAGTTCAATGGTGTGCGGCACTTCCTACCGTATAGCGCCTCGTAAGGTGCCATCTTGATGCTGGCTTGGTACCCATTATTGTACGAGAACTCGGCTAATGGCAAGTGATCATCCCAATTCTTGCTGTGGTTGATAGCGCAAGCTCGTAGCATGTCTTCTAGGATCTGATTTACCCGCTCCGTTTGCCCATCCGTCTGCGGGTGGTATGCTAAACTATGGATCAGCTTCGTCCCCAAGGCAGCGTGTAGCTGCTCCCAAAAATGGGACACAAATAAAGTGCCCCGATCCGATATGATGGTACGGGGTACGCCGTACAAGCATAGGATCCGTGAGATGTACAGTTCAGCGTACTTCTTGGCGTTGTAGTTGGTGTTGACCAGGATGAAATGGGCAACTTTGGTGAGCTGATCGACGATCACCCACACAGAATCATGCTTTTGAAGAGTTGTGGGTAAACCGACGATGAAGTCCATGCTCACATCCTCCCATTTTCAGGCAGGAATGCCCAGTGGTTGCAGCAGTACCGGTTTCCGCATGTGGTCTGCCTTCACCCTTCGACATGTATCACACTCGGACACGTATTGTGCAGTCTCACGCTTCATCCGTGTCCACCAAAACTTGCTTCTGAGCTCTTGATACATTTTGTTGCTGCCAGGGTGAATAGAAAACTTTGACGAGTGAGCCTCATCAAAGATTTTCTTCCGTAATTCCGGGTTTCGGGGTACGACGATCCGGTCCTTGAACAATAGGACGCCGCCTCCGTCCTTCCGGAAACATTTCAGCTCCCCACTATCTACACGTCTCCGCAAATGTGGCATGCCCTTGTCATTCTTCTGGGCTGCCGCTATATCTTCACGGATGGTGGGGATCAAAGCTAGGTTGTAGAGAGCTCCGTGTGGAATCACATGTAGTGGTGGTTCGCTCTCTTCCAACGGTGTGATGGTCAGATTGTTGACGTGTGACTTGCGGCTCAGCGCATCTGCCACTACGTTTGCCTTGCCCGGATGATAATGGATCTCTATTTCATAATCTTTTATCAATTCTAACCATCTTCATTGCCTCATGTTCAGCTCCTTCTGAGTGAATATGTACTTGAGGCTTTTGTGGTCGGTATATAAATGTACGAGGTTACCGAGTAGGTAGTGCCTCCACATTTTTAGTGCCAGTACCACGGCAGCGAGCTCTAAATCGTGAGTTGGATAGTTCTGCTCATGGTTTATAAGCTGCCGTGATCCATACGCGACAACCCTTCGGTCTTGCATCAGCACACATCCGAGCCCAATGCCGGATGCATCGCAGTACACATCGAACGGTTTTGTTGTGTCTGGCTGCACCAAAACCGGTGCTGATGTCAGGTGCTTGACTAAAGCCTTGAATGCTGCTTCACATGCTGGACTCCAAACATATTTGGTAGCCTTCTTCAGAAGCTCTGTCATTGGCTTGGCAATCTTCGAGAAGTTCAGAATGAACCTCCAATAATATCCCGCGAGTCCGAGGAAACTCCGTACCTTGTGAACAGTTCTCGGGCATTTCCAATTCAGCACTTGAGTGAACTTGCTCGGGTCCACAGCGATACCCTCCGCTGAGATGATATGCCCGAGGAAAGGCACTTGCGATATCCAAAACTCGCATTTGCTGAATTTCGCGTATAACTTGTGGTCCCGCAGCCGTTGCAAGACTATACGCAGATGCATCTTGTGATCTTCCTCCGACTTGGAATATGCCAGGATGTCGTCGATGAAGACCACGACAAACTTGTCCAGCTCCAGCATGAATACCGAGTTCATCAAGACATGAAGTGAGCTAGAGCATTGGTGAGGCCGAAGGACATGACCAGGTACTCATAAAGTCCGTACCTTGTCGAGAAAGCCGTCTTCGGAATGTCCTCAGCCCTTATCTTAATCTGATGGTACCTGGATCTTAAGTCCATCTTGGAAAAGATCTTTGCTTCGACCAACTGATCAAACAACATGTCGATCTGTGGCAACGGGTACTTGTTCTTGATGGTTACGGCATTCAATGGACGATAGTCCACGCAAAGCCGTAACGTCTCATCCTTCTTCTTGACAAATAATGCCGAACAGCCCCATGGCGAGGAGCTCGGCCTAATAAAACCCTTCTCCAGAAGGTCCGCGAGCTGAGTCTTCAGTTCAGCCAATTCCTTGGGCGCCATATTGTACGGCCTTCGGGATATTGGCATGGTTCCCGGTGCAAGTTCAATCTTGAACTCCACCTCTCTATCAGGCGGCATCCCCGGCAAATCGTCCGGGAATACCTCAGGGAACTCTCGGATCACTGGAATATCTTCCAATCTGATGGTTGTGGCTTGATAGACACTTGGAAGTTTTATTTCTGGACTGTCCAGAAATAATGAGTGAGACTCGTGCACTTCTGAGTTCAGGTGCACAACTCGGAGGACGGTGTCTAAAACAGCGCCGTGGCGGGTTAACCACGACACCCCTGAGATGACATCGACCTTTTGTCCCTCTAAAATTATGGGAGACGTAGGGTAAACTCTACCCTCTAAGCACAATGGCGCTTTTGGGACCATCATGCTTGCTGAAATTTTCCCACCCGGTGAACAGATCACATAAGGACTATCGGTGGGTAGTATTTGCAAGCTATATTTATCAATGAAAGCTTGGCTAATGAAGCTATGTGTGGCGCCTGAATCAAATAATATTATGGCGGGATGCTGGTGGAGTTGGAACATACCCGCAAGGATTGGCTCGCCCTCCGGCACGTCCTCAATGGCAAGCTGGTGGACGGTGCCGGGCCTAGGGTTTGCCCGCCGCGCATTAGTAGGGTTCCGGGGTTGATTCCTCCCCGGAAACTGTGGTGCCACTCCGCCGCCTTGCCTCTCCGGGCAACTGCTCGTGAAGTGTCCTGGACGACCACACTTGTAACATGTGGCCGCTGCTGGTGTAGTGCTCGGGGAACGAAAGCCCGGCATGCGCTGCTGAGGTGCATACGCATGAGGCATTGCCCGCTCCTGCTGTTGTTGCGGAGGTGGTTCTGCCAGTGCCGGCCTGAATGCCGGTGAAGAGCACGGTCGACTGCGGAACGGCGTCGACCGCTGTGGTGGCTGCCAGCGTGGACCTGATGGTGGGCGATTCACCATCCGAAACTTCTGAGAAGGACCGCTTCCTTGTCCGCTGCTTTGCGGCGTACTTCACTTTCGCTCTGCCGCCGCCAACTCCTTACCGGAGTCCTCCTGAACAATCGCAGCATCAATGATGTCGTTGAGGCTGCCGCGATTGGACATCGCCAACTTGTCCTTCAGGAGCGGGTTAAGCCCCTGGTAAAAGTGGTCCCGCCGCTTCTCGTCCAAATCTGCGTGATACGATGCGTAGAGTGCGAGATCGTTGAACGCTCTGGAGTATTCCAGCGCGTTCCGGCTCCCTTGTTGCAGGTGTAAGAACTCCTGCGTCTTCCTCTTCATCAAACCTGGCGGTATGTGATAGGCCCTGAAGGCCGTCCGAATCTCCGTCCAGGTCATCACTCGGTCGGTGGGCTGTGAAGCACAGAAGTTGGCCCACCATGCGCTCGCGGATCCTTGGAGCTGCTGGACCGCGAACTGAGTCTTGCGCTGCTCGCTTATCTGGAGCAGCCCGAACTTCATCTCTATGGCGCGGAGCCAGTTGTCCGCGTCAAGTGGTTCATCCGCCCTTGAGAATACCTGGCGATGAGTCGCCAGGAAGTCGGAGTAGGAGCTCTGTTGACGCTCCTCACGGTCTTGACGTCTCTCTGGGCGAGACGTATTGGCGATAAGAGTCTGCAGCAACTCTATGTGCTGCTGGTATGAATCCGCCATTGCCACAACAATGTTGGCCAATGTAACTGTCGGTAGTGGCGGTGGCGGTGTTTGCTGTTGCTGTTGCTGCTGTTGTCCCGAGGAGTCCTCGGGAGGCTGTTGGGAGGTCTCTCCCCCTTGACTGGTACCCCCAACATCAGGGTTGGCACGAGTACGCGTCATTCTGAAATTCAAAACAGCAGCGATTAGCACATGTCTTACTTAAAATTCCATATGTAACAGTAGGTATTAAAGTGACACATGATTAATTTGCACAACATTCACATATATTGATAAAGCATAAACTTTATACAAGATACATTATTCTCGGGTCTCCGAGAAGTCGTGCTCATGTTGTCACTACCCATACATATGCTACTGTCTACACGACATGTCACCGATTACAAAATTTCGGCTACACTGCCCTGGCTGCCCTACATGGCAACTGTAACCTCCTACTCAGAGTAGAACTCAACCTCCTGTGGGTCGTCCTCCTCTGGTACCTCTGCTGGTGGCTCTGGATCTACCACCTCTTCTCCCATCCCGGGTTCTCCCATTGCTGGAAGACCCAAGACCACTGGTACGCCTAACACCGGAGGTACGAGGTCCTGCAATGCATGCACCTCGTCCATGGCTTGGTTGTAATCTTCTTCCCAGCATGGCCCTTCCTCAATCGTGTCGTCTCGCTCTTGAGCAATGTCCTCATTCTGCTGAGTCAGATTCTGTACCAGTTCTTGCAACGCCGTGATGTCAACACGGCTTTTTCTCTTCGCCTTCTTCAGATGATGCAACTGATTATGTTGTTCATTCAGTCGCTTGATCGTCGGAAGGATCACATTACGGAGTGCGCTGTGAGCACTCTCGAAATGATCTCCGCGGCTTGCGCTCTCCTTGAGCTTGGTGGCGAGATGCTCCGTATGAACAGCTTGGCTGTCCATCACAGCGTTTCCCGCCCTCATCTGGAGGCTGAGACTTGCCTCCGCGGGGTTGTACCTTGGGCAACTCGGGTCCGTTGCCCCCAGGTACCTCTCTTCCCACACATGCTGAGCCCGTCCCTCCACCGGAACGAGCGCGTATGGAGTACCCTCCATAGCCTGCACGTGTAGTTGGCAGAAACGTGACATGGTGTCACGGGCTGCCACTTGCCACATCCCTTCCGGTTGTCTTCCTCTCACCGTGACGGTGAACGGCACCGAACTAGGTGGCGTAGGTCCTGCAGGGACTTCGACATGGATCGTCCATGTCTTGTTCCCCTCTTCGCCTTCTCCCTTGGCGAAGTACTGCGGCATCTGGTTGTACCCGAAATATTGGAGCATTTGCCACAATGCTTCCGGGTAGCCGCTACGGTGAGAACAGTGCGACACCACCCACCCGTTCTCCAACTGTTTATCTGCTGTCATCTGTAAAAATATATTTGAGAAATGTCAAATATTTATTTAAACAGTAAACCTCTGAGTTATAACATAAGACATGTCATTGAACCCATAAAACTTGGAAACATAGTTCAAATTCTAAACAAATTTGACTGCTGATCTGCTGTTCCCATGACAGCCCTGACCAGTTTCCATTTCAACCTGATTTAGGCCAAGTTAAATGCAAAACTAGTTCTGGAGCTCAACATCAAAGTTAAAGCTAACTTCAATAGCTTTCCACAAAGTGTTAGCATGGCCGAAGATCTGTCCTGGTTCAAAAGTTATGAGATGTCGAAGTTAACAGAATTTCTGGAGATAATTGGACAGCACCTCCCTGCTTTAGGTACTGATTCGATCCAAGAATCCCAGTTAATTCTGTTCCTAATCTGACAAAACTTTCTGTTACAAAGTTGTAACCCATCTCATAAGCTTTCCAGAACTACCTCATTTTCTATTTTTGGATTTTTAAGCAGGAAGTTATGCTTAATTTACAGAGAGTTTACAGAGAGTGTTTGCTCTGCCCTGTTTTCTGGACAGTCTCAACTCTACTGCATTTTTCGATTGGTTAAGGTATGAAACACCTTTGGACCTCAACAGAAAAGTTGTAAAGATCTTCCCATGCTTTCCATAAATGTATCATAGGACCCCAACCTCGAAATAACTCAACCTCTAACCTCTGATTAACTTCAGCCTTGATTCAGCTGAAAACAGAGTGCTCTGTCCATAACAACCTATAAGTTGAAAACTTGTTAACTTTGAATATCTTATTCAAGGGAAGGAGTTACATCAAGTTTTACTACTTCGGATCAAAACCTTCAAGTTTTAAATGAAGTTGTTCATTTAGTTGGGTGTGACGTCGATGCGTCACCAGATTATGTCGGTACTACGTCCTCACAAAGGAAAACCTATACCGGACTTAGCCGGCTTCGTTATTTCAGTGGCACTAAACGTCACTCGCACACGGATGCTACAAGTCTACCGTTTCGTGGTCAGGCTACCTGCAGAAACTCAAACAATCATCAGACTCGGCTGCACACCGAGCCCGGAATCCATACAGTTCGTACACCCGGCCGTCATCACTCGCCCGGAAGTTCTCAAGCCAAACACGGCTTGAGATACGTGTTCACGTTTCAGACCAGGTGACGGGGTCTCCCAAGTTGCACCACGCATGCCAGGGATAGACGTTGCTCGAATACCCTAAACGACATGAAGAGTCGTAGAGTGCCACCCGTGGGGCTCCACCCTTCAGCTTGAGCGCACTGGTGGACAGCGCTTACGTGTACCCCCCAAGACATAAACGTCCCGAGATACACGATTTTCCGACATAATCAAATAGGTTAATATGCCACTTTCTATATGCTAATAACATCCTTATACGGGCTACTAACTCGTTCCTCACTGGATTTTTGAAAAAGATGACCTTTGTAGTGCGTTAAACATCAAGCGAGCTCTGATACCAACGCTGACACGACCCCGCGGTCTTGTCGAGCCAGGATGACGCTGAGGGGTGCTGCGTTGCACAGCACCGGATAACACACGTCAAAGGTACAAAGCGGAAGCAAAATTTTATTACATAAACAAGTTATGAACATGTTTACATCAAAATAAGTTCAGTCTACACTCACGGGCGTAGACTAAGCATCAAGTGCACGTTCAGCCCTTGAACGTGTCCTTGCTAGCACACACGCACACTAACTCTGCGGCGTGCACGACTCCCACTCGACGGGGTTCCCCCCTGGGGTTCCGTCTCCTCTTCGGGAGTCCCTTCCTCATAGAACCCTGCAAAAGCTTCAAACACAAGCAGTGAGCACGAAGGCTCAGCAAGTCTGACCCATCCCACCTAAACGTGGAACTTCTACATGAGGGGTACTGGGTTACATGAGGTAAAAATCATTTGCAAGGACTTGCCTAATTAGTAGAACCTTATTTTCAAATTTTAGCAGCAGGTTGTGGAGAACCTTACACGAAGGCACATGAGAGAGCCGCAATCAAACAAGAAACGCATTTCTCTCATGTACTTTGCCCAAAGATGAAAGGAACTTTAGTTAGCTCTAAACTACAACAAACCATGAACAAGCAAAGTCCATCTTTCAATCAGCAGTATTTTAACATGTAACTAGCCTGTTCTTTCTACGTCACGGTACAGCGAACAAGTGGTACTCACTGACCGCGAGGGACGGCGATTATAATCGATCTACACCTGCAGGGTTACCCGAACAACCCGTCACGTACGCCCGTACTCGATGTTGCCTACAACAACCAACACGGACGCCGTACGCGACTACCTTTCACCCATTAGCCAAATGTTGAACCGGTCCAATCGTCCCGAGCAAGAGGTCTCTGCATGCACATCTCAGTGCCGCCAGCTGATTTACACCTCGAGCTCTCAACCTACCCTCTTACGACCAGCTATGCCTCAACACCCAGCTACCCGAGTTACATCAGTTTCCCGGTTCCCATATAGCCGGTAGGTCTTCGGTACTGTTCGAGCTTGTTCAACAGTCCCGCACATGGCTCGGTCCTCAATCGACACAAGCAGAGCTACAGCACACAGGCCCCAAAGTCCTGTTGCCCTTACCCTCCGCTTGGTCTCATTTTCTTGCCATGTGTTTCATGTGCTATCACTACCCGCGTCGAGTGCCTCTAGCCTATGCTCGCGAGTAGTTCCAACTACTCGACTTGTACCGAATTCTACTCTATCTTGGATTGCAGTAGCTAACGGGGTTTGCAATCCTAAACCCAACCCATGGTTTTCTTGGCTATGCAATTGGGTTTCAAATCAAGACTCTAATGCAAAGAATAAGGTATTCAAGTATGTGCTCAAAACAGTAAAAATTTGTAAAAAGGTTAATGCAAACCGGAGCTTGCCTTGCTGCTCTTGATCGTAGGCTAGCTGCTCCTCTAGAGTAACGAAGTCTAGGACTTCGGGTTCCTCCTCGACCTTAGCGACTACATGATAAGAGCAATATATGTATCAATTTAAATGCATTTGTATTGAGTTTGAAGTTGTGAAGTCTATAACCCTTACTAGACAGACCCAATGACTGTGAAACTTTTACTGTGGCTTGGTTACAACCTAGATAGAGACTTGGTCAAATTTTAGTTGCAGCAAAGCTCATTTGAGCCCTCCACAATAAATTATGTCCTTGACCTTAATTGGAACTCTTAGGGTGCTCTAAGGATTTTCATGAAACAAACTATGACTTTCTGAAAACTAGATTTTCAGAGGGTTCTAATGGAGTTGGTCTCACTTAATTTGGAAGTTCCTAACTAAAGATATGAGCTAAACAATTTCAGAGAAAATTCTGAAAATGTTTCTGAACATTTTCTATTTTCTCTGGAACAGTTTCACTAATTACACCATTAGGTGGATTAAATGAGCTCCAATGGGTCTGAAATTTTTATGGTAGTTCAGAGATATTTTGGTGAACATCCCAGCAAAATTTCAGGATTTTCCTCCAAAGGGTTCCCCAGTTAAAATTCCAAACAGTTTAAAATTTGAGGAATTAATTCTGGAGAAATAAGGAATTTCATGAAGTGAAACTTGATTTTATGGAAAGTAATCAGAGAGCTGAATCCAACAAAATTTGTTTCACTCGATTTGGAGCTTCCTAGCCAAAGTTATGAGGATTTGAAGTTTGGAAGAATTCTGAAAATCGGGGAAAAGTTTAAACTCGCGGGGGCCCGCGGGGACACGTGTCGAGCGCGGAGGTGTCCGGCACACCGGAGCTCACAGGGTATTTGCGCGCCAGCACACCAGATCCCGGCATCAGCCCGATCCCGATTTAAATTCTTCAGCCGCTGACAGCTGGGGTCCACCCCCTTCTTCAACCTCCCGCTGCCCGCGTTCTGCCGCCGAGGAGCCTCGCCGGAGAGCTCGTCGCCGGCTTCTGTGCAGCTCTAAACTTCATGATTTTGGCCGCCTCTGTCTATTTTCTCTCGGGGAACAGGATTCTCGGGCCAGCTCGCCATGAAAACGGCCGCCACATGGTCGGCGACGAGCCGCAGACTCGGGAGAACTTCGGCTGTGTTGCCCGTCCTCCCTAGCACCTAACCCGATCGAGCTAAGGGTCGTCGAGCATCAGTGGACCATAGGAAAGGTCGACGTGATCTCCACGGAGCTCGGAAAAGGCTGTGTTGGGCTGTCACCGTGCGACCTAGGCCGGAAATCGGGATTTCCACTAAAACTCAAAGAACAGCGGTTTCCCTCCACGGTTCTTCGTGGTTCTTGCTCCTATGGATCCGCACGGGCTACTAGAAGTGATCCTCTCCATGAGAGGACGAATGATGCAGTGTGGCTTACGAATTTCTCGGATCGGTGCAAACCTCACTTTTGCACACCGTCGCGAAAACATGAAATTCCGGCTTGAGCAGCGCTTGTCACGCCGCCGGAGCTTACGGAAAAGAAAGAGGGGTTGAAGGCGAACCTCTTTGCTGTTTACAGCTCCGTGAACGGTGGGCTGTGGTGGCCGGAAGGGCGGATCCCGCAGCGGCGGCTCGAGCTGAACCGGCAGAGACAAGATCGCCGCGGTGGAGCTCGGGGAAAACCGCGCAGGGTCTGGAACCGATGCGAGGGCGTTGAAGATGGCTTGGCGCACCCGGTGCTGGTCTCAGATCGCCGGGAGGGTCACTGGATTGGCCGGGCGATGAGGAGCCGAAGGTTTGCTCGGGCGGCGAGGTGTTTCGGTGTTTTGAGTGGAAGTGCGACGAGGCAGCGATGTAAGGCGTCGGTGACCGCTCGGGCGGGTAGATAAAGACCCAGGGAGTCGGTTCAGCGACCGTGGGCGGCAAGCAGGTGGTGGTGCGGCGGCCTCCCCTCGGTGGTGCTCTTGGGAGAAGCTCGGGGACCCGAGTGCTGAAAGTCCACTCGGTTGATCTCCTTCAGTGGCTGACATGTGGGTCCCACTTCCAGTTTTAACCTCTGAAATTTACTCCTAATCACTGTTGTAAACAGTGAGCCCCATAATACCCCTGGTAATTCAAATTATTCACCCATAAGCCATTTGAATTAGTTAGAATTCAAATGGGGTTTGGTTTGAATGAATTTCAGCACAAGTTCAGTTTGAAATTCAAATAAAGTTTGAATTCCCCCCACTTAGCTCATGTCAAGATCAACTCCAAATGGAGTGAAAATTGGTGTGTGGGCTCACAAAAATGTGCTGAGTAAGAACATGCCTCCCACTTTTGAATTCATTGGATAAAAACAGTTTGAATTTGAATGTGGTTTCAAACTGCCCTCTTTCTAGCTATACCCAAAATGACCTCAAAAAGGTTTTGAATTTGGATGAAACTTGGCATGGACACCCTTAGCAATATGTAGGAGTTTTCATATGTCCAGCCCACCTATATCACATGTGGGAAATACCACTTTTGCAATATGTGAGTTTGTTCTCTAATGAGCATGTTGATGGTGGTTACTTGCTCTTCATTTGTGTTCATCAACTTTCCTCAAATGAGGTGTGTGGTGTGGTGATGAACACTTCAAATATGTGTCAAAAACTGAGGCCCTTACACCCAACCTCGAAAGAACTCAACCTCTAACCTCTGATTAACTTCAGCTTTCATTCAGCTGAAAACAGAGTGCTCTGCCCTTAACAACCTATAAGTTGAAAACTTGTTAACTTTGAATATCCTGACTATGGGAAGGAGTTACTTCAAAGTTTTAGTGCTCTGGATCAAAACTTTCAAGTTTTTACAATGAAGTTGTTCATTTAGTGGGGTGTGACGTCGATGCGTCACCAGATCATGTCGGTACTACGTCCTCACAAAGAAAAACCTATACCGGGCTTAGCCGGTTTCGTTAATTCAGTGGCACTAAACGTCACTCGCACACGGATGCTACACGTCTACCATTTCATGGTTAGACTACCTGCAGAAACCCACACAATCATCAGACTCGGCTGCACACCGAGCCCGCAATCAATACAGTTCGTACACCCGGCCGTCATCACTCGCCCGGATGTTCTCAAGCCAAACACGCCTTGAGTTACGTGTTCACGTTTCAGACCACGTGGCGGGGTCTCCCAAGTTGCACCACGCACGCCAGGGACATACGTTGCTCGAATACCCCAAACGACATGAAGAGTCGTAGAGGATATCAAAGCGGGTCGAGTTATCTGCCACCCGTGGGGCTCCACCCTTCAGCTTGTGCGCACTGGTGAACAGCGCTTACGTGCACCCCCCAAGACATAAACGTCCCGAGATGCACGATTTTACGACATAGTCAAATAGGTTAGTATGCCACTTTATATACACTAATAACATCCTTATACGGGCTACTAACTCGTTCCTCACTGGATTTTTGAAAAAGATGACCTTTTTAGTTCGTTAAACCTCAAGCAGGCTCTGATACCAGCGCTGACATGACCCCACGGTCTTGTCGAGCCAGGATCTTGCTGAGGGGTGCTGCATTGCACAGCACCGGATAACACACATCAAAGGTACAAAGAAGAAGCAAAACTTTTATTACATAAAGTGGTTTATGAACAATTTTACATCAAAATAGGTCCAGTCCACACTCATGGGTGTAGACTACGCATCAAGTTCACGTTCAGCCCGTGAACGTGTCCTTGCTAGCACACACGCACACTAACACGGCGGCGTGCACGACTTCCACTCGACGGGGTTCCCCTCCTGGGGTTCCGTCTCCTCTTCGGGAGTCCCTTCCTCATAGAACCCTGTAAAAGCTCCAAACACAAGCAGTGAGCACGAATGCTCAGCAAGTCTGACCCTTCTCACCTAAACATGGAACTTCTACATGAGGGGTGATGGGTACATGAGGTAAAACCATTTGCAAAGGACCCGCCTAATTATTGGGAACTTACTTTCAAATTTTAGCAGCAGGTTGTGGAGAACCTTACGCTAAGGCACATGAGAGAGCCGCAATCAAACAAGAAACACATTTCTCTCATGTACTTTGCCCAAAGTTGAAAAGAACTTTAGTTAGCTCTAAACTACAGCAAATCATTAGCAATCAGGTCCATCTTTCAATCAGCATCATTGTAACATGCAACTAGCCTGTTCTTTCTACGTCATGGTACAGTGAACAAGTGGTACTCACTGACCGCGAGGGACAGTGATTATAATCGATTTACACCTGCAGGGATACCCGAACAACCCGTCACGTACGCCCGTACTCGATGTTGCCTACAGCAACCATCACGGACGCCATACGCATCCACTTTTCGCCCGTCGACCAAATATAGAACCGGTCCCATCGTCCCGAGCAAGAGGTCTTTGCACGCGCATCTCCGGCCGCCAACCGATTTACACCTCGAGCTCTCAACCTACCCTCTGAACGACGGGCAATGCCTCAATACCCAGCTACCCGAGTTACATCAGTTTCCCGGTTCCCATATAGCCGGTAGGTCTTCGGTACTGTTCTAGCTTGTTCAACAGGCCCGCACACGGCTCGGTCCTCAATCAACACAAGCGGAGCTATAGCCCACAGGCCCCAAAGTCCTGCTGCCCTTACCCTCCGCTCGGTCTTATTTTTCTTGCCATGTGTATTATTTGCTATCACTACCCGAGTCGAGTGCCTCTAGCCTATGCTCGTGAGTAGTTCCAACTACTCGACTTGTACCGAATCCTACAATATCTTAGCTTTGCAGTAGCTAACGGGGTTTTGCAATCCTAAACCCAACCCATGGTTTTCTTGGTTATGCACTTGGGTTTCCAAACAAGACTCTAATGCAAGGAACAATAGTATTCAAGTATGTGCTCAAAACAATAAAAATTTGTAAAAAGGTTAATGCAAACCGGAGCTTGCCTTGCTGCTCTTAGTCGTAGACTAGCTGCTCCTCGGGAGTAATGAAGTCTAGGACTTCGGGTTCCTGCTCGACCTTAGCGACTACATGATATAAGAAGTACATGTATCAATTCGAATGCATTTGTATTAAGTTTGAACTTGTGAAGCTTATAAGTCCCACTAGACAGACTCAATGACTGTGAAACTTTTACTGTGGCTTGGTTACAACCTAAATACAGACTTGGTCAACTTTTAGTTGCAGCAAAGCTCATTTGAGCCCTCCACAATTAATTATGTACTTGACCTTAATTGGAACTCTTAGGGTGTTCTAGGGACTTTCATGGAACAAACTATGGCTTTATGAAAACTAGATTTTCAGAGGGTTCTAATGGAGTTGGTCTCACTTAATTTGAAGGTTCCTAGCTAAAGATATGAGCTAAACAATTTCAGAGAAAATCCTGAAAATGTTTCTGAACATTTTCTATTTTCTCTGGAACAGTTTCACTAATCACACCATTAGGTGGATCAAATGAGCTCAAATGGATCTGAAATTTTTATAGTAGTACAGGGATATTTTGGTGAACATCCCAGGAAAATTTCAGAATTTTCCTCCAAAGGATTCTCCAGTTAAAGTTCCAAACAGTTTAAATTTTGAGGAATTAATTCTGGAGAAATAAGGATTTTCATGAAGTGAAACTTGATTTGCCGGAAAATGCTCAGAGAGCTGAATCCAACAAAATTTGGTTCACTCAATTTGGAGCTTCCTAGCCCAAGTTATGAGGATTTGAAGTTTGAATGAAATCTGAAAATCGGGGGAAAAGTTTAAATTTGCCAGGGCCCGCGGGGACACGTGTTGGGAGCGGAGGCGACGGCACACTGAGGCCCACAGGGTTTTTGCGCGCCAGCACACCAGATCCCGGCCACAGACTGATCCCGATTTAAAATATCTGCCGCTGACAGCTGGGGTCCACCCCCTTCGTCTACCTCTCGCCGCCCGCGCTCTGCCGCCCGGGTACCTCGCCAGAGAGCTCGCCGGCAGCTTCTGTAAAGCTCCAAACTTCACGATTTTGGCCGCCTCTGCCTATTTTCACTCGGGGAACAGGATTCTGGGCTCAGCTCATCATGACAACGGCCGGCACATGGTCGGCGACGAGCGGCGGCTTCGGAAAGACATCGGCCTTGTCGGCCGACTTCCCTAGCACCTCAACTACTCGAGCAACCGGTCGGGGAGCATCAGTGGACCTCAGGGAAGGTCGACATGAGCTTGAAGCAGCTCGGGGGAAACCCAAAGTAGGTCCTCACCGTGCGCCCGATGCCTCCCGCTTGCTCCGCCGTCGGTAAACTTTGAAAGACGCCAGGTACAGAGGTTCTCCGGCCAATGGTTGTGAAGGCAACTTGTGCGTTACCGTGTCTAGTGTATGTGAGAGCGGATTGAGGCCCTCTAATCCTTCCTAGAGTAAGAATTTGACAGAACCGCGCCTGAAGGTCGTTCTGCACCCAAAAGGGGAAAACTGGAAATTCGCCGCCGGTGAGCAAGCACTCGGGCTGTGGCTCGGGGGTGAGCAGCACCGGTCACCAGCGCGTCCAAGGGTGCCTTGGCTCGGGCGTGACAACTCCCCGGTTTGGCTGTCCACGGGAGCCCGAGGTGCGGCGGTTTTAGGTCACCGAATTGAACTTTCGGTATAGCCAAGATCAATCGGTTTCAGCTGAATTCTAGCAACAGGGAAGACAGAGGAAGGTTCCTAGTACCTTGCCGTAGCTCTGGAGGGGACGGGGAGGCTGTGATCACGCTTCCTTGATCAGCTCCGAGTGATCGGCAGCGATGGCGCGTTTCTGGTGCGAGGAAGCAGCAGAGTGTGCGGTACTCACTCCGATCAGGGTGACGGCGTAGATAAGGGGGCTGCGAGGCGGTTCAGCAAGTTGGGGCGGCAAGCAGGTGGTGTCCCGATCGATGCCTCGCCGTGGCGGCTGCTCAGTCCGGCGCAAGAACCCGAGCTGGGTTTTCAGTCGGTTTGATTTGGATTAGTGGCTGACATGTGGGTCCCACTTCCAATTTTAACCTCTGAAAATAACTCCAATTCACTGTTGTAAACAGTACTCCCCACAAAGCCCCTGGTAATTTGAAATATCAACCTTTGAGCCATTTGAATTGGTTAGGATTCAAATTGGGTTTGGTTTGAATGAATTTCAGCACATGTTCAGTTTGAAATTCAAATAAAGTTTGAATTTGCTGTGGCGGACCGGGATCCGCCCATCCAGGATCGTAGAGGGTGGTGCCGCGCGATGCGACACCCGACAGCACACGTCATAAGAACACAATATATTACATGGGAGAACAACTGAACTGTACAAACAGGTACAATACTCAGTTACAAACTATTGTCTTTATTACACAGCGGAAGTCTACTTTTCTGCACTCACGCCGCCTATCTAGCAAAAGTCGGTTGCCCAGCCCTAGGGAAACCCACACTAGCTGCACGTCTCAGCTCAGTGCGGCGTGTACATCTTCCACTCAGCCGTGGTCCCCGATGGAGGGTAACCCTCGCCGGTGGACTCGTACTCCAAGTCCGTGGGTGGCTCCTCACCTGAAAAACACTTAACCAGCAATCGTGAGCACGATGGCTCAACAAGACTTAACCGACTCACCTAAGCATGGAACTCTATATGAGGGATACAATGAACATAGGAGAGTGATAGTGCAGCAAATGGACATGCCTACAAGTTCATCCTTAGTTCATCTTTTAGCAACAATTTAACAGTTCATGAATCTGAAATTTAGTAAGCAATATTTGGTGGCACACATGTAGCCATACAATTATATCATATCAGCAATATTGATTCATAACATTCCATAAATTATCTACGTTACGACGCAGTGAACAAGCGGTACTCGTCACCGCGAGGGACGGCGAATCGACTCGATATACACCTGCAGGGAAACCAAAAGAGCACGTCACGTACGCCCACCCATGGAGCTGCACAGCACGCTCACTCGATGTCGTACGGGACAACCTTTCACCCAACAGCCCAAACGTCAAACCGGTCGCACCGAAATGAGCAGGTGGTTCCCCACACGGAGCATCTCTCTATGCCCGTTGGCAGATTTCCACCTTGCTGCCCTCAACCTACACCTATAAATCGGTGTGCTATGCCTCGACGCCCGGAGGTTTAGGCTACATCGGTTTATCGGGGCCCATATATCCGATATGCCTTCGGTACGTTCAATACTTGTTCAGCAGGGCCGCACACGGATTGGTACTCAATCGACACGGACAGGGCCGCGCACGCAAGACTTCCTCTTGCTGCGCCCAAACCCCTGCCTAGTCTCATTTTCCTTACTAAAGTGATCTCACATCACTCAACCGCCATGTGTCCTAAGCCTATCTCGTGAGTAGATTCCAACTACTCGACTTGTACTGAAGTCCTATGACTCATTAAGCATAGCCTGTCTACTCGAGGTCTTAGACACTACCCTCACTGTTTTAGGAACCTTTGGTTATGCAAGTGGGGTTTCATTCATCCTATACCTAATGCACATACATACATACTTCACCCTACGTATGTAAACAAAGTAAAAACTTTATAAAAGAGTTAATGCAAACCGGAGCTTGCCTTGTCGCTGCTGGTCAGGAGTTAGTTGTTCCTCTGGAAGCAGGAAGTCTAGAACCTCCGGAGCTTCCTCGCCTTCAGCGACTACACGTTATTGAAATACTACATGTTAATGAATATGCATACAAGTTTATTGTAATGCTGCTGCTATTAGTTCTAATAACCAGTTTCTAACAACTGGAACTCTGTTCAAGAATTTAAAATAGAACTGGGGTTTAGTGGTTTCGGTTTGGGCCTATGTACATGGTTAAGTGCTAAGTGGTTATCCCCCTTTTCCATATTAATCCCTCAAGTGGTTAAACAGGACAGGGGCGATCCAAAGCTCCAATGGAGCTGACAATTTTTGTGTTAGTTCCTTGTCACAAGAAAACCCTCTGGACCAAACATTAGCACTTTTCATTGAGTGGTTTGCTCAGAATAATTCTCTTAGCAAATAAGCAAAGAAGAATTAATTCTGAGGTAACACCCCTGTTCATGCCCAACTTAGTGAACTACAATTTCAATTATAGCTCATAGAGTTTGTATGAATTTTCCTAGCATTTTTGGAGCTAGGATTTGTCCAGAACTGAATTTCCAAGTTTTGGAAATTCTCTGAAAATGTTTCTGTATTCAAATGAACACAGCACCTTAAAATTTGAATTGTTCTGATCAAATCAACTCCAAATGGTCTGAAACTTTTACAGGGGTTCCCTAACATCCTAAAGAACATTCTGGCAAAATATGGGAATTTTTGGATAAACCAAACTCCCTCTAAAATTCTCTTGCTGAAAATTTTTAAAGAATTTTCCAGAATTAAATAATAGGTTTCATACAAATTGGGTTGCATATTTGGACAGGGCTAGGCAAGATTAATCCAACCCAATTTGAATCATCAAATTTGGAGCTACCTAGCAAAAGTTGTGGGGTTCTAAAATATGAACTAAATCTGAAATCCTAAATAAACCGGGGAAAAATTTAAACTCTGACCGTGGGCCACGGCCCACACGTGTCACCGCTGGAGCTGAGCCACACGGGGCTACAGACCCCTTCCCGTGCAGTCACACTTGATCCCGGGGGCCGCAGTAGATCTGGGTTTTAAACTTCCCATCGCTGACACGTGGGGCCCGCGGGTCGTCTTCCTCCTCGCGTTCCCGCGCCCGCGCGCCGCCGGGCTCGCCGGAGACACGCTGATACTTGCCGCCCGGCCGACTCTCGAGCTCTCCCTCGCCGGCAGGGCCTAGTTTCGTGCGCTGAACACGATGGCACCGACTGCTCCGGCCGGCGGTGGCCCTAACCTAGCCGGCGACGGTGCAGCGGCTCGGACTCACTTCAGTTATGCCACCCGGCCAACTCAGCCCGCCAAAACCTCGGTGGAAGGGTTCTAAAGCACCGGGGAATCTCAGAGAAGGTCGACAAGGCCATGTAAGGGCTCGGGAAGAGCTCTAACCTAGCCGTCACCGTGAGCCCGACCCTTCCCGCCATAACCACAGTTGGAAAACCGGGAAATACGCCGGCTACAGCCAAAATTAAGCTAGGGTTGCGAAGCAAACTTGTGCGCCGTCCAGTCTAGCTCCTGTGAGTGCAGTTTGATAAACTCTAAGCAAGTATATGTTGGGAATTTGTGGTTTTCTTACCCGAAGGTAGTTCTGCACCGGCTGGAAGTGCTTTGAGAAATTCGCCGGCGATGATCGGTCACTGGTTCTAGGCTTTGGGGTTGAGCAGCATGGAGCCTAGGCGCGTCCAAAACCACTCCTTCTTGGTCGTGACAAGTCCTCTGCCGAGCTGCCCCTGGGAGCACCTTTGCTCGGTTCTTCCCGGCCGCCGTGAAGAACACCGTTCTCTTGGCTTAGCTCGACTGGAACTGGTGCGGGGAGGGCGTGGGAGGTCTGGGGGTGCTGGTTTGCTGAGTTGCCGACGTTGGTACGCGAGAGACGATCGCTCCCGAGTGACTGGATCACAGCGGCGGCTCCTCGGCGTTCTGTCGTGCGAGAGGGCGGTGGCTGGGGATCGGCTCGTTGTTGTGGCGAGCTGGTGCACGGCTGGGAGTTACTGCACCCCCACGAGGAGCTCGCCAGCACGCGAGGGGAGAGAAGGAGGTGGCGCTCGGCGTTTCTCGGTGTGTCACGGTGGAGCCTCGACTCTGTTCCGAGTGCAACACTTAGCCCCTAAGGCTATTGATCCTTGTGCATTCTTAACCTCCCCAATGACATGTGGGACCCACTTGTCAGTGCTCCCCCACCCCTCAAACGATCTCCAAAACTTGGCAAGGGATGAATTCAAATGTTTGGAATTTCAAACTGACCTACATTTGTATGGTTGGGCAAATTTCCCCCAAATTCAAATGTATATTTGAATTCTTTGCACATTTGGATCCTTTTTGGAAAAATGGGTAGCAAACCTTTTCAAAAATTATTGAAACTTTGCCTCCCCACTGATTTGGACCTAAGGAATCCAAATATGCACTTTGATCCTTGTGTTAGCTGCTGCATCCATGAATTTGAATGCAACAGTTTTGAATCACCCCTTCATGTGTTATCATATGTGTAGAAAGTTTGAACTAATACCCTCTTGATGGAGGTTACTTGCTCTTCACAATTCTTCACAATATATTCACCACAAAACTGTGGTGTTGTGGGGTGATGAAAAGTTTTTGCAAGTCCCTTTTCTTGGGCTTTTACATCCCTCCCCCCTTAAAAGGATCTCGTCCCGAGATTACAAAAGAAAAGATAGCGATGTAATAGTGACTTACCCGTGCTGAGACGCCATGAACTCCGGGTAATTTGAGCGAAGGAATTCCTCGCTCTCCCATGTCGCTTCTTCGGCGGTGTGGTTGCTCCAGAGTATTTTGTAGAACCACAACGTTCTGCTACGCGTGATTCTGGCTTTCTCATCAAGGATTTCCACCGGATACTCATCATATGTCAGATCCGGTTTCAGCTCGCCGATGTCTTCGGTAGTAACAACAGCGGTATGTTTCAGACACTTTCTCAGCTGAGAGACATGGAAAATGTCATGGACACCAGCAAGGGGTACCGGTAGCTCCAGTCTATACGCCGCTGGTCCACACTTCTCAGTGATAGCATAGGGTCCAATGAAACAGGGAGTGAGCTTCCCCTTTACACCGAACCGGTGCACGCCTTTCATCGGAAACACGCGGAGGTACACGTGTTCACCGATGTCAAGGTGCAACGGTCTACGCCTCTTATCAGCGTAGCTCTTCTGTCGGGATTGAGCGGCCTTCAAGTTAGCTTGAATTGCACGAACGCGCTCTTCGGCGTCGTTCACCACATCAACCCCGAATGTGACCCTTTCACCGGACTCGCACCAATTTAATGGGGTGCGGCATTTGCGACCATAGAGAGCTTCGTAGGGTGCCATCTTGATACTCGCCTGATAGCCGTTGTTGTACGAGAATTCCACCAACGGTAGGTGATCATCCTAGTTCCTACCGTGGTGGATGGCACATGCTCTCAACATGTCCTCTAATACTTGGTTCACCCTCTCTGTTTGCCCATCTGTCTGTGGGTGATAGGCGGAGCTCCTGATCAACTTAGTACCCAATGCAGCGTGTAGCTGCTCCCAAAAGCGAGATACAAATAATGCACCTCGATCTGAGACGATGGTCTTGGGTACCCTGTACAAACACAGAATCTTTGCTATGTATAGCTCCGCATATTTGCTGGCATTGTAACGTGTATTCACCGGAATGAAGTGAGCCGTCTTGGTCAACCGATCAACGATTACCCAAATGGAATCATGTTTGTTGGCAGTTAGGGGCAATCCCACAATGAAATCCATGCTCACATCTTCCCATTTCCATGCCGGGATCTTCAGGGGTTGCAACAGCCCTGATTTCTTCATGTGATCAGCTTTCACTCGTCGGCACGTATCGCACTCGGATACGTACTTCGCTACCTCCTGCTTCATCCGCGTCCACCAAAATTTCTTTTCGAAATCTTGGTACATCTTGTTGCTGCCAGGCAGTTCCATATTTGAAATTAAATACAAACGCCCGTATCATTGTCATACTGCCGTCCTTGAGTTAGGTCACGTCTCAAGGTACGTGATCGTGTTTCAACACCACACGATGGGGAACCCGAGTATGTCATGAACGGGTCGTCACGGTTGGGAATGTTATCAACCCAACAGATACCACCTACTGCCCTTCAGGGCACGCCGATGGCAAGCGCTGCGTATGTCCCCCTGGACTACTTCCAGACGAACACACTCTCGCGTTACTGACCACGCGATGGGGTCTCCACTTACTTCCCTAATGCACGCTAGGGATCAGCGTTGCATATGAACTCAGGAACATGAAGAGTCCAAGAGTTTCATATTGATGTCTCACACCAAGCTGTGAGACTCTATCCCTGAACCACGTTCCTCGTCAGGGGGAGCTAACCAAAATTGAACCGCTTTTGGTGGCGTTCCTTACCATGCTTACCAAGCGTAGGTGCGTTGTTACATAATTGAGATTCAGAATTATAACACATAGGTTAGTCTTTGCCACTTTAAGCAACTATGCTATTATGGTCCTTACTTGGGCAACTACCGAATCCTCACCGTAATCCTAAGTTTTTCCCATAATATAGTCCTTAAGTACTGTGCTATCCCCAATGCAGCTCTGATACCAGGCTGTGGCGGACCGGGATCCGCTCATCCAGGATCGCAGAGGGTGGTGCCGCACGATGCGACACCCGACATCACACGTCATAAGAACATAATATATTACATGGGAAAAACAAACTGAACTGTACAAAAAGGTACAACTTCAGTTACAAACTAGTATTAATTTTACACAGCGGAAGTCTACTCTGTACAACTCACGCCCGCCTATCTAGCAAAAGTCGGTTGCCCAGCCCTCGGGCAACCAACACTGGCTGCACTCCTCAGCTCAGCGCGGCGTGTACGGCTCCCACTCAGCCGTGGTCCCCGACGGAGGGTAACCCTCGCCGGTGGACTCGTACTCCGAGTCCGTGGGTGGCTCCTCACCTGAAAAACACTTAAGCAGCAACCGTGAGCACGATGGCTCAACAAGACTTAACCGACTCACCTAGGCATGAAACTCTACATGAGGTGTACAATGACATAGGATAGTAATATTGCAGCAAATGGACACGCCTACAAGTTCATCCTTAGTTCATCTTTTAGCAGCAAGTTAACGGTTCATGAATCTGAAATTTAGTAAGCAATATTTGGTGGCACACATGTAGCAATACAATTATATCATAACAGCAATATTGAATCATAGCATTCCATAAATTATCTACGTTACGATGCAGTGAACAAGCGGTACTCGTCACCGTGAGGGATGGCGAATCGACTAGATATACACCTGCAGGGAAACCCAAAGAGCACGTCACGTACGCCCACCCGTGGAGCTGCACAGCACGCTCACTCGATGTCGTACGGGACAACCTTTCACCCAACAGCCCAAACGTCGAACCGGTCGCACCAAAACGAGCAGGAGGTTCCCCACACGGAGCATCTCTCTATGACCGTTGGCAGATTTCCACCTTGCTGCCCTCAGCCTACACCTATAAATCGGTGCGTTATGCCTCGACATCCGGAGGTTTAGGCTACATCGGTTTATTGGGGCCCATATATCCGATATGCCTTCGGTACGTTCAATACTTGTTCAGCAGGGCCGCACACGGATCGGTCCTCAATCGGCACGGACAGGGCTGCGCACACAAGACATCCTCTTGCTGCGCCCTAACCCCTGCCTAGTCTCATTTTCATTACTAAAGTGATCTCACATCACTCAACC
This sequence comes from Neostapfia colusana, assembly GCA_030760725.1. Lineage (NCBI taxonomy): Eukaryota > Viridiplantae > Streptophyta > Magnoliopsida > Poales > Poaceae > Neostapfia > Neostapfia colusana. Next base: position 31,092,754 of record JASWHV010000009.1, on the reverse strand, counting down.
GAACCCGTGTGTCCCAAGCCTAAACTCGCGAGTAGATTCCAACTACTCGACTTTTACCGAAGTTCTATGAAACATTAAGCATAGCCTGTCTACTCGAGGTCTTAGACACTACCCTCACTCTTATGGAAAATTTCTGGTCGTGCAAGTGGTGTTTCATTCAGCCTATACCTAATGCACATTCATACATCACCCTACGTATGTAAACAAAGTAAGACTTTATAAAAGAGTTAATGCAAACCGGGGCTTGCCTTGTTGCTGCTGTTATAAAAGAGTTAATGCAAACCGGGGCTTGCCTTGTTGCTGCTGGTTAGGAGTTAGTTCTTCTTCCGGAAGGAGGAAGTCCAGCACTTCCGGAGTCTCTTCTTCAGCGGCTACACGTTTAATGAAATACGACATGTAAATTTAAATGCAATGTGTAAACTTGACTACTTAATTACTAATAACTCTAGCTAGCCCTCCCCTTTGGTTCTGAAATTTTTGTGGTGGCTTGGTAGGGTCCTAATCAGAGTCTTGACCAAGTTTCATTTGAAACAAAGTTCATTTGAACCTTGTACAAATAGAAACCCATTTGGTCAATAATTGAGCCTCCAACTAATCCCAGGGGTTTTCATGGCTCCAACCATTACTTTCTGGAAACTAGAATTTTGGATGGTTCTAATGGAGTTGGTTTCATGTCATTTAAAGAATTCTACAGAAAGTTATGCCCTAATTAAGATTTGAGAAAATCTGAAAAATGTTTCTGTACATTATTCTATTTTCTCAGGGCAGTTCTCTTAATCACCCCATTAGGGTAACTAAATGAACTTGGATGAGTCTGAAAATTTTACTGGGATTCAGGGATTTTCGAATGAATCTCGGCCAAATTTCAGAATTTTTCATAAAGTAGTTCTCCAGATAAAATTCCCAACAGTTCAAATTTTAGGGATTTAATTCTGGAAAACTATTCACTTTCATGAGCTGAATTTTGTATTGCTGGAAAGTACTCAGAATTCTGAGTTCAGAAAAATTTGGTTCATCGAATTTGGAGTTTCCTAGCCAAAGTTCTATGCATTTGAAGTTTGAACTAAAACTGGAAATTCCAAAAATGTTTAAATCCTGCGGGTGGGACCCACTCCTCGAGCCGGCCCACTCAGAATGCGGCCACACCGTGGCCCATGGGGTTTTACCCGCGCTGCCGCACCGAATCCCGGCCGCGAACCGATCCCCGCGCGAGATCAGAGGCTGACCGGTGGACCCGGCCCCCCTTCGTCTACCTCGCGCTCTCCCGCAGCTCCCGCGGCGGCGCTTCGCCGGAGCGCTCGCCGCCGGACGTTTCACCGCCCGACCTTCGACGAAACTTACCACCTGTGCCTAACTCGACTCGGAGAACACACTGGTGCCCTCACCGGAGCTCGGCAATGGCCGGAACTATGCCCGCGACGGTGACAGAGCTTCCCTCTACTCCGGCGACGTCGCCCAGGCTACTCCGGGCCTTATTTCTCAAGCGGTTGGCTCCTACAGCTCCGCCGTGGCATGCTGCGCACGGATATGAGCTCGGTTGGCCATGGAACTGGCCGGAAATAGGACCTCACCGTCGACCTAGGCCCGATATCGGCTGTTGCTCGAAAAACATGGATATCAGCGCAAAGACTCGACGGTTTTCGATGGTTTTGGATCCTAGATGGCCGTGGGGACGTGTAGAACATGTGCTCGGCTGGGTTTACACCGTGCAGGACCGATCGCCGCGAATTTCAGAATGTCTGCTCACTCGTTTTTGTCGAACACCGAGGACTAGACGGGGAAATACTCCCCCTACAGAGCATGGAAGAGGGTAGGGTCTTCACCGTGAGTTCGAGCAGTCCCCAGCGCGTATTTTTGCTGTTGAGCTCCGGTCGCGAGGTCACCTGGATCAACGGCGCGACGAGGAGCCGAGGGGAGCGGCTGGTGCCGTTTTTCGTTTCAGGTGGGAATGAGCAGAGCGGAGGAGATGAGGCCGGCTTACGTGGGCTGGGGACTTTAACCGCGTCGGGCACGCGTGCGCTCGGTCGCCGGTGCTGCAGGAGGTGGCGAGGTGAGGCGGTCGGACGCCGGTGCTGCCCGCAGCTGGCGCGCTGCCTCGGCTGAGAGAGGGGAAATCAGTGGAAAACTTCTCTGTTATGTCTACTGACAGGTGGGACCTCCCCCCTAATTCTTTTTCCAAATTTTCTCAATTCAGGGGTGCCAAAATATCCTCAGCTACTCACAATTTAATGTGAGACTTAGTAACCAAGTCTTTGTTTGAATTTTAATTCTCAAATTTGAACTGTGTTTGGCTAAATTTGCTGCATGTTTAAACTGAAATTCAAATTCAGTTTTGGATTCTTGCAAATTTAGCTCTTGACAAGATGAACTCCAATGAGGATGAAAATTGGTGGGCTTACTCAGAAAAATGTGCTGAGTTTGAATATGAAGCTAACTTTTGAATTTGAGTGATGAAAGTTGCTGCAATTTGAATTTACATTCAAATTGGCCTCTTTTTCAATTACCTCCAAAAGTGCCTCAAAAAGTGTTGGATTTACATGAAATTTGGCTTGAACCTTCCCAAGACTTTTCAAGTCCTAGGGGTGAGCTCAACCTCTCATGTTCATGTGTAGAAATCCTACTTTGTGAAAGTGTAGACTTTCCCCTCTAATCCCTCTTTTGATGGAGGTTACTTGCTCTTCCCACTTTTTCACCATCTATCCACAACAAGAACTGTGGTGTTGTGAGGTGAAGAAAAGTTTTTGCAAGTCCCTTTTCTTGGGCTTTTACATCCCTCCCCCCTTAAAAGAATCTCGTCCTGAGATTACAAAAGAAGAGATAGAGATGTAGTAGGTACTTACCCGTGTTGAGAAGCCATGTACTCCGGGTAATTTGAGCGAAGGAACTCCTCGCTCTCCCACGTCGCTTCCTCAGCGGTGTGGTTGCTCCAGAGGATCTTGTAGAACCACAACGTTCTGCTACGCGTGGTTCGGGCTTTCTCATCAAGAATTTCCACCGGATATTCATCATATGTTAAATCCGGTTTCAGCTCGCCGATGTCTTCAGTAGGAACAGCAGCTGTATGCTTTAAACATTTTCGCAGTTGCGAAACATGAAAAACATCATGGACACCAGCAAGAGATGCCGGTAACTCCAATCGATACGCCGCTGGTCCGCACTTCTCGGTGATAGCATAGGGTCCAATGAAACGGGGAGCGAGTTTTCCCTTCACACTGAACCGGTGCACACCCTTCATCGGGGACACGCGGAGGTACACGTGTTCCCCAACGTCAAAGTGCAACGGTCTACGCCTCTTATCAGCGTAGCTCTTCTGCCGGGATTGAGCGACCTTCAAGTTAGCTTGAATCGCCCGAATGCGCTCTTCGGCGTAGTTCACCACATCAACCCCGAATGTGACCCTTTCACCGGACTCGCACCAGTTTAATGGGGTGCGGCATTTACGACCGTAGAGAGCTTCATAGGGTGCCATCTTGATACTCGCCTGATAGCCGTTGTTGTACGAGAATTCTGCCAATGGTAGGTGACCATCCCAGTTCCTACCATGGTGGATGGCACATGCTCTCAACATGACCTCTAATACTTGATTCACCCTCTCTGTCTGGCCGTCTGTCTGAGGGTGGTAAGCGGAGCTTCTAATCAGTTTAGTACCCAAAGCAGCATGCAACTGCTCCCAAAAGCGAGACACAAAAAATGCACCTCGGTCTGAGACTATGGTCTTGGGTACCCCGTATAGGCATATAATTTTTGCTATGTACAGCTCCGCATATTTGCCGGCATTGTAACGTGTATTCACCGGGATGAAGTGAGCCGTCTTGGTTAACCGATCAACGATTACCCATATGGAATCATGCTTGTTGGATGTTAGGGGTAATCCCACAATGAAATCCATGCTCACATCTTCCCATTTCCATGACGGGATCTTCAGGGGTTGCAGTAGCCCTGATTTCTTCATGTGATCAGCTTTCACTCGTCTACACGTATCGCACTCAGATACATACTTAGCTACTTCCCGCTTCATCCGTGTCCACCAAAATTTCTTTTTCAAATCTTGGTACATTTTGTTGCTGCCCGGATGATTGGAGTACTTGGACAAGTGAGCTTCATCGAGGATCTTCTTTCTCAACTCCATATCCCGGGGTACGACTATGCGGTCATTGAACCACAGTGTCCCCTCATCATCCTTCCGGAAACATCTAATCTCTCCATTGTCCATCCGTCTCCGGAGATGTGCCATGCCTTTATCCATCTTCTGAGCTGCAATTATGTCCTCCCTAATAGTAGGGATGAGGGCAAGGTTGTACAGCGATCCATAAGGAACCAAGTATAAACTTGGCTCTTCCTCCTCCAGCGGTGTAATGGTGAGGTGATGGACATGTGATTTCCGACTCAGCGCGTCGGCAACCACATTCACCTTGCCGGGGTGGTAGTGGATCTCAATTTCATAATCTTTGATCAGTTCTAACCACCTCCTTTGCCTCATGTTCAGCTCCTTCTGGGTGAAAATGTATTTTAAGCTCTTGTGGTCGGTGTAGAGATGCACCAGATTCCCCAGGAGATAGTGCCTCCACATTTTTAGCGCCAAAACCACTGCAGCAAGCTCAAGATCATGAGTCGGATAATGCTGCTCATGGTTCCGAAGCTGGCGTGAGCCATAGGCGACCACACGTCCTTCCTGCATCAACACGCAGCCGAGCCCAATACCGGACGCGTCACAATACACGTCGAAGGGCTTTGTTGTATCCGGCTGAGCTAAGACCGGGGCTGTTGTGAGATGCTTCACCAATGCTTGGAACGCTCCTTCACACGCCGTGTTCCAAACATATTTCGTTCCCTTCTTCAGCAATTCTGTCATCGGTTTAGCGAGCTTGGAGAAGCTTGGAATGAATCTCCAATAGTATCCCGCTAAGCCGAGGAAGCTTCTGACTTCATGGACTAAAGTGGGAGCTTTCCATTTCAGTACTTGCTCTATCTTGCTTGGGTCAACCGCAATGCCTTCCGCTGAGATGATGTGTCCCTAGAATGGCACTTGGCTGATCCAAAACTCGCATTTACTGAACTTGGCGTAGAGCTTGTGGTCTCGCAATCGTTGAAGGACAATCCGCAAGTGTTCGGCATGCTCAGCTTCTGTCTTGGAGTAAACCAAGATATCGTCGATGAACACTACCATGAACTTGTCCAGCTCCGGCATGAACACCGAGTTCATGAGATACATGAAGTGGGCTGGAGCATTTGTGAGACCAAAGGACATGACGAGATATTCATATAATCCATATCTCGTCGAGAAAGCCGTCTTCGGGATATCCTCCGCCCGGATCTTTATCTGGTGATATCCAGAGCGAAGGTCCATCTTTGAGAACACACTTGCCCCCACAAGTTGATCAAACATAATGTCAATACGGAGCAGTGGGTACTTATTCTTGATGGTGATGGCGTTGAGCGGCCGGTAATCCACACACAGCCTCAGGGTTTCATCCTTCTTCTTTACAAACAGCGCCGAGCATCCCCACGGCGAGGAACTCGGCCTAATGAAACCCTTGCTCAACAAATCATTGAGCTGTTCTTTCAGTTCCGCCAGCTCCTTTGGAGCCATCTTGTATGGTCTCTGTGATATGGGCGTAGTCCCGGGTGCGAGTTCAATCTTGAACTCGACATCCCGCTCAGGTGGCATGCCTGGAAGATCATCCAGAAACACGTCGGGATACTCCCGGACTACGGGGATGTCCTCTAACTTGAGAGCTTCAGTATTGTTGATTGCTGAAACCTCCGGACTGGATTATCTAATATGAGGGACTGCGGATGGTGTAGTGGGGATTTGAGGTGAACCGTCCGTGATAGGGTTTCCAGGACAGCGCCATGGTAGCTTAGCCATGACATTCCCAAGATTGCATCAATGTTCTGCCCCTCAAGGATAATCATAGTGGTGGGATATATCTTCCCACCTAAGCACAGTGGTGCTTTTGGAACCATCATCGTTGCTGAAATCTTTCCTACCGGTGAGCAGATCATATACAAACACTCGGTTGGAAAGACTTCCAGCTGATGCTTAACCACATATGATGCACTTATGAAGTTGTGGGTTGCACCAGAATCGAACAATATTATGATGGCTTGATGGTTGAGAGTGAACGTACCCGCCAGCACGTTATCTCCCTCTGGGGCGTCCTCATTGTCGAGGTTGTGGACACCCCCAGTCCGCTGACCAACCTTCTTCACCGGAGGTCGGCCTCGAGCACCGCCCTGGAACTGGGCTTGCCCGCTGCTCTGCTGCCCCTGGGGACAGTCCTTCGCGAAGTGGCCCGTCTGGCCACACGTGAAGCATGTGAAATGGGGTGGTCCCCCGCTGATCGGTGGACGGAATCCCGGGGCGCGTTATGGCGGTGGAAACTCCCGGGGTACCGTCTGCTGCTGCTGTCTTGGTGGTGGCATCGGCGGATGGAACGGAGGTGCCTGAAAAGGACGTCCCCCAAACTGTTGAGGCCGCGCCGGTGGTTGCCACTGCTGCCCGGATGGTGTCCGATACACCGTACGGTACTTCTGGGGAGCGCCACTCCCACCGCTGGGTGGAGTGCTGCGCTTCCACTGCTCAGCTGCCAACTCCCGCTGAGCATCCTCTTGCATAATCGCGGCATATTGCGCCAGATGGTTGAAGGCACGGGAGTAGTCATGGGCACTCCTCCCGCCCTGCTTCAGCTCCAAGAATTCTTGGAACTTCCTCTTCATGATTCCGGGAGGAATGTGATATGCGCGGAACGCCTCCCGGAACTATTGCCATTCCACGGCATAGCCAGCCAGATGTGAGGCAACATAATTCACCCACCACGCACCAGCTGCACCGTGGAGTTGCTGCGCTGCGAACAGAGTCTCCTGCCGCTCCGTACATTGGAGCAGCCCGAACTTGGACTCGATAGTCCGCAGCCAGTTGTCCGCCTCCAGTGGTTCTTCGGCTTCGGTGAACACTGGAGGGTGTGTACTCATGAAATCCGAGTACGACACTTCACGGGGCTCACGAGGCCCTCTGTCTTGACGTCCCCCCGCCTGGGACGTATTCTGCATGATCGTGCGGAGCAGGTCGGTCTGCTCCTCACGACCTCCCACCAGTGCCACAATCACATCCGCTAGAGTAAGCGGAGGCGGCGGTGGTGGCTGCTGCTGCGGGGTGCTGTCGTAGGCCGGTGGTTGGGAGTCATCACCTCCCTGTTGGCTGGAGCCACCAACCTCGTGCGTGGTCCTAGTGCGAACCATCTGCAACCATACGACAATAAACATCAGTCCCGCAACAGAGTGCATGCAGTCCAATAAAAATAGGCGTAACAACATAATGACAATAAATCATGCGACACATCTCGTATGTAGATAAGGTAATAACTTTGCACAAGCTACACCATTACCAGACCAACCACAAGCTAGTTAATCCAACTTGATGAACCTCCTCTTTCTAAGCTCACCATGACTAGTTTTGTTCACTACGAGATATTACTATCGCTTTGTCATCACGTATACCACCCGTAGGGTACAACACCCTCTCCAATGAGTTCAACTGTCATTCTTCTGTCGGAATGACCAGTTTCTACCTAATCCCAGTTTTGATCTGGTTTTGGGAATTTTCATGACTCAAGCTGAATACCAAAGTAAAAGTTAACTTCAGTATCTTTCCAAGAGTATTCATTTGCCCCCAGATCAGCTTTGGTTAAAAAGTTATGCTAACTCAAAGTCAGCAGAATTTCTGGGAGAATTTTAACAGCACCTCCCATGGAAATGGCTGTTTTCACCCTGGTTTCCACTGAAATCTGTGCTGAAATTTCAGAAACTTTGAATTGCAAAGATGTCACACATCTTCTACTCTTTCTAAGGATGTATCATATGAAAATTTTAAATTTTTCTACTGGGAGTTATGTTTGAAAAACAGAACAGTCCAGAGAGTTTTCCACTCTGTCCTGGTTCTGAACAGTTTACATCCCTCTGGGTTTTAGGCCATCTCAAGGTGTGTTTCAGCTCTCGAAGTCTACAACAAAGTTGTAGAGTACTCAAGTACATTCCCAGAACTATATGCCACACCTCCCTCGGCTAAAAGACCTGTGAGTTGTGCCCGGTTGAAGATCAGCACCCTTGCTGCCCGAAACAGAGCACTCTGTTTTTCAGTCTTTTGGAACTACACTCATAAATTATCACTTTTTTACCCAACCAGAGTCCTAGATGTTGATCCTAGTGATTTTAATTCCTTGTTATCATTATTTTCATGCATATGCCTACAATATCTCGGTACTACGTTCCTCACAAAAGAAAATCCTAACCGGATTCTACAGGCATATACATCTCGAGTGTGGCACTAAACGGTCTCTCGCACACGTTTACTACACGGATACATACGTGGTTAGTACCTGCAGAAGACCACACAATAGTGATGCACTCAAAGGTTGTTTTCACTTCAGGCAGTTCCATATTTGAAATTAAATACAAACGCCCGTATCATTGTCATACGGTCGTCCTTGAGTTAGGTCACGTCTCAAGGTACGTGATCGTGTTTCAACACCACACGACGGGGAACCCGAGTATGTCATGAACGGGTCTTCACGGTTGGGAATGTTATCAACCCAACAGATACCACCTACTGCCTGCAGGGCACGCCGATGGCAAGCGCTGCGTATGTCCCCCTGGGCTACGTCCAGACGAACACACTCTCGCGTTACTGACCACGCGATGGGGTCTCCACTTACTTGCCTAATGCACGCTAGGGATCAGCGTTGCATATGAACTCAGGAACATGAAGAGTCCAAGAGTTTCATATTGACGTCTCACACTAAGCTGTGAGACTCTATCCCTGAACCACGTTCCTCGTCAGGGGGAGCTAACCGAAATTGAACCGCTTTCGGTAGCGTTCCTTACCATGCTTACCAAGCGTAGGTGTGTCGTTACATAATTAAGATTCAGAATTATAACACATAGGTTACTCTTTGCCACTTTAAGCATCTATGCTATTATGGTCCTTACTTGGGCAACTACCGAATCCTCACCGTAATCCTAAGTTTTTCCCATAATATAGTCCTTAAGTACTGTTCTATCCCCAATGCAGCTCTGATACCAGGCTGTGGCGGACCGGGATCCGCTCATCCAGGATCGCAGAGGGTGGTGCCGCACGATGCGACACCCGAGAGCACACGTCATAAGAACATAATATATTACATGGGAAAAACAAACTGAACTGTACAAAAAGGTACAACTTCAGTTACAAACTAGTATTAATTTTACACAGCAGAAGTCTACTCTGTACAACTCACGCCCGCCTATCTAGCAAAAGTCGGTTGCCCAGCCCTCGGGCAACCAACACTGGCTGCACTCCTCAGCTCAGTGCGGCGTGTACGGCTCCCACTCAGCCGTGGTCCCCGACGGAGGGTAACCCTCGCCGGTGGACTTGTACTCCGAGTTTGTGGGTGGCTCCTCACCTGAAAAACACTTAAGCAGCAACCGTGAGCACGATGGCTCAACAAGACTTAACCGACTCACCTAGGCATGAAACTCTACATGAGGTGTACAATAACATAGGATAGTAATATTGCAGCAAATGGACACGCCTACAAGTTCATCGTTAGTTCATCTTTTAGCAGCAAGTTAACGGTTCATGAATCTGAAATTTAGTAAGCAATATTTCGTGGCACACATGTAGCAATACAATTATATCATAACAGCAATATTGAATCATAGCATTCCATAAATTATCTACGTTACGATGCAGTGAACAAGCGGTACTCGTCACCGCGAGGGACGGCGAATCAACTCGATATACACCTGCAGGGAAACCCAAAGAGCACGTCACGTACGCCCACCCGTGGAGCTGCACAGCACGCTCACTCGATGTCGTACGGGACAACCTTTCACCCAACAGCCCAAACGTCGAACCGGCCGCACCGAAACGAGCAGGAGGTTCCCCACACGGAGCATCTCTCTATGCCCATTGGCAGATTTCCACCTTGCTGCCCTCAGCCTACACCTATAAATCGGTGCGTTATGCCTCGACGTCCGGAGGTTTAGGCTACATTGGTTTATCGGGGCCCATATATCCGATATGCCTTCGGTACGTTCAATACTTGTTCAGCAGGGCCGCACACGGATCGGTCCTCAATCGACACGGACAGGGCTGTGCACACAAGACTTCCTCTTGCTGCGCCCTAACCCCTGCCTAGTCTCATTTTCATTACTAAAGTAATTCACATCACTCAACCGAACCCGTGTGTCCCAAGCCTAAACTCGCGAGTAGATTCCAACTACTCGACTTGTACCGAAGTTCTATGAAACATTAAGCATAGCCTGTCTACTCGAGGTCGTAGACACTACCCTCACTCTTATGGAAAATTTCTGGTCGTGCAAGTGGTGTTTCATTCAGCCTATACCTAATGCACATTCATACATCACCCTACGTATGTAAACAAAGTAGGACTTTATAAAAGAGTTAATGCAAACCGGGGCTTGCCTTGTTGCTGCTGGTCAGGAGTTAGTTCTTCATCCGTAAGGAGGAAGTCGAGCACTTCCGGAGTCTCTTCTTCAGCGACTACACGTTTAATGAAACACGACATGTAAATTTAAATGCAATGTGTAAACTTGACTACTTAATTACTAATAACTCTAGCTAGCCCTCCCCTTTGGTTCTGAAATTTTTGTGGTGGCTTGGTAGGGTCCTAATCAGAGTCTTGACCAAGTTTCATTTGAAACAAAGTTCATTTGAACCTTGTACAAATAGAAGCCCGTTTGGTCAATAATTGAGCCTCCAACTAATCCCAGGGGCTTTCATGGCTCCAACCATTACTTTCTGGAAACTAGAATTTTGGATGGTTTAATGGAGTTGGTTTCATGTCATTTGAAGAATTCTACAGAAAGTTATGCCCTAATTAAGATTTGAGAAAATCTGTAAAATGTTTCTGTACATTTTTCTATTTTCTCAGGGCAGTTCTCTTAATAACCCCATTAGGGTAACTAAATGAACTTGGATGAGTTTGAAAATTTTACTGGGATTCAGGGATTTTGCAATGAACTTCTCAGCCAAATATCAGAATTTTTCATAAAGTAGTTCTCCAGATAAAATTCCCAACAGTTTAAAATTTAGGGATTTAATTCTGGAAAACTATTAACTTTCATGAGCTGAATTTGGTATTGCTGGAAAGTACTCAGAATTCTTAGTTCAGAAAAATTTGGTTCATCAAATTTGGAGTTTCCTAGCCAAAGTTCTATGCATTTGAAGTTTGAACTAAAACTGAAAATTCCAAAAATGTTTAAATCCTGCGTGTGGGACCCACTCCTCGAGCCGGCCCACTCAGAATGCGGCCACACCACGGCCCACGGGGTTTTACCCGCGCTGCCGCACCGAATCCCGGCCACAAACCGATCCCCACGCGAGATCAGAGGCTGACCAGTGGACCCAACCCCCCTTCGTCTACCTCGCGCTCTCCCGCAGCTCCCGCGGCGGCGCTTCGCCGGAGCACTCGCCGCCGGGCGTTTCACCGCCCGACCTTTGACGAAACTTACCGCCTGTGCCTAACTCGACTCGGAGAACACACTGGTGCCCTCACCGGAGCTCGGCAATGGCCGGAACTATGCCCGCGACAGTAACAGAGCTTCCCTCTACTCCGGCCACGTCACCCAGGCTACTCCGGGCCTTATTGTAAGGGCCTCAGTTTTGGCACACATTTGAAGTGTTCATCACCACACCACACACCTCATTTGAGGAAAGATGATGAACATAAATGAAGAGCATGTAACCACCATCAACATGCTCATTAGAGAACAAACTCACATATTGCAAAAGTGGTATTTCCCACATGTGATGTAGGTGGGCTGGACTTATGAAAACTCCTACACATTGCTAAGGATGTCCATGCCAAGTTTCACCCAAATTCAGAACCTTTTTGAGGTCATTTTTGGTATAGATAGAAAGAGGACAGTTTGAAACCACATTCAAATTCAAACTGTTTTTATCCCATGAATTTAAAAATGGGAGGCATATTCTTATTCAACACATTTTTTGTGAGCTCACACACCAATTTTCACTCCATTTGGAGTTGATCTTGACATGAGCTAAGTGGGACGAATTCAAACTTCATTTGAATTCAAAACTGAACTTGTGCTGAAATTCACTCAAACCGAACCGAATTTGAATTCTATTCAATTCAAATGGCTCAGGGGTGAATAATTTGAATCACCAGGGGTATTATGGGGCTCACTGTTTAAAACAGTGATTAGGAGTAAATTTCAGAGGTTAAAACCCCGGGTGGGACCCACATGTCATAGAGGGGAGAAGGAGAAACTTGCACCCAAAGTCAGGGTCTCGGTGGGAAATTCCACCGAGCAGCTGTCGGTTGTGCCACCGAGCAGCTACCGGCGCCACCAGCTGCTTCCCTCTCCACGCGCTGGCGCCCAGGGCGGCTGGCTCGCGCCCCCACGCGACCAGTACCGCCTCAGCCGAGCAGGAGTCGGTCGGCTTTATCTTCTCGCGGGCAAACCCGAGCAGCGGCAATGTTTCTCGCCACAGCTCTCTGCTCAATCGGGAAAACCAGCAAAACCATCTCCTCCTTCGTCCCTGAGCTGCTAGACAACCACCTGAGGTCGCACTCCACCTCCCCAACGCCAGAAACCCCGAGCTCCGACCTCCTTTGCCCGAACACGATCGCCACCGCGGCGACCTAGCCTCAGCCGAGAGTCAGGCGCCCGTGGGCAGCATTCCAGAGGCGTTTTCACGGTCCAGCGAGAGAGGCAACAGGAGCGCGCGAACACCGTGCTGCTCTCCTCCAAGTTTGGAAGCCAACCGTGAAGAATCCGCAGAGAATTTCCAGTTTTTGCTCCGGCGACCGTAAACCGAGCTTCCGGTACGGTTTCTTTAAATTCTCGCTCTATGATCTTTCGGAGGTCATCAAATCTTGCACATAGATGCTGGACTAGCCGGCGATCAAGTTCTTTTATGCATCCGTAGCATGAAACTGTCTAGGAGTGACGAATTTCGAGCTCGATCGAGGGCGGTCATGGCGGGCACGGTCGGTCACACGGTGCCGACCAACTTACCGCCATCCCTGAACCCTTTTGACACCTTGTCGAGCTTCCTAGAGGTACACTGATGCTGTAGGGCCGTTTGTTCAAGGTGTTGGCGGGTTTAGAAACCATGGTCGACGGTGTCGAACCTCAACCAAGGCCGCAGCACGTCGCCGAGCTATTTCCGGTCACCCCCAGCCCGACCTGTCACCACCGACGTGTTCCTCGACGTCGACAACCCCCTGGCGGCGATTTTCAGACCATGGGAGGTCCGGCAGCCGCGAGCCGGCGAGCCCCGAGTCTGCTCCGGCGAGGTCGGCGGCGCGGGCGCGAGAGAACGGCGGGAGGAAGACGAAGCCGGCTGGCCCACGTGTCAGCGTCTGAAGAATTTAAATCAAGATCGGGTGTGGCCGGGAATCGGCTGTGCTGGCGCGCAAATACCGTGTGAGCCCCGGTGTGCCGGACACCTCCGCGCTCGACACGTGTGGTATCCCCGGTGTGCCGGACACCTCCGCGCTCGACACGTGTCCCCGCGGGCCCCGAGAGTTTAAACCTTTCCCCCAATTTTCAGAATTCTTCCAAACTTCAAATCGTCATAACTTTGGCTAGAAAGCTCCAAATTGAGTGAACCAAATTTTGTTGGATTTAGCTCTCTGAGCACTTTCCAGCAATACCAAATTCAGCTCATGAAAGTTTATAGTTTTCCAGAATTAAATCCCTAAAATTTAAACTGTTGGGAATTTTATCTGGAGAACTACTTTATGAAAATTTCTGAAATTTGGCTGAAAGGTTCATTGGAAAATCCCTGAACACCAGTAAAATTTTCAGACTAATCCAAGTTCATTTAATTACCCTAATCGGGTGATTAAGAGAACTGCCCTGAGAAAATAGAAAAATGTACAGAAACATTTTTCAGATTTTCTCAAATCTTAATTAGGGCATAACTTTCTGTAGAATTCTTCAAACGACATGAAACCAACTCCATTAGAACCATCTTAAAGTCTAGATTCCAGAATGTCATGGTTGGAGCCATGAAAACCCCTGGAATTATTCAGAGGCTCAAATATTGACCAAGTGGGCTTTTATTTGTACAAGGTGCAAATGAACTTTGTTTCAAATGAAACTTGGTCAAGACTCTGGTTAGGACCATACCAAGCCACAATAAAAATTTCAGAACCAAAGGGGAGGTCTAGCTAGAGTTAGTAGTAAATAAGTATTCAAGTTTACACATTGCATTTAAATTTACATGTAGTATTATATTCAACGTGTAGCCATTGAAGAAGAGACTCCGGAAGTGCTGGACTTCCTTCTTCCGGATGAAGAACTAACTACTGACCAGCAGCAACAAGGCAAGCCCCGGTTTGCATTAACCTTTTTATAAGTTTTTACTTTGTTTACATGTGTCATATGAAGTATGTATGTGCATTAGGTATAGGATGGATGGAACCCCACTTGCATAACCAGAATTTCCCCTAAGAGTGAGGGTAATGTCTAAGACCTCGAGTAGACAGGCTATGCTTAATGATTCATATAACTTCGGTACAAGTCGAGTAGTTGGAATCTACTCGCGAGATAGGCTTGGGACACACAGGTTCGGTTGAGTGATGTGAGATCACTTTAGTAATGAAAATGAGACTAGGCAGGGGCTATGGCGCAGCAAGGGAAAGTCTTGTGTGCACGGCCCTGCCCGTGTCGATTGAGGACCGATCCGTGTGCGGCCCTGCTGAACAAGTATTGAACGTACCGAAGGCATATCGGATATATGGGCCCCGATAAACCGATGTAGCCTAAACCTCCGGGCGTCGAGGCATAACGCACCGATTTATAGGTGTAGGCTGAGGGCAGCAAGTGGAAATCTGCCAACAGGCATAGAGAGATGCTCCGTGTGGGGAACCTCCTGCTCGTTTCGGTGTGACCTGTTTGACGTTTGGGCTGTTGGGTGAAAGGTTGTCCCGTACGACATCGAGTGAGCGTGCTGTGCAGCTCCACGGGTGGGCGTACGTGACGTGCTCTTTGGGTTTCCATGCAGGTGTATATCGAGTCGATTCGCCGTCCCTCGCGGTGACGAGTACCGCTTGTTCACTGCGTCGTAACGTAGATTAATGAATGAAATGTTATGATTCAATATTGCTGTTATGATATAATTGTATTGTTACATGTGTGCCACCAAATATTGCTCACTAAATTTCAGCTTTATGAACCGTTAACTTGTTGCTAAAAGATGAACTAAGGATGAACGTGTAGGCGTGTCCGTTTGCTGCAACATTGCTATCCTATGTCTTGGCATACCTCATCTAGAGTTTCATGCTTAGGTGAGTCGGTTAAGCCTTGCTGAGCCTTCGTGCTCATGGTTGCTGCTTAAGTGTTTTACAGGTGAGGAGCCACCCACGGACTCGGAGTACGAGTCCACCGGCGAGGGTTACCCTCCGTCGGGGACCACGGCTGAGTGGGAGCCGTACACGCCGCGCTGAGCTGTGGAGTGCAGCTAGTGTGGGTTGCCCTAGGGCTGGGCAACCACTTTTGCTAGATAGGCGGGCGTGAGTTGTATAAAAGAAACTTCCGCTGTGTAATAAAAGACCCTAGTTTGTAGCTGAGAAGTGTACTATTTTGTACATTCAGTTTGTTTTCCCATGTAATATAATGTGTTCTTATGACGTGTGCTGTCGGGTGTCGCATCGCGCGGCACCACCCTCTGCGATCCTGGATGAGCGGATTCCGGTCCGCCACACTTATTTCTCAAGCGGTTGGCTCCTACAGCTCCGCCGTGGCATGCTGCGCACGGATATGAGCTCGGTTGGCCATGGAACTGGCCGGAACTAGGACCTCACCGTCGACCTAGGCCCGATATCGGCTGTTGCTCGAAAAACTTGGATATCAGCGCAAAGACTCGACGGTTTTCGATGGTTTCGGATCCTAGATGGCCGTGGGGACGTGTAGAACATGTGCTCGGCTGGGTTTACGCCGTGCAGGACCGATTGCCGTGAATTTCAGAATGTCTGCTCACTCGTTTTTGTCGAACACCGAGGACTAGACGGGGAAATACTCCCCCTACAGAGCATGGAAGAGGGTAGGGTCTTCACCGTGAGTTCGAGCAGTCCCCGGCGCGTATCTTTGCTGTTGAGCTCCGGTCGCGAGGTCACCTGGATCAACGGCGCGACGAGGAGCCGAGGGGAGCGGCTGGTGCCGTTTTTCGTTTCGGGTGGGAACGAACAGAGCGGAGGAGATGAGGCCGGCTTACGTGGGCTGGGGACACTAACCACGTCGGGCACGCGTGCGCTCGGTCGCCGAGCAGGAGGTGGCGAGGTGAGGAGGTCGGACGCCGGTGCTGCCCGCAGCTGGCGCGCTGCCTCGGCTGAGAGAGGGAAAATCAGTGGAAAACTTCTCTGTTATGTCTACTGACAGGTGGGACCTCCCCCCTAATTCTTTTTCCAAATTTTCTCAATTCAGGGGTGCCAAAATATACTCAGCTACTAACAATTTAATGTGAGACTTAGTCACCAAGTCTTTGTTTGAATTTGAATTCTCAAATTTGAACTGTGTTTGGCTAAATTTGCTGCATGTTTAAACTGAAATTTAAATTCAGTTTTGAATTCTTGCAAATTTAGCTCTTGACAAGATGAACTCCAATGAGGATGAAAATTGGTGGGCTTACTCAGAAAAATGTGCTGAGTTTGAATATGAAGCTAACTTTTGAATTTGAGTGATGAAAGTTGTTGAAATTTGAATTTACATTCAAATTGGCCTCTTTTTCAATTACCTCCAAAAGTGCCTCAAAAAGTGTTGGATTTACATGAAATTTGGCTTGAACCTTCCCAAGACTTTTCAAGTCCTAGGGGTGAGCTCAACCTCTCATGTTCATGTGTAGAAATCCTACTTTGTGAAAGTGTAGACTTTCCCCTCTAATCCCTCTTTTGATGGAGGTTACTTGCTCTTCCCACTTTTTCACCTTCTATCCACAACAAGAACTGTGGTGTTGTGAGGTGAAGAAAAGTTTTTGCAAGTCCCTTTTCTTGGACTTTTACACTGATCCAAAACTCGCATTTACTGAACTTGGCGTAGAGCTTGTGGTCTCGCAATCGTTGAAGAACGATCCGCAAGTGTTCGGCATGTTCAGCTTCTTTCTTGGAGTAAACCAAGATATCGTCGATGAACACTACCACGAAATTGTCCAGCTTCGGCATGAACACCGAGTTCATTAGATACATGAAATGAGCTGGAGCGTTTGTGAGACCAAAGGACATGACGAGATATTCATATAATCTGTATCTCATCGAGAAGGCCGTCTTCGGGATATC
Organism: Neostapfia colusana; assembly: GCA_030760725.1. NCBI lineage: Eukaryota > Viridiplantae > Streptophyta > Magnoliopsida > Poales > Poaceae > Neostapfia > Neostapfia colusana. The sequence goes on along the minus strand of JASWHV010000009.1, from coordinate 31,075,448 downwards.
CTCCGCCCGGATCTTTATCTGGTGAAATCCAGAGCGAAGGTCCATCTTGGAGAACACACTGGCACCCACAAGTTGATCAAACAATATGTCGATGCAGGGCAGTGGGTATTTATTCTTGATGGTGACGGTGTTGAGCGGCCGGTAATCCACACACAGCCTCAAGGTTTCATCCTTTTTCGTTACAAACAGCACCGAGCATCCCCAAGGCGAGGAACTCGGCCTAATGAAACCCTTCCTCAACAGATCATTGAGCTGTTCCTTCAGTTCAGCCAGCTCATTGGGAGCCATTTTGTATGGCCTCCGTGATATGGGCGTAGTCCCGGGTGCAAGCTCAATCTTGAACTCGACATCCCTCTCAGGTGGCATACCCGGAAGATCATCCAGGAACACGTCGGGGTACTCCCGGACTACGGGGATATCTTCTAACTTGAGAGCTTCAGCATTATTAATTGCTGAAATTTCCCGGACTGGTGTGTCTAACACCATGGAATGTGGACGGTGAAATGGAGAGTTTAAATGAACCGTCCGTGTCCGAGTCTCCAGGACAGCGCCATGGTATTGTAGCCATGACATCCCTAAGATTGCATCAATCTTTTGCCCCATAAGGATTATCAAGGTAGTGGGATATAGTTTCCCACCTAAGCACAGAGGTGCTTTTGGAATCATCATATTAGCTGAGATCTTCCCTCCCAGTGAGCAGATCATATAAGTGCAGTCGGTTGGGAATACTTGCATTTGATGCTTAGCCACATAGGATGCACTTATAAAGCTGTGGGTTGCACCAGAATCAAACAGTATGATGATAGCTTGATTGTTGAGAGTAAACGTACCCGCCAGCACGTTGTCTCCCTCCGGGGCGTCCTCATTGTCGAGGTTGCGGACGCCCCCAGTCCGCTGACCAACCTTCTTCACCGGAGGTCGGCCTCGAGCACTGCCCTGGAACTGGGCTTGCCCGCTGCTCTGCTGCCCCTGGGGACAGTCCTTTGCGAAGTGGCCCGCCTGGCCACACGTGAAGCAGGTGAAACGGGGCGGTCCCCCGCTGATCGGTGGACGGAAACCCGGGGCGCGTTGTGGCGGTGGAAACGCCCGGGGTACCGTCTGCTGCTGCTTCTGTCTTGGTGGTGGCATCGGCAGACAGAATGGAGGTGACTGAAACGAACGTCCCCCGAACCGCTGAGGTCGTGCCGGTGGATGCCACTGCTGTCCGGATGGTGTCCGATACACCATACGGTACTTCTGAGGAGCGCCACCACCACTGCTGGGCGGAGCGCTGCGCTTCCTCTGCTCAGCTGCCAACTCCCGCTGAGCGTATTCTTGCATAATCGCGGCATTGACTAGGTCATTGAAGGTGCCACGATTCCACTGAACGAGATGTGTCTTCATCTCGGGGTGTAACCCCCGATAGAAGTGTTCCCGCTTCTTCTCATCAGTGGAGATATAGTCTGACGCGTATTGGGCGAGATGGTTGAAGGCACGGGAGTAGTCATGGGCACTCCTCCCGCCCTGCTTCAGTTCCAAGAATTCTTGGAACTTCCTCTTCATGATCCCGGGAGGGATATGATAGGCGCGGAACGCCTCCCGGAACTCTTCCCATTCCACGGCATGGCCAGCGGGACGTGAGGATACATAATTCGCCCACCACGCTCCAGCGGCACCGTGAAGTTTCTGCGCTGCGAACAGGGTCTTCTGCCGCTCCGTACATTGGAGCAGCCCGAACTTGGACTCGATGGTCCGCAGCCAGTTGTCAGCCTCCAGTGGTTCTTCCGCTTCGGTGAACACTGGGGGGTGCATACTCATGAAATCCGAGTACGACACTTCCCGGGGCTCACAAGGCCCTCTATCCTGACGTCCCCCCGTCTGGGACGTATTCTGCACGATCGTGCGGAGAAGGTCGGTCTGCTTCTCATGACCTCCCACCAGTACCGCTATCACATCCGCTAGAGTAAGCGGAGGCGGCGGTGGTGGCTGCTGCTGCGGGGTGCTGTCGTAGGCCGGTGGCTAGGAGTCATCACCTACCTGTTGGCTAGAGCCACCAACCTCGTGTGTGGTCCTAGTACGAACCATCTGCAGCCATACGACAATAAACATCAGTCCCGCAACATATTGCATGCAGTTAAACAAAATAGGCGTAAACCATAATGACAGTAAACATGCGATACATCTCGTATGTAGATAATGTAATAACTTTGCACAAGCTACACCATTACCAGACCAAATACAAGCTAGTTACATCCAACTTGATGAACCTCCTCTTTGGAAGCTCACCAAAACTAGATTTGGTCACTACGAGACATTACTATCACGTTGTCATCACGTAACCACCCTTTTATCTTCAATACGACACAAACATGGTCTCTAGTAAAAGAAACCTGAGTGATACCTATACTCAAATCTTTTACTAGTTGAAGATAACCCCTCATGAGTATGTTCTACCCCATTGGGAGTACTCAAACCCCCTCTAGGGTACCAAAATCTCTCACATGAGTTCAACTGTCATTTCTCTGCAAGAATGACCAGTTTTTACACATTCCAGATTTTAACCTGGTTCTGGGCATTTTCATGACTCCAGTCGAATACCAAAGTTAAAGTTAACTCCAGTATGTTTCCAACGAGTACTTATTTTCCCTCAGCTAAGCTCTGGTTAAAAAGTTATGGTAATTCAAAGTCCACAGGATTTCTGGAAGAATTTCAACAGCACCTCCTTTAGAAGTTGCTGTTTTCCATTCGAGTTTCCACTGAAATCTGTGCTGAAATTTCAGAAACTTTTAATTGCAAAGATGTCACACATCTTCTACTATTTCTAAGGATGTATCATATGAAAATTTTTTGATTTTTCTACTAGGAGTTATGTTTGAAAAACAGAGCAGTCCAGACAATGTTTTAACTCTGCTCTGATTCTGGACAGCTTACATTTCTCTGGGATCTAAGCCATCTTAAGGTGGGTTTCAGCTCTGGAAGTCTACAACAAGGTTGTACAGTACTGAAATACCTTCCCAGAACTATATGCCACACCTCCCTCGGCTAAAAGACCTGTAAGTTGTGCTCTGTTGAAGTTCAGCAACCTTGCTGCCCAAAACAGAGCACTCTGTTTTTCATCCCTTTGGCTATCCTGCTCCACTATCCCATTCTTATACCCAACCAGGGTCCTAAATGTTGAACCTAGAGATTTTTAATTCCTTGTTATCATTATTTTGCATGCATATGCCTATGATATCTTGGTACTACGTTCCTCACAAAAGAAAATCCTAACCGGATTATACCGGCATATACGTCTCAAGTGTGGCACTAAACGGTCCCTCGTACACGTTTACTACACGGATACTTACGTGGTTAGTACCTGCAGAAGACCACACAATAATGGTGCACTCAATGGTTGGTTTCATTTCAGGCAGGACCATATTTAAAAGTAAATACAAACGCTCGTATCATTGCCATACGGCCGTCCTTGAGTTAGGTCACGTCTCAATGTACGTGATTGTGTTTCAACACCACACGACGGGGAACCCGAGTATGTCATGAACGGGTCGTCACGGTTGGGAATGTTATCAACCCAACAGATACCACCTACTGCCCTGCAGGGCACGCCGATGGCAAGCGCTGCGTATGTCCTCCTGGGCTATTTCCAGACGAACACACTCTCGCATTACTGACCACGCGATGGGGTCTCCACTTACTTGCCTAATGCACGCTAGGGATCAGCGTTTCATATGAACTCAGAAACATGAAGAGTCCAAGAGTCTCATATTGATGTCTCACAGCAAGCTGTGAGACCTATCCCTGAACCACGTTCCTCGTCAGGGGGAGCTAACCGAAATTGAACCGCTTTCGGCGGTGTTCCTTACCATTCTTACCAGAGTGTAGGTGCGTCGTTACATAATGAAAATTCAGAATTATATAACACATAGGTTAGTCTTTGCCACTTTAAGTAACTATGCTAATATAGTCCTTACTTGGGCAACTACCGAATCCTCACCGTAACCTAAGTTTTCCCGTAATACAGTACTTAAGTACTGTGCTATCCCCAATGCAGCTCTGATACCAGGCTGTGGCGGACCAGGATCCGCCCATCCAGGATCACAGAGGGTGGTGCCGCGCGATGCGAAACTCGACAGCACACGTCATAAGAACACAATATATTACATGGGAAAACAACTGAACTGTACAAAGAGGTACAATACTCAGTTACAAACTATTGTCTTTATTACACAGCGGAAGTCTACTTTTCTACACTCACGCCGCCTATCTAGCAAAAGTCGGTTGCCCAGCCCTAGGGCAACCCACACTAGCTGCACGTCTCAGCTCAGCGCGGCGTGTACGGCTCCCACTCAGCCGTGGTCCCCGACGGAGGGTAACCCTCGCCGGTGGACTCGTACTCCGAGTCCGTCAGGGGCTCCTCACCTGAAAAACACATAAGAAGCAATCGTGAGCACGATGGCTCAACAAAACTTAACCGACTCACCTAAGCATGGAACTCTATATGAGGGATACAATGAACATAGGAGATTAATAATGCAGCAAATGGACACGCCTACAAGTTCATCCTTAGTTCATCTTTTAGCAACAAGTTAACAGTTCATGAATCTGAAATTTAGTAAGCAATATTTGGTGGCACACATGTAGCCATACAATTATATCATATCAGCAATATTGATTCATAGCATTCCATAAATTATCTATGTTACGACGCAGTGAACAAGCAGTACTCGTCACCGCGAGGGACGGCGAATCGACTCGATATACACCTGCAGGGAAACCCAAAGAGCACGTCACGTACGCCCACCCGTGGAGCTGCACAGCACGCTCACTCGATGTCGTACGGGACAACCTTTCACCCAACAGCCCAAACGTCGAACCGGTCGCACCGAAACGAGCAGGAGATTCCCCACACAGAGCATCTCTCTATGCCCGTTGGCAGATTTCCACCTTGCTGCCCTCAACCTACACCTATAAATCGGTCTGCTAGTCCTCGATGCCCGGAGGTTTAGGCTACATCGGTTTATCGGGGCCCATAAATCCGATATGCCTTCGGTACGTTCAATACTTGTTCAGCAGGGCCGCACACGGATCGGTCCTCAATCGACAAGGACAGGGCCGCGCACACAAGACTTCCTCTTGCTGCGCCCTAACCCCTGCCTAGTCTCATTTTCCTTACTAAAGTGATCTCACATCACTCAACGAACCCGTGTGTCCCAAGCCTATCTCGCGAGTAGATTCCAACTACTCGACTTATACCGAAGTCCTATGACTCATTAAGCATAGCCTGTCTACTCGAGGTCTTAGACACTACCCTCACTCTTTTAGGAACCTTTGGTTATGCAAGTGGGGTTTCATTCATCCTATACGTAATGCACATACATACTTCACCCTACGTATGTAAACAAAGTAAAAACTTTATAAAAGAGTTAATGCAAACCCTGGCTTGCCTTGTTGCTGCTGGTCAGGAGTTAGTTGTTCCTCTGGAAGCAGGAAGTCAAGAACCTCCGGAGCTTCCTCGCCTTCAGCGACTACACGTCATTGAAATACTACATGTTAATGAATATGCATACAGGTTTATTGTAATGCTGCTGCTATTAGTTCTAATAACCAGTTTCTAACAACTGGAACTCTGTTCAAGAATTTAAAATAGAACTGGGGTTTAGTGGTTTGGGTTTGGGCCTAAGTACATGGTTAAGTGCTAAGTGGTTATCCCCCTTTTCCATATTAATCCCTCAAGTGGTTAAACAGGACAGGGGCGATCCAGAGCTCCAATGGAGCTGACAATTTTTGTGTGAGTTCCTTGTCACAAGAAAACCCTCTGGACCAAACATTAGAACTTTTCATTGAGTGGTTTGCTCAGAATAATTCTCTTAGCAAATAAGCAAAGAAGAATTAATTCTGAGGTAACACCCCTGTTCGTGCCTAACTTAGTGAACTAAAATTTCAATTATAGCTCATAGAGTTTGTATGAATTTTCCTAGCATTTTTGGAGCTAGGATTTGTCCAGAACTGAATTTCCAAGTTTTGGAAATTCTCTGAAAATGTTTCTGTATTCAAATGAGCACAGCACCTTCAAATTTGAATTGTTCTGATCAAATCAACTCCAAATGGTCTGAAACATTTACAGGGGTTCACTAAAATCGTAAAGAACATTCTGGCAAAATTTGGGAATTTTTGGATGAACCAAACTCCCTCTAAAATTCTCTTGCTGAAAAGCTTTAAAGAATTTTCCAGAATTAAATATTAGGTTTCATACAAATTGGGTTGCATATTTGGACAGAGATAGGAAATATGAATCCAACCCAATTTGAATCACCAAATTTGGAGCTTCCTAGCAAAAGTTGTGGGGTTCTAAAGTTTGAACTAAATCCGAAATCCTAAATAAACTGGGGAAAAATTTAAACTCTGACTGTGGGCCCGGCCCACATGTGTCACCGCTGGAGCTGAGCCACACGGGGCTACAGACCCATTCCAGCGCAGTCACACTTGATCCCGGGGGCCGCAGTAGATCTGGGTTTTAAACTTCCCGTCGCTGACACGTGGGGCCCGCGGGTCGTCTTCCTCCTCGCGTTCCCGCGCCCACGCGCCGCCGGGCTCGCCGGAGACACACTGATACTTGCCGCCCGGCCGACTCTCGAGCTCTCCCTCGCCGGCAGGGCCTAGTTTCGTGCGCTGAACACGATGGCACCGACTGCTCCGGCCGGCGGTGGCCGTAACCTAGCCGGCGACGGTGCAGCGGCTCGGACTCACTTCGGTTATGCCACCCGGCCAACTCAGCCCGCCAAAACCTCGGTGGAAGGGTTCTACAGCACCAGGGAATCTCAGAGAAGGTCGACAAGGACATGTCAGGGCTCGGGAAGAGCTCTAACCTAGCCGTCATTATGAGCCCGACCCTTCCCGCCATAACCGCGGTTGGGAAACCAGGAAATACGCCGGCTACAGACAAAATTAAGCTAGGGTTGCGAAGCAAACTTGTGCGCCGTCCAGTCTAGCTCCTGTGAGTGCAGTTTGATAAACTCTAAGCAAGTATATGTTGGGAATTTGTGGTTTTCTTACCCGAAGGTAGTTCTGCACCGGCTGGAAGTGCTTTGCGAAATTCGCCGGCGATGATCGGTCACTGGTTCTAGGCTTTGGGGTCAAGCATCATGGAGCCTAGGCGCGTCCAAAACCACTCCTTCTTGGTCGTGACAAGTCCTCTGCCGAGCTGCCCCGGGAGCACCTTTGCTCGGTTCTTCCCAGCCGCCGCGAAGAACACCGTTCTCTTGGCTTAGCTCGACTGGAACTGGTGCGGGGAGGGCGTGGGAGGTCTGGGGGTGCTGGTTTGCTGAGTTGCCGACGTTGGTACGCGAGATACGGTCGCTCCCGACTGACTGGATCACAGCGGCGGCTCCTCGGCGTTCTGTCATGCGAGAGGGCGGTGGCTGGGGATCGGCTCGTTGTTGTGGCGAGCTGGTGCACGGCTGGGAGTTACTGCGCCCCCACGAGGAGCTCGCGAGCACGCGAGGGGAGAGCAGGAGGTGGCGCTCGGCGTTTCTCGGGGTGTCACGGTGGAGCCTCGGCTCTGTTCCGAGTGCAACACTGAGCCCCTAAGGCTATTGATCCTTGTGCATTCTTAACCTCCCCAATGACATGTGGGACCCACTTGTCAGTGCTCCCCCACCCCTCAAAAGATCTCCAAAACTTGGCAAGGGATGAATTCAAATGTTTGGAATTTCAAACTGACCTACATTTGTATGGTTGGGCAAATTTCCCCCAAATTCAAATGTATATTTGAATTCTTTGCACATTTGGATCCTTTTTGGAAAAATGGGTAGCAAACCTTTTCAAAAATTATTGAAACTTTGCCTCCCCACTGATTTAGACCTAAGGAATCCAAATATGCACTTTGATCCTTGTGTTAGGTTCTGCAACCATGAATTTGAATGCAACAGTTTTGAATCACCCTCTCATGTGTTATCATATGTGTAGAAAGTTTGAACTAATACCCTCTTGATGGAGGTTACTTGCTCTTCACAATTCTTCACAAGATATTCACCACAAAACTGTGGTGTTGTGGGGTGATGAAAAGTTTTTGCAAGTCCCTTTTCTTGGGCTTTTACATCCCTCCCCCCTTAAAAGAATCTCGTCCCGAGATTACAAAAGAAGAGATAGCGATGTAATAGGCACTTACCCGTGCTGAGACGCCATGAACTCCGGGTAATTTGAGCGAAGGAATTCCTCGCTCTCCCACGTCGCTTCTTCGGCGGTGTGGTTGCTCCAGAGTATTTTGTAGAACCACAACGTTCTGCTACGCGTGGTTCTGGCTTTCTCATCAAGGATTTCCACCGGATACTCATCATATGTTAGATCCGATTTCAGCTCGCCAATGTCTTCGGTAGTAACAACAGCGGTATGTTTCAGACACTTTCTCAGCTGAGAGACATGGAAAATGTCATGGACACCAGCAAGAGGTGCCGGTAGCTCCAGTCTATACGCCGCTGGTCCACACTTCTCGGTGATAGCATAGGGTCCAATGAAACGGGGAGCGAGCTTCCCCTTTACACCGAACCAGTGCACGCCTTTCATCGGAGACACGCGGAGGTACACGTGTTCACCGATGTCAAAGTGCAACGGTCTACGCCTCTTATCAGCGTAGCTCTTCTGTCAGGATTGAGCGGCCATCAAGTTATCTTGAATTGCACGAACGCGCTCTTCGGCGTCGTTCACCACATCAACCCCGAATGCGACCCTTTCACCAGACTCGCACCAATTTAATGGGGTGCGGCATTTGCGACCGTAGAGAGCTTCGTAGGGTGCCATCTTGATACTCGCCTGATAGCCGTTGTTGTACGAGAATTCCACCAACGGTAGGTGATCATCCCAGTTCCTACCGTGGTGGATGGCACATGCTCTCAACATGTCTTCTAATACTTGGTTCACCCTCTCCGTTTGCCCATCTGTCTGAGGGTGATAGGCGGAGCTCCTGATCAACTTAGTACCCAATGGAGCATGTAGCTGCTCCCAAAAGCGAGATACAAATAATGCACCTCGATCTGAGACGATGGTCTTGGGTACCCTGTACAAACACAGAATCTTTGCTATGTATAGCTCCGCATATTTGCCGGCATTGTAACGTGTATTCACCGGAATGAAGTGAGCCGTCTTGGTCAACCGATCAACGATTACCCAAATGGAACCATGTTTGTTGGCAGTTAGGGGCAATCCCACAATGAAATCCATGCTCACATCTTCCCATTTCCATGCCGGGATCTTCAGTGGTTGCAACAGCTCTGATTTCTTCATGTGATCAGCTTTCACTCGTCGGCACATATCGCACTCGGATACGTACTTCGCGACCTCCCGCTTCATCCGTGTCCACCAAAATTTCTTTTTCAAATCTTGGTACATCTTGTTGCTGCCCGGATGAATGGAGTACTTAGACAAGTGAGCTTCATCGAGGATTTTCTTCCTCAGTTCCATATCCCGGGGTACGACTATGCGATCATTGAACCACAGCGTCCCCTCATCATCTTTCCTGAAACATTTGATCTCTCCATTGTCTATCCGTCTCCGGAGATGTGCCATGCCTTTATCATCTTTTTGAGCTGCAATGATGTCCTCCCTAATAGTAGGGATGAGGGCAAGGTTGTAAAGCGATCCATAAGGAACCAAGTATAAACTCGGCTCTTCCTCCTCCACCGGTGTAATGGTGACGTGATGGAAATGTGACTTCCGACTTTGTGCGTCGGCAACCACATTCGCCTTTCTGAGGTGGTAATGGATCTCAATCTCATAATCTTTGATCAGTTCTAACCACCTCCTTTGCCTCATATTCAGCTCCTTCTGGGTCAAAATATAATTCAAGCTCTTGTGGTCGGTGTAGAGGTGCACCAGATTCCCCAGGAGATAGTGCCTCCACATTTTTAGCGCCAAAACCACTGCAGCAAGCTCAAGATCATGAGTGGGATAATTCTGCTCATGGTTCCGAAGTTGGCGTGAGTCATATGCGACCACACATCCTTCCTACATCAACACGCAGCCGAGCCCAATATTGGACCCGTCACAATACACGTCGAAGGGCTTTGTTGTATCTGGCTGAGCTAACACCGGGGCTGTGGTGAGATGCTTCACCAATGCTTGGAACGCTCCTTCACACGCCGTGTTCCAAACATATTTTGTACCTTTCTTCAGCAATTCTGTCATCGGCTTAGCGAGCTTGGAGAAGCTTGGAATGAATCTCCGATAGTATCCCGCTAACCCGAGGAAGCTTCTTACTTCATGAACTGAAGTGGGAGCTTTCCATTAAAGCACTTGCTCTATTTTGCTTTGGTCAACCACAATGCCTTCAGCCGAGATGATATGTCCCAAGAATGGCACTTGGCTGATCCAAAACTCGCATTTACTGAACTTGGTGTAGAGCTTGTGGTCTCGCAATCGTTGAAGAACGATACGCAAGTGTTCGGCATGTTCGGCTTCTTTCTTGGAGTAAACCAAGATATCGTCGATGAACACTACCACGAACTTGTCCAGCTCCGGCATGAACAACGAGTTCATTAGATACATGAAATGAGCTGGAGCGTTTGTGAGACCAAAGGACATGACGAGATATTCATATAATCCGTATCTCGTCGAGAAGGCCGTCTTCGGGATATCCTCCGCCCGGATCTTTATCTGGTGATATCCAGAGCGAAGGTCCATCTTGGAGAACACACTGGCACCCACAAGTTGATCAAACAATATGTCGATGAGGGGCAGTGGGTATTTATTCTTGATGGTGACGGCGTTGAGCGGCCGGTAAATCCACACACAGCCTCAAGGTTTCATCCTTTTTCTTTACAAACAGCGCCGAGCATCCCCTAGGCGAGGAACTCGGCCTAATGAAACCCTTCCTCAACAGATCATTGAGCTGTTCCTTCAGTTCAGCCAGCTCATTGGGAGCCATTTTGTATGGCCTCCGTGATATGGGCGTAGTCCCGGGTGCAAATTCAATCTTGAACTCGACATCCCGCTCAGGTGGCATACCCGGAAGATCATCCGGGAACACGTCGGGGTACTCCCGGACTACGGGGATGTCTTCTAACTTGAGAGCTTCAGCATTATTAATTGCTTAAATTTCCCGGACTGGCGTGTCTAACACCATGGAATGTGGACGGTGAAATGGAGAGTTTAAATGAACTGTCCGTGTCCGAGTCTCCAGGACAGCGCCATGGTATTGTAGCCATGACATCCCTAAGATTGCATCAATCTTTTGCCCCATAAGGATTATCAAGGTAGTGGGATATAGTTTCCCACCTAAGCACAGAGGTGCTTTTGGAATCATCATATTAGCTGACATCTTCCCTCCCGTTGAGCAGATCATATAAGTTCAGTCGGTTGGGAGACTTGCATTTGATGCTTAGCCACATAGGATGCACTTATAAAGCTGTGGGTTGCACCAGAATCAAACAGTATGATGATAGCTTGATTGTTGAGAGTAAACGTACCCGCCAGCACGTTGTCTCCCTCCGGGGCGTCCTCATTGTCGAGGTTGAGGACGCCCCCAGTCCGCTGACCAACCTTCTTCACCGGAGGTCGGCCTCGAGCACCGCCCTGGAACTGGGCTTGCCTGCTGCTCTGCTGCCCCTGGGGACAGTCCTTCGCGAAGTGGCCCGCCTGGCCACACATGAAGCAGGTGAAACGGGGCGGTCCCCCGCTGATCGGTGGACGGAAACCCGAGGCACGTTGTGGCGGTGGAAACGCCCGGGGTACCGTCTGCTGCTGCTGCTGTCTTGGTGGTGGCATCGGCGGACGGAACGGAGGTGACTGAAACGAACGTCCCCCGAACCGCCAAGGTCGCGCCGGTGGATGCCACTGCTGCCCGGATGGTGTCCGATACACCATACGGTACTTCTGAGGAGCGCCACCACCACTGCTGGGCGGAGCGCAGCGCTTCCTCTGCTCAGCTGCCAACTCCCGCTGAGCGTCTTCTTGCATAATCGCGGCATTGACTAGGTCATTGAAGGTGCCGCGATTCCACTGAACGAGGTGTGTCTTCATCTCGGGGTGTAACCCCCGATAGAAGTGTTCCCGCTTCTTCTCCTCAGTGGAGATATAGTCTGACGCGTATTGCGCCAGATGGTTGATGGCACGGGAGTAGTCACGGGCACTCCTCCCGCCCTGCTTCAGTTCCAAGAATTCTTGGAACTTCCTCTTCATGATCCCGGGAGGGATATGATAGGCGCGGAACGCCTCCCGGAACTCTTCCCATTCCACAACATGGCCAGCGGGACGTGAGGCGACATAATTCACCCACCACGCTCCAGCGGCACCGTGAAGTTGCTGCGCTGGGAACAGGGTCTTCTGCCGCTCCGTACATTGGAGCAGCCCGAACTTGGACTCGATGGTCTGCAGCCAGTTGTCAGCCTCCAGTGGTTCTTCCGCTTCGGTGAACACTGGAGGGTGTGTACTCATGAAATCCGAGTACGACAGTTCCCGGGGCTCACAAGGCCCTCTATCCTGACGTCCCCCCGCCTGGGACGTATTCTGCACGATCGTGCGGAGAAGGCCGGTGGCTGGGAGTCATCACCTCCCTGTTGGCTAGAGCCACCAACCTCGTGCGTGGTCCTAGTACGAACCATCTGCAACCATACGACAATAAACATCAGTCCCGCAACATATTGCATGCAGTTAAACAAAATAGGCGTAAACCATAATGACAGTAAACATGCGATACATCTCGTATGTAGATAATGTAATAACTTTGCACAAGCTACACCATTACCAGACCAAATACAAGCTAGTTACATCCAACTTGATGAACCTCCTCTTTGGAAGCTCACCAAAACTAGATTTGGTCACTACGAGACATTACTATCACGTTGTCATCACGTAAACCACCCTTTTATCTTCAATGCGACACAAACATGGTCTCTAGTAAAAGAAACCTGAGTGATACCTATACTCAAATCTTTTACTAGTTGAAGATAACCTCTCATGAGTATGTTCTACCCCATTGGGAGTACTCAAACCCCCTCTAGGGTACCAAAATCTCTCACATGAGTTCAACTGCCATTTCTCTGCCAGAATGACCAGTTTCTACACATTCCAGATTTTAACCTGGTTCTGGGCATTTTCATGACACAAGTTGAATACCAAAGTTAAATTTAACTTCAGTATCTTTCCAACGAGTACTTATTTGCCCTTAGCTCAGCTCTGGTTAAAAAGTTATGGTAATTCAAAGTCCACAGAATTTCTGGAAGAATTTCAACAGCACCTCCTTTAGAAGTTGCTTTTTTCCATTCGAGTTTCCACTGAAATCTGTGCTGAAATTTCAGAAACTTTGAATTGCAAAGATGTCACACATCTTCTACTCTTTCTAAGTATGTATCATATGAAAATTTTTTGATTTTTCTACTAGGAGTTATGTTTGAAAAACAGAACAGTCCAGAGAATGTTTTAACTCTGCTCTGATTCTGGATAGCTTACATTTCTCTGGGATCTAAGCCATCTTAAGGTGGGTTTCAGCTCTGGATGTCTACAACAAGGTTGTACAGTACTGAAATACCTTCCCAGAACTATATGCCACACCTCCCTCGGCTAGAAGACCTGTAAGTTGTGCTCTGTTGAAGTTCAGCAACCTTGCTGCCCAAAACAGAGCACTCTGTTTTTCATCCCTTTGGCTATCCTGCTCCACTATCCCATTCTTATACCCAACCAGGGTACTAAATGTTGAACCTAGAGATTTTTAATTCCTTGTTATCATTATTTTGCATGCATATGCCTATGATATCTGACACGACCCCAAAGGTCCTGTCGAGCCAGGATCACGCTGAGGGGTGCTGCGTTGCACAGCACCGGATAACACACGTCAAAGGTACAAAGCAGAAGCGAAATTTTATTACATAAACAAGTTTATGAACATGTTTACATCAAAATAAGTTCAGTACACACTCACGGGCGTAGACTAAGCATCAAGTGCACGTTCAGCTCTTGAACGTGTCCTTGCTAGCACACACGCACATAAACTCTGCGGCGTGCACGACTCCCACTCGATGGGGTTCCCCTCCTGGGGTTCCGTCTCCTCTTCGGGAGTCCCTTCCTCATAGAACCCTGCAAAAGCTTCAAACACAAGCAGTGAGCACGAAGGCTCAGCAAATCTGACCTGTCTCACCTAAACATGGAACTTCTACATGAGGGGTGATAGGTACATGGGGAAAAATCATTTGCAAAGGACTCGCCTAATTAGTGGAACCTTACTTTCAAGTTTTAGCAGCAGGTTGTGGAGAACCTTACGCTAAGGCACATGAGAGAGCCGCAATCAAACAAGAAACGCATTTCTCTCATGTACTTTGCCCAAAAGAAATGAACTTTAATTAGCTCTAAACAACAACAAACCATTAACAAGCAAAGTCCATCTTTCAACCAGCAGCATTTTAACATGTAACTAGCCTATTCTTTCTACGTCACGGTACAGTGAACAAGTGGTACTCACTGACCGCGAGGGACGGTGATTATAATCGATTTACACCTGCAGGGTTACCCGAACAATCCGTCACATACGCCCGTACTCGATGTTGCCTACAACAACCATCACGGACGCCGTACGCAACCACCTTTCACCCGTCAGCCAAATATTGAACCGGTCCCATCGTCCCGAGCAAGAGGTCTCTGCACGTGCATCTCTGTGCCGCCAGCCGATTTACACCTCGAGCTCTCAACCTACCCTCTGAACGACGGGCAATGCCTCAATACCCAGCTACCCGAGTTACATCAGTTTCCCGGTTCCCATATAGCCGGTAGGTCTTCGGTACTGTTCTAGCTTGTTCAACAGGCCCGCACACAGCTCGGTCCTCAATCGACACAAGCGGAGCTATAGCACACAGGCCCCAAAGTCCTGCTGCCCTTACTCTCCGCTCAGTCTCATTTCCTTTTGCCATGTGTATCATGTGCTATCTCTACCCGAGCGATGTGCCTCTAGCCTATTATCGCGAGTAGTTCCAACTACTCGACTTGTACCGAATCCTACTCTATCTTAGCGATGCCGTGGCTAACGGGGTTTGCAATCCTAAACCCAACCCGTGGTTTTCTTGGCTATGCAGTTGGATTTCCAAACAAGACTCTAATGCAAAGAATAAAGTATTCAAGTATGTGCTCGAAACAATAAAAATTTGTAAAAAGGTTAATGCAAACCGGAGCTTGCCTTGCTGCTCTTGGTCGTAGGCTAGCTGCTCCTCCGGAGTTACAAAGTCTAGGACTTCGGGTTCCTCCTCGACCTTAGCGACTACATGATAGAAGGAATACATGTATCAATTTAAATGCATTTGTATTAAGTTTGAAGTTGTGAAGTCTAAAGTCCTTGCTAGACAGACCCAATGACTGTGAAACTTTTACTGGGGCTTGGTTACAACCTAAACAGAGATTTGGTCAAGTTTTAGTTGCAGTAAAGCTCATTTGAGCCCTCCACAATTAATTATGTCCTTGACCTTAATTGGAACTCTTAGGGTGTTCTAGGGATTTCATGAAACAAACTATGACTTTCTGAAAACTAGATTTTCAGAGGGTTCTAATGGAGTTGGTCTCACTTAATTTGGAAGTTCCTAACTAAAGATATGAGCTAAACAATTTCAGAGAAAATTCTGAAAATGTTTCTGAACATTTTCCATTTTCTCTAGAACAGTTTCACTAATCACACCATTAGGTGGATTAATTGAGCTCCAATGGGTCTGTAATTTTTAGGGTAGTTCAGGGATATTTTGGTGAACATCCCAGCAAAATTTCAGGATTTTCCACCACAGGATTCTCCAGTTAAAATTCCAAACAGTTTAAATTTTCAGGATTTAATTCTGGAGAATTAAGGAATTTCATGAAGTGAAACTTGATTTGCTGGAACGTACTCAGAGAGATGAATCCAACAAAATTTGGTTCACTCAATTTGGAGCTTTCTAGCCAAAGTTATGAGGATTTGAAGTTTGGAAGAATTCTGAAAATCGGGGAAAAGTTTAAACTCTCGCGTGGGCCCAGGGGACACGCGTCGCACGCCGAGGTGACAGCACACCGCGGCCCACAAGGATTTTTGCGCGCCAGCACACACGATCCCGGCCGCAGCCGGATCCCGATTCAAAATATGTCCCGCTGACAGCTGGGGTCCACCCCTTCGTCAACCTCCCAACGCCCGCGCTCTGCCAGTGAGGGACCTTGCCGGAGAGCTCGCCGCCGGCTTCTGTACAGCTCCAAAATTCACGATTCTGGCCGCCCCTGTCTACTACTCGGGGAACAGGATTCTAGGGTCAGCTGCTCATGACAATGGCCGGAGCATGGTCGGCGACGAGCCGCCACCTCGGAAAGACTTCGGCCACGTCGGCTGACTTCCCTAGCACCCCAACTACTGGAGGAACCAGTCGGGAAGCATCAGTGGACCTCAGAGAAGGTCGACATGAGCTTGAGACAGCTCGGGGAAGGCCCGAAATAGGTCCTCACCATGCGCCCGATGCCGCCCGTTCATTCCGCCATTGGTAGACCTCGAATTACGCAAGGTACAGAGGTTCTCCGGCCAAGAGTTGTGAAGGCAACTTGTGCGTTACCGTGTCTAGCTTGTGTGAGAGCGGATCGAGGCCCTCTAGTCCTTTCTAGAGCACGAATTTGACAGAACCGCACCCGAAGGTCGTTCTGCACACAGAAAGGGGAAAAATGGAAATTCGCCGCCGGTGAGAAACCACTCGAGCTGTGGCTCGGGGGTGAGCAGCACCGGTCACCAGCGCGTCCAAGGGTGCCTTGGCTCGGGCGTGACAACGCCCTGGTTGGGCTGTCCACGGGAGCCCGAGGTGCGGCGGTTCTAAGTCGCCGAATTGATCTTGCGGCACAGCCGATATCAATCGGTTTCAATCGAATTCTAGCAGCGGGGGAGACGGAGGAAGGTCTCTAGTACCTTGCTGGGGCTCTGGAGGGAACGGAGGGAGCTGTGATCGGCGTTCTCCGATCGATTCCGAGCTGCGGAAAACTTCAGCCGACGCTGAGTTCTTGCGGGGAAGAACGGCGATGCCTCGTCCGAGGAGGGGGACAGGCGCCTTGAGAAGGCTCTGCACCGCCTCACGCCCGCGCGTTGGCAAGCAGCTGCTGGCACGGCGGCTCCCCTCGGTGGCGATCGCAGCTGCGGCTCGGCGACCCGAGTGAGAAAAGTCTCAGTCGGTTTGATCTGAGCAGTGGCTGACATGTGGGTCCCACATCCAGTTTTAACCTCTGAAATTTACTCCTAATCACTGTTGTAAACAGTGAACCCCATAGTACCCCTGGTAATTCAAATTATTCACCCATGAACCATTTGAATTGATCAAAGTTCAAATTGGGTTTTGTTTGAGTGAATTTCAGCACAAGTGCAGTTTTGAATTCAAATGAAGTTTGAATTTGTCCCACTTAGCTCATGTCAAGATCAACTCCAAATGGAGTGAAAATTGGTGTGTCGGCTCACAAAAATGTGCTGAGTAAGAATATGCCTCCCACTTTTAAATTCATGGGATAAAAACAGTTTGAATTTGAATATGGTTTCAAACTGCCCTCTTCCTAACTATACCCAAAATGACCTCAGAAAGGTTTTGAATTTGGGTGAAACTTGGCATGGACATCCTTAACAATGTATAGGAGTTTTCATATGTCCAGCCCCCTTATATCACATGTGTGAAATACCACTTTGGCAATGTGTAAGTTTGTTCCCTAATGAGCATGTTGATAATTGTTACTTTCTCTTCATTTGTGTTCATCATCCTTCCTCAAATGAGGTGTGTGGTGTGGTGATGAACACTGCAAATGTGTGTCAAAAACTGAGGCCCTTACAGTATCTCGGTACTATGTTCCTCACAAAAGAAAATCCTAACCAGATTATACCGGCATATACGTCTCAAGTGTGGCACTAAACGGTCTCTCGCAACGTTTACTACACGGATACTTACGTGGTTAGTACCTGCAGAAGACCACACAATAATGGTGCACTCAATGGTTGGTTTCATTTCAGGCAGGACCATATTTAAAAGTAAATACAAACGCACGTATCATTGCCATACGGCCGTCCTTGAGTTAGGTCACGTCTCAAGATACGTGATCGTGTTTCAACACCACACGACGGGGAACCCGAGTATGTCATGAACGGGTCGTCACGGTTGGGAATGTTATCAACCCAACAGATACCACCTACTGCCCTGCAGGGCACGCCGATGGCAAGCGCTCCGTATGTCCTCCTGGGCTATTTCCAGACGAACACACTCTTGCGTTACTGACCACGCGATGGGGTCTCCACTTACTTGCCTAATGCACGCTAGGGATCAGCGTTTCATATGAACTCAGGAACATGAAGAGTCCAAGAGTCTCATATTGACGTCTCACAGCAAGCTGTGAGACCTATCCCTGAACCACGTTCATCGTCAGGGGGAGCTAACCGAAATTGAACCGCTTTCGGTGGCGTTCCATACCATTCTTACCAGAGCGTAGGTGCGTCGTTACATAATGAAAATTCACAATTATAACACATAGGTTAGTCTTTGCCACTTTAAGTAACTATGCTAATATAGTCCTTACTTGGGCAACTACCGAATCCTCACCGTAACCTAAGTTTTCCCGTAATACAGTCCTTAAGTACTGTGCTATCCCCAATGCAGCTCTGATACCAGGCTGTGGCGGACCGGGATCCACCCATCCAGGATCACAGAGGGTGGTGCCACGTGATGCGACACCCGACAGCACACGTCATAAGAACATAATATATTACATGGGAAAACAACTGAACTGTACAAACAGGTACAATACTCAGTTACAAACTATTGTCTTTATTACACAGCGGAAGTCTACTTTTCTACACTCACGCCGCCTATCTAGCAAAAGTCGGTTGCCCAGCCCTAGGGCAACCCACACTAGCTGCACGTCTCAGCTCAGCGTGGCGTGTACGGCTCCCACTCAGCCGTGGTCACTGACGGAGGGTAACCCTCGCCGGTGGACTCGTACTCCGAGTCCGTGGGTGACTCCTCACCTGAAAAACACTTAAGCAGCAATCGTGAGCACGATGGCTCAACAAGACTTAACCGACTCACCTAAGCATGGAACTCTATATGAGGGATACAATGAACATAGGAGAGTAATAATGCAGCAAATGGACACGCCTACAAGTTCATCCTTAGTTCATCTTTTAGCAACAAGTTAACAGTTCATGAATCTGAAATTTAGTAAGCAATATTTGGTGGCACACATGTAGCCATACAATTATATCATATCAGCAATATTGATTCATAACATTCCATAAATTATCTATGTTACGACGCAGTGAACAAGCGGTACTCGTCACCGCGAGGGACGGCGAATCGACTCGATATACACCTGCAGGGAAACCCAAAGAGCACGTCACGTACGCCCACCCGTGGATCTGCACAGCACGCTCACTCTTTGTCGTACGGGACAACCTTTCACCCAACAGCCCAAACGTCGAACCGGTCGCACCGAAATGAGCAGGAGGTTCCCCACACGGAGCATCTCTCTATGCCCGTTGGCAGATTTGCACCTTGCTGCCCTCAACCTACACCTATAAATCGGTGTGCTATGCCTCGACGCCCGGAGGTTTAGGCTACATCGGTTTATCGGGGCCCATATATCCGATATGACTTCGGTACGTTCAATACATGTTCAGCTGGGCCGCACACGGATCGGTCCTCAATCGACACGGACAGGGCCGCGCACACAAGACTTCCTCTTGCTGCGCCCTAACCCCTGCCTAGTCTCATTTTCCTTACTAAAGTGATCTCACATCACTCAACCGAACCCGTTTGTCCCAAGCCTATCTCGCGAGTAGATTCCAACTACTCGACTTGTACCGAAGTCCTATGACTCATTAAGCATAGCCTGTCTACTCGAGGTCTTACACACTACCCTCACTCTTTTAGGAACCTTTGGTTATGCAAGTGGGGTTTCATTCATCCTATACCTAATGCACATACATACTTCACCCTACGTATGTAAACAAAGTAAAAACTTTATAAAAGAGTTAGTGCAAACCGGGGCTTGCCTTGTTGCTGCTGGTCAGGAGTTAGTTCTTCCTCTGGAAGCAGGATGTTGAGAACCTCCGGAGCTTCCTCGCCTTCAGCGACTACACGTTATTGAAATACTACATGTTAATGAATATGCATACAAATTTATTGTAATGCTGCAGCTATTAGTTCTAATAACCAGTTTCTAACAACTGGAACTTTGTTCAAGAATTTAAAATAGAACTGGGGTTTAGTGGTTTGGGTTTGGGCCTAAGTACATGGTTAAGTGCTAAGTGGTTATCCCCCTTTTCCATATTAATCTCTCAAGTGGTTAAACAGGACAGGGGCGATCCAGAGCTCCAATGGAGCTGAGAATTTTTGTGTGAGTTCCTTGTCACAGGAAAACCCTCTGGACCAAATATTAGCACTTTTCATTGAGTGGTTTGCTCAGAATAATTCTCTTAGCAAATAAGCAAAGAAGAATTAATTCTGAGGTAACACCCCTGTTCATGCCCAACTTAGTGAACTACAATTTCAATTATAGCTCATAGAGTTTGTATGAATTTTCCTAGCATTTTTGGAGCTAGGATTTGTCCAGAACTGAATTTCCAAGTTTTGGAAATTCTCTGAAAATGTTTCTGTATTCAAATGAACACAGCACCTTCAAATTTGAATTGTTCTGATCAAATCAACTCCAAATGGTCTGAAAATTTTACAGGGGTTCAATGACTTCTTACAGAACATTCTGGCAAAATTTGGGAATTTTTGGATGAACCAAACTCCCTCTAAAATTCTCCTGCTGAAAAGCTTTAAAGAATTTTCCAGATGTAAATAATAGGTTTCATACATATTGGGTTGCATATTTGGACAAAGCTAGGCAATATGAATCCAACCCAATTTGAATCACCAGATTTGGAGCTTCCTAGCAAAAGTTGTGGGGTTCTAAAGTTTGAACTAAATCTGAAATCCTAAATAAACCGGGGAAAAATTTAAACTCTGACCGTGGGCCCGGCCCACACGTGTCACCGCTGGAGCTGAGCCACACGGGGCTACAGACCCCTTCCCGCGCAGTCACACTTGATCCCGGGGGCCGCAGTAGATCTGGGTTTTAAACTTCCCGTTGCTGACACGTGGGGCCCGCGGGTCGTCTTCCTCCTCGCGTTCCCGCGCCCGCGCGGCGCCGGGCTCGCCGGAGACACGCTGATACTTGCCGCCCGGCCGACTCTCGAGCTCTCCCTCGCTGCCAGGGCCTAGTTTTGTGCGCTGAACACGATGGCACCGACTGCTCCGGCCGGCGGTGGCCCTAACCTAGCCGGCGACGGTGCAGCGGCTCGGACTCACTTCGGTTATGCCACCCGGCCAACTCAGCCCGCCAAAACCTCGGTGGAAGGGTTCTACAGCACCGGGGAATCTCAGAGAAGGTCGACAAGGCCATGTCAGGGCTCGGGAAGAGCTCTAACCTAGCCGTCACCGTGAGCCCGACCCTTCCCGCCATAACCGCGGTTGGAAAACCGGGAAATATGGCGGCTACAGCCAAAAGTAAGCTAGGGTTGTGAAGCAAACTTGTGCGCCGTCCAGTCTATCTCCTGTGAGTGCAGTTTGATAAACTCTAAGCAAGTATATGTTGGGAATTTGTGGTTTTCTTAACCGAAGGTAGTTCTGCACCGGGTGGAAGTGCTTTGCGAAATTCGCTGGCGATGATCGGTCACTGGTTCTAGGCTTTGGGGTCGAGCAGTGTGGAGCCTAGGCACGTCCAAAACCACTCCTTCTTGGTCGTGACAAGTCCTCTGCCGAGCTGCCCCCGGGAGCACCTTTGCTCGGTTCTTCCCGGCCGCCGCGAAGAACACCGTTCTCTTGGCTTAGCTCAACTGGAACTGGTGCAGGGAGGGCGTGGGAGGTCTGGGGGTGCTGGTTTGCTGAGTTGCCGACGTTGGTACGCGAGAGACGATCGCTCCCGAGTGACTGGATCACAGCGGCGGCTCCTCGGCGTTCTGTCGTGCGAGAGGGCGGTGGCTGGGGATGGCTCATTGTTGTGGCGAGCTGGTGCACGGCTGGGAGTTACTGCGCCCCCACGAGGAGCTCGCCAGCACACGAGGGGAGAGAAGGAGGTGGCGCTCGGCGTTTCTCGGTGTGTCACGGTGGAGCCTTGGCTCTGTTCCGAGTGCAACACTTAGCCCCTAAGGCTATTGATCCTTGTGCATTCATAACCTCCCCTATGACATGTGGGACCCACTTGTCAGTGCTCCCCCACCCCTCAAAAGATCTCCAAAACATGGCAATGGATGAATTCAAATGTTTGGAATTTCAAACTGACCTACATTTGTATGGTTGGGCAAATTTCCCCCAAATTCAAATGTATATTTGAATTCTTTGCACATTTGGATCCTTTTTGGAAAAATGGGTAGCAAACCTTTTCAAAAATTATTGAAACTTTGCCTCCCCACTGATTTGGACCTAAGGAATCCAAATATGCACTTTGATCCTTGTGTTAGCTGCTGCAACCATGAATTTGAATGCAACAGTTTTGAATCACCCTCTCACGTGTTATCATATGTGTAGAAAGTTTGAACTAATACCCTCTTGATGGAGGTTACATGCTCTTCACAATTCTTCACAAGATATTCACCACAAAACTGTGGTGTTGTGGGGTGATGAAAAGTTTTTGCAAGTCCCTTTTCTTGGGCTTTTACATTTGCCCCACTTAGCTCATGTCAAGATCAACTCCAAATGGAGTGAAAATTGGTGTGTGAGCTCACAAAAATGTGCTGAATGAGAATATGCCTCCCACTTTTGTGACACGACCCCATTGGTCTTGTCGAGCCAGGATCATGCTGAGGGGTGCTGCGTTGCACAGCACCATATAACACACGTCAAAGGTACAAAGCGGAAGCGAAATTTTATTACATAAACAAGTTATGAACATGTTTACATCAAAATAAGTTCAGTCTACACTCGCGGGCGTAGACTAAGCATCAAGTGCATGTTCAGCCCTTGAACGTGCCCTCGCTAGCACACACGCACACTAACTCTGCGGCGTGCACGACTCCCACTCGACGGGGTTCCCCTCCTGGGGTTCCATCTCCTCTTCGGGAGTCCCTTCCTCATAGAACCCTGCAAAAGCTTCAAACACAAGCAGTGAGCACGAAGGCTCAGCAAGTCTGACCCGTCTCACCTAAACATGGAACTTCTACATGAGGGTAATGGGTTACATGAGGTAAAAATCCTTTGCAAGGACTCGCCTAATTAGTAGAACCTTACTTTCAAGTTTTAGCAGCAGGTTGTGGAGAACCTTACGCTAAGGTACATGAGAGAGCCGCAATCAAACAAGAAACGCATTTCTCTCATGTACTTTGCCCAAAGTTGAAATGAACTTTAGTTAGCTCTAAACTACAGCAAGTCATTAGCAATCATGTCCATCTTTCAATCAGCAACATTTTAACATGTAACTAGCCTGTTCTTTCTACGTCACGGTACAGTGAACAAGTGGTACTCACTGACCGCGAGGGACAGCGATTATAATCGATTTACACCTGCAGGGTTACCCGAACAACCCGTCACGTACGCCCGTACTCGATGTTGCCTA
Source organism: Neostapfia colusana (assembly GCA_030760725.1). Taxonomy (NCBI): domain Eukaryota; kingdom Viridiplantae; phylum Streptophyta; class Magnoliopsida; order Poales; family Poaceae; genus Neostapfia; species Neostapfia colusana. Next base: position 31,051,931 of record JASWHV010000009.1, on the reverse strand, counting down.
CAACAACCATCACGGACGCCGTACGCGACTACCTTTCACCCGTTAGCCAAATGTTGAACCGGTCCAATCGTCCCAAGCAAGAGGTCTCTGCACGCGCATCTCAGTGCCGCCAGCCGATTTACACCTCGAGCTCTCAACCTACCCTCTGAACGACCAGCTATGCCTCAACACCCAGCTATCCGAGTTACATCAGTTTCCCGGTTCCCATATAGCCGGTAGGTCTTCGGTACTGTTCTAGCTTGTTCAACAGGCCCGCACACGGCTCGGTCCTCAATCGACACAAGCGGAGCTACAGCACACAGGCCCCAAAGTCCTGCTGCCCTTACTCTCCGCTTGGTCTCATTTTCTTGCCATGTGTTTCATGTGCTAACACTACCCGAGTCGAGTGCCTCTAGCCTATGCTCGCGAGTAGTTCCAACTACTCGACTTGTACCGAATCCTACTCTATCCTAGCAATGCAGTAGCTAACGGGATTCTCAAATCCTAAACCCAACCCATGGTTCTTTTGGCTATGCAGTGGGGCTTCCAAACATAACTCTAATGCACAGAATAAAGGAAACAAGTATGTGCTCAAAACAATAAAAATTTGTAAAAAGGTTAATGCAAACCGGAGCTTGCCTTGCTGCTCTTGGTCGTAGGCTAGCTGTTCCTCCGGAGTAACGAAGTCTAGGAATTCGGGTTCCTCCTCGACCGTAGCGACTACATGATAAGAGCAATATATGTATCAATTTAAATGCATTTGTATTAACTTTGAGGTTGTGAAGTCTATAACCCTTGCTAGACAGACCTAATGACTGTGAAACTTTTACTGTGGCTTGGTTACAACCTAAACAGAGACTTGGCCAAGTTTTAGTTGCTGCAAAGCTCATTTGAGCCCTCCACAATTAATTATGTCCTTGACCTTAATTGGAACTCTTAGGGTGTTCTAGGAATTTTCATGAAACAAACAATGACTTTCTGGAAACTAGATTTTCAGAGGGTTCTAATGGAGTTGGTCTCACTTAATTTGAAGGTTCCTAGCTAAAGTTATGGGCTAAACAATTTCAGAGAAAATTCTGAAAATGTTTCTGAACATTTTCTATTTTCTCTGGAACAGTTTCACTAAACACACCATTAGGAGGATCAGATGAGCTCAAATGGATCTGAAATTTTTATGGTAGTTCAAGGATATTTTGGTGAACATCCCAGCAAAATTTCAGGATTTTCATCGAAAGGGTTCTCCAGTTAAAATTCCTAACATTTTAAATTTTAAGGAATTAATTCTGGAGAATTAAGGGTTTTCATGAAGTGAAACTTGATTTGCTGGAAAGTGCTCAGAGAGCTGAATACAACAAAATTTGGTTCACTCGATTTGGAGCTTTCTAGCCAAAGTTATAAGGATTTGAAGTTTGAACTGAAACTGAAATTCAGGAAAAAGTTTAAACTCTGGCTTGTGGGCCCCGCACACAGTGCGTCGTCTCCCTCCTCGCGCCAACTGCGCGGCGGCGGCGATCTCCGGCGACCTCTGCCGGAACTGAGTTCCCGGCCACCCCCCAGCCCGAAACTCGCCGCCTGCCCCTTAACTGATCCCCTGGACTCGATGGTGGGGTCGCCGGCCGCCGGCGATGACCGGAAACCCGTGCGCACCGGTGACAGCACCTGCTAGGGTTCCGGTGAGGTCGGTCCCGCTCTCCCGTGCACCAAATCGACCGGGAATCGGTCGGAGAGCATCAATAGAGCATGGGAAACACGAACCAGGGCTGGGTGGGAGCTAGAAATACCGGCAACTAGGCTCTCGACGGTGAGCCGAGGTGTTCAGCCATGGCGGCGGGGAAAACGGCCATATCATGGCCGATTCTCGACAGTTTCCTCTGATTCCAGTTCGGGCATGGGCGTTATCGTGCGTAGAAGCTACTAGGGAACGAGCTTGCCCAACCCTCGTGTATAGAGCACGAATTTCACCCGAAGGTGAGCTCGGTCCTTATGAACTGATCACGAGTAAACTTGGAAATTCTCGGCCGAGGTTTGATCAATCGCCAAACGGCTTTCGGCTACTCCATCTACATACAATCACGCACCTTTCTTGTGTAGAGAAGAGGACGTGACAGCGGCTGGGTTGTGCTGCCCACGAGAGCCCGATCGGCGGCGATGCTCGGCTCGCCGGAGAAACGGCTCGTACAGCTCGAGGACGCTGGCTCACTGGACAACACGGGGTCTAGGAGGTTGCTCATGATCTCTTGGTGCCGTTTTGCTGTGGAGGAGGCTGTGCTCGCGAGTTATCGGGCTTGATCAAGCGTGAGCTCGGACGGCGGCGATGGCAGTGGAAGAACAGGTCGCGCACGTCGGGCGCTCGGGGAATGGGTGACCGAAGCACGCTGGGGAGGGGATAAGTAGCCCGGCGACTGGTCTTTGGCTTGGGGCGCGCAGCAGGAGCTGGCGCCGGCTGCCCCCCCGGTGGCGCGCGCACACTGCACCCGGGAACCGATTGAGCTGTGTTTCAGTCGGTTTGTGTTGAAGTAGAGGCTGACATGTGGATCCCACTCCCCATTTTAACCTCTGAAATTTACTCCTAATCACTGTTGTAAACAGTGAACCCCATACTACCCTTGGCAATTCAAATCATTCACCCATGAGCCATTTGAATTGATCAAAGTTCAAATGAGGTTTGGTTTGAATGAATTTCAGCACAAGTTCAGTTTGAAATTCAAATAAAGTTTGAATTTCTCCCACTTAGCTCATGTCAAGATCAACTACAAATGGAGTGAAAATTGGTGTGTGAGCTCACAAAAATGTGCTGAGTAAGAATATGCCTCCCACTTTTAAATTCATGGGATAAAAACAGTTTGAATTTGAATATGGTTTCAAACTGCCCTCTTCCTAACTATACCCAAAATGACCTCAAAAAGGTTTTGAATTTGGGTGAAACTTGGCATGGACATCCTTAGTAAAGTGTAGGAGTTTTTATATGTCCAGCCCATCTATATCACATGTGGGAAATACCACTTTTGCAATGTGTGAGTTTGTTTTCTAATGAGCATGTTGATAATTGTTACTTGCTCTTCATTTGTGTTCATCATCCTTCCTCAAATGAGGTGTGTGGTGTGGTGATGAACACTGCAAATGTGTGTAAAAAACTGAGGCCCTTACATTTTGAATTCATGGGATAAAAACAGTTTGAATTTGAATATGGTTTCAAACTGCCCTCTTTCTAGCTATACCCAAAATGACCTCAAAAAGGTTTTGAATTTGGGTGAAACTTGGCATGGACATCCCTAGCAATGTGTAGGAGTTTTCATATGCCCAGCCCCTCTATATCACATGTGGGAAATACCACTTTTGCAATATGTGAGTTTGTTCCCTAATGAGCATGTTGATGGTGGTTACTTGCTCTTCAAATGTGTTTATCAACTTGCTTCAAATGAGGTGTGTGTGTGGTGATGACACTTCAAACATGTGTCAAAAACTGAGGCCCTTATTATCTACGGGGAAACACACCCATCTCTCGAAGACAATATAAGATGGCACCGAATGAACTTGTGGAATTAAAAGAACAGCTGAATGACCTATTGAGCAAGGGTTTTAAACGACCAAGTTCGTCATCTTGGGGTTGCTCAGCGCTGCTCGTGAAGAAGGACAAGACACTAAGATTATGTGTTGATTATCATCCTCTTATAGCCGTGACTATCAAGAACATGTATCCAGTACCTCGTATCGACATTGGTGGGTGCAAAGGTTTTCTCGAAGATTGATCTTCGGTCCGGTTATCATCAAATAAAAATCCAGGCGGAAGAAATACCAAAGACGTCATTCTTGGAAAGGTACGGGATTTATGAGTATCTTTTCATGTCTTTTGGATTAACCAGTGCTCCACCACATTTTATGTATCTCATGAACTCAGTGTTCTTGCTAGAGTTGGATAGGTTCGTCGTGGTGTTCATCGACGGTATCCTGGTTTTTTCCAAATCAGAAGAAGAACATGCTAAACATTTGCATATTGTTCTTCAATGATTGAGTGGTCACAAACTCTATGCAAAGTTTAGCAAGTGTGAGGTTTGGATAATCCAAGTGCCGTTTCTTGGACATATTGTTTCAGCGGAAGGCATCACTATTGATCCAAGTAAGATTGAACAAGTGTTGAAGTGGAGATCTCCAACATTAGTCCATAAAGTTCGTAGCTTCCTAGGTTTAGCAGGATATTGTCGGAGATTTATTTCGAGCTTCTCCAAAATTGCTAAACCCATGACGGAGCTGCTGAAGAAGGGCATAAAGTATGTTTGGAGTGAATCATGTGAGGAAGCCTTTCAAACATTGGTGAAACACCTCACAACAGCCCCGGTTCTTGCTAAGCCGGATACGATGAAATCATTTGATGTTTATTATTATGCATCCGGCATCGGCTTAGGCTGCGTATTAATGCAAGAAAGACATGTGATCCCATATGGATCCCGACAGTTGCGGAACCACGAGCAGCACTATACGACTCATGATCTTGAGGTCTCTGCAGTGGTGCTTTGTTGAAGATGTGGAGGCATTGTTTACTAGGAAATCTAGTACATCTCTACATCGACCACAAAAGTCTAAAATACAAATTTACACAGAAGGAACTTAATATGATACAATGGAGATGGTTAGATCTCATCAAAGATTATGAACTGGAGATTCATTATCATCCTGGCAAAGCAAATGCGGTTGTCGATGCGCTTATTCCGAAGGCGCATATCCACCACCTAACCATTACTCCCGGAGAAGATGAAGAACCTAGCCTACGTGTCATTCCTTATGGAGCATTATATATCTTGCCCTCATTCCTACAATCTTAGAGGAGATTATAGAAGCTCAAAAGAAAGAAAAGAGTATGTCTCACATACAGAAAAGAATGGATAAAGCCAAGATGAAATGTTTCCGGAAGGATGAACAAGGAACATTATGGTTCAAGAACTGGATAGCAGTACCCCGGAATATGGTATACGGAAGAAAATTATGGACGAAGCTCACTTGTCCAAATTTTCCATTTATTCAGTTAGCAACAAAATGTACCAAGATCTCCGGACTAAATTTTGGTGGAAACATATGAAGAGGAAAATAGCTAAGTGTGTCTCCAAACGTGATACATGTTGGAGAGTAAAAGCTGATCATGTGAAGAAGGCAGGATTGCTACAACCACTGAAAGTCCCAGCATGGAAATGGGGAGATGTGAGTATGGGCTTTATTGTCGGATTACCACTCACATTCCAGAAGCATGATTCGATTTGGGTAATCGTGGACCGATTAACCACATCAGCACATTTTGTTCCTGTCCATACAAGATACAATGCCAAAAAGTATGCGGAGTTGTACTTTGCTAGGATCATGTGCTTACACGGAGTTCCCAAGACAATTTTCAGATCAAGGTGCGTTGTTCGTGTCTTGTTTCCGGGAGCAACTCCATGTTTCTTTGGGAACTAAACTGATTAGAAGTTCTACATATCACCCTCAAACCGACGGACAAACCGAAATGGTAAATCAAATACTTGAAGATATGTTGAGAGCATGTGCCATACACCACAATAATAATTGGGATGATCACTTACCATTGGCGGAGTTCTCGTATAACAATAATTATCAAGCGAGCATCAAGATGGCACTGTATGAAGCTCTCTACGGCCGGAAGTGTCATACACCATTAAATTGGTGTGAATCCGGAGAACGAGTGGTCTATGGAATAGACCTCATCAATGAAGCCGAAGAGCAAGGTGATAAAAGCTAAAATCTAAAAGCCGCACAATCTTGGCAAATGAGCTTTGCGGATAAAAGGCGTCGTCCATTAACCTTTGAAGTCGAAGACTTGCGTGTATCTTCGCGTTTCTCCGATGAAAGGAATTCATCGATTCAGAGTTAAAGGCAAACTAGCTCCCCAGTTCATCGGTCCATTGGGAATCCTTGAAGGATGTGGACCGGTTGCTTATAAATTGGAGCTACCAACATCATTAACTGGAGTTCATGACATTTTCCACGTATCTCAATTACAAGAATGTCTCAAGCCAAAATCTGAAATCCGCATTGAGGAGTTAGAAGAGTTGAAGCCTGATCTCACCTATGTCAAGCATCTGAGTTTGGATCCTCAATGAGAAGCTCGTATCCCAAGAAACCAAACGTTGTGGTTCTATAAAGTTTTATGGAGTAACCACAACGTCGAGGAAGCAACTTGGGAGAGCGAGGATTTCCTTCGCTCAAATTATGCAGACATGTTATCTACTAATACCCGGTAAATTCCTTTCTGCTCCTCTCCTCTTTTATAATCTCGGGACGAGATTCTTTTAAGGGGGGAGTAATGTAAAATTCCACAGAATTTCAACATCAGTATTCAAATTTGAAGTTTAGGAGTAGGAAATTCCATGTAGAAAAGTGTGAATTGGAAATTCATTCAAATTCAGCTTGGAGGAGAGTTACTCAAATTTAAATCTGATCTTTACATGCAATGGGGTTAAATTGGAATTCTGAGTTCACCCCTGAGTTTTCAGGTTTCTTTTTAACCTAGATATTGAATTTCAATGTGTGTAAAACATATTATCATTTGATTAATTTCAACATATAAGGGAGAGTTCAAATTTAAAGTCAGGTGCATGTGTCAACTTGCTCAATTTTCAAATTTGAGCTCACCATTGGATTCCTCATATTCAGTTTATCCTACATGCAAATTTTTTATCATTTTTGGAGTCGGCTTACTATTTTAAACTGAATTTACAAAGTGGATAAGAGGGAGGTGGGACCCACATGTCAGTGTGGTTGTGCTGAGTTTTCTTCCCTCCTCCCACGCGCGCGACACCACGGCTCGCCGGCGCTATTACCCAAGCGGTGAAGCACACACTCAGGCACCTCGGTGGAAAAACGAGTTTAATACAACCTCATCTCCACGGCTACACATACCACTCCCCGTGGAACCGACCGAGCTCATCGTTCTTCCCAATTTTCGGCCACCAAACTCATCCCACCGCCGCCGCTTGGGACCCCTGTCGCCCTGGCGATCCAGCTGTTCTCTCGCCGCACTTCCAAAAGCAAAAAGGTGTGCCATCGTGTGCTGGTGCTCACGATAAAAGCCATTTATCGTTTGCTTCATTGTGCGCCAAGTAATTCTAGTTTTTCCCTTGGTGTGTTCATTTGAACCGAGTGGATTTCGAGGTGAAATTCACCTCACACAATCCTTTTGGCGATCGTGCGCATCTATGGACATATCTAGACATCCATACGGAGCTCTAGGAAGAAGTAGATCAAGTTTTGCCCAAGAAACCGAGGAGTGAAGCATTTTTGCCTCCGGCGGCAAAAACCTTTCGGTTTACCGATGAACTCTATGTTCCGGCCGTCTTCATCGGCTTCTTAGTTCATTTTCGTGTTCCACGTGATCTGGCGATGCTGTAGGAGCAAAACCCGATCGAAAAGAGGCCTTACCAAGCTAGAACACTGTCGCCGGTGAGCTTTGAGCCGCTGTCGCCGTGGTAAGCCATGTTCCGGCCATCGCCGGTGTGGGCTAAGGTCACTAGCATGGTCAGAGTGCAAATTTAGGCACTGGCGGCGAGTTTGGAGTATCTGGATGGCCGGGAACGCCTCAGCGGCGAGCTAGCCGTCGTGCGCTGTCGTGGAGCGGTCAGGCATTGGGAGGTAGAAGACGACCCGGCTGGTCCCACGTGTCAGCTCTGAAGCTCGCCTCAACGGGGAGGCCCGTTCTGGAGCTGAAGGACACGTGGTGGTACTGGACCCCACCTCATCGGAGAGGCCAGGTCCCAAGCCGAAGGACACGTAGTACCGGACCTCACCTCAACAGGGAGGCCAGGACCGAAGCTGAAGGACTCGTGGCAGCATCAGACTTCACCTCAACGGGGAGGCCAGGTCCGAAGCCGGAGGACACATGGCAGCACCGGACCTAACCTCAACGGGGAGGCCAGGTCCAAAGACGGAGGACACGTGGCAGCTCCGGAGCTCTCCTTATCAGGGAGGCAATGTCCGGAGTCGGAGGACATGTGGCAGCTTCGGAGCTCTCCAGTTTGAGGGCAAACTTTGGAAATTCATATCTTTTGGTAGGATTGTCTAAAATTCATCAACCAAATTATGTTAGAATCCTTGTGACCAGTACTCTCTGGCAATACCATTTAATTGGTATGAAAGTCAATAATATTTTCTGGATAATTCTTTGAATCTATTTAGTAAAATAATTATTGAGGGAGTTTGGTTCATTCAAATGACACGGCCCGGTCCCGATCATGGAGCCGTGCCGCTCACCCGGGAATCGCATTGGGTGGTGCCGTGTTATGCGGCACCCAACAACACACATATAAAGAAAATTGTATTACATAAATCAAATGCGGAAGCTTACAAATGTTCTTTGTAAATAATTTACATAAATTAGCTATAGCGGAAGACTACAAACAACTCACATTGAATAACTAATGAGCACTCAAGAGGAGGTCCAGCCCGCGGACTCCTCTCGCTAGCAACACGAAAACATGGCAGCGGCTAGGTTCTCCATGTGTTACCCGACTCGGAAGTTTCCGAGTCTCACCGGACAACCTTCTTTATAGCGTCGATGTTGACCTGCAAAACCACTCATACACCAAGAGTGAGCACAAAGGCTCAGCAACACTTAACCGTCTCTCCTAAGGCATGCAAGTCTACATGAAAGTAACCTAAGACCTAAACATATAAGTTGCAAAAAGACTCGCCTACGAGTTCATCCTTAACTTTCAGATTTTAGCCATCATAGTAGTGACCTTGCGCCCAGCAACATTGGAACTCCAAAATCAAACAAGAAACGCTTAATTCCAATGTTACTCGTCCCAAGGTGGAAATTAGCTTTAATTTGCTCTATCTCTACTTCAAACAAGGTTTTCATGCAATTCCAATAATCATAGCAGCAATTAAAACTTTGCAAACTGTTCTCACACAACTTGCTTACTACGTCAAAACACAGTGAGCAAGCGGTACTCCAATAACCATGAGGGACGGTGATTCGAATCAAACACTACCCGGATAACTCGACACATACGCCCGCCTCTGAAGACCCAAATCTGGCGTCCTTCATTACGTCGTATGTGGCAACCTTTCGCAGCACACTCGACTGTAGAACCGGTTGCGCCATCTCGGGCTCATAGGTCTAACGAGATGATGTGGTATTCCTCTACAATCCAGTTAACCTGGAACATCGGTTTCCTGGTTCTCATAAAGCAGTAAGCATCCGGTACACAACTCAATACTTGCTCATGGGTGCCGCACACGCATCGGTCCTTAACTGACACAGGCAGAGCTACTTGACCAAGACCTCGTCTTGTCGCTGCCTAACCCTCCTTCCCGGTCTCATCTTTAGAAATATAAACTTTAGTTTGCCTTTTTTCCAACTACACCCATGTGATCTCGACTATAACTCGCGAGTAGATTCCAACTACTCGACTTCTACCGGATGTCCTAAGCTATTTAGCACGGCATTATTCTACAGTGGTGACCCTTTTCTACCCTTAACTCCAGGGTTCATTTGGTCATGCATTTGGAGTGTAAAGCATCCTTGACCTAATGCACATACAAACTCTAAACCATAATTGTGAACAAAGTAAAAACTTTATAAATGACTTAAATGCAAACCGGAGCTTGCCTTGGTTTTGCAGGTGACTAAAGTCAGATACTTATTAAGTTAGTTGTTGATGACTTGAAGCTCAATCGCTGCCTTCTTGCTCCTTGATCCAAGCTTCACTCCTCCTTCACTTTTCCACGTTTAATCACTACACATTATGAATATGCATATATGTTTAATTGTAAAACTTTTGCTAGCAAGTTCTAAAGACAAGTTTAAAACTAGAACTCTGTTTAATAATTTAAAATGACACTGGTGCTAGTGGTTTGGGCTTGGATTTAAGCACTATGATCAAGTGATAAGTGTGTTTCATGACTTGTGTGTTGATCACTTAATGAAGTTTAACAGGACAGTGATGATCGAAAGCTCCAATGGAGCTAAAAATTTTCTTGTCAGTTCCTTGTCACAAGAAAGCAATCTGGACCAAAATTTAGAACTTTTCACTGAGTAGATCACTCAGAACAATTCCCTAAGCATTTAGGCAAAAACGGATTAATTCTGAATAAATTTGCACTTTCATGCATATTCAAGTGAACTACAATTTCAAACATAGCTCAGGGAGTATGCATGAATTTTCCTAGGATTTTTGGAGCTAAGAATTTCCCAGAACTGAATTTCCTAGTTTTGGAAATTCCCTGAAATTTTTTCTGTATTCATTTGAACACAGAAACTTGAAATCCAAATTATCCTATCTAACTCAAATCCAAATGAGCTGAAACTTTTACAGGAGTTCTCTAACATCATAAAGAATATTCTGGAAAAATTTGATGATTTTTGAATGAACCAAACTCTCTAAAACTCTTTTGCTGAAAAGTTTAAAGAAATTTCCAGAAATAAATAATGATTTTCATATAAATTGGGTTGCATATTTAGATAGAGTTTTTGAATCTGAATCCAAACCAATTTGAATTACTAAATTTGGAGCTTCCTACTAAAAGTTATGAGGTTCTAAAGTTTGAACTGAATTTGGGGATTCAAATAAACCGGGAGATGTTTAAACTCTGACCCTGGGTCCCGGGTACACGTGTCAACCGCTGAAACCAAGCTACACGGGCCACTGAATCCTTCCTGCGCAGCCACAATGGATCCCGGAGCCGCAGCCGATCAGCAAATTTAAATTTCTGTTGCTGACACGCGGGACCCGCCCGGTCTTCTTCAACCTTCGGCCGCCCGTGCCCGCGCGCAGCCGAGCTCGCCGGAGATCGCCGGATTTCAGCCTCTCGGCCGCCTCTTAGCCCGGTGCTTGCTGCCTGGGGGTTTTCGGGGACGGGCAACCGATCTACGGTGTCGGCACAAGCTCTAGAAGCCCGGAACCAGGTCAGCGGCGTGCAAAGGCCTCGGTGAAGCTTCGGCGCCGATGACCCATCACTTCAGCCCATGAAAACCCGGAATGATCGGCTCTACAGCATCAGTGACACCTGTGGAAGCTCGACACACAAAGTAGCTCGGGAACGGCGGTTGCTAGGGTTTCACCGGGCACCCGATCATTCCCGCCATGGCCGCCGCTCGCAAAACTTGAAATGGGCCGCTAACACGGGATTTCAAGCTAGGGTTGTGAAGGGGATCGGATCACCATTGAGTCTAGATCATTTGTGCATGATTTGGTGAACTCTAAGTGCGAATTAAGCGCAAATTTTAGAGATCCTTACCCGAGGGTCCGTGGTCTTGCTCCGGGAGAAAAACTTCAAATTCGGCTGCTAGAGATCACCGCTTGAGCTGAGCTTCGGGGAGAAGCACCACGGTGGTCCAGCGCACCTCTGAGCGTCTTGGCTTGAGCGTGAAATCCACTGTGGTGAGCTGTCCACGTGAGCTTGCTCGTCGGTGACTCTCGGCTTGCCGCAACAACCCCTATTCTAGGGTGGGGAACGCCGGGGGCTGCGGTCTGTCGAGCTGAGGAGGTGAAGGGCGACCAGGCTTTGCCGTTTTGCGGTTCAGAGGGGTGCTGTGCATTGGGGATGCACGCGTTCCCGGTTGGAACCGAGGCGGCGGCGAGCTCAGCTCTTATCAGGTGAGAGGAGGAGAGACGAAACACGAGTAGCTCGGTTCAGAGGAGAATAAATCACGCCGCGGGGCAACAAGACAGATCAGCTGGTCGCCAGCGTGAGGAGTGAGCGAGGCGGTGGCTTCGGCGGTATCTTCGGTGGCGCCCTGTGCGTAATTTGATCCGAGCTCGTGTCTGAACAGAGGAACAGAGAAACGACTCAAATTTGCAGATATTTGAGTGTACTGACCAGTGGGCCCCACTGTCCCCCTTATCCTCTCCACAATCTCTCAAATTTGGCAAATGTTGAAGTTTAATTGTGGGAAGTTCAAACTGAAGTGCATTTGTAGAATTGGACCAATTTTCATCCAAATTCAAATGTGTATTTGAATTCATTGCAATTTAGAGTCCTTTTGGAAAGGGAGTAGCAAAACGTTTCAAAAATTCATGAAACTTTGCATACCCACTTATTTGGACCTAAGGAATTCAAATATGGAATCTGATTTTAAATTTGGCTGCTGCAATTGAGCTTTTGAATACAACAGTTTGAAATTCCTATTATGTTTCCCTCATTTGAACTTCAAGTTGAAACTTAGTTTACAATCCGAATTTTAAACTTTCCATTGCACAAGAAACTCCACATATGTGGTTTTAGTCCACCTATGGTACAAGCCTATAAGTGACCATAAGCTTGTTTAAGAAGAAATCTCATGTGTATTGTCATATGTGGAAAAGTTTAAACAAGTCCCATTTCTTGAGTTTAAACTCAACTTTATTCACAGCTCAAGTTTTCCATTTACAAGTTTTGGAACTTTTATATCAAAACCCCCCAAAATTTACCAGAATACTATTTAGAATATTATTGAACTTCTGTAAAAGTTTCAAATCATTTAGATTGATTTGGATAGAAAATTTAAGAGTACAATACCCTGTACTCAAATTTTTACAGAAACAATTTTTAGAAAAGGTTTAACCCTTGTAAAATCAATTCTGGCCAACCTTGTTGGAACTTCTGACGAAGTCACGAATGACAGAAGGAATAAGAGAACAGGACACACGGTAGATGAACACTTGATCGGCAACACATGCCTTTGTTTATTCTCACTGGACTCACCACTCTACAAATGTTCACACTAACAAGCTGATTAAATACCACAAGCTATGCTAACAGTCCGTCACATTCGGCTGCATGACCCAGCAGCATCCGCATCCTGCGCAGAGGCCCAGACTCCTGACAGAACTAGTCAGCATCGTGAGCCAGCTATTCATCCGCAGATAAGGGATCAGCCAAACAACCACGTACATGCATGCTTATCCCTTCGCTGGAACCTTGCTGCATGGTGAACGATGCAACCTCCTCCATGCAGCTGCTGCCGCAGTCCGGCGCTCCATACGAACCGGTCACCTGGATCCAGTCACGCTCACGTACATGCAGCAGATCTCATACCATGTGCATACACCATTTGGCACATTGGAACACATCCAACACACGCATGACTCACAGACTCGACGCACATAGGTCAAGATTACCGCCAACAAACCTTAGCTCTAAAAATGCTAGGAAAATTCATGCATACTCTATGAGCTATACTTGAAATTTTAGTTTCAACTATTTTGCATGAAAATGCAAATTACATCAGAATTAATTCTTTTAAGCATAACTGCTTAGTGAATTAATCTGGAAGAACTACTCCATGAACAATTCTGAATTTTGGTCCAGAATTCTTTCTTGTGAAAAGGAATTCACAGGAAAAGTTTCAGATCAATTAGAGATCTGCACCATTCTTGCTATATGTATCCTTCCTAGGTGAAGGTTTAACACTTGGGAAGAACATGTATGATCTTAATGCTACCTTGCTCAATCATCTATAGAGACCTTGACCAGTCCAGATTTAGTCTGTAATCTAAGTTCATAGTATTATTTCTATAACCAAACCATATAACAAACTAATCATACTTATGTATTTATGCATGTTCATAACGTTTAGTTTCAACATGGATCAATAATCAAGTGGAGCTTGGATCAAACTCAGGCGGATCAAGTGATCAAGCCGCACGTGACAGAAGAATTCTAACTGGTCTATATAATCTTAATCACCTGCAAAACAAAGAAAACCATGGTTTGCATTTGTCGAAGTGTTCGCTATGACACTTCTGTGACGGACCGAAATCCGTATACTCAAGGATCACAGAGGGTGGTTGTAAAAGCCCAAGAAAAGGGACTTGCAAAATTTTTTTCTTAACCTCACAACACCACAGTTTTTATTGTTGATATCTTAGGAAATATTGTGAAGAGCAAGTAACCTCCATCAAAAGAGTGATTAGAGGGGAAAGCCTTCATTTTCACAAAGTGGGATTTGTAAACATGAACATGAGAGGTTGAGCTCACCCCTAGAACTTTAAAAATCTTGGGAAGGTTCAGGCCAAAATTCATGTAAATCCAACACTTTTTGAGGTACTTTTGGAGGTATTTGAAAAAGAGGCCAATTTGAATGTAAATTCAAATTGCAGCAACTTTCATCCCTCAAATTCAAAAGTTAGCTTCATATTCAAACTTAGCACATTTTTATGAGTTAGCCCACCAATTTGCATCCCTATTGTAGTTCATCTTGTCGGGAGCTAAATTTGCAATAATTCAAAACTGAATTTGAATTTCAGTTTAAATATGAAGCAAATTTAACCCAACAAAGTTAAATTTGAGAACTCAAATTCAAACCAATACTTGGGGGCTAAGTCTCCCATTCAATGTTCAGTTGCTGGGATATTTACAAAAGAAAGAGGGAGAAAGAATTAGAGCGGAGAAGAGGGCCCACTGGTCAGCCACCCTGGGGAGCAAACCGACTCGGGCACGCGGTCGAACACCCTGCGGCCGACAGCGCAAGGGGTCGACCCCGTCCCAACGCGGCCACCGCGCCACCTCCTGCTACAAAACACGCGATCGCACCCTGGTCGGCGTGAATTCGCTCCCCATTCTCTCGGTTCCACCCGCCTACATCCGAAGCAGCGCACCCGGAGTCGCCGCCCTCTGATCGCCGGCGCCCGGACAGCACAGGCTTCCTCGTGCCCGACGCTCAACACAAGAAACGACCACCACAAGGTGCTGGTTCTGCTTGTCCTTACCGTTCGGCATTTCATGCACCGTCGGGGGAGAATTTCTTCTAGGAACGCTTCGGTGTTCTTAAGGCCGAGCTCCACCAAATCCCAAAATTCACGGGTGTTGGCTTATCACCGGGCGTACCGAGCTAAACACACGATCTACACCCTGCCACGACCACCTAGGATCAAAAACCAGCAAGAATCATGGGCTAGGGTTGCGGTTATCCATGTTTTTCGAGCAACAGCCGATATCCGGCCTAGGTCGCCGATGAGGTCATAGTTGCAGCCGTTTTCGCGGGGATCGGTGCCCATATCCATGATCAGCAGGTGTCAGCCGAGCTCCCCGAGCAAACCGCATCGAAAAAGGTGCAGGGGATGCTGAGTTTGGCGTCGCCGGTGAGCTCCCGGCCGCTGTTGCCGTTGGGAGCACTGTTCCGGTCGTTGTCAAGCTCCGGTGAGGGCACCAGCGTGTTCTCCGAGTCGAGTTAGGCACAGGCGGCAATTTCCGTCGAAGTTCGGGCAGTGAAATTCCCGGCGGCGAGCGCTCTGGCGAGGCGCCGCCGCGGGAGCTGCGGGAGAGCGCGAGGTAGACGAAGGGGGGCCGGGTCCACCGGTCAGCCTCTGATCTCGCGCGGGGATCGGTTTGCGGCCGGGATTCGGTGCGGCAGCGCGGGTAAAACCCCGTGGGCCGTGGTGTGGCCGTATTCTGAGTGGGCCGGCTCGAAGAGTGGGACCCACCCGCAGGATTAAAACATTTTTGGAATTTCCAGTTTTAGTTCAAACTTCAAATGCATAGAACTTTGGCTAGGAAACTCCAAATTCGATGAACCAAATTTTGCTAAACTCAGAATTCTGAGTACTTTCCAGCAATACCAAATTCAGCTCATGAAAGTAAATAGTTTTCCAGAATTAAATCCCTAAACTTTAAACTGTTGGGAATTTTATCTGGGGAACTACTTTATGAAAAATTCTGAAATTTGGCTGAGAGGTTCATTAGAAAATCACTGAATCCCAGTAAAATTTTCAGACTCATCAAGTTCATTTAGTTACCCTAATGGGGTGATTAAGAGAACTGCCCTGAGAAAATAGAAAAATGTACAGAAACATTTTTCAGATTTTCTCAAATTTTAATTAGGGCATAACTTTCTGTAGAATTCTTCAAATGACATGAAACCAACTCCATTAGAACCATCCTAAATTCTAGTTTCCAGAAAGTAATGGTTGGAGCCATGAAAACCCCTGGAATTAGTTAGAGGCTCAATTATTGACCAAATGGGCTTCTATTTGTACAAGGTTCAAATGAATTTTGTTTCAAATGAGACTTGGTCAAGACTCTGGTTAGTACCCTACCAAGCCACCACAAAAATTTCAGAACGAAAGGGGCGGGCTAGCTAGAGTTATTAGTAATTAAGTATTCAAGTTCACACATTACATTTAAATTGACATGTAGTATTTCATTACGTGTAGTCGCTGAAAGTGAAGAGAATCCGGAAGTGCTGGACTTCCTTCTTCCGGACGAAGAACTAACCCCTGACCAGCAGCAACAAGGCAAGCCCCGATTTGCATTAACCTTTTATAAGTTTTACTTTGTTTACATGTGTCATATGAAGTGTGAATGTGCATTAGGTATAGGATGGATGGAACCCCACTTGCATCACCAGAAAATTTCCATAAGAGTGAGGGTAGCGTCTAAGACCTCGAGTAGATAGGATATGCTTAAAGATTCATAGGGCTTCGGTACAAGTCGAGTAGTTGGAATCTATTTGCGAGATAGGCTTGGGACACACGGGTTCGGTTGAGTGATGTGAGATCACATTAGTAATGAAAATGAGACTAGGCAGGGGCTAGGGCGCAGCAAGAGGGAGTCTTGTGTGCGAAGCCCTGTCCATGTCGATTGAGGACCGATCCGTGTGTGGCCCACGCTGATGAAGTTTGAACGTACCGAAGGCATATCGGATATATGGGCCCCGATAAACCGATGTAGCCTAAACCTCCGGGCGTCGAGGCATAACGCACCGATTTATAGGTTTAGGCTGAGGGCAGCAAGGTGGAAATCTGCCAACGGGCATAGAGAGATGCTCCGTGTGGGGAACCTCCTGCTCGTTTCGGTGCGACCGGTTCGACGTTTGGGCTGTTGCGTGAAAGGTTGTCCCGTACGACATCGAGTGAGCGTGCTGTGCAGCTCCACGGGTGGGCGTACGTGACGTGCTCTTTGGGTTTCCCTGCAGGTGTATATCGAGTCGATTCGCCGCCCCTCGCGGTGAAGAGTACCACTTGGTCACTGAGTCGTGACGTAGGCTAATGTATGAAATATGGTGATTCAATATTGCTGATTGATATATTGCATTGCTACATGTGTGCCACCAAATATTGCTTACTAAATTTCAGATTCTTTAACTGTTAACTTATTGCAAAAAGTTGAACTAAGGATGAACTTGTAGGCGAGTCCATTTGTTGCAATATGACCATCCTATGTCATGGTACACCTCATGTAGAGTTTCATGCTTAGGTGAGTCGGTTAAGCCTTGCTGAGCCTTCGTGCTCACGGTTGCTGCTTAAGTGTTTTTCAGGTGAGGAGCCACCCACGGACTCGGAGTACGAGTCCACCGGCGAGGGTTACCCTCCGTCAGGGACCACGGCTGAGTGGGAGCCGTACACGCCGCGCTGAGCTGAGACGTGGAGCTAGTGTGGGTTGCCCACGGTGAAAGGTCATGGGTAATCCCACGATGAAATCCATGCTCACATCTTCCTATTTCCATGCTGGAACTTTCAGGGGTTGCAGCAGCCCTGATTTCCTCATGTGATCCGCCTTCACTAATCTACACGTATTACATTCGGATACATACTTTGCAATTTCCCGCTTCATCTGTGTCCACCAAAATTTACTCTTCAAATCTTGGTACATTTTGTTGCTGCCCGGATGAATAGAAAACTTAGACAAGTGAGCTTCATCTAGGATCTTCTTTCTCAGCTCCATATTCCGGGGTACGACTATGCGGTCATTGAACCATAGCGTCCCCTCTTCATCCTTCCAGAAACATTTGATATCCCCGCTGTCTATTCGTCTCCAGAGATGTGCCATTCCTTTGTCAATTCTCTGAGCTGCAATAATATCCTCCCTAATGGTGGGGATGAGAGCAAGGATGTAAAGTGATCCATATGGAACCAAGTAGAAACTCGGTTCTTCCTCTTCCATCGGTGTAATAGTGAGGTTATGGACATGTGATTTCTGACTCAGCGCGTCGGCAACCACATTTGCCTTGCCGGGGTGGTAATGGATCTCAATCTCATAGTCTTTAATTAATTCTAACCACATCCTTTGCCTCTTCAGCTCCTTCTGGGTGAAGATATATTTTAAGCTCTTGTGGTCAGTATAGAGATGCACCAAATTTCCCAGATGATAGTCTCTCCACATTTTCAGCGCCAATACCACAGCAGCGAGCTCAAGATCATGAGTCGGATAGTGCTGCTCGTGGTTTCGAAGTTGGCGTGAGCCATACGCGACCACCCGTCCTTCTTGCATCAATACGCAACCAAGCCTGATACTGGACACATCACAATATACGTCGAAAGGCTTGGTCGTATCCGGTTCAGCTAAGACCGGGGCTGTTGTGAGATGCTTAACCAATGCTTGGAATGCTCCTTCACATGCTGAGTTCCAAACATATTTCATCCCCTTCTTCAATAATTTAGTCATCAGCTTAGCAAGCTTGGAGAAGCTCGGAATGAACCTCCGGTAATATCCCGCTAAACCCAGGAAGCTCCTGACTTGATGGACAGAAGTGGGGGCTTTCCATTTCAGCACCGGTTCAATTTTGCTTGGATCAACCGCAATGCCTTCCACTGAGATGATATGTCCCAAAAACGGCACTTGGCTGATCCAACAATCGCATTTGCTGAACCTGGCATAAAGCTTATGGTCCCGTGATCTTTGAAGGATGATACACAAGTGTTCGGCGTGTTCTTCTTCTGACATGGAATAAACCAAGATGTCATCTATGAACACCACCATGAACTTGTCCAAATCCATCATAAACACCGAGTTCATGAGGTACATGAAATGTGCCGGGGCGTTGGTGAGACCAAAAGACATGATGAGATATTCATATAGTCCATATCTCGTCGAGAAGGCCGTCTTCGGAATATCCTCTGCCCGGATCTTTATTTGATGATGCCCGGAGCGAAGGTCCATCTTTGAAAACACACTTGCACCCACAAGTTGATCAAACAGTATATCAATGCGGGGCAGTGGATATTTGTTCTTGATGGTGACGGTGTTGAGCGGTCGGTAATCCACACACAACCTCATGGTTTCATCTTTCTTCTTCACAAACAGCGCCGAGCATCCCCATAGCGAGGAACTCGGTCTAATGAAACCCTTGCTCAACAAGTCATTGAGCTGTTCCTTCAACTCGGCCAGCTCATTCGGAGCCATCTTATACGGTCTCCATGATATTTTTGTTGTCCAAGGTGCAAGATCAATCTTGAACTCAACATCCCGTTCAGGTGGCATGTCCGGAAGATCATCCGGGAACACATCTGGGTATTCTCGGACTACGGGGATATCCGCCAACTTGGGAGCTTCAGTATGATAGGCTGCTGAAACTTCCAGGACAGGGTTGTCTAATACGAGTGAATGCGGATGGTGGAGTGCAGAGTTGAGGTGAACCGTCCGTGATAATGTTTCCAGGACAGTGCCATGGTAACTTAGCCATGACATTCTTAAGATTGCATCAATCTTCTGCCCCTCAAGGATAATCATAGTAGTGGAATATATTCTCCAACCCAGGCACAGTGGTGGTTTTGGAATCATCACATTTGCTGAAATCTTCCCTCCTGGTGAGCAAATGATATATAAGCACTCGGTTGGAAAGACTTGCAGTTGATGTTTAACCACATATGACGCACTTTTGAAGTTGTGGGTTGCACCAGAATCAAATAAAATGATGATTGCACAATCATTGAGAGTAAACGTACCCTCCAGCATGTTCTCTCCTTCCGGGGTGTCCTCATTGTCGAGGTAATGAACGCCCCTGGGTCGCTGACCTCCCTTCTTAGCCGGTGGTCGGCATCGAGCACCACCCTGATATTGGGCTTGCCCGCTGCTTTGCTGCCCCTGTGGGCAGTCCTTTGAAAAATGACCGGCCTGGCCACACATAGAGCATGTGTAGCGAGGCGGTCCTGGGGAGGGTTGATAGGTATGACCCCCAAACTGTTGAGGTCGTGCCGGTGGATGCCACTGCTGATCGGATGGTGTCCGATACACTATTTGGTATTTTTAAGGAGCTCCACCCCCCTTGCTCGGTGTAGCGCTGTGTTTCCTCTGCTCAGCCGCAAATTCATGCTGAGCATCCTCTTGAAGAATCGCGGCATTGACGAGGTCGTTGAAGGTGCCACGATTGCGTTGTGCGAGGTTGGTCTTCATCTTTGGATTTAAACCCCAATAGAAGTGCTTGCGCTTCCTCTCCTCGGTGGAGATATAGTCTGATGCATACTGCGCCAGATGGTTGAAAACATGGGAGTGGTCATGGACACTTCTCCCGCCTTGCTTCAGTTCCAAGAACTCTTGGAACTTCCTCTTCATCATCCCGGAAGGTATGTGATAGGCGCGGAATGCCTCCCAGAATTCTTTCCATTCGATGGCGTGGCCAGCAGGTAGTGAGGCAAGATAATTTGCCCACCACGCATCGGCGGCACTGTGAAGCTGTTGTGCCACAAAGAGTCTTCTGCCGCTCCGTGCATTGGAGCAGCCTGAACTTGGACTCGTTCATCTGCAGCCAGTTGTCGGCCTCCAGTGGTTACACCGCTTCGGTGAACACCGGAGGATGCGTACTCATGAAATCCGAGTACATAGTGATGTGGGACTCACGAAGCCCCATTTCTTGACGTGACCCCGTCTGGGACGTATTCTGGACAATCGTGCGGAGCAGGCCGGTCTGCTCCTCACGAGAGCCAACCAGCGCCGAGATCACATTCGCTAGCATAAGCGGAAGCGGCGGCGGTGGTTGTTGCTGCAGGGTGTTGTCGTAGGAAGGTGGATGGGAGTCATCACCCCCTTGTTGACTCGAGCCCCTGACCTCGTGCATGGCCCGGGTACAAACCATCTGCAACCATAATGACAAGAACATCGTCCAAACAGCATTCTCCATGCAGTCCAGAATTTAGTAGTAAAGCATAATGACGGTAAACATGTGATACATCTCGTACATGGATAATGTAATAACTTTGCACAAGCTACACCATTACCATACAAAATACAAATTAGTGAAATCCAAAATGATGGACTTCCTCTTTGGAAGTTCATCTCAAATAGATTTGGTCACTACGAGACGTTAATGTCGCTTTGTCATCACGTATACTATCCTTTTATCTCCAATACGACACAAACATGGTCTCTAGTAAAAAGAACTTGAGTAGGTAATATACTCAAATTCTTCACTATTTGAAGATAACAACTCATGAGTATGTCCTATACCATTGGGTGTAATAAAATCCCAATAGGTACAACAATCCCTCAAATGAGTTCAACTGTTCTACCCAGAATGACCTGTTTCTACTTATCCCAGATTTTGACCTGGTACTTGGCATTTTCATAACTCAAGTTGAATACCAAAGTTAAAGTTAACTTCAGCATATTTCCAATGAATATTTATTTGACCGCAGATCAGCTCTGAGTAAAAAGTTATTATAACTCAAAGTTGACAGAATTCCTGGAAGAGTTTCAACAGCATCTCCTTTGAAAGTTGCTGTTTTCAACTCAAAATTCCACTGAACTCCGTACCGCAGCTGTAAGGGCCTAAGTCTTTGTCACATATTCGAAGTGTTCATCACCACACACCCTTCATTTGAAGAAATTTGATGAACACATTTGAAGAGCAAGTAACCACCATCAACATTCTCATTAAAGAATGAACTCACAAAATGCAAAACTGGCATTTCCCACATGCATCATATGGGGGCTGGGCATATGAAAAAGTCCTACACCTTACTAGGAATATCCATGCCAAATTTCACCCAAATCCAAAACCTTTTTGAGGTCTTTTTTGGGTATAACTAGAAAGAGGGTGGTTTGAACTCCAATTCAAATTCAAACTGTTTCCATCCCATGAATTCAAAAGTGGGAGGCATATTCTTGCTCAGCACATTTTTGTGAGCTCACCCACCAATTTTCACTCCATTTGGAGTTGATATTGACATGAGCTAAGTTTAGCAAATTCAAAACTTTATTTGAATTTCAAACTGCATATGTGCAGAAATTTAGTCAAACAAAACCCAATTTGAATTCTCTCCAATTTAAATGGCCCAGGGGTATATAATTCAAATTACCAAGGTTAATTGGGTCTCTACTGTTTAGAGCAGTGGGGAAAATTTAATTTCAGAGGTAAAACCCCAGGTGGGACCCACATGTCAACCTCTATAGCAAATTCAACCGACTGAAGATTCAACACTCGGTTTCTCGGGCTTCATCCGAGGGCGCCACCGAGCTGGTCACCGGGACAGCTCCTGCTCGGGCTGGCCGCGTCGACCGACGTCGCCCCTGGCTTCTTATCCCCGACCCCGAGCCGGCAAGAGAGGCATTCGGCTGTTTCTCTGCTCCCTCGCGCAAGAAACACAGCTCTTGCCGCCGCTCTCTCGGTTGATCGGAAAAGCCCGTGATCACAGCTGCTCCACTCCCTCCAAGCTGCAAAACGGTACGAGAGGATCTCCTTCTCCTTCCCTGTTGCTGGAAATTGGCTGAACTCGGTTAATCTCGCCCCTACCGAGAGTTCCTTTCGGTGACCTAAGTGCGCCGCACTTCGGGCTCCCGTGGACAGCCCAAACGGGAGGGTGTTATGCCCAAGCTATGGCATCCCAGGACGCGTTAGGGACAGGTGCTGCTCACCCCCGAACCACAGTGTGGCGGACCGGAATCCGCTCATCCAGGATCACAGAGGGTGGTGCCGCGCGATGCGACACCCGACAGCACACGTCATAAGAACACAATATATTACATGGGGAAAACAACTGAACTGTACAAACAGGTACAATACTCAGTTACCAACTATTGTCTTTATTACACAGCGGAAGTCTACTTTTCTACACTCACGCCCGCCTATCTAGCAAAAGTCGGTTGCCCAGCCCTAGGGCAACCCACACTAGCTGCACGTCTCAGCTCAGCGCGGCGTGTACGGCTCCCACTCAGCTGTGATCCCCGACGGAGGGTAACCCTCGCCGGTGGACTCGTACTCCGAGTCCGTGGGTGACTCCTCACCTGAAAAACACTTAAGCAGCAACCGTGAGCACGATGGCTCAACAAGACTGAACCGACTCACCTAGGCATGAAACTCTACATGAGGTGTACAATGACATAGGATAGTAATATTGCAGCAATTGGACACGTCTACAAGTTCATCCTTAGTTCATCTTTTAGCAATAAGTTAACGGTTCAGGAATCTGAAATTTAGTAAGCAGTATTTGGTGGCACACATGTAGCAATACAATTATATCAATCAGCAATATTGAATCATCATATCTCATACATTAATCTACGTCACGACTCAGTGGCCATGTGGTACTCTTCACCGCGAGGGACGGCGAATCGACTCGATATACACCTGCAGGGACACCCAAAGAGCACGTCATGTACGCCCACCCGTGGAGCTGCACAGCACGCTCACTCGATGTCGTATGGGACAACCTTTCACCCAACAGCCCAAACGTCGAACCGGTCGCACCGAAACGAGCAGGAGGTTCCCCACACGGAGCATCTCTCTATGCCCGTTGGCAGATTTCCACCTTGCTGCCCTCAGCCTACACCTATAAATCGGTGCGTTATGCCTCGACGCCCGGAGGTTTAGGCTACATCGGTTTATCGGGGCCCATATATCCGATATGCCTTCGGTACGTTCAAACTTGATCAGCGTGGGCCGCACACGGATCGGTCCTCAATTGACACGGACAGGGCTGCACACACAAGACTCCCTCTTGCTGCGCCCTAGCCCCTGCCAAGTCTCATTTTCATTACTAAGGTGATCTCACGTCACTCGAACCAATCTCGTGTGTCCCAAGCCTAACTCGCGAGTAGATTCCAACTACTCGACTTGTACCGAAGTCCTATGAATCATTAAGCATAGCCTGTCTACTCGAGGTCTTAGACACTACCCTCACTCTTATGGAAAAAATTCTGGTCATGCAAGTGGGGTTCCATTCATCCTACACCTAATGCACATATACACATCACACTACGTATGTAAACAAAGTAAAACTTTATAAAAGGCTTAATGCAAACCGGGGCTTTCCTTGTTGCTGCTGGTCAGGAGTTAGTTCTTCTTCCGGAAGTAGGAAGTCGAGTACCTCCGGAGCTTCCTCGCCTTCAGCGACTACACGTTAATGAAATACTACATGTTAATGGATATGCACATAAGTTTATTGTAATGCTTCTGTTATTAGTTCTAATAACAAGTTTTTAACAACTGGAACTCTGTTCAAGAATTTAAAATGAAACTGGGGTTTAGTGGTTTGTGTTTGGACCTATGCACATGATCAAGTGCTAAGTGGTTTTCCCCCTCTTCCATATTAATCCCACAAGTGGTTCCACAGGATAGGGGTGATCCAGAGCTCCAATGGAGCTGAGAATTTTTGTGTGAGTCCCTTGTCACAACACAACTCTCTGGATCAAAATTTAGCACTTGTCATTGAGTGGTTTGTTCAGAATAATTCTTTTAGCACATAAGCAAAGAAGAATTAATTCTGAGGTAACACCCTTGTTCATGCCCAACCTAGTGAACTACAATTTCAATTATAGCTCATAGAGTTTGCATGAATTTTCCTAGCATTTTTGGAGCTAAGATTTGTCCAGAACTGAATTTCCAAGTTTTGGAAATTCTCTGAAAATGTTTCTGTATTCAAATGAACACAGCACCTTCAGATTTGAATTGCTCTGATCAAATCAACTCCAAATGGTCTGAAACTTTTACACGGGTTTACTAACGTCCTAAAGAACATTCTGGTAAAATTTGGGGATTTTTGGATGAACCAAACTCCCTCTAAAATTCTTTTGTTGAAAAGCTTTAACGAATTCTCCAGAATCAATTAATGGGTTTCATACAAATTGGGTTATATATTTGGACAGAGCTAGGCAATATGAATCCAACCCAATTTGAATCACCAAATTTGGATCGTCCTAGCAAAAGTTATGGGGTTCTAAAGTTTGGGGAAATTCTGGAATTTGAATTAACCGGGGAAAAGTTCAAATTCCTGACAGCGGGCCCGGCCCCCACGTGTCACCACCTCAGCTGTGCCACACGGGGCCACAGGACTGTTCTCCGCGTGGTCACAGCTGATCCGGTGCAACAGAAAATCCCCACGCTGTGCATCGAGGGACTGACGAGCGGGCCCGGCCGGCTCGTCTTCTTCCTCGCGCCCGCCCTTTTTCCTGCGCCGCCCCCTCGCCGGCACCCCTCTGAAGCTCGCCCGACTTGGCTTCCCGAACGCCTCTCGGCCGGAAACTCGCCGCCTGGGCCTAATTTCGTGCGCTGAACACGATGGCACCGACTGCTCCGGCCAGCGTTGGCCCTAACCTAGCCGGCGACGGTGCAGCAGCTCGGACTCACTTCGGTTATGGCGTCCGGCCAACTCAGCCCGCCAAAACCTCGGTGGAAGGGCTCTACAGCACCGGGGAATCTCAGAGAAGGTCGACAAGGCCATGCAAGGGCTCGGGAAGAGCTCTAACCTAGCCGTCACCGTGAGCCCGACCCTTCCCGCCATAACTGCGGTTGGAAAACCGGGAAATACGCTGGCTACAGCCAAAATTAAGCTAGGGCTGCAAAGCAAACTTGGGCGCCGTCGAGTCTAGCTCCTGTGAGCACAGTTTAGTGAACTGACGACGAGAAGGGAGTGGGAATTCGGAGGTCTCATACCAGAACATCGTCCTGTGGTCGCCGGCGAAGTTTTTCCAAATTTTTGCTCGGTGGTTCACGGCTGGTCTTGTGGTTTGGGTGGAAGCAGCAGTGCTCACCGGCGCGTCCGGGGATGTCCCCGCTTGGGCGTGAAAGGGCCTGGTGTAGGCTGTCCACGTGCGCCCGGTCGCTGGTTAGTCTTGGCTTGCCGCGGACAACGGAATTCAGGGCTCGGACCCTGCCGGAGCTTGCTAGCTCTGCGCTGCGAAGGTTAGGAACGAGGGTGTAGCTCTGTTGTGCAGGTTGGAGGGCGCTGTGGCACAGTTTGAGCTGGCTGCCGATGATTTCCCAGAGGTGGCAGCGAGCTCGGTGGTTATCGGGCGCAAGAAGCAGAGATGAAATGCGAGTTGATCGGTTCAGAGGGGAGGGGGTCACGCCGAGGCAGCGAGTCGGTAAGCTTGTCGCCAGCGCGTGCGGTGGGGCGAGGTGGCTGCTCGCCTGGTTCGGTGTCGAGCGCTGCCGAGGCCCGGTAAACCGAGCTCGCTCGGTGTTACTTCGGTCCGAAGTCTAGCTGACTAGTGGGCCCTCTTCTCCCCCCTAATCCTCTCTGTTGTGCAGATATCCCACCTACTCAGACTTGAAAAGGGAACTTAGCCACCAATTCAGAGGAAGAATTTGAATTCATCAACTTCAAACTGGTTTGGCCACATTCCCTTCATATTTGAATTTGAAAATTCAAACTCAGTTTGAATTGTTACAAATTTGGCTCCCGACAAGATGAAGTCCAATGGGACTGAAAATTGGTGGGGTTACTCAGAAAATTATGCTGAGTTCGAATATGAAGCTAACTTTTGAATTTGAGTGATGAAAGTTGCTGCAATTTGAATTTACATTCAAATTGGCCTCTTTTTCAAATACCTCCAAAAGTGCCTCAAAAAGTGTTGGATTTCATGAAACTTGGACTGAACCTTCCCAAGACTTTTTAAGTTCTAGGGGTGAGCTCAACCTCTCATGTTCATGTGTAGAAACCCTACTTTGTGAAAGTGAAGGCTTTCCCCTCTAATCACTCTTTTGATGGAGGTTACTTGCTCTTCACAATATTTCCTAAGATATCCACAAAAAAACTGTGGTGTTGTGAGGTGAAGAAAAGTTTTTGCAAGTCCCTTTTCTTGCGCTTTTACACACAGCCCGAGTGTCTGATCACCGGCGACGAATTTCAGTTTTCCCTTTCACTCGGCGCAGACCGACCTTCGGGTGCGGATCCGCCAAATTCTCACCCTATAGTTGTTTAGAGACCCTCAAACTGTCCCTCGTGTATTTATATACCGATCACAAAAGCCTCAAGTACATATTCACTCAGAAAGAGATGAACATGAGGCAGTGAAGATGGTTAGAGTTGATAAAGGATTACGAACTAGAGATCCATTATCACCCCGGCAAGGCAAACATAGTGGCGGATGCACTGAGTCGCAAGTCACACGTTCATAATCTAACCATCACCCCGTTGGAAGAGAGCGAGCCACCAGTACGTGTGGTTCTCCCTAGAGCTCTCTACAATTTAGCTTTTATCCCCACCATCCGTGAAGAAAGGGTGGCAGCCCAGGAACGTAACAGGGGCATGTCACATTTGCGGAGACGTATAGACAGTGGGGAGTTGAAATGTTTCCGGAAAGACGTAGACGACGTCCTGTGGGTTAAGGACAGAATTGTCATACCCCGTAAACCGGAATTTAGGAAGAAAATTTTTGGACGGGATTCACTTGTCAAAGTTTCTATTCACCCTGATTCATTGGTCCATTCCAGGTTTTGGAAAGATGTGGCTCCGTTACATATCGGCTGGCATTACCAGCGATATTCACCGGTGTGTACGACATCTTCCACATTTCTCAGCTGAGAAAGTGCCTCAAGTGGTCAACCACCATTCAGCTAGGGAATATCGAGGAACTGAAACCAGATCTCACATATCAGGAGGAACTGGTTCAGATCATCAACATAAAGGACCGAACCACACACGACCATACGTTGTGGTTCTATAAAGTTTTATGGAGTGGTTACTCCAAGGTGGAAGCGACATGGAAGAGCGAAGGGTTTCTTCGCATTAATTATCCTGACTTTTGACGTCGCACATCCTATGATTTTTCCACCATCCTTCCTCTCATTTTTACCTTATAATCTCGGGACGAGATTCTTTTAAGGGGGGAGGAAAGTAAAGGTCCCAAAAATATGAATACAAAGAAACTTATGTTTGCACAAAGTTGGTTTCATATGCATGAAAAATGGGACTTGTTTAAACTTTTTCACATGTGATAATATGACTGGACCCCGCCGCCCCGATCACTCACGGGGATGGGGGGGCACCTTGCCCGGGAATCGCATTGGGTGGTGCCGTGTTATGCGGCACCCAACAGCACACAAATAAGGGAAAACGGTATTACATAAATCAAAAGTGGAAGCTTAAAATTGTTCTTTGTAGATAATTTACATAAAATAGCTACAGCGGAAGTCTATGAACAGATCACGTCGAATATCTAAGAAGCACTCGAGAAGAGGTCCAGCCTGCGGACTCCTCTCGCTAGCAACACGAAGACATGGCAGCGGCTGGGTTCTCCAAGTGTGACATGACTCGGAAGTTCCCGAGTCTCACCCAACAATCTTCATTATAGCGTCGAAGTTTACCTGCAAAACCACTTATATAGCAAGAGTGAGCACAAAGGCTCAGCAAGACTTAACCGTCTCTCCTAAAGCATGCAACTCTACATGAGGGTAACTTAAGACCTAATCCTGTAATTTGCGAAAAGACTCGCCTACGAGTTTATCCTTAACTTTCAGATTTTAGCCATAATAGTAGTGACTTTGTGCCCAGCAAGATTGGAACTCCACAATCAAACAAGAAACGCTTCATTCCAATGTTACTTGTCCCAAGGTGGAAAATAACTTTAGTTTGCTCTATCTCTACTTCAAACAGGGTTTTCATGCAATTTACAATTATCGTAACAGCATTTAAAACTTTGCAAACTATTTCCACACAGCTTGATTACTACGTCACAGCACAGTGAGCAAGCGGTACTCATAACCGTGAGGGACGGTGATTTGAATCAAACACTACCCGGATAACTCGACACATACGCCCGCCTCTAAAGACCCAACTCTGGCGTCCTTCATTACGTCGTATGTGGGAACCTTTCTCAGGCCACTAAACTGTAGAACCGGTCGCGCCGTCTCGGGCTCATAGGTCTAACGAGACGATGTGGTATGCCTCTACAATCCAGTGAACCTGGTACATCGGTTTTCTGGTTCCCATATATCAGTAAGCATCCGGTACACAACTCAATACTTGCTCCCAGGGCCACATACGCTTCGGTCCTTAACCGACACAGGCATGGCTACTCGACCAAGACCTCGTCTTGTCGCTACTTAACCCTCCTGCCCGGTCTCATCTTTAGAAATGTAAACTTTAGTTTGCCTCTCTTTCCAACCACCCTTATGTGATCCTGAAACAAAGCTCGTGAGTAGATTCCAACTACTCGTCTTCTACCGAATGTCCTAGCCTATTTAGCATGGCCTTATTCTACAGTTATGACACCCTTCTACCCTTGACCACAGGGTTCATTTTTGGTTATGCAAGTGGAGTGTAAAACATCCTTGACCTAATGCACATACAAACTTCTTCCGTGCAATCGTGCCTCGTGCTAGTGGTAAACAGAGGAAAACTTAAAAAAACAACTTAAATGCAAACCGGGGCTTGCCTTGGTTTTGCTGGTGACTAGAGTCAGATAATATGGGGTTAGTTGCTGATGTCTTGAAGTTCAACTCCTGCCCTTCTTGCTCCTTGATCAAATCTTCACTTATCCACGTTTAATCACTACACGTTATGAATATGCATACATGTAATTATAAAACTTTTGCTAACTGGTGCTAAATACAAGTTTAAAACTGGAACTCTGTTTAAGAATTTAAAATAAAACTGGAGTTAGTGGTCTGGGCTGGTATTTAAGTACTAGGATCAAGTGATGAGTGGAGTTCATCACTTGGATGTTGATTTCCTAACTGGTTGAACAGAACACTACTGATCCAAAGCTCCAATGGAGCTGGAAATTTTTTTGTGAATTGCTTGTCACAAGAAAGTCCTCTGAACCAAAATTCAGAAGGTTTCACTAACTAGATCACCCAGAACAATTCCTTAAGCATTTAGGCTAAAAGGAATTAATTCTAAATAAATTTGCACTTTCATGCAAATTCAAGTGAACTACAATTTCAAACATAGCTCAGAGAGTATGACTGAATTTTTCTAGGATTTTTGGAGCTAAGGAATGCCCATAACTGAATTTCTAAGTTTTAGAAATTCTCTGAAAATGTTTCTGTATTCATTTGAATACAGAAACTTGAAATCAGAATTACCCTAACTAAATCAACTCCAACTGAGCTGAAACTTTTACAGGAGTATCCAAACATCCTAAAGAATATCCTGGCAAAATTTTAGGATTTTTGGATGACCCAAACTCCCTCTAAAATTCTTTTGCTGAAAAGTTTAAAGAATTTTCCAGAATTTTATATTGGTTTTCATGCAAATTGGGCTGCATATTTGGATCGATTTTTTCATCCTGAATCCAACCCAATTCGAATCACTAAATTTGGAGCTTCCTAGCAAAAGTTATGAGGTTCTAAAGTTTGAATCAAATCTGTTATTTGAATAAACCGGGGAAATGTTTAAACTCTGACCATGGGCCCCTTGCAGACGTGTCAATTGCCGGAGCTGAGCCACACGGGGCCACAGACCCATTCCCGCGTTGTCACAGACTGATCCGAGGCCAAAGAAAATCCCACTCCCTCGCAACAGAGACTGACACGTGGGCCAGCCCCCGTCTTCGTCTTCCTCCAGCAGCCCGCGCTCCCGCGCCGCCGGGCTCGCCGGGAGGGGGTTCTGGTGCTCGGAACTTGCTGGTTCTCGCCGCCCCCACGTATTCCCGTGCGAGGAACACGTTGCCGGGCTTATCTAAGCTCGATGACGGCCGGAAACCTAGGTGCGACGGCGACAGTGGCTGTGGCACCTCCAGCGATGTCGTTAGGGCGTTATACCGCACCAAACACGTCGCCGTTTGCTCGTACAGCACCACTGCACCTAGGAGAACACGGATCTAACCTCTCATCTCGCTGAAACTCGTCAGGAGTATGACCTCACCGTCAAGCTAGGTCAAAATCCGGTGAAAATCGAAAACTCGATGAACAGCGGCTTTGCTCGATGGTTCTCGGTGGTTCTTGATCCTATGAACGCGCTCGGAGGTGTAGAAGGTGTATGCTACGCTGTGTGTGGAGTGGTTCGACATGTGAGACGAATTCGCCAAGTTTCTCTCCTCGGTTATTATTGTATGTCGTCGGCAAAAATGAAATTCCGGCGAGCACTGTCCAGAACAGGCAGCCGGGGTTGCGGTGAAGTGAGCAGAGGTATAGGCAAACCTTTTTGCTGTTGCAACTCGAGAGGAGAGGCTCTGTGGTGGCCGGGCGACGGATTCTTGCAACGGCGGCTTCACCCGGTGCCATAGAGAGAAAATGAGCTCGACGCCGGGGTTCCCGTGGGTTTAGCACCGGTTCCTTGCGTCGGTCACGTTCGGGGAGGGCTGACGATGCTGTGGAGACGTTCAGCATGGTGTGCAGCGGCGTGGAGCAGCCGGCCGATGGTGAACCGCTCGGGTGCATGCCGTCGGAGGAAGATATCGCTCGGGGAGGCAGTATTCGAGTGAGAGAGGGCGCTGTCGCTGCGAGGAGCGTATGACCGAGGCTGTGGTCGGCAGGGATGATTGAGTTGATCTCAACCGAGGCGGTTCCCTCGTGGAGACAGCCGGGAGCCACGGGTGCGCGCGCTGTCACCGCTGTGCTGCTGCTGTCACGCGCTCCGCAGAGGAGAAACAGAGACCGTGTTCCCTCTCACAGACAATTGGGCCCCAGTGAACAGGCAGAGAAACTTAAGGAGCAAGTCTATTTGACTCAATGACAAGTGGGTCCACCCCTGCTCCTCCCAAAAGATCTTCCAAAATTTGGCACAGAGCAAATTTAACTTCTGAAGAGCTCAGATTCAAAAGTTGTTTGGAATTTTTGACTTGGTGTTCTTCAGTTCAAATTTGAATTCAAATTTGAAGGAAATTCATAAGCCCTTTGATACTAATATCAAAGCACCTCCAAATTTGCCTCCCTCATAATTTGGGCCTGAAGAATTCAATTATGCCCTCTGATTCTTCAGTTGACCATTGCAAATACAACTTCTTAAACAACAGTTTGAATTTCTCTTTGGAAATGGCCTTCTTTTCCTTGAAGTGAACCATTTGCTCCAAACTGAATATTTAAGTCCTCTTTGGTGATGACCCATCTGAATTTGGGTGAAACACTCTGGTTTGCTCCTAGCCCATGCTTGATCAACCTTAGTCTTAATCTGAACTTCACAAGTTCAGTTTGACTACGCCCCTCAAATTTGAGTTTGAAGGTGATCTCAAATAATGCTTTGAACACAGGGTATATGAGCTCCAAATTTCTCCAAATTTAGAACTTAAGCTCTTTTATAACTGAGGACTGCAATGGTCATCTCACATATAGGCCTTTGGACCATCTGAACATGAATGCTTTGCAAGGGTTAAAATATGGGGTTTAAACTTTCCTCCCCTCTGCTCATAGAGAATGTGCCTATGAGTTAGATTTTTGGGAGTGAAATTCTTCCCTCGGTTAACATGTGTTCAGTATGAGCTAAAGAACATTTTAGCTCTCCCCAGATGTCCATGTTTGAGTTTATCATTTCATGTGACATAACTTAAGTCATTCCCTTGCCTTAACATGTTTTGAATTCAGCATGAACTCAATCATGAGCATAATCCATTCCTTTTTAGCTTACCCGCAAATCAGAAAGTTGCCACCATAATTCTCCTCACCTTCATCTGTGTGAGGTTCCATGTGTGTTCAAAAACTTGGCAGCACTTTGAGGTGAGCATTTGGAGTCGAAAAGGTCTTATTTTTGTTCTTTCTCATACACATGTATGACTACTCATGAGTTTAACTCCACCTTGGTCCAACACATTTAAAGGCATGCTTGAACCCATGTGGTTGCACCTCATGTATACCATCCCATGTAAGAAAGTTTTTGTAAGTCCCATTTTTCATGAACAGAAACACAATGACGTTCAATCATCCGTTCCTTTGCATTCATGTTTTTGGGACTTTTACATAATACACATGAGAGCTCTCTTCACACAAGTTCAAATGTTTATTTGAAAACATTGAACAAAAAGGGATTTGAAACCAAGTAGGGAAGTACCCATATGTGTGAGAGAGTTAAATTCAGATTTTGGAGCAAATTTGTTCAACTCAAAAATTCAAATGAAAGTAACACAATGATTTTCAAACTGTTGTGTTAAAAATCTCATGTGCAGCAGCTAAATCGAAGATCAGATTTCATATTTGAATTCCTTAGGTCCAAATCAGGGGTAGGAAAAATCTCATGAATTTTTGAAGATATTTGCTATCCACTTTTCCAAATAGACCTAAATGTGCAATGAATTCAAAGACCTATTTGAATTTGGGTGAATTGTGCCCAATTCTCCAAATGCAGTCCAGTTTTCAACTCCACACAATTGAATTTCATCATTTGCAAATTTTGGGATATTTTGGAGAGATAAGGAGGAGGTGGGACCCACTTGTCATATGTACCAAAAGATCTTTGCAAAGGAAGTGGGTCTCTGTTTTGCTGCTTTCGGAGGATCGGCAGCAGCTGCTTGAGACAGGGGGCCGGCAGCTGGTCGACCGCTTCCACTACCGACTCCAGCCCCGATTCAGACCCCCTCGGCGATCGCATCCATCTATACCGTGCTTCTCCCTCTGCTCACGGACAGAGCACAGAGGCTCTCCCTCTTCCCTACGCAGAGCCGAGCAAACACACCGCCGCCATCACTGGTCGATCAGCAGCCAGCTCAATTGAACGCAAGCAGCAGCTAGTGAGTATAAAAATGGCACCAGGGCCTCTCCCTCTCCCTCCTCCACGCGCCACCGACCGGGTTCAGCTCTCCTACCCTGGGAACAACGCGACCGCGCGAAGGCCGAACAAGAGCCGATGAGGAGGCTCCCATGGACAGCCCAACCTGACGCTGGTCACGGCCAAGTACCAGCACCCTTGGACGGGCCAAGGCGCCGTGCTGCTCTCCTCCCAACCTCAGGCCATGTCATGAATGACCGAGAGAGAATTTGGAAAACTTTCTCCGGCGTGCTCAAATCGACCTTCCGGCACGGTAATCCCAAATTCCACCTCAAGCCTCATTCTTAGGTCGTCAAATTTTGCACAAGGGGCCCAAAGTAGTAGGCGATCCTTTGCTATTCACAGTTCTAGCCTGAAACTGCACATAGGTCAGGTATTTCACGGTTTTCTAACGGCAACCGAGGCGGGGGACCGCGGTCGCACGGTGAAACCATATCTGCCATTGTTCCCGAGCATTTTTGAGGCTAGGTCGAGCTCCCTCATAGTTCACTGGTGCTGTAGCACCGTTTTACCCGGATGTTAGCGCGCTAGGACGGCCGGCCGACGTCGCCGATGGTGTACCGAGCTGCCACACTGCCGCTGGCCACCGTAGATGCCTTTCCGGCTCGGGGAAACCTCATCATCGTGCTCAGTGTGGTGGTTTAGGTCCTGGCGGTGAGCAGGGGCTCGGGCAGAGGCTGGGAGATCGATTTCCTGTGATCTCCGGCGAGGGCGGCGGCGCGGGCTCGCGGGCGCGGGAACTGACCGAGGTTGAAGAAGGGTTCGGCGGGCCCAGTCGTCAGTGAGAGGAAATTTAAAAAACCGATCTTCTGTGGCTGTTGGATCCGGTGTGACTTCATATATGGAAATGTGTGGCCCCATGTGTCTTTGTTCCTATGAGTGACACGTAGCCCGGACCCACAGTCAGCTTTTAAACATTTCCAGAATTTTCCATTTTAGTTCAAACTTTGGAGAGTCATAACTTTGTGTAGGAATGTCCAAAAATTGTGAAACAAATTTTGTTGGATTCCTCTCAAAGAATACTATCCAGGGGTGCAGCCCAATATTTATTAAAATCCCTGGATTTGGATCATTAATTCATATAAAGGAAATATTGTAGGAATTTTTCCAGGAGTTCTGTGTATTGGAAAATTCCCAAATTTGGGCAGGAGATTCTTCCAAAAACACTTGACCTCCAGATAAAATTTCAGAGGCATTGGACCTCATTTGCGTGGCCACATGTGGTGCTAATTCCTTATGTCTCTGAAAATTGGAAAAATAGAACAGAATTCATTTTCAGATTTTCCCAATTCATCTAAAGCTCATATCTTTGTGTAGGAACCTCCAAATTTAGTGATTCAAATTGGGTTAGATTCAGATTGAAATACTCTATCCAAATATGCAACCCAATTTGTATGAAAGTCAATAATTAATTCCCGAAAATTCTTTGAGGCTTATCAGTAAAAGAATTTTTGAGAGAGTTCGGTTTATCAAAGAATCCTCAAATTTTGCCAGAATAATCCTTAGGATGTTATTGAACTCCTGTAAAAATGTCAGCACATTTGGAGATGAATTGTGTGGGAGAATTCAGATTCCAATGTACTGTATTCAAATGAATACAGAGACTTTTCAGAAATTGTCCCAGGGTTGGAAAAATCATTTCTGGGTAACTCATAGCTCAAAAAATCCTAGGAAAATTCATGCAGACTCTATGAACTATAATTGAAACTGTAGTTCACTAAGTTGGGCATGAACATGTGATTTAATTCACAATTAATTTCTTTTTGCTTAATTGCTTAGGGAATTGTTTTCAATAAAACACTCAATTAAAAGTGTTCATTTTTGGTCTAGAACACTTTCATGTGACCAGGAATTCACAGGTAAACTTTCAGCTCAAATTGATCCTTGGATCTCTCTGTCCTTGTTCTCCATTCTATTTTATGTGAAGAACAACATGGGGGTTGGTGTGGAAATTGTGGGAGACACAATTTCTTTCCACTTCAGCTGCAATTTGGCAAGCTAAGTCCCTGTGTAGTGTATGACTTCCTGTAAAAGTTTTGAAGTCATTGGAGATCAGGATCTTTAGTTATGTCCAAATCATTAGATCTCATCTTATAGGTTATTAGAAACTTAGCTAGAGATGTAATGAAACATCTAAGGTAGATTTAGTTCCTTTGAGTTCTTTGCACAACAGAGGCAACAACATCATCCTACGATCTCCACACAGCCTCTGTTCTTAAGAAGTTTTAATCTCTAAAGTCTTTAAATTGCATTATAAAAGATTATGCATAAACATGTCAATAGGGTTCATGAAGAAGGAGTTCGACGGAACCATCCCTTGACGTGTGGATCAATTGAGCAAGTTCAGAAAGATCGAGGGATTGAAGATCACTAACTTCTATTATATACTACTACACTGCAAAACAGGCAAGCTCCGGTTTGCATTAACCACTTTACAAATTTTTATTGTTTTGAGCACTTCCTTGAGCACCACTTACTTTTTGCATTAGAGTCTTGTTTGAAACCCAAATGCATAGCCAAGAAAACCATGGGTTGGGATTAGGATTGAAAACCCCGTGTAGCTACTGCAATGATAAGGTAGTGTAGGATTCGGTACAAGTCGAGTAGTTGGAACTACTCGCGTGGATAGGCTAGAGGCACTCGACTCCGGTAGAGATAGTAAACGAAACACATGGCAAGAAAAATGAGACCGAGCAGAGAGTAAGAGCAATAGGACTTTGGGGCCTGGGTGCTATAGCTCCGCTTGTGTCGATTGAGGACCGAGCCGTGTGCGGGCCTGTTGAACAAGCTAGAACAGTACCGAAGACCTACCGGCTATATGGGAACCGGGAAACCGATGTAACTCGGGTAGCTGGGTGTTGAGGCATAGCTGGTCGTTCAGATGGTAGGTTGAGAGCTTGAGGTGTAAATCGGCTGGCGGCACTGTGGATGCACACGCAGAGACCTCTTGCTCAGGACGATTAGACCGGTTCAACATTTGGCTGACGGGTGAAAGGTGGTTGCGTACGGCGTCCGTGATGGTTGCTGTAGGCAACATCGAGTATGGGCGTACGTGACGGGTTATTCGGGTAACCCTGCAGGTGTAAATCGATTATAATCGCCGTCCCTCGCGGTCAGTGAGTACCACTTGTTCACTGTACCATGATGTAGAAAGATCAGGCTAGATACATGTTAAATTGTTGCTGATTGAAGGATGAACGTTGATTGTTAATGATTTGCTATGGTTTAGAACTAATTAAAGTTACTTTTAACCTTGGGCAAAGTACATGAGAGAAATGCGTTTCTTGTTTGATTGCGTCTCTCTCATGTTCCTTAGCGTGAGGTTCTCCACAACTTGCTGCTAAAACTTGAAAGTAAGGTTCAAATAAATAGGCGTGTCCTTTTTGCAACTTACCTCCTATTTCATATTGCAATTCTAGCACATAGAGTTACATGTTTAGGTGAGACGGGTCAGTCTTGCTGAGCCGATGTGCTCACGCTTGCTATATGTGTGGTTTTGCAGGTTAACCTCGGTGCTTATGAAAAGGTTGTCCGGTGAGACTCGGAGACCTCCGAGTCGTTTAACACGTGGAGAACCCAACCGCTGCCGTATGACTTCCTCGTTGCTAGCGAGAAGAGTCCGTGGGCTGGACCTCTTCTCGAGTGCTTAGTAGTTATTCGATGTGAGATGATTATAGTCTTCTGCTGTAGTTATTTGATGTAAATTATTTACAGAGAAACATTTGTAAGCTTCCGCTTTTCATTTATGTAATACATGTTTTCTTATATGTGTTCTGTTGGGTGCCGCGTATCATGGCACCATCCAATGCGATTCCCGGGTGAGTGCCATGTCCCCGTGACTGAACGGGCCGCGTTGGTCCCTGTCAGCGTGGTATGAGAGCCACATTGGTAATAGCACACGGAATAAGGATCGTATTACGACAAAAACTTAGGTTACGGTGAGGATACGGTACTGGCCCACATAAGGACTACTATTAGCTTAATTTGATGGTGGCAACCTAACTTATTTGTTATGTCAGAAAATCGTGCATCTCAGGATATTTTATGTCTTGGGGGGTGCACGTAAGCGCTGTCCACCAGTGCGCACAAGCTGAAGGGTGGAGCCCCACGGGTGGCAGGTAACCCGACCCGCTTTAATATCCTCTACGATTCTTCATGTCGTTTGGGGTATTTGAGCAACGTCTGTTCCCTGCGTGCTTTGGGCGATTTGGGAGACCCCGTCACGTGGTCTGTAATGTGAACACGAGCTCAAGGCATGTTTGGCTTCAGAACATCCGGGCGAGTGATGACGGACGAGTGTATGAACTGTATGGATACCGGGCTCGCTGAGTCTGATGATTGTGTGAGTTATTTGCAGTATTAACCACGAAACCTTAGCACGAGTAGAACATGTTTGCGAGTGACCGTTTTAGTGCCACCTATGATACGAATATGCCGGTATAATCCAGTTAGGATTTTCTTTTGTGAGGCAACGTAGTACCGTCATATGTCTTATGGTGCATCGCCACCGTACTACACTTTATAACTTCTTTCCTATGAAAAAAATAACTCATGAACTAACTTTAAACTAAAAATGGAAGTTGGAAAACACATATTTGTTAATGAACTCCTCATGTGAACTAAGCTTCAAGGGGGAGAATTGATAGGTTTCTAGGTTTCTCAAAAACAGAGTGCTCTGATCTGGCAGAAATTTTTGCTGGACTTTAACAGCGCATAACTCTGAGAATATTGACCCAATTGAAGTGTATGATACAGTTCTGGAAAGATTTTTAATTGCTATACGACTTCTTTGTAGACCTCCAGGGCAAAATCACACGCCAAATTGGTTGAATGTCCAGTTGAATGCAAACTGTTCAGAAAATAGGACAGATGCAAATCTCCCTGGATGTTTCTGTATAACACTTATAACTTTCTGTAGGAAAAATCCCTAAGAGTCATATGATACACCGTTGGAAAGGTTATGAGATAAGCAACATTGTTGTAGTTCAAAGTTTGTTCATATTCCTATTGTATTTGCATATACAACAGTGATAAAACCAGCCACATACAAAGGAGATGATGGCAAATTTTATCCAGGAATTCTGTCAATTTTGAAAACTCATAACTTTTGATCCAGAAGTGATATAGAGGCATGTGAATACTCGTTGGAAATATATTGGAGTTAACTTTAACTGTGATATTCAACTTGAGTTACTAAAATGCTTATAACTGGATCAAAATCTAGATTTAGTGCATCAAGGTCTGTTCTGTAGAGAGAAGGAAAATGAGTGATATTGTGCAGGCTAGTACAAGTTATGTGCCCCAAAAGTACCTGTTGGTGTTCTGAACGCCATTCAGTGAAATGGAGGCCCCTGTACGATTAACTCCTTAGAGGTTGATTGCTGGTCAAGTACCACAACTTGCACCACCTCCAGAGCAGCAGCATCAGACGGTGGTTTGTGCTCCATCGCTGCAGCTATATGTATCTAGCTCCAACCACAAGTTAGAGAAGAGCCGGAGAGACATCCGTGCTTCATTTGTGGTCGGACGGACCATTATGCTAGGTATGGTATGGGGGGAATTCAAGACTGCGGGTCATCATACTTTCAATGTGCAGACCCGTACAGATATCTGCAGAGAAGAGGGCACACAAGGGGCAACAGTCACTACATAGTGAGTGATGATGTTCCGGAAGGAGTAGCCGCATTAGCAGAGATGTTTTCTCTAAATTAGCTACCGGTATTATTTCTCCTGGGCTCAGGTGCCACACCTAGCTTTATTAGTCAATCTTTTGTGGATCGACATCAGCTCCAAACTACTTCTACAAAGAGACAATACCTTGTATCTTCGCCGGGACAGCATTACAACAAGTGATGTTGTCTTCCGAGCACCTCTTTATTTGCGGGTTAGGCTATAACCCATGAACCTCCTTAGTCTTGGGGTCTGAAGATCGACATTATTTTGGGGATGTCGTGGTTGAATTACCACAATGCGGTTCACAATATTAGTTTTCGAACCGTTAAGCTCAAACTCCCCACGGCACGGTCTTCATACATTAGTTCTTGGCACCAGTCGGCAACAGATTGCAATATTGAACCACTCGGAAGC
The DNA here is from genome assembly GCA_030760725.1 of Neostapfia colusana. Taxonomy (NCBI): domain Eukaryota; kingdom Viridiplantae; phylum Streptophyta; class Magnoliopsida; order Poales; family Poaceae; genus Neostapfia; species Neostapfia colusana. The sequence goes on along the minus strand of JASWHV010000009.1, from coordinate 31,012,305 downwards.
TGTTAAGATAGAGGACAGTCCGGTGGTACGTAAATTTCAGGAGGTGTTTCCCAATTGTTTACCGGGCGTACCACCCGAACGGGACGTAGAGTTCAAGATGGAACTTGCGCCGGGAACACCACCGAGTTTGCGAAGGCCGTACAAATGGCACCCAATGAATGGGCAGAGTGGAAGACAGCGCTAAATAACCCTACGAGCAAAGGTTTTATACGAGTGAGTCATCACCTTGGGGTATTCAGCATTGCTTGCAAAGGAGAAGCACGGAACACTACAACTTTGTGTGGTGTTCGTCTGCTTAACACTGTGACAATCAAGAACAAGTACCCGTTACCACAGATCGACATATTGTTTGATCAGTTGGTCAAAGCAAAGATCTTTTCCAAGATGGACTTAAGATCAAGGTACCATCAGATTGAGATACGGGCTGAGGATATTTCAAAGACAGCTTTTCGACGAGGTACAGGCTTCATGAGTACCTTGTCATGTTCCTTGGTCTCACCAACGCTCCAGCTCAGTTCATGTACTTGATGAACTCGGTATTCATGCCAGAGCTGGGAAAGTTTGTCGTGGTCTTCATCGACGACCTACTGGTTTATTCCAAGTCGGAGGAAGAACACGAGGAGCACCTGTGTATAGTCTTGCAAAGGCTGTGGGATCACAAGCTATACGCGAAATCCAGCAAGTGTGAATCCTAGATATCGTAAGTACTTTTTCTCGGGCATATCATTTCAGCGAAGGGCATCGCTGTAGATCTGATAAGATCGCACAAGTGCTGCATTGAAGTCCCCGAGGTTTATTCACGAGGTACGAGGTTTTTCTCGGACTCGCGGGATATTATTGGAGGTTCATTCTGAACCTCTCGAAGATTGTCAAGCCTATGACAAAGCTGCTGAAGAAGGCTACCAAATATGTTTGGAGTCCAACATGCGAAGCAGCATTCGAGGCATTAGTGAAGCACTTAACATCAGCACCGGTTTTGGCGCAGCCAGACACAACAAAACCGTTTGATATGTACTGCGATGCATCCGGCATTGGGCTCGGATGTGTGCTGATGCAAGACCGAAGGGTGGTCATGTAAGGATCACGGCAGCTCAGAAACCATAAGCAAAATTATCCAACTTATGACCTAGAGCTCGTTGCCGTGGTACTCACACACAAAATGTGGAGGCACTACCTACTCGGTAACCTCGTGCATTTATATACCGATCACAAAAGCCTCAAGTACATATTCACTCAGAAAGAGATGAACATGAGGCAGTGAAGATGGTTAGAGTTGATAAAGGATTACGAAATAGAGATCCATTATCACCCCGGCAAGGCAAACATAGTGGCGGATGTGCTGAGTCGCAAGTCACACGTTCATAATCTAACCATCACCCCGTTGGAAGAGAGCGAGCCACCAGTACGTGTGGTTCTCCCTAGAGCTCTCTACAATTTAGCTTTTATCCCCACCATCCGTGAAGAAAGGGTGGCAGCCCAGGAACGTAACAGGGGCATGTCACATTTGCGGAGACGTATAGAGAGTGGGGAGTTGAAATGTTTCTGGAAAGACGGAGACGACGTCCTGTGGTTTAAGGACATAATCGTCGTACCCCGTAAACCGGAATTTAGGAAGAAAATTTTTGGACAGGGTTCACTTATCAAAGTTTCTATTCACCCCGATTCATTGGTCCATTCCAGGTTTTGGAAAGATGTGTCAACGTTACATACCGGCTGGCATTACCACCGATATTCACCGGTGTGTACGACATCTTCCACATTTCTCAGCTGAGAAAGTGCCTCAAGTGGTCAACCACCATTCAGCTAGGAAATATCGAGGAACTGAAACCAGATCTCACATATCAGGAGGGAATGGTTCAGATCATCGACATAAAGGACCGAACCACAGGCGACCATACGTGGTGGTTCTATAAAGTTTTATGGACTGGTTACTCCAAGGTGGAAGCGACATGGGAGAGCGAAGGATTTCTTCGAGTCAATTATCACGACATTTGACGTCGCACATCCTATGATTTTTCCACCATCCTTCCTCTCATTTTTACCTTAATCTCGGGACGAGATTCTTTAAAGGGGGGAGGAATGTAAAGGTCCCAAAAATATGAATACAAAGAAACTTATGTTTCACAAAGTTGGTTTCATATGTATGAAAAATGGGACTTGTTTAAACTTTTTCACATACGATAATACACATGAGAGCTCTCTTCACATAAGTTCAAATGTTTATTTGAAAACATGGAACAAAAAGGGATTTGAAACCAAGTAGGGAAGTACCCATATGTGTGAGAGAGCTAAATTCAGATTTTGGAGCAAATTTGTTCAACTCAAAAATTCAAATGAAAGTAACACATTGATTTTCAAACTGTTGTGTTAAAAATCTCATGTGCAGCAGCTAAATCAAAGATCAGATTTCATATTTGAATTCCTTAGGTCCAAATTAGGGGGTAGGCAAAATCTCATGAATTTTTGAAGATATTTGCTATCCACTTTTCCAAATAGACCTAAATGTGCAATGAATTCATAGACCTATTTGAATTTGGGTGAATTGTGCCCAATTCTCCAAATGTAGTCCAGTTTTCAACTCCACACGATTGAATTTCATCATTTGCAAATTTTGGGATATTTTGGAGAGATAAGGGGGAGGTGGGATCCACTTTTATATGTACCAAAATATCTTTGCAAAGGAAATGGGTCTCTGTTTTGCTGCTTCCGGGGGATCGACAGCAGCTGCTTGAGACAGCGCGCCGGCAGCTGGTCGACCGCTTCCACTACCGACTCCAGCCCCAATTCAGACCCCCTCGGCGATCTCATCCATCTATACCATGCTTCTCCCTCTGCTCACGGACAGAGCACAGAGGCTCTCCCTCTTTCCCACGCAGAGCCGAGCAAACACACCGCCACCATTACCGGTCGATCGGCAGCCAGCTCAATTGAACGCGAGCAGCAGCTAGTGAGTAGAAAAATGGCACCAGGGCCTCTCCCTCTCCCTCCTCCACGCGCCACCGACCGGGTTCAGCTCTCCTACCCCGGGAACAACGTGACCGCGCGAAGGCCGAACAAGAGTCGATGAGGAGGCTCCCATGGACAGCCCAACCTGGCGCTGGTCACGGACAAGTACCGGCGCCCTTGGATGCGCCAAGGCGCCGTGCTGCTCTCCTCCCAACCTCAGGCCATGTCATGAACGACCGAGAGAGAATTTGGAAAACTTTCTCCGGCGTGCTCAAATCGACCTTCCGGCACAGTAATCCCAAATTCCACCTCAAGCCTCATTCTTAGGTCGTCAAATTTTGCACAAGGGGCCCAAAGTAATAGGCGATCCTTTGCTCTTCACAGTTATAGCCTGAAACTGCACATAGGTCGGATATTTCGCGGTTTTCTAAGGGCAACCGAGGCGGGGGACCGCGGTCGCACGGTGAAACCATATCTGCCATCGTTCCCGAGCATTTTTGATGCTAGGTCGAGCTCCCTCATAGTTCACTGGTGCTGTAGCACTGTTTTACCGGGATGTTAGCGTGCTAGGACGGCCGGCCGACGTCGCCGATGGTGCGCCGAGCTGCCGCACCGCCGCTGGACACCGTAGAGGCCTTGCCGGCTTGGGGAAACCTCATCTTCGTGCTCAGCGTGGCGGGTTAGGCCCTGGCGGCGAGCAGGGGCTTGGGTAGAGGCCGGAAGACCGATTTCCGGTGATCTCCGGCGAGGGCGGCGGCACGGGCTCGCGGGCGCGGGAACTGACCGAGGTTAAAGAAGGTTTTGGTGGGCCCAGTCATCAGTGAGAGGAAATTTAAAAACCCGATCTTCTGTGGCTGTTGGATCCGGTGTGACTGCACATATGGAAATGTGTGGCCCCGTGTGTCTTTGTTTCTGTGAGTGACACGTAGCCCGGACCCACAGTCAGCTTTTAAACATTTCCAGAATTTTCCATTTTAGTTCAAACTTTGGAGAGCCATAACTTTGTGTAGGAATGTCCAAAAATTGCGAAACAAATTTTGTGGTATTCCTCTCAAATAATACTATGCAGGGGTGCAGCCCAATATTTATGAAAATCCCTGGATTTGGCTCATTAATTCATATAAAGAAAATATTGTAGGAATTTTCCAGGAGTTCTGTGTATTGGAAAATTCCCAAATTTGGGCAGAAGTTTCTTCCAAAAACACTTGACCTCCAGTAAAAATTTCAGAGGCATTGGACCTCATTTGCTTGGCCAAATGTGGTGCTAATTCCTTATGTCTCTGAAAATTGGAAAAATAGAACAGAATTCATTTTCAGATTTTCCCCAATTCATCTAAAGCTCATATCTTTGTGTAGGAACCTCCAAATTTAGTGCTTCAAATTGATTTAGATTCAGATTGAAATACTCTATCCAAATATGCAACCCAATTTGTATGAAAGTCAATAATTAATTCTGGAAAATTCTTTGAAGCTTATCAGGAAAAGAATTTTTGAGGGAGTTCGGTTTATCCAAGAATCCTCAAATTTTGTCAGAATAATCCATAGGATGTTATTGAACTACTGTAAAAATGTCAGCTCATTTGGAGCTGAATTGTGGGGGAGAATTCAGATTCCAATGTACTGTACTCAAACGAATACAGAGACTTTTCAGAAATTGTCCAAGGGTTCGAAAAGTCATTTCTGGATAATTCTTAGCTCCAAAAATCCTAGGAAAATTCATGCAGACTCTATGAACTATAATTGAAATTGTAGTTCACTAAGTTGGGCATGAACATGTGAGTTAATTCAGAATTAATTTCTTTTTGCTTAATTGCTTAGGGAATTGATCCTTGGATCTCCCTGTCCTTGTTCTCCATTCTATTGTATGTGAAGAACAACATGGGGGTTGGTGTGGAAATTGTGGGAGACACAATTTCTTTCCACTTCAGCTGCAATTTGGGAAGCTAAGTCCCTATGTAGTGTATGACTTCCTGTAAAAAGTTTGAAGTCATTGGAGATCAGGATCTTTAGTTATGTCCAAATCATTAGAGCTCATCTTATAGGTTATTAGAAACTTAGCTAGAGATGTAATGAAACATCTAAGGTAGATTTAGTTCCTTTGAGTTATTTGCACAAAAGAGGCAACAACATCATCCTAGGATCTCCACGCAGCCTCTGTTCTTAAGAAGTTTTAATCTCTAAAGTCTTTAAATTGCATTATAAAAGATTATGCATAAACATGTCGATAGGGTTCACGACGAAGGACTTCGACGGAACCATCCCTTGACGTGTGGATCAGTTGAGCAAGTTCAGGAAGATCAAGGGATTGAAGATCACTAACTTTTATTATATACTACTGCCCTGCAAAACAGGCAAGCTCCGGTTTGCATTAACCTCTTTACAAATTTTTGTTGTTTTGAGCACTTCCTTGAGCACCACTTACTTCTTGCATTAGAGTCTTGTTTGAAACCCAAATGCATAGCCAAGAAAACTATGGGTTGGGATTAGGATTGAAAACCCCGTATAGCTACTGCAATGCTAAGGTAGTGTAGGATCCGGTACAAGTCGAGTAGTTGGAACTACTCGCGAGGATAGGCTAGAGGCACTCGACTCGGGTAGAGATAGTAAATGAAACACATGGCAAGAAAAATGAGACCGAGCGGAGAGTAAGAGAAACAGGACTTTGGGGCCTGGGTGCTATAGCTCCGCTTGTGTCGATTGAGGACCGAGCCATGTGCGGGCCTGTTGAACAAGCTAGAACAGTACCGAAGACCTACCGGCTATATGGGAACCGGGAAACCGATGTAACTCGGGTACCTGGGTGTTGAGGCATAGCTGGTCGTTCAGAGGGTAGGTTGAGAGCTCGAGGTGTAAATCGGATGGTGGCTCTGTGGATGTGCATGCAGAGACCTCTTGCTCGGGACGATTGGACCGGTTCAACATTTGGATGACGGGTGAAAGGTGGTTGTGTACGGCGTCCGTGATGGTTGCTGTAGGCAACATCAAGTACGGGCGTACGTGACGGGTTATTCGGGTAACCCTGCAGGTGTAAATCGATTATAATCGCCGTCCCTCGCGGTCAGTGAGTACCACTTGTTCACTGTACCGTGACGTAGAAAGAACAGGATAGATACATGTTAAAATGTTGCTGATTGAAGGATGAACGTTGATTGTTAATGATCTGCTATAGTTTATAGCTATTTAAAGTTACTTTTAACCTTGGGCAAAGTACATGAGAGAAATGCGTTTCTTGTTTGATTGCGGCTCTCTCATGTACCTTAGCGTGAGGTTCTCCACAACTTGCTGCTAAAACTTGAAAGTAAGGTTCAAATAAATAGGTGTGTCCTTTTTTGCAACTTACCTCCTATTTCATATTGCAATTCTAGCACATAGAGTAACATGTTTAGGTGAGACGGGTCAGTCTTGCTGATCCTATATGCTCACGCTTGCTATATGAGTGGTTTTGCAGGTTAACCTCAGTGCTTATGAGAAGGTTGTCCGGTGAGACTTGGAGACCTCCGAGTCGTTTAACACGTGGAGAACCCAGCTGCTGCCGTATGACTTCGTGTTGCTAGCGAGAAGAGTCCGCGGGCTTGACCTCTTCTCGAGTGCTTAGTAGTTATTCGACGTGAGATGATTATAGTCTTCCGCTGTAGTTGTTTGATGTAAACTATTTACAAAGAAACATTTGTAAGCTTCTGCTTTTGATTTATGTAATACATGTTTCCTTATATGTGTGCTGTTGGTTACCGCGTATCACGGCACCATCCAATGTGATTCCCGGGCGAGTGCTACGTCCCCGTGACTGAACGGGCGGCGTTGGTCCCAGTCAGAGGCGGCCAAAATCATAGAGTTTGGTGCACGACAGAGGCCACCGGCGAGCTCTCCGGCGAGGGGTCGCGGCGGCCGAGCGCGGGAGGCTGGAGGTAAACGAAGCCCCCGGTCCCACGCGTCAGCGGCAGATATTTTAAAACAGGATTCGCTGTGGCACCGGATCGGGTGCTGCTGCACGCGAAATATGCTGTAGCCCCGTGTGTTGACCGTTCAGAAGTTGACACGTAGCCGCGCAGCGGTTTAAACTTTTTCCCGATTTTCAGATTTAGTTCAAACTTCAAACTCACATAACTTTGGCTAGGAAACTCTAAATCGAGTGAACCAAATTTTGATGGATTCAGCTCTCTTAGTACTTTCCAACAAAACAAGTTTCACTTCATGAAAAACCTTTATTTCTCCATAATTAATTCTTCAAAATTTAAACTGTTTAGAATTTTAACTGGAGAACCCTTTGAAGGAAATTTCTGAATTTTGCTGGGATGTTCACCAAAATATCCCTGAGCTACCATAAAAATTTCAGATCCATTTGAGCTCATTTGTTCCGCCTAATGGTGTGATTAATAGAACTGTTCCAGAGAAAATAGAAAATGTCCAGAAACATTTTCAGAATTAAGTGAGACCAACTCTATTAGAACCCTGTGAAAATCTAGTTTTCATAAAATCATGGGTTGCTCCATGAAAGTCCCTAGAACACCCTAGGAGCTCCAATTAAGGTCAAGTACATAATTAAGTGGAGAGCTCAAATGAGCTTTGCTGCAAATAAAACTTGGCCAAGTCTCTGTTTAGGTTGTATACAAACCACAGTAAAAATTTCAGAGTCATTGTGTCTGTCTAGTAAGACTTATAGTCTTCACAAGTTTAAATTCAACACAAATGCATTTAAATTGATACATTTTTATGTTATCTCATGTAGTCGGTAAGGTTGAGGAGGAACCCGAAGTCTTAGACTTTGTCACTTCGGAAGAGCAGCTAGCCTACGACCAAGAGCAGCAAGGCAAGCTCCGGTTTGCATTAACCTTTTTACAACTTTTTGTTGTTTTGAGAACTTACTTTGAGTACCAATTACTTCTTGGATTAGAGTCTTGTTCAAAAACCAAATGCATAGCCAAGAAAACCATGGGTTGGGATTAGGATTGAAAACCCCTTTTAGCTACTGCAATGCAAATATAGTGTAGGATTTGGTACAAGTCTTGTTCCACATTGGACGCAGTCCAACTGCCCCTGAGGGAGCTTGCATACTCGGGGCAGTTGGACTGCTTCAAATGTGGAACATCTTGGGAAAGGTGGCCGCGTACAACGTCAGTCGAGGTTGCTGCCGGCAACTCAGAGTACGGGTGTACGTGTCGTGTAGTCCGGGCATGTACTGATTCGAGTCACCGTCGCTCGCGGTTATATGAGCATACTTGCCCACTGCGTCTTGACGTAGTAACAACTGAACCGGTTATCTTTTGAATTTGATAAGGCTGTGATGTAATTTGTATTGCAACCATGATTGAATTAGAGATAGGCTCATTAAACTTTACTTTCTCCTTGTGCACGGAGCGTCGCAACAAAGCGTTTCTTGTTTGATTGTGGAGTTGCGATGCTTTTCGGCTCAAGGTCCACACAATGAGGCTTAAAATCTGAAAGTTAAGGATCAACTTTAGGCGAGTCCTTTATGCAAATATAGCTAACCCAATTGCAACCGTCGTGCATGTAGAGTTTCTTGTTTAGGAGAGACGGATCAGTCTTGCTGAGCCTATGTGCTCACGCATGCTATACAAGTGGTTTTGCAGGTTAACATCGATGCTAAGAAGAACGTTGTCCGGTGAGACTCGGCGACCTCCGAGTCATTTAACACGAGGAGAACCCAGCCGCTGCTGTTGTCTTCGTGTTGCTAGCAAGAGGAGTCCACGGGCAGGACTTCATCTCGAGTGCTCTTTAGTTATTTGACGTGAGTTGTTATAGACTTCCGCTGTAGTTACTTGATGTAAATTATTTAGAAAGAAAAACTTGTAAGCTTCCGCTATTGTTTTATGTAATACATTGTTCCTTGTATGTGTGCTGATGGGTGTCGCACAACACGGCACCACCCAATGCGATTCTCGGGCGAGTGCCCCGTCCCCGTGACTGAACAGGCGGCGTCGGGCCGTCTCAGCGTGGTATCAGAGCTGTGACAAGTGGTATCATGAGCTGAGCCCTGTTTCAATTGGTATCAGAGTTGTGACAAGTGGTATCATGAGATGAGCCCTGTTTCAGTTGGTATCAGAGCCGCATTGTGAATAGCGCATGGAATAAGGATCGTATTACGACAAAAAATTTAGGATACGGTGAGGAAATGGTATTAGGCCCACAAAATGACTATAGTAGTATAGTTACTTAAAGTGGCGTGACTAACATACTTGTTATAATTCTGAATTTTAATTATGTAACGACGCACCTACGCTCTGGTAAGCATTGTCCGGAATGCCACCGAAAGAGGTTCAATTGACGAGGAAAGTGGTTCAGGGATAGGTCTCACAGCTTGGTGTGAGACGTTAATATGAAACTCTTGAACTCTTCATGTTCCTGAGTTCATATGAAACGCTGATCCCTAGCATGCATTAGGCAAGAAAGTGGATACCCCATCGTGTGGTCAGTAACGTGATAGTGTGTTCTTCTGGAAATATCCTAGAAGGACATACGCAGCGCTTGCCATCGGCGTGCCCTGCAGGGCAGTAGGTGGTATCTGTTGGGTTGATAAAATTCCCAACCGTGATGACCCGTTCGCGCTCTACTCGGGTTACCCGTTGTGTGGTGTGAAAACGCGACCATGTACCTTGAGACATGGCTTGACTCAAAGACGGCCCGTATGGAAATGATACGGGGCATATGTTTTTAGTATGATATGGAATTGCCTGAAATGAGAAAACCTATGTGTGCATCATCATTGAGTGTTTTTCTGCAGGTACTAACCACGTACGTATCCCGTGTAGTACACGTTTGCGAGTGACCGTTTTAGTGCCACCTAAGATACGTTTATGTCGGTATAATACGGTTAGGATTTTCTTTTGGTGAGGCTACGTAGTACCGACATGCTTCTTGCGGTGCATCGACGCCGTACTAAACTTAATAACCCTTTTCTTTGAAGAAATGACTCATGAACTAACTTTCAACTAAAAATGGAAGTTTGAAACAAATATTAGTTACTGAAATCTTATTTTGAGCTAAGATTCAAATGAGAGGAAGACTAGGCTTCACAGATTTCAAAAACAGAGTGCTCTGTTTTTGGCAGGAATTATTGCTGGACTTTAACAGAGCATAACTCTGAGTAGCTTTAACCAATTAAGGTGTATGATACAGTTCTGGGAAGATTTTCAAGTGGTCTACAACCTCTTTGTAGACCTCCAAAGCAAAATCACATGTTAAATGGGTAGAAAGTTCAGAGGAAGGTAAACTGTCCAGAACCAGGACAGCAGCAAAACCTCTCTGGACCCTTCTGTTTTTAAGCCATAACCTTCTGTAGAAAAATCCTTAAGAAGCCTATGATACACCGTTGGAAAGGTTATGAATTGTGCAACATTTTTATAGTTCAATGTTTGTTCAGATTTTTATTGTATTAGCATATACAACTGTGATAAAATCAGCCACATACAAAGGAGATGCTGGCAAATTTTATCCAGGAATTCTGTCAACTTTGGAAAATCATAACTTTTAATCCGAAGATGATCTGGAGGCATATGAGTACTTGTTGAAAAATGCTGAAGTTAAATTTAACTTTGGTATTCTACTTGAGTTATGAAAAGGCTCTTAACTGGATCAAAATCTGGAGATAGTGCATAAAGGTCTGTTCTGTACAGATAGGCTGGATAGCTATGCCTACTAAGGAGTTGTGTAAACATGGATTCTGTTACTGCTTTCATAAAGTTTTGACATATTCATGTTTTCATTAGTCTCACATACTGCTGAGTTCTTGTTTAACTCTTCTCAGCTACATTTTTGCAGTATGGTTCGTACTCGCTCTAGGAGTAGGGCCGGAAGTTGATGGATCTGATGACTCGAGTCATCGAGTCTAACCAAGAGAACACTAGGCTACTCCAAGATGCAACGCATGAACACACACGCTTACTCCAAGCTTTGGTACAGCAAGGCGTACTCCAGAACACGCAACAAGTCGTTCCACCTCGGAACGCTTATCTGGACTTCTTGGCGACTCAACCACCCATCTATACTGAAGCCACCGAACCTGTGGAAGCAGATCAATGGCTTCGTGTCATGGAGTCAAAATTCGGAGTATTCGAGTGTGATGAAGTGCAAAAGACCAAGTTTGCCACTCAGCAACTCCATGGAGCCGCCGGAAACTGGTGGGTTGATCATCTTGCCACCATTCCGGATGACCATCAAGTAACATGGAGTGAGTTTTGTGAAGCCTTTCGTACTCGTCACATACCACTAGGTATTTTCAAGGCAAAGCGGGAGGAATTTTTGGGTTTGAAACAAGGGGACAAGAGTGTTCTCGAGTATGTCAAAAGGTTTAACCTTTTGGCCCAATATGCTCCCGAATATGTAACAAAAGAAGAGGCACGGTGTGACTTATTCTTCCATGGCCTGAGTGCCATATTACAGGAGAAGTTGGACGTGCACAATAACGGCAGCTACACCGACATGGTCGATGCGGCTTTCATTCAAGAGAAGCCGACACTAGAGTGGCAAGCTGAGAAGAGAAAGATGAGGGAGATTGAGCAAGCCAGCACAAGTTATGTGCCTCAGAAGTACCGTTTGGTGTATCAAACGCCACCCGGTGAAAGATGGAGGCCACCTGTACGATCAAGTTCTACGACTTGCACTACCTCCACAGCCGCAGCATTAGACATTGGTTTGTGCTCCATCGCTGCAGCCATGTGTACCTAGCATCCAACCGCAAGTCAACGAAGAACCGGAGAGACATCCATGTTTCACTTGTAGGCATATGGGCCATTATGCTAGGCACTGTCTGGAGGGAACTCAGAATTGCGGGTCATTATATTTACAACAATACGACCCGTACCTCAATCTGCAGACAGGAGGGCAGATAAGGGACAACATTCACTATGCTGTGTTTGATGATGTTCCGGAAGGAGAAGCCACTTTAGCAGGGATGTTTTCTCTGAATCAGTTACCAGTTTTAATTCTCTTTGATTCCGGTGCCACACACAACTTCATTACCAATCTTTCGTGGCTCAACATCAGCTCCAAACAGTTTATACAAAGAGGAAATACCTCATATCTTCACCCGGGGGCAGCAGTACCACAAGCAAGGTTGTCTCCCGAGCACCTCTTTGTTTGGGGGGTAGAATATACCCTACGACTCTCATTATTCTTGAGGGTCTGAAGATCGACATCATTTTGGGGATGTCATGGTTGAATTACCACCAGGCGGTTCTTAACATCAGCTCCAAGACCGTTGAGCTCAACTCCCCACAGCACGGTCTTCACATATTAATTCTGGGCGCCAGACGGCAGCAGATTGAAACAGTGAACCGCACGGAAGCTGTTAAGATAGAGGACATTCCGGTGGTACGTGAGTATCCGGATGTGTTTCCCGATGATTTACCGGGCATGCCGCCCGAGCGAGACGTTGAGTTCAAGATTGAACTTATACCGGGAACAACACCGATATCATGAAAGCCGTACAAGAAGGCACCCAATGCACTGGCAGAATTGAAGACACAGCTGAATGACCTAATGAGCAAGGGCTTTATACGACCGAGTTCGTCACCTTGGGGTTGTTCAGCATTGTTTGTCAAGAAGAAGGACGAAACACTACGGCTTTGTGTTGATTATCATCCTTTGAACGCCGTTACCATCAAGAACAAGTATCCACTACCTCGCATTGATATGCTCTTCGATCAATTAGTTGGTGCGAAGGTATTTTCGAAGATGGATCTTCGGTCCGGATATCACCAGATTAAAATCCGGGCAGAAGATATTCCGAAGACGGCATTCTCAACAAGATACGGGCTGTATGAGTATCTCGTTATGTCTTTTGGTTTGACCAACGCCCCGGCAGACTTTATGTACCTGATGAATTCAGTGTTCATGCCGGAGTTGGATAAATTCGTCGTTGTTTTCATCAATGATATGTTGGTGTACTCCAAGTCAGAGGAAGAACATGCTGAACATCTGCATATTGTGCTACAAAGATTGCGAGATCATCAGCTCTATGCAAAATTCAGCAAGTGTGAATTCTGGATTAATCAAGTACCTTTTCTCGGACACATTATTTCAGCGGGAGGGCATCGCTGTAGATCCGAGTAAGATTATCCAAGTACAGAAATGGGAGTCACCAAATTCAGTGCATGAAATCCGTAGCTTCCTCGGTTTAGCGGGTTACTAGCGGAGGTTTATTCCGGGTTTCTCTAAGATCGCTAAACCGATGACGGAATTATTAAAGAAGAATACCAGATTTGTGTGGGGTGCTGCGTGTGAACAAGCTTTCAAGACTCTAGTGAAGCATATCATAACAGCCCCAGTTCTTGCTCAGCCAGATACTTCGAAGCCATTCGACGTATATTGCGATGCATCAGGCATTGGTCTTGGCTGCGTGCTGATGCAAGAAAGACGAGTGTCGCTTATGGATCTCGTCAACTCAGAAATCACGAGCAGCATTATCCAACTCATGATCTTGAGTTAGCTGCCGTGGTCTTTGCTTTGAAGATGTGGAGGCATTACTTGCTCGGAAATCTTGTACACCTCTACACAGACCACAAGAGCTTGAAGTACATCTTCACTCAGAAAGAATTGAACATGAGGCAACGAAGATGGTTAGAGCTCATTAAAGATTATGAACTTGAGACTCATTATCATCCAAGAAAGGCGAATGTGGTCGCCGATGCGCTCAGTCATAAGGCGCATATACATCAACTGAGTATAGCTGAAAAGGATGATGAAGAACCAAGCCTCCGTATCATTCTGTATGGAGCTCTCTATAATCTCGCTCTCATTCCTACCATCCGAGAGGAGATCATTGAAGCTCAACGAAAAGACAAGGGTATGTCTCACATACGGCGAAGGATAGACAACGGAGAGATGAAATGCTTCTGGAAGGATGAGGATGGTACTTTTTGGTTCAACGACCGGATTGTAGTACCCCGGGATATGAGACTACGGAAGGAAATTTTGTATGAAGCTCATTTGTCCAAATTTTCCATTCATCCGGGCAGCAATAAAATGTACCAAGATCTCCGGAAGAAGTTTTGGTGGACACGTATGAAACGTGAAGTCACAAAGTACGTTTCAGAATGTGATGCATGTCGAAGAGTCAAGGCCAACCATGTGAAAAAGTCAGGCCTGTTGCAGCCATTGCATGTACCGGCATGGAAGTGGGAAGATTTGAGTATGGACTTCGATTCGATTTGGGTAATCGTGGACCGGTTAACCAAATCAGCACATTCATCCCGGTGCATACAAGGTATAACGCAAAGCAGTATGCGGAGCTATACATAGCACGGATCTTGTGCTTACATGGAGTTCCCCGCACAATTGTGTCCGATAGAGGGTCGCTGTTCGTAGCCTGTTTCTGGGAGCAGCTACACGCATCCTTGGGAACCAAACTGATTAAAAGCTCCGCGTATCACCCTCAAACTTATGGGCAAACGGAGAGGGTGGATCAAATACTGGAAGATATACTAAGAGCATGTGCCATCCACCACGGTAAGAGCTGGGATGATCACTTACCGCTGGCGGAGTTCTCGTACAACAATGGATATCAGACGAGCATCAAAATGGCACCATATGAAGCACTATATGGCCGGAAGTGCCGTACACCATTGAATTGGTGCGAGTCCGGTGAACGAGTAACATTCAGGGTTGATCTTGTCAATGAAGCCGAAGAGAGAGTTCGGATAATACAAGAGAACCTCAAAGCTGCCCAATCTCATCAGAAAAGCTACGCGGATCAGAGGCGTCGACCGCTGCATTTCGAAGTCGGAGAGCACGTATATCTTCGTGTGTCTCCGATGAAAGGGATTCATCGGTTCGGTGTCAAGGGGAAACTTGCTCCCCGATTCATCAGTCCGTTTGCCATAACGGAGAAGTGCGGAACTGTAGCCTACCGGCTGGAACTACCGGCAAGCCTTGCCGGTATTCACGACATATTTCACGTGTCTCAGCTTCGTAAGTGTCTCAAGTTTACCTCTGCTGTCCGCACCGAAGACATCAACGAGTTGAAGCTGGATCTCACCTATGTCGAGCAACCTATTCAGATTATCGACGAAAAGACCCAGATCGCCCGAAACCGTACTTTGAGATTTTACAAAGTCCTGTGGAGTAATCATACCCCGGAAGAGGCGATGTGGAAAACCGAAGATTACATCCACAAGAACTATCCGGGACTTTTGTCATAAACTTTGTAATTTCTTCTTTTGTAATCTCGCGATGAGATTCCTTTTAAGGGGGGAGGAATGTAAAGGTACCAAAAATATGAATACAAAGAAACTCTTGTTTGCAAAAGTTGGTTTCATATGAATGAAATTTGGGACTTGTTAAAACTTTTCCACATGTGATAACCCACATGAGGGCTTTCTTCACACAAGTTCAAATGTTTGTTTGAAAACATGGAACCCAAGGGGGGTCAAAAACTAAGATGAGAAGTTCCATATGTGTGAGAAAACTAAAGTCAGATTTGGAACAAACTTGTTCATCTAAAAAATTCAAATGAGAGCAACACTATGAATTTCAAAACTGTTGTGCTACAAGTCTCATTTGCAGCAGCCAAATTAACCATCAGATTTCATATTTGAATTCCTTGGGTCCAAATTAGGGAGTATGCAAAGTTTCATGATTTATGGAAATGATTTGCAACCCATTTTCCAAAATGGACTTTAAATAACAAAGAATTCAAATGCATATTTGAATTTTGATGAAACTTGCCCAATTGTCGAAATGCCTCTCAGATTTAAACTTCCACAATTGAATTCCATCATTGGCCAATTTTGGGAGATATTTTAGAGGATAAGGAGGCTCTGAACTGTGGGCCCACATGTCATTGAGGGAGCTGAAAATTGCAAAAGATATTCAGTGTAGAACACAGTCTTTGTTTTTCAACTCCCAGGCGAAGCAACCGGGAAGAGCCAACTTCCCACCGGGCGACACCGCACAGCACCGAAGCCTCCACCTCCTGCTGAATTCCATCGTGCTGGAGAGCTGCCTCGGCGTCCTTACCCCACTGCCGTGCTCCTTTTATCCCATGGTACCGAAGACCCGGCGCTGTTCTTTCCTCCTTGCATGAGAAACAGACCAGAGCTGCCGACGCTCGAGCAATCGCTCGGCCACCGCCTAGCCCGCGTGAAGACTTCGGCTGAGCAGCCAAACCACACCACAGACCTTCCTCCAACGTCCTCGCGCCATCCCAACGTGAGCTCCACCTTCCCAAACCGAGATAAACCAGTTCCCGCGTGTAAAAGCCCAAGAAAAAAGGGACTTGCAAAAACTTTTCTTCACCTCACAACACCACAGTTTTTATTGTGGATATCTTAGGAAATATTGTGAAGAGCAAGTAACCTCCATCAAAAGAGTGATTAGAGGGGAAAGCCTTCATTTTCACAAAGTGGGATTTGGACACATGAACATGAGAGGTTGAGCTCACCCCTACAACTTAAAAAGTCTTGGGAAGGTTCAGTCCAAGTTTCATAGAAATCCAACACTTTTTGAGGCACTTTTGGAGGTATTTGAAAAAGAGGCCAATTTGAATGTAAATTCAAATTGTAGTAACTTTCATCACTCAAATTCAAAAGTTAGCTTCATATTCAAACTCAGCACATTTTTCTGAGTAAGCCCACCAATTTTCATCCTCATTGGAGTTCATCTTGTCAAGAGCTAAATTTGCAAGAATTCAAAACTGAATTTGAATTTCAGTTTAAACATGCAGCAAAGTTAGCCAAACATAGTTCAAATTTGAGAATTCAAATTTAAACCAAGACTTGGTGACTAAGTCTCACATTAAATTGTGAGTAGCTGGTGGGATAATTAGCAAAAACAGAAAAGAATTATTAGGCAAAAAGGGGTAAAAGGGAGGCCCACAGGGCAGTTGCACACACGAGGGTGCAGTCGGTTGCTGCAGCTGACCTCGGCTTCGCGCGCAAGGCAAGGGAACGGTGGCGAGCCACCGAAGCAGCAATCGGCCACCTCACGTTGCCAAACCGCGGCTCGAAGGCCAGCGCACAGCCCACGCCGCCCTTCCTCCTGCTTTCCAAACGAGAACCACTCCCGACCAAGTTTCTTTCTCGGTTCCGTGCGAGCACAGAAACGCCGCCCTCTCTGATCGTCGGTGTCCGGACAGCACAGACGCTCTCGTGCCCGACGAGCAACACAAGAAAGGACCGCCTTGAGGTGCTGATTCTTCTAGTCCCAACCGTTCTCCATTTCATGGGCTGTCGGGGGAGTATTTCGCCGGGAAAGTTTCAGGGGTCCTAAGACCGAGCTCCCACCGAATCTCAAAATTCATGGGGGTTAGCTCATCACCGGGCATACCAAGTCACGCACACACTCTATACACTGCCACGGCCACCTAGGATCGAAAACCAGTAAGAACCGTGGGCTAGGGTTACGGTTCTTCGATGTTTTCTGAAGCACAGCCGATATCCGGCCTAGGTCGCCGATGAGGTCGTAGTTGCCGCCATTTTCACGGGGATCAGTGTCCATGTCCGTGACCAGCAGGTGTCAGCGGAGCTCGCCGAGCAAACCGCATCGAAAAAGGTGCATGGGATGCCGAGTTGGACGTCGCCGGTGAGCTCCCGGCCGCTGTTGCCGGCGGGAGCACTGTTCCGGTGGTTGTCAAGCTCTGGGGAGGGCACCACCGTGTTCCTCAGGCCGAGATAGGCACAGGCGGCGAGATTCAGCAAGCTCCGAGGACCGGAACCCCTCTCCGGCGAGAGCTCCGGCGAGCTCGGCGGCGGGGTCGCGCGGGTGGCCGGAGGAAGACGAAGGGGTAGGCCCCACACGCCAGAGGCTGGAGATAAATGGTTGGGATTCTCTGTGGTCCGGGATCCAGTGGGGCCACGCGGGAAGGAGTCTGTGGCCCCGTGTGGCTCGGCTCCAGCGGTCGACACGTGGGCGGTGGACCCACCCGCAGGATGTAAACATTTTGGAATTTCCAGTTTTAGTTCAAACTTCAAATGCATTGAACTTTGGCTAGGAAACTCCAAATTCGATGAACCAAATTTTGCTGAACTCAGAATTCTGAGTACTTTCCAGCAATACCAAATTCAGCTCATGAAAGTGATTAGTTTTCCATAATTAAATCCCTAAACTTTAAACTGTTGCGAATTTTATCTGGAGAACTACATCATGAAAAATTCTGAAATTTGGCTGAGAAGTTCATTGGAAAATCCCTGAATCCCAGTAAAATTTTCAGACTCATCCAAGTTAATTATCTACCCTAATGAGGTGATTAAGACAACTGCCCTGAGAAAATAGAAAAATGTACAGAAACATTTTTCAGATTTTTCTCAAATCTTAATTAGGGCATAACTTTCTGTAGAATTCGTCAAATGACATGAAACCAACTCCATTAGAACCATCCTAAATTCTAGTTTCCAGAAAGTAATGGTGGGAGCCATGAAAAACCCTGGAATTACTTAGAGGCTCAAATATTGACCAAATAGGCTTTTATTTGTACAACGTTCAATTGAACTTTGTTTCAAATAAAAACTTGGTCAAAACTCTGGTTAGGACCCTACCAATCCACCATAAAAATTTCAGAACCAAAGGGGAGGGCTAGCTAGAGTTATTAGCAATTATGTATTCAAGTTCACACATTGCATTTAAATTTACATGTCGTATTTCATTAAACGTGTAGTCACTGAAGAAGAGACTCCGGAAGTGCTGGACTTCCTCCTTCTGGAAGAAGAGCTAACTACTGACCAGCAGCAACAAGGCAAGCCCCGGTTTGCATTAACTCTTTTATCAAGTTTTGCTTTGTTCACATATTTAGGGTAATGTATGAATGTGCATTAGGTGTAAGGTGAATGGAACCCCACTTGCATGACCAGAACTTGTCCATAAGAGTGAGGGTAGTGTCTAAGACCTCGAGTAGACAGGCTATGCTTAATGATTTATAGGACTTCGGTACAAGTCGAGTAGTTGGAACCTACTCGCGAGATAGGCTTGGGACACACGGGTTCGGTTGAGTGATGTGAGATCACATTAGTAATGAAAATGAGACTAGGCAGGGGCTAGGGCGCAGCAAGAGGGAGTCTTGTGTGTGCAGCCCTGTCCGTGTCGATTGAGGACCGATCCGTGTGCGGCCCACGCTGATCAAGTTTGAACGTACCGAAGGCATATCGGATATATGGGCCCCGATAAACCGATGTAGCCTAAACCTCCGGGCGTCGAGGCATAGCACACCGATTTATAGGTGTAGGTTGAGGGCAGCAAGGTGGAAATCTGCCAACGGGCATAGAGAGATGCTCCGTGTGGGGAACCTCCTGCTCGTTTCGGTGCGACCGGTTCGACGTTTGGGCTGTTGGGTGAAAGGTTGTCCCGTACGACATCGAGTGAGCGTGCTGTGCAGCTCCACGGGTGGGCGTACGTGACGTGCTCTTTGGGTTTCCCTGCAGGTGTATATCGAGTTGATTCGCCGTCCCTCGCGGTGAAGAGTAACACTTGGTCACTGAGTCGTGATGTAGTTTAATGTATGAAATATGTTGATTCAATATTGCTGATATGATATAATATTGTATTGCTACGTGTTTGCCTCCAAATATTGCTTACTAAATTTCAGCTTTCTGAACTGTTAACTTGTTGCTAAAAACTGAACTAAGGATGAACTTGTACGCGTGTCCATTTGCTGCAATATTACCATCCTATGTCCTTGTACACCTCATGTAGAGTTTCATGTTTAGGAGAGTCGGTTAAGCCTTGCTGAGCCTTCGTGCTCACGGTTGCTGCTTAAGTGTTTTTCTGGTGAGGAGCCACCCACGGACTCGGAGTACGAGTCCACCGGCGAGGGTTACCCTCCGTCGGGGACCACGGCTGAGTGGGAGCCGTACACGCCGCGCTGAGCTGTGACGTGCAGCTAGTGTGGGTTGCCCTAGGGCTGGGCAACCGACTTTTGCTAGATAGGCGGGCGTGAGTTGTACAAAATAAACTTCCGCTGTGTAATAAAGACCCTAGTTTGTAACTGAGAAGTGTACTACTTTGTACATTCAGTTTGTTTTTCCCATGTAATATAATGTGTTCTTATGACGTGTGCTGTCGGGTGTCGCATCGCGCGGCACCACCCTCTGCGATCCTGGATGAGCGGATTCCGGTCCGCCACAGCCTGGTATCAGAGCTGCATTGAGGATAGCACAGTACTTAAGGACTGTATTATGGGAAAACTTAGGGTTACGGTGAGGAATCGGTAGTTTGCCCAATTAAGCACTATATTAGCATAGTTACTTAAAGTGGCAAAGACTAACTTATGTGTTATAATTCTGAATTTCAATTATGTAACGATGCACCTACGCTCTGGTAAGTTTGGTAAGGAACACCACCGAAAGCGGTTCAATTTCGGTTAGCTCCTCCTGACGAGGAACGTGGTTCAGGGATTGATCTCACAGCTTGGTGTGAGACGTCAATATGAGCCTCTTGGACTCTGCATGTCCCTGAGTTCATATGAAACGCTGATCTCTAGCGTGCATTAGGCAAGTAAGTGGAGACCCCATCGCGTGGTCAGTAATGCGAGAGTGTGTTCGTCTGGAAATAGCCCAGGAGGACATACGCAGCGCTTGCCATCGGCGTGCCCTGCAGGGCAGTAGGTGGTATCTGTTGGGTTGATAACATTCCCAACCTTGACGACCCGTTCATGACCTACTCGGATTCCCCGTCGTGTGGTGTTGAAACACGATCACGTACCTTGAGACGTGACCTAACTCAAGGACGGCCGTATGGAAATGATACGGGCGTTTGTATTTACTTTTAAGTATGGTCCTGCCTGAAATGAAACCAACCATTGAGT
Organism: Neostapfia colusana; assembly: GCA_030760725.1. Lineage (NCBI taxonomy): Eukaryota > Viridiplantae > Streptophyta > Magnoliopsida > Poales > Poaceae > Neostapfia > Neostapfia colusana. Next base: position 30,991,610 of record JASWHV010000009.1, on the reverse strand, counting down.
GCACCATTATTGTGTGGTCTTCTGCAGGTACTAACCACGTATGTATCCGTGTAGAAAACGTGTGTGAGAGACCGTTTAGTGCCACATTTGAGACGTATATGCCGGTATAATCCGGTTAGGATTTTCTTTGGTGAGGAATGTAGTACCGAGATATGGTAGGCATATGCATGAAAATAATTATAACAAGGAATTAAAATCATTAGGTTCAACATTTAGGACCCTGGTTGGGTAGACAAATTGGATAGTGATGAGTGTAGATCCAAAAAGACTGAAAAACAGAGTGCTCTGTTTTGGGCAGCAAGTTTGCTGATCTTCAACAGGGCATACCTCACAGGTCTATTAGCCCAGGGAGGTGTGCTATATAGTTCTGGAAAGGTATTTAAGTACTCTACAACTTTGTTGTAGACTTCCAGAGCTGAAACACACCTTAAGATGGCTGAAATCCCAGAGGAATGTAAACTGTCCAGAACCAGGACAGAGTAAAACATTCTCTGAACTGTTCTGTTTTTCAAACAAAACTCCCAGCAGAAAAATCTAAAATTATCATATGATACATCCTTAGAAAGAGTAGAAGATGTGTGACATCTTTGCCATTCAAAGTTTCTGAAATTTCAGCACAGATTTCAGTGGAAACCGGAGTTGAAAACAGTAACTTTCCAAGGGAGGTGCTGTTAAAATTCTTCCCGAAATTCTGCTGACTTTGAATTAGCATAACTTTTTAACCATAGCTGATCTGGGGGCAAATGAATACTCGTTGGAAAGATACGGAACTTTAACTTTGGTATTCAACTTGAGTCATGAAAATGCCCATAACTAGATCAAAACTTAGAATAGGTAGAAACTGGTCATTCTGACAGAAGAATGACAGTTGAACTCATTGGAGATGGTGTGGTACCCTAAGGGTGGTCTACGTGATGACAAAGCGATAGTAATATCTCGTAGTGACCAAACCTAGTTATGGTGAGCTTCCAAAGAGGAGGTTCATCAAGTTGGATTAAACAAGCTTGTGTTTGGTCTGGTAATGGTGTAGCTTGTGCAAAGTTATTGCATTATCTACTTACGAGATGTATCGCATGTTTTTATTGGCATTATGTCGTTACGCCTATTGATATTGGACTGCATGCAATCTGTTGCGGGACTGATGTTATTTCCGTATGGTTGCAGATGGTTCGCACTAGGACCACGCACGAGGTTGGTGGCTCTAGCCAAGGGGGAGGCGATGACTCCCAGCCACCGGCCTACGACAGCACCCCGCAGCAGCAGCCACCACCGCCGCCTCCGCTTACTCTAGCGGATGTGATAGCGGCATTGGTGGGAGGTCGTGAGGAGCAGACCGACCTGCTCTGCACGATCGTGCAGAATATGTCCCAGGCGGGGGGGGGGGGGGGGGGGGGGGGAGGGGGGGGGCGTCAAGACAGAGGGCCTCGTGAGCCCCGTGAAGTGTCGTACTCGGATTTCATGAGTACGCGCCCTCCAGTGTTCACCGAAGCCGAAGAACCACTGGAGGCGGACAACTGGCTGCGGACTATCGAGTCCAAGTTCGGGCTGCTCCAATGTACGGAGCGGCAGAAGACCCTGTTCGCAGCACAGCAGTTCCACGGTCTTGCATCAGCACACATCCGAGTCCAATGCCGGATGCATCGCAGTACACATCGAACGGTTTTGTTGTGCCTGGCTGCGCCAAAACCGGTGCTGATGTTAGGTGATTGACTAAAGCCTTGAATGCTGCTTCACATGCTGGACTCCAAACATATTTGGTAGCCTTCTTCAGCAGCTCCGTCATAGGCTTGGCAGTCTTCGAGAAGTTCAGAATGAACCTCCGATAATATCCCGCGAGTCCGAGGAAACTCCGTACCTCGTGAACAGTCCTCGGGGATTTCCAATTCATCACTTGAGTGATCTTGCTCGGGTCTACAGCGATACCCTCCGCTGAGGTGATATGCCCGAGAAAAGGCACTTGCGATATCCAGAACTCGCATTTGCTGAATTTCACGTATAGCTTGTGATCCCGCAGCCGTTGCAAGACTATACGCAGATGCTTCTTGTGATCTTCCTCCGACATGGAATATACCAGTATGTCGTCGATGAAGACCACGACAAACTTGTCCAGCTCCAGCATGAATACCGAGTTCATCAAATACATGAAGTGATCTGGAGCATTGGTGAGACCAAAGGACATGACCAGGTACTCATAAAGTCCGTACCTCGTCGAGAAAGCCGTCTTTGGAATGTCCTCCGCCCTTATCTTAATCTGATGGTACCCGGATCTTAAGTCCATCTTGGAAAAGATCTTTGCTTCGACCAACTGATCAAACAACATGTCGATCCGTGGCAACGGGTACTTGTTCTTGATGGTTACGGCATTTAATGGACGATAGTCCACGCAAAGCCGCAACGTCTCATCCTTCTTCTTCACAAATAAAGCCGAACAGCCCCATGGCGAAGAGCTTGGCCTAATAAAACCCTTCTCCAGAAGGTTCGTGAGCTGAGTCTTCAGTTAAGCCAACTCCTTGGGCGCCATCTTGTACGGCCTTCGGGATATTGGCATGGTTCCCGGTGCAAGTTCAATCTTGAACTCCACCTCTCTATCGGGCGGCATCCCCGGCAAATCGTCCGGGAATACGTCAGGGAACTCTCGGACCACTGGAATATCTTCCAATCTGCTGGTTGTGGATTGATAGACACTTGGAAGTTTTATTTCTGGACTGTCCAGAAATAAAGAATGAGATTCGTGCACTTCTGAATTCAAATGCACGATTCGGAGGACGGTGTCTAAAACAGCGCCGTGGCGGGTTAACCACGACATCCCTAGGATGACATCGACCTTTTGTCCCTCTAGGATTATGAGAGACGTAGGGTAAACTCTATCCTCTAAGCACAATGATGCTTTTGGGACCATCATGCTTGCTGAAATTTTCCCACCCGGTGAACAGATCACATAAGGAGTGTCGGTGGGTAGTATTTGCAATCTATATTTATCAATGAAAGCTTGGCTAATGAAGCTATGCGTGGCGCCTGAATCAAATAGTACTATGGCGGGATGCTGGTGGAGTTGGAACATACCCGCAAGTATTGGCTCGCCCTCCGGCACGTCCTCTATGGCAAGCTGGTGGACGTTGCCGGGCCTAGGGTTTGCCTGCCACGCATTAGTAGGGTTCCGGGGTTGATTCCTCCCCAGAAACTGTGGTGCCACTCCGCCGCCTTGCCTCTCCGGGCAACTTCTCGCGAAGTGTCCTGGATGACCACACTTGTAACACGTGGCCGCTGCTGGTGTAGTGCTCGGGGGGCGAAAGCCCGGCATGCGTTGCTGAGATGCATAAGCACGCGGCATCGTCCGCTGCTTCTGTTGTTGTTGTGGAAGTGGTGCTGGCAGTGCCGGCCTGAATGCCGGTGAAGAGTACGGACGACTGCGGAAAGGCATCGACCTCTGGGGTGGCTGCCAGCGTGGACCTGATGGTGGGCGATTCACCATCCGAAACTTCTGAGAAGGACCGCCTCCTTCTCTGCTGCTTTGCTGCACGCTTCGCTTTCGCTCTGCCGCCGCCAACTCCTTGCCGGAATCTTCCTGGACAATCGCACCATCAATGATGTCGTTGAGGCTGCCGCGATTGAGCATCGCCAATTTGTCCTTCAGGAGCGGGTTAAGCCCCTGGTAAAAGTGGTCCCGCCGCTTCTCGTCGGTATCTGCGTGATACGATGCGTAGAGCGTGAGATCATTGAACGCTCTGGAGTATTCCAGCGCGTTCCGCCCCCCTTTTTGCATGTGTAAGAACTTCTGCGTCTTTCTTTTCATCAGACCTGGCGGTATATGGTAGGCCCTGAAGACCGTCCGGAACTCCGTCCAGGTCATTACTCTGTCGGTGGGCTGTGAAGCACAGAAGTTCGCCCACCACGCGCTCGCGGATCCTTGGAGCTGCTGGACCGCGAATTGAGTTTTGCGCTGCTCGCTTATCTGGAGCAGCCCGAACTTCATCTCTATTGCGCGGAGCCAGTTGCCCGCGTCAAGAGGTTCATCCGCCCTTGAGAATACAGGGGGATGAGTCGCCAGGAAGTTGGAGTAGGAGCTCTATTGACGCTCCTCACGGTCTTGACGTCTCTCTGGGCGAGACGTATTGGCGATAAGCGTTTGCAGCAACTCCGTGTGCTGCTGATGTGAACCCGCCATTGCCTCGACGATATCGGCCAATGTAACCGTTGGCAGTGGCGGTGTTTGCTGTTGCTGTTGCTGCTGCTGTCCCGAGGAATCCTCGGGAGGTGGTTGGGAGGTCTCTCCCCCTTGGCTAGTACCCCCAACATCCGGGTTGGCACGAGTACGAGTCATTCTGAAATTCAAAACAGCAGCGATTAGGACATGTCATACTTAATCTTCCATATGTAACAGTAAGTATTGAAGTGACACATGAATAACTTGCAAAACATTCACATATATTGATAAAGCATAAACTTTATACAAGATACATTATTCTCGGGTCTCCGAGAAGTCGTGCTCATGTCGTCACTACCTATACATACGCTACTGCCTACACGACATGTCACCGATTACAAAAGTTGGGTTACACTACCCTAGCTGCCCTACTTGGCAACTGCAACCCCCTACTCGGAGTAGAATTCGACCTCCTGTGGGTCGTCCTCCTCCGGTACCTCTACTGGTGGCTCTGGATCTACCACCTCTTCTCCCATCTCGGGTTCTCCCAATGCTGGAAGACCCAAGACCACCGGTATGCCCAATACCGGAGGTACGAGGTCCTGCAAGGCATGCACCTCGTCCATAGCCTGGTTGTAGTCCTCTTCCCATCCTTGGCCTTCCTCAATAGCAACGTCTCGCTCTTGAGCAAGGTCCTCGTTCTGCTGGGTCAGACTCTGTACCAGTTCCTGTAACGCCGCGATGTCGACATGGCTCTTCTTCTTTGCCTTCTTCAGACGATGCAACTGATTGTGCTGTTCATTCAGTCGCTTGATCGTCGGAAGGAGCACATTACGAAGTGCGCTGTGAGAACTCTCGAAATGATCTCCATGGCTTGTCCTCTCCTTGAGCTTTGCGGCGAGATGCTACGTATGAACAGCTTGGCTGTCCATCACGGCGTTTCCCGCCCTCATCTGGAGGCTAAGATTTGCCTCCGCGGGGTTGTACCTTGGGCAACTCGGGTCCGTTGCCTCCAGGTACCTCTCTTCCCACACATGCTGAGCCCGTCCCTCCAATGGAACGAGCGCGTATGGAGTGCCTTCCATAGCCTGCACGTGCAGTTGGCAGAAACGTGACATGGTGTCACGGGCTGCCACTTGCCACATCCCTTCCGGTTGCCTACCTCTCACCGTGACGGTGAACGGCACCCAACCGGGTGGCGTAGGTCCTGTAGGGACTTCGACATGGATTGTCCACGTCTTGTTCCCCTCTTCGCCTTCTTCCTTGGCGAAGTACTGTGGCATCTGGTTGTACCCGAAATATTGGAGCATTTGCCACAATGCTTCTGGGTAGCCGCTACGGTGAGAACAGTGGGACACCACCCACCCGTTCTCCAACTGCTTATCTGCGGTCATCTGTAAAAATATCTTTGAGAAATGTCAAATATTTATTTAAACAGTAAACCATTGAGTTATAACACAAGACATGTCATTGAACCCATAAAATTTGGAAACAGTTCAAATTTTAAGCAAACTTGACTGCTGATCTGCTGTTCAACATGACAGCCCTGACCAGTTTCCATTTAAACCTGATTTAGGCCATGCTAAAGCAAAACTAGTTCTGGAGCTCAACATCAAAGTTAAAGCTAACTTCAATAGATTTCCATAAAGTATTTGCTTGGCCTAAGATCTGTCCTGGTTCAAAAGTTATGAGATGTCAAAGTTAACAGAATTTCTGGAGAAAATTGGACAGCACCTCCCTGCTTTAGGTACTGATTTGATCCAATAATCCCAGTTAACTCTCTTCCTAATCTGACAAAACTTTCTGTTACAAAGTTGTAACCCATCTCATACTCTTTCCAGAACTACCTCATGTTCTATTTTTGGATTTTTATGCAGGAAGTTATGCTCAATTTACAGAGAGTTTATAGAGAGTCGTTACTCTGTCCTGTTTTCTGGACAGTTTCAACTCTACTGCATTTTTCTATAGGTTAATGGATGAAACACCTCTGGACCTCAACAGAAACGTTGTAGAGCTCTTCCAAAGCTTTCCAGAAATGTATCATATAACCCCAACCTCGAAAGAACTCAACCCCTAACCTCTGATTAACTTCAGCCTTGATTCAGCTGAAAACAGAGTGCTCTGTCCTTAACAACCTATAAGTTGAAAACTTGTTGACTTTGAATATCCTGTCCAAGGGAAGGAGTTACATCAAGTTTTACTACTTTGGATCAAAACCTTCAAGTTTTACAGTAAAGTTGTTCATTTAGTGGGGTGTGACGTCGATGCGTCACCAGATCATGTCGGTACTACGTCCTCACAAAGAAAAACCTATACCGGACTTAGCCGGCTTCGTTATTTCAGTGGCACTAAACGTCACTCGCACACGGATGCTACACGTCTACCGTTTCGTGGTCAGACTACCTGCAGAAACTCAAACAATTGTCAGACTCAGCTGCACACCGAGCCCGGAATCCGTACAGTTCGTACACCCGGCCGTCATCACTCGCCCGGATGTTCTCAAGCCAAACACGCCTTGAGTTACGTGTTCACGTTTCAGACCACGTGACGGAGTCTCCCAAGTTGCACCACACACGCCAGGGACAGACGTTGCTAGAATACCCCAAACGACATGAAGAGTCGTAGAGGATACTAAAGCGGGTCGGGTTACCTGCCACCAGTGGGGCTCCACCATTCAGCTTGTGCGCACTGGTGGACAGCGCTTACGCGCACCCCCCAAGACATAAACGTCCCGAGATGCACGATTTTCCGACATAATCAAATAGGTTAGTATGCCACTTTCTATACACTAATAACATCCTTATATGGGCTACTAACTCTTTCCTCACTGGATTTTTGAAAAAGATGACCTTTTTAGTGCGTTAAACCTCAAGCAAGCTCTGATACCAATGCTGACACGACCCCACGGTCTTGTCGAGCTAGGATCACGCTGAGGGGTGCTGCGTTGCACAGCACCGGATAACACACATCAAAGGTACAAAGCGGAAGCAAAACTTTTATTACATAAAGGGGTTTATGAACATGTGTACATCAAAATAAGTCCAGTCTACACTCACTGGCGTAGACTACGCATCAAGTCCACGTTCAGCCCTTGAACGTGTTCTTGCTAGCACACATGCACACTAACTCTGCGGCGTGCACGACTCCCACTTGACGGGGTTCCCCTCCTGGGGTTCTGTCTCCTCTTCGGGAGTCCCTTCCTCATAGAACCATGCAAAAGCTTCAAACACAAGCAGTGAGCACAAAGGCTCAGCAAGACTGACCCGTCTCTCCTAAACATGGAACTTCTACATGAGGAGTGATGGGTTACATGAGGTAAAAATCATTTGCAAGGACTCGCCTAATTAGTAGAACCTTACCTTCAAGTTTTAGCAGCAGGTTGTGGAGAACCTTACGCTAAGGCACATGAGAGAGCCGCAATCAAACAAGAAACGCATTTCTCTCATGTACTTTGCCCAAAGTTGAAAAGAACTTTAGTTAGCTCTAAACTACAGCAAATCATTAGTAATCAAGTCCATCTTTCAATCAGCAACATTTTAACATGCATCTAGCCTGTTCTTTCTACGTCATGGTACAGTGAACAAGTGGTACTCACTGACCGTGAGGGACGGCGATTATAATCAATTTACACCTGCAGGGTTACCCGAACAACCCGTCACGTACGCCCGTACTCGATGTTGCCTACAACAACCATCACGGACGCCGTACGCAACTACCTTTCACCCGTTAGCCAAATGTTGAACCGGTCCAATCGTCCTGAGCAAGAGGTCTCTGCACGCGCATCTCAGTGCCGCCAGCCGATTTACACCTCGAGCTCTCAACCTACCCTCTGAACGACCAGCTATGCCTCAACACCCAGCTACCCGAGTTACATCGGTTTCCCGGTTCCCATATAGCCGATAGGTCTTCGGTACTGTTCTAGCTTGTTCAACAGGCCCGCACACGGCTCGGTCCTCAATCGACACAAGCGGAGCTATAGCACACAGGCCCCAAAGTTCCTGCTGCCCTTACTCTCCGCTTGGTCTCATTTTCTTGCCATGTGTTTCATGTGCTATCACTATCCGAGTCGAGTGCCTCTAGCCTATGCTCACGAGTAGTTCCAACTACTCGACTTGTACCGAATCATACACCATCTTAGCATGGCAGTAGCTAACGGGGTTTGAAATCCTAACCCAACCCAAGGTTTTCTTGGCTATGCAATTGGGTTTTGAAACAAGACTCTAATGCAAAGAATAAAGTAATCAAGTATGTGCTCAAAACAATAAAAACTTGTAAAAAGGTTAATGCAAACCAGAGCTTGCTTTGCTGCTCTTGGTCGTAGGCTAGCTGTTCCTCCAGAGTAACGAAGTCTAGGACTTCGGGTTCCTCCTCGACCTTAGCGACTACATGATAGAAGAAGTACATGTATCAATTTAAATGCATTTGTATTAAGTTTGAACTTGTGAAGCTTATAAGTCCCACTAGACAGACTCAATGACTGTGAAACTTTTACTGTGGCTTGGTTACAACCTATGTACAGACTTGGTCAAGTTTTAGTTGCATAAAAGCTCATTTGAGCCCTCCACAATTAATTATGTACTTGACCTTAATTGAATGCTTTTAGGGTGTCCTAAGGATTTTCATGAAACAAACTATGACTTCCTGAAAACTAGATTTTCAGAGGGTTCTAATGGAGTTGGTCTCACTTACTCTGAAGGTTCCTAGCTAAAGATATGAGCTAATCAATTTCAGAGAAAATTCTGAAAATGTTTCTGAACATTTTCTATTTTCTCTGGAACAGTTTCACTAATCACACCATTAGGTGGATCAAATGAGCTAAAATGAATCCGGAATTTTGATGGTAATTCAGGGATATTTTGGTGAACATCCCAGCAAAATTTCAGAATTCCCCCCCAAAAGATTCTCCAGTTAAAATTCCAAACAGTTTAAACTTGGGGGAATTAATTCGGGAGAAATGAGGATTTTCATGAAGTGAAACTTGATTTGCTGGAATGTACTCAGAGAGCTGAATCCAACAAAATTTGGTTCACTCGATTTGGAGTTTTCTAGCCAAAGTTATGAGGATTTGAAGTTTGAAGGAAATCTGAAAATCGGTGGAAAAGTTTAAATCTGCCGGGGCCAGCGGGGACACGTGTTGAGCGCCGAGGCGACCGCACACCGCGGCCCACCAGGTTTTTGCGCGCCAGCACACCCGATCCCGGCCACACCCGATCCCGATTTCAAATTTTGAGCCGCTGACGCGTGGGCCAGCCGGCTTCGTCTACCTCTCGACGCGCCCGCGCACCCGCGCCGCCGCCCCTCGCCGGAGCAGACCCGGAGCTCGCCGGCTCGCCGCTGCCGGTCCTCCCATGGTCTGAAACTCGCCGCCAGGGGGTTTTCGATGTTGAGGAACACGTCGGTGGTGTCAGTTTGGGCTGGCTGTGGCCGAAAATAGCCCGGCGACGTGCCGCGGCCTCGGTTGAGGTTTGGCGCCGTCGACCGTGGGTTCTAACCCGCCAACACCTCGAATAATCGGTTCTACAGCATCAGTGTACCTCTAGGGAGCTCGACAAGGTGTCAAAAGGGTTCAAAGATGGCGGCAAGTCGGTTGGCACCGTGTGACCGATCGTGCCCGCCATGACCTCTCTTGATCGAGCTCGAAATTCGTCACTCCTAGACAGTTTCACGCCACGGATGCAGAAAGGAACTTGATCGCCGGCTAGTCCAGCGTATATGTGCAAGATTTGATAGCTAGAAAAGGATCTTAGAGCGAGAATTTGAAGGATCCATACCGGAAGCTCAGTTTAAGCTCGCCGGAGCAAAAACTGAGAATTCGTCGTGGATTCTTCACGGTTTGCTTCCAAACATGGAGGAGAGCAGCACGGTGGTCGCGCGCTCCTGTTGCCTCTCTTGTTGGACCATGAAAACGCCTGTGGAACACTGTCCATGGGCGCCTGACTCTCGGCTGAGGCTAGGTCGCCGCGGTGGCGATTGTTTTCGGGCAAGGGAGGTCGGAGCTCGGGGTTTCTGGCGTTGGGGACGTGGAGGATGATCTCAGGTTGCTGTCTAGCAGCTCAGGAACGAAGGAGGAGATCGTTTGCTGGTTTTCCCGATCGAGCAGTGAGCTGCGGGGAGAACTGCCGCTGCTCGGGTTCACACGCGAGAAGATAAAGCCAGCCGACTCCTGCTAGGGCTGAGGCGGTGCCGGTCGCGTGGAGGCACGAGCAAGCCGCCCTGGGTGCCAGCGCACGTAGAGGGGAAGCAGCTGGTGGCGCCGGTGGCTGCTCGGTGGCACAGCCGACAGCTGCTCGGTGGAATTTCCCACCAAGGCTGTGACTTTGTGTGCAAGTTTTTCCTCCTTCTCTCTATGACATGTCGGTCCCACCTGGGGTTTTAACCTCTGAAATTTACTCCTTATCACTGTTGTAAACAGTGAGCCCCAAAATACCCCTGGTGATTCAAATTATTCACCCATGAGCCATTTGAATTGATTAGAATTCAAATTGGGTTTTGTTTGAATGAATTTCAGCACAAGTTCAGTTTGGAATTCAATTAAAGTTTGAATTTGTCCCACTTAGCTCATGTCAAGATCAACTCCAAATGGAGTGAAAATTGGAGTGTGAGCTCACAAAAATGTGCTGAATAAGAATATGCCTCCCACTTTTGAATTCATGGGATAAAAACAGTTTGAATTTGAATATGGTTTCAAACTGCCCTCTTTCTAACTATACCCAAAATGACCTCAAAAAGGTTTTGAATTTGGGTGAAACTTGGCATGGACATCCTTAGCAATGTGTAGGAGTTTTCATATGTCCAGCCCCTCTATATCACGTGTGGGAAATACCACTTTTGCAATATGTGAGTTTGTTCTCTAATGAGCATGTTGATGGTGGTTACTTGCTCTTCATTTGTGTTCATCAACTTGCTTCAAATGAGGTGAGTGGTGTGGTGATGACCATCTTAAACATGTGTCAAAAACTGAGGCCCTTACACTAGACTTGAGGGCGCACCAGTTTGCTTTTGAAACCTAGCATGACACACACTGTGCACAGCGCAATTTTGATCTTTCCGACGGCGGCTTTGGCGGGACGGTTCGGGCGCACGGTGAACCCTAGCTTAGAGCCGTTCCTGAGCCCGTGTGCGGCCATGCCGAGCTCCTCAAGTCCTCACTGGTGCTGTAGGACCTGTCCAGGGGGCTTTTGACGGGCTAGCTCATCGGGGTAACGCCGCCGAACTTCATCCGAGCCGCTGCACCGGTGCGGGATGGTTTAGGGACGTTGCTGGTCCGGGAAGATCATCCCATCGTGTTCATCGCATGAAGTTAGGGCCTGGCGGCGAGTGGAAGCTCTGAAATTGGAAGGACGACCGAAAACCGGCGAGCTCTGGCGAGCCCCGGCGGCGTGGGCGCGCCGGCGGCTGGAGGTTGAAGAAAACCATCGGGCCCGCGTGTCAGTGAGTGGAGAGAAGGGTTGGATACTCTGTGGTGCCGGATTAATTGTGGCAACACGGAAAACAATTCTGTAGCCCAGTGTGGCTTATTTCAGGGCGTGACACGTGTGCTCTCCTGGACCCACAGTCAGTTTTAAACTTTTCCACGATTTATTCAAATTCTAGATTTTCCCCAAACTTTAGAACAGCATAACTTTTGCAAGGAACCTCCAAATTTAGTGATTCAAATTGGGTTAGATTAAGATTGACAAACTCTATCCAAGCATGCAACCCAATTTGTATTAAAGTCTTTATTTATTTCTGGAAAAAATTTTTAAATATTTTCAGCCAAAGAATTTTAGAGGGAGTTTTGTTTATCCAAAAATCCTCAAAATTGGCCAGAATATTCTTTAGGATGTTCTTATACTCCTGTAAAAGTTTCAGCTTATTTGGAGTTGATTTGGTCAGGAGAATTCAGATTGTAATTTACTGTGTTCAAATGAATACAGAAACATTTTCAGAGAATTTCCAAAACTTGGAAATTAAGTTCTGGGCAATTCTTAGCTTTAAAATTCCTATGAAAATTGATGAAAGTTCTATGAACTATAATTTAGATTGTACTTCACTAATTTTAACATGAACATGGGTATTACCTCAGAATTAATTCCTCTTTGCTTAAATACTTAGAGAATTGTTCTGAATAAACCATTCAATGAAAAGTGCTAATTTTTGGTCCAGAGGACTTTCTTGTGACAAGGAACTCACATGAAAAATTTCAGCTCCATTGGAGCTCTGTATCACCACTGTCTTGTGTAACATCCTTAGGTGATCAATACACAAGTGAGGAGTAGCACTCAAACACTTGATCATGGTGCTTTAAACCAACCTAAACCACTAGCACCAGTGTCATTTTAAATTCTTAAACAGAGTTCCAGTTTTTAAACTGTCATTAGACCATATTAGCAAAAGCTTTTCAATTAAATACATATGCCTGACCATATCGTGTAGCATTTACGTGAGCACGTGAGAAGGACTTGAAGTGAAGATCAAGGAGGGAGGAAAGCGAGTTATCAAGCTCCAAGTGATCGTCACTAACTGATTGTATCTTAGTCACCTGCAAAATAGGCAAGCCCCGGTTTGCATTTGAACAGTTTTACAAATTATTTTCATTTTTAGAGATCATAGCTTTGCATCGTTGCTTGCATTAAGTCTAGTTGATATTGAAAACCCCAATTGCATGACCAGAAATACCTAAGACAGAAAGGGTAGAATAGCACCTCCTCGAGTGAATTTGGCTACGCTAATGTTAGTAGGAGAGGTTCGGTAGAAGTCGAGTAGTTGGAATCTACTCGCGAGTTTAGGGCTGGTTCACTTGGAACAGGTTAAAAATTGGAAATAAAGAGGAAAGTTCACAAATAAGAAATGGAGACCGGGCAGGGAGGTTTAGATGCAGCAGGCTGTGGACCGTGCGTGCATAGCCCTGCCTGTGTTGGTTAAGGCCCATCCGTGCTTGGCCCTGTTGGACAAGTTTGAGTTGTGTACCGGGCACATACTGGCTATATGGGACCCAGGAAACCGATGTACCTTGGGAGATCCATAGTGGAACTTTTCCAACTGCCTTAGGCTTTCGGCGTCTGGGTAGCAGGAGGTAACTGCGGGTATGTACCTTGAGGGAGCTTGCGTACTTGGGGCAGTTGGACTGCGTCCAATGTGGAAGATCTTGGGAAAGGTGGCCACGTACAATGTCAGTCGAGGTTGCTGCCGGCAACTCGGAGTACGGGTGTACGTGTCGTGTAGTCCGGGCGTGTACTGATTCGAATCACCGTCACCCGTGGTTATATGAGCATACTTGCCCACTGCGTCTTGACGTAGTAACAACTGAACCGGTTATCTTTTGAACTTGATAAGGCTATGATGTAATTTGTATTGCAACCATGATTGAATTAGAGATAGGCTCATTAAACTTTACTTTCTCCTTGTGCAAGGAGCATCGCAACAAAGCGTTTCTTGTTTGACTGTGGAGTTGCGATGCTTTTCAGCTCAAGGTCCGCACAATGAAGCTTAAAATCTGAAAGTTAAGGATCAACTTTAGGCGAGTCCTTTATGCAAATCTAGCTAACCAAATTGCAACCGTCGTGCATGTAGAGTTTCTTCTTTAGGAGAGACGGATCAGTCTTGCTGAGCCTATGTGCTCATGCTTGCTATATAAGTGGTTTTGCAGGTTAACATCGATGCTAAGAAGAAGGTTGTCCGGTGAGACTCGGCGACCTCCGAGTCATTTAACACGAGGAGAACCCAGCCACTGCTGTTGTCTTCGTGTTGCTAGCGAGAGGAGTCCGCGGGCTGGACTTCATCTTGAGTGCTCTTTAGTTATTCGACGTGAGTTGTTATAGACTTCCGCTGTAGTTACTTGATGTAAATTATTTACAAAGAAAAACTTGTAAGCTTCCGCTATTGTTTTATGTAATACATTGTTCCTTGTATGTGTGCTGTTGGCCGTCGCACAACACGGCACCACCCAATGCGATTCCCGGGCGAGTGCCCCATCCCCGTGACTGAACGGGCGGCATCGGGCCGTCTCAGCGTGGTATCATAGCTGTGACAAGTGGTATCATGAGCTGAGCCCTGTTTCACAACGCAGCACCCCTCAGCATGATCTTGGCTCGACAAGACCGTGGGGTCGTGTCAGCGTGGTATCAGAGCTCGCTTGAGGTTTAACACACTACAAAGGTCATCTTTTTCAAAAATCCAGTGAGGAACGAGTTAGTAGCCCATATAAGGATGTTATTAGTATATAGAAAGTGGCATATTAATCTATTTGCTTATGTCGGAAAATCGTGCATCTCGGGATGCTTTATGTCTTGGGGGGTGCATGTAAGCGCTGTCCACCAGTGCGCACAAGCTGAAGGGTGGAGCCCCACAGGTGGCAGATAACCTGACCCGCTTTAATATCCTCTACGACTCTTCATGTCGTTTGGGGTATTCGAGCAACGTCTGTCCCTGGCGTGCTTTGGGCAATTTGGGGAGACCCCGTCACGTGGTCAGTAATGTGAACACATAGCTCAAGGCGTGTTTGGCTTGAGAACATCGGGGCGAGTGATGACGGCCGGGTGTACGAACTGTATGGATACCGGGCTCGGTGTGCAGCCGAGTCTGATGATTGTTTGATTTATCTGCAGGTAGTCTAACCACGAAACAGTAGATGTGTAGCATCCGTGTGCGAGTGACGCTTAGTGCCACTGAAATAACGAAGCCGGCTAAGTCCGGTATAGGTTTTTCTTTGTGAGGACGTAGTACCAACATGATCTGGTGACACATCGACGTCACACCCCACTAAATGAGCAACTGCATTGTAAAAATTGAAAGTTTTGACCCAGAGTACTAAAACTTGATATAACTCCTTCCCTTGATCAGGATATTCAAAGTTAACAAGTTTTCAACTTATAAGATACTAAGGACAGAGTCCCCCGTTTTCAGCTGAAATAAGGCTGAAGTTAATCAGAGGCTAGAGGTTGAGTTATTTCGAGGTTAGGGTCATATGATACATTTCTGGAAAGCTTTGGAAGAGCTTTACCACTTTTTTTTTATGTCCAGAGGTATTTCATCCTCTAACCAATCGAAAAATTCAGTAGAGTTGAAACTGTCCAGAAAACAGGTCAGAGCAAATGCTGTCTGTAGCTCTCTGTTAATTGAGTATAACTTCCTGCATAAAAACCCCAAAAAAATAAAATGAGGTAGTTCTGAAAATTTTATGAGATGGGTGACAACTTCGTAACAGAAAGTTTTGTCAGGTTTGGTGTGGAATTAACTGAAATTCTTGGACTAAATCAGTGCCTCGAGCAGGGAGGTGCTGTCCAATTTTATCCAGAAATTCTGCCAACTTTGAAATCTCATAACTTTTGAACCAGGACAGATATTAGACCAAGCAAATCATTTCTGGAAAGCTATTGAAGTTAGATTTAACATTGTTGTTGAGCTCCAGAATTGGTTTTGCCTTTAGGATGGTCTAAATCAGGTTGAAATGGAAACTCGTCAGGGCTGTCATATTGGACAGCAGATCAGCAGTCAAATTTGTTTAAGTTTGAATGATGTTTCCATGTTTTATGAGTTCAATGACATGTTTTATGTTATAACTCAATGGTTTACTGTTCAAACAAATATTTGACATTCTCAAATATGTTTCTACAGATGACAGCGAATAGACAGTTGGAGAACAGGTGGGTGGAATCTCACTGTTCTCACCACAGCGGCTATCCGGAAGCCTTGAGGCGAATGCTCCAATATTCCGGATACAACAAGATGCCGCAGTACTTCGCCAAAGAAGAAGGCGAGGAGGGAAACAAGACGTGGACGATCCATGTCAAAGTTCCTGCAGGACCTACGCCACCCGGTTGGGCGCTGTTCACTGTTACGGTGAGAGGTAGACAACCGGAGGAAATGTGGCAAGTGGCAGCCCGCGACACCATATCGCGTTTCTGCCAACTACACGTGAGAGCTATGGAGGGCACTCTATATACGCTCGTTCCGGTGGAGGGACGGGCTAATCATGTGTGGGAAGGGAGGTACATGGAGGCAACAGATTCAGGTTGCCCAAGGTACAACCCCGCGGAGGCGAACCTCAGTCTCCAGATAAGGGCGGGAAATGCCGTGATGGACAGCCAAGCTGCTCATACGGAATGTCTCGCCATGAAGCTCAAGAAGAGCAACAGCCGTGGAGATCATTTCGAGCATGCTCACAGCGCACTCCGCAATGTTCTCCTTCCGACTATTAAGCGACTGAACGAACAATATAATCAGTTGCATCGTCTGAAGAAGGCGAAGAAGAAAAGCCGGGTCGACATCGCGGCTTTGCAACAACAGGTGCAGGCTCTGACCCAGCAGAATGAGGTCCTCAATCAAGAGCGGGATGACGCTATTGAGGAGGGTCAAGGCTGGGAAGAGGACTACAACCAAGCCATGGACGAGGTGCACACGTTGCAGGACCTCGTACCTCCGGTAATGGGCATACCGGTGGTAGGTGCCGTACCTGTGGTCTTGGGTCTTCCGGCAATGGGGGGAACCTGAGCTGGAAGAGGAGGTTGTGGACCCAGAGCCACCAGCAGAGGTACCGGAGGAAGATGACCCACAGGAGGTCGAGTTCTACTCCGAGTATGGGGTTACTGTTGCCAAGAAGGGCAGCAAGGGTGATGTAACCCAAACTTTTGTAATCGGTGACATGTCGTGTAGATAGTAGTGCATGTATAGATAGTGACGACATGAGAACGACTTCTCGGAGATCCGAGACTAATGTATCTTGTATAAAGTTTATGCTTTATCAATATTTGTGAATGTTGTGCAAATTATTCATGTGTCACTTCAATACTACTGCTTCATATGGAAGTTTTAGTATGACATGTGCTGATCGCTGCTGTTTTGAATTTCAGAATGACTCGTACTCATGCCAACCCGGACGTTGGGGGTTCCAGTCAAGGGGGAGAAACCTCCCAACAACCTCCCGAGGACTCTTCGGGACAGCAACAGCAGCAGCAACAACAATAACCGCCACCGCTAACGGTTACTTTGGCTGACATTGTGGCAGCGATGGCGGGATCTCATCAGCAGCATACGGAGTTGCTGCGAACTCTCATTGCAAATACGTCTCGACCAGAGAGGTGTCAAGATCGTGAGGAGCGCCAACAGAGCTCCTACTCTGATTTTCTGGCTACTCGTCCCCCGGTATTCTCAAGGGCGGATGAACCACTCGATGCGGACAACTGGCTCCGCACGATGGAGATGAAGTTCGGGCTGCTCCAAGTAAGTGAGCAGCGCAAGACTCAGTTCGTGGTCCAACAGCTCCAGGGATCCGTGAGCACGTGGTGGGCAAATTACTGTGCTTCGCAACCCACTGAGCAAGTTATGACCTGGACGGAATTCAGGACGACCTTCAGGGCCTATCACATACCGCCGTGTATCATGAAGAGGAAGACACAGGAGTTCCTACGCCTGCAACAAGGAAGCCGGAACGCGCTGGAACATTCCAGGGCGTTCAATGATCTTGCGCTCTACGCTTCGTATCACGACGATACCGATGAGAAGCGGCGGGGTCATTTCTACCAGGGGCTTAACCCGCTCCTGAAAGACAAGCTGACGATGTTCAATCGCGGCAGCCTAAATGACATACTTGATGCTGTGATTGTTCAGGAGGACTCCGGAAAAGAGTTAGCGGCGGCGGAAAGGAAGCGAAGCACACCACAAAGCAGCGGAGAAGGAGGTGGTCCTTCTCAAAAATACCAGATGGTGAATCGCCCACCATCAGGTCCACGTTGGCAGCCACCACAGAGGCCGATGCCATTCCGCAGTCAGCCATATTCTCCACCGGCATTCCGGCCGGCACTGCCAGTACAACCTCCGCAGCAACAACAACAGCGGGCGATGCCGCGTGCCTATGCACCTCAGCAGCGCATGCCGGGCTTTCGTCCCCCAAGCAGCAGCCACATGCTACAAATGTGGTCGTCCAGGACACTTCGCCAGCAGTTGTCCTGAGAGGCAAGGTGGCGGAGTTGCACCGCAGTTCCCAGGGAGGAATCATCCCTGGAACCCTACTAATGCGCGGCGGGCAAACAATAGGCCCGGCACTATCCACCAACTTGTCATAGAGGACGTGCCGGAGGGTGAACCAATTCTTGAGGGTATATTCCAAATCCACCAGCATCCCGCTATAGTGTTATTTGATTCAGGCGCCACGCATAGCTTCATTAGCCAAGCTTTTATTGCTAAATACAGCTTGCAAATACTACCACCGATAGTCCATACTTGATTTGTTCATCGGGTGGGAGGATTTCAGCAAGCATGATGGTTCCAAAAGCGCCATTATGCTTAGAGGGTAGAGTATACCCTACTTCTCTCATAGTTATAGAGGGACAAAAGGTCGATGTCATCTTAGGGATGTCGTGGTTAACCCGCCATGGCGCTGTTTTAGACACCGTCCTCCGAATTATGCACTTGAACTCAGAAGTGCACGATCTTATTCCTTATTGCTGGATAGTCCAGAAATAAAACTTCCAAGTGTGTATCAATCTACAACCATCAGATTGGAAGATATTCCAGTAGTCCGTGAGTTCCCTGATGTGTTCCCGGATGATTTACCGGGGATGCCGCCCGACAGAGAGGTGGAGTTCAAGATTGAACTTGCACCGGGAACGATGCCAATATCCCGAAGGCCGTACAAGATGGCGCCCAAGGAATTGGCTGAACTGAAGACTCAGCTAACGGACCTGCTGGAGAAGGGTTTTATTAGGCCGAGCTCCTCGCCATGGGGCTGTTCGGCATTATTTGTGAAGAAGAAAGACGAGACGTTGCGGCTTTGCCTGGACTATCGTCCACTAAACGCTGTAACCATCAAGAACAAGTACCCGTTGCCACGGATCGACATGTTGTTTGATCAGTTGGTCGAAGCAAAGATCTTTTCCAAGATGGACTTAAGATCCGGGTACCACCAGATTAAAATACGGGCTGAGGATATTCCGAAGACAGCTTTCACGACGAGGTACGGACTTTATGAGTACCTGGTCATGTCTTTCGGCCTCACCAACGCTCCAGCTCACTTCATGTATTTGATGAACTCGGTATTCATGCCGGAGATGGACAAGTTTGTCGTGGTCTTCATCGACGACATATTGGTATATTCCAAGTCGGAGGAAGAACACAAGAAGCACCTGCGTATAGTCTTGCAACGGATGCGGGATCACAAGCTATACGCGAAATTCAGCAAGTGCGAATTCTGGATATCGCAAGTGCCTTTTCTCGGGCATATTACCTCAGCAGAGGGCATCGCTGTAGACCCGAGTAAAATCACACAAGTGCTGAATTGGAAACCCCCGAGAACTGTTCACGAGGTACGGAGTTTCCTCAGACTCGCGGGATATTATCGGAGGTTCATTCCGAACTTCTCGAAGATTGCCAAGCCTATGACGGAGCTGCTGAAGAAGGCTACCAAATATGTTTGGAGCCCAACATGTGAAGCAGCATTCAAGGCATTTGTGAGACACCTAACATCAGCACCGTTTTTCGCGCAGCCAGACACAACAAAACCGTTCGATGTGTACAACGATGCATCCGGCGTTGGGCTCGGATGTGTGCTGATGCAAGACCGAAGGGTGGTCGCGTATGGATCACGGCAGCTCATAAACCCTGAGCAGAATAATCCAACTCATGACTTGGAGCTCGATGCCGTGGTTCGGGCACTTAAAATGTGGAGGCACTACCTACTCGGTAACCTCGTACATTTATATACCGACCACAAAAGCCTCAAGTACATATTCACTCAGAAGGAGCTGAACATGAGGCAGCGAAGATGGTTAGAGTTGATAAAGGATTACGAAATAGAGATCCATTATCACCCCGGCAAGGCAAACGTAGTGGCGGATGCGCTGAGTCGCAAGTCACACGTCAATAATCTGACCATCACACCATTGGAAGAGAGCGAACCACCACTGCATGTGATTCCATATGGAGCTCTCTACATCTTAGCTTTGATCCCCACCATCCGTGAAGAGATAGCGGCAGCTCAGAAAAATGACAAGGGCATGTCCCATTTGCGGAGATGTATAAACAGTGGGGAGCTGAAATGTTTCCGGAAAGACGGAGACGGCGTCCTATGGTTAAAGGACCGGATCATCGTACCCCGTAACCCGGAGTTACGGAAGAAAATCTTTGATGAGGCTCACTTGTCAAAGTTTTCTATTCACCCCGTAAGCAACAAAATGTATCAAGAACTCAGAAGCAAGTTTTGGTCGACACGGATGAAGCGAGAGATCACAAAGTATGTGTCCGAGTGTGATATATGTGAAAGGGTGAAGGCAGATCATATGCGGAAACCGGGACTGCTACAACCACTGGGCGTTCCTACCTGGAAGTGGGAGGATGTGAGCATGGAGTTCATCGTCAGTTTACCCACCACTTTTCAGAAACATGATTCTGTGTGAGTGATCATCGACCGGCTCACCAAAGTTACTCATTTCATCCCGGTCAATACCAACTACAACGTCAAGAAGTACGCTGAATTTTATATCTCACGGATTCTATTCTTGTATGGCGTACCCCGCACCATCATATCGGATCGGGGCACTTTATTTGTGTCCCGTTTTTGGGAGCAACTACATGCTGCGTTGGGGACGAAACTGATTCGTAGTTCGGCATACCACCCGCAGACGGATGGGCAAACCAAGCGGGTAAATAAAATTTTGGAAGATATGCTACGATCTTGCGCTATTAACCACGGCAAAAATTGGGATGATCACTTGCCGTTGGCCGAGTTCTCGTACAACAATGGGAGAAAATGCCGCACACCACTGAATTGGTGTGAGTCTGGCGAAAGGGTTACCTTCGGGATTGATATTGTCAACAACGCGGAGGAAAAGGTTCGGCTGATTCAAGCAAACCTAAAAGCCACACAATCCCGACAGAAACAGTATGCGGACCGGAGAATATGTCCTCTACAATTCAAAGTCAGAGATCACGTATATCTACGTGTGTCTCCAATGAAGGGCGTGAACAGATTCGGGGTGAGGGGAAAGTTGGCACCCTGATTCATCGGTCCATTTCAGATTACCGAAAGATGTGGATCAGTAGCATACCAGCTGAATTTACCAGAAGCACTCTCCGGTGTGCACGACGTCTTTCACATCTCCCAGCTGAGGAAGTGTCTCGAGCTATCAACTACCATTCAGCTGGAGGATATAGAGGAACTGAAACCGGATCTCACGTATCGGGAGGAACCGGTTCAGATTATATATGACAAGGCCTGAACCACATGCAACCGTACGTTGTGGATCTACAAGGTTCTATGGAGTAATCACTCCGTGGATGAAGCGACATGGGAGAGCGAAGGATTTCTTCGCGTTAACTACCCCGACTTTTTCACGTCGCATATATGGTAATTTTTCCACCGTCGTCCCTCTCATTTTCACCTTATAATCTCGGGACGAGATTCTTTTAAGGGGGGAGGAATGTAAGGGCCTAAGTCTTTGGCACATATTCAAAGTGTTCATCACCACACACACCCTTCACTTGAAGAAATTTGATGAACACATTTGAAGAGCAAGTAACCACCATCAACATGCTCATTAGAGAATGAACTCACAAAATGCAAAAATGGCATTTCCCACATGCATCATATGGGGGCTGGGCATATGAAAAGGTCCTACACCTTACTAGGAATGCCCATGCCAAATTTCACCCAAATCCAAAACCTTTTTGAGGTCTTTTTGGGTATAACTAGAAAGAGGGTGGTTTGAACTCCAATTCGAATTCAAACTGTTTCCATCCCATGAATTCAAAAGTGGGGGCATATTCTTGCTCAGCACATTTTTGTGAGCTCACCCACCAATTTTCACTCCATTTGGAGTTGATCTTGACATTAGCTAAGTTTAGCAAATTCAAAACTTTATTTGAATTTCAAACTGCATATGTGCTGAAATTTAGTCAAACAAAACCCAATTTGAATTCTCTCCAATTCAAATGGACCAGGGGTAGATAATTCAAATGACCAAGGTTAATTGGGTCTCTACTGTTTAGAGCAGTGGGGAAAATTTAATTTCGAGAGGTTAAACCCCGGGTGGGACCCACATGTCAGCCTCTATAGCAAATTCAACCGACTGAAGATTCAACACTCGGTTTCTCGGTCATCCGAGGGCGCCACCAAGCTGGTCGCCGGGACAGCTCCTGCTCGGGCTGGCCGCGTCGACCTGGGGTTTAACCTCTGATCGGAAAAGCCCGTGATCACAGCCGCTCCACTCCCTCCAAGATGCAAAACGGTACAAGAGGATCTCCTTCTCCTTCCCCGTTGCTGAAAATTGGCTGAACTCGGTTTATCTCGCCCCTACCGAGGGTTCCTTTCGGTGACCTAAGTCCGCCGCACTTCGGGCTCCCGTGGACAGCCCAAAGGGAGGGTATTACGCCCAAGCTAAGGCGTCCCCGGATGCGTTAGGGACTGGTGCTGCTCACCCCCGAACCACAGCCCGAGTGTTTGATCACCGGCGACGAATTTCAGTTTTCCCTTTCACTCAGCCCCAGACCGAACTTCAGGTGCGGATCCGCCAAATTCTCACCCTATAGTTGTTTATAGACCCTCAAACTGTTCCTACACGATCTAGGCTTAGTGGCGCACAAGTTAGCTTCACAACACCTAGCATGAGAACCTCTGTACATGGCGTATTTCGAAGCTTGCCAACGGCGGCTTATGCGGGAAGCATCGGGCGCACGATGAGAGCCTACTTAGGACCTCTTCCGAGCTGCTTCGAGCTCATGTCGGTCTTTCCTAGGGTCCACTGACGCTCTACGGCCTTTTGCTCTATCGTTTTGGGCGCTAGGAAGGTCGGTCGACACGGCTGAAGTTCTTCCAAAGTCGCCGCTCGTCGCCGACTATGTGCCGGCGATTTTCATGATGAGCTGAGCCCAGCATCGTGTTCCCCAGATGGATTTAGGCAGAGGTGGCCAAAATCATAGAGTTTGGTACACGACACAGGCCAAGCGTGGGAGGCCGAAGGTAGACGAAGCCCCCGGTTCCACGCGTCAGCGGCAGATATTTTAAAACCGGGATTCGCTGTGGCACCGGATTGGATGCGGCTGCACACGAAAGATGCTGTAGCCCCGTGTGTAGACCGTTGAGAAGTTGACACGTAGCCCCGGTCCCACGCGCAACGGTTTAAACTTTTTACCGATTTTCAGATTTAGTCCAAACTTCAAACTCACATAACTTTGGCTAGGAAACTACAAATCGAGTAAACCAAATTTTGTTGGATTCAGATCTCTGATTACTTTTCAACAAATCAAATTTCACTTCATGAAAATCC
Organism: Neostapfia colusana; assembly: GCA_030760725.1. Lineage (NCBI taxonomy): Eukaryota > Viridiplantae > Streptophyta > Magnoliopsida > Poales > Poaceae > Neostapfia > Neostapfia colusana. The sequence goes on along the minus strand of JASWHV010000009.1, from coordinate 30,968,228 downwards.
TTATTTCTCCAAAATTAATTCTTCAAATTTAAACTGTTTAGAATTTTAACTGGAGAACCCTTTTAATGAAATTTCTGAAATTTTGCTGGGATGTTCACCAAAATATCCCTGAGCTGCCATAAAAATTTCAGATCCATTTGATCTCATTTGATCCACCTAATGGTGTGATTAATAGAACTGTTTCAGAGAAAATAGAAAATGTCCAGAAACATTTTCAGAATTTCTCTGAAATTGTTTAGCTCATATCTTTAGCTAGGAATCTTCAAAATTAAGTGAGACCAACTCTATTAGAACCCTCTAAAAATCTAGTTTTCAGAAAATAATGGGTTGCTCCATGAAAGTCCATAGAACACCCTAGGAGCTCCAATTAAGATCAAGTACATAATTAATTATGGAGAGCTCAAATTAGCTTTGCTGCAAATAAAACTTTGCCAAGTCTCTGTTTAGGTTGTATCCAAACCACAGTAAAAATTTCAGAGTCATTGGGTCTATCTAGTAAGACTTATAGTCTCCACAACATTAAATTCAACTCAAATGCATTTAAACTGATACATATTTATGTTATCTCATGTAATCGCTAAGGTTGAGGAGGAACCCGAAGTCTTAGACTTCGTCACTCCGGAAGAGCAGCTAGCCTACGACCAAGAGTGGCAAGGCAAGCTCCGGTTTGCATTAACCTTTTTATAACTTTTTGTTGTTTTAAGAACTTCCTTTGAGTACCACTTACTTCTTGCATCAGAGTCTTGTTCAAAACCCAAATGCATAGCCAACAAAACCATGGGTTGGGATTAGGATTGAAAACGCCGTTTAGCTACTGCAATGCTAAGATAGTGTAGGATTCGGTACAAGTCGAGTAGTTGGAACTACTCGTGAGAATAGGCTAGAGGCACATCGCTCGGGTAAAGATAGCAAATGAAACACATGCCAAGAAAAATGAGACCGAGCGGAGAGTAAGGGCAGCAGGACTTTGGGGCCTGGGCGCTATAGCTCCGCTTGTGTTGATTGAGGACCTGTAAAAGCCCAAGAAATGGGACATGCAAAAAAACTTTTCATCACCTCACAACACCACAGTTTTTGTTGTGGATATGTTGTGAAGAATTGTGAAGAGCAAGTAACCTCCATCAAAAGGGTTATTAGGAGGGAAAGCCCTAACTCTCACAAAGTAGGAATTATACACATGAACATGAGAGGTTGAGCTCAACCCTAGCACTTAAAAAGTCTTGGGAAGGTTCATGCCAAGTTTCATGCAAATCCAACACTTTTTGAGGCACTTTTGGAGGCATTTGAAAAAGAGGCCAATTTGAATGTGAATTCAAATTGCAGCAACATTTATCACTTAAATTCAAAAGTTAGCTTCATATTCAAACTCAGCACATTTTTCTGAGTTAGCCCACCAATTTTCATCTCCATTGGAGTTCATTTTGTCAAGGGCCAAATTTGCAAGAATTCAAAAACTGAATTTGAATTTCAGTTCAAACATGGAGAAAACTTAGCCAAACAAAGTCCAAATTTGAGAACTCAAATTCAAACCAACACTTGGGGGCTAAGTCTCACATTAACTTGTGAGTACCTGAGGATATTTTGGCACAAACAGAAATGAGAAAAATGAAAAAGGAAGTAGAGGGGAGACCCACATGTCAGCAGACTTCAGTCTGAAGTTTCCCTTGGTTGATTTTTTCTCGGCCAAAGTCGAGCGCGCCAGCGCGACCGCGCTGCGAGCGCCAGCAGCGCTCGGGCGTCCACCTCATGGTAAAAAATCGCGGCTCAAAGGCCAGCGCACGAGTTGCTTCGCCCCTCCTCTGGTCTCCCGAGTGAAAACGAGCAGATACCGAGCTGTTCTCCCGTGTCCGAGCAAGAACTCAACGCCGCCTCCTCTGATCGCTGGCGACTGGCCGATCCCGACGCTTTCACGTGCCGTCAACAGAGAAGAAAAGGTGTGCCTACTTGTGCTGAAGCCGTAGGAGGAAACCGTGCGCCAGTTCCGGCGATGTAGAGAGAGAATTCCTGGTTTTCTTCCTCGGTACATGTTAGGGTTAGAATTTGGGCTACGGCAAAATTAGTTGCACAGGAGCAACCGCCGATCAAGATATAGCGTACACCCGCTCTAGAAGACCTAGCGCACCTCCTCGATCAAGTAGCAGCCAGTTCCATGCACTAGGGCCTTAGTTCTGTCAAAATTTTGGCTCGACGGTAGAGAACAGGGCACCTCGCCTGTGAGGTCGTAGTTGCAGCCGTTTTAACGGGGATCGGTGCCCATGTCCGTGATCAGCAGGTGTCAGCGGAGCTCCCCGAGCAAACCGCGTCGAAAAAGATGCAGGGGACGCCGAGTTCGACGTCGCCGATGAGCTCCCGGCCGCTGTTACCATCGGGAGCACAATTCCGTCCGTTGCCGAGCTCTGGTGAGGGCACCACCGTGTTCCCCAGGCCGAGATAGGCACAGGCAGTGAGTTTTGTCAGAGGTCAGGCAGCAGAACGCCCGGCGGCGAGTACTCCGGTGAGGTGGGCGGCGGGGAGCCGAGGGAGCGCGAGGTTGAAGAAGCCTTGCGGGCCCCGTGTGTCAGTCTCTGCTGAGAGAACCCCGGATTTGCTGTGGCACGGGGATCCCGTGTGACTGCGCGGTTGATTCTGCGGGCTCCGGTGTGGGTTAGCTGGGAGGCTGACACGTAGCCCGGGGACTCCACCCGCAGAGTTTAAACATTTTGGGGATTTCCAGCTTTAGTTTAAACTTCAAATGCATAGAACTTTTGCTAGGAAACTCCAAATTCAGTGAACCAAATTTTGCTGAACTCAGGATTCTGAGTACTTTGCAGCAATACCAATTTCAGGTCATGAAAGCTAATAGTTTTCCAGAATTAATTCCCTAAATTTTAAACTGTTAGGAATTTTATCTGGAGAATTACTTCATGGAAAATTCTGATATTTGGCTGAAAGGTTCAATGGAAAATCCTTGAGTCCCAGTAAAATTTTCAGACTCATCCCAGTTAATTTAGTCCTCCTAATGGGGTGATTAAGTGAACTGCCCTGAGAAAATAGAAAAATGTACAGAAACATTTTTCAGATTTTCTCAAATCTTAATTAGGGCATAACTTTCAGTAGAATTCTTCAAATGACATGAAACCAATTCCATTAGAACCCTCTTAAATTCTAGTTTCCAGAAAGTAATGGTTGGAGCCATGAAAAATCCTGGAATTACTTAGAGGCTCGGATATTGACCATATAGGCTTTTATTTGTACAAGGTTCAAATGAACTTTGTTTCAAATTAAACTTGGTCAAGACTCTGGTTAGGACCCTACCAAGCCACCATAAAAATTTCAGAACTAAAGGAGAGGGCTAGCTAGAGTTATTAGTAATTATGTATTCAAGTTTACACATTGCATTTAAGTTGACATGTAGTATTTCACTAACGTGTAGTCGCTGAAGGCGAGGAGACTCCGGAAGTGCTCGACTTCCTTCTTCCGGACGAAGACCTAACCCCTGACCAGCAGCAACAAGGCAAGCCCCGGTTGGCATTAACTTCTTTTATCAAGTTTTACTTTGTTCACAGGTCTAGTGTGAAGTATGAATGTGCATTATGTGTAGGATGGATGGCACCCCACTTGCATAACCAGAAATTTTCCTATAAGAGTGAGGGTAGTGTATAAGACCTCGAGTAGACAGGATATGCTTAGTGATTTATAGGACTTTGGTACAAGTCGAGTAGTTGGAATCTACTCGCGAGTTAGGCTTGGGACCCACGGGTTTGGTTTGAGTGATGTGAGATCACTTTAGTAATGAAAATGAGACTAGGCAGGGGCTAGGGCGCAGCAAGAGGAAGTCTTGTGTGCGCAGCCATGTCCGTGTCGATTGAGGACCGATCCATGTGTGGCCCTGCTGAACAAGTATTGAACGTACCGAAGGCATATCGGATATATGAGCCCCGATAAACCGATGTAGCCTAAACCTCCGGGCGTCTAGGCATAGCACACCGATTTATAGGTGTAGGTTGAGGACAGCAAGGTGGAAATCTGCCAACGGGCATAGAGAGATGCTCCGTGTGGGGAACCTCCTGCTCGTTTCGGTGCGACCGGTTCGACGTTTGGGCTGTTGGGTGAAAGGTTGTCCCGTACGACATCGAGTGAGCGTGCTGTGCAACTCCACGGGTGGGCGTACGTGACGTGCTCTTTGGGTTTCCCTGCAGGTGTATATCAAGTCGATTCGCCGTCCCTCACGGTGACGAGTACCACTTGTTCACTGCGTCATAACATAGATAATTTATGGAATGTTATGATTCAATATTGCTGTTATGATATAATTGTATTGCTACATGTGTGCCACCAAATATTGCTTACTAAATTTCAGATTCCCGAACTGTTAACTTGTGGCTAAAAGATGAACTAAGGATGAACTTGTAGGTGTGTCCCTTTGATGCACTGTTACTATCCTATGTTCATTGTACACCTCATGTAGAGTTTCATGCCTAGGTGAGTCGGTTAAGTCTTGTTGAGCCATCATGCTCACGGTTGCTGCTTAAGTGTTTTTCAGGTGAGGAGCCACCCACGGACTCGGAGTACGAGTCCACCTGCGAGGGTTACCCTCCGTCGGGGACCACGGCTGAGTGGAAGCCGTACACGTCACGCTGAGCTGAGACGTGGAGCTAGTGTGGGTTGCCCTAGGGCTGGGCAACCGACTTTTACTAGATAGGCGAGCGTGAGTTGTAAAATTTAGACCTCCGCTGTGTAAAATAAACAATTGTTTGTAACTGAAGTTTGTACCTGTTTGTACAGTTTCAGTTTGTTTTCCCATGTAATATATTGTGTCCTTATGACGTGAGCTGTCGGGTGTCACATCGCGCGGCACCACCCTCTGCGATCCTGGATGAGCGGATCCCGGTCTGCCACAGGACCGAGCCGTGTGCGGGCCTGTTGAACAAGCTAGAACAGTACCGAAGACCTACCGGCTATATGGGAACCGGGAAACCGATGTTACTCTGGTAGCTGAGTGTTGAGGCATAGCTGATCGTTCAGAGGGTAGGTTGAGAGCTCGAGGTGTAAATCGGCTGGCGGCACTGTGGATGCGCGCGCAGAGACCTCTTGCTCGGGATGATTGGACCGGTTCAACATTTGGCTGACGGGTGAAAGGTAGTTGCATACGACGTCCGTGATGGTTGCTGTAGGCAACATCGAGTATGGACGTACGTGACGGGTTATTTGGGTAACCCTGCAGGTGTAAATCGATTATAATTGCCGTCCCTCACGGTCAGTGAGTACCACTTGTTCACTGTACCGTGACGTAGAAAGAACAGGCTAGATACATGTTAAAAGTTTGCTGATTTTAAAGACATACTTTGCTTGTTAATGTCTTGTTGTAGTTTAGAGCTAACTAAAATTCTTGTCAACTTTGGGCAAAGTACATGAGAGAAATGCGTTTCTTGTTTGATTGCGGCTCTCTCATGTGCCTTAGCGCAAGGTTCTACACAACCTGCTGCTAAAACTTGAAAGTAAGGTTCCACTAATTAGGCGAGTCCTTTGCAACTTATTTTACCTCATGTAACCTATCAACCTTCATGTAGAAGTTTCATGTATAGGAGAGACGGGTCAGTCTTGCTGAGCCATCGTGCTCACTGCTTGTGTTTGAAGCTTTTGCAGGGTTTTATGAGGAAGGGACCCCCGAGGAGGAGGCGGAACCCCAGGAGGGGAACCCCGTCGAGTGGGAGTCATGCACGCCACCATGTTAGTGTGTGTGCGTGCTAGCGGGAACACGTTCACGGAGTCTATGCCCGTGAGTGTAGACTGGACTATTTTGTTGTAAAAATGTTCATAAACTGGTTTATGTAATAAAACTTTGCTTCCGCTTTGTACCTTTGATGTGTGTTATCCGGTGCTGTGCAATGCAGCACCCCTCAGCGTGATCCTGGCTCGACAAGACCGTGGGGTCGTGTCAGCAGCTGTACATACTTTGAATTACAAAGATGTAACACATCTCATAATCTTTACAAGAATGTATCCTATGATTATTTTTGGTTTTTCTAGAGGAAGTTATGATTGAAAAGCAAAACAGTCCAGGGAGAGTTTCTACGTCTGTCCTGGTTCTGGATAGTTTACACTCATCTGGAATTTCAACAAGTTTGATGTGTGATTCTGTTCTGGGAGTCTACAACAAAGTTGTAGAACACTTTCTAAAATTTCCAGAACTATGTCCCACACCTCCGTGGGCTAAGTAACCTGTGAGTTGTGCTCTGTTGGAGTTCAGGAACGTGCTGCCAAAAACAGATCACTCTGTTTTTCAAGTTCTTTAAGCTGCACTACTAAATTATTAGACTTTCTCTTCAAAACCAGAATCCTAAGAAGTAAACTTGGTTATGTTAGTTCCTTTTCAAAGTTGTTTTTAATGCAATCATGATTCTTTTATGTCGGCACTACATTCCTTACAAAATGGAAAATCCTAATCGGATTATACCGGCATATACGAGTCAACCGTGGCACTAAAACGGTCTCTCGCAAACGTTCTCTACACGAGATACGTACGTGGTTAGCACCTGCAGAATAACACTCAATAATGATTCACTCAGATGGTTTTTCATTTCGGGCAGGTCCATATTTGAAAGTAAATACATACGCCCGTATCATTGCCATACGGCCGTCCTTGAGTGAAGCCACGTCTCAAGGTACATGGACGGGTCATTCACCACCCGACAGAGGGCTCCACACCTTTTCAATTAATCACACCGGTGGACCAGCATTTTCGTATGCCCCATAGAACATAACAAGTCCTAGAGCACATATTTCGTGTTACAAATCACACGATGAGGTCTCCTCCTCTTGCCCCTGGGTTTCCGTACTGGAGGCTAGTGCCGTTCATATGTCTCTAAGACATGAAGAGTCTTAGAAAACATATTCACTTTCCGCTCGTTGCTGAATGGAACATCCCATGACACATTCTTCGCATGAGTGAGCTAACCGAAATTGATCCGCTTTCGGTGGCGTTCCTTACCATGGTTACCTGAGCGTAGGTGCGTCGTTACGTAATCAAAATTCAGAATTATAACAAGTAACTTAGTCATGCCACTTTAAGTAACTATACTAATATAGTCTCTATTTGGGCATACTAGCGATTCCTCACCGTAATCCTAAGTTTTCCCGTGATACTATCCTTAATCAGTGTGCTATCCCCTAAGCAGCTCTGATGCCAGCCTGTGACGGACCGAAATCCGTACCATCCAGAATCACAGAGGGTGGTGCCGCGCGATGCAACACCCGACAGCACACACGATAAGGAAAACATAGTATTACATTCAAACTTACTGAATTTGGATAAAAGTAGTACAACCTTCAGTTTACAACTACTTACCGAGTTTACTGCAGCGGAAATTATTTATACAACTCACGCCTACTCCTAACTAGCAAAAGTTGGTTGTCCAGCCCTACGGACAACTCACACTAGATCCACTCAGAATCACTGCAGCGTGTACGGCTCCCACATAGCCGTAGTCCCCGATGGAGGATAGCCCTCGCCGGTGAACCCGTACTCCGAATCCATGGGGTACTCCTCACCTGCAAATACTCATAGCAGTAACCATGAGCACAATGGCTCAGCATGTCTTAATCGAATAACGGTTCACAAATCTGAAATTTAGTGAGCAATATTTGGTGGCAGACATGTAGCAATACAAGTTATTCATAACAGCAGTAATTATCAAAATCATTCCATCGGTTTACTACGTCACAACAAAGTGAACAAGTGGTACTCATAACCGTGAGTGGCGGTGAATCGACTCGATATACACCTGCAGGGATACCCGAATAGCACGTCATGTATGCCCATCTTCGGAGCTGCACAGCATGCTCAACCGATGTCGTACGGGATAACCTTTCACCGAACAGCAAAAATGTCAAACCGGTCGCACCCAAACGGACTGGAGGTTCCCTACACAGAGCATCTCTCTATGTCTGTTAGCGGATTTCCACCTTGCTGCCCTCAACTTACACCTATAAATCGGTGCGTTATGCCTCGAAGCCTGGAGGTATAGGTTACATCAGTTTATCAGACCCCATATATACGATATGCCTTCGGTACATTCAAACTTGGTCAGTGGGGCCGCACATGGATCAGTACTCAATCGACATGGGCAGGGCTACACACACAAGACTTTCTCTTGCTGCGTCCTACGACCCTTCCTAGTCTCATTTTTCTTATCTAAAGTTATCTCGCATCTCGAACCAATCCCGTATGTGGCGAATCCTATACTCGCGAGTAGATTCCAACTACTCAACTTGTACCGAAGTCTATAAACATTAGGCAAAGCATGATCTACATAATGCCTTAGACACTACCCTCACTCTTTTTGGAATAATCTGGTTATGCAATTATAGTTTCATCCATCCTAAAACTTAATGCACATACATACCTAGAACTAAGTGAGTATAAAGCAAACTTGATAAAACTTGTTAAATGGAAACCGGGGCTTGCCTTGTTGCTGCTGGTCAGTGGTTAGTGTCTCCTCTGGAGGTATGAAGTCCCGTATCTCTGGGGTTTCTTCGCTTTCAGCGACTACACGTAATCAAATAACGATATGTGTGAAATTAAATGCAAACGTGTTGAATTTAGCATATAAAGACCATAACTATAGCTATACATCCCTTTTGGCCATGAATTTTTTACTGTGGCTTTGTAAGAACCTAACCAGAGACTTGGCCAAATTTTATTTGAAAAAAGCTCATTTGAGCCCTGCACAAATAAAGGTCTAAATGGCCATTACTAGAGCTTCTAGGGATTTCCATGGATTTTCATGGAGCAAACCATTACTTTCTGGAAACTAGAGTTTGAGATGGTTCTAATGGAGTTGGTTTCATGTCATTTGAATAATCATAGAAAAAGTTATGCCCTAATCAAGATTTAAGAAAATTCTGAAAAATGTTTCTGTACATTTTTCTATTTTCTTAGGGCAGTTCACTTAATCACACCATGAGGTGGATTTAATCAACTTGGATGCATCTGAAATTTTTCATGTCACTCAAGGATATTCAAATGAACATACTAGCCGAATTTTAGAATTTTCTATAAAGGGAATCTCCAGATAAAATCCCCAACAGTTTAAATTTTGGGGAATTAGTTCTGGAAAAATAATGGGATGCACGGACTGAAACTTATTTTGCCGGAAAGTAATCGGAGATCTGAATCCAACAAAATTTGGTTCACTAATTTTGGGTACTTCTACAGAAAGTTATGGTCTTCCAAAGTTTGGGGAAATTCTAGAAAATCAAATCAAAATTCAAAAGGTTTAAACCGGGCTGGTGGGCCCCAGGGCTACGTGTCTGCCTGACAATGAAGCCAAATGTGGGTCCGCTTAATTTTCAGCGTAGCCGCACAAAATCCCGGCGCCACAGATGATATCGGGCCCGGTTTCCTCTCACTGCCACATTGGGCCCACACCCTTTCGTCTACCTCGTGCCACCCGTGACAACCACGGCGGTGCCTTGCCGGAGAGCTCGCCGCCGGTCGTTCTACTGCACGACCTTCCACGAAACTCCCTTCCTGTGCACAACTTCGCACAAGGAACACACTGGTGCACTCACGAGAGCTAGGTGATGGCCGGAACAGTGCTTGCAGCGGTGACAGCGCTCGGGAGCTCATCGGCGACGTTGAACTCGGTGTTCTCTACACCTTTATCGACGCGGTTTCATCTGAGAGCTCCGTGGAGACTTCCTGATCACAAATATGAGCACTGATCCTTGTGAAAACAACTGCAACTAGGACCTCACCGGCGAGGTGCCCTGTTTTCGGCCGCCGGCACGGAAATCTCGCGGAACTAGGGTTCTAGTGCATGGATCTAGGTGCTACGTGATCGAGGAGGTGCACTAGGTGTTCTAGATCGTGTCTAGTGTGCAGCCCGAGTGGCGGTTGCCTCAGTGCAATGAATTTTGCCGTCGACCGATTTCTAACCCTAACACACACCGTGGAAAGAAACTAGCAATACTCACTCTACACCGCATGAAACGGAGCACGGCTTTCTCCTACACATGCAGCATGAATGTGCACACCTTTTCTTCTATGGTGGCAGTGCGTGAAGCAGCTGGGATCGGCTGGTCGCCGGTGGACAGAGAGAGCGGCGACGAGTTCGTTCGCGGGAGACGAAGAACAGCGCGTGACGTGCTCGGTTTTGCTCGGAACTGGAGAGAACGGTGAAACAGCTCGGTGTGCTGGACTTTGAGCCGATGTTTTCACCGTGAGATGGAGTTGCCTAAGCGTGCTGACTGCCTGTGATTTATCATCGGTTGCCCGTGCGAGCTGCTCTCGATTTGAGTTGGTACAGAGCAGTTTCAGTCACTGACAGTGGGCCCCTTTTCCCCTCTAATTTTTTTCCTTTGTTTTCACTGATAATATCTCAGCTACTCACAATTAAAATGTAGAATTAGCCACAAAGTCATTAAATGAAGTTGAATTCTTCAAATTGGTGTTGGTTTGCTAAATTTGATTCACACTTGAATTTGAATTTCAAATTCAGTTTTGAATTAATTCAAATATAGCTACAGACAAGATCAACTCCAATGGGGATGAATATTGGTGGACTAATTTAGAAAAATGTGCTGAGTATGAATATGAATCCAAATTTTGAATTCAAGTGAAGAAAGTAGCTGAAATTTGAATTTACATTCAAACTAGCCCTTTTTATACTTATATCCAAAAGTGCCTCAAAAAGGCTTGGATTTGAATGAAATTTGGCATGAGCCTTCATAATAATGGTTAGGGCTTAATTGTGAACTCAGCCTCTCATGTTTACATGTGGGAGATCCAACTTTTGTATTTGTAAGATTTTCCTTTAATCAACCTATTGATGGTGGTTACTTGCTTATAACATGTGCTCATAAGCTCTCCATAAGATGAGCTGTGGTGTGGTGATATGATGAACACATTAGCAAGTGAAATCTTGGGCTTTTGCAACTTCCCCGGTACCGATACTGGAGCAGTCCGTGGAGGTTCATTGTTTGAAGGGGCCAACATCCCTAGATCGATCAAGGCTCTTGAACACGGGGTGAACACAGAGATTTATGTGGTTCGGGACGCTGGAGCAAAAAACCCTACGTCCAAGGCAGTGTTTGATGTATTGCTTGAGCTTGTGCGTGTGTGACTTGGCTGGGTTTGCGAACCAAACGGAACCCTTTTCTCGGAGGCTGCCCTGGTCCTTTTATAGCTCAAGTCCGAGACAGTTATACAGTGGCCCGGGGCCCGACAGGTGGTCCCGTGGCTGTCCGTACCCTATACATGATCTAGGGTACTTACAACAACTTGTAGTGTCACTGTCAGAGGAGTTAAGACGCGCCCCTGTCACACCGGGCGCCTCTGACCGAGTAGCGGTTGATGATGGTGAGAGAAGGCCCCATCTTGTCGGCGCGTCTTCTTGGTCTGCTGGGCAGCACTGTGCCGTTGTCACGCCTTGCCGCCCTGTCCTATCATTGTAATGACTGGCAGGAGTGGGCGGAGGCGTGCGTCGCGCGTCATGCTTCTTGGGAACGCGCAAGTCTTGAATGCGTGACTGGACAGCGCAGATCCTCTTTGACTTCTCAGACCCACGGCCAAGGATGGATCATGGGACACGTGGCATCTCCGGAGACCTCCTCAGCCGGGAGGCCATGCCCGGAGCCCTGGGCCACATGGCAGCACCGGACCTCACCTCGGTGGGGAGGCCAGACCCGGGGCCAAGGACACGTGGCAGCTCCGGAGACCTCCTGAGCGGGGAGGACTGGCCTAGAGCTCGAGGACACATGGCAGCACAAAACCCATCCTCAGCGGGGAGGCCAGTTCCAGAGACACGTGGCTGCTCCGGAGCTCTCCTCAACGGGGAGGTCCAGCCCAGAGCTCTAGGACACGTGGCAGCACCGGACCTCGCCTCATCGGGGAGGCCAGGTGCGGGGCCAAGGACACATGGAAGCTCCAGAGCCCTCCTCAACTTGGAGGTCAGGCCAAAAGTCCGGGGCCACGTGGAAGCGCTGGGCCTGGCCTCAGCGGGGGGGGGGGGGGGGGGGGGGCAGGTCCGAGGCTAAGGACGCGTGACCGTCCTTGACGTGGTGGGCGTACTCAACAGCCGAACTGGCAGCACACCAAGGCATAGTGGACGCGTGACCGTGCTTGATTGGAGGGTCAGGACACCGTGCTTGAGGGGCAGATTCCGGGCATTGACTGTGGCAGTTCTCGGGATGATCGCTGCAGTTCCACCGTGCCACTTTTCTTGGGAACTGCCTGAGCCTCTTTCCCGAGATGCAGCCCGCCTGGCCCCCAGTGTCTGACAAGCGTACCTAGGTCCTACCCATCATTGGAGTTGCGGGTAGCGCGGGGTGTTGATAGCCCAGGCACCATGCACGATGCCCAGCCAAGGGTTGCAGGAGTAGCAAAGGAAACTTTGTAGCGAAAGGCGATTGTTTCCTTACTTGCCTCCTCATGCTTTGTGCTCTCCATCTTCCACCTTTTCACTCGAAACCTCCGCTTCCAAGCAGATCAAGCCACCGCTTGCTCCAATGGCGACCAGCCATTGCTCCTCGCGTCCTTGGACTGACGAAGAGCTTGGTCACGTAAGGCGGCTACTCGGCTGGCAGTCGGCCGAGTATGATGGAAAGATCCGTCGCGGGATGACCCCGCTCTCCGGCCTGCAGCCCGGCGAGGTCGTCCTCTTCACCTCCTATGTTCTGGACGGGATTCACACTCCCGGCGTCTTCCTTCCTCCAGACGCTGCTGGAGGTGTACTGGCTTCAACTCCAGCATCTGACGCCGCACGCCCTCGCACTAGTCGTGGTCTTCGTCCACTTTTTGCGAGATGTTCGTGTGCATGTGGCCGTCGCTGCGGCTGTTCCGCGTGTTCTTCATCTTGCGGGCCTTGGGGAGAAGCAGAAGCCACGTGGGGGCCTACTACTTCCAGCATCGAGGAAGAACTCCACGCCGTACATGGCACCCTTCTCCGACGACACGTGGGAGCACTGGGTGATCACCCATACGGACGCCGACGATCGCCTGGAGCTGCCGAGCAGGCCCCCCAGTCAGCGAGGATCCCGTCGGGGATGAGGTGCGCGACCTGCAGGAAGCCTACAAGCCGGTGCTGGAGAGGATCAAGTTCGTGGCGCAGGAGGACCTGACGTCCCTGATGGTCTTGGCCGACTTCCTGTCGTGCCGCCCCGCTCCCCTCTAGCAGCGCACCCGACCTGCATGGTTGTACACCGGGGAGAACGATCTCAACCGGTTGGAGCATGGCCCTGGGTCGTCCCCAGAGAGGGGGATTCTGAGCATCATGTTGCTGAAGCCGTCCTCCGACCTAACCTCAGACGATCCATCAACCCGCCAACAAGTTGCCTGCCAGTCTGCCTCAACCAGTCGGCAAGGTCGAGGTTGCTGAAGGAGTTGCTGATGCTAGACGACATCGATGTCACATTGCGGCCGGTCAGTGACACTTTCTGTGGTGTGCAGATCTCCATAGGAAGTGGCGCCAGCGACCAGGCGACACCTGTGCCGGTCCCGCCCCATAGCAAGGGGAAGGAAAAGGTGCCGGCTGGAGGACCCCCGCCACGCCCTCGCTAACCGCCCAAGTATGCCGTGGAGTCGAGCAAGCATCCGAAGAGGAGGCTGATTCACCTCGATAGGTGCTTCATCTCGAGGCCCAGAGTGGAGGGGTCCCTCAAGCTGCCCACGGTCCCGCGTCAGGCCCAGCGGCCGGTGCTGGCGGCAGCTCTGGGGGTTCTGCAGTCGAAGCAGCTCTGACGGTTACGAGGAAGGCGCCTGATGCTGCTCTGGCTCTGAAGAAGGCCCCTGACGCGCCACCGGCAGCGAAGAAGTCTTCTGACGCACCACCAGCTCTGAAGCCGATGGCGAGGAAGGCTCCTGACGTGCCTCCAGCAGCGAAGCAGGTTCCTAAGGCGCCGCTGGCTCCAAAACCGACGGGGGCGGCCCCAAAACCTGATGCGCCTCCGGCCCTGAGGCTGGCAGCGAGGAAGTCCCATGACGTGTCCCTGGCTCCGAAGCTGTTGGGGGTGAGTGGTTCCAGCCCCCCGCAAAAGAAGCTTTGCGCCTCCTAGAACTGCCAGGCACCTAGGTACGACGCAGGCCTTGGGATAGATTGTAGACTTGTTGCTTTTCTTCTTGTGTGGTTGACTTTGCCTCCTTTCCTGCAGGGCTTCACTGTATGGCACGACTCCTTCTTCACAGCATCCCAGGGGCCAGGGCCCTTCTGCCTCTGAGAGTTCCGGGGGCTCAGCGTCAGTGCCAGCACCGGAGCCAGCTCCTCAACCGGCTTGGGACACCGACTTACCGGCCACCGAGTCCAGCCATCCGACGGACGCGGACGTCCCTGGCGGCGGCGCAGCTGCTCCAAGGTGAGCTGCAAGTCCACGTCCTTCTCCTCCGCAGGATGGTGTGGTGGCTGCTCCGCCGGTGGACGAAGAACCCGTGGAGGCTCTGCAGGTCTTTCTATTGCAGATGCCGGAGGCGGTTCCACTCCCCAAGGCTATGAAGGTGGCATACTCCAGGCTGGAACAGGTGCAGGAGGCGCTTGGCCGGGAGTGGGCTAAGCTGAGGCCAGAGCGGGATCGCCTTAGAGACTGGGGCGAGCTGCTGAAAGAGTGGATCAAGTCCGCCAAGGACAAGGCAAGGGTGAAGATGGAGCGCCTGGAGGTGCAGCAGGAGACCCTCGACCTGGAGCGGACCGCAGTCGAGAGGCTCAACAAGAAGGCTCAGGACCTTCTGGCTGAAGCCAAGCAGCTCGACACCGCAGCCGACGCTTGCACCAAATCTCTTTCGGAGGCACGGGAGATCCTCGTTCGGCGGGAGCAGGAACTGCATGTGAAGGAGAAGGACCGCACCATCCGTGCGGCAGCCAATGTGGGGGATTGGGAGCGCCTGGGGAAGCATCTCTAGGATGTCTGTGAGCATCAGCTGGCCGCCACATCCGAGGAGGCCTCCATGGATCACTGAGCTGCGGAGCTGGTTGCCAAGGAGGATGAGCTAGTCGCCAGGGAGAAGGAGCTATTGAGCCAGGACCTGTCCCGAGAGCTGGCCGCCACCACCAAGACCGTGGAGGAGCTCCGGGCTTCTCATCCCATCGAGGCAGAGAAAGTCGGGGACTTCCTTGGTCGCGCGGAGACGGTGTTGGAGCCCTTCGGCTTCAGCCCCTTGCGCTCAGGCGGACCGGTGCAGGAGGTGAGCCAAGTGCTCCCTCAGCTGGACTCGGCCGGGGCCAAGCTGCTGGTGCTGGAGGGAGTCGTCGGGGTGGAGCTGGAAGCTGAAGGCAAGGCTCTGGCTCAGTAGATGGTGTAGCATGTGCTTCCGGAGCTGGGACCCCAACGTCTCCCTCGAGCTGGTGGTGGAGGGTCCTATTGCAGAGACGATGGAGGCGGTCAGGTGTACTATGGAGGATGCCGCAAAGATCGTAGTTGCTAGATTCCAATGCCAGTAGGCATCTAGGGCTCCCGCTTGACTTCTATGCTCGCCAGCTTTTATCTTGAGTGAATAAAAACTTGCTTGATGAAGTCTTTATCCCTTGTGTTGTTTGATGAGTGTCTTTAGGTCCTTGGCAGCGCAAGGGCCCGAACAACTTAGCCAAGGTGGCTAGTTCTTCGCCGACGTCTTGAGCTTGTCTCCCTGGGTGCTTAGCAGCGTAAGGACCCGAAGAAGCTCCGGCGGTGTTGTTAACCCGTCTCTCCGGTTCCTTAGCAGCGTAAGGACCTGAAAAATCTTTGACGATGTCGTTGCCTTGTTGTAGTCGGAGCTCCGAATCCCTGCTTGTCGCCATTGCGGCCCCGACTGATAGGGCCCGACCCGTTCACGGGGCCGTGCCACTAGCCCGGGAATCGCATTGGGTGGTGCTATGATATGTGGCACCCAACAGCACACATATAAGGAAAATGTATCACATAAATCAAAAGCGGAAGCTTACAATGTTCTTTGTAAATGATTTACATCAAATAACTACAGTGGAAGACTATAATCATCTCATGTTGAATAGCTACTAAGCACTCGAGAAGATGTCCAGCCCGCGGACTCTTCTCGCTAGCAACACGAAGACAACCACAGCGGCTGGTTCTCCATGTGTTAGATGACTCGGAAGTCTCTGAGTCTCACCGGACAACCTCCTCATAGCAGTGATGTTAACCTGCAAAACCACTCATATAGCAAGCTTGAGCACATAGGCTCAACAAGACTGATCCATCTCCTCTAAACAAGAAACTCTACATGCACGACGGATTGAAAAAGGTTGCTGAATCTGCATAAAGAACTCACCTACAGTTGATCCTTAACTTTCAGATTTTAAGCCTCATTTTAAAGGCCTTGAGCCGAACAGCATCGCAACTCCACAATCAAACAAGAAAAGCTTTGTTGCGATGTTTCTTGCACAAAGTGAAGTAAAGTTTAATTAGCACTATCTCTAATTCAAGCATGGTTACAATACAAGTTAAATCACAAGCCTTATCAGATTCGAAACAATTCACTTCAGTTCATACTAAGTCAAGACGCTGTGGGCAAGTATGCTCTTATGACCGCGAGAGACGGTGATTCGAATCAGTACACGCCCGGACTACACGACACGTACACCCATACTCCGAGTTGCCGGCAGCAACCTCGACTGATGTTGTACGCAGCAACCTTTCACATGTTCTTCCACACAGGATGCAGTCCAATTGCCCCGAACAGCAAGCCCCCTCGAGGTACATACCCGCAATGTTATGTTCTTGAGCGAGTTACCTCCTGCTGTACTGACGCCAAAAGCCTAATCCGATTAGAAAAGTTCCAATGTGGATCTCACGAGGTACATTGGTTTCCTGGGTCCCTTATAGCCAGTATGCGCCCGGTACACAACTCAAACTTGTCGAAACAGGGACAAGTACGGACGGGCCTTAACCGACACAGGCAGGGCTATGCACGCACGGTCCGTATCCTGCTGCATCTCAATCTCCCTGCCTGGTCTGCATTTCTTGTAAACTTTCCTCAATGATTCTTTTCACAACCCGCTCCGATGAAACCAATCCCTAAACTCGCGAGTAGATTCCAACTACTCGACTTCTACTGGTCCTTCCAAAGTATGCTTAGCGTAGCCTAAATCCACTCGAGGAGGTGCTACACTACCCATTCTCTCTTGGTTAATCTGGTCATGCAATTGGGTTTTTAATATCATCTAGACCTAATGCAATCAATAATTCAAAGCTATGATCTCTAGAAATGAAAAGACTTTAAAATTGATTGAATGCAAACTGGGGCTTGCCTGTTTTGCAGGTGACTAAGAATGTATATAATTTTCAGTTAGTGATGATCACTTGAGGCTTCATCACTTTGCTTTCCTCTCTCTTTGATATCCACTTCCATTACTTCATGTCACACCCGGTATTCCATAAGAAATACCCGAGCGTATACTCACATGTATGCCAGGATCAGTTTATTCATAGATGTGCCGACAAGAGTGTAATATCATTATATTACAAGCCAAGTTCAACGTACATCATAATATTACATCATAGTACATAAAATATCAACTAATAGTACCAATACACTAAACACAACAGCGGAAGACTACATCGTGGGTGCTCCAGTTCCACAGGCGTTGCCCAGGGGTTACGCCAACCTAGAATAACTCCTCGGGATCGAAGTCCTCCTCATCAAAGTCTACATCTTCATTTGCACCTGAGCCAACATATGATATCCAAAAAAAGCAATTTTGAGTACCGGAGGTACTCAGCAAGTGTAGGAAAGAATGTTATGAAGGCCAATAGCAAGGGAAGGCTAACATGGTTAAGCACTATGCATTAATCGTAAGCCTTAGCTTTAATTAGCAACCTATCTTACTAAGTGATAATCCCACCATCATCATAATTAAGTCATTTAATGTTAGGTTACACCACCCAACAACCTCTTTCAATTCACATCCATGTTTCTCTAATCATGGACAAGTCCAAGCCGCTCTTGACCGTGAGCACGGCTGTCATGACAGTTTGGTTCTCTGCAGAGATTGTACCACTTTACCCACAAGTAGTGATTTCATCCCCTGTTGCCAGGTGGACTAAGAAACCTCCCTGATATCTGTGGTTGCAAGCCACATTACGCACTTCCTTTGGTGTGCGATCAGGAGATCACTACATGGCCTTTACAAAGGGTCTACCGGCAAGTACAAGCCCACTGAGGTTTCACCGTTGTAGTTCCTGGGAGTAACCCTCCCCTACAGAAGCCCCCTCTTGAGCCTTGCAGTTCCCAGGGCAGTCAAAAATGGACTCCCATAACCCGCACCATCCAAACACTCATACTATGCCGGCAAACTTCTAATTAATTGGCCAAGATGCCCCATCTCAGTCTTGTGGTGGCACTGTACAGCCGGGTTAACTGTTCCATGAACCGGTCCTTAGAATCTAAGACAGGCACTATCATTAACCCGAGTCTCGTGCACGAAGCACCATCCAAAGCAACCAGCCTGTCTAGATTCCTAACACCATGACACACACTTGTGTCTTTCATATAATTCCACAAGACTAACCACATTTATGTTTCATTCATTCTCTAAGTACTAAGCATGGCTAAGCACATAAAATGATAACCAACAATTATCAACTAAATCCCTCCATAGTTCAACAAGGAATGATAAAGGAATATAACTAGGGAAACAACCTAAATTAGATTTCATGTTAATGACATCATGCAAGCATTCTAACTAATCATCCTAGAATAGGAACAAAGTGGTCAAGGAACACTTGCCTTTGAAGGAAGGGTGATTCACTTCAAATTCTTGCTCTTGAAGATGTGGAAGTAGTTCTTGATTTGGTTCTAGCCATTCATATGTGTAAGGGCCTCAGTTTTTGATACACATTTGCAGTGTTCATCACCACATCACACACCTCATTTGAAGAAGAATGATGAACACAATTGAAGAGCAAGTAACAATTATCAACATGCTCATTAGAGAACAAACTCACACATTGCCAAAGTGGTATCTCACACATGTGATATAAGGGGGATGGACATATGAAAACTCCTACATTTTCCTGAGGATGTCCATGCCAAGTTTCACCCAAATTCCAAACCTTTTTGAGGTCATTTTGGGTATAGTTAGAAAGAGGGCAGTTTGAAACCATATTCAAATTCAAACTGTTTTTATTCCATGAATTTAAAAGTAGGAGGCATATTCTTACTCAGCACATTTTTGTGAGCCCACACACCAATTTTCACTCCATTTGGAGTTGAT
The DNA here is from genome assembly GCA_030760725.1 of Neostapfia colusana. NCBI lineage: Eukaryota > Viridiplantae > Streptophyta > Magnoliopsida > Poales > Poaceae > Neostapfia > Neostapfia colusana. Next base: position 30,949,050 of record JASWHV010000009.1, on the reverse strand, counting down.
CTTGACATGAGCTAAGTGGGACAAATTCAAACTTCATTTGAATTCAAAACTGCACTTGTGCTGAAATTCACTCAAACCAAACCCAATTTGAACTTTGGTCAATTCAAATGGTTCATGGGTGAATAATTTGAATTACCAGGGGTACTATGGGGTTTACTGTTTACAACAGTGATTAGGAGTAAATTTCAGAGGTTAAAACTGGAAGTGGGACCCACATGTCAGCCACTGCTCAGATCAAACCGACTGAGACTTTTCCCACTCGGGTCGCCGAGCCGCAGCGGTGATCGCCACCGAGGGCAGCCGCCGCGCCAGCAGCTGCTTGCCCACGCGCGAGCGCGAGGCGGTGCAGAGCCTTTTTAAGGCGCATGCCCCCCTCCTCGGCCGAGGCATCACCGTTCTTCCCCGCAAGAACTCAGCGCCGGCCGAAGTTTTCCACAGATCAGAATCGATCGGAAAACACCGATCACAGCTCCCTCCGTCCACTCAAGAGCCCCAGCAAGGTACTAGAGACCTTCCTCCGTCCTCCCCGTTGCTAGAATTCGGTTGAAACCGATTGATATCGGCTGTGCCGAAAGATCAAATTCGGGACTTGGAACCGCCGCACCTCGGGCTCCCGTGGACAGCCCAACCAGGGCGTTGTCACGCCCGAGCCAAGGCACCCTTGGACGCGCCGGTGACCGGCACTGCTCATCCCCGAGCCACAGCTCGAGTGGTTGCTCACCGGCGGCGAATTTCCACTTTTCCCCTTTCTGTGTGCAGAACGACCTTCGGGTACGATTCTGTTTAATTCGTGCTCTAGAAAGGATTAGAGGGCCTCAAGCCGCTCTCACACGAGCTAGACACGGTAACGCACGAGTTGCCTTCACAACTCTGGGCCGGAGAACCTCTGTACCCGGCGTAATTTGAGGTCCACCAATGGCGGAATGAACGGGCGGCATCGGGCGCACGGTGAGGACCTATTTCGGGCCTTCCCCGAGCTGCATCGAGCTCATGTAGACCTTCTCTGAGGTCCACTGGTGCTCCCCGACCGGTTTCCCAAGTAGTTGAGGTGCTAGGGAAGTCAGCCGACATGGCCGAAGTCGTTCCGAGGTGGCGGCTCGTCGCCGACCATGCTCCGGCCATTGTCATGAGCAGCTGACCCTAGAATACTGTTCCCCGAGTAAAAGTAGGCAGGGGCGGCCAGAATCGAGAAGTTTGGAGCTATACAGAAGCCGGCGGCGAGCTCTCCGGCGAGGTCCCTCGGCGGCGGAGCGCGGGCGTCACGAGGTTGAAGAAGGGGGTGGACCGCAGCTGTCAGCGGGAGATATTTTGAATCGGGATCCGGCTGCGGCCAGGATCGGGTGTGCTGGCATGCAAAAATCATTATGGGCCGCGGTGTGCTGTCGCCTCAGCGTGCGACGAGTGTCCCCTGGGCCCACGCGCGAGTTTAAACTTTTCCCCGATTTTCAGATTTCCTTCAAACTTCAAATCCTCATAACTTTGGCTAGAAAGCTCCAAATTGAGTGAACCAAATTTTGCTGGATTCAGCTCTCCGAGTACTTTCCAGCAAATCAAGTTTCACTTCATGAAAACCCTTAATTTTCAAGAATTAATTCCTCAAAATTTAAACTGTTAGGAATTTTAACTGGAGAATCCTTTGGAGGAAAATCCTGAAATTTTGCTGGGATGTTCGCCAAAATATCCCTGAACTACCATAAAAATTTCAGATCCATTTGAGCTCATCTGATCCACCTAATGGTGTGATTAGTGAAACTGTTCCAGAGAAAATAGAAAATGTTCAGAAACATTTTCAGAATTTTCTCTGAAATTGTTTAGCTCATATCTTTAGTTAGGAACTTCCAAATTAAGTGAGACCAACTCCATTAGGACCCTCTGAAAATCTAGTTTTCAGAAAGTCATAGTTTGTTTCATGAAAATCCTTAGAACACCCTAAGAGTTCCAATTAAGGTCAAGGACATAATTAATTGTGGAGGGCTCAAATGAGCTTTGCTGCAACTAAAACTTGACCAAGTCTCTGTTTAGGTTGTAACCAAGCCACAATAAAAGTTTCACAGTCATTAGGTCTGTCTAGCAAAGGTTATAGACTTCACAACTTCAAACTTAATACAAATGCATTAAATTAATACATGTATTGTTTCTATCATGTAGTCGCTAAGGTCGAGGAGGAACCCGAAGTCCTAGACTTCGTTACTCCGGAAGAACAGCTGGCCTACGACCAAGAGCAGCAAGGCAAGCTCCTGTTTGCATTAACCTTTTTACAAATTTTTATTGTTTTGAGCACATACTTGTTTCCTTTATTCTGTGCATTAGAGTCTTGTTTGGAAGCCCCACTGCATAGCCAAGAGAACCACGGGTTGGGTTTAGGATTGCAAACCCCGTTAGCTACTGCATTGCTAGGATAGAGTAGGATTCGGTACAAGTCGAGTAGTTGGAACTACTCGCGAGAATAGGCTAGAGGCACATTGCTCGGGTAGAGATAGCACATGATACACATGGCAAGAAAATGAGACCGAGCGGAGAGTAAGGGCAGCAGGACTTTGGGGCCTGTGTGCTGTAGCTCTGCTTGTGTCGATTGAGGACCGAGCCATGTGCGGGCCTGTTGAACAAGCTAGAACAGTACCGAAGACCTACCGGCTATATGGGAACCGGAAACTGATGTAACTCGGGTAGCTGGTTATTGAGGCATTGCCCGTCGTTCAGAGGGTAGGTTGAGAACTTGAGGTGTAAATCGGCTGGCGGCACGGAGATGCGCGTGCAGAGACCTCTTGCTCGGGACGATGGGACCGGTTCAATATTTGGCTAATGGGTGAAAGGTAGTCGCGTACGGCGTCCGTGATGGTTGTTGTAGGCAGCATCGAGTACGGGCGTACGTGATGGGTTGTTCGGGTAACCCTGCAGGTGTAAATCGATTATAATCGCTGTCCCTCACGGTCAGTGAGTACCACTTGTTCACTGTACCGTGACGTAGAAAGAACAGGCTAGTTACATGTTAAAATGTTGCTGATTGAAAGCTGGACATTGATTGTTAATGATATGCTGTAGCTTAGAGCTAACTAAAGTTCTTTTCAACTTTGGGCAAAGTACATGAGAGAAATGCGTTTCTTGTTTGATTGCGGCTCTCTCATGTTCCTTAGCGTAAGGTTCTCCACAACCTGCTGCTAAAACTTGAAACTAAGGTTCTACTAATTAGGCGAGTCCCTGCAACTGATTTTTACCTCATGTAACCCATTACCCTCATGTAGAAGTTCCATGTTTAGGTGAGACGGGTCAGACTTGCTGAGCCTTCGTGCTCACTGCTTGTGTTTGAAGCTTTTGCAGGGTTCTATGAGGAAGGGACTCCCGAAGAGGAGACGGAACCCCAGGAGGGGAACCCCGTCGGGTGGGAGTCGTGCACGCCGCAGAGTTAGTGTGCGTGTGTGCTAGCAAGGACACGTTCGAGGGCTGAACGTGCACTTGATGCTTAGTCTACGCCCGCGAGTGTAGACTGAACTTATTTTGATGTAAACATGTTCATAACTTGTTTATGTAATAAAATTTCACTTCCGCTTTGTACCTTTGATGTGCGTTATACGGTGCTGTGCAACTCAGCACCCCTCAGCGTGATCCTGGCTCGACAAGACCAAGGGGGTCGTGTCAGCGTGGTATCAGAGCTCGCTTGAGGTTTAACACAGTACAAAGGTCTTCTTTTTCAAAAATCCAGTGAGGAACGAGTTAGTAGCCCGTATAAGGATGTTATTAGCATACAGAAAGTGGCATATTAACCTATTTGTTATGTCAGAAAATCGTGTATCTCGGGACGTGTATGTCTTGGGGGGTACACGTAAGCGCTGTCCACCAGTGCGCACAAGCTGAAGGGTGGAGCCCCAGGGGTGGCAGGTAACCCGACCCACATTGATATCCTCTACGACTCTTCATGTCGTTTGGGGTATTCGAGCAACATCTGTCCCTGGCGTGCGTGGTGCAACTTGGGAGACCCCGTCACGTGGTCTGAAACGTGAACACGTAACTCAAGGCATGTTTGGTTTGAGAACATCCGGGCGAGTGATGACGGCCGGGTGTACTAACTGTATGGATTCCGGGCTCGGTGTGCAGCCGAGTCTGATGATTGCTTGAGTTTCTGCAGGTAGCCTGACCATGAAACGGTAGACGTGTAGCATCCATGTGCAAGTGACGTTTAGTGCCACTGAAATAACGAAGCTGGCTAAGTCCGGTATAGGTTCTTCTTTGTGAGGACGTAGTACCAACATAATCTGGTGACGCATTGACGTCACACCCAACTAAATGAACAAATTCATTTAAAAACTTGAAAGTTTTGATCCATAGTAGTAAAACTTGATGTAACTCCTTCCCTTGAACAAGATATTCAAAGTTAACAAGTTTTCAACTTATAGGTTGTTAAGGACAGAGCACTCTGTTTTCAGCTGAATTAAGGCTGAAGTTAATCAGAGGTTAGAGGTTGAGTTCTTTCGAGGTTGGGGTCATATGATACATTTCTGGAAAGATTTGGAAGAGCTTTACAACTTTTCTGTTGAGTTCCAGAAGTGTTTCATCCCTTAACCACTCGAAAAATGCAGTAGAGTTGAAACTGTCCAGAAAACAGGACAGAGTAAAGACTCTCTGTAGACTCTCTGTAAATTGAGCATAACTTCTTGCATAAAAATCCAAAAATAGAAAATGAGGTAGTTCTGGAAAGCTTATGAGATGGATTACAACTTTGTAACAGAACGTTTTGTCAGATTAGGAACAGAAGTAACTGCGATTTTTGGATCAAATCAGTACCTAAGGCAGGGAGGTACTGTCCAATTGTTTCCAGAAATTCTGTTAACTTTGACATCTCATAACTTTTGAACCAGGACAGATCTTAGGCCAAGCAAATACTTGCTGGAAAGCTATTGAAGTTAGCTTTAACTTTGATGTTGAGCTCCAGAATTAGTTTTGCCTTTAACATGGCCTAAATAGGGTTGAAATTGAAACTGGTCAGGGCTGTCATGGGAACAGCAGATCAGCAGTCAAATTTGTTTAAAATTTGAACTATGTTTCCAAGTTTTATTGGCTCAATGACATGTCTTATGTTATAACTCAATGGTTTACTGTTTATATAAATATTTGACATTTCTCAAATATATTTTTACAGATGGCAGCAGATAAACAGTTGGAGAACGGGTGGGTAGTGTCCCACTGTTCTCACCGTAGCGGCTAACCGGAAGCATTGTGGCAAATGCTCCAATATTTCGGGTACAATCAGATGCCGCAGTACTTCGCCAAGGAAGAAGGCGAAGAGGGGAACAAGACATGGACAATCCATGTCGAGGTTCCTGCAGGACCTATGCCACCCGGTTGGGTGCCATTCACCGTCACGGTGAGAGGAAGACAACCGGAAGGGATGTGGCAAGTGGCAGCCCGTGACACTATGTCACGTTTCTGCCAACTACACGTGCAGGCTATGGAGGGCACTCCATACGCACTCGTTCCGGTGGAGGGACGAGCTCAGCATGTGTGGGAAGAGAGGTACCTGGAAGCAACGGACTCGAGTTGCCCAAGGTACAACCCCGCGGAGGCAAATCTCAGCCTCCAGATGAGGGCGGGAAACGCCGTGATGGACAGCCAAGCTGTTCATACGGAGCATCTCGCCACAAAGCTCAAGGAGAGCACAAGCCGTGGAGATCATTTCGAGAGTGCTCACAGCGCACTCCGCAATGTGCTCCTTCCGACGATCAAGTGACTGAATGAACAACACAATCAGTTGCGTCGTCTGAAGAAGGCAAAGAAGAAGAGCCGTGTTGACATCGCGGCGTTGCAAGAGCTGGTGCAGACCCTAACCCAGCAGAATGAGGACCTTGCTCAAGAGCGGGACGACGCTATCGAGGAAGGACAAGGCTGGGAAGAGGACTACAACCAGGCTATGGACGAGGTGCATGCGTTGCAGGACCTCGTACCTCCGGTGTTAGGCGTACCGGTGGTCTTGGGTCTTCCAGCAATGGGAGAACGCAGAATGGGAGAAGAGGTGGTAGATCCAGAGCCACCAGAAGAGGTACCGGAGGAGTACGACCCACAGGAGGTCGAGTTCTACTCCGAGTAGGGGGTTACGGTTGCCAAGTACGGCAGCTAGGGTAGCGTAACCCAACTTTTGTAATCGGTGACATGTCGTGTAGACAGTAGCGTATGTATAGGTAGTGACGACATGAGCACGACTTCTCGGAGACCCGAGAATAATGTATCTTGTATAAAGTTTATGCTTTATCAATATATGTGAATGTTGTGCAAATTAATCATGTGTCACTTCAATACCTACTGTTGCTTATGGAATTTTAAGTAAGACATGTGCTAATTGCTGCTGTTTTGAATTTCAGAATGACGCGTACTCGTGCCAACCCTGACGTTGGGGTTACCAGTCAAGGGGGAGAGACCTCCCAACCACCTCCCGAGGACTCCTCGGGACAACAACAGCAACAGCAAACACCGCGACCGCCACTGCCAACGGTTACATTGGCCGACATCGTCGCGGCAATGGCGGGCTCGCATCAGCAGCACACGGAGTTGCTGCAGACTCTTATCGCCAATACGTCTCGCCCAGAGAGACGTCAAGATCGTGAGGAGCGCCAACAGAGCTCCTACTCCAACTTCCTGGCAACTCATCCCCTGGTATTTTCAAGGGCGGATGAACCACTTGACGCGGACAACTGGCTCCGCGCCATAGAGATGAAGTTCGGGCTGCTCCAAATCAGCGAGCAGCGCAAGACTCAGTTCGCGGTCCAGCAGCTCCAAGGATCCGCGAGCGCATGGTGGGCCAACTTCTGTGATTCACAACCCACCGACCGAGTGATGACCTGGACGGAGTTCCGGACGGCCTTCAGGGCCTATCATATACCACCAGGTCTGATGAAGAGGAAGACGCAGGAGTTCTTACACCTGCAACAAGGGAGCCGTAACGCGCTGGAATACTCCAGGGCGTTTAACGATCTCGCACTATATGCGTCGTATCATGCTGATACCGACGAGAAGCGGCAAGACCACTTTTACCAGGGGCTTGACCCACTCCTGAAGGATAAATTGGCGATGTTCAATCGCGGCAGCCTCAACGACATCATTGATGCTGCGATTGTTCAGGAGGACTTCGGCAAGGAGTTAGCGGTGGCGGAGAGAAAGCGAAGCGCGCCACAGAGCAGTGGAGAAGGAGGCGGTCCTTCTCAGAAGTTTCGGATGGTGAATCGCCCACCATCAGGTCCACGCTGGCAACCACCACAGTGGTCGATGCCGTTCCACAGCCGGCCGTACTCTTCACCGGCATTCCGGCCGGCACTGCCAGCACCACCGCAACCACAACAGCAGCAACGGGCGATGCCGCGTGCGTTTGCACCTCAGCAACGCATGCCGGGCTTTCGTCCACCGAGTACTCCACCAGCAGAGGCCACATGTTACAAGTGTGGCCGTCCAGGACACTTCGCGAGCAGTTGCCCGGAGAGGCAAGGCGGCGGAGTGGCACCACAGTTTCCTGGGAGGAATCAACCCCGGAACCCTACTAATGCGCGGCGGGCAAACCCTAGGCCCAGCACTGTCCACCAACTTGCCATTGAGGACGTGCCAGAGGGCAAGCCAATCCTTGCGGGTATGTTCCAACTCCACCAGCATCCCGCTATAGTACTGTTTGATTCAGGCGCCACGCATAATTTTATTAGCCAAGCTTTCATTGCTAAACACAGTTTGCCAATACTACCCACCGATAGTCCATATTTAATTTGTTCACCGGGTGGGAAGATTTCAGCAAGCGTAATGGTCTCCAAAGCACCATTATGCTTAGCGGGTAGAGTGTACCCCACGTCTCTCATTATCTTAGAGGGACAGAAGGTCGATGTCATCCTAGGGATGTCGTGGTTAACCCGCCACGGCGCTGTTTTAGACACCGTCATTCGAGTCGTGCACTTAAACTCAGAGGTGCACGGTTCTCACTCATTATTTCTGGACAGTCCGGAAATAAAACTTCCAAGTGTCTATCAAGCCACAACCATCAGATTGGAAGATATTCCAGTGGTCCGAGAATTTCCTGACGTATTCCCGGATGATTTGCCGGGGATGCCACCCGATAGAGAGGTGGAGTTCAAGATTGAACTTGCACCGGTGCCCATACCAATATCCCGAAGGCCGTACAAGATGGCGCCCAAGGAGTTGGCTGAACTGAAGACTCAGCTCACGGATTTTCTGGAGAAGGGTTTTATTAGGCCGAGCTCCTCGCCATGGGGCTGTTCGTCATTATTTGTCAAGAAGAAGGATGAGACGTTGCGGCTTTGCATGGACTACCGTCCATTAAATGCCGTAACCATCAAGAACAAGTACCCGTTGCCACGGATCGACATGTTGTTTGATCAGTTGGTCGAAGCAAAGATCTTCTCCAAGATGGACTTAAGATCCGGGTACCATCAGATTAAGATAAGGGCGGAGGACATTCCAAAGGCAGCTTTCTCGACAAGGTACGGACTTTATGAGTACCTGGTCATGTCCTTCGGCCTCACCAATGCTCCAGCTCACTTCATGTACTTGATGAACTCGGTATTCATGCCGGAGCTGGAAAAGTTTGTCGTGGTCTTCATCGACGACATCCTGGTATATTCCAAGTCGGAGGAAGATCACAAGAAACATCTGCGTATAGTCTTGCAACGGCTGCGGGACCATAAGTTATACGCAAAATTCAGCAAATGCGAGTTTTGGATATCGCAAGTGCCTTTCCTCGGGCATATCATCTCAGCGGAGGGTATCGCTGTGGACCCGAGCAAGATCACTCAAGTGCTGAATTGGAAATCCCCGAGAACTGTTCACGAGGTACGGAGTTTCCTCGGACTCGCGGGATATTATCGGAGGTTCATTCTGAACTTCTCAAAGATTGCCAAACCAATGACAGAGCTGCTGAAGAAGGCTACCAAATATGTTTGGAGTCCAGCATGTGAAGCAGCATTCAAGGCTTTAGTCAAGCACCTGACATCAGCACCGGTTTTGGCGCAGCCAGACGCAACAAAACCGTTCGATGTGTACTGCGATGCATCCGGCATTGGGCTCGGATGTGTGCTGATGCAAGACCGAAGAGTGGTCGCGTATGGATCACGGCAGCTTAGGAACCATGAGCAGAATTATCCAACTCACGACTTGGAGCTCGCTGCCGTGGTACTTGCACTAAAAATGTGGAGGCACTACCTACTCGGTAACCTCGTACATTTATATACTGACCACAAAAGCCTCAAGTACATATTCACTCAGAAGTAGCTGAACATGAGGCAACGAAGATGGTTAGAACTGATAAAGGATTACGAGATAGGGATCCATTATCATCCGGGCAAGGCAAACGTAGTGGCAGATGCGCTGAGCCGCAAGTCACACGTCAACAATCTGACCATCACACCGTTGGAAGAGAGCGAACCACCACTACATGTGATTCCATACGGAGCTCTCTACAACCTAGCTTTGATCCCCACCATCCGTGAAGAGATAGCGGCAGCCCAGAAGAATGACAAGGGCATGTCACATTTGCGGAGACGTGTAGATAGTGGGGAGCTGAAATGTTTCCGGAAAGACGGAGACGGCGTCCTATGGTTCAAGGAACGGATCGTCGTACCCCGTAACCCGGAACTACGGAAGAAGATCTTTGATGAGACTCACTTATCAAAGCTCTCTATTCACCCCGGCAGCAACAAGATGTATCAAGAACTCAGAAGTAAGTTTTGGTGGACACAGATGAAGCGAGAGACTGCAAAATACGTGTCCGATTGTGATACATGTCGAAGGGTGAAGGCAGACCACATGCGGAAACTGGGACTGCTACAACCACTGGGCGTTCCTGCCTGGAAGTGGGAGGACGTGAGCATGGATTTCATCGTCGGTTTACCCACCACCTTGCAGAAACATTATTCTGTGTGGGTGATCGTCGATCAGCTCACCAAAGTTGCCCATTTCATCCCGGTCAACACCAACTACAACGCCAAGAAGTACGCTGAACTGTACATCTCACGGATCCTATGCTTATATGGCGTACCCCGTACTATCATATCGGATCGGGGCACTTTACTTGTGTCCCGTTTTTGGGAGCAGCTACAGGCTGCCTTGGGGACGAAGCTGATCCGTAGTTCAGCCTACCACCCGCAGACGGATGGGCAAACGGAGCGGGTAAATCAAATCTTAGAAGACATGCTACGAGCTTGCGCTATCAACCACGGCAAGAATTGGGATGATCACTTGCCGTTAGCCGAGTTCTCGTACAACAATGGGTACCAAGCCAGCATCAAGATGGCGCCCTACGAGGTGCTATACGGAAGAAAATGCCACACGCCATTGAACTGGTGTGAGTCTGGCGAAAGGGTTACCTTCGGGATTGACCTTGTCAACAACACGGAAGAAAAGGTTCGACTAATTCAAGCGAACCTAAAAGCCGCTCAATCCCGTCAGAAACAGTATGCGGACCGGAGAAGGCGCCCATTACAATTCGAAGTTGGAGATCACGTATACCTACGGGTGTCTCCAATGAAGGGCGTAAAAAGATTTGGGATGAGAGGGAAGTTAGCACCCCGATTTATCAGTCCATTCCAAATTACCGAAAGATGTGGATCAGTGGCATACCGGCTGAAATTACCAGAAGCACTTTCCGGTGTGCACGACGTCTTTCACATTTCCCAGCTGAGGAAGTGTCTCAAACTATCAACTACCGTTCAGCTGGAAGACATTGAAGAACTGCAACCGGATCTCACCTATCGGGAGGAACCGGTGCAGATTATTGATGAAAAGGCCCGAACCACACGCAACCGTACGTTGTGGTTCTACAAGGTTCTATGGAGTAATCACTCCATGGACGAAGCGACATGGGAGAGCGAAGAATTCCGTCGCACTAACTACCCCGAATTTTTCACGTTGCATCTCCGGTAATTTTCCACCGTCCTCTCTCTCATTTTCACCTTATCATCTCGGGACGAGATTCTTTTAAGGGGGGAGGAATGTAAGGGCCTCAGTTTTTGATACACATTTGCAGTGTTCATCACCACATCACACACCTCATTTGAAGAAGAATGATGAACACAATTGAAGAGCAAGTAACAATTATCAACATGCTCATTAGAGAACAAACTCACACATTGCCAAAGTGGTATTTCACACATGTGATATAAGGGGGATGGACATATGAAAACTCCTACATTTTGCTAAGGATGTCCATGCCAAGTTTCACCCAAATTCCAAACCTTTTTGAGGTCATTTTGGGTATAGTTAGAAAGAGGGCAGTTTGAAACCATATTCAAATTCAAACTGTTTTTATTCCATGAATTTAAAAGTAGGAGGCATATTCTTACTCAGCACATTTTTGTGAGCCCACACACCAATTTTCACTCCATTTGGAGTTGATCTTGACATGAGCTAAGTGGGACAAATTCAAACTTCATTTGAATTCAAAACTGCACTTGTGCTGAAATTCACTCAAACCAAACCCAATTTGAACTTTGGTCAATTCAAATGGTTCATGGGTGAATAATTTGAATTACCTGGGGTACTATGGGGTTCACTGTTTACAACAGTGATTAGGAGTAAATTTCAGAGGTTAAAACTGGAAGTGGGACCCACATGTCAGCCACTGCTCAGATCAAACCGACTGAGACTTTTTCCACTCTGGTCGCCGAGCCGCAGCGGTGATCGCCACCGAGGGCAGCCGCCGCGCCAGCAGCTGCTTGCCCACGCGCGAGCGCGAGGCGGTGCAGAGCCTTTTTAAGGCGCCTGCCCCCCTCCTCGGCCGAGGCATCACCGTTCTTCCCCACAAGAACTCAGCGCCGGCCGAAGTTTTCTGCAGCTCGGAATCTATCGGAAAACGCCGATCACAGCTCCCTCCGTCCACTCCAGAGCCCCAGCAAGGTACTAGAGACCTTCCTCCGTCCTCCCCGTTGCTAGAATTCGGTTGAAACCGATTGATATCGGCTGTGCCGAAAGATCAAATTCGGGACTTGGAACCGCCGCACCTCGGGCTCCCGTGGACAGCCTAACCAGTGCGTTGTCACGCCCGAGCCAAGGCACCCTTGGACGCGCCGGTGACCGGTGCTGCTCATCCCCGAGCCACAGCTCGAGTGGTTGCTCACCGGCGGCGAATTTCCACTTTTCCCCTTTCTGTGTGCAGAACGACCTTCGTGTACGATTCTGTTTAATTCGTGCTCTAGAAAGGATTAGAGGGCCTCAAGCCGCTCTCACACGAGCTAGACACGGTAACGCACAAGTTGCCTTCACAACTCTGGGCCGGAGAACCTCTGTACCCGGCGTAATTTGAGGTCTACCAATGGCGGAATGAACGGGCGGCATCGGGTGCACGGTGAGGACCTATTTCGGGCCATTCCCGAGCTGCCTCGAGCTCATGTCGACCTTCTCTGAGGTCCACTGGTGCTCCCCGACCGGTTTCCCAAGTAGTTGAGGTGCTAGGGAAGTCAGCCGACATGGCCGAAGTCGTTCCGAGGTGGCGGCTCGTCGCCGACCATGCTCCGGCCATTGTCATGAGCAGCTGACCCTAGAATCCTGTTCCCCGAGTAAAAGTAGGCAGGGGCGGCCAGAATCGAGAAGTTTGGAGCTGTACAGAAGCCGGCGGCGAGCTCTCCGGCGAGGTCCCTCGGCGGCGGAGCGCGGGCGTCGCGAGGTTGAAGAAGGGGGTGGACCCCAGCTGTCAGCGGGAGATATTTTGAATCCGGATCCGGCTGCGGCCAGGATCGGGTGTGCTGGCGCGCAAAAATCATTATGGGCCGCGGTGTGCTGTCGCCTCAGCGTGCGGGCCCACGCGCGAGTTTAAACTTTTCCCCGATTTTCAGATTTCCTTCAAACTTCAAATCCTCATAACCTTGGCTAGAAAGCTCCAAATTGAGTGAACAAAATTTTGCTGGATTCAGCTCTCCGAGTACTTTCCAGCAAATCAAGTTTCACTTCATGAAAACCCTTAATTTTCCAGAATTAATTCCTCAAAATTTAAAATGTTAGGAATTTTAACTGGAGAATCCTTTGGAGAAAAATCCTGAAATTTTGCTGGGATGTTCACCAATATATCCCTGAACTACCATAAAAATTTCAGATCCATTTGAGCTCATCTGATCCACCTAATGGTGTGATTAGTGAACTGTTCCAGAGAAAATAGAAAATGTTCAGAAACATTTTCAGAATTTTCTCTGAAATTGTTTAGCTCATATATTTAGTTAGGAACTTCCAAATTAAGTGAGACCAACTCCATTTGGACCCTCTGAAAATCTAGCTTTCAGAAAGTCATAGTTTGTTTCATGAAAATCCTTAGAACACCCTAAGAGTTCCAATTGAGGTCAAGGACATAATTAATTGTGGAGGGCTCAAATGAGCTTTGCTGCAACTAAAACTTGACCAAGTCTCTGTTTAGGTTGTAACCAAGCAACAATAAAAGTTTCACAGTCATTAGGTCTGTCTAGCAAAGGTTATAAACTTCACAACTTCAAACTTAATGCAAATGCATTAAATTAATACATGTATTGTTTCTATCATGTAGTCGCTAAGGTCGAGGAGGAACCCGAAGTCCTAGACTTTGTTACTCCGGAAGAAAAGCTAGCCTACGACCAAGAGCAGCAAGGCAAGCTCCGGTTTGCATTAACCTTTTTACGAATTTTTATTGTTTTGAGCACATACTTGTTTCCTTTATTCTGTGCATTAGAGTCTTGTTTGGAAGCCCCACTGCATAGCCAAGAGAACCACGGGTTGGGTTTAGGATTGCAAACCCCGTTAGCTACTGCATTGCTAGGATAGAGTAGGATTTGGTACAAGTCGAGTAGTTGGAACTACTCGCGAGAATAGGCTAGAGGCACATTGCTCGGGTAGAGATAGCACATGATACACATGGCAAGAAAATGAGACCGAGCGGAGAGTAAGGGCAGCAGGACTTTGGGGCCTGTGTGCTGTAGCTCCGCTTGTGTCGATTGAGGACCGAGCCGTGTGCGGGCCTGTTGAACAAGCTAGAACAGTACCGAAGACCTACCGGCTATATGGGAACCGGGAAACTGATGTAACTCAGGTAGCTTGTTATTGAGGCATTGCCCGTCGTTCAGAGGGTAAGTTGAGAGCTTGAGGTGTAAATCGGCTGGCGGCACGGAGATGCGCGTGCAGAGACCTCTTGCTCGGGACGATGGGACCGGTTCAATATTTGGCTAACAGGTGAAAGGTAGTCGCGTACGGCGTCCGTGATGGTTGTTGTAGGCAACATCGAGTATGGGCGTATGTGACGGGTTGTTCGGGTAACCCTGCAGGTGTAAATCGATTATAATCGCCGTCCCTCACGGTCAGTGAGTACCACTTGTTCACTGTACCGTGACGTAGAAAGAACAGTTTAGTTACATGTTAAAATGTTGCTGATTGAAAGCTGGACATAATTGTTAATGATATGTTGTAGGTTAGAGCTAACTAAAGTTCTTTTCAACTTTGAGCAAAGTACATGAGAGAAATGCGTTTCTTGTTTGATTGCGGCTCTCTCATGTGCCTTAGCGTAAGGTTCTCCACAACCTGCTGCTAAAACTTGAAAGTAAGGTTCTACTAATTAGGCGAGTCCCTGCAACTGATTTTTACCTCATGTAACCCATTACCCTCATGTAGAAGTTCCATGTTTAGGTGAGACGGGTCAGACTTGCTGAGCCTTCGTGCTCAATGCTTGTGTTTGAAGCTTTTGCAGGGTTCTATGAGGAAGGGACTCCCGAAGAGGAGACGGAACCCCAGGAGGGGAACCCCGTCGAGTGGGAGTCGTGCACGCCGCAGAGTTAGTGTGCGTGTGTGCTAGCAAGGACACGTTTGAGGGCTGAACGTGCACTTGATGCTTAGTCTACGCCCGCGAGTGTAGACTGAACTTATTTTGATGTAAACATGTTCATAACTTGTTTATGTAATAAAATTTCGCTTCCGCTTTGTACCTTTGACGTGTGTTATACGGTGCTGTGCAACGCAGCACCCCTCAGCGTGATCCTGGCTCGACAGGACCAAGGGGGTCGTGTCAATATGCACACACAAAACAATGCCAAACATGCCATAAGAATCTTGGCAATGTATTACAATCATACATGTTTGAATACACACATGCACCTATTGTTTTCATGTTATTTCATGTGGGTTGGAATGGAAATAAATTTCAATTGGGATACCTATATCCTTCTACTTTACTATTGCCACAGCCAAACACTCATTTTCAGTTTGTGAGATGATTTGAATAAATTTTAGAATTTTATAAGTATATATGTAAATTCTTATAATTAATTAAATCCTAGAAATCATTTAAATTATTACTATAATGATTTTCAGAACTCATATTTCTATTTTCTGCATTTCAGAACCTATTTAAGTATTTAGAACAGTTTCCAAAAATTTTCTTTTATATATACTATTTTTATCTATTTTTCAGTATTTATTTAATACCTAAAAATGCATTTTCAGTCATTTAAATAATTATTCTGGACTACATAAAATTAAAATACAGAAAAGTATAAAACAGAATAATCTTATGTTATTTAATAAATTTCTACAATTTTTCTGGAATATATATGATTTTTATTTTGATTTTCAGAAATAATTGTCACTATATAAATAATTTCAGTAGTTGGAAACTTTTATTTTTAATTGCAGAATTTTTATTCTGTTCAGAATGTTTTAATAGTGTTTTGAATGAATTTCTAACATTTTCCAGAATTCATTTAGCCTATTTTGAGTAATTACAGAATTAAAAATAAACTTTTAAATTGACTTGGGCTAATTTGTAATAAATTCAAACTTTCTAGGGTCCAAATTGAAAATACAGAACTATTTGGCTAATTTGCAAATCACACAGGGGCTATTTGGCTATTTTAAACTGAATTCCTAATTTCTAATAAGCCTAGGGTTCATCTTGCAAGAATCAGGGGCTATTTCCTAGTTGTTTGAATCTCCAGGGGCCTAACCGTGAAATCCTCAACGGTTGTAAGTGTTTTAAATATGGGCCGTTGGATCTAATCCGGACGGTTCAGATTTAATGAACCGAAGGGGTACGCCCCCTTCTAATCCTAGCCGCACAAAATAAAATGGAGGGCCAGGATTTGGCCACGTCGCCCCGACCTCTTCTCCTTAGTGGCCGGCGGCTGCGCGCGCCGGCGAGCGGCGGCGGCCTCGCCGGAATTGTCGGGTTTTGCCGTTTCTTCATCATTTCTCAATCTACTTGCATCAGGGAAGAGAGGAGAGAGTGGGGAACTCACTTGGGTTGATTTTTGGTCTCAGAAACAGCCGGAGAAGCGTGATCGACGGCGACCGTGGAGGATCTCCGGCGATCTTCGTCGGCAATGATCTCCAGGCACTTTTCCTCAGGAAATTTGATAGGGAATCCTCTCTGGGGGTCGTGGGAGTGTGTAGGAGTCACTAGAATCAAGGATCTCCGAGTGTTTTCGAGGAATTCAACTTTGGGGTGGTTTTTTAAATTGGGAGGAGTGAGGGTGGTTCTCAGGGCAGAAATGGCCGGCGCCGGGGGGTATTTGTAGGGGGGAGCGAGGCGGCGGTTGCTGGGGCGTTGGTTGATGAAGGGGCACGCGAAATCGGCCATTTGCCGGCGGTTTTCTCCACATGTGATAATAGAACGGTAAGGAGAGGGAGAGAGAGAGAAGGAGGCGGTTGCTCGGGGAAGAAGGCTGTCGGCTGGGCCCTGGTGGCAGTGGGGGAAGAGAGGGGGTGAGGGGTTTGTCATGTTTTTATAAAATTCGGGTGTTACACTTCACAATCTTCACGTCGATGCTACATGTTATGAATATGCACAAGTATTTAATTGTAAAGCTTTTGCTAACATGGTCTAATGACAAGTTAGAAACTGGAATGATCAAGTGCTAAGTGCTTTTAATAATTGGAATGACTTCACCTAAGCAAAGTGTATTGGGAAGTACTGATCCAGAGCTCAACATTAGCTGAAAATTTTCATTTGATTTCCTTGTCTAAAGAAAGTGTTCTGGACTAAAAGTTAGCACTTTTCATTGAGTGGTTTATTCAGAAGAATTACCTAAGCAATTAAGCAAAAAGGAATTAATTCTGAAGTAACTCACATGTTCATGTAGAACTTAGTGAACTACAGTTTAAATTATAGTTCATAGAGCCTGCGTGAATTTTCCTAGGATTTTTGGAGTTAAGAATTGCCAGAACTGAATTTTCAAGTTTTGGGAATTCTCTGAAAAAGTTTCTGTATTCATTTGAATACAGCAAATTGAAATCTAAATTCTCCACACCAAATCAACTCTAAATGAGTTGAAAATGTTACAGGAGGTCAATAATATCCTAAGGAATATTCTGGCAAAATTTGAGGATTTTTGGATGAACCAAACTCCCTCTAATATTCTTTTACTGAAAAGCTTCAAAGAATTTTCCAGAATTAATTATTGTCTTTCATACAAATTGGGTTGCATACATGGATAGATTTTATCAATCTGAATCTAACAAAATTTGAATCACAAATTTTGGAGTTTCCTAGCGAAAGATATGGCCTTCTAAAGTTTGGAGGAAATATGTAATTTGAATTAAATTGGGGAAGTTCAAATTCTGACCGTGGGTCCAAGGCTACGCGTCACTTCCTGAGACAAAGACACAAGGGGCCACAGGGTCATCCCCTCGCAGCCACAGACTAATCCGAGGCCGCAGAGGGTCCCAATTCTAATTCCCCTTTCACTGACAGCGGGCTCGGCCCCTTCGTCTTCAACCTTCGGCTCCCGCGCGGCCGCGCCGCCCGAGCTCGCCGGAGCCCCTCGGAAACCCCCTTTCCGGCCATCTCCCAAGCTCCTGCTCGCTGCCAGCCCCTAACCCATCATGCTGAGCACGTTGGAAGGATTCCCCCGGCCGGCGATGGCTCCAACACGGCTAGCGATGGTGCGGCGGTTCAGTGAAGCTTCAGCAGCATCTATCTGACGCTCTAAACCCTCAAACCTTTGGTTTCCAAGCCCTAGAGCACCGGTGGTTGCTAGAGAAGGTCGTCAAGCAATCAAAACAGATCAGTAAAGTCCCTAACTAAGGTTGCACTGTGCATCCGACGGCTTCTGCCATTGGTGCCGTTGGAAAACCTCGAAATAGTCCGGCTACGGACGTTTTCACGCTAGGGTTGTGAAGCAAAGTTGTTCGCCATCGAGTCTAGCTCGTGTGAGTGCAATTTTGTGGGATCTAAGCAAGAATTGATCAGGAATTTTGAAGTGTCTTACCCGCGGGTCATTTTGCACCGATCAGGACAAAAACTAAAATTCCACCAGCGACGATCCACAGTTGGACTTGCACTTCGGAGGTGAGCAGCATGGAGGTAATGCGCGCCCAAGGGTGTTTCTGCTTGGCCAGGAGAGGCTCCGGTTGAGGCTGTCCACGAGAGCACCGTCCTTCGGTTGTGGTTCGGCCGCCGCGGAAGAAGTTGTTCCCTTCGTGAGGAAGGCCGAGAACCTGTCGGCTGTGGTCCGAGGAGTTCGTGGAGGGTACCGTGGTGCTGTTTTGCTACTGCCTGAGGCTTTGCACGTGAGAGAACGGTGGACTGCCGATCAACCGAGGTGCGGCGGCGTGTTCCGTTCATGTGCGCGAGAGAGAGTAAAGCAGAGCCAAGCTTCGGTGTTCGGCAAAAGGAGCATGGCAGGGAGTACAAAGATCACAGCTGAGGCGGTTCGTGTGAGCTTTGGTTGACCGAGCTGTGAGCTCGCACTGGCGCCGTTGCCTCCCCTGCTGTCGAGTTATCAGTAGAAGCAAAACAGAGACTTGGCGCTTCACTGCTGATCTTTTGAGTGCAACTGTCAAGTTGGTCCCACTGCTCCTCTTATCCTCTCAAATATTTCCAAATTTTGGCAAATTACCAATTCAATTGTTTGGAGTTGAAATCCGAACTGCATTTGAATAATTGGACAAATTTCATCCAAATTCAAATGTGTATTTGGATTCATCGCAAATTTAAGTCCTTTTGGGAAATGGGTAGCAAAACATCTCCAAAATTCTTGAAACTTTGCATCCCCACTAATTTGGACCTATGGAATTCAAATATGAAATTTGATGTTTGATTTGGCTGCTGCAAATGAGCTTTTCAATACAACAGTTTGCATTACCAATGTGTTGCCCTCATTTGAAATTTGAGTTTGAATAACTTTTGTTCCAAAATCTTAATTTAACTTTCTCACACACATGAGAACTTCCCACCTTGGGTTCAAATCCCCTTTGGTTCCAAGCAATCAAATAAATAATTGAACTTGTGTGAAGAGAGCTCTCATGTGCATCATCACATGTGAAAGTTTAAACAAGTCCCATTTTTCATACACATGAAACCAAATGTTTGTTCAAACTTGAGTTTCTTTGTATTCATATTTTTGGGACCTTTACATTCCTTCCCCCTTAAAAGGAATCTCGTCCCGAGATTACAAAAGATTAACGAAACGGGAGGTAATTTACGTTTATGACAAAAGTTTCGGATAGTTCTTGTGGATGTAATCTTCACTTTCCCACGTCGCCTCTTCCGCGGTATGATTACTCCACAGGACTTTGTAAAATTTCAATGTCCGGTTTTGGGTGATCCGGGTCTTTTCATCAATAATTTGAATGGGCTACTCGGTGTATGTGAGATCCGGCTTTAGCTCGTCGACGTCTTCGGTGCGGATAGCAGCGGTAAACTTGAGACAATTCCGCAGCTGGAACACGTGAAATATGTCATGAATACCGGCAAGGCTTGCTGGTAGTTCCAGCCGGTAGGCTACGGTTCCGCACGTCTCTGTGATAACAAACGGACCGATGAATCAGGGCACAAGTTTCTCCTTGACACCGAACCGATGAATTACTTTCATTGGAGACACATGAAGATACACGTGCCCTCCGACGTTGAAATGCAGTGGACGACGCCTCTAATCCGCGTAGCTTTTCTGATAAGATTGGGCAGCTTTGAGGTTCTCTTGTATTATCCGAACTCTCTCTTCGGCTTCGTTGACAAGATCAACCCCGAATGTTACTCTTTCACCGGACTCGCACCAATTCAATGGTGTACGGCACTTCCGGCCGTATAGAGCTTCATAGGGAGCCATTTTGATGCTCGTTTGATACCCGTTGTTGTACGAGGACTCCGCCAACGGTAAGTGATCATCCCAGTTCTTACCGTGGTGGATGGCACACGCTCTTAGCATATTTTCACGTATTTTATTCACCCTCTCAGTTTGCCCGTCTGTTTGAGGGTGATACGCGGAGCTTCAAATCAATTTGGCTCCCAAGGATGCGCGTAGCTGCTCCCAGAAACGGGCTACAAACAGCGATCCTCTGTCGGACACAATGGTATGGGGAACTCCATGTAAGCACAAGATCCGTGCTATGTACAACTCCGCATACTGCTTTGCGTTGTATCTGGTCTGCACAGTGATGAAGTGTGCTGATTTGGTTAAGCGGTCAACAATTACCCAAATCGAATCATGTTGGTGGGAGGTCATTGGCAACCCGACGATGAAGTCCATACTCAAGTCTTCCCACTTCCATGCCGGTATTTGCAGTAGTTGCAGCAGTCCCGAGTTCTTCTCATGGTCGGCCTTGACTCTTCGACACGTATCACATTCTAAAACATACTTTGCAACTTCACGTTTCATACGTGTCCACCAAAACTTCTTCCGGAGTCTTGGTACATTTTATTGCTGCCTGGATGAATGGAAAATTTGGACAAATGGGCTTCATCCTAAATTTTCTTCTGTAGTCCCATATCCTGGGGTACTACTATCCGGTCGTTGAACCACAATGTACCCTGTTCATCTTTCTGGAAGCACTTCATTTCTACGGTCTATTCCCCGCCATATGTGAGACATACCCTTGTCTTTTCTTCGAGCTTCAATGATCTCCTCTCGGATGGTAGGAATGAGAGCGATATTATAGAGTGCTCCATACGGGATGACACAGAGACTTGGTTCTTCATCATCCATTTCAGCAATAGTCAAGTAATGAAAATGCGCCTTAGGACTGAGCGCATCGGCAACCACATTCGGCTTTCCCGGATGATAATGAATCTCAAGTTCATAGTATTTAATGAGCTCTAGCCATCTTCGTTGCCTCATGTTCAGTTCTTTCTGAGTGAAGATGTATTTCAAGCTCTTGTGGTCGGTGTAGAGGTGTACAAGATTTCCGAGCAAGTAATGCCTCCACATCTTTAAAGCAAGGACCACGGCAGCTAACTCAAGATCATGAGTTGGATAATGCTGCTCGTGATTTATGAGTTGACAAGATCCATAAGCGACCACTCGTCCTTCTTGCATCAGCACACAGCCAAGACCGATGCCAGATGCATCGCAATAAATGTCGAATGGCTTCGTGGTATCCAGCTGAGCAAGAACTGGCGCTGTTGTGAGGTGCTTCACTAAAGTCTTGAAAGCTTGTTCACACGCAGCACCCCAAATAAATCTGGTACTCTTTTTCAATAATTCTGTCATCGGTTTAGCGATTTTTGATAAGCCCCGAATGAACCTCCGGTAGTAACCCGCTAAACTGAGGAAGCTTCGGATTTCATGCACATACTTTGGTGACTCCCATTTCTACACTTGGATAATCTTACTCGGATCTACAGCGATGCCCTCCGCTGAAAAAATGTGTCCGAGAAAACATACTTGATTAATCCATAATTTACATTTGTTGATTTTTGCATAGAGCTTGTGATCTCGCAATCTTTGTAGCACAATATGCAGATGCTCAGCATGTTCTTCCTCTGACTTGGAGTACACCAAGATGTCATCAATGAAGACAACAACGAATTTATCCAACTCCGGTATGAACACTGAATTCATCAGGTACATAAATTGTGCCGGGGCTTGGTCAAACCAAAAGACATGACGAGATACTCGTATAAACCATATCTCGTCGAGAATGCCATCAGCACGAAAAAGAAAGATCTGATGTCCTGGGTCCGGTTACTCCCTTGTCCGTAAGTGTGTGCCATCTGGCCCCCAAGTACTCAGTTGTTGGGCTAGGGAGGCAGAGCGCGCAGGCTTGGGGTACCAAACCAGGCTAAGCAGGATGCAAACCCTGGACCTCCTACGAGCATTAACCTTTCAGCTAGGGGACCTTCCAGCGCCACGGGACTTAGAGCAAGTAGATAGGGCGAACCCCAGACATGCCATGCCACAGTTGATATGCATGAGTAAGAATAAAGTATAATGTAAATAATGGGGGTAGGAACACGCAGGGTAGGATAATTTTTTTCTCAGACCAGGTTTATTCATAGGAGGGAACAGGCTTTACAAGAAGTCAGCGACCCACTCCGGATGACAAGTGTAGCAGGACTCCTATGGAGCTTAGCTATTCCTAGTGCTGCTCCTAGACTCTATGACACCCTAATAGACAAAAAGAGACCTGACTCTGCACTAAGGATAAAACTTACAGAGGTGCTATATGTTCCATGGATTGGGTAGAGGTACCCCATCCTCCGTGGCTAGGCGGACGCACCAGGAGAGGCATACTTGAGTTATCGGAAGGGGCCCTCCAAGCAGGGGGAGAGTTTGTTTGCCCTTCACGAGTAAGTATATGCCGGAGCACCAGGGGTCGCCCACCTCGAGCTGTCTACTCCTCACGAACTGCTGGTGATAGCGCCAAAGCATTTGGCGGTATTGTGTGTTTCAAGCAGCTGCTTGCCACCTTCGCTCATCGACAAGATCGATGTCTTCACGCCGGAGCTGGTCCTGCGTGGCTTCGGTGTATGCCTGGACACGGGGGGGGGGGGGGGGAGCCCATGGTGATCTCTGGAGGGAGGACAACCTCAGCCCCATACACCAGGAAGAAGGGCGTTTTCACTGTCGCTCGGCTGAGGGACGTCTGGCTAGCCCACAGTGCGCATGAAAGCTCATCAACCGAATTGGCACCATGCTTCTTCAAGCAGTTGTAGGTGCGTGTCTTGAGTCCCCTGAGTATCTCAGCATTTGCCCTCTTGACTTTGTTCCCTGAGTAACTTGGATGCTGAGGTCTTTGCAGTACTCTTGAAACACTGAACTGTGAACTGAGTCTCTTTGTCGGTTATGATTCTGCTCGAGACCCCGAACCGGCAGATGATTGACTTGATGAACTTGGCTTCTGATTGCTTGTTGATTTTCACTACAGAGGCTTCTTTCGGCACTTGGTGAACTTGTGTACAGCAACGTAGAGGTATCGGTACCCTCTGACGATCTGGGGAACGACCCCAAGATGTCCAGCCCCACACAGCGAAGGACCATGAGGGCTGGATCATCTGTAGCGTTTGCGCCGGTGTGTGGATCTGCTTGGCGTGGAACTGGAACGCCTTGCATCTCTTGACCAGATCGATGGCATTCTAGAGAGCTGTCGGCCAGTAGAAGCTATGCCGGAAGGTTGTACCGACCAGCGTGCGGAAGATGCATGGTTTCCAGACTCGCCTCCATGGATTTCTACGAGCAAGTCGCAGCCCTCCTCCCGGGTTATGCACCGCAATATGACGCCATTGGCACTATGCCTGTAGAGATCCCCCTCTACCAGCGTGTATCTCTTAGCCAACCGAACAATCCGTTCAGTGGATACATGTTCGTCCTGAAGGACATTGTCTTTTAAGTAGTCCCGGACCTCCGTGATCCATGCGTCGGGACCTACTTGAGCTTCTGGATCTTGAGCGTCGGGTTGCACGGAGTCTCCGGTTACTCTTACGACCCTCGGCGGGCTCCATGGTAGCAGGGCTGCCGGGACCACTAGCTTCGAGGTGCTGATCTCGCCCCCTTCGCCTGGTTCGGTTGGCCAGGCTGTAGGTCACAGCAACTTCCTTTCAATGACCCCCTCAGGCACTGGAGCCCAGGTGGAAGTCTTCGTTGACAGGTCATCGGCGATTGTGTTGTTGGCATGAGGGACATGGTTTAGGTCAAAGACTTGGAAGTATTTTTCCAGCTTTTGCACTTGGAGGAGATAGGCTGCAAGCTGGGTGTTGTCGCAGCCGCATTCTCCCTTGACTTGCTTGATTATCAGCTGAGAATCACCCTTGACACAACAACTGCTGGATGCTGATGGACAACATTGTCTTTAACCCGAAGATGAGAGCATCATACTCCGTCATGTTGTTGGTTGCCTTGAAGTCAAGCTGCACCATGTAATTGAACTGCTCCCAGTCAGGGTGAAGAGAAGTACACCCGCTCCGGCACCTTGCTTGCGTGAGGAGGCATCGAAGAAGTGTGTCCAGTGAGGCCTGGTGAAGATCGAAGCTCTGGGCTCGGCCTCATCGATGTCTTGGCGCCCTGGGTGGTATGGTGGTGGTGTCAACTATGCCACGAAGTCAGCAAGTGCCTGACTCTTCACTGCATGTCGCGACAAGAAGTCAAGCTCAAACTTCATCAGCTCAGCAGTCCACTTTGCCACATTCCCAGTTGCCTTGGGGCTGTGGAGCATGGATTTCAGTGGGTATGAAGTGGCCACTGAAATATTGTGAGCTTGGAAGTAGTGGTGCAATTTCCTTGATGCAACGAGAACTGAGTAGAGCAGCTTGTGCACCTCCAGGTATCTTGTCTTGGCATCATGGAGTACCTCGCTGATGTAGTAGACCAAAAGCTGGATGGTCTGGACCCTCCTGGAGGGTTCCGGTGCGTCTTCTTGGAGAGGTCTGGAACTCGGGGTCCCCTAGCCCCCGGGTCTGGGACTGCACTCCAGGAGCTGGGACCCGAACGTGCATTGGTTGTCAGGTCCGGCGGGCCGGAACCTGACTAGCTTATCTTCCCTTGGTTCCCCTGCGAGATCTGAGTCCTGGGACTCGGGACCTGCGGCAGGAGCCTCGTCTGGGACCTGGGGTCGCAGTGGTTCCAGTAGCCCCGCGACTAGGACCATGCTGAAGACCTCCATTGTGGTGATGATGTAGAGGACTAGAGGCTCGCCTTGTTCCGGAGCCACCATGATCGGCAGCATTGTGAGGTATGCCTTCAGCTCCTGGAACGCCTCATCTGCCTCCTCGGTCCAGACAAAGGGTCGGAACCTACACAGAAGCTTGAAGAACGGGAGAGCCCCCTCAGCCAGTCTAGAGATAAACCGACTGAGTGCAACCAAGCATCGCGTGAGCTTCTGCATGTCCTTGATGCAGGCAGGTGTCCGCATCATGTCTATTGCCTGAATCTTCTCTGGATTAGCTTCGATTCCCCGATGTGAGACAAGGAAACCGAGTAGCTTTCCGGTAGAGACCCCGAAGACACACTTGTCTAAGTTCAACTTCGTGTTTGTTGAACGCAACCTGTCAAAGACTAGGGCTAGGTTGTCGAGCAAAGATACATGTGACTTAACCTTAACAATGATGTCATCGACGTACGCCTCTACTAGGTCATGAATGAGATTCCCAAATATTTTATTCATGGCACGTACAAAAGTGGGAAGAGTATTCTTAAGACCATAAGGCATGGATACATAGCAAAATAGACCATCTACTGTTATGAAGGCAGTATGCTCTTCATCTTCTCTAGACATATGTATTTTGTGGAAACCTGAGTAAGCGTCTAAGAAACACATTAGATCACAGCCATATGTAGAATCCACTATTTGGTCTATGCGGGGGAGAGGAAAAGGATCCTTTGGGCATGCCTTATTGAGGGTGGTATAGTCGATGCATATCAAAAGTTTCCCGCCAGCCTCGGGGACGACAAGAGGGTTGGCCAGCCATCGTGGATGGTGGACCATTCGGATGAAGCCGGCGTCGAGCAGCTTCTTTATTTCTTCAAGGATGAAGTTTTGCCGCTCGATGGACTGCTTATGAGGCTTCTGTTGCACCAGACTGGCGTCGGGGTAGATCTTCAAATGGTGCTCAATCACCTCCCTGGGGATCCCGAGCATCTCCGATGGTTTCTATGCAAACAGGTTGACTTTAGCTCGGAGAAAGGTGACGAGCACGAGTTCCTATTTGTCACCCAGATTCCCTGCGATGCGGGTGATCTGGGTGGCGTCCACGATGATCTGGATGGCTTTGACGGGGACTTCTCAGCTGTCTGAGGGCTGCACGTGGGGTGCCGATGTCGATCCTCGCTGGTGCTCGCTTGGAGACGGCCGGCTTGGTTCACTGTAGCCGGAAGCAGCCTCCTGCACCGCAGCCAACGCTTGGAGCTTCTCCAGTGCTGAGACGGTGGCAGTGCAGTCTCCACGGATCTTGAGGACGCCTCCAGGTGTCGGCATCTTCAAGACCAAGTAGCCGTAGTGGGCTACTGCCATGAACCGGTACAGAGCAGGCCTGCCAATAATGGCATTGAAGGGGAGGATGATCTCTGCAACATCGAAGACGACACTCTCCGTGCGGTAGTTCTCAGGCATCCCGAATGTCTCCGGGAGAGAGATGCTGCCGCACGGGAAGATAGGGTCCCAGCCCACCCTTGAGAATGGATGTGAAGGGGTGATCATGGACATTGGGATCTGCAGCTTCTTGAAAGCTGGATAGATGATGACGCCGAGGGACGCCCCACCGTTAATCAGCACGTGGTAGAGCTTCACATAGGCGATGGTAGGGGCGACAAGGAGTGGCAGCTGCCCGGCAGCCACCGTGTACTTGGAGCAGTCGTAGGCATCAAATCTGATCGCCGTCTGCATCTACTTGTGGTGGGGCACCGGCCCGGGGGCTGGAGCAGCCGGTGCCACCGCTCATCGCAGGGTCTTGACAGCATGCTGAGACATGATGTCCGAGGAACCCTCGTACATCATGTGGAGCGTCTTGTGATGCTCGTTGTCGGCACCGGAGTTGGAATTGGAGTGGTCGTAGATGGCTTTCAATGCCCTCTTGGCGTCTTGGTACTCCATCTCCTGCTCCTTACCGGCCTCAAGGTCAGCCTTCTGCTTGCCCTCCCGCTGGCGGAAGGGCGCGCCTTCTGGGTGTTGCCACTGCTGCTCGCGGAAGCGCTCCGCAAGCTTCTTGATCTCACGGCACTCGGTAGCACCGTGGCGGCTGGAGTTGTGGACCAGGCACCACTGGCTGTCATCACTGACGGACAGCGGTCGCTGGCGCTTGTCGGTGCACGGGCCACGGCCCCCACCGGCTGCAGCAGTGGAACAGGTTGGCGCCCCGGCTAGAGGATTGTCCTTGCCTCCTGTGACACCCGGTTCCGAGAATGAACCAAGTGAATGCATATGTGTGCCCAGGATGTTCATCACACATACACATGTATTCCACAAACTGAAATTCAGAATATAACCACTTACGAATAATGTTTAAATACTATATTACATCGAATCATTGTCTCACTCATGAATGGCTATCTTATTCTTGCAGCCGAAGACTCTAAACGATAGCGGAAAATGGCTCGAACAGCAGGCTCCAACTTCAACTCCACAGGCATGTTGACGGTAGTGCGCACGCCTAGTACTCCACATGTTCCTCAAAGTACTCTTCTCCTGTAGCTGATGTATATGTGGGAATGCAAGGGTGAGTACATGACGTACTCAGCAAGTGTGGGAAAAATATGACATCTAGCTTACAACAAGGTAGGGAATAAAAAGGTTCATTGCAGCAAGCAAATTTTATTTCACAAACATGGTGAAAACAGTAGCTATTTCCAGGTGAGTTTAATCCCAACATAACCAAGTAATTCAGCAACATTCTTTCATCATAATTCACCATTTATCAATTCTCAACCAGCCATTAATCTTTCTCAAGTTCATCTCACACTCATAAATATTCATAACCATCTCATATTCATATAACCAAAACCAAACTCATTTTCATGACTCAAAACAGTCCCAAAACCAGTCCCAATGACCATACCATAACCATACCCGAATAAACATCCCAAGTTTTGCCTCTAATCATGGAAGTTGGCCAGGTGCTTGTAACCGGAAGCACGGCTATCATGATAGTTTTACGCTCTGCAGAGGTGGCACCACTTTACCCACAAGTTTGTGATTTCGTCACCCTTCGGCGACTAGGAAGAACCTCCATTGTACCAGTACACAACTGTCGGTGTATGGCCAACAGATCACAAAATAGCCTTTACAAAAGGGGCTACTAGTATGTACGGACCCACTGAGGTTTCACCGGCAGGATCGAATCTCCATTGTCCCACCCACGGGCCCCCTCTTGTGCCATGCAGTTCCCAGGACAGTCCCTCTTAACTCCCATTCCCCGCGCCATCTAATGGTCCATAACATGCTAGCAACACACCTAATTAGTCAGCTAAGCCGCACCCATATTTGGCCTTGTGGTGGCACTGTTTTCCTGGCATGCACTCGCATGAACTGGTCCTTAGATCTACGGCAAGTAAACCACCATCTCATTCAGCAACATCCACGAACCAAGCTTGCCTAGATCTCCCCGATTCCATGCTCATCAACATCATCAAGTTCTCATCATCTTTAATATCATGAGTGCAGTAGCTAACAAGTTTTTATTTCAGCTTCCCATATCCCGTAAGTTAAGCGAAGCAAAAAGGAAAAACGACCATACCCGACTCATCAACTTTCCCAGCGACAAGGATGTTTAATCAAAACTAGTAAACTCCTATAAAAGGGTATCCCATCAAATTGACACAAGCATACACGTTTTCACAAAAAAACAGTTTGAAAACATGGGATCAATATGGTCAAGGGGCACTTGCCTTGCTCCCGTGACTCGTGTTTCTCAAGTGTCTCGAAGGCTTGGTGCTGTAGTTCCTCGTAGACGGATTCTTGAGCTTGTCCTTCTACTCACGACCACGCACATACAAAGTTTACAGCAATCAATTATCATGCACAAACATTACTCAAGATGCAATGAGGTAGATGAATGCAAATCCTATAGTGCAGTTTTATAAAACCAGTTTGTACATGATCTTGTATGTTTTAATGGGCTTCCATGGAGTTTTATGATGATCAAGGTTGCTGGGATCAAGTGTGGACGTGGTGATGATCTTGACACAAGATGTAGATCAAAATATAGTCTGTCCACATGCAAAAGTTTCTGCTCGAAGGGGGCGAAGAAAATGGGTGCGTAGAAACAGCGGCGACATCGTAAGAGGGGTAATGAAGACCTACCTCACTTCTTCCCTGCGGCAGGCCTCCCTCTTAGCATTGGCAGCAGCGGAGGATTTTTCCGTGGAGAATTATGGCTAGGGTAGACCGTTGTGCTTTTTCTCCACCGACGGCGAGGCGTAACGGGGCTCGACGGCGGCCAAATTCCGGCAAGGGGGGGGGGCTCGGTGACTTGGCAGCAAGGTGGGAGAGAACTCGGCGACTTAGAGAGGGGGGGCGCAACTTGCAGCAAGGGGGCGGTGGGCAAAAGAGAGAGGGGTGCGGCTAGGGGGTGGGGTTATATTTATAAGGGGGAAAAAGAGTCCTAGGGGTGGGAACAAAGAGTCCTAGAGGTGGGGGACTTAACCAAAGAGTTCTAGAGGTGGGGGACAAAGAGTCCTAGAGGTGGGGGTAGCAAAGAGTCCTAGGGGTGGGGAACTTAACCAAACAGTCCTAGAGGTGGGGGACTTAACCCAAGAGTCCTAGAGGTGGGGGACTAGGGTTCCCCCCTTAATGGCTGCGGCCAAGGGGAGGTGGGCCTAATTAGGGTTTCTCCCCCCTAACTGTGTCCGACCAATTTGGGGGAAAATTCCCCCTAGGGGAATTTTGGGGAATTTAGGGAAATCAGGAAAATTTGGGAAGATTTTGGAAGAATTGGGGAAAAATTTGGGTGACTCAATTTGGCTATTTTATTTTCATTATTGTACATTTCTATTTCCTTTTATCATTTTAGTAGCTTCTATATTCCTTCCTTTCTTCCTTTCTTCTTCTTTTTAAATGCTCCTCTAAATGGAAAATGTATGCAATGCATGGTAGTGAAATTGAGGGTGTTACAAACCTACCTCCGTTAAAATGAATCTCACCCTCGAGATTCGATAGAGTGGAGAAGAGATGGGGGAATTCTGCCTTGAGATCTTCCTCATGTTCCCATGTAGTTTCGGCTTCCGTTTGATGGCTCCATTGTACCTTGCACTAATGGATCACTTTGTTTATCATGACCCTTTCCTTCATGTCCAAGATTTTGATGGGGTGTTCAGCGTAGGTCAGATCCTCTTGAAGCTCAAGCTCATCCATCCGTACTTGTTCTTCCGGTACTCTTAGGCATTTCTTTAGCTGAGATACATGAAACACGTCATGAACATTGGAGAGGTGCATTGGCAGCTCTAGTTGATAGGCTACCTCTCCTCGCTTGCCCAAAATCTTTAATGGCTCGATGTAGTGAGGAGCTAACTTGCCTTTGACGTTGAACCGTCGTTGGCCTTGGATAGGCGACACCTTAAGATACACGAAGGCTCCAACTTCGAAGGTCAATCTTCGTCGCCTATTGTCCGCATAACCCTTTTGTCGTGACTGAGCGGCCTTCAAGTTTTCACGTATCGTTTGGACTTGCTTTTATGCGTCTTGCAGCACTTCGGGTCCAAATACTTGGCTTTCTCCAGTCTCATTCCAGAACAGAGGTGTCCTACACCATCTACCATACAATGCTTCAGAAGGTGACATCTTCAAGTTGGCTTGGTAGCTGTTGTTGTACGAGAATTCAGCATATGGCAAGCCCTTTTCCATCTACGCCCATGTTTCAAGGCGCAAGCTCTCAACATGTCTTCCAAAACCTGATTTGTTCTCTCAGTTTGCCTGTCGGTTTGCGGGTGATATGCGGAGCTGAAATTCAATCGTGTACCCATGACTTCATGCAGCTTCTTCCAGAACCTAGAGGTAAATTGAGAACCTGGATCTGAAACTATCCTCTTCGGAATTCCATGGTGACACACGATTTGCTCCATATACAGCTCAGCTAATTGTGCCACGGTGTATTTGGTTCTAACAGGAATGAAGTGGGCTTATTTTGTCAATCGGTCCACGATAAGCCAAATAGAGTTGTAGCCGGACTGAGTACGTGGCAATCCGACAATGAAATTCATGCTGATGTCTTCCCACTTCCACTTGGGTACTTTCAAAGGCTGCAACAGTCCTGCAGGTCTTTGATGTTCAGCCTTAACTCGTTGGCACGTGTCCCATAAGGCGACATATTCAGCAATACTTTTTTTCATGCCATCCCACCAATAGCATGTTTTCAGGTCCTTTTACATCTTTGTACATACGGGATGTATGGAATAAGGCGAGTCATGTGCCTCCTTTAGTATCGTGTCACGGATGTGCTTCACGTTAGGCACATAAATCCTTTTCCCTATCCAAAGCGTGCCATTCTCGTCTTCTTTGAAGTCCTTTTGTATCCCTTGTTGGATTCTTTCCTTGATTTCCTCATCTGTTGTTTGGCCATCTCGTATCTCTTGTTCCAGCGTTGAGTTCATTCTGTTACCTCCATCTTGTTCAAGAACCCAGGATATAATTGTTTGAACTCCTTACGCAGCTTGGGTGGCAGCTCCCGAACCGTGAGTTGGTGACATGCTCTCTTTCAGCTCAACGCATCAGCTACTACATTGGCCTTTCCGGGGTGATAGTTGATTCCAACATCATAATCCTTGATGAGTTCCAACCATCGATGTTGCCTCAAATTTAGATCCGTTTGCATGAATATATACTTGAGGATTTTGTAATCCGGATAGATCTCACATCGGTGACCAAGGATATAATGCCTCCAAACCTTCAAGGCATGTACCATGGTTGCAAGTTCTAGGTCGTGTGTGGGGTAATTTAGCTCATGTTTCTTTAATTGCCTCGATGCATAGGCTACCACTTGGCCTCATTGCATGAGCACACATCCAAGCCCTTGTCTTGAAACGTCACAATATATATCGAAACTCTTGCTCACGTCCGGCAATACTAAAACCAGTGCTTTTGTTAGTCTCTTCTTTAGCTCCTCAAAGCTGTCTTGACACACTTGTGTCCACTGAAATGCTTTCCCTTTCATCAGCAATTCAGTCAGACTTCGCTAATTTGGAGGAATCCTTGATGAACCGGCGGTAGTATCCAGCCATCCCAAGGAAACTCCAAATATCCCTCACATTCTGCGGTTGGTTCCACTTCAAAATATCTCCCACTTTTCCGGGATCATCCGATACTCCTCTGCAAGGGCCCCACGGTCTCGTCGAGCCAGGATCACACTGAGGGGTGCTGCGTTGCACAGCACTGGATAACGCACATCAAAGATATAAAGCGGAAGCAAAGTTTTATTACATAAACCAGTTTATGAAAATTTTTACAACAAAATAAGTTTAGTCTACACTAACAGGCGTAGACTACGCATCGAGTTCACGTTCAGCCCGTGAACGTGACCCCGCTAGCACGCACACACACTAACACGGCGACGTGCATGACTCCCACTCGATGGGGTTCCCCTCCTGGGGTTCCGTCTCCTCCTCAGGAGTCCCTTCCTCATAAACCCCTGCAAAAGCTTCAAACACAAGCAGTGAGAACGGTGGCTCAGCAAGACAGACCCGTCTCTCCTATACATGAAACTTCTACATGGATGGTTTTAGGGTACATGAGGTAAAATAAGTTGCAAAGGACTCGCCTAATTAATGGAACCTTACTTTCAAGTTTTAGCAGCAGGTTGTGGAGAACCTTACGCTACGGCACATGAGAGAGCCGCAATCAAACAAGAAACGCATTTCTCTCATGTACTTTGCCCAAAGTTGAAAAGAACTTTAATTAGCTCTAAACTATAACAAGACATTAACAAGCAAAGTATGTCTTTCAAATCAGCAAAGCTTAACATATACCTAGCCTGTTCTTTCTACGTCACGGTACAATGAACAAGTGGTACTCACTGACCGTGAGGGACAGCGATTATAATCGATTTACACCTGCAGGGTTACCTGAATAACCTGTCACGTACGCCCGTATGCGATGTTGCCTACAGCAACCATCATGGATGTCGTACGCAACCACCTTTCACCCGTTAGCCAAATATCGAACCGGTCCTATCGTCCCGAGCAAGAGGTCTCTGCGCGCGCATCCACAGTGCCGCCAACCAATTTACACCTCAAGCTCTCAACCTACCCTCTGAACGACAGGCAATGCCTCAATATCCCGCTACCCGAGTTACATTGGTTTCCCGGTTCCCATATAGCCGGTAGGTCTTCGGTACTGTTCTAGCTTGTTCAACAGGCCCGCACACGGCTCGGTCCTCAATCGACACAAGCGGAGCTATAGCACCCAGGCCCCAAAGTCCTGCTGCCCTTACTCTACGCTCGGTCTCATTTTTCTTGCCATGTGTTTCATTTGCTATCCTTACCCGAGCGATGTGCCTCTAGCCTATTCTCGCGAGTAGTTCCAACTACTCGACTTGTACCGAATCCTACACTACCTTAGCATTGCAGTAGCTAACGAGGTTTTCAAACCTAATCCCAACCCAGGGTTTTCTTGGCTATGCATTTGGTTTCAATCAAGACTCTAATGCAATAAGTAAGTGGGTGCTCAAAGTAAGTTCTCAAAACAGTAAAAATTTGTAAAAGGGTAATGCAAACCGGAGCTTGCTTTGCTGCCCTTGGTCGTAGGCTAGCTGCTCTTCCGGAGTAACGAAGTCTAAGACTTCAGGTTCCTCCTCAATCTTAGCGACTACATGTGATAAACATAAATATGTGTCAAATTATAAGCCTTTGAATGGAAGTTAAAACTTATGAGGACTATAAGTCTTACTAGACAGACCCAATGACTCTGAAATTTTTACTTTGGATTGGATACAATCTAAGCAGAGAGTTGGCCAAGTTTCACCTGCAGCAAAGCTCATTTGAGCCTTCCACAAAGAATTATGTACTTGGCCTTAATTGAAGCTCTTAGGGTGTTCTAGGGATTTTCATGGAGCAAGCCATGACTTTATGACAACTAGATTTTAAGAGGGTTCTAATGGAGTTGGTTCCACTTAATTTCAAGGTTCCTAGCTAAAGATATGAACTAAACAATTTTAGAGAAATTCTGAAAAATGTTTCTGGACATTTTCTATTTTCTCTGGAACAGTTTCATTAATCACACCATTAGGTGGATCAAATGAGATCAAATAGATCTGAAATTTTTATGGTAGCTCAGGGATATTTTGGTGAACATCCTAGCAAAATTTCAGAATTTTCCTCCAAAGGGTTCTCCATTCAAATTCTAAACAGTTTAAATTTGAAGAATTAGTTCTGGGAAACTAAGGATTTTCATAGAGTGAAACTTGATTTTTTGGAAAGTACTCAGAGAGCTGAATCCAAAAAAATTTGGTTCACTCGATTTGGAGTGTCCTAGCCAAAGTTATGTGGGTTTGAAGTTTGAAGTAAACTAAAAATCGGGAAATGTTTAAAACACTGCACGTGGGTCCCATGCACAGTGTCGTCGTCTACCTCCCGCCAGCGCCTGAGGGCGCGGCGCCCAGCAACGGTGGTGCGGTTCGTTCTCGGCTGCTACTGCGTAATTTTCAATACGGTTTCTGCCTACGTGATCCTTGGTGCATGGCGCACACGTCGGGCATCTCCTCGGACCTCGACATCGCCGGAAACCTAGTCGGCGACGGTGGAGGCGGAAGATGAGCTCGGGTCCGACGGTGCTAGCTCATCTCGGCAGTGAACATGATCAGCCAATGGGTCGCAAAGCACCACTGGGGCACGAGGAAGCTAACTCTGCCCTCCTCTTGGCTAGAGATCGCCGGCAAAGTAGACTTCACCGGCGACCCGAGCCGTTTTCACCCGCGGTGGCCAAACTCCGGTGCTCTGCTCACTGGGTTGATCATCACTGCTAGGATTTGGCTGAGGTGACCGTGAGTTGCCACTCTAGCTTCAGCTCGACCAGGATTCCCAGTGATCAAGTGATCGAGATGAATTTTGAGTTTTGGTTCTCGGTGTTCTATCCGGCGATCATCGGGAAAATTGAAATTCCGGCTAACCGGCGCTAAGAGGGACCTAGGGAGTTAGGGGAGAGCTACTAGACTTCGATGCTAACCTCAGAGACACGTTTGTCGTGCTGGAGAAGCCTAGAGCTGCTCGGACGACAGCGTCAAGTCAGAGGAGCTCTCGGGTTGACAGAGCGACGGAAGATCGGCTCGGACAAGCTCAACCGAAGCTGATCATGAGCAGCTGAGGGCTGTAATATGTCGAGCAAGGACCGGCGGTGCCGTTTGTAGACTCAGCTCACGGTGTAAGGGACTGTGTTGGCCGGTCGACGGCGGGGTGATGCGGTGGAGCTGTGCGGCGATCAGCTCGGATTTCTCAGCACTGGAAACGTTGAGGCGGCGTGAAAACGGGTTGCTGCCAGTGGCAGCTCGAAGATATATAGCTGGGGACGTCAGTTTGTGGCTCTGATCGGTGACCAGGAGGTGGCAGCGGTCGGAAATCACCGTGGTGCTCGCGCGGTCACGCGCAAGAACCGAGCTGCGGTGACTTCAGTCGGATAAAATACTGGTGAGGCTGACATGTGGGTCCCACTCCAGTTCTAACCTCTGAAATTGAATTTTCCCCACTGCTCTAAACAGTAGAGACCCAAATAACCTTGGTCATTTGAAATATTTACCCTCTGGCCATTTGAACTGGATAGAATTCAAATTGGGGATTGTTTGAATATATTTTCAGCACATATGCAGTTTCAAATTCAAATAAATTTGAATTTGCTAAACTTAGCTCATGTCAAGATCAACTCCAAATGGAGTGAAAATTTGTGTGTGAGATCAAAAAAATGCTTAGTAAGAATATGCCTCCTACTTTTGAAGTCATGGGATAAAAGTAGTTTGAATTTGAATTTGAGTTCAAACTACCCTCTTTTTAGATATACCCCAAAAACACTTCAAAAAGGTTTTGGATTTGGGTGAAACCTGGCATGAGCACTCCTGGCAAGGTGTAGGAGTTTTTTATATGCTCAGCCACTAGATGATGCATGTCGGAAATGCTACTTTTGCATTTTGTGAGTTTATTCTCTAATGAGCATGTTGATGGTGTTTACTTGCTCTTCAAATGTATTCATAAAGTTTTTTCAAATGAAGTGTGTGTGTGGTGATGAACACTTTGAATGTGTGCCAAAAAAATAGGCCCTTACATTCCTCCCCTCTTAAAAGAATCTCGTCCCGAGATTATAAGGTGAAAATGAGAGAGAGGACGGTGAGAAATTACCGTATATGGGACGTGAAAAAGTCGGGATAGTTGGCGCGAAGAAAACCTTCGCTGTCCCATGTCACTTCGTCTATGGAATGATTATTCCATAGAACCTTGTAGAACCACAATGTACGGTTGCGTGTGGTTCCGGCCTTTTCATCAATAACATGAACCGGTTCCTACCGATACGTGAGATCCGGTTTCAGTTCTTCAATATTCTCCAGCTGAATGGTAGTTGATAGGTTGAGACACTTCCTCAGCTGGGAGATGTGAAATACGTCGTGCACACCGGAGAGTGCTTCTGGTAAATTCAGCCGGTATGCTACTGATCCACATCTTTCGGTAATCTTAAATGGACCGATGAATCGGGGTGCCAACTTTCCTCTCACCCCGAATCTGTTCACGCCCTTCATTGGAGACACAAGTAGATATACGTGATCCACGACTTCGAATTGTAGAGGGCGCCTTCTCCGGTCCGCATACTGTTTTTGTCAGGATTGGGCGGCTTTTAAGTTCTCTTGAATCAGCCGAACTTTTTCCTCCGCATTGTTGACAAGATCAATCCCGAAGGTGACCCTTTCGCCAGACTCACACCAATTCAGTGGTGTGCGGCATTTTCTCCCGTATAGCGCCTCGTAAGGCGCCATCTTAATGCTGGCTTGGTACCCATTGTTGAACGAGAACTCGTCCAACGGTAAGTGACCATCCCAATTCTTACCGTGGTTGATGGCGCAAGCTCGTAGCATGTCTTCAAAAATCTGATTTATCCGCTCGGTTTGTCCATCCGTCTGCGGGTGGTACGCTGAACTATGGATCAGCTTCGTCCCCAACGCAGCGTGTAGCTGCTCCCAAAAATGGGACACAAATAAAGTGCCCCGATCCGATATGATAGTGCAGGGTACACCGTACAAGCATAGGATCCGTGAGATGTACAATTCAGCATACTTCTTGGCGTTGTAGTTGGTGTTTACCGGGATGAAATGGCAACTTTGATGAGTCGGTCAACGATCATCCACACAGAATCATGTTTCTGAAAAGTGTTGGGTAAACCGACGATGAAGTCCATGCTCACATCTTCCCACTCCCAGGCAGGTACGCCCAGTGGTTGTAGCAGTCCCGGTTTTATCATGTGGTCTGCCTTCACCCTTCGACATGTATCACACTCGGACACGTACTTTGCGATATCCCGCTTTATCCGTGTCCACAAAAACTTGCTTCTGAGTTCTTGATACATTTTATTGTTGCAGGAGTGAATAGAAAACTTTGACAAGTGAGCCTCATCAAAGATTTTCTTCCGTAACTCCGGGTTATGGGGTACGACGATCCGGTCCTTGAACCATAGGACGCCGTCTCCGTCTTTCCGGAAACATTTCAGCTCCCCACTGTCTACACGTCTCCACAAATGCGACATGCCCTTGTCATGTTTCTGATCTGCCGCTATCTCTTCACGGATGGTGGGGATCAAAGCTAAGTTGTAGAGAGCTCCATGTGGAATCACATGCAATGGTGGCTCGCTCTCTTCCAACGGTGTGATGATTAGATTGTTGACGTGTGACTTGCAGCTCAGCGCATCCGCCACTATGTTTGCCTTGCCGGGATGATAATGGATCTCTATTTCATAGTCCTTTATCAATTCTAACCATCTTCGCTGCCTCAAGTTCAGCTCTTTCTGAGTGAATATGTACTTGAGGCTTTTGTGGTCGGTATATAAATGTACGAGGTTACCGAGTAGATAGTGCCTCCACATTTTAAGTGCGAGCACCACGGCAGTGAGATCCAATTCATGAGTTGGATAATTCTGCTCATGGTTTCTGAGCTGCCGTGATCCATACGCGACCACCCTTCGGTCTTGCATCAGCACACATCCGAGCCCAATGCCGGATGCATTGCAGTACACATCGAACGGTTTTGTTGTGTCTGGCTGCGCCAAAACCAGTGCTGATGTTAAATGCTTCACTAATGCCTTGAATGCTGCTTCACATGCTGGGCTCCAAACATATTTGGTAGACTTTTTCAGCAGCTCTGTCATAGGCTTAGCAATCTTCGAGAAGTTCAGAATGAACCTCCGATAATATCCCGTGAGTCCGAGGAAACTCCGTACCTCATGAACAGTTCTCGAGGACTTCCAATTCAGCACTTGTGTGATCTTACTTGGGTCTATAGCAATACCCTCCACTGATATAATATGCCCGAGAAAAGGCACTTGCGATATCCAGAATTCACACTTGCTGAATTTCGCGTATAGCTTGTTATCCTGCAACCGTTGCAAGACTATACGCAGATGCTTCTTGTGTTCTTCCTCCGACTTGGAATATACCAATATAACATCAATGAAGACCACGACAAACTTGTACAGCTCCGGAATGAATACCGAATTTATCAAGTACATGAAATGAGCTCGAGCGTTGGTGAGGCCAAAGGACATGACCAGATACTCATAAAGTCCGTACCTCGTCGAGAAAGCCGTCTTCAGAATATCCTCAGCCCGTATTTTAATCTGGTGGTACCCGGATCTTAAGTCCATTTTGGAAAAGATCTTTGCTTCGACCAACTGATCAAACAACATGTCGATCCGTGGCAACGGGTACTTGTTCTTGATGGTTACAGCATTTAGTGGATGATAGTCCATGCAAAGCCGCAACGTCTCATCTTTCTTCTTCACAAATAATGCAGAACAGCCCCATGGCGAGGAGCTCGTCCTAATAAAACCCTTTTCCAGCAGGTCCGTTAACTGCGTCTTCAGTTCAGCCAATTCCTTGGGCTCCATTTTGTACAGCCTTCATTTGGCATGGTTCCCGGTGCAAGTTCAATCTTGAATTCCACCTCTCGGTCAGGCGGCATCCCCGGTAAATCATTTGGGAACACGTCAGGAAACTCACGGACTACTGGAATGTCTTCCAATCTGATGATTGTCGATTGGTACGGTATACACTTGGAAGTTTCATTTCTGGACTGTCCAGAAATAAAGAGTGTGACTCGTGCATTTTTGGCTGTAGATGCACGACTCGGAGGACAGTGTCTAAAACAGCGCCGTGGTGGGTTAACCATGACATCCCTAAGATGACATCGACCTTCTGTCCCTGAGAGACGTAGAGTACATTCTACCCGCTAGGCATAATGGTACTTTAGAAACCATCATGCTTGCTGAAATCTTCCCACCCAGTGAACAAATCAAATATGGACTTTCGGTGGGTAGTATTTGCAAGCTGTGTTTAGCAATGAAAGCTTGGCTAATAAAATTGTACGTGGCGCCTGAATCAAATAATACTATGGCAGGATGCTGGTGGAGTTGGAACATACCCGCAAGGATCGGCTCTCCCTCCGACACGTCCTCTATGGCAAGTTGATGGGCGGTGCCGGGCCTAGGATTTGCCCACCGCGCATTAGTGGGATTCCGGGGCTGATTCCTCCCTGGAAGCTGTGGTGCAACTCCACCGCCTTGCCTCTCAGGACAATTGTTGGCAAAGTGTCCTGGACGACCACACTTGTAGCATGTGGCAGCTGCTTGTCCGGTGCTTGGGGGACGAAAGCCCGGCATGCGCTGCTGAGGTGCATATGCACGCGGCATCGTCCGCTGTTGCTGTTGTTGCTGCGGAGGTGGTGCTGGCAGTGTCGGCCTGAATGCCGGTGGAGAATAGGCTGACTGCGGAATGGCATCGGCCTTTGTGGTGGTTGCCAGCGTGGACCCAATGGTGGGCGATTCACCATACGATATTTTTGAGAAGGACCACCTCCTTCTCCGCTGCTTTGCGGCACGCTTCACTTCCTCTCCGCCGCTGCTAACTCCTTGCCGGAGTCCTCCTGAACAATCACAGCATCAATAATATCATTGAGGCTGCCGCGATTGAACATCGCCAGTTTGTCCTTCAGGAGTGGGTTAAGTCCCTGGTAAAAATGATCCCGCCGCTTCTCGTTGGTATCGGCATGATACGAAGCGTATAGCACAAAATCATTGAACGCTCTGGAGTATTCCAGCATGTTCCGGCTTCCTTGCTGCAGGCATAAGAACTCCTGCGTCTTCCTCTTCATGAGACCCGGCGGTATGTGATAGGCCCTGAAGGCCATCCGGAACTCCGCCCAGGTCATAACTCGCTCGGTGGGTTGCGAAGCACAGTAGTTCGCCCACCAAGCGCTCGCGGATCCTTGAATCTGTTCGACCGTTAACTGAGTCTTGCACTGCTCACTCACTTGGAGCAGCCCGAACTTCATCTCCATCGTGCGGAGCCAGTTGTCAGCATCGAGGGGTTCATCCGCCCTTGAAAATACCGGGGGATGAGTAGCCAGAAAGTAAGAGTAGGAGCTTTGTTGGCGCTCGTCACGATCTTGACGCCTCTCCGGTCGATACGTATTTGCAATGAGGGTTTGCAGCAACTCCGTGTGCTGCTGATGAGAGCCCGCCATCGCTGCTACAATGTCAGCCAAAGTAACCGTTGGCTGTGGCGGTTGTTGCTGTTGATGTTGCTGCTGTTGCGGTCCCGAGGAATCCTCGGGAGGCTGTTGGGAGGTTTCTCCCCCCTGACTGGAACCCCCAACGTCCGGATTGGCACGAGTGCGATTCATTCTGAAATTCAAAACAGCAGCAATCAGCACATGTCATACTTAATATTCCATATGAAACAGTAGGTATTTGAAGTGACGCATGAATAATTTGCACAACATTCACATATATTGATAAAGCATAAACTTTATACAAGATACATTATTCTAGGGTCTCCGAGAAGTCGTGCTCATGTCGTCACTACCTATACATATGATACTGTCTACACGACATATCACCGATTACAAAAGTTTTGGTTACATCACCCTTGCTGCCCTACTCGGCAACAGTAACCTCCTACTCGGAGTAAAATTCGACCTCCTGCGGGTCGTCCTCCTCTGTTACCTCTGCTGGTGGCTCCGGGTCCATGACCTCCTCCTCCGGTTCGGGTTCCTCCATCGCCGGAAGACTCAAAACCACTGGGACGGTACCTACCATTGGTATGCCCATTACCGGAGGTACGAGGTCCTGCAATGTGTGCACCTCGTCCAAGGTCTGGTTGTAGTCCTCTTTTTAGCCTTGCCCTTCCTCAATAGCGTCATCCCGCTCTTGAGTGAGGACCTCGTTCTGCTGGGTCAGGGCCTGCATCTGTTGTTGCAAAGCCGTGATGTCAACACGGTTTTTCCTCTTCGCCTTCTTCAGACGATGCAACTGATTATGTTGTTCGTTCAGTCGCTTAATCGTCGGAAGGAGAACATTGCGGAGTGCGCTGTGAGCACTCTCGAAATGATCTCCACGGATGTTGCTCTCCTTAAGCTTCACGGTGAGACATTCCGTATTAACAGCTTGGCTGTCCATCATGGCCTTTCCCGCCCTCAATTGGAGGCTGAGGTTTGCCTCCGCGGGGTTGTACCTTGGGCAACCTGGATCTGTTGCCTCCATGTACCTTTCTCCCCACACATTATTAGCTCGTCCCTCCACCAGAACGAGCGCGTATGGAGTGTCCTCCATAGCTCTCACGTGTAGTTGGCAGAAACGCGACATGGTGTCGCGGGCTGCCACTTGCCACATTTCCTCCGGCTGTCTGCCTCTCACCGTGACGGTGAACGGCACCCAACCGGGTGGCGTAGGTCCTGCAGGAACTTCGACATAGATCGTCCACGTCTTGTTCCCTTCTCACCTTCTTCCTTGGCGAGGTACTGCGGCATCTCACTGTACCCGAAATATTGAAGCATTTGCCTCAACACTTCCGAGTAACCGCTGCGGTGAGAACAGTGGGACACCACCCACCCGTTTTCCAATTGTTTATCTGCTGTCATCTGTAGAAACATATTTGAGAAATGTCAAATATTTATTTGAACAGTAAACCATTGAGTTATAACATAAAACATGTCATTGAACTCATAAAACTTGGAAACATAGTTCAAACTTAAACAAATTTGACTGCTGATTTGCTGTCCACTATGACAGCCCTGACCAGTTTCCATTTCAACCTGATTTAGACCATGCTAAAGGCAAAACCAATTCTGGAGCTCAAAATCAAAGTTAAAGTTAACTTCAAAAGTTTTCCAGATAGTATTTGCTTGTCCTATGATCCGTCCTGGTACAAAAGTTATGAGATGTCAAAGTTGACAGAATTTCTGGAGAAAATTGGACAGCACCTCCCCGCTTGAGGCACTGATTTGATCCAAAAATTCCAGTTAATTCTACACCAAATCTAAAACTTTCTGTTACAAAGTTGTAAACCATCCCATAAACTTTCCAGAACTACCTCATTTTCTATTTTTGGATTTTTATGCAGGAAGCGTGCTCAATTTACAGAGAGTTACAGAGAGTGTTTGTTCTGCCCTGTTTTCTGGACAGTTTCAACTCTACTGCATTTTTCGTTGGTTAGGGGATGAAACACCTCTGGACATCAACAGAAAAGTTGTAAAGCTCCTCCAAAGCGTTCCATAAATGTATCATATGACCCCAACCTCGAAAGAACTCAACCTCTAACTTCTGATTAACTTCAGCTTTAATTCAGCTGAAAACAGGGGACTCTGTCCTTATTATCCTATAAGTTGGAAACTTGTTAACTTGAATGTCCTGGTTAAGGGAAGAAGTTACATCAACATTTTAGTGCTCCAGATATAAACTTTTCAGTTTTACAATGAAGTTGCTCATTTAGTGGGGTGTGACGTCGATGCGTCACCAGATCATGTCGGTACTACGTCCTCCCATAGAAAAATCTATACCGGACTTAGCCGGCCTCGTTAGTTAAGTGGCACTAAGCGTCTCTCGCACGCGGATACTACACGTCTACCATAATCGTGGTTATACTACCTGCAAATAACTCACACAATCGTCAGACTCGGCTGCACACAGAGCACTGTATCCATACAGTTCATACACCCGGCCGTCATCAACCGCCCGGATGTTCTCAAGCCAAACACGCCTTGAGCTACGTGTTCACGTTACTGACCACGTGACGGGGTCTCCCAAATTGCCCCCAGGGACAGACGTTGCTCGAATACACTAAACAACATGAAGAGTCGTAGAGGATATTAAAGCGGGTCCGGTTACCTGCCACCCGTGGGGCTCCACCCTTCAGCTTGTGCACACTGGTGGACAGCGCTTACGTGCACCCCTCAAGACATAAAGCGTTCCGAGATGAACGATTTTCTGACATAATCAAATAGGTTAGTATGCCACTTTGTATACACTAATAACATCCTTATATGAGCTACTAAC
Source organism: Neostapfia colusana (assembly GCA_030760725.1). Lineage (NCBI taxonomy): Eukaryota > Viridiplantae > Streptophyta > Magnoliopsida > Poales > Poaceae > Neostapfia > Neostapfia colusana. The sequence continues at coordinate 30,905,919 of JASWHV010000009.1, read as the reverse complement.
TTGTTCCTCCCCGAACTTTTGAAAAAGATGACCTTTAGAGTGTGTTAAACCTCAAGCGATCTCTGATACCACGCCGTGAGGGCCCCACGGCCTTGTCGAGCCAGGATCACGCTGAGGGGTGCTGCGTTGCACAGCACCGGATAACGCACATCAAAGATACAAAGCGGAAGCAAAGTTCTATTACATAAACCAGTTTATGAACATTTTTGCAACAAAATAAGTTTAGTCTGCACCCACGGGCGTAGACTACGCATCGAGTTCACGTTCAGCCCGTGAACATGACCCCACTAGCACGCACACACACACACTAACACGGCGGCGTGCATGACTCCCACTTGACGGGGTTCCCCTTCCTGGGGTTCCGTCTCCAACTCGGGAGTCCCTTCCACATAAACCCCTGCAAAAGCTTCAAACACAAGCAGTGAGCACGATGGCTCAGCAAGACTGACCCGTCTCTTCTATACATGAAACTTCTACATGGATGGTTTTAGGGTACATGAGGTAAAATAAGTTGCAAAGGACTCGCCTAATTAATGGAACCTTACTTTCAAGTTTTGGCAGCAGGTTGTGGAGAACCTTACGCTAAGGCACATGAGAGAGCCGCAATAAAAAAGAAAACGTATTTCTCTCATGTACTTTGCCCCAAGTTGAAAAGAACTTTAGTTAGCTCTAAACTACAACAAGACATTAACAAGCAAAGTATGCCTTTCAAATCAGCAAACTTTTAACATGTACCTAGCCTGTTCTTTCTATGTCACGGTACAGTGAACAAGTGGTACTCACTGACCGCGAGGGACGATGATTATAATCGATTTACACCTGCAGGGTTACCCGAATAACCCGTCAGGTATGCCCGTACTCGATGTTGCCTACAGCAACCATAACGGACGTCGTACGCAACCACCTTTCACCCGTTAGCCAAATATTGAACCAGTCCTATCGTCTCGAGCAAAAGGTCTCTGCACGCGCATCTGCAGTGCCGCCAGCCGATTTACACCTAAAGCTCTCAACCTACCCTCTGAACGACAGGCAATGCCTCAATACCCAGCTACCTGAGTTGCATCGGTTTCCCGGTTCCCATATAGCCGATTGGTCTTTGGTACTGTTCTAGCTTGTTCAACAGGCCCGCACATGGCTCGGTCCTCAATACACACCAGCAGAGCTATAGCACCCAGGCCCCAAAGTCCTGCTGCCCTTACTCTCCGCTCGGTCTCATTTTTCTTGCCATGTGTTTCATTTGCTATCCTTACCCGAGTGATGTGCCTCTAGCCTATTCTCGTTAGTAGTTCCAACTACTTGACTTGTACCGAATCCTACACTATCTTAGCATTGCAGTAGCTATCGAGGTTTTGAAACCTAATCCCAACCCAGGGTTTTCTTGGCTATGCATTTGGTTTCAATCAAGACTCTAATGCAAGAAGTAAGTGGGTGCTCAGTAAGTTCTCAAAACAGTAAAAATTTGTAAAAGGGTTAATGCAAACTGGAGCTTGCCTTGCTGCTCTTGGTCGTAGGCTAGCTGCTCTTCCAGAGTAACGAAGTCTAAGACTTCGGGTTCCTCCTCAACCTTAGCGGCTACATGTGATAAACATAAATGTGTCAAATTATATACTTTTGAATGGAAGTTAAAACTTATGAGGACTATAAGTATTACAAGACAGACCCAATGACTCTGAAATTTTTCCTGTTGTTTGGATACAACCTAAGAAGAGACTTGGCCAAGTTTCACCTGCAGCAAAGCTCATTTGGGCCTTCCACAAATAATTATGTACTTGGCCTTAATTGGAGCTATTAGGGTGTTCTAGGGATTTTCATGGAGCAAGCCATGACTTTCTGAAAACTAGATTTTCTGAGGGTTTTAATGGAGTTGGTTTAACTTAATTTGAAGGTTCCTAGCTAAAGATATGAGCTAAACAATTTCAGAGAAATTCTGAAAAATGTTTCTGGACATTTTCTGTTTTCTCTGGAACAGTTTCATTAATCACACCGTTAGATGGATCAAATGAGCTCAAATGGATCTGAAATTTTTGTGGTAGATCAGGGATATTCTGCTGAACATCCTAGCAAAATTTCATAATTTTCCTCCAAAGAGTTCTCCAGTTCAAATTCTAAACAGTTTAAAATTTGAAGAATTAATTCTTGAAAACTAAGAATTTTCATAGAGTGAAACTTGATTTTTTGTAAAGTACTCAGAGAGCTGAATCCAATGAAATTTGGTTCACTCGATTTGGAGTTTCCTAGCCAAAGTTATGTGGGTTTCAAGTTTGAACTAAGACTGAAAATTGGGAAATGTTTAAAACACTGCACGTGGGTCCCACGCACAGTGTCATCGTCTACCTCCCGCCAGCGCCTGAGGGCGCGGCGTCCAGCGACGGTGGCATAGTTCATTCTTGGCCGCTACTGCCTAATTTTCGATACGGTTTCTTCCTACGTGATCCTTGGAGCATGGCGCACACGCCGGGCATCTCCTCGGACCTTGACATCGCTGGAAACCTAGTCGGCGACGGTGGAGGCGGATGATGAGCTCAGGTCCGACGGTGCTAGCTTGTCTCAGCGGTGAACATGATCAGCCAATGGGTCGCAAAGCACCACTGGGGCACAAGGAATCTAACCCTACCCTCCTCTTGGCCGGAGATCGCCCGGAAAGTAGACTTCACCGGCGACCCGAGCCGTTTTCACCGGCGGTTGCAAAACTCCGGTGCTCTGCTCACTGGGTTGATCATCACCTCTAGGATTTGGCTGAGGTGACCGTGAGGTGCCACTCTAGCTTCAGCTCGACCAGGATTCCCAGTGATCAAGTGATCGAGATGAATTTTGAGTTTTGGTTCTCGGTGTTCTATCCGGCGATTATCGGGAAAATTGAAATTCCCGCTAACCGGCGCTAACAGGGACCTAGGGAGTTCGGGGAGAGCTACTAGACTTTGATGATAACCTCAGAGACACGTTTGTCGCGCTGGAGAAGCCTAGAGCTGCTCGGACAACGGCGTCGAGTCGCAGGAGCTCTCGGGTTGACAGAGCGACAGAAGATCGGCTCGGACAAGCTCAACCGAAGCTGATCACGAGCAGCTGAGGGCTGTAATACGTCGAGCAAGGACCGGCGGTGCTGTTTGTGGCCTCAGCTCATGGTGGAAGGGACTGTGTTGGCCGGTCGACGGCGAGGTGATGCGGTGGAGCTGTGTGGCGATCAGCTCGGGTTTCTCAGCGCTGGAAACGTTGAGGCGGCATGAATACGGGTTGCTGCCGGCGGCAGCTCGACGATATATAGCTGGGGACGTCGGTTTGTGGCTCTGATCGGTGACCAGGTGGTGGCAGCGGTCGGAAATCACCGTGGCGCTCGCGCTGTCACGCGCAAGAACCGAGCTGCGGTGACTTCAGTCAGTTAAAACACTGGTGAGGCTGACATGTGGGTCCCACTCCGGTTTTATCCTCTGAAATTGAATTTTCCCCACTGCTCTAAACAGTAGAGACCCAAATAACCTTGGTCATTTGAAATATCCACCCTCTGGCCATTTGAATTGGATAGAATTCAAATTGGGGATTGTTTGAATATATTTTCAGCACATATGCAGTTTGAAATTCAAATAAAGTTTGAATTTGCTAAACTTAGCTCATGTCAAGATCAACTCCAAATGGAGTGAAAACTGGTGTGTGAGCTCAAAAAAAATGCTGAGTAAGAATATGCCTCCTACTTTTGAAGTCATGGGATAAATGTAGATTGAATTTGAGTTCAAACTACCCTCTTTTTATATATTCCCCAAGAAGACTTCAAAAAGGTTTTGGATTTGGGTGAAACTTGGCATGAGCACTCCTAGCAAGGTGTAGGAGTTTTTCATATGCTCAGCCCCTAGATGATGCATGCGGGAAATGCCACTTTTGCATTTTGTGAGTTTATTCTCTAATGAGCATGTTGATGGTGTTTACTTGCTCTTCAAATGTATTCATAAAGTTTCTTCAAATGAAGTGTGCGTGTGGTGATGAACACTATGAATATGTGCCAAAAATTTAGGCCCTTACATCCTCCTTCGGAGATAATGTGACCTAGGAACGATATCTCCTTTAGCCAAAACTGACACTTGCTGAACTTGGCATACAATTGATGCTCTCGCAGTTTCTGCAATGTTAACCTCAAGTGTTTTTCATGTTCTTCCGTGCTCTTTGAATACACCATGATATCATCGTTGAAAACCATGACAAACATGTCCAAGTACTCCATGAAGACCTTATTCATGAGGTGCATAAAGTATGCGGGTGCTTTCGTTAACCCAAAAGACATAACGGTATACTCATATGAACCATACCATGTTTAAAATGCAGTCTTGGGTATGTCGGTGGGATTAATTTTCAGCTGGAAGTATCCCAACCGAAGATCAATCTTGGAGAAAATTCGGGAACCTTTCATTTGATCGAATATTCTTTATCGTCACCTCGTTGAGAGACATATAGTCCACACACATCCTTTGGGTCACATCTTTCTTGTCTATGAAGAGCACGGGGGCTCTCCACGGTGACGAGATTGGGCGTATGAAACCTTTTTCTAGCTGATCCTGAATTTGCTTCTTGAGCTCCACTAATTCATTAGCAGGCATCCTATATGGCCTCTTTGCTATAGGTGCAGTTCCGGGTATTAAATCAATGGCAAATTCAATGTCCCGGTCAGGTGGTATACCTGGAAGTTTTTCCGGGAACACATCTGAATATTCTTGAACCACCGGAATGCTTTCCAATGTCGCTTCCTCGATGTGGTTCAGCACTGCTTTCTCCGTTGTAGGTTGGGCTGCCTCAAACTCAATACGAGTACCGTGCTCACTCGTCAACTGCACGATCCCCTGAGCACATTGAATTACTCCGTTGTGCTTGCTTAACCAATCCATTCCAATTATTATGTTAATCCATTGGGAATCCAAGACAATACGGTTGGCAAGAAAGTCTACCCCCTTATTTTAAGGCTTACTTTTGGACATACTATATTAGCCCTCATCTCTCCACCGGAAGAATTAACCAACATAGTTTGTTTCATATGAGATATGGACAGGTTATACATTGCAACATACTTGGATGAGATGAAATGAATGCAATGCTCCAGAATCAAATAAAACAGTGGCTTGGTTGGAGTTGACGAGAAACATACGAATCACGACGTCCTCAGCTTGTTGTGCTTCCTCAGTGGAGACGTGATTCACATTGCCACGAGCATAGTTCTGCTGTCCATGTTTACCTTGCGTAGTTCCTCCGTTTTGCCGTGGATTCAGCTTAGGTGCATTGTTCGGCTGTCCAAGGACTTTCTTCGGGCATTGACTTGCAAAGTGTCCCGCCTCTCCACATGAAAAACATGCCTTGTTGCCCATAACAGCAGGAATGTTGGGGCGAGGCTGGTTTTGAGCATAGGCGCCCATGTTGGGACGGGCCCGGGAGTCATAGGCATACGAGGTGCTTGCATAAGGACATTGCTGCGGTGGCTGATTAGAGTAAGGTGGATTTGCAGGGTGGAAAGTAGAAGCGTACGAGACATAATGTGGTGCAGCTGGTGGCATGAAACGGGGATGTACATTGCTCCCTTGTGGCTGTCCTTGATATGGCATCTTCCTCTTGCCCTCTTGCTCAATCTCACAGATATTGCTCTCAACCACTATAGCTTTGTCAACGAGCTTTTTGAAGTTTGCATAATCATTGTTGAGCAGATGAACTTGAATTTCATTGTTCAATCCTCTCATGAACAAGTATTGCTTTCTTTGATCTGAGTTGACATCTTCTGGAGCATACCTTGACAGCTGCGTGAACTTGTTGAGGTACTCATTCACACTCTTCCTTCCTTGGCGGAGACCTTCAAACTCTTGTCTTTTAAGAATCATGACTCCTGCAGGGACATAGTGAGAGCGGAAACTCTCCTTGAATTCAGCCCAAGTGATAGTCTCCTGGTTGACATGAGCATTGCAAAGAGCGTCCCACCAATCATCGGCTGCTCACATGAGTTGGTGCGATGCGCAGAGAACTTTCTCCTGATCATTGGACTGAACAATAGCAAGCTTCTTTTCCATAGACCAGCCAATCATCAGCCTCCATAGGATCATTGGCTCGTGCAAAAGTAGGCGGCCTAGTCCTCATGAACTCTCCCAATCTGTTGTGAGCCGGCGGTGGGGGTGCAGGAATGGGGTTTGGATTGTTGTTGTTGGCCTGCAGCTGTCCCAACATCTGTATCATCGTTTACATAAGGTTGTTCTGCATAGCCATCAACTGTTCAAGGTTACTTGCATCAGCCCCGGGGTTGGCATTTTCAGGAACTTCAACATCGCAATCCTTATGTGGTTCGTTGTTACCACGAACGTTCCTCCATTGGCGGTTGGAGTTTTCCCTCACCATCTGTGAGAGAGAGTAGAGTAGGAAATATAAATTTAGATTGATCCCCCAACTTTATGCATCAAGGTGTATGAACTAAGTATCTTCTTTCATTAATTTCAGCCTATATGAGAATGTGAATACGTGCCGAAGCATCTAACATCTCTCCACTATGTGTGGATGTAGACATTCACCGAAGCGTCTCACAGCTCACACCAGCACACAAACCAAGCAATCATCACAAAAAATCAGCACACAACTCTAATCAGCACACAACTCTTATTCAAGCTACTATGATCTAAACGTTCCTATTATAGCTTATTCAATGGGAAACCTAAACTTAATCATGTGAACCGGTGCTGTTCTCGCCGTGTGACTGGGGTGGTCCATACATGGGCACACGCCATGGTGAGTAGGCAGTCCATGTAAGAATAGATGACGATGGTGCTCCATTTGCTCCTGTGTTTGCACGAGTCTCCTCTTGTGGTTCCAGCAAGTACAGGTCCTTGCGGAGGTAATGGATCTCTTCTTGTGCGCTTGCATAGCGGTTTCCTAACTCCACGAGGAACCTTTGAGACTTGTCAGCAGCTTGTGGGCTAAAAAGAGCTCCTCCATGGGGTCTAATGATCTCCCTTGTAACACTCTTCCGATACGGGTGCAGCTCAAAAGTAGTGTTCTCAAGCTGCTCACGGAAGGCGTAGCACAATCCGGTGAGTGCATCCCATTCGGCATCATCAATAGCTTCTGCCCTTGTAGCTCTCCATGTGGGTGCGAAGTGCCGAGTGACAATCCTACTGTTAGATAGGATGGTTACTTCAGCCTTCCACTCTTCATGTCCGAGACAAGGGACTTTCTTGAGAAGATATTCAGGGTATAAGCTGCAGCAATCCAGAAATTCTTTGAGCTCCTTGGATATATGTCCTCCTTCCATTCCGTCGGACCAGGATTCTTGACCTAAATGGTTGTCCCGTTCATCACCTTCATTCTCAGCCCCAGCAAGGGGTGGCTCCTCTTCGGATTCATCTCTACCCGACTGTGGCGCCCCTGTTCCGAGAACCTCGGAACCGAGCTGATGCATATGTGTGCCCAGGATGTTCATCACACATACACATATAACCCACAAACTGAATTCAGAATATAACCACGAATAATGGGGTTTAAGTACTTTATTACATCAATCTCTTAACATGTTTTGGCAGCGGAAATCTTCTAACTTATTATAGCAGCGGAAGTCTTATTCTAGCAGCGGAAATCTCTAATAATAGCGAAACAACTAAGCAGCAGCGGCTCCATATCTTACTCCACAGGCAAGTTGACGGTAGATCACACGCCTAATACTCCACATGATCTTTGAAGTACTCTTCTCCTGTTGCTGATGATGAAGTAACAATGCAAGTTTGAGTACATGATGTACTCAGCAAGTGCAGGAAAATATGATAGTAGCTTACAGCAAGGTTGTGGGGAACCCCTTCTGGGATCCACACTCCAGGATACACATTGGGTGGTGCCGTGCGATGCGGCACCCTACAGCATACATGAAAAGAACCATAAAGTACAAAGTCTTTTATTTCTCAAGATAATGTCATTTACAAAATATTGTACCACGAGGGTACACGCAGCGGAATATACATACACACTTACTCTCGGTCCTAACTATGAAAAAGAGAAGACGTCCAGCCCGCGGATGCTTCTTACTAGCTTCCACAAAGATGAGTGCAGCGGCAGGTTTTCCGGTGAGTCTCTGATGGCTCACCGAACAACCATCTTCATAGCAAATTTTATAACCTGCAAAACACTAATAATGCAACCGTGAGCACGATGGCTCAGCAAGACTTAACCGACACTCCTAACCATGAAACTCTACATGCAGGGATTCTTAACATAGGAAAAATATGATGCGATCAAGACATGCCTACATGTTAATCCTTACTTTCAGTTTAATAGCAGCACATTATTATGCCTTAGGCAACCCTCACATTGGAAGTCCACAATCAAACAAGAAACACTTTCCTCTGATGGGGTGATGCCCAAAGTGGAATATAAACTTAGTGAGATCTACAACTATAGCATACATGGTTGGCAATACAATGAATTTAAGAACTTCACATCAGCAATGATTCATTTCACCTCATATGGAAATAATTACTACGTCACAACTCAGTGAACAAGTGGTACTCATATAACCGCGAGGGACGGTGATTGCAATCAGGACACACCCGGAACACACGACACATACACCCGCCTCGAAAGACTCACTCTAGAGCTCTTTCTTACATTGTATGCAGCAACCTTTCACCCGTCACTCCAATGCCGAACCAGTTCCACCGACCCATCAGAAGGGCCACTACACAGAACACGTCGAAGTTGCTCCGCTAGCGGGTTTACACCTCTGACACCAACCCCCAAAGGACGGCCGTATAAGTTTCGACACGAGAGTACCCGAGTTACATCGGTTTCCTGGACCCCATAATTCCAGTATGCATCCGGTACTGTTCAAACATGCTCAGCAGGGCGGCATACGCATCAGTCCTTAACCGACACAAACAGATCTACAGCCACACAGGCCCAACGTCCTGCTGCTCCTACTCTCTGTTCGGCCTCATTTTTCATTCCAGAACTTTCATTCTCTAGAAACATACCCCGCTGAACCAACATCCCAAACTCGCGAGTAGCTTCCAACTACCCGACTTGTACCGGAACCTATACAACTTAAGCCTAGCAGAATCTACACGAAGGTAACCTGTTCTACCCTGTACTCCAAGGGTTTGTGGGTCATTCATTTGGAGTATCAATCACCTTGATCTAATGCACAATACATACTAGACCAATAAAAGTGATACAAAGTAAAATATAACTAAAAGCTATTAAATGCAAACCGGGGCTTGCCTTATGTTGCTGCAGGTTTATTTCTACTTTTAAGTCCGTAGCTTTGCGACGAGTAAGGCTTCAACTTATTGCTCCGAGTTGAGTTCTTCGTCGAACTCCTTCGTCGTATTTCCTACCGACATGAATATGCACAGTTTTATGTTGCGAGTATATGAATTATAAAACAAATGTGTGTTATGACTTAAGAATGATTTAAACCAACTAAGACTCGAGATTTTGGTTCTGGTTATGTGTTGGACAGAGAAAGAATCATTTCGGATCAATGGAGGTCTTTGGAATAAAGTTCAAAGAAATAGCTATTGGACATAAATATGAAGCTGGACATAATTGGCAGAAAACTGGAGAAGATGATCTCAACTTTCTCTGAATTTTTACAGTGGTCCATAGATCATACAGAGGTATGGTTTGCGAAATGTCAGACAAAGTTGATGGAAGATGTGGCCTAGGGAATTCTCTTACTATTTGGCTTCTCTGAAATCCTATGGCAATTATAGTGTCTTGTCATGCTACAAATTTGGTTTTTCAGAAACTTGAGAGTCTCATGAGTCCATAGGACTTGGTTTCACCATTTTTGGAGCTTCCTACACAGAGATATGAATTTTCCAAACTTGGTTAAAAGTCTGAAAATGTCTCTGTTCATTTTCCCATTTTTCAGAGACATAGAGGATTCAAACAACATTTGGCCAAGCAAATGGAGTCCAATGCCTATGAACATTTTACAGGAGTTCAAGGAATATTGGAAAAATGTCCTGCCTAAATTTGGGAATTTTCCAATTAACAGAACTCCTGTAAAAATTCATACAAAATTTTCCTTTAATGAATTAATGAGCCAAATCCAGGGGTTTTAATAAACATTGGGCTGCATCCCTGAATAGTACTCTTTGAGAGGAATCCAACAAAATTTTTTTCACAATGTTTGGACACTCCTACACAAAGTTATGGCTCTCCAAAGTTTGAAGTGATTTGGGAAAATCTGGAAAATGTTTAAATGCTGACAGTGGGTCCCACTCGTCATCCCTAAGCTTCAGCCTCGTGCCAAACAGAGCAGTGGCGGCTCCCTCCGGCGAGGTTGCTGGAAAGGCACTTCCCAGCCACCTCCGGACCCCCTGCTGGCCGCCCCACCCCATTTTCCCCCATGCTGAACACGTTGGTGAGGTCGCCGGCGGCTGAAACTCGCTGGAAAACAGGGCGCACCGGCAACAGCAAACTCTAGGGCTCCGGCGAGGTCGTGCACGGTGATTTCTCCACCAAATGGTCGGTTATTGGGCTCTATAGCACCGTGGGGGATCCCTCATCACCGGCATGAGCTCAAATCGGCTCAAGAACGGCTGCAAATAGGGACTCATCGGCGACCTAGGGCGAAAATCAGTGCTGGCCCAAAATTCTCGAAGAACAGCGCCAAATCTTGATGATTTTCGATGATTTTTGATCCTAGAGGGGCGTGGGAGTGTCTAGATCATGTTTGTAGCTTGGCACACGTGATGGTGGACTGATCACGACAAATTTTGAAGATTGGTGAGGCTCGGTTCTAGGCATACCGAAGCAAAGAATTGCAAAATTCATCCACAACGATGCACGAAAGGAGAAGAGGTTTGCACCGTCGGTCTGCACACCTGAGGGCGCTCCTTTTTCGAGTAGACCGTCAGCCACGAAGACGAGCGTAGAGCTCGGGCGCTGAATAACAGAGGGTCGGCCGACGTGCGGTGTTTTGGCTGTGCGAGGCAGAGGGCTGTGAGCTGTGGGAGATACTTCACGTGGGCAGCACGAGGGTGCTTCACTCGGCGTCCTGATCGTGAGAACAGCGGGGAGTCGGTTGGCTGAGCAGCTCGGTGGCGCACACACTGACTGCAGCTGGTTCGAGTGAGAACAGAGAAGACTTCGGGTTGAAGTCTACTGACATGTAGGCCCTATTTCTCCCCTCTTATCTCCCAATTCCGTTTAAAATAGCAAATGAGCCCCAAAATTGATCAAACTTGGAGGATAGGCCAAAAGAAATATGAGGAGCACAATGGTGCACTCAAATTTGAATTTCGGTGAAGCTGGAATTTGAAACTGAGATTTAAATTCAAATTTGAGTTTTCTCCCCTTTTAATTCCAACGACTACGAAACCTTTTACAACTGACCTGAAATTTTGCCGAGCTACCCGTGGATGTGTGGAGAACCAAATGGTAGCTTTAGATCTCCATGTTCGGGAATTTTTGCAAATTCAAGCTTAGACTTGGAGCTCACACCTTTAAATTCAAAAGTTTAAATTCCCTCTCATTTTCTCGGTGTGACTTGTAGCTCCACTTTCTAGAGTTTTGGGATTTCACATCCCTCCCCCCTTAAAAAGAATCTCGTCCCGAGATTCTAAAAGAAGAGACAAGGCGGTAAAGGAATTACCGGATATAAGAGGATAACAAGTCCGGATAGTTTGACGGAGGTATTCTTCACTTCCCATGTTGCTTCCTCCGCGGTATGATTGCTCCATAATACCTTATAGAATTGGAGCATCTGATTCATGTCGACCGAGACTTTTCATCAATAATCCGGATTGGATACTCGATATAAGAGAGATCCGGTTGCAATGTCTCGAGATCTTAATTGCGGACAGCAGTGGTATTCTTGAGACATTTCCGAAGCTGAGAGACATGAAATATATCATGCACCCCAGCGAGATTTAACGGTAGCTCAAGCCGGTAGGCTACGGGTCCACATTTCTCCATGATAGCAAATGGACCGATAAACCGGGAAGCGAGCTTTCCTTCTACACCGAATCGGTGAACTCCCTTCATTGGAGATACACGGAGATATACGTACTCTCCGATGTTGAAGTTCAACGGTCAACGTCGCTGGTCTGCATAACTCTTCTGTTGAGATTGAACAGCCTTTAAATTTGCTTGTATGACCCGAACTCGTTCTTTGGCGTCATTAACAAGGTCAATCCCGAATGTCACCCTTCCACTGGATTCGCACCAATTCAGCGGTGTGCGACATCTCCGGCCATAGAGAGCCTCATACGGTTACATCTTGATACTCATTTGATAGCTGTTGTTGTACAAGAATTCTGCCAACGGTAGATAAGCATCCCTGTTCTTACTGTGGTGGATGGCACACGCTCTCAACATATCTTCCAAGACTTGATTCACCCTCTCGGTTTGTCCATCGGTTTGAGGGTGATATGCGGAGCTTCTAAGCAATTTGGTTCCCAAAGATGCGTGCAGCTGTTCCCAGAAACGAGAAACAAACAGTGCACCACGATCTGAAACTATTGTTCTTGGAACTCCATGCTGGCATAATATCCGTTCAATGTATAATTCTGCATATTTCTTGGCATTGAATCCCACATTCACCGGTATGAAGTGTGTTGACTTGGTTAACCGGTCAACGATTACCCAAACTGAATCATGTTTTTGAGATGTGAGTGGTAACCCGACAATAAAATCCAAATTCACATCTTCCCACTTCCATGCCGGAATATGGAGGGGCTGCAGCAAACCAGGTTTCTTCATGTGATCTGCTTTCACCCTTCGACACGTATCGCATCGGATACGTATTTAGCTATTTCCTGCTTCATCCGTGTCCACCAAAATTTGTTTCTCAAATCTTGTTGCTTCCTGGATGAATGGAAAATTTTGATAGATGAGCTTCGTCTAATATTTTCTTACGAAGATTCATGTCCCTCGGTACAACTATCCGGTTCTTGAACCATAGCGTACCATTCTCATCTTTTCGGAAGCACTTAGCTTCTCCTTTGTCTATTCTCTTCCGGATATGGGCCATGCCCTTATCTTTCTTTTGAGCCTCTATAATTTCATCACGAATTGTAGGAATGAGGGCAAGGTTAAACAATGACCCATAGGGAACCAAGCGCAGGCTCGGTTCTTCTTCTATTGCAGCCATGGTTAGATTATGCACATGTGATTTCCGACTAAGTGCGTCGGCAACCACATTCACTTTTCTAGGATGGTAATGAATCTCTATCTCATAATCTATAATCAACTCTAACCATCTTCGCTGATGTACTTTAAACTCTTGTGGTCGGTGTAGAGGTGGACTAAGTTCCCAAGCAAATAGTGCCTCCACATCTTTAGAGCAAGAACCACAGAAACTAGCTCGAGATCATGTGTTGGATAATTCTGCTCATGATTCCTAAGCTGTCTGGATCCATACGCGACCACTTGCCCTTCTTGCATGAGCACGCAGCCAAGGCCGATGCCGGATGCATCGTAATAAACATCAAAAGCCTTAGTTGTATCGGGCTGCGCCAAGACTGGGGCTGTTGTGAGGTGTTTTACCAATGCTTTGAATGCCTCCTCACATGCTTCACTCCACACATATTTGTTGCCTTTCTTCAAAAGTTCCGTCATCGGTTTAGACACCTTGGAGAAATTCAGAATGAATCTCCAGTAGTAACCCGCTAAACCGAGAAAACTACGGACTTCGTGGACTGACTTTGGTGAACTCCAATTCAGCACTTGGACGATCTTGCTCAGATCAACTGCAATGCCCTCCACAGAAATAATGTGCCCAAGAAATGGTACTTGGTTGATCCAAAACTCGCACTTGCTGAATTTTGCATATAGTTTGTGATCCCGTATGCGTTGGAGCACAATATGCAGATGTTCGACGTGTTCTTCCTCCGACTTAGAATATACCAAGATATCGTTGATGAAGACCACGACGAACTTGTCCAGCTCCGGCATGAAGACTGAATTCATAAAGTACATAATGAGCTGGTGCATTAGTGAGTCCGAATGACATGACAGGATACTCATATAACCCGTATCTCGTCGAGAATGCCGTCTTGGGTATGTCTTCCGCCCGGATTATTATCTGGTGATATCCGGACCGAAGGTCCAACTTTGACAAAACCTTGGCACCCACTAGTTGATCGAAAAGCATATCGATACGTGGTAGTGGATACTTGTTCTTGATAGTTACGGCATTAAGAGGACGATAGTCCACACAGAGCCTCAGAGTCTCGTCCTCTTTCTTGACGAACAGCGCGGAGCATCCCCATGGTGATGAACTGGGTCGAATGAAGCCTTTGCTTAACAAATCATTCAGCTGCTCCTTCAGCTCCGCGAGTTCCTTCGGTGCCATTTTATACGGCCTCCGAGATATGGGTGTGGTTCCCGGTGCTAGTTCAATTTTGAACTCCACTTCACGTTCGGGCGGCATGCCCGGTAGATCCTCTTTAAACACGTCCGGATATTCCCGGACCACTGGAATGTCCTCCAATTTCTTAGCTTCAACGGTGTGGACAGCAGTGACTTTAGGTGCAACATTTCTCAGAATTAACGTGTTGCCCGTGCTTCTTTGAATTCAGCTGCACCATTCGTGAACTAATATCAAAGATAGCTTGGTGATATGTCAACCAATCCATTCCCAAGATGATGTCAATCCGCAAGCCTTCTAGGATGATAAGAGTAGTAGGATATATCTGCCCATCCAAACATATAGGCGCTCAAGCAACAATTCTGCCCGCTGTCATACTACCTCCCAGTGAATTAATATGATATGATGCGGCCAAGGTGGTTGATGGTACTTGGTGCTTAACCACATAATCTTTGCTGATAAAATCATGTGTAGCACCCGAGTCGAACAACACGAGCCTGGGCTGATCATGTAGGCTGAACATGCCCGCCAACACGGGTTCTCCTACGGGAACGTCTTCAACTGCCATATAGTTTACGTTTCCCACTTTCAGTGTTGTCCTCCTTGGCTGACCATGAAATTTCTTTGCAGCTTGAGATGACATATGACTGCTGCTCTGCTTGGTCACTTGACCCTCCTGAGGAATATGCTCTATATCGCTACGAGTGTCGTACGGTGCGAGCTCAGGATCTTCACCATATGGAAGTGGTTGATATTCTTGTGCACTTTGCTGAGGTGGGGGTGCACAAATACGCATTTCTGCTGTTGCAGCAGTGGCTGAACATCCATGGATGAATATGGACAGTATTAGATCTGAGGTGGCCCGTCAAAGGACTGAATTTCCACCCCAGATGGTAAGCAATATATCACCGGTTGTTCTTGATGATAATCACCCGTACTTGCCAGTGATAATTTTCTCTTCCTCTTACTTTCCTTATGTTCGAGTTCAGCTATTTCTTGAATCATAGCAGCATTGACTAACTCGCTATAATTCCCTTTATTGCATTGTGCCACTTTTGTCCGAAGCTTCACATCGAGGCCTCAGAAGAAGTAATGACACTTCATCATCTCGTTATGCACATAAGCAGATGCATATTGTACTAAACAGTTAAATTCCGTAAAGTACTTCATAACACTCATGCCTCCTTGTTTGAGTTCATAGAACTCTTCAATTCTGGTTTTGACGATGCCCTCACAGATATGACGTGGACGGAAAGCATCATGAAACTCCATCCACGTCACACAATGGCCTTCAGCGATCTTAGCAAGATATTCAGACCACCAAGCCCCAGCGGATCCATGAAGCTGCTGAGCGGCAAATAAAGTCTTCTCATATTCATCACACTGGAGCATTCCCAAGTTAGATTCAATCACCCGGAGCCAATGATCTGCCTCCAAGGCTTCTTTAGCTTCAGAGAATACCGGTGGTTGTCTTGCTAGAAAATCCAAATAAGTGTTCAATGTGGGGTTTTGCTGCGAGGTCTCTTGTCGGATGCCTTGCTGCACCAACAACTCAAGAGACTCAGCCATTCTTCCCATCACCAACACCAGTCCGGTTGATGATGGCGGTGATCGTCGCTGGGACGAATCATTTCCATCCCGATTGGAACCACGAACTTCATACCCAGAAAAAGTATGATCCATACTGCAAGAGTGAGCAATTTACGGTTAATATCCAAGAGTGTACTCAGATTTAACTCGAAATTATTAACCGCAAAAGTATCACATCAACTGTGCAGCATATATAAAGGAAACAAGGTTTTTGACAATTCTGAAATATGACCAGTGATTGTTCAAGTTTGTCAAACACTTAAATCAACAGCAAGGAATGACGAAAGATAACTAATAACTATTTCATGGAACTTAGAGAAGTATAAAACCTTCATGTCCACAACAAGTCTCAAGTTACATGGCAATGAGCAATGCTCTGTTCAGATTGACCATTTGGCCTTAATCCCAGAATTTGATTTTGAAAATGGAAGTTTCATGTCTCAAGTTGAATATCAAAGTTATATATAACTTAAATATATTTCCAACGAGTATTTGTTTGCCCTCATATCGTTTCTGGATAAGGAGTCATGATATTTCAATGTTGACAGAAATCTGGAACAATTTTGACAGCACCTCGTCTGAAAGTGTCTGTTTTGTCGAAAGATTTCATAAAGTTCTACACCAAATCTGTAGAAACTTTGAACTAAAAAGTCGTAGCACATATCACAAACTTCCCAACGGTGTATTACATGACCCTTAAAAATTTTTCTACAGGAATTTATGGTCGAAATACAGAAAATTCCAGAGAGTATTTTTGGTCTGTCCTGTTTCTGGACAGTTGACACTCATCTGAGATTTTCATCCATTTGGAGCGAGATTATGTTCTGGAGCCCTACAGAAAAGTTGTAGAATACTTCAAAATCTTTCCAGAAATGTATCCCTCACCTCCATTGGTTCAACCAAACAAAAGTTATTCCCTGTTGAAATTCAGCAAAAATTCTGCCAAAAACAGGAGAGATGGTTTCTAAATATTTGAGATGGAAACTATACTCCCAATTGACTCTTAGTTCAATATAGGAGTTCATTAACCACTACTGGAATCCTAGACTCCAAAATTTCTCTTTTCTTTGAAAACTTTCTTTTTCATGCAGTTAAGAACATATTACGGTACTACGTTTCCTCACCAAATCAAAATCCTAACCGGCGTTACACCGGCATATACGTCTCAAGTGGTGGCACTTAAACGATCACTCACACACGTGTTCTAAAGGCAATGTTCTAACGTGGTTAAGGTACCTGCAGAAAACAATCAATAGTGATGGACACAGCTGTTTTCCATTACAGGAAGGTCCATATCATAGTAAAAACATACGCCCCGTATCATTGCCATACGGGCCGTCCTTGAGTCAAGTCACGTCTCAAGGTACATGGTCGCGTTTTCACACCACACAACGGGGAACCCGAGTAGAACGTGAACGGGTTGTCACGGTTGGGAATTTTATCAACCCAACAGATACCACCTACTGCCTCATGACCATTGAGGAACGCCGATGGCGAGCGCTGCGTATGGACCTTTGAACATTGAACGTTCAAGAGTTGCATACTATCGTGTTTCTTACCACACGATGGGGTATTCTCACTTTCGCCTAAATCATGCTGGAGATCAGCGTTTTCATATGCTCTCAAAACCATAGAGAGGTTCAGAGACTCATATTAACTACCGTGCCAAGCCACAGTATACCATTCCATACTATTACTTGTATGGCGAGTTACCGAAATTGATCCGCCTGCAGTGGCGTACCTTACCTCTTACCTCCATGTAGGTGTGTCGTTACAGAATTGAAATACTGAATATTAACACACTGTTAGCTTGCCACCTTAAGTAACTATGCTACTAATAGTCCTTATGTGGCCATACAACAAGTTCTTCACTCGTATACTTCTAAGTTTTCAAAAATAAGATCTTTTCATGTGCTATTCCCAATGCGGCTCTGATACCACATCTGTGGGGAACCCCTTCTGGGATCCACACTCCAGGATACACATTGGGTGGTGCCGTGCAATGCGGCACCCAACAGCATACATGAAAAGAACCATAAAGTACAAAGTCTTTTATTTCTCAAGATAATGTCATTTACAAAATATTGTACCACGAGGGTACATGCAGCGGAATATACATACACACTTACTCTCGGTCCTAACTATGCAAAAGAGAAGACGTCCAGCCTGCGGACGCTTCTTACTAGCTTCCACAAAGATGAGTGCAGCGGCAGTGTTTCCGGTGAGTCTCTGATGGCTCACCGAACAACCATCTTCATAGTAAATTTTATAACCTGCAAAACACTAATAATGCAACCGTGGGCACGATGGCTTAGCAAGACTTAACCGACACTCCTAACCATGAAACTCTACATGCAGGGATTCTTAACATAGGAAAAATATGATGCGATCAAGATATGCCTACATGTTAATCTTTACTTTCAGTTTAATAGCAGCAGATTATTATGCCTTAGGCAGCCCTCACATCGGAAGTCCACAATCAACAAAGAAACGCTTTCATCTGATGTGGTGATGACCAAAGTGGAATATAAACTTAGTGAGCTCTACAACTATAGCATACATGGTTGGCAATACAATGAATTTAAGAACTTCACATCAGCAATGATTCATTTCACCTCATCTGGAAATAATTACTACGTCACAACTCAGTGAACAAGTGGTACTCATATAATCGCGAGGGACGGTGATTGCAATCAGGACACACCCGGAATACACGACACATACAACCGCCTCGAAAGCCTCACACTAGAGCTCTTTCTTATGTTGTATGCAGCAACCTTTCACCCGTCACTCCAATGTCGAACCAGTTCCGCCGACCCATCAGAAGGACCACTACACGGCACACGTCGAAGTTGCTCCGCTAGCGGGTTTACACCTCTGAAACCAACCCCAAAGGACGGCCGTATAAGTTTCGACACGAAAGTACCCGAGTTACATCGGTTTCCTGGACCCCATAATTCCAGTATGCATCTGGTACTGTTCAAACTTGCTCAGCAGGGCGGCATACGCATTGGTCCTTAACCGACACAAATAGAGCTACAGCCACACAGGCCCAACGTCCTGCTGCTCCTACTCTCTGCTCGGTCTCATTTTTCATTCCAGAACTTTCATTCTCTAGAATCATACCCCGCTGAACCAACATCCTAAATTCGCGAGTTGCTTCCAAGTACCCGACTGGTACCGGATCCTATACAACTTAAGCCTAGCATAATCTACACGAAGGTAACCTGTTCTACCCTTTGCTCCAAGGGTTTGTGGGTCATGCATTTGGAGTATCAATCACCTTGACCTAATGCACAATACGTACTAGACCAATAAAAGTGATACAAAGTAAAATATAACTAAAAGCTGTTAAATGCAAACCGGGGCTTGCCTTATGTTGCTGCAGGTTTATTTCTACTTTTAAGTCAGTAGTTTTGCGACGAGTAAGGCTTCAACTTGTTGCTCCGAGTTGAGTTCTTCGTCGAACTCCTTCGTCGTATTTCCTACCGACATGAATATGCACAGTTTTATGTTGCGAGTATATGAATTATAAAACAAATGTGTGTTATGACTTAAGAATGATTTAAACCAACTAAGACTCGAGATTTGGGTTCTGGTTATGTGTTGGACAGAAAAAGAATCATTTTGGATCAATGGAGGTCTTTGGAATAAAGTTCAAAGAAATTGCTATTGGACATAAATATGAAGCTGGACATAATTGGCTGAAAACTAGAGAAGGTGATCTCAACTTGCTTTGAAATTTTTACAGTGGTCCATAGATCATACAGAGGTATGGCTTGCGAAATTTCAGACAAAGTTGATGGAAGATGTGGCCTAGGGAAGTTTCTTACTATTTGGCTTCTCTGAAATCCTATGGCAATTATATTGTCTTGTCATGCTCCAAATTTGGTTTTTCAGAAACTTGAGAGTCTCATGAGTCCATAGGACTTGGTTTCACCATTTTTGAAGCTTCCTACACAGAGATATGAATTTTCCAAACTTGGTTAAAAGTCTGAAAATGTCTCTGTTCATTTTCCCATTTTTAAGAGACATAGAGGATTCAAACAACATTTGGCCAACAAATGGAGTCCAATGCCTCTGAAAATATTACTGGAGTTCAAGGATTATTGGAAGAATGTCCTGCCCAAATTTGGGAATTTTCCAATTAACAGAACTCCTGTAAAAATTCATACAATATTTTCCTTAAGTGAAGTAATGAGCCAAATCCAGGGAATTTCGTAAACATTGGGCTGCATCCCTGGATCTTACTCTTTGAGAGGAATCCAACAAAATTTTTTTCACAATTGTTGGACACTCCTACACAAAGTTATGGCTCTCCAAAGTTTGAACTGAATTGGGAAAATCTGGAAAATGTTTAAATGCTGACAGTGGGTCCCACTCGTCATCCCTGACCTTCAGCCTCGCGCCAAACAGAGCAGTGGCGGCTCCCTCCGGAGAGGTCGCCAGAAAGACACTTCCCAGCCACCTTCGGACCCCCTGCTGGCCGCGCCGCCCCCCCCCCCCATTTTCCCCCATGCTGAACACGTTGGTGAGGTCGCCGGCGGCTGAAACTCGCCGGAAAACAGGGTGCACCGGCAACAGCAAACCCTAGGGCTCCGGCGAGGTCATGCCTAGATCTCCTCCGATTCATGTTCATTAACATCGAGTTATCATTATTATTATTCTCATGATTGCAGTAGCTAGACACATTCTATCGCTTCCCATAACCCGTAGATTAGCGAAGCAAAAAGCAAAAATCGACCATACCCGACTCATAAACATCTCTGGCGTCAAGGGTGGTTAACAAAACTGGTAAACTCCTATAAAAAGGGTATTCCATCAAGTTGACTCAAGCAAACATGTTTTCGCAAACAAAACAGTTTCCAAAACATGGGATCAATATGGTCAAGGGGCACTTGCCTTGTTCCTGTGGCTTCTGTTGCTCTTGGATCTCGAAGTCTTGGTGTTGAAATTCTTTGTAGGTTGTTCCCTGAGCTTGTCCTTCTACTCACGATAACGCACATAGAAAATTTATAGCAATCAAACATCATGCACAAACTTTACTCAAGATGCAATGGTGCATATGCATGCTACTCTTATGGTGCTGTTTTATTAGATCAGTTTGTACGTGTTCTTGCATGGCTTGCATGGGTTTGCATGGGTTTTTACGATGAACAGAGGTGTAAAGATCAAGTGCGGACGTGGTGATGATCTGGACTCAAGATCTAGATCAAACCGATCAACACGTGATCTGTCCATGAAAAAGCTTCTGTTTTGAAGGGATCAAAGAAACAGATGCGAAGAAAGCCTCGACGAGGTCGTAAGGTGGTAACTAAGACCTACCTCACTTCTCCTTTGTCTCGGGGTCTTCCTTCTAGCAAGACAGATCGTCGGGGCTCTCTTCCAGCGACGGCGAGCTTGTCGGCAGTCTTTGGCGACTGAACTCCGGCGAAGGGAATTAACTCCACGAGTTGGGGGCTAGGGCCTCTAAGTCGTCGACTTGGGAATAGATGGTACGGCCAAGGGGTGTTTCAGGTTCTACTTATAACCGGAAAAAGAAGAGTCCTAATCTGATTGGATTTCAAATAAGAGTCCTATTCAAATCGTTTTTGAATCTTAACAAATTTCCTCCCGTATCGTGTATGCCCACGCGTACAGAAGAAAAACCGCTTAAGATCTCGTCACCTCCTCGGTGATGAGCTCCGGAAGCTCCACGTGTCCAGCATAGGCCGGACCTCCCTTTTCCCCAGAGGTGGGCTCCGGTTGTGCCGCGTGTCAGGCGGGCGGGACCTTCCCTCTCCTTGGAGGCGAGCTTCGCGAGCGCCACATGTCCTGGCGGGCGGGACCTCCCTCTCCCTCAGAGGCAAGCTCCGCGTGCGCCACGTGTCTGGTGGGTCGGGACCTCCCCTCTCTCCAGAGGTGAGTTCTGCGCACGCCACGTGTCAGTGCCGGACCTCCCCTCTCTTCGGAGGTGAGCTCCGAGAATGCCACGTCAGTGCCGGACCTCCCCTCTGTTCGGAGGTGGGCTCCGGAAGTGCCACGTGTCCTAGCAGCGCCGGATCTCCTTTCTGCTCAGAGATGAGCTCCGAGGTCGACACGTGTCCAACTGCGTCGGACCTCTCTTCTCCCCGGAGGTAAGCACTGAGAACGACACATGTCAAGCAGTGTCGGACCTCCCGGAGATGAGCTCCGAGGATGACACGTGTTCAGTAGTGTCGGACCTCTCGGAGGTGAGCTCCGAGAGAGACACGAGTCAAACAGGGCTGGACCTCTCGGAGACGTGCTCTGAGAGCGACACGTGTCCCGTGGGTTGGGCCTTACTCCCCCGCAGCGACTAGCTCCGGTGGCGACACGTGTCCTGCGGGTTGAGCCTTACTTCCCCGCAGCGACTAGCTCCGGTGGCGACACGTGTCCTGCGGGGTTGGACTTCGCTTCTCCGCAGAGACAAGCCCCGGAGGCTACACGCATCCTGCAGGTCGGACGTTGCCCCTTCCACAGAGGCTAGCTCCGAGTCTGCCACGTGTCTGGTCGTGCCTCTCCCCACTATGCAGGGATGAGCTCCAATCACGCCACGTGGCCAGCAGGCCCCGGGAAGTGTCTACAGCGCTCCTCGGCGAACTGGAACTGGCTCTTTTTAGCTATCTTTTTGGTTCGTTCTCCGTTTCTACTTATTTTAAATTTTTTTTCTACATGAAATATGAATGCATGCATGAATTATGAAATTGAGGGTGTTACACCGACATATCTTCATGAGACTCCACGGGGTGTAAGCCCGCGTGAAATTCCTCCTGAGGTGCGCACCAATGCCGTTCTTGTGGATCATCGTCCATGTCGTCTTCGATTGGTTCTAAATGTTATGGATCCTTTTCCTCATGCATAGAGCTACTGACTTCATCTTCATCATGAGGTTCCATCTTCACCTCCTCCCAATACGGTCCATCAGACACCTCAATGGGGTTAAGCGCACTCCCAAGTGGTGGTGGACGAGTCCTTATGCGTGCCATGCTCGTAGTCACTGGCATCTATAAATAATACATGAGAAACTTTAGAGAAGAAGAAAATAACTCCAAAACATCAGAGGCTATGAAGCAAGAAAACAAAAGTGTTGCTGTCCAGAAGAAGAGAAAAAGAGGGGCTGAAAATAGCACTTGCGGTGGCTGAATTAACAAGTAAAGTGCTGCAACAAGCAATTTTTTTAAACTAGCAGTTTAGAGGGGTGTTCCTATGTGTTTTAGAGTGTCCATTCTACCTAGTCTTGCGTCATACAGTCAATGTGGCTCTGGTACTAATTTGTGACACCCGGTTCCGAGAATGAACCAAGTGAATGCAGATGTGTGCCCAGAATGTTCATCACACATACACATGTATTCAACAAACTGAAATTTAGAATATAACCATGCATGAATAATGTTTAAGTACTTTGTTACATCGACTCATTGTCTCAATCATGAATGTCTATCTTATTCTTGCAGCGGAAGGCTCTAAACGACAGCGGAAAATGGCTAAAACAGCAAGATCTAACTTCAACTCCACATGCATGTTGACGATAGTGCGCACGCCTAGAACTCCACATGTTCCTCGAAGTACTCATCTCCTGTAGCCAATGTATATGTGGGAATGCAAGGGTGGGTACATGTCGTACTCAGCAAGTGCGGGAAATGTATGACATGTAGCTTACAACAAGGTAGGGAATAAAAAGGTTCATTGCAGCAAGCAAATTTTATTTCACAAACATGGTGAAAACAGCAGCTATTTCTAGGTGAGTATAATCCCAACATAACCAAGTAATTCAGCAACATTCTTTCATCATAATTCACCATTTATCAATTCTCAACCAGCCATTGATCTTTCTCAAGTTCATCTCATACTCATAAATATTCATAACCATCTCATATTCATATAACCAAAACCAAACTCATTTTCAGGAAACAGTCCCAAAACCAGTCCCAATGACCATACCATAACCATAACCGAATAAACATCCCAAGTTTTGCCTCTAATCATGGAAGTTGGCCAGGTGCTTGTAACCGGAAGCACGGCTATCATGATAGTTTTACGCTCTGCAGAGGTGACATCGCTTTACCCACAAGTTTGTGATTTCATCACACGTCGACGACTAGAAAGAACCTCTATTATACCAGTACACAACCGTCGGTGTATGGCCAAGAGATCACAAAATAGCCTTTACAAAGGGGCTACTAGTATGTACGGACCCACTGAGGTTTCAGTCGCAGGTTCGAATCTCCATTCTCCCACCCATGGGCCCCCTCTTATGCCATGCAGCTCCCAGGGCAGTCCCTCTCGACTCCCATACCCCACGCCATCCAACGGTCCATAACAAGCTAGCAACACACCTAATTAGTCGGCTAAGCCGCACCAATATTTGGCCTTGTGGTGCTGTTTTACTGGCATGTGCTCGCATGAACCGGTCCTTAGATATACGGCAAGTAAACCACCATCTCATTCAGCAACATCCACAAACCAAGATTTCCTATATCACCCCGATTCCATGCTCATCAACATCATCAAGTTCTCATCATCTTTAATATCATGAGTGCAGTAGCTAACAAGTTTTTATTTCAGCTTCCCGTATCCCATAAGTTAAGCGAAGCAAAAAGGAAAAACGACCATACCCGACTCATCAACTTTCCCGGTGACAAGGATGGTTAATCAAAACTAGTAAACCCATATAAAAGGGTTTCCCATCAAATTGACCCAAGCATACACGTTTTCGCAAATAGAACAGTTACAAAATATGGGATCAATATGGTCAAGGGGAACTTGTGTGACACCCTCAATTTCGATTTCTGCATGCATTCATATTTCATATAAAGAAAACATTTTAAAATAAGTGGAAACAGAAAATAAGAATCAAAAGGATAGCCAAAAAGAGCAAATTCCAGTTCCCCGAGGAGCGCCGTAGACACTTCCCGCGGTCCGCAGGCCATGTGGCATCTTCGGAGGTCATCCCTGCAAAAGGGGGAGAGGTCCGCCGCTAACTGGCTACGTGGCAGGCTCGGAGCTTGCCTTTGTGAAAGGGGCGAGGTCCGACCCCGTGAGACACGTGTTCCCCCCGGAGCTAGCCTCTGCGGAGGAGCAAGGTCAGCCCGCAGGACACATGTCGCCTTCGGAGCTAGTCACTGCGGAAGAGAGAGGACCAGCCGCACGGGACACGTGTTGCTCTTGGAGCACACCTCTGAGACGTCCGGCCCCGCTAGACACGTGTCACTCTCAGAGCTTACCTCCGGGAGGTTCGGTCCTACTGGACATGTGTCATCTTCTGAACTCACTTCCGAGAGGTCCGACACTACTGGACACGTGTCACCTTCGGAGCTCACCTCCGGGAGGACCGACACTGTTGGACACGTGTTGACCTTGGAGCTCACCTCCAGGAGGTCCGGTCCTACTGGACATGTGTCATCTTCGGAACTCACTTCCGAGAGGTCCGACACTACCGGACACGTGTCACCTCCGGAGTTCACCTCCGGGAGGTCCGACACTGTTGGACACGTGTTGACCTCAGAGCTCACCTACGGGAGGTCCGACACTGTTGGACACGTGTCGACCTCGGAGCTCGTCTCTGAGGAGAAAGGAAGATTCGGCGCTGCTTGACACGTGGCACTATCGGAGCTCACCTCCGAAGAGAGGGGAGGCCCGGCACTGACACGTGGCATACGTGGAGCTCGTCTCTGGAGAGAGGGGAGGTCCCGACCCAGCAGACACATGGCGCACGCGGAGCTCGCCTCTGAGGGAGAGGAAGGTCCCGCCCGCCAGGACACGTGGCACACACGGAGCTCGCCTCCGAGGAGAGGGGAGGTCCCGTCGGCCTGACACGCGGCGCAACCGGAGCTCGCCTCTGAGGAAAAGGGAGGCCCGGTCTCTGCTGGACACGTGGAGCCTTCGGAGCTCATCACCGCAGAGGTGACGAGATCTGAAGCGGTTTTTCTTCTGTACGCATGGGCATACCCGATACGGGAGGAAACCGACACGATTTCCATGAGGTTACCGCACCAAATCGATTGGAGATAAGTTGTTAAGATTCAAAAAAATGATTTGAATAGGACTCTTATTTGAAATCCAATAAGATTAGTACTCTTCTTTCCCTAATTATAAATAGAACCAGAAACAACCCCTTGGTCGTAACATCTTCTCAAGCCGACAACTTAGAGCCCTAGCCCCCAGCTCACCGAGTTAACCCTTCGCCGGAGTTTGACCACCGGAGAGACCGCCGGCGAGCCGGACCACGATCGCCATCTCCGGAGGAGAGTAGACGGTCTGTTTTGCTGGAAGGAAGGCCCCAAAGTATGTAAGGTAGGTCTCCATTACCACCTTACGACGTCATCGCGATTTTCTTTGCATCTGTTCTCTTCGATGCTTTCGAACACAAGTTTTTCCGTGTGGACAGATCACGTGTTGATCGGTTTGATCTAGATCTTGTGACGAGATCATCTCCACGTCCACATTTGATCCTTACACCTCTGTTCATTGTAAATCCCATGCAATCCCATGCAAGAACACGTACAAACTGATCTAATAAAAACAGCACCATATGATTAGCATGAATATGCACCATTGCATCTTGAGTAAAGTTTGTGCATGATGATTGATCTCTATAAATCTTGTATATGCGTGATCGTGAGTAGAAGGACAAGCTCAGGGAGCTACCTACGAAGGACTACAGCACCAGAACATCGAGACACAAGAGCATTAAGAGCCACAGGAACAAGGCAAGTGCCCCTTGACCATATTGATCCCATGATTTTGAAACTGTTTTGTTTGCGAAAAGGTGCGTGTGCTTGAGTCAACTTGATGGGAAACCCTTTCATAGGAGTTTACTAGTTTTGTTAACCACCCTTGTTGCTGGGACAGTTGATGAGTCGGGTATGGTCGTTTTTGCTTCTTGCTTCGCTAATCTACGGGATATGGGAAGCGATAGAATGTGTCTAGCTAACTGCATTCGTATGAATAATGGTAATGAGAAACTGATCTTGATAATGGACATGAATCAGAGGGAGATCTAGGCAAGCGTGGTTTGCGGATGAGGTAGAATAAGATGGTGGTTTACTTGCCGTAGATCTAAGGACCGGTTCATGCGAGCCATGCCAGGAATACAGTGCCATCACAAGGCCAAATATTGGTGCGGCTTAGCTGACTAATTAGGTAAGTTGCTAGATTGTTATGGACCGTGGAAGGCGCGGGAAATGGGAGTCGAGTGAGGACTGCCCTGCGAACTGCATGGCACAAGAGGGGGCCCGTAGGTGGGAGAATCGGAGATTCTAGCCTGCTGGTGAAACCTTAGTGAGTCCATACATCTAGTAGCCCCTTTGTAAAGGCTGTTTTGTGATCTCTTGGCCATACACCAACGGTTGTGTACTGGTATAATGGAGGTTCTGCAGTCGCCAACAGGTGACGAAATCACAAGCTTGTGGGTAAAGTGGTGCCACATCTGCAGAGTGTAATACTATCATGATAGCCGAGCTTATGGTCACAAGCGCCTGGACAACCCACACGATTAGATGGGATGGTTATTGGGATGGTATTTGGTTTGATTATTGGTTTGGTGATGGTTTGGTCTTTGGATTTGGTTTTCGGGACTGTTGAGTCCGGGCAATGAGATTGGTTGCATGACTGTTGAGTCATGGCAATGAGATTTGATCTCGGTTATGAGATGGAATTGAATATGAGATGAGATGGTAGTGAATACGAGATGGTATTCATGAGCATGTGAAAAGTTGAGAAAGATAAATGTTCGTATGAGATATAAAAAGTGGTGAATCATGATGGAGGTATTTTGATGTTTAAATACATGTTGGGATTACATTCACTTAAAGCTAGTTGCTGTTTTTATCATGATTGGTGAAATAAACTTTGCTTTTATGCAATAAACCTTTTTATACCTACCTTGTTGTAAGCTACATGTCATACTTTCCGCACTTGCTGAGTACGTTATGTACTCACCCTTGCATTATCATACATCATCAGCAACAGGAGAGGAGTACTATGAAGACCACGTTGAGTATTAGACGTGTAATCTATCCTCAACCTTGCCTGTGGAGCAGAGATGGAGCCGATGCTGCTACTTAGTTTGCTTCCGCTATAGTTTAGAGGACTTCCGCTGCTAAGATAAGACTTCTGCTGCAATAAAGATTTATGTAATAAAGTACTTGAATCTATTCATTCGTGGTTATATATATTCTGAATTCAGTTTGTGGATTATATGTGTATGTGTGATGAACATCTTGGGCACACATATGCATCAGTCTCGGTTCTGAGAGGTTTTTCTTCTCGGGGTAGGGGCGTCACAAATTGGTATCAGAGCCACGGTTGATCGTAGGTCACACGCCTAGATAGGTCACATATTGGTATCACCCCAAACCAAATGGGACCCCCATTGAGTAAGCCTTGAATAGGAGTTGTGTGCTAAACTTTTGTGATGATTGTTGTGCTTGAGTGCTTAGTGTGAGTTGTGGGACGTTTCAGCGTTGTCCATATCCATACATAGTAGAGAGATATGAGATGCTTCGGCACTTGTTCACATCCTCATATAGGATGATATATAGTCCATTCACCTTGATGCATATAGTTGGAGGGATTCATCTAAACTTCTAGCCTCTATTCTATCCAACTCTCTCTCACAGATGGTGAGAGAAAACGCCAGACGACAAATGAGGAACGTCCGTGGCAACCAAGAGGATGACCACGTCGAAGTTCCTGATAATCTCAACCCCGAGGCTGGTGGAAACAACCTTGAAAGGTTGATGGCTATGCAGAACCAGCTCATGCAAACCATGATCCAAACTTTGGGTCAGCTGCAAGCCAACAACAACAACAACCCCGTTGCTGCACCACCGCCACCACCACCACCACCGGCTCACAACCGACTGGGAGAGTTCATGAGGACTCGACCCCCTACCTTTGCACAAGCTAATGATCCCATGGGGGCCAATGATTGGTTAAAGTCCATGGAGAAGAAGCTTGTCATAGTTCAGTGCAATGATCGGGAGATAGTTCTCTTTGCATCGCACCAACTTATGGTAGCAGCCGCTGACTGGTGGGACGCTCTATGCAACGCTCATGTCAACCAGGAGGCTATTATTTGGACTGAGTTCAAGGAGAGTTTTCGCTCTCATTACGTCCCTACTAGAGTAATGATGCTTAATAAACAAGAGTTTGAAAGTCTCCGCCAAGGCAAAAAAAAACGTGAATGAGTACCTCAACAAGTTCACGCAGCTTTCAAGGTATGCCCCTGAAGATGTCAACTCGGACCAACGGAAGCAGTACTTGTTCATGAGAGGGTTGATCAATGAGATCCAAGTTCAGCTTCTCAACAATGACTATGCAACCTTCCAGAAGCTAGTTGACAAAGCCATAGTGGTTGAAAGCAAGATCCGAGAGATCGAGCAAGAGGTAAAAGAAAGATGCCATATCAGCCACAAGGGAGCAATGTACGCCCCCAGTACATGCCCCCAGCTGCACCACAGTATGGCTCGTCCACTCCTACTTTTCGCCCTAGTCAACCACCACAGCAACGTCCTTCCATGCAAGCACCTCGTGTGCCTTTGCCTCCTGCGCCCTGACCCAATATGGGCTACCCTGTTCAAAGCCCCCGCCCCAATGTCCCTGCTGTCTTGGGAAACAAGGCATGCTACACATGCGGAGAAACAGGACACTTTGCAAGTCAGTGCCCAAGGAAATGTCCTGGACAGACAAGCAACGTGCCCAAGCAGAACCCACGGCCAAACGGAGGAGCCAATCAAGGAAACCGTGGACAGCAGAACTACGCTCGCGGCAACGTGAACCATGTCTCTGCTGAGGAAGCGCAACTGGCTGAGGACGTCGTGATTGGTATGTTCCTTGCCAACTCCAACCCAGCCACCATTTTAATTGATTCCGGAGCATCGCATTCATTCATATCGTCCAAATATGTTGGCAAGTATAATCTACTCATATCACACTTGAAATATACTATGTTGGTTAACTCTCCCGGTGGAGAGATGAGGACTAATATAGTATGTCCAAAAGTGAACCTTAAAATAAGGGGGGTAGACTTACTTGCCAACCTCATTGTCTTGGATTCCCAAGGGCTTGACATAATACTCAGAATGGATTGGTTAAGCAAGCACAACGTAGTGATCCAATGTGCTAAGAGGAGCGTGCAGTTGACAAACGAGCACGGAACCCGTATCGAGTTCGAGTCAGCCCAGCCAACAACCAAGAAGGCAACATTGAACCACGTCGAAGGAGCAACAATGAAAAGCATTCCGGTGATTCAAGAATTCTCGGACGTGTTCCCGGAAGAACTTCCAGGTATGCCACCTGACCGGGACATTGAGTTTTCCATTGACTTGGTACCCGGAACTGCACCTATAGCAAAGAGACCCTATAGTATGCCCATCAATGAACTAGTGGAGCTCAAGAAGCAAATTCAGGAGCAGC
This sequence comes from Neostapfia colusana, assembly GCA_030760725.1. Lineage (NCBI taxonomy): Eukaryota > Viridiplantae > Streptophyta > Magnoliopsida > Poales > Poaceae > Neostapfia > Neostapfia colusana. The sequence goes on along the minus strand of JASWHV010000009.1, from coordinate 30,875,594 downwards.
TAGAAAAGGGATTTATACGATTGAGTTCGTCACCGTGGGGAGCCCTCGTGTTCTTCGTAGACAAGAAGGATGGGACCCAAAGGATGTGTGTGGATTATAAGTCTCTCAACGAGGTAACGATCAAGAACAAATACCCTCTGCCCCGTATAGAGGACCCGTTTGACCAAATTAAGGGAGCCCGAGTCTTCTCCAAGATTGATCTTCGGTCGGGATACTTCCAGCTGAAGATTAAGCACTCTGACATACCCAAGACTGCATTTTAAACACGGCATGGTTCGTATGAATATACCGTTATGTCTTTTGGGTTAACGAATGCACCCGCATATTTCATGTACCTCATGAACAAGGTCTTCATGGAGTACATGGACAAGTTCGTCGTGGTTTTCATCGATGATATCATGGTGTATTCAAAAAGTGAGGAAGAACATGAGGAACACTTGAGATTGACATTACAGAAGCTGCGAGAGCATCAATTGTATGCCAAGCTCAGCAAATGTCAATTTTGGCTAAAAGAGATATCGTTCCTAGGACACATCATCTCCGAGGAAGGAGTATCGGTTGATCCCGGAAAAGTGGGAAATGTTCTGAAGTGGAACCAACCGCAGAATGTGAGGGATATTCGGAGTTTCCTTGGGATGGCTGGATACTACCGACGGTTTATCAAGGACTTCTCCAAGATAGCAAAACCTATGATGGAATTGCTAATGAAAGGAAAAGCCTTCCAAGGGACACCAGTGTGCCAAGAAAGCTTCGAGGAGTTCAAGAAAAGGCTAACCACAGCACCGGTTCTAGTATTACCGGACGTAAGCAAGAGCTTTGACATATATTGTGACGCATCCAGACAAGGGCTTGGATGTGTGCTCATGCAAGAAGGACAAGTGGTAGCCTATGCATAGAGACAACTAAAGAAACATGAGCTAAACTACCCCACACATGACTTGGAACTTGCAGCCGTGGTGCATGCATTGAAGATTTGGAGACATTATATCCTTGGCCACCGATGTGAGATCTATACGGATCATAAAAGCCTCAAGTACATATTCACCCAAACGGATTTGAATTTGAGGCAACGTCAATGGTTGGAACTCATCAAGGATTATGATGTTGGAATCAAATATCACCCCAGAAAGGCCAATGTAGTAACTGATGCATTGAGCCGAAAGGGAGCATGTCACCAACTCACGGTTTGGGAGCTACCACCTGAACTATGCAAGGAGTTCGAACGGTTAGATCTTGGGTTCTTGAACGAATGGAAGTAATGGAACTCCACTCTTTTCTGGAACAAGAAATAAGAAATGGCCAAGCAACGGATGAGGAAATCAAGGAGATCAAGGGAAGAGTCCGACAAGGCATAGAAAAGGACTTCAAGGAAGACGAGAAGGGTACGCTTTGGCTAGGAAAAAGGATTTGTGTGCCTAACGTGAAACACATCCATGGCACAATATTAAAGGAGGCACATGAATCACCTTATTCCATACATCCTGGCAGTACAAAGATGTACAAGGACCTAAAGACTTGTTATTGGTGGGATGGTATGAAAAGGGACATAGCAGAGTATGTTGCCTTATGCGACACATGCCAACGGGTGAAGGCCGAACATCAAAGACCCGCTGGACTGTTGCAACCCTTAAAGGTACCCGAGTGGAAGTGGGAAGACATCAGTATGGATTTCATCATCGGATTGCCACGTACTCGGTTGGGTTACGACTCCATCTGTGTTATCGTGGAACGATTGACGAAAACAGCCCATTTTCTTCCTGTTAATACCGCGTACAACGGTGCACAACTAGCTGAGCTGTACATGGAGCAAATCGTGTGCCGTCATGGAGTCCCAAAGAGGATAGTCTCAGATCGGGGTTCTCAGTTTACCTCTAGGTTCTGGAAGAAGCTGCAGGAGGCTATGGGTACACGACTAGATTTTAGCTCTGCTTATCACCCGCAAACCGATGGGCAAACCGAGAGGACAAACCAAATTTTGGAGGACATGTTGAGAGTTTGCGCCTTGAAACATGGGTGTAGTTGGGATAGGAGCTTGCCGTATGCCGAATTCTCATATAACAACAGCTATCAAGCTAGATTGAAGATGTCACCTTTCGAAGCATTATATGGTAGACGGTGTAGAACACCGTTGTTCTGGAACGCGACCGGAGAAAACCAAGTGTTTGGACCCGAAGTGCTACAAGAAGCTGAGAAGCAAGTCCAAACAATATGGGAGAACTTGAAGGCTGCTCAGTCACGACAGAAAGGCTATGCGGACAATACGCGAAGGAAGTTGACTTTCGAAGTAGGAGACTTCGTATACCTTAAGGTATTGCCTATCCGAGGCCAGCGACATTTCAACGTCAAAGGCAAGTTAGCACCTCGATACATCGGGCTATTTAAGATTTTGGACAAGCGAGGAGAAGTAGCCTATCAACTAGAGCTCCCAACGCACCTCTCCGACGTGCATGACGTGTTTCATGTATCCCAGCTCAAGAAGTGCTTGAGAGTACCAGAAGAACAAGTACCGATGGATGAATTTGAACTTCAAGAGGATCTGACCTATGTAGAGCACCCTGTCCGAATTTTGGACGTGAAGGAAAGGGTCACGAGGAACAAAGTGATCCGTTGGTGCAAGGTACAATGGAGCCATCACACAGAAGCTGAAGCCACATGGGAGCGTGAAGAAGACCTCAAGCAGAATTCCCTCATCTATTCTCCTCTAGCAAATCTCGAGGGCGAGATTCAATTTAAGGGGGGTAATTTGTGACACCCTCAATTTCGATTTCTGCATGCATTCATATTTTATATAAATAAAACATTTCAAAAGAAGTGGAAACTGAAAAAAAAGAATCAAAAGGATAGCCAAAAAGAGCAAATTCTTGTTCCTGAGGAGCGCAGTAGACACTTCCCGCTGCCCGCAGGCCACGTGGCGCCTTCGGAGCTCATCCCCACAAAAGGGGGAGAGGTCCACCGCTAACTGGCTACGTGGCAGGCTCAGAGCTTGCCTCTGTGAAAGGGGCGAGGTCCGACCCCGTGGGACACGTGTTGCCCCCGGAGCTAGCCTCTGCGGAGGAGCAAGGTCAGCCTGGACACGTGTCGCTCTCGGAGCACACCTCTGAGAGGTCCGACCCCGCTAGACATGTGTCACTCTTGAAGCTTAACTCCGGGAGGTCCGGTCCTACTGGACATGTGTCATCTTCGGAACTCACTTCCGAGAGGTCCGACACTACCGGACATGTGTCACCTCCGGAGGTCACCTCCGGGAGGACCGACACTGTTGGACACGTGTCGACCTCGTAGCTCACCTCCGGGAGGTCCGGTCCTACTGGACACGTGTCTTCTTCGGAACTAACTTCCGAGAGGTCCGACACTACTAGGCACGTGTCACCTCCGGAGCTCACCTCCGGGAGGTCCGACACTGTTGGACACGTGTTAACCTTGGAGCTCACCTCCGAGAGATCCGACACTGTTGGACACGTGTCGACCTCGGAGCTCACCTCCGGGAGGTCCGGTCCTACTGGACACGTGTCATCTTCGGAACTAACTTCCGAGAGGTCCGACACTACCGGGCACGTGTCACCTCCGGAGCTCACCTCCGGGAGGTCCAACACTGTTGGACACGTGTTGACCTCGGAGCTCACCTCCGGGAGGTCCGACACTGTTGGACACGTGTTGACCTCGGAGCTCACCTCCGGGAGGTCCGACACTGTTGGACACGTGTCGACCTCGGAGCTCATCTCTAAGGAGAAAGGAAGATTTGGCGCTGTTTGACACGTGGCACTATCAGAGCTCACCTACGAAGAGAGGGGAGGTCAGGCACTGACATGTGGCGTACGTGGAGCTCGTCTCTGGAGAGAGAGGAGGTCCTGACCCATCAGACACATGGCGCACACGGAGCTCACCTCCGAGGGAAAGGAAGGTCCCGCCCGCCAGGACACGTGGCACACGCAGAGCTCGCCTCCAAGGAGAGGGGAGGTCCCGCCCGCCGGACACGCGGCACAACCGGAGCTTGCCTCTGCAGAAAAGGGAGGCCCGGCTTCTACTGGACACGTGGAGCCTCCGAAGCTCATCACCGCGGAGGTGACGAGATCTGAAGCGGTTTTTCTTCTGTACATGTGGGCATACCTGATATGTGAGGAAACCGACACGATTTCCACGAGGTTACCGCACCAAATCGATTGGAGATAAGTTGTTAAGATTCAAAAAAATGATTTGAATAGGACTCTTATTTGAAATCCAATCAGATTAGGACTCTTCTTTTCCCGATTATAAATAGAACCCGAAACAACCCCTTGGTCGTAACATCTTCTCAAGCCGACAACTTAGAGGCCTAGTCCCCAGCTCGCCGAGTTAACCCTTCGCCGGAGTTTGACCACCGGAGAGACCGCTGACGAGCCGGACCATGATCACCATCGCCGGAGGAGAGCCGCCGATCTGTTTTGCTAGAAGGAAGGCCCCGAAGGAAGTAAGGTAGGTCTCCATTACCACCTTACGACGTCATCGTGATTTTCTTTGCATCTGTTCTCTTCGATCCTTTCGAACAGAAGTTTTTCCGTGTTGACAGATCATGTGTTCATCAGTTTGATCTAGATCTTGTTACGATATCATCACCACGTCCACATTTGATCCTTACACCTCTGTTCATCGTAAAACCTATGCAATCCCATGCAAGAACATGTACAAACTGATCTAATAAAAATAGCACCATAGGATTAGCATGCATATGCACAATTGCATCTTGAGTAAAGTTTGTGCATGATGATTGATCTCTGTAAATCTTGTATATGCGTGATCATGAGTAGAAAGACAAGCTCAGGGAGCTACCTACGAAAGACTACAGCACCTGAACATCGAGACACAAGAGCAACAAGAGCCACAGGAACAAGGCAAGTGCCCCTTGACCATATTGATCCCATGTTTTTGAAACTGTTTTGTTTGCGAAAAGGTGTGTGTGCTTGAGTCAACTTGATGGGAAACCATTTCATAGGAGTTTACTAGTTTTGTTAACCACCCTTGTCACCGGGACAGTTGATGAGTCGGGTATGGTCGTTTTTGCTTCTTGCTTCGCTAATCTACGGGATATGGGAAGCGATAGAATGTGTCTAGCTAACTGCACTCGTATGAATAATGGTAATGAGAAACTGATGTTGATAATGGACATGAACCGGAGGGAGATCTAGGCAATCTTTGTTTGTGGATGAGGTAGAATGAGATGGTGGTTTACTTGCCGTAGATCTAAGGACCGGTTCATGCGAGCCATGCCAGGAATACAGTGCCACCACAAGGCCAAATATGGGTGGAAGGCGCGGGGAATGTGAGTCGAGTGAGGACTGCCCTGGGAACTGCATGGCACAAGAGGGGGCCCGTAGGTGGGAGAATTGGAGATTCTAGCCTGCTGGTGAAACCTTAGTGAGTCCATACATCTAGTAGCCCCTTTGTAAAGGCTATTTTGTGATCTCTTGGCCATACAACGACGGTTGTGTACTGGTATAATGGAGGTTCTGCAGTCGCCGATGGGTGACGAAATCACAAACTTGTGGGTAAAGTGGTGCCACCTCTGCAGAGTGTAAAACTATCATGATAGCGAGGTTACATTAACAAGTGCCTGGACAACCCACATGATTAGATGGGATGGTATTTGATTTGGTTATTTGTTTGGTGATGGTTTGGTCTTTGGATTTGATTTTCGGGACTATTGAGTTCGGGTAATGAGATTGGTTGCATGAATGTTGAGTCATGGCAATGAGATTTGATCTCGGTTATGAGATGGAATTGAATATGATATGAGATGGTAGTGAATACGAGATGGTATTCATGAGCATGTGAAAAGTTGAGAAAGATAAATGTTCGGATGAGATATGAAAAGTGGTGAATCATGATGGAGGTAAGTTGATGTTTAAATACATGTTGGGATTACATTCACTTAAAGCTAGTTATCTTTTTTATCATGATTGGTGAAATGAACTTTGCTTTTATGCAATGAACCTTTTTATACCTACCTTGTTGTAAGCTACATGTCATACTTTCTGCACTTGCTGAGTACGTCATGTACTCATCCTTGCATTATCATACATCATCAGCAACAGGAGAGGAGTACTATGAAGACCATGTGGAGTATTAGGCATGTAATCTACGCTCAACCTTGCCTGTGGAGTAGAGATGGAGCCGCTGCCGCTGCTTAGTTTGCTTCCGCTATAGTTTAGAAGACTTCCCCTGCTAGAATAAGACTTCCGCTGCTAAGATAAGACTTCCGCTGCAATAAAGATTTACGTAATAAAGTACTTGAATCTATTCATTCGTGGTTATATATATTCTGAATTCAGTTTGTGGATTATATGTGTATGTGTGATGAACATACTGGGCACACATATGCATCAGTCTTGGTTCCGAGAGGTTTTCCTTCTCGGGGTAGGGGCGTCACAACTTGCCTTGCTCCCATGGCTCGTGTTGCACAAGCGTCCCGAAGTATTGGTGCTGTAGTTCCTCGTAGATGGCCTCCTGAGCTTGTCCTTCTACTCACGACCATGCACATACGAAGTCTACAGCAATCAATTATCATGCACAAACTTTACTCAAGATGCAATGAGGTAGAAGAATGCAAATCCTATAGTGCAGTTTTATAAAACCAGTTTGTACGTGTTCTTGCATATTTTAATGGGCTTCCATGGGGTTTTATGATGATCAAGGTTGCTGGGATCAAGTGTGGACGTGGTGATGATCTTGACACAAGATATAGATCAATTCCACCGTCAAAAAACAACCAAAACATGGTCTGTCCACAGCCAAAAGTTTCTGCTCGAAGGGGGCGAAGAAAACGGGTGCATAGAAACAGCGGCAATGTCATAAGAGGGGTGATGAAGACCTACCTCACTTCTTCCCTGCGGCAGGGCCTCCCTCCTAGCAATGGCAGCAGCAGAGGATTTTTCCGTGGATATTTATGGCTAGGGCAGAACGTCGGGCTTCTTCTCCGGCGACAGCGAGGCGTGTCGGGGCTCGACGGCGGCCAAAATCCGACAAGGGGGAGCTCGGTGACTTGGCAGCAAGGGGGGGGAGAACTCGGCGACTTGGAGGGGGGCGCAACTTGCAGCAAGGGGGGCGGCAGTTAAAACATGCATACACCACACACAATCATCAGGTTTGGCTGCACACTGAACCCAGTCCCAATACAGTTTCATACACCCGTCCGTCATCACTCGCACGGGTGTTCTTAAGCCAAACACGCCTTGAGCTACATGTTCACGTTAATAACCACGTGACGGGGTCTCCCATACTTGCCCGTAGTCGCCAGGGAAGGGCGTTGCTGGAATACCCCAAACGATATGAAGAGTCATAGAGGACACTAAATCTGGCCGGGTTACCTTCCACCCATGAGGCTCCACCCTTAAACTTGTGCGCACTGGTGGACAGTGCATACATGCACCCCCAAGACATAGAACGTCTCGAGATGCATGATTTTCTGACATAGCACATAAGTTAGGTTGCCACCTTCATATTAGGCTAATATAGTAGTCCTTATGTGGGCCTAGTACCGTTTCCTCACCCTATCATAAGTTTTTGTTGTAATATGATCCTTATCTCGTGCGCTATTCCCAATGCAGCTCTGATACCACGCTGACAGGGCCCGACCCGTTCACGGGGCCATGCCGCTCACCCGGGAATCACATTGGGTGGTGCCGTAATATGCGGCACCCAACAGCACACATATAAGGAAAATGTATCACATAAATCAAAAGCAGAAGCTTACAATGTTCTTTGTAAATAATTTACATCAAATAACTACAACGGCAGACTATAATGATCACACGTTGAATAACTACTAAGCACTCGAGAAGATATCCAGCCCGGGTCTCTTCTCGCTAGCAACACGAAGACAACTGCAGCAGCTGGTTCTCCATGTGTTAAACCACTCGGAAGTCTCCGAGTCTCACTGGACAACCTCCTCATAGCAGCGATGTTAACCTGAAAAACCACTCATATAGAAAGCGTGAGCACATAGTCTCAGCAAGACTGATCAGTCTCCTCTAAACAAGAAACTCTACATGCACGACAGATTGAAAAAGGTTGCTGAATTTGCATAACGGACACGCCAACAGATGATCCTTAACTTTCAGATTTTAAGCCCCATTTTAAAGACCTTGATCCAAACAGCATCGCAACTCCACAATTAAACAAGAAACGCTTTGTTGCGATGCTTCTTGCACAAAGTGAAGTAAAGTTTAATTAGCACTATCTCTAATTCAAGCATGGTTACAATACAAGTTAAATCACAAGCCTTATCAAATTCAAAGGAATTTACTTCAGTTCTTACAACGTCAAGACGCAGTGGGCAAGTATGCTCATATGACCGCGAGCGACGGTGATTCGAATCAGTACACGCCCGGACTACACGACACGTACACCCATACTCCGAGTTGCCGGCAGCAACCTCGACTGATGTTGTACGCATCCACCTTTCCCATGTTCTTCCACAAAGGACGCAGTCCAATCGCCCCGAATAGCAAGCTCCCTCAAGGTACATACCCGCAGTGTTATGTTCTTGAGCGAGTTACCTCCTGCTGTACTGATGCCAAAAGCCTAAGCCGATTAGAAAAGTTCCAATGTGGATCTCACGAGGTACATCGGTTTCCTGGGTCCCATATAGCCTGTATGCGCCCGGTACACAATTGAAACTTGTCCAACAGGGTCAAGTACGGGCGGGCCTTAATTGACACAGGCAGGGCTATGCACACACGGTCCGCAGCCTGCTGCATCTCAATCTCCCTGTCTGGTCTCCATTTCTTACTTGTGGACTTTCCTCATTGATTCTATTCATGACCCGCTCCGATGAAACCAAGTCCTAGACTCGCGAGTAGATTCCAACTACTTGACTTCTACCGGTCCTTCCAAAGTACAGTTGGTGTAGCCTAAATCCACTCGAGGAGGTGCTACACTACCCTAATGCAATCAATAATTCAAAGCTATGATCTCTAGAAATGAAAAGACTTTATAAAATTGCTTGAGTGCAAACCGGGGCTTGCCTATTTTTCTGGTGACTAAGAATGTATATAATTTTCAGTTAGTGATGATCACTTGCTTTGCTCCCTCTTTGATCTCCACTTCCATTACTTCACAATCTTCACGTCGATGCTACACGTTATGAATATGCACAAGTATTTAATTGTAAATCTTTCTCTAACACGGTCTAATGACAAGTTAGAAACTGGAACTCTGTTTATGAATTTAATATGACTCTGGTTCGAGTGGTTGGATTTTTGTTTAGCAAAGTGATCAAGTGCTAAGTGCTTTTCATAATTGGAATGACTTCACCTAAGCAAAGTGTATTGAGAAGTACTGATCCAGAGATCAACATTAGCTGAAAATTTTCATGTGAGTTCCTTGTCACAAGAAAGTGTTCTGGACCAAAAACTAGCACTTTTCATTGTGTGGTTTATTCATAACAATTCCCTAAGAAATTAAGCAAAAAGGAATTAATTCTAAAGTAACTCACATGTTCATGTCAAACTTAGTGAACTACAATTTCAATTATAGTTCATAGAGCCTGCATGAATTTTCGAAGGATTTTTGGAGTTAAGAATTGCCAGAACTGAATTTTCAAGTTTTGGGAATTCTCCGAAAAAGTTTCTGTATTCATTTGAATACAGCAAATTGAAATCTGAATTCTCCAAATCAAATCAACTGTAAATTAATTAGTTGAAAATTTTACAGAGGTCAATAACATCCTAATGAATATTCTGGCAAAATTTGAGAATCTTTGGATGAACCAAACTCCCTCTAAAATTCATTTACTAAAATGATTCAAGGAATTTTCCTGAATTTATTATTGGCTTTCATACAAATTGGGTTGCATATTTGGATAGAGTTTATCAATCTGAATCTAACCCAATTTGAACCATAAATTTTGGAGTTCCCTAGCAGAAGATATGGCCTTCTAAAGTTTGGAGGAAATCTGTAATTTGAATTAAATCGGGAAAAGTTCAAATTCTGACTATGGGTCCAGGGGCTACGTGTCACTTCCTGAGACAAAGACACACGGGGCCACAGGATCATCGCCGCTCAGCCACAGACTAATCCGAGGCTCCAGAGGATCCCAACTCTAATTCCCCTCTCACTAACAGCGGGCACAGCCCCTTCGTCTTCAACCTTTGGCTCCTCCCGCGCGCCCGCGCCGCCCGAGCTCGCCGGAGCCCCTCGGAAACCGCCTCTCCGGCCATCTCCCAAGCTCCTGCTCGCTGCCAGCCCCTAACCCGTCACGCTGAGCACGTTGGAAGGATTCCCCCCGGCCGGCAGCGACAGTGCGGCGGTTCCGTGAAGCTTTGGCAGCGTCTACCCGACGCTCTAAACCCTCAAACCTTCGGTTTCCAAGCCCTAGAGCAATCAAACAGCTCGGGAAAGTCCCTAACTTGGGTTGCACCATGAATCCAACAACTTCTGCCATTGGTGCCGTTGGAAAATTCGAAATAGTCCGGCTACGGACGTTTTCACACTAGGGTTGCGAAGTAAAATTGTTCGCCATCGAGTCTAGCTCATGTGAGTGCAATTTTGTGGGCTATAAGCAAGAATTGATCGGGAATTTTGAAGTGTCTTACCCGCGGGTCGCTTTGCACCGATCGGGACAAAAACTGAAATTCCGCCGGCGACGATCCACGGTTGGACTTGTGCTTCGGAGGTGAGCAGCGTGGAGGTCGTGCGCGCCCAAGGGTGTTCTTGCTTGGCCGTGAGAGGCTCCGGTTGAGGCTGTCCGTGAGAGCGCCTGTAAGGGCCTCAGTTTTTGACACATGCTTGAAGTGTTCATCACCACACACACACACACACCTCATTTGAAGCAAGTTGATGAACACATTTGAAGAGCAAGTAACCACCATCAACATGCTCATTGGAGAACAAACTCACATATTGCAAAAGTGGTATTTCCCACATGTGATATACAGGGGCTGAGCATATTAAAACTCCTACACAGTGCTAGGAATGTCCATGCCAAGTTTCACCCAAATTCAAAACCATTTTGAGGTCATTTTGGGAATAGTTAGAAAGAGGGTAGTTTGAACTCAATTTCAAATTCAAACTGATTTTATCCCATGAATTCAAAAGTGGGAGACATATTCTTGCTCAGCACATTTTTGTGAGCTCACACACCAATTTACACTCCATTTGGAGTTGATCTTGACATGAGCTAAGTGAGGCAAATTCAAACTTTATTTGAATTTCAAACTGAACATGTGCTGAAATTTAGTCAAACCCAAACCAATTTGAATTCTACCCCATTCAAATGGCTCAGGGGCAGATAATTCAAATACTTGAGGTTAGTTTGGTCTCTACTGTTTAGAGCAGTAGAGCAAAGTTAATTTCAGAGGTTAAAACCCCGGGTGGGACCCACATGTCAGCCACTGAGGCAAAAGAAACCGACTGAGAGCTCAGCTCGGGTACTCGCACGCGCTGTAGCGACCGCCACGGCGAAGAAACGGCGAGGACAGCAGCTGCTTGCCGCCCTCGGCCGGTGAACCGCCTTGCAGGGCCCTTATCTATGCGCCCGAGCGATCGCAGAGGGTCTTTACCGCTGCCTCAACGCGTTTCCACCCAGAAAGCCGAAGCTCCTCGCCGCTCGGTTGAATTTTCGGTTCCTCATCGCCCGGCCGATCCAGTGATCCTCCCGGCGATCTGAGACCAGCACCTGGTGCGCCAAGTCATCTTCGACACCCTCGCGTCGGTTACAGACCCTGTGCAGTCTTCCCCGAGCTCCACCGCGGCGATCCTTCCTCTACCGGTTCAGCTCAAGCCGCTGCTGCGGGAACCATCCTTCCGGCCACCACAGCCCACCGATCACCGAGCTGTGAACAGCAAAGAGGTTCGCCTTTAGTCCCTCTTTCATTCCCGCAAGCTCCGGCGGCGTGACAAACACTGCTCAGGCCGGAATTTTGTGTTTTTGCGACGGTGTGCAAAAGTGGAGTTGGCACCGATCAGAGAAATTCGTAAGCCACACTGCATCACTCATACTCTCATGGAGAGGATCACTTCTAGTTGCCCGTACGAGTCCATAGGAGCAGGAACCACGAAGAACCATGGAGGGAAACCGCTGTTCTTCAAGTTTTAGTAGAAATCCCGATTTCCGGCCTAGGTCGCACGGTGACAGCCCAACACAGCACTTCCCGAGCCCCGTGGAGCTCATGTCGACCTTTCCTATGGTCCACTGATGCTCGACGACCCTTAGCTCAATCAGGTGAGGTGCTAGGGAGGACGGGCAACACGGCCGAAGTTCTCCCGAGGCTATGGCTCGTCGCCGACCATGTGCCGGCCATTTTCATGACGAGCTGAGCCCGGAATCGTGTTCCCCGAGTGAAAATAGGCAGGGGCGGCCGGAATCATGAAGCTTGAGCTCCACAGAGGCTGCAGGCGAGCTCTCCGGCGAGGTACCCCGGCGGCAGAGCGCGGGCGGCGGGAGGTAGACGAAGGGGGTGGACCCCAGTCATCAGCGGCAGATATTTTAAATCGGGATCAGGCTGCAGCTCAGATCTGGTGTGCTGGCGCACAAAAACCCCATAGACCCCGGTGTGCCGACGCCTCAGCGCGCAACACGTGTCCCCGTGGCCCACGGGCAGATTTAAACTTTTCCCCGATTTTCAGATTTCATTCAAACTTCAAATCCTCATAACTTTGGCTAGGAAGCTCCAAATCGAGTGAACCAAATTTTTTTGTATTCAGCTCTCTGTGTACTTTCCAGCAAATCAAGTTTCACTTCATGAAAATCCTTATTTCTCCAGAATTAATTCCTCAAATTTTAAACTGTTGTGGAATTTTAACTGGAGAATCCCTTGGAGGAAAATTCTGAAATTTTGCTGGGATGTTCACCAAAATATCCCTGAACTACCATAGAAATTTCAGGTCCATTTGAGCTCATTTGATCCACCTAATGGTGTGATTAGTGAAACTGTTCTAGAGAAAATAGAAAATGTTCAGAAACATTTCCAGAATTTTCTCTGAAATTGTTTAGCTCATATCTTTAGCTAGGAACCTTCAAATTAAGTGAAACCAACTCCATTAGAACCCTCTGAAAATCTAGTATTCAGAAAATCATAGCTTGTTTCATGAAAATCCTTAGGACACCCTAAAAGCCTTCAATTAAGGTCAAGTACATAATTAATTGTGGAGGGCTCAAATGATCTTTGCTGCAACTAAAACTTGACCAAGTCTCTATTTAGGTTGTACAGTCTTTGAGTCTGTCTAGTGAGACTTAGAAGGTTCACAAAGTTAAAACTAAACTCAAATGCATTTAATTAATACATGTACTTCTTATATCATGTAGTCGCTAAGGTCGAGTAGGAACCCGAAGTCCTAGACTTCGTTACTCCGGAGGAGCAGCTATCCTACGACCAAGAGCAGCAAGGCAAGCTCCGGTTTGCATTAACCTTCTTACAAATTTTTATTGTTTTGAGCACTTACTTGAGTATGATGATTCCTTGCATTAGAGTCTTGTTTGGAAACCCAATTGCATAGCCAAGAAAACTATGAGTTGGTGCTAGGATTGAAAACCCCGTTAGCTATTGCAAAGCTAAGTTAGGGTAGGATTCGGTACAAGTCGAGTAGTTGGAACTACTCGCGAGCATAGGCTAGAGGAACTCGACTCGGGTAGAGATAGCACATGATACACATGGCAAGAAAAATGAGACCGAGCGGAGAGTAAGGGCAGCAGGACTTTGGGGCCTGTGTGCTGTAGCTCCGCTTGTGTCAATTGAGGACCGAGCCGTGTGCAGGCCTGTTGAACAAGCTAGAACAGTACCGAAGACCTACCGGCTATATGGGAAACGGGAAACCGATGTAACTCCGGTAGCTGGGCGTTGAGGCATAGCTGGTCGTTCAGAGGGTAGGTTGAGAGCTCGAGGTGTAAATCGGCTGGCGGCACTGAGATGCGCGTGCAGAGACCTCTTGCTCGGGATGATTGGACCGGTTCAACATTTGGCTAACGGGTGAAAGGTAGTTGCGTACGGCGTCCGTGATGGTTGTTGTAGGCAACATCGAGTACGGGCATACGTGACGGGTTGTTCGGGTAACCCTGCAGGTGTAAATCGATTATAATCGCCGTCCCTTGCGGTCAGTGAGTACCACTTGTTCACTGTACTGTGACGTAGAAAGAACAGGCTAGATACATGTTAAAATGTTGCTGATTGAAAGATGGACCTTGATTGTTAATGATTTGTTGTAGTTTAGAGCTAACTAAATTTCTTTTCAACTTTGGGCAAAGTACATGGGAGAAATGCGTTTCTTGTTTGATTGCGGCTCTCTCATGTGCCTTAGCGTAAGGTTCTCCACAACCGGCTTCTGAAACTTGAAAGTAAGGCTCCACTAATTAGGCGAGTCCTTTGCAACTTGTGTTTACCTCATGTACCCATCACCCCTCATGTAGAAGTTCCATGTTTAGGAGAGACGGGTCAGTCTTGCTGAGCCTTCGTGCTCACTGCTTGTGTTTGAAGCTTTTGCAGGGTTCTATGAGGAAGGGACTCCCGAAGAGGAGGCAGAACCCCAGGAGGGGAATTCCGTCGAGTGGGAGTTGTGCACGCCGCCGTGTTAGTGTGCGTGTGTGCTAGCAAGGACACGTTCAAGGGCTGAACGTGAACTTGATGCATAGTCTACACCCGTGAGTGTAGACTGGACCTATTCTGATGTAAAAATATTCATAAACCACTTTATGTAATAAAAGTTTTGCTTCCGCTTTTTACCCTTGATGTGTGTTATTCAGTGCTGTGCAACGCAGCACCCCTCAGCGTGATCCTGGCTCGACAAGACCGTGGGGTCGTGTCAGCGTTGGTATCAGAGCTCGCTTGAGGTTTAACGCACTACAAAGGTCATCTTTTTCAAAAATCCAGTGAGGAACGAGTTAGTAGCCCATATAAGAATGTTATTAGTGTATAGAAAGTGGCATACTAACCTATTTTCTTATGTCGGAAAATCGTGCATCTCGGGACGTTTTATGTCTTGGGGGGTGCACGTAAGCGCTGTCCACCAGTGCGCACAAGCTGAAGGGTGGAGCCCTAAGGGTGGCAGGTAACCCGACCCGCTTTGGTATCCTCTACGACTCTTTATGTCGTTTGGGGTATTCGAGCAACGTCTGTCCCTGGCGTCCGTGGTGCAATTTGGGAGACCCCGTCACGTGGTCTGAAACGTGAACACGTAACTCAAGGCGTGTTTGGCTTGAGAACATCCGGGCGAGCGATGACGGCCGGGTGTACGAACTGTATGGATACCGGACTCAGTGTGCAGCCGAGTCTGACGATTGCTTGAGTTATTTGCAGGTAGTCTAATGACAAAACAGTAGAAGTGTAGCATCCGTGTGCGAGAGACGCTTAGTTCCACTGAATTAACGAAGCCGGCTAAGTCCGGTATATGGTTTTTCTTTGTGAGGATGTAGTACCGACATGATCTGGTGACGCATCAACGTCACACCCCATTAAATGAACAACTTCATTGTAAAACTTGAAAGTTTTAATCCAGAGCACTAAAACTTTGCTGTAACCTCTTCCCTTAATCAGGATATTCAAAGTTAACAAGTTTTCAACTTATAGGTTGCTAAGGACAGAGCACTCTGTTTTCAGCTGAATCAAAGCTGAAGTTAATCAGAGGATAGAGATTGAGTTCTTTCGAGGTTGGGGTCATATGATTCATTTCTGGAACGCTTTGGAAGAGCTTTACAACTTTTCTGTGGAGGTCCAGAGGTGTTTCATTCCTTAACCAATTGAAAATGCAGTAGAGTTGAAACTGTCCAGAAAACAGGGCAGAGCAAAGACTCTCTGTAAATTGAGAATAACTTCCTGCATAAAAATCCAAAAATAGAAAATGAGGTAGTTGTGGAAATCTTATGAAATGGGTTGCAACTTTGTAACAGAAAGTTTTGTCAGACTGAGAGTAGAATTAACTGGAATTCTTGGGTCAAACCAGTACCTAAAGCAGGGAGGTGCTGTCCAATTTTCTCCAGAAATTCTGTTAACTTTGGCATCTCATAACTTTTAAACCAGGACAGATATTAGGCCAAGCAAACACTTTATGGAAAGCTATTGAAGTTAGCTTTAACTTTGATGTTGAGCTCCAGAATTGGTTTTGCCTTTAGCATGGCCTAAATCAGGTTGAAATGGAAACTGGTCAGGGCTGTCATGCAGACAGCAGATCAGCAGTCAAATTTATTTAAATTTGAACTATATTTCCAAGTTTTATGGGTTCAATGACATGTCTTGTGTTATAACTCAATGGTTTACTGTTCAAATAAATATTTGACATTTCTCATATATATTTTTACAGATGACAGCAGATAAACAGTTCGAGAACTGGTGGGTGGTGTCCCACTGTTCTCGTCGCAGCGGCTATCCGGAACCAAATGCCGCAGTATTTCGCCAAGGAAGAAGGTGAGGAGGGGAACAAGACGTGGGCAATCCATGTCAATGTCCCTGCAGGACCTACGCCACCCGGTTGGGTGCCGTTCACCATCACGGTGAGAGGTAGACAACCCGAAGGAATGTGGCAAGTGGCAGCCCGTGACACCATGTCACGTTTCTGCCAACTACACGTGAGAGCGATGGAGGGAACTCCATACGCGCTCCTTCCGGTGGAGGGACGGGCTCATCATGTGTGGGAAGGGAGGTACCGGGAGGCAACAGACCCGAGTTGCCCAAGGTAGAACCCCGCGGAGGCAAACCTTAGCCTCCAGATGAGGGCGGGAAACGCCGTGATGGACAGCCAAGCTGTTCATACGGAGCATCTTGCCACCAAGCTCAAGGAGAGCACAAGCCGTGGAGACCATTTCGAGAGTGCTCACAGAGCACTCCGCAATGTGCTCCTTCCAACGATCAAGCCACTGAACAAACAACATAATCAGTTGCATCATCTGAAGAAGGCGAAGAAGAAAAGCCGTGTCGACATCGCGGCGTTGCAAGAGCTGGTGCAGACCCTAACCCAGCAGAATGAGGACCTTGCTCAAGAGCGAGACGGCGCTATTGAGGAAGGGCAAGGCTGAGAACAAGACTACAACCAAGCCATGGACGAGGTGCATGCATTGCAGGACCTCGTACCTCTGGTATTGGGCATACTGGTGGTCTTGGGTCTTCCGGCAATGGGAGAACCCGAGATGGGAGAAGAGGTGGTAGATTCAGAGCCACCAGCAGAGGTACCGGAGGAGGACGACCCGCAGGAGGTCGAGTTCTACTCCGAGTATAGGGTTACAGTTGCCAAGTAGGGCAGCTAGGATAGGGTAACCCAAACTTTTGTAATCGGTGACATGCCGTGTAGGCAGTAGCGTATGTATAGGTAGTGACGACATGAGCACGACTTCTCGAAGACCCGAGAATAATGTATCTTGTATAAAGTTTATGCTTTATCAATTTATGTGAATGTTGTTGTGGCGGACTGGAATCCGCTCATCCAGGATCGCAGAGGGTGGTGCTGCACGATGCGACACCCGACAGCACACGTCATAAGGACACAATATATTACATGGAAAAAAACAAACTGAACTGTACAAACAGGTACAACTTCAGTACAAACTAGTATTTATTTTACACAGTGGAAGTCTACTCTGTACAACTCACGCCCTCCTATCTAGCAAAAGTTGGTTGCCCAGCCCTAGGGCAACCCACACTAGCTGCACGTCTAAGCTCAGCACGGCGTGTACGGCTCCCACTCAGCCGTGGTCCCCGACGGAGGGTAACCCTCGCCGGTGGACTCGTACTCCGAGTCCGTGGGTGGCTCCTCGCCTGAAAAACACTTAAGCAGCAACCTGAGCACAATGGCTCAACAAGACTTAACTGACTCACTTAAGCATGGAACTCTACATGAGGGGTACCATAGACATAGGATAGTAATAATGCATCAATGGACAAGCCTACAAGTGGATCCTTAGTTCATCTTTTAGCCACAAGTTAACAGTTCAGAAATCTGAAATTTAGTAAGCAATATTTAGTGGCACACATATAGCAATGCAATTATATCATAACAGCAAGATTGAATCATAACATTTCATACATTAGTCTACGTTACGACGCAGTGAACAAACGGTACTCATCACCGCGAGGGACGGTGAATCGACTCGATATACACCTGCAGGGAAACCCAAAGAGCACGTCACATACGCCCACCCGTGGTGCTGCACAGCACGCTCACCCGATGTCGTACGGGACAACCTTTCACCCAACAGCCCAAACGTCGAACCGGTCACACCGAAACGAGCAGGAGGTTCCCCACACGGAGCATCTCTCTATGCCCGTTGGCAGATTTCCACCTTGCTGCCCTCAGCCTACACCTATAAATCAGTGCGTTATGCCTCGATGCCCGGAGGTTTAGGCTACATCGTTTTATCGGTGCCCATATATCCGATATGCCTTCGGTACGTTCAATACTTGTTCAGCAGGGTCGCACACGGATCGGTCCTCAATCGACACGGACAGGGCTGTGCACACAAGACATCCTCTTGCTGCGCCTAGCCCCTGCCTAGTCTCATTTTCATTACTAAAGTGGTCTCACATCACTCAACCGAACCCGTGTGTCCCAAGTCTAAACTCGCGAGTAGATTCCAACTACTCGACTTGTACCAAAGTCCTATGAATCATTAAGCATAGCCTGTCTATTCGAGGTCTTAGACACTACCCTCACTCTTATGGAAAAGTTCTGGTTATGCAAGTGGGGTTCCATTCATCCTACACCTAATGCACATTCATACATCACCCTCGACATGTGAACAAAGCAAAACTTGATAAAAGAAGTTAATGCAAACCGGGGCTTGCCTTGTTGATGCTGGTCAGGGGTTAGTTCTTCTTCCGTAAGGAGGAAATTGAGTACTTCCGGAGCCTCCTCGCCTTCAGCGACTACACGTTAATAAAATACTACATGTTAATGAATATGCACATGAGTTTATGGTAATGCTTCTGCTATTAGTTCTGATAACCAGTTTCTAACAACTGGAACTCTGTTCAAGAATTTAAAATGGAACTGGGGTTAGTGGTTTGGGTTTGGACCTAAGCACATGATTAATTGCTAAGTGGTTTTCCCCTTCTTCTATAATAATCCCTCAAGTGGTTCCACACAACAGGGGTGATCCAGAGCTCCAATGGAGTTGAGAATTTTTGTGTGAGTTCCTTGTCACAAGACAACTCTCTGGATCAAAATTTGGCACTTGTCATTGAGTGGTTTGTTCAGAATAATTCTTTTAGCAAATAAGCAAAGAAGAATTAATTCTGAGGTAACACCCCTGTTCATGCCCAACTTAGTGAACTACAATTTCAATTATAGCTCATAGAGTTTGCATGAATTTTCCTAGCATTTTTGGATCTAAGATTTGCCCAGAACTGAATTTCCATGTTTTGGAAATTCTCTGAAAATGTTTCTGTATTCAAATGAACACAGCACCTTCAAATTTGAATTGCTCTGATCAAATCAACTCGAAATGGTCTGAAACGTTTACAGGGGTTCACTAACATCCTAAAGAACATCCTGGCAAAATTTGGGGATTTTTGGATGAACCAAACTCCCTTTAAAATTCTTTTGCTGAAAAGCTTTAAAGAATTTTCCCGAATTACATAATGGGTTTCATATTTCGATTGTACTCTGTTAGAGGAATCCAAAAAAATTTGTTTCATAATTTTTGGACTCTCCTACCCAAAATTGTGTCCCTCCAAAGTTTAAACTGAAAACTGGAAATTTCAAAATGTTCAAATGCCTGCCAGTGGGTCCCACCCGGCAGGTCTCCCCCTTCCTCGCGCCAAACAGGGGCCCGCGGCGGCGACCTCTGGCGAGCGTCGCCGGAATGGCTTTCCCGGTCGCCTCCCGACCTCAGACTCGCCCCCCCCCCCCCCGTAATTCGTGGCGATGAACTTGTCTGAGGTGTCGCCGGCGGCCGTAGATCGCCGGAAATGGGTTCGCGGCGGCGGCAGTGGCCGCTAGGGTTCCGGTGAGCTCGGAAATCATCTACACCGCATCAAAACAGTCAGGGATTGCTCGGAGAGTACCGTGGCAGCTTGAGAACGTTGGAAATGGGCACCGAACCTCGTGAAAAGGTCGGCAGCATAGAGCTCCACGGTGACCCGAGGTGATTTCTTCATCGTGGCACGAAAATTAGCTCTAACTCGGTCGTCCCTAGATGTTTTCGCTTGGTTCTTCTTTGAGGATGATTGCCAAGAGGTGTAGAGGCTGTGTGCAAGCTCGCCCGAGCTTGGGTGGACGGTGCCGCTAGAATTTTGGGGTAGACCGACCCCTACCCGTTTGGACCATGTTTTGGGAACTTCGGAAATTCTCCCTACTCAGTGGATCTTTTGCTGTGTGGTTTGCAGCAACACGAGCTAGGGATCATGGCGCACCTTTTTCATGTTGAGGAGTGCTGGTGAAAACGTCCGTGGCGTGCTATCCACTGGGGCCGTCCTCGGTTTCCCGCTGGTGAGCTCTGTTCCTCGGCGGCAGTTGCTGATTTGCGTGTGCCACAGGCTAGGAGCTTCGGTGTTGTGGGGCTAGCGTGGTAGAGTATGCACGGGCACTGCTTTTCGGTGCTGCTGGCACGAGCAACCGAGGCTCGGTTGGTGCCGGCGATCGGAAAAAGAAAGCGTGGCGGTGAGCTCCGGATCTGTTCGGGTGTGAGGGAAACAGTGAGCGCGCGATCAATGAGGAAGGCGACGTGCTGCTGTTTGCTCCCATGGTAAAGATCAGGCCAAGGCAGAGGAGCCGGTAAGCTGGTCGCCAGCGCGCGAGAGGGAATCGGGAGGTGGCCCCCCGGGCGACGGCGCGCGGGGCAGCTGGCTGTGCGAACGAAGCTCTTCGGTTGACTGAGAAACAGAGGGAAAGACTTGGGGATTAAGTCTATTCCACCAAATGACATGTGGGACCCACTTGTCAGTGCTCCCCCACCCCGCAAAAGATCTCCAAAACTTTTTGTAAAAGTCCCAAAACATGTAAATAGAAAAGTTGAGTTATGGATAAAGTTGAGTTTGAATACAAGAAATGGGACTTACAAAAACTTTTGTCTACTCATGAAAGTGTTGGCATGTGCAATAAAACTTTTAATTCAGTTTGAATTAAGAGGGTCATTTCAAAAAGAAGGAGGGCATTTTCAAAAGACGAAATTCAAACTGTTGTTGGAAAAGTTGTGTTTGCAATGGCCAACTCAATGATCAGAGGACATATTTGAATTCCTCAGGTTCAAGTTGTGAAGGAGGCAAATTTTGAGCAAATTTGGAGGTGCCTTGATATGATTATCAAAGGGACTTGTAAATTTCATCTAAATTTGAATTCAAATTTGAAACTGAGGCAAAACAGGTCAAATTGCCAAATGACTTTGGAATTTGAGTTCCTCAGAGTTGAATTTGTAAAGTGCCAAGAATTTTGGAGATATTTAGGAGAGAAGTGAGTGGGACCCACTTGTCAGTTAGAGGAGGAGACTTACTCCCGAAGGAAATTTCTTCTCTGTTCCCACTCGAACCGGTGGCCGCCGAGTGGAGCGCGACACCGCGGCAGCACTGCTGCCACCTCCCAGCGCTGTCGATCAGCCTCAGACGATATTACCCCGAACGGCTGTCATACGTAAAAAAAAAACTGATCACGCTCACCCCCTCCTGTGTCTGCTGCCGTGAGCGCCGTTTCTCCCGCAGCTACCGCGCCCCATCGGAGCAGCGACGCCCAGCCGCCTCGGCAGCTCTCACGCTGACCTGAGCTGTCCCACGACGTCGCCGGTTGCTCCTCGAGGTGTTGGGCCCGAGGAACAGCCGTTTTCTTCCACGGGGACGCGGCGCAGAGCTCGGTTTCTTCAGCGACACCACTGCGAGCCGCCGGCCGAAAGAACGCGTCGCCTGGTCGCCACAGGGCTTCTCCCACCCAGCTACAAAAGCAAAAAGGTGCGCCTGTAGACCTTCTCGCTTCACAACAACGCCAGCAGCGTGTCATGGACTGTGCTCGCCGGAATTTCAGTTTTGCCGACGACATACGATGATAGCCGAGAGGAGAAACTCGGCGAATTCATTTCACACGTCGAACCACTCCCCACACGACGTAGCATACACCTTCTATACCCCGTGCGCGTTCATAGGATCAAGAACCACCGAGAACCATCGAGCAGAGCCGCTGTTCGTCGAGTTTTTCGAATTTCGCCGGATTTTGACCTAGCTCGACGGTGAGGTCATACTTCCGGCGAGTTCCAGCGGGATCGGCGGTTGGGTCCGTGTTCTCCTCGGAGCGGTAGTGCTGTACGCGCAAACGGCTACGTGTTTGGTGTAGTATAACGTCCTGGTGACATCGCCGGAGTGGCCACCGCCGCTGTCGCCGTTGCACCTAGGTTTCCGGCCACCTTCGATCGGAGGCAAGGCCGGCAACGTGTTCCTCGCACGAAAACATGCAGTGGTGGCAATGATCGACAAGTTTCGAGGACCGGAACCCCTTCCCGGTGAGGTCTCCGGCGAGCCCGGCGGCAGGGTCACGCGGGAGCCGGAGGAAGACGAAGAAAGGGGCTGGCCCACGCGTCAGTCTCTGTTGCGAGGGGATAGATCTTCTGTGGCCTCGGATCTGCCTGTGAAAATGCGGCAAAATACTCTGTCGCCCGCGTGGCTCGTGTTTCAGCGGTCGACACGTGGCCCTGTGGCCCACAGGCAGAGTTTGAACTTTTCCCGAATTAATTTGAATTCCAGATTTAGTTCAAACTTTAGAACTGCATAACTTTTGCTAGGAAGCTCCAAATTTAGTGATTCAAATTGGGTCGGATTCAGGATGAAAATATCTATCCAAATATGCAACCCAATTTGCATGAAAACCAATAGTAAATTCTGGAAAATTATTTAAAGCTTTTGGGAAAAAGAATATTAGAGGAAGTTTGGTTCATCCAAAATTCCCCAAATTTTGCCAGGATATTCTTTAGGATATTAGGAGACACCTGTAAATGTTTCAGCTCATTTGGAGTTGATTTGGTTAGGGTAATCCTAATTTCAAGTTTCTGTATTCAAATGAATACAGAAACATTTTCAGAGAATTTCCAAAACTTGGAAATTCAGTTCTAGCCATTCCTTAGCTTCAAAAATCCTAGGAAAATTCAGGCATACTCTCTGAGCTATGTGTGAAATTTTAGTTCACTTGAATTTGCATGGAAGTGCAAATTTATTCAGAATTAATACCCTTTTGCTTAAATGCGTAGGGAATTATTCTGGGTGATCTACTTAGTGAAATATTCTGAATTTTGGTCTAGAGGACTTTCTTGTGACAGGGAACTCACAAGAAAATTTCCAGCTCCATTGGAGCCCTGGATCAGTAGTGTTCTGTTCAGCCAATTAGGTGATCACAACCCAAGTGATGAACCTCACTTCTCACTTGATGATAATGCTTGGACACACACCCAAACCACCACCCCCAGTGTCATTTTAAATTCTTGAACAGAGTTCCAGTTTCAAACTTGTATTTAGCACTTGTTAGCAAAAGTTTTATAATTAAACATGTATGCATATTCATAATGTGTAGTGATTAAACGTGGATACGTGAAGAGTGGATCAAGGAGCAAGAAGGGCAGACATTGAGCTGCAAGTCAGCAGAAACTAACTCCATAAACATCTGACTTTAGTCACCTGCAAAACCAAGGCAAGCCCCGGTTTGCATTTAAGTTGTTTTTAAAGTTTTTCATTTGTTCATTACTATGGGTCAAGGTTTGTATGTGCATTAGGTCAAGTATGTTTTATACTCCACTTGCATGACCAAAAAGAACCCTGGGATTAAGAGTAGAATGGTTTCATCACTGTAGAATAAGGCCGTGCTAAATAGGCTGGGACATCCGGTAGAAGACGAATAGTTGGAATCTACTCGCGAGCTATAGTTCAGGATCACATAAGTGTGGTTGGAAGGGAGAGGCAAACTAAAGTTTACATTGCTAAAGATGAGACCGGGCACTGGGGTAGGCAGCGACAAGACGAGGTCTTGGTCGAGTAGCTCTGCCCGTGTCGGTTAAGGACCGAAGCGTGTGCAGCCCCGCTGAGCAAGTTTTGAGTTGTGTACCGGATGCTTACTGATATATGGGAACCAGGAAGCCGATGCACTAGATTCACTGAATTGTAGAGGCATACCACATCGTCTCGTTAGACCTATGAGCCCGAGACGGCGTGACCGGTTCTACAGTTTAGTGTCCTGAGAAAGGTTAACACATACGACGTAATGAAGGACGCCAGAGTTGGGTCTTCAGAGGCAGGCATATGTGTCGAGTTATCTGGGTAGTGTTTGATTTGAATCACCGTCCCTCGCGGTTATGAGTACCGCTTGCTCACTGTGTTGTGACGTAGTAAGCAAGTTGTGTGGGAACAGTTTGCAAAAGTATAATTGCTGCAATGATTATGTTAAACTGCATGAGAACCTTGTTTGAAGTAGAGATAGAGCAAACTAAATTTATCTTTCACCTTGGGACAAGTAACATTGGAATGAAGCATTTCTTGTTTTATTGTGGAGTTCCAATGTTGCTGGGCGCAAGGTCACTACTATTATGGCTAAAAATCTGAAAGTTAAGGATGAACTCGTAGGCGAGTCTTTTCGCAAAGGATAGGCTTAAGTCTTAGGTTACGTTCATGTAGAGTTTCATGCTTTAGGAGAGACGGTTAAGTCTTGCTGAGCCTTTGTGCTCACTCTTGCTATATAAGTGGTTTTGCAGGTGAACATCGACGCTATAAAGAAGGTTGTCCGGTGAGACTCGGGAACTTCCGAGACAGGTCACCTTGGAGAACCTAGCCGCTGCCATGTCTTCGTGTTGCTAGCGAGAGGAGTCCGCGGGCTGGACCTCGTCTCGAGTTCTTTGTAGATATTCGACGTGAGCTGTTATAGACTTCCGCTGTAGTTATTTTATGTAAATTATTTACAAAGAACAATTTGTAAGCTTCCGATTTTGATTTATGTAATACATTGTTCCTTATATGTGTGCTGTTCGGTGCCGCATAACACGGCACCACCGAATGCGATCCCTGGGCGAGGCGGCACGGCCCCGTGATCGAGGTTGGGCGCTCTCAGCGTGGTATCAGAGCTGCATTGGTAATAGCGCAGGAAATAAGGATGGTATTACGACAAAAACATAGGATACGGTGAGGAAACGATATTAGGCCCACATAAGGACTATAGTAGTGTAGTTACTTAAAGTGGCAAGACTAACATATGTGTTTGAATTCTAAATTTTCATTATGTAACGACACACCTACGCTCAGGTAAACATGGTAAGGAACGCCACCGAAAGCGGTTCAATTTCGGTTAGCTCCCCTGACGAGGAAAGTATTTCAGGGATAGGTCTCACAGCTTGGTGTGAGACGTCAATATGAAACTCTTGAACTCTTCATGTTCCTGAGTTCATATGAAACGCTGATCCCTAGCGTGCATTAGGCAAGTAAGTGGAGACCCCATCGTGTGGTCAGTAACGCGATAGTGTGTTCGTCTGGAAGTAGCCCAGGAGGACATACGCAGCGCTTGCCATCGGCGTGCCCTGCAGGGCAGTAGGTGGTATCCGTTGGGTTGATAACATTCCCAACCGTGACGACCCGTTCATGACATACTCGGGTTCCCCGTCATGTGGTGTTGAAACACGATCACGTACCTTGAGACGTGACTTAACTCAAGGACGGCCGTATGACAATGATACGGGCATTTGTATTTACACTCAAATATGGAACTGCCTGAAATGAAACAACCTTTGAGTGCACCACTATTGAGTGTTCTTCTGCAGGTACTAACCACGTACGTATCCCGTGTAGTATACGTGTGCGAGATACCGTCTTAATGCCACTGCTAATACGCATATGCCGGTATGATCCGGCGTAGGATTTTCTTTGGTGAGGCAACGTAGTACCGACATGTTCTTACGGTGCATCGACATCGTACTACACCTAATAACCTCTTCCCTATTAAGAAATGATTCCTGAACTAAATTTCAACTAAAAATGGAAGTTTGAAACAAATATCAGTTACTGAACTCTTATTTTGAGCTAAGACTCAAATGAGAGTATAACTAGGTGTCAAAGTTTTCAAAAACAGAGTGCTCTGTTTCTGGCAGAAATTCTTGTTGGACTTTAACAGAGCATAACTCTGAGTAACTTGACCCAAATAAGGTGTATGATACAGTTATGGAAAGATTTTCAAGTGTTCTACAACTTCCTTGTAGACCTCCAGAGCAAAATCACACGTTAAGTGGGTGAAAAGTCCAGTGCAAGGCAAACTGTTCAAAACCAGGACAGTAGCAAAAACCTCTCTGGTCCTTTCTGTTTTTAAGCCATAACTTCCTGTAGAAAAATCCTTAAGGAGCACATAAGTACTTGTTGGAAAACTACTAAAGTTTACTAAAACTTTGGTATCGAACTCAAGTCAAGAATCTGTTGATAACTTGAGAAAAATTTGGAGTTTGTGTGAACTGGTCAGGGTAGTCCCGCTGATTAGTTTAGCGTACTTAAGATTTGTTTAAACATGAATGTGGTTATGCTTTCATAAAGTTCATGACATGTTCATGTTTTACTTATCTTTACTTACCACTGAGATAGAATTTTGATTGACTCCAAATTTTGTTTCGTGCAGTATGGTACGCACACATCCTCAAATGGAGATTGGAGGTTCAAGTCGAGGTGGGAATGACTCGACTTCATCACAAGAGCCATCGCCAACCGGATTGGCGGAAATTATGGCCAAAATGAATGAAACTCTCCAAACCCTAGTTCAGCAAGGCATAGATCGAGAAGCTTAACGTCACATGCCAACCCAGAGCACGTATCTGGATTTCTTGGCGACACAACCGCCGATATTCTCTGAGGCGGCTGACCATTGTGAAGCAAATCACTGGTTGCGTGTCATTGAGTCCAAGTTTGGGTTGATCCAATGCGATGAATTCTCGAAGACTCAATATGCCGCTCAACAGCTTCACGGCTTTGCTGGAGCATGGTGGGCGGATTACCTTGCTGTCCAACCAGCAGGGCATCGTGTCACATGGGCGGAGTTCCAGACTGCATTTCGTGCCCGTTTCATCCCTGCGGGCATAATGCAAACAAGCCATAATGAATTCTGGAACCTAAAGCAAGGCGACTGTAAGGACCTCAGTTTTTGACACAAATTTGAAGTGTTCATCACCACACCACACACCTCATTTGAGGAAAGATGATGAACACAAATGAAGAGCAAGTAACCACCATCAACATGCTCATTAGAGAACAAACTCACATATTGCAAAAGTGGTATTTCCCACATGTGATATAGGTGGGCTGGACATATGAAAACTCCTACACATTGCTAAGAATGTCCATGCCAAGTTTCACCCAAATTCACAACCTTTTTGAGGTCATTTTGGGTATAGTTAGAAAGAGGGCAGTTTGAAACCATATTCAAATTCAAACTGTTTTTATCCCATGAATTTAAAAGTGGGAGGCATATTCTTACTCAGCACATTTTTGTGAGCTTACACACCAATTTTCACTCCATTTGGAGTTCATCTTGACATGAGCTAAGTGGGGGAAATTCAAACTTTATTTGAATTTCAAACTGAACTTGTGCTGAAATTCATTCAAACCAAACCTCATTTGAACTTTGAACAATTCAAATGGCTCATGGGTGTATAATTTTAATTACCAGGGGTACTATGGGGCTCACTATTTACAACAGTGATTAGGAGTAAATTTCAGAGGTTAAAACTGGAAGTGGGACCCACATGTCAGCCACCACTTCAACTCAAACCGACTGAAATTCTCTCACTCGGTTAACCGAGCCGCCGCTGCGATCGCCACCGAGGGCAGCCGCCGCGCCAGCAGCTGCTTGCCCATGCGCGGGAGTGAGGCGGTGCAGAGCCTTCTTAAGGCGCCTGCCACCCTCCTCGGCCGAGGCATCGCCATTTCTGCCCCGCAAGAACTCAGCGCCGGCCGAAATTTTCCGCAGCTCGGAATCGATCAGAGAGCACCGATCACAGCTTCCTCCGTCCCCTCCAGTGCCCCAGCAAGGTACTAGAGACCTTCCTCCGTCTTCCCCGCTGCTAGAATTCAGTAGAAACCGATAATATCGGCTGTGCCGAAAGATCAATTCGGTGACTTAGAACTGCCGCACCTCGGGCTTCCGTGGACAGCCCAGCCAGGGCGTTGTCACGCCCGAACCAAGGCACCCATGGACGTGCTGGTGACTGGTGCTGCTCACCCCCGAGCCACAGCTCGAGTGGTTTCTCACCAGCGGCGAATTTCCAATTTTCCCCTTTCTGTGTGCAGCAAGACCCTCGGGTGCGATTCTGTCGAATTCGTGCTCTAGAAAGGATTAGAGGGCCTCAATCCGCTCTCACACAAACTAGACACGGTAACGCACAAGTTGCCTTCACAACCCTTGGCCGGAGAACCTCTGTACCCGGCGTAATTCGAGGTTTACCAATGGCGGAATAAACGGGAGGCATCGGGCGCACGGTGAGGACCTACTTCGGGCCTTCCCCGAGCTGCCTCGAGCTCATGTCGACCTTCCCTGAGGTCCACTGATGCTTCCCGACCGGTTCCTCGAGTAGTTAAGGTGCTAGGGTAGTCAGCCGACATGGCCGAAGTCCTTCCGAGGTGGCGGCTCGTCGCCGACCATGCACCGGCCGTTGTCATGAAGAGCTGACCCCAGAACCATGTTCCCCGAGTAAAAGTAGGCAGGGGCAGCCAAAATCGTGAAGTTTGGAGCTGTACAGAAGCCGGCGGCGAGCTCTCCGGCGAGGTCCCTCGGCGGTGGAGCGCGGGCGTCGCGAGGTTGAAGAAGGGGGTGGACCCCAGCTGTCAGCGGCCGATATTTTGAATCGGGATTGGGCTGCGGCCGAGATCGGGTGTGCTAGCGTGCAAAATCCTTGTGGGCCGCAGTGTGCTGTCGCTTCGGCGCGCGACGCGTGTCCCCTGGGCCCACGCGCGAGTTTAAACTTTTCCCCGATTTTCAGATTTCCTTCAAACTTCAAATCCTCATAACTTTGGCTAGAAAGCACCAAATCGAGTGAACCAAATTTTGCTGGATTCAGCTCTCTGAGCACTTTCCAGCAAATCAAGTTTAACTTCATGAAATTCCTTAATTCTCCAGAATTAATTCCTCAAAGTTTAAAATGTTTGGAATTTATCTGGAGAATCCTTTGGAGGAAAATTCTGAAATTTTGCTAGGGTGTTCACCAAAATATCCTTGAACTACCATAAAAATTTCAGACCCATTGGAGCTCATTTAATCCACCTAATGATGTGATTAGTGAAACTGTTCCAGAGAAAATAGAAAATGTTCAGAAACATTTTCAGGATTTTCTCTGAAATTGTTTAGCCCATATCTTTAGTTAGGAACTTCCAAATTAAGTGAGACCAACTCCATTAGAACCCTCTGAAAATCTAATTTTTAGAAAGTCATAGTTTGTTTCATGAAAATCCTTAGAACACCCTAAAAGCCTTCAATTAAGGTCAAGTACATAATTAATTATGGAGGGCTCAAATGAGCTTGACTGCAACAAAAACTTGACCAAGTTTCTATTTAGGTTGTAACCAAGCCACAGTAAAAGTTTCACAGTCATTAGGCTTGCCTAGTAAGAGTTATAGACTTCACAACATTAAAAGTAAATACAACTGCATTTAAATTAATACATATATTGTTTCTATCATCTAGTCGCTAAGGTCGAGGAGGAACCCGAAGTCCTAGACTTCGTAACTCCGGAGGAACAGCTAGCCTACGACCAAGAGCAGCAAGGCAAGCTCCGGTTTGCATTAACCTTTTTTTCAAATTTTTATTGTTTTGAGCACATACTTGTTTACTTTATTCTTTGCATTAGTCTTGTTTGGAAGCCCCACTGCATAGCCAAGAGAACCATGAGTTGGGTTTAGGATTGCAAACCCCGTTAGCTACTGCATTGCTATGATAGAGTAGGATTCGGTACAAGTCGAGTAGTTGGAACTACTCGCGAGCATAGGCTAGAGGCACTCAACTCAGGTAGTGATAGCACATGAAACACATGGCAAGAAAATGAGACCGAGCGGAGGGTAAGGGCAGCAGGACTTTGGGGTCTGTGTGCTGTAGCTCCGCTTGTGTCGATTGAGGACCGAGCCATGTGCGGCCTGTTGAACAAGCTAGAACAGTACTGAAGACCTACTGACTATATGGGAACCGGGAAACTGATGTAACTCGGGTAGCTGGGTATTGAGGCATTGTCCGTCGTTCAGAGGGTAGGTTGAGAGCTCGAGGTGTAAATTGGCTGGCGGCACGGAGATGCGAGTGCAAAGACCTCTTGCTCGGGACGATGGGACCGGTTCAATATTTGGCTGACGGGCGAAAGGTGGTTGCGTACGGCGTCCGTGATGGTTGTTGTAGGCAACATCGAGTACGGGCGTATGTGACGGGTTGTTCGGGTAACCCTGCAGGTGTAAATCGATTATAATCGCCGTCCCTCGCGGTTAGTGAGTACCACTTGTTCACTGTACCGTGACGTAGAAAGAACAGGCTAGTTACATGTTAAAATGCTTCTGATTGAAAGATGGACTTTGCTTGTTAATGGTTTGTTGTAGTTTAGAGCTAATTACAGTTCTTTTCAACTTTGGGCAAAGTACATGAGAGAAATGCGTTTCTTGTTTGATTGCGGCTCTCTCATGTGCCTTAGCGTAAGGTTCTCCACAACCTGCTGCTAAAACTTGAAAGTAAGGTTCTACTAATTAGGCGAGTCCTTTGCAAATGATTTTACCTCATGTACCCATCACCCTTCATGTAGAAGTTCTATGTTTAGGTGAGACGGGTCAGACTTGCTGAGCCTTCGTGCTCACTGCTTGTGTTTGAAGCTTTTGCAGGGTTCTATGAGGAAGGGACTCCCGAGGAGGAGACGGAACCCCAGGAGGGAACCCCGTCGAGTGGGAGTCGTGCACGCCGCAGAGTTAGTGTGCGTGTGTGCTAGCAAGGACACGTTCAAGGGCTGAACATGGACTTGATGCGTAGTCTATGCCCGCGAGTGTAGACTAAACTTATTTTGATGTAAACATGTTCATAAACCTGTTTATGTAATAAAATTTCGCTTCCGCTTTGTACCTTTGACGTGTGTTATCCGGTGCTGTGCAACGCAGCACCCCTCAGCGTGATCCTGGCTCGACAAGACCGTGGGGTCGTGTCACGTTGGTATCAGAGCTCGCTTGAGGTTTAACACAGTACAAAGGTCATCTTTTCCCAAAAATCCAGTGAGGAACGAGTTAGTGGCCCGTATAAGGATGTTATTAGCATATAGAAAGTGGCATATTAACCTATTTGCTTATGTCGGAAAAATCGTGTATTTCGGAACGTTTATGTCTTGGGGGGTACATGTAGGCGCTGTCCACCAGTGTGCACAAGCTGAAGGGTGGAGCCCCACGGGTGGCAGGTAACCCGACCCGCTTTGATATCCTCTACGACTCTTCATGTTGTTTGGGGTATTCGAGCAACGTCTGTCCCTGGCGTGCGTGGTGCAACTTGGGAGACCCTGTCACGTGGTCTGAAACGTGAACACATAACTCAAGGCGTGTTTGGCTTGAGAACATCCGGGCGAGTGATGACGGCCGGTTGTACTAACTGTATGGATTCCGGGCTCGGTGTGCAGCCGAGTCTGATGATTGTTTGAGTTTCTGCAGGTAGCCTGACCACGAAACGGTAGACGTGTAGCATCCGTGTGCAAGTGACGAGTAGTGCCACTGAACTAACGAAGCCGGCTAAGTCCGGTATAGGTTTTTCCTTTGTGAGGACGTAGTACCGACAAAATCTGGTGACGCATCGACGTCACACCCCATTAAATGAACAACTTCATTTAAAAACTTGAAGGTTTTGATCCAAAGTAGTAAAACTTGATGTAACTCCTTCCCTTGAACAGGATATTCAAAGTTAACAAGTTTTCAACTTATAGGTTGTTAAGGACAGAGCACTCTGTTTTCAGCTGAATCAAGGCTGAAGTTAATCAGAGGTTAGAGGTTGAGTTCTTTCGAGGTTGGGGTCGTATGATAAATTTCTGGAAAGCTTTGGAAGAGCTTTACAACTTTTCTGTTGAGGTCCAGAGGTGTTTCATCCCTTAACCACTCGAAAAATGCAGTAGAGTTGAAACTGTCCAGAAAACAGGACAGAGTAAAGACTCTCTGTAGACTCTCTGTAAATTAAGCATAACTTCCTGCATAAAAATCCAAAAAATAGAAAATGAAGTAGTTCTGGAAAGCTTATGAGATGGGTTACAACTTTGTAACAGAAAGTTTTGTCAGATTTGGAACAGAATTAACTGGAATTCTTGGATTAAATCAGTACCTAAAGCAGGGAGGTGCTGTCCAATTGTTTTCAGAAATTCTGCTAACTTTGACATCTCATAACTTTTGAACCAGGACAGATCTTAGGCCAAGCAAATACTGACGAGAAGCGGCGGGACCACTTTTACCAGGGGCTTAACCCGCTCCTGAAGGACAAGTTGGCGATGTTCAATCGCGGCAGCCTCAACGACATCATTGATGCTGCGATTGTTCAGGAGGACTCCGGCAAGGAGTTGGCGGCAGCAGAGTGAAAGCGAAGCGCACCGCAAAGCAGCGGAGAAGGGAGCGGTCCTTCTCAGGAGATTCGGATGGTGAATCTCCCACCATCAGGTCCACGCTGGCAGCCACCACAGCGGTTGATGCCGTTCCGCAGTCGACCGTACTCTTCACCGGCATTCAGGCCGGCACTGCCAGTACCACCTCCGCAACAACAGCAGCAGCGGGCGATGCCGCGTGCGTATGCACCTCAGCAGCGCATGCCGGGCTTTTGTCCCCCGAGCTCTACACCAGCAGCGGCCACATGTTACAAGTGTGGTCGTCCAGTACACTTCGCGAGCAGTTGCCTGGAGAGGCAAGGCGGCGGGGTGGCACCACAGTTTCCGGGGAGGAATCAACCCCGGAACTCTACTAATGCGCGGCCGGCAAACCCTAGGCCCGGCACGGTCCACCAGCTTGCCATTGAGGACGTACCGGAGGGCGAGCCAATCCTTGCGGGTATGTTCGAACTCCACCAGCATCCCGCTATAGTACTATTTGATTCAGGCGCCACGCATAATTTTATTAGCCAAGCTTTCATTGCTAAACACAGCTTGCCAATACTACCCACCGATAGTCCATATTTAATTTGTTCACCGGGTGGGAAGATTTCAGCAAGTGTAATGGTCTCCAAAGCACCATTATGCTTAGCGGGTAGAGTGTACCCCACGTCTCTCATTATCTTAGAGGGACAGAAGGTCGATGTCATCCTAGGGATGTCGTGGTTAACCCGCCACGGCGCTGTTTTAGACACCGTCCTTCGAGTCGTGCACTTAAACTCAGAGGTGCACGGTTCTCACTCATTATTTCCGGACAGTCCAGAAATAAAACTTCCAAGTGTCTATCAAGCCACAACCATCAGATTGGAAGATATTCCAGTGGTCCGATAGTTCCCTGATGTATTCCCGGACGATTTGCCGGGGATGCCACCCGATAGAGAGGTGGAGTTCAAGATTGAACTTGCACCGGGAACCATGCCAATATCCCGAAGGCCGTACAAGATGGCACCAAGGAGTTGGCTGAACTGAAGACTCAGCTCACGGACCTTCTGGAGAAGGGTTTTATTAGGCCAAGCTCCTCGCCATGGGGCTGTTCGGCATTATTTGTCAAGAAGAAGGATGAGACGTTGCGGCTTTGCATGGACTATCGTCAATTAAATGCCGTAACCATCAAGAACAAGTACCCGTTGCCACGGATCGACATGTTGTTTGATCAGTTGGTCGAAGACAAGATCTTTTCCAAAATGGACTTAAGATCCGGGTACCATCAGATTAAGATAAGCGCTGAGGACATTCCAAAGACAGCTTTCTCGACAAGGTACGGACTTTATGAGTACCTGGTCATGTCCTTCGGCCTCACCAATGCTCCAGCTCACTTCATGTACTTGATGAACTCGGTATTCATGCCGGAGCTGGACAAGTTTGTCGTGGTCTTCATCGACGACATTCTGGTATATTCCAAGTCGGAGGAGGATCACAAGAAGCATCTGCGTATAGTCTTGCAACAGCTGCGGGATCACA
Source organism: Neostapfia colusana (assembly GCA_030760725.1). NCBI lineage: Eukaryota > Viridiplantae > Streptophyta > Magnoliopsida > Poales > Poaceae > Neostapfia > Neostapfia colusana. Next base: position 30,841,627 of record JASWHV010000009.1, on the reverse strand, counting down.
AGTTATACGCAAAATTCAGCAAATGCGAGTTTTGGATATCGCAAGTGCCTTTTCTCGGGCATATCTTCTCAGCGGAGGGTATCGCTGTGGACCCGAGCAAGATCACTCAAGTGCTGAATTGGAAATCCCCGAGAACTGTTCACGAGGTACGGAGTTCCCTCGGGCTCGCGGGATATTATCGGAGGTTCATTCCGAACTTCTCGAAGATTGCCAAGCCAATGACAGGGCTGCTGAAGAAGGCTACCAAATATGTTTGGAGTCCAGCATGTGAAGCAGCATTCAAGGCTTTAGTCAAGCACCTGACATCAGCACCGGTTTTGGCGCAGCCAGACACAACAAAACCGTTCAATGTGTACTGCGATGCATCCGGCATTGGGCTCGGATGTGTGCTGATGCAAGACCGAAGAGTGGTCGCGTGTGGATCATGGCAGCTTAGAAACCATGAGCAGAATTATCCAACTCACGATTTGGAGCTCGCTGCCGTGATACTTTTACTGAAGATGTGGAGGCACTACCTACTCGGTAACCTCGTACATTTATATACCGACCACAAAAGCCTCAAGTACATATTCACTCAGAAGGAGCTGAACATGAGGCAACGAAGATGGTTAGAATTGATAAAGGATTACGAAATAGAGATCCATTATCATCCGGGCAAGGCAAACGTAGTGGCAGATGCGCTGAGCCGCAAGTCACACGTCAACAATCTGACCATCACACCGTTGGAAGAGAGCGAACCACCACTACATGTGATTCCACACGGAGCTCTCTACAACCTAGCTTTGATCCCCACCATCCGTGAAGAGATAGCGGCAGCCCAGAAGAATGACAAGGGCATGTCACATTTGCGGAGACGTGTAGACAGTGGGGAGCTGAAGTGTTTCCGGAAGGACGGAGGCGGCGTCCTATGGTTCAAGGACCGGATTGTCGTACCCCAAAACCCGGAACTACGGAAGAATATCTTTGATGAGGCTCACTTATCAAAGTTCTCTATTCACCACGGCAGTAACAAGATGTACCAAGAACTCAGAAGAAAGTTTTGGTGGACACGGATGAAGCGCGAGGTTGCAAAATACGTGTCCGAGTGTGATACATGTCGAAGGGTGAAGGCAGATCATATGCGGAAACCGGGACTGCTGCAACCACTGGGCATTCCTGCCTGGAAATGGGAGGATGTGAGCATGGACTTCATCGTCGGTTTACCCACCACCTTGCAGAAACATGATTTTGTGTGGGTGATCGTCGATCGGCTCACCAAAGTTGCCCATTTCATCCCGGTCAACACCAACTACAATGCCGAGAAGTACGCTGAACTGTACATCTAACGGATCCTATGCTTGTACGGCATACCCCGTACCATCAAATCGGATCGGGGCACTTTATTTGTGTCCCGTTTTCGGGAGCAGCTGCACGCTGCCTTGGGGATGAAGCTGATCCGTAGTTCAGCATACCACCCGCAGACGGATGGGCAAACCGAGCGGGTAAATCAGATCCTAGAAGACATGCTATGAGCTTGCGCTATCAACCACGACAAGAATTGGGATGATCACTTGCCGTTAGCCGAGTTCTCGTACAATAATGGGTACCAAGCCAGCATCAAGATGGCACCTTACGAGGCGCTATACGCTAGGAAGTGTCGCACACCATTGAACTGGTGTGAATCTGGCGAAAGGGTTACCTTCGGGATTGACCTCGTCAACAACGTGGAAGAAAAGGTTCGACTGATTCAAGCGAACCTAAAAGCCGCTCAATCCCATCAGAAACAATATGCGGACCGGAGAAGGCGCCCATTACAATTCGAAGGGCGTAAACAGATTTGGGGTGAGAGGAAAGTTGGCACCCCGATTCATCGATCCATTCCAGATTACCGAAAGATGTGGATCAGTGGCATACCGGCTGGAATTACCAGAAGCACTTTCCGGTGTGCACGACGTCTTTCACATTTCCCAGCTGAGGAAGTGTCTCAAGCTATCAACTACCGTTCAGCTGGAAGACATTGAAGAACTGCAACCGGATCTCACCTATCGGGAGGAACCGGTGCAGATTATTGATGAAAAGGCCCGAACCACACGCAACCGTACGTTGCGGTTCTACAAGGTTCTATGGAGTAATCACTCCGTGGACGAAGCGACATGGGAGAGCGAAGAATTTCTTCGCGCTAACTACCCCAACTTTTTCACGTCGCATATCCGGTAATTTTCCACCGTCCTCTCTCTCATTTTTCACCTTATAATCTCGGGACGAGATTCTTTTAAGGGGGGAGGAATGTAAGGGCCTCAGTTTTTGACACATATTTGAAGTGTTCATCACCACACCACACACCTCATTTGAGGAAAGATGATGAACACAAATGAAGAGCAAGTAACCACCATCAACATGCTCATTAGAGAACAAACTCACATATTGCAAAAGTGGTATTTCCCACATGTGATATAGGTGGTCTGGACATATGAAAACTCCTACACATTGCTAAGAATGTCCATGCCAAGTTTCACCCAAATTCACAACCTTTTTGAGGTCATTTTGGGTATAGTTAGAAAGAGGGCAGTTTGAAACCATATTCAAATTCAAACTGTTTTTATCCCATGAATTTAAAAGTGGGAGGCATATTCTTACTCAGCACATTTTTGTGAGCTCACACACCAATTTTCACTCCATTTGGAGTTGATCTTGACATGAGCTAAGTGGGGGAAATTCAAACTTTATTTGAATTTCAAACTGAACTTGTGCTGAAATTCATTCAAACCAAACATCATTTGAACTTTGATCAATTCAAATGGCTCATGGGTGTATAATTTGAATTACCAGGGGTACTATGGGGCTCACTGTTTACAACAGTGATTAGGAGTAAATTTCAGAGGTTAAAACTGGAAGTGGGACCCACATGTCAGCCACCACTTCAACTCAAACCGACTGAAATTCTCTCACTCGGTTAACCGAGCCGCCGCTGCGATCGCCACCGGGGGCAGCCGCCGCGCCAGCAGCTGCTTGCCCACGCGCGGGCGTGAGGCGGTTCAGAGCCTTCTTAAGGCGCCTGCCCCACTCCTCGGCCGAGGCATCGCCATTTCTGCCCCGCAAGAACTCAGCGCCGGCCGAAGTTTTCCACAGCTCGGAATCGATCAGAGAGCGCCGATCACAGCTTCCTCCGTCCCCTCCAGAGCCCCAGCAAGGTACTAGAGACCTTCCTCCGTCTTCCCCCCCTGCTAGAATTCAGTAGAAACCGATTGATATCGGCTGTGCCAAAAGATCAATTCGGTGACTTAGAACCGCCGCACCTCGGGCTTCCGTGGACAGCCCAGCCAGGGCGTTGTCACGCCCGAACCAAGGCACCTTTGGACGCGCTGGTGACCGGTGCTGCTCACCCCCGAGCCACAGCTCGAGTGGTTGCTCACCGGCGGCGAATTTCCAATTTTCCCCTTTCTGTGTGCAGCACGACCCTCGGGTGCGATTCAGTCGAATTCGTGCTCTAGAAAGGATTAGAGGGCCTCAATCCGCTCTCACACAAACTAGACACGGTAACGCACAAGTTTCCTCCACAACCCTTGGCTGGAGAACCTCTGTACCCGGCGTAATTCGAGGTTTACCAATGGCGGAATAAACGGGAGGCATCGGGCGCACGGTGAGGACCTACTTCGGGCCTTCCCCGAGCTGCCTCGAGCTCATGTCGACCTTACCTGAGGTCCACTGATGCTTCCCGACCGGTTCCTCGAGTAGTTGAGGTGCTAGGATAGTCAGCCGACATGGCCGAAGTCCTTCCGAGGTGGCGGCTCGTCGCCGACCATTGTCATGAAGAGCTGGCCCCAGAACCATGTTCCCCTAGTAAAAGTAGGCAGGGGCGGCCAAAATCGTGAAGTTTGGAGCTGTACAGAAGCCGGCGGCGAGCTCTCCAGCGAGGTCCCTCGGCGGTGGAGCGAGGGCGTCGCAAGGTTTAAGAAGGGGGTGGACCCCAGCTGTCAGCGGCCGATATTTTGAATCGGGATCGGGCTGCGGCCGGGATCGGGTGTGCTGGCGCGCAAAATCCTTGTGGGCTGCGGTGTGCTGTCGCCTCGGCGCCCGACGCGTGTCCCCTGGGCCCACGCGCGAGTTTAAACTTTTCCCCGATTTTCAGATTTCCTTCAAACTTCAAATCCTCATAACTTTGGCTAGAAAGCTCCAAATCTAGTGAACCAAATTTTGCTGGATTCAGCTCTCTGAGAACTTTCCATCAAATCAAGTTTCACTTCATGAAATTCCTTAATTCTCCAGAATTAATTCCTCAAAGTTTAAACTGTTTGGAATTCTAACTGGAGAATCCTTTGGAGGAAAATTCTAAAATTTTGCTAGGAGGTTCACCAAAATATCCTTGAACTACCATAATTATTTCAGACCCATTGGAGCTCATTTAATCCACCTAATGATGTGATTAGTGAAACTGTTCCAGAGAAAATAGAAAATGTTCAGAAACATTTTCAGGATTTTCTCTGAAATTGTTTAGCCCATATCTTTAGTTAGGAACTTCCAAATTAAGTGAGACCAACTCCATTAGAACCCTCTGAAAATCTAATTTTCAGAAAGTCATAGTTTGTTTCATGAAAATCCTTAGAACACCCTAAAAGCCTTCAATTAAGGTCAAGTACATAATTAATTATGGAGGGCTCAAATGAGCTTGACTGCAACAAAAACTTGACCAAGTTTCTATTTAGGTTGTAACCAAGCCACAGTAAAAGTTTCACAGTCATTAGGCTTGTCTAGTAAGAGTTATAGACTTCACAAGATTAAAAGTAAATACAACTGCATTTAAATTAATACATATATTGTTTCTATCATGTAGTCGCTAAGGTCGAGGAGGAACCCGAAGTCCTAGACTTCGTAACTCCGGAGGAACAGCTAGCCTACAACCAAGAGCAGCAAGGCAAGCTCTGGTTTGCATTAACCTTTTTACAAATTTTTATTGTTTTGAGCACATACTTGTTTACTTTATTCTTTGCATTAGAGTCTTGTTTGGAAGCCCCACTGCATAGCCAAGAGAACCATGGGTTGGGTTTAGGATTGCAAACCCCGTTAGCTACTGCATTGCTATGATAGAGTAGGATTCGGTACAAGTCGAGTAGTTGGAACTACTCGCGAGCATAGGCTAGAGGCACTCGACTCGGGTAGTGATAGCACATGAAACACATGGCAAGAAAATGAGACCGAGCGGAGGGTAAGGGCAGCAGGACTTTGGGGCCTGTGTGCTGTAGCTCCGCTTGTGTCGATTGAGGACCGAGCCGTGTGCGGGCCTGTTGAACAAGCTAGAACAGTACCGAAGACCTACCGGCTATATGGGAACCGGGAAACTGATGTAACTCGGGTAGGAACTATATTGAGGCATTGCCCGTCGTTCAGAGGGTTGGTTGAGAGCTCGAGGTGTAAATCGGCTGGCGGCACGGAGATGCGTGTGCAGAGACCTCTTGCTCGGGACGATGGGACCGGTTCAATATTTGTCTGACGGGCGAAAGGTGGTTGCGTACGGCGTCCGTGATGGTTGTTGTAGGCAACATCGAGTACGGGCGTACGTGGCAAGTTGTTCGGGTAACCCTGCAGGTGTAAATCGATTATAATCGCCGTCCCTCACGGTCAGTGAGTACCACTTGTTCACTGTACCGTGACGTAGAAAGAACAGGCTAGTTACATGTTAAAATGCTTCTGATTGAAAGATGGACTTTGCTTGTTAATGGTTTGTTGTAGTTTAGAGCTAATTAAAGTTCTTTCAACTTTGGGCAAAGTACATGAGAGAAATGTGTTTCTTGTTTGATTGCGGCTCTCTCATGTGCCTTAGCGTAAGGTTCTCCACAACCTGCTGCTAAAACTTGAAAGTAAGGTTCTACTAATTAGGCGAGTCCTTTGCAAATGATTTTACCTCATGTACCCATCACCCCTCATGTAGAAGTTCCATGTTTAGGTGAGATGGGTCAGACATGCTGAGCCTTCATGCTCACTGCTTGTGTTTGAAGCTTTTGCAGGGTTCTATGAGGAAGGGACTGCCGAGGAGGAGACGGAACCCCAGGAGCGGAACCCCGTCGAGTGGGAGTTGTGCACGCCGCAGAGTTAGTGTGCGTGTGTGCTAGCAAGGACACGTTCAAGGGCTGAACGTGGACTTGATGCGTAGTCTACGCCCGCGAGTGTAGACTAAACTTATTTTGATGTAAACATGTTCATAAACCTGTTTATGTAATAAAATTTCGCTTCCTCTTTGTACCTTTGACGTGTGTTATCCGGTGCTGTGCAACGCAGCACCCCTCCGCGTGATCCTGGCTCGACAAGACCGTGGGGTCGTGTCAGCGACATGAGCATTATTGAGTATGCGAAGGAATTCAATCGCTTAGCTCAATATGTCCCTGACTATGTCAAATCACCAGCCATGAAGGGTTATCATTTTTATCGAGGGCTGACCGCTAGGCTGCGATGTGAGCTGGCTCAAGTTAGCCAAGAGAACTTTGATGAGTTTGTTAGCTGTGCTATCACTCAGGAGTATTATTCCAACCTCTACCTTAAAGAGAAGAGGAGAGGGACTCATCACAGGATGAAGACAATCATCTACCTCAGAAGTATCGGTTGGTGATCCATTCACCTTCCGGTCGAGAGATTCCACAAGAGGTGCAATCATTCTGGGAGTGTGACGACTCTTCTACTCCACAGAGGTCTTATTCACCTCCACCGCAGCAGCAACTTGTTTCTTATGCACCTCAGTATCAACAAGGTGCACTAGAATATTATTACCCTCAAGAGACTGAAGATGATCAAGGTGATTTCCCAGCTGAACCGAGTGCTGTCCCACTTCGTGTTGACAATGAACTCAACGTCAATGAAGAAACTGAACCGAGCAGCAACCTTATGGCTGCGGGTCCAGTTCCCAGGAGTGATCTTGGACAGCCAAGAAGAGCTATGTCCAAAGTGGGGACGGTTAATTATGTGTCAGTAGATGATCTGCCGAAGGAAGGACCTGTTCTTGCCGGCAGGTTCACCTTAAATGACAAGCCGGTTGTCATTTTGTTCGACTCTGGTGCAACACATAACTTCATTAGCAGGGCAACGGTGATCCGGGACCAGATATCCACCACTATCACCAAAGGTTCATACCTTATTCATTCGCCAGGTGGAGACATATCCACTAATAAAGTCGTCTCTCGAGCACCACTTTGTTTGGGTGGAAAAGTTTATCCTACCACCCTCATCATTCTCGAAGACCAGGGAATCAATGCCATATTGGGAATATCATGGTTGACCTTCCATAAGGCTGTTCTGGACATCGAGGACAGGAGTGTTCACTTGGACTCTCCACTTCACGGACGTCAAACATTGTATCTCGGCGAAGCGATCTCCAAAGACCCGGAAGTATGTAATGCCGAGGTTTGCAAGTTAGAAGACATTCCGGTAGTCCGTGAATATCCGGACGTGTTTCCCGAAGATCTTCCAGGCCTACCACCTAAGCGCGAGGTGGAGATCAAAATAGAGTTGATACCAGGAACCACGCCGATCTCTCGGAGATCATACAAAATGGCTCCGAGTGAGTTAGCAGAATTGAAGGAGCAACTCAAAGATCTGATGGACAAGGGGTTTATTCGTCCAAGTTCATCACCATGGGGTTGCTCAGCTTTATTTGTGAAGAAGAAGGATGAGACGCTGAGGCTATGCGTCGATTATCATCCTTTAAATGCTGTGACCATAAAGAACAAGTATCCACTACCAAGAATTGATATTCTTTTTGATCAGCTAGTGGGTGCTAAAGTCTTCTCCAAGATGGACTTAAGGTCGGGATATCATCAAATCATGATTCGAGCGGAAGATATCCCGAATACAGCACTCTCGACAAGATATGGACTCTATGAGTATCTTGTCATGTCATTTGGGTTGACCAATGCTCCGGCTCACTTTATGTATCTTATGAACTTGGTGTTCATGCCGGAGCTGGATCAGTTCGTCATGGTATTCATCGACGACATCTTGGTCTATTCCAAATCTGAAGAGGAACACGCTAAACATTTGCATATTGTGCTCCAACGACTGAGAGATCACAAGGTCTATGCAAAGTTTAGTAAGTGTGAATTCTGGATCAACCAAGTGCCATTTCTTGGGCACATTAGTTCAGCAGAAGGCATTGCTGTTGATCCAAGCAAGATTGAGCAAGTGCTGAAGTGGAAGTCTCCAACATCAGTCCATGAAGTTCGTAGCTTCTTGGGTTTGGTGGGATATTATCGGAGGTTCATCCCGAGCTTCTCAAAAATCTCCAAACCAATGGCGGAGCTACTGAAGAAGGGCATCAAGTATGATTGGAGCAAGCCATGTGAGGAAGCTTTTCAAGCATTGGTGAAACACCTCACAACAGCCCCGGTTCTAGCTCAACCGGATACAACCAAGCCTTTTGATGTTTATTGTGATGCATCCGGCATCGGACTTGGTTGTGTACTCATGCAAGGAGGACGCGTGGTCGCATATGGATCACGGCAATTACGGAATCATGAGCAACATTATCCAACTCATGATCTCGAGCTTGCTGCCGTGGTACTAGCTTTGAAGATGTGGAGACATTACCTATTGGGAAATCTGGTTCATCTCTACACCGACCACAAAAGTTTGAAGTACATATTCACTCAGAAAGAGTTGAATTTGCGACAACGGCGATGGTTGGAGCTGATTAAGGACTATGAGATTGAAATTCATTATCATCCGGGCAAGGCAAATGTGGTTGCCGATGCAATCAGCCAGAAGTCTCATATTCATAACCTGACCATTACGCCGCTAGAAGAGGAAGAACCAAGTCTCTACTTGGTTCCATATGGAGCTCTACATAATCTAGCTCTCATACCCACAATAAGAGAGGAGGTTATGGAAGCTCAAAATAAAGATAAGGGCATGGCTCATATCAGAAGGAGATTGAAGAATGGGGAAATGAAATGTTTCCGGTTAAATGATGAAGACACTCTATGGTTCAAGGACCGGATAGTCGTACCCCGTGATATGAGGCTGCGGAAGAAAATTCTGGATGAGGCTCACTTATCCAAATTTTCTATTCATCCGGGCAGCAACAAGATGTACCAAGAGCTGAAGACCAAATTTTGGTGGACCCGGATGAAGAGGGAGGTTGCTAAATACGTATCAGAATGTGATACGTGTCAGCAAGTTAAAGCCGACCACATGAAGAAGGAGGGAACCCTACAACCGCTATGTGTTCCAGCATGGAAGTGGGAGGATATTAGGATGGACTTTATTGTTGGGCTACCTCTCACTGCTAATAAGTATGACTCGGTTTGGGTAATCGTGGATCGGTTAACCAAGTCAGCGCATTTCATCCCGGTGCATACGGGATACCATGCCAAAAAGTACGCGGAGCTATATATTGCAAGAATACTATGCCTACATGGAGTTCCCCGGACGATCATCTCCAATCGAGGCCATTGTTCGTTGCTCGTTTGTGGGAGCAGCTGCATGCCGCACTAGGAACCAAATTGATTAGAAGCTATGCATATCACCCTCAAACCGATGGGCAAACAGAGAGGGTGAATCAAGTTCTCGAAGATATGCCTCGAGCATGTGCCATTCACCACGGTAAAGGATGGGACGATCATCTACCGTTGGCGGAATTCGCTTATAACAATAGGTATCAAGCGAGCATCAAAATGGCACCGTATGAAGCTCTCTACGGCCGGAAGTGCCTCAGACCCTTGAACTGTTGTGAATCTGGGGAGAGAGTGATTTACGGAGTTGATCTCGTAAATGAAGCTGAGGAGTGGGTACGGCTTATTCAAGCAAATCTGAAAGCCGCTCAGTCCAGACAAAAGAGCTATGCGGATAAGAGACGTCGTCCTCTAGACTTCTATGTTGGGGACCACATATACCTCCGTGTATCTCCTATGAAGGGAATTCACCGATTCGGAGTGAAAGGAAAATTAGCTCCGTGCTTTATCGGTCCCTTCATCATCATTGAAAGATGTGGACCCGTGGCATACCATTTGGAGCTGCCGGCAACCTTAGTCGGAGTTCATAACATCTTCCACATATCTCAGTTGCGGAAGTGTTTGAAGGTTCCAACAGAAATGCTCACGGGAGACATAGCAGATTTGAAGCCGGACCTCACTTATGTTGAACGTCCAACCTGGATAGTTGATGAAAAGACTCGCGAGACCAGAAACCGGACGATGTGATTTTTCAAGGTGCTATGGGAAAATCACACGTCCGAGGAAGCTACTTGGGAAAGCGAGGAGTATTTGCAACGCAATCATCCGGAGTTGTTAGAGGCATATGTTGAGTAGCTGTCCTCTCCACGTTGTCCTTAATCATGAATCTCGGGACGAGATTCTTTTTAAGGGGGGAGGAATGTAAAAGTCCCAAAACTTGTAAATAGAAAACTTTAGCTATGAATAAAGTTGAGTTTGAATACAAGAAATGGGTCTTACAAAAACTTTTGTCTACTCATGAAAGTGTTGGCATGTGCAATAAAACTTTGAATTCAGTTTGAATTAAGAGGGTCATTTCAAAAAGAAGGAGGGCATTTTCAAAAGAGAAAATTCAAACTGTTGTTAGAAAAGTTGTGGTTGCAATGGCCAACTCAATGATCAGAGGACATATTTGAATTCCTCAGGTTCAAGTTGTGAAGGAGGCAAATTTTGAGCAAATTTGGAGGTGCCTTGATATGATTATCAAAGGGACTTGAAAATTTCATCTAAATTTGAATTCAAATTTGAAACTGAGGCAAAATAGGTCAAATTGCCAAATGACTTTGGAATTTGAGTTCCTCGGAGTTGAATTTGTAAAGTGCCAAGAATTTTGGAGATATTTAGGAGAGAAGTGAGTGGGACCCACTTGTCAGTTAGAGGAGGAGACTTACTCCCGAAGGAAATTTCTTCTCTGTTCCCACTCGAACCGGTGGCCGCCGAGCGGAGCGCGACACCGCGGCAGCACTGCTGCCACCTCCCGGCGCTGTCGATCAGCCTCAGCCGATATTACCCCGAACGGCTGTCGCACGTAAAAAAACTGATCACGCTTCCCCCCCTCCTGTGTCTGCTGCCGTGAGCGCCCTTTCTCCCGCAGCTACCGCGCCCCATCGGAGCAGCGATGCCCGGCCGCCTCGGCAGCTCTCACGCTGACCTGAGCTGTCCCACGACGTCGCCGGTTCCTCCTCAAGGTGTTGGGCCCGAGGAACAGCCGTTTTCTTCCACGGGGATGCGGCGCAGAGCTCGGTTTCTTCAGCGACACCACTGCGAGCCGCCGGCCGAAAGAACGCGTCACCCGGTCGCCACAGGGCTTCTCCCACCCAGCTACAAAAGCAAAAAGGTGCGCCTGTAGACCTTCTCGCTTCACAACAACGCCGGCAGCATGTCATAGACCGTGCTCGCCGGAATTTCAGTTTTGCCGACGACATACGATGATAGCCGAGAGGAGAAACTCGGCGAATTCATTTCACACGTCGAACCACTCCCCACACGACATAGCATACACCTTCTATACTCCCGTGCGCGTTCATAGGATCAAGAACCACCGAGAACCATCGAGCAGAGCCGCTGTTCTTCGAGTTTTTCGAATTTTGCCAGATTTTGACCTAGCCCGACGGTGAGGTCATACTTCCGGCGAGTTCCAGCAGGATCGGTGGTTGGGTCCGTGTTCTCCTCGGAGCGGTGGTGCTGTACGCGCAAACGGCTACGTGTTTGGTGTAGTATAATGCCCTGGCGACATCGCCGGAGTGGCCACCGCCGCTGTCGCCGTTGCACCTAGGTTTCCGGCCACCTTCGATCGGAGGTAAGGCCGGCAACATGTTCCTCACACGAAAACATGCAGTGGCGGCAAAGATCGACAAGTTTCGAGGACCGGAACCCCTTCCCGGCGAGGTCCCCGGCGAGCCCGGCGGCGGAGTCGCGCGGGAGCCGGAGGAAGACGAAGACAGGGGCTGGCCTACGCGTCAGTCTCTGTTGCGAGGGGATAGATCTTCTATGGCCTCGGATCTGCCTGTGACAATGCGGAAAATACTCTGTGTCCCGTGTGGCTCGTGTTTCAGCGGTCGACACGTGGCCCTGTGGCCCACAGGCAGAGTTTGAACTTTTCCCGAATTAATTTGAATTCCAGATTTAGTTCAAACTTTAGAACTGCATAACTTTTGCTAGAAAGCTCCAAATTTAGTGATTCAAATTGGGTCGGATTCAGGATGAAAATCTCTATCCAAATATGCAACCCAATTTGCATGAAAACCAATAGGAAATTCTGGAAAAATTTTAAAAATTTTCAGGAAAAGAATTTTAGAGGGAGTTTGGTTCATCCAAAATTCCCCAAATTTGGCCAGGATATTCTTTAGGATATTAGGAGCCTCCTGTAAATGTTTCAGCTCATTTGGAGTTGATTTGGTTAGGGTAATCCTAATTTCAAGTTTCTGTATTCAAATGAATACAGAAACATTTTCAGAGAATTTCCAAAACTTGGAAATTCAGTTCTAGCCATTCCTTAGCTCAAAAAATCCTAGGAAAATTCAGGCATACTCTCTGAGCTATGTGTGGAATCGTAGTTCACTTGAATTTGCATGGAAGTGCAAATTTATTCAGAATTAATTCCCTTTTGCTTCAATGCGTAGGGAATTATTCTGTGTGATCTACTGTGTAATATTCTGAATTTTGGTCCAGAGGACTTTCTTGTGAGAAGGAACTCACAAGAAAATTTCAAGCTCCATTGGAGCCCTGTATCAGTAGTGTTCTGTTCAACCAATTAGGTGATCACCACCCAAGTGACGAACCTCACTTCTCACTTGATGATAATGCTTGGACACACACCCAAACCACCACCCCCAGTGTCATTTTAAATTCTTGAACAGAGTTCCAGTTTCAAACTTGTCTTTAGCACTTGTTAGCAAAAGTTTCATAATTAAACATGTATGCATTATCATAACGTGTAGTGATTAAACGTGGATAAGTGAAGAGTGGATCAAGGAGCAAGAAGGTCAGACATTGAGCTGCAAGTCAGCAGAAACTAACTCCATAAACATCTGATTTTAGTCACCTGCAAAACCAAGGCAAGCCCCGGTTTGCATTTGAGTTGTTTTTAAAGTTTTTCATTTGTTCATTACTATGGGTCAAGGTTTGTATGTGCATTAGGTCAAGTATGTTTTATACTCCACTTGCATGACCAAAAAGAACCCTGGGATTAAGAGTAGAATGGTTTCATCGCTGTAGAATAAGGCCGTGCTAAATACGCTAGGACATCCGGTAGAAGACGAGTAGTTCGAATCTACTCGCGAGCTATAGTTCAGGATCACATAAGCGTGGTTGGAAGGGAGAGGCAATCTAAAGTTTACATTGCTAAAGATGAGACCGGGCAGTGGGGTAGGCAGCGACAAGACGAGGTCTTGGTCGAGTAGCTCTGCCCGTGTCGGTTAAGGACCGAAGCGTGTGCAGCCCCGCTGAGCAAGTTTTGAGTTGTGTACCGGATGCTTACTGATATATGGGAACCAGGAAGCCGATGCACCAGATTCACTGGATTGTAGAGGCATACCACATCGTCTCGTTAGACCTATGAGCCCGAGACGGCGCAACCGGTTCTACAGTTTAGTGTCCTGAGAAAGGTTAACACATACGACGTAATGAAGGACGCCAGAGTTGGGTCTTCAGAGGCGGGCGTATGTGTCGAGCTAACCGGGTAATGTTTGATTCAAATCACCATCCCTCGCGGTTATGAGTACCGCTTGCTCACTGTGTTGTGACGTAGTAAGCAAGTTTTGTGGGAACAGTTTGCAAAAGTATAATTGCTGCAATGATTATGTTAAACTGCATGAGAACCTTGTTTGAAGTAGAGATAGAGCAAACTAAATTTATCTTTCACCATGGGAAAAGTAACATTGGAATGAAGCGTTTCTTGTTTGATTGTGGAGTTCCAATGTTGCTGGGCGCAAGGTCACTGCTATTATGGCTAAAAATCTGAAAGTTAAGGATGAACTCGTAGGCGAGTCTTTTCGCAAAGGACAGGCTTAAGTCTTAGGTTACGTTCATGTAGAGTTTCATGCTTTAGGAGAGACGGTTAAGTCTTGCTGAGCCTTTGTGCTCACTCTTGCTATATAAGTGGTTTTGCAGGTGAACATCAACGCTATAAATAAGGTTGTCCGGTGAGACTCGGGAACTTCCGAGACAGGTCACCTTGGAGAACCTAGCCGCTGCCATGTCTTCGTGTCGCTAGCGAGAGGAGTCCGCGGGCTGGACCTCTTCTCGAGTGCTTCGTAGATATTCGACGTGAGCTGTTATAGACTTCCGCTGTAGTTATTTTATGTATATTATTTACAAAGAACAATTTGTAAGCTTCCGCTTTTGATTTATGTAATACATTGTTCCTTATATGTGTGCTGTTCGGTGCCGCATAACACGGCACCACCCAATGCAATCCCCGGGCGAGGCGGCACGGCCCCGTGATCGAGGTCGGGCCCTCTCACTTGGCAAGTGATTAATTAAAATGTTTGGAGTCTCAAACTGAGCTACATTTGTATGGTTGGACAAATTTCCCCCAAACTCAAATGTATATTTGAATTTTTTGCATATTTGGATCCTTTTTGGAAAAAATGGGTAGCAAACCTTTTCAAACATTCTTGAAACTTTGCCTCCCCACTAATTTGGACCTAAGGAATCCAAATATGCACCTTGATTCTTGTGTTAGCTACTGCAACCAAGAGTTTGAATACAACAGTTTTGAATCACCATTATGTCCTTCCCTCATTTGAATTTTGAGTTGGACATTAGTTCAAATTCTGATTTTTCAAACCCCCTCATTGCACTTGAGTACCTCAAATCAGTGCTCTTAAACCAACTAGGGTTCAAACATGTAAATGACTCTAAGTTGGTTTTTTGAACACCCTCTCATGTGTTATCATATGTGTAGAAAGTTTGAACCAATACCCTTTTGATGGAGGTTACTTGCTCTTCACAATTCTTCACAAGATATTCACCACAAAACTGTGGTGTTGTGAGGTGATGAAAAGTTTTTGCAAGTCCCTTTTCTTGGGCTTTTACATCCCTCCCCCCTTAAAGGAATCCCGTCCCGAGATTACAAAAGAAGAGA
This sequence comes from Neostapfia colusana, assembly GCA_030760725.1. Classification (NCBI taxonomy): domain Eukaryota; kingdom Viridiplantae; phylum Streptophyta; class Magnoliopsida; order Poales; family Poaceae; genus Neostapfia; species Neostapfia colusana. The sequence goes on along the minus strand of JASWHV010000009.1, from coordinate 30,826,588 downwards.
TAGCGATGTAATAGGGACTTACCCGTGCTGGGATGCCATGAACTCCGGGTAATTTGAGCGAAGGAATTCCTCGCTCTCCCACGTCGGTTCTTCGGCGGTGTGGTTGCTCCAGAGTATTTTGTAGAACCACAACATTCTGCTACGCGTGGTTCTGGCTTTCTCATCAAGAATTGCCACCGGATATTCATCATATGTCAAATCCGGTTTCAGCTCGCCGATGTCTTCGGGAGAAACAGCAGCGGTATGCCTTAAACATTTTTGCAGTGGTGAAACATGGAAAACGTCATTAACACCAGCAAGGGATGCCGGTAGCTCCAATCGATACGCCGCTGGTCCGCACTTCTCGGTGATAGCATAGGATCCAATGAAACGGGGAGCAAGCTTCCCCTTCACACCGAACCGGTGCACGCCCTTCATCATAGACACGGGGAGGTACATGTGTTCACCGACGTCAAAGTGCAACGGTCTATGCCTCTTATCAGCGTAGCTCTTCTGCCGGGATTGAGCGGCCTTTAAATTAGCTTGAATTGTCCGAACGCGCTCTTCGGCGTCGTTCACCACATCAACCCTGAATGTGACTCTTTCACCGGACTCGCACCAATTCAATGGGGTGCGGCATTTGCGACCATAGAGAGCTTCGTAGGGTGCCATCTTGATACTCGCCTGATAGCCGTTGTTGTACGAGAATTCCGCCAACGGTAGGTGATCGTCCCAGTTCCTACCGTGGTGGATGGCACATGCTCTCAACATATCTTCCAGAACTTGATTCACCCTCTCTGTCTGGCCATCTATCTTAGGGTGGTAGGTGGAGCTTCTAATCAGTTTAGTATCCAATGCAGCGTGTAGCTGCTCCCAAAAGCGAGATACAAATAATGCACCTCGATCCGAGGCGATGGTCTTGGGTACCCCATATAAGCATAGAATCTTCGCTATGTACAGCTCCGCATTTTTGCCGGCATTGTAACGTGTATTCACTGGGATGAAGTGAGCCATCTTGGTTAACCGATCGACAATTACCCAGATGGAATCATGTTTGTTGGAAGTTAGGGGCAATCTCACAATGAAATCCATGCTCACATCTTCCCATTTCCACGCCGGGATCTTCAGGGGTTGTAGCAGCCCTGATCTCTTCATGTGATCAGCTTTCACTCGTCTACACGTATCGCACTCGAATACGTACTTAGCTACCCCCCGCTTCATCCGTGTCCACCAAAATTTCTTTTTCAAATCTTGGTACATTTTGTTGCTGCCCGGATGAATGGAGTACTTAGACAAGTGAGCTTCATTGAGGATCTTCCTCCTCAGTTCCATATCTCGGGGTACAACTATTCGGTCATTGAACCATAGTGTCCCCTCATCATCCTTCCAGAAACATTTGATCTCCCCGTTGTCTATTCGTCTCCGGAGATGTGCCATGCCTTTATCAGTCTTCTGAGCTGCAATGATGTCCTCCCTAATAGTAGGGATGAGAGCAAGGTTGTAAAGCGATCCATAAGGAACCAAGTATAAACTCGGCTCTTCCTCCTCCACCGGTGTAATGGTGAGGTGATGGACATGTGATTTCCGACTCAGCGCGTCGGCAACCACATTCGCCTTGCCAGGGTGGTAGTGAATCTCAATTTCATAATCTCTGATCAGTTCTAACCACCTCCTTTGCCTCATGTTCAGCTCCTTCTGGGTGAAAATGTATTTCAAGCTCTTGTGGTCGGTGTAGAGATGCACCAGATTCCCAAGGAGATAGTGCCTCCACATATTTAGCGCCAACACCACGGCAGCAAGCTCCAGATCATGAGTAGGATAATGCTGTTCATGGTTCCGAAGTTGGCGTGAGCCATATGCGACCACACATCCTTCCTGCATCAATACGCAGCCGAGCCCAATACCGGACGCGTCGCAATACACGTCGAAGGGCTTTGTTGTATCCGGCTGAGCTAAGACCGGGGCTGTGGTGAGATGCTTCACCAATGCTCGGAATGCTCCTTCACACGCCGTGTTCCAAGCATATTTCGTCCCCTTCTTCAGCAACTCTGTCATTGGCTTAGCGAGCTTGGAGAAACTTGGAATAAATCTCCGATAGTATCCCGCTAACTCAAGGAAGCTTCTGACTTCATGAACTGAAGTGGGAGCTTTCCATTTCAGCACTTGCTCTATTTTGCTTGGGTCAACCACAATCCCTTCTGCTGAGATGATATGTCCCAAGAATGGCACTTGCCTGATCCAAAACTCACATTTACTGAACTTGGCGTAGAGCTTGTGGTCTCGCAATCGTTGAAGGATGATCCGCAACTGTTCGGCATGTTCGGCCTCTGTCTTGGAGTAAACCAATATATCGTCGATGAACACTACCACGAACTTGTCCAGCTCCGGCATGAATACCGAGTTCATGAGATACATGAAATGGGCTGGAGCATTTGTGAGACCAAAGGACCTGACGAGATATTCATATAATCCATATCTCGTCAAGAAGGCCGTCTTCGGGATATCCTCCGCCCTATCTTTATCTGATGATATACAGAGCGGAGGTCCATCTTTGAGAACACACTTGCACCCACAAGCTGATCAAACAATATGTCGATGCGGGGCAGTGGGTACTTATTCTTGATGGTGACGGCGTTGAGCGGCCGGTAGTCCACACACAGCCTCAAGGTTTCATCCTTCTTCTTTACGAACAGCGCCGAGCATCCCCAAGGCGATGAACTCGGCCTGATGAAACCCTTGCTCAACAGATCATTGAGCTGTTCTTTCAGTTCAGCCAGCTCATTCGGAGCCATTTTATATGGTCTCCGTGATATGGGCGTAGTCCCGGGTGCAAGCTCGATCTTGAACTCGACATCCCGCTCAGGTGGCATGCCCGGAAGATCATCCCGGAACACGTCGGGGTACTCCCGGACTACGGGAATGCCCCCTAACATGAGAGCTTCAGTGTTGTTGATCGCTGAAATCTCTCGGACTGGATTATCTAGTAGGGAGGGACTGCGGACGGTGTAGTGGGGAGTTGAGGTGAACCGTCCACGCTAAAGTTTCCAGGACAGCGCCATGGTAGCTTAGCCATGACATTCCCAAGATTGCATCAATCTTCTGCCCCTCAAGGATAATCATAGTGGTGGGATATATCTCCCCACCTAAGCACAATGGTGCTTTCAGAACCATCATCGTTGCTGAAATCTTTCCTCTCGGTGAGCAGATCATATAAGAACACTCGGTTGGAAAGGCTTCCAGCTGATGCTTAACCACATATGATGCACTTATGAAATTGTGGGTTGCACCAGAATCAAAAAGTATGATGATGGCTTGGTGGTTGAGAGTGAACGTACCCGCCAGCACGTTGTCTCCCTCCGGGGCTCCCTCATTGTCGAGGTTGCGGACGCCCCCAGTCCGCTGACCAACCTTCTTGGCCGGAGGTCGGTCTCGAGCACCGCCCTGGAACTGGGCTTGCCCACTGTTCTGCTGCCCCTGGGGACAGTCCTTCGCGAAATGGCCCACCTGGCCACACGTGAAGCAGGTGAAACAGGGCGGTCCCCCACTGATCGGTGGACGGAAACCCGGGGCGCGTTGTGGCGGTGGAAACGCCCGGGGTGCCATCTGCTGCTGCTGCTGTTGTCTAGGTGGTGGCACCGGCGGTCGGAACGGGGGTGACTGAAAGGATCATCCCCCGAACCGTTGAGGTCGCGCCGGTGAGTGCCACTGCTGTCCGGATGGTGTCCGATACACCATACGGTACTGCTAAGGAGCGCCACCACCACTGCTGGGCGGAGCGCTGCACTTCCTCTGCTCATCTGCCAACTCCCGCTGAGCGTCTTCTTGCATAATCGCGGCATTGACTAGGTCGTTGAAGGTGCCGCGATTCCACTGAACGAGGTGCGTCTTCATCTCGGGGTGTAACCCCCGATAGAAATGTTCCCGCTTCTTCTCTTCAGTGGATATGTAGTCTGATGCATATTGCGCCAGATGGTTGAAGGCACGGGAGTAGTCATGGGCACTCCTCCCGCCCTGCTTCAGTTCCAAAAATTCTTGGAACTTCCTCTTCATGATCCCGGGAGGAATGTGATAGGCGCGGAACGCCTCCCGGAACTCTCCCCACTCCACGGCATGGCCAGCCGGACGTGAGGCGACATAATTCGCCCACCACGCACCAGCGGTACTGTGAAGTTACTGTGCTGCGAACAAAGTCTTTTGCCGCTCCGTGCATTGGAGCAGCCCGAACTTGGACTCGATGGTCCGCAGCCAGTTGTCCGCCTCCAGTGGTTCTTCAGCTTCTGTGAACACTGGAGGGTGCGTACTCATGAAATCCGAGTACGGCACCTCACGGGGCCCTCTGTCTTGACCCCCCCCCCCCCGCCTGGGACGTATTCTGCACGATCGTGCGGAGCAGGTCGGTCTGCTCCTTACGACCACCCACCAGTGCCGCAATCACATCCGCTAGAGTAAGCGGAGGCGGCGGTGGTGGCTGCTGCTGCGGGGTGCTGTCGTGGGCCGGTGGCGGGGAGTCATCACCTCTCTGTTGGCTAGAGCCACCAACCTCGTGCGTGGTCTTAGTGCGAACCATCTGCAGCCATACGACAATAAACATCAGTCCCGCAACATATCGCATGCAGTCCAAATGAAATAGGCGTAAAAACATAATGACAATAGAACATGCGATACATCTCGTATGTAGATAATGTAATAAATTTGCACAAGCTACACCATTACCAGACCAAATACAAGCTAGTTTAATCCAAATTGATGAACCTCCTCTTTGGAAGCTCACCACAACTAGGTTTGGTCACTATGAGACATTACTATCGCGTTGTCATCACGTATACTACCCTTTTATCTTCAATACGACACAAACATGGTCTCTAGTAAAAGAAACTTGAGTGGGACCTATACTCAGATCTTTCACTAGTTGAAGATAACCTCTCACGGGTATGTTCTACCCCATTGGGAGTACACAAACCCCCTCTAGGGTACAACAATCTCTCAATTGAGTTCAACTGTCATTCCTCTGTCAGAATGACCAGTTTCTACATATTCCCGGTTTTGATCTGGTTCTGGGCAGTTTCATAACTCAAGTTGAATACCAAAGTTAAAGTTAACTTCAGTATCTTTCCAACGAGTACTTATTTGGCCTTAGATCAGCTCTGGTTAAAATGTTATGGTAATTCAAATCAGCAGAATTTCTGGAAGAATTTTAATAGCACCTCCCTTGGGAAGTTGCTGTTTTCAACTCTGGTTTCCACTGAAATCTGTGCCAAAATTTCAGAAACATTGAATTGCATAGATGTATAAAATCTTCTACCCTTTCTAAGGATGTATCATATGAAAATTTTAGATTTTTCTACTGGGAGTTAGATTTGAAAAAACAGAACAGTCCAGAGAGTGTTTCACTCTGTCCTGGTTCTGGACAGTTTACATTCCTCTGGCATTTAAGCCATCTTAAGTTATGTTTCAGCTCTTGCAGTCTACAACAAAGTTGTAGAGTACACAATTAACTTTCAAGAACTATATACCACACCTCCCTGGGCTAAGAGACCTGTGAGTTATGCTCTGTTGAAATTCAGCAAACTTGCTGCCCAAAACAGAGCACTCTGTTTTTCAGTCTTTTTGAAACTACACTCATCACTACCCAATTTGTCTACCCAACCAGGGTCCTAAATGTTGAACCTAATGATTTTAATTCCTTGTCATCATTATTTTTTCATGCATATGCCTATAATATCACGGTACTACGTACCTCACAAAAGAATATCCTAACCGGATTATACCGGCATATACGTCTCAGGTGTGGCACTAAAACGGTCTCTCGCACACGTTTTCTACATGGATATATATGTGGTTAGTACCTGCAGAAGACCACACAATAATGGTGCACTCAATGGTTGTTTTCATTTCAGGCAGGATCATATTTAAAAGTAAATACAAACGCCCGTATCATTGCCATACGGCCGTCCTTGAGTTAAGTCACGTCTCAAGGTACGTGATCGTGTTTCAACACCACACGACGGGGAACCCGAGTATGTCATGAACGGGTCGTCACGGTTGGGAATGTTATCAACCCAACAGATACCACCTACTGCCCTGCAGGGCACGCCGATGGCAAGCGCTGCGTATGTCCTCCTGGGCTACTTCCAGACGAACACACTCTCGCGTTACTGATCACGCGATGGGGTCTCCACTTACTTGCCTAATGCACGCTAGGGATCAGCGTTTCATATGAACTCAGGAACATGAAGAGTCCAAGAGTTTCATATTGACGTCTCACACCAAGCTGTGAGACCTAGCCCTGAACCACGTTCCTCGTCAGGGGAGCTAACTGAAATTGAACCGCTTTCGGTGGCGTTCCTTACCAATCTTACCAGAGCGTAGGTGCGTCATTACATAATTAAAATTCAGAATTATAACACATAGGTTAGTCTTTGCCACTTTAAGTAACTATGCTAATATAGTCCTTACTTGGGCAACTACCGAATCCTCACCGTAACCTAAGTTTTTCCCGTAATACAGCCCGTAAGTACTGTGCTATCCCCAATGCAGCTCTGATACCAGGCTGTGGCGGACCGGGATCCGCTCATCCAGGATCGCAGAGGGTGGTGCCGCACGATGCGACACCCGACAGCACACGTCATAAGGACACAATATATTACATGAAAAAAAAACAAACTGAACTGTACAAACAGGTACAACTTCAGTACAAACTAGTATTTATTTTACACAGCGGAAGTCTACTGTGTACAACTCACGCCCGCCTATCTAGCAAAAGTTGGTTTCCCAGCCCTAGGACAACCCACACTAGCTGCATGTCTCAGCTCAGCGCGGCGTGTACGGCTCCCACTCAGCCGTGGTCCCCGACGGAGGGTAACCCTCGCCGGTGGACTCGTACTCCGAGTCCGTGGGTGGCTCCTCACCTGAAAAACACTTAAGCAGCAACCGTGAGCACGATGGCTCAACAAGACTTAACAGACTCACTTAAGCATGGAACTCTACATGAGGGGTACCATAGACATAGGATAGTAATAATGCATCAATGGACACGCCTACAAGTGGATCCTTAGTTCATCTTTTAGCCACAAGTTAACAGTTCGGAAATCTGAAATTTAGTAAGCAATATTTAGTGGCACACATGTAGCAATACAATTATATCATAACAGCAAGATTGAATCATAACATTTCATACATTAGTCTACGTTACGATGCAGTGAACAAGCGGTACTCGTCACCGCGAGGGACGGCGAATCAACTTGATATAAACCTGCAGGGAAACCCAAAGAGCACGTCACGTACGCCCACCCGTGGAGCTGCACAGCACGCTCACTCGATGTCGAACGGGACAACCTTTCACCCAACAGCCCAAACGTTGAACCGGTCGCACCGAAACGAGCAGGAGTTTCCCCACATGGAGCATCTCTCTATGCCCGTTGGCAAATTTCCACCTTGCTGCCCTCAGCCTACACCTATAAATCGGTGCGTTATGCCTCGACGCCCGGAGGTTTAGGCTACATCGGTTTATCGGGGCCCATATATCCGATATGCCTTCAGTACGTTCAATACTTGTTCAGCAGGGCCACACACGGATCGGTCCTCAATCGACACGGACAGGGCTGCGCACACAAGACTTCCTCTTGCTGCACCCTAGCCCCTGCCTAGACTCATTTTCATTACTAAAGTGGTCTCACATCACTCAACCGAACTCGTGTGTCCCAAGTCTAAACTCGCGAGTAAATTCCAACTACTCGACTTGTACCGAAGTTCTACGAATCATTAAGCATAGCTTGTCTATTCGTGGTCTTAGACACTACCCTCACTCTTATGGAAATGTTCTGGTTATGCAAGTGGGGTTCCATTCATCCTACACCTAATGCACATTCATACATCACCCTCGACATGTGAACAAAGAAAAACTTGATAAAATAAGTTAATGCAAACCAGGGCTTGCCTTGTTGCTGCTGGTCAGGGGTTAGTTCTTCTTCCAGAAGGAGGAAATCGAGTACTTCCGGAGCCTCCTCGCCTTCAGCGACTACACGTTAATAAAATACTACATGTTAATGAATATGCACATGAGTTTATGGTAATGCTTCTGCTATTAGTTCTAATAACCAGTTTCTAACAACTGGAACTATGTTCAAGAATTTAAAATGGAACTGGGGGTTAGTGGTTTGGGTTTGGACCTAAGCACATGATTAAGTGCTAAGTGGTTTTCCCCTTCTTCTATAATAATCCCTCAAGTGGTTCCACAGAACAGGGGTGATCCAGAGCTCCAATGGATCTGAGAATTTTTGTGTGAGTTCCTTGTCACAAGAAAACTCCCTGGATCAAAATTTAGCACTTGTCATTGAGTGGTTTGTTCAGAATAATTCTTTTAGCAAATAAGCAAAGAAGAATTATATCTGAGGTAACACCCCTGTTCATGCCCAACTTAGTGAAATAAAATTTCAATTATAGCTCATAGAGTTTGCATGAATTTTACTAGCATTTTTGGAGCTAAGATTTGCCCAGAACTGAATTTCCAAGTTTTGGAAATTCTCTGAAAATGTTTCTGTATTCAAATGAACACAGCACCTTCAAATTTGAATTGCTCTGATCAAATCAAATCCAAATGGTCTGAAACTTTTACAGGGTTTCACTAACATCCTAAAGAACATCCTGGCAAAATTTGGGGATTTTTGGATGAACCAAACTCCCTCTAAAATTCTTTTGCTGAAAAGCTTCAAAGACTTTTCCAGAATTACATAATGGGTTTCATACTAATTGGGTTTCATATTTGGTTTTTACTCTGTTAGAGGAATCCAACAAAATTTGTTTCATAATTTTTGGACTCTCCTACCCCAAGTTGTGGCCCTCCAAAGTTTAAACTGAAAACTGGAAATTTCAAAATGTTCAAATGCCTGCCAGTGGGTCCCACCCGGCAGGTCTTCCCCTTCCTCGCGCCAAACAGGGGCCTGCGGCGGCTACCTCCAGCGAGCGTCGCCGGAATGGCTTTCCCGGTGGCCTCCCGACCTCAGACTCGCCGCCCCCCCGTAATTTGTGGCGCTCAACTTGGCTGAGGTGTAACTGGCGGCCGTAGATCGCCGGAAATGGTTGCGTGGCGGCGGCAGTGGCCGCTAGGGTTCCGGTGAGCTCGGAAATCGTCTACACCGCATAAAAACAGTCGGGGATTGCTCTGAGAGTACCGTGGCAGCTTGAGAACGTCGGAAATGGGCACCGAACCTCGTGAAATGGCCGGCAGCATAGAGCTCCATGGTGACCCGAGACGATTTCTTCATTGCGGCACGAAAATTAGCTCTAACTCGGTCGTCCCTAGATGTTTTTGCTTGGTTCTTATTCGAGGATGATCGCCAAGAGGTGTAGAGGCTGTGTGCAAGCTCGCCCGAGCTTGGGTGGACGGTGCCGCTAGAATTTTGGGGTAGACCGACCCCTACCCGTATGGACCATGTTTTGGAACTTCAGAAATTCTACCTACTCAGTGGATCTTTTGCTATGTGGTTTGCAGCAACACGAGCTAGGGATCATGGCGCACCTTTTTCGTGTTGAGTTGTGCTAGTGAAAACGGCCGTGGCGTGCTATCCACTGGGGCCCTCCTCGGTTTCCCGCTGGTGAGCTCTGTTCCTCGGCGCCAGTTACTGATTTGCGCGCGCCACAGGCTAGGAGCTTCGGTGTTGTGGGGATGGCGTGGTAGAGTATGCACGGGCGCTGCTTTTCGGTGCTGCTGGCATGAGCAACCGAGGCTCGGTTGGTGCCGGCGATCAGAAAAAGAAAGCGCGGCGGTGAGCTCCGGTTCTGTTCGGGTGTGAGGGAAACAGCGAGCGCGCGATCAATGGGGAAGGCGACGTGCTGCTGTTTGTTCCCGGGGTAAAGATCAGGCCGAGGCAGCGGAGCCGGTAAGCTGGTCCCAGCGCGCGAGAGGGAATCGGGAGGTGGCCTCCTGGGCGATGGCGCGCGCTGCAGCTGGCTGTGCGACCGAAGCTCTTCGGTTGACTGAGAAACAAAGGGAAAGACTTGGGGATTAAGTCTATTCCACCCAATGACATGTGGGACCCACTTGTCAGTGCTCCCGCACCCCTCAAAAGATCTCCAAAACTTGGCAAGTGATTAATTCAAATGTTTGGAGTCTCAAACTGAGCTACATTTGTATGGTTGGACAAATTTCCCCCAAACTCAAATGTATATTTGAATTCTTTGCATATTTGTATCCTTTTTGGAAAAAATGGGTAGCAAACCTTTTCAAACATTCTTGCAACTTTGCCTCCCCACTAATTTGGACCTAAGAAATCCAAATATGCACTTTGATTCTTGTGTTAGCTACTGCAACCAAGAGTTTGAATACAACAGTTTTGAATCACCATTATGTCCTTCCCTCATTTGAATTTTGAGTTGGACATTAGTTCAAATTCTGATTTTTCAAACCCCCTCATTGCACTTGAGTACCTCAACTCAGTGGTCTTATACCAACTAGGGTCCAAACATGTAAATGACTCTAAGTTGGTTTTTTTAACACCCTCTCATGTGTTATCATATGTGTAGAAAGTTTGAACCAATACCCTTTTGATGGAGGTTACATGCTCTTCACAATTCTTCACAAGATATTCACCACAAAACTGTGGTGTTGTGAGGTGATGAAAAGTTTTTGCAAGTCCCTTTTCTTGGGCTTTTACAGTTGTGCAAATTATTCATGTGTTACTTCAATACCTACTGTTGCATATGGAATTCTAAGTATGACATGTGCTAATCGCTGCTGTTTTGAATTTCAGAATGACTCGTACTCGTGCCAACCCGGACGTTGGGGGTACTAGCCAAGGGGGAGAGACCTCCCAGCAGCCTCCCGAGGACTCCTCGGGACAGCAACAGCAACAGCAAACACCGCCACTGCCACTGCCAACGGTTACATTGGCCGACATCGTCGCGGCAATGGCGGGTTCTCATCAGCAGCACACGGAGTTGCTGCAAACTCTCATAGCCAATACGTCTCGCCCAGTGAGACGTCAAGACCATGAGGAGCGTCAACAGAGCTCCTACTCCGACTTCCTAGCGACTCATCCCCCGGTATTCTCAAGGGCGGATGAACCTCTCGACGCGGACAACTGGCTCCGCGAGATAGAGATGAAGTTCGCGCTGCTCCAAATAAGTGAGCAGCGCAAGACTCAGTTCGCGGTCCAACAGCTCCAGGGATCCGCGAGCGCATGGTGGGCAAACTTCTGTGCTTCACAGCCCACCGACCGAGTTATGAACTGGGCGGAGTTCCAGATGGCCTTCAGGTCCTATCACATACCGCCAGGTCTGATGAAGAGGAAGACGCAGGAATTCCTACACCTGCAGCAAGGGAGCCGGAACGCGCTGGAATACTCCAGGGCATTCAACGATCTCGCGCTCTATGCATCATATCACGCCGATACTGACGAGAAGCGGCGGAACCACTTTTACCAGGGGCTTAACCCGCTCCTGAAGGACAAGCTGGCGATGTTCAATCGCGGCAGCCTCAACGACATCGTTGATGCTGCGATTGTTCAGGAGGACTCCGGCAAGGAGTTAGCGGCGGTGGAGAGAAAGTGAAGCGCGCCGCAAAGCAGCGGAGAGGGAGGCGGTCCCTCCCAGAAATTTCAGATGGTGAATCGCCCACCATCAGGTCCACGCTGGCAGCCACCCCAGAGGCTGATGCCGTTCCGCAGTCGGCCGTACTCTTCACCGGCATTCAGGCCGACACTGCCAGCACCACCTCCACAAAAACAACAGCAGCAGCGGGCGATGCCGCGTGCGTATGAACCTCAGCAGCGCATGCCGGGCTTTCGTCCCCCGAGCACCGCACAAGCAGCGGCCACATGTTACAAGTGTGGTGGTCCAGGACACTTTGCCAGCAGTTGCTCGGAGAGGCAAGGCGGCGGAGTTGCACCACAGTTTCTGGGAAGGAATCAACCACGGAACCCTACTAATGCGCGGCGGGCAAACCCTAGGCCCGGCACTGTCCACCAGCTTGCCATAGAGGACGTGCCGGAGGGTGAGCCAATCCTTGCGGGTATGTTCCAACTCCACAAGCATCCCGCCATAGTATTGTTTGATTCAGGCGCCACGCATAGCTTCATTAGCCAAGCTTTCATTGATAAATATAGCTTGCAAATACTACCCACCGATAGTCCTTATGTGATCTGTTCACTGGGTGGGAAAATTTCAGCAAGCATGATGGTTCCAAAGGCGCCATTATGCTTAGAGGGTAGAGTATACCCTACGTCTCTCATAATTTTAGAGGTAAAAAAGGTCGATGTCATCTTAGGGATGTCGTGGTTAACCCGCCACGGCGCTGTTTTAGACACCGTCCTCCGAGTTGTGCACTTGAACTCAGAAGTGCACAAGTCTCATTCCTTATTTCTGGACAGTCCAGAAATAAAACTTCCAAGTGTCTATCAATACACAACCATCAGATTGGAAGATATTCCAGTGGTCCGAGAGTTCCCTGACGTGTTCCCGGATGATTTACCGGGGATGCCACCCGATAGAGAGGTGGAGTTCAAGATTGAACTTGCACCGGGAACCATGCTAATATCCCAAAGGCCGTACAAGATGGCGCCCAAGGAATTGGCTGAGCTGAAGACTCAGCTAACAGACCTCCTGGAGATGGGTTTTATTAGGCCGAGCTCCTCGCCATGGGGCTGCTCGGCATTATTTGTGAAGAAGAAGGATGAGACGTTGCGGCTTTGTGTGGACTATCGTCAACTAAACGCCGTAACCATCAAGAACAAGTACCCGTTGCCACGGATCGACATGTTGTTTGATCAGTTGGTCGAAGCAAAGATCTTTTCGAAGATGGATTTAAGATCCGGGTACCACCAGATTAAAATACGGGCTGAGGACATTCTGAAGACGGCTTTCTCGACAAGGTACGGACTTTATGAGTACCTGGTCATGTCCTTTGGCCTCACCAATGCTCCAGCTCATTTCATGTATTTAATGAACTCGGTGTTCATGCCGGAGATGGACAAGTTTGTCATGGTCTTCATCAACGACATCCTGGTATATTCCAAGTCGGAGGAAGATCACAAGAAGCATCTGCGTATAGTCTTGCAACGGCTGCGGTATCACAAGCTATACGTGAAATTCAGCAAGTGCGAGTTCTGGATATCGCAAGTGCCTTTCCTCGGGCATATCATCTCAGCGGAGGGTATCGCTGTAGACCCGAGCAAGATCACTCAAGTGCTGAATTGGAAATCCCCGAGAACTGTTCACGAGGTACGGAGTTTCCTCGGACTCGCGGGATATTATCGGAGGTTCATTCCGAACTTCATGAAGATTGCCAAGCCGATGACGGAGCTGCTGAAGAAGGCTACCAAATGTGTTTGGAGTCCGGCATGTGAAGCAGCATTCAAGGCTTTAGTCAAGCACCTAACATCAGCACCGGTTTTGGTGCAGCCAGACACAACAAAACCGTTCGATGTGTACTGCAATGCATCTGGCATTGGGCTTGGATGTGCGCTGATGCAAGACCGAAGAGTGGTCGCGTATGGGTCACGGCAGCTTAGAAACCATAAGCAGAATTGTCCAACTCACGACTTGGAGCTCGCTGCCGTGGTACTTGCACTGAAAATGTGGAGGCACTACCTACTCGGTAACCTCGTACATTTATATACCGACCACAAGAGTCTCAAGTACATATTCACTCAGAAGGAGCTGAACATGAGGCAGCGAAGATGGTTAGAATTGATAAAGGATTACGAAATAGAGATCCATTATCACCCCGGCAAGGCAAACGTAGTGGCAGATGCGCTGAGCCGCAAGTCACACGTCAACAATCTGACCATCACACCGTTGGAAGAGAGCGTACCACCCCTACATGTGATTCCACACGGAGCTCTCTACAACCTAGCTTTGATCCCCACCATCCGTGAAGAGATAGCGGCAGCTCAGAAACATGACAAGGGCATGTCGCATTTGCGGAGACGTGTAGAGAGTTAGGAGCTCAAATGTTTCCGGAAGGACGGAGACGGCATCCTATGGTTCAAGGACCGGATCGTCATACCCCGTAACCCGGAGCTAAGGAAGAAAATTTTTGATGAGGCTCACTTATCAAAATTTTCTATTCACCCCCCCCCCCCCCCGGGCAACAAGATGTATCAAGAACTCAGAAGCAAATTTTGGTGGACATGGATGAAGCGGGAGATCGCAAAGTACGTGTCCGAGTGTTATACATGTGAAGGGTGAAGGCAGATCATATGCGGAAACCGGGACTGCTACAACCACTGGGCGTTCCTGCCTGGAAGTGGCAGGATGTGAGCATGGACTTCATCGTCGGTTTACTCACCACCTTTCAGAAACATGATTCTGTGTGGGTGATCGTCGATCGGCTCACCAAAGTTGCCCATTTCATCCCGGTCAACACCAACTACAACGCCAAGAAGTACGCCGAACTGTACATCTCACGGATCCTATGCTTGTACGGCGTACCTCATACCATCATATCGGATCGGGGCACTTTATTTGTGTCCCGTTTCTGGGAGCAGCTGCACGCTGCATTGGGGACGAAGCTGATCCGTAGTTCAGCATACCACCCGCAGACAGATGGGCAAACCGAGAGGGTAAATCAGATCCTAGAAGACATGCTACGAGCTTGCGCTATTGACCATGGCAAGAATTGGGATGATCACTTGCCGTTAGCCGAGTTCTCGTACAACAATGGGTACCAAGCCAGCATCCAGATGGCGCCATATGAGGCGCTATACGGAAGAAAATGCCGCACACCATTAAATTGGTGTGAGTCTGGCGAAAGGGTTACCTTCGGGATTGACCTTGTCAACAACGCGGAAGAAAAGGTTCGACTGATTCAAGCAAACCTAAAAGCCGCCCAATCCCGTCAGAAACAGTATGCGGACCAGAAAAGACGCCCATTACAATTCGAAGTCGGGGATCACGTATATCTACGTGTGTCTCCAATGAAGGGCGTAAACAGATTAGGGGTGAGAGGAAAGTTGGCACCCCGATTCATCGGTCCATTCCAGATTACCGAAAGATGTGGATCAGTGGCATACCGGCTGAAATTACCAGAAGCACTTTACGGTGTGCACGACGTATTTCACATTTCCCAGCTGAGGAAGTGTCTCAAGCTATCAACTACCGTTCAGCTGGAGGACATTGAAGAACTGCATCCTGATCTCACCTATCGGGAGGAACCGGTTCAAATCCTTGACAAAAAGGCCCGAACCACACGCAACTGCACGTTGTGGTTCTACAAAGTTCTATGGAGTAATCACTCCGTGGACAAAGCGACATGGGAGAGCGAAGGATTTCTTCACGCTAACTACCCCGACTTTTTCACGTCGCATATTCGGTAATTTTCCACCGTCCTCTCTCTCATCTCTACTTTATAATCTCGGGACGAGATTCTTTTAAGGCGGAGGAATGTAAGGGCCACAGTTTTTGACACATGCTTGTAGTGTTCATCACCACACACACACACACACACACACACACACACACACACACACACACACACACACACACACACACACACACACACACCTCATTTGAAGCAAGTTGATGAACACATTTGAAGAGCAAGTAACCACCATCAACATGCTCATTAGAGAACAAACTCACATATTGTAAAAGTGGTATTTCCCACATGTGATATACAGGGGCTGAGCATATGAAAACTCATACACAGTGCTAGGAATGTCCATGCCAAGTTTCACCCAAATTCAAAACCTTTTTGAGGTCATTTTGGGAATAGTTAGAAAGAGGGTAGTTTGAACTCAAATTCAAATTCAAACTGATTTCATCCTATGAATTCGAAAGTGGGAGGCATATTCTTGCTCAGCACATTTTTTGTGAGCTCACACACCAATTTTCACTCCATTTGGAGTTGATCTTGATATGAGCTAAGTGGGGCAAATTCAAACTTTATTTGAATTTCAAACTGAACATGTGCTGAAATTTAGTCAAACCCAAACCAATTTGAATTCTACCCCATTCAAATGGCTCAGGGGCAGATAATTCAAATACTTGAGGTTAGTTTGGTCTATACTGTTTAGAGCAGTAGAGCAAAGTTAATTTCAGAGGTTAAAACCCCAGGTGGGATTCACATGTCAGCCACCGAGGCAAAAGAAACCGACTGAGAGCTCAGCTCGGGTACTCGCGCGCGCTGCAGCGACCGCCACGGCGAAGAAACGGCGAGAACAGCAGCTGCTTGCCGCCCTCGGCCGGTGAACCGCCTCGCAGGGCCCTTATCTACACGCCCGAGCGATCGCAGGGGGTCTTCACCGCTGCCTCGACGCGTTTCCACCCAGAAAGCCGAAGCTCCTCGCCGCTCGGTTGAATTTTTGGTTCCTCATTGCCCAGCCGATCCAGTGATCCTCCCAGTGATTTGAGACCAGCACCGGGTGCGCCAAGCCATCTTCGACACCCTCGCGTCGGTTCCAGACCCTGCGCAGTCTTCCCCGAGCTCCACCGCGGCGATCCTTCCTCTGCCGGTTCAGCTCGTGCCGCCGCTGCGGGAACCATCCTTCCGGCCACCACAGCCCACCGATCACCAAGCTGTGAACAGCAAAGAGGTTCGCCTTTAGTCCCTCTTTCATTCCCGCAAGCTCCGGCGGCGTGACAAACACTGCTCAGGCCGGAATTTTGTGTTTTCGCGATGGTGTGCAAAAGTGGAGTCGGCACCGATCAGAGAAATTCGTAAGCCACACTGCATCACTCATCCTCTCATGGAGAGGATCACTTTAGTTGCCCGTACGAGTCCATAGGAGCAGGAACCACGAAGAACCATGGAGGGAAACCGCTGTTCTTCAAGTTTTAGTAGAAATCCCGATTTCCGGCCTAGGTCGCACGGTGACAGCCCAACACAGCCCTTCCCGAGCCCCGTGGAGCTCATGTCGACCTTTCCTATGGTCCACTGATGCTCGACGACCCTTAGCTCGATCGGGTGAGGTGCTAGGGAGGACGGGCAACATGGCCAAAGTTCCCCCGAGGCTGCGGCTTGTTGCCGACCATGTGCCGGCCATTTTCATGACGAGCTGAGCCCGGAATCGTGTTCCCCGAGTGAAAATAGGCAGGGGCGGCCGGAATCATGAAGCTTGGAGCTCCACAGAGGCTGCCGGCGAGCTCTCCGGCGAGGTACCCCGGCAGCAGAGCGCGGGCGGCGGGAGGTAGACGAAGGGGGTGGACCCCAGCCGTCAGCGGCAGATATTTTAAATCGGGATCGGGCTGCGGCTCAGATCCGTTGTGCTGGCGCGCAAAAACCCCGTAGACCCCGGTGTGCCGAAGCCTCAGCGCGCAACACGTGTCCCCGTGGCCCACCGGCAGATTTAAACTTTTCCCCGATTTTCAGATTTCATTCAAACTTCAAATCCTCATAACTTTGCTAGGAAGCTCCAAATCGAGTGAACCAAATTTTGTTGGATTCAGATCTCTGAGTACTTTCCAGCAAATCAAGTTTCACTTCATGAAAATCCCTATTTCTCCAGAATTAATTCCTCAAAATTTAAACTGTTGTGGAATTTTAACTGGAGAATTCCTTGGAGGAAAATTCTGAAATTTTGCTGGGATGTTCACCAAAATATCCCTGAACTACCATAAAACTTTCAGGTCCATTTGAGCTCATTTGATCCACCTAATGATGTGATTAGTGAAACTGTTCCAGAGAAAATAGAAAATGTTCAGAAACATTTCCAGAATTTTCTCTGAAATTGTTTAGCTCATATCTTTAGCTAGGAACCTTTAAATTAAGTGAAACCAACTCCATTAGAACCCTCTGAAAATCTAGTTTTCAGAAAGTCATAGCTTGTTTCATGAAAATCCTTAGAACACCCTAAAAGCCTTCAATTAAGGTCAAGTACATAATTAATTGTGGAGGGCTCAAATGAGCTTTGCTGCAACTAAAACTTGACCAAGTCTCTGTTTAGGTTGTAACCCAGCCACAGTAAAAGTTTCACAGTCTTTGAGTCTGTCTAGTGAGACTTAGAATGTTCACAAAGTTAAACTCAATTCAAATGCATTTAATTAATAAATGTACTTCTTATATCATGTAGTCGCTAAGGTCGAGGAGGAACCCGAAGTCCTAGACTTCGTTACTCCGGAGGAGCTGCTATCCTACGACCAAGAGCAGCAAGGCAAGCTCCGGTTTGCATTAACCTTCTTACAATTTTTTATTGTTTTGAGCACTTACTTGAGTATGATGATTCCTTGCATTAGAGTATTGTTTGGAAACCCAATTGCATAGCCAAGAAAACCATGGGTGGGTCTAGGATTGAAAACCCCGTTAGCTATTGCAAAGCTAAGTTAGGGTAGGATTTGGTACAAGTCAAGTAGTTAGAACTACTCGCGAGCATAGGCTAGAGGCACTCGACTCGGGTAGAGATAGCACATGCTACACATGGCAAGAAAAATGAGACCGAGTGGAGAGTAAGGGCAGCAGGACTTTGGGGCCTGTGTGCTGTAGCTCCGCTTATGTCATGTGAGGACCGAGCCGTGTGTGGGCCTGTTGAACAAGCTAGAACAGTACCGAAGACCTACCGGCTATATGGGAACCGGGAAACCAATGTAACTCGGGTAGCTGGGTGTTGAGGCATAGCTGGTCGTTCATAGGGTAGGTTGAGAGCTCGAGGTGTAAATCGGCTGGCGGCACTGACATGCGCGTGCAGAGACCTCTTGCTCGGGACGATTGGACCGGTTCAACATTTGGCTAACGGGTGAAAGGTAGTTGCGTACGGCGTCCGTGATGGTTGCTGTAGGCAACATCGAGTACGGACGTACGTGACGGGTTGTTCGGGTAACCTGCAGGTGTAAATCGATTATAATCACCGTCCCTCACGATCAGTGAGTACCACTTGTTCACTGTACCGTGACGTAGAAAGAACAGGCTAGATACATGTTAAAATGTTGCTAATTGAAAGATGGACCTTGATTGTTAATGATTTGTTGTAATTTAGAGATAACTAAAGTTCTTTTCAACTTTGGGCAAAGTACATGAGAGAAATATGTTTCTTGTTTGATTGCGGCTCTCTCATGTGCCTTAGCGTAAGGTTCTCCACAACCGGCTGCTGAAACTTGAAAGTAAGGCTCCACTAATTAGGCGAGTCCTTTGCAACTTGTTTTACCTCATGTACCCATCACCCCTCATGTAGAAGTTCCATGTTTAGGAGAGACGGGTCAGTCTTGCTGAGCCTTCGTGCTCACTGCTTGTGTTTGAAGCTTTTGCAGGGTTCTATGAGGAAGGGACTCCCGAATAGGAGGTGGAACCCCAGGAGGGGAATCCCGTCGAGTGGGAGTCGTGCACGCCGCCGTGTTAGTGTGCGTGCGTGCTAGCAAGGACACGTTCACGGGCTGAACGTGAACTTGATGCGTAGTCTACGCCCGTGAGTGTAGACTGGACCTATTCTGATGTAAAAATGTTCATTAATCACTTTATGTAATAAAAGTTTTGCTTCAGCTTTGTACTCTTGATGTGTGTTATTCGGTGCTGTGCAACGCAGCACCCCTCAGCGTGATTCTGGCTCGACAAGACCGTGGGGTCGTGTCAGCACCATCCTTCAGTTGTGGTTCGGCCGCCGCGGAAGAAGTTGTTCCCGCGTGAGGAAGGCTGAGAACCGGTCAGCTGTGGTCCGAAGAGTTCGTGGAGGGTACCATGGTGCTTTTTTGCTACTGCCTGAGGCTTTGCACGTAAGAGAACGGTTGACTGCTGATCAACCGAGGCGCGGCGGCGTGTTCTGTTCGTGTGCGCGAGAGAGAGTAAAGCAGAGCCAAGCTTCGGTGTTGGGCTAAAGGAGCACGCCAGGGAGTACAAAGAACACAGATGAGGCGGTTTGTGTGAGCTGTGGTTGACCGAGCAGTGAGCGCGCGCTGGCGCCGTTGCCTCCCCTGCTGTCGAGTTATCAGTAGAAGCAAAACAAAGACTTGGCACATCACTACTGATCTTTTGAGTGCAACTGTCAAGTGGGTCCCATGTAACACCCCAAATTTTTAGTCAAAACTCAAATTTTGATTTAGAACCATAAACCATGTTCAGAGGGGAATATAGAAATTTTTGGACGTGTTGCATGTTTTGCAAAAATTTAAATTCAAACTGGAATTCAAATTAGACTCGAAACAGAAAAGAAATGGAAAAAGAAAAAGGAAAACCGGAAAAAAACTGGCCAGTGGGCCGAAACCCCAGCCGGCCCAGCAAACCCCCGCGCAGCCCGCCCCCGCGCGCGCCGCGCTGCCCCTCGCTGACGGGTGGGACCCGCCTGTCATCCCTAACCCCGCGACCCCGGACTTCTCCCCCGCGCGCGCGATCGCAACCGATCGGGAAACCGCGTCCCGCAGCCGAATTCTGGACCCTGAGGACTCTAACTCGATCACAACAGAACCACCGCCCTCCCCCGGCTATAAAAACAACCGATCCGATCAGTTTTTCTCACGCGATCGCCGATTTTCACTCCGGTGAGCACCGAGACTTCGCCGGTGAATTCTGGCCGATCTAAGCTCGGAAACTCTGATCTAACTCGTTGGTCTTGATCCACCGCCTCCGGGGAACTTTGCAGGTGCAGAAAACCCGAAGACTTACGGTGCAAATCCAGCTCCGACGAGCTTCGCCGTGGTTTTGCCTCGGACCTCGCCGCCGAGCACTTTCCAGGACCCCCGAGCTCGAGAAAACCCCCGAGGTGAGATCCCTGACCTCCCCTCTACTGATCTAGGCCATAAGATCACAGTTCTAGGCAGAATTCTCGAGGATCCGAAAGTTTCCGGCGAGATCGCCGCTTCCCGCCGCCGTGCGCCGCCGGCAGCACCGCCCGCGCTCGATCAGAGCGACGTGGCCGCTTGTGCGCCGTTTATTTTAAATCGCACGGTAGACTTTAAAACCCCGCGTACCGGTTCGATGTTATAATCTCAGCCGTCGGTTTAAAATCAGACGGTCCACGTCAGCCCCGTGTTATAAAGACTGGAATTCTTACGTGCTACCCCCTGGGGTTCTCTGGAATTGAGAGCTAGCCCCGGAAACTTCAGATCTAGCCCCTGGAACTCCAGAAAATCATGTAAATTCATTTAAAAATCAGTTTTAGCCCCTGGACTTAATAGAAATTAAGAAAAACACCTCTGAAAAGTGTAGCTAGACCCCTGGAAATTATGAAAATAATATTATAGACCCTGTAATGGGGTGAATTCATTATTTTAGCCCTGTTTAGTATTTAATTTAGAAAATTGAATATGTAACTAGTGTTTAAATATTAAAAAGGGGGACAAACCTAATTGTCAAAATTATTAAAAACTTTCTCAGTACTTAGAAAACTTTGGAGTGAGATAAAAATATATTTTTGGGCTGAAATAAATCTGTTTCATCTATTATTCACATTTAATAGTATAGGGACACATTTTTAAGTAAAGAATAGTTAAAGAAAAATAGGGAAAATAATTATGAAATAGTATACAACAGAAGCCAAGGTCAAAATATGATCTTAAATTATTTAGGACCAGAACCTAATCTGTTTAGGTAGTGTGTATTCCTAATTTAATAATAAAATGCACAATTATGCATAAGAATATAAATCTGAAAATATAGAAACTAGTAAATGATAAATGGAGTTTCTAAAACACAAAGAATTCAGTTTAGGGTTGATAGAAATTATGAAGGCACATATGGAGAAGAAAAATACTTTTCATACATACTTGGTAGTTTAATATATAAGGAATTTATTTAAAACTGAAACACACATATATACATATATAATATGTGAGTATAAATATGAACACCAAAGTAGGAATCATACACATGTAAATAAAAGTGTATGCAAGCCCCAAATCAACACACATAGAGTATCCACAACACATAAAATGGTAAAGAAACTTTCATAAATGTGAATGTGTGGTTTGTATGAAGTAGAAGTGTGAAATATGTCTTATGATTGTTGTTTTTCTTTTGCTATGTGTGATGGTATGAAATAGAACCTGTTCAAGAGCAAGCTATCAGTTTCCAAGATCAGGACTACCCATTTCAAGAGCAGCAAGAAGGAGGCAAGTGTCCTTGACCACTTTGATCCTATGCTAGGATGTGTAGCTAGAATTATTTGCATTGTCAAGTGAAATATGAAACCCATGCTAGGAAGTTCCCCTAGAATTGCATTACCTTATTTCCTTGTAGCTTGGGTTGGGATTTATTTTGTCATGTCATTTGTTTACATGCATATGCTTAGCCATGCTTAGAATGGGATATTTGGGAGATGAGATCATCAGTTTATTATACCATACTCTTGAATGAGATAGTGTGAGTTATGTAGAGGTAGGGATCAAGGCAAGTTGGATGTTTTGGTTGTGTGCTGGGTGCACGAGACTTGGGTTTGTGTTTAGTACTTGCCTGGATCCTAAGGACCGGTTCATGGAGCATGTAACCCGGCTTTACAGTGCCAACCACATGCTGAGATGGGGCAGCTTGGCCAATTAATTAGGTGTATCCCCGGCGTAGTATGGGTGTGTTGGATGGTGCGGGGAGTAGGTGTCAGCTGGACTACCATATGAACCGCAAGGCTCAAGAGGGGGCCACTGCAGCGGGGTTGGAGCCTCTTGTATGCTGTTAGGGGTGAAACCTCAGTGGGCCCACGCTCGTCGGGAATCCCTTTGAAAAGGCTTCGTAGTGATCTCTTGGCCAGACACCTGGGAAGTGTGAATGTGGTTCGTAGCCACTGGCATAATGGAGGTTCTTTTAGTCCACCCGGCAACGGGGGATGAAATCACTACTTGTGGGTACAGTGGTACAAACTCTGCAGAGTTAAAACTGTCTTGACAGCCGTGCTCACGGTTAAGAGCGGCCTGGACTTATTCATGATTAGAGGATTGATGGTTTTGGAAGTTAAGCGGGGAGCTTAACATTGGAAATGATGGTTATGGTTATTGGATTATGATGATGGGATGGGAGATTGGGACCATTTCACCTGTGTAGTAATGTAGGTGCTTCATAAGCTAAGGTGATAGGTATTAATTGCGTAGTGCTTTAACCATGAGTTCAACCTCTCCTTGTTCTAGCCATGCATGATATGATTTTCCCACACTTGCTGAGTACCATTGGTACTCAACCTTGCATATTTGTTGGTTTATATTGCTGCTCAGGTCAAGATAATGAGGTGGTGTATAATGACCAAGACTTTGGACCCGAAGAAGGTTTCTAGGTTCATGGAGACCCCGGGCAACGCCTGTGATGGAGCCCTAAAAGAATAATATTCCGCTGCTAGTTTATTTACTTGTGATGAAGCATTAGTGTCTATTGAGACATTTGCGATGTAAGACTTATTTATATTCGACACCTGGCTTGTAATAAATGATGCTTCACTATTTGTCATCACATGTATGAGAAAATGATCCTGGCATACATGTGATATTCACTTGGTTGTTCTTCGGAAAAACCGGGTGTGACAGAGGTGGTATCAAAGCCAAGGTTGCCCGTAGGAACGTGAACCTAGGTAGGAATGGACGTATTTAAGGGCCCTATTTTCTTAAAAACTATTTTCCAAGGTGTGGGTGAAAAAGTGTTATCAAAAGAGTCATTTTCTTCATCTTACCCCAACTTTCATTCAAAAATAGGATTTTTGTTTGAAATTTTATCTAACCTAATTTTAAATTCTTTTGTTTTAGATGGTTCGCATGATTCGCACCGCTCGTAAATCCACGGGAGGGAGAGTTCCCGTTGTTGCCCTTGCTGAAAGAGAGGAGAGTCGTCCAGTGACGTACCTTTCCTACGGATTGGCAGTGGGAGATTTGTTGCGCCGTCTTCGACGTATGCTCGAAGCCGCCGGCAATACGGGCAAGCTCATCATCCACTATAACTCCACCAGGACCATCCGTGAGAAGAGGGAAGAATGGAGTTCGGAGATGAGGATTATACACGAGAATTAGCTGCTTAAGATCCACCACTCTCCAGCTTGTCGAGCAACACAAGTTGATGCGGAGAGAGATGTCACTTGGGAGGCCATCACCTGCCAGAGCCACATCTATCGTCGCCACTTGGACAAAATTGAGTACATGTATGTCCTCCAACGTGAGAGTGGTACCACGGAGTACAAGTACCCACCGGTGCAGCAAGGGACTTCCCATGAGCACATGGACTTGTGCTTGGAGGATGCTGCTATGCTCAGCACTCGACTGCAGGAGTGTCAACAAGAGCTTCAGGATGTCCGAGATACTCTGAAGGAGACGGAGGCATTGCTGCGAGCTTGCTTAAAGGCGAGAGAAAGAGGAGATGGGAATGAACTGTGTGTCACCGTAAGTGATCCATGGACCCCTGACTCCCCGGATCGCCGAGCGATCAGGCGTCGTCGCACTTCTCCACCAGCAGCCTCCCCACCCAAAGCAGAGTCAGAAGGTAGCCGAAATGAGGAGGAAGATCCCGAGGAGCCAGCTCAAGAGGATGAGTAGTGTAGAGTCTTTCCCCTAGCTAGCAAGAGGTCGAGTAGTCGAGTCGTTACGTAGTTAATGGTGTGATAATGCTTGGTGTGTGACGTGAGTTGTGGAAGCCATGAGCAAGTGTCCACAGCCTCGTCTTCAGATTGTTTTGCTTTGGGGTGTGAACCCATAGGAAATAATAGTGCATTTATTGGGTGTGAGATATAAAACCCTCGTAAGATTTTAACAAAACTTCAACACTTCAAAGTACAAACAAGTGAAAGTAGTAAGATGATACTAAATGCTTTCAAATTAACATTTGTTGATTCTACCAGATGGCCGGAAGAGGAAAAGGACGTGCTGCCAACCCCGCCAACAACAATGATGAGGCATGCAACTCTCATCTTTCTGGAGGCCAGAACCGTGGTGGTCGCCGTGAAGAAGTTGATCCTCTCCACCAAATGCTGGAGAATCAAAATCAGCTCATCCAGAACTTGACTCAAGTAGTGGCCAACTTGCATCAAGTTCCACCTCCACAAGCTGCACCACGCCAACCAAGGTTGAGTGAGTTTCTAGGAACTCAACCTCCAAAGTTTGCAAGTGCTGCTGAACCTCTGGAGGCAGATGATTGGCTGAAGACCATTGAAAGTAAGATGAGGATCATACAATGCCAAGGGTATGAGAGGGTGCTGTTTGCCTCTCATCAATTGCATGGACCTGCTGCTGATTGGTGGACCGCCTACGTGGCCGCCCATCATGACCCTGAGAGCATCACTTGGGAAGAGTTCAAGCGTAGCTTCCGCAACCATTACATCCCAAGAGGTGAACTCAAAAACAAGAGGAAAGAGTTTTTGGGACTGCAGCAGGGAAACATGACGGTGAGGGAATACCTCACTAAATTCACTCAACTATCCCGTTATGCTCCACGAGACATAGAGACAGATGAGCAGAAACAAGATTGTTTCGTGGAAGGACTTACCGCAGAGATGCAGTGTGCAATGTCCTCCAATGAGTATGAAAGCTTTCAAAAGATGGTGGACAGAGCGTTTGTGGTGGAAAGGAAGCTAAAGGCCCTGGAAAATGAGAATAAGAGGAAGGCTGGGTGGTCACATCAAGCCTCGGGGAGCAACACCCGCCCACGTATGATGCAGCAACCTACGGGGCAGACGAGCCGTGCTGCGGTACCCTATTCAGCACCAAGAGGGTACAACCCAAACTACAGGCCCCCTGCAGCACCAGCACAGCCGCAACGTCAGTTTATGCAGCAGCCTCGCCCTGCATATCCACCTCGACCAGCAGTGCAAGGACCCCCAAACCAACCCCAAGACAACAAGGGCCAAGCATCTAAGATTGGGGTACAATGTTTCAGCTGTGGTGAAGTGGGGCACTACGCCCATAAGTGTCCAAAGAAGAGGCCCACGCAGCCACAGCAGCAGAACGTAATGAGAGGACGGGTGAACCACGTCACTATGGAGGAAGCACAAGAGGCACCCGACGTGGTAGTTGGTAAGTTTCCTGCCAATTTACACCTTGCAACTCTGCTGTTTGATTCTGGTGCTACCCATTCGTTCATTGCTCAAGGGTTTGTTAAGAAGCATGACCTAGCAACCACACAAATGAACCATATGCTAGCGGTAAACTCTCCAGGTGGAGAAATAAGGACAAGACAAGTGTGTCCCAAAGTGAACCTAGACATTAATGGGGTAATATTTACCGCTAACCTCATAGTGATCGATTCACAAGGGATAGATATTATTTTGGGTATGGATTGGTTGACCAAACATAAAGGAATCATCCATTGTTCGACCAGAACGGTGGAACTAACTCACCCTAGTGGCACAAGAGTAAAGTTCATAACGATACACGAGCCTAGGAGGGACATTAAATTAAATCAAGTGGAGGTGAAAGTTGAGGAAATCAGGACTATCAGGGAATATCCAGATGTTTTTCCGGAGGAGTTGCCAGGAATGCCTCCCGACCGTGACGTGGAATTCGCAATCGAGCTAGTACCGGGAACAGCCCCGATATACAAGAGACCTTATCGAATGGACTCCAAGCAGCTAGAAGAGCTCAAGGATCATTTGAGAGAATTGACGGAAAAGGGGTATGTTCGCCCTAGTTCCTCACCATGGGGAGCTCCGGTAATATTTGTGCCTAAGAAAGATGGAACTCAAAGGTTATGCGTGGATTACCGTGCCTTGAATGAGGTGACCATCAAGAACAAGTACCCATTACCCCGCATTGAAGACTTGTTTGATCAGTTGAGGGGAGCTTGCGTGTTCTCGAAAATTGATCTCAGGTCGGGATACCACCAACTCAAGATAAGGCAATCTGATATTCCCAAGACAGCTTTCGTATCTCGGTACGGACTGTATGAATACACTGTCATGCCTTTCGGGCTAACCAATGCCCCGGCATATTTCATGTACCTTATGAACAAGGTATTCATGGAATATCTGGACAAATTTGTGGTGGTTTTCATAGATGATATTCTCGTCTTCTCCAAAGATGAAGAAGAACATGAGAAACATCTAAGGTTGGTGTTACAGAGGCTGAGAGAACACCAACTATATGCCAAGTTGAGCAAGTGTGAGTTTTGGCTAAAGAGAGTTCCCTTTTTAGGACATATAATCTCGGAGGGAGGAATCTCCGTAGATCCCGCCAAAATCGAAGATATCCAGAAATGGAAAACCCCTGAAAATGTCGGGGAAGTTCGAAGCTTTTTGGGATTGGCTGGATACTATCGACGGTTTATTGAGGGATTCTCCAAGATCTCGAGACCTCTCACCAAACTGTTGAAAAAGGGAATCACATTCACCTGGACGCCATAGTGCGATACGAGCTTTCAGGAGCTAAAGAAGAGATTGACAACAGCCCCCGTGTTGGTTATGCCAGATATGCAGAAGAATTTCACGGTGTACTGCGATGCCTCTGGAAACGGGTTGTGATGTGTTCTCATGCAAGAGGGACATGTCGTGGCATATGCATCCCGGCAGCTTCGGAAGCACGAGAAGAACTATCCTACACATGACTTAGAACTAGCTGCAGTGGTACACGCGTTGAAAATTTGGCGGCACTATTTGATGGGGAAGAGGACAGAGATATATACGGATCATAAGAGTTTGAAGTACATATTCACACAGCCAGATCTCAACCTTAGAAAAAGGAGATGGTTAGAGCTAATCAATGACTTTGATGTAGGCATCAACTATCATCCCGGGAAAGCAAACGTCGTGGCCGATGCCTTGAGTCGGAAAGTGCAGGTCAATAAGTTGAGCTTGAAGGATATGCCTGCAGAATTGAAGGACGAGGTTATAAGGCTCAATCTATGTCTAGTAAATAGTGGTGAAGCCATCGCCATGGAAGCGGACTCCACACTCGAGCAAGACATACGCGAAGGCCAAAAGAATGATGAGAAGATACAAGAGATCAGACAGCTCATCAAGGAGAATAAAGCTCCTGGTTTTAGAGAGGATGAACAAGGAACGGTGTGGCACGGGAAAAGGATCTGTGTGCCAGAAGTAAAG
The DNA here is from genome assembly GCA_030760725.1 of Neostapfia colusana. Taxonomy (NCBI): domain Eukaryota; kingdom Viridiplantae; phylum Streptophyta; class Magnoliopsida; order Poales; family Poaceae; genus Neostapfia; species Neostapfia colusana. The sequence goes on along the minus strand of JASWHV010000009.1, from coordinate 30,798,758 downwards.
GAGATTCGTAAATTAATTTTGAAGGAGGCTCACGATTCCGACTATTCCATTCATCCTAGGAGTACGAAGATGTATCAGGACCTCAAGGGCAGGTATTGGTGGTATGGCATGAAGCGAGATGTCGCGGAACATGTTGCCCTATGTGACACATGTCAGTTGGTGAAAGCAGAACATCAACGACCCGCGGCATTATTGCAACCACTCAAAGTGCCTGAATGGAAATGGGAAGAAATCAGCATGGATTTTGTCGTGGGATTGCCTAGGACCCAATCCGGGTATGATTCAATATGGGTCATTATTGATAGGCTAACCAAGGTAGCTCATTTCATTCCGGTGAAGGAAAGCTACAGCGGAACCAAATTGGCAGAATTGTACATGTCAAGGATTGTGTGTTACCATGGAGTGCCAAAGAAGATAGTGTCGGACCGAGGGACACAGTTCACCTCGAGGTTTTGGCGAAAGTTGCATGAAACCATGGGAACCCATCTGAATTTCAGTTCTGCCTATCATCCCCAAACTGACGGACAGACGGAGAGAACCAATCAGATCCTTGAAGATATGTTAAGGGCATGTGCACTCAAAAACAATAGGAGTTGGGACAAGAACCTACCGTATGCGGAGTTTTCCTATAACAACAGTTATCAAGCTAGTATGAAGATGTCACCGTTTGAAGCTTTGTATGGAAGGAAATGCAGAACTCCCCTATTTTGGAACCAAACAGGAGAAAGTAAAGTGTTTGGTCCAGAAGTGCTACAAGAAGCCGAGGCAAAGGTGAGGGAGATTCGCAACAACTTGAGGATAGCACAGACACGCCAGAAGAGTTATGCTGATGTACGAAGAAGAGAGCTCGTTTTCAACGTGGGAGACTATGTTTATCTCAAGGTGTCCCCTATCAGAGGACTTCGTCGGTTCAAGGTGAAAGGGAAGTTGTCACCTCGATACATCGGACCCTTTCAGGTTTTGGAAAGAAAAGGCGAAGTGGCGTACCAACTAGAGTTGCCGGTTCATCTGTCGGACGTGCACGATGTGTTCCATGTGTCGCAACTCAAGAAATGTCTGAGGACGCCTGAGGAGGTGTTACCCATGAATGAAGTGGATGTAGCTGAGGATTTGTCTTATGCCGAGCAACCATACAAGATTTTGGAGACAATGGAACGCCTCACCAGAAATAAGAGAATCAGGATGTGCAAGGTGCAGTGGAAGCATCACTCAGAAGAGGAAGCCACCTGGGAACGGGAAGATGAGCTTAAGGCACAATTTCCGGAATTGTTTTCTTAGAAACACCAATCTCGAGGACGAGATTTCTTTTAAGGGGGGTAGAGCTGTAACACCCCAAATTTTTAGTCAAAACTCAAATTTTGATTTAGAACCATAAACCATGTTCAGAGGGGAATATAGAAATTTTTGGACGTGTTGCATGTTTTGCAAAAATTTAAATTCAAACTGGAATTCAAATTAGACTCAAAACAGAAAAGAAATGGAAAAAGAAAAAGGAAAACCGGAAAAAAACTGGCCAGTGGGCCGAAACCCCAGCCGGCCCAGCAAACCCCCGCGCAGCCCGCCCCCGCGCGCGCCGCGCTGCCCCTCGCTGACGGGTGGGACCCGCCTGTCATCCCTAACCCCGCGACCCCGGACTTCTCCCCCGCGCGCGCGATCGCAACCGATCGGGAAACCGCGTCCCGCAGCCGAATTCTGGACCCTGAGGACTCTAACTCGATCACAACAGAACCACCGCCCTCCCCCGGCTATAAAAACAACCGATCCGATCAGTTTTTCTCACGCGATCGCCGATTTTCACTCCGGTGAGCACCGAGACTTCGCCAGTGAATTCTGGCCGATCTAAGCTCGGAAACTCTGATCTAACTCGTTGGTCTTGATCCACCGCCTCCGGGGAACTTTGCAGGTGCAGAAAACCCGAAGACTTACGGTGCAAATCCAGCTCCGACGAGCTTCGCCGTGGTTTTGCCTCGGACCTCGCCGCCGAGCACTTTCCAGGACCCCCGAGCTCGAGAAAACCCCCGAGGTGAGATCCCTGACCTCCCCTCTACCGATCTAGGCCATAAGATCACAGTTCTAGGCAGAATTCTCGAGGATCCGAAAGTTTCCGGCGAGATCGCCGCTTCCCGCCGCCGTGCGCCGCCGGCAGCGCCGCCCGCGCTCGATCAGAGCGACGTGGCCGCTTGTGCGCCGTTTATTTTAAATCGCACGGTAGACTTTAAAACCCCGCGTACCGGTTCGATGTTATAATCTCAGCCGTCGGTTTAAAATCAGACGGTCCACGTCAGCCCCGTGTTATAAAGACTGGAATTCTTACGTGCTACCCCCTGGGGTTCTCTGGAATTGAGAGCTAGCCCCGGAAACTTCAGATCTAGCCCCTGGAACTCCAGAAAATCATGTAAATTCATTTAAAAATCAGTTTTAGCCCCTGGACTTAATAGAAATTAAGAAAAACACCTCTGAAAAGTGTAGCTAGACCCCTGGAAATTATGAAAATAATATTATAGACCCTGTAATGGGGTGAATTCATTATTTTAGCCCTGTTTAGTATTTAATTTAGAAAATTGAATATGTAACTAGTGTTTAAATATTAAAAAGGGGGACAAACCTAATTGTCAAAATTATTAAAAACTTTCTCAGTACTTAGAAAACTTTGGAGTGAGATAAAAATATATTTTTGGGCTGAAATAAATCTGTTTCATCTATTATTCACATTTAATAGTATAGGGACACATTTTTAAGTAAAGAATAGTTAAAGAAAAATAGGGAAAATAATTATGAAATAGTATACAACAGAAGCCAAGGTCAAAATATGATCTTAAATTATTTAGGACCAGAACCTAATCTGTTTAGGTAGTGTGTATTACTAATTTAATAATAAAATGCACAATTATGCATAAGAATATAAATCTGAAAATATAGAAACTAGTAAATGATAAATGGAGTTTCTAAAACACAAAGAATTCAGTTTAGGGTTGATAGAAATTATGAAGGCACATATGGAGAAGAAAAATACTTTTCATACATACTTGGTAGTTTAATATATAAGGAATTTATTTAAAACTGAAACACACATATATACATATATAATATGTGAGTATAAATATGAACACCAAAGTAGGAATCATACACATGTAAATAAAAGTGTATGCAAGCCCCAAATCAACACACATAGAGTATCCACAACACATAAAATGGTAAAGAAACTTTCATAAATGTGAATGTGTGGTTTGTATGAAGTAGAAGTGTGAACTATGTCTTATGATTGTTGTTTTTCTTTTGCTATGTGTGATGGTATGAAATAGAACCTGTTCAAGAGCAAGCTATCAGTTTCCAAGATCAGGACTACCCATTTCAAGAGCAGCAAGAAGGAGGCAAGTGTCCTTGACCACTTTGATCCTATGCTAGGATGTGTAGCTAGAATTATTTGCATTGTCAAGTGAAATATGAAACCCATGCTAGGAAGTTCCCCTAGAATTGCATTACCTTATTTCCTTGTAGCTTGGGTTGGGATTTATTTTGTCATGTCATTTGTTTACATGCATATGCTTAGCCATGCTTAGAATGGGATATTTGGGAGATGAGATCATCAGTTTATTATACCATACTCTTGAATGAGATAGTGTGAGTTATGTAGAGGTAGGGATCAAGGCAAGTTGGATGTTTTGGTTGTGTGCTGGGTGCACGAGACTTGGGTTTGTGTTTAGTACTTGCCTGGATCCTAAGGACCGGTTCATGGAGCATGTAACCCGGCTTTACAGTGCCAACCACATGCTGAGATGGGGCAGCTTGGCCAATTAATTAGGTGTATCCCCGGCGTAGTATGGGTGTGTTGGATGGTGCGGGGAGTAGGTGTCAGCTGGACTACCATATGAACCGCAAGGCTCAAGAGGGGGCCACTGCAGCGGGGTTGGAGCCTCTTGTATGCTGTTAGGGGTGAAACCTCAGTGGGCCCACGCTCGTCGGGAATCCCTTTGAAAAGGCTTCGTAGTGATCTCTTGGCCACACACCTGGGAAGTGTGAATGTGGTTCGTAGCCACTGGCATAATGGAGGTTCTTTTAGTCCACCCGGCAACGGGGGATGAAATCACTACTTGTGGGTACAGTGGTACAAACTCTGCAGAGTTAAAACTGTCTTGACAGCCGTGCTCACGGTTAAGAGCGGCCTGGACTTATTCATGATTAGAGGATTGATGGTTTTGGAAGTTAAGCGGGGAGCTTAACATTGGAAATGATGGTTATGGTTATTGGATTATGATGATGGGATGGGAGATTGGGACCATTTCACCTGTGTAGTAATCTAGGTGCTTCATAAGCTAAGGTGATAGGTATTAATTGCGTAGTGCTTTAACCATGAGTTCAACCTCTCCTTGTTCTAGCCATGCATGATATGATTTTCCCACACTTGCTGAGTACCATTGGTACTCAACCTTGCATATTTGTTGGTTTATATTGCTTCTCAGGTCAAGATAATGAGGTGGTGTATAATGACCAAGACTTTGGACCCGAAGAAGGTTTCTAGGTTCATGGAGACCCCGGGCAACGCCTGTGATGGAGCCCTAAAAGAATAATATTCCGCTGCTAGTTTATTTACTTGTGATGAAGCATTAGTGTCTATTGAGACATTTGCGATGTAAGACTTATTTATATTCGACACCTGGCTTGTAATAAATGATGCTTCACTATTTGTCATCACATGTATGAGAAAATGATCCTGGCATACATGTGATATTCACTTGGTTGTTCTTCGGAAAAACCGGGTGTGACATCCCACTTCTCCTCCTATCCTCTCAAATATCTCCAAAATTTGGCAAATGACCAATTCAATTGTTTGAAGTTGAAATCTGAACTGCATTTAGATAATTTGGGCAAATTTCATCCAAATTCAAATGTGTATTTGAATTCATTGCAAATTTAAATCCTTTTGGAAAATGGGTAGCAAAACATCTCCAAAATTCTTGAAACTTTGAATCCCCACTAATTTGGACCTAAGGAATTCAAATATGAAATCTGATTTTTTGGTTTGTCTGCTGGAAATGAGCTTTTCAATACAACAGTTCGCATTACCAATGTGTTGCCCTCATTTAAGATTTGAGTTTGAACAACTTTTGTCCCAAAATCTGAATTTAACTTTCTCACACACATGAGAACTTCCCACCATGGGTTCAAACCCCCTTTGGTTCCAAGCAATCAAATAAATAATTGAACTTGTATGAAGAGAGCTCTCATGTGCATCATCACATGTGAAAGTTTAAACAAGTCCCATTTTTCAAACACATGAAACCAAATGTTTGTTCAAACTTGAGTTTCTTTGTATTTATATTTTTGGGACCTTTACACCAACGTCCTGCCCTCATAGTTCACTGTGACAGCCTATTGGTAGGTGTGGCCCTAAGGTTGGGGAGCACCTACCAAGCAGACGGCTGAGGTAGGACGTCGGCGGCTGACCCCCAGGGAGGTCCGGGATGCCAGGACCTGTACAGACCTGCACAGACATGCAAAGAAAAGGAGCCGTCATGCTCACTGGTCACAATTCTCCACTCCTAGTTTTGCTATGGCTTACACTCCTTTAGCCGGGCTGCGGGGCTTGGGTAATTCGGTGTGAGAGCCTCCGGGTTATGGTTACTACTTTCCTTAGGAGTATGAGATGTCCGGCTCCTCGGTACTCAGCTACAGCTCTGGAAAGGCAGAGTGTGCACACATAGGGTATGGAACCAGGCTAAGTTGGCTACACACCATAGACCTCCCACTGGCATTAGCCTTTTAGGGGAGGGACCATTCGGCCCCATAGGGCCTCCAAGCAAAGAAATAACCGAAGGACCCCGAGTACACCACAGGTACCTCAAGCAGACCAGCCTTCAGAAGGATAGCACAACTCCTACTATAGGTAAGAACAGGGAGACGTGAGTGGCCATACGGCCAGAGCGTTATGGAAAGTAAGCACGAAAAAGAAAGAGGTGATGCCCTGGGTCCGGTTACTCCCTTGTCCATAAGTGTGTGTCATCCGACCCCCAAGTACTCAGTTGTTGGAATAGGGAGAAAGAGCGCGCAGGCTTAGGGTACCAAACCAGGCTAAGCAGGCTGCACACCCTGACCTCCCACGGGCATTGACATTTCAGCAAGGGGACCTTCCAGTGCCACGGGACTTAGAACAAGTAGATTGGGCGAACCCCGGACATGCCATGCCACAGTTGATATACATGAGTAAGCATAAACTATAAAGTAAATAATGGGGGTAGGAACACGCAGGGTAGGATAATTTTTCTCAAACCAGGTTTATTCATAGGAGGAAACAGGCTTTACAAGAAGTCAGCAACCCACTCCGGATGACAAGGGTAGCAGGACTCCTCTGGAGCTTAGCTATTCCTAGCGCTGCTCCTAGACTCTATGACACCCTAACAGATAAAAAGAGACCTACCTTTGCGCTAAGGATAAAACTTACGGAGATGCTATATGTTCCATGGATTGGGTAGAGGTACCCCATCCTCCGTGGCCAGGCAGACGCACCCGGAGCGGCATACTTGAGTTATCGAAAGGGGCCCTCCTAGCAGGGGGAGAGTTTGTTCACCCTTCACGAGTAAGTATATGCCAGAGCACCAGGTCAATCATCTCAAGCTGTCTACTCCTCAGGAAACGCTGGTGATAGCGCCCATGCAATTGGCGGTATTGTGCGTTTTGAGCAGCTGCTTGCCACCTTCGCTCGTCGACAAGGTCAATGTATTCACGCCGGAGCTGGTCCTGCGTGGCTTCCGTGTACGCCTGGACAGGGGGGAGCCCATGGTGATCTCCGGGGGGAGGACAACCTCAGCCCCATACACCAAGAAGAAGGGTGTTTCCACTGTCGCTCGGCTGAGGGACGTCCGGCTAGCCCACAGTGCGCACAGAAGCTCGTCTACCAAATTGGCACCATGCTTCTTCAAGCAGTTGTAGGTGCGCGTCTTGAGTCCCCTGAGTATCTCAGCATTTGCCTTCTCGACTTGACCATTTCTCTATGGATGAGCAACAGAGGCATAGCAACTTGGATGCCGAGGTCTTTGCAGTATCTTGAAATACTGAACTTGTGAACTGGGTCTCTTTGTCGGTGATGGTTCTGCTCGAGACCCCGAACTGACAGATGATTGACTTGTTGAACTTGACTGCTGATTGCTTGTTGATTGTCACTACAGAGGCTTCTTTCGTCCACTTGGTTAACTTGTCTACGGCAACGTAGAGGTATCGGTACCCTCCGACTGATTTGGGGAATGACCCCAGGATGTCCAGCCCCCACATAGTGAAGGACCATGAGGGTCGGATCATCTGTAGCGTCTGCGTCGGTGTGTGGATCTGCTTGGCGTGGAACTGGCATGCCTTGCATCTCTTGACCAGCTTGATGGCATCCTAGAGAGCTGTCGGCCAGTAGAAGCCATGCCGGAAGGTTATACCGACCAGCGTGCGGAAGATGCATGATTTCCAGACTCGCCTCAATGGATTTATACGAGCAAGTCGCAGCCCTCCTCCTGGGTTATGCACCGCAATAGGACACCATTGGCACTATGCCTATAGAGATCCCCCTCTACTAGCCCATATCTCTTAGCCAACCGAACAATCCTTCCAGCGAATACATGTTCATCCGGAAGGACATTGTCTTTCAAGTAGTCTCGGACCTCCATGATCCATGCGTCGGGACCTACTTGAGCTTCTGGATCTTGAGCGCCGGGTTGCACGGAGTCTCCGGTTACTATTACGATCCTCTGCGGGCTCCATGGTAGCAGGTCTGCCGGGACCACCAGCTTCGAGGTGCTGATCTCGCCCCCTTCACCTGGTTCGGTTGGCCAGGCTGTAGGTCACAGCAACTTCCTTTCAAAGACCACCTCAGGCACCGGATCCCAGGTGGAAGCCTTCGTTGACAGGTCATCAGCGATCGTGTTGTTGGCGCGAGGGACATGGTGTAGGTCCAAGACTTGGAAGTATTTTTTCCAGCTTTTGCACTTGGAGGAGATAGGCTGCAAGCTGAGGGTTGTTGCAGCCGTATTCTCCCTTGACCTGTTTGATTATCAGCTGAGAATCAACCTTGACCAACAACTGCTGGACGCCGATGGACAACATGGTCTTTAACCCGAAGATGAGAGCCTCATACTCCGCCATGTTGTTGGTTGCCTTGAAGTCAAACTGCATCATGTACTTGAACTGCTCCCCAGTCGGGGTGAGGAGCAGTACACCCGCTCTGGCACCTTGCTTGCGTGAGGAGCCATCGAAGAAGAGTGTCTAGTGAGGTCTGGTGAAGACCGAAGCTCTGGGCTTGGCCTCATCGATGTCTTGGCCCCCTAGGTGGCACGGTGGTGGTGTCCACTACGCCACGAAGTCAGCTAGCGCCTGACTCTTCACTGCATGTCGCGGCAAGAAGTCAAGCTCAAACTTCGCCAGCTCAGCAGTCCACTTCACCACATTCCCAGTTGCGTTGGGGCTGTGGAGCATGGATTTGAATGGGTATGAAGTGGCCACTAAAATCTTGTGATCTTGGAAGTAGTGGTGCAATTTCCTTGATGCAACGAGGACTAAGTAGAGCAGCTTGTGCACCTCCATATATATTGTCTTGGCATCATGGAGGACCTCGCTGATGTAGTAGACCGAAAGCTGGATGGTCTGGACGCTCCTGGAGGGGTCCGATACGTCTTCTTGGAGAGGTCTGGAACTCGGGGTCCCCTGGCCCCCGGGTTCGGAACTGCACTGCAGGAGCTGGGACCCGGATGTGTATTGGTTGTCAGGTCCGGCGGGCCAGAACCTGACTAGCTTCTCTTCCCTTGGTTCCCCTGCGAGGTCTGAGTCCTGGGACTCGGGACCTGCGGCAGGAACCTCATCTGGGACCTGGGGTCACAGTGGTTCCAGTCACTCCACGACTGGGACCATGCTGACGACCTCCAATGTGGCGACGATGTAGAGGAGTAGAGGCTCGCCTTGTTCCGGAGCCACCATGATCGGCAGCATTGTGAGGTATGCCTTCAGCTCCTGGAACGCCTCATCTGCCTCCTCGGTCCAGACAAAGGGTCCGGACCTGTGCAGAAGCTTGAAGAACGGGAGAGCCCGCTCAGCCTGTCTAGAGATAAACCGACTGAGTGCAACCAAGCATCGCGTGAGCTTCTGCACGTCCTTGATGCAGGCAGGTGGTCGCATCATGTCTATTGCCTTAATCTTCTATGGGTTAGCTTCGATTCCCCGATGTGGTACAAGGAAACCGAGTAGCTTTCTGGTAGAGACCTCGAAGACACACTTGTATGGGTTCAACTTCGTGCGTGTCGAACGCAACCTGTCAAATACTAGGGCTAGGATGTCGAGCAATGATACATGCAACATAACCTTAACGACGATGTCATCGACGTAAGCCTCTACTAGGTCACGAATGAGATTCCCAAATGTTTTGTGCATGGCACGTACAAAAGTGAGAAGAGTATTCTTAAGACCATAAGGCATGGATACATAGCAAAATAGACCATCTACTGTTGTGAATGCAGTATGCTCTTCATCTTCTCTAGACATATGTATTTTGTGGAAACCTGAGTAAGCGTCTAGGAAACACAGTAGATCACTGCCCGATGTAGAATCCACTATTTGGTATATGCGGGGGAGAGGAAAAGGATCCTTTGGGCATGTCTTATTGAGGGTGGTAAAGTCGATGCATATCCAAAGCTTCCCGCAGCCTTGGGTACGACAAGAGGGTTGGCCAGCCATTGTGGATAGTGGACCATTTGGATGAAGCCGATGTCGAGCAGCTTCTTGATTTCTTCACAGATGAAATTTTGTCGCTCGATGGACTGCTTCTGAGGCTTCTGTTGCACTGGCCTGGTGTCGGGGTAGATCTTAAAATGGTGCCCAATCACCTTCCTGGGGATCCCGAGCATCTCCGATGGTTGCTATGCAAACAGGTCGACGTTAGCTCGGAGAAAGGTAAGATACCCCGCGATGCGGGTGGTCTGGGTGGCGTCCACGATGATCTGGATGGCTTTGATGGGGACGTCCTAGCTGTTTGAGGGCTGCATGCGGGGTGCAGATGTCGATCCTCTCTGGCGCTCGCTTGGAGGCGGCCGGCTTGGTTCACTGTAGCCGGAAGTAGCCTCCTGCGCCGCCACCAATGCTTGGAGCTTCTCCAGCGCTGAGACGGCGGCAGTGCGGTCTCCATGAATCTTGAGGACGCCTCCAGGTGTCGGCATATTCAAGACCAAGTAGCCGTAGTTGGATACTGCCACGAACCGGTACAGAGCTGGCCTGCCAATGATGGCATTGAAGGGGATGCTGACATCTGCAACGTCGAAGACGACACTCTCCGTGCGGTAGTTCTCAGGCATCCTGAATGTCACCGGGAGAGAGATGCTACCGCACAGGAAGATAGGGTCCTGGCCCACCCCTGAGAATGGATGTGAAGGGGTGATCTTGGACATTGGGATCTGCAGATTCTTGAAAGCTGGAAGGCTGATGACGCCGAGGGGCGCCCCACCATCAATAAGCACGTGGTAGAGCTTCACGTTGGTGATGGTGGGGACGACGAGGAGCGGCAGCTCCCCGGCACCCACCATGTACTTGGGGCAGTCAGCGGCATCAAATCTGATGGCCGTCTCCATCTACTTGTGGTGGGGCACTGACCCGGGGGCTGGAGCAGCCGGTGCCACCGCTCATCGCAAGGTCTTGACAGCATGCTGAGACGTGATGTCCGAGGAACCCTTGTACATCATGTGGAGCGTCTTGTGACGCTTGTTGTCGGCACCGGAGTCGGAATTGGAGTGGTCGTAGATGGCTTTCAATGCCCGCTTGGAGTCTTGGTACTCCATATCCTGCTCCTTGCCGGCCTCAAGGTCAGCCTTCTGCTTGCCATTCCGCTGGCGGAAGGGCGCGCCGTCTGGGTGTTGCCCCTGCTGCTCGTGGAAGCGCTCCGCAAGCTTCTTGATCTCACGGCACTCGCCAGCGGCGTGGCGGCTTGGGATATTTGATTCCGGAGCATCGCATTCATTCATATCATCCAAGTATGTTGCCAAGTATAATCTTCCCATATCACACATGAAATATACTATGTTGGTTAATTCTCCCGGTGGAGAGATGAGGACTAATATAGTATGTCCAAAAGTAAACCTTAAAATAAGGGGCTAGACTTCCTTGCCAACCTTATTGTCTTGGATTCTCAAGGGCTTGACATAATACTTGGAATGGATTGGTTAAGCAAGCACAACGGAGTGATCCAATGTGCCGAGAGGAGCGTGCAGTTGACAAATGAGCACTGTACTCGTATTGAGTTCGAGTCAGCCCAACCGGCAACTGAGAAGGCAACGTTGAACCACGTCGAAGAAACAACATTGGAAAGCATTCCGGTGGTTCAAGAATATCCGGAGTGTTCCCGGAAGAACTTCCAGGTATGCCACATGACTGGGACATTGAGTTTGCCATTGATTTAGTACCTGGAACTGCACCCATAGCGAAAAGGCCATATAGGATGCTCGTAAATGAACTAGTGGAACTTAAGAAGCAAATTCAGGAGCAGCTAGAAAAGGGTTTTATTCGTCCATGCTCGTCACCATGGGGAGCCCCGTGCTCTTTGTAGACAAGAAGGATGGGACCCAAAGAATGTGTGTGGATTATAGGTCTCTCATTGAGGTGACGAACAAGAATAAATATCCGCTGCCCCGTATAGAGGACCTGTTTGACCAAATGAAAGGTGCCCGAGTTTTCTCCAAGATTGATCTTCGGTCGGGATACTTCCAGCTGAAGATTAAGCCCTCCGACATACCTAAGACTGCATTTCGAACACGGTATGGTTCGTATGAATATACCGTTATGTCTTTTGGGTTAACGAATGCACCCACATATTTCATGTACCTCATGAATAAGGTCTTCATGGAGTACTTGGATAAGTTCATCATGGTTTTCATCGACGATATCATGGTGTATTTGAAAAGCGAGGAAGAACATGAAGAACACTTGAGATTGACATTGCAGAAGCAAGAGCATCAATTGTATGCCAAGTTCAGCAAATGTCAATTTTGGCTAAAGGAGATATCATTCCTAGGCCACATCATCTCCGAGGAAGGAGTATCAGTTGATCCTAGAAAAGTGGGAGATGTTCCGAAGTGGAACCAACCATAGAATGCGAGAGATGTTCTGAGTTTCCTTGGGATGGCCGGATACTACCGACGGTTCATCAAGGATTTCTCCAAAATAGCAAAGCCAGTGACTGAATTGCTAATGAAGGGAAAAGCATTTCAGTGGACACCCATGTGTCAAGAAAGCTTTGAGGAGCTCAAGAAAAAGGCTAACCACAGCAGCGGTTTTGGTATTGCCGGACGTGAGCAAGAGTTTCGACATATATTGTGACGCATCAAGACAAGGGCTTGGATGTGTGTTCATGCAAGAAGGACAAGTGGTAGCCTATGCGTTTAGACAACTAAAGAAACACGAGCTGAATTACCCCACACATGACTTGGAACTCGCAGTCGTGGTACATGCCTTGAAGATTTGGAGACATTATATCCTTGGCCACCGATGTGAGATCTATACGGATCACAAAAGCCTCAAGTACATATTCACCCAAATGGATTTGAATTTGAGGCAAAGTCGATGGTTGGAACTCATCAATGATTATGATGTAGGAATTAACTATCACCCCGGAAAGGCCAATGTAGTAGCTGATGCATTGAGCCGAAAGGGAGCATGTCACCAACTCACGGTTCGGGAGCTACCGCCTGAGCTGCGCAAAGAGTTCGAACGGTTACATCTCGGGTTCTTGAACAAGATGGAAGTGATAGAACTCAATTCTTCACTGGAACAAGAGATAAGAGATGGCCAAGCAACGGATGAGGAAATCAAGGAAAGAATCCGACAAGGCATAGAAAAGGATTTCAAGGAAGACGAGAAGGGTATGCTTTGGTTAGGGAAAAGGATTTGTGTGCCTAACGTGAAGCACATCCGCGACACGATATTAAAGGGGGCACATGACTCACCTTATTCCATACATCCCGGCTGTACAAAGATGTACAAAGACCTGACAACATTCTATTGGTGGGATGGTATGAAAAGGCACATAGCTGAATATGTTGCCTTATGCGATACGTGCCAACGGGTGAAGGCCGAACATCAAAGACCAGCTGGACTGTTGCAACCATTTAATGTACCCGAGTAGAAGTGGGAAGACATTAGCATGGATTTCATTGTCGGATTAACAATGTACTCCGTCGGGTTATGACTCCATCTTGGTTATTGTGGACCGATTGACAAAAACAGCCCATTTTCTTCCTGTTAGAACCACGTACCGCGTCGCAGAAATAGCCGAGCTGTACATGGATCAAACCGTGTGCCGTCATGGAGTTCCGAAGAGTATATTTTCAGATCGGGGAACCCAATTTACCTCTAGGTTCTGGAAGAAGCTGCATGAAGCTATGGGTACACGACTGGATTTCAGCTCCGCTTATCACCCGCAAACCGACGGGCAAACTGAGAGGACAAATCAAATTTTAGAAGACATGTTGAGAGCCTGCGCCTTGAAACATGGGCGTAGTTGGGATAGGAGCTTGCCGTATGCTGAGTTCTCATAAAATAACAGCTATCAGGCCAGCTTGAGGATGTCACCTTTCGAAGCATTTTATGGTAGACGGTGCAGAACACTGCTGTTCTGGAATGAGACTGGAGAGAGCCAAGTGTTTGGACCCAAAGTGCTGCAAGAAGCTGAGAAGCAAGTCCAAACGATACGAGAAAATTTGAAGGCTGCTCAGTCATGACAACAAGGTTATGCGGACAATAGAAGAAGAAAGTTGACCTTCGATGTTGGAGACTTCGTGTACCTTAAGGTATCGCCTATCCGTGGCCAACGATGTTTCAACGTCAAAGGTAAGTTAGCACCTCGCTACATCGGGCCATTTAAGATTTTGGACAAGCGAGTCGGGGTAGCTTATCAACTAGAGCTCCCAACGCACCTCTCCAACGTGCATGACGTGTTTCACGTATCCCAGCTCAAGAAGTGCTTGAGAGTACCAGAAGAACAAGTACCGATGGATGAGCTCGAGCTTCAAAAGGATCTGATCTATGTAGAGCACCCTGTCCAAATTTTGGACGTGAAGGAAAGGGTCACGAGGAACAAAGTGGGGAACAAAGTGATCCGATGGTGCAAGGTACAGTGGAGCCATCACGCGGAAGCCGAGTGTGGCGGACCCGAATCCGCTCATCCAGGATCGCAGAGGGTGGTGCCGCGCGATGCGACACCCGACAGCACACGTCATAAGAACACATTATATTACATGGGAAAAACAAACTGAATGTACAAAGTAGTACACTTCTCAGTTACAAACTAGGGTCTTTATTACACAGCGGAAGTTTCTTTTATACAACTCACGCCCGCCAATCTAGCAAAAGTCGGTTGCCCAGCCCTAGGGCAACCCACACTAGCTGCACTCATCAGCTCAGCGCGGCGTGTACGGCTCCCACTCAGCCGTGGTCCCCGACGGAGGGTAACCCTCGTCGGTAGACTCATACTCCGAGTCCGTGGGTGGCTCCTCACCTGAAAAACACTTAAGCAGCAACCGTGAGCACAAAGGCTCAGCAAGGCTTAACCGACTCACCTAAGCATGAAACTCTACATGAGGTGTACCATGACATAGGATAGCAATGTTGCAGCAAATGGACACGCCTACAAGTTCATCCTTAGTTCATCTTTTAGCAACAAGTTAACGGTTCATGAAGATGAAATTTAGTGAGCAATATTTGGTGGCACACAGGTAACAATACAATTATATCATAACAGCAATATTGAATCATAACATTTCATTCATTAGTCTATGTTACGATGCAGTGAACAAGCGGTATTCATCACCTCGAGGGACGGCCAATCGACTCGATATACACCTGCAGGGAAACCCAAAGAGCACGTCACGTACGCCCATCCGTGGAGCTGCACAGCACGCTCACTCGATGTCGTACGGGACAACCTTTCACCCAACAGCCAAAACGTCAAACCGATCACACCAAAACGAGCAGGAGGTTCCCCACACGGAGCATCTCTCTATGCCCGTTGGCAGATTTCCACCTTGCTGCCCTCAACCTACACCTATAAATCAGTGTGCTATGCCTCGACGCCCGGGGGTTTAGGCTACATCGGTTTATCGGGGCCCATATATCCGATATGCCTTCGGTACGTTCAATACTTGTTCAGCAGGGCCGCACACGGCTCGGTCCTCAATCGACATGGACAGGGCTGCGCACACAAGACTTCTACTTGCTGCGCCCTAGCCCCTGCCTAGTCTCATTTTCATACTAAAGTGATCTCCCGTCACTCGAACCAAACCCGTGTGTCCCAAGCCTAAACTCGCGAGTAGATTCCAACTACTCGACCTGTACCGAAGTCCTATGAATTATTAAGCATAGCCTGTCTACTCGAGATCTTAGACACTACCCTCACTCTTATGGAAAAATTCTGGTCATGCAAATGGGGTTCCATCCATCTTATACCTAATGCACAATCATACTTCATATGACTCATGTAAACAAAGTAAAACTTATAAAAGGGTTAATGCAAACCGGGGCTTGCCTTGTTGCTGCTGGTCAGGAATCAGTTCTTCCTCTGGAAGCAGGAAGTCGAGAACCTCCGGAGCTTCCTCGCCTTCAGCGACTACACGTTATTGAAAGACTACATGTAAATTTAAATGCAAAGTGCATACAAGTTTGTTTTAAGGTTACTGCTATTAGTTCTAATAACCAGTTCTAACAACTGGAACTTTGTTTAAGAATTTAAAGATGAACTGGTGTTGGTGGTTTGGCTTAGACTTAATCACATGGTTAAGTGCTAAGTGGTTTTCCCCCTTTTCCATATTAATCCCACAAGTGGTTAAACAGGACAGGGGTGATCCAGAGCTCCAATGGAGCTGAGAATTTTTGTGTGAGTCCCTTGTCACAAGAAATCCCTCTGGACCAAACATTAGCACTTTTCACTGAGTGGTTTGCTCAGAATAATTCTTTTAGCAATTAAGCAAAGAAGAATTAATTCTGAGGTAATACCCCTGTTCATGCCCAACTTAGTGAACTACAATTTCAATTATAGCTCATAGAGTTTGCATGAATTTTCCTAGCAATTTCGGAGCTAAGATTTGCCCAGAACTGAATTTCCAAGTTTTGGAAATTCTCTGAAAATGTTTCTGTATTCAAATGAACACAGCACCTTCACATTTGAATTGCTCTGACCAAATCAACTCCAAATGGTCTGAAACTTTTACAAGGGTTCACCAACATCCTAAGGAACATTCTGGCAAAAGTTGGGGATTTTTGGATGAACCAAACTCCCTCAAAAAGTTGGGCAAAAGTTTTAAAGAATTTTCCAGATTTAATTAATGGGTTTCATACCAATTGGGTTTCAGATTTGGATTGTACTCTGTTAGAGGAATCCAACAAAATTTGTTTCGTGATTTTTGGTTCATCCTACCCCAAGTTGTGGTCCTCCAAAGTTTGAACTACAAACTGGACATTTCAAAATGTTTAAATATCTGCCAGTGGGTCCCACCCAGCAGTCTTCCCCTTCCTCGCGCCAAACAGGGGTCCGCGGCGGCGCACTCCGGCGAGCGTCGCGGAACCGCTTTCCTGGCCGTCCCCTGACCACAAACTCGCCGCCCCGCCCCAACTCATGACGCTGAACTCATCTCGGGGTTCGCCGGCGGCCGTAGCTCACCGGAACAGGGTTCCCAACGGTGACGGCGGCGGTTAGGGTTCCAGCATGGTCGGGAATGCATTACAACACATCAAAACGATCGTCAAAGGGTCGGAGAGCACCGTGGGAGTTCGGGGTTGACGGAAATGGCCGCCAAATCCCATGAAACGGTCAGCAACCTAGGGCTCCACGGTGACCCGAGCTATTATTCTATGGCGGCCCGAAAAACAACCCACACCCGGCCATTTCTGGGTCATTTACCTTGATTCTTGGTCGAGGAGGGCCGCTAGGGAGTGAGGAAGGTGTGTGTAGTCTCACCCGAGCTGGGTTGGCCGGTGCAGCTAGAATTTTGGGTTAGACCGACCCCTACCCGGTTTCACTAGTTCTCGGGATTCTTAGGAATTCTCAGTGCACGGTCTATCAATGGCTAGGAGGGTTGCAGCTACACGATCTGGAGACTAAGGCACACCTTTTCCGTGTAGAAGTCCGGCGGTGAAACTGACCGTGGCGTGCTGTCCATGGGGAGCAATCCTCAGCTTTCCGCCGGTGCTCTGTTCCTCGGCGCCCGTTGCCGAATTGCACGCGCCACAGGCTAGGAGTTTCGGGGTTGTGGGGCTGACGTGGTAGAGCATGCATGGGCGCTGCTTTTCGGTGCCGCTGGCACGAGCAACCGAGGCTCGGTTG
Organism: Neostapfia colusana; assembly: GCA_030760725.1. Taxonomy (NCBI): domain Eukaryota; kingdom Viridiplantae; phylum Streptophyta; class Magnoliopsida; order Poales; family Poaceae; genus Neostapfia; species Neostapfia colusana. The sequence goes on along the minus strand of JASWHV010000009.1, from coordinate 30,781,432 downwards.
GTGCCGGCGATCGGGAAAAGAGAGTGCGGGGGTGAGCTCCGGTTCTGTGCGGGGGTGACGGAAACAGCGAGCGTGCGATCAATGAAGAAGGCAACGTGCTGCTGTTTGCTCCCGGGGTAAAGATCGGGCCGAGGCGGCGGAGCCGGCAAGCTGGTCGCCAGCACGCGAGGAGGGGGGCGAGGTGGCCGCTCGGTTAGCTCGGTGTCGAGCGCTGCCGAGGCCCGGTAAACCGAGTTCGCCCGGTGTTGACTTAGGCCCGAAGTCTGGCTGACTGGTGGGCCCTCTTCTCCCCCTTAATCTTCTCTGTTGTGCAAATATCCCACCTACTCAGACTTGAAAAGGGGACTTAGCCACCAATTCAGAGGAAGAATTTGAATTCATCAACTCCAAACTGGTTTGGCCACATTCCCTTCATATTTGAATTTGAAAATTCAAACTCAGTTTGAATTGTTACAACTTCGGCTCCCGACGAGATGAAGTCCAATGGGACTGAAAATTGGTGGGATTACTCAGGAAAATATGCTGAGTTTGAATATGAAGCTAACTTTTGAATTTGAGGGATGAAAGTTGCTGCAATCTGAATTTACATTCAAATTGGCCTCTTTTTCAATTACCTCCAAAAGTGCCTCAAAAAGTGTTGGATTTACATAAAATTTGGCTTGAACCTTCCCAAGACTTTTCAAGTCCTAGGGGTGAGCTCAACCTCTCATGTTCATGTGTAGAAATCCTACTTTGTGAAAGTGTAGGCTTTCCCCTCTAATCCCTCTTTTGATGGAGGTTACTTGCTCTTCCCACTTTTTCACCATCTACCCACAACAAGAACTGTGGTGTTGTGAGGTGATGAAAATTTTTGCAAGTCCCTTTTCTTGGGCTTTTACACTTAGGCTACATTGGAGCGTGAGGAAGAACCCAAGGCAGAATTCCCTCACCTATTCTCTACTCTATAGAATCTCGAGGGCGAGATTCAGTTTAAGGGGGGTAGATTTGTAACACCCTCAATTTCATATTCATGCATTGCATATAGAAAAACATTATTAAAGAAATAGAAATGGGATAGAATCATAAAAATGGGAGAAAGATAGCTGAAAAGAGCCAATTCCAATTCGCCGAGGAGTGCCGTCAACACTTCCCGCGGCCTGCTGGCCATGTGGCGCCTTCGGAGCTCATCCTTGCGGAGGGGGTGAGGTCCCGCACTGCTGGCCACGGTGCAGGTTCGGAGCTCGCCTCAGGAGAAGAGGCGAGGTCTGACCCCGCTGGACACGTGTTGCCTTCGGAGCTAGTCTCTGCGGAGAAGCGAGGCTCAGCCCGCGGGACACGTGTTGACTATGGAGCTAGTCTCTGCGTATAAGCGAGGCCCAGCCCGCGGGACACGTGTCGCCCTAAGAGCTCGCCTCCGAGAGGTCCGCCCCACTGGACACGTGTCACCCTCGGAGCTCGCCTCTAAGAGGTCCGACACTGCTGGACACATGTCGTCCTTGGAGCTCACCTCCGAGGAGAAGGGAGGTCCGACACTGCTTGACACGTGTCGACCTTGGAGCTCGTCTCTGCGGAAAAGGGAAGCCCGGCCCCCGCTCGACACGTGGCGCCTCCGGAGCTCATCCCCGCGGAAGGACGAGATTCTTAGGCGGTTTTTCTCCTGTGCGCGCGGGAATACCCGGTACTGAGGAAATCGACAAGATTTCCACGTTGCTACCGCACCAAATACATTGCAGATAAGTTGTTGAGATCCAAAACAAATTGAATAGGACTCTTAATCCACTCGGAGTAGGACTCTTCTTTCACCCCTTATAAAAAGGACCCAAAACCCCCCTGGACGCAACCACGTACCTATTCTCCACCTCCCGAGTCGACGACTTGGAGGCCCTAGCCCCCAACTCACCGAGTTAACCCCTTTCGCCGGAGTTCAGCCGCCGGTGAGACCGCCGACGAGCCCCGTCACGCTCGTCGTCGCCGGAAGAGAGCCGACGAACTTTCCTGCTGCCATTGCTAAGAGGAAGGCCGAGGTAGGTCTTTGTTACCACCTTACAACACCATCGCGGGTTTCTTCGCATCTATTTTTCTTCAAACAGAAGCTTTTTCGTGTGGATAGATCACGTGTTGATCGGTTTTTGACGGTGGAATTGATCGAGATCTTGAGTTAAGATCATCACCACGTCCACACTTGATCCTTACACCCTTGTTCACCATAAAACCCCATGCAAGCCAGTAAAACATGCAAGAACACGTACAAACTAGTCTAATAAAACAACATCATAGGATTTGCACCATTGCATCTTGAGTAAAGTTTATGCATGATGTTTAATTTCTATAATTTTGTATATGCGTGGTCGTGAGTAGGACAAGCTCAGGAACCATCTGCGAAGGACTACGGCACCAAGACATCGAGAGACAAAAGCAAAAAAAAAGCCAAAGGAACAAGGCAAGTGCCCCTTGACCATATTGATCCCATGTTTTGGAAACTGTTTTGTTTGCGAAAACGTTTTGCTTGAGTCAACTTGATGGGAAACCCTTTTATAGGAGTTTACTAGTTTTGTTAACCATCCTTGTCACCGGGAAAGTTGATGAGTCGGGTATGGTCGTTTTTGCTTTTCGCTTCGCTTAGCTTACGGATTACGGGAAGCGAGATGGAATGTATCTAGCTACTGCACTCATATAAATAATCATAATGAGAACTTGATGATGATAATGAGCATAGAATCGGGGGAGATCTAGGCAAGCTTGGTTCGTGGATGTGGTAGAATGAGATGGTGGTTTACTTGCCGTAGATCTATGGACCGGTTCATGCCAGCACATGCCAGGAAAACAGTGCCACCATAAGGCCAAATATGGGTGCGGCTTAGCTGACTAATTAGGTATGTTGCTAGATTGTTATGGACCATGGAAGGCGTGGGGAATGGGAGTCGAGAGAGGACTGCCCTAGGAACTGCATGGCAGAAGAGGGGGCCCGTAGGTGGGAGAATGGTGATTCGAGCCTGCTGGTGAAACCTTAGTGAGTCCATACATCTAGTAGCCCCTTTGTAAAGGCTAGTTTGTGATCTCTTGGCCGTACACCGACGGTTGTGTACTGGTATAATGGAGGTTCTGCAGTCGCAGACGGGTGACAAAATCACAAACTTGTGGGTAAAGTGGTGCAACCTCTTAAGAGTGTAAAACTATCATGATAGTCATGCTTACGGTCACAAGCGCCTGGCCAACTCACATGATTAGAGGGAAAGTTGGGATGGTTATTTGGGATGGTCATTAGTTTTGGTTATGGTATGGTCATTGGAAATTGGTTTCGGGACTGTTTAGTCATGATAATGAGTTTTTGTTTCGGTCATGAGATGGATATGAATATGAGATGGTTATTATGAGCATGAGATGATGTCGAGAAAGATTAATGGCTGGATGAGACGTGATAAGTGGTAAAATATGATGGAGGTATGTTACTGTTTTAATTGGATATATGTTGGGATTAAATTAACTTAAAGATAGTTGCTGTTTTTATTGTGTTTGTGAAATAAAATTTGCTTTCTGCAATGAGCCTTTTTATTCCTACCTAGTTGTAAGCTACATGTCATAGTTTTTCTGCACTTGCTGAGTACGACATGTACTCACCCTTGCATTATCATACAAACATCAGCAACAGGAGAGGAGTACGTCGAAGATCATGTGGAGTACTAGGCATGCGAACTACCATCAACTTTCCTGTGGTGTTGAATATGGAGCCGCTGCTGTTTAGTTATTTCCGCTGTCGTATAGAGACTTCCGCTGCTAGAATAAGTTAGAGACTTCCGCTGCAAGAGTAAGTTAGAGATTCATATAATAAAGTACTTAAACCCTATTATTCGTGGTTATATTCTGAATTCAGTTTGTGGATTACATGTGTATGTGTGATGAACATCCTGGGCACACATATGCATTAGCTGGGTTCTGTGTTCTACGGGACCGGGCGTCACACAGCCACCACATAGGCTGATGCCATTCCGCAGCCGGCCCTATTCTCCACCAGCATTCAGGCTGGCACTTCCAGTACCACCTCCGCAGCAACAATAGCAATAGCGGACGATGCCGCGTGCGTATGCACCTCAGCAGCGCATGCCGGGCTTTCATCCCCCAAGCACCGGACAAGCAGCAGCCACATGCTACAAGTGTGGTCGTCCAGGACACTTCGCCAACAATTGTTCTGAAAGGCAAGGCGGCGGAGTTGCACCACAGCTTCCGGGGAGGAATCAGCCCCGGAACCCCACTAATGCGTGGCGGGCAAATCCTAGGCCCAGCACTGTCCACCAACTTGCCATAGAGGATGTGCCAGAAGGAGAGCCAATCCTTGCGGGTATGTTCCAACTCCACCAGCATCCCGCCATAGTGCTATTTCATTCAGGCGCCACGCATAGCTTCATTAGCCAAGCTTTTATTGCTAAATACAGCTTGCAAATACTATCCACCGATAGTCCATACTTGATTTGTTCACCGGGTGGGAAAATTTCAGCAAGCATGATGGTTCCAAAAGCGCCATTATGCTTAGAGGGTAGAGTATACCCTACGTCTCCCATAGTTTCAGAGGGACAGAAGGTCGATGTCATCCTAGGGATATCGTGGTTAACCCGACATGGCGCTGTTTTAGACACCGTCCTCCGAGTCGTGCATTTGAATTCAGAAGTGCACGAGTCTCACTCTTTATATCTGGACAGTCCAGAAATAAAACTTCCAAGTGTATATCAATCCACAACTATCAGATTGGAAGACATTCCAGTAGTCCGTGAGTTCCCTAGTGTGTTCCTGGATGATTTACCGGGGATGCCGCCCGACGGAGAGGTGGAGTTCAAGATTGAACTTGCACCAGGAACTATGCCAATATCCCGAAGGCCGTACAAGATGGCGCCCAAGGAATTGGCTGAACTGAAAACTCAGCTAACGGACCTACTGGAGAAGGGTTTTATTAGGCCGAGCTCCTGGCCATGGGGCTGTTCGGCATTATTTGTGAAGAAGAAAGACGAGACGTTGCGGCTTTGCGTGGACTATCGTCCATTAAACGCCGTAACCATCAAGAACAAGTACCCGTTGCCACAGATCGACATGTTGTTTGATCAGTTGGTCGAAGCAAAGATCTTTTCCAAGATGTACTTAAGATCCAGATACCACCAGATTAATATACGGGCTGAGGATATTCCGAAGACGGCTTTCTTGACGATGTACAGACTGTATGAGTACCTGGTCATGTCCTTCGGCCTCACCAACGCTCCAGCTCATTTAATGTACTTAATGAATTCGGTATTCATGCCGGAGCTGGACAAGTTTGTCGTGGTCTTCATCGATGACATATTGGTAGATTTCAAGTCGGAGGAAGAACACAAGAAGCATCTGCGTATAGTCTTGCAACGGCTGCAGAATCACAAGCTATACGCGAAATTCAGCAAGTGCGTATTCTGGATATCGCAAGTGCCTTTTCTCGGGCATATTATCTCAGTGGAGGGCATCGCTGTAGATCCAGTAAAATCACACAAGTGCTGAGATGGAAGTCCCTGAGAACTGTTCATGAGGTACGGAGTTTCCTCGGACTCACGGGATATTATCGGAGGTTCATTCCGAACTTCTCGAAGATTGCCAAGCCTATGACAGAGCTGTTAAAGAAGGATAACAAATATGCTTGGAGTCCATCATGTGAAGCAGCGTTCAAGGCATTAGTGAAGCACCTAACGTCAGCACCGGTTTTGGCGCAGCCAGACACAACAAAAATGTTCGATGTGTACTGCGATGCATCAGGAATTAGGCTCGGGTGTGTGCTGATGCAAGACCGAAGGGTGGTCGCATATGGATCACGGCAGCTCATAAACCATGAGAAGAATTATCCAACTCACGACTTGGAGCTTGCTGCCGTGGTGCTCGCACTTAAAATGTGGAGGCACTACCTACTCGGTAACCTCGTAAATTTATATACCGACCACAAAAGTCTCAAGTACATATTCACTCAGAAGGAGCTGAACATGAGGCAACGAAGATGGTTAGAGTTGATAAAGTATTACGAAATAGAGATCCATTATCACCCCGGCAAGGCAAACGTAGTGGAAGATGCACTAAGTCGCAAGTCACACGTCAACAATCTGACCATCACACCGTTGGAAGAAAGCGAGCCATCATTGCATGTGATTCCACATGGAGCTCTATACAACTTAGCTTCGATCCCCACCATCCGTGAAGAGATAGCGGCAGCTCAGAAACATGACAAGGGCATGTCGCATTTGCGGAGACGTGTAGACAGTGGGGAGCTGAAATGTTTCCGGAAAGATGGAGACAGCGTCCTATGGTTCAAGGACCAGATCGTCGTACCCCGTAACCCGGAGTTACGGAAGAAAATCTTTGATGAGGCTCACTTGTCAAAGTTTTTTATTCACCCCGGCAGCAATAAAATGTATTAAGAACTCAGAAGCATGTTTTGGTGGACACGGATGAAGCGGGAGATCGCAAAGTACGTATCCGAGTGTGATACATGTCGAAGGGTGAAGGCAGACTACATGAGGAAACCGGGACTGCTACAACCACTGGGCGTTCCTGCCTGGAAGTGGGAAGATGTGAGCATGGACCTCATCGTCGGTTTACCCACCACTTTTCAGAAACATGATTCTCTGTGGGTGATCATCGAACGGCTCACCAAAGTTACCCATTTCATGCCGGTCAACACAAACTACAATGCCAAGAAGTATGCTGAATTGTACATCTCACGGATCCTATGCTTGTACGGTGTACCCCACACCATCATATCGGATCGGGCCACTTTATTTGTGTCCCGTTTTTGGGAGCAGCTACATGCTGCATTGGGGACAAAGCTGATCCGTAGTTCAGCGTACCACCCACAGACGGATGGACAAACCGAGCGGGTAAATAAGATTTTAGAAGATATGCTAGGAGCTTGTGCTATCAACCACGGTAAGAATTCGGATGGTCACTTACCATTGGCCGAGTTCTCGTACAACAACTGGTACCAAGCCAGCATCAAGAGGGCTACTTATGAGGCGCTATACGGGAGAAAAGGCCGCACACCACTGAATTGGTGTGAGTCAGGCAAAAGGGTTACCTTCGGGATTGATCTTGTCAACAACGCGGAGGAAAACGTTCGGCTGATTCAAGCGATCCTAAAAGCCGCCCAATCCCGACAAAAACAGTATGCGGACCGAAGAAGACGCCCTTTACAATTCGAAATCGGGGATCACGTATATCTTCGTGTCTCTCCAATGAAGGGCATGAACAGATTTGGGGTGAGGGGAAAGTTAGCACCCTGATTCATCGGTTCATTTCAGATTACAGAAAGATGTGGATCAGTAGCATACCGGCTGAAATTATCAGAATCACTCTCTGGTGTGCACGACGTCTTTCACATCTCCCAGCTGAGGAAGTGTAACAAGCTATCAACTACCATTCAGCTAGAGTATATAGAAGAACTGAAACCGGATCTCACGTATCGGGAGGAACCGATTCAGATCCTTGATGAAAAGGCCCGAACCACACGCAACCGTACGTTGTGGTTCTACAAAGTTCAGTGGAGTAATCACTCCGTAGATGAAGTGACATGGGAGAGCGAAGGATTTCTTCACGCTAACTACCCCGACTTTTTCACATCGCATATACGGTAATCATCCACCGTCCTTTCTCTTATTTTCACCTTATAATCTCGGGACGAGATTCTTTTAAGGGGGGGGGAATGTAAGGGCCTAAGTTTTTGGTACACATTCAAGGTGTTCACACCACACACAGACACCCTCATTTGAGGAAACTTGATGAATACATTTGAAGAGCAAGTAAACACCATCAACATGCTCATTAGAGAATAAACTTACAAAATGCAAAAGTGTCATTTCCCACATGCATCATATAGGGGCTGGGCATATGAAAAACTCCTACACCTTGCTAGGAATGTCCATGCCAAAGTTCACCCAAATTCAAAACCTTTTGAGGTCTTTTTTTTGGGTGTAACTAGAAAGATGGTAGTTTGAACTCAAATTCGAATTCAAACTACTCCCATCCCTTGAATTCAAAAGTGGGAGGCATATTATTACTCAGCACATTTTTGTGAGCTCACACACCAATTTTCACTCCATTTGGAGTTGATCTTGACATGAGCTAATTTTAGCAAATTCAAACTCAATTTGAATTTCAAACTGCATATGTGCTGAAATTATATTCAAACACTTCACATTTTGAATTCTATCAACTCCAAATGGGCATGTGGTAGATAATTCAAATTCTAGAGAGTATTAGAGTTTTTACTGTTTGGAGCAGTAGAGGAAAGTTAATTTCAGAGGTTAAAACTTGGGTGGGACCCACATGACAGTTTCAATAGCAAATTTAACCGACTGAAGCCCGAGCTCGGTTTCTTGCGCCTGGTCCAGCAGCCGCCACGGCAAGAAAATGACAAGGCCAGCAGCTGTTTGCCGCCCCGAGCCACTGAACCGCCTCTCTGGCCCCTTATCTACGCGCCCGAGCCGTCCCCGTTGCTTCTCGCTGTTGTTCTGACGTGCTCTCACCCAGAAACCTCGAAACACCTCGCCGCTCGATCGAGCTCTCGGTCCACCGTCGCCCGGCCGAACATGTGGTTGTCACGTTGATCCGAGACTATAACTGAGTGTGCCATGTCTTCCATGACGTCCTCGCACCGGTTCCAGACCCTGATCAACCCTCCTCGAGCTCCACCACGACGTTCTTCTATTTATCGGTTCAACCCGAGCCGCCATCACGGGAACGACCCGTCCGGCCACCACAGCCCGTATCTCTCCGGGCCGTGAATAGCAAAAAGGTTCGCCTTCAGTCCCTCTTTCATTACCGCAAGCCCCGGTGGCGTGACATAAACTACCTACTCCGGAATTTCATGATTTTGCGATGGTATACCAAAGAGACGCCCGGACCGATTCGCAAAATTTGTGATACACACTGTACCACTAATCGTCTCATGAAGGGAAGCACTTCTATGTGTCCGTGCGAGTCCATAGGATCCGAAACCTCGATGAACTATTGGGGGTAGCCACTGTTCTTCGAGTTTTAGGAGAATTCCCGATTTCCGACCTAGGTCACACGGTGACAGCCCAGTACGGCCATTTCCGAGCTCCGTGGAGCTCATGTCGATCTTTCCCAGGGTCCACTGATGCTCGACGGCCTTTTGCTCAATTGTTTGGGGTGCTAGGAAGGCCGGCCGACACGGCCAGAGTTCTTCCGAAGCCACCGCTCGTCGCTGGCCATGTTCCGGTGATTGTCGTGACGAGCTGAGCCCAGCATCGTGTTCCCCGGATGGATTTAGGCAGAGGAAGCCAAAATCATGGAGTTTGGCGCATGGCAGAAACCCTCCGTCAAGCACTCCAGCGAGGGGGGCGGCGGCCGAGCGCGGGAGGCCGGAGGTAGACGAAGCCAACGGTCCCACGTGTCAGCGGCCGATATTTTAAAACCGGGATTTGCTGTGGCATCGGATCGGGTGTGGCTGCATGCAAAAGATTCTGTAGCCCCGTGTGTCGACCACTGAGAAGTTGACACGTAGCCCCGGTCCTACGCGCAGCGATTTAAACATTTCCCTGATTTTCAGATTTAGTTCAAACTTCAAACCCACATAACATTGGTTAGAATACTCCAAATCGAGTGAACAAAATTTTGTTGGATTCAGCTCTCTGAGTACTTTCCAGAAAATAATGTTTCACTCTATGAAAAATCTTTATTTCTCCAGAATTAATTCTTCAAATTTAAACTGTTTAGAATTTTAACTGGGGAATCCATTGGAGGAAAATTCTGAAATTTTTCTGTGATGTTCACAAAACTATCCCTGAGCTACCATAAAAATTTCTGATACATTTGAGCTTATTTGATCTACCTAATGGTGTGATTAATAAAACTGTTCCAGAGAAAATAGAAAATGTCCAGAAACATTTTCAGAATTTCTCTGAAATTGTTTAGCTCATATCTTTAGCTAGGAACCTTCAAATTAAGTTAGACCAACTCTATTAGAAACCTCTGAAAACCTAGTTTTCATAAAGTCATGGCTTGCTCCATGAAAATCCCTAGAACACCCTAAGAGCTCCAATTAAAGCCAAGTACAAAATTATTTGTGGAGGGCTCAAATGAGCTTTGCTGCTGATGAAACTTGGCCAAGTCTCTGTTTAGGTTCTATCCAAACCATATTAAAAATTTCAGAGTCATTAAGTCTGTTTAGTAAGACTTATAGTCCTCATAAGTTTTAACTTCAATTCAAATTCATATAATTTGACACATATTTATGTTTATCACATGTAGTCGCTAAGGTTGAGGAGGAACCCGAAGTCTTAGACTTCGTCACTCCGGAAGAGCAGCTAGCCTACGACCAAGAGCAGCAAGGCACGCTCCGGTTTGCATTAACCCGTTTTTCCAAATTTTTACTGTTTTGAGAACTTACTTTGAGCACCCACTTAATTCTTGCATTAGAGTCTTGTTTGAAACCCAAATGCATAGCCAGGAAAACCCGGGGTTGGGATTAGGATTGAAAACCCCGTTTAGCTACTGCAATGCTAAAACAGTGTAGGATTCGGTACAAGTCGAGTAGTTGGAACTACTCGCGAGGATTGGCTAGAGGCACTCGACTCGGGTAAAGATAGCAAATGAAACACATGGCAAGAAAAATGAGACCGAACGGAGAGTAAGGGCAGCAGGACTTTGGGGCCTGGGTGCCATAGCTCCGCTTGTGTCGATTGAGGACCGAGCCGTGTGCGGGCCTGTTGAACAAGCTAGAACAGTACCAAAGACCTACCGGCAATATGGGAACTGGGAAACCGATGTAACTCGGGTAGCTGGGTGTTGAGGCATAGCTGGTCGTTCAGAGGGTAGGTTGAGAGCTCGAGGTGTAAATCGGCTGGCAGCACTGTGGATGTGTGCGCAGAGACCTCTTGCTCGGGACGATTGGACTGGTTCAACATTTGGCTGACGGGTGAAAGGTGGTTGCGTAGGGCGTCCATGATGGTTGCTGTAGGCAACATCAAGTACGGGCGTACGTGACGGGTTATTCGGGTAAACCTGCAGGTGTAAATCGATTATAATCGTCGTCCCTCACAGTCAGTGAGTACCACATGTTCACTGTACCGTGACATAGAAAGAACAGGCTAGATACATGTTAAAAGTTTGCTGATTTGAATGTTATACTTTGCTTGTTAATGTCCTGTTGTAGTTTAGAGCTAATTAAAGTTCTTTTCAACTTTGGGCAAAGTACATGAGAGAAATGCGTTTCTTGTTTGATTGCGGCTCTCTCATGTGCCTTAGCGTAAGGTTCTCCACAACCTGCTGCTAAAACTTGAAAATAAGGTTCCATTAATTAGGCGAGTTCTTTGCAACTTATTTTACCTCATGCACCCTAAAGCCATTCATGTAGAAGTTTCTTGTATAGGAGAGACGGGTCACTCTTGCTGAGCCATCATGCTCACTGCTTGTGTTAGAAGCTTTTTCAGGGGTTTATGAGGAAGGGACTCTCGAGGAGGAGATGGAACCCCAGCAGGGGAACCCCGTCGAGTGGGAGTCGTGCGCGCCGCCCTGTTAGTGTGTGTGCGTGCTAGCGGGGACACGTTCACGGGCTGAACGTGAACTTGATGCGTAGTCTATGCCCGTGAGTGTAGTCTGAACATATTTTGTTGTAAAAATGTTCATAAACCTGTTTATGTAATAAAACTTTGCTTCCGCTTTGTATCTTCGATGTGTGTTATCCGGTGCTGTGCAACGCAGCACCCCTCAGCGTGATCCTGGCTCGACGAGGCCGTGGGGCCCTCGCAACTACGACCAACAGTCAACTCATATAGGTGTGTTTTTATAAGAAAACTCTGTAGGAAAGTTATCTTGCAATTAAGCCTCCAAACACATTATGACTTAAAGTCAGCCTTCTTTACAGAAAAGAGAGAAGTGCATCCTCACTAGAGATGGTACTATTAGGTTGTGTACTCCCCTAGCTATACGTTCAGCTTGTTCTTCCAAAATCATGATTCACAGGATCTCTGATCACATGGGTTTGGGTTACCACTGTGTATAATCCCATCTCCTTCGATGCAATATCTACCACATTCCTTGATCTACATTTTGTAAACGGATCTAGAATATTCTTTGCCGATTGAACATAATCATGGCTATTACTCTAGAATTCTTCAATTTCTTGACCTATTTTAATCGTATTTTTACATGTCTTGAGGATTTCACATTATCCTTTGTACTTGAAACCTTTGTAAGGACTGTTTGATTGTCATAGTACATAACGATTGCTGGAATTGGTTTTTCCACCATTGGCAAATTGTGGGGACCCCGTTCCGACATTCTAGGAATTGCATTGTGTGGTGCCGTATTGGGCGACACCGAACAGCACAACACAGAAATTTCTCACATAAAACACAAACTTGTATTGTACAATGAGAAAAAACATTTTTACAATGTAATGTACAATAGATGTACAATGCAGCGGAAATTTATATCACTCACACTCTCGGACCTAACTAAGTAGAGAGGCAGCCATCCAGCCCTTGGACGCTTCCCACTAGCAACTGAAGTCATATGGAAGCGGCATGGTTTCCGGTGAGATTACACAACACAAAGGTTGGGATGTCTCATGGAATAATCATTTTCATAAGCATAATAATACTTGTAAAACATTTCATATATCAAGGGTGAGCACGGAGGCTCAGCAAGACATAACCGACGTCCTTAAGCATGAGACTCTAGATGCAAGAACTAGAAACTAGGATAAGCTGAAATTTGCTGAAATCAACTAGCCTACAAGTAAATCCTTAATTTCAGTTGTATAGCATCAATTTAAAGCCTTGCGCCAGGCAGCATCGTAACTCCACAATACAATAAGAAATGCTTCATCATGATGCTTATTGCACAAGGTGAATAAACTTTAGTTAGCTATATCTCTAATGTATACAAGGTTGCAGCACGTAAGATTAAGCAAATCAGCATGTATAATAAGTTGCAACTGCTCATTATTACAACATCAAGACACAGTGTCCAAGTATACACAACTAACCACAAGCGACAGTGATTGCAATCAGTGGATACCTAGACTGCATGACACGTACACCCATCCCCGAGTTGCGTAGCACACTCGACCGATGTTGCATGCGGCCACCTTTCCCAAGATCATCCAGATCGGTCACAGTTCAATTGACCCGAACAGCAAGATCCTTCAAGGTACATCTCCGCAATGAAATGTTCTTGAGCGAGTTACCTCCTACTGTACTAACGCCGATAGCCTAAGCCGATCAATAAAGTTCCAACATGAATCTGACAAGGTACATTAATTTATTGGGTTCCATATAGCTAGTATGCAACCGGTACAGTTCAAACATGTCCAATAGGGCCAAGCACGACACGGGCCTTAATCGACACAGACAGGGCTACAATCCACCATCCAACATATGCTTTGACCTACCGGCCAAGACACGATGTGGTCAGAAGCGTTGACTCACCGTCAGGTCAGGAAATCCCTTGTAAAAACCATCCTACACAAATCCCCATCCACATCTCTGATTATTAAAAGAGTGATCTATCCACTTTCATCTCACGAGTAGACCTCGATACTTGACTTTCAAGCGAGTAGAATACAACTACTCGACTTGTGGTCAAAAAATGTGACTGTTTCTCGAGTAGATTCCAACTACTCATCTTCTACAAAAACCTGTTTACAACATTAGCCTAGCATCATACTACAAGGGATTCTTTTTCTACCCATCTACTCCAAGGATAATTTGGTCATGCATTTGAGTTTCATATCAGCTAAACTTAATGCACAATATCATCTCAAAATAAAGTGTATACAAATGAAAAATTTATAAACAGCTCTTAAATGTTGTTGGTACCCTGCAGACCGGGTACCCTCGTGTGGAGGTTTGAAGAGACTCCAGACCCCGCCTCCCCGCTGAGGTGGGCTCTGGCACGGCCATGTGTCCTAGGCCCCGGACCTGGCCTCCCCACTGAGGCGAGGACCGGCACGGCCACGTGGCCCCAGGCTCCAGGCCTGACCTCCCGGCTGAGGAGGGCTTCGGAGCTGCCATGTGCCCTTGGCCCCGGACATGGCCTCCCCGCTGAGGCGAGGTCCGGTGCTTCCACATGTCCCCAAGCTCTGGGCTGGACCTCCCACTGAGGAAGGCTCTGGAGCTGCCACGTGTCGTTGGCCCCGGACCTGGCCTCCCCGCTGAGGTAAGGTCCGGTGCTGCCATGTGTCCCCGAGCTCCGGGCCGAACCTCCCCACTGAGGAGGGCTCCGGAGATTCCATGTGTCCTTGATCCCAGGCTTGGCCTCCCAGCTGAGGCGAGGTCCGGTGCTGCCATGTGGCCTCAGGCTCCGGGCCTGATCTCCCAGCTTAGGAGGGCTGGGGAGCTGCCACATGTCCCATGATCCGTCATGGGTCATGGGTCTCAGAAGTCAAGGAGGACGTGCACTGTCCAGTCGCATTAAATACCCACGTGTTCTCCAGGAGCATGGCACGTGGCGTACAAATCTGCCCACTCCAGCTAGTGATTACATTTACAGGACAGGGCAGCAAGGCGTGACAACGGCACAGTGCTGCCCAGCATACCGAGATGATGCGGCGACAAGATGGGGCTTTCTCCCGCCATCATCAACTGTTACTTGGTCAGAGGCGCCCGGCAGGACAGGCGGCATGTCTTAACTCCTCTGACAGCGACACTACATGTAGCTGTAAATACCCTAGATCATGTATTGGGTATGGACAGTCGCAGGGCCACCTATCGGGCCCTGGGCCACGGTGTAACTGCCCGGTTTTTGAGCTATAAAAGGACCGGGGCAGCCCCCGGGAAAAGGGTTCTGTCCGGTTCACAAGCCAGCCAACTCAAACACGCGCAAGCTCAAACACTACAACACACACTCCTGTGGACATAAGGTTTTACGCTCCAGCGGCCCGAAGCACATAAATCTCTGTGTTCACCCAGTTTTCATAAAATTCGATCGATCTAGGGACGTTAGCCCCTCCAAACAATGAACCTCCATGGACTGCTCCAGTTGCAGTACCGGGGGAGGTGTCGTAGCGAACACTTCGACATTTGGCACGCCAGGTAGGGGGCTTTCACGATCTCTAGACGACCGAGCATCACCACCATGGTGAACATCCACTCAATCGCTGTCTCCTCTTGCCCCACTCGCTGTCGTCTACAGGGGGAGACCAAGAGGCCACTTCCCGCACCAGAGCGGGTAGATCTGGCTGAGCAGGCAACCAGACGGTCGCCGTGCCCATGGCAGCCACTGCTTCTTCTAAAAGGCGGCCTTCCACCTCCACGGCAGCAACGACGACAGTTCGAAGCCTGGAGAGTGTGTTGGCCGCAGCACACGCTCTTCTTCACAACCCACCAGGCGAGGGTGCTCCTTTAGAGGTGACCGAGCAGTGGTGCAATAACGTCGACTACCTTGTCACCACCACCATGAAGACACCCGGCTAAAAAAGGCAGCGGGGTGAGCCCTCGCAGGCCCAGTCGCATACGCCGATGGTGGCCAGTGATACGGCCACGACGGGCATGGTGACCATGGCCAGGCAGGCCACAACCGACCTTGGGGTCAAGTTAGACTGCCGCTGTGGGACTGAAGATGGTCGCTGCACCATCGAGCGACGTCATCAGACGCTGCATCCTAGAAGGCGAGTATGGCACCCCAAGTGCCATACCAGCAGGACGTGCTGCTCAGACCCTGCCTCTCTAGAAGTAGACGGGGGCTGCACGGCATACTTGCCCCGCACCTTGGCATGTTGATCTGGCCACCCATGTTCCGGCACCACTTGCCAGAGAAGTACGACGGGACTGTCAACCCCATGCTAGTTCCTGCAGATCTACTCCATCTCCATCCTAGCTGCAGGAGGGAATGAGGTCGTGATGGCCAACTACTTCCTGGTAGCCTTGACTGGCACTCCCCGGTCATGGCTCATGAACCTTTCTCCAAGCTGCATCTCCTCCTGGGAAGAGTTATGCTGGAGGTTCACAGCCAACATCGGGAGTTCCTACACGGGCCCCGGCAGCAAGCTCGACCTCCACGCTGGGCGTCAGCGCGAGGGGGAGTCGCTGTGATCTTTCATCCAACGGTTCTCCTAGGTCAGGAACACCATCCACCGCATCTCCAACGCCTCCGTCATCGTCACATTCCAACAAGGCATTAGAGACAAGAAGATGCTGGAGAAGTTAGCCACACATGACATGAGAGACATCTTCGAGCACTTCAGCCTGGCGGACAAGTGCACCAGGGCCATGGAGGGCCGAGACTGGCACTCATGACTTGCCTCTGTGGCAGGGAGTGCCGGTGATTCTGCTGCTCAGGGCAGCGGCAAGAAGAAGAAGAAGGCCGGAGGCAAGGACAAGCCTCTAGATGGTAGTCTCTGTGGCCTGCGCACCGACAAACGCCCGCGACCGCTGCCCGTCAGTGATGACAGCCAGTGGTGCCTGGTCCACAACTCCAGCCATCACGGCGCTAGCGAGTGCCATGAGAACAAGAAGCTTGCGGAGCGCTTCCGCGAGCATCAGTGGCAGCACCCAGAAGGCGCACCCTTCCACCAGCGGGAGGGCAAGCAGAAGGCTGACCTTGAGGCCGGCAAGGAGCAGGAGATGGAGTACCAAGACGTCAAGCGGGCGTTGAAAGCCATCTATGGCCACTCCGATTGCGACTCTAGTGCTGACAACGAGCGTCACAAGACGCTCCACGTGATGTACAAGGGTTCCTCAGACATCACGTCTCAGCATGCTGTCAAGACCCTGCGACGAGCGGTGGCACCGGCTGCTCCAGCCACCGGGCTGGTGCCCCACCACAACTAGATGGAGACGGCGATCAGATTCGATTCCTCTGACTGCCCCAAGAACATGGTGGGTGCCGGCAGCTTCCGCTCCATGTCACCCTGTAACACCCTCAATTTCATATTCATGCATTGCATATAGAAAAACATTATAAAAGAAATAGAAATGGGAAGAATCCTAAAAATGGGAGAAATATAGCTGAAAAGAGCCAATTTTAATTTGCCGAGGAGCGCTGTTGACACTTCCCGCGGCCTGCTGGCCACGTGGCGTCTTCGGAGCTCCTCCCTGCGAAGGGGGTGAGGTCCAGCACTGCTGGCCACATGGCAGGCTCAGAGCTCACCTCTGAGGAAGGAGCGAGGTCCGGCCCCGCTGGAGACGTGTTGCCTTCGGAGCTAGTCTCTGCGGAGAAGCGAGGCTCAGCCCCGCGGACACGTGTTGACTTCGGAGCTAGTCTCTACGGAGAAGCGAGGCCCAGCCCGCGGGACACGTGGCGCTTTCGGAGCTCACCCCTGCGGAAGGGATAAGGTCTGGCCCTGCCAGACACGTGTCAACTTCGGAACTCACCCCTGCGGTAGGGATGAGGCCCGACCCTGCTGGACACGTGTCACTCTCGGAGCTCGCCCCCGAGAGGTCCGGCCCCGCTGGACACGTGTCACCCTCGGAGCTCGCCTCCGAGAGGTCCGGCCCCGCTGGACATGTGTCACCCTCGGAGCTCGCCTCCGAGCGGCCCAGCCCGCTGGACACATGTCACCCTTGGAGCTCGCCTGCGATCGGTCCGGCCCGCTGGACACATGTCACCCTCGGAGCTCGCCTCCGAGAGGTCCGGCCCTGCTGGACACGTGTCGTCCTCGGAGCTCACCTCTGAGGAGAAGGGAGGTCTGACAATGCTGGACCGTATTATCCTTGGAGCTCACCTCCGAGGAGAAGGGAGGTCCGACACTGCTGGACATGTGTCGCTCTCGGATCTCATCTCTGAGGAGAAAGGAGGTCCGGCACTGCTTGACACGTGGCGCACGAGGAGCTCGCCTATGAAGAGAGGGGAGGTCCCGCCCACCAGACACGTCTCGCACACGGAGCTCGCCTCCGAAGAGAGGGGAGGTCCCGCCCGCCAGACACTTGGTGCACGCGGAGCTCGACTCTGAGGAAAAGGGAGGCCCCGCCCCGCTGGACGCATGGCAGGTACGGAGCTTGCCTCTGCTGAGAAGCAAGGACCGGCCCCCGCTGGACACGTGGCCTCTCCGGAGCTCACCACTGCAGAGATGCGAGGTCCTTAGGCGGTTTTCCCTCCTGTGCACGGAGTACCCGGTACGGAGGATACTGACACAATTTCCCCCACGTTGATGCCGCACCAAATCAATTGGAGATAAGTTGTTAAGATCCAAAATTGAATAGGACTCTTATTTGAACTCCAATTGGAGTAGGACACTTCTTTCACCACTTATAAATAGAACTCAAAACCCCTGGCCGCAACCACGTACCTATTTTCTACCTCCCGAGTCTACGACTTGGAGGCCCTAGCTCCCAACTCACCGAGTTAAAACCCCTGCCAGAGTTTAGTCGCCGATGAGCCCCACCAGTGAGCCCGCCGATGAGTGCCATCGTGCCTTGCCGTCACTTCTGCCATTGCTAGGAGGAAGGCCCCTCCACCAAAGATAAGTGAGGTAGGTTTTCGTACCCATCTTACGACCTCGTCGCGGTTTCTTTGCATATGTTTTCTTCGTTCCCTTCGAACAGAAGCTGTTTCGTGTGGACAGATCACGTGTTGATCGGTTTTTGACGGTGGAATTGATCTAGATCTTGAGTCAAGATCATCACCACGTCCACACTTGGTCCTTACACGTACAATAAAACCCCATGCAAGCCCAGTAAAACATGCAAGAACACGTACAAACTGGTCTAATAAAACAACATCATAAGATTTGCACCATTGCATCTTGAGTAAAGTTTGTGCATGATGTTTGATTGCTATAGTTTTGTGTGTGTGTGGTCATGAGTAGAAGGACAAGCTCAGGAAGCCATCTACGAAGAACTACAGCACCGAGACTTTGAGACACGTGAGCAACAAGAGTCACAGGAGCAAGGCAAGTGCCCCTTGACCATATTGATCCCATGTTTTTGAAACTGTTTTGTTTGTGAAAACGTGTATGCTTGAGTCAACTTGATGGGACACCCTTTTATAGGAGTTCACTAGTTTTGTTAACAATCCTTGTCACAGGGAAAGTTGATGAGTTGGGTATGGTCGTTTTTCTTTTTGCTTCGCTTAAGCTACGGGATACAGGAAGGCGAAGTAGAACATGTCTAAGTACTGCACTCATATGAATAATGATGATGAAAACTTGATGATAATAATGAGCATAGAATCAGGGGAGATCTAGGCAAGCTTGGTTCGTGGATGTGGTAGAATGAGATGGTGGTTTACTTGCCGTAGATCTAAGGACCGGTTCATGCCAGCACATGCCAGGAAAACAGTGCCACCACAAGGCCAAATATGGGTGCGGCTTAGCTGACTAATTAGGTAAGTTGCTAGATTGTTATGGACCGTGGAAGGCGTGGGGAATGGTGTAAAATCCCCAAAAGGTGTAGCAAGAAAAATTCAGCTCATGTACACTTAGGAAAAATGAGGGGAATTAAAACTTTGAATTATAACGGTGTAAGTTAAAAGTGAGGATTTAGACTTCCCAAAAACTTCCAAACATGGAAATCTAAATGCATAACTTGGACCTCTGTATTTCAAATATTCAACCTTCCTAATTTCAGCTCATTTGGAGGGGTTTTAGTATTTGTTTGGGATTAAAAGAGGAGGCCCTCTAATCTGAATTTCAAATTCAGTTTCAAATTCCAATTTCCTCAATTTGCAAATTTGGTTCCACAAATGTGATCTTCACATTTGAATTAGCAGCCATGCCAAAAATTAGAAAATTTGGAGTTGGTTTGCTATATTTTTGGAACAATGCAAAAGGAAGAAATTCAAATTCCATTTCAAATTCAAATGATCAGACACAATTCAAACTTCACACCAGAATTCAAACCATTTGAATTCAGCAAATTCAAACCTTAACTTTGGGATGAAGTAAGGAATTTAATTCTGTGTAGCTGGGTTGAAAATATAAGAGAAAAATTTGATTAAAAGAGGGGGGGGTGGGGCCCAGTAGTCAGCCTCACAACAGAGCTACCGCCTCTGTTTTGCTTCAGCAGGTCGCCGAGGCGCCGCCAGCTCCCGGCGCGACCCTCTCCCGAGGACAGCACCGCGCCAGCTCCTGCTTCTCAGCCGCGTGATCATCTCCGCACCCCCCAGCTGCAGGACCGAAAGTCTCTTTTGCTCCCTCGCACGCTCACCGCTTCTCCGTTTTCTCCCGCAATGAAACTGCCCGGCGCCGTTTCTGTTCCCTACTCGCACACACTCGCCTGAGCTCAGATGATCGAGCTCTAAGCAGAAAAAATAAGTGCAAGTGCGTGCTCCAGCCTCCACCGTTCTTCCACCTAAGTTTCATAGCTTGTGCTACGCACAAACCAACACTTGGCGCCAGCATTCGGAGGTGCCCGGCGGAACCACGTTCGGATCACCGTGGACAGCATGCTACGGCCGGTGTCATCGCCACTTCCCTACACAAGAAAGGTGCGTTTGTTGTCCGTAGATCGTGTTGCCGAAAGCCTCATGTCAATTGATCAATCGGGTAGTGAGAATTTTGGGTTTTACCAAACCCTAGTTCATAGCGACACCTCTCGGGCTACGATCAAATTCATCACGCAGCAGTAGCTAGAGCTCATTCTGGTCTAGGAGAAGCTTTGCTAGATCCCTACGCTCCTTCTCGCTCAAACGGTGCTAGAAACCATCAAAGACTGAAGGAGATCTTCGAGTTTTTGTCGACGCTGGCATTTTGCGGGCTTGGGTCGCCGGTGAGGTCCCCTCTCCGGTGGTTTTCATGGAGAGTGGGCTATGGGTCTGTGGGGACCACCCCGTGGTTCACCCACTCCAAAATCGCATAGGGTGGTGCCGTGCGATGCGGCACCCCACAGCACACACGAAAAGATTAAAGAACAAAATACAAACTTTTATTTGATATAAAGCAGCGGAAGGCATTTACAAAATATAACTATACAGCGGAAGTAATGTACATTAGTAGCCTCTCATCCTAACTATGCAAAAGTGCAGCCGTCCAGCACGGGGACGCTACACGCTAGCAGCATGGAACCGGAGAAATCACAGCGGCGTGCAGGGCTCTAGCTCGGCCGTGTACCCCGATGGGGGCATCGCCTCGTCCTCGGATCCCTCTTCATAACTCTCACCTGCGCACATCTCAAATAATGCAACCGTGAGCACGATGGCTCAGCAAGGCTTAACCGTCTAGTCTAGGCATGGAACTCTACATGCAGTGATATGTAAGATAGGAAAAAGGACTTTGCGTCAAAGACACGCCTATAAGTTGATCCTTGCTTTCAGTTTTATAGCAGCAGATTCATATGCCTTAGGCAGCCCTCACATCGGAATTCAAAATCAAACAAGAAACGCTTTCCTCCGATGTGGTGATGCCCAAAGTGAAAAGTAAACTTAATTAGCTCTATATCTACAGCAGACATGGTTTCCAAAATATTAATCTATCATCACAGTATATTATCATTCAACTGGCTTACTTCACTTCTTACTACGTCACGAAACAGTGAACAAGCGGTACTCAAATAACCGCGAGGGACAGTGATTGCAATCAGGAGACACCCGGACAACACGTTGCATACACCCACTTTCAGAAGCGTGATTCCACACCCCTTCCTACTCTGTTGTATGCAAAACCTTTCAAAGGCAACCCAAATACCGAACCGGTCCATCCGTAACGGGCAGGAGGTCCCCGCATGGAGCATGACTGTGCCCACCTGCAGATTTACAACTTGCTACCCTCAACCCACTCCTATTTACGGTTGGGTAAGCCTCAGCACCCAGGCTAACCATATACATCGGTTTCCTGCTTATGTCAGTATGCCATCCGGTACTGTTCGATACTTGTTCAGCAGGCCCGCACACGACTCGGTCCTCAATCGACACCAACAAGGCTATGCACGTGAGACCTCCGCTCGCTGCTTCCTATCCCCCCTGCTGGGTCTCATTCTCACCACTCTTAAGCCATTTTCCCATTCTAACCAAACCGTCTGATAAACCTTACCTCGCGAGTAGATTCCAACTACTCGACTTCTACCGAGGTCCTAAGCATATTAGCAGGGCCTTGTCTACTCGTCGGCTCTGTAAGCTACCCAACCCTTCATAGGATTTGAAAGGTTATGCAAGTGGGGTTTCAATCACCTTAACTCTAATGCAAACATTCACCCTAGACATAAGTGATACAAATAAAAAGCTTTATAAAAGGTACTTAAGTGCAAACCGGGGCTTGCCTGGTTGCGAGTCAAACAGGAAGTTAGCTTTAGGTGGAAGGACGTCCAAGGGCTCCGGTGCGTCTTCAACTTCGGTCACTATTATGAAATGTAATAAAATACATGTGTAAGTATTAAGGATTTATAAGAATTGGACTTCTATTCATAGCTATTGCTATTTAGAATCCTGAATTGGCTTTGGGATTTTTACAGTGGATACTAGACCCTCTAAGGATGACCTCAGCAAAATTTGGAGAAATGTCATTGCACAATGTAGTCCTTAAAATTCCTACAAGTACAATGCTTCTCTGAATTTTGAGCCCAATTCAGGAGCTTTGACATAGCTAAGAGTGGAATATATTATTAGGGTAAGTCTCCATGGTCCTAACAAAATTTGTTTCACCATTTTTGGAGCTACCAACAGAGAGATATGAATTTTTTAAGTTGGGCAGGAGTTCTTAAAAGTTTCTGTTTAAATTTGAATTTCCAAATAAAGGCTGAACTTTGGAAGGAAATTTAGGCTACCAAATGAACTCCAATGAAGCTCAAATTTTTACTGGAGATTAGTTACTATGAAAAGGATTTGCTGCCAAATTTGGGAATATTTCATAAAGAATTGCTCCTGTAAGAAATCCCTAAAAGATTTACTAAAAATAATTCTACAGAAATTCCTGGGACTTTTCATAGACTAAAATTGGTTTCTTTGTGAAGTACTCCTCATGAGGATTCCAACAAAATTGGTCTCACCCTTTTTGGAGTTTTCTACACAAAGTTATGAGTCTCCAAAGTTTGAACTGTATTAGGAAATTCTGGAAATGTTTAAATCCCAGCAGCGGGTCCCACCTGTCAGTTCTTTCTTCTCCCTCGCGCTAAGCAGAGGAGCCCACAACGTTTACTCTGGCGAGGGTGGCGGAAAGGGCTTTCCCCGCCATCTCCCAGGCCGAATCTCGCCACTCGTCCATATTTGACCGTGCTGAACACGCTGGGAGGGTTGCCAGCGGCCGTAGCTCACCGGAAACCACTGCGCACCGGTGACAGCAAGGTTTTGAACTCCGGCGAGGTCGGGAACCCTCATTCCTCCATCACACGATCGGTTTTCAGGCTCTAGAGCATCAGTGAACAATGTAGGAGCCCGTAAGGGTCCCGGCCGCTGGTGAAACAGCCGGCAACCGAGGTCTCCACGGTGACCCGAGGTGCTTTTTGCACCGGCGACCAATAAAAAAGCTAGGGCTCCCTTATTTCTTGATGTTTTTGCTCGGTTCTTCATCGAGGAGAGGGGCTAGGAAGTAGGGAAGCTGTGTGCAAGCTTGCTCAAACTCTAATGGATCGTGCGCCACGAATTTCTGGTTAGACCGAGCACTACCCGTCGGTGTGCAGTTTGGGGAAACGGTGAAATTCTCGCCACCGGTTCTAGCAATCTCTAAACAGCTTCCGGCTACATGATCAGGACATGCAAACACACCTTTCTTGTGTAGGGAAGGGGCGGTGACACCGGCCGTAGCGCGCTGTCCACGGCGACCTCTCTCGGTTCTCCTACGTTCACCCGAGAATCATGGCTACTTTGCCAATTCCCGGAGCAATCAAGCTCGGGACGGTAAGGGAGAGGGGCTGGATGGCTAGAGCACTGGGGGACGCAGCTCTTCGCTGTTGGGTGGTGGAGCAACCGAGCTCAGTGGCTGTGGTTGATCGGAAGGAACCGAGCGGCGAGGTAGCTCACGGTTTCGGTCGGTGCTCGGGCAGAGGAACTGGGAAGGCTACGGATGACGGCAGAGAGGAGAAAAAGAAGTGTACTGTGGCCCTGCCCGCCCATGTGCACCGGATTGACCTAGGGGGCAGCGAGGAAGCAGCTCGGTGGAGGCAGCCGTCGATCGGTGGCGCGCTGTGAACAGCCGAGTGAAAACAGGGTCGGTTTGTTTTCTTTGTGTGGCTGACGATTGGGCCCCACCTCCCCCTTTGTTGATTCAAATTTTCTCTGATATTTTCCATTCAGCAACTCAGAATTAAAGACCTTACTTCACCCCAAAGTTAAGGTTTGAATTTGCTGAATTCAAATGGTTTGAATTCTAGTGTAGAATTTGAATTGTGTTTGATCATTTGAATTTGAAATGGAGTTTGAATTCTCCATTTTGGATTATCCCAAAAACATAGCAAACCAGCTCCAAAGTTTCCAATTTTTGGCATGGCTGCTCATTCAAATGTGGATGACACATTTGTGGAACCAAATTTGCAAATTGGGGGAATTGGAATTTGAAACTGAATTTAAAATTCAGATTAGAGGGCTTCTCCTTTTAATTCCAAACAAATATCAAAACTCCTCCAAATGAACTGAAATTTTGAAGGGTGAATATTTTGGCTATGAAGATCCAAGTTATGAATTTAAATCTCCATGTTTGGAAGTTTTGAGAAATATAAATCCTCATTTTGAACCTACACCGTTATGATTCAAAGTTTAAATTTCCCCTCATTTTTCCTAAGTGTACATGAGCTGAAATTTTCTTGCTACCACTTTTTATGGATTTTACAGGGTCGATGTTGTCCATGTGACACTGGTGCTTTTAGAGCAAACCCTAGCCCGAAAGACCCATTGTCGAGTAAGAACGAGGTCGCCGAAGTGATGTTCAACAGGGTCGCCGGTGCGAGCACCGTTCCGGCCGTTGTCATCGGCTCCCAACCCCACCATCGTGTTAAGCACGGTGTAGAACTCACAGGCGGTGAGTTTGAGGAAGTTCAGACCACGGGAACCCCGTCCCGGCGAGCCTCGCCGGCGTGCGCCGCCGAGGGAGGCGCGGGCAGCGCGAGGAAGACGAAGGAGGACCGGGTCCCAGCCGTTAGCCTCTGTATACGCGCGGGGATCGGTCTGTGGCACCGGATCCGGTGTGGCTGCATGGGAAATAACCCCGTGGCCTCGGTGTTGCTGTCATCTGGGTGGATAGCGCCATGGGTGGGGCCCACAGCCGGGATATAAACATTTCCAGATTTTCCTAATTCAGTTCAAACTTTGGAGACACATAACTCTCGGTCTACGATCAAATTCATCGTGCAGCAGTAGATAGAGATCATTCTGGTCTAGGAGAAGCATTGCTAGATCCCTATGGTCCTTCTCGCTCATACGGCGCTAGAAACTGTCGAAGACTGAAGCAGTTCTTCGAGTTTTTGTCGCTGCCGTCGTTTTGCGGGCTCGGGTCGCCGATGAGGTCCCCTCTCAGGTAGTTTTCATGGATAGCAGGCTATGGGTCGACGTTATCCAGGTGACACTGGTGCTTTTAGAGCAAACCCTAGCCCGAAAGACCCACTGTCGAGTGAGAACGAGGTCGCCGAAGGGAGGCTCGACATGGTCGCCGGTGCGAGAACCGTTCCGGCCGTTTTCATCCGCCGGCGACCCCACCATCGTGTTCAGCACGGTGTAGAACTCACAGGAGTGAGTTTAAGGAAGTTCGGACCACGGGAACATCGTCCCGGCGAGCCTCGTTGGCATGCGCTGCCGCAGGGGCCGTGGGCAGCGCGAGGAAGAAGGAGGACCGGGTCCCATGGTGATCGGCCTGTGGCACCGGATCCGGTGCGGCTGCGCGGGAAATAACCCCGTGGCCTCGGTGTTGCCGTCATCTGAGTGGATAGCAACACGGTTGGGGCCCACGCCAGGATTTAAACATTTCTTCAATTTCTAGATTTAGTGCCAACTTCAAAGGACCATAACTATCAGTAGGAATGTCCAAAATTTGTGAAACAAATTTTGTTGGATTCCTCTCAGTCAGTAATTTGCAGAAATTCATATAAATTGATCTTAGAATCTCTGGTAATTTCTCCAAAATTCATTAAAGTTAAATCTTTAAGAATTAATTCCAGAAGATTCCTGTTATGGAATTGCTTCAAATTTGGCTAGGTGGTTCCTTATGATATTAATGATCTCCAATAAAAATTTTATCTTCATTGGAGTTCATTTTCTAGGCTGAATTGCCTTCCAGAGTTCAGCCTTTATTTGAAAATTCAAATTTAAACAGAAACTTTTCAGAACTCCTATCCAACTTTAAAAATTCATATCTCTCTGTTGGTAGCTCCAAAAATGGTGAAACAAATTTTGTTATAACCATGGAGGCTTACCCTAATCAGATCTTCCACTTTTAGCTATGTTAAAACTCCTGATTTGGGCTCAAAATTCAGAGAAGCCTTGTACTTATAGGAATTTTGGAGACTACATTGTGCAATGACATTTCTCCAAATTTTGCTCAGATCATCCTTAGAGAGTCTAGTATCCACTTTAAAAATCCCAAAGCAAATTAAGGAACATAAATAGCAGTAGCTATAAATAGGAGTTCAATTATTATAAGTCCTTAATACTTACACATATTTTTTTGCTACATTTCATTTAGTGACTGAAGTTGAGGACGCACCGGAGCCCTTGGACGTCCTCCCACCAGAAGCTAACTTCTCCTCTGACTCGCAACCAGGCAAGCCCCGTTTGCATTTAAGTACTTTTGCAAATTCTTTATTTGTATCACTTAGGTCTAGGGTGAATGCTTGCATTATAGTTAGGGTGATTGAAACCCCACTTGCATAACCTTTTAAATCCTATGAAGGGTTGGGTAGCTTACAGACCCGACGAGTAGACAAGGCCCTGCTAATATGCTTAAGATCTTGGTAGAAGTCGTGTAGTTGGAATCTACTCGTGAGGTAAGGTTTTATCACACGGTTTGGTCAGAATAGAAAATGGCTTAAGAGTGGAGAAAATGAGACCCAGCAGGGGGGATAGGAAGCAGTGAGTGGAGGCCTCACGTGCGTAGCCCTGTTTGTTTCAATTGAGGAGCGAGTCGTGTGCGGGCCTGATGAACAAGTATCGAACATTACCAGATGGCATACTGACATAAGCAGGAAACGGATGTAATTGGTTAACCTGGGTGCCGAGGCTTACCCAACCGTAAATAGGAGTGGGTTGAGGGTAGCAAGGTGTAAATCTGCCGGTGGACACAGTCACGCTCCACGCGGGGACCTCCAGCCGGTTACGGATGGACCGGTTCGGTATTTTGGTTCCCTTTCAAAGGTTGTTGCATACAACAGAGTAGGAAGGGGTGTGGAATCACACTTCTGAAAGTGGGTGTATGCAACGTGTTGTCCGGGTGTCTCCTGATTGCAATCACCGTCCCTCGCGGTTATTTGAGTACCGCTTGTTCACTGTTCTGTGACGTAGTAAGAAGAACAATAAGCCAGATGAATGATAATATGCTGTGATGAATTATTAATGATTTGAAACCATGGTTGCTGTAGATGTAGATCTAATTAAGTTTATCTTCCACTTTGGACATCACCACATCGGAGGAAAGCGTTTCTTGTTTGATTGTGGACTTCTGATGTGAGGGCTGCCTAAAGCTCATTAAACTGTTGCTATGAAACTGAAATTAAGGATCAACATGTAGGTGTGTCTTTGTTGCAAAGTCCTTGTCCTATATTATACCTCCTGGCATGTAGAGTTCCATGATTAGGGTGTCGGTTAAGTCTTGCTGAGCCATCACGCTCACGGTTGCAATATTTTAGATGTATGCAGGTGAGAGCTATGAGGAGGGGTCCGAGGACGAGGCGATGCCCCCGTCGGGGTACACAGCCGAGCTGGAGCCCCGCACACCGCCGTGATCTCCGGTTACTTGCTGCTAATGTGTAGCGTCCTCGGGCTGGACGGCTGCACTTTCGCATAGTTAGGATGAGAGGCCATCTATGTATAATACTTCCGCTGTTAATTAAGTTTTGTAAAAGACTTCCGCTGTTTTATATCAAATAAAATTTTGTATGTTGTTCTCAATTCTTTTCGTGTGTGCTGTTCGGTGCCGCATCGCACGGCACCACCCTATGCGATCCTGGAGTGGGTGAACAATGGGGTGGTCCCTACAGACGTGGTATCAGAGCCGCATTGGGAATAGCATGCTTGAAAAGAGCCTATTTTAAAAATTTAGAAGTAGTCGAGTGAGGATTAGTCATTAAGCCCACATAAGGTCTATGATAGTACTAGGTATGATGGTGGAAAAAGCTAACTTATATGTTATACATTGTGTAACGACGCTCCGACGTAAGGTAAGAGGTAAGGTATGCCACCGCAGGCAGATCAATTGCGGTAACTCACCATATGAGTAATAGTATGGAAGGATATACTGTGGCTTGGCACGGTAGTGAATATGCGTCTCTGAACCTTTCTATGGTTCTGAGAGCATATGAAACCACTGATCTCCAGCATGCTTTAGGCAAAAGTGAGAATACCCCATCGTGTGGTAAGCAACACGATAGTATGCAACTCTTGAACGTTCAATGTTCAAAGGGCCATACGCAGCACTCGCCATCGGCGAGCCTCAACGGTCATGAGCCAGTAGGTGGTATCCGTTGGGTTGATAAAATTCCCAACCATGATGACCCGTTCGCGCTCTACTCGTGTTCCCTGTCGTGTGGTGTGAAAACACGACCATGTACCTTAAGACGTGGCTTGACTCAAGGACGATCCGTATGGCAATGATACGCACTGTATGTTTTTATTATGATATGGAAATGCCTGAAATGTCAAAAACCTTTGGATGCACCATTATTGCATGTTCTTCTGCAGGTACATTAACCACGTTAGTGCATGACGTTTAGAAACCGTTTGTGAGTGACGTTCTTAGTTCCACCATTTGACACGTATATGCCGGAATGCCGGTTTAGGATTTTCTTTGGTGAGGAAACGTAGTACCGAGACTGCATAAAAGGATATTTTCAAATAAAAGAGTCAAAATGAAGTTTAGGATTCCATTTAGAGGTTAGTAAACTCCTATATTGAACTAGGAGTCAATTGGGAGTGTAGATTCATTTCCAAACACTTAGAACAA
The DNA here is from genome assembly GCA_030760725.1 of Neostapfia colusana. Taxonomy (NCBI): domain Eukaryota; kingdom Viridiplantae; phylum Streptophyta; class Magnoliopsida; order Poales; family Poaceae; genus Neostapfia; species Neostapfia colusana. Next base: position 30,752,481 of record JASWHV010000009.1, on the reverse strand, counting down.
CCTTCCCTGTTTTTGGCAGAAACTTTGCTGAATTTAAACAGGGCATAACTTAGGATTGGTTGAACCAATGGAAGTGTGGGATACCATTCTGGAAAGATTTTGAAGTCCTCTACAACTTTTATGTAGAGCTCTAGAACATAATCTCCCTTTAAATGGATGAAAATCTCAGATGAGTAGGTGCTCTCAAGAAACAGGGCAGACTAAAATGCTCTCTGGAATTTTCTGTATTTCGACCACAACTTTCTGTAGAAAAATTTCTAAGAGTCAAGTAAGACATCGTTGGAAAGTATAGGACATGTGCTACAACTTTGTAGATCAGTGTTGTCCTAAATTAAGGACAGAATAGGATGGAATTTTGTGAACAAAAGAGCCACTTGCAAAGGAGGTGCTGTCAAAATTCCTAAGGAAATTCTGTCAAATTGTAGAGGTAATAACTCATAAATTAGGAAGGCCAGAGAGGCAAATAAATACAATCTGGATTCCTTGTCGAGTCTACTACAACTTTGTTGTTGAACTCTAGTCCAAATTTTGCATCCAAGGTGGCAAAAACAGTTAAATTCTTCCAACTGGTCTGCTGGACCAGAAACTGGACAGAACAACATGTTGAAGTTTTTCAATCAAAACATTTAGTTTCACCTTTTGATCTCCAGTGGCTGTTGTGAAACAGAAAGTGGAGTCAAAAAGTTTATGCATTTGACATATCACTTCGAGCTAGTACATGTTTGGATCCAGTACAATAGCGAGGAATTACGCATGCTAACATACTTAACATCCCGTGGCGACCCACGATAGTCGAAATGAACTTTTAATCCATAAAGTTCAATACTTTGGAACTCGATCGTGTGACACGGTCAAGGGATGTATATGTTGTATAAAGTTTATACTTTATCCATATGTGTGATTGTTATGCGCATTATTTATTCCATTCTCGCAACTACTGTATAGACTGGATGAAATAAACCAACATGTGCTGATCGTTTGAATGGTATGAATGCAGAATGGTGCGTACGCGGTCCACGCAAGAGGATGGAGGTCCGAGCCAGGTTCATGGTGATGAGTCTCCACCTCCGGAGAAAGCCACGACACAACAGCAACCACCTCCTCCGCCGCCAGAACTTCTAAGAAACCTTGCGGAGGTTCTCGCCGTAGTGCTGGCTCGCGCGACGAGCAAACCGAGTTGCTGCGGATGCTAGTTCAGCAGAATGCGTCCCGTCCAGGAGGACGCCAAGACAATGGGCAATGCCAGCCCCAACAAAGTTCTTATTCAGAATTCTTGGCGACCCATCCACTGGTCTTCACGGAGGCCGAAGAGCTGACATGACCCCGACCGTTCTTGTCGAGCCAGGATCACGCTGAGGGGTGCTGCGTTGCACAGCACCGTATAACACACATCAAAGGTACAAAGCGGAAGCAAAACTTTGATTACATAAAGGGGTTTATGAACATTTGTACATCAAAATAAGTCCAGTCTACACTCACGGGCGTAGACTACGCATCAAGTCCATGTTCATCCCTTGAACGTGTCCTTGCTAGCACACACACACACTAACTCTGCGGCGTGCATGACTCCCACTCGATGGAGTTCCCCTCCTGGGGTTCCGTCTCCTCTTCGGGAGTCCCTTCCTCATAGAACCCTGCAAAAGCTTCAAACACAAGCAGTGAGCATGAAGGTTCAGCAAGTCTGACGCGTCTCACCTAAACATGGAACTTCTACATGAGGGGTGATGGGTTACATGAGATAAAAATCATTTGCAAGGACTCGCCTAATTAGTAGAACCTTACTTTCAAGTTTTAGCAGCAGGTTGTGGAGAACCTTACGCTAAGGCACATGAGAGAGCTGCAATTAAACAAGAAACGCATTTCTCTCATGTACTTTGCCCAAAGTTGAAAAGAACTTTAGTTAGCTCTAACTGCAGCAAATCATTAGCAATCAGGTCCATCTTTCAATCAGCATCATTTTGACATGCAACTAGCCTGTTCTTTCTACGTCACGGTACTGTGAACAAGTGGTACTCACTGACCGCGAGGGATGGCGATTATAATCGTTTTACACCTGCAGGGTTACCCGAACAACCCGTCACGTACGCCTGTACTCCATGTTGCCTACAACAACCATCACGGACGCCGTACGCAACTACCTTTCACCCGTTAGCCAAATGTTGAACTGGTCCAATCGTCCCGAGCAAGAGGTCTCTGCACGCGCATCTCAGTGCCGCCAGCCGATTTACACCTCGAGTTCTCAACCTACCCTCTGAACGACCAGCTATGCCTCAAAACCCAGCTACCCGAGTTACATCGGTTTCCCGGTTCCCATATAGCCGGTAGGTCTTCGGTACTGTTCTAGCTTGTTCAACAGGCCCGCACATGGCTCGGTCCTCAATCGACACTAGCGGAGCTATAGCACACAGGCTCCAAAGTCCTGCTGCCCTTACCCTCCGCTTGGTCTCATTTTCTTGCCATGTGTTTCATGTGCTATCACTACCCGAGTCGAGTGCCTCTAGCCTATGCTCGCGAGTAGTTCCAACTACTCGACTTGTACAGAATCCTACACTATCTTAGCATTGCAGTAGCTAACGGGGTTTGAAATCCTAAACCCAACCCAAGGTTTTCTTGGCTATGCAATTGGGTTTTCAAACAAGACTTTAATGCAAAGAATAAAGTAATCAAGTATGTGCTCAAAACAATAAAAACATGTAAAAAGGTTAATGCAAACCGGAGCTTGCCTTGCTACTCTTGGTCGTAGGCTAGCTGCTCCTCCGTAGCAATGAAGTCTAGGACTTCGGGTTCCTCCTCGACCTTAGCGACTACATGATAGAAGAAGTATATGTATCAATTTAAATGCATTTGTATTAAGTTTGAACTTGTGAAGCTTATAAGTCCCACTAGACAGACTCAATGACTATGAGACTATTACTGTGACTTGGTTACAACCTAAACAGAGACTTGGTCAAGTTTTAGTTGCAGCAGAGCTCATTTGAGCCCTCCACAATTAATTATGTACTTGACCTTAACTGAAGGCTTTTAAGGTGTTCTAAGGATTTTTCATGAAACAAACTATGACTTTCTGAAAACTAGATTTTCAGAGGGTTCTAATGGAATTTGTCTCACTTAATTTGAAGGTTCCTAACTAAAGATATGAGCTAAACAATTTCAGAGAAAATCCTGAAAATGTTTCTGAACATTTTCTATTTTCTCTGGAACAGTTTCACTAATCACGCCATTAGGTGGATTAAATGAGCTCAAATGGATCTGAAATTTTTATGGTAGTTCAGGGATATTTTGTTGAACATCCCCGCAAAAGTTTTGGATTTTCCTCCAAAGGATTCTCCAGTTAAAATTCCAAACAGTTTAAAATTTGAGGAATTAATTCTGGAGAAATAAGGATTTTAATGAAGTGAAACTTGATTTGCTGGAAAGTGCTCAAAGAGCTGAATCCAACAAAATTTGGTTCACTTGATTTGGAGTGTTCTAGCCCAAGTTATGAGGATTTGAAGTTTGAATGAAATCTGAAAATCGGGGAAAAAGTTTAAATCTGCCGGGGCCCACGGGGACACGTGTTGCGCGCCGAGGCGACCGCACACCGCGGCCCACCGGGTTTTTGCGCGCCAGCACACCTGATCCCAGACACCCGATCCTGATTTCAAATTTTGAGCCGCTGACGCGTGGGCCAGCCGGCTTCGTCTACCTCTCGACGCGCCCGCGCCGCCGCCCCTCGCCGGAGCAGAACCGGAGCTCGCCGGCTCGCCGCTGCCGGTCCTCCCGTGGTCTGAAACTCGCCGCTAGGGGGTTGTCGACGTCGAGGAACACGTCGGTGGTGTCAGTTCGGGCTGGCGGTGGCCGAAAATAGCCCGGTGACGTGCCGCAACCTCGGTTGAGGTTCGGCGCCGTCGACCGTGGGTTCTAACCTGCCAACACCTTGAACAATCTGTTCTACAGCATCAGTGTACCTCTAGGAAGCTCGACAAGGTGTCAAAAGGGTTCAAAGATAGCGGCAAGTCGGTCGGCACCGTGTGACCGAGCGTGCCCGCCATGACCGCTCTTGATCGAGCTCAGAATTCGTCACTCCTAGACAGTTTCACACCACGGATGCAGAAAGGAACTTGATCGCCGGCTAGTCCAGCATCTATGTGCACGATTTGATAGCTAGAGAAGGATCATAGAGCTAGAATTTGAAGAATCTGTACCGGAAGCTCGGTTTACGGTCGCCGGAGCAAAAACTGGAAATTCTCCGTGGATTCTTCACGGTTTGCTTCCAAACTTGGAGAAGAGCAGCACGGTGGTCGCGCGCTCCTGTTGCCTCTCTTGCTGCACCGTGAAAACGCCTGTGGAACGCTGTCCACGAGCGCCTGACTCTCGGGCTGAGGCTAGGTCGCCGCGGTGGCGATCGTTCTCGGGCAAGGGAGGTCGGAGCTCGGGGTTTCTGGCGTTGGGGGGGTGGAGGGCGATCTCAGGTTGCTGTCTAGCAGCTCAGGAATGAAGGAGGAGATCGTTTGCTGGTTTTCCCGATCAAGCAGTGAGCTGCGGGGAGAAGAACTGCCGCTGGTCGGGTTCACATGCGAGGAGATAAAGCCAGCCGACTCCAGCTCGGGCTGAGGCGGTGCCGGTCGCGTGGAGGCGTGAGCAAGCCGCCCTGGGCGCCAGCGCGCAGAGAGGGGAAGCAGCTGGTGGCGCCGGTGGCTGCTCGGTGGCACAGCCGACAGTTGCTCGGTGGAATTTCCCACCGAGGCTGTGACTTTGTGTGCAAGTTTTTCATCCTTCTCTCTATGACATGTGGGTCCCATCTGGGTTTTAACCTATGAAATTTACTCCTAATCACTGTTGTAAACAGTGAGCCCAAAATACCCCTAGTGATTCAAATTATTTACCCATGAGCCATTTGAATTGATTAGAATTCAAATTGGGTTTGGTTTGAATGAATTTCAGCACAAGTTCAGTTTGGAATTCGAATAAAGTTTGAATTTGTCCCACTTAGCTCATGTCAAGATCAACTCCAAATGGAGTGAAAATTGGTGTGTGAGCTCACAAAAATGTGCTGAATACGAATATGCCTCCCACTTTTGAATTCATGGGATAAAACAGTTTGAATTTGAATATGGTTTCAAACTGCCCTCTTTCTAGCTATACCCAAAATGACCTCAAAAAGGTTTTGAATTTGGGTGAAACTTGGCATGGATATCCCTAGAAATGTATAGGAGTTTTCATATGCCCAGCCCCTCTATATCACATGTGGGAAATACCACTTTTGCAATATGTGAGTTTGTTCTCTAATGAGCATGTTGATAGTGGTTACTTGCTCTTCATTTGTGTTCATCAACTTTCCTCAAATGATGTGTGTGTGTATGGTGATGAACACTTCAAATATGTGTCAAAAACTGAGGCCCTTACAAGAGCCTTTGGAGGCGGACAGCTTTATCCTCAATCTGGAGGCGAAGTTCAGGCTCCTACAGTGCACTGAACATCAGAAGGCGCTGTATGCAGCGCAACAGCTTCAAGGCGAAGCTGGTACATGGTGGGCGAACTACATCGCCTCATTACCGGCTGGCCATGCCGTCACATGGGCGGAGTTCCGGGAGGCGTTCCGCGCCTACCATATACCTCCTGGGGTTATGGAAAGGAAGCTCCAGGAGTTCCTAGCACTGAGACAAGGCGAGAGGAGTGCTCATGAGTACTCCAGGTTATTCAACCGGCGGGCGCAGTATGCGCCAGGATTTGTGAGAACAGAGGAAGATAAGCGAAACACATTCTTCTGGGGCCTGAATTCTAAGATGAAGGTCCATCTCGCCCAAAGCAATCGCGGCACATTCAACGATCTAGTTAATGCTGCGATTTTACAAGAGAATGCCCAGCACGAGGGCGGTTCTGATAAGAGGAAACGCAGCGCGCTGACGAGCAGCAGTGGTGGGGTGCCACAAAAATACCGCGTGGTGTACCGCTCACCATCCGGTCAGAGATGGCAGCCACCGGCGTGACCGCCTCAGTTCCGCGGTCGACAATATAATGCGCCAGGCTTCCGACCAACGTATCCACCACAGCAACAGCAGCAGCAAAGGATGGTTCTGCGTGCACCTCACTTTCAACCGCGTGCACCGGGATTCCGTCCTCAAGTCGGAGGGACCCCGACACCTTACACGTGCTTCACGTGTAGCCGTGTCGAGCATATTTCGAGGGATTTCCCCGAGCCGCGACAGGGCAGGGGTGTAGCACCGTATCAGGGTGCTAATGAGCCCCGCAATCCGCCCAAGAGACCAGCACCAAAACCCGGCAAAGTCCACCACTTAGCCATCGAAGACGTGCCGGAAGGCGAACCCCTCCTCACGGGTGCGTTCTCTTATTTAGATCATCCCGTAATCATACATTTTGACTCCGGTGCCACCCATAATTTCATAAGTCAGTCTTATGTTATTAAATACCAACTGCCTATCATTCCCACAAATAATTCATACTTGATATGTTCTCCTCGTGGGAAAATAACAGCTGGTAAAATGGTTTATAGAGCACCATTACAGTTGGATGGGAATCTATATCCGACTTCTCTAATCATGTTAGAGAGTCAGAAACTTGATGTCATTTTGGGAATTGCATGGCTACATCGCCATGGTGCTGTTCTTGACATCATTCCACGTGTGGTTCGTCTAAACTCTCCACTTCATGAAACACATGTTCTTATTCTTCACCATTCGGTTCAAGAAACTCCAGCCACATATAACACGGAAGCCAGAAAACTTGAGGATATTCGTGTGGTCCGTGAATACCCGGATGTCTTTCTGGAGGATCTACCGGGCATGCCACATGAAAGGGATGTCGAGTTCAAGATCGAACGTGTACCCGGTACAACACTGATCTCACGGAGACCGTACAACATGGCTCCGAATGAGCTGGCTGAACTGAAGGAGCAGCTCAATGACTTAATGAAGAAGGGTTTCATTCGACCGTGTTCCTCACCATGGGGATGCTCGGTGCTGTTTGTGAAGAATAAGGATGAAACCTCAAGGTTGTGTGTGGACTACCGACCTCTAAACACCGTTACCATCAAGAATAAATATCCACTGCCCCGCATCGATATATTATTCGTTCAACTTGTGGGTGCGAGTGTATTTTCAAAGATGGATCTTCGCTCCGGGTATCACCAAAGCAGGATCTGAGCAGAGGATATTCCGAAGACGGCCTTCTCGACGAGATATGGGTTGTATGAATACCTCGTCATGCATTTTGGTCTCACCAACGCCCTGGCACATTTCATGTACCTCATGAACTTGGTGTTCATGCCGGAGTTGGACAAGTTCGTGGTGGTGTTCATAGATGACATCTTGGTTTACTCCAAGTCTGAAGAAGAACACGCCGAACACCTTCATATCGTGCTTCAACGATTGCGAGACCATAAGCTTTATGACAAGTTCAGCAAGTGTGAGTTTTGGATCAGCCAAGTGCCATTCCTTGGTCTCATTATTTCTGCAAAAGGCATTGCAGTTGATCCAAGCAAAATTGAGAAAGGGCTGAAATTGAAGTCCCCCATATCAGTCCACGAGGTCAGGAGTTTCCTCGGGTTAGCAGGATATTATCGGTTATTCATACCGAACTTCTCCAAGCTTTCTAAGCCGATGACTGAACTGTTGAACAAGGGAATCAAACATGTTTGGTGCTAAGCTTGTGAAGAAGCTTTACAAGCATTAGTGAAGAATCTTACAACATCCCCGGTGTTAGCTCAACCGGATACAACCAAGCCCTTCGACGTATATTGTGATGCGTCCGGCATCGGGCTTGGCTGTGTATTGATGCAAGGAGGAAGAGTGGCCGCCTATTGCTCACGTCAACTTCGTAACCACGAGCAGCACTACCCGACTCATGATCTTGAGCTCGCTGCTGTGGTGATAGCCTTGAAAATTTGGAGGCACTATTTGCTTGGGAACTTAGTTCACCTCTACACCGACCACAAAAGTATGAAATATATATTCACTCAAAAGGAGTTGAATATGCGGCAACGGAGATGGTTAGAGTTGATCAAAGACTATGAGATCGAGATTCACTACCATCCAGGGAAGGCAAACGTGGTTGCCGACACCTTAAGCTGCAAATCTCATGTCAACAATCTGTCCATCACCCCACTTGAAGAGGAGGAGCCGAGTCTGTACTTGGTTCCATATGGGGCGTTATATAATCTTGCTCTCGTCCCGACCATAAGAGAGGATATTATGGAAGCTCAGAAGAAAGACATGGGAATGTCGCACATTCGGAGAAGGATGGAGAATGGCAAGATGAAATGCTCCGAAGGGATGAACATGACACTCTATGGTTTAAAGACCGTATAGTGGTACCCCGTGATATGAAGCTTCAGAAGAAAATCTTGGATGAAGCTTATTTATCCAAGTATTCTATTCATCCGGGCAGCAATAAGATGTACCAGGATCTGAAAACCAGGTTTTGATGGACACGGATGAAAAGAGAAATCGCAAAGTACGTATGCAAATGTGATACATGTAAAATCCCCAAAACGTGGTAGCAAGAATTTTCAGCTCATGTACACTTAGGAAAAATGAGGGAAATTAAAACTTTGAATTATAACGGTGAAGGTTCAAAGTGAGGATTCAAACTTCCCAAAACTTCCAAACATGGAGATCTAAATTCATAACTTCGGTATTCATATTTCAAATATTCAACCTTCCAAATTTCAGCTCATTTGGAGGGATTTTAGTATTTGTTTGGGATTAAAAGAGGAAGCCCTCTGATCTGAATTTGAGTTTCAGTTTCAAATTCCAATTTCCTCAATTTGCAAATTTGGTTCCACAAATGTGATCTCCACATTTGATTTATCAGCCATGCCAAAATCAGAAACTTTGGAGTTGGTTTGCTATGTTTTTGGAACAACACAAAATGGAGAATTTAAATTCCATTCAAATTCGAATGACCAAACACAATTCAAACTTCACACCAGAATTCAAACCATTTAAATTCAGTAAATTCAAACCTTAACTTTGGAGTGAAGTAAGGTATTTAAGTCTGAGTAGCTGGGTGAAAAATATCAGAGAAAAGTTTGATTAAAAATTAGAGGTGGTGGGACCCATTGTCAGCCACACAGATGTTCTACCGCCTCTGTTTTTCATCGGCCGATCGCCGAGACACCGCCAGCTCCCTGTGAAACCCGCTCCCGAGGACTCCACCGCGCCACCTCCTGATTTCCTCGATCGTCATCCGCTTCAATACAACACGGTCGCAGAAACTAAGTCCTTCTTCACTTCTCTCGGTTGCTCGCCGCTCCCTCCGCTCTCTCCCGCGAGAAACTGCCTTAGCGCTGTTTCTGTTCCTCCCTCGCCCATGCTCGCCTGAGCTCGGATGATCGTGCTCCAAGCAGAAAAAATAAGCGCAAGTGTATGCTCCAGCCTCCACCATTTTTGCACCTGAGTTTCCTAGCTCGTGCTACGTGCAAACCAACAATTGGCGCCGGCGTTCGGAGGTGCCTGGCGGAACCCCGTTCGGGTCACCGTGGACAGCATGCTACGGCCGGTGTCACCGCCCCTTCCCTACACAAGAAAGATGCGTTGTTGTCCGTAGTTCGTGTTGCCGAAAGCCTCATGTCAATTGATCAATCGGTAAGTGAGAATTTTAGGTTCTACCAAACCCTAGTTCATAGCGACACCTCTCGGGCTACGATCAAATTCGTCACGCAGCAGTAGCTAGAGCTCATTTTTGTCTATGAGAAGCTTTGCTAGATCCTTACGCTCCTTCTCGCTCAAACGGCGCTAGAAACCATCAAAGACTGAAGGAGTTCTTCGAGATTTTGTTGCCGCTGGCGTTTTGCGAGCTCGGGTCGCCGGTGAGGTCCCCTCTCCGGTGGTTTTCATGGAGAGTGGGCTATGGGTCGATGATACTGGTTCTTTTAGAGCAAACAATAGCCCGAAAGACCCACTGTCGAGTGAGAACGAGGTCGCCGAAGTGAGGTTCAACAGGGTCGCCGGTGCAAGCACCGTTCCGGCCGTTGTCATCGGCTCCGAACCCCACCATCGTGTTCAGCACGGTGTAGAACTCACAGGCGGCAAGTTTGAGGAAGTTCGGACCATGGGAACCCCGTCCCGCGAGCCTCGCCGACGTGCGCCGCCGAGGGAGGCGCGGGCAGCACGAGGAAGACGAAGGAGGACCGGGTCCCACCGGTCAGCCTCTGTATACACGCGGGGATCGGTCTGTGGCAGCGGATCCGGTGCGGCTGCACGGGAAATAACCCCGTGGCCTCGGTGTTGCTGTCATCTGGATGGATAACGCCACGGGTGGGGCCCACAGCTGGGATTTAAACATTTCCAGATTTTCCTAATTCAGTTCAAACTTTGGAGACACATAACTTTGTGTAGAAAACTCCAAAAAGGGTGAGACCAATTTTGTTGGAATCCTCATGAGGAGTACTTCACAGAGAAATAAATTTCTTGCCATGAAGATGTCCAGGAATTTCTGTAGAAGTGTTTTTAGTAAATCCTTTAGAGATTTATTACAGGAGAAGTTCTTTATGAAACATTCTCAAATTTGGGCAGAAAATCCTTATATAGTTACTGATCTCCAGTAAAAATTTGGGCTTCATTAGAGTTCAGTTGCTAGGCTAAATTGCCTTACAAAGTTCAGCCTTTTATTTGGAAATTCAAATTTAAACAGAAACTTTTTCAGAACTACTATCCAACTTCCAAAATTCATATCTCTCTGTTGGTAGCTCCAAAAATGGTGAAACAAAATTTGTTAGGACCATGGAGACTTACCCTAATCAGATCTTCCAATATTAGCTATGTCAAAGCTCCTGATTTGGGCTTAAAATTCAGAGAAGCCTTGTGCTTTTGGGAGTTTTGGAGACCACAATGTGCAATGACACTTCTCCAAATTTTTCTCAGATCATTCTTAGAGAGTCTAGTATCCACTGTAAAAATCCCAAAGCCAATTAAGGATCCAAAATAGCAGTAGCTACGAATAGAAGTTTACTTCTTATAAGTCCTTAATACTTATACATATATTTTGTTACATTTCATAATAGTGACCGAAGTTGAGGACGCACCGGAGCCCTTGGATGTCCTCCCACCATAAGCTGACTTCCCGTTTGACTCGCAACCAGGCAAGCCCCGGTTTGCACTTAAGTACCTTTTATAAAGCTTTTCATTTGTATCACTTATGTCGAGGTTGAAATGTATGCATTAGAGTTAGGGTGATTGAAACCCCACTTGCATAGCCTTTTTAACTCCTATAAAGGGTTGGGTAGTTTACAAACTCAACAAATAGAGAATGCCATGCTAATGTTTAGGATCTCGGTAGAAGTCGAGTGGTTGGAAGCTACTCACGAGATAGTACTTATCACACGGAATGAGAAGAGGTAGAAAATGGTTTGAGTTGTGAAAATAATACCCAGCAGGGGGGATAGGATGCAGTGAGCAGAGGTCTCACGTGCGTAGCCCTGTCGGCGTCGGTTGAGGACCGACCGTGTGCAGCCCTGCTGGACAAGTATCGAACAGTACCGGATGAATACTGGCATATGGGAACCAGGAAACCGATGTAATTGGTTAATTTGGGTGCCGAGTCTTACCCAAACCGTAAATAGGAGTGGGTTGAGGGTAGCAAGGTGTAAATCTGCCGGTGGGCACAGTCACGCTCCACGCGAGGACCTCCTGCCCGTTACGGATGGACCGGTTCGGCATTTGGGTTACCTTTGAAAGGTTTTTGCATACAACAGAGTAGGAAGGGGTGTGGAATCACGCTTCTGAAAGTGGGTGTATGCAACGTGTTATCCGGGTGTGTCTTGATTGCAATCATTGTCCCTCACGGTTATTTGAGTACCCGCTTGTTCACTGTGTTGTGACGTAGTAAGAATTGAAATAAGCCAATTGAATATGGTGTATTGAACTATTAATGTCTTGAAACCTTGTGTGCTGCAGTTATAGAGCTAATTGAGTTTATATTCCACTTTGGGCATCACCACATCGGTGAAAGCGTTTCTTGTTTGATTGTGGACTTCCGATGTGAGGGCTGCCTAAGGCTCATTAAACTGTTGCAATAAAACTAAAAATAAGGATCAACATGTAGGCGTGTCTTTATTGCAAAGTCCTTTTCCTATCTTACACATCCTTGCATGTAGAGTTCCATGCCTAGAGTTGACTGTTAAGACTTGCTGAGCCTTCATTCTCACGGTTGCAATATTGGAGCTATGTGCAGGTGAGAGTTATGAGGAAGGTTCCGAGGACGAGGCGATGCCCCCGTCAGGGTACACGGCCGAGCTGGAGCCCTGCACGCCGCCGTGATTCTCCGGTTCCAAGCTGCTAGTGTGTAGCATCCCTGGGCTGGACGGCTGCACTTTTGCTTAGTTAGGATTTGAGAGTACCTATGTATATAACTTCCACTGTATAATTAAGTTTTGTAAAAATACTTCCACTGTTTTATATCAAATAAAAGTTTGTATGTTGTTCTTTAATCCTTTTGTGTGTGCTGTTGGGTGCCGCATCGCACGGCACCACCCTCTGCGATCCTGGAGTGGTTGAACCATGGGGTGGTCCCCACAGGCGTGGTATCAGAGCCGCATTGGGGATAGCACGCTCGAAAAGAGCCTATTTTGAAAACTTAGAAGTAGTCGAGTGAGGAATAGTCATTATGCCCACATAAGGTCTATGACAGTAGTAGATATTATGGTGGAAAAGCTAACTTATGTGTTATACATTCTGTAACGATGCTCCGACGCCAGGTAAGTGGTATGGTACGCCACCGCAGACGGATCAATTGCGGTAACTCGCCATACGAGTAATAGTATGGAAGGATATGCAGTGGCTTGGCACCGTAGTTAATATGAGTCTCTGAACCCTTCTAAGGTTCTGAGAGTATATGAAAACGCTGATCTCCACCGTGCTTTAGGCAAAAGTGAGAATACCCCATCATGTGGTAAGCAACACGATAGTATGCAACTCTTGAACATTCAATGTTCAAAGGGTCATATGCAGCTATCGCCATCGGCGTGCCTCAACGGTCATGAGGCAGTTGGTGGTATCCGTTGATAAAATTCCCAACCATGACGACCCGTTCGCGCTCTACTCGGGTTCCCCGTCGTGTGGTGTGAAAACACGACCATGTACCTTGAGACGTAGCTTGACTCAAGGACGATGCGTATGGCAATGATACGGACCGTAAGTTTAACTATGATATGGAACTGCCTGAAATGTAAAAAACCTTTGTGTGCACCATTATTGTGTGTTCTTCTGCAGGTACATTAACCACGTTAGTGCATGACGTTTAGAAACCGTTTGTGAGTGACGTTCTTAGTTCCAACATTTTACACGTATATGCCGGAATACCGGTTTAGGATTTTTCTTTGGTGAGGAAACGTAGTACCGAGACTGCATAAAAGTATATTTTTAAAGAAAAGAGTTAAAATGAAGTTTAGGATTCCATTTAGGGGTTATTGAAACTCCTATATTGAACTAAGAGTCAATTAGGAGTGTAGATTCATTTCTAAAGACTTAGGAACAACCTCCCCTGTTTTTGGCAGAAACCTTTCTGAACTTAAACAGGGCATAACTTAGGATTGGTTAAACCAATGGAAGTGTGGGATACCATTCTGTAAAGTTTTTGATGTCCTCTACAACTTTTCTGTGGAGCTCCAGAACAAAATCTCTCTCCAAAGGGATGAAAATGTAAGATGGGTAGGTACTGTCCAGAAACAGGGCAGACCAAAATGCTCTCTGGAATTTTCTGTATTTCAACCACAACATCATGTAGAAAAATTTCCAAGAGTAAAGTAAGACACCTTTGGAAAGTACAGAAAATGTTCTACAACTTTGTAGTTCAGTGTTTCCCAAGATTGAGGACAGAATTAGTTGGAACTTTGTAAATAAAACAGCCACTTGCAAAGGAGGTGCTGTCAAAATTCCTGAGAAAACTCTGTTAACTTTTAGAAGTCATAACTCGCAAACTAGGAAGGCTACAGGGGCAAATAAATACAATCTGGATTCCTTGTTGACTCCACTACAACTTTGTTGTTGAACTCTAGTCCAGATTCTGCTTCCAAGGTGGCCAAAACAGTTAAATTCTTCCAACTTATCTGCTGGGCCAGAAATGGACAGAACACCACGTTGAAGTGTTTCAACCAGAACACTTAATTTCACAACTCGACGTCCAGAGGCTGTTGTAAAACAGTGAGTTGGAGTCGAAAAGTTTATGCATTTAACATATCACTTCGAGTTAGGACATATTTGGGTCCAGTACAACACTACAGGAAATGGCGCACCTTACGATGGCCACTGTAATTTACAACGGCTAGCCGTCGTAAGTAAACTTACTTACGACGGTCACCCTGGGCCGTCGTAAGTAAACTAACTTACGACGGCTACGGGCCCACGGCCGTCGTAAGTTAATGGACCATCGTAAGATAACGGTAACTTACGACGGCCGCAACCCTAGGCCATCGTAAGTTACACCCCCATCATAAAATAAGTGTAACTTACGACGGCCATAACCTAAGCCATCGTAAGTTACGTGACCGTCGTAAGTCCATGGTTTTAACCTAAGCCCCGGCCCGGGAGCACGAGCACCGCAGCGCCGCCCGCCGCCACCGCTAATTCGCCGCCGCCGCTGAGCCGCCGTCGCTGCCGAGCCGCCACCGCCTAGCCGCCGCCGGGCGCCGCCGCTGCATCGCCCGGCGCCGCCCCCGAGCCGGCCGACACCGCCCCCGAGCCGCCCCGGCCCTGCCCGAGCCGCCCCGGGCCGCTCCGACTCCGCCCCGAGCCGCCCGGCGCTGACACGACCCCAAAGGTCCTGTCGAGCCAGGATCACGCTAAGGGGTGCTGCGTCGCACAGCACCGGATAACACACGTCAAAGGTACAAAGAGGAAGCGAAATTTTATTACATAAACAAGTTTATGAACATGTTTACATCAAAATAAGTTCAGTCCACACTCACGGGCGTAGACTAAGCATCGAGTGCACGTTCAGCCCTTGAACGTGTCCTTGCTAGCACACACGCACACTAACTCTGCGGCGTGCACGACTCCCACTCGACGGGGTTCCCTCCTGGGGTTCCGTCTCCTCTTCGGGAGTCCCTTCCTCATAGAACCCTTCAAAATCTTCAAACACAAGCAGTGAGCACGAAGGCTCAGCAAGTCTGACCTGTCTCACCTAAACATGGAACTTCTACATGAGGGGTGATGGGTTACATGAGGTAAAAATCATTTGCAAAGGACTCGCCTAATTAGTGGATCCTTACTTTCAAGTTTTAGCAGCAGGTTGTGGAGAACCTTACGCTAAGGTACATGAGAGAGCCGCAATCAAACAAGAAACGCATTTCTCTCATGTACTTTGCCCAAAGTTGAAATGAACTTTAGTTAGCTCTAAACTACAGCATATCATTTAACAATCAGAGTCCATCTTTCAATCAGCAACATTTTAACATGTAACTAGCCTGTTCTTTCTACGTCATGGTACAGTGAACAAGTGGTACTCACTGACCGCGAGGGACGGCGATTATAATCGATTTACACCTGCAGGGTTACCTGAACAACCCGTCACGTACGCCCGTACTCGATGTTGCCTACAACAACCATCACGGACGTCGTACGCAACTACCTTTCACCCGTCAGCCAAATATTGAACCGGTCCCATCGTCCCGAGCAAGAGGTCTCTGCACGCGCATCTCCGTGCCGCCAGCCGATTTACACCTCAAGCTCTCAACCTACCCTCTGAACGACGGGCAATGCCTCAATACCCAGCTACCCGAGTTACATCAGTTTCCCGGTTCCCATATAGCCGGTAGGTCTTCGGTACTGTTCTAGCTTGTTCAACAGGCCCGCACATGGCTCGGTCCTCAATCGACACAAGCGGAGCTACAGCACACAGGCCCCAAAGTCCTGCTGCCCTTACCCTCCGCTTGGTCTCATCTTCTTGCCATGTGTTTCATGTGCTATCACTACCCGGGTCGAGTGCCTCTAGCCTATGCTCGCGAGTAGTTCCAACTACTCGACTTGTACCGAATCCTACACTATCTTAGCATTGCAGTAGCTAACGGGGTTTGAAATGCTAAACCCATCCCATGGTTTTCTTGGCTATGCAGTTGGATTTCCAAACAAGACTCTATTGCAAAGAATAAAGTAAACAAGAATGTGCTCAAAACAATAAAAATCTGTAAAAAGGTTAATGCAAACCGGAGCTTGCCTTGCTGCTCTTGGTCGTAGGCTAGATGTTCCTCCGGAGTAACGAAGTCTAGGACTTCGGGTTCCTCCTCGACCTTAGCGACTACATGTTAGAAGACACATATGTATCAATTTAAATGTGTTTGCATTAAGTTTTAAACTTATGAAGCTTATAAATCCCACTAGACAGACTCTATGACTGTGAAACTTTTACTGTGGCTTGGTTACAACCTAAATAGAGACTTGGTCGAGTTTTAGTTGCAGCAAAGCTCATTTGAGCCCTCCACAATTAATTATGTACTTGACCTTATTTGAAGGCTTTTAGGGTGTTCTAAGGATTTTCATGAAACAAACTATGACTTTCTGAAAACTAGATTTTCAGAGGGCTCTAATGGAGTTGGTCTCCCTTAATTTGAATGTTTCTAGCTAAAGATATGAGCTAAACAATCTCAGAGAAAATCCTGAAAATGTTTCTAAACATTTTCTACTTTCTCTGGAACAGTTTCACTAATCACACCATTAGGTGGATTAAATGAGCTCCAATGGGTCTGAAATTTTTATGGTAGTTCAGGGATATTTTGATGAACATCCCAGCAAAATTTCAGGATCTCCCTCTAAAGGATTCTCCAGTAAAAATTCCAAACAGTTTAAATTTTGAGGAATTAATTCCGGAGAATTAACGGTTTTCATGATGTGAAACTTGATTTGCTGAAACGTGCTCAAATAGCTGAATCCAGCAAAATTTGGTTCACTCGATTTGGATCTTTCTAGCCAAAGTTATGAGGATTTGAAGTTTGGAAGAATTCTGAAAATCGGGGGAAAAGTTTAAACTCTCGGGGCCCGCGGGGACACGTGTCGAGCGCGGAGGTGTCCGGCACACCGGGGATACCACACGTGTCGAGCGCGGAGGTGTCCGGCACACCGGAGCTCACAGGGTATTTGCGCGCCAGCACAGCCGATCCCCGGCCACACCCGATCCCGATTTAAATTCTTCAGCCGCTGACACGTGGGCCAGCTGGCTTCGTCTTCCTCCCGCCGTTCTCTCGCGCCCGCGCCGCCAACCTCGCCGGAGCAGACTCGGGGGTTCGCCGGCTCGCCGCTGCCGGACCTCCCATGGTCTGAAACTCGCCGCCAGGGGGTTGTCGACGTCGAGGAACACGTCGGTGGTGTCAGGTCGGGCTGGGGGTGACCGGAAATAGCTCGGCAACGTGCCGCGGCCTCGGTTGAGGTTCGGCACTGTCGACCGTGGTTTCTAAACCCGCCAACACCTCGAACAAATGGCCCTACAGCATCAGTGTACCTCTAGGAAGCTTGACAAGGTGTCAAAAGGTTTCAGGGATGGCGGCAAGTCGGTCGGCACCGTGTGACCGATCGTGCCCGCCATGACCGCCCTCGATCGAGCTCGAAATTCGTCACTCCTAGCCAGTTTCACGCTACGGATGCAGAAAAGAACTTGATCGCCGGCTAGTCCAGCATCTATGTGCAAAATTTGATAACCTCCGAAAGATCATAGAGCGAGAATTTAAAGAAACCGTACCGGAAGCTCGGTTTACGGTTGCCGGAGCAAAAACTGGAAATTCTCTGCGGATTCTTCACGGTTGGCTTCCAAACTTGGAGGAGAGCAGCACGGTGGTCGCGCGCTCCTGTTGCCTCTCTCGCTGGACCGTGAAAACGCCTGTGGAACGCTGCCCACGGGCGCCTGACTCTCGGCTGAGGCTAGGTCGCCGCGGTGGCGATCGTTTTCGGGCAAAGGAGGTCGGAGCTCGGGGTTTCTGGCGTTGGGGAGGTGGAGTGCGACCTCAGGTGGCTGTCTAGCAGCTCAGGGACGAAGGAGGAGATGGTTTTGCTGGTTTTCCCGATTGAGCAGAGAGCCGTGGCGAGAAACAATGCCGCTGCTCGGGTTTGCCCGCGAGAAGATAAAGCCGGCCGACTCCTGCTCGGCTGAGGCGGTGCCGGTCGCGTGGGGGCGCGAGCAAGCCGCCCTGGCCGCCAGCGCGAGGAGAGGGAAGCAGCTGGTGGCGCCGGGAGCTGCTCGGTGGCACAGCTGACAGCTGCTCGGTGGAATTTCCCACCGAGACTCTGACTTTGGGTGCAAGTTTCTCCTTCTTCCCTCTATGACATGTGTGTCACACCCGGTTTTTCCGAAGAACAACCAAGTGAATATCACATGTATGCCAGGATCATTTTCTCATACATGTGATGACAAATAGTGAAGCATCATTTATTACAAGCCAGGTGTCGAATATAAATAAGTCTTACATCACAAATGTCTCAATGGACACTAATGCTTCATCACAAGTAAATAAACTAGCAGCGGAATATTATTCTTTAGGGCTCCATCACAGGTGTTGCCCGGGGGTCTTCATGAACCTAAAAACCTTCCTCGGGTCCAAAATCTTGGTCATTATACACCACCTCATTATCTTGACCTGAGCAGCAATATAAACCAACAAATATGCAAGGTTGAGTACCAATGGTACTCAGCAAGTGTGGGAAAATTATATCATGCATGGCTAGAACAAGGAGAGGTTGAACTCATGGTTAAAGCACTATGCAATTAATATCTATCACCTTAGCTTGTTAAGCACCTACATTACTACACAGGTGAAATGGTCCCAATCTCCCATCCCATCATCATAATCCAATAACCATAACATTATTTCCAATGTTAAGCTCCCCGCTTAACTTCCAAAACCATCAATCCTCTAATCATGAATAAGTCCAGGCCGCTCTTAACCGTGAGCACGGCTGTCAAGACAGTTTTGACTCCGCAGAATTTGTACCACTGTACCCACATGTAGTGATTTCATCCTCCGTTGCCAGGTGGACTAAAAGAACCTCCATTATGCCAGTGGCTACGATCCACATTCACACTTCCCAGGTGTGTGGCCAAGAGATCACTACGAAGCCTTTACAAAGGGATTCCCGACGAGCGTGGGCCCACTGAGGTTTCACCCCTAACAGCATACAAGAGGCTCCAACCCCGCTGCAGTGGCCCCCTCTTGAGCCTTGCGGTTCATATGGTAGTCCAGCTGACACCTATTCCCCGCACCATCCAACACACCCATACTACGCCGGGGATACACCTAATTAATTGGCCAAGCTGCCCCATCTCAGCATGTGGTTGGCACTGTAAAGCCGGGTTACATGCTCCATGAACCGGTCCTTAGGATCCAGGCAAGTACTAAACACAAACCCGAGTCTCGTGCACCCAGCACACAACCAGAAACATCAAACTTGCCTTGATCCCTACCACTACATAACTCACAATGTCTCATTCAAGAGTATGGTAATATAAACTGATGATCTCATATCCCAAATATCCCATTCTAAGCATGGCTAAGCATATGCATGTAAATAAATGACATGACAAAATAAATCCCAACCCAAGCTACAAGGAAACAAGGTAATGCAATTCTAGGGAAACTTCCTAGCATGGGTTTCATATTTAACTTGACAATGCAAATAATTCTATCTACACATCCTAGCATAGGATCAAAGTGGTCAAGGACACTTGCCTCCTTCTTGCTGCTCTTGAAATGGGTAGTCCTGATCTTGGAAAGTGATAGCTTGCTCTTGAACAGGTTCTACTTCATACCATCACACATAGCAAAAGAAAAACAACAATCATAAGACACAGTTCACACTTCTACTTCATACAAACCACACATTCACATTTATGAAAGTTCTTTACCATTATATGTGTTGTGGATACTCTATGTGTGTTGATTTGTGGCTTGCATACACTTTTATTTATATGTGTATGATTCCTACTTTGGTGTTCATATTTATACTCACATACTATATATATATATATATATATATATATATATATATATATATATATATATGTGTGTGTATATGTGTGTTTCAGTTTTAAATAAATTCCTTATATTAAACTACCAAGTATGTATGAAAAGTATTTTTCTTCTCCATATGTGCCTTCATAATTTCTATCAACCCTAAACTGAATTCTTTGTATTTTAGAAACTCCATTTATCATTTACTAGTTTCTATATTTTCAGATTTATATTCCTATGCATAATTGTGCATTTTATTATTAAATTAGTAATACACATTACCTAAACAGATTAGGTTCTGGTCCTAAATAATTTAATATCATAGTTTTACCTTGGCTTCTGATGTATACTATTTCATAATTATTTTCCCTATTTTTCTTTAACTATTCTTTACTTAAAAATGTGTCCCTATACTATTAAATGTGAATAATAGATGAAACAGATTTATTTCATCCCAAAACTATATTTTTATCTCACTCCAAAGTTTTCTAAGTACTGAGAAAGTTTTTAATAAATTTGACAATTATGTTTGTCCCCCTTTTTAATTTTTAAACACTAGTCACATATTAAATTTTCTAAATTAAATACTAAACAGGGCTAAAATAATGAATCCACCCCATTACAGGGTCTATAATATTATTTTCATAATTTCCAGGGGTCTAGCTACACTTTTCAGAGGTGTTTTTCTTAATTTCTATTAGGTCCAGGGGCTAAAACTGATTTTTAAATGAATTTACATGATTTTCTGGAGTTCCAGGGGCTAGATCTGAAGTTTCCGGGGCTAGCTCTCAATTCCAGAGAACCCCAGGGGGTAGCACGTAAGAATTCCAGTCTTTATAACGCGGGGCTGATGTGGACCGTCCGATTTTAAACCGACGGCTGAGATTATAACATCGAACCGGTACGCGGGGTTTTAAAGTCTACCGTGCGATTTAAAATAAACGGCGCACAAGCGGCCACGTCGCTCTGATCGAGCGCGGGCGGCGCTGCCGGCGGCGCACGGCGGCGGGAAGCGGCGATCTCGCCGGAAAGTTTCGGATCCTCGAGAATTCTGCCTAGAACTGTGATCTTATGGCATAGATCGGTAGAGGGGAGGTCAGGGATCTCACCTCGGGGGTTTTCTTGAGCTCGGGGGTCCTGGAAAGTGATCGGCGGCGAGGTCCGAGGCAAAACCACGGCGAAGTTTGTCGGAGCTGGATTTGCACTGTAAGTCTTCAGGTTTTCTGCACCTGCAAAGTTCCCCGGAGGCGGTGGATCAAGACCAACGAGTTAGATCAGAGTTTCCGAGCTTAGATCGGCCAGAATTCACCGGCGAAGTCTCGGTGCTCACCGGAGTGAAAATCGGCGATCGCGTGAGAAAAACTGATCGGATCGGTTGTTTTATAGCCGGGGGAGGGCGGTGGTTCTGTTGTGATCGAGTTGGAGTCCGCTGGGACCGGAATTCGGCTGCGGAAACGAGTTTCCAATCGGTTAAGATCGAGCGCGCGCGCGGGGAAAGAAGTCCGGGGTCGCGGGGCTCGGGTTAGGGATGACAGGTGGGTCCCATCCGTCAGCGAGGGGCAGCGCGGCGCGCGCGGGGGCGGGCTGCGCGGGGTTTGCTGGGCCGGCTGGGGTTTCGGCCCACTGGCCAGTTTTTTTCCCGATTTCCTTTTTCTTTTTCCAATTCTTTTCTGTTTTGGGTATAATTTGAATTCCAGTTTGAATTTGAATTTTTGCAAAACATGCAACACGTCCAAAAATTTCTAAATTCCCCTCTGAACATGGTTTAGGGTTTTAAATCAGAATTTGGGCTTTGACTAAAAATTTGGGGTGTTACAATGTGGGTCCCACCCGGGGTTTTAACCTCTGAAATTTACTCCTAATCACTGTAGTGAACAGTGAACCCCATAATACCCCTGGTGATTCAAATTATTCACCCTTGAGCCATTCGAATGGAATAGGATTCGAATTGGGTTTGGTTTGAGTGAATTCGAGCACAAGTTCAGTTTTGGAATTCAAATAAAGTTTGAATTTGTCCCACTTAGCTCATGTCAAGATCAACTCCAAATGGAGTGAAAATTGGTGTGTGAGCTCACAAAAATGTGCTGAACAAGAATATGCCTCCCACTTTTAAATTCATGGGATAAAAACAGTTTGAATTTGAATGTGGTTTCAAACTGCTCTCTTTCTATCTATACCCAAAATGACCTCAAAAAGGTTTTGAATTTGGGTGAAACTTAGCATGGACATCCTTAGCAATGTGTAGGAGTTTTCGTATGTCCAGCCCACCTATATCACATGTGGGAAATACCACTTTTGCATTATGTGAGTTTGTTTTCTAATGAGCATGTTGATAATTGTTACTTGCTCTTCATTTGTGTTCATCATCTTTCCTCAAATGAGGTGTGTGGTGTGGTGACGAACACTGCAAATGTGTGTCAAAAACTGAGGCCCTTACATTCCTCCCCCCTTAAAAGAATCTCGTCCCGAGATTATAAGGTGAAAATTAGAGAGAGGACGGTGGAAAATTACCGGATATGCGACGTGAAAAATTCAGGGTAGTTAGTGCGAAGGAATTCTTCGCTCTCCCATGTCGCTTCGTCCATGGAGTGATTACTCCATAGAACCTTGTAGAACCACAACGTACGGTTGCGTGTGGTTCGGGCCTTTTCATCGATAATCTGCACCGGTTCCTCCCGATAGGTGAGATCCGGTTGCAGTTCTTCAATACCCTCCAGCTGAACGGTAGTTGATAGCTTGAGACACTTCTTCAGCTGAGAAATGTGAAAGACGTCGTGCACACCGGAAAGTGCTTCTGGTAATTTCAGCCGGTATGCCACTGATCCACATCTTTCGATAATCTGGAATGGACCGATGAATCGGGGTGCCAACTTTCCTCTCACCCCAAATCTGATTACGCCCTTTATTGGAGACACCCGTAAATATACGTGATCTCCAACTTCGAATTGTAATGGGCGCCTTCTCCGGTCCGCATACTGTTTCTGACGGGATTGAGCGGCTTTTAGGTTCGCTTGAATTAGTCGAACCTTTTCTTTCGCGTTGTTGACAAGGTCAATCCCAAAGGTAACCCTTTCGCCAGGTTCTCACCAATTCAGTGGTGTGCGGCATTTCTGCCCATATAGCGCCTCGTAAGGTGCCATCTTGATGCTGGCTTGGTACCCATTATTTTATGAGAACTCGGCTGACGGCAAGTGATCATCCCAATTCTTGCCGTGGTTGATAGCGCAAGCTCGTTGCATGTCTTCTAGGATCTGATTTACCCGCTCCGTTTGCCCATCCGTCTGCGGGTGGTATGCTGAACTACGGATCAGCTTCGTCCCCAAGGAAGCGTGTAGCTGCTCCCAAAAATGAGACACAAATAAAGTGCCCCGATCCGATATGATAGTACGGGGTACGCCGTACAAGCATAGGATCCGTGAGATGTATAGTTCAGCGTACTTCTTGGCGTTGTAGTTGGTGTTGACCGGGATGAAATGGGCAACTTTGGTGAGCCGATCGACTATCACCCACACAGAATCATGCTTTTGAAGAGTTGTGGGTAAACCGACGATGAAGTCCATGCTCACGTCCTCCCACTTCCAGGCAGGAATGCCCAGTGGTTGCAACAGTCCCGGTTTCCGCATGTGGTCTGCCTTCACCCTTCGACATGTATCACACTCGGACACGTATTTTGCAGTCTCTCGCTTCATCCGTGTCCACCAAAACCTGCTTCTGAGTTCTTGATACATCTTGTTGCTGCCGGGGTGAATAGAAAACTTTGACAAGTGGGCCTCATCAAAGATTTTCTTCCGTAATTCCGGGTTACGGGGTACGACGATCCGGTCCTTGAACCATAGGACGCCGTCTCCATCCTTCCAGAAACATTTCAGCTCCCCAACGTCTACACGTCTCCGCAAATGTGACATGCCCTTGTCATTCTTCTGGGCTGCCGCTATCTCTTCACGGATGGTGGGGATCAAAGCTAGGTTGTAGAGAGCTCCGTGTGGAATCACATGTAGTGGTGGTTTGCTCTCTTCCAACGGTGTGATGGTCAGACTGTTGATGTGTGACTTGCGGCTCAGCGCATCCGCCACTACGTTTGCCTTACCCGGATGATAATGGATCTCTATTTCGTAATCCTTTATCAATTCTAACCATCTTCGCTGCCTCATGTTCAACTCCTTCTGAGTGAATATGTACTTGAGGCTTTTGTGGTCGGTATACAAATGTACGAGGTTACCGAGTAGGTAGTGCCTCCACATTTTCAGTGCAAGTACCACGGCAGCGAGCTCCAAATCGTGAGTTGTATAATTTTGCTCATGGTTTCTAAGCTGCCGTGACCCATACGCGACCACCCTTCGGTCTTGCATCAGCACACATCTGAGCCCAATGCCGGATGCATCGCAGTACACATCGAACGATTTGTTGTGTCTGGCTGCGCCAAAACCGGTGCTGATGTCAGGTGCTTGACTAAAGCCTTGAATGCTGCTTCACATGCTGGACTCCAAACATATTTGGTAGCCTTCTTCAGCAGCTCTGTCATTGGCTTGGCAATCTTCGAGAAGTTCGGAATGAACCTCCGATAATATCCCGCGAGCCCAAGGAAACTCCGTACCTCGTGAACTGTTCTCGGGGATTTCCAATTCAGCACTTGAGTGATCTTGCTCGGGTCCACAGCGATACCTTCCGCTGAGATGATATGCCCGAGGAAAGGCACTTGCGATATCCAAAACTCGCATTTGCTGAATTTTGCGTATAACTTGTGATCCCGCAGCCGTTGTAAGACTATACGCAGATGTTTCTTGTGATCTTCCTCCGACTTGGAATATACCAGGATGTCGTCGATGAAGACCACGACAAACTTGTCCAGCTCCTGCATGAATACCGAGTTTATCAAGTACATGAAGTGAGCTGGAGCATTGGTGCGGCCGAAGGACATGACCAGGTACTCATAATGTCCGTACCTTGTCGAGAAAGCTGTCTTTGGAATGTCCTCCGCCCTTATCTTAATCTGATGGTACCCGGATCTTAAGTCCATCTTGGAAAAGATCTTTGCTTCGACCAACTGATCAAACAACATGTCGATCCGTGGCAACGGGTACTTGTTCTTGATGGTTACGGCATTTAATGGACGATAGTCCAGGCAAAGCCGTAATGTCTCGTCCTTCTTCTTGACAAATAATGCCGAACAGCCCCATGGCGAGGAGCTCGGCCTAATAAAACCCTTCTCCAGAAGGTCCGTGAGCTGAGTCTTCAGTTCAGCCAACTCCTTAGGCGCCATCTTGTACGGCCTTCGGGATATTGCCATGGTTCCTGGTGCAAGTTCAATATTGAACTCCACCTCTCTATCGGGTGGCATCCGCGGCAAATCATCCGGGAATATGTCAGGGAATTCTCGGACCACTGGAATATCTTCCAATCTGATGGTTGTGGCTTGATAGACACTTGGAAGTTTTATTTCTGGACTGTCCAGAAATAATGAGTGAGAACCGTGCACCTCTGAGTTTAAGTGCACGACTCGAAGGACGGTGTCTAAAACAGCACCGTGGCGGGTTAACCACGACATCCCTAGGATGACATCGACCTTCTGTCCCTCTAAGATAATTAGAGACGTGGGGTACACTCTACCCGCTAAGCATAATGTGCTTTGGAGACCATTACGCTTGCTGAAATATTCCCACCCGGTGAACAAATTAAATATGGACTATCGGTGGGTAGTATTGGCAAACTGTGTTTAGCAATGAAAGCTTGGCTAATAAAATTATGCGTGGCGCCTGAATCAAACAGTACTATAGCGGGATGCTGGTGGAGTTGGAACATACCCGCAAGGATTGGCTCGCCCTCCGGCATGTCCTCAATGGCAAGCTGGTGGACGGTGCTGGGCCTAGGGTTTACCCGCCGCGCATTAGTAGGGTTCCGGGGTTGATTCCTCCCCGGAAACTTTGGTGCCACTCCACCGCCTTGCCTCTACGGGCAACTGCTCGCGAAGTGTCCTGGACGACCACACTTGTAACATGTGGCCGCTGCTGGTGGAGTGCTCGGGGGACGAAAGCCCGACATGCGCTGCTGAGGTGCATACGCACGCGGCATCACCCGCTGCTGTTGTTGTGGAGGTGGTACTGGCAGTGCCGGCCGGAATGCCGGTGAAGAGTACGGCCGGCTGCGGAACGGCATCGACCGATGTGGTGGCTGCCAGCATGGACCTGATGGTGGGCGATTCACCATTCGAAACTTCTGAGAAGGACCGCTTCCTTCTCCGCTGCTTTGCGGCGCGCTTCGCTTTCGCTCCGTCGCCGCTAACTCCTTGCTGGAGTCCTCCTGAACAATCGCAGCATCAATAATGTCGTTGAGGCTGCCGCGATTGAACATTGCCAACTTGTCCTTCAGGAGCGGGTTAAGCCCCTGGTAGAAGTGGTGCCGCCGCTTCTCGTCAGTATCAGCGTGATATGACGCGTAAAGCGCGAGATCGTTGAACGCTCTGGAGTATTCCAGCGCGTTCCGGCTCCCTTGCTGCAAGTGCAGGAACTCTTGTGTCTTCCTCTTCATTAAACCTGGCGGTATATGATAGGCCCGGAAGGCCGTCCGGAACTCCGTCCAGGTCATCACTCGGTTGGTGGGCTGTGAAGCACAGAAGTTGGCCCACCATGCGCTCGCGGATCCTTGGAGTTGCTGGACCGCGAACTGAGTCTTGCGCTGCTCGCTTATCTGGAGCAGCCCGAACTTCATCTCTATGGCGCGGAGCCAGTTGTCCGCGTCAAGAGGTTCATCCGCCCTTGAGAATACCGGGGGATGAGTTGCCAGGAAGTCGGAGTAGGAGCTCTGTTGACGCTCCTCCTGGTCTTGACGTCTCTCTGGGCGAGACATATTGGCGATGAGAGTCTGCAGCAACTCTGTGTGCTGCTGATGCGAGCCCGCCATTGCTGCGACGATGTCAGCCAATGTAACCTTTGGCAGTGGCGGTGGCGGTGTTTGCTGTTGCTGTTGCTGCTGCTGTCCCGAGGAGTCCTTGGGAGGTGGTTGGGAGGTCTCTCCCCCTTGACTGGTCCCCCCAACGTCAGGGTTGGCACGAGTACGCGTCATTCTGAAATTCAACAAAGCAGCAATTAGCACATGTCTTACTTAAAGTTCCATAAGCAACAGTAGGTATTGAAGTGATACATGATTGATTTGCACAACATTCACATATATTGATACAGCATAAACTTTATACAAGATACATTATTCTCGGGTCTCCGAGAAGTCATGCTCATGTCGTCACCACCTATACATACACCACTGTCTACTCGACATGTCACCGATTATAAAAGTTGGGTTACGCTACCCTAGCTGCCCTACTTGGCAACCGTAACCCCCTACTCGGATTAGAACTCGACCTCCTGTGGGTCGTCCTCCTCCGGTACCTCTGCTGGTGGCTCTGGATCTACCACCTCTTCTCCCATCCCGGGTTCTCCCATTGCTGGAAGACCCAAGACCACCGGTATGCCCAATACTGGAGGTACGAGGTCCTGCAAAGCATGCACCTCGTCCATAGCCTGGTTGTAGTCCACTTCCCAGCCTTGTCCTTCCTCAATAGTGTCGTCCCGCTCTTGAGCAAGGTCCTCTGTCTGCTGGGTTAGAGTCTGCACCAGCTCTTGCAACGCCGCGATGTCAACACGGCTTTTCTTCTTCGCCTTCTTCAGACGATGCAACTGATTGTGTTGTTCATTCAGTCGCTTGATCGTCGGAAAAAGCACATTGCGGAGTGCGCTGTGAGCACTCTCGAAATGATCTCCACGGCTTGTGCTCTCCTTGATCTTTGTGGCGAGATGCTCCGTATGAACAGCTTGGCTATCCATCACGGCGTTTCCCGCCCTCATCTGGAGGCTAAGGTTCGCCTCCGCGGGGTTGTACCTTGGGCCACTCGAGTCCGTTGCCTCCAGGTACCGCTCTTCCCACACATGCTGAGCCCGTCCCTCCACCGGAACGAGCGCGTATGGAGTGCCCTCCATAGCCTGCACGTGTAGTTGGCAGAAACGTGACATGGTGTCACGGGCTGCCACTTGCCACATCCCTTCCGTTTGTCTTCCTCTCACCGTGACGGTGAACGGCATCCAACCGGGTGGCGTAGGTCCTGCAGGGACTTCGACATGGATCGTCCACGTCTTGTTCCCCTCTTCGCCTTCTTCCTTGGCGAAGTACTGCGGCATCTGATTGTACCTGAAATATTGGAGCATTTGCCACAATACTTCCGGGTAGCCGCTACGGTGAGAACAGTGGGACATCATCCACCCGTTCTCCAACTTCTTATCTGCTGTCATCTGTAAAAATATATTTGAGAAATGTTAAATATTTATTTAAACAGTAAACCATTGAGTTATAACATAAGATATGTCATTGAACCCATAAAACTTGGAAACATAGTTCAAATTTTAAACAAATTTGACTGCTGATCTGCTGTTCCCATGACAGCCCTGACCAGTTTCCAGTTCAACCTGATTTAGGCCATGTTAAAAGCAAAACCAGTTCTGGAGCTCAACATCAAAGTTAAAGATAACTTCAATAGCTTTCCAGAAAGTATTTGCTTGGCCTAATATCTGTCCTGGTTCAAAAGTTATGAGATGTCCAAGTTAACAGAATTTCTGGAGAAAATTGGACAGCACCTCCCTGCTTTAGGTACTGATTTGATCCAAGAATCCCGGTTAATTCTGTTCCTAATCTGACAAAACTTTCTGTTACAAAGTTGTAACCTATCTCATAAGCTTTCCAGAACTACCTCATTTTCTATTTTTGGATTTTTATGCAGGAAATTATGCTTAATTTACAGAGAGTCTACAGAGAGTCTTTACTCTGTCCTATTTTCTGGACAGTTTCAATTCTACTGCATTTTTCGAGTGGTTAAGGGATGAAACACCTCTGGATCTCAACAGAAGAGTTGTAAAGCTCTTCCAAAGCTTTCCAAAAATGTATCATACGACCCCAATCTCGAAAGAACTCAACCTCTAACCTCTGATTAACTTCAGCCTTGATTCAGCTGAAAACAGAGTGCTCTGTCCTTAACAACCTATAAGTTGAAAACTTGTTTACTTTGAACATCCTGATTAAGGGAAGAGGTTACAGCAAAGTTTTACTAATTTGGACCAAAACCTTCCAGTTTTTACAATGAAGTTGTTCATTTAGTTGGGTGGGACGTCGATGCGTCACCAGAGCATGTCGGTACTACGTCCTCACAAAGGAAAAACCTATACCGGACTTAGCCGGCTTCATTAATTCAGTGGCACTAAACGTTTCGTGGTCAGGCTACCTGCAGAAACTCAATCAATCGTCAGACTCGGCTGCACACCGAGCCCGGAATCCATACCGTTCGTACACCCGGCCGTCATCACTCGCCCGGATGTTCTCAAGCCAAACACGCCTTGAGTTACGTGTTCACGTTTCAGACCACGTGACGGGGTCTCCCAAGTTGCACCACGCACGCCAGGGATAGACGTTGCTCGAATACCCCAAACGACATGAAGAGTCGTAGAGGATACCAAAGCGGGTCGGGTTACCTGCCACCCGTGGGGCTCCACCCTTCAGCTTGCGCGCACTGGTGGACAGCGCTCACGTGTACCCCCCAAGACATAAACATCCCGAGATACACGATTTTCCGACATAACAAATAGGTTACTATGCCACTTTCTATATGCTAATAATATCCTTATACGGGCTACTAACTCGTTCCTCACTGGATTTTTGAAAAAGAAGACCTTTGTACTGTGTTAAACCTCAAGCGAGCTCTGATACCAACGCTGACACGACCCCAAAGGTCCTGTCGAGCCAGGATCACGCTGAGGGGTGCTGCGTTGCACAGAACCGGACAACACACGTCAAAGGTACAAAGCGGAAGCGAAATTTTATTACATAAACAAGTTTATGAACATGTTTACATCAAAATAAGTTCAGTCCACACTCACGGGCGTATACTAAGCATCAAGTGCACGTTCAGCCCTTGAACGTGTCCTTGCTAGCACACACGCACACTAACTCTGCGGCGTGCACGACTCCCACTCGACGGGGTTCCCCTCCTGGGGTTCCGTCTCCTCTTCGGGAGTCCCTTCCTCATAGAACCCTGCAAAAGCTTCAAACACAAGCAGTGAGCACGAAGGCTCAGCAAGTCTGACCCGTCTCACCTAAACATGGAACTTCTACATGAGGGGTGATGGGTTACATGAGGTAAAAATCATTTGCAAAGGACTCGCCTAATTAGTGGATCCTTACTTTCAAGTTTTAGCAGCAGGTTGTGGAGAACCTTACGCTAAGGTACATGAGAGAGCCGCAATCAAACAAGAAACGCATTTCTCTCATGTACTTTGCCCAAAGTTGAAATGAACTTTAGTTAGCTCTAAACTACAGCATATCATTTAACAATCAGAGTCCATCTTTCAATCAGCAACATTTTAACATGTAACTAGCCAGTTCTTTCTACGTCACGGTACAGTGAACAAGTGGTACTCACTGACCGTGAGGGATGGCGATTATAATCGATTTACACCTGCAGGGTTACCCGAACAACCCGTCACGTACGCCCGTACTCGATGTTGCCTACAACAACCATCACGGACGCCGTACGCAACTACCTTTCACCCGTCAGCCAAATATTGAACCGGTCCCATCGTCCCGAGCAAGAGGTCTCTGCACGCGCATCTCCGTGCCGCCAGCCGATTTACACCTCAAGCTCTCAACCTACCCTCTGAACGACGGGCAATGCCTCAATACCCAGCTACCCGAGTTACATCAGTTTCCCGGTTCCCATATAGCCGGTAGGTCTTCGGTACTGTTCTAGCTTGTTCAACAGGCCCGCACACGGCTCGGTCCTCAATCGACACAAGCGGAGCTACAGCACACAGGCCCCAAAGTCCTGCTGCCTTTACCCTCTGCTTGGTCTCATCTTCTTGCCATGTGTTTCATGTGCTATCACTACCCAAGTCGAGTGCCTCTAGCCTATGCTCGCGAGTAGTTCCAACTACTCGACTTGTACCGAATCCTACACAATCTTAGCATTGCTGTAGCTAACGGGGTTTGAAATGCTAAACCCATTCCATGGTTTTCTTGGCTATGCAGTTGGATTTCCAAACAAAACTATTGCAAAGAATAAAGTAAACAAGAATGTGCTCAAAACAATAAAAATCTGTAAAAAGGTTAATGCAAACCGGAGCTTGCCTTGCTGCTCTTGGTCGTAGGCTAGCTGTTCCTCAGGAGTAACGAAGTCTAGGACTTCAGGTTCCTCCTAGACCTTAGCGACTACATGTTAGAAGACACATATGTATCAATTTAAATGTGTTTGTATTAAGTTTTAAACTTGTGAAGCTTATAAGTCCCACTAGACAGACTCTATGACTGTGAAACTTTTACTGTGGCTTGGTTACAACCTAAATAGAGACTTGGTCGAGTTTTAGTTGCAGCAAAGCTCATTTGAGCCCTCCACAATTAATTATGTACTTGACCTTATTTGAAGGCTTTTAGGGTGTTCTAAGGATTTTCATGAAACAAACTATGACTTTCTGAAAACTAGATTTTCATAGGGCTCTAATGGAGTTGGTCTCCCTTAATTTGAATGTTTCTAGCTAAAGATATGAGCTAAACAATCTCAGAGAAAATCCTGAAAATGTTTCTAAACATTTTCTACTTTCTCTGGAACAGTTTCACTAATTACACCATTAGGTGGATTAAATGAGCTCCAATGGGTCTGAAATTTTTATGGTAGTTCAGGGATATTTTGGTGAACATCCCAGCAAAATTTCAGGATCTCCCTCTAAAGGATTCTCCAGTAAAAATTCCAAACAGTTTAAACTTTGAGGAATTAATTCCGGAGAATTAAGGGTTTTAATGAAGTGAAACTTGATTTGCTGAAAAGTGCTCAAAGATCTGAATCCAGCAAAATTTGGTTCACTCGATTTGGATCTTTCTAGCCAAAGTTATGAGGATTTGAAGTTTGGAAGAATTCTGAAAATCGGGGGGAAAAGTTTAAACTCTCGGGGCCCGCGGGGACACGTGTCGAGCGAGGAGGTGTCCGGCACACCGGGGATACCACACGTGTCGAGCGCGGAGGTGTCCGGCACACCGGAGCTCACAGGGTATTTGCGCGCCAGCACAGCCGATCCCCGGCCACACCCGATCCCGATTTAAATTCTTCAGCCGCTGACACGTGGGCCAGCCGGCTTCGTCTTCCTCCCGCCGTTCTCTTATGCCCGCGCCGCCAACCTCGCCGGAGCAGACTCGGGGGTTCTCCGGCTCGCCGCTGCCGGACCTCCCATGGTCCGAAACTCGCCGCCAGGGGGTTGTCGACGTCGAGGAACACGTCGGTGGTGTCAGGTCAGGCTGGGGGTGACCGGAAATAGCTCGACGACGTGCCGCGGCCTCGGTTGAGGTTCGGCACTGTCGACCGTGGTTTCTAAACCTGCCAACACCTTGAACAAACGGCCCTACAGCATCAGTGTACCTCTAGGAAGCTCAACAAGGTGTCAAAAGGGTTCAGGGATGGCGGCAAGTCGGTCGGCACCGTGTGACCGATCGTGCCCGCCATGACCGCCCTCGATCGAGCTCGAAATTCGTCACTCCTAGACAGCTTCACGCTACGGATGCAGAAAAGAACTTGATCGCCGGCTAGTCCAGCGTCTATGTGCAAAATTTGATAACCTCCGAAAGATCATAGAGCGAGAATTTAAAGAAACCGTACCGGAAGCTCGGTTTACGGTTGCCGGAGCAAAAACTGGAAATTCTCTGCGGATTCTTCACGGTTGGCTTCCAAACTTGGAGGAGAGCAGCACGGTGGTCGCGCGCTCCTGTTGCCTCTCTCGCTGGACTGTGAAAACGCCTGTGGAACGCTGCCCACGGGCGCCTGACTCTTGGCTGAGGCTAGGTCGCCGCGGTGGCGATCGTTTTCGGGCAAAGGAGGTCGGAGCTCGGGGTTTCTGGCGTTGGGGAGGTGGAGTGTGACCTCAGGTGGCTGTCTAGCAGCTCAGGGATGAAGGAGGAGATGGTTTTGCTGGTTTTCCCGATTGAGCAGAGAGCCGCGGCGAGAAACAATGCCTCTGCTCGGGTTTGCCCACGAGAAAATAAAGCCGGCCGACTCCTGCTCGGCTGAGGCGGTGCCGGTCGCGTGGGGGCGCGAGCAAGCCGCCCTGGGCGCCAGCGCGAGGAGAGGGAAGCAGCTGGGGGCGCCGGGAGCTGCTCGGTGGCACAGCCGACAGCTGCTCGGTGGAATTTCCCACCGAGACTCTGACTTTGGGTGCAAGTTTCTCCTTCTTCCCTCTATGACATGTGGGTCCCACCCGGGGTTTTAACCTCTGAAATTTACTCCTAATCACTGTAGTGAACAGTGAACCCCATAATACCCCTGGTGATTCAAATTATTCACCCTTGAGCCATTCGAATGGAATAGGATTCGAATTGGGTTTGGTTTGAGTGAATTCCAGCACAAGTTCAGTTTTGGAATTCAAATAAAGTTTGAATTTGTCCCACTTAGATCATGTCAAGATCAACTCCAAATGGAGTGAAAATTGGTGTGTGAGCTCACAAAAATGTGCTGAACAAGAATATACCTCCCACTTTTAAATTCATGGGATAAAAACAGTTTGAATTTGAATGTGGTTTCAAACTGCTCTCTTTCTATCTATACCCAAAATGACCTCAAAAAGGTTTTGAATTTTGGTGAAACTTAGCATGGACATCCTTAGCAATGTGTAGGAGTTTTCATATGTCCAGCCCACCTATATCACATGTGGGAAATACCACTTTTGCAATATGTGAGTTTGTTTTCTAATGAGCATGTTGATAATTGTTACATGCTCTTCATTTGTGTTCATCATCTTTCCTCAAATGAGGTGTGTGGTGTGGTGATGAACACTGCAAATGTGTGTCAAAAACTGAGGCCCTTACAGGCGCCGCCCCGAGCCGCCGGCCGCCGCCTTCGTCGCCAAACCGAATCAAGTCATTTTTTAGTTTTTGTAATTAGTTGTTAGTTAGATTAGATAAAATTTTTATTACTTAATCAATTTGTATGTATTTAGTAGATAATTAGTTTAGTTGCTAATTATTTGGTTTAAATTAGTAATTGTTTCTGATTTTAGTTATTTAATTTAGTCAATTGATTGATTAGTTGTTTATGAACATTGTTTTTGATTTACCCCTGGCCCCGCTGCCACCAGCCCCCGCCGTCGCCGACCGCGTACCGACGCCTAGGCGTCCAGTCGGTGGCGGGGGGATGCCTAGGCGGCTCGCATCACCTGGCCGAGCGTCGCCGACGCCGACGTCGGCGCCGCCTCCGCCCGCCGCCGTCGCTGCAAGGGGCCGCCCCCCCCCCCCCCCGCCGTGCTCTGGAGAGGAGAGAGGGAGGGGATGAAAATGAGTGTATTAGGGTTGTGGGCCTTTTTTCATGACCCTTATAGAACGCGTGGATCGTCGGATTAGATCCGAAGGTCGTGGGCACTTGGGCTGCTCAGCCCGAGACCGAGCCAGACTCTCAGCCCGAGCCCGAGCCAGACTCTCAGCCCTGCCCCGAGCTGACCTCCGCCGCCACCTCCATCTCCACCCGTCGCCGCCGCCAGCCGCAGCCGCGGCGCTTCACTACAGGAAAATCAACATTTTTTGACGGCTGAATTTATTTACGTGGGTCAGCCGTCGTAAATTAACGTACTTACGACGGAGCGTGGTACCCGTCGTAAGTTTACTAACTTACGACGGTCGCTGGCTCTTGGCCGTCATAAATAAAATGACCGACAAAATTTAAGTACCATTTACGACATCTAAAAGCTAAACCATCGTAAGTAAAGAAGCCGTCGTAAATAAAGAACATAACTCTACATCTCACGGGCCACGCACGCGGCCCACTCATGCCCGCGCCTCGCCCCGCCCTGCCGCAGACGCCGCCGTCCCGCCCCAATCCCCGCCTGGCCGCCCGTGCTCGCGCCGAGCCCCGGCCGCGCCTTGGCCGCCGCCTCGAGCCCCGCCCTGCTGTGCCACCCGACCCGCCTCTCCCGGCCCCTGATCGTCGCGCCGCCTGGAGCCCCTGCTCGCCACGGTTCTAGCTCCTGCTCGCCGCGCCACCCGGCCCCTTCTCGCCGTGCCGCTTCCCGACGCTGTGTATGTGTGATCCGACACCGTGTGTATGTGTGACCCGACACACTGTTATGTGTGATTACATGTTTAATTTGATCTCAGTTGATTAATTGTTTATTTAGTATTGTAATTGATTATTGTTGAATTAATACTTTGATTGATTGTGTGATTAGTTACTATATGTAAATAAATGGGTTTCGGCCCGGTCCGGCCTGACACGACCCATTTAGGGCCTGTCACGGGCCATTTAGTGGTAATGTATTAGTCGAGACAGGCACGGAGGACGGCAAGCTCCCGCGCGTGGACGGCAGGCCCCGACGGGGCGGTTTCATCTTTGACCCACTTACGACGGGGCATAACGTACGATGGCTAACCCTCAAGGCGTCGTAAGATAATGGCAGTTTCATTCTTTCCTCTCTCTCTTTTAAATGACTCAAAAATGAAAGATTGACGTAAACCTATACAACATGTGTCACCCGTTTCGATCCGGCCCGTCTCACATGTGTTACGCATGTGAGGCGTGTAGGTATGGAATTGTCCCTTTTTGGACAGCCTGGGAGTGACCGAGGGGGCGTGGCTTGTGATGAGACGCGGGTTTAGATCTAGACGAGGTTTCGGCTGCATAACCCTGTTGTTCTCTGCTGCACCATTTTCGGTCGTGCAGTGGAGAACAGCGGGGTTATGCTGCTGAAATTTCGTTCAGATCCAGACCATGCGTCTTGTCATGAGCACGCTCTGCTCGGTCACTCTTGGGTGGGTTTAGGACCTATCCTTTCCAATAGATGTAAGACCGTGACATAAATCAATTATAAAGTGACTACAATTTCCTTGACATTAAACTGCATATTCAAACATGGGTGAGGACCGTAGTTGGATGTATACCGGTTGAAAGAACAGTTTTGGTAGTCACTCGGATGAGTGGTTCGCCAAGATAGATGCTTTTGTAGATCGAGCATTTTCATTGTCAAAGATCGATAAGGTACGGTGCCCATGTACGAAATTGGAATACCAAGTTTTTGGACAAAATGACGGCCTCGATACACTTGTGTCGAAACGGTTACACGCCACATTATGAGGTGTGGACCTTCCACGGCGAGACAACTTCTAAAACTGTACAAGAAGTGGAAGAGGAAAATGATGATAACATGGGGGTTGATAGGATGGATCAGATGCTTGAAGCTATACAACCAGAGTTTACGGAGGATCCTCCTACAACGGAGGTTGAAGTGTTCTTCAAACTTCTCAAAGCTTCAGCAGAGCCGCTGCATGAACACACTAAAGTGACCCTCCTCACTTTCATGACTAGACTTATGGCAATTAAGGCTAAGTACTTCTTTTCTAATAACTGCTACAATGACCTCATCAAATTGATCAGCAACATCCTTCCACAGCCTCATAAAGTACCTAAAGATATGTATCAGGCGAAGAAATTGCTTTCTGCTCTTGGTATGAAATATGAGAAGATTGATGTGTGTCCAGATAATTGCATGCTTTTCTGGAAACAGCATGCAAAAGAGAAGAAATGCTTAAGATGTGGTGAATCAAGGTTTGTCGAAGTTGTTAATAAGAATGGTGATAATGTGATGACAGAAGTCGCACGTAAGCAACTTCGTTACTTACCCATGACACCTCGGTTGAAGCGGTTGTTTCTATCAAAAAGAACGGCCAGACACATGAGATGGCACAAGGAAGGTGTACGTGAGAACAATGTTGTCATGATACACCTGGCCGACGGTGAGGCATGGAAGACGCTTGACCGGTTCGATCCAGACTTCAGTCATGATGCGAGAAATGTTCGCATCGGGTTGGCGACAGATTGATTCTCGCTGTTCAGTACAAACGCCACACCATACTCCTGTTGGCCTGTCTGTGTCATTCCGTACAACCTACCACCAGCTCTTTGCATGAAGTACGAGTTCATGTTCCTTAGCCTCATTATACCTGGGCCGGATCATCCTGGGCCATGTCTCAACGTGATGTTGAAACCGCTGATCGAAGAATTGAAAATGTTGTGGACAGGAGTCGAATCGTACGACTGTTACAAAAAGCAGAAATTCAACCTTTGAGCTGCTTATTTGTGGTCCGTCCATGATTTCTCGGCATACGGTATGTTTTCTGGATGGAGAACTCTCGGTCGTTTGACTTGTCCAATATGTGCTTCTGACACAGACTGTTTTCGACTTACTCATGGAGGAAGGATATGCTAATTCGATTGTCACAGACGTTGGCTGCCTCCGAATCACATGTTTAGGCAACAGAGAAATGTCTTTAAAAAAGACACCGTTGTCACTAAAGGACCACCGAAACGTCTAAACGGATGTGAAATATCTGATATGCTGGGCAAACTGGTGCCAGATAAAGGACGTCCTGGTCGGTTACAGAGAGGATCACAATTAGACTCATATATGTGGACTATGGGAGCTACCATATGTGAAGTTGTTGATACTAATGCATAACGTTGATGTAATGCATCAAGACCGTAATATGGCCGAATGTATTATAAGCACATGCATGGACATGACGGGCAAAATGAAAGACAATATAAAGGCTCGAAAGGACCTAGCAGAGCTTTGTACAACTCTTGAGCTCTCTGAAAGTGGTGCTAAACCACGTGCTTCTTTCTGTCTTCGACCTAAAGAAAAGAAAGAAGTACTCAAATGGTTGAAAAATTTGAAATTCCCAGATGGTTACGCAACTAGTCTGAAACAAGCCGTGAATATCAAAACGGGAAAGCTGACAGGGTTGAAGAGTCATGATTATCACATAATTATGGAAAGACTTGTACTTGTTATGTTTTGGGGCTATTTTGATGATGCGGTATGGAAGGTGCTAGCCGAGCTTAGTCACTTCTATAGACAACTCTGTGCAAATGAAATCACGATAGAGATGATGCTTAAATTGGAGAAGGAGATACCGGTACTATTATGTAAGATGGAATTTTTTTCCTCTAGGGTTCTTCAATACGATGCAACTTCTCCTCATCCATCTTCCATTTGAAGCTAAAGTTGGAGGTCCCGTTCAATATAGGTGGATGTATCATATTGAAAGAGCACTAAGATATTTGAAACCAATGGTTTGTAACAGGGAAAGATAGAAGGATGCATCGCCGAAGCATTTACTCTTAAAGAAGTAGGATACTTTTCAAGTGTTTACTTTGCAGGGGAAAACAATGTCAACACTTCGGCAATGCGGTACAATGTGGATGAGCAACCTCCTTGATCTCTCTATTTTTGCAACAAGAGGTACTACTGTTCGTAGTTCCACTTCTTACAACTCTACCGCAGAAGAAAGGAGTG
Source organism: Neostapfia colusana (assembly GCA_030760725.1). Classification (NCBI taxonomy): domain Eukaryota; kingdom Viridiplantae; phylum Streptophyta; class Magnoliopsida; order Poales; family Poaceae; genus Neostapfia; species Neostapfia colusana. Next base: position 30,714,204 of record JASWHV010000009.1, on the reverse strand, counting down.
CTGCTTTCCTTTGCATGTACGCGAATATAGATGAGATGGACAAATATTTCGAGTAAGTGTTTCTATTACATTTATACTAATCAGCGTATTTTGTAACACATCTATTCTAAAAAGTTTTCTTCTCGTACAGTGAATTCCACAAGCGAAATTGGACACATAGGCATCAACCTACGAGCAAACAAGTAGAAGTGATGCGACGAGAAGGAATAAACGGAGGACCTAATTTCCTATCCTGGTTTCGAGATCATGTAACATTTTCTCATTAACTTAGCAATATTTACAAAGTATTCTTATAACTTACGAGTATTTAAAAAGTGTTCTTATCACACTGCATGAAAGATGCCCACATCCATGAAGACTTGTGACAACTATCCTATGGATTGATTAAAGTTAGGAGCTACGGTCGATATGACGTCAATGGCTACCGATTCTGTACAACTCAATTTGAATCTCTTCGTCCTCAAGCGGCAACATCTAATACCGGAGTTGTGACGAGGGCAGTCGACTCTCAAGGACGAGAAACTAATTATTATGGAATAATTAATAAAATCCCTGAATTTGCTTTTGCCGGGAATAAGGATCGTCGAGTAGTATTCTTTGACTATGATTGGTTTGATATCAATCATGGAACTCGAATAAACCAATTTGGCATGGTGGAAGTCAAACACAACGAACGGCTACGAGGATAAGATTCATTTGTTCTTGCACACGAAGTGGATCAAGTGTATTATCTATCTTATCCATGCAAAAAACTCAAAGCTTGGTGGGTTGTACATAAGGTTAATCCTCGTGAGCGGTTATACACTCCAGGAGATGATGGTTACCATGATACTGATGAGGTTGACGAGGTTTACCAAGAAGAAGAGTTGCCAGACTCGTTTATCATCGAGCCTGGTGTAGGACCCAATGACTTAGTTGGAGACGCTCAAGATGTCGAGACTTCTGATATGCACAAACGGAAGCGAAATCCAGTTCAGACGCTCATGAAAGAAGATCGATGGTCTGGTTTAAGGAGTAGGGTACATGATCATGACATTGATGAATTTTGAAATTGATGATGTAACGTTTTCTTCACTAACTTAACATGAATTTTGTCGTCATCAAAGGGGAGCGGCAATATTTATCAATTATTCCTTGCAACAGGATGTCGTCCTCAAAGGGGAGCGGGAAGAAGGGGACACGTGTAAAATCCCCAAAAGTGGTAGCAAGAAAATTCTGCTCATGTACACTTATGAAAAATGAGGGGAATTAAAACTTTGAATTATAATGGGGTGAGTTCAAAGTGAGGGTTAGACTTCCCAAAACTTCCAAATATGGAGATCTAAATGCACAGCTTGGATCTTCACATTCTGAATATTTACCCTTCCAAATTCCAGCTCATTTGGGGGAGTTTTCATATTTGTTTGGGATTAAAAGGAAAAGCCCTCTAATCTGAATTTCAAATTCAGTTTCAAATTCCAATTCCCTCAATTTGAAAATTGGGTTTCACAAATGTGTTCTCCACCTTTGAATGAGAAGCCATGCCAAAAATTGGAAATTTTGGAGCTGGTTTGCTATATTTTTTAGGCAATACAAAGTGGAGAATTCAAACTCCTTTTCAAATTCAAATGATCAAACCACATCCAAATTGCACATCAGAATTTGAATTCTTTGAATTCAGAAAGTTCAAACTATGGCTTTGAGGTGAAGTAATGCCTTTAATGTTGATTTGCTGGTTGGAAAATATCAGAAAAATTTAACTAAACAAAGGGGGGAGGTGGGGCCTATTTGTCAGCCACCCACATGAGCTACCGCCTCAGACGACGGCGGTCGAACAGCGGGAGCGCGCCAGCTCTCGGTTGAACCCGCGCCCGAGGGAGAGCCCGCGCCACCTCCTGCTGCCTCGGTTGCTCGGTTGGGTCACGGCGAGGGGTGCGCCGGAGCTGTTTCACTTTTCCCCCAGCTATAACTCACGCCTCAGCCGTTTCCTTTCGCTCAGAACACCGCCACCGTTCCTCCCGATCACGCCACAGCTACTGAGCTTAGTTGCTCCAGCGCCCAACAGCGAAGAGCTGCGCCCACCAGTGCTCTAGCCATCCAGCCCCTCTCCTTTCCTGTCCCGAGCTCGGTTGCACAGAAAATTGGCAAGTAGCCACGGTTTTTGGGTGAACACCAAAAACCCGAGCAAGGTCGCCGTGGACAGCTCACCTCGAGCAAGATCACGCCAAAACAAGTCAGGCCCTTGGTGCATCCTTGAACCCAGCTGCTCGAGCCCAAAGCTCAGCCCTGGACGTTGATCACAGCAGAAGAATTTCGGGTTTTTCTCCCGGGCGGTACAAACTGACCCCGAGGTAGGAATTTGCCAAATTCTTCGTTAATTCATGTTCTCATTGATTAAAACTGTGCACGAAGCTTCCTAACTACTGGGCGCACTTCCTCCCTCAATTTTAGACCTAGATATGGGGCATAGAGGGAGAATTTCCACGTTTTGATCATGGCGCACCGCCGGACCCCATCAGTCGCACAGTGCCAATAGGGTTCCAACAATCCTCGATCAGTTTAGGCTCCATGTCAAGCTTCTACTTCTTGCACTGGTGCTCTAGAGCCCGATAACCGATCATGTGGTGGAGGGTTAAGGGCTCCCGACCCCGCCGGAGTGCAAAACAATGCTGTCACCGGTGCGCGGTGGTTTCCGGTGAGCCACGGCCGCTGGTGACCATCCCAAAGTGTTCAGCGCGGTTAAATATGGGGGAGCGGCGAGTTTAGGCCCGGGAGACGGCCGGGAGAGCCGTTGCCACCCTCGCCGGAGCAACCACCGCGGACTCCTCTGTTTGGCGCGAGGGAGAAGAAAGAACTAACGGGTGGGACCCACCGCTGGGATTTAAACATTTCCAGAATTTCTTAATACAGTTCAAACTTTGGAGGCTCATAACTTTGTGTAGAAAACTGCAAAAAGGGTGAGACCAATTTTGTTGGAATCCTCATGAGGAGTACTTCACAGAGAAACCAATTGTAGGCTATGAAAATGCCAGGAATTTCTGTAGAATTGTTTTTAGTAAATCCTTTGGGGATTTATTACAGGAGCAATTCTTTATGAAATATCCCCAAATTTGGGCAGCAAATCCTTTCCATAGTTACTGATCTCCAGTAAAAATTTGGGCTTCATTGGAAATCATTTGCTAGGCTAAACTGCCTTCCCAAGTTCAGCCTTTATTTGGAAATTCAATTTAAACAGAAACTTTTCAGAACTCCTGTCCAACTTCAAAAATTCATATCTCTCTGTTGGTAGCTCCAAAAATGGTGAAACAAATTTTGTTAGAACCATGGAGACTTACCCTAATCAGATCTTCCACTATTAGCTATGTCAAAGCTCCTTGAATTGGGATCAAAATTCAGAGAAGCATTGTAATTGTAGGAATTTTAAAGACTACATGGTGCAATGACATGGCTTTAAATTTGGCTCAAATCATCCTAAGAGAGTCTAGTATCCACTGTAAAAATCCCAAAGCCAATTAAGGATTCTAAATAGCAGTAGCTATGAATAGAAGTTTACTTATTATAAATACTTACTGCTTACACATATATTTTGTTACATCTCACTGAGGGGACCACCCCGTGGTTCACCCACTCCAGGATCGCATAGGGTGGTGCCGTACGATGCGGCACCCAACAGCACACACGAAAAGAATAAAGAACAACATACCAACTTTTATTTGATATAAAACAGCGGAAGTCTTTTTACAAAATATAACTATACAGCGGAAGTAATATACAGTAGTAGCCTCTCATCCTAACTATGCAAAAGTGCAGCCGTCCAGCCCGGGGACGCTACACGCTAGCAGCATGGAACCGGAGAAATCACGGCGGCGTGCAGGGCTCCATCCCGGCCGTGTACCCTGAGGGGGGCATTGCCTCATCCTCGGAACCCTCCTCATAGCTCTCACCTGCATACAGCTCAAATATTGCAACCGTGAGCACGATGGCTCAGCAAGTCTTAACCGTCAACACTAGGCATGAAACTCTACGTGCAAGGATGTGTAAGGTAGGAAGGACTTTGCAATAAAGACACGCCTATAAGTTGATCCTTACTTTCAGTTTTATAGCAGCAGTTTAATGAGCCTTAGGCAGCTCCCATATCGAAAGTCCACAATCAAACAAGAAACGTTTTCCTCCGATGTGGCAACACCCAAAGTGGAATATAAACTTAATTAGCTCTATAACTATGGCAATCAAGGTTTTCAAGACATTAATAGATCAATACAGCATTTACAGTTGGCTTATTTCACTTCTTACTACGTCACAGCGCAGTGAACAAGCGGGTACTCAAATAACCGCGAGGGACGGTGATTGCAATCAAGACACACCCGGATAACACGTCACATACACCCACTTTCAGAAGCGTGATTCCACACCCCTTCCTACTCTGTTGTATGCGACAACCTTTCAAAGGAAACCCAAATGCCGAACCGGTCCATCAGTAACGGGTAGGAGGTCCCCACGTGGAGCGTGACTGTGCCCACCGGCAGATTTACACCTTGCTACCCTCAACCCACTCCTATTTACGGTTGGGCAAGCCTCGGCACCCAGGTTAACCAATTACATCGGTTTCCTGGTTCCCATATGCCAGTATGCATCCGGTACTGTTCTAAACTTGTCCAGCAGGGCCGCACACGGATGGTCCTTAACCGACCCCAACAGGGCTACGCACGTGAGACCTCTGCTCACTGCATCCTATCCCCCCTGCTGGGTCTCATTTTCATATCTTAAGCCATTTTCTACCTCTTTTCATCCCGTGTAATAAGTACTATCTCGCGAGTAGCTTCCAACCACTCGACTTCTACCGAGATCCTAAACATTAGCATGGCATTCTCTACTCGTCGAGTCTGTAAACTACCCAACCCACCATAGGAGTCAAGAGGCTATGCAATTGGGGTTTCAATCACCCTAACTCTAATGAATACATTTCAACCTAGACATAAGTGATACAAATAAAAAACTTTATAAAAGGTACTTAAGTGCAAACCGGGCTTGCCTGGTTGCGAGTTAAAGGGAAAGTCAGCTTCTGGTGGGAGGACGTCCAAAGGCTCCGGTGCGTCCTCAACTTCGGTCACTAAATGAAATGTAGCAAAATAGATGTATAAGTATTAAGGCTTTATAAGAATTGAATTACTATTCATAGCTATTGCTATTTATGATCATTAATTGGCTTTGGGATTTTTACAGTGGATACTAGACCCTCTAAGGATGATTTGAGCCAAATTTGGAGACATGTCATTGCATAATGTAGTCTTTAAAATTCCTACAAGTACAATGCTTATCTGAATTTTGAGCCCAAATCAGGAGCTTTGGCATAGCTAGAAATGGAAGATCTGATTAGGGTACGTCTCCATGGTTCTAACAAAATTTGTTTCACCATTTTTGGAGCTACCATCAAAGAGGTATAAATTTTTGAACTTAGACATGAGTTCTGAAAAAGCTTCTGTTTAAATTTGAATTTCCAAATAAAGGCTGAACTTGGGAAGGCAGTTTAGCCTAGCAAATGATCTCCAATGAAGCCCAAATTTTTACTGGAGATCAGTAACTATGAGAAGGATTTTCTAACCAAATTTGGAAATATTTCATAAGGAATTGCTCCTGTAATAAATCCCTAAAATATTTACTAAAACAATTCTACAGAAATTCCTGGGCATTTTCATAGCCTAAAATTGGTTTCTCTGTGAAGTACTCTTCATGAGGATTCCAAAAAAATTGGTTTCACTCTTTTTGAAGTTTTCTACACAAAGTTATGGGCTTATAAAGATCAGCTAATTCCAGGAATTATTTCCCTAATAGAAACTTCAAATAATTGGAACTGGGCCCACTGTTTTAATTCGGACCAGTCAGATTTTGGCAACACTGGGGGCTACGGGGTTATTCCCACGCAGCCACACCAGATCCGGCGCCACAAGCCGATCTGGCGCCTTCCTGGTGCCACTGACAGGTGGGCCAGGCCCCCACCTTCTTCAACCTCGCGCCCGGTCGGCCTCCTCGCCGGAGAAACGACCGTGCCTCGTCGGAATGGCTGTCCCATGCCTTAAACGGCTCAACCCTCGCCGCCTATGCCTAAAACCCGACGAGGAACACTTTGGTGAGCTCGGTGGCGGTGCTAACTGGCCGGGAATACCTCCCCGACGGTGGCAGTAACTCGGGCGACTCCGGCGACGTGGTGTTCGCCCGGCAAGCCTGGAAACGACCACGGTTGGGTCCTACAGCACCAGCATGACCTAAGGAGCTCGGAACACTACCCTGATCCCTCGGAAAACGGCTGGAAACATGAGCTCACCGTGCGACCGAAGTGGTTCTTCCCCGCCGTGAGGAAAAACACGGAGAACTCTTCGGACTCTGCATGGTATTGCTTGCCGTTTGCTCGAGAAGGGTCGTCATGGCTTGGAGAACCTATGCCTACACTCTTGTGAGCCCCAACCCAATATGGCCCTGGAATTTCTCGTTTTCTTTCAACTCGGTTCCAAGGAACCGCCGGTGACAAACTTCGAATTCTGGCCAACCTAGGCTATGACCTAGCTCCAAACTGGGAGGACAGCAAGAAAGGTCGACAACACACCTAGAACACCGGTTGGATGAGCGTGAACGAGCCGGGGTGGCTGGTCGATGGTGCGGCGTCGTGGCGGCAAGCTGGAAAGTGGAACGATGAACTTAGGCTCAGTTCTCGGGACCAGCTCGAAGGAACGACAGGGGCTGTCGTCAGAGAGGAACTAGAGGGCCTTGCGCACCTTCCTACGTCCTCAACCGGTCGTGACAACGTCGGAGTGGTGTCGATGACGGACAGGCGACGCGGATCAACCGAGCGGCGGTCGAGGCTACGCGAACAAGCAGGGAAAAGGGAAAACACGTCGGTGGACGACCGAGAGAGCAAGGGGGGTTGTGCTGGGACTGTGGCACGCGCGGATGATCAAGTAGGCGGCAGAAACAGGAGGTGGCGCGGCACACCTCGGGCGTGGGTCGGAGACGGGAGCTGTCGCGCCCCTGCTGTTCGACCGAATGGAGCAAAGGCGGTAGCTCCTGTGGGTGGCTGACAAATGGGCCCCACCTCCCCCTTTTGTTTAATCAAACTTTCTCTGATCTTTTCCATCCGGCAACTCAAAATTTAAGGCTAGACTTTCACCCCAAGTTAAGTTTGAATTTGCTGAATTCAGAGGGTTTGAATTCGGTGTGAAATTTGTATGTGGTTTGATCATTTGAATTTGAAAAAGAGTTTGAATTCTCCACTTTGTATTGCCTCAAAAATATAGCAAACCAGCTCAAAAGTATCCAATTTTTGGCATGGCTGCTTATTACAAGGTGGAGAACACATTTGTGAAACCCAATTTTCAAATTGAGGGAATTGGAATTTGAAACTGAATTTGAAATTCAGATTAGAGGGCTTTACCTTTTAATCCCAAACAAATATTGAAACTCCTCCAAATGAGCTGAAATATGGAAGGGTGAATATTTGGACTAGGAAGATCCAAGCTGTGCATTTAGATCCCCATGTTTGGAAGTTTTGGGAAGTCTAAACCCTCACTTTGAACTTACCCCATTATAATTCAAAGTTTTAATTCTCCTCATTTTTCATAAGTGCACATGAGCAGAATTTTCTTGCTACCACTTTTGGGGATTTTACATCCCTCCCCCCTTAAAAAGAATCTCGTCCCGAGATTCCAAAAGAAATGCAAAGCGGGGAAAACTTTACCGGGTATATGATGATAGCAAGTCCGAATAATACGTTCGTAGATAATCCTCGCTTTCCCATGTCGCCTCATCAGCGGTATGGTTACTCCACAAGACCTTGTAGAACCATAAGGTACAGTTTCTTGTGGCACGAGTCTTTTCATCGATGATCCGGATTGGATACTCCGTGTACGTGAGGTCCGGTTGAAGAACTTCTATGTCTTCAGTGCGGATTTCAGCAGAGGGCTTGAGGCACTTACGCAGCTGAGAGATGTGGAAGACGTTGTGAATGCCTGCGAGCGACGCTGGTAACTCTAGGTGATAGGCCACGGGTCTGCATCTTTCAATGACGGCGAACGGGCCAATGAATCGCGGCGCAAGTTTACCCTTCACTCCGAAACGGTGAACTCCCTTCATCGGAGACACACGGACATAAACATGGTCCCCGATGTTGAAGTGGAGAGGACGGCGTCTTTTATCCGCATAGCTTTTCTGACGAGATTGAGCAGCCTTAAGGGTTGGCTTGTATCACTCGCACTCGTTCTTCAGCTTCATTCACAAGTTCAATGCCGTAGATGACTCACTCGCCGGACTCGCACCAGTTGAGAGGTGTGCGGCATTTCCGGCCGTAGAGAGCTTCATACGACACCATCTTGATGCTAGCTTGATAGCCATTGTTGTAAGAAAACTCCGCCAACGGCAAATGATCGTCCCAATTCTTGCCGTGGTGGATGGCACAAGCGCGTAGCATGTCTTCAAGCACTTGATTCACCCGTTCAGTTTGACCATCCGTCTGCGGGTGATACGCGGAGCTTCGGATCAGTTTGGTCCCCAATGATGCGTGCAACTGTTCCCAAAACCGAGAAACGAACAGCGCACCGCGATCTGAAATAATGGAGCGGAGAACACCGTGCAAACACAAGATCCTTGCAATATACAGCTCCGCATATTGCCTGGCCACGTACTTTGTATGTACAGGAATAAAATGAGCCGACTTGGTTAGTCGATCGACTATCACCCAAATCGAGTCATGCTTGTGAGACGTGAGAGGCAACCCGACTATGAAGTCCATGCTGATATCCTCCCACTTCCACGCCGGAATGTTCAATGGTTGCAGCTGTCCGGCTTTACGCATATGGTCGGCTTTCACCCGCCGACACGTATCACATTCGGATACGTATTTTGCGATCTCTCTTTTCATCCGTGTCCACCAAAACCTGGTTTTCAGATCCTGGTACATCTTGTTGCTGCCCGGATGAATAGAATACTTGGACAAATGAGCCTCGTCCAAGATTTTCTTCCGAAGCTTCATGTCACGGGGTACCACTATACGGTCTTTAAACCATAACTTGTCGTGTTCATCTCTTCGGAAGCATTTCATTTCGCTATTCTCCATCCTTCTCCGAATGTGCGACATTCCCACGTATTTCTTCTGCACTTCCATAATCTCCTCTCATATTGTAGGGACGAGAGCAAGATTATATAACGCCCCATATGGAACCAAGTACAGACTCGGCTCCTCCTCTTCAAGTGGGGTGATGGACAAATTGTTGACATGGGATTTGCGGCTTAAGGCATCGGCAACCACGTTTGCCTTACCGGGGTGGTAGTGAATCTCGATCTCGTAGTTTTGATCAGTTCTAGCCATCTCCGTTGCCGCATATTCAACTCCTTTTGAGTGAAGATATACATCAAACTCTTGTGGTCAGTGTAGAGGTGCACTAAGTTCCCAAGCAAATAGTGCCTCCACATCTTCAAGGCCAATACCACAGCAGCAAGCTCAAGATCATGAGTCGGATATTGCTGCTCGTGGTTACGGAGTTGACGTGAGCCATAGGCGACCACTCTTCCTCCTTGCATCAATACACAGCCAAGCCCGATGCCAGACGCATCACAATATACGTCGAAGGGCTTGGTTGTATCCGGTTGAGCTAACACCGGGGCTGTTGTAAGATGCTTCACTAATGTTTGGAAAGCTTCTTCGCAAGCTGAGCTCCAAACATATTTGATCCCCTTCTTCAGCAGTTCAGTTATCGGCTTAGCAAGCTTGGAGAAGTTTGGTATGAATCTCCGGTAATATCCTGCTAACCCGAGGAAACTCCTGACTTCGTGGACTGATGTGGGGGACTTCCATTTCAGCACTTGTTCGATCTTGCTTGGATCAACTGCAATGCCTTCTGCAGAAATAATGTGCCCAAGGAATGGCACCTGGCTGATCCAAAACTCGCACTTGCTGAACTTGGCATAAAGCTTATGGTCTCGCAAACATTGAAGCACGATATGCAAGTGCTTGGCGTGTTCTTCTTCAGACTTGGAGTAAACCAAGATGTCGTCTATGAACACCACCACAAACTTGTCCAACTCCGGCATGAATACTGAGTTCATGAGGTACATGAAGTGTGCCGGGGTTGGTGGGACCAAAGGACATGACGAGGTATTCATACAACCCATATCTCGTCGAGAAGGCCGTCTTTGGAATATCTTCCACTCGGATCTTGATTTTATGATACCCTGAGCGAAGATCCATCTTTGAAAACACACTTGCACCCAAAAGTTGATCGAATAATATATCGATGCGGGGCAGTGGATATTTATTCTTGATGGTGACGGCGTTGAGAGGTCGGTAGTCCACACACAACCTCAAGGTTTCATCCTTTTTCTTCACAAACAGCGCCGAGCATCCCCATGGCGAGGAACTCAGTCAAATGAAACCCTTCTTCATCAAATCGTTGAGCTGCTCCTTCAATTCAGCCAGCTCATTCGGAGCCATCTTGTACAGTCTCCGTGAGATCGGTGTCGTCCCGGGTACAAGTTCAATCTTGAACTCGACATCCCTTTCAGGTGGCATGCCCGGGAGATCATCCGGAAAGACATCCGGGTATTCATGGACCACACGAATATCCTCAAGTTTTGTGGCTTCCATGTTATAGGCGGCTGGAGCTTCTTGAACCGAACGGTCAAGAATAAGAACATGTGGTTCATGAAGTGGAGGGTTTAAACAAACCACACGTGGAATGATGTCAAGAACAGCACCATGGCGATGTAGCCATGACATTCCTAAAATGACATCAAGTTTTTGACTCTCTAACATGATCAGAGAAGTCGGATATAGATTCCCACCCAACTGTCATGGTGCTCTATAGACCATTCTATCAGCTGCTATTTTCCCACCCGGAGAACATATCAAATATGAATTATTTGTGGGAATGATAGGCAGTTGATATTTAATAACATAAGACTGACTTATGAAATTATGGGTGGCCTACAGGATGACCTAGGTAAGAGAACGTACCCGCGAGGACGGGTTCGCCTTCCGGCACGTCTTCGATAGCTAAGTGGTGGACGTTGCCCGGTTTTGGTGCTGGTTTCTTGGGCTGATTGCGGGGCTGATTAGCACCCTGATATGGTGCTGCACCCCTGCCCTGTTGCGTCTCGGGGCAGTCCCTCGAAATGTGCCGACACGGCCACACGTATAGCACGTGTAAGGTGTCAGGGTCCCGCCAACTTGAGGACGAAATCCCGGTGCACGCTGTTGAAACTGAGGCGTACGCGGGACCATCCTTTGCTGCTGCTGTTGCTGTGATGGATACGTCGGTCGAAAGCCAGGCATATTATATTGCCGACCGCGAAACTGAGGCGGTCGCGCCGGTGGCTGCCATCTCTGACCGTATGGTGAGCGATACACCACGCGGTATTTCTGTGGCGTTCCACCACTGCTGCTTGTCAGCACGCTGCGTTTCCTCTTGTCAGAACCACGCTCGCGCTGAGCATTTTCTTGTAGAATCGCGGCATTAACTAGATCGTTGAATGTGCCGCGATTGCTTTGGGCGAGGTGGACCTTCATCTTGGAATTCAGGCCCCGGAAGAAAGCGTTGCGCTTGTTGTCTTCTGTCCCCACAAATCCTGGCGCATACTGCGCCAGCCGGTTGAATAACCTGGAGTACTCATGAGCACTCCTCTCGCCTTGTCGTAGCGCCAGGAACTCCTGGAGCTTCATTTCCATCACACCGGGAGGTATGTGATAGGCGCGGAACGCCTCCCGGAATTCCGTACATTGTGGCGAACCAGAATCCGCTCATCCAAGATCGCAGAGGGTGGTGCCGCGCGATGCGACACCCGACAGCACACGTCATAAGAACACATTATATTACATGGGAAAAACAAACTGAATGTACAAAGTAGTACACTTCTCAGTTACAAACTAAGGTCTTTATTACACAGCGGAAGTTTGTTTTATACAACTCACGCCCGCCTTTCTAGCAAAAGTCGGTTGCCCAGCCCTAGGGCAACCCACACTAGCTGCACTCTTCAGCTCAGCGCGGCGTGTACGGCTCCCACTCAGCCGTGGTCCCCGACGGAGGGTAACCCTCGCCGGTGGACTCGTACTCCGAGTCCGTGGGTGGCTCCTCACCTGAAAAACACTTAAGCAGCAACCGTGAGCACGAAGGCTCAGCAAGGCTTAACCGACTCACCTAATCATGAAACTCTACATGAGGGGTACAATGACATAGGGTAGTAATATTGCAGCAAATGGACATGCCTACAAGTTCATCCTTAATTCATCTTTTAGCAACAAGTTAACAGTTCGGAAATCTGAAATTTAGTAAGCAATATTTGGTGGCAAACATATAGCAATACAATATTATATCATATCAGCAGTATTGAATCATAACAGTTCATTCATTAGTCTACGTTACGACGCAGTGAACAAGCGGTACTCGTCACCGCGAGGGACGGCGAATCGACTCGATATACACCTGCAGGGAAACCCAAAGAACACGTCACGTATGCCCACCCGTGGAGCTGCACAGCATGCTCACTCGATGTCGTACGGGACAGCCTTTCACCCAACAGCCCAAACGTCGAACCGGTCGCACCAAAACGAGCAGGAGGTTCCCCACACGGAGCATCTCTCTATGCCCGTTGGCAGATTTCCACCTTGCTGCCCTCAGCCTCCACCTATAAATCGGTGCGTTATGCCTCGACGCCCGGAGGTTTAGGCTACATCGGTTTATCGGGGCCCATATATCCGATATGCCTTCGGTACTTTCAATACTTGTTCAGCAGGGCCGCACACGGATCGGTCCTCAATCGACACGGGCAGGGCTGCGCACACAAGACTCCCTCTTGCTGCGCCCTAGCCCCTGCCTAGTCTCATTTTCATTACTAAAGTGATCTCACGACACTCAACCGAACCCGTGTGTCCCAAGCCTATCTCGCGAGTAGATTCCAACTACTCGACTTGTACCGAAGCCCTCTGAATTATTAAGTATAGCCTGTCTACTCGAGGTCTTAGAGACTACCCTCCCTATTTTAGGAACCTTTGGTTATGCAAGTGGGGTTTCATTCATCCTATACCTAATGCACATACATACTTCATATGACACATGTAAACAAAGTAAAAACTTATAAAAAGGTTAATGCAAACCAGGGCTTGCCTTGTTGCTGCTGGTCAGTAGTTAGTTCTTCGTCCGGAAGAAGGAAATCCAGCACTTCTGGGGTCTCTTCTTCAATGGCTACACGTTGAATACAATACTACATGTAAATTTAAATGCAATGTGTGAACTCAAATACATAATTGCTAATAACTCTGGCTAGCCCTCCCCTTTGGTTCTGAAATTTTTATGGTGGATTGGTAGGGTCCTAACCAGAGTTGTGACCAAGTTTTATTTGAAACAAAGTTCAATTGAACCTTGTACAAATAAAAGCCTCTTTGGTCGATAATTGAGCCTCTAAGTAATTCCAGGGTTTTTCATGGCTCCCACCATTACTTTCTGGAAACTAGAATTTAGGACGGTTCTAATGGAGTTGGTTTCATGTCATTTGAAGAATTCTACAGAAAGTTATGTTCTAATTAAGATTGGAGAAAATCTGAAAAATGTTTCTGTACATTTTTCTATTTTCTCTGGGCAGTTCCCTTAATCACCCAATTAGGGTAACTAAATGAACTTGGATGAGTCTGAAAATTTTACTGGGATTCAAGGATTTTCCAATGAACCTTTTAGCCAAATTTCAGAATTTTTTATAAAGTAGTTCTCCAGATAAAATTCCCAACAGTTTAAATTTTAGGGATTTAATTCTGGAAAACTATTCACTTTCATGAGCTGAATTTGGTATTGCTGGAAAGTGCTGAGAGAGCTGAATCCAACAAAATTTGGTTCACCCGATTTGGAGCTCTCTAGCCAAAGTTATGAGGATTTGAAGTTTGGAAGAATTCTGAAAATCGGGGGAAAAGTTTAAACTCTCGGGGCCCGCGGGGACACGTGTCGAGCGCGGAGTTGTCCGGCACACCGGGGATACCACACGTGTCGAGCGCGTAGGTGTCCGGCACACCGGAGCTCACAGGGTATTTGCGTGCCAGCACAGCCGATCCCTGGCCACACCCGATCCCGATTTAAATTCTTCAGCCGCTGACACGTGGGCCAGCCGGCTTCGTCTTCCTCCCGCCGTTCTCTCGCGCCCGGGCTGCCGACCTCGCCGGAGCAGACTCGGGGCTCGCCGGCTCGCCGCTGCCGGACCTCCCATGGTCTGAAACTCGCCGCCAGGGGGTTGTCGACGTCGAGGAACACGTCGGGGGTGACAGGTCGGGCTGGGGGTGACCGGAAATAACTCGGCGACGTGCCGCGGTCTCGGTTGAGGTTCGACACCGTCGACCGTGGTTTCTAAACCCGCCAACACCTCGAACAAACGGCCCTACAGCATCTGTGTACCTCTAGGAAGCTCGACAAGGTGTCAAAAGGGTTCAGGGATGGCGGCAAGTCGGTTGGCACCGTGTGACCGATCGTGCCTGCCATGACCACCCTCGATCAAGCTCGAAATTCGTCACTCCTAGACAGTTTCACGCTACGGATGTAGAAAAGAACTTGATCCCCGGCTAGTCCAGCGTCTACGTGCAAGATTTGATGCCTCCGAAAGATCATAGAGCGGGAATTTAAAGAAACCGTACCGGAAGCTCGGTTTACGGTCGCCGGAGCAAAAACTGGAAATTCTCTGCGAATTCTTCACAGTTGGCTTCCAAACTTGGAGGAGAGCAGCAGGGTGGTCACGCGCTCCTGTTGCCTCTCTCGCTGGACCGTGAAAACGCCTGTGGAACGCTGCCCACGGGCGCCTGACTCTCGGCTGAGGCTAGGTCGCCGCGGTGGCGATCGTCTTTGGGCAAAGGAGGTCGGAGCTCGGGGTTTCTGGCGTTGGAGAGGTGGAGTGCGAGCTCAGGTGGCTGTCTAGCAGCTCAGGGACGAAGGAGGAGATGGTTTTGCTGGTTTTCCCGACTGAGCAGAGAGCTGCGGCGAGAAACAATGCCGCTGCTCGGGTTTGCCCGCGAGAAGATAAAGCCAGCCGACTCCTGCTCGGCTGAGGCGGTGCCGGTCGCGTGGGGGCGCGAGCCACCCGCCCTGGGCGCCAACGCGCGGAGAGGGAAGCAGCTGGTGGCGCCGGTAGCTGCTCGGTGGCACAGCCGACAGCTGCTCGGCGGACTTCCCCACCGAGACTCTGACTTTGGGTGCAAGTTTCTCCTTCTTCCCTCTATGACATGTGGGTCCCACCTGGGGTTTTGACCTCTGAAATTTACTCCTAATCACTGTTGTAAACAGTGAGCCCCGTAATACCCCCGGTGATTCAAATTATTCACCCCTGAGCCATTTGAATTGAATAGAATTCAAATTGGGTTCGGTTTGAGAGAATTTAAGCACAAGTTCAGTTTTGAATTCAAATAAAGTTTGAATTCGTCCCACTTAGCTCATGTCAAGATCAACTCCAAATGGAGTGAAAAATGGTGTGTGAGTTCACAAAAATGTGCTGAATAAGAATATGCCTCCCACTTTTAAATTCATGGGACAAAAACAGTTTGAATTTGAATGTGGTTTCAAACTGCCCTCTTTCTATCTATACCCAAAATGACCTCAAAAAGGTTTTGAATTTGGGTGAAACTTGGCATGGACATCCTTAGCAATGCGTAGGAGTTTTCATAAGTCCAGCCCACCTATATCACATGTGGGAAATACCACTTTTGCAATATGTGAGTTTGTTCTCTAATGAGCATGTTGATGGTGGTTACATGCTCTTCATTTGTGTTCATCATCTTTCCTCAAATGAGGTGTGTGGTGTGGTGATGAACACTTCAAATGTGTGCCAACACTGAGGCCCTTACACTCCTCCCCCCTTAAAAGAATCTCGTCCCGAGATTACAAAAGAAGAGATAGCGATGTAGTAGGGACTTACCCGTGTTGAGAAGCCATGAACTCCGGGTAATTTGAGCGAAGGAATTCCTCGCTCTCCAACGTCGCTTCTTCCACGGTATGGTTACTCCAGAGGATCTTGTAGAACCACAACGTTCTGTTACGCGTGGTTTGGGCTTTCTCATCAAGAATTTCCACCGGATACTCATCATAGGTCAAATCCGGTTTCAGCTCGCCGATGTCTTCGGTAGGAACAGCAGCCGTATGCTTCAAACATTTTCGCAGTTGTGAAACATGGAACACATCATGGACACCAGCAAGGGATGCCGGTAACTCCAATCGATACGCCGCTGGTCCACACTTCTCGGTGATAGCGTAGGGTCCAATAAAACGGGGAGCGAGCTTCCCCTTCACAACAAACCGGTGCACGCCCTTCATCGGAGACACGTGGAGGTACACGTGTTCCTGAACGTCAAAGTGCAACGGCCTACGCCTCTTATCAGCGTAGCTCTTCTGCCGGGATTGAGCGGCCTTCAAATTGGCTTGAATTGTCCGAACGCGCTCTTCGGCGTCGTTCACCACATCAACCCCGAATGTGACCCTTTCACCGGACTCGCACCAATTTAATGCGGTGCGGCATTTACGACCGTAGAGAGCTTCGTAAGGTGCCATTTTGATATTCGCCTGATAGCCGTTGTTGTACGAGAATTCCGCCAATGGTAGATGATCATCCCAGTTCCTACCATGGTGGATGGCACATGCTCTCAACATGTCTTCCAGAACTTGATTCACCCTCTCTATCTGGCCATCTGTCTGAGGGTGATAGGCGGAGCTCCTGATCAACTTAGTACCCAATGCAGCGTGTAGCTGCTCCCAAAAGCGAGATACAAATAATGCACCTCGATCTGAGACGATGGTCTTGGGTACCCCGTATAGGCGTAGAATCTTCGCTATGTATAGCTCCACATATTTGCCGGCATTGTAACGTGTATTCACCGGGATGAAGTGAGCCGTCTTGGTTAACCGATCAACGATTACCCATATGGAATCATGCTTGTTGGATGTTAGGGGTAATCCCACAATGAAATCCATGCTCACATCTTCCCATTTCCATGCCAGGATCTTCAGGGGTTGCAGCAGCCTCTTCATGTGATCAGCTTTCACTCGTCGGCACGTATCGCACTCGGATACGTACTTAGCTACCTCCCGCTTCATCCGTGTCCACCAAAATTTCTTTTTCAAATCTTGGTACATTTTGTTGCTGCCCTGATGAATGGAGTACTTGGACAAGTGAGCTTCATCGAGGATCTTCTTTCTCAACTCCATATCCCGGGGTACGACTATGCGGTCATTGAACCACAGCGTCCCTTCGTCATCCTTCCGGAAACATTTGATTTCCCCGTTGCCTATCCATCTCCGGAGATGTGCCATGCCTATATCCGTCTTCTGAGCTGCAATGATGTCCTCCCTAATGGTTGGGATGAGGGCAAGGTTGTACAGCGATCCATACGGGACCAAGTATAGACTTGGCTCTTCCTCCTCCACCGGTGTAATGGTGAGGTGATGGACATGTGATTTCCGACTCAGCGCGTCGGCAACCACATTCGCCTTGCCGGGGTGGTAATGAATCTCAATTTCATAATCTTTTATCAGTTCTAACCACCTCCTTTGCCTCATGTTCGGCTCCTTCTAGGTGAAAATGTATTTCAAGCTCTTGTGGTCGGTGTAGAGGTGCACCAGATTCCCCAGGAGATAGTGCCTCCACATTTTTAGCGCCAACACCACGGCAGCAAGCTTAAGGTCATGAGTGGGATAATGCTGCTCATGGTTCCGGAGTTGGCGTGAGCCATAAGCGACCACACGTCCTTCCTGCATCAACACGCAGCCAAGCCCAGTACCAGACGCGTCACAGTAAACGTCGAAGGGCTTTGTTGTATCCGGCTGAGCTAAGACCGGGGCTGTGGTGAGATGCTTCACCAATGCTCGGACCGCTCCTTCACACGCCGTGTTCCAAACATATTTCGTCCCTTTCTTCAGCAATTCTGTCATCGGCTTAGCGAGCTTAGAGAAGCTTGGAATGAATCTCCTATAGTATCCCACTAACCCGAGGAAGCTTCTGACTTCATGAACTGAAGTGGGAGCTTTCCATTTCAGTACTTGCTCTATTTTGCTTGGGTCAACCGCAATGCCTTCTGCTGAGATGATATGTCCCAAGAATGGCACTTGTCTGATCCAAAACTCGCATTTACTGAACTTGGCGTAGAGCTTGTGGTCTCACAATTGTTGAAGAACAATCCGCAAGTGTTCGGCATGTTCAGCTTCTGTCTTGGAGTAAACCAAGATATCATCGATGAACACTACCACGAACTTGTCCAGCTCCGGCATGAACACCGAGTTCATGAGATACATGAAATGGGCTGGAGCGTTTGTGAGACCAAAGGACATGACGAGATATTCATGTAAGCCGTATCTCGTCGAGAACGCCTACAACAACCATCACTGACGTCGTACGTGGCAGCCGTTCCCCTATTTCACCCCCGCTGAATCGATCAAGTCGCCCCGTACAGTAGCTACTCTCTTGGTGCACCTTCTGACGTGAGATGTCATGAGAATATTCCCCACATACTGCACACCGGCCGTCCGCCTGAGGCGACCCGAAAAGTCCCAACGACAGCTTCCCGAGGTACATCGGTTTACTGGGTCCCATATAGCCAGCATGAGTCCGGTACACAACTCAAACTTGTTCAACAGGGCCGCATACGGATCGGTCCTTGACCGACACGGACAGGTCTACAGCACTCAGGCCCCTATGTCCTGCTGCTCCTACAACCTTCCGGTCTCAACTTTAACTTGCTAATCCAATTACGAACCAATCCCGTATGCCCCTGTTGTTCCTAAATCTGCGAGTAGCATCTCACCACTCGACTTCTACCGAACCGTACTTAAGCATGGCAGTTCTACACGGTGAAAGACACCTACCCAATACTCCATGGGTTATTTGGCTATGCAAGAGGAGTATCAATCACTAGACCTAATGCACAGTTCATATCTTGACCGAAAGTGAGTACAAAATAAAAACTTAACAGCTGTTAAAGGCAAACCGGAGCTTGCCTGTTTTGCAGGGTAGTCGTATATAACCAGTTAGTGTTCTTGCAGATCCACCCTTGACTCTCTGGAGCTTGATCCACTTCGATGGATCACTCTCCTTTGAGTCCCCCTTCGTTGTGGTTCCTATTGAGATGCATATGCACATATTTTATAGAATGTAATGGAAAGAAGTTATGGAATTAATTTCTTAGGACAGAGGTTGTGTGGAAAAGCCAAGCATGGATTGGTTTGCCTCTGTTGTGCAAAGAACAGAAATAAACTAAATTGACCTTAAGGCCTTAGCTATACACTAATCACTTTCCCTAATGATCATAATAGACAAGCTGAAAAGATTTGAGTGCAACTGAAGAACAAGAACTTCAATGGCCTCAAAACTTTTACAGCAGGTTCTATACTAGCTAAGGATTTAGCTTGCCAAATTGCAGCTAATGTGGAGTCATATTGTGTCCTCCATAATTCTCACAATGTCTCTTATGTATTTTTCCCTTATACATAAGTATGGAGAATAAGAACAGGGAGTTCCAGGACTCATCTTGGGCTGATAATTTACATGTGAGTTCTTGATCACATGAGAGTCATCTGGTCCAAAATTCAGCCCTTTTACTTGAGTAGGTCTCCCAGAACAATTCTTTAAGTATTTGTACTCAAAAGAATTAATTCTTTAGTAATGTGCATTTTCATGCCCAATTAAGTGAACTACAATTCCATGTATGTCTCAGAGAGCCTGACTAAATTTTCCTATGATTTTTAGAGCTATGGATTGCTCAGAACAGATTTTTGAAGTGGGAAACATTTTCTGAAAATGTTTCTGGACTCTTATGAACACAGCAGATTGTTTTTAGCAAATTCCTACTCAAATGATCTTCAAATGAGCTGAAACTTTGCTACAAGATCAACAATGTGCTAAAGAATATTCTGGCAAAATTTGGGTATTTTTGGATAACCCAAACTCCTTCAATAATTCTTTTTCAGAAAACCTTCAAAGAATTTTCCAGAATATAATATTGACTTTCATACATTCTGAGTTCATATTTGGATAGAACTCAGAAAGATGAATCCAACCCAATTGGAATCACTCAAATTGGAGTTTTCCACAGGGAGATATGAATTTCTAAAGATTGAGCTAAGTCTGGAATTATTTTCCTATTGAAAATCCCACTGGGCCCGCTTATTTGAATTCCAACCAATCAGAACTGGGCCACACCGGGGCCACGGGGTTTTTCGCGCCAGCACACGGGATCCCGGCCACACCCGATCCCGGATTTGAATTCTGAGCTGCTGACAGGCGGGGCCCACGCTTCGTCTCCTACCTCCGGCTTCCTCTCTTGTGCCCGCGCGCTCCCCCTCGCCGGAGTAACCGGAAGTTCGCCGGAACGGCCTTCTCGGCCACCGCCGGAGCTACAACTCGCCGCCAGGGGGTTTAGGGCCTCGAGGAACAGGGCTGTGGGGTTTGCTAGGGCCGCCGACGACCGGAACATGGCCGGCGACGTGCGACAGTTACTGTGGGGGTTCGGCGGCGTTGCCTGAGGTATCCAGCCCGCCAAAACCTGTGCTGACGAGCCCTACAGCACCATTGGATGATTGCAAGGCTCGGCCTGGCCCCTAAATGGCTCGGGAAATGCCGCAAATCGGTCGTCACCGTGCGCCCGATTCGATCCGCCAGAGAAATGATCGGTAGACCTCAAAATACGTCGCCCCAAAGGGTTTTCATGCGACAGATGCTTAAGAGAATATGATCGCCGGCTAGTCCAGCTCCTACGTGCAAAGTTTGACGAGCTAAGAACGAATAGAAGTGGAGAATTTTGGATTTCCATACCGGATGCTCGGGTTGACGTCGTCGGAGCAAAACTTTGAAATTCGTCGGCGATGCTTCACGGTATGGCCTGAGCTTGGGCTGAGAGCAGCACCGCACCCGTGCGCGCCCGTAGGTGTGATCGCTCGGCCAGGAAACCCGTTGTGGAGGGCTGTCCACGAGCGCCCGATCACTTCCTCGGCTTAGGTTGCCGCGGCGGCGGTTGTTCTCGGGCACTGGAGGCCGCAGCTCGCTGGCTTGCGGGTCAGGGAGGTGGAGGCCGAGCTCGCGGTGATGTTTAGCCGCTCAGGGGAGGAAAGAGCGTGGTGGTTTCGCCGTTCTTCCGATCGGACCGAGAGGCGGAGGGGAAGACGGTCGCTGGCCGTGCGCTCGCGAGGAGGAGAAGAAGGGACGGCCTTTGCGTCGTCCAGGGGGGGTTGATCAGGCCGCAGAACCGCCTCTGGGCGCCGTATGTGGGGAAATGCAGCAGCTGGTGGCGCTGCCGAGCGTCCCCGTGGCTCCACGGTGGGAGCTGCTCGTGGCCCACGTGCTGCTCGATGAATTTCCCCACTGGGCTGAGACTTAGGGTGCAAGGTTCCTTCCTTTAGCTCTATGACATGTGGGTCCCACTCCACATGTACCTCCCAAATATCTGTTCAAGCTGATCCTCTTAATTCCCACAATTCTGAGTTTAAAGTGTGGGTTAGAATTTGAATCCTTCCAATTCAGTTTGAATTTGCTTTCCAAATTTGAATTTGGTTGAAGTTTGCAAATTCTCCTCTTTAGCTCCCTTTTGAGCTCACCCTACAATTGAAAAGTTTATGGGCAAACTTTTCCCTATAATTCCAACTATAGGGCTGCATGTTTATTCAAAGTTTTTGCTCACCCTATGTGTGAACTTTGAATTTCAAATCTGAGTTTTAAACTTTCATGCAAAGAGGTATTTAACTCCTTATTGGTCCAACACTTTTAAATAAAAAGGTGAACCTCATGTTGGATGTTCATCCATGTATTACCTTGCATGAATAGAAGTTTTAGCAAGTCCCATTTTTCCTGTCATTGCCACACATATGAACTCAAACCATAGTTTTTATTCATACACATTTTTGGGACTTTTACAGTTGTGGCGGTGGAAACGCCCGGGGTACCGTCTGCTGCTGCTGTCTTGGTGGCGGCATCGGCGGACGGAACGGGGGTGCTTCGAACGAACGTCCCCCGAACTGTTGAGGTCGCGCCGGTGGACGCCACTGCTGCCCGGATGGTGTCCGATACACCATACGGTACTTCTGGGGAGCGCCACTCCCACCGCTGGGTGGAGCGCTGCACTTCCGCTGCTCAGCTGCCAACTCCCGCTGAGCATCCTCTTGCATGATCGCGGCATTGACTAAGTCGTTGAATGTGCCACGATTCCACTAGACGAGATGGGTCTTCATTTCGGGGTGTAACCCCCGATAGAAGTGCTCCCTCTTCTTCTCCTCAGTGGAAATATAGTCTGACGCGTACTGCGCCAGATGGTTGAAGGCACGGGAGTAGTCGTGGGCACTACTCCCGCCATGCTTCAGCTCCAAGAATTCTTGGAACTTCCTCTTCATGATCCCAGGAGGAATATGATAGGCGCGGAACGCCTCCCGGAACTCTTGCCATTCCACGGCATGGCCAGCCGGACGTGAGGCGACATAATTCGCCCACCACGCACCAGCGGCACCGTGGAGCTGCTGTGCTGCGAACAGGGTCTTCTGCCGCTCCGTACATTGGAGCAGCCCAAACTTGGACTCGATGGTCCGCAGCCAGTTGTCAGCCTCCAGTGGTTCTTCAGCTTCGGTGAACACTGGAGGGTGCGTACTCATGAAATCCGAGTACGACACTTCACGGGGCTCACGAGGCCCTCGCTCTTGACGTCCCCCCGCCTGAGACGTATTCTGCACGATCGTGCGGAGCAGGTCGGTCTGCTCCTCACGACCTCCCACCAATGCCGCTATCACATCCGCTAGAGTAAGCGGAGGCGGCGGTGGTGGCTGCTGCTGCGGGGTGCTGTCGTAGGCCGGTGGCTGGGAGTCATCACCTCACTGTTGGCTAGAGCCACCAACCTCGTGCGTGGTCCTAGTACGAACCATCTGCAACCACACGACAATAATCATCAGTCCCGCAACATTTTGCATGCAATCCAAAGAAAATAGGCGTAAAACATAATGACAATAATTCATGCGATACATCTCGTATGTAGATAATGTAATAACTTTGCACAAGCTACACCATTAACAGACCAAACACAAGCTAGTTCAATCCAACTTGATGAACCTCCTCTTTGGAAGCTCAACATAACTAGGTTTGGTCACTACGAGACATTACTATCGCTTTGTCATCACGTATACCACCCTTAGGGTACAACACCCTCTCCAAAGAGTTCAAACTGTCATTCTTCTGTCAGAATGACCAGTTTCTACCTATTCCAAGTTTTGCTCTGGTTCTGGGCATTTTCATGACTCAAGTTGAATACCAAAGTTAAAGTTAACTTCAGTATCTTTCCAACGAGTATTCATTTGCCCCCAGATTAGCTTTGGTCAACAAGTTATGCTAATTCAAAGTCAGCAGAATTTCTGGAAGAATTTTAACAGCACCTCCCTTGGAAAGATGCTGTTTTCAATTCGAGTTTCTACTGAAATCTGTGCTGAAACTTCAGAAACTTTGAATTGCAAAGATGTCACACATCTTCTCCCCTTTATAAAGACGTATCATATGAAAATTTTTTTAATTTTTTTTACTGGGATTTATGTTTGAAAAACAGAACAGTCCAGAGAATGTTTTACTCTGTCCTGGTTCTGGACAGTTTACATTCCTCTGGGATTTAAGCCATCTCAAGGTGAGTTTCAGCTCTGGAAGTCTACAACAAAGTTGTAGAGTACTTAAATACCTTTCCAGAACTATATAGCACACCTCTATGGCTAAAAGACCTGTGAGTTATGCCCTGTTGAAGATAAGCAAACTTGCTGTCCAAAACAGAGCACTCTGTTTTCCAGTCTTTTTGGAACTACACTCATCACTATCCCATTCTTATACCCAACCAGGGTCCTAAATGTTGAACCTATAGATTTTAATTCCTTGTTATCATTATTTTCATGCATATGCCTACAATATCTCGGTACTGCGTTCCTCACAAAAGAAAATCCTAACCGGATTATACCGGCATATACGTCTCAAGTGTGGCACTAAACGGTCTCTCGCACACGTTTACTACACGGATACATACTGTAAGTGCATCTAGGATATCCCTTGTGGGTTTTGGCTAATTGATGACGAACATATGAGATCCTAATGAAACTATTAAGATGATTGCAGGATAAACAAAGTGAACTGGCTCGGCACACACAAAAAGATGAAAAATAGAGTGATGCCCGAAAAGGAAGACGTTAGTGGAATTTAGAGGAGCAAAGTTGATATAAATGTATAGGTTGTGTGTGAAAGAGACACATCCCAAGAGCTCATGACTTTGCATAAGGGTAAGGGGTTTAAAAATCAACTAAAATCCACTGAAAACCGGACTAGTCCGTTCATGGACTGGACTAGTCCATTTAACTCTCTGAAAGACGCAAACATAGTGCACCGGACTAGTCCGCCTTTTGAACCGGACTAGTCCGGTCAGCTCACTGGAATGCAACCGGACAAGTCCAGTTTTAGACCGGACTAGTCCGGTCATGTCTCTGTTGTCCTCTTTAGAGGACTACGGACTAGTCCATCCAAGCGACAGGACTAGTCTGCTAAAGTTTCTGAAACCTCATCTCACATAGCACCGGACAAGTCCGGTTTGTGGACCGGACTAGTCCGGTTAACCCACTGGAAGTAGGCCGGACAAGTCCGATCATATACCGGACTAGTCCGGTAGTAGGTTTAACAACGGTAACTTTTTGGGAAAGCCTATAAAAAGAGGTCATTCGTCTTTTCCCCAAGAAGACACGACTCATACTGTCAAAAACTGAAACCCTAGCGCCGCCACCTGTCCCAAGAGCCCAAAGACACGTCTCCCCACACATCTAAGGTGCAAAAAGGTGAAGATCAATAAAATACTTGGATTTGGGATTGGGAGACCGTCGTTCCTTCGTTGTGAGCTCTTGGGGTTTGATCTCTCTACACTCATATTCTGCATTGTAATCTTTTTTAGTGTATTTGATTAACTTCTCATTGTAATTCTTGTGGGAGCCCTCAACGTGTGAGGTTGCCCCATAAACACGGTGATTACACTTGATAGTGAAGTCAAGTCGGCTTGTGTGGTGACTTGAAGAGGGAAAGGGTTGGGAACCCGGCTCTGTGTGAGCTTCCTCAACAAGGACGTAGATCTCTTGGTGAGATCGAACCTCGGTAAAAATTCGTGTCTTTTGTCTCTCATTTGTTTTACATCTTGACACATTAGATCACTAGTTTGCTAGTCATCGTTTGAGTTCCTTACAAGTTTGCATGTGCATCCATACAATAAATTTAAGTTATAAAAACTGTTGTTCTTATTCCGCTGCTATAAGATTAAATTAGTGAGACACACTTAATCAACTCAAATAATTCAGCACACCGGACTAGTCCGCCCACACAACCGGACTAGTCCGGTCAGTCTAGTTTCTGATAACTTTATTAAGTGTGCAGAAATTCTTTAAAGGCCTATTCACCCCCCTCTAGGCCACATTCAATTGGTATCAGAGCCAAGTTCTCCATCAACGAGACTCACATCTCGGAGAGATCAATGGCCTCTGAGAAGAACAACGATATCCCGAAGACGAACAACAACGATGAGGAGCAAGAAGCCAAAGCCTTCGATGTGCTGAAAGAAAATCCACATGACGATGACGAAGTGAGACAGCTAAAGACATTACTGAGAAAGAAGTTAATGGCACAAAAGGGAAAAGAGGAAGAAAAGACGATGGGGAGTGGTCATCACGACTACTCCCGGTATCCTTACAACTACAACCGTCTCAATTCAAATAATCATTATCTCTCTATTCCTATGGGAAAGACCCCACAGTTTGACGGAAGTGACTACACCATGTGGAAGTACAACATGAAGATGCATCTGATATCCCTGAACCCTAGTCTGTGGCACATGTTTGCACAGGCATCGATATTCCGGACACGGATGATGAACTCACCCCAGAACAAGAACAAGAGATTCACAGAAACACACAAGCCGTCGCCGTGATCACATCATCACTAAGCAGAGAGGAATTCACCAAGATCGATGGGTTAGAAAGTGCAAAAGAAATCTGGGATACCCTCAAGACAGCTCACGAAGGAAATAGGTCAGTTCGTGAAGCCAAAATCGAAATGCTTGAAGCAGAGTTGGGGAGATTTGCTATTGAAGAAGGTGAATCACCTCAAGACATGTACAACCGGATGAAAGCACTCATCAACAAAATTCGTGCTTATGGAAGTAAGAAATGGACAGATCACGAAGTGGTCAAAAGAATGATTAGAGCCTTCATGCCGAGAAACGTCACACTTTGCTCTATGATTAGAGAAAGCCCCGGGTTTCACAAAATGACTCCCGATGAGTTATTGGGAAAGATCATAAATCATGAAATGATGGAGAAAGAGGCTCAATACGTCAAAGACTTAGCCGAGCTCACCTCTTCTAAAAAGAAAGAAGTTACCCTCAAACCAACGTGCAGACCCAAACTCAAAGAAACTCGTGAAGACCAAGACGATGGAGATACAAGCGACGAAAGCACCGATCTTGATGACGAAGAAATGGTACTCTTCATCAAAAAGTTCAAACGCATGATGAAGAGAAGACACGGCAACAATTCACATGAAGGCAAAAGCAAGGATAAAGGAAAATCCAAGGCTCGTCGCACTTGCTACAACAGCGGAGAGTATGGTCACTTCATGGTGGACTGTACTTATGAGGAAAACAAAAAGAAGAAGGAACCAAGATCTCAAGAAAAGAAAAATTTCAGAAAAAAAAAGACAAGCCCATCAAGCTCACATTGGGAAGGAGTGGGACTCAAACGACGAGTCCTCCTCCGATGAAGAAGAAGAGATGGCCACTTTCGCAGTCAAGAAACCAACTATGAGAGCCACACTCTTTCCGAACATGGGAGGACGGGACATGAACAACCACACTTGTCTTATGGCTAAGGAAGGCAAGAAAAAGGTTCGACTTACTCCTCCTGTGCTAAATTCCTCCATTGATGACTTTGATAGCTCTAGTGATAATGAATAATTGTTTAGAGGGCTAAGTAAAATTGCTTTAAAGAAAATGGAAATGTTGTCAAACGAAATCTTTGAAAAGGAGGAACTTGTCAACCGAGAAGAAGATATGCTCATCCGTGGGAGGAAGAGATATCAAGAAGTCGAAAAGCTTCTTGAGCTTGAAAGAGAGAAGAATGAGTCACTTGAGTTAGAGCTAGCCTTGAGTAAGGAAACTTACTCAAAGTTAGAGGACTCACACATTGCAATCAAGTAAGAACTTGCTAACTTGTCAAAAGTTAACAAAATCCTTGAGGTGCAAGTTGAGTCGCTCAAACAAAGTGACTCCTCTTCCTACAAGAGCTCTTCCTCCAAAGACATGAGCTCGACAACAGTAAGAACCTGCACTTGCTCTAGTAAGAAGAATGTAATTTCTAATGCTTTAACCCCACATGACATGCATTCTTCTCAAAACGGCATCTTTGATAAGGAGAAGATCAAATATGCACGAAGTGCATATATGATCACTAGACCTCCCAATGTCAAAGATGGACTTGGCTTCGACAGTAATAAACACATGTCTACTTCTAATCATGCTAAGAATAGGATCATTTTTGTTAAAGAAAAATCCCATGAATCTGAGCTACAAACATTGTTCCATACATTTGATGCTTCTTATGTTCTCATGAAAAACAAGTATGGAAAAGTCACTGCTAAATATACAGGGCCACGCCACAAGAACTTGAAAACTTGTGTGTGGGTGCCCAAGACTCTTGTGACTACCCTGAGAGGACCCAATCAAGCTTGGGTACCTAAAACCCAGAAATAATTCTATTTTGTAGGCTTACTCCTCCGGTGGATCTAAGTGGGTGCTAGATAGCGGATGCACAAATCATATGACCGGAGAGAGAGGTATGTTTGTGGAATACGAGTGCAACAAGGATCCAAGTGAAGGTATATACTTTGGAGATAACAGCCAAGGAAAGGTCCTTGGTAGTGGTAACATTGAAATATCCTCTCAACACACCTTATCTAATGTTTTACATGTAGACTCTCTAGATTATAATCTTTTATCAATATCTCAACTATGCGACAAAGGTTACAACTGTTTATTCACTAATGAGGGTGTGACCGTCTTTAGAAGAAGCGATGGCTCGATTGCATTCAAGGGATTGTTGAAGGGAAAGCTTTATATTGTTGACTTCAACAAAGATAAAGCCGAACTCAACACTTGCTTGGTTGCTAAGACCAACATGGGATGGCTGTGGCATAGACGGCTAGCTCATGTTGGAATGAGAAATCTGCAGAAACTTCTAAAAGGTGGTCACATCCGTGGTCTTAAGGATGTGGTTTTTGAAAAAGACAGGTCGTGGAGCGCTTGTCAAGCAGGAAAACAGGTTGGAGCATCACACCCCGCCAAGAATGTGATGACCACCGCTAAACCGCTGGAACTTCTCCACATGGATCTCTTTGGTCCAATTGCGTACATCAGCATCGGCGGTAACAAATACGATTTAGTAATTGTTGATGATTTTTCAAGATTTACCTGGGTATTTTTCTTGTATGATAAATCAGAAACTCAAGGAATCCTCAAGAAGTTCTTGAAAAGAGCTCAAAATGAATTCTCATCAACCGTAAAGAATATCAGAAGTGACAATGGGACAGAATTCAAGAACACCCAAGTTGAAGAATATCTCAATGAAGAAGGTATAAAGCATGAATTCTCGGCACCCTACTCTCCTCAACAAAACGGGGTGGCTGAAAGGAAGAACAGAACATTGATCGAAATGGCGAGAACAATGTTGGATGAATACAAGACGTCAGACCGATTTTGGGCAGAAGCGGTGAACACCGCTTGTCATGCCACAAATAGGTTGTACCTTCATCGACTTCTGAAGAAAACTCCATATGAGCTTCTCACGGGTAAAAAGCCTAACGTTTCCTATTTCAAAGTTTTTGGTTGCAAATGTTTTATTCTGAACAAGAAACCAAGGGCCTCGAAGTTTGCTTCGAAGTCCGATGAAGGATTCTTGCTCGGATATGAATCGAACGCCTACGCCTATCGTGTCTTCAACAAGGTGTCCGGCCTTGTTGAAGTAGCGCGTGATGTAGTGTTCGATGAAGCTAACGGCTCACAAGTGGAGCAAGTCGATAAGTCTATGCTAGATAAGGAGGAAGCTCAATGTGAAGCGCTGAAGAAAATGGCACTTGGTAATATCCTACCACGAGAGGAGACACAAGATGAATTTCAACAAGGAAGCAATGATCAAGGGGGAGCTCCTACACAAGATCAAGTTGAGGAGGATCAAGAAAATCAAGATGATCATGGAAGCAATGATCTAGGGGGAGACATGACACATGAAGACAATGAAGAACAAACAACTATACAAATTCCACACCCAAGAGTACATCAGTGTGTGCAAAGGGACCATCCTGTCAACAATATCATTGGAGATATTGCTAAGGGAGTAACTACTAGATCTCAAATTGCAAATTTTTGTGAACATTATTCTTTTGTGTCTTTTCTGGAGCCATACAGGGTAGAAGAAGCCTTAAGGGATCCAGACTGGGTGATTGCGATGCAAGAGGAGCTGAACAACTTCAAAAGAAATGAAGTGTGGGAGCTGGTGGAAAGACCAAGGGGGAACATCGTTGGAACAAAATGGGTCTTTCGGAACAAGCAAGATGAACATGGAGTAGTGACAAGAAATAAAGCGAGGTTGGTGGCCAAAGGTTATTCTCAAGTGGAAGGTTTGGATTTCGATGAAACCTTCGCTCCTGTAGCTAGACTTGAGTCCATTCGCATTTTATTGGCATATGCTACTCACCATAATTTTAAGTTGTATCAAATGGACGTCAAGAGTGCCTTTCTCAATGGTCCGATAAAGGAGGAAGTCTATGTGAAACAGCCACCGGGGTTCGAAGATCAGAAGTATCCCAACCATGTCTATAAACTGCGTAAGGCTCTCTATGGCCTCAAACAGGCTCCTCGAGCCTGGTATGAGTGCCTTAGAGATTTTCTGATTCAAAATGGATTCAAAATTGGTAAAGCTGACTATACACTCTTTACTAAACATTTTGATGATCATTTATTCGTATGTAAAATTTATGTTGATGACATTATCTTTGGATCCACTAACAAGTCCTTCTGTGAAGAATTTAGCAAAATAATGATAGACAGGTTCGAGATGTCAATGATGGGTGAATTGAAGTTCTTCTTGGGATTTCAAGTAAAGCAACTGAGAGAAGGTACATTTATAAGCCAAACTAAATATACACAAGACATTCTCAAGAAATTCAATATGGACAAAGCCAAGCCCATCAAGACACCCATGGCCATCAACGGACATCTCGACCTCAATGAAGACGGTCCAAATGTGTACCAAAAGGTATATCGGTCCATGATTGGCTCCTTACTATACTTATGTGCATCTAGGCCAGATATTATGCTTAGTGTTTGCATGTGTGCAAGGTTTCAAGCCGCACCTAAAGAGTGTCACTTAATTGCTGTAAAAAGAATCCTAAGGTACCTTGTGCACACACCCAACTTGGGCCTTTGGTATCCCAAAGGATCCAAGTTTAACTTGATAGGGTATTCCGACGCCGACTATGCAGGATGCAAAGTCGATAGAAAGAGCACGTCAGGAACTTGTCAATTTCTTGGTAGGTCCCTAGTTTCTTGGTCATCTAAAAAGCAAAACTCCATTGCTCTTTCCACAGTGGAAGCAGAGTATGTTGCAGCCGGTAGTTGCTGTGCGCAACTGCTTTGGATGCAACAAACTCTTAGGGACTACGGCTACAATCTAAGTCATATCCCGCTTCTATGCGATAATGAAAGTGCTATAAAGATTGCACACAACCCTGTAGAGCACTCAAGAACTAAGCACATAGACATCCGTCATCACTTTCTTAGAGATCATTCATTAAAAGGTGACATAGCTATTTCACATGTTAGGACTGAAAAACAACTTGCAGATATTTTTACTAAACCATTAGATGAGAAAAGGTTCTGTGAACTAAGAAATGAGCTAAACATTCTTGACTCTCGAAATGTGGCTTGAAACATTGCATACCTGGTTGCAACTTAAATTGTTCCTCCGTATTGTCAAAAATGCTCCTCCTCTCCTTTCTACTCAGAAAACTATTCTTAATGAATAAATCTTGTGGATTATGACCATTGTTCGATTGTTGATTGCCTACTGGTCGTAATCACCAAGACTACTTGCAAAATTGTTGTCCTTGGATCACTATTAGTTATCTATATATATATATCAAGTCTGTTGGAAACGAACTAGTCCGATTTCCAACCGGACTAGTCCGGACAGACAACAATTAGGTTAACTCAGGGGTACCGGACTAGTCCGCTACCATGACCGGACTAGTCCGGTCAGTCGCATATAGAAGCAGTTAGCCGGACCAAACGCCTCCCTCTCCACTCATAAGCACTTTGTCTCACCCTCTCTCCTAAACCCTAGCTCTCAAAGTGATTTTCGAGTTGAGCCCTCAAACTCGGAGTTTTCTCCGTGAAAAAGCCTCTTCTCGACGAGGGGATCCTACTTTCCGGACTCATCCGGACTGATTTCCACTCCTTCAATGTGAATCTTCAAATCTTGGTAAATCCCCCCCCAAAAACCAAAATCTCAATTTTTCTAGCTCTAGCTAGTTTCCTTTGATTTCAAAAGGATGTACATTGCATAAATAGATGTATTCCTACCACTTTCCTATCCTTGTGTCCTTAGATAGAAGATTTGCTTCAAATGAAACATTCAATTTAGGGTTCTTATGCTAGGCCGGACTAGTCCGGCGTTCAGATGCGGACAAGTCCGGTCCACCGGACCAGTCCGCACTCTAAAACCGGACAAGTCCGGTCTCTGACAGCTGAACTCCTACATTCCCATTTGAAGTCGATAATGCGTCCGTTTGCATCTAATCCTTAAACTCCTTATCAGGCATCATATCTTCAGGATCAGATGACGGCTCTTTTCACATTGACGAAGAAGTTCAACGTGAAAGAGTGAGGAGAGCTAAGGAGGGAGTGATGAAGAAGAGACATGATGTCAATGCTCACTCTCCACCCTCCGACGACAATCTACCTAAGAAGAGGAAAGTCAGTATCAAAAGGCCTCAAAGGAAAGATGCTGCTGAGGGCTCGTCAGGGCCAAGAAGAGTTCTCAATAAAGGGAAGGGACTTGCTAGTGGCCCCATTGGGCCTCTGAAATTGAAAAATCCCGTTCACCGCAACAGGCAGCCTTCAAGTGAGGATTTCACTGGAAAAGGGAATGAGCTAGCTGATAACTTCAGGAAGATTGAAGTGTATGGCCGACCTAAACAATGTTCTGATCCTAGGTTCTGGAGCAACTTCCATGCAGACTACTACGAGCATGTGTACATGAAGATGAAGAATCCCGTAGTAGAGAGTCAATGGCTAAATGTTGAATACCTGAAGTCAATGGCTAAATGTTGAATACCTGAAGTCGAAGAGGTATCCTGCCTATCGTGAGATGGTGGAGGCCTTAGGGAGGCACGGTCTGACGGACCTGCTATCCTTTGAGTATGACTGGAACAATGAAGTCATTACCCAGTTTTACTCCACTCTCTACTTTGCTCGGGATGATGGAGACAGTCTTACTTGGATGACTCATGGTTCAAGGTATAGTGTCACGTATGATGAATTTGCTAGGATTCTTCACCTCCAAAACACTTTGGATCATGAACTGGTCATCCATAATCTGAAACCCCTGGAGAAGGAAGAGCTTGAGTTTCTCTATGACACAAGGATGCCATATGTTCCTCCCACCATCAAATATCTAAAGCCCTTCTTTGTGGTCCTAAATAGAGTCTTGAGAAAGACGATAGCTCCGAAGGATGGAGATGCAGGAACTATACAAGGAACCTTGAGGACTCTCATCAAGGTCATTAGTGGGAGGAGACCATTCAATGTCTTTGAGTATATCTACAACGACATTGTGAACATCTCAATTACCCCCAATAGGTCCTGTGGATACGCACCGTATATCATGTACATGATTGAGAAAGTGACGGGACTCGAGTTTGTCAAGGATGTCAAGCATACGGGGTTGAAGCCGCAAAAACCCACCGAGTACACTCTCCCTCCGGCTCCAACTGCCCCGTCCTCTCCACCAGTGGAGAGGAGATCAAAGCAAGCTCATGATGACACTAGGTCTGCAGCTGCTCCTCCTGGTTCTCCACCTGCCCAAGAATCATCCAGCGGCATCCTCAAGATGCTCTCCTCTATCTTTGCCTGCTGCCGTAAGATCGAAGACAGGCAACGCAAAGAAAAGCTTGCAAGGAAGAAACATCAACAGTACGTCAATGCAAATATCAAGTCTATCTGTGCAAAGCTTGAGATTGAGCATGTTGGATCACCGCCAGCCTCCGAGGACTCAGAGGAAGATCTTGCTCCCGTGGATGCTGAAGATGAAGATTAGACTGAGACTGACGGAGGAGGCAGCGATGAGTGATTCCCCTCAATTTTTCCCTTTTTGGTGTCTTGATACCAAAGGGGGGGAGATTGAGATGGAAGATTGAGATTAGACTTGGACTTTTTCTATCTAGTATTAGTCATTAAGATCTTGTGTGATCAAGGACATGTACCTATTTTTAAAATCTTGTAATGCACTATTTCTTTTCTTATGTGTGATGTACTATGCTCTAATGCCCACTTACATGTTCACTACTGTTTGTCTTTAATTTATCACATTTTGTTTATCACACACCTGTGAGGCACACCACCATAAGGTGTGTGCATATGTGAGAAGCGTTTTGTGAATTCTTTATTATTCTCATATGTACACACCTTATGAAAATCAACCTTTTATTCTCAATTGTGATATCTCAAATGGTTGTCATCAATCACCAAAAAGGGGGAGATTGTAAGTGCATCTAGGATATCTCTTGTGGGTTTTGGCTAATTGATGACGAACATATGAGATCCTAATGAAACTATTAAGATGATTGCAGGATAAACAAAGTGAACTGGCTCGGCACACACAAAAAGATGAAAAATAGAGTGATGCCCGAAAAGGAAGACGTTAGTGGAATTTAGAGGAGCAAAGTTGATATAAATGTATAGGTTGTGTGTGAAAGAGACACATCCCAAGAGCTCATGACTTTGCGTAAGGGTAAGGGGTTTAAAAATCAACTAAAATCCACTGAAAACCGGACTAGTCCGTTCATGGACCGGCCTAGTCCGTTTAACTCTCTGAAAGACGCAAACATAGTGCACCGGACTAGTCCGCCTTTTGAACCAGACTAGTCCGGTCAGCTCACTGGAATGCAACCGGACAAGTCCGGTTTTAGACCGGACTAGTCCGGTCATGTCTCTGTTGTCCTCTTTAGAGGACTACGGACTAGTCCATCCAAGCGACCGGACTAGTCCGCTAAAGTTTCTGAAACCCCATCTCACATAGCACCGGACAAGTCCGGTTTGTGGACCGGACTAGTCCGGTTAACCCACTGGAAGTAGGCCGGACAAGTCCGATCATATACCGGACTAGTCTGGTAGTAGGTTTAACAACGGTAACTTTTTGGGAAAGCCTATAAAAAGAGGTCCTTCGTCTTTTCCCCAAGAAGACACGACTCATACTGTCAAAAACTGAAACCCTAGCGCCGCCACCTGTCCCAAGAGCCCAAAGACACGTCTCCCCACACATCTAAGGTGCAAAAAGGTGAAGATCAATAAAATACTTGGATTTGGGATTGGGAGACCGTCGTTCCTTCGTTGTGAGCTCTTGGGGTTTGATCTCTCTACACTCATATTCTGCATTGTAATCTTTTTGAGTGTATTTGATCAACTTCTCATTGTAATTCTTGTGGGAGCCCTCAACGTGTGAGGTTGCCCCATAAACACGGTGATTACACTTGATAGTGAAGTCAAGTCGGCCTGTGTGGTGACTTGAAGAGGGAAAGGGTTGGGAACCCGGCTCTGTGTGAGCTTCCTCAACGAGGACGTAGATCTCTTGGTGAGATCGAACCTCGGTAAAAATTCGTGTCTTTTGTCTCTCATTTGTTTTACATCTTGACACATTAGATCACTAGTTTTCTAGTCATCGTTTGAGTTCCTTACAAGTTTGCACGTGCATCCATACAATAAATTTAAGTTATAAAAACTGTTGTTCTTATTCCGCTGCTATAAGATTAAATTAGTGAGACACACTTAATCAACTCAAATAATTCAGCACACCGGACTAGTCCGCCCACACAACCGGACTAGTCCGGTCAGTCAAGTTTCTGATAACTTTATTAAGTGTGCAGGAATTCTTTAAAGGCCTATTCACCCCCCCTCTAGGCCACATTCACATACGCGGTTAGTACCTGCAGAAGACCACACAATAGTGATGCACTCAAAGGTTTTGTTTCCATTTCAGGCAGTACCATATTTGAAAGTAAATACAAACGCCCGTATCATTGTCATACGGCCGTCCTTGAGCTAGGTCACGTCTCAAGGTACGTGATCGTGTTTCAACACCACACGACGGGGAACCCGAGTATGTCATGAACGGGTCGTCACGGTTGGGAATGTTATCAACCCAACAGATACCACCTACTGCCCTGCAGGGAACGCCGATGGCAAGCGCTGCGTATGTCCTCCTGGGCTACTTCCAGATGAACACACTCTCGCGTTACTGACCACACGATGGGGTCTCCACTTACTTGCCTAATGCACGCTAGGGATCAGCGTTTCATATGAACTCAGGGACATGGAGAGTCCAAGAGGTTCATATTGACGTCTCGCACCAAGCTGTGAGATCAATCCCTGAACCACGTTCCTCGTCAGGGGGAGCTAATCGTAATTGAACCGCTTTCGGTGGCGTTCCTTACCTTACTTACCAGAGCGTAGGTGCGTCGTTACGTAATTGAAATTCAGAATTATAACACATAAGTTAGTCTTTGTCACTTTAAGTAACTATGCTACTATAGTCCTTACTTGGGCCAACTACCGATTCCTCACCGTAACCCTAAGTTTTCCCATAATATGGTCCTTAGGTACCGTGCTATCCCCAATGCAGCTCTGATACCAGGCTGTGGCGAACCGGGATCCTCTCATCCAGGATCACAGAGGGTGGTGCCGCGTGATGCGACACCCGGCAGCACACGTCATAAGAACACATTATATTACATGGGAAAAACAAACTGAATGTACAAAGTTGTACACTTCTCAGTTACAAACTAAGGTCTTTATTACACAGTGGAAGTTTCTTTTATACAACTCACGCCCGCCTTTCTAGCAAAAGTCGGTTGCCCAGCCCTAGGGCAACCCACACTAGCTGCACTCTTCAGCTCAGCGCGGCGTGTACGGCTCCCACTCAGCCGTGGTCCCCGACGGAGGGTAACCCTCGCCGGTGGACTCGTATTCCGAGTCCGTGGATGGCTCCTCACCTGAAAAACACTTAAGCAGCAACCGTGAGCACGAAGGCTCAGCAAGGCTTAACCGACTCACCTAAGCATGAAACTCTACATGAGGGGTACAATGACATAGGGTAGTAATATTGCAGCAAATGGACATGCCTACAAGTTCATCCTTAATTCATCTTTTAGCAACAAGTTAACTGTTCGGAAATCTGAAATTTAGTAAGCAATATTTGGTGGCAAACATGTAGCAATACAATATTATATCATATCAGCAGTATTGAATCATAACAGTTCATTCATTATCTACGTTACGACGCAGTGAACAAGCGGTACTCGTCACCGCGAGGGACGGCGAATCGACTCGATATACACCTGCAGGGAAACCCAAAGAACACGTCACGTACGCCCACCCGTGGAGCTGCACAGCACGCTCACTCGATGTCGTACGGGACAACCTTTCACCCAACAGCCCAAACGTCGAACCGGTCGCACCGAAACGAGCAGGAGGTTCCCCACACGGAGCATCTCTCTATGCCCGTTGCAGATTTCCACCTTGCTGCCCTCAGCCTACACATATAAATCCGTGAGTTATGCCTCGACGCCCGGAGGTTTAGGATACATCGGTTTAT
This sequence comes from Neostapfia colusana, assembly GCA_030760725.1. NCBI lineage: Eukaryota > Viridiplantae > Streptophyta > Magnoliopsida > Poales > Poaceae > Neostapfia > Neostapfia colusana. The sequence goes on along the minus strand of JASWHV010000009.1, from coordinate 30,677,275 downwards.
CAGGGCCCATATATCCGATATGCCTTCGGTACGTTCAATACTTGTTCAGCAGGGCCGCACACGGATCGGTCCTCAATCGACACGGGCAGGGCTGCGCACACAAGACTCCCTATTGCTGCGCCCTAGCCCATGCCTAGGCTCATTTACATTACTAAAGTGATCTGACGATACTCAACCCTACCCATGTGTCCCAAGCCTATCTCGCGAGTAGATTCCAACTACTCGACTTGTACCGAAGCCCTATGAATTAGTAAGTATAGCCTGTCTACTCGAGGTCTTAGACACTACCCTCCCTCTTTTAGGAACCTTTGGTTATGCAAGTGGGGTTTCATTCATCCTATACCTAATGCACATACATACTTCATATGACACATGTAAACAAAGTAAAAACTTATAAAAAGGTTAATGCAAACCGGGGCTTGACTTGTTGCTGCTGGTCAGTAGTTAGTTCTTCGTCCGGAAGAAGGAAATCCAGCACTTCCGGGGTCTCTTCTTCAATGGCTACACGTTGAATACAATACTACATGTAAATTTAAATGCAATGTGTGAACTCAAATACATAATTGCTAATAACTCTGGCTAGCCCTCCCCTTTGGTTCTGAAATTTTTATGGTGGATTGGTAGGGTCATAACCAGAGTTGTGACCAAGTTTTATTTGAAACAAAGTTCAATTGAACCTTGTACAAATAAAAGCCGCTTTGGTCGATAATTGAGCCTCTAAGTAATTCCAGGGTTTTTCATGGCTCCCACCATTACTTTCTGGAAACTAGAATTTAGGACGGTTCTAATGGAGTTGGTTTCATGTCATTTGAAGAATTCTACAGAAAGTTATGTCCTAATTAAGATTGGAGAAATTCTGAAATATGTTTCTGTACATTTTTCTATTTTCTCTGGGCAGTTCCTTTAATCACCCAATTAGGGTAAATAAATTAACTTGGATGAGTCTGAAAATTTTACTGGGATTCAGGGATTTTCCAATGAACCTTTCAGCCAAATTTCAGAATTTTTCATAAAGTAGTTCTCCAGATAAAATTCCCAACAGTTTAAAATTTAGGGATTTATTTCAGGAAAACTATTCACTTTCATGGGCCGAATTTGGTATTGCTGGAAAGTGCTCATAGAGCTGAATCCAACAAAATTTGGTTCACCCGATTTGGAGCTCTCTAGCCAAAGTTATAAGGATTTGAAGTTTGGAAGAATTCTAAAAATCGGGGGAAAAGTTTAAACTCTCGGGGCCCACGGGACACGTGTCGAGCGCGGAGGTGTCCGGCACACCGGGGATACCACACGTGTCGAGCGCGGAGGTGTCCGGCACACCGGAGCTCACAGAGTATTTGCACGCCAGCACAGCCGATCCCTGCCCACACCCGATCCCGATTTAAATTCTTCAGCCGCTGACACGTGGCCCAGCCGGCTTCGTCTTCCTCCCGCCGTTCTCTCGCGCCCGCGCCGCCGACCTCGCCGGAGCAGACTCGGGGCTCGCCGGCTCGCCGCTGCCGGACCTCCCATGGTCTGAAACTCGCCGGCAGGGGGTTGTCAACGTCGAGGAACACGTCGGGGGTGACAGGTCGGGCTGGGGGTGACCGGAAATAGCTCGGCGACATGCCACGGCCTCGGTTGAGGTTCGACACCGTCGACCGTGGTTTCTAAACCCGCCAACACCTCGAACAAACGGCCCTACAGCATCAGTATACCTCTAGGAAGCTCGACAAGGTGTCAAAAGGGTTCAGGGATGGCGGCAAGTCGGTTGGCACCGTGTGACCGATCGTGCCCGCCATGACCGCCCTCGATCAAGCTCGAAATTCGTCACTCCTAGACAGTTTCACGCTACGGATGCAGAAAAGAACTTGATCGCCGGCTAGTCCAGCGTCTATGTGCAAGATTTGATGACCTCCGAATAATCATAGAGCGAGAGTTTAAAGAAACCGTACCGGAAGCTCGGTTTACGGTCGCCGGAGCAAAAACTGGAAATTCTCTGCGAATTCTTCACGGTTGGCTTCCAAACATGGAGGAGAGCAGCACGGTGGTCGCGCGCTCCTGTTGCCTCTCTCGCTGGACCGTGAAAACACCTGTGGAACGCTGCCCACGGGCACCTGACTCTCGGCTGAGGCTAGGTCGCCGCGGTGGCGATCGTCATTGGGCAAAGGAGGTCGGAGCTCGAGGTTTCTGGCGTTGGAGAGGTGGAGTGCGAGCTCAGGTGGCTGTCTAGCAGCTCAGGGACGAAGGAGGAGATGGTTTTGCTGGTTTTCCCGACTGAGCAGAGAGCTGCGGCGAGAAACAATGCCGCTGCTCGGGTTTGCCCGCGAGAAGATAAAGCCAGCCGACTCCTGCTCGGCTGAGGCGGTGCCGGTCGCGTGGGGGCGCGAGCCAGCCGCCCTGGGCGCCAACGCGTAGAGAGGGAAGCAGCTGGTGGCGCCGGTAGCTGCTCGGTGGCACAGCCGACAGCTGCTCGGCGGACTTTCCCACCGAGACTCTGACTTTGGGTGCAAGTTTCTCCTTCTTCCCTCTATGACGTGGGTCCCACCCAGGGTTTTAACCTCTGAAATTTACTCCTAATCACTGTTGTAAACAGTGAGCCCCGTAATACCTATGGTGATTCAAATTATTCACGCCTGAGCCATTTGAATTGAATAGAATTCAAATTGGGTTCGGTTTGAGTAAATTTCAGCACAAGTTCAGTTTTGAATTCAAATAAAGTTTTAATTCATCCCACTTAGCTCATGTCGAGATCAACTCCAAATGGAGTAAAAATTGGTGTGTGAGTTCACAAAAATGTGCTGAATAAGAATATGCCTCCCACTTTTAAATTCATGGGACAAAAACAGTTTGAATTTGAATGTGGTTTCAAACTGCCCTCTTTCTATCTATACCCAAAATGACCTCAAAAAGGTTTTGAATTTGGGTGAAACTTGGCATGGACATCCTTAGCAATGCGTAGGAGTTTTCATAAGTCCATCCCACCTATATCACATGTGGGAAATACCACTTTTGCAATATGTGAGTTTGTTCTCTAATGAGCATGTTGATGGTGGTTACATGCTCTTCATTTGTGTTCATCATCTTTCCTCAAATGAGGTGTGTGGTGTGGTGATGAACACTTCAAATGTGTGCCAACACTGAGGCCCTTACATCCATGTGACGGCATGGCCAGCCGGTAAGGAGGCGGTGTAGTTCGCCCACCAGGTACCGGCTTCTCCTTGAAGCTTTTGCGCTGCATACAGCGCCTTCTGATGTTCGGTGCATCGTAGCAGCCCGAACTTTGCCTCCAGAGTGCGGATAAAGCTGTCCGCCTCCAAAGGTTCTTCGGCCTCCGTGAAGACCGGTGGATGGGTCGCCATGAATTCTGAATACGAGCTTTGTTGGGGCTGGCGTTGCCCATTGTCTTGGCGTCCTCCCTGATAGGACGCATTCTGCTGCACTAGCATCCGCAGCAGCTCGGTTTGCTCGTCGCGCGAGCCGAGCACTGCGGCGAGAACCTCCGCCAGGTTTCTTGGAAGTTCTGGCGGTGGAGGAGGTAGTTGTTGCTGCGTCGTGGTTTGCTCCGGAGGTGGAGACTCATCCCCACGAACTTGACTCGGACCTCCCTCCTCTTGCGTTGAGCGTGTCCGCACCACTCTGCATTCATACCATTCAAACGATCAGCACATGTGGGTTTATCTCATCCAGTCTATACAATAGTATTGCGAGAATGGGATAAACAATGTGCATAACAATCACACATATGGATAAAGTATAAACTTTATACAACATATACATCCCTGGACCGTGTCACACGATCGAGTTCCAAAGTATTGAACTTTATGAGTTAAAAGTTCATTTCGACCATCGGGGCCACCATGGGATGTTAATTGTGTTAGTATGCGTAATTCCTCGCTATTGTATTGGACCCAAACATGTACTAACTCGAAGTGATATGTCAAATGCATAAACCCTTTGACTCCAGCTCGCTGTTTTACAACAGCCACTGGACGTCAAACGGTGAAATTAAGTATTTTGGTTGAAATACAGAAAATTCCAGAGAGCATTTGGTCTGCCCTGTTTTTGGACAGTACCTACTTATCTGAGATTTTCATCCCTTTGGAGGGAGATTTTTTTCTGGAACTCTACAGAAAAATTGTAGAGGACTTTAAAACCTTTCCAGAATGGTATCCCACACCTCCATTGGTTCAACCAATCTTATGTTATGCCCTGTTCATGTTCAGAAAAATTTCTGCCAAAAACAGGGGAGATTATCCCTAAGCTTTTGAGATTGAACCTATACTCCCAATTGATTCTCAGTTCAATATAGGAGTTTACTAACCCTTAAATGAATTCCTATACTTCATTGTGACTCTTTTCTTTGAAAATAAACTTTTATGCAGTCGGTACTACGTTTCCTCACCAAAGGAAAATCCTAAACCGGTATTCCGGCATATACGTGTCACATGGTGGAACTAAAGACGTCACTCACAAACGGTTTCTACACGTCATGTGCTAACATGGTTAATGTACCTGCAGAAGAACACACAATAATGGTGCACGCAAAGGTTTTGGCATTTCAGGCAGTTCCATATCATAATAAAGCATACGGTCCGTATCATTGCCATACGGATCGTCCTTGAGTCAAGCCACGTCTCAAGGTACATGGTCGTGTTTTCACACCACACGACGGGGAACCCGAGTAGAGCGTGAACGGGTCATCACGGTTGGGAATTTTATCAACCCAACGGATACCACCTACTACCTCATGACCGTTGAGGCACGCCGATGGCGAGTGCTGCGTATGGCCCTTTGAACATTGAACGTTCAAGAGTTGCATACTATCGTGTTGCTTACCACACGATGGGGTATTCTCACTTTTGCCTAAAGCACGCTGGAGATCAGCGTTTTCATATGCTCTCAGAACCATAAAGAGATTCAGAGACTCATATTCACTACCGTGCCAAGCCACGGTATACCATCCCATACTATTACTCGTATGGTGAGTTACCGCAATTGATCCACCTGCGGTGGCGTACCTTACCTCTTACCTGACGTCGGAGCGTCGTTACAGAATGTATAACACATAAGTTAGCCTTTCCACCTTAGTAACTACTACTATCATAGACCTTATATGGGCTTAATGACTAATCCTCACTCGACTACTTCTAAGTTTTCAAAATAGGCTCTTTTCGAGCGTGCTATTCCCAATGCGGCTCTGATACCACGACTGTGGGGACCACCCCGTGGTTCACCCACTCCAGGATCGCATAGGGTGGTGCCGTACGATGCGGCACCCAACAGCACACACGAAAAGAATAAAGAACAACATACTAACTTTTATTTGATATAAAACAGCGGAAGTCTTTTTACAAAATATAACTATACAGCGGAAGTAATGTACAGTAGTAGCCTCGCATCCTAACTATGCAAAAGTGCAGCCGTCCATCCCGGGGACGCTACACGCTAGCAGCATGGAACCGGAGAAATCACAGCGGCGTGCAGGGCTCCGTCTCGGCCGTGTACCCTGACGGGGGCATTGCCTCATCCTCGGAACCCTCCTCATAGCTCTCACCTGCATACAGCTCAAATATTGCAACTGTGAGCACGATGGCTCAGCAAGTCTTAACCGTCAACCCTAGGCATGAAACTCTACGTGCAAGGATGTGTAAGGTAGGAAGGACTTTGCAATAAAGACACGCCTATAAGTTGATCCTTACTTTCAGTTTTATAGCAGCAGTTTAATGAGCCTTAGGCAGCTCCCACATCGAAAGTCCACATTCAAACAAGAAACGCTTTTCTCCGATGTGGCAACGCCCAAAGTGGAATATAAACTTAATTAGCTCTATAACTATGGCAATCAAGGTTTTCAAGACATTAATAGATCAATACAGCATTTACAGTTGGCTTATTTCACTTCTTACTACGTCATAGCGCAGTGAACAAGCGGGTACTCAAATAACCGTGAGAGATGGTGATTGCAATCAAGACACACCCGGATAACACGTCACATACACCCACTTTCAGAAGCATGATTCCACACCCCTTCCTACTCTGTTGTATGCGACAACCTTTCAAAGGAAACCCAAATGCCGAACCGGTCCATCCGTAACGGGTAGGAGGTCCCCGCGTGGAGCGTGACTGTGCCCACCGGCAGATTTACACCTTGCTACCCTCAACCCACTCCTATTTACGGTTGGGTAAGCCTCGGCACCCAGGTTAACCAATTACATCGGTTTCCTGGTTCCCATATGCCAGTATGCATCCGGTACTGTTCGATACTTGTCCAGCAGGGCCGCACACGGATGGTCCTCAACCGACCTCAACAGGGCTACGCACGTGAGACTTCTGCTCACTGCATCTTATCCCCCCTGCTGGGTCTCATTTTCATATCTTAAGCCATTTGCTACCTCTTTCCATCCCGTGTAATAAGTACTATCTCGCGAGTAGCTTCCAACGACTCGACTTCTACCGAGATCCTAAACATTAGCATGGCATTCTCTACTCGTCGAGTCTGTAAACTATCCAACCCACCATAGGAGTCAAGAGGCTATGCAATTGGGGTTTCAATCACCATAACTCTAATGCATACATTTCAACCTAGACATAAGTGATACAAATGAAAAACTATATAAAAGGTACTTAAGTGCAAACCGGGGCTTGCCTGTTTGCGAGTTAAAGGGAAATTCAGCTTCTGGTGGGAGGACGTCCAAAGGCTCCGGTGCGTCCTCAACTTCGGTCACTAAATGAAATGTAGCAAAATAGATGTATAAGTATTAAGGCTTTATAAGAATTGAATTACTATTCATAGCTATTGCTATTTAGGATCCTTAATTGGCTTTGGGATTTTTACAGTGGATACTAGACCCTCTAAGGATGATTTGAGCCAAATTTGGAGACATGTCATTGCATAATGTAGTCTTTAAAATTCCTACAAGTACAATGCTTATCTGAAATTTGAGCCCAAATCAGGAGCTTTGACATAGCTAGAAATGGAAGATCTGATTAGGTTAAGTCTTCATGGTTCTAACAAAATTTGTTTCACCATTTTTGGAGCTACCATCAGAGAGGTATGAATTTTTGAACTTAGACAGGAGTTCTGAAAAAGCTTCTGTTTAAATTTGAATTTCCAAATAAAGGCTGAACTTGGGAAGGCAGTTTAGCCTAGCAAATGATCTCCAATGAAGCCCAAATTTTTACTGGAGATCAGTAACTATGAGAAGGATTTTCTGACCAAATTTGGAAATATTTCATAAGGAATTGCTCCTGTAATAAATCCCTAAAGGATTTACTAAAAACAATTCTACAGAAATTCCTGGGCATTTTCATAGCCTAAAATTGGTTTCTCTGTGAAGTACTCTTCATGAGGATTCCAACAAAATTGGTTTCACTCTTTTTGAAGTTTTCTACACAAAGTTATGAGCTTATAAAGATCAGCTAATTCCAGGAATTATTTCCCTAATAGAAACTTCAAATAATTGGAACTGGGCCCACTGTTTTAATTCGGACCAGTCAGATTTTTGCAACACTGGGGGCTACGGGGTTATTCCCGCGCAGCCGCACCAGATCCGGCGCCACAAGCTGATCCGGCGCCTTCCTGGTGCCACTGACAGGTGGGCCAGGCCCCCACCTTCTTCAACCTCGCGCCCGGCCGGCCTCCTCGCCGGAGAAACGATCGTGCCTCATCGGAATGGCTGCCCCATGCCTTAAACAGCTCAACCCTCGCCGCCTGTGCCTAAAACACGACGAGGAACACTTTGGTGAGCTCGGCGGCGGCGCTAACTGGCCGGGAATACCTCCCCGACGGTGGCAGTAACTCGGGCGACTCCGGCGACGTGGTGTTCGACCGGCAAGCCCGGAAACCGACCGCGGTTGGGTCCTACAGCACCACCGTGACCTGGGGAGCTCGGAACACTACCCTGATCCCTCGGAAAATGGCTGGAAACATGAGCTCACCGTGCGACCGAAGTGGTTCTTCCCCGCCGTGAGGAAAAACACGGAGAACTCTTCGGACTCTGCATGGTATTGCTTGCCGTTTGCTGGAGAAGGGTTGTCATGGCTTGGAGAACCTATGCCTACACTCTTGTGAGCCCCAACCCAATATGGCCCTGGAATTTCCCGTTTTCTTTCAACTCGGTTCCAAGGAACCGCCGGTGACAAACTTTGAATTCCGGCTAACCTAGGCTATGACCTAGCTCCAAACTGGGAGGACAGCAAGAAAGGTCGACAATGCACCTATAACACCGATTGGATGAGCGTGAACGAGCCGGGGGTGGCCGGTCGACGGTGCGGCGTCGTGGCGGCAAGCTGGAAAGTGGAACAATGAACTTAGGCTCAGTTCTCGGGACCAGCTCGAAGGAACGACAGGGGCTGTCGTCAGAGAGGAACTAGAGGGCCTTGCGCACCTTCCTACGACCTCAACCGGTCGTGACAACGTCGGTGTGGTGTCGATGATGGACAGGCGACGTGGATCAACCGAGCGGCGGCCGAGGCTACGCGAACTGAGCAGGGAAAAGGGAAAACACGTCGGTGGACGGCCGAGAGAGCAAGGGGGGTTGTGCTGGGACTGTGGCACGCACGGATGATCAAGTAGGCGGCAGAAACAGGAGGTGGCGCGGCACACCTCGGGCATGGGTCGGAGACGGGAGCTGTCGTGCCCCTGCTGTTCGACCGAATGGAGCAAAGGCGGTAGCTCCTGTGGGTGGCTGACAAATGGGCCCCACCTCCCCCTTTTGTTTAATCAAACTTTCTCTGATCTTTTCCATCCGGCAACTCAAAATTTAAGGCTAGACTTTCACCCCAAGTTAAGTTTGAATTTGCTGAATTCAGAGGGTTTGAATTCGGTGTGAAATTTGGATGTGGTTTGATCATTTGAATTTGAAAAAGAGTTTGAATTCTCCACTTTGTATTGCCTCAAAAATATAGCAAACCAGCTCCAAAGTATCTAATTTTTGGCATGGCTGCTTATTACAAGGTGGAGAACACATTTGTGAAACCCAATTTTCAAATTGAGGGAATTGGAATTTGAAACTGAATTTGAAATTCAGATTAGAGGGCTTTTCCTTTTAATCCCAAACAAATATTGAAACTCCTCCAAATGAGCTGAAATTTGGAAGGGTGAATATTTGGACTAGGAAGATCCAAGCTGTGCATTTAGATCCCCATGTTTGGAAGTTTTGGGAAGTCTAAACCCTCACTTTGAACTTACCCCATTATAATTCAAAGTTTTAATTCTCCTCATTTTTCATAAGTGCACATGAGCAGAATTTTCTTGCTACCACTTTTGGGGATTTTACACTCATATAGTGACCAAAGTTGAGGACGCACCGGAGCCGTTGGACGTCCTCCCACCAGAAGCTGACTTCTCACTTAACTCGCAACCAGGCAAGCCCCGGTTTGCACTTAAGTACCCTTTATAAAATTCTTTATTTGTATCACTTATGTCTAGGGTGAATGTTTGCATTAGAGTTAAGGTGTTTGAAACCCTACTTGCATAACCTTTTAAATCCTATGAAGGGTTGGGTAGCTTACAGAGCCGACGAGTAGACAAGGCCCCGCTAACATGCTTAGGACCTCGGTAGAAGTCGAGTAGTTGGAATCTACTCACGAGGTAAGGTTTATCACACGGTTTGGTCAGAATAGCAAATGGCTTAAGAGATTGAAAATGAGACCCAGCAGGGGGGATAGGAAGCAGTGAGCGGAGGTCTCACGTGCGTAGCCCTGTTGGTGTCGATTGAGGACCGAGTCGTGTGCGGGCCTGCTGAACAAGTATCGAACAGTACCGGATGGCATACTGACATAAGCAGGAAACCGATGTAAATGGTTAACCTGGGTGCCGAGGCTTACCCAACCATAAACAGGAGTGGGTTGAGGGTAGCAAGGTGTAAATCTGCCGGTGGGCACAGTCACGCTCCACGCAGGGACCTCCTACCCGTTACGGATGGACCGGTTCGGCATTTGGGTTGCCTTTGAAAGGTTGTTGCATACAGCAGAGTAGGAAGGGGTGTGGAATCACGCTTCTGAAAGTGGGTGTATGCAACGTGTTATCCGGGTGTGTCTTGATTGCAATCACCGTCCCTCGCGGTTATTTGAGTACCGCTTGTTCACTGTTTCATGACGTAGTAAGAAGTAAAGTAAGCCAGTTGAATTATAATATGCTGTGATGATATATTAATGTTTTGGAAACCATGTCTGCTGTAGATGTAGAGCTAATTAAGTTTACTTTCAACTTTGGGCATCACCACATCGGAGGAAAGCGTTTCTTGTTTGATTGTGGTCTTCCGATGTGAGGGTTGCCTAAGACACATGAATCTGCTGCTATAAAACTGAAAGTAAGGATCAACTTATAGCCGTGTCTTTATTGCAAAGTCCTATCCTACCTTACACATCCTTGCATGTAGAGTTCCGTGCCTAGGGTTGACGGTTAAGACTTGCTGAGCCTTCGTGCTCACGGTAGCAATATTTGAGCTGTGTGCAGGTGAGAGTTATGAGGAAGGTTCCTAGGACGAGGCGATGCCCCCGTCGGGGTACACGGCCGAGCTGGAGCTCTGCACGCCGCCGTGATACTCCCGTTCCTTGCTGCTAGCGTGTAGCGTCCCCGGGCTGGACGGCTGCACTTTTGCATAGCTAGGATGAGAGGCCGTATATGTATATTACTTCCGCTGTATGAATAGGTTTTGTAAAAAGACTTCCGCTGTTGTATAACAAATAAAAGTTTGTATGTTGTTCTTTATTCTTTTCTTGTGTGCTGTTGGGTGCCGCATCGTACGGCACCACCCTATGCGATCCTGGAGTGGGTGAACCATGGGGTGGTCCCCACAACACGAGGGTTCCTCAGTCGGTCACGCGACCTCTTCTCAGGTAGCTCATCAGGTGCGAGCAGACGCTCTCAGCTGATGAGGCACCTACCAGACTTTGCGGGCCGACCTCTAGCCTTACAGCGCACAGAGGTAAATTTCAGTTGTCAATCACGTTATTTTAAATTGCACATATATATATAATTTATTCTTATCAATCCTTTAATTTTACAGTCTGACTCACAGTCGTCAGATTCAGAGTCAGAGGTTAGGCCGCCGCTACAGGCTAGCCAGCCCTCGGAGCCGGCTACCCTACCTTCGGAGCCGGCGAGCGTGGAGCCTTCGGGCTCTAGTGGTGACCAGCCTTCCGGGTCACCGAACGTGGTGCCCGCGCAGAGACGACGGACGAGGAGAACCCACTTTGCGGCTCCTCCTCCTGTTCCTCGTGAGCGGGTCACTATTCGTCCAGTTGGAGACAGGTAAAAAATCATATACTTGGTAGATATTTCATGATGTCTACATATACTTACTGAGATAACAAATTTTATAGATCCTGGTACGACTGTTCGTTCACGGGCCAGGGACACCACAGGCAGGTTAACAGTGTCATCGGCCCTTTAGTGCGTTTGCACTATCCCAGTGTCATTGATGGTGTCCCTGCTTTTTCGTGGGACGACTACGCTCGTGTCTCGCACGTGGTGCACGACACTCTTCAGGGGGCCGTGTGGAACGATTTTATGGTAAGTTTAAATGTTCACATTGTTCAACTCATTTAAATTGTTAATGCATATTGGTTAAATGTTTGTTTCCATAAAGCTGAGGTACCAGTTAGAGGAAACGAGCGAGAGCATGATGGAGCACGCGACACTCGTGTTCCACACAAACGCTCGGAAGCTCGTGACGCAGGCGTTGTCGTACGCCCGCATACAGGCCATTAACGACTACCAGAAACGGCATCAGCAGCAGCAGGAACGGGGTCCCTTTTGAAGGGACTCCGACACAAACTTGACCGAGGATCAATACGTAGAGGTAAGTTATAATTGTTAAAAAAACTCAATAGTTACTTATGTTAACAGTTAATGATATACTAAATATGTGCAGGTTAGTATTTCCTGGTTAGAGGGTCAACCCGACGCATACCGAGCTCTCTATCGGTATTGGGCTAGCGATGACTTCAAAGCTAAGTCCATGAGGGCTCGAGGATGCAGAGGGTCCGACGGGAAGCACACCTATGGTGCCGATGGTCATTTGCGTTTGGCTAAACGCATGGTAAGTGTATTATAAGTTCGTTTATGTGTTCATAACATATTTATCCTACTAACACGCATCTACAGGAGCGAGAGACCGGCCAGGAGCCTAGCACGATCGAGGTTTGGAAGAGAGGTCACAGGGGAAGTGACCCGTCGTAGCCGGGGCAGTGCAGTCAGGTCGCGACCGATCGATTGGTAAGTTTACAGAATTATTCAATTTAATTATAACTAATATTATTATTGACACACTAACACCATTCCTATGTTTTTTAGGAAAAGTACGGGCAGGAAGCCATCAAAATACACGGTGAAGGGTACGATTGGGAAAATGCGCCAATCGACCCTCAAGCCATGTATGCATGTGGGGGCGGGAAGGCCCATGGCCGGTGAGTTGGTTTATTTGATTTAGGTTTTCCAATCTTCCTTCTTTTACTTATTATTTTTCTTTCTTTTGTAGGTTTGCTATTTTCGATGGAGTTGTCGACTCGAGGTCGGCGCGACCTGCGAGAGGCACTTCATCGATGCAGGCTTCGTCGGTTGGTCCGTCGAGTGGCCGTCTCTCGCAGAGGGACATGGAGTTCCGTGCCATGCAGGAGAGGCTGACGCGGACCCAGGAGGAGCTCGACAGGATGAGGGCCATCCAGGAGTACCAAGCTAAATACATGGCCCATATGCAGGCAGTGGTGGAGGTAAGTAATTTCAATTACTGTAGTTTACTTTCATATCATTTTAGAAATACATATGTTCTAATATTTTTCAATTATAGGCCTTAGCTCGACAGAACGGCCAACAAATCACGATTCCTGCATGGCAGCCACCACAGGTGACCCCGTCACAGGAGCCCGCAGCCCAGGTGCCTCTGGTACAGGTAATAAACTCTTTAATATTGTATTTTTCATCTAACATAAGAAGAGAGGGAGATGTAGAGTGTTACAGAAGAGAGAGAGGGAGTGCGAGAGAGAGTGGGAATGAGATGGAGAGATCGAGTGTTGCAATAGAGGGAGAGAGAGAGTGCGAGAGAGAGTGTGAGTGAGAATAACATAAAGAGGGGATGAATAGTACAGAGAGAGGAAGAGAGTGAGAAAAAAGAGAAAGGCATTGATATCTGAATCCAAACCGTCGTAACTACTCATGTGTTTTGTAGGGTTCGGCAACGGAGGCCTCTACTCCATCGCCACAGCTACCGGTTCCAAGAGAAACGTGTGGAGATGATATCTTCGGCTCCGGAGGTAGTCGAGAGGGTAGTGTGTAGCCCGTTTGTAATTTGTGTTGTGTGTGATGCATATGAACTATTTTATAACTGTTTACTCATAACTGTTTGTTCTGCGAGCTGGCCATCGTGCCAGGTTAGTGTGTTTCAGTTTTTTAAAAAAATTACAAATATAACTTACGACGGCTACTGCCCAGAACCATCGTAAGTTAGCCTCTGTTACTTACGACGGTCACCAGAACCGTCGTAAGTAACGTGCCTTGGGCCACCACGTGGCCTGGGCCGTTACTTATGACGGATGCGTGACGCCGTTGTAAGTTATGTTATTTACGACAATAGCCGTCGTAAGTTATGTTATTTATGATTGGGTAATTACCTAGGCTGTACACCGTCGTAAGTAAAGAAATACCATCGTAAGTAGCTAACTTACGACGGTTTATGACTTAATTATGACGGCTGAGGCCGTCGTAACTTTGTCGAATCCCTGTAGTGCAATAGCGAGGAATTACGCATGCTAACACACTTAACATCCCGTAGCGACCCATGATGGTCGAAATGGACTTTTAATCCCTAAAGTTCATTACTTTGGAACCTGATCTTGTGACATGGTCCAGGGACGTATATGTTGTATAAAGTTTATATTTATCCGTATGTGTGATTGTATGCGCATTATTTATTCCATTCTCGCAACACTATTGTATAGACTGGATGAGCTAAACCAACATGTGCTGATCATTTGAATGGCATGAATGCAGAATGGTGCGTACACGGTCCATGCAAGAGGAGGGAGGTCCGAGTCAGATTCGTGGTGATTAGTCTCCACCTCCGGAGCAAACCACGACGCAGCAGCAACCACCTCCTCCACCGCCAGAACTTCCAAGGAATCTTGCGGAGGTTCTCGCTGCAGTGCTCGCCTCGCGCGACGAGCAAACCGAGTTGCTGCGGATACTAGTCCAGCAGAATGCTTCCCGTCTAGGAGGACGCCAAGACAATGGGCAACGCCGGCCCCAACAAAGTTCTTATTCAGAATCCTGGCGACCCATCCACCGGTCTTCACGGAGGCCGAAGAGCCTTTAGAGACAGACAGCTTTATCCGCACTCTGGAGGCGAAGTTCGGGCTGCTACAGTGCACAGAACACCAGAAGGCGCTGTACGCAGCGCAACAGCTTCAAGGCGAAGCCGGTACATGGTGGGCGAACTACATCACCTCATTACAGGCTGGCCATGCCGTCACATGGGCGGAGTTCTGGGAGGTCTTCCGCGCCTACCATATACCTCCCGGTGTTATGAAAAGGAAGCTCCAGGAGTTCCTGGCGCTACGACAAGGCGAGAGGAGTGCTCATGAGTACTCCAGGTTATTCAACTGGCTGGCGCAGTATGCGCCAGGATTTGTGAGAACGGAAGACGACAAGCGCAACATGTTCTTCTGGGGCCTGAATTCAAAAATGAAGGTCCATCTCGCCCAAAGTAATCGCGGCACCTTCAACGACCTCGTTACTGCCTCGATTTAGAAGAAAATGCTCAGCACGAGCGCGGTTCTAATAAGAGGAAACACAGCACGCTGACGAGCAGCAGTGGTGGGACGCCACAAAAATACCGTGTGGTGTATCGCTCACCAACCGGTCAGAGATGGCAGCCACCGGCGCGACCGCCTCAGTTTCACAGTCGGCAATATAATGTGCCAGGCGTCCGACCGATGTATCTACCACAGCAACAGCAGCAGCAAAGGATGGTCCTGCGTGCGCCTCAGTTTCAACAGCGTCCACCGGGATTCCGTCCTCAAGTCGGAGGGACCCCGACACCTTACACGTGCTTCACATGTGGCCGTGTCGGGCATATTTCGAGGGACTGCCCCGAGCCGCGACAGGGCAGGGGTGGAGCGCCGTATCAGGGTGCTAATCAGCCCTAGAAACCAGCACCAAAACCCGGCAACGTCCGCCACATAGCTATCGAAGACGTGCTGGAAGGCGAACCCGTCCTCGCGGGTACGTTTTCTTACTTAGATCGTCCCGTAGTCATACTTTTTGACTCCGGTGCCACCCATAATTTCATAAGTCAGTCTTATGTTATTAAATATCAATTGCCTATCATTCCCACAAATAATTCATACTTCATATGTCCTCCGGGTGGGAAAATAACAGCTGATAGAATGGTCTATAGCGCACCATTATAGTTGGGTGGAATTCTATATCCGACTTCTCTAATTATGTTAGAGAGTCAAAAACTTGATGTCATTTTAGGAATGTCATGGCTACATCGCCATGGTGCTGTTCTTGACATCATTCCACGTGCGGTTCGTTTAAACTCTCCACTTCATGAACCATATGTTCTTATTCTTGACCGTTCGGTTCAAGAAGCTCCAGCCACCTATAACACGGAGGCCACAAAACTTGAGGGCATTCGTGTGGTCCGTGAATACCGGGATGTCTTTCTGGATGATCTCCCGGGCATGCCACCCGAAAGGGATGTCGAGTTCAAGATCAAACTTGTACCCGGGACAACACCGATATCACGGAGACCGTACAAGATTGCTCCGAATGAGCTGGCTGAACTGAAGGAGCAGCTCAATTACTTAATGAAGAATGGTTTCATTCGACCGAGTTCATCTCCATGGGGATGCTCGCCACTGTTTGTGAAGAAGAAGGATGAAACCTTGAGTTTGTGTGTGGACTATCGACCTCTCAACGCCGTCACCATCAAGAATAAATATCCACTGCCCCGCTTCAATATTCTCTTCGATCAACTTGTGGGTGCGAGTGTATTTTCAAAGATGGATCTTCGCTCCGGATATCACCAAATCAAGATCCGAGCGGAGGATATTCCGAAGACGCCCTTCTCGACGAGATATGGGTTGTATGAATACCTCGTCATGTCCTTTGGTCTCACCAACGCCCCGGCACACTTCATGTATCTCATGAACTCAGTGTTCATGACGGAGTTGGACAGGTTCGTGGTGGTGTTCATGGATGACTTCTTGGTTTACTCCAAGTATGAAGAAGAACATGCCGAACACCTACATATCGTGCTTCAACGATTGCGAGACCATAAGCTTTATGCCAAGTTCAGCAAGTGCGAGTTTTCGATCAACCAAGTGCCATTTCTTGGTCATATTTTTTCGGCAGAAGGCATTGCAGTTGATCCAAGCAAGATTGAGCAATTGCTGAAATGGAAGTCCCCCACATCAGTCCACGAAGTCCGGAGTTTCGTCGGGTTAGCAGGATATTATCAGAGGTCCATACCGAACTTCTCCAAGCTTGCTAAGCCGATGAATGAACTGTGGAAGAAGGGGATCAAATACGTTTGGAACTCAGCATGCGAAGGAGCTTTCCAAGCATTAGTGAAGCATCTTACAATAGCCCCTGTGTTAGCTCAACCGGATACAACCAAGCCCTTCGACGTATATTGTGATGCGTCTGGCATCGGGCTTGGCTGTGTATTGATGCAAGGAGGAAGAGTGGTCGCCTATGGCTCACGTCAACTTCATAACCACGAGCAGCACTATCTGACTCATGATCTTGAGCTCGCTGCTGTGGTGTTGGCCTTGAAAATGTGGAGGCACTATTTGCTTGGTAACTTAGTGCACCTCTACATCGACCACAAAAGTCTGAAATATATACACACAAAAGGAGTTGAATATGCGGCAACAGAGATGGCTAGAGCTGATCAAGGATTGTGAGATCGAGATTCACTATCATCCCGAAAAGGCAAACGTGGTTGCTGATGCCTTAAGCCGCAAATCTCATGTCAACAATTTGTCCATCACCCCACCTGAAGAGGAGGAGCCGAGTTTGTACTTGGTTCCATATGGGGCATTGTATAATCTTGCTCTCGTATGTGGCGGACCGGGATCCGCTCATCCAGGATCGCAGAGGGTGGTGCCGCGCGATGCGACACCCGACAGCACACGTCATAAGAACACATTATATTACATGGGAAAACAAACTGAATGTACAAAGTAGTACACTTCTCAGTTACAAACTAGGGTCTTTATTACACAGCGGAAGTTTCTTTTGTACAACTCACGCCCACCTATCTAGCAAAAGTCGGTTGCCCAGCCCTAGGTCAACCCACACTAGCTGCACATCTCAGCTCAGCGCGGCGTGTACGGCTCCCACTCAGCCGTGGTCCCCGACGGAGGGTAACCCTCGCCGGTGGACTCGTACTCCGAGTCCGTGCGTGGCTCCTCACCTGAAAAACACTTAAGCAGCAACAGTGAGCACGATGGCTCAACAAGGCTTAACCGACTCACCTAAGCATGAAACTCTACATGAAGGGTACAATGACAAAGGATAGCAATGTTGCAGCAAATGGACACGCCTACAATTTCATCCTTAGTTCATCTTTTAGCAATAAGTTAACAGTTCGGGAATCTGAAATTTAGTAAGCAGTATTCGGTGGCACACATGTAGCAATACAATTATATCAATCAGCAATATTGAATCATCATATTTCATACATTAGTCTACGTCACGACTCAGTGACCAAGTGGTACTCTTCACCGCGAGGGACGGCGAATCGACTCGATATACACCTGCAGGGAAACCCAAAGAGCACGTCACGTACGCCCACCCATGGAGCTGCACAACACGCTCACTCGATGTTGTACGGGACAACCTTTCACCCAACAGCCCAAACGTTGAACCTGTCGCACCGAAACGAGCAGGAGGTTCCCCACACGGAGCATCTCTCTATGCCCGTTGGCAGATTTCCACCTTGCTGCCCTCAGCCTACACCTATAAATCAGTGCGTTATGCCTCGACGCCCGGAGGTTTAGGCCACAACGGTTTATCGGGGCCCATATATCCGATATGCCTTCGGTACGTTCAAACTTGATCAGCGTGGGCCGCACACGGATCGGTCCTCAATCGACACGGACAGGGCCCCACACACAAGACTCTCTCTTGCTGCGCCCTTACCCCTGCCAAGTCTCATTTTCATTACTAAAGTGATCTCACATCACTCCACCGAACCCGTGTGTCCCAAGCCTATCTCGCGAGTAGATTCCAACTACTCGACATGTACCGAAGTCCTATGAAACATTTAAGCATGGCCTGTATACTCGAGGTCTTAGACACTACCCTCACTCTTAGGGAAAAATTCTGGTTATGCAAGTGGGGTTCCATCCATCCTATACCTAATGCACAATCCTACTTCATATGACACATGTAAACAAAGTAAAACTGATAAAAGGTTAATGCAAACCGGGGCTTGCCTTGTTGCTGCTGGTCAGTAGTTAGCTCTTCTTCCGGAAGGAGGAAGTCCAGCACTTCCGGAGTCTCTTCTTCAGTGACTACACGTTTATGAAATACTACATGTTAATTTAAATGCAATGTGTGAGCTTGAATACATAATTGCTAATAACTCTAGCTAGCCCTTCCCTTTGGTTCTGAAATTTTTATGGTGGATTGGTAGGGTCCTAACCAGAGTTGTGCCCAAGTTTTATTGGAAACAAAGTTCAATTGAACCTTGTACAAATAAAAGCCTATTTGGTCAATATTTGAGCTTCTGAATAATTCCAGGGGTTTTCATGGCTCCAACCATTACTTTATGGAAACTAGAATTTAGGATGGTTCTAATGGAGTTGGTTTCATGTCATTTGAAGAATTCTACAGAAAGTTATGCCCTAATTAAGATTGGAGAAAATCTGAAGAATGTTTCTGTACATTTTTCTATTTTCTCAGGGCAGTTCTCTTAATCACCCCATTAGGGTAACTAAATGAACTTGGATGAGTCTGAAAATTTTACTGGGATTCAGGGATTTCCCAATGAACCTCTCAGCCAAATTTCAGAATTTTTGATAAAGTAGTTCTCCAGATAAAATTCCCAACAGTTTAAATTTAGGGATTTAATTCTGGAAAACTATTCACTTTCATGAGCTGAATTTGGTATTGCTAGAAAGAACTCAGAATTCTGAGTTCAGCAAAATTTTGTTCATCGAATTTGGAGTTTCCTAGCAAGAGTTCTATGCATTTGAAGTTTGAACTAAAACTGGAAATTCCAAAAATGTTTAAATCCTGCGGGTGGGTCCACCGCACACGTGTCGACCGCTGGAGCCGAGCCACACGGGGCCACAGACTCCTTCCCGCGCGGCCGCACTGGATCCTGGACCACAGAGAATCCCGCATGCTACTTCCAGCCGCTGACACGTGGAGCCTCCCCCCTTCGTCTTCCTCCGGCCACCCGCGCAACCACGCCGCCGAGCTCGCCGGAGCTCTCGCCGGAGAGGGGTTCCGGCCTTCGGAGCTTGCTGATTCTCGCCGCCTGTGCCTATCCCAGCCTGGGGAACATGGTGATGCCCTCCCCAGAGCTTGGCAGCAACCGGAACAGTGCTCCCGTCGGCAACAGCGGCCGGGAGCTCACCGGCGACGTCCAACTTGGCATCCCCTGCACCTTTTTCGATGCGGTTTGCTCGGGGAGCTCCGCTGACACCTGCTCGTCACGGACATGGACACCGATCCCCGTGAAAACGGCGGCAACTACGACCTAAATCGGTGACCTAGGCCGGATATCGGCTGTGCTCAGAAAACATCGAAGAACCGTAACTCTAGCCCATAGTTCTTGCTGGTTTTCGATCCTAGGTGGTCGTGGCAGTGTATAGAGCGTGTGCGCGACTCGGTTTGTCCGGTGATGAGCTAACCCCGACGAATTTCGGGATTTGGTGGGGGCTCGGTCTTAGGACCTGTGGCGGACCGGAATCCGCTCATCCAGGATCGCAGAGGGTGGTGACGCGCGATGCGACACCCGATAGCACACGTCATAAGAACACATTATATTACATGGGAAAAACAAACTGCATGTACAAAATAGTACACTCCTCAGTTACAGACTAGGGTCTTTTGTTACACAGCGGAAGTTTCTTTTGTACAACTCACGCCCGCCTATCTAGCAAAAGTCGGTTGCCCAGCCCTAGGGCAACCCACACTAGCTGCACGTCTCAGCTCAGCGCGGCGTGTACGGCTCCCACTCAGCCGTGGTCCCCGATGGAGGGTAACCCTCGCCGGTGGACTCGTACTCCGAGTCCGTGGGTGGCTCCTCACCTGAAAAGAACACTTAAGCAGCAACTGTGAGCATGAAGGCTCAGCAAGGCTTAACCGACTCACCTAAGCATGAAACTCTACATGAGGTATACCATGTAATAGGGTAGCAATGTTGCAGCAAATGGACACGCCTACAAGTTCATCCTTAGTTCATCTTTTAGCAACAAGTTAACAGTTCAGGAAGCTGAAATTTAGTAAGCCATGTTTGGTGGCACACATGTAGCAATACAATTATATCATGACAGCAATATTGAATCAAAACATTTCATTCATTAGTCTACGTTACGACGCAGTGAACAAGCGGTACTCATCACCGCGAGGGACGGCGAATCGACTCGATATACACCTGCAGGGAAACCCAAAGAGCACGTCACGTACGCCCACCCGTGGAGCTGCACAGCACGCTCGCTCGATGTCGTACGGGACAACCTTTCACCCAACAGCCCAAACGTCGAACCGGTCGCACCGAAACGAGCAGGAGGTTCCCCACACGGAGCATCTCTCTATGCCTGTTGGCAGATTTCCACCTTGCTGCCCTCAGCCTACACCTATAAATCGGTGCGTTATGCCTCGACGCCCGGAAGTTTAGGCTACATCGGTTTATCGGGGCCCATATATCCGATATGCCTTCGGTACATTCAATACTTGTTCAGCAGGGTCGCACACGGATCGGTCCTCAATCGACACGGGCAGGGCCGCGCACACAAGACTTCTCCTTGCTACGCCCTAGCCCCTGCCTAGTCTCATTTTCATTACTAAAGTGATCTCACATCACTCAACCGAACCCGTGTGTCCCAAGCCTATCTCGCGAGTAGATTCCAACTACTCGACTTGTACCGAAGTCCTACAAATCATTAAGCATAGCCTGTCTACTCGAGGTCTTAGACACTACCCTCACTCTTAGGGGAAATTCTGGTTATGCAAGTGGGGTTCCATCCATCCTATACCTAATGTACATACATACTTCATATGACACATGTAAACAAAGTAAAAACTTATAAAAAGGTTAATGCAAACCGGGGCTTGCCTTGTTGCTGCTGGTCAGTAGTTAGCTCTTCTTCTGGAAGGAGGAAGTCCAGCACTTCCGGAGTCTCTTCTTCAGTGACTTCACGTTTATGAAATACTACATGTTAATTTAAATGCAATGTGTGAACGTGAATACACAATTGCTAATAACTCTAGCTAGCCCTTCCCTTTGGTTCTGAAATTTTTATTGTGGCTTGGTAGGGTCCTAACCAGAGTCTTGACCAAGTTTTATTTGAAAAAAAGTTCATTTGAACCTTGTACAAATAAAAGCCCATTTGGTCAATATTTGAGCCTCTTAATAATTCCAGGGGTTTTCATGGCTCCAACCATTACTTTCTGGAAACTAGACTTTAAGATGGTTCTAATGGAGTTGGTTTCATGTCATTTGAAGAATTATACAGAAAGTTATGCCCTAATTAAGCTTTGAGAAAATCTGAAAAATGTTTCTGTACATTTTTCTATTTTCTCAGGGCAGTTCCCTTAATCACCCCATTAGGGTAACTAAATGAACTTGGATGAGTCTGAAAAATTTACTGGGATTTAGGAATTTTCCAATGAACCTCTCAGCCAAATTTCAGAATTTTTCATAAAGTTGTTCTCCAGATAAAATTCCCAACGGTTTAAACTTTAGGGATTTAATTATGGAAAACTATTCACTTTCGTGAGCTGAATTTGGTATTGTTGGAAAGTGCTCGGAGAGCTAAATCCAACAAAATTTGGTTCACTCGATTTGGAGCTTTCTAGCCAAAGTTATGAGGATTTGAAGTTTGGAAGAATTCTGAAAATCGTAGGAAAAGTTTAAACTCTCGGGGCCCACGGGGACACGTGTCGAGCTCGGAGGTGTCCGGCACACCGGGGATATCACACGTGTCAAGCGCGGAGGTGTCCGGCACACCGGAGCTCACAGGGTATTTGCACGCCAGCACAGCCGATCCCCGGCCACACCCGATCCCGATTTAAATTCTTCAGCCGCTGACACGTTTGCCAGCCACCTTCGTCTTCCTCCCGCCGTTCTCTCGCGCCCGCGCCGCCGACCTCGCCGGAGCAGACTCGGGGCTCGCCGGCTCACCGCTGCCGGACCTCCCATGGTCTGAAAATCGCCGCCAGGGGGTTGTCGACGTCGAGGAACACGTCGGTGGTGACAGGTCGGGCTGGGGGTGACCGGAAATAGCTCGGCGACGTGCCGCGGCCTCGGTTGAAGTTCGACACCGTGGACCGTGGTTTCTAAACCCGCCAACACCTCGAACAAATGGCCCTACAGCATCAGTGTACCTCTAGGAAGCTCGACAAGGTATCAAAAGGGTTCAGGGATGGCGGCAAGTCGGTTGGCACCGTGTGACCGACCGTGCCCGCCATGACCGCCCTCGATCGAGCTCGAAATTCGTCACTCCTAGAAAGTTTCACGCTACGGATGCAGAAAAGAACTTGATCGCCGGCTAGTCCAGCGTCTATGTGCAAGATTTGATGACCTCCGAAAGATCATAGAGCGAGAATTTAAAGAAACCGTACCGGAAGCTCGGTTTACGGTTGCCGGAGCAAAAACTGGAAATTCTCTGCGGATTCTTCACGGTTGGCTTCCAAACTTGGAGGAGAGCAGCACGGTGGTCGCGCGCTCCTGTTGCCTCTCTTGCTGGACCGTGAACACGCCTGTGGAACGCTGCCCACGGGCGCCTGACTCTCAGCTGAGGCTAGGTCGCCGCGGTGGCGATCGTCTTCGGGCAAAGGAGGTCGGAGCTCGGGGTTTCTGGCATTGGGGAGGTGGAGTGCGACCTCAGGTGGTTGTCTAGCAGCTCAGGGACGAAGGAGGAGATGGTTTTGCTGGTTTTCTCGATTGAGCAGAGAGCTGTGGGGAGAAACAATGCCGCTGCTCGGGTTTGCCCGCGAGAAGATAAAGCCGACCGACTCCTGCTCGGCTCAGGCGGTACCGGTCACGTGGGGGCGCGAGCCAGCCGCCCTGGGCGCCAGCACGCGGAGAGGGAAGCAGCTGGTGGCGCCGGTAGCTGCTCGGTGGTACAGCCGACAGCTGCTCGGTGGAATTTCCCACCGAGATTTCTGACTTTGGGTGCACGTTTCTCCTTCTCCCCTCTATGACATGTGGGTCCCGCCCAGGGTTTTAACCTCTGAAATTTACTCCTTATCACTGTTGTAAACAGTGAGCCCCATAATACCCCTGGTGATTCAAATTATTCACCCCTGAGCCATTTGAATTGGATAGAATTCAAATTGGGTTCGGTTTGAGTGAATTTCAGCACAAGTTCAGTTTTGAATTCAAATAAAGTTTGAATTCGTCCCACTTAGCTCATGTCAAGATCAACTCCAAATGGAGTGAAAATTGATTTGTTTACTCAGAAAAATGTGCTGAGTGTAGATATGAAACTAATTTTTGAATTTGGGTGATGAAAGTTGCTGCAATTTGAATTTACATTCAAATTGGCCTCTTTTTGAAATAACCCAAAAGTGCCTCAAAAAGTGTTGAATTTGCATGAAATTTGGACTGACCTTCCCAAGACTTTTTAAATTCTAAGGGTGAGCTCAACCTCTCATATTCATGTGTAGAAAACCCTACTTTGTTAAAGTGAAGGCTTTCCC
This sequence comes from Neostapfia colusana, assembly GCA_030760725.1. Lineage (NCBI taxonomy): Eukaryota > Viridiplantae > Streptophyta > Magnoliopsida > Poales > Poaceae > Neostapfia > Neostapfia colusana. The sequence continues at coordinate 30,653,409 of JASWHV010000009.1, read as the reverse complement.
CTCTAATCACTCTTTTGATGGAGGTTACTTGCTCTTCACAATATTTCCTAAGGTCTCCACAATAAAAACTGTGGTGTTGTGAGGTCAAGAAAAGTTTTTGCAAGTCCCTTTTCTTGGGCTTTTACATCCCTCCCCTCTTAAAAGAATCTCGTCCCGAGATTATAAAAGAAGAGATAGCGATGTAATGGGGACTTACCCGTGTTGAGAAGCCATGAACTCCGGGTACTTTGAGCGAAGGAACTCCTCGCTCTCCCACGTCGCTTCTTCGGCGGTGTGGTTGCTCCAGAGTATTTTGTAGAACCACAACGTTCTGCTACGCGTGGTTCGGGCTTTCTCATCAAGAATTTCCACCGGATACTCATCATATGTTAAATCCGGTTTCAGCTCGCTGATGTTATCGGTAGGAACAGCAGCTGTATGCTTCAAACATTTTCGCAGTTGCGAAACATGGAAAACATCATGGACACCAGCCAGGGATGCCGGTAGCTCCAATCTATACGCTGCTGGTCCACATTTCTCTGTGATAGCGTAGGGTCCAATAAAACGGGAAGCGAGCTTCCCCTTCACAACGAACCGGTGCACGCCCTTCATCGGAGACACGCGGAGGTACACGTGTTCACCAACGTCAAAGTGCAACGGTCTACGCCTCTTATCAGCGTAGCTCTTCTGTCGGGATTGAGCGGCCTTCAAGTTAGCCTGAATTGCCCGAACGCGCTCTTCGGCGTCGTTCACCACATCAACCACGAAGGTGACCCTTTCACCGGATTTGCACCAATTTAATGGGGTGCGGCATTTACGACCGTAGAGAGCTTCGTAGGGTGCCATCTTGATACTCGCCTGATAGCCGTTGTTGTACGACAATTCCGCCAATGGTAGGTGATCATCCCAGTTCCTACCATGGTGGATGGCACTTGCTCTCAACATGTCTTCCAGAACTTGATTCACCCTCTCTGTCTGGCCATCTGTTTGAGGGTGATAGGCGGAGCTCCTGATCAACTTGGTACCCAGTGCAGCGTGTAGCTGCTCCCAAAAGCGAGATACAAATAATGCACCTCGATCTGAGACGATGGTCTTGGGTACCCCGTATAGGCATAGAATCTTCGCTATGTATAGCTCCGCATGTTTGCCGGCATTGTAACGTGTATTCACTGGAATGAAGTGAGCCGTCTTGGTTAACCGATCAACAATTACCCATATGGAATCATGCTTGTTGGCTGTTAGGGGTAATCCCACAATGAAATCCATGCTCACATCTTTCCATTTCCATGCCGGGATCTTCAGGGGTTGCAACAGCCCTGATTTCTTCATGTGATCAGCTTTCACTCGTCTACACGTATCGCACTCGGATACGTACTTAGCTACCTCCCGCTTCATCCGTGTCCACCAAAATTTCTTTTTCAAATCTTGGTACATTTTGTTGCTGCCCGGATGAATGGAGTATTTAGACAAGTGAGCTTCATCGAGGATCTTTTTCCTCAACTCCATATCTCGGGGTACGACTATGCGGTCATTAAACCATAGCGTCCCCTCATCATCCTTCCAGAAACACTTGATCTCTCCATTGTCTATCTGTCTCCGGAGATGTGCCATGCCTTTATCCGTCTTCTGAGCTGCAATGATGTCCTCCCTAATAGTAGAGATGAGGGCAAGGTTGTACAGCGATCCATAAGGAACCAAGTATAAACTTGGCTCTTCCTCCTCCACCGGTGTAATGGTGAGATGATGGACATGTGATTTCCGACTCAGCGCGTCGGCAACCACATTCGCCTTGCCGGGGTGGTAGTGAATCTCAATTTCATAGTCCTTGATTAATTCTAACCACCTCCTTTGCCTCATATTCAGCTCCTTCTGGGTGAAAATGTATTTCAAGCTCTTGTGGTCGGTGTAGAGATGCACCAAGTTCCCCAGGAGATAGTGCCTCCACATTTTCAGCGCCAAAACCACTGCAGCAAGCTCAAGGTCATGAGTGGGATAATGCTGCTCATGGTTCCGAAGTTGGCGTGAGCCATATGCGACCACACGTCCTTCCTGCATCAACACGCAGCCAAGCCCAATACCGGACGCGTCACAATACACGTCGAAGGGCTTTGTTGTATCCGGCTGAGCTAAGACCGGGGCTGTGGTGAGATGCTTCACCAATGCTCGGAACGCTCCTTCACACGCCGTGTTCCAAACATATTTCGTCCCTTTCTTCAGCAACTCTGTCATCGGCATAGCGAGCTTGGAGAAACTTGGAATGAATCTCCGGTAGTATCCCGCCAACTCGAGGAAGCTTCTGACTTCATGAACTGAAGTGGGAGCTTTCCATTTCAGCACTTGCTCTATTTTGCTTGGGTCAACCGCAATGCCTTCAGCTGAGATGATATGTCCCAAGAATGGCACTTGGCTGATCCAAAACTCGCACTTGCTGAACTTGGCGTGGAGCTTGTGGTCTCGCAATCGTTGAAGAACGATTCGCAAGTGTTCGGCATGTTCAGCTTCTGTCTTGGAGTAAACCAAGATATCGTCGATGAACACTACCACGAACTTGTCCAGCTCCGGCATGAACACCGAGTTCATGAGATACATGAAATGGGTTGGAGCATTTGTGAGACCAAATGACATGACGAGATATTCATATAGTCCATATCTCATCGAGAATGCCGTCTTCGGAATATCCTCCGCCCGGATTTTTATCTGGTGATATCCAGAGCGAAGGTCCATCTTGGAGAACACACTTGCACCCACAAGTTGATCAAACAATATGTCGATGCGGGGCAGTGGGTACTTATTCTTGATGGTGACGGCGTTGAGCGGCCGGTAATCCACACACAGCCTCAGGGTTTCATCCTTCTTCTTTACAAACAGCGCCGAGCATCCCCAAGGCGAGGAACTCGGCCTAATGAAACCCTTGCTCAACAGATCATTGAGCTGTTCTTTCAGTTCCGCCAGCTCATTTGGAGCCATCTTGTATGGTCTCCGTGATATGGGCATAGTCCCGGGTGCGAGCTCGATCTTGAACTCGACATCCCGCTCAGGTGGCATGCCCGGTAGATCATCCGGGAACACGTCGGGATACTCCTGGACTACCGGGATGTCTTCTAACTTGAGAGCCTCAGCACTATTGATCGCTGAAACCTCTCTGACTGGATTATCTAATAGGAGGGACTGCGGACGGTGTAATGGGGAGTTGAGGTGAACCGTCCGTGATAGTGTTTCCAGGACAGCTCCATGGTAGCTTAGCCATGACATTCCCAAGATTGCATCAATCTTCTGCCCGCCTAGGATAATCATAGTGGTGGGATATATCTTCCCACCTAAGCACAGTGGTGCTTTTGGAACCATCATCGTTGCTGAAATCTTTCCTCCCGGTGAGCAGATCATATACGAACACTCGGTTGGAAAGGCTTCCAGCTGATGCTTAACCACGTACGATGCACTTATAAAGTTGTGGGTTGCACCAGAATCAAAAAGTATGACGATGGCTTGATGGTTGAGAGTAAACGTACCCGCCAGCACGTTGTCTCCCTCTGGGGCGTCCTCATTGTCGAGGTTGCGGACGCCTCCAGTCCGCTGACCAACCTTCTTCACCGGAGGTCGTCCTCGAGCACCGCCCTGGAGCTGGGCTTGCCCGCTGCTCTGCTGCCCCTGGGGACAGTCCATCGCGAAGTGGCCCGCCTGGCCACACGTGAAGCAGGTGAAACGGGGCGGTCCCCCGCTGATCGGTGGACGGAATCCCGGGGTGCGTTGTGGCGGTGAAAACGCCCGGGGTACCATCTGCTGCTGCTGTTGCTGTTGCTGTCTTGGTGGTGGCATCGGCGGACGGAACGGAGGTGCCTGAAAGGGACGTCCCCCGAACCGTTGCGGTCGCGCCGGTGGTTGCCACTGCTGCCCGGATGGTGTCCGATACACCATACGGTACTTCTGGGGAGCGCCACTCCCACCGCATGTGGAGCGCTGCGCTTCCTCTGCTCAGCTGCCAACTCCCGCTGAGCATCCTCTTGCATAATCGCGGCATTGACTAGGTCGTTGAAAGTGCCGCGATTCCACTGAACAAGGTGCGTCTTCATTTCGGGGTGTAACCCCCGATAGAAATGCTCCCTCTTCTTCTCCTCCGTGGAGATATAGTTTGACGCATATTGCGCCAGATGGTTGAAGGCACGGGAGTAGTCATGGGCACTCCTCCCGCCCTGCTTCAGCTCCAAGAATTCTTGGAACTTCCTCTTCATGATTCTGGGAGGAATGTGATAGGCGCGGAACGCCTCCCGGAACTCATGCCATTCCACGGCATGGCCAGCCGGACGTGAGGCGACATAATTCGCCCACCACGCCCCAGCAGCCCCGTGGAGCTGCTGTGCTGCGAACAGGGTCTTCTGCCGCTCCGTACACTGGAGCAGCCCAAACTTGGAGTCGATGGTCCGCAGCCAGTTGTCAGCCTCCAGTGGTTCTTCAGCTTCGGTGAACACTGGAGGGTGCGTACTCATGAAATCCGAGTACGACACTTCGCGGGGCTCATGAGGCCCTCGCTCTTGCCGTTCCCCCGCCTGGGATGTATTCTGGACGATCGTGCGGAGCAGGTCGGTCTGCTCCTCACGACCTCCCACCAGTGCCGCTATCAAATCCGCTAGAGTAAGCGGAGGCGGCGGTGGTGGCTGCTGCTGCAGGATGCTGTCGTAGGCCGGTGGCTGGGAGTCATCGCCTCCCCCTTGGCTAGAGCCACCAACCTCGTGCGTGGTCCTAGTGCGAACCATCTGCAACCATACGACAATAACATCAGTCCCGAAAGAGAGTGCATGCAGTCCAAATGAAATAGGTTTAAAACATAATGACAATAAAAACATGCGATACATCTCGTAAGTAGATAGTGTAATAACTTTGCACAAGCTACACCATTACCAGACCAAACACAAGCTAGTTTAATCCAACTTGATGAACCTCCACTTTGGAAGCTCACCATAACTAGGTTTGGCCACCACGAGACATTACTATCGCGTTGTCATCACGTATACCACACTTAGGGTACAACACCCTCTCCAATGAGTCCAACTGTCATTCTTCTGTCAGAATGACCAGTTTCTACCTATTCCAAGTTTTGATCTGGTTCTGTGCATTTTCATGACTCAAGTTGAATACCAAAGTTAAAGTTAACTTCAGTATCTTTCCAACGAGTATTCATTTGCCCCCAGATCAGCTTTGATTAAAAAGTTATGCTAATTCAAAGTCAGCAGAATTTCTGCAAGAATTTTAACAGCACCTCCCTTGGAAGTGGCTGTTTTCATCCCTGATTTCCACTGAAATCTGTGCTGAAACTTCAGGAAATTTTAATTGCAAAGATATCACACATTTTCTACTCTTTCTAAGGAAGTATCATATGAAATTTTTGGGTTATGCTACTGGGAGTTATTATTGAAAAACAAAACAGTTCAGAGAATGTTCTACTCTGTCCTGGTTCTGGACAGTTTACATTCCTTTGAGATTTTAGCCATCGTAAGGTGAGTTTCAGCTCTGGAAGTCTACAACAAAGTTGTAGAGTACTTAAATACCTTTCCAGAACTGTATAGCACACCTCTCTGGGCTAAAATACCTGTGAGTTATACCCTGTTGAAGATCAGCAAACGTGCTGCCCAAAACAGAGCACTCTGTTTTTCATCCCTTTAGCTATCCTGGTCCACTATCCCATTCTTACACCCAACCAGGGCCTTAATTGTTGAACCTAATGATATTAGTCCCTTGTTCTCAATATTTTCATGCATATGCCTACAATATCTCGGTACTACGTTCCTCACAAAAGAAAATCCTAACCGGATCATACCGGTATATACGTCTCAAGTGTGGCACTAGACGATCTCTCGCACACGTTTTCTACACGGATACATACGTGGTTAGTACCTGCAGAAGACCACACAATGATGGTGCACTCAAAAGTTGTTCATTTCAGGCAGTTCCATATTTAAAAGTAAATACAAATGCCCGTATCATTGCCATACGGCCGTCCTTGAGCTAAGTCACGTCTCAAGGCACGTGATCGTGTTTCAACACCACACGACGGGGAACCCGAGTGTGTCATGAACGGGTCGTCACGGTTGGGAATGTTATCAACCCAACATATACCACCTACTGCCCTGCAGGGCACGCCGATGGCAAGCGCTGCGTATGTCCTCCTGGGCTACTTCCAGACGAACACACTCTCGCGTTACGGACCACGCGATGGGGTCTCCACTTACTTGCCTAATGCACGCTAGGGATCAGCGTTTTATATGAACTCAGGGACATGAAGAGTCCAAGAGTTTCATATTGACGTCTCACACCAAGCTGTGAGACCTATCCCTGAACCACGTTCCTCGTCAGGGGGAGCTAACCGAAATTGAACCGCTTTCGGTGGCGTCCCTTACCAAACTTACCAAAGCGTAGGAGCGTCGTTACAATAATTTAAATTCAGAATTATAACACATAGGTTAATATTTGCCACTTTAAATAACTATACTAATATAGTCCTTACTTGGGCAGCTACCGATTCCTCACCGTAACCTAAGTTTTCCCATAGTGTAGTCCTTAAGTACTGTGCTATCCCCAATGCAGCTCTGATACCAGGCTGTGGCGGACCGGAATCCGCTCATCCAGGATCGCAGAGGGTGGTGCCGCGCGATGCGACACCCGATAGCACACATCATAAGAACACATTATATTACCTGGGAAAAACAAACTGCATGTACAAAATAGTACACTCCTCAGTTACAGACTAGGGTCTTTTATTACACAGCGGAAGTTTCTTTTGTACAACTCACGCCCGCCTATCTAGCAAAAGTCGGTTGCCCAGCCCTAGGGCAACCCACACTAGCTGCACGTCTCAGCTCAGCGCGGCGTGTACGGCTCCCACTCAGCCGTGGTCCCCGACGGAGGGTAACCCTCATCGGTGGACTTGTACTCCGAGTCCGTGGGTGGCTCCTCACCTGAAAAAAAACACTTAAGCAGCAACTGTGAGCACGAAGGCTCAGCAAGGCTTAACCGACTCACCTAAGCATGAAACACTACATGATGTATACCATGTAATAGGGTAGCAATGTTGCAGCAAATGGACACGCCTACAAGTTCATCCTTAGTTCATCTTTTAGCAACAAGTTAACAGTTCAGGAAGCTGAAATTTAGTAAGCCATGTTTGGTGGCACACATGTAGCAATACAATTATATCATGACAGCAATATTGAATCAAAACATTTCATTCATTAGTCTACGTTACGATGCAGTGAACAAGCGGTACTCATCACCGCGAGGGACGGCGAATCGACTCGATATACACCTGCAGGGAAACCCAAAGAGCACGTCACGTACGCCCACCCGTGGAGCTGCACAGCACGCTCGCTCGATGTCGTACGGGACAACCTTTCACCCAACAGCCCAAACGTCGAACCGGTCGCACCGAAACGAGTAGGAGGTTCCCCACACGGAGCATCTCTCTCTGCCTGTTGGCAGATTTCCACCTTGCTGCCCTCAGCCTACACCTATAAATCGGTGCGTTATGCCTCGACGCCCGGAGGTTTAGGCTACATCGGTTTATCGGGGCCCATATATCCGATATGCCTTCGGTACGTTCAATACTTGTTCAGCAGGGTCGCACACGGATCGGTCCTCAATCGACACGGGCAGGGCCGCGCACACAAGACTTCTCCTTGCTACGCCCTAGCCCCTGCCTAGTCTCATTTCCATTACTAAAGTGATCTCACATCACTCAACCGAACCCGTGTGTCCCAAGCCTATCTCGCGAGTAGATTCCAACTACTCGACTTGTACCGAAGTCCTATGAATCATTAAGCATAGCCTGTCTACTCGAGGTCTTAGACACTACCCTCACTCTTAGGGGAAATTCTGGTTATGCAAGTGGGGTTCCATCCATCCTATGCCTAATGCACATACATACTTCATATGACACATGTAAACAAAATAAAAACTTATAAAAAGGTTAATGCAAACCGGGGCTTGCCTTGTTGCTGCTGGTCAGTAGTTAGCTCTTCTTCCGGAAAGAGGAAGTCCAGCACTTCCGGAGTCTCTTCTTCAGTGACTACACGTTTATGAAATACTACATGTTAATTTAAATGCAATGTGTGAACTTGAATACACAATTGCTAATAACTCTAGCTAGCCCTTCCCTTTGGTTCTGAAATTTTTATTGTGGCTTGGTAGGGTCCTAACCAGAGTCTTGACCAAGTTTTATTTGAAACAAAGTTCATTTGAACCTTGTACAAATAAAAGCCCATTTGGTCAATATTTGAGCCTCTGAATAATTCCAGGGGTTTTCATGGCTCCAACCATTACTTTCTGGAAACTAGACTTTAAGATGGTTCTAATGGAGTTGGTTTCATGTCATTTGAAGAATTCTACAGAAAGTTATGCCCTAATTAAGCTTTGAGAAAATCTGAAAAATGTTTCTGTACATTTTTCTATTTTCTCAGGGCAGTTCCCTTAATCACCCCATTAGGGTAACTAAATGAACTTGGATGAGTCTGAAAATTTTACTGGGATTTAGGGATTTTCCAATGAACCTCTCAGCCAAATTTCAGAATTTTTCATAAAGTAGTTCTCCAGATAAAATTCCCAATGTTTTAAACTTTAGGGATTTAATTATGGAAAACTATTCACTTTCATGAGCTGAATTTGGTATTGTTGGAAAGTGCTCAGAGAGCTAAATCCAACAAAATTTGGTTCACTCGATTTGGAGCTTTCTAGCCAAAGTTATGAGGATTTGAAGTTTGGAAGAATTCTGAAAATCGGGGGAAAAGTTTAAACTCTCGGGGCCCGCGGGGACACGTGTCGAGCGCGGAGGTGTCCGGCACACCGGGGATACCACACGTGTCGATCGCGGAGGTGTCCGGCACACCGGAGCTCACAGGGTATTTGCGCGCCAGCACAGCCGATCCCCGGCCACGCCCGATCCCGATTTAAATTCTTCAGCCGCTGACACGTGGGCCAGCCGGCTTCGTCTTCTTCCCGCCGTTCTCTCGCGCCCGTGCCGCCGACCTCGCCGGAGCAGACTCGGGGCGTGCCGGCTCGCCGCTGCCGGACCTCCCGTGGTCTGAAAATCGCCGCCAGGGGGTTGTCGACGTCGAGGAACACGTCGGTGGTGACAGGTCGGGCTGGGGGTGACCGGAAATAGCTCGGCGACGTGCCGCGGCCTCGGTTGAGGTTCGACACCGTCGACCGTGGTTTCTAAACCCGCCAACACCTCGAACAAACGGCCCTACAGCATCAGTGTACATCTAGGAAGCTCGACAAGGTGTCAAAAGGGTTCAGGGATGGCGGCAAGTCGGTCGGCACCGTGTGACCGACCATGCCCGCCATGACCGCCCTCGATCGAGCTCGAAATTCGTCACTCCTAGACAGTTTCACGCTACGGATGCAGAAAAGAACTTGATCACCGGCTAGTCCAGCGTCTATGTGCAAGATTTGATGACCTCCGAAAGATCATAGAGCGAGAATTTAAATAAACCGTACCGGAAGCTCGGTTTACGGTTGCCGGAGCAAAAACTGGAAATTCTCTGCGGATTCTTCACGGTTGGCTTCCAAACTTGGAGGAGAGCTGCACGGTGGTCGCGCGCTCCTGTTGCCTCTCTCGCTGGACCGTGAAAACGGCTGTGGAACGCTGCCCACGGGCGCCTGACTCTCGGCTGAGGCTAGGTCGCCGCGGTGGCGATCGTCTTCGGGCAAAGGAGGTCGGAGCTCGGGGTTTCTGGCGTTGGGGAGGTGGAGTGCGACCTCAGGTGGTTGTCTAGCAGCTCAGGGACGAAGGAGGAGATGGTTTTGCTGGTTTTCTCGATTGAGCAGAGAGCTGTGGTGAGAAACAATGCCGCTGCTCGGGTTTGCCCGCGAGAAGATAAAGCCGACCGACTCCTGCTCGGCTGAGGCGGTACCGGTCGCGTGGGGGCGCGGGCCAGCCGCCCTGGGCGCCAGCGCGCGGAGAGGGAAGCAGCTGGTGGCGCCGGTAGCTGCTCAGTGGTACAGCCGACAGCTGCTCGGTGGAATTTCCCACCGAGACTTCTGACTTTGGGTGCACGTTTTTCCTTCTCCCCTCTATGACATGTGGGTCCCACCCAGGGTTTTAACCTCTGAAATTTACTCCTTATCACTGTTGTAAACAGTGAGCCCCATAATACCCCTGGTGATTCAAATTATTCACCCCTGAGCCATTTGAATTGAATAGAATTCAAATTGGGTTCGGTTTGAGTGAATTTCAGCACAAGTTCAGTTTTGAATTCAAATAAAGTTTGAATTCGTCCCACTTAGCTCATGTCAAGATCAACTCCAAATGGAGTGAAAATTGATGTGTTTACTCAGAAAAATGTGCTGAGTGTAGATATGAAACCAATTTTTGAATTTGGGTGATGAAAGTTGCTGCAATTTGAATTTACATTCAAATTGGCCTCTTTTTGAAATAACCCAAAAGTGCCTCAAAAAGTGTTGAATTTACATGAAATTCGGACTGACCCTTCCCAAGACTTTTTAAATTCTAAGGGTGAGCTCAACCTCTCATATTCATGTGTAGAAACCCTACTTTGTGAAAGTGAAGGCTTTCCCCTCTAATCACTCTTTTGATGGAGGTTACTTGCTCTTCACAATATTTCCTAAGGTGTCCACAATAAAAACTGTGGCGTTGTCAGGTGAAGAAAAGTTTTTGCAAGTCCCTTTTCTTGGGCTTTTACAGGACCCCCGAAACTTCCCCGGTGAAATACTCCCCTGACAGCCCATGAAATGAAGAACGGTTGGGACCAGAAGAATCAGCACCTCAAGGCGGTTCTTTCTTGTGTTGCTCGTCGGGCACGAAGAAGCCTGTGCTGTCCGGGCGCCGGCGATCAGAGGGCGGCGACTCCGGGTGCGCTGCTTCAGATGTGGGCGGGTGGAACCGTGAGAATGGGGAAGGAATTCACGCCGACCAGGGTGCGATCGCATGTTTTGTAGCCGGCGCCCTCATCCCCCGAGCAGGAGGTGGCGCGGTGGCCACGTTGGGACGGGGTCGACCCCGTGCGCTGTCGGCCGCAGGGTGTTCGACCGCGCGCCCGAGTCGGTTTGCTCCCCAGGGTGGCTGACCAGTGGGCCCTCTTCTCCCCTCTAATTCTTTCTCCCCCTTTCTTTTGTAAATATCCCAGCTACTGAACATTGAATGGGAGACTTAGCCCCTAAGTCTTGGTTTAAATTTGAATCCTCAAATTTGAACTCTGTTTGGCTAAATTTGCTGAATGTTTAAACTGAAATTCAAATTCAGTTTTTGAATTCTTGCAAATTTAGCTCTTGACAAGATGAACTCCAATGAGGATGAAAATTGGTGGGCTTACTCAGAAAAATGTGCTGAGTTTTAATATGAAGCTAACTTTTGAATTTGAGTGATGAAAGTTGCTGCAATTTGAATTTACATTCAAATTGGCCTCTTTTTCAAATACTCCCAAAAGTGCCTCAAAAAGTGTTGGATTTGCATGAAAGTTGGCTTGAACCCTCCCAAGACTTTTAAGTTCTAGGGGTGAGCTCAACCTCTCATGTTCATGTGTCCAAATCCCACTTTGTGAAAATGAAGGCTTTCCCCTCTAATCACTCTTTTGATGGAGGTTACTTGCTCTTCACAATATCTCCCAAGATATCCACAATATAAACTGTGGTGTTGTGAGGTGAAGAAAAGTTTTTGCAAGTCCCTTTTCTTGGGCTTTTACATCGTACCTACAATACGAGAGGAAATTATGGAAGCTCGGAAGAAAGACGTGGGAATGTCACACATTCGGAGAAGGATGAAGAATGGCTAAATGAAATGCTTCCGGAGAGATGAACACGGTACTTTATGGTTTGAAGACCGTATAGTGGTACCGCGTGATATGAAGCTTCAGAAGAAAATCTTGGACGAAGCTCATTTGTCCAAGTATTCTATTCATCCAGGCAGTAACAAGATGTACCAGGATCTGAAAACTAGTTTTTGGTGGACACGGATGAAAAGAGAAATTGCAAAGTACGTATGCGAATGTGGTACATGTCGGCAGGTGAAAGCCGACCATATGTGTAAAGCCGGACAGCTGCAACCATTGAACATTCTGGCGTGGAAGTGGGATGATATCAGCATGGATTTCATTGTTGGTTTACCTCTCACATCTCACAAGCATGACTCGATTTGGGTAATAGTCGATCAACAAACCAAGTCGGCTCATTTTATTCCAGTACGTACAAGTTACATGGCCAATCAATATGCGGAGCTGTACATTGCAAGGATCTTGTGCTTGCACGGTGTTCCCCGCTCCATTATTTCAGATCACGGTGCGCTGTTCGTCGCTCGGTGTTAGGAACAGCTGCACGCGTCATTGGGGACCAAACTGATCCGAAGCTCCGCTTATCACCCGCAGGTGGATGGTCAAACTGAACGGGTGAACCAAGTGCTGGAAGACATGCTACGTGCTTGTGCCATCCACCACGGCAAGAATTGGGACGATCATTTGCCGTTGGCGGAGTTTTCTTACAACAATGGCTATCAAGCTAGCATCAAGATGGCACCGTATGAAGCTCTCTACGGCCGGAAATGTCACACACCTCTCAACTGGTGCGAGTCCGGCGAGCGAGTTATCTACGGCATTGAACTTGTGAATGAAGCTGAAGAACGAGGGCGAGTAATACAAGCCAATCTAAAGGCTGCTCAATCTCGTCAGAAGAGCTACGCAGATAAAGGACGCCACCCTCTCCACTTCGACATCGGGGACCATGTTAATGTCCATGTGTCTCCGATGAAGGGAGTTCATCATTTCAGAGTGAAGAGTAAACTTGCGGCGCGGTTCATTGGTCCGTTCGCCGTCATTGAAAGATGTGGACCCGTGGCCTATCGCTTGGATTTACTGGCGTCGCTCACAGGTATTCACAATGTCTTCCACATCTCTCAGCTGAGGAAGTGCCTCAAACCCTCTGCAGAAATCCGCACTGAAGACATAGAAGTTCTTCAACTGGACCTCACGTACACAGAATACCCAATCTGGATTATCGATGAAAAGACTCGCGCCACAAGGAACCAGACCTTATAGTTCTACAAGGTATTGTGGAGTAACCATACCACTGATGAGGCGACATGGGAAAGCGAGGACTATCTACGAACATATTATCCGGACTTGATATCATCGTATACCCGGTAATGTTTCCCCCACTTTGCATTTGTTTTGGAATCTCGGGATGCGTTTTTTTAAGGGGGGAGGGATGTAAAATCCCCAAAAAGTGGTAGCAAGAATTTTCAGCTCATGTACACTTAGAAAAAATGAGGGGAATTAAAACTTTGAATTATAACGGTGAAGGTTCAAAGTGAGGATTCAAACTTCCCAAAACTTCCAAACATGGAGATCTAAATTCATAACTTGGGTCTTCATATTTCAAATATTCAACCTTCCAAATTTCAGCTCATTTGGAGGGATTTTAATATTTGTTTGGGATTAAAATAGGAAGCCCTCTAATCTGAATTTAAGTTTCAGTTTCAAATTCCAATTTCCTCAATTTGCAAATTTGGTTCCACAAATGTGATCTGCACATTTCATTTATCAGCCATGCCAAAAATCAGAAACTTTGGAGTTGGTTTGCTATGTTTTTGGAACAACACAAAATGGAGAATTTAAATTCCATTCAAATTCAAATGACCAAACACAATTCAAACTTCACACCAGAATTCAAACCATTTAAATTCAGTAAATTCAAACCTTAACTTTGGAGTGAAGTAAGGTATTTAACTCTGAGTAGCTGGGTGAAAAATATCAGAGAAAAGTTTGATTAAAAATTAGAGGTGGTGGGACCCCTTTGTCAGCCACACAGATGTTCTACCGCCTCTGTTTTTCATCGGCCGATCACCGAGACGCCGCCAGCTTCCGGTGAAACCCTCTCCCGAGGACTCTACCGTGCCACCTCCTGGTTTCCTTGATCGTCATCCGCTTCAATAAAACACGGTCGCATCAAAGAAGTCCTTCTTCACTTCTCTCGGTTGCTCACCGCTCCCTCCACTCTCTCCCACGAGAAACTGCCTTAGCGCCATTTCTGTTCCTCCCTCGCCCATGCTCACCCGAGCTTGGATGATCGAGCTCCAAGCAGCAAAAAGAAGCGCAAGTGTGTGCTCCAGCCTCCACCGTTTTTCCACATGAGATTCCTAGTGTGGGACCTATGTGTGCTGAATACATTGGCAATTAGGATAAAAGTCAGCATTAACATTCAAAGTTTTGAATATTGCCAAAACATTCTTCTGTGGCAAGGTCCAACAAGTTCTTTGTTAGGTCCGCCAAATGTTAGCAAGGTCCGACACAAGGTCCGGAGAGCTCCTGCAAGGTCCGGAGAGCTTCTGTGAGGTCCGGAGCTTGTTTTTAGGGAGCTCCCGTGAAGTTCAACTCGTAGAACTGCAGGGTCTTGTTTTTGCTTTTAACTCGCAATGTTTCAAACTTGCTTTATGGGAAGGTTTGCTTAGTATTAATTTGCTAAGTTTTTGGTGTGTTTTAGTGGTTATGGATGTTATCATTTGATATGGTTTGCAACATGCTTATGTGACGTGCTCATGTAAGGTGTTGTGGTTTTCGAACTAACGTGAGTCAAGTCGAGGACTTGTGCTCGGAAGAATTGGTTGTTTATTCATGTGCAGGTGTTGCTTGAGTTCAAGACATGGCTGGTGACAGGATCCTTGGACTAGTCTCAGGGAGGAGATGAGGTTCCAACAACCAAGTTCGGGAGGAGGTGTGGTTGAGTTGATCGGGAGGTCGCGCAGCATGTTTGGATCAAGGGCAGTGCATATGAAGGTTGCGTGTACGTCGTTGGAAGGTGTTTGCACGTGTGCAAGGAGTGCATGGACGTGGCAACATTGTTCCAAGGCGTGATGAAGAGAAGTGGACGTAAAGAATTGGTCGGAAAGGTCCAACCGGCTGGATTGCGTACTCAGGCTAAGGCTGAGTCGGATATGGCTCAAATATGGAAGATTTGAGTTGGTTATGATAGGATTTCGTGCTAGGCACGAAGTTGAGTTGTTTTAGAAATGTTTAGGACGTTCCTAAGGTGTTTGGAAGTCTCACGATTGCTTCTATCTGCGAATAGGAGAGTCCTGAGCAGTTATGGTAAGTTAGGATACGAGTCCAATTAGGAGTAGGAGTCCTAGATTGGATTGATTAGCCTGAGAGCTGGCTATAAAAGCAAGGGAGGCCAAAGCTCTCGTGGGGCGAGAACTTTAGGCTGTTCCTCTTGTGTTTCTATTGACTAAAGTTCATAGTTTCGAGGAGCTTTTGTGCCTTGTTCGTCCGATTTGTTTTTCGTCAAGTCTTTCTCGCCGAGTTTCTGGACAGACCGATGTTGCTTCGGTGTTTCGTTCATAACTCGAGTTTTACAGATCCGATTGACGTGATTCCTTTTGGGTTGTCTTCACAACTCAATTATCTATCATCTGTGAAATTTTCACGAGCTTCGGATCTGTAGTTTTTGAGATACACGAGTTTCTTTGCAGCGTTGCAGATCTGTTTTATATCGGGTAGAACAGATTGATCTTCGTTTAATGTTTTAATCGTATCTCAAGTTTTACTTCGTGTTTTCAAGTGATTCTTGTTGCATTAGATCCGTGACTTAATTCCTACCTCTCTACTTGATTTGTCACGGTTCAACACATTTGAAAACACTTGCACACACGGTTTCTTTAACTGATTGATTTTTTGCTGAGGGGTTTTTGTTGTTTCCACTGCGAAAAGTTTTAATCTACCATTCACCCCCCCTCTGGTAGCTTTTCACGTGCTCTTCGATCCTACAATTGGTATCAGAGCCAAGGTGCTCTAATCTTTGTGATTTGCACGTGTTTTGACTAACCATCATGGAGAAGTACTCCGCAAAACCTTGTGTGTTCAATGGCATCGATTTTCAGTTTTGGAAGGCGCGGATGGAGGCCTACATACAGGCGCAAGGCTTCGCCATATGGGAAAAGGTCTACCGGAACTTCAATGTACCACCCAACGATCAAGTTACGGCTGCGAACATGAGAGATGTTGACAACAACAACAAGGCTCACAACTTGATCATCCAAGGATTGACTCAAAGCGACTTCGACCGTGTTGCACACCTCCGATCTGCATATGATGTTTGGAAAGCTCTTTGTGACTACCATGAAGGATCCAATACGATTAAGGAGGTAAGGCAAGATATGTTCAAGAAAGAATACATGCGTTTTGAGATGCAACACGGTGAGTCAATTGACGACCTTTTTGCTCGCTTTAATAAAATTCTCAGCAACTTGCGTAGTGTCAATGTTAACTTTTCAGATGCTGAAAATGCTAGACAATTGTTAGGAGCATTAGATATGTCAATTTGGGAAATGAAAGTTACATCTATTCGTGTATCTACTGTCATGAGTTCTCTTACTTTAGACGTGCTTTATTCTAAATTGAAAACTCATGAAATTGACATCATCTCACGTAAAAACCCCAACAAGTCTATTGCATTTGTTTCGCAACGTGACATGTCTAGTTCTAGTCAATCATCATCTAGTGGTGCACTCTCTTTGCTGTCCTCTCTAACCCTTGAACAGATTGAAGAGTTTCCAGAGGAGGAGCTTGCACTCATCTACACTCGGTTCTCAAAAGCATTGCAAAATGTGAAACTAGAAGTAGAGGAAGCTCCGGACCTAAACGATGTTTTGAATGTGGTAAGACAGGACATTTTCGTACGGAGTGCCCTAACCTTTCAGGTCCGACTTCACGTGAAGAAAAGCAAACAAGGCCGAAGAAATCGTTTGCAAAGAATAAGGAGAAGAAAGATTTATCAATGCGCAACATACTGCATAGTATGATCTCTGCACTTCAAGATTTCGGCTCAAGTGATGTGGACACCGTTAGTGATGAAGATGAAGAAGCTATGGCAAATATGTGCTGCATGGCGAGCAAGTCAAGTTCAAGCTCCGAGGAGGCAGAACACAATAGCGATGATGAAGAGGTATGTCCCACTTGCGAAGAAATGTGTGATGCTATTTCTCGTGCCACTGTTATATTAAAGAAAAAGGATAAAAACTTAGGAACAATTCTGTTAAAATTGAATCACTATAATTTGAAATTAATCGTTTAAAAACTTTGATTCCTAGTGATGATTCTTGTTCCTCATGTGATTTGATTTATGAACAATTATCCTCATTAAGAAGTGCACATGCATCTACACTTGATAAACTTGAACTTGAAATTGAAAAGAACAAAGAGCTTGCTGCACTTAATGATAAAAATTTGAAAGATGCTTGTTGTTGTACAATTGATTTGCATTGTTCTTCATGTGATCTGAATAAGAAACTAAATGATGCTATGAATGAGATTTCTATTTTGAACAATGATTTACGTGTGCATGAAGTTAAATATTGTTCAAATTGCAAACTAAAAGGAAAAACTTCATGTGAAAACTGCTTTGATCTGTCCAATAAACTTGATGACATGCATAGGACACTAGATCGGTTTTCTAATGCAAATAAGAACCTAAACTTGCTGCTGAATTCTTCCAAGTCTTGTAACGATAAAACTGGTTTAGGTTTTAATTCTCATGCTCATGCTAAGGCACACCCATCTAAAGTTGTAAAGTCATTAGGAAGCGGTTTGATTCAAACAGCTCCTAGACAAAAAGAGGTGATTTTCAAATCTGCAGGAGTACTCTCCCATTCGGGTTCTAATAAACGTGTTGCTTGCTCATCTAGACATGATAATAAGGTTATTTTTCATTGTACCTACTGTGGTATAGATGGTCATGTCATGGATTTTTGTTATAGACTAGCTAAACACGATAAGAAACAAAGAATACTTGCTAGATCACATAACAACCAAGCAAAATCTGCTAGACCGAATGTTCGGAGCTTGCAACCTGCTGTAATGAGTCAAAAACTTGCTCCCGGACCTACTGTTTTTTTTTGCTACATATAACACATCTTCTAAGTCAGTAGTTGGGAACAAAAATTTTTGATGTTTGGCTCATAAACCTGCTGTACCTTCTCAGCTTTCGCGTGTTATTCCTGCTGGACGTCGTGTGACTCAGTACTGGATTCCTAAAAGTCTTTTAACTAACCCCAGTATTGAGTCATCGATGTATTGTGCTGCTGTGTAGGTTTCACGTTTGAGGAAGGAGAACATTTGGATTGTGGATTCAGGTTGCTCACGCCACATGACGGGTAACAAAGAATGGTTCTCCTCTCTCTCTTTTGTGTCACGTGTAGAAAATGTTACTTTCGCCGATAACTCTTCTACTCCCATAATTGCTAAAGGTTCGGTTAGAGTAAACAACCTCTACACTTTGAAAGATGTGGCACTTGTTAAAAATTTGAAATACAACTTGCTTTCGGTTTCACAATTGCTAGATGAAAATCTAGAGGTTAGCTTTGCTAAAAATTGCTGCAAGGTTGTAGATTCAAAAGGTGAGCTTTTGTTTAACATGTCTAGGTTTGGAAGAGTTTTTAAAGCTGATTTTGATTTGTCAACTTCTAAGCATCGGTGTCTAGTTGCTAATGATACAAAGGATCTATATTTTTGGCATCGTAGACTTGGTCACATAGGCTTTGATCATCTCACTCGTGTTAGTGCTCTCGATCGCATACGTGGGCTGCCGAAGCTTAAAAAGGACAATGATATTGTGTGCTCTTCTTGTAGACATGCTAAGTTTGTTGCAGGTTCACATGCTCCTCTCACAATGACCATGACAGATGAACCGGGACAACTTTTACATCTTGACACAGTAGGTCCGGCACGTGTTCAATCCTTCGGAGGTAAAGGGTATGTGCTTGTGATTGTTGATGATTATTCCAAATATTCTTGGGTTTATTTTATGGCATCTAAGAATGAAGCTTTTAGTCATTTTAGAACTTTATTTCTTAGATTATCTATTGATCACCCAGGATCACTAAATACAATTAGAAGTGATAACTGAACTGAATTTAAAAACCAATCATTTGATCACTTTTGTGCTGAAAATGGAATAGATCATCAATACTCTTCACCCTATGTACCACAACAAAATGGTGTCGTAGAAAGAAAGAACAGGACCTTAGTTGAGATGGCTAGGACTATGCTTGATGAATATCAAACTCCTAGGAAATTTTGGGCTGATGCAATTGCAACAGCTTGTTATGTCTCAAATCATGTTTTCTTGCGTGCTAAGCTTGGAAAAACCCCATATGAGCTCCGGTTTGGACATAGGCCTAGTGTTACACACTTTAGGGTTTTTAGTTGCAAATGCTTTGAAGCTAGATCTGTTGGTGGCATGTTTCTTGGTTATCCATCTCATACTAGAGGCTACCGTGTGCTTTTACTTGACACTAACAAAATTGTGGAGACTTGCGAGGTTTCTTTTGATGAAGCTAGCCCAAGTACGAGCTCCGATATTGCAGGTCCGGATCCATATCCGCAGGGGGAGAGTATTTTTATTGAAGAAGATGAAGAAGTGGTGCTGCTGGCCGAAAACTCGGAAGTAAATAACAATCAAGCTGCTGATTTTGCACCACAACCAGCACCAACAGTCACTACTTCTGGTTCGGACCTTCCTAAATCAACAAGCTCTCCTAATCAAAGGTCCGAACATGAAGAAGAAGGTGCTTGTGAAGTGTCTACTCCCCTCCGAGTACTCAAAAGTCATCCTCCACAACAAATCATTGGAAGCTTGCATGAACGAGTCACTCGGTCCAGGTTTTGCGATCCAAACTCTCATGCTCATTCTGCTTTTGTTGCTTCTTTTGAACCCAAGGATATATCACTCGCACTCACTAATGAATCTTGGATTAATGCCATGCAAGAGGAGTTAGAAAATTTTGAAAGAAATAATGTTTGGAAACTTGTACCTCCACCTCAAGGTCACACATTAATTGGAACTAAATGGGTATTTAAAAATAAGCAATGTGAGGATGGGGTTGTGGTTAGGAATAAAGCTAGGCTGGTTGCTCAAGATTTCACTCAAATTGAAGGTCTAGATTTTGATGAAACATTTGCTCCTGTTGCTAGATTAGAAGCTATAAGAATTTTATTAGCATTTGCTGCATCTAAAGGTTTCAAGTTATATCAAATGGATGTTAAAAGTGCTTTTCTTAATGGCTACATAGAGGAGGAGGTTTATGTTAAGCAGCCATCGGGTTTTGAAAATCCAAATTTTCCTAATCATGTTTACAAACTGTCCAAAGCCTTGTACGGTCTAAAACAAGCCCCTAGAGCATGGTATGATAGGTTAAAAACATTCTTACTTGAAAAGGGGTTTACCATGGGCAAGGTTGATAAAACTCTTTTTGTACTTAAGCATGGCAATGACTCATTATTCGTTCAAGTGTATGTGGATGATATTATCTTTGGTTGTGCTTCTCATGATCTCGTGTCCAAGTTTTCAACTATGATGAGTTCAGAATTTGAGATGAGTATGATGGGAGAACTCACATACTTTTTGGGGCTGCAAATCAAGCAAACAAAAGAAGGAACTTTTGTGCATAAGTATACAAAGGACCTTCTTAAGCGCTTCAACATGGACAAATGCAAGCCTCTTCGGACACCAATGGGAACAGCAACAACACTTGAACTTGACGAAGATGATGACCCAGTCGATAAAAAAGAATACAGAAGTATGATTGGATCACTTTTGTATCTCACGGCGTCAAGACCGGACATACAATTCAGCATATGTCTTTGTGCACGTTTTCAAGCTTCTCCACGTGCTTCACATCGCCAAGCCATCAAAAGGATTCTCAGGTACCTACATGGAACTCAAGAATTTGGCATTTTTCTTCCTTCTTCCTCAACCATTTCTTTGAAAGCTTTGTCGGATGCTGATTTTGGGGGTTGTAGGATTGATAGAAAAAGTACTTCGGGTGCTTGTCATTTTCTTGGTAATTCACTTGTTGCTTGGTCCTCTAGAAAACAAAGTTCAGTTGCACAATCCATGGCCGAATCTGAATATGTAGCTGCGGCTAGCGCTTGCTCACAAATTCTTTGGATTGTTCAAACACTTAAGGACTATGGGGTTGATTTAGATAGTGTTCCACTGTTTTGTGATAACACTAGTGCAATTTGTATTGCTAAAAACCCCGTGAAACACTCTAGAACTAAGCACATTGACATTAGGTATCACTTTCTTCGTGATAATGTTGAAAAAGGAAACATTGTGCTTCACCATGTCGATACCGAACAACAATTGGCTGATATTTTTACAAAACCTTTGGATTTCACTCGTTTTTGTTTCATTCGTAGTGAAATAGGGGTTATGCATCCTCATGATTGAGGGGGAGTTTTTGAAACTTTGAAAGTCTATGTGTTAATCTGAAACTAAAATAATATGAGCATAGTATTTCATACATATATGACTTTGTGATTCCTTTTACAGGCTGAAAGTTCTTACTACATTACTCATGTTATACATTTTGTAGTTTTTGCCATGACTAGTAATTGGAATAATTACTTACACTAAATCTGGTCATGATCGAACTTTCTTGCTGTTTTGAACTTGTTGCGTGCTCACAAGTGCTTTTAATCATAAAAAATTAATCAAGTGATCAGCTCACATGTTGAGTTTTCAAATAAAAAATTGAGAAAAGATCAAGAGAATATGCATGCATCGCACTTCTTCTTTTGAGATTGCTTATCATTGCACTAAGATATGAACTTGGAAGGAATTGTGTATGAATAAAACCATGTCCTTAAGCTTCTGATTGTCAAATGACATAGGCTTGGCTTGGTTGGTTAGAATAAGGCTGATGCGGCATATAATCTCTTGCAAATATCATATGATCAACTTTGTGCCTTAAATGATTATGAATAATAAAAATGCAGCAACAAGTGTCATGTTTTCAGGTTTTGAAATAGTTGAGTAAGGGAGATCATGACTTGCTTAAACTGAAAAATACATTTGATCTCTAGCATGGCTTACACTACTTTATGTATCTCATTGATGTGATACTGTAAGTAACCTGATAGTATGACTTGGGTGAGCTTTGTTTTGTATGTATATGTTATAATATGCTCATAACATTTAAAAATTCCTCTTTTGAACCTTGCTGAATACATTGTCAAAGGGGGAGAAATATGTATAAGGAGAGATTTTTTTTACACTTTGCATATGTTATACACTTTCTTCCTTCTCTGATTTTAAAAAATGGGGAGAAATTAATAAAGGGGGAGAAATGAGTTTTCAAAGCTTTTCAAAACTTTTCATAAGCCAATGTTCGGATTTTAATTGCTGTTGCCAATGCATTCATCAAGGGGGAGATTGTGAGACCTATGTGTGCTGAATACATTGGCAATTAGGATAAAAGTTAGCATTTACATTCAAAGTTTTGAATATTGCCAAAACATTCTTCTGTGGCAAGGTCCGACAAGTTCTTTGTTAGGTCCGCCAAGTGTTGGCAAGGTCCGACACAAGGTCCGGAGAGCTTCTGCGAGGTCCGGAGCTTGTTTTTAGGGAGCTCCCGTGAAGTTCAACTCGTAGAACTGCAGCGTCTTGTTTTTGCTTTTAACTCGCAATGTTTCAAACTTGCTTTATGGGAAGGTTTGCTTAGTATTAATTTGCTAAGTTTTTGGTGTGTTTTGGTGGTTATGACTGTTATCATTTGATATGGTTTGCAACATGCTTATGTGACGTGCTCATGTAAGGTGTTGTGGTTTTCGAACTAACGTGAGTCAAGTCGAGGACTTGTGCTCGGAAGAATTGGTTGTTTATTCATGTGCAGGTGTTGCTTGAGTTCAAGACATGGCTGGTGACGGGATCCTTGGACTAGTCTCAGGGAGGAGATGAGGTTCCAACAACCAAGTTCGGGAGGAGCTGTGGTTGAGTTGATCGGGAGGTCGCGCAGCATGTTTGGATCAAGGGCAGTGCATATGAAGGTTGCGTGTACGTCGTTGGAAGGTGTTTGCACGTGTGCAAGGAGTGCATGGACGTGGCAACATTGTTCCAAGGCGTGATGAAGAGAAGTGGACGTAAAGAATTGGTCGGAAAGGTCCAACCGGCTGGATTGCGTACTCAGGCTAAGGCTGAGTCGGATATGGCTCAAATATGGAAGATTTGAGTTGGTTATGATAGGATTTCATGCTAGAATGGAAGTTGAGTTGTTTTAGGAATGTTTACTACATTCCTAAGGTGTTTGGAAGTCTCACGATTGCTTCTATCTGCGAATAGGAGAGTCCTGAGCAGTTATGGTAAGTTAGGATACGAGTCCAATTAGGAGTAGGAGTCCTAGATTGGATTGATTAGCCAGAGGGCTGGCTATAAAAGCAAGGGAGGCCAAAGCTCTCATGGGGAGAGAACTTTAGGCTGTTCCTCTTGTGTTTCTATTGAATAAAGTTTATATTTTCGAGGAGCTTTTGTGCCTTGTTCGTCCGATGTGTTTTTTGTCAAGTCTTTCTCGCCGAGTTTCTGGACAGAATGACGTTGCTTCGGTGTTTCGTTCATAACTCGAGTTTTACAGATCAGATTGACGTGATTCTTTTTGGGTTGTCTTCACAACTCAATTATATATCATCTGTGAAATTTTCACGAGCTTCGGATCTTTAGTTTTTGAGATACACGAGTTTCTTTGCAGCGTTGCAGATCTGTTTTATATCGGGTAGAACAGATTGATCTTCGTTTAATGTTTTGATCGTATCTCAAGTTTTACTTCGTGTTTTCAAGTGATTCTTGTTGCATTAGATCCGTGACTTGATTCTCTACCTCTATACTTGATTTGTCACGGTTGAAAACGTTTAAAAACACTTGCACACACGGTTTCTTTAACCGATTGATTTTTTTGCTGAGGGGTTTTTGTTGTTTCCGCTGTGAAAAGTTTTAATCTACCATTCACCCCCCTCTGGTAGCTTTTCACGTGCTCTTCGATCCTACACCTAGCTCGTGCTACACGCAAACCAACAATTGGCACCGGCTTTCGGAGGTGCCCTGTGGAACCCCGTTCAGATCACCGTGGCCAGCACGCTACGGCCGGTGTCACTGCCCCTTCCCTACACAAGAAAGGTGCGTTGTTGTCCATAGTTTGTGTTGCCGAAAGCCTCATGTCAATTCATCAATCAGTTAGTGAGAATTTTGGGTTTTACCAAACCCTAGTTCAAAGCGACACCTCTCGGGCTACGATCAAATTTGTCGCGCAGCAGTAGCTAGAGCTCATTCTGGTCTAGGAGAAGCTTTGCTAGATCCTTACGGTCCGTCTCGCTCAAACGGCGCTAGAAACCATCAATGACTGAAGGAGTTCTTCGAGTTTTTGTCGCCGCTGGCGTTTTGCGGGCAAGGGTCACCGGTGAGCTCCCCTCTCCGGTGGTTTTCATGGAGACTCTGCAACCGTAACCCCCCTACTCGGAGTAGAACTCGACCTCCTGTGGGTCATCCTCCTCCGGTACCTCGGCTGGTGGTTTGGGGTCTACCACCTCTTCTCCCATTTCGGGCTCTCCCATGGCTGGAAGACCCAAGACTACCGGTACGCCCAATACCGGGGGCACGAGGTCCTGCAATGCATGCACCTCGTCCATAGCCTGGTTGTAGTCCTCTTCCCAGCCTTGTCCTTCCTCAATAGCGTCGTCCCGCTCTTGAGCAAGGTCCTCATTTTGCTGGGTTAGGGTCTGCACTAGCTCTTGCAACGCCGCGATGTCAACACGGCTCTTCTTCTTTGCCTTCTTCAGACGACGCAACTGATTGTGTTGTTCATTCAGTCGCTTGATCGTCGGAATGAGCACATTGCGGAGTGCGCTGTGAGCACCCTCGAAATGATCTCCACGGCTTGTGCTCTCCTTGATCTTGGTGGCGAGATGCTCCGTATGAACAGCTTGGCTGTCCATCACAGCGTTTCCCGCCCTCATTTGGAGGCTGAGGTTTGCCTCCGCGGGGTTGTACCTTGGGCAACTCGGGTCTGTTGGCTCCAGGTACCTTTCTTCCCACACATGCTGAGCTCGCCCCTCCACCGGAACGAGTGCGTATGGAGTACCCTCCATAGCCTGCACATGTAGCTGGCAGAAACGTGACATAGTGTCACGGGCTGCCACTTGCCACATCCCTTCGGGTTGTCTTCCTCTCACCGTGACGGTGAATGGCACCCAACCGGGTGGCGTAGGTCCTGCGAGAACCTCGACATGGATCGTCCATGTCTTGTTCCCCTCTTCGCCTTCTTCCTTGGCGAAGTATTGCGGCATCTGGTTATACCTGAAATATTGGAGCATTTGCCACAATGCTTCCGGGTAGCCGCTGCGGTCAGAGCAGTGGGAAACTACCCACCCGTTCTCCAACCGTTTATCTGCTGCCATCTGTAAAAATATATTTGAGAAATGTCAAATATTTATTTAAACAGTAAACCATTGAGTTATAACATAAGATATGTCATTGAACCCATAACACTTGGAAACATAGTTCAAATTTTTAAACAAATTTGACTGCTGATCTGCTGTTACCATGACAGCCCTGACCAGTTTCCATATCAATCTGATTTAGGCCAGGTTAAAGCAAAACCAGTCCTGGAGCTCAACATCAAAGTGAAAGTTAGCTTCAATAGCTTTCCAGAAAGTATTTGGTTGGCCTAAGATCTGTCCTGGTTCAAAAATTATGAGATGTCAAAGTTATCAGAATTTCTGGGAACAATTGGACAGCACCTCCCTGCCTTAGGTACTGATTTGATCCAAGAATCCCAGTTAATTCTGTTCCTACTCTGACAAAACTTTCTGTTACAAATTTGTAACCCATCTCATAATCTTTCCAGAACTACCTCATTTCCTATTTTTGGATTTTTAAGCAGGAAGTTATGCTTAATTTACAGAGAGTTTACAGAGAGTCTTTGCTCTGTCCTGTTTTCTGGACAGTTTCAACTCTACTGCATTTTTCGAGTGGTTAAGGGATGAAACACCTCTGGAACTCAACAGAAAAGTTGTAAAGCTCTTCCAACGCTTTCCAGAAATGTATCATAAGACCCCAACCACGAAAGAACTCAACCTCTAACCTCTGATTAACTTCAGCCTTGATTCAGCTGAAAACAGAGTGCTCTGTCCCTAACATCCTATAAGTTGAAAGCTTGTTAACTTTGAATATCCTGTTCAAGGGAAGGAGTTACACCAAGTTTTACTACTTTGGATCAAAACCTTCAAGTTTTTAAATGAAGTTGTTCATTTAGTTGGGTGTGACGTCGATGCGTCACCAGATTATGTCGGTACTACGTCCTCACAAAGAAAAACCTATACCGGACTTAGCCGGCTTCGTTAGTTCAGTGGCACTACTCGTCACTCGCACACGGATGCTACACGTCTACCGTTTCGTGGTAAAGCTACCTGCAGAAACTCAAACAATCATCAGACTCGGCTGCACACCGAGCCCGGAATACATACAGTTAGTACACCCGGCCGTCATCACCCGCCCGGATGTTCTCAAGCCAACCACGCCTTGAGTTGCGTGTTCATGTTTCAGACCACGTGACTGGGTCTCCCATGTTGCACCGCGCACGCCAGGGACAGACGTTGCTCGAATACCCCAAACGACATGAAGAGTCGTAGAGGATACTAAAGCGGGTCGGGTTACCTGCCACCCGTGGGGCTCCACCCTTCAGCTTGTGCGCACTGGTGGACAGCGCTCACGTGCACCCCCCAAGACATGAGCGTCCCGAGATGCACGATTTTCCGACATAACAATTAGGTTACTAAGCCACTTTCTATATACTAATAACATCCTTATACGGGCTACTAACTCGTTCCTCACTGGATTTTTGAAAAAGAAAACCTTTGTACTGTGTTAAACCTCAAGCGAGCTCTGATACCATGCTGACACGACCCCAATGGTCCTGTCGAGCCAGGATCACGCTGAGGGGTGCTGCGTTGCACAGCACCGTATAACACACGTCAAAGGTACAAAGCGGAAGCGGAAATTTTATTACATAAACAAGTTTATGCACATGTTTACATCAAAATAAGTTTAGTCCACACTCGCGGGCGTAGACTAAGCATCAAGTGCACGTTCAGCCCTTGAACGTGTCCTTGCTAGCACACACGCACACTAACTCTGCGGCGTGCACGACTCCCACTCGACGGGGTTCCCCTCCTGGGGTTCCGTCTCCTCTTCGGGAGTCCCTTCCTCATAGAACCCTGCAAAAGCTTCAAACACAAGCAGTGAGCACGAAGGCTCAGCAAGTCTGACCCGTCTCACCTAAACATGGAACTTCTACATGAGGTAGTGGGTTGTATGAGGTAAAAATCATTTGCAAGGACTCGCCTAATTAGTAGAACCTTACTTTCAAGTTTTAGCAGCAGGTTGTGGAGAACCTTACGCTAAGGCACATGAGAGAGCCGCAATCAAACAAGAAACGCATTTCTCTCATGTACTTTGCCCAAAGTTGAAAAGAACTTTAATTAGCTCTAAGCTACAGCATACCATTAACAATCAATGTCCAGCTTTCAATCAGCAACATTTTAACATGTAACTAGCCTGTTCTTTCTACGTCACGGTACAGTGAACAAGTGGTACTCACTGACCGCGAGGGACGGCGATTATAATCGATTTACACCTGCAGGGTTACCCGAACAACCCGTCATGTACGCCCGTACTCGATGTTGCCTACAACAACCATCACGGACGCCGTACGCGACTACCTTTCACCCGTTAGCCAAATATTGAACCGGTCCCATCGTCCCGAGCAAGAGGTCTCTGCACGCGCATCTCCGTGCCGCCAGCCGATTTACACCTCGAGCTCTCAACCTACCCTCTGAACGACGGGCAATGCCTCAATACCCAGCTACCCGAGTTACATCAGTTTCCCGGTTCCCATATAGACGGTAGGTCTTCGGTACTGTTCTAGCTTGTTCAACAGGCCCGCACACGGCTCGGTCCTCAATCGACACAAGCGGATCTACAGCACACAGGCCCCAAAGTCCTGCTGCCCTTACTCTCCGCTCGGTCTCCTTTTCTTGCCATGTGTATCATGTGCTATCTCTACCCGAGCAATGTGCCTCTAGCCTATTCTCGCGAGTAGTTCCAACTACTCGTCTTGTACCGAATCCTATTCTATCCTAGCAATGCAGTGGCTAACGAGGTTTGCAATCCTAAACCCACCCGTGGTTTTCTTGGCTATGCAGTTGGATTTCCAAACAAGACTCTAATGCACGGAACAAAGGAAACAAGTATGTGCTCAAAACAATAAAAATTTGTAAAAAGGTTAATGCAAACCGGAGCTTGCCTTGCTGCTCTTGGTCGTAGGCTAGCTGTTCCTCCGGAGTAACGAAGTCTAGGACTTCGGGTTCCTCCTCGACCTTAGCGACTACATGATAGAAACAATACATGTATTAATTTAATGCATTTGTATTAAGTTTGAAGTTGTGAAGTCTATAACCCTTGCTAGATAGACCTAATGACTGTGAAACTTTTACTGTGGCTTGGTTACAACCTAAACAGAGACTTGGTCAAGTTTTAGTTGCAGCAAAGCTCATTTGAGCCCTCCACAAATAATTATGTCCTTGACCTTAATTGGAACTCTTAGGGTGTTCTAGGAATTTTCATGAGACAAACTATGACTTCCTGAAAACTAGATTTTCAGAGGGTTCTAATGGAGTTGGTCTCACTTAATTTGGAAGTCTCTAACTAAAGATATGAGCTAAACAATTTTAGAGAAAATTCTGAAAATGTTTCTGGACATTTTCTATTTTCTCTGGAACAGTTTCACTAATCACACCATTAGGTGGATTAAATGAGCTCAAATGGATCTGAAATTTTTATGGTAGTTCAAGGATATTTTGTTGAACACCTCAGTAAAATTTCAGGATTTTCCTCCAAAGGATTCTCCAGTTAAAATTCCTAACAGTTTAAACTTTGAGGAATTAATTCTGGAGAAATATGGAATTTCATGAAGTGAAACTTGATTTTCTGGAAAGTACTCAGAGAGCTGAATCCAGCAAAATTTGGTTCACTCAATTTGGAGCTTTCTAGCCAAAGTTATGACGATTTGAAGTTTGAAGAAAATCTGAAAATCGGGGAAAAGTTTAAACTCGCGCGTGGGCCCAGGGGGACACGCGTCGCACGCCTAGGCGATGGCACACCGCGGCCCACAAGGATTTTGCGCGCCAGCACACCCGATCCCGGCCGCAGCCGGATCCCGATTTAAAATATCGGCCGCTGACAGCTGGGGTCCACCCCCTTCTTCAACCTCGCGACACCCGCGCCCCGCCGCCGAGGGACCTCGCCGGAGAGCTCGCCGCCGGCTGCTGTACAGCTCCAAACTTCTTGATTCTGGCCGCCCCTGCCTACTTTTACTTGGGGAACAGGATCCGAGGGTCAGCTGCTCATGACAACGGCCGGAGCATGGTCGGCGACGGGCCGCCATATCGGAATGACTTCGGCCATGTCGGCTGATTCCCCTGGTACCTCAGCTACTTGGGAAATCGGTCGGGGAGCATCAGTGGACCTCAGAG
Source organism: Neostapfia colusana (assembly GCA_030760725.1). Taxonomy (NCBI): domain Eukaryota; kingdom Viridiplantae; phylum Streptophyta; class Magnoliopsida; order Poales; family Poaceae; genus Neostapfia; species Neostapfia colusana. Next base: position 30,624,076 of record JASWHV010000009.1, on the reverse strand, counting down.
AAGGTAGACATGAGCTCGAGGCAGCTCGGGGAAGGGCCGAAATAGGTCCTCACCGTGCGCCCGATACCCCCCGTTCGTTCCGCCATTAGTAGACCTTAAATTACGCCGGGCACAGAGGTTCTCCGGCCCAGAGTTGTGAAGGCAACTGGTGCGTTACCGTGTCTAGCTCGTGTGGGAGTGGCCTGAGGCCCTCTAATCCTTTCTAGAGCACGAATTAAACAGAATCGTACCCGAAGGTCGTTCTGCACACAGAAAGGGGAAAAGTGGAAATTCGCCGCCGGTGAGCAACCACTCGAGCTGTGGCTCGGGGATGAGCAGCACCGGTCACCCGCGCGTCCAAGGGTGCCTTGGCCCGGGCGTGACAACGCCCAGGTTGGGCTGTCCATGAGAGCCCGAGGTGCGGCGGTTCCAAGTTCCGAGTTTGATCTTTCGGCACAGCCGATATCAATCGGTTTCAACCGAATTCTAGCAATGGGGAGGATGGAGGAAGGTCTCTAGTACCTTGCTGGGACTCTGGAGTGGAAGGAGGGAGCTGCGATCGGCGTCCTCCGATCAAGTCCGAACTGCAGAAACTTTCGGCCAGTGCTGGGTTCTTGCGGGAAAACACGTCGGTACCTCGGCCGAGGAGGGGGGCAGGCGCCTTAAGAAGGCTCTGCACCGCCTCGTTCCCGCGCGTGGGCAAGCAGCTGGTGGCGCGGTGGCTGGCCTCGATGGCGATCACCGCTGCGGCTCGGTGACCCGAGTGAAAAGTCTCAGTCGGTTTGTGTTGAAGTAGAGGCTGACATGTGGGTCCCACCCTTCCTTTTAACCTCTGGAATTTACTTCTAATCACTGTTGTAAACAGTGAACCCCATACTACCCTTGGCAATTCAAATTATTCACCCATGAGCCATTTGAATTGATCAAAGTTCGAATGAGGTTTGGTTTGAATGCATTTCAGCACAAGTTCAGTTTGAAATTCAAATAAAGTTTGAATTTCTCCCACTTAGCTCATGTCAAGATCAACTCCAAATGGAGTGAAAATTGGTGTGTGAGCTCACCAAGATGTGCTGAGTAAGAATATGCCCCCCACTTTTAAATTCAGTGGATAAAAACAGTTTGAATTTGAATATGGTTTCAAACTGCCCTCTTCCTAACTATACCCAAAATGACCTCAAAAAGGTTTTGAGTTTGGGTGAAACTTGGCATGGACATCCTTAGCAAAGTGTAGGAGTTTTCATATGTCCAGCCCATCTATATCACATGTGGGAAATACCACTTTTGCAATGTGTAAGTTTGTTCTCTAATGAGCATGTTGATAATTGTTACTTGCTCTTCATTTGTGTTCATCATCTTTCCTCAAATGAGGTGTGTGTGTGTGTGTGTGGTGATGAATACTTCAATTATGTGTCAAAAACTGAGGCCCTTACATTCCTCCCCCCTTAAAAGAATCTCGTCCCGAGATTATATGGTGAAAATGAGAGAGAGGACGGTGGAACATTACCGGATATGCGACGTGAAAAAGTCGGGGTAGTTAGTGCGAAGAAATTCTTCGCTCTCCCATGTCGCTTCGTCCATGGAGTGATTACTCCATAGAACCTTGTAGAACCACAACGTACGGTTGCGTGTGGTTCGGGCCTTTTCATCAATAATCTGCACCGGTTCCTCCCGATAGGTGAGATCCGGTTGCAGTTCTTCAATGTCTCCCAGCTGAACGGTAGTTGATAGCTTGAGACACTTCCTCAGCTGGGAAATGTGAAAGACGTCGTGCACACCGGAAAGTGCTTCTGGTAATTTCAGCCGGTATGCTACCGATCCACATCTTTCGGTAATCTGGAATGGACCGATGAATCGGGGTGCTAACTTTCCCCTCACCCCAAATCTGTTTACGCCCTTCATTGGAGACACTCGTAGGTATACGTGATCTCCAACTTCGAATTGTAATGGGCGCCTTCTCCGGTCCGCATACTGTTTCTGTTGGGATTGAGCGGCTCTTAGGTTCGCTTGAATCAGTCGAACTTTTTCTTCCACGTTGTTGACAAGGTCAATCCCGAAGGTAACCCTTTCGCCAGACTCACACCAGTTCAATGGTGTGCGGCATTTTCTTCCGTATAGCGCCTCGTAGGGAGCCATCTTGATGCTGGCTTGGTACCCATTGTTGTACGAGAACTCGGCTAACGGCAAGTGATCATCCCAATTCTTGCCGTGGTCGATAGCGCAAGCTCGTAGCATGTCTTCTAGAATCTGATTTACCCGCTCGGTTTGTCCATCCGTCTGCGGGTGGTAGGCTGAACTACGGATCAGCTTCGTCCCCAAGGCAGCGTGTAGCTGCTCCCAAAAACGGGACACAAATAAAGTGCCCCGGTCCGATATGATGGTACGGGGTACGCCGTATAAGCATAGGATCCGTGAGATGTACAGTTCAGCGTACTTCTTGGCGTTGTAGTTGGTGTTGACCGGGATGAAATGGGCAACTTTGGTGAGCCGATCGACGATCACCCACACAGAATCATGTTTCTGTAAGGTGGTGGGTAAACCGACGACGAAATCCATGCTCACGTCCTCCCACTTCCAGGCAGGAATGCCCAGTGGTTGCAACAGTCCCGGTTTCCGCATGTGGTCTGCCTTCACCCTTCGACATGTATCACACTCGGACACGTATTTTGCCGTCTCTTGCTTCATCCGTGTCCACCAAAACTTTCTTCTGAGTTCTTGATACATTTTGTTGCTGCCGGGGTGAATAGAAAATTTTGATAAGTGAGCCTCATCAAAGATTTTCTTCCGTAACTCCGGGTTTCGGGGTACGACAATCCGGTCCTTGAACCATAGGACGCCGTCTCCGTCCTTCCGGAAACATTTCAACTCCCCACTGTCTACACGTCTCCGTAAATGTGACATGCCCTTGTCATTCTTCTGGGCTGCCGCTATCTCTTCACGGATGGTGGGGATCAAAGCTAGGTTGTAGAGAGCTCCGTGTGGAATCACATGGAGTGGTGGTTCGCTCTCTTCCAATGGTGTGATGGTCAGATTATTGACGTGTGACTTGCGGCTCAGCGCATCTGCCACAACGTTTGCCTTGCCCGGATGATAATGGATCTCTATCTCGTAATCCTTTATCAGTTCTAGCCATCTTCGTTGCCTCATGTTCAGCTCCTTCTGAGTGAATATGTACTTGAGGCTTTTGTGGTCGGTATATAAATGTACGAGGTTACTGAGTAGGTAGTGCCTCCACATTTTTAGTGCAAGTACCACGGCAGCGAGCTCCAAGTCGTGAGTTGGATAATTTTGCTCATGGTTCCTAAGCTGCCGTGATCCATACGCGACCACTCTTCGGTCTTGCATCAGCACACATCCGAGCCCAATGCCGGATGCATCGCAGTACACATCGAATGGTTTTGTTGTGTCTGGCTGCGCCAAAACCGGTGCTGATGTTAGGTGCTTGACTAAAGCCTTGAATGCTGCTTCACATGCTGGACTCCAAACATATTTGGTAGCCTTCTTCAGCAGCTCTGTCATTGGCTTGGCAATCTTCGAGAAGTTCGGAATGAACCTCCGATAATATCCCGCGAGTCCGAGGAAACTCCGTACCTCATGAACAGTCCTCGGGGATTTCCAATTCAGCACTTGCGTGATCTTGCTCGGGTCCACAGCGATACCCTCTGCTGAGATGATATGCCCGAGGAAAGGCACTTGCGATATCCAAAACTCGCATTTGCTGAATTTTGCGTATAACTTGTGATCCCGCAGCCGTTGCAAGACTATACGCAGATGTTTCTTGTGATCTTCCTCCGACTTGGAATATACCAGGATGTCGTCGATGAAGACCACCACAAACTTGTCCAGCTCCGGCATGAACACCGAGTTCATTAAATACATGAAGTGAGCTGGAGCATTGGTGAGGCCGAAGGACATGACCAGGTACTCATAAAGTCCGTACCTTGTCGAGAAAGCTGTCTTTGGAATGTCCTCCGCCCTTATCTTAATCTGATGGTACCCGGATCTTAAATCCATCTTGGAAAAGATCTTTGCTTCGACCAACTGATCAAACAACATGTCGATCCGTGGCAACGGGTACTTGTTCTTGATGGTTACGGCATTTAATGGACGGTAGTCCACGCAAAGCCGCAGCGTCTCATCCTTCTTCTTGACAAATAATGCCGAACAGCCCCATGGCGTGGAGCTCGGCCTAATAAAACCCTTCTCCAGAAGGTCTGTGAGCCGAGTCTTCAGTTCAGCAAACTCCTTGGGCGCCATGTTGTACGGCCTTCGGGATATTGGCATGGTTCCCGGTGCAAGTTCAATCTTGAACTCCACCTCTCTATCGGGTGGCATCCCCGGCAAATCGTCCGCGAATACATCCGGGAACTCTCGGACCACTGGAATGTCTTCCAATCTGATAGTTGTGGCTTGATAGACACTTGGAAGTTTTATTTCTGGACTGTCCAGAAATAATGAGTGAGAACCGTGCACCTCTGAGTTTAAGTGCACGACTCGAAGGACGGTGTCTAAAACAGCGCCGTGGCGGGTTAACCACGACATCCCTAGGATGACATCGACCTTCTGTCCCTCTAAGATAATGAGAGACGTGGGGTACACTCTACCCGCTAAGCATAATGGTGCTTTGGAGACCATTACGCTTGCTGAAATCTTCCCACCCGGTGAACAAATTAAATATGGACTATCGGTGGGTAGTATTGGCAAACTGTGTTTAGCAATGAAAGCTTGGCTAATAAAATTATGCGTGGCGCCTGAATCAAATAGTACTATAGCGGGATGCTGGTGGAGTTGGAACATACCCGCAAGGATTGGCTCGCCCTCCGGCACGTCCTCAATGGCAAGCTGGTGGACAGTACCGGGCCTAGGGTTTGCCCGCCGCGCATTAGTAGGGTTCCGGGGTTGATTCCTCCCCGGAAACTGTGGTGCCACTCCGCCGCCTTGCCTCTCCGGGCAACTGCTCGCGAAGTGTCCTGGACGACCACACTTGTAACACGTGGCCGCTGCTGGTGGAGTACTCGGGGGACGAAAGCCCGGCATGCGTTGCGGAGGTGCAAACGCACGCGGCATCGCCCGCTGCTGCTGTTGTTGTTGCAGTGGTGCTGGCAGTGCCGGCCGGAATGCTGGTGAAGAGTACGGCCGACCGCGGAATGACATCGACCGCTGTGGTGGCTGCCAGCGTGGGCCTGATGGTGGGCGATTCACCATCCGAAACTTCTGAGAAGGACCGCCTCCTTCTCCACTGCTCTGCGGCGCGCTTCGCTTTCGCTCTGCTGCCGCCAACTCCTTGCCGGAGTCCTCCTGAACAATCGCAGCATCAATTATGTCGTTGAGGCTGCCGCGATTGAACATCGCCAGCTTATCCTTCAGGAGCGGGTTAAGCCCCTGGTAAAAATGGTCCCGCCGCTTCTCGTCGGTATCAGCATGATACGACGCATATAGCGCGAGATCGTTAAACGCCCTGGAATATTCCAGCGCGTTCCGGCTCCCTTGTTGCAGGTGTAGGAACTCCTGCGTCTTCCTCTTCATCAAACCGGGCGGTATATGATAGGCCCTGAAGGCCGTCCGGAACTCTGCCCAGGTCATCGCTCGGTCGGTGGGCTGTGAAGCACAGAAGTTGGCCCACCACGCGCTCGCGGATCCTTGGAGCTGCTGGACCGCGAACTGAGTCTTGCGCTGCTCGCTGATTTGGAGCAGCCCGAATTTCATCTCCATGGCGTGGAGCCAGTTGTCCGCGTCAAGTGGTTCATCCACCCTTGAGAATACAGGGGGATGAGTCGCCAGGAAATCAGAGTAGGAGCTCTGTTGGCGCTCCTCACGATCTTGACGTCTCTCTGGGCAAGACGTATTGGCGATGAGAGTCTGCAGCAACTCTGTGTGCTGCTGGTGCGAGCCCGCCATTGCCGCGACAATGTCGGCCAATGTAACCGTTGGCAGTGGCGGTGGCGGTGTTTGCTGTTGCTGTTGCTGCTGCTGTCCCGAGGAGTCCTCGGGAGGCGGTTGGGAGGTCTCTCCCCCTTGGCTAGTACCTCCAACATCAGGGTTGGCACGAGTACGCGTCATTCTGAAATTCAACACAGCAGTAATTAGCACATGTCTCACTCAAAATTCCATAAACAGCAGTAGGTATTGAAGCGACGCATGATTAACTTGCACAACATTCACATATATTGATAAAGCATAAACTTTATACAAGATACATCATTCTCGGATCTCCGAGAAGTCGTGCTCATGTCGTCACTCCCTATACATACGCTACTGTCTACACGACATGTCACCGATTACAAAAGTTGGGTTACGCTACCCTAGCTGCCCTACTCGGCAACCGTAACCCCCCTACTCGGAGTAGAACTCGACCTCCTGTGGGTCATCCTCCTCCGGTACCTCGGCTGGTGGTTCGGGGTCTACCACCTCTTCTCCCATTTCAGGCTCTCCCATGGCTGGAAGACCCAAGACTACCGGTACGCCCAATACCGGGGGCACGAGGTCCTGCAATGCATGCACCTCGTCCATAGCCTGGTTGTAGTCCTCTTCCCAGCCTTGTCCTTCCTCAATAGCGTTGTCCCGCTCTTGAGCAAGGTCCTCATTTTGCTGGGTTATAGTCTGCACTAGCTCTTGCAACGCCGCGATGTCAACACGGCTCTTCTTCTTTGCCTTCTTCAGACGACGCAACTGATTGTGTTGTTCATTCAGTCGCTTGATCGTCGGAAGGAGCACATTGCGGAGTGCACTGTGAGCACCCTCGAAATGATCTCCATGGCTTGTGCTCTCCTTGATCTTGGTGGCGAGATGCTCCGTATGAACAGCTTGGCTGTCCATCACAGCGTTTCCCGCCCTCATTTGGAGGCTGAGGTTTGCCTCCGCGGGGTTGTACCTTGGGCAACTCGGGTCTGTTGCCTCCAGGTACCTTTCTTCCCACACATGCTGAGCTCGCCCCTCCACCGGAACGAGTGCGTATGGAGTACCCTCCATAGCCTGCACATGTAGCTGGCAGAAACGTGACATAGTGTCACGGGCTGCCACTTGCCACATCCCTTCCGGTTGTCTTCCTCTCACCGTGACGGTGAATGGCACCCAACCGGGTGGCGTAGGTCCTGCGGGAACCTCGACATGGATCGTCCACGTATTGTTCCCCTCTTCGCCTTCTTCCTTGGCGAAGTATTGCGGCATCTGGTTATACCCGAAATATTGGAGCATTTGCCACAATGCTTCCGGGTAGCCGCTGCGGTCAGAGCAGTGGGAAACTACCCACCCGTTCTCCATCCGTTTATCTGCTGCCATATGTAAAAATATATTTGAGAAATGTCAAATATTTATTTAAACAGTAAACCATTGAGTTATAACATAAGATATGTCATTGAACCCATAACACTTGGAGACATAGTTCAAATTTTTAAACAAATTTGACTGCTGATCTGCTGTTACCATGACAGCCCTGACCAGTTTCCATATCAATCTGATCTAGGCCAGGTTAAAGGCAAAACCAGTCCTGGAGCTCAACATCAAAGTTAAAGTTAGCTTCAATAGCTTTCCAGAAAGTATTTGGTTGGCCTAAGATCTGTCCTGGTTCAAAAATTATGAGATGTCAAAGTTATCAGAATTTCTGGGAACAATTGGACAGCACCTCCCTGCCTTAGGTACTGATTTGATCCAAGAATCCCAGTTAATTCTGTTCCTACTCTGACAAAACTTTCTGTTACAAATTTGTAACCCATCTCATAAGCTTTCCAGAACTACCTCATTTCCTATTTTTGGATTTTTAAGCAGGAAGTTATGCTTAATTTACAGAGAGTTTACAGAGAGTCTTTGCTCTGTCCTGTTTTCTGGACAGTTTCAACTCTACTGCATTTTTCGAGTGGTTAAGGGATGAAACACCTCTGGAACTCAACAGAAAAGTTGTAAAGCTCTTCCAACGCTTTCCAGAAATGTATCATACGACCCCAACCACGAAAGAACTCAACCTCTAACCTCTGATTAACTTCAGCCTTGATTCAGCTGAAAACAGAGTGCTCTGTCCCTAACATCCTATAAGTTGAAAGCTTGTTAACTTTGAATATCCTGTTCAAGGGAAGGAGTTACACCAAGTTTTACTACTTTGGATCAAAACCTTCAAGTTTTTAAATGAAGTTGTTCATTTAGTTGGGTGTGACGTCGATGCGTCACCAGATTATGTCGGTACTACGTCCTCACAAAGAAAAACCTATACCGGACTTAGCCGGCTTCGTTAGTTCAGTGGCACTACTCGTCACTCGCACACGGATGCTACACGTCTACCGTTTCGTGGTAAAGCTACCTGCAGAAACTCAAACAATCATCAGACTCGGCTGCACACCGAGCCCGGAATACATACAGTTAGTACACCCGGCCGTCATCACCCGCCCGGATGTTCTCAAGCCAACCACGCCTTGAGTTGCGTGTTCACGTTTCAGACCATGTGACGGGGTCTCCCATGTTGCACCGCGCACGCCAGGGACAGACGTTGCTCGAATACCCCAAACGACATGAAGAGTCGTAGAGGATACTAAAGCGGGTCGGGTTACCTGCCACCCGTGGGGCTCCACCCTTCAGCTTGTGCGCACTGGTGGACAGCGCTCACGTGCACCCCCCAAGACATGAGCGTCCCGAGATGCACGATTTTCCGACATAACAATTAGGTTACTAAGCCACTTTCTATATACTAATAACATCCTTATACGGGCTACTAACTCGTTCCTCACTGGATTTTTGAAAAAGAAAACCTTTGTACTGTGTTAAACCTCAAGCGAACTCTGATACCATGCTGACACGACCCCAATGGTCCTGTCGAGCCAGGATCACGCTGAGGGGTGCTGCGTTGCACAGCACCGTATAACACACGTCAAAGGTACAAAGCGGAAGCGGAAATTTTATTACATAAACAAGTTTATGCACATGTTTACATCAAAATAAGTTTAGTCCACACTCGCGGGCGTAGACTAAGCATCAAGTGCACGTTCAGCCCTTGAACGTGTCCTTGCTAGCACACACGCACACTAACTCTGCGGCGTGCACGACTCCCACTCGACGGGGTTCCCCTCCTGGGGTTCCGTCTCCTCTTCGGGAGTCCCTTCCTCATAGAACCCTGCAAAAGCTTCAAACACAAGCAGTGAGCACGAAGGCTCAGCAAGTCTGACCCGTCTCACCTAAACATGGAACTTCTACATGAGGTAGTGGGTTGTATGAGGTAAAAATCATTTGCAAGGACTCGCCTAATTAGTAGAACCTTACTTTCAAGTTTTAGCAGCAGGTTGTGGAGAACCTTACGCTAAGGCACATGAGAGAGCCGCAATCAAACAAGAAACGCATTTCTCTCATGTACTTTGCCCAAAGTTGAAAAGAACTTTAATTAGCTCTAAGCTACAGCATACCATTAACAATCAATGTCCAGCTTTCAATCAGCAACATTTTAACATGTAACTAGCCTGTTCTTTCTACGTCACGGTACAGTGAACAAGTGGTACTCACTGACCGCGAGGGACGGCGATTATAATCGATTTACACCTGCAGGGTTACCCGAACAACCCGTCACGTACGCCCGTACTCGATGTTGCCTACAACAACCATCACGGACGCCGTACGCGACTACCTTTCACCCGTTAGCCAAATATTGAACCGGTCCCATCGTCCCGAGCAAGAGGTCTCTGCACGCGCATCTCCGTGCCGCCAGCCGATTTACACCTCGAGCTCTCAACCTACCCTCTGAACGACGGGCAATGCCTCAATACCCAGCTACCCGAGTTACATCAGTTTCCCGGTTCCCATATAGCCGGTAGGTCTTCGGTACTGTTCTAGCTTGTTCAACAGGCCCGCACACGGCTCGGTCCTCAATCGACACAAGCAGAGCTACAGCACACAGGCCCCAAAGTCCTGCTGCCCTTACTCTCCGCTCGGTCTCCTTTTCTTGCCATGAGTATCATGTGCTATCTCTACCCGAGCAATGTGCCTCTAGCCTATTCTCGCGAGTAGTTCCAACTACTCGTCTTGTACCGAATCCTACTCTATCCTAGAAATGCAGTGGCTAACGAGGTTTGCAATCCTAAACCCACCCGTGGTTTTCTTGGCTATGCAGTTGGATTTCCAAACAAGACTCTAATGCACGGAACAAAGGAAACAAGTATGTGCTCAAAACAATAAAAATTTGTAAAAAGGTTAATGCAAACCGGAGCTTGCCTTGCTGCTCTTGGTCGTAGGCTAGCTGTTCCTCCGGAGTAACGAAGTCTAGGACTTCGGGTTCCTCCTCGACCTTAGCGACTACATGATAGAAACAATACATGTATTAATTTAATGCATTTGTATTAAGTTTGAAGTTGTGAAGTCTATAACCCTTGCTAGATAGACCTAATGACTGTGAAACTTTTACTGTGGCTTGGTTACAACCTAAACAGAGACTTGGTCAAGTTTTAGTTGCAGCAAAGCTCATTTGAGCCCTCCACAATTAATTATGTCCTTGACCTTAATTGGAACTCTTAGGGTGTTCTAGGAATTTTCATGAGACAAACTATGACTTCCTGAAAACTAGATTTTCAGAGGGTTCTAATGGAGTTGGTCTCACTTAATTTGGAAGTCTCTAACTAAAGATATGAGCTAAACAATTTCAGAGAAAATTCTGAAAATGTTTCTGAACATTTTCTATTTTCTCTGGAACAGTTTCACTAATCACACCATTAGGTGGATTAAATGAGCTCCAATGGATCTGAAATTTTTATGGTAGTTCAAGGATATTTTGGTGAACATCTCAGTAAAATTTCAGGATTTTCCTCCAAAGGATTCTGCAGTTAAAATTCCTAACAGTTTAAAATTTGAGGAATTAATTCTGGAGAAATAAGGAATTTCATGAAGTGAAACTTGATTTTCTGGAAAGTACTCAGGGAGCTGAATCTAGCAAAATTTGGTTCACTCAATTTGGAGCTTTCTAGCCAAAGTTATGAGGATTTGAAGTTTGAAGAAAATCTGAAAATCGGGGAAAAGTTTAAACTCGCGCGTGGGCCCAGGGGGACACGCGTCGCACGCCTAGGCGATGGCACACCGCGGCCCACAAGGATTTTGCGCGCCAGCACACCCGATCCCGGCCGCAGCCGGATCCCGATTCAAAATATCGGCCGCTGACAGCTGGGGTCCACCCCCTTCTTCAACCTCGCGACACCCGCGCCCCGCCGCCGAGGGACCTCGCCGGAGAGCTCGCCGCCGGCTGCTGTACAGCTCCAAACTTCTTGATTCTGGCCGCCTCTGCCTACTTTTACTTGGGGAACAGGATCCGAGGGTCAGCTGCTCATGACAACGGCCGGAGCATGGTCGGCGACGGGCCGCCATATCGGAATGACTTCGGCCATGTCGGCTGATTCCCCTGGTACCTCAGCTACTTGAGAAATCGGTCGTGGAGCATCAGTGGACCTCAGAGAAGGTCGACATGAGCTCGAGGCAGCTCGGGGAAGGGCCGAAATAGGTCCTCACCGTGCGCCCGATACCCCCCGTTCGTTCCGCCATTAGTAGACCTTAAATTACGCCGGGCACAGACGTTCTCCGGCCCAGAGTTGTGAAGGCAACTGGTGCGTTACCGTGTCTAGCTCGTGTGGGAGTGGCCTGAGGCCCTCTAATCCTTTCTAGAGCACGAATTAAACAGAATCGTACCCGAAGGTCGTTCTGCACACAGAAAGGGGAAAAGTGGAAATTCGCCGCCGGTGAGCAACCACTCGAGCTGTGGCTCGGGGATGAGCAGCACCGGTCACCCGCGCGTCCAAGGGTGCCTTGGCCCGGGCGTGACAACGCCCTGGTTGGGCTGTCCACGAGAGCCCGAGGTGCGGCGGTTCCAAGTTCCGAGTTTGATCTTTCGGCACAGCCGATATCAATCAGTTTCAACCGAATTCTAGCAATGGGGAGGATGGAGGAAGGTCTCTAGTACCTTGCTGGGACTCTGGAGTGGAAGGAGGGAGCTGTGATCGGTGTCCTCCGATCATGTCCGAACTGCGGAAACTTTCGGCCAGTGCTGGGTTCTTGCGGGAAAACACGTCGGTACCTCGGCCGAGGAGGGGGGCAGGCGCCTTAAGAAGGCTCTGCACCGCCTCGTTCCCGCGCATGGGCAAGCAGCTGGTGGCGCGGTGGCTGGCCTCGGTGGCGATCACCGCTGCGGCTCGGCGACCCGAGTGAAAAGTCTCAGTCGGTTTGTGTTGAAGTAGAGGCTGACATGTGGGTCCCACCCTTCCTTTTAACCTCTGGAATTTACTTCTAATCACTGTTGTAAACAGTGAACCCCATACTACCCTTGGCAATTCAAATTATTCACCCATGAGCCATTTGAATTGATCAAAGTTCGAATGAGGTTTGGTTTGAATGCATTTCAGCACAAGTTCAGTTTGAAATTCAAATAAAGTTTGAATTTCTCCCACTTAGCTCATGTCAAGATCAACTCCAAATGGAGTAAAATTGGTGTGTGAGCTCACCAAGATGTGCTGAGTAAGAATATGCCCCCCACTTTTAAATTCAGTGGATAAAAACAGTTTGAATTTGAATATGGTTTCAAACTGCCCTCTTCCTAACTATACCCAAAATGACCTCAAAAAGGTTTTGAGTTTGGGTGAAACTTGGCATGGACATCCTTAGCAAAGTGTAGGAGTTTTCATATGTCCAGCCCATCTATATCACATGTGGAAATACCACTTTTGCAATGTGTAAGTTTGTTCTCTAATGAGCATGTTGATAATTGTTACATGCTCTTCATTTGTGTTCATCATCTTTCCTCAAATGAGGTGTGTGTGTGTGTGTGGTGATGAATACTTCAATTATGTGTCAAAAACTGAGGCCCTTACAGGGGATCGGTCTGTGGCACCGGATCCGGTGCGGCTGCGTGGGAAATAACCCCGTGGCCTCGGTGTTGCTGTCATCGGGGTGGATAGCGCCACAGGTGGGGCCCACAGTCAGGATTTAAACATTTGCACATTTTCCTAATTCAGTTAAAACTTTGGAGACACATAACTTTCTGTAGAAAACTCCAAAAAGGGTGAGACCAATTTTGCTGGAATCCTCATGAGGAGTACTTCACAGAGAAATAAATTGCTTGCTATGAAAATGCCCAGGAATTTCTGTAGAAGTGTTTTTAGTAAATCCTTTAGAGATTTATTACAGGAGCAATTCTTTTTGAAACATTCTAAAATTTGGGCAGCAAATCCTTTTCATAGTTACTGATCTCCAGTAAAAATTTGGGCTTCATTGGAGTTAAGTTTCTAGGCTAAATTGCCTTCCAAAGTTCAGCCTTTATTTGGAAATTCAAATTTAAACTGAAACTTTTTCAGAACTTCTATCCAACTTCAAAAAATCATATCTCTCTGTTGGTTGCTCCAAAAATGGTGAAATAATTTTTGTTAGGACCATGGAGACTTACCCTAATCAGATCTTCCACTATTAGCTATGTAAAAGCTCCTGATTTGGGCTCAAAATTCAGAGAAGCTTTGTGCTTGTGGGAATTTTTGAGACCACAATGTGCAATAACATTTCTCCAAATTTTGCTCAGATCATTCTTAGAGAGTCTAGTATCCACTGTAAAAATCCCAAAGCCAATTAAGGATCCTAAATAGAAGTAGCTATGAATAGAAGTTTACTTCTTATAAGTCCTTAAAACTTATACATATATTTTGTTACATTTCATAATAGTGACCAAAGTTGAGGACGCACCGAAGCCCTTGGACGTCCTCCCACCAGAAGCTGACCTCCCATTTGACTCGCAACCAGACAGGCCCCGGTTTGCACTTAAGTACCTTTTATAAAGCTTTTCATTTGTATCACTTATGTCGAGGTTGAAATGTATGCATTAGAGTTAGGGTGATTGAAACCCCACTTGCATAGCCTTTTTAACTCCTATAAAGGGTTGGGTAATTTACAAACTCGACCAGTAGAGAATGCCATAATAATGTTTAGGATCCCGGTACAAATCGAGTGGTTGGAAGCTACTCGCGAGATAGTACTTATCACACGGAATGATAAGAGGTAGAACATGGCTTGAGTTGTGAAAATGGGACCCAGCAGGGGGGATAGGATGCAGTGAGCATTGGTCTACATGCGTAGCCCTGTTGGCATTGGTTGAGGACCGACCGTGTGCGGCCCTGCTGGACAAGTATCGAATAGTACCGGATGCTTACGGGCATATGGGAACCAGGAAACCGATGTAATTGGTTAACCTGGGTGCCGACGCTTACCCGGACATAAATAGGAGTGGGTTGAGGGTAGCAAGGTGTAAATCTGCCGGTGGGAATAGTCACGCTCCACGCGGGGACCTCCTGCCAGTTATGGATGGACCGGTTCGGCATCTGGGTTGCCTTTGAAAGGTTGTTGCATACAACAGAGTAGCAAGGGGTGTGGAATCACGCTTCTGAAAGTGGGTGTATGCAACCTGTTATCCGGGTGTGTCTTGATTGCAATCACTGTCCCTCGCGGTTATTTGAGTACCCGCATGTTCATTGCGCTGTGACATAGTAAGAAGTGAAATAAGCCAACTGAATATGCTGTATTGAACTATTAATGTCTTGAAACCTTGTGTGCTGTAGTTATAGAGCTAATTAAGTTTATATTCCACTTTGGGCATCACCACATCGGAGGAAAGCGTTTCTTGTTTGATTGTGGACTTCCGATGTGAGGGCTGCCTAAGGCTCATTAAACTGTTGCTATAAAACTAAAAATAAGGATCAACATGTAGGCGTGTCTTTATTGCAAAGTCCTTTTCCTATCTTACACATCCTTGCATGTAGAGTTTCATGCCTATGGTTGACGGTTAAGACTTGCTGAGCCTTCGTGCTCATGGTTGCAATATTGGAGCTGTGTGCAGGTAAGAGTTATGAGGAAGGTTACGAGGACGAGGCGATGCCCCCGTCGGGGTACACGGCCGAGCTGGAGCTCTGCATGCCGCCTTGATTCTTCAGTTCCATGCTGCTAGTGTGTAGCATCCCCGGGCTGGACGGCTGCACTTTTGCTTAGTTAGGATTTGAGAGTAGCTATGTATATAACTTCCGCTGTATAATTAAGTTTTGTAAAAAGACTTCCGCTGTTTTATATCAAATAAAAGTTTGTATGTTGTTCTTTAATCCTTTCATGTGTGCTGTTGGGTGCCGCATCGCATGGCACCACCCTCTGCGATCCTGGAGTGGGTGAACCACGGGGTGGTCCCCACAATACGTGTCGGTGTGTGAAAGCCAACCATATGCGTAAAGCCGGACAGCTACCACCCTTGAACATTCCGGCGTGCAAGTGGGAGGATATCAGCATGGACTTCATAACTGGTTTACCTCTTACGTCTCACAAACATGACTCGATTTGGGTAATAGTCGATCGATTAACCAAGTCGGCTCATTTTATCCCCGTACATACAAAGTACGTGGCCAAGCAATATGCGGAGCTGTATATTGCAAGGATCTTGTTCTTGCACGTTGTTCCCCGCTCCATTATTTCAGATCGCGGTACGCTGTTTGTCTCTCGGTTTTGGGAACAGCTGCACGCGTCATTGGGGACAAAACTGATCCAAAACTCCGCGTATCACCCTTAGACGGATGGTCAAACTGAACGGGTGAATCAAGTGCTTGAAGACATGCTACGCGCTTGTGCCGTCCACCACGGCAAGAATGGGGATAATCATTTGCCGTTGGCGGAGTTTTCTTACAACAATGGTTATCAAGCTAGCATCAAGATGGCGCCGTATGAAGCTCTCTATGGCTGGAAATGCCGCACACCACTCAACTGGTGCGAGTCCGGCGAGCGAGTTATCTACGGCATTGAACTTGTGAATGAGGCTGAAGAACGAGTGTGAGTAATACAAGCCAATCTTATTCTTCTCAATCTCATCAGAAGAGCTATGCGGATAAAAGACGCTGCCCTCTCCACTTCGACATCGGGGACCATGTTTATGTCCGTGTGTCTCCGATGAAGGGAGTTCATCGTTTCGGAGTGAAGGGTAAACTTGCGCCACAGTTCATTGGTCCATTTGCCGTCATTGAAAGATGCGGACCCGTGGCCTATCGCTTGGATTTACCGGCGTCACTCGCAGGGATTCACAGTGTCTTCCACATCTCTCAGCTGAGGAAGTGCCTCAAACCCTCCGCTGAAATCCGCACTGAAGACATAGAAGTTCTTCAACCGGACCTCACGTACATGCAGTATCCAATCCGTATTATCGATGAAAGGACTCGCGCCAAAAGAAACTGGACCTTATGGTTCTACAAGGTCTTGTGGAGTAACCATACCGCTGACGAGGCGAGATGGGAAAGCGAGGACTATCTACGAACATATTATCTGGACATGCTATCATCATATACCCGGTAAAGTTTCCCCACTTTGCATTTCTTTTGGAATCTCGGGATGATATTCTTTTTAAGGGGGGAGGGATGTAAAATCCCCAAAAAGGGATAGCAAGAAAAAATCATCTCATGTACGCTTAGGAAAAATGAGGGGAATTAAAATTTTGAATTATAACGGTGTAAGTTCAAAGTGAGGATTTATACTTCCCAAAAACTTCCAAACTTGGATATCTAAATGCATAACTTGGACCTCCATATTTCAGATATTCAACCTTCCAAATTTCAGCTCATTTGGAGGGGTTTTAGTATTTGTTTGGGATTAAAAGAGGAGGCCCTCTAATCTGAATTTCAAATTCAGTTTCAAATTCCAATTTCCTCAATTTGCAAATTTGGTTCCACAAATGTGATCTTCACATTCGAATTAGCATCCATGCCAAAAATTAAAAACTTTGGAGTTGGTTTGCTATGTTTTTGGAACAATGCAAAAGGAAGAAATTCAAATTCTATTTCAAATTCAAATGATCAGACCCAATTCAAACTTCACACCAGAATTCAAACCTTTTGAATTCAGCAAATTCAAACCTTAAGTTTGTGGTGAAGTAAGGCAGTTAATTCTGAGTAGCTGGGTTGAAAATATCAGAGAAAAATTTGATTAAAAGAGGGGGAGGTGGAGCCCAGTAGTCAGCCTCACAACAGAGCTACCGCCTCTGTTTTGCTTCAGCCGGTCGCCGAGGCGCCGCCAGCTCCTGGCGCAACCCTCTCCCGAGGACGGCACCACGCCAGCTCCTGCTTCTCGGCGGCGTGATCATCTCCGCACCTCCCAGCTGCAGCACCGACAGTCTCTTTTGCTCCCTCACACGCTCACCGCTTCTCCGTTTTCTCCCGCAAGGAAACTGCCTGGCGCTGTTTCTGTTCCCTACTCGCACACACTTACCCGAGCTCGGATGATCAAGCTCCAAGCAGAAAAAAGAAGCGCAGGTGCATGCTCAAGCCTCCACCATTCTTCCCCCTAAGTTTCATAGCTCGTGCTACGCACAAACCAACACTTGGCGCCGGCGTTCGGAGGTGCCCGGCGGAACCACGTTCAGATGACCGTGGAAAGCACACTACGGCCGGTGTCACCATCCCTTCCCTAGACAAGAAAGGTGTGTTGTTGTCCGTAGATCGTGTTGCCGAAAGCCTCATGTCAATTGATCAATCGGGTAGTGAGAATTTTGGGTTTTACCAAACCCTAGTTCATAGCGACACCTCTCGGTCTACGATCAAATTTGTTCCGCAGCAGTAGCTAGAGCTCATTCTGGTCTAGGAGAAGCTTTGCTAGATCCCTACGGTCCTTCTCGCTCATACGGCGCTAGAAACCGTCAAAGACTGAAGCAGTTCTTCAAGTTTTTGTTGCCGCCATCGTTTTGCGGGCTCGGGTCGCCGGTGAGGTCCCCTCTCTGGTGGTTTTCATGGAGAGCAGGCTATGGGTCGACGTTGTCCAGGTGACACTGGTGCTTTTAGAGCAAACCCTAGCCTGAAAGACCCATCGTCGAGTGAGAACGAGGTCGCCGAAGTGAGGTTCAACATGGTCACCGGTGCGAGCACCGTTCCGGCCATTGTCATCCGCCGGTGATCCCACCATCGTGTTCAGCACGGTGTAGAAATCACAGGCGGTGAGTTTAAGGAAGTTAGGACCACGGGAACCCCGTCCTGGCGAGCCTCGCCGGCGTCCGCCGCCAAAGGGGCCGCGGGCAGCGCGAGGAAGAAGAAGGAGGACCGAGTCCCACCGGTCAGCCTCTGTACAGCGTGGGATCGGCCTGTGGCACCGGATCCGGTGCAGCTGCGCGGGAAATAACCCCGTGGCCTCGGTGTTGCCGTCATCTGAGTGGATAGCGCCACGGGTGGGGCCCACAGCCAGGATTTAAACATTTCTTCAATTTCCAGATTTAGTGCAAACTTCAAAGGACCATAACTCTCAGTAGGAATGTCCAAAATTTGTGAAACAAATTTTGCTGGATTCCTCTCAGTCAGTACTTTGCAGAAAAGCAAAGAAATTGATCTGAGGATCTCTGGAAATGTCTCCAAAATTCATCAAAGTTAAATCTCTGGGAATTAATTCCAGAAGATCCCTGTTATGGAATTACTTCAAATTTGCTAGGAGGATCCTTATGATATTACTGATCTCCAGTAAAAATTTGAGCTTCATTGGAGTTTATTTGCTAGGCTGAATTGCCTTCCAGAGTTCAGCCTTTATTTGAAAATTCAAATTTAAACAGAAACTTTTCAGAGCTCCTATCCAACTTCAAAAATTCATATCTCTCTGTCGGTAGCTCCAAAAATGGTGAAACAAATTTTGTTAGAACCATGGAGGCTTACCCTAATCATATCTTCCACTTTTAGCTATGTTAAAACTCCTGATTTGGGCTCAAAATTCAGAGAAGCCTTGTACTTGTAGGAATTTTGGAGACTACGTTGTGCACTGAAATTTCTCCAAATTTTGCTCAGATCATCCTTAGAGAGTCTAGTATCCACTGTAAAAATCCCAAAACCAATTAAAGAACATAAATAGCAGTAGCTATAAATAGGAGTTCAATTCTTATAAGTCCTTAATACTTACACATATTTTTTTGCTACATTTCATTTAGTGACCGAAGTTGAGGACGCACCGGAGCCCTTGAACGTCCTCCCACCAGAAGCTAACTTCTCCTCTGACTCGCAACCAGGCAAGCCCCGGTTTGCAATTTAAGTACTTTTGCAAATTCTTTATTTGTATCACTTAGGTCTAGGGTGAATGCTTCCCTTAGAGTTAGGGTGATTAAAACCCCACTTGCATAACCTTTTAAATCCTATGAAGGGTTGGGTAGCTTACAGACCCGACGAATAGACAAGGCCCTGCTAATATGCTTAGGATCTCGGTAGAAGTCGAGTAGTCGGAATCTACTCCTGAGGTAAGGTTTTATCACACGGTTTGGTCAGAATAGAAAATGGCTTAAGAGTGGAGAAAATGAGACCCAGCAGGGGGGATAGGAAGCAGTGAGCGGAGGTCTCACGTGCGTAGCTCTGTTGATGTCGATTGAGGACCGAGTCGTGTGCGGTCCTGATGAACAAGTATCGAACAGTACCGGATGGCATACTGACATAAGCAGGAAACCAATGTAATTGATTAACCTGGGTGCCGAGGCTTACCCAACTGTAAATAGGAGTGGGTTGAGGGTAGCAAGGTGTAAATCTGCCGGTGGACACAGTCACGCTCCACGCGGGGACCTCCTTCCCGTTATGGATGGACCGGTTCGGTATTTGGGTTGCCTTTGAAAGGTTGTTGCATACAACAGAGTAGGAAGGGGTGTGGAATCACACTTCTGAAAGTGGGTGTATGCAACGTGTTGTCCAGGTGTCTCCTGATTGCAATCACCGTCCCTCGCGGTTATTTGAGTACCGCTTGTTCACTGTTCTGTGACGTAGTAAGAAGAACAATAAGCTAGATGAATGATAATATGCTGTGATGAATTATTAATGATTTGAAACCATGGTTTCTGTAGATGTAGAGCTATTAAGTTTATCTTCCACTTTGGGCATCACTACATCGGAGGAAAGCGTTTCTTGTTTGATTGTGAACTTCTGATGTGAGGGCTGCCTAAAGCTCGTTAAACTGTTGCTATAAAACTGAAATTAAGGATCAACATGTAGGAGTGTCTTTATTGCAAAGTCCTTGTCCTATATTATACCTCCTGGCATGTAGAGTTCCATGACTACGGTGTCGGTTAAGTCTTGTTGAGCCATCGCGCTCACGTTTGCAATATTTGAGCTGTATGCAGGTAAGAGCTATGAGGAGGGGTCCGAGGACGAGGCGATGCCCCCGTCGGGGTACACGGCCGAGCTGGAGCCCTTCACGCCGCCGTGATCTCCGGTTACTTGCTGCTAGTGTGAAGCGTCCCCGGGCTGGACGGCTGCACTTTTGAATAGTTAGGATGAGAGGCCATCTATGTATAATACTTCCGCTGTTAATTAAGTTTTGTAAAAGACTTCCGCTGCTTTATATCAAATAAAAATTTGTATGTTGTTCTTAATTCTTTTCGTGTGTGCTGTTGGGTGATGCATCGCATGGCACCACCCTATGCGATCCTGGAGTGGATGAACCACAGGGTGGTCCCCACAAATGGGAGTCGAGAGAGGACTGCCCTGGGAACTGCATGGCACAAGGGGGGGCCCGTAGGTGGGAGAATGGTGATTCGAGCCTGCTGGTAAAACCTTAGTGAGTCCATACATCTAGTAGCCCCTTTGTAAAGGCTATTTTGTGATCTCTTGGCCTTACACCGACGGTTGTGTACTTGTATGATGGAGGTTCTGCAGTTGCCGATGGGTGATGAAATCACAAACTTGTGGGTAAAGTGGTGCCACCTCTGCAGAGTGTAAAACTATCATGATAGCCGTGCTTACGGTCACAAGCGCCTGGCCAACTCACATGATTAGAGGGAAATTTTGGGATGGAAACATGGGATGGTTATTTGGTTATGGTTATGGTATGGTTCTTGTGATTGGTTTCGGGACTGTTGAGTCATGACAATTAGTTTGGTTTTCGGTTATATGATTATGAGATGGATATGAACATGAGTTTGTTGTTATGAGCATGAGATAAAGTTGAGAAAGATTAATGGTTGGTTGAGACATGAAAAGTGGTGAATTATGAAGGAGGTATGTTGCTGTTTTACTTAATTATATGTTGGAATTAAATTCACTTAAATATAGTTGCTGTTTTTATCATGTTTTTGAAACAAATTTTGCTTTCTGCAATGAGCCTTTTTATTCCTACCTTGCTGTAAGCTACATGTCATACTTTTCCCGCACTTGCTGAGTACGACATGTACTCACCCTTGCATTATCATACAAACATCAGCAACAGGAGAAGAGTACTTCGAAGATCATGTGGAGTACTAGGCATGCGAATTACCATCAACTTGCCTGTGGTGTTGAAGATGGAGCCGATGCTGTTTAGTTGCTTCCGCTATCGTTTAGAGACTTCCGCTGCTAGAATAAGTTAGAGACCTCCGCTGCAAGAATAAGTTAGAGATTCATGTAATAAAGTACTTAAAAACTATTTATTCGTGGTTATATTCTGAATTCCGTTTGTGGATTACATGGGTATGCGTGATGAACACCCTGGGCACATATATGCATTAGCTGGGTTTCGTGTTCTAAGGGACCGGGCGCCACAGATTGGTATCAGATACACATTGACCGTAGGACGCAAGTCTAGATAGAATGGACACTCTATAACACATAGGAACACTCCTCTAAACTTCTATTTCTGAAAATTGCTTGCTGCTGCACTTCCTTGTCAATTCAGCCACCGCAAAGTGCTATTTTCAGCCCCTCTTTTCTCTTCTTTGGACAGCAACACCTTTGCTTCTTACTCCATAGCTTCTGAAGTTTTGGGGTTGTTTTCTCCTTCCCAAATAAATTCTCATGTCCTATTTATAGATTCCGGTGATCCGGAGCACGAGTACTCGTTCACCACCACGTAGGAGTGCACTTAACCCCATTGAGGTGTCCGAGGGAGCCTCCCGCCCCCCCCCCCCCCCCCCCCCCGCGTCACACGGCGGGAACAGCACCAGTTCACATGATTAAGTTTAGGAATTCCATTGAATAAGCTGTAAATAGGAACGCTAAATCATAGTAGCTTGAATAGGAGTGGCGTGTTAAACTTTTGTGATGATTGCTTGTGTTTGTGTGCTTGAGTGTGAGTTGTGGGACACTTCTACGAATATCCACATCCACATATAGTAGAGAGATGTGAGATGTTTTGGCATGTGTTCACAACCTCGTATAGGCTGATATTAATAGAAGAAGATATTTAGTTCATACACCTCGATGCATATAGCTGGGATATCAAACTAAACTTCTTTTTTATATTCTACCCAATCCTCCCTCACAGATGGTGAGGGAAAACGCCATCCGTCACAGGAGGAACGTCCGTGGCAACCATGAACCGCAAGAGGATGGGCATGATGGAGTTCCTGAGAATGTTAACCCCAAGGCTGGTGCAAACAATCTTGAACGGTTGATGGCTATGCAGAACCAGCTCATGCAAACTATGATCCAAACTTTGGGTCAGCTGCAAGCCAACAACAATAACAATCCTAACCCTGTTCCTGCACCACCACCGCCACCACCGCCGGCTCACAACAGATTGGGAGAGTTCATGAGGACTCGACCGCCTAGTTTTGCACAAGCTAATGATCCCATGGAGGCTGATGATTGGTTGAAGTCCATGGAGAAGAAGCTTGCCATTGTTCAGTGCAATGATCAGGAGAAAGTTCTCTTCGCATCGCACCAACTTATGGGAGCAGCCGCTGACTGGTGGGACGCTCATTGCAATGCTCATGACAACCAGGAGACTATCACTTGGGCTGAGTTTAAAGAGAGTTTCCGCTCTCATTACGTCCCTTCTGTAGTCAAGATGCTTAAAAGGCAAGAGTTTGAAGGTCTCCGCCAAGGAAAGAAGAGCGTGAATGAGTACCTCAACAAGTTCACGCAGCTTTCAAGGTATGCCCCCGAGGACGTCAACTCGGATCAAAGGAAACAATACTTGTTCATGAGAGGATTGAACAATGAGATCCAATTTCATCTTCTCAACAACGATTATGCAAGCTTTCAAAAACTTGTTGACAAAGCTATAGTGGTTGAGAGCAAGATCCGTGAGATCGAGCAAGAGCGCAAGAGGAAAATGCCATACCAGCCACAAGGGAGCAATGTACGTCCCTGTTTCATGCCCCCAGCTGCACCACAGTATGGCTCGTCCGCTTCTACTTTCCGCCCTGCAAACCCACCTCGCCCTAATCCACCACCGCAGCAACGTACTTTTGTGCAAGCACCTCGTGTGCCTTTGCCTTCTGCGCCCCGTCCCAACATGGGCGCATATGCTCAAAACCACCCTCGCCCCAACGTTCCTGCTGTCTTGGGCAACAAGGCATGCTTTGCATGTGGAGAGGCGGGACACTTTGCAAGTCAATGCCTGAGGAAAGGCCTTGAACAGCCGACCCACGCACCAAAGCAGAACCCACGGGCGAACGGAGGAGCTAATCAAGGTAACCGTGGACAGCAGAACTACGCTCGTGGCAATGTGAATCATGTCTTCGCTGAGGAGGCGCAACAGGCTGAGGACGTCGTTATCGGTATGTTCCTTGCCAACTCCAACCCAGCTACTATTTTATTTGATTCCGGAGCATCGCATTCATTCATATCATCCAAGTATGTTGCCAAGTATAATCTGCCCATCTCACACATGAAATATACTATGTTGGTTAATTCTCCCGGTGGAGAGATGAGGACAAATATAGTATGTCCGAAAGTAAACCTTAAAATAAGGGGGTAGACTTTCTTGCCAACCTTATTGTTTTGGATTCCCAAGGGATTGATATAATACTTGGAATGGATTGGCTAAGCAAGAACAACGGAGTAATTCAATATGCTGAGAGGGGCGTGCAGTTGACAAATGAGCACAGTACTCAAATTGAGTTCGAGTCAGCTCAACCGGCAACCGATAAGGCAACATTGAACCACGTCAAAGGAGCAACATTGGAAAGCATTCCGGTGGTTCAAGAATTTTCAGATGTGTTCCTAGAAGAACAAGTACCGATGGATGAACTCGAGCTTCAAGAGGATCTGACCTAAGTAGAGCACCCTGTCCAAATTTTGGACGTGAAGGAAAGGGTCACAAGGAACAAAGTGATCCGTTGGTGCAAGGTACAGTGGAGCCATCACACGGAAGCCAAAGCTACATGGGAGCGTGAGGAAGACCTCAAGGAATAATTCACTCACCTATTCTCTACTCTATCAAATCTGGAGGGCGAGATTCAGAATAAAGGGGGTAGGTTTGTAACACCCTCAATTTTATAATCATGCATTGCATATAGAAAAACATTATAAAAGAAATAGAAATGGGAAGAATCATAAAAATGGGAGAAAGATAGCTGAAAAGAGCCAATTTCAATTCGCCGAGGAGCGCTGTCGACACTTCCCACGGCCAGCTGGCCATGTGGCGTCTTTGGAGCTCATCCCTGCGCAGGGGGTGAGGTCCGGCACTGCTGGCCACGTGGCAGGCTCGGAGCTCGCCTCTGAGGAAGGGGCGAGGTCCGGCCCTGCTGGACACGTGTTGCCTTCGGAGCTAGTCTCTGCGGAGAAGCGAGGCTCAGCCCCACGGGACACGTGTTGACTTCGGAGCTAGTCTCTGCGGAGAAGCGAGGCCCTGCCCGCGGGACACGTGGCGCTTTCGGAGCTCACCCATGCAGAAGGGATGAGGTCCGGCCCCGTCAGACATGTGTCAACTTCGGAACTCAACCCTGCGGAAGGGATGAGGCCCGACCCCGCTGGACACGTGTCACTCTCGGAGCTTGCCCCCGAGAGGTCCGGCCCCGCTGGACACATGTCACCCTCGGAGCTCGCCTCCGAGAGGTCCAGCCCGCTGGACACGTGTCACCCTCAGAGCTCCCCACCGAGAGGTCCGGCCCCGCTGGACACGTGTCGTCGTCGGAGCTCACCTCCGAGGAGAAGGGAGGTCCGACACTTCTGGACACGTGTCGTCCTCGGAGCTCACCTCCGAGGAGAAGGGAGCTCCAGCACTGCTGGACACGTGTCGCTCTCGAAGCTCGTCTCTAAGGAGAAAGGAGGTCCGGCGCTGCTGGACACATGGCGCACACGGAGCTCGCCTCTGAAGAGAGGGGAGGTCCTGCCCGCCAGACACGTGGCACATGCGGAGTTCGCCTCTGAAGAGAGGGGAGGTCCCACCCACTAGACACGTGGCGCACGCGGAGCTCGACTCTGAGGAAAAGGGAGGCCCCGCCCCGCTGGACGCGTGGCAGGTCCGGAGCTCGCCTTTGAGGAGAAGCAAGGATAGGCCCCCCGCTGGACACGTGGCATCTCCGGAGCTCACCACTGCGGAGATGCGAGGTCCTTAGGCAGTTTTCCCTCCTGTGCGCGGAGTACCCAGTACGGAGGATACTGACACAATTTCCCCCACGTTGCTGCCGCACCAAATCAATTGGAGATAAGTTGTTAAGATCCAAAATTGAATAGGACTCTTATTTGAACTCCAATTTGAGTAAGACTCTACTTTCACCCCTTATAAATAGAACTCAAAACCCCTGGCCGCAACCACGTACCTATTTTCCACCTCCCGAGTCGACGACTTGGAGGCCCTAGCTCCCAACTCGCCGAGTTAAACCCCCTGCCGTAGTTCAGTCGCTGGTGAGCCCCACCCGTAAGCCCGCCGACGAGCGCCGTCGCGCCTCGCTCTATCTGCTGCCGTTGCTAAGACGAAGGCCCCGGCACCAAGGAGAAGTGAGGTAGTTTTTCGTACCCATCTTACGACCTCGTCGCGGTTTCTTCGCATCTGTTTTCTTCGTTACCTTTGAACAGAAGCTGTTTCGTGTGGACAGATCACGTGTTGATTGGTTTTTGACGGTGGAATTGATCTAGATCTTGAGTCAAGATCATCACCACGTCCACACTTGGTCCTTACACCCTTGTTCACCATAAAATCTTATGTAAGCCCAGTAAAACATGCAAGAACACGTACAAACTGGTCTAATAAAACAGCATCATTGGATTTGCATCATTGCATCTTGAGTAAAGTTTGTTCATGATGTTTGATTGCTATAATTTTGTATGTGCGTGGTCGTGAGTAGAAGGACAAGCTCAGGAAGCCATGTATGAAGAACTACAGCACTGACACTTCGAGACACGTGAGCAACAAGAGCCACAGGAGCAAGGCAAGTGCCCCTTGACCATATTGATCCCATGTTTTTGAAACTGTTTTGTTTGCAAAAACGTGTATGCTTGAGTCAACTTGATGGGGCACCCTTTTGTAGGAGTTTACTAGTTTTGTTAACCATCCTTGTCGCCGGGAAAGTTGATGAGTCGGGTATGGTCGTTTTTCTTTTTGCTTCGCTTAATCTACGGGATACGGGAAGGTGAAGTAGAACATGTCTAAGTACTGCACTCATATGAATAATGGTGATGAAAACTTGATGATAACAATAAGCATAGAATCGGGGGACATCTAGGCAAGCTTTGTTCGTGGATGTGGTAGAATGAGATGGTGGTTTACTTGCCGTAGATCTAAGGACCGGTTCATGCCAGCACGTGCCAGGAAAACAGTGCCACCACCAGACCAAATATGGATGCGGCTTAGCTGACTAATTAGGTAAGTTGCTAGATTGTTATGGACCGTGGAAGGCGCGGGGAATGGGAGTCGAGAGAGGACTGCCCTGGGAACTGCATGGCACAAGAGGGGGCCCGTAGGTGGGAGAATGGTGATTCGAGCCTGCTGGTGAAACCTTAGTGAGTCCATACATCTAGTAGCCCCTTTGTAAAGGCTATTTTATGATCTCTTGGCCATACACCGACGGTTGTGTACTGGTATGATGGAGGTTCTGCAGTTGCCGACGGGTGACGAAATCACAAACATGTGGGTAAAGTGGTGGCACCTCTGCAGAGTGTAAAACTATCATGATACCCATGCTTACAGTCACAAGCGTCTGGCCAACTCACATGATTAGAGGGAAATTTTGGGATGGAAACTTGGGACGGTTATTTTGTTATGGTTATGGTATGGTTCTTGGGATTGGTTTCGGGACTGTTGAGTCATGACAATGAGTTTGGTTTTCGGTTATATGATTATGAGATGGATATGAACATGAGATGGTTGTTATGAGCATGAGATAGAGTTGAGAAAGATTAATGGTTGGTTGAGACATGAAAAGTGGTGAAATATGAAGGAGGTATGTTGCTGTTTTACTTAAATATTTGTTGGAATTAAATTCACTTAAAGATAGTTGCTGTTGTTATCATGTTTGTGAAACAAAATTTGCTTTCTGCAATGAGCCTTTTTATTCCTACCTTGCTGTAAGCAACATGTCATACTTTTCCCGCACTTGCTGAGTACGACATGTACTTACCCTTGCATTATCATACAAACATCAGCAACAGGAGAAGAGTACTTCGAAGATCATGTGGAGTACTAGGCGTGCGAACTACCGTCAACTTGC
Source organism: Neostapfia colusana (assembly GCA_030760725.1). Lineage (NCBI taxonomy): Eukaryota > Viridiplantae > Streptophyta > Magnoliopsida > Poales > Poaceae > Neostapfia > Neostapfia colusana. The sequence continues at coordinate 30,596,784 of JASWHV010000009.1, read as the reverse complement.
CTGTGGTGTTGAAGATCTAGCCGCTGCTGTTTAGTTGCTTCCGCTATCGTTTAGAGACTTCCGCTGCTAGAATAAGTTAGAGACTTCCGCTGCAATAATAAGTTAGAGATTCATGTAATAAAGTACTTAAACACTATTTATTCGTAGTTATATTCTGAATTCAGTTTGTGGATTACATGTGTATGTGTGATGAACATCTTGGGCACACATATGCATTAGCTGGGTTCCGTGTTCTACCGTACCGGGCACCACACACCCCCACAATTGCCAATGTGAAGCTCTACCACGTGCTGATCGATGGTGGGGCATCCCTCAGCGTCATCAGCCTTCTAGCTTTCAAGAAGCTGCAGGTCCCAATGTACAAGCTCACCCCTTCACATCCATTCCTAGTGGTGGGCCAGGACCCTATCTTCCCGTGCGGTAGCATCTCTCTCCCGGTGACATTAGGGATGTCTGAGAACTACCGCACAGAGAGTGTTGTTTTCAATGTTTAGGAGGTCAGCCTTCCCTTAAAAGCCATCATTGGCAGGCCAGCTCTGTACCAGTTTATGGCATTAGCCCACTACGGCTACTTGGTCTTGAAGATGCCAACACCTGGAGGCGTCCTCAAGATCCGTGGAGACCGCACTGCCGCCGTCTCACCGCTGGAGAAGCTCCAAGCGTTGGCAGTGGCGCAGGAGGCTGCTTCCTGCTACGGTGAACCGAGCCGGCCGCCTCCAAGCTTATCATTTGCTCATCCTGAAGCAAATATCAGGAATTTGGTTGTCGATCAGGACTCGCTACAATGTTCTACTATTCAATAGTACCAGGTGCACAACAAAATATCCTACCTTGTATTGAATAAATAGGCAATGGTACTCACCCTTTACCTTAGTAAATATGGGGCGTACGCCTTCTCCTTTTCTTTGGCGTTTGAAAGATAGAACAATAAATCAAGCATGCATCACTGAAATCCTAAATACCACTTAAAGTCCGGAAAGTATCAAATGGTTTTCAATATTCAAGTTTCCTCAATTGATACTCTCAATAACTCTCATTTGTAATTGGAATTTTCATCACAAAATCAATGCCTTGTTTTATCCTAACTCTAAATATGGCATTTGTAGAGCTTGGTAGGGAACAAGAGTAGGAATATTTGCATCACATGTTTTGCTAAGTCAAAAGAGTAAGCCTTAGGAGAAAACAGATCATACTCTAGATCAAGATGTGCATATGTGATGGATGATATGTGGGAATGGAAGATAACTGCTTTTTGTGGACTCTCTTTATTGTAAGGATGAAACATGGCTACTTTTTTTCTTTCTTTTTCTCTTATTTTCTTATGCTCATGTATTGTAAAGGCCCAAAAAAAGGGACTTGCAAAAACTTTTCATCACCTCACAACACCACAGTTTTTGTGGTGGATAGCTTGTGAAAGTTTGTGAAGAGCAAGTAACCTCCATCAAAAGGGTGATTAGTGGAGAAAACCCTAACTTTCACAAAGTAGGATTTCTACACATGAACATGAGAGGTTGAGCTCATCCCTATGACTTGAAAAGTCTTGGGAAGGTTCAAGCCAAGTTTCATGCAAATCCAACACTTTTTGAGGCACTTTTGGAGGTATTTGAAAAAGAGGCCAATTTGAAGGTAAATTCAAATTGCAGCAACTTTCATCCCTCAAATTCAAAAGTTAGCTTCATATTCAAACTCAGCACATTTTCCTGAGTAAGCCCACCAATTTTCACCCCCATGGGGGTTCATTTTGTCAAGAGCTAAATTTGCAAGAATTCAAAAACTGAATTTGAATTTCAGTTCAAACATAAAGCAAATTTAGTCAAACAAAGTTTGAATTTGAGAACTCAAATTCAAACCAAGACTTGGGGCTAAGTCTCACAGTTAATTGAGAGTAGCTGGGGATATTTTTCAGTAAAACAGAGGTGAAAAATTGGAAAGATAAAGGGGGGGAGGAGGGCCCACTGGTCAGAGGCTGTGAGCAACAGAGAACCCACTCGGTGGTCGTCGGTCAGCCGCCGCGACCGGTTACCGCCTCACGGCCGCGCCAGTGCGAGCTGGGATTAACTCGCGCCCCCCTCCCGATCACCAAGTATGCAGCACAAAGCTGAGTTCGCTGCCTCCCTCGCCTGCCGCTCTGATCAGCGCCCGCGCACGCGAAGAACTCGCCGCAGCGCTTGCACCTCTGAGCCCCGGCGTGTAACCATGCTGATCACCGAGTACTCGCGATCCCTGCAGCAAAAAGGAGCGCCAGGGCGTACTCTAGCTATTCCCCGTGCTGCTTCAGCAAGCTGCACCCGACCGTGAGCGGTGTAAGCTAGCAAAGTCGAAGAACCGGAGGTACCCACGGAGCCGAGCTTCGGCTCACCGGTGACAGCCCCATCCAGCCATCGTCGCCGACCATGTTCTACACAAGAAAGGTGCGTGGGGACCCCTAGAGGGTGTAGCCACAAACCCTTCGGCAAATGGTCCATCGGGTAGCCAGAATTTTGGAGAGTCCCAAACCCTAGTGCAACTGACCTAGCTCAGCAAGAATCCAAAATTCGGATTACACACTGAGTCAATGATCAAGCTAGCTCATAAGTAGCTCCTACACCTCCTAGTGCCCCTCCTCGAGGAAGAACCAAGCAAAACCGTCCAGAAATGGCCGAGTATTAGCCGTTTCTATAGTAGCCGGTGCAAACACGGCTCGGGTCACCCTCAAGAGTGGGTTTGCCGGCGTTGTTAGCCTCTCGAGCAAACTGTAGCCCTTTTCATGCCCCAGAGAGCGAGAACGACCTTGCTGGAGCCCTAGCCTCCACGGTGGACGTCTCACGGCCGTTTCCGGTCACCGCCGGCGAGCTCCGACCCCCGGGACAAGTTCCACAGGGCAAGGTAAGGCTAGGCGGCCAGTTCTGGCACTGGAGGTGGTCGGGAAGGCGGTTGAGACGGGCGCGGTACCGACTGAGACAGGGCTCAGCTCTGATACCCCGCTGACATGACCCGCTCAACCGAGACAGGCCACTCGCCCGGGAATCGCATTGGGTGGTGCCGTGTTGTGCGGCACCCAACAGCACACATATGAGGAACAATGTATTACATAAAACAATAGCGGAAGCTTACAAGTTTTTCTTTGTAAATATTTTACATCAAGTAACTACAGCGGAAGTCTATATCAACTTACGTCGAATAACTAAGAGCACTCGAGATGAAGTCCAGACCGCGGACTCCTCTCGCTAGCAACACGAAGAAAACAGCAGCGGCTGGGTTCTCCCTGTGTCAAACGACTCGGAAGTCTCCGAGTCTCACCGGACAACCTTCCTTTCAGCATCGATGTTAACCTGCAAAACCACTCATATAGCAAGCGTGAGCACATAGGCTCAGCAAGTCTGACCCGTCTCTCCTAAACAAGAAACTCTACATGTACGACGGTTGCAATTAGGTTGGCTAGATTTGCATAAAGGACTCGCCTAAAGTTGATCCTTAACTTTCAGATTTTTAAGCCTCATTGTGCAAACCTTGAGGCGAAAAGCATCGCAACTCCAAAATCAAACAAGAAACGCTTTGTTGTGATCCTCCTTGCACAAAGTGAAAGTAAACTTTAATGAGTCTATCTCTAATTCAATCATGGTTGCAATACAAGTTATAGTACAGCCTTATCAAGTTCAAAGATAAACAATCCCAGTTGTTACTACGTCAAGACGCAGTGGGCAAGTATGCTCATATAACCGCGAGCGACGGTGATTCGAATCAGTACACGCCCGGACTACACGACACGTACACCCGTACTCCGAGTTGCCGGCAGCAACCTCGACTGACGTTGTACGCGGCCACCTTTCCCAAGATCTTCCACATTGGACGCAGTCCAACTGCCCCGAGTACGCAAGCTCCCTCAAGGTACATACCCGCTGTGTTATGTTCTTGAGCGAGGTACCTCCTGCTACCCTGATGCCGAAAGCCTAAGGCAGTTGGAAAAGTTCCACTATGGATCTCCCAAGGTACATCGGTTTCCTGGGTCCCATATAGCCAGTATGCGCCTGGTACACAACTCAAACTTGTCCAACAGGGCCAAGCATGGACGGGCCTTAACCGACACAGGCAGGGCTATGCACGCACGGCCTGCAACCTGCTGCATCTAAACCTCCCTGCCCGGTCTCCATTTCTTATGTGTGAACTTTCCTCATCTTCTCTAAATTGGACCCATTCCAAGTACACCAGCCCCAAACTCACGAGTAGATTCCAACTACTCGTCTTCTACCGGACCTTTCCTACTAACATTAGCGTAGCCAAATTCCCTCGAGGAGTTGCTATTCTACCCTTTCTCTCTTAGGTGTTTCTGGTCATGCAAGTGGGGGTTTCAATATCATCTAGACGTAATGCAATCAACGATGCAAAGCTATGATCTCTACAAATGAAAATGCTTTATAAAACGGTTCAAATGCAAACCGGGGCTTGCCTGTTTTGCAGGTGACTAAGGTTACAATCAGTTAGTGACGATCACTTGGAGCTTGATCCCTTGTTTTCCTCCCTCCTTGATCTTCACCTCAAGTTCTTCTCACCTTCTTCACGTATATGCTACACGATATGATCATGCATATGTATTTAATTGAAAAGCTTTTTCTAATAAGATCTAATGACAGTTTTAAAACTGGAACTCTGTTTAAGAATTTAAAATTACACTGGTGCTAGTGGTTTGGGTTGGGTTTAAACACCATGATCAAGTGTTGGGTGCTTTTCCCACTTAAGTGTTGATCACCTTAAGAGATAACACATGACAGTGGTGATCCAGAGCTCTAATGGAGATGAGAATTTTCATGTGAGTTCTTTGTCACAAGAAAGTCCTCTGGACCAAAATTTAGCACTTTTCATGGAGTGGTTTATTCAGAATAATTCTCTAAGGGTTTAGTCAAAGATGAATTAATTCTGAGGTAACACCCATGTTCATGTCAAACTCAGTGAACCACAATTTCAATTATAGTTCATAGAGTCTACATGAATTTTCCTAGGATTTTTGGAGCTAAGAATTTCCCAGAACTGAATTTACAAGTTTTGGAAATTCTCTGAAAATGTTTCTGTATTCATTTGAATACAGGAACTTACAATCTGAATTACCCTGATCAATTCAACTCCAAATGAGCTGAAACTTTTACAGGAGTCTAATAACACCCTAAAGAATATTCTGGCAAAATTTGAGGAGTTTTGGATAAACCAAACTTCCTCTAAAATTCTTTTGCTAAAAAGCTTTAATGAATTTTCCAGAATTAAATAAAGACTTTCATACAAATTGGGTTGCATAATTGGATAGAGTTTGTCAATCCGAATCTAACCTAATTTGAATCACTAAATTTGGAGGTTCCTAGCAAAATTTATGCTCTTCTAAAGTTTGGGGAAAAATCTGGGATTTGAATAAATCCGAGAAATGTTTAAACCTGACTGTGGGACCAGGGACACGTGTCTGCTGCCGGGAGCGTGCCGCACGGGGTCACAGGGTTGTTTCCCGCGCTGTCACAGTTGATCCCACGTCACAGCGTATCCAGCCCACTGTTGCCGTGCGACTGACAGGCGGGCCCGGCGAGGTCTTCTTCCACCTCCCGCTCCCGCGCGATCCCGCCGCCGGGCTCGCCGGAGTAGCTCCGGGATAGGTCGTACGGCCATCCCTGCCGCTGAAACTCGCCGCCAGCCCCTAATTCCTTGCGAGGAACACGCTGGTGGGGTCTTCTCGAGCTGGCAGGGCCCCTAAACTAGCCCGTGACGGCGCACCGGCTCGGATGAAGTCCGGCGATGTCGCCCTGGCGCTATAGCCCACAAAAAGCTCCCGGGAAAGGTTCTACAGCACCAGTGGAGGTTGGCCAAGCTTGGCATGGCCGCATATGGGCTCGGGAATGGCTCTACCCTAGGGTTCACCGTGCACCCGCACCTTCCCGCCATAGCCGCCTTCGGAAAGCTTGAAATTGCACCGTACACAGGGTGTTTTATGCGAGGCTTTGTGAAGAAGAAAGGTAGCTACACCAGTCTAGGTTCTATGTGCGAAATTTGCAGAGCTCTAAATGAATATAACTTGATAATTTCATGGATTCATACCCGTGGGTCAGTTTTCACCGGCCGAAGAGGATCTTCGAAATTCGTTGTCGAGAGGCCGAGACAGGCTCTGTGCTTCAGGTGGAAGCTGCACGGAGACCTTGCGCGTCCCCGGTGGCCTCGTTTGGTCGTGAAACCCACTCTGTGGTGCTGCCCACGAGAGCACCCCGTCGCTGTTGGGTGACGGCCGCTGCGGAAACTGGTTGAACTCGGTGTGGAGAGCACAAACTCCTTCAGTGATGGCGTGAGGAGGTCGGGGAAGGTTCTGTTGTGTGATTTTGTTGCTCAGCTGAAGTCCTCACGCGGTGTATGTGATCGGCCGAGAGCTCGGCGGCAGCGCTCGGTCGGTTTTTCTTGCGCGAGGAGGAAGAACAGGCCGAGGGTTCGAGGATGAGGGAGAAAGGGAGCACGGCAGCGTTTAAGGGCACCCAGGCTGCTCTCCAGCACGATAAAACCCAGCAGGAGCTGGCCGCTGGCTGGCCCTCGGTGTCGAGCGGAGGGAAGGCGGCTTCGGCCGTTGCTTCGCGTGGGAGGAAATCAAACAGAGACTGTGGACTTCAGATCTTTTGTAATTTCAGTGCTCCCAATGACATGTGGGTCCCACATGTCAGTCCTCCTTATCCCCTCTAAAATATCTCCCCAATTTGAATATTGATGGAATTCAATTGTGGAAGTTTAAATCTAAGAGGCATTTGGATAATTGGGCAAGTTTTATCCAAATTCAAATATGCATTTGAATTCTTTGTCATTTAAAGTCCATTTGAAAAATGGGTTGCAAATCATTTCCATAAATCATGAAACTTTGCACACCCCCTAATTTGGACACAAGGAATTCAAATATGAAACCTGATTTTTAATTTGGCTGTTGCAAATGAGATTTGTAGCACAACAGTTTGGAAATTCCTAGTGTTGCCCTCATTTGAATTTTTATTTTGAATACATTGTTCCAAATCTGATTTTTGTTTTCTCACACATATGGGAACTTCCCATCCTTGTTTTAGACCCCTCTAAGGTTCCAAGTTCTCAAATAAACATTTGACTTGTGTGAAGAAAAACCCTCATGTGTGTCATCACATGTGGAAAAGTTTTAACAAGTCCAAAATTTCATACATATGAAACCAACTTTTGCAAATAAGTGTTTCTTTGTATTCATAATTTTGGGACCTTTACATTCCTCCCCCCTTATAAGGAATCTCGTCCCGAGGTTCAAAACAAGAACGAGGTGGGAGGTAATTATAAGGTTTATGACAAAAGTTCCGGATAGTTCTTGTGGATGTAATCTTCGGATTCCCACGTTGCCTCTTCCGGGGTTTGATTACTCCACAGGACTTTGTAAAATTTCAAAGTCCGGTTCCGGGTGATCCGGGTCTTTTCGTCGATAATCGGAATAGGTTGCTCGACGTAGGTGAGATCCGGCTTCAACTCGTCGATGTCTTCGGTGCAGATGGCAGCTGTAAACTTGAGACACTTCCGCAGCTGGGACACGTGAAATATGTCATGAATACCAGCAAGGCTTGCCGGTAGTTCCAGCCGGTAGGCTACAGTTCCGCACTTCTCCGTGAGAGTAAATGGACCGATGAATCGGGTAGCAAGTTTCTCCTTGACACCGAACCGATGAATCCTCTTCATCGGAGACACACGAAGATAAACGTGCTCTCCGACTTCGAAATGCAGCGGTCGACGTCTCTGGTCCGCGTAGCTCTTTTGACGAGATTGGGCAGCTTTGAGGTTCTCTTGTATTATCCAAACTTTCTCTTCGGCTTCATTGACAAGATCAACCCGAATGTTACTTGTTCACCGGATTCGCACCAGTTCAACGGTGTACGGCACTTCCGGCCGTATAGAGCTTCATATGGTGCCATTTTGATGCTCGATGATATCCGTTGTTGTACGAGAACTCCGCCAGCGGTAAGTGATCATACCAACTCTTACCGTGGTGGATGGCACATGCCCTTAGCATATCTTCCAGTATTTGATTCACCCTCTCAGTTTGCCCATCGGTTTGAGGGTGATATGCAGAGCTTCTAATCAACTTTGTCCCCAAGGAGGCGTGTAGCTGTTCCAAGAAACGGGCTACGAACAGCGATCCTCTATCTGACACAATGGTGCGGGGAACTCCATGTAAGCACAAGATCCGTGCTATGTAGAGCTCCGCATACTGCTTTGCGTTGTACCTAGTATGCACAGGGATGAAATGTGCTGATTTGGTTAATCGGTCCACAATTACCCAAGTCGAATCATGGTTGTGGGAGGTTATCGGCAACCCGACGATGAAGTCCATACTCAAGTCTTCCCACTTCCATGCCGGTACATGCAATGGCTGCAACAGGCCTGACTTCTTCATATGGTCGGCCTTGACTCTTCGACACGTATCACACTCTGAAACGTATTTTGCAACTTCACGTTTCATACGTGTCCACCAAAACTTCTTCCGGAGATCTTGGTACATTTTATTACTGCCCGGATGAATGGAAAACTTGGACAAATGAGCTTCATCCAAAATTTTCTTCCGTAGTCCCATATCCCGGGGCACTACAATCCGGTCGTTGAACCACAAAGTACCTTCATCGTCCTTCCGGAAGCACTCCATTTCTCCGTTTTCTATCCTTCGCCGTATGTGGAACATACCCTTGTCTTTTCGTTGAGCTTCCATGATCTCCTCTCGGATAGTAGGAATGAGAGCGAGATTATAGAGAGCTCCATATGGGACGACACGGAGGCTTGGTTCGTCATCATCCATTTCAGCGATACTTAAGTGATGGATATACGCCTTACGACTGAGCGCATCGGCGACCGCATTCGCCTTTCCTGGATGATAATGAATCTCCAGTTCATAGTCTTTAATGAGCTCTAGCCATCTTCGTTGCCTCATGTTCAATTCTTTCTGAGTGAAGATGTACTTCAAGCTCTTGTGGTCGGTGTAGAGGTGTACTAGATTTCCGAGCATGTAATGCCTCCACATCTTCAAAGCAAGGACCACGGCAGCTAACTCAAGATCATGAGTTGGATAATGATGCTCGTGAGTTCTGAGTTGACGAGATCCATAAGCGACCACTCGTCTTTCTTGCATCAGCACGCAGCCAAGACCGATGCCAGATGCATCGCAATAAACGTCGAATGGCTTCGTTGTATCTGGCTGAGCAAGAACTGGGGCTGTTGTGAGATGCTTCACTAAGGTCTTGAAAGCTTGTTCACACGCAGCACCCCACACAAATCTGGTATTCTTCTTTAATAATTCCGTCATCGGTTTAGCAATCTTGGAGAAACTCGGAATAAACCTCCGGTAGTAACCCGCTAAACCGAGGAAGCTTCGGATTTCATGTACTGACTTTGGTGACTCCCATTTCTGCACTTGGATAATCTTACTCGGATCTACAGCGATACCCTCCGCTGAAATGATGTGTCCGAGAAAAGGTACTTGATTAATCCAGAATTCACACTTGCTGAATTTTGCATAGAGCTGATGATCTCGCAATCTTTGTAGCACAATATGCAGATGTTCAGCATGTTCTTCCTCTGACTTGGAGGACACCAAGATATCGTCGATGAAGACAACGACGAATTTATCCAACTCCGGCATGAACACTGAATTCATCAGGTACATAAAGTGTGCCGGGGCGTTGGTCAAACCAAAAGACATAACGAGATACTCATACAGCCCGTATCTCGTTGAGAATGCCGTCTTCGGAATATCTTCTGCCCGGATTTTAATCTGGTGATATCCGGACCGAAGATCCATCTTCGAAAATACTTTCGCACCCACTAATTGATCGAAGAGCATATCAATGCGAGGTAGTGGATACTTGTTCTTGATGGTAACGGCGTTCAAAGGGCGATAATCAACACAAAGCCGTAGTGTTTCGTCCTTCTTCTTGGCAAACAACGCTGAACAACCCCAAGGTGACGAACTCGGTCGTATAAAGCCCTTGCTCATTAGGTCATTCAGCTGTGTCTTTAATTCTGCCAGTTCATTGGGTGCCATCTTGTACGGCCTTCGTGATATCGGTGTGGTTCCCGGTATAAGTTCAATCTTGAACTCAACGTCTCGTTCGGGTGGCATGCCTGGTAAATCCTCGGGAAATACATCCAGATACTCACGTACCACCGGAATGTCCTCTATCTTGACAGCTTCCGTATGGTTCACTGTTGCAATCTGCTGCCGTCTGGCGCCCAGAATTAATATATGAAGACCGTGCTGTGGGGAGTTGAGCTCAACGGTCCTGGAGCTGATGTTAAGAACCGCTCTGTGGTAATTCAACCACGACATCCCCAAAATGATGTCGATCTTCAGACCTTCAAGAATAATGAGGGTCGTAGGGTATATTTTACCCCCCAAACAAAGAGGTGCTCGGGAGACAACCTCACTTGCGGTACTGCTGCCCCCGGGCGAAGATATGAGGTATTGCCTCTTTGTATAAACAGTTTGGAGCTGATGTTGAGCCACAAAGGATTGGCTAATGAAGTTGTGTGTGGCACCGGAATCAAAGAGAACTAAAACCGGTAGCCGATTCAGAGAAAACATCCCTGCTAAAGCGGCTTCTCCTTCCGGAACATCATCAATCACAGTATAGTGAATGTTGCCCCTTATCTGCCCTCCTATCTGCAGATTGAGGTACGGATCGTATTGTTGTAAATATGATGACCCGTAGCCTCGAGTTCCCTCCAGACATTGCCTAGCATAATGGCCCTTACGCCCACAAGTAAAACACGGATGCCTCTCCGTTCTTCGTTGACTTGTGGTGCGATGCTAGGTACACATGGCTGCAGCGATGGAGCACAAACCACCGTCTGATGCTGCGGCACTGGAGGTGGTGCAAGTTGTAGAACTTGACCTGTAATCAGTCTCTGAGGAGTTGATCGTACAGGTGGCCTCCATCTTTCACCGGATGGCGTTTGATACACCAAACGGTACTTATGAGGCACATAACTTGTGCTGGCCTGCTTGATCTCACTCATCTTTCTCTTCTCCGCTTGAAACTCAAGTGTCGGCTTCTCTTGAATGAAATCCGCATCGACGATGTCGGTGTAACTGCCGTTATTGTGTACGGCAAGCTTTTCCCGTAATATGGCGCTCAGGCCATGGAAGAATAGGTCACTCCGTGCTTCTTCTTTCGCCACATATTCGGGAGCATATCAGGCCAAATGATTAAATCTTTGTGACATACTCGAGGACACTCATGTCCCCTTGCTTCAAGCCCAAAAATTCATCCCGCTTTGCCTTGGCAATACCTAGTGGTATGTAACGAGTACGAAAGGCTTCACAAAACTCCTTCCATGTCACTTGATGGTCCTCCGGAATGGTGGCAAGATGATCCACCCACCAGTTTCCGGCGGCTCCATGGAGTTGTTGAGCGGCAAACTTTGTCTTCTGGTATTCATCACACTTGAATACTCCAAATTTTGACTCCATGACACGAAGCCATTGATCTGCTTCCACAGGTTCGGTGGCTTCAGTAAAAATTGGCAGTTGAGTCGCCAAGAAATCCAGATAAGCGTTCCGAGGTGGAACGACTTGTTGCGTGTTCTGGAGTACGCCTTGCTGTACCAAAGCTTGGAGTAAGCGTGTGTGTTCTTGCGTTGCTTCTTGGAGTAGCCTAGCGTTCTCTTGATTAGACTCGACGACTCGAGTCATAAGATCCATCCATCCCGTGGATGGTGGTTCTGATGGTGGAATAGAAGCATCACCTCCTCGACGAGAACTTCCGGCCCTACTCCTAGAGCGAGTACGAACCATACTGCGAAATGTAGTTGAGATGAGTTAAACAAGAACTCAGCAGTATGTGAGACTAATGGAAACATGATTATGTCAAAACTTTATGAAAGCAGTAACAAAATCCATGTTTACAAAACTCCCTAGTAGGCATAACAATCCAGCCTATCTGTACAGGACAGACCTTTATGCACTATCTCCAGATTTTGATCTAGTTAAGAGCATTTTCATAACTCAAGTTGAATGCTAAAGTTAAAGTTAACTTCACTATATTTCCAACGAGTACTCATATGCCCCCAGATCATCTCCGGATTACAAGTTATGATTTTCCAAAGTTGACAGAATTCCTGGATAAAATTTGCCAGCACCTCCTTTGTACGTGGCTGATTTTATCACAGTTGTATATGTAAATACAATAAGAACCTGAACAAACTTTGAACTACAACAATGTTGCACCATCCATAACCTTCCCAATGGGGCATCATAGGCTTCTTAAGGGTTTATCTACAGACTGTTATGGCTTAAAAACAGAAAGGTCCAGAGAGGTTTTTGCTGCTGTCCTGGTTCTGGACCATTTACCTTCCTCTGAACTTTCTACCCATTTAGCCTGTGATTTTGCTCTGTAGCTCTACAATTAAGTTGTAGATCACTTGAAAATCTTTCTAGAACTGTATCATACACCTTAATTGGGTCAATATACTCAGAGTTATGCTCTGTTGAAGTCCAGCAAAAATTTCTGCCGAAAACAGAGCACTCTGTTTTTGAAATCTTTGAAACCTAGTCTTCCTCTCATTTGAATCTTAGCTCAAAATAAGAGTTCAGTAACTAATATTTGTTTCAAACTTCCATTTTTAGTTGAGAGTTAGTTCATGAGTCATTTCTTTCAAGGAGAGGGGTTATTAAGTTTAGTACGGTGTTGATGCACCGTAAGAAGCATGTCGGTACTACGTAACCTCACCAAAAGAAAATCCTAACCGGATTATACCTGCATAACGTATCTTCGGTGGCACTATAACGGTCACTCGCAAACATGTACTATTCATACTATGATTTTGTGGTTAATCCTGCATAAGTCACACTCAATCGTCAGGTCCGGCTGCACACCGAACCCGGTATCCATACAGTTCCTACACCCGTCCGTCATCACTCGCACAGGTGTTCTCAAGCCAAACATGCCTTGAGATACGTGTTCACGTTACTAACCACGTGACAGGGTTTTCCAAATTGCACCATGCACGCCAGGGACAGACGTTGCTCGAGTACCCCAAACGACATGAAGAGTCGTAGAGAATACTAAAGCGGATCGGGTTACCTGCCACCGTGGGGCTCCACCCTTCAGCTTGTGCGCACTGGTGGACAGCGCTTACGTGCACCCCCCAAGACATAACGCGTCCCGAGATGCACGATTTTCCAACAGAACAAGTAAGTTAGGTTGCCACCTTCATAATAAGCTAATAGTAATCCTTATGTGGGCCTAATACCGTTTCCTCACCGTATCCTAAATTTTTGTCGTAATACCTTCCTTATTCCGTGTGCTATTACCAGTGCAGCTCTGATACCAACTGAGACGGACGTGGTACTGACTGAGACAGGGCTCAGCTCTGATACCCCGCTGACGTGACCCGCTAAACCGAGACAGGCCACTCGCCCGGGAATCACATTGGGTGGTGCCGTGTTGTGCGGCACCCAACAGCACACATATGAGGAACAATGTATTACATAAAACAATAGCGGAAGCTTACAAGTTTTTCTTTGTAAATACTTTACATCAAGTAACTACAGCGGAAGTCTATATCAACTCACGTCGAATAACTAAGAGCACTCGAGATGAAGTCCAGCCCGCGGACTCCTCTCGCTAGCAACACGAAGAAAACAGCAGCGGCTGGGTTCTCCCTGTGTCAAACGACTCGGAAGTCTCCGAGTCTCACCGGACAACCTTCCTTTCAGCATCGATGTTAACCTGCAAAACCACTCATATTGCAAGCGTGAGCACATAGGCTCAGCATGTCTGACCCGTCTCTCCTAAACAAGAAACTCTACATGTACGACGGTTGCAATTAGGTTGGCTAGATTTGCATAAAGGACTCGCCTAAAGTTGATCCTTAACTTTCAGATTTTTAAGCCTCATTGTGCAAACCTTGAGCTGAAAAGCATCACAACTCCACAATCAAACAAGAAACGCTTTGTTGCGATGCTCCTTGCACAAAGTGAAAGTAAACTTTAATGAGTCTATCTCTAATTCAATCATGGTTGCAATACAAGTTATATTACAGCCTTATCAAGTTCAAAGATAAACAATTCCAGTTGTTACTACGTCAAGACGTAGTGGGCAAGTATGCTCATATAACCGCGAGGGACGGTGATTCAAATCAGTACACGCCCGGACTACATGACACATACACCCGTACTCCGAGTTGCTGGCAGCAACCTCGACTAACGTTGTACGCGGCCACCTTTCCCAAGATCTTCCACATTGGACGCAGTCCAACTGCCCCGAGTATGCAAGCACCCTCAAGGTACATACCCGCTGTGGTATGTTCTTGAGCGAGGTACCTCCTGCTACCCTGACGCCGAAAGCCTAAGGCAGTTGGAAAAGTTCCACTATGGATCTCCCAAGGTACATCGGTTTCCTAGGTCCCATATAGCCATTATGCGCCCGGTACACAACTCAAACTTGTCCAACAGGGCCAAGCACGGACGGGCCTTAACAGACACAGGCAGGGCTATGCACGCACGGCCTGCAACCTGCTGCATCTAAACCTCCCTGCCCGATCTCCATTTCTTATGTGTGAACTTTCTCATCTTCTCTAAATTGGACCTGTTCCAAGTACACCAGCCCTAAACTCGCGAGTAGATTCCAACTACTCGTCTTCTACTGGAGCTTTCCTACTAACATTAGCATAGCCAAATTCCCTCGAGGAGTTGCTATTCTACCCTTTCTCTCTTAGGTGTTTCTGGTCATGCAAGTGGGGTTTTCAATATCATCTAGACGTAATGCAATCAACGATGCAAAGCTATGATCTCTACAAATGAAAATGCTTTATAAAACGGTTCAAATGCAAACCGAGGCTTGCCTGTTTTGCAGGTGACTAAGGTTACAATCAGTTAGTGACGATCACTTGGAGCTTGATCCCTTGTTTTCCTCCCTCCTTGATCTTCACCTCAAGTTTTTCTCACCTTCTTCACGTATATGCTACACGATATGATCATGCATATGTATTTAATTGAAAAGCTTTTGCTAATAAGATCTAATGACAGTTTTAAAACTGGAACTCTGTTTAAGAAATTAAAATGACACTGGCGCTAGTGGTTTGGGTTGGGTTTAAACACCATGATCAAGTGTTGAGTGCTTTTTCCACTTAAGTGTTGATCACCTTAAGAAATCACACATGACAGTGGTGATCCAGAGCTCTAATGGAGCTGAGAATTTTCATGTGAGTTCTTTGTCACAAGAAAGTCCTCTGGACCAAAATTTAGCAGTTTTCATGGAGTGGTTTATCCAGAATAATTCTCTAATGGTTTAGTCAAAGATGAATTAATTCTGAGGTAACACCCATGTTCATGTCAAACTCAGTGAACCACAATTTCAATTATAGTTCATAGAATCTACATGAATTTTCCTATGATTTTTGGAGCTAAGAATTTCCCAGAACTGAATTTACAAGTTTTGGAATTTCTCTGAAAATGTTTCTGTATTCATTTGAATACAGGAACTTATAATCCGAATTACCCTGATCAATTGAACTCCAAATGAGCTGAAACTTTTACAGGAGTCTAAAAACACCCTAACGAATATTCTGGAAAAATTTGAGGAGTTTTGGATAAACCAAACTTCCTCTAAAATTCTTTTGCTGAAAAGCTTTAAAGAATTTTCCAGAATTAAATAAAGACTTTCATACAAATTGGGTTGCATAATTGGATAGAGTTTGTCAATCTGAATCTAACCCAATTTGAATCACTAGATTTGGAGGTTCCTAGCAAAAGTTATGCTCTTCTAAAGTTTGGGGAAAAATTTGGGATTTGAATAAATCCGAGAAATGTTTAAACCTGACTGTGGGACCAGGGACACGTGTTTGCTGCCGGGAGCGTGCCGCACCGGGTCACAGGGTTGTGTCCCGCGCTGTCACAGTTGATCCCACGCCACAGCGTATCCAGCCCACTGTTGCCATGCGACTGACAGGCGGGCCCGGCGAGGTCTTCTTCCACCTCCCGCTCCCGCACGATCCCGCCGCCGGGCTCGCCGGAGTAGGTCCGGGATCGGTCGTCCGGCCACCCCTGCCGCTGAAACTCGCTGCCAGCCCCTAATTCCACGCGAGGAACATGCTGGTGGGGTTTTCTCGAGCTGGCAGGGCCCCTAAACTAGCCCGCGACAGCGCACCGGCTCGGATGAAGTCCGGCGACGTCGCCCTGGCGCTATAGCCCGCAAAAAGCTCCCTGGAAAGGTTCTACAGCACCAGTGGAGGTTGGCCAAGCTTGGCATGGCCGCATATGGGCTCGGGAACGGCTGTACCCTAGGGTTCACCGTGCACCCGCACCTTCCCGCCATAGCCTCCTTCGGAAAGCTTGAAATTGCACCGTGCACAGGGTGTTTCATGCGAGACTTTGTGAAGGAGAAAGGTTGCTACACCAGTCTAGGTTCTATGTGCGAAATTTGCAGAGCTCTAAATGAATATAACTCGAGAATTTCATGGATTCATACCCGTGGGTCAGTTTTCACCGGCCGAAGAGGATCTTCGAAATTCGTTATCGAGAGGCCGAGACAGGCTCTGTGCTTCAGGTGGAAGCTGCACGGAGACCTTGCGCGTCCCCCGGTGGCCTCGTTTGGTCGTGAAACCCGCTCTGTGGTGCTGCCCACTAGAGCACCCCGTCGCTGTTGGGTGACGGCCGCTGCGGAAACTGGTTGAACTCGGTGTGGAGAGCACGAACTCCTTCAGTGATGGCGTGAGGAGGTCGGGGAAGGTTCTGTTGTGTGATTTTGCTGATCAGCTGAAGTCCTCACGCGGTGTATGTGCTGGCCGATCGGCCGAGAGCTCGGCGGCAGCGCTCGGTCAGTTTTTCTTGCGCGAGGAGGAAGAACAGGCCGAGGGTTCGGGGATGAGGGAGAAAGGGAGCACGGCAGCGTTTAAGGGCACCCAGGCTGCTCTCCAGCACGATAAAACCCAGCAGGAGCTGGCCGCTGGCTGGCCCTCGGTGTCGAGCGGAGGGAAGGCGGCTTCGGCCGTTGCTTCGCGTGGGAGGAAATCAAACAGAGACATGTGGGTCCCACATGTCAGTCCTCCTTATACCCTCTAAAATATCTCCCAATTTGAATATTGATGGAATTCAATTGTGGAAGTTTAAATCTGAGAGGCATTTGGATAATTGGGCAAGTTTTATCCAAATTCAAATATGCATTTGAATTCTTTGTCATTTAAAGTCCATTTGAAAAATGGGTTGCAAATCATTTCCATAAATCATGAAACTTTGCACAACCCCTAATTTGGACCCAAGGAATTCAAATATGAAACCTGATTTTTAATTTGGCTGTTGCAAATGAGATTTGTAGCACAACAGTTTGGAAATTCCTAGTGTTGCTCTCATTTGAATTTTTATTTTGAACACATTGTTCCAAATCTGATTTTTGTTTTCTCACACATATGGGAACTTCCCATCCTTGTTTTAGACCCCTCTAAGGTTCCAAGTTCTCAAATAAACATTTGACTTGTGTGAAGAAAAACCCTCATGTGTGTCATCACATGTGGAAAAGTTTTAACAAGTCCAAAATTTCATACATATGAAACCAACTTTTGCAAATAAGTGTTTCTTTGTATTCATAATTTTGGGACCTTTACAGCGGTTCCGGCGAACCTCGCCGGAGTGCACCGCCGCTGGACTCGCGGTCGCGCGCAAGGAGGAAGAAGGCAGATGGTGGGACCCACCCACAGAATTTTAACATTTTGGGAATTTCCGGTTTTAGTTCAACTTCAAATGAATAGAACTTTTTCTATGAAACTCCAAATTCAGTGAAACAAATTTTGCTGAACTCAGGATTCTGAGTATTTCCAGCAATACCTAAAGTTTAAACTGTGGGGAATTTTATCTGGAGAATTATTTTATGTAAAATGCTGAAATTTGGCTGAGAGGGTCATTGGAAAATCCTGGAGTCACAGTAAAATTTTCAGACTCATCCAAGATCATTTAGTCCCCCTAATTGGGTGATTAAGTGATCTGCCCTGAGAAAATAGAAAAATGTACAGAAACATTTTTCAGATTTTCTTAAATCTTAATTAGGGCATAACTTTCAGTAGAATTCTTCAAATGACATGAAACCAATTCCATTAGAACCATCTTAAATTCTAGTTTCCAGAAAGTAATGGTTGGAGCCATGAAAACCCCTGGAATTGCTTAGAGGCTAAAATATTGACCAAATGGGATTTTATTTGTACAAGGTTCAAATGAACTTTATTTCAAATGAAACTTGGTCAAGTCTCTGGTTAGGATCCTACCAAACCCCAAAAAAAATTCAGAACCAAAGGGGAGGGCTAGCTGGAGTTATTAGTAATTAAGTATTCAAGTTTACACATTGTTTTTAAATTGACATGTAGTACATTGTTTTTAAATTGACATGTAGTATTACATTAACGTCTAGTCGCTGAAGGCGAAGAGACTCCGAAAGTGCTGGACTTCCTTCTTCCGGACGAAGACCAAACCACTGACCAGCAGTAACAAAGCAAGCTCCAGTTTGCATTAAGCATTTTATAAAGTTTTTACTTTGTTTGCATACGTAGGGTGAAGTATGTATGTGCATTAGGTATAGGATGAATGAAACCCCACTTGCATAACCAAAGGTTCCTAAAAGAGTGATGTGGCGGACCGGAATCCGCTCATCCAGGATCGCAGAGGGTGGTGCCGCGCGATGCGACACCCGACAGCACACGTCATAAGGACATAATATGTTACATGGGAAAAACAACTGAAACTGTACAAACAGGTTCAAACTTCAGTTACAACTATTGTTTATATTACACAGCGGAAGTCTACACTATACAACTCACGCCCGCCTATCTAGCAAAAGTGGTTGTCCAGCCCTAGGACAACCCACACTAGCTGCACTCCTCGGCTCAGCGCGGCGTGTACGGCTCCCACTCAGCCGTGGTCCCCGACGGAGGGTAACCCTCACCGGTGGACTCGTACTCCGAGTCCGTGGGTGGCTCCTCACCTGAAAAACACTTAAGCAGCAACCGTGAGCACGAAGGCTCAGCAAGGCTTAACCGACTCACCTAAGCATGAAACTCTACATGAGGGTACAATGGACATAGGATAGTAACATTTCAGCAAAAGGACACGCCTACAAGTTCATCCTTAGTTCATCTTTTAGCAACAAGTTAACAGTTCATGAAATCTGAAATTTAGTAAGCAGTATTTGGTGGCACACATGTAGCAATACAATTATATCAACCAGCAATATTGAATCAACATGTTTCATCCATTAATCTACGTCACGACTCAGTGACCAAGTGGTACTCTTCACCGCGAGGGATGGCGAATCGACTCGATATACACCTGCAGTGAAACCCAAAGAGCACGTCACGTACGCCCACCCGTGGAGCTGCACAGCACGCTCACTCGATGTCGTACGGGACAACCTTTCACCCAACAGCCCAAACGTCGAACCGGTCGCACCGAAACGAGCAGGAGCTCCCCACACGGAGCATCTCTCTATGCCCGTTGGCAGATTTCCACCTTGCTGCCCTCAGCCTACACCTATAAATCGGTGCGTTATGCCTCGGCGCCCGGAGGTTTAGGCTACATCGGTTTATCGGGGCCCATATATCCGATATGCCTTCGGTACGTTCAAACTTGATCAGCGTGGGCCGCACACGGCTCGGTCCTCAATCGACACGTACAGGGCTGCGCACACAAGACTCCCTCTTGCTGCGCCCTAGCCCCTGCCCAGTCTCATTTTCATTACTAATGTGATCTCACATCACTCAACTGAACCCATGCGTCCCAATCCTATCTCGCGAGTAGATTCCAACTACTCGACTTGTACCGAAGCCCTATGAATCTTTAAGCATAGCCTATCTACTCAAGGTCTTAGACACTACCCTCACTCTTTTAGGAACCTTTGGTTATGCAAGTGGAGTTTCATTCATCCTATACCTAATGCACATACATACTTCATATGACACATGTAAACAAAGGAAAAACTTATAAAAAGGTTAATGCAAACCGGGGCTTGCCTTGTTGCTGCTGGTCAGTAGTTATTTCTTCGTCTGGAAGAAGGAAGTCCAGCACTTCCCGAGTCTCTTCTTCAATGGCTACTCGTTGAATATAATACTACATGTAAATCTAAATGCACTGTGTAAACTTGAATACTTATTTACTAATAACTCTAGCTAACCCTCCCCTTTGGTGCTGAAATTTTTAGGGTGGCTTGGTAGGGTCCTAACCAGAGTCTTAACCAAGTTTCATTTGAAACAAAGTTCATTTGAACCTTGTACAAATAAAAGACCATTTGGTCAATATTTGATCCTCTAACTAATTCCAGGGGTTTTCATCGCTCCAACCATTACTTTCTGGAAACTAGACTTTAAGATGGTTCTAATGGAGTTGGTTTCATGTCATTTGAAGAATTCTACAGAAAGTTATGTCCTAATTAAGATTGGAGAAAATCTGAAAAATGTTTCTATACATTTTTCTATTTTCTCTGGGCAGTTCTCTTAATCACCCGACTGGGGTAACTAAATGAACTTGGATGAGCCTGAAAATTTTTACTGGTATTCAGGGATTTCCCAATGAACCTTTCCACCAAATTTCAGAATTTTTCATAAAGTAATTCTCCAGATAAAATTCCCGACAGTTTACACTTTAGGGATTTAATTCTGGAAAACTGTTCACTTTCATGAGCTGAATTTGGTATTGCTGGAAAGTGCTCAAAGAGCTAAATCCAACCAAATTTGGTTCACTCGATTTGGAGCTTTCTAGCCAAAGTTATGAGGATTTGAAATTTGGAAGAATCCTGAAAATCGGGGGAAAAGTTTGAACTCTCGGGGCCTGCGGGGACACGTGTCGAGCGCGGAGGTGTCCGGCACACCGGGGATACCACACGTGTCGAGCGCGGAGGTGTCCGGCACACCGGAGCTCACAGGGTATTTTGCACGCCAGCACATCCGATCCCCGGCCACACCCGATCCCGGTTTAAATTCTTCAACCGCTGACACGTGGGCCAGCCGGCTTCGTCTTCCTCCCGCCGTTCTCTCACGCCCGCGCCGCCGACCTCGCCGGAGCAGGCTCGGGGCTCGCCGGCTCGCCGCTGCCGGACCACCCAGGGGCTGAAACTCGCCGCTAGGGGGTTGTCGACGTCGAGGAACACGTCGGTGGTGTCAGGTCGGGCTGGGGGTGACCGGAAATAGCTCGGCGACGTGCCGCTGCCTCGGTTGAGGTTCGACACCGTCGACCGTGGTTTCTAAACCCGCCAACACCTCGAACAAACGGCCCTACAGCATCAGTGTACCTCTAGGAAGATCGACAAGGTGTCAAAAGGGTTCAGGGATGGCGGCAAGTTGGTCGGCACCGTGTGACCGATCGTGCCCGCCATGACCGCCCTCGATCGAGCTCAAAATTCGTCACTCCTAGACAGTTTCACGCTACGGATGCAGAAAGAACTTGATCGCCGGCTAGTCCAGTGTCTACGTGCAAGAATTGATGACCTCCGAAAGATCATAGAGCGAGAATTTAAAGAAACTGTACCGGAAGCTTGGGTTACGGTCGCCGGAGCAAAAACTAGAAATTCTCTGCGGATTCTTCATGGTTGGCTTCCAAACTTGGAGGAGAGCAGCACGGTGGTCGTGCGCCCTGTTGCCTCTCTCGCTGGACCGTGAAAACGCCTGTGGAACGCTGCCCACGGGCGCCTGACTCTCGGCTGAGGCTAGGTCGCCGCGGTGGCAATCGTTTTTGGGCAAAGGAGGTCGGAGCTCGAGGTTTCTGGTGTTGGAGAAGTGGAGTGCGAGCTCAGGTGGCTGTCTAGCAGCTCAGGGACGAAGGAGGAGATGGTTTTGCTGGTTTTCCTGATTGAGCAGAGAGCTGCGGCGAGAAACAATGCCGCTGCTCGGGTTTGCCCGCGAGAAGATAAAGCCGGCCGACTCCTGCTCGGCTGAGGCGGTGCCGGTCGCGTGGGGGCGCGAGCCAGCCGCCCTGGGCGCCAGCGCGCGGAGAGGGAAGCAGCTGGTGGCGCCGGTAGCTGCTCGGTGGCACAGCCGACAGCTGCTCGGTGGAATTTCCCACCGAGACTCTGACTTTGGGTGCAAGTTTCTCCTTCTCCCCTCTATGACAGGTAGGTCCCACCCGGGGTTTTAACCTCTGAAATTTACTCCTAATCACTGTTGTAAACAGTGAGCCCCATAATACCCCTGGTGAATCAAATTATTCACCCCTGAGCCATTTGAATCGAATAGAATTCAAATTGGGTTCGGTTTGAGTGAATTTCAGCACAAGTTCAGTTTTGAATTCAAATAAAGTTTGAATTCGTCCCACTTAGCTCATGTCAAGATCAACTCCGAATGGAGTGAAAATTGGTGTGGTGTGGTGATGAACACTTCAAATGTGTGCCAAAACTGAGGCCCTTACATTCCTCCCCCCTTAAAAGAATCTCGTCCCGAGATTACAAAAGAAGAGATAGCGATGTAGTATGGACTTACTCGTGTTGAGAAGCCATGAACTCTGGGTAATTTGAACGAAGGAATTCCTCGCTCTCCCACGTCGCTTCTTCCACAGTGTGGTTACTCCGGAGGATCTTGTAGAACCACAACGTTCTGCTACGCGTGGTTCGGGCTTTCTCATCAAGGATTTCCACCGGATACTCATCATATGTTAAATCCGGTTTCAACTCGCCGATGTCTTCGGTAGGAACAGCAGCTGTATGCTTCAAACATTTTCGCAGTTGCGAAACATGGAAAATATCATGGACACCAGCAAGAGATGCCGGTAGCTCCAATCTATACGCTGCTGGTCCACACTTCTCGGTGATAGCATAGGGTCCAATGAAACGGGGAGCGAGCTTTCCCTTCACACCGAACCGGTGCACGCCCTTCATCGGAGACACGCGTAGGTACACGTGTTCCCCAACGTCAAAGTGCAACGGCCTACGCCTCTTATCAGCGTAGCTCTTCCGTCGGGATTGAGCGGCTTTTAAATTGGCTTGAATTGTCCGAACGCGCTCTTCGGCGTAGTTCACCACATCAACCCCGAATGTGACTCTTTCACCGGACTCGCACCAATTTAATGGGGTGCGACACTTGCGACCGTAGAGAGCTTCATAGGGTGCCATCTTGATACTCGCCTGATAGCCGTTGTTGTACGAGAATTCCACCAATGGTAGGTGATTATCCCAGTTCCTACCATGGTGGATGGCACATGCTCTCAACATGTCCTCCAGAACTTGATTCACCCTCTCTGTCTAGCCATCTGTCTGAGGGTGGTAGGCAGAGCTTCTAATCAGTTTGGTACCCAAAGCAGCATGCAACTGCTCCCAAAAGCGAGATACAAACAATGCACCTCGGTCTGAGACTATGGTCTTGGGTACACCATGCAGGCATAGAATCCTGGCAATGTATACCTCCGCATATCGGTTGGCATGAAAATGTGTATGTACGGGGATGAAGTGAGCAGACTTGGTCAGTCGGTCAACAATCACCCAAATGGAATCATGTTTGTTGGATGTTAGGGGTAATCCCACAATGAAATCCATGCTCACATCCTCCCATTTCCATGCTGGAATCTTCAGGGGTTGCAGCAGCCCTGATTTCCTCATATGATCAGCCTTCACTCGTCTACACGTATCACACTCGGATACGTACTTATCTACCTCCCGCTTCATCCATGTCCACCAAAATTTCTTTTTCAAATCTTGGTACATTTTGTTGCTGCCCAGAAGAATGGAGTATTTAGACAAGTGAGCTTCATCGAGGATCTTTTTCCTCAACTCCATATCTCGGGGCACGACTATGCGGTTATTAAACCATAGCGTCCCCTCCTCATCTTTCCGGAAACACTTGATCTCCCCATTGTCTATCCGTCTCCGGAGATGTGTCATGCCTTTATCCGTCTTCTGAGCTGCAATGATGTCCTCCCTAATAGTAGGGATGAGGGCAAGGTTGTACAGCGGTCCATAAGGAACCAAGTATAAACTTGGCTCTTCTTCCTCCACCGGTGTAATGGTGAGGTGATGGACATGTGATTTCCGACTCAATGCGTCGGCAACCACATTCGCCTTGCCGGGGTGGTAGTGAATCTCAATTTCATAGTCCTTGATTAATTCTAACCACCTCCGTTGCCTCATGTTCAGCTCCTTTTGGGTGAAAATGTATTTCAAGCTCTTGTGGTCAGTGTAGAGATGCACCAAATTCACCAGGAGATAGTGCCTCCACATTTTCAGCGCCAAAACCACTGCAGCAAGATCAAGGTCATGAGTGGGATAATGCTGCTCATGGTTCCGAAGTTGGCGTGAGCCATAAGCGACCACACGTCCTTCCTGCATCAACACGCATCCGAGCCCAATACCGGACGCGTCACAGTACACGTCGAAGGGCTTTGTTGTATCCGGCTGAGCTAAGACCGGGGCTGTTGTGAGATGCTTCACCAATGTTCGGAACGCTCCTTCACACGCCGTGTTCCAAACATATTTCTTCCCTTTCTTCAGCAACTCTGTCATCGGCTTAGCGAGCTTGGAGAAGCTTGGAATGAATCTCCGGTAGTATCCCGCTAACCCGAGGAAACTTCTGACTTCATGGACTGAAGTGGGAGCTTTCCATTTCAGCACTTGCTCTATCTTGCTTGGGTCAACTGCAATGCCTTCCGCTGAGATGATATGTCCCAAGAATGGCACTTGGCTGATCCAAAATTCACATTTCCTGAACTTGGCGTAAAGCTTGTGGTCCCGCAAACGTTGAAGAACGATCCGCAAGTGTTCGGCATGTTCGGCTTCTGTCTTGGAGTAAACCAAGATATCATCGATGAACACTACCACGAACTTGTCCAGCTGTGGCATGAACACCGAGTTCATGAGATACATGAAATGGGATGGAGCATTTGTGAGACCAAAGGACATGACGAGATATTCATATAGGCCGTATCTCGTTGGGAACGCCATCTTCGGGATATCCTCCGCCCGGATTTTTATCTGGTGATATCCAGAGCGAAGGTCCATCTTGGAGAACACACTGGCACCCACAAGTTGATCAAACAATATGTCGATGCGGGGCAGTGGGTACTTATTCTTGATGGTGACGGCGTTGAGCGGCCGGTAATCCACACACAGCCTCAGGGTTCCATCCTTCTTCTTTACAAACAGCGCCGAGCATCCCCAAGGCGAGGAACTCGGCCTAATGAAACCCTTGCTCAACAGATCATTGAGCTGTTCCTTCAGTTCAGCCAGCTCATTGGGAGCCATTTTGTATGGTCTCCGTGATATGGGCGTAGTCCCGGGTGCAAGTTCAATCTTGAACTCGACATCCCGCTCAGGTGGCATGCCCGGAAGATCATCCGGGAACACATCAGGATACTCCCGGACTACGGGGATGTCCTCTAACTTGAGAGCTTCAGCGTTATTAATCGCTAAAACTTCCCGGACTGGCATGTCTAACACCATGGAATGCGGACGGTGGAATAGAGAATTTAAGTGAACCATCCGTGTCCGAGTCTCTAGGACAGCGCCATGGTATTGTAGCCATGACATCCCTAAGATTGCATCAATCTTTTGTCCCATAAGGATTATCAAGGTGGTGGGATATAGTTTCCCACCTAAGCACAGAGGTGCCTTTGGAATCATCATATTAGCTGAAATCTTCCCTCCCGGTGAGCAGATCATATAAGTGCAGTCAGTTGGGAAGACTTGCAATTGATGTTTAGCCACATAGGATGCACTTATAAAGCTGTGGGTTGCACCAGAATCAAATAATATGACGATGGCTTGATTGTTGAGAGTAAACTTACCCGCCAGCACGTTGTCTCCCTCTGGGGCGTCCTCATTGTCGAGGTTGCGGACGCCTCCAGTCCGCTGACCAACCTTCTTCACCGGAGGTCGGCCTCGAGCACCACCCTGAAACTGGGCTTGCCCGCTGCTCTGCTGCCCCTGGGGACAGTCCTTCGCGAAATGGCCCGCCTGGCCACACGTGAAGCAGGTGAACCGGGGCGGTCCCCCGCTGATCGGTGGACGGAAACCCGGGGCGCGTTGTGGCGGTGGAAACGCCCGGGGTACCGTCTGCTGCTGCTGTTGCTGTTGCTGTCTTGGTGGTGGCATCGGCAGACGGAACGGGGGTGCTTGGAACGAACGTCCTCCGAACTGTTGAGGTCGCGTCGGTGGATGCCACTGCTGCCCGGATGGTGTCCGATACACCATACGGTACTTC
Source organism: Neostapfia colusana (assembly GCA_030760725.1). NCBI lineage: Eukaryota > Viridiplantae > Streptophyta > Magnoliopsida > Poales > Poaceae > Neostapfia > Neostapfia colusana. The sequence goes on along the minus strand of JASWHV010000009.1, from coordinate 30,570,639 downwards.
TGAGGCGCGCCACCACCGCTGCTAGGTGGAGCGCTGCGCTTCCTCTGCTCAGCTGCCAACTCCCGCTGAGCGTCCTCTTGCATGATCGCGGCATTGACTAAGTCGTTGAATGTGCCGCGATTCCACTGAACGAGGTGCGTCTTCATTTCGGGGTGCAACCCCCGATAGAAATGCTCCCTCTTCTTCTCCTCCGTGGAGATATAGTCTGACGCATACTGCGCCAGATGGTTGAAGGCACGGGAGTAGTCGTGGGCACTCCTCCCGCCCTGCTTCAGCTCCAAGAATTCTTGGAACTTCCTCTTCATTATTCCGGGAGGAATGTGGTAGGCGCGGAACGCCTCCCGGAACTCTTGCCATTCCACGGCATGGCCAGCCGGACGTGAGGCGACATAGTTCGCCCACCACGCACCAGCGGCACCGTGGAGCTGCTGTGCTGCAAACAGGGTCTTCTTCCGCTCCGTACATTGGAGCAGCCCGAACTTGGACTCGATGGTCCGCAGCCAGTTATCCGCCTCCAGTGGTTCCTCTGGAATTTAAGCCATCTTAATGTGTGTTTCAGCTCTGGGAGTCTACAACAAAGTTGTAGAGTACTTAAATACCTTTCCAGAACTATATAGCACACCTCTCTGGGCTAAAAGACCTGTGAGTTATGCCCTGTGGAAGATCAGCAAACTTGCTGTCCAAAACAGAGCACTCTGTTTTTCAGTCTTTTTGGAACTACACTTACCACTATCCCATTCTTATACCTAACCAGGGTCCTAAATGTTGAACCTATAGATTTTAATTCCTTGTTATCATTATTTTCATGCATATGCCTACAATATCTCGGTACTACGTTCCTCGCAAAAGAAAATCCTAACCGGATCATACCGGCATATACGTCTCAAGTGTGGCACTAAATGGTCTCTCGCACACGTTTTCTACACGGATACATACGTGGTTAGTACCTGCAGAAGACCACACAATAATGGTGCACTCAATGGTTATTCATTTAAGGCAGTTTCATATTTGAAAGTAAATACAAACGCCCGTATCATTGTCATACGGCTGTCCTTGAGTTAGGTCACATCTCAAGGTACGTGATCGTGTTTCAACACCACACGACAGGGAACACGAGTAGGTCATGAACGGGTCGTCACGGTTGGGAATGTTATCAACCCAACAGATACCACCTACTGCCCTGCAGGGCACGCCGATGGCAAGCGCTGCGTATGTCCCCCTGGGCTACTTCCAGACGAACACACTCTCGCGTTACTGACCACGCGATGGGGTCTCCACTTACTTGCCTAACGCATGCTAGGGATCAGCGTTTCATATGAACTCAGGAACATGAAGAGTCCAAGAGTTTCATATTGACATCTCACACCAAGCTGTGAGACTCTATCCCTGAACCACATTCCTCGTCAGGGGGAGCTAACCGAAATTGAACCGCTTTCGGTGGCGTTCCTTACCATACTTACCAGAGCGTAGGTGCGTCGTTACATAATTGAAATTCAGATTTATAACACATAGATTAGCATTTGCCACTTTAAGTAACTATACTAATATAGTCCTTACTTGGGCAGCTACCGATTCCTCACCGTAACCTAAGTTTTCCCATAATGTAGTCCTTAAGTACTGTGCTATCCCCACTGCAGCTCTGATACCAGGCTGTGGAAGACCGGAATCCGCTCATCCAAGATCGCAGAGGGTGGTGCCGCGCGATGCGACACCCGACAGCACACGTCATTAGGACATAATATGTTACATGGGAAAAACAACTGAAACTGTACAAACAGGTACAAACTTCAGTTACAACTATTGTTTATATTACACAGTGGAAGTCTACACTATACAACTCACGCCCGCCTATCTAGCAAAGGTAGTTGTCCAGCCCTAGGACAACCCACACTAGCTGCACTCCTCGGCTCAGCGCGGCGTGTACGGCTCCCACTCAGCCGTGGTCCCTGACGGAGGGTAACCCTCGCCGGTGGACTCGTACTCCGAGTCCGTGGGTGGCTCCTCACCTGAAAAACACTTAAGCAGCAACCGTGAGCACGAAGGCTCAGCAAGGCTTAACCGACTCACCTAAGCATGAAACTCTACATGAGGGTACAATGGACATAGGATAGTAACATTTCAGCAAAAGGACACACCTACAAGTTCATCCTTAGTTCATCTTTTAGAAACAAGTTAACAGTTCATGAAATCTGAAATTTAGTAAGCAGTATTTGGTGGCACACATGTAGCAATACAATTATATCAACCAGCAATATTGAATCAACATGTTTCATCCATTAATCTACGTCACGATGCAGTGACCAAGTGGTACTCTTCACCGCGAGGGACGGCGAATCGACTCGATATACACCTGCAGGGAAACCCAAAGAGCACGTCACGTACGCCCACCCGTGGAGCTGCACAGCACGCTCACTCGATGTCATACGGGATAACCTTTCACCCAACAGCCCAAACGTCGAACCGGTCGCACCGAAACGAGCAGGAGGTTCCCCACACGGAGCATCTCTCTATGCCTGTTGGCAGATTTCCACCTTGCTGCCCTCAGCCTACACCTATAAATCGGTGCGTTATGCCTCGGCGCCCGGAGGTTTAGGCTACATCGGTTTATCGGGGCCCATATATCCGATATGCCTTCGGTACGTTCAAACTTGATCAGCGTGGGCCGCACACGGCTCAGTCCTCAATCGACACGGACAGGGCTGCGCACACAAGACTCCCTCTTGCTGCGCCCTAGGCCCTGCCCAGTCTCATTTTCACTACTAATGTGATCTCACATCACTCAACTGAACCCGTGCGTCCCAAGCCTATCTCGCGAGTAGATTCCAACTACTCGACTAGTACCGAAGCCCTATGAATCTTTAAGCATAGCCTATCTACTCGAGGTTTTAGACACTACCCTCACTCTTTTAGGAACCTTTGGTTATGCAAGTGGGGTTTCATTCATCCTATACCTAATGCACATACATACTTCATATGACACATGTAAACAAAGGAAAAACTTATAAAAAGGTTAATGCAAACCGGGGCTTGCCTTGTTGCTGCTGGTCAGTACTTATTTCTTCGTCCGGAAGAAGGAAGTCCAGCACTTCCGGAGTCTCTTCTTCAATGGCTACACGTTGAATATAATACTACATGTAAATTTAAATGCACTGTGTAAACTTGAATACTTATTTACTAATAACTCTAGCTAACCCTCCCCTTTGGTGCTGAAATTTTTAGGGTGGCTTGGTAGGGTCCTAACCAGAGTCTTGACCAAGTTTCATTTGAAACAAAGTTCATTTGAACCCTGTACAAATAAAAGCCCATTTGGTCAATATTTGAGCCTCTAACTAATTCCAGGGGTTTTCATGGCTCCAACCATTACTTTCTGGAAACTAGACTTTAAGATGGTTCTAATGGTGTTGGTTTCATGTCATTTGAAGAATTCTACAGAAAGTTATGTCCTAATTAAGATTGGAGAAAATCTGAAAAATGTTTCTGTACATTTTTCTATTTTCTCTGGGCAGTTCTCTTAATCACCCGATTGGGGTAACTAAATGAACTTGGATGAGCCTGAAAATTTTTACTGGTATTCAGGGATTTCCCAATGAACCTTTCAACCAAATTTCAGAATTTTTCATAAAGTAGTTCTCCAGATAAAATTCCCGACAGGTTACACTTTAGGGATTTAATTCTGGAAAACTATTCACTTTCATGAGCTGAATTTGGTATTGCTGGAAAGTGCTCAAAGAGCTAAATCCAACCAAATTTGGTTCACTCGATTTGGAGCTTTCTAGCCAAAGTTATGAGGATTTGAAATTTGGAAGAATCCTGAAAATCGGGGGAAAAGTTTAAACTCTCGGGGCCTGCGGGGACACGTGTCGAGCGCGGAGGTGTCCGGCACACCGGGGATACCACACGTGTCGAGCGCGGAGGTGTCCGGCACACCGGAGCTCACAGGGTATTTTGCACGCCAGCACATCCGATCCCCGGCCACACCCGATCCCGGTTTAAATTCTTCAGCCGCTGACACGTGGGCCAGCCGGCTTCGTCTTCCTCCCGCCGTTCTCTCACACCCGCGCCGCCGACCTCGCCGGAGCAGGCTCGGGGCTCGCCGGCTCGCCGCTGCCAGACCTCCCAGGGGCTGAAACTTGCCGGCAGGGGGTTGTCGACGTCGAGGAACACGTCGGTGGTGTCAGGTCGGGCTGGGGGTGACGGGAAATAGCTCGGCGATGTGCCGCTGCCTCGGTTGAGGTTCAACACCGTCGACCGTGGTTTCTAAACCCGCCAACACCTCGAACAAACGTCCCTACAGCATCAGTGTACCTCTAGGAAGCTCGAGAAGGTGTCAAAAGGGTTCAGGGATGGCGGCAAGTCGGTCGGCACCGTGTGACCGATCGTGCCCGCCATGACCGCCCTCGATCGAGCTCGAAATTCGTCACTCCTAGACAGTTTCACACTATGGATGCAGAAAGAACTTGATCGCCGGCTAGTCCAGTGCCTACGTGCAAGATTTGATGACCTCCGAAAGATCATAGAGCGAGAATTTAAAGAAACCGTACCGGAAGCTTGGGTTACGGTCGCCGGAGCGAAAACTAGAAATTCTCTGTGGATTTTTCACGGTTGGCTTCCAAACTTGGAGGAGAGCAGCACGGTGGTCGTGCGCCCTGTTGCCTCTCTCGCTGGACCGTGAAAACGCCTGTGAAACGCTGCCCACGGGCGCCTGACTCTCGGGTGAGGCTAGGTCGCCGCGGTGGCGATCGTTTTTGGGCAAAGGAGGTCGGAGCTCGAGGTTTCTGGCGTTGGAGAAGTGGAGTGCGAGCTCAGGTGGCTGTCTAGCAGCTCAGGGACGAAGGAGGAGATGGTTTTGCTGGTTTTCCCGATTGAGCAGAGAGCTGCGGCGAGAAACAATGCCGCTGCTCGGGTTTGCCCGCGAGAAGATAAAGCCGGCCCACTCCTGCTCGGCTGAGGCGGTGCCGGTCGCGTGGGGGCGCGAGCCAGCCGCCCTGGGTGCCAGCGCGCGGAGAGGGAAGCAGCTGGTGGCGCCGGTAGCTGCTCGGTGGCACAGCCGACAGCTGCTCGGTGGAATTTCCCACCGAGACTCTGACTTTGGGTGCAAGTTTCTCCTTCTCCCCTCTATGACAGGTAGGTCCCACCCGGGGTTTTAACCTCTGAAATTTACTCCTAATCACTGTTGTAAACAGTGAGCCCCATAATACCCCTGGTGAATCAAATTATTCACCCCTGAGCCATTTGAATCGAATAGAATTCAAATTGGGTTCGGTTTGAGTGAATTTCAGCACAAGTTCAGTTTTGAATTCAAATAAAGTTTGAATTCGTCTCACTTAGCTCATGTCAAGATCAACTCCGAATGGAGTGAAAATTGGTGTGGTGTGATGATGAACACTTCAAATGTGTGCCAAAACTGAGGCCCTTACAAGTTAGGGTAGGGTCTAAGACCTCGAGTAGACAAGCTATGCTTAATGATTCATAGGACTTCGGTACAAGTCGAGTAGTTGGAATCTACTCGCGAGTTTAGGCTTGGGACACACGGGTTCGGTTGAGTGATGTGAGATCACTGTAGTAATGAAAATGAGACTAGGCAGGGGCTAGGGCGCAGCAAGAGGAAGTCTTGTGTGCGCAGCCCTGCCCGTGCCGATTGAGGACCGATCTGTGTGTGGCCTTGCTGAACAAGTATTGAACGTACCGAAGGAAGACCAGATATATGGGCCCCGATAAACCGATGTAGTCTAAACCTCCGGGCGTCGAGGCATAGCACACCGATTTATAGGTGTAGGTTGAGGGCAGCAAGGTGGAAATCTGCCAACGGGCAAAGAGAGATGCTCCGTGTGGGGAACCTCCTGCTCGTTTCGGTGCGACCGGTTCGATGTTTGGGCTGTTGGGTGAAAGGTTGTCCCGTACGACATCGAGTGAGCGTGCTGTGCAGCTCCACGGGTGGGTGTACGTGACGTGCTCTTTGGGTTTCCCTGCAGGTGTATATCGAGTCGATTCACCGTCCCTCACGGTGACGAGTACCGCTTGTTCACTGCATCGTGACGTAGATAATTTATGGAATGTTATTCTTCAATATTGCTGTTATGATATAATTGTATTGCTACATGTGTGCCACCATATATTGCTTACTAAATTTCAGATTCCCGAACTGTTAACTTGTGGCTAAAAGATGAACTAAGGATGAACTTGTAGGCGTGTCCCTTTGATGCACTGTTACTAGCCTATGTTCATTGTACCCCTCATGTAGAGTTTCATGCTTAGGTGAGTCGGTTAAGTCTTGTTGAGCCATCGTGCTCACGGTTGCTGCTTAAGTGTTTTTCAGGTGAGGAGCCACCCACGGACTCGGAGTACGAGTCCACCGGCGAGGGTTACCCTCCGTCGGGGACCACGGCTGAGTGGGAGCCGTACACGCCGCGCTGAGCTGAGACGTGCAGCTAGTGTGGGTTGCCCTAGGGCTGGGCAACCGACTTTTGCCAGATAGGCGGGCGTGAGTTGTATAGTGTAGACTTCCGCTGTGTAATAAAGACAATAGTTTGTAACTGAAGGTTGTACTTGTTTGTACAGTTTCAGTTTGTTTTTCCCATGTAATATATTGTGTCCTTAGGACGTGTGCTGTCGGGTGTCGCATCGCGCGGCACCACCCTCTGTGATCCTGGATGAGCGGATCCCGGTCCACCACAGCCTGGTATCAGAGCTGCATTGGGGATAGCACAATATTTAAGGACTGTATTATGGGAAAACTTAGGATTACGGTGAGGATTCGGTAGTTGCACAAGTAAGGACTATACTAGCATAGTTACTTAAAGTGGTGACTAACCTATGTGTTATAATTCTGAATTTTAATTATGTAACGACGCATCTACGCTCTGGTAAGATTGGTAAGGAACGCCACGGAAAGCGGTTCAATTTCGGTTAGCTCCCCTGACGAGGAACGTGGTTCAGGGATAGGTCTCACAACTTGGTGTGAGACGTCAATATGAAACTTTTGGACTCTTCATGATCCTGAGTTCATATGAAACGCTGATCCCTAGCGTGCATTAGGCAAATAAGTGGAGACCCCATCGCGTGGTCAGTAATGTGAGAGTGTGTTCGTCTAGAAATAGCCCAGGAGGACATACACAGCGCTTGCCATCAGCATTCCCTGCAGGGTAGTAGGTGGTATCTGTTGGGTTTGATAACATTCCCAACCATGACGACCTGTTCATGACCTACTCGGGTTCCCCGTCGTGTGGTGTTGAAACACGATCACGTACCTTGAGACGTGTCCTAACTCAAGGACGGCCGTATGGCAATGATACGGGCGTTTGTATTTACTTTTAAATATGATCCTGCCTGAAATGAAAACAACCATTGAGTGCACCATTATTGTGTGGTCTTCTGCAGGTACTAACCACGTATGTATCCGTGTAGAAAATGTGTGCGAGGGACCGTTTAGTGCCACACTTGAGACGTATATGCCGGTATAATCCGGTTGGGATTTCTTTTGTGAGGAACATAGTACCGAGATATCATAGGCATATGCATGCAAAATAATGATAACAAGGAATTAAAATCACTAGTTTCAACATCTAGGACCCTGGTTGGGTAGAACAATTGGATAATGATGAGTGTAGTTCCAAAGCTCTGTTTTGGGCAGCAAGTTTGCTGATCTGCAACAGGGCATAACTCACAGGTCTTTTAGCCCAGGGAGGTGTGGTATATAGTTCTGGGAAGGTATTTCAGTACTCTACAACTTTGTTGTAGACTTCCAGAGCTGAAACACACTTTAAGATGGCTTAAATCCCAGAGAAATGTAAACTGTCCAGAACCAGGACAGAGTGAAACATTCTCTGGACTGTTCTGTTTTTCAAATCTAACTCCCAGTAGAAAAATCTAAAATTTTCATATGATACATCCTTAGAAAGGGTAGAAGATGTGTTACATCTTTGCAATTCAAAGTTTCTGAAATTTCAGCACAGAATTCAGAGGAAATCAGAGTTGAAAACAGCAACTTCCCAAAGGAGGTGCTGTTAAAATTCTTCCAGAAATTCTGCTGAATTTGAATGACCATAACTTTTTAACCACAGCTGATCTGCGGGCAAGTAAATACTCGTTGGAAAGATACTGAAGTTAACTTTAACTTTGGTATTCAGCTTGAGTCATGAAAACGCCCAGAACCAGATCAAAATCTCGGATATGTAGAAACTGGTTATTCTGACAGAGGAATGACAGTTGAACTCATTTGAGAGATTGTTGTACCCTAGAGGGGGTTTGACTACTCCCAATGGGGTAGAACATACTCATGAGGGGTTATATTCAACTAGTGAAAGATTTGAGTATAGGTCTCACTCAAGTTTCTTTTACTAGAGACCATGTTTGTGTCGTATTGAAGGTAAAAGGGTGGTATACGTGATCACAACGCGATAGTAATGTCTCGTAGTGACCAAACCTAGTTGTGGTGAGCTTCCAAAGGGGAGGTTCATCAAGTTGGATTAAACTAGCTTATATTCGGTCTGGTAATGGTGTAGCTTGTGCAAAGTTATTACATTATCTACATACGAGATGTATCGCATGTTTTATTGTCATTATGTTTTTACGCCTATTTTTATTGGACTGCATGCAATATGTTGCGGGACTGATGTTTACTGTTGTATGGTTGCATATGGTTCGCACTAGGACCATGCATGAGGTTGGTGGCTCTAGTCAGCAGGGAGGCGATGACTCCCAGCCACCGGCCTACGACAGCACCCCGCAGCAGCAGCCACCACCGCTGCCTCCGCTTACTCTAGCGGATGTGATAGCGGCACTGGTGGGTGGTCGTGAGGAGCAGACCGACCTGCTCCACACGATCGTGCAGAATACATCCCAGGCGGGGGGGGGGGGGGGGGGTCAAGACAGAGGGCCTCGTGAGCCCCGTGAAGTGTCGTACTCGGACTTCATGAGTACGCACCCTCCAGTGTTCACAGAAGTTGAAGAACCACTGGAGGCCAATAACTGGCTGCGGACCATCGAGTCCAAGTTCGGGCTGCTCCAATGTACGGAGCGACAGAAGACTCTGTTCGGAGCGCAGCAACTCCACGGTGCCGCTGGTGCGTGGTGGGCGAACAATGTCGCCTCACGTCCGGCTGGCCATGCCGTGGAATGGGAAGAGTTCCGGGAGGCGTTCCGTGCCTATCATATCCCTCCCGGGATAATGAAGAGGAAGTTCCAAGAGTTCTTGGAGCTGAAGCAGGGCTGGAGGAGTGCCCATGACTACTCCCGTGCCTTCAACCATCTGGCGCAATATGCGTCAGACTACATCTCCACTGAAGAGAAGAAGCGGGAACATTTCTATCGGGGGTTACACCCTGAAATAAAGACACATCTCGTTCAGTGGAATCGCAGCACTTTCAATGACCTAGTCAATGCCGCGATCATGCAAGAGGACACTCAGCGGGAGTTGTCAGCTGAGCAGCAGAAGCGCAGCGCTCCACCCAGCGGTGGGAGTGGCGCTCCCCAGAAGTACCGGATGGTGTATCGGACGCCATTCGGGCAGCAGTGGCATCCATCGGCGCGACCTCAGCAGTTCGGGGGACGTTCGTTTCAGTCACCTCCGTTTTGACCGCCGATGCAACCACCAAGACAGCAGCAGCAGCAGCAGCAGCAGAAGCAGCAGACGGTACCCCGGGCGTTCCCACCGCCACAATGCGCCCCGGGTTTCCGTCCACCGATCCGCGGGGGACCGCCCCGTTTCGCTTGCTTCACGTGTGGCCAGGCAGGCCACTTCGCGAAGGACTGTCCCCAGGGGCAGCAGAGCAGCGGGCAGGCCCAGATCCAGGGCGATGCTTGAGGCCGACCTCTGGTCAAGAAGGTTGGTCAGCGGACTGGTGGCGTCCGCAACCACGACAATGAGGACGCCCCAGAGGGAGACAACGTGCTGGCTGGTACGTTTACTCTCAACAATCAAGCCGTCGTCATACTGTTTGATTCTGGTGCAACCCACAGCTTTATAAGTGCATCCTATGTGGCTAAGCATCAAATGCAAGTCTTCCAAACCGACTGCACCTATATGATCTGCTCACCGGGAGGGAAGATCTCAGCAAATATGATGATCCCAAAGGCACCGCTGTGCTTAGGTGGGAAACTATATCCCACCACCTTGATAATCCTTATGGGGCAAAAGATTGATGCAATCTTAGGGATGTCATGGCTACAATACCATGGCGCTGTCCTAGAGACTCGGACACAGACGGTTCATTTAAACTCTCCATTCCACCGTCCGCATTCCATGGTGTTAGACACTCCAGTCCGGGAAGTTTCAGCAATTAATAATGCTGAAGCTCTCAAGTTAGAAGACATCCCCGTAGTCCGGGAGTACCCCGACGTGTTTCCGGATGATCTTCCAGGTATGCCACCTGAGCGGGATGTCGAGTTCAAGATTGAACTTGCACCCGGGACTACGCCCATATCACAGAGACCGTACAAGATGGCTCCGAACGAGCTGGCTGAATTAAAAGAACAGCTCAATGATATGTTGAGCAAGGGTTTCATTAGGCCGAGTTCCTCGCCTTGGGGATGCTCGGCGTTGTTCGTAAAGAAGAAGGATGAAATCTTGAGGCTGTGTGTGGACTACCGGCCGCTCAACGCCGTCGCCATCAAGAATAAGTACCCACTACCCCGCATCGACATATTGTTTGATCAACTGGTGGGTTCAAGTGTGTTCTCCAAGATGGGCCTTCGCTCTGGATATCACCAGATAAAGATCCGGGCGGAGGATATTCCGAAAACGGTCTTCTCGACGAGATATGGATTATATGAATATCTCGTCATGTCCTTTGGTCTCACAAACACTCCAGCCCATTTCATGTATCTCATGAACTCGGTGTTCATGCCGGAGCTGGACAAGTTCGTGGTAGTGTTCATCGATGATATCTTGGTTTACTCCAAGATAGAAGCCGAACATGCCGAACACTTGCGGATCGTTCTTCAACGATTGCGAGACCACAAGCTCTACGCCAAGTTCAGTAAATGCGAGTTTTGGATCAGCCAAGTGCCATTCTTGGGACATATCATCTCAGCAGAAGGCATTGCGGTTGACCCAAGAAAAATAGAGCAAGTGCTGAAATGGAAAGCTCCAACTTCAGTCCATGAAGTCAGAAGCTTCCTCGGGTTAGCGGGATACTATCGGAGATTCATTCCAAGCTTCTCCAAGCTCGCTAAACCGATGACAGAATTGCTGAAGAAGGGAACGAAATATGTTTGGAACACGGCGTGTGAAGGAGCGTTCCGAGCATTGGTGAAGCATCTCACCACAGCCCGGGTCTTAGCTCAGCCCGATACAACAAAGCCCTTCGACGTGTATTGTGACGCGTCCGGTATTGGGCTTGGCTGCATGTTGATGCAGGAAGGACGTGTGGTCGCCTATGGCTCACGCCAACTTCGGAACCATGAGCAGCACTATCCGACTCATGATCTTGAGCTTGCTGCAGTGGTTTTGGCACTAAAAATGTGAAGGCACTATCTCCTGGGGAATCTGGTGCATCTCTACACCGACCACAAGAGTTTGAAATATATTTTCACCCAGAAGGAGCTGAATATGAGGCAAAGGAGGTGGTTTGAACTGATCAAAGATTATGAAATTGAGATACATTACCACCCCGGCAAGGCGAATGTGGTTGCCGACACACTGAGTCGGAAATCACATGTCCATCACCTCACCATTACCCCAGTGGAGGAGGAAGAGCCGACTTTATACTTGGATCCTTATGGATCGCTTTACAACATTGCCCTTATCCCTACTATTAGGGAGGACATCATTGCAGCTCAGAAGACTGATAAAGGCATGGGACATCTCCGGAGACGGATAGACAACGGAGAGATCAAATGTTTCCAGAAGGATGATGAGGGGACGCTATTGTTCAATGACCGCATAGTCGTACCCCGGGATATGGAACTGAGGAAGAAGATCCCCGATGAAGCTCACTTGTCTAAATACTCCATTCATCCGGGCAGCAACAAAATGCACCAAGATTTGAAAAAGAAATTTTGGTGGACACGGATGAAGGGGAGGTAGCTAAGTACGTATCCGAGTTCGATACGTGTAGACGAGTGAAAGCTGATCACATGAAGAAATCAGGGCTGCTACAACCCCTGAAGATCCCGGCATGGAAATGGGAAGACGTGAGCATGGATTTCATTGTGGGATTGCCCCTAACTGCCAACAAACATGATTCCATTTGGGTAATCATTGATCGGTTAACCAAGACGGCTCACTTCATCCCGGTGAATACACGTTACAATGCCTGCAAATATGCGGAGCTGTACATAGCAAAGATTCTGTGCTTATATGGGGTACCCAAGATCATCGTCTCGGATCGAGGTACATTATTTGTATCTCGCTTTTGGGAGCATCTACACGCTGCATTGGGTACCAAGCTGATTAGGAGTTCCGCCTATCACCCTCAGACAGATGGCCAAACCGAGAGGGTGAACCAAGTATTAGAAGACATGTTGAGAGCATGTGCCATCCACCATGGTAGGAACTGGGATGATCACCTACCATTGGCGGAATTCTCGTACAATAACGGCTATCAGGCGAGTATCAAGATGGCACCCTACGAAGCTCTCTACGGTTGAAAATGCCGCACCCCATTAAAGTGGTGCGAGTCCGGTGAAAGGGTCACATTCGGGGTTGATGTGGTGAACGACGCCGAAGAGCGTGTTCGGATGATTCAAGCCAACTTGAAGGCCGCTCAATACTGGCAGAAAAGCTACGCTGATAAGAGGCGTAGACCGTTGCACTTCGACGTCGGTGAACGCGTGTACCTCCGTGTGTCTCCGATGAAGTGCGTGCACCGGTTCGGCATCAAGGGGAAGCTCGCTCCCCGTTTCATTGGACCCTACGCTATCACCGAGAAGTGCGGACCAGCGGCGTATAGACTGGAGCTACCGGCATCCCTTGCTGGTGTCCATGATGTTTTCCATGTCTCACAACTGAGAAAATGTCTGAAGCATACCGCTGCTATTCCTACCGAAGACATCGGCGAGCTGAAACCGGATTTGACATATGATGAATATCCGGTGGCGATTATTGATGAGAAAGCTCGGACCACGCGTAGCCGAACATTGTGGTTCTACAAAATACTCTGGAGCAACCACACCGCTGAAGAAGCGACGTGGGAGAGCGAGGAATTCCTTCGCTCAAATTACCCGGAGTTCATGGCATCTCAGCACGGGTAAGTCCCTAATACACCGCTGTCTCTTATTTTATAATCTCGGGACGAGATTCTTTTAAGGGGGGAGGGATGTAAAGGCCCAAAAAAAGGGACTTGCAAAAACTTTTCATCACCTCACAACACCACAGTTTTTGTGGTGGATAGCTTGTGAATGTTTGTGAAGAGCAAGTAACCTCCATCAAAAGGGTGATTAGAGGGGAAAGCCCTAACTTTCACAAAGTAGGATTTCTACACATGAACATGAGAGGTTGAGCTCACCCCTAGGACTTGAAAACTCTTGGGAAGGTTCAAGCCAAGTTTCAAGCAAATCAAACACTTATTGAGGCACTTTTGGAGGTATTTGAAAAAGAGGCCAATTTGGAGGTAAATTCAAATTGCAGCAACTTTCATCCCTCAAATTCAAAAGTTAGCTTCATATTCAAACTCAGCACATTTTCCTGAGTAAGCCCACCAATTTTCACCCCCATTGGGGTTTATTTTGTCAAGAGCTAAATTTGCAAGAATTCAAAAACTGATTTGAATTTCAGTTCAAACATAAAGCAAATTTAGTCAACCAAAGTTTGAATTTGAGAACTCAAATTCAAACCAAGGCTTGGGGGCTAAGTCTCACAGTTAATTTAGAGTAGCTGGGGATATTTTTCAGTAAAACAGAGGTGAAAAATTGGAAAGATAAAGGGGGGAGGAGGGCCCACTGGTCAGAGGCTGTGAGCAACAGAGAACCCACTCGGTGGTCGTCGGTCAGCCGCCGCGACCGGTTACCGCCTCACGGCCGCGCCAGCGCGAGCTGGGATTAACTCGCGCCCCCTCCCGATTACCACGTACGCAGCACAAAGCTGAGTTCGCTGCCTCCCTCGCCTGCCGCTCTGATCAGCGCCCGCGCACGCGAAGAACTCGCCGCAGCGCTTGCACCTCCGAGCCCCAGCGTGTAACCGTGCTGATCACCGAGTACTCGCGATCCCTGCAGCAAAAAGGAGCGCCAGGGCGTACTGTTGCTATTCCCCGTGCTGCTTCAGCAAGCTGCACCCGACCGTGAGCGGTGTAAGCCAGCAAAGTCGAAGAACCGGAGGTACCCACGGAGCCGAGCTTCGGCTCACCGGTGACAGCCCCATCCAGCCATCATCGCTGACCACGTTCTACACAAGAAAGGTGTGTGGGGACCCCTAGAGGGTGTAGCCGCAAACCCTTCAGCAAATGGTCCATCGGGTAGCAAGAATTTTGGAGAGTCCCAAACCCTAGTGCAACTGACCTAGCTCGGCAAGAATCCAAAATTCGGATTACACGCTGAGTCAATGATCAAGCTAGCTCACAAGTAGCTCCTACACCTCCTAGCGCCCCTCCTCGAGGAAGAACCAAGAAAAACCGTCCAGAAATGGCCGAGTATTAGCCGTTTCTATAGTCGCCGGTGCAAACACAGCTCGGGTCACCATCGAGAGTGGGTTTGCCGGCGTTGTTAGCTTCCGAGACTGCTCACGTTAGGTTCCTCGTGACCCACTGATGCTTCTCGAACAAACCTTAGCCCTTTTCATGCCCCATAGAGCGAGAACGACCTCGCCGGAGCCCTAACCTCCGCGGTGGATGTCGCACGGCCGTTTCCGGTCACCGCCGGCGAGCTCCGACCCCCGGGACAAGTTTCAGAGGGCAAGGTAAGGCTAGGCGGCCAGTTCTGGCACTGGAGGTTGTCGGGAAGGCGGTTCCGACGAACCTCACCGGAGTGCACCACCGCTGGACTTGCGGGCACGCACAAGGAGGAAGAAGGCGGGTGGTGGGACCCACCCGCAGAATTTAAACATTTTCGGAATTTCCAGTTTTAGTTCAACTTCAAATGAATAGAACTTTTGCTAGGAACTCCAAATTCAGTGAAACAAATTCTGCTGAACTCAGGATTCTGAGTACTTTCCAGCAATACCAATTTCAGCTCATGAAACTTAATAGTTTTCCAGAATTAAATCCCTAAAGTTTAAACTGTGGGGAATTTTATCTGGAGAATTATTTTATGAAAAATGCTGAAATTTGGCTGAGAGGGTGATTGGAAAATCCTGGAGTCACAGTAAAATTTTCAGACTCATCCAAGTTCATTTAGTCCCGCTAATTGGGTGATTAAGTGAACTGCCCTGAGAAAATAGAAAAATGTACAGAAACATTTTTCTGATTTTCTCAAATCTTAATTAGGGCATAACTTTCAGTAGAATTCTTCAAATGACATGAAACCAATTCCATTAGAACCATCTTAAATTCTAGTTTCCAGAAAGTAATGGTTGGAGCCATGAAAACCCCTGGAATTGCTTAGAGGCTCAAATATTGACCAAATGGGCTTTTATTTGTACAAGGTTCAAATGAACTTTATTTTAAATGAAACTTGGTCAAGGCTCTGGTTAGGATCCTACCAAACCCCCATAAAAATTTCAGAACCAAAGGGGAGGGCTAGCTGGAGTTATTAGTAATTAAGTATTCAAGTTTACACATTGCGTTTAAATTGACATGTAGTATTACATTAACGTGTAGTCGCTGAAGGCGAAGAGACTCCGGAAGTGCTGGACTTCCTTCTTCTGGATGAAGACCTAACCACTGACCAGCAGCAACAAGGCCAGCCCCGGTTTGCATTAAGCCTTTTATAAAGTTTTTACTTTGTTTACATACGTAGGGTGAAGTATGTATGTGCATTAGGTATAGGATGAATGAAACTCCACTTGCATAACCAAAGGTTCCTAAAAGAGTGAGGGTAGGGTCTAAGACCTCGAGTAGACAAGCTATGCTTAATGATTCATAGGACTTCGGTACAAGTTGAGTAGTTGGAATCTACTCGCAAGTTTAGGCTTGGGACACACGGGTTCGGTTGAGTGATGTGAGATCACTGTAGTAATGAAAATGAGACTAGGCAGGGGCTAGGGCGCAGCAAGAGGAAGTCTTGTGTGCGCAGCCCTGCCCGTGTCGATTGAGGACCGATCCGTGTGCGGCCCTGCTGAACAAGAATTGAATGTACCAAAGGCATATCGGATATATGGGCCCCGATAAACCAATGTAGCCTAAACCTCCGGGCGTCGAGGCATAGCACACCAATTCATAGGTGTAGGTTGAGGGCAGCAAGGTGGAAATCTGCCAACAGGCATAGAGAGATGCTCCGTGTGGGGAACCTCCTGATCGTTTCAGTGCGATCGGTTCGACGTTTGGGCTGTTGGGTGAAAGGTTGTCCTGTACAACATCGAGTGAGTATGCTGTGCAGCTCCACGGGTGGGCGTACGTGACGTGCTCTTTGGGTTTCCCTGCAGGTGTATATCGAGTCGATTCGCTGTCCCTCGCGGTGACGAGTACTGCTTGTTCACTGCATCGTAACGTAGATAATTTATGGAATGTTATTCTTCAATATTGCTGTTATGATATAATTGTATTGCTACATGTGTGCCACCAAATATTGCTTACTAAATTTCAGATTCCCGAACTGTTAACTTGTGGCTAAAAGACGAACTAAGGATGAACTTGTAGGCGTGTCACTTTGATGCACTGTTACTAGCCTACGTTCATTGTACCCCTCATGTAGAGTTTCATGCTTAGGTGAGTCGCTTAAGTCTTGTTGAGCCATCGTGCTCACGGTTGCTGCTTAAGTGTTTTTCAGGTGAGGAGCCACCCACGGACTCGGAGTACGAGTCCACCGGCGAGGGTTACCCTCCGTCGGGGACCACGGCTGAGTGGGAGCCGTACACGCCGCGCTGAGCTGAGACGTGCAGCTAGTGTGGGTTGCCCTAGGGCAGGGCAACCGACTTTTGCTAGATAGGCGGGCGTGAGTTGTATAGTGTAGACTTCTGCTGTGTAATAAAGACAATAGTTTGTAACTGAAGGTTGTACTTGTTTGTACAGTTTCAGTTTGTTTTTCCCATGTAATATATTGTGTCCTTAGGACGTGTGCTGTCGGGCGTCGCATCACGTGGCACCACCCTCTGCGATCCTGGATGAGCGGATCCCGGTCCGCCACATGTATTGTGAGCATGCATTTTCTTTTTCTTTTTCTTGTAGCCATATCTTCTACTCCTTTTTTCAACAAATCATAAGAGAGTGTGTGGAATGGAAGATATGGAGTATCTTTTGTGGTGGAATGGAGTGACGAATAAATTGCTAACTTCTAGTGTAAAGTTTAGCATGTGCACGTGATATCTTGAGCATAGAAGTATGAAGTGAATCTGACATAGTTTGTATTCCTCCGGATATTAAGTTTCACTTTGGTTACGATTTAGCAGCTCAATTGTTATATCATATCTCACAACAACCTAGAATTAGATATAAGATTATGCTACCCAAAAATTCTAAGTTAAAGGTAAAGTTACTCAAAACCAATGAACTCAATAGTTGGAGAATACTAAGTTGTATACTAGGGACTAAGGAAAAATAGAATAGAGCAACTATTCATAATTTCAACTTATGCAAAGGTATAACATTCTTACCGCGCATTATAATTCAATTCAAATAGTACTCTAAATATTATTCATTTATTTATTTTTAATTCATTGTGAGGTGGAAAAGGAAATGAAATACAAGGTGATACAAGTTACCTCAAGTAGGGCTCCATCCCCAAGCTTGTTCTTCATCATCTTCCGTAATAAGGGTTGAACCCTTGATGGCGGAAATAGGCAATGAGGTCGGCCTGTTGTTGTTGCAGCGTGGTGTTGGCGTTGTTGAACTGGACGTCGATTTTTTGCTGTCAATCGTGGGTGCCGTGAATGTGATCTTGAAGTGTGTTGAGGATGCATCCCATCATGGTCTCCTGTCTGCTGAGTGAGATCCGTCATTACATGGCTAAGGTCACGATATCCTCTAGCCGAAAAGGAACGTCGTGCACTTATTGGTGGAGGAGGCAAGCTACTTGAGCTTGAGTGAGAACCATAAGGTTCCCATCCACCTCCAGTGGCCCAGTGGTCACTGGACGCGGATTGCCACAATGATCTTCCTGCCTCATATGGTTGAAGTGTGACACCCTGTTCCAAAAATAGAACCAAGCGAATGCATATGTGTGCCCAGGATGTTCACCACACGTACACATGTATTCCATAAACTGAATTCAGAATATAACCACGAATAAATAGGGTTTAAGTACTTTATTACATTGACTCATTGTCTTACTCATTAATGTCTATCTTATTCTTGCAGCAGAAGGCTCTAAATGACAGTGGAATATCAACAAAGGCAGCAGGCTCCATCTTCGACTCCACAGGCCAGTTGACGGTAGTTCGCACGCCTAGTACTCCACATGGTCCTCGAAGTACTCATCTCTTGTAGCTGATGTTTATGTGGTAATGCAAGGGTGAGTACATGTCCTACTCAGCAAGTGCGGGAAAAGTATGACATGTAGCTTTCAACAAGGTAGGAAATAAAAAGGCTCATTGCAGCAAGCAAATTTTATTTCACAAACATGGTAAAAACAGCAACTAAGTCTAGATGAATTAAATCCCAATATAACCAAGTAATCAGCAACATTCTTTCATAATAATTCACCATTTATCAAGTCTCAACCAGCCATTAATCTTTCTAAAGTTCATCTCATGCTCATAAATATTCATATCCATCTCATATTCATATAACCAAAACCAAACTCATTGTCATGACTCAAAACAGTCCCAAAACCAATCCCAATGACCATACCATAATCATATCGAATAGCCATCCCAAGTTTTCCCTCTAATCATGGCAGTTGACCAGGTGCTTGTGACCGGAAGCACGGCTATCATGATAGTTTTACACTCTGATGAGGTGGCACCACTTTACCCACAAGTTCGTGATTTCGTCACCCGTCGGCGACTGCAGAACCTCCATTATACCAGTACACAACCGTCGGTGTATGGCCAAGAGATCACAAAATAGCCTTTACCAAGGGGCTACTAGATGTATGGACTCACTGAGGTTTCATCGGCAGGCTTGAATCACCATTCTCCCACCCACAGGCACCCTCTTGTACCATGCATTTCCCAGGGCAGTCCTCCTCGACTCCCATTCCCCATGTCATCCACGGTCCAAAACAAGCTAGCAACACACCTAATTAATCAGCTAAGCCGCACCCATATTTGGCCTTGTGGTGGCACTGTTTTCCTAGCATGTGCTGGCATGAACCGGTCCTTAGGTCAACGGCAAGTAAACCAGCCTCTCACTCAGCAACATCCATGAACCAAGCTTGCCTAGATCTCCCCCGATTCCATACTCATTGTCATCATCGAGTTTTCATCATCTTTATTCATATGAGTGCAGTAGCTAACCATGTTTTAATTCAGCTTCCAATATCCTGTAGATTAAGCGAAGCAAAAAGGAAAAACGACCATACCTGACTCATCAACTTTCCCGGCGACAAGGATGGTTTAACAAAACTAATAAACTCCTATAAAAAAAGATGTGCCATCAAGTTGACTCAACCATACGAGTTTTCGCAAACCAAACAGTTTCAGAACATAGGATCAATATGGTCAAGGGGCACTTGCCTTGCTCCCGTGGTTCTTGCTGTTCGAGCGTCTCAAAGTCTTGGTTCTGTAGATCATTGTAGATGGCTTCTTGAGCTTGCCATTCTACTCCCGACCACACACATACAAAATTTACAGCAATCAAACATCATGCACAAACTTTACTCAAGATGCAATGGGTTAGATGAATGCAAATCCTATGGTGCTGTTTTATTAAACCAGTTTGTACGTGTTCTTGCATGTTTTAATGGGCTTTCATGGTGTTTTAGGATGGAAAAGGGTGTAGGGATCAAGTGTGGACGTGGTGATGATCTTGACTCAATATCTAGATCAATTCCACCATCAAAAACCGATCAAAGCGCGATCTGTCCACAGGTAAAAGTTTCTGCTCGAAGGGGGCGAAGAAAACGGATGCGTAGAAATAGCAGCGACGTCGTAAGATGGATATTGAAGACCTACCTCACTTCCTTTTGGTGGCAGGGCCTTCCTCCTAGCAATGGAAGCAGCGGGGAATTTTTTCTATGGAAGATTAGGGCAGGACAGATCGTCGGGCTTCTTCTCCGGCGACAGCGAGGCGTGACGGGGCTCGACGGCGGCTAAATTACGGCGAGGGGGGGAACTTGGCGACTTGGCAGCAAGGAAGGGGGCTTGGCTGCAGGGGGGGACGACCAAAAGAGAGAGGGGTCGGCCAAGGGGGTGGGGGTTATATTTATAAGCGGGAAAAAGATGAGTCCTACTCCAATTGGAGCTCAAATAAGAGTCCTATTCAATTTTTTTTGGATCTTAACAAACTTATCTCTTGTGGTGCGGCAGCCTTGGGGATTTCATCCCCCAAATGTGGGGAAAATTCCCCTTTTTGGGAATTGGGGAATTTATAAATTTTAGAAGAAATTTGGGGAAATTTGGGAATGGCTCATTTCAGCTATCTTTTCCCTATTCCTCACCATTTCTATGTCTCTTGTTCCATTTCTCCATTACCCTCTCCATTTCTGTCTCATTCTCCATTTCTACATTCCCCTCTCCATTTCTATGTCCCATTCTCCATTTCTACATACCCCTTTCCATTTCTATGTCCCATTTCTACATTGCCCTTCTCCATTTCTATGCCCCATTCTCCATTTCTATATTCCCTTCTCCATTTCTGTGGTTTTTCCTCCATTTCTATGGTTCCTTTATTCATTTCTATGGTTCTTTCTCCATTTCTATGGTTCCTTCATTTCTATGGTTCTTTCTCTGTTTATATGGTTCTTTTATCCATTTCTATGGTTCTTTCTCCATTTCTATAGTTCTTTCTCCATTTCTATAGTTCTTTCTCCATTTCTATAGTTCTTTCTCTATTTCTACTTCTTTTATAATGTTTCTCTACATGAACAATGTATGCAATGCATGAAATGAATTTCAGGGTGTTACAAACCTACCCCACTTAAACTGAATCTCGCCCTCGAGATTCGATAGAGTGGAGAATAGATGAGGGAATTCTGCCTTGAGATCTTCCTCACTCTCCGAAGTAGTTTCGGATTCCGTGTGATGGTTCCACTGTACCATGCACCAACGGATCACTTTGTTCCTCGTGACACTTTCCTTCACGTCCAAAATTTTGGCGGGGTGCTCCGCGTAGGTCAGGTCCTCTTGAAGCTCGAGCTCATCCATCGGTACTTGTTCTTCCGGTACTCTTAATCATTTCTTGAGTTGGGATACGTGAAACACGTCGTGCACGTCAGAGAGGTGCGTTGGCAGCTCTAGTTGATATGCTACTTCTCCTCGCTTGTCCAAAATCTTGAAGGGCCCAATGTAGCGAGGTGCTAACTTGCCCTTGATGTTGAAACGTCGTTGGCCTCAGATAGGCGATACCTTAAGATACATGAAGTCTCCCACTTTGAAGTTCAATTTTCTTCGCCTATTGTCCGCATAACCTTTTTATCGTGATTGAGCAGCCTTCAAGTTTTCTTATATCGTTTGGACTTGCTTCTCAGCGTCTTGCAGCACATCGGGTCCAAACACTTGTCTTTCTCCGGTCTCATTCCAGAACAGCGGTGTTCTACACCGTCTACCATACAATGCTTCGAAAGGTGACATCTTCAAGCTGGCTTGATATCTGTTGTTGTATGAGAATTCAGCATACGGCAAGCTCCTATCCCAACTATGCCCATGTTTCAAGGCGCAACATCTCAACATGTCTTCTAAAATTTGATTTATCCTCTCAGTTTGCCCGTCGGTTTGCGGGTGATAAGCGGAGCTGAAATTTAGTCATGTAGCCATAGCTTCATGCAGCTTCTTCCAGAACCTAGAGGTAAATTGAATACCCCGATCTGGCACTATCCTCTTCGGAACTCCATGGCGACACACGATTTTCTCCATATACAGCTCGGCTAGTTCTGCGACACGGTACATGGTTCTAAAAGGAAGGAAATGGGCTGTTTTCGTCAATCGGTCCACAATAACCCAAATGGAGTCGTAACCAGACCGAGTACGTGGCAATCCGACAATGAAATCCATGCTGATGTCTTCCCACTTCCACTCGGGTACTTTCAATGGCTGCAACAGTCCAGCGGGTCTTTGATGTTCGGCCTTCACCCGTTGGCACGTGTCGCATAAGGGAACATATTCTGCTATGTCCCTTTTCATACCATCCCACCAATAGCAAGTTTTCAGGTCCTTGTACATCTTTGTACAGCCGGGGTGTATGGAATAAGGTGAGTCATGTGCCTCCTTTAATATCATATCATGGATGTGCTTCACGTTAGGCACACAAATCCTTTTCCCTAACCAAAGCGTGCCTTTCTTGTCTTCCTTGAAATCTTTTTCTATGCCTTGTTGGATACTTTCCTTGATTTCCTTGATTTCTTCATCCATTACTTGGCCATCTCGTATCTCTTGTTCCAGCGAGGAGTTCAGTTCTATCACCTCCATCTCGTTCAAGAACCAGAGATGTAACCATTCGAAATCCTTGCGCAACTCGGGTGGCAGCTCCCGAACCGTGAGTTGGTGACATGCCCCCTTTCGGCTCAACGCATCAGCTACTACATTGGCCTTTTTGGGGTGAGAATGATTGCAACATCATAATCCTTGATGAGTTCCAACCATCGACGTTGCCTCAAATTCAGATCCGTTTGCATGAATATATACTTGAGGTTTTTGTGATCCGTGTAGATCTCACATCGGTGGCCAAGGATATAATGCGTACAAATCTTGAAGGCATGTACCCGGCTTCAAGTCCCAAGTCATGTGTGGGATAATTCAGCTCATGTTTCTTTAGTTTTCTGGACGCATAGGCTACCACTTGTCCTTCTTGCATGAGCACACATCCAAGCCCTTGTCTTGATGCGTCACAATATATGTCGAAGCCTTTTCTCACGTCCGGCAATACCAAAACCGGCGCTGTGGTTAGTCTCTTCTTGAGCTCCTCAAAGCTTTCTTGACACGCTGGTGTCCACTGAAATGCTTTTCCCTTCATTAGCAATTCAGTCAATCGCTTCGCTATTTTGGAGAAATCCTTGATGAGCCGGCGGTAGTATCCAGCCATCCCAAGGAAACTCCGAATATCTCTCACATTCTGTGGTTGGTTCCACTTTAAAACGTCTCCCACTTTTCCGGGATCAACTGATACTCCTCCCTCGGAGATGATGTGGCCTAGGAACGATATCTCCTTTAGCCAAAATTGACACTTGCTGAACTTGGCATACAATTGATGCTCTCGCAGTTTCTGCAACGTCAACCTCAAGTGTTCTTCGTGTTCTTCCTCGCTTTTCGAATACACCATGATATCGTTGATGAAAACCACGACAAATTTGTCCAAGTACTCCATGAAGACCTTATTAATGAGGTACATAAAGTATGTGGGTGCATTCGTTAACCCAAAAGACATAACGGTATATTCATACGAACCATACCGTGTTTGAAATGCAGTCTTCGGTATGTCGGAGGGCTTAATCTTCAGCTGGAAATATCCGGACCGAAGATCAATCTTGGAGAAAATTCGGGCACCTATCATTTGGTCGAACAGGTCCTCTATACGGGGCAGCGGGTATTTATTCTGGATCGTCACCTCATTGAGAGACCTATAATCCACACACATCCTTTGGGTCCCATCCTTCTTGACTACGAAGAGCACGGGGGCTCCCCATGGTGACGAGCTTGGGTGTATAAAACCCTTTTCTAGCTGCTCCTGAATTTGCTTCTTGAGCTCCACTAGTTCATTAGCGGGCATCCTACGGCCTCTTCGCAATAGGTGCAGTTCCGGGTACTAAATCAATGGCAACTTCAATGTCCCGGTCAGGTGGCATACCTGTAAGTTCTAACGGGAACACATCTGAATATTCTTGAACCACCGGAATGCTTTCCAATATCGCTTCTTCGATGTGGTTCAAAACTGCCTTCTCGGTTGTTGGTTGAGCTGCCTCGAACTCAATACGAGTACCGTGCTCACTTGTCAACTGCACGATCCTCTGAGCACATTGAATTACTCTGGTGTGCTTGCTTAACCAGTCCATTCCATGTATTATGTCAATCCCTTTGGAATCGAAGACAATAAGGTGGCAAGAAAGTCTACCCCCCTTAATTTAAGGCTTACTTTCGGACATACTATATTAGTAGGAGCTAGAATTCAGATTTGAAAGAAGCGATTTCCCAACAATATGCATCAAGGTGTCCGAACTAAGTATCTTCTTTTATTATTTCAGCCTATATGAGGATGTGAACACGTGACGAAGCATCACACATCTCTCCACTATGTGTGTATGTGGACATTCGCCGAAGCGTCCCACAACTCACATCAGCACACAAACCAAGCAATCATCACAAAAATTTCAGCACACTATTCTTATTTGACTCACGGCGATCTAAACGTTCCTATTACAGCTTTATTCAATGGAAACCTAAACTTAATCGTGAGAACCGGTGCTGTTCTCGCCATGTGAAGGGAGTGGTCCATACATGGGCGCACGCCATGGTGTGTCGGCAGTCCATGTAGGGTTAGATGACACTGGTGCTCCATTTGCTCCCGCGTTGGCACGAGTCTCCTCTTGTTTCTCCAGCAAATACAGGTTCTTGCGGAGGTAACGGATCTCTTCTTGTGCGTTGGCGTAGCGGTTTCCTAACTCCATGAGCAACCTCTGAGACTTGTCAGCAGCTTGTGGGTTGGAAAGAGCTGTTACATGGGGTCCAATGATCTCCCTTGTACCACTCTTCCGGTACCGGTGCAGGTCAAAAGTTGTGTCCTCAAGCTGCTCATGGAAGGCGTAGCACAGTCCGGTGAGTGCTTCCCATGCAGCATCATCGATAGCTTCTGCCCTTGTAGCTCTCCATGTGGGTGCGAAGTGCCGGGTGACAACCCTACCGCTAGATAGGATAGTTACTTCAGCCTTCCACTCTTCATGCCCGAGACGAGGGACTTTCTAGAGAAGATATTCTGGGTATAGGCTGCAGCAATCCAGAAATTCTTTGAGCTCCCTAGATATGTGTCCTCCTTCCATTCCATCGGACCAAAATTCTTGAACTGAATGGTTGGCCCATTCATCACCTTCATTTGTCTCAGCAAGGGGTGGCTCCTCCTCGGGTTCATCTCCTCCCGTCATAGCTTCATGAGGCTCCACGGGGTGTAAGCCCGCGTGAAACTCCTCCTGAGGGGCGTACCAATGCCATTCTTGTGTATCATCCTCCATATCGTCTTCGAATGGTTCCACCTCTTCCGGGTTCTCTTCCTCATGCATAGAGCTATTAACTTCCTCTTCATCATGAGGTCCCGTCTTCACCTCCTCCCAATATGGTCCATCGGACACCTCAATGGGGTTAAGTGCACTCCCACGTGGTGGACGAGTTCTTATGCGTGACGTGCTCCTGATCACCAGCATCTATAAATAAGATATGAGAAACTTTAGAGAAGGAAGAAATAACTCCAAAACTTCATAAGCTATGGAGCAAGAAAGCAAAAATGTTGCTGTCCAAAAGAAGAGAAGAGAGGGGCTGAAAATAGCACTTTGCGGTGGCTGGATTGACAAGTAAAGTGCAGCAGCAAGCAATTTTCGAAAACAGCAGTTTAGAGGGGTGTGCCTATGTGTTTTAGAGTGTCTATTCTACCTAGGCTTGCGTCCTACGGTCAACATGGCTCTGATACCAATCTGTGACACCCGGTTCCGAAAATAGAACCAAGCGAATGCATATGTGTGCCCAGGATGTTCATCACACATACACATGTATTCCACAAACTGAATTCAGAATATAACCACAAATAAATAGGGTTTAAGTACTTTATTACATCGACTCATTGTCTCACTCATGAATGTCTATCTTATTCTTGCAGCGGAAGGCTCTAAACGACAGCAGAATATCAATAAAGGCAGCAGGCTCCATCTTCGACTCCACATGCATGTTGATGGTAGTTCACACGCCTAGTACTCCACATGGTCCTCAAAGTACTCATCTCCTGTAGCTGATGTTCATGTGTAATGCAAGGGTGAGTACATGTCGTACTCAGCAAGTGCGGGAAAAGTATGACATGTAGCTTTCAACGAGGTAGGAAATAAAAATGCTCATTGCAGCAAGCAAATTTTGTTTCACAAACATGGTAAAAACAGCAACTAAGTCTAGATGAATTAAATCCCAATATAACCAAGTAATCAGCAACATTCTTTCACAATAATTCACCATTTATCAAGTCTAAACCAGCCATTAATCTTTCTCAAGTTTATCTCATGCTCATAAATATTCATATCCATCTCATATTCATATAACCAAAACCAAACTCATTGTTATGACTCAAAACAGTCCCAAAACCAATCCCAATGACCATACCATAACCATACCGAATAGCCATCCCAAGTTTTCCCTTGAATCATGGAAGTTGACCAGGTGCTTGTGACCGGAAGCACGGCTATCATGGTAGTTTTACACTCTGCAGAGGTGGCACCACTTTACCCACAAGTTTGTGATTTCGTCACCCATCGGCGACTGCAGAACCTCCACTATACCAGTACACAACCGTCGGTGTATGACCAAGAGATCAAAAAATAGTCTTTACAAAGGGGCTACTAGATGTATGGACTCACTGAGGTTTCACCGGCATGCTTGAATCACCATTCTCCCACCCACAGGCCCCCTCTTGTGTCATGCAGTTCCCAGGGAAGTCCTCCTTGACTCACATTCCCCGCGCCATCCATGGTCCATAACAAGCTAGCAACACACCTAATTAATCAGCTAAGCCGCACCCATATTTGGCCTTGTGGTGGCTCTGTTTTCTTGGCATATGCTGGCATGAACCTGTCCTTAGATCTACGGCAAGTTAACCACCATCTCATTCAGCAACATCCACAAACCAAGCTTGCCTAGAGCTCCCCCGATTCCATGTTCATTATCATCATCAAGTTTTCATCATTATTATTCATATGAGTGCAGTAGCTAACCATGTTTTAATTCAGCTTCCCGTATCCCGTAGATTAAGCGAAGCAAAAAAGAAAAACGACCATACCCGACTTGTCAACTTTCCCGGCGACAAGGATGGTTTAACAGAACTAGTAAACTCCTATAAAAAGGGTGTCCCATCAAGTTGACTCAAGCATACGAGTTTTTGCAAACAAAACGGTTTCGGAACATGGGATCAATATGGTCATGGGGCACTTGCCTTGCTCCCGTGGTTCTTGCTGTTCGAACGTCTCGAAGTCTTGGTGCTGTAGATCCTCGTAGATGAATTCTTGAGCTTGTCCTTCTACTCACGGCCATGCACATACAAAATTTACAGCAATCAAACATCATGCACAAACTTTGCTCAGGATGCAATGGGGTAGATGAATGCAAATCCTATGGTGTTGTTTTATTAAAACAGTTTGTACGTGTTCTTGCATGTTTCAATGGGCTTTCATGGGGTTTTAGGATGGAAAAGGGTGTAGGGATCAAGTTTGGACGTGCTGATGATCTTGACTCAAGATCTAGATCAATTCCACCATCAAAAACCGATCAAAACGTGATCTGTCCACACGTAAAAGTTTCTGCTCGAAGGGGGCAAAGGAAACGGATGCGTAGAAACAATGGAGGCGTCGTAAGATGGGTAATGAAGACCTACCTCAATTACTTTTGGTGGCAGGGACTTCCTCTTAGCAATGGAAGCAGCGGGTAATTTTTCTATGGAAGAATAGGGCAGGACAGATCGTCGGGCTTCTTATCCGGCGACGGCGAGGCGTGATGGGGCTCGACGGCGGCCAAATTCCGGCAAGGGGTGGAACTTGGCGACTTGGCAGCAAGGAAGGGGGCTTGGCATAAGGGGGGGGGGGCGACCAAAAGAGAGAGGGGTCAGCCAAGGGGGTGGGGGTTATATTTAAAACGGGGAAAAAGATGAGTCCTACTCCAATTGGAGCTCAAATAAGAGTCCTATTCAATTTTTTTTCGATCTTAACAAACTTATCTCTTGTGGTGCGGCAGCCTTGGGGATTTTATCCCCAAAATGTGGGGAAATTTCCCATTTTTGGGAATTGTGGAATTTACAAATTTTGGGGGAAATTTGGGATGGCTCATTTCAGCTATCTTTTTCCCATTCCCAACCATTTCTATGTCACTTGTTCCATTTCTCCATTCCCTTCTCCATTTCTATGTCCTATTCTCCATTTCTACATTCCCCTCTCCATTTCTATGTCCCATTCTCCATTTCTTCATTCCCCTCTCCATTTCTATGTTCCATTCTCCATTTCTACATAGCCGTTCTCCATTTCTATGCCTCATTCTCCATTTCTATATCCCCTTCTCCATTTCTGTGGTTTTTCCTCCATTTTTGTGGTTCCTTCCTCCATTTCTATGGTTCTTTCTCCATTTCTATGGTTCCTTCCTCCATTTCTATGGTTCTTTCTCCATTTCTATGGTTCTTTTCTCCATTTCTATGGTTCTTTCTCCATTTCTATAGTTCTTTTTCCATTTCTATAGTTCTTTCTCCATTTCTACTTATTTTATAATGTTTCTCTACATGAACAATGTATGCAAAGCATGGAAATGAATTTGAGGGTGTTACATGAAGTGTGGTCCATCAAGGTGTATCCCCCGATGGATCCACTTCCTCTTGGTACTCATGGGCAGGAGTGCATCATGGTGGCATCTCCATGGCTGCATTTCTCGATCGACTCCTTGTGATACTGTGGTGGACCGGAATCCGTACGCCCAGGATCTCAGAGGGTGGTGCCCCTCGATGCGACACCCGACAGCACACATCATAAGGAAAAACATTGCATTACATAGAAAACCAACTGAATATGTATAGAATAGTACAAGACTTCAGTTACACACTAAGTATTGAGATTACAACAGCGGAAGCTAAGTTTATACAACTCACGCCCATCTATCTAGCAAAAGTCGGTTGTCCAGCCCTATGGACAACCCACACTTGCTGCACTCCTCAGCTCAGCGCGGCGTGTATGGCTCCCACTCAGCTGTGGACCCCGACGGAGGGTAGCCCTCGCCGGTGGACTCTTACCCCGAGTCTGTGGGGTAATCCTCACCTGAAAAACACTTATAGCAGCAACCGTGAGCACGATGGCTCAGCAAGACTTAACTGACTCACCTACACACGGAACTCTACATGCAGGTTATACAAACATAGGATGGCACATTGCAGCAAAGGACACGCCTATATGTTCATCCTGAGTTCATCTTTTAGCCACAAGTTAACAGTTCATGGAATCTGAAATTTAGTGAGCAATATTTGGTGGCACACATGTAGGAATACAATTTAATCATAACAGCAATATTGATTCATATCGTGTCATATATTAATCTACGTCACGACTCAGTGAACAAGCGGTACTCATAACCGTGAGGGACGGCAAATCGACTCGATATACACCTGCAGGGATACCCGAATAGCACGTCACATACGCCCACACGCGGAGCTGCACACAGCACGCTCACCCCGTGTCGTACGGGACAACCTTTCACCCAACAGGCCAAACGTCGAACCGGTCGCACCGAAACGAGCAGGATGTTCCCTACACGGAGCATCTCTCTATGCCCGTTAGCAGATTTTCACCTTGCTGCCCTCAACCTACACCTATAAATCGGTGTGCTATGCCTCGACGCCAGGAGGTTTAGGTTACATCGGTTTATCAGGGCCCATATACCCGATATGCCTTCGGTACGTTCAATACTTGTTCAGCAGGGCCACACACGGATCGGTCCTCAATCGACACGGACAGGGCTGCGCCCACAAGACTTCCTCTTGTTGCACCCTAGCCCCTGCCTAGTCTCATTTTCTTACTAAAGTGATCTCACATCACTCGAACCAATCCCGTGTGTCCCGACACCTATACTCTCGAGTAGATTCCAAGTACTCGACTTGTACTGAAGTTCTATGAAAATTAAGCATAGCCTGACTACTCGAGGACTTAGATGCTACCCTCACTCTTGTAGGAAAAGTCTGGTTATGCGCTTGGGGTTTCATCCACCCTACACCTAATGCACATACATACCTCATGCTAAGTATACATAAAGAAAAACTTTGTAAAATTTGTTAATGCAAACAGGGGCTTGCCTTGTTGCTGCTGGTCAGTGGTTAGTGCTTCGTCCGGAAGGAGAATGTCTAGCACCTCTGGGATTTCCTCGCCTTCAGCGACTACACGTAAGCAATATACTATATGTTAATTTAAATGCAATGTTTTAAGGTGAATATGTAAAGACGATAACTCTAGCTAGCCCTCCCCTTTGGTTGTGAAATATTTATGGTGGTTTGGTAGGGTCCTAACCAGAGACTTGACCAAGTTTTATCTGAAACAAAGTTCATTTGAGCTCTGTACAAATAAAAGTCTATTTGTTCATTACTAGAACCTCTAAGGATTTTCAGGGATTTTCATGGCTCAAACCATTACTTTCTGGAGACTAGAGTTTGAGATGGTTCTAAATGGAATTGGCTTCATGTAATTTGAAGAATCCTAGATGATGTTATGCCCTAAAGAAGATTTGAGAAAATCTGAAAAATGTTTCTGTACATTTTTCCATTTTCTCAGGGAAGTTCACCTAATCACACTGTTAGGGGGACTAAATGAACTTGGATGGATCTGAAATTTTACTGTGACTCAAGGGTATTCATATAAACATCCCAGCCAAATTTCAGAATTTTTCACAAAGGAATTCTCCAGATAAAATACCCAACAGTTTAAAGTTGAGGGAATTAATTCTGGAAAAAGAATAAGTTTCATGATCTGAAACTTGTTTTGCTGGATAGTACTCAAAAATATGAATCCAACAAAATTTGTTTCACTTAATTTGGAGCTTCCTAGCAAATGTTATAGGTATTTGAAGTTTGAACCAAATCTGAAAACCATAGAAATGTTTAAACTCGGGTTGTGGGCCCCACTCCTCAAGCCGGCCCACTGAGATCGCGGCTACACCGCAGCCCAAGGGGTTTTACCATGCTGCCGCACCAGATCCCAGCCGCAAAATGGATCCCCACCGGAAAACAGAGACTGATCGGTGGACCCGCCCCCCCCCTTTGTCTTCCTCGCGACAACCCGCGACCCACGCGGTGGCGCTTCGCCAGAGAGCTCGCCGCCGGCCATTTTACCACACGACCTTTGATGGATTTCGCCGCCTGTGCCCAACTTCGCTCGGGGAACACGTTGGTCCACTCCCCTAAGCTCGGCAATGGCCGGAACCACGCTCGTGATGGAGACAGCGGCGACCCCCACTCCGGCGATGTCGCCTGAGCCACCCAGGGCCCTATTTTTGAAACGATTTTCTCCTACAGCTCCGCGGTGGACTGCTGAGCACGGGCATGGCGCTAGCTCACTGTGAAAACGGCCAGAACTATGTGTTCACCATCGACCTAAGTCCTATATCGGCGGCGACTTGAAAAACTCAACAACTAGAGCCTATACTCGACGGTTTTTGGTACTTTTTGATCCTGGATGGCCATGGGAAGGTGTAGAACACGTGTATAGCTCGGCATATGCTGTGGTGAGCTAATCCCCACAAATTTTAGATTTCGCAGCGGCTCGGTCCTACGAACACTGAAACTTCATCGGGGAAATTCTCCCACGACAACTCATGAAAAAACGAGCGATTTGGACTAGCATGACAAGCAACTTAGGGTGGTGGTTTCTTGTGTTGATCATCGGGCACGACGTGTAAAAGTCCCAAAATGTATATGAATAAAAACCCAGGTTTGAATTCATATGTGTGGCAAAGGCATGAAAAATGGGACTTGCTAAAACTTTTCTTCATGCAAAGTGATACATGGATGATTATCCAAAATGAGGATCACATTTTTATTTGAAGGTGTTGAACCAATAAGGATTTAAATACCTCTTTGCATGAAAGTTTAGAAATCAGATCTTAAATTCAAAGTTCACACAAATGGTGACCAAAAACTTTGAATACTGAAGTACCCATATAGTTTGGAAATTGTGGAAAAAGTTGGATGTCAAACTTGTCATTTGGGGGTGGGCTAAAAAAGGAGTTAAATAGAAGCACTTTCAAATTTCAAGCAAATTCAAATTTGCTATGCAAATTCAAACTGAATTTGTGGAAATTCAAATGCTAGCCCACTTTTCAAATTTAAAACCTTTGAATGGATGTAGATTGACTTGAGGAGATCTTTTGGGGAGGATATTGGGTGGAGCCAACATGTCATGGTATGAAAATTGGAAACTTGCACACAAAGCAAACCACCGGGGCTCTGTTTTTCTCAAACCGACTGTGAACCACCCGGGCGCCACCGAGAGAAGCTGCGCTGCCACCTCCTACTCCCTCCTCCCACACGCTGAGACCGAATGAATGCCCGCCGTGCTTCCTGCGTGATCCACTCCCTCTCAGACCGAGCAAAGCCTCCTTTTCTACCCCCTCACTCACGAAGAGCACCGACAGAGCCTTCCCTCACCGCCGTACCTCGGGAGCCACTGGGAAGCCAGGAAAACATGCGCCCATCTCTACTCAGAGCTGCTAAACAGCACCCCACGGCCGGTGCTCACCTCCCCGGCCCAAAAGCAAGCGAGCTTCGGCATTCCAGAGCCCTCAAACAATCACTCCGCGACGACCTAACTCAAAACGGTGATCGGGTGCTCATGGACAGCTCTCCACAAGAGCTTTCACGGCCGAGAAAGGGCGGCAACGGGAGCGCACGGCCACCATGCTGCTCTCACCCAATGCTCAAGCCACGCCGTGAGCTATCGATGGCGAATTTCGGGATTTTGCTCCGGCGGCTTCAACCCGAGCATCTGGTATGAGTTCTGAAAATTTCCGCTCTCTAATCCTCCATAGGTCATCAAACTTGGCACATAGGATCCGTACTAGCTGGCGATCATTTCTTCTTTAGCATCGCTTGCATGAAACCAACTGGGAACGCCGGATTTTGAGATCTATCAAGGGTGTTCATGGCGGAATCAATCGGTCGCACGGTGAAATCTTATTTGCAGCCATTTCCAAGCTAGTTCGATGTCATGCCGAGCCGTGCGATCATCCACTGGTGCTGTAGAGCTCATTGGTTATGTGTTTGGCAGGCTAGAAACCTCGGCCGACGGCGCCGAACTCCAACCGAGGCCGCCGCACGTTGCAGAGGTATCTCCGGCCACCGGCAGCCCTAGAACGCCCAAACATCGTGTTCCCCGGCCTCCATAACCCTCTGGCGGTGGCCGGCAGCGGCGATCCGGTGAGCTGCAGATTACTCCGGCGAGCTGAGCGCGCGGGCGCGGGAAAATAGCCGAAGGTAGAAGGAGGCGTGGGACCCGGTTGTCAGCGGCTGTAGGATTTAAATTCGTGATCTGTTGTGGCCCGGATCTGGTGTGCTGGCGCGCTGGAGACCTGTGAACCCGGTGTGGCCCATTTCCTATTGGCTGGGATTTAAATAGCGGGCCCAATTGAATTTTAGTAAGAAAAACAATTCCAGAGTGGCTTCCAATTTTGGAAACTCATATCTCTGTGTAGAAACCTCCAATTTTAGTGATTCCAATTGGTTTGGATTCATTTTGCAGAGATCTATCCAAATATGAACTCCAATTTGTATTAAAGTCAATATTAAATTCATGAAAATCCTTTGAAGGTTTTCTGAAAAAGAATTATTCAGTGAGTTTGGTTTATACAAAAATCCTCAAAATTTGCCAGAATACTCTTTAGCATATTGTTGACCTTATAGCAAATTTTCAGCTCATTTGAAGATCATTGTGTATGAATTTTCTAAATACAAACTACTGTGTTCATAAGAGTCCAGAAACATTTTCAGAAAATGTTGCCCACTTGTAAAATCTATTCTGGACAATTCTTAGCTCCAAAAATCATAGGAAAATTTAGGAAAGCTATCTGAGACATACTTGAAATTTTAGTTCACTAAATTGGGCATGAAAATGCACAGTACTTCAGAATTAATTCTATTGTGTAGAAATGCTTAAGGAATTGTTCTGGAGGAATTACTCAAGTAAAAGGTCTTAATTTTCGACCAAATTACTTTAATTTGGCCAAGAACTCACATGTAAATCATCAGCTCAATTTGAGCCTTAGATCTCCATGTTCTTGTTCTCCATACTTATGTATGTGGGAAAAATTACATAAGACATTGTAAGAATTATGGAGGACACTATTTGACTCCACATTAGCTGCAATTTGGCAAGCTAAATCCCTAGGTAGTATATAACCTGCTGTAAAAGTTTTGAAGCCATTGAGTTCTTGTTCTTCAGTTGCATTCAATTCTTTTCGGCTCATCTATTATGTTCATTAGGGAAAGTAGTTAGTGTATAGCTAAAACATTAAGGCCAAGTTAGTCATTCCTGTTTCTATGCACAACAGAGGCAAACCAAGCCATGCATGGTTTTTCCACACCACCTCTGTTCCTAAGAAATTCATTCTATAATTCTTTCCATTACATTCTATAAAAATTGTGCAGATGCATTTCATTAGGATTCACGACGAAGGGGATTCGAAGGAGCGATTCATTGAAGTGGATCATACACCGGAGAATCAAGGGTTGATCAGCAAGGATCACTTACTGCATATATATACTACACTGCAAAACAGGCAAGCTCCGATTTGCATTTAACAGCTTTTAAGTTTTTACTTTGTATTCACATCGGTTAAGATATGAAATGTGCATTAGATCTAGTTGTTTGATACTCCTCTTGCATGACCAAATAAACCCATGGAGTATTGGGTAGGTGTCTTTACATCATGTAGAACCGCCATGCTTAAGTAAGGTTCGGTAGAAGTCAAGTGGTGAGAGGCTACTCGCATGTTCAGGAACAACAGGGGCATACGGGATTGGTTCAAAAATGAATTAGCAAGTTAAAGTTGAGACCGGAAGGTTGTAGGGGCAGCAGGATATAGGGGCCTGGGTGCTATACACCTGTCCATGTCAGTTAAGGACCAATCCGTATGCGGCCCTGTTGAACAAGTTTGAGTTGTGTACCGGACTCATGCTGGATATATGGTACCCAGTAAACCGATGTACCTCGGGAACCTTGCGTTGAGCCTTTTCAGGTCGCCTCAGGCGAGACGGCCGGTGTGCAGTATGTGGGTAACATTCTCATGACATCTCATGTCGGTAGGTGCACCATGACATGGCTACTGTATGGGGCGAC
The DNA here is from genome assembly GCA_030760725.1 of Neostapfia colusana. Lineage (NCBI taxonomy): Eukaryota > Viridiplantae > Streptophyta > Magnoliopsida > Poales > Poaceae > Neostapfia > Neostapfia colusana. Next base: position 30,535,488 of record JASWHV010000009.1, on the reverse strand, counting down.
TTGATCGATTCAACAGGGGTGAAACGGGAGAAAGGCTGCCACGTACGACGTCAGTGATGGTTGCTGTAGGCAACGTCGAGTACGGGCGGACGTGTCGTGTAGTCCGGGTGTTATTGATTCGAATCACCATCACTCGCGGAATGGACCGAACATACATGTTCTCAAAGTCGTGACGTAGTAAGAACATACATGAGAAAGGAACTAATCACATTGTTTTGAAATTTATACTATCTTTGTGATGTATCTTTGATGATTAGCTAGTGCAAACTTGATTCTTTTATGCCGTGAGCAAATTACATCGGGGAAAAGCGTTTCTTGTTTGATTGTGGACTCCCGATGTGGCGTGCCCAAGGTTACTTAAATTGCTGCAAATAATACCTGAAAGTAAGGATTCACTTTTAGGCGAGTTTAATTATGTGCTATGCCATCCTACTTTATGTCCATAACCTCATGTAGAGTTTCATGGCTAGGGTGACGGTTAAGTCTTTCTGAGCGTTATGCTCACGGATGCTATCCGAGTTGTTTTGCAGGATTGACTTCATGCTTATGAAGGGATGCCGATGAGACTCGGGAACCTCCGAGTGGTTACTCAAGAGTATCCTCGCCGCTGCAGATGGTTCATCGTGTTGCTAGTAAGAAACGTCCACGGGCTGCACTGTTTCTTTGTTGCTAAGTTAGAAATGAGTCATGAGAGTTATAGTCTTCCGCTGTAGCTTATTTTAAGATAAGTATTTGTAAATTACTCTTGTACCACAAATGATTTATGTAATGTGATGTGTTTCATCGACCCATGTGCTGTTGGGTCCTGCATATCACGGCACCACCCGACGAGGTCCTGGCGGGGCGTCGCTCGGCGGTGTTACCCGGCACGACGAGCCTTGTGTCGCCAGGACATAGGTGAGTGGGGAGAGTTGAGCTCGGAGCAATTTTTCTTCGGTTGTGTGGGGAGAAGATGAACCGCGTGAGGGAAGAAAAGGGGCACGGCAGAGTTACACGTCTTATCCCTTCGGTCACCGATTTTTCTCCCCGAGCAGAAGGTGGCATGGTTCTGAGGTGGTCGGGCTCCGGCATCGGGAGCTGGCGTGCTGTTGCCCGAGCGCAGCCGAGTAGACTTCAGTTGAAAGTCTACTGACCAGTGGGTCCCCCTCCCCTCTAATCCTCTCCTCTTTTCTTCAATTTTTGTTTTCACTGAAAAGATCTCAGCTACTCACAAGTGAATGAGAGACTTAGCCTCAAAGTCATGGTTTGAATTTGATTTCATCACTTTGAAATTGATTTGGTATAATTTTCTGCATATTTGAATTTGAAATTCAAATTCAGTTTTGAATTAGTACAAATTTAGCTCCCGACAAGATGAACTCCAATGAGGATGAAACTTGGTGGACTAACTCAGAAAAATTTGCTGAGTTTGAATATGAAGTCAACTTTTGAATTCAAGTGATAAAAACTAGCTGAAATTTGAATTTGCATTCAAATAGCCTCTTTCTCAAATGTCTCCAAAAGTGCCTCAAAACGGCTTGGATTGCATGAAACTTGTCCTGAGCCTTCCCAAGAATATTTAAGGTCTAGAGGTGAGATCAGCCTCTCATGTTTATGTGTATGAACTCCTACTTTTTGGAGTTATGGTTTTCCCCTCTAATCACCCTCTTGATTGTGTTTACTTGCTCTTCACAATTGTTCGTAATCTACACACCAAATGAGCTGTGGTATGGTGATGATATGAACACTTTTGCAAGTCCATTCTTGGGCTTTTACATCCCTCCCCCTTAAAAGAATCTCGTCCCGAGATTACAAAAGAAGAGACGACGATGTAAGAGGAGATTATCCGTGATGAGATGCCATGAAGTCCGGATAGTTTGAGCGAAGGAACTCCTCGCTCTCCCACGTCGCTTCTTCAGCGGTGTAGTTGCTCCACAGTACCTTGTAGAACCACAGCGTTCGGCTACGTGTGGTACGAGCCTTCTCATCAATAATTGCCACCGGATATTCACCATTCGTCAAATCCGGTTGCAGCTCGCCAATGTCTTCGGTGGGAACAGCAGCCGTATGCTACAGACATTTTCGTAGTTGTGAAACATGGAAACATCACAAACAACAGCGAGAGATGCCGGTAGCTCCAGTCTATACGCCATTGGTACACACTTCTCGGTGATAGCATAGGGTCCAATAAATCTGGGGACGAGCTTCCCCTTTACGCCGAATCGGTGTGCGCCTTTCATCGAATATACACGGAGGTACACATGTTCCCCGACATCTAAGTGTAGCGGCCTACGCCTCTTATCAGCGTAAATTTTCTGCCAGGATTGAGCGGCCCTCACGTTGGCTTGAATAATCCGAACGCACTCTTCGGCGTCGTTCACCACATCAACCCCGAACGTGACCCTTTCACCGGACTCGCACCAGTTCAATGGGGTGTGGCATTTGTGACCGTAGAGAGCCTCATATGGTGCCACTTGATACTCGCCTGATAGCCGTTGTTGTACGAGAATTCCGCCAACAGTAGATGATCATCCCAGTTTATACCGTGGTGGATGGCACACGCTCTTAACTTATCTTCTAGTACTTGGTTCACCCTCTCAGTTTGCCCATCTGTCTGAGAGTGATAGGCGGAGCTTCTAATCAGCTTAGTACCCAATGCTGCGTGCAACTGCTCCCAGAAACGAGATACAAATAGTGCGCCTCGATCTGAGATTATGGTCTTGGGTACCCCATTTAAGCATAGAGTCCTTGCAATGTACAATTCTTCATATTTGCTAGCATGGCAATGTGTATGCACAGGAATGAAGTGAGCCGACTTGGTTAATCGGTCAACGATTACCCAAATGAAATCATGCTAGTTGGAAGTCAGGGGTAATCCCACAATGAAATCCATGCTCACATCTTCCCACTTCCATGCCGGGATTTTCAGGGGTTGCAACAGCCCTGATTTTCTCATGTGATCCACTTTCACTCGTCTACACGTATCACATTCAGATACGTATTTAGCCACTTCCCGCTTTATCCGTGTCCACCAAAATTTTCTCTTCAAATCCAGGTACACTTTGTTGCTGCCCGGATGAATGGATAATTTAGACAAGTGAGCTTCATCAAGGATCTTTTTCCTCAGCTCCATATTCTGGGGTACGACTATGCGGTCATTGAACCACAGCGTCCCCTCATCATCTTTCCTGAAACATTTGATTTACCCGTTGTCTATCCGTCTCCGAAGATGTGCCATGCCCTTGTCAACTTTCTGAGCTGCAATGATATCTTCCCCAATGGTAGTAATGAGGGCAAGATTGTAGAGCGATCCATAAGGAACTAAGTATAAACTCGGCTCTTCCTCCTCCACCGGTGTAATGGTGAGGTTATGGACATGTGATTTCTGACTCAGCGCGTCGGAAACCACATTCGCCTTGCCGTGGTGGTAACGAATCTCAATATCATAATCTTTGATTAGTTCTAACCACCTTATTTTCCTCATATTCAGCTCCTTCTGGGTGAAAATATACTTCAAACTCTTGTGGTCGGTGTAGAGATGCACCAAATTCCCCAGGATATGGTGCCTCCACATTTTCAGCGCCAAAACCACAGCAGCGAGCTCAAGATCAAGAGTCGGATAGTGCTGCTCATGGTTTCGAAGTTGGCGTGAGCCATATGCAACCACAAGTCGTTCTTGCATCAACACGCAGCCGAGCCCGATGCCGGACGCATCACAATACACGTCGAAGGGCTTGGTCGTATCCGGTTGAGCTAAGACCGGGGCTGTTGTGAGATGCTTCACCAATGCAAGGAACGCTCCTTCACATGCTGCGTTCCAAACATATTTTGTTCCTTTCTTCAACAATTCTGTCATCGGCTTAGCAAGCTTGGAGAAACTTGGAATGAATCTCCGGTAATATCCCGCTAAGCCGAGGAAGCTTCTGACTTCATGGACAGAAGTGGGAGCTTTCCATTTCAGCACTTGTTCAATTTTACTTGGGTTAACCGCAATGCCTTCCGCTGAGATGATATGTCCCAAAAATGGCACTTGGCTGATCCAAAACTAACATTTGCTGAACTTGGAATATAGCTTATGGTCCCGCAATCGTTGAAGAACGATTCTCAAGTTTTCGCCATGTTCTGCTTCTGACTTGGAGTAAACCAAGATATTATCAATGAACACCACAACGAACTTGTCCAGCTCCGGCATGAACATCGAGTTCATGAGATACATAAAATGGGCCGGAGCATTGGTGAGACCAAAATACATGACGAGATATTCGTATAACCCATATCTCGTCGAGAATGCCGACTTCAGGATATCCTCCGGCCAGATTTTTATTTGATGATACCCGGAGCGAAGGTCCATCTTGGAGAACACACTTGCACCCATAAGCTAATCAAACAGAATGTCAATGCGGGGCAGTGGGTATTTGTTCTTGATGGTGACGGCGCTGAGCGGCCGGTAATCCACACACAGCCTCAAGGTTTCATCCTTCTTCTTGACGAACAGCGCCGAGCATCCCCAAGGCAAGGAACTCGGCCTAATGAAACCCTTGCTCAACAAATCATTGAGCTGTTCTTTCAACTCAGCCAGCTCGTTCGGAGCCATTTTGTACGGTCTCCGTGATATGGGAGTTGTCCTGGGTGCAAGTTCTATCTTGAACTCTAGATCCCGCTCAGGTGGCATGCCCGGAAGATCATCCAGAAACACGTCAGGGTATTCCCGGACTACGGGGATGTCCTCTAACATGAAAGCTTCAGTGTTATAAGTTGCTGAAACTTCTGGGACAAGGTTATCTAACACCTTGGAATGCGGACGGTGGAATGGAGAATTCAAATGAACCATGACAGGGACCAACGCCGCCCGTTCAGTCACGGGGACGTGGCACTAGCCCGGGAATCGCATTGGATGCTGCCGTGATACGCGGCACCCAACAGCACACATATAAGGAAACATGTATTACATAAATCAAAAGTAAAAGCTTACAAATGTTTCTTTGTAAATAATTTACATCAAATAACTACAGCGGAATACAATAATCATCTCATGTCGAATAACTGCTAAGCACTCGAGAAGAGGTCCAGCCCACGGACTCTTCTCGCTAGCAACACGAAGTCATACGGCAGCGGCTGGGTTCTCCACATGTTAAACGACTCGGAGGTCTCCGAGTCTCACCGGACAACCTTCTCATAAGCACCGAGGTTAACCTGCAAAACCACTCGTATAGCAAGCGTGAGCACATAGGCTCAGCAAGACTGACCCGTCTCACCTAAACATGTAACTCTATGTGCTAGAATTGCAATATGAAATAGGAGGTAAGTTGCATAAAGGACACGCCTATTTTTTTGAACCTTATTTTCAAGTTTTAGCAGCAAGTTGTGGAGAACCTCACGCTAAGGCACATGAGAGAGCCACAATCAAACAAGAAACGTATTTCTCTCATGTACTTTGCCCAAGGTTAAAAGTAACTTTAATTAGCTCTAAACTATAGCAAATCATTAAGAATCAACGTTCATCCTTCAATCAGCAACATTTTAACATGTATCTAGCCTGTCCTTTCTACGTCATGGTATAGTGAACAAGTGGTACTCACTGACCGCGAGGGACGGCGATTATAATCGATTTACACCTGCAGGGTTACCCGAATAACCCGTCACGTACGCCTGTACTCGATGTTGCCTACAGCAACCATCACAGATGTCGTACCCAACCACCTTTTACACGTCAGCCAAATGTTGAACCGGTCCAATCGTCCCGAGCAAGAGGTCTCTGCACGCGCATCTACAGTGCCGCCAGCCGATTTACACCTCGAGCTCTCAACCTACCCTCTGAATGACCAGCTATGCCTCAACACCCAGCTACTCGAGTTACATCGGTTTCCCGGTTCCCATATAGCCGGTAGGTCTTCGGTACTGTTCTAGCTTGTTCAACAGGCCCGCACACGGCTCGGTCCTCAATCGACACAAGTGGAGCTATAGCACCCAGGCCCCAAAGTCATGTTTCTCTTACTCTCCGCTCGGTCTCATTTTTCTTGCCATGTGTTTCATTTACTATCTCTACCCGAGTCGAGTGCCTCTAGCCTATCCTCGTGAGTAGTTCCAACTACTCGACTTGTACCGAATCCTACACTACCTTAGCATTGCAGTAGCTACAAGGGGTTTTCAATCCTAATCCCATCACATGGTTTTCTTGGCTATGCATTTGGGTTTCAAACAAGACTCTAACGCAAGAAGTAAGTGGTGCTCAAGGAAGTGCTCAAAACAATAAAAATTTGTAAAGAGGTTAATGCAAACCAGAGCTTGCCTATTTTGCAGCGTAGTAGTATATAATAGAAGTTAGTGATCTTCAATCCCTTGATCTTTCTGAACTTGCTCAACTGATCCACACGTCAAGGGATGGTTCCGTCGAAGTCCTTTGTCGTGAACCCTATCGACATGTTTATGCATACTCTTTTATAATGCAATTTAAAGACTTTAGAGATTAAAACTTCTTAAGAACAGAGGCTGTGTGGAGATCCTAGGATGATGTTGTTGCCTCTGTTGTTCAAAGAACTCAAAGGAACTAAATCTACCTTAGATGTTTCATTACATCTCTAGCTAAGTTTCTAATAACCTATAAGATGAGCTCTAATGATTTGGACATAACTAAAGATCCTGATCTCCAATGACTTCAAACTTTTTACAGGAAGTCATACACTACACAGGGACGTAGCTTGCCAAATTGCAGCTGAAGTGGAAAGAATTTGTGTCTCCCAAAATTTCCACACCAATCCCCATGTTGTTCTTCACATACAATAGAATGGAGAACAAGGACAGGGAGATCCAAGGCTCAATTTGAGCTGAAAGTTTACCTGTGAATTCCTGGTCACATGAAAGTGTTCTGGACCAAAAATGAACACTATTCATTGAGTTTTTTATTCAAAACAATTCCCTAAGCAATTAAGCAAAAAGAAATTAATTCTGAATTAACTCACATGTTCATTCCCAACTTAGTGAACTAAAATTTCAATTATAGTTTATAGAGTCTGAATGAATTTTCCTAGGATTTTTGGAGCTAAGAATTACCCAGAAATTATTTTTCCAACCCTGGGACAATTTCTGAAACGTCTCTGTATTCATTTGAATACAGTACGTTGGAATCTGAATTCTCCCACACAATTCAGCTCCAAATGAGCTGAAATTTTTACAGGAGTTCATTAACGTCCTAAGAATTATTCTGGCAAAATTTGAGGATTCTTGGATAAACCGAACTCCCTCAAAGATTCTTTTACTCATAAGCTTCAAAGAATTTTCCGCAATCAATTATTGACTTCCATACAAATTGGGTTGCATATTTGGATAGAGTATTTCAATTTGAATCTAACCCAATTTGAATCACCAAATTTGGAGGTTCTTACACAAAAATATGAGCTTTAGATGAATTGGCGAAAATCTGAAAATGAACTCTGTTCTATTTTTCCAATTTTCAGAGACATAAGGAATTAGCACCATATTTGGCCAAGCAAATGGGGTCCAATGCCTCTGAAATTTTTACTGGAGGTCAAGTGTTTTTCAAAGAATCTCCTTCCCAAATTTAGGAATTTTCCAATACACATAACTCCTGGAAAAATTCCAACAATATTCTCCTTATATGAACTAATGAGCCAAATCCAGGGATTTTCATAAATATTGGGCTGCACCCATGGATAGTATTCTTTGAGAGGAATCCAAAAAATTTGTTTCACAATTTTTGGACATTCCTACACAAAGTTATGGCTCTTCAAAAGTTGAACTGAGAACTGGAAATCCTAAAATGTTTAAATGCTGATTGTGGGTCCGGGCTACGTGTCACTCACAGAAACCAAGACACACGGGGCCACACATTTCCATATGTGCAGTCACACCGGATCCAACAGCCACAGAAGATCGGGTTTTTAAATTTACTCTCACTGACGGCTGGGCCCGCCGAACCCTTCTTCAACCTCGGTCAGTTCCCGCGCCCGCGAGCCCGCACCGCCGCCCTCGCCGGAGATCACTGAAAATCGGTCTACCGGCCTCTGCCTGAGCCCCTGCTCGCTGCCAGGGCCTAACCCGCCACGCTGAGCACGATGATGAGGTTTCCCCGAGCCGGCAAGGCCTCTTCGGTGGCCAGCGGCGGTGCGGCAGCTCGGTACACCATCGGCGACGTCGGCCGGCCGTCCTAGCGCGCTAACATCCCGGTAAAACGGTGCTACAGCACCAGTGAACTATGAGGGAGCTCGACCTAGCCTCAAAATGCTCGGGAACGATGGCAGATATGGTTTCACCATGCGACCGTGGTCCCCCGCCTCGGTTGCCATTTGAAAACCGCGAAATACCCGACCTATGTGCAGTTTCAGGCTAGAACTATGAAGAGCAAAGGATCGCCTACTACTTTGGGCCCCTTGTGCAAAATTTGACGACCTAAGAATGAGACTTGAGGTGGAATTTGGGATTACCGTGCCGGAAGGTCGATTTTAGGACGCCGGAGAAAGTTTTCCAAATTCTCTCTCGGTCGTTCATGACATGGCCTGAGGTTGGGAGGAGAGAAGCACGGCGCCTTGGCGCGTCCAAGGGCGCTGGTACTTGGCCGTGACCAGCGCCAGGTTGGGCTGTCCACGGGAGCTTCCTCATCGGCTCTTGTTCGGCCTTCGTGCGGTCGCGTTGTTGCCGGGGTAGGAGAGCTGAACCCGGTCGGTGGCGCGTGGAGGAGGGAGAGGGAGAGACCCTGGTACCATATTGCTACTCACTAGCTGCTGCTCACGTTCAATTGAGCTGGCTGCCGATCGACCGGTGATGGCGGCGGTGTGTTTGCTCGGCTCTGCTTGAGGAAAAGGGAGAGCCTCTGTGCTCTGTCCGTGAGCAGAGGGAGAAGCACGGTATAGATGGATGAGATCGCCGAGGGGGTCTGAATCGGTGCTGGAGTCGGTAGTGGAAGCGGTCGACTAGCTGCCAGCGCGCTGTCTCAAGCAGCTGCTGTCGATCCCCCGGAAGCAGCAAAACAAAGACATATTTCCTTTGCAAAGATATTTTGGTACATATGACAAGTGGGTCCCACCTCCCACTTATCTCTACAAAATATCCCAAAATTTGCAAATGATGAAATTCAATTGTGTGGAGTTGAAAACTGGACTGCATTTGGATAATTGGGCACAATTCACCCAAATTCAAATAGGTCTTTGAATTCATTGCACATTTAGGTCTATTTGGAAATGTGGATAGCAAATATCTTCAAAAATTCATGAGATTTTGTCTACCCCCTAATTTGGACATAAGGAATTCAAATATGAAATCTGATCTTTGGTATAGCTGCTGCAAATGAGATATTTAACACAACAGTTTGAAAATCATTGTGTTACTTTCATTTGAATTTTTGAGTTGAACAAATTTGCTGCAAAATCTGAATTTAGCTCTCTCACACATATGGGCACTTCCCTACTTGGTTTCAAATCCCTTTTTGTTCCATTTTTCAAATAAACATTTGAACTTGTGTGTAGAGAGCTCTCATGTGTATTATCACATGTGAAAAAGTTTAAACAAGTCCTATTTTTCTTACATATAAAACCAACTTTGTGCAAACATAAGTTTCTTTGTATTCATATTTTTGGGACCTTTACATTCCTCCCCCCTTAAAAGAATCTTTTCCTGAGATTATAAGGTAAAAATGAGAGGGAGGATGGTGGAAAAATCATAGGATGTGCAACGTCAAAAGTCGGGATAATTGACGCGAAGAAATCCTTCGCTCTCCCATGTCGCTTCCACCTTGGAGTAACCACTCCATAAAACTTTATAGAACCACAACGTATCGTCGCGTGTGGTTTGGTCCTTTATGTCGATGATCTGAACCAGTCTGTCCTGATATGTGAGATCTGGTTTCAGTTCCTCGATATTCCCTATCTGAATGGTGGTTGACCACTTGAGACACTTCCTCAGCTGAGAATTATGGAAGATGTCGTACACACTGGTTAATATTGTTGGTAATTCCAGCCGGGATGCAACGGAGCCACATCTTTCCAAAACCTGGAATGGACCGATGAATCGGGGTGAATAGAAACTTTGACAAGTGAACCCCGTCCAAAAATTTTCTTCCTAAATTCCGGGTTACGGGATACGACGATTCTGTCCTTAAACCAAAGGACGATGTCTCCGTCTTTCCGGGAACATTTCAACTCCCCACTGTCTATACGTCTCCGCAAATGTGACATGCCCCTGTTACGTTCCTGGGCTGCCACCCTTTCTTAACGGATGGTGGGGTTAAAAGCTAAATTGTAGAGAGCTCTAGGGAGAACCACACGTACTGGTGGCTTGCTCTCTTCCAACGGGGTGATGGTTAGATTATGAACGTGTGACTTGCGACTCAGCGCATCCGCCACTACTTTTGCCTTGTCGGGGTGATAATGGATCTCTATTTCGTAATCCTTTATCAACTCTAACCATCTTCACTGCCTCATGTTCATCTCTTTCTGAGTGAATATGTACTTGAGACTTTTGTGATCGGTATATAAATGCACGAGGTTAACGAGTAGGTAGTGCCTCCACATTTTGAGGGCGAGTACCACGGCAGCGAGCTCTAGGTCATAAGTTGGATAATTTTGCTTATGGTTTCTGAACTGCCGTGATCCTTACATGATCACCCTTCGGTCTTGCATCAGCACACATCCGCGCCCAATGCCGGATGCATCGCAGTACATATCGAACGGTTTTGTTGTGTCTGGCTGCGCCAAAACCGGTGCTGATGTTAAGTGCTTCACTAATGCCTCGAATGCTGCTTCGCATGCTGAACTCCAAACATATTTGGTAGCCTTCTTCAGCAGCATTGTCATAGGCTTGGCAATCTTCGAGAGGTTCGGAATGAACCTCCAATAATATCCCACGAATCCGAGGAAAACCTCGTGCCTCGTGAATAAACCTCGGGGACTTTCAATGCAGCACTTGTGCGATCTTACTCGGGTCTACAGCGATGCACTTCGCTGAGATGATATGCCTGAGAAAAAGTACTTACGATATCTAGGATTCACACTTGCTGAATTTCGCGTATAGCTTGTGATCCCGCAGCCTTTGCAAGACTATACACAGGTGCTCCTCGTGTTCTTCCTCTGACTTGGAATAAACCAGTAGGTCGTCGATGAAGACCACGACAAACTTGCCCATCTCCATCATGAATACTGAGTTCATCAAGTACATGAACTTAGCTGGAGTATTGGTGAGACCAAGGAACATGACAAGGTACTCATGAAGCTTGTACCTCGTCGAAAAGCTGTCTTTGAAATATCCTCAGCCCGTATCTCAATCTGATGGTACCTTGATCTTAAGTCCATCTTGGAAAAGATCTTTGCTTTGATCAACTGATCAAACAATATGTCGATCTGTGGTAACGGGTACTTGTTCTTGATTGTCACGGTGTTAAGCAGACGAACACCACACAAAGTTGTAGTATTCCATGCTTCTCCTTTGCAAGCAATGCTGAATACCCCAAGGTGATGACTCAGTCGTATAAAACCTTTGCTGATAGGGTTATTTAGCGGTGTCTTCCATTCTGCCCATTCATTGGGTGCCATTTGTACGGCCTTCGCAAACTCGGTGGTGTTCCCGGCGCAAGTTCCATCTTGAACTCTACGTCCCATTCGGGTGGTATGCCCGGTAAACAATTGGGAAACACCTCCTGAAATTTATGTACCACCGGACTGTCCTCTATCTTAACAGCTTCCGAGTGGTTCAATATTGCAATCTGTTGCCGACTGGCACCAAGAACTAATGTATGAAGACCGTGTCGTGGGTAGTTTGAGCTTAACGGTTCAAAAACTAATATTGTGAACCGCATTGTGGTAATTCAACCACGACATCCCCAAAATAATGTCGATCTTCAGACCCCATGACTAAGGAGGTTCATAGGTTATAGCCTAACCCGCAAACAAAGAGGTGCTCGGAAGACAACATCACTTGTTGTAATGCTGCCCCGGCGAAGATACGAGGTATTGCCTCTTTGTAAAAGTAGTTTGGAGCTGATGTCGAGCCACAAAAGATTGACTAATAAAGCTAGGTGTGGCACCTGAGCCAGGAGAAATAATACCAGTAGCTAATTTATAGAAAACATCTCTGCTAACGCGGCTTCTCCTTCCGGAACATCATCACTCACTATGTAGTGACTGTTGCCCCTTGTCTGCCCTCTTTTCTGCAGATATCGGTACAGGTCTGCACATTAAAAGTATGATGACCCGCAGCCTTGAATTCCCCCCATACCATACCTAGCATAATAGTCCGTCCGACCACAAATGAAGCACGGATGTCTCTCCGGCTCTTCTCTAACTTGTGGTTGGAGCTAGATACATATAGCTGCAGCGATGGAGCACAAACCACCGTCTGATGCTGCTGCTCTGGAGGTGGTGCAAGTTGTGGTACTTGACCAGCAATCAACCTCTAAGGAGTTAATCGTACAGGGGTCTTCATTTCACTGAATGGCATTCGAAACACCAACAGGTACTTTTGGGGCACATAACTTGTACTAGCCTGCATGAAATCACTCATTTTCCTTATCTGTACAGAAAAGACCTTGATGCACTAAATCTAGATTTTGATCCCGTTATATAAGCATTTTCGTAACTCAACTTGAATATCACAGTAAAAGTTAACTCCAATATCTTTCCAATGAGTATTCACATGCCTATATATCACTTCTGGATCAAAAGTTATGAGTTTTCAAAATTGACAGAATTCCTGGATAAAATTTGCCAGCGTCTCCTTTGTATGTGGCTGGTTTTATCACATTTGTATATGCAAATACAATAGGAATATGAACAAACTTTGAACTACAACAATGTTTCTTATCTCATAAGCTTTCCAACGGTGTATCATATGACTCTTAGAGATTTTTCCTACTGAAAGTTATAAGTGTTATACAGAAATATCCACGGAGGTTTGCATCTGTCCTGTTTTCTGAACAGTTTGCATTCAACTGGACATTCAACCAATTTGACGTGTGATTTTGCCCTGGAGGCCTACAAAGAAGTTGTAGAGCAATTAAAAATATTTCCAGAACTGTATCATACACCTCAATTGGGTCAATCTTCTCAGAGTTATACTCTGCTAAAGTCCAGCAAAAATTTCTGCCAGAACAGAGCACTCTGTTTTTGAGAAACCTAGAAACCTATCAATTCTCCCCCTTGAAGCTTAGATCATATGAGGATTTCATTAACTAATATGTGTTTTACAACTTCCATTTTTAGTTTAAAGTTAGTTCATGAGTTATTTCTTCATAGGAAAGAAGTTATAAAGTGTAGTACGGTGGTGATGCACTGTAAGACATATGATGGTACTACGTTGCCTCACAAAAGAAAATCCAAACCGGATTATACCGACATATTCGTATCATAGGTGGCACTAAAACGGTCACTCGCAAACGTGTTCTACTCGTGCTACGGTTTCGTGGTTAATCCTGCAAATAACTCACACAATCATCAGACTCGGCTGCACACCGAGCCCGGTATCCATACAATTCATACACCCGCCCGTCATCACTCGCCCGGATGTTCTCAAGCCAAACACGCCTTGAGCTACATGTTCACGTTACAGACCACGTGACGGGGTCTCCCAAATCGCCCAAAGCACACCAGTAACAGACTTTGCTCGAATACCCCAAACGACATGAAGAGTCGTAGAGGATATTAAAGCGGGTCGGGTTACCTGCCACCCGTGGGGCTAGACCCTTCAGCTTGTGCGCACTAGTGGACAGCACTTACGTGCACCCCCCAAGACATAAAACGTCCCGAGATGCACGATTTTCCGACATAACAAATAAGTTAGGTTGCCACCTTCATATTAAGCTAATAGTAGTCCTTATGTGGGCCTAGTACCATATCGTCACCGTAACCTAAGTTTTTGTCGTAATACGATCCACATTCCATGCGCTATTACCAATGCGGCTCTGATACCACGCTGACAGGGACCAACGCCGCCCGTTCAGTCATGGGGACGTGGCACTCGCCTGGGAATCGCATTGGATGGTGCCGTGATACGCGGCACCCAACAGCACACATATAAGGAAACATGTATTACATAAATCAAAAGCGGAAGCTTACAAATGTTTCTTTATAAATAATTTACATCAAATAACTACAGAGGAAGACTATAATCATCTCACGTCGAATAACTACTAAGCTCTCGAGAAGAGGTCCAGCCCGTGGACTGTTCTCGCTAGCAACACAAAGTCATACGGCAGCGGCTGGGTTCTCCACGTGTTAAACGACTCGGAGGTCTCTGAGTCTCACCGGACAACCTTCTCATAAGCACCGAGGTTAACCTGGAAAACCACTCATATAGCAAGCGTGAGCACATAGGCTCAGCAAGACTGACCCGTCTCACCTAAACATGTAACTCTATGTGCTAGAATTGCAATATGAAATAGGAGGTAAGTTGCAAAAAGGACACACCTATTTATTTGAACCTTACTTTCAAGTTTTAGCAGCAAGTTGTAGAGGACCTCACGCTAAAGCACATGAGAGAGCCGCAATCAAACAAGAAACACATTTCTCTCATGTACTTTGCCCAAGGTTAAAAGTAGCTTTAATTAGCTCTAAACTATAGCAAATCATTAACAATCAACATTCATCCTTCAATCAGCAACATTTTAACATGTATCTAGCCTGTTCTTTCTACGTCACGGTACAGTGAACAAGTGGTACTCACTGACCGCGAGGGACGGCAATAATAATCGATTTACACCTGCAGGGTTACCCGAATAACCCGTCACGTACGCCCGTACTCGAAGTTGCCTACAGCAACCATCACGGACGTCGTACGCAACCACCTTTCACCCGTCATCCAAATGTTGAACCGGTCCAATCGTCCCGAGCAAGAGGTCTCTGCACGCGCATCCACAGTGTCGTCAGTCAATTTACACCTCGAGCTCTCAACCTACCCTCTGAACGACCAGCTATGCCTCAACAACCAGATACCCAAGTTACATCGGTTTCCCGGTTCCCATATAGCCGGTAGGTCTTCGGTACTGTTCTAGCTTGTTCAACAGGCCCGCACACGGCTCGGTCCTCAATCGACGCAAGCGGAGCTATAGCACCCAGGCCCCAAAGTCCTGTTGCTCTTACTCTCCGCTCGGTCTCATTTTTCTTGCCATGTGTTTCATTTACTATCTCTACCCGAGTCGAGTGCCTCTAGCCTATCCTCACGAGTAGTTCCAACTACTCAACTTGCACCGAATCCTACACTACCTTAGCATTGCAGTAGCTACACGGGGTTTTCAATCCTAATCCCAACCCATGGTTTTCTTGGCTATGCATTTGGGTTTCAAACAAGACTCTAACGCAAGAAGTAAGTGGTGCTCAAGGAAGTGCTCAAAACAATAAAAATTTGTAAAGAGGTTAATGCAAACCAGAGCTTGCCTATTTTGCAGGGTAGTAGTATATAATAGAAGTTAGTGATCTTCAATCCCTTGATCTTTCTGAACTTGCTCAAATGATCCACACGTCAAGGGATGGTTCCGTCGAAGTCCTTCGTCGTGAACCCTATCGACATGTTTATGCATAATCTTTTATAATGCAATTTAAAGACTTTAGAGATTAAAACTTCTTAAGAACAGAGGCTGTGTGGAGATCCTAGGATGATGTTGTTGCCTCTGTTTTGCAAAGAACTCAAAGGAACTAAATCTACCATAGATGTTTCATTACATCTCTAGCTAAGTTTATAATAACCTATAAGATGAGCTCTAATGATTTGGACATAACTAAAGATTCTGATCTCCAATGACTTCAAAAATTTTACAGGAAGTCATATACTACACTGGGACTTAGCTTGCCAAATTGCAGCTGAAGTTGAAAGAAATTGTGTCTCCCGCAATTTCCACACCAATCCCTATGTTGTTCTTCACATACAATAGAATGGAGAACAAGGACAGGGAGATATCCAAGGCTCAATTTGAGCTGAAAGTTTACCTGTGAATTCCTGGTCACATGAAAGTGTTCTGGACCAAAAATGAACACTTTTCATTGAGTGTTTTATTCAAAACAATTCCCTAAGCAATTAAGCAAAAAGAAATTAATTCTGAATTAACTCACATGTTCATGCCCAACTTAGTGAGCTACAATTTCAATTATAGTTCATAGAGTCTGCATGAATTTTCCTAGGATTTGTGGAGCTAAGAATTACCCAGAAATTATTTTTCCAACCCTGACACAATTTCTGAAAAGTCTCTGTATTCATTTGAATACAGTATGTTGGAATCTGAATTCTCCCACACAATTCAGCTTCAAATGAGCTGACATTTTTACAGGAGTTCAATAACATCCTAAGTATTATTCTGGCAAAATTTGAGGATTCTTGTATAAACCGAACTCCCTCAAAAATTCTATTACTGATAAGCTTCAAAGAATTTTCCCGAATTAATTATTGCCTTTCATACAAATTGGGTTGCATATTTGGATAGGGTACTTCAATATGAATCTAACCCAATTTGAATCACTAAATTTGGAGGTTCATACACAAATATATGAGCTTTAGATGAATTGGGGAAAATCTAAAAATGAACTCTGTTCTATTTTTCCAATTTTCAGAGACATAAGGAATTAGCACCACATTTGGCAAAGCAAATGAGGTCCAATGCCTCTGAAATATTTACTGGAGGTCAAGTGTTTTTGGAAGAATCTCCTTCCCAAATTAGGGAATTTTCCAATACACAGAACTCCTGGAAAAATTCCTACTAAATTCACCTTATATAAATTAATGAGCCAAATCCATAGATTTTCATAAATATTGGGCTGCATCCCTGGATAGTATTCTTTGAGAGGAATCCAAGAAAATTTGTTTCACAATTTTTGGACATTCCTACACAAAGTTATGGCTATTCAAAGGTTGAACTGAAAACTGGAGAGCTGAACCCGGTCGGTGGCGCATGGAGGAGGGGGAGGGAGAGGCCCTGGTGCCATTTTGCTACTCACTAGCTTCTGCTCACGTTCAATTGAGCTGGCTGCCGACCGACCGGTGATGGCGGCGGTGTGTTTGCTTGGCTCTGCGTGAGGAAGAGGGAGAGCCTCTGTGCTCTGTCCGTGAGCAGAGGGAGAAGCACGGTATAGATGGATGAGATCGCCGAGGGGGTCTGAATCGGTGCTGGAGTCGATAGTGGAAGCGGTCGACCAGCTGCCGGCGTGCTGTCTCAAGCAGCTTCTGTCGATCCCCCGGAAGCAGCAAAACAAAGACCCATTTCCTTTGCAAAGATATTTTGGTACATATGACAAGTGGGTCCCACCTCCCCCTTATCTCTCCAAAATAACCCAAAATTTGCAAATGATGAAATTCAATTGTGTGGAGTTGAAAACTGGACTGCATTTGGATAATTGGGCACAATTCACCCAAATTCAAATAGATCTTTGAATTCATTGCACATTTAGGTCTATTTGGAAAAGTGGATAGCAAATATCTTCAAAAAATCATGAGATTTTGCGTACCCACTAATGTGGACCTAAGGAATTCAAATATGAAATCTGATCTTTGATCTAGATGCTGCAAATGAGATTTTTAACACAACAGTTTGAAAATCATTGTGTTACTTTCATTTGAATTTTTGAGTTGAACAAATTTGCTCCAAAATCTGAATTTAGCTCTCTCACATATATGGGTACTTCCCTACTTGGTTTCAAATCCCTTTTTGTTCCATTTTTCAAATAAACATTTGAACTTGTGTGAAGAGAGCTCTCATGTTTATTATCACATGTGAAAAAGTTTAAACAAGTCCCATTTTTCATACATATGAAACAAACTTTGTGCAAACATAAGTTTCTTTGTATTCATATTTTTGGGACCTTTACAAACCATCCGTGATAGATTTTCCAGGACAGTGCCATGGTAGCGTAACCATGTCATCCCAAAGATTGCATAAATCTTCTGTCCCGTAAGGATTATCAAGGTGGTGGGATATATCTTCCCACCAAAGCATCGTGTTGCTTTTGGAATCATCATATTTGCTGAAATTTGTGGCGGACCGGAATCCGCTCATCCAGGATCGCAGAGGGTGGTGCCACGCGATGCGACACCCGACAGCACATGTCATAAGGATACATTGCATTACATAGAAAACAAACTGAAACTGTACAAAGTAGTACACTGTTCAGTTACAAACTAAGGTATACATTACACAGCAGAAGTTTTAATTTGTACAACTCACGCCCGGCTATCTAGCAAAAGTCGGTTGCCCAGCCCTAGGGCAACCCATACTAGCTGCACTCCTCAGCTCAGCGCGGCGTGTACGGCTCCCACTCAGCCGTTGTCCCCGACGGAGGGTAACCCTCGCCGGTGGACTCGTAACCCGAGTCCGTGGGTGGCTCCTCACCTGAAAAACACTTAAGCAGCAACCATGAGCACGATGGCTCAACAAGACTTAACCGACTCGCCTAGGCATGAAACTCTATATATAGTGTACAATAACCATGGGGTGGTACATTTTCAGCAAAGGGACACGCCTACAAGTTCATCCTTAGTAAATCTTTTAGCCACAAGTTAACAGTTCATGAATAAGAAAAATTTAGTAAGCAATATTTGGCGGCACACATGTAGCAATACAATTATACATATCAGCAGAATTGAATCATAACATTCCATGATTTATCTACATTACGACACAGTGAACAAGCGGTACTCGTCACAGCGAGGGACGGCAAATCGACTCAATATACACCTGCAGGGATACCCAAAGAGCACGTCATGTACGCCTACCAGTGGAGCTGCACAGCATGCTCACTCGATGTCGTACGGAACAACCTTTCACCCAACAGCCCAAACGTCGAACCGGTCGCACCGAAACAAGCAGGAGGTTCCCTACACAGAGCATCCCTCTATACCCGTTAGCAGATTTCCACCTTGCTGCCCTCAGTCTACACCTATAAATCGGTGCGTTATGCCTCGACGCCCGGAGGTATAGGTTACATCGGTTTATTGGGGCCCATATATCCGACATGCCTTCGGTACGTTCAGTACTTGTTCAGCAGGGCCGCACACGGGATCGGTCCTCAATCGACACGGACAGGGCTGCGCACACAAGACATCCTCTTGCTGCGCCCTAGCCCCTGCCTAGTCTCATTTTCATTACTAAAGTGATCTCACATCACACAATCCAATCCCGTGTGTCCCCAACCTAACTCGCGAGTAGATTCCAACTACTCGACTTGTACCGAAGTCCTATGAATCATTAAGCATAGCCTGTCTATTCGAGGTCTTAGACACTACCCTCACTCTTGTAGGAAATTTCTAGTTTTGCAAGTGGGGTCCCATCCATCCTGCACGTAATGCACATTCATTCTTCACACTAGACATGTAAACAAAGCAAAACTTTATAAAAAGGGTTAATGCAAACCGGGGCTTGCCTTGTTGCTGCTGGTCAGTGGTTAAAGCTTCGTCCGGAAGAAGGAAGTCGAGCACTTCCAGAGTCTCCTCGCCTTCAGCGACTACACGTTAAAGAGATACTACATGTCAATTCAAATGCAATGTTTAAACTTGAATAAGTAATTACTATAGCTCTAGCTAGCCCTTTCCTTGGGTTATGAAATTTTTTTGGTGGCTTGGTAAGGTCCTAACCAGAGTATTGACCAAGTTTTATTTGAACCAAGGTTCATTTGAGCCTTGTACAAATAAAAACCTATTCGTTCCATATTAGAGCTTCTAAGGAATTCCAGGGGTTTTCATGGCTCCATCCATTACTTTCTGAAAACTAGAATTTGAGATGGTTCCAATGGAATTGGTTTCATGTCATTTGAAGAATTCTAGAGGAATTTATGCCCTAAACAAGATTTGAGAAAATCTGAAAATTTTTCTGTACATTTTTCTATTTTCTCAGGGCAGTTCAATTAATCACACCATTAAGGGGACTAAATGAACTTGTATGAGTCTGAAAATTTTACTGTGACTCAAGGATTTTCCAATAAACCTCCCAGCCAAATTTCAGAATTTTTCATAAAGTAATCCTCCAGATAAAATTCATAATAGTTTGAACTTTAGGGATTTAATTCTGGAAAACTGTTAAGTTTCATGAACTGAAATTTGTATTGCTGGAAAGTATTCAAAATTCTGAGTTCAGCAAAATTTGGTTCACTGAATTTTGGAGCTTCCTAGCCCAAGTTATATGCAAATGAAGTTTGAACCAAATCTGAAAATTCAAATAAAGTTTAAACTGTCAGGTGGGGTCCCTGGCTACGTGTCAGCACCTCAGCCATCGGGATCCTTTTGCCCGTTGGCTGTCTGGTCCTTTTAAGGCTCAAGGCCAGATAACCTTACAAGTGGGCCCGGGGCCTGACAGGTGGCCCTGGTATGGGCAGCACCCCTACTATGGCTAGAATGCCCATTGCTAGTAGTAGCGTACATGATGAAGCCGTAGGGCGTGTCGCCTTGTCACATCACCCTCCTTAAGTGCTGCCTGACGAAGGCGTTAGGAATACGTCTTGTCCCGCGGTGTTGCACTATTGCTGTCGTCAGAGCGCTGCATGACTGGTCTCTGCTGCAATGCACGCCTGTACCGGGATACACTGGATTGCCTGCCTGGGGAACACGTGAGCCTTAAATGTGTAGTAAGGCCGCCCACGCTCTTCTTTACTCCTGAAGCCAACAGCTATCACTTGGTGGCGTTGGCACGTGTCGCATTCGGAGCTGGCTTCAGCGGAGTGATGGAGTCTTGGGCACCGTACACGTGGCAGCTCCGGAGCCCACCCTGGCGGGGAGGGGTGGTCCGGAGCCCGTAGGCACGTGTTTGCGCCGGAGCCCTTCTTTGCTTGGAGTGAGGTACGGGAGCTCTAGGCACGTAGCAGCACTGAGACCCCGCCTAGCGGAAGTTCGGGTCCGGCACCGCAGGACAAGTGGTAGTCCCGGAGCCACCTCTTACCAGTAGCCGGTCTCTTGGTCATGGGGCATGTGGCAGCTCCGGAGCTCTCCCTAGCAGAAGGTTGAGCCCGAAGCCATAGGACACGTGCCAGACCTTGAGCCCTTCTTAGCTGGCAGTTGGGCCCACCATGCAGGCTAGTCCCTATCCTTCTGGACACATGCTGACGTGTGTCTCCTTTATCCTAGTACGCGGGGGTACCCGGTATTCAGGGTACCGACAGTGGGCCCCGGGCCCATCTGGACTGTGACGCCCCTGTTCCGAGAAAACCTCAGAACCGAGCTGATGCATATGTGTGCCCAGGATGTTCATCACACATACACATGTATTCCACAAACTGAATTCAGAATATATATAACCACGAATGAATAGAGTTTTATTACATTGCCTCATCAATTTCTAACTCATTCTAACAGCGGAAGTCTTTAATCTAGCAGCGGAAGTCTTCTAACTATTGCGGAAGCAAACTAAACACGGCAGCGGCTCCATCTCCTACTCCATCCCCACAGGCAAGTTGACGGTAGATCACACGCCTAGTACTCCACATGCTCTTCGAAGTACTCCTCTCCTGTTGCTGATGATGAAGTAATAATGCAAGTTTGAGTACATGACGTACTCAACAAGTGCGGGAAAATATGATATGTAGCTTCCAACAAGGTAGGTATAAAAAGGCTCATTGCAGAAAGCAAGGTTTATTTCACAAAACTTGATAAAAACAGCAACTAGCTTTAAATGAATGTAATCCCAACATTTATTCAATTCAAACATCAACATACCTTCATCATATTCCACCTCTTTTCATGTCTCATCAGACATTCATCCTTCTCAACTTTTTCTTATACTCATGAATACCATCTCGTATTCATTACCATCTCATCTCATATTCAAGTCCATCTCATAACCGAGACCAAAGCTCATTATAACGACCAAACAGCCAAATTCTCATTACCATGACTCAATAGTCCCGAAACCAAATCCAAAGACCAAACCAATATCCAAACCAAATACCATCCCAATAACCATCCATCTAATCATGTGAGTTGGTCAGGCGCTTGTGACCGTAAGCTCGGCTATCATGGTAGTTTTATACCCTGCAGAGTTTGCACCACTTTACCCACAAGTTTGTGATTTCGTCACCCGTCGGCGACTGCAGAACCTGCAGTATACCAGTACACAACCGTCGGTGTATGGCCAAGAGAACACAAAATAGCCTTTACAAAGGGGCTACTAGATGTATGGACTCACTAAGGTTTCACCAGCAGGCTCGAATCACCATTCTCCCACCTACGGGCCACCTCTTGTGCTATGCAGTTCCCAGGGCAGTCCTCTCTCGACTCCCATTCCCCGCGCCTTCTACGGTCCATAACAATCTAGTAACTTACCTAATTAGTCAGCTAAGCCACACCCATATTTGGCCTTGTGGTGGCACTGTTATCCTGGCATGGCTGGCATGAACCGGTCCTTAGATCTACGGCAAGTAGACCACCATCTCATTCTACCACATCCTCAAACCAAGCTTGCCTAGATCTCCCCCGATTCATGTTCATTAACATCAAGTTCTCATTATCATTACTCATACGAGTGCAGTTATCTAGACACATTCTATCGCTTCCCATATCCCGTAGATTAGCGAAACAAAAAGCAAAAACGACCATACCCGACTCATCAACTTTCCCTAGCGACAAGGATGGTTAACAAAACCAGTAAACTCCTAATAAAGGGTTTCCCATCAAGTTTGACTCAAGCATACACAGTTTTCGCAAACCAAACATTTTTAAAACATGGGATCAATATGGTCAAGGGGCACTTGCGTTGTTCCTGTGGCTTCTGTTGCTCACGGATCTCGAAGTTTTGTTGTTGTAGTTTGTCGTAGATAGCTCCCTGAGCTTGTCCTTCTACTCACGATCACGCATATACAAAATTTACAGAGATCAATCATCATGCACAAACTTTACTCAAGATGCAATGGTGCATATGCATGCTAATCTTATGGTGCTATTTTAGTAGATCAGTTTGTACGTGTTTTTGCATGTTTTAATGGCTTTGCATGGGTTTTACGATGAACAAGGGTGTAGGAATCAAATGTGGACGTGGTGATGATCTCGACTCAAGTTCTAGATCAAACCGATCAACACGTGATATGTCCACGAAAAAGCTGATGTTCGACGGGATCGAAGAAACAGATGCGAAGAAAACCATGATGAGGTCGTAAGGTGGTAACGAAAACCTACCTCACTTCTCCTTGGTCTTGGGGTCTTCCTACTAGAAAGACAGATCATCAGGGCTCTCTTCCTGCGACGGCGAGCTCGTCGGCGATCTCCGGCGACAGAACTCCGGCGAAGGGAATTAACTCAACGAGTTGGGGGCTAGGGCCTCTAAGTCATCGACTTGGGAATAGATGGTACAACCAAGGGGTGTTTCGGGTTCTATTTATAAGAGGAAAACGAAGAGTCCTACTCTGATTGGATTTCAAATAAGAGTCCTATTCAAATTGTTTTTGAATCTTAACAACTTATCTTCAATTGATTTGGTGCAGTAGCAATGTGGAATTCGTGTCGGTTTCCTCAGTACCGGGTATTCCTGCACGTACAGGAGAAAAACCACTTCAGATCTCGTCACCTCCATGGTGATGAGCTCCGGAGGCTCCACGTGTCCAGCAGGGGTCGGGTCTCCCTTTTCCGCAGAGGCGGGCTCCTGTTCTGCCGCGTGTCAGGCGGACGAGACCTCCCTCTTCCTCAGAGGCGAGCTCCGCATGCACCATGCATCCTGGCGGGTCGGGACCTCCCTCTCCCTCATAGGCGAGTTCCACGTATGCCACGTGTCAGCGCCAGACCTCTCCTCTCTTCGGAGGTGAGCTCCAAGAGTGCCATGTGTCAGTTCCAGACCTCCCCTCTCATCGGAGGTGGCTCCGAGAATGCCACGTGTCAAGCAGCGCCAGATTTTACTTTCTCCTCAGAGACGAGCTTCGAGGTCGACACGTGTCCAACAGTGTCGGACCTCCCGGAGGTGAGCTCCGGAGGTGACACGTGTCCAGTAGGACCGGACCTCTCGGAGGTTAGCTCTGAGAGCGACACGTGTCCCGTGGTGTCGGACCTCTCGGAAGGGAGTTCCGAGAGCGACACGTGTCCAGCGGGTTGGGCCTTTCTTCCCTGCAGCGACTAGCTCCGGTGGCGACACGTGTCCTGCGGGGCTGGACTTCGCTTCTCCGCAGAGACAAGCCCCGGAGGCGACAGGCGTCCAGCGGGTCGGACCTCGCCCCTTCCACAGAGGCTAGCTCCGAGCCTGCCACGTGTCTGGCGGTGCCGGACCTCTCCCAACTACGCAGGGATGAGCTCCAAACATTCCACATGGCCAGCAGGCCGTGGGAAGTGTCTACAGCACTCCTCGGCGAACTGGAACTGGCTCTTTTTAGCTATCTTTTTTATTCCTTCTCTGTTTCTACTTATTTTAAATGTTTATCTATATGAAATATGAATGCATGCATGAATTATGAAATTGAGGGTGTTACATGGACAGAGACGAAGGCTCTGCAGTTGGGGCCCCCATCAGGTTCCCCGCGTGACAATCTTTTGAACTTGTCTCAGTCGACCGAGATGGTGGCACACCTCTGTTGTCATGGACAGATGTCTCTTCATGGTTAGAGGGTCGTGGGGGCGCACGTTCCTTCCCACCAGTGGCACTATAGCGACAGTTTCCATCATGACTCTTGCTCTTCCACCTGTCAGACTTCTCGGGAAACTGTCTTTACCCGCTGTCATCGCGGCATATTCAAGCCACGCCACCTGCCGAGTTGCCCTAGGCCTCTCTGCCTTTGGCCGGACAGCCAATGCGCAGCGTAATTGTCGGGCGCACCGTGCCCGACAATTTCTGAAGAGTCGGGGGTGAATAAAGGGATCCTCTGCAGCTGGGAAGGGTCTTCTCCTTCATTTGCTCCCTTGCACTTATCTTTCCTTCCTTTAGCTTCAAGCACCTCATCTCGTCACATTCTTTCTTCCTTGCTCCTATGGCGGCGAACCTCCGAGTCCCCCGTCTTCGGAGCGACAGAGATGTAGAGCGAGTGAGGCTGCTGATTGGCTAGCAGATGCCACAGTACCACGGGAGGATCCGCTGTGGTCCGTCCCGCTCGTGGATCTCTAGCCCGGCGAGGTCGTTGTCTTCACCGGGTATATGCTGGCGGGACTTGCCTTCCCCGCCTCATCGTTCTTCTTGACGATGCTGGAGTTCTACAGGCTTCAGCTGCAGCACCTAACGCCGCACTCCCTCATGCTGGTGTCAGTCTTCGTCCACCTCTGCGAGACGTTCATACGGGTACGGCCATCGGTGCGGCTGTTCCGGTCTTTTTTCATGCTGCGGTTGTCGGGGAGGAGCTCAAGCTTCCTAGGAGCCTACTACTTCCAGCACCGAACCAGGTCAGTGGCAACGTACATCTCCCCTTTCTCCCCCAATATGTGGGAGCACTGGAGGGATGACTGGGTGGTGGTGAAGACCGATGTCCATGACTGCTTGGAGATGCCATCCACCGGCCCCTCGAGCAAGCGGACCATCTGGGAGAAGATGCCCGTCCTCCAGAGCACCTACGCCCCCGTGCTGACGGGGATCAAGCTTCTGGCGGACAAGGGGCTGACCTCACTGATGGTGTTGGCTGACTTCTTGAGTCGGTGCATTTCTCCTCTTCAACTTTGTTGCCACGCGGCGTGGATGTACATCGGCGAGAACGGCTCCACCCGTATGGAGCGCATCCCCGGGACCACCCTGAAGACATATCTTCTCGACTCCATGCTGGCGAAGCTGTGCATCGACGTCAGAACTGAAGGTGTCTCCGATGACCTTGTTACTACGCCAGCGGCATGCTTGCCAATCTTCATGGATCAGGAGGCAAGGTCGAAGCTCCTGAAGGTGATGCCGACGCTGGACGACATCGACGTCGCTGTCCGGCAGGTCGGTGATGCTTCTCGAGGCGTGGTGATACCTGGGTCAACAGGGTCTGGCGATGGAAGGTCTGCATCCACCGCTCCAGGCCCTGCTGCTTCAAGCCCCACTACGCTGAGCTCCGCCACCCCGAGCTCCGCTGCTCCGAGCCAAGACAAGGGAAAAGGGAAGGCGCCAGTGGCCCTCAAGCCCAGTTCCCCTGGGAAGAAGCGGAGGTTGATGCATGGAGACGGGAGCTTTCATTCGGTGCCCACCCCCGTGTCACTTGCGGTGTCTCCAAGCGCGCCCGAAGCCCAGCTAGAGGATGTCACTGAAGGCGGTGCGACAGGTTCTGCACTGGACCTGTAGAGGGAACCCACAGCTCCGCCGCCTCCATTGTCGACGAAGAGGCCGACCGTGGCCGGGGGGTCTGGCAGCTCCGGAGGTCCAAACAAGTGCTTCCGAGCCACTTCATGGAGTTTCGCCGGCCCTAGGTAGACCATCTGAGGCCAGCTCCTATTGTTTTTTGCTATGATTCAATGTTGCCTTCTTACAAGTTTTGTTATGTAGGGCTCCGCCCTCAGGTGATTCCGAGAGCGCCCCTGCACCTGGGGGCTCCGGCGGTCCGCTGCCTGCTTCTTGGACCGTGCCGGTCCAGGGAGCCGACTCCCCAGCGTCGATGGTTTCTACACCGGCCACAGCTCCAGGGTGTGTCACCAGGACTGCTCCGACTGTGCAGGACCCCAGTTGGGTGGTTCCGCTGGTGCAAGCCTTGGAGCCTGTGATAGGGCCAGCTAGAGCTTGCGGGACTCCACCACCAGGTGACGACGGGTCCCCTTCATCTGGCGATGAGGGCGCACCAGAAGCCACACCGCCTACCCCAAGTGGCTGCACTTCCCCGCCGGACGCCCACGTGTCTCCTCCCGAGGTCCGCGCCGAGACCTCTATGGGTCCCTGTGTCCCAATGCCTACTAGGACGATCGTCGAAGTGCCTACTCCGACGGTCTCCTCCTGAGGTCCGCACCGACAAGAAGGCCGACTCCCGCCTTGCGGCTTGTGAAGAGCTCCGGCTAAAGCTTGCTAGCTGTGAGATCGCAATCACAGAGTCTGAGCACGGTCTGGCAGAAAAGGAGGAAGAGTCTTCCTCGGTCCTGCAACGGGAGCAGGCCGAGCTGAAGTCTCGCACTGAAGACTTGGATCGCCAGGAAGCCGCCCTGAACAAGGAGAGGGAGCGGCATATGGAGTGTCAGGACCTCCTGGCTGCAGAGCTGGAAGCCTCGCTTTGAGAGGGCCACTTGCAGCGCTGTGCCCACGAGCTCGATGACCGGGAGGAGGCGTTGGCTGCCAGGGAGAAAAGACTCTCTGATAACAACGCAGCAGCTCTAGCAGCAACGCAGCAGGAACTACAGGAGCTCCGGACTTCGTACACGGCGAAGGCCCAGAGAGTCTTGGACTTCTTGGGCCGTGCCGAGTATGTGCTGGTACCCTTCCGCTTCTGTCCGGTGTGTGTCGGTGATCCTTCAAAAGAGATGATCCAGGTGCTCCCTGCGCTTGACTCCGTAGGTGCAAAGATGGCGGCGCTAGAAGATGTCGTCGTCAACCAGCTGGAAACGGAGGGAAGGACCCTGGCCAAGGAGATGGTAACACACGTGTTATCCTGCTTCTGAAGATGGGACTCCAGCATCTCCTTGGAGCCAGTTGTCCAGGGCCCTGTTGCTGCAAGGGGGGCGGCAGCCCGGTCCGAGGTA
This sequence comes from Neostapfia colusana, assembly GCA_030760725.1. Taxonomy (NCBI): domain Eukaryota; kingdom Viridiplantae; phylum Streptophyta; class Magnoliopsida; order Poales; family Poaceae; genus Neostapfia; species Neostapfia colusana. The sequence continues at coordinate 30,508,005 of JASWHV010000009.1, read as the reverse complement.
GAAGACGTAGGAGCTCTCGTGGCAGACCGGTTCAACCGTGTTGCTGGTGAGTCTTAGGCGTCCCCCGGCCTTTGTATATTTTTTCTTTTGTCTTGTACATTTTTCTTGATAAATGAAACCCTCTTATTGGGAGCTTCTGAATCTTCAGCCGCCCGAGGCTCGTACACTTGTTTGCTTGTCATAGTTGTTCCCTTAGGCCCACGGCGGCGCGAGGTCTTCCAGTCCACCGTAAGGATCCTGTCGCCGTAGAGACCGTAGGATCTCCTCGTTGCCTGTTGTAGACGTCTGCACGCATCCTTCTTGTCCGATGTAGGAGTCCGGCTGTCTTGCTCGCCTTGACCACTCGTGATGGACCCTTGGTAGGTGTGCCCAAATGTTTGGGGACACCTACCGAATTGGCGCAAGACCCTAGCTTCGGGCCCCGTAGGAGGCACCGGCCTTGCAAGTTCGAGGGTGTCCCCCTGGGTGAGCTGCTGCTCCGGACTTGTCTGCACCAACCGGAGCTCTGTGGACTGCTCAATCAGTAGAGGAAGGAGGTAACCGTGCCGAGTAGTTGTATTTTCTCTGCCTGCTGGAAACATTATGGCTTACGGTCCTTGACTAAGCTACGGGACCTGGACAATTCGGTGTAGTAGTATCCGGACCATGGTTACCAGCTTGCCAAGGGTGGTGTGCCGTCCGGGCCCCTAGACTTTGGTTGCTGCACTGAAGAGGCAGAGTGTGCACGCTTATGGTACAGGACCAGGCTAAGCAGGCTACGCACCCTGGACCTCCCACTGGCATGGCATTCCGAAGGGAGGGGCAACCTTATGGTGACATGTGAACTGAGCAGGAAGGTGCTCCCGCCTTGTAGCGAGACAACATAATTTCAGCCAAGAGCGAATCATAGAAAAACAACTATGTACACGTTGAAAGGCATGCAGGAACATACACAAGTTTCAGAGGAAAATTGCATGAATATAGATGTACACAGGTTAGGACAAGAGTTTTCTTTATCATGGTACTACATAGGAGGAGTCAGGCTGTACAGGAGCTCAACGACCCGCTCCGGGTGATAGGGGTAGCCGGACCCCCCCCCCCCCCCCCCCGGAGTTTAGTTGATCCAAGCGCTGGTCCTAGACACTATGGTACCCTTTACAGAAAAAGACTTCCCTACCCTATGCTATGGGTAAAACTTATGGAGGTGTTCCATGTTCCAAGGATTTGGGATTGGTTCGCCATCCTCCATCACCAGGCGGACGCACCCTGGGCGGCATACTTGTGTCACCCGGAAGGGTCCTTCCCAACTTGGGGAAAGCTTATTGGAAAACTCCCGGGAAAATATTCGTCAAAGCACCAGATCGCCCACCCGCAGCTCTCGGCTCCATAAGAACCGCTGATGGTAGTGCCGGAACGCCCGGCGGTACCGTGCACTTCGGATTGCTGCTTTCCATCTTTGCTCGTCGACGAGCTCTACATCTTCACGCTTGATCTAGTCTTGCGTGGCTTCGTCGTATGCCTTAACACGAGGGGAGCCCATGGTGACTTCCAGAGGGAGGACGGCCTCAGCTCCGTCAACTAAGAAGAAGGGAGTCTCCCTTGTTTCTCGGCTGGGTGATGTCCGGCTAGCCCATTCACACAGAAGCTCATCAATCCACTTGGCTGAAAGTGCATCTAGGCTAATTCCCTATGGGTTTTGATGATTAATGACAACACTTAAGGGATAAATGAGGATTGCAAGTGTGAGTATAGGTGATTAAGAAATCTACGAAGATGGATACACTCAAAAAGGAAAAGAGGAGAAAAAGGCAAATGCACAAGAAGAATAGAATTTAGGGTTTTTAATTCTTTTGTGTTGAGTTTAGCCTTGGAGTATGAGTGTGATCATAGAGTAAAGTACTGAGAATCATCTAAGAGCTCATAGTCCGAGTTTAGGTTGAGTGGAGTGAGGAATTGGGATAGCCCTGGGAATAGGGCCGGACCAGTCCGGTACATCGGACTGATCCGATGTAGAACGGAACAAGAGGTTCTGTGTGAGTTCGGACTTGTCAGGGGTGGAAGGTCGGACTAGTCCGAAGAATCAGACTAATCCGATATAGAACGGAACAAGAGTTTCCGTGTGAGTTCGGACCTATCCGTCTGGGGACGGACTAGTCCGTGGGAAAAGAGTCTGAGCTCTTCAGGAGCTAAGTCCTGAAGGACCGGACTAGTCCTCTCTTTGCTACACAGAGACTTAGGTTGCCAAATTGCAGCTAAAGTGGAAGGAAATTGGGTCTCCCGTAATTTCTCCACTAATCCCTATGTTTTTCTCATATGCATAAGATTGGAGAACAAGGACAGGAAGATCCAAGGCTCAACTTGAGCTGAAAGTTTACATGTGAATTCCTGGTCACATGAAAGTGTTCTGGACCAAAAATGAACACTTTTCATTTAGTGTTTTATTCAAAACAATTCCCTAAGCAATTAAGCAAAAATAAATTAATTCTGAATTAACTCACATGTTCATGCCCAACTATAGTTCATAGAGTCTGCATGAATTTTCCTAGGATTTTTGGAGCTAAGATTTGCCCAGAAATAGTTTTTTTCCAACTCTATGATAATTTCTGAAAAGTCTCTGTATTCATTTGAATACAGTACATTAAAATCTGAATTATCCCACACAATTCAACTCTAAATGAGCTGAAATTTTTACATGAGTTCAATAACGTCCTAAGGATTATCCTGGAGAAATTTGAGGATTTTTGGATAAACCAAACTCCCTCTAAAATTCTTTTACTGATTTGTTTCAAAGAATTTTCCAAAATTAATTATTGACTTTCATACAAATTGGGTTGCATATTTGGATAGAGTACTTCAATATGAAGCTAACACAATTTGGATCACTAAATTTAGAGGTTCCTACACAAATATAAGATCTTTACAAGAATTGGGTAAAATCTGAAAATGAACTTTGTTCTATTTTTCCAATTTTCAGAGACATAAGGAATTAACACCACATTTGTCCAAGAAAATGAGGTCCAATGCCTCTGAAATATTTACTGGAGTTCAAGTATTTTTGGAAGAATGTCCTTCCGAAATTTGGGAAGTTTCCAATACACATAACTCCAGGAAAAATTCCTACAAGGTTTTCCTTATATGAATTAATGAGCCAAATCCAGGGATTTCCATAAATATTGGGCTATACACCTAGATAGTACTCTGTGAGAGGAACCCAACAAAATTTGTTTCACAACTTTTGTACATTCTTACATAAAGTTATGGCTCTCCAAAGTTTGAACTGAAATGGGAAATTCTGGAAATGTTTAAAAGCTGACTATGGGTCCGGGCTACGTGCCACTCACTGAAACAAAGATACACAGGGCCACACATTTCCAAACGTGCAGTCGCACCGGATCCGACAGCCATAGAAGATCAGGTTTTTAAACTTTCTCTCGCTGACGGCTGGGCCCGCCGAACCCTTCTTCAACCTCGGGTCAGTTCCCGCGCCCGCGTGCCCGCGCCACCCCCCCTCGCCGGAGATCGCCGGGAACCGGTCTCCCGACCTTTGCCCGAGCCCCTGCTCGCCGCCAGGGCCTAACCCGCCACGCTGAGTGTAAAAGCCCAAGAAAAGGGACTTGCAAAAACTTTTCTTCACCTCACAACACCACAGTTTTATTGTGGACACCATAGGAAATGTTGTGAAGAGCAAGTAACCTCCATCAAAAGAATGATTAGAGGGGAAAGCCTTCACTTTCACAATGTAGGGTTTCTACACATGAACATGAGAGGTTGAGCTCACCCCTAGAATTTAAAAAAGTCTTGGGAAGGTTCAGTCCAAAGCTCATGCAAATTCAACACTTTTTGAGGCAATTTTGGGTTATTTCAAAAAGAGGGCAATTTGAATGTAAATTCAAATTGCAGCAACTTTCATCACCCAAATCCAAAAGTTAGCTCCATATCTATACTCAGCACATTTTTCTGAGTAAACCCACCAATTTTCAACCCCATTGGAGCTCATCTTGTCAAGAGCTAAATTTGCAAGAATTCAAAACTGAATTTGAATTTCAGTTTAAATATGAAGCAAATTTAACCAAACAAAGTTTGAATTTGAGATTTCAAATTCAAACAAAGACTTGGGAGCTAAGTCTCACATTAAATTGTGAGTAGCTGGTGGGATAATTAACAAAAACAGAAAAGAAATATTAGGGGAAAAGGAGAAAAGGGGGAGGCCCACAGGTCAGTGGCACACAGGAGGGGCAGTCGGTTGCTGCAGCCGACCCCGACTTCGTGCGCAAGCCAGGGAACGGCGGCGAGCCACCGAGGCAGCGATCGGCCACCTCACGGTGCCAAACCGCGGCTTAAAGGCCAGCGCACAGCCCACGCTGCCTTCCTCCTGCTTTCCAAACGAGAACCCCCCCCCCTACCGAGCTCTTTCCTCGTTTCCGCGCGAGCACAGAAACGCCGCCCTCTCTGATCGCCGGCGTCCGGCCAGCACAGGCGCGCTCGTGCCCGATGAGCCACACAAGAAAGGACCGCCTTAAGGTGCTGATTCTTCTAGTCCCTACCGTTCTTCATTTCATGGGCTGTCGAGGGAGTATTTCGCCGGGAAAGCTTCGGGTGTCTTGAGACCGAGCTCCCACAAAATCCCAAAATTCATGGGGGTTAGCTCATCACCGGGCAAACCTAGTCATGCACACGCTCTATACACGGCCACGACCACCTAGGATCGAAAACCAGTAAAAACCGTGGGCTAGGTTGACGGTTCTTTGATGTTTTCTGAAGCACAGCCGATATCCGGCCTAGGTCGCCGGTGAGGTCGTAGTTACCGCCATTTTCACGGGGATCGGTGTCCATGTCCGTGACCAGCAGGTGTCAGCGGAGCTCCCCGAGCAAACCGCATCGAAAAAGGTGCGTGGGATGCCGAGTTGGACGTCGCCGGTGAGCTCCCGGCCGCTGTTGCCGTCGGGAGCACTGTTCCGGTGGTTGTCAAGTTCTGGGGAGGGCACCACCGTGTTCCTCAGGCCGAGATAGGCACTGGCGGCGAGATTCAGCAAGCTCCGAGGACTGGAACCCGTCCCCGGCGAGAGCTCCGGCGAGCTTGGCGGCGGGGTCGCGCGGGTGGCCGGAGGAGGACGAAGGGGTAGGCCCCACGCGTCAGCGGCTGGAAATAAAAGGGTGGGATTCTCTGTGATCCGGGATCCAGTGCGGCCGCGCGGGAAGGAGTCTGTGGCCCCGTGTTGCTCGGATCCAGCGGTCGACACGTGTACATGGACCCACCCGCAGGATTTAAACATTTCTGGAATTTCCAGTTTTAGTGCAAACTTTAGAACCTCATAACTTTTGCTAGGAAGCTCCAAATTTAGTGATTCAAATTGGGTTGGATTCATCTTGCCTAGCTCTGTCCAGATATACAACCCAATTTGTATGAAACCCTTTAATTAATTCTGGAAAATTCTTTAAAGCTTTTCAGCAAAAGAATTTTAGAGGGAGTTTGGTTCATCCAAAAATCCCCAAATTTTGCCAGGATGTTGTTTAGGACATTAGTAAACCCCTGCAAAAGTTTCAGACCATTTGGAGTTGATTTGGTCAGAGCAATTCAAATTGGAAGGTGCTGTGTTCATTTGAATACAGAAACATTTTCAGAGAATTTCCAAAACTTGGAAATTCAATTCTGGGCAAACCTTGACTCCAAAAATGCTAGGAAAATTCATGCAAACTCTAGGAGCTATAATTGAAATTATAGTTCACTAAGTTTGGTATGAACAGGGGTATTACCTCAGGATAAATTCTTCTTTGCTGATTTGCCAAGAGAATTATTCTGAGCAAACCACTCCATGAAAAGTGCTAATGCTTGGTCCAGAGAGTTGTCTTGTGACAAGGAACTCACACAAAAATTCTCAGCTTCATTGGAGCTCTAGATCACCCCTGTCCTGTTTAACCAATTAAGGGATTAATATGGAAAAGGGGGGAAAAACCACTTAGCATTTAGCCATGTGATTAAGTCCAAACCAAACCACCAACACCAGTCCATATTTAAATTCTTAAACAAAGTTCCAGGTGTTAGAGGCTGGTTATTAGAACCAATAGTAGAAGTTTTACTCTAAAACTCACATTTGCATCTAAATTAACATATAGTATTTCATTAACGTGTAGCCGTTGAAGAACAGACTCCGGAAGTGCTGGACTTCCTCCTTCCGGACGAAGAACTAACTCCTGACCAGCAGCAACAAGGCAAGCCCCGGTTTGCATTAACCCTTTTATAATTCTTCCTTTGTATACATGTGTCATATGAAGTATGTATGTGCATTAGGTATAGGATGAATGAAACCCCACTTGCATAACCAAAGGTTCCTAAAAGAGTGAGGGTAGTGTCAAGGACCTCGAGTAGACAGGCTATGCTTAATGAGTCATAGGACTTCGGTACAAGTCGAGTAGTTGGAATCTACTCGCGAGATAGGCTTGGGACACACGGGTTCGGTTGAGTGATGTGAGATCACTTTAGTAATGAAAATGAGACTAGGCAGGGGCTAGGGCGCAGCAAGAGAGAGTCTTGTGTGCGCAGCCCTGTCCGTGTCGATTGAGGACCGATCCGTGTGCGGCCCTGCTGAACAAGTGTTGAACGTACCGAAGGCATATAGGATATATGGGCCCCGATAAACCGATGTAGCCTAAACCTCCGGGCGTCGAGGCATAGCACACCGATTTATAGGTGTAGGTTGAGGGCAGCAAGGTGGAAATCTGCCAACGGGCATAGAGAGATGCTCCGTGTGGGGAACCTCCTGCTCGTTTCGGTGCGACCGGTTCGACGTTTGGGCTGTTGGGTGAAAGGTTGTCCCGTACGACATCGAGTGAGCGTGCTGTGCAGCTCCACGGGTGGGCGTACGTGACGTGCTCTTTGGGTTTTCCCTGCAGGTGTATATCGAGTCGATTCGCCGTCCCTCGCGGTGACGAGTACCGCTTGTTCACTGCGTCGTAACGTAGATTAATGGATGAAACATGTTGATTCAATATTGCTGGTTGATTTAATTGTATTGCTACATGTGTGCCACCAAATACTGCTTACTAAAGTTCAGATTTCATGAACTGTTAACTTGTTGCTAAAAGATGAACTAAGGATGAACTTGTAGGCGTGTCCTTTTGCTGAAATGTTACTATCCTATGTCCATTGTACCCCTCATGTAGAGTTTCATGCTTAGGTGAGTCGGTTAAGCCTTGCTGAGCCTTTGTGCTCACGGTTGCTGCTTAAGTGTTTTTTAGGTGAGGAGCCACCCACAGACTCGGAGTACGAGTCCACCGGCGAGGGTTACCCTCCGTCGGGGACCACGGCTGAGTGGGAGCCGTACACGCCGCGCTGAGCTGAGGAGTGCAGCTAGTGTGGGTTGTCCTAGGGCTGGACAACCACTTTTGCTAGATAGGCGGGCGTGAGTTGTATAGTGTAGACTTCCGCTGTGTAATATAACAATAGTTGTAACTGAAGTTTGTACTTGTTTGTACAGTTTCAGATGTTTTTCCCATGTAATATATATTATGTTCTTATGACGTGTGCTGTCGGGTGTCGCATCGCGCGGCACCACCCTCTGTGATCCTGGATGAGCGGATTCCGGTCCGCCACAGCCTGGTATCAGAGCTGCAGTGGGGATAGCACAGTACTAAAGGACTGCATTATGGGAAAAACTTAGGTATACGGTGAGGATTCGGTAGTTGCCCAAGTAAGGACTATATTAGCATAGTTACTTAAAGTGGCAAAGACTAACTTATGTGTTATAATTCTGAATTTCAATTATGTAACGATGCACCTACGCTCTGGTAAGTATGGTAAGGAACGCCACCGAAAGCGGTTCAATTTCGGTTAGCTCTCCCTGACGAGGAACGTGGTTCAGGGATTGATCTCACACTGAGAATGATGATGAGGTTTCCCCGAGCTGGCAAGGCCTCTACGGTGGCTAGCGACGGTGCGGCGGCTCGGTACACCATCGGCGACATCGGCCGGCCGTCCTAGCGTGCCAACAGCTTGATAAAACGGTGCTACAGCACCAGTGAACTATGAGGGAGCTCGACCTAGCCTCAAAACTGCTCAGGAACGATGGCAAATAGGGTTTCACCGTGTGCCCACAGTCCCCCGACTCGGTTGCCGTTAGAAAACCGCGAAATACCCGAACTATGTGCAGTTTCAAGGTAGAAATGTGAAGTGCAAACGATCGCCAACTACTTTGGGTCCCTTGTGCAAGATTTGACGACCTAAGAATGAGAATTGAGGTGGAATTTGGAATTATCGTGCCGGAAGGTCGGTTTGAGCATGCCGGAGAAAAATTTCCAAATTCTCTCTCGGTGGTTCATGGCATGGCCTGAGCTCGGGAGAAGAGTAGCACGGTGCCTTGGCGCATCCAAGGGCGCCGGTACTTGGCCGTGACAAGCACCAGGTTGGGCTGTCCACAGAAGCTTCCTCATCGGCTCTTGTTCGTCCTCCACGCGGTCGCGGTGTTCCCGGTGTAGGAGAGCCGAACACCGGTCGGTGGCGCATCGAGGAGGGAGAGGGAGATGCGTCAGTGCTATTTTGACACTCACTAGCCTCTGTTCTTGTTCACTAGAGCTGGCTGCCGATCCAATGAAGGTGGCGGCGGTGGCTCTGTTCAGGGACGCGAGAGAGGACGAGAGAGGGTCGGGCAGCTCATTTTGCCGAGCGCTGGGTCAGCTGGGGTGATCTTTATCCTTGCTGTGGAGTCGGTTAAACGTGCACTCGGTCGGAACCCTCGAGCCCACGAGCGCTGGCATTGGCCACCCCTCGCTGTCGAGCACCCGTAGAGGCAAAAAAGAGACCGGTTGCTTCTGTGAAGATAGTGCATATGACAAGTGAACCCCACCTTCCCCCTTATCCCCTCTCAACAGCTCTCACAGTTGGCAATCAACTCCATTCAATTGTGGGAAGTTTGAATCTGAACAGAATTTGAAGAATTGGACAAGTTTCCTCCAAATTCACATTTGAATTTGAATTCCTATGCAATTTAAAGCCCATTTGAAAAAAAATGGGTAGGAAACATTTCTAAAATTCATGAAACTTTGCCTACCCCCTAATTTGGACCTAAGGAATTCAAATATGAAATCTGATCTTTGATTTGGTGGCTGTAAATGAGATTTTCAACACAACAGTTTGAAAATCATTGTGTTACTTTCATGTGAATTTTTAAGTTGAACAAATTTGTTCCAAACTCTGAATTTAGCTTCCTCACACATATGGGCACTTCCCTCCTTGGTTTCAAATCCGTTTTGGTTCCAAGTTTTCAAATAAATATTTGAACTTGTGTGAAGAGAGCCCTCATGTGTGTTATCACATGTGGAAAAAGTTTTAACAAGTCCCATTTTTCATACATATGAAACCAACTTTGTGCAAACATGAGTTCCTTTGTATTCATATTTTTGGGACCTTTGCAGAAATTAATTGGGAACTTAGATGTATTACAACAGTGAAACAATGAATGACAGAGATCAACTTTAGTTTCAATGTTTCAACGTGAATTACACAAGATTAAGTAAACCATAGAATATGATGAACAATAAAACACAAGAGCAAGAGACAAGATTTTATCCTGAGGTTCGGTTCCACGAAGGAAATCTACGTCCCCGTTGAGGAGTCCACGAAGGACCGGGTCTTCACCAACCCTACCCTCGTCGAATCGCCACGGAGGCCGATTCTCTTCCACTAATCACAAAGGGCAAATAAATCGTTCAAGGGGCCTTCTCACAAGTTGAGGGCTCCCAAAGAATTACAATGAATGAATACCACCAAGCACACTCAAAAGATGTACAATAAATGAACAAGAGTGTGCGAGAGATCAAACCCAAGAGCTCAAGACGTGTAGAACAAGTCTCTCCTTTGATCAATTGCTAATCCTCAAAGATTTGATCCTTTTAGGGTTAGAATGTGTGGAGAGATGTGAATTTTGGACAATTGGAAGGTGTGACGGCGCAGGGGGTTGAGAGTGGTTGTAGTATGGCCGTACACCTCTATTTATACTAGGGTTTCCAAAGGTTACCGTTAGGGTTTGCGATGTCCGGACTAGTCCATGGTGGACTCCTGACTAGTCCGGTGTGCGGTGTGTGGAAAACCCTAAGTGTTGTGAGATACCAGACTGTAGGATCGAAGAGCATGTGTAAAGCTACCAGAGGGGGGGGTGAATGGTAGATTAAAACTTTTCGCAGCGGAAACAACAAAAACCCCTTAGCAAAAAATCAATCGGTTAAAGAAACCGTGTGTGCAAGTGTTTTCAAACGTGTTCAACCGTGACAAATCAAGTAGAGAGGTAGAGAATCAAGTCACGGATCTAATGCAACAAGAATCACTTGAAAACAAGAAGTAAAACTTGAGATACGATCAAAACATTAAACGAAGATCAATCTGTTCTACCCGATATAAAACAGATCTGCAACGCTTCAAAGAAACTCGTGTATCTCAAAACCTACAGATCCGAAGCTCGTGAAAATTTTACAGATGATATATAATTGAGTTGTGAAGACAACCCAAAAAGAATCACGTCAATCGGATCTGTAAAACTTGAGTTATGAACAAAACACCGAAGCAACGTCGGTCTGTCCAGAAACTCGGCGAGAAAGACTTGACGAAAAACAAGTTGGATGAACAAGGCACAAAAGCTCCTCGAAACCATGAACTTTATTAAATAGAAACACAAGAGGAACAGCTCCCACGAGAGCTCTGGCCTCACTTGCTTTTATAGCCAGCCCTCAGGCTAATCAATCCAATCTAGGGCTCCTACTCCTAATTGGACTCGTATCCTAACTTACCGTAACTGCTCAGGACTCTCCTATTCGCAGATAGAAGCAATCGTGAGACTTCCAGACACCTTAGGAACGTCCTAAACATTCCTAAAACAACTCAACTTCGTGCATAGCACGAAATCCTATCATAACCAACTCAAATCTTCCATATTTGAGCCATATCCGACTCAGCCTCAGCCTAAGTACGCAATCCAGCCGGTTGGACCTTTCCGACCAATTCTTTACGTCCACTTCTCTTCATCACGCCTTGGAACAATGTTGCCACGTCCATGAACTCCTTGCACACGTGCAAACACCTTCCAACGACGTACACGCAACCTTCATATGCACTGCCCTTGATCCAAACATGCTGCGCGACCTCCCGATCAACTCAACCACAGCTCCTCCCGAACTTGGTTGTTGGAACCTCATCTCCTCCCTGAGACTAGTCCAAGGATCCCGTCACCAGCCATGTCTTGAACTCAAGCAACACCTGCACATGAATAAACAACCAATTCTTCCGAGAACAAGTCCTCGACTTGACTCACGTTAGTTCGAAAACCACAACACCTTACATGAGCACGTCACATAAGCATGTTGCAAACCATATCAAATGATAACAGCCATAACCACCAAAAACACACCAAAAACTTAGCAAATTAATACTAAGCAAACCTTCCCATAAAGCAAGTTTGAAACATTGCGAGTTAAAAGCAAAAACAAGACGCTGCAGTTCTACGAGTTGAACTTCACGGGAGCTCCCTAAAAACAAGCTCCGGACCTCACAGAAGACCTCCGGACCTTGCAGGAGCTCTCCGGACCTTGCGTCGGACCTTGCCAACACTTGGCGGACCTAACAAAGAACTTGTCGGACCTTGCCACAGAAGAATGTTTTGGCAATATTCAAAACTTTGAATGCTAATGCTAACTTTTATCCTAATTGCCAATGTATTCAGCACACATAGGTCTCACAATCTCCCCCTTGATGAATGCATTGGCAACACCAATTAAAATCCGAACATTGGCTTATGAAAAGTTTTGAAAAGCTTTGAAAACTCATTTCTCCCCCTTTATTAATTTCTCCCCATTTTTTAAAATCAGAGAAGGAAGAAAGTGTATAACATATGCAAAGTGTAAAAAAATCTCTCCTTATACATATTCCTCCCCCTTTGACAATGTATTCAGCAAGGTTCAAAAGAGAAATTTTTAAATGTTATGAGCATATTATAACATATACATACAAAACAAAGCTCATCCAAGTCATACTATCAGGTTACTTACACTATCACATCAATGAGATACATAAAGTAGTGTAAGCCATGCTAGAGATTAAATGTATTTTTCAGTTTAAGCAAGTCATGATCTCCCTTACTCAATTATTTCAAAACCTGAAAACATGACACTTGTTGCTGCATTTTTATTATTCATAATCATTTAAGGCACAAAGTTGATCATATGATATTTGCAAGAGATTATATGCCGCATCAGCCTTATTCTAACCAACCAAGCCAAGCCTATGTCATTTGACAATCACAAGCTTAAGGACATGATTTTAGTCATACACAATTCCTTCCAAGTTCATATCTTAGTGCAATGATAAGAAATCTCAAAAGAAGAAGTGCGATGCATGTGGCGGACCGGAATCCGCTCATCCAGGATCGCAGAGGGTGGTGCCGCGCGATGCGACACCCGACAGCACACGTCATAAGGACATAATATATTACATGGGAAAAACAACTGAAACTGTACAAGCAGGTACAAACTTCAGTTACAACTATTGTTTATATTACACAGCGGAAGTCTACACTATACAACTCACGCCCGCCGATCTAGCAAAAGTTGGTTGCCCAGCCCTAGGGCAACCCACATTAGCTGCACTCCTCAGCTCAGCGCGGCGTGTACGGCTCCCACTCAGCCGTGGTCCCCGACGGAGGGTAACCCTCGCCGGTGGTCTCGTACTCCGAGTCCGTGGGTGGCTCGTCACCTGAAAAACACTTAAGCAGCAACCGTGAGCACAAAGGCTCAGCAAGGCTTAACCGACTCACCTAAGCATGAAACTCTACATGAGGGGTACAATGGACATAGGATAGTAACATTTCAGCAAAAGGACACGCCTACAAGTTCATCCTTAGTTCATCTTTTAGCAACATGTTAACAGTTCATGAAGTGTGAAATTTAGTAAGCAGTATTTGGTGGCACACATGTAGCAATACAATTATATCAACCAGCAATATTAAATCAACATGTTTCATCCATTAATCTACGTCACGACTCAGTGACCAAGTGGTACTCTTCACCGCGAGGGACGGCGAATCGACTCGATATACACCTGCAGGGAAACCCAAAGAGCACGTCACGTACGCCCACCCGCGGAGCTGCACAGCACGCTCACTCGATGTCGTACGGGACAACCTTTCACCCAACAGCCCAAATGTCGAACCGGTCACACCGAAACGAGCAGGAGGTTCCCCACACGGAGCATCTCTCTATGCCCGTTGGCAGATTTCCACCTTGCTGCCCTCAGCCTACACCTATAAATCAGTGCGTTATGCCTCGACGCCAGGAGGTTTAGGCTACATCGGTTTATCGGGGCCCTTATATCCGATATGCCTTCGGTACGTTCAAACTTGATCAGCGTGGGCCGCACACGGCTCGGTCCTCAATCGACACGGACAGGGCTGCGCACACAAGACTCCCTCTTGCTGCGCCCTAGCCCCTGCCCAGTCTCATTTTCATTACTAATGTGATATCACATCACTCAACTGAACCCGTGCGTCCCAAGCCTATCTCGCGAGTAGATTCCAACTACTCGACTTGTACCGAAGCCCTATGAATCTTTAAGCATAGCCTATCTATTCGAGGTCTTAGACACTACCCTCACTCTTTTAGGAACCTTTGGTTATGCAAGTGGGGTTTCATTCATCCTATACCTAATGCACAATCATACTTCATATGACACATGTAAACAAAGTAAGACTTATAAAAGGGTTAATGCAAACCGGGGCTTGCCTTGTTGCTGCAGGTCAGGGGTTAGTTCCTCTTCCAGAAGGAGGAAGTCCAGCACTTCCGGAGTCTCTTCTTCAATGGCTACACGTTTAATACAATACTACATGTTAATTTGAATGCAATGTGTGAACTGGAATACCTCATTGCTAATAACTCTAGCTAGCCCTTCCCTTTGGTTCTGCAATTTTTATGGTGGACTGGTAGGGTCCTAACCAGAGTTGTGACCAAGTTTTATTTGAAACAAAGTTCATTTGGACCTTGTACAAATAGAAGCCCATTTGGTCAATAATTGAGCCTCTGGATGATTCCAGGGGTTTTCATGGCTCCAACCATTACTTTATGGAAACTAGACTTTAAGATGGTTCTAATGGAGTTGGTTTTATGTCATTTGAAGAATTCTACCGAAAGTTATGCCCTAATTAAGATTTGAGAAAAATCTGAAAAATGTTTCTGTACATTTTTCTATTTTCTCAGGGCAGTTCTCTTAATCACCCCATCAGAGTAACTAAATGAACTTGGATGAGTCTGAAATTTTTACTGGGATTCAGGGATTGTCTAATGAACCTCTCAGCCAAATTTCAGAATTTTTCATAAAGTAGTTCTCCAGATAAAATTCCCGACAGTTTAAATTTTAGGGATTTAATTTTGGAAAACTATTCACTTTCATGAGCTGAATTTGGTATTGCTGGAAAGTGCTCAGAGAGCTAAATCCAACCAAATTTGGTTCACTCGATTTGGAGCTTTCTAGCCAAAGTTATGAGGATTTGAAGTTTGGAAGAATCCTGAAAATCGGGGGAAAAGTTTAAACTCTCGGGCCGGCGGGGACACGTGTCGAGCGCGGAGGTGTCCGGCACACCGGAGATACCACACGTGTCGAGCGCGGAGGTGTCCGGCACACCGGAGCTCACAGGGTATTTTGCGCGCCAGCACAGCCGATCCCCGGCCACACTCGATCCCGGTTTAAATTCTTCAGCCGCTGACACGTGGCCCAGCCGGCTTGGTCTTCCTCCCGCCGTTCTCTCACGCCCGCGCCGCCGACTTCGCCGGAGCAGGCTCGGAGCTCGCCGGCTCGCCGCTGCCGGACCTCCCAGGGGCTGAAACTCGCCGCTAGGGGGTTGTCGACGTCGACGAACACGTCGGTGGTGTCAGGTCGGGCTGGTGGTGACCGGAAATAGCTCGGCGACGTGCCGCTGCCTCGGTTGAGGTTTGACACCGTCGACCGTGGTTTCTAAACCCGCCAACACCTCGAACAAACGGCCCTACAGCATCAGTGTACCTCTAGGAAGCTCGACAAGGTGTCAAAAGGGTTCAGGGATGGCGGCAAGTCGGTCGGCACCGTGTGACCGATCGTGCCCGTCATGACCGCCCTCGATCGAGCTCGAAATTCGTCACTCCTAGACAGTTTCACGCTACAGATGCAGAAAAGAACTTGATCGCCGGCTAGTCCAGCGTCTATGTGCAAGATTTGATGACCTCCAAAAGATCATAGAGCGAGAATTTAAAGAAACAATACCGGAAGCTTGGGTTACGGTCGCCGGAGCAAAAACTAGAAATTCTCTGCGGATTCTTCACGGTTGGCTTCCAAACTTGGAGGAGAGCCGCACGGTGGTCGCGTGCTCCTGTTGCCTCTCTCGCTGGACCGTGAAAACGCCTGTGGAACGCTACCCACGGGCGCCTGACTCTCGGCTGAGGCTAGGTCGCCGCGTTGGCGATCGTCTTTGGGCAAAGGAGGTCGGAGCTAGGGGTTTCTGGCGTTGGGGAGGTGAAGTGCGAGCTCAGGTGGCTGTCTAGCAGCTCAGGGACGAAGGAGGAGATGGTTTTGCTGGTTTTCCCGATTGAGCAGAGAGCTGCGGCGAGAAACAATGCCGCTGCTCGGGTTTGCCCGCGAGAAGATAAAGCCGGCCGACTCCTGCTCGGCTGAGGTGGTGCCGGTCGCATGGGGGCACGAGCCAGCCGCCCTGGGTGCCAGCGCGCGGAGAGGGAAGCAGCTGGTGGCGCCGGTAGCTGCTCGGTGGCACAGCCGACAGCTGCTCGGTGGAATTTCCCACCGAGACTCTGACTTTGGGTGCAAGTTTCTCCTTCTCCCCTCTATGACATGTGGGTCCCACCCGGGGTTTTAACCTCTGAAATTTACTCCTAATCACTGTTGTAAACAGTGAGCCCCATAATACCCTGGTGATTCAAATTGTTCACCCCTGAGCCATTTGAATTGAATAGAATTCAAATTGGGTTCGGTTTGAGTGAATTTCAACACAAGTTCAGTTTTGAATTCAAATAAAGTTTGAATTCGTCCCACTTAGCTCATGTCAAGATCAACTCCGAATGGAGTCAAAATTTGTGTGGTGTGGTGATGAACACTTCAAATGTGTGCCAAAACTGAGGCCCTTACATTCCTCCCCCCTTAAAAGAATCTCGTCCCGAGATTACAAAAGAAGAGATAGCGATGTAGTAGGGACTTACTCGTGTTGAGAAGCCATGAACTCCGGGTAATTTGAACGAAGGAATTCCTCGCTCTCCCACGTTGCTTCTTCCATGGTGTGGTTACTCCAGAGGATCTTGTAGAACCACAACGTTCTGCTACACGTGGTTCGGGCTTTCTCATCAAGGATTTCCACCGGATACTCATCATATGTTAAATCCGGTTTCAACTCGCCGATGTCTTCGGTAGGAACAGCAGCTGTATGCTTCAAACATTTTCGCAGTTGCGAAACATGGAAAACATCATGGACACCAGCAAGAGATGCCGGTAGCTCCAATCTATACGCTGCTGGTCCACACTTCTCGGTGATAGCATAGGGTCCAATGAAACGGGGAGCGAGCTTTCCCTTCGCACCGAACCGGTGCACGCCCTTCATCGGAGACACGCGTAGGTACACGTGTTCACCGACGTCGAAGTGCAACAGTCTACGCCTCTTATCAGCGTAGCTCTTCTGCCGGGATTGAGCGGCTTTTAAATTGGCTTGAATTGTCCGAACGCGCTCTTCGGCGTCGTTCACCACATCAACCCCGGATATGACTCTTTCACCGGACTCGCACCAATTTAATGGGGTGCAGCACTTGCGACCGTACAGAGCTTCGTAGGGTGCCATCTTGATACTCGCCTGATAGCCGTTGTTGTACGAGAATTCCGCCAATGGTAGGTGATTATCCCAGTTCCTACCATGGTGGATGGCACATGCTCTCAACATGTCCTCCAGAACATGATTCACCCTCTCCAATGAGTTCAACTGTCATTCTTCTGTCAGAATGACCAGTTTCTACCTATTCCAAATTTTGATCTTGTTCTGTGCATTTTCATGACTCAAGTTGAATACCAAAGTTAAACTTAACTTCAGTATCTTTCCAACGAGTATTCATTTGCCCCCAGGTCAGCTTTGGTTAAAAAGTTATGCTAATTCAAAGTTAGCAGAATTTCTGGAAGAATTTTAACAGCACCTCCCTTGGAAGTTGCTGTTTTCCATTCAAGTTTCCACTAAATTCTGTGCTGAAATTTCAGGAACTTTGAATTGCAAAGATGTCAAACATCTTCTACTCTTTCTAAGGACGTATTATATGACAATTTTAGATTTTTCAACTGGGAGTTATGTTTGAAAAACGGAACAATTCAGAGAATGTTTTACTCTGTCCTGGTTCTGGACAGTTTACCTTCCTCTGGGATTTCAGCCACCTTAAGGTTTGTTTCAGCTCTGGAAGTCTACAACAAAGTTATAGAGTACTTCAATACCTTTCCAGAACTATATAGCACACCTCTCTGGGCTAAAATACCTGTGAGTTGTGCTCTGTTAAAGTTCGGCAACCTTGCTGCCCAAAACAGAGCACTCTGCTTTTCATACTTTTGGCTATACTGCTCCACTATCCCATTCTTATACCCAACCAGGGTCCTAAATGTTGAACCTATAGATTTTAATTCTTTGTTATCATTATTCTCATGCATATGCCTACAATATCTCGGTACTACGTTCCTCACAAAAGAAAATCCTAACCGGATTTTACCGGCATATACGTCTCAAATGTGGCACTAAACGGTCTCTCGCACACGTTTACTACACGGATACTTACGTGGTTAGTACCTGCAGAAGACCACACAATAATGGTGCACTCAATGGTTATTCATTTCAGGCAGTTCCATATTTGAAAGTAAATACAAACGCCCGTATCATTGTCATACGGCCGTCCTTGAGTTAGGTCACGTCTCAAGGTACGTGATCGTGTTTCAACACCACACGACGGGGAACCCGAGTAGGTCATGAACGGGTCGTCACGGTTGGGAATGTTATCAACCCAACAGATACCACCTACTGCCCTGCAGGGCACGCCGATGGCAAGCGCGGCGTATGTCCCCCTGGGCTACTTCCAGACGAACACACTCTCGCGTTATTGACCACGCGATGGGGTCTCCACTTACTTGCCTAATGCACGCTAGGGATCAGTGTTTCATATGAACTCAGGAACATGAAGAGTCCAAGAGTTCCATATTGACATCTCACACCAAGCTGTGAGACTCTATCCCTGAACCACGTTCCTTGTCAGGGGGAGCTAACTGAAATTGAACCGCTTTCGGTGGCGTTCCTTACCATACTTACCAGAGCGTAGGTGCGTCGTTACATAATTAAAATTCAGAATTATAACACATAGGTTAGTATTTGCCACTTTAAGTAACTATACTAATATAGTCCTTACTTTGGCAGCTACCGATTCCTCACCGTAACCTAAGTTTTCTCATAATGTAGTCCTTAAGTACTGTGCTATCCCCACTGCAGCTCTGGTACCAGGCTGTGGCAGACCGGAATCCGCTCATCCAGGATCGCAGAGGGTGGTGCCGCGCGATGCGACACCCGACAGCACACGTCATAAGGACATAATATATTACATGGGAAAAACAACTGAAACTGTACAAGCAGGTACAAACTTCAGTTACAACTATTGTTTATATTACACAGCGGAAGTCTACACTATACAACTCACGCCCGCCTATCTAGCAAAAGTTGGTTGCCCAGCCCTAGGGCAACCCACACTAGCTGCATCCTCAGCTCAGCGCGGCGTGTACGGCTCCCACTCAGCCGTGGTCCCCGACGGAGGGTAACCCTCGCCGGTGGACTCGTACTCCGAGTCCGTGGGTGGCTCCTCACCTGAAAAACACTTAAGCAACAACCGTGAGCACAAAGGCTCAACAAGGCTTAACCGACTCACGCTTCGTCTTCTTCCTCCGGCTTCCTCCCAGCGCCCGCGCTGCCCCTCGCCGGCCCGACGCCGGAGCTCGCCGGCTCGCCGTTTTGTAACACCCCAAATTTTGATTCAAAACTCTAAACCATGTTCAGAGGGGAATTTAAAAATTTTTGGACGTGTTGCATGTTTTGCAAAAATTCAAATTCAAACTGGAATTCAAATTATACTCAAAACAGAAAAGAAATGGAAAAAAGAAAAAGAGAAACGGGAAAAAAACCGGCCAGTGGGCCGAAACCCGCCAGCCGGCCCAGTTTCCCCGCGCCAGCCCGCCCCCGCGCGCGCCGCGCTGTCTCTCACAGACGGGTGGGACCCGCCTGTCATCCCTAACCCCGCGACCCCGGACTCTCTCCCGCGCGCGCGATCGCAACCGACCGGATTTCCGCGTCCCGCCGTCCGAATTCTGGTCCCAAACGACTCAAACTCGATCGCAACAGACCCACCGCCCTCCCCCGGCTATAAAAACCCCAGCCCCGATCGGTTTTTCTCACGCGATCGCCGATTTTCACTCCGGTGAGCACCGAGACTTCGCTGGTGAATTCTGGCCGATCTAAGCTCGGAAACTCTGATCTAACTCGCTGGTCTTGATCCACCGCCTCCGGGGAACTTTGCAGGTGCAGAAAACTCGGAGACTTACGGTGAAAACCCAGCGCCGACGAGCTTCGCCGTGGTTTTGCCTCGGACCTCGCCGCCGAGCACTTTCCAGGACCCCGAGCTCGAGAAAACCCCCGAGGTGAGATCCCTGACCTCCCCTCTACCGATCTATGCCATGAGATCACAGTTTTAGGCAGAATTCTCGAGGATCCGAAACTTTCCGGCGAGATCGCCGCTTCCCGCCGCCGTGCGCCGCCGGCAGCGCCGCCCGCGCTCGATCAGAGCGACGTGGCCGCTTGTGCGCCGTTTATTTTAAATCGCACGGTAGACTTTAAAACCCCACGTACCGGTTCGATGTTATAATCTCAGCCGTCGGTTTAAAATCGGACGGTCCACGTCAGCCCCGCGTTATAAAGACTGGAATTCTTACGTGCTACCCCCTGGGGTTCCCGGGAAATAAGAGCTAGCCCCGGAAACTTCAGATCTAGCCCCTGGAACTCCAGAAAATTATGTAAATTCATTTAAAAATCAGTTTTAGCCCCTGGACTTAATAAAAATTAGGAAAAACACCTCTGATAAGTGTAGCTAGACCCCTGGAAATTATGAAAATAATATTATAGACCCTGTAATGGGGTAAGTTCATTATTGTAGCCCTGTTTAGTATTTAATTTAGAAAATTGAATATGTGACTAGTATTTAAAAATTAAAAAGTGGGACAAACATAATTGTCAAGATTAATTAAAAACTTTCTCAGTACTTAGAAAACCTTGGAGTGAGATAAAACTATATTTTGGGCTGAAATGAATCTGTTTTATTTGTTATTCACATTTAATTGTATAGGGACACATTTTTAAGTAAAGAATAGCTATAGAAAAATAGGGAAAATAATTATGAAATAGTTTACATCAGAGGCCAAGGTCAAAATATGTTATTAAATTATTTAGGACCAAAACCTATACTGTTTAGATGATGTGTATTACTAATTTCATAATAAAATACACAATTATGCATAGGAATATAAATCTGAAAATATAGCAACTAGAAAATGATAAATGGAGTTTTTAAAATCCAAAGAGTTCAGTTTAGGGTTGATAGAAATTATGAAGGCACATATGGAGAAGAAAAATACTTTTCATACATACTTGGTAGTTTAATATAAGGAATTTATTTAAAACTGAAACACACACATATATATATATATATAGTATGTAAGTATAAATATGAACACCAAAGTAGGAATCATACACATATAAATAAAAGTGTATGCAAGCCACAGATCAACACACAAAGTAACCACAGCACATATAATGGTGAATGAATTTCATAAATATGAATGTGTGGTTTGTATGAAGTAAGAAGTGTGAACTATGTCTTATGATTGTTGTTTTTCTTTTGCTATGTGTGATGGTATGAAGTAGAACCTGTTCAAGAGCAAGTTATTCCTTTCCAAGATCAGGACTACCCATTTCAAGAGCAGCAAGAAGGAGGCAAGTGTCCTTGACCACTTTGATCCTATGCTAGGATGTGTAGATAGAATTATTTGCATTGTCAAATGAAATATGAAACCCATGCTAGGAAGTTTCCCTAGAATTGCATTACCTTGTTTTCCTTGTAGCTTGGGTTGGGATTTATTTTGTCATGTCATTTATTTACATGCATATGCTTAGCCATGCTTAGAATGGGATATTTGGGATATGAGATCATCAGTTTATTTTACCATACTCTTGAATGAGCTATTGTGAGTTATGTAGAGGTAGGGATCAAGGCAAGTTGGATGTTTTGGTTGTGTGCTGGGTGCACGAGACTTGGGTTTGTGTTTAGTACTTGCCTGGATCCTAAGGACCGGTTCATGGAGCATGTAACCCGGCTTTACAGTGCCAACCACATGCTGAGATGGGGCAGCTTGGCCAATTAATTAGGTGTATCCCCGGCGTAGTATGGGTGTGTTGGATGGTGCGGGGAATGGGTGTCAGCTGGACTACCATATGAACCGCCAGGCTCAAGACGGGGCCACTGCAGCGGGGTTGGAGCCTCTTGTATGCTGTTAGGGGTGAAACCTCAGTGGGCCCACGCTCGTCGGGAATCCCTTTGTAAAGGCTTCGTAGTGATCTCCTGGCTGCACACCTGGGAAGTGTGAATGTGGATCATAGCCACTGGCATAATGGGGGTTCTTTTAGTCCACCCGGCAACGGGGGATGAAATCACTACATGTGGGTACAGTGGTACAAACTCTGCAGAGTCAAAACTGTCTTGACAGCTGTGCTCACGGTCAAGAGCGGCCTGGACTTATTCATGATTAGAGGATTGATGGTTTTGGAAGTTAAGCGGGGAGCTTAACATTGGAAATGATGATTATGGTTATTGGATTATGATGATGGGATGGGAGATTGGGACCATTTCACCGGTGTAGTAATGTAGGTGCTTAATAAGCTAAGGTGATAGGTATTAATTGCGTAGTGCTTTAACCATGAGTTCAACCTCTCCTTGTTCTAGCCAGGCATGATATAATTTTCCTACACTTGCTGAGTACCATTGGTACTCAACCTTGCATATTTGTTGGTTTATATTGCTGCTCAGGTCAAGATAATGAGGTGGTGTATAATGACCAAGATTTTGGACCCGAGGAAGGTTTTTAGGTTCATGAAGACCCCGGGGCAACGCCTGTGATGGAGCCCTAAAGAATAATATTCCGCTGCTAGTTTATTTACTTGTGATGAACGTATTATTGTCCATTGAGACATTTACGATGTAAGACTTATTTATATTCGACACCTGGCTTGTAATAAATGATGCTTCACTATTTGTCATCACATGTATGAGAAAATGATCCTGGCATACATGTGATATTCACTTGGTTGTTTCTTCGGAAAAACCGGGTGTGACAGAGGTGGTATCAGAGCCAAGGTTGCCCGTAGGAACGTGGACCTAGGTAGAAATGGACGTCTTTAAGGGCCCTATTTTCTTAAAAACTATTTTCCAAGGTGTGGGTGGAAGAGTGTTATCTAAGGAGTCATTTTCCTCATCTTATCCCAAAATTTTCATTCAAAATGGGATTTTTGTTTAAAAAGAGTTTATCTAACGTAATTTTAAATTCTTTTTGTTTTAGATGGTTCGCATGATTCGCACCGCTCGCAAGTCCACAGGAGGGAGAGTTCCCGTAGTTGCCCTTGCCGAAAGAGAGGAGAGTCGTCCAGTGACGTACCTTTCCTACGGATTGGCAGTAGGAGACTTGTTGCGCCGTCTTCGACGTATGCTCGAAGCCGCCGGCAATACGGGCAAGCTAATCATCCACTATAACTCCACCAGGACCATCCGTGAGAAGAGGGAAGAATGGAGTTCGGAGATGAGGATTATACACGAGAATCAGCTGCTTAAGATTCACCACTCCCCAGCTTGTCGAGCAACACAAGTTGATGAGGAGAAAGATGTCACCTGGGAGGCCATCACCTGCCAGAGTCACATCTATCGTCGCCACTTGGACAAAACTGAGTACATGTATGTCCTCCAACGTGAGAGTGGTACCACGGAGTACAAGTACCCACCGGTGCAGCAAGGGACTTCCCATGAGCACATGGACTTGTGCTTGGAGGATGCTGCTATGCTCAGCACTCGACTGCAGGAGTGTCAACAAGAGCTTCAGGATGTCCGAGACACCCTGAAGGAAACGGAGGCGTTGCTGCGAGCTTGTTTAAAGGCGAGAGAAAGAGGAGATGGGAATGAACTGTGCGTCACCGTGAGCGATCCATGGACTCCTGACTCCCCGGATCGCCGAGCGATCAGGCGTCGTCGCACTTCTCCACCAGCAGCTTCCCCACCCAAAGCAGAGTCGGAAGGTAGCCGAAATGAGGAGGAAGATCCCGAGGAGCCAGCTCAAGAGGACGAGTAGTGTAGAGTCTATCCCCTAGCTAGCAAGAGGTCGAGTAGTCGAGTCGTTACGTAGTTAATGGTGTGATAATGCTTGGTGTGTGACGTGAGTTGTGGAAGCCATGAGCAATTGTCCACAGCCTCGTCTTCAGATTGTTTTGCTTTGGTGTGTAAACCCACAGGAAATAATAGTGCATTTGTTTGGTGTGAGATATAAACCCTCGTAAAATTTTTAACAAAGCTTCAACACTTCAAAGTACAAACAAGTGAAAGTAGTAAGATGATACTAAATGCTTTCAAATTAACATTGGTTGATTCTGCCAGATGGCCGGAAGAGGAAAAGGACGTGCTGCCAACCCCGCCAACAACAATGATGAGGCATGCAACCCTCATCTTTCTGGAGGCCAGGACCGGGGTGGTCGCCGTGAGGAAGTTGACCCTCTCCACCAAATGCTGGAGAATCAAAATCAGCTTATCCAGAACTTGACTCAAGTGGTGGCCAACTTGCATCAAGTTCCACCTCCACAAGCTGCACCACGCCAACCAAGGTTGAGTGAGTTTCTAGGAACTCAACCTCCAAAGTTTGCAAGTGCTGCTGAACCTCTGGAGGCAGATGATTGGCTGAAGACCATTGAAAGTAAGATGAGGATCATACAGTGCCAAGGGTATGAGAGGGTGCTGTTTGCCTCTCATCAATTGCATGGACCTGCTGCTGATTGGTGGACCGCCTACGTGGCCGCCCATCATGACCCTAAGAGCATCACTTGGGAAGAGTTCAAGCGTAGCTTCCGCAACCACTACATCCCAAGAGGTGAACTCAAAAACAAGAGGAAAGAGTTTTTGGGACTGCAGCAGGGAAACATGACAGTGAGGGAATACCTCACAAAATTCACTCAACTATCCCGTTATGCCCCACGGGACATAGAGACTGATCAGCAGAAACAAGATTGTTTCGTGGAAGGGCTTACCGCAGAAACGCAGTGTGCAATGTCCTCAAATGAGTATGAGAGCTTTCAAAAGATGGTGGACAGAGCATTTGTGGTGGAAAGGAAGCTGAAGGCCCTGGAAAATGAGAATAAGAGGAAGGCTGGGTGGTCACATCAAGCCTCAGGGAGCAACACCCGCCCACGTATGATGCAGCAACCTACGGGGCAGACGAGCCGTGCTGCGGTACCCTATTCAGCACCAAGAGGGTACAACCCAAACTACAGGCCTCCTGCAGCACCAGCACAGCCGCAACGTCAGTTTGTGCAGCAGCCTCGCCCCGCATATCCACCTCGACCAGCAGTGCAAGGACCCCCAAACCAACCCCAAGACAACAAGGGCCAAGCATCTAAGATTGGGGTGCAATGTTTCAGCTGTGGTGAAGTGGGGCACTACGCCCATAAATGCCCAAAGAAGAAGCCTGCGCCGCCACAACCGCAGAATGTAATGAGAGGACGGGTGAACCACGTCACTATGGAGGAAGCACAAGAGGCACCCGACGTGGTAGTTGGTAAGTTTCCTGCAAATTTACATCTTGCAACTCTGCTGTTTGATTCTGGTGCTACCCACTCGTTCATTGCTCAAGGGTTTGTTAAGAAGCATGACCTAGCAACCACACAAATGAACCATATGCTAGCCGTAAACTCTCCAGGTGGAGAAATAAGGACAAGACAAGTGTGTCCCAAAGTGAACCTAGACATTAATGGGGTAGTATTTACTGCTAACCTCATAGTGATAGATTCACAAGGGATAGATATTATTCTGGGTATGGATTGGTTGACCAAACATAAAGGAATCATCCATTGTTCGACCAGAACGGTGGAACTAACTCACCCCAATGGCACCAGAGTAAAGTTCATAACAATACACGAGCCTAGGAGGGACATTAAATTAAATCAAGTGGAGGTGAAAGTTGAGGAAATCAGGACTATCAGGGAATATCCAGATGTTTTTCCGGAGGAGTTGCCAGGTATGCCTCCCGACCGTGAAGTGGAATTCGCAATTGAGCTAGTACCGGGAAGAGCCCCGATATACAAGAGACCTTATCGAATGGACTCCAAGCAGCTAGAAGAGCTCAAGGATCATTTGAGAGAATTGACGGAGAAGGGGTATGTTCGCCCTAGTTCCTCACCATGCGGAGCTCCGGTGATATTTGTGCCCAAGAAAGACGGAACCCAAAGGTTATGCGTGGATTACCGTGCCTTGAATGAGGTAACCATCAAGAACAAGTACTCATTACCCTGCATTGAAGATTTGTTTGATCAGTTGAGGGGAGCTTGTGTGTTCTCGAAAATTGATCTCAGGTCGGGATACCACCAACTCAAGATAAGGCAATCTGATATTCCCAAGACAGCTTTCGTATCTCGGTACGGACTGTATGAATACACTGTCATGCCTTTCGGGCTAACCAATGCCCCGGCATATTTCATGTACCTCATGAACAAGGTATTCATGGAATATCTGGATAAATTTGTGGTGGTTTTCATAGATGATATTCTCGTCTTCTCCAAAGATGAAGAAGAACATGAGAAACATCTAAGGTTGGTGTTACAGAGGCTGAGAGAACACCAACTATATGCTAACTTGAGCAAGTGTGAGTTTTGGCTGAAGAGAGTTCCCTTTTTAGGACATATAATCTCGGAGGGAGGAATCTCCGTAGATCCCGCCAAAATCGAAGATATCCAGAAGTGGAAAACCCCTGAAAATGTCAGGGAAGTTCGAAGCTTTTTGGGATTGGCTGGATACTATCGACGGTTTATTGAGGGATTCTCCAAGATCTCGAGACCTCTCACCAAACTGTTGGAAAAGGGAATCACATTCACCTGGACGCCACAATGCGATACGAGCTTTCAGGAGCTAAAGAAGAGATTGACAACAGCCCCAGTGTTGGTTATGCCAGATATGCAGAAGAATTTCACAGTGTACTACGATGCCTCTGGAAACGGGTTGGGATGTGTTCTCATGCAAGAAGGACATGTCGTGGCATATGCATCCTGGCAGCTTCGGAAGCACGAGAAGAACTATCCTACACATGACCTAGAACTAGCTGCAGTGGTACACGCGTTGAAAATTTGGCGGCACTATTTGATGGTGAAGAGGACAGAGATATATACGGATCATAAGAGTTTGAAGTACATATTCACACAGCCAGATCTCAACCTTAGACAAAGGAGATGGTTAGAGCTAATCAATGACTTTAATGTGGGCATCAACTATCATCCCGGGAAAGCAAACGTCGTGGCCGATGCTTTGAGTCGGAAAGTGCAGGTCAATAAGTTGAGCTTGAAGGACATGCCCGCAGAATTGAAGGATGAGGTTATAAGGCTCAATCTATGTCTAGTAAATAGTGGTGAAGCCATCGCCATGGAAGTGGACTCCACACTCGAGCAAGACATATGCGAGGGCCAAAAGAATGATGAGAAGATACAAGAGATCAGACAGCTCATCAAGGAAAATAAAGCTCCTGGTTTTAGAGAGGATGAACAAGGAACGGTGTGGCACGGGAAAAGGATCTGTGTGCCAAAAGTAAAGGGGATCCGTGAATTAATTTTGAAGGAGGCTCACGATTCCGACTATTCCATTCATCCTGGGAGTACGAAGATGTACCAGGACCTCAAGAGCAGGTATTGGTGGTATGGCATGAAGCGAGATGTCGCGGAACATGTTGCCCTATGTGACACATGTCAGTTGGTGAAAGCAGAACATCAACGACCCGCAGGATTGCTGCAACCACTCAAAGTGCCTGAATGGAAGTGGGAAGAAATCAGCATGGATTTTGTCGTGGGATTGCCAAGGACCCAATCCGGGTATGACTCAATATGGGTCATTATTGATAGGCTAACCAAGGTAGCTCATTTCATCCCTGTGAAAGAAAGCTACAGCGGATCCAAATTGGCAGAATTGTACATGTCAAGGATTGTGTGTTACCATGGAGTGCCAAAGAAGATAGTGTCGGACCGAGGGACACAGTTCACCTCGAGGTTTTGGCAAAAGTTGCATGAAACCATGGGAACCCATATGAATTTCAGCTCTGCCTATCATCCCCAAACTGACGGGCAGACGGAGAGAACCAATCAGATCCTTGAAGATATGTTAAGGGCATGTGCACTAAAAAACAATAGGAGTTGGGACAAGAACCTACCGTATGCGGAGTTTTCCTATAACAACAGTTATCAAGCTAGTATGAAGATGTCACCGTTTGAAGCTTTGTATGGAAGGAAGTGCAGAAATCCCCTATTTTGGAACCAAACAGGAGAAAGTAAAGTGTTTGGTTCAGAAGTGCTACAAGAAGCCGAGGCGAAGGTAAGGGAGATTCGCAACAACTTGAGGATAGCACAAACACGCCAGAAGAGTTATGCTGATGTATGAAGAAGAGAGCTCGTCTTCAACGTGGGAGACTATGTTTATCTCAAGGTGTCCCCTATCAGAGGACTTCGTCGGTTCAAGGTGAAAGGGAAGTTGTCACCTCGATACATTGAACCCTTTCAAGTTTTGGAAAGGAAAGGCGAAGTGGCGTACCAACTAGAGTTACCGGTTCATCTATCGGACGTGCACGATGTGTTCCATGTGTCACAACTCAAGAAATGTCTGAGGACGCCTGAAGAGGTGTTACCCATGAATGAAGTGGATGTAGCTGAGGATTTGTCTTATGCCGAGCAACCATACAAGATTTTGGAGACAATGGAACGCCTCACCAGAAATAAAAGAATCCGGATGTGCAAGGTGCAGTGGAAGCATCACTCAGAAGAGGAAGCCACCTGGGAACGGGAAGATGAACTCAAGGCACAATTTCCGGAATTGTTTTCTTAGAAACACCAATCTCGAGGACGAGATTTCTTTTAAGGGGGGTAGAGCTGTAACACCCCAAATTTTGATTCAAAACTCTAAACCATGTTCAGAGGGGAATTTAAAAAATTTTGGACGTGTTGCATGTTTTGCAAAAATTCAAATTCAAACTGGAATTCAAATTATACTCAAAACAGAAAAGAAATGGAAAAAAGAAAAAGAGAAACGGGAAAAAAACCGGCCAGTGGGCCGAAACCCGCCAGCCGGCCCAGTTTCCCCGCGCCAGCCCGCCCCCGCGCGCGCCGCGCTGTCTCTCACAGACGGGTGGGACCCGCCTGTCATCCCTAACCCCGCGACCCCGGACTCTCTCCCGCGCGCGGGATCGCAACCGACCGGATTTCCGCGTCCCGCCGTCCGAATTCTGGTCCCAAACGACTCAAACTCGATCGCAACAGACCCACCGCCCTCCCCCGGCTATAAAAACCCCAGCCCCGATCGGTTTTTCTCACGCGATCGCCGATTTTCACTCCGGTGAGCACCGAGACTTCGCCGGTGAATTCTGGCCGATCTAAGCTCGGAAACTCTGATCTAACTCGCTGGTCTTGATCCACCGCCTCCGGGGAACTTTGCAGGTGCAGAAAACTCGGAGACTTACGGTGAAAACCCAGCGCCGACGAGCTTCGCCGTGGTTTTGCCTCGGACCTCGCCGCCGAGCACGTTCCAGGACCCCGAGCTCGAGAAAACCCCCGAGGTGAGATCCCTGACCTCCCCTCTACCGATCTATGCCATGAGATCACAGTTTTAGGCAGAATTCTCGAGGATCCGAAACTTTCCGGCGAGATCGCCGCTTCCCGCCGCCGTGCGCCGCCGGCAGCGCCGCCCGCGTTCGATCAGAGCGACGTGGCCGCTTGTGCGCCGTTTATTTTAAATCGCACGGTAGACTTTAAAACCCCGCGTACCGGTTCGATTTATAATCTCAGCCGTCGGTTTAAAATCGGACGGTCCACGTCAGCCCCGCGTTATAAAGACTGGAATTCTTACGTGCTACCCCCTGGGGTTCTCGGGAAATAAGAGCTAGCCCCGGAAACTTCAGATCTAGCCCCTGGAACTCCAGAAAATCATGTAAATTCATTTAAAAATCAGTTTTAGCCCCTGGACTTAATAAAATTAGGAAAAACACCTCTGATAAGTGTAGCTAGACCCCTGGAAATTATGAAAATAATATTATAGACCCTGTAATGGGGTAAGTTCATTATTTTAGCCCTGTTTAGTATTTAATTTAGAAAATTGAATATGTGACTAGTATTTAAAAATTAAAAAGTGGGACAAACATAATTGTCAAGATTAATTAAAAACTTTCTCAGTACTTAGAAAACCTTGGAGTGAGATAAAACTATATTTTGGGCTGAAATGAATCTGTTTTATTTGTTATTCACATTTAATTGTATAGGGACACATTTTTAAGTAAAGAATAGCTATAGAAAAATAGGGAAAATAATTATGAAATAGTTTACATCAGAGGCCAAGGTCAAAATATGTTATTAAATTATTTAGGACCAAAACCTATACTGTTTAGATGATGTGTATTACTAATTTCATAATAAAATACACAATTATGCATAGGAATATAAATCTGAAAATATAGCAACTAGAAAATGATAAATGGAGTTTTTAAAATCCAAAGAGTTCAGTTTAGGGTTGATAGAAATTATGAAGGCACATATGGAGAAGAAAAATACTTTTCATACATACTTGGTAGTTTAATATAAGGAATTTATTTAAAACTGAAACACACACACACACACACACACACATATATATATATATATATATATATATATATATATATATATATATATATATATAGTATGTAAGTATAAATATGAACACCAAAGTAGGAATCATACACATATAAATAAAAGTGTATGCAAGCCACAGATCAACACACAAAGTAACCACAACACATATAATGGTGAATGAATTTCATAAATATGAATGTGTGGTTTGTATGAAGTAAGAAGTGTGAACTATGTCCTATGATTGTTGTTTTTCTTTTGCTATGTGTGATGGTATGAAGTAGAACCTGTTCAAGAGCAAGTTATTCCTTTCCAAGATCAGGACTACCCATTTCAAGAGCAGCAAGAAGGAGGCAAGTGTCCTTGACCACTTTGATCCTATGCTAGGATGTGTAGATAGAATTATTTGCATTGTCAAATGAAATATGAAACCCATGCTAGGAAGTTTCCCTAGAATTGCATTACCTTGTTTTCCTCGTAGCTTGGGTTGGGATTTATTTTGTCATGTCATTTATTTACATGCATATGCTTAGCCATGCTTAGAATGGGATATTTGGGATATGAGATCATCAGTTTATTTTACCATACTCTTGAATGAGCTATTGTGAATTATGTAGAGGTAGGGATCAAGGCAAGTTGGATGTTTTGGTTGTGTGCTGGGTGCACGAGACTTGGGTTTGTGTTTAGTACTTGCCTGGATCCTAAGGACCGGTTCATGGAGCATGTAACCCAGCTTTACAGTGCCAACCACATGCTGAGATTTGGCAGCTTGGCCAATTAATTAGGTGTATCCCCGGCGTAGTTTGGGTGTGTTGGATGGTGCGGGGAATGGGTGTCAGCTGGACTACCATATGAACCGCCAGGCTCAAGAGGGGGCAACTGCAGCGGGGTTGGAGCCTCTTGTATGCTGTTAGGGGTGAAACCTCAGTGGGCCCACGCTCGTCGGGAATCCCTTTGTAAAGGCTTCGTAGTGATCTCCTGGCTGCACACCTGGGAAGTGTGAATGTGGATCGTAGCCACTGGCATAATGGAGGTTCTTTTAGTCCACCCGGCAACGGGGGATGAAATCACTACATGTGGGTACAGTGGTACAAACTCTGCAGAGTCAAAACTGTCTTGACAGCCGTGCTCACGGTCAAGAGCGGCCTGGACTTATTCATGATTAGAGGATTGATGGTTTTGGAAGTTAAGCGGGGAGCTTAACATTGGAAATGATGATTATGGTTATTGGATTATGATGATGGGATGGGAGATTGGGACCATTTCACCTGTGTAGTAATGTAGGTGCTTAATAAGCTAAGGTGATAGGTATTAATTGCGTAGTGCTTTAACCATGAGTTCAACCTCTCCTTGTTCTAGCCAGGCATGATATAATTTTCCTACACTTGCTGAGTACCATTGGTACTCAACCTTGCATATTTGTTGGTTTATATTGCTGCTCAGGTCAAGATAATGAGGTGGTGTATAATGACCAAGATTTTGGACCCGAGGAAGGTTTTTAGGTTCATGAAGACCCCCGGGCAACGCCTGTGATGGAGCCCTAAAGAATAATATTCCGCTGCTAGTTTATTTACTTGTGATGAACGTATTATTGTCCATTGAGACATTTACGATGTAAGACTTATTTATATTCGACACCTGGCTTGTAATAAATGATGCTTCACTATTTGTCATCACATGTATGAGAAAATGATCCTGGCATACATGTGATATTCACTTGGTTGTTTCTTCGGAAAAACCGGGTGTGACACGTTTCCGGCCACTGCCTGAGCTGAAACTCGCCGCCAGGGAGTTCGTGACACCGAGGAACACGACTGTGGGGTCTGCTTGGGCTGCCGGCGACCGGAACATGGCCGGCGACGTGTGACTGCCTCTGTGGTAGGTCGGCAGCGTCGCCTAGGGTTTCCGGCCCGCCAAAACCTGCGACGACGCGCCCTACAGCACCAGCGCAGCCCTAGGAAGATTGTCACGACCTCAAAATGGCTTGGGAGTGGCTGTAAATAGGTTGTCGCCGTGCGACCGAATGGGTCCGCCATGAACACCTCTAGTCGAGCTCGAATTCTGTCGTGCTGAGGCGTTTTCATGCGCTGGATCCTAAAGGAGTAATGAACGCTGGCTAATCCAGCGTCTAAGTGCCGAATTTGATTACTTAAGGAGGATCAGAGGGCAAGAAGTTGAAAGAATCATACCGGAAGCTCGGGATGGGGTTGCCGGAGCAAAACCTCAAAATTCGCCGCCGATAGCTTGTGGCACGGCCTGAGCTTGGGCTGAGAGCAGCACCGCACCCGTGCGCGTCCGTAGGTGTGATCGCTCGGCCGTGAAACCCGCTGTGGAGGGCTGTCCACGAGCACCCGATCACGCTTTTGAGCTAGGTCGCCGCGGCGGCGGTTGTTCTCGGGCACTGGAGGCCGCAGCTCGCTGGCGTGCGGATCAGGGAGGTGCAGGCCGAGCTCGCTGTGATGTTTAGCAACTCAGGGGAGCAAAAGGCGCTCCGTTTCCGGGATTTCTCGAGCAGACCGAAGCAGCGGCGGTGAGGCGCTCGGCTCTCGGTTTGTTTGCGAGGAGAAGAAAGCAACTGCGCTTTGCTTCATCTAGGGGCCACGTGATCATGTTGAAGACGCGGTCAGGACCGACCCCAGGGCGCCAGCGCGTGGAGACCGGCAGCAGGAGCTGTCGCCGGCAAGCTGCTCGGTGGCGCTGTCGAGCTGCTCGGGAAAAGTTCCCACCGAGAGCAAAACTTAGTGAGTAAGTCTCCTCCTTTAGCTCTATGACCTGTGGGTCCCACCCCACATTTCTTCCCCAAATATCTTCTCAAGCTGATCTTTTCAATCCCCAGAATGCTAAGTTTTAAAAAGGTGGGCTAGAATTTGAATTCTTCAAATTCAGTTTGAATTTGCAAGACTAAATCTGAATTTGGTTTAGAATTTGCAATTTCTTCTTTTTAGCTCTCTTTTGAGCCCACCCTACAAATGGAAAGTTGGTAAGCAAACTTTTCCCTATAATTCCAACTATAGGGCTGCATGTTTATTCAAAGTTTTTGGGTCACCATATGTGTGAACTTTGAATTTCAAATCTGAATTTTAAACTTACATGCAAAGAGGTATTTAACTCCTTATTGGTTCAACACTTTTAAATAAAAAGGTGAGCCTCATTTTGGATGATCATCCACGTATTACTTTGCATGAAGAAAAGTTTTAGCAAGTCCCATTTTTCATGTCATTGCCACACATATGAACTCAAACCATAGTTTTTATTCATACACATTTTTGGGACTTTTACACCTCAGGCTAATCAATCCAATCTAGGACTCCTACTCCTAATTCGACTCGTATCCTAACTTACCGTAACTGCTCAGGACTCTCCTATTCGCAGATAGAAGCAATCGTGACACTTCCAAACACCTTAGGAACGTCCTAAACATTCCTAAAACAACTCAACTTCGTGCCTAGCACGAAATCCTATCATAACCAACTCAAATCTTCCA
Source organism: Neostapfia colusana (assembly GCA_030760725.1). NCBI lineage: Eukaryota > Viridiplantae > Streptophyta > Magnoliopsida > Poales > Poaceae > Neostapfia > Neostapfia colusana. The sequence continues at coordinate 30,474,540 of JASWHV010000009.1, read as the reverse complement.
TATTTGAGCCATATCCGACTCAGCCTCAGCCTAAGTACGCAATCCAGCCGGATGGACCTTTCCGACCAATTCATTACGTCCACTTCTCTTCATCACGCCTTGGAACAATGTTGCCACGTCCATGCACTCCTTGCACACGTGCAAACACCTTCCAATGACGTACACGCAACCTTCATATGCACTGCCCTTGATCCAAACATGCTGCGTGACCTCCCGATCAACTCAACCACAGCTCCTCCCGAATTTGGTTGTTGGAACCTCATCTCCTCCCTGAGACTAGTCCAAGGATCCCGTCACCAGCCATGTCTTGAACTCAAGCAACACCTGCACATGAATAAACAACCAATTCTTCCGAGCACAAGTCCTCGACTTGACTCACGTTAGTTCGAAAACCACAACACCTTACATGAGCACGTCACATAAGCATGTTGCAAACCATATCAAATGATAACAGCCATAACCACCAAAACACACCAAAAACTTAGCAAATTAATACTAAGCAAACCTTCCCATAAAGCAAGTTTGAAACATTGCGAGTTAAAAGCAAAAACAAGACGCTGCAGTTCTACGAGTTGAACTTCACGGGAGCTCCCTAAAAACAAGCTCCGGACCTCACAGAAGCTCTCCGGACTTTGCAGGAGCTCTCCGGACCTTGCGTCGGACCTTGCCAACACTTGGCGGACCTAACAAAGAACTTGTCGGACCTTGCCACAAAAGAATGTTTTGGCAATATTCAAAACTTTGAATGTTAATGCTAACTTTTATCCTAATTGCCAATGTATTCAGCACACATAGGTCTCACACAGACTAGTCCGTAAGAGTGCGGACTAGTCCATTGTCTACTCAGAGACAAATCAGACTAGTCCAGTCCATATCGGACTAGTACGTTTTCTAGTCAGAGAGAAATCGGACTAGTCCTGTTGATATGGGACTAGTCCGCACATGCTGATTTTTGTGCAGTTAGTGTGATTTCTTTCACTTGAGCTCTTGGGGTGTGTTTCTCCAACACACTCCATACTAAGTAATATAATCTTTTCAGCTCCTGAGCTCTTATCATTTTAGATCCTCATTCTCCTTTCTTTTTGCGTTTTCTTCCTAATTTCTTTAAAAACCTGCGCTCATCTCAACGATTTTGTTAGGGTCTCATTTGTTTGTCATAAATCAACCAAAACCCACAAGGGATGCCTAGATGCACATTCAATCTACCCCTTTTTGGTGATTTATGACAACCAATTGAGATCACACAAATATGATAAAAAATTTAGATTTTTATAAAGTGTGCACATATGAGCTTTGAGCAAAATAGGCAATGTAGACATAAGACATATTGCACTCTTTATGGTGGGGTGCAAAACTATGTGTGTGAGCAATAATTTTGATGTGAATATCATAATAAGCATAATCATAATATCATCAAGAGTCTCAAGCCTACATAGCAGTTTTAAACATACACCATTAATCATAAGCATAACATAGTTATCATTTCACAACACATGTCCAAAAGCATAATGATAACATAAGTCTTACAAAAGCTCACTTCTTAAACTAGAACACAAAAAGAAGAACCTACAACCTAAGACTCCCCCTCAATCTCCCCCCTTTGGCATCAAGGCACCAAAAAGAAGGAGAGGAGAGATCTACTTGTCGTAGCCGGCTCACTTCTTTCTGTCGGTCCTTTCTTCGTCTTCATCATCAGGCTGAGAAGGTGGAGGAGAAGAACCACTCGTCATGCCCCAGGAGCCAAAGTAGGCATGCTCTGATGGAGAGAGAGGAGGAAGCTCTGTGAAGTCAGATGCAGAGTCCTCTGAGATGACTGGAGATCCAATGGGCTCAATCTCCAGTTTTTGGCATATTGCTTTGACTTTTGCCTTTATGTATCTCATTTCTTCTTTTCTTGCCTTGTTCATCTTATGAAGCTTCACCTCAGTTTTGCGGCAAGAACCAAAGATAGCAGCCAAATACTTCATAATCCCACTAGGGGACCTTTGTGAGGAGGGGCCCTAGTCTTGGATGAAGGCCTTGCATCTTCTTGAGCTCTCTCTAGATGTTCTTCAAGTGAGCCAGGTGAGGGAGCAGCTGGGAGAGAGGCTTGAGGAGGCTTCTGAGGCCTTAGAGCAGTGTGCTCCACATCCTTCACAAACTCAATTCTTGTGACTTTTTTCAATCATGAACATCAAGTATGGTGCATAGCCATAGGAACAGTTTGGTGTGCAGGATAAGTTCACTATGTCATTCCAAATGTAATCGAAGATATCAAATTTTCCCCTCCTGCTGATTACTTTCATCAAGGTTCTCAAGTAACCTTGGACACTCCCGGCATCTCCATCCTTTGGAGCAATGGTCTTCGAGAGCACTCTGTTGAGAACAATGAAGAAGGGCTTCATGTTCTTGGTTGACGGAGGATTGTATGGGAGTCGAGTATCATAGAGTATTTCCATCTTGTCCTTCTCCACAACACCAAGATTGTGAATCACAATCTCATTACTGCCAGTGTCCTCAAGGTGCAGCAGTCTGGCAAACTCAACATAGGAAACTGTGTACATGGATCCATGTGTCATCCAAGTAACTCTCTCTTCTTCATCGTGGGCAAAGTGGCAAGTTGCAAAGAACTGGGCTATGATCTCATCATTCCAGTTGTATCTGAAGGAGAGCAAATCCTTGAGTCTGTGTCTCTCTGTAGCCTCTATTACCTCCTCAAAGGCTTCACAGCTCTTCCTTTCAAAATATGTCCAGTCGATCCATTGACTACGGACCACTGGAGTCTTCATTTGGAGGTACACCGAACTGTAGTAGTCTGAGTGAATGTTGCTCCAAAATCTCTTGTCAGCTGCCATTTTGCCAGTGTTATAGGCGTCAATCTTTCTCAGCTTCCATGTCACATCACTCCCCTTGCCATTGAACTTCTCCTCTGAGGGATCCCTACTCCCCTGTCTTGGAGCTGTCATCTTAAGGGGACCAATCGGGCCGGAAGCAAGTCCCTTTCCCTTGCCCTTGGTTTGGCGTTGAGCCGCCGAGCTAGAACCAGCCATATTTGCTTTTGAAGCTGGTCTCTTGACTGTAACCTTTCGACGCACCCTAGGTGGGGTTCGCGAAGGCTCGGCAGCACGCTCTTGTCTCTTGTTGGAGCGAGACTCCGGAATACAAGACATCACATCTTGATCCATCTCAGCTTCAAAGTCGGAGATATTCTCATTCGATCCCGAAATGATTCTGACAAGGAAGATATAAAGGATATGTATAAGCAAGGATGACAAGGGATTGCATTGAATTGATATAAGCTAAGGTTTTGATCAGGGCATACCGGACTTGTCCGGTCTTTAGGGTCGGACTAGTCCGGAGTACCGGACTTGTCCGCCCTAAGAACGGACTAGTCCGTTATGAGGCTGCTCAAACCCTAACTTGTCAAAATTTGAGGTTATTCAATGCAAATATGATCTAGGGTACATGGAATACATCAATAGAGCATGTATTAACTGGAGGAGCTAAGCTAATTGAGCAAAAACAAGGAAAATCAAAGGTTCTAGGGTTTGGAGAGAAATTTACCAAATCCTTTGATTCGAGGCGTTGAAGGAGTTCTTGATGCGGGCTAGTCTGGGGTGTTCGATCCCCTTGTAGTGGAGATCGATTCCCACGGAGATTTGGGTGGATTTGATGGAGAACTCGCAAATCCTCCTTGGGAGCACTTGAGTGAGGAGAGAGGACGTGGGAGGAGTTGTGAGGTTGAAGGAAATTAGGTCTGAGCCGGCCCTAGGGTTATGGAGTCGAAATATCGGACTAGTTTGTGGTCGAACCGGACTAGTTCGGACTAGCGGACCAAGTGCGGACTAGTCTGCAATGTGCGGACTAGTCCGGGATGACCACGGACTAGTACAGAAAAGTACAAAACACTTATATATATATATATATGTATTCAATGGTTCCTAATAAGGAATAGGGGACAAAGACACACAGATATTCTTGATGAATATGATCAGTAAACACACATGTAACACCCTCAATTTCATATTCATGCATTGCATGTAGAAAAAACATTATAAAAGAAATATAAATAGGAAAGAATCATAAAAATGGGAGAAAGATAGCTGAAAAGAGCCAATTCCAATTTGCCGAGGAGCGCTATCAACACTTCCCGCGGCCCGCTGGCCACGTGGCGTCTTCGGAGCTCATCCCTGTGGAGGGGGTGAGGTCCGGCACTGCTGGCCACGTGGCAGGCTCGGAGCTCGCCTCTGGGGAAGGGGCGAGGTCCGGCTCCGCTGGACACGTGTCACCTTCGGAGCTAGTCTCTGCGGAGAAGCAAGGCTCAGCCCCGCGGGACACGTGTTGACTTCGGAGCTAGTCTCTGGAGAGAAGCGAGGCCCAGCCCCGCGGGACACGTGTCGCTCTCGGAGCTCACCTCTGCGGAAAGGATGAGGTCTAGCCCCGCCAGACACATGTTGACTTCAGAGCTAGTCTCTGCAGAGAAGCGAGGCCTAGCTCCGCGGGACACGTGTCGCTCTCGGAGCTCGCCTCCGAGAGGTCCGGCCTGCTGGACACGTGTAACCCTCGGAGCTCACCTTTGAGAGGTCCGGCCCACTGGACACATGTCACCCTCGGAGCTCGTCTCCGAGAGGTCCGCCCCGCTGAACACGTGTCACCCTTGGAGCTCGCCTCCGAGAGGTCCGACACTGCTGGACACGTGTCATCCTCAGAGCTCACCTCCAAGAAGAAGGGAGGTCCTACACTGCTGGATACGTGTCGTCCTCGGAGCTCACCTCCGAGGAGAAGGGAGGTCCGACGCTGTTGGTCCTCGGAGCTCGCCTCTGTAGAAAGGGGAGGCCCCGCCCCACCAGACGCGTGGCGCACGCGGAGCTCGCCTCTGGGAAAAAGGGAGGCCCCGCCCCGCTGGACGCGTAGAAGGTCCGGAGCTCGCCTCTGAGGAGAAGCAAGGACCGGCCCCCGCTGGACACGTGGCGTCTCTGGAGCTCACCACTGCAGAGATGCAAGGTCCTTAGGCGGTTTTTCCTCCTGTGCACGGGAGTACCCGGTATGGAGGATACCGACACAATTTTTCCACGTTGCTACCACACCCAAATCAATTGGAGATAAGTTGTTAAGATCCAAAACAAATTGAATAGGACTCTTATTTGAACTCCAATCGGGGTAGGACTCTTCTTTCACCCCTTATAAATAGAACCCAAAACCCCCTGGCCATAACCACGTACCTATTTTCCACCTCCTGAGTCGACGACTTGGAGGCCCTAGCTTCCAACTCTCCGAGTTATCCCCTTCGCCGAAGTTCAGTCGCCGGTGAGCTGCCGACAATCCCCGTAACACCTCACCGTCGCCGTAAAAGAGCCGAAGATCATAAGAGAAGTGATGTAGGTCTTTGTTACCCATCTTACAAGGTCGTTGCTGTTTCTACACATCTGTTTCCTTCGAATAGAAAGTTTTCCGTGTGAACAGATCACGTCTTGATCGGTTTTTGACGGTGGTATTGATCTAGATCTTGAGTCAAGATCATCACCACGTCCACACTAGATCCCTACACCCTTGTTCATCATAAACCCCATGAAAGCCATTAAAACATGCAAGAACACATACAAACTGGTTTAATAAAACAGCACCATAGGATTTGCATCCATCTACATCATTGCATCTTGAATTAAAGTTTGTGCATGATGTTTTATTGCGGTAAATTTTGTATGTGTGTGGTCGTGAGTAGAAGGACAAGCTCAGGAAGCCATCTACGAAGAACTACAGCACCAAGACTTCGAGATACGTGAGCAACAAAAGCCACAGGAGCAAGGCAAGTGCCCCTTGACCATATTGATCCCATGTTTTAAAAACTGTTTTGTTTGCGAAAACTTTTTTTGCTTGAGTCAACTTGATGGGACGCCCTTTCATAGGAGTTTATTAGTTTTGTTAACCATCCTTGTCGCCAGGAAAGTTTATGAGTCGGGTATGGTCGTTTTTGCTTTTTGCTTCGCTTAGCTACGGGATATGGGAAGGCGAAGTAGAACATCTCCAAGTACTGCACTCATATGAATAATGATGATGAGAACTTGATGATAATAATGAGCATAGAATCGGGGGAGATCTAGGCAAGCTTGGTTCATGGATGTGGTAGAATGAGATGGTGGTTTACTTGCCGTAGATCTAAGGACCGGTTCATGCCAGCACATGCCAGGAAAACAGTGTCACCACAAAGCCAAATATGGGTGCGGCTTAGCTGACTAATTAGGTAAGTTGCTAGATTGTTATGGACCGTAGAAGGTGCGGGGAATGGGAGTCGAGAGAGGACTGCCCCTGAGAACTACATGGCACAAGAGGGGGCCCGTAGGTGGGATAATGGTGATTCGAGCCTGCTGGTGAAATATTAGTGAGTCCATACATCTAGTAGCCCCTTTGTAAAGGCTATTTTGTGATCTCTTGGCCATACACCGACGGTTGTGTACTGGTATAATAGAGGTTCTGCAGTCGCCAATGAGTGACGAAATAACAAACTTGTGGGTAAAGTGGTACCACCTCTTAAGAGTGTAAAACTATCACGATAGCCGTGCTTACGGTCACAAGCGCCTGACCAACTCACATGATTAGAGGGAAATTTGGGATGGAAACTTGGGGTGGTTATTTGGTTATGGTTATAGTATGGTCGTTGGGATTGGTTTCGGGACTGCTGAGTCATGACAATGAGTTTTGTTTACGGTTATATGATTATGAGATGGATATGAACATGAGATGGTTATTATGAGCATGAGATAAAGTTGAGAAAGATTAACGGTTGGTTGAGATATGAAAAGTGGTGAATTATGAAGGAGGTATGTTGCTGTTTTACTTAAATATATGTTGGAATTAAGTTCACTTAAAGATAGTTGCTGGTTTTATCATGTTTGTGAAATAAACTTTGCTTTCTGCAATGAGCCCTTTTATTCCCTACCTTGTTGTAAGCTATATGTCATACTTTTCCTGCACTTGTTGAGTACGACATGTACTCACCCTTGCATTATCATACAAACATCAGCAACAGGAGAAGAGTACTTTGAAGATCATGTGGAGTACTAGGCGTGCGAACTACCGTCAACTTGCATGTGGAGTTGGAGATGGAGCTGCTGCTGTTTAGTTGCTTCCGCTATCGTTTAGAGACTTCCGCTGCTAGAATAAGTTAGAGACTTCTGCTGCAAGAATAAGTTAGAGATTGATGTAATAAAGTACTTAGACCTATTATTCATGGTTATATTCTGAATTCATTTTGTGGATTACATGTGTATGTGTGATGAACATCATGGGCACACATAACATTAGCTGGGTTCCGTGTTTTACGGGACCGGGCGTCACAGTACAACAATCAAGCTATGACCATAATTCATCAAGATCAAGTAACTAACATAATTTTTAGGAGAAAAATAGAGAGAGATGATTTTTCAACACAATTAACATGATTTTGAGGATGGCATACAGGTATGCAAGTTTTCAAGCCACGTTCCGAGCATCATGGATATTTAGTTCATTTCGGAGCTCACAAGTGTTTTTCATCAAGTGGCTTGGTAAAGATATCGGCTAGTTGTTTTTTAGTGTTGACATGGGAAATGGCTATGTCTCCTTTCATTGAGTGATCTCTCAAAAAATGATGCCGGATATCTATGTGTTTGGTTCTAGAGTGCTCAACAGGGTTATGGGTAATTTTAATTGCACTCTCATTGTCACAAAGGAGTGGAATACAGCTCATATTGTAACCGTAATCCCTTAGAGTTTGTCGCATCCAATGGAGTTGTGCACAACAACTCCCGGCTGCAATATACTCCGCTTCAGCCGTGGGTAATGCAATTGAATTTTGTTTCTTGGAGGACCAAGAAACTAATTATCTACCTAGGAATTGGCAAGTACCAGAAGTACTTTTTCTATCTACCTTGCATCCGGCATAATCTGCATCGGAGTATCCAATGAGATTGAATTTTGAACCTTTGGGATACCAAAGGCCTAGGTTGGGTGTATGAACCAAATATCTCAAGATCCTTTTAACGGCTGTCAAATGACATTCCTTAGGATTGGCTTGAAACCTTGCACACAAACATACACTCAACATGATATGAGGCCTAGATGCACATAAATAAAGTAAGGAGCCAATCATGGAACGATATACCTCTTGATCCACATTTGGTCCGTCTTCATTGAGATCCAAGTGTCAATTTTTCGCCATGTGAGTCCTCATGGGATTTTCTTTGTCCATTCCAAACTTCTTGAGAATATCTTGAGTGTACTTTATTTGGCTTATGAACGTCCCGTCCTTTTGTTGCTTCACTTGGAATCCCAAAAAGTACCTCAACTCTCCCATCATGAACATCTCGAATCTATCTGTCATAATCTTACTAAAATTCCCTTTTGGATGTCATTGATTATGTTGTCGACGGGGTGATCTCTTTGGATGCTTTGGTGTACTCTTGGATGTGGCACTTGTGGTCTTGAATCTTCATTATCATCTTCTTCTCCCCCTGGATAGTTGCCCTCATTGATGTTTTTATCTTCTTGATTTTCTTGAGGTTGATCTTGTATTGGAAGCTCCCCCTTATCATTTTCCTCCACCTGTGGTTCATTTTTCTTCATTCGCATTTGAAGGTGGCACTTGTGGTCGAACATCGCCCAATGCCATTCTTCTCAATGCTTGACATGGAGCTTCTTCTTGATCTAGCACACATTGATCAACTTTATCTTCTTGAGAGCCGTTAGTTTCATCGAACACTACGTCACGTGCTACTTCAACAAGTCCGGAGGTTTTGTTGAAGACACGATAGGCGTAGGAGTTTGAATCATAGCCAAGTAAGAAACCTTCATCGGACTTTGAAGCAAACTTCGAAACCCTTGGCTTCTTGTTTAAAATATAACATTTTTAACCAAAAACTCGAAAATATGAAATATTTGGCTTGTTACCCGTGAGTAGTTCATATGAAGGTTTCTTGAGCAACCGATGAAGATATAGTCGGTTTATGGCATGACAAGCGGTGTTTACCGCTTCAGCCGAAAATTTGTCTGAAGTCTTGTATTCATCGAGCATTGTCCTCGTCATCTCGATGCGAGTTCTGTTCTTCCGTTCGGCTACTCCATTTTGTTGAGGAATATATGGTGCTGAAAATTCGTGCTTTATCCCTTCTTCGTCTAGATACTCCTCAACTTGGGTGTTCTTGAATTCTGTTCCATTGTCACTTCGTATGTTCTTGATCTTCAATGAGAATTCATTTTGGGAACGCTTGATGAACTTCTTGAAGGTTCCTTGAGTTTCTGTCTTATCATGCAAAAAGAAAATCCACGTGAAGCATGAAAAATCATCAACAATGACTAGACCGTATTTATTACCGCCGATGCTTATGTAAGCAATTGGACCGAATAGATCCATGTGGAGAAGCTATAGCAGTCTTGTTGTAGTCATGACATTCTTCGCGGGATGGGGTGCTCCTACTTACTTCCCTGCTTGGCACGCTCTACAAGGCCCGTCTTTGTCAAAAACAACAGCCTTTAAACCTCAGATGTGATCGCCTTTAAGGAGTTTTTGAAGATTCCTCATACCAACATGTTCTAGCCATCTATGCCATATCCAACCCATGTTGGTCTTTGCAATCAAGCATGTGTCAAGTTCGGCTTTATCTTTGTTGAAGTCAACTACATAAAGTTTTCCCTTTAACACACCCTTGAATGCAATTGAGTTATTCCTCCCTCCTAGAGACAGTCACACCCTCATTAGTGAATAAGCAATTATAACCCTTGTCACACAATTGAGATATGGACAAAAGGTTATAATCCAAGGAGTCAACGTGTAAAACATGAGAGAGAGTATGTTGTGATGAAATTGTAATTTTACCGGTACCAAGCACTCTTCCTTGACTATTATCACCAAAGTAAATGCCTTCGCTTGGATCTTCATTTTCTTCATATTCCACGAACATTCTTCTTTCTACGGTCATGTGATTTGTGCATCCACTATCTAGCACCCATTTTGCTCCACCGGATGAATAAGTCTGCAAATGAAAAATTATGCCTTGGTCTTAGGTACACAAGCTTGCTTGGGTCCTTTGAGGTTAGTCACAAGTGATCTGGGCACCCAAACATGAGACTTGGTGTTCCCATGGCATGGCCCAACATATTTAGCATAAACTCTTCCAAGATTACTTTTCATAAGTACATATGAAGCATCAAAAGTTCTAAATAGAAGTTGTTGTTCATATGTGTTCACAGTGTTAAATTTATCAACATTATTAAGTTTTCTAACTTGAGAAGAGTTTCCCTTGACAAAGGCAATGCAACCCTTGTTATTCTTGTGGCTTCTAGCGTTTTGCTTTTCACCATAAGAATATCCAATGCCATATTTGACATTAGGACGTCTTGTGACCAAGTATGCACTGTGTGCATACTTGATCTTCTCCTTGTCAAATATGCCACTTTGAGAAGATTGCTTGTCCTTTGTCGAGTTTGGCTTTTTCTTCAAGTTAGTGTCACTTTTGGCACAAGCACAAGTAATACTAGTTTCAGATTTTATATGTTGAGAAGATGAGCTTGAAGTGGATGAAGAACCACTTTGCTTGAGTGACTCAACTTGTACCTCAAGGATCTTGTTAACTTTGGTTGTTAGCAAGTCCATCCTTGATGGTGGCGTTTGAGTCTTTTAACTTCAAGCAAGCTTCCTTGCTTGAAGCTAACTCAAGTTCTAGTGATTTACTTTGCTCCTTTTCAAGTTCAAGAAGCTTTTCAATCTCAAGATATTCCTCCTTTTGGGAGATGATCATATCTTCCTGACGGTTGACTAACTTCTCCATATCAACAAGCTTATCAAATAGAAATTTCATCTTAGCAGCTGTCTTTTTGTCTAAACCCCTAAGCATATATTCATTTTCATCACTGCTATCATCCTCACTAGAATTATCACTATCACTAGTAAAAGAATGCGAGAAGAACGATTTAGTTGTTACCTTTCTTTTACCTTCCTTTGCCATTAGACAAGTGTTGTCGGTGTCCTTCCATGCGCCCATGCTTGGGAAGAGAGTGGATTTCTTGGTAGTCTTTTTTATGGCTATGGTGGCCATCTCCTATTCTTCTTCGGATGAGGATTCATCATTGGAGTCCCACTCCTTCCCTAGATGCGCTTGGCCATATTGCTTCTTCTTCTTGAACATTTTCTTTGGTTGAGGCTTGTTGTCTTTAATCTTCCTCTTATTTTCTTCATATGGACAATCTACTATGAAGTGATCATATTCTCTACAGTTATAGCACGCCTGTCTCATCTTGGGTCTTTGTTTGTCCCTTTGTCTTCCTTCATTTGAGCTGCTACCCTTTCTTCTTCTCATCATTTTCTTGAACTTCATGAACAAGATCATGTCTTCTTCATCGATATCACTACTTTCATCATCACTGTCGTCTTCTCCATGAGCTTCTCGAGCTTCTTTTGATACGGGTTTACAAGTTGACTTCAAAGCAACTCCTTTCTTCTTTGCCAAGGTGAGATCGGCAATTTCCTTGACATGCTTGGCTTGCTTCTCCATCATTTCAAAGTTAATGATCTTGCCAAGAAGTTCGTCTAGGGTCATTTTTCGATACCCAGGGCTTTCTCTAATCATAGAGCAAAGAGTCACGTTGCGAGGCATGAATGCTCTGAGAATCAACTTCACGACCTCATGATCATTCCACTTTTTTCTGCCATAAGCTCGGACTTTGTTGATAAGATTCTTCAGTCGATTGTACATATCTTGTGGTGATTCATCTTCTTCTGTCGCAAATCTTCCCAATTCACCTTCAATCATTTCTATCTTGACTTCACATACATGACGGTCACCTTCATGTGCAGTTTGTAGTGTGTCCCATATATCCTTGGCAATTTCGAGTCCATCCACCTTGGTGAACTTGTCTCGGCTCAGTGATGACATGATCACAGCTGCAGCTTGAGCGTTCCGATGAACGGCTTGTTCTTGGCTTGGAGTCAGCTCTTCATCATCATCCGGGATATCTATCCCTGTACACACTATATGCCACAAACTTGGGTTAAGAGATATAAGGTGCATTTTCATGTTTTGTCTCCACATTGAATAGTCATTGCCATCAAAGTAAGGTGCTTTCCCTAGAGGAATTGATAAGTAATGACTATTGTTAGAATTCAAACGTTCATAGCCAAAAGGATATCGGAAGTAGTCTGTGTGACTACCCCTTTTCTTCTTCTTTTCATCATCAATCTTCTTCTTCCCTTTTGGGGAGAGTGCCTTCTTCCGTAGAAGAGCCTTGAGTCGGAGCACCTCCTCATCATCGTCCTCACTGTCTTGAATGGCGTCGAGTAGCTTCTTTAGCTTTTGAGTCCTTTCATCATCACCCTTTTCATTGTCGATCTTCTTGTGTACATCCTTGATGTCCGACATCGTCTGTTCGAGTGGTGAGTCTTTTTTGAAGAGTTTGGCTCCGATACCAATTGAATGTAGCCTAGAGGGGGTGAATAGGCTTTTTGATTCTTTGTTAATCCCTGAAACACTTAATAGATTTATCAAATACAGTGAAATCGGACTAGTCAGGTACTGTGCGGACTAGTCCGGTATGCGTGGACTAGAAAGATCAAGGTTGATCAATATTTTCACTTGTAGTACCCTATGCATCAGATATTAATTGGGAACTTAGATGTATTACAACAGTGAAACAATGAATGACAGGGATCAACTTTAGTTTCAATGTTTCAACATGAATTACACAAGATTAAGTAAACCCTAGAATATGATGAACAACAAAACACAAAAATCAAGAGACAATATTTTATCCCGAGGTTCGATTCCACGAAGGAAATCTACGTCCCCGTTGAGAAGTCCACGAAGGACCGGGTCTTCACCACCCTACCATCGTCGAATCGCCACGGAGGCCGATTCTCTTCCACTAATCACAAAGGGCAAATAAATCGTTCAAGGGTCCTTCTCACAAGTTGAGGGCTCCCCAAGAATTACAATGAATGAATACAACCAAGAACACTCAAAAGATATACAATAAATGAACAAGAGTGTGCGAGAGATCAAACCCAAGAGCTCAAGATGTGTAGAACAAGTCTCTCCTTTGATCAATTGCTAATCCTCAAAGATTTGATCCTTTCAGGGTTAGAATGTGTGGAGAGATGTGAATTTTGGGCTCTTGGAAGGTGTGACGGCGCAGGGGGTCGAGAATTGTTGTAGTATGGTCGTACACCTCTATTCATACTAGGGTTTCCAAAGGTTACCGTTAGGGTTTGCGATGTCCGGACTAGTCCCTGGTGGACTCCGGACTAGTCTGGTGTGCGGCGTGTGGAAAACCCTAAGTGTTGTGAGATACCGGACTAGTCCGTAAGAGTGCTGACTAGTCCGTTGTCTACTCAGAGACAGATTGGACTAGTCCGGTCCATATCGGACTAGTCCATTTTCTAGTCAGAGAGAAAACGGACTAGTCCGGTTGATATCGGACTAGTCCGCACATGCTGATTTTTGTGCAGTTAGTGTGATTTCTTTCACTTGAGCTCCTAGGGTGTGTTTCTCACACACACTCCATACTAAGTAATTTAATCTTTTCAGCTCCTGAGCTCTTATCATTTTAGATCCTCATTCTCCTTTCTTTTTGCGCTTTCTTCCTAATTTCTTTAAAAACCTGCGCTCATCTCAACTATTTTGTTAGGGTCTCATTTGTTTGTCATAAATCAACCAAAACCCACAAGGGATGCCTAGATGCACTTTCATTTGGGTGTTACATTATCCAATTGAAAAATAAACAGAAGCTTTGGATAAATACATGATATATAAGTCCGAAGTAGAAAATCAACATGGTCAAACGTTAAAATAGTAAGATATAACCGTAGTGGGAGTACTATGATCGACATACCCTGTATTGCTAGATTTCTCAATCTTTTGCAAGGTTTGTATAGGAAAATGGTTGGTCTACCAATAGATGAAGGCCATTGGAGATTAAGAATTCTACCACTTATATATTGAGAAGCATATTCACATTAATAGCAAAAATTAAATTTATTTTTTCACCAAAGGGTCACGAAATCTCATCATTATAAGCATGGAATTATATATTTTCTAATGAAGCAAGAAAATGAATCAAGAAGCATTAGGTCATGTCGTTCGCTCATTTCCAGGGGATCACTCGGGTATGAAATCTGGCCGAATTTTTGCCAGTGCCCACACCCACCCCTGTGGTATGACCCCCATCCAACTACTAGTGAAAAAGTGGCCACCCTATCCCATCCCTCCTCATGCATCGAATCAAAACGCATCCTTACTTACGTGGCACGGAAATGGTGCAACTGATGTAAATATGTTGATAATAAGTAATATTATTTGATACTTTTTTCTCATTTCTACAATTATTCACAATTACTATTTGATAACAAATATTAGATCATCTAGAAAACACACGCGGCTGGAAGAGAACTGATGCCCGTAGGAGGCAAGATTTGCCACAGACTGTGTATTGAAAAAGTTATGGATTAGTTGTTGCTGTTGAACTTGCTGCAAGATATGTTGTTGTTGCACCTGTTGCAACAATTGTTTTTGTTGAACCTGCTGAAGTGTCTGGAATTGTTGCACCTGTTGTAGTGCTTGGTTTTGTTGCACCTGTTGTAGTATCTGATTTCGTTGTGCCTGCTGCAACATTTCTTGTTGTTGTATCTGTTGCTGTATCTGTTGTTGTTGCACCTGTTGAAGTGTTTGTTGCTGATTGAGTTGTTATAATGATTATTGTTGCTGCAACTGTTGAAGGACTTGTTGTTATTGCACCTGTTGTTGCAGAAGTAGCCAATGTTGTTGTTGTGGGTAAGCTTGTTGAAAGATCATGGTGGAAGATGGTGAGATATATTGCTCCCATGGGTTAATCAAAGCTACGGATGATGGGATATATTGTGTAGAAGTTACTGCCATCGCAGCACTCATTGAAATGGCAAGGAGAGCAAAAATACGACGGGACTGTCAACCCCGCCGAGTTCCCGCAGATCTACTCCACCTCCGTTCTAGCTGCAGGAGGGGATGAGGCCATCATGGCCAACTACTTCGCCAAGGCCCTGTCTGGCACTGCCCGGTCATGGCTCATGAACCTTCCCCCAGGCTCCATCTCGTCCTGGGAAGAGTTGTGCTGGAGATTCACAGCCAACTTAGGGACTTAGTGAGTTTCTACACGCGCCCCGGCACTAAATCGACCTCCACGCCGTGCGTCAGCACGAGGCGGAGTCGTTACCATCCTTAATCCAGCGGTACTCCAAGGTCAGGAACACCGTCCCCTGCATCTCCAGCATCTCTATCGTCGTCGCCTTCCGGCAGGGCATCCGCGACAAGAAGATGTTCGAGAAGTTAGCCACCCACGACGTGCAAGACGCCTCCAGGGCGGAGGAAGGTAGAGACTGGCACTCACGACCCGCCTCCACGGCGGGAGTGCCGGTGAAGCCGCTGCTTAGAGTAGCGGCAAAAAGAAGAAGAAGGTCAGAGGCAAGGACAGGCCTCTGGCAGGGGCACCTACCGCCGCCCTTGCAGTGGTTGCTGGGGGCCGAGACCCGCGCACTGACAAGGGCCCGCAACCACCATCCGTCGGCGATGACAGCGAGTGGCGCCCGGTGCAGAACTCCAGCCGCACGGTGCCAGTGAGTGCCGTGAGATCAAGACGCTCGCGGAGCGCTTCCATGAGCTGCAACAGCAGCAGCCGCACCAAGATGGCGCGCCTTCCTGCCAGCGGGAGGGCAACCAGAAGGCTGAGCCTGAGGCCGGCGTAGAGCAAGAGATTGAGTATCAAGACGCCGAGCGGGCGTTGAAAGCTGTCTATGCCACTCTGACTCCAGCGCTGAAAACGAGCGACGCAAGGCGCTCCACGTATAGCCAGACGTCCCTCCGTCGTGCCACACGGGAAATGCCCTCCAACACTGGTGTATGGGTCTGATGCCGTCCTCCCCCTAGAAATCACCATGGGCCCATCCCGTGTCCAAGCGTACGACGAAGACATGCAGTACCAGCTCCGGCGTGAAGATATCGACCTTGTCGATGAGCGAAGGTGGCAAGCAGCTGCTCGAAACACACGATACCGCTAGGCGCTCTGGCGCTACCAGCAGCGGTTCGTGCGGAGTAGGCAGCTTGAGGTAGGTGACCTGGTGCTTCGGCAAATACTTTCTCGAGAAGGGGCAAACAAACTCTCCCCCAGCTGGGAGGGTCCTTTCCGAGTGACACAAGTATGATGCCCCCGGTGTGTCCACCTGGCCATGGAGGATGAGGTAGCTCTACCCAATCCATGGAACATAGAACATCTCTGTAAGTTCCATCCTTAGCGCAGCGGTAGGATTTTTTTTCTCTATAAGGGTGTCATAGATTCTAGGAGCAGCGCTTAGAACAGCTAAACTCCGGAGGAGTCCTGCTACTCTTGTCATCCGGAGTGGGTCGTTGTCTTCTTGTACGGCTGTTTCCTCCTATGAATAAAGCCTAATATGAGAAAATTTTGTCTTACCCTGCGTACTCTCCCTCGTTACAGTTTGTGCTCACTCATGCATATCAACTGTAAATGGCATGTCCAGAGCCTGTCCTACATACTTGTCCCAGGTCCCGTGGCACTGGAAGGTCTCCTCACTGAAAGGTTAACGCTCGCGGAAGGTCCAGGGCGTGCAGCCTGCTTAGCCTGGTTCCATACCCTAAGCCTGCCGCGCTGCCTCCCCTGCGCTACAACTGAGTACTTGGGGGCCGGAAAGTACAGACCTAAGGACAAGGGAGAACCGGTCCCCGGACATCGCCCCTTTTTTTTCGTGCTTTCTTTCCATACTGCTCCAGTCGTGTGGCCAGTCACTCTTTCCTGTGCTCATCCATAGTACTAGTTGTGCTATCCTTCTGCAGGCTGGTCCGCTTGAGGTACCTGCGGTGTACCCGGGGTCCTTTTGTTGTCTCATTGCTTGGGGGCCCTATGGAGCAGAATGGTTCCTCCCCGGAAAGGCTAACGCCAGCAGGAGGTCCAGGGTGTGTAGCCTGCTTAGTCTGGTTCCGTACCCTAAGCGTGCACACTCTGTCTCTCCAGCGCTACAGCTAAGTACCGGGGAGCTGGACAGCTCATACCCCTGAGCAAGGTCCTGACCATAACCCAGATGCTCTCGCATCGAATTACCCAAGCCCCTAGCTCGGCCTAGGACCGTAAGGCACAGCAAAACTAGGAGCAGGAAGGAGTGACCAAAGAGCATAACTGTTGCCATTTCTCTGCCATGTCTGCAGGTTCGAACAGGTCCTTGGCGTCCTAGACCTCCCTGGAGGTCCAGTGCCTCATCCTGTCTGCTTGGTAGGTGCGCCCCAATACAAGAGCCACACCTTCCAGGGGGCCATCACGGTGAAGCACACAAGCAGGACGTTGGACCACTACGACGACAAGCAGAGAACTCGAAGCTCCAGCTACAACAAATTGGTGGTGCAGGGCAAGGTTCCTTCAGGTCCTTGCGCTGCCAAGGACCCGAGAGGATGAGTTAGTCATACTGCCGGAGCGCTCTGGGTCCTTAAGCTGCTAAGGACTCGGAGGAACAAGCTCGGGACATCGAAAAAGTGCTATCCACCTCGGCTAAGTCATTCCGGACCTTTGTGCTACCAAGGGTCCGAAGTATACATCAACAACTCAAGACACACGGACTTCAACAAACAAGTCCTTATTCAACCAGGGATCTCCGGCTTACAGAGGGGCATACAGAGCAAGCAGAGGAATTAAGAGCCTACTGGCGCTGGAACCTAGCAACTACAAGTCGGGCGACCTCCTCCACTGAAGATTTGGACGCCACCGACAGCTCTGCATAGGTGCCCTGAGCCACAGGGTCGACGGAGATGCTGGGGTCTTGGCTCCTGGAGCATGTGAGCACATGCTCTTCCACTTGCTGAGCCAGGGCCTTGCCTTCGACTTCCAGCTGCTCTCCGATGATGCCCTCTAGCGCCAGCAACTTGGTCCTGGTCGAGTCTAGAGCAGGGAAAACTTAACTCACCTCCTGCACAGAACCACCAGAGCACAGAGGTTTGAAGCCGAAGGGCTCCAGTGCCGTCTCTGCTTGGCAGAGGAAGTCCAAGACATTCTCTGCCTCATCGGCACGAGAAGCCCAGAGTTCTTCAACCAACTTGGTGGTGAAAGCCAGCTCCCCCACCAAGTCCCTGCTTGCCAGCTCCTGCTCCAGGGCAGCCAGCTCCTGCTCCTTGGTGGCCAGCCACGCAGTCCTCTCATCCAGATCGGACCCCCTGGTCGCGGCGGCGAGCTCCCGGTCAGAGACATCCTGAAGCTGCTTCTTCAGGCGCTACCAGTCCTCCTCATGAGCGTACAGGCGATCGGAGAGCTTCCTCTCCTTTACCCCCGCCTCCTTCTCCCGCCGAAGAAGTGTCTCCCGAAGCTCTCACAGAGTGCGAGACCTGCATCAGAGGAGGCATGGAGGTCCTTGGCCTCAGCCAGAAGGATCACAGCCCTCTTATTGAGCTCAGAGACAACTGCATCCTTCTCTTCAAGAACCTCCTCCCTCACCTCCAGCCGCTCCTCCCACACCTGCGCCTTCTCCTTGGCGGACTAGACCCGCACCTTCAACAGGTTGTCCCAGTCTCGGGGGCACTCCCGCTCAGACCTCAGCTCGGCCCACTCCTGCTCGAGTACCTCTTGCATCTGGTCCAGGCTCGAGCGGATTGCTCGCACGGCCCTGGGGAGTGGGACGGCCTTCGGCATAGGCAGGCGAGGAACAGCCTCGACCTCCTCTGGCTCTTCATATTCCGGTGGGGCTACCACCATGGCAACCTGAGAAAGAGAAGGAGGAAGACTGGCAACTCGCCCCGCAGCAGCTTTGCCACTACCAGAGGCATCCGCGCCCGCCGGTTGGCTAGCCTCGAGTGCCCGGGAGTCGACATCCGAAGCCGGCCTAGGCATAGGCTCAGGCACCGCCACCGGCATTGGAGCTTCGGCGGAGAAGGAGCTCTGGCTCCTGGGCTGCTGTGGAGGAAGAGTGCTCTGTGGAGAAGCCCTGCAAAAAGGAGCATCAAGAATCGACCACACAATCCAGCGGGTCAGTATACATCCTAAAATTAATGGTTGAGCCGTACCTGAAGAATTGGAAGTTCCACCCTGCGTGGAGCTTCTTCCGCGGAGGGCTAGAGCCACTCGCCCCCGCTGGTGTCGAGGCCGCCCCCGTCACCTTCGGGGCCGACGGGACCTCAGGGGCCTTCGCTGCAGAAGATTGCGTAGCAGGAGCCTCCCCTGCTGCGGGCCTCGACGCCTAAGACGTGCCTTATACTAAGGCTGCCCTTGACGGCTAGGGAGCCAACGGTGCTGCAGGAACCCTTGTCGTCACCGACGCCGCTTCAAGAGTCTTCCCCGACAATGGCTTCCGAGCCGGCGACGCGCCGCAGGACTTCTTCTGCACCGTAGGCACGTTAGGGGCCCTCCTCGAAGCTCCAGCAGCGCCAGGCATCCTCCCTGCTCCCACCGGGGCTTCTTCGGCAACGGCAGCTCCAGAGCTTCCACCGGCGCCGGCCGTCGAGCCCGGTGCAGGACCACGGGAAGCCTGGGAACCCCCCACCTGGGGGCCCAAGACGAAGCTTCCGTCAGGACGGACCAGCTTCCTCTTCGACGCTCTGCTCTACTCTGGGGCGTCTTTGGGCGGTGAGCGAGGGCGCGCCACAGGTGCAGGACCACTGGTCAACTCATTCCCCCTGTTTGGGAGTGAGTTCGGCGTAGGCCTCGCCTGGCCGCCAGCTCCGTCCGCTCCGGGAATCTTCACGCCTCGAGAAGCATCACCAACCTGCCGCACTAAAACATCGATGTCATCCAGTGTCGGCAGCTCCCTCAACAGCCTCGACCACGCATGCTTGTTGAGGCAAACAGGCTGGCAGCTCGCTGGTGGGGTAGAATTGTCGGTGATCGGGTCACAGGAGAGCTTCTACAGCATCATGCTTAGTATCTCCCGATTCAGCAACGACCCAGCTGTGGGGGTCACCCCATGGTCCTCCCACTCCGGGATCGCGCAGGGTGGTGCCGTGCGATGCGGCACCCAACAACACACAAGAAAAGAATAGGAAAACATACAAACTTTTATTTACATAAACAGAGGAAGTATTTTACAAGCTTATTCACAGCGGCAGTCTTATTCATAGCTAAACTCTCAGCCTAGCTATGCAAAAGTGCAGCTGTCCAACCTGGGGACACTACACACTAGCAACATACGATCGGAGATCACGGCGGCGTGCAGGGCACCAACTCAGCCGTGTACCCTGACGGGGGCATCGCCTCATCCTCGGAGCCTTCCTCATACGTCTCACCTGTAACATCTTAATATAGCAACCGTGAGCACGATGGCTCAGCAAGACTTAACCGTCACTCCTAAACGTGAGAATCTACATGCAGAGATTCTTAATATAGGAAAATGATATTGCTATAAAGACTCACCTACAGGTTAATCCTTACTTTCAGTTTTTTGCAGCAATATGATGTACCTTGAGCAGCCCTCACATCGGAATTCCACAATCAAACAAGAAATGCTTCCTCCCGATGTGGTTATGCCCACAGTGGAATATAAACTTAGTGAGCTCTACAACTACAGCATACATGTTTGCAATACAGTAAGAATTTGATACATCATATTCTTCTGGCCTCTTTCAATTTGTACTACGTCACAGCGCAGTGAACAAGCGGACTCAAATAACTGTGAGGAACAGTGATTGCAATGAACAGACACCCGGATAACAAGTCACATACACCTATTTCAGAACTGTGGTGCCTCACACCTTTCTACTCTGTTGTATGCAGCAACCTTTCAAAGGAAACCCAAATGTCAAACCGGTCCATCCGTAATGGGCAGGAGGTCGTCGCATGGAGCGTGTCTGTTCCTGCCGTCAGATTTACACCTTGCTACCCTCAACCCACTCCTATAAAACGGTTGGGTAAGCCTTGGCACCCAGGTTAACTAATTACATCGGTTTCCTGGTTCCCATATTGCCAATATGCATCCGGTACTGTTCAAACTTGTCCAGCAAGGCCACACACGGCTCGGTCCTCAACTGACACCAAAAGGGCTCCCTACATCTTATCCCCCTGCTGGGTCTCAATTTTACATTGTTAAGCCATTCTTTGTTTCCTTCTATCCCCGTGTGATAAAATCATATCTTACGAGTAGATTCCAACTACTCGACTTCTACCGAGATCCTAAGAACATTAGCATGGCATTCTCTACTCATTGAGCTGTAGACTACCCAACCCTCCATAGGATTTAGAGGTCATGCAAGTGTGTTTCAATCACCTTAACTCTAATGCAAGCATTTCATCCTAAACATAAGTGATACAAAGCAAAACTTGGCAAAAGTAATTAAATGCAAATCGGTGTTTGCCTGGTTGCAACTAAAACAGGGAAATTAGCGTTTGGAGGGAGGATCTCCAAGGCCTCTGGAGCGTCCTCAACTTCGGTCACTATATGATATGCAACAAAATATATGTGTAAGCGATAATGATTTATAAGAAGCAAGCTTATTCTAATAGTTACTGCTATTAAGTGTTCTTAATTGGCTTTGGAACATTTCCTAGTGGAGACTAGATTGTATGAGAATGATCTGAGGAAAATTTGAGGAAATTTCATGGAAGCTTGTGGTCTCCAAAAGTCCCACAAGTATATGGCTCCTCTGAATTTTGATCTCAGATCTGAAGTTTTGACATAGCTAAAAGTGGAAGATCTAAATAAAGGAGGTCTTCCTGGTTCTAGCAAAATTTGTTTCATAATTTTTTTGAGTTGTCTACAGGGAGAAGTGGAATTTTGAAGTTAGTGGTATTTGCTGGAAAAGTTTCTGTTTAAATTGGAATTTCCAATAGAAGCTAAGAATTGGAACAAAGTTTGCCCTAGCAAATGTAGTCCAGTGAGGCTCAAAGTTTTACAGGAGATCACTAAGGTTATGATTCTGGCCAAATTTGAACAAATTCCATAATAGGGATCTCCAGGAATTAATTTCCAAAGATTTAACATTAAAGAATTTTGGAGAAAATTCCAGGGATCTTCAGACCAACTTCATTGCATTTCTTCAATGTATTGATTTAGAGGAATCCCACAAAATTTGTTTGATAATTGTTGGACTTCGCTACACAAAGTTATGGCCATTTGAAGTTTGAACTATTTTTTTCTAGAAATTAACTCTGTAATTTTTAACTAATTTATTTAACCCTTAGATAACCTCCTGATTAAGGTACCTTAATCAGCTCCAAAAATCCTAAGACTTTTACTAGAGATCAGGAATTAGGAGAAGAATTTTCTGACCAAAAATGGGAACGTTTCGAAATATTCCTGGAATAAATCACTAAAGGATTTACTAAAAATATTTTTTACAGAAAATCCTAGGACTTTTCATAGAAAGCAATTTGCTTCTCCTTGGTCTCTTTATGAGGAATCCAACAAAATTGTTCTCCCCCATTTTGGAGTTTCCTACACAAAGTTATGGGCTTGCAAAGGTTGGCCATTTTCTGGAATTAATTTGCACAGAGGAAATCATTTCACACGCTGACAGTGGGGCCCCCTTGTCAGTATCTCCTTCAACCTCCTGACAGAGCCCCCCCCACCCCCCTCCCCCCCGCGCACAAAACCGGACCATTGCGCGCCTTGTTCTCCACCATTTCTCAACCATTTTCGATGAGGTTTCGCTCTACATGGTCCTTAGATCACGGCACAGCCGCCGGCCAAGGTGGTGCAACACGAAAACGTCAGAAATGTGGCCGGCATCAGTGGCGGCAATCGGCGGCGTGGCATCGACGGTGAACATGCCCTCCCCAGGATTAAATCGCTGAGAAAAGTTGCCGGAAAGCATCCCTAGGGGTCGTAGAACATGAAATTACAACCGAACCGAGCGGACAACGGCGGCAAGTAGGGGTTCGACGGTGAACCGAGCCGTTTTGGGATGGCGGCGGCAAATTCTCATCGCTCCACTCGAGAGATGGAGGCTTTTCTGTGGGATTTGGTCTGGGGGGGCACTAGGGTCCGTGGTTGCTGTGGTTTGAACCAAAGGAAGAATGATCAACCACGTTTTCAGAATTTCCGGATTTGGGTATCGGCGGGTCTTCACGTATAACGGCACTAAACCTCAAATTCCGGTGAGCCGGCGGTGGAAAAGAGCAACGGGGTTCGGGAGGAGTAGCTATAAGTCGTAGCACACGTTAGGGTGAAGTTTATCGGCTGGATTGGCCGGACGATGAGTAGCAGTGAGGGCGACTTCGTGCTGCAGCGAGGGAAAGAATTGGCTCGGCACCGGCCAAAGGTAGACGAACACAGCTGGGGAGGGTTGGGCGATGTCGAGTGCAGGCCGGCGCATCCGCTGGTCAGCTCAGCTTGGCGTTAAACCATCGGAGGGTGATCAGCGATGAGAGCAGAGAGGAGGCGGGTGCGTGTTCTTCGGGTGAGCGCACGAGAGTGAGCTTCTGTGTGTTTGATCTTGCGAGCAGGGGAAACATCACTTGGGTTGTGCAGCCTCAATGTTTATCGATCAACACAGATAAAAACTAAACCACCTCCGGGAAAGCAGATACACAAGCAGCTCGCTGGAGCACGCCCTCCCTCGGTGTCCAGCGCACACAGCAGAGGAGCTCGGTTGCTGACTTTGTGCCAATGACAGGTGGGTCCCACAAGCAGTCTCCCCCCACTCAGTGGCTCCTAAATTATAATTTCAAGTTTGCAGCAATTCCACAAACTGAATTTGATTACAGTGGATTTAACCCTCGGTTGTGTTCAGTTCAAATTTTTAAATTCCGTGCCCTCGGTTCAGTTCTCGTGCGAGGGAACAGTAGCGCTCGTGGTTGCGGTTTTGTGAGCAAAAGATCACGCCAGGAGATACTCAATCCCATGAGCTGGTCATCAGCATGATGGAAGCAGTGAGGAGGTGGCCTCTGCTTGCAGCTCGGTGGCGCACTGTGAGAGCTCGGGTTGTTCCTGCAAGGAACCGAAACAGAGGAACTGAAGACTTCGGGTATAAGTTTCAGTGTCCCAATGACAAGTGAGGTCCACCAATTTTTCCTCTCCTTATCCTCCCACAATTCTCTTCACTTTCGCAGGTGATCAATTCCAATGTGTATAATTCAATTTTTGGATCCATTTGGACAATTGATCACGCTTCATCCAAATTCAAATCTGAATTTGAATTCCCATGCAATTTAATGTCTTCTTTGAAATGAATAGAAAAGCATCTCCAAATTCCTTCAAACTTTGCATTCCCACTAAATTGAACCTGAGGAATTCAAATGTGCAATCTGATTTTTAAGTTGGCCACTGCAAATAGGAATTTTTGAACCACAGTTGGTATTCCCGTTTTAAAATGACCACCTTTGAATTTAATTGAACAAATTGAGTTCAACATCTGAATTTAAACTCCCTCATACACATAAGAACTTTTCACATGGTGTTTAATTCAACCTTGGCTTAACACATTTCAAATGAATGTGGGAGCTTATGTGATTGGACACCCATGTGCATCATCACGTGTATTTTTTGTAAGTCCCATTTCATGCATTCCAAACATAACGGTATTCAACCCTCTGTTTATTGCATTTACATTTTTGGGACTTTTACACCAGCTCCACGTGCCAACAGGGTCATGTCACCATCCCCGGTGTACCGCCTGGCGGGCCAGGTGCGCTGCTGGAGAGTAGAGATCCGACGTGACAGGAAGTCAGCCAGCACCATCAGCGATGTCAGGCCTTCCTCCGCTAAGTACTTGATCCTCTCCAGCACCGGCGTGTAGGCATCCTGCTGGTCAGGGATCTCGCCCCAGATGGCCTCCTCGGCGATCGGGGGACCACCCAGCAGCTCCAAGCGGTCGTGGACGTCGGTCTAGGCGATCACCTAGTCCTCCCTGCAGTGCTCCCACTTCCTGGGAGAGAAGGGCGCGATGTACGGCACGGAGCTCCTCCCTCGGTGCTGGAAGTAGTAAGACTACCGGTGGCTTCTTCTTCTCCCCGAGGCCCTCAAGGAGAAGAACACCCTGAAGAGCCGCACCGAAGGACGCACGCACACGAACATCTCACAAAAGTGGACGAAGATGGCCACAAGTGCGAGGGTGTGTGGCATGAGGTGCTGGAGCTGGAGCCCATACACCTCCAGCAGGGTGAGGAGGAAGGACGACGCTGGGAGCGCGAACCCGAACAACATGTACGAGGTGAAGAGTACCACCTCGCCAGGCTGCATGTGGTCAGCGGGACTCTCCTGCGACGGATCTTTCCGTCGAACGCGGCTGACTGCCAGCCGAGCAGGCGCCTCATGCACCCAAGATCATCATCGGTGCGAAGCCGGGTAGAACGGAGGCCAGAAGCCATGGCGGCGAAAGAAGGTTGAGAGCTCTGGGGAGCAGAGGCTTCGAGCGCGAAAGTGGAAGGCGAAGATCGCAAGAGGCAGGAAAGAAAGGAACCACCCTTCTCCGAAAGGCTTCCTTTTCTACGCTCGCGACCTTTGGCAGGGCAACAGGAGTGATGCTTGGGTTGCCACCGCCGTGCGCCGTTCATGTCCCCAATGACAGGTGGGACCCAGGTCCACCCATCAGACACTGGGGGCCAGGCCAGCCGCATATCAAGAACGAGGCTCCGGCGGTTCCTGATAAGAGCAGCATGGTGGAACTGCAGCGGTCGACCCAAAAAATGCTGCAGTAAATACCCCAGGGTGGCTCCTCGAGCACGTCGCCATGACCCACCAGTCAGGATCGGACACGTGTCCATTATGCTGACTACGTGCTGCTGTTTTGACTGTCGAGTACGCCCATTATGCGAAGGACGTGCATCCTTTTCGTCAACCAGGTATAACTGCACACCCACTACGCTATAATCTCGCTGCCGCTTCGGCTTCCAAAGTGCAGGTTCAAAGCTACCATGCGGGAAAGATGGAGGCCCACCTGCAGGACCGTTGCCTCCCCAAGATGGGATCGGGGGCCACTGTCAGTACCCTGCAGACCGGGTACCCCCGCGTGGAGGGTTGAAGACAGCCCAGACCCTGCCTCCCTGCTGAGGCAAGTGCTGGCGCAGCCATGAGTCCTTGGCACCGGGGTCGACCCCGGGGCTGTCACGTGTGCCTAGGCTTTGGAGCCAACACGTGCCATTGGCCCCGGACCAAGCCTCCCCGCTGAGGTGAGGTCCAGTGCTGCCACATATCGGGGCTCTGAACTCCCTCCCCGCACAAGAGAGCTCCGGAACAGACACGTGCCCTTGGCCCCGGACCAAGCCTCCCCGCTGAGTTGAGGTCTAGAGATGCCACGTGCATCGAGGCTCCAAACCTCCTTCCTGCTGAGGAGGGCTCCGAAGCAGACATGTGCCCTTGGCCCGGACCAAGCCTCCCTGCTGAGGTGAGGTTCGGAGCTGCCACGTGTATCCGGGCTTTGAACCTCCTCCCTGCTAAGGAGGGCTCCGGTGCAGAAACGTGCCCATGGCCCCGGACCAAGCCTCCCCACTGAGGTGAGGTTCGGACCTGCCACGTGTATCCGGGCTCCGAACCTCCTCCCTGCCGAGGAGGGCTCTGGAGCAGGCACTTGCCCTTGTTCCTGGACCAAGCCTCCCCGCTGAGGTGAGGTCCGGAGCTGCCATGTGTATCCAGGCTCCGATCCTCCTCCCGCAGAATAAGGCTCCGGAGCCGCCACGTGTCCCACAATCCGTCGTGGGCCATGGGTCGAAGAAGTCAATAAAGGAGTTATAAAGGCCCATGTTTTTTACTTGCCAAACATGTTCATCACACCACAAAGCTCATATTTTGGTAATCACATGAACACATTTGAAGAGCAAGTAACCACCATTATAAGGATAATTAGAGGAAGAAGTCACAAAATCCAAAAGTTGTATTCCCAACATAAAATCTTTAGAGGCCGAGCTGACCATTAAATCCTAAACCTTCTTAGGAATGCTCTTGCAAAATTTCATGGAAATCCAAACTTGTTTGTGGTACTTTTGGATAAATTATTAAAAGGGATAGTTTGAATGTACATTCAAATTCAAACTACTTCTAACACATGAATTCAAAAGAGGGATTCATATTCATACTCAGCATATTTTTATGATCTAGTCCACCCAGTTTCAACCTATTTGGTATTGATCTTGACATGAGCTAGTTGGAGCAAATTCAAACTGAATTTGAATTTCAGATTACACATTAGATGCAATTTCATTCAAAACACTCTACACTTGGAATTATTCAAAACCAAATGTTCATTCTATGGTTTGAGCAAAATTCAAAGGGCATGAGGGTCCCAAATATTGTGCAACAGTAGAAAGTTAATTTTGGAGGGCAAAATTTGGTAGTGGGACCCACTGTCAGGCTCACCGGCCAAATGAACCGCCTCACACCGAGTTGCTCTGGTCCTTGCGCGTGCCAACATGAACGCCACAGCGGTGAGCTGCTGCTTGAAGCTGTTTTTGGGTTCTGGCCGCCGAGCGCACGTTCCAGCCTCCTTATCTTTGAGCCCGGGACGCCACGGGACCATTTCACTCGTCTCTCGTTGATCACTCATGCAGAAACTTGCCCACACATCGCCGCTCGATCGAGCTCACACCTCCACCGTCGACCGGCCAGCTCCGAAGGTTTCACGGCAAGCTGAGGCCCTAAATGAGATCTCCTACATCCCCTCGACGCCTTTGCACAGGGTTCCCAGCCTCTTCTGAGCCGTGCCATGACGATCTTCTTCATCGGCTCCAAGCAAAGTCACCGCTGGGATTCCTCGTCGCCCGGCCACACCGAAGCTTCTTTGGCTCGGACAAACAGTCACAGAGGTTAGCAACCGTCTCTAGTACGTCCTCTTAGACCCGGTTAAGCTTTCTCAACGCCGGTGAGCCGGAATTCCAGTTTTCCCATCGGCCGCCATGTAGAACAGTTAGAACCCAATCGTGAAATTCTTCACACACACTTGTTCATCCGAATTTCAAGTTTAGCTTGAGCTAGTATAGCACCTCACGATGACTCAGGCCAAATCTTAACAAAGGTCATCCATCTGGCGAGCGTAGCACCATGTTTTCGCCGCCGCCGGTGAAAAAGCTTCGGGTCACCAGTGAAGTCTACCTTCCCCACGATCTCAGGCCAAGAGGGTTGCAGGGTGAGCTTCCCCATGACCCAGAAGTGCTGTACGACCCCTCCGTTCTTCGTGTTCGCCGCTGAGTCGTGTTATCGTCGTCGGACCCAAGCTTAGCTCTACTACCGTTGTCTTCGAGTTTTCCTTTTCAGATTTCCCTCCAAAACTTTAAACCCACATAACTTTCGGTAGGAACGTCCAAATTGGGTCAAACAAATTTCGTTGGATTCCTATCTCTGATTACTTTCCAGCAAAACAAGTTTCATTCGTCGAGAGTCTTTCTTTTTCAAGAATTAATTCCCTAAATTTAAGCTGTTGGGAATTTTAACTGGAGATCCACTTTGTGGAAAATTCTCAAATTTGGCCTGGATGTTTATTTTAATATCCTTGAGTCTCATGCCAAATTTCAGATGCATCCGGGTTCAATAAGTTCACATTATTATGTTATTAAGTGAACTGCCCCTAAGAAAATGAAAAATGTACAGAAACATTTCTTTCAGAATTCTCTAAAAATTGTTTAGCTCATAACTTTCTCTAGGTTTCTTCAAATTACATGAAACCAATTCCATTAGAACCATCATAAACTCTAGTTTTCAGAAAATAATGGCTTGCTTCATGAAAATCCCTAGAAAACCTTAGAAGCTCTAATAACGGCCTGTTATACATTTATTTGTGCAGGGTTAAAATGAGGTTTTCTTCAAATGAAACTTGGCTGTTTCTGTTTAGGTTGTCACCAAACTACAGTAAATATTTCAGAGTCATAAGTGATGTCTAACTAGAGTTATAGTCTTTACATTCTCAAATCCACACATTTGCATTTGAATTTGGCGTGCATTGTTATTTCTATTACGTGTAGTTGCTGAGATCGAACAAGCCCCGTAGATCTTGGATTGTATCCCTCCGGAACAGAATTATGTCAACGACCAGCAGCAAGGCAAGCTCCGATTTGCATTAATCCTATTTAAAAAGTTTTACACTTCACAATTGTTATAGCATGTGTAGAATCTATGTGCATTAAGTTCGTGATTGAAAACCACTTACATAGCTGTCAAAACTAGGGGGGTTTGAGTCTGAGTGATAAACCTTGAGTAGCCATAGAAATGCTCTAAATGGTATAGGATTCGGTACAAGTCGAGTAGTTGGAACTACTCGCGAGAATAGGCTTAGGGGTACACACTCGGTTACTGAAATAGATCATTAGACACATGACATGAAAATTAGACCGAGCAGGGGGTAGGAGTAGAAGGACTATTTGGGCCTGTGTTTCTGTAGCTCTGCTTGTGCTGGTTGAGGACCGAGCCGTGTGCGGCCCTGTTGAACAAGCTAGAACTGTACCAAAGACATACCGGCTATATGGGAACCGGCAAACCGATGTAATTCGGGTAGCTGGATGTTGAGGCATTGCTTGTCGTCCAAAGGGGTTGGTTGAGAGAAGCAAGGTGTAAATCCGCTAGCAGGCACGTAGGTTGCTCCGCATAGTGACCTCCTGCTCAGGACGATAGGACCGGTTCAACTCTTGGCTAACGAGTGAAAGGTGGTCGCGTACGACGTCTGGGATAGTTGTTGTAGGCAACATCGAGTACGGGCGTACGTGATGTGTTATTCGGGTATCCCTGAAGGTGTAAATAGATTATAATTGCCGTCCCTAGCAGTCAGTGAGTACCACTTGTTCACTGTACCGTGACGTATAGAGAACAGGATAGTGTCATAAATTAATGTTGTTGTTTTGATGTAATACTTGGAATGTTAATGATGTGCTTTAGATTAGAGCAAATAAAATTTGTTTTCAGCCTTAGGCAGGAAACACAGGAGGAATGTGTTTCTTGTTTGATTGCGGACTTTCTATGTTGCTTAGCACAAGGTTACCATTTACACGAGGCTAAAACCTGAAAATAAGATTCAAGTAATTAGGCGAGTCTTTATGGAAAGCTTTCCATTGTATACCTAAATTCCAGCATGTAGAGTTTCTTGTTTAGCGACATCGGGTCAGTCTGGTTGAGCCTTCATGCTCACTGCTTGTTGTTGAAGTCTGTGCAGGGGGTTATGAAGAGGAGGAGGCTCCCAAAGAGGAGACGGGTCCCCTAGAGGGAACCACCGTCGAGTGGGAGCCTTGCACACCGCCATGTTAACTTTAGATGTGTGTGCTAGTAGGGACACGTTCACGTGCTGAACGTCAACCCTTTTGCTTAGTCTACGCCCGCGACTGTAGACTATAAACGGTATTTTGTTGTAAACTATGTTTATACCATTAGTGTAATAAAACTTAGCTTCCTCTGTTTTAATCTTTGATGTCTTCATCTTTGTGTTATCCGATGCTGCGTATTACAGCACCCCTCAGCGAGATCCTGAATGTCGGGACCCCCAGTCCTCACATCGTGGTATCAGAGCCCTGTTGAGGTTTAGCACACTGAAGAAGACTAAATTTTCAAAAACTTGGTGAGGAACGAGTGTTAGCCCACATAAGGATGTTATTTGTCTATACAAGTGGCAATACTAACTAATTGTTATGTCAAAAAATCATACATCTCGGCACTTTCTATGTCTTGGGGGTGCATGTATGCGCTGCCCACTAGTGCGCACAAGCTAAAGGGTGGAGCATCACGGGTGGCAGGTAACCCGACTAGCTTAGGTATCCTCTATGACTCTTCATGTAATCGTTTGAGGTACGTGAGCAACGCCAGTCCCCGGCGTGCTGCGGGCAAGTAGGTGGAGACCCCGTCATGTGGTCGGTAACGTAAACCCGTAGCTCAAGGTGTGTTTGGCTTGAGAACGCCTGTGTGACTGATGACAGACTGGCGTATGTATGTCACACCCGGTTTTCCATAAGGAACACCCCGAGCGTATTCTCACATGTATGCCAGGATCAGTTGAATCATACATGTGCCGACAAGAGTGTAATATCATTATATTACAAGCCAAGAGTATCGTGTAACAGTATATTACATATAAATGTCATAAAGTACTTCTACACACTATAAATGTAATACAGCAGAAGACATTCACGTGGGACTACAATCCATAGGCGTTGCCCGGGGGTTTCACCATCCTAGAACAACTCGTTGGGATCAAAGTCTTCATCGTTAAGGTCTATGTCTTCATTTGCACCTGAGCAACATATGATATTCCAACAAAAGCAAGTTTGAGTACCAAAGGTACTCAGCAAGTGTAGGAAAGAATGATATGAAGGCTAATAGTAAGTAAAGGCTAACTTTGTTAAGCACTATGCATTATCCCTAGTCCTTAGATTTCATTAGCAATCTATTTTACTAAGTTATCCTTCCCACCATATTTATAAATAAGTCATTAATGTCAGGTTACACCACCTAACAACCTTTTCCATCTCACATCCATGTTCTTCTAGTCATGGACAAGTCCAAGCCGCTCTTGACCGTGAGCACGACTGTCATGACAGTTTGGTTCTCTGTAGAGATTGTACCACTTTACCCATAAGTAGTGATTTCATCCCCTGTTGCCAGGTGGACTAAGAACCTCCCTGATATCCGTGGTTGCAAGCCACATTACACACTTCCTTTGGTGTGCGATCAGGAGATCACTACATGGCCTTTATAAAGGGTCTACCGGAAAGTACAAGCCCACTGAGATTTCGCTGCCGCAGTTCCTGGGAGTAAACCCTCCCCTGCATAAGCCCCCTCTTGAGCCTTGCAGTTCCCAGGGTAGTCAAAAAAGAACTCCCATTCCCCGCACCATCCAAACACTCATACTATACCGGCAAACTCCTAATTAATTGGCCAAGCTTCCCCATCTCACTCTTGTGGTGGCACTGTAAAGCCAGGTTAACTGTTGCATGAATCGGTCCTTAGAATCTAAGACAGGCACTAACACTAACCCAAGTCTCATGCACGAAGCACCATCTAAAACAACCAACCTGTCTAGATTCCTATCACTATGACACACTCTTGTGTCTCCCATAAATACCACAAGACAAGTAATAACTATGTTTCATTCATTTTCTAAGCACTAAGCATGGCTAAGCACATAAAATGACAGGTAACACATCTAAACTAAATCCCACCATGGTTTTCAAGGAATGATATGAAAAGAATCTAGTCATATGTCCTAAACTGGGTTCCATATTGATGACAACATGCAAACATTCTAACTAATCATCCTAGAATTGGTGCAAAGTGGTCAAGGAACACTTGCCTTTGAATTGCTGCTCGGTGATCTGGAAATCCTGCTCTTGAAGATTAAGAAATGGTTCTTGTGACGGTTCTACCCATGTATATGCACACAAAACAATGCAAAACATGCAATAAGAAACTTAACAACACATTAGAATCATATTTATACTTAATTATATACATATGTCATCTATTTCTATTTGTTTTCCCATCTACATATGGTTATATATTATTTTATATGCCTTTTGGAGTGAAAATTAATATCAAATTGACATATATATCTTATACTTCATTCTTGTTATGGCAAAACATTCATTTTTCTTACTTGTTAGTGATTGATAAGAATTTTTGAAATGTATATATGCATATATACTAATTTTATTATAAATTCAGACCTAAAACTAATTTTAAAGTATTAATATAATTATTTCCAGAGTATATATTGCTTTTATTGGATTTTCAGAATTTATCTTTGCATTTTAATTAGTTCCTACATTTTTTGAAGTATATATGGTTTTTGTTGAATTTCAGTATTGATTTATCACCTAGAATATATTTTCAGCCTATGGAAATAATTCTTTTTAATTTCAGAACACATATACTAGTCAAAATGTTTAAAACAGATTATTTAATAAGTTTTTACTATTTTTCAGAGACTATTTACCCTATTTTGATTATTTACAGAATTAAATTTAAATTTCTAAACTCCCCTGGACAAAAATGTGATACCTACAGTTTTTCTAGGGTCCAAAATGCATTTACAGAACTAATTTATCAACTTACAAAGTATACAGGGGCTATTTGGCTAATTTATAGTGATTTTCCTAATTTATATAATGCCTAGGGTTAAATCACTAAAGCACAGGGTTTTTATATTACTTTAAATCTTCAGGGGCCTAACCGTGAATACTCCAACGGTTATAATCGTTTTAAACATGGGCCGTTGATTTCGAGATGAGTGGCTCAGATTTTAAATAACCGAAGGGGTATTCTCCTTCTAATCCTAGCCGCTCACTTCGGATCCGAGGGCCCAGAGGCAGCCACGTCGCTCTCCACCTTCTAGTTCCCCGCATGAGGCGGAGCTCGCAGGAAACCGGCGGCGACCTCGCCGGAAGTCCCCGATTTTTGTAGATTCTTAACCGTTTCTTGGATTTTCTACTCCAAATCGAAGAGGAGGAGGTGGGGAACTCACCTAGCGAGTCTTCTTGGACTCAAACTGTCCTGAAGGGTGTCGGCGATGGTGAGAGGTGGAGAACTCCAGCGATCTCAGTCGGTGAAGCGCTCTGAGCACGCTTCCTCGGGGTTTCTGGTCGGGAAACCTTCCTTGTGGCCTTGTGATGATGTAGGAGGAGTTAGAACGAAACAGTTCACATTGGTTGCGGCGAATTCTAAGAAATGGCGATGGTGGCGGCGGTTCTTACCGAGAGAAATTGTGTGCGGTCGGTGGAAGAATGGCGGTGGTTTCGGTTGAGCTTTATAGAGGAGGGAGAGACGGCGCCATAGGGGCGTCGGTTGAAGAAAGGGCGCGAAGAAACGGTTGCAGCCGGAGAGAATTTGCCCACATGCGATAATAGCATGGAGAGAGAGAGAGGGCTGCGGCTTGATGAGGAAGAAAACTGACGTATGGCCCCGGCTTGGTAGTGAGGGAATGTGGCAGGGAAGGTTTTGATCCATAGGATGAAAATTTTGGTTGTTACAATGTAACTGTTATGGAGCCGGGTTCAGTGTGCAGCTGAACCTGATGATTGTGTGGTTTTATGCAGGTATTCTAACCATGATTTAGTATCTGAGTATAATACGTGTGCGAGGGTCGCTTAGTGCCACTGATTAACGAAGCCGGCTAAATCCGGTATAGGGTTTTCTTTGTGAGGTAATGTAGTACCGGCATGATTTGGTGATGCTTCGACATCACACCCCATTAAGTGATCAATCTCGTTGTAAAAGATGAGAAATTTGATTCAGAGAACTAAAAAGTGTATAAAAACTCCTCATACTGATCTGGCTTTCAAAATTAAGCAATTTTGAACTTATATAATCTTAGTAACAGAGTTTTCTGTTTTCAGCTCAAATAATGCTGAAGTTATACATAGTGTAGAAGTCGAGGTCTTTCGACATTGGGATGATATGATACATATCTGGAAATCTTTTGAAGAGTTCTACAACTTTTGTATTGACGTCCAGAGGTGTTTCATCCATTAACTTGTCGAAATCTTCAGTAGAGTTGAAACTCTCCAGAAAACAGGGCAGAGTAAAAACTCTCTGAAATTCTCAGTAAATTGATCATAACTTCCTGCATAAAAATCCAAATTTAGCAAATGATACATTTATGAAAATTTCATGAGGTATGATACAACTACGTAACAGAAAGTTTTGTCAAATTCGATACAGAATTAACAGAAATTCTTGGATCAAGTCAGTGCCTCAAGCAGGGAGGTGCTGTCCAATTTCTTCCAGAAAGTCTGTTTACTTTGACATCTCATAACTTTTGAATCAGAGCAGATATGAGGGCACACAAATACATTATGGAAAGCTATTTAAGTTAAATTTAACTTTGATATGGAACTCAAGACATGATCTTGCACTTAACATGGTCTAATCCTGGGCATAATGGAAACTGGTCGTCAATTTTGGGCAGTGCGTTACAAATCAACTTATTAATAAGTTTGATACATGTTTCCAAATTTTCTGAGTTCAATGACATGTTTTATTTTATAACTCGCTGTTTTTTTGTTGAAATAAATATTTGACCTTTGCAAATATGTTTCTACAGATGGAAGCCGATAAACAACTGGAGAACGGATGGGTGGTGTCCCACTGTTCTCAACGCCGCGGGTATCTAGATCTGTTGAAGCTTATGCTTCAATATTTTGGATATACGGAGATGCTTTGCTTTCTTGATAAGGAAGAAGGTGATAAGGAGAACACAACATAGGTCATACATGTCGATGTTCCAGCAGGACCGAATCCACCAGGGTTGGCACCGTTCACCGCCACGGTGAAAGGAAGACACCCGGAGGACGTGTGGCAATTGGCAGTCCACCATGGCATGTCACGCTTTTGTCAACTACACGTGTGAGCTATTGAGGGCACTCCATACGCGCTTGTTCCAGTGGAAGGACAAGCTAACCAAGTGTGGTGGGAGCGGTACTTTGCAGCAACGGATACAAACTGCCCAAGGTACAACCCATCAGAGGCCAATCATAGCCTCTATCTCATGGCGGAAGGAATGTGATGGACAGCCAAGCTGTCCATATGGCTCGTCTTGCCATGGAGCTCAAGGAGAGAACCAACCGCACGACCATTACGAGAGTTCCCATAATGCATTTCATAATGTACTCTTGCCAATGATACAGCGGCTGAATAAACAACATAATCAGTTGCGTCGGTTAAAGAAGGCGGGCAAGAAAAGTCGTGTTGACATCACGACTTTGCAGCAGCAAGTCCAGGCTCTGACCCAGCAAAACGAAGTCCTCACTCAAGAACGTGATGAACCGATTGAGGTGGGACAGAACTGGGAGATGGTATTACAACCAAGCCATGGACGAGGTAAATGCTCTGCAGGACCTTGTACCTCCGGTAGTGGGCCTGCCATTTGCAGGTGCAGTACTTGTGGTTCTCGTAATTCCGGTAATACCGGAGCCTGAACCCGAAGACGAGGTCATGGATCCAGAGCCACCAGAAGAACCAGCGGAGGAGATAGACCACAGGAGGTTGACATCCACTGCGAATAAGGAGTTTCCGTTGCCAAGTAGGGCAGTGAGGGTGGTTGTAATGTATAACTTTTGTAACAACAACATGTCATTAGAAAAACAGTAGCGTGTGTGTAGTGACGACACGAGCACAACTCCTCGGATGTTCAAAAGTTGCTGTAATTTTGACCCGAGAATAATGTATCTTGTATAAAGTTTTTGCTTTATCAATATATGTGAATGTTGTGCAAGTTTCTCATTCATCACTACAATATGTACTGTTTTCATGGATTTTCAAGTATGACATGTGCTGACTATCACCATTATGAATTTCAGAATGACTCGCACTCGCGCCGACCCAGAGATTGGGGGTTCCATTCAAGGGGGAGATGCCTCCCAATGGCTGCTCGAGACATCCTCGGGACAGCAGCAACCACAACCACCACCACCGCCAACGGTCACGTTAGCAGATATTGTTGCGGCCATGGCGGGCTCGCACCAGCAGCACACCGAGTTGCTGCGTACATTGATCGAGAATAGGTCTCGCCCAGAGAGACGTCAAGACCCGGAAGAACACCAACAAAGTTCTTACTCGGATTTTCTCGTGACACATCCCCCGGTATTCTCACGGGCGGATGAGCCCATTGATGCAGACAATTGGCTCTGCACAATGGAAATGAAATTTGGGCTGCTCCGAGTTAGTGAGCAGCAGAAGACACAGTTTGCGGCCGAGCAACTTATGGGGTCCGTGAGCACTTGGTGGGCCAACTTATGTGCCTCCAACCCACCGAGCGTGTACTGAACTGGACGGAGTTAAGGATGGCTTTCAGGGCATATCATATTCCGCCAGGTCTGATGAAGCGAAAGATGCAGGAGTTTTTACACCTGCAGCAGGGCAACCAGAACGCACTGGAGTTTGCCTGTGTGTTCAATGACCTCGCTTTGTACGCGTCGTATCATGAGAAGAGGCGGGATCATTTTTACCAGGGGCTGAATCCGCTCCTGAGGAACAAGCTTGCAATGTTCAATCGCGGCAGCCCCAACGAAATGATCGACGCCTCTATTGTCCAGGTGGACTCCGGCAAGGAGTTAGCTGTGACCGAGAAGAAAAGAGGCATCTGCAGAGCAGAAGAGAGGGAGGTGGTCCTCACCAGAAATATACGATGGTGTATCGCACACCATTGGGTTAACGCT
Source organism: Neostapfia colusana (assembly GCA_030760725.1). Taxonomy (NCBI): domain Eukaryota; kingdom Viridiplantae; phylum Streptophyta; class Magnoliopsida; order Poales; family Poaceae; genus Neostapfia; species Neostapfia colusana. The sequence goes on along the minus strand of JASWHV010000009.1, from coordinate 30,437,526 downwards.
GGCAGCCACCATCGCGACCGATGCAGTTTCGCAATCGGCCATATCCACAGCCGGCGTTGCGACCGGCATTACCAGCAACTCTGCAGCAGTAACAGCAGCAACAGCAGTGCGCGATGCCGCGTGCATTCGTACCTCAGCAATGCATGCCGGGCTTTCGTCCCCAAGGCAGCGGCCAGCCACCGTATGCGTGCTTTACGTGCGGTCACCAAGGGCATTTTGCAAAGGATTGCCCCGAGAAGAAAGGCAACAGAGCGGCCCCGCCATTTCCGGGGAGAAATTGGCCCCGAAGTAACAACAATGTACGGCGTGCAAACCCCAAACCCGGCAATGTCCACCAACTCGCCATTGAGGACATGCCAGAGGGAGAACCCATCCTTGCGGGTATGTTCAAACTCCACCAATACCCCGCCATAGTTTTATTTCATTCGGGTGCCACTCATAATTCCATTATCACTGCTTATGTTGCTAGGCATAGTCTGCAAATACTGCCCACCAAGAGTCGATTCCTAATTTGTTCACCGGATGGGAAGATTTCAGCAAGCATGATGGTTCTAAAAGTACCAGTATGCCTAGGGGGAAAGTATACAATGCGTTTCCCATAGTACTAGAGGGACAAAAGGTTGACGTCATCCTAGGGATGTCATGGTTAACCCACCACAGCGCTGTCTTAGACGTCGTCTCTCGTGTCATCCACCTAAACTCCCACGTGCATGCACCTAATTCCTTATTTCTGGACAGTCCAGAAATAAAACTTCCAGCCATATACCACTCCACAACCAGCAGCCTGGAAGACATTCCAGTGGTCCAAGAGTTCCCCGATGTATTCCCGGACGATCTACCGGGTATGCCGCCCGACCAGGAGGTGGAGTTCAAGATAGAACTTGCACTGGGAACCATGCCAATATCCCGAAGGTCGTACAAGATGTGACCGAAGGAATTGGCAGAACTGAAAATACAATTGAAGGATGTGCTGGACAAGGGTTTCATAAGGCCGAGCTCCTCGCCATGGGGCTGTTCAGCATTATTTGGCAAGAAGAAAGATGAGACGTTGCGGCTTTGTGTGGACTATTGTCCACTAAACGCCGTCACGATCAAGAACAAGTACCCATTGCCCCGTATCGACATGCTGTTTGATCAGTTGGTAGAGGCAAAGATCTTTTCCAAGATGGATTTAAGATCAGGGTACCACCAGATTAAGATCAGGGCTGAGGACATACGGAAGACAGATTTCTCGACGAGGTATGGACTCTATGAGTACCTTGTCATGTACTTCGGCCTCACCAACGCTCCGGCTCATTTCATGTACTTGATGAACTCGGTGTTCATGCCGGAGCTTGACAAATTTGTCGTGGTCTTCATCGATGACATTCTTGTTTACTCAAAGTCGGAGGAAGAGCACACAAATCACTTGCATATTGTCTTGCAACGGCTGCGAGATCACAAGCTATACGCTAAATTCAGCAAGTGTGAATTTTGGATATCCCAAGTACCCTTTCTTGGGCATATTATCTCAGCGGAGGGAATCGCTGTAGACCCGAGCAAGATCGTACAAGTGCTGAATTGGAAATCCCCGAGGTCAGTCCACGAGGTACGGAGTTTCCTCGGACTCGTGGGATATTATCAGAGGTTCATTTTGAACTTCTTGAGAATTGCAAAGCCAGTGACCAAACTCCTGAAGAAGGCTTCCAAATATATGTGGAGTCCAGCATGTGAAGTGGCATTCAAGGCATTTATGAAACACCTAACATCAGCACCGGTTTTGGCACAGCCGGATACCACAAAACCGTTCGATGTGTATTTTGATGCATCCGACATTGGGCTCGGGTGTGTGCTGATGCAAGACAGAAGAGTGGTCGCGTATGGATCACGGCAACTCCGGAATCATGAGCAAAATTATCCAACTCATGACTTACAACTAGCTGCTTTGGTACTCGCACTCAAGATGTGGAGGCATTATTTGCTTGGCAACCTCGTACATCTATATACCGACCACAAGAGCTTCAAATACATATTCACGCAGAAGGAGTTGAACATGAGGCGGCGAAGATGGTTAGAGTTGATAAAGGATAATGAAATAGAGATCAATTATCATCCTGGAAAGGCAAACATGCTGGCTGATGCGCTGACTCGCAAGTCACACGTAAACAATCTAACCATCACACCGGTTGAAGAGGGTGAACTAAACTTGTATTTGGTTCCACATGGAGCTCTCTACAAATTAGCTCTCATCCCCACCATCCATGAAGAGATAGCGGCAGCCCAGAAACATCACAAGGGTATGTCGCATTTGCGGAGACGTGTGGACAGCGGGGAGCTGAAATGCTTCCGAAAAGACGGAGACGGTGTTCTTGTCAAAAACAGGATAGTCGGACCCCGTAACCAGGAGCTACGGAAGAAGATTTTTGACGAAGATCACTTGTCAAAGTTTTCTATTCACCCCGGCAGCAACAAGATGTATCAGGAGCTGAAGGACAAATATTGGTTGATATGGATGAAGTGAGAGATTGCTAGATACGTGTCCAAGTGTGATACATGCCGAAGGGAGAAAGCTGATTACATGAAGAAACCGGGACTATTACAACCACTAGGCATCCCTGCCCGGAAGTGCGAGGACGTGAGCATGGATTTCATTGTCGGTTTACCTATGACATTTCAAAAACATGATTCAGTGTGGGTAATCATCGACCGGCTCACGAAGTCTGCCCATTTTATCCCGGTCAACCCAAATTACACCGCCAAGAAGTATGCTGAACTATACATCTCATGGATTTTGTGTTTACACTGCGTACCCTGCATTATCATCTCGGATCGAGGAACTTTATTTGTGTCTCATTTTTTTCGAGCAGCTACATACAGTGTTGGGTAGAAAACTGATCCGGAGTTCAGCGTACCACCCGCAGACGGATGGGAAAACCGAGCAGGTAAACCAAATACTGGAAGGCATTTTACGAGCCTGTGCTATAAATCACGGTAAGAATTGGGATGATAACTTACCATTAGCCGAGTTCTCGTACAATAATGGGTACCAGGACAGCATCAAAATTGCACACTATGAGGCGCTATACGGGAGAAAATGCCGCACACCACTAAATTTGTGTGAGTGCGGCGAGAGGGTCACCTTCAGGGTTGATCTTGTCAACAATGCGGAAGAAAAAGTTCGGATTACTCAATTGAACTAGAAAGCCGCCCGATCTCGAAAAAAAAGCAGTATGCGGACCCTAGAAGACGCCCTCTACAATTTAAGGTCGGGGATCATGTTTATCTACGTGTGTCTCTGATGAAAGGGGTAAATAAGGGTATTGGGAAAGTTGGCACCCCGATTCATCGGTCCGTTCAAGGTTTTAGAAAAATATGGATCCGTTGTATACCTGCTGGAATTACCGGCATCACTCTCCAGTGTGCCTGATATCTTCCATATATCTCAGCTGAGGAAGTGCCTCAAATTTTCAACCACAGTCCAGCTGGGAGACATCGAGGAACTGAAACCGGATCTCACGTATCGGGAGGAACCAGTTCAGATCATCGACGAGAAGGTCCGAACCACATGTAACTGTACGTTGTGGTTCTACAAGATATTGTGGAGTAATCACTCCGAGGATGAAGCGATGGTGGAGAGCAAGGAATTTCTTCGCACCAAGTACCCGGAATTTTTAACGTCGCATGTCAGATAATTTTCCACCATCCTCTCTCTCAATTTCACCTTATAATCTCGAGACGAGATTCTTTTAAGGCGGAGAAATGTAAAGGCCCAAGTTTTTACTTGCCAAACATGTTCATCACGCCGCACACCACAGCTCATATTGTGGTAATCATATGAACACATTTAAAGAGCAAGTAACCACCATTAATAGGATGATTAGAGGAAGAAGTCACAAAATCCAAAAGTGGTATTCCCAACATGAAATCTTTATAGGCTGAGCTCACCATTCAATCCTAAAACTTCTTAGGAATGCTCATGCCAAATTTCATGCAAATCCAATAATTGGGGTACTTTTGGATACAATTATTAAAAGGGATAGTTTGAATGTATATTCAAATTCAAACTACTTCTAGCACATGAATTCAAAAGAGGGATTCATATTCACGCTCACCATATTTTTATAATCTAGTCCACCAAGTTTCATCATATTTGGGATTGATATTGACATGAGCTAGTTGGAGCGAATTCGAACTGAATTTGAATTTCAGATTGCACATTTGATGCAATTTCATTCAAACCACTCTACACTTGGAATTATTCGAAACCAAATGTTCATTCTGTGGTTTGAGCAAAATTCAAAGGGCATGAGGGTCCCAAATATTGTGCAACAGTAGAAAGTTAATTTTGGAGGACAAAATTTGGCAGTGGGACTCACTGTCAGGCTCACCAGCCAAATGAACCGCCTCACACTGAGTTGCTCGGGTCCTTGCGCGCGCCCACGCGAACGCCAGGCGGTGAGCTTCTACCAGCAGATGTTTTTGGGTTCTGGCCACCGACCGCATGTTCCAGCCTCCTTATCTTCGAGCCCGGGATGCCACATGACTATTTCACTCGTCGCTCGTTGATCACTCGCGCAGAAACTCGCCCACAAATCGTCTGTCGCTCGAGCTCACACCTCCACCGTCGACTGGCCAGCTCCAAAGATTTCACGGTAAGCTGAGGCCATAAATGGGATCGCCTACACCCACTTGACGTCCTCGACGCCTTGGCACAGGGTCCCCATCCTCCTCTGAGCTGTGCCACGATGATCTTCTTCATCGTCCCAAAGCAAAGTCACTGGTGGGATTTCTCGTTACCCGGCAGCACAAAAGCTTCTTCGGCTTGGACAAACGGTCACAGAGGTTAGCAACCGACCCTAGTCCGTCCTCTTAGACCCGGTTAAGCTTCCTCAACGCCGGTGAGCTGGAATTCTAGTTTTCGCATCGGCCGCCGTGTAGAACAGTTAGAACCCAATCGTGAAATTCTTCACACACACTTGCTCATACGATTTTCTGGTTTAGCTAGAGCTAGTATATCACCTCACGATCACTCAGGCTAGATCTTAGCAAATGTCATCCATCCGGCGAGCATAGCACCATGTTTTCGCCGCCGCCAGTGAAAAAGCTTCGGGTCACCGGTGAAGTGTACCTTCCCGGCGATCTCAGGCCAAGAGGGGTGCAGGGCTAGCTTCCCAATGAGCTAGTGGTGCTGTTCACCCCTCCCTTCTTTGTGTTTGCCGCTGAGTCATGCTCTACGACCCGAGCTTAGCTCCGCCGCCGTCGCCGATTGGTTTTCTAGCGATGCCAAGCCGCGAGAAGATGTCCGACGTGTGTGTCGTGCTCCAAAGAACGTGTAGGAGGAAGTCGTGTGGGAAATGAGAGAGAATCGGCCGTGAACAAGCCGCGCCATGGCCGCTGTCCGGCGCGCGCTCGGGCGCTGGCGGGAGGAACAAGAAGACACTGTATTGTGGGCCCCAGTGTCAGCAGCTTAAACGTTTCGTGTTTTCTTTTTTAGATTTCCCTCCAAAACTTTAAACCCACATAAATTTCGGTTGGAATGTCCAAATTGGGTCAAACAAATTTTGTTGGATTCCTATCTCTGAGTACTTTCCAGCAAAACAAGTTTTATTCCTTGAAAATCTTTTTTATTCCAGAATTAATAAACTAAAATTTAAACTGTTGGGAATTTTAACTGGAGATCCACTTTGTGAAAAATCCTAAAATATGGCCAGGATGTTCATTTTAATATACTTGTGTCTCATGCCAAATTCCAGATCCATCCGAGTTCATTAAGTCCACTTAATTGTGTGATTAAGTGAACTGCCTTGAGAAAATGAAAAATGTACAGAAAAAATTTTCAGAATTTTCTCAAACTTGTTTAGCTCATAACTTTCTATAGGATTCTTCAAATTACATGAAACCAATTCCATTAGAACCATCATAAACTCTAGTTTTCACAAAGTAATGGCTTGCTTCATGAAAAACCTAGAAAACTGTAGAATCTCTAATAATGGCCTGTTATACATTTATTTGTGCAGGGCTCAAATGAGCTTTGCATCAAATGCAACATGGATATTTATCTTATTAGGTAGTCACCAAACCACAGTAAAAATTTCAGAGTCAGATGTGATGTCTACCTAGAGTTATAGTCTTCACATTCTCAATTCCACACATTTGCATTTGAATTTGACATGCATTGTTATTTCTATTATGTGTATTCACTGAGATCGAACAAGCCCCGGAGATCCTGGATTGTATCCCTCCGGAACAGAATTTAGTCGATGAGCAGCAGCAAGGCAAGCTCCGTTTGCATTAACCCTATTTACAAAGTTTTACACTTTACAATTGTATAGCATGTGTAGAATCTATGTGCATTAAGTTCTTGATTGAACCCCACTTGCATATCCATCAAAACCAGGGGGTTTGAGTCTGTGTGATGAACCTCGAGTAGACACAGAAATGCTCTAAATGGTATAAGATTCGGTACAAGTCGAGTAGTCGGAACTACTCACGAGAATAGGCTTAGGGGTACACACTTGGTTAGTGAAATAGATCATGAGACACATGACATGAAAATGAGACCGGGCAGAGGGTAGGAGCAGAAGGACTTCGGGGGCCTGTGTTGCCGCAGCTCTGCTCGTGTCAGTTGAGGACCGAGCCGTGTGCGGTCCTGTTGAACAAGCTAGAACTGTACCGAAGACATACCGGCTATATGGGACTGGGAAACCGATGTAATTCGGGTAGCTGGATGTTGAGGCATTGCTTTTTATCCAAAGGGGTTGGTTGAGAGCAGCAAGGTTCAAATCTGCTAGCGGGCCCATTGGTTGCTCCGCGTAGGGACCTCCTGCTCGGACGATAAGACCGGTTCAACACTTGGCTACCGAGTGAAAGGTGGTTGCGTACGACGTATGGGATGGTTGTTGTAGGCAACATTGGGTATGGGCGTACGTGACGTGATATTCGGATAACTCTGCAGGTGTAAATCGATTATAATCACCGTCCCTCGCGGTTAGTGACTACCACTTGTTCACTGTACCGCGACATATAGAGAACAGGATAGTGTCATGAATTAGAGTTGCTGTTTTGAGGTAATATTTGAATGTTAATGGTGTGCTTTAGATTAGAGCAAACCAAAGTTCGTTTCAACCTTAGACAGGAAACATAGGAGGAATGTGTTTCTTGTTTGATTGCGGACTTCCTATGTTGCTTAGCACAAGGTTACCACTTACATGAGGCTAAAACATGAAAATAGGATTCAAGTAATTAGGAGAGTCTTTATGCAAAGCTTTCCATTCTATACCTAAATTCCAGCATGTAGAGTTTCGTGTTTAGCGGCGTCGGGTCAGTCTTGCTGAGCTTTCATGCTCACTGCTTGTTGTTGAAGTCTGTTCAGGGGGTTATGAAGAGGAGGAGGCTCCCGAAGAGGAGAAGGGTCCCCTAGAGGGAACCACCGTCGAGTGGGAGCCGTGCACACCGCCATGTTAAGTGTTAGGTTTGTGTGCTAGTGGGGACATGTTCACGGGCTGAACGTGGACCCTTTTGCTTAGTCTACGCCCGTGAGTGTAGACTATAAACGTATTTTATTGTAAACTATGTTTATACCGTTTATGTAATAAAACGTAGCTTCCGCTGTTTTATCTTTGATGTCTTCATCTATGTGTTATCCGGTGCTGCGTATTACAACACCCCTTAGCAAGATCCTGGATGTCGGGACCCCAGGTCCTCATAGGAGTGCGCTGTCAGGCCGTGCATTCAAGGCTCACGCCTTCCCCATACGCATGGCGCATGACGCACGCCTTCGCCCATTCTCAATTACGGTAACAAGACAGTACGGCAACGCGTGACAGCGGCACAGTGCCGCTCAATGGCACAGTGCCGCCCAGCAGAGCGAGAGGATGCGGGGACAAGACTGCGTCTTCATCATCACTTGCTGCCTAGTCAGAGGCGCTCTGCATGCCAGGCGGCGGGACTTAACTTTTCCGCTAACTGCTCTAGACATAGCTGTAAAGACCCTAGATCGTGTATAGGGTTGAGACAGCCTCGAGGGCCACCTGTCGGGCCCCGAGCCACATTGTAACCACCCCAGCCTTGTACTATTAAAGCACCGGGGTGTCCACCCGATGTTTGGTTCTGATTGGCACCCTGCCAACACACACATACACACATACCTGCAAGCAATACAACAATCACCCCAATGGACATAGGATTTTACGCTCTGGTGGCCTAAACCACGTAAATCCTCGTGTTCACCTTCTCCCTCAAGCTTGATCGCTCTAGGGACGTCAAACCCCTCCAATCAAAGAATCTCCACGGGCTGCTCCAGTAGATGACCGGGGGAAGAGTCGTTCAACACTTCGACAACTACGATCGACATACCCTGTATGGCTAGATTTCTCAACCTTTTGCAAGGTTTATATAGGAAAATGGTTGGACTACCCAATAGATGAAGGCCATTGGAGATTAAGAATTCTACCACTTATATATTTGGAAGCTTATCCATATTAATAGAAAATATTAGATTAATTTCTCACCAAAGGGTCAAGAAGTCTTATCATTATAAGCATGGAATTATATATCTTTTAATGAAGTAAGAAAATGAATCAAGAAGCATTAGGTCATGTCCTCATTTCAAGGGATCGCGCGGGTACAAAATCTGGCCAATTTTTGCCAGTGCCCACACCCACCCCTGTGGTATGACCCCCATCCAAGTACTAGCGAAAAAGTGGCCACCCTATCCCATCCCTCATGCATCGAATCAAAACACACCCTTACTTACATGGCACAGAATTGGTGCAATTGATATAAATATGGTGGTAATAAGTAAAATATTTGATACTTTTTCTCATTTCTCCAATGAGTCACACTTATTATTTGAGAATAAATCTTAGATCATCTAGAAACATCTGCCGCTAGAAGAGAACCGATGCCCATAGCTGGCAAGATTTGTCATAGACAGTGTATTGAAAAAGTTTGGGATTAGTTGTTGCTATTGAACTTGCTGCAATATCTGTTTGTCACACTTATTGTTTGTTGCTGATTGAGTTGTTGTAATGTTTGTTGATGCTGCAACTGTTGAAGTACTAGTTGTTTCTGCACCTGTTGTTACAGAAGTAGCCCATGTTGTTGTTGGGGGTAAGCTTGTTGAAAGATCATGGCGGAAGATGGTGAGATATATTACTCCCATGGGTTAATCAAAGCTATAGATGATGGGATATATTGTGTAGAAGTTATTTCCATGGCAGCACTCATTGAAATGGCAAGGAGAGCAAAAATAGCAAGTACCTTGGCTGCCATTATAGCTGAGAATACGCTTATGTGTTTTGCCTTCTAATACCAGGAGATGATCGGGTGATGGACTATGAATAACTGTGGTCCTATTTATACATGGGGACAAGGGGATTATCATCTCAAATGGAGCTATGGACTTTGCTAAACTATCCGATGGAGGTCGGTTAAGATAGAGATGACATGGCATCTAGTCAATTTTCAGATTTGCTTAGACACATAAGATTTGGGGTGGCAAGATAATTTACACTAAAAATATAGGAATTAGGTATTTCTTTTTTAACATTTTCTTGACACCAAAGATATTAAGGTATATAAATTCGCCTTTACACATAATATGCAAGTTTGGGCCACGTCAAATAGGGTTGTAAGACGGCGGTTGTTTAACGTGAATGTACAATCCTTTTCAATGAATTTGTCCATAAGTTTAGATAAGGCTTGACATGGCATCTTGTCAATTTTGACATTTTCTTCTCTCTAGAAACATGTGGTATGTGGTGGCAAAATAATCTGCACTAAATACATGGCAAAAGGGTCTTTTGTTTTTGTCATTTTGTTGATATTTGAGAGATGAAGGTTTGTGTATTTGCCTTTAGACATAATATGCATGTCTCACTACATCAATTGAGCTTGTACATTGAAAGAGTGAGATTCTTAGGGTTGTGATTATCTGCATGGATGCACCATCTTTTTTAACTCAATATGTTCACAAGTTTAACCATGTCAGTTTCTTCTTTTTTATAAAACATATCACAAACATATAAACAGGAAAACCCACCGTTTTTGCATGAGAAAGGAGGCCGGCAGAAGAGTTCCAACATCTACAATGTCGCCATAGGTGTCTTGTCATCTATAGGCACATCTCCTACCAGTGAAAAAGTAATTAGTATTGAATGCAACAACCATCTTGAGATGAAGGCTTGAATTTCAACGGGCAGGTTTCACCATGAAGAATCTAAACAATTATAATGCACCTAGCTTACTGTACATGTTCCCAACTATAATATTTCATATTTTTTCTAAACAACCACCTACACTACACTTATGGCTAGCTATGAAGTAACAGGACGAATTATAATTATTTGATTCCATAGTCAGGTTTGTGGTTTTACACATAATTCCCAGTAAATATCCGTCATTTTGACATTATAGCTATATTTATTCAATTGAAAAATAAACATAAGCTTTGGATAAATACATGATATATTATGTTCGAAGTAGAAAACCAACATGGTATAACGTTAGAAGTAGTAAGATATAACCGTAGTGGGAGTACTACGATCGACATACCCTGTATGGCTAGATTTCTCAACCTTTTGTGAGGTTGATATAGGAAAATGGTAGGTCCACCCAATAGATGAAGGCCATTGGAGTTTAAGAATTCTACCACTTATATATATTGAGAAGCTTATTCATATTAATAGCAAAGTTTAGATCTATTTTCACCAAAGGGTCAAGAAATCTCATCATTATAATCATGGAATTATATATTTTTTTAATGAAGTAAGAAAATCAATCAAGAGGCATTAGGCCATTTCGTTCACTCATTTCCAGGGGATCGAGAGGGTACGAAATCTGGCCGAATTTTTGCCAGTGCCCACACCCACCCCTGTGGTATGACCCCCATCAAAGTACCGCAAAAAAGTGGCCACCCTATCCCATCCCTCCTCATGAATCGAATCAAAACGCACCCTTACTTAATGTAAAGGTCCCAAAATTGTGAATACAAAGAAAACTTGTTTGTAAAAAGATGAAATTTGGGACGTGCTAAAACTTTTCCACATGTGATAAACCACATGAGGGCTCTCTTCACACTAGTTCAAATGTTTATTTGAAAACTTGGAACCCAAGAGGGATCAAAAACCAAAATGGGAAGTTCCCATACGTGTGAGAAAGCTAAATACAGATTTGGAACAAATTTGTTGAACTCAAAATTCAAATGAGAGCAACACAATGAATTTCAAACTGTTGTGCTAAAAGTCTCATTTGCAGCAGCCAAATTAAAAATCAGATTTCACATTTGAATTCCTTAGGTCCAAATTAGTGGGTATGCAAAGTGTCATAAATTATTGAAATGTTTTGCAACTCATTTTCCAAAATGGACTTTAAATACCAAAGAATTCGAATACCTATTTGAATTTGGATAAAACTTGCCCAATTATCCAAATGCACCTCAGATTTGGACTCTCACAATTTGATTTCACTATTTGCAAATTTTGGGAGATATTTAGCAGAGGGGTAAGGAGGGGCTGGGACCCACATGTCATTGAGGATTTAAAAGTTGCAAAAAGATCTTCAATTGTGGAGTGTTTGGTCTCTGTTTTTCACCTCGCAACCGAAGCAACCGGGCAGACCGACACCTCGCCGTGCGCCACCGGGACAGCGCTGAGCCACCTCCTCCTTGTGCGATCTGCGCTGGCGAGCTGCTCCTCCCGTTCTCATTCCCTCTGGCATGCTCTCGTTGCCCACAGAACCCAAGCCGAGGCCCTCTTCTCTCCCTCGCACGGAGAAACAGACCGAGACAGCCGCTGTGCTCTCGGTCGATCGGCCACACAGTAGCCCACGTGAAGACTTCGTCTGAGCGGCTAAACAACACCACAGACCCTTCCCCAACGTCCTCGCGCCATTCCAACGTGAGCTCCGCCTCCAAACACCGAGATAACCCAGTTCCCGCTTCGGCCACCATAGCACCGAGAGAAGGCGCTCTCGTGGACAGCCTCACCCGAGGCTTGTCACGGCCAAGATAGGCCACTGTTGGACGCGCAAGAGCTCCCTGCAGCTTCCATCCGAAGCTCAGCGCTTGTCTTCGCTTCTTGCCGACGAATTTCAGGATTCCTCTCCGGCCGGTGTAAACGGAACCGCAGGTATGAAATCTTTAAATTCTCGCGCTATAATTGGTTAGAGTGCTGCAAATTTCACTCACACGACCTAGTCTTGATTAGCAACAACTTCCCTTTTGAAACCTAGCATGAGACGCACGCTGCACGGTGTATTTTCGATCTTTCCGACGGCGGTTTTAGCGGGACGGCTTGGGCGCACGATGAACCCCAGTTTGGAGCCGTCCCTGAGCCCATATGCGGCCATGCCAAGCTTCTCCAGCCTTCACTGGTGCTGTAGGACATTTCCAGGGGGGCGTTTGGTGGGCTAGCTCATCGGGGCAACGCCACCGAACTCCTTCCGAGCCGCTGCACCGGTGCGGAATGGTTTAGGGACGTCGCTGGTCCGGGAAAATCATCTCATCGTGTTCCTCGCATGAGGTTAGGGCCTGGCGGCGAGTGGTAGCTCGGGATTTGGCCGGAGCGACGAAAACCGGCGAGAGATAGAAGATGGTGATGCCGGGCCCGCGTGGCAGTGCCTCTGAGGGAAAGGCCGGATCCTCTGTGGCGCCGGATTAAACTGTGGCAATGCAGGAAACAGCTCTGTAGCCCCGTGTGGCTTATTACAGCGCATGACACGTGTGCTCCCCGGACCCACTGACAGATTTAAACTTTTCCACGATTTTTCAAACCCCAGATTTCCCCAAATTTAGAAGAGCATAACTTTTGCTAGGAACCTCCAAATTTGGTGATTCAAATTGGGTTAGATTCAGATTGACAAACGCTATCCAAATATGTAACCCAATGTGTATGAAAGTCTTTATTTAATTCTGGAAAATTCTTTAAAGCTTTTCAGCAAAAGAATTTTAGAGGGAATTTCGTTTATCAAAAAATCCACAAATTTTTCCAGAATATTTTTTAGGGTGTTATTAGACTACTGCAAAAGTTTCAGCTCATTTGAAGTTAATTTGGTCAGGAGAATTCAGATTTTAAGTTACTGTATTCAAATGAATACAGAAACATTTTCAGAAAATTTCAAAAACTTGGAAATTCAGTTCTGGGCAATTCTTAGCTCCAAAATTCATAGGAAAATTCATGCAAGCTATATGAACTATAATTTAGATTGTAGTTCACTAAGTTTCACATGAACATGGGTATTACCTCAGAATTAATTCCTCTTTGCTTAAATACTTAGAGAATTGTTCTGAATACACCATTCGATGAAAAGTGCTAATTGTTGGTCCAGATGACTTTCTTGTGACAAGGAACTCACATGAAAAATTTTTACTCCATTGGAGCTTTGGATCACCACTGTCTTGTGTAACATCCTTAGTGATCAATACACAAGTGAGGAGTAGCACTCAAACACTTGATCATAGTGCCTTAACCCAACCTAAACCACTAGCACCAGTGTCATTTTAAATTCTTAAACAGAGTTCCAGTTTATAAACTGTCATTAGATCTTATCAGTAAAATCTTTTCAATTAAATACATATGCATGATCATATCGTGTAGCATATACGTGAAGAACGTGAGAAGGACTTGAAGTGGATATCAAGGAGGGAGGAAAGCAAGTGATCAAGCCCCAAGTGATCTTCACTAACTGATTGTATTCTTAGTCACCTGCAAAACAGGCAAGCCCCGGTTTGCATTTGAACAGTTTTATAAAAAATTTCCATTTCAAGAGATCATAGCTTGAATTGTTTGTTTGCATTAAGTCAAGTAGATATTGAAAATCCAGTTGCATAACCAGAAATACCTAAGAGAGGAAGGGTAGAATAGCACCTCCTCGAGTGGATTTAGCTACGCTAATGTTAGTAGGAAAGGTCCGGTAGAAGTCGAGTAGTTGAAATCTACTCGCGAGTTTAGGGCTGGTTTATTCGGAGCGGGTTAAAATTTGAAATGATGAGGAAATTTCACACATAAGAAATGGAGACCGGGCAGGGAGGTTTAGATGCAGCAGGCTGCGGACCGTGCGTGCATAGACCTGCCTGTGTCGGTTAAGGCCCGTTCGTGTTTGGCCCTGTTGGACAAGTTTGAGTTGTGTACTGGGCACGTACTGGCTATATGGGACCCAGGAAACCGATGTACCTTGGGAGATCCATAGTGGAACTTTTCCAACTGCCTTAGGCTTTCGGCGTCAGGGTAGCAGGAGGTAACTCGCTTAAGAACATACCACTGTGGGTATGTACCTTGAGGGAGCTTGCGAACTCGGGGCAGTTGGACTGCGTCCAATGTGGAAGATCTTGGGAAAGGTGGCCGCGTACAACGTCAGTCGAGGTTGCTGCCGGCAACTCGGAGTACGGGTGTACGTGTCATGTAGTCCGGGCGTGTACTGATTCGAATCACCGTCGCTCGCGGTTATATGAGCATACTTTCCCACTGCGTCTTGACGTAGTAACAACTGAACTGGTTATCTTTCGAACTTGATAAGACTGTGATGTAACTTGTATTGCAACCATGATTGATTTAGAGATAGGATCATAAAACTTTTCTTTCACTTTGTGCAAGGAGCATCGCAACAAAGCGTTTCTTGTTTGATTGTGGAGTTGTGATGCTTTTCGGCTCAAGGTCTGCACAATGAGGCTTAAAAATTATAAAGTTAAGGATCAACTTTATGTGAGTCCTTTATGCAAATCTAGCTAACCCAATTGCAACTGTCGTGCATGTAGAGTTTCTTGTTTAGGAGAGATGGATCAGTCTTGCTGAGCCTATGTGTCACGCTTGCTATATAAGTGGTTTTGCAGGTTAACGTCGATGCTAAGAAGAAGGTTGTCCGGTGAGACTCGGAGACTTCCGATTCATGTAACACATGGAGAACCCAGCCGCTGTTGTTGTCTTCGTGTAGCTAGCGATAGGAGTCGGCGGGCTGGACTTCATCTCGAGTGCTCTTAGTTATTCGAAGTGAGTTGTTATAGACTTCCGCTGTAGCTACTTGATGTAAATTATTTACAAAGAAAAACTTGTAAGCTTCCGCTATTGTTTTATGTAATACATTGTTCCTTGTACCTGTGCTGTTGGATGCCGCACAACACGGCACCACCCAATGCGATTCCAGGGCGAGTGCCCCGTCCCCGTAACTGAACGGGCGGCGTTGGGGCCGTCTCAGCATGGTATCAGAGCCGCATTGGTAATAGCGCACGGAATAAGGATGGTATTACGACAAAAATTTAGGATACCGTGAGGAAACGGTATTAAGCCCACATAAGGACTATAGTAGTATAGTTACTTAAAGTGGCATGACTAACATACTTGTTATAATTCTGAATTTTGATTATGTAACGATGCACCAACGCTCTGGTAAGCATGGTAAGGAACGCCACCGAAAGCGGTTCAATTTCGGTTAGCTCCCCTGACGAGGACAGTAGTTCAGGGATAGGTCTCACAGCTTGGTGCGAGATGTTAATATGAAACTCTTGAACTCTTCATTTTCCTGAGTTCATATGAAACGCTGATCCCTAGAATGCATTAGGCAAGAAAGTGGATACCCCATCGTGTGGTCTGTAACGCGATAGTGTGTTCTTCTGGAAATAGCCTACAAGGACATACGCAGTGCTTGCCATCGGCGTGCCCTGCAGGGCAATAGGTGGTATCTGTTGGGTTGATAAAATTCCCAACCGTGATGACCTGTTCGCGCTCTACTCAGGTTCCCCGTCGTGTGGTGTGAAAACGCGACCATGTACCTTGAGACATGGCTTGACTCAAGGACGACCCGTATGGAAATGATAAGGGGCGTATGTTTTTAGTATGATATGGAATTGCCTGAAATGAGAAAAACTGTGTGTGCATCATCATTGAGTGTTTTTCTGCAGGTACTAACCACGTACATATCCCGTGTAGTACACGTTTGTGAGTGACCATTTTAGTGCCACCTAAGATACGTTTATACCGGTATAATCCAGTTAGTATTTTCTTTGTTGAGGATACGTAGTACCGACATGCTTCTTACGGTGCATCGACGCCATACTAAACTTAATAACCTATTTTCTTTGAAGAAATGACTCACGAACTAACTTTCAACTAAAAATGGAAGTTTGAAACAAATATTAGTTACTGAACTCTTATTTTGAGCTAAGATTCAGATGAGAGGAAGACTAGGCTTCAAAGATTTCAAAAACAGAGTGCTCTGTTTTTGGCAGGAATTCTTGCTGGAATTTAACAGATCATAACTCTGAGTAGCTTGACCCAATCAAGGTGTATGATAAAGTTATGGAAAGATTTTCAAGTGATCTACAATTTCTTTGTAGACCTCCAGAGCAAAATCACAAGTTAAATGGGTAGAAAGTTCAGAGGAAGGTAAACTGTCCAGAACCAGGACAGCAGCAAAACCTCTCTGGACCCTTCTGTTTTTAAGCCATAACCTTCTGTAGAAAAATCCTTAAGAAACCTATGATACACCGTTGGAAAGGTTATGAATTGTGCAACATTTTTGTAGTTCAAAGTTTTTCAGATTCTTATTGTATTTGCATATACATCTGTGATAAAATCAGCCACATACAAAGAAGATGCTGGCAAATTTTATCGAGGAATTCTGTCAAATTTGGAAAATCATAACTTTTAATACATAGATTATATGGAGGCATATGAGTACTCGTTGGAATTATACTGAAGTGAACTTTAACTTTGGTATTCAACTTGAGTTATGAAAATGCTTTTAACTAGGTTAAAATCTGGAGATAGTGCA
Source organism: Neostapfia colusana (assembly GCA_030760725.1). Lineage (NCBI taxonomy): Eukaryota > Viridiplantae > Streptophyta > Magnoliopsida > Poales > Poaceae > Neostapfia > Neostapfia colusana. Next base: position 30,420,783 of record JASWHV010000009.1, on the reverse strand, counting down.
TAAAGGTCTGTTCTGTACAGATAGGCTAGATAGCCATGCCTACTAAGGAATTTTGTAAACATGGATTTTTTTACTGCTTTCATAAAGTTTGACATATTCATGTTTCCATTAGTCTCACATACTGCTGAGTTCTTGTTTGACTCATCTCAACTACATTTTTGCAGTATGGTTCGTACTCGCTCTAGGAGTAATGCCGTGAGTTCTCGCCAAGGCGGTGATGCTTCTATTCCACCGTCGGAACCACCATCCACGGGATGGGTGGATCTTATGACTCGAGTCATCGAGTCTAACCAAAAGAACACTAGGCTACTCCAAGAAGCAATGCAAGAACACACACGCTTACTCCAAGCCTTCGTACAGCAGGGTGTACTCCAGAGCACACAACAAGTCGTCCCCCCTCGGAACGGTTATCTGGATTTCTTGGCGACTCAACCGCCAATTTTTACTGAAGCCACCGAACCTGTGGAAGCAAATCAATGGCTTCGTGTCATGGAGTCAAAATTCGGAGTATTCGAGTGTGATGAATACCGAAAGACCAAGTTTGCCGGTCAACAACTCCATGGAGCTGCCGGAAATTGGTGGGTTGACCATCTTGCCACCATTCCGGATGACCATCAAGTGCCGTGGAGTGAGTATTTTGAAGCCTTTCGTACTCATCACATACCACTAGGTATTGTCAAGGCAAAGCCGGAGGAATTTTTGGGCTTGAAGCAAGGGGATATGAGTGTCCTTGAGTATGTCAGAAGGTTTAACCTTTTGGCCCAATATGCTCCCGAATATGTGGCGAAAGAAGAGGCACGATGTGACTTATTCTTCCATAGCCTGAGTACCATATTACAGGAGAAGTTGGCCGTGCACAATAACGGCAGTTACACCGACATGGTCGATGTGGCTCTCATCCAAGAGAAGCCGACACTTGAGTGGCAAGCTGAGAAGAGAAAGATGAGTGAGATAGAGCAGGCCAGCACAAGTTATGTGCCTCAGAAGTACCGTTTGGTGTATCAAACGCCACCCGGTGAAAGATGGAGGCCACCTGTACGATCAACTCCTCAGAGATTGATTGCTGGTCAAGTTCTACAACTTGCACCACCTCCACAGCCGCAGCATCAGACGGTGGTTTGTGCTCCATCGCTGCAGCCATGTGTACCTAGCATCCAACCGCAAGTCAACGAAGAACCGGAGAGACATCCGTGTTTCACTTGTTGGCGTATGGGCCATTATGCTAGGCATTGTCCAGAGGGAACTCGAGGCTGCGGGTCATCATATTTACAACAATACGGCCCGTACCTCAATCTGCAGACAGGAGGGCAGATAAGGGGAAACATTCACTATACTGTGATTGATGATGTTCCGGAAGGAGAAGCCGCTTTAGCAGGGATGTTTTATCTGAATCAGTTACCGGTTTTAATTCTCTTTGATTCCGGTGCCACACACAATTTCATTAGCCAATCTTTTGTCGCTCAACATCAGCTCCAAACAGTTTATACAAAGCACTACAGGAAAACGAGTTATTTTCATGGGCCCCCGGTCGACGACAATAACTCGTCGAAAATAAATTTAATTTCGTCGGTGGCTCACGAAAATAATGTTATTTCCGTCGGCCTGAAATGGCTCACGAAATTACGTAGTTTCGTGGGCCATAATGTGGCCCACGAAAATACTGTCTTGCTATTTTCGTGGGCTCTCTATTGGCCCACGAAAATATTGTTTCTGTTGTTTTCATCGGCAATGTTAGGGCACACGACAATAGTGTCCTTTTATTTTCGTTGGCCACTTGTTGAGCCCACGAAAATAATATGGTCCTATTTTCATGGGCTTTCCTGGGCCCATGAAAATATGGTTGCAGTATTTTCGTGGGCCTCTTTGTGGCCCACGAAAATATATAAGACTGCTTGCAAATTACATATAATCTTTGTTCGAAGCACGAAATAATAAATTATATATCAAATAACATAAACACACGTATGATCACACTTCATAACAACTGCAGCAAACTTATTAAACATTATAAAAGCCATTACATCGTACAAATAGTCTTATCCATTACATTGTCCACACAAACACGAACATTTCACATTGTCAGGAAACACGAACATTTCATATTGTCCATACAACAATTTTTCAAAGCAAATCATAATACATTTTCACAATGAGCTTTTCAACAAATCAACAAATTGCTTTGACACCCTTTTCCTCGCCGTTTTCCTGTATCAAGCCAAAATGAAGTATATAACTAATAGATTCAAATAAAAATCAACATCATATTAGACTCTATGTCTTGTTATACACGAGCTCTATTTGAATATAAGATACACAATATATGATGTATATGAAAAAACTAAATTACCTAATTGCTACCACCGAGAGCGAAGAATTGATCGACAAAGCCACCCCCTCCACCCTGTCCTCCTGAAGAAGATGCTCGCAAATTTATAACAGGACTATGAAAGTTTTGTGCCCTTGAGGATGATCCCTAAATAAATAATAATACATGTTACAAGTATACTAACACTTTATAGAAATGGAAGAGAACATAAAGATAATATGTACCTGTGTTCCAACAGGAAGAGGCTATGGAGGCATCGGTGGCGGTGAAGGCATAGGTAGCTTCGGAGGCTGCGGTAGCGGTGGCATGGCGGCAGACAGTCCAAGCTGAGAAAAGTATCCCTAAATTATTTTAAAATGTTTAGCTTCATTTTAATAAAAATATGCATGCATGTATTATTAACATAAATATTTGAACTCTTAAATTAATGTACTTGCATCGCTTGTTGCCACGTTGCTAGATTTGAGAAGTAGTCATTTTGTGCTTTTATAAACTCGTCCTGTCGTTTTATACGGTCTTCTTGTAGCCTCAAGTGGTCTCTCAATGCAGCCTGCTCCTCCTCCATTTGTTTTAACCTGGACTCGTTTCCTATGTGAGTACGCCGAGAAGAACTTTGTCCGCTCTGTGTTGACCGTGACTGCGAGAGAACCACATCAGTGTTCATGACACCATTGAACATCGAATACCTGAAATAGTGATATGTCATAATTATAAGATGACACTTAGAAAAATTGAGATATGCGAATATGTGAATATAAGTGGAGTAAGTTCACCTCCCGTGACGTTTTCCTCCAGCGGATTCATATAAAGCTACTACGTCGACATCTTCCTTTCTCCAATTATAATCATCTCCATGACGTCGAACCATCTCTTCACCATATTTCTCTTACATAAAAACAAATGATAAAGCTTCTATACAACAATTGTATTGATTAATAATTACTTTTAATTATATGACATACCAAGTTCTGAGTGGCCGTTGGAGTGCACAATTGACTGTCATCTATGCCCCTATGCCCTCTGATATAAGCATCAATGAAAGAGGGTTCCTCACCACTTTGAGCAGCCTATATAGAGATGTTATAAATATAGTTAAGTAAAAGCTAATATTATAAGACCAAATTGTAAATCTACTAAACTCACCATCCATTTCAAGAGACGAATATGACCATCTCCACCGTAACGATGGAGAACTTCACCACCGGACTCACGGTTGATTCTCTTAGAGTTAGATTTCTCTCGATACTCACTCGATGCCCAATAAGTGCATAATGAATAATAAGCATTAGCACATTTAACCATCCAAGGAATCATTACCTGACGGTATTGATCGTCATCAAGATAAATTTTTGAAGCTCCAATTTTCTTGTTCATCATCTGTCCAAGCTTCTCCTTATAGTATAAGCAAACAGCTGTGATCCGAGCATTAGACATCATATTATTCACAACTTTACGTGCCGCTTTGTGGAATACTTTGTATGCTCTAGTCTCGAGAGCAGCGTCATGATCATCGGGCAAACGATATCGTTCCTATAAAAACCATAGTATTTTGATTACTAATAATATAATGGACATAAATATAGTATAGTGTAGTGAATACATACCCAAAAATCATGCCAGACAGCCCCTGCCACATTCTCATGCACAGCATGTGGAGCAAGCCTATAGTGCTCCCAATGTATTGCAGATTTCTCTTCACCTTTAATATTCACAAGGCCTGGATAATGATGGCGACATATAGCACCCAACACTGCATTAGGTTGTCTACGATGTTGTCGTCCATCCCAATCCATGTCATCCCATTGCCTAATAGTTAATTTAACAACATATAATATTTATAAAAAATATATATATACAATTCAATACTGAGTTTTATTTTTACTTACGAGTCACGACAGGAGTGATCCGTAATCGCTGTTGTGGAGGCACAGCCAATGGGAGAGTGTTTGAAGACCGATACCTAAATGATTGTGGCAACTCTCCCGTATCGCTTTCATCCCCCTCGTCCTCCTTGGCTTCATTATCAACATAGGCTCTTCCCCCTTGTTGTTGTTCATGTCCCGCAGAAAGTCCATCCCCTTGATCTTCTTGACACTCCTCATTAGCCTCCTCCTGGATCTCGTGCTCCACCTGTTCATTAGCTTGTTTCAAGCATCTTCTAAATTATGTTTTGCAATATGATATATGGGTGAATATAATAAAATTATAAATACATGAACCTGTTCATTAGCTTGTTACATGCATCTTCTAAATGCCTCTCGTCTACTATTGTTTGAGGCACTGCCTTGGAAAAGAGAGTCTTGACTACGTGAAGAGCTAGCAGACTGACTCCCACTCTTGCTTGCGGAGCCAAAGAGCCCCTTAGCTATATTATTAAGACTACGTGGCATCCTGTTGGAAGAAATGGTGAGTGTTAAATACTTAATGATACAAACAAAAGTACTGAAAATAAATTCAAGTGTAATAGAAAACAATTACATGATTAAAATTCGTCATGGTCTGATGTTCCTTCGGTAATATGTCGACTAACTTTCTTCTTCTGTCTTAGCTTAACTTTTTTAGTGCTAGGTCTTTTTCTTTTAACCAGTAGTACCTCTTCTATCCCATTGTCTTCAACATCACCAACTAATGTATCAAGACCTAAACCATTATCTATATTAAAAGATGGTAGTATATCATCCTCTTGGTAGACTTCTTCCTTTTCATCTTGATATCCAGCATCACCAGGGGCATATAACCGTTCTCGTGGATTGACTTTATACACAACCCACCAAGCACTCAACTTTGGACAAGGATATGGTAGGTAGTAAACCAACTCAACTTGATGAGAAAGAACATAATTATCGCATCCACGAAGTCTATTTTCATGTTTTACCTCTACTATACCAAATTCATCCTGTCGTGTACCCCTGTTATTATCAAACCAGTCGCAGTGGAAAAAAGTAACTCTAAGATCTTTGGAGCCACCAAATTTAAATTCGACAATGTTTTCAATAATTCCATAATAGTTAGTTTCATGCCCCTGTGCATCACACGCTCTAGTTACAACTCCACTATTTGTCGTGGCTGCAAAGAGGATGTTTTTCTTCAAATTTGGCTGAACGAAATCGGAACCCATTTACGTCGTAACGACCAAAACTCCTTGCTGTTATGATTCCTTGAGAAAGTTGTCGTAAGTCTTCATGAACATTAGCATCAACCATGCACTACGAATTAAATAAAAATATTAGCTTTACTAATCAACTTGGAGGTGATAAAAGTAACATGTAAAAAGAGAATGTTTACATGCTTCCAAAATCAATTGACGAAGTTAGGACCTCCACTAAGTCCATCACGACGCATTTTATCTAATTGTTTGCTTGTTGGTTGACGCGCATGCTTCCAAAATTGTTTGTCAAACTCGCTACATAATGCAAAATATGAATACATTAGAAAATCTCTCATGTAAAATGTAAGAAAACATTAGGTGTTACCTCGCGGTTATTAGAATAAAAAACACTTGCACAAATTATTGAGCCATCTCTTTGATGTTTGTATACATGTATAACATACATGAATTCCATTCTTCTTCTGAAACCACATGCCTACTGCTGCCACCAACCGTTTTTCCTTTCCACAAAAAATACTTAATTTTCCCGCAGGAGTTTGTTCATCTATATGGTACCGTGTTGTGGGAGTAAACACATTATGCTCCTCTGCAAAGAATGTACTTGAGAAATATGCTACCTCTTTCAGAGCAAATGCTTCTGCAATACACCCTTCTACTCTTGCTTTATTCAAAACGATTGCTGGTAGCTTCTTTAGTGTCCTTTCAATGTGGTGCATCCATCGATATTGTACAGGGCCACAAACTTTAGCTTCATAAGGCAAATGCACAAGCAAATGTTGCATTACATTCATAAATCCTGGCGGGAATATCTTTTCAATTTTGCATATGAGTAAAGGTATTTCTTTCTAAAGTTTTTCCATCATTTGAACTGTAATTTCTTTAGCACATAGTTGTCTATAAAAGAAACTAAGTTCCGCAAGTACTCTCCACACATCCTGATGCACATATCTACGGAATATTACTGGAAGAAGTCTTTCCATTATTATATGATAATCGTGGCTTTTAAGATTATTTAATACCCAATTTTTAAGATTTGTCGTGCGCCTCAACCCAGCACAGTAACCGTCAGGAAACTTCAATTGTTGCAACCATTTTAAAACTTCTTTCCTTTCACTAACTTTAAGACAAAATAGAGCACGTGGCAATCTCTGTTTTCCACAACCATCCTGTCTAACATCTAGAGTCGGACGATTACAAATATCCGCTAAATCTTTTCGAGCTTTCAAACTATCTTTTGTCTTTTTAAAATTGAAACGTGTGCTAGTTAGGCTTTCTGCTACATTGCGTTCCTGGTGCATCACATCAATGTTGTGCAGCAATAACAATGCTTTAGCGTAAGGAAGATCCCATAAGCCACATATATGAGTCCAATTGTGCTCCTGACCAAAACCAACAAACCCATCATCCATAGGGATAAGTTGACTGAGCCATGCAGCAATCTCAACACTAGCCAAACGTTTTGGCGGACCCTTTGTTACAATAGTATCCTTTCGAAATGTATTAACTTGCTTTCGAAATGGGTGATTTGCTGGTAGAAATCGTCGGTGGCAATCAAAAAAACACACTTTGCCCCCATGAGTAAGTCTAAAACAATCAGAGTCTGATCCACAAATAGGACAACAAAGTTTGCCGTGTGTGCTCCATCCTGAAAAAACACCATATGCATGAAAATCATGAATGGACCATAAGTATGCTGCTCGCAGGTTGAATTTCTGTTTTTTGTAGATGTCATACACTTCTACTCCGATCCACAATTCTTTTAACTCCTCAATCAATGGCTGAAGAAAAACACCTAAACGTTTTCCTGGATGTTTACGGCCGGGAATGATTAGAGACGAGAACATATATTCATATTTCATACACATAGCTGGTGGAAGGTTGTATGGTATAGCAAAAACCGGCCAACATGAGTACGATGCAGAAGATGTGTTGAATGGTGTGAAACCATCGGTGGCCAATCCAATACGAACATTTCTAGCATCTTCTGCAAAGTACTCATCAAAGGAGTCCAACGCCTTCCAAGCCTGAGCATCAGATGGGTGTGTCATTATCCCCGTTGATTCGCGCACACCTTCCTTATGCCACCGCATGTGTCTAGCAGTTGATTTAGATAGAAACAACCGTTTTAGCCTAGGTGCAAGAGGCATATAACGAAGTTGTTTAACTACCACTTTTGTCTTTACCAATTCACCATCATCATTTGTGGCCTCAATGTATCGAGATTCTTTACAGACTGAACATTGTGTCAGATTTGAATTCTCCTTCCAGAAAATCATACAATTGTTAGGACAACAATCAATTTTTTCGTACTTCATACCAAGGCCTGACAACAATTTCTTTGACTGGTACATGTCTCTTGGCAACTTATGATTAATCAGAAGAATGTCCGCTATCAAATCCATAAGATCATCGTAGCACTTGTTCGACAAATTATACTTTGATTTTATAGACATGAGACGAGTAACTGTTGAAAGGACAGACACTTTAGTGTGATCATGCAACTATTCATGTGATGCTGAGAGAATTCTGTAAAACTCTTGAACTTCAGGTCCAGTAATTTCTTCAGATGTATCTGCACCACGATCACGATCTAGTGCTTCAACCATGTCTTCCATCCTGTCCTTGTTATCACCATCTATGTTATCAACATCAACATTACTATGGTATAACTCGCCATGCTCATACCATGTTTCATAACCTAGCATAAAACCAAATCGACAGAGATCTCGTTCCATGTCAAACTTTTCCTTGCATAAGAAGTTACGACACTTGCTGCACGGACATTTCACAAACCGGTTGGTCGATAAAGAGAAAGCCCGACTGATAAATGCCTTAGTATTGATGGCCCATTCATTTGAAGGCGCAGCATTCTTCCGCCAACCATCATACATCCATCGTCTATCATCACCCATGTTCTAGACTATATAATATAAGAACATAGAAGTCATAAATATGTATGTTGCAACTAAAAATATCACAAAACAAATTATTATTTAATTACATTCACTTTACATCTATTGGAAGGGATAGGTCCTAAACCCACCCAAGAGTAACCGAGAGGAGCGTGCTTATAAGGAGACACGGGGTTCAGATCCAGACAAAATTTCGGCAGCATAACCTCGTTATTCTCCAACTACACGCCCAATAATGGTGTAGCGGAGAACATTAGGGTTACGTCGTCAAAATTTCGTCCGAATCCATACCCCGCGTCTCGTCATAAGAACGCCTCCTCGGTCACAACCAGGCTGTCCAATAAGGGACAATTCCGAACCTACACGCCTCACATGCGTAACGCATGTGAGACGGGCCGGTCCGAAACGGGTGACGCATATTGTATAGGTTACGTGAATCTAATTTCTACAAGAGAGAGGTAAGAACGAGAGACAGGAGGAAAGAACGAGGGAGAGACAGTGAATTGAGTCAATCGTCTTAAATTATGCTCTACCGGGTGCCGCTAATGATAACTTTTAGACGGCCCAATTGTCGGGCTGAGCCGGCCCGAAACCCGTTTATTTATATTTCGCTATAACCCGCTAAATTTTCATTCATAGATGGATATGGTACATGCACGACCATAATAGCCATTAAACCAAAGCACAACACATAAATTAAAGCATTCACGTTAATTAGGGTAATGAATAATGAAACAGTATTATAGCATTATTTTCAACAGGCTGAAGGTGCGGCACCGGGCCGGTCGGTGCCGGGTGACGGGGAAGGGGTGGCGCCTGTTGCAGGCTGCACAGGGGAGAGAGCGCTCTACACCGGTCGATGCCGGGCGCCGGTCGCCAGGCTGCTCCGGGAAGGGCTGCCTTGACCCAGACGAGGCGGCGGGCTGCGGCAGCATGCAAAATTAAAAGTTTTCTTGTAATTGTTGTTTGGTTTTCACCCATGTCTACTAACTAAGGACTACGTTAGCATGAAAATGTAGTAGTCTAACAAATGAATTCGTAGCTCAACACATGGGGTCAACACATGGCCAAATTATGTCTTCAATCTAACTGCACGCTATTTTTATGCCAAACGGCGATCATCGGTAGCACTACAAACAAATCCAATAATGTTCGCTTCCACCATCTAAGAAGAGCCAGTAGTATTCTTTTCAACATAAATAATGCATATGCTACTGTTTTATGTTTGTATTAGTATATTTAACTCTTGATGTAAATATACAACATTGTAAAAAATAAAAATCTATATACAATTAGAGAGCTCACCTCGGACAGGTAGGGTCGGGGTATGTGGCGGACCGGAATCCGCTCATCCAGGATCGCAGAGGGTGGTGCCGCGCGATGCGACACCCGACAGCACACGTCATAAGAACACATTATATTACATGGGAAACACAAACTGAATGTACAAAATAGTACACTTCTCAGTTACAAACTAGGGTCTTTTATTACACAGCGGAAGTTTCTTTTATACATCTCACGCCCGCCTATCTAGCAAAAGTCGGTTGCCCAGCCCTAGGGCAACCCACACTAGCTGCACTCCTCAGCTCAGCGCGGCATGTACGGCTCCCACTCAGCCGTGGTCCCCGACGGAGGGTAACCCTCGCCGGTGGACTCGTACTCCGAGTCCGTGGGTGGCTCCTCACCTGAAAAACACTTAAGCAGCAACCATGAGCACGAAGGCTCAGCAAGGCTTAACCGACTCACCTAAGCATGAAACTCTACATGAGGTATACCAAGACATAGGTTGGTAGCATTTCAGCAAAACGACACGCCTACAAGTTCATCCTTAGTTCATCTTTTAGCAACAAGTTAACAGTTCATGAAATCTGAAATTTAGTAAGCAGTATTTGGTGGCACACATGTAGCAATACAATTATATCAACCAGCAATATTGAATCAACATGTTTCATCCATTAATCTACATTATGACGCAGTGAACAAGCGGTACTCGTCACCGCGAGGGACGGCGAATCGACTCGATATACACCTGCAGGGAAAACCCAAAGAGCACGTCACGTACGCCCACCCGTGGAGCTGCACAGCACGCTCACTCGATGCCGTACGGGACAACCTTTCACCCAACAGCCCAAGTGTCGAACCGGTCGCACCGAAACGAGCAGGAGGTTCCCCACACGGAGCATCTCTCTATGCCCGTTGGCAGATTTCCACCTTGCTGCCCTCAACCTACACCTATAAATCGGTGTGCTATGCCTCGACGCCCGGAGGTTTAGGCTACATCGGTTTATCGGGGCCCATATATCCGATATGCCTTCGGTACGTTCAATACTTGTTCAGCAGGGCCGCACACGGATCGGTCCTCAATCGACACGGGCAGGGCTGCGCACACAAGACTCCCTCTTGCTGCGCCCTAGCCCCTGCCTAGTCTCATTTTCATTACTAAAATGATCTCACATCACTCAACCGAACCCGTGTGTCCCAAGCCTATCTCGCGAGTAGATTCCAACTACTCGACTTGTACCGATATCCTATGACTTATTAAGCATAGCCGGTAGACTCGAGGTCTTAGACACTACCCTCACTCTTTTAGGAACCTTTGGTTATGCAAGTGGGGTTCCATTCATCCTACACCTAATGCACAATCATACTTCACATGACTCATGTAAACAAAAGAAAACTTATAAAAAGGTTAATGCAAACCGGGGCTTGCCTTGTTGCTGCTGGTCAGTAGTTAGTTCCTCGTCCGGAAGAAGGAAGTCCAGCACTTCCGGAGTCTCTTCTTCAACGGCTACACGTTAATGAAATACTACATGTTAATTTAGATGCCAATGTGAGTTTTAGAGTAAGACTTCTACTATTAGTTCTAATAACCAGCCTCTAACACCTGGAACTTTGTTTAAGAATTTAAAGATGAACTGGTGTTGGTGGTTTGGCTTGGACTTAATCACATGGTTAAATGCTAAGTGGTTTTCCCCCTTTTCCATCTTAATCCCTTAAGTGGGTAAACAGGACAGGGGTGATCTAGAGCCCCAATGGAGCTGAGAATTTTTGTGTGAGTTCCTTGTCACAAGAAAACTCTCTGGACCAAACATTAGCACTTTTCATGGAGTGGTTTGCTCAGAATAATTCTCTTGGCAAATCAGCAAGGAAGAATTTATTCTGAGGTAATACCCCTGTTCATGCTCAACTTAATGAACTACAATTTCCATTATAGCTCATAGAGTTTGCCTGAATTTTCCTAACATTTTTGGGGTTAAGAATTGCCCAGAACTGAATTTCCAAGTTTTGGAAATTCTCTGAAAATGTTTCTGTATTCAAATGAACACAGTACCTTCTAATTTGAATTGCTCTGACCAAATCAACTCCAAATGGTCTGACACTTTTACAGGGGTTTACTAATGTCCTAAAGAACATTCTGGCAAAATTTGGGGATTTTTGGATGAACCAAACGCCCTCTAAAATTCTTTTGCTGAGAAGCTTTAAAGAATTTTCCAGAATTAATTAATGGGTTTCATACAAATTGGGTTGTATATCTGGACAGAGCTAGGCAAGATGAATCCAACCCAATTTGAATCACTAAATTTGGAGCTTCCTAGCCAAGGTTATGGATTTCTAAAGTTTGAGCTAATCCCTGAATTATTTTCCTACAGAAAATCCCCTCCCGCGCTAAACCAGAGGCTGACAGCGGGGCCCGCCCGTTTAAATTGAACTAACCGCGCGCTCGCGCGCGATGAACACAGGGGCTGACAGGTGGGGCCGCGCCCTTCGTCTACCTCCCGACGTCGCCGCCCCGAGCCGCCGGAGCTCCGGCGAGGTCAGCGTTCCCGGCGATCTAGCTCACCGGAGCCGACGAAACTCGCCGCCCCCACGTAATCTCGGGTGCTGAACCCACTGGACACCATGTCGCCGCCGGCTAACCGCCATAGCTCGCCGGCGACGAGCCCTATGCCTCTGTGCTACCTCGGCAACGTGTTCCCGCCCTTCTGACCATCTTCTTCGTGCGCTAATCGCGTCGCCACACTCAGGGAAACCTCGGGAAACTCAGCATGAGCTCTGTTGGGCCCAAAACGGCCGGCAACCCAGACCTCACTGGCGACCCCCCTCCTCCGCCATACTGTCATAGGGTGAACTTAGGGTTCCGGCAGTGATTTCCTTTTGGTTTTTGATCGAGAAGGGTCGCCAGAACCTCTAGATGCTCTCTCACAGCTTCATTCGACCTCCCACCCACTAAGCTTCCCGAATTTCTGCTAAACCTAATCGGGTCCCGAAAGGAGCTACTCGTTCTAAACTGGAAAATTCTCCGCGCACAAAGGTCGAACCTTGGAACGGTTTTTGCGGTGGTCTTGAGGACGAGCTAGCGCTTCACTTTCCTATGGAGGTCAAAGCCGGAAGATGATCACAGCTGGGGTGGCATCCGATCGGAGCTCGGGCGACTAGGCTGCTGGTTACGGAACTCGCGAAAATCAGTAGCTCGCCGGCGGTCTCGGGCCTTTTATAGGCCCCTGAGGCCAGTGGAGAGCGCGACACCTGCTGTGCCACCTCCTCTGCCGAAGCAGGAGCTGGCCGGCCGAGGTGGTCGGGCGCCGGCGCTGGCTGCAGCTGGCGAGCGCGCTCGGTCGAGGAAGTCGGCTGAGGAGACTTCTGTGCTAAGTCTACTGACCAGTGGGCCTCCCCTCTAACTCTTTTGTTTTTTCCAATTTTCTGAATTCTGTTGTGCTAAAATATCCTCAGCTACTCACAATTTAATGTGAGACTTAGTCACCAAGTCTTTGTTTGAATTTGAATTCTCAAATTCAAACTTTGTTTGGTTAAATTTGCTTCATATTTAAACTGAAATTCAAATTCAGTTTTGAATTCTTGCAAATTTAGCTCTTGACAAGATGAGCTCCAATGGAGATGAAAATTGGTGGGTTTACTCAGAAAAATGTGCTGAGTATAGATATGGAGCTAACTTTTGAATTTGGGTGATGAAGGTTTCTGCAATTTGAAATTACATTCAAATTGGCCTCTTTTTGAAATAACCCAAAAGTGCCTCAAAAAGTGATGAATTTGCATGAGCTTTGGACTGAACCTTCCCAAGACTTTTTAAATTCTAGGGGTGAGCTCAACCTCTCATGTTCATGTGTAGAAACCCTACTTTGTGAAAGTGAAGGCTTTCCCCTCTAATCATTCTTTTGATGTAGGTCACTTGCTCTTCACAATATTTCACAATCTATCCACAACAAAACTGTTGTGTTGTGAGGTGCAGAAAAGTTTTTGCAAGTCCCTCTTCTTGGGCTTTTACATCCCTCCCCCCTTAAAAGAATCTCGTCCCGAGATTACAAAAGAAGAGATAGCGATGTAATAGGGACTTACCCGTGTTGAGAAGCCATGAACTCCGGGTAATTCGAGCGAAGGAACTCCTCGCTCTCCCACGTCGCTTCTTCGGTGGTGTGGTTGCTCCAGAGTATTTTGTAGAACCACAACGTTCTGCTGCGTGTGGTCCTGGCTTTCTCATCAAGAATTCCCACCGGATACTCATCATATGTTAAATCCGGTTTCAGCTCGCCGATGTCTTCGGTAGGAACAGCAGCCATATGCTTCAAACATTTTCGCAGCTGCGAAACATGAAAAACATCATGGACACCAGCAAGCGCTGCCGGTAACTCCAATCGATACGCCGTTGGTCCGCACTTCTCGGTGATAGCATAGGGTCCAATGAAACGGGGAGCGAGCTTCCCCTTCACACCGAACCGGTGCACGCCCTTCATTGGAGACACGCGGAGGTACACGTGTTCCCCGACGTCAAAGTGCAACGGCCTACGCCTCTTATCAGCGTAGCTCTTCTGTCGGGATTGAGCGGCCTTCAAATTGGCTTGAATGGTACGAACACGCTCTTCGGCGTCGTTCACCACATCAACCCCGAATGTGACCCTTTCACCGGACTCGCACCAATTTAGTGGGGTGCGGCATTTACGACCGTAGAGAGCTTCGTAGGGTGCCATCTTGATACTCGCCTGATAGCCGTTGTTGTACGAGAATTCCGCCAATGGTAGGTGATTATCCCAGTTCCTACCATGGTGGATGGCACATGCTCTCAACATGTCCTCCGGAACTTGATTCACCCTCTCTGTCTGGCCATCTGTCTGAGGGTGGTAGGCGGAGCTCCTAATCAGTTTAGTACCCAAAGCAGCGTGTAGCTGCTCCCAAAAGCGAGATACAAATAATGCACCTCGATCTGAGACTATGGTCTTGGGTAACCCGTATAGGCATAGAATCTTCGCTATGTATAGCTCCGCATATTTGCCGGCATTGTAACGTGTATTTACCGGAATGAAGTGAGCCGTCTTGGTTAACCGATCAACGATTACCCATATGGAATCATGCTTGTTGGCTGTTAGGGGTAATCCCACAATGAAATCCATGCTCACATCTTCCCATTTCCATGCTGGGATCTTCAGGGGTTGCAACAGCCCTGATTTCTTCATGTGATCAGCTTTCACTCGTCTACACGTATCGCACTCGGATACGTTCTTCGCTACCTCCCGCTTCATCCGTGTCCACCAAAATTTCCGTTTCAAATCTTGGTACATCTTGTTGCTGCCTGGATGAATGGAGTATTTAGACAAGTGGGCTTCGTCGAGGATTTTCTTCCTCAGTTCCATGTCCCGGGGTACGACTATGCGGTCGTTGAACCATAGCGTCCCCTCATCATCTTTCCGGAAACATTTAATTTCTCCATTGTCTATCCGTCTCTGGAGATGTGCCATACCTCTATCCGTTTTCTGAGCTGAAATGATGTCCTCCCTAATAGTGGGGATGAGGGCAAGGTTGTACAGCGATCCATAAGGTACCAAGTATAAACTTGGGTCTTCCTCCTCCACCGGTGTAATGGTGAGGTGATGGACATGTGATTTCCGACTCAGCGCGTCGGCAACCACATTCGCCTTGCCGGGGTGGTAATGGATCTCAATCTCATAATCTTTGATCAGTTCTAACCACCTCCTCTGCCTCATGTTCAGCTCCTTCTGGGTGAAAATGTATTTCAAGCTCTTGTGGTCGGTGTAGAGATGCACCAAATTCCCCAGGAGATAGTGCCTCCACATTTTCAGCGCCAAAACCACTGCAGCAAGCTCTAGATCGTGAGTCGGGTAGTGCTGCTCATGGTTCCGAAGTTGGCGTGAGCCATAGGAGACCACACGTCCTTCCTGCATCAACACGCAGCCAAGCCCAATACCGGACGCGTCACAATACACGTCGAAGGGCTTTGTTGTATCCGGCTGAGCTAAGACCGGGGCTGTTGTGAGATGCTTCACCAATGCTTGGAAGGCTTCTTCACACGCCGTGTTCCAAACATACTTCGTCCCCTTCTTCAGCAATTCTGTCATCGGCTTAGCGAGCTTGGAGAAGCTTGGAATGAATCTCCGGTAGTATCCCGCTAACCCGAGGAAGCTTCTGACTTCATGAACTGAAGTGGGAGCTTTCCATTTCAACACTTGCTCTATTTTACTTGGGTCAACCGCAATGCCTTCAGCTGAGATGATATGTCCCAAGAATGGCACTTGGCTGATCCAAAATTCGCATTTGCTGAACTTGGCATAGAGCTTGTGGTCTCGCAATCGTTGAAGAACGATCCGCAAGTGTTCGGCATGTTCGGTTTCGGTCTTGGAGTAAACCAAGATGTCGTCGATGAACACTACAACGAACTTGTCCAGTTCCGGCATGAACACCGAGTTCATGAGATACATGAAATGGGCTGGAGCATTTGTGAGACCAAAGGACATGATGAGATATTCGTATAAGCCGTATCTCGTCGAGAAGGCCGTCTTCGGGATATCCTCCGCCCGGATCTTTATCTGGTGATATCCAGAGCGAAGGTCCATCTTGGAGAACACACTTGCCTCCACGAGTTGATCAAACAAGATGTCAATACGGGGCAGTGGGTACTTATTCTTGATGGTGACGGCGTTGAGCGGCCGGTAATCCACACACAGCCTCAGGGTTTCATCCTTCTTCTTTACAAATATCGCCGAGCATCCCCAAGGCGAGGAACTCGGCCTAATGAAACCCTTGCTCAACAGATCATTGAGCTGTTCTTTCAGTTCAGCCAGCTCATGTGGAGCCATCTTGTATGGTCTCCGTGAGATGGGCGTAGTACCGGGTGCAAGTTCAATCTTGAACTCGACATCCCGCTCAGGTGGCATGCCCGGAAGATCATCCGGGAACACATCAGGGTACTCCCGGACTACGGGGATGTCTTTTAACTTGAGAGCTTCAGCGTTATTAATTGCTAAAACTTCCCGGACTGGCGTGTCTAACACCATGGAATGCGGACGGTGGAATGGAGAATTTAAGTGAACCGTCCGTGTCCGAGTCTCTAGGACAGCGCTATGGTATTGTAGCCATGACATCCCTAAGATTGCATCAATCTTTTGTCCCATAAGGATTATCAAGGTGGTGGGATATAGTTTCCCACCTAAGCACAGAGGTGCCTTTGGAATCATCATATTAGCCGAAATCTTCCCTCCCGGTGAGCAAATCATATAAGTGCAGTCGGTTGGGAAGACTTTCAATTGATGTTTAGCCACATAGGACGCACTTATAAAGCTGTGGGTTGCACCAGAATCAAATAATATGACGATGGCTTGATTGTTGAGAGTAAACGTACCCGCCAGCACGTTGTCTCCCTCTGGGGCGTCCTCATTGTCGAGGTTGCGGACGCCTCCAGTCCGCTGACCAACCTTCTTCACCGGAGGTCGGCCTCGAGCACCGCCCTGGAACTGGGCTTGCCCGCTGCTCTGCTGCCCCTGGGGACAGTCCTTCACGAAGTGGCCCGCCTGGCCACACGTGAAGCAGGTGAAACGGGGCGGTCCCCCGCTGATCGGTGGACGGAATCCCGGGGCGCGTTGTGGCGGTGGAAACGCCCGGGGTACTGTCTGCTGCTGCTGTTGCTGTTGCTGTCTTGGTGGTGGCATCGGCGGACGGAACAGGGGTGCTTGGAATGAACGTCCCCCGAACTGTTGAGGTCGCGCCGGTGGACGCCACTGCTGCCCGGATGGTGTCCGATACACCATACGGTACTTCTGAGGCGCGCCACCACCGCTGCTAGGTGGAGCGTTGCGCTTCCTCTGCTCAGCTGCCAACTCCCGCTGAGCGTCCTCTTGCATGATCGCGGCATTGACTAAGTCGTTGAATGTGCCGCGATTCCACTGATCGAGGTGCGTCTTCATTTCGGGCTGTAACCCCCGATAGAAATGCTCCCTCTTCTTCTCCTCCATGGAGATATAGTCTGACGCATACTGCGCCAGATGGTTGAAGGCACGGGAGTAGTCGTGGGCACTCCTCCCGCCCTGCTTCAGTTCCAAAAATTCTTGGAACTTCCTCTTCATTATTCCGGGAGGGATGTGATAGGCGTGGAACGCCTCCCGGAACTCTTGCCATTCCACGGCATGGCCAGCCGGACGTGAGGCGACGTAATTCGCCCACCACGCACCAGCGGCACCGTGGAGCTGCTGTGCTGCGAACAGGGTCTTCTGCCGCTCCGTACACTGGAGCAGCCCGAACTTGGACTCGATGGTCCGCAGCCAGTTGTCAGCCTCCAGTGGTTCTTCAGCTTCCGTGAACACTGGAGGGTGCGTACTCATGAAGTCCGAGTACGACACTTCGCGGGGCTCACGAGGCCCTCGCTCTTGACGTCCTCCCGCCTGGGACGTATTCTGCACGATCGTGCGGAGCAGGTCGGTCTGCTCCTCACGACCTCCCACCAATGCCGCTATCACATCCGCTAGAGTAAGCGGAGGCGGCGGTGGTGGCTGCTGCTGCGGGGTGCTGTCGTAGGCCGGTGGCTGGGAGTCATCACCTCCCTGTTGGCTAGAGCCACCTACCTCGTGCGTGGTCCTAGTGCGAACCATCTGCAACCATACGACAATAACATCAGTCCCGCAACACTTGCATGCAGTTCCATTACAATGGGCGTAAAAATATTATGACAACAAAAACATGCGATATATCTCGTAAGCAGATAATGTAATAACTTTGCACAAGCTACACCATTACCAGACCAAACACAAGTTAGTTTAATCCAACTTGATGAACCCCTTCTTTGGAAGCTCACCATAACTGGGTTTGGTCTCTACGAGACATTATTATCGCGTTGTCATCACATATACCACCCTTAGGTACAACACCCTCTCCAATGAGTTCAACTGTCATTCTTCCATCAGAATGACCAGTTTCTACCTATTCCAAGTTTTGATCCGGTTATGGGCATTTTCATGACTCAAGTTGAATACCAAAGTTCAAGTTAACTTCAGTATCTTTCCAGCGAGTACTCATTTGCCCCCCAGATCAGCTTTGATTAAAAAGTTATGCTAATTCAAAGTTAGCAGAATTTCTGGAAGAATTTTAACAGCACCTCCCTTGGAAGTGGCTGTTTTCAACCCTGATTTCCACTAAATTCTGTGCTGAAACTTCAGAAACTTTGAATTGCAAAGATGTCACACATCTTCTACTCTTTCTAAGGATGTATTATATGACAATTTTTAGATTTTTCTACTGGGAGTTATATTTGAAAAACAGATCAGTTCAGAGGATGTTTTACTCTGCCCTGATTCTGAACAGTTTACATTCCTCTGGGATTTTACCCGTCTTAAGGCGAGTTTCAGCTCTCGAAGTCTACAACAAAGTTGTAGAGTACTTGAATAACTTTCCAGAATTATATAGCACACCTCCCTGGGCTAAAAGACCTGTGAGTTACGCCCTGTTGAAGATCAGCAATCTCGCTGTCCAAAACAGAGCACTCTGTTTTTCAGTCTTTTTGGAACTACAATCATCACTATCACATTCTTATACCCAACCAGGGTCCTAAATGTTGAACCTATAGATTTTAATTCTTTGTTATCATTATACTCATGCATATGCCTACAATATCTCGGTACTACGTTCCTCACAAAAGAAAATCCTAACCGGATCATACCGGCATATACGTCTCGAGTGTGGCACTAAACGGTCTCTCGCACACGTTTTCTACACGGATACATACGTGGTTAGTACCTGCAGAAGACCACACAATGATGGTGCACTCAAAGGTTGTTCATTTCAGGCAGTTCCATATTTAAAAGTAAATACAAACGCCCGTATCATTGTCATACGGCCGTCCTTGAGCTAAGTCACGTCTCAAGGCACGTGATCGTGTTTCAACACCACACGACGGGGAACCCGAGTATGTCATGAACGGGTCGTCACGGTTGGGAATGTTATCAACCCAACAGATACCACCTACTGCCCTGCAGGGCACGCCGATGGCAAGCGCTGCGTATGTCCTCCTGGGCTATTTCCAGACGAACACACTCTCGCGTTACTGACCACGCGATGGGGTCTCCACTTACTTGCCTAATGCACGCTAGGGATCAGCGTTTCATATGAACTCAGGAACATGAAGAGTCCAAGAGTTTCATATTGACATCTCACACCAAGCTGTGAGACTCTATCCCTGAGCCACGTTCCTCGTCAGGGGGAGCTAACCGAAATTGAACCGCTTTCGGTGGCGTTCCTTACCATACTTACCAGAGCGTAGGTGCGTCGTTACATAATTGAAATTCAGAATTATAACACATAGGTTAGTCTTTGCCACTTTAAGTAACTATGCTAATATAGTCCTTACTTGGGCAGCTACCGATTCCTCACCGTATACCTAAGTTTTTCCCATAATGCAGTCCTTAAGTACTGTGCTATCCCCACTGCAGCTCTGATACCAGGCTGTGGCGGACCGGAATCCGCTCATCCAGGATCGCAGAGGGTGGTGCCGCGCGATGCGACACCCGACAGCACACGTCATAAGAACACATTATATTACATGGGAAACACAAACTGAATGTACAAAATAGTACACTTCTCAGTTACAAACTAGGGTCTTTTATTACACAGCGGAAGTTTCTTTTATACATCTCACGCCCGCCTATCTAGCAAAAGTCGGTTGCCCAGCCCTAGGGCAACCCACACTAGCTGCACTCCTCAGCTCAGCGCGGCGTGTACGGCTCCCACTCAGCCGTGGTCCCCGACGGAGGGTAACCCTCGCCGGTGGACTCGTACTCCGAGTCCGTGGGTGGCTCCTCACCTGAAAAACACTTAAGCAGCAACCATGAGCACGAAGGCTCAGCAAGGCTTAACTGACTCACCTAAGCATGAAACTCTACATGAGGTATACCAAGACATAGGTTGGTAGCATTTCAGCAAAACGACACGCCGACAAGTTCATCCTTAGTTCATCTTTTAGCAACAACTTAACAGTTCATGAAATCTGAAATTTAGTAAGCAGTATTTGGTGGCACACATGTAGCAATACAATTATATCAACCAGCAATATTGAATCAACATGTTTCATCCATTAATCTACGTTACGACGCAGTGAACAAGCGGTACTCGTCACCGCGAGGGACGGCGAATCGACTCGATATACACCTGCAGGGAAAACTCAAAGAGCACGTCACGTACGCCCACCCGTGGAGCTGCACAGCATGCTCACTCGATGCCGTACGGGACAACCTTTCACCCAACAGCCCAAGCGTCGAACCGGTCACACCGAAACGAACAGGAGGTTCCCCACACGGAGCATCTCTCTATGCCCGTTGGCAGATTTCCACCTTGCTGCCCTCAACCTACACCTATAAATCGGTGTGCTATGCCTCGACGCCCGGAGGTTTAGGCTACATCGGTTTATCGGGGCCCATATATCCGATATGCCTTCGGTACGTTCAATACTTGTTCGGCAGGGCCGCACACGGATCGGTCCTCAATCGACACGGGCAGGGCTGCGCACACAAGACTCCCTCTTGCTGCGCTCTAGCCCCTGCCTAGTCTCATTTTCATTACTAAAATGATCTCACATCACTCAACCGAACCCGTGTGTCCCAAGCCTATCTCGCGAGTAGATTCCAACTACTCGACTTGTACCGAAATCCTATGAGTTATTAAGCATAGCCGGTAGACTCGAGGTCTTAGACACTACCCTCACTCTTTTAGGAACCTTTGGTTATGCAAGTGGGGTTCCATTCATCCTACACCTAATGCACAATCATACTTCACATGACTCATGTAAACAAAAGAAAACTTATAAAAAGGTTAATGCAAACCGGGGCTTGCCTTGTTGCTGCTGGTCAGTAGTTAGTTCCTCGTCCGGAAGAAGGAAGTCCAGCACTTCCGGAGTCTCTTCTTCAACGGCTACACGTTAATGAAATACTACATGTTAATTTAGATGCCAATGTGAGTTTTAGAGTAAGACTTCTACTATTAGTTCTAATAACCAGCCTCTAACACCTGGAACTTTGTTTAAGAATTTAAAGATGAACTGGTGTTGGTGGTTTGGCTTGGACTTAATCACATGGTTAAATGCTAAGTGGTTTTCCCCCTTTTCCATCTTAATCCCTTAAGTGGGTAAACAGGACAGGGGTGATCTAGGGCCCCAATGGAGCTGAGAATTTTTGTGTGAGTTCCTTGTCAAAAGAAAACTCTCTGGACCAAACATTAGCACTTTTCATGGAGTGGTTTTCTCAGAATAATTCTCTTGGCAAATCAGCAAGGAAGAATTTATTCTGAGGTAATACCCCTGTTCATGCTCAACTTAATGAACTACAATTTCCATTATAGCTCATAGAGTTTGCCTGAATTTTCCTAACATTTTTGGTGTTAAGAATTGCCCAGAACTGAATTTCCAAGTTTTGGAAATTCTCTGAAAATGTTTCTGTATTCAAATGAACACAGTACCTTCTATTTTGAATTGCTCTGACCAAATCAACTCCAAATGGTCTGAAACTTTTATAGGGGTTTACTAATGTCCTAAAGAACATTCTGGCAAAATTTGGGGATTTTTGGATGAACCAAACTCCCTCTAAAATTCTTTTGCTGAGAAGCTTTAAAGAATTTTCCAGAATTAATTAATGGGTTTCATACAAATCGGGTTGTATATATGGACAGAGCTAGGCAAGATGAATCCAACCCAATTTGAAGCACTAAATTTGGAGCTTCCTAGCCAAGGTTATGGATTTCTAAAGTTTGAGCTAATCCCTGAATTATTTTCCTACAGAAAATCCCCTCCCGCGCTAAACCAGAGGCTGACAGCGGGGCCCGCCCGTTTAAATTGAACTAACCGCGCGCTCGCGCGCGATTAACACAGGGGCTGACAGGTGGGGCCGCGCCCTTCGTCTACCTCCCGACGTCGCCGCCCCGAGCCGCCGGAGCTCCGGCGAGGTCAGCGTTCCCGGCGATCTAGCTCACCGGAGCCGACGAAACTCGCCGCCCCCACGTAATCTTGGGTGCTGAACCCGCTGGACACCATGTCGCCGCCGGCTAACCGCCATAGCTCGCCGGCGACGAGCCCTATGCCTCTGTGCTACCTCGGCAACGTGTTCCCGCCCTTCTGACCATCTTCTTCGTGCGCTAATCGCGTCGCCACACTCAGGGAAACCTCGGGAAACTCGGCATGAGCTCTGTTGGGCCCAAAACGGCCGGCAACCCAGACCTCACTGGCGACCCCCCTCCTCCGCCATACTGTCCTAGGGTGAACTTAGGGTTCCGGCAGTGATTTCCTTTCGGTTTTTGATCGAGAAGGGTCGCCAGAACCTCTAGATGCTCTCTCACAGCTTCATTCGACCTCCCACCCACTAAGCTTCCCGAATTTCTGCTAAACCTAATCGGGTCCGAAAAGGAGCTACTCGTTCTAAACTGGAAAATTCTCCGCGCACAAAGGTCGAACCTTGGAACGGTTTGTGCGGTGGTCTTGAGGACGAGCTAGCGCTTCACTTTCCTATGGAGGTCAAAGCCGGAAGATGATCACAGCTGGGGTGGCATCCGATCGGAGCTCGGGAGACTAGGCTGCTGGTTACGGAACTCGCGAAAATCAGTAGCTCGCCGGCGGTCTCGGGCCTTTTATAGGCCCCTGAGGCCAGTGGAGAGCGCGACACCTGCTGTGCCACCTCCTCTGCCGAAGCAGGAGCTGGCCGGCCGAGGTGGTCGGGCGCCGGAGCTGGCTGCAGCTGGCGAGCGCGCTCGGTCGAGGAAGTCGGCTGAGGAGACTTCTGTGCTAAGTCTACTGACCAGTGGGCCTCCCCTCTAACTCTTTTGTTTTTTCCAATTTTCTGAATTCTGTTGTGCTAAAATATCCTCAGCTACTCACAATTTAATGTGAGACTTAGTCACCAAGTCTTTGTTTGAATTTGAATTCTCAAATTCAAACTTTGTTTGGTTAAATTTGCTTCATATTTAAACTGAAATTCAAATTCAGTTTTGAATTCTTGCAAATTTAGCTCTTGACAAGATGAGCTCCAATGGAGATGAAAATTGGTGGGTTTACTCAGAAAAATGTGCTGAGTATAGATATGGAGCTAACTTTTGAATTTGGGTGATGAAAGTTGCTGCAATTTGAATTTACATTCAAATTGGCCTCTTTTTGAAATAACCCAAAAGTGCCTCAAAAAGAGATGAATTTGCATGAGCTTTGGACTGAACCTTCCCAAGACTTTTTAAATTCTAGGGGTGAGCTCAACCTCTCATGTTCATGTGTAGAAACCCTACTTTGTGAAAGTGAAGGCTTTCCCCTCTAATCATTCTTTTGATGTAGGTCACTTGCTCTTCACAATATTTCACAATCTATCCACAACAAAACTCTTGTGTTGTGAGGTGCAGAAAAGTTTTTGCAAGTCCCTCTTCTTGGGCTTTTACAGGGTAGACGCGCGCCGGCACCGGGTGGGGCAGGGACGTGCAGGCCGGGGCAGGGCGGCCGCGCCGGCGCTGAGAAGGACAGTGCAGGGGCGAAGCTGCGGCGCCGGGAGGTGCGGCGTGGGAGTGTCGTGCGCCGGTATGGGTGGAGTCCGGGACGTGTGAGACGTGGGGGCTCCCTGCACAGGGATGTGCGGTGCCCGGAGGTGCGGCACGGGTACGTATTGCGCCGGGAGTGGGGGCGCCGGTAGCTGCGGCGCGGAGGCGGCGCCCGGGCCTTGCCTGCGACGAGGGCCGGCGAGGGGGCGTCCTCTTCGATGAAGACGGCGCCGGCCGGGGCGCGTGCGCCACAGAGCGCCGGCACAAGAGCTGCGCTGAGAACGGGCCGAGCGGCGGTTGGAGCGGCGGCGCGCGCGGCGGCGTCGTTAGTTCCGTACAATTGTTAGCGGCTCTGAGATTCACGCGGTTGGTCGCCCGGGTCGTTATACGTGATAATTTCGTGAGCTACACGGATGCCTACGAAAATACGTTTCATTTTCGTGAGCATGTGATATGGCTGACGAAAACATGTTTCATTTTCATGAGCATTGTCAGAAGCCGACGAAAATACCTCTACGCATGCATTGTTTTGTGCGCCCATATTTTCGTGTGCTGTGTCGGAAGCCGACGACAATAAACTTAATTTCATGCGCTTCTGCCCTAGCCGACGAAAATAGGGTTTTTTCGTGAGCTTCTACGTGGCTGACGATAATACCTCCATGCATGCCTTGTTTTGTGTGCCCATCATTTTCGTGTGCTTTGTCCGAAACCAACGATAATAGACCTAATTTCGTGTGCTTCTGACCCGGCCGACGAAATTAAGGGTTTTTTCGTGAGCTTCTACGTGGCCGACGACAATACCTCAATGCATGCCTTGTTTTGTGTGCCAATCATTTTCGTGTGTTCTGTCACAATACGACAACGCATGCCTTGTTTTGTGTGCCGGTCGGGATATGGATCAATTTCGTGTGATTTTTCAGAAGCCAACGAAACTGCGTCAAATATATCCGTGAGCTTCAACGCTGGCCCACGAAAATAGGGCTACTCCTGGGTGGAACCGAGAAACCCTCGTTTATTTTCGTGTGCTTATTACCAAGCCCACGAAATTATATTTAATTTTGTGTGCTACATTCTTGGCCCACAAAATAACTCCTAATTTCGTGTGTTGTTCTTTTAGCCGACAAAAATAAACCTTTATTTTCTTGAGCAATAACCTAGCCCACGAAAATATACCTATTTTCGTGAGGGCTCACGAAAATATACCTAGCCGACGAAAATTTTCCATTTTCCTGTAGTGAAGAGGCAATACCTCATATCTTCGCCCGGGGGCAGCAGTACTGCAAGCGAGGTTGTCCCCTGAGCACCTCTCTATTTGGGGGGTAGAATATACCCTACGACTATCATTATCCTTGAGGGTTTGTAGATCGACATCATTTTGGGGATGTCGGTGTTGAATTACCACAGAGCGGTTCTTAATATCAGCTCCAGGACCGTTGAGCTCAACTCCCCACAGCACGGTCTTCATAGATTAATTCTGGGCGCCCGACGGCAACAGATTGCGACAGGGAACCACACGGAAGCTGTTAAGATAGAGGACATTCCGGTGGTACGTGAGTATCCATATGTATTTCCTGATGATTTACCGGGCATGCCACCCGAGCGAGACGTTGAGTTCAAGATTGAACTTATACCGGGAAACAACACCGATATCACGAAGGCCGTACAAGATGGCGCCCAATGAACTGGCAGAATTGAAGACACAACTGAATGACCTAATGAGCAAGGGATTTATACGACCGAGATCGTCACCTTGGGGTTGTTCAGCATTATTTGTCAAGAAGAAGGACAAAACCCTACGGCTTTGTGTTGATTATCGTCCTCTGAACGCCGTTACCATCAAGAACAAGTATCCACTACCTCGCATTGATATGCTCTTCGATCAATTAGTGGGTGCGAAGGTATTTGCAAAGATGGATCTTCGGTCCGGATATCACCAGATTAAGATCCGGGCAGAAGATATTCCGAAGACGGCATTCTCAACGAGATACGGGCTGTATGAGTATCTCGTTATGTCTTTTGGTTTGACCAATGCCCCAGCACACTTTAGGTACCTGATGAATTCAGTGTTCATGCCGGAGTTGGATAAATTCGTCGTTGTCTTCATCGACGATATCTTGGTGTACTCCAAGTCAGAGGAAGAACATGTTGAACATATGCATATTGTGCTACAAAGATTGTGAGATCATCAGCTCTATGCAAAATTCAGCAAGTGTGAATTCTGGATTAATCAAGTACCTTTTCTCGGACACATCATTTCAGCGGAGGGCATCGCTGTAGATCCGAGTAAGATTATCCAAGTGCAGAAATGGGAGTCACCAAAGTCTGTGCATGAAATCCGAAGCTTCCTCGGTTTAGCGGGTTATTACCGTAGGTTCATTCCGGGTTTCTCCAAGATTGCTAAACCGATAACGGAATTATTAAAGAAGAATACCAGGTTTATGTGGAGTTCTGCGTGTGAACAAGCTTTCAATACTTTAGTAAAGAATCTCACAACAGCCCCAGTTCTTGCTCAACCGAATACGACAAAGCCATTCGATGTGTATTGCGATGCATCTGGCATTGGTCTTGGCTGCGTGCTGATGCAAGAAGGACGAATGATCGCTTATGGATCTCGTCAACTCAGAAATCATGAGCAGCATTATCCCACTCATGATCTTAAGTTAGCTGCCGTGGTCTTTGCCTTGAAGATGTGGAGGCGTTACTTGCTCGGAAATCTTGTACACCTCTACACCGACCACAAGAGCCTGAAGTACATCTTCACTCAGAAAGAATTGAACATGAGGCAATGAAGATGCTGGAGCTCATTAAAGACTATGAACTTGAGATTCATTATCATCCAGGAAAGGCGAATGTGGTCGCCGATGCACTCAGTCGTAAGGCGCATATCCATCACATGAGTATTGCTGAGATGGATGATGAAGAACCAATCCTCCGTGTCATCCCATATGGAGCTCTCTATAATCTCGCTCTCATTCCTACCATCCGAGAGGAGATCTTTGAAGCTCAACGAAAAGACAAGGGTATGTCTCACATACGGCGAAGGATAGACAACAGAGAGATGAAATGCTTCTGGAAGGACGAGGATGGTACTTTGTGGTTCAACGACTGGATTGTAGTACCCCGGGATATGGGACTACGGAAGAAAATATTGGATGAAGCTCATTTGTCCAAATTTTCCATTCATCCGGGCAGCAATAAAATGTACCAAGATCTCCGGAAGAAGTTTTCGTGGACATGTATGAAACGTGAAGTTGCAAAATACGTTTCAGAGTGTGATACGTGTCGAAGAGTCAAGGCGACCATGTGAAGAAGTCGGGCCTGTCGCAGCCATTGCAAGTACCAGCATGGAAGTGGGAAGACTTGAGTATGGACTTCATCGTTGGGTTGCCGATGACCTTCCACAACCATGATTCGGTTCGGGTAATCGTGGACCGGTTAACCAAATCAGCACACTTCATCCCGGTGCATACAAGGTATAACGCAAAGCAGTATGCGGAGATATACATAGCACGGATCTTGTGCTTACATGGAGTTCCCCGCACAATTGTGTCCGATAGAGGATCGCTGTTCGTAGCCCGTTTCTGGGAGCAGCTACACGCATCCTTGGGGACCAAACTGATTAGAAGCTCTGCGTATCACCCTCAAACCGATGGGCAAATTGAGAGTGTGAATCAAATACTGGAAGATATGCTGAGAGCATGTGACATCGACCACGGTAAGAGCTGGGATTATCACTTGAAGTTGGCATAGTTCTCGTACAACAACGGATATCAGACGAACATCAAAATGGCACCATATGAAGCTCTATACGGCTGGAAGTGCCGTACACCATTGAACTGGTGTGAGTACAGTGAACGAGTAACGTTCGGGGTTGATCTTGTCAATGAAGCCGAAGAGTGAGTTCGGATAATACAAGAGAACCTCAAAGCTGCCCAATCTCGTCAGAAAAGCTACACGGATCAGAGGCGTCGACCGCTGCATTTCGACGTCGGAGAGCATGTGTATCTTCGTGTGTCTCCGATGAAAGGGATTCATCGGTTCGGTGTCAAGGGGAAACTTGCTCCCCGATTCATCGGTCCGTTTGCTATCACAGATAAGTGTGGGACTGCAGCCTACCGGCTGGAACTACCGGCAAGCCTTGCCGGTATTCACGACATATTTCAGGTGTCCCAGCTGCGGAAGTGCCTCAAGTTTACCGCTGCTGTCTGCACCGAAGACATCGACGAGTTGAAGCCGGATCTCACCTATGTCGAGCAACCTATTCAAATTATCGATGAAAAGACCCGGAGCACCCGAAACCGGACTTTGAGATTTTAAAAAGTCCTGTGGAGTAATCATACCCCGGAGGAGGCGACGTGGGAAACCGAAGATTACATCCACAAGAACTATCAGGAACTTTTGTCATAAACTTTGTAATTACCTCCCGTCTCGTTCTTCGTTTGTAATTCGGGACGAGATTCCTTTTAAGGGGGGAGGAATGTAAAGGTCCCAAAATTGTGAATACAAAGAAAACTCTTGTTTGCAAAACGATGGTTTCATATGTATGAAATTTGGTACTTGTTAAAACTTTTCCACATGTGATAAACCACATGAGGGCTCTCTTCACACTAGTTCAAATGTTTATTGGAAAACCTGGAACTCATGAGGGATCAAAAACCAAAATGGGAAGTTCCCATACGTGTGAGAACGCTAGAGTCAGATTTGGAACAAATTCGTTCAACTCAAAATTCAAATGAGAGCAACACAATGAATTTCAAACTGTTGTGCTAAAAGTCTCATCTGCAGCAGCCAAATTAAAAATCAGATTTCATATTTGAATTCCTTAGGTCCAAATTAGTGGGTATGCAAAGTGTCATAAATTATTGAAATGTTTTGCAACTCATTTTCCAAAATGGACTTTAAATACCAAAGAATTCGAATACCTATTTGAATTTGGATAAAACTTGCCCAATTATCCAAATGCACCTCAGATTTGAACTCTCACAATTTGATTTCACCATTTGCAAATTTTGGGAGATATTTAGCAGAGGGATAAGGAGGGGCTGGGACCCACATGTCATTGAGGATTTAAAAGTTGCAAAAAGATCTTCAATTGTGGAGTGTTTGGTCTCTGTTTTTCACCTCCCACGCGAAGCAACCGGGCAGACCGACTCCTCGCCGTGCACCACCGGGACAGCGCTGAGCCACCTCCTCCTTGTGCGATCTGCTCTGGTGAGCTGCTCCTCCCCGTTCTCATCCCCTCTGCCACGCTCTCGTTGCCCGCAGAACGCAAGCCGTGGCCCTCTTCTCTCCCTCGCACCGAGAAACAGACCGAGACAGCCGCTGTGCTCTCGATCGATCGGCCACACCGTAGCCCGCGTGAAAGACTTCGTCTGAGCAGCTAAACAACACCACAGACCCTTCCCAAACGTCCTCGTGCCATTCCAATGTGAGCTCCGCCTCCAAACACCGAGATAACCCAGTTCCCGCGTCGGCCGCCATAGCACCGAGAGAAGGCGCTCTCGTGGACAGCCTCACCCGAGGCTTGTCACGGCCAAGCTAGGCCACGGTTGGATGCGCAAGAGCTCCCTGCAGCTTCCATCCGAAGCTCAGCGCTTGTCTTCGCTTCTTGCCGACAAATTTCATGATTCTTCTCTGGCCGGTGCAAACGGACCCGCGGGTATGAATTCTTTAAATTCTCACGCTATAATTGGTTAGAGCGCTGCAAATTTCACTCACACGACCTAGTCTTGCTTAGCAACAACTCCCCTTTTGAAACCTAGCATGAAACGCACGCTGCATGGTGTATTTTCGATCTTTCCGACAGCGGTTTTAGCGGGACGGTTCGGGCGCACGATGAACCCCAGTTCGGAGCCGTTCCTGAGCCCATATGCGGCCATGCCAAGCTTCTCTAGACTTCACTGGTGCTGTAGGACCTTTCCAGGGTGGCGTTTGGCAGGCTAGCTCATCGGGGCAACGCCACCGAACTCCTTCTGAGCCGCTGCACCGGTGCGGAATGGTTTAGGGACGTCGCCGGTCCGGGAAAATCATCTCATCGTGTTCCTCGCATGAGGTTAGGTCCTTGCGGCGAGTGGTAGCTCGGGATTTGGCCGGAGCGACGAAAACCAGCGAGCTCCGGCGAGCCCCGGCGGCGCGGGCGCGCGGGGGCAAGAGGTAGAAGAAGGTGACGCCGGGCCCACGTGGCAGTGCCTCTGAGGGAAAGGCCGGATCCTCTGTGGCACCGGATTAAACTGTGGCAACGCTGGAAACAGCTCTGTAGCCCCGTGTGGCTTATTCCAGCGCATGACACGTGTGCTCCCCGGACCCACTACAGATTTAAACTTTTCCACGATTTTTTCAAACCCCAGATTTTCCCCAAACTTTAGAAGAGCATAACTTTTGCTAGGAACCTCCAAATTTGGTGATTCAAATTGGGTTGGATTCAGATTGACAAACTCTATCCAAATATATAACCCAATGTGTATGAAAGTCTTTATTCAATTCTGGAAAATTCTTTAAAACTTTTCAGCAAAAGAATTTTAGAGGGAGTTTCGTTTATCCAAAAATCCACAAATTTTTCCAGAATATTCTATAGGGCGCTATTAGACTCCTTCAAAAGTTTCAGCTCATTTGAAGTTAATTTGATCAGGAGAATTCAGATTTTAAGTTACTGTATTCATATGAATACAGAAACATTTTCAGAAAATTTCAAAAACTTGGAAATTCAGTTCTGGGCAATTCTTAGCTCCAAAAATCCTAGGAAAATTCATGAAAGCTCTATGAACTATAATTGAGATTGTAGTTCACTAAGTTTGACATGAACATGGGTATTACCTCAGAATTAATTCCTCTTTGCTTAAATACTTAGAGAATTGTTCTGAATACACCATTCCATGAAAAGTGCTAATTTTTGGTCCAGATGACTTTCTTGTGACAAGGAACTCACATGAAAAATTTCTACTCCATTGGAGCTTTGGATCACCACTGTCTTGTGTAACATCCTTAGGTGATCAATACACAAGTAAGCAGTAGCACTCAAACACTTGATCATAGTGCCTTAACCCAACCTAAACCACTAGCACCAGTGTCATTTTAAATTCTTAAACAGAGTTCCAGTTTTAAACTGTCATTAGATGTTATCAGTAAAATCTTTTCAATTAAATACATATGCATGATCATATCGTGTAGCATATACGTGAAGAACGTGAGAAGGACTTGAAGTGGATATCAAGGAGGGAGGAAAGCAAGTGATCAAGCCCCAAGTGATCTTCACTAACTGATTGTATTCTTAGTCACCTGCAAAACAGGCAAGCCCCAGTTTACATTTGAACAGTTTTATAAACATTTCCATTTCAAGAGATCATAGCTTGAATTGTTTGTTTGCATTAAGTCAAGTAGATATTGAAAACCCCAGTTGCATAACCAGAAATACCTAAGAGAGAAAGGGTAGAATAGCACCTCCTCGAGTGGATTTGGCTACACTAATGTTAGTAGGAAAGGTCCGGTAGAAGTCGAGTAGTTGAAATCTACTCGCGAGTTTAGGGCTGGTTTATTTGGAGCGGGTTAAAATTTGAAATGATGAGGAAATTTCACACATAAGAAATGGAGACCGGGAAGGGAGGTTTAGATGCAGCAGGCTGCGGACCGTGCGTGCATAGCCCTGCCTGTGTCGGTTAAGGACCGTCCGTGCTTGGCCCTGTTGGACAAGTTTGAGTTGTGTACTTGGCATGTACTGGCTATATGGGACCTAGGAAACCGATGTACCTTGGGAGATCCATAGTGGAACTTTTCCAACTGCCTTAGGCTTTCGGTGTCAGGGTAGCAGGAGGTAACTCGCTTAAGAACATACCACTGCGAGTATGTACCTTGAGGGAGCTTGCGAACTCGGGGCAGTTGGACTGCGTCCAATGTGGAAGATCTTGGGAAAGGTGGTCGCGTACAACGTCAGTCGAGGTTGCTGCCAGCAACTCGGAGCACGGGTGTACATGTCATGTAGTCCGGGCGTGTACTGATTCGAATCACCGTCGCTCACGGTTATATGAGCATACTTTCCCACTGCGTCTTGTCGTAGTAACAACTGAACTAGTTATCTTTTGAACTTGATAAGACTGTGATGTAACTTGTATTGCAACCATGATTGATTTAGAGATAGGCTCATTAAACTTTACTTTCACGTTGTGCAAGAAGCATCGCAACAAAGCGTTTCTTGTTTGATTGTGGAGTTGTGATGCTTTTTGGCTCAAGGTCTGCACAATGAGGCTTAAAAATTTGAAAGTTAAGGATCAACTTTATGCGAGTCCTTTATGCAAATCTAGCTAACCCAATTGCAACTGTCGTGCATGTAGAGTTTCTTGTTTAGGAGAGACGGATCAGTCTTGCTGAGCCTATGTGTCACGCTTGCTATATAAGTGGTTTTGCAGGTTAACGTCGATGCTAAGAAGAAGGTTGTCCGGTGAGACTCGGAGATTTCCGATTCATGTAACACATGGAGAACCCAGTCGCTGTTGTTGTCTTCGTGTATCTAGCGATAGGAGTCGGCGGGCTGGACTTCATCTCGAGTGCTCTTAGTTATTCGACGTGAGTTGTTATAGACTTCCGCTGTAGCTACTTGATGTAAATTATTTACAAAGAAAAACTTGTAAGCTTCCGCTATTGTTTTATGTAATACATTGTTCCTTGTACGTGTGCTGTTGGATGCCGCACAACACGGCACCACCCAATGCGATTCCAGTGCGAGTGCCCCATCCCCGTAACTGAACGGGCGGCGTTGGGGCCGTCTCAGCATGGTATCAGAGCCGCATTGGTAATAGCGCACGGAATAAGGATGGTATTACGACAAAAATTTAGGATACCGTGAGGAAACGGTATTAAGCCCACATAAGGACTATAGTAGTATAGTTACTTAAAGTGGCATGACTAACATACTTGTTATAATTCTGAATTTTGATTATGTAACGATGCACCAACGCTCTGGTAAGCATGGTAAGGAACGCCACCGAAAGCGGTTCAATTTCGGTTAGCTCCCCTGACGAGGACAGTAGTTCAGGGATAGGTCTCACAGCTTGGTGCGAGATGTTAATATGAAACTCTTGAACTCTTCATTTTCCTGAGTTCATATGAAACGCTGATCCCTAGCATGCATTAGGCAAGAAAGTGGATACCCCATCGTGTGGTCTGTAACGCGATAGTGTGTTCTTCTGGAAATAGCCTACAAGGACATACGCAGTGCTTGCCATCGGCGTGCCCTGCAGGGCAATAGGTGGTATCTGTTGGGTTGATAAAATTCCCAACCGTGATGACCTGTTCGCGCTCTACTCAGGTTCCCCGTCGTGTGGTGTGAAAACGCGACCATGTCCCTTGAGACATGGCTTGACTCAAGGACGACCCGTATGGAAATGATAAGGGGCGTATGTTTTTAGTATGATATGGAATTGCCTGAAATGAGAAAAACTGTGTGTGCATCATCATTGAGTGTTTTTCTGCAGGTACTAACCACGTACATATCCCGTGTAGTACACGTTTGTGAGTGACCATTTTAGTGCCACCTAAGATTCGTTTATACCGGTATAATCCAGTTAGTATTTTCTTTGTTGAGGATACGTAGTACCGACATGCTTCTTACGGTGCATCGACGCCGTACTAAACTTAATAACCTATTTTCTTTGAAGAAATGACTCACGAACTAACTTTCAACTAAAAATGGAAGTTTGAAACAAATATTAGTTACTGAACTCTTATTTTGAGCTAAGATTCAGATGAGAGGAAGACTAGGCTTCAAAGATTTCAAAAACAGAGTGCTCTGTTTTTGGCAGGAATTCTTGCTGGAATTTAACAGAGCATAACTCTGAGTAGCTTGACCCAATCAAGGTGTATGATAAAGTTACGGAAAGATTTTCAAGTGATCTACAATTTCTTTGTAGACCTCCAGAGCAAAATCACAAGTTAAATGGGTAGAAAGTTCAGAGGAAGGTAAACTGTCCAGAACCAGGACAGCAGCAAAACCTCTCTGGACCCTTCTGTTTTTAAGCCATAACCTTCTGTAGAAAAATCCTTAAGAAACCTATGATACACCGTTGGAAAGGTTATGAATTGTGCAACATTTTTGTAGTTCAAAGTTTTTCAGATTCTTATTGTATTTGCATATACAACTGTGATAAAATCAGCCACATACAAAGAAGATGCTGGCAAATTTTATCGAGGAATTCTGTCAAATTTGGAAAATCATAACTTTTAATACATAGATTATATGGAGGCATATGAGTACTCGTTGGAATTATACTGAAGTGAACTTTAACTTTGGTATTCAACTTGAGTTATGAAAATGCTTTTAACTAGGTTAAAATCTGGAGATAGTGCATAAAGGTCTGTTCTGTACAGATAGGCTAGATAGCCATGCCTACGAAGGAATTTTGTAAACATGGATTTTTTTACTGCTTTCATAAAGTTTGACATATTCATGTTTCCATTAGTCTCACATACTGCTGAGTTCTTGTTTGACTCATCTCAACTACATTTTTGCAGTATGGTTCGTACTCGCTCTAGGAGTAATGCCGTGAGTTCTCGCCAAGGCGGTGATGCTTCTATTCCACCGTCGGAACCACCATCCACGGGATGGGTGGATCTTATGACTCGAGTTGTCGAGTCTAACCAAAAGAACACTAGGCTACTCCAAGAAGCAATGCAAGAACACACACGCTTACTCCAAGCCTTCGTACAGCAGGGTGTACTCCAGAGCACACAACAAGTCGTTCCCCCTCGGAACGCTTATCTGGATTTCTTGGCGACTCAACCGCCAATTTTTACTGAAGACACCGAACCTGTGGAAGCAAATCAATGGCTTCGTGTCATGGAGTCAAAATTCGGAGTATTCGAGTGTGATGAATACCAGAAGACCAAGTTTGCCGGTCAACAACTCCATGGAGCTGCCGGAAATTGGTGGGTTGACCATCTTCCCACCATTCCGGATGACCATCAAGTGCCGTGGAGTGAGTATTTTGAAGCCTTTCGTACTCATCACATACCACTAGGTATTGTCAAGGCAAAGCCGGATGAATTTTTGGGCTTGAAGCAAGGGGATATGAGTGTTCTTGAGTATGTCAGAAGGTTTAACCTTTTGGCCCAATATGCTCCCGAATATGTGGCGAAAGAAGAGGCACGATGTGACTTATTCTTCCATAGCCTGAGTACCATATTACAGGAGAAGTTGGCCGTGCACAATAACGGCAGTTACACCGACATGGTCGATGTGGCTCCCATCCAAGAGAAGCCGACACTTGAGTGGCAAGCTGAGAAGAGAAAGATGAGTGAGATAGAGCAGGCCAGCACAAGTTATGTGCCTCAGAAGTACCGTTTGGTGTATCAAACGCCACCCGGTGAAAGATGGAGGCCACCTGTACGATCAACTCCTCAGAGATTGATTGCTGGTCAAGTTCTACAACTTGCACCACCTCCACAGCCACAGCATCAGACGGTGGTTTGTGCTCCATCGCTGCAGCCATTTGTACCTAGCATGCAACCGCAGGTCAACGAAGAACCGGAGAGACATCCGTATTTCACTTGTAGGCGCATGGGCCATTATGCTAGGCATTGTCCAGAGGGAACTCGAGGCTGCGGGTCATCATATTTACAACAATACGGCCCGTACCTCAATCTGCAGACAGGAGGGCAGATAAGGGGAAACATTCACTATACTGTGATTGATGATGTTCCGGAAGGAGAAGCCGCTTTAGCAGGGATGTTTTATCTGAATCAGTTACCGGTTTTAATTCTCTTTGATTCCGGTGCCATACACAATTTCATTAGCCAATCTTTTGTCGCTCAACATCAGCTCCAAACAGTTTATACAAAGAGGCAATACCTCATATCTTCGTCCGGGGGCAGCAGTACTGCAAGCGAGGTTGCCCCCCGAGCACCTCTTTGTTTGGGGGGTAGAATATCCCTACGACTCTCATTATCCTTGAGGGTATGAAGATCGACATCATTTTGGGGATGTCGTGGTTGAATTACCACAGAGCGGTTCTTAATATCAGCTCCAGGACCGTTGAGCTCAACTCCCCACAGCACGGTCTTCATAGATTAATTCTGGGCGCCCGACGGCAACAGATTGCGACAGTGAACCACACGGAAGCTGTTAAGATAGAGGACATTCCGGTGGTACGTGAGTATCCGTATGTATTTCCTGATGATTTACCGGGCATGCCACCCGAGCGAGACGTTGAGTTCAAGATTGAACTTATACCGGGAACAACACCGATATCACGAAGGCCGTACAAGATGGCACCCAATGAACTGGCAGAATTGAAGACACAACTGAATGACCTAATGAGCAAGGGCTTTATACGACCGAGTTCGTCACCTTGGGGTTGTTCAGCATTATTTGTCAAGAAGAAGGACGAAACCCTACGGCTTTGTGTTGATTATCGTCCTCTGAACGCCGTTACCATCAAGAACAAGTATCCACTACCTCGCATTTATATGCTCTTCGATCAATTAGTGGGTGCGAAGGTATTTGCAAAGATGGATCTTTGGTCCGGTTATCACCAGATTAAGATCCGGGCAGAATATATTCCGAAGACGGCATTCTCAACGAGATACAGGCTGTATGAGTATCTCGTTATGTCTTTTGGTTTGACCAACGCCCCGGCACACTTTATGTACCTGATGAATTCAGTGTTCATGCCGGAGTTGGATAAATTCGTCGTTGTCTTCATCGACAATATCTTGGTTTTTTTACTCCAAGTCAGAGGAAGAACATGCTGAACATATGCATATTGTGCTACAAAGATTGTGAGATCATCAGCTCTATGCAAAATTCAGCAAGTGTGAATTCTGGATTAATCAAGTACCTTTTCTCGGACACATCATTTCAGCGAAGGGCATCGCTGTAGATCTGAGTAAGATTATCCAAGTGCAGAAATGGGAGTCACCAAAGTCTGTGCATGAAATCCGAAGCTTCCTCGGTTTAGCGGGTTATTACCGGAGGTTCATTCCGGGTTTCTCCAAGATTGCTAAACCGATGACGGAATTATTAAACAAGAATACCAGGTTTATGTGGGGTTCTGCGTGTGAACAAGCTTTCAATACTTTAGTAAATAATCTCACAACAGCCCCATTTCTTGCTCAACCGAATACGATGAAGCCATTCGATGTGCATTGCGATGCATCTGGCATTGGTCTTGGCTGCGTACTGATGCAAGAAGGACGAGTGATCGCTTATGGATCTCGTCAACTCAGAAATCATGAGCAGCATTATCCAACTCATGATCTTGAGTTAGCTGCCATGGTCCTTGCCTTGAAGATGTGGAGGCATTACTTGCTCGGAAATCTTGTACACCTCTACACCGACCACAAGAGCCTGAAGTACATCTTCACTCAGAAAGAATTGAACATGAGGCAACGAAGATGGCTGGAGCTCATTAAAGACTATGAACTTGAGATTTATTATCATCCAGGAAAGGTGAATGTGGTCGCTGATGCACTCAGTCGTAAGGCGCATATCCATCACATGAGTATTGCTGAGATGGATGATGAAGAACCAATCCTCCGTGTCATCCCGTATGGAGCTCTCTATAATCTCGCTCTCATTCCTACCATCCGAGATGAGATCCTTGAAGCTCAGTGAAAAGACAAGGGTATGTCTCACATACGGCGAAGTATAGACAACGGAGAGACGAAATGCTTCCGGAAAGACGAGGATGGTACTTTGTGGTTCAACGACTGGATTGTAGTACCCCGGGATATGGGACTACGGAAGAAAATTTTGGATGAAGCTCATTTGTCCAAATTTTCCATTCATCCGGGCAGCAATAAAATGTACCAAGATCTCCGGAAGAAGTTTTGGTGGACATGTACGAAACGTGAAGTTGCAAAATACGTTTCAGAGTGTGATACGTGTCGAAGAGTCAAGGCCGACCATGTGAAGAAGTCGGGCCTGTCGCAGCCATTGCAAGTACCAGCATGGAAGTGGGAAGACTTGAGTATGGACTTCATCGTCGGGTTGCCTATGACCTTCCACAACCATGATTTGATTTGGGTAATCATGGACCGGTTAACCAAATCAGCACACTTCATCCCGGTGCATACAAGGTATAACGCAAAGCAGTATGCGGAGCTATGCATAGCACGGATCTTGTGCTTACATGGAGTTCCCCGCACAATTGTGTCCGATAGAGGATCGCTGTTTGTAGCCCGTTTCTGTGAGCAGCTACACGCATCCTTGGGGACCAAATTGATTAGAAGCTCTGTGTATCACCCTCAAACCGATGGGGAAACTGAGAGGGTGAATCAAATACTGGAAGATATACTGAGAGCATGTGCCATCCACCACGGTAAGAGCTGGGATTATCACTTGCCGTTGGCGTAGTTCTCGTACAACAACGGATATCAGACGAACATCAAAATGGCACCATATGAAGCTCTATACGGCTGGAAGTGCCATACACCATTGAACTGGTGTGAGTCCGGTGAACGAGTAACGTTCGCGGTTGATCTTGTCAATGAAGCCGAAGAGTGAGTTCGGATAATACAAGAGAACCTCAAAGCTGCCCAATCTCGTCAGAAAAGCTACACGGATCAGAGGCATCGACCTCTGCATTTCGACGTCGGAGAGCACGTGTATCTTCGTGTGTCTCCGATGAAATGGATTCATCGGTTCGGTGTCAAGGGGAAACTTGCTCCCCGATTCATCGGTCCGTTTGCTATCACGGAGAAGTGTGGGACTGTAGCATACCGGCTGGAACTACCGGCAAGCCTTGCCGGTATTCACGACATATTTCACGTGTCCCATCTGCGGAAGTGTCTCAAGTTTACCGCTGCTGTCCGCACCGAAGACATCGATGAGTTGAAGCCGGATCTCACCTATGTCGAGCAACCTATTCAAATTATCGACGAAAAGACCTGGATCACCCGAAACCGGACTTTGAGATTTTACAAAGTCCTGTGGAGTAATCATACCCCGGAGGAGGCAACGTGGGAAACCGAAGATTACATCCACAAGAACTATCAGGAACTTTTGTCATAAACTTTGTAATTACCTCCCGTCTCGTTCTTCGTTTGTAATCTCGGGACGAGATTCCTTTTAAGGGGGGAAGAATGTAAAGGTCCCAAAATTGTGAATACAAAGAAAACTCTTGTTTGCAAAAAGATGGTTTCATATGTATGAAATTTGGGACTTGTTAAAACTTTTCCACATGTGATAAACCACATGAGGGCTCTCTTCACACTAGTTCAAATGTTTATTGGAAAACTTGGAACTCATGAGGCATCAAAAACCAAAATGGGAAGTTCCCATACGTGTGAGAATGCAAGAGTCAGATTTGGAACAAATTCGTTAAACTCAAAATTCAAATGAGAGCAATACAATGAATTTCAAACTGTTGTGCTAAAAGTCTCATTTGCAGCAGCCAAATTAAAAATCAGATTTCATATTTGAATTCCTTAGGTCCAAATTAGTGGGTATGCAAAGTGTCATAAATTATTGAAATGTTTTGCATCTCATTTTCCAAAATGGACTTTAAATATCAAAGAATTCGAATACCTATTTGAATTTGGATAAAACTTGCCCAATTATCCAAATGCACCTCAAATTTGAACTCTCACAATTTGATTTCACCATTTGCAAATTTTGGGAGATATTTAGCAGAGGGATAAGAAGGGGCTGGGACCCACATGTCATTGAGGATTTAAAAGTTGCAAAAAGATCTTCAATTGTGGGGTGTTTAGTCTCTGTTTTTCACCTCCCACGCGAAGCAACCGGGCAGACCGACTCCTCTCCATGCGCCACCAGGACAGCGCCGAGCCACCTCCTCCTTGTGCGATCTGCTCTGGCGAGCTGCTCCTCGCTGTTCTTATCCCCTCTGCCACGCTCTCGTTGGCCGCAGAACGCAAGACGAGGCCCTCTTCTCTCCCTCGCAACGAGAAACAGACTGAGACAGCCGCTGTGCTCTCGATCGATCGGCCACACCGTAGCCCATGTGAAGACTTTGTCTGAGCAGCTAAACAACACCACAGACCCTTCCCCAACGTCCTCGCACCATTCCAACGTGAGCTCCACCTCCAAACACCGAGATAACCCAGTTCCCGCGTCGGCCGCCATAGCACCGAGAGAAGGCACTCTCGTGGACAGCCTCACCCGAGGCTTGTCACGGCCAAGCTAGGCCACTGTTGGATGCGCAAGAGCTCCCTGCAGCTTCCATCCGAAGCTCAGCGATTGTCTTCGCTTCTTGCCGACGAATTTCAGGATTCTTCTCTGGCCGGTGTAAATGGACCCGCGGGTATGAATTCTTTAAATTCTCACGCTATAATTGGTTAGAGCGCTGCAAATTTCACTCACACGACCTAGTCTTTCTTAGCAACAACTCCCCTTTTGAAACGTAGCATGAAACGCACGCTGCACGGTGTATTTTTGATCTTTCCGACAGCGGTTTTAGCGGGACGGTTCGGGCGCACGATGAACCCCAGTTTGGAGCCGTTCCTGAGCCCATATGCGGCCATGCCAAGCTTCTCCAGCGTTCACTGGTGCTGTAGGACCTTTCCAGGGGGCGTTTGGCGGGCTAGCTCATCGGGGTAACGCCGCCGAACTCCTTCTGAGCCGCTGCACCGGTGCGGAATGGTTTAGGGACGTCGCCGGTCCGGGAAAATCATCTCATCATGTTCCTCGCATGAGGTTAGGCCCTGGCGGCGAGTGGTAGCTCAGGATTTGGCCGGAGTGATGAAAACTGGCGAGCCCCGACGGCGCGTGCGCGAGGGGGCGAGAGGTAGAAGAAGGTGACGCCGGGCCCGCGTGGTAGTGCCTCTGAGGGAAAGGCCAGATCCTCTGTGGCGCCGGATTATACTGTGGCAACGCGGGAAACAGCTCTGTAGCCCCTTGTGGCTTATTTCAGTGCATGACACGTGTGCTCCCCGGACCCACTGACAGATTTAAACTTTTCCACGATTTATTCAAATCCCAGATTTTCCTCAAACTTTAGAAGAGCATAACTTTTACTAGGAACGTCCAAATGTGGCGGACCGGAATCCGCTCATCCAGGATCGCAGAGGGTGGTGCCGCACGATGCGACACCCGACAGCACACG
The DNA here is from genome assembly GCA_030760725.1 of Neostapfia colusana. Classification (NCBI taxonomy): domain Eukaryota; kingdom Viridiplantae; phylum Streptophyta; class Magnoliopsida; order Poales; family Poaceae; genus Neostapfia; species Neostapfia colusana. The sequence continues at coordinate 30,379,596 of JASWHV010000009.1, read as the reverse complement.
TCATAAGAACAGAATATATTACATGGGAAAACAAACTGAACTGTACAAAAAGGTACAACTTCTGTTACAAACTAGTATTTATTTTACACAGCGGAAGTCTACTCTGTACAACTCATGCCCGCCTATCTAGCAAAAGTCGGTTGCCCAGCCCTAGGGCAACCAACACTGGCTGCACTCCTCAGCTCAGCGCGGCGTGTACGGCTCCCACTCAGCCGTGGTCCCCGACGGAGGGTAACCCTCGCCGGTGGACTCGTACTACATGTTAATGAATATGCACATAAGTTTATTGTAATGCTTCTGCTATTAGTTCTAATACCCAGTTTATAACAACTGGAACTCTGTTCAAGAATTTAAAATGGAACTGGGGATTAGTGGTTTGGGATTAGACCTAAGCACATGGTTAAGTGCTAAGTGGTTTTCCCCCTCTTCCATATTAATCCCTCAAGTGGTTAAACAGGACAGGGGTGATCCAGAGCTCCAATGGAGCTGAGAATTTTTGTGTGAGTTCCTTGTCACAAGAAAACCCTCTGGACCAAAATTTAGCACTTTTAATTAAGTGGTTTGTTCAGAATAATTTTCTTAGCAATTAAGCAAAGAAGAATTAATTCTGAGGTAACACCCCTGTTCATGCCTAACTGAGTGAACTACAATTTCCCTTATAGCTCACAGAGTCTGCATGAATTTTCCGACCATTCTTGGAGCTAAGATTTGCCCAGAACTGAATTTCCAAGTTTTGGAAATTCTCTGGAAAGGTTTCTGTTATTCAATTGAACACAGCACCTTCAAATTTGAATTGCTCTGAACAAATCATCTCCAAATGGTCTGAAACTTTTACAAGGGTTCACTACAATCCTAAGGAACATTCTGGAAAATTTGGGGATTTTTGGATGAATCAAACTCCCTCTAAAATTCTTTGTCTGAAAAGTTTTAAAGAATTTTCCAGAATTAAATAATAGGTTTCATACTAAGTGGGTTTCATATTTGGATTGTACTCTGTTAGAGGAATCCAACAAAATTTGTTTCATAAATTTTGGGCTCTCCTACCCCAAGCTGTGGTCCTCCAAAGTTTAAACTACAAACTGGAAATTCCAAATTGTTTAAATGCCTGCCAGTGGGTCCCACCCGGCAGGTCTTCCCCTTCCTCGCGCCAAACAGGGGCCCGCGGCGGCGCCTTCCGGCGAGCGTCGCCGGACCCGCTTTCCCGGCCACATCCCGACCCCAGACTCGCCGCCCCGCCCTAACTCGCGACGCTGAACTCGGCCCGGAGTTCGCCGGCGGCCGTAGCTCACCGGAACAGGGCGCCCACGGTGACAGCGTCGGTTAGTGTTCCGGCGTGGTCGGGAATGCGTTACAACGCATCAAAACGATCGGCAAAGGGTCGGAGAGCACCACGGAAGCTCGAGGGTGATGAAAATGGCCGCCAAACCCCATGAAAAGGTCGGCAACCTAGAGCTCCACGGTGACCCGAGCTATTATTCTATGGCGGCCCGAAAAACAACCAGAACCCGGCCATTTCTAGACCATATTCTTTGATTCTTGGTCGAGGAGGGCCGCTAGGAAGTGAGGAAGGTGTGTCCAGGCTCACCCGAGCTGGGTTGGACGGTGCAGCTAGAATTCCGGGGTAGACCGACCCCTACCCGGTTGCACTAGTTCTCGGGATTCTTAGGAATTCTCTGTGCTCGGTCTATCAATGGCTAGGAGGGTTGCAGCTACACGATCTGGAGACTAAGGCGCACCTTTTTCGTGTAGAAGTCAGGCAGTGAAACTGGCCGTGGCATGCTGTCCACGGGGCCGTCCTCGGTTTCCCGCCGGGGTGCTCTGTTCCTCGGCGCCAGTTGCCGAATTGCACGCGCCACAGGCTAGGAGCTTCGGGGTTGTGGGGCTGACGTGGTAGAGCATGCATGGGCGCTGCTTTTCGGTGCTGCTGGCACGAGCAACCGAGGCTCGGTTGGTGCCGGCGATCGGGAAAAGAGAGCGCGGCGGTGAGCTCCGGTTCTGTGCGAGTGTGAGGGAAACAGCGAGCGCGCGATCAATGAGGAAGGCGACGTGCTGCTGTTTGCTCCCGGTGTAAAGATCGGGCCGAGGCAGCGGAGCCGGCAAGATGGTCGCCAGCGCGCGAGGAGGGGGCGAGGTGGCTGCTCGGTTGGCTCGGTGTCGAGCGCTGCCAAGGCCCGATAAACCGAGTTCGCCCGGTGTTGACTTAGGCCCGAAGTCTAGCTGACTGGTGGGCCCTCTTCTGCCCCCTAATCTTCTCTGTTGTGCAAATATCCCACCTACTCAGACTTGAAAAGGGAACCTAGCCACCAATTCAGAGGAAGAATTTGAATTCATCAAGTTCAAACTGGTTTGGCCACATTCCCTTCATATTTGAATTTGAAAATTCAAACTCAGTTTGAATTGTTACAAATTCGGCTCCCGACAAGATGAAGTCTAATGGGACTGAAAATTGGTGGGGTTACTCAGGAAAATATGCTGAGTTTGGATATGAAGCTAACTTTTGAATTTGAGGGATGAAAGTTGCTGCAATTTGAATTTACATTCAAATTGGCCTCTTTTCCCAATACCTCCAAAAGTGCCTCAAAAATGTTGGATTTGCATGAAATTTGGCCTGAACCTTCCCAAGACTTTTTAAGTTCTAGGGGTGAGCTCAACCTCTCATGTTCATGTGTACAAATCCCACTTTGTGAAAATGAAAGCTTTCCCCTCTAATCACTCTTTTGATGGAGGTTACTTGCTCTTCACAATATTTCCTACGATATCCACAATAAAAACTGTGGTGTTGTGAAGTGAAGAAAAGTTTTTGCAAGTCCCTTTTCTTGGGCTTTTACACCAAATTCGGTGATTCAAATTGGGTTAGATTCAGATTGACAAACTCTATCCAAATATGTAACCCAATTTGTATGAAAGTCTTTATTTAATTCTGGAAAATTCTTTAAAGCTTTTCAGCAAAAGAATTTTAGAGTGAGTTTGGTTTATCCAAAAATCGTCAAATTTTTCCAGAATATTATTTAGGGTATTATTAGACTCCTTTAAAAGTTTCAGCTCATTTGAAGTTAATTTGATCAGGAGAATTCAGATTTTAAGTGACTGTATTCAAATGAATACAGAAACATTTTCAGAAAATTTCCAAAATTGGAAATTCAGTTCTGGGCAATTATTAGCTCCAAAAATCCTAGAAAATTCATGCAAGCTCTATGAACTATTATTGAGATTGTAGTTCACTAAGTTTGACATGAACATCGGTATTACCTCAGAATTAATTCCTCTTTGCTTAAATACTTAGAGAATTTTTCTGAATAAAACATTTGATGAAAAGTGCTGATTTTTGGTCCAGATGACTTTCTTGTGACAAGGAACTCACATGAAAAATTTCTACTCCATTGGAGCTCTGGATCACCACTGTCTTGTGTAACATCCATAGGTGATCAATACACAAGTGACGAGTAGAACTCAAACACTTGATCATAGTGCCTTAACCCAACCTAAACCTTTAGAACCAGTGTCATTTTAAATTCTTTAAACAGAGTTCCAGTTTTTAAACTGTCATTAGATCTTATCAGTAAAAGCTTTTCAATTAAATACATATGCATGATCATATCGTGTAGCATATACGTGAAGAACGTGAGAAGGACTTGAAGTGGAGATCAAGGAGGGAGGAAAGCAAGTGATCAAGCCCCAAGTGATCTTCACTAACTGATTGTATTCTTAGTCACCTGCAAAACAGGCAAGCCCCGGTTTGCATTTGAACAGTTTTATAAAACATTTCCATTTCTAGAGATCATAGCTTTAATTGTTTGTTTGCATTAAGTCTAGTTGATATTGAAAACCCCAGTTGCATAACCAGAAATACCTAAGAGAGAAAGGGTAGAATAGCACCTCCTCGAGTGGATTTGGCTACGCTAATGTTAGTAGGAAAGGTCCGGTAGAAGTCGAGTAGTTGGAATCTACTCGCGAGTTTAGGCCTGGTTTATACGGAGCGGGGTAAAATTTGAAATGATTAGGAAAGTTCACACATAAGAAATGGAGACTGGGCAGGGAGGTTTAGATGCTGCAGGCTGCGGACCGTGCATGCATAGCACTGCCTGTGTCGGTTAAGGCCCGTCCATGCTTGGCCCTGTTGGACAAGTTTGAGTTGTGTACCAGGAACATACTGGCTATATGGGACCCAGAAAACCGATGTACCTTGGGAGATCCATAGTGGAACTTTTCCAACTGCCTTAGGCTTTCGGTGTCAGGATAGCAGGAGGTAACTCGCTTAAGAACATACCACTGCAGGTATGTACCTTGAGGGAGCTTGCGGACTCGGGGCGGTTGGACTGCGTCCAATGTGGAAGATCATGGGAAAGGTGGCCGCGTACAACGTCAGTCGAGGTTGCTGCCGGCAACTCAGTGTACGAGGGTACGTGTCATATAGTCCAGGCGTGTAATGATTCGGATCACCGTCGCTCGCGGTTATATGAGCATACTTGCCCACTGCGTCTTGACGTAGTAACAACTGAACTGGTTATCTATTGAACTTGATAAGACTGTGATGTAACTTGTATTGCAACCATGATTGATTTAGAGATAGGCTCATTAAACTTTACTTTCACTTTGTGCAAGGAGCATCGCAACAAAGCGTTTCTTGTGGGTAAGATTGTTGAAAGATCATGGCGGAAGATGGTGAGATATATTGCACCCATGGGTTAATCAAAGCTACGGATGATGGGATATATTGTGTAGAAGTTACTGCCATGGCAGCACTCATTGAAATGGCAAGGAGAGCAAAAATAGCAAGTATCTTGGCTGCCATTGTAGCTGAGAATACGCTTGTGTGTTTTGCCTTCTAATACCAGGAGATGATCGGATGATGGACTATGAATCACTCGGGTCCTCTTTATACATGGGGACATGGGGATTATCATCTCAAATGGAGCTATGGACTTTCCGAACCTATCCGATGGAGGTCGGTTAAGATATAGATGACATGACATCTAGTAATTTTCAGATTTGCCTGGAAACATAAGATATGTGGTGGCAAGATAATTTACACTGAAAATATTGGAATTAGGTATTTCTTTTTGGCATTTTCTTGACACCGAAGATATTAAGGTATATAAATTCGCCTTTGCACATAATATGCAAGTTTGGGCCGCATCAAATAGGCTTGTAAGATGGCGGTTGTTTGACGTGGATGTACAATCCTTTTCAATGAATTTGTCCACAAGTTTATATAAGGCTTGACATGGCATCTTGTCAATTTTGACATTTTCTTCTCTCTAGAAACATATGGTATGTGGTGGCAAGATAATTTGCACTAAATACATGGCAAAAGGGTCTTTTGTTTTTGTCATTTTATTGATATTTGAGAGATGAAGGTTTGTGTATTTGCCTTTACACATAATATGCATGTCTCACTACATCAATTTAGTGTGTACATTGAAAGAGTGAGATTCTTAGGGTTTTGATTTTCTGCATGTATGCACCATCATTTTTTAACTCAATTTGTTCACAAGTTTAACGATGTATGTTTCTTCTTTTTTATAAAACATATAACGAACCTATAAACACGAAAGCCCACCCATTTTGCATGAGAAAGGAGGCTGGCAGAAGAGCTCCAACATCTACAATGTCGCCATAGATGTCTTGTTATTTATAGGCACGTCTCCTACCAGTGAAAAAGTAATTAGTTTTGAATGCAACAACCAATTTGAGATGAAGGCTTGAATTTCAACGGGTGGGTTTCACCATGAAGAACCTAAACAATTATAATGCACCTAGTTTACTATACATGTTCCCAACCTTAATGTTTCATATTTTTCTAAACAACCACCTACACTACACTTATGGCTAGCTATGACGAAACAGGACGAACCATAATTATTTGATCTCATAGTCAGGTTTGTGGTTTCACACATAATTCCCAGTAAATAACCGTCATTTTGACATTATCGCTATATTTATCCAATTGAAAAATAAATAGAAGCTTTGGATAATACATGACATATTAAGTTCGAAGTAGAAAATCAACATGTTCTAAAGTTAAGAGTAGTAAGATATAACCGTAGTGGGAGTACTATGATCGACATACCTTATATGGCTAGATTTCTCAACCTATTGCAAGGTTGATATAGGAAAATGGTTGGTCTACCTAATAGATGAAGGATTGGAGGTTAAGAATTCTACCACTTATATATTGAGAAGCTTATTCATATTAATAGCAATGTTTAGATCTATTTTTCACTAAAGGGTCAAGAAATCTCATCATTATAATCATGGAATTATATATTTTTTTAATGATGTAAGAAAATGAATCAAGAATATTAGGTCATGTCGTTCGCTCATTTCCAGGGGATCGCGCAGGTACGAAATCTGGCCCAATTTTTGCCAGTGCACACACCCACCCCTGTGGTATGACCCCAGCCAAGTACTAGCAAAAATGTGGCCACCCTATCCCATCCCTCCTCATGCATCGAATCAAAACGCACCCTTACTTACATGGCATAGAAATGGTGCAACTGATATAAATATGGTAGTAATAAGTAATATTATTTGATACTTTTTCTTATATCTTCAATGAGTCACACTTATTTTTTCAGAACAAATCTTAGATCATCTAGAAACATACACCGCTAGAAGAGAACTGATGCCCTAGGAGGCAAGATTTGCCATAGACAGTGTATTGAAAAAGTTTGGGATTAGTTGTTGCTGTTGAACTTGCTGCAAGATCTGTTATTGTTGCACCTGTTGTAACAATTGTTGTTGTTGAACCTGCTGAAGTGTCTGGTATTGTTGCACCTGTTGTAGTACTTGGTTTTGTTGCACCTGTTGTAGTATCTGATTTTGTTGTGCCTGCTGCAACATTTGTTGTTGCGTCTGTTGTTGTTGTACCTGTTGAAGTGTTTGTTGCTGATTGAGTTGTTGTAATGTTTGTTGTTGCTGCAACTGTTGAAGGACTTGTTGTTGTTGCACCTGTTGTTGCAGAAGTAGCCAATGTTGTTGTTGTGGGTAAGCTTGTTGAAAGATGATGGTGGAAGATGGTGAGATATATTGCGCCCATGGGTTAATCAAAGCTACGGATGATGGGATATATTGTGTAGAAGTTACTGCCATGGCAGCACTCATTGAAATGGCAAGGAGAGCAAAAATAGCAATATCTTGGCTGCCATTGTAGCTGAGAATACGCTTATGTGTTTTGCCTTCTAATACCAGGAGATGATCAGATGATGGACTATGAATCACTCGGGTCCTATTTATACTTGGGGACATGGGGATTATCATCTCAAATGGAGCTGTGGACTTTGCTAAACTATCAGATGGAGGTCGGTTAAGATAGAGATGACATGGCATCTAGTCAATTTTCAGATTTGCTTAGAAACATAAGATATGTGGTGGCAAGATAATTTACACTAAAAATATAGGATTTAGGTATTTCTATTTTGGTATTTTCTTAACACCGAAGATATTAAGGTATATAAATTCGCCTTTACACATAAAATGCAAGTTTGGGCCACGTCAAATAGGCTTATAAGATGGCGGTTGTTTGACGTAGATGTACAATCCTTTTCAATGAAATTGTCCACAAGTTTAGATAAGGCTTGACATGGCATCTTGTCAATTTTGACATTTTCTTCCCTCTAGAAACATATGGTATGTTGTGGCAAGATAATTTGCACTAAATACATGGCAAAAGGGTCTTTTGTTTTTGTCATTTTATTGATATTTGAGAGTTGAAGGTTTGTGTATTTGCCTTTACACATAATATGCATGTCTCACTACATCAATTTAGTGTGTACATTGAAAGAGTGAGATTCTTAGGGTTGTGATTTTCTGCATGTATGCACCATCTTTTTTTAACTCAATTTGTTCACAAGTTTAACGATGTCTGTTTCTTCTTTTTTATAAAACATATCACGAACATATAAACACGAAAGCCCACCCATTTTGCATGAGAAAGGAGGCCGGCAGAAGAGCTCCAACATCTACAATGTCGCCATAGGTGTCTTGCTATTTATAGGAACGTCTCCTACCAGTGAAAAATTAATTAGTTTCGAGTGCAACAACCAATTTGAGATGAAGGCTTGAATTTCAACGGGTGGGTTTCACCATGAAGAACCTAAACAATTATAATGCACCTAGTTTACTATACATGTTCCCAACTATAATGTTTCATATTTTTCTAAACAACCACCTACACTACACTTATGGCTAGCTATGAAGAAACAGGACGAACCATAATTATTTGATCTCATAGTCAGGTTTGTGGTTTCACACATAATTCCCAGTAAATACCCGTCATTTTGACATTATCTCTATATTTATCCAATAGAAAAATAAACAGAAGCTTTGGATAATACATGATATATTAAGTTCAAAGTAGAAAATCAACATGTTCTAACGTTAAAAGTAGTAAGATATAACCGTAGTGGGAGTACTATGATCGACATACCTTGTATGGCTAGATTTCTCAACCTTTTGCATGGTTGATATAGGAAAATGGTTGGTCTACCCAAAAGATGAAGGATTGGAGTTTAAGAATTCTACTACTTATATATTGAGAAGCTTATTCATATTAATAGCAATGTTTAGATCTATTTTTCACCAAAGGGTCAAGAAATCTCATCATTATAATCATGGAATTATATATTTTTTAATGAGGTAAGAAAAGGAATCAAGAATATTAGGTCATGTCGTTCGCTCATTTCCAGGGGATCGCGCAGGTACGAAATCTGGCCCATTTTTTGCCAGTGCACACACCCACCCCTGTGGTATGACCCCAGCCAAGTACTAGCAAAAATGTGGCCACCCTATCCCATCCCTCCTCATGCATCGAATCAAAACGCACCCTTACTTACATGGCATAGAAATGGTGCAACTGATATAAATATGGTAGTAATAAGTAACATTACTTGATACTTTTTCTTATATCTTCAATGAGTCACACTTATTTTTTCAGAACAAATCTTAGATCATCTAGAAACATACACCACTAGAAGAGAACCGATGCCCGTAGGAGGCAAGATTTGCCATAGACAGTGTATTGAAAAAGTTTGGGATTAGTTGTTGCTGTTGAACTTGCTGCAAGATCTGTTGTTGTTGCACCTGTTGTAACAATTGTTGTTGTTGAACCTGCTGAAGTGTCTGGTATTGTTGCACCTGTTGTAGTACTTGGTTTTGTTGCACCTGTTGTAGTATCTGATTTTGTTGTGCCTGCTGCAACATTTGTTGTTGCGTCTGTTGTTGTTGTACCTGTTGAAGTGTTTGTTGCTGATTGAGTTGTTGTAATGTTTGTTGTTGCTGCAACTGTTGAAGGACTTGTTGTTGTTGCACCTGTTGTTGCAGAAGTAGCCAATGTTGTTGTTGTGGGTAAGCTTGTTGAAAGATGATGGTGGAAGATGGTGAGATATATTGCGCCCATGGGTTAATCAAAGCTACGGATGATGGGATATATTGTGTAGAAGTTACTGCCATGGCAGCACTCATTGAAATGGCAAGGAGAGCAAAAATAGCAATATCTTGGCTGCCATTGTAGCTGAGAATACGCTTATGTGTTTTGCCTTCTAATACCAGGAGATGATCAGATGATGGACTATGAATCACTCGGGTCCTATTTATACTTGGGGACATGGGGATTATCATCTCAAATGGAGCTGTGGACTTTGCTAAACTATCAGATGGAGGTCGGTTAAGATAGAGATGACATGGCATCTAGTCAATTTTCAGATTTGCTTAGAAACATAAGATATGTGGTGGCAAGATAATTTACACTAAAAATATAGGAATTAGGTATTTCTTTTTTGGTATTTTCTTGACACCGAAGATATTAAGGTATATAAATTCGCCTTTACACATAATATGCAAGTTTGGGCCACGTCAAAATAGGCTTGTAAGATGGTGGTTGTTTGACGTGGATGTACAATCCTTTTCAATGAAATTGTCCACAAGTTTAGATAAGGCTCGACATGGCATCTTGTCAATTTTGACATTTTCTTCCCTCTAGAAACATATGGTATGTGGTGGCAACATAATTTGCACTAAATACATGGCAAAAGGGTGTTTTGTTTTTGTCATTTTATTGATATTTGAGAGATGAAGGCCTTGTGTATTTGCCTTTACACATAATATGCATGTCTCACTACGTCAATTTAGTGTGTACATTGAAAGAGTGAGATTCTTAGGGTTTTGATTATCTGCCTGGATGCACCATCTTTTTTTTAACTCAATTTGTTCACAAGTTTAACCATGTCAGTTTCTTCTTTTTTTATAAAACATATCACGAACATATAAACACGAAAACCCACCCATTTTGCATGAGAAAGGAGGCCGGCAGAAGAGCTCCAACATCTAAAATGTCGCCATAGGTGTCTTGTTATTTATAGGCACGTCTCCTACCAGTGAAAAAGTAATTAGTTTTGAATGCAACAACCATCTTGAGATGAAGGCTTAAACTTCAACGGGTGGGTTTCACCATGAAGAATATAAACAATTATAATGCACCTAATTTACTATACATGTCCCCAACTATAATATTTCATATTTTTTCTAAACAACCACCTATACTACATTTATGGCTAGCTATGAAGAAACAGGACAAGCCATAATTATTTGATTCCATAGTCAGGTTTGTGGTTTCACACATAATTCCCAGTAAATACCTGCCATTTTGACATTATCGCTATATTTATCCAATCGAAAAATAAACAGAAGCTTTGGATAAATACATGATATATTAAGTTTGAAGTAGAAAATCAACATGTTCTAACGTTAAAATTAGTAAGATATAACCGTAGTGGGAGTACTATGATCGACATACCTTGTATGGCTAGATTTCTCAACCTTTTGCAATGTTGATATAGGAAAATGGTTGGTCTACCCAATAGATGAAGGCCATTGGAGTTTAAGAATTCTACCACATATATATTGAGAAGCTTATTCATATTAATAGCAAATTTTATATCTATTTTTCACCAAAGGGTCAAGAAATCTCATCATTATAATCCTGGAATTATAGATTTTTTAATGAAGTAAGAAAATGAATCAAGAAGCATTAGGTCATGTCGTTCGCTCATTTCCAGGGTACCGCGCGGGTACGAAATCTGGCCGAATTTTCGCCAGTGCACACACCCACCCCTGTGGTATCACCCCCATAAAAGTACTAGCAAAAAAGTGGCCACACTATCCCATCCCTCCTCATGCATCGAAACAAAACGCACCCTTACTTACATGGCATAGAAATGGTGAACTGATATAAATATGGTGGTAATAAGTAACATTATTTGATACTTTTTCTCATTTCTCCAATGAGTCACACTTATTTTTGCAGAACAAATCTTAGATCATCTAGAAACATACGCTGCTAGAAGAGAACCGATGCCCGTAGGAGGCAAGTTTTGCCATAGACAGTGTATTGAAAAAGTTTGGGATTAGTTGTTGCTGTTGAACTTGCTGCAAGATCTGTTGTTGTCGCACCTGTTGCAACAATTGTTGTTGTTGAACCTGCTGAAGTGTCTGGAATTGTTGCACCTGTTGTAGTGCTTGGTTTTGGTGCACCTGTTGTAGTATCTGATTTTGTTGTGCCTGCTGCAACATTTGTTGTTGCTGTATCTGTTGCTGTATCTGTTGTTGTTGCACCTGTTGAAGTGTTTCTTGCTGATTGAGTTGTTGTAATGTTTGTTGTTGCTGCAACTGTTGAAGGACTTGTTGTTGTTGCACCTGTTGTTGCAGAAGTAGCCAATGTTGTTGTTGTGGGTAAGCTTGTTGAAGGATCATGGCAGAAGATGGTGAGATATATTGCGCCCATGGGTTAATCAAAGCTACGGATGATGGGATATATTGGGTAGAAGTTACTGCCATGGAAGCACTCATTGAAATGGCAAGGACAGCAAAAATAGCAAGTATCTTGGCTGCCATTGTAGCTGAGAATACGCTTATGTGTTTTGCCTTCTAATACCAAGAGATGATCAGATGATGGACTATGAATCACTCGGGTCCTATTTATACTTTGGGACATGGGGATTATCATCTCAAATGGAGCTATGGACTTTGCTAAACTATCAGATGGAGGTCGGTTAAGATAGAGATGACATGGCATCTAGTCAACTTTCAGATTTGCTTAGAAACATAAGATATGTGGTGGCAAGGTAATTTACACTAAATATATAGGAATTAGGTATTTCTTTTTTGGTATTTTCTTGACACCGAGGATATTATGGTATATAAATTCGCCTTTACACATAATATGCAAGTTTGGGCCACGTCAAACAGGCTTGTAAGATGGCGGTTGTTTGACGTGGATGTACAATCCTTTTCAATGAAATTGTCCACAAGTTTAGATAAGGCTCGACATGGCATCTTGTCAATTTTGACATTTTCTTCACTCTAGAAACATATGGTATGTGGTGGCAAGATAATTTGCACTAAATACATGGCAAAAGGGTCTTTTGTTTTTGTCATTTTATTGATATTTGAGAGATGAAGGTTTGTGTATTTGCATTTACACATAATATGCATGTCTCACTACGTCAATTTAGTGTGTACATTGAAATAGTGAGATTCTTAGGGTTGTGATTATCTGCATGGATGCACCATCTTTTTTTTTAACTCAATTTGTTCACAAGTTTAACCATGTCAGTTTCTTTTTTTTTATAAAACATATCACGAACATATAAACACGAAAACCCACCCATTTTGCATGAGAAAGGAGGCCGGCAGAAGAGCTCCAACATCTACAATGTCGCCATAGGTGTCTTGTTATTTATAGGCACGTCTCCTACCAGTGAAAAAGTAATTAGTTTTGAATGCAACAACCATCTTGAGATGAAGGCTTGAATTTCTATGGGTGGGTTTCACCATGAAGAATCTAAACAATTATAATGCACCTAGTTTACTATACATGTTCCCAACTATAATATTTCATATTTTTTCTAAACAACCACCTACACTACACTTATGGCTAGCTACGAAGAAACAGGACGAACCATAATTATTTGATTCCATCGTCAGGTTTGTGGTTTCACACATAATTCCCAGTAAATACCCGTCATTTTGACATTATCGCTATATTTATCCAATTGAAAAATAAACAGAAGCTTTGGATAGTACATGATATATTAAGTTCGAAGTAGAAAATCAACATGTTCTAACGTTAAAAGTAGTAAGATATAACCGTAGTGGGAGTACTATAATCGACATACCTTGTATGCCTAGATTTCTTAACCTTTTGCAAGGTTTGTATAGGAAAATGGTTGGTCTACCCAATAGATGAAGGCCATTGGAGTTTAAGAATTCTACCACCTATATATTGAGAAGCTTATTCATATTAATAGCAATGTTTAGATCTATTTTTCACCTAAGGGTCAAGAAATCTCATCATTATAATCATGGAATAATATATTTTTTAATGAAGTAAGAAAATGAATCAAGAATATTAGGTCATGTCGTTCGCTCATTTCTAGGGGATCATGCGGGTACGAAATCTGGCCAAATTTTTGCCAGTGCACACACCCACCCCTGTGGTATGACCCCCAGCCAAGTACTAGCAAAAGAGTGGCCACCCTATCCCATCCCTCCTCATGCATCGAATCAAAACGCACCCTTACTTACATGGAATAGAAATGGTGAAACTGATATAAATATGGTGGTAATAAGTAACGTTATTTGATACTTATTCTCATTTCTGTGGGGGACCACGGGACCTCGTTGGGTGGTGCCGTGTTATGCGGCACCCAACAGCACATGGGTCGATGAACACACATCATATTACATAAATAGTTTAGCGGAAGCGTACAAGAATGTTTTACAAATAGTTATACCAGAGTAAACTATAGAGGAAGACTATCACTCTCACGACTCAAATCTAAACTAGCAACAAAGAAACGGTCCAGCCCGCGGACGTTTCATACTAGCAACACGAAGACAATCTGCAGCGGCGAGGATGCTCTTTGAGTAAGCACTCGGAGGTTCCCGAGTATCATCGGCATCCCTTCTCATAAGCATCGAGTCAAATACCTGCAAAAAAACTCGGATAGCATCCGTGAGCATAACGCTCAGCAAGACTTAACTGTCATCCTAAACAGGAAACTCTAAGTGAGGTTATGATCCTAAAATAGGATGGTATGAGCATAATTAAAGTCGCCTAAAAGTGAATCCTTACTTTTAGGTATTAATTGCAGTATTTTAAATAACCCTGGGCACGCCACATCGGGAGTCCACAATCAGACAAGAAACGTTTTCCCCGGATGTAAATTGCTCATGGCATAAAAGAATCGAGTTTGCACTAGCCTATTCATCAAGATCCAATACAAGGGTAGGATAATACTTCACATAAAAATGATTAGTTCCTTTCTGATGCAAGTTCTTACTACGTCACGACTGTGAGAACAAGTATGATCGGTCCATTCCGCGAGCGACGGTGATTCGAATCAATAACACCCGGACTACACGACACGTACGCCCGTACTCGATGTTGCCTACAACAACCATCACTGACGTCGTACGTGGCAGCCTTTCCCCCGTTTCACCCCCGCTGAATCGATCAAGTCGCCCCATACAGTAGCTACTCTCGTGGTGCACCTACCGACATGAGATGTCATTAGAATATTCCCCACATACTGCACACCGGGCGTCCGCCTGAGGCGATCCGAAAAGTCCCAACGACAGCTTCCCGAGGTACATCGTTAAACTGGGTCCCATATTGCCAGCATGAGTCCGGTACACAACTCAAACTTGTTCAACAGGGCCGCATACGGATCAGTCCTTGACCGACACAGACAGGTCTACAGCACCCAGGCCCCTATGTCCTGCTGCTCTTACAACCTTCCGGTCTCAAATTTAGCTTGCTAATTAATTTCTGAACCAATCCCTTATGCCCCTGTTGTTCCTGAAACTGAGAGTAGCATCTCACCATTCGACTTCTACCAAACCGTACTTAAGCATGGCAGTTCTACATGGTGAAAGACACCTACCCAATACTCCATGGGTCATTTGGTTATGCAGGAGGAGTATCAAACACTAGACCTAATGCACCATTCATATCATGACCGGAAGTGAATACAAAACGAAAACTTAACAGTTGTTAAATGCAAACCGGAGCTTGCCTGTTTTGCAGCGTAGTCATATATAAACAGTTAGTGCCCTTGCAGATCCACCCTTGATTCTCCGGAGCTTGATCCACTTCGATGAATCGCTCCTTTGAATCCCCTTCGTTGTGGTTCCTATTGAAATGCATATGCACATGTTTTATATAATGTAATGGAAAGAAGTTATAGAATAGAGTTCTTAGGAACAGAGGTTGTGTGGAAAAGCCAAAAATAGCTTGGCTTGCCTCTGTTGTGCAAAGAACAGAAATAAACTAAATTGACCTCAAGGCCTTAGCTATACACTAATCATTTTTCCCTAAGGAACATAATAGAGAAGCTGAAAAGATTTGAGTGCAACTGAAGAACAAGAACTCCAATGGCCTCAAAACTTTTACAGCAGGTTCTATGCTACCTAAGGATTTAGCTTGCCAAATTGCAGCTAATGTGGAGTCATATGGTGTCCTCCATAATTATTACCATATCTCTTATGTATTTTCCCCTCTACATAAGTATGGAGAATAAGAACAGGGAGTTCAAGGACTCATCTTGGGCTGATAATTTACATGTGAGTTCTTGATCACATGAGAGTAATCTGGTCCAAAATTCAGCCCTTTTACTTGAGTAGTTCTCCCAGAACAATTCTTTAAGCATTCCTACTCAAAAGAATTAATTCTGAGGTAATGTGCATTTTCATGCTCAATTAAGTGAACTAAAATTTCAAGTATGTCTTAGAGAGCTTGCCTAAATTTTCCTATGATTTTTTGGAGCTATAGTTTGCTCAGAATAGTTTTTTAGAAGTGGGAAACATTTTCTGAAAATGTTTCTGGACTCTTTTGAACACAGTAGTTTGCATTTAGCAAATTCCTACTCAATTGATATTCAAATGAGCTGAAAATTTGCTAGTAGGTCAGTACTATGCTATAGAATAGTCTGGCAAAATTTGGGGATTTTTGGATAACCCAAACTCCCTCAATAATATTTTTTCAGAAAACATTCCAAGAATTTTCCAGAATATAATATTAACTTCCATACAAATCTGAGTTCATATTTGGATAGAACTCAGAGAGATGAATCCAACCCAAGTGGAATCACTCAAATTGGAGGTTTCTACCAGGAGCTATGAATTTCTAAAGATTGAGCCAACTCTGGAATTGTTTTCCTACTGAAAATTCGGCTGGACCCACTGTTTTGAATCCCAGCCAATAGAAACGAAGCCACACCGGGGCCACTGGTTTTTGCGCGCCAGCACACAGGATCCAGCCACACCCGATCCCGGGTTTAAATTTTCTGCTGCTGACAGACGGGACTCACCCGTCTTCTTCTTCCTTCGGCTCCCTCCCCGCGCCCGCGCTCTCCCCCTCGCAGGAGCTCGCCAGTGCTCGCCGGCCGGCCGTTTCCGGCCACCATCCGAACCCGGACTCGCCGCCAAGGGGTTTTGGGCATCGAGGAACACGGCTGTGAGGTTTGCTTGGGCTGCCGACGGCCGGAAAATGGCCGGCGACGTGTAACTGCCTCTGTGGTAGTCCGGCAGTGTCGCCTGAGGTCTCCAGTCCTCCAAAACTTGTGCCGACAAGCCCTACAGCACCAGCGTACCTCTAGGAAGATCGGCACGGCCTTAAACTAGCTCGGAAATGGCTGGAACTAGGTTGTCATCGTGCGACCGAATGGGTCCGCCGCGATCACGCTCGATAGAGCTCAAAATTCATGGTTCCCAGTTAGTTTCATACCACGGATGCTAAAGAGGATATGACCGCCGGCTAGTCCAGCTTCTCTGTGCCAAATTTGATGACTTAAGGACAATCAGAGGGCAAGAATTCGAAGGAATCATACCGGAAGCTCAGAATGAGGTCGCCGGAGCAAACCTCGAAATTCACCGTCGATAGCTCGCGGCACGGCCTGAGCTTCGGGTGAGAGCAGCGCGGTGGCCGTGCGCTCCCGTTGCCGCCCTCGCTTGGCCGTGAAAACCGCTGTGGCGAGCTGCCCACGTGCGCCCGATTACGTTTTTGAGCTAGGTCGCCGTGGCAGCGTTTGTTCTCGGGCAACGGAGGCCGAAGGTCACTTGGTTTCGTGTCGGGGAGGTGGAGGCCGAGCTCGCGGCGATGTTTAGCAGCTCAGGGGAGGGATGGAGCAGCTGTTTTGCCGTTCTTCCGATCGAACCGAACAGTGGAGGTGAGGTTCTCGGTGCTGTGCGTGCGCTCGCGAGGAGAGGAAGGCAAATGCTGTCGGCTTGGTCCGAGGAGGGAGAGATCACGTTGCTGAAGCGGTCAGAACTGACCCTGGGGCGCCAGCGCGTGGAGACCGGCAGCAGGAGCTGGCGCCGGCAAGCTGCTCGGTGGCGCTCGTGACCTGTTCGGGAGATTTGCCCACCGAGGCTGTGACTTATGGTGTAAGACAACCCTCTTAGCTCTATGACATGTGGGTCCCACTCCATATTTCCTCCCAAATATCTTCCCAAGCTGATCCTCTCAATCCCCCTAATGCTGAGTTTAAAAAAGGGTGGCTAGAATTTGAGCTCTTCCAATTAAGTTTGAATTTGCTTGCCAAATTTGAATTTGGTTGAAGTTTGCAACTTGTTCTCTTTAACTCTCTTTTGAGCCCACCCTACAAATAGAAAGTTGGTGATCAAACTCCTCCCTATAATTCCAACTATATGGCTGCATTTTTAATCAAAGTCCTTGGCCACCCCATGTGTGAACTTTGAATTTCAAATTCTGAATTTTAAACTTACATGCAAAGAGGTATTTAACTCCTTATTGGTTCAACACTTTTAAATAAAAATGTGAGCCTCATTTTGGATGGTCATCCATGTATTACTTTGCATGAAGAAAAGTTTTAGCAAGTCCCATTTTTCATGTCTTTGCCACACATATGAACTCAAACCTTAGTTTTTATTCATACACATTTTTGGGACTTTTACATTCCTCCCCCCTTAAAAGAATCTCGTCCCGAGATTACAAAAGAGGAACGAGACGGGAGAGGTAATTACAAACTGTACAAAGCTAAAAATTCCGGATAGTTGGTGCGGAGGTAATCTTCACTTTCCCACGTCGCCTCTTCCGCGGTGTGATTACTCCACCGCACCTTGAAAAATTTGATCGTCCGGTTCTGGGTTACCCGGACCCTTTCATCCAAAATCTGAACCGGTCGCTCGGTGTAGGTCAGGTCTGGTTTCAACTCGTCGATGTCCCCGGTGCGAACAGCAGCGGTGAATTTGAGGCACTTCCACAGCTGTGAAACATGAAATACATCATGAACACCCGCTAGTCTTGCCGGTAGTTCCAGCCGGTAGGCTACGGGTCCGCACTTCTCCGTGATAGCAAAAGGACCAATAAAACGGGGAGCGAGTTTCCCCTTTACACCGAACCGGTGAATTCCCTTCATCGGAGATACACGAAGATAAACGTGTTCTCCGACGTCAAAATGTAATGGCCTATGCCTTTGATCAGCGTAGCTCTTCTGTCGGGATTGTGCAGCCCTTAAGTTCTCTTGTATCAACCGAACTCGGTCTTCGGCTTCATTGACAAGATCAATCCCAAACAGAACTCTTTCGCCGGACTCACACCAGTTCAGCGGTGTGTGACACTTCCGGCCGTAGAGAGCTTCATACGGTGCCATCTTAATACTCGCTTGATAACCGTTGTTGTATGAAAACTCCGCCGGTGATCATCCCAATTCCTACCGTGGTGGATGGTACACGCTCTCAACATGTCCTCGAGCACTTGATTCACACTCTCAGTTTGTCCATCGGCTTGAGGGTGATATGCGGAGCTCTTAATTAGCTTGGTGCCCAGCGAGGCATGCAGCTGCTCCCAAAAACGAGCAACAAACAGCGCACCTCGATCTGAGATGATGGTCTTCTGGACACCATGTGAGCAAATAATTCTGGAGATGAATAACTCCGCATATTGCCTTGCTCGATAATGAGTGTTCACCTGTATGAAACGAGCCGACTTCGTCAGCCGGTCGACGATCACCCATATCGAGTCATGCTTCCCGGATGTGAGCGGTAATCCGACGATGAAGTCCATACTCACATCCTCCCATTTCCACGCCGGTATCTTCAGAGGTTGTAGCGGTCCGGCTTTCCGCATATGATCAGCCTTGACCCGTCTACATGTATCGCATTCAGATACATATTTGGCAATCTCCCTCTTCATCCTTGTCCACCAAAATTTCTGTTTCAAATCTTGGTACATCTTGTTACTTCCGGGATGAATGGAAAACTTAGACAGGTGGGCTTCATCCAAGATCTTCTTCCGGAGTTTCATATTGCGTGGTACCACTAGACGGTCATTAAACCATATCGTACCGTTTTCATCCTTCCGGAAACATTTCACCTCTCCGTTGTCTAGTCTTCTCCGTATGTGAGACATACCTCTGTCTCTTCTTTGAGCCTCAACAATCTCTTCACGGATTGTTGGAATAAGCGTGAGATTATAAAGCGCGCCATACGGAATGACACGGAGACTTGGTTCTTCTTCTTCCAACTCAGCAGCCGCTAAGTTGTGAACGTGGGCTTTTCGACTAAGCGCGTCAGCAACCACGTTTGCCTTGCCTGGATGATAGTGGATCTCAATTTCATAATCTTTGATGAGCTCCAACCATCTCCGTTGTCTCATATTCAGCTCCTTCTGAGTGAAGATATACTTCAAGCTTTTCTGGTCGGTGTAGAGGTGAACAAGATTACCAAGTAGATAATGCCTCCACATCTTCAACGCCAACACCACAGCAGCAAGCTCAAGATTGTGAGTTGGATAATGCTGCTCGTGGTTTCACAGTTGACGAGACCCATAGGCGACTACACGCCCTTCTTGCATCAGAACACAGCTGAGACCGATGCCGGATGCATCACAGTATACATCAAATGGCTTCGTCGTGTCTGGCTGAGCAAGAACTGGAGCTGTGGTCAGATGTTTCACCAAAGTTTTGAATGCAGCTTCACATGATGCATTCCATATGTATTTACTGCCCTTCTTCAGCAGCTCCGTCATTGGTTTAGAAATCTTTGAGAAGCTCGGAATGAACCTCCTATAATACCCCGCTAAACCTAGGAAACTTCAGACCTCGTGGACAGATTTGGGAGATTCCCACTTCAGCACTTGTTCAATTTTCCTGGGGTCCACGGCAATGCCCTCTGCTGAAATAATATGGCCTAGGAAAGGCACTTGATCGATCCAGAACTCGCACTTGCTGAACTTGGCATATAACTGGTGCTCCCGCAACCATTGTAGCACAATGCGCATATGTTCAGTGTGCTCTTCTTCAGATTTGGAGTAAACCAATATGTCGTCGATGAATACCACGACGAACTTGTCTAACTCCGGCATGAACACAGAATTCATCAAGTACATGAAGTGTGCCGGAGCGTTGGTTAATCCAAATGACATAGCGAGGTACTCATAGAGTCCGTATCTCGTCGAGAAAGCTGTCTTCGGTATGTCCTCTGGTCGGATCTTGATTTGGTGATACCCCGACCGAAGATCCATCTTCGAAAATACCTTTGCACCCACAAGTTGATCGAACAGGATGTCGATGCGGGGCAAAGGATACTTGTTCTTGATCGTGACAGCACTTAGAAGACGGTAATCAACACATAACCGTAGTGTTTAGTTCTTCTTCTTAATGAACAGCGCTGAGCAACCCCAAGGTGAAGAACTTGGTCGTATGAAACCCTTGCTCATAAGTTCATTCAGTTGCTCTTTCAACTCCGCTAGCTCGTTAGGTGCCATCTTGTAAGGCCTTCGTGAGATAGGCGTCATTCCCGGCGCCAGTTCAATCTTAAACTCGACGTCCCGCTCGGGTGGCATACCCGGTAAATCATCGGGAAATACGTCAGGATCATCACGTACCACCAGAATATCTTCAAGCTTAAGTGCTTCCGTGTGGTAGGCCTCTACCATATCTGGATCTTCGCTGTCTAAAAACAGCGTGTGCTGTCCGTGAATCGGCGAGTCAATCTGGACAGTCCGGTTACCGATATTAAGAACGGCGCCGTGACGTTTAACCAAGACATTCCCAATATAATGTCTATCTTCTGCCTATCCAACATAATCGGCGATGTCGGGTATATTTTTCCGCCCAAACACAAAGCGGCTCAGGACACAATCTGATTGGCAGAGATATTTCCTCCCGGTGAACGTATAAGAAAACTCGTTGTGGGAGTATTGGTGGATAATTGGTGCTGATCCACGCATATTTTGCTGATAAAATTGTGGGTTGCACCGGAATAAAAAAGTATGAGCACGGGCACGTCTTTGAGAGTAAACATGCCCACTAACACCGGTGCTCCCTCCGGGACATCCTCAATGGCAAGATGTTGCACACTCTCGGACTGCAATGCTGTTATGTTGACTTGAGCAGGTGGCGGCATGCCACCTGACGATGATGGCTGTTTGGTGTTCACCAACTTCTCCCGGCATTCTTGTCTAAAATGCCCCGAACGGTGGCAATAAGAACACGGAGGTTTCCCCGGTTCTTCGTTGACTTGTGGTTGAGGAGTTGATGTACTCGGCTGCAGCAATGATGTCACAGGTGTCATTCGTTGCTGCAGCAAAGGTGTTGCTTCAAGACAAGATTCTTGAGCAGGAAATCTGTACAGAGTTGATCTCACTGGCGTTTGCCATCTTTCATCGGATGGTGTGTGATACACCACACGGTATTTACAAGGAACGACTGGTGTGTCTTCTTGCACATTCTCCCGATCCCTCTTCTCGGCTTGACACTCAAGTGTCGCTTGTTCTTGCAGCAGAGCAGCACTGATCAACTCGGTGTAACTGCCTTAATTGAACAAAGCTAACTTCTCTTTTGGTATGGCACTCAAGCCATAGAAAAAGTAGTCACACATTGCAGCTTCGCTCGTCGCATAAGCAGGAGCATATTGTGCCAGAAGATTGAATTGTCTGACATAATCGAGGACACTCATGTCCCCCTGCTTCAAGTTTCTGAATTCTTGCTGTTGGGCCTTGATAAAACCCTTAGGAATGTGACGAGCACAGAATGCTTCACGAAAATTCTGTCCATTCCACTTGATGGCCTTCTGGAACGATGGCGAGATAAGCAAACCACCAATTTCCGGCGGCTCCATGGAGCTGTTGAGCTGCAAATAATGTCTTCTGATATTCGTCGCACTCAAACACTCCAAACTTGGACTCGATAACCCGAAGCCACTGATCAGCTTCCACTGGTTCGTTGGCTTCCGTGAAAATTGGCGGTTGTGTCGCCAAGAAATCCAAGTAGGCGTTCCGAGGTGGAACGTCCTGTGGTGCACGTTGGAGTAAGCCCTGTTGCACCAAAGCTTGGAGTAGTTTTGTGTTCTCTTGACTAGACTCGACCATCTGAGTCATGACATCCGCCCATACTGTGGATGGCGGTGCCCCTGGTGGAGTCGGGTCGTCACCGTCTCGGCGAGAACTTTCAGCCCTACTCGGAGAATGAGTACGCACCATACTGCAAAAAGCAAATTTCTGAGGAAAGTCAAGACTTGATCTCAGCAGTATGTTAAAGTATGTAAACATGAACATGCTAAAACTTTATAAAAGCATAACAAAATTTCACGGTTACACATCTTTCTAAAGCCAACCTATTCAGTCCCTTATTCTGTACAGAACAGACCTTTCTGTACTTAACTCAGAATTTGATCCAGTTACTAGCATTTTCATAACTCAAGTCAAATACCAAAGTTAAAGTTAACTTCAGTATCTTTAATCGAGTACTCACATGCCTCTGTATTATACCTTCATCAGAAGTTATGATCGTTCAAAGTTGACAGAATTTTCTGGATAAATTTTGCCAGCATCTCCTTTGTATGTGGCTGTTTTCATCACAGTTTTACATACAAATGAGGTACAATTCTGAACAAACTATGAACTACAAAATCGTTGCAAGTTTCATAAACTTTCCAACGGTGTATTATATGACCCTTAGAAATTTTTCTACAGATTGTGACGGCTAATTTACAGCAACATCCAGAGAAGTTTGCAGCTGCTCTGTTTTCTGAACAGTTTGCATTCATCTGGACATTCAACCAAGTTGGTGTCGGATTTGGCTCTGGAGTTCTACAGAAAAGTTGTAGAGCACTTAATAACCTTTCCAGAACAGTATCAAACACCTCCATTGCCTCAAGCTAAACAGAGTTACGCTCTGTTAAAGCCCAGAAAAATTTCTGTCTGAACAGAGCACTCTGTTTTCGGATCAAAAGAAGCCTAGCAATTCTGTTCTTTGAAACTTAGGCCAAATGAAGAGTTCAGTAACTAATAAGTGCTTTCCAACATCCATTTTTAGTTTGAAAGTTAGTCATGAATGATTTCTCCTTAGGAAAGAATATTATTAAGTGTAGTACGGTGACGATACACCGTAAGACATATGACGGTACTACGTTGCCTCACCAAAGAAAAACCTAACCGGATTTCACCGGCATATACATATCATTAGGTGGCACTAAAACGGTCACTCGCAAATGTGTTCTACACACACTAAGGTTTTCGTGGTTAGTACCTACATAAGCAACACTCAATCATCAGGCCCGGCTGCACACCGAACCTGGTATCCACATACAGTTCGTACACCCGGCCTTCATCACTCGCCCAGGTGTTCTCAAGCCAACCACGCCTTGAGCTACGTGTTCACGTTACTGACCACGTGACGGGGTCTCCCAAATTGCACCACGCGCGCCAGGGACAGACGTTGCTCGAATACCCCAAACGACATGAAGAGTCGTAGAGGATACTAAAGCGGGTCGGCTTACCTGCCACCCGTGAGGCTCCACCCTTCAGCTTGTGCACACTGGTGGACAGCGCATACGTGCACCCCCAAGACATGAACCGTCCCGAGATGCATGATTTTCCGACGTAACAAATAAGTTAGGTTGCCACCTTCATATTATTCTAATAATAGTTCTTATGTGGGCCTAGTACCGTTATCTCACCGTATCCTAAGTTTTTAACATAATATGATGCTCAATCCGTGCTATGTTCCCAACGCAGCTCTGATACCACGCTGTGGGGGACCACGGGACCTCGTTGGGTGGTGCCGTGTTATGCGGCACCCAACAGCACACGGGTCGATGAACACACATCATATTACATAAATAGTTTAGCGGAAGCGTACAAGAATGTTCTACAAATAGTTATACCAGAGTAAACTACAGCGGAAGACTATCACTCTCACGACTCATATCTAAACTAGCAACAAAGAAACGGTCCAGCCCACGGACGTTTCTTACTAGCAACACGAAGACAATCTGCAGCGGCGAGGATGCTCTTTGAGTAAGCACTCGGAGGTTCCCGAGTCTCATCGGCATCCCTTCTCATAAGAATTGAGTCAAATACCTGCAAAACAACTCGGATAGCATCCGTGAGCATAACGCTCAGCAAGACTTAACCGTCACCCTAAACAGGAAACTCTAAGTGAGGTTATGAACCTAAAATAGGATGGCATGAGCATAATTAAAGTCGCCTAAAAGTGAATCCTTACTTTCAGGTATTAATTGCAGCATTTTAAGTAACCCTGGGCACGCCACATCGGGGGTCCACAATCAGACAAGAAACGCTTTCCCCCGATGTAAATTGCTCATGTCATAAAAGAATCGAGTTTGCACTAGCCTATTCATCAAGATCCAATACAAGGGTAGGATAATACTTCACATAAAAATGATTAGTTCCTTTCTTATGCAAGTTCTTACTACGTCACGACTGTGAGAACAAGTATGCTCGGTCCATTCCGCGAGCGACGGTGATTAGAATCAATAACACCCGGACTACACAACACGTACGCCCGTACTCGATGTTGCCTACAACAACCATCACTGACGTTGTACATGGCAGCTTTCCCCCGTTTCACCCCCGCTGAATCGATCAAGTCGCCCTGTACAGTAGCTACTCTCATGGTGCACCTACCGACATGAGATGTCATGAGAATATTCCCCACATACTGCACACCGGCCGTCCGCCTGAGGCGACCCGAAAAGTCCCAACGACAGCTTCCCGAGGTACATCAGTTTACTGGGTCCCATATAGCCAGCATGAGTCCGGTACACAACTCAAACTTGTTCAACAGGGCCGCATACGGATCGTTCCTTGACCGACACGGACAGGTCTACAGCACCCAGGCCCCTATGTCCTGCTGCTCTTACAACCTCCCGGTCTCAACTTTAACTTGCTAATTAATTTCTGAACCAATCCTGTATGCCCCTGTTATTCCTGAAACTGCGAGTACATCTCACCACTCGACTTCTACCGAACCGTACTTAAGCATGGCAGTTCTACACGGTGAAATACATCTACCCAATACTTCATGGGTCATTTGGTTATGCAGGAGGAGTATCAAACACTAGACCTAATGCACCATTCATATCATGACCGAAAGTGAATACAAAACGAAAACTTAACAGTTGTTAAATGCAAACCGGAGCTTGCCTGTTTTGCAGGGTAGTCATATATAAACAGTTAGTGCCCTTGCAAATCCACCCTTGATTCTCCGGAGCTTGATCCACTTCGATGAATCGCTCCTTTGAATCCCCTTCGTTGTGGTTTCTAATGAAATGCATATGCACATGTTTTATAGAATGTAATGGGAAGAACATGTAGAATAGAGTTCTTAGGAACAGAGGTTGTGTAGAAAAGCCAAAAATAGCTTGGGTTGCCTCTGTTGTGCAAAGAACAGAAATAAACTAAATTGACCTCAAGGCCTTAGCTATACACTAATCATTTTTCCCTAAGGAACATAATAGAGAAGCTGAAAAGATTTGAGTGCAACTGAAGAACAAGAACTCCAATGGCCTCAAAACTTTTACAGCAGGTTCTATACTACCTAAGGATTTAGCTTTCCAAATTGCAGCTAATGTGGAGTCATATGGTGTCCTCCATAATTCTTACCATATCTCTTATGTATTTTCCCCTCTACATAAGTATGGAGAATAAGAACAGGAAGTTCAAGGACTCATATTGGGCTGATAATTTACATGTGAGTTCTTGATCACATGAGAGTAGTCTGGTCCAAAATTCAGCCCTTTTACTTCAGTAGTTCTCCCAGAACAATTCTTTAAGCATTCCTACTCAAAAGAATTAATTCTGAGGTAATGTGCATTTTCATGCTCAATTAAGTGAACTAAAATTTCAAGTATGTCTTAGAGAGTTTGCCTAAATTTTCCTATGATTTTTTGGAGCTATAGTTTGCTCAGAATAGTTTTTTAGAAGTGGGAAACATTTTCTGAAAATGTTTCTGGACTCTTTTGAACACAGTAGTTTGCATTTAGCAAATTCCTACTCAATTGATCTTAAAATGAGCTGAAAATTTGCTAGTATGTCAGTACTATGCTAGAGAATATTCTGGCAAAATTTGGGGAGTTTTGGATTTCCCAAACTCCCTCAATAATTTTTTTTCAGAAAAATTTCCAAGAATTTTCCAGAATATAATATTAACTTTCATACAAATCTGAGTTCATATTTGGATAGAACTCAGAGAGATGAATCCAACCCAAGTGGAATCACTCAAATTGGAGGTTTCTACCAGGAGCTATGAATTTCTAAATATTGAGCCAACTCTGGAATTGTTTTCCTACTGAAAATTCGGCTGGACCCACTGTTTTGAATCCCAGCCAATAGAAACGAAGCCACAACGGGGCCACCGGGTTTTGCGCGCCCGCACACAGGATCCAGCCACACCCGATCCCGGATTTAAATTTTCTGCTGCTGACAGACGGGACCCACCCGTCTTCTTCTTCCTTCGGCTCCCTCCCCGCGTCCGCGCTCTCCCCCTCGCCGGAGCTCGCCGGTCCTCGCCGGCCGGCCATTTCCGGCCACCATCCGAACCCGGACTCGCCGCCAAGGGGTTTTGGGCATCGAGGAACACGGCTGTGAGGTTTGCTTGGGCTGCCGACGGCCGGAAAATGGCCGGCGACGTGTAACTGCCTCTGTGGTAGTCCGGCAGCGTCGCCCGAGGTCTCCAGTCCTCCAAAACTTGTGCCGACGAGCCCTACAGTACCAGCATACCACTAGGAAGATCAGCACGGCCTTAAACTAGCTCGGAAATGGCTGGAACTAGGTTGTCATCGTGCGACCGAATGGGTCCGCCGCGATCACGCTCGGTAGAGCTCAAAATTCATGGTTCTCAGTTAGTTTCATGCCACGGATGCTAAAGAGGATATGACCGCCGGCTAGTCCAGCTTCTATGTGCCAAATTTGATGACTTAAGGAGAATCAGAGGGCAAGAATTCGAAGGAATCATACCGGAAGCTCGGAATGAGGTCGCCGGAGCAAACCTCGAAATTCGCTGTCGATAGCTCGCGGCACGGCCTGAGATTCGGGTGAGAGCAGCGCGGTGGCCGTGCGCTCCCGTTGCCGCCCTCGCATGGCCGTGAAAATCGCTGTGGCGAGCTGCCCACGTGCGCCCAATTACGTTTTTGAGCTAGGTCGCCGTGGCGGCGTTTGTTCTCGGGCAACGGAGGCCGAAGCTCGCTTGGTTTCGTGTCGGGGAGGTGGAGGTCGAGCTTGCGGCGATGTTTAGCAGCTCAGGGGAGGGATGGCGCAGTTGTTTTGCCGTTCTTCCGATCGAACCAAACAGTGGAGGTGAGGTTCTCGGTGCTGTGCGTGCGCTCGCGAGGAGAGGAAGGCAAATGCTGTCGGCTTGGTCCGAGGAGGGAGAGATCGCGTTGCTGAAGCGGTCAGAACCGACCCTGGGGCGCCAGCGCGTGGAGACCGGCAGCAGGAGCTGGCGCCGGCAAGCTGCTCGGTGGCGCTCGTGACCTGTTCGGGAGATTTGCCCACCGAGGCTGTGACTTAGGGTGTAAGGCAACCCTCTTAGCTCTATGACATGTGGGTCCCACTTCATATTTCCTCCCAAATATCTTCCCAAGCTGATCCTCTCAATCCCCCTAGTGCTGAGTTTAAAAAAGGTGGCTAGAATTTGAGCTCTTCCAATTAAGTTTGAATTTGCTTGCAAAATTTGAATTTGGTTGAAGTTTGCAACTTCTTCTCTTTAACTCTCTTTTGAGCCCACCCTACAAATAGAAAGTTGGTGATCAAACTCCTCCCTATAATTCCAACTATATGGCTGCATTTTTAATCAAAGTCCTTGGCCACCCCATGTGTGAACTTTTAATTTCAAATCTGAATTTTAAACTTACATGCAAAGAGGTATTTAACATCTTATTGGTTCAACACTTTTAAATAAAAATGTGAGCCTCATTTTGTATGGTCATACATGTATTACTTTGCATGAAGAAAAGTTTTAGCAAGTCCCATTTTTCATGTCTTTGCTACACATATGAACTCAAACCTTAGTTTTTATTCATACACATTTTTGGGACTTTTACAATTTCTCCAATGAGTCACACTTATTTTTTCAGAACAAATCTTAGATCATCTAGAAACATACACCGCTAGAAGAGAACCGATGCCCGTAGGATGCAAGATTTTCCATAGACAGTGTATTGAAAAAGTTTGGGATTAGTTGTTGCTGTTGAACTTGCTGCAAGATCTGTTGTTGTTGCATCTGTTGCAACAATTGTTGTTGTTGAACCTGCTGAAGTGTCTGGTATTGTTGCACCTGTTGTAGTACTTGGTTTTGTTGCATCTGTTGTAGTATCAGATTTTGTTGTGCCTGCTGCAACATTTTTTGTTGCTGTATCTGTTGCTGTATCTGTTGTTGTTGCACCTGTTGAAGTGTTTGTTGCTGATTGAGTTGTTGTAATGTTTGTTGTTGCTTCAACTGTTGAAGGACTTGTTGTTTTTGCAGCTGTTGTTGCAGAAGTAGCCAATGTTGTAGTTGTGGGTAAGCTTGTTGAAAGATCATGGCGGAAGATGGTGAGATATATTGCGCCCATGGGTTAATCAAAGCTACGGATGACGGGATATATTGTGTAGAAGTTACTGCCATGGCAGCACTCATTGAAATGGCAAGGAGAGCAAAAATAGCAAGTATCTTGGCTGCCATTGTAGCTGAGAATACGCTTATGTGTCTTGCCTTCTAATACCAGGAGATGATCAGATGATGGACTATGAATCACTCGGGTGCTATTTATACTTGGGGACATGGGGATTATCCTCTCAAATGGAGCTATGGACTTTGCTAAACTATCAGATGGAGGTCGGTTAAGATAGAGATGACATGGCATCTACTCAATTTTCAGATTTGCTTAGAAGCATAAGATATATGGTGGCAAGATAATTTACACTAAAAATATTGGAATTAGGTATTTCTTTTTTGGTATTTTCTTGACACCGAAGATATTAAGGTATATAAATTTGCCTTTACACATAATATGCAAGTTTGGGCCACGTCAAATAGGCTTGTAAGATGGTGGTTGTTTGAAGTGGATGTACAATCCTTTTCAATGAAATTGTCCACAAGTTTAGATAAGGCTCGACATGGCATCTTGTCAATTTTGACATTTTCTTCCCTCTAGAAACATATGGTATGTGGTGGCAAGATAATTTGCACTAAATACATGGCAAAAGGGTCTTTTGTTTTTGTCATTTTATTGATATTTGAGAGATGAAGGTTTGTGTATTTGCCTTTACACATAATATGCATGTCTCACTACGTCAATTTAGTGTGTACATTGAAAGAGTGAGATTCTTAGGGTTGTGATTATCTGCATGGATGCACCATCTTTTTTTAACTCGATTTGTTCACAAGTTTAACCATGTCAGTTTCTTCTTTTTTTATAAAACATATCACGAACATATAAACACGAAAACCCACCCATTTTGCATGAGAAAGGAAGCCGGCAGAAGAGCTCCAACATCTACAATGTCGCCATAGGTGTCTTGTTATTTATAGGCACGTCTCCTACCAGTGAAAAAGTAATTAGTTTTGAATGCAACAACCATCTTGAGATGAAGGCTTTAATTTCAACGGGTGGGTTTCACCATGAAGAATCTAAACAATTATAATGCACCTAGTTTACTTAAAATGTTCCCAACTATAATACTTCATATTTTTTCTAAACAACCACCTACACTACACTTATGGCTAGCTATGAAGAAACAGGACGAACCATAATTATTTGATTCCATCGTCAGGTTTGTGGTTTTACACATAATTCCCAGTAAATACCCGTCATTTTGACATTATCGCTATATTTATCCAATTGAAAAATAAACAGAAGCTTTGGATAATACATGATATATTAAGTTCGAAGTAGAAAATCAATATGTCCTAACGTTAAAAGTAGTAAGATATAACCGTAGTGGGAGTACTATAATCGACATACCTTGTATGGCTAGATTTCTCATCCGTTTGCAAGGTTGATATAGGAAAATTGTTGGTCTACCCAATAGATGAAGGTCATTGGAGTTTAAGAATTCTACCACCTATATATTGAGAAGCTTATCCATATTAATAGCAATATTTAGATCTATTTTTCACCAAAGCGTCAAGAAATCTCATCATTATAATCATGGAATTATATTTTTTTAATGAAGTAAGAAAATGAATGAAGAATATTAGGTCATGTTGTTTGCTCATTCCTAGGGGATCGTGCAGGTACGAAATCTGGCCGAATTTTTGCCAGTGCACACACCCACCCCTGTGGTATGACCCCCAGCCAAGTACTAGCAAAAAAGTGGCCAACCTATCCCATCCCTCCTCATGCATCGAATCAAAACGCACCCTTACTTACATGTTATGGAAATGGTGCAACTGATATAAATATGGTGGTAATAAGTAAAATTATTTGGTACTTTTTCTAATTTCTCCAATGAGTCAAACTTAATTTTTCAGAATAAATCTTAGATCATCTAGAAACATACACGGCTAGAAGAGAACCGATGCCCGTACGATGCAAGATTTGCCATAGACAGTGTATTGAAAAAGTTTGGGATTAGTTGTTGCTGTTGAACTTGCTGCAAGATCTGTTGTCGTTGCACCTGTTGCAGCAATTGTTGTTGTTGAACCTGCTGAAGTGTCTGGTATTGTTGCACCTGTTGTAGTACTTGGTTTTGTTGCACCTGTTGTAGTATCTGATTTTGTTGTGCCTGCTGCAACATTTGTTGTTGCTGTATCTGGTGTTGTTGCACCTGTTGAAGTGTTTGTTGCTGATTGAGTTGTTGTAATGTTTGTTGTTGCTGCAACTGTTGAAGGACTTGTTGTTGTTGCAGCTGTTGTTGCAGAAGTAGCCAATGTTTTTGTTGTGGGTAAGCTTGTTGAAAGATCATGGCGGAAGATGGTGAGATATATTGCGCCCATGGGTTAATCAAAGCTACGGATGACGGGATATATTGTGTAGAAGTTACTGCCATGGCAGCACTCATTGAAATGGCAAGGAGAGCAAAAATAGCAAGTATCTTGGCTGCCATTGTAGCTGAGAATACGCTTATGTGTTTTTCCTTCTAATACCAGGAGATGATCAGATGATGGACTATGAATCACTCGGGTGCTATTTATACTTGGGGACATGGGGATTATCCTCTCAAATGGAGCTATGGACTTTGCTAAACTATCAGATGGAGGTCGGTTAAGATAGAGATGACATGGCATCTAGTCAATTTTCAGATTTTCTTAGAAACATAAGATATGTGGTGGCAAGATAATTTACACTAAAGATATAGGAATTAAGTATTTCTTTTTTGGTATTTTCTAAACACCGAAGATATTAAGGTATACAAATTCGCCTTTACACATAATATGCAAGTTTGGGCCACGTCAAATAGGCTTGTAAGATGGCGGTTGTTTGACGTGGATGTACAATCCTTTTCAATGAAATTGTCCACAAGTTTAGATAAGGCTCGACATGGCATCTTGTCAATTTTGACATTTTCTTCCCTCTAGAAACTTATGGTATGTGGTGGCAAGATAATTTGCACTAAATACATGGCAAAAGGGTCTTTTGTTTTGGTTATTTTATTGATATTTGAGAGATGAAGGTTTGTGTATTTGCCTTTACACATAATATGCATGTCTCACTACGTCAATTTAGTGTGTACATTGAAAGAGTGAGATTCTTAAGGTTGTGATTATCTGCATGGATGCACCATCTTTTTTTAACTCAATTTGTTCACAAGTTTAACCATGTCAGTTTCTTTTTTTTATAAAACATATCACGAACATACAAATGTAAGGGCCTCAGTTTTTGACACATATTTGAAGTGTTCATCACCATACAGACACCTCATTTGAGGAAAGTTGATGAACACAAATGAAGAGCAAGTAACCACCATCAACATGCTCATTAGAAAACAAACTCACATATTGCAAAAGTGGTATTTCCCACATGTGATATAGAGGTGCTGGGCATATGAAAACTCCTACACATTGCTAGGGATGTCCATGCCAAGTTTCACCCAAATTCAAAACCTTTTTGAGGTCATTTTGGGTATAGCTAGAAAGATGGCAGTTTGAAACCATATTCAAATTCAAACTGTTTTTATCCCATGAATTCAAAAGTGGGAGGCATATTCTTAGTCAGCACATTTTTGTGAGCTCACACACCAATTTTCACTCCATTTGGAGTTGATCTTGACATGACCTAAGTGGGGCAGATTCAAACTTTATTTGAATTTCAAACTGAACATGTGCTGAAATTCATTCAAACCACACCCAATTTGAATCCTAATCAATTCAAATGGCTCATGGGTGAAAATTTTTGAATCACCATGGGTATTTTGGGGCTCACTGTTTACAACAATGATGAGGAGTTAATTTCAGAGGTTAAACTTGAGTGTGGGACCCACATGTCATAGAGAGAAGAGGAGAGACTTGCACCCAAAGTTACAGTCTCGGTGGGAAATTCCACCGAGCAGCTGCCGGTTCAACGCCCGGGAGCAGCTGCGCTCGCCACCGAGGAGGAGCAGCGCCACCAGCTGCTTCCCGCGCCCACACACGAGCCCAAGAGCGGTTCCAGGGCCCTCTTAAGGCGCTCCACCGAGGCAGGCACCGCTCGCGTCCCCCTCTCCCGTGAACACCGAGTCCCCGGCCTACCGCTTCTCTGCTCGATCAGGAAACCGCGAAAACATCTCGCCTCCTCCTTCCCTGAGCTGCTAGACGGCAACCTGAGATCACACTCCACCTCCCCAATGCCAAAAACCCCGAGCTCCGACCTCCCTTGCCCGAGAACGATCGCCACAGCGGTGACCTAGCCTCAGCCGAAGGTCAGGCGCTCGTGGACAGTGTTCCACAGGCGTTTTCACAAGCCAGCAAGGGTAGAAGCAGGAGCGCGCAACAGCCGTGCTGCTATCCTCCAAGTTTGGAAGCAAACCGTGAAGAGTCCACGGCGAATTTCCAGTTTTTGCTCCGGCGACCTTAAACTGAGCTTCCGGTACGGATCCTTCAAAGTCTCGCTCTAAGATCCTTCTCTAGCTATCAAATCTTGCACATAGATGCTTGACTAGCTGGCGATCAAGTTCCTTTCTGCATCCGTGGTATGAAACCGACTAGGAGTGACGAATTTCGAGCTCGATCAAGGGCGCTCATGGCGGGCACGCTCGGTCACACGGTGCCGACCCACTTGCCGCCATCTTTGAACCTTTTGGACACTTTGTCGAGCTTCCTATAGGTATACTAATGCTGTATAACCGATTGTTCGAGGTGTTGGCGGGTTAGAACCCAAGGTCGACGACGCCGAACCTCAACCGAGGCCGTGGCACGTCGCCGGGCTATTTCCGATCATCGCCAGTCTGAACTGACACCACCAACGTGCTCCTTGACGTCGACAACCCCCTGGCGGCGAGTTTCAGACCATGGGATGGCCGGCAGCGGCGAGCCGGCGAGCTCCGAGTCTGCTCCGGCGAGGGGGAGGCGGCGCGGGCACGTCGGGAGGAAGACGAAGCCGGCTGGCCCACGCGTCAGCGGCTCAAAATTTGAAATCAGGATCGGGTGTGGCCGGGATCGGGTGTGCTGGCGCGCAAAGACCCTGTGGGCCGCGGTGTGCGGTCGCCTCCGCGCCTAACACGTGTCCCCACGGGCCCCGGCAGATTTGAACTTTTTCCCCGATTTACAGAATTCCTTCAAACTTCAAATCCTCATAACTTTGGCTAGAAAGCTCCAAATCGAGTGAACCAAATTTTGTTGGATTCAGCTCTCTGAGCACTTTTCAGCAAATCAAGTTTCACTTCATGAAAATCCTTATTTCTCCAGAATTAATTCCTCAAAATTTAAACTGTTTGGAATTTTAACTGGAGAATCCTTTGGAGGAAAATCTTGAAATTTTGCTGGGATGTTCACCAAAATATCCCTGAACTACCATAAAGATTTCAGATCCATTTGAGCTCATTTGATCCACCTAATGGTGTGATTAGTGAAACTGTTCCAGATAAAATAGAAAATGTTCAGAAACATTTTCAGGATTTTCTCTAAAATTGTTTAGCTCATATCTTTAGCTAGGAACCTTCAAATTAAGTGAGACCAACTCCATTAGAACCCTCTGAAAATCTAGTTTTCAGAAAGTCATAGTTTGTTTCATGAAAATCTTTAGAACACCCTAAAAGCCTTCAATTAAGGTCAAGTACATAATTAATTGTGGAGGGCTCAAATGAGCTTTGCTGCAACTAAAACTTGACCAAGTCTCTGTTTAGGTTGTAACCAAGCCACAGTAAAAGTGTCACAGTCATAGAGTCTGTCTAGTGGGACTTATAAGCTTCACAAGTTCAAACTTAATACAAATGCATTTAAATTGATACATGTACTTCTTCTATCATGTAGTCGCTAAGGTCGAGGAGGAACCCGAAGTCCTAGACTTCGTTACTCCGGAGGAGCAGCTAGCCTACGACCAAGAGCAGCAAGGCAAGTTCCGGTTTGCATTAACCATTTTACAAATTTTTATTGTTTTGAGCAGTTAATTGAGTATTATGATTCTTTGCATTAGAGTCTTGTGTGGAAACCCAACTACATAGCCAAGAAAACCATGGGTTGGGTTTAGGACTGCAAACCATGAGTCCTCGTCGAATGTCGACGTCACGTGACCTATTAAGATGATTTATGCACATGTATTCAAAAGCAATTTAGAAAATGATTCAAAACTGTTGTTGTACAAGT
The DNA here is from genome assembly GCA_030760725.1 of Neostapfia colusana. Classification (NCBI taxonomy): domain Eukaryota; kingdom Viridiplantae; phylum Streptophyta; class Magnoliopsida; order Poales; family Poaceae; genus Neostapfia; species Neostapfia colusana. The sequence goes on along the minus strand of JASWHV010000009.1, from coordinate 30,344,572 downwards.
TAACTCACACATAAGAGAGATAAACAACAGCAAGGTTTATGTTGTTGGATCTACAACCTTAGATATGATGAAAGCTAGGGTGAAAAGAGATACTAATAATCACCATGTGATTAAGTCCATTATATGAACACTTAAACCTAAAAGATGGTAGCAAAAGTTCCAGATGTCCAATGAAGCTGAGAAAAACTTGAAATTCTCCCTCTGTGATCAATGGCTAGGGCTGAGCTTTGGAGGTGAGCAACTAGACTTGTAGGTGCACAGATGGGGTGGCTTGCTTGGGCGTGATCCCTTCTGGTTTGGGCTGTCCATGGCGTCCAGTTCCGGCTTCTTCAGTTTCAGTTTGGGAGCAGTGGAAAATTTGCCATTTCTAGGCACCGGTGAGCTCGGGACGGCGGAGGGAAGGTGCTAGCCGGCTAGAGCACTCATGGGAGAAGGATTTCTCTGTGGGGAACTCGAGCAACCGAGCTCAGGTGGTGGCTGTGTGATGGAAAGAAGAGCAGAGCAACAGTTTCTGTTCTGCTCGGGAGAGAAGCACACGGCAGCAGGCAGAACGGGGAAGAAGCGAAGTGGCTCTGTTGTACTCGCTGTGGGGAAGATCAGGACGAGCCAGAGATCAACCCAGCAGGAGGTGGCACCGGGGTGGAGGGCACCGAGCTGTGGCGCGCTGTCAACAGTCGCTGCAGTCGGTTGCAATTTTGTGAGACTGACAGGTGGAGTCCACAGCCACAATTTTCCTTCTTATCTCTCAATTCAATTTAAAATAGCAAATGAGCTCTGAATTCGATCAAACTTGGAGGATTGGTCAAAAGAATTATGAGGAACTCAAATCTGAAATCAGATTTTGAAATTGAGTTTGTTTGGTTCAAAATTCAAATTTAAGTTTGAATTTGAACGTGCCCTCATTTAATCCTCGGAATAAATAGTATATGAAAACTAAAATTCTCCAAATTTGAAACTTAGGCTCTTGAGTACATGAGAAATGCATCTATGCTCTCACATATGGGCCTTTGTACAATCTGAATAGGAATCCTTTCAAAAGAATTCAAATTGCATTTAAATTTCCTCCACTCTAGTCATAGAGAAGGTGCACATGAGTTAGAGTTTTGGGGAGTCTAATTCTTTCCCCTAGGTTAACATGTTCTGATCACGGGCTAGAGAAATTTTTTAACTCCCTCACATGTCCATATTTGTGTTCATCATTTCATGTGACACAATTATAGCCTTTCTTCGCCTTAACTTTGTTTCATAAGTTGAAATCAAACTTTACAAAAGTTAGGGCTGTTACATTCCTCCCCCCTTAAAAGAATCTCATCCCGAGATTACAGAAAGAAAGAAGAAGGGAGAATGACTACTGGACATATGGTACAAACAAGTCTGAAAATTTAAATGGAGAAATTCCTCGCTTTCCCACGTGGCTTCATCAGCGGTGTGGTTGCTCCACAAAACTTTGTAAAATTTCAATGTCCGATTTCTTGTGGCGCGAGTCTTCTCGTCTATAATCTGTATCGGATACTCAGAATAAGTGAGATCCGGTTGAAGATCCTCAATGTTCTCCATATGAACTGCGGTTGGGTACTTAAGACATTTCCGCGGCTGAGAGACGTGGAAAACATTTTGAATACCCGAAAGTGATGCCGGTAGCTCCAGATGATAGGCCACGGGTCCGCATATCTCAGTGACAGCAAACGGCCCGATGAATCGCGGAGCAAGCTTTCCCTTCACTCCAAACCGATGAACCCCTTTCATCGGAGAGACACAAAGATAAACGTGGTCCCTGATGTTAAAGTGAAGAGGTCGACGTCTTTTGTCTGCATAGCTTTTCTGCTGAGATTGAGCAGTCTTTAAATTGGCTTGGATCACTCGCACTCGTTCCTCGGCTTCATTCACAAGATCAATCCCGTAGACCACTCTCTCGCCGGTCTCACACCAATTCAGCGGTGTGCAGCACTTTCGGCCATAAAGAGCTTCATACGGGGCCATCTTGATGCTGGATTGATAACTGTTATTATATGAGAATTCTGCTAACGGTAGATGGTCGTCCCAATTCTTTCCATGATTGATGACACATGCCCGTAGCATATCCTCCAGAATCTGATTTATCCTCTCCGTTTGACCATCAGTTTGCGGATGATACGCTAAACTCCGAATTAACTTGGTTCCCAAGGAAGCATGCAGTTGCTCCCAAAATCTGGATACGAACAACGCACCTCGGTCAGACACGATGGTGCGGGGAACCCCGTGTAAACACACGATTCTCGAGATGAACAGCTCCACATAATTCTTTGCCACATATTTAGTATGGACTGGAATAAAATGAGCGGTCTTGGTCAAACGATCGACGATTACCCAAATAGAATCATGCTTGTTGCTGGTCATGGGTAAATCGACGATGAAGTCAGTCCATACTTATGTCTTCCCACTTCCATGCTGGAACCTTCAGCGGTTGAAGTGGTCCGGCTTTCCGCATATGGTCGGCTTTAACCCGCCGACACGTATCACACTCGGATACGTATTTTGCAATCTCCCTTTTCATCCGTGTCCACCAGAACTTAGATTTCAAGTCCTGGTACATCTTATTGCTTCCCGGATGAATGGAGTACTTGGATAAATGTGCTTCATCCAATATCTTCCTCCGTAATTTCATGTTTCGGGGTACCACTATGCGGTTGTTAAACCATAGAGTACCCTCTTCATTCTTGCGGAACATCTTCAATTCACCATTGTCCACTCTCCTCCGGATATGAGACATACCCCTGTCTCTCTTCTGAGCCTCTACAATCTCATCTCGGATTGTAGGAACAAGAGCGAGGTTGAACAGCGATCCGTAAGGAACTAAGTGCAGGCTTGGTTCTCCTTCTTCATGTGCAGCCATGGCTAAATGGTGAAAGTGGGCTTTCCGACTAAGTGCATCGGCAACCACATTCGCTTTGCCCGGATGGTAATGAATTTCAAGTTCATAGTCCTTGATCAATTCTAGCCATCTTCGCTGCCTCATATTCAGTTATTTCTGTGTGAAGGTGTACTTCAAGCTTTTGTGGTCAGTGTAGAGATGTACTAGATTGCCTAGTAGATAATGTCTCCACATTTTCAAAGCTAAGACCACCGCAGCTAGTTCAAGGTCGTGCGTCGGGTAATTCTTCTCATGTCCCCTGAGTTGTCGGGATCCATACGCGACCACACGTCATTCTTGCATCAACACACAACCCAAACCAATGCCGGATGCATCACAATAGACATCAAACGGCTTCGTGGTGTCCGGCTGGGCCAAAACTGGAGCTGTAGTGAGATACTTCACTAAAGATTGAACAGCTTGTTCTCATGAATTGCTCCAATCATACTTGGTGATTTTCTTCAACAGCTCCGTCATAGGTTTAGCGACTTTGGAGAAGTTTGGAATGAACCTCTGGTAATAACCCGCTAAACCTAGGAAACACCTCACTTCATGAACAGATGTTGGAGATTTCCAATTCAGCACTTGCTCGATTTTACTTGGGTCCACAGCGATGCCTTCCGCTGAAATAATATGCCCAAGAAACGGCACTTTGCTGATCCAAAACTCACATTTACTAAACTTTGCATATAGCTTGTGATCCCTCAAGCGTTGGAGTACAATACGCAAATGTTCAACGTGTTCTTCTTCTGACTTTGAATAGACCAAGATGTCGTCGATGAAAACCACGACGAACTTGTCTAACTCCGGCATGAACACAGAGTTCATGAGATACATAAAATGAGCCGGAGCATTGGTCAACCCAAAGGACATGACAAGATATTCATAAACACCATATCTTGTCGAGAACGCCGTCTTAGGTACGTCTTCTGCCCGGATTTTTATCTGGTGATACCCGGACCAAAGATCCATCTTGGAAAATACCTTAGCACCCACTAGTTGATCGAACAAAATGTCAATGCACAGTAGTAGATACTTATTCTTGATAGTGACAGCATTCAGTGGACGATAATCTACGCATAGTCTCAGAGTCTCGTCCTTCTTCTTCACGAAGAGTGCGGAACAGCCTCAAGGTGATGAACTTGGGCGTATAAAACCTTTTTCCATGAGGTCATTCAACTGCTCCTTCAATTCCGCTAGCTCCTTTGGTGCCATTTTGTATGGTCGCCGAGAAATAGGTGTCGTTCCCGGTGCTAGTTCAATCTTGAACTCTACATCACGTTCAGGCGGCATGCCCGACAAGTCTTCAGGAAAAACATCTGGATATTCACATACCACTGGAATATCCTCAAGTTTAGGAGCTTCAATCTGATGCACCGCTGCAACTCGTTGTGATGGATCCACAAGATTCAATGTGTTGCAACCGTGTATTGGGGAATTCAGTTGGACAGTCCGCGAGCTGATATCAAAGATAGCTCCATAATGTGTCAACCATGACATCCCCAAGATAATATCAATCCTTTGGCCTTTGAATATGATAAGGCTGGCAGGATAGATATTTCCACCCAAACATAACGGTGCCCGAGAGACCATCTCATCTGTTGATATCTTGCCTCTGGGTGAGCTGATATGAAACGGATGCTTAACTGTGCTAAATGGAAGATTATTCTTCAGCACATAGTCACTGCTAATAAAATTGTGGGTGGCTCTGGAATCAAACAACACGAAAGTGGGCTGTTCATGTAAAGTGAACATGCCCGCCAAAACTGGTTCGCCTTTTGCATTGTCCTCAATAGCAGTATAATTAACCCTGCCAGCTTTCGAAAGATTCTTCTGTGAAGGTTCACGGTGCTGATCTGAGCATTGCTGAGACAACACACGAGTGTGACTCTGCTCAGCACCACGACGGTTTCGTGTTGTAGAAATCCTCAGCTCTCTACTAACACGAGGTGGAGATAATTCGTGCGTAGCTGGTGGCGGTAGGGTTGCACGAATAATTGCTGACTGCTGCTGTTGAGGTGGAGGCTCATAAGTGAGTAACTCCAGCCGTGGTTGTGAGAGTTGCACCACAGGCTGAATTTGTTGCCTATCTGGCGAGTAATACCGCAATCGATAGTTCGGACGAACCTCGATATCGTGGTCTGGCGGTATACTTCTTTTCAACTCCGCTTCATATCGGAGATGCATGTCTTCTTTAATGATAGCGGCATTTACCAACTCATTGTAAATACCGTTATTGAACAAAGTCACTTGTTCCTGAAGTTCGACATTCAAACCTCGGAAGAAATAGTCGCACTTCAACGCTTCCGAGTCTACCATATGAGTGGCGTATTGCATCAAGTCTTCAAACTCTTTGAAGTACTCGTACGCACTCCTTTCTCCTTGCTTTAATTCCAAAAAGTCTTGATACTTTGTTCGTAGAATTCCGGAACAAATGTGACGTGCCCGAAAAACAGTCCGGAATCCATCCCACGTCACTCGATGACCTTCTGGAAGAGTAGCGATGTACTCCGCCCACCAAGCTCCAGCAGCTCCGTGGAGTTGTTGAGCGGCAAATAGAGTCTTCTGATATTCATCGCACTCAGGCATATCGAACTTGGCTTCAATACATTGGAGCCAATGAGCCGACTCGAACGATTCTTTCACTTCCGAGAAAACCGGTGGTTGTCTTGCTAGAAAATCCAGATAAGTGCTTGGCGGGGGATTTTGCTGTAGTGTCTCCTGTCGTATGCTTTGTCGCACCAACAGATCCAGAGACTCAGCCATCTTTGCCAAAATTCCCGCCAATCCGGTTGATGATGTCAGCACTTCTTGTTGTGGCGAATTACTTTCGCCGTGACTCGACTCACCAACCTCACTCCTGGAATGAGCACGATCCATGCTGCAAGGATGAGCAATTTACGGTTAAAATTCAAAGTTCAAACTCAACTTGAATTCAAAACATTAACCGTCAAAGCATCACTTCAATAATGCAGCACACATAATCTAACCAGGATTTCGACAATTCTGAAATCTATCAAACATGAGCAAGTTTGTCCCAACCCTTAATTCCAACAGTAGGACAAACTGAAAAATAACTCAAGAACATGTTATTGAGATTAGAGAAGTCTGAAACATCCCTGTCCACAACAAGTCTTAAGTTACATAGGCAATAAGCACTACTCTGTTTAGGATGACCAATAGGTCTTAATCCCAGAATTTGAATATGAAAATGGCAATTTCATGTCTCAAGATGATATTAAAGTTATAGTTAACTTCAATATCTTTCCAACGAGTATTCATTTGCCTTCATATAAGTTCTGGATCAAAAGTTGTGATATTTCAAAGTTAACAGAAATCTGGAATAATTTTGACAGCACCTCCTTTGAAAGTAGCTGTTTTGTACGCAAGATTTCATCACTTTAAACTCCAAATCTGGAGAAACTTTGAACTACAAAGTCATAGCATATATCACAAGATTTCGAACGGTGTATTACTTGACCATTAGAATTTTTTTATAGAAAGTTATGGTCGAAATACAGAAATTTCCAGAGAGCATTTTGTGTCTGCCCTGTTTTTGGACATTTCACACTCATCTGAGAATTTAATCCATTTGAAAGGTGATTCTGATCTGGAGTTCTACTGAAGAGTTGTAGAAAACTTCAATAGCTTTCCAGAAATGTAACGCTCAACTCCATTGGTCCAACCAAACAAAAGTTATGCCCTATTCAACTTCAGAAAAAATTCTGCCGGAAACAGGGGAGATTTATTCCTAAGTCTTTGTGAATAAATCTATACCCCCAATTGACTCTTAGTTCAATATAGGAGTTCATCACCCCCTAATAGAATCCTAGACTCCAAATTTACTCTTTTTCTTTTCAAACCTTCATTTTCATGCAGTTCAAAACACATCACGGTACTACGTTTCCTCACCAAATTAAAATCATAACCGGCTTTATACCGGCATATACGTTTCATATGGTGGCACTAAAATGATCACTCACAAACGTTGTCTACACGACATATACTAACGTGGTTAAGGTACCTGCAGAAAATCACTCAATAATGATGCACACATTGGTTTATCATTTCAGGCAGGTCCATATCATAGTAAAAACATACGCCCCGTATCATTGCCATACGGGCCGTCCTTGAGTCAAGCCACGTCTCAAGGTACATGATCGGGTTATTCACCACCCGACGGGGCTCCACACCTTTGCAATAAAGCACACCAGTGGAACAGCGCTTTTGTAAGCCTCATAGGACATGAAGAGTCCTAGAGAAATTACTTCGTGTTACAAACCACACGATGGGGTCTCCTGCTCTTGCCCCTGGGTTTGCGGACTGGAGGCTAGTGCCATTCATATGTCTCTAAGACATGAAGAGTCTTAGAAAACATATTCACTTCCCGTCCATTGCTGAACGGAACATCCCACACTACTTTCCTCGTATGGGTGAGCTAACCGAAATTGATCCGCTTTTGGTGGCGTTCCTTACCATTCTTACCTCCACGTAGGTGCGTCGTTACAGAATTGAAATACTAAATGATAACACAATGTTAGCTTGCCACCTTAAGTAACTATGCTAATAATACTCCTTATGTGAGCATACTATACCTTCCTCACTCGTATACCTCTAAGTTTTTGAAAATAGACTCTTTTCATGCGTGCTATTCCCAATGCGACTCTGATACCACGCTGTGAAGGCCCGGCCCGGGAATCGCAGTGGGTGGTGCCGTCTGATGCAGCACCCAACAGCATGCACGAAAAGAGGATAAGAACATACTGGGGCCATTTTGTTACTCAAGATAATTTCTTTTACAACATAATGTACACACGCAGCGGAATTAAAATTTGCTGGACAAACTACTCACCCGACCCTAACTACGCCAAAGAGAAGTCGTTCAGCCCGTGAACGCTTCCTACTAGCTTCACCAAAGAAAGGCAGCGGCTAGGTTTCCGATGAGTTGAACACACCGTGAGGTTCATCGTCTCACCGAACAACCCTCTTCATAGCAGGCATCCTGCTACATGCAAAAACAACTCAGAAGCAACCATGAGCACTAAGGCTCAGCAAGACTTAACCGTCACTCCTAAACATGTAACCCTAAATGCAGGGGTAGTAAGACAGTAGGAATAGGAATTTGCAAAATGCAGCTTGACTAAACTTGATCCTTATATTCAGATTCTTATAGCCTTCATTTTAGTGGTCCTCACGCCTCACAACATCAGAAGTCCACAATCAAACAAGAAACGCTTATCCCGATGTTGCTAGCCTAAGGTGGAAATGAAATTTATTTGGCTCTATATCTACTTCAGTCAAGGTTCCAATACAGTGATTAATCCACAAACAGCAAGTGAAGAGACTTAGTTCCTCTTCTTACTAAGTCACAGTGCGGTGGGCAAGTATGCTCAATCCTCTTCCGCGAGCGACGGTGATTCGAATCAATAACAACCCGGAATACACGACACATACACCCACCTCGAAAGACTCTCTCAAGAGCTCTTTCTTACGTTGTATGCAGCAACCTTTCACACGACACCCCGACATAGAAAAACGCTTCACGCCGAGCAGGATGGTCCTCTACGCGGACATGTCGAAGTTGCCCGCTAAAGGATTTACACCTCCCACCTTCTCAACGCCATTCCCATGCGAAGGATGAGTTTCTATATCACGGTCCATCGAGTTACATCGGTTTCATGGGTCCCATACCCCACTATATATCCGGTGCAGCTCAATCTTGTCCAGCAGGGCCGCATACATACGGTCCTTAACCGACACGGACGGGGCTACAACCAACCTCCACATTTGCCTTACCATCCCAGTTCAGGCCAAATGTGGTCTCAAGCATTGTCACACCCATCGCAGGTCGAGACCAACCTTGAGCGCTCCATCCTACAGAAACATCCCCGTCCCCATCTCATATTCATGAGGGTGCTCTTATCATTTATCTCTCGCGAGTAACTCCATTACTCGAACTTTCTCGCGAGTAGCTTTTTACTACTCGACTTCTATCGAGCTAGCTACAACATTAGCCTAGCATCTACAACGAGGCAAAGCCTACACTAAACCTTCTACTCAGGGATGTAATATTCATGCAAGTGGGTTTCAATCATCCTAGACATAATGCACAATATCAAGTCTAATAAACATGAGGTGAAGTAAAGCAAAATTTAAAACTGTAACGATATGCAAACCGGGGCTTGCCTTGCTCAACGGTTTTGTTAGAAGCTAGGAGTTAGTCTTCCTCCAGAGAATCTGCCAAACTCGTCACGAGATGGAGATCCTCGCTGTAGAGTCGAGTCCTCATCGAACGTCGACGTCACGTGAGCTATTAAGATAATTTATGCACATGTATTCAAAAGCAATTTAGAAAATGATTCAAAACTGTTGTTGTACAAGTTAACTCACACATAAGAGAGATAAACAACAGAAAGGTTTCTGTTGTTGGATCTAAAACCTTAGAGATGATGAAAGCTAGGGTGAAAAGAGATACTAATAATCACCATGTGATTAAGTCCATTATATGAACACTTAAATATAAAAGATGGTAGCTCAAGTTCCAGAGGTCCAATGAAGCTGAGAATTTAACCACAGCCTCTATGGAAGGTATTTAGGCAGTGTGCAAAAATTGAGCTCATGAAATGGCTCAGGGTGATCACAATAATTCCTTATGTGATTTTCACTAACCTGCCTTTACCCCCTAGGTATTAAGATTTCCTATGCTGCAAAGTAGACTTTTTGTGAAGTACAAAATGTCCTGAGTCCATAGGAATTGGTTTTACAATTTTTGGAGTTTCCTACATGGAGATATGGATTTTAGAAGGATTGGGAAAAAGCTGGAAATGTCTCTGTATATTTTCCCATTTTTCAGAGACATAAGGAATGAACACATCATTTGACCAAGCAAATGGGGTCTAATGCCTCTGAAATTTTTACTGGAGTTCAAGGAATTTTGTAAGAATGTCCTGGCCAAATTTGGGAATTTTCCAATAAACAGAACTCCTGTAAAAATTCATATAAGATTTTGTTTAATGAATTAATGAGCCAAATCCAGGGATTTTCATAAACATTGGGATGCACCCCTGGATAGTACTCTTTGAGAGGAATCCAACAAAATTTATTTCACAATTTTTGGACACTCCTACACAAAGTTATGGCTCTCCAAAGTTTGAACTAGAGTGGGAAAATCTGGAAAATGTTTAAATGCTGACAGTGGGTCCCACCTGTCATCCCTAACCTCCAGACTTGCGCCAAACACACCAGTGGCGGCCCCCTCCGGTGAGGTCACCGGAAAACCAGTTCCCAGCCACCTCCAGACCCCCTTCTGGCCGCCCCCCCCCCCCATATTTCCCCACGCTGAACACGTTGGTGAGGTCGCCGGCGGCTGAAACTCGCCGGAAAACAGGGCGCACCGGCCACAGCAAACCCTAGGGATCCGGCGAGGTATTGCACGGTGAATTCTCCGCCAAATGGTCGGTTCTTGGGCTCTACAGCACCAGGGGATCATGTAGAAGACCGGCATGAGGTCTAAACCAGCTGGAGAGGGCTCTAAACCTATCGGCACCGTGCGCCCGATAGGGTCCAGCGGCATACCTTCTAAAAGAGCTCGGATTGCTCACTCTACACTCAATTTCTTGGCCTAAAATCGATGGAGGAGGTGTGCTAGGCAGTTAACATCCTGTGTGTGAAGTTTGAGACCCAACAAACACGATTTGAGGACGAATTTTACAATTTCTTACCTCAAGGTCCGTTTCTGCCACCCGGGACAAAAACTTGAAATTCTCCCTCTGTGATCAATGGCTAGGGCTGAGCTTTGGAGGTGAGCAACTAGGCTTGTAGGTGCACAGATGGGGTGGCTTGCTTGGGCGTGATCCCTTTTGGTTTGGGCTGTCCACGGTGTCCAGTTCCGGCTTCTTCAGTTTCAGTTTGGGAGCAGTGGAAAATTTGCCGTTTCTAGGCGCCGGTGAGCTCGGGACGGCGGAGGGAAGGTGCTAGCTGGCAAGAGCACTCATGGGCGAAGGATTTCTCTGTGGGGAGCTCGAGCAACCGAGCTCAGGTGGTGGCTGTGTGATAGAAAGAAGAGCAGAGCGACAGTTTCTGTTCTGCTCGGGAGAGAAGCACACGGGAGCAGGCAGAACGGGGAAGAAGCGAAGTGGCTCTGTTGTACTCGCTGTGGGGAAGATCAGGACGAGCCAGAAATCAACCCAGCAGGAGGTGGCACCGGGGTGGAGGGCACCGAGCTGTGGCGCGCTGTCAACAGTCGCTGCAGTCGATTGCAATTTTGTGAGACTGACAGGTGGGGTCCACAGCCACAATTTTGCTTCTTATCCCTCAATTCGATTTAAAATAGCAAATGAGCTCCGAATTTGATCAAACTTGGAGGATTGGTCAAAAGAATTATGAGGAACTCAAATATGAAATCAGATTTTGAAATTGACTTTGTTTGGATCAAAATTCAATTTTAAGTTTGAATTTGAACGTGCCCTCATTTAATCCTCGGAATAAATAGTATATGAAAACTAAAATTCTTCAAATTTGAAACTTAGGCTCTTGAATACATGAGAAATGCATCTATGCTCTCACATATTGGCCTTTGTACAATCTGAATAGGAATCCTTTCAAAAGAATTTAAATTGCATTTAAATTTCCTCCACTCTACTCATAGAGAAGGTGCACATGAGTTAGAGTTTTGGGGAGTCTAATTCTTTCCCCTAGGTTAACATGTTCTGATCATGGGCTAGAGAAATTTTTTAACTCCCTCACATGTCCATATTTGTGTTCATCATTTCATGTGACACAATTATAGCCTTTCTTCGCCTTAACTTTGTTTCATAAGTTGAAATCAAACTTTACAAAAGTTAGGGCTGTTACACTAAAACAGTACCAAAGACCTACCGGCTATATGGGAACCGGAAAACTGATGTAACTCGGGTAGCTGGGTGTTGAGGCATAGCTGGTCGTTCAGAGGGTAGGTTGAGAGCTCGAGGTGTAAATCGGCTGGCGGCACTGAGATACGCGTGCAGAGACCTCTTGCTCGGGACGATTGGACCGGTTCAACATTTGGCTAACGGATGAAAGGTAGTTGCGTACGGCGTCCGTGATGGTTGTTGTAGGCAACATCGAGTACGGGCGTACATGACGGGTTGTTCGGGTAACCCTACAGGTGTAAATCGATTATAATCGTCGTCCCTCGCGGTCAGTGAGTACCACTTGTTCACTGTACCATGACGTAGAAAGAACAGGCTAGTTACATGTTAAAATGTTGCTGATTGAAAGATGGACTCTGATTGCTAACGATTTGCTCTAGTTTAGAGCTAACTAAAGTTCTTTTCAACTTTGGGCAAAGTACATGAGAGAAATGCGTTTCTTGTTTGATTGCGGCTCTCTCATGTGCCTTAGCGTAAGGTTCTCCACAACCTGCGGCTAAAACATGAAAGTAAGGTTCTACTAATTAGGTGAGTCCTTGCAAATGATTTTTACCTCATGTAACCCATCACCCCTCATGTAGAAGTTCCATGTTTAGGTGAGACGGGTCAGACATGCTGAGCCTTCGTGCTCACTGCTTGTGTTTGAAGCTTTTGCAGGGTTCTATGAGGAAGGGACTCCCGAAGAGGAGACGGAACCCCAGGAGGGGAACCCTGTCGAGTGGGAGTCATGCACGCCGTAGAGTTAGTGTGCGTGTGTGCTAGCAAGGACACGTTCAAGGGCTGAACGTGAACTTGATGCGTAGTCTACGCCCGTGAGTGTAGACTGGACTTATTTTGATGTAAACATGTACTATAATCGACATACCGTAGTGGGAGTACCATAATCGACATACCTTGTATGGCTAGATTTCTCATCCTTTTGCAAGGTCGATATAGGAAAATGGTTGGTCTACCCAATAGATGAAGGTCATTGGAGTTTAAGAATTCTACCACCTATATATTGAGAAGCTTATTCATATTAATAGCAATGTTTAGATCTATTTTTCACCGAAGGATCAAGAAATCTCATCATTATAATCATGGAATTATATATTTTTTTAATGATGTAAGAAAATGAATCAAGAATATTAGGTCATGTTGTTCGCTCATTCCTAAGGGATCGTGCAGGTACGAAATCTGGCCGAATTTTTGCCAGTGCACACACCCACCCCTGTGGTATGACCCCCAGCCAAGTACTAGCAAAAAAGTGGCCACCCTATCCCATCCCTCCTCATGCATCGAATCAAAACGCACCCTTACTTACATGGCATAGAAATGGTGCAACTGATATAAATATGGTGGTAATAAGTAACATTATTTGATACTTTTTCTCATTTCTCCAATGAGTCACACTTATTTTTTCAGAACAACTCTTAGATCATCTAGAAACTAACACGGCTAGAAGAGAACCGATGCCCGTAGGATGCAAGATTTTCCATAGACAGTGTATTGAAAAAGTTTGGAATTAGTTGTTGCTGTTGAACTTGCTGCAAGATCTGTTGTTGTTGCACCTGTTGCAACAATTGTTGTTGTTGAACTTGCTGAAGTGTCTGGTATTGTTGCACCTGTTGTAGTACTTGGTTTTGTTGCACCTGTTGTAGTATCTGATTTTGTTGTGCCTGCTGCAACATTTGTTGTTGCTGTATCTGTTGCTGTATCTGTTGTTGTTGCACCTGTTGAAGTGTTTGTTGCTGATTGAGTTGTTGTAATGTTTGTTGTTGCTGCAACTGTTGAAGGACTTGTTGTTGTTGCAGCTGTTGTTGCAGAAGTAGCCTATGTTGTTGTTGTGGGTAAGCTTGTTGAAAGATCATGGCGGAAGATGGTGAGATATATTGCGCCCATGGGTTAATCAAAGCTACGGATGATGGGATATATTGTGTAGAAGTTACTGCCATGGCAGCACTCATTGAAATGGCAAGGAGAGCAAAAATAGCAAGTATCTTGGCTGCCATTCTAGCTGAGAATACGCTTATGTGTTTTGACTTCTAATACCAGGAGATGATCAGATGATGGACTATGAATCACTCGGGTCCTATTTATACTTGGGGACATGGGGATTATCATCTCAAATGGAGCTATGGACTTTGCTAAACTATCACATGGAGGTCGGTTAAGATAGAGATGACATGGCATCTAGTCAATTTTCAGATTTGCTTAGAAACATAAGATATGTGGTGGCAAGATAGTTTACACTAAAAATATAGGAATTAGGTATTTCTTTTTTGGTATTTTCTTGACACCGAAGATATTAAAGTTTATAAATTCGCCTTTACACATAATATGCAAGTTTGGGCCACGTCAAATAGGCTTGTAAGATGGCGGTTATTTGACGTGGATGTACAATCCTTTTAAACGAAATTGTCCACAAGTTTAGATAAGGCTCGACATGGCATCTTGTCAATTTTGACATTTTCTTCCCTCTAGAAACATATGGTATGTGGTGGCAAGATAATTTGCACTAAATACATGGCAAAAGGGTCTTTTGTTTTTGTCATTTTATTGATATTTGAGAGATGATGGTTTGTGTATTTTCCTTTACACATAATATGCATGTCTCACTACGTCAATTTAGTGTGTACATTGAAAGAGTGAGATTCTTAGGGTTGTGATTATCTGCATGGATGCACCATCTTTTTTTTAACTCAATTTGTTCACAAGTTTAACCATGTCAGTTTCTTCTTTTTTTATAAAACATATCACGAACATATAAACACGAAAACCCACCCATTTTGCATGAGAAAGGAGGCCGGCAGAAGAGCTCCAACATCTACAATGTCGCCATAGGTGTCTTGTTATTTATAGGCACGTCTCCTACCAGTGAAAAAGTAATTAGTTTTGAATGCAACAACCATCTTGAGATGAAGGCTTGAATTTCAACGGGTGGGTTTCACCATGAAGAATCTAAACAATTATAATGCACCTAGTTTACTATACATGTTCCCAACTATAATATTTCATATTTTTTCTAAACAACCATCTACACTATACTTATGGCTACCTATGCAGAAACAGGACGAACCATAATTATTTGATTCCATAGTCAGGTTTGTGGTTTCACACATAATTCCCAGTAAATACCCGTCATTTTGACATTATCGCTATATTTAGACAATTGAAAAATAAACAGAAGCTTTGGATAAGTAAATGATATATTAAGTTCGAAGTAGAAAATCAACATGCTCTAACATTAAAAGTAGTAAGATATAACCGTAGTGGGAGTACTATGATCGACATACCTTGTATGGCTAGATTTCTCAACCTTTTGCAATGTTGATATAGGAAAATGGTTGGTCTACCCAATAGATGAAGGCCATTGGAGTTTAAGAATTCTACCACTTATATATTGAGAAGCTTATTCATATTAATAGCAAAGTTTAGATCTATTTTTCACCAAAGGGTCAAGAAATATCATCATTATAATCATGGAATTATATATTTTTTAATGAAGTAAGAAAATGAATCAAGAAGCATTAGGTCATGTTGTTCGCTCATTTCCAGGGTACCGCGCGGGTACAAAATCTGGCCGAATTTTCGCCAGTGCACACACCCACCCCTGTGGTATGACCCCCATCAAAGTATTAGCAAAAAAGTGGCCACCCTATCCCATCCCTCCTCATGCATCGAATCAAAACGCACCCTTACTTACATGGCATAGAAATGGTGCAACTGATATAAATATGGTGGTAATAAGTAACATTATTTGATACTTTTTCTCATTTCTCCAACGAGTCACACTTATTTTTTCAGAATAAATCTTAGATCATCTAGAAACATACGCCGCTAGAAGAGAACCGATGCCCGTAAGAGGCAAGATTTTCCATAGACAGTGTATTGAAGAAGTTTGGAATTAGTTGCTGCTGTTGAACTTGCTGCAAGATCTGTTGTTGTCGCATCTGTTGCAACAATTGTTGTTGTTGAACCTGCTGAATGTCTGGAATTGTTGCACCTGTTGTAGTGCTTGGTTTTGTTGCACCTGTTGTAGTATCTGATTTTGTTGTGCCTGCTGCAACATTTGTTGTTGCTGTATCTGTTGTTGTTGCACCTGTTGAAGTCTTTGTTGCTGATTGAGTTGTTGTAATGTTTGTTGTTGCTGCAACTGTTGAAGGACTTGTTGTTGTTGCACCTGTTGTTGCAGAAGTAGCCAATGTTGTTGTTGTGGGTAAGCTTGTTGAAAGATCATGGCGGAAGATGGTGAGATATATTGCGTCCATGGGTTAATCAAAGCTACGGATGATGGGATATATTGGGTAGAAGTAACTGCCATGGAAGCACTCATTAAAATGGCAAGGAGAGCAAAAATAGCAAGTATCTTGGCTGCCATTGTAGCTGAGAATACGCTTATGTGTTTTGCCTTCTAATACAAGGAGATGATCAGATGATGGACTATGAATCACTCGGGTCCTATTTATACTTGGGGACATGGGGATTATCATCTCAAATGGAGCTATGGACTTTGCTAAACTATCAGATGGAGGTCGGTTAAGATAGAGATGACATGGCATCTAGTCAATTTTCAGATTTGCTTAGAAACATAAGATATGTGGTGGCAAGATAATTTACACTAAAAATATAGGAATTAGGTATTTCTTTTTTGGTATTTTCTTGACACCGAAGATATTAAGGTATATAAATTCGCCTTTACACATAATATGCAAGTTTGGGCCATGTCAAATAGGCTTGTAAGATGGCGTGTCACACCCAGTTTCTCCGAAGAACAACCGAGTGAATATCACATGTATGCTAGGATCATTTTCTCACACATGTGATGACAAATAGTGAAACATCATTTATTACAAGCAAGGTGTCGAATATAAATAAGTCTTACATAGCATATGTCTTGATGAACAATAATAAGTTCATAACATGTAAATAAAATAGGAGCAGAATATTATTCTTGTGGGCTCCGTCACAGGCGCTGCCCGGGGGACTCCATGAACCTAGAATCCTTCTTCGGGTCCGAAGTCTTGGTCATTGAACACCACATCATCCCCTTGACCTGAGCAGCAATTTAAACCAACAAATATGCAAGGTTGAGTACCGTTGGTACTCAGCATGTGTGGGAAAGTTAGGTCATGCATGGCTAGAACAAGGAGAGGTTGAACTCATGGTTTAAGCACTATGCAATTATTGCCTACCACCTTAGCTTATTAAGCACCTACATTACTACACAGGTGAAATGGTCCCTACCTCCCATCCCATCATCATAATCAAATAACCATAACATCATTTCCAATGTTAAGCTCCCTGCTTAACATCCACAACTTCCAAAGTCATCATCCTCTAATCATGAATAAGTCCAAGCCGCTCTTGACCATGAGCACGGCTGTCATGACAGTTTTGACTCTGCAGAGTTTGCACCACTGTACCCACGTGTAGTGATTTCATCCCCCGTTGCCGGGTGGACTAAAAGAACCTCCATTATGCCAGTGGCAACGAACCACATTCACATTTCCCAGGTGTGTAGCCAGGAGATCACTACGAAGCCTTTACAAAGGGATTCCCGATGAGCGTGGGCCCACCGAGGTTTCACCCCTAACAGCATACAAGAGGCTCCAACCCCGCTGCAGTGGCCCCCTCTTGAGCCTTGCGGTTCATATGGTAGTCCAGCTGACACCTATTCCCCGCACCATCCAACACACCCATACTACGCCGGGGATACACCTAATTAATTGGCCAAGCTGCCCCATCTCAGCATGTGGTTGACACGGTAAAGCCAGGTTACATGCTCCATGAACCGGTCCTTAGGATCCAGGCAAGTACTAAACACAAACCCGAGTCTCGTGCACCCAGCACCAACCAAATCATCTAACTTGCCTCGATCCCTACCTCTACATAACTCATAAGATCTCATTCAAGAGTAAGGTAAATAAATTGATGATCTCATATCCCAATTATCCCATTCTAAGCATGGCTAAGCATATAAATAAATGACATGATAAAATAAATCCCAACCCAAGCTACAAGGAAACAAGGTAATGCAATTCTAGGGAAACTTCCTAGAATGGGTTTCATATTTCAATTGACAATGCAAATAATTTTATCTACACATCCTAGTATAGGATCAAAGTGGTCAAGGACACTTGCCTTCTTCCTGCTGCTCTGGGAATGGAAAGTCTTGGTCTTGGAAGGGGAGAACATGCTCTGGGGCAAGTTCTACTCATGCCAATACACATAGCAAAAGAAAACAACAATCCATAAGACATAGTTCGTACTTTCACTTCATACAAACCACACATACATACCTATGAAAGTCATTCATATTACTAAGTGTTGTGGTTATCCTAGATGTGTTGATTTTTGGCCTACATGCACTTTTAAACATATGTATATTATTTCTAACTTTTGTATTCAGATTTCTGTTTGCACACTATATATGAATTTCCAATTGAAACAAATTCTTTAATACACTCTTTAGCTACCAAGTTTGAATGGAAGGTAATTTCTTACTCCAAATGGGTTTTCAGATCTTCTACCAAATCCTAAACTGAAGTCTTTGGATTTGAAGACTTCATTTATCATTTTGTAGTTATGAATTCCTATTTTCCTATATTTTCCAGATTTATTTTCTATGCCTAAAAGTTAGTTTTAATATTAAATAGTAGGGCATATCATCTAAACAGAATAGGTTCTGATCTAAAATATTAAATAATATATTTTGGAACTTCTCCTCTGATGTGAACTAATTTAAATTCATTTTTCCAATTTTCAGAATTATTTCCTAGCCTAAAATATGTTTCTATAACTAATAAATATGAACAATCAACTAGACAGATTCATTTCAGCTAAAAATCTATTTTTAACTCATTCTAAAGTTTTCCAAGTGCTAGGAGAGTATAAATTTGAATTTACAATGTGTTTGCCTCACCTTTTAAATTTTAAATCCTAATCACATATTCAAATTCCTAAATTTAATATCATATAGGGTTAAAAAGGCAAACTCACCCCTCTACAGGGTCTATTATATTATTTCATAAATTTCCAGGGGTCTAACTACACATAACAGAGGGGTTTTCCTAATTTTTATTAAGTCCAGGGGCTAAAACTGATTTTTAAATGAATTTACTTGAATTTCTGAAGTTCCAGGGGCTAGATCAGAAGTTTCCGTGGCTAGCTCGTGTTTTCCGAGATCCCCAGGGGGTAGCGCGTAAGAATCCCGGCCTTTATAATGCGGGACTGATGTGGACCATCCGATTTAAAGTGGACGGCTCAGATTAGATCATCGAACCGGTACGCGCGGGTTTTAATTCTACCGTGCGATTTAAAATAGACGGCGCATAAGCGGCCATGTCGCTCTGACCGTGCGCGGGCAGCGCTGCGCGGCGGTGCGCGGAGGAGGGAGGCGGCGATCTCGCCGGAAAACTTCGGATCTTCGTCTATTCTTCCTAAAACTGGGATTTCATGGCATAGGTCGGTAGAGGGGAGGTCGGGGATCTCACCTCAGGGTTTTTCTTGAGCTCGGAGGCCCTGGAAGGCGGTCGGCGACGAGGTCCGAGATGGAATCGCTGCGATGCTCGTCGGCGCTGTGTCCGGGGTGAAATCTACCGAGTTTTCTGCACTTGCGTGATTCCCCGGAGGCGGTGGAACACGATCGTCACGTTAGATCGGCAAATCTGAGCAGAGATCGAGAGAAAACGGTGATCGGAGCTTCGGTTCTCACCGGGAGGAAAAACAGCTGATCGTGAGGGAAAAACGGGACGATGTCGGCATTTATATAGACGGGGGAGGGCGGCGTGTCGGTTGTTATCGAGTCGGAGTCGTCCAGGACCAGAATTCGGCTGGGAAAGCGTGGTTTTCCGGGTCAGTTGCGCGCTGAGGAGTCCGGGTAGTTGGCGCGAGCGGGAGGTCAGGGATGACACGCGGCTCCCGCATGTCAGTGAGAGAGAGAGAGGAGTGCGCGGCTGCGGGCTGGCGCGGGGGCGGGTGGGCCGGCTGGTGGGTTCCGGCCCACTGGCCGGGGGTTTTGTTTTTTTCTTTTTCTTTTTCATTTTCTTTTCTGTTTTGAGTTGAATTCGAATTCCAATTTAAATTTGAATTTCTGCACCACATGCAATACGTCCAAAATTTTTTAAATTCCCATCTTAACAGGTTTTGGGGTGTTACAGCTCTACCCCCCTTAAAAGAAATCTCGTCCTCGAGATTGGTGGTTCTAGTAAAACAATTCCAGAAACTGTGTCTTAAGCTCGTCTTCTCGCTCCCAGGTGGCTTCCTCTTCCGAGTGATGCTTCCACTGCACCTTGCACATCCGAATTTTTTTATTCCTTGTGAGGCGTTCCATTGTCTCCAAAATGTTGAACGGTTGCTTGGCATACGATAGATCCTCGGCTACGTCAACCTCGTTCATGGGTAACATCTCTTCAGGCGTCCTCAGACATTTCTTGAGCTGTGACGCATGGAATACGTCATGCACATCTGATAGGCGAGCCGGTAGTTCTAGTTGATATGCCACTTCGCCTTTCCTCTCCAGAACTTGAAAGGGTCCGATGTATCGGGGTGATAACTTCCCTTTCACCTTGAACCGATGAAGTCCTCAAATAGGGGACACCTTGAGATAGACATAGTTTCCTACGTTGAAAACGAGCTCTCTTCTCCGTACATCGGCATAGCTCTTTTGTCGTGTTTGTGCTATCCTCAAGTTGTTGCGGATTTCCCTCACTTTCGCCTCGGCTTCTTGTAGTACCTCGGGCCCAAAAACTTTACCTTCCACTGTTTGGTTCCAAAATAGGGGAGTTCTGCGCTTCCTCCCATACAAAGCCTTAAATGGTGACATCTTCATACTAGCTTTATAGCTGTTGTTATAGGAGAACTCCGCATACGGTAAGTTTTTATCCCAACTCCGATTGTATTTGAGTGCACACACTCTCAGCATATCCTCAAGGATCTGATTGGTTCTTTCCGTCTGCCCGTCAGTTTGGGGATGATAGGCAGAACTAAAATTCAGATGAGTTCCCATGGTTTCATGCAACTTCTGCCAGAACCTTGAGGTGAACTGTGTCCCTCGATCTGACACTATCTTCTTTGGCACTCCATGGAAATACACGATCCTTGACATGTATAATTCTACCAATTTGCATCTTCTATAACTTTCTTTCACGGGGATGAAATGAGCTACCTTGGTTAGCCTGTCGATGATGACCCATATCGAATCATATCCTGATTCGGTCCTAGTCAATCCCACTATGAAATCCATACCGATTTCTCCCCATTTCCATTCAGGCACTTTGAGTGGTTGCAATAATCCCGCGGGTCGTTGATGTTCCACTTTCACCAACTGACATGTGTCACATAGGGCAAAATGTTCCGCGATGTCTCGCTTCATTCCATACCACCAATATCTGCTCTTGAGGTCATGATACATCTTAGTACTTCCAGGATGAATGGAATAGTCGGAATCATGAGCCTCCTTCAAAATCAATTCACGGATCTCCTTCACTTCAGGCACACAGATTCTTTTCCCGTGCCACACCGTACCTTGTTCATCCTCTCTGAAACCAGGGGCTCTATCATCCTTGATGAGTTGTCGGATTTCTTGTATCTTCTCATCATTCTTCTGACCATTTCGGATGTCTTTCTGTAATGTGGAATCCACATCCAGGGCGACGGCATCACCACTATTCACCAGACATAGATTGAGTTTTATAATATCGTCCTTCAATTCTGCAGGCATGTCCTTCAAACTCAACCTATTGACCTGCACTTTCTGGCTTAAAGCATCTGCCACGACATTCGCTTTCCCAGGATGATAGTTGATGCCCACATCAAAGTCGTTGATTAGCTCTAACCATATCCTTTGTCTGAGGTTGAGATCTGGCTGTGTGAAAATGTACTTTAGGCTCTTATGATCCATATATATCTCTGTCCTCTTCCCCATCAAGTAATGCCGCCAAATCTTCAACGCGTGTACCACTGCGGCTAGTTCTAGGTCATGTGTAGGATAGTTCTTCTCGTGTTTCTGGAGCTGCCGGGACGCAACGACATGCCCCTCTTGCATGAGAACACATCCCAACCCGTTTCCAGAGGCATCGCAGTACACCGAAAAGTTCTTCTGCATATCTGGCATAACTAGCACTGGGGCTGTTGTCAATCTTTTCTTTAGCTCTTGAAAACTCGTCTCGCACTGCGGCGTCCATGTGAATGTGATTCCTTTCTCCAACAGTTTGGTGAGGGGTCTCAAAATCTTGGACAAACCCTCGATAAACTGTCGATAGTATGTAGCCAATCCTAAGAAGCTTCGAACTTCCCCGACATTCTCAGGGGTCTTCCACTTCTGTACATCCTTGATCTTGGCGGGATCTACGGAGATTCCTCCCTCTGAGATTATATGTCCTAAAAAGGGAACTCTCTTCAACCAAAACTCACACTTGCTCACATTGGCATATAGTTGGTGTTCTCTCAGCTTCTGCAACACCAACCTTAGATGTTTCTCATGTTCTTCTTCATCTTTGTTGAAGACGAGAATGTCATATATGAAAACCACCACAAATTTGTCCAGATATTCCATGAATACCTTGTTCATGAGATACATGAAGTATGCTGGGGCATTAGTTAGCTTGAAAGGCATGACGGTGTATTCATACAGTCCGTACCGAGATACGAAAGCTGTCTTGGGAATATCGGTTTGCCTTATCTTAAGTTGGTGGTATCCCGACCTGAGATCAATTTTCGAGAACACACAAGCTCCCCTCAACTGATCAAATAAGTCTTCAATGCGGGCTAATGGGTACTTGTTCTTGATGGTTACCTCATTCAACGCACAGTAGTCCACGCATAGCCTTTGGGTCCCATCCTTCTTGGGCACAAATATCACTGGAGCTCCCCATGGTGAGGAACTAGGACGAATGTACCCCTTCCCTGTTAATTCTCTTAAATGATCCTTGAGTTCTTCCAGCTGCTTGGAGTCCATCCGATAAGGTCTCTTGTATATCGGAGCTGTTCCAAGCACTAGCTCAATCGCGAATTCCACTTCTCGATCGGGGGGCATACCTGGAAACTCCTCTGGAAAAACATCTGGATATTCCCTGATGATCCTGATCTCCTCCACTTCCATGTCAACTTGATTTAATTTAATGTCCCTCCTAGGCTCTTGGATTGTTATGAACTTTACTCTTGTGCCACTAGGGTGAGTTAGTTCCACCGTTCTGGTCGAACAATGGATGATTCCTTTATGTTTGGTCAACCAATCCATACCCAAAATAATATCTATCCCTTGTGAATCTATCACTATGAGGTTGGCAGTAAATACTACCCCATTAATGTCTAGATTCACCTTGGGACACACTTGTCTTGTCCTTATTTCTCCACCTGGAGAGTTTACGGCTAGCATATGGTTCATTTGTGTTGTTGCTAGATCATGCTTCTTAACAAACCCTTGGGCAATGAACGAGTGGGTAGCACCAGAATCGAACAACAGGGTTGCAATGTGTAAATTGGCAGGAAACTTACCAACTACCACGTCGGGTGCCTCTTGCGCTTCCTCCATGGTCACGTGGTTCACCCGTCCTCGCATCACATTCTGCTGTTGCGGCTGCACGGGCTTCTTCTTTGGGCACTTATGGGCGTAGTGCCCCACTTCACCACAGTTAAAGCATTGTACCCCAACCTTAGGTGCCTGGCCATTGTTGTCTTGGGGTTGGTTTGGGGGTCCTTGTACTGCTGGTCGAGGTTGATATGTGGGGCGAGGCTGCTGTACAAACTGACGTTGTGGCTGTGCTGGTGCTGACGGAGGCCTAAAGTCCGGGTTGTACGCTCTCGGTGCTGAGTAGGGTACCGCAGCACGGCTTGTCTGCCCTGCGGGTTGCTGCATCAGACGTGGGCGAGTGTTGCTACCCGAGGCTTGGTGTGACCATCCCGCCGTCCTCTTATTTTCATTTTCCAAGGCCTTCAGCTTCCTTACTACAACAAATGCTCTGTCCACCATCTTTTGGAAGCTTTCGTACTCGTTGGAGGACATTGCACACTGCATTTCCGCTGTAAGTCCTTCCACAAAGCAGTCCTGTTTCTGCTCATCAGTCTCTATGTCCCGTGGTGCATAACGGGATAGTTTGGTGAATTTAGTGAGGTATTCCCTCACCGTCATGTTTCCTTGCTGCAGCCCAAGAACTCCTTTCTCTTGTTTTTAAGTTCACCCCTTGGTATGTAATGGTTGCGGAAGTTACGATTGAACTCTTCCCAACTGATGTTCTTAGGGTCATGATGGGCGGCCACGTAAGCGGTCCACCAATCAGCAGCAGGTCCATGCAATTGGTGAGAGGCAAACAGCACCCTCTCATATCCTTGGCATTGTATGATCCTCATCTTGCTCTCAATGGTCTTTAGCCAATCATCTGCCTCCAGAGGTTCAGCAGCACTTGCAAACTTTGGAGGTTCAGTCCCTAGAAACTCACTCAACCTTGGTTGGCCTGGTGCAGCTTGTGGGGGTGGAGCTTGGTGTAAGTTGGCCACCACTTGAGTTAGGCTCTGGATGAGCTGATTCTGATTTTCAAGCATTTGGTGGATGGGATCAACTCCTTCACGGCGACCACCCCTGTCTTGTCCTCCAGAAAGATGAGGGTTGCTGGCCTCATCATTGTTGTTGGCGGGGTTGGCACCACGACCCTTTCCTCTTCCGGCCATCTATCATGATCAACCAAATGTCAATTTAAAGCATTACGTATTAACTTACAAATTTTACTTGTTTAAACTTTAAAATTTTGAGACCTTGTTGTATTTATATTTTCTGAGGGTTCATGTCTCACACAAAAATAAATGCACTTTTAATTTCATAGGGGTTCACACATCAAAGCAAAGCAACCTGAAGACGAGGTTGTGGACAATTGCCCATGGCTTCCACAACTCACGTCACACACCACACATTAACACACCATTAACTAAGGTATTGACTCGCCTACTCGATAACCTGCTGAACTATGGGGAAGGACTCTACACGACTCGTATCACTGAGCTGGCTCCTCAGGATCTTCCTCATTATTGCGGCTGCCCTCTGACTCCGCTTTGGGTGGGGAGGCTGCTGGTGGAGAAGTGCGGCGACGCCTACTCGCCCGGCGATCTGGGGAGTCAGGAGTCCATGTGTCATTCACGGTGACACACAGTTCATTCCCATCTCCTCTTTCTCTCGCCCTCAAGCTGGCTTGAAGCAACGCCTCAGTCTCCTTCAGGGTGTCACGTACATCCTGAAGCTCCTGTTGACACTCCTGCAGTCGAGTGCTGAGCATAGCAGCATCCTCCAAGCACAAGTCCATGTGCTCCTGGGAAGTCCCCTGCTGCACTGGCGGGTACTTGTACTCCGTTGTACCACTCTCATGTTGGAGGACATACATGTACTCAGTCCTGTCCAGGTGGCGACGGTTGATGTGACTCTGGCAGGTGATGGCCTCCCAGGTGACATCCTTCTCCGCATCGACCTGTGTCGCTCGACCAGCTGGACAGCGGTGGATCTTAAGCAGCTGATTTTCATGGATAATCCTCATTTCTGAACTCCATTCTTCCCGCTTCTCACGGATGGTCCGGGTGGAGCTGTAGTGTATGATTAGCTTGCCCGTATTGCTGGCGGCTTGGAGCATGCATCGAAGACGGCACAACAAGCCTCCTACTGCCAATCCGTAGGAGAGGTACGTCACCGGACGGTTCTCCTCTCTCAGGGCAAGGGCAACTATGGGAACTCTCCCTCCGGTGGACTTGCGAGCGGTGCGGATCATGCGAACCATCTAAAACATAAAGCATTTAAACTTAAGTTAGATAAGATTTTAAACAAAAATCCTATTTCGAATAAAAGTTTGGTAAGATGAATAAAATGACCCCATTAAATAACACTTTTCAACCCACACCTTTGTAAAAATAGTTTTTAAGAAAATAGGGTCCTTAAATACGTCCATTTCTACCTAGGTCCACGTTCCTACGGGCAACCTTGGCTCTGATACCACTTCTGTCACACTCGGTTTCTCCGAAGAACAACCGAGTGAATATCACATATATGCCAGGATCATTTTCTCACACATGTGATGACAAATAGTGAAGCATCATTTATTACAAGCCAGGTGTCGAATATAAATAAGTCTTACATAGCATATGTCTCGATGAACAATAATAAGTTCATAACATGTAAATAAAATAGCAGCGGAATATTATTCTTGTGGGCTCCGTCACAGGCGTTGCCCGGGGGACTCCATGAACCTAGAATCCTTCTTCGGGTCCGAAGTCTTGGTCATTGAACACCACATCATCCCCTTCACCTGAGCAGCAATTTAAACCAACAAATATGCAAGGTTGAGTACAGTTGGTACTCAGCAAGTGTGGGAAAGTTATGTCATGCATGGCTAGAACAAGGAGAGGTTGAACTCATGGTTTAAGCACTACGCAATTATTGCCTACCACCTTAGCTTATTAAGCACCTACATTACTACATAGGTGAAATGGTCCCTATCTCCCATCCCATCATCGTAATCAAATAACCATAACATCATTTCCAATGTTAAGCTCCCCGCTTAACATCCACAACTTCCAAAGTCATCATCCTCTAATCATGAATAAGTCCAAGCCGCTCTTGACCATGAGCACGACTGTCATGACAGTTTTGACTCTGCAGAGTTTGCACCACTGTACCCACATGTAGTGATTTCATCCCCCGTTGCCGGGTGGACTAAAAGAACCTCCATTATGCCAGTGGCTACGAACCACATTCACACTTTCCAGGTGTGTAGCCAGGAGATCACTACGAAGCCTTTACAAAGGGATTCCCGACGAGCGTGGGCCCACTGAGGTTTCACCCCTAACAGCATACAAGGGGCTCCAACCCCGCTGCAGTGGCCCCCTCTTGAGCCTTGCGGTTCATATGGTAGTCCAGCTGACACCTATTCCCCGCACCATCCAACACACCCATACTACGCCGGGGATACACCTAATTAATTTGCCAAGCTGCCCATCTCAGCATGTGGTTGGCACGGTAAAGCCAGGTTACATGCTCCATGAACCAGTCCTTAGGATCCAGGCAAGTACTAAACACAAACCCGAGTCTCGTGCACCCAGCACCAACCAAATCATCCAACTTGCCTTGATCCCTACCTCTACATAACTCCTAAGATCTCATTCAAGAGTAAGGTAAATAAATTTATGATCTCATATCCCAATTATCCCATTCTAAGCATGGCTAAGCATATAAATAAATGACATAATAAAATAAATCCCAACCCAAGCTACAAGGAAATAAGGTAATGCAATTCTAGGGAAACTTCCTAGAATGGGTTTCATATTTCAATTGACAATGCAAATAATTCTATCTACACATCCTAGTATAGGATCAAAGTGGTCAAGGACACTTGCCTTCTTCCTGCTGCTCTGGGAATGGAAAGTCTTGGTCTTGGAAGGGGAGAACTTGCTCTGGGGCAAGTTCTACTCATGCCAATACACATAGCAAAAGAAAACAACAATCCATAAGACATAGTTCGCACTTTCACTTCATACAAATCACACATACATACCTATAAAAGTCATTCACATTACTAAGTGTTGTGATTATCCTAGATGTGTTGATTTTTGGCCTACATGCACTTTTAAACATATGTATATTATTTCTAACTTTTGTATTCAGATTTCTGTTTGCACACTATATATGAATTTCCAATTGAAACAAATTCTTTAATACACTCTTTAGCTACCAAGTTTGCATGGAAGGTAATTTCTTACTCCAAATGGGTTTTCAGATCTTCTACCAAATCCTTAACTGAAGTCTTTGGATTTGAAGACTTCATTTATCATTTTCTAGTTATGCATTCCCATTTTCCTATATTTTCCAGATTTATTTTCTATGCCTAAAAGTGAGTTTTAATATTAAATAGTAGGGCATATCATCTAAACAGAATAGGTTCTGATCTAAAATATTAAATAATATATTTTGGAACTTCTCCTCTGATGTGAACTAATTTAAATTCATTTTTCCAATTTTCAGAATTTTTTCCTAGCCTAAAATATGTTTCTATAACTAATAAATATGACAATCAACTAGACAGATTCATTTCAGCTAAAAATCTATTTTTAACTCATTCTAAAGTTTTCCAAGTGCTAGGAGAGTTTAAATTTGAATTTACAATGTGTTTGCCTCACCTTTTAAATTTTAAATCCTAATCACATATTCAAATTCCTAAATTTAATATCATATAGGGTTAAAAAGGTAAACTCACCCCACTACAGGGTCTATTATATTATTTCATAAATTTCCAGGGGTCTAACTACACATAACAGAGGGGTTTTCCTAATTTTTATTAAGTCCAGGGGCTAAAACTGTTTTTTAAATGAATTTACATGAATTTCTGAAGTTCTAGGGGCTAGATCAGAAGTTTCCGGGGCTAGCTCGTATTTTCCGAGATCCCTAGGGGGTAGCGCGTAAGAATCCCGGCCTTTATAATGCGGGGCTGATGTGGACCGTCCGATTTAAAGTGGACGGCTCAGATTAGATCATCGAACCGGTACGCGCGGGTTTTAATTCTACCGTGCGATTTGAAATAGACGGCGCATAAGCGGCCACGTCGCTCTGACCGTGCGCGAGCCGCGCTGCCCGGCGGCGCGCGGGGGCGGGAGGCGGCGATCTCGCCGGAAAACTTCGGATCTTCGTCTATTCTTCCTAAAACTGGGATTTCATGGCATAGATCGGTAGAGGGGAGGTCGGGGATCTCACCTCGGGGTTTTTCTTGAGCTCGGAGGCCCTGGAAGGCGGTCGGCGACGAGGTCCGAGATGGAATCGCGGCGATGCTCGTCGGCGCTGTTTCTGGGGTGAAATCTACCGAGTTTTCTGCACTTGCGTGATTCCCCGGAGGCGGTGGAACACGATCGTCACGTTAGATCGGAAAATCTGAGCAGAGATCGAGAGAAAACGGTGATCGAAGCTTTGATTCTCACCGGGAGGAAAAACAGCCGATCGTGAGGGAAAAACGGAATGATGCCGGCGTTTATATAGACGGGGGAGGGCGGCGTGTCGGTTGTGATCGAGTCGGAGTTGTCCGGGACAAGAATTCGGCTGGGAAAGCGGGGTTTTCCGGGTTAGTTGCGATCGGCCGCGCGCGGAGGAGTCCGGATAGTTGGAGCGAGCGGGAGGTCAGGGATGACACGCGGGTCCCGTGTGTCAGTGAGAGAGAGAACGGAGCACGCGGCTGCGGGCTGGCGCGGGGGCGGGTGGGCTGGCTGGTGGGTTTCGGCCCACTGGCCGGGGGTTTTGTTTTTTTCTTTTTCTTTTTGGTTTTCTTTTCTGTTTTGAGTTGAATTTGAATTCCAATTTAAATTTGAATTTCTGCACCACATGCAATACGTCCAAAAAATTTTAAATTCCCCACTTAACAGGTTTTGGGGTGTTACATGGCGGTTGTTTGACATGGATGTACAATCCTTTTCAATGAAATTGTCCACAAGTTTAGATAAGGCTTGACATGGCATCTGGTCAATTTTGACATTTTCTTCCCTCTAGAAACATATGGTATGTGGTGGCAAGATAATTTGCAGTAAATACATGGGAAAAGGGTCTTTTGTTTTTGTCATTTTATTGATATTTGAGAGATCAAGGTTTGTATATTTGCCTTTACACATAATATGCATGTCTCACTACATCAATTTAGTGTCTACATTGAAAGAGTGAGATTCTTAGGGTTGTGATTATCTGCTTGGATGCACCATCTTTTTTTAACACAATTTGTTCACAAGTTTAACCATGTCAGTTTCTTCTTTTTTTATAAAACATATCACGAACATATAAACACGAAAACACACCCATTTTGCATGAGAAAGGAGGCCGGCAGAAGAGCTCCAACATCTACAATGTCGCCATAGGTGTCTTGTTATTTATAGGCACGTCTCCTACCAGTGAAAAAGTAATTAGTTTTGAGTGCAACAACCATCTTGAGATGAAGGCTTGAATTTCAACGGGTGGGTTTCACCATGAAGAATCTAAACAATTATAATGCACCTAGTTTACTATACATGTTCCCAACTATAATATTTCATATTTTTTCTAAACAACCACCTACACTACATTTATGGCTAGCTATGAAGAAAAAGGACGAGCCATAATTATTTGATTCCATAGTCAGGTTTGTGGTTTCACACATAATTCCCAGTAAATACCCGTCATTTTTACATTATCGCTATATTTATCCAATTGAAAAATAAATAGAAGCTTTGGATAAATACATGATATATTATGTTCGAATTAGAAAATCAACATGTTCTAATGTTAAAAGTAGTAAGATATAACCGTAGTGGGAGTACTATGATCGACATACCTTGTATGGCTAGATTTCTCAACCTTTTGCAATGTTGATATAGGAAAATGGTTGGTCTACCCAATAGATGAAGGCCATTGGAGTTTAAGAATTCTGCCATTTATATATTGAGAAGCTTATTCATATTAATAGCAAAGTTGATGATGAGGACATCTCTCCTTTGCATACAATGCAAGGACCGATCATTAGAGCACGTGCACGACAATTGGATCTCCAAGTACATTCTAACCTTGTCAATTGTTTTTCAGAACTTACGCTTGTTTCCATGCACGATTTATTGATTAGGAACAATGGAGAGGACCAGCAAAGGCTGGTAGGAGTCCAAGGAGTCAAGGAGGTGGATATAGGACGTGCACACCAAGGAGGAGCCCAAGTACAACTCGACTTCGACTCCACCTCGGGTTCCAAGAGCTGCCTTCACCAAAACTGACGTCCCGGACACATACTGAGTCGGATTTGGACGTTCTATATATGGTTGGAACCGTGATTTCATAAAGATTCCAATGG
This sequence comes from Neostapfia colusana, assembly GCA_030760725.1. Taxonomy (NCBI): domain Eukaryota; kingdom Viridiplantae; phylum Streptophyta; class Magnoliopsida; order Poales; family Poaceae; genus Neostapfia; species Neostapfia colusana. The sequence goes on along the minus strand of JASWHV010000009.1, from coordinate 30,313,970 downwards.
GACCAGCCCCACCTAAAAATTCCTTCTTAGTTGACAGGAATCAGCGAAACAAGTGGGCGTCCAGAATCTGTCCGGTGCTGCGCCACAGCCTTTTGGGCTGCTGGCCCATGTATCCAGGGGTGTTGCACGCCCCAAACTCCTTTTTATACAGCAGCCGCCACCACATTAGGGTTGGGTTTTGCTTAGTTATAATCTGTCATTGAACAGTGTCGCCGATCATCGGTTGTGAGACCCCAAATTCGTGATCAATTCAGTTTTGATTGCAACTTCTCTGTTCTTGCTTGTGTTCTTGATTGCGCTTCCAGAGATAAGCCTTTGTGACGAGGTCATTCGTGTGACATGGGTGATAACCAACGGAGCAGTGGTGTAGTGATTGAGTGGTTTTGTTCGTTCGGAGCCTTGGATCATCAACGTCGATATCTCCACCCAATCAAGTTTACCCTACATCTCGGAAGATCAGGACTCATCCTCCTATCAATTGGTATCAGATTTCCAAGTTCACCGTGAGGTATACTCGTGTGCCCTTTAGATTTATTTTGTTTCAGTCCTATCATCCACAAAAAGCCACAAAAAAATTTAGTTTCCCTGTCGTACAACCCGCGCTCAACCTTTTGCACAATTTAGTTTCGGACTCCGTAGTTCTGAGTTCGTGTCCTAGGTTGAGTCTGGTTGCTGGTTTAGATTTGTTTAGGTTTAGTTTTGTTTCTTCCATCCGCTGCCATCTACAAAAAACCAATCTATAAAAAAAATTCCATCCACCGATTTGTTTCTGTTGCAGTTTCCACCACCACCAAAACCTGATTCGGGGTATCCTCCTTAAACGGGCATAACTTTTCGCTCGTAACTCCGATTGAGGCGCATTTTTTTTCCCAAAAAGGCTCAAAAAAGTCCACATACGATACACCAGCTACACCGGTCATGGCATTTTCAAAAAAAAATTAAGAAGGCCCTCGTTTCAAACTCCGAAGTTCCAGCACCAGTTTTTCCAATCGCTCCTGAATTTGTGCCGATCTCATCTTTCATCGGTTTGAGCTAATACTTGGTGCTGTTTCTATTCTTGTGCCCCTGGTTGAGAAAAAACTATCAAAAAATAAAGAGAAAAAAGATTTTGATTTCTACTAGTGCTTCAAGACAAAAACAGGAGGCTAAGGGGTTTTCTAGTTGTGCTATTTCTGTGTGGGTGCTGGATACTTGCTGATATTATCCTTGTTGTTCATCATCATTCATTCTTGTCCTTGCTTGTTGCCACAACTGTTCTAATACATTCTTAGGCCAGCAACTAGGTGAAATTCTTTGGACACTTATTCAGCATTGCTATCTGTTACTAACTTGGGTGCCACATACATATACTGCATTTGAGCCTTCCAAGCTCCACCTTCTCTCGAGCATAACAGGTAACCTTTGCAATCACACCCACTCTCTGCTTGCTTCACACCGGTCACTGTTAGCCACCTGCAGTGCTGGTAAGAAAGTTGTAAGAGCCGGTTAAGACGCATCTTACTGATCGATTTTCCACCCACTTCGGATAGCGTAGTAATAGGGTTCTTCACGATCTTTTTGTCTTCGTTTCTGTTTTGTACTAACAATGACAGGAAAGAAGCCTATGGATAAGACCTCTGATTCTACACCTCCGGATGATGATGCATGCGTGTCCCATATGGAACTAAGGGACATGATGCGGGCAATGACCGAAGCTTTCAACAATTACCAGACCACTACAACAGCCACCTTTCAAAGGCTCCATACAAGTGTTGCTGGTCTGACCACACGGTTGGACGAGATGGAGACTTGTCTTCCCCAACAAGCTACACCCTCTATCATCCTTGATGGTGATGCACATGCTCACTACGACACAGAGGATGACTTCAATAACGATGAGGTTGATGCACAGCAGCGCCGTCGCCCTCGACGAAATCGTCAAGGTATGGGAGGTAGACCTCGTCCTGATGCTCCTGAACAAGATAACAATCCTTATGCTAAGATTAAGTTTTCTATTCCAACATTTTATGGATCTTATGATGCTGAGACTTACATGGATTGGGAGATGACGGTAGAACAAAAATTTAGCTCTCATCTTGTTCCTGAGCGACATAGAGTTAGACAAGCCACTAGTGAGTTTAAAGATTTTGCTATAATTTGGTGGAATGAACTTGTCAATACACGTAATGCACCACAGACATGGGCTGCGTTAAAAGAAGAGATGCGCGCTAGGTTTGTTCCTCCTTCATATAGACGTGATCTTCTTAAGAAATTGCAATGCTTTGATCAGGGTGACATGACTGTCCAAGAGTACTACCAAGAGTTGTAGAAAGGTATGCTTCGCTGTGGGGTAGTTGAGGATCAGGAAGACCAAATTGTTAGGTTTTATGGGGGCTTGCGGCGTGAGATCCAGGACATAGTTTACTACAAGGAATATCATTCTATTCAATGTTTATTTCAACTTGCTATGTTAGCAGAAAAAAAAGTGCAGGGTGGCCAACAGCAGTGGCGGAACAACACCTTCACGCCACGACAATTTCCGGTGCCATCCAAAGCAGCGCCCTCCTCGAGCGTACGTGCTTCTACACCACCCTCCACGGGTGTTGTACGCAGCAGCATCGCACCTTCTACATCACAGGGACAAGATAACAGCAAGTCCCAGATACCTCCAGGTGTTGCAGCAAAGGCGGCTGCACCCAACACTTCGACAAGTCGCAGCTCCGACATCAAGTGCCACCGCTGCCTGGGACTTGGCCATATGCAACGAGATTGCCCCAGCAAACGGGCGATCATTGCCACTGCTGATGGTGGGTATGTTAGTGCTTCTGATATTGAAGATGAAAATATTATTGCAACTAACATTTCAGGTTTGGATGATGGTGCTGAGGAGGTTCTCGGTACATCTGTGACAAACAACTATAGGATTTTGATTGTGCAGCGAGCTTTGAGTGCCACGGTTCAAGAGGACGACAACCACCAACGTCACAACCTTTTCAACATGTTTCTCGTCGTCAAGGACTGCCGTGTACATACCATCATTGATGGTGGTAGCTGCAACAATTTGGTGAATGTTGAGGTGGTCAAGAAGCTTCGCTTAACCACACGGGAGCATCCCCACCCTTATCACATTCAATGGTTTAACAACAATGGTAAGGTTAAGGTAACACAAACAGCAAGGATACATTTTTCCATTGGTTCTTATCATGATTTTGCTGATTTTGATGTGGTACCTGTGGATGCTTGTTCTCTTTTGTTGGGACGTCCTTGGGAGTTTGATACTGATGCTATTCACCATGGTCGATCTAATAAGTACACTCTCATGCATAAGGGCAAGAAAATTGTGTTGCTTCCTATGAGTCCCACTGAAATTGTACAATTTGAGCAGGAGAAAAAGAATAATGCTAAGCAAAAGGGTGTTTTCAATTCTGAAATTCAGCAACCTATTAAGTTGAAAAATCCAATTTTGCTTGCAACTCAATCTGATCTTGATGATTTCTATGCCTCTAATGGAACTTGCTATGCTTTAGTGTGCAAACATGCTTTATATTCCATTGAGGATACATCCATTGTCTTGCCATCTGCTGTTGCTAACCTTTTGCAGGAATATATGGATGTTTTTCCATCAGAGATACCCCCTGGATTACCACCTGTGTGAGGAATTGAGCACAAGATTGATTTGGTTCTAGGGGCAAGCTTGCCAAACCGTGCTGCCTACAGGACCAACCCAACGAGACTAAGGAAATTCAGCGACAAGTCCAAGATCTTCTGGACCGCGGGTACATTCGTGAGATCCTTAGTCCTTGTTCTGTTCCTGTTCTTTTGGTTCCAAAAAAAGATGGCACTTGGCGCATGTGTGTTGATTGTAGAGCCATCGATAACATTACCATTCGTTATCACTATCCTATTCCTAGATTGGATGACATGCTTGATGAGTTGAGTGGTTCTGTTATTTTCTCCAAGATTGATTTGCGTAGTGGGTATCGTCAGATTCGTATGGCTTTAGGTGATGAATGGAAAATTGCTTTTAAAACTAAATTCGGACTTTATGAATGGTTAGTCATGCCATTTGGTTTAACTAATGCTCCCAGCACTTTCATGAGATTAATGAATGAGGTTTTACGTGCTTTCATTGGTAAATTTGTGGTGGTTTACTTTGATGATATCCTTATTTACAGCAAGTCATATGATGAGCATCTTGAACATTTGCGTGCTGTTTTTAATGTCTTGCGCGATGCACGTTTATATGGTAACCTTGAGAAGTGCACCTTTTGCACCGATCGTGTGTCTTTTCTTGGGTATGTTGTTACTTCGCAGGGCATTGAGGTGGACGAGGCAAAGATTGTTGCCATCACGAGCTGGCCACTCCCGACTACGGTCACACAGGTTCGCAGTTTTCTTGGTCTCGCAGGTTTCTACCGGCGTTTCGTGCGGGATTTCATCACCATTGCGGCACCTCTCCACGAGTTGACAAAGCATGGAGTGCCGTTTCGATGGGGACCAGCACAACAACAAGCTTTTGATGTTCTCAAGTCGAAGCTCACACAAGCACCATTGCTGCAACTTCCTGATTTTGAGAAGACCTTCGAGCTTGAATGTGACGCGAGCGGCATAGGCATTGGAGGAGTGCTAATTCAAGGAGGTAAACTTGTTGCCTTCTTTAGTGAAAAATTGCATGGGCCTTCGCTGAATTATTCTACATATGACAAAGAACTTTATGCTTTAGTGCGTGTCTTGCAAACTTGGCAACATTACCTATGGTCTAAAGAATTTGTCATACATTCAGATCATGAGCCTTTGAAGTATCTTAAAGGACAAGCTAATCTGAACAAACGTCATGCTAAATGGATTGAGTTCATAGAATCATTTCCTTACATCATTAAACATAAGAAAGGGAAAGACAATGTGGTTGCCGATGCTTTATCTAGACGTTATACCATGCTGTCCCAACTTTCTCATATAATCTTTGGTTTGGAAACCATAAAGAGGTTATATGCTACTGATTTGGACTTCAAAGATGCCTTAGAAAATTGTAGAGAGGGAAGAACGTGGCAAAAATTCCTGCTGCGTGAAGGCCTTCTCTACTGTGCTAACAAGCTGTGTGTTCCAGCTAGCTCCATTCGTCTTTTGTTGTTGCAGGAAGCACATGGAGGTGGTTTGATGGGACATTTTGGTGTTATAAAGACAGAGGATGTGCTGGCCGCTCACTTCTTTTGGCAAAGAATGAGACGTGATGTGGAGCGCTACGTTTCACGTTGCACGACAGGCAACAAAGCTAAGTCTCGACTTAACCCACATGGTCTTTATACGCACTATTGTTTCTGGTAGGGATGCTAAGTTTTTGAATCACTGTTGGAGAACTTTATGGTATAAAATGGGAACAAAGTTGCTGTTTTCTACTACTTGTCATGCAAAACTGATGGGCAAACGGAGGTAGTTAATCGTATCTTATCTACTATGTTGCGGGCTGCTTTGAAAGACAATTTTGAGGTTATGGGAGGAGTGTTTGCCACATATTGAGTTTGCTTATAACAGGTCTATTCACTCCACAACTAAGTTAAGTCCGTTTATGGTAGTCTATGGTTTCAATCCTCGTGCTCCAATTGATTTGCTACCTTTGTCACATACAGAAATTGTGAACTTAGATGCTACACAACGTTCTGAATTTATTCTTATGTTGCATGAAACTACTAAGTTACAAATTGAAAAAATGAATGAAAAGTATCGCGTTGTTGCTAGTAAAGGTAGGAAGGAGGTAAAATTGGAACCCGGTGATTTGGTGTGGGTGGATTTGAGAAAAGATAGGTTCTCGGATTTGAGAAAGTCCAAACACATGCCACGTGCTGCTGGACCTTTTAAGGTTCTTGAGAAGATAAATGACAATGCATATAAATTTGAGTTGCCTCCCGAGTTTGGGGTTAGTCCCACATTTAACATTTCAGATTTGAAGCCATACTTGGGTGAGGAAGATGAGCTTGTGTTGAGGACGACTCCAATTCAAGAGGGGGAGGATGATGAGGACATCTCTCCTTTGCATACAATGCAAGGACCGATCACTAGAGTATGTGCACGACAATTGGATCTCCAGGTACGTTCTAACCTTGTCAATTGTTTTTCAGAGGACACTCGACTTCGACTCCACCTCGGGTTCCAGGAGCTGCCTTCACCAAAACTGACGTCCCGGACACATACTGAGTCGGATTTGGACATTCTATATATGGTTGGAACCGTGATTTCATAAAGCTTCCAATGGAACCAGCCCCACCTCAAAATTTCTTCTAAGTTGACAGGAATCAGTGAAACAAGTGGACATCCAGAATCTGTCCGGTGCTGTGCCACTGCCTTTTGGGCTGCTGGCCCGTGTATCGTGTGGAAGCCCATTACGGTTGCATCCAGGGGTCTTGCACGCCACTAAACTCCTTTTTATACAGCAGCCGCCACCACATTAGGGTTGGGTTTTTCTTAGTTACAATCTGTCATTGAACAGTGTCACCGATCATCAGTTGTGAGACCCCAAATTCGTAATAAATTCAGTTTTGATTGCAACTTCCCTGTTCTTGCTTGTGTTCTTGATTGCCCTTGCAGGGATAAGCCTTCGTGGCGAGGTCATTCGTGTGACATGGGTGATAACCAACGGAGCAGTGGTGTAGTGATTGCGGGGTTTCGTTCGTTCGGAGCCTTGGATCATCAATGTCGAGATCTCCACCGAATCAAGTTTACCCTACCTCTCGGAAGATTGGGACTCATCCTCCTATCAATTTAGATCTATTTTTCACCAAAGGGTCAAGAAATGTCATCATTATGATCATGGAATTATATATTTTTTAATGAAGTAAGAAAATGAATCAAGAAGCATTAGGTCATGTCGTTCGCTCATTTCCAGGGGATCGCGCGGGTACGAAATCTGGCCGAATTTTCGCCAGTGCACACACCCACCCCTGTGGTATGACCCCCATCAAAGTACTAGCAAAAAAGTGGCCACCCTATCCCATCCCTCCTCATGCATCGAATCAAAACACACCCTTATTTACATGGCATAGAAATGGTGCAACTGATATAAATATGGTGATAATAAGTAACATTATTTGATACTTTTTCTCATTTCTCCAATGAGTCACACTTATTTTTTCAGAACAAATCTTAGATCATCTAGAAACATACGCCGCTAGAAGAGAACCGATGCCCGTAGGATGCAAGATTTGCCATAGACAGTGTATTGAAAAAGTTTGGGATTAGTTGTTGCTGTTGAACTTGCTGCAAGATCTGTTGTTGTCGCACCTGTTGCAACAATTGTTGTTGTTGAACCTGCTGAAGTGTCTGGAATTGTTGCACCTGTTGTAGTGCTTGGTTTTGTTGGACCTGTTGTAGTATCTGATTTTGTTGTAGTGTTTGTTGCTGATTGAGTTGTTGTAATGTTTGTTGTTGCTGCAACTGTTGAAGGACTTGTTGTTGTTGCACCTGTTGATGCAGAAGATATGTGGTGGCAAGATAATTTACACTAAAAATACAGGAATTAGGTATTTCTTTTTTGGTATTTTCTTGACACCAAAGATATTAAGGTATATAAATTTGCCTTTACACATATTATGCAAGTTTGGGCCACGTCGAATAGGCTTGTAAGATGGCGGATGTTTGACGTGGATGTACCATCCTTTTCAATGAATTTGTCCACAAGTTTAGATAAGGCTTGACATGGTATCTTATCAACTTTGACATTTTCTTCCCGCTAGCAACATATGGTATGTGGTGGCAAGATAATTTGCACTAAATACATGGCAAAAGGGTCTTTTGTTTTTGTCATTTTATTGATATTTCAGAGATGAAGGTTTGTGTACTTGCCTTTACACATAATATGCATGTCTCACTACGTCAATTTAGTGTGTACATTGAAAGAGTGAGATTCTTAGGGTTGTGATTATCTGCATGGATGCACCATCTTTTTGTTAACTCAATTTGTTCGCAAGTTTAACCATGTCAGTTTCTTATTTTTTATAAAACATATCACGAACATATAAACACGAAAACCCACCCATTTTGCAAGAGAAAGGAGGCCGGCAGAAGAGCTCCAACATCTACAATGTCGCCATAGGTGTCTTGTTATTTATAGGCACGTCTTCTACCAGTGAAAAAGTAATTAGTTTTGAATGCAACAACCATCTTGAGATGAAGGCTTGAATTTCAACGGGTGGGTTTCACCATGAAGAATCTAAACAATTATAATGCACCTAGTTTACTATACATGTTCCCAACTATAATATTTCATATTTTTTCGAAACAACCACCTACACTACACATATGGCTAGCTATGAAGAAACAGGACGAACCATAATTATTTGATTCCATAGTCAGGTTTGTGGTTTCACACATAATTCCCAGTAAATACCTATCATTTTGACATTATCGCTATATTTATCCAATTGGAAAATAAACAGAAACTTTGGATAAACACATGATATATTAAGTTCGAAGTAGAAAATCAACATGTTCTAACGTTAAAAGTAGTAAGATATAACTGTAGTGGGAGTACTATGATCGACATACCTTGTATGGCTTGATTTCTCAACCTTTTGCAATGTTGATATAGGAAAATGGTTGGTCTACCCAATAGATGAAGGCCATTGGAGTTTAAGAATTCTACCACTTATATATTGAGAAGCTTATTCATATTAATAGCAAAGTTTAGATCTATTTTTCACCAAAAGGTCAAGAAATCTCGTCATTATAATCATGGAATTATATATTTTTTAATGAAGTAAGAAAATGAATCAAGAAGCATTTGGTCATGTCGTTTGCTCATTTCCAGGGGATCGCGCGGGTACGAAATCTGAACGAATTTTCGCCAGTGCCCACACCCACCCCTGTTGTATGACCCCCATCCAAGTACTAGCAAAAAAGTGGCCACCCTATCCCATACCTCCTCATGCATCGAATCAAAATGCACCCTTACTTACATGGCACAGAAATGGTGCAACTGATATAAATATGGTGGTAATAAGTAACATTATTTGATACATTTTATCATTTCTCCAATGAGTCACACTTATTATTTCAGAACAAATCTTATATCATCTAGAAACATACACTACAAGAAAACGATTTATTTTCGTAGGCCCGAAGCACACGAAAAAAAGCTGAAAGCCCACGAAAATATATATTTTCGTGGGTTTTGCCGTCATTTTCGTGGGCCAGAGGCTCACAAAAATAAGTTGTCGAAAATAATAATACTTTTGTGGGCTGCCGAAGAAAATACGATTGTTGTCATGGGCCGGAACAGGCACACGAAAATACAACTATTGTCATCGGCCCGAAGAAGGCCCACGACAATAGCTCGACATTAGTTTCGTGGGCCATTTCAAAGCACACGAAAATAATAAAACGAGTAATTTCGTGGGTCACTTCTCGGCCCACGAAAATAATGTTGCAGTAATTTCGTGGGCCATGTCAAAGCCCACAAAACTAATGAAACGAGTAATTTCGTGGGTCGCTTCTCGGCCCATGAAAACAATGTTGCAGTAATTTCATGGGCCCATTGTATGGCCCATGAAAATAAAATGGCAATATTTTCATGGGTGCCTCTTCGGCCCACGAAAATAAAATGGCATTATTTTCATGGGCTACTTTTCAGCCCACGAAAATAATGTGGCACAAAAATTGCACATAAAAATAAATCACAAAAACTGAATTACAAGTCATTCATGAGTTCGGATACACATCATTCACAAGTACAAATATTACATGATCAATACAACATTTTTTCTAAATTAAGCTTTCAAAAGAGCTAACAAATCACCTCCATCTTCCTGATCATCGTTATACCTGTATCAAGACAAAGTAGGATGTATATAATAAACAGAGAAGTAGTCATTACCATGTTTTTTGCTTATAGCATTATCATGCTTAATGTTTCATGTATTTGTACTTTAAATGTTATATTATAGGATTTTGTATGACAATAACTAATCTAGCCGTTATCAATTCATTTGAATGTGTTGCACTTCATTTTCTTGTAAGAAAAATTGGAGTTCATTTGTTCACTTAACCTTTTGTCTTACTGAAATAATGAGTGTGCATTCCATTACATCTAGAAAAGGACTAACCTAAGGCATGATTTAAAATAATAATAGTAATCATCTGGTGAACAACTTACCTAGTTGCTAGAGCCAGGAGCAAAGAATTGATCGACACAGTCGTCTTCACCACGTGCTTCTGAAGACGGAGTGTGCAAATTGAAAACAGGTGGGCTCTGCATGTTTTGTACCCTTGACGATGATCCCTTACAATAAAAAATGATACATGTTAAAGTAAATCGACAATTTAAAAAAAATAAAGGAGGCTCTAACGAGTATATATATACATGTGTTCCAGCGGCAATAGGCGGTGTAGACATCGATTGCAAGGAATACGTCGGCAACTTTGGAGGCAGCGGTAAGGATGGCATTGCTCCAGCCAGTCCAAGTTGAGAAAAATATTACTAAATTATTTCGAAATTGTTTAGCATAATTCTTCTCTTAATTGTCTATATAAATAGTTGAACTCTAAGTAATTACCTGCATTTGTTGTTGCCATGTTGCGATATTTGAGAAGTAGTCATTTTGTGCTTTTATGCACTCTTCCTGTCATCTCATATGGTCCTCCATTTATTTGAACCGAGGATCATCTACCTGACGCGAACGGCGAGAAGAACTCTGTCAACTGTGTGTTCATCTTGACTCCAAGAGAACCACATCAGAGTTCATTATACCGTTGAAGATTGAATACCTACAATTATAATTATAAGGTTGACACTTGAAAACTAATTTATGAGAATTAAAGAATAAAAAAGATACAAGTTCACCTCCCGTGATGCTTTCCTCCACTGGATTGGTATAAAGCAACGACGTCGACTTCTTCCTTTCTCCAATCATAGTCATCTCCATGACGTCGGACTACCTCTTTACCATATTTCTCCTACACAAAAAAAAAATAACTGTAAACCTGCTACAAAATAGTTTTATTGTTAATTATGAACTTCAGTAATATAACACACCAAGTTCTCAGTGGCTGCTGGAGTGCATAATTGAGTGTCTTCGTTGCCCCTGTGTCCATTTATATAAGTATCGATGAAAGAGGATTACTCGACACTTTCACCAGCCTTCACAAACATATTGAAAACATGAATTCGCTACAACATACATAATATGAATGAATTCTAAATTTTATAAACTAACCATTCGTTTCGAAAGGTGAATATGACCATCTCCACCATAACGATGAAGAACTTGTCCACCGGCCTCACGATTGATTCTTTTTGAGTTAGATTTCTCTTGATACTCCCTCGATGCCCAATAGAAACATAAAGCATAATAAGTGTCAGAACATTTAACCATACAAGGAATCATTACCTGACGATATTGATCCTCCTCTAAATAAATTTTGGAATCTTCCAGACGCTTGTTCTCTAAATAATATGAATCACCAATTTAATACTTAATTATATTATTACTAACCAGTCACCGACAGGAGTAATCCTTATTCTCTATTGTGGAGGCACAGCTAGCAAGAGGGTGTTTGAAGACCGATATCTGAATGGTGGTGTCAAGTCTCCTATATCTCTGTCTTCTCCCTCGTCACCTCCCTCATCATCATCCTCAACTTCCTCATCAATATAATCTCTTACCCCAGATTGTTGCTCTTCCTGACGTTCTTCGTGATCCTCCGCCTCCTCAATCTCCTGCTCCACCTGCAATTAGGGAAATTAGGTTTTACATGATGATATATTTGTTAATATAATAAAGATATCGAGACACAAACCTGTTCGTGGGCTTCTTCCATGCATCTTCTTAATACTTCTCCTCTGCTATTATTCGAAGCGATACCTTGGAAAAGAGAGTCCTCACTGCGAGAAGAGCTTGCGGATCGGTTCCCAGACTTGCTTGAATAGCCAAAAAGGCCCTTTGCGATATTCTTCAAACCACGTGGCATCCTATTGAAAATAAAAATTAGTAATAAATAAGTACATAAAACATAAAGTAATAAAAGGAAATAGAACTGTAATATAAAATATTTACATGATCAAAATTCATCATGATACGAAGTTCTTTCAGAAGCATTTCGCCTACCAACTTTCTTCTTCTGTCGAAACCTAACTTTTTTAGTTCTTGGTTGCTTTCTTTTAGGCACTAAAACCTCCGCCTCTTCATTGTCTTCAACATTGCCTACTAATGTATCAAGGCCTATACCATCGTCAATATTGAAACAATGTGGGACATCATCTTCTTGATAAACTTATCCTGTTCATCTCGATAACCAACATCACTAGGGGCATATAACCGTTCTCGTGGATTAACTTTATATACGACCCACCAAGCATTCAATTTTGGACAAGGATATGATAGATAGTAAACCAACTCGATTTGATGAGCAAGAACATAATTATCGCATCCATTAAGTCTTTCTTCATGTTTCACCTCGACTATACCAAATTCATCCTATCGTGTTCCCCTGTTATTGTCAAACCAGTCACAATGAAAGAAAGTGACTCTAAGATCTTTAGAACCACTAAATTTGAACTCCACAATATTTTGAATAATCCCATAGTAGTTAGTTTCTTTTCCCTGCGCATCACATGCTCTAGTCACAACCCCACTATTTGTCGTGGCCGCAAGGGATGTTTTGCTTCAAACTTGGCTGAACGAAATTGGAACCCATTTAGGTCGTAACGACCAAAACTCTTTGCTGTTATTGTACCTTGAGAAAGTTGTCGTAGGTCCTCATTAACGTTTGCATCGACCATGCACTTGAAATTTAACAAAATATTAGTTCTATTAATCATATTAACCTAGCAAGGATACAAGAAACATGTACGAAGAGAATGTTACATGTTTTCGAAACCAATCGATGAAGTTAGGCCCGCCATGAAGACCATCACGACGCATTTTATCTAATTGTTTGCTTGTTGGTTGATGCGTGGACTTCCAATATTGTTTGTCAAACATGCTGCATAATGAAAAGTATGTGTACATTAGAACATCACCTACTAGAATTTGAGATGTTACCTAGCAATACTTAAAAAAAGACTTACACAAAATATTGATCCATCTCCTCAATATTTATGTACATGTATAACAAACATGAATTCCATTCTTCTTCTGAAATCACATGTCTACTGCTGCCACAAACTTTTTTTCCCTTCCATCCAAAAATACTTAGATTACTGGAAGGAGTGTCTTCATTTATGTGGTACCGTATTGTGGGAGCATACACATTGTGATCCTCTGAAAAAATGTATTTGAGAAGTATGTTACCTCTTTCATAGAAAATGCTTCTGCAATACACCCTTCTACTCTTGCTTTATTCAAAACCATTGCTTTAAGTTTTTTAGTGTCCTTTCAATGTGGTACATCCTTCGATGTTGCATGGGGCCACAAACCTTAGCTTTGTAAGGCAAATGCACAAGTAGATGTTGCATTACATTCATAAATCCTGGCGGAAATATCTTCTCCATTTTTCATATGAGTGAAGGTATTTCTTTCTCTAATTTTTCCATCATTTGAACTGTAATTTCTTTAGCACATAATTGTCTATAAAAAAACTTAGTTCCTCAAGCACACTCCACACATCCTAATGCACATATCCACGAAACATTACAGGAAGAAGTCTTTCCATGACTATATGATAATCATAACTTTTAAGATTACTTAATACCCAATTTTCAAGATTTATTGTGCGTCTCAACCCGGCACAGTAACCATCTGGAAACTTCAGTTGTTGCAACCAGTTCAACACCTCTTTCTTTTCTTTAACTTTAAGACAAAACGGACCATGTGGCATTCTCTGCTTACCACTACCATCTTTACTGATTTCTAGGGTCGGACGATTACAAATTTCTGCTAAATCTTTTCGAGCCTTCAGATTATCTTTAGTCTTTTTGAAATTAAAACATGTGCTGATGATGCTTTTGGGTACATTTCGTTCCTGGTGCATCACATCGATGTTGTGCACGAGTAACAACGACTTAGCATAAGGGAGATCCCATAAGCCGCATATATGGCTCTAGGATTGCTCCTGACCAAAACCAACAAAGCCATCATCTGTAGGGACAAGTTTATTGAGCCACTCAACAATCTCACCACTAGAAAAATGTTTCGGCGGATCTTTTGTTACAATAGAATCCTTCCGGAATGTATTAGCTTGCCTCCTAAATGGGTAATTTGCTGGAAGAAAACGTCGGTGACAATCAAAAAAACATACTTGCCCCCATGAGTAAGTCTAAAACAATCAGAGTCTGACCCACAGATTGGGCAACAGAGTCTGCCGTGTGTGCTCCATCCTGAGAAAACCCCATATGCAGGAAAATCATGAACCGACCACAAGTATGCAGCTCTTAAGTTGAAGTTCAGTTTTTTGTAGCTATCATACGCTTGTACTCCAGTCCATAATTCTTTCAATTCCTCAATCAATGGTTGGAGAAACACCCCTAAACACTTCCCTGGATGTTTACGACCGGGAATTATTAGAGACAAGAACATGTACTCATATTTCATACACATAGCAGGTGGAAGGTTGTATGGAATAGAAAATACTGGCCAGCATGAGTATGAGGCTGCAGAAGTGTTGGACGGTGTGAAACCATCTATGGCCAGACCAATACGAATATTTCTAGCATCTTTTGCAAAATCTTCATCAAAAGAGTCTAGTGCCTTCTAAGCTTGAGCATCAGATGGATGTGTCATTGCTCCCTCTGTTTCACGCAAACCATCCTTATGCCACCGCATGTGTTTTGCAGTTGATTTAGATAGAAACAACTGTTTCAGCCTAGGTGCAAGAGGCATGTAACGAAGTTGTTTCGCTGCCACTTTTGTCTTTACTAATTCACCGTCCTAATTTGTACCCTCAATGTATCGTGATTGTTTACAAACCGAGCAATGTGTCGCATTTATATTGTCCTTCTAGAAAAGTATACAATTATTAGGACAACAATCAATTTTCTCATATTTCATACCAAGCCCTGTCAACAATTTCTTAGACTGCTACATGCCTCTCGGAAACTTATGATTTGTCGGAGGAATGTCCAATATTAAGTCGCTGAGGTCATCATAGAACTTGTTTGACAAATTATACTTTGATTTGATAGACATGAGCCGAGTCACTGTCGCAAGTACAGAAACCTTAGTGTGCTCATGGAACTCATCATGCGATGCTGAGAGAATTCTATAAAACTCTTGAACTTTAGGTCCAGGAATTTCTACACCTTCATCACTACCACATTCACGATCTGGTGCTTCAATCATGTCACCCATTCTGTCCTCGTTTTCCTCTTCTCTCTCATCAACAGCAACATTGCTATGGTACAACTCACCATGCTCATACCATGTTTCATAACCAGGCATAAAACCAAATCTACAAAGATCTCGTTCCATCTCCATCTTTTCCTTACATAAAAAGTTACGGCACTTGTTGCACGGACATTTGACAAAATGGTTGGTCGATAAAGAGAAAGTTCGACTGATAAATGCCTTAGTATTGATGGCCCATTCAACTGAAGGCGCAGCATTCTTCCGCCAACCATCATGCATCCATCGTCTATCATCACCCATGTTCTAGACTATATAATATAAGAACATATAACTCATAAATATATATGTTGCAACTAAGAATATAAAGATCGAGAAATTACGTTCACTTTACATCTATTTGAAGGGATAGGTCCTAAACCCACCCAAGAGTGACCGAGCGGAGCATGCTTATAACGAGACGTGGGGTCCGGATCCAGACGAAATTTTGGCAGCATAACCCCGTTGTTCTCCAACTGCACGCCCGATAATGGTGCAACGGAGAACATTAGGGTTACACCGTCGAAATTTTGTCCCAATCCAGACCCCACGTCTCTCCATAAGCATGCCCCCTCGGTCACTACCAGGCTGTCCAAAAATGGACAATTCTGAATCTACACGCCTCACATGCGTAACGCATGTGAGACGAACTGGTCCGAAACGGGTGACGCATATTGTATTGGTTATGTGAATCTTATTTTTTTGAAACGATTTACGAGAGAGAGGTAAGAAAGAGAGACATGAGGAAAGAACGAGGGAGAGACAGGCCGTCCTAAGTTATACTCCATCGGGTTCCACCAGTGATGACGTACGAGCGAAGGTTCTCTGCTATGGCTTCTAGAACAAAACTATGAAGAAAATGGTCCCCAGAGTTCTCGACGGTGCTATACTTTGTTAAATTGCAACAATGGAGAAATTTGACTTTTAGACAGCCAAACTGTCGGGCCATAAATGGCCTGTGCCGGGCTGAGCCGGCCCGAAGCCCGTTTATTTACATATTGCTATAATAAACTTTCTCTAAAACACACATTAACCATGCAACACTTTACATGCTTCTAAAAGCTCTATCTATTATTTATAAAATCTAACCAAAAAAAATCATACCTAGTCGAGGCAGGGCGTCGACCGAGGCGGAGGCGGCAGCAGCACGGCGGTGCAGCCGGTGCAGCGGTTAGGGCTGTAGCGACGGTCAAAGCTGCAGCGGCGGACAGAAGCAATCAGAGCCGAGGCGTCGTTAGGATTACAAGAAGGATGAAAAGAGTTGTACAAAAAAGTAAAGGTACTTTCACATAAAAGATAGGCAGTACATTATGCGTGCATGGGTCGCGATTAGTAAAGGGATAGCTAGCTAATGAATTAATCAATGTGAGGTCGATCGGTCGATCACCCAGAGGCGACGTGCGCATCCTTGCATATATATGCATGCAATGCAGGTGGGGTGGTGGCGCATATTCGATCTTTCCCACATGGCCGGCGATAGTATCTTCCACAGATTTCTCTTTCCCTAATCTGTTTTGCTCTCGTACTTGCTTGTCGATACTTTGCATGCATGGTAGTGGGGCTTTGTGTCTTCGTCTATGGCACTTGGATATGCATGCCTCACGTAGAAGTGGTTAGAGCTAAAGCTGTCTCGTCTTGCACCTCGTTACTCTCCACATAAATCATGTCCAAATCCAGCTTAAGATCGTGTCTAAGACTAGTCGAGTCTTTTGACGACACTAATTACTTATATGGATCCAAGTTCACCTCTGTACGTACGTCTCATCGTGATTAATCAACTGAGATATTAATTGCAAATCCATGGATCACTTTTTCCATCTACTAGCAGTCAAAGGTAATAGTTTGGGGCTGCGGAATTCTTACACATATTAAGGTTTAGAGCCATACAATAAAATATATGCAAAAGGTGTAGGAATTTTAGATAAAAGTTGAGCAATTTTATTCATCAGAGGACATACCAGCGCTGTGGAGAAGCGGCGCGGCGGGTCGACTGCCGGAGAGGCGCTGCAATGGCGCGGTAGGCGACGGCGGCGGTAGACGACGACGGGGTCGGCCGGGGAGGCGCTGCAATGGCGTGGTATGCGATGGCGGCTGGTAGGCGATGGAAGGGGTGGGCTGGGGAGGCGCACGGCCGGCAGGCGATGTCGCGGCTCGGCCGGGGAGGCGCGCAATGGCGGGCGACGGGCGATGGCGAGGAGCGCGGGTGACCAGCGACGGCGGCGCGGCCTCGATGTTGGTCGGCCGGGGAGGCGCGCGGGAGACCGGCGACGGTGGCACGGCCGCGACATTGGTCGGCCAGGGAAGCGCAATGGTGCGCGCGCTGGGGGTCGGCCGGGGAGATGCGCGGCCGCCAGGCAACGCCGGCGGTCAAACGGGGAGGCGCGCGGGCGACGGCGGCGCGACCAGCGGCAGCTCGACTGGAGATGGAAACGAATGCGAGCTAGGAGGTGTCAGGCACCCGAGCTATATCCCGATTATTTTCGTGAGCTAGGGTTTAGGTCCACGAAAATCAACGCGCTGTCGTCAGCCACGCCGCAAACGGACAAAAATCCGCATGGAAATCGAGATCAGACAGTGGTATTGTCGTGAGCCTGTTTGCAAGCCGACGAAAATCTTTCCAGAAACCGAGGAGGGACCGTTGTTGCATGTATTGTCGTGAGCCACTGGCAAACCCACGAAAATGTGCACGTAAATCGAGTTCTGACAATGTTATTTTCGTGAGCACCTTTGCAAAACCTACGAAACTACTGTCGAAACCGAGGCGGGACAATTTTTCGTGAGCCAGACGCAAACCCACAAAATTAACGTGCAGATTTTCGTGAGCTGTGTTCGGACACTGACGATATTCAATGTACTTTCATGAGCGGCAAAGAAACCCACGAAATTAGGCTCTGATTTTCATGCGCATGCCGTAACCCATGAAAATAGTGGTCACAATTTCATGTGCCGGGAACAAAACCCACGAAGATAGTATCTATTGTCATGAGCTACACCGAAACCGATGAAAATACCTCATATTTTCGTGTGCCAGTACCGAAACCTACGACAATAACAGATATATTCGTGTGCCACAGGTCGGCTCACGAAACTTCTCGTATTTTCATGAGGGCCGACGAAAATTTTTTTGGCCGACGAAAATAGTTCAGTTTCCTGTAGTGATACGCCGCTAGAAGAGAACCGATGCCTGTAGGAGGCAAGATTTGCCATAGACAGTGTATTGAAAAAGTTTGGGATTAGTTGTTTCTGTTGAACTTGCTGCAAGATCTGTTGTTGTTGCACCTGTTGCAACAATTGTTGTTGTTGAACCTGCTGAAGTGTCTGGAATTGTTGCACCTGTTGTAGTGCTTGGTTTTGTTGCACCTGTTGTAGTATCTGATTTTGTTGTGCCTGCTGCAACATTGGTTGTTGCTGTATCTGTTGCTGTATCTGTAGTTGTTGCACCTGTTGAAGTGTTTGTTGCTGATTGAGTTGTTGTAAGGTTTGTTGTTTCTGCAACTGTTTAAGGACTTGTTGTTGTTGCACCTGTTGTTGCAGAAGTAGTTAATGTTGTTGTTATGGGTAAGCTTGTTGAAAGATCATGGCGGAAGATGGTGAGATATATTGTGCCCATGGGTTAATCAAAGCTACGGATGATGGGATATATTGTGTAGAAGTTACTGCCATGGCAGCACTCATTGAAAAGGCAAGGAGAGCAAAAATAGCAAGTATCTTGGCTGCCATTGTAGCTGAGAATACGCTTATGTGTTTTGCCTTCTAATACTAGGAGATGATCGGATGATGGACTATGAATCACTCGGGTCCTATTTATGTAACATAACTGTGACACCCTCATTTTCGGGTTCTGCATGTATTCAGGTTTCATGTAGAAAAACACTTTTAAAATAAGTTGAAAACAAGAAAGAGTAAAAAAGTTAGCCAAATGGAGCCAATTCCAGTTTACAGAAAGCGCCAAAGACAACTCCCGCGGCTCGCTGGCCACGTGGCGTGTTCAGAGCTCATCTCCAAAGATGGGGAGAGGTCCGCCGCTAAACTGGCTACGTGGAAGGCTCGGGGCTCATCCCCGCAAAAAGGAGAAGAGGTCCGACCCCGTGGGACACGTGTTGCCCCCGGAGCTAGCCTCTGCAGAGGAGCGAGGCCAGTCCCCAAGGACATGTGCCGACTGTGGAGCTAGTCACCGCGGAAAGGAGAGGACCATCCGCGCGGGACACGTGTCGCTTTCGGAGCTCACCTCCGGGAGGTCCGTCACTATTGGACACGTGTCAACCTCGGAGCCTGTCTCTAAGGAGGAAGTCTGGAGCTGCTAGGACACGTGGTAATATCGGAGCTCACCTCAGAAGAGAAGGGAGGTCCGAAAACTGACACGTGGCGTTCGCGGAGCTCGCCTCTGTTGAGAGGGGAGGTCCCGACCCACCAGACACGTGGCGCACGCGGAGCTCACCTCTGAAGAAGAGGGAGGTCTCGCCCGCCTGACATGCGGTACAACCGGAGCTCGTCTCTGCGGAAAAAGGGGGCCGGGTTCCAGCAGGACACATGGAGCTTCCGGACCTCATCACCGCGGAGGTAACGAGTTCTGGAGCGGTTTTTGCTTCTGTACGTGTGGGAATACCGGTACGGGAAGAAACCGACACGAATTCCACAATGTTACCGCACCAAATCAACTAAAGATAAGTTGTTAAGATTCAACAACAATTTGAATAGGACTCTTATTCGAAATACAATCAGATTAGGACTCTTCTCTTCCTGATTATAAATAGAACCCAGAACCTTTGGCTGAAACCACGAACTTCTTTTCCACCTCCGGAGCCGACAACTTAGAGCCCTAGCCCCAGCTCGCCGAGTAAACCCTTCGCTTGAGTTCGGTCGAGGGAGATTGCCGGGAGAGAGCCCCAACGATCTGTCTTGATAGGAGAAGGACCCCGAGACTAAGAAAAATGTAAGGTAAGTCTCCAATACCACCTTACAACATCATCGCATTTTCTTTGCATCTGTTCTTTGATTCCTTTCGAACAGAAGTTTTTTTTTGTGAACAGATCACGTGTTGATCGGTTTGATCTAGAGTCAAGATCATCACCACGTCCACATTTGATACGAACACCTCTGTTCAACATAAAACCCATGCAAACCATGCAAGAACACGTACAAACTGATCTAATAGAAACTGATCATAGGATAGCATGCATATGCAGCATTGCATCTAGTTAAAGTTTGTGCATGATATTGATTGTTGTGGATCTTGTATGTGCGTGATCATGTATAGAAGGACTAACTCAGTGAGCTACCTACGACGGGCTACAACAACAAGATTTTGAGCAAACGAAACAGCCAGAACAAGGCAAGTGCCCCTTGACCATATCGATCCTATGTTTTTGGGAAAACTATTTTGTTTACGTGAAAAGGTGTGTGTGCTGAATCAAACATGATGGGGGACCCTTTTATAGGAGTTTACTAGAATTGGTTAAACCATCCTTTTCGCCAGGGAAGTTTATGAGTTGGATATGGTTTTTGCCTTTATGCTTCGCTAAGTCCATAGGATTGGGAGGCAAAATAGATGTGTCCAGCTAACTGCACTCGTAATGATAATAAAAAACTGATGTTGTTAATGAACATGGATCGGAGGGAGATCTAGGCAAGCCTGGGTTTGTGAATGAGGTAGCCTGAGATGGTGGTTACTTGCCATAGATCTAAGGACCGGTTCATGCGAGCACATGCCAGGATAACAGTGCCACCACAAGGCCAAGTATGGGTGCAGCTTAGCTGACTAATCAGTTAAATTACTAGATTGTTATGGACCGTGGAAGGCGCGGGGAATGGGTGTCGAGTCAGGACTGTCCTGGGAACTGCATGGCACAAGAGGGGGCCCGTGGGTGGGAGAATTGGAGATTCTTGCCTGCCGGTGAAACCTTAGTGAGTCCATACATCTAATAGCCCCTTTGTAAGGTCTATTTTGTGATCTCTTGGACATACACCGACGGTTGTGTATTGGTATAATGGAGGTTCTGCAGTCGCCGACGGGCGAGGAAATCACAAACTTGTGAGTAAAGTGGTACAAACTCTGCAGAGTTTAAAACTATCATGATAGCCGAGCTTATGGTCACGAGCGTCTGGACAACTTCCATGATTAGTTGGGATGGTTACTGTTTATGGTTTTGGTTATGGTTCGTCTTTCGGGACTGTTGAGTCCGGGTGATCAGATTTGGTTGCATGAATGTTGAGTCATGGCAACGAGATTGGTCTCGGTGTGAAGACGGAATTGTTTATGAGATGAAATGGTAGCGAATACGAGATGATATTCGTGAGATAGTAGCAAATTCGAGAAGGTATTCGTGAGCAAGAATGAAGTTGATTAAGGTCTGGTTGGGACATGGGAAGTGATGAACATAATGGAGGTATAATTGGTATTTTAATACGTGTAGGGATTCTGTTCACTTAAAGCTAAGTTGTTGTTTTATCGTGGTTTTGAGAAATAACTTTGCTTTCTGCAATGAGCCTTTTTTTACCTACCTTGTTGTGGGCTACATATCATATTTTCCGCACTTGCTAAGTACATCATTGTACTCAAACTTGCATTATTACTTCATCATCAGCTACAGGAGAAGATTACTATGAAGACCAAGTGGAGCCTTAGGCGTGTAATCTGTCCTCAACCTTGCCTGTGGGGATGGAGTATAGATGGAGCTGCTGCTGCTGCTGCTTAGATTGCTTCCACATTAGTTAGAAGACTTCCGCTGCTAGAATAAAGACTTCCGCTGTTAGATTAAGACTTCCGCTGTGAGCATGAGTCCAAGACTCATGAGACATTGTAATAAACTATGTTATTTGTGGTTATATGTATATTCTAAAATTCAGTTTGTGGATGATGTGTATATGTGTGATGAACATCTTGGGCACACATATGCATCAGTTCTCGTTTCTTTGGTTTTTCCACAGAATTGAGGGCGTCACAGATTGGTATCAGAGCTATAGGTTGACGGTAGGTTACACGCTTAGATAGAATGTCACGAGTTGGTATCTGGCATAGATTTGTATCAACCTGCCACGGGTTAAACAAAGATCACACAACCTAGGTAGGTCACAGATTGATATTAAAACAGCCATGCCTAGTCACAGATTTGGTAGCTGAGCCACGCTGACCATAGGATGCATAGATTGGCATTGGAACTACCTTGATATAGGATAAAAACCTAGGAGAAACAGTAGTTGGATCACAGATTGGCATCACCCTAAGCCATATAGGACCCCAATTGAAAAAAGCCTTGAATAGGAGTTGTGTGAGCCTTTGTGATGATTGTTGTGATTGTGTGTTGAGTGTGAGTTGTGGGACGTCTCAAGCGTTGTCCGTACCCACACATAAGTAGAAAGGAGGTGCGAGATGCCTCGGCACTTGCTCACATCCTCATATGGGCTAATACATATAGTCCAATCCACCTTGATGCATATAGTTAGGGGGATCCATCTAATCTTCTAACCTCTATTCGATTTCGTTCTCTCTCACAGATGGTGAGAGGAAACGCTGGCCGCCAAGGAAGGAACGTCCGTGGCAACCAAGAGGATGGCCACGATGAAGTTCCTGTTAACCCCGGAGCTGGTGAGAACAACCTAGAATGGTTGATGGCCATGCAGAATCAACTTCTGCAAACCATGATCTAAACTTTGGGTTAGTTGCAGGCCAACAACAACAACCCCGTTCCGGCACCACCGCCACCACCGCCGGCTCATAACAGACTGAGAGAGTTCATGAGAACTCGACCACCCACCTTTGCTCAAGCTAACGACCCCATGGAGGCCGACGACTGGTTGAAATCGTTGGAGAAGAAGCTTGTCATTGTGCAGTGCAATGACCGAGAGAAGGTTCTTTTTGCGCCGCACCAACTCATGGAAGCTACCGCTGACTGGTGGGATGCCCTATGCAACGCTCATGTCGACCCAGAGACGATCACTTGGACTGAGTTCAAGGAGAGTTTCCGCTCTCATTACATCCCTGCTGGTGTAATGATGCTCAAGAGACAGGAGTTCGAAGGTCTCCGCCAAGGACAGAGAAGCGTGAATGAGTATCTCAACAAGTTCAAGCAACTGTCCCGGTACGCCCCCGAAGATGTCAACTCGGACCAACGGAAGCAGTACCTTTTCATGAGAGGGTTGGACAATGAGATCCAGGTTCAGCTCCTCAACAATGACTACGCGAGCTTCCAGAAGCTGGTTGACAAGGATATAGTGGTTGAAAGCAAGATCCGTGAGATCGAGCGAGAGGGCAAGAGGAAGATGCCATACCAGCCACAAGGGAGCAAAGTACGATCTCGGTACATGCCCCCATCTGCACCGCAGTATGGATCGACCGCTCCTTCATACCGCCCTAGTCAGCCACCACAGCAACGACCCATTGCACAAGCATCTCGTGTGCCTTTGCCTCCTGTGCCCCGACCCTACATGGGCACTCCTGTTCAAAACCCCCGCCCCAATGTACCTGCTGCCGTGGGCAACAGGGCATGCTTTGCATGTGGGGAAACAGGACAGTTCACGAGCCAGTGCCCGAGGAGAGGTCCTGGACAGAAAGGCAACGTGCCCAAGCAGAACCCGCGACCGAACGGAGGAGACAATCAAGGAAACCTTGGACAGCAGTACTATGCTCGCGGCAACGTGAACCATGTCTCTGCTGATGAAGCACAACAGGCTGAGGACGTCGTAATTGGTATGTTCCTTGGCAATTCCAACCCAGCCACCATTTTATTTGATTCTGGAGCATCACATTCCTTCATATCATCCAAGTATGTTGCCAAGCATAATCTACCCATATCACACTTAAAATGTGATATGTTAGTTAATTCTCTCGATGGAGAGATGCGGACTAATATAGTATGGCCGAAAGTAAGCCTTAAAATAAAGGGGGGGTAGACTTCCTTGCCAACCTCATTGTCTTGGATTCCCAAGGGCTTGATATAATAATTGGGATGGATTGGTTAAAAAAGCACAACGGAGTAATCCAATGTGCTGAGAGGAGCGTGCAGTTGACAAACGAGCACGGTATTCATATCGAGTTTAAGTCAGCCCAACAAACAACCAATAAGGCAAGTTTGAACCACGTCGAAGGAGCAACATTGGACAGCATTCCAGTGGTTTATGAATTCTCGGACATGTTTCCAGAAGAGCTTCCAGGTATGCCACCTGACCAGGACATTGAGTTTGCCATTGATTCGGTACCCGGAACTGCACCCATAGCAAAGAGACCCTATAGGATGCCCACCAATGAACTAGTGGAACTCAAGAAGCAAATTCAGGAGCAGTTGGAGAAGGGTTTTATACGTCCGAGCTCATCACCATGGGGAGCCCCCGTCTCTTCGTAGACAAGAAGGATGGGACCCAAAGGATGTGTGTGGACTATAGATTTCTCAACGAGGTGACAATCAAGAACAAATACCCTATGCCCCATATAGAAGACCTATTCGACCAAATGAAAGGAGCCCGAGTGTTCTCCAAGATTGATCTTCGGTCGGGATACTTCCAGCTTAAAATTAAGCCCTCCGATATACCCAAGACTGCCTTTCGGACACGGTTGGTTCGTATGAATATATGGTCATGTATTTTGGGTTAACAAATGCACCCGCATACTTCATGTACCTTATGAACAAGGTTTTCATGGAGTACATGGATAAGTTCGTCGTGGTTTTCATCGACGACATTATGATGTATTCAAAAAGTGAGGAGGAGCAAGAAGAACATTTAAGATTGACCTTGCAGAAAATGCGAGAATCAATTGTATGCAAAGCTTAACAAGTGTCAATTTTGGCTAAAGGAGATATCGTTCCTAGGCTACTATCTCCGAGGAAGGACTATCGGTTGATCATGGAAAAGTGGGAGATGTTCTGAAGTGGAAGCAACCGCAAAACGTGAAAGACATTCGAAGTTTTCTTGGGATGGCTGGATACTACCGACGCTTCATCAAGGACTTCTCTAAGATAGCAAAACCTATGACGGAGTTGCTAACGAAGGAAAAAGCGTTCCAGTGGACATCACCGTGCCAAGAGAGCTTTGAGGAACTCAAGAAAAGGCTAACCACAGCGCCAGTTTTGGTATTGCCAGACGTAGGCAAGAGCTTCGACATATATTGTGACGCATCAAGACAAGGGCTCGGATGTGTGCTCATGCAAGAAGGACAAGTGGTAGCCTATGCCTCACGACAATTAAAGAAGCACGAGCTTAATTATCCTACACATGACTTGGAGCTAGCAGCAGTAGTGCATGCATTGAATATTTGGAGACATTATATCTTTGGTCATCGATGTGAGATCTATATGGATCATAAAAGTCTCAAGTACATATTTACACAAACGGAATTGAATTTGAGGCAACGTCGATGGTTGGAACTCATCAAGGATTACGATGTTGGAATCAACTACCACCCTAGAAGGGCCAATGTAGTAGCTGATGCATTGAGCCGGAAGGGAGCATGTCACCAACTCACGGTTCGGGAGCTACCACCCGAACTACGCAAGGAGTTCGAACGGTTACACCTCGGATCCTTGAACAAGATGGAAGTGATGGAACTCCACTCTTCATTGGAGCAAGAGATAAGAGGTGGCCAAGCAACGGATGAGGAGATCAAGGAAATCAAGGAAAGGATCCGACAAGGAATAGAGAAGGATTTCAAGGAAGATGAGAAGGGTAAGCTTTGGCTAGGAAAAAGGATTTGTGTGCCTAATGTGAAGCACATCCGCCACATGATATTAAAAGAGGCAGATGATTCACCTTATTCCATACATCCCGGAAGTACCAAAATGTACAAGGACCTGAAGACTTGTTATTGGTAGGATGATATGAAAAGGGACATAGCCGAATACATTGCTCTATGCGACACATGCCAACGGGTGAAGGCCGAACATCAAAGACCCGCTGGATTGTTGCAACCCTTGAAGGTACCCGAGTGGAAGTGGGAAGACATCAGTATGGGTTTCATCATCAGATTGCCACGTACTCGGTCGGGTTATGACTCCATCTGGGTTATCGTGGACCGATTGACAAAAACAGCCCATTTTCTCCCTGTAAGGGGCAAGTACAACGTTGCACAATTAGCCGAGTTGTACATGGAGCAGATCGTGTGCTGTCATGGAGTCCCGAGGAGGATAGTCTCAGATCGAGGTTCTCAGTTTACCTCTAGATTTTGGAGGAAGCTGCAGAAAGCTATGGGTACACGACTGGATTTTAGCTCCGCCTATCACCCACAAACCGATGGACAAACCGAAAGGACAAACCAAATTTTGGAGGACATGTTGAGAGCTTGTCCCTTGAAACATGGGCGTAGTTAGGATAGGAGTTTACCGTACGCCGAATTCTCCTATAACAACAGCTATCAAGCTAGCTTGAGGATGTCGCCTTTTGAAGCATTGTATGGTAGACGGTGTAGAACGCCGCTGTTTTGGAACGAGACCAGAGAGAACCGAGTGTTTGGACCCGAAGTGCTTCAAGAGGCTGAAAAGCAAGTCCAAAAGATACTGGAGAACTTAAAGGCTGCTCAGTCAAGACAGAAAGGCTATGCGAACAATAGGCGAAGGAAGTTGACTTCGTATACCTTAAGGTATCGCCTATCCGTGGCCAACGACGTTTCAACGTCAATGGGAAAGCTAGCACCTCGCTACATCGGGCCATTTAAGATTTTGGACAAGCGAGGAGAAGTAGCATATCAACTAGATGTCAGGTCCCGGCGCCGCCCGTGCAGTCACGGGGACGGTCGGGGCACCTCGCCTGGGAATCGCATTGGGTGGTGCCGTGCAATGCGGCACCCAACAGCACACACAATAAAACATCATATTACATAAACCAAGTGGAAGCTTACGAAGTGTAAGTCTTACAAATATTTCTCAAAATACTCTACAGCGGAAGACTACTACAACTCACGTCTCATATCTGTGCTAAGCAACAGGGAAGACATCCAGCCCGCAGACCCTTCTCACTAGCATCATGATAAAAACAGCAGCGGCAAGGGTTTCCTTGAGTTTACCACTCGGAGAGTTCCGAGGCTCATCGGACAACCGTACTCAGTAGCATAGTGTTATTACGTGCAAAACAACTTGTATAGTATCCGTGAGCATAACGCTCAGCAAGACTTAACCGTGGGCCCTAAGCATGAAACTCTACATGATGGTAAAAACTTAACATAGGATAGTACATTGCATATGAACTCTCCTAAAAATGGGTCCCTACTTTCAAGTGTTATTAGCATCAAATTAAGTATAACCATGGGCACCTCACATTGGGAGTCCACAATCAAACAAGAAACGCTTCCTCCCGATGTAACTTGCTCATGGTGGAAATGAACCGAATTTGCACTAACCTATCACAAGATATAACATTATATTACTAGTATCAACTTCAAACCCATGGTGATTATTCCTTATCTCAGTGCAACTTACCTCTACGTCATGACTCAGTGACCATGTGGTACTCTTCACCGCGAGGGACGGCAAATCGACTCGATATACACCTGCAGGGACACCCAAAGACCACGTCACGTACGCCCACCCGTGAAGCTGCACAGCACGCTCACTCGATGCCGTATGGGACAACCTTTCGCCCAACAGCCCAAACGTCGAACCGGTCGCACCGAAACCAGCAGGAGGTTCGCTACACGGAGCATCTCTCTGTGCCCGTTAGCAGATTTCCACCTTGCTGCCCTCAGCCTACACCTATAAATTGGTGCATTATGCCTCGACGCCCGGAGGTTTAGGTTACATCGGTTTATCGAGGCCCATATATCCGATATGCCGTCGGTACGTTCAAACTTGGTCAGCGTGGGCCGCACACGGATCGGTCCTCAATCGACACGGACAGGGCCGCACACACAAGACTTCCTCTTGCTGCGCCTTGGTCCCTGCCAAGTCTCATTTTCATTACTAAGGTGATCTCACATCACTCGAACCAATCCCGTGTGTCCCAAGCCTAACTCGCGAGTAGATTCCAACTACTCGACTTGTACCGAAGTCCTATGAATCATTAAGCATAGCCTGTCTATTCGAGGCCCTAGGCACTACCCTCACTCTGGGGGAAAAATTCTGGTTATGCAGTTGGGTATTCATCCATCCTACACCTAATGCACATACACACTTCACACTACGCATGTAAACAAAGTAAAACTTTATAAAAGGCTTAATGCAAACCGGGGCTTGCCTGTTTTGCAGGGTATAATAGTATATAGTTTCGTTAGAGTCTTGTCTCCCTTGAGGCTTGATCAACTGGTCCACTTCAATGGAACCACTCCGTTGAACTTTTCCATTGATTGCCTCCGTCGTAAGTCCTGTTGATATGTATATGCATATGTTCTTATAATGCAAGTTAAAGAATTAAAGACTCGGCTCGTTAATAACAGGGAACTGTGTGGGAGTACTAAGAATGAAGTCCTTGTCCCTGTTGTGCAGAGGGATTAGAGGAGAAACCACATGTCCATAAGAATTTCCATTAACATGTTCTATGGTTCCTAATGGACATGTGACATGAATTGAAATGGGTTGAAATGAACTAAAGGTCCTGATCTCCAATGACTTCGAAATTTTTACCTGAAGTCCCACATTACACAGAGACTTAGCTTGCCAAATTGCAGCTAATGTGAGTGGGAATTGTGTCTTCCATAATTCCCACTATAATTCTTTATGTGTTGCTCATATACCTAAGTATGGAGAACAAGAACAGGTAGATCTAAAATTCAATTTGAGCTGAAACTTTATAGGTGAGTTCCTGGTCACCTGAGAGTACTTTGGTACAAAATTCAGACTTTTTACTCGAGTAGTTCTCACAGAATAATTCTAGAAGCAGTTATGCTACAAGGAATTAATTCTGGACTAAGGTGCATTTTCATGCCCAATCACATGAACTAATCTTTCAAGTACAGCTAGTAGAGCATGTCTGAATTTTCCTATAATTTTTGAAGCTAAGGATTTTCCAGAACTGATTTTTCAAAGGAAAATTCTTTTCTGGAAAAGTTTCTGGACAGTTTTGAGCAAAGCAGATTGTACTCTGGAATTTCCTACTCAAATCATCTTCAATTGAGTTGAAACTTTGTTGTAAGTTCAATAATATCCAAGAGAATATTCTGGCAAAATTTTAGGATTTTTGGATAAACCACACTTCCTCAAAAATACTTTTACAGAAAAATTTAAAAGAATTATTCAGAATTTAATATTGCATTTCATACAAATTGGGGTTCATATTTGGATAGACCTTTGCAAAAGGAATCCAACCCAATTTGAATCACCTAATTTGGAGTTTCCTACACAAAGTTATGAATTTTCCAAGATGGAGCTGAAACTGGAATTGTTTTGCTATTGAAAATGAACTTGGGCCCACGTTTTAAATTGCAGCCAGTGAGATTCCAGCCACACCCGGCCACACCATTTTGGCGCGCAGCCACACGGGATCACCGAGCCACAACCGATCAGTTTTTAAACTCTTGGTCGCTGACACGTGGGGCCCGCCATGTCATCTTCTTCCTCGGGTCACTTTCCCGCTCCCGCGCTGTCCCGACGCCGGACCATCGCCGGAGCTCAGGGCCGGTGTTTCCAGCCATCTCCCGGCCAGAGACTCGCCGCCCGGGGGTTTTCAGGGTCGGGGAGCACGTTGGCGGGGTTAGCATGGGTGATAGACCACCGAAAATGGGCCGACGACGTGCGGCCACCTCAGGGGAAGTCCGGCGCCGTCGACCGGTAATCCTAGCCCACCAAACTTTCGAGGAATTGGCTCTACAGCATCCTTGGATGCTAGGGAAGCTCGGCATAGCCTTGGAATTGCTCGGCAACAGTGGCAAATAGGTCTTCACCGTGCACCCGAGAGACCTTCCATGTTTGAGCTTGGAAAAACTCAGAATTTGTGCGGTCTTCATGCGTTTCCAGGCTAGGGTTGTGAAGAACAAATGTTCGCCGACTAGTTTCGGTCCTTTGTGCAAGATTTGGAGAGCTAAGATCAAAAATTGAGATCGAATTTGAGGGTGCCTTACCGGAAGGTCGGTTTATGGCCGCCGGAGAAATTTCCTCGAATTCTCGCTCTGTCGTCCATGTCACGGCCCGAGCTTCGGAGGTGAGCATCGCTGAGTACTAGCACATCTGGAAACACTCTTGCTCGGGCACGAGAATCTCTCTGTAGAGCTGTCCACGGGAGACCTCGCCGTTGGTTTCTCTCGGCCACCCCTAGGTATCGGTTTGCTCGGGAGAGGGATGGCTTAGCGTGCTCGGTGGTGCGTCCATGAGGTGGTAGATGATCACAGGGTGCCGTTTTTCTCTTCACTAGGCGCTGTTCGAGCGAGTGCAGCCATCTCCCAAGGGGAACCAAGATGGCAGCGCCGGAGGGGTTCTTTTCCATGTGAGAGGGAGAGAGCGTCGGTGTCCATTTTGTAAGCAACGAGAGACACGTCTGGAGCTGCTGATCACGTTGAGCAAGACACGGATGTGCTTCAGCTGCTGAGGAGGTCTCCTGATCACTCCTCGGTGTCGCCCGGGGCTCACTCGGCTCGGTTTCTTCGAGCGGGTTACGAGCGAGGGAAAAAGCAGACCGCGGTTGGCTCAGCTGCGGTCGCGTGGATTGCACCGAGCGAGAGAGAAACAGCGAGACCGATCGCCAACGCGAGAAAAAACGGGGCGGTGGCCGCTGCATCGAGTCTCGGTGGCGCTCGGGGATGTCTCGGTGTGTTCGAGCCTGAACAGCGAGTATAGTCGGTTGCTTCGGTGTAAACCGGGAAACAACATCTCGATTACTTCATTTGCAAGTCTCCCTTCCAATGACATGTGGGTCCCACTTTTAGGACCCCCTTATCCCCTCAATTTTCCTCAAGGTTGGAACTGACTCCATTCAATTGTGGAAAACTTGAATCCTAACTGAATTTGAAGATTTGGACAGGTTTCATCCACTTTCGCATTTGAATTTGAATTCCCATACAATTTAAGTTCATTTGACAAATGGGTAGCAAATCATTTCTAAAGTTCATGCAACTTTGCCTACCCACTTATTTGGACCTAAGGAATTCAAATATGAACTCAGATTTTTGTTTTAGCTGCTGCAAATGAGGTTTTGAGCCCAACAGTTTTCATTCATATTTGTTGCCCTCATTTGAAATTTGAATTGAATAATTTGAGTTCAAACTCTGAATTTCATTTCCCCTGGCCCATGAGAGCTTACACATGGGTTTTACTTAACTTTGTCCCCCAAACACTCACTTGATCCTAGGCTAGAGTGGTGGGACACTTATGTGTGTCATCGCATGTGGAAAAATTTAAACAAGTCCCAACTTCTACAAACTTGAAACCAAAGGGTGTTCCCACTTCAGTCCTTTTGTATTCAAAATTTTGGGACCTTTACACTAGAGCTCCCAACACACCTCTCCGACGTACATGACGTGTTTCATGTATCCCAGCTCAAGAAGTGCTTGAGGATACCAGAAGAGCAAGTACCGATGGATGAACTTGAACTTCAAGAGGATCTGACCTATGCAGAGCACCCTGTCCGAATTTTGGACGTAAAGGAAAGGGTCACGAGGAACAAGTGATCCGATGGTGCAAGGTACAATGGAGCCATCACACGGAAGCAGAAGCTACATGGGAGCGTGAAGAAGACATCAAGGAAGAATTTCCTCATCCATTTTCAACTAACGAGTCTCGAGGGCGAGATTCAATTTAAGGGGGGTAGATTTGTGACACCCTCATTTTCGGGTTCTGCATGTATTCATGTTTCATGTAGAAAAACACTTTTAAAATAAGTTGAAAACAAGAAAGAGTCAAAAAGTTAGCCAAAAGGAGCAGATTCTAGTTTACAGAAAGTGCCGAAGACAACTCCCGCGGCTCGCTGGCCACGTGGCATGTTCGGAGCTCATCTCCACAGATGGGGAGAGGTCTGCCGCTAAACTGGCTACGTGGCAGGCTCGAGGCTCATCCCCACAAAAAGGAGGAGAGGTCCAACCCCGTGGGACACGTGTTGCCCCCGGAGCTAGCCTCTGTGGAGGAACGAGGCCAGTCCCGAAGGACACGTGTCGACTGCGAAGCTAGTCACCGCGGAAAAGAGAGGACCAGCCGCGCGGGACACGTGTCGCTCTCGGAGCTCACCTCCGGGAGGTCCGTGACTATTGGACACGTGTCAACCTCGGAGCCTGTCTCTGAGGAGGAAGGAAGTCTGGAGCTGCTAGGACCTGTGGCAATATCGGAGCTCACCTCCGAAGAGAAGGGAGGTCCGAACACTGACACGTGGCGTTCGCGGAGCTTGCCTCTGTTTAGAGGGAAGGTCCCGGCCCACTAGACACGTGGCGCACGCGGAGCTCACCTCTAAAGAAGAGGGAAGTCTCGCCCGCCTAACACGCGGTACAACCGGAGCTCGTCTCTACGGAAAAAGGGAGCCCGGGTTCCCGCACGATAAGTGGAGCTTCCGGAGCTCATCACCGCGGAGGTAAAGAGTTCTGGAGCGGTTTTTGCTTCTGTACGCGTGGGAATACCGGTACGGGAAGAAACCGACACGAATTCCACAAGGTTACCGCACCAAATCAACTAAAGATAAGTTGTTAAGATTCAACAACAATTTGAATAGGACTCTTATTCGAAATACAATCAGATTAGGACTCTTCTCTTCCCGATTATAAATAGAACCCAGAACCTTTGGCCGAAACCACGAACTTCTTTTCCACCTCCGGAGCCGACAACTTAGAGCCCTAGCCCCAGCTCGCCGAGTAAACCCTTCGCCGGAGTACTGTCGAGGGAGATCGCCGGAAGAGAGCCCCAACGATCTGTCTTGATAGGAGAAGGACCCCGAGACTAAGAAAAAACATAAGGTAGGTCCCCAATACCACCTTATGACATCATCGCGTTTTCTTTGCATCTGTTCTTTGATTCCTTTCGAACAGAAGTGTTTTTCGTGAACAGATCACGTGTTGATCGGCTTGATCTAGAGTCAAGATCATCGCCATGTCCACATTTGATCCGAACACCTCTGTTCATTGTAAAACCCATGCAAACCATGCAAGAACACGTACAAACTGATCTAATAGAAACTGATCATAGGATAGCATGCATATGCATCATCGCATCGAGTTAAAGTTTGTGCATGATATTGATTTTTGTGAATCTTGTATGTGCGTGATCGGGTATAGAAGGACAAACTCAGGGAGCTACCTATGACGGGCTACGACAACAAGATTTTGAGCAACCGGAACAGCCAGAACAAGGCAAGTGGCCCTTGACCATATCGATCCTATGTTTTTGGGAAAACTATTTTGTTTTCGCGAAAAGGTGTGTTTGCTGAGTCAAACATGATGGGGGACCCTTTTATATGAGTTTACTAGAATTGGTTAAACCACCCTTGTCGCCAAGGAAGTTTATGAGTTGGGTATGTTTTTTGCTTTTATGCTTCGTTAAGTCCATAGGATTGGGAGGCGAAATAGATGTGTCCAGCTAACTGCACTCGTAATGATAATAAGAAACTGATGTTGTTAATGAACATGGATCGGAGGGAGATCTAGGCAAGCCTGGGTTTGTGAATGAGGTAGCCTGAGATGGTGGTTACTTGCCATAGATCTAAGGACCGGTTTATGCGAGCACATGCCAGGATAACAGTGCCACCACAAGGCCAAGTATGGGCGCGGCTTAGCTGACTAATCAGATAAGTTACTAGATTGTTATGGACCGTGGAAGGCGCGGGGAATGGGAGTCGAGTGAGGACTGCCCTGGGAACTGCATGGCACAAGAGGTGGCCCGTGGGTGGGAGAATTGGAGATTCTATCCTGCAGGTGAAACCTTAGTGAGTCCATACATCTAGTAGCCCCTTTGGAAAGGCTATTTTGTGATCTCTTGGCCATATACTTACGGTTGTGTATTGGTATAATGGAGGTTCTGCAGTCACCGATGGGTGACGAAATCACAAACTTGTGGGTAAAGTGGTACAAACTCTGCAGAATCTAAAACTATCATGATAGCTGAGATTACGGTCACGAGCGCCTAGCCAACTTCCATGATTAGTTGGGATGGTTACTGGTTATGGTTTTGGTTATGGTTTGTGTTTTGGGACTGTTTAGTCCGGGTGATCAGATTTGGTTGCATGACTGTTGAGTCATGGCAACGAGATTGGTCTCGTTGTGAAGATGGAATTGTTTATGAGATGAAATGGTAGCGAATACGAGATGGTATTCGTGAGATGGTAGCAAATTCGAGAAGATATTTGTGAGCAAGAATGAAGTTGATTAAGGTCTGGTTGGTACATGGGAAGTGATGAACATAATGGAGGTATAATTGGTATTTTAATACGTGTTGGGATTACGTTCACTTAAAATTAAGTTGCTGCTTTATCGTGGTTTTGAGAAATAACTTTACTTTCTGCAATGAGCCTTTTTTTACCTACCTTGTTGTGAGCTACATATCATATTTTCCGCACTTGCTGAGTACATCATTGTACTCAAACTTGCATTATTACTTCATCATCAGCTACAGGAGAAGATTACTATGAATACCAAGCGGAGCCTTAGGCGTATAATCTGTCCTCAACCTTGCCTGTGTGGATGGAGCAGAGATGGAGCTGCTGCTGCTGCTTCGATTGCTTCCGCATTAGTTAGAAGACTTCCGCTGTTAGATTAAGACTTCCGCTGTGAGCATGAGTCCAAGACTCATGAGACATTGTAATAAACTCTGTTATTCGTGGTTATATATATTCTGAAATTCAGTTTGTGGATGATGTGTATATGTGTGATGAACATCTGGGAACACATATGCATCAGTTCTCGTTTCCATGGTTTTTCCACAGAATTGAGGGTGTCACAATAACACTCCAACTCTACAGCTGCAGAATTTTCAATTCCTAAGAGCAGTGGGCCCCACATGTCAGTGTCATCCCCTACCTCTCTCTCCCTCTCTTTTCTCCCATGGAAGCTTGCATGGCTGCCACCAAGTTGGAGTTGCCGTGTGCAGCCGTTGAGCACCTTAAAGCCTTCGTGAGCAGCGCAACAACTCCTCCCGTCACCTCCCTCCACCACTCCCGTCCTTTTCCCTGTTGTTACCCAAAACCCCGCTGCTACACCTCGCTCCCGCGCTCCCCGTTGCCATTGCCGCCCGAGTCGCTGCTTGTGACACCCGGTTCCAAAAATAGAACCAAATGAATGCATATGTGTGCCCAGGATGTTCATCAAACATACACATGTAATCTACAAACTGAATTCAGAATATAACCATGAATAAATAGTGTTTAAGTACTTTATTACAATGACTCAATGTCTCACTCGTGAATCTTTAACTTATTCTTGCAGTGGAAGACTCTAAACGACAGCGGAAATAACTAAAACAGCAGGCTCCAATCTTCAACTCCACATGCATGTTGATGGTAGTTCGCACGCCTAGTACTCCACATGGTCCTCGAAGTACTCATATCCTGTAGCTGATGTTTATGTGGTAATGCAAGGGTGAGTACCTATCGTACTCAGCAAGTGCGAAAAAAGTATGACATGTAGCTTACAACAAGGTAGGGAATAAAAAGGCTCATTGCAGCAAACAAATTTTATTTCACAAACATGGTAAAAACGGCAACTATTTCTAGGTGAAATTTATCCCATCATAATCAAGTAATTCAGCAACATTCTCTCATCATAATTCATCATTTATCAAGTCTCATCCAGCCATTAATCTTTCTCAAGTTTATCTCATACTCATAAATATTCATAACCATCTCATATTCATATACCGAAACCAAACTCATTGTCATGACTCAGACCAGCCCCAAAACCAATACCAATGACCATACCACAACCATACAGAATAACCATCCCATGTTTTCCCTCTAATCATGTGAGTTGGCAAGGTGCTTGTGACCGGAAGCACGGCTATCATGATAGTTTTACACTCTGTAGAGGTGGCACCACTTTATCCACAAGTTGGTGATTTCGTCACCCGTCAGCGACTACAGAATCTCCATTGTACCAGTACACATCCGTCGTTGTATGGCCAAGAGATCACAAAATAGCCTTTACAAAGGGGCTACTAGATGTACAGACCCACCGAGATTTCACCAGAGGGCTCGAATCACCATTCTCCTACCCACGGGCCCCCTCTTGTACCATGAAGTTCCCAGGGCAGTCCCTCTCGACTCCCATTTTCCGCGCCATCCAACGGTCCATAACAAGCTAGCAACACACCTAATTAGTCAGCTAAGCCGCACCCATATTTGGCCTTGTGGTGGCACTGTTTTCCTGGCATGAACCGGTCCTTAGGTCTATGGCAAGTAAACCACCATCTCATTCAGCAACATCCACAAACAAATATTGCCTAGATCTCCCCGATTCCATGCTCATTAACGTCATCAAGTTCTCATCATCATTATTCACATGAGTGCAGTAGCTAGACATGTTTTATTTCAGCTTCCGGTATCCCGTAAGTTAAGCGAAGCAAAAAGGAAAAACGACCATACCTGACTCATCAACTTTCCTGGCGACAAGGATGGTTAACAAAACTAGTAAACTCCTATAAAAGGGTGTCCCATCAAATTGACTCAAGCATACCAGTTTTCGCAAACAAAACAGTTTCGAAACATGGGTTCAATATGGTCAAGGGGCACTTGCCTTGCTCCTGTGGCTCTTGTTGCTCAAGCGTCTCAAAGTCTTGGAGCTGTATTTCTTCGTAGATGGCCTCTTGAGCTTGTTCTTCTACTCACAATCACGCACATACAAAATTCACAGAAATCAATCATCATGCACAAACTTTACTCAAGATGCAATGGGGTAGATGAATGCAAATCCTATGGCGCTGTTTTATTAAACCAGTTTGTACATGTTCTTGCATGTTTTAATGGGCTTTGATGGGGTTTTATGATGGAAAAGGGTGTAGGGATCAAGTGTGGACGTGGTGATGATCTTGACTCATGATCTAGATCAATTCCACTGTCAAAAATCGATCAAAACGTGATCTGTCCACACGAAAAAGTTTCTGTTTCAAAGGGGCGAAGAAAACGGATGCATAGAAACAGCGGCGATGTCGTAAGATGGGTAATAGGGACCTACCTCACTTTATTTTGGTGGCAGGGCCTTCCTCCTAGCAATGGCAGCAGTGGGGAATTTTTCTATGGAAAATTTTGGTAGGACAAATCGTCGGGCTTCTTCTCTGGCGATGGCGGGGCTCGACGGCGGCCAAATTCCGGCAAGGGGGGGGGGGGGGACATGGCGACTTGGCAGCAAGGAAGGGGGCTTAGCAGCAGGGGGGACGACCAAAAGAGAGAGGGGTCGGCCAAGGGGGTGGGGGTAATATTTATAAGGGGGAAAGAAGAGTCCTACTCCAATTGGAGCTCAAATAAGAGTCCTATTCAATTTTTTTTGGATCTTAACAAACTTATTTCTTGTGGTGCGGCAGCCTTGGGGATTTTATCCCGAAAATGTGGGGAAATTCCCTTTTTTGGGAATTGGGGAATTTAGAAATTTTGGGGGA
Organism: Neostapfia colusana; assembly: GCA_030760725.1. Lineage (NCBI taxonomy): Eukaryota > Viridiplantae > Streptophyta > Magnoliopsida > Poales > Poaceae > Neostapfia > Neostapfia colusana. The sequence continues at coordinate 30,276,274 of JASWHV010000009.1, read as the reverse complement.
AATTCGGGAATGGCTCATTTCAGCTATCTTTTCCCCATTCCTCACAATTTCTATGTCACTTGATCCATTTTTACATTCCCCTCTCCATTTCTATGTCCCATTCTCCATTTCTACATTCCCCTCTCCATTTCTATGTCGCATTCTCCATTTCTACATTCCCCTCTCCATTTCTATGTCCCATTCTCCATTTCTACATTGCCCTTCTCCATTTCTATGCCCCATTCTCCATTTCTATATTCCCTTCTCCATTTCTGTGGGTTTTCCACCATTTCTATGATTCCTTCCTCCATTTCTATGGTTATTTCTCCATTTCTATGGTTCCTTCCTCCATTTCTATGGTTCTTTCTCCATTTCTATGGTTCTTTTCTCCATTTCGATGGTTCTTTCCCCTTTTCTGTAGTTCTTTCTCTAGTTCTATAGTTCTTTCTCTATTTCTAGGGTTCTTTCTCCATTTCTACTTCTTTTATAATGCTTCTCTACACTGCTAGCTACTGCTGAGCCTCCCATTCAAAGCGTCGAGGCCCTCTCCTCCTGCTACGAAGCTCCGTTCCTCAAGCGCCGTCGCGAACAGCACGAATTCGGTCGTCCCTCACCGAGGCCGACCCGACGAGCTACGTTGACTTCACCATGAAATACTCCCTCCACGGTACTCTGATCTTCCCTCAACTCCACCCACATCTACTACACCCTCTAGCGCACGTGATGGCATGGTCCATTGGACCGGAACCGGGACGGACGAGCTGCAATAGCCAAATTCTTGCCGGCGGCCATGAAAAATTTTCCCCCACACTGGTGCGCCCTCATTTCCGGCAAATTTCCCCGCCAACCGACCACATGCCGGCGTTCCCGAGGCTACCACGATGCTTCCCGACGAATTCCCGAGCCTTCCCGACCCTTCTTTCGCCGGCACGATCTCGCCGGAGCCTTCTCGCTGCCGCCCCACGTTGCCGGCCCCTTTTCTGGCTAGCCCGCACCTTGGGGAGGTCGTGCATAGTTCCCTAGGTTGCGGCGGCCCTTTTTCAGGCAGCTCCCGCCGCCGGGCCGCTCCTCCGGTGATGGTGCAGCCGCCGCCGGCCGCCGGCGCCATTGCCGAGCGGGCCGAGCGGTTGGCTGGGGCCGCGGGGGAGGGGGATCGCATGTGACACAGATCCGGTGCGGCGACCCCCCCTGCGGCCTCTTTGTGGCTCCCATTCCATTGGCCCAGCAGATTTTCCCCCTTTTTCCTATTTAGAAATAATCCCAGAAAGTGCAGAAACTTTGTAAAAATTGTAGAAAATTGAAGAAAAATTAGAAAAATGTGAAACCAACTTTGGTAGATTCCATACAACCATATCTTTGCATTGGACTAACTATTACTGTATTTAAGTGCACAAAATTTTTGTTGTTAATTATTTAAACATAGATAGTAGGGAATTAATTGTATAAGATCCATACATTAGATACTTCTCTAACTTTGCTGGAAAATCATCTGCATTCCCTAGTATGCATAGAAAAAGTTTCACTTTCATCAGACCATTGGAACGTATAAATTTTTTCACCATATATACGCATGTGATAAAGCCCACCTAGCCCCGTACGTAATAGAATGCAAATAATGTTTAATCATTGTGGGTAACATCTGAACCTATACGATGACATCTCTGTTCCTCAATAAACTTGAGAATCCATGTATGTCGTGACAACAGTACGTATTAAAACGCTAATTATGAATCGCCAATGTGCATATGCATATCGGTAGAGCCTGAGACGAAGATCGCCGAGGAGCTCAACTCGGAGGACACAGCGGGTGACTCTGTTTCTGCTGACTTTATATCTGAGCAAGGCAAGCCCTGGTTTGGATTAGCGCTTTTATAAATATTTCATTTTTACCTCAATATGTGCTTAGTGTTATGTGATTGTGCATTAAGTTCTAGGATTTAGTTGAGGCTACACTTGCATGGCTTATAAAACCCTAGTTATCTCAGTGGGTAGAACGGCTACGTGATTACTTCGTGCTATGCTAATTAGATCTATCGAGCGGAAGAAGTCGGGTAGTCGGAAACTGCTCGTGAGTTATAGGATTTTCTAGGAAACATGGGTAGGACAAGGAGTTCTTGTATCACAATGAATGAATGGAGACCGGACAGGTAGTAGGAAGCAACGGGGCATGATCCTGTGTGCGCAGTCCTGTTTGTGTCGCTTAAGGACCGTGCCGTAGTCGGCCCTGTTGAACAAGTATTGAATGTACCGGTAGCACGCTAGTGATATGGGCACTACTAAACCGATGTAACTTGATCACCCTGGATGCCGACGATCATTCCGCCGACCTTGGTCAGGCGTTGAGAGGGCAGTAGGTAATCCGCTCATGGAGGTCCTCCCGGTCGGACATCTCGTGTAGGGAACCCTCTGTCCGGGCCGGCAGACTTTTTCAGAATTTGGGGTGTCTTGGGAAAGGTTGCCACGTACGACAGTTGCGAAGTGTGTCGTATACGCCTTCGAAAAGTGCGTATGTGTCGTGCTTTCGGGTTTCTCCTGCAGGAGTCAAATGGTTTGAATCGCCGTCACTCACGGATAAAGAGTGCCGATTGTTTACTGCGTCGCCGCATAGTAACAAGTGGAAGATTTCTATTAATATGGTCAGATCTGAAAATAGATCAAGTGATAGTGTGAAAACTTGAGTGCTTAGGTTAGCTGCCAACTAAACGTTACCCTTTTGTGCCACTAAAAATGCTGCTGTAAATTTGCTAATGAAGGACATACAAATAGGCTTATTTTATGCAAAACATCCCTTCCTACCAATATCCCCATTGTATACTAGTAGAGGTATTAGAGAGTATTTTGACGGGTAAGCCTTGCTGAGTATTAGTTGCTCAGGGTTTACTGCTTAATGTTTTTTAGGTAATCAAGAATATGATGTTAATGAAGAGTATATGACCTACGGGTTTCCGAAGGATGCGTCACCCCTGACGGGATGGACGGTCCAGTGGGAGCCCGACTCGCCGTCAGCTTGAGTCCATGTTGCTAGATCGACATGTCAGTTGGCTCGACACGCCGATAATGCTGTAGCTTTTGTTCTGGAGATGTCAAACTTAATATCACGTATCTGCTGCTGAACATCTCGTATTTTGAACAAAACTTGTTGTAACTCATCGAAGTACTCCTTTGTAATATATTTTTTATCTTCTCCTGTGATATGCAAATCAGTGTCACAACGCGTGGCACCACCCGAATATCAATACTGTTGTTGAGGCGTGTCCCTTACAGCATGGTATCAGAGCTAGTTCGGGATAGTGCACATCAAAAGAGACTTATCTTTGAAAACCTAAAACGTTTACGAGTGAGGTTCGTTAGTAAGCCTACATAAGGATAATATTAGCATTACTATCTAGGTGGCAAGCTAACAGTGTTTACATTCTTGTATTTAAATTATGTAACGACGCACCTACACTCAGGTAAGAAGGTAAGTTACGCACTCGAATGCGGTAATATTCGAGGGCTCACCCATATGAGTGTTGGAGGTATGGGGTGTTCTGTACAACGATCAGTACGGGAAGTGAATATGTTTCTTTGAAGCATATGAAGCGCCGACCCCGGCATGCCCTTGTGGCAAAAAAAGAGGACACTTTGTCGTGTGGTGAGAAACACGGCTGCGTACCTCTAGACGTGGCTTACTTGAGGACGGCCCGTATGGAAATGATATGGGGCGTATGTCCTTACTTATGATATTATTACTGCCTGTGATGTGTGATGAGGAAAACCCGTGGGTGCAACATTATTGTGTGATTTTTATGCAGGTATGCTAACCACGTGAATCGTAGTGCGGGTAGAATACGTTTGCGAGTGACTGGTTTAGTGCCACCGTAAATGCGTATATGCCAGCTATAATCTGGTTATGATTTTCTTTTTGTGAGGACACTTAGCACCGACATGTTATTTGGTTATGCATTTTTTGGATTGCTCAAATTGAATAGCACCTTCAAATTTGTGGCTAAATCCAATCACATGTATACTCCATATGTGTAAAAGGTTAAAATAGCTTGATCAGTCCCATTTTACTCCCATGGAATGTTCATTTCAAGATCTGAATATCAGTTCTGCTGTTTCATAAAAATATGACCAGAGTCACCAAGTGTTTGATCTATCGTTTCTGAAATTGCATAACTTGTCAGCCATCTTCAAATGGTTATAGAATCTGTACTACTCATCGCCCAAACGCGTATGAGTGCCTACCGAAAAGATAAATAAGTTTTTCACGCCTTTGGTAGCCATGGGATCATGCGATTTGGCCGCCAAGGCTCAAGAAAACGTCGAGTTTGATCTAACTGTCCGATCAGCCTTGTTGCTGAATTTTCAGAACTGATTTCTGACCTTAGGATGCCATGGGGATCATTCTGTGCAGCAAAAAGGTGCATATAAAAATCCTTGACAAAGTTTAGAATGTCCCCTTTGATGTTGATTCTCTTGGATCTTTCCAATTCTGCCTTTGAGTCCTCCGAGAGATCCGAAGATATCTGACTGACGAAATTGGTACAGGTTTAGCAACCTGACAGCACTGAATATTGATTGAATGTTGTGTAGATTTTTGTCTACTCATTCGACTGAGGTTTATGAATAGCCGTTGGAAAGATTGTTAATTACTTTTCGACTTTGGTATTCATGTCATTTTCAGCTTCTTTAAAAAAATTACTTAAATTATTCAAAGTCCAGAAACTGTCACAGAAAGTAGATTTTTAATCCCTCTCTGTACCTTTCTGTAAAATGGACGTAAATATGAATATAAAAATTGCAGAGGGCCATACAAAATACTATTGGAAAGCTTTTTAAGTTTGCTAGCACTTTGTAGTTCATGACATTTCCAAATTTTGACTCGAAGGTTGCCAAAAATAATGAACAATGGAGGCTGTTCAGAAAACTGCAGACCCGAGAAAAATTTCCAGCACTTGGGTCAACTTCAAGAATTCATATCTCTTGATCCAGAACTTGTTTGTTTGCATGGAGATACTCTTTGAAAGGCTGAGAAAGTTAACTTTAACCATTGGCTCAGCTTGAGTAAAGATCTTGCTCGAAATGATGTCGGATTCAAGATTTCTACCTGTTACCCGGTTAAGGACAAAATTAGTCGAATTTTCATCGGTTGAGCACAACCTTATTGGATGAATGCTCCGATATTGTCATGATTGATTTTTAAACCGTTCACAAAGTCTTCATCATGCTAATATGGTTGCTTGATTTGATTTTCTATGGGAAAAAACTGAATTTTGACCTGTTGTTCAAACCCTCCCTGCAGATGGCCGACGTTGTGACCAATTTCGGGAATGGATGGTTTGGTTCAGAGTGTCTTTACTGCCCAGGTTACCCCCTCTTGCTATGGCAACTTCTTCAGACGTTCGGGTATGTCGAAGCGCCAGTGTACGTCGGGCAAGAAGTGTTGGACCGAGGGGAGATGATGTGCGTTATGCACGTGGTCGTCCCTGCTGGCCCGGTGCCACTCGGATGGGCTTCGTGGACAGTTGATGTCACCGGGCCAACATTGCAGGACACTTGGGATATTGCAGGTCACCACGCTCTTGCCCGTTTCTGCGGAGAGCATTGTTGGGGGCTGGAAGGCTCGCCATATGGCCTTCTTCCAGTCGATGACCCGACTCGTCCGGTGTGGCAACTCCGGATAAACTGGGTGCATGATGTGTACCATCCACATTATGACTCACGTGTGACCGCCCTTAGCTTCTACACGAGGTTGGACCACCAGCTGTATGGTTTACTGCGGGATCTCGATCACCGAAGAGTGGAAGCCTTGCAGCATGCTCACATGCAAAGAGAGGCCGACACATTTCTCATTGAAGCACAGGTTGCGGAAATAGCTGACTTAAAGCGTCAGCTGCAAGAAAAGAATGAGGTCCTGCAGCAAAAAGAGGAGACGTTACAGCTGAAGGATCAGATTATTCAAGAGAAAAATGAACATATTGAAGAGCTCACAGCTGAGAGGGATAACCTTCAAGTGGATGCAGAGTTTTTCGAGCAGGAGATGCTCGAGGCTCAGGACGATTTGGCCGCGCTTAGGGCCAACCTCTGCAGTTAGGTGACCCTCGCAACACTGAGGAAATACAGCTTGACCCAGGAGCACTGATAGGGCCGGAGTCTGAGCGAGAGACCGAGGTAGAACCCCCAGTTGACAAGCCAGGACCAGTTTGGACATCAGGTTCGGACACCGAGTCAGAGATGGAGCTTGATACTGACCCAGAGATGGGAGTCGACACCGGGTCTGAGACGGATATTGAGGAGGTGTTACAGGCTGAGTTAGGGCAGGAGCAGCAGCTCGCACCAGCGCCAGCACCCTCACCCACGCCAGGACCCGTAGTCGAGTAGACTAGTCTCGTCATCTCCTATTTAGCATAGATGTCCACATGTGTATGTAATATATTATGTGCCGTAGTGACTCGTGTGTGGTGTTAATGTGGACTAGAGCATGCTATGTATTTTGTTGACCAAGTGTAGGTGTGGATGAACTCCTGTAGAAAGGGTACATCATTTTGGGGACGTAACATTGTAAACTTGGTCATTGCCAGTACTAGTCTTGTACAAACTTCTGCAGTGCTAATATACGTGTGCGGTTGCAAAAATCTGTGATGAACTACTACAGTTAATATTATTTTGAGAAAAGTATGAATTCAGCATTTGGAGATTAACTGTGTTAGTCGCTTTTTGCAGCATGGTTCGCACTCGCTTTCTACATGAGATCAGAGGCTCTAGTCAGGGTGGAGATAACCCTCCACCGTAGCAACATCAAGTACCACCACCTCAACCTCCACCGCCACCTCCACCCACCTTGGCGGAGGCTATTGCAGCAATGATGGGTTCTCACGAGGAAAACACCGAGTTACTCCGAGCATTAGTGCAGAACACATCCCATCAAGGTGAACGTCCAGAGGCACCTCCACATCACCCCCCTCAGAGCTCCTATTCGGAGTTCGTAGCGACGCACCCGCCAGTGTTCACCGAGGTGGACGAGCCTTTGGAGGCGGATAACTGGCTCCGTACTATTGAGTCGAAGTTTGGGCTGCTCCAATGCACCGAGCACCAGAAGACGCTGTTCGCTGCCCAACAACTGCATGGCTCAGCCGGAGCCTGGTGGGCGAACTACCTTGCCAGCCTCCCAGTCAGTCAGCTAGTGACATGGGCAGAGTTCCATGCAGCTTTCCGAGCACATCATATTCCCTTGGGAATCATGAAGAGAAAGCTTCAGGAGTTCCTAGACATGAAGCAAGGGGGGAGGACTGCTCATGAATACTCTATGGCATTCAACCATCTAGCACAATATGCTCCAGAACATGTGAACACAGAAGCTAAGAAGCGTGATTGCTTCTTTAGAGGGCTGAAATCCAAGCTCCAAGATCGTCTGGCCTTATTCAACAATGGCAGTTTTAACGACCTTGTTAATGCTGCTATTACTCAAGAGGACGCTTATAGCAGCCACCAGGCAGAAAAGAAAAGGCGAAGCACCCCTCATGGCAGCTCAAGTGATCCTCCAATCAAGTACCGGATGGTTCTCCATTCGCCGTCCGGCCAAAGATTCCAAACAGCCCCGCGGCCACCACAAGCTCGCCCCTTTCTGTCAAGCTTTCGACCACCTTCATCAGCTTTCTGTTCTAGCGCGTATGTTCACCTTATATGATCAACCCACCCTCATTCTTTATTATTTTTGTGCCACTCACAACTTCATCAGTGTATCATATACACAAAAATACCAGCTCTCCTCTAGCTTGATGAAATACTCGTATACTATCCTTTCACCCGGAGGTACTACTTCAGCCAAACAAATTATATCTAGAGCACCTCTTCTCCTAGGTGGACAAGTTTATTTTACTAATATCATTGTGCTAGAAGGGCAAGGAATAGATATTATTCTTGGGATGGCCTGGATGACACAACATAGAGCTGTACTGGATGTGGGTTCGCGTACCATCCAACTGAATTTTCCGAATCATGACCGCAACACTTTGATCCTTCAAAGCCCACCATCAAGAATTTCAGCCACACACCACACTGAGGGTACTCGACTTGAAGAGATTCCAGTGGTCTACGAATACCCAGACGTCTTTCCGGATGACCTCCCGGGTATGCCGCCCGACCGGGAAGTTGAATTCAAAATTGAGTTGTTACCGGGAACTACCCCAATTTTTTGAATACCTTACAAGATGGCACCAAATGAACTAGTTGAATTAATAGAACAACTCCAAGGACTCATGGAAAGGGGATTCATCCGTCCGAGTTCTTCACCTTGGGGATGTCCCGCGTTGTTCATAAAGAAAAAGGATGAATCGTTGAGGTTGTGTGTGGACTACCGTCCGTTGAATGCTGTCACAGGCAGGAACAAATATCCACTCCCTCGCATCGACATTGTTTTTGATCAATTGGTGGGCGCTAAGGTATTCTAAAAAATCGATCTTCGGTCTGGGTATCACCAAATCAAGATACGGCTGGAAGATGTTCCAAAACAGCATTCTACACTAGATATGGCCTCTATGAGTATCTAGTCATGTCTTTTGGTCTTACCAATGCACCGGCATACTTTATGTATCTCATGAACTCAGTGTTCATGCCGGAGTTGGATAAGTTCGTCATGGTCTTCATCGATGATATCCTTGTTTATTCCAAGTCCGAAGAAGAACATGTTGAATACCTCCATATCGCACTACAAAGACTAAGAGATCATAAGTTATATGCAAAATTTGGCAAATTTGAGTTTTGGTTAAGGGAAGTGCCTTTCCTTGGGCACATCATATCAGCTGAAGGAGTAGCAGTCGATCCATGCAAGGTTCAGGATGCACTAAAGTGGAAATCTCCCACCCCCGTTCATGAGATTCATAGCTTTCTAAGATTGGCAGGATACTACCGGAGGTTTATTCACAACTTTTCAAAGATTTGTAAACAAATAACCGAGTTGTTGAAGAAAGGCGTTAAATATGTGTGGAGTGATGACTATGAGGAGGCTTTCCAAACCTCGAAGAAGCATCTCACCACAGCACCCGTGTTAGCTCAGCCGGACATAACCAAACCGTTTGATGTATATTGTGATGCATTGGGCACGGGTCTCGGATGTGTTCTTATGCAAGAAGGCCAAATCATTGCCTATACCTCTCGTCAACTCAGAAGGCATGAACAACACTACCCGACTCATGATCTCGAGTTAGTTGCAGTTGTTCTTGCCCTGAAGGTGTGGAGGCATTACCTCTTGGGAAATTTAGTTCACCTGTACACTGATCACAAGAGCCTCAAGTACATTTTCACCCAGAAGGAATTGAATATGAGGCAGCGCAGGTGGATGGAACTAATCAAGGATTCTGAGTTAGAGATTCACTATCATCCTGGAAAGGCAAATGTTGTGGCCGGCGCTTTGAGTCGTAAATCTCAGGTTCACTACTTGCCTACCCATCCAGTTGAAGCCGAAGAACCCAGCCTTCGTGTGATTCCACACAGAGTTTTGTATAATCTTGCTCTCACTCCCACCATACGTGAAGAAATCATAGCAGCCTAGAAGGAAGATGTCGTAATGTCTCACATCCGTAGGAGACTGAAAAATGGGTAAGTGAGGTGTTTCCGCAAGGACGTAGAAGGAGCTCTATGATTTAACAACCGACTCGTAGTCCCTAAAAATCAAGAACTACGGAAGAAGATTTTAGATGAGGCTCATTTATCCAAATATTCAATTCATCCGAGCAGCAACAAAATGTATCAGGACTTGAAGAAAAAGTTCTGGTGGACTCGAATGAAGAGGGAGATCGCTCAGTATGTGTCCGAGTGTGATACATGTGGAAGAGTGAAGGCTGATCATGTGAAGAAGGCAGGGTTATTGCATCCCTTAACCGTTCCTGCGTGGAAGTGGGAGGACATCAGTATCGATTCTATTGTTGGACTGCCGCTCACATTTTGCAAGCATGATTCAATTTGGGTCATCATCGACCGCCTAACCAATAAGCCCACTTCATTCCCGTACATACCTGATACAACGCCAAAAAATATGTGGAATTATACATATCTCGCATCGCGTGTTTACATGGAATTCCTCACACTATAATGTCAGACAGAGGTGCACCGTTCGTTGCTCGATTTTGGGAAAAACTACATGTGTCCTTAGGAACTAAGCTCATTAGAGGCTCCGCATACCATCCTTAGAGAGATGGTCAGACCGAGAGAGTAAACCAAATACTTGAAGATATGCTACGAGCTTGTACTATTGTCTATGGAAGAAATTGGGACGATCATCTACCTCTGGCCGAATTCTCATATAACAAAAGTTATCAAGAGAGCATCCGAATGGCACCATATGAGGCTCTATATAGAAGGAAGTGTCGGACGCCCCTCAATTGGTGTGAGTCAGGTGAAAGGGTCGTTTTTGGGGTTGATCTCGTCAAAGAGGTGGAAGAACAAGTGAAAATCATACAAGCAAACCTCAGGGCAGCAAAGGCTCGACAGAAATGTTATGCGGATAAATGACATCACCCCCTGGAATTCAAAATAAGAGACTATGTATACCTACGTGTTTCTCCTATGAAAGGGGTGCATAGTTTTGGGGTCAAAGGAAAGTTAGCTCCGCGTTTCATCGGCCCCTTCCCCATCATCGAAAAATGTGGACCCGTTGCGTATCGTTTGCAACTTCCTACCTCATGATCCGGAGTGCACAATATTTTTCACATCTCCCAGCTACGAAAGTGTCTCAGAACACCGTCAGAAGTTCGCATGGAGGACATAGAAGCTCTTCAGCCCGATCTCACCTATACAGAGCATCCCATCAGAATTGTTGATTAAAAAGCTAGAGTCACCCGAAATGAAATTATAAGATTTTATAAAGTGCAATGGACTAATCATTCCGTTGAGGAGGCAACTTGGGAGCAAGAAGATTATCTCCAATTGCATTATACAGAGCTATTGTCGTCATAATGCTGCTCATTCTTGGGTGACCATTCCTTAGCACCATGGATGCTTGCATCGATGTGGGAGCCAAAGAAATCCGTTTCCATATCAATGGCAAGGAAGAGAAGTTTGTAATATAGATGAAGGTGTCCCATCTTTCGATGAAATGGTAACTATTGTTTTTGGTGGAGTAGACTATGACGATCCGACTACGAACATGTGAGGACGTCGCACCTTAGCAATCGCTAAACCAACACCAAGAGGTTATTGACTACACCGGAGCATGATCAACCTGACCACGAGGGTCTATTTCCTGCAGGCAAACGAGAACATGCAAGAAACTAGGATTGCAATCTGGATATTGTGAATTTAAGAAGAAAACATTATTGATGAAAGTGTGGTTCTGAGACATCCTGGCCTGGTCGTTGGACACAAACGAGGTAAGCGAGTTGCAGCTATGGAAAACTTTAATCTAAACAAAACCCACCCTCTCAAGGAGCTCCTGGCCTACTTAAATAGGGGAGGGAACAGAGAAATTCGTCCAGCAACAAAGGTAGGACGTGATCTCCTTATTCCCTTCCTTTTTTCTGAGATATACTACCTTTTAATAGGGAAAGAAAGAGGGAAATCGATCCAGCAGCAAGGCAGAATATGATTTCCTATATTTCTTTCCTTATTACAGCACATCTATCTTTAAATGGGGGAAGAAAGAGGGAAATTTTGTCCAGCAGCAAAGGTTGTACCAGATTTCCCTTATTCATTTCCTTATTTGTCTAAATCTCTCTTTGTTACATGGCCATAGCCTCAAGATTTGGTGCACAGTACCCTATTCATCTACTTGACTTTATTCTGGTCCGTCAACATGTATATTTCGTCCATGTCCTTGTATGTCATCATGGTGGCTTCAAAGTGCTCAAAACTCCACTGGAAACTCCGTTCTGGTTTCCTTCTCACGCGCCTTCATCTCCCTGCTTGATGATGCTCCCATGTTCATTCCTCTTGTCCATGCTAGGCCCTTCATTTTGTAAGCAACACAAATGTATCCAATTTAGGCAGCATCATATTCTCATGAACATTAGAAACATTACCAAGAAATGAATGTACCTGATAATTTAACTGGCATGCGCGGGCTCTAGTAATTGGTCTCATATGTGTGGTAGCAGGGGCAATGGGTGTAACTGTGGTAGGGATGTTCTCATCATCCTCCCTTCTTGAATTGAAGTCATCCTCGGCGGAAGCACATCTTCCTCACCCAAATAAGGCTTCAAATCTGCAACGCTAAAAGTGGGACTAACCCCAAAGGATGCAAGCATCTCAAGTTTATATGCATTATCATTTATTTTCTTTAACACCTTAAAAGGAGCATCAACACATGGCATTAGCTTTGATTTGCGCAAATTAGGAAACCTATCTCTTTGTAAATGTAACCAAACAAGATCTCCTGGTTCAAACACAATATGTTTTCTACCCTTGTCGCCAGCAAGTTTGTATTTAGCATACATGTGCTCAATGTTTTCCTTAGTTAACTCATGCATTTTTAAGATCAATTCAGCACGTTGTTTAGCATCAAAATTAACCTTCTCCGAAGATGGAAGAGGCAACAAATCAATTGGTGCACGCGGTAGGAAACCATACAAAATATCAAAAGGTCATATCTTAGTATTAGAATGCGATTATAAGCAAATTCAATATTCTTCCAACATTTTCAGGTTATTCTTCAAAACAGCCCTAAGTATAGTAGACAATGTTCTATTTTGACCACTTCAGTTTGACCATAAGTTTGGGGGTGTCATGTAGTACTAAAAAGCAGTTTAGTCCACAACTTAGCCCGTAAACATCTCCAAAAGTGGCTAAGAAATTTAGTGTCACGATCTGAAACAATTGTATTTAGTGCACCATTCAAACAAATAATTTCACGAAAGAATAAATCAGAAACATTAGTAGTATCCTCACTTTTATGACATGGTTTAAAATGTGCCATTTTCGAAAATCTATCCACGAAAACAAATATGCTATCTCTCCTCTTATTTGTTTGAGGTAACCCAAAAACAAAGTCCATGGAGATGTCCTCCAATGGAACACTGGGTACAGGCAAAGGCTTGTATAAACCATGAGGATTGAGTCGTGACTTAGCTTCTTGACATGTAGTACAGCCAGCAACAAAACGCTCAACATCTCGTCTCATCTTTGGCCAAAAGAAATGTGTAGCAAGTACGTCCTCCATTTTCACGCTAAAGTGTCCCATTAATCCTCCTCCATGTGCCTCCTGCAACAAAAAAAGACAAACGGAGCTTAGTTGGAATGCGTAGCTTGTTAGCACGGAACACAAATCCATCATTAAGGATGAACTTGTTCCATGTTCTTCCTTCCTTACAATTCTGCATTACATCTTTAAATTCAGCATCATGCATAATATAACGTCGAGACAATGCATCAGCAATAACATTTTCTTTACCCTTCTTGTGTTTAATGACATAAGGGAAAGTCTCAATGAATTCAACCCATTTAGCATGTCTACGGTTCAGTTTTGCTTGACTTTTAATGTGTTCCAAAGATTCATGATCAGAATGTATAACAAATTCTTTGGGCCATAAATAATGTTGCCATGTTTCCAAAGACCAAACCAGAGCATATAATTCCTTATCATAAGTAGAATAATTCAGACTAGGCCCACTAAATTTTTCAGAAAAGTATGCAACAGGTTTACCATCTTGTAGTAACACACCTCCCAATTCCACGAGGATCACATTCAAGTTCAAAAGTCTTATTAAAATCAGGAAGTTGGAGAAAAGGAGCATGGGTCAACTTATCTTTCAATACCTTGAAGGCTTCTTCCTGTGTATGGTATCCCAAACAAAAGGCACATCCTTCTTTGTAAGCTCATTGAGAGGTGCAGCAATGATGCTGAAATCTCTCACAAAACGCCTGTAGAAACCAGAAAGAACAAGAAAACTCCTCAGTTGTGTGACAGTTTTGGGCTGCGGCCAACTCTCTATTGCTTCAATATTGGCTTTATCAACTTCAATTCCCTATGGAGTAACAACATAGCCAAGAAAAGATACTCGGTTGGTGCAAAAGGTGCACTTCCCAAGGTTACCAAACAAATGTGCATCATATAGATCAATAAAAACAGCACGTAAAAGTTCCAAATGTTCCTCCAAAGTTCTACGATAAATCAGTATATCATCAAAATAGACTGCCACAAATCGTCCAATGAAAGCATGTAAAACTTCGTTCATTAATCTCATGAATGTGCTAGGTGCATTAGTTAACCCAAAAGGTATGACTAACCACTCATATAAACAAACTTAGATTTAAATGCTTTTTTCCATTCATCTCCCAATTTCATACGAATTTGATGGTATCCACTACGCAAATCAACTTTGAAGAATATGGTAGAGCCACTTAATTCATCAAGCATATCATTGAGCCTAGGAATAGGATGACGATATCGAATAGTAATATTATTAACGGCTCTACAATCAACGCACATACGTGATGTACCATCCTTTTTTGGTACTAGTATAACAGGAACAGCACAATGACTTAGGGATTCGTGTATATAACCCTTGTCGAGTAGCTCCTGAACATGACGCATCATCTCCTTCGTCTCATCATGATTGGTACGGTATGGCGTATGATTAGGCAGCGAGGCACCGGGAATTAAGTTAATCTGATGCTCAATCCCGCGAATCGGTGGTAATCTCGGTGGCACCTCTTGTGGAAAGACATCAGCGAACTCCTGCAAAATGTTAGTGACAGCAGGAGCCAAAGAGGGAGGCACTTCCTCAAATGAAAATAATGCCACTTTGCACACAAAAGCATAGCAAACAGATTTTCTAAAATCCAGATCAGTAATATTAAATTTGGTAGCAAGTAAAGAACCACTTTTCAATCTTATTTTGGAGGCAACACTAGATCATGGTTTGTTAGTAGGCTTATGTTGTTGCTTAAACTCTTTTGCTACGATCTGATTTTCACTCTTATTTGTTCCTGATTTGCTTTTCTGGCACTGGTAAGATCATCTTTCAAAATATATTCTGAAGACATGGGAAGCAAAGTAATATTTTTATCCTTATGAACAAGAGTATACTGATTTTTCCTGCCATCGTGTATAGAATTTTTATCAAATTACCATGGTCTACCAAGTAAAAGGGAGCATCACTACAAGAATCACGACAATGGACGACGGCCAGATTAATTGACGACGGCCCCGTCGTCCATAAATATATTGACGACGGCTGGATTCCACCGTCGTCAATAAATCATTTATTGACGACGGTTGACCTACCACCATCGTCTATAAGCTCTCGAGCCTTATAGATGATGGTGGAACATCGACAATAATGATCCACGTCAATATGGGCCATAACCTGGGCCTTCCCGGGAACTTATATACGACGGTGTAAACCCACCGTCGTCAATTAAGCCTTGTTGACGACGGTGTAAACCCACCGTCGTCTTTAAGGTCCCATATACTCGGGAAAGCCCCTCGGTTCTGTCTTTCACTCTCGCCGCTGACGCCACGCCGCCACCGACTGACCACCGCGAGGCACGCCACGCCCCTCCCTCCCTCTTGCCCTTCTCCGCCCGTGAATATTGACGACGGCTGGATTCCACCGTCGTAAATAAATCATTTATTAACGACGGTTTACCTAGCACCTTCGTCTATAAGCTCTCGAGCCTTATAGATGATGGTGGACCGTCAACAATAATGGTGCTCATCAATATGGGCCGTATCCTGGGCCTTCCCTGGAACTTATAGACGACGGCATAAACCCACCGTCGTCAATTAAGCCTTGTTGACGACGGTGTAAACCCACCGTCGTGTTTAAGGTCCCATATACTCGGGCCAACCCCTCGGTTTTGTCTTTCACTCTCGCCGCTGCCGCCTCATTCTCACGCCACCGACACCGCCGCCGACCGACCACCACCAGGTACGCCATGCCCCTCCCTCCCTCCTCCCCTTCTCCACCCGTGCACGCCCGGTCCCGCCTCCCCCACGGCCCGCCCCTCGCCGGCCGCGCCGCGCCTCCCCCGGGCAGCCCCTCGCCGGCTGTGCCCCGCCTCCCCCCCGGGCTGCCCCGCGTCGGCCGCACCCTGCCTCCTCCCCAGCCTGCCCCTCGCAGCCACGCCCCGCCTCCCACCCCGGGCCGCTCCGTCGGCAGCCGCCGCCCCGCTGGCCCCCACCGGCCGTAGACCGCCTGTCCGCCCTGAGCCCTCGCCGGCTGCGCCCCCCTCCCCGGATGCCCCTGAACGCAGCGCCGCCCGGGGCCGCCCCGCCGCCCTGAACCCTCACCGGCCACGCCCCCCTACCCCCGTCTGCCACTGTGCGCGCAGCGCCGCCCGGGGCCGCCCCGTCGGCAGCCGCCATCCTGCAGGCCCTCGGTCGCCCTGCCGGCCGTAGGCCGCCCCGCCGCCCTGAGCCCTCGCCGGCCGCGCCCCCCTCCCCCCTGGATGGCCCTGCGTGTGCAGCACCGCCCGGGGGCGGCTCGCGATTCTTCATGCGCGCCATCCACTCCTCCTCTGTGAGAAGCAGGTGGCCGCCGTTGTCCTTCACCGGAGAAAGTTTCTTGTGCTGTTCCACAACGCGCAGATGCCCGGTGGCCTCCTCTATTGACATGCTGTCAAGGTCGAGGAGCGTCTCGATCGAGATTGCAACATGCTCCAGCTTGTCAGCTGATAGATTGTATGGCGCTGAATGACCACTATGGGTCATGGTCTCTTATATTTATAGAGAAATATATACATGGTATGTTACATATATTCTAAGAATAGATGATTCCTTTCTATCTATAAATATAGACTACTATGCATAACATATTCTCTACCAAATATACTACTGATGCATATGGTAGTCTATCTAGCAAACTAAATATACTCCCAACATATATGGTACTCAATATATCATGCCAAGTATACTTCTGACATATATGGTAATCAATATAGCATACCAAATATTGATATAGGCTTCTATGTTTAACATCCCCCTCAATCTGGACGGTGTGGTACTAAGTTCAGATTGCGTCGAAAATTATTGAAGGAGGAGACCGGTAATGTCTTGGTCATAATGTCGGCGAGCTGATCTTTAGACGATATAAATCTGACATCAAGTTGACGAGATGATACTCGTTCATGAACGAAGTGATAATCAACCTCAACATGTTTCGTCCGCCGATGAAAAATTGGATTGGCAGATAAATAGGTGGCACCAATATTATCGCACCACAGACTAGGTGCTCGTGACTGCGAAATCCCAAGCTCACGCAAAAGCACCTGAATCCAAATTAATTCTGCGGTAGCATCAACAACTGCCTTATATTCAGCCTCTGTACTTGAACGAGACATTGTTGGTTGTTTGCGTGAACTCCAAGAAATAAGATTGCCACAAAAAAATATGGCATATCCGCCAGTGCTTCGTCGATCATCAGGATTCCCAGCCCAATCAGCATCTGAGAAGGCACTAAGCAGTGAAGAGCTAGACTTGGTGAAGCATAATCCCATATCAATTGTTTCATGAAGATATCTTAGAATCCTTTTGACTGCCACCCAATGTACAGTAGTTGGAGTTGATAGAAATTGGCAGACTCTGTTGACACAGAAAGAAATATCAGGCCTTGTTAATGATAGATATTGGAGGGCACCAACAACACTTCGATATCTTGTAGTATCTTCAGACGAGAGCTTTTCACCCATATCTAGTTCCAACTTCTCAGTAGGAACCATAGGAGTGGACACACCTTTGGAGGTGAGCATATTAGTTCGGGATAATAAATCTTGTATGTATTTGTGTTGTGTCAGAATGAGCCCATGAGAGGAATGACATACTTCAATTCCAAGAAAATAACTGAGTCTACCAAGATCTTTTACTGCAAAATCAGCCCTAAGTTGTGTAAGGAGTCTCTTGGTAGCCACAGAAGATGAGCTGATTATAATAATATCATTCACATAAATAAGAATATATATGTGAACATCAGACTTGTTAAAAATAAAAAAAGAGACGTCTGCCTTTGAGGCTGTAAATCCCAACTCCAAGAGTTTGGAGCTAAGGCGAGAAAACCAGGCACGTGGTGCTTGTTTGAGTCCATAAAGAGATTTATCCAACTTGCAAAGGTAACTGGGATGTTGAGAATCCACAAATCCAGGTGGTTGTTTCATATAAACATCTTCATGGAGAAGGCCATGTAGAAAAGCATTTTAAATATCTATTTGTCGAATAACCCAACCTCGAGAAACAGCAAGAGACAATAAAAGTCGAATAGTAGTTGGTTTAACAACTGGAGTGAAAGTATCATCATAATCAATTCCATATTGTTGTTTGAAACCTTTAGCAACCAGACGTGCTTTGTAGCGGTCAATAGACCCATCTGGCTTTTGCTTTAGCTTGAAGACCCATTTGGAGTCAATGACATTAATACCAGTACGATGAGGTACTAAGTGCCATGTTTTATTTTTAAGCAGTGTCTGAAATTCATCATTCATGGCCTGACGCCACATGGGATGCTCCATAGCAGCAACATGAGTAGCAGGCTCACAAGTAGAAGACCGAACCACAGAATATGTGACCGTACCATCTATACGTACCTTTGGACGTCTAATATTATTTTGTAGGCGCGTACGGTATGGATGGACGGAGGGCGCGTCAGCCTCGACACCTGATTGGGCCTCAATATCAGGAAGCGCATCCTGATTCACACCATTAACTGGCAGGCAATCAACAGGTATGGTAGGTGCTCCCAAATCTGATTCATGCTGCATGGGTGCTATAGGTAACGGCAGCATATCTGGAGCAGATCTCTGAGATGGAGATTCCTGATTATCTGCATCCAAAGAGTTAGCAGGCACAGATGCATGTATATGATCATTTTCCAAATTAGTACTGTTGTTTCCCAAGTGCAACATGCGCAAATCAATATTACTATGTGTTGATTCCAAATTTTTGGAAGGATGGGGTGGAGTTCTTTTGAAACGAAAAATATTCTCGTAAAAAATAACGTCTTTGGAAATATAGACACGACTAAAATCAGTGTCAAGACATTTATACCTTTTATGTAAAGAGCTATAGCCTAGAAAAACACATTCCTTGGATCGAAAAGAGAGCTTTTGTTTGTTATAAGGACGAAGATGAGGCCAACAAGCACATCCAAAAACTTTTAATAGTGAGTAATCAGGTGGTGTACTGAATAGACGCTCCATAGGGCATTTGTTATCAATAACTCGAGTAGGAAGGCGATTGATGAGGTATGTGGCTGTAAGGAAAGCTTCATCCCAAAATTTAAGGGGCATGCCTGCATGAGCTAAGAGAGCAAGACCGGTTTCAACAATATGACGGTGTTTGCGTTCAGCAGAACCGTTTTGTTGATGTGTATGAGGACATGAAACACGGTGAGATATGCCAAGAGAACGAAAAAAAGTGTTGTGAATTTTCTGGTATTCCCCACCCCAATCAGACTGAACACACTTAATTTTAGCATCAAGGAGACGCTCAACATGCGCTTGGAACTGTAAAAATATACGAGGAGCGTCAGTACGATCATGCATTAAATAGATCCAAGAAAATTTACTAAAATTATCAATAAAGCTGATGTAATACTTAAAACCGCCAACAGATTGGGGTGCAGGTCCCCAGACATCAGAGAAAATGAGTTCTAAGGGTGATGTAGACCGATGAATAGAACTTGTGTATGGTAATTGATGACTCTTAGCTAGTCGACATGCATTACAAACTGATAAAGATGACTCTCTAGGACATGAAATATTATTGAGATGCAAAATTGATCGAACTACTTGAGATGAAGGATGGCCGAGTCGGGCATGCCATTGGGCTTGACTAGTAGAATTGCTCGCTAAGGCATGCTTGATGGCAGCGACATCGGATGACTTGATAGGATAGAGGCCATACTCACATCGCCCTTCCAGAAGACTTCTCCTCGATGTTTGATCCTTAATAGAGAAATGCCATGGATGGAATTCAAAGAAGACATTATTATCACGAGAAAATTTATGAACGGAAAGAAGATGTTTGGAAATATCAGGCACATGCAAAATATTGCGCAATGCAAGAGGGCGAGCAGCAGTATTAATTGAAGAATGACCAACATGCATAATCTGCAAACCTGCTCCATTTCTGACTTGCACTTGTTCGCCTCCATGATAGCGTTCACGGACAGCAAGGCGATTGAGATCACTTGTAATATGATCGGTGGCGCCCGTGTCACTATACCAGTTGGGGTCGATCTTGTATGAGTTTGTGGATGCCAAGGCTGCCGAGGGGGCTTCATCCTGGTACGTGTTGTCCATCCTATACCAGCACTTGATGGCAGTGTGGCCGAGCTTGCCGCAGATCTGACATTGAGGATGAGGGCCGTTGTCACGACGATCACCGCGTGATGGGGTGCCGCCACGAGAGCGACCACCACGGCCACAGTCACTACGACCGCGGCCATGAGATTTACCGCCACGCCCCACGTAATTCGCGGAGGCACCATGGTTTAGCTGTAGTTCTGTCAGGTGCTGGAGTTGTCGGGCTTCGAATGCGACCAAGTGAGTGAAAACGTCATCGAGGGAGAGCGCCTCAGTCTTTATCGTCATCGAGGTGACGAATGGGTCGTATTCGCTTGGGAGACCTGCAAGGAGATAGGCGAGAACCTCCTCATCACGGAGGGGAGCATCAGCGGCAGCGAGTTCGGTGGCGAGCCCCGTGATCTTGTGGAAGAAGTCAGCGGCGGACAGATCGCGTTTCTTCGATGTAGCGAGTTCCACACGGATTTGCACCATGCGCGCCTTCGTAGACGAGGCGAACTTCTTCGGGAGGGAGTCCCAGACCTCCTTTGAAGACGTGGCATTGACGACATCCCGAAGAACTTCTTCGGTCATCGACGATAGAAGACCACTCAATAGTTGTTGATCTTGATCATACCAGCGTTTGTACGCCGGATTGGGGACTTGTTCACCACCCGGGGTCGTCGATGCGGCAACCTTCTTCTCAGGTGCGGCGTGGGTGCCATCTAGGTACCCGATCAGCTTTGAGCTCTGGAGATACGGCAGGAGTTGAGCGCGCCATAGGAGGAAGTTTGATTTCGTTAAACGAATGGTGACAACTTGGTGAATAGGGATCGAGGCCATGGTGGTGTTGTGAGCGCCCGACATGATAGAGGAGGAAGAAGTGGTGGAGGAGGAGGAAGAAAAAATTTGTTGTTTGGGTTAGAACCTTGGCTCTGTTACCATGATAGATTGTATGGCGCTGAATGACCACTATGGGTCATGGTCTCTTATATTTATAGAGAAATATATACATGGTATGTTACACATATTCTAAGAATAGATGATTCCTTTCTATCTATAAATATAGACTACTATGCATAACATATTCTCTACCAAATATACTACTGATGCATATGGTAGTCTATCTAGCAAACTAAATATACTCCCAACATATATGGTACTCAATATATCATGCCAAGTATACTTCTGACATATATGATAATCAATATAGCATATCAAATATTGATATAGGCTTCTATGTTTAATGTCAGCAACTGAGTGCAGGACTTTCTTGATAACTTCCTTTTCGGAGATGTCATTGCCGAGGGTGCAGGACTTGGGTGAGTTTTTTTTTCAACTTAATTGAATTCTCTTTAATAGTACTAATGATGGTATTTTTCTGGTTTTTGCAGGCAAAATACGGGGAGGAGGCGCGGAGGCTTCGAGGCGAAGAGTTTGATTAACAGAGTGCGCCAATCGTCCCCGAAGCCGCGTATGCAAGCGGTGGTGGTAAACCTCACGGACGGTGAGCTTTGTAATTTTTAATTTACTGTTACGAACTTCGAGATACAAAATGCAATAATCTTACTTCATTTGTACATGTTAGCCATCTTCGATGGAGTGGTCCACTCGAGGCAGGCGCGAGCTTCCTCGAGAGCCTCTTCATCGCTTCAGGGCGGGTCCAGCAGCAGTCGTACTAGTCGAGATCTAGAGCTCCAGAGTCTGTGAGAGAAGCTCCAGAAGACGCAAGAAGCGCTCAGGGCTAGGGACGGGTCGTGGGCAGCTGAGATCACGGCTAGGGACGAGGCGCAAAGGGATAGGGACGAGTATCAAAACTCGTTCATGTTACAGATGCAAGCTGCCATGCAGGTAATCCATTCTAGATGTTGTACTTAACATTTTTTACATATAAATGACATGTTTAATGATTTGCTTTGTGTTTGCAGGCTATGAGTGCAGGACAGGCAGTTGTCTTTCCACAATGGGTGCCACCAGCGATACAGCTGCCGCTGGTGCCGATGATGGTAGCCCAGGTACAAACTTAGTAAATCACACTTGCACTAGTTAAACTTGTTTAAATTTAGTAAAATATGCACTTTCTTACTTGTAACATGTCTAACCACACTTGCATTTAACAGGCGTCGGGAATGGAGGCTCAAACTCCGTCGCCTCAGATGCTTGGACGACTGCAGAAGGACGACTTTCCGAACTCCAGTGGAAGCGGACGGGGTAGCGTCTCTTAGTCAGGTCAGCTGAGCCTCATACTTGTGAGCTGAGTTCCCTCCTCTCTCAAACTTGGGTTGTGTGATGTGGACTATGTGCGGTGTGAGACTTGTATGAAGAAGTGTGCAATAATATATTGTGTTATGTATTTTGCGGTGCCATGTGATATATATCCATTTTTGTGTCATGTTTTCTGTCTCTGTGATCTGGCCATCGAGCCAGGGCTGGCCTCGAAGCCAGGGCAGCATTTTCTGTTTTAAAAAAAACTGCAAAAATTATTGACGACGGTTCTCTGGCGTCCGTCGACGGGCAAGTTATCGTCGACGGTGACAGGGACACCGTCGATGATAAGTGTCCAGTATCGATGACAGTACCCTTTTACCGTCATCGAAACTGTTACTTATCATCGACAGTGTCCCTGTCACCCTCGATGATAAGCTTCCCCCGCTGCCACGTAGAGGAAGTCACTTATCGACGACAGCTAATTTCAGCCATCGTGAAATAGTTTATGGACGACGGTTACCGTCGTCAATAACGTTATAGATGACAAAAAAACGTAGATGGCTGTAAACCGTCGTCTATAAGAGTATACCGTCGTCAATAAGCTATAGACGACGGTTTGGGCCTTATAGATGACGGTTTTTGGCCGTCGTCTATTATCGTGAGTCCTGTAGTGCATGCTTGCATGGGTACCATATCACAATCAACATAATCTGCATATGTAGCGATACTAAAATGTACACGAACAGTACGTGTTACCTTAACTTTGCCGCTGTTGTGGAACCATTGTATGTAGTAAGGATGAGGATGTGGTCTGGTGGTGAGAGACAGCTTCTCCACCATGTCCATACTAGCTAAGTTGTTGCAACTCCCACTATCGATGATGATGCGGACACACCGTTCCTTAACAACTCCCTTTGTATGGAACAAATTGTGCCTCTGATTTTGCTCAGCATGTGTTACCTGCACACTCAAAACACGTTGAGCAACTAAAATTTCATACCTCTCAGCGTCTTCAGCAGCCATGTATTGTGTCTGTTGTTCAGAATCAGCGCCACCCTGTTCTTCACTTGCAGTAAGATCCAAAGTCTCCTCGTCATAGTCACTAGCGGACTCATACCCACCATCCTCAATAACCATCATCACACGCTTGGATGGGCAATGGCTCGCATAGTGACCTTCACCCTTGCAGCAACAACATATAATATCATGTGTTTGCCCGGTTGATGCCATGGATGAAGAAGAGCTCCGTGCGGAACCTGAAGGTGTGCTCTTGGCAGATGGTGGAGGTGGTGCCTGTTTTCTTGTGTCGCGGTCGGAGTTGGTGTCTGAAGTAGGCCGTGGTGCAGTAGGACGTGTAGAAGTAGAAGATGCACGTGGTGTCCATGATGAAGATCGACCCACAGAAAAGTTAGTCCGCGCCATGTCCTGTCGATCCAGCACTTCACGTTCAGCTTTGCAAGCAAGATGGAATAAACGAGTGATGTTGTTATACTCCTTATACTCTAAGATAGTTTGAATTTCTCTGTTTAGCCGACCCAAAAACCGTGCAAGCATAGCTTCATTATCCTCAACAATACCATATCGAATCAACCCAGTTTGTAATTCCTGATAATATTCCCCTACAGATTTTTTCCTTGTCTTAAACGCTGTAATTTTTAAAGTAATTCACATTGATAATATGGTGGAACCCAACGAGTACGCATAGCAGTTTTCAATGCAGCTAAAGTAGTTAGGATATTATTAATGATATAATCTACAATGTTCAAACCACCAAACAGAAGCAAAACTAGTGAATTCACAAACAGCAGCAACAACCCTTCTATCCTCAGGATATTGTAAGCATGTAAAACGGTGTTCAGTTTCTAACTCCCAAGTAAGATATACATCAGGAATTTATCTACCCTCAAATGGTGGAATATTCAATTTCAGTTTAGGGATATGGTCATTATCTCGTACCTGAGGGGTGGTGCAGCCCTACTGTTTTGATTGTAGGTGTGTGGGCGACTGGGATATTGTACATAGTTCTGATGTGGAGCAATCTCATCCTCGTACTCGCCCTCGTAGTCATCGTACTGATCAAAAGTAGTAGCAGAATCCGCAGAAGCAGCAGCAGTAGCGGCGGCACCAGAATGTTGGCCTTGGTTGAGAGGCACACGCTATGCACGTCCCATTTGATTCGGAAACCGGTGTTGTTGTTGTTGCTGCTGCTGCCGAGATGCGACACGTGCAGCTGGTGGTGGTAGACGAGCGAGCACTTCATTAAACTTGGCCTCCAGCTTGATGTCAAATGTCTTCTCAAAGCCATCTAGCTTCTCCATGGCCTCTCCAAACCTGTTCAGCACGTCTTGCACCTGTTCACGCATCATTTGTCGAAATTTATCATGTAGCTCCCTGTTCGTCATGTTCTCCCAGTCCAGCTCGTGGGCTTGTAATCCTGTCATGGTTAGCAGAAACGGGAACACACAAGAATATGGTCCTACTGACTTCTAATAGGATGTGATGTGGTGGAAAGTCACAAGTCCGTCAAGCGAATCACAAATTCTTACCCATTCTTACCAACCAGCAGGTGGTGATCGGCAACCGTTGTAGTCAAACTACCAAAGACTGGATAAAGCGATTGCCAGGTGGTGTCAAACGCACAATGTAGATGTATGTGGAGCTTGGAAGGCTTAAATTATGGTAGCAAAAATGTCAGCAATAATCAATTCAGAGATGCAAAGTTGAATAAACGTTCAACCACGGTACTGTGCTGG
Source organism: Neostapfia colusana (assembly GCA_030760725.1). NCBI lineage: Eukaryota > Viridiplantae > Streptophyta > Magnoliopsida > Poales > Poaceae > Neostapfia > Neostapfia colusana. The sequence continues at coordinate 30,251,141 of JASWHV010000009.1, read as the reverse complement.
TCCTAGGATAGACCATACTAGAGACATGAGCCTAGACACAAAGGAATTTACATCAGTAACACAATAGACTACAATAGCAGCAATTGAAGCTCACTTTTTTTGTACTTTTCCTCTTATTTTATTTTCTTTCTTTCTTCCTTTTCTATCTTTTGTTTTTTTCTTTCTTCTTCTTGCAAAGTCCCACAGTTCTAAAAGATTACACAGAGATCAGATAATAAGCTACCAAATATCACAGATAACACACTTATTTTCGCAGGTTCCTTGCAGGTCTTGTAGATATTGCTTTCCCAAAGAAAAAGATACACAGGAGATCTTGAAATCTCTTTGGTGATTGCGATGCGCATAGATGGAATTTTCAGGAAAGGTTGGATCTGTTGGAAAGATAGCGAGATAACCTTTCCGGATTGTGGGTACACATTCCAAACGGACAACGGATGAAGAAGTTATGAACTTTTTCTTCCGAAACCGAAAAGATACTCAAAATCAGATATGATCTGATTATTTCCTATTTTGGAGATGCAAATTAGGAAGTGAATATTTCTCTAATTTTGTGATGGTGGTGATGATGGTGTTTTTTTATGTAGGTAAAACATGACAGGAACTCGAAACTCTAAAGGACTAAACACTAAGACCAGCAACTTGACACGACGATGCAACCGGCTATTCAACAAAGCAAAAAAAACTGAGAAGAAATTATGAAAGGCACAGATTGGCTCGGATTCGATGATCTAACCCTAATGTTTTTTGGATTTTTTGTGAACTCTAGGTATGAAGGAACAGATGTGATCTAGACTACAAAAATCTGGTAGAATCTCACCGAGCAACCTGGAAATATGATACCACTTAATAGAGACGAAGGTGCCGCGTCTTTCGATGACATGGTAACTATCGTTTTTGGTGGAGTCGACTTTGACGATCCTACTATGAATGTGTGAGGACGTTGCACCTTAGCAATCGCTAAACCAACTCCAAGAGGTTATTGACCACGCCGGAGTACGATCAACATGACCACGAGGGTCTATTTCCTGCACGCAAAAGAAGAAAAAGCAAGAAACTGGGATTGCAATTTTGATATTGTGAATTTAAGAAGAAAACTTTATTGATGAAAGTGGGGTTCTGAAATGTCCTGGCCTGGTCGTTGGACACAAACGAGGTACGTGAGTTGCAGCGATGACAAACTTTAATCTAAACAAACCGCCCCCCTCTCAAGGAGCTCTTGGCCTACTTACATAGGGGAGGGAAGAGGGAAATTCGTCCAGCAATAAAGGTAGGACGTGATCTCCCTTGTTCTCTTCCCTTTTCTGAGATAGACTACCTTTTAATAGGGAAAGAAAGAGGGAAATCCATCTAGCAGCAAGACAGAATATGGTTTCCTCTATTTCATTCCTTATTATAGCACATCTATCTTTAAATGGGGGAAGAAAGAGGAAAATTTCATCCAGCAGCAAAGGTTGGACGAGATTTCCCTTATTCCTTTCCTTATTTGTCTAAATCTCTCTTTATTACATGGCCCCACCCTTAAGATTTGGTGCACAGTACCCTATTCATCCACTGGACTTTATTCTGGTCTGCCAGCATGTATATTTCGTCCATGTCCTTTTATGTCATCATGGTTGCTTCAAAGTGCTGAAAACTCCACTTGAAACTCCGTTCTGGTTCCCTTCTCGCGCGCCTTCATCTCCCGGCTTGATGATGCTCCCAAGTTTATTCCTCTTGTCCATGCTAGGCCCTTCATTTGTAAGCAACACAAATGTATCCAATTTAGGTAGCATCATATTCTCATGAATGTTAGAGACATTACCAAGAAACGAAAGTACCTGATAATTTAACTAGCGTGCGCGAGCTTTAGTAATTGGTCTCATATGTGTGGTAGCAGGTGCTATGGGTGTAACTGTGGTAGGGATATCCTCATCATCCTCCCCTTCTTGAATTGAAGTCTTCCTCGGAGGAACCACATCTTCCTCACCCAAATAAGGCTTCAAATCTGCAATGTTGAAGTGGGACTAACCCCAAAGTCTGCAGGCAGCTCAAGTTTATATGCATTATCATTTATTTTCTTTAACACCTTAAAAGGACCATCAGCACGTGGCATTAGCTTTGATTTGCGCAAATCAGGAAACCTATCTTTTCGTAAATGTAACCAAACAAGATCTCCTGGTTCAAACACAATATGTTTTCTACCCTTGTCGCTAGCAAGTTTGTATTTAGCATTCATGCGCTCAATGTTTTCCTTAGTTAACTCATGCATTTTTAAGATCAATTCAGCATGTTGTTTAGCATCAAAATTAACCTTCTCCAAAGATGGAAGAGGCAACAAATCAATGGGTGCACGAGGTAGGAAACCATACACAATTTTAAAAAGTCACGTCTAAGTAGTAGAATGCAGCGAACGATTATAAGCGAATTCAATATGGGGTTATTCTTCAAAACAGCCTAAGCATAGTAGACAATGTTCTATTGACTACTTCAGTTTGACCATCAGTTTGGGGTGACATGTAGTACTTAAAAGCAGTTTAGTCCCCAACTTAGCCCATAAACATCTCCAAAAGTGGCTAACAAATTTAGTGTCACGATCTGAAACAATTGTATTTAGCACACCATGCAAACGAATAATTTCACAAAAGAACAAATCAGCAACATTAGTAGCATCCTCGCTTTTATGACATGGTATAAACTGTGTCATTTTTTACTTGGAAAGAGACGTTGAGAAACAAGTCTACAACCTCATACGAGATTGTGAGTTTTCTCACATGAAGGCCTACAATCCTGAGCTACTCTCCAAAATAGGTATGGACTCCGAATTCTTTACCATTTGGCATGTATTACGATGGGATAAATTGTCTCAAATTGATGAGGATGGTTCACGCCTCCTCACTATTCAATTCCTATGCACCCTTACACATGGAAAAGAAGGTATTTCTTTTAGGTTTTTCCAAGACGAATATTCATTTCATGGAAGGAATTAAGTCAGCACCTAGGTTCCCATAGGCGTTGTTTACTAGATTTAGAACCTAAGTATAAATTTAATAAACAAAACTTTTGGCAAGAAATAACCAATGAGGTAGCATGTAGGGATCCTAGGAATAGCCATCTCCAAAATCCTACTTTACGCTTCATGCATAGATGGGTGGCTATGACTATGTTCTGTAGAGGTGATGTTAGGATTGTTAGAGAAGATGAACTAAAGATCCTTTTTGCCATGGTTAGAAAGATAAAAATTGCTCCCGTAAAGGCTACGATTTATCAATGGTTAGAAAATTTTAAGACCAGGGGTCCAATAGAGTGCACTTCATTAGTACCCGCATTGCTATAGGAATAGGAGCTTTAGAAAATGAATCTATTGATTACATCCCAACAGCTCGCTATCTTATCAATGAGGATTATCTTGTTCACGGACACACTATAAAACATGGACCCAATAGGTCTTTATTTTTTCTTCCCCGGGTATGTAAATGAAATCCGGTTACCTAACCCAGATCTTCATTTATATAAGTGCCGGGAGGTAACCATTGCTCTTCAACCTCTCGAGGAAGCCTGCAGGAGTAATGTCTCAGGCAGTATATGTAAAAGCCCAAGAATGGACTTGAAAAAGTGTTCATTTCATCACCATACCACAGCTCATTTGGTGGGTAGCTTATGAACAATTGTGAAGAGCAAGTAAACACAATCAAGAGGGTGATTAGAGAGGAAAACCATAACTCCAAAAAGTAGGGTTTCATACACATAAACATAAGAGGCTAAGCTCACCCCTAGACCTTAAATATTCTTGGGAAGGCTCAGGCCAAGTTTCATGCAATTCAAGCCGTTTTTAGGCACTTTTGGAGACATTTGAGAACGGGGCTATTTGAATGCAAATTCAAATTTCAGCTAGTTTTCATCACTTGAATTCAAAAGTTGACTTCATATTCAAACTCAGAATATTTTTCTGAGTTAGTACACCAAGTTTCATCCTCATTGGAGTTCATCTTGTCGGGAGCTAAATTTGCACTAATTCAAAACTGAATTTGAATTTCAAATTCAAATGTGCAGCAAATTTAAGCAAACCAATTTCAAAGTGATGAAATCAAATTCAAACCATGACTTTGAGGCTAAGTCTCTCATTCAATTGTGAGTAACTGAGATCTTTTCAGTGAAAACAAAAATTGAAGAAAAGAGGAGAGGATTAGAGTGGAGGGGGACCCACTGGTCAGTAAACTTTCAACTGAAGTCTACTCGGCTGCGCTCGGGCAACAGCGCGCCAGCTCCCGACACCGGTGCCCGACCGCCTCAGCACCATGCCACCTCCTGCTCGTGGGAAAAAATCAGTGACCGAAGGGATAAGAGGTGTAGCTCTGCTGTGCCCTGTTTCTTCGCTCACGGGGCTCATATTCTCCCCACACAATCGAAGCAAAATCGCTCCGATCTCGATTCTCCCCGCTCACCGACGTCCGGGCGACACAAGGCTCGTCGTGCCCGACGATCAACACAAGAAACCACCGCCCTAAGGTGATTGTCATGCTAGTCCAAACCGCTCGTTGTTTCATGCGTTGTCGTGGAAGAATTTCCCCGGTGAAGTTTCGTTGTTCCTAGGACCGAGCGGCTCCAAAATCTAAAATTTGCAGGGATTAGCTCACCATAGCGTATGCCGAGCTATACACGTATTCTACACCTTCCCACGGCCATCCAGGATCAAAAAGTACAAAAAACCGTCGAGTATAGGCTCTGGTTGTCGAGTTTTTAAAGTTGCCGCCGATATAGGACCTAGGTCGACAGTGAACACTTTAGTTTCGGCCGTTTTCACAGTGAGCTAGTGTAAAATCCCCAAAAAGTGATAGCAAGAAAAATTCTGCTCATGTACACTTAGGAAGAATGAGGGGAACTAAAACTTTGAATTATAACGGTGTAGGTTCAAAGTGAGGATTCAAACTTCCCAAAACTTCCAAACATGGAGATATAAATTCATAACTTGGGTCTTTATATTTCAAATATTCAACCTTCCAAATTTCATCTCATTTGGAGGTGTTTAAGTATTTGTTTGGGATTAAAAGGAGAAGCCCTCTAATCTGAATTTCAAATTCAGTTTCAAATTTCAATTCCCTCAATTTGCAAATTTGGTTCCACAAATGCGTTCTCCCCATTGGAATTATCAGCCATGCCAAAAATTAGCAACTTTGGAGTTGGTTTTCTATGTTTTTGGGACAATGCAAAATGGAGAATTCAAATTCCATTTCAAATTCAAATGACCAAACACCATTCAACTTCACACTAGAATTCAAATTATTTGAATTCAATTTTTCAAACCATTACTTTGGGAGGAAGCAAAGGAGTTAATTTGGGGGGACAAATGAGAAATTATCAAAGGAGCATTAGGTTGGAGGGGGCCCACTAGTCAGTCACCACAGAGGCAAAAATCTCTGTTTTCACTCGGCTGTTCACGCGCGGGCGCTAGCTCCCGATTAAACCCGCCGGCCGACGTTCCACCGAGCTGGTTCTCGCTGCCCCCGACGTCGGTGCGCGCGTAGTCTATCAGAGCAGCCGCCAGAGTGCCCCAGCCCTATTTCTCTTCCCCCTCAGCTCGTGCGTGCGCCTCAGTTGCTTCCTTCACGCAGACCACAGCCGCCGGTTTCCTCCCGATCAACCACAGCCTCCCGAGCTCGGTTGCTCGTGCTATCCACAGAAAAGAGTAGCGCCTTGATGTGCTCTAGCTCCTCTTAGAATTTCCTCCAAGATTTCCGATCGGAGCTGCTCAGAAAATACGGATTTGCGCCAAAGTGTCAGGGTGCACCGGACCTCGCCGTTTTGGCTCACCGTCGACAGCCTCATCCGGCCACCCTCTTCCCCAACTTGCTGTACATGAAAGGTGCGTCTGCATGTCCTGATCGTGTAGCCGGAGGCCGTTTAGCGGTTGCTAGAACCGGTGGCGAGAATTTTGCCGTTTCCCGAAACTGTGTGCAGGCGGGTAGTGCTCGGTCTAACGCAAAATTTGTGTTGCACGATCCACTAGAGCTCCAGCAAGCTTGCAGACAACTTCCATACTTCCTAGCTCCCCTCCTCGATGAAGAACCGAGCGAAAACGTCAAGAAATGAGGGAGTTCTAGCTGTTTTCTTAGCCGCCGTTGCAAAAGCACCTCAGATCACCGTGGAGCCACCAGTTGCCTGTTGTTTCACCGGCGTTAGAGGCCATTACTAGCTTCTGCACCGTCCACTGTTGCTCCAGAAACAAGAATCTGAGTGTTTGGTGAGGTATGGGGCTCGGTTGACCTCGCCGGAACCCTAGGGGCACACTGTCACCGTCGCGCACCACCCTCCGGGCATCGCCAGCCGCCGGAGACCGTGCCAGCGAGTTAAGCGTGCCAACTTAGTAGGGGGCGGCAAGTTTGAAGCCAGGAGGTGGCGCGAGGTAGAAGACAGGACTGGCGGGTGGGGCCCACAGCCAGGATTTAAACATTTCCAGATTTTCCTAATTTAGTTCAAACTTTGGAGACCCACAACTTTGTGTAGAAAACCCCAAAAAGGGTGAGACCAATTTTGTTGTAATCCTCATGAGGAGTACTTCACAGAGAAACAAATTGCTTGCTATGAAAATGCCCAGGAATTTCTGTAAAATTGTTTTTATTAAATCTTTAGAGATTTATTACAGGAGCAATTCTTTATGAAACATTCCCAAATTTGGGCCGCAAATTCTTTTCGTAGTAACTAATCTCCAGTAAAAATTTGGGCTTCATTGGATTTTATTTGCTAGGCTAAATTGCCTTCCAAAGTTCAGCCTTTGTTTGGAAATTCAAATTTAAACAGAAACTTTTCAGAACTCCTATCCAACTTCAAAAATTTATATATCTCTGTTGGTAGCTCCAAAAATGGTGAAAAAAATTTTGTTAGAACCATGCAGACTTACCCTAATCAGATCTTCCACTGTTAGCTATGTCAAAGCTCCTGATTTGGGCTCAAAATTCAGAGAAGCCTTGTGCTTGTGGGAAATTTGGAGAGCACAATGTGCAATGACATTTCTCCAAATTTTGCTCAAATCATCCTTAAGGAGTCTAGTCTTCACCGTAAAAATCCCAAAGACAATTAACGCTCCTAATTAGTAGTAGCAATGAATAGAAGTTTTGTTCTTATTAGTCCTTAACACTTATACAAATATTTTGCTGCATTTCATTTAGTGACCGAAGTTGAGGATACGCCGGAGCCTTTGGACGTCCTGCCACCCGACGCTAACTTCTCCTTTGACTCGCAACCAGGCAAGCCCCGGTTTGCATTTAAGTACTTTGGCAAATTCTTTAATTGTATCACTTATGTCTAGGGTGAATGCTTGCGTTAGAGTTAGGGTGATTGAAACCCCACTTGCGTAACCTTTTTAAATCTATGGAGGGTTGGGTAGCTTACAGAACCGACGAGTAGACACGGCCCTGCTATATGCTTAGGATCTCGGTAGAAGTCGAGTAGTTGGAATCTACTCGCGAGGTAAGGTTTTATCACGTAGTTTGGTCAGAATAGTAAATGGCTTAAGAGTGGAGAAAATGAGACCCAGCATGGGGGATAGGAAGCAGTGAGCGGAGGTCTCACGTGCGTAGCCCTGTTGGTGTCGATTGAGGACCGAGTCGTCTGCGGGCCTGCTGAACAAGTATCGAACAGTACTGGATGACATACCGACATAAGCAGGAAACCGATGTAATTGGTTAACCTGGGTGCTGAGGCTTACCCAACCATAAATAGGAGTGGGTTTAGGGTAGCAAGGTGTAAATCTGCCGGTGGGCACAGTCACGCTCCACGCGGGGACCTCCTGCCCGTTACGGATGGACCGGTTCGGCATTTGGGTTGCCTTTGAAAGGTTGTTGCATATAACAGAGTAGGAAGGGGTGTGGAATCACGCTTCTGAAATTGGTTGTATGCAACGTGTTGTCCGGGTGTCTCCTGACTGCAATCACCGTCCCTCGCGGTTATTTGAGTACCGCTTGTTCACTGTTCTGTGACGTAGTAAGAAGAGCAATAAGCCAGATGAATGATAATATGTTGTGATGAAATATTAATGTTTTGGAAACCATGTCTGTTGTAGAGGTAGCGCTAATTAAGTTTATTTTCCCGCTTTGGGCATCACCACATCAGAGGAAAGCATTTCTTGTTTGATTGTGGACTTCCGATGCGAGGGCTGCCTAACGCTTATGAATCTGTTGCTATAAAACTGAAAGTAAGGATCAACATGTAGGCGTGTCTTTATTGTAAAGTCCTTTTCCTATCTTACACATCCTTGCATGTAGAGTTTCATGCCTAGGGTTGTCAGTTAAGCCTTGCTGAGCCATCGTGCTCATGGTTGCAATATTTGAGCTGTATGCAGGTGAGAGCTATGAGGAGGGGTCCGAGGACGAGGCGATGCCCCGGTCGGGGTACACGGCCGAGCTGGAGCCCTGCACGCCGCCGTGATCTCCGGTTCCATGCTGCTAGTGTGTAGCGTCACCGGGCTGGACGACTGCACTTTTGCATAGATAGGAGTAGAGAGTAGCTATCTATATACTTCTGTTGTATAATTATGTTTTGTAAAAGACTTCCACTGTTTTATACCAAATAAAAGTTTGTATGTTGTTCTAAATTCTTTTCGTGTGTGCTGTTGGGTGCCGCATCGCACGGCACCATCCTATGCGATCCTGGAGTGGGTGAACCATGGGGTGGTCCCCACAGTCGTGGTACCAGAGCCGCATTGGGAATAGCACGCTCGAAAAGAGCCTATTTTGAAAATTTAGAAGTAGTCGAGTGAGGATTAGTCATTAAGCCCACATAAGGTCTATGATAGTACTAGATATGATTGTGGAAAAAGCTAACTTATATGTTATACATTCTGCCACGACGCTCCAATGGCAGGTAAGACGTAAGGTACGCCACCGCAGGCGGATCAATTGCGGTAACTCGCCATACGAGTAATGGTATGGAAGGTTATACCGTGGCTTGGCACGGTAGTTAATATGAGTCTCTGAACCTTCTCATGGTTCTGAAAGCATATGAAAACGCTGATCTCCAGCGTGCTTTAGGCAAAAGTGAGAATACCCCATCGTGTGGTAAGCAACACGATAGTATGCAACTCTTGAACGTTCAATGTTCAAAGGGCCATACACAGCGCTAGCCATCGGCGTGCCTCAACGGTCATGAGGCAGTAGGTGGTATCCGTTGGGTTGATAAAATTCCAAACCGTGATGACCCGTTCGCGCTCTACTGCGTTCCCCGTCATGTGGTGTGAAAACACGACCATGTACCTTGACACGTGGCTTGACTCAAGGACGATCCATATGGCAATGATATGAACCGTATGTTTTTACTATAATATGGAACTGCCTGAAATGCCAAAACCCATTGTGTGCATCATTATTGTGTGTTCTTCTGCAGGTACATTAACCACGTTAGTGCATGACATTTAGAAACCGTTTGTGAGTGACGTTCTTAGTTCCACCATTTGACAGGTATATGCCGGAATACTGGTTTAGGATTTTTCTTTGGCTAGGAAACGTAGTACCGAGACTGCATAAAAGTATATTTTTAAAGAAAAGAGTTAAAATGAAGTTTAGGATTCCATTTAGGGGTTAGTAAACTCCTATATTGAACTAGGAGTCAATTGGTAGTATAGATTCAATCTCAAAGACTTAGGAACAACCTCCCCTGTTTACGACAGAAACTTTGCTGAACTTAAACAGGGCATAACATAGGATTGATTGAACCAATGGAAGTGTGGGATAACATTCTGGAAATGTTTTGAAGTCCTCTACAACTTTTCTGTAGAGCTCCAGAACATAATCTCCTTCCAAATGGATGAAAATCTCAGATGAGTATACACTATCCAGAAATAGGGCAGTCCAAAAATGCTCTCTGGAATTTTTTGTTATTTCAACCACAACTTTCTGTAGAAAGATTTCTAACGGTCGAGCAAGGCATCATTGGAAAGTATAGGAAATGTGCTACAACTTTGTAGTTAAGTGTTTTCCTAGATTGAGGGCAGAATATGATGGAATTTTGTGAACAATAAAGCCCCTTGCAAAGGAGGTGCTGTCAAAATTCCTAAGAAAATTCTGTCAACTTTTAGAAGTCATAATTCACAAACTAGGAAGGATATAGAGGCAAATAAATACAATCTGGATTCCTTTTTAAGTCTACTACAACTTTGTTGTTGAACTCTAGTCCAGATTTTGCCTCCAAGGTGGCCAAAACAGTTGAATTATCCAGACTGGTCAGCTGGACCAGAAACTGGACAGAACACCATGTTGAAATTTTTCAACCAAAACATTTAGTTTCACTTTTTGATATCCAGAGGCTGTTGTAAAACAGCGAGTGGAGTCGAAAAGTTATGCATTCGATATATCACTTCGAGCGGGTACATGTTTAGGGTCCAGTACAATAGCGAGAAAATTACGCATGCTAACACACTTAACATACCGTGGCGACCCATGATGGTCGAAATGAACTTTTAACCCATAAAGTTCAATACTTTGGAACTCCACTGTGTGACACGGCCAAGAGATGGATATGTTGTATAAAGTTTATACTTTATCCATAGAATGGTGCGTACGCGGTCCACGCAAGAGGAGGGATGTCCGAGTCAGGTTCGTGGTGATGAGTTTCCACCTCCGGAGCAAACCACGATGCAACAGCAACCACCTCCTCCAGCACCAGAACTCCCAAGAAATCTCGCGGAGGTTTTCACCGCAGTGCTCGGCTCGCGCGACGAACATACCGAGTTGCTGCAGATGCTAGTCCAGCAGAATGCGTCCCGTCCAGGACACTACAGGAAAACGAGTTATTTTCGTGGGCCGTGGGCCCACAAAAATAAGCATAAAACTGACGAAAATATTTATTTTTGTGGGTTTTACGCTTATTTTTGTGGGCCCCCGGCCGACGACAATAACTCGTCAAAAATAAATTTAATTCCGTCGGCGGCTCACGAAAATAATGTTATTTTCGTCGGCCTGAAATGGCTCACAAAATTACGTAGTTTCGTGGGCCATAATGTGGCCTTCGTGGGCCAGACTGTGGCCCACGAAAATACTGTCTTGCTATTTTCGTGGGCTCTCTATTGGCCCATGAAAATATTGTTTCTGTTGTTTTCGTCGGCAATGTTAGGGCACACGACAATAGTGTCCTTTTATTGTCGTGGGCCACTTGTTGAGCCCACGAAAATAATATGGTCCTATTTTCGTGGGCTCTCCTAGGCCCACGAAAATATGGTTGCACTATTTTCGTGGGCCTCTTTGTGGCCCACGAAAATATATAAGACTGCTTGCAAATTACACATAATCTTTGTTCGAAGCACAAAATAATAAATTATATATCAAATAACATAAACACACATATAATCACACTTCATAACAACTGCAGCAAAATTATTAAACATTATAAAAGCCATTACATCGTACAAATAGTCTTGTCCATTACATTGTCCACACAAACACGAACATTTCACATTGTCAGGAAACACAAACATTTCATATTGTCCATACAACAATTTTATCAAAGCAAATCATAATACATTTTCACAATGAGCTTTTCAACAAATCAACAAATTGCTTCGACACCCTTTTCTTCGCCGTTTTCCTGTATCAAGCCAAAATGAAGTATATAACTAATAGATTCAAATAAAAATCAACATCATATTAGACTCTATGTGTTGTTATACACGAGCTCTATTTGAATATAAGATACACAATATATGATGTATATGAAAAAACTAAATTACCTAATTGCTACCACCGGGAGCGAAGAATTGATCGACAAAGTCATCCCCTCCACCCTGTCCTCCTGAAGAAGATGCTCACAAATTTGTAACAGGACTATGAAAGTTTTGTGCCCTTGAGGATGATCCCTAAATAAATAATAATAATACATGTTACAAGTATACTAACACTTTGTAGAAATGGAAGAGAACATAAAGATAATATGTACCTGTGTTCCAACAGGAAGAGGCTGTGGACGCATCGGTGGCGGTGAAGGCATAGGTAGCTGCGGAGGCTGCGGTAGCGGTGGCATGGCGGCAGGCAGTCCAAGCTGAGAAAAGTATCCCTAAATCATTTTAAAATGTTTAGCTTCATTTTAATAAAAATATGCATGCATGTCTTATTTAACATAAATATTTGAACTCTTATATTAATGTACCTGCATTGCTTGTTGCCACGTTGCCAGATTCGAGAAGTAGTCATTTTGTGCTTTTATAAACTCGTCATGTCGTTTCATACGGTCTTCTTGTAGCCTCAAGTGGTCTCTCAATGCAGCCTGCTCCTCCTCCATTTGTTTTAACCTGGACTCATTTCCTATGTGAGTACGCCGAGAAGAACTCTGTCCGCTCTGTGTTGACTGTGACTGCGAGAGAACCACATCGGTGTTCATGACACCATTGAACATCGAATACCTGAAATAGTGATATGTCATAATTATAAGATGACACTTAGAAAAATTGAGATATGTGAATATGTGAATATAAGTGGAGTAAGTTCACCTCCCGTGACGCTTTCCTCCACCGGATTCATATAAAGCTACTACGTCGACGTCTTCCTTTCTCCAATTATAATCATCTCCATGACGTCGAACCATCTCTTCACCATATTTCTCCTACATAAAAACAAATGATAAAGCTTCTATACAACAATTGTATTAATTAATAATTAATTTTAATTATATGACATACCAAGTTCTGAGTGGCCGTTGGAGTGCACAATTGACTGTCATCTATGCCCCTATGCCCTCTGATATAAGCATCAATGAAAGAGGGTTCCTCACCACTTTGAGCAGCCTATATAGAGATGTTATAAATATAGTTAAGTAAAAGCTAATATTATAAGACCAAATTGTAAATCTACTTAACTCACCATCCGTTTCGAGAGACGAATATGACCATCTCCACCGTAACGATGGAGAACTTCACCACCGGACTCACGGTTGATTCTCTTAGAGTTAGATTTCTCTCGATACTCACTCGATGCCCAATAAGTGCATAATGAATAATAAGCATCATCACATTTAACCATCCAAGGAATCATTACCTGACGGTATTGATCGTCATCAAGATAAATTTTTGAAGCTCCCATTTTCTTGTTCGTCATCTGTCCAAGCTTCTCCTTATAGTATAAGCAAACAGCTGTGATCCGAGCATTAGACATCATATCATTCACAACTTTACGTGCCGCTTTGTGGAATACTTTGTGTGCTCTAGACTGGAGAGCAGCGTCATGATCATCGGGCAAACGATATCGTTCCTATAAAAACTATAGTATTTTGATTACTAATAATATAATGGACACAAATATAGTATAGTGTAGTGAATACATACCCAAAAATCATGCCAGACAGCCCCTGCCACATTCTCATGCACAGCATGTGGAGCAAGCCTATAGTGCTCCCAATGTATTGCAGGTTTCTCTTCACCTTTAATATTCACAAGACCTGGATAATAATGGCGACATATAGCACCCAACACTGCATTAGGTTGTCTACGATGTTGTCGTCCATCCCAATCCATGTCATCCCATTGCCTAACAGTTAATTTAACAACATATAATATTTATCAAAAATATTATATATACAATTCAATACTGAGTTTTATTTTTACTTACCAGTCACCAACAGGAGTGATCCGTAATCGCTGTTGTAGAGGCACAACCAACGGGAGAGTGTTTGAAGACCGATACCTGAATGATTGTGGCAACTCTCCCGTATCGGTGTCATCCCCCTCGTCCTCCTCGACTTCATCATCAACATAGGCTCTTCCCCCTTGTTGTTGCTCATGTCCCGCAGAAAGTCCATCCCCTTAATCTTCTTGACACTCCTCATTACCCTCCTCCTGAATCTCGTGCTCCACCTGTTCATTAGCTTGTTTCTTGCATCTTCTAAATTATGTCTCGCAATATGATATATGGGTGAATATAATAAAATTATAAATACATGAACCTGTTAATTAGCTTGTTCCATGCATCTTCTAAATGCCTCTCATCTACTATTGTTTGAGGCACTGCCTTAGAAAAGAGAGTCTTGACTACGTGAAGAGCTAGCAGACTGACTCCCACTCTTGCTTGCGGAGCCAAAGAGCCCCTTAGCTATATTCTTAAGACTACGTGGCATCCTGTTGGAAGAAATGGTGACAGTTAAATACTTAATGATACAAACAAAAGTACTGAAAATAAATTCAAGTGTAATAGAAAACAATTACATGATTAAAATTCATAATGGTCTGATGTTCCTTCGGTAATATGTCGACTAACTTTCTTCTTCTGTCTTAGCTTAACTTTTTTAGTGCTAGGTCTTTTTCTTTTAACCAGTAGTACCTCTTCTATCCCATTGTCTTCAACATCACCAACTAATGTATCAAGACCTAAATCATTATCTATATTAAAATATGGTATTATATCATCCTCTTGGTAGAATTCTTCCTGTTCATCTTGATATCCAGCATCACCAGGGGCATATAACCGTTCTCGTGGATTGACTTTATACACAACCCACCAAGCACTCAACTTTGGACAAGGATATGGTAGGTAGTAAACCAACTCAATTTGATGAGCAAGAACATAATTATCGCATCCACGAAGTATATTTTCATGTTTTATCTCTACTATACCAAATTCATCCTATCGTGTACCCCTGTTATTATCAAACCAGTCGTAGTGGAAAAAAGTAACTCTAAGATCTTTGGAGCCACCAAATTTAAATTCGACAATGTTTTGAATAATTCCATAATAGTTAGTTTCATGCCCCTGTGCATCACACGCTCTAGTTACAACTCCACTATTTGTCGTGGCTGCAAGAGGATGTTTTGCTTCAAATTTGGCCGAACGAAATCAGAACCCATTTACGTCGTAACGACCAAAACTCCTTGCTGTTATGGTTCCTTGAGAAAGTTGTCGTAAGTCTTCATGAACATTAGCATCAACCATGCACTACGAATTAAATAAAAATATTAGCTTTACTAATCAACTTGGAGGTGATAAAAGTAACATGTAATAAGAGAATGTTTACATGCTTCCAAAACCAATTGACGAAGTTAGGACCTCCATTAAGTCCATCACGACGCATTTTATCTAATTGTTTGCTTGTTGGTTGACGCGCATGCTTCCAAAATTGTTTGTCAAGCTCGCTACATAATGCAAAATATGAATACATTAGAAAATCTCTCATGTAAAATGTAAGAAAACATTAGGTGTTACCTCGCGGTTATTAGAATACAAACCACTTACACAAAATATTGAGCCATCTCTTCGATGTTTGTATACATGTATAACATACATGAATTCCATTCTTCTTCTGAAACCACATGCCTACTGCTGCCACCAACCGTTTTTCCTTTCCACAAAAAAATACTTAATTTTCCCGCCGGAGTTTCTTCATCTATATGGTACCGTGTTGTGGGAGTAAACACATTATGCTCCTCTGCAAAGAATGTACTTTAGAAATATGCTACCTCTTTCAGAGCAAATGCTTCTGCAATACACCCTTCTACTCTTGCTTTATTCAAAACCATTGCTCGTAGTTTCTTTGGTGTCCTTTCAATGTGGTACATCCATCGATATTGTACAGGGCCACAAACTTTAGCTTCATAAGGCAAATGCACAAGCAAATGTTGCATTACATTCATAAATCCTGGCGGGAATATCTTTTCCATTTTTCATATGAGTAAAGGTATTTCATTCTCAAGTTTTTCCATCATTTGAACTGTAATTACTTTAGCACATAGTTGTCTATAAAAGAAACTAAGTTCCGCAAGTACTCTCCACACATCCTGATGCACATATCCACGGAACATTACTGGAAGAAGTCTTTCCATTATTATATGATAATCGTGGCTTTTAAGATTATTTAATACCCAATTTTCAAGATTTGTCGTGCGCCTCAACCCAGCACAGTAACCGTCAGGAAACTTCAATTGTTGCAACCATTTTAAAACTTCTTTCCTTTCACTAACTTTAAGACAAAATGGAGCACGTGGCAATCTCTGTTTTCCACAACCATCATGTCTAACTTCTAGAGTCGGACGATTACAAATATCCGCTAAATCTTTTCGAGCTTTCAAATTATCTTTTGTCTTTTCAAAATTGAAACATGTGCTAATTATGCTTTCTGCTACATTGCGTTCCTGGTGCATCACATCAATGTTGTGCAGCAATAACAATGCTTTAGCGTAAGGAAGATCCCATAAGCCACATATATGAGTCTAATTGTGCTCCTGACCAAAACCAACAAAC
This sequence comes from Neostapfia colusana, assembly GCA_030760725.1. Classification (NCBI taxonomy): domain Eukaryota; kingdom Viridiplantae; phylum Streptophyta; class Magnoliopsida; order Poales; family Poaceae; genus Neostapfia; species Neostapfia colusana. The sequence goes on along the minus strand of JASWHV010000009.1, from coordinate 30,234,957 downwards.
TCATCATCCGTAGGGATAAGTTGACTGAGCCATGCAGTAATCTCAACACTAGCCAAACGTTTTGGCGGACTCTTTGTTACAATAGTATCCTTTCGAAATGTATTAACTTGCTTTGGAAATGGGTGATTTGCTGGTAGAAATCGTCGGTGGCAATCAAAAAACACACTTTGCCCCCATGAGTAAGTCTAAAACAATCAGAGTATGATCCACAAATAGGACAACAAAGTTTGCCGTGTGTGCTTGATCCTGAAAAAACACCATACGCAGGAAAATCATGAATGGACCATAAGTATGCTGCTCGCATGTTGAATTTCTGTTTTTTGTAGATGTCATACGCTTCTACTCCGATCCACAATTCTTTTAACTCCTCAATCAATGGCTGAAGAAAAACCCATAAACGTTTTCCTGGATGTTTACGGCCGGGAATGATTAGAGACAAGAACATATATTCATATTTCATACACATAGCTGGTGGAAGGTTGTATAGTATAGCAAAAACCGGCCAACATGAGTACGATGCAGAAGATGTGTTGAATGGTGTGAAACCATCGGTGGCCAATCCAATACGAACATTTCTAGCATCTTCTACAAAGTACTCATCAAAGGAGTCCAACGCCTTCCAAGCCTGAGCATCAGATGGGTGTGTCATTATCCCCGTTGATTCGCGCACACCTTCCTTATGCCACCACATGTGTCTAGCAGTTGATTTAGATAGAAACAACCGTTTTAGCCTAGGTGCAAGAGGCATATAACAAAGTTGTTTAACTACCACTTTTGTCTTTACCAATTCACCATCATCATTTGTGGCCTCAATGTATCGAGATTCTTTACAGACCGAACATTGTGTCAGATTTGAATTCTCCTTCCAGAAAATCATACAATTGTTAGGACAACAATCAATTTTTTCGTACTTCATACCAAGGCCTGACAACAATTTCTTTGACTGGTACATGTCTCTTGGCAACTTATGATTAATCGGAAGAATGTCCGCTATCAAATCCATAAGATCATCGTAGCACTTGTTCGACAAATTATACTTTGATTTTATAGACATGAGACGAGTAACGGCTGAAAGGACAGACACTTTAGTGTGATCATGCAACTGTTCATGTGATGCTGAGAGAATTCTGTAAAACTATTGAACTTCAGGTACAGGAATTTCTTCAGATGTATCTGCACCACGATCACGATCTAGTGCTTCAACCATGTCTTCCATTCTGTCCTCGTTATCACCATCTATGTTATCAACATCAACATTACTATGGTATAACTCGCCATGCTCATAGCATGTTTCATAACCTGGCATAAAACCAAATCGACAGAGATCTCGTTCCATGTCAAACTTTTCCTTGCATAAGAAGTTACGACACTTGCTACACAGACATTTCACAAACCGGTTGGTCGATAAAGAGAAAGCCCGACTGATAAATTCCTTAGTATTGATGGCCCATTCATTTGAAGGCGCAGCATTCTTCCGCCAACCATCATACATCCATCGTCTATCATCACCCATGTTCTAGACTATATAATATAAGAACATAGAAGTCATAAATATGTATATTGCAACTAAAAATATCACAAAAACAAATTATTATTTAATTACATTCACTTTACATCTATTGGAAGGGATAGGTCCTAAACCGACCCAAGAGTAACCGAGAGGAGCGTGCTTATAACGAGACACGGGGTTCAGATCCAGACCAAATTTCGGCAGCATAACTCCGTTGTTCTCCAACTACACACCCAATAATGGTGTAGCGGAGAACATTAGGGTTACGTCGTCGAAATTTCGTCCGAATCCATACCCCGCGTCTCGTCATAAGAACGCCCCCTCGGTCACTCCCAGGCTGTCCAATAAGGGACAATTCCGAACCTACACGCCTCACATGCGTAACGCATGTGAGACGGGCCAGTCCAAAACGGGTGACCCTTATTGTATAGGTTACGTGAATCTAATTTCTACATGAGAGAGGTAAGCACGAGAGACAGGAGGAAAGAAGGAGGGAGAGACAGTGAATTGAGTCAATCATCTTAAATTATGCTCTACCGGGTGCCGCTAATGATAACTTTTAGATGGCCCAATTGTCGGGCTGAGCGGGCCCGAAACCCGTTTATTTATATTTCGCTATAACCCGCTAAATTTTCATTCATAGATGGATATGGTACATGCACGACCATAATAGCCATTAAAGCAAAGCATAACACATAAATTAAAGCCCTCACGTTAATTAGGGTAATGAATAATGAAACAGTATTATAGCATTATTTTCAACAGGCTGAAGGTGCCGCACCGGGCCGGTCGGTGCCGGGTGACGGGGAAGGGGCGGCGCCTGTTGCAGGCTGCACAGGGGAGAGAGTGCTCTACACCGGTCGATACCGGGCGCCGGTCGCCAGGCTGCTCCTGGAAGGGCTGCCCTGACCCAAACGAGGCGGCGGGCTGCGGCAGCATGCCAAATTAAAAGTTTTCTTGTAATTGTTGTTTGGTTTTCACCCATGTCTACAAACTAGGGACTACGTTAGCATGAAAATGTAGTAGTCTAACAAATGAATTCGTAGCTCAACACATGGGGTCAACACATGGCCAAATTATGTCTTCAATCTAACTGCATGCTATTTTTATGCCAAACGGCGATCATCGGTAGCACTACAAAAAAATCCAATAATGTTCGCTTCCACCATCTAAGAAGAGCCAGTAGTATTCTTTTCAACATAAATAATGCATATGCTACTGTTTTATGTTTGTATTAGTATAGTTAACTCTTGATGTAAATATACAACATTGTAAAAAATAAAAATCTATGCACAATTAGAGAGCTCACCTAGGACAGGTAGGGTCGGGGTAGACGCGCGCCGGCACCGGGTGGGGCGGGGACGTGCAGGCCGGGGCAGGGCGGCTGCACCGGCGCTGAGAAGGACAGTGCAGGGGCGAAGTAGCGACGCCGGGAGGTGCGGCGTGGGAGTGTCATGCGCCGGTATGGGTGGAGTCCAGGACGTGTGAGACGTGGGGGCTCCCTGCACAGGGATGTGCGGTGCCTGGAGGTGCGGCGCGGGTACGTATTGTGCCGGGAGTGGGGGCACCGGGAGCTGCGGCGCGGAGGCGGCGCTCGGGCCTTGCCTGCGACGAGGGCCGGCGCGGGGGCGTCCTCTCCGACGAAGACGGCGCCGGCCGGGGCGCGTGCGCCACAGAGCGCCGGCACAAGAGCTGCGCCGAGAACGGGCTGAGCGGCGGTTGGAGCGGCGGCGCGCGCGGCGGCGTCGTGAGTTCCGTAGAATTGTTAGCGGCTCTGAGATTCACGCGGTTGGTCGCCCGGGTCGTTATACGTGATAAGTGAGCTACACGGATGCCTAGGAAAATACGTTTCATTTTCGTGAGCATGTGATACGGCCGACGAAAATATGTTTCATTTTCGTGAGCATTGTCAGAAGCCGACCAAAATACCTCTACGCATGCATTGTTTTGTGTGCCCATATTTTCGTGTGCTGTGTCAGAAGACGACGACAATAAACTTAATTTCGTGTGCTTCTGCCCTAGCCGACGAAAATAGGGTTTTTTCGTGAGCTTCTACGTGGCCGACGACAATACCTCCATGCATGCCTTGTTTTGTGTGCCCATCATTTTCGTGTGCTTTGTCCGAAACCGATGATAATAGACCTAATTTCGTGTGCTTCTGATCCGGCTGACGAAATTAAGGGTTTTTTCGTGAGCTTCTACGTGGCCGACGACAATACCTCAACTTGTTTTGTGTGCCAATCATTTTCGTGTGTTCTGTCCGAAGCCGACGACAATACGACAATGCATGCCTTGTTTTGTGTGCCGGTCAGGATATGGATCAATTTCGTGTGCTTTTTCAGAAGCCGACGAAACTGTGTCAAATATATTCGTGAGCTTCAACGCTGGCCCACGAAAATAGGGCTACTCCTGGGTGGAACCGAGAAACCCTCGTTTATTTTCATGTGCTTATTACCAAGCCCACGAAATTATATTTAATTTCGTGTGCTACATTCTTGGCCCACGAAATAACTCCTAATTTCGTGTTTTGTTCTTTTAGCCGACAAAAATAAACCTTTATTTTCGTGAGCAATAACCTAGCTCACGAAAATATACCAATTTTCGTGAGGGCCCACGAAAATATACCTAGCCGACGAAAATTTTCCATTTTCCTGTAGTGGGAGGACGCCAAGACAATGGGCAACGCCAGCCCAAACAAAGTTGTTATTCAGAATTCCTGGCGACCCATCCACCAGTCTTCACGGAGGCCAAAGATCCTTTGGAGGCGGACAGCTTTATCCACACTCTGGAGGCGAAGTTTGGGCTGCTACAGTGTACCGAACACCAGAAGGCGCTGTACGCAGTGCAACAGCTTCAAGGAGAAGCCGGTACATGGTGGGCGAACTACATCACCTCATTACCGGCTGGCCATGCCGTCACATGGACGGAGTTCTGGGAGGCGTTTCGCGCCTATCATATACCTCCCGGTGTTATGGAGAGGAAGCTCCAGGAGTTCCTGGTGCTGAAACAAGGCGAGAGGAGTGCTCATGAGTACTCCAGGTCATTCAACCGGCTGGTGCAGTATGCGCCAGGATTTGTGAGAGCGGAGGAAGACAAGCGCAACGCATTCTTCTGGGGCCTGAATTCCAAGATTAAGGTCCATCTCGCCCAAAGCAATCACAGCACATTCAAAGATCTAGTTAAAGCCGCGATTTTACAAGAAAATGCTCAGCGCGAGCGCGGTTCTGATAAGAGGAAATGCAGCACACTGATGAGCAGCAGTGGTGGAGCGCCACAAAAATACATCGCTCACCATCCGGGCAGAGATGGCAGACATGGCGCGACTGCCTCAGTTCCACGGTCGACAATATAACGCGCCAGGCTTCCGACCAACGTATCCACCACAGCAACAGCATCAGCAAAGGATGGTCCCGCGTGCGCCTCCGTTTCAACCGCGTGCACCGGGATTCCGTCCTCAAGTCAGAGGGACCCCGACACCTTACACGTGCTTCACGTGTGGCCGTGTCGGGCATATTTCAAGGGACTGCCCCGAGCCGTCACAGGGCAGGGGTGCAGCACCGTATCAGGGTGCTAATCAGCCCCGCAATCAGCCTAAGAAACCAGCACCAAGACCCGGCAACGTCCACCATTTAGCCATCGAAGACGTGCCGGAAGGCGAACCCATCCTCGTGGTTACGTTTTGTAATTTAGATCATCCCGTAGTCATACTTTTTGACTCCGGTGCCACCCATAATTTCATAAGTCAGTCTTATGTTATTAAATATCAACTGACTATCATTCCCACAAATAGTTCATACTTGATATGCTCTCCGGGTGGGAAAATAACAGCTGATAAAATGGTCTATGGAGCACCATTACAGTTGGGTGGGAAGCTATACCCGACTTCTCTAATCATGTTAGAGATTCAAAAACTTGATGTCATTTTAGGAATCTCATGGCTACATCGACATGGTGCTGTTCTTGACATCATTCTCCACTTCATGAACCACATGTTCTTATTCTTGACCGTTCGGTTCAAGAAGCTCCAGCCACATATAACACAGAGGCCATAAAACTTGAGGATATTCGTGTGGTCCGTGAATACCCGGATGTCTTTCCGGATGATCTTCCGAGCATTCCACCAGAAACAGATGTCGAGATCAAGATTGAACTTGGACCTGGGACGACACCGATCTCACGGAGACCGTACAAGATGGCTCCGAATGAGCTCGCTGGTCTGAAGGAGCAGCTCAATGACTTAATGAAGAAGGGTTTCATTCGACCGAGTTCCTCACCATGGGGATGCTCGGCACTGTTTGTGAAGAAGAAGGATGAAACCTTGAGGTTGTGTGTGGACTACCGACCTCTCAATGCCATCACCATCAAGAATAAATATCAACTGCCCCACATCGATTTTCTCTTCGATCAACTTGTGGGTGCAAGAGTGTTTTCAAATATGGATCTTCACTCTGGATATCACCAAATCAAGATCCGAGCGGAGTATATTCTGAAGACGGCCTTCTCGATGAGATATGGGTTTTATGAATACCTCGTCATGTCCTTTGGTCTCACCAACGCCCCGGCACACTTCATGTATCTCATGAACTCAGTGTTCACGCCGGAGTTGGACAAGTTTGTGGTGGTGTTCATAGACGACATCTTGGTTTACTCCAAGTCTGAAGAGGAACACGCCAAACACCTGCATATCGTGCTTCAATGATTGCAAGACCATAAGCTTTATGCCAAGTTCAGCAAGTGCGAGTTTTGGATCAGCCAAGTGCCATTCCTTGGTCACATTATTTCAGGAGAAGGCATTGCAGTTGATCCAAGCAAAATTGAACAAGTGCTGAAATGGAAATCCCCCACATCAGTCCACGAAGTCAGGAGTTTCCTCGGGTTAGCAGGATATTATCGGAGATTCATACCGAACTTCTCCAAGCTTGCTAAGCCGATGACGGAACTGTTGAAGAAGGGGATCAACTATGTTTGGATCTCAGATTGTGAAGAAGCTTTCCAAGCATTAGTGAAGCATCTTACAACAGCCCCAGTGTTAGCTCAACCGGATACAACCAAGCCCTTCGACGTATATTGTGATGCGTCCGGTATCGGGCTTGGCTGTGTATTGATGCAAGGAGGAAGGGTGGTCGCCTATGGCTCATGTCAACTTTGTAACCACGAGCAGCACTATCTGACTCATGATCTTGAACTCGCTGCTGTGGTGTTAGCCTTGAAAAATGTGGAGGCACTATTTACTTGGGAACTTAGTGCACCTCTACACCGACCACAAGAGTCTGAAGTATATATTCACTCAAATGGAGTTGAATATGCGGCAACGGAGATGGCTAGATCTGATCAAAGACTATGAGATCGAGATTCACTACCATCCTGGAAAGGAAAACGTGGTTGCCGATGCCTTAAGCCGCAAGTCTCATGTCAACAACCTATCCATCACCCCACTTGAAGAGGAGATAACGGTACACTATGGTTTAAAGACCGTATAGTGGTACCCCATGACATGAAGCTTCGGAAGAAAATCTTGGACGAAGCGCATTTGTCCAAGTATTCTATTCATCCGGGCAGCAACAAGATGTACCAAGATCTGAAAACCAGGTTTTGGTGGACACGGATGAAAAGAGAAATCGCAAAGTACGTGTCCGAATGCTATACGTGTCGGCGGGTGAAAGCCAACCTTATGCGTAAAGCCGGACAGCTGCAGCCATCGAACATTCTGGCATGGAAATGGGAGGATATCAGCATGGACTTCATAGTCGGGTTACCTCTCACCTCCCACAACCATGATTCGATCTGGGTGATAGTCGATCGACTAACCAAGTCGGCACATTTTATTCCCGTGCACACGGGCCACCTGGCCAAGAAATATGCGGAGCTTTATATTGCAAGAATCTTATGCTTGCACGGTGTTCCCCGCTCCATTATTTCAGATCGCGGTGCGCTGTTCGTCGCTCGGTTTTGGGAACTGCTGCATGTGTCGTTGGGGACCAAACTGATCCGAAGTTCCTCGTATCACCCGCAGACGGATGGTCAAACTGAACGGGTGAATCAAGTGCTTGAAGACATGCTACACGCTTGTGCCATCCACCACGGCAAGAATTGGGACGATCATTTGCTGCTGGCGGAGTTTTCTTACAACAATGGCTATCAAGCTAGCATCAAGATGGCGCCGTATGAAGCTCTCTACGGCTGGAAATGTCGCACACCCCTCAACTGGTGCAAGTCCAGTGAGCGAGTTATCTACGGTATTAAATATGTGAATGAGGCTGAAGAACGAGTGCGAGTAATACAAGACAATCTCAAGGCTGCTCAATCTCGTCAGAAGAGCTATGCGGATAAAAGACGCCGCCCTCTCCACTTCGACATCGGGGACCATGTTTATGTCCGTGTGTCTCCGATGAAGGGAGTCCATCGTTTCGGAGTGAAGGGTAAACTTGCGCCGCGGTTCATTGGTCCGTTCGCCATCATTAAAAAATGCAGACCCGTGGCCTATCGCTTGGATTTACCGGCGTCGCTCGCAGGGATTCACAACATCTTCCACATCTCTCAGTTGAGGAAGTGCCTCAAACCCTCCGCTGAAATCAGCACAGAAGACATAGAACTTCTTCAACTGGACCTCACGTACACGGAGTATCCAATCCGGATAATCGATGAAAAGACTCGCGCCACAAGAAACCGGACCTTATGGTTCTACAAGGTCTTGTGGAGTAACCATACCGCTAATGAGGCGACATGGGAAAGCGAGGACTATCTACGAACATATTATCCGGACTTTGTGTCATCATATACCCGGTAAAGTTTCCCCACTTTACATTTCTTTTGGAATCTCGGGACGAGATTCTTTTTAAGGGGGGGGATGTAAAATCCCCAAAAAGTGGTAGCAAGAAAAATTCTGCTCATGCACACTTAGGGAAAATGAGGGGAATTAAAACTTTGAATTATAACGGTGTAGGTTCAAAGTGAGGATTCAAACTTCCCAAAACTTTCAAACATGGAGATCTAAATTCATAACTTGGGTCTTCATATTTCAAATATTCAACCTTCCAAATTTCAGCTCATTTGGAGGGGTTTTAGTATTTGTTTGGGATTAAAAGGAGAAGCTCTCTGATCTAAATTTCCAATTCAGTTTCAAATTTCAATTCCCTCAATTTGCAAATTTGGTTCCACAAATGTGTTCTCCCCATTGGAATTAGCAGCCATGCCAAAAATTAGCAACTTTGGAGTTGGTTTGCTCTGTTTTTGGGACAATACAAAATGGAGAAATCAAATTCCATTTCAAATTGAAATGACCAAACACCATTCAACTTCACACCAGAATTCAAATTATTTGATTTCAATTTTTCAAACCATTACTTTGGGAGGTAGCAAAGGAGTTAATTTGGGGGACAAATGAGAAAATATCAAAGGAGCATTAGGTGGGAGGGGCCCACTAGTCAGTCACCATAGAGGCAAAAATCTCTGTTTTCACTCGGTTGTTCACGCACGGGCGCCAGCTCCTGTTTAAACCCGCCGGCCGACGTTCCACCGAGCTGGTTCTCGCTGCCCCAATGTCGGCGCGCGCGTGGGCTATCAGAGCAGCCGCCCGAGTGCCCCAGCCCTATTTCTCTTCGCCCTTAGCTTGTGCGTGCGCCTCAGTTGCTTCCTTCACGTAGAGCACAGCCGCCGGTTTCCTCCCGATCAACCACCGCCTGTCACACCCGGTTTTTCATAAGGAACACCCGGGCATATTCTCACATGTATGCCAGGATCAGTTGACTCATACACGTGCCGACAAGAGTGTAATATCATTATATTACAAGGCAAGTTCAACGTATAACATAATATTACAACATAAAACATAAAATACTAAATATGAGTACTATTACACTAAATACATAACAGCGGAAGATTATAGCGTGATGCTCCAGTTTACAGGCGTTGCCCGGGGGTTACGCCAGCCTAGAACAACTCTTCGGGATCAAAGTCTTCTTCATTGAAGTCTATGTCTTCATTTGCACCTGAGCAGCATATGATATTCTAACAAAAGCAAGTTTGAGTACCAAAGGTACTCAGCAAGTGTAGGAAGAATGTTATGAAGGCTATTAGCAAGGAAAGGCTAACATGGTTAAGCACTATGCATTAATCCTAAGCCTTAGCTTTGATTAGAACCTATCTTACTAAGTGATGACCCCACCAACTTTTTAATTAAGTCATTAATGTCATGTTACACCATCCAACAACCTCTTTCAACTCACATCCATGTTTATCTAATCATGGACAAGTCCAAGCTGCTCTTGACCGTGAGCACGGCTGTCATGACAGTTTGGTTCTCTGCAGAGATTGCACCACTTTACCCACAAGTAGTGATTTCATCCCCTGTTGCTAGGTGGACTAAGAAACCTCCCTGATATCCGTGGTTGCAAGCCACATTACACACTTCCTTTGGTGTGCGATCAGGAGATCACTACATGGCCTTTACAAAGGGTCTACCGGCAAGTACAAGCCCACTGAGGTTTCACCGCTGCAGTTCCTAGGAGTAAACCCTCCCCTGTAGAAGCCCCCTCTTGAGCCTTGCAGTTCCCAGGGCAGTCAAAAATGGACTCCCATTCCCCGCACCATCCAAACACTCATACTATACCGGCAAACTCCTCATTAATTGGCCAAGCTGCCCCATCTCAGTCTTGTGGTGGCACTGTAAAGTCGGGTTAACTGTTCCATGAATCGGTCCTTAAAATCTAAGACAGACACTAACACTATCCCGAGTCTCGTGCACGAAGCACCATCCAAACAACCAGCCTGTCTAGATTCCTAATACCATGACACATACTTGTGTCTTTCATATAATCCACAAGACTAACCACATTTATGTTTCATTCATTCTCTAAGTACTAAGCATGGCTAAGCACATAAAATGATAACCAACAAATCTTAATTAAATCCCTCCATGGTTTAACAAGGAATGATAAAGGAATAAAACTAGGTAAACAACCTAGATTAGGTTTCATATTGATGACATCATGCAAGAATTCTAACTAATCATCCTAGAATAGGAACAAAGTGGTCAAGGAACACTTGCCTTTGAATGGAGGTTCGTTAACTTTGAAGTCTTGCTCTTGAAGATTAAAAGGGGTTCTTGGATTGGTTCTATCCATGTATATGAACAGAAAACAATGTAAAACAAGCCATGAGAACTTAACTACACATCTCTATTACATATATACTTGAACATACACATAGATCATTTATTTTCCACTATTTTCTCCATATACTATTGATTTTATATTATTCCATGTGTTTTGAAATGAAAACAAGTTTCAAGTTGACATCCATATCTTTTATTTTATCTTTGTTATGGCAACACACTCATTTCCTAACTTTGTAGTGATTTTTGATAATTTTTGGAATGTATATATGTATATATACTAATTTCATAATTAATTTAATAAAAAAACTATTTAAATTGCCACTATAATTATTTCCAGAATATATATTATTGTTTTTCAACATTTTCAGAACCTATTTATGCATTTGGGACAATTTCCATAATTTTTCTTAATTATATATTATTTTTATTGACATTTCAGCATTTATTTAATACTTAAAAATACATTATTAGCCCTAAATATTTTTATTCTGGATTACAGAAATTATACATGTATAAAAATATAGGAATAGTATGATCTTAGATCTTTTAATAAATTTCTACAATTTTTCTGATATACATATTGTTTTTATTTTGTTTTTTCAGAATTAATTTATCACTAAATGAATAATTTTAGCCTATGGAAATTATTATTTTAAATTTCAGAATTGATATACCGATCAAAATGTTTAAACAGAATTTTTAATATGTTCCTACTGTTTTTCAAAAGTTATTTAGTCTATTTTTATTAGTTACAGAATTAATTATGGATTTATAAACTAATTTGGACTAAAATACATCAATTATCACTTTTCGAGGGGCTAGATTGAAGTTTTACATTAAATTTCACAATTTGCCAAGAAAACAGGGGCTAATTGGTTAATTTACAATGAATTTTCTAATTTCTATAAAGTCTAGGGTTGATTCTGTAAATCACATGAGCTATTTCCTAGTTATTTAAATCTCTAGGGACCCTTCTGTGAAATTTCCAACGGCTACGGCCTGTTTTAAATGTGGGCCGTTGGATCTGAGATCAATGGCCCAGATTTAATATAACCGAACCGGTACGTTTCTTTTAATCTTAACCGTTGGCTCAAATCCGACGCACCAGAAGCGGCCACGTCGCCCTACCCCCATCTCCTTCGCATTCGGTGGCCGCGTGATCGCCGGCGAGCGGCGGCGGTGGCCGGAAAGTTTCGGTTTCTTTGATTTCTCTACCATTTCTTGATCTCTTTGCACCAGAAGGAAGAGGAGGAGATGGGGAACTCACCTAGGGGGTTCTCGGGGACCAGAATTGGCCGGAGAGGGGCGGTTGACGGCGGCAGTGAAGAACTCCGGCGATCTTCGTCGGAATTGCTCCCCAGGAGCGTTTCTTCGGAGAATTTCGTCGAGATTTCTTCCTGGTTGCCGAGGGAGTGTGTAGAGGACGCTAGGACCGAAGATCAACGTGTGTTTCTTGGAGAATTGAGAATGGGCGGTTTTCTCATCGGGAGGGAATTATCTGCGGTTTTTGCAAGGAAAAGGGGCCGGTCTCGGGTGGATTTTATAGAGGGGGAGGAGGCGGCGGCGTAGGGTGCGACGGTTTCTGCAGAGGCACACGAATTCGGCCATGTGCCGGTTATTTTCACCACATGCGATAATAACGTAGGGGAGAAGAGAGAGAGAGGGAAGGTGGCGGTTGGAGGAGGAAGAAGGCTGACTTGTGGGTCCGTTTGGCAGGGAGGGCAGTGAGGGAGAGGGGGTTTTGCTCCTTTGTTGAGAATTCGGATGTTACACCGCCTACCGAGCTCGGTTGCTCGAGCTATCCACAGCAAAGAGTAGCGCCTTGACGTGCTCTAGCTCTTCCTAGAATTTCCTCCAAGATTTCCGATCGGAGCTGCTCACAAAATACGGATTTGAGCCAAAGCATCGGGGTGCACCGGACCTCGCCGTTTCAGCTCACCGTCGACAGCCTCATCCGGCCACCCTCTTCCCCAACTTGCTGTACACGAAAGGTGCGTCTGCATGTCCTGATTGTGTAGCCGGAGGCCGTTTAGCGGTTGCTAGAACCGGTGGCGATAATTTCGTCGTTTTCCGAAACTGTGTGGAGGCGGGTAGTGCTCGGTCTAACCCAAAATTCGTGTTGCACGATCCACTAGAGCTCGAGCAAGCTTGCACACAACTTCCATACTTCCTAGCACCCCTCCTCGATGAAGAACCGAGCGAAAGCGTCAAGAAATGAGGGAGTTCTAGCTGTTTTCTTAGCTGCCGGTGCAAAAGCACCTCGGATCACCGTGGAGCCAGCGGTTGCCAGTTGTTTCACCGGCGTTAGAGGCCATTACTAGCTTCTGCACCGTCCACTGGTGCTCCAGAGACAAGAATCTGAGCGTTTGGTGAGGTATGGGGCTCGGTTGACCTCGCCGGAACCCTAGGGGCACACTGTCACCGTCGCGCACCACCCTCCGGGCATCGCCAGCCGCCGGAGACCGTGCCAGCGAGTTAAGCATGCCAACTTAGTAGGGGGCGGCAAGTTTGAAGCCGGAAGGTGGCCGGGAATTTGATTCCGGCGACCCTCGCTGGAGCAACGCCGTAGGTCCTCTGCTTTGGCGCGAGGTAGAAGACAGGACTGGCGGGTGGGGCGCACAGCCAGGATTTAAACATTTCCAGATTTTCCTAATTCAGTTCAAACTTTGGAGACCCATAACTTTGTGTAGAAAACCCCAAAAAGGGTGAGACCAATTTTGTTGGACTTCACAGAGAAAAAAATTGCTTGCTATGAAAATGCCCAGGAATTTATGTAGAATTGTTTTTAGTAAATCCGTTAGTGATTTATTACAGGAGCAATTCTTTATGAAACATTCCCAAATTTGGGCAGTGAATCCTTTTCATAGTAACCAATCTCCTGTAAAAATTTGGGCTTCATTGGAGTTCATTTGCTAGGCTAAATTGCCTTCCAAAGTTCAGCCTTTATTTGGAAATTCAAATTTAAACAGAAACTTTTCAGAACTCCTATCCAACTTCAAAAATTCATATCTCTATGTTGGTAGCTCCAAAAATGGTGAAACAAATTTTGTTAGAACCATGGAAACTTACCCTAATCAGATTTTCCGCTGTTAGCTATGTAAAAGCTCCTGATTGGGGCTCAAAATTCAGAGAAGCCTTGTGCTTGTGGGAATTTTGGAGACCACAATGTGCAATGGCATTTCTCCAAATTTTGCTCAAATCATCCTCAAAGAGTCTAGTCTTCACTGTAAAAATCTCACGGCCAATTAAGGGTCCTAATTAGTAGTAGCAATGAATAGAAGTTTAGTTCTTATTAGTCCTTAACATTTATCCAGATATTTTGCTGCATTTCATTTAGTGACCGAAGTTGAGGATACGCGGGAGCCTTTGGACGTCCTGCCACCCGACGCTAACTTCTCCTTTGACTCGCAACCAGGCAAGCCCCAGCTTGCATTTAATTACTTTGGCAAATTCTTTAATTGTATCACTTATGTCTAGGGTGAATGCTTGCATTAGAGTTAGGGTGATTGAAACCCCATCTGCATAACCTTTTGAAACCTATGGAGGGTTGGGTAGCTTACAGACCCGACGAGTAGGCACGGCCCTGCTAATATGCTTAGGATCTCGTTAGAAGTCGAGTAGTTGGAATCTACTCGCGAGGTAAGGTTTTATCACGAGGTTTGGTCAGAATAGTAAATGGCTTAAGAGTGGAGAAAATGAGACACGGCAGGGGGGATAGGAAGCAGTGAGCGGAGGTCTCACGTGCATAGCCCTGTTGGTGTCGATTGAGGACCGAGTCGTGTGCGTGCGTGATGAACAAGTATCGAACAGTACCAGATGGCATACTGACATAAGCAGGAAACCGATGTAATTGGTTAACCAGGGTGCCGAGGCTTACCCAACCGTAAATAGGAGTGGGTTGAGGGTAGCAAGGTGTAAATCTGCCGGTGGGCACAGTCACGCTCCATGCGGGGACCTCTTGCCCGTTACGGATGGATCGGTTCGGTATTTGGGTTGCCTTTGAAAGGTGTGGAATCACGCTTCTGAAATTGGGTGTATGCAACGTGTTGTCCGGGTGTGTAGCGTCCCCGGGCTGGACGACTGCACTTTTGCGTAGATAGGAGTAGAGAGTAGCTATATATATACTTCCGTTGTATAATTATGTTTTGTAAAATACTTTCACTGTTTTATACCAAATAAAAGTTTGTATGTTGTTCTTAATTCTTTTCGTGTGTGCTGTTGGGTGCCGCATCGCAGGGCACCACCCTATGCGATCCTGGAGTGGGTGAACGACGGGGTGGTCCCCGCAACTAGCACCATGTCCATGCTCAGCAGTCCACCGCGGAGCTGTAGGAGCAAACCGTTCCAAAAATAGGGCCCTGGGTAGCTCGGGCAACATCGCCAGAGTGGGGGTCGCCGCTGTCACCGTCGCGAGCGTGGTTCTAGCCATCGCTGAGCTTCGGGGAGTGCACCAACGTGTTCCCCGAGCAAAGTTGGGCACAGGTGGCGAAATCTGTCGAAGGTCGTGCGGTAAAATGGCCGGCGGCGAGGTCTCCGGTGAAGTGCCGCCGCGGGGGTCGCGGGTTGTCGCGAGGAAGACAAAGGGGGGCCGGGTCCACCGGTCAGTCTCTGTTTTCCGGAGGGGATCCGTTTTGCGGCTGGGATCTGGTGCGGCAGCGCGGGTAAAACCCCGTGGGCTGCGGTGTGGCCGCGATCTCAGTGGGCTGGCTTGAGGAGTGGGGCCCACAACCTGAGTTTAAACATTTCTATGATTTTCAGATTTGGTTTGAACTTCAAATGCCTATAACTTTTGCTAGGAAGCTCCAAATTCAGTGAACCAAATTTTGTTGGATTCATCTTTTTGAGTACTATCCAGCAAAACAAGTTCAGCTAACGAAACTTATTCTTTTTCCAGAATTAATTCCCTCAAGTTTAAACTGTTGGGAATTTTATCTGGAGAATTCCTTTGTGAAAATTCTGAAATTTGGCTGGGATGTTCATTTGAAAACTCTTGAGTCACAGTAAAAATTTCAGATCCATCCAAGTTCATTTAGTTCCCCTAATGGTGTGATTAAGTGAACTGCCCTGAGAAAATGGAAAAATGTACAGAAACATTTTTCAGATTTTCTCAAATCTTGTTTAGGGCATACCTTCATCTAGGATTCTTCAAATGACATGAAACAAATTCCATCAGAACCATCTCAAACTCTAGTTTCCATAAAGTAATGGTTTGAGCCATGAAGATGTAAAATCCCCAAAAATTGGTAGCAAGAATTTTCAGCTCATTTACACTTAGCAAAAATGAGGGGAATTAAAACTTTGAATTATAATGGTGAAGGTTCAAAGTGAGGATTCAAACTTCTCACAACTTCCAAACATGGAAATCTAAATTCACAACTTGGGTCTTCATATTTCAAATATTCAACCTTCCAAATTTCAGCTCATTTGGAGGGATTTTCTTATTTGTTTGGGATTAAAAAGGAGAAGCCCTTTAATCTGAATTTCAAATTCAGTTTCAAATTCCAATCTCCTCAATTTGCAAATTTGGTTCCACAAAAGTGTTCTCCACATTTGAATTAGCAGCCATGCCAAAAATCAGAAACTTTGGACTTGGCATGCTATGTTTTTGGAGCAAGGCAAAAAGGAGAATTCAAATTCCATTTCAAATTCAAATGATCAAACACAATTCAAACTTCACACCAGAATTCAAATCAATTGAATTCAGCAAGTTTAAACCATGACTTGGGGTGGAAGTATGGACTTTAATTCTGAGTAGCTGGGGTAAAAATATCAGAGAAAAATTTGATTAAAAGAGGGGGAGGTGGGGCCCAGTAATCAGCCTCACAACAGAGCTACCGCCTCTTTTTTGCTTCAGCCGGTCGCCGAGGCGACGCCAGCTCCCGGCGCGACCCTCTCCCGAGGACAGCACCATGCCAGCTCCTGCTTCTCGGCCGCGTGATCATCTCCGCGCCCCCAGCTGCAGCACCAAAACGCTGTTTTGCTCCCTCGCACGCTCACCGCTGCTCGGGTTCTCCCGCAAGGAAACTGCCTGGCGCCGTTGCTGTTCCTCCCTCGCACACCCTCGCCCGAGCTGGGACGATCGAGCTCCAAGAAGCAAAAAGAAGCGCAAGAGCGTGCTCCAGCCTCCACCGTTCTTCCACCTAAGTTTCCTATCTCGTACTCCAGCTATGGGTCGATGTTGTCCATGTGATACTGGTGCTTTTAGAGCAAACCCTAGCCCGAAAGACACACTGTCGGGTGAGAACAAGGTCGCCGGTGCGAGCACCGTTCCGGCCATTTTCATCCGCTCCCGACCCCACCATCGTGTTCAGCACGGTGTAGAACTCACAGGCGGCGAGTTTGCGGAAGTTTGGACCACGGGAACCCCGTCCCGGCGAGCCTCGCCGGCGTGCGCCGCCACGGGAGCCGCGGGCAGAGCGAGTAAGAAGAAGGGGGACCGGGTCCCACCGGTCAGCCCCTCTATACGCGCGGGGATCGGTCTGTGGCACTGGATCTGGTGCGGCTGCACGGGAAATAACCCCGTGGCCTCGGTGTTGCTGTCATCTCGGTGGATAACGCCACGGGTGGGGCCCACAGCAAGGATTTAAACATTTCCAGATTTTCCTAATTCAGTTCAAATTTTGGAGACACGTAACTTTGTGTAGAAAACTCCAAAAAGGGTGAGACCAATTCTTTTGGAATCCTCATGAGGAGTACTTCACAGAGAGATAAATTTCTTGCCATGAAAATGCCCAAGAATTTCTGTAGAAGTGTTTTTAGTAAATCCTTTAGAGATTTATTACAGGAGAAATTCTTTATGAAACATTCTCAAATTTGGGCAGAAAATCCTTTCATAGTTACTGATCTCCAGTAAAAATTTGGGCTTCATTGGAGTTCAGTTGCTAGGCTAAATTGCCTTCCAAAGTTCAGCCTTTATTTGGAAATTCAAATTTAAACAGAAACTTTTTCAGAACTACTAGCCAACTTCAAAAATTCATATCTCGCTGTTGGTAGCTCCAAAAATGGTGAAACAAAATTTGTTAGGACCATGGAGACTTACCCGAATCAGATCTTCCACTATTAGCTATGTCAAAGCTCCTGATTTTGGCTCAAAATTCAGAGAAGCCTTGTGCTTGTGAGAATTTTGGAGATCACAATGTGCAATGACATTTCTCCATATTTTTCTCAGATCATTCTTAGAGAGTCTAGTATCCACTGTAAAAATCCCAAAGCCAATTAAGGATCCTAAATAGCAGTAGCTATGAATAGAAGTTTACTTCTTATAAGTCCTTAATACTTATACATATATTTTGTTACATTTCATAATTGTGACCAAAGTTGAGGACGCACCGGTAATTGACCACGCTCCGACGTCAGGTAAGAGGTAAGGTACGCCACCGCAGGCGGATCAATTGCGGTAACTCGCCATATGAGTAATGGTATGGAAGGTTATACCGTGGCTTGGCACGGTAGTTAATATGATCCTCTGAACCTTCTCATGGTTCTGAGAGCATATGGAAACGCTGATCTCCAGCGTGCTTTACGCAAAAGTGAGAATACCCCATCGTGTGGTAAGCAACACGATAGTATGCAACTCTTGAACGTTCAATGTTCAAAGGGCCATACGCAGCGCTCGCCATCGGCGTGCCTCAACGGTCATGAGGCAGTAGGTGGTATCCTTTGGGTTGATAAAATTCCCAACCGTGATGACCCGTTCACTCTCTACTCGGGTTCCCCATCGTATGGTGTGAAAACACGACCATGTACCTTGAGACGTGGCTTGGCTCCAGGATTATCCGTATGGCAATGATATGGACCGTATGTTTTTGTTATGATATGGAACTGTCTGAAATGTCAAAAACCTTTGTGTGCACCATTATTGTGTGTTCTTCTGCAGGTACATTAACCACATTAGTGCATGACGTTTAGAAACCGTTTGTGAGTGACGTTTTTAGTTCCACCATTTGACACGTATATGCCGGAATATCGGCTTAGGATTTTTCATTGGTGAGGAAACGTAGTACCGAGACTGCATAAAAGGATATTTTTAAATAAAAAGAGTTAAAATGAGTTTTAGGATTCCATTTAGGGGTTAGTAAACTTATATATTGAACCAAGAGTCAATTGGGAGTATAGATTCAATTTCAAAGACTTAGGACAACCTCCCCTGTTTTCGGCAGAAATTTTGCTGAACATAAACAGGGCATAACATAGGATTGGTTGAACCAATGGAAGTGTGGGATACCATTCTGGAAAGGTTTGGAAGTCCTCTACAACTTTCCTGTAGAGCTCCAGAACATAATATCCCTCTAAAGGGAGGAAAATCTCAGATGAGTAGGCACTGTCCAGAAACAGGGCAGACCAAAATGCTCTCTGGAATTTTCTGTATTTCGACCACAAGTTTTTTGTATAAAAATTTCTAAGGGTCAAGTAAGACACCTTTGTAAAGTATAGGAAATGTACTACAACTTTGTAGTTCAATGTTTCCCAAGATTGAGGACAGAATTAGTTGGAATTTTGGGAATAAAACAGCCACTTGTAAAGGAGGTGCTGTCAAAATTCCTGAGAAAATTCTGTCAACTTTTAGAAGTCATAACTAACAAACTAGGAAGGCTACAGGGGCAAATAAATACAATATGGATTCCTTGTTGAGTCTACTACAACTTTGTTGTTGCACTCTAGACAGATTTTGCATCTAAGGTGGTCAAAACTATTGAATTATCCAGACTGGTCAGCTGGACCAGAAGCTGGACAGTGAACACCATGTTGAAGTGTTTCAACCAAAACACTTAGCTTCAAAATTCAACGTCGAGTGGCTGTTGTAAAACAGCGAGTGGAGTCGAAAGGTGGATGCATTTGACATATCACTTTGAGCTAATACATGTTTGGGTCCAGTACAATAGCGAGGATTACGCATGTTAACACACCTAACATCCCGTGGAGACCTACGAGGGTCGAAATGAACTTTTAATACATAAAGTTCATTATTTTGGAACTCGATCGTGTGACATGGTCCTGGGATGTATATGTTGTATAAAGTTTATACTTTATCCATATGTGTGATTGTTAGGCGCATTATTATTCCATTCTCGCACTACTATTGTATAGACTAGATGAAATAAACCAACATGTGCTGATCGTTTGAATGATGTGAATGCAGAATGGTGCGCACACGGTCCACACAAGAGGAGGGAGGTCCGAGTCAGGTTCGTGGTGATCAGTCTCCAACTCCGGAGCAAACCACGATGCAGCAGAAACCACCTCCTCCACCGCTAGAACTTCCAAGGAATCTTGCGGAGGTTCTCGCTGCAGTGCTTGGCTCGCGCGACGAGCGAACCGAGTTGCTGCGGATGCTGGTGCAACAGAATGCATCCCATCAGGGAGGACGCCAAGACAATGGGCAACGCCGGCCCCAACAAAGTTCTTATTCAGAATTCCTGGCGACCCATCCACCGGTCTTCACGGAGGCCGAAGAGCCTTTAGAGGCGGACAGCTTTATCCGCACTCTGGAGGCAAAGTTCGGGATGCTACAGTGCACCAAACACCAGAAGGCGCTGTATGCAGCGCAACATCTTCAAGGCGAAGCCGGTACATAGTGGGCGAACTACACCGCCTCCTTACCGGCTGGCCATGACGTCACATTAACGGGGTTCCGGGAGGCGTTCCGCGTCTATCACATACCTCCCGGGGTTATGGAAAGCTCCAGGAGTTCCTGGCGCTACGACAAGGCGAGAGGAGTGCTCATGAGTACTCCAGGTTATTCAACCGACTGGCGCAGTATGCGCAGGATTTGTTGGAACGGAAGACGACAAGCGCAACACGTTCTTCCGGGGCCTGAATTCAAAGATGAAGGTCCATCTCGCCCAAAGTAATCGTGGCACCTTCAACAACCTCGTTAATGCCGCGATTTTACAAGAAAATGCTCAGCGCGAGCGTGGTTCTGATAAGAGGAAACGCAGCGCACTGAAGAGAAGCAGTGGTGGGACGCCACGAAAATACCGCGTGGTGTATCGCTCACCATCCGGTCAGAGATGGCAGCCACCGGCGCGACCGCCTCAGTTTCACGGTCGGCAATATAATGTGCCGGGCTTCCAACCGACGTATCCACCACAGCAACAGCAGCAGCAAAGGATGGTCCCGCGTGCGCCTCAGTTTCAACAGCGTGCACCGGGTTCGTCCTCAAGTCAGAGGGACCCCGACACCTTACACGTGCTTCACGTGTGGCCGTGTCGGGCATATTTCAAGGGACTGCCCTGATCCGCGACAGGGCAGGGGTGCAGCACCGTATCAGGGTGCTAATCAGCCCCGTAATCAGCCCAAGAAACCAGCACCAAAACCCGGCAACGTCCATTACTTAGCCATCGAAGACGTGCCGGAAGGCGATCCCGTCCTCGCGGGTACGTTTTCTTACTTAGACCATCCAGTAGTCATACTTTTTTTGACTCCGGTGCCACCCATAATTTCATAAGTCAGTCTTATGTTATGAAATATCAACTGCCTATCATTCGCACAAATAGTTCATACTTGATATGCTCTCCGGGTAGGAAAATAACAGCTGATAGAATGGTCTATAGAGCACCATTACAGTTGGGTGGAAATCTATATCCGACTTCTCTAGTTATGTTAGAGAGACAAAAACTTGATGTCATTTTTGGAATGTCATGGCTACATCGCCATGGTGCTGTTCTTGACATCATTCCACGTGTGGTTCATTTAAATTCTCCACTTCATGAACCACATGTTCTTATTCTTGACCGTTCGGTTCAAGAAGCTCCATCCACCTATAACACGGAAGCCAGGGTATTCGTGTGGTCTGTGAATACCCGGATGTCTTTCCGGATGATCTCCCGGGCATGCCACCCGAAAGGGATGTCGAGTTCAAGATCAAACTTGTACCCGGGACAACACCAATATCACGAAGAGCGTACAAGATGGCTCTGAATGAGCTAGCTGAACTGAAGGAGCAGCTCAACGATTTAATGAAGAAATGTTTCATTCGACCGAGTTCCTCTTCATGGGGATGCTCGGGGCTGTTTGTGAAGAAGAAGGATGAAACCTTGAGGTTGTGTGTGGACTACCGACCTCTCAACGCCGTCAGCATCAAGAATAAATATCCACTGCCCCGCATCGATATTCTTTTCGATCAACTTGTGGGTGCGAGTGTATTTTCAAAGATGGATCTTCGCTCCGGATATCACCAAATCAAGATCCGAGCGGAGGATATTCTGAAGACGGCCTTCTCAACGAGATATGAGCTATATAAGTACCTCGTCATGTCTTTTGGTCTCACCAACGCACCGGCACACTTCATGTATCTCATGAACTCAGTTTTCATACCGGAGTTGGACATGTTTGTGGTAGTGTTCATAGACGACATCTTGGTTTACTCCAAGTCTGAAGAAGAACACGCCAAACACTTGCATATCTTGCTTCAACGATTGTGAGACCATAATATTTACGCCAAGTTCAGCAAGTGCGAGTTTTGGATCAGCCAAGTGCCATTCCTTGGTCACATTATTTCTGCAGAAGGCATTGCAGTTGATCCAAGCAAAATCGAACAAGTGCTGAAATGGAAGTCCCCCACATCAGTCCACGAAGTCAGAAGTTTCCTCGGGTTAGCAGGATATTATCGGAGATTCATACCGAACTTCTCCAAGCTTGCTAAGCCGATGACTGAACTATTGAAGAAGGAGATCAAATATGTTTGGAACTCAGCTTGTGAAGAAGCTTTCCAAGCATTAGTGAAGCATCTTACAACAGCCCAGGTGTTAGCTCAAACAGATACAACCAATCCCTTCGACGTATATTGTGATGCGTCTGGTATCGGGCTCGGCTGTGTATTGATGCAAGGAGGAAGAGTGGTCGCCTATGGATCACGTCAACTTCGTAACCACGAGCAGCACTATCCAACTAATGATCTCGAGCTCGCTGCTATGGTGTTGGCCTTGAAAATGTGGAGGCACTATTTGCTTGGGAACTTAGTGCACCTCTACACCGACCACAAAAGTCTGAAATATATATTCACTCAAAAGGAGTTGAATATGCGGCAACGGAGATGGCTAGAGCTGATCAAGGATTATGAGATCGAGATTCACTATCATCCCGGAAAGGCAAACGTTGTTGCTGATGCCTTAGGCCGCAAATCTCATGTCAACAATCTGTCCATCACCCCACCTGAAGACGAGGAGCCGAGTCTGTACTTGGTTCCATATGGGGCATTGTATAATCTTGCTCTCGTCCCTACAATACGAGAGGAAATTATGAAAGCTCAGATGAAAGACGTGGGAATGTCGCACATTCGGAGAACGATGAAGAATAGCGAAATGAAATGCTTCCGGAGAGATGAACATGGCACACTAGGGTTTAAAGACTGTATAGTGGTACCCCGTGACATGAAGCTTTGGAAGAAAATCTTGGATGAGGCTCATTTGTCCAAGTATTCTATTCATCCGGGCAGCAACAAGATGTACTAGGATCTGAAAACCAGGTTTTGGTGGACACGGATGAAAAGAGAAATCACAAAGTACGTATCCGAATGTGATACGTGTCGGCGTGTGAAAGCCGACCATATGCGCAAAGTCGTACAGCTGCAACCATTGAACATTCCGGCGTGGAAGTGGGAGGATATCAGCATGGACTTCATAGTCGGGTTACCTCTCACGTCTCATAAACATCACTCGATTTGGGTGATAGTCGTTCGACTATCAAAGTCGGCTCATTTTATCCCCGTACATACAAAGTATGTAGCCAAGCAATATGCGGAGTTGCATATCGCAAGGATCTTGTGCTTGCACGGTGTTCCCCACTCCATTATTTCAGATCGCGATACGCTGTTCATCACTCGGTTCTGGGAACAGCTGCACGCATTGTTGGGGATCAAACTGATCTGCAGTTCCGCGTATCACCCGCAGACGAGTGGTCAAACTGAACGGGTGAATCAAGTGCTTGAAGACATGCTACACGCTTGTGCCATCCACCACAGCAAGAATTGGGACGATCATTTGCCGTTGGCGGAGTTTTTTTACAACAATGGCTATCAAGCTAGCATCAAGATGGTGCCGTATGAAGCTCTCTATGGCCGGAAATGCCGCACACCTCTCAACTGGTGCGAGTCCAGCGAGCGAGTCATCTACGGCATTGAACTTGTGAATGAGGCTGAAGAACGAGTGCGAGTAATACAAGCCAATCTCAAGGCTGCTCAATCTCGTCAGAAGAGCTATGCAGATGAAAGACGCCGACCTCTCCACTTCAATATCAGGGACCATGTTTATGTCCGTGTGTCTCTGATGAAGGGAGTTCATCGTTTCAGAGTGAAGGGTAAACTTGCTTCGCGGTTCATTGGTCCGTTCGCCATCATTGGAAGATGCGGACCCGTGGCCTATCGCTTGGATTTACCGGCGTCGCTCGCAGGAATTCACAATGTCTTCCACAGATCTCAGCTGAGGAAATGCCTCAAACCCTCAGCGGAAATCCGCACTGAAGACATAGAAATTCTTCAACCGGATCTCACGTACACGGAATACCCAATCCAGATTATCGATGAAAAGACTCGCGCCACAAGGAACCGGACCTTATGGTTCTACAAGGTCTTGTGGAGTAACCATACCGCTGATGAGGCGACATGGGAAAGCGAGGACTATCTATGTACATATTATCCGGACTTGCTATCATCGTATACCCGGTAATGTTTCCCCCACTTTGCATTTCTTTTGGAATCTCGAGACGAGATTCTTTTTAAGGGGGGAGGTATGTAAAATCCCCAAAAAGTGGTAGCAAGAATTTTCAGCTCATGTACACTTAGGAAAAATGAGGGGAATTAAAACTTTGAATTATAACGGTGAAGGTTCAAAGTGAGGATTCAAACTTCTCAAAACTTCCAAACATGGAGATCTAAATTCATAACTTGGGTCTTCATATTTCAAATATTCAACCTTCCAAATTTCAGCTCATTTGGAGGGATTTTAGTATTTGTTTGCGATTAAAAAGGAGAAGCCCTTTAATATGAATTTCAAATTCAGTTTCAAATTCCAATCTCCTCAATTTGCCAATTTGGTTCCACAAATGTGTTCTCCACATTTGAATTAGCAGCCATGCCAAAAATTAGAAACTTTGGACTTGGTATGCTATGATTTTGGAGCAAGGCAAAAAGGAGATTTCAAATTCCATTTCAAATTCAAATGATCAAACACAATTCAAACTTCACACCAGAATTCAAGCCATTTGAATTCAGAAAGTTTAAACCATAACTTGTGGTGGAAGTATGGACTTTAATTCTGAGTAGCTGGGGTAAAAATATCAGAGAAAATTTTGATTAAAAGAGGGGGAGTTGGGGCCCAGTTGTCAGCCTCATAACAGAGTTACCGCCTCTGTTTTGCTTCAGCCGGTCGCCGAGGCGACGCCAGCTCCCGGCGCGACCTTCTCCCGAGGACGGCACCGCGCCAGCTCCTGCTTCTCGGCCGTGTGATCATCTCCGCCCCCCATTGCTGCAGCACCGAAACGCTCTTTTGCTCCCTGGCACTATCACCGCTGCTCGGGTTCTCCCGCAAGGAAACTGCCCGGCGCCGTTGCTGTTCCTCCCTCGCACACCCTCGCCCGAGCTCGGATGATCGAGCTCCAAGCAGCAAAAAGAAGCACAAGAGCATGCTCCAGCCTCCACCGTTCTTCCACCTAAGTTTTCTAGCTCGTACTACGCACAAACCAACACTTGGCGCCGGTGCTCGGAGGTGCCCGGTGGAACCCTGTTCGGATCACCGTGGACAGCACGCTACGGCCGGTGTCACCGCCCCTTCCCTACACAATAAAGGTGCGTTGTTGTCCGTAGTTCGTGTTGCCGAAAGCCTCATGTCAATTGATCAATCGGTTAGTGAGAATTTTGGGTTTTACCAAACCCTAGTTCATAGCGACACCTCTCGGGCTTCGATCAAATTCTTCACGCAGCAGTAGCTAGAGCTCATTCTGGTCTAGGAGAAGCTTTGCTAGATCCCTACGGTCCTTCTTGCTCAAACGGCGCTAGAAACTATCAAAGACTGAAGGAGTTCTTCGAGTTTTTCTCGCCACCGGCGTTTTGCGGGCTCGGGTCGCTGGTGAGGTCCCCTCTCCGGTGGTTTTCATGGAGAGTGGGCTATGGGTCGATGTTGTCCATATGACACTGGTGCTTTTAGAGCAAACCCTAGCCCGAAAGACCCACTGTCGAGTGAGAACAAGGTCGCCGAAGTGAGGTTCAACAGGGTCGCCGGTGCGAGCACCGTTCCGGCAGTTGTCATCCGCTCCCGACCCCACCATCGTGTTCAGCATGGTGTAGAACTCACAGGCAGCGAGTTTGGGGAAGTCCGGACCATGGGAACCCCGTCCCGGCGAGCCTCGCCGGCGTGCACCGCCGCGGGAGGCGCGGGCAGCGCGAGGAAGAAGAAGGGGGACCGGGTCCCACCGGTCAGCCTCTGTATACGCGTGGGGATCGGTGTGTGGCACCGGATCCAGTGCGGCTGCGCGGGAAATAACCCCGTGGCCTCGGTGTTTCTGTCATCTGGGTTGATAGCGCCACGGGTGGGGCCCACAGCCAGGATTTAAACATTTCCCGATTTCCCTAATTCAGTTCAAACATTGGAAACCCATAACTTTGTGTAGAAAACTCCAAAAACGGTGAGATCAGTTTTCTTGGAATCCACGTAAGGGGTACTTCAGAGACCAAAAAATTGCTTGCTAAGAAAAAGTACATGAATTTCTGTAGAATTTTTTATTAAATCCTTTAGGGATTTATTCCAGGAGCAATTCTTTATGAAACATTCCCAAATTTGGGCAGCAAATCCTTTCCATAGTAACTGATCTACAGTAAAAATATAGGCTTCATTGGAGTTATGTTGCTAGGCTAAATTGCCTTCTAAAGTTCAGCCTTTATTTGGAAATTCAAATTTAAACAGAAACTTTTTCAGAACTTCTATCCAACTTCAAAAATTCATATCTCTCTGTTGGTAGCTCCAAAAATGGTGAAAGAAATTTTATTAGGACCATGGAGACTTACCCTAATCAGATATTCCACTATTAGCTATGTTAAAGCTCCTGATTTGGGCTCAAAATTCAGAGAAGCCTTGTGCTTGTGGGAATTTTGGAGACCACAATGTGCAATGAAAATTTTCTCCAAATTTTGCTCAGATCATTTTAGAGAGTCTAGTATCCACTAGAAAAATCCCAAATCCAATTAAAGATCCTAAATTGCAGTAGCTATGAATAGAAGTTTACTACTTATAAGTCCTTAATACTTATACATATATTTTGTTACATTTCATAATAGTGACCGAAGTTGAGGACGCACCGGAGCCCTTGGACGTCCTCCCACCAGAAGCTGACTTCCCATTTGACTCGCAACCAGGCAAGTCCCGGTTTGCACTTAAGTACCTTTTATAAAGCTTTTTATTTGTATCACTTATGTCGAGGTTGAAATGTATGCATTAGAGTTAGCGTGATTCAAACCCCACTTGCATAGCCTTTTTAACTCCTATAAAGGGTTGGGTAGTTTACAAACTCGACAAGTAGAGAATGCCATGCTAATGTTTAGGATCTCGGTAGAAGTCGAGTGATTGGAAGCTACTCGCGAGATAGTACTTATCACACGGAATGAGAAGAGGTAGAAAATGGCTTGAGTTGTTAAAATAAGACCCAGCAGGGGGGATAGGATGCAGTGAGCAGAGGTCTCATGTGCGTAGCTCTGTTGGTGTCGGTTGAGGACCGACCGTGTGCTGCCCTGCTGGACAAGTATCGAACAGTACCAGATGCATACAGGCATATAGGAACCAGGAAACCGATGTAATTGGTTAACCTGGGTGCCGAGGATTACCCAATCGTAAATAGGAGTGGGTTGAGGGTAGCAAGGTGTAAATCTGCCGGTGGGCACAGTCACGCTCAACATGGGGACCTACTGCCCATTACGGATGGACCGCTTCGGCATTTGGGTTGCCTTTGAAAGGTTGTTGCATACAACAGGGTAGGAAGGGGTGTGGAATCACGCTTCTGAAAGTGGGTGTATGCAACGTGTTATCCGGGTGTGTCTTGATTGCAATCACCGTCCCTCGCAGTTATTTGAGTACCCGCTTGTTCACTGCGCTGTGACGTAGTAAGAAGTGAAATAAGCCAACTGAATATGCTGTATTGAACTATTAATGTCTTGAAACCTTGCGTGCTGTAGTTATAGAGCTAATTAAGTTTGTATTCCACTTTGGGCATCACCACATCGGAGGAAAGCGTTTCATGTTTGATTGTGGACTTCCGATGTGAGGGCTGCCTAAGGCTCATTAAACTGTTGCTATAAAATTAAAAATAAGGATCAACATGTAGGCGTGTCTTTATTGCAAAGTCCTTTTCCTATCTTACACATCCTTGCATGTAGAGTTCCATGCCTAGGGTTGACGGTTAAGACTTGCTGAGCCTTCGTGCTCATGGTTGCAATATTGGAGCTGTGTGCAGGTGAGAGTTATAAGGAAGGTTCCGAGGACGAGGCGATGCCCCCGTCGGGGTACACGGCCGAGCTGGAGCCCTGCACGCCGCCATGATTCTCCGGTTCCATGCTGCTAGTGTGTAGCGTCCCCGGGCTGGACGGCTGCACTTTTGCTTAGTTAGGATTTGAGAGTAGCTATGTATATAACTTCCGCTGTATAACTAAGTTTTGTAAAAAGATTTTCGCTATTTTATATCAAATAAAAGTTTGTATGTTGTTCTTTAATCCTTTCGTGTGCTGTTGGGTGCCGCATCGCACGGCACCACCCTCTGCGATCCAGGAGTGGGTGAACCACAGGGTGGTCCCCACAGAAAATCCCGGGAAATCCTTGGAGGTTCTAGTAATGACTAAATAGACTTTTTTTTGTACAGAGCTCAAATGAACTTTGTTTCAGATAAAACTTGGTCATGTATCTGGATAGGACCCTACCAAGCCATCATAAAGATTTCAGAACCGAAGGGGAGGGCTAGCTGGAGTTATGGTCTTTACATATTCACTTTAAAACATTGCATTTAAATTAACATATAGTATATTGCTTACGTGTAGTCGCTGAAGGCAAGGAAATCCCAGAGGTTCTAGACTTTCTCCTTCTGGACCAAGCACTAACCACTGATCAGCAGCAACAAGGCAAGCCCCGGTTTGCATTAACAAATTCTACAAAGTTTTGCTTTATGTATACTTAGCATGAGGTATGTATGTGCATTAGGTGTAGGGTGGATGAAACCCCAAGTGCATAACCATACTTTTCCTACAAGAGTGAGGGTAGCATCTAAGTCCTAGAGTAGTCAGGCTATGCTTAATTTTCATAGAACTTCGGTACAAGTCGAGTAGTTGGACTCTACTCACGAGTGTAGGTGTCGGGACACACGGGATTGGTTAGAGCGATATGAGATCACTTTAGTAAGAAAATGAGACTAGGCAGGGGCTAGGGCGCAACAAGAGGAAGTCTTGTGGGCGCAGCCCTGTCCATGTTGATTGAGGACCGATCCGTGTGCGGCCCCGCTGAACATGTATTGAACGTACCGAAGGCATATCGGATATATGGGCCCCGAAAAACCGATGTAACCTAAACCTCTGGGCGTCGAGGCATAGCGCACCGTTTTATTGGTGTAGGTTGAGGGAAGCAAGGTGGAAATCTGCTAACGGGTATAGAGAGATACTCCGTTTAGGGAACCTCCTGCTTATTTCGGTGCGACCGGTTTGACCTTTGGGCTGTTGGGTGAAAGGTTGTCCCGTATGACACGGGGTGAGTGTGCTGTGTGCAGCTCCGCGTGTGGGCGTACATGACATGCTATTCGGGTATCCCTGCAGCACATATGAGTACCGCTTGTTATGAGTACCGCTTGTTCACTAAGTCCTGACGTAGATTAATATATGACACGATATGATTCAACATTGCTGTTATGATTAAATTGTATTGCTACATGTGTGCCACCAAATATTGCTCACTAAATTTCAGATTCCTTGAACTGTTAACTTGTGGCTAAAAGATGAGTTTAGGATGAACATGTAGGTGTGTCCTTTGCTGCAATGTGCCATCCTATGTTTGTATAACCTGCATGTAGAGTTTCGTGTGTAGGTGAGTCGGTTAAGTCTTGCTGAGCCATCGTGCTCACGGTTGCTGCTATAAGTGTTTTTCAGGTGAGGATTACCCCACGGACTCGGGGTACGAGTCCATCGACGAGGGCTGCCCTCTGTCAGGGTCCACGGCTGAGTGGGAGCCGTACACGCCGCGCTGAGCTGAGGAGTGCAGCTAGTGTGGGTTGTCCATAGGGCTGGACAACCGACTTTTGCTAGATAGATGGGCGTGAGTTGTATAAACTTAGCTTCCGCTGTTGTAATCTCAATACTTAGTGTGTAACTGAAGTCTTGTACTATTCTGTACATATTCAGTTGGTTTTCTATGTAATGCAATGTTTTGCCTCATGATGTGTGCTGTCGGGTGTCGCATCGAGCGGCACCACCCTCTGAGATCCTGGGCGTATGGATTCCGGTCCGCCACAGGCTGGTATCAGAGCTGCTTAGGGGATAGCACACTAATTAAGGACTGTATTACGGGAAAATTTAGGTTTACGGTGAGGATTCGCTAAGTATGGCCAAGTAAGGACTATATTCGCATAGTTATTTAAAGTAGCATGACTAACATATGTGTTATAATTCTGAATTTTGTTTATGTAACGACGCACCTACGCTCAGGTAAAAATGATAAGGAACGCCACCGAAAGAGGTTCAATTTCGGTTAGCTCCCCTGACGAGGAATGTGGTTCAGTGATAGATCTCACAGCTTGGTGTGAGACGTTAATATGAAACTCTTGGACTCTTCATGTTCCTGAGTTCATATGAAACGCTGATCCCTAGCGTGCATTAGGCAAGCAAGTGGAGACCCCATCATGTGGTCAGTAACGCGATAGTGTGTTCTTCTAGAAATAGCCTTGGAGGACATACGCAGCGCTTGCCATCGGCGTGCCCTGCAGGGCAGTAGGTGGTATCTGTTGGGTTGATAAAATTCCCAACCGTGATGACCCGTTCGCGCTCTACTCGGGTTCACCGTCGTGTGGTGTAAAAACACGATCACGTACCTTGAGATGTGGCTTAACTCAAGGCCGGCCGTATGGCAATGATATGGGTGTATGTAGTTATTTTCAAAATATGGACCTGCCTGAAATGAAAACAATCCTTGAGTGCATAATTATTGAGTGTTCTTCTACAGGTACCAACCATGTATGTATCCCGTGTAGTATAAGTATGCAAGAGACCGTTTAGTGCCACAGTCGAGACGTACATGCCGGTATAATCCGGTTAGAAATTTTCTTTTGTGAGGAACGTAGTACCGACATGTAATAGGCATTTGCATTAAATATAATGGTAACAAGGAACTAAAATAACCAAGTTTCGATAACTAGGACCCTGGTTGGGTAGAAAAATTCAATAGTTGGTTAGTTTAGCTCAAAGGGATTGAAAAACAGAGTGCTCTATTTTGGAAGCAAGTCTGAACTTTAACAGAGCATAACTCACAGATCATTTAGCCAATGGAGGTGTGGGATATAGTTCTGGAAAGGAGTTTGAGTACTATACCACTTTTTTGTAGACTTCCAGAGCAGAATCCCACCTTAAATTGGTTGAAATTCCAGATGATTGTAAACTGTCCAGAACCAGGACAGGTTCAAAGACTCTCTAGAGTGTTCTGTTTTTCAAGCACAACTTCCTGTAGAAAAATTTAAAATTATCATATGATAAATTTTTGAAAAGGGTAGGAGATGTGTTACATCTTTGTAATTCAGAGTTTCTGCAATTGCAGCAAGGTATTCGGAGGAAATTATAGTTGAAAACCGCAACTTCCAAAGGAGGTGCTGTTGAAATTCTTCCAGAAATTTCTTTTGGCTTTGAATTATGTAAAGGTCCCAAAGGTATGAATACAAAGAAACATGAGTTTGCACAAAAGTGGTTGTCATGTGTATGAAAAAGGGGCTGGTTTCAACTTGTTACATATGATAACACATGAAAAATTGTTCAAAAACCAACTTAGGATTATTTGCATGTTTGGACCCTAGGTGGGTTAAGACCACAGAGTTGAAGTACTCAAATGCAATGGAAGGGTTAAAATCAGAAGTTAAACCAAATGTTCAACTCAAATTTCAAATGAGGGGAGGACACAATGGTAATTCAAAACTGTTGTGTTCAAACTCTTGTTTGCAGCAGCTAACACAAGAATCAAGTTGCATCTTTGGATTCCTTGGGTCCAAATTAGTGGTTGGGAAAAGTTTCAATAAATTTTGAAAAGGTTTGCTACCCATTTATCCAAATGGAGTTAAATGTGCAAAGAATTCAAATAAACATTTGAATTTGGATGGAATTTGTCCAACTATGCAAATGCAGCTCAGTTTCCAACTTTCATACATTTGGGTTGGATAATTGTCAAACTTTGGAGATCTTTTGAGGAGAAGGGGTACTGAATAGTGGGGCCCACATGTCATAGGAATGAGCAGACTTAATCCCTAAGTCTTTCTCTCTGTTCTCACTCCACCGAGGTGCAGCACCGGGCGACACCGAGCAGCTCGGGCCACGTTCACCGACGCCAGCTCCTGCTGTCCCGAGGCTCACCCCACCCTTATCTCCCACGCTTGTAGCACAACCAGCTCGTCCCCAGCCGTTCCCCGCTGCTGCTGAGCCATATTTCTATCGGCAAAACAGAGCTACGGTGCCTCCCCGTCTCCACGTCGCCTGGCCATCTCCGAGCCTCCCCGACGTGCTCCAAGGCTCACAGAGGTGCGCCAAGCAGTCTAGATACTCATCCCGTCGTCCCCCTGCTCTCCCCCGACGCCAGCTCGCCGGAATTTGGTTTTTGGCACCGGCGCACGTATAGAACAGACCCTGGTTAATTCTTGAAATTAGCCCAAACCGATTGATCATACCTCCTACAATTCAAACCAGGGCAACTAGATGCCCTAGTGCCCCCCCCCAACGCCGAGAACCAAAGAAAACCGATCATCACAGGCCCCGGGCGACGAGAATTCGTCGCCGGTGGCAAAAACGGGTCGGGTCTCCGGTGACCGCCCTATTCCCGCCAATTGCTGCACGAACTGAGGTGCATTCCATGCTCCACGAGCTCTTGTGATGCTTTAGGGCAAGGTAGCTCGCCGGGAGAAGCTTCGGACGAGCAAGAACGCGTTGATGCCGAGCTCCCGAGCCGCCCCGCCGGTGCCGATCTGTTTTCGGCCGTTTTCATGCGCGGAAACCTTGCCCGGCAGCTGCGCCATGTTCCAAGGAACATGTAGGGCGAAACCGGAGCTCATTTGGTGGAGAAATGAGAGAGAACGAGCCGCGCCACGCTTACTGCCGGTGTGCACCCGCGGGCTCTGGCGGGAGGTTGAAGAAGCACCTGACCCGTGGGCCCCACGTGTGACTGTTCTGTTTAAAATCAAACAGAGAGCTGTTCAAACTTGGAAAATGCATAACTCCGTGTAGAAAGCTCCAAAAATAGTGAGATAAATTTTGTTGGATTCCTCTCAAATAGTACTATCCAGGGGTACAGCCCAATATCTATGAAAATCCCTGGTTTTGGCTCATTAATTCATAGAAGGAAAATCTTAGGGGAATTTTTCCAGGAGTTCTGTGTATTTGAAAATCCCCAAATTTGGGTAGGGGATTCTCCAAAAATACTTGGACTCCAGTAAAATTTTCAGAAATATTGGACCTCATTTGCTTGGCCAAATGTGGTGTTAATTTCTTATGTCTCTGAAAATTGGAAAAAAGAACAGAATTCAAATTTAGATTTCCCCCAATCTTTAGAACCTCATAAATTTTGCTAGGAAGCTCCAACTTTAGTGATTCAAATTGGGTTGGATTAATATTGAATAGTACTGTCCAAATATGAAACCCAATTTGTATGAAACTCATTATTTAATTCTGGAATATTCTTTAAAGCTTATCAGTAAAATAATTTTTGAGGGAGTTTGGTTACTCCAAAAATCCTCAAAGTTTGCCAGAATATTATTTAGGGTATTAGTGAACAACTGTAAAATTTTCAGCTCATTTGGAGTTGATTTGATAAGGGAAATTCAGAGTTGAAGTGGCTGTGTTCAATTGAATACAGAAACATTTTCAGAGAATTTCCAAAACTTGGAAATTCAGTCCTGGGTAAATCTTAGCCCCACAAATGCTAGGAAAATTCATGCAAGCTCTATGAACTATAATTGAAATTGTAGTTCACTAAGTTTGGCATGAACATGCAAGTTTATTCATAATTAATTCCTTTTTGCCTAAAGGCTTAGAGAATTATTATGAGTGGTCTATTCATTGGATAATTCCAAATATTGGTACAGAGTGTTTTCTTGTGACAAGGAACTCACATGAAAATTCTCAGCTCCATTGGAGCTATTGATCACCCCTGTTCAGTTTAACCTCTTAAGATGATCAATAGAGAAGAGGGGGAAGACACTTAGTATTTCATCTTGTTGCTTAGACACAAACCCAAACCACTAGCACCCACGTCATTTTATATTCTTAAACAGAGTTCAAGTTTTAAACTTGTCTTTAGCACTTATTAGCAAAACTTTTACAATTAAACATATGTGCATATTCATTACGTGTAGCATCTACGTGAAGAACTTGGAGTCCTCGGAGTAGAGATCAAGGAAGGAGGAAAGCAGTTGATCAAGCACCAAGTGATCTTCACTAACTGAACTTCGATATATATAAGTCCCCTGCAAAACAAAGGCAAGCCCCAGTTTGCATCAAAACTTACAAGTTTTTATTTGTATTCACTTTATACGTCTAGCATTTTATTTATTGCATTAATTCTAGGTGGTATGACACTCCACATGCATGACCCAGAAAACCCTGGAGTATAATGTACAGTAGGTTATAAATTGATTATAACTGCTGATCTCAAACTAACAAAAGTGGATTAAAAGAAGCAAAACTCGAGTGGGCAGTTTCCTACTCGTGAACCGGGATTAAGGGGGATCAATCGGAAGAGTTGGGAATTGATCCTCATAGTTGGGAATGGAGACCGGGCAGTGGATGGATGGCTCAAAGACGTGGTCCTGTGAACCTAGTCTATGTCTGAGTTGATTAAGGCCCGTTCTCATGTGTGGCCCCGCTGGACAAGTTTGAGATGTGTACCGGATGCATACTGGCTATATGGGACCCAGGAAACCGATGTAACATGTTAACCCGAGTGTCGAGGCATACCTCACCGTCTGATGCCGATGCTGAAAGGATAGAGAAGTCGGCTCTACGAGGGTTTGCCGTAGAGAGACTTAATCCCAGTGGGTGGGACCGGTTTGACATTTGGGTGTCGTGTGAAAGGTTGCCACGTACGACGTCAGTGACGGTTGCTGTGTGCAACGTTGAGTACGGGCGTACGTGTCGTGTCAGCCGGGTGCTTTTGATTGCAATCACCGTCGCTCGTGGTAGTGAGCATACTTGTACACTGAGTCATGACGTAGTAATAAACAAGGAAACATTTAATATGCTTCATGAGTAATCCTCATAATGGAGATGAGGAACGATCAACACTTCACTAAATTTAATTTCCACATTGGGCTAGTAGCGTCGAGGCAAAGCGTTTCTTGTTTGATTGTGGAGTCTCGACGTTGATATCGCAAGGTCAGTATGAGTCTAGGATAGCTCACTAAAGTTATTTTCACCTTGGGCAAGTGACATCGAGATGAAGCGTTTCTTGTTTGATTGTGGAGTCTCGCTGTAAGTTGCGTGAGGGTTATAAAAATTGATTAAAACTTGAAGGACTTTCCTTTAGCTCAAGTTCATTGTTTGTGCAACCTTCTATAATCAGCCCTCTATTTTCATCATGTAGAGTTTCATGACTAGGGTGACGGGTTAGTCTTGCTGATCTTCGTGCTCACAGATACTGCATAAGTTGTTTTGCAGGTAATAACAGTACGCTGATATGTACGGGTGTCCGATGAGACTCGGAGCTCTCCGATTGGTGAACTCATTGCAACCCCTGCCGCTGCTATTGTGATAGTGTTGCTAGCGAGAAGGGTCCGCGGGCTGGACCCCTTCTCTGTTGCTTAGCATAGGTATGAGACGTGAGTTGTAATAGTCTTCCGCTGTAGAATATTTTGAGAAGTATTTGTAAAATTTACACTTTGTAAGCTTCCGCTTGATTTATGTAAAATGATGCTTTATTATGTGTGTTGTTGGGTACCGTATCGCACGGCACAACCCAATGCAATTCCCGGGTGAGGTGCCCCGTCCCCGTGAACCGGGACGGCGGGTCCTCACAGCGTGGTATCAGAGCTGCATTGGTAATAGCGCATGGAATAAGGATCGTATTACGACAAAACATAGGATACGGTGAGGAAACGGTATTAGGCCCACATAAGGACTATAGTAGTATAGTTACTTAAAGTGGCAGCACTAACATACTTGTTATAATTGAACTTTGATTATGTAACGACGCACCCACGCTCAGGTAAGCATGGTAAGGAACGCCACCGAAAGCGGTTCAATTTTGGTTAGCTCCCCTGACGAGGAAAGTGGTTCAGGGCTAGGTCTCACAGCTTGGTGTGAGACGTCAATATGAAACTCTTGCACTCTTCATGTTCCTGAGTTCATATGAAACGCTGATCCCTAGCGTGCATTAGTCAAGTAAGTGGAGACCCCATCGTGTGGTCAGTAACGCGATAGTGTGGTCTTCTGGAAATAGCCTAGTAGGACATACGCAGCGCTTGCCATCGGCGTGCCCTGCAGGGCAGTAGGTGGTATCTGTTGGGTTGATAACATTCCCAACCGTGACGACCCATTCATGATATAGTCGGGTTCCCCGTCGTGTGGTGTTGAAACACGATCACGTACCTTGAGACGTGACTTAACTCAAGGACGGCTGTATAGCAATGATACGGACATTTGTATTTACTTTCAAATATGGAACTGCCTGAAATGAAACAACCTTTGAGTGCACCACTATTGAGTGTTCTTCTGCAGGTACCAACCACGTACGTATCCCGTGTAGTACACGTGTGTGAGAGACCGTCTTAGTGCCACTGATAAAACAGATATGCCGGTACAATCCGGATTAGGATTTTCTTTGGTGAGGCTACGTAGTACCGACATGCTTCTTATGGTGCATCGACACCGTACTATACTAATAATCCTCTTCCCTATGAAGAAATGACTCATGAAACTAACTTTCAACTAAAAATGGAAGTTTGAAATAAGTATTAGTTACTGAACTCTTATTTTGAGCTAAGATTCAAATGAGATAAGGTTTAGGTCTCAAAGACTTCAAAAACAGAGTGCTCTGTTTCTGGCAGGAATTCTTGCTGGACTTTAACAGAGCATAACTCTGAGTAGCTTGATCCAATTAAGGTGTATGATACAGTTCTGGAAATATTTTCAAGTGACCTACAACTTTCTTGTAGACCTTCAGAGCAAAATCACACGTTAATTGGGTGAGAAGTCCAGTTGAAGGCAAACTGTCCAGAACCAGGACAGCAGAAAAAGCTCTCTGGACCTTTCTGTTTTTATGCCATAACATCCTGTAGAAAAATCCCTAAGGAGCCAGTGATACACTGTTGGAAAGGTTATGAGATATGCAACCTTGTTGTAGTTCAAAGGTTGTTCAGATTCTTGTTGTATTTCCATATACAACTGTGATAAAGTCAGCCACATACAAAGGAGATGCTGGCAAATTTTATCCAGAAAGTCTGTCAACTTTGTGAAATCATAACTTTTGATCCAGAAGTGATATGGAGGCATTTGGATACTCGTTGGAAAGATATTAAAGTTAACCTTAACTTTGGTATTCAACATGAGTTATGAAAATGCTTTTAACTGGATCGAAATATGGTTTGTTTAAGGACCGGTCAATCTGCTTTAAAATCCTTGCTGTTAGATACATCAGTTTGCGCTTAAATCATTTTGCTTACATGTTAAGATTTCATTATCAGTGTTGCACTACTTTGTTTAGGGAATAAATCAAGTGATAGTGTTGAACTGATAATGAACTCGTGCAATTGCAGAATGGTGCGAACTCGTTCCATGAGTGAGGTGGGTGGTTCCAGTGGTGGTGGTGGTGATAACTCTCCACAGCGGGAGCAGCGAGCTCCGCAACAGAAGCCGCCACCAGGACCTTCACCCACGGTCACAATGGCAGACATTCTGGCCACCATGACGGGTGCAAGCGATGAGCGAACCGACTTGCTCCGCACCCTGGTGATGAATACATCCTGTCAAGGGGGATGTCAAGACGAAGACTTGCGCCAACCTCAACTGAATTCCTATGTTGAGTTCTTGGCAACTCAACCACTGGTTTTCATTGAAGCTGAGGATCCTCTGGTGGCGGATAGCTGGATCCATACCATTGAGTCCAAGTTCGGGTTGCTTCAATGTATCGAACATCAGAAGGTTTTATACGCAGCGCAACAACTTCACGGGTCCGCCAGTGCATGGTGGGCAAATCAACTCGCCTCCTTACCCGCTGGACATGACTTTACATGGGGAGAATTCCGGAAGGCGTTTCTCGCGTATCATGTTCCTTCCGGAATAATTCAGCGAAAACTCGAGGAGTTTATGGCCTTAAAACAAGGAGGGAGGGGTGCATACGAGCATTTGCGAGTGTTCAACAAGCTGGCACAGTATGAGCCTCAACATGTGAACACCGAAGCACAAAAGTGTGAATGGTTCTTCCGCAGCCTCAATACCAAGCTAAAGGAGAGACTCGTTTTAGCTAATCGAAGAACTTCAACGAATTGATGAGTGCTGCCATCATGGTTGAAGATGCTCAGCGGGAAGTTCAGGCTGAGAAAAGAAAGAACCATATACCACCGGAGAGTAGCAGTAGTGCTCCGCAGGAATACAGGGTGGTAGACAGTACCTTGTCAGCTGATGCAGCCGGCTCGACGACTCCAGCAATATTCGGGTCATTTATCTCAGTACTCTGAAGTCGGACAGCTGCAACAACGGTATATGCAGCCACGTTATTCTGTTCCTCAAGTGTTCTTGCCGCAGCAGAATACAACTAGTGTCCGTACACAGAGCAACCAGGAACCGGCGGAGAAACCGTGCTTCACGTGCGGGTACTTGGGTCACATCAGCAGGAAGTGTCCAGAAAGGATACACCATAGAGAACCTACACCGGGGCGGGGTATAAATCAACCCCGTGCTCAGCTTCAAGGAACTGCTCCAAAATCCGGGTGCATTTATCATACAGCTATAGAGGATGTGCCAGATGGGGCACCTGTGCTAGCGGGAATGTTCACCCTCAATGGACTGCCCAGGTTAATTTTATTTGACTCTGGAGCTACACACAATTTCATTAGCAGGTCATTTGTGTTCAAAGCAGAGCTCTCCACCTCTACACCGAATGATCACTACCTTATCCGCTCACCGGGTGGAAATATAGCTGCTAATGAAGTAGTGATCAAAGCACCCTTGTGCTTAGGTGGAAACGTATGCCCCATAACTCTCATTGTGTTAGAAGGGCAGAAGATCGACGTGATTCTAGGAATGGCGTGGATGAACTACCACGGAGCTGTTCTTGACATCGGTCCACGGATTGTTAGTTTGGACTCTCTGATCTACGGTCTCCAAACACTCATACTTGAAGCCGTAGATTCTAAAAATCCAGTGGTGTACCACAGTGTGACAAAGAAACAGGAAGATATTCGAGTGGTCCGTGAGTACCCAGATGTGTTTCCCGATGATCTTCCAGGGATGCCACCTGAGAGGGATGTGGTATTCAAGATTGAGTTAGCACCGGGAACCACACCAATATCTCGCAGGCCGTACAAAATGTCTCCGAAGGAATTAGCTGAACTGAAAGAACAGCTAAAGGACTTAATGGATAAGGGGTTCATCCGACCAAGCTCATTGCCATGGGGCTTTTCAGCCCTCTTTGTGAAGAAAAAGGATGAGTCACTTCGCTTATGTGTGGATTATCGGCCGCTGAATGCAGTGACGATCAAAAAAAGATAGCCATTGCCGCGGATCGATATATTATTTGATCAGTTGGTGGGTGCCAAGGTATTTTCCAAGATGGACTTATGGTCTGGTTATCATCAGATAAAGATCAGAGCGGAGGATATACCGAAGACGGCTTTCTCGACTAGATACAGGCTCTATGAGTATCTAGTCATGTCTTTCGGGCTAACAAATGCACCCGCACACTTCATGTATCTCATGAATTCTGTATTCATGCCAGAGTTGGATCAGTTTGTCGTGGTTTTCATCGACGACATTCTCGTATACTCCAAATCGGAGGAGGAGCACACCAAACATCTTCATATTGTGCTCCAACGCTTACGGGAACATAAGCTGTATGCCAAATTCAGCAAGTGTGAATTTTGGATCAGCAAGGTACCATTTTTAGGCCACATTATTTCAGCGGAGGGGGTGGCCATGGATCCAACTAAAATTGAGCAAGTCCTGAAGTGGGAGTCACCAACATCTGTTCATCAAATCCGCAGTTTCCTGGGGCTAGCGGGTTACTATCGGAGATTTATTCCCAGCTTCTCGAAGGTGGCTAAACCAATGACAGAGTTATTGAAGAAGAGCAGCAAGTATGTGTGGACAGAGGCCTGTGAAGAGGCATTTCAAACTCTAAAGAAACATCTCACAACGGCACCGGTGTTAGCCCAACCGGATACAACAAAGCCATTTGATGTTTATTGTGATGCCTCAGGCATTGGACTTGGCTGTGTCTTAATGCAAGATAGACACGTGATCGCGTATGGGTCTCGTCAACTCCGCAACCACGAGCAGCACTACCCCACTCATGACCTAGAGCTCGCTGCAGTGGTGCTTGCGTTGAAGATATGGAGGCACTACTTACTTGGAAATTTAGTGCACCTCTACACCGACCATAAGAGCCTCAAATACATATTCACTCAGAAGGATATCAACATGAGGCAGCGGAGATGGTTGGAATTAATCAAAGATTATGAGCTTGAGATCCATTACCATCCGGGCAAAGCTAACGTGGTGGCTGATGCACTCAGTCGTAAGTCCCACGTTAATAATTTGTCAGTTGTTCCGGAGGAGGACGAAGAACCAAGCTTGCGGGTGATTCCTTATGGGACGTTGTATAATCTTGCTCTTGTGCCTACCATTAGAGAGGAGATTATACAAGCCCAGAAGAGAGATAAAGGAATGCGGAAAATCCGGGCAAGAATCAATGAGGATAAGATGAAATGTTTCCGGGAAGATGAGCAAGGTGTGTTATGGGTTAACAACCGTATCGTGGTACCCCGGAACCTGAAGCTAAGAAATAAGATCTTGGACGAAGCTCATATGTCCAAGTACTCGATACATCCAGGGAGCAATAAGATGTATCAAGACCTGAAAACAAAATTTTGGTGGACTCGGATGAAGCGAGAAATTGCCAAGTATGTATCCGAGTGTGATACATGTCGGCGAGGCAAAGCTGATCATATTAAGAAAGCGGGAATGCTCCAACCATTAAGTATTCCGGCATGGAAGTGGGAGGACATCAGCATGGACTTTATTGTCGGACTGCCTCTCACATCTAGAAAGCATGACTCCATTTGGGTGATTGTTGATCGCTTAACAAAATCAGCCCACTTCATCCCAGTGAATATGGGACTCCATACTAAACAATATGCAGAGTTGTATCTCTCTAGAATTGTGTGCTTGCATGGAGTCCCCAAGACCATCATATCGTACCGAGGTTCAATATTTGTTGCTCGTTTCTGGGAGCAACTACATGAATCTCTGGGAACAAAATTAATCAGAAGCTCAGCATACCATCCCCAGACTGACGGTCAAACGAAGAGAGTGAATCAGATTTTGGAAGATATGCTGAGGGCATGTGCCATAGATCATGGAAAGAACTGGGATAACCATTTTCCATTAGCGGAGTTCTCCTACAACAATGGTTACCAATCCAGTATTAAAATGGCACCATACGAAGCACTTTATGGCAGGAAGTGCCGCACACCACTCAATTGGTGTGAATCTGGCGAGAGGGTGATTTTCGGCATTGATCTTGTAAAGGATACCGAAGAGCGGGTCCAGATGATTCAAGAAAACCTCACGGCCGCTCAATCTCGCCAGAAGAGCTATGCGGACCAGCGACGCCGACCCTTGTGTTTTGAAGTCGGAGATCACGTCTATCTCCGAGTATCCCCGATGAAGGGAATTCATTGATTCGGGGTCAAGGGAAAGCTAGCACCTCGCTTTGTGGGTCCGTTCATTATTACAGAACGGTGTGGGCCGATAGCCTACTGGTTGGAGCTGCCGCTATCCTTATCGGGCATCCACGACACCTTCCATGTCTCACACTTGAGAAAGTGTTTGAAGAGGCCGACGGAGATCCTTTCGGAAGACATGGAGATATTGCATCCGGATCTCACCTACGCCGAGCAGCCCATCAAGATTATCAACGAGAAGAGCCGGACCACTCGAAATCGGACTTTGAAATTTTACAAAGTCCTGTGGAGTAATCACACACTTGAAGAAGCGACTTGGGAGAGTTATGATTACATCCACAAGAACTATCCGGAACTTTTGTCATAAATTTTGTAATTACCTTCCGCCTCATCTTTCTTTTGTAATCTCGGGACGAGATTCTTTTATGGGGGGAGGATTGTAAAGGTCCCAAAGGTATGAATTCAAAGAAACATGAGTTTGCACAAAAGTGGTTGTCATGTGTATGAAAAAGGGGCTGGTTTCAACTTGTTACATATGATAACACATGACAAATTGTTCAAAAACCAACTTAGGATCATTTACA
Source organism: Neostapfia colusana (assembly GCA_030760725.1). Lineage (NCBI taxonomy): Eukaryota > Viridiplantae > Streptophyta > Magnoliopsida > Poales > Poaceae > Neostapfia > Neostapfia colusana. The sequence goes on along the minus strand of JASWHV010000009.1, from coordinate 30,192,647 downwards.
TGTTTGGACCCTGGGTGGGTTAAGACCACAGAGTTGAAGTACTCAAATGCAATGGAAGGGTTAAAATCAGAAGTTAAACCAAATGTTCAACTCAAATTTCAAATGAGGGGAGGACACAATGGTAATTCAAAACTGTTGCGTTCAAACTCTTGTTTACAGCAGGTAACACAAGAATCAAGTTGCATCTTTGGATTCCTTGGGTCCGAATTAGTGGTTGGGCAAAGTTTCAATAATTTTTGAAAAGGTTTGCTACCCATTTATCAAAATGGAGTTAAATGTGCAAAGAATTCAAATAAACATTTGAATTTGGATGGAATTTGTCCAACTATGCAAATGCAGCTCAGTTTCCAACTTTCAAACATTTGGGTTGGATAATTGTCAAACTTTTGAGATCTTTTGAGGAGAAGGGGTACTGAATAGTGGGGCCACATGTCACAGGAATGAGCAGACTTAATCCCTAAGTCTTTCTCTCTGTTCTCACTCCACCGAGGTGCAGCACCGGGCGACACCGAGCAGCTCGGGCCACGTTCACCGATGCCAGCTCCTGCTGTCCCGAGGCTCACCCCGCCCTTATCTCCCACGCGTGTAGCACAACCAGCTCGTCCCCGGCCGTTCCCCGCTGGTGCTGAGCCATATTTCTCCCGGCAAAACAGAGCTACGGTGCCTCCCCATCTCCACGTCGCCTGGCCATCTCCGAGCCTCCCCGACATGCTCCAAAGCTCACAGAGGTGCACCAAGCAGTCTAGATACTCATCCCGTCATCCCCCTGCTCTCCCCCGATGCCGGCTCGCTGGAATTCGGTTTTTGGCACCGGCGCACGTATAGAACAGACCTTGGTTAATTCTTGAAATCGCCCAAACCGATTGATCATACCTCCTACAATTCAAACCATGGCAACTAGATGCCCTAGCGCCCCCCACGCCGAGAACCAAAGAAAACCGATCATCACAGGCCCCGGGCGACGAGAATTCGTCGCCGGCGGCAAAAATGGGTCGGGTCTCCAGTGACCGCCCTATTCCCGAATTGCTGAACGAACTGAGGTGCGTTCCATGCTCCACGAGCTCTGGTGATGCTTTAGGGCAAGGTAGCTCGCCGGAAGAAGCTTCGGACGTGCCAGAACGCGTTGATGCCGAGCTCCCGTGCCGCCCCACCGGTGCCGATCTGTTTTCGGCCGTTTTCATGCGCGGAAACCTTGCCCGGCAGCTGCGCAATGTTCCAAGGAGCATGTAGGGCGAAACAGGAGCTCATTTGGTGGAGAAATGAGAGAGAACGAGCCGCGCCACGCTTTCTGCCGGTGTGCACCCGCAGGCTCTGGCGGGAGGTTGAAGAAGCACCTGACCCGTGGGCCCCACGTGTCACAGAACCAAACAGAGAGCTGTTCAAACTTGGAAAATGCATAACTCCGTGTAGAAAGCTCCAAAAATAGTGATATAAATTTTGTTGGATTCCTCTCAAATAGTACTATCCAGGGGTACAGCCCAATATTTATGAAAATCCCTGGTTTTGGCTCATTAATTCATAGAAAAAAAACTTGTGGGAATTTTTCCAGGAGTTCTGTGTATTTGAAAATCCCCAAATTGGGACAGGGGATTCTTCCAATAATACTTGAACTACAGTAAAATTTTCAGAAACATTGGACCTCATTTTCTTGGCCAAATGTGGTGTTAATTTCTTATGTCTCTGAAAATTGGAAAAAAGAACAGAATTCAAATTCAGATTTCCCCCAAACTTTAGAACCTCATAACTTTTGCTAGGAAGCTCCAAATTTAGTGATTCAAATTGGGTTGGATTTATATTGAATAGTACTGCCCAAATATGAAACCCAATTTGTATGAAACTCATTATTTAATTCTGGAATATTCTTTAAAGCTTTTCCACAAAAGAATTTTTGAGGGAGTTTGGTTATTACAAAAATCCTCAAATTTTGCCAGAATATTCTTTACAGTGTTCGTGAACTCATGTAAAAGATTCAGTTCATTTGGAGTTGATTTGATCAGGGAAATTCAGAGTTGAAGTGGCTGTGTTCAATTGAATACAGAAACATTTTCAGAGAATTTCCAAAACTTGGAAATTCAGTCCTGGGTAATTCTTAGACCCAAAAATGCTAGGACAATTCATGCAAGCTCTATGAACTATAATCGAAATTTTAGTTCACTAAGTTTTGCATGAACATGTAATTTTATTGAGAATTAATTCCTTTTTTCCTAAAGGCTTAGGGAATTATTATGAGTGGTCTATTCATTGGATAATTCCAAATATTGGTACAGAGTGTTTTCTTGTGACTAGGAACTCACATGAAAATTCTCAGATCCATTGGAGATCTGGATCACCCCTGTTCAGTTTATCCTCTTAAGATGATCAATAGAGAAGAGGGGGAAGACACTTAGTATTTCATCTTGTTGCTTAGACACAAACCCAAACCACTAGCACCCACGTCATTTTAGATTCTTAAACTGAGTTCCAGTTTTAAACTTGTCGTTAGAACTTGTTAGCAAAACTTTTACAATTAAACATATGTGCATATTCATTACGTGTAGCATCTACGTGAACAACTTGGAGTCCTCGGAGTAGAGATCAAGGAAGGAGGAAAGCAGTTGATCAAGCACCAAGTGGTCTTCACTTAACTGAACTTCATATATATATAAGTCCCCTGCAAAACAAAGGCAAGCCCCGGTTTGCATCAAAACTTACAAGTTTTTATTTGTATTCAACTTTATACGTCTAGCATTTTATTTATTGCATTAAGTCTAGGTGGTATGACACTCTAAATGCATGACCCAGAAAACCCTGGAGTATAATGTAGAGTAGGTTATAAATTGATTATAACTGCTGATCTCAAACTAACAAAAGTGGATTAAAAGAAGCAAAACTCGAGAGGGCAGTTTCCTACTCGTGAACCGGGATTAAGGGGGATCAATCGGAAGAGTTGGGAATTGATCCTCATAGTTGGGAATGGAGACCGGGCAGTGGATGGATGGCTCAAGGACGTGGTCCTGTGAACCTAGTCTATGTCTGAGTCGATTAAGGCCCGTTCTCGTGTGCGGCCCCGCTGGACAAGTTTGAGATGTGTACCGGATGCATACTGGCTATATGGGACCCAGGAAACCGATGTAACATGTTAACCCGAGTGTCGAGGCATACCTCACCGTCTGATGCCGATGCTGAAAGGATAGAGAAGTCGGCTCTACAAGGGTTTGCCGTAGAGAGACTTAATCCTAGTCGGTGGGACCGGTTCGACATTTGGGTGTCGTGTGAAAGGTTGCCACGTACGACGTCAGTGACGGTTGCTGTGTGCAACGTTGAGTACGGGCGTACGTGTCGTGTCAGCCAGGTGTTTTTGATTGCAATCACCGTCGCTCGCGGTAGTGAGCATACTTGTACACTGAGTCGTGACGTAGTAATAAACCACGAAACATTTAATATGCTTCGTGAGTAATCCTCATAATGGAGATGAGGAACGATCAACACTTCACTAAATTTAATTTCCACCTTGGGCTAGTAGCGTCAAGGCAAAGCGTTTCTTGTTTGACTGTGGAGTCTCGACGTTGATAGCGCAAGGTCAATATGAGTCTAGGACAGCTCACTAAAGTTATTTTCACCTCAGGCAAGTGACATCGAGATGAAGCGTTTCTTGTTTGATTGTGGGGTCTCGCTGTAAGTTGCGTGAGGGTTATAAAAATTGCTTAAAACTTGAAGTAAGGACTTTCCTTTAGCTCAAGTTCATCGTTTGTGCAACCTTTTATAATCAGACCTCTATTTTCATCATGTAGAGTTTCGTGACTAGGGTGACGGGTTAGTCTTGCTGAGCTTCGTGCTCACAGATACTGCATAAGTTGTTTTGCAGGTAATAACAGTACTCTGATATGTACGGGTGTCCGATGAGACTCGGAGCTCTCCGAGTGGTGAAATCATTGCAACCCCTGCCGCTGCTATAGTGATAGTGTTGCTAGCGAGAAGGGTCCGCGGGCTGGACCCCTTCTCTGTTGCTTAGCATAGGTATGAGACGTGAGTTGTAATAGTCTTCCGCTGTAGAATATTTTGAGAAGTATTTGTAAAATTTACACTTTGTAAGATTCCGCTTGATTTATGTAATATGATGCTTTATTATGTGTGCTGGTTGGTGCCGTATCGCACGGCACCACCCAATACCCGTGAACCGGGACGGCGGGTCCTCACAAATTATCAAAAGTTTTTAACCAGAGCTGATCTGAGGGCAAATAAATACCCGTTGGAAAGCTACCGAAGTTAACTTTAACTTTGGTATTCAACTTGAGTTATGAAAATGCAATGTACCAGGTCAAAATCTGGAATATGTTGAAATTGGTCATTCTGGCAGAGGGATGGCAGTGAACTCAATTGAGATATTGTTGTACCCTAGGGTGTTTGAGTACTTCCAATGGGGTAGAACATACTCATGAGTGGTTATATTCAACTAGTGAAAGATTTGAGTAGGTTTCTTACTCAAGTTTCTTTTCCTAGAGGCCATGTTTGTGTCGTATTGAAGATAAAAGAGTAGTATATGTGATGACAAAGCGATATTGACGTCTCGTAGTGACCAAACCTAGTTGAGATGAACATCCAAAGAGGAAGTTCGTCAATTTTGATTTAACTAGCTGGTATTTGGTCTGGTAATGGTGTAGCTTGTGCAAAGTTATTACATTATCTATATACGAGATGTATCACATGTTTTACTGCCATTATGTTTTACGCCTATTTTATTGGACTGCATGAAGTATGTTGCGGGACTGATTTTTATTGTCGTATGGTTCTAGATGGTTCGTACACGGGCCACGTATGAGGTCGGTGGCTCTAGCATGCAGGGGGTGATGACTCCCAGCCACCTGCCTACAACAGTGCCCCGCAGCAACAACCACCCCCGCCGCCTCCGCTTACACTAGAGGATGTGATCGCGGCACTGGTGGGCAATCGTGAAGAGCAGACCGATCTGCTCCGCACGATCGTGCAGAATACGTCCCAGTTGGGGGGCGCCAAGAGAGGGGGCCTCGTGAGCCCCACACTGTGACGTACTCGGACTTCATGAGTACGCATCCTCCGGTGTTAACCGAAGCGGCAGAACCCCTGGAGGCCGACAACTGGCTGCGGACAGTTGAGTCCAAGTTCGGGCTGCTCCAATGCACGGAGCGGCAGAAGACTCTTTTCGCGGCGCAGCAGCTTCACGGTGCCGCTGGTGCGTGGTGGGCAAACTATGTCTCCTTGCTACCTGCTGGCCACGCCGTGGAATGGGAAGAATTCCGGGAGGCGTTCCGCGCCTACCATATCCCTCCTGGGATAATGAAGCGGAAGTTCCAAGAGTTCTTGGAGCTGAAGCAGGGCGGGAGGAGTGCCTACGACTACTCCCATGCCTTCAACCATCTGGTGCAGTATGCGTCGGATTATGTCTCCACCGAGAAGAAGAAGCGAGAGCATTTCTATCGGGGGTTAAATCCTGAGATGATGACGCATCTTGTACAATGCAATTGCGGAACGTTCAACGATCTTGTCAACGCCGCGATCATGCAAGAAGATGCTCAGCGGGAATGGGCGGCTGAGCAGCGAAAGACAGCACTCACCCAGCAGTGGGGGTGGAGCTCCTCAAAAATACCGCATGGTGTATCGGACACCATCCGGTCAGCAGTGGCATCCACCGGCTAGACCTCAGCAGTTTGGGGGTCGTTCTTTTCAGCCACCCCCGTTACGACCGCCGATGCCATCACCGCGACTGCAACAGCAGAAGCAGATGGTACCCCTGGCGTTTCCACCACCACAGCGCGCCCCGGGTTTCCGTCCGCCGATCAGCAGAGGACTGCCTCGCTACACTTGCTACACGTGTGGCCAGGCGGGCCATTTCTCGAAGGACTGTCCCAAGGGGCAGCAGGGCAGCGTGCAAGCCCAGTATCAGGGCGGTGCTCAAGGCCAACCTCCGGCCAAGAAGGGAGGTCAGCGAACACGGGGCGTTCGCAACCTCGACAATGAGGACGCCCCGGAGGGAGAAAACGTGCTGGAGGGTACGTTCACTCTCAACGATCAAGCAATCATCATTTTATTTGATTCGGGTGCAACCAACAGTTTCATAAGTGCATCCTATGTGGCTAAGAATCAACTGCAAGTCTTTCCAACCGACTGCTCATATATGATCTGCTCACCGTTAGGGAAAATTTTGTAAAAGCCCAAGAAAAGGGACTTGCAAATTTTTCCATCACCTCACAGCACCACAGCCTTTGTTGTGGATATCTTGGGAATACTCGTGAAGAGCAAGTAACCACCATCAAAAGGGTGATTAGAGGGGAAAGCCCTAACTTTCACAAAGTAAGATTTCTACACATGAACATGAGAGGTTGAGCTCACCCCTAGAACTCAAATAGTGTTGGGAAGGTTCAGACCAAATTTCATGCAAATCCAACACTTTTGAGGCACTTTTGAAGGCATTTGAAAAAGAGGCCAGTTTGAATGCAAATTCAAATTTCAGCAACTTTCATCACTTAGATTCAAAAGTTGGCTTCATATTCAAACTCAGCACATTTTTCTGAGTTAGTCCACCAATTTTCATCCCCATTGGAGTTCATCTTGTCGGGAGCTAAATTTGCAATAATCCAAAAACCGAATTTGAATTTCAGTTCAAATGTGAAGCAAATTTAGCCAAACAAACTTCAAATTTGGGAAGAACAAATTCAAATCAAGACTTGGGGGCTAAGTCTCTCCTCCAATGGAGAGTAGCTGGGATATTTACAGAAGAATTTGGAAGGAGATTAGAGGGGAGAGGGACCCACAGGTCAGTGGGAGGACTGTTGCACAACCGAGCAGTGCTCTGTTTCATGCTGAGGCAATCGCCTGCAGCTCGCCAGCGAGCTGGATCCCGGACGCCACCTCCCGAGAAGCCAGGCCACGGCGTGCATCGACGAAGCGGTCGCCCAGGGATATTCCCCCCCCCTCCGTAACCGACTCACCACGCTGCCTTGACCATTTCCGAGACCCTCGACCCGGAAACACCCCCACACGCATAAGAACCCTCGGTTCTCCGGCGTCCGCTCGTCTCTGCAGTTGGCACGCGGCCCCGAGCTCTCTGTTTCCATTCCACACCGAGTAAAGCCGCCGCAACCAAAAACTCATAGCCCGGCCGCTAGGTTCGATCCCATGTCGAGTTGAGCAGGCCGGAAGGTTCGCCTGGGAGTGTACTTTCTGTCTGACAACCCCGGCCTCATGCCATGGAGTGTGCTGGCCTGAATTCCAGTTCTTGCCGAGAGCATGCGATATAGCCGTGTTCGGTTAAATCGGAAAATTCGAGCTAACCGGCCAAGCAATCACCGCCCAGCTTCGACAACTAGCTAGAAACGTCCGTGCGAAACCCTACGGTCAAGAACCACGGGAAACCAGCGAGAAACCACCGAGTTCCACAGGTTTTCCATTCATCGCCGGGTTTAGACCTAGGTCACCTGGTGAAGTCCAGTTTGCCACAACTTTGAGCAAGATCAGAGGCTGGGTCGTTGCTCCGTAGGTTGTGGCGGTGCTGTAGGAGCCAACAGAGGGGACTATGAGGCATGACAGTGCCATACCGACGTCGCCGGACTCATCCCGTAGACTGTCGCCGTCGCGCAACTGATTCCGGTGATCACCGGCCAGAGACAAGGGCAGCAACAGGTTCCCCGAGGAATTTCAGGCGGGGGCGGCCAGTTTGGTTGAGCTCCGGTCACGGGAACAGCCTCCCGGCGAGTACTCCGGCGAGGTGAGCGGCGGCGAGCCGCGGGAGCGCGAGGTTGAAGAAGCCCTGCGGGCCCCACGTGTCGGTCTCTGCTGAAAATGCCCCGTATCTGCGGTGGCACCGGGATCCTGTGCGACTGCGCGGAAGACTCTGCGGACCCCCGTGCGGGATGGCTGAGGTGCTGACACGTAGCCGGGGACCCCACCCGACTGTTTAAACTTTATTTGAATTTTCAGATTTGGTTCAAACTTCATTTGCATATAACCTTGGCTAGGAAGCTCCAAATTCAGTGAACCAAATTTTGCTGAACTCAGAATTTCGAATACTTTCCAGCAATACAAATTTCAGCTCATGAAACTTAATAGTTTTCCAGAATTAAATCCCTAATGTTCAAACTGTTAGGAATTTTATCTGGAGGATTACTTTATGAAAAATTCTGAAATTTGGCTGGGAGGTTCATTGGAAAATCCTTGAGTAACAGTAAAGTTTTCAGACTCATCCAAGTTCATATAGTCCCCCTAATGGTGTGATTAATTGAACTGCCCTGAGAAAATAGAAAAAATGTACAGAAACATTTTTCAGATTTTCTCAAATCTTGTTTAGGGCATAACTTCCTCTAGAATTCTTTAAATGACATGAAATCAATTCCATTAGAACCATATCAAATTCTAGTTTCCAGAAAGTAATGGTTGGAGCCATGAAAACCCCTGGAATTCCTTAGAAGCTCTATTCTGGAATAAATGGGTCTTTATTTGTACAAGGCTCAAATGAACCTTGGATCAAATGAAACTTGGTCAAGACTCTGGTTAGGACCCTACCAAGCCACCAAAAAAATTTCAGAACCAAAGGGGAGGGCTAGCTAGAGCTATAGCAATTACTTATTCAAGTTTAAACATTGCACTTGAATTGACATGTAGTATCTCATTAACGTGTAGTCGCTGAAGGCGAGGAGACTCCGGAAGTGCTCGACTTCCTTCTTCCGGACGAAGCTTTAACCACTGACCAGCAGAAACAAGGCAAGCCCCGGTTTGATTAACCTTTTTTTTATAAAGTTTTGCTTTGTTTACATGTCTAGTGTGAAGTATGAATGTGCATTAGGTGCAGGATGGATGGGACCCCACTTGCATAACCAAAAATTTCCTACAAGAGTGAGGGTAGTGTCTAAGACCTCGAATGGACAGGCTATGCTTAATGATTCATAGGACTTCGGTACAAGTCGAGTAGTTGGAATCTACTCGCGAGTTAGGTTGGGGACACAAGGGATTGGTTTGAATGATGTGAGATCACTTTAGTAATGAAAATGAGACTAGGCAGGGGCTAGGGCGCAGCAAGAGGAAGTCTTGTGTGCGCAGCCCTGTCCGTGTCGATTGAGGACCAATCCGTGTGTGGCCCTGCTGAACAATTATTGAACGTACCGAATGCATGTCGGAAATATGGGCCCCGATAAACCGATGTAACCTATACCTCCGGGCGTCGAGGCATAACGCACCGATTTATAGGTGTAGGCTGATGGCAGCAAGGTGGAAATGTCCTAACGGGCATAGAGAGACGCTCCGTGTAGGGAATCTTCTGCTCGTTTCGGTGCAACCGGTTCGACGTTTGGGCTGTTGGTGAAAGGTTGTCCCATACGACATCGCGTGAGCGTGCTGTGCAGCTCCATGGGTGGGCGTACATGGCATGCTCTTTGGGTATCCCTGCAGGTGTATATCGAGTCAATTCACCGTCCCTCGTGGTGACGAGTACCGCTTGTTCACTGCATCGTAACATAGATAAATCATGGAATGTTATGATTCAATTCTGCTGATATGTATAATTGTATTGCTACATGTGTGCCACCAAATATTGCTTACTAAATTTCTTATTCATGAACTGTTAACTTGTGGCTAAAAGATGAACTAAGAATGAACTTGTAGGCGTGTCCCTTTGCTGAAAATGTACCACCCCATGGTTGTTGTACACTACATATAGAGTTTCATGCCTAGGCGAGTCGGTTAAGTATTGTTGAGCCATCGTGCTCATGGTTGCTTCTTAAGTGTTTTTTAGGTGAGGAGCCACCCACGGACCCGCGTTACGAGTCCACCGGCGAGGGTTGACCTCCGTCGGGGACCACGGCTGAGTGGGAGCCGTACACGCCGTGCTGAGCTGAGGAGTGCAGCTAGTGTGGGTTGCCCTAGGGCTGGGCAACCGACTTTTGCTAGATAGGAGGGCGTGAGTTGTACAAATTAAAACTTCCGCTGTGTAATGTATACCTTAGTTTGTAACTGAACAGTGTACTACTTTGTACAGTTTCAATTTGTTTTCTATGTAATGAAATGTATCCTTATGACGTGTGATGTCGGGTGTCGCATCGCGTGGCACCACCCTCTGCGATCCTGGATGAGCGGATTCCGGTCCGCCACAGCCTGGTATCAGAGCCGCATTGTGACACGACCCCACGGTCTTGTCGAGCCAGGATCACGCTGAGGGGTGCTGCGTTGCACAGCATCAAATAACACACATCAAAGGTACAAAGCGGAAACAAAAATTTTATTACATAAACTGATTTATGAACATTTTTACATCAAAATATGTCCAGTCTACACTCACGGGCGTAGACCACGCATCAAGTTCACGATCAGCCCGTGAACGTGTCCTTGCTAGCACGCATGCACACTAACACGGCGGCGTGCAAGACTCCCACACGACGGGGTTCCCCTCCTGGGGTTCCGTCTCCTCCTCGGGAGTCCCTTCCTCATAGAACCCTGCAAAAGCTTCAAACATAAGCAGTGAGCACGAAGGCTCAGCAAGACTGACCCGTCTCTCCTAAACATGGAACTCCTACATGAGGGGTTGATAGGTTACATGAGGTAGAAATCATTTGCAAGGACTCGCCTAATTAGTGGAACCTTACTTTCAAGTTTTAGCAGCAGGTTGTGGAGAACCTTAAGCTAAGGCACATGAGAGAGCCGCAATCAAACAAGAAACGCATTTCTCTCATGTACTTTGCCCAAAGTTGAAAAGAACTTTAGTTAGCTCTAAACTACAACAAATCATTAGCAATCAAAGTCCATCTTTAAATCAGCAACATTTTAACATGTAACTAGCCTGTTCTTTCTACGTCACAGTACAGTGAACAAGTGGTACTCACTGACCGCGAGGGACGGCGATTATAACGGATTTACACCTGCAGGGTTACCCGAACAACCCGTCACGTACGCCCGTACTCGATGTTGCCTACAACAACCATCACGGACGTCGTACGCAACTACCTTTCAACCGTTAGCCAAATGTTTTACTGGTCCAATCGTCCCGAGCAAGAGGTCTCTGCACGTGCATCTCAGTGCCGCCAGCCGATTTACACCTCGAGCTCTCAACCTACCGTCTGAACGACCAGCTATGCCTCAACACCCAGCTACCCGAGTTACATCGGTTTCCCAGTTCCCATATAGCCGGTAGGTCTTCGGTACTGTTCTAGCTTGTTCAACAGGCCCGCACACGGCTCGGTCCTCAATTGACACAAGCGGAGCTATAGCACACAGGCGCCAAAGTCCTGCTGCCCTTACTCTCCGCTCGGTCTCATTTTTCTTGCCATGTGTATCATTTGCTATCTCTACCCGAGTCGAGTGCCTCTAGCCTATGCTCGCGAGTAGTTCCAACTACTCGACTTGTACCAAATCCTATTCTATCTTAGCATTGCAGTAGCTAACGGGGTTTTCAATCCTAATCCCAGCCATGGCTTTCTTGGCTATGCATTTGGATTTCCAAACAAGACTCTAGTGCAAGAAATAATGATACTCAAGTAAGTGCTCAAAACAATAAAACTTTGTAAAAAGGTTAATGCAAACCAGGGCTTGCCTTGCTGCTCTTGGTCGTAGGCTAGCTGCTCCTCCAGAGTAACGAAGTCTAGAACTTCGGGTTCCTCCTCGACCTTAGCCACTACATGATATAAGAAGTACATGTATTAATTAAATGCATTTGATTGAATTTAAACTTGCGTAGCTTATAACTCTTACTAGACAGACTCATTGACTCTGAAATTTTTATTGTGGCTTGGCTACCACCTAAACAGAGACTTGGTCAAGTTTTAGTTGCAGCAAAGCTCATTTGAGCTCCCCACAAATAATTATGTCCTTGACCTTAATTGGAACTCTTAGGGTGTTCTAGGGATTTTCATGGAGCAAGCCATGACTTTATGAAAACTAGATTTTCAGAGGGTTCTAATGGAGTTGGTCTCACTTAATTTGAAGGTTCTTAGCTAAAGATATGAGCTAAACAATTTCAGAGAAAATTCTGAAAATGTTTCTGAACATTTTCTATTTTCTCTGGAACAGTTTCACTAATCACACCATTAGGTGGATCAAATGAGCTCAAATGGATCTGAAATTTTTATGGTAGTTCAGGGATATTTTGGTGAACCTCCCAGCAAAATGTCAGAATTTTCCTCCAAGGGATTCTCCAGTTAAAATTCCACACAGTTTAAATTTGAGGAATTAATTCTGGAGAAATAAGGGTTTTCATGAAGTGAAACTTGATTTGCTGGAAAGTACTCAGAGAGATGAATCCAACAAAATTTGTTTCACTCGATTTGGAGCTTCCTAGCCAAAGTTATGAGGATTTGAAGTTTGAACTAAAACTGAAATTCGGGGAAAAGTTTAAACTCCTGCCCGTGGGCCCCGCATACAGTGCGTGTTCTCCCTCCTCGCGCCAACTGCTCGGCGGCGGCGGTCTCCGGCGACCTTCAGCGGAATTGAGTCCCAGGCCACCCCCTGGCCCGAAACTCGCCGCCTGCCCCTTTCCTGACATCCCGGACTCGATGGTGGGCTCGCCGGCTGCCGGCGATGAGCGGGAACCCGTGCGCACCGGTGACACCACCTGCTAGGGTTCCGGTGAGGTCGGTTTTGCTCTCCCGTGCACAAAATCGATCGGAAATCGGTCGGAGAGCATCAGTGGAGGACGGGGAACATGAACCAGGACTGGGTGGAAGCTAGAAACGCCGGCAACTATGCTCTCGACGGTGAGCCGAGGTGCTCAGCCACGGCGGCGGGGAAAACGGCCATATTACGGCCGATTCTTGATGGTTTTCTCTGATTCCAGTTCGAGCATGGGCGCTAACATGTGTAGAATCTACTGGGTAACGGGTTTGACCAACCTTAGCGTTTAGACCACGAATTTCACTCAAAGGTGAGCTCGGCTCTTATGAACTGGCCGAGAGTAAATTTGGAAATTCTCGACCGATGGTTGATCAATTGCCAAACAGCTTTCAGCTACTCCATCTGCATACAATCACGCACCTTTCTTGTGTAGAGAAGTGGACGTGACGACGGCTGTGTCGTGCTGTCCACGAGAGCCCGATCGGCGGTGATGCTTGGTCCGCCGGAGATGAGGTCTGGTGTAGCTCGAGGACGCCTGCTCACTGGACAACACGGGGTCTAGGAGGTTGCTCACGATCTCCCGGTGCCGTTTTGCTGCGGAGGAAGCTGTGCTCACGAGTGATCGGACTGATCAAGCGCAAGATCGAGAGGCGGCGGGTTGCAGTGGAGCTCGGGTGGAAAAACAGGCCGAGCGCGTCGGGAACTCGGGAGGTAAGCGATGGGAGCACGCCGGGGAGGGGATAAGAAGACCGGGCGACTGGTCTCCTGCTCGGGGCATGCAGCAGGAGCTGGCGCCGGCCGCCCCTCGGTGGCGCGCGCGCACTGCACCTGGGAAACGAGTGTGCTGAGTTTCAGTCTGTTTGATTTGAACCAGTGGCTGACATGTGTGTCACACTTTCAATTTTAACCCCTGAACTTAACTCCAAATCACTGTTGTAAACAGTAGTTCCCACAAAGCCCATGGTGATTTGAATTATCTACCCCTGAGCCATTTGAATTGGTTAGAATTCAAATTGGGTTTGGTTTGAATAAATTTCAGCACATGTTTAGATTGAAATTCAAATAAAGTTTGAATTTGCCCCACTTAGCTCATGTCAAGATCAACTCCAAATGGAGTGAAAATTGGTGTGTGAGCTCACAAAAATATGATGAGTAAGAATATGCCTCCCCCTTTTTAATTAATGGGATCAATATAGTTTGAATTTGAGTTCAAACTACCCTCTTTCCATCTATACCCAAAAGAACCTCAAAAAGGTTTTCAATTTGGGGTGAAACTTGGCATGGACATTCCTAGCACTGTGTAGGAGTTTTCATATGCCCAGCCCCTATATATCACATGTGGGAAATACCACTTATGCAACATGTGAGTTTGTTCTCTAATGAGCATGTTGATGGTGGTTACTTGCTCTTCAAATGTGTTCATCCACTTGCTTCAAATGAGGTGTGTGTGTGTGTGGTGATGAACACTTCAAACGTGTGTCAAAAACTGAGGCCCTTACACATTGGGGATAGCACGCTACTTAAGGACTGTATTACGGGAAAACTTAGATTTACAGTGAGGATTCGGTAGTTTGCCCAAGTGAGTACTATAATAGCATAGTTACTTAAAGTGGCAAGACTAACATATGTGTTATAATTCTGAATTTTGTTTATGTAACGACGTACCTACGCTCTGGTAAGAATGGTAAGGAACGCCACCGAAAGCGGTTCAATTTCGGTTAGCTCCCATGACGAGGAACATGGTTCAGGGATTGATCTTACAGCTTGGTGTGAGACGTCAATATGAAACTCTTGGACTCTTCATGTTCCTGAGTTCATATGAAACGCTGATCCCTAGCGTGCTTTAGGCAAGTAAGTGGAGACCCCATCGCGTGGTTAGTAATGCGAGAGTGTGTTCGTCTGGAAATAGCCCAGGAGGACATACGCAGCGCTTGCCATCGGCGTGCCCTGCAGGGCAGTAGGTGGTATCTGTTGGGTTGATAACATTCCCAACCGTGACGAACCGTTCATGATATACTCGGGTTCCCCGTCGTGTGGTGTTGAAACACGATCACGTACCTTGAGACGTGACTTAACTCAAGGACGGCCGTATGGCAATGATACGGGCATTTGTATTTACTTTCAAATATGGTCCTGCCTGAAATGGAAATAACCTTTGAGTGCATCACTATTGTGTGGTCTTCTGCAGGTACTAACCACGTATGTATCTCGTGTTGTATACGTGTGCGAGAGCCCGTTTAGTGCCACACTTGAGATGTATATGCTGGTATAATCCGGTTAGGATTTTTTTTGTGAGGAACATAGTACCGGCATACTATAGGCATGTGCATGAAAAATGAGGATAACAAGGAATTAAAATTATTAAGTTTAAAAATTTAGGACCCTAGTTGGGTTGAAAAATTTGATAGTGGATCAGTGTAGCTCTAAAGGATTGAAAAACAGAGTGCTCTGTTTTAGGCAGCAAGTTTGCTGAACCTTAACAGAGCATAACTCATAGATCATTTGGCCAATTGTGACGCCCTCAATTCTGTGGAAAAACCACGGAACCGAGAACTGTTGCATGTGTGCCCAGGATGTTCATCACACATATACACATCATCCACAAACTGAATTTCAGAATATATATAACCCCGAATAGCAGAGTTTATTACAATGTCTCATGAGTCTTAGACTCATGCTTACAGCGGAAGTCTTCTAACTAATGCGGAAGCAATCTAAGCAGCAGCGGCGGCTCCATCTCTACTCCATCCCCACAGGCAAGGTTGAGGACAGATTACACTCCTAATGCTCCACCTGGTCTTCATAATAATCTTCTCCTGTTGCTGATGATGAAATAATAATGCAAGTTTGAGTACAATGATGTACTCAGCAAGTGCGGGAAAATATGATATGTAGCTCACAACAAGGTAGGTATAAAAAAGGCTCATTGCAGAAAGCAAAGTTATTTATCAAAACCATGATAAAACAGCAACTTAACTTTAAGTGAACGTAATCCCAACATGTATTTAAATACCAATCATACCTCCATTATGTTCATCACTTTCCATGTCCCAACCAGACATTAATCAACCTCATTCTTGCTCACGAATACCTTCTCGTATTCGCTACCATCTCACGAATACCATCTCGTATTCGCAACCATTTCGTCTCATAAACAATTCCGTCTCACACCGAGACCAATCTCGTTGCCATGACTCAACAGTCATGCAACCAATCTTATCACCCGGACTCAACAGTCCCGAAAACCAAACCAAAATCAAACCATAACCAAAACCATCCTAAAATAACCATCCAACTAATCATCGAAGTTGGCCAGGCGCTCGTGACCGTAAGCTCGGCTATCATGATAGTTTTAGACACTGTAGAGTTTGTTCTACTTTACCCACAAGTTTGTGATTTTTTCACCTGTCGGCGACTGCAGAACCTCCATTATACCAATACACAACCGTCGGTGTATAGACAAGAGATCACAAAATAGCCTTTACAAAGGGGCTACTAGATGTATAGACTCACTAAGCTTTCACCGGCAGGCTAGAATCTCCAATTCTCCCACCCACGGGCCCCCTCTTGTGCCATGCAGTTCCCAGGGCAGTCCTCACTCGACTCCCATTCCCCGCGCCTTCCACGGTCCATAACAATCTAGTAACTTACCTAATTAGTCAGCTAAGCCGCACCCATACTTGGCCTTGTGGTGGCACTATTATCCTGGCATGTGCTCGCATGAACCGGTCCTTAGATCTATGGCAAGTAAACCACCATCTCATGATACCTCATTCACAAACTCGGCTTGCCTAGATCTCCCTCCGATCCATGTCCATTATCAACATCAGTTTCTCATTATTCTCACAAGTGCAGATAGCCAGACACATCTATCTCGCCTCACAATCCCATGGACTCAGCGAAGCATAAAAGTAAAAACCATAACCGACTCAATAACTTCCCTGGTGACAAGGGTGGTTTGACAAAACTAGTAAAATCCTATGAAAGGGTTTCCCATCATGTTTGACTAAGCACAAAC
The DNA here is from genome assembly GCA_030760725.1 of Neostapfia colusana. NCBI lineage: Eukaryota > Viridiplantae > Streptophyta > Magnoliopsida > Poales > Poaceae > Neostapfia > Neostapfia colusana. Next base: position 30,176,083 of record JASWHV010000009.1, on the reverse strand, counting down.
ACCTTTTTGCAAACAAAACAGTTTTCCAAAACATAGGATCAATATGGTCAAGGGGCACTTGCCTTGTTCTGGCTGTTCCGGTTGCTCAAAATCTTGTTGTTGTAGCCCGTCGTAGGTAGCTCCCTGAGCTTGTCCTTCTATACACGATCAGGCACATACAAGATTCACAACAATCAATATCATGCACAAACTTTAACTAGATGTGATGATGCATATGCTTGCTATCCTATGATCAGTTTCTATTAGATCAGTTTGTACGTGTTCTTGCATGGTTTGCATGGGTTTTACGATGAACAGAGGTGTTCGGATCAAATGTGGACGTGGTAATGATCTTGACTCTAGATCAAACTGATCAATACGTGATCTGTTCACGAAAAAGCTTCTGTTCGAAAGGAATCAAAGAACAGATGCAAAGAAAATGCGATGATGTTGTAAGGTGGTATTGGAGACCTACCTTACGTTTTTCTTAGTCTCGGGGTCCTTCTCCTATCAAGACAGATCGTTGGGGCTCTCTTCCGGCGATCTCCTTCGACCGAACTCCGGCGAAGGGATTACTCGGCGAGCTAGGGCTCTAAGTTGTCGGCTCAGGAGGTGGAAAAGAAGTTCATGGTTTTCGGCCAAAGGTTCTGGGTTCTATTTATAATCGGGAGGAGAAGAGTCCTAATCTGATTGTATTTCGAATCAGAGTCCTATTCAAATTGTCGTTGAATCTTAACAACTTATCTTTAGTTGATTTGGTGCGGTAACATTGTGGAATTCGTGTTGGTTTCCTCCCGTACCGGCATTCCCACGCGTATAGAAGCAAAAACCTCTCAAGAACTCGTTACCTCTGCAGTGATGAGCTCCAGAAGCTCCACGTGTCCTGCGGAACCCCATGCTCCCTTTTTCCGCAGAGACGAGCTCCGGTCGTACCGTGTGTCAGGCGGGCGAGACCACCCTCTTCTTCAGAGGTGAGCTCCGCGTGCGCCACGTGTCTGGTGGGTCGGCACCTCCCCTCTCAACAGAGGCGAGCTCCGTGAACGCCACATGTCAGTTTCTGGACCTCCCTTCTCTTTGGAGGTGAGCTCCGATATTGCCACGTGTCCTAGCAGCTCCCGACTTCCTTTCTCCTCAGCGACAGGCTCTGAGGTTAACACGTGTCCAATAGTGATGGACCTCCCGGAGGTGAGCTCCGAGAGCGACACGTGTCCCGCGCGGCTGGTCCTCTCTTTTCCGCGGTGACTAGCTCCGCAATCGACACGTGTCCCGCGCGGCTGGTCCTCCCTCCTATGTAGAGGCTAGCTCCGGGGCAACACGTGTCCCACGGGGTCGAACCTCTCTCCCTTTTTGCGGGGATGAGCCCCGAGTCTGCCACGTAGCCAATTTAGCGGTGGGAGTTGTCTTTGGCGCTTTCTGTAAACTGGAATTTGCTCCTTTTGGCTAACTTTTTGACTCTTTCTTGGTTTCAATCTTATAAAAATGTTAATGAACATGAATATATGCAGAAATAAAAAAAATGAGGGTGTCACAAATCTACCCCCCTTAAATTGAATCTCGCCCTCGAGATTCGATAGTAGAGAATAAATGAGGGAATTCTGTCTTGAGGTCTTCTTCACGCTCCCATGTAGCTTCTGCTTCCGTGTGATGGCTCCATTGTACCTTGTACCATCGGATCACTTTGTTCCTCGTGACCCTTTCCCTTACGTCCAAAATTCGGACAGGGTGCTCTGCGTAGGTCAGATCCTCTTGAAGTTCAAGTTTATCCATCGGTACTTGCTCTTCTAGTATTCTCAAGCACTTCTTGAGCTGGGATACATGAAACACGTCATGTATGTCGGAGAGGTGCATTGGGAGCTCTAGTTGATAGGCTACTTCTCCTCGCTTGTCCAAAATCTTAAATGGCCCGATGTAGCGAGGTGCTAGCTTGCCTTTGACGTTGAAACGTCGCTGGCCACGGATAGGCGATACATTAAGTATACGAAGTCTCCTACTTCGAAGTCAACTTCCTTCGCCTATTGTCCGCATAGCCTTTCTGTCGTGACTGAGCAGCCTTTAAGTTCTCCCGTATCGTTTGGACTTGCTTCTCAGCCTCTTGTAGCACTTTGGGTCCAAACACTTGGTTCTCTCCGGTCTCGTTCCAAAACAGTGGCGTTCTACACCGTCTACCATACAATGCTTCGAAAGGCGACATCCTCAAGCTAGATTGATAGCTGTTGTTATAGGAGAATTCGGCGTACGGTAAACTTCTATCCCAACTACGCCCATGTTTCAAGGCGCAAGCTCTCAACATGTCCTCCAAAATTTGGTTTGTCCTTTCGGTTTGTCCATCGGTTTGTGGGTGATAGGCGGAGCTAAAATCCAGTCGTGTAATCATAGCTTTCTGCAGCTTCCTCCAAAATCTAGAGGTAAACTGAGAACCTCGATCTGAGACTTTCCTCCTCGGGACTCCATGACGGCACACGATCTGCTCCATGTACAACTTGTCTAATTGTGCAACGTTGTACTTGGCCCTTACAGGGAGAAAATGGGCTGTTTTCATCAATCAGTCCACGATAACCAAGATGGAGTCATAACCTGACTGAGTACGTGGCAATCCGACGATGAAATTCATACTGATGTCTTCCCACTTCCACTCGGGTACCTTCAAGGGTTGCAACAATCCAGCGGGTCTTTGATGTTTGGCCTTCACCCGTTGGCATGTGTCGCATAGGGCAACGTATTCGGCTATGTCCATTTTCATACCATCCCACCAATAACAAGTCTTCAGGTCTTTGTACATTTTGGTACTTCCGGGATGTATGGAATAAGGTGAATCATGTGCCTCTTTTAATATCATGTCGCGGATGTGCTTCACGTTAGGCACACAAATCCTTTTTCCTAGCCAAAGCGTACCCTTCTCATCTTCCTTGAAATCCTTCTCTGTTCCTTGTGGGATCATTTCCTTGATTTCCTTGATCTCCTCATCCGTTGCTTGGACACCTCTTAACTCTTGCACCAATGAAGAGTGGAGTTCCATCACTTCCATCTTGTTTAAGAATCCGAGGTGTAACCGTTCGAACTCCTTGCGTAGTTCGGGTGGTAGCTCCCGAACTGTTAGTTGGTGACATGCTCCCTTCTGGCTCAATGCATCAGCTACAACATTGGCCCTTCCAGGGTAGTAGTTTATTCCAACATCGTAATCCTTGATGAGTTCCAACCATCGACGTTGCCTCAAATTCAAGTCCGTTTGTGTAAATATGTACTTGAGGCTTTTATGATCCGTATAGATCTCACATCGATGACCAAGGATATAATGTCTCCAAATCTTCAATGCATGCACTACTGCTGCTAGCTCCAAGTCATGTGTAGGATAATTAAGCTCGTGCTTCTTTAGTTGTCGTGAGGCATAGGCTACCACTTGTCCTTCTTGCATGAGCACACAACCGAGCCTTTGTCTCGATGCATCACAATATATGTCGAAGCTCTTGCCTACTGTGAGACCTATGTGTGCTGAATACATTGGCAATTAGGATAAAAGTTAGCATTAGCATTCAAAGTTTTGAATATTGCCAAAACATTCTTCTGTGGCAAGGTCCGACAAGTTCTTTGTTAGGTCCGCCAAGTGTTGGCAAGGTCCGACGCAAGGTCCGGAGAGCTCCTGCAAGGTCCGGAGAGCTTCTGTGATGTCCGGAGCTTGTTTTTAGGGAGCTCCCGTGAAGTTCAACTCGTAGAACTGCAGCGTCTTGTTTTTGCTTTTAACTCGCAGTGTTTCAAACTTGCTTTATGGGAAGGTTTGCTTAGTATTAATTTGCTAAGTTTTTGGTGTGTTTTGGTGGTTATGGCTGTTATCATTTGATATGGTTTGCAACATGCTTATGTGACGTGCTCATGTAGGTGTTGTGGTTTTCGAACTAACGTGAGTCAAGTTGAGGACTTGTGCTCGGAAGAATTGGTTGTTTATTCATATGCAGGTGTTGCCTGAGTTCAAGACATGGCTGGTGACGGGATCCTTGGACTAGTCTCAGGAAGGAGATGAGGTTCCAACAACCAAGTTCGGGAGGAGCTGTGGTTGAGTTGATTGGGAGGTCGCGCAGCATGTTTGGATCAAGGGCAGTGCATATGAAGGTTGCGTGTACGTCGTTGGAAGGTGTTTGCACGTATGCAAGGAGTGCATGGACGTGGCAACTTTGTTCCAAGGCGTGATGAAGAGAAGTGGACGTAAAGAATTGGTCGGAAAGGTCCAACCGGCTGGATTGCGTACTCAAGCTGAGGCTGAGTCGGATATGGCTCAAATATGGAAGATTTGAGTTGGTTATGATAGGATTTCGTGCTAGGCACGAAGTTGAGTTGTTTTAGGAATGTTTAGGACGTTCCTAAGGTGTTTGGAAGTCTCACGATTGCTTCTATCTGCTAATAGGAGAGTCCTGAGCAGTTATGGTAAGTTAGGATACGAGTCCAATTAGGAGTAGGAGTCCTAGATTGGATTGTTTAGCCTGAGGGCTGGCTATAAAAGCAAGGGAGGCCAGAGATCTCGTGGGTAGAGAACTTTGGGCTGTTCCTCTTGTTTTTCTATTGAATAAAGTTCATAGTTTCGAGGAGCTTTTGTGCCTTGTTCGTCCGACTTGTTTTTCGTCAAGTCTTTCTCGCCGAGTTTCTGGACAGACCGACGTTGCTTCGGTGTTTCGTTCATAACTCGAGTTTTACAGATCCGATTGACGTGATTCTTTTTGGGTTGTCTTAACAACCCAATTATATATCATCTGTGAAATTTTCACGAGCTTCGGATGTGTAGTTTTTGAGATACACGAGTTTCTTTGCAGCGTTGCAGATCTGTTTTATATCGGGTAGAACAGATTGATCTTCGTTTAATGTTTTGATCGTATCTCAAGTTTTACTTCGTGTTTTCAAGTGATTCTTGTTGCATTAGATCCGTGACTTGATTTTCTACCTCTCTACTTGATTTGTCACGGTTTAACACGTTTGAAAACACTTGCACACACGGTTTCTTTAACCGATTGATTTTTTCTGAGGGGTTTTTGTTGTTTCCGCTGCTAAAAGTTTAAATCTACCATTTACGTGCTCTTCAATCCTACACCTACGTCTGGCAATACCAAAACTGGCGCCGTGGTTAGCCTTTTCTTGAGTTCCTCAAAGCTCTCTTGGCACGCTGATGTCCACTGGAACGCTTTTCCCTTCGTTAGCAACTCCGTCATAGATTTTTCTATCTTAGAGAAGTCCTTGGTGAAGAATCGGTAGTATCCAGCCATCCCAAGAAAACTCTGAATGTCTTTCATGTTTTGCAGTTGGTTCCACTTCAGAACATCTCCCACTTTTCTGGGATCAACCTGTAACAGCCCTAACTTTTGTAAAGCTTGATTTCAACTTATGAAACAAAGTTAAGGCGATAAAAGGCTATAGTTGTGTCACACGAAATGATGAACACAAATATGGACAGGTGAGGGAGTTAAAAATTTTCTCCAGCCCATGATCAGCACATGTTAACCTAGGGGGAATAATTACACTCCCAAAACTCTAACTCATGTGCACCTTCTCTATGAGGAGAGTGGAGGGAATTTAAACAACATTTTGAATCTTTTGAAAGGATTTTTATTCAGATTGTCCAAATGCCTATATGTGAGATCATAGGTGCATCTCTCATGTATTCAAGAGCCTAAGTTTCAAATTTGGAGAATTTTAGATTTCATATACTATTTATTCCGAGGATTAAATGAGGGCACGTTCAAATTCAAACTTGAATTTGAAATTTGAACCAAACAAACTCAATTTCAAAGTATGGTTTCAAATTTGAGTTCCTCATAAATCTTTTGACCTATCCTCCAAGTTTGGTCAAATTTGAAGCTCGTTTGCTATTTTATCCGGAACCGGAGGATATGAGGGGGGACATGGGGCCCACATGTCAGTAGACCTCAAACTAAAGGCGTCTCTGTTTCCACTCGGGCAGCACACGCGGGATACCTGCTGCTCGCTGGCGCCGCCCCCTTCTCACCACACCACCTCCTCCTTGTTCAGTGGGTGCTGGCGAGCTGCTTCCCCGTCCTCATCTCCCCTGCCATGCTCCCTTTCATCTTATCACCGAAGACTCAGCCTCGTTGCTTCTCCCACACGCAGAACAGCGCCCCTCTTCTTCTTCCGATTACACAGCCACCAAGCACCGGATGCTTGAGGTCTCTACAGCAAATAGCAGCGCACCAGCATGCTCTAGCCGGCTCGCACCTTCTTTCTGCCGTCCCGAGCTCACCGGCGCCTAGAAACAGAAAAGTCTCTGCTGCTCCCGTGTTGAACGTCGGAGGACACGAACTGATCGCCGTGGACAGCCCAAACCGGGAGTGATCACGCCCAAGCAAGCCACCCCATCGGTGCACCTACAAGTCTATTTGCTCACCTCCAAAGCTCAGCCCTAGCCATTGATCACAGAGGGAGATCTTCATGTTTTTCTCCCGGGCGGCAGAAACTGACCTTGAGGTAAGGAATTGCAAAATTCGTCCTCAAATCTTGTTTGTTGTGTTTCAAACTTCACACACAGGATGTTAACTGCCTAGCACACCTCCTCCATCGATTTTAGACAAAGAAATTGATTGTAGAGCGAGGAATCCGAGTTCTTTTCGAGGGTATAGCGCTGGACCATATCGGGCGCACGGTGCCGATAGGTTTGGAGCTCTCCCCATCTTGTTTAGACCTCATGTCGGTGTTCTACATGATTCCCTGGTGCTTTAGAGCCCAAGAACCGACCATTTGGTGGAGAATTCACCGTGTACAACCTGGCCGGAGCCCTAGGGTTTGCTGTTGCCGGTGCGCCCTGTTTTCCGGCGAGTTTCAGCCGCCAGCGACCTCACCAACGTGTTCAGCGTGGGGGAAAATGGAGGGGGGCGGCCAGAAGGGGGTCCGGAGGTGGCCTGGAAGTGCCTTTCCGGCGACCTCGCCGGAGGGAGCGGCCACTGCTCTGTTTGGCGCGGGGTTGAATGTTAGGGATGACTAGTGGGACCCACTGTCGGCATTTAACACATTTTCCAGATTTTCCCACTTTAGTTCAAACTTTGGAGAGCCATAACTTTGTGTAGGAATGTCCAAAAATTGTGAAACAAATTTTATTGGATTCCTCTCAAAGATTAATATCCATGGGTGCAGCCCAATGTTTATGAAAATCTCTGGATTTGGCTCATTAATTCATTAAAGGAAAATCTTGTAGGAATTTGTACAGGAGTTCTGTTTATTGGAAAATTCCCAAATTTGGACAGGGCATTCTTCCAAAATTCCTAGAACTCCAGTAAAACTTTCAGAGGCGTTGGACCTCATTTACTTGGTCAAATGATGTGTTCATTCCTTATGTCTCTGAAAAATGGGAAAAATGAACAGAGACATTTTCAGCTTTTCCCCAATCTTTGTTAAATTCATATCTCCATGTAGGAAACTCCAAAAATGTTAAAACCAATTCCTATGGACTCAGGACATTTTGTACTTCACAAAAAGTCTACTTTGCAGCATAGGAAAGCTTAATACCTAGGGGGTAAAGGCAGGTTAGTGAAAACCACATAAGGATTTGTTGCGCTCACATGAAGCCATTTCATGAGCTCAATTTTTGCACACTGCCTAAATACCTTCCATATAAGCTGTGGTTAAATGCTCAGCTTCATTGGACCCCTGGAACTTGAGCTACCATCTTTTAGGTTTAAGTGTTCATATAATGGACTTAATCACATGGTGAGTACTAGTATCCCTTTTCACCTAGCTTTCATCATCTATAAGGTTTAGATCCAACAACAGAAACATTGCTGTTGTTTGTCTATCTTATGTGTGAGTTAACTGGTACAATATTTTTGAATCATTTTCTAAATTGCTTTTGAATACATGTGCATAAATCATCTTAATAGCACGTGACGTCGATGTTCGACGAGGACTCGACTCTGCAGCGAGGATCTCCATCTCGTGACGAGCTTGGCGGATTATCCGGAGGAAGACTAACTCCTATCTTCTAACAAAACCGTTGAGCAAGGCAAGCCCCGGTTTGCATATCGTTACCATTTTAAATTTTGCTTTACTTCACCTCATGTGTATTAGACTTGATATTGTGCATTATGTCTAGGATGTTTGAAACCCACTTGCATGGCTATTACACCCCTGAGTAGAAGGTTTAGTGTAGGCTTTGCCTCGTTGTAGATGCTAGGCTAATGTTGTAGCTAGCTCGGTAGAAGTCGAGTAGTAAAAAGCTACTCGCGAGAAAGTTCGAGTAATGGAGTTACTCACGAGAGATAAATGATAAGAGCACCCTCATGAATATGAGATGGAGACGGGGATGTTCCTGTAGGAGGGAGCGCTCAAGGTTGGTCTCGACCTGCGATGGGTGTGACAATGCTTGAGACCACATTTGGCCTGGACCGGGATCGTAAGGCAAATGTGGAGGTTGGTTGTAGCCCCGTCCGTGTCGGTTAAGGACCGTATGTATGCGGCCCTGCTGGACAAGATTGAGCTGTACCAGATATATAGTGGGGTATGGGACCCATGAAACCAATGTAACTTGATGGACCGTGATATAGAAACTCATCCTTCACGTGGGAATGGTGTTGAGAAGGTGGGAGGTGTAAATCCTTTAGCGGGCAACTTCGACGTGTCCGCGTAGAGGACCATCCTGCTCGGCGCGAAGCGTTTTTTCTATGTCGGGGTGTCGTGTGAAAGGTTGCTGCATACAACGTAAGAAAGAGCTCTTGAGAGAGTCTTTTGAGGCGGGTGTATGTGTCGTGTATTCCGGGTTGTTATTGATTTGAATCACCGTCGCTCTCGGAAGAGGATTGAGCATACTTGCCCACTGCTCCGTGACGTAGTAAGAAGTGGAACTAAGTCTCTTAACTTGTTGTTTGTGGATTAATCACTGTATTGGAACCTTGACTGAAGTAGATATAGAGCCAACTAAATTTCATTTCCACCTTAGGCTAGCAACATCGGGATAAGCGTTTCTTGTTTGATTGTGGACTTCCGATGTTGTGAGGCATGAGGACCACTAAAATGAAGGCTATAAGAATCTGAATATAAAGATCAAGTTTAGTCAAGCTGCATTTTGCAAATTCCTGTTCCTACTGTCTTACTACCCCTGCATTTAGAGTTACATGTTTAGGAGTGACGGTTAAGTCTTGCTAAGCCTTAGTGCTCACGGTTGCTTCTGAGTTGTTTTTGCAGGTAGCAGGATGCCTGCTATGAAGAGGTTTGTTCTGTGAGACGACGAACCTCACGGTTCGTTCAACTAATGGGAAACCTAGCCGCTGCCTTTCTTTGGTGAAGCTAGTAGGAAGCGTTCACGGGCTGAACGACTTCTCTTCGCCATAGTTAGGGTCGAGAGTGAGTAGTTTGTCCAGCTAGTTTTACATTCTGCTGCGTGTGTACTTATGTTGTAAAAGATCTTATGTTGAGTAACAAAATGGTTCCGTTATGTTCCTACACCTCTTTTCGTGCATGCTGTTGGGTGCCGCATTGCACAGCACCACCCAATGCGATTCCAAGGCGTGGCTCCTCACAGGCGTGGTATCAGAGCCGCATTGGGAATAGCACGCATGAAAAGAGTCTATTTTCGAAGACTTTGGAGTATACGAGGGAGGAACGTATAGTATGCCCACATAAGTAGTATTATTAGCATAGTTACTTAAGGTGGCAAGCTAACAGTGTGTTACTCTTCAGTATTTCAATTCAGTAACAACACACCTACGTGGAGGTAAGAATGGTATGGAACGCCACGGAAAGCGGATCAATTTCGGTTAGCTCTCCCATACGAGGAAAGTAGTGTGGGATGTCCCGTTCAGCAATGGATGGGAAGTGAATATGTTTTCTAAGACTCTTCATGTCTTAGAGACATATGAATGGCACTAGCCTCCAGTGCGCAAACCCAGGGGCAAGAGGAGGAGACCCCATCGTGTGGTTTGTAACACGAAGTATGTTCTCTAGGACTCTTCATGTCCTATGAGGCTTACGGAAGCGCTGTTCCACCGGTGTGCTTTATTGCAAAGGTGTGGAGCCCCCGTCAGGTGGTGAATAACCCGATCATGTACCTTGAGACGTGGCTTGACTCAAGGACGGCCCGTATGGCAATGATACGGGGCGTATGTTTTTACTATGATATGGACCTGCCTGAAATGATAAACCAATGTGTGCATCATTGTTGAGTGGTTTTCTGCAGGTACCTTAACCACGTTAGTACATGTCGTGTAGAAAACGTTTGTAAGTGATCGTTTTGGTGCCACCACTTGAGACGTATATGCCGGTATAAAGCCGGTTAGGATTTTAATTTGGTGAGGAAACATAGTACCGTGATATGATTTGAACTGCATGAAAAAGGAGGTTTGCAAATAAAAATAATAAATTTGGGGTCTAGGATTCCATTACGGGGTAATGAACTCCTATATTGAACTAAGAGTCAATTGGGTGTATTGATTTATTCACAAAGACTTAGGAATAACCTCCCCTGTTTTTGGCAGAATATTTGCTGAACTTGAACAAGCCATAACTTTTGTGTGGTTGAACCAATCGAGGTGAGTGATACATTTCTGGAAAGCTATTGAAGTCTTCTACAACTCTTCAGTAGAACTCCAGATCAGAATCACCCTCCAAATGGATGAAATTCTCAGAGGGGTGTGAACTGCCCAAAAACAGGGCAGGCACAAATTGCTCTCTGGAAATTTCTGTATTTCGACCATAACTGTCTGTAGAAAATTTTCTAAGGGTCAAGTAATACACCGTTGGAAATCTTGTGATACATGATATGACTTCGTAGTTCAAAGTTTCTCCAGATTTGGAGTTTAATTGGATGAAATCTTGCGGACAAAACAGACACTTTCAAAGGAGGTGCTGTTAAAATTGTTCCAGATTTCTGTTAACTTTGAAATATCACAACTATCGATCCAGAACTGATATCAAGGCAAATGAATACTCATTGGAAAGATATTGAAGTTAAATATAACTTTCATATTCAACTTGAGACATGAAATTGCAATTTTCATATTCAAATTCTGGGATTAAGACCAATTGGTCATTCTGAACAGAGTAGTGCTTATTGCCTGTGTAACTTACGACTTGTTGTGGACAGGGATGTTTCAGACTTCTCTAAGCTCCTTAACATGTTCTTGAGTTATTTTTAAGTTTGTACTACTGTTGGAATTAAGGGTTTGGACAAACTTGCTCACATTTGATAGATTTCAGAACTGTCGAAACCCTAGTTAGCTTGTGTAATGCTGCAATATTGATGTGATGCTTTTACGGTTATGTTTTCAATTCAAGTTGAGTTTAAACTTTGAATTTTAACCGTAAATTGCTCACTCTTGCAGCATGGATCATGCTCATTCCAGGAGTGAGGTTGGTGAGTCAAGTCACGGTGAAAGTAATTCACCACGACAAGAAGTGGCGAAATCATCAACCAGATTCGTGGAAATCTTGGCAAAGATGGCTGAGTCTCTAGATCTGTTGGTGCGACAAAGCATACGACAGGAGACACTACAGAAAAATCCCCCGCCAAGCACCTATCTGGATTTTCTAGCAAGACAACCACCGGTTTTCTCGGAAGCGAAAGAACCGTTGGAGTCGGCTCATTGGCTTCAATGTATTGAAGCCAAATTCGATTTGCTTGAGTGCGATGAATATCAAAAGACTCTATTTGCCGCTCAACAACTCAATGGAGCCGCTGGATCTTGGTGGGCAGAGTACACTGCTACTCTTCCTGAAGGTCGCCGCGTGACGTGGGATGAATTCCGGACTGTTTTTCGGGCACGTCACATTTGTTCGGGAGTTCTTCGAACAAAGTATCAAGACTTTTTGGAATTAAAGCAACGAGAAAGGAGTGCGTACGAGTACTTCAAATAGTTTGAAGACTTGATGCAATACGCCACTCATATGGTAGACTCGGAAGCGTTGAAGTGCGAGTATTTATTCCGAGGTTTGAATGTCGAACTTCAGGAACAAGTGTCCTTGTTCAATAACGGTATTTACAATGAGTTGGTAAATGCCGCTATCATTAAGGAAGACATGCATCTTCGTTGTGAAGCGGAGCTGAAAAGAAGTATACCGCTAGACAGCGATATCGAGGTTCGTCCGAACTATTGAGTGCGGTATTACTCGCTAGCTAGGCAACAAATTCAGCCTGTGGTGCAACTCTCACAGCCACGGCTGGAGTTGATCACTTATGAGCCTCCACCTCAACAGCAGCGGACAGAAATTATTCGTGCAACCCTACCGCAACCAGCTACGCACGAATTATCTCCACCTCGTTTTAGTAGAGAGCTGAGGATTTCTGCAGCACGAAACCGTCGTGGAGCTGAGCAGAGCCACACTTATGTGTCGTCTCATCAATGCTCAGATCAGCACCGTGAACCTTCAAAGAAGAATCTTTCAAAAGCTGGCAGGGTTAATTACACTGCTATTGTGGACATTGCTAAAGGCGAACCATTTTTAGCGGGCATGTTCACGTTACATGAACAGACCACTTTCATTTTGTTTGATTCCAGGGCCACCCACAATTTTATTAGCAGAGACTATGTGCTGAAGAATAATCTTCCATTTAGCACAGTTAAGCATCCGTTTCATATCAGCTCACCCGGAGGCAAGATATCAACTGATGAAATGGTCTCACGGGCACCGTTATGTTTGGGTGGAAACATCTATCCTGCGAGCCTTATCATACTCAAAGGCCAAAGGATTGATATTTTCTTGGGAATGTCATGGTTGACACATTATGAAGCTATCTTTGACATCAGCTCTCGGACTGTCCAACTGAATTCCCCAATACACGGTTGCAACACATTGAACCTTGTGTATCCATCACAACAAGTTGCAGCAGTGCATCAGATTGAAGCTCCTAAACTTGAGGATATTCCAGTGGTATGTGAATATCCAGATGTGTTTCCCGAAGACTTGCCGGGCATGCCGCCCGAAAGTGATGTAGAGTTTAAGATTGAACTAGCACCAGGAATAACACCTATTTCTCGGCGACCATATAAAATGGCACCGAAGGAGCTAGCAGAATTGAAGGAGCAGCTTAATGACCTCATGGACAAAGTTTTTATACGACCAAGTTCATCACCTTGGGGCTGTTCCTCACTATTCGTGAAGAAGAAGGACGAAACTTTGAGACTATGCGTAGATTATCATCCACTAGATGCTGTCACCATCAAGAATAAGTATCCGCTACCGCACGTCGATATTTTATTTGATCAACTAGTGGGTGCTAAGGTATTCTCCAAGATGGATCTTCGGTCCGGGTATCACCAGATAAAAATCCGGGCAGAAAACGTACCTAAGACAGCATTCTCGACAAGATATGGTCTTTATGAATATCTTGTCATGTCCTTTGGATTGACCAATGCTCCGGCTCACTTTATGTATATCATGAACTCGGTGTTCACGCCGGAGTTAGACAAGTTCGTCGTGGTTTTCATCGACGACATCTTGGTCTATTCAAAGTCAGAAGAAGAACATGCTGAATATTTGCGTATTGTACTCCAACGCTTGAGGGATCACAAGCTATATGCAAAGTTCAGTAAATGTGAGTTTTCGATCAGAAAAGTGCCGTTTCTTTGGCATATTATTTCAGCGGAAGGCATCACTGTGGACCCAAGTAAAATCTAGCAAGTGCTGAATTGGAAATCTCCAACATCTGTTCATGAAGTGAGGAGTTTCCTAGGTTTAGCGGGTTATTACCGTAGATTCATTCCAAACTTCTCCAAAGTCGCTAAACCTATGATGGAGCTGTTGATGAAAAGCACCATATATGATTGGAGTAATTCATGTGAACAAGCTTTTCAAACTTTAGTGAAGCATCTCACTACAGCTCCAGTTTTGGCCCAGCCGGACACAACGAAGCCGTTTGATGTTTATTGTGATGCATCCGGCATTGGTTTGGGATGTGTGTTAATGCAAGAAGGACGTGTGGTCGCGTATGGATCCCGACAACTCAGGGGTCATGAGCAGAATTACCTGACGCATGACCATGAACTTGCTGCAGTGCTCTTAGCATTAAAAATGTGGAGACATTATCTACTAGGCAATCTAGTATGTCTCTACACTGACCACAAAAGCTTGAAGTACATCTTCACACAGAAAGAACTGAATATGAGACAGCGAAGATGGCTAGAATTGATCAAGAACTATGAACTTGAAATTCATTACCATACGGGTAAAGCGAATGTGGTTGCCGACGCACTTAGTCGGAAAGCCGAGGTTCACCATTTAGCCATGGCTGCACATGAAGAAGGAGAACCAAGCCTGCGCTTAGTTCCCTATGGATCGCTGTTCAACCTCGCTCTTATTCCTACAATCCGAGATGAGATTGTAGAGGCTCAGAAGAGAGACAGAGGTATGTCTCACATCCGGAAGAGAGTGGACAGCGGTGAGTTGAAGATGTTCCGCAAGGATAAAGAGGGTACTCTATGGTTTAACAACCGAATAGTTGTACCCCGGAATATGAAATTGTGGAGGAAGATATTGGATGAAGCGCATTTATCCAAGTACTCCATTCATCCGGGGAGCAAAAAGATGTACCAGGACTTGAAATCTAAGTTCTGGTGGACACGGATGAAAAGAGAGATTCAAAGTATGTATCCGAGTGTGATACGTGTCGGCGGGTTAAAGCCAACCATATGAGGAATGCCGGACTACATCAACCGCTGAAGGTTCCAGCATGGAAGTGGGAAGACATAAGTATTGACTTCATCGTCGGTTTACCCATGACCAGCAACAAGCATGATTCTATTTGGGTAATCATCGATCGTTTGACCAAGACCGCTCATTTTATTCCAGTCCATACTAAATATGTGGCAAAGAAGTATGCGGAGCTGTTCATCTCGAGAATCGTGTGTTTACACGGGGTTCCCCGCACCATCGTGTCTGACTGAGGTGCGTTGTTCATATCAAGATTTTGGGAGCAACTGCATGCTTCCTTGGGAACCAAGTTAATTCGGAGTTCAGCATATCATCCGCAAACCGATGGTCAAACAGAGAGGATAAATCATATTCTGGAGGATATGCTACGGGCATGTGTCATCAATCATGGGAGGAATTGGGGTAACCATCTACCGTTAGCAGAATTCTCATATAATAACGGTTATCAATCCAGCATCAAAATGGCCCCGTATGAAGCTCTTTATGGCCGGAAGTGCCGCACACCGCTGAATTGGTGTGAGTCCGGCGAGAGAGTGGTCTACGGGATTGATCTGGTGAATGAAGCCGAGGAACGAGTGCGAGTGATTCAAGCCAACTTAAAGGCTGCTCAATCTCGGTAGAAGAGCTATGCAGACAAAAGACGTCGACCTCTTCACTTTGACATCGGAGACTACGTGTATTGACATGACCCCATTGGTCTTGTCGAGCCAGGATCACGCTGAGGGGTGCTGCGTTGCACAGCACCGTATAACACACGTCAAAGGTACAAAGCGGAAGCGAAATTTTATTACATAAACAAGTTATGAACATGTTTACATCAAAATAAGTTCAGTCTACACTCGCGGGCGTAGACTAAGCATCAAGTGCACGTTCAGCTCTTGAACGTGTCCTTGCTAGCACACACGCACACTAACTCTGCGGCGTGCACGACTCCCACTCGACGGGGTTCCCCTCCTGGGGTTCCGTCTCCTCTTCGGGAGTCCCTTCCTCATAGAACCCTGCAAAAGCTTCAAACACAAGCAGTGAGCACGAAGGCTCAGCAAGTCTGACCCGTCTCACCTAAACATGGAACTTCTACATGAGGGGTGGTGGTTTATATGAGGTGAAAATCACTTGCAAGGACTCGCCTAATTAGTAGAACCTTACTTTCAAGTTTTAGCAGCAGGTTGTGGAGCACCTTACGCCAAGGCACATAAGAGAGCCGCAATCAAACAAGAAACGCATTTCTCTCATGTACTTTGCCCAAAGTTGAAAAGAACTTTAGTTAGCTCTAAACTCCAGCATATCATTAACAATCAATGTCCATAATTCAATCAGCAACATTTTATCATGTGACTAGCCTGTTCTTTCTACGTCACGGTACAGTGAACAAGTGGTACTCACTGACCGTGAGGGACGGCGATTATAATCGATTTACACCTGCAGGGTTACCCGAACAACCCGTCACGTACGCCCGTACTCAATGTTGCCTACAGCAACCATCACAGACGCCGTACGCAACCACCTTTCGCCCGTCAGCCAAATATTGAACCGGTCCCATCGTCCCGAGCAAGAGGTCTCTGCACGCGCATCTCAGTGCCGCCAGCCGATTTACACCTCAAGCTCTCAACCTACCCTCTGAACGACGGGCAATGCCTCAATACCCAGCTACCCGAGTTACATCAGTTTCCCGGTTCCCATATAGCCGGTAGGTCTTTGGTACTGTTCTAGCTTGTTCAACAGGCCCGCACACGGCTCGGTCCTCAATCGACACAAGTGGAGCTACAGCACACAGGTCCCAAAGTCCTGCTGCCCTTACCCTCCGCTTGGTCTCATTTTCTTGCCATGTGTTTCATGTGCTATCACTACCCGAGTCGAGTGCCTCTAGCCTATGCTCGCGAGTAGTTCCAACTACTCGACTTGTACCGAATCCTACTCTATCCTAGCAATGCAGTAGCTAACGGGGCTTGCAATCCTAAACCCAACCCATGGTTCCCTTGGTTATGCAGTGGGGCTTCCAAACAAGACTCTAATGCACAGAATAAAGGAAACAAGTATGTGCTCAAAACAATAAAAATTTGTAAAAAGGTTAATGCAAACCGGAGCTTGCCTTGCTGCTCTTGGTCGTAGGCTAGCTGCTCCTCCGGAGTTACGAAGTCTAGGACTTCGGGTTCCTCCTCGACCTTAGCGACTACATGATGGAAGGAATACATGTATCAATTTAAATGCATTTGTATTAAGTTTTGAAGTTGTGAAGTCTATAATCCTTGCTAGACAGACCCAATGACTGTGAAACTTTTACTGGGGCTTGGCTACAACCTAAACAGAGATTTGGTCAAGTTTTAGTTGCAGTAAAGCTCATTTGAGCCCTCCACAATTAATTATGTCCTTGACCTTAATTGGAACTCTTAGGGTGTTCTAGGGATTTTCATGAAACAAACTATGACTTTCTGAAAACTAGATTTTCAGAGGGTTCTAATGGAGTTGGTCTCACTTAATTTGAAGGATCCTAGCTAAAGATATGAGCTAAACAATTTCAGAGAAAATTCTGAAAATGTTTCTGAACATTTTCTATTTTCTCTGGAACAGTTTCACTAATCACACCATTAGGTGGATTAAATGAGCTCCAATGGGTCTGAATTTTTTATGGTAGTTCAGGGATATTTTGGTGAACCTCTCAGCAAAATTCCAGGATTTTTCTCCAAAGGATTCTCCAGTTAAAATTCCAAACAGTTTAAATTTTGAGGAATTAATTCTGGAAAAATAAGGAATTTCATGAAGTGAAACTTGATTTGCTGGAAAGTTCTCAGAGAGCTGAATCCAACAAAATTTGGTTCACTCGATTTGGAGCTTTCTAGCCAAAGTTATGAGGATTTGAAGTTTGAACTGAAACTGAAATTCGGG
Source organism: Neostapfia colusana (assembly GCA_030760725.1). Taxonomy (NCBI): domain Eukaryota; kingdom Viridiplantae; phylum Streptophyta; class Magnoliopsida; order Poales; family Poaceae; genus Neostapfia; species Neostapfia colusana. The sequence goes on along the minus strand of JASWHV010000009.1, from coordinate 30,158,593 downwards.
GAAAAGTTTAAATTCCTGCTCGTGGGCCCCGCACACAGTGCGTCGTCTCCCTCCTCGCGCCAACTGCGTGGCGGCGGCGATCTCTGGCGACCCTCACCGGAACTGAGTTCGCGGCCACCCCCGGCCCGAAACTCGCCGCCTGCCCCTTTACCGACCCTCTGGACTCGATGGTGGGGTCGCCGGCCGCCGGCGATGACCGGAAACCCGTGCGCACCGGTGACAGCACCTGCTAGGGTTCCGGTGAGGTCGGTCCCGCTCTCCCGTGCACCAAATCGACCGGGAATCGGTCGTAGAGCATCAGTAGAGCATGGGAAACACGAACATGGGCTGGGTGAAAGCTAGGAATACCGGCAACTATGCTCTCGACGGTGAGCCGAGGTGTTCAGCCATGGCGGCGGGGAAAACAGCCATATCATGGCCGATTCTCGATGGTTTTCTCTAATTCCAGTTCGAGCGTGGGCGCTATCGTGCGCAGAAGCTACTAGGTAACGAGCTTGTCCAACCCTCGTGTATAGAGCACGAATTTCACCCGAAGGTGAGCTCGGTCCTTATGAACTGATCACGAGTAAACTTGGAAATTCTCGGCCGAGGTTTGATCAATCGCCAAACGGCTTTCGGCTACTCCATCTACATACAATCACGCACCTTTCTTGTGTAGAGAAGAGGACGTGACAGCGGCTGTGTTGTGCTGTCCACGAGAGCCCGATCGGCGGCGATGCTCGGCTCGCCGGAGAAACGGCTCGTACAGCTCGAGGACGCTTGCTCACTAGACAACACGGGGTCTAGGAGGTTGCTCACGATCTCTTGGTGCCATTTTTCTGTGGAGGAGGCTGTGCTCGCGAGTGATCGGGCTTGATCAAGCGTGAGCTCGGGCGGCGGCGATGGCAGTGGAAGAACAGGTCGCGCACGTCGGCAGCTCGGGGGATGGGTGATCGAAGCACGCCGGGGAGGGGATAAGTAGCCCGGCGACTGGTCTCCGGCTTGGGGCGCGCAGAAGGAGCTGGCACCGGCTGCCCCCCGGTGGCGCGCACACACTGCACCCGGGAACCGATTGAGCTGTGTTTCAGTCGGTTTGTGTTGAAGTAGAGGCTGACATGTGGGTCCCACTCCCCATTTTAACCTCTGAAATTTACTCCTAATCACTGTTGTTAACAGTGAACCCCGTACTACCCCTGGCAATTCAAATTATTCACCCATGAGCCATTTGAATTGATCAAAGTTCAAATGAGGTTTGGTTTGAATGAATTTCAGCACAAGTTCAGTTTGAAATTCAAATAAAGTTTGAATTTCTCCCACTTAGCTCATGTCAAGATCAACTCCAAATGGAGTGAAAATTGGTGTGTGAGCTCACAAAAATGTGCTGAGTAAGAATATGCCTCCCACTTTTAAATTCATGGGATAAAAACAGTTTGAATTTGAATATGGTTTCAAACTGCCCTCTTTCTAACTATACCCAAAATGACCTAAAAAGGTTTGGAATTTGGGTGAAACTTGGCATGGACATCCTTAGCAAAATGTAGGAGTTTTCATATGTCCAGCCCCCCTTATATCACATGTGTGAAATACCACTTTGGCAATGTGTGAGTTTGTTCTCTAATGAGCATGTTGATAATTGTTACTTGCTCTTCATTTGTGTTCATCATCCTTCCTCAAATGAGGTGTGTGGTGTGGTGATGAAAACTGCAAATGTGTGTCAAAACTGAGGCCCTTACATTCCTCCCCCCTTAAAAGAATCTCGTCCCGAGATTATAAGGTGAAAATGTGAGTGAGGACGGTGGAAAATTACCGGATATGCGACGTGAAAAATTCGGGGTAGTTAGTGCGAAGGAATTCTTCGCTCTCCCATGTCACTTCGTCCATGGAGTGATTACTCCATAGAACCTTGTAGAACCACAACGTACGGTTGCGTGTGGTTCGGGCCTTTTCATCAATAATCTGCACCGGTTCCTCCTGATAGGTGAGATCCGGTTGCAGTTCTTCAATATCCTCCAGCTGAACGGTAGTTGATGGCTTAAGACACTTCCTCAACTAGGAAATGTGAAAGACGTCGTGCACACCGGAAAGTGCTTCTGATAATTTCAGCCGGTATGCCACTGATCCACATCTTTCGGTAATCTGAAATGGACCAATGAATCGGGGTGCCAACTTTCCTCTCATCCCAAATCTGTTTACGCCCTTCATTGGAGACACCCGTAGATATACGTGATCTCCAACTTCGAATTGTAATGGGCGCCTTCTCCGGTCCGCATATTGTTTCTGACGGGATTGAGCGGCTTTTAGGTTCACTTGAATCAGTCGAACCTTTTCTTCCGCGTTGTTGACAAGGTCAATCCCGAAGGTAACCCTTTCGCCAGATTCACACCAATTCAGTGGTGTGCGGCATTTCCGCCCCTATAGCACCTCGTAAGGTGCCATCTTGATGCTGGCTTGGTACCCATTATTGTACGAGAACTCGGCTAACGGCAAGTGATCATCCCAATTCTTGCCGTGGTTGATAGCGCAAGCTCGTAGCATGTCTTCTAAAATCTGATTTACCCACTCGGTTTGTCCATCCGTCTGCGGGTGGTATGCTGAACTACGGATTAGCTTCGTCCCCAAGGCAGCGTGTAGCTGCTCCCAAAAACGGGACACAAATAAATTGCCCCGATCCGATATGATAGTACGGGGTACGCCGTATAAGCATAGGATCCGTGAGATGTACAGTTCAGCGTACTTCTTGGCGTTGTAGTTGGTGTTGACCGGGATGAAATGGGCAACTTTGGTGAGCCGATCGATGATCACCCACACAGAATCATGTTTCTGCAAGGTGGTGGGTAAACCGACGATGAAATCCATGCTCACGTCCTCCCACTTCCAGCCAGGAACGCCCAGTGGTTGTAGCAGTCCCGGTTTCCGCATGTGGTCTGCCTTCACCCTTCGACATGTATCACACTCGGACACGTATTTTGCAGTCTCTCGCTTCATCCGTGTCCACCAAAACTTGCTTCTGAGTTCTTGATACATCTTGTTACTGCCGGGGTGAATAGAGAACTTTGATAAGTGAGCCTCATCAAAGATCTTCTTCCGTAGTTCCGGGTTTCGGGGTACGACAATCCGGTCCTTGAACCATAGGACGCCGTCTCCGTCTTTTCGGAAACATTTCAGCTCCCCACTATCTACACGTCTCCGCAAATGTGACATGCCCTTGTCATTCTTCTGGGCTGCCGCTATCTCTTCACGGATGGTGGGGATCAAAGCTAGGTTGTAGAGAGCTCCGTATGGAATCACATGTAGTGGTGGTTCGCTCTCTTCCAACGGTGTGATGGTCAGATTGTTGACGTGTGACTTGCGGCTCAGCGCATCTGCCACTATGTTTGCCTTGCCCGGATGATAATGGATCTCTATCTCGTAATTCTTTATCAGTTCTAACCATCTTCGTTGTCTCATGTTCAGCTCTTTCTGAGTGAATATGTACTTGAGGCTTTTGTGGTCGGTATATAAATGTACGAGGTTACCGAGTAGGTAGTGCCTCCACATTTTTAGTGCAAGTACCACCGCAGCAAGCTCCAAGTCGTGAGTTGGATAATTTTGCTCATGGTTTCTAAGCTGCCGTGATCCATACGCGACCACTCTTCGGTCTTGCATCAGCACACATCCGAGCCCAATGCCGGATGCATCGCAGTACACATCGAACGGTTTTGTTGTGTCTGGCTGCGCCAAAACCGGTGCTGATGTCAGGTGCTTGACTAAAGCCTCGAATGCTGCTTCACATGCTGGACTCCAAACATATTTGGTAGCCTTCTTTAGCAGCTCCGTCATTGGCTTGGCAATCTTCGAGAAGTTCAGAATGAACCTCCGATAATATCCCGTGAGTCCGAGGAAACTCCATACCTCGTGAACAGTTCTCGGGGATTTCCAATTCAGCACTTGAGTGATCTTGCTCGGGTCCACAGCGATACCCTCCGCTGAGATGATATGCCCAAGGAAAGGCACTTGCGATATCCAAAACTCGCATTTGCTGAATTTTGCGTATAACTTATGGTCCCGCAGCCGTTGCAAGACTATACCCAGATGTTTCTTGTGATCTTCCTCCGACTTGGAATATACCAGGATGTCGTCGATGAAGACCATGACAAACTTGTCCAGCTCCGGCATGAATACCGAGTTCATCAAGTACATGAAATGAGCTGGAGCATTGGTGAGGCCGAAGGACATGACCAGGTACTTATAAAGTCCGTACCTCATCGAGAAAGCCGTCTTCGGAATGTCCTCAGCCCTTATCTTAATCTGATGGTACCCGGATCTTAAATCCATCTTGGAGAAGATCTTTGCTTCGACCAACTGATCAAACAACAGGTCGATCCGTGGCAACGGGTACTTGTTCTTGATAGTTACAGCATTTAATGGACGATAATCCACGCAAAGCCGTAACGTCTCATCCTTCTTCTTGACAAATAATGCCGAACAGCCCCATAGCGAGGAGCTCGGCCTAATAAAACCCTTCTCCAGGAGGTCCGTGAGCTGAGTCTTCAGTTCAGCCAACTCCTTGGGTGCCATCTTGTACGGCCTTCGGGATATTGGCATGGTTCCCGGTGCAAGTTCAATCTTGAACTCCACCTCTCTATCGGGTGGCATCCCCGGCAAATCATCCGGGAATACGTCAGGGAATTCTCGGACCACTGGAATATCTTCCAATCTGATGGTTGTGGCTTGATAGACATTTGGATGTTTTATTTCTGGACTGTCCAGAAATAATGAGTGAGAACCGTGCACCTCTGAGTTTAAGTGCACGACTCGAAGGACGGTGTCTAAAACAGCGCCGTGGCGGGTTAACCACGACATCCCTAGGATGACATCGACCTTCTGTCCCCCTAAGATAATGAGAGACGTGGGGTACACTCTACCCGCTAAGCATAATGGTGCTTTGGAGACCATTACGCTTGCTGAAATCTTCCCACCCGGTGAACAAATTAAATATGGACTATCGGTGGGTAGTATTGGCAAACTGTGTTTAGCAATGAAAGCTTGGCTAATAAAATTATGCGTGGCACCTGAATCAAACAGTACTATAGCGGGATGCTGGTGGAGTTGGAACATACCTGCAAGGATTGGCTCGCCCTCAGGCATGTCCTCAATGGCAAGTTGGTGGACAGTGCCGGGCCTAGGGTTTGCCCGCCGCGCATTAGTAGGGTTCTGGGGTTGATTTCTCCCCGGAAACTGTGGTGCCACTCCGCCGCCTTGCCTCTCCGTGCAACTGCTCGCGAAGTGTCCTGGACGACCACACTTGTAACATGTGGCCGCTGCTGGTGGAGTGCTCGGTGGACGAAAGCCCGGCATGCGTTGCTGAGGTGCAAACGCACGCGGCATCGCCCGCTGCTGCTGTTGTGGTTGCGGTGGTGCTGGCAGTGCCGGCCGGAATGCCGGTGAAGAGTACTGCCGACTGCGGAACGGCATCGACCGCTGTGGTGGTTGCCAGCGTGGACCTGATGGTGGGCGATTCACCATCCGAAACATCTGAGAAGGACCGCCTCCTTCTCCACTGCTCTGCGGCGCGCTTCACTTTCTCTCCGCCGCCGCTAACTCCTTGCCGGAGTCCTCCTGAACAATCGCAGCATCAATGACGTCGTTGAGGCTGCCGCGATTGAACATCGCCAACTTGTCCTTCAGGAGCGGGTTAAGCCCCTGGTAAAAATGGTCTCGCCGCTTCTCGTCTGTATCTGCGTGATATGACGTGTAGAGCGCGAGATCGTTGAATGCTCTGGAGTATTCCAGCGCGTTCTAGCTCCCTTGCTGCAGGTGTAAGAACTCCTGCATCTTCCTCTTCATTAAACCTGGCGGTATATGATAGGCCCTGAAGGCCGTCCAGAACTCCGTCCAGGTCATCACTCGGTCGGTGGGCTGTGAAGCACAGAAGTTGGCCCACCACGCGCTCGCGGATCCTTGGAGCTGCTGGACCGCGAACTGAGTCTTGCGCTGCTCGCTGAGCTGGAGCAGCCCGAACTTCATCTCTATGGCGCGGAGCCAGTTGTCCGCGTCAAGTGGTTCATCCGCCCTTGAGAATACCGGGGGATGAGTTGCCAGGAAGTCGGAGTAGGAGCTCTGTTGACGCTCCTCACGGTCTTGACGTCTCTCTGGGCGAGACGTATTCGCAATAAGAGTCTGCAGCAACTCTGTGTGTTGCTGATGCAAGCCCGCCATTGCCGAGACGATGTCGGCCAATGTAACCGTTGGCAGTGGCGGTGGCGGTGTTTGCTGTTGCTGCCGTTGCTGTTGTTGTCCCGAGGAGTCCTCAGGAGGTGGTTGGGAGATCTCTCCCCCTTGACTGGTACCCCCAATGTCAGGGTTGGCACGAGTACGTGTCATTCTGAAATTCAAAACAGCAGCAATTAGCACATGTCTTACTTAAAATTCCATAAGCAACAGTAGGTATTGAAGTGACACATGATTAATTTGCACAACATTCACATATATTGATAAAGCAGAAACTTTATACAAGATACATTATTCTCAGATCTCCGAGAAGTCGTGCTCATGTCGTCACTACCTATACATACGCTATTGTCTACACGACATGTCACCGATTACAAAAGTTGGGTTACGCTACTCTGGCTGCCCTACTTGGCAACCGTAACCCCCTACTCGGAGTAGAACTCGACCTCCTGTGGGTTGTCCTCCTCCGGTACCTCTGCTGGTGGCTCTGGATCTACCACCTCTTCTCCCATTCCAGGTTCTCCCATTGCTGGAAGGCCCAAGACTATCGGTATACCCAACACCGGAGGTACGAGGTCCTGCAATGCATGCACCTCGTCCATAGCTTGGTTGTAGTCCTCTTCCCAGCCTTGTCCCTCCTCAATAGCGTCGTCCCGCTCTTGAGCAAGGTCCTCATTCTGCTGGGTAGGGTCTGCACCAGTTCTTGTAACGCCGCGATGTCGACACGGCTTTTTCTCTTCGCCTTCTTCAGACGATGCAACTGATTATGCTGTTCATTCAGTCGCTTGATCGTCGGAAGGAGCATATTGCGGAGTGCGCTGTGAGCACTCTCGAAATGATCTCCACAGCTTGTGCTCTCCTTGATCTTTGTGGCGAGATGCTCCGTATGAACAGCTTGGCTGTCCATCACGGCGTTTCCCGCCCTGATCTGGAGGCTGAGATTTGCCTCCGCGGGGTTGTACCTTGGGCAACTCGGATTCGTTGCCTCCAGGTACCTCTATTCCCACACATGCTGAGCTCGTCCCTCCACCGGAACGAGTGTGTACGGAGTGCCCTCCATAGCCTGCACGTGTAGTTGGCAGAAACGTGGCATAGTGTCACGGGATGCCACTTGCCACATCCCTTTCGGTTCTCTTCCTCTCACCGTGACGGTGATTGGCACCCAACCGGGTGGCGTAGGTCCTGCAGGAACCTCGACATGGATCGTCCACGTCTTGTTCCCCTCTTCGCCTTCTTCCTCGGCGAAGTATTGCGGCATCTGGTTGTACCCGAAATATTGGAGCACTTGCCACAATGCTTCCGGGTAGCCGTTACGGTGAGAACAGTGGGACATCACCCACCCGTTCTCCAGTTGCTTATCTGCTGTCATCTGTAAAAATATATTTGAGAAATGTCAAATATTTATTTAAACAGTAAACCACTGAGTTATAACATAAAACATGTCATTGAACCCATAAAATTTGGAAACATAGTTCAAATTTTAAACAAATTTGACTGCTGATCTGCTGTCCCCATGACAGCCCTGACCAGTTTCCATATCAACCTGATTTAGGCCATGCTAAGGGCAAAACCAGTTCTGGAGCTCAACATAAAAGTTAAAGTTAACTTCCATAGCTTTCCAGAAAGTGTTTGCTTGGCCTAAGATCTGTGCTAGTTCAAAAGTTGAGATGTCAAAGTTAACAGAATTTCTGGAGAAAATTGGACAGCACCTCCCTGCTTTAGGTACTGATTTAATCCAAGAATCCCAGTTAATTCTGTTCCTAATCTGACAAAACTTTCTGTTACAAAGTCGTAACCTATCTCATAAGCTTTCCAGAATTACCTCATTTTTTATTTTTGGATTTTTATGCAGGAAGTTATGCTTAATTTACAGAGAGTCTACAGAGAGTCTTTACTCTGTCCGGTTTTCTGGACAGTTTCAACTCTACTGCATTTTTCGATTGGTTAAGTGATGAAACACCTCTGGACCTCAACAGAAGAGTTGTAAAGCTCTTCCAAAGATTTCCAGAAATGTATCATATGACCCTAACCTCGAAAGAACTCAACCTCTAACCTCTGATCAACTTCAGCCCTAATTCAGCTGAAACCAGAGTACTCTGTCCTTAACAACCTATAAGTTGAAAACCTGTTACTTTGAATATCCTGTTCAAGGGAAAGAGTTACATCAAGTTTTACTACTTTGGATCAAAACCTTCAAGTTTTAAATGAAGTTATTCATTTAATGGGGTGTGACGTCGATGCGTCACCAGATTATGTCGGTACTACGTCCTCACAAAGAAAAACCTATACCGGGCTTAGCCGGCTTCGTTAACTCAGTGGCACTAAACGTCACTCACACACGGATGCTACATATCTACCGTTTCGTGGTCAGGCTACCCGCAGAAACTCAAGCAATCGTCAGACTCGGCTGCACACCGAGCCCGGAATCCATACAGTTCGTACACCTGGCCGTCATCACTCGCCCGGATGTTCTCAAGCCAAACACGCCTTGAGTTACGTGTTCACGTTTCAGACCACGTGACGGGGTCTCCCAAGTTGCACCACGCACACCAGGCACAGACGTTGCTCGAATACCCCAAACGACATGAAGAGTCGTAGAGGATATCAAAGCGGGTCGGGTTACCTGCCACCCGTGGGGCTCCACCCTTCAGCTTGTGCGCACTGGTGGACAGCGCTCACGTGTACCCCCCAAGACATAAACGTCCCGAGATACACGATTTTCCGACATAACAAATAGGTTAATATGCCACTTTCTATATGCTAATAACATCCTTATACGGGCTACTAACTCGTTCCTCACTGGATTTTTGAAAAAGATGACCTTTGTACTGTGTTAAACCTCAAGCGAGCTCTGATACCAGCGCTGAAATGACCCCATTGGTCTTGTCGAGCCAGGATCACGCTGAGGGGTGCTGCGTTGCACATCACCGTATAACACACGTCAAAGGTACAAAGCGGAAGCGAAATTTTATTACATAAACAAGTTATGAACATGTTTACATCAAAATAAGTTCAGTCTACACTCGCGGGCGTAGACTAAGCATCAAGTGCACGTTCAGCCCTTGAACGTGTCCTTGCTAGGACACACGCACACTAACTCTGCGGCGTGCACGACTCCCACTCGACGGGGTTCCCCTCCTAGGGTTCCGTCTCCTCTTCGGGAGTCCCTTCCTCATAGAACCCTGCAAAAGCTTCAAACACAAGCAGTGAGCACGAAGGCTCAGCAAGTCTGACCCGTCTCACCTAAACATGGAACTTCTACATGAGGGGTGGTGGTTTATATGAGGTGAAAATCACTTGCAAGGACTCGCCTAATTAGTAGAACCTTACTTTCAAGTTTTAGCAGCAGGTTGTGGAGCACCTTACGCCAAGGCACATGAGAGAGCCGCAATCAAACAAGAAACGCATTTCTCTCATGTACTTTGCCCAAAGTTGAAAAGAACTTTAGTTAGCTCTAAACTACAGCATATCATTAACAATCAATGTCCATAATTCAATCAGCAACATTTTATCATGTGACTAGCCTGTTCTTTCTACGTCACGGTACAGTGAACAAGTGGTACTCACTGACCGCGAGGGACGGCGATTATAATCGATTTACACCTGCAGGGTTACCCGAACAACCCGTCACGTACGCCCGTACTCAATGTTGCCTACAGCAACCATCACAGACGCCGTACGCAACCACCTTTCGCCCGTCAGCCAAATATTGAACCGTTCCCATCGTCCCGAGCAAGAGGTCTCTGCACGCGCATCTCAGTGCCACCAGCTGATTTACACCTCAAGCTCTCAACCTACCCTCTGAATGACGGGCAATGCCTCAATACCCAGCTACCCGAGTTACATCAGTTTCCTGGTTCCCATATAGCCGGTAGGTCTTTGGTACTGTTCTAGCTTGTTCAACAGGCCCGCACACGGCTCGGTCCTCAATCGACAAAAGTGGAGCTACAGCACACAGGCCCCAAAGTCCTGCTGCCCTTACCCTCCGCTTGGTCTCATTTTCTTGCCATGTGTTTCATGTGCTATCACTACCCGAGTCGAGTGCCTCTAGCCTATGCTCGCGAGTAGTTCCAACTACTCGACTTGTACCGAATCCTACTCTATCCTAGCAATGCAGTAGCTAACGGGGCTTGCAATCCTAAACCCAACCCATGGTTCCCTTGGTTATGCAGTGGGGCTTCCAAACAAGACTCTAATGCACAGAATAAAGGAAACAAGTATGTGCTCAAAACAATAAAAATTTGTAAAAAGGTTAATGCAAACCGGAGCTTGCCTTGCTGCTCTTGGTCGTAGGCTAGCTGCTCCTCCGGAGTTACGAAGTTTAGGACTTCGGGTTCCTCCTCGACCTTAGCGACTACATGATGGAAGGAATACATGTATCAATTTAAATGCATTTGTATTAAGTTTTGAAGTTGTGAAGTCTATAATCCTTGCTAGACAGACCCAATGACTGTGAAACTTTTACTGGGGCTTGGCTACAACCTAAACAGAGATTTGGTCAAGTTTTAGTTGCAGTAAAGCTCATTTGAGCCCTCCACAATTAATTATGTCCTTGACCTTAATTGGAACTCTTAGGGTGTTCTAGGGATTTTCATGAAACAAACTATGACTTTCTGAAAACTAGATTTTCATAGGGTTCTAATGGAGTTGGTCTCACTTAATTTGAAGGTTCCTAGCTAAAGATATGAGCTAAACAATTTCAGAGAAAATTCTGAAAATGTTTCTGAACATTTTCTATTTTCTCTGGAACAGTTTCACTAATCACACCATTAGGTGGATTAAATGAGCTCCAATGGGTCTGAAATTTTTATGGTAGTTCAGGGATATTTTGGTGAACCTCTCAGCAAAATTCCAGGATTTTTCTCCAAAGGATTATCCAGTTAAAATTCCAAACAGTTTAAATTTTGAGGAATTAATTCTGGAAAAATAAGGAATTTCATGAAGTGAAACTTGATTTGCTGGAAAGTGCTCAGAGAGCTGAATCCAACAAAATTTGGTTCACTCGATTTGGAGCTTTCTAGCCAAAGTTATGAGGATTTGAAGTTTGAACTGAAACTGAAATTCGGGGAAAAATTTAAATTCCTGCTCGTGGGCCCCGCACACAGTGCGTCGTCTCCCTCCTCGCGCCAACTGCGCGGCGATGGCGATCTCCGGCGACCCTCACCGGAACTGAGTTCTCGGCCACCCCCCGGCCCGAAACTCGCCGCCTGCCCCTTTACCGACCCTCTGGACTCGATGGTGGGGTCGCCGGCCGCCGGCGATGACCGGAAACCCGTGCGCACCGGTGACAGCACCTGCTAGGGTTCCGGTGAGGTCGGTCCCGCTCTCCCGTGCACCAAATCGACCGGGAATCAGTCGTAGAGCATCAGTAGAGCAAGGGAAACACGAACCCAGGCTGGGTGGAAGCTAGGAATACCGGCAACTATGCTCTCGACGGTGAGCCGAGGTGTTCAGCCATGGCGGCGGGGTAAACAGCCATATCATGGCCGATTCTCGATGGTTTTCTCTAATTCCAGTTCGAGCGTGGGCGCTATCGTGTGCAGAAGCTACTAGATAACGAGCTTGTCCAACCCTCGTGTATAGAGCACGAATTTCACCCGAAGGTGAGCTAGGTCCTTATGAACTGATCACAAGTAAACATGGAAATTCTCGGCCGAGGTTTGATCAATCGCCAAACGGCTTTCGGCTACTCCATCTACATACAATCACGCACCTTTCTTGTGTACAGAAGAGGACGTGACAGCGGCTGTGTTGTGCTGTCCACGAGAGCCCGATCGGCGGCGATGCTCGGCTCGCCGGAGAAACGGCTCGTACAGCTCGAGGACGCTTGCTCACTGGACAACACGGGGTCTAGGAGGTTGCTCATGATCTCTTGGTGCCGTTTTGCTGTGGAGGAGGCTGTGCTCGCGAGTGATCGGGCTTGATCAAGCGTGAGCTCGGGCGGCGGCGATGGCAGTGGAAGAACAGGTCGCGCACGTCGGCAGCTCGGGGATGGGTGATCGAAGCACGCCGGGGAGGGGATAAGTAGCCCGGCGACTGGTCTCCGGCTTGGGGCGCGCAGCAGGAGCTGGCGCCGGCTGCCCCCCGGTGGCGCGCGCACACTGCACCCGGGAACCGATTGAGCTGTGTTTCAGTCGGTTTGTGTTGAAGTAGAGGCTGACATGTGGGTCCCACTCCCCATTTTAACCTCTGAAATTTACTCCTAATCACTGTTGTAAACAGTGAACTCCGTACTACCCCTGGCAATTCAAATTATTCACCCATGAGCCATTTGAATTGATCAAAGTTCAAATGAGGTTTGGTTTGAATGAATTTCAGCACAAGTTCAGTTTGAAATTCAAATAAAGTTTGAATTTCTCCCACTTAGCTCATGTCAAGATCAACTCCAAATGGAGTGAAAACTGGTGTGTGAGCTCACAAAAATGTGCTGAGTAAGAATATGCCTCCCACTTTTAAATTCATGGGATAAAAACAGTTTGAATTTGAATATGGTTTCAAACTGCCCTCTTTCTAACTATACCCAAAATGACCTCAAAAAGGTTTGGAATTTGGGTGAAACTTGGCATGGACATCCTTAGCAAAATGTAGGAGTTTTCATATGTACAGCCCCCCTTATATCACATGTGTGAAATACCACTTTGGCAATGTGTGAGTTTGTTCTCTAATGAGCATGTTGATAATTGTTACTTGCTCTTCATTTGTGTTCATCATCCTTCCTCAAATGAGGTGTGTGGTGTGGTGATGAACACTGCAAATGTGTGTCAAAACTGAGGCCCTTACATGTATCTTCGTGTCTCTCCGATGAAAGGGGTTCATCGTTTCAGAGTGAAGGGAAAGCTCGCTCCGCGATTCATTGGGCCGTTTTCTGTCACTGAGACATGCGGACCTGTGGCCTATCGTCTGGAGTTACCGACGTCACTTTCGGGTATTCACAATGTTTTCCACGTCTCTCAGCTGCGGAAATGTCTTAAGTACCCAACTGCAGTTCATATGGAGAGCATTGAGGATCTTCAACCGGATCTCACTTATTCTGAGTATTCGATACAAATTATCGACGAGAAGACTCGCGCCACAAGAAATTGGACATTGTGATTTTACAATGTCTTGTGGAGCAACCACACCGCTGATGAAGCCACGTGGGAAAGCGAGGATTTTCTCCGTTTAAATTTTCCCGACTTGTTTGTACCATATGTCCAGTAGTCATTCTCCCTTCTTCTTTCTTTTGTAATCTCGGGACGAGATTCTTTTAAGGGGGGAGGAATGTAACAGCCCTAACTTTTGTAAAGCTTGATTTCAACTTATGAAACAAAGTTAAGGTGATAAAAGGCTATAGTTGTGTCACATGAAATGATGAACACAAATATGGACAGGTGAGGAAGTTAAAAAATTTCTCCAGCCCATGATCAGCACATGTTAACCTAGGGGGAATAATTACACTCCCAAAACTCTAACTCATGTGCACCTTCTCTATGAGGAGAGTGGAGGGAATTTAAACACCATTTTGAATCTTTTGAAAGGATTTCCATTCAGATTGTCCAAAGGCTTATATGTGAGATCATAGGTGCATCTCTCATGTATTCAAGAGCCTAAGTTTCAAATTTGGAGAATTTTAGGTTTCATATACTATTTATTCCGAGGATTAAATGGGGGCACGTTCAAATTCAAACTTGAAATTGAATTTTGAACCAAACAGACTCAATTTCAAAATCTGGTTTCAGATTTGAGTTCCTCATAAATCTTTTGACCTATCCTCCAAGTTTGGTCAAATTTGGAGCTCGTTTGCTATTTTATCCGGAACCGGAGGATAAGAGGGGGGACATGGGGCCCACATGTCAGTAGACCTCAAACTAGAAGCGTCTCTGTTTTCACTCGGGTAGCACACGCGGGACACCTGCTGCTCGCCGGCGCCACCGCCTTCTCACCACGCCACATCCTCCTTGTTCAGTGGGTGCTGGCGAGCTGCTTCCCCGTCCTCATCTCCCCTGCCGTGTTCCCTTTCATCTTATCACCGAAGACTCAGCCTCGTTGCTTCTCCCGCACGCAGAACAGCGCCCCTCTTCTTCTCCCGATTATACAGCCACCGAGCACGGGATGCTTGAGGTCTCTACAGCAAATAGCAGTGCACCAGCATGCTCTAGCCGGCTAGCACCTTCCCTCCACCGTCCCGAGCTCACCGGCGCGTAGAAACAGAAAAGTCTCTGCTGCTCCCGTGTTGAACGTCGGCGGACACAAACTGATCACCGTGGACAGCCCAAACCAGGAGTGATCACGCCCAAGCAAGCCACCCCATCGGTGCACCTACAAGTCTAGTTGCTCACCTCCGAATCTCAGCCCTAGCCATTGACCACAGAGGGAGAATTTCAAGTTTTTCTCCCGGGCGGCAGAAACTGACCTTGAGGTAAGGAATTGCTAAATTCGTCCTCAAATCTTGTTTGTTGTGTTTCAAACCTCACACACAGGATGTTAACTGCCTATCACACCTCCTCCATTGATTTTAGACCAAGAAATTGAGTGTAGAGCGAGGAATCCGAGTTCTTTTCGAGGGTATAGCGCTGGACCATATCGGGCGCACGGTGCCAATAGGTTTGGAGCTCTCCCCGGCTTGTTTAGACCTCATGTCGGTGTTCTACATGATTCCCTGGTGCTTTAGAGCCCAAGAACTGACCATTTGGTGGTGAATTCACCGTGCACAACCTCGCCGGAGCCCTAGGGTTTGCTGTTGCCGGTGCGCCCTGTTTTCCAGTGAGTTTCAGCCGCCGGTGACCTCACCAACGTGTTCAGCGTGGGGGAAAATGGGGGGGGGGGCGGCCAACAGGGGGTCCGGAGGGACCCTCCACTGCTCTGTTTGGCGCGAGGTTGAAGGTTAGGGATGACTAGTGGGACCCACTGTCGGCATTTAAACATTTTCCAGATTTTCCCACTTTAATTCAAACTTTGGAGAGCCATAACTTTGTGTAGGAATGTCCAAAAATTGTGAAACAAATTTTTTTGGATTCATCTCAAAGAGTACTATTCAGGGGTGCAGCCCAATGTTTATGAAAATCTCTGGACTTGGCTCATTAATTCATTAAAAAATTTTGTAGGAATTTTTACAGGAGTTCTATTTATTGGAAAATTCCCAAATTTGGACAGGGCATTCTTCAAAAATTCCTAGAACTCCAGTAAGAATTTAAGAGGAATTGGACCTCATTTACTTTGGCAAATGATGTGTTCATTCCTTATGTCTATGGAAAATGGGAAAAATGAACAGAGACATTTTCAGCTTTTCCCCAATCTTTGTAAAATTCATATCTCCATGTAGGAAACTCCAAATATGTTAAAACCAATTCCTATGGACTCAGGACATTTTGTACTTCACAAAAAGTCTACTTTGCAGCATAGGAAAGCTTAATACCTAGGGGGTAAAGGCAGGTTAGTGAAAACCACATAAGGATTTGTTGTGCTCACATGAAGCCATTTCATAAGCTCAATTTTTGCACACTGCCTAAATACCTTTCATATAAGCTGTGGTTAAATTCTCAGCTTCATTGGACCTCTGGAACTTGAGCTACCATCTTTTAGGTTTAAGTGTTCATATAATGGACTTAATCACATGGTGATTACTAGTATCCTTTTTCACCTAACTTTCATCATCTATAAGGTTTAGATCCAACAACAGAAACCTTGCTGTTGTTTGTATATCTTATGTGTTAGTTAACTGGTACAACATTTTTGAATCATTTTCTAAATTGCTTTTGAATACATGTGCATAAATCATCTTAATAGCACGTGACGTCGATGTTCGACGAGGACTCGACTCTGCAGCGAGGATCTCCATCTCGTGACGAGCTTGGCGGATTCTCCGGAGGAATAGCTCCTAGCTTCTAACAAAACCGTTGAGCAAGGCAAGCCCCGGTTTGCATATCGTTACCATTTTAAATTTTGCTTTACATCACCTCATGTGTATTAGACTTGATATTGTGCATTATGTCTAGAATGTTTGAAACCCACTTGCATGGCTATTACACCCCTGAGTAGAAGGTTTAGTGTAGGCTTTGCCTCGTTGTAGATGCTAGGCTAATGTTGTAGCTAGCTCGGTAGAAGTCGAGTAGTAAAAAGCTACTCGCGGGAATGTTCGGGTAATGGAGTTACTCGCGAGAGATAAATGATAAGAGCACCCTCATGAATATGAGATGGGGACGGGGATGTTCCTGTAGGAGGGAGCGCTCAATGTTGGTCTCGACCTGCGATATGTGTGACAATGCTTGAGACCACATTTGATCTGGACCAGGATGGTAAGGAAAATGTGGAGGTTGGTTGTAGCCCCGTCCGTGTCGGTTAAGGACCGTATGTATGCGGCCCTGCTGGACAAGATTGATCTGTACCAGATATATAGTGGGGTGTGGGACCCATGAAACCGATGTAACTCGATGGACCATGATATAGAAACTCATCCTTCGCGTGGGAATGGTGTTGAGAAGGTGGGAGGTGTAAATCCTTTAGCGGGCAACTTCGACGTGTCCGCGTAGAGGACCATCCTGCTCGCCGCGAAGCATTTTTTCTATGTCAGGGTGTCATGTGAAAGGTTGCTGCATACAACGTAAGAAAGAGCTCTTGAGAGAGTCTTTCTAGGCGGGTGTATGTGTCGTGTATTCCGGGTTGTTATTTATTCGAATCACCGTCGCTCGCGGAAGAGGATTGAGCATACTTGCCCACTACGCCGTGACGTAGTTAGAAGAAGAACTAAGTCTCTTAACTTATTGTTTGTGGATTAATCACTGTATTGGAACCATGACTGAAGTAGATATAGAGCCAACTAAATTTCATTTCCACATTAGGCTAGCAACATTGGAATAAGCGTTTCTTTTTTGATTGTGGACTTCCGATGTTGTAAGGCGTGAGGATCACTAAAATGAAGGCTATAAGAATCTGAATATAAGGATCAAGTTTAGTCAATCTGCATTTTGCAAATTCCTGTTCCTACTGTCTTACTACCCCTGCATTTAGAGTTACATGTTTAGTAGTGACGGTTAAGTCTTGCTGAGCCTTAGTGCTCACGGTTGCTTCTGAGTTGTTTTTGCAGGTAGAAGGATGCCTGCTTTGAAGAGGGTTGTTCGGTGAGACGACGAACCTCACGGTTCGTTCAACTCATCGGAAACCTAGCCGCTGCCTTTCTTTGGTGAAGCTAGTAGGAAGCGTTCACGGGCTGAACGACTTCTCTTCGGCATAGTTAGGGTCGAGAGTGAGTATTTTGTCCAGCTAGTTTTACATTCCGCTGCGTGTGTACTTATGTTGTAAAAGATCTTATGTTGAGTAACAAAATGGTTCCGTTATGTTCCTACGCCTCTTTTCGTGCATGCTGTTGGGTGCCGCATCGCACGGCACATCCCACTGCGATTCCCGGGCGTGGATCCTCACACAACCGATACTCCTTCCTCGGAGATGATGTGGCCAAGGAACGATATCTCCTTTAGCCAAAATTGACACTTGTTAACCTTGGCATACAATTGATGCTCGCGCATTTTCTGCAAGGTCAATCTTAAATGTTCTTTATGCTCCTCCTCACTTTTTGAATACACCATATGTTGTCGATGAAAACCACGACAAACTTATCCAAGTACTCCATGAAAACCTTGTTCATAAGCTACATGAAGTATGCGGGTGCATTTGTTAACCCAAAAGACGTGTCTGAAAGGCGGTCTTGGGTATATCGGAGGGCTTAATTTTCAGCTGGAAGTATCCCGACCGAACATCAATCTTGGAGAACACTCGGGCTCCTTTCATTTGGTCGAATAGGTCCTCTATACGGTGCAGAGGGTATTTGTTCTTGATTGTCACCTCGTTGAGAGACCTATAGTCCACGCACATCCTTTGGGTCCCATCCTTCTTGTCTATGAAGAGCACGGGGGCTCCCATGGTGATGAGCTTGGACGTATAAAACCCTTCTCCAACTGCTCCTGAATTTGCTTCTTGAGTTCCACTAGTTCATTGGTGGGCATCCTATAGGGTCTCTTTGCTATGGGTGCAGTTCCGGGTACCAAATCAATGGCAAACTCAATGTCCCGGTCAGGTGGCATACCTGGAAGTTCTTCCAGAAACACGTCCGAGAATTCTTGAACCACTGGAATGCTGTCCAATGTTGCTCCTTCGACGTGGTTCAAAATTGCCTTCTTGTTTGTTTGTTGGGCTGACTCAAACTCGATACGAATACCGTGCTCGTTTGTCAACTGCACGCTCCTTCCACCACATTGGATTAGTCCGTTGTGCTTGCTTAACCATACCGAGTATTATGTCAAGCCCTTGGGAATCCAAGACGATGAGGTTGGCAAGGAAGTCGACCCCCCTTATTTTAAGGCTTACTTTCGGACATACTATATTAGTCCTCATCTCTCCACCGGGAGAATTAACTAACATAGCACATTTTAAGTGTGATATGGGTAGATTATGCTTGGCAACATACTTGGATGATATGAAGGAATGTGATGCTCCAGAATCAAATAAAATGGTGGCTGGGCTGGAATTGGCAAGGAACATACCAATTACGATGTCCTCAGCCTGTTGTGCTTCCTCAGCAGAGACATGGTTCACGTTGCCGCGAGCATAGTACTGCTGTCCATGGTTTCGTTGATTGTCCCTTCTGTTCGGTCGCGGGTTCTCCTTGGGCACGTTGCCTTGCTATCCAGGACCTCTCCTTGGGCACTGGCTCGCGAAGTGTCATGTTTCCCTGCATGCAAAGCAAGCCCTGTTGCCCACGGCAGCAGGTACATTGGGACGGGGGTTTCGAATAGGAGCGCCCATGTTGGGTCAGGGCACAGGAGGCAAAGGCACACGAGGTGCTTGTGCAACGGGTCGTTGCTGCGGTGGCTGACTAGGGCGCTATGCAGGAGCGGTCGATCCATACTGCGGTGCAGATGGGACTATATACTGAGGTCATATGTTGCTCCCTTGTGGCGGGTATGGCATCTTCCTCTTGCCCTCTCGCTCGATCTCTCGGATCTTGCTTTCAACCACTATAGCCTTGTCAACCAGCTTCTGGAATCTCGTGTAGTCATTGTTGAGGAGCTGAACCTGGATCTCATTGTTCAACCCTCTCATGAACAGCTACTGCTTCCGTTGGTCCAAGTTGACATCTTCGGGGGCGTACCGGGACAATTGCGTGAACTTGTTGAGATACTCATTCACGCTTCTCTGTCTTTGGCGGAGACCTTCGAACTCCTATCTTTTGAGTGTCATTACACCAGCAGGGATGTAATGAGAGCGGAAACTCTCCTTGAACTCAGTCCAAGTGATCGTCTCCGGGTCGACATGAGCGTTGCATAGGGCATCCCACCAGTCAGCGGCAGCTCCCATGAGTTGGTGTGACGCAAAAAGAACTTTCTCTCGGTCATTGCACTGCACTATGGCAAGCTTCTTCTCCATGGATTATGTAAAAGTCCCAAAAATGTGTATGAATAAAAACCAAGTTTGAGTTCATATGCGTGGCAAAGACATGAAAAATGGGACTTGATAAAACTTTTCTTCATGCAAGGTAATACATGGATGAACATCCAACATGAGGTTCACCTTTTTATTTAAAAGTGTTGGACCAATAAGGAGTTAAATACCTCTTTGCATGAAAGTTTAAAATTCAGATTTGAAGTTCAAAGTTCACACATAGGGTGACCAAAAACTTTGAATAAACATGCAGCCCTATAGTTGGGATTATATGGAAAAGTTTGCTCACAAACTTTTCAATTGTAGGGTGGGCTCAAAAAGGAGTTAAAGAGGAGAATTTGCAAACTTCAACCAAATTCAGATTTAGTCTTGCAAATTCAAACTGAATTTGAGGAATTCAAATTCTAGCCCACCTTTTTAAACTTAGAATTCTGGGGATTAAAGAGATCAGCTTGAACATATATTTGGGGGGTACATGTGGAGTGGGACCCACATGTCATAGAGCTAAAGGAGGAGACTTACTCACTAAGTTTTGCTCTCGGTGGGAAATTTTCCCGAGCATCTCGCGAGCGCCACAGAGGAGCTTGCCACGCCAGCTCCTGCTGCCGGCCTCCATGCGCTGGCGCCCCAGAGTCGGTTCTCACCGCTTCAGCAACGTGATCTCTCCCTCCTCGGACCAAGCCAACAGCATTTGCTTCCTCTCCTCGCGAGAACACCGAGCGACCTGAGCTCCTCTCCTCCGCCCTCTCGGTCGATCGGGAAACCGAAGGAATCATCACGCCTCCTCCTCCCCCGAGCTGCTAAACACTCCCACGAGCTCAACCTCCACCTCCCTGACCCACGAGCAAGTGAGCTGCGGCCTCCAGTGCCCGAGAACGACCGCCGCCGCGGTGACCTAATCCGAGAAAGTTATCGGGCGCTCGTGGACAGCCCTCCACAGCGGGTTTAACGGCCAAGCGATCACACCTACGGACTCGCACGGGTGCGGTGCTGCTCTCAGCCCAAGCTTAGGCCATACCGTGAAGCATCGCAGGCGAATTTCAAGGTTTTGCTCCGGCGACCTCAGTCCGAGCTTCCGGTATGATTCTTTCAAATTCTTGCCCTCTGGTCCTCCTTACGTCATCAAATAAGGCACATAGACGCTGGATTAGCCGGCAGTCATTTCTCCTTTGGGATCCAGCGCATGAAAACGCCTCAGCACAACAGACTTCGAGCTCGACTAGAGGTGTTCATGGTGGACCCATTCGATCGCACGGCGACAACCTATTTACAGCCACTCCCAAGCCATTTTGAGGTCGTGCCGATCTCCCTAGAGGTACGCTGGTGCTGTAGGGCTCATCGGCACAGGTTTTGGCGGGCTGGATACCTCAGGCAACGCCGCCGAACCCCCACAGTAGCTGTCACACGTCGCCGGCCATGTTCCGGTCGTCGGCAGCCCTAGCCAGCCCCACAGCCGTGTTCCTCGGGGTCACAAACTCCCTGGCGGCGAGTTTCAGCTCAGGCGGTGTCCGGAAACGGCGTGCCGGCGAGCTCCGGCGTCGGGCCGGCGAGGGCCAGCGCGGGCGCGAGAGAGGAAGCCGGAGGAAGAAGAAGATGTGTGGGCCCCGCCTGTCAGCAGCTCAAAAATTTAAACCCGGGATCAGGTGTGGCCGGTATCCCGTGTGTTGGCGCGCAGAGGTGCTGTGGCCCGGTGTGGCTTCGCTTTTATTGGCTGGAATTCAAAACAGTGGGTCCAGCCGGATTTTCAATAGGAAAATAATTCCAGACTTAGCTCAATCTTTAGAAATTCATATCTCCCTGTAGAAAACTCCAATTTGAGTGATTCCAATTGGGTTGGATTCATCTCTCTGAGTTATATCCAAATATGAACTCAGCTTTGTATGAAAGTCAATATTATATTCTGGAAAATTTTTGTAGTTTTTCTGAAAAAGAATTATTGAGGGAGTTTGGGTTATCCAAAAATCCCCAAATTTTGCCAGAATATTCTATCGCATATTGTTGACCTACTAGCAAAGTTTCAGCTCATTTGAAGATCATTTATGTAGGAATTTGCTAAATGCAAACTACTGTGTTCAAAAGAGTCCAGAAACATTTTCAGAAAATGTTTCCCACTTCAAAAATCTGTTCTGAGCAATCCATAGCTCCAAAAATCATAAGAAAATTTAGGCAAGCTCCTTGGGACATACTTGGAATTGTAGTTCACTTAGTTGGGCATGAAAATGCACATTACTACAGAATTAATTCTGTTGAGTACAAATGCTTAAAGAATTTCTGGGAGAACTACCCAAGTAAAAGGGCTGAATTTTGGCCAGATGACTCTCCTTTGATCAAGAACTCACATGTTAATTATCAGCCCAAGATGAGTCCTGGAACTCCTTGTTCTTATTCTCCATACTTGTGTATATGTGGGAATACATAAGAGATATTGTGAGAATTGGGGAGGACACAATATGACTCCACATTAGCGCCAATTTGGCAAGCTAAATCCTTAGGTAGTATAGAACCTGCTGTAAAAGTTTTGAGGCCATTGGAGTACTTGTTCTTCAGTTGCACTCAAATCTTTTCAGCTTGTCCATTATGATCATTAGGGAAAATGATTAGTGTATAGCTAAGGCCTTAAGGTCAATTTAGTTTATTTCTGTTCTTTGCACAACAGAGGCAAACCAAGCCATGCTTGGCTTTTCCACACAACCTCTGTTCCTAAGAAATTAATTGCATAACTTCTTTCCATTACATTCCATGAAACATATGCATATGCATTTCAATAGGAACCACAACTAAGGGGACTCAAAGGAGTGATTCATCGAAGTGGATCAAGCTTCGGAGAGTCAAGGGTGGATCTGCAAGGACACTAACTTGTTATATACGACCACCCTGCAAAACAGGCAAGCTCCGGTTTGCATTTAACAGCTGTTAAGTTGTTGTTTTGTATTCACTTTCGGTTAAGACATGAACTGTGCATTAGGTCTAGTGATTGATACTCCTCTTGCATAGCCAAATGACCCATGGAGTATTGGGGAGGTGTCTTTCACCGTGTAGAACTGCCATGCTTAAGTACGGTTCGGTAGAAGTCGAGTGGTGAGATGCTACTCGCAGATTTAGGAACAACAGGGGCATACGGGATTGGTTCGTAATTGAATTAGCAAGTTAAAGTTGAGACCGGAAGGTTGTAGGAGCAGCAGGACATAGGGACCTGGGTGCTGTAGACCTGTCCGTGTCGGTCAAGGACCGATCCGTATGCGGCCCTGTTGAACAAGTTTGAGTTGTGTACCGGACTCATGCTGGCTATATGGGACCCAGTAAACCGATGTACCTCAGGAAGCTGTCGTTGGGACTTTTCGGGTCGCCTCAGGCGGACGACCGGTGTGCTGTATGTGGGGAATATTCTCATGACATCTCATGTTGGAAGGTTCACCATGAGAGTAGCTACTGTACGTGGCAACTTGATCGATTCAGCGTGGGTGAAACGGGGGAAAGGCTGCCACGTACGACGTCAGTGATGGTTGTTGTAGGCAACGTGGAGTACGGGCGTACGTTTTGTGTAGTCCGGGTGTTATTGATTCGAATCACCGTCGCTCACCGAATGGACCGAGCATACTTGTTCTCACAGTCGTGACGTAGTAAGAACTTGCATGAGAAAGGAACTAATCATCTTGATGTGAAGTATTATCCTACCTTGTATTGGATCTTGATGAATAGGCTAGTGCAAACTTGATTCTTTTATGCCATGAGCAATTTACATCGGGGGAAAGTGTTTCTTGTTTGATTGTGGACTCCCGATTTGGCGTGCCCAGGGTTACTTAAAATACTGCAATAATACCTGAAAGTAAGGATTCACTTTTAGGAGAGTTTAATTATGCTTATGCCATCCTATGTTAGGTACATAACCTCACTTAGAGTTTCATGATTAGGGTGACGGTTAAGTCTTGCTGAGCGTTATGCTCACGGATGCTATCCGAGTGTTTTGCAGGTAATTGACTCGATGCTTATGAGAAGGGATGCCGATAAGACTCGGGAACCTCCGAGTGCTTACTCAAAGAGCATCCTCGCCGCTGCAGATTGTCTTCGTGTTGCTAGTAAGAAACGTCCGCGGGCTGGACCATTTCTTTGTTGCTAGTTTAGATATGAGTCGTGAGAGTGATAGTCTTCCACTGTAGTTTACTCTGATATACTTATTTGTAAAATAATCTTGTACGCTTCCGCAAACTATTTATGTAATATGATGTGTGTTCATCGACCCGTGTGCTGTTGGGTGTCGCATAACACGGCACCACCCGACGAGATCCCGTGGGGCCGTCTCAGCATGGTATCAGAGCTGCGTTGGGAACAGAGCACGGATTGAGCATCATATTATGTCAAAAACTTAGGATACGGTGAGATAACGGTACTAGGCCCACATAAGGACTACTATTAGCATATTATGAAGGTGGCAAGCTAACCTATTTGTTATGTCGGAAAACCGTGCATCTCGGGACGTCTATGTCTTGGGGGTGCATTTATGCGCTGTCCACCAGTGCGCACAAGCTGAAGGGTGGAGCCTCACGGGTGGCAGGTGACCCGACTCGCTTTAGTATCCTCTACGACTCTTTATGTCGTTTGGGGTATTCAAGCAACGTCTGTCCCTGGCGTGCGTGGTGCAATTTGGGAGACCCCGTCACGTGGTCAGTAACGTGAACACGTAGCTCAAGGCGTGTTTGGCTTGAGAACACCTTGGCGAGTGATGACGGCCGGGTGTATGAACTGTATGGATACCGGGTTCGGTGTGCAGCCGAACCTGATGATTGAGTGTGGCTTATGTAGGTACTAACCACGAAAACCTTAGTACGTGTAGAACACATTTGCGAGTGATCATTTTAGTTCCACCTAAGGACACTTATATGCCGGTGTAATCCGGTTAAGTTTTGCTTTGCTGAGGCAACTTAGTACCGTCATGTCTTACGGTGCATCGTCACCGTACTACACTTAATAGTATTCTTTCCTATGAAGAAATCATTCATGAATAACTTCGAAACTAAAAATGGATGTGATAAAGCACATATTAGTTACTGAGCTCTTCATTTGAACTAAGTTTCAAGGAAGAGACTTGTTAGGCTTCTTTTGATCTCAAAGACAAAGTGCTCTGTTCAGACAGAAATTTTTCTGGGCTTTAACAGAGCGTAACTCTGATTATCTTGACCCAATGGAGGTGTTTGATACAGTTCTGGAAAGGTTGTTAAGTGCTCTACAATTTCTGTAGAACTCCAGAGCCAAATCAGACACCAACTTGGTTGAATGTCCATATGAATGCAAACTGTTCAGAAAACAGAGCAGCTGCAAACTTCTCTGGATGTTGCTGTAAGTTAGCCGTCATAATCGGTAGAAAAATTTCTAAGGGTCATATGACACACCGTTGGAAAGTTTATGAAACTTGCAGCGATTTTGTAGTTCATAGTTTGTTCAGAATTGTACTCTGTTTGTATGTAAAACTGTGATGAAAACAACCACATACAAAGGAGGTGCTGGCAAATTTTAGCCAGAAATTCTGTCAACTTTGAACAACCCTAACTTTTGTTCCAGAAATGATCTAGGGGCATATGAGTACTAGTTGAAAAGATACTAAAGTTAACTTTAACTTTGGTATTCAACTTGAGTTTTTAAAATGCTAGTAACTGGATCAAATTCTGGGTTAAGTACAGAATGGTCTGCTCTGTATAGAATCAGGGACTGAATATGTTGGCTTTAGAAAGATGTGTAAACATGAAATTTTGTTATGCTTTCACAAAGTTTTAGCATGTTCATGTTTTACATACTTTCACATACTGCTAGATCAAGTTTTGACTCCCCTCAAAATTATGCTTTTGCAGTATGGTGCATACTCATTCTCCGAGTAGGACTGAAGGTTCTCACCGACACTGTGATGACTCGACTCCACCAGGGGCACCACCATCAACGGTATGGGCGGATATCATGGCTGAGATGGTCGAGTCAAGTCAAGAGAACACTAGACTACTCCAAGCCTTGGTACAACAGGGCTTACTCCAAAACGCACAACAGGACGTTCCACCTCGGAACGCCTATTTGGGTTTCTTGGCGACACAACCGCCAATCTTCACCGAAGCCAATGAACCAGTGGAAGCTGATCAGTGGCTTCGAGTTATGGAGTCCAAGTTTGGGGTGTTTGAGTGCGACGAATATCAGAAGGCTTCATTTGCAGCTCAACAGCTCTACGGAGCCGCCGGAAATTGGTGGTTCACTTATCTTGCCACCGTTCCGGAAGGCCATCAAGTGGAGTGGACGGAATTTCGTGAAGCATTCCGTGCTCGTCACATTCCTATGGGTTTTATCAAGGCCCAACAGCAGGAATTTAGGAACTTGAAGCAGGGGGACATGAGTGTCCTCGATTATGTCAGGCGATTCAACCTTCTGGCACAATATGCTCCTGCTTATGCGACGAGCGAAGCTGCAATGTGTGACTACTTTTTCTATGGCTTGAGTGCCACACTAAAAGAGAAGTTAGCTTTGTTCAATCAAGGCAGTTACACCGAGTTGATCAGTGCTGCTCTGCTGCAAGAACAAGCGACACTTGAGTGTCAAGCAGAGAAGAGGGACCGGGAGGATGTGCAAGAAGACACACCAGTCGTTCCTCGCAAATACCGGGTGGTGTATCACACACCATCCGATGAAGGAGGGCAAGCACTAGGAAGATCAACTCCGTACAGATTTCCTGCTCAAGAATCTTGTCTTGAAGCAACACCTTTGCCGCAGCAACGAATGACACCTGCGACATCATTGCTGCAGCCGAGTACATCAACTCCTCAACCACAAGTCGACGAAGAACTGGGGAAACCTCCGTGTTCTTATTGCCACCGTTTTGGTCATTTTAGGCAGGAATGCCGGGAGAAGTTGGTGAACACCAGACAGCCATCATCATCAGGTGGTATGCCGCCACCTGCTCCAGTCAACATAACAGCATGGCGATCCGGGAGTGTGCAACATCTTGCTATTGAGGATGTCCCGGAGGGAGCACCGGTGTTAGCGGGCATGTTTACTCTCAAGGACGTGCCCGTGCTGGTACTTTTTGATTCCGGTGCAACCCACAATTTCATCAGCAAATCATGCGTGGATCAGCACCAATTATCCACCAATACTCCCACAACGAGTTTTCTCATACGATCACCGGGAGGGAATATCTCTGCCAATCAGATTGTGTCCCGAGCAGCTTTGTGTTTGGGCGGAAAAATATACCCAACATCGCTGATTATGTTGGATAGGCAGAAGATAGACATTATATTGGGGATGTCTTGGTTAAATCATCACGGTGCCGTTCTCAATATCGGTAACCGGACTGTCCAGATTGACTTGCCGATTCACGGACAGCACACGCTGTTTTTAGACAGCGAAGATCCAGATATGGTAGAGGCCTACCACATGGAAGCGCTGAAGCTTGAAGATATTCCGGTGGTACGTGATTATCCCGACGTATTTCCCGATGACTTACCGGGCATGCCGCCCGAACGGGACATCGAGTTCAAGATTGAACTGGCGCCGGGAACGACGCCTATCTCACGAAGGCCTTACAAGATGGCACCTAACGAGCTAGCAGAGTTGAAAGAGCAACTGAATGAACTCATGAGCAAGGGTTTCATACGACCAAGTTCTTCACCTTGGGGTTGCTCAGCGCTGTTCGTTAAGAAGAAGGACGAAACACTACGGCTATGTGTCGATTACCGTCCTTTAAATGCTGTCACGATCAAGAACAAGTATCCTTTGACCCGCATCGACATCCTGTTCGATCAACTGGTGGGTGCAAAGGTATTTTCGAAGATGGATCTTCGGTCGGGGTACCATCAAATCAAGATCCGACCGTAAGACGTACAGAAGACAGCATTCTCGACGAGATACGGACTCTACGAGTACCTCGTCATGTCATTTGGATTAACCAACGCTCCGGCACACTTCATGTATTTGATGAATTCTGTGTTCATGCCGGAGTTAGACAAGTTCATCGTGGTATTCATCGACAACATATTGGTTTACTCCAAATCTGAAGAAGAGCACGCTGAACATCTGCACATTGTGCTACAACGGTTGCGGGAGCACCAGTTATATGCCAAGTTCAGCAAGTGCGAGTTCTGGATCGATCAAGTGCCTTTCCTAGGCCATATTATTTCAGCAGAAGGTATCGCCGTGGACCCCAGCAAGATTGAACAAGTGCTGAAGTGGGAATCTCCCAAATCAGTCCACGAGGTCCGAAGTTTCCTAGGTTTAGCGGGGTATTATCGGAGGTTTATTCCGAGCTTATCAAAGATTGCTAAACCAATGACGGAGCTGCTGAAGAAGGGCACTACATACATGTGGAGTGCAGCATGTGAAGCCGCATTCAAAACCTTTGTGAAACATCTCACCACAGCTCCAGTTCTTGCTCAGCCAGACACGACGAAGCCATTCGATGTATACTGTGATGCATCTGGCATCGGTCTCGGCTGCGTTCTGATGCAAGAAGGGTGTGTAGTCGCCTATGGGTCTCGTCAACTGCGAAACCACGAGCAGCATTATCCAACTCACGATCTTGAGCTTGCTGCAGTGGTGTTGGCATTGAAGATGTGGAGGCATTACCTACTTGGTAATCTTGTTCACCTCTACACCGACCATAAAAGCTTGAAGTATATCTTCACGCAGAAGGAGCTGAATATGAGACAACGGATATGGTTGGAGCTCATCAAAGATTATGAAATTGAGATCCACTATCATCCAGGAAAAGCAAACGTGGTTGCCGACGCGCTTAGTCGGAAAGCCCACGTTCACAACTTAGCGGCTGCTGAGTTGGAAGATGATGAACCAAGCCTCCGTGTCATCCCGTATGGCGCGCTTTATAATCTCGCGCTCATTCCAACAATCCGTGAAGAGATTGTTGAGGCTCAAAAAAGAGACATAGGTATGTCTCACATACGGAGAAGACATGGCAACGGAGAGGTGAAATGCTTCCGGAAGGATGAGAATTGTACAATATGGTTTAACGACCGTATAGTGGTTCCGCGCAATATGAAACTCCGGAAGAAGATCTTGGATGAAGCCCACCTGTCAAAGATTTCCATTCATCCCGGAAGTAACAAGATGTACCAAGATTTGAAACAGAAATTTTGGTGGACGAG
Organism: Neostapfia colusana; assembly: GCA_030760725.1. Classification (NCBI taxonomy): domain Eukaryota; kingdom Viridiplantae; phylum Streptophyta; class Magnoliopsida; order Poales; family Poaceae; genus Neostapfia; species Neostapfia colusana. The sequence continues at coordinate 30,129,860 of JASWHV010000009.1, read as the reverse complement.
GGTGAAGAGGGAGATTGCTAAATACGTATCCGAATGCGATACGTGTAGACAGGTCAAGGCTGATCATATGCGGAAAGCCGGACCTCTACAACCTCTGAAGATACCGGCATGGAAATGGGAGGATGTGAGTATGGACTTCATCATCGGATTACCGCTCACATCCCAGAAGCATGACTCGATATGGGTGATCGTTGACCGGTTGACAAAATTGGTCATTTCATACCGGTGAACACTCATTATCGAGCAAGGCAATATGCGGAGTTATTCATATCCAGGATTATATGTTCACATGGTGTCCCGAAGACCATCATTTCAGATCGAGGTGCGCTGTTTGTTGCTCGATTTTGGGAGCAACTGCATGCCTCGTTGGGCACCAAGCTAATTAGAAGCTCCGCATATCACCCTCAAGCCGATGGACAAACTGAGAGGGTGAATCAAGTGCTTGAGGATATGTTGAGAGCGTGTGCCATCCACCATGGTAGGAATTGGGACGATCACCTACCGCTGGCGGAGTTTTCATATAACAACGGTTATCAAGCGAGTATTAAAATGGCACCGTATGAAGCTCTCTACGGCCGGAAGTGTCGCACACCACTGAATTGGTGTGAGTCCAGCGAAAGAGTTCTGTTTGGGATTGATCTTGTCAACGAATCCGAAGATCGAGTTCGGTTGATACAAGAGAACTTATGTGCTGCACAATCCCGACAGAAGAGCTACGCTGATCAATGGCGTAGGCCTTTGCATTTTGACGTTAGAGAGCATGTGTACCTTTGGGTATCTCCGATGAAGGGAATTCACCGGTTCGGTGTAAAGGGGAAACTCACTCCCCGTTTTATTGGTCCTTTTGCAATCACGGAGAAGTGCGGACCCGTAGCCTACCGGCTGGAGTTATCGGCAAGTCTATCGGGTGTTCATGATGTATTTCATGTTTCACAGCTGCAGAAGTGCCTCAAATTCACCGCTGCTGTTCGCACTGAGGACATCGACGAATTGAAACCGGACCTGACCTACACCGAGCGACCGGTTCAGATTTTGGATGACAAGACCCGGGTAACCCGAAACCGGACGATCAAATTTTACAAGGTGCTGTGGAGTAATCACACCGCGGAAGAGGCGACGTGGGAAAGTGAAGATTATCTCCGCACCAACTATCCGGAATTTTTAGCTTTGTACAGTTTGTAATTACCTCTCCCGTCTTGTTCCTCTTTTGTAATCTCGGGACGAGATTCTTTTAAGGGGGGAAGAATGTAAAAGTTCCAAAAATGTGTATGAATAAAAACCAAGTTTGAGTTCATATGTGTGGCAAAGACATGAAAAATGGGACTTGCTAAAACTTTTCTTCATGCAAGGTAAAAAATGGATGAACATCCAACATGAGGATCACCTTTTTATTTAAAAGTGTTGGACCAATAAGGAGTTAAATACCTCTTTGCATGAAAGTTTAAAATTCAGATTTGAAATTCAAAGTTCACACATAGGGTGACCAAAAACTTTGAACAAACATGCAGCCCTATAGTTGGGATTATAGGGAAAAGTTTGCTCACAAACTTTTCAATTGTAGGGTGGGCTCAAAAAGGAGTTAAAGAGGAGAATTTGCAAACTTCGACCAAATTCAGATTTAGTCTTGCAAATTCAAACTGAATTTGAGGAATTCAAATTCTAGCCCACCTTTTTAAACTTAGAATTCTGGGGATTAAAGAGATCAGCTTGAACAGATATTTGGGGGGTACATGTGGAGTGGGACCCACATGTCATAGAGCTAAAGGAGCAGACTTACTCACTAAGTTTTGCCCTTGGTGGGAAATTTTCCCGAGCATCTCGCGAGCGCCACAGAGGAGCTTGCCGTGCCAGCTCCTGCTGCCGGTCTGCATGCGCTGGCGCCCCAGAGTCGGTTCTCACCGCTTCAGCAACGTGATCTCTACCTCCTCGGACCAAGCCAACAGCATTTGCTTCCTCTCCTCGCGAGAACACCGAGCGACCAGAGCTCCTCTCCTCCGCCCTCTCGGTCGATCGGGAAACCGAAGGAATCATCCCGCCTCCTCCTCCCCCGAGCTGCTAAACACTCCCACGAGCTCAACCTCCACCTCCCAGACCCACGAGCAAGTGAGCTGCGGCCTGCAGTGCCCGAGAATGACCACCGCCGCGGCGACCTAATCCGAGAAAGTGATCGGGCGCTCATGGACAGCCCTCCACAGCGGGTTTCAAGGCCAAGCGATCACACCTACGGACTCGCACGTGTGCGGTGCTGCTGTCAGCCCAAGCTTAGGCCATACCGTAATTCATCGTCGGTGAATTTCAAGGTTTTGCTCCGGCGACCTCAGTCCGAGCTTCCGGTATGATTCTTTCAAATTCTTGCCCTCTGGTCCTCCTTAAGTCATCAAATTTGGCACATAGACGCTGAATTAGCCGGCAGTCATTTCTCCTTTAGGATCCAGCACATGAAAACGCCTCAGCACGACAGAATTCGAGCTCGACTAGAGGTGTTCATGGCGGACCCATTCGGTCGCACGGCGACAACCTATTTACAGCCACTCCCAAGCCATTTTGAGGTCGTGCCGATCTCCCTAGAGGTATGCTGGTGCTGTAGGGCTCGTCGGCACAGGTTTTAGCGGGCTGGATACCTCAGGCAATGCCTCCGAACCCCCACAGTAGCTGTCACACGTCGCCGGCCATGTTCCGGTCGTCGGCAGCCCTAGCCAGCCCCACAGCCGTGTTCCTCAGGGTCACAAACTCCCTGGCGGCGAGTTTCAGCTCAGGCGGTGGCCGGAAACGGCGAGCTGGCGAGCTCCGGCGTCGGGCCGGCGAGGGCCAGCGCGGGCGCGAGAGAGGAAGCGGGAGGAAGAAGAAGACGTGTGGGCCCCGCCTGTCAGCAGCTCAAAAATTTAAACCCAGGATCAGGTGTGGCCGGGATCCCGTGTGTTGGCGCGCAGAGGTGCTGTGGCCCGGTGTGGCTTCGCTTTTATTGGCTGGAATTCAAAACAGTGGGTCCAGCCGGATTTTCAATAGGAAAATAATTCCAGACTTAGCTCAATCTTTAGAAATTCATATCTCCCTGTAGGAATCTCCAATTTGAGTGATTCCAATTGGGTTAGATTCATCTATCTGAGTTCTATCCAAATATGAACTCAGCTTTGTATGAAAGTCAATATTATATTCTGGAAAATTCTTTGAAGGTTTTCTTAAAAAGAATTATTGAGGGAGTTTGGGTTATCCAAAAATCCCCAAATTTTGCCAGAATATTCTTTAGCATATTGTTGACCTACTAGCAAAGTTTCAGCTCATTTGAAGATCATTTAACTAGGATTTTGCTAAATGCAAACTACTGTATTCAAAAGAGTCCAGAAACATTTTCAGAAAATGTTTCCCACATCAAAAATCTGTTCTGAGCAATCCATAGCTCCAAAAATCATAGGAAAATGTAGGCAAGCTCTCTGGGACATACTTGGAATTGTAGTTCACTTAGTTGGGCATGAAAATGCACATTACTACAGAATTAATTCTGTTGAGTACAAATGCTTAAAGAATTGTTCTGGGAGAACTACCCAAGTAAAAGGGCTGAATTTTGGACCAGATGACTCTCCTGTGATCAAGAACTCACACGTAAATTATCAGCCCAAGATGAGTCCTGGAACTCCCTTTTCTTATTCTCCATACTTGTGTATATGTGGGAATACATAAGAGATATTGTGAGAATTGGGGAGGACACAATATGACTCACATTAGCGCCAATTTGGCAAGATAAATCCTTAGGTAGTGTAGAACCTGCTGTAAAAGTTTTGAAGCCATTGGAGTATTGTTCTTCAGTTGCACTCAAATCTTTTCAGCTTGTCCATTATGATCATTAGGGAAAATGATTAGTGTATAGCTAAGGCCTTAAGGTCAATTTAGTTTATTTCTGTTCTTTGCACAACAGAGGCAAACCAAGCCATGCATGGCTTTTACACACAACCTCTGTTCCTAAGAAATTAATTCCATAACTTCTTTCCATTACATTCCATGAAACATATGCATATGCATTTCAATAGGAACCACAACGAAGGGGACTCAAAGGAGTGATTCATCGAAGTGGATCAAGCTCCGGAGAGTCAAGGGTGGATCTGCAAGGACACTAACTGGTTATATACGACCACCCTGCAAAACAGGCAAGCTCGGGTTTGCATTTAACAGCTGTTAAGTTGTTGTTTTGTATTCACATTCGGTTAAGACATGAACTGTGCATTAGGTCTAGTGATTGATACTCCTCTTGCATAGCCAAATGACCCATGGAGTATTGGGTTGGTGTCTTTCACCGTGTAGAACTGCCATGCTTAAGTATGGTTCGTTAGAAGTCGAGTGGTGAGATGCTACTTGCAGATTTAGGAACAACAGGGGCATACGGGATTGGTTCGTAATTGAATTAGCAAGTTAAAGTTGAGACCGGAAGGTTGTAGGAGTAGCAGGACATAGGGGCCTGGGTGCTGTAGACCTGTCCGTGTCGGTCAAGGACCGATCCGTATGCGGCCCTGTTGAACAAGTTTGAGTTGTGTACCGGACTCATGCTGGCTATATGGGACCCAGTAAACCGATGTACCTCGGGAAGCTGTCGTTGGGACTTTTCGGGTCGCCTCAGGCGGACGGCCGGTGTGCAGTATGTGGGGAATATTCTCATGACATCTTACGTCGGAAGGTGCACCATGAGAGTAGCTACTGTATGGGGCGACTTGATCGATTCAGCGGGGGTGAAACGGGGGAAAGGCTTCCACGTACGACGTCAGTGATGGTTGTTGTAGGCAACGTCGAGTACGGGCGTATGTGTCGTGTAGTCCGGGTGTTATTGATTCGAATCACTGTCGCTCGCGGAATGGACCGAGCATACTTGTTCTCACAGTCGTGATGTAGTAAGAACTTGCATGAGAAAGGAACTAATCATCTTGATGTGAAGTATTATCCTACCTTGTATTGGATCTTGATGAATAGGCTAGTGCAAACTCGATTCTTTTATGCCATGAGCAATTTACATCGGGGGAAAGCGTTTCTTGTTTGATTGTGGACTCCCGATGTGGCGTGCCCAGGATTACTTAAAATACTGCAATAATACCTGAAAGTAAGGATTCACTTTTAGGCGAGTTTAATTATGCTTATGCCATCCTATGTTAGGTTCATAACCTCACTTAGAGTTTCATGATTAGGGTGACGGTTAAGTCTTGCTGAGCGTTATGCTCACGGATGCTATCCGAGTTGTTCTGCAGGTAATTGACTCGATGCTTATGAGAAGGGATGCCGATGATACTCGGGAACCTCCGAGAGCTTACTCAAAGAGCATCCTCGCCGCTGCAGATTGTCTTCGTGTTGCTAGTAAGAAACGTCCGCGGGCTGGACCGTTTCTTTGTTGCTAGTTTAGATATGAGTCGTGAGAGTGATAGTCTTCCGCTGTAGTTTACTCTGATATACTTATTTGTAAAACAATCTTGTACGCTTCCGCAAACTATTTATGTAATGTGATGTGTGTTCATCGACCCGTGTGCTGTTGGGTGCCGCATAACACGGCACCACCCGACGAGGTCCCGTGGGGCCGTCTCAGATTTCAACCAGTCGTCGGCCTCCATTAGGGTCATTAGCTTGAGCAAAGGTGGGTGGTCGAGTCCTCATGAACCCTCCCAGTCTATTATGAGCCGGCGGTGGTGGCGTTGGTGGTGGCGGTGGTGCCGGAATGGGGTTGTTGTTGTTGGCCTGCAACTGACCAAAAGTTTGGATCATGGTTTGCATAAGTTTGTTCTGCATGGCCATCAACCATTCCAGATTGTTTTCACCAGCTCCGGGGTTAACAGGAACTTCATTGTGGCCATCCTCTTGGTTGCCACGGACGTTCCTTCCTTGGCGGTCGGCGTTTCCTCTCACCATCTGTGAGAGAGAACGAAATAGAATAGAGGTTAGAAGATTAGATGGATCCCCCTAACTATATGCATCAAGGTGGATTGGACTATATGTATTAGCACATATGAGGATGTGAACAAGTGCCGAGACATCTCACACCTCCTTTCTACTTATGTGTGGGTACGGACAACGCTTGAGACGTCCCACAACTCACACTCATCACACAATCACAACAATCATTACAAGGGCTCACACAACTCCTATTCAAGGCTTTATTCAATGGGGGTCCTATATGGCTTAGGGTGATGCCAATCTGTGATTCAACTACGGCTTCTCCTAGGTTTGTATCCTATGTCAAGGTAGTTCCAATGCCAATCTATGCATCCTATGGTCAGTGTGGCTCAACTAACAAATCTGTGACTAGGCATGGCGGTTTTAATATCAATCTGTGACCTATCTAGGTTGTGTGATCTTCGATTAACCCGTGGCAGGTTGATACCAATCTGTGCCTGATACCAACTTGTGACTTCTATCTAAGCGTGTAACCTGCCGTCAACCCGTGGTTCTGATACCAATCCGTGATGCCCCCAATTCTATGGAAAAACCACGGAACCAAGAGCTGATGCATATGTGTGCCCAGGATGTTCATCACACATATACACATCATCCACAAACTGAATTTCAGAATATATATAACCATGAATAACAGAGTTTATTACAATGTCTCATGAGTCTTGGACTCATGCTTACAGTGGAAGTCTTAATCTAATAGTGGAAGTCTTCTAACTAATGCGGAAGCAATCTAAGCAGCAGCGGCAGCTCCATCTCTACTCCATCCCCACAGGCAAGGTTGAGGACAGATTACACTACTAATGCTCCACCTGGTCTTCATAGTAATCTTCTCCTGTTGCTAATGATGAAATAATAATGCAAGTTTGAGTACAATGATGTACTCAGCAAGTGCGGGAAGATATGATATGTAGCTCACAACAAGGTAGGTATAAAAAATGCTCATTGCAGAAAGCAAAGTTATTAATCAAAACCATGATAAAACAACAACTTAACTTTAAGTGAACGTAATCCCAACATGTATTAAAATACCAATCATACCTCCATTATGTTCATCACTTTCCATAAACCAGACATTAATCAACCTCATTCTTGCTCATGAATACCTTCTCGTATTCGCTACCATCTCATGAATACCATCTCGTATTCGCTACCATTTCATCTCATAAACAATTCCGTCTCACACCGAGACCAATCTCGTTGCCATGACTCAACAGTCATGCAACCAATCTTATCACCCGGACTCAACAGTCCCGAAAACCAAAGCAAAATCAAACCATAACCAAAACCATACCAAAATAACCATCCAACTAATCATGGAAGTTGGCCAGGCGCTCGTGACCGTAAGCTCGGCTATCGTGATAGTTTTAGACTCTGCAGAGTTTGTACCACTTTACCCACAAGTTTGTGATTTCGTCACCCGTAGGCGACTGCAGAACCTCCATTATACCAATACACAACCGTCGGTGTATGGCCAAGAGATCACAAAATAGCCTTTACAAAGGGGCTACTAGATGTATGGACTCACTAAGGTTTCACCGGCAGGCTAGAATCTCCAATTCTCCCACTCTCGGGCCCCCTCTTGTGCCATGCAGTTCCTAGGGCAGTCCTCACACAACTCCCATTCCTCGTGCCTTCCACGGTCCATAACAATCTAGTAACTTACCTAATTAGTCAGCTAAGCCGCACCCATACTTGGCCTTGTGGTGGCACTGTTATCCTGGCATGTGCTCGCATGAACCGGTCCTTAGATCTACGACAAGTAAACCACCATCTCATGCTACCTCATTCAAAAACCCGACTTGCCTAGATCTCCCTCCGATCCATGTCCATTATCAACATCAGTTTCTCATTACTCTCACGAGTGCAGTTAGCCAGACACATCTATCTCACCTCCCAATCCCATGGACTCAGCTAAGCATAAAAGTAAAAACCATAACCGACTCAATAACTTCCCTCGTGACAAGGGTGGTTTGAAAAAACTAGTAAACTCCTATGAAAGGGTTTCGCATCATGTTTGACTCAGCACACACACCTTTTTGCAAACAAAACAGTTTTCCAAAACATAGGATCAATTAGGTCAAGGGGCACTTGCCTTGTTCTGGCTGTTCCGGTTGCTCAAAATCTTGTTGTTGTAGCCCGTCGTAGGTAGCTCCCTGAGCTTGTCCTTCTATACACGATCACGCACATACAAGATTCACAACAATCAATATCATGCATGAACTTTAACTAGATGCGATGATGCATATGCATGCTATCCTATGATCAGTTTCTATTAGATCAGTTTGTACATGTTCTTGCATGGTTTGCATGGGTTTTACGATGAACAGAGGTGTTCGGAACAAATGTGGATGTGGTGATGATCTTGACTCTAGATCAAACCGATCAACACGTGATCTGTTCACAAAAAAGCTTCTGTTCGAAAGGAATCAAAGAACAGATGCAAAGAAAATGCGATGATGTCGTAAGGTGGTATTGGAGACCTACCTTACGTTTTTCTTAGTCTCGGGGTCCTTCTCCTATCAAGACAGATTGTTGGGGCTCTCTTCCGGCGATCTCCCTCGACTGAACTCCGGCGAAGGGTTTACTCGGCGAGCTGAGGCTAGGGCTCTAAGTTGTCGGCTCAGGAGGTGGAAAAGAAGTTTGTGGTTCTTGGCCAAAGGTTCTGGGTTCTATTTATAATCGAGAGGAGAAGAGTCCTAATCTGATTGTATTTCGAATAAGAGTCCTATTCAAATTGTCGTTGAATCTTAACAACTTATCTTTAGTTGATTTGGTGCGGTAACATTGTGGAATTCGTGTCGGTTTCCTCCCGTACCGGCATTCCCACGCGTACAGAAGCAAAAACCGCTCCAGAACTCGTTACATCCGTGGTGATGAGCTCCGGAAGCTCCACGTGTCCTGCGGAAACCCGGCCTCCCTTTTTTCGCAGAGACGAGCTCCGGTTGTACCGCGTGTCAGGCGGGCGAGACCTCCCTCTTCTTCAGAGGTGAGCTCCGTGTGCTCCACGTGTCTGGTGCGTCGGGACCTCCCCTCTCAACAGAGGTGAGCTCCGCGAACGCCATGTGTCAGTTTCCGGACCTCCCTTCTCTTCGGAGGTGAGCTCCGATATTGTCACGTGTCCTAGCAGCTCCAGACTTCCTTTCTCCTCAGAGACAGGCTCCGAGGTTGACACGTGTCCAATAGTGACGGACCTCCCGGAGGTGAGCTCCGAGAGCGACACGTGTCCCTCACGGCTGGTCCTCTCTTTTCCGCGGTGACTAGCTCCGCAATCGACACGTGTCCCGCGCGGTTGGTCCTCTCTCCTCTGCAGAGGCTAGCTACGGGGCAACACGTGTCCCACGGGGTCGGACCTCTCCCCCTTTTTGCGGGGATGAGCCCCGAGTCTGCCACGTAGCCAATTTAGCGGTGGGAGTTGTTTTCGGCGCTTTCTATAAACTGGAATTTGCTCCTTTTGGCTAACTTTTTGACTCTTTCTTGGTTTCAATCTTATAAAAATGTTTATGAACATGAATATATGCAGAAATAAAAAAATGAGGGTGTCACACCAATGGAGGTGGGGGAGATCGTTATGGAAAGGTGTTTGAGCACTCTACAACCTTGCTGTAGACTTCCAGAGCTGAATCACACCTTAAGATGGCCTAAATTCCAGAGGGATGTAAACTGTCCAGACCAGGACAGATTCAAAACACTCTCTGGACTGTTCTGTTTTTCAAGCATAACTTCCTGTAGGAAAATCTAAAATTATCATATGACACATCTTTGGAAAGGTTAGGAAAGGTGTTGCATCTTTGTAATTCAAAGTTTCTGTATTTTCAGCACAGAATTCAGTGGAAACCAGAATCGAAAACAGCAACTTCCAAGGGAGGTGCTGTTAAAATTCTTGCAGAAATTCTGTTGAATTTGAATTACCATAACTTTTAAACTAGAGGGGATCTGAGAGCGAATAAATACTCGTTGGAAAGATGCTGAAGTTAACTTTAACTTTGGTATTCAGCTTGAGTCATTAAAATGCCCGGAACCAGATCAAAATCTGGGATATGTAGAAACTGGTCATTCTGACAGAGGAATGACAGTTGAACTCATTTGAGAGATTGTTGTACCCTAGGGGGGTTTGAGTAATTCCATTGGGTTAGAACATACTCATGAGTGGGTATCTTCAACTATTGAAAGATTTGAGTATATGTCTTACTCAAGTTCTTTTGCTAGAGACCATGTTTGTGTCGTATGGAGGATAAAAGACTAGTATACGTGATGACAAAGCAATTTCAACATCTCATAGTGACCAAACCCTAGTTGAGATGAACTTCCAAAGGGGGAGTCCATCAAGATGGATTTAACTAGCTTGTATTTGGTCTGGTAATGGTGTAGCTTGTGCAAAGTTATTACATTATCTGTATACGAGATGCATCACATGTTTATATGTCATTATGTTTTACGTCTATTTTATTGGACTGCATGGAGTTTGTTGCGGGACTGATATTTATTGTCGTATGGTTGCAGATGATTCGCACTCGGACCACGCATGAGATTGGTGGCTCTAGCCAGCAGGGAGGTGATGACTCCCAGCCACCTGCCTACGACAGCACCCCGCAGCAACAACCACCACCGCCACCTCTGCTCACGTTAGCGGATGTGATTGCGGCACTGGTGGGTGGTCGTGATTAGCAGACCGACCTGCTCCGCACGATCGTGCAGAATACGTCCCATGCAGGGGGGGCGTCAAGAGAGGGGGCCTCGTGAGCCCCGTGAGGTGACGTACTCGGACTTCACTAGTACGCACCCTCCGGTGTTCACAGAAGCCGCAGAACCACTGGAAGCCGACAACTGGCTGCGGACAATCGAGTCCAAGTTCGGGCTGCTCCAATGTACGGTGCGGCAAAAGACTCTGTTCGCAGCGCAGCAGCTTCACGGTGCCGCTCGTGCGTGGTGGGAGAATTATGTTGCCTCACGTCCGGCTGGCCATGCCATGGAGAGGGGAGAATTTCGGGAGGCGTTCCGCGCCTATCATATCCCTCCCGGGATAATGAAGAGGAAGTTCCTAGAATTCTTGGAGCTGAAGCAGGGCGGGAGGAGTGCCCATGACAACTCCTGTGCCTTCAACCATCTGGCGCAATATGTGTCGGACTACGTCTCCACCAAGGAGAAGAAACGGGAGCACTTCTATCAGGGGTTACACCCCGAGATGAAGACGCATCTCGTTCAATGGAATCGCGGCACCTTCAACGACCTTGTCAATGTCGCGATCATGCAAGAAGAAGCTCAGCGAGAACTGACGGCTGAGCAGTGGAAGCACAGCACTCCACCCAGCAGTGGGGGTGGCGCTCCCCAGAAGTACCGCATGGTGTATCGGACACCATCTGGACAGCAGTGGCATCCACCAGCGCGATCTCAACAGTTCGGGGGTCGTTCTTTTCAGTCACCCCCGTTCCGACCGCCGATGCCACCACCGCGACCGCAACAACAGAAGCAGCCGGCACCCCAGGCGTTTCCACCGCCACAACGCGCCCCGGGTTTCCGTCCGCCGATCAGCGGAGGACCGCCCTGCTACACTTGTTTCACATGTGGCCATGTGGGCCATTTTGCGAAGGACTGTCCCCAGGGGCAGCAGAGCAGCGGGCAAGTCCAGTTCCAGGGCGGTGCTCGAGGTCGACCTCCAGTCAAGAAGGTTGGTCAGCGGACTGGGGACATTCGCAACCTCGACAATGAGGACGCCCCAGAGGGAGACAACGTGCTGGCGGGTACGTTCACTCTCAACGATCAAGCCATCATCATATTATTTGATTCTGGTGCAACCCACAACTTCATAAGTGCATCATATGTGGTTAAGCATCAACTGGAAGCCTTTCCAACCGAGTGTTCTTATATGATCTGCTCACCGGGAGGAAAGATTTCAGCAACTATGATGATTCCGAAAGCACCACTGTGCTTAGGTGGGGAAATATATCCTACCACTATGATTATTCTTGAGGGACAGAAGATTGATGCAATCTTAGGGATGTCATGGCTAAGCTACCATGGTGCTGTCCTGGAAACTTTATCACGGACGGTTCACCTCAACTCCCCACTATACCGTCCGCAGTCCCTCATATTAGATAATCCAGTCCGGGAAGTTTCAGCAATCAATAATACTGAAGCTCTCAAGTTAGAGGACATCCCCGTAGTCCGGGAATACCCCAACGTGTTTCTGGATGATCTTCTGGGCATGCCACCTGAGCGGGATGTCGAGTTCAAGATCGAGCTTGCACCCGGGACTACTCCTATCTCCTGGAGACCATACAAAATGGCTCCGAACGAGCTGGCTGAACGGAAAGAACAGCTCAATGATCTGTTGAGCAAAGGTTTCATTAGGCCGAGTTCCTCGCCTTGGGGATGCTCGGCGCTATTCATGAAGAAGAAGGATGAAACCTTGAGGCTGTGTGTGGACTACCGGCCGCTCAATGCCGTCACCATCAATAATAAGTACCCATTGCCCCGCATTGACATTTTATTTCATCAACTTGTGGGTGCACGTGTGTTCTACAAGATGGACCTTCGCTCTGGATATCATCAAATAAAAATCCGGGCGGAGGATATCCCGAAGACGGCCTTCTCGACGAGATATGGCTTATATGAATATCTCGTCATGTCTTTTGGTCTCACTAATGCTCCGGTACATTTCATGTACCTCATGAACTCGGTGTTCATGCCAGAGCTGGACAAGTTCGTGGTGGTGTTCAATGATGATATCTTGGTTTATTCCAAGACAGAAGCAGAACCCGCCGAACACTTGAGGATTGTTCTTCAACGCCTAAGGGACCATAAGCTATATGCCAAGTTCAGCAAATGTGAGTTTTGGATCAGCCAAGTGCTATTTTTAGGACATATTATCTCAGCGGAAGGCATTGCGGTTGACCCAAGCAAAATTGAACAAGTGCTGAAATGGAAAGCTCCCACATCAGTCCATGAAGTCAGAAGCTTCCTCGGCTTAGCGGGATACTATCGGAGATTCATTCCAAACTTCTCCAAGCTTGCTAAGCCGATGACAAGGTTGCTGAAAAAGGGAATAAAATATGTTTGGAACACGGCGTGTGAAGGAGCGTTCCAAGCATTAGTGAAGCATCTCACAACAGCCCCGGTCAGCTAAACCAGATACAACCAAGCCCTTCGACGTGTTTTGTGATGCGTCCGGTATCGGGCTCGGCTGTGTGTTGATGCAAGAAGGACGTGTGGTCGCATATGGCTCACGCCAACTTCGGAACCATGAGCAGCACTCTCCGACTCATGATCTTGAGCTTGCTGCTGTGGTGTTGGCACTGAAAATGTGGAGGCACTATCTCTTGGGGAATTTGGTGCATCTCTACGCCGACCACAGGAGATTGAAGTACATTTTCACCCAGAAGGAGCTGAATATGAGGCAAAGGAGGTGGTTAGAACTAATCAAAGACTATGAGATTGAGATTCATTACCACCCCAGTAAGGCTAATATGATTGCCGACACGCTGAGTCGGAAGTCACATGTCCATAACCTCACCATTACACCGGTGGAGGAGGAAGAGCCGAGCTTGTACTTGGTTCCTTATGGATCGCTCTACAACCTTGCCCTCATCCCTACCATTAGGGAGGACATCATTGCAGCTCAGAAGATTGATAAGGGTATGGCACATCTCCGGATACAGATAGACAACGGGGAAATCAAATGTTTCCCTAAGGATGATGAGGGGACGTTGTGGTTTAATGACCGCATAGTTGTACCACGGAACCTGGAGCTGAGGAAGAAAATTCTTGATGAAGCTCACTTGTCTAAATACTCCATTCATCCGGGCAGCAAAAAAATGTACCAAGATTTGAAAAAGAAATTTTGGTGGACACGGATGAAGCGGGAAGTGGCTAAGTACGTATCCGAGTGTGATACGTGTAGATGAGTGAAAGCTGATCATATGAGGAAATCAGGGCTGCTGCAACCCCTGAAAATTCCAGCATGGAAATGGGAGGATATGAGCATGGATTTCATTGTGGTATTACCCCTGACGTCCAACACACATGATTCCATTTGGGTAATCGTTGATCGGTTAACCAAGACGGCTCACTTCATCCCGGTGCATACACGTTACAATGCCTGCAAATATGTGGAGCTGTACATAGCGAGGATTCTATGCTTATATGAGGAACCCAAGACCATCGTCTCAGATCGAGGTGCATTATTTGTATCTCGCTTTTGGGAGCAGTCGCACGCTGCTTTGGGTACTAAGCTGATTAGAAGCTCCGCCTATCACCCTCAGACACACGGGCAAACAGAGAGGGTGAACCAAGTACTGGAGGACATGTTGAGGGCATGTGCCATCCACCACGGTAGGAACTGGGATGATCACTTACCATTGTCGGAATTCTCGTACAATAACGGCTATCAGGCGAGTATCAAGATGGCACCATATGAAGCTCTCTACGGTCGCAAGTGCCGCACCCCATTAAACTGGTGCGAGTCCGGTGAAAGGGTCACATTTGGGGTTGATGTGGTGAACGACGCTGAAGAGCGCATTCGGATGATTCAAGCCAACTTGAAGGCCGCTCAATCTCGGCAGAAAAGCTACGCTGATAAGAGGCATAGGCCGTTGCACTTTGACGTCGGGGAACACGTGTATCTCCGTGTATCTCCAATGAAAGGCGTGCACCAGTTCGGCATGAAGGGGAAACTCGCTCCCTGATTCATTGGACCCTATGCTATCACCAAGAAGTGTGGACCAGCGGCGTATAGACTGAAGCTACCGGCATCTCTTGCTGGTGTTCACGACGGTTTCCATGTTTCACAACTGCGAAAATGTCTGAAGCATACGGCTGATGTTCCCACTGAAGACATCGGCAAGCTGCAACCGGATTTGACATATGATGAATATCCGGTGGCAATTATTGATGAGAAAGCCCGGACCACGCGTAACCGAACGTTATGGTTCTACAAGATACTCTGGAATAACCACACCACCGAAGAAGCGACGTGGGAGAGCGAGGAATTCCTTCGCTCAATATACCCGGAGTTCATGGCGTCTCAGCACGGGTGAGTCCCTATTACATCGCTGTCTCTTCTTTTGTAATCTCGGAACGAGATTCTTTTAAGGGGGGGTGGATGTAAAATCCCAGGAAAAGAGACTTGCAAAAATTTTCCATCACCTCACAACACCACAGCCTTTGTTGTGGATATCTTGGGAATACTTGTGAAGAGCAAGTAACCACCATCAAAAGGGTGATTAGAGGGGAAAGCTCTAACTTTCACAAAGTAGGATTTCTACACATGAACATGAGAGGTTGAGCTCACCCCTAGAACTCAAATAGTGTTGGGAAGGTTCACACCAAATTTCATGCAAATCCAACAATTTTGAGGCACTTTTGAAGGCACTTGAAAAAGAGGCCAATTTGAATGCAAATTCAAATTTCAGCAAATTTCATCACTTAGATTCAAAAGTTGGCTTCATATTCAAACTCAGCACATTTTTCTTAGTTAGTCCACCAATTTTCATCCCCATTGGAGTTCATCTTGTCGGGAGCTAAATTTGCAATAATTCAAAAACTGAATTTGAATTTCAGTTCAAATGTGAAGCAAATTTAGCCAAACAAACTTCAAATTTGGGAAGAACAAATTCAAACCAAGACTTGGGGGCTAAGTCTATCCTTCAATGGAGAGTAGCTGGGATATTTACAGAAGAATTTGGAAGGAGATTAGAGGGGAGAGGGACCCACAGGTCAGTGGGAGGGCTGTTGCACAACCGAGCAGTGCTCTGTTTCATGCTGAGGCGATCGCACGCAGCTCGCCAGCGAGATGGTTCCCGTACGCCACCTCCCAAGCAGCCAGGCCACAGCATGCATCGACGAAGCGGTCGCCCAGGGATACCTCCCCTCCATAACCGACTCACCATGCTGCCTTGACCATTTCCGAGCCCCTCGACGCGGAAACACCCCCGCGCGCACAAGAACTCTTGGTTCTTCGGCATCCGCTCGTCTCTGCAGTTGGCACGCGGGTCTGAGCTCACCCAGAGCTTCGCCGAGGCTTCCTCGACGTGATCAATGTGATAACTCAGCGCCCCACCCACGGTAAACCGACCCGAGCTCTCTGTTTCCATTCCACACCGGGTAAAGCCGCCGCAACCAAAAACTCATAGCCCGGCCGCTAGGTTTGATCCCACGTCGAGTTGAGCAGGGCAGAAGGTTCGCCTGGGAGTGTACTTTCTGTCCGACAACCCCGGCCGCATGCCATGGAGTGTGCTGGCCAGAATTCCAGTTCTTGCCGAGAGCATGCGATATTGCCGTGTTCGGTTAAATCGGAAAATTCGAGCTAACCGGCCAAGCAATTGCTGCCCAGCTTCGACAACTAGCTAGAAACGTCCGTGCGAAACCCTACGGTCAAGAACCACGGGACACCAGCGAGAAACCTCCGAGTTCCACGGGTTTTCCGTTCATCGCCGGGTTTAGACCTAGGTCGCACAGTGAAGTCCAGTTTGCCACAACTTTGAGAAAGATCAAAGGCTGGGTCGTTACTCCGTAGGTTGTGGCAGTTCTGTAGGAGCCAACAGAGGGGACTGTGAGGCATGACAGCGCCATACCGACGTCGCCGGACTCATCCCGTAGACTGTCGCCGTCGCGCAACCGATTCCGGTGATCACCGGCGGGCGACAAGGGCAGCAACGGGTTCCCCGAGGAATATCAGGTGGGGGCGGCAAGTTTGGTCGAGCTCCGGTCACGGGAACAGCCTCCCGGCGAGTACTCCGGCGAGGTGGGCGGCGGGGAGCCGCGGGAGCGCGAGGTTGAAGAAGCCTCGCGGGCCCCACGTGTCGGTCTCTGCTGAAAACGCCCCGGATCTGCTGTGCCAACGGGATCCCGTGCGACTGCGCGGAAGACTCTGCGGACCTCCCGCCCAAACACATATAACTCTAACACTTGTAAGCTCTCAAGCTCGAGCCAGGCTCGGACTCCAGTAAAGAAGAACCAACTCACCGTGGATGTAGGGTATTATGCTCAGGCACCCCGAACCACGTAAATCCCTGTGTTCATCATACCATCGTGACCCGACACTCAAATCCACTAATCCCATCCTCAAAAAGAACCTCCGCGGGGTGCTCCTGAGCAGACCGAAGGAAGTGTCATTGCAACACTTCGACACCTAGCATTGGAATACTTTAGCATTTGGATCATAAAGTTTTCTTAGTAGGTCACTAGACTTGCTTTACGACTATTTCTAGACCATATCATTCACACATTTGATCTTGAACTAAGTAGATTTTTTCCGATGCGACTGACTTCGGACAAGTCTGACTTCATCAGACTTATCCGAAAATTTTGGACTTGTCCGAAGGAATTTTGGACTTATCCGAAGCTGACTGTAACACCCTCAAATTCATTACCATGCATTGCATACATTTTTCATGTAGAGAAGCATTTGAAAAGAACCCTGGAAATGGAGAAAGAACCATAGAAATGAAGAAAGAACCGTAGAAGTGGAGAAGGAAATATAGAAATGGAGAAAGGAACAGAGAAATGGAAAGGGGAATATAGAAATGGAGAAAGCAACATAAAAATGGGAAGAAATGGAAATAAGATAGCTGAATTGAGTCATTCCCAAATTTCCCCTAAATTCCCCAAATTCCCCAATTGGAAATTTCCCCCACATTTGGGTGGAATTTTTCCCCAATGTAGCCGCAGCCCTAGAGGGGGAAAACCCCTAGGACTCGTTGGTTGAGTTCCAATTGGACTAGGACTCTTTGGTTGAGTTCCAACTAGACTAGGACTCTTCTTTTCTCTCCCATATAAATACAACCCCCCCAGCTCCCCCTCTACAACTTGGCCGCAGCCCCCCTCTCTCTCGCCGAGTTGCCCTGCCCTCCAACTCGCTGAGTTAGCCACCCCCCTGCCGGAGTTTGGTCGCCGGTGAGCCCGCCGACGAGCCCCATTGTCAAGCCCCGCCATCGAGCCCCGCTGTCGAGCCCCGTCGTCGAGTCTCACCGTCGAGACCCACCGAGGAGCCCCGTCACGCCTGGCCGTCGCCGGAGAAGAAACGATCTGCCCTACCATAGTTTTCCATAGAAAAATTCCCCGCTGCTGCCGTTGCTAGGAGAAAGGCCCTGCCACAAGGAGGAAGTGAGGTAGGTCTTCATTACCCATCTTACGACGTCGCCGCTGTCTCTACGCATCAGTTTTCTTTGCCCCCTTCGAGCAGAAGCTTTTGCGTGTGGACAGATCGTGTTTTGATCGATTTTTGAAGGTGGAATTGATCCAGGTCTTGTGTCAAGATCATCACCACGTCCACACTTGATCCCTATACCCTTGTTCATCATAAAACCCCATGAAATCCCATTAAAGCATGCAAGTACACGTACAAACTGGTTTTATAAACTGCACTATAGAATTTGCATTCATCTACCCCATTGCATCTTGAGTAAAGTTTGTGCATGATGATTGATTGCTGTAAATTTTGTATGTGCATGGTCGTGAGTAGAAGGACAAGATCAAGAGGCTGTCTACGAGGAACTACATCACCAAGACTTTGAGACGCTTGAGCAACAAGAGCCATGGGAGCAAGACAAGTGCCCCTTGACCATATTGATCCCATGTTTTGAAACTGTTTTGTTTGCGAAAAGTCGTATGCTTGAGTCAACTTGATGGGACACCCTTTTTATAGGAGTTTACTAGTTTTGTTAACCATCCTTGTCGCCGAGGAAGTTGATGAGTCGGGTATGGTCGTTTTTCCTTTTTGCTTCGCTTAATTTACGGGATGCGGGAAGCTGATATAAAACATGTCTAGCTACTGCACTCATTTGAATAATGATGATGAGAACTTGATGATGTTAATGAGCATGGATTCGGGGAGATCTAGGCAAGCTTGGTTCGTGGATGTTGCTGAATGAGGTGGTAGTTTACTTGCCGTAGATCTAAGGACCGGTTCATGCGAGCACATGCCAGGAAAACAGTGCTACCACAAGGCCAAATATGGGTGCGGCTTAGCTGACTAATTAGGTGTGTTGCTAGATTGTTATGGGCCGTTGGATGGCACGGGGAATGGGAGTCGAGAGGGACTGCCCTGGGAACTGCATGGCACAAGAGGGGGCCCATGGGTGGGAGAATAGAGATTCGAGCCTGCCGGTGAAACCTCAGTGGGTCCGTACATCCTAGTAGCCCCTTTGTAAAGGCTATTTTGTGATCTCTTGGCCATACACTGACGGTTGTGTACTGGTATAATGGAGGTTCTTTCTAGTCACCGACGGGTGATGAAATCACAAACTTGTGGGTAAAGTGGTGCCACCTCTGCAGAGTGTAAAACTATCATGATAGCCGTGCTTCCGATTACAAGCACCTGACCAGCTTCCATGATTAGAGGCAAAACATGGTATGGTTATTCAGGTATGGTCATTGGGATTGGTTTTGGGACTGTTTTGGGTCATGACAATGAGTTTGGTTCGGTTCTATGAAAATGAGATGGTTATGAATATTTATGAGTAAGAGATGAAATTGAGAAAGAGTATTGGCTGGTTGAGGCTTGATAAATGATGAATTATGATGCGAGAATGTTGATGAATTACTTGGTTATGTTGGGATTTAACTCACCTAGAGATAGTTGCTGTTTTTACCATGTTTGTGAAATAAATTTTGCTTGCTGCAATGAACCTCATTATTTCTTACCTTGTTGTTAGCTACATGTCATACTTTTCCCGCACTTGCTGAGTACGACATGTACTCACCCTTGCATTCCCATATATACATCAGCTACAGGACAAGAATATTTCGAGGAACATGTGGAGTACTAGGCATGCGCACTACCGTCACCTGTGGAGTTGAAGATTGGAGCCTGCTGTCTTTAGTTATTTCCGCTGTCATTTAGAGTCTTCCGCTGCATGAATAAGTTAGATATTCATGAGTGAGACAATGAGTCAATGTAATAAAGTACTCAAACACTATTTGTACGTGGTTATATTCTGAATTTCAGTTTGTGGAATACATGTGTATGTGTGATGAACATCCTGTGTACACGTATGCATTTACTTGGTTCATTTTCAGAATCGGATGTCACAAATTGGTATCAGAGCCACGTTGACCGTAGGACGCAAGCATAGGTAGAATGGACACTCTAAAATACATAGGCACACCCCTATAAATTATTATTTTCGAAAATTGCTTGCTGCTGCACTTTACTTGCCAATTCAGCAACCGCAAAGTGCTTTTTTCAGCACCTCTTTTCTCTTCTATTGGGCAGCAACACTTTTGCTTTCTTGCTTCATAACTTCTGAAGTTTTGGAGTTATTTTCTTCTTCTCCAAAGATTCTCATGTCCTATTTATTGATGCCGGTGATCAGGAGCACAACACGCACAAGGACTCGTCCACCACCACTTGGGAGTGCACTTAACCCCATTGAGGTGTCCGATGGACCATTTTGGGAGGAGGTGAAGATGGAACCTCATGATGAAGAGGAAGTCAATAGCTCTAGGCACGAGCAAGAAGATCCGGAAGAAGTGGAACCATTCGAAGACAACATGGAGGATGATCCACAAGAACGGCATTGGTACGCACCTCAGGAGGAGTTTCACGCAGGCTTACACCCCGTGGAGCCTCATGAAGCTATGTCGGGAGGAGATGAATCTGAAGAGGAGCCACCCCTTGCTTAGACCAATAGTGAAGGTGATGAACGGGCCAACCATTCAGTTCAAGAATTTCAGTCCGACGGAATGGAAGGAGGACACATATCCGGGGAGCTCAAAGAATTTCTGGATTGTTGTAGCCTATACCCGGAGTATCTCCTCAAGAAAGTCACTCGTCTCGGACATGAAGAGTGGAAGGCTGAAGTAACCATCCTATCTAACGGTAGGGTTGTCACTCGGCACTTCGCACCCACATGGAGAGCTACAAGGGCAGAAGCTATCGATGATGCTGCATGGGATGCACTCACTAGACTGTGCTACGCCTTCCGTGAGCAGTTTGAGAACTCTACTTTGAGCTGCACCCGTATCGGAAGAATGGTACAAGGGAGATCATTGGACCCCATGGAGGAGCTCTTTCCAACCCACAAGCTGCTTACAAGTCTCAGAGATTGCTCTTGGAGTTACGAAACCGCTATGCAAGCGCACAAGAAGAGATCAGTTACCTCCGCAAGAAGCTGTATTTGCTGGAAAAACAAGAGGAGACTCGTGCCAACGCGGGAACAAATGAAGCACCAGCGTCATCTATCCATACATGGACTGCCGACTCACCATGGCGTACAACGATGTATGGACCACCCCTGTCACACGGTGTAACACCCCAAAATGTGTCAAAAAATGCGAATTCAAAATTTTTGGACGTAATGCATGTGGAGAAAAATTCAAAATCAAACTGGAATTCAATTTTGAATCAAAAACAGAAAAGAGAAAGGAAAAAGAAAAAGGAAAACGGCCAATGGGCCAACACCCACCTCAGCCGGCCCAGCAGCCCGAAGCTTCTTTCCCCCTCCCCCTCTCTCTCCCGCGTGGGACCCACCTGTCGGCGCCGTCTTCCTCCTCCAACCGTCGCCGCTTTTTCCCGCTTCCGAGCTCCCGCGCCCGATCGCGCCGCCTCGTCCGATTTTCACGCGCACGAACCATGATCTCCGGCCCAAGCATTGCTGCACCATCTAAACCGACCCCGCCTCCGCTCCTTGTGCCTTTAAATGCAAGAAAACCCTGTCGGTTTCCCCTCACCCGCTACATTTTCCACTCCGGTGAGAACCGAGGCATCCTCGGCCATTTTCTTTCGATCCCCGTCTGGTCTTTCCGATCTAACACGCATGGCATGCCCCACCACCGCCGGGGAGTCTTGCAGGTGAAAGAAACTGCTCCGACGAGCACCGAGGGCCATTGCCGGACTTCGACGCTGCCGACCGACTTCCAGGGCCTCCGAGTGCAGGAAAACAACCGAGGTGAGGTCCCCTACCTTCCCTCTTCCGTTCTAGGCCAAGAAATCTAAGTTTTACCGAGTGTAGATGAAAACGCGAAGCTCTCCGGTGAGATCGCCGCCTTCCGCCGCCGTGCGCCGCCGGGCAGCGCCGCCCGCACATGGCCAGGGCGACGTGGCCTTCTGTGGCCCGTCCATTTTAAATTGGGCGGATGAAAACAGAACCCCCGCGTACCCCTTCGCGATCTAATCTCAGCCTTCCATTTAAAATCCAACGGCCCACATCAGTCCCGCGTTATAAAGGTCAGGAATCTTACGCGCTACCCCCGGGGTTCTGAGGAAAAAGGATCTAGCCCCGGAAACTTCTGATCTAGCCCCTGGACCCTCAGAAATTCATGTAAATGCATTTAAAATCAGTTTTAGTCCCTGGACTTAACAAAAATTAGGAAAACCTCCCTGTTTTTCACACTTAGACCCCTGAAAATTTAGAAAATGAGAAATGGGGCCCCACTGCAGTGTGGATTTGCACATCAGCCCCTGAGGGTTATTAATTTCAGGAAATTGAATATGTGAATAGGATTTAAATTCAAACATAGGTATAGGTTCAGTTGAATTATTCTAACCCTGTTGAAAATTTGTAGAAAAATCTGAAGTCTGGATTTAGAGGGGAATTAAATTTTTAAATTAAATGAGGTTGCTGTTTGTGATTTATCTCTGAAATATACCCTTTAGGCATAAAACAAATTTAAATATGTGGAAAAATGAATCTAAGTAACCAAAAGGGGTAGCGAAAATTTATAAAGGTTCTGTTTAGGTAATTGGAACAGTAGAAATTTTTGTATGAATTTAGGTTGCTGTTTTATTGCTGGAAAATTCATTTTTATGCAAGAAAATAATTCTGAAAATGGGTAAAAATAAATTTAAATGATCCCCATCAGAGACGAAGTCAAAAGATATTTTATTGGACATTTTAGATCAGAACATATTCTGTTTTGGTGATATATTTTGCTATTTTAGTATATGAGTTCACTTTTGGGTAGGGAAAATAAATCTGAAAAATGTAGGGAAATAGGTATATATAATTAGAAAATGTCAAGTGAGGTCCCCACATTTAAAACTTCAAGTTAAGAATAGTGTAGAAGTTCTGAAAACCCATTTGGAGTAGGAAATTATCTTTCATGCACTGGCTAAGAAGGGTATTATCTAATATAGAAACTTTGTTCAAATTGGAAATTCATATATATGGTGCACATAGGAATCTGAATATCAAAGAGTAGAAGTAAAATATATGTGCATGTGTGCATAGAATCAACATAGCTAGGGTAAACACCAAACTTAAATATGTGTATGACTTCAATGTGTATGTATGTGTGGACTATTGCTTATGGAGTGTTGTTTTCTTTTGCTACGTGTGTATTGGCATGAGTAGAACCTGCCCCAGAGCAGGTTCTCACCTTCCAAGACCAAGACTTTCCATTCCCGGAGCAGCACGAAGAAGGCAAGTGTCCTTGACCACTTTGATCCTATACTAGGAGGTGTAGTTAGAATTATTTGCATTGTCAATTGAAATATGAAACCCATGCTAGGAAGTTTCCCCTAGATTTTCATTATCTTGCTTCCTTGTAGCCTAGGTTGGGAGTTATGTTATTATGTCATTCATTTACACTACTCATGGTTAGCCATGCTTAGACTGGGATAAATAGGATATGAGATCATCAACTTTTTTTACTTTACCCTTGAATGAGATATTATGAATTATGTAGAGGTAGGGATCTAGGCAAGTTGGATGGTTGGTGCTGCGTGCACGAGACTCGGGTTTGTGTATAGTACTTGCCTGGATCCTAAGGACCGGTTCATGGAGCATGTAACCTGGCTTTACCGTGCCAACCACATGCTGAGATGGGGCAGCTTTGCCAATTAATTAGGTGCATCCCCGGCGTAGTATGGGTGTTTGGATGGTGCGGGGAATAGGTGTCAGCTAGACTACCATATGAACCGCAAGGCTCAAGTGGGGGCCAGTGCAGCGGGGTTGGAGCCTCTTGGATGCTGTTAGGGGTGAAACCTCAGTGGGCCCACACTCGTCGGGAATCCCTTTGTAAAGGCCTCATAGTGATCTCCTGGCTACACACCTTGGAAGTGTGAACGTAGTTCGCGGCCACTGGAATAATGGAGGTTCTTCTAGTCCACCCGGCAACGGGGGATGAAATCACTACATGTGGGTACAGTGGTGCAAACTCTGCAGAGTCAAAACTGTCATGACAGCCGTGCTCATGGTCAAGAGCGGCTTGGACTTATTCATGATTAGAGGATGATGAAGTGGGAAGTTGACGATGTTAAGTGGGGAGCTTAACATTGCTAATGGAGTTATGATTACTTGATATTGATGATGGGTTAGGGGATTGGGACCATTTAACCTATGTAGTAATGTAGGTGCTTAATAAGCTAAGGTGATAGGTATTAATTGCGTAGTGCTTTACCCATGAGTTTAACCTCTCCTTGCTCTAGCCCTGCATGACATAACTTTCCCACACTTGCTGAGTACCAACGGTACTCAAGCTTGATTTTCTGTTGGTTTAAATTGCTGCTCAGGCCAAGGGAATGACGTGGTGTACAACGACCAAGACTTCGGACCCAAAGAAGGATTCTAGGTTCACGGAGTCCCCCGGGCAACGCCTGTGACGGAGCCCACAAGACTTATCTTCCGCTGCTGTTTTGTTTACATGTTATGAACATATTATCATCCATCGTGACGTTATGTTATGTAAGACTTATTTATATTCGAACGCTTGGCTTGTAATATAATGATGCTTCACTATTTGTCGTCACATGTATGACAAAATGATCCTGGCATACATGGGATATTCACTCGGTCGTTCTTCAGAGAAACTGGGTTTGACAGAAGTGGTATCAGAGCCAAGGTTGCCCGTAGGAATGTGGACCTAGGTAGAAATGGACGTATTTAAGGACCCTATGTTCTTAAAAACTATTTTACAAAAGGTGTGGGGTGAAAGTGTTATTTAATGTTTTTCACTTTATTTTATTTGTTCATCTTGCCTCAACTTTTATTCAAAATGCAGTCTTTATTTAATTATTATCTAACTTAATTTTAAATGCTTTATGTTTTAGATGGTTCGCATGGTCCGCACCGCTCACAAGTCCACCAGAGGAAGAGTTCCTGTAGCTTCCGTTGCCTTGAGGGAGGAGAACCGCCCGGTGACGTACCACTCCTACGAATTGGCAGTAGGAGGCTTGTTGCGCCGTCTTCGGCGTATGCTCCACGCCACCGACAATGTTGGCAAGCTGATCATACACTACAGCTTCACCAGGACCATCCGTGAGAAGCGTGAAGAATGGAGCTCAGAGATGAGGATTATCCATGACAACAGGCTGCTCAAGATCCACCGCTACCCAGCTTGTCGGTCGACTCAGGATGATGCTGAGAAGGATGTCACCTGGGAGGCCATCACCTGCCAGAGTTACATCAACCGTGGCCACCTGGACAGCACTGAGTACATGTATGTCCTCCAGCGTGAGAGTGGCACCGCGGAGTACAAGTACCCGCCGGTGCAGCAGGGGACTTCCCATGAGCACATGGACCTGTGCTTGGAGGATGCAGCTATGCTAAGCACTCGACTACAGGAGTGCTAGCAGGAGCTTCAGGATGTCCGTGACACCCTGAAGGAGACTGAGGCGTTGCTTCACGCCAGCTTGAGGGCGAGGGAGAGAGGAGATGGGAATGAACTGTGTGTCACTGAGAATGACACATGGACTCCTGACTCCCCAGACCGCCGGGCGAGCAAGCGTCGCCGCACTTCTCCGCCAGCAGCTTCCCCACCTAAAGCGGAGTCAGAGGGCAGCCGCAATGATGAGGAAGACCCCGATGAGCCAGCTCAGTGATATGAGTTGTTTAGAGTCATTTCCCTTATTTCAGCATGTTATCGAGTAGTCAAGTCAATAACCTATCTATTTGTTTGTTAATGTTTGGTGTGTGACGTGAGTTGTGGAAGCCATGGGCACTTGTCCACAACCTCGTCTATAAGATTGCATTTGCTTTTGTGTGTGAAACCTTATGAATCAATAGTGCGTTTATTTTCGCATGAGACATGATGCCTAAAACCCTATGTGAAATCTTCAGAAATTGTCTAAATATTAAGGTCTCAAAAGTTTATGTTTATACAAGCAATGTGAGAAGTGAATGCTTTATTATTAATTTGACACTTGGTTGATCATAATAGATGGCCAGAAGAGGAAGAGGTCATGGTGCCAACCCCAACAAGAACAACAATGAGGCTGCCGATCCTCAACTTCCTAGAGGGCAAGACAGGGGTGGTCGCTGAGAAGGAGCTGATCCTATCTACCAAATGATCGACAATCAAAATCAGCTCATCCAGAATTTGACTCAAGTGGTGGCCAACTTACACCAAGCTCCACCCCCACAGGCTGCACCACGTCAACCAAGGTTGAGTGAGTTTCTGGGAACTCGACCCCCAAAGTTTGCAAGTGCTGCTGAACCTCTGGAGGCAGATGATTGGCTCAAGACCATTGAGAACAAGATGAGGATCATACAATGCCAAGGATATGAGAGGGTGCTGTTTGCCTCTCATCAATTGCATGGACCCGCTGCTGATTGGTGGACCGCATACGTGGCAGCCCATCACGACCCTGAGAACATAACTTGGGAAGAGTTCAAGCGCAGTTTCCGCAACCACTACATACCAAGGGGAGAACTCAAGAACAAGAGAAAGGAGTTCTTGGGACTGCAGCAGGGCAACATGACTGTGAGGGAGTACCTCACCAAATTCACCCAACTGTCCCGTTATGCACCACGGGACATTGAAACTGATGAGCAGAAACAGGACTGCTTTGTGGAAGGACTTACCATGGAAATGCAATGTGCAATGTCCTCCAACGAATATTGAAAGTTTCCAAAAGATGGTGAACAGGGCGTTTGTTGTGGAGAGGAAGCTGAAGGCCTTGGAGAATGAAAACAAGAGGAAGATGGGATGGTCACACCAAGCATCAAGCAGCAACACACGTCCACGTCTGACGCAGCAACCTGCAGGGCAGACGAGCCGTGCTGTAGTACCCTACTCAACACCGAGAGGGTACAAACCGAACTTCAGGCCTCCATCAGCACCAGTACAGCCGCAGCGTCAGTTTGTGCAGCAGCCACGCCCCACTTATCAATCTCGACCAGCGGGACAAGGGCCACAGAACCAACCCCAAGATAACAAAGGCCAGGCACCTAAATTTGGGGTGCAATGCTTCAACTGTGGTGAGGTGGGGCACTACGCTCATAAGTGCCCAAAAAAGAAGCCTATGCAGCCACAGCAGCAGAATGTGATGCGAGGAAGGGTGAACCACGTGACCATGGAGGAAGCACAAGAGGCACCTGACGTGGTAATTGGTAAGTTCCCTGCAAATTTACACATTGCAACTATATTGTTCGATTCTGGTGCTACCCACTCATTCATTGCTCAAGAGTTTGTTAAGAAGCATGATCTAGCAACCACAAAAATGAATCATATGTTAGCAGTGAACTCTCCAGGGGGGAAATAAGAACAAGACAAGTGTGCCCCAAAGTGAGTCTAGACGTTAATGGGGTCGTATTTACTTCAAACCTCATAGCTATAAGCTCATAAGAGATATATTTTATTTTGGGTATGGACTGGTTGACCAAGCATAAAGGCATTATCATGTTCAACTAGAACGGTGGAACTAACTCACACTAGTGATACCAAAGTAAAATTTGTAGCTGTCCAAGGACCTAGGAGGGACATTAAACTCAATCAGATGGACGTGAAATTGGAAGAGATAAGGGTCATCAAGGAATACCCGGATGTTTTTCCTGAGGAGTTGCCAGGTATGCCCCCGGACCATGAAGTGGAGTTTGCGATTGAACTCGTGCCTGGGACAGCCCCAATATACAAAAGGCCTTATCGGATGGACTCCAAACAACTAGAAGAACTCAAAGAACATATACGATAATTGACAGAGAAGGGGTATATTTGTCCTAGTTCCTCACCATGGGGAGCTCCAGTGATATTTGTGCCCAAGAAGGACGGAACCCAAAGGCTATGTGTAGACTACCGTGCGTTGAATGAGGTGACCATCAAGAACAAGTACCCATTACCCCGCATTGAAGACCTATTTGATCAGATGAGGGGAGCTTGTGTATTCTCAAAAATTGATCTCAGGTCGGGATATCACCAACTGAAGATAAGACCAACCGACATTCCTAAGACGGCTTTCGTATCTCGGTACGGGCTGTATGAGTACACCATCATGCCGTTCGGGCTAACTAATGCCCCAGCGTACTTCATGTATCTCATGAACAAGGTATTCATGGAATATTTGGACAAATTTGTGGTGGTTTTCATTGATGACATTCTCATATTCTCCAAAGATGAAGAAGAACACGAGAAGCATTTAAGACTGGTGTTGCATAAGTTGAGAGAACACCAACTATATGACAAGCTAAGCAAATGTGAGTTTTGGCTGAAGAGAGTTCCCTTCTTAGGACATATAATCTCGGAAGGAGGAATCTCCGTGGATCCGCCAAGATCGTGGATGTGCAAAAGTGGAAGACCCCTGAAAATGTCGGGGAGATCAGGAGCTTCCTAGAATTGGCTGGGTACTATCGAAGATTCATTGAGGGCTTCTCCAAGATCTCAAGACCTCTCACCAAATTGTTAGAGAAGGGAATCACATTCACGTGGACACCGGAGTGCGAGGCAAGTTTCCAAGAGCTGAAGAAAAGATTGACAATGGCCCCAGTGCTAGTTATGCCAGACATGCAGAAGAATTTTTCGGTGTATTGTGATGCTTCTGAACACGGGTTGGGATGTGTTCTCATGCAAGAGGGGCATGTTGTTGCCTATGCGTCCCGGCAGCTTTGAAAACACGAGAAGAACTATCCTACGCACGACCTAGAGCTCGCAGCAGTGGTCCACGCATTGAAGCTTTGGCGGCATTACTTGATGGGAAAGAGGACAGAGATATATACAGATCATAAGAGCTTAAAGTACATTTTCACACAGCCAGACCTCAACCTCAGACAAAGAAGGTGGTTGGAGCTAATCAACGACTTTGATGTGGGTATGAACTATCATCCTGGGAAAGCAAACGTCGTGGTGGATGCTTTAAGCCGGAAGGTGCATGTCAACGTGTTGAGCTTAAACGACACACCTATGGAATTGAAGGAGGAAATTGCAAAACTCAATCTATGTCTGGTGAATAGTGGTGAGGCCATCGCCATGGAAGTGGACTCCACATTAGAGCGAGACATACGCAACGGTCAGAAGAATGACGAGAAGATACAAGAAATCAGATAACTCATCAAGGAGAATAAATCTCCTGGGTTTAGAGAGGATGAGCAAGGTACGGTGTGGCATGGGAAAAGAATTTGTGTGCCTGAGGTAAAGGAGATCCGTGAACTAATTTTGAGGGAGGCTCATGATTCCGACTATTCCATTTATCCTGGGAGTACGAAGATGTATCATGACCTCAAGAGCATATATTGGTGGTATGGCATGAAGCGAGATGTCGCGGAACATGTTGCCCTATGTGACACATGTCAGTTGGTGAAACCAGAACACCAACGACCCGCGGGACTGTTGCAACCGCTCAAAGTGCCCGAATGGAAATGGGAGGAAATAGGTATGGACTTCATAGTGGGACTGCCTAGGACCCAATCGAGATATGATTCGATATGGGTCATCATCGACAGGCTAACTAAGGTAGCTCATTCCATTCCCGTGAAAGAATGCTACAGCGGATCCAAATTGGAAGAGCTGTACATGTCAAGAATCGTGTGTTTTCATGGAGTGCCGAAGAAGATAGTGTCAGATCGAGGGACACAGTTCACCTCAAGGTTCTGGCAGAAGTTACATGAAACCATGGGGACTCATTTGAATTTCAGTTCTGCGTACCATCCACAGACCGACGGGCAGACTGAAAGAACCAATCAGATCCTTGAGGATATTCTGAGAGCTTGTGCACTCAAGAACAATAGGAGTTGGGATAAGAACTTACCGTATGTGGAGTTCTCCTACAACAACAGTTATCAGGCTAGTATGAAGATGTCACCCTTTGAGGCGTTGTATGGGACGAAGTGCAGAACTCCATTGTTTTAGAACCAAACTGGGGAAAGCAAAGTGTTTGGGCCCGAAGTACTACAAGAAGCCGAGGCGAAAGTGAGGGAAATCCGCAACAACTTTGTGGCGGACCGGAATCCGCTCATCCAGGATCGCAGCAGGTGGTGCCGCGCGATGCGACACCCGACAGCACACATCATAAGAACACCTGATATTACATGGGAAAAACAAACTGAATGTACAAAGTAGTACACTTCTCAGTTACAAACTAGGGTCTTTTATTACACAGCGGAAGTTTCTTTTGTACAACTCACGCCCGCCTATCTAGCAAAAGTCGGTTGCCCAGCCCTAGGGCAACCCACACTAGCTGCACGTCTCAGCTCAGCGCGGCGTGTACGGCTCCCACTCAGCCGTGGTCCCCGACGGAGGGTAACCCTCGCCGGTGGACTCGTACTCCGAGTCCGTGGGTGGCTCCTCACCTGAAAAACACTTAAGCAGCGACCGTGAGCACGAAGGCTCAGCAAGGCTTAACCGACTCACCTAAGCATGAAACTCTACATGAGGTGTACCATGACATACCGTAGCAATGTTGCAGCAAATGGACACGCCTACAAGTTCATCCTTAGTTCATCTTTTAGCAACAAGTTAACGGTTCATGAAGCTGAAATTTAGTGAGCAATATTTGGTGGCACACATGTAACAATACAATTATATCATAACAGCAATATTGAATCATAACATTTCATTCATTAGTCTACGTTACGACGGAGTGAACAAGCGGTACTCGTCACCGCGAGGGACGGCGAATCGACTCGATATACACCTGCAGGGAAACCCAAAGAGCACGTCACGTACGCCCACCCGTGGAGCTGCACAGCACGCTCACTCGATGTCGTACGAGACAACCTTTCACCCAACAGCCCAAACGTTGAACCGGTCGCACCGAAACGGACAGGAGGTTCCCCACACGGAGCATCTCTCTATGCCCGTTGGCAGATTTCCACCTTACTGCCCTCAACCTACACCTATAAATCGGTGTGCTATGCCTCGACGCCCGGAGGTTTAGGCTACATCGGTTTATCGGGGCCCATATATCCAATATTCCTTCGGTACGTTCAATACTTGTTCAGCAGGGCTGTACACGGATCGGTCCTCAATCGACACGGACAGGGCTGCGCACACAAGACTTCCTCTTTCTGCGCCCTAGCCCCTGCCTAGTCTCATTTTCATTACTAAAGTGATCTCACATCACTCAACCGAACCCGTGTGTCCCAAGCCTATCTCGCGAGTAGATTCCAACTACTCGACTTGTACCGAAGTCCTATGACTCATTAAGCATAGCCTGTCTACTCGAGGTCTTAGACACTACCCTCACTCTTTTAGGAACCTTTGGTTATGCAAGTGGGGTTCCATTCATCCTACACCTAATGCACAATCATACTTCACATGACTCATGTAAACAAAGGAAAACTTATA
Source organism: Neostapfia colusana (assembly GCA_030760725.1). NCBI lineage: Eukaryota > Viridiplantae > Streptophyta > Magnoliopsida > Poales > Poaceae > Neostapfia > Neostapfia colusana. Next base: position 30,098,504 of record JASWHV010000009.1, on the reverse strand, counting down.
AAATGGTTAATGCAAACCGGGGCTTGCCTTGTTGCTGCTGGTCAGGAGTTAGTTCTTCGTCTGGAAGTAGGAAGTCGAGAACCTCCGGGGCTTCCTCGCCTTCAGCGACTACACGTTATTGAAATACTACATGTTAATGAATATGCAAACAAGTTTATTGTAATACTACAGCTATTAGTTCTAGTAACCAGTCTATAACACCTGGAACTCTGTTTAAGAATTTAAAGATGAACTGGGTGTTGGTGGTTTGGCTTAGACTTAACCCCCCTGGTTAAATGCTAAGTGGTTTTCCCCCTTTTCCATATTAATCCCTCAAGTGGTTAAACAGGACAGGGGTGATCCAGAGCTCCAATGGGGCTGAGAATTTTTGTGTGAGTTCCTTGTCACAAGAAAACTCTCTGGACCACACACTAGCACTTTTCATGGAGTGGTTTGCTCAGAATAATTCTCTTAGCAAATAAGCAAAGAAGAATAAATTCTGAGGTAATACCCCTGTTCATGCCCAACTTAGTGAACTACAATTTCAATTATAGCTCACAGAGTTTGCTTGAATTTTTCTAATATTTTTGGAGCTAAGATTTGCCCAGAACTGAATTTCCAAGTTTTGGAAATTCTCTGAAAATGTTTCTGTATTCAAATGAACACAGCACCTTCAAATTTGAATTGCTCTGACCAAATCAACTCCAAATGGTCTGAAACTTTTACAGGGGTTCATTAATATCCTAAAGAACATTCTGGCAAAATTTGGGGATTTTTGGATGCACCAAACTCCCTCTAAAATTCTTTTGCTGAAAAGTTTTAAAGAATTTTCCAGAGTTAATTAATTGGTTTCATACAAATTGGGTTTCAGATTTGGATTTTACTCAGTTAGAGGAATCCAACAAAATTTGTTTCATAATTTTTGGATTATCCTACCCCGAGTTGTGCTCCTCCAAAGTTTGAACTACAAACTGGACATTTCAAAATGTTTAAATGTCTGCCAGTGGGTCCCACCCGGCAGTCTTCTCCTTCCTCGCGCCAAACAGGGGTCCGCGGCGGCGCACTCCGGCGAGCGTCGCCGGAACCACTTTCCCGGCCGTCTCCCGACCCCAAACTTGCCGCCCCGCCCTAACTCCCGACGCTGAACTCGTCGGTGGTGTCGCCGGCGGCCGTAGCTCACCGGAACAGGGCTCCCGACGCTGACAGCGGCGGTCAGGGTTCTGGCGTGGTCGGAAATGCGTTACAACGCATCCAAATGATCGGCAAAGGGTCGGAGAGCACCGCGGGAGCTCGAGGGTGATGGAAATGGCCGCCAAACCCCATGAAAAGGTCGGCAACCTAGAGCTCCACGGTGAACCGAGCTATTATTCTATGGCGGCCCGAAAAAGAACCCAAACCCGGCCATTTCTGGGTCATTTCCCTTGATTCTTGGTCGAGGAGGGCCGCTAGGCAGTGAGGAAGGTGTGTGTAGTCTCACCCGAGCTGGGTTGGCCGGTGCAGCTAGAATTTTGTGTTAGACCGACCCCTACCCGGTTGCACTAGTTCTCGGGATTCTTAGGAGTTCTCAGTGCAAGATCTATCAATGGCTAGGAGGGTTGCAGCTACACGATCTGGAGACTAAGGCGCACCTTTTCCGTGTAGAAGTCCGGCGGTGAAACTGACCGTGGCGTGCTGTCCACGGGGAGCAATCCTCAGCTTTCCGCCGGTGCTCTGTTCCTTGGCGCCCGTTGCCGAATTGCACGCGCCACAGGCTAGGAGTTTCGGGGTTGTGGGGCTGACGTGGTAGAGCATGCACGGGCGCTGCTTTTCGGTGCTGCTGGCACGAGCAACCGAGGCTCGGTTGGTGCCGGCGATCGGGAAAAGAGAGCGCAGGTGAGCTCCGGTTCTGTGCGGGGGTGAGGGAAACAGCGAGAGTGCGATCAATGAAGAAGGCAACGTGCTGCTGTTTGCTCCCGGGGTAAAGATCGGGCCGAGGCGGCGGAGCCGGCAAGCTGGTCGCCAGCGCGCGAGGAGGGGGCGAGGTGGCTGCTCGGTTGGCTCGGTGTCGAGCGCTGCCGCGGCCCGGTAAACCGAGTTCGCTCGGTGTTGACTTAGGCCCGAAGGCTAGCTGACTGGTGGGCCCTCTTCTCCCCCCTAATCTTCTCTGTTGTGCAAATATCCCATCTACTCAGACTTGAAAAGGGAACTTGGCCACCAATTTAGAGGAAGAATTTGAATTCATCAACTTCAAACTGGTTTGGCCACATTCCCTTCATATTTGAATTTGAAACTTCAAATTCAGTTTGAATTGCTACAAATTTGGCTCCCGACAAGATGAAGTCCAATGAGACTGAAAATTGGTGGGGTCACTCAGGAAAATATGCTGAGTTTGAATATGAAGCTAACTTTTGAATTTGAGTGATGAAAGTTGCTACAATTTGAATTTACATTCAAATTTGCCTCTTTTTCAAATACCTCCAAAAGTGCCTCAAAAAGTGTTGGATTTCTATGAAACTTGGAGTGAACCTTCCCAAGACTTTTTAAGTTCTAGGGGTGAGCTCATCCTCTCATGTTCATGTGTCCAAATCCCACTTTGTGAAAATGAAGGATTTCCCCTCTAATCACTCTTTTGATGGAGGTTACTTGCTCTTCACAATATTTCCTAAGATATCCACAATAAAAACTGTGGTGTTGTGAGGTGAAGAAAAGTTTTTGCAAGTCCCTTTTCTTGGGCTTTTACATCCCTCCCCCCTTAAAAGAATCTCGTCCCGAGATTACAAAAGAAGAGATAGCGATGTAATAGGGACTTACCCATGTTGAGATGCCATGAACTCCGGGTAATTTGAGCGAAGGAACTCCTCGCTCTCCCACGTCGCTTCATCAGCGGTGTGGTTGCTCCAGAGGATTTTGTAGAACCACAACGTTCTGCTACGCATGGTTCGGGCTTTCTCATCAAGAATTCCCACCGGATACTCATCATATGTTAAATCCGGTTTCAGCTCGCCGACGTATTGAGTAGGAACAGCAGCTGTATGCTTCAAGCATTTTCGCAGTTGCGAAACATGGAAAACATCATGGACACCAGCCAGAGATGCCGGTAGCTCCAATCTATACGCTGCTGGTCCACACTTCTCGGTGATAGCGTAGGGTCCAATGACACGGGGAGAGAGCTTCCCCTTCACACCGAACCGGTGCACACCCTTCATCGGAGACACGCGGAGGTACACGTGTTCCCCAACGTCAAAGTGCAACAGCCTACGCCTCTTATCAGCGTAGCTCTTCTGCCGGGATTGAGCGGCCTTCAAATTGGCTTGAATTGTCCGAACGCGCTCTTCGGCGTCGTTCACCACATCAACCCCGAATGTGACCCTTTCACCGGACTCGCACCAATTTAATGGGGTGCGCCATTTATGACCATAGAGAGCTTCGTAGGGTGCCATATTGATACTCGCCTGATAACCGTTGTTATACGAGAATTCCGCCAACGGTAGGTGATCATCCCAGTTCCTACCATGGTGGATGGCACAGGCTCTCAACATGTCTTCCAGAACCTGATTCACCCTCTCTGTTTGGCCATCTGTCTGAGGGTGATAGGCGGAGCTCCTGATCAACTTAGTACCCAATGCAGCGTGTAGCTGCTCCCAAAAGTGAGATACAAATAATGCACCTCGATCTGAGACGATGGTCTTGGGTACCCCGTATAGGCATAGAATCTTCGCTATGTACAGCTCCGCATATTTGCCGGCATTGTAACGTGTATTCACCGGGATGAAGTGAGCCGTCTTGGTTAACCGATCAACGATTACCCATATGGAATCATGCTTGTTGGATGTTAGGGGTAATCCTACAACGAAATCCATGCTCACATCTTCCCATTTCCATGCCGGGATCTTCAGGGGTTGCAGTAGCCCTGATTTCTTCATGTGATCAGCTTTCACTCGTCTACACGTATCGCACTCGGCTACGTACTTCGCTACCTCCCGCTTCATCCGTGTCCACCAAAATTTCTTTTTCAAATCTTGGTACATTTTGTTGCTGCCCGGATGAATGGAGTACTTGGACAAGTGAGCTTCATCGAGGATCTTCTTTCTCAACTCCATATCCCGGGGTACGACTATGCGGTCATTGAACCACAGCGTCCCCTCACCATCCTTCCGGAAACATTTAATCTCTCCGTTGTCTATCCGTCTCCGGAGATGTGCCATGCCTTTATCCGTCTTCTGAGCTGCAATGATGTCCTCCCTAATAGTAGGGATGAGGGCAAGGTTGTACAGCGATCCATAAGGAACCAAGTATAAACTTGGCTCTTCCTCCTCCACCGGTGTAATGGTGAGGTGATGGACATGTGATTTCCGACTCAGTGCGTCGGCAACCACATTCGCCTTGCCGGGGTGGTAGTGAATCTCAATATCATAGTCCTTGATTAATTCTAACCACCTCCGTTGCCTCATGTTCAGCTCCTTCTGGGTGAAAATGTATTTCAAGCTCTTGTGGTCGGTGTAGAGATGCACCAAGTTCCCCAGGAGATAGTGCCTCCACATTTTTAGTGCCAACACCACGGCAGCCAGCTCAAGATCATGAGTCGGATAATGCTGCTCATGGTTCCGAAGTTGGCGTGAGCCATATGCGACCACACGTCCTTCCTGCATCAACACACAGCCGAGCCCGATACCGGACGCGTCACAATACACGTCGAAGGGCTTTGTTGTATCCGGCTGAGCTAAGACCGGGGCTGTGGTGAGATGCTTCACCAATGTTTGGAATGCTCCTTCACACGCCGTGTTCCAAACATATTTCGTCCCTTTCTTCAGCAATTCTGTCATCGGTTTAGCGAGCTTGGAGAAGCTTGGAATGAATCTCCGGTAGTATCCCGCTAATCCGAGGAAACTTCTGACTTCATGAACTGAAGTGGGAGCTTTCCATTTCAGCACTTGCTCTATTTTGCTTGGGTCAACCGCAATGCCTTCAGCTGAGATGATATGTACAAAGAATGGCACTTGGCTGATCCAAAACTCGCATTTACTGAACTTGGCGTAGAGCTTATGGTCTCGCAATCGTTGAAGGACGATCCGCAAGTGTTCGGCATGTTCGGCTTCTGTCTTGGAGTAAACCAAGATATCATCGATGAACACTACCACGAACTTGTCCAGCTCCGGCATGAACACTGAGTTCATGAGATACATGAAATGGGCTGGAGCGTTTGTGAGATCAAAAGACATGAAGAGATATTCATATAGTCCATATCTCGTCGAGAAGGCCGTCTTCGGAATATCCTCCGCCCGGATTTTAATCTGGTGATATCCAGAGCGAAGGTCCATCTTTGAGAACACACTTGCCCCCACAAGTTGATCAAACAAAATGTCGATGCGGGGCAGTGGGTACTTATTCTTGATGGTGACGGCGTTGAGCGGCCGGTAGTCCACACACAGCCTTAAGGTTTCATCCTTCTTCTTCACGAACAGCGCCGAGCATCCCCAAGGTGAGGAACTCGGTCTAATGAAACCCTTGCTCAACAAATCATTGAGCTGTTCTTTCAGTTCCGCCAGCTCATTTGGAGCCATCTTGTATGGTCTCCGTGATATGGGCGTAGTCCCGGGTGCGAGCTCGATCTTGAACTCGACATCCCGCTCAGGTGGCATGCCCGGAAGATCATTCGGGAACACATCAGGATACTCCCGGACTACGGGGATGTCTTCTAACTTGAGAGCTTCAGCATTATTAACTGCTAAAACTTCCCGGACTGGCGTGTCTAACACCATGGAATGCGGACGGTGGAATGGAGAATTTAAGTGAACCGTCCGTGTCCGAGTCTCTAGGACAGCGCCATGGTATTGTAGCCATGACATCCCTAAGATTGCATCAATCTTTTGCCCCATAAGGATTATCAAGGTGGTGGGATATAGTTTCCCACCTAAGCACAGAGGTGCCTTTGGAATCATCATATTAGCTGAAATCTTCCCTCCCGGTGAGCAGATCATATAAGTGCAGTCGGTTGGGAAGACTTGCATTTGATGCTTAGCCACATAGGATGCACTTATAAAGCTGTGGGTTGCACCAGAATCAAACAATATGACGATGGCTTGATGGTTGAGAGTAAACGTACCCGCCAGCACGTTGTCTCCCTCTGGGCGTCCTCATTGTCGAGGTTGCGGACACCCCCAGTCCGCTGACCAACCTTCTTCACCAGAGGTCGGCCTCGAGCACCGCCCTGGAACTGGGATTGCCCGCTGCTCTGCTGCCCCTGGGGACAGTCCTTCGCGAAGTGGCCCGCCTGGCCACACGTGAAGCAGGTGAAACGGGGCGGTCCCCCGCTGATCGGTGGACAGAATCTCGGGGCACGTTGTGGCGGTGGAAACGCCCGGGGTGCCGTCTGCTGCTGCTGCTGCTGTCTTGGTGGTGGCATCGGCGGTCGGAACGGGGGTGCTTGGAACGAACGTCCCCTGAACTGTTGAGGCCGCGCCGGTGGTCGCCACTGCTGCCCGGATGGTGTCCTGTACACCATACGGTACTTCTGGGGAGTGCCACTCCCACCGCTGGGTGGAGCGCTGCACTTCCGCTGCTCAGCTGCCAACTCCCGCTGAGCATCCTCTTGCATGATCGCGGCATTGACTAAGTCGTTAAATGTGCCGCGATTCCACTGAACGAGATGTGTCTTCATCTCGGGGTGTAAACCCCGATAGAAGTGCTCCCGCTTCTTCTCCTCCGTGGAGATATAGTCTGACGCGTATTGCGCCAGATGGTTGAAGGCACGGGAGTAGTCATGGGCACTCCTGCCGTCCTGCTTCAGCTCCAAGAATTCTTGGAACTTCCTCTTCATGATTCCGGGAGGAATGTGGTAGGCGCGGAACGCCTCCCGGAACTCTTGCCATTCCACGGCATGGCCAGCCGGACGTGAGGCGACATAGTTCGCCCACCACGCACCAGCGGCACCGTGGAGTTGCTGCGCTGCGAACAGAGTCTTCTGCCGCTCCGTACATTGGAGCAGCCCGAACTTGCATTCAATGGTCCGCAGCCAGTTGTCCGCCTCCAGTGGTTCTTCGGCTTCGGTGAACACTGGAGGGTGCGTACTCATGAAGTCCGAGTACGACACTTCCCGGGGCTCACGAGGCCCTCTATCTTGACGTCCCCCCGCCTGGGATGTATTTTGCACGATCGTGCGGAGCAGGTCAGTCTGCTCCTCACGACCTCCCACCAGTGCCGCTATCACATCCGCTAGGGTAAGCGGAGGCGGCGGTGGTAGCTGCTGCTGCGGGGTGCTGTCGTAGGCCGGTGGCTGGGAGTCATCGCCTCCCCCTTGGCTAGAGCCACCAACCTCGTGTGTGGTCCTAGTGCGAACCATCTGCAACCATACGACAATAAACATCAGTCCCGCAACATATTGCATGCAGTCCAAATGAAAATAGGCGTAACAACATAATGACAATGAGAATATGCGATACATCTCGTAAGCAGATAATGTAATAACTTTGCACAAGCTACACCATTACCAGACCAAACACAAGCTAGTTTAATCCAACTTGATGAACCTCCACTTTGGAAGCTCACCGTAACAAGGTTTGGTCACTATGAGACATTACTATCGTGTTGTCATCACGTACACCACCCTTAGGGTACAACACCCTCTCCAATGAGTTCAACTGTCATTCTTCTGTCAGAATGACCAGTTTCTACCTATTCCAAGTTTTGATCTTGTTCTGGGCATTTTCATGACTCAAGTTGAATACCAAAGTTAAAGTTAACTTCAGTATCTTTCCAACGAGTACTTATTTGCACTCAGATCAGCTTGGTGAAAAAGTTATGGTAATTCAAAGTCAGCAAAATTTCTGGAAGAATTTTAACAGCACCTCCCTTGGAAGTTGCTGTTTTCAACTCTGATTTCCACTAAATTCTGGGCTGAAATTTCAGGAACTTGAATTGCAAAGATGTCACACATCTTCTACTCTTTCTAAGGATGTATTATATGACAATTTTAGATTTTTCAACTGGGAGTTATGTTTGAAAAACAGAACAATTCAGAGAATGTTTTACTTTGTCCTGGTTCTGGACAGTTTACATTCCTCTGGGATTTCAGCCATCTTAAGGTGCGTTTCAGCTCTGGAAGTCTACAACAAAGTTGTAGAGTACTTAAATACCTTTCCAGAACTATATAGCACACCTCTCTGGGATAAAATACCTGTGAGTTATGCGCTGTTGAAGATCAGCAAACTTGCTGTCCAAAACAGAGCACTCTGTTTTTCAGTGTTTTGGAACTACACTCCTCCCTTTTCAATTTGTCTACCCAACCACGATACTAATTGTTGAACCTAATGATTTTATTTCCTTTTTATCATTATTTTCATGCATATGCCTACAATGTCTCGGTACTACGTTCCTCACAAAAGAATATACTAACCGGATCATACCGGTATATACGGCTCAAGTGTGGCACTAAACGGTCTCTCGCACACGTTTGCTACACCGATACATACGTGGTTAATACCTGCAGAAGACCACGCAATTATGGTGCACTCAATGGTTGGTTTCATTTCAGGCAGTACCATATTTAAAAGTAAATACAAACGCCCGTATCATTGCCATACGGCCGTCCTTGAGTTAGGTCACGTCTCAAGGTACGTGATCGTGTTTCAACACCACACGACGGGGAACCCGAGTATGTCATGAACGGGTTGTCACGGTTGGGAATGTTATCAACCCAACAGATACCGCCTACTGCCCTGCAGGGCACGCCGATGGCAAGCGCTGCGTATGTCCTCCTGGGCTATTTCCAGACGAACACACTCTCGCGTTACTGACCACGCGATGGGGTCTCCACTTACTTCCCTAATGCACGCTAGGGATCAGCATTTCATACGAACTCAGGAACATGAAGAGTCCAAGAGTTTCATATTAACATCTCACACCAAGCTGTGAGATCTAACCCTGAACCACTTTCCTCGTGAGGGGAGCTAACCGAAATTGAACCGCTTTCGGTGGCGTTCCTTACCATGCTTACCAGAACGTAGGTGCGTCATTACATAATGAAAATTCAGAATTATAACACATAGGTTAGTCTTTGCCACTTTAAGTAACTATGCTATTATAGTCCTTACTTGGGCAACTACCGAATCCTTACCGTAATCCTAAGTTTTCCCGTAATACGGTTCTTAAGTACTGTGCTATCCCCAATGCAGCTCTGATACCAGGCTGTGGCGGACCGGAATCTGCTCATCCAGGATCGCAGAGGGTGGTGCCGCGTGATGCGACACCCGACAGCACACATCATAAGAACACCTGATATTACATGGGAAAAACAAACTGAATGTACAAAGTAGTACACTTCTCAGTTACAAACTAGGGTCTTTTATTACACAGCGGAAGTTTCTTTTGTACAACTCACGCCCGCCTATCTAGCAAAAGTTGGTTGCCCAGCCCTAGGGCAACCCACACTAGCTGCACGTCTCAGCTCAGCGCGGCGTGTATGGCTCCCACTCAGCCGTGGTCCCCGACGGAGGGTAACCCTCGCCGGTGGACTCGTACTCCGAGTCCGTGGGTGGCTCCTCACCTGAAAAACACTTAAGCAGCGACCGTGAGCACGAAGGCTCAGCAAGGCTTAACCGACTCACCTAAGCATGAAACTCTACATGAGGTGTACCATGACATACTGTAGCAATGTTGCAGCAAATGGACACGCCTACAAGTTCATCCTAGTTCATCTTTTAGCAACAAGTTAACGGTTCATGAAGCTGAAATTTAGTGAGCAATATTTGGTGGCACACATGTAACAATACAATTATATCATAACAGCAATATTGAATCATAACATTTCATTCATTAGTCTATGTTACGACGGAGTGAACAAGCGGTACTCGTCACCGCGAGGGACGGCAAATCGACTCGATATACACCTGCAGGGAAACCCAAAGAGCACGTCACGTACGCCCACCCGTGGAGCTGCACAGCACGCTCCCTCGATGTCGTACGGGACAACCTTTCACCCAACAGCCCAAACGTCGAACCGGTCGCACCGAAACGGACAGGAGGTTCCCCACACGGAGCATCTCTCTATGCCCGTTGGCAGATTTCCACCTTACTGCCCTCAACCTACACCTATAAATCGGTGTGCTATGCCTCGACGCCCGGAGGTTTAGGCTACATCGGTTTATCGGGGCCCATATATCCAATATTCCTTCGGTACGTTCAATACTTGTTCAGCAGGGCTGTACACGGATCGGTCCTCAATCGACACGGACAGGGCTGCGCACACAAGACTTCCTCTTTCTGCGCCCTAGCCCCTGCTTAGTCTCATTTTCATTACTAAAGTGATCTCACATCACTCAACCGAACCCGTGTGTCCCAAGCCTATCTCGCGAGTAGATTCCAACTACTCGACTTGTACCGAAGTCCTATGACTCATTAAGCATAGCCTGTCTACTCGAGGTCTTAGACACTACCCTCACTCTTTTAGGAACCTTTGGTTATGCAAGTGGGGTTCCATTCATCCTACACCTAATGCACAATCATACTTCACATGACTCATGTAAACAAAGGAAAACTTATAAAAGGGTTAATGCAAACCGGGGCTTGCCTTGTTGCTGCTGGTCAGGAGTTAGTTCTTCGTCTGGAAGTAGGAAGTCGAGAACCTCCGGGGCTTCCTCACCTTCAGCGACTACACGTTATTGAAATACTACATGTTAATGAATATGCAAACAAGTTTATTGTAATACTACTGCTATTAGTTCTAATAACCAGTCTCTAACACCTGGAACTATGTTTAATAATTTAAAGATGAACTGGGTGTTGGTGGTTTGGCTTAGACTTAACCCCCCTGGTTAAATGCTAAGTGGTTTTCCCCCTTTTCCATATTAATCCCTCAAGTGGTTAAACAGGACAGGGGTGATCCAGAGCTCCAATGGAGCTGAGAGTTTTTGTGTGAGTTCCTTGTCACCAGAAAACTCTCTGGACCACACACTAGCACTTTTCATGGAGTGGTTTGCTCAGAATAATTCTCTTAGCAAATAAGCAAAGAAGAATTAATTCTGAGGTAATACCCCTGTTCATGCCCAACTTAGTGAACTAAAAGTTCAATTATAGCTCACAGAGTTTGCATGAATTTTCCTAATATTTTTGGAGCTAAGATTTGCCCAGAACTGAATTTCCAAGTTTTGGAAATTCTCTGAAAATGTTTCTGTATTCAAATGAACACAGCACCTTCAAATTTGAATTGCTCTGACCAAATCAACTCCAAATGGTCTCAAACTTTTACAGGGGTTCACTAATATCCTAAAGAACATTCTGGAAAAATTTGGGGATTTTTGGATGCACCAAACTCCCTCTAAAATTCTTTTGCTGAAAAGCTTTAAAAATTTTCCAGAATTAATTAATGGGTTTCATACAAATTGGGTTTCAGATTTGGATTGTACTCCGTTAGAGGAATCCAACAAAATTTGTTTCATAATTTTTGGATTCTCCTACCCCGAGTTGTGGTCCTCCAAAGTTTGAACTACAAACTGGACATTTCAAAATGTTTAAATGTCTGCCAGTGGGTCCCACCCGGCAGTCTTCTCCTTCCTCGCGCCAAACAGGGGTCCGCGGCGGCGCACTCCGGCGAGCGTCGCCGGAACCGCTTTCCCGGCCGTCTCCCGACCCCAAACTTTCCGCCCCGCCCTAACTCCCGACGCTGAACTCGTCGGTGGTGTCGCCGGCGGCCGTAGCTCACCGGAACAGGGCTCCCGACGGTGACAGCGGCGGTTATGGTTCCGGCGTGGTTGGAAATGCGTTACAACGCATCCAAATGATCGGCAAAGGGTCGGAGAGCACCGCGGGAGCTCGAGGGTGATGGAAATGGCCGCCAAACCCCATGAAAAGGTCGGCAACCTAGAGCTCTACGGTGAACCGAGCTATTATTCTATGGCGGCCCGAAAAACAACCCAAACCCGGCCATTTCTGGGTCATTCCCCTTGATTCTTGGTCGAGGAGGGCCGCTAGGGAGTGAGGAAGGTGTGTGTAGTCTCACCCGAGCTGGGTTGGCCGGTGCAGCTAGAATTTTGTGTTAGACCGACCCCTACCCGGTTGCACTAGTTCTCGGGATTCTTAGGAATTCTCAGTGCACGGTCTATCAATGGCTAGGAGGGTTGCAGCTACACGATCTGGAGACTAAGGCGCACCTTTTCCGTGTAGAAGTCCGGCGGTGAAACTGACCGTGGCGTGCTGTCCACGGGGAGCAATCCTCAGCTTTCCGCCGGTGCTCTGTTCCTCGGCGCCCGTTGCCGAATTGCACGCGCCACAGGCTAGGAGTTTCGGGGTTGTGGGGCTGACGTGGTAGAGCATGCACGGGCGCTGCTTTTCGGTGCTGCTGGCACGAGCAACCGAGGCTCGGTTGGTGCCGGCGATCGGGAAAAGAGAGCGCAGGTGAGCTCCGGTTCTGTGCGGGGGTGAGGGAAACAGCGAGCGTGCGATCAATGGAGAAGGCGACGTGCTGCTGTTTGCTCCCGGGGTAAATATCGGGCCGAGGCGGCGGAGCCGGCAAGCTGGTTGCCAGCGCGCGAGGAGGGGGCGAGGTGGCTGCTCGGTTGGCTCGGTGTCGAGCGCTGCCGAGGCCCGGTAAACCGAGTTCGCTCGGTGTTGACTTAGGCCCGAAGGCTAGCTGACTGGTGGGCCCTCTTCTCCCCCCTAATCTTCTCTGTTGTGCAAATATCCCATCTACTCAGACTTGAAAAGGGAACTTAGCCACCAATTCAGAGGAAGAATTTGAATTCATCAACTTCAAACTGGTTTGGCCACATTCCCTTCATATTTGAATTTGAAACTTCAAATTCAGTTTGAATTGCTACAAATTTAGCTCCCGACAAGATGAAGTCCAATGGGACTGAAAATTGGTGGGGTCACTCAGGAAAATATGCTGAGTTTGAATATGAAGCTAACTTTTGAATTTGAGTGATGAAAGTTGCTACAATTTGAATTTACATTCAAATTGGCCTCTTTTTCAAATACCTCCAAAAGTGCCTCAAAAAGTGTTGGATTTCTATGAAACTTGGACTGAACCTTCCCAAGACTTTTTAAGTTCTAGGGGTGAGCTCAACCTCTCATGTTCATGTGTCCAAATCCCACTTTGTGAAAATGAAGGCTTTCCCCTCTAATCACTCTTTTGATGGAGGTTACTTGCTCCTCACAATATTTCCTAAGATATCCACAATAAAAACTGTGGTGTTGTGAGGTGAAGAAAAGTTTTTGCAAGTCCCTTTTCTTGGGCTTTTACAAACATGAGGATAGCCCAGACCCGACAAAAGAGCTGTGCCGATGTACGGAGAAGAGTGCCCATTTTCAACGTGGGGGACTATGTCTATCTCAAGGTGTCTCCGATCCGAGGGCTTCGTGGGTTCAAGGTGAAAGGGAAGTTATCACCTCGATACATCGGACCCTTCCAGATTCTGGAGAGGAAAGGCGAAGTGGCCTATCAGTTAGAATTACCGGATCGCCTATCAGATGTGCACGATGTATTCCATGTGTCACAACTCAAGAAATGCTTAAGAACACCCGAAGAGAGGTTACCCATGAATGAGGTGGACGTACGAGAAGATCTTTCATATGCCAAGCAGCCGGTCAAGATCCTGGAGACGATGGAACGCATCACCAGGAATAAAAGAATCTGTATGTGCAAAGTGCAGTGGAAGTACCACTCGGAAGCGGAAGCCACATGGGAGCGAGAAGACGAGCTCAAGGCACAGTTTTTGGATCTACTTCCCTAGAGTCACCAATATCGAGGACGAGATTTCTTTTAAGGGGGGTAGAGTTGTAACACCCCAAAATGTGTCAAAAATGTGAATTCAAAATTTTTGGATGTAATGCATGTGGAGAAAAATTCAAACTCAAACTGGAATTCAAATTTGAATCAAAAACAGAAAAGAAAAGGAAAAAGAAAAAGGAAAATGGCCAATGGGCCGAAACCCACCTCAGCCGGCCCAGCAGCCCGCAGCTTCTTTCCCCCTCTCCCTCTCTCTGCTGTGTGGGACCCACCTGTCGGCGCTGTCTTCCTCCTCCAACCGTCACCCCTTTTTTCCCGCTTCTGAGCTCCCGCACCCGTTCGCACCGCCTCGTCCGATTTTCACGCACACGAGCCACGATCTCGGGCCCAAGCATTGCTGCACCATCTAAACCGACCCCGCCACCCCTCCTCATGCCTTTAAACGCAAGAAAACCTCATTGGTTTCCCCTCACCAGCTACATTTTCCGCTCCGGTGAGAACCGAGGCATCCTCGGCCATTTTCTTTCGATCGCCGTCTGGTCTTTCCGATCTAACACGCGTGGCATGCCCCACCGCTGCCGGGGAGTCTTGCAGGTGAAAGAAACGACGTGTCTTGCACTCCAACAGCCGCTCCGACGAGCACCGAGGGCCATTGCCGGACTTCGACGCCGCCGACCGACTTCCAGGGCCTCCGAGTGCAGGAAAACCACCGAGGTGAGGTCCCCTACCTCCCCTCTTCCGTTCTATGCCAAGAAATCCAAGTTTTAGCGAGTGTAGACGAAAACCCAAAGCTCTCCGGCGAGATCGCCGCCGTGCGCCGCCGGGCAGCGCTGCCCGCACATGGCCAGGGTGACGTGGCCTTCTGTGGCCCGTCCATTTTAAATCGGGCGGATGAAAACAGAACCCCCGCGTACCCCTTTGCGATCTAATCTCAGCCTTCCTTTTAAAATCCAACGGCCCACATCAGCCCCACGTTATAAAGGCCGGGAATCTTACGCGCTACCCCCCGGGGTTCTGAGGAAAAAGGATCTAGCCCCGGAAACTTCTGATCTAGCCCCTGGACCCTCAGAAATTCATGTAAATGCATTTAAAAATCAGTTTTAGTCCCTGGACTTAACAAAAATTAGGAAAACTTCCCTGTTTTGCACAATTAGACCCCTGAAAATTTAGAAAATGAGAAACGGGGCCCCACTGCAGTGTGGATTTGCACATCAGCCCTTGAGGGTTATTAATTTCAGGAAATTGAATATGTGAATAGGATTTAAATTCAAACATAGGTATAGGTTCAGTTGAATTATTCTAACCCTGTTGAAAATTTGTAGAACAATCTGAAGTCTGGATTTAGAGGGGAAATAAATTTTTAAATTAAATGAGGTTGCTGTTTGTGATTTATCTCTGAAATATATCCTTTAGGCATAAAACAAATTTAAATATGTGGAAAAATGAATCTAAGTAACCAAAAGGGGTAGGGAAAATTTATAAAGGTTCTGTTTAGGTAATTGGAACAGTAGAAATTTTTGTATGAATTTAGGTTGCTGTTTTATTGCTGGAAAATTCATTTTTACGGTAGAAAATAATTCTGAAAATGGGTAAAAATAAATTTAAATTGATCCCCATCAGAGAGGAAGTCAAAAGATATTTTATTGGACATTTTAGATCAGAACATATTCTGTTTTGGTGATATATTTTGCTATTTTATTATAGGAGTTCACTTTTGCGTAGGGAAAATAAATCTGAAAAATGTAGGGAAATAGGTATACATAATTAGAAAATGTCAAGTGAGATCCCCACATTTAGAACTTCAAGTTAAGAATAGTGTAGAAGTTCTGAAAACCCATTTGGAGTAGGAAGTTATCTTTCATGCACCTTTTGTGGCTAAGAAGGGTATTATCTAATACAGAAACTTTGTTCAAATTGGAAATTCATATATATGGTGCACTTAGGAATCTGAATATCAAAGAGTAGAAGTAAAATATATGTGCATGTGTGCATAGAATCAACATAGCTTGGGTAAACACCAAACTTAAATATGTGTATGACTTCAATGTGTATGTATGTGTGGACTATTGCTTATGGAGTGTTGTTTTCTTTTGCTATATGTGTATTGGCATGAGTAGAACCTGCCCTAGAGCAGGTTTTCACCTTCCAAGACCAAGACTTTCCATTCCCGGAGCAGCAAGAAGAAGGCAAGTGTCCTTGACCACTTTGATCCTATACTAGGAGGTGTAGTTAGAATTATTTGCATTGTCAATTGAAATATGAAACCCATGCTAGGAAGTTTCCCCTAGATTTTCATTATCTTGGTTCCTTGTAGCCTGGGTTGGGAGTTATTTTATTATGTCATTCATTTACACTACTCATGCTTAGCCATGCTTAGACTGGGAGAAATGGGATATGAGATCATCAACTTGTTTACTTTACCCTTGAATGAGATAATATGAATTATGTAGAGGTAGGGATCTAGGCAAGTTAGATGCTTTGGTTGGTGCTGCGTGCACGAGACTCGGGTTTGTGTATAGTACTTGCCTGGATCCTAAGGACCGGTTCATGGAGCATGTAACCTGGCTTTACCGTGCCAACCACATGCTGAGATGGGGCAGCTTGGCCACTCAATTTGGTGCATCCCCGGCGTAGTATGGGTGTTTGGATGGTGCGGGGAATAGGTGTGAGCTGGACTACCATATGAACCGAAGGCTCAAGAGGGGCTACTGCAGCGGGGTTGGAGCCTCTTGGATGCTGTTAGGGGTCAAACCTCAGTGGGCCCACACTCGTCGGGAATCCCTTGGTAAAGGCCTCGTAGTGATCTCCTGGCTACACACCTCGAAAGTGTGAACGTGGTTCGCGGCCACTGGCATAATGGAGGTTCTTCTAGTCCACCCGGCAACGGGGGATGAAATCACTACATGTGGGTACAGTGGTGCAAACTCTGCAGAGTAAAAACTGTCATGACAGCCGTCTCACGGTCAAGAGCGGCTTGGACTTATTCATGATTAGAGGATGATGAAGTGGGAAGTTGAGGATGTTAAGCGGGGAGCTTAACATTGGTAATGGAGTTATGATTACTTGATATTGATGATGGGTTAGGGGATTGGGACCATTTCACCTATGTAGTAATGTAGGTGCTTAATAAGCTAAGGTGATAGGTATTAATTCCGTAGTGCTTTACCCATGAGTTCAACCTCTCCTTGCTCTAGCCCTGCATGACATAACTTTCCCACACTTGTTGAGTACCAACGGTACTCAAGCTTGCTTTTCTGTTGGTTTAAATTGCTGCTCAGACCAAGGGAATGACGTGGTGTACAACGACCAAGACTTTGGACCTGAAGAAGGATTCTAGGTTCACGGAGTCCCCCGGGGCAACGCCTGTGACGGAGCCCACAAGACTTATCTTCCGCTGCTGTTTTGTTTACATGTTATAAACATATTATCGTCCATCGAGACGTTATGTTATGTAAGACTTATTTATATTCGAAAGCTTGGCTTATAATATAATGATGCTTCACTATTTGTCGTCACATGTATGAGAAAATGATCCTGGCATACATGTGATATTCACTCGGTCGTTCTTCAGAGAAACCGGGTGTGACAGAAGTGGTATCAGAGCCAAGGTTGCCCCTAGGAACGTGAACCTAGGTAGAAATGGACGTATTTAAGGACCCTATGTTCTTAAAAACTATTTTACAAAAGGTGTGGGGTGAAAGTGTTATTTAATGTTTTCATTTTATTTTCTTTGTTCATCTTGCCTCAACTTTTATTCAAAATGCAGTCTTTATTTAATTCTTATCTAACTTGATTTTAAATGCTTTATGTTTTAGATGGTTCGCATGGTCCGCACCGCTCGCAAGTCCACCAGAGGAAGAGTTCCTGTAGCTGCCCTTGCCTTGAGGGAGGAGAACCGCCCGGTGACGTACCAGTCCTACGGATTGACAGTAGGAGGCTTGTTGCGCCGTCTTCGGCGTATGCTCCACGCCGCCGGCAATGTTGGCATGCTGATCATACACTACAGCTCCACCAGGACCATCCGTGAGAAGCGTGAAGAATGGAGCTCAGAGATGAGGATTATCCACGACAACATGCTGCTCAAGATCCACCGCTCCCCATCTTGTCAGGCGACTCAGGCCGATGCTGAGAAGGATGTCACCTGGGAGGCCATCACCTGCCAGAGTTACATCAACCGTGGCCACCTGGACAGGACTGAGTACATGTATGTCCTCCAGCGTGAGAGTGGCACCGCGCAGTACAATTACCCGCCGGTGCAGCAGTGGACTTCCCATGAGCAGGGGACTTCCCATGAGCCCTCTAACATACCCAAGACTGCATTTCAAACACGGTATGGTTCATATGAGTATACCGCTATGTCTTTTGGGTTAACGAATGCAACCGCATACTTTATGTACCTCATGAATAAGGTCTTCGTCGTGGTTTTCATCGACGACATCATGGTGTATCCGAAAAAGCGAGGAAGAACATGAAACACACTTGAGGTTGACGTTGCAGAAACTGCGAGAGTATCAATTAATGCCAAGTTCAGCAAGTGTCAATTTTGGCTAAAGGAGATATCGTTCCTAGGCACATTATCTCCGAAGGAGGAGTATCGGTTGATCCCCGAAAAGTGGGAGATGTTTTGAAGTGGAACCAACCGCAGAATGTGTGGGATATTTGGAGTTTCCTTGGGATGGCTGGATACTACCACCGGTTCATCAAGGATTTCTCTAAAATAGCGAAGCCTATGACTGAATTACTTATGAAAGGGAAAGCATTTCAGTGGACAAAAGCATGTCAAGACAACTTCGAGGAGCTAAAGAAGAGATTAACAACAGCGCCGGTTTTGGTATTGCCGGACGTGAGCAATAGTTTCGATATATATTGTTGCGCATCAGGACAAGTGCTTGGATGTGTGCTCATGCAAGGATGTCAAGTGGTAGCCTATGCATCGAGACAACTAAAGAAACATGAGCTGAATTACCCCACACACGACCTGGAACTTGCAGCCGTGGTACATGCCTTGAAGATTTGGAGGCATTACATCCATGGTCACCTGTGTCAGATTTATACAGATCACAGAGGTCTCAAGTATATATTCACGCAAACAGATCTGAATTCGAGGCAACATCGATGGTTGGAACTCATCAAGGATTATGATGTTGGAATCAACTATCACCCCGGAAAGGCCAATGTGGTAGCTGATGCGTTGAGCCGAAAGGGAGCATGTCACCAACTCACAGTTTAGGAGCTGCCACCCGAGCTGCGTAAGGAGTTCGAACGGTACATCTCGGATTCTTGAACGAGATGGAGGTGATAGAACTGAACTCAACGCTGGAACAGGGAGATACGAGATGGCCAAGCAACGGATGAGCAAATCAAGGAAATCAAGGAAAGAATCCGACAAGGCATAGAAAAGGATTTCAAGGAAGACGAGAAAGGCACGCTTTGGTTAGGGAAAAGGATTTGTGTGCCTAACGTGAAGCACATCCGTGACACGATACTAAAAGGGGCACATGACTCACCTTATTCCATACACCCCGGCTGTACAAAGATGTACAAGGACCTGAAAACATGCTATTGGTGGGATTGCATGAGAAGGGACATCGCTGAATATGTTGCCCAATGCGACACGTGCCAACGAGTGAAGGCTGAACATCAAAGACCCACTGGATTGTTGCAGCCATTAAAAGTACCCGAGTGGAAGTGGGAAGACATCAACATGGATTTCATAGTCGGATTGCCAAGTACTCAGTCAGATTACAACTCCATTTTGGTTATCATGGACCGATTGACGAAAACAGCCCATTTCCTTCCTGTGAGAACCAAGTACACCGTCGCACAACTAGCTGAGCTGTACATGGAGCAAATTGTGTGTCGCTATGGAGTTCCGAAGAGGATAGTTTCAGATCGAGGTTCTCAATTTACCTCTAGGTTCTGGAAGAAGTTGCACGAAGCCATGGGTACACGGTTGAATTTCAGCTCCGCATATCACCCGCAAACCAACGGGCAAACTGAGAGAACAAATCAGATTTTGGAAGACATGTTGAGAGCTTGCGCCTTGAAACAAGGGCGTAGTTGGGATAGGAGCTTGCCATTTGCTGAATTCTCGTACAACAACAGCTACCAAGCCATCTTGAAGATGTCACCCTTCGAAGCATTGTATGGTAGACGGTGTAGGACACCGCTGCTCTGGAATGAGACCGGAGAAATCCAAGTATTTGGACCCGAAGTGCTGCAAGACGCTGAAAAGCAAGTCCAAATGATACATGAAAACTTGAAGGCCGCTCAGTCACGACAAAAGGGTTATGCGGACAATAGGCGAAGAGGATTGACCTTCAAAGTGGGAGACTTCGTGTATTGTAAGGTGTCGCCTATCCGAGGCCAACGACAGTTCAACGTCAAAGTCAAGTTAGCACCTCGCTACATCGGGCCATTCAAGATTTTGGGCAAGTAAGGAGAAGTAGCCTATCAACAAGAACTGCCGACGCACCTCTCCGACGTGCATGACGTATTTCACGTACCTCAGCTCAAGAAATGCCTAAGAGTACCGGAAGAACAGAACAAGTACCGATGGATGAGCTAGAGCTTCAAGAGGATCTGACCTACGCGGAACACTCCGTCAAAATCTTGGATATGAAGGAAAGAGCCACGAGAAACAAAGTGATCTGTTGGTGCAAGGTACAATGAAGTCATCACACGGAAGCCGAAACTACATGGGAGGGTGAGGAAGATCTCAAGGCAGAATTCCCCCATCTATTCTCCACTCTATTGAATCTCGAGGGCGAGATTCATTTTAAGGGGGGTAGGTTTGTAACACCCCAAATTAATTACCATGCATTGCATACATTTTTCATGTAGAGAAGCATTTGAAAAGAACCCTAAAAATGGAGAAAGAACCGTAGAAATGGAGAAAGAACCATAGAAATGGAGAAAGAACCATAGAAATGGAGAAGGGAATATAGAAATGGAGAAAGGGACATAGAAATGGGGAGGGGAATATAAAAATGGAGAAAGGGACATAGAAATGGAGAGAAATGGAAATAAGATAGCTGAATTTATCCATTCCCAAATTTCCCCCAAATTCCCCAAGGAGGAATTTCCCCCACATTTGGGGGGAATTTTTCCCCAATGTAGCCGCAGCCCTAGAGGGGGGGGACCCCTAGGTCTCTTTGGTTGAGTCCCAATTGAACTAGGACTCTTTGGTTGAGTTCCAATTGGACTAGGACTCTTCTTTTCTTCCCCTTATAAATACAACCCCCAGCCCCCCTCTACAACTTGGCCGCAGCACCCCTCTCTCTCGCCGAGTTGCGCTGCCCCCCAACTCGCCGAGTTGGCCACCCCACTGCCGGAGTTTGGTCCCCGGTGAGCCCCGCCGATGAGCCCCATTGTCGAGCCCCGCCGTCGAGCCCCATCGTCGAGCCCCGCCGTCGAGACCCGCCGATGAGCCCCGTCACGCCTTCCGTCGCCGGAGAAGAAGCCCGACGATCTGACCTACCATAATTTTCCATAGAAAAAATTCCCCGCTGCTGCCGTTGCTAGATGAAATGCCCTGCCACATGGAGGAAGTGAGGTAGGTCTTCATTACCCATATTACGACGTCACCGCTGTTTCTACGCATCTGTTTTCTTTGCCCCCTTCGAGCAGAAACTTTTGCGTGTGGACAGATCGTGTTTTGATCGATTTTTGATGGTGGAATTGATCTAGATCTTGTGTCAAAATCATCACCACGTCCACACTTGATCCCTACACCCTTGTTCATCATAAAACCCCATGAAAGCCCATTAAAACATGCAAGAACACGTACAAACTGGTTTTATAAACTGCACTATAGGATTTGCATTCATCTACCCCATTGCATCTTGAGTAAAGTTTGTGCATGATGATTGATTGCTGTAAATTTTGTATATGCATGGTCGTGAGTAGAAGGACAAGCTCAAGAGGCCGTCTGCGAGGAACTACAGCACCAAGACTTTGAGACGCTTGAGCAACACGAGCCACGGGAGCAAGGCAAGTGCCCCTTGACCATATTGATCCCATGTTTTGAAACTGTTTTGTTTGCGAAAAGTCGTATGCTTGAGTCAACTTGATAGGACACCCTTTTTATAGGAGTTTACTAGTTTTGTTAACCATCCTTGTCGCCGGGAAAGTTGATGAGTCGGGTATGGTCGTTTTTCCTTTTTTCTTCGCTTAATTTACGGGATACGGGAAGCTGAAATAAAAACATGTCTAGCTACTGCACTCATATGAATAATGATGATGAGAACTTGATGATGTTAACGAGCATGAAATCGGGGAGATCTAGGAAAGCTTGATTCGTGGATGTTGCTGAATGAGATGGTGGTTTACTTGCCGTAGATCTAAGGACCGGTTCATGCGAGCACATGCCAGGAAAACAGTGCCACCACAAGATCAAATATGGGTGCGGCTTAGTTGACTAATTAGGTGTGCTTCTAGATTGGTATGGACTGTTGCATGGCGCGGGGAATGGGAGTCGAGATGGACTGCCCTGGGAACTGCGTTGCACAAGAGGGGGCCCGTGGGTGGGAGAATGGAGATTCGAGCCTCCCGGTGAAATCTAAGTGGGTCCGTACATCTTAGTAGCCCCTTTGTGAAGGCTATTTTGTGATCTCTTGGCCATACACCGACGGTTGTGTAATGGTATAATGGAGGTTCTTTCTAGTCTCTGATGGGTGATGAAATCACAAACTTGTGGGTAAAGTGGTGCCACCTCTGCAGAGTGTAAAACTATCATGATAGTCGTGCTTCCGGTTACAAGCACCTGGCTAACTTCCATGATTAGAGGCAAAACTTGGTATGGTTATTCGGGTATGGTCATTGGGATTGGGATTGGGACTGTTTTCGGTCATGACAATGAGTTTGGTTTCGGTTCTATGAAAATTAGATGGTTATGAATATTTATGAGTATGAGATGAACTTGAGAAAGAGTATTGGCTGGTTGAGGCTTGATAAATGATGAATTATGATGAGAGAATGTTGATGAATTACTTGGTTATGTTGGGATTTAACTCACCTAGAGATAGTTGCTGTTTTTACCATGTTTGTGAAATAAAATTTGCTTGCTGCAATGAACCTCTTTATTTTCTACCTTGTTGTTAGCTACATGTCATATTTTTCCCGTACTTGCTGAGTACGACATGTACTCACCCTTGCATTCCCACATATACATCAGCTACAGGAGAAGAATATTTCGAGGAACATGTGGAGTACTAGGCATGCGCACTACCGTCAACATGCCTGTGGAGTTGAAGATTGGAACCTGCTGTCTTTAGTTATTTCCGCTGTCGTTTAGAGTCTTCCGCTGTAAGAATAAGTTAGATATTCATGAGTGAGACAATGAGTCAATGTAATAAAGTACTCAAACACTATTTGTATGTGGTTATATTCTGAATTTCACTTTGTGGAATACATGTGTATGTGTGATGAACATCCTGGGCACACATAGGCATTCACTTGGTTCATTTTCGGAATCGGGTGTCACACTGACAGAGCAAGTCAGTTGATTATTGTGCTTTAAATTTTAGTTAGCCTATTCACCCCTCTCTAGGCAACTTTCAATTGGTATGAGAGCCTAACTCTTCATTTAAGTGCTTAACCGCTCAAAAATGTCATGGGGGAGACAGGCACCTACTACGAGGGCAAGAAGCAAAGTTCTCAAGGCAACGGCGAGAAAAATGACTCACATCACTCTCACACAAGTAGTAGTGATGATGAGGTCGATTCAATCACTCCTTTAATGAGGAGAAAACATGCAGGTCGAAGAAATCGCCTCGTCACCTCATGCGATGAAGATCAAGAAGTGGAGCGTCTCATGGCGTTGCTCAATCAGAGAAAAGAAGATAAGAAGAAAGAAAAGAATAAAAAGGAGTAGGAGCCCAAGGACTACTCCCGATATCCTTTTAACTTTGAACGTTTAACTAATAACAATGCAAATTCCCTTTCTATCCCTGTCGGCAAGCCTCCCCATCTTGATGGTACAAACTACATGATGTGGAGGCATAACATGAAGTTGCACCTTATCTCTCTTAATCCCGATCTTTGGAGTGTTGTATTTATAGGTGTAGAAATTCCGGAAGATGATGAAGAGCTCACTCCGGAGCAAGATCAACAGATTCATCGCAACGCTCAAGCCGCAACCGTCATCATCTCGTCGTTATCAAAAGAAGAGTTTCACAAGGTGGATGGATTGGAAATTGCCAAGGATATCTGGGACACTCTCAAGGTGGCACATGAAGGCACAAAATCCATCCGTGAAGCCCAAATTGAGATGATTGAGGGGGAGCTTGGAAGATTTGTTATCAAAGACAATGAGACTCCCCAAGAGATGTAAACCGACTCAAGATACTCATCAACAAGAGTAGAGCTGATGGGTGCAAAAAGTGGAGTGACCATGAAGTGGTCAAGAGGATGATAAGGGCATTCATGGTGCGTAACCTCACTCTTTGCACTTTAATTCAGGAGAACCCTCGCTTTGAATTTATGACTCCCGATGAAGTCCTTGGAAAATTTGTCAACCATGAGATGATGGAAAAAGAGGTCAAACATGTAAATGAGCTGCACAAGATAACTTCATCCAAAAGACATGACATTGCAATCAAGGCATCCAAGAAGTCAAAGGGCAAAGAAGTGCAAGAAGAAAGCTCAAGTGAAGAAGGTCAAAGAAAAAAAACTCATGCTATGAGAGCAAAACCAAGGACAACACACGGTCAAAGAAGAAGCGAGCCTGCTACAATTGTGGCAAGTATGGCCACTTCATTGCAAACTGCCTCATGAGAAGAAGGAAGATGATGAAGACAAGAAAAAGAAGAAATAAGCTAAAGACAAGAAATTATTCAAGAAGAAGAAGTTTCATGGAGCTGCTCACGTAGGAGAAGAATGGGGCTCAAATGGTGAAAGCTCATCATCTGAAGATGAAGGAGTGGCAAACATTGCCATTGACAAGTCCTCAAGCAAGAAGGTGCTCTTGCCCAATCGAGGTGATTGGAGAAAGGAAAAGCACACTTGTCTCATGGCCAAGGAGACAATACGCAAGGTAACCTCAAAATCCTCCACTAAGTCTATTGCTACTGATAGTCCTTATGATAATAGTGGTAGTGATATAGAATTCATGTTTAAGGGCATGAGTAAAAATACTATTGCTAAAATGGAAAACCTCATGGATCAAGTAGTTGATATGGAGACACTTCTTGATAAGCAAGAAGGATTACTTATATTTGAAAAAGAAAAGAACCGTGAACTAGAGAAATTCTTAGAACTTGAAAAAGAAAAATGTAGAAAGTTAGAATTAGAAATTGCATCAAGCAAAGAGACTTGTTCAAGTCTCAAAACCTCAAACATTGCACTTCAAGACGAATTTGAGAGTTTGTCAAAAACTCACAAATCACTTGAAGTAAAATTTGAGTCTCTTAAGTCTAGTACTTCATTCTCTAGAGATTCACCTAAATCAACTAAGCAATCAACTACTAAAGGCTGCAAGTGTGCAAAATTAATAACCAACTTAAAGGAACAACTTAGTGCAGCCCAAGGAAAATTTCAAACCAAGAAAGAAGTGTTTGATAAAGAAAAACTTGATTATGCTAGAAGTGCATACTTGAACTCTAGATCCCCTTTAATTAAAGATGGTCTTGGGTATGTTATAGGTGGAAAAGAAAACACTAGAACTATTAAGGACAACAAGGAACACATTACTTTTGTTAAGGGAGAATCATCTAAATATGTGCACTCAAACAATTCCTATCATGTAAATGCTGATTTAGTTTCAACTATGCCTTTTCATGATTCCGATGCTTCATACGTTTTTATGAGAAACAAATTTGGTTGTTACTAAATATGTTGGGCCACGCCATAAGAAATCAAAAACTTCTCTGTGGGTGCCCAAAACTCTTGTGACTAACGTGAGAGGACCCAAACAAGCTAGGGTACCTAAAACCAAGGCATAATTTGTTTTGTAGGCATACTCCTCCGGTGGATCAAAATGGGTACTAGATAGTGGATGTACAAATCACATGACCGGAGAGAAGAAGATGTTCATTGCATACGAAGAAAATGATGATCCAAGCGAAAGCATTTCCTTTGGAGACAATAGTCAAGGAAGAGTACTCGACGTTGGTAAAATAGCTATCTCTTCTCAACACTCAATTTCTCATGTTTTGCATGTAGATTCACTTGATTATAATTTATTGTCCGTTTCACAACTTTGTGAAAAAGGATACAACTGCATGTTCACTAATGAAGGTGTGACCATCTTTACAAGAAGCGATAACTCAATTGCATTTAAGGGTGTGCTTAAGGGAAAGCCTTATCTCGTGGATTTTTCCATGGATAATGCTCAACTTGACACATGTCTAATTGCAAAGACAAACATGGGTTGGTTGTGGCATAGGAGACTAGCCCATGTTGGTATGAGGAACTTGCAAAAACTTCTAAAAGAAGATCACATCTTAGGACTAACAAATGTCATGTTCGAGAAAGATAGGCCTTGTAGCGCTTGTCAAGCCGGAAAGCAAGTTGGAGCACCTCATCCCGCAAAGAATGTGGTGATAACCACAAGACCCTTGGAGCTGCTTCACATGGATCTTTTTGGTCCCATTGCTTATGTAAGCATAGGCGGTAACAAATACGGTCTTGTTGTAGTTAACGATTATTCTCGTTTTACTTGGGTGTTCTTTTTATATGAAAAGAGTGAAACACAAGGACTGCTGAAGAAATTCTTAAGGAGGGCTCAAAATGAATTCTCCTTAAGAATCAAGAACATTAGGAGTGACAATGGCACCGAGTTCAATAATACGCAAGTGGAGGAGTACCTAGATGAAGAAGGGATCAAGCACGAATTTTCAGCTCCATACTCTCCTCAACAAAATGGAGTCGCCGAAAGGAAGAATCGCACACTCATTGAGATGGCGAGAACCATGCTTGATGAGTACAAGACTTTTGATCGGTTTTGGGCTGAAGCGGTTAACACCGCTTGTCATGCCACAAACCGGCTCTATCTTCATCGACTCTTGAAGAAAATGCCATATGAACTTCTAACCGGTAACAAACCGAATGTTTCATACTTTAGAGTGTTTGGTAGCAAATGTTTTATTCTTAATAAGAAACCTAGAACTTCAAAGTTTTCATCCAAATCCGGTGAAGGATTCTTGCTTGGATATGACTCAAACACTTATGCATACCGTGTTTTCAACAAAAACTCCGGTTGTGTTGAAATAGCACCTGATGTAGTGTTTGATGAAACTAATAGAGCAAGTTGATCAATCCATGCTAGATGAAGAGGAAGCCCCTTACATAGCACTAAGAAGGATGGCCCTTGGTCATGTGCGGCCACAAAAAGTCAAAGTCAAGTGGATCAATCCTCGACACAAGATGCTCCTCCAACACAAGTACAAGATCAAGATCAAAGTGATCAACCACAAGACTCTCAAGTTCAAGTTGATCAAGATCAAAATGATGACATTGATCAAGGGGGGCGATGACGAAGGAGAAATTGATCCGAGACCCAAATTACCACATCCAAGGGTCTACCAAAGCGTTCAATGTGACCCCGTTGACAACATTCTTGGTGATATCACTAGAGGGGTAACCACTCAATCCCGTGTAGCAAACTTTTGTGAACATTACTCGTTTGTTTCTTCTTTGGAACCCCTAAGGGTGGAGGAAGCACTACAAGATCCGAATTGGGTGGTGTCCATGCAAGAAGAATTGAACAACTCCAAGAGGAACGAAGTTTGGAAATTGGTGAAGAGACCAAACGCCAACATTGTAGGTACCAAGTGGGTGTTTCGAAATAAGCAAGATGAACATGGAGTAGTAACAAGGAACAAGGCAAGACTTGTGGCCAAAGTATATTCACAAGACGAAGATTTTCATGTCAAGCAACTCAAGGACGGCATGTTCATAAGTCAAACCAATTATACTCAAGATATACTCAAGAAATTTGACATGGACAAGGCCAAACCCATCAAGACGCCCATGGGAACAAATGGACATCTTGACCTTAATGGAAATGGAGCTAGCGTGGACCAAAAGGTATATCGCTCTAGGATAGGCTCTTTGCTTTATCTTTGTGCATCTAGGCCCGATATCATGCTTAGTGTGTGTATGTGTGCTAGATTTCAAGCTGCCCCTAAAGAATGTCATTTAAGAGCTGTTAAGAGAATTTTGATATATCTAGTACACACACAGAACGTAGGACTATGGTATCCTAAAGGATCAAAATTTGATCTAATAGGTTATTCCGATGCTGACTATGCCGGATGTAAAGTTGATAGGAAAAGCACATCCGGAACTTGTCAATTTTTAGTTAGATCTCTTGTGTCATGGTCCCCAAAGAAACAAAACTCCATTGCTCTTTCCACAGCGAAGGCAGAATATGTCACTGCCGGAAGTTGTTGTGCACAACTTCTTTGGATGAAACAAATCCTAAAGGACTATGGTCACAATATGACCCATATTCCACTTTTTTGCGACAATGAGAGTGCTATTAAAATCGCTCGTAACCCCGTAGAGCACTCTAGGGCCAAACACATAGATATACGACATCATTTCCTAAGAGATCACTCACTTAAGAGAGACATAGCTATTTCTCATGTTTGAACTAAAAAACAGCTAGCCGACATATTTACCAAGCCACTAGATGAAAAATGCTTTTGTAAACTAAGAAATGAGCTAAACATACTAGACTTTAGAAATATGGCTTGATACATTAAACATAGGCTATGAAGACGACAACCTTAATTAATGAAGGCTTGAAATGGAATTTTATGTCACTTTCAGCAAACCCTCAGTCTTTCTCCGCAAAATGCTATTTTTATGGCAAACATAGTGAAAATCGTAAACTTGATAGCGAATTAGTCAAAACTTGCAAGAATATGTGTGAAAATCATGTTGTCATGCTTGGTGTGCCATATTGTATTATATACCATAGGCATGTATATATACATGAGTATGCCCCTCCAAAATATCATTAAGGATATTTTTCTGAATAACTCAGACATGTCCAAACTGAAGTCGGACATGTCCGAACCATCAGAAAAGTCCGAAATCCACACTTATCCGAAGAAGTCGGACATGTCCGAAATCGAGTTCGGACATATACGGCATCGGAGTATAAGGACCCCCTAGATGAGCCCGAAGATTTCTTTGTCTCTTTTCTCCTCCTCTCACAAACAGGCCACCCCTCCATCGCGCCAAAGGTGATTTCGTGTTCCAACTGTCAAATCTCTCACTCCCTGCGGATTCTTGAAGATTTGAAGGCCGGGAACCCTTCTCACGGGCTTCTTCTCCGGATTTTTTTGCAAATCGGCTAGGGTTTCATCTCTCACAAGGTATTTTCCCCTCTTGTGCGATTCGTCAAATCCCTTGACTTTTTCTTAACTCCATGCAGAGGAATACCTTTTAGATCATGATAGGGACCCTTCTAGAAAATCTTGTACCCATTGCTTTCGGATTAGGCAAATTTGATTGATTTAGGGTTCAAAACTGTACAAACTCGGACATGTCCGAGATTGACCTCGGACCAGTCCGAACGTTTCGGACATGTCCGAAATTTTTCGGACATATCTGAACCTTTACGGACTGAACACTAAATTATATTGTTGCCAGCTCCAATTCAATTCCAAATTCCTTCATACTCATCTCAAAACTGTCTCATTACTCAGGCATCATGTCGGACGCCCCTCCACGTGAGATTCGGAGCAAGAAGAGGAACAACCATGCGGAATCCCCGCTGGCCTTCAATGCTTATGTCCGACGGAAGATGACAGTCCGGAAAGTGGCAAGGACTGCCGATGAGACTGGCAGGGCCATGAGGATTATGCTTGAGAGCTTAGAAGGGTCAGAGGAGCCACAAAAAGCTAATCCGGGAGATATTGACCCACTACACATGGCGGCGCCAATTCAAGACCCTCGGAGGACAACTCCACTCATGGATTATTGAAGAAATATCTCCGAGGCTCATGATCAAAGAGGAGAAAATATATATATGATTATGAGAAGATGACAGCAGAATTTTGCTTTTGGAGTGACTTCCATGTGGACTATTACCGTTCCGTCCTCATGAGAAAAAAGCATCCAGTCATCGACATGCAGTGGATTGACTGGAAATACATGGAGAACAGGAACAATGAAGTGTTCAAAGAAGTCATTGCTGCCTGTGAGTACCATGGGATTAAAGACTTCATGGCTATTAAGTATGGATGGAACGTGGAGGTAATTTGCCAGTTTTATGTCATGGTTTTCTTCCATCCTGAGGGGAAGTCTAGGATCACTTGGATGACAGACGGTGAGAAATATACCGTCACGTACAATGAGTTTGCTTAGATCCTAGGGCTCCAAAGGACATTGACGTTTAGGGCGTGTTTGGCATGGCTCTGCTTCACAGTAGAGAAACTCTGCTTCAAAACTCTGGGGTGGAGCAACTCTTCTGTGGAGTTAGAGGAGTTCATTATGGTGTTTGGCTGAAATGCGTTTGTCAGCTTCAGAAAAGAGAGTTTAAAGGGCGTAATACCGTATTACCCCTGCTATGTTGATTGTATGCATTTTATGCATAGTAAGTGTATGCAATTCGTAAAATATTTTAAATTATACATCATTTCAGGAAAAATGAGATTTTTTCATTCAACATTAATAAAGTGTATGTAACATTTTTTCACTACTTTTCATTCATACACTTCCTACAAATATAATGATGTGTATGCAACTACTTTATATTCAAACTCTTGTTCCAACCATATATGAATAATAAAATGATAGCATAGTACATAATCTTTGTCTTCTTACAAATCACTTAAACTTTTTTATTCTATCAAATGCAAAATGCAAAGTACACGACAATGTTATGAGATATACTGATATGAAAATTCTGGCTATTGACCTCTGAATTCAGTACCACAACAGATGGTGTATGAAATTGCATATTACATCAGTTTCTTAACAAAAACAAAAGATTTTTGTGTGTAAGTATTTGTGTGTGTGTGTGTGTTTTCAGGGAAGAACCCTGAAACGATTTGTATTTCAGTTAGATGCACAGTAATTTCATTGACTTAGTTAAAATTGTAAAGGGAGGAGGAGAAGGCTAAGAACACATGTAGCTGGGATCATGATGCGTGAGGACTGGTGTTAGCGGCCGGTAGCTGGAGCTCGATAGCAACTACTCCGGCTAGCAGCAAGAGCACGAGGACAAAGCCGGACAGCTGCAGGCGGCGTAGGTGGTGGAAGGCGGCTGGGGCTGGTCGAGGGCCGAGTCGCGGGCTGCAGGCGGCACAGCCGGTGGAAGTCGGAGGAATCGGCGGCGCCCCTAGGGTTCAGCCAAGCGTGCGGGAGGAGTCCAGCCGGGTGGAGGAAAAGAAAAAACAACGAATCATTTTTTAACCAGTGGCAATTGCGGGTAAATACCCCCAACTCCACGACTTCATTGATATTCACTAGTTTTGGAGCAACAAATGAGGTACTCCGAAAAAATGAACTGCAGCTCCTCCAACTCTGTGGAGTTGGGCTGCTCCACGGAGTTATGGAGTTGGGGTGTTTGGGTGGATCTTTTCAGCTCTGAAGTAAATTTGGACTCCAGAGCCATGCCAAACACGCCCTTAATTACAAAATTCATGAGAAGATCATCTTGAAGAACAATTTGATAGACTTCCTGTATGACACTCACTTCTACTTCAACCCTCCTCATACCCAAGGCCTTCTTCCTTTCTTCCAAGTCCTCAACCGGATCACTAGGAAGACATTGGCACCGAAGGATGGAGATGTAACTAGAATTAACTCCAACTCCAGAAATCTGCTCAAGTGGTTGCGAGGGGAGAAGAGATTCAATGTATTTGATTTCATCTATATGGAGATCTACTCGACATCGGACACTCCCTCGAGGTCGTACATCTATGCACCCTATATCATGAAGATGATCGAGAAGGTGTCGGGGAAGACGTTTGTGAAGGATGTAGCCCATAAGAAGCTACAACCTCAGGCAGCGACACCTCAGCTCCACCCCTCTAACAGGCTCCGTGCTAGCCACGCTCGTGCGGCAGCTGCCTCTACCCCTCCTCCAGCACAGCCCGAGAGAGCTACTGCCTCCTCCAGTGGCCTTCTCAAGGTACTCCACTCCATCTTTACCATCTGCAGGAGTACCCATGTGAAGGTCCAGAAGAATGAAAAAGCCATCAAGAGCTTGAGGAGGGACATGAATGAAGTAAAAGAAAAACTCGAGCTTCCCACTGGATCTCCTGTTTCTGAGGACAGCGAGGATGATGTCCCCCTGGATTTTTCGGAGCTTACCTCCGATGAGTTAGCCTTCTTCGGAGACACAGGTGCGAGTACGAGTGCTTCTCCAGCTGCTCCTGCTGCAGACGATGACGACGAGGAGTACGAGGATGAGGACAGTGACGACGATGCTTAGCTTCACCTCTCTCCTTGCTCTATTTCCCTTTTTGGTGCCTCGATGCCAAAGGGGGAGAGAGAGTAGTAGTAGTTCGTTGTTCGCTAGTCTCTTATGTTAGTTTTCATTTCCTAAGCAATGCGTAAGGGCATATGGACCTATTATATGTATGACACTATGATGATGATGTGTATGACTATTATTATGGTGTGATGACCGTTATTGTGATATGTATGTGTTATTGAGATATGTGGTATCGTGATGTATTGTTTTCATATGTGATGTGTCATCTTCATGCATATATCTCTCGCATCACACATATTTGTCACTTTGTTTCACATTGCACTTAGGCACCCAACGATCATGATATATATATATATATATATATATATATATATATATATATGAAAACCCCATTTTCATAGTTCATATATTCAGGGGGAGTTTTTCATATAAATATCATGATCAAAACTCATATTTTACTCTCTTATTGAAAATTTTAATTGGTTGTCATCAATCACCAAAAAGGGGGAGATTGAAAGTGCATCTAGGTCTCAGTGTGGGTTTTGGAGGATTGATGACGAACAATTAAAATTCTAATGAATTTAAATTAGCATGTGTGCAGATAGGTTGGATGGCAAGAAGAGATTGAGTGCTTTTCAAAGAGGGAAATGGAGAAGACGGCTTGAAGCTATACAATAGATATGGATTTTTATTTTCCTTGAGTGTAGGAATGCCGCACTATTAATAGGGACACGGCACGTAGTAAAGAAAAGCAAGCTCAATCCCATAAAACAACCCTTAGTGTAGAAAAGAGTTGTTAGGACAAAAACCTTGGACATGTCAGAGAGATTCGGAAAAGTGCTCTCTGTATAGACTCAGACATGTCCGAAGGATTCGGAAAAGTACCTTCTGTGTAGATTCGTACATATCCGAAGAAATTCGGACATGTCCGAAGTCTAGGGTTTCTGGGATTTTTTAAATCCAGAAGGTCAGACATGTCAGAAAAAGTCAGAAATGCACCTTCTGTTTAGGGTCGGACATGTCCGAAGAAGGACATGTACCCTCTTTATAGGTCCGGACATGTCCGAATTGTTCGGAGATGTACCTTCTGTTTAGTGTCGGACATGTCCGAAGTCTAAGGATATCAAAAGACCGGTTCGGATATGTCAGCTCGGACATGTCCGAAATCTTTCTATGATGCCTGGTCCCGTAAAACAAGGAACCCAGCTAATGCATATGTGTGCCCAGGATGTTCATCACACATACACATGTAATCCACAAACTGAATACAGAATATAACCATGAATAATAGGGTTTAAGTACTTTATTACATCAATCTCTAACTTATTCTTGCAGCGGAAGTCTCTAACTTATTGTAGCAGTGGAAGTCTCTGAATGATAGCGGAAACAACTAAACAGCAGCGGCTCCATCTCCAACTCCACAGGCAAGTTGATGGTAGTTCGCAAGCCTAGTACTCCACATGATCTTCGAAGTACTCTTCTCCTGTTGCTGATGTTTGTATTATAATGCAAGGGTGAGTACATGTCGTACTCAGCAAGTGCGGGAAAAGTATGACATGTAGCTTACAGCAAGGTATGGACAAAAAGGCTCATTGCAGAAAGCAAAGTTTATTTCACAAACATGATAAAAACAGCAACTATTCTTTAAGTGAATTTAATCCCAACACATATATTTAAGTAAAACAGCAACATACCTCCTTCATAATTCACCACTTTCCATGTCTCAACCACCATTAATCTTTCTCAACTTTATCTTATGCTCATAATAACCATCTCATGTTCATATCCATCTCATAATCATATAACGAAAACCAAACTCATTGTCATGACTCAACAGTCCCGAAACCAATCCCAATGACCATACCATAACCATAACCAAATAACCATCCCAAGTTTCCATCCCAACGACCTGCTTTGAGATGGATGAAACTGAACACTAATGGAGCACTGAACTTGCAGGATGGAGTTGCGGGTGCAGGAATTGTAACACGAGCGAGTCAACGAATGTTGTTAGTTAGTAGTAATAGTACCTTAAGAAAGATTGTGAAAAGAACGAGATCTAGAAAGAATTCTACTAGCTCTTGAATAGGTTAAGTCACTGGTGCCAGCGAATAGGCGGCAAATAAAGTAGGAGTTGGAAAAGAAAACCAAGTTACTAGGTTTCTCCACGGAAAGTCCCTCTAATCATGTGAGTTGGCCAGGCGCTTGTGACCGTAAGCACGGCCATCATGATAGTTTTACACTCTTAAGAGGTGGCACCACTTCACCCACAAGTTTGTGATTTCGTCACCCATCGGCGACTGCAGAACCTCCATTATACCAGTACACAACCATCGGTGTATGGCCAAGAGATCACAAAATAGCCTTTACAAAGGGGCAACTAGATGTATGGACTCACTAAGGTTTCACCAGCAGGCTCGAATCACCATTCTCCCACCTACGGGCCTCCTCTTGTGCCATGCAGTTCCCAGGGCAGTCCTCTCTCAACTCCCATTCCCCGCGCCTTACATGGTCCATAGCAATCTAGCAACTTACCTAATTAGTCAGCTAAGGCGCACCTATATTTGGCCTTGTGGTGGCACTATTTTCCTGGCATGTGCTGGCATGAACCAGTCCTTAGATCTACGGCAAGTAAACTACCATCTCATTATACCACATCCACAAACCAAGCTTGCCTAGATCTCCCCCGATTCTATGCTCATTATTATCATCAAGTTCTCATCATCATTATTCATATGAGTGCAATACTTGGACATGTTCTATCTCGGCTTCCCGTATCCCGTAGCTTAAGCGAAGCAAAAAGGAAAAACGACCATACCCAACTCATCAACTTTCCTGGCGACAAGGATGGTTAACAAAACTAGTAAACTCCTATAAAAGGGTTTCCCATCAAGTTGACTCAAGCATATACATTTTCGCAAACAGAACAGTTTTCAAAACATGGGATCAATATGGTCAAGGAGCACTTGCCTTGCTCCTGTGGCTCTGGTTGCTCACGTGCCTCGAAGTCTTGATGCTGTAGTCCTTCATAGATGGCTCCCTGAGATTGTCCTTCTACTCACGACCATGCACATACAAAATTATAGCAATCAAACATCATGCACAAACTCTACTCAAGATGCAATGGTGCAAATCCTATGGTGCTGTTTTATTGACCCAGTTTGTACGTGTTCTTGCATGTTTTAATGGCTTTCATGGGGTTTTATGATGAAAAAGGGTGTAGGAATCAAGTGTGGATGTGGTGATGATCTTGACTCAAGATCTAGATCAATTCCACCGTCAAAAACCGATCAACACGTGATCTGTCCACACAAAACAGCTTCTGTTCGAAGGGAACGAAGAAAACAGATGCGAAGAAACCACGATGATGTCGTAACGTGGTCACGAAGACCTACCTCGGCCTTCCTCCTAGCAATGGTAGCAGGACAGATCGTCGGCTCTCTTTCAGCGACGGCGAGCATGACGGGGCTCGTCGGTGGTCTCACCGGTGGCTGAACTCCGGCGAAGGGGGTAACTCAGCGAGTTGGGGGCTAGGGCCTCTAAGTTGTCGACTTGGGAAAAGGTGTTACGGCCAAGGGGGTTCTCGGGTTCTATTTATAAAGGAATAAGGAAGAGTCCTACTCTGATTGGGTTTCAACTAAGAGTCCTATTCAATTTGTTTTGGATCTTAACAAACCTATCTCCAATTGATTTGGTGTGGTAGCAATGTGGAAATCGTGTCGGTTTCCTCAGTATCGGGTATTCCCGTGCGCACAGGAGAAAAACCGCTAAAGGATCTCGTCACCTCCGCAGGGTGAGCTCCAGAGGAGCCACGTGTCCGGCGGGGGCCGGTCCTTGCTTCTCCTCAGAGGCGAGCTCCAGACCTGCCACGCATCCAGCGGGGCGGTGCCTCCCTTTTCCTCAGAGGCGAACTCCGCATGCGCCACGTGTCCGGCGGGGGGACCTCCCTCTCTGTCAGGGGTGAGCTCTGGGGGTGCCATGTGTCAGTGCCGGACCTCCCCTCTCCTCGGAGGTGGGCTCCGAGAGTGCCACGTGTCCAACAGTGATGAGGACATCTCTCCTTTGCATACAATGCAAGGAGAGCACGTGCACGACAATTGGATCTCCAGGTACGTTCTAACCTTGTCAATTGTTTTTCAGAACTTACGCTTGTTTCCATGCATGTTTTATTGATTAGGAACAATGGATAGGATCAGCAAGGGCTGGGAGGAGTCCAAGGAGTCAAGGAGGAGGAGATAGGACGTGCACACCAAGGAGGAGCCCAAGTACAACTCGAGTTCAACTCCACCTCGGGTTCCAGGAGCTGCCTTCACCAAAACTGACGCCCCGGACACATACGGAGTCGGATTTGGACGTTCTATATATGGTTGGAACCGTGATTCATAAAGCTTCCAATGGAACCAGCCCCACCTCAAAATTCCATCTAAGTTGACGGGAATCAGCGAAACAAGTGGGCGTCCAGAATCTGTCCGGTGCTGCGCCACCGCCTTTTGGGCTGCTGGCCGGTGTATCGTGTGGTAGCCCATTAGGGTTGCGTCCAGGGGTCTTGCATGCCCCTAAACTCCTTTTTATACAGCAGCCATCACCACATTAGGGTGGGGTTTTGCTTAGTTACAATCTGTCATTGAACAGTGTCGCCAATCATCGGTTGTGAGACCCCAAATTCGTGATCAATTTAGTTTCGATTGCAACTTCTCTGTTCTTGCTTGTGTTCTTGATTGCACTTGCAGGGATAAGCCTTCGTGGCGAGGTCATTCGTGTGACACGGGTGATAACCAACGGAGCAGTGGTGTAGTGATTGCGGGGTTTCGTTCGTTCGGAGCCTTGGATCATCAACGTCGAGATCTCCACCCAATCAAGTTTACCCTACCTCTCGGAAGATCGGGACTCTTCCTCCTATCAATTGGTATCAGATTTCCAGGTTCACTGTGAGAATACTTGTGTGCCCTTTAGATTTATTTTGTTTCAGTCCTATCGTCCACAAAAAGCCACAAAAAAATTTAGTTTCCCTGACCTACAACCCCCGCTCAACCTTTTGCACAATTTAGTTTCGGAGTCCGTAGTTCTAAGTTCGTGTCCTAGGTTGAGTCTGGTTGCTGGTTTAGATTTGTTTTGGTTCAGTTTTGTTTCTTCCATCCGCTGCCATCTACAAAAAACCAATCTACAAAAAAATTTCATCCACCGATTCGTTTCTGTTGCAGTTTCCACCACCACCAAAACCTGATTCGGGGTATCCTCCTTAAAACGGGCATAACTTTCGCTCGTAACTCCGATTGAGGCGCTTTTTTTTCCTGGAAAGGTCTAAAAAACGTCCACATACGATACACCAGCTATGCAGGTCACGGCATTTTCAAAAAAAAATTAAGGGGGCCCTCGTTTCGAACTCCGAAGTTCCAGCACCAGTTTTTCCAATCGCTCCTGAATTTGTGCCGATCTCATCTTTCATTGGTTTGAGCTAATACTTGGTGATGTTTCTATTCTTGTGCCCCTGGTTGAGAAAAAATATCAAAAAAAATAAAGAGAAAAAAGATTTTGATTTCTACTAGTGCTTCAAGACAAAAACAGGGGGCCAAGGGGTTTTCTAGTTGTGATATTTCTGTGTGAGTGCTGGATACTTGCTGATATTATCCTTGTTGTTCATCATCATTCATCCTTGTCCTTGCTTGTTGACACAACTGTTCTAATACATTCTTAGGCCAGCAACTAGGTGAAATTCTTTGGACACTTATTCGCCATTGCTATCTGTTACTAACTTGTGTGCCACATACATATACTGCATTTGAGCCTTCCAAGCTCCACCTTCTCTCGAGCAGAACAGTTAAACTTTGCAATCACACCCACTCTCTGCTTGATTCACACTGGTCACCGTTGGCCACCTGCAGTGCTGGTAAGAAACTTGTAAGAGCGGGGTAAGACGCATCTTACTGATCGATTTTCCACCCACTTCGGAGAGCGTAGTAATAGGGTTCTTCACGATCTTTTTGTCTTCGTTTCTGTTTTGTACTAACAATGACAGGAAAGAAGCCTATGTATAAGACCTCTGGTTCTACACCTCCGGATGATGATGAGTGCGTGTCCCATATGGAACTAAAGGACATGATGCTGGCAATGACCGAAGCTTTCAACAATTACCAGACCACTACAACAGCCACCTTTCAGAGGCTCCATACAAGTGTTGCTGGTCTGACCACACGGTTGGACGGGATGGAGACTCGTCTTCCCAACAAGCTACACCCTCTATCATCCTTGATGGTGATGCACATGCTCACTACAACACAGAGGATGACTTCAATAACGATGAGGTTGATGCACAGCAGCGCCGTCGCCCTCGACGAAATCGTCAAGGTATGGGAGGTAGACCTCGTCCTCATGCTCCTGAACAAGATAATGATCCTTATGCTAAAATTAAGTTTTCTGTTCCAACATTTTATGGATCTTATGATTCTGAGACTTACTTGGATTGGGAGATGACGGTAGAACAAAAAATTAGCTCTCATCTTGTTCCTGAGCGACATAGAGTTAGACAAGCCACTAGTGAGTTTAAAGATTTTGCTATAATTTGGTGTAATAAACTTGTCAATACACGTAATGCACCACAGACATGGGCTGCCTTAAAAGAAGAGATGCGCGCTAGGTTTGTTCCTCCTTCATATAGACGTGATCTTCTTAAGAAATTGCAACGCTTTGATCAGGGTGACATGACTGTCCAAGAGTACTACCAAGAGTTGCAGAAAGGTATGCTTCGTTGTGGGGTAGTTGAGGATCAGGAAGACCAAATTGTTACTCCCTCCGGTGCACAAAAAAATGTCATTCTACAAAGAAGCTATGAGTGCACAAAAAATTGTCATCGAAGCAGAACCGAAGAGTTTGTCTCGAGAAAAAACGTAATAAACGCATCGTACAGTGCATGGGTAGGAATCGAACCTGCATGAGAGGCCTGGGAAAGAGTGGAGGAGACCAGTCAAGCCATTAAAGTGAGTGATAGTAATGGAAAGAAAATCTATTTAATACTTCCTTGGTATGCGAGAACATGTCCAAAACGACAATTTTTTGTGCACCGAAGGGAGTAGGTTTTATGGGGGCTTGCGGCGTGAGATCCAGGACATAGTTGACTACAAGGAATATCATTCTATTCAACGTTTATTTCAACTTGCTATGTTAGCAGAAAAAGAATTGCAGGGTCGCTAACAGCAGCGGCGGAACAACACCTTCACGCCACGACAATTTCCGGTGCCATCCAAAGCAGCGCCCTCCTCGAGCGTACGTGCTTCTACACCACCCTCCACGGGTGTTGTACGCAGCAGCATCGCACCTTCTACATCACGGGGACAAGATAACAGCAAGTCCCAGATGCCTCCGGGTGTTGCAGCAAAGGCGGCTGCACCCAACACTTCGATAAGTCGCAGAGTTGAGATCAAGTGCCACCGCTGCCAGGGACTTGGCCATATGCAACGAGATTGCCCCAGCAAACAGGCGATCATTGCCACTGCTGATGGTGGGTATGTTAGTGCTTCTGATATTGAAGATGAAAATATTATTGCAACTAACATTTCAGGTTCGGATGATGGTGCTGAGGAGGTTCTTGGTACATCTGCGACAAACAACTATAGGACTTTGATTGTGCAGCGAGCTTTGAGTGCCACGGTTCGAGAGGACGATAACCGCCAATGTTACAACCTTTTCAACATGTTTCTCGTCGTCAAGGACTTCCGTGTACATACCATCATTGATGGTGGTAGCTGCAACAATTTGGTGAATGTTGAGGTGGTCAAGAAGCTTGGCTTGACCACACGGGAGCATCCCCACCCTTATCACATTCAATGGTTTAACAACAATGGTAAGGTTAAGGTAACACAAACAGCAAGAATACATTTTTCCATTGGTTCTTATCATGATTTTGCTGATTTTCATGTGGTACTTATGGATGCTTGTTCTCTTTTGTTGGAACGTCCTTGGGAGTTTGATACTGATGCTACTCACCATGGTCGATCTAATAAGTATACTCTCATGCATAAGGGCAAGAAAATTGTGTTGCTTCCTATGAGTCCCACTGAAGTTGTACAATTTGAGCAGGAGAAGAAGAATAATGCTAAGGAAAAGGGTGTTTTCAATTCTGAAATTCAGCAACCTATTAAGTTGAAAAATCCTATTTTGCTTGCAACTAAATCTGATCTTGATTA
Source organism: Neostapfia colusana (assembly GCA_030760725.1). NCBI lineage: Eukaryota > Viridiplantae > Streptophyta > Magnoliopsida > Poales > Poaceae > Neostapfia > Neostapfia colusana. The sequence goes on along the minus strand of JASWHV010000009.1, from coordinate 30,058,249 downwards.
TTTATATGCCTCTAGTGGAACTTGCTAAGCTTTAGTGTGCAAACATGCTTTATATTTCATTGAGGATACATCCACTGTCTTGCCACCTGCTGTTGCTAACCTTTTGCAGGAATGTATGGATGTTTTTCCATCAGAGATACCCCCTGGATTACCACCTGTGCGAGGCATTAAGCACAAGATTGATTTGGTTCCAGGGGCGAGCTTGCCAAACCGTGCTGCCTACAGGACCAACCCCGACGAGACTAAGGAAATTCAGCGACAAGTCCAAGATCTTCTGGACCACGGGTACATTCGTGAGAGCCTTAGTCCTTGTTCTGTTCCTGTTCTTTTGGTTCCAAAAAAAGATGGCACTTGGCGCATGTATGTTGATTGTAGAGCCATCAATAACATTACCATTCGTTATCGCTATCCTATTCCTAGATTGGATGACATGCTTGATGAGTTGAGTGGTTCTATTATTTTCTAAAAGATTGATTTGCGTAGTGGGTATCATCAGATTTGTATGACTTTAGGTGATGAATGGAAAACTGCTTTTAAAACTAAATTCGGACTTTATGAATGGTTAGTCATGCCATTTGGTTTAACTAATACACCCAGCACTTTCATGAGGTTGATGAATGAGGTTTTATGTGCTTTCATTGGTAAATTTGTGGTGGTTTACTTTGATGATATCCTTGTTTACAGCAAGTCATATAATGAGCATCTTGAACATCTGCGTGCTGTTTTTAATGTCTTGCGTAATGCACGTTTATATGGTAACCTTGAGAAGTGCACCTTTTACACCGATCGTGAGTCTTTTCTTGGGTATGTTTTTACTTCGCAGGGCATTGAGGTGGACGATGCAAATATTGTTTCCATCACGAGCTGGCCACTTCCGACTACGGTCACACAGGTTCGGAGTTTTCTTGGTCTCGCAGGTTTCTACTGGCATTTCGTGCGGGATTTCAGCACCGTTGCGGCACCTCTCCACGAGTTGACAAAGCATGGAGTGCCGTTTCGATGGGGACCAGCACAACAACAAGCTTTTGATGTTCTCAAGTCGAAGCTCACACAAGCACCATTGCTGCAACTTCCTGATTTTGAGAAGACCTTCGAGCTTGAATGTGACGCGAGCGGCATTGGCATTGGAGGAGTGCTAATTCAAGGAGGTAAACCTGTTGCCTTCTTTAGTAAAAAATTGCATGGGCCTTCGCTGAATTATTCTACATATGACAAAGAACTTTATGCTTTAGTGCGTGTCTTGCAAACTTGGCAACATTACCTATGGTCTAAAGAATTTGTCATACATTCAGATCATGAGTCTTTGAAGTATCTTAAAGGACAAGCTAATCTGAATAAACGTCATGCTAAATGGATTGAGTTCATAGAATCATTTCCTTACATCATTAAATATAAGAAAGGGAAAGACAATGTGATTGCCGATGCTTTATCTAGACGTTATACCATACTATCCCAACTTTCTCATAAAATCTTTGGTTTGGAAACCATAAAGAGGTTATATGCTACTGATTTGGACTTCAAAGATGCCTTTGAAAATTGTAGAGAGGGAAGAACGTGGCAAAAATTCCTGCTGCGTGAAGGCCTTCTCTACCGTGCTAACAAGCTGTGTGTTCCAGCTAGCTCCGTTCGTCTTTTGTTGTTGCAGGAAGCGCATGGAGGTGGTTTGATGGGACATTTTGGTGTTAAAAAGACAGAGGATGTGCTGGCCACTCACTTCTTTTGGCCACGAATGAGGCGTGATGTGGAGCGCTACGTTTCACGTTGCACGACATGCAACAAAGCTAAGTCTCGACTTAACCCACAGGGTCTTTATATGCCTCTTCCGGTTCCTAGTGCACCTTGGGAGGATATTTCTATTGACTTTGTTTTAGGATTGCCTAGAACAAAGAGGGGGAGGGATAGTGTCTTTGTGGTTGTTGATCGTTTCTCTAAAATGGCTCATTTTATACCCTGCCACAAGACCGATAATGCTTCACATGTTGCTGATTTGTTCTTTAATGAGGTTGTGCGTTTGCATGGTGTTCCCTATACTATTGTTTCTGATTGGGATGCTAAGTTTTTGAGTCACTTTTGGAGAACTTTATGGTATAAATTGGGAACAAAGTTGCTGTTTTCTACTACTTGTCATCCACAAACTGATGGGCAAACGGAGGTAGTTAATCGTATCTTATCTACTATGTTGCGGGCTGTTTTGAAAGACAATTTGAGGTTGTGGGAGGAGTGTTTGCCACATATTGAGTTTGCTTATAACAGGTCTATTCACTCCACAACCAAGTTAAGTCCGTTTATGTTAGTCTATGGTTTCAATCCTCGTGCTCCAATTGATTTGCTACCTTTATCACATACTGAAATTGTGAACTTAGATGCTACACAACGTTCTGAATTTGTTCTTAAGTTGCATGAAACTACTAAGTTACAAATTGAAAAAATGAACGAAAAGTATCGCATTGCTGCTAGTAAAGGTAGAAAGGAGGTAAAATTGGAACGCGGTGATTTGGTATGGGTTCATTTGAGAAAAGATAGGTTCCCGGATTTGAGAAAGTCCAAACTCATGCCACGTGCTGCTGGACCTTTTAAGGTTCTTGAGAAGATAAACGACAATGCATATAAACTTGAGTTGCCTCCCGAGTTTGGGGTTAGTCCCACATTTAACATTTCAGATTTGAAGCCATACTTGGGTGAGAAAGATGAGGTTGAGTCGAGGACGACTCCAATTCAAGAGGGGGAGGATGATGAGGACATCTCTCCTTTGCATACAATGCAAGGACCGATCACTAGAGCACGTGCACGACAATTGGATCTCCAGGTACGTTCTAACCTTGTCAAATTTTTTCAGAACTTACGCTTGTTTCCATGCATGTTTTATTGATTAGGAACAATGGAGAGGACCAACAAGGGCTGGGAGGAGTCCAAGAAGTCAAGGAGGAGGAGATAGGACATGCACACCAAGGAGGAGCCCAAGTACAACTCGACTTCGACTCCACCTTGGGTTCCAGGAGCTGTCTTCACCAAAACTGACGCCCTGGACACATACGGAGTCGGATTTGGACGTTCTATATATGGTTGGAACCGTGATTTCAAAAAGCTTCCAATGGAACCAGCCCCACCTCAAAATTCCTTTTAGTTGACGGGAATCAGTGAAACAAGTGGGCATCCAGAATCTGTCCGGTGCTGCGCCACCGCCTTTTGGGCTGCTGGCCCGTGTATCGTGTGGAAGCCCATTAGGGTTGCGTCCAGGGGTCTTGCACGCCCCTAATCTCCTTTTTATAAAGCAGCCGTCACCACATTAGGGTGGGGTTTTGCTTAGTTACAATCTGTCATTGAACAGTGTCGCCGATCATCGGTTGTGAGACCCCAAATTCGTGATCAATTAAGTTTTGATTGCAACTTCTCTGTTCTTGCTTGTGTTCTTGATTGCGCTTGCAGGGATAAGCCTTCATGGCGAGGTCATTCGTGTGACACGGGTGATAACCAACGGAGCAGTGGTGTAGTGATTGCGGGGTTTCATTCGTTCGGAGCCTTGGATCATCAACGTCGAGATCTCCACCCAATCAAGTTTACCCTACCTCTCGGAAGATCGGGACTCTTCCTCCTATCAAACAGCACCGGATCTCCTTTCTCCTTAGAGGTGAGCTCCGAGGACGACACGTGTACAGCAGTGTCGGACCTCCCTTCTCCTTGGAGGTGAGCTCCGAGGACTACACGTGTTCAGCGGGGCCGGACCTCTCGGGGGCGAGCTCCGAGGGTGACACGTGTCCAAGGGGCCGGACCTCTCGGAGGCGAGCTCCGAGGGTGACATGTGTCTAGCGGGGCAGACCTCTTGGGGCGAGCTCCAAGAGCGACACGTGTCCCACGGGGCCGGGCCTCATCCCTTCTGCAGGGGTGAGTTCCGAAGTCGACACGTGTCTGGCGGGGCCGAGCCTCGCTTCTCCGCAGAGACTAGCTCCGAAGGCAACACGTGTCCCGCGGGGCTGAACCTTGCTTCTGCACAGAGACTAGCTCCGAAGGCGACACGTGTCCAGCGGAGCTGAGCCTCGCTTCTCCGCAGAGGCGAGCTCCGAGCCTGCCACGTGGCCAGCAGTGCCGGACCTCACCCCCCTCCTCAGGGATGAGCTCCAAAGACGCCACGTGGCCAGCGGGCCGCGGGAAGTGTCGACAGCGCTCCTCAGCGAATTGGAATTGGCTCTTTTCAGATATCTTTCTCCCATTTTTATGATTCTTTCCCATTTCTATTTCTTTTATAATGTTTTTCTACATGCAATGCATGAATCTGAAATTGAGGGTGTTACAAACCTACCCCCCTTAAACTGAATCTCGCCCTCGAGATTCGATAGAGTAGAGAATAGGTGAGGGGATTTTGCCTTGAGGTCCTCCTCACGCTCTCATGTAGCTTTGGCTTCCGTGTGATGGCTCCCCTGTACCTTGCACCAACGGATCACTTTGTTCCTCGTGACCCTTTCCTTAACGTCCAAAATTTGGACAGGGCGGTCTACATAGGTCAAATCCTCTTGAAGCTCGAGCTCATCCATCGGTACTTGTTCTTCTGGTACTCTTAAGCACTTCTTGAGTTGGGATACATGAAACACGTCGTGTACGTCGGAGAGGTGCGTTGGCAGCTCTAGTTGATAGGCTGCTTTTCCTCGCTTGCCAAAAATCTTAAATGGCCCGATGTAGCGAGGTGCTAATTTGCCCTTGACGTTGAACCGTCGTTGGCCTCGGATAGGCGATACCTTAAGGTACACAAAGTCTCCTACTTCGAAGGTCAATCTTCTTCTTCTATTGTTCGCATAACCTTTTTTGTCGTGACTGAGCAGCCTTCAAGTTCTCCCGTATTGTTTGGACTTGCTTCTCGGCATCTTGCAGCAATTCGGGTCCAAACACTTGGTGTCTCCGGTCTCATTCCAGAACGGCGGCTTTCTACACCGTCTATCATACAATGCCTCGAAAGGTGACATCTTCAAGCTGGCTTGATATTTGTTATTGTATGAGAACTCAGCATACGGCAAGCTCCTATCCCAACTACGCCCATGTTTCAAGGCGCAGGGTCTCAAAATGTTTTCTAAAATTTGATTTGTCCTCTCGGTTTGGCCGTCGGTTTGCGGGTGATAAGCGGAGCTGAAATCCAGTCGTGTACCCATAGCTTCATGCAGCTTCTTCCAGAACCTAGAGGTAAATTGGGTACCCCGATCTGAAACTATCCTCTTCGGAACTCCATGGCGACACACGATTTGCTCCATGTACAGCTCGGCTTGTTCTGCGACGCGGTACGTGGTTCTAACAGGAAGAAAATGGGCTGTTTTCGTCAATCGATCCACAATAACCCAGATGGAGTCGTAACGCGACCGAGTACGTGGTAATCCGACGATGAAATCCATGCTAATGTCTTCCCACTTCCACTCGGTACTTTCAATGGTTGCAACACTCCAGTGGGTCTTTGATGTTCGGCCTTCACCCGTTGGCACGTGTCGCGTAAGGCAACATATTCAGCTATGTCCCTTTTCATACCATCCCACTAATAGCAGGTTTTCAGGTCCTTGTACATCTTTGTACAGCCGGGATGTATGGAATAAGGTGAGTCATGTGCCTCCTTTAATATCGTGTCACGGATGTGCTTCACGTTAGGCACACAAATCCTTTTCCCTAACCAAAGCGTACCATTCTCGTCTTCCTTGAAATCCTTTTCTATGCCTTGTCAGGTTCTTTCCTTGATTTCCTTGATTTCCTCATCTGTTTCTTGGCCATCTCGTATCTCTTTTTCCAGCGAGGAGTTGAGTTCTATCACTTCCATCTCGTTCAAGAAACCGAGATGTAACCGTTCGAACTCCTTGCGCAGCTCAGGCGGTAGCTCCTGAACCTTGAGTTGGTGACATGCTCACTTTTGGCTCAACGCATCAGCTACTACACTGGCCTTTCCGGGGTGATAGTTGATTCCAACATCATAGTCCTTGATGATTTCCAACCATCGACGTTGCCTCAAATTCAAATCCGTTTGCGTGAATATATACTTGAGGCTTTTGTGATCCGTATAGATCTAGGCTTTTGTGATCCGTATAGATCTCACATCGGTGGCCAAGGATATAATGCCTCCAAATCTTCAAAGCATGTACTACGGCTGCGAGATCCAAGTCATGTGTGGGGTAATTCAGCTCGTGTTTCTTTAGTTGTCTCGACGCATAGGCTACCACTTGTCCTTCTTGCATGAGCACACATCCAAGCCCTTGTCTTGATGCGTCACAATATTTGTCGAAACTCTTGCTCACATCCGGCAATACCAAAACCGGCGCTGTGGTTAGCCTTTTCTTGAGCTCCCCAAAGCTTTCTTTGACACGCTGGTGTCCACTGAAATGCTTTTCCATTTATTAGCAAATCAGTCATAGGCTTCACTATTTTGGAGAAATCCTTGATGAACCGGCGATAGTATCCAGCCATCCCAAGGAAACTCCGAATATCCCTCACATTCTACGGTTGGTTCCACTTCAGAACATCTCCCACTTTTCCAGGATCAAGCGACACTCCTTCCTTGGAGATGATGTGGACTAGGAAAGATATCTCCTTGATCCAAAATTGACACTTGCTGAGCTTGGCATACAATTGATGCTCTCGCAGTTTCTGCAATGTCAACCTCAAATGTTCTTCATGTTCTTCCTCGCTTTTCGAATACACCATGATATCGTCGATGAAAACCACGACAAACTTGTCCAAGTACTCCATGAAGACCTTATTCATGAGGTACATGAAGTATGCGGGTGCATTCATTAACCCAAAAGACATGACGGTATATTCATACGAACCATACCGTGTTCGAAATGCAGTCTTGGGTATGTCGGAGGGCTTAATCTTCAGCTGGAAGTATCCCGACCGAAGATCAATCTTGGAGAAAATTCGGGTACCTTTCATTTGGTCGAACAGGTCCTCTATATGGGGCAGCGGGTATTTATTCTTGATCATCACCTCATTGAGAGACCTATAATCCACACACATCCTTTGGGTCCCATCCTTCTTGTCTACGAAGAGCACGGGGGCTCCCCACGGTAACGAGCTTGGGTGTATAAAACCCTTTTCTAGCTGCTCCCGAATTTGCTTCTTATGTTCCACTAATTTATTAATGGGCATCCTATATGGCCTCTTTGCTATAACTGCAGTTCCAGGTACCAAATCAATGGCAAACTCAATGTCCCGGTCAGGTGGCATACCTGGAAGTTCTTCCGGGAACACGTCCAAAAATTCTTGAACCACCGGAATGCTTTTCAATGTTGCTTCTTCGACGTGGTTCAGCGTTGCCTTCTCGGTTGCCGGTTGGGCTGACTCGAACTCAATACGAGTACCGTGCTCATTTGTCAACTGCATGGTCCTCTTAGCACATTGGATCACTCCGTTGTGCTTTCTTAACCAATCCATTCCAAGTATTATATCAAGTCCTTGGGAATCCAAGACAATAAGGTTGGCAAGGAAGTCTACCCCCTTATTTTAAGGATTACTTTCAGACATACTATATTAGTCCTCATCTCTCCACTGGGAGAATTAACCAACATAGTATATTTCATGTGTGATATGGGCAGGTTATACTTGGCAACATACTTGGATGATATGAATGAATGCGATGCTCCGGAATCAAATAAAACAGTGGCTGGGTTAGAGTTGGCAAGAAACATACCAATCACGACGTCCTCAGCCTGTTGCGCCTCCTCAGCGGAGACATGATTCATGTTGCCACGAGCGTAGTTTTGCTGTCCACGGTTACCTTGATTAGCTCCTCCGTTCGGCCGTGGATTCTGCTTTGGTGCGTTGGGCGGCTGTCCAAGGCCTTTCCTCGGGCATTGACTTGTAAAGTGTCCCGCCTCTCTGCATGCAAAGCATGCCTTGTTTCCCAAGATAGCAGGAACATTGGGGTGAGGGTGGTTTTGAGCATATGCGCCCATGTTGGGTCAGGGCGCAGGAGGCAAAGGCACACGAGGTGCTTGCATAACAGGACGTGGCTGTGGTAGTTGATTAGGGCAAAAGTAGAAGCGGACGAGCCATACTGTGGTGCAGCTGGGGGCATGAAACAGGGACGTACATTGCTCCCTTGTGGCTGGTATGGCACCTTTCTCTTGCCCTCTTGCTCGATCTCACAGATCTTGCTCTCAACCACTATAGCTTTGTAAACTAGCTTCTGGAAGTTTGCATAGTCATTGTTGAGCAGTTGAACTTAGATCTCATTGTTCAACCCTCTCATGAATAAGTGTTGCTTCCTTTGATCCAAGTTGACGTCCTCGGGGGCATACCTTGACAGTTGCGTGAACTTGTTGAGGTACTCATTCACGCTCTTCCTACCTTGGTGGAGACCTTCAAACTCTTGCCTTTTAAGCATCATGACTCCAGCAGGGACGTAATGAGAGAGGAAACTCTCCTTGAACTTAGTCCAAGTTATAGTCTCCTGGTTGACATGAGCATTGCAATGAGCGTCCCACCAGTCAGCGGCTGCTCCCATAAGTTGGTGCGATGCGAAGAGAACTTTCTCCCGATCATTGCACTGAACAATGGCAAGCTTCTTCTCCATGGATTTCAACTAATCATCAACCTCCATGGGATCATTAGCTTGTGCAAAAGTGGGCAGTCGAGTCCTCATGAACTCTCCCAGTCTGTTGTGAGCCGGCGGTGGTGGCGGTGGTGGTGGTGGTGGTGGTGCAGGAATAGGGTTAGGATTGTGGTTGTTGTTGGCTTGCAGCTGTCCCAAAGTTTGTATCATGGTTTGCATGAGTTGGTTCTGCATAGCCATCAACCGTTCAAGGTTGTTTGCACCAGCCCCGGGGTCAGCATTCTCAGGAACTTCAATGTGGCCATCCTCTTGTGGTTCCTGGTTGCCACGAACGTTCCTTCTTTGATAGCCGGCGTTTTCTCTCACCATATGTGAGAGAGAGTTGATTGGAATAGAAGTTAGAAGTTTATATTGATCCCTCCAACTATATGCATCAAGGGTTATGAACTAAATAACTTCTTTTATTAATGAGGATGTGAACAAGTGCCGAAACACTTCACATCTCTCTACGATGTGTGGATGTGGACAACGCTGAAGCGTCCTACAACTCACACTAAGCACTCAATCACAAGCAATCATCACAAAAGTTCACACCACTTCTATTCGAGCTTATTCAATGGGAGTCTTAAACTTAATCATGTGAACTAGTGTTGTTCCCACCATGTGACGGGGGTGGTCCATGCATGGGCGCACGCCATAGTGAGTTGGCAGTCCATGTATGGTTAGATGGCGTTGATCGGGAACACCAGCGCCATCTATAAATAGGACATGAGAAAACTTTGAGAAGGAAGAAATAACTCCAAAACCTCAGGAGTTATGGAGCAGGGAAGCAAAGGTGTGGCTGTCCAAAAGAAGAGAACAGATGGGCTGAAAATAGCACTTTGCGGTGGCTGAATTGACAAGGAAGTGCAGCAGCAAGCAATTTTTGAAAATAGAAGTTTTAGAAGGGTGTTCCTATGTGTTTTATAGTGTCCATTCTACCTAGTCTTGCATCCTACGGTCAATGTGGTTCTGATGCCAATCTGTGCATTCTACCTAGGCTTGCGTCCTACGGCCAACATGGCTCTGATACCGATCTGTGAATTCTACCTAGGCTTGCGTCCTACGGTCAATGTGGCTCTGATACCAATTTGTGACGCCCAGTCCCGTAAAAAACGGAACCCAGCTAATGCATATGTGTGCCCAGGATGTTCATCACACATACACATGTAATCCACAAACTGAATACATAATATAACCACGAATAATAGGGTTTAAGTACTTTATTACATCAATCTCTAACTTATTCTTGCAGCGGAAGTCTCTAACTTATTCTAGCAGCGGAAGTCTCTAAAGGATAACGGAAGCAACTAAACAGCAGCGGCTCCATCTCCAACTCCATAGGCAAGTTGACGGTAGTTCGCACGCCTAGTACTCCACATAATCTTCGAAGTACTCTTCTCTTGTTGCTGATGTTTGTATGATAATGCAAGGGTGAGTACATGTCGTACTCAGCAAGTGCGGGAAAAGTATGATATGTAGCTTACAGTAAGGTATGAAACAAAAAGGCTCATTGCAGAAAGCAAAGTTTATTTCATAAACATGATAAAAACAACAACTATTCTTTAAGTGAATTTAATCCCAACACATATATTTAAGTAAAACAGCGACATACCTCCTTCATAATTCACCACTTTCCATGTCTCAACCAACCATTAATCTTTCTTAACTTTATCTCATGCTCATAATAACCATCTTATGTTCATATCCATCTCATAATCATATAACCAAAAATCAAACTCATTGTCATGACTCAACAGTCCCGAAACCAATCCCAATGACCATACCATAACCATAACCATAACCAAATAACCATCCCAAGTTTCCATCCCAAATTTCCCTCTAATCATGTGAGTTGGCCAGGCGCTTGTGACCATAAGCACGGCTATCATGATAGTTTTACACTCTTAAGAGGTGGCACCACTTTACCCACAAGTTTGTGGTTTCGTCACCCGTTAGCGACGGTAGAACCTCCATTATACCGGTACACAACCGTCGGTGTATGGCCAAGAGATCACAAAATAGCCTTTACAAAGGGGCTACTAGATGTATGGACTCACTAAGGTTTCACCAGCAGGCTCGAATCACCATTCTCCCACCTACGGCCCCCTCTTGTGCCATGCAGTTCCCAGGGAAGTGGCATGTGCTGGCATGAACTGGTCCTTAGATCTACGGCAAGTAAACCACCATCTCATTCTACCACATCCACGAACCAAGCTTGCCTAGATCTCCCCCGATTCTATGCTCATTATTATCATCAAGTTCTCATCATCATTATTCATATGAGTGCAGTACCTAGACATGTTTTATCTTGGCTTCCTGTATCCCGTGTAACCTACCGTCAACCCGTGGCTCTGATACCAATCTGTGACGCTCTCAATTTCATGGAAAAACCACGGAACCGAGAACTGATGCATATGTGTGCCCAGGATGTTCATCACACATATACACATCATCCACAAACTAAATTTCAGAATGTATATAACCACGAATAACAGAGTTTATTACAAGGTTTCATGAGTCTTGGACTCATCTTGGCAGTGGAAGTCAAATCTTACAGCAGAAGTCTTATTTCTATGCAGCGGAAATCTTTTAACTAGTGCGGAAGCAATCTAAGCAGCAGCGGTGGCTCCATCTCTACTCCATCCCCGCAGGCAAGGTTGAGGACAGATTACACGACTAATGCTCCACCTAGTCCTCATAGTAATCTTCTCTTGTTGCTGATGATGAAATAATAATGCAAGTTTGAGTACAATGATGTACTCAGCAAGTGCGGAAAAATATGATATGTAGCTCACAACAAGGTAGGTATAAAAAGGCTCATTGAAGAAAACAAAGTCATTTACCAAAACCATGATAAAACAGCAACTTAACTTTAAGTGAATGTAATCCCAACTTGTATTAAAATACCAACATACCTCCATTATGGTCATCACTTTCCATGTCCCTAACCAGACATTAATCAACTTCATTCTTGCTCACAAATACCTTCTCGTATTTGCTATCATCTCACGAATACCATCTCGTATTCGCTACCATTTCATCTTATAATCAATTTCGTCTCACACCGAGACCAATCTCGTTGCCATGACTCAACAGTCATACAACCAAATCTTATCACCCGAACTCAACAGTCTCGAAAGCCAAACCATAACCAAAACCATAACCAATAACCATACCAACTAATCATGGAAGTTGGCCAGGCGCTCATGACCGTAAGCTCGGCTATCATGATAGTTTTAGACTCTGCAGAGTTTGCACCACTTTACCCGCAAGTTTGTGATTTCGTCACCCGTCGGCGACTGCAGAACCTCCATTATACCAGTACACAACCGTTGGTGTATGGTCAAGAGATCACAAAATAGCCTTTACAAAGGGGCTACTAGATGTATGGGCTCACTAAGGTTTCACCGGCAGGCTAGAATCTCCAATTCTCCCACCCACGGGCCCCCTCTTGATCCATGCAGTTCCTAGGGCAGTCCTCACTCGACTCCCATTCCCCGTGCCTTCCACGGTACATAACAATCTAGTAACTTACCTAATTAGTTAGCTAAGCCGCACCCATACTTGGCCTTGTGGTGGCACTATTATCCTGGCATGTGCTCGCATGAACCGGTCCTTAGATCTATGGCAAGTAACCACCATCTCATTCTACCTCATTCACAAACATAGGGCTTGCCTAGATCTCCCTCCAATCCATGTTAATTAACAACATCAGTTTCTCATTATCATTACGAGTGCAGTTAGCTAGACACATCTATCTCGCTTCCCAATCCCATGGACTCAGCGAAGCATAAAAGCATAAACCATACCCAACTCATAAACTTCCCTGGTGACAAGGGTGGTTTAACCAAAACTAGTAAACTCCTATAAAAGGGTTTCCCATCATGTTTGACTCAGCACACACACCTTTTCGCGAAACAAAATAGTTTCCCAAAACATAGGATCAATATGGTCAAGGGCACTTGCCTTGTTCTGGCGGTTCCGGTTGCTCAAAATCTTGTTGTTGTAGTCCATCGTAGGTAGCTCCCAGAGCTTTTCCTTCTATTTGCGATCACTTATACAAGATTCACAGTAATCAATATCATGCACAAACTCTACTTTACGATGCAATGATGCATATGCATGTTAATCCTATGGTGCAGTTTTGGTTTGTGCATGCTCTTGCATGTTTATATGGGGGTTTTTATGAAGAATAGAGGTGTATAGATCAAATGTGGACGTGGCGATGATCTGGACTTAAGATCTAGGTCAAACCGATCAACATGTGATCTGTCCACGAAAAAGCTTCTGTTTCGAAGGAATTGAAGAAACAGATGTGAATAAAAATCGTGATGATGTCGTGAGGTGATACTGGAGACCTACCTTACGTTCTTCTTGGTCTTGGGGTCCTTCTCCTAGCAAGACAGATCGTTGGGGCTCTCTTCCGGCGATCTCCCGCGACTGAACTCCGGCGAAGGGTTTACTCGGTGAGCTGGGGCTAGGGTTCTAAGTTGCTCGGCTCAGGAGGTGGAAAGAAATTCGTGGTTACGGCCAAGTGTTTTCGGTTCTATTTATAACCAGAAAAAGAAGAGTCCTTCTCTGATCGGAATTCGAATAGGAGTCTTATTCAAATTGTTTTTGGATCTTAACAACTTATCTCTAGTTGATTTGGTGTGATAGCAACGTGGAATTCGTGTCGGTTTCCTCGATACCGGGGATTCCCACGCATTCAGAAGAAAAACTGCAAAATCTTGTTACCCTCACGGCGATGAGCTCCGGAAACTCCACGTGTCCATCGGGGGTCTGGTCTCTTTTTTCCGCAAAGACGAGCTCTGATTGTGCCGCGTGTCAAGCGAGCGAGACCTCCCTTTTTCTCAGAGGCGGGCTCCGCGTGCGCCACGTATCCTGGCGGGCGAGAACCTCCGCTCTCAACGAAGGCGAGCTCCATGAACACCACGTGTCAGTTCTGGACCTCCCCCTCTCTTCGGAGGTGGCTCCGGGGTGCCATGTGTCAATTCCGGACCTCCCCTCTCTTCTGAGGTGAGCTCCGAGAATGCCACGCGTCAAGTAGTGCCGGACTTCCTTTTTCCTCAGAGACGAGCTCCGAGGTCGACACGTGTCCATCAGCGTCGGACCTCCCGGAGGCGAGCTCCGGAGGTGACACGTGTCCGGTAGTGTCGGACTTCCCGGAGGTGAGCTCCGAGAGCGACACGTGTCTAGCGAGGCCGGACCTCTCGAAGGTGAGCTCCCGAACGCACCACGTGGTCAGCGGCCGCGTGAATTGTCTTCGACGCTCTCTGTAAACTGGACTTTGGCTCTTTTTGGCTATCTTTTTTTATTTTCTCTATTTCTACTTATTTCAAAATGTTTTTCTACATATAAAATATGAATATATGCAGAACCCAAAAAATGAGGGTGTCACACCCGGTCCTTTGTGGACACCTCATCGGAGACGTAGATTCCTATGTGGAATCGAACGTAGGTAAACAAATCCTTGTGTCCACTTGTGTTCATTTCAAATCCTAGCATTGAAATACTTTAGCATTTAGATCATTAAGTTTGCTTAGTAGGTTGCTAGACTTGCTTTACGACTATTTCTAGACCATATCATTCACACACTTGATCTAGAACTAAGTAGATTTGTTTCCGCTGCGACTGACTTCGGACAAGTCTGACTTCATCAGACTTATCCAAAGAAAATTTGGACCTATCCGAAGCTGGCAGAGCAAGTCAGTTGATTATTGTGCTTTAAATTTTAATTAGCCTATTCACCCCCTCTAGGCAGCTTTCACAATATACACCTTAGTTAACTTTCATTGAAGGACCAAACTAATTGAATGTTGTTGTTTCCTTTGTTTAAGCATGAAGGTATGACCTTTGAAGATAACAGGTTGTTTGTTGCTACTTTTACACGAGGACCTGAACTCATCCAGAAACCGGATAGTTCAGCAGAGCTATGAATAGAACCATCTTTGAACCAGGAAAACAGACTATTCATTTAAACCACTGCTATGTTTTCTGTTTTTTGATTTTGTACATGAGATGGTGAAATTTTGTTTCATAAAACAAACAGGCTATTCATTTCAACCGCTGTATTATTTCCTGTTTATTGGCTGAAATTGGTCAAATTTTGTCTTATTAGAAATTGTATTTCATTTAAACCATTGGAATATTTATTGATATAAATATTAATGTGACATGAGATGGTTAAATTCTGTTTGCTATGTGTTAATACGATGGAAGAAATATGTAGGCAACAAAGTGTTGATACTCAAAAACAACTACGGAGGCTGCAAACTGCCAATACTCAGAAAGAAAACATGAATCAATTAACCAGCCCGTGGGCTGAATCCATAGCTTGCTGTTAGGACCGACCCATTTTTAAAAAGGGCCAGGGTAGAATTGAATCCATTTTGTAAAAAGGCTGGGATGGATGGGTGTCACACCCGGTTTTCCATAAAGAACAACCGAGCAAATTCTCACATGTATGCCAGGATCAGTGGACTTATACATGTGACGACAAGAGTGAAATATCATTATATTACAAGCCAAGTTCAACGTATAACATAATATTACATCATAAGTCATAATAGACTAATAAAAGTACTATTACACTAATTATACAAACAGAGGAAGTCTGTAAAAGGGTTCTCCAATCCACAAGCATTGCTCGGGGTTCCGCCAGCCTAGAGCAGCTCTTCGGGATCAAAGTCCTCTTCATCAAATTCTATATCCTCATTTACACCTGAGCAGCATATGATGTCCAACAAAAGCAAGTTTGAGTACCCAAAGATACTCAGCAAGTGTAGGAAAAGATGTTATGAAGGCTAATAGAAAGAAAAGGCTAACTCTGTTACGCACTATGCATTAAACCTAGACCTTAACTTTAATTAGCAACCTATATTACTAAGTGACATCCCACCATCTTTTTAAATAAGTTGTTAAAGTAATGTTACACCACGTAACAACCTTTTCCAACTCATATCCATGTTTCTCTAATCATGGAAAAGTCCAAGCCGCTCTTGACCGTGAGCACGGCTGTCATGACAATTTGGTTCTCTACAGAAATTGTTCCATTTTACTCACAAGTAGTGATTTCATCCCCTGTTGCCAGATGGACTAAGAACCTCCCTGATATCCGTGGTTGCAAGCCACATTACACACTTCCTTTGGTGTGCGATCAGGAGATCACTACATGTCCTTTACAAAGGGTCTACCGGCAAGTACAAGCCCATTGAGGTTTCACCGCTGCAGTTCCTGGGAGTAAATCCTCCCCTGCAGAAGCCCCCTCTTGAGCCTTGCAGTTCCCAGGGTAGTCAAAAATGGACTCCCATTCCCCGCACCACCCAAATACTCATACTATATCGGCAAACTCCTAATTAATTGGCCAAGTTGCCCCATCTCAGTCTTGTGGTGGCACTATAAAGCCGGGTTAACTGTTCCATGAACCGGTCCTTAGAATCTAAGACAGGCACTAACACTATTCCGAGTCTCATGCACGAAGCACTAGACCAAAACAACCAACCTGTCTAGATTCCTATCACTATGACACACTCTTGTGTCTTTCATATATTCCACAAGACTAGTAACAACTATGTTTCATTCATTATCTAAGTTCTAAGCATGGCTAAGTACATAAAATGACAATGACATATCCTAACTAAATCCCTCCATGGTTTTACAAGAAATGATAAGGAATAAAACTAGGGAAATATTCTAATCTGGGTTCCATATTGAAGACATAATGCAAATATTCTAACTAATCATCCTATAATAGGAGCAAAGTGGTCAAGGAACACTTGCGTTTGAATTGCTACTCGGTGACATCAAAACCTTATTCTTGAAGATTAACAAATGTCTCTTGTGACGGTTCTACCAATTAATATGGACACAAAACAATGCAAACATGCAATAAGAACATAGCATTTTACCTAAAACTTATATGTATATAGAATTTCATTCATTTTTCATTTGTTTCTATGTGTGCTGAGAGCAAGAATGGTTTAATAACATGATATATATCTTTATATTTAGTTTTTGTGTTAACAAAACATTTATTTCCCAACTTATAGCAATTTATAACAATTTTTAGAGTGTATATATGCATATATACTAATTTTATTATAATTTCAGACCTAAAAAATGTTCTAAAAGTTTTATTATAACTATTTCTAGAATATATACTGCTATTATTGTATTTTTAGAATTTATATGTGCATTTTAGATAATTTCCATAAATTTTCTGAAGTGTATATTATTTTTATTTGGATTTCAGCATTAATTTATTACTTTGAATATATTTTCAGCCTATAGAATTAATTCTTTTTATTTTCAGAACATATATACTAGTTGAAATGTTTTAAAACAGATTATTTTATATGTTTCTATGATTTTTCAGAGATTATTTACTTTATTTTGATTATTTACAGAATTAAATATGAAATTATAAACTATTTTGGACTGAAATATATTAGTTACAACTTTTCCAGGGGCTTATATAACTTTTACAAAGCTAATTTTCTAATATTTTACTAATACATGGGTTGTCCAGTTATTTTGTAATGTTTTACATGATTACATTAAAATACACGGTTGATTCTATAAAATACAGGGCCTATATTACTTTTTCAGAAAACTACAGGGGGTTATCCCTAAAATTCCGAACAGTTTGAACTGAATTGATTGTGAACCGTTGCATTCTAAATGGCGCGCTTTGATTTTATGAAACGAAGGGGTACGTTTCCTTCTAATCATAGCCGTATAACAAAAATCAAGGCTCCAGATCGAGCCACGTCATCTCCGGCAAGGTACGAGGCTGCATGAGATGAGGAAGATGGTGATGCCATGGCCGGAGTTCGCCGGATTTGGCCAGATCACGTTCCGGTGGTCAGAACTCGATGGTATTTGAGGGGAAAAGAAGAGGAGCTCGTGGGGAACTCACCATGGATATCACCCATGTGAAAAAATGGTTGGAAGTGTGTGTTCCACGATGAGGTGCGACGCCCAACCTTCGGCGGCAGCGTGGAGGGGCCTCGGGCGACGAAACTTGTCGTGGATGGTTCCTACGGGGCGGTGAGGCATTGGGGTGATCGGCAACAAGTCGGTTGGGGCCGGGGCCGGTTTATATAGAGGGAGGCGGTTGTAGGGCGTTAACCGTCGCGAGTGACCAGACGTGGAGCGAGCGGGCGCAAGACAAGAACGCGAGTAAGCGCGGACGGGTGTGAGCGAGCGGTGCCAGGCAGCGAGTGCGGGGCGTGAGCGGTTTTTTTCTATATCCCACGTGGGTTGTGACAATGGGGCTTATTAGACCAAAAATTGTTTGGATTAGGATAGAGTTCACTAAATAAAAATGAGGGTGGGGTTAGAGTTTGGATCAGGACTCGGCCCACTAAAAAAATGAGGGTCTTTTTTTTTCTTTCAGAGTTTAAGGGAAGTGCTACAACCAGTCGATTCAGAGGACCTATATCTTTACAATGCCGTTAACTGTTACAGTCATCATCTATCAGCATATCAACATCATACAGCGCGGTGCAGGTGATCGATCAGTTGAATGTGTAGTATTTCAGTATTTGAATCATATGTTTCATGGTGATCAGTTACAAGCAATGTGATTCTGAAAAAAGAGTTATGAGATTATGCACGAATACAGAGTCATTCCCTCACGTGGAAGACGAGGAGCAATTTCAAGAACATGCCAAGACAGCTTCATTCTCTGACCAGCTGGTTTGGTGTCCCCTGCTGGTTCGTGGCATTGGCGAGTACCTGGTCAGGTCGTTTCACAGTCTAGTGTTCTCTGCTTCCAGATAACGACAAACTCAAAATTTCACAACCTGCTAACTTGAGAGAACCGGCTCAATGAACATGATCGTTCAACATGATCGCAGGCTATCAAGCAAAACAACACAACAGATCGCAGGGGACGCAACAAGTAACTGGCGTTTTCCTGCATCTCGTTCAACCAGAAGAAGCTGCAAGGGATGCATATGGAAACGAGCATGTTTGATGGGCCTCGAACGGAAGGTAACAAGTCCAGTGAATTATAACCAAGGGATGAATGAACAAAATCCGTCTAGCGGTGAATTTTGCAAACATCATATAGATGAATCTTCTTGCAGTGAAGGTTTAGTGCTACTGTTACAACCGGTAAGTTCAGAAGAATCGTAACTTTTACAGTAGAGTTAAGTCAGATCGTCTAAAGCTAGCCGCCATCAGCGTAGGAACATCATACGGGGCGGTGCAGGGGATGACTTCTCAATCTCGTCAGGATCAGCGGCACAGACTGCCACCAGAATGGAGGCGGGACGTTGACGGGCCGTCCAGGAAAAGCTCGTCAACAGTAACACCGGTGGCGAGGGCCGCCGTCACCATCAGGTCACCGTCTGCGAGCGGACCGTGCGCCGTCTGGATGGTGGTGTCCTGCTGCTCCTCCTTGTCGCCGAGCAAGAGTCTCGTATAGTATGCTTCTGGGTCCACTCCGTCGGGCACCTGGAGTGCCGTCCCGTTGTCCTCCTTTGCCATCATAAACTTGTGCAACTCCTCGAGTGTGTTG
Source organism: Neostapfia colusana (assembly GCA_030760725.1). Lineage (NCBI taxonomy): Eukaryota > Viridiplantae > Streptophyta > Magnoliopsida > Poales > Poaceae > Neostapfia > Neostapfia colusana. Next base: position 30,039,161 of record JASWHV010000009.1, on the reverse strand, counting down.
ACGCTTGCCGGTGCGAGCTCTGGACCCAGCTGGCTTTCGTCCACGTTCCGCGTCTCTCCGAACTCGGGCGCCGCCGCATGGTCTTCGACTGACAGTCGGTCGCGCTCAGTGTCCCCCGCGAACAGCATGACATCGCCTTCGTCCTTGTCGATTTGGCGTGGCCGCGTGCTGGGTGTCGCCTCCTCGAGGTCGTCCGCTGCCTTCCTTTTGCAGCCCGACTTGGGCGACGACAAAGACGCTGCCGACCGACCAGGGCCTCGAGGTGACTTGTAGACCTTGCAGAGGACCGTGTCTCCAGCGCCGGTGTCCTTCAAGGTGTACTCCGTCATGATCCATCCCGGCTTCTCGACGACGTTTGACCCGGTCCTTACATGGTACGAGAACCTGGTCATGTAACCGCCGGCGGCGCTCCCTTCCACCGGCTTCGGGCGGCCCTCGGCGTGCCAGGACTCCTTGTCAGCGGTGCCATCAATGGTCCGCGACCTCTTCTTCAGTGTAGTACCGACGAAGCGCGCGGGGCTGAAGAAGTACCACTGCTGACCATCGCCGGCGTCTCTGAGGGTGACGCGCGCGGGCGTGCTGTGAGCGCGGACGAGCTCCTGGGGCCGGGTGGAGCAGACGTCGGCGTCGCAGAAGTAGGCGGCGTTTGCAAGGTCGCTGAGCTTGCCGTCGATCTTGGCGCGGAGGTAGCGGTCGACGAGCCGGTCATTGCTGGGGGTGAACGAGGAGTCGTCCTCTCCAGGGGCGGCCATCTCCAACGCCGATCGACCGGTGGTTCAGTGGAAAGAAGTTTTGAGAAAGAAGCGGCGCTGTCACGATTCGATCGTTCAGCGTGAAGAAGGGTTGTGGAAGCAGCGGCGATGGCTGAGCCCTTTTATCATCCAGGCCAGGGATCGAGATGATTTAGTTTTGGCGCGCGGGATATGTCGTGGGCTTCTGTTGCAGTTTCCTTATCTGCGAGTCCGATGCGGTGACTTTCCTTCTCTGCGAGTCCGATCTTGTCGATGTTAATTATATCCGATCTGCAGCAGCTGCCGTGACTGTCAAGGCTGAGCCCCTTCCTGAAAGCGGTGGGTTTCCTTATCTGCAAATCCGATCCCCTCTCCCCCTCTCGCCTCGCATCGTCTTCGGGGCCGGATCTTGGCCGCCGCGGACGCAGATGGCGGCGGCAAGAAGACGAAGCAGAAGAAGAGCAAGAAGAAGAAGCCGTTCTCGATCGAGTACAAGTACAACCGCTCAGCGCAACCGGGTCTGAGGCTGGTGGTGCTGCGGGAGCCCTCTGGGCGGGACATCGCCGCGCGGGGAGCTCGGGCGCGGCGAGTTCGGGTTCACCTACCTCTGCACCGACCGCACCACGGGGGACGCCCCTTCACCTCCAAGAAGAAGCTCCGCACCCCCGTCGACGTCGAGGACGTGCGCCACCTCCCCGAACACCCCACCATCGTCACCCTCAGGGACGCCTACGACGACCACAACGCCGTCCACCTCGTCATGCAGCTCTGCGTGGGTGGGGAGATCTTCGACACGATCGTCGCCCGGGGACACTGCACGGAGCGCGTCACTGCCTTGCTCACTAAGACCATTGTAGAGGTCGCTCAGGTGAGATTGGCTTCATCGTTTGTTCAGGTTCATTGATGAATTCGTGACACAATCATTACTATTGGACAGCAAGTACAAATGGATGTTGCTATATGCTCCTGTTACTTTCATTATGGGTCAACTTGCTATCACTCGTATGATAAGCTTTCCAACAATTTGATTCAACAGATTAATATAAAACAAACTTATGTTGTTGACTGTATTTGATCTTGCTGACTCTGGATAGTAGCTTATACTATCATTCCCTTACAATTTAACTCAGTAGTTAGATTGTTTCTAATACTGAACGATAAAATTAACTTGTGCATCCATTCTGCCCTGTACAATGCCAGATGTGCCTCTATTCCGCCCTGTACAATGCCAGATGTGCCTATCTGGGCTCTTCATCATGTTCAAAAAACGAGATGGCATGATCCATAATGCGTCACAGATCTCCCGAGAATGGGCTTATTGTGCAGAAAATACAAGTTTTTTCCTTCAACCCCCTGCTAAATTTCCATGCTTCTTTACTGTCTTGAATTGTTCGGTTCTTGTGGTGAATATTTGTAACACCCCAAATTTATAAAAAGGGGAAAACAAATGGTTAAAAGAGCCTTGCATCATAGGAGGAAAAAATTAATTTCAAACACACAATAGAGACCCGTTTGAATTTGAATTTGAAAATCGAAAATTGGCTAAAAATCCGATCTGTTGTTGGGCTGCACCTATTTGGGCCACATTAACCACCTTCCTTCTCTCCTGGACCTCGAATTTTTGGCCCAACTCGCACCAGCCCCTGTTCCCTCCCTCGTTGTTTAGCGGGGCCCGCCTGACAGCATCGCCTCTGTCTTCTCCGGTTTTGAAAGTTGCCTAAAGGGGGGGTGAATAGGCGAAAAATCTGAAATACGGCTTAACAAATCAGCTCACAGAGTGCGGACTAGTCCGGTCCCGAGGGCGGACTAGTCCGGTCACAGAGAAATTTAACTCAAGAACGAGAACACGAGTTCTATCCCTTGGTTCAGCTTCACAAAGAAGCCTACGTCCATGTTGAGGAGTCCACAAAGGACCAGGTTGCTCTCAACCTTTTCCTCACCAAGCCACCATAAAGGTTGGCTTGTTCTCCCACTACATCACAAAGACTTCACAACAATTCGTGAGGCAACTCACAACTTGAGGCTCCTACAAGATCTTAGCTCAACGCACTTACAAATCAGTACCCTCAACAACACACTTCCCACTCAGTGCGAGAGAAACCAAGAGCTCAATGCTGCTCACTCCCCTTCTTCACCTCTTCCCAAAAACTCCCAAACCCTCAAGAATCGCTCTTAGGGCTCCAAGAATTGAAGAGAGGGGACTAGAAAAGCTCTAGGAAGGCTATTTCAGCGTTAGGGTTCTTGTCTCTGTCTTTGAGGCCCGAGCATCCCCTTTTTATAGAAGTCCCGGGAGCTAGCCGTTGCCACCAGAAAAGGTCCGGACTAGTCCGTCCTTTAACCCCGGACTAGTCCGCCCTGCGAGGACCGGTGACATCACTCTTCACCTACTAAACGGTCATATCCTACCAACTAAATTGGGGGTGTTGGATATGTCGAAGATGTCGTTGTAGATGTAGTCAAACACATTGAATTTTCCATCTTCAGAAATCAGCTTCAACAGGTGGCGGAGGTGGCCTTGGATCATCCCGCATCCCCGTCTTTAGGTGCTAAAGTCTTTCTCAAGATCCTACACTAAAGAATGGACAGAGGATTTTAGTTGTAGGGTGATTATAAAAGCCAACCTCATACATGAATTCCATCACCCCCATGTCTATCGCCGTGAGATTGTGAATGATCAACTCATGGCTTAGGGACTCCTCAAGTCCAAGAATCTGTGCAAACTCACTATATAGGACGGAGTATTGGACTTTGTCCATCATCCATGAAATCTTCCTATTCCCAAAGGTGGAGAAGTAGCACGTGGTGTAAAACTGAGCCACCACCTCTATGTTCCAGTCATAGTGAAAGGCTAGGAGGTCCCTCAGACTATGATGCTCAGCGGCTTGTACTACTGCATTGAGGGCTTGATTATTTTTCTTTTCCATGTAGGGCCAATCAACCCACTAAGCATAAGTAACTAGCGGCCTTCTTCAGCTTGAGCTTGAGCCGCCTCTCTTTCGTGTCGCTTCTTGGTTCGGGCTTCACGACGAGTTAGCTCTTGCGCAAGTGCTGTGTCCTCCTCTTCATGACGGCGGTAAAGCTCTTGTCGAGCTGCTTCTCGCTCCGGGTCGGAGAGGGGTGGAGAGTTGTCATGTTGAGACATGCTGGAAGAACAAATGAGCAAGGATATGAGTTAAGAACAAAAGATTATCACGATAGAGGTGCAGCAAAAACACTAAGTTAGAGGTTAACTCAAGGTTTGGCCGGACTAGTCCGGTCAGGAACGGACTTGTCCGCCTTTTATCCGGACTAGTCCGGACTACCTAGAGTTAAACCCTAACTATGTGAATTTTCTGTAAATCCGATCAATAGTTTGAAATAATCCTAGAGAGAAATCGCATGAAGGTTATGAAGCACTAGACATCCTAGTTTATGGGAGAAACATCCTAGAATCGAGAGATTTGAAGAGATTCGGTTTTGCCCCCAGAACGCACCTTGATTGTTCAAATGCGATGAAATCGCCGGATATAAGTGCAGAGAAGTCCGAAGATTGACTTCTCAAGGTCCCAAGGGGTAGAGGACTCGGATCCTTTGCAGTTTTTGGTGGAAATTCTCAAAAATTGTCAATGGGGGTGAGTAGCGCCGACGCGTGTTGAGATGTGTTACGAGTGAAGTGGGGGGTCTCGGCACCCGGCGGTTGGGTTAAGTGCCAACTGTCCGGACTGGTCCGGTCGTAGATACCGGACAAGTCCGGTGGCCGTACCAGGTCCGGACTGGTCTGAATGTGCGTACTAGTCCGGTGAGGAACGGAATAGTCCGATATAAACTTGTCTAAACCTAGTCGGACTTGTCCGGGCACTTGGGCGGATTAGTCCGGCCCTTGATACTACACTCTCATATATACGAAGAGATATGCAGAGGATGATCCATATAGACTAATTTTTCACAAGTATTCTTAATGAACGTGGCCAGTAGAGCACACAAACAATCATACAATGGCCATGATTCAAGGAGATGATAATCGAAAATAATTTGATAGAAAATTGAGAGATAATTTTTGAAAAAACATGCACAGTTTTGAAGAAATTAGACAAGTAACAAACATATGTGCAACATCTCAAGCCATGTTCCTAGAGTCAAGAATATTTAGCTCATTCCTAAGTTTGCAAAAGCGTTTTTCATATAGTGGCTTGGTGAAGATATTGGCTAGTTATTTTTCAGTTCTAACATGTGAAAAGACTATGTCTCCCTATTGAGTGATCTCTCAGGAAATGATGCCGGATACCAATGTGTTTGGTCCTAGAGTGTTCAACAGCGTTATGGGCAATGTTAATAGCACTCTCATTGTCGCATAGGAGTGTAATATGATTCATATTGAGACCATAGTCTCTTAGAGTTTGTCGCATCCAAACAAGTTGTGCACAACAACTCCCGGCTGCAACATACTCCGCTTCGGCTGTGGATAGGGCAATGGAATTTTGTTTCTTGGATGACCATGACACTAGGGACCTGCCCAAAAATTGACAGGTGCCCGAGGTACTTTTCCTATCAACTTTGCATCCGTCATAATCAACATCGGAGTATCCGATGAGATTGAATTTGGAACCTTTAGGATACCACAGCCCTAGGTTATTTCTATGAACTAGATAGCGCAAGATTCTTTTTACGGCTGTTAGATGACACTTTTAGGCACGGCTTGAAACCTTGCACACATGCATACACTTAACATAATATCGGGCCTAGATGCAAATCATGGAACGATATACCTTTTGATCCATGCTATGGCTGTCTTGATTGAGGTCGAGGTGTCCGTTTGTCGCCATTGGCGTTTTGATGGGCTTGGCCTTCTCCATGTCAAACTTCTTAAGTATGTCTTGAGTGTACTTTGTTTGACATATCAAAGTGCCTTCCTTGAGCCGTTTCACTTGGAAACCTAGAAAGAACTTCAATTCTCCCATCATCGACATCTCAAACCTCTCCGTCATGATTTTGCTAAATTCTTCACACAAAGATTTATTAGTAGAACTCAATATTATGTCATCGACATAAATTTGACATAGAAATAAGTCATCATACAAGTTTTTCATGAAAAGTGTATAGCCGGCCTTTCCTATCCTAAAACCATTGTCAATAAGAAAATCTCTAAGACACTCATACCAAACTCTAGGAGCTTGTTTGTCACACCCGGTTTTATAATAGGTAAAACCGGCCGTCGTCTACATGTATGTCAGGATCGGTTTAATCATACATGTAGGGCATGTAGTGATAAACAGATTTATATCAAATATAAACAATATTTTTACCTTAAATGAGTTTTAAATAGCAGCGAAAGAGGGAAATCTTGTAGGACCGTCCACAGGACAAATCGACTGGCAGCAACATGACCTTCACACCATCTTCATCAGATCTTCTTTTCACTGAGCAACATTTATGATAAAGGAAAAAGGAAAACGCATGAGTACATAATGTACTCAGCAAGTGTGGGAAAATTAATGTCATGCAGGCTAGAATCAAGGAAAGGATGAACACAGGGTTAAAGCACTACGCAATTAATAACTATCTCCTTAGCTTATCTTAGCTCCTACATTACTATGCAAATAAAGTGGCCCAACCCCATACACCTAATTCCATTGTTAAGCTCATCATTTAACGTCCTCAACACCATCATTCCTCATCATCTAATCATAAATAAGTCCAAACCGCTCTTGACCGTGAGCACGGCTGTAATGACAGTTTTGACTCTCCAGAGTTTGCACCACTGTACCCACATGTAGTGATTTCATCCCCTGTTGCCGTGTGGACTAGAAGAACCTCCATTATGCCATTGGCCGTGAACCACGTTCACACTTCCGGGGTGTGTAGCCAGGAGATCACTACGAAGCCTTTACAAAGGGATTCCCGATGAGTGTGGGCCCATTGAGGTTTCACCCCTAACAGCATCCAGGAGGCTCCAACCTCCGCTGCAGTGGCCCCCTCTTGAGCCTTGCGGTTCATATGGTAGTCCAGCTGACACCTATTCCCCGCACTATCCAAACACCCATACTACGTCAGAAATGCACCTAATTAACTGGCCAAGCTGCCCCATCTCAGCATGTGGTTGGCACGGTAAAGCTAGGTTACATGCTCCATGAACCGGTCCTTAGGATCCAGGCAAGCACTAAACACAAACCCATGTCTCGTGCACACAGCACCAACCAAAGCATCCAACTTGCCTAGATCCCTACCTCTACATAATTCATAATAATCCATTCAAAGGTAAAGTATCCAAGGTGATGATCTCATATCCCATTTATCCCATTCTAAGCATGACTAAGCAAGAGTAGTATGAATGACATGATAAAATAACTCCCAACCCAGGCTACAAGGAAGCAAGATAATGAAAATCTAGGGAAACTTCCTAGCATGGGTATCATATTCCAAATTGACGATGCAATTAAATTCTAACTACACATCCTAGTATAGGATCAAAGTGGTCAAGGACACTTGCCTTTTTCTTATGTCATTGCTCAGTGCAGTGGTTGAACTCTTGATCTTCAAAGTCCTCGCGTTGGCTTCTTGATCGTCAGTTGTGCATGTCTACCCTAAAGGGTCATGCAGCACCAGAAGGAGAGCAAGACGGCTCACGGCTTCGAGGAGCAATGACGTTCTTCGGACATCGACGGGATCGCCGTTGGGTGTTCTTCACGCGCGTTCTTCGGGTCCGAGACATGCACGGAACTCGTCGGGGTACACGCGTGTCACACCCTCATTTTCGGGTTCTGCATGTATTCATGTTTCATGTAGAAAAACACTTTTAAAATAAGTTGAAACCGAGAAAGAATAAAAAAGTTAGCTAAAAGAGCAAATTCCAGTGTATAGAGAGCGCCGAAGACAACTCCCGCGGCTCGCTGGCCACGTGGCGCCTTCAGAGCTCATCTCCGCAAATGGGGAGAGGTATGCCGCTAAACTGGCTACATGGCAGGCTCGGGGCTCATCCCCGCAAAGGTGGAGAAGTTCGACCCTGTGGGACACGTGTTGCCCTCGGAGCTAGCCTCTGCGGAGAAGCGAGGCCAGTCCCGCAGGACACGTGTCACCTTAGGAGCTATTCACCGCGGAAAAGAGAGGGCCAGCCATGCGGGACACGTGTCACCTCCGGAGCTCACCTCCGGGAGGTCCGGTCCCATTGGACACGTGTCAACCTAGGAGCTCGTCTCTGAGAAGGAAGGAAATTTGGCACTGTTAGGACACGTGGCACACCCGGAGCCACCTCCGAATAAAGAGGAGGTCCTGACCGCCAGGATACGTGGCGCACGCGGAGCCCGCCTCTGAGAAAGAGGGAGGTCTCGCTCGCTTGACACGCGGCACAACCGGAGCGTGTCTCTGAGGAAGGGGGGAGACCAGGCCCGATGGACACGTGGAGCTTCCGGAGCTCATCACCACGGAGGTAACGAGTTCTGGAGCGGTTTTTGCTTCTGTACGCGTGGGAATACCAGTACGGGAGGAAACCGACACAACTTCCACAATGTTACCGCACCGAATCAATCTAGGATAAGTTGTTAAGATTCAACAATTTGAATAGGACTCTTATTCGAAATACAATCAGATTAGGACTCTTCTCCTCCCGATTATAAATAGAACGCAGAACCTTTGGCCGAAACCATAAACTTCTTTTCCAACTCCTGAGCCGTCAACTTAGAGCTCTAGCCCCAGCTCACCAAATAAACCCTTCGCCAGAGTTTGGTTGAGAGAGATCACCGGAAGAGAGCCCCAACGATCTGTCTGATAGGAGAAGGACTCCGAGACTAAGAAGAACATAAGGTAGGTGTCCAATACCACCTTACGACATCATTGCGTTTTCTTTGCATCTTTTCTTCGATTCCTTTCGAAAAGAAACTTTTTCGTGGACAGATCACTTGTTGATCGGTTTGATCTAGATCTAAAGACAAGATCATCGCCACAGCCACATTTGATCCGAACACCTCTGTTCATCGTAAAACCATGCAATCCATGCTAGAACACGTACAAACCAATCTAAAAATAAATTGCACCATAGGATTAACATGCATATACATCATTGCATCTTAAAGTAGAGTTTATGCATGATATTGATTGATGTGAATCTTGTATGTGCGTGATCGTGTATAGAAGGACAAGCTCAGGGAGTTACCTACGACGGACTACAACAACAAGATTTTGAGCAACAGGAACCGCCAGAACAAGGCAAGTTCCCCTTGACCATATTGATCCTATGTTTTGGGAAACTGTTTTGTTTTGCGAAAAGGTGTGTGTGTGCTGAGTCAAACATGATGGGAAACCTTTTATAGGAGTTTACTAGTTTTGGTTAGAACACCCTTGTCGCCTGGGAAGTTTATGAGTCAGGTATATTTTTTTACTTTTCTGCTTCGCTGAGTCCATGGGATTACGGGGAGTGAGATAGATGTGTCTAGCGAACTGCACCCGTAATAATAGTGAGAAACTGATGTTGTTAATGAACATGGATCGGAGGGAGATCTAGGCAAGCCGGGTTTGTGAATGAGGTAGAATGAGATGGTGGTTTACTTGCCGTAGATCTAAGGACCGGTTCATGCGAGCACATGCCAGGATAACAGTGCCACCAAAAGGCCAAGTATGGGTGCGGCTTAGCTAAGTAATTAGGTAAGTTGCTAGATTGTTATGGACCGTGGAAGGCGCGGGGAATGGGAGTCGAGTGAGGACTGCCCTGGGAACTGCATGGCACAAGAGGGGGCCCGTGGGTGGGAGAATTGGAGATTCTAGTCTGCCGGTGAGACCTTAGTGAGTCCATACATCTAGTAGCCCATTTGTAAAGGCTATTTTGTGATCTCTTGACCATACACCGACGGTTGTGTACTGGTATAATGGAGGTTCTGCAGTCGTCGACGGGTGACGAAATCACAAACTTGTGGGTAAAGTGGTACAACCTCTACATAGTCTTAAAACTATCATGATAGCCGAGCTTATGGTCACGAGCGCCTGGCCAACTTCCATGATTAGTTGGATGGTTTTGGTTATTGTTTGATTTTGGTTTGTTTTTTCTAGACTATTGAGTCCGGGTGATAAGATTTGGTTGCATGACTATTGAGTCAAGGCAACAAGATTGGCCTCGTTGTGAGACGGAATTGTTTATGAGATGAGATGATACTGAATACGAGATGGTATTCGTAAGAAGGTAGCGAATATGAGAAGGTATTCGTGAGCAAGAGTGAAGTTAATTAATGTCTGATTGGACATGGAAGGTAAAAACATAATGGAGGTATGATTGGTATTTTAATACATGTTGGGATTACATTCACTTGGAGATAAGTTGTTGTTTTATCGTGGTTTTGATAAATAACTTTGCTTTCTGCAATGAGCCTTTTTATACCTACCTTGTTGTAAGCTACATATCATATTTTCTCGCACTTGCCGAGTACATCATTGTACTGAAACATGCATTATTATTTCATCATCAGCAACAGGAGAATATTACTATGAATACTAAGTGGAGCATTAGGCGTGTAATCTGTTCTCAACCTTGCCTGTGGGGATGGAGTAGAGATGGAGCTGTTGCTGCTTAGACTGCTTCCGCATTAGTTAGAAGACTTCCGCTGTTAGATTAAGACTTCCGCTGTGAGCATGAGTCCAAGACTCATGAGACATTGTAATAAACTCTGTTATTCATGGTTATATATATTCTGAATTCAGTTTGTGGAGCATATGTGTATGTGTGATGAACATGCTGGGCACACATATGCATCAGTTCTCGGTTCCGTGGTTTTCCACAGAATTGAGGGCGTCACATATTGGTATCAGAGCCACGGATTGACGGTAGGTTACACATCTAGATAGAAAACACAGATTGGTATCAGGCACAGATTGGTATCAACCTGCCACGGGTTGATCGTAGATCACACAACCTAGAATGATCACAGATTGGTAGCTGAGCCACACGCTGACCATAGGATGCAAACTTAGGATGCATAGATTGGCATTGGAACTACCTTGATAAAGGATACAAACCTAGGGGAAGCCGTAGTTGGATCACAGATTGGCATCACCCTAAGCCATATAGGACCTCCATTGAATAAAAGCCTTGAATAGGAGTCGTGTGAGCCCTTGTGATGATTGTTGTGATTGGTGTGAGTTGTGGGACGTCTCAAGCGTTGTCCGCATCCACACATAAGTAGAAAGGAGGTGTGAGATGCCTCGACACTTGTTCACATCCTCATGTGGGCTAATATATATAGTCCGATCCACCTTGATGCATATAGATAGGGGGGATCCATCTAATCTTCTAACCTCTATTCTATTTTGTTCTCTCTCACAGATGGTGAGAGGAAACGCCGGCCGCCAAGGAAGGAACGTCCGTGGCAACCAAGAGGATGGCCACGACGAAGTTCCTATTAACCCCGGAGCTGGTGAGAACAACCTGGAACGGTTGAGGGCCATGCAGAATCAACTTATGCAAACCATGATCCAAACTTTGGGTCAGTTGCAGGCCAACAACAACAACCCCGTTTCGGCACCACCGCCACCACAACCGGCTCATAACAGACTGGGAGAGTTCATGAGGACTCGACCACCCACATTTGCTCAAGCTAACGACCCCATGGAGGTGACGGCTGGTTGAAATCCATAGAGAAGAAGCTTGCCATAGTGCAGTGCAATGACCGAGAGAAGGTTCTTTTTGCGTCGCACCAACTCATGGGAGCTGCCGCTGACTGGTGCGATGCCCTATGCAATGCTCATGTCGACTCGGAGACGATCACTTGGACTGAGTTCAAGGAGAGTTTCCACTCTCATTACATCCCTGCTGGTGTAATGATGCTCAAGAGACAGGAGTTCGAAGGTCTCCACCAAGGACAGAGAAGCGTGAATGAGTATCTCAACAAGTTCACACAACTGTCCCGGTACGCCCCCGAAGATGTCAACTCGGACCAACAGAAGCAGTACCTGTTCATGAGAGGGTTGAACAATGAGATCCAGGTTCAGCTCCTCAACAATGACTACGCGAGCTTCCAGAAGCTGGTTGACAAGTCTATAGTGGTTGAAAGCAAGATCCAAGAGATCGAGCGAGAGTGCAAGAGGAAGATGCCATACCAGCCCCAAAGGAGCAACGTACGACCTTGGTACATGCCCCCAGCTGCACAACAGCATGGATCGACCGCTCTTGCATACCGCCCTAATCAGCCACCACAACAACGACCCGTTGCACAAGCACCTCGTGTGCCTTTGCCTCCTGTGCCCCGACCCAACATGGGCGCTCCTGTTAAAAACACCCGCCCCAACGTACCTACTGCCGTAGGCAACAGGCATGCTTTGCATGTGGGGAAACATGACACTTCGCGAGCCAGTGCCCGAGGAGAGGCCCTGGACAGCAAGGCAACATGCTCAAGCAGAACCCACGACGAACGGAGGGGACAATCAAGGAAACCGTGGACAGCAGTACTATGCTCACGGCAACGTGAACCATGTCTCTGCTGAGGAAGCACAACAGGCTGAGGACGTCGTAAATGATATGTTCCTTGCCAATTCCAACCCAGCCACCATTTTATTTGATTCTGGAGCATCGCATTCCTTCATATCATCCAACTATGTTGCCAAGCATAATCTACCCATATCACACTTAAAATTTGCTATGTTAGTTAATTCTCCCGGTGGAGAGATGAGGACTAATATAGTATGTCCGAAAGTAAGCTTAAAATAAGGGGGGAGGGTAGACTTCCTTGCCAACCTCATTGTCTTGGATTCCCAAGGGCTTGACATAATACTCGGGATGGACTGGTTAAGCAAGCACACGGAGTAATCCAATGTGATGAAAGGAGCGTGCAGTTGAAAAACGAGCACGGTATTCGTATCGAGTTTAAGTCAGCCCAACAAACAAACAAAAAGGCAATTTTGAACCACGTCGAAGGAGCAACATTGGACAGCATTCCAGTGGTTCAGGAATTCTTGGACGTGTTTCCAGAAGAGCTTCCAGGTATGCCACCTGACCGGGACATTGAGTTTGCCATTGATTTGGTACCCGGAACTGCACCCATAGGAAAGAGACCTTATAGTATTCCCGTCAATGAACTAGTGGAACTCAAGAAGCAAATTCAGGAACAGTTGGAGAAGGGTTTTATACGTCCAAGCTCGTCACCATGGGGAGCCCCCGTGCTCTTCGTAGACAAGAAGGATGAGACCCAAAGGATGTGCGTGGACTATAGGTCTCTCAACAAGGTGACAATCAAGAACAAGTACCCTCCGCCCCGTATAGAAGACCTATTCGACCAAATGAAAGGAGCCCGAGTGTTCTCCAAGATTGATCTTCGGTCGGGATACTTCCAGCTAAAGATTAAGCCCTCCGATATACCCAAGACTGCCTTTCGGACACGGTATGGTTGGTATGAATATACCATCATGTCTTTCGGGTTAACAAATGCACCCGCATACTTCATGTACCTTATGAACAAGGTTTTCATAGAGTACATGGATAAGTTCGTCGTGGTTTTTATCGACGACATTATGGTGTATTCAAAAATTGAGGAGGAGCATGAAGAACATTTGAGATTGACCTTGCAGAAAATGCGCGAGCATCAATTGTATGCCAAGCTTAACAAGTGTCAATTTTGGCTAAAGGAGATATCATTCCTAGGCCACATTATCTCCGAGGAAGGGGTATCGGTTGATCCCGGAAAAGTGGGAGATGTTCTGAAGTGGAACCAACCGCAAAACGTGAGGGATATTCGAAGTTTTCTTGGGATGGCTGGATACTACCGAAGGTTCATCAAGGACTTCTCTATGATAGCAAAGCGTATGACGGAGTTGCTAACAAAGGGAAAAGCCTTCCAATAGACACCAGCATGCCAAGAAAGTTTTGAGGAGCTCAAGGAAAGGCTAACCACAGCGCCGGTTTTGGTATTGTCGGACGTGAGCAAGAGCTTTGACATATATTGTGACGCATCCAGACAAGGGCTCGGATGTGTGCTCATGCAAGAAGGACAAGTGGTAGCCTATGCCTCACGACAATCAAAGAAGCACGAGCTTAATTATCCTACACATGACTTGGAGCTAGCAGCAGTAGTGCATGCATTGAAGATTTGGAGACATTATATCCTTGGTCATCGATGCGAGATCTATACGGATCATAAAAGCCTCAAGTACATATTTACACAAACGGACTTGAATTTGAGGCAACGTCGATGGTTGGAACGCATCAAGGATTACGATGTTGGAACCTACTACCACCCTGGAAAGGCCAATGTAGTAGCTGATGCATTGAGCCGGAAGGGACCATGTCACCTACTCACGGTTCGAGAGCTACCACCCGAACTACGCAAGGAGTTCGAACGGTTACACCTCGGATTCTTGAACAAGATGGAAGTGATGGAACTCCACTCTTCATTGAGATGGCCAAGCAACGAATGAGGAGATCAAGGAAATCAAGGAAAGGATCTGACAAGGAATAGAGAAGGATTGCAAGGAAGATGAGAAGGGTACTCTTTGGCTAGGAAAAAGGATTTGTGTGCCTAACGTGAAGCACATCCGCGACATGATATTAAAAGAGGCACATGATTCTCCCTATTCCATACATCCCGGAAGCACCAAAATGTACAAGGACTTGAAGACTTGTTATTGGTGGGATGGTATGAAAAGGGACATAGCCGAATACGTTGCCCTATGCGACACATGCCAACGGGTGAAGGCCAAACATAAAAGACCCGCTGAATTGTTGCAACCCTTGAAGGTACTCGAGTGGAAGTGGGAAGACATAAGTATGAATTTCATCGTCGGATTGCCACGTACTCAGTCGGGTTATGACTCCATCTGGGTTATCGTGGACCGATTAACAAAAACCGCCCATTTTCTCCCTGTAAGGGCCAAGTACAACGTTGCACAATTAGCTGAGTTGTACATGGAGCAGATTGTGTGCCGTCATGGAGTCCCGAGGAGGATAGTCTCAGATCGAGGTTCTCAGTTTACCTCTAGATTTTGGAGGAAGCTGCAGAAAGCTATGGGTACGCGACTGGATTTTAGCTCCGCCTATCACCCTCAAACCGATGGACAAACCGAAAGGACAAACCAAATTTTGGAGGACATGTTGAGAGCTTGCGCCTTGAAACATGGGCGTAGTTGGGATAGGAGTTTACCATACGCCGAATTCTCCTATAACAACAGCTATCAAGCTAGCTTGAAGATGTCGCCTTTCGAAGCATTATATGGTAGACGGTGTAGGACACCGCTGTTTTGGAACAAGACCGGAGAGAACCAAGTGTTTGGACCAGGAGTGCTACAAGAGGCTGAAAAGCAAGTCCAAACGTTATGGGAGAACTTAAAGGCTGCTCAGTCACGGCAGAAAGGCTATGCGGACAATAGGCGAAGGAAGTTGACTTTCGAAGTAGGAGACTTTGTATACCTTAAGGTATCGCCTATCCAAGGCCAACGACGTTTCAACGTCAAAGGCAAGCTAGCACCTCGCTACATCGGGCCGTTTAAGATTTTGGACAAGCGGGGAGAAGTAGCCTATCAACTAAAGCTCCCAACGCACCTCTCCGACGTACATGACGTGTTCCATGTATCTCAACTCAAGAAGTGCTTGAGAGTACTAGAGGAGCAAGTACCGATGGAAGAGCTTGAACTTCAAGAGGATCTGACCTATGCAGAGCACCCCATCTGAATTTTGGACGTGAAGGAGAGGGTCATGAGGAACAAAGTGATCCTATGGTGCAAGGTACAATGGAGCCATCACACTGAAGCTGAGGCCACATGGGAGCGTGAAGAAGACATCAAGACAGAGTTTCCTCATCTATTCTCTACTAGCGAATCTCGAGGGCGAGATTCAATTTAAGGGGGGTAGATTTGTGACACCCTCATTTTTGGGTTCTGCATGTATTCATGTTTCATGTAGAAAAACACTTTTAGAATAAGTTGAAACCGAGGAAGAATCAAAAAGTTAGCCAAAAAGAGCAAATTCTAGTGTACAGAGAGCGCCGAAGACAAATCCCGTGGCTCGCTGGCCACGTGGCGCCTTTGGAGCTCATCTCCGCAAATGGGGAGAGGTCCGCCGCTAAACTGGCTACGTGGCAGGCTCGGGGCTCATCCCCGGAAAGGGGGAGAAGTCTGACCCTGTGGGACACGTGTTGCCCTCGGAGCTAGCCTCTGCGGAGAAGCGAGGCCAGTCCCGCAGGACACGTGTCACCTTAGGAGCTATTCACCGCGGAAAAGAGAGGACCAGCCACGCGGGACATGTGTAACCTCCGGAGCTCACCTCCGGGAGGTCCGGTCCTATTGGACACGTGTCAACCTAGGAGCTCGTCTCTGAGAAGGAAGGAAATCTGGCACTGTTAGGACACATGGCACACCCGGAGCCACCTTCAAATAAAGAGGAGGTCCCGACCTCCAGGATACGTGGCGCACGCGGAGCCCGCCTCTGAGAAAGAGGGAGGTCTCGCTCGCTTGACACGTGGCACAACCGGAGCGCGTCTCTGCGGAAGGGGGGAGACCAGGCCCAATGGACACGTGGAGCTTCCGGAGCTCATCACCGTGGAGGTAACGAGTTCTGGAGCGGTTTTTGCTTCTGTACGCGTGGGAATACCGGTACGGGAGGAAACCGACACAATTTCCACAATGTTACCGCACCGAATCAATCTAGGATAAGTAGGATTAACATGCATATATATATCATTGCATCTTAAAGTAGAGTTTATGCATGATATTGGTTGCTGTGAATCTTGTATGTGCGTGATCGTGTATAGAAGGAAAAGCTCAGGGAGCTACCTACAACGGACTACAACAACAAAATTTTGAGCAACAGGAACCGCCAGAACAAGGCAAGTGCCCCTTGACCATATTGATCTTATGTTTTGGGAAACAATTTTGTTTTGCGAAAAGGTGTGTGTGTGTGTGCTGAGTCAAACATGATGGGAAACCTTTTATAGGAGTTTACTAGTTTTTGTTAAAACACCCTTGTCGCCTGGGAAGTTTATGAGTCGGGTATGTTTTTTTTTACTTTTATGCTTCGCAGAGTCCATGGGATTACGGGGAGCGATATAGATTGTCTAGCTAATTGCACTCGTAATAATAATGAGAAGCTGATGTTGTTAATGAACATGGATCGGAAGGAGATCTTGGCAAGCCGGGTTTGTGAATGAGGTAGAATGATATGGTGGTTTACTTGCCGTAGATCTAAGGACCGGTTCATGCGAGCACATGCCAGGATAGCAGTGCCACCACAAGGCCATGTATGGGTGCGGCTTAGCTGAGTAATTAGGTAAGTTGCTAGATTGTTATGGACCGTGGAAGGCATGGGGAATGGGAGTCGAGTGAGGACTGTCCTGGGAACTGCATGTCACAAGAGGGGGACCGTGGGTGGGAGAATTGGAGATTCTAGCCTGCCGGTGAAACCTTAGTGAGTCCATACATCTAGTAGCCCCTTTGTAAAGGCTATTTTGTGATCTCTTGACCATACACCGACGGTTGTGTACTGGTATAATGGAGGCTCTGCAGTCGCCGACGGGTGACGAAATCACAAACTTGTGGGTAAAGTGGTACAACCTCTGCAGAGTCTTAAACTATCATGATAGCCGAGCTTACGGTCATGAGCGCCCGGCCAACTTCCATGATTAGTTGGATGGTTTTGGTTATTGTTTGGTTTTGGTTTGGTTTTTCTGGACTGTTGAGTCCAGATGATAAGATTTGGTTGCATGACTGTTGAGTCGAGGCAACGAGATTGGCCTCGTTGTGAGACGGAATTGTTTATGAGATGATAGCGAATACGAGATGGTATTCGTAAGAAGGTAGCGAATATGAGAAGATATTCGTGAGCAAGAATGAAGTTAATTAATGTCTGATTGGACATGGAAGGTAAAGAACATAATGGAGGTATGATTGGTATTTTAATACATGTTGGGATTACATTCACTTAGAGATAAGTTGCTGTTTTATCGTGGTTTTGATAAATAACTTTGCTTTCTGCGATGAGCCTTTTTATACCAACCTTGTTGTGAGCTACATATCATATTTTCCCGTACTTGCTGAGTACATCATTGTACTCAAACTTGCATTATTATTTCATCATCAGCAACAGGAGAAGATTACTATGAAGACCAAGTGGAGCATTAGGCGTGTAATCTGTTCTCAACCTTGCCTGTGGGGATGGAGTAGAGATGGAGCTATTGCTGCTTAGACTGCTTCCGCATTAGTTAGAAGACTTCCGCTGTTAGATTAAGACTTCCGCTGTGAGCATGAGTCCAAGACTCATGAGACATTGTAATAAACTCTGTTATTCGCAGTTATATATATTCTGAATTCAGTTTGTGGAGCATATGTGTATGTGTGATGAACATCCTGGGCACACATATGCATCAGTTCTCGGTTCCATGGTTTTCCACAGAATTGAGGGCGTCACAACGCGCGAGTGGCGATCTGTGTTGAAAGAAACCTTGAGGAAGCTTGCCGACATTCCTAAAGAGACGGAAGGGCGTGCTAGCTTGTATCATTTGAGAAAAGATGAAAGGGGGATCGGGCGTAGTCTACATGTATGCCAGGATCGGTTTAATCATACATGTAGGGCGGCAAGTAGTGATAAACAGATTTATATCGAATATAAACAACATTTTTACCTTAAATGAGTTTTAAATAGCAGCGGAAGAGGGAAATCTTGTAGGACCGTCCACAGGACAAATCGACTGGCAGCAACATGACCTTCACACCGTCTTCATCAGATCTTCTTTTCACTGAGCAACATTTATGATAAAGGAAAAAGGAAAACACATGAGTACATAATGTACTCAGCAAGTGTGGGAAAATTAATGTCATGCAGGCTAGAATCAAGAAAAGGATGAACACAGGGTTAAAGCACTACGCAATTAACACCTATCTCCTTAGCTTATCTTAGCTCCTACATTACTATGCAAATAAAGTGGCCCAACCCCATACACCTAATTTCATTGTTAAGCTCCCCGCTTAACGTCCTCAACACCATCATTCCTCATCATCTAATCATGAATAAGTCCAAGCCGCTTTTGACCGTGAGCACGACTGTCATGACAGTTTTGACTCTGCAGAGTTTGCACCACTATACCCACATGTAGTGATTTCATCCCCCATTGCCGGGTGGACTAGAAGAATCTCCATTATGCCAGTGGCCATGAACCACGTTCACACTTCCGGGGTGTGTAGCCAGGAGATCACTACGAAGCCTTTACAAAGAGATTCCCGATGGGTGTGGGCCCACTGAGGTTTCACCCCCAACAGCATCCAGGAGGCTCCAACCCCCGCTGCAGTGGCCCCCTCTTGAGCCTTGCGGTTCATATGGTAGTCCAGCTGACACCTATTCCCCGCACCATCTGAACACCCATACTACATCGGAAATGCACCTAATTAATTCGCCAAGCTGCCCCATCTCAGCATGTGGTTGGCACGGTAAAGCTGGGTTACATGCTTCATGAACCGGTCCTTAGGATCCAGGCAAGCACTAAACACAAACCCGTGTCTCGTGCACACAGCACCAACCAAAGCATCCAACATGCCTAGATCCCTACCTCTACATAATTCATAATAATCCATTCAAAGGTAAAGTAGCCAAGGTGACGATCTCATATCTCATTTATCCCATTCTAAGCATGGCTAAGAAAGAGTAGTATGAATGACATGATAAAATAACTCCCAACCCAGGCAACAAGGAAGCAAGATAATGAAAATATAGGGAAACTTCCTAGCATGGGTATCATATTTCAAATTGACGATGTAATTAAATTCTAACTACACATCCTAGTATAGGATCAAAGTGGTCAAGAACACTTGCCTTTTTCTTATGTCGTTGCCCAGTGCAGTGGTTGAACTCTTGATCTTCAAAGTCCTCGCGTTGGCTTCTTCATCGTCAGTTGTGCATGTATACCCAAAAGGGTCGTGCAGCACCAGAAGGAGAGCAAGACGGCTCACGGCTTCTAGGAGCAACGACGTTCTTCGGACATCGACGGGATTGCCGTTGGGGTGTTCTTCACGCGCGTTCTTCGGGTCCGAGACATGCACGGAACTCGTCGGGGTACATATGCGAGTGGCGATCTGTGTTGAAAGAAACCCTGAGGAAGCTTGCCGACATTCCTAAAGAGACGGAAGGGCGTGTTAGCTTGTTTCATTTGAGAAAATATGAAAGGGGGATCGGGCAACACAACGACTCACCTAAAGAGAGGCCCGCAAAATTCTTCGATGCTCGTCAGGATGGGCTATGGGGTGTCGTTTCTTCGAGATCGATGAGTCGGAGACGCTCACTGGTGCGAAGGGTAGACACTATCAAAGTTAGAACTCGGAGGAAACAAACGCATAGGGGTGGAACGCCATGAAGGGCGGGGGATCTCACCGGAGCTCATCGGACATGGGGGGGGGGGGGGGGGTTGGAGAGCTTGTCGAGGTTGTTGACGTCTTACCGAAGGTTCTTGGCGAGGGGGCACTTGAGCGGCGAGTGGCCGGGGGGAGCGGGGTGTAGTGGCTGGTGCGGACGCTGAGGCGGTCGTAGTCCTTGAGGAGCGGCCAGGTGGGGGTGTCGAGCGATGGCACTAGGGACTGGGGCTTGTTGAGTTAGTCGTGGGTCTTCTCCTGCATCAAAACATGCGGGTTCATGAAATGGGAAGTTTGTATTCAAGAGTTCTTCCAACTTGTGCCCATCAAAAGGGTACCTATACCCGTCATCACCATTGAAACAATAAAGACAATGGTAACCTAGAGAGGTACTTGAAATGGAACCTCGGAGCGGTTGTGGAGCAGGCGTGGGACTCTAGCACGAACACAGTCCTCGACGTCGTGGAAGACGTCCGGGTTCTTGTCCCATCCGACAAAGAGGAAGGAATCGTTGCCAGAAACCGAGACACGTCATCATAGAGAACTTCACCTTCCTCTCGTACACGATGACCACACCACCCATGGGGATTCCGGAGACCCTGAGGGCCATGGGCAACGACGGGTTCAAAATCTCCTCGCAGATTTTGATTATGTCGGGCTTGTGGAGGCGACTGCGGTGGATCTTGGAGTAGAGCGTCGCCATCGTCCTGCGAGGAGGGGGAAAACAAACCCGATTGGTCAGCCCGAAGCGAAGTGGCAACGGGCAGCAAATTCAAGCGCGACTGTCAGAGGCGGAACCGACACATCGTGAGGCGAGCGCGATTTGAGTGAGAATAATACGAGGGGGAGCAAGCAGGTGCAACATACCTACCCGAGCGGCGCCTTCCCCGCGAGGAGCTGGTGCGGTCGGGGACGAGAGTCAAAGACGGTCGTCGTTGGCAGAGTCGGACGAAGAGGAGCTGTAGAATACCTGAACGCCTTCCGTGGGGACCATGCCAGGAACTGCTTCTTCCGGCGTCGGGACGGGGGCCTCGTCTGGGTGCGGCAGCATCAGCGCGGATGGGCAAGGGAGGACGAGGCGCCGTAGGCAATGGGCGATGGGGGCATAGGACTTGGCGGCGTGGGCGACGGGGCCTGTTCCTCCTTCGCGGCGCCGGTGTTGGGCGTGGGGGCGCGGCGATGGAGACCCGTGGGGGGGCGCTCGATAGGGAGGAGGGGCGACGGGGCTAGGGAGCGAGGGCGGTGCGAGGCAGAGTGCCGCGAGGGAGGAGGCAGCACTAACGGGCTAGGGGGTGGCGGCGCGAGGACTGGAGAGGAAAGAGGTGAGCGGCGGGCGGAGAGGAGGAGAGGCGGCGAGAGGGGGTGCCGGCCGGGGCGTGGATGCGCGAGAGAGGCGGAGTGGGAGGCTCGGGGGCGGCGCGCCTGCGGAGAGCCCGGGGAGGAGGAGGCGCTCGGGAGGAGAGGGAGGCGGGGTCACGGCGGTTGTGGGCACGAGTGTGGGTGAGCGGGAGTGGGGAGGTGGGGGATCGGGGGTGGGTTAGGGTTTTTTTCTAATCAGAGTGTTACATTGTTTGAGGCCGTAGACGGCTTTTTGAAGCTTAAAAACATGGTTAGGATACTTATCGTCTTCAAAGCGGGGTAGTTGCTCCACATATACTTCCTCCTTGATCGGTCCATTGAGGAAGGCGCTTTTCACGTCCATTTGATACAACTTGAAATCATTGTGAGTAGCGTAGGCTAATAATATACGAATTGATTCAAGTCTAGCTACGGGAGCAAATGTTTCGTCAAAGTCCAAACCTTTGACTTGTGAGTATCCCTTGACCACAAGTCTAGATTTGTTTCTTGTTACTACTCCATGCTCATCTTGCTAGTTGCGAAAGACCCACTTGGTGCCTACTACGTTTGCATTTGGTCTTTCCACAAGCTCCCACACTTCGTTTCTTTTGAAGTTGTTGAGCTCCTCTTGCATCGCCATCACCCAATCCGGATCTTGAAGGACATCTTCGACTTTGAAAGGCTCCAAAGAAGACACAAAAGAGTAGTGAGCACAAAAGTTAGCCATACAAGAGCGAGTCATTACCCCCTTGGAGATATCTCCAAGTATATTGTCAACGGAATGATCCTGTTGTACACATTGATGGACTCTAGGGTGTGGTACACTTGGTCTTGAGTGAACTTCTTCTTCCTCTTTGTCATCCCCTTGATCACAATCACCATCGTGGCCTTGGATATATTGAACATGGTGATCTAGATCTTGTTCTTCATATAGGGGATCTTGTGCTTGATCTTGTGTTTGGGTCACTTCTTGTGATCAGGATGGGTCACTTGGGTCTTGTAGCTCTTGTGGTCGTATGTCACCAAGTGCCATCCTCCTTAATGCTATACAAGGTGCCTCTTCTTCATATAGTGCACATTGATCAACTTGCTCCCTTTGGGAGCCATTAGTTTCATCAAACACTACGTCACGTGCGATTTCAACACAACCGGAGGTTTTGTTGAATACACGATAGGCGTAAGTGTTTGAATCATAACCAAGAAAAAACCCTTCATCGGATTTTATGGCAAACTTCGAAACTCGAGGTTTCTTGTTAAGAATATAACACTTGCTACCAAGGACTCTAAAGTAGGAGATATTCGGTTTGTTACCCTTTATGAGTTCATAGGGAGTCTTCTTCAAGAGACGATGGAGGTAGAGACGGTTTGCGGCATGGCAAGCGGTGTTAACCGCTTCCGCCCAAAACCGGTCGAATGTTTTATACTCATCAAGCATTGTTCTTGAGATCTCTATTAGAGTTCGGTCCTTCCTTCCGGCCACCCCATTTTGTTCGGGTGAGTAAGGTGCCGAAAACTCATGCTTGATGCCCTCCTCATCTAAGTACTCTTCTACTTGTGTGTTCTTGAATTCAGTGCCTTTGTCGCTTCTTATCAACTTGATTCTCAAATAAACTCATTTTGAGCCCTCCTCAAGAAACTCTTGAGGACACCTTCAGTTTCATCCTTATCATGCAAGAAAAATACCCAAGTGAAGCGAGAAAGATCATCAACAATAACTAGACCATTTTTATTACCGCCAATGCTTATGTAAGCAATAGGACCAAAGAGGTCCATGTGAAGCATCTCTAGCGGTCTTGTTGTCGTCATATCATTCTTAGCGGGATGAGCTACTCCAACTTGTTTCCCGGCTTGGCACACACTACAAGGTCTATCTTTCTCAAAAACAACATTCTTAAGACCTCGGACGTGATTACCTTTTAGAAGTTTTTGGAGATTTCTCATACAAACATGGGCTAGCCTACGATGCCACAGCCAACCCATGTTAGTCTTTGCCATCAAACATGTGTCAAGTTCGGTTTTATCCGCAGAGAAGTCCACAAGATAAAGCTTTCCTTTGAGCACACTCTTGAAGGCAATTGAGTTATCTACTCTTCTAGTGACAATCACGCCTTCATTAGTGAATAAGCAATTAAAATCTTTGACACATAATTGAGATATGGATAAAAGGTTATAATCTAGTGACTCAACATGCATGGCATTTGAAATGGTGTGTTGTGGAGAAATGAAGATTTTACCCATACCTAGTACCTTTCCTTGGCTATTGTCACCGAAATAAATAACTTGACTTGGATCATTGGTTTCTTCATACTCCACAAATATTTTTCTCGCTCTGGTCATGTGCTTGGTGCAGCCACTATTTAATACCCACTTTGTGCCGCCGGAGGAGTATGCCTACAAAACAAGTTTAGGCTTTGGTTTTAGGTACCCAGGCTTGGTTGGGTCCTTTGAGGTTAGTGACAAGAGTTTTGGGTACCCATATACAAGACTTTGGGCTCTTGCGGAGTGGTCCAACATATTTTACATAGACATACCCAAATTTGCTTTTCATTAGTACATAAGATGCATTGAAATCATGGAATAATGTTAGGTTGTTATTCTTAGCAATATTAGCATCTTTAGTACATTTATCAAAATTTTGTCATTTTAGTAGAAGTAGAGATATGGCATTCATTCATAGTTTGGTATGATCCTTCCTTGACAAAGGCAATATGCATTTTGTCATTCTTAGGGACATTTGCATTTTGCTTTGCTTTCCTTGAATAACCAAGACCATCTTTGATCAAGGGAGACCATGCAATTGAGTATGCATTGCGTGCATACTTAGTCTTCTCCTTGTCAAAGATGCCACTCTTAGGTGTACTCTTGCTCTTTGGCATGTTAAGCTCGTTGTTAAATTAGGTTCAAGTTTTGCACATTTACAGATTTTAGTGTTTAACTCTAGATTAGACAAGCTTGATCTTGTTGAGGTGGAAGAGATAACACTTTACTTAAGAGTTGTGAATTGTGCTTCAAGATTCTTGTGAGTTTTGTTCAAACCAGAAGCTCATCTTGGAGCACAACATTTGAACTCTTGAGACATGAATAGGTCTCCTTGCATTCCGCAAGTTCAAGTTCAAGTGCCATGTTTTCTCCTTCTCAAGATTGAGGAGCTTCTCAAGGTCAAGATTCTTTTGCTTCTCCTCAATAAGCAAGTCATCTTATTTCTTAAGAAGTTCCTCTTTATCTAAAATTTCATCAAAGAGCCTTTTCATTTTAATTAGGGCATTTTTACTCAATCCTTCAAACATGTATTCATTTTCACTATCACTATCAAACTCTTCATCTTTAATAGAACGCACGGACAGTTTATTTTTTAACCTTTCGCTTCCCCTCCTTTGCCATGATACATGTGTGGTTTGAGCTCTTCCATTCTCCCTTGTTAGGCAGGAGAGTGTTCTTCATTGTTGGCTTCTTGATGGCAACGGTTGCCACCTCCTCTTCATCATCATCGGAGGACTCATCATTGGAGTCCCATTCTTTGTCAACATGAGCGTGCCCATGTGCCTTCTTCTTCTTGAATATCCTCTTCTCTTGCGACTTTTCATCCTTGTTTCTCTTCTTCTTGTCTTCTTCCCTTTCGTATGGGCAATTAACGATGTAATGCCCATACTCGCCATAATTGTAGCAAACTTTCTTGGTTCTTGTCTTGCTTTTGTCCTCGCCACTGTTCTCATAGCTTGGTCCACTCCTTTTCTTTATCATTCTTTTGAATTTCTTGAAGAAGAAGAACAACTCCTCATCATCCATATCGGTGCTTTCTTCTTCACTTTTGTAACACCCCAAAATTTTGATTCAAAACCCTAAATCATGTTAAGAGGGGAATTTAAAATTTTTTGGACGTGTTGCATGTTTTGCAAAAATTCAAATTCAAACTAGAGTTCAAATTTAACCCAAATCAGAAAAGAAATAGAAAAAGAAAAAGAGAAAACAGAAAAAAACCGGCCAGTGGGCCGAAACCCACCAGCCGGCCCAGCCAGCGCCCGCGCCAGCCCGCAGCCGAGCGCGCTGCTTCCTCACGCTGACAGGCGGGACCCACCCGATCTTCGTCTACCTCGCGACAGCACCGGACTCCCTCGCACCCGAATCAAAACCGATCGGGATTTTGGCGTATCCCCGCTGAATTCTGTTCGTAGGCGACGCGGACATGATCTAAACCACCCCTCCGCCCTCCCCCGTCTATAAAAACCCCGGCCTCGTTCTGTTTTTCCCCCACGATTGCCGATTTTTACTCCGGTGAGAACCGAGACTTCTCCGGCGAATTCTGGCCGATCTAAGCTCGGAAATTCCGATCTAACTCGCTGGTCTTGATCCACCGCCTCCGGGGAACCTTGCAGGTGCAGAAAACTCGGTGATTTGCAGTGTAAACGCAGTGCCGACGAGCTTCGCCGTGGTTTTGCCTCGGACCTCGTCGCCGATCATCTTCCAGGACCTCTGAGCTCAAGAAAACCTCCGAGGTGAGATCCCCGACCTCCCCTCTACTGATCTATGCCATAAAATCACAGTTCTAGGAAGAATTCCCGAAGATCCAAAAGTTTCCGGCGAGATCGCCGCTTCCCGCCGCCGTGCGCCGCCGGCAGCGCCGCCCGCGCTCGATCAGAGCGACGTGGCCGCTTGTGCGCCATTTATTTTAAATCGCACGGTAGGGTTTAAATCCCCGCGTACCGGTTCGATGTTATAATCTCGGCCGTCGGTTTAAAATCGGACGGTCCACGTCAGCCCCGCGTTATAAAGACTGGAATTCTTACGTGCTACCCCCTGGGGTTCTCGGGAAATAAGAGCTAGCCCCGGAAACTTCTGATCTAGCCCCTGGAACTCCAGAAAATCATGTAAATTCATTTAAAAATCAGTTTTAGCCCCTGGACTTAATGAAAATTAGGAAAAACACCTCTGATAAGTGTAGCTAGACCTCTGGAAATTCTGAAAATAATATTATAGACCCTGTAATGGGGTGAGTTTACCTTTTTAGCCCTGTTTAGTATTTAATTTAGGAAATTGAATATGTTGCTAGTGTTTAAAAATTAAAAGGTGGGACAAACATATTGTCAAAATTTAATTAAAGACTTTCTCAGTATTTAGGAAACTTTTGAGTGAGATAAAAACATATTTTGGGCTGAATTGAATCTGTCTAATTTATTTTCACATTTAGGGACACATTTTAAGCAATGAATAGTTTTAGAAAATAGGAAAATAATTGTGAAATAGTTTACATCAGAGGCAAAGGTCAAAATATGTTATTAAATTATTTAGGACCAGAACCTATTCTGTTAGATGATGTGTATTACTAATTTCATAATAAAGAACACATTTATGTATAGGAAAATAAATCTGAAAATATAGCAACTAGTAAATGATAAATGGAGTTTCTAGAATCCAAAGAATTCAGTTTAAGGTTGGTAGAAATTCTAAAGGCACATATGGAGAAGAAAAATACTTTTCATACATACTTGGTAGTGAAAAGGTGTAGTAGTTGAATATAAGGAATTTATTTAAATGGGAAACTCATACATATACAGTAGGTAAGTATAAATGTGAACATAAAAGTAGGAATTATATACACATGATTAAAAGTGCATGCAAGCCATAAATCAACACACATAGAGTAACCACAACACATATAATGGTGAATGACTTTCATAGATATGAATGTGTGGTTTGTATGAAGTGGAAGTGTGAACTATGTCTTATGGATTGTGTTTTTCTTTTGCTATTTGTGATGGTATGAAGTAGAACCTGTTCAAGAGCAAGTTATCCCTTTCCAAGATCAGGACTACCCATTTCAAGAGCAGCAAGAAGGAGGCAAGTGTCCTTGACCACTTTGATCCTATGCTAGGATGTGTAGATAGAATTATTTGCATTGTCAAATGAAATATGAAACCCATGTTAGGAAGATTCCCTAGAATTGCATTACCTTGTTTCCTTGTAGCTTGGGTTGGGATTTATTTTATCATGTCATTTATTATTATGCATATGCTTATCCATGCTTAGAATGGGATATTTGGGATATGAGATCATCAGTTTATTTTACCATACTCTTGAATGAGATATTATGAGTTATGTAGAGGTAGGGATCAAGGCAAGTTGGATGTTTTGGTTGTGTGCTGGGTGCACGAGACTCGGGTTTGTGTTTAGTACTTGCCTGGATCCTAAGGACCGGTTCATGGAGCATGTAACCTGGCTTTACCGTGCCAACCACATGCTGAGATGGGGCAGCTTGGCCAATTAATTAGGTGTATCCCCGGTGGAGTATGGGTGTGTTGGATGGTGCGGGGAATAGGTGTCAGCTGGACTATCATATGAACCGCAAGGCTCAAGAGGGGGCCACTGCAGCGGGGTTGGAGCCTCTTGTATGCTGTTAGGGGTGAAACCTCAGTGGGCCCACGCTCGTCGGGAATCCCTTTGTAAAGGTTTTGTAGTGATCTCCTGGCTACACACCTGGGAAGTGTGAATGTGGTTGTGGCCACTGGCATAATGGAGGTTCTTTTAGTCCACCCGGCAACGGGGGATGAAATCACTACATGTGGGTACAGTGGTACACACTCTGCAGAGTCAAAACTGTCATGACGGCCGTGCTCACGGTCAAGAGCGGCTTGGACTTATTCATGATTAGAGGATGATGATTTTGGAAGTTGTGGATGTTAAGCGGGGAGCTTAACATTGGAAATGATGTTATGGTTATTTGGATATGATGATGGGATGGGAGATTTAGACCATTTCACTTGTGTAGTAATGTAGGTGCTTAATAAGCTAAGGTGATAGGTATTAATTGCGTAGTGCTTTAACCATGAGTTCAACCTCTCCTTGTTCTAGCCATGCATGATATAATTTTCTCACACTTGCTGAGTACCATTGGTACTCAACCTTGCATACTTGTTGGTTTATATTGCTGCCCAGGTCAAGATAATGAGGTAGTGTATAATGACCAATACTTTGGACCCGAAGAAGGTTTCTAGGTTCATGGAGACCCCCGGGCAACGCCTGTGATGGAGCCTACGAGAATAATTATTCCGCTGCTAGTTTATTTACTTGTGATGAACTTATTATTGTCCATAGACATTTGCGAATGTAAGACTTATTTATACTCGACACCTGGCTTGTAATAAATGATGCTTCACTATTTGTCATCACATGTATGAGAAAATGATCCTGGCATACATGTGATATTCACTTGGTTGTTTCTTCGGAAAAACCGGGTGTGACAGAGGTGGTATCAGAGCCAAGGTTGCCCGTAGGAACGTGGACCTAGGTAGAAATGGACGTATTTAAGGACCTTATTTTCTTAAAAACTATTTTTACAAGGTGTGTGTTGAAAAGTGTTATTTAATGAGTCACTTTCTTCATCTTACCCCAATTTTCATTCAAAATAGGATTTTTGTTTGAGAGTTTATCTAACCTAATTTTAAATTCTTTTTGTTTTAGATGGTTCGCACCGCTCGCAAGTCCACAGGAGGGAGAGTTCCCATAGTTGCCCTTGCCGAGAGGGAGGAGAGCCGTCCGGTGACGTACCTTTCCTACGGATTGGCAGTAGGAGGCTTATTGCGCCATCTTCGGCGTATGCTCGAAGCCGCCGGTAATACGGGCAAGCTAATCATCCACTATAACTCCACCAGGACCATCCGTGAGAAGAGGGAAGAATGGAGTTCAGAGATGAGGATAATACACGAAAATCAGCTGCTTAAGATTCACCACTCTCCAGCTTGTAGAGCGACACAGGTCGATGCGAGAAAGATGTCACCTGGGAGGCCATCACCTGCCAGAGTCACATCCATCGTCGCCACTTGGACAAAACTGAGTACATGTATGCCCTCCAGCGTGAGAGTGGTACCACGGAGTACAAGTACCCGCCGGTGCAGCAAGGGACTTCCCATGAGCACATGGACTTGTGCTTGGAAGATGCTTCTATGCTGAGCACTCGACTGCAGGAGTGTCAACAAGAGCTTCAGGATGTCCGGGACACCCTGAAGGAAACGGAGGCGTTGCTGCGAGCCTGTTTGAGGGCGAGAGAAAGAGGAGATGGGAATGAACTGTGTGTCACCGTGAATGATACATGGACTCCTGACTCCCCAGATCGCCGAGCGATCAGGCGTCGTCGCACTTCTCCACCAGCAGCCTCCCCACCCAAAGCAGAGTCAGAAGGCAGCCGAAATGATGAGGAAGATCCCGAGGAGCCAGCTCAAGAAAACGAGTAGTGTAGAGTCCTTCCTTTAGTTAGCAAGATGTCGAATAGTCGAGTCGTTACGTTAAGTTAAGGGTGTGTTAATGCTTGGTGTGTGACGTGAGTTATGGAAGCCATGAGCAATTGTCCACAGCCTCGTCTTCAAATTGTTTTGCTTTGGTGTGTGAACCCACATGAAATAATAGTGCATTTATTTGGTGTGAGATATGAACCCTCGTAAAAGTATAACAAAGCCTCAACACTTCAAAGTACAAACAAATGAAAGTAGTAAGATGATACTAAATGCTTTCAAATTAACATTGGTTGATTCTGCCAGATGGCCGGAAGAGGAAAAGGACGTGCTGCCAACCCCGCCAACAACAACGATGAGGCATGCAACCCTCATCTTTCTGGAGGCCAGGACCGGGGTGGTCGCCGTGAAGGAGTTGATCCCCTCCACCAAATGCTGGAGAATCAGAATCAGCTCATCCAGAACTTGACTCAAGTGGTGGCCAACTTGCATCAAGTTCCACCTCCACAAGCTGCACCACGCCAACCAAGGTTGAGTGAGTTTCTAGGAACCTAACCTCCAAAGTTTGCAAGTGCTGCTGAACCTCTGGAGGCAGATTATTGGCTGAAGACCATTGAAAGTAAGATGAGGATCATACAGTGCCAAGGGTATGAGAGGGTGCTGTTTGCTTCTCATCAATTGCATGGACCTGCTGCTGATTGGTGGACCGCCTACGTGGCCGCCCATCATGACCCTGAGAACATCACTTGGGAAGAGTTCAAGCGTAGCTTCCGCAACCATTACATCCCAAGAGGTGAACTCAAAAACAAGAGGAAGGAGTTCTTGGGGCTGCAGCAGGGAAACATGACGGTGAGGGAATACCTCACTAAATTTACTCAACTATCCCGTTATGCCCCACGGGACATAGAGACTGATGAGCAGAAACAAGATTGTTTCGTGGAGGGACTTACTGCAGAGATGCAGTGTGCAATGTCCTCAAATGAGTATGAAAGATTCCAAAAGATGGTGGACAGAGCGTTTGTGGTAGAAAGGAAGCTAAAGGCCTTGGAAAATGAGAATAAGAGGAAGGCCGGGTGGTCACATCAAGCCTCAGGGAGCAACACCCGCCCACGTCTGATGCAGCCACCTGCAGGGCAGACGAACCGTGCTGCGGTACCCTGCTCAGCACCAAGAGGGTACAACCCGAACTACAGGCCTCCGACAGCACCAGCACAGCTGCAACGTCAGTTTGTGCGGCAGCCTCGCCCCGCATATCCACCTCGACCAGCAGTGCAAGGACCCCCAAACCAACCCCAAGACAACAAAG
The DNA here is from genome assembly GCA_030760725.1 of Neostapfia colusana. Lineage (NCBI taxonomy): Eukaryota > Viridiplantae > Streptophyta > Magnoliopsida > Poales > Poaceae > Neostapfia > Neostapfia colusana. The sequence goes on along the minus strand of JASWHV010000009.1, from coordinate 30,008,289 downwards.
GCTAGGCACCTAAGGTTGGGGTGCAATGTTTTAACTGCGGTGAAGTGGGGCACTACGCCCACAAATGCCCAAAGAAGAAGCCCGCGCAGACACAACAGCAGAATGTAATGAGGGGACGGGTGAACCACGTCACTATGGAGGAAGCACAAGATGCACCCGACGTGGTAGTTGGTAAGTTTCCTGCCAATTTACACCTTGCAACCCTGCTGTTTGATTCTGGTGCTACCCATTCGTTCATTGCTCAAAGGTTTGTTAAGAAGTATGACCTAGCAACAACACAAATGAACCATATGCTAGCCGTAAACTCTCCAGGTGGAGAAATAAGGACAAGACAAGTGTGTCCCAAAGTGAACCTAGACATTAATGGGGTAGTATTTACTGCTAACCTCATAGTGATAGATTCACAAGGGATAGATATTATTTTGGGTATGGATTGGTTGACCAAACATAAAGGAATCATTCATTGTTCGACCAGAACGGTGGAACTAACTCACCCTAGTGGCACAAGAGTAAAGTTCATAACAATACACGAGCCTAGGAGGGACATTAAATTAAATCAAGTTGAGGTGAAAGTTGAGGAAATCAGGACCATCAGGGAATATCCAGATGTTTTTCCGGAGGAGTTGCCAGGTATGCCTCCCGATCGTGAAGTGGAATTCGCAATTGAGCTAGTGCCTGGAACAGCCCCGATATATGAGAGACCTTATCGGATGGACTCCAAGCAGCTGGAAGAACTCAAGGATCATTTGAGAGAATTGTCGGAGAAGGGGTATATTCGTCCTAGTTCCTCACCATGGGGAGCAACAGTGATATTTGTGCCCAAGAAGGACGGAACCCAAAGGTTATGCATGGATTACCGTGCTTTGAATGAGGTAACCATCAAGAACAAGTACCCATTACCCCGCATTGAAGACATGTTTGATCAGTTGAGGGGAGCTTGTGTGTTCTCGAAAATTGATCTCAGGTCGGGATACCACCAACTCAAGATAAGGCAATCTGATATTCCCAAGACAGCTTTCGTATCTCGGTACAGACTGTATGAATACACCGTCATGCCTTTCGGGCTAACTAATGCCCCGGCATACTTCATGTATCTCATGAACAAGGTATTCATGGAATATCTGGACAAATTTGTGGTGGTTTTCATAGATGACATTCTCGTCTTCTCCAAAGAAGAACAACATGAGAAACATCTAAGGTTGGTGTTGCAGAGGCTAAGAGAACACCAACTATATGCCAAGTTGAGTAAGTGTGAGTTTTGGCTGAAGAGAGTTCCCTTCTTAGGACATATAATCTCGGAGGGAGGAATCTCCATAGATCCCGCCAAAATCGAGGATATACAGAAGTGGAAGACCCCTGAAAATGTCGGAGAAGTTCGAAGCTTCTTGGGATTGGCTGGATACTATCGACGGTTTATTGAGGGATTCTCCAAGATCTCGAGACCTCTCACCAAACTGTTGGAGAAGGGAATCACATTCAACTGGACGCCACAGTGCGAGACGAGCTTTCAGGAGCTAAAGAAGAGATTGACAACAGCCCCAGTGTTGGTTATGCCAGATATGCAGAAGAATTTCACAGTGTACTGCGATGCCTCTGGAAATGGGTTGGGATGTGTTCTCATGCAAGAAGGGCATGTCGTGGCATATGCATCCCGGCAGCTTCGGAAGCACGAGAAGAACTATCCTACACATGACCTAGAACTAGCCGCAATGGTACACACATTGAAAATTTGGTGGCACTATTTGATGGGGAAGAGGACATAGATATATACGGATCATAAGAGTTTGAAGTACATATTCACACAGCCAAACCTCAACCTCAGACAAAGGAGATGGCTAGAGTTAATCAATGACTTTGATGTGGGCATCAACTATCATCCCGGGAAAGCAAACGTCGTGGCCGATGCTTTGAGTCGGAAAGTGCAGGTCAATAAGTTGAGCTTGAAGGACATGCCTGCAGAATTGAAGGACGAGGTTATAAGGCTCAATCTATATATAGTAAATAGTGGTGAAGCCATCGCCATGGAAGTGGACTCCACACTCGAGCGAGACATACGCGAGGGCCAAAAGAATGATGAGAAGATACAGGAAATCAGGCAACTCATCAAGGAAAATAAAGCTCCAGGTTTCAGAGAGGATGAACAAGGTACGGTGTGGCACGGGGAAAGGATCTGTGTGCCAGAAGTAAAGGAGATACGTGAATTAATTTTGAAGGAGGCTCACGATTCCGACTATTCCATTCATCCTGGGAGTACGAAGATGTACCAGGACCTCAAGGGCAGGTATTAGTGGTATGGCATGAAGCGAGATATCGCGGAACATGTTGCCCTATGTGACACATGTCAGTTGGTGAAAGCAGAACATCAACGACCCGCGGGATTATTGCAACCACTCAAAGTGCCTGAATGGAAATGGGAAGAAATCAGTATGGATTTCATCGTGGGATTGCCTAGGACCCAATCAGGATATGATTCAATATGGGTCATCATTGATAGGCTAACCAAGGTAGCACATTTCATCCCCGTGAAGGAAAGCTACAGCGGATCCAAATTGGCAGAGTTGTACATGTCAAGGATCGTGTGTTACCATGGAGTGCCAAAGAAGATTGTGTCGGATCGAGGGACACAATTCACCTCAAGATTCTGGCAGAAGTTGCACGAAACCATGGGAACCCATCTGAACTTTAGTTCTGCCTATCATCCCCAAACTGACGGGCAGACGGAAAGAACCAATCAGATCCTTGAAGATATGCTAAGGGCATGTGCACTAAAAAACAATAGGAGTTGGGACAAGAACTTACCGTATGCGGAGTTTTCCTATAACAACAGCTATCAAGCTAGTATGAAGATGTCACCGTTTGAAGCCTTGTACGGGAGGAAGTGCAGGACTCCCTTATTTTGGAACCAAACAGGGGAAAGTAAAGTGTTTGGTCCAGAGGTACTACAAGAAGCCGAGGCGAAGGTGAGTGAAATTCGCAATAACTTGCAGATAGCACAGACACGCCAAAAGAGTTATGATGATGTACGAAGAAGAGAGCTCGTTTTCAACGTGGGAGACTATGTTTATCTCAAGGTGTCCCCTATCAGAGGACTTCATTGGTTCAAGGTGAAAGGGAAGTTTTCACCTCGATACATCGGACCCTTTCAAGTTCTGGAAAGGAAAGGCGAAGTGGCGTATCAACTAGAGTTACCGACTCGTCTATCGGATGTGCACGATGTATTCCATGTGTCACAACTCAAGAAATGCCTGAGGACGCCTAAAGAGGTGTTACCCATGAATGAAGTGGATGTAGCTGAGGATTTGTCTTATGCCGAGCAACCATACAAGATTTTGGAGACAATGGAATGCCTCACCAGAAATAAAAGAATCCGGATGTGCAAGGTGTAGTGGAAGCATCACTCAGAAGAGGAAGCCACCTGGGAGCGAGAAGATGAGCTCAAGGCACAATTTCCGGAATTGTTTTCTTAGAAACACCAATCTCGAGGACGAGATTTCTTTTAAGGGGGGTAGAGCTGTAACACCCCAAAATTTTGATTCAAAACCCTAAATCATGTTAAGAGGGGAATTTAAAATTTTTTGGACGTGTTGCATGTTTTGCAAAAATTCAAATTCAAACTGGAGTTCAAATTTAACCCAAATCAGAAAAGAAATAGAAAAAGAAAAAGAGAAAACAGAAAAAAACCGGCCAGTGGGCCGAAACCCACCAGCCGGCCCAGCCAGTGCCCGCGCCAGCCCGCAGCCGAGCGCGCTGCTTCCTCACGCTGACAGGCGGGACCCACCCGATCTTCGTCTACCTCGCGACAGCGCCGGACTCCCTCGCACCCGAATCAAAACCGATCGGGATTTCGGCGTATCCCCGCTGAATTCTGTTCGTAGGCGACGCGGACATGATCTAAACCACCCCGCCGCCCTCCCCCGTCTATAAAAACCCCGGCCTCGTTCTGTTTTTCCCCCACGATCGCCGATTTTTACTCTGGTGAGAACTGAGACTTCTCCGGCGAATTCTGGCCGATCTAAGCTCGGAAATTCCGATCTAACTCGCTGGTCTTGATCCACCGCCTCCGGGGAACCTTGCAGGTGCAGAAAACTCGGTGATTTGCGGTGTAAACGCAGCGCCGACGAGCTTCGCCGTGGTTTTGCCTCGGACCTCGTCGCCGATCACCTTCTAGGACCTCCGAGCTCAAGAAAACCCCCGAGGTGAGATCCCCGACCTCCCCTCTACCGATCTATGCCATAAAATCACAGTTCTAGGAAGAATTCCCGAAGATCCGAAAGTTTCCGGCGAGATTGCCGCTTCCCGCCGCCGTGCGCCGCCGGCAGCGCCGCCCGCTCTCGATCAGAGCGACGTGGCCGCTTGTGCGCCGTTTATTTTAAATCGCACGGTAGGGTTTAAATCCCCGCGTACCGGTTCAATGTTATAATCTCGGCCGTCGGTTTAAAATCGGACGGTCCACGTCAGCCCCGCGTTATAAAGACTGGAATTCTGACGTGCTACCCCCTGGGGTTCTCGGGAAATAAGAGCTAGCCCCGGAAACTTCTGATCTAGCCCCTGGAACTCCAGAAAATCATGTAAATTCATTTAAAAATCAGTTTTAGCCCCTGGACTTAATGAAAATTAGGAAAAACACCTCTGATAAGTGTAGCTAGACCCCTGGAAATTCTGAAAATAATACTATAGACCCCGTAATGGGGTGAGTTTACCTTTTTAGCCCTGTTTAGTATTTAATTTAGGAAATTGAATATGTTGCTAGTGTTTAAAAATTAAAAGGTGGGACAAACATATTGTCAAAATTAATTAAAGACTTTCTCAGTATTTAGGAAACTTTGGAGTGAGATAAAAACATATTTTGGGCTGAATTGAATCTGTCTAATTTATTATTCACATTTAGGGACACATTTTTAAGCAATGAATAGTTTTAGAAAATAGGAAAATAATTGTGAAATAGTTTACATCAGAGGCAAAGGTCAAAATATGTTATTAAATTATTTAGGACCAGAACCTATTCTGTTAGATGATGTGTATTACTAATTTCATAATAAAGAACACATTTATGTATAGGAAAATAAATCTGAAAATATAGCAACTAGTAAATGATAAATGGAGTTTCTAGAATCCAAAGAATTCAGTTTAAGGTTGGTAGAAATTCTAAAGGCACATATGGAGAAGAAAAATACTTTTCATACATACTTGGTAGTGAAAAGGTGTAGTAGTTGAATATAAGGAATTTATTTAAATGGGAAACTCATACATATACAGTAGGTAAGTATAAATGTGAACATAAAAGTAGGAATCATATACACATGATTAAAAGTGCATGCAAGCCACAAATCAACACACATAGAGTAACCACAACACATATAATGGTGAATGACTTTCATAGATATGAATGTGTGGTTTGTATGAAGTGGAAGTGTGAACTATGTCTTATGGATTGTGTTTTTCTTTTGCTATGTGTGATGGTATGAAGTAGAACCTGTTCAAGAGCAAGTTATCCCTTTCCAATATCAGGACTACCCATTTCAAGAGCAGCAAGAAGGAGGCAAGTGTCCTTGACCACTTTGATCCTATGCTAGGATGTGTAGATAAAATTATTTGCATTGTCAAGTGAAATATGAAACCCATGTTAGGATGTTTCCCTAGAATTGCATTACCTTGTTTCCTTGTAGCTTGGGTTGGGATTTATTTTATCATGTCATTTATTATTATGCATATGCTTAGCCATACTCTTGAATGAGATATTATGAGTTATGTAGAGGTAGGGATCAAGGCAAGTTGGATGTTTTGGTTGTGTGCTGGGTGCACGAGACTCGGGTTTCTGTTTAGTACTTGCCTGGATCCTAAGGATCGGTTCATGGAGCATGTAACCTGGCTTTACCATGCCAACCACATGCTGAGATGGGGCAGCTTGGCTAATTAATTAGGTGTATCCCCGGTGGAGTATGGGTGTGTTGGATGGTGCGGGGAATAGGTGTCAGCTGGACTACCATATGAACCGCAAGGCTCAAGAGGGGGCCACTGCAGCGGGGTTGGAGCCTCTTGTATGCTGTTAGGGATGAAACCTCAGTGGGCCCACGCTCGTCGGGAATCCCTTTGTAAAGGCTTCGTAGTGATCTCCTGGCTACACACCTGGGAAGTGTGAATGTGGTTGTGGCCACTGGCATAATGGAGGTTCTTTTAGTCCACCCGGCAACGGGGGATGAAATCACTACATGTGGGTACAGTGGTACACACTCTGCAGAGTCAAAACTGTCATGACAGCCGTGCTCACGGTCAAGAGCGGCTTGGACTTATTCATGATTAGAGGATGATGATTTTGGAAGTTGTGGATGTTAAGCAGGGAGCTTAACATTGGAAATGATGTTATGGTTATTTGGATATGATGATGGGATGGGAGATTTGGACCATTTCACTTGTGTAGTAATGTAGGTGCTTAATAAGCTAAGGTGATAGGTATTAATTGCGTAGTGCTTTAACCATGAGTTCAACCTCTCCTTGTTCTAGCCATGCATGATATAATTTTCCCACACTTGCTGAGTACCATTGGTACTCAACCTTGCATATTTGTTGGTTTATATTGCTGCTCAGGTCAAGATAATGAGGTGGTGTATAATGACCAAGACTTTGGACCCGAAGAAGGTTTCTAGGTTCATGGAGACCCCCGGGCAACGCCTGTGATGGAGCCTACGAGAATAATTATTCCGCTGCTAGTTTATTTACTTGTGATGAACTTATTATTGTCCATTGAGACATTTGCGAATGTAAGACTTATTTATACTCGACACCTGGCTTGTAATAAATGATGCTTCACTATTTGTCATCACATGTATGAGAAAATGATCCTGGCATACATGTGATATTCACATGGTTGTTTCTTCGGAAAAACCGGGTGTGACAACTTTCCTCATCATCACTTGAGACTTGTACCTCTTTATTCTAGGCCTTTGGTGATGCTTTGATAGAAATTCCCTTTTTCTTGGTGGATGTAACTTTGGCAAGATCGTTGACGTGGTGTGCTTCCATTTCCATCATCTCATGGTTGATAATTTTGCCAAGCACCTCATACGGAGTCATTTTGTGGAAGTTTGGACTCTCTCGGATGAGGGTGCAAAGTGTCACATTGCGAGGCATGAAGGCTCTTATGATCCTTTTGACTACTTCATGATCTATCCACTTCTTACAACCGTATGCTCGACTCTGGTTTATGAGAGTCTTGAGTCGGTTGTACATCTCTTGAGGGTTCTCATCATCTTCCATGGCAAATCTTCCAAGCTCCCCCTCAATCATCTCAAACTTTTCTTCTCGGACAGAGCGGATGCCTTCATGCGCAATTTTAAGTGTATCCCATATTTCTTTGGCTTGTTCCAACCCATCCACCTTGTTGAATTCTTCTTGGCTCAAGGAAGAGTTCAGCATGGCCGCCGCTTGAGCATTGCGGTTGATGAGTTGTTCTTGCTCCGGTGTAAGCTCTTCATCATTCACGAGGATATCTATACCTGTGCAAACAATGTGCCAAAGTGTAGGATTGAGAGAAATAAGGTGCAATTTCATGTTGTGTTTCCACATTTTTTAGTTAGTGCCATCAAAATGTGAAGGTTTGCCTAAGTGAATAGATAAGTAATTTGTGTGTGAATTTAAGTGCTCATAATTAAAAGGATATCGAGTGTAGTCCTCTTTGGGATTCTTGAGTTTCTTTTCTTTCTCAAGTCTCCTCCTCCTTCTAGCTTCATCTTTTGCACTTTGAAGAAGATCTGCAAGACACTTCACTTCTTCATCTTCGTCATCGGTCTCCAAGTCGAAGGGAGGGAACCTTGGCATGTCCTTGTTTGGGTTGACAGCCTTGTGGCGTGAGAACTTAGGTCCTTCATTATCGTGGGTGCTGTTCTCACTGGCGCCGGTGGTGTCAACGGGTAGTAAGTCCTTCTTGCCGTTTTCCCCCATCCCCCTCCAAGCGGTTAAACTTTCAAAAGAGTTAGGCTCTGATACCAATTGAAAGTTGCCTAGAGGGGGGTGAATAGGCAGAAAATCTGAAATACGGCTTAATAAAACTGATCAGTTCACAGAGTGCACACTAGTCTGGTCCCGAGGGTGGACTAGTCCAGTCACAGAGAAATTTGACTCAAGAACGACAACACGAGTTTTATCCATTGTTCGGCTTCACAAAGAAGCCTACATCCACGTTGAGGAGTCCACAAAGGACCAGGTTGCTCTCAACCTTTTCCTCACCAAGCCACCACAAAGGTTGGCCTGTTCTTCCACTATATCACAAAGTGTGACACCCTCATTTTCGATTTCTGCATGTATTCATAGTTTATGTAGAAGAAACATTTTAAAATAAGTTGAAACAGAGAAAGAATAAAAAAGATAGCCAAAAAAAGCCAATTCCAGTTCGCCAAGGAGCGCTGTAGAAAATATTCGCGGCCGCTGGCCACGTGGCGCCTTCGGAGCTCATCCCCGCAAAGGGGGAGAGGTCCGCCGCAAAACTGGCTATGTGGCAGGCTCGGGGCTCGTCCCTGCGGAAGGGGTGAGGTCCGACCCTGTGGGACACGTGTTGCCCCAGGAGCTAGCCTCTGTGGAAGGAGCAAGGCCAGTCCCGCAGGACACGTGTCATCACCGGAGCTAGTCACCGCGGAAGAGAGAGGACCAGCCGCGCGGGACACGTGTCGTTCTCGAAGCTCACCTCCGAGAGGCCCGACCCTGCTAGACACGTGTCGCTCTCGGAACTCACTTCCGAGAGGTCCGGTCCTATTGGACACGTGTCACCTCCGGAGCTCGCCTCCGGGAGGTCTGACACTGTTGGACACGTGTCGACCTTGGAGCTTGTCTCTGAGGAGAAAGGAAGTCTGGCGCTGTTAGGACACGTGGCACTATCGGAGCTCACCTCCGAAGAGAAGGGAGGTCCGGCACTAACACATGGCACCCCTGGAGCCACCTCCGAAGAGAGGGGAGGTCCGGAACTGACACGTGGCGTTCGTGGAGCTCGCCTCTGTTGAGAGGGGAGGTCCCGACCCACCAGACATGTGGCACACGTGGAGCTCGCCTCTGGAGAGAGAGGTCCCGCCCGCCAGGACACGTGATGCACGCAGAGCTCGCCTCTGAGTAAGAGGGAGGTCTCGCCTGCCTGACACGCAGCACAACCAGAGCTCGCCTCTGCGGAAAAGGGAAGCTCAGGTCCCGCAGGACACGTGGAGCCTCCGGAGCTTATTCCTGCGGAAGGACACGATTCTGAAGCGGTTTTTCCTCTGTACGTGAGCACCCGTTACTAAGGAAAAACCGACACGAACTCTTCTACGTTGAATACTGCAATCATGTCAATTGAAGATAAGTTGTTAAGATTCAAAAACAATTTGAATAGGACTCTTATTCGAATTCTGATCAGATTAGGACTCTTCTTTTCCCGATTATAAATAGAACCCGAAAACAACCCCTTGTTCGTAACATCTTTTCTAAAGCCGACAACTTAGAAGCCCTAGCCCCAAACTCGCCGAGCTAACCCCTTCGCCGGAGTTCAGTCGTCGGAGATCGCCGAAAGAGAGCCCCGACGATCTGTCTTGCTAGGAGAAGGACCCTGAGACAAAGAAGAACGTAAGGTAGGTCTCCAATACCACCTTACGACATCATCGTGTTTTCTTTGCATCTGTTCTTCGATCCTTTTGGACATAAGCTTTTTCATGGACAGATCACATGTTGATCAATCTGATCTAGGTCAAGATCATCACCACGTCCACAATTGATCTTTACACCTCTGTTCATCGTAAAACTCATGCAAGCCATGCAAGAACACATACAAACTAAACTGCATCATAGGATTGACATGCATATGCATCATTGCATCTTAAAGTAGAGTTTGTGCATAATGATTGATTGCTATGAATGTTGTATGTGCGTGATCGCGTATAGAAGGACAAGCTCAGGGAGCTACCTACGACGGACTACAATAGCAAGAATTTGAGCAACAGGAACCGCAAGAACAAGGCAAGTGCCCCTTGACCATATTGATCCCATGTTTTTGGAAAAAACTGTTTTGTTTGCGAAAAGGTGTGTGTGCTTGAGTCAACATGATGGGAAACCCTTTCATAGGAGTTTACTAGTTTTGTTAACCACCCTTGTCGCCAGGATAGTTAATGAGTCGGGTATGGTTTTACTTTTTGCTTCGCTAACTCCACGGGACTATGGGAAGCGAGATAGATGTGTCTAGCTAACTGCACTCGTATGAGTAATGATAATGAGAACTTGATGTTAATGAACATGAATCAGAGGGAGATCTAGGCAAGATTGATTTTGTTGATGAGGTTGAATGAGATGGTGGTTTACTTGCCGTAGATCTAAGGACCGGTTCATACCAGCCATGCCAGGATAACAGTGCCACCACAAGGCCAAGTATGGGTGCGGCTTAGCTGACTAATTAGGTAAGTTGCTAGATTGTTATGGACCGTGGAAGGCGCGGGGAATGGGAGTCGAGTGAGGACTGCCCTGGGAACTGCATGGCACAAGAGGGGGCCCGTGGGTGGGAGAATTGGAGATTCTAGCCTGCCGGTGAAACCTTAGTGAGTCCATACATCTAGTAGCCCCTTTGTAAAGGCTATTTTGTGATCTCTTGGCCATACACCGACGGTTGTGTACTGGTATAATGGAGGTTCTGCAGTCGCTGACGGGTGACAAAATCACAAACTTGTGGGTAAAGTGGTACAAACTATGCGGAGTCTTAAAACTATCATGATAGCCGAGCTTACGGTCACGAGCACCTGGACAACCCACATTATTAGATGGGATGGTTTTTGGGATGGCTTTTGGTTTGGTTTTGGTTTGGTCTTTGGATTTGGTTTTTGGGACTGTTGAGTCCGGGTAATGAGATTGGTTGCATGGCTGTTGAGTCATGGCAACGAGATTTGGTCTCAGAATGAGACGGAATTGAATAGGAGATGAAATGGTAGTGAATATGAGATGGTATTCATGAGATGGTAGTGAATACGAGATGATATTCATGAGAAAAGTTGAGAAAGATCAATGTCTGATTGAGACATGGAAAGGGATGAACCATAATGGAGGTATGTTAATGTTTAAATACATGTTGGGATTACATTCACTTAAAGCTAAGTTGATGTTTTTATCGTGTTTTGGGAAATAAACTTTGCTTTCTGCACTGAGACTTTTTATACCTTCCTTGCTATGAGCTACATATCATATTTTCCTGCACTTGCTGAGTACATCATGTACTCAAACTTGCATTATTACTTCATCATCAGCAACAGGAGAGGAGTACTATGAAGACCAAGTGGAGCCTTAGGCGTGTAATCTGTCCTCAACCTTGCCTGTGGAGTAGAGATGGAGTCCCTGCTGCTGCTTAGTTTGCTTCCGCAATAGTTAGAATACTTCCGCTGCTTGAATAAAGACTTCCGCTGCTAGAATAAGACTTCTGCTGCTAGATTAAGACTTCCACTGCTAGCATGAGTCTAAGACTCATGAGACTTTGTAATAAACCCTGTTCATTCGTGGTATTATATTTTGAATTCAGTTTGTGGAACATATGTATATGTGTGACAAACATCCTGGGCACACATATGCATCAGTCTCAGTTCCGAGAGTTCCCTCTCAGAACGGGGGCGTCACAGATTGGTATCAGAGCCACGGGTTGACGGTAGATCGCACGCCTAGATAGAAAACACAAATTGGTATCAACCTGCCACGGGTTGATCGTAGATCACACACCTAGATAGGTCACAGATTGGTATCAACCTACCACGGGTTGATCGTAGGTCACACTCCTAGATAGAAATTACAGATTGATATTAGAGCTGCCATGCCTAGTCACAGATTGGTACAATCCACAGATTGGTATCAAGCTACCACGGTTGACTATAGGACACAAACTTAGAATGATCACAGATTGGTAACTGAACCACGTTGACTGTAGGATGCACCCCTAGAAACAGATTGGTATTAGAAGCCACGCTGACCATAGGATGCAAGCCTAGGATGCATAGATTTTGCATTGGAACCACCTTGACATAGGATGCAAGCCTAGGAGAAACCATAGTTGGATCACAGATTGGTATCACCCCAAACCACCTTGACTATAGGGTGAAATCACAGATTGGTATCACCCAAAAACCACGTAGGACTCCCATTGAATAAGCTTGAATAGGAGTGTGTGAACCTTTGTCATGATTGGTTGTAATTGTGTGTGCTTAGTGTGAGTTGTGGGACGTTTCAGCGTTGTCCATATCCACACATAGTAGAGTGATGTGAGGTGTTTCGACACTTGTTCACATCCTCATATAGTGTGACGCCCTCAATTCTGTGGAAAACCACGGAACCGAGAACTGATGCGTATGTGTGCCCAAGATGTTCATCACACATACACATATCATCCACAAACTGAATTTCAGAATATATATTACCACGAATGAACAAGGTTTATTACAATGTCTCATGAGGGTTGGACTCATGCTAACAGCGGAAGTCTTATCTAAGCAGCGGAAGTCTAAATCTAACAACGGAAGTCTTTATTCTAGTGCGGAAGCAATCTAAGCAGCAGGTGCGGAAGCAATCTAAGCAGCAGCAGCAGCTCCATCTCTACTCCATCCCCACAGGCAAGGTTGAGGACAGATCACACGCCTAATGCTCCACTTGATCTTCATAGTATTCTTCCCCTATTGCTGATGATGAAGTAATAATGCAAGTTTGAGTACAATGATGTACTCAACAAGTGCGGGAAAATATGATATGTAGCTCACAGCAAGGAAGATAATAAAAGTCTCATTGCAGAAAGCAAAGTTATTTCTCAAAACCACGATAAAACAGCAACTTAACCTTAAGTGAATGTAGTCCCAAATATACCAACATATCTCCATTATGTCTCATTACTTCTAATGTCTCAACCAGACATTAATATTTCTCAACTTTGCTCATGAATACCTTCTCGTATTCGCTACCATCTCACGAACACCATCTCATATTCACTACCATTTCATCTCATAAACAGTTCCGTCTCACACCGAGACCAATCTCATTGCCATAACTCAACAGTCATGCAACCAAGTCTTATCACCCGGACTCAACAGTCCCAAAAACCAAAACCATACCCAAAACCATACCATAACCATCCATAACCAAAACATCCCAACTAATCATGTGGGTTGTCCAGGCGCTCGTGACCATAAGCTCGGCTATCATGATAGTTTTAAGACTCTGCAGAGTTTGTACCACTTTACCCACAAGTTTTTGATTTCGTCACCCGTCGGCGACTGCAGAACCTCCATTATACCAGTACACAACCGTCGGTGTATGGTCAAGAGATCACAAAATAGCCTTTACAAAGGGGTTACTAGATGTATGGACTCACTAAAGTTTCACCAGCAGGCTAGAATCTCCAATTCTCCCACCCACGGGCCCCCTCTTGTGCCATGCAGTTCCCAGGGCAGTCCTCACTCGACTCCCATTCCCTGCGCCTTCCATGGTCCATAACAATCTAGTAACTTACCTAATTACTCAGCTAAGCCGCACCCATACTTGGCCTTTTGGTGGCACTGTTATCCTGGCATGGCTCGCATGAACCGGTCCTTATATCTATGGCAAGTAAAACCACCATCTCATTCTACCTCATTCACAAACCCAAGCTTGCCTAGATCTCCCTCCGATCCATGTTCATTAACAACATCAGTTTCTCATTATCATTATGAGTGCAGTTAGCTCGACATATCTATCTCGCTTCCCAATCCCATGGACTCAGCGAAGCATAAAAGCAAAACCATACCCAACTCATAAACTTCCCTGGTGACAAGGGTGGTTTAACCAAATCTAGTAAACTCCTATGAAAGGGTTTCCCATCATGTTTGTCTCAGCACACACACCTTTTCGCAAACAAAACAGTTTCCCAAAACATAGGATCAATATGGTCAAGGGGCACTTGCCTTGTTCTTGCGGTTCCAGTTGCTCTTGGATCTCTAAACCTTGTTGTTGCAGCTCGTCGTAGACAGCTCCCTGAGCTTGTCCTTCTATACGCGATCACACACATACAAGATCATAGCAATCAATATCATGCACAAACTCTAATCAAGATGCGATGATGCACGCTAATCCTATGGTGCAGTTTATATTAGATCTGTTCATACGTGTTCTTGCATGTTTGCATGGGTTTTACGATGAACAGAGGTGTAGAGATCAATTGTGGACATGGCGATGATCTTGACTTTAGATCAAACCGATCAACAAGTGATCTGTCCATGAAAAAGTTTCTGTTCGAAAGGAATCAAAGAACAGATGCAAAGAAAATGCAATGATGTCATAAGGTGGTATTGGAAACCTACCTTACTCTCTTCGGTCCTCCCTCCAAGCAAAACAGATCATCGGGGCTCCTCCGACGATGTCGATCGTGATCCAGGCTCGTCGGCGGTCTCTTCCGGCGGTTGTACTCCGGCGAAGAGGTTTTCTCGGTGAGCTTGAGGCTAGGGATCCAAGTTGCCTGCTCGAGAGTTGGAAAAGAAGTTTGTGGTTTTGGCCAGAGGTGGTGGTTTTGGCCAGAGGTTTTCGGTTCTATTAGGAAGAGAAGAGTTCTAATCTGATTGGACTTCGAATAAGGGTCTCATTCAAACTGTTTTTAGATCTTAACAACTCATCCTAGATCGATTCGATGCGGTAATATTGTGGAAATCGTGTCGGTTTCCTCCCATACCGGTATTCCCGTGCGTACAGAAGCAAAACCGCTTCAGAATCGCGTTACCTTCGCGGCGGTGAGCTCCGGAAGCTCCACGTGTCCTGTGGGAACCTGGGCTCCCTTTTCCCAAGAGGCGGGCTCCGGTTGTGCCGCGTGTCAAGCGGGCGAGACCTCCCTCTTCCTCAGAGGTGAGCTCCGCTTGCGCCACGTGTCCTGGCGAGCGGGAACCTCCCCTCTCAACAGAGGCGAGCTCCGCACGCGCCACGTGTCTAGTGGGTCGGGACCTCCCCTCTCAACAGATGCGAGCTCCGCGAACGCCACGTGTCAGTCCGGACTTCCCCTCTCTTCGGAGATTGATCCGGATGTGCCATGTGTCCTAACAGCGCCAGACTTCCTTTTTGCTCGGAGGCAAGCTCCGAGGTCGACACGTGTTCATCAGCGTCGGACCTCCCGGAGGTAAGCTCCGGAGGTGACACATGTCCAATGAGACCAGACCTCCTGGAGGTGAGCTCCGAGAGCGACATGTGTCTAGCGGGGCTGGACCTCTCGGAGTGAGCTCCGAGAGCGACACGTGTCCCGCGCGGCTGGTCCTCTCTCTTTTCCGCGGTGAATAGCTCCGCAGCCGACACGTGTCCTTCGGGACTGACCTCGCCCCTCTGCAGAGGCTAGCTCCGGGGGCAACACGTGTCCCACGGGGTCGGATGTGACACCCTCATTTTTTATTTCTGCATGTATTCATGTTTCATGTAGAACAACATTTTTAAAATAAGCTGAAACAGAGAAAATATAAAAAAAGATAGCCAAAAAGAGCCAAATCCAGTTCACAGAGAGCACCGAAGACAACTCCCGCGGCCGCTGACACGTGGCGTGTTCGGAGCTCCTCCCTGCGAAGAGAGGAGAGGTCCGACCCCGTGGGACACGTGTTGCCCCTAGAGCTAGCCTCTTCGGAGGAGCGAGGCCAGCCCGCAGGACATGTGTCACCTTCGGAGCTAGTCACTGCGGAAATCAGAGGACCAGTCACGCGGGATACGTGTCGATCTCGGAGCTCACCTCCGAGAGGTCCGGTTCTATTGGACACGTGTCGCCACCGGAGCTTATCTCCGGGAGGTTCGTCACTGTTGGACACGTGTCAACCTCGGAGCTCGTCTCTGAGAAGAAAGGAAGTCTGGCGCTGTTAGGACACGTGGCACACCCGGAGCCACCTCCGAAGTTGGGGAGGTCCGGCACTGACACGTGGCATGCGCGGAGCCACCTCCGAATAGAGAGGAGGTCCCGACCGCCAGGATACATGGCGCACACGGAGCCCGCCTCTGAGAAAGAGGGAGGTCTCGCTCGCTTGACACGCGGCACAACCGGAGCTCATCTTTGCGAAAAGGGGATACGAGGCCCCCAATGGACACGTGGAGCTTCCGGAGCTCATCACCGTGGAGATAACAAGTTCTGGAGCGGTTTTCGCTTCTGTACGCGTGGGAATACCGGTACGGGAGGAAACCGACACGAATTCCACAATGTTACCAAATCAACTAAAGATAAGTTGTTAAGATTTCAAAACAGTTTGAATGGGACTCTTATTTGAAGTCCAATCAGACTAGAACTCTTCTCCTCCCGATTATAAATAGAACCCAGAACCTTTAGCCGAAACCATGAACTTCTTTTCTAACTCCTGAGCCGACGACTTAGAGCCCAATCCCCAACTCGCCGAATAAAACCTTCGCCGGAGTTCAGTCGAGGGAGATCGCCAGAAGAGAGCCCCAATAATCTGTCTTGCTCAGAGAAGGACCCCGAGACTAAGAAGAACATAAGGTAGGTCTCCAATACCACCTTACTTCATCGTCGCGTTTTCTTTGAATCTGTTCTTTGAATTCCTTTTGAACAGAAGCTTTTTAGTGGACAGATCTCGTGTTGATCGGTTTGATCTAGAGTCAAGGTCATCACCACGTCCACAATTGATCCGGACACCTCTGTTCATCGTAAAACCCTTGCAAAACATGCAAGAACACGTAGAAACTGATCATAGGATAGCATGCATATGCATCATCGCATCTAGTTAAAGTTTGTGCATGATATTGATTGTTGTAAATCTTGTATGTGCGTGATCGTGTATAGAAGGACAAGCTCAGGGAGCTACCTACGACGGACTACAACAACAAGATTTTGAGCAACCGGAACAGCTAGAACAAGGCAAGTGCCCCTTGACCATATTGATCCTATGTTTTGGGAAACTATTTTGTTTTGCGAAAAGGTGTGTGTGCTGAGTCAAACATGATGGGAAACCCTTTTATAGGAGTTTACTAGTTTTGGTTAAACCACTCTTGTCGCCAGGGAAATTTATGAGTCGGGTATGGTTTTTACTTTTATGCTTCGCTGAGTCCGGGAAGCGAGATAGATGTGTCTACCTAACTGCACTCATAAGATTTATGAGAAACTGATGTTGTTAATGAACATGGATCAGAGGGAGATCTAGGTAAGCCTGGGTTTGTGAATGAGGTAGAAAGAGATGGTGGTTTACTTGCCGTAGATCTAAGGACCGGTTCATGTGAGCACATGCCAGGATAACAGTGCCACCACAAGGCCAAGTATGGGTGCGGCTTAGCTGAGTAATTAGGTAAGTTGCTAGATTGTTATGGACCGTGGAAGGCGCGGGGGATGGGAGTTGAGTGAGGACTGCCCTGGGAACTGCATGGCACAAGAGGGGGCCCGTGGGTGGGGGAACTGTAGATTCTAGCCTGCCGGTGAAACCTTAGTGAGTCCATACATCTAGTAGCCCCTTTGTAAAGGCTATTTTGTGATCTCTTGGCCATACACCGACGGATGTGTACTGGTATAATGGAGGTTCTGCAGTCGCCGACGGGTGACAAAATCACAAACTTCTGGGTAAAGAGGTACAAACTCTGTAGAGTCTAAAACTATCATGATAGCCGATCTTACGGTCATGAGCGCCTGGCCAACTTCCATGATTAGTTGGATGGTTATTTTGGGATGGTTTTGGATGGTTTGGTTTTGGTTTGGTTTTCGGGACTGTTGAGTCCAGGTGATAAGATTGATTGCATTACTGTTGAGTCATGGCAACGAGATTGGTCTCTATGTGAGACGGAATTGTTTATGAGATGAAATGGTAGCGAATACGAGATGGTATTCGTGAGATGGTAGCGAATACGAGAAGGTATTCATGAGCAAGAATGAGGTTGATTAATGTCTGGTTGGGACATGGAAAGTGATGAACATAACGGAGGTATGATTTGTATTTTAATACAAGTTGGGATTACGTTCACTTAAAGTTAAGTTGCTGTTTTATCATGGTTTTGATAAATAACTTTGCTTTCTGCAATGAGCCTTTTTATACCTACCTTGTTGTGAGCTACATATCATATTTTCCCGCACTTGCTGAGTACATCACTGTACTCAAACTTGCATTATTATTTCATCATCAGCAATAGGAGAAGATTACTATGAAGACCAGGTGGAGCATTAGGCGTGTAATCTGTTCTCAACCTTGCCTGTGGGGATGGAGTAGAGATGGAGCTGCTGCTGCTTAGACTGCTTCCACATTAGTTATACCAGATGGTGTATCGGTCACCATCAGGTCAGCGCTGGCAGCCACCATAGAGGCCGATGCCATTCCGCAGTCGGCCATATTCTCCACCGGCGTTCAGGCCGGCACTACCAGCACCACCTCCGCAGCAACAACAGCAGCAGCGGGCGACGCCGCGTGCGTTTGCACCTCAGCAGCGCATGCTGGGATTTCGTCCCCCAAGCACGGGCCAGTCATAAGCCGCATGCTTCAAATGCGATCACCCAGGACACTTCGCCAACAACTGTCCCAAGAGGCAAGGCGGCGAAGTGGCACCACAGTTTCCAGGGAGAATCAGCCCCAGAACCCCATTAATGCGTGGCGGGCAAATCCTAAGCCCGGAACCGTCCACCAACTCGTCATAGAGGACGTGCTGGAGGGGGAGCCAATCCTTGCGGGTATGTTCCAACTCCACCAGCATCCCGCCATAGTGTTATTTGATTCAGGCGCCACGCATAATTTTATTAGCCAAGCTTTTATTGCTAAACACAGCTTGCAAATTCTACCACCGAAAGTCCATATTTGATTTGTTCACCGGGTGGGAAGATTTTGGCAAGCATGATGGTTTCCAAAGCACCATTATGCTTAGCGGGTAGAGTATACTCCACGTCTCTCAAAGCTTTAGAGGGACAAAAGGTCGATGTCATCTTAGGGATGTCATGGTTAACCCGCCACGGCGCTGTTTTAGACACCGTCCTTCGAGTTGTGCATTTGCACTCAGAAGTGCACGAGTCGCACTCATTATTTCTGGACAGTCCAGAAACAAAACTTCCAAGTGTATACCAATCCACCACCATCAGATTGGAAGACATTCCAGTAGTCCGTGAGTTCCCTGACGTGTTCCCGGATGATTTACCGGGGATGCCTCCTGACAGAGAGGTGGAGTTCAAGATTGAACTTGCACCGGGAACTATGCCAATATTCCGAAGACCGTACAAGATGGCGCCAAAGGAATTGACATAACTGAAGACGCAGTTAACGGACCTGCTAGAGAAGGGTTTTATTAGGCCGATTTCCTCGCCATGGGGCTGTTTGTCATTATTTATGAAGAAGAAAGATGAGACGTTGCGGCTTTGCGTGGACTATCATCTACTAAACGCCATAACCATCAAAAACATGTACCCGTTGCCACGAATCGACATGTTGTTTGATCAGTTGGTCGAAGCAAAGTTTTTTTCCAAGATGGACTTAAGATCCAGGTACCATCAGATTAAGATACGGGCTGAGGATATTCCGAAGTCGGCTTTCTCGACGAGGCACGGACTTTATGAGTGCCTGGTCATGTCCTTCAGCCTCACCAACGCTCCAGCTCACTTCATGTACTTGATGAACTCGGTATTCATGACGGAGCTGGACAAGTTTGTCGTGGTCTTCATCGACGACATATTGGTATATTTCAAGTCGGAGGAAGAACACATGAAGCATCTGCGTATAGTCTTGCAACGGCTGCGGGATCACAAACTATACGCGAAATTCAGCAAGTGCGAATTCTGGATATCGCAAGTGCCTTTTCTCGGGCATATTATCTAAGCGGAGGGCATTGCTGTAGTCCCGAGTAAAATCACACAAGTGCTGAATTGGAAGTCCCCGAGAACTGTTCATGAGGTACGGAGTTTCCTCGGACTCGCGGGATATTATCTGAGGTTCATTCCAAACTTCTCAAAGATTGCAAAGCCTATGACTGAGCTGCTGAAGAAGGCTACCAAATATGTTTGGAGTCCAGCATGTGAAGCAGCGTTCAAGGCATTAGTGAAACACCTAACATCAGCACCGGTTTTGGCGCAGCCGGACACAACAAAACCGTTTGATGTGTACTGCGATGCATCCGGCACTGGGCTCGGATGTGTGCTGATGCAAGACTGAAGTGTGATCGCGTATGGATCACCGCAGCTCAGAAACCATGAGCAGAATTATACAACTAATGACTTAGAGCTCGCTGCCGTGGTACTCACACTCAAGATGTGGAGGCACTACCTACTCGGTAACCTTGTGCATTTATATACCGACCACAAAAGCCTCAAGTACATATTCACTCAGAAGGAGCTGAACATGAGGCAGCAAAGATGGTTGGAGTTGATAAAGGATTACGAAATAGAGATCCATTATCACCCTGGCAAGGCAAACATAGTGGCGGATGTGCTAAGTCGCAAGTCACACGTCAACAATCTGACCATCACACCGTTGGAAGAGAGCGAGCCACCATTGCGTGTGATTCCACATGGAGCTCTCTATAATTTAGCTTTGATCCCCATCATCCGTGAAGAGATAGCGGCAGCTCAGAAACATGACAAGAGCATGTCGCATTTGCCGAGGCGTGTAGAAAGTGGGGAACTGAAAATTTTTTCCAGAAAGATGGAGACGGCGTCCTATGGTTCAAGGACCGGATCGTCGTACCCTGTCACCCGGAGTTACAGAAGAAAATCTTTGATGAGGCTCACTTCTTAAAGTTTTCTATTCACCCCGGCAGCAACAAAATGTATCAAGAACTCAGAAACAAGTTTTGGTGGATACGAATGAAGCGGGAGATCGCAAAATACATGTCTGAGTGTGATACATGTCGAAGGGTGAAGGCAGACCACATGAGAAAACCGGGACTGCTACAACCACTGGGTGTTCCTGCCTGGAAGTGGGAAGATGTGAGCATAGACTTCATCGTCAGTTTACCCACCACATTTCAGAAGCATGATTCGGTGTGGGTGATCGTCGACCGGCTCACCAAAGTTGCCCATTTTATCCTGGTCAACACCAACTACAGCGCCAAGAAGTATGCTGAATTGTACATCTCACGGATCCTATGCTTGTACGGCATACCCCGCACCATCATATCGGATCGGGGCACTTTATTTGTGTCTCGTTTTTGGGAGCAGCTACATGCTTCTTTGGGGACGAAACTGATCCGTAGTTCAGCATACCACCTGCAGACGGATGGGCAAACCGAGTGGGTAAATCAGATTCTAGAAGATATGCTACGAGCTTGCGCTATCAACCACGGTAAGGATTGGGATGATCACTTACCTTTGGCCGAGCTCTCGTACAACAATGGGTACCAAGCCAGCATCAAGATGATGCCTTACGAGGAGCTATACGGGAGAAAATACCGCACACCACTGAATTGGTGTGAATCTAGCGAAAGGATCACCTTCGGGATTGATCTTGTGAACAATGCGGAGGAAAAGGTTTGGCTGATTCAAGCGAACCTAAGGCCGCCCAATCCCGACAAAAATAGTATGCGGACCAGAGAAGACACATGTTACAATTCGAAGTCGGGGATCACGTATATCTACGTGTGTCTCCAATGAAGGGCGTGAACAGATTCGGGGTGAGAGGAAAGTTGGCACCCTGATTCATTGGTCCATTCAGATTGTGGAAAGATGTGGGTCAGTTGCATACCGGCGTGTGTCGAAGTGTGTGGTCGACACTTCCCCCGGATCTGCTCTGGGCAGCCCGCGGAGGTTCTTTGTCGGAGGGGCTAGACGCTTGCGGACAGCTTCAGCGTTAGGGACGAGTGAGGGAGAAGCTTGACACGGTGAGTTTTACGTGGTTCGGGCCGCCGGAGCGTAAAACCCTACGTCCACGGGGAGCAGAGGTGCTCGCTGTATTGCTTGCTGTTCAGAACCGGAGTCCTGAGCTTGAGGGTGAGTGAAGTCTAGGGTGTGAGTTCACAGAGTTCGAACCCGTGCTAACATTGCCTACCCGAGCCTTTTATAGTCCAAGGCTTGGGCGTCCTACAAGGTGGGCCCCGGGGACCCCACAGGTGGTCCCGGGGTGATTTCCTACCAGCTTCTATGTCTTGACGCTGGCGTCGAGGTCCTCGTCCTGCCACCCTGTGCATGCTGCAGGCTAGGTGTAGCGTGCAGCCGTTGGTGATGGCAGGGACGGTAGGGCATGTCTTGTCCGTGTCTAGTCACTGCCTTCAATGGACTGCAGCTTCTGACACTGTGTGCCTGTCTTGACTGTGACTGGTCACAGTGGCGCCTGCCTGGTGTGCGCCGCACCTCCACGTCTTGGGAAGGCGCGGGTCTTGAATGCCTTGTACGGTAAAGGCATGGCACGCCTTTAGTCCTGCTGCCTACCGCACTGGGAGGACAGCGCTGCTCTGCTGGCCGCGTGTCGGGCACGGAGCTCTCCTCTGAGGAGAGGAGGAGCTCTGGCCCCGCCGGACACATGGAGCCTTCGGAGCTCACCCCTGCGGAGGGGGCGAGGTACGGCCTTCTAGGCCACGTGGCAGGCCCGGAGCTATCCTCTGAGGAGAGGAGAGCTCCGGCCCTGCCGGACATGTGGTGCCTTCGGAGCTTGTCCCGGCGGAGGGGGCGAGGTCCGGCCTTCTGGGCCACGTGGCAGGCCCGGAGCTATCCTCTGAGGAGAGGAGAGCTCCGGCCTTGCCGGGCACGTGGTGCCTTCGGAGATTGCCCCTGCGGAGGGGGTGAGGTCCTTAGGCGGTTTCACCCTGTGCGCGGGGGTACCCGGTATTGAGGGTACCGACAGTGGCCCCCGGGCCCACCTCGGGGGAGGTAACGATCCCGGGGTGGGCCTTCTTCTTTCCGCGCACTTCCTTGTCTTGAGTATTCCCTGTGCTGATAGGGTCTCGACGGCTTCGGAGTTCAGCTTCTGAGGAGAGGGTGAACCCTGGCATCGGAGCTCAGCCCTGCCGTGGGGGCGGAGGTCCGGAGGTCATCGGAGCTTAGGCCCATGGAGGGCGTGAGGTCCGGCATCAGGGCTCGCCTCTGAAAGGAGGGCGAGGGCTGGCATCGGAGCTCGGCCCAGCTGTGGGGGCGGAGGTCCGGAAGTCATCGAAGCTCAGGCCCACGGAGGGCGTGAGGTCCGGCATCAGAGCTCGCCTCTGAAAGGAGGGCGAAGGCTGGCATCGGAGCTCGGCCGAGCTGTGGGGGTGGAGGTTCAGAATTCATCGGAGCTCAGGCCCACGGAGGGTGTGAGGTCTGCATCAGGGCTCGCCTCTGAAAGGAGGGCGAGGGCTGGCATCGGAGCTCGGCCCAGCTGTGGGGGCGGAGGTCCGGAAGTCATCGGAGCTCAGGCCCATGGAGGGCGTGAGGTCCGGCATAAGAGCTTGCCTCTAAAAGGAGGGCGAGGGCTGGCATCGGAGCTCGGCCCAGCTGTGGGGGCGGAGGTCCGGAAGTCATCGGAGCTCAGGCCCACGGAGGGCGTGAGGTCCGGCATCAAGGCTCGCCTCTGAAAGGAGGGCGAGGGCTGGCATCGGAGCTCGGCCCAGCTGTGGGGGCAGAGGTCCGGAAGTCATCGGAGCTCAGGCCCACGGAGGGCGTGAGGTCCGGCATCAGGGCTCGCCTCAGAAAGGAGGGCGAGGGCTGGCATCGGAGCTCGGCCCAGCTGTGGGGGCGGAGGTCCGGAAGTCATCGGAGCTTAGGACCACGGAGGGCGTGAGGTCCGGCATCAGGGATCGCCTCTGAAAGGAGGGCGAGGGCTGGCAACGGAGCTCGGCCCAGCTGTGGGGGCGGAGGTCTGGAAGTCATTGGAGCTCAGGCCCACGGAGGGCATGAGGTCCGGCATCAGGGCTCACCCCTGCGGAGGGGTGATGTGCGTCTTCATAGCTCAGCCCAGTGTAGGGCGCAAGGTCCGACTTCGGTGTTCACCCCTGGGGGTGGCGACCGGCTTCGGAGATCACTCCTGCAATAGGGGTGTTGTCCGGCATCGGACCTTAGCCCAGTGTAAAGAACACGGTCTGGCTTCGGTGTTCACCCCTGGGGGGTGGCGACCGGCCTCGGAGATCACACCTGCGATTGGTGTGTCGTCCGGCATCGGACCTTAGCCCAGTGTAGGGCACACGGTCCGGCTTCGGTGTTCACCCCTGGGGGGTGGCGACCGGCTTTGGAGATCACACCTGCGATAGGTGTGTCGTCCGGCATCGGACCTTAGCCCAGTGTAGGGCACCCGGTCCGGCTTCGGTGTTCACCCATGTGGGGTGGCGACCGGCTTCGGAGATCACACCTGCGATAGGTGTGTCATCCGGCATCGGACCTTAGCCCAGTGTAGGGCACCCGGTCCGGCTTCGGTGTTCACCCCTGTGGGGTGGCGACCGGCTTCGGAGATCACACCTGCGATAGGTTTGTCGTCCGGCATTGAACCTTAGCCCAGTGTAGGGCACCCGGTCCGGCTTCGTTGTTCACCCCTGTGGGGTGGCGACCGGCTTCGGAGATCACACCTGCGATAGGTGTGTCGTCCGACATCGAACCTTAGCCCAGTGTAGGGCACATGGTCCGGCTTCGGTGTTCACCCTTGTGGGATGGCGACTGGCTTCAGAGATCACACCTGTGATAGGTGTGTCGTCCGACATCGGACCTTAGCCCAGTGTAGGGCACCCGGTCCGGCTTCGGGTGTTCACCCCTGTGGGGTGGCGACCGGCTTCTGAGATCACACCTGCGATAGATGTGTCGTCCGACATCGGACCTTAGCCCAGTGTAGGGCACCCGGTCCAGCTTCGGTGTTCACCCCTGTGGGGTGGCGACCGTCTTCGGAGATCACACCTGCGATAGGTGTGTCGTCCGACATCGGACCTTAGCCTAGTGTAGGGCACCCGGTCCGGGTTCGGTGTTCACCCCTGTGGGGTGGCGACCGGCTTCGGAGATCACACCTGCGATAGGTGTGTCGTCCGGCATCGAACCTTAGCCCAGTGTAGGGCACACGGTCCGGCTTCGGTGTTCACCCCTGTGGGGTGGCGACCGGCTTCGGAGATAACACCTGCGATAGGTGTGTCGTCCGACATCGGACCTTAGCCCAGTGTAGGGCACCCGGTCCGGCTTCGGTGTTCACCCCTGTGGGGTGGCGACCAGCTTCGGAGATCACACCTGCGATAGGTGTGTCGTCCGGCATCGGACCTTAGCCCAGTGTAGGGCACCCGGTCCGGCTTCGGTGTTCACCCCTGTGGGGTGGCGACCGGCTTCGGAGATCACACCTGCGATAGGTGTGTCGTCAGGCATCGAACATTAGCCCAGTGTAGGGCACACGGTCCGGCTTCGGTGTTCACCCCTGTGGGGTGGCGACCGGCTTCGGAGATCACACCTGCGATAGGTGTGTCGTCCGGCATCGGACCTAAGCCCAGGGTAGGGCACACGGTCCGGCTTCGGAGCTCACCCCCGCTGAGGGGGTGAGGTCCGGCGCTGCTCAGGGGCCCTCCCTTTCCTGTCTCTTAGTCTCATTTGGCTTACTGTCCCGGGCCGGAATACGGGGCTTGGGTAATCCAGTGCACTTGGTCCCGGAGGTTTGTGTAAGGGCCTCAGTTTTGGCACACATTTGAAGTGTTCATCACCACACCACACCAATTTTCACTCCATTCGGAGTTGATCTTGACATGAGCTAAGTGGGACGAATTCAAACTTTATTTGAATTCAAAACTGAACTTGTGTTGAAATTCACTCAAACCGAACCCAATTTGAATTCTATTCAATTCAAATGGCTCAGGGGTGAACAATTTGAATCACCAGGGGTATTATGGGGCTCACTGTTTACAACAGTGATTAGGAGTAAATTTCAGAGGTTAAAACCCTGGGTGGGACCCACATGTCATAGAGGGGAGAAGGAGAAACTTGCACCCAAAGTCAGAGTCTCGGTGGGAAATTCCACCGAGCAGCTGTCAGCTGTGCCACCGAGCAGCTACCGGCGCCACCAGCTGCTTCCCTCTCCGCGCGCTGGCGCCCAGGGCGGCTGGCTCGCGCCCCCACGCGACCGGCACCGCCTCAGCCGAGCAGGAGTCGGCCGGCTTTATCTTCTCGCGGGCAAACCCGAGCAGCGGCATTGTTTCTCGCCGCAGCTCTTTGCTCAATCGGGAAAACCAGCAAAACCATCTCCTCCTTCGTCCCTGAGCTGCTAGACAGCCACCTGAGCTCGCACTTCACCTCCCCAACGCCAGAAACCCCGAGCTCCGACCTCCTTTGCCCAAAGACGATCACCACCGCGGCGACCTAGCCTCAGCCGAGAGTCAGGCGCCCGTGGGCAGCGTTCCACAGGCGTTTTCACGGTCCAGCAAGAGAGGCAACAGGAGCGCACGACCACCGTGCAGCTCTCCTCCAAGTTTGGAAGCCAACCGTGAAGAATCCGCAGAGAATTTCTAGTTTTTGCTCCGGCGACCGTAACCCAAGCTTCCGGTACGGTTTCTTTAAATTCTCGCTCTATGATCTTTCGGAGGTCATCAAATCTTGCACATAGACGCTGGACTAGCCGGCGGTCAAGTTCTTTTCTGCATCCGTAGCGTGAAACTGTCTAGGAGTGACGAATTTCGAGCTCGATCGAGGGCGGTCATGACGGGCACGATCGGTCACACGGTGCCGACCGACTTGCCGCCATCCCTGAACCCTTTTGACACCTTGTCGAGCTTCCTAGAGGTACACTGATGCTGTAGGGCCGTTTGTTCGAGGTGTTGGCGGGTTTAGAAACCATGGTCGACGGTGTCGAACCTCAACCGAGGCAGCGGCACGTTGCCGAGCTATTTCCGGTCACCCCCAGCCCGACCTGACACCACCGACATGTTCCTCGACGTCGACAACCCCCTGGCGGCGAGTTTCAGCCCCTGGGAGGTCCGGCAGCGGCGAGCCGGCGAGCCCCGAGCCTGCTCCGGCGAGGTCGGCGGCACGGGCGTGAGAGAACGGCAGGAGGAAGACGAAGCCGGCTGACCCACGTGTCAGCGGCTGAAGAATTTAAACCGGGATTGGGTGTGGCCGGGGATCGGCTGTGCTGGCGCGCAAAATACCCTGTGAGCTCCGGTGTGCCGGACACCTCCGCGCTCGACACGTGTGGTATCTCCGGTGTGCCGGACACCTCCGCGCTCGACACGTGTCCCCGCGGGCCCGAGAGTTTAAACTTTTCCCCCGATTTTCAGGATTCTTCCAAACTTCAAATCCTCATAACTTTGGCTAGAAAGCTCCAAATCGAGTGAACCAAATTTGGTTGGATTTAGCTCTCTGAGCACTTTCCAGCAATACCAAATTCAGCTCATGAAAGTGAATAGTTTTCCAGAATTAAATCCCTAAAGTTAAAACTGTCAGGAATTTTATCTGGAGAACTACTTTATGAAAAATTCTGAAATTTGGCTGAGAGGTTCATTAGACAATCCCTCAATCCCAATAAAAATTTCAGACTCATCCAAGTTCATTTAGTTACTCTGATGGGGTGATTAAGAGAACTGCCCTGAGAAAATAGAAAAATGTACAGAAACATTTTTCAGATTTTTCTCAAATCTTAATTAGGGCATAACTTTCGGTGGAATTCTTCAAATGACATAAAACCAACTCCATTAGAACCATCTTAAAGTCTAGTTTCCAGAAAGTAATGGTTGGAGCCATGAAAACCCCTGGAATCATCCAGAGGCTCAATTATTGACCAAATGGGCTTCTATTTGTACAAGGTTCAAATGAACTTTGTTTCAAATAAAACTTGGTCACAACTCTGGTTAGGACCCTACCAGTCCACCATAAAAATTTAAGAACCAAAGGGAAGGGCTAGCTAGAGTTATTAGCAATGAGGTATTCCAGTTCACACATTGCATTCAAATTAACATGTAGTATTGTATTAAACGTGTAGCCATTGAAGAAGAGACTCCGGAAGTGCTGGACTTCCTCCTTCCGGAAGAGGAACTAACCCCTGACCAGCAGCAACAAGGCAAGCCCCGGTTTGCATTAACCTTTTTATAAGTTTTTCCTTTGTTTACATGTGTCATATCACTACAGGATTCCTGTCAACATACAACGGCTAAAACCGTCGTATATAAAGCCAAAGCCGTCGTATATAGTTTATATACGACGGCAGTTGTTTATATATGACAGTTTGCGGCCGTCGTATATAATTTGTCGTATATATAGTTATATACGACGGTCCGTCGTATATAACAGTATATATACGACGGCCGCTTATATACAACGGCCGGTTTCGTGGACTTGGCCCAGTGGACCAGGGCCTTTATATACGACGGCTGGGCCCAGCGGCTGTTGTATATAAGCCTTTATATACGACGGCTGGGCCCTGGCTGTCGTATATAAGGTCTTATATACGACAGCCGCTGGGCCCTGGCTGTCGTATATAAGGTCTTATATACGACAGCCTGGCCCCGCCGTCGTATATAATTTAGGCTTATATACGACGGCCCTGTATAGCAGCCGTTGTATATAAATTATACAGGCCGTCGAAACTACGTCCAAATCTAAACCCCGCGTCTCATTATAAGCACGCCCTCTCGGTCACTCCTAGGCTGTCCAAAAAGGGACAATTCCGAACCTACACGCCTCACATGCGTAACACGTGTGAGATGGGCTGGTTCGAAACGGGTGACGCATATTGTAAAGGTTTACGTCAATCTTTCATTTTTGAGTGATTTCAAAGAGAGAGAGGAAAGAACAATAGAGAGAAGGAAAGAACCATAGTTGTTAAGGCATCGCTTAAGCGGTAAGACGCCTGGGGATCGTAAGGCGTCCCATCGCCTTAGATCCCGGCGTAAGGCAGGTAAATACGGCGGCGGCGCTTGCACACAAGGGAGGCGGCGGCGGTGCCCGCGCATAGGATCTTGGGTTCGTATGAGGTTGAGCGCCGGCAGATCCGTGACAGCCGGTCAATGGAGGCCGACGAGTGCCGGCAGATCGACAGTCCCGCGGCGGAGGAGGCCGGGGCGGCGGCCGGGCGACGGCCGAGCGCTGGCTAAG
Organism: Neostapfia colusana; assembly: GCA_030760725.1. Lineage (NCBI taxonomy): Eukaryota > Viridiplantae > Streptophyta > Magnoliopsida > Poales > Poaceae > Neostapfia > Neostapfia colusana. The sequence goes on along the minus strand of JASWHV010000009.1, from coordinate 29,979,407 downwards.
CCGCGGGGGGGGGGGGGGGGGGGGGGATCAGAGGCCAAACGCCGCGGGGGGGAGGGGGGGTAGGGCGAGGCGGCCTAGGTTGTTCACATCGTGCTTTTGTAGACGTATACGTTACCACTAAATGGGTTGTATCGGGCCCTAAGCCCATTTATGTACATATAGTACTTTTAAACACTCAAACAATCGAAACAATAATCAATTAAACTATTAACTCATATGCATTAATCATCTAAGCAATTAACAACTCATCTAAACAAACATAATTACCGTAGTTAACAAACTTATCAATTCTAAGCAATTAAAAAACACCTAGCTAGCAATTCAAATAAATATGGGCAATAATTAAACCTAAGCATATCAATTCATCTAAAGCTAAGAAATTATCCACCTGTCGGGCGGGTGGCGGCCGGGGCGCCGGCTGTCGGGGGCGGCCGGGGCGGCGGCTGGCAGCGGCGGGCGGGCGGCGGGTGGCGGCCGGGGGGCGGCAGGGGCGGCGGCCGGGGTGGCGGCCGGGCGGCGCCTGGCGGGCGGCGGCCGGGTGGCGGACAGGGGGCGGCCGGGGGGCGGCCGGGGGGGCGGCCGGGCGGCGCCGGGCGGGCGGCAGCCGGGTGGCAGGCCGGGGCGCCGGCTTGCGGGGGCGGCCGGGGCGGCGGCGGGCGGGCGACGGCCGAGCGCTGGCTAAGCCGCAGGGGGGAGGGGGATGGGGATCAGAGGCCGAATGCCGCGGGGGGGGGGGGGGAGGGGGGGGGGTAGGGCGAGGCGGCCTAGGTTGTTCACATCGTCCTTTTGTAGACGTATACGTTACCACTAAATGGGTCGTATCGGGCCCTAAGCCCATTTATGTACATATAGTACTTTTAAACACTCAAACAATCGAAACAATAATCAATTAAACTATTAACTCATATGCATTAATCATCTAAGCAATTAACAAATCATCTAAACAAACATAATTACCGTAGTTAACAAACTTATCAATTCTAAGCAATTAAAAAAACACCTAGCTAGCAATTCAAATAAACATGGGCAATAATTAAACCTAAGCATATCAATTCATCTAAAGCTAAGAAATTATCCACCTGTCGGGCGGGTGGCGGCCGGGGCGCCGGCTGGCGGGCGGGGGGCGGCGTGGGCGGCGGCCGGGGCTTCGGCCGCTGGGGCGCCGGCTGGCGGGGGTGGCCGGGGCTGCGGCCGCTGGGGCGGCCGGGGGGGGCGGCCGGGCGGCGCCTGGCTGGCGGCGGCCGGGGTGGCGGCCGGGGGGTGGCCGGGGGGGTGGCCGGGCGGCGCCTGGCGGGCGGTGGCCGGGTGGCAGGCCGGGGCGGCGGCCGGGGGGGGGGGCGATTGGGGCGGCGGCGGGCGGGCGACGACCGGCAGGCGGGCGGCGGCGGGAGGCTCGTCGTAAATAAGGCTTATTTACGACGGCCACAACATGGGCCGTCGTAAATAAGGCTTATTTACGACAGCCTCGGTGTGGCTGTCGTATATAACTGCTATATACGACAGCCTAGGGTTGGCTGTCGTATATAACTGCTATATACGACAGCCTAGGGTTGGCTGTCGTATATAAGAACTATATACGACAGCCATATACTTATATACGACAGCTTCGGCTGACCGTCGTATGTAAGTTTATATACGACAGCTAGCCGTCGTATGTTATACTGGCTGTCATATGTTGCCCTGTTTCCTGTAGTGTATGAAGTATGTATGTGCATTAGGTATAGGATGAATGAAATCCCACTTGCATAACCAAAGGTTCCTAAAAGAGTGAGGGTAGTGTCTAAGACCTCGAATAGATAGGCTATGCTTAAATATTCATAGGGCTTCGGTACAAGTCGAGTAGTTGGAATCTACTCGCGAGATAGGCTTGGGACGCACGGGTTCAGTTGAGTGATGTGAGATCACATTAGTAATGAAAATGAGACTGGGCAGGGGCTAGGGCACATCAAGAGGGAGTCTTGTGTGCGCAGCCCTGTCCGTGTCGATTGAGGACCGAGCCGTGTGCGGCCCACGCTGATCAAGTTTGAACGTACCGATGGCATATCGGATATATGGGCCCCGATAAACCGATGTAGCCTAAACCTCCGGGCGTCGAGGCATAACGCACCGATTTATAGGTGTAGGCTGAGGGCAGCAAGGTGGAAATCTGCCAACGGGCACAGAGAGATGCTCCGTGTGGGGAACCTCCTGCTCGTTTCGGTGCGACCGGTTCGACGTTTGGGCTGTTGGGTGAAAGGTTGTCCCGTACGACATCGAGTGAGCGTGCTGTGCAGCTCCCCGGGTGGGCGTACGTGACGTGCTCTTTAGATTTCCCTGCAGGTGTATATCGAGTCGATTCGCCGTCCCTCGCGGTGAAGAGTACCACTTGGTCACTGAGTCGTGACGTAGATTAATGGATGAAACATGTTGATTCAATATTGCTGGTTGATATAATTGTATTGCTACATGTGTGCCACCAAATACTGCTTACTAAATTTCAGACTTCATGAACTGTTAACTTGTTGCTAAAAGATGAACTAAGGATGAACTTGTAGGCGTGTCCTTTTGCTGAAATGTTACTATCCTATGTCCATTGTACCCCTCATGTAGAGTTTCATGCTTAGGTGAGTCGGTTAAGCCTTGCTGAGCCTTTGTGCTCATGGTTGCTGCTTAAGTGTTTTTCAGGTGAGGAGCCACCCACGGACTCGGAGTACGAGTCCACCGGCGAGGGTTACCCTCCGTCGGGGACCATGGCTGAGTGGGAGCCGTACACGCCGTGCTGAGCTGAGGAGTGCAGCTAGTGTGGGTTGCCCTAGGGCTGGGCAACCAACTTTTGCTAGATAGGCGGGCGTGAGTTGTATAGTGTAGACTTCCGCTGTGTAATATAAACAATAGTTGTAACTGAAGTTTGTACCTGCTTGTATAGTTTCAGTTGTTTTTCCCATGTAATATATTATGTCCTTATGACGTGTGCTGTCGGGTGTCGCATCGCACGGCACCACCCTCTGCGATCCTGGATGAGCGGATTCCGGTCCGCCACAGTTTGGCCCCCAGCCCTAGTCAGGGTGTTACCGTCTGGCCCCCTAGTACTCAGACCGTAGCGCTGGGGGGGCAGAGTGCGCATGCTTTGGGTGCAGGACCGGGCAAAGCAAGGCTCCTGAACCTCCGGTCTGGCGTAGGTCTTTTCCTGGAGGAGACCAACTGATGTTACAGTACCCTTACAGGGGGAGGTCCAAAGGCCCACGGGCCTCTGGCAGGTACCCCAAGCACTACCGCATTCAGCAGGATGGCAAATATCGACTATGCATGAGAGCAGGAAAGAGGAACCGAGTGTACAATGGATGTACACTGTCTAGAGCGTGGGGAGGTGATCATATAAATTAATGCGTAATTTAAATAAACACCTAAGTAAGCATGGTGAACTTACTGGGGTAGCGTCGGAGCGCTTGCCTCGGGCTCCCATGCACGGACCGGTGGCACTAGGGCATCTGCCAGTACCACACGATCTGGAGAACGTGGGCGAGGAGAGCTTTCCGCTGAAGGAAGCTTCGTCATCTTCGTCGGCGTAAGCTCGTCGCGCAAGGGAAGAGCCCCCTTCCTGGCGCGCCAAATGTCGAAGTGTGTGGTCGACACTTCCCCTGGACCTGCTCTGGGTAGCCCGCGGAGATTCTTTTTCAGAGGGGCTAGACGCTTGCAGAGAGCTTCAGCGTTAGGGACGAGTGAGGGAGAAGATTGACACGGCGAGTTTTACGTGGTTCGGGCCGCCGGAGCGTAAAACCCTACGTCCACAGGGAGCAGAGGTGCTCGCTGTATTGCTTGCTGCTCAGAACCGGAGTCCAGAGCTTGAGGGCGAGTGAAGTCTAGGGTGCGAGTTCACAGAGTTCGAACCCGTGCTAATGTTGCCTACCCGAGCCTTTTATAGTCCAAGGCTTGGGCGGCTTACAAGGTGGGCCCCGGGGACCCGACAGGTGGTCCCGGGGTGATTTCCTACCAGCTTCTATGTCTTGACGCTGGCGTCGAGGTCCTCGTCCTGCCACCCTGTCCATGCTGCAGGCTAGGTGTAGCGTGCAGCCATTGGTGATGGCAGGGACGGTAGGGCATGTCTTGTCCGTGTCTTGTCGCTGCCTTCAATCGACTGCAGCTTCTGACACTGTGTGTCTGTCTTGACTGTGACTGGTCACAGTGGCGCCTGCCTGGCGTGCGCCACGCCTCCGCGTCTTGGGGAGGCGCGGGTCTTGAATGCCTTGTACGGTAAAGGCATGGCGCGCCTTTACTCCTGCTGCCTACCGCACTGGGTGGACAGCGCTGCTCTGCTGGCCACGTGTCGGGCCCGGAGCTCTCCTCTGAGGAGAGGAGGAGCTCTGGCCCCGCCGGACACATGGAGCCTTCGGAGCTCACCCCCGTGGAGGGGGCGAGGTCCGGCCTTCTAGGCCACGTGGCAGGCCCGGAGCTATCCTCTGAGGAGAGGAGAGCTCCGGCCCTGCCGGACACGTGGTGCCTTCGGAGCTTGTTCCGGCGGAGGGGGCAAGGTCCGGCCTTCTGGGCCACGTGGCAGGCCCAGAGCTATACTCTGAGGAGAGTAGAGCTCCGGCCCTGCCGGGCACGTGGTGCCTTCGGAGCTTGCCCCTGTGGAGGGGGCGAGGTCCTTAGGCAGTTTCACCCTGTGCGCGGGGGTACCCGGTATTGAGGGTACCGGCAGCGTGAATTACCAGAAACACTTTCCAGTGTGCACGACGTCTTTCACATTTCTTAGCCGAGGAAGTGTCTTAAGCTATCAACTACCATTCAGCTGGGGGATATTAAAGAACTGAAACCGGATCTCACTTATCGAGAGAAACCGGTTCAGATAATTGATGAAAAGACCCGAACCACATGCAACCTTACGTTGTGGTTCTACAAGGTTCTATGGAGTAATCACTCCGTAGACGAAGCGACATGGGGGAGCGAAGGTTTTCTTCGCGCTAACTACTCCGACTTTTTCGCGTCGCACATACAGTAATCTTCCACCGTCCACTCTCTCATTTTCACCTTATAATCTCGTGACACGATTCTTTTAAGGGGGAGGAATGTAAGGGCCTAAGTTTTTGCACACATCCAAAGTGTTCATCACACCACACACACCTCATTTGAGGAAAACATATGAACACATTTGAAGAGCAAGTAATCACAATCAATATGGTCATTAAAGGATGAACTCACAAAATGCAAAAGTGGTATGTACCACATGCATCATATAGGGGCTGAGCATATGAAAAACTCCTACACCTTGCTAGGAATGCTCATGCAAAATTTCACCCAAATCCAAAACCTTTTTGAGGTATTTTTGGGTATAATTAGAAAGAGGCTAGTTTGAACTCAAATTCAAATTCAAACTCCTTTCATCCCATGAATTCAAAAGTGGGATCCATATTCACACTCAGCACATTTTTGTGAGATCATACACCAATTTTCACTTCATTTGGAGTTAATCTTGACATGAGCTATTTTGGCTAAATTCAAATCAAATTTGAATTTCAACTAAACCTTTGCTGCAAATTTGATCAAACCAAATTCCACTTTGAATTATTCAAATTCAATTGGCCATTTTGAAGTTTGATCAACTTACCAAGGGTCCCCTGTGGTGTTTGGCGGCAAATTGAGGATTTTCACCGAGCTCTCACGAGTACCGGCGGAAACTCCACTTCGGGTCGCCGTCGACAGAGCACCACAGCCGTCGTCGTCGTCCTCTTGCTACACAAGAAAGGTGTGCTATACTTCCTAGATCGTGTAGATGCAAGCCTTGTAGCAAATGATCAACCATGTGTAGAGGATTTCCAAGAATCCTGAAACCTAGAGGAAACTAGCAGAGCTTGGTCTAAACCCAAATTCGGGTTATACAGTTCCCCAACGCTCGAGCCAGTTTGCACATAGTTGGTACATGTCCTACGTGTCTTCTCGAAGAAGAACCGAACGAAACCATCCCTAATCGGCCGAGTTCTATCCATTTTTCGTGCCGCCATGAGAAAAGCACCTCGGGTCATCGGTGAGGTCGATGCTGCGGCCCCTTCCGAGCATGCTTTAGATCATGACAATCTTCCCTAGGGTGCACTAATGCTTTACGACCGTTTTCTCAATCTTTTGAGGTGCTAGGAAGCCCGGCCGACATGGCCGAAGTTCTTCTGAAGCCGCCGCTCATCGCCGGCCATGTTCCGGTGGTTGTCATATCGAGCTAATCCAGCACCGTGTTCCCCATGGGGAATTAGGCAGAGGCAGCAATAATATTGGAGTTTGGCGCATGGCAAGGCCCCCTCCGGCGAGCACTCCAGCGAGGGGGGCGGCGGCCGAGCGCGGGAGGTCGGGAGGTTGACGAAGCCCCCGGTCCCACGTGTCAGCGGCCAAATATTTAAACCAGGGATCAGCTGTGGAACCGAATCTGATGTGGCTGCGTGCAAAAAACTTCGTAGCCCCGTGTGTCAGCCACTGAGAAACTGACATGTCGCCCCGGTCCCACGCGCAACAATTTAAACTTTTCCCCGATTTTCAGATTTAGTTCAAACTTCAAACCCACATAACTTTGGCTAGGAAACTCCAAATAAAGTGAACCAAATTTTGTTGGATTCATCTCTGAGTACTTTCCAACAAATCAAGTTTCACTATATGAAAACCCTTATTTCTCCAGAATTAATTCTTCAAAATATAAAATGTTTAGAATTTTAACTGGAGAACCCTTTGGAGGAAAATTCTGAAATTTGGCCAGGATGTTTACCATAATATCCTTGAGCTAACATAAAAATTTCAGATCCATTTCATCTAATTTAATCCACCTAATGGTGTGATTAATAAACTGTTCCAGAGAAAATAGAAAATGTCCAGAAACAATTTCAGATTTTCTCTGAAATTGTTTAGCTCATATCTTTGGCTAGGTGTCTTCAAATTAAGTGAAAACAACTCCATTAGAACCCTATGAAAATCTAGTTTTCATAACGGCATGACTTGCTCCATGAAAATCCATAGAACACCCTAAGAGCTCCAATTAAGGCCAAGTACACAATTATTTGTGGAGAGCTCAAATGAGCTTTGCTGCAAATGAAACTTGGCCAAGTCTCTGTTTAGGTTGTATCCAAACCACATTAAACATTTCAGAGTCATTGGGCCTGTCTAGCAAGACTTATAGTCTTCACAAATTCAACTTCAAATTCAAATGCATTCAAATTGATACATATATGTATTTATCTCATGTAGTCGCTAAGGTTGAGGAGGAGCCCGAAGTCTTAGACTTCATCACTCCAGAGGAACAGTTAGACTATGACCAACAGCATCAAGGCAAGCTCCGGTTTGCATTAGTCTTTTTTATAAATTTTACTGTTTTGAGAACTTACTTTGAGCACCCACTTCAATTTTGCATTAGAGTCTTGTTTGAAAACCCAAATGCATAGCCAAGAAAACCCTGGTTTGGGTTTAGGTTTTTAAACCTCGATTAGCTACTGCAATGTTAAGTTAGGGTAGGATTCGGTACAAGTCGAGTAGCGTGCGGAACTCCAAGAGGGAAACCCCGTCGAGTAGGGGTCGTGCACGCCGCGGTGTTAGTGTGCGTGTGTGCTAGCGGGGACACGTTCACGGGTTGAACATGAACTCGATGCGTAGTCTATGCCCGTGAGTGTAGACTGAACATGTTTTGTTGTAAAAATGTTCATAAAGTCGTTTATGTAATAAAACTTTGCTTCGGATTTGTACCTTTTATGTGTGTTATCCGGTGCTGTGCAACGCAGCACCCCTCAGCATGATCCTGGCTCGACAAGGCCATGGGGCCGCGTCAATTTCCTAGTCTTCCCAACGAGGATCACTGCTCACAACACTACCGCACCGGTCGCCGGTGAGTTTTCCGCCCCTCGCCATTGTCCTTCCATTTCCATTCGGTTTTCCACCCCATTACTGGCGCCTACACCTTCACCTTGTATTGGAACGCGTCGCGGACACGAAGACTTCGCGAGATCTCCGCTGATACGACGTAGAACCGAGAGGAATTCTGCCACCTCCTTTCACGCACCACTTCTGCACCTCCTCCGGACCACCGAGATCCCTAGGTGAGCTCCCCTAGTGACGCACTTCCGATTGTGGTGATTCACGACGTGTAGGACCCCGCGTAGGCATGGATCGATCGATCTCCGGCAAGCTTTGACCCCGCGCATGGCGCGCTGCCGCTCGGGAATTCATCGCCGGCGATAGGAGGGTCGGGCAAGAGGCTTAGCCGTCCGATCCAGGGATAACGGCTGATATTAGAGACTCGGATACCCTTTCGGTATTTAAAAGCCGGGTTGTCCGGATTTGATCCGAGGGCCACCATTAAAAGCCCCTTTTTCCTGTGGGTAGCTTAACACTCGGCCCCCTGGGACTTAAGAATGAAAGCAAACCGACCCCGAACTTTTGCAGAAAACGCCCTGTATGCTTTGGAAATTAGGGAATTCTGTATAGAATGATAGCTAAGCCCCAGGAACTCACTGTTTTAGCAATTTAACCCTGAGGACCTTCTGTAAAAGTAGTTTTAGACCCCTGGACAATTCTGTTTTTGCAAAGAACATCTCTAGACACTCTGTTTTTAGCAAAAAGAACCCTGGAACCCCCTGTTATAGCATTATAGCCTCTGGAAATTGCTGAAATTAATGTGCAAGCCATTAAAGTTCCTGGAAATCACATTTTAGTCCTGAAAATTTAGGAAATAGACCTGTAGAGGTTAGAAATAGAGATTTTAGGCCCTGGATAATTACCAGAATGCACATGGGGGGACTGTTTATGCAGATTTATCCCTGGAATTAACTTTTATTATGTTCTAGTCCCTGCATTATGCTGAAAATAAGCAGAAAGACCCCTGAACCATGCTGAATTTGCACAAAATCCCCTGAAACTTGCTGAAATCATAGAAAACACCTAGGAACATTCTGAAATAGCATTTTAATCCCTGAAACATGCTGTAGAGTTTGTAATTAAGACCTTAGCTAGTGCTGTAATTACCAAAACCTCCTGCCACTTGCTGTTTTTACATAGGAAGCCCTCTACCAATACTTAAGTATACTTTTAAGGCTGATTTTAAGTTTTAAATATATTCTAGCCACTACAAAATAATGACCACATAAAAATAACTAATTAAAATGTAGGTATAAATGTAAATGCTTAGGATTTGTGGTATGAATATATGTTTGGACATTTTGTACCATGTCTCATTACTTTCTTATTATTTGGTTACGCTTACAACGAATTGGATAGCCCTAATCCCGGAGTCGACCTTTAATTTGCAAGATCAAGACTTTGACGTCGTCGAGCCACAACTACTTTCCTGAGGCGAGTATCCTTGACCACATTGCTCCTATTTTAGGAATTTACTTAGATTTGCATGCATGTCTTAATATGAATTCCCATGATAGGAAGATTATTAGAAAATCTATATTATTCCTTATAGCCTGGAAAAGGGATTGGTTGGGATTTACTTTATGTCATTAATCATGCTTACCCTGCTTAGATGATGGGGTGGGAGAACTTTACATTAATATTAATATCATGATCTTTGAGATGTTGTTGTGGTGCTATGTATGGTATATACATGGTGAGTAGAGATAGGAATCTAACAGGATGGTTGGTATACGGTTAGTGCATATGCACGAGACTCGGGTTGGTGATTAGTGCCTGCGTAGATTCTAAGGACCGGTTCGTGATATCCTGTGATCTAGATATGTCGTGCCACCACGAGACCGGTATGGAATGGTTTGGCCAATTAAGTTGATTTCTACCTTATCTTGTGTACACCATTGAGATGTTTGTGTGGCGCAAGAGGGGGCTTGTGCAGCGGAGGTAAAATAGACTCCAAGTATGCTGTTAGCGGTGAAACCTTAGAGGGTGTACAAGGATTTGGTAGTGCAATGTAAAGGCCTCAAAGTGATCCCTTGGCCACACACCATAGTAAGTGTGAAATGTGATTCGCGATCATAGGCAATCAGGGAGACTTTAGTCCACTTGGTGACAAGTGACGAAATCACGACTTGTGAGTAAAGGGTATAAACTCTGCAGAGTCAAAATTGTCTAGATAGTTGTGCTCACGGTCAAGAGCGGGCTAGTAACTCCTTCATGATTATTTTGGGTATGGGGGAGGTTGGTTGTATTTGGTTGGCAGTGGTACTTGATTTTGGTGACACCTGGTGGGGTATTCACTTAGTAATTAGGATGCTAATACAACTTAGGGATAGGATGTTGCATAGTGCTGTTAGCCGAGTTGGCCTTCCTTGATTTTTGCCTACATATATATTTCCCTCACTCGTTGAGTACTAAGTACTCATGCGTATATGTTGCTTCTTTTTGGAAATTAGTGTTGCTCAGGCTATGGAGACGGAGTGGAGTATGATGAAGACGGTGGCTTCAACCCCGGTGCGCAGTACTTGGCAGGCATGCCCCCGGACAATGCCTATTATGGAGCTCTACGCATAGATTATCCACTGCTATGTATCTTTCCTTTTTAGACTACGAGTTCGCTATGAAATTGTAATAAAATTGGCTTTTATATAAGACACATCATTTCTGTTGGCACATGTATGGTTTAACTGATCCTGGCATACATGTGTAGTGAGTCTGGTTTGTTTTACAGGAACTAGGCGTGACACGCAGCTCGGATGGCCGATTCCTGAGTGAGATTGAGCTCGCCGGAGTTCGGAGATCTGCTGTCACCGTCGAGCGCACCTTTCCGGCCGTCGACACCACCAACCGACCTCACCATCATGTTCAGCATAGTTGAAACCCCTATACAGCGATTTATGAGAACCCAAACAGCCGGGAACTCAATTCCGATGAGTGCGCCGCCGCTCTCCGGCGGTCAAGCGCCATCGCGGCTGGAGGTTGAAGAAGACTGTGGGACCCGGCCGTCAGTGAGTAAACAAAAAAGTGGGATCGGGTGTGGCTCGGAGATTTTCTGTGGCAACGCGCGCTGAACCCTGTGGTCTCGGTGTTGCCGCCGTCTGAGTGATGGACTCAGTAAGTGGGGCCCAGTGCCAAGATTTTAAACATTTTCCTTTTTCCATTTAATGCCAGATTTGGCTGAACTTTGAAACCTCATAACTTCCTGTAGAATTGTCCAAAATTAGCGAAACAAATTTTGTTGGATTCCTCAAGACAAATAATTTGCAGCAGTGCAGATTAATTGCTATGAAAGGCCATGGAAGTTTCTTATTAATTTCCCTATAAATCTTTGGGAATTAATTAAAGGAGATTCTATATTAGGAAAAATTCCAAATTTCACCACAAGATTCCTTCTAATACCTTTGATCTCCAGTAAAAATTTCAGAGTCATTTGAATTCATTTACTGGATCAAATCATGTTTCCATCCTCTAGGTCTCTGAAAATATTAAAAACAACAGAAACAGTTTTCAGAGAACGCCCACTCATATAAAATCAGTATCTCTCGATAGCAATCTTAGAAAATTGTGAAACCAGTTTTAATAGACTCCATAAGGCCTGTACTTACTGAAAAGTCAATCTTTCAGCATGTCAAAGCCCTAGGATTTTTCTGTTAATTCAGAGAAGCAGAAACCTTTAGGGAATTTTGGAGACGAAATTATTTCTTTGTTATCTCTGAAAGTTTGCTAGCTGTGCCTCTAGGATTTTAGGAGGCCATTGTAAAGAAAATTACAGCCCTAGTACACATGTTGGTCTTACATACTAGGGAATTGAGTTCAATATGTCTCTTATATACCATATTGAACTGTATAACAAATCCTATTTTTTTAAATTGATTTTCCCTTTATTCCTTGTACACCACAGAAACCAACCCCAATTCTTGTTTAGTCTTAATAAGTCTTGAGTCATAAACAAACTTCTTTGTTTATTTTCTAATTCTCATTATGCACTTGCGCATGTTCACAACGATAGTGCTCAAGACGAAGGAGATAGACGAGGAGCCTCATCTGGAGCAGCAAGCCGTTGATTTAATTTATCGACATTGGATCAACGAGCTTCTAACATTCTCTATTAGCAAGGCAAGTCATGATTTGCATTTAAAAATATTGATAAAGTGTTCATTTGTATACACTATATGTTTAATATGATATTGTGCATTAGGTCTAGTGATATGAAACACAAGTGTATGACCAGATTATTCCTAAGAGAGCATTGGTTAGAAGAGCACCTCATAGTGTATTTAGGCTATGCTTAATGTTCATTGGAAGGACCGGTAGAAGTCGAGTAGTTGGAATCTACTCGCGAGGCCAGGGCTAGCTTCTTATCGGTATGGATTCATGAATTGAAATGTGAGGAGAATTCACAAATGAAAAATGGAGACCTGGCAGGTGGATAGGAGGCAACAGGATGGGATCCTGTGTGTGTAGACCTGCTTGTGTCGATTAAGGCCCGTACCGTGCTTAGCCCTGTTGGACAAGTTTGAACTGTACCGGGCTCATAGTGGCTATATGGGATCCAGTAAACTGATGTACCCTAGGAAACCGATGTTGATTTTTTCGATCATCTCAGGCTTTTGACCGCAACACAGTAGAGGGAAACTTGCTCACGACATCATAGCGTAAGGGTGCACCGTGAGTGGGACTACTGTCCTAGATGATCGAATCGATTCAGCATAGGTGAATCTTGGGAAAGATGGCCACGTACGGCTGAAATAGAGTGTGCCTTGAGCAACTTCGAGTATGGGTGTACATGTCGTGCAGTCCGGGTGTCTACTAATTGCAATCACCGTCACCCTTGTTTATATGAGTATACTTGGGCAGGGAGTCTTGACGTAGTAACAAGTGAATGCCAATTACCGTGATTTAATACTTATTGGTTCATAATTGTGTTGCATATTTGTATGAAGTAGTGTAGTGCAAACTAAACTTTATTTCTACCTTGGGCAAGCAACATCGTGATGAAGCATGTCTTGTTTGATTGACAATGTTGTTCCGCATATGGTTAATAATTTGCTGCTATACATCTGAAATTAAGGACCAACTTGTAGTCAAGTCCCTGGTATGTAAATCTTTCAACATCCATGGTGTAGTGTACCATGCATATAGAGTTTCATGGTTAGCCATGATGGTAAGTCTTGAGCCTCTGTGGTCACCGTTGCTTTATTAATTATTGCCGCAGGTAATCTATATATTATTGCCAAGTATGATGGCGGGTTCATGGTTGAAGCTTCACCCCTTTCGGGGTGTATGGCTGAATGGATCCCTATATGCCTCTATGTTTTCTTCGGTGCTGCTAGTGTGAGTTGTCCGCAGGCTGGACGGATCACTTTTGCTTAGTTTAGGCTTGAGACCGAGAGTTGTAACCTTTTCTTCTGCTGTAGTTTATTTTGATGTAAATTATTCGTAAACTGAACAAATTTGTAAATTTCAACAAGTATGTTACGTGATAAGGATTGCTTTTGTATGTGTGCTGTTGGGTGTCGCATATCACGGAACCACCCAATGCGGTTCCTGGAATGTCGGGACCCCAGTCCCCATAGACATGGTATCAGAGCCACATTAGGAATAGCACATCGAAAAAGGATCGTATTATGAGAAAAACTTAGGATTACGGTGAGGAGTTGATAGTATGCCAAGATAAGGATTATTAATAGTATAGTTATCTAAAGTGGCCAAATACATGTGTTATTGTATTCAGTAACGACACACCTATGCTCAGGTAAGAGGTAAGGTACGCCACCAAAAGCGGATCGATTTCGATTAGCTCTCCCATGCAAGGAACGTAGCATGGGATGTTCCGTTCAGCAATGAATGAAAAGTAAATATGTTTTCTAAGACTCTTCATGTCTTAGAGACATATGAATTGCACTAGCCTTCAGTGCGCAAACCTAGGGACAAGAGGAGTAGACCCCATCGTGTGGTTTGTAACACGAAATATGTTCTATAGGACTCTTCATGTCCTATGAGACATATGGAAACGCTGGTCCATCGGTGTGCTTAATTGCAAAGGTGTGGAGCCCCACTTCGGGTGGTGAATAACCCGGTCATGTACCTTGAGACGTGGCTTAACTCAAGGACCATCCGTACGGCAATGATACGGGGTTATGTATTTACTTTATATGGACCTGCCTGAGATGATGAACCTTTGAGTGCTCTACTATTGAGTGTTTCTTGCAGGTACACTGACCACGTTAACGTATTGCGACTATAAAATGTTTATGAGTGACAGTTCTTAGTGCCACTAATTGACTCGTATAAGCCGGTATAATCTGGTTAGGATTTTCTATTTTGTGAGGGTCTTAGTACCAACATGTAACCATTGATGCATTAAACAAATTACTAAAAAATGGTTTAAAATGACTTTAGGATATTTATATTAGTCTCTAGTACTCTGGTTTTGGACTAAGATTCAGAATTGGAGTGGTTTATCCCAAATGGTTTTAAAAACAGAGCGCTGTTTTCTGGCAGAAACCTTGCTGGATTTCGGTAGAGCATAACTTCTAGTATCTTTAACCAATGGAGGTTTATGATATAGTTTTGGAAGTCTGTTTAAGTTCTATACAACTTTTCTGTAGACTTCTAGAACAGAATCTACATCAAACTAGTTCGAGTTACAGATGATTGCAAACTGTCCAGAACCAGCACAGACTCCAAACCTCTCTGAACTGTTCTGTTTTTCAATCATAACTTTTAGGAGAAAAATATCTAAGGTTCCTATGTTACATCCTTGGAAAGGTTAGGATATGTGTTACATATTTGTAATTCAAAGTTTGTTCAGATTTGTATCATATCTTTATGTACAACTGTGATAAAACAACCACTTTTAAAAGAGGTGCTGGCAAATTTTATCCAGGAATTTTGTTACAAAAGCCCAAGAAAAGGGACTTGCAAAAACTTTTCATCACCTCACAACACCACAGTTTTTATTGTGGATATCTTAGGAAATATTGTGAAGAGCATGTAACCTCCATCAAAAGAGTGATTAGAGGGGAAAGCCTTCACTTTCACAAAGTAGGATTTCTACACATGAACATGGGAGGTTGAGCTCACCCCTAGAACTTAAAAAGTCTTGGGAAGGTTCAGGCCAAGTTTCATGTAAATCCGACACTTTTTGGGGCACTTTTGGAGGTATTTGAAAAAGAGGCCAATTTGAATATAAATTCAAATTGCAGCAACTTTCATCCCTCAAACACAAAAGTTAGCTTCATATTCAAACTCAGCACATTTTTCTGAGTTAGCCCACCAATTTTCATCCCCATTAGAGTTCATCTTGTCGGGAGCTAAATTTGCAATAATTCAAAACTGAATTTGAATTTCAGTTTAAACATGAAGCAGATTTAACCCAACAAAGTTTAAATTTGAGAACTCAAATTCAAACCAATACTTGGGGACTAAGTCTCTCATTCAATGTTTAGTAGCTGGAGGTATTTCAGCAAAAATAGAATGAAAAAATTGGAAAAAGAATTAGGGGGGAGGCCCACAGGTCAGCAGTCTTAACAGAGAAGTCTACCCCTGATCTTTTCTCCTTCGGCCGAAACCGCACGCCAGCGCACGGCGACACCGGCGCCCGATCGCCTCGGACAGCCACCTCCTGGTTCTTCTTCGCTCGCGCTGGCAGCCGGGCAGCAGCTCGCCCCCTCCTCTACGTGACCCCCTCCCCACGCAAACAAGCCGTACGCGTTGCTTCTCTGCAAAACAGCACCGCACCGGCTCTGTTTCGTTCACCGGCACCGCTCCTCCGATTTTCCCTGTACGCCGGCGCCTGCTTGACCTTTGCCCGAGCCTCAAACACAAAAGAGGAGCACCAGTGCATGCTCTAGCTAACCACCCCGCCACCTCGCGGCGTTAGCGCTTCGTTCAGTCACAAACCGTCGATCGCAGCTGAGGACCGAGGCCACCCGGCGGAAAACTGAGGTTGCTCTCCGTGGACAGCTCGCCACGGCCATTTTCACCGCCTGACTTCTACACAAAAAAGGTGTGCCGTAGTCTCCAGATCGTGTAGCTGCAACCCTCGTAGCCATTGATAGACTGAGCGCAGAGAATTCCTAAGAATCCCGAAAACTAGTGCATACGGGTAGGGGTCGGTCTACCCCAAAATTCTAGCTGCACCGTCCAAACCCAGCTCGGGTAAGCTTGAACACACCTTCCTCACTTCCTAGCAGCCCTCCTCGACCAAGAATCGAGGGATATGGTCTAGAAATGACCGGGTTCTGGTTATTTTTCGGGCCGCCATGGAACAATAGCTCGGGTCACCGTGGAGCTCTATGTTGCCGACCTTTTCACGGGGTTTGGCGGCCATTTTCGACACCCTCGAGCTTCCGCGGTGCTCTCCGATCCTTTTCCGATCGTTTTGATGCATTGTAGCGCATTCCCGACCACGCCGGAACCCTAACAGTCGCTGTCACCGTCGGGTGCCCTGTTCTGGTGAGCTACGGCCGCCGGCGACCCCCGAGCCGAGTTCAGCGCCGCAAGTTAGGACGGGGCGGCGAGTCTGGGGTCGGGAGATGGCCGGGAAAGCGGTTCCGGCGATGCTCGCCGGAGGGCGCCGCCGCGGGCCCCTGTTTGGCGCGAGGAAGGAGAAGACCTGCCGGGTGGGACCCACTGGCAGGCATTTGAACATTTTGGAATTTTCAGTTTTCAGTTTAAGCTTTAGAGGGCCACAACTTGGTGTAGTAGAATCCAAAAATTAAGAAACAAATTTTTCTGGATTCCTCTAATAGAGTACAATCCAAATATGAAACCCAATTAGTATGAAACCCAATATTTAATTCTGGAAAATTCTTTAAATCTTTTCAGAAAAGAATTTTAAAGGGGGTTTGGTTCATCCAAAAATCCTCAAATTTTGCCAGAATATTCTTTAGGATGTTAGTGAACCCCTGTAAAAGTTTCAGACCATCTGAAGTTGATATGATCAGGGCAATTCAGATTTGAAGGTGCTGTGTTCAATTGAATACAGAAACCTTTTCAGAGAATTTACAAAACTTGGAAATTCAGTTCTGGGCAGATCTTAGCTCCAAAAAAAATGCTAGGAAAATTCATGCAAACTCTAGGAGCTATAATTCAAATTGTAGTTCATTAAGTTGGGCATGAATAGGGGTGTCACCTCAGAATTAATTCTTCTTTGCTAAGAGAATTATTCTGAGCAAACCACTCAATGAAAAGTGCTAATTTTTGGTCCAGAGGGTTTTCTTATGACAAGGAACTCACACAAAAATTCTCAGCTCCATTGGAGCTCTGGATCACCCCTGCTCTGTTTAACCACTTGAGGTGACCAATGTGGAAGAGGGGGATAACCACTTAGCACTTAATCATGTGCTTAGATCCAAACACAAACCACTAGCCCCAGTTTCTTTTTAAATTCTTGAACAGAGTTCCATTTGTTAAAAACTTGTTATTAGAACTTGTAGCAGAAGCAGTACCATAAACTTATGTGCATATCCATTAACATGTAGTATTTCATTAACGTGTAGTCGCTGAAGGCGAGGAGGCTCTGGAAGTACTCGACTTCCTACTTCCGGAAGAAGAACTAACCCCTGACCAGCAGCAACAAGGCAAGCCCCGGTTTGCATTAATCTTTTTATAAGTTTTACTTTGTTTACATGTGTCATATGAAGCGTGAATGTGCATTAGGTCTAGGATGGATGGAACCCCACTTGCATGACCAGAAATTTTCCATAAGAGTGAGGGTAGTGTCTAAGACCTCGAGTAGACAGGCTATGCTTAATGTTTCATAGATCTTTGGTACAAGTCGAGTAGTTGGAATCTACTTGCGAGATAGGCTTGGGACACACGGGTTCGGTTGAGTGATGTGAGATCACTTTAGTAATGAAAATGAGGCTAGGCAGGGGCTAGGGCGCAACAAGAGGAAGTCTTGTGTGCGTGGCCCTGTCCGTGTCGATTGAGGACCGATCCGTGTGCGGCCCACGCTGATCAAGTTTGAACGTACCGAAGGCATATCGGATATATGGGCCCCGATAAACCGATGTAGCCTAAACCTCGGGCGTCGAGGCATAACGCACCGATTTATAGGTGTAGGCTGAGGGCAGCAAGGTGGAAATCTGCCAACGGGCATAGAGAGATGCTCCGTGTGGGGAACCTCCTGCTCGTTTCGGTGCGACCGGTTCGACGTTTGGGCTGTTGGGTGAAAGGTTGTCCCGTACGACATCGAGTGGGCGTGTTGTGCATCTCCACGACTGAGCGTACGTGACGTGCTCTTTGGGTTTCCCTGCAGGTGTATATCGAGTCGATTCGCCGTCCCTCGCGGTGAAGAGTACCACTTGGTCACTGAGTCGTGACGTAGGCTAATGTCTGAAATATGATGATTCAATATTGCTGATTGATATAATTTGATTGCTACATGTGTGCCACCAAATATTGCTTACTAAATTTCAGATTCCTGAACTGTTAACTTGTGGCTAAAAGATGAACTAAGGATGAACTCTTAGGCGTGTCCATTTGTTGCAATGTTACCATCCTATGTTCCTTGTACACCTCATGTAGAGTTTCATGCTTAGGTGAGTCGGTTAAGTCTTGTTGAGCCCTCGTGCTCACGGTTGCTGCTTAAGTGTTTTTCAGGTGAGGAGCCACCCACGGACTCGGAGTACGAATCCACCGGCGAGGGTTACCCTCCGTCGGGGACCATGGCTGAGTGGGAGCCATACACGCCGCGCTGAGCTGAGACGTGCAGCTAGTGTGGGTTGCCCTAGGGCTGGGAAACCGACTTTTCCTAGTTAGGCGTGCGTGAGTTGTATAGTTTAGACTTCCGCTGTGTATTATAAACAATAGTTTGTAACTGAGTAGTGTACTATTTTGTACAGTTCAGTTGTTTTCCCATGTAATATATTGTGTTCTTATGACGTGTGCTGTCGGGTGTCGCATCGTGCGGTACCACCCTCTGCGATCCTGGATGGGCGGATTCCGGTCCGACACATTTGTCAACTTTGAATTATTATAACCTTTGATCCGGAGTTGATCTGGGGGCATATAAATACTCGTTGGAGGGATATTGAAGTTAACTTTCACTTTGATCTGCAACTTGAGTTATGAAAATGCTGTTAACTGGATTAAAATCTGGAATATGTGAAGACTGGTCATTTTTGGAAGGAAAATTGATCAGTTCATACCTTTCATGTTTAATTCATGCACATGAATATGGTTATACCTCCACAACTACTGTAACTTGTTCGTGTGTTAACCCTTGTTAATAAACTGATGGATTTGAGTAGTTCACTACCCAACTTTTTTTCCATTGACCTTGTTTGTGTCATATTAAAGTTAACGGGGGTGTTTACGTGATGACGACGCGATCTTAACATCTCGTAGTGACAAAAAATAGTTGAGATGAACTTTCAAAGAGGCAGTCCATCAACTTGGAACTCACTATTTTATAATTGGTCGGGTGATGGTTTAGCTTTTATAAAGTTATTACTTTATCCATATACGAGATGATACCACAATTTAATAGTCATTACCGCACTACTGTTTTCTTTCATATATGACACTGCAAATCAAGGTTAATATGAATCGTTGTGCAGATGCAGATTGGACCACACTCGTACAATGTTCAAGGTCGATGGCTCAAGTCAGAGAGGAGATGACTCCCCAGAGCCGGAACAGCCGGTGCAGCAACAACAATAACAACCACCACCTCTGCCTCCGCTCAACTTGGCGGAAGTCATTGCAGCTTTGCTCGGCTCGAATGATGATTAAACTTAACTGTTGCGGATGCCCATGTAGAATATGCCACATCAAGGTGGACATCAAGACGGAGACCATCGCCAGTTTCAATAAGCTACTTATCCGGAGTTCTTGGTGACTAAACCACCGGTGTTCATTGATGCCAATGAACCCCTGAAGGCGGACAACTGGCTCCGTACCATTGAGTCCAAGTTTGGACTGCTGCAGTGCGGTGATCATATGAAGGTGCTATTTGCAGCACAACATCTACATGGATCTGCCGGTGCTTGGTGGGCGAACCACATCGCCTCCCTACCCGCCGGATATCAAGTTACTTGGACCGAGTTTCAGGAGGCATTCCATGCTTATCATGTTCTTCCCGGCATTATGAGATGGAAGCTTCAGGAATTTCTCGACTTGAAGCAAGGAGGGAGAAGTGCCTTGGAGCACTCCAAAGTCTTCAATGATCTGGTGCAATACACGTCTGATTATGTTTATACAAATTATCATAAGCGAGAGAGCTTCTATTGAAGTCTAAGCCCCATGTTGAAAGACAAGCTCGCACTGTTTGATCACGGCCAATTCAATGGTATGGTCAATGCCACGATTTTAAAGAAGATGCTACACGTGAGCTGATCGCTGAGGAGTCAAAGAAGAGGATTGAGATGCAAGATAGCACAAATAATGTTCCTTAGAAATACCGTATGGTGTACCGATCACCATCCGGTCAAAGATGGCATCCAATGGAACAAGCGAGCTCATATCAAGGTCACTCGGTTGGAGTGTCAGGTTTACGCCCAACTCCATAAGAGCAGCAACAACCATCCCAATTCATTCCAGGTGCAATTGTTTCACAATAGAATACACCAAGTTTCAGGCCTCAATTTAGCAGGACGTCGAACCTATACTATGTTTTATTCAGTGCTGCTATTGTGAGTCGTCCACGGGCTGGACGGATCACCACTTTTGCTTAGTTTAGGCTTGAGACCGAGAGTTGTAACCTTTTCTTCGGCTGTAGTTTATTTTGATGTAAATTATTTGTAAACTGAACAAATTTGTAAATTTCAGCAAGTATGTTATGTAATATGGATTCCTTTGTATGTGTGCTGTTGGATGTCGCATATCACGACACCATCCAATGCGATTCCTAGAATGTCGGGACCCGTGTCCCCACATCCTTTCGCCAAACACATGATATTACTTCATCAACATCTCCATGGTTGGAAACTTCACATGGTACCTTGCGTGGGGATGGGTATGTGGTAGGGGAAGCCCACTAGATCAGAGAAGACTAAAACCCATGAAAGGTCATATATTTTAGGGTTTACAGGTGGACTATACCAACAAGGTCGAGATTCTGCTTACGTGCGGAATGTAGATTCCAAATGAGACTATATATAACAAGATATATATAGAATCAATATTATATGAAACACCTTATAATTGTCTCGATTCACGTCTTGATAACTCTGGTTCCTATAAAACCAAAGGTGTCGACGTTTGGATTTTCGACTAGTAATCGAATGTACCGTGCATTATACCTTGAGGTGATCTAGCTAAGAACACAGTGGATTTATCCTGGTTCGGGCAAGGTGCCCTACGTCTAGCCGGGGTGTCTCGCTTGTTCTTACTCAAGAATGAGGGTGGTTCTTACAAGTGCGAGAGCATGTCCTCCTCACATTGACAGGAACCTCTATTTATACCCTCTCACTCTCTCTCGTCTCCATCCATATAAAAAGAAGAGAAGCAAGTCATGGTCATAGGGACGGCTAGTCCAGTTGTACGCCGGACAGGGCACTTGATGGAGCCACCGTATTTGTAGCCTACCGCTACGCCTGCTCCGGTCCCGTTGTTGGGGTAGCCCATACCAAGGAGCACGCGCGCTCCATGTTTCAGCTTACGGGCATTCAATGCCGTGGCCTGGGAGGACACTCGAGTGTCCTCCCACTTGGCCGGGGCGGCGCCTGCTCCGCATTGAAGGCCACTTGCTTCTCTCCTACCAGATGTTGGGTTCGGGCCTTCCTTATGAGGTATTTCCTTCGTTTCCATCCTAGGGGCAAGTCTCATAGCTCGCCAATGGGTCAGTCTTGGGCTCCCTGTCCTATTCACTCCACCTTCTTCGGAGCTCGGGCTCGGGCCTACTCCTCCATCGTCCTTCGTCGAATGTCCTCCCGCTTCTCTTCAGGGGGTCAGAGTCAAGAACCCCGTTAGTAGCCCCCGAGCCCCTGATCAATCTCACTGATCACTTAGGGCGTGAACTCCAGCCGAACTCGTACCTGCACAACTAAAAACAAGAAAAGGAAAAAATCATTAGAACTTGGATTTACTAGATAGCCACAATGGATGAACCTCCAGCGGCCGGTCACGACCCTTGGTCATCCCCGCTGGGGACCTGCGGCTAGCCTCCGGTTCCACTTTTGACGGACGGGGTTGTTGTTTATGGTGAGTTTGCTTTACCTTCCATCCATGAGCTATTCATGACTCAGAGGGGTCAGGTCGATCGGGAGCTTTCCTTGATGGTCGAGCTCCCGAGCCCTATAAGCTACCTATCAGGTGGAGCCGAGCGAAACCCATTCGTCCTGTTCATTTTGGACATCTAGAACCATTGGCCTTGCTTCGCACCGACAAACTTTCTGGTCGGGCCTTGGTGCCCACGTTTCATTAGATCCCTGCTCGAGGCGTGTGCGTGGTTCCCGAGCTCGTTGCTGTCTTGGGCAGCTCGCTGCCGACCTTTTGGGGGTTACCTTGGCGCTCGTGGTGCTGGGACTCGACCACAAGCTTAGAGGCGTTGGGTTGGTTCATCGTACCCAAAGTTGTCTCTATCATGGACTGCTTGCCCCTCACTCGAGGTCACCCCGAGCGACCTCTGAGCCTTTCGCCGGCCAGCCTACGAACCCGGGACTTTTCGAGCTCATAATGCGGGCCTGGAGACTTACCTTCCTCCAATGGTCACGTCGTCCTCCACATTCTCTGTGTCTAGAGGTGATTGAGGAGGCGCCACTCGACTCAACTCCTGTGTCACGATCGTGGTCTCGCGTCGCGAGGCCAAATGGTTGTTGCCTGGTGAGGCCTCCATGCCTTCTTGGACGGTTTCATCACGGCGGAACCGAGGAGGTGCCGCCCTACTTGGCTTCTCGACGGCCCATGCAGTTTTAAAGCTAGGGTGTTGAGTGGCGTTATGAAAACAGTTTCTTCGAGGCGTGAAAGTGCATCTAGGCATTCCCTTGTGGGTTTTGGACGATTGATGACAAACGAATTGAGATCCTAATGAACTTGTTGAGATGAATGCAGATTAACTCGTGTAAGGTAGGATTGGTGCACTCAAAAAGTGAAAAATGAAGTGATGAAGGAAAAGTAAAAGGACCGATCCATGAACAAAGCGCAATGTAGACTTACTTGTATAGGATGTGTGTGAGAGACACATCCCAAGAGCTCAAAATCTTTGCATAGGGGTAAGGGCTTCAAACATATCCTAATCACTCACTGTGCACCGGACTAGTCCGCTCAGAAACCGGACTAGTCCGTTCAACTCTCTGTTACTTCACAACACTGTGCACCGGACTAGTCCGCTCGTGGACCGGACTAGTCCGTCCAACTCTCTGGAACCGGCTTAACATAAGGAACCGGACTAGTCCACTCACGCACAGTACTAGTCCATTCAGCTCCCTGGAACCGGCTTAACACAAGGAATTGGACTAGTCCGCTCACGCACTGGACTAGTCCGTTCAACTCTCTGGAACTGGCCATTCACCTTGCACCGGACTAGTCCGCTCGTGGACCACACTAGTCCGTTCAACTTTCTGTAACCACTTTAAATTAGGTTTTCCACTGTGCCTCATGCCTCACGTGAATTGTACACAGCACACCGGACTAGTCAGGTCAATAGAGCGGACTAGTCCGACCGCCAGGAAACTCTAACGGTAACTTTTGGAATCTTTGAATAAATAGAGGTGCACGGCCACACATTTCAAAACACACGAACCCTAGCACCGTCACACGTTCCAAGAGCACAAAAACACTTCTCTCCACTCATTCTATGCCTAAAAATATCAAATCTTTGAGGATTAGGGATTGGATCAAGGGGAGAATCATTCTTCTCGATATTGAGCTCTTGGTTTGTTTTCTCTCACACAACTGCTGATCATTGTTCTCCGTGTGTGTGTTGGAGATAGTGTTACTCATTGTAATCTTGTGGGAGCACTCAAATTGTGAGAACGTCCCACGTACGATTATTTACCCCTGTGTGTGGTTAGTGGATTTGAATCGGCCTTTGTGGTGATTCAACGGGGGAAGGGTTGGTGAAGATTCGGTCCTTGGTGGACTCCTCAACGAGGACGTAGATTCCTGGGTTGAATCGAACCTCAGGATAAAAACCCTGTATCATGTCTTCTTTTTCTTCTTTCAATTATCAATTAGGGTTTGCTAGTACTTATTTGATTTACATTGATATCTTGTGTTAAACTTGATAGTTGCTGTTTCTTACTTCATTATCATATTACACTCAAGTTGTCATTTACTTTCCACTGCATAAATACTTGAAGTAAGAATAAGTCTAAATTTAACTTTTTAATTATGCTCATATCGGACTAGTCCGCACCATACCGGACTAGTCCGGCCTACCTAGATTTGATCTGTTCGCTAAGTGTTTCAGGGAATTGTTTAAAAAGAATCAAAGAGCCAATTCACCCCCCCCTCTAGGCTACATTCAAGGCGGTGACGAAAGGTGGCCCACCATCTAACAATCATCAGTTCTAGCGCCGCTTTGTCCACTTTATACTCCCCTCCACCCCAACATTCTATTGGGCTCACTTGCTTTGCCTTCGTGCTCCCCTGCTGCATGTAGCGCTCCTGTCTTCCTATGCCTCTTTCATCTCTTGTCCTACCATTGCTCCTACCTCTCGGTGTTCTATCGGTGAGGGAAGAAGAAACACCTCTTTCTCTTGCGTGACGTGTCTTCCCATTCTCCCGATGAGATGTCTTCGTGGTCGAAGTCAGAATTCCTCATGAGCCACATCACTGTCCTTCAAGAGACGGGGCTGCTGTCGGAGCACGATGCCTGAACCATCCGTGTCCCCACAGAGGAGCCGTTCCCCATCCCTCAAGCCCACAAGGTTGTGTCGCTGAGCGCATTTAACTTGCACTGGCTTGGTTTAAAGGTGTAGCACTTCTTTTGCGGCTTGCTGTATGAGTATGGGCTAGAGCTCCACCGTCCGGCGCCAGACGACGTACTTTTAGTGTCACTATTCATCGTCTTGTGCAAAGCCAATTTGGGGATGGCCCATCATTTAGGGATATGGAGGCACTTCTTCCGTGTGCGGCTATCCTTTGATTAGATTTCGCTTCTGTTCGTGGGGGGCGTCGTCATCGACATGCGCCAAGGGCGATCGGACATTGTCAACATGCTTCCGCTTCCACTCCTAGGTCAGTGGGAGAGCAAGTGGTTCTACATCAAAAATGACACTCCCTCCCTTTTGTCTTTCTCAGGTAGGCCTCCTCAGAAGCAAGACTCCTAGAAGTGGGATACCCCGAGGAGGGAGATGGGGAAACTCGACCCAATCCTTCAGCTTGTCCGAAATCTGAAGAACAGCGGCCTCTCGAGGGCCCAACTTCTCTAGACTTTTCTTCGGCGGAGGGTGCTGCCTATCTGCATTCGACCCCATACCGTAAATTTCTACAGGGGGCCAATTGATCCGTCCCAAGAGTTGAGCGAGGAGCTGTCCCGTGAAGAGTTGTCCCATCGCTTCCAGATAATCCTGGGGTCAGATATCGTCAAGCCCTGTTCCCTCGGGCCGCCCCCTCTCAATGTGGCCTCTCCGAATCTTCTCGGCCTTTGGGGGATTGTCAATCTTCCGAAGGTCCCTGAAGACCGGGAGAAGCGGGCGACATGGGCCGCCTTGGAGGCTGCTAGGAAGCGGAAAAAAGACGAGGCCAAGATTCACCGAATCCGACGTTAGAAATGGAGGCCAGTGGCATGGGCGGCCAGTGAATTAATCTATTCCGGTGTCTTCATCAGAAGATGACACCGACTAGGAGGAGAGCGGGTGGTGGTGCAGCCAAAATTCCGGCCTCCGTTGCTGAGGTGGCGACGGAGCAGGCGTCCAAGCTAGTTCATGGTCGAGGGCCGAAGGGGAGGGCGAGCGCCGACCCCACCGAGCGCCCCTGCGTTGGGCACGACGCCGTCCTTTCTGGGGCTCGGGCACTGGGTGCTCGGATCTTTGGGGGGCCCTTGCCCTTCAGTAAGGGATTGCGGCAGATGGGCGGACGAGCGTTGGAGGGAGGTCAGTTAGGCGCCAAGCCCGGACCGATGGCTCTCGTCGAGTGTGTCTCCATGTGCTTGGGTGACAGGTTCGAGCCGCTCTGGCTCCCACCGCCATCGTAGTGGCAACTCCGGCCTTCGTTCCGCCGCCTGCCATTCCCTGTTCCTCGGATGGTGTGACTTCGTCGTGCGCCATTCTTCGATAGTGGGGAAGGTAACTTTCTTTTTCCTCTTGCTGCATCATCTTCCTTCCGGTCAGGTTTCTTGACCCATGCCTTCGTGCAGGAAATTCGTCTCGGCGCTCGAGGCTTTCCCTGGCGCCGAGGCCCCGGCTGAGGACTCATAGAGGAGGCCCGTCTCGCCAATGACTGAGCCGGGGAGGGCGGGTCCTATCCCGTCTTTGTGTCCAGCGGTCATTCCGTGCTCTTCCGTCATTGGAGGTGGAGTGGTGGCTTCGGACTCTGTTCCCCAACTTCCAACGCCAGGGCACCTGTCGACCCTGGGTGAAGGTTGTTGGACCGAAGCTAGTGGCACCTCGGGGTTGTACGAGCAGAGGCAGGGGGCGGGGGGGGGGGGGAGGAGACCTGGGTTCTTTTTGCTCCCAACTCCTCGGCGTCCGGTCGAGTCTCTCGACAAAGTGTGATCGCCTGGGCTCATGCTCTGGCAGTTGCAGGAAATACCTTCGAGTGGACTGATGAGACTTTTCCTACTCTCCTTCTTACTACGAGCTCTTGGACATTGACGAGGAGATTCTCCCTTGTAGGCAGGAACTGGTTCGCCGAGCTGCCAAAGACTCACGGCGCCTTCGTGAGAGCGAGGATCGTCGTCACTGCATGGAGGACGAGCTGGCTGAGGTGCGAGCGGAGCTCAAGAGGGCTCGGGCTGCTGCGGAAGGTACGGTTCGAGCGGTGGCGGTTGCGATCAAGTGGGCGGCGTCATCATTCGCAGAGCTCGCCCGCCTTTATGCGGTTGCCGAGGCCACGCGAGGGGGCGCGGCTCAGGATGTGGAGGAGCTTGCGGCCAATGGCCAGGAAATCTTGATGCCCTGGTCGTTGTGTAGAGGACAAGGGACCAAATCACGGGTCGGTCCTTTCTTCTTTTGGCTTCATGCATCTTTGCTGGTCTGATGCCTTTGTGGTGTGTCTAGTGTAGAAACGCAAGGGTGCATCGCCGTCGCTAGAGACTTGGCCATGGCTTGGGGAGCGGATGTCGAGAATCTTCGTGCTCGTCTCTCCGCTGACGAATGAACACTGGAGAGGACTCGGCGCCTTGTGGCAGAGACTTGTGACAGGATGCTTGTACGATGCTGACGACTACCTTGGCGGACCTCGCTTCCCTAGAGTCATGGCTTTAGTAGGTTACTAGCATTTCACGGCACTTCAGTCAGAGCTCGCCAGCCTCTGGGGCGCTGGGTGGTCCATATGTTACCTGGTGCTTGGGAACCGGTCTAGAATTGGGCTCTCCTGGTGGCTAGTTAGGGCGATCGGTGAAATGGACGGTCGGCGACAGGATGTTGGGGAAGCCAGGGTCTTCTGCAGGGCCTAAGTGGCACTAGGGGCCATGCTGTCTCACTACCCCGCCCTCGATCTTCAGATTCTTTGCAGTTTTCGCGAGCCGACTACGGATCCTGAAGAGGCTAGGGATGCGGTCACTCTGGCTGGCTTTCCTTGGCCGAGCTTGTCCCAGAAGAAGCGATCAAGGATGAGGCGGACATGAAGCGGAGGAGGAGTAGTCCTTTTTCGTAGTTAGGAACCCTTCTTGGATTTTGGTTTTTTCTTTGTAATTTGCGGGGAACACGATTTCTTCTTTTGTGGAATAAAAAAAGCTTTTGATATCTTCGTTGAAAATTGAGACGAGAATTGGAGGATATGTATATTTTTTGAAGGTTATGTTTGGGTTTGTAGTGGATGGGTAGCCCCTGAGCACCGTGCGAAGGTCGGTTCGTTCCTTCCTTCATGCGGTGCTTCTGTAATATATGTTTCTTAGGCGATTGCATGGTGCCGGAGGTCAGGTCCGGCTTTGTCGCGGGGGGGGGGGGAGATGTCAGATCGTAGAAAGAGCCCAAAAAATGGAAAAGATATAAGTATTGGTGTCTATTAATTCTGCCCGACTTGGGGACATACACATAAAATTAGTGGCACCTAGACTACACATGAGGCAAGCGACATCCCTCTTCAGTTATCGGCGGCGCAGATGTCGTCCGTGCCGCCTTTGCCAATCCTTAGGGATAAATGCCGACCATCCTCTTGTCCTTCAGGGACCGATTGAGGTTTGGTCGGGAGAGGTTCTTGCTGCTGCATGATGAGCCGATCTGGGCATTGTCGCTGCAGCCGCCGCTGCATCGTGTTCGTAACCAAGTTTCTCGCACAACAGGGCCTGCAAGAATTTCGCCTCTACTGTGATGATTCCCCTGGGGCCGGGCATCTTAAACTTGAGGTATGTGTAGTTTTGGATGGTCAAAAACCTCGCATAAGCCAGCCTTCCCAGGATGGTGTGGTAAATGCCGTCATAATTGGGGACCTCGAAGGTGAGGGTCTCCGTGCGAAAGTTTGTCTTGTCCCCAAAAGTGACGGGGAGGTCAATCTTCCCCAGTGGAACTGCCTGTTGGCCAAGAATGATGCCATGGAAAGGGGCTCGTGTCAGACGGAGCCTCATGCCTGGGATCCCAAGGCATCGAGGGTCCCAACATACAATATGTTGAGACCACTTCCCCCATCCATTAGAACCCTGGTCAGGTGTTTTGAGCATATGACCAGGTCCACAACCATGGGGAAGCGCCCAGGTTGTGGGATGAGATCTGGGTGGTCCAATCGGTCAAAAGTGACCACCGCTTTGGACCACTGTAAGAAGGTCGGGATGACGGAAGAGACGATACTGATCTCTAGGGTTGTCAGCTTCTGCTTGCGGTGGCTCTCGTAGGCGTGACTCCTTCCGAAGATCATGAGGCAGCCATCGGGCATGGGGAAGCCCGGCTCGTCACCCTCGGGGCTCTTCTCGATGGGCCCCTTGCCTTTGTCTCCCGCCGCATCCGTCTCTGCGCTGACGAAACGTTTCAGCAAGACGCAGTTTTTTAGACTGTGTCTTACCGGGTAGGCGTTGTTGGTGCATGGATTCTCGAGAAGTTTCTTGATGTAGTCCGTCCGCCCCGAGGCCAGTCTCTTGCCTTCATGGCGTTCGACGGCCGCAACGAGGTCCGAACTGTTGTTGGCCGGGTATTGACGCCTACCGTCGTTCGTCCGCCTCCTCTTGTCACTCTTGCAGGGTGGCTCTTTGCTCCACGCGTCAGGGTTCTTCGGCTTTCACTTGTCGAAGATGGCCCCAACCGCCTCCTTGTAATATCCCGTTTTCCTACGAGTTAATAAACCAAGCTTATATCAATATTCCAAGCATGTGTATGTAAACTTATATGTACACGCACACATGCTTAAGAAAAACCAAGAGCTAGAAACAAGAAAGAGAAAAAGAAAGGGAAATATAAACGAGATCAACCAGATAGTTCTTAATACATCGACAAATATAATAACCCCTCTCCCTTTCTGTCCCCTGGCGCTGTTGCACACATCGTCATACTGCCGACCAGTTTGCTCACTCAAACACTACCACGCCTGCCCGTTGACACGACCCCATTGGTCTTGTCGAGCCAGGATCACGCTGAGGGGTGCTGCGTTGCACAGCACCGTATAACACACGTCAAAGGTACAAAGCGGAAGCGAAATTTTATTACATAAACAAGTTATGAACATGTTTACATCAAAGTAAGTTCAGTCTACACTCGCGGGCGTAGACTAAGCATCAAGTGCACGTTCAGCCCTTGAACGTGCCCTTGCTAGCACACACGCACAATAACTCTGCGGCGTGCACGACTCCCACTCGACGGGGTTCCCCTCCTGTGGTTCTGTCACCTCTTCTGGAGTCCCTTCCTCATAGAACCCTGTAAAAGCTTCAAACACAAGCAGTGAGCACGAAGGCTCAGCAAGTCTGACCCGTCTCACCTAAACATGGAACTTCTACATGAGGGTAATGGGTTACATGAGGTAAAAATCAGTTGCAAGGACTCGCCTAATTAGTAGAACCTTACTTTCAAGTTTTAGCAGCAGGTTGTGGAGAACCTTACGCTAAGGCACATGAGAGAGCCGCAATCAAACAAGAAACGCATTTCTCTCATGTACTTTGCCCAAAGTTGAAAAGAACTTTAGTTAGCTCTAAGCTACAGCATATCATTAACAATCAATGTCCAGCTTTCAATCAGCAACATTTTAACATGTGACTAGCCTGTTCTTTCTACGTCACGGTACAGTGAACAAGTGGTACTCACTGACCGCGAGGGATGGCGATTATAATTGATTTACACCTGCAGGGTTACCCGAACAACCCGTCACGTACGCCCATACTCGATGTTGCCTACAACAACCATCACAGACGCCGTACGCGACTACCTTTCACCCGTTAGCCAAATGTTGAACCGGTCCAATCGTCCCGAGCAAGAGGTCTCTGCACGCGCATCTCAGTGCCGCCAGCCGATTTACACCTCGAGCTCTCAACCTACCCTCTGAACGACCAGCTATGCCTCAACACCTAGCTACCCGAGTTACATCAGTTTCCCGGTTCCCATATAGCCGGTAGGTCTTCGGTACTGTTCTAGCTTGTTCAACAGGCCCGTACACGGCTCGGTCCTCAATCGACACAAGCGGAGCTACAACACACAGGCCCCAAAGTTCTGCTGCCCTTAACCTCCGCTTGGTCTCATTTTCTTGCCATGTGTTTCATGTGCTATCACTACCCGAGTCGAGTGCCTCTTGCCTATGCTCGCGAGTAGTTCCAACTACCCGACTTGTACCGAATCCTACTCTATCTTAGCAATGCAGTGACTAATGAGGTTTTCAATCCTAACTCCAACCCATGGTTTTCTTGGCTATGCAGTTGGGTTTCCAATCAAGACTCTAATGCAAAGAATCACAACAATATTCAAAGATGTGCTCAAAACAATAAACATTTGTAAAAAGGTTAATGCAAACCAGAGCTTGCCTTGCTGCTCTTGGTCGTAGGCTAGCTGTTCCTCAGGAGTAACGAAGTCTAGGACTTCGGGTTCCTCCTCGACCTTAGCGACTACATGATAAGAGCAATATATGTATCAATTTAAATGCATTTGTATTAACTTTGAGGTTGTGAAGTCTATAACCCTTGCTAGACAGACCTAATGACTGTGAAACTTTTACTGTGGCTTGGTTACAACCTAAACAGAGACTTGGCCAAGTTTTAGTTGCAGCAAAGCTCATTTGAGCCCTCCACAATTAATTATGTCCTTGACTTTAATTGGAACTCTTAGGGTAGGAATTTTCATGAAACAAACTATGACTTTCTGGAAACTAGATTTTCAGAGCGTTCTAATGGAGTTGGTCTCACTTAATTTGAAGGTTCCTAGCTAAAGTTATGAGCTAAACAATTTCAGAGAAAATTCTGAAAATGTTTCTGAACATTTTCTATTTTCTCTGGAACAGTTTCACTAAACACACCATTAGGTGGATCAGATGAGCTCAAATGGATCTGAAATTTTTATAGTAGTTCAAGGATATTTTGGCGAACATCCCAGCAAAATTTCAGGATTTTCCTCCAAAGGGTTCTCCAGTTAAAATTCCTAACAGTTTAAACTTTAAGGAATTAATTCTGGAGAATTAAGGGTTTTCATAAAGTGAAACTTGATTTGCTGGAAAGTGCTCAGAGAGCTTAATCGAACAAAATTTGGTTCACTCGATTTGGAGCTTTCTATCCAAAGTTATAAGGTTTTGAAGTTTGAACTGAAACTGAAATTCGGGAAAAAGTTTAAACTCTGGCTTGTGGGCCCCGCACACAGTGCGTCGTCTCTCTCCTCGCGCCAACTGCGCGACGGCGGCGATCTCCGGCGACCTTCACCAGAACTGAGTTCCCGGCCACCCCCCGGCCCGAAACTCGCCGCCTGCCCCTTAACTGATCCCCTGGACTCGATGGTGGGGTCGCCGGCCGCCGGCGATGACCGGAAACCCGTGCGCACCAGTGACAGCACCTGCTAGGGTTCCGGTGAGGTCGGTCCCGCTCCCCCGTGCACCAAATCGACCGGGAATCGGTCGGAGAGCATCAGTAGAGCATGGGAAACACGAACCAGGGCTGGGTGGGAGCTAGAAATACCGGCAACTAGGCTCTCGACGGTGAGCCGAGGTGTTCAGCCATGGCGGCGGGGAAAACGGCCATATCATGGCCGATTCTCGACGGTTTCCTCTGATTCCAGTTCGGGCATGGGCGCTATCGTGCGTAGAAGCTACTAGGGAACGAGCTTGCCCAACCCTCATGTATAGAGCACGAATTTCACCCGAAGGTGAGCTCGGTCCTTATGAACTGATCACGAGTAAACTTGGAAATTCTCGGCCGAGGTTTGATCAATCGTCAAATGGCTTTCGGCTACTCCATCTTCATACAATCATGCACCTTTCTTGTGTAGAGAAGAGGACGTGACAGCGGCTGGGTTGTGCTGCCCACGAGAGCCCGATCGGCGGCGATGCTCGGCTCGCCGGAGAAACGGCTCGTACAGCTCGAGGACGCTTGCTCACTGGACAACACGGGGTCTAGGAGGTTGCTCACGATCTCTTGGTGCCGTTTTGCTGTGGAGGAGGCTGTGCTCGCGAGTGATCGGGCTTGATCAAGCGTGAGCTCGGACGGCGGCGATGGCAGTGGAAGAACAGGTCGCGCACGTCGGCAGCTCGGGGAATGGGTGACCGAAGCACGCCGGGGAGAGGATAAGTAGCCCGGCGACTGGTCTCCGGCTTGGGGCGCGCAGTTGGAGCTGGCGCCGGCTGCCCCCCCCCCCCCCGTGGCGCGCGCACACTGCACCCGGGAACCGATTGATCTGTGTTTCAGTCGGTTTGTGTTGAACTAGAGGCTGACATGTGGGTCCCACTCCCCATTTTAACCTCTGAAATTTACTCCTAATCACTGTTGTAAACAGTGAACCCCATACTACCCTTGGCAATTCAAATCATTCACCCATGAGCCATTTGAATTGATCAAAGTTCAAATGAGGTTTGGTTTGAATGAATTTCAGCACAAGTTCAGTTTGAAATTCAAATAAAGTTTGAATTTCTCCCACTTAGCTCATGTCAAGATCAACTCCAAATGGAGTGAAAATTGGTGTGTGAGCTCACAAAAATGTGCTGAGTAAGAATATGCCTCCCACTTTTAAATTCATGGGATAAAAACAGTTTGAATTTGAATATGGTTTCAAACTGCCCTCTTCCTAACTATACCCAAAATGACCTCAAAAAGGTTTTGAATTTGGGTGAAACTTGGCATGGACATCCTTAGTAAAGTGTAGGAGTTTTTATATGTCCAGCCCATCTATATCACATGTGGGAAATACCACTTTTGCAATGTGTGAGTTTGTTTTCTAATGAGCATGTTGATAATTGTTACTTGCTCTTCATTTGTGTTCATCATCCTTCCTCAAATGAGGTGTGTGGTGTGGTGATGACCACTGCAAATGTGTGTCAAAAGCTGAGGCCCTTACATTCCTCCCCCCTTAAAAGAATCTCGTCCCGAGATTATAAGGTGAAAATGAGAGAGAGGACGGTGGAAAATTACCGGATATGCGACGTGAAAAAGTTGGGGTAGTTAGTGCGAAGGAATTCTTCGCTCTCCCATGTCGCTTCGTCCGTGGAGTGATTACTCCATAGAACCTTGTAGAACCACAACGTACGGTTGCGTGTGGTTCGGGCCTTTTCATCAATAATCTGCACCGGTTCCTCCCGATAGGTGAGATCCGGTTGCAGTTCTTCAATATCCTCCAGCCGAACGGTAGTTGATAGCTTAAGACACTTCCTCAGCTGGGAAATGTGAAAGACGTCGTGCACACCGGAAAGTGCTTCTGGTAATTTCAGCCGGTATGCCACTGATCCACATCTTTCGGTAATCCGAAATGGACCGATGAATCGGGGTGCCAACTTTCCTCTCACCCCAAATCTGTTTACGCCCTTCATTGGAGACACCCGTAGATATACGTTATCTCCAACTTCGAATTGTAATGGGCGCCTTCTCCGGTCTGCATACTGTTTCTGACGGGATTGAGCGGCTTTTAGGTTCGCTTGAATTAGTCGAACCTTTTCTTCCGCGTTGTTGACAAGGTCAATCCCGAAGATAACCCTTTCGCCAGACTCACACCAATTCAAGGGTGTGCGGCATTTTGTCCCGTATAGCGCCTCGTAGGGCGCCATCTTGATGCTGGCTTGGTATCCATTGTTGTACGAGAACTCGGCTAACGGCAAGTGATCATCCCAATTCTTGCCGTGGTTGATAGCGCAAGCTCGTAGCATGTCTTCTAAGATTTGATTTACCCGCTCCGTTTGCCCATCCGTCTGCGGGTGGTAGGCTGAACTACGGATCAGCTTCGTCCCCAAGGCAGCGTGCAGCTGCTCCCAAAAATGGGACACAAATAAAGTGCCCCGATCCAATATGATGGTACGGGGTACGCCGTATAAGCATAGGATCCGTGAGATGTACAGTTCAGCGTACTTCTTGGCGTTGTAGTTGGTGTTGACCGGGATGAAATGGGCAACTTTGGTGAGCCGATCGACGATCACCCACACAGAATCATGTTTCTGCAAGATGGTGGGTAAACCGACAATGAAATCCATGCTCACGTCCTCCCACTTCCAGGCAGGAATGCCCAGTGGTTGCAGCACTCCCGGTTTCCGCATATGATCTGCCTTCACCCTTCGACATGTATCACACTCTGACACGTATTTTGCAACTTCGCGCTTCATCCGTGTCCACCAAAACTTTCTTCGGAGTTCTTGATACATCTTGTTGCTGCCGGGGTGAATAGAGAACTTTGATAAGTGAGCCTCATCAAAGATCTTCTTTGGTAGTTCCGGGTTTCGGGGTACGACGATCCGGTCCTTGAACCATAGGACGCCGTCTCCGTCCTTCCGGAAACATTTCAAGTCCCCACTTTCTACACGTCTCCGCAAATGTGACATGCCCTTGTCATTCTTCTGGGCTGCCGCTATCTCTTCACGGATGGTGGGGATCAAAGCTAGGTTGTAGAGAGCTCCGTATGGAATCACATGTAGTGGTGGTCCGCTCTCTTCCAACGGTGTGATGGTCAGATTGTTGACGTGTGACTTGCGGCTCAGCGCATCTGCCACTAAGTTTGCCTTGCCCGGATGATAATGGATCTCTATCTCGTAATCCTTTATCAGTTCTAACCATCTTCGTTGCCTCATGTTCAGCTCCTTCTGAGTGAATATGTACTTGAGGCTTTTGTGGTCGGTATATAAATGTACGAGGTTACCGAATAGGTAGTGCCTCCACATTTTTAGTGCAAGTACCACGGCAGCGAGCTCCAAGTCGTGAGTTGGATAATTCTGCTCATGGTCCCTAAGCTGCCGTGATCCATACGCGACCACCCTTCGGTCTTGCATCAGCACACATCCGAGCCCAATGCCGGATGCATCGCAGTACACATCGAACGGTTTTGTTGTGTCTGGCTGCGCCGAAACCGGTGCTGATGTCAGGTGCTTGACTAAACCCTTGAATGCTGCTTCACATGCTGGACTCCAAACATATTTGGTAGCCTTTTTCAGCAGCTCCGTCATTAGCTTGGCAATCTTCGAGAAGTTCGGAATGAATCTCCGATAATATCCCGCGAGTCCGAGGAAACTCCGGACCTCGTGAACAGTTCTCGGGGATTTCCAATTCAGCACTTGAGTGATCTTACTCGGGTCCACAGCGATACCCTCCGCTGAGATGATATGCCCGAGGAAAGGCACTTGCGATATCCAAAACTCGCATTTGCTGAATTTTGCGTATAACTTGTGATCCCGCAGCCGTTGCAAGACTATACGCAGATGTTTCTTGTGATCTTCCTCTGACTTGGAATACACCAGAATGTCGTCGATGAAGACCACGACAAACTTGTCCAGCTCCGGCATGAATACCGAGTTCATTAAGTACATGAAGTGAGCTGGAGCATTGGTGAGGCCGAAGGACATGACCAGGTACTAATAAAGTCCGTACCTCGTCGAGAAAGCCGTCCTCGGAATGTCTTCAGCCCTTATCTTAATCTGATGGTACCCAGATCTTAAATCCATCTTGGAAAAGATCTTTGCTTCGACCAACTGATCAAACAACATGTCGATCCGTGGCAACGGGTACTTGTTCTTGATGGTTACGGCATTTAATGGATGATAGTCCACACAAAGCCGCAACGTCTCATCCTTCTTCTTGACAAATAATGCCGAACAACCCCATGGCAAGGAGCTCGGCCTAATAAAACCCTTCTCCAGAAGGTCCGTGAGCTGAGTCTTCAGTTCAGCCAACTCCTTGGGCGCCATCTTGTACGGCCTCCGGGATATCGGCATGGTTCCCGGTGCGAGTTCAATCTTGAACTCCACCTCTCTATCAGGCGGCATCCCCGGCAAATCGTCCGGGAATACATCAGGGAATTCTCGGACCACCGGAATATCTTCCAATCTGATGGTTGTGGCTTGATAGACACTTGGAAGTTTTATTTCTGGACTGTCCAGAAATAATGAGTGAGACTCGTGCACTTCTGAGTTCAAGTGCACGACTCGGAGGACGGTGTCTAAAACAGCGCCGTGGCGGTTTAACCATGACATCCCTAAGATGACATCGACCTTTTGTCCCTCTAAGATTATGAGAGACGTAGGGTAAACTCTACCCTCTAAGCACAATGGCGCTTTTGGCACCATCATGCTTGCTGAAATTTTCCCACCCGGTGAACAGATCACATAAGGACTATCGGTGGGTAGTATTTGCAAGCTATACTTATCAATGAAAGCTTGGCTAATGAAGCTATGCGTGGCGCCTGAATCAAATAGTACTATAGCGGGATGCTGGTGGAGTTGGAACATACCCGCAAGGATTGGCTCGCCCTCCGGCACGTCCTCAATGGCAAGCTGGTGGACGGTGCCGGGCCTAGGGTTTGCCCGCCGCGCATTAGTAGGGTTCCGGGGTTGATTTCTCCCCGGAAACTGTGGTGCCACTCCGCCGCCTTGCCTCTCCGGGCAACTGCTCGCGAAGTGCCCTGGACGACCACACTTGTAACATGTGGCCGCTGCTGGTGGAGTGCTCGGTGGACGAAAGCCCGGCATGCGTTGCTGAGGTGCAAACGCACGCGGCATCGCCCGCTGCTGTTGTTGTTGTTGCGGTGGTACTGGCAGTGCCGGCCGGAATGCCGGTGAAGAATACGGCCGACTGCGGAACGGCATCGACCGCTGTGGTGGCTGCCAGCGTGAATCTGATGGTGGGCGATTCACCATCCGAAACTTCTGAGAAGGACCGCCTCCTTCTCCGCTGCTCTGCGGCGCGCTTCACTTCCTCTCCGCCGCCGCTAACTCCTTGCCGGAGTCCTCCTGAACAATCGCAGCATCAATGATGTCGTTGAGGCTGCCGCGATTGAACATCGCCAACTTGTCCTTCAGGAGCGGGTTAAGCCCCTGGTAAAAATGGTCCCGCCGCTTCTCGTCGGTATCAGCATGATACGACGCATATAGCGCGAGATCGTTAAACGCCCTGGAGTATTCCAGCGCGTTCCAGCTCCCTTGTTGCAGGTGTAAGAACTCCTGCGTCTTCCTCTTCATCAGACCTGGCGGTATATGATAGGCCCTGAAGGCCGTCCGGAACTCCGTCCAGGTCATCACTCGGTCGGTGGGTTGTGAAGCACAGAAGTTGGCCTATCACGCGCTCGCGGATCCTTGGAGCTGCTGGACCGCGAACTGAGTCTTGCGCTGCTCGCTGAGCTGGAGCAGCCTGAACTTCATCTCTATGGCGCGGAGCCAGTTGTCCGCGTCAAGTGGTTCATCCGCCCTTGAGAATACCATGGGATGAGTTGACAGGAAGTCGGAGTAGGAGCTCTGTTGACGCTCCTCACGGTCTTGACGTCTCTCTGGACGAGACATATTCGCAATAAGAGTCTGCAGCAACTCTGTGAGTTGCTGATGCGAGCCCGCCATTGCTGCGATGATGTCGGCCAATGTAACCGTTGGCAGTGGCGGTGGCGGTGTTTGTTGTTGCTGTTGCTGTCCCGAGGAGTCCTCAGGAGGTGGTTGGGAGGTCTCTCCCCCTTTACTGGTACCCCCAACGTCAGGGTTGGCACGGGTACGCGTCATTCTGAAATTCAAAACAGCAGCGATTAGCACATGTCTTACTCAAAATTTCCATAAGCAACAGTAGGTATTGAAGCGACACATGATTAATTTGCACAACATTCACATATATTGATAAAGCATAGACTTTATACAAGATACATTATTCTCGGATCTCCGAGAAGTCGTGCTCATGTCGTCACTACCTATACATACGCTACTGTCTACACGACATGTCACCGATTACAAAAGTTGGGTTACGCTACCCTAGCTGCCCTACTTGGCAACCGTAACCCCCTACTCGGAGTAGAACTCGACGTCCTGTGGGTCGTTCTCCTCCGGTACCTCTGCTGGTGGCTCTGGATCTACCACCTCTTCTCCCATTCCGGGTTCTCCCATTGCTGGAAGACCAAAGACCACCGGTATGCCTAACACCGGAGGTACGAGGTCCTGCAATGCATGCACCTCGTCCATAGCCTGGTTGTAGTCCTCTTCCCAGCCTTGTCCTTCCTCGATAGCGTCGTCCCGCTCTTGAGCAAGGTCCTCATTCTGCTGGGTTAGGGTCTGCACCAGCTCTTGCAACGCCGCGATGTCAACACGGCTCTTCTTCCTTGCCTTCTTCAGACGACGCAACTGATTGTGCTGTTCATTCAGTCGCTTGATCGTCGGAAGGAGCACATTGCGGAGTGCGCTGTGAGCACTCTCAAAATGGTCTCCACGGCTTGTGCTTTCCTTGAGCTTTGTGGTGAGATGCTCCGTATGAACAGCCTGGCTGTCCATCACGGCGTTTCCCGCCCTCATCTGGAGGCTGAGATTTGCCTCCGCGGGGTTGTACCTTGGACAACTCGGATCCGTTGCCTCCAGGTACCTCTCTTCCCACACATGCTGAGCTCGTCCCTCCACCGGAACAAGTGCGTATGGAGTGCCTTCCATAGCCTGCACGTGTAGTTGGCAGAAACGTGACATAGTGTCACGGGCTGCCACTTGCCACATCCCTTCCGGTTGTCTTCCTCTCACCGTGACGGTGAACGGCACCCAACCGGGTGGCGTAGGCCCTGCAGGAACCTCGACATGGATCGTCCACGTCTTGTTCCCCTCTTCGCCTTCTTCCTTGGCGAAGTATTGCGGCATCTGGTTGTACCCGAAATATTGGAGCATTTGCCACAATGCTTCCGGGTAGCCGTTACGGTGAGAACAGTGGGACATCACCCACCCGTTCTCCAGTTGCTTATCTGCTGTCATCTGTAAAAATATATTTGAGAAATGTCAAATATTTATTTAAACAATAAACCTCTGAGTTATAACATAAAACATGTCATTGAACCCATAAAACTTGGAAACATGGTTCAAATTTTACACAAATTTGACTGCTGATCTGCTGTTCCCATGACAGCCCTGACCAGTTTCCATTTCAACCTGATTTAGGCCATGTTAAAAGCAAAACTAATTCTGGAGCTCAACATCAAAGTTAAAGCTAACTTCAATAGCTTTCCAGCCAGTATTTGCTTGGCCTAAGATCTGTCCTGTTTCAAAAGTTATGAGATGTCAAAGTTAACAGAATTTCTGGAAACAATTGGACAGCAC
Source organism: Neostapfia colusana (assembly GCA_030760725.1). NCBI lineage: Eukaryota > Viridiplantae > Streptophyta > Magnoliopsida > Poales > Poaceae > Neostapfia > Neostapfia colusana. The sequence continues at coordinate 29,939,867 of JASWHV010000009.1, read as the reverse complement.
CTCCCTGCCTTAGGTACTGATTTGATCCAAGAATCTGTCACACCCGGTTTTCCCGAAGAAACAACCAAGTGAATATCACATGTATGCCAGGATCATTTTCTCATACATGTGATGACAAATAGTGAAGCATCATTTATTACAAGCCAGGTGTCGAGTATAAATAAGTCTTACATTCGCAAATGTCTCAATGGACAATAATAAGTTCATCACAAGTAAATAAACTAGCAGCGGAATAATTATTCTCGTAGGCTCCATCACAGGCGTTGCCCGGGGGTCTCCATGAACCTAGAAACCTTCTTCGGGTCCAAAGTCTTGGTCATTATACACCACCTCATTATCTTGACCTGAGCAGCAATATAAACCAACAAATATGCAAGGTTGAGTACCAATGGTACTCAGCAAGTGTGGGAAAATTATATCATGCATGGCTAGAACAAGGAGAGGTTGAACTCATGGTTAAAGCACTACGCAATTAATACCTATCACCTTAGCTTATTAAGCACCTACATTACTACACAAGTGAAATGGTCCAAATCTCCCATCCCATCATCATATCCAAATAACCATAACATCATTTCCAATGTTAAGCTCCCCGCTTAACATCCACAACTTCTAAAATCATCATCATCTAATCATGAATAAGTCCAAGCCGCTCTTGACCGTGAGCACGGCTGTCATGACAGTTTTGACTCTGCAGAGTGTGTACCACTGTACCCACATGTAGTGATTTCATCCCCCGTTGCCGGGTGGACTAAAAGAACCTCCATTATGCCAGTGGCCACAACCACATTCACACTTCCCAGGTGTGTAGCCAGGAGATCACTACGAAGCCTTTACAAATGGATTCCCGACGAGCATGGGCCCACTGAGGTTTCACCCCTAACAGCATACAAGAGGCTCCAACCCCGCTGCAGTGGCCCCCTCTTGAGCCTTGTGGTTCATATGGTAGTCCAGCTGACACCTATTCCCCGCACCATCCAACATACCCATACTCCACCGGGGATACACCTAATTAACTGGCCAAGCTGCCCCATCTCAGCATGTGGTTGGCACGGTAAAGCCAGGTTACATGCTCCATGAACCGGTCCTTAGGATCCAGGCAAGTACTAATCACAAACCCGAGTCTCGTGCACCCAGCACACAACCAAAACATCCAACTTGCCTTGATCCCTACCTCTACATAACTCATAATATCTTATTCAAGAGTATGGTAAAATAAACTGATGATCTCATATCCCAAATATCCCATTCTAAGCATGGCTAAGCATATGCATAATAATAAATGACATGATAAAATAAATCCCAACCCAAGCTACAAGGAAACAAGTTAATGCCATTCTAGGGAAACTTCCTAACATGGTGACACGACCCCATTGGTCCTGTCGAGCCAGGATCACGCTGAGGGGTGCTGCGTTGCACAGCACCGTATAACACACGTCAAAGGTACAAAGCGGAAGCGGAAATTTTATTACATAAACAAGTTTATGAACATGTTTACATCAAAATAAGTTTAGTCCACACTCGCGGGCGTAGACTAAGCATCAAGTGCACGTTCAGCCCTTGAACATGTCCTTGCTAGCACACACGCACACTAACTCTGCGGCGTGCACGACTCCCACTCGACGGGGTTCCCCTCCTGGGGTTCCGTCTCCTCTTCCGGAGTCCCTTCCTCATAGAACCCTGCAAAAGCTTCAAACACAAGCAGTGAGCACGAAGGCTCAGCAAGTCTGACCCGTCTCACCTAAACATGGAACTTCTACATGAGGTAGTGGGTTGTATGAGGTAAAAATCATTTGCAAGGACTCGCCTAATTAGTAGAACCTTACTTTCAAGTTTTAGCAGCAGGTTGTGGAGAACCTTACGCTAAGGCACATGAGAGAGCCGCAATCAAACAAGAAACGCATTTCTCTCATGTACTTTGCCCAAAGTTGAAAAGAACTTTAATTAGCTCTAAGCTACAGCATACCATTAACAATCAATGTCCAGCTTTCAATCAGCAACATTTTAACATGTAACTAGCCTGTTCTTTCTACGTCACGGTACAGTGAACAAGTGGTACTCACTGACCGCGAGGGACGGCGATTATAATCGATTTACACCTGCAGGGTTACCCGAACAACCCGTCACGTACGCCCGTACTCTATGTCGCCTACAACAACCATCACGGACGCCGTACGCAACTACCTTTCACCCGTTAGCCATATATTGAACTGGTCCCATCGTCCCGAGCAAGAGGTCTCTGCACGCGCATCTCCGTGCCGCCAGCCGATTTACACCTTGAGCTCTCAACCTACCCTCTGAACGACGGGCAATGCCTCAATACCCAGCTACCCGAGTTACATCAGTTTCCCGGTTCCCATATAGCCGGTAGGTCTTCGGTACTGTTCTAGCTTGTTCAACAGGCCCGCACACGGCTCGGTCCTCAATCGACACAAGCGGAGCTACAGCACACAGGCCCCAAAGTCCTGCTGCCCTTACTCTCCGCTCGGTCTCATTTTCTTGCCATGTGTGTCATGTGCTATCTCTACCCGAGCAATGTGCCTCTAGCCTATTCTCGCGAGTAGTTCCAACTACTCGACTTGTACCGAATCCTACTCTATTCTAGCAATGCAGTAGCTAACGGGGTTTGCAATCCTACACCCAACCCATGGTTTTCTTGGCTGTGCAGTTGGGTTTCCAATCAAGACTCTAATGCAAAGAACAATATTCAAAGATGTGCTCAAAACAATAAATATTTGTAAAAAGGTTAATGCAAACCGGGGCTTGCCTTGCTGCTCTTGGTCGTAGGCTAGCTGTTCCTCCGGAGTAACGAAGTCTAGGACTTCGGGTTCCTCCTCGACCTTAGCGACTACATGATAAGAGCAATGTATGTATTAATTTAAATGCATTTGTATTAACTTTGAAGTTGTGAAGTCTACAACCCTTGCTAGACAGACCTAATGACTGTGAAACTTTTACTGTGGCTTGGTTACAACCTAAACAAGGACTTGGTCAAGTTTTAGTTGCAGCAAAGCTCATTTGAGCCCTCCACAAATAATTATGTCCTTGACCTTAATTGGAACTCTTAGGGTGTTCTAGGAATTTTCATGAGACAAACTATGACTTTCTGAAAACTAGATTTTCAGAGGGTTCTAATGGAGTTGGTCTCACTTAATTTGGAAGTCTCTAACTAAAGATATGAGCTAAACAATTTCAGAGAAAATTCTGAAAATGTTTCTGAACATTTTCTATTTTCTCTGGAACAGTTTTGCTAATCACACCATTAGGTGGACTAAATGAGCTCAAATGGATCTGAAATTTTTATGGTAGTCCAAGGATATTTTGGTGAACATCTCAGCAAAATTTCAGGATTTTCCTCCAAAGGATTCTCCAGTTAAAATTCCTAACAGTTTAAACTTTGAGGAATTAATTCTGGAGAACTAAGGAATTTCATGGAGTGAAACTTGATTTTCTGGAAAGTACTCAGAGAGCTGAATCCAGCAAAATTTGGTTCACTCAATTTGGAGCTTTCTAGCCAAAGTTATAAGGATTTGAAGTTTGAGGGAAATCTGAAAATCGGGGAAAAGTTTAAACTCGCGCGTGGGCCCAGGGGACACGCGTCGCACGCCTAGGCGATGGCACACCGCGGCCCACAAGGACTTTGCGCGCCAGCACTCCCGATCCCGGCCGCAGCCGGATCCCGATTCAAAATATCGGCCGCTGACAGCTGGGGTCCACCCCCTTCTTCAACCTCGCGACACCCGCGCTCCGCCGCCGAGGGACCTCGCCGGAGGACTCGCCGCCGGCTGCTGTACAGCTCCAAACTTCTTGATTCTGGCCGCCCCTGCCTACTTTTACTTGGGGAACAGGATCCGCGGGTCAGCTGCTCATGACAATGGCCGGAGCATGGTCGGCGACGAGCCGCCATATCGGAATGACTTCGGCCATGTTGGCTGACTCTCCTAGTACCTCAGCTACTTGGGAAATCGGTCGGGGAGCATCAGTGGACCTCAGAGAAGGTCGACATGAGCTCGAGGCAGCTCGGGGAAGGCCCGAAATAGGTCCTCACCGTGCGCCCGATACCCCCCGTTCGTTCCGCCATTAGTAGACCTTAAATTACGCCGGGCACAGAGGTTCTCCGGCCCAGAGTTGTGAAGGCAACTTGTGCGTTACCGTGTCTAGCTCGTGTGGGAGTGGCCTGAGGCCCTCTAATCCTTTCTAGAGCACGAATTAAACAGAATCGTACCCGAAGGTCGTTCTGCACACTGAAAGGGGAAAAGTGGAAATTCGCCGCCGGTGAGCAACCACTCGAGCTGTGGCTCGGGGATGAGCAGCACCGGTCACCCGCGCGTCCAAGGGTGCCTTGGCTCGGGCGTGACAACGCCCAGGTTGGGCTGTCCACGAGAGCCCGAGGTGCGGCGGTTCCAAGTTCCGAGTTTGATCTTTCGGCACAGCCGATATCAATCGGTTTCAACCGAATTCTAGCAATGGGGAGGATGGAGGAAGGTCTCTAGTACCTTGCTGGGACTCTGGAGTGGAAGGAGGGAGCTGCGATCGGCGTCCTCCGATCAAGTCCGAACTGCGGAAACTTTCGGCCAGTGCTGGGTTCTTGCGGGAAAACACGTCGGTACCTCAGCCGAGGAGGGGGGGCAGGCGCCTTAAGAAGGCTCTGCACCGCCTCGTTCCCGCGCGTGGGCAAGCAGCTGGTGGCTTGGTGGCTGGCCTCGGTGGCGATCACCGCTGCGGCTCGGCGACCCGAGTGAAAAGTCTCAGTCGGTTTGTGTTGAAGTAGAGGCTGACATGTGGGTCCCACCCTTCCTTTTAACCTCTGAAATTTACTTCTAATCACTGTTGTAAACAGTGAACCCCATACTACCCTTGGCAATTCAAATTATTCCCCCATGAGCCATTTGAATTGATCAAAGTTCAAATGAGGTTTGGTTGAATGAATTTCAGCACAAGTTCAGTTTGAAATTCAAATAAAGTTTGAATTTCTCCCCCTTAGCTCATGTCAAGATCAACTCCAAATGGAGTGAAAATTGGTGTGTGAGCTCACAAAAATGTGCTGAGTAAGAATATGCCTTCCACTTTCAAATCCATGGTATAAAAACAGTTTGAATTTGAATATGTTTTCAAACTGCCCCCTTCCTATCTATACCCAAGATGACCTCAAAAAGGTTTTGAATTTGGGTGAAACTTGGCATGGACAACCTTAGCAAAGTGTAGGAGTTTTTCCTATGTCCAGCCCATCTATATCACATGTGGAAAATACCACTTTTACAATGTGTAAGTTTGTTCTCTAATGAGCATGTTGATAATTGTTACTTGCTCTTCATTTGTGTTCATCATTCTTCCTCAAATGAGGTGTGTGGTGTGGTGATGAACACTGCAAATGTGTGTCAAAAACTGAGCCCCTTACATTCCTCCCCCCTTAAAAGAATCTCGTCCCGAGATTATAAGGTAAAAATGAGAGAGAGGACGGTGGAAAATTACCGGATATGCGACATGAAAAAGTCGGGGTAGTTAGTGCGAAGGAATTCTTCGCTCTCCCATGTCGCTTCGTCCATGGAGTGATTACTCCATAGAACCTTGTAGAACCACAACGTATGGTTGCGTGTGGTTCGGGCCTTTTCATCAATAATCTGCACCGGTTCCTCCCGATAAGTGAGATCCGGTTGCAGTTCTTCAATGTCTTCCAGCTGAACGGTAGTTGATAGCTTGAGACATTTCCTCAGCTGGGAAATGTGAAAGACGTCGTGGACACCGGAAAGTGCTTCTGGTAATTTCAGCCGGTATGCTACCGATCCACACCTTTCGGTAATCTGGAATGGACCGATGAATCGGGGTGCCAACTTTCCTCTCACCCCAAATCTGTTTACGCCCTTCGTTGGGGACACCCGTAAATATACGTGATCTCTAACTTCGAATTGTAATGGGCGCCTTCTCCGGTCCGCATACTGTTTCTGACGGGATTGAGCGGCTTTTAGGTTCGCTTGAATTAGTCGAATCTTTTCTTCCGCGTTGTTGACAAGGTCAATCCCGAAGGTAACTCTCTCGCCAGACTCACACCAATTCAATGGTGTGCGGCATTTTCTTCCGTATAGCGCCTCGTAGGGCGCCATCTTGATGCTGGTTTGGTACCCATTGTTGTACGAGAACTCGGCTAATGGCAAGTGATCATCCCAATTCTTGCCGTGGTCGATAGCGCAAGCTCGTAGCATGTCTTCTAGGATTTGATTTACCCGCTCAGTTTGCCCATCTGTCTGCGGGTGGTAGGCTGAACTACGGATCAGCTTCGTCCCCAAGGCAGCGTGTAGCTGCTCCCAGAAACGGGACACAAATAAAGTGCCCCGGTCCGATATGATGGTACGGGGTACGCCGTATAAGCATAGGATCCGTGAGATGTACAGTTCAGCGTACTTCTTGGCGTTGTAGTTGGTGTTGACCGGGATGAAATGGGCAACTTTGGTGAGCCGATCGACGATCACCCACACAGAATCATGTTTCTGTAAGGTGGTGGGTAAACCGACGACGAAATCCATGCTCACGTCCTCCCACTTCCAGGCAGGAATGCCCAGTGGTTGCAGCAGTCCCGGTTTCCGCATATGATCCGCCTTCACCCTTCGACATGTATCACACTCGGACACGTATTTTGCAGTCTCTCGCTTCATCCGTGTCCACCAAAACTTTCTTCTGAGTTCTTGATACATTTTGTTGCTGCCAGGGTGAATAGAAAACTTTGATAAGTGAGCCTCATCAAAGATTTTCTTCCGTAACTCCGGGTTTCGGGGTACGACGATCCGGTCCTTGAACCATAGGACGCCGTCTCCGTCCTTCCGGAAACATTTCAACTCCCCACTGTCTACACGTCTCCGTAAATGTGACATGCCCTTGTCATTCTTCTGGGCTGCCGCTATCTCTTCACGGATGGTGGGGATCAAAGCTAGGTTGTAGAGAGCTCCGTGTGGAATCACATGGAGTGGTGGTTCGCTCTCTTCCAATGGTGTGATGGTCAGATTATTGACGTGTGACTTGCGGCTCAGCGCATCTGCCACAACGTTTGCCTTGCCCGGATGATAATGGATCTCTATCTCGTAATCCTTTATCAGTTCTAACCATCTTCGTTGCCTCATGTTTAGCTCCTTCTGAGTGAATATGTACTTGAGGCTTTTGTGGTCGGTATATAAATGTACGAGGTTACCGAGTAGGTAGTGCCTCCACATCTTCAGTGCAAGTACCACGGCAGCGAGCTCCAAGTCGTGAGTTGGATAATTTTGCTCATGGTTCCTAAGCTGCCGTGATCCATACGCGTCCACTCTTCGGTCTTGCATCAGCACACATCCGAGCCCAATGCCGGATGCATCGCAGTACACATCGAACGGTTTTGTTGTGTCTGGCTGCGCCAAAACCGGTGCTGATGTCAGGTGCTTGACTAAAGCCTTGAATGCTGCTTCACATGCTGGACTCCAAACATATTTGGTAGCCTTCTTCAGCAGCTCTGTCATTGGCTTGGCAATCTTCGAGAAGTTCGGAATGAACCTCCGATAATATCCCGCGAGTCCGAGGAAACTCCGTACCTCGTGAACAGTTCTCGGGGATTTCCAATTCAGCACCTGCGTGATCTTGCTCGGGTCCACAGCGATACCCTCCGCTGAGATGATATGCCCGAGGAAAGGCACTTGCGATATCCAAAACTCGCATTTGCTGAACTTTGCGTATAACTTGTGATCCCACAGCCGTTGCAAGACTATACGCAGATGTTTCTTGTGATCTTCCTCCGACTTGGAATATACCAGGATGTCGTCGATGAAGACCACGACAAACTTGTCCAGCTCCGGCATGAACACCGAGTTCATTAAATACATGAAGTGAGCTGGAGCATTGGTGAGGCCGAAGGACATGACCAGGTACTCATAAAGTCCGTACCTTGTCGAGAAAGCTGTCTTTGGAATGTCCTCCGCCCTTATCTTAATCTGATGGTACCCGGATCTTAAATCCATCTTGGAAAAGATCTTTGCTTCGACCAACTGATCAAACAACATGTCGATCCGTGGCAACGGGTACTTGTTCTTGATGGTTACGGCATTTAATGGACGGTAGTCCACGCAAAGCCGCAACGTGTCATCCTTCTTTTTGACAAATAATGCCGAACAGCCCCATGGCGAGGAGCTCGGCCTAATAAAACCCTTCTCCAGAAGGTCCGTGAGCTGAGTCTTCAGTTCAGCCAACTCCTTGGGCGCCATCTTGTACGGCCTTCGGGATATTGGTTCCTGGTGCGAGTTCAATCTTGAACTCCACCTCTCTATCGGGTGGCATCCCCGGCAAATCGTCCGGGAATACATCCAGGAACTCTCGGACCACTGGAATGTCTTCCAATCTGATAGTTGTGGCTTGATAGACACTTGGAAGTTTTATTTCTGGACTGTCCAGAAATAATGAGTGAGAACCGTGCACTTCTGAGTTTAGGTGCACGACTCGAAGGACGGTGTCTAAAACAGCGCCGTTGCGGTTTAACCACGACATCCCTAGGATGACATCGACCTTCTGTCCCTCTAAGATAATGAGAGACGTGGGGTACACTCTACCCGCTAAGCATAATGGTGCTTTGGAGACCATTACGCTTGCTGAAATCTTCCCACCCGGTGAACAAATTAAATATGGACTAGCGGTGGGTAGTATTGGCAAGCTGTGTTTAGCAATGAAAGCTTGGCTAATAAAATTATGCGTGGCGCCTGAATCAAATAGTACTATAGCGGGATGCTGGTGGAGTTGGAACATACCCGCAAGGATTGGCTAGCCCTCCGGCACGTCCTCAATGGCAAGCTGGTGGACAGTGCCGGGCCTAGGGTTTGCCCGCCGCGCATTAGTAGTGTTCCGGGGTTGATTTCTCCCCGGAAACTGTGGTGCCACTCCGCCGCCTTGCCTCTCCGGGCAACTGCTCGCGAAGTGTCCTGGACGACCACACTTGTAACATGTGGCCGCTGCTGGTGGAGTACTCGGGGGACGAAAACCCGGCATGCGTTGCGGAGGTGCAAACGCACGCGGCATCGCCCGCTGCTGCTGTTGTTGTTGCGGTGGTGCTGGCAGTGCCGACCGGAATGCTGGTGAAGAGTACGGCCGACCGCGGAACGGCATCGACCGCTGTGGTGGTTGCCAGCGTGGGCCTGATGGTGGGCGATTCACCATCTGAAACTTCTGAGAAGGACCGCCTCCTTCTCCGCTGCTCTGCGGCGCGCTTCGCTTTCGCTCTGCCGCCGCCAACTCCTTGCCGGAGTCCTCCTGAACAATCGCAGCATCAATTATGTCGTTGAGACTGCCGCGATTGAACATCGCCAGCTTATCCTTCAGGAGCGGGTTAAGCCCCTGGTAAAAATGGTCCCGCCGCTTCTCGTCCGTATCTGCGTGATACGACGCGTAGAGCGCGAGATCGTTGAACGCCCTGGAATATTCCAGCGCGTTTCGGCTCCCTTGTTGCAGGTGTAGGAACTCCTGCGTCTTCCTCTTCATCAAACCGGGCGGTATATGATAGGCCCTGAAGGCCGTCCGGAACTCCGCCCAGGTCATCGCTCGGTTGGTGGGCTGTGAAGCACAGAAGTTGGCCCACCACGCGCTCGCGGATCCTTGGAGCTGCTGGACCGCGAACTGAGTCTTGCGCTGCTCGCTGATTTGGAGCAGCCCGAACTTCATCTCTATGGCGCGGAGCCAGTTGTCCGCGTCAAGTGGTTCATCCGCCCTTGAGAATACAGGGGGATGAGTCGCCAGGAAGTCGGAGTAGGAGCTCTGTTGGCGCTCCTCACGATCTTGACGTCTCTCTGGGCGAGACGTATTCGCAATTAACGTTTGCAGCAGCTCTGTGTGCTGCTGATGTGAACCCGCCATTGCCGCGACAATGTCGGCCAATGCAACCGTTGGCAGTGGCGGTGGCGGTGTTTGCTGTTGCTGTTGCTGCTGCGGTCCCGAGAAGTCCTCGGGAGGCGGTTGGGAGGTCTCTCCCCCTTGGCTAGTACCTCCAACATCAGGGTTGGCACGAGTACGCGTCATTCTGGAATTCAACACAGCAGCAATTAGCACATGTCTTACTCAAAATTCCATAAACAGCAGTAGGTATTGAAGCGACGCACGATTACTTGCACAACATTTACATATATTGATAAAGCATAAACTTTATACAAGATACATTATTCTCGGATCTCCGAGAAGTCGTGCTCATGTCGTCACTACCTATACATAAGCTACTGTCTACACGACATGTCATCGATTACAGAAGTTGGGTTACGCTACCCTAGCTGCCCTACTTGGCAACCGTAACCCCCTACTCGGAGTAGAACTCGACCTCCTGTGGGTCGTCCTCCTCCGGTACCTCTGCTGGTGGTTCGGGGTCTACCACCTCTTCTCCCATTTCGGGCTCTCCCATGGCTGGAAGACCCAAGACTACCGGTACGCCCAATACCGGGGCACGAGGTCCTGCAATGCATGCACCTCGTCCATAGCCTGGTTGTAGTCCTCTTCCCAGCCTTGTCCTTCCTCAATAGCGTCGTCCCGCTCTTGAGCAAGGTCCTCATTCTGCTGGGTTAGGGTCTGCACCAGCTCTTGCAACGCCGCGATGTCAACACGGCCCTTCTTCTTTGCCTTCTTCAGACGACGCAACTGATTGTGTTGTTCATCCAGTCGCTTGATCGTCGGAAGGAGCACATTGCGGAGTGCGCTGTGAGCACTCTCGAAATGATCTCCACGGCTTGTGCTCTCCTTGAGCTTGGTGGCGAGATGCTCCGTATGAACAGCTTGGCTGTCCATCACAGCGTTTCCCGCCCTCATTTGGAGGCTGAGGTTTGCCTCCGCGGGGTTGTACCTTGGGCAACTCGGGTCTGTTGCCTCCAGGTACCTTTCTTCCCACACATGTCGAGCTCGCCCCTCCACCGGAACGAGTGCGTATGGAGTACCCTCCATAGCCTGCACATGTAGCTGGCAGAAACGTGACATAGTGTCACGGGCTGCCACTTGCCACATCCCTTCCGGTTGTCTTCCTCTCACCGTGACGGTGAATGGCACCCAACCGGGTGGCGTAGGTCCTGCAGGAACCTCGACATGGATCATCCACGTCTTGTTCCCCTCTTCGCCTTCTTCCTTGGCGAAGTATTGCGGCCTCTGGTTGTACCCGAAATATTGGAGCATTTGCCACAATGCTTCCGGGTAGCCGCTACGGTCAGAGCAGTGGGAAACTACCCACCCGTTCTCCAACCGTTTATCTGCTGCCATCTGTAAAAATATATTTGAGAAATGTCAAATATTTATTTAAACAGTAAACCATTGAGTTATAACATAAGATATGTCATTGAACCCATAACACTTGGAAACATAGTTCAAATTTTTTTTAAACAAATTTGACTGCTGATCTGCTGTTACCATGACAGCCCTGACCAGTTTCCATATCAATCTGATTTAGGCCAGGTTAAAAGCAAAACAAGTCCTGGAGCTCAACATCAAAGTTAAAGCTAACTTTAATAGCTTTCCAGAAAGTATTTGGTTGGCCTAAGATCTGTCCTGGTTCAAAAATTATGAGATGTCAAAGTTATCAGAATTTCTGGGAACAATTGGACAGCACCTCCCTGCCTTAGGTACTGATTTGATCCAAGAATCCCAGTTAATTCTGTTCCTAATCTGACAAAACTTTCTGTTACAAAGTTGTAACCCATCTCATAAGCTTTCCAGAACTACCTCATTTCCTATTTTTGGATTTTTAAGCAGGAAGTTATGCTTAATTTACAGAGAGTTTACAGAGAGTCTTTGCTCTGTCCTGTTTTCTGGACAGTTTCAACTCTACTGCATTTTTCGAGTGGTTAAGGGATGAAACACCTCTGGAACTCAACAGAAAAGTTGTAAAGCTCTTCCAACGCTTTCCATAAATGTATCATACGACCCCAACCTCGAAAGAACTCAACCTCTAACCTCTTATTAACTTCAGCCTTGATTCAGCTGAAAACAGAGTGCTCTGTCCCTAACATCCTATAAGTTGAAAGCTTGTTAACTTTGAATATCCTGTTCAAGGAAAGGAGTTACACCAAGTTTTACTACTTTGGATCAAAACCTTCAAGTTTTTAAATGAAGTTGTTCATTTAGTTGGGTGTGACGTCGATGCGTCACCAGATTATGTCGGTACTACGTCCTCAAAAAGGAAAAACCTATACCGGACTTAGCCGGCTTCGTTATTTCAGTGGCACTACTCGTCACTCGCACACGGATGCTACACGTCTACCGTTTCGTGGTCAGGCTACCTGCAGAAACTCAATCAATCGTCAGACTCGGCTGCACACCGAGCCCGGAATCCATACAGTTCGTACACCCGGCCGTCATCACTCGCCCGGATGTTCTCAAGCCAAACACGCCTTGAGTTACGTGTTCACGTCTCAGACCACGTGACGGGGTCTCCCATGTTGCACCATGCACGCCAGGGACAGACGTTGCTCGAATACCCCAAACGACATGAAGAGTCGTAGAGGATACTAAAGCGGGTCGGGTTACCTGCCACCCGTGGGGCTCCACCCTTCAGCTTGTGCGCACTAGTGGACAGCGCTTACGTGCACCCCCCAAGACATGAACGTCCCGAGATGCACGATTTTCCGACATAACAAATAGGTTAATATGCCACTTTCTATATGCTAATAACATCCTTATACGGGCTACTAACTCGTTCCTCACTGGATTTTTGAAAAAGAAGACCTTTGTACTGTGTTAAACCTCAAGCGAGCTCTGATACCACGCTGACACGAACCCATTGGTCCTGTCGAGCCAGGATCACGCTGAGGGGTGCTGCGTTGCACAGCACCGTCACGTCAAAGGTACAAAGCGGAAGCGGAAATTTTATTACATAAACAAGTTTATGAACATGTTTACATCAAAATAAGTTTAGTCCACACTCGCGGGCGTAGACTAAGCATCAAGTGCACGTTCAGCCCTTGAACGTGTCCTTGCTAGCACACACGCACACTAACTCTGCGGTGTGCACGACTCCCACTCGACGGGGTTCCCCTCCTGGGGTTCCGTCTCCTCTTCGGGAGTCCCTTCCTCATAGAACCCTGCAAAAGCTTCAAACACAAGCAGTGAGCACGAAGGCTCAGCAAGTCTGACCCGTCTCACCTAAACATGGAACTTCTACATGAGGTAGTGGGTTGTATGAGGTAAAAATCATTTGCAAGGACTCGCCTAATTAGTAGAACCTTACTTTCAAGTTTTAGCAGCAGGTTGTGGAGAACCTTACGCTAAGGCACATGAGAGAGCCGCAATCAAACAAGAAACGCATTTCTCTCATGTACTTTGCCCAAAGTTGAAAAGAACTTTAATTAGCTCTAAGCTACAGCATACCATTAACAATCAATGTCCAGCTTTCAATCAGCAACATTTTAACATGTAACTAGCCTGTTCTTTCTACGTCACGGTACAGTGAACAAGTGGTACTCACTGACCGCGAGGGACGGCGATTATAATCGATTTACACCTGCAGGGTTACCCGAACAACCCGTCACGTACGCCCGTACTCGATGTCGCCTACAACAACCATCACGGACGCCGTACGCAACTACCTTTCACCCGTTAGCCATATATTGAACCGGTCCCATCGTGCCGAGCAAGAGGTCTCTGCACGCGCATCTCCATGCCGCCAGCCGATTTACACCTCGAGCTCTCAACCTACCCTCTGAACGACGGGCAATGCCTCAATACCCAGCTACCCGAGTTACATCAGTTTCCCGGTTCCCATATAGCCGGTAGGTCTTCGGTACTGTTCTAGCTTGTTCAACAGGCCCGCACACGGCTCGGTCCTCAATCGACACAAGCGGAGCTACAGCACACAGGCCCCAAAGTCCTGCTGCCCTTACTCTCCGCTCGGTCTCATTTTCTTGCCATGTGTGTCATGTGCTATCTCTACCCGAGCAATGTGCCTCTAGCCTATTCTCGCGAGTAGTTCCAACTACTCGACTTGTACCGAATCCTACTCTATTCTAGCAATGCAGTAGCTAACGGGGTTTGCAATCCTACACCCAACCCATGGTTTTCTTGGCTGTGCAGTTGGGTTTCCAATCAAGACTCTAATGCAAAGAACAATATTCAAAGATGTGCTCAAAACAATAAATATTTGTAGAAAGGTTAATGCAAACCGGGGCTTGCCTTGCTGCTCTTGGTCGTAGGCTAGCTGTTCCTCCGGAGTAACGAAGTCTAGGACTTCGGGTTCCTCCTCGACCTTAGCGACTACATGATAAGAGCAATGTATGTATTAATTTAAATGCATTTGTATTAACTTTGAAGTTGTGAAGTCTACAACCCTTGCTAGACAGACCTAATGACTGTGAAACTTTTACTGTGGCTTGGTTACAACCTAAACAAGGACTTGGTCAAGTTTTAGTTGCAGCAAAGCTCATTTGAGCCCTCCACAAATAATTATGTCCTTGACCTTAATTGGAACTCTTAGGGTGTTCTAGGAATTTTCATGAGACAAACTATGACTTTCTGAAAACTAGATTTTCAGAGGGTTCTAATGGAGTTGGTCTCACTTAATTTGGAAGTCTCTAACTAAAGATATGAGCTAAACAATTTCAGAGAAAATTCTGAAAATGTTTCTGAACATTTTCTATTTTCTCTGGAACAGTTTTGCTAATCACACCATTAGGTGGACTAAATGAGCTCAAATGGATCTGAAATTTTTATGGTAGTCCAAGGATATTTTGGTGAACATCTCAGCAAAATTTCAGGATTTTCCTCCAAAGGATTCTCCAGTTAAAATTCCTAACAGTTTAAACTTTGAGGAATTAATTCTTGAGAACTAAGGAATTTCATGGAGTGAAACTTGATTTTCTGGAAAGTACTCAGAGAGCTGAATCCAGCAAAATTTGGTTCACTCAATTTGGAGCTTTCTAGCCAAAGTTATAAGGATTTGAAGCTTGAGGGAAATCTGAAAATCGGGGAAAAGTTTAAACTCGCGCGTGGGCCCAGGGGACACGCGTCGCACGCCTAGGCGATGGCACACCACGGCCCACAAGGACTTTGCGCGCCAGCACTCCCGATCCCGGCCGCAGCCGGATCCCGATTCAAAATATCGGCCGCTGACAGCTGGGGTCCACCCCCTTCTTCAACCTCGCGACACCCGCGCTCCGCCGCCGAGGGACCTCGCCGGAGGACTCGCCGCCGGCTGCTGTACAGCTCCAAACTTCTTGATTCTGGCCGCCCCTGCCTACTTTTACTTGGGGAACAGGATCCGCGGGTCAGCTGCTCATGACAATGGCCGGAGCATGGTCGGCGACGAGCCGCCATATCGGAATGACTTCGGCCATGTCGGCTGACTCTCCTAGTACCTCAGCTACTTGGGAAATCGGTCGGGGAGCATCAGTGGACCTCAGAGAAGGTCGACATGAGCTCGAGGCAGCTCGGGGAAGGCCCGAAATAGGTCCTCACCGTGCGCCCGATACCCCCCGTTCGTTCCGCCATTAGTAGACCTTAAATTACGCCGGGCACAGAGGTTCTCCGGCCCAGAGTTGTGAAGGCAACTTGTGCGTTACCGTGTCTAGCTCGTGTGGGAGTGGCCTGAGGCCCTCTAATCCTTTCTAGAGCACGAATTAAACAGAATCGTACCCGAAGGTCGTTCTGCACACTGAAAGGGGAAAAGTGGAAATTCGCCGCCGGTGAGCAACCACTCGAGCTGTGGCTCGGGGATGAGCAGCACCGGTCACCCGCGCGTCCAAGGGTGCCTTGGCTCGGGCGTGACAACGCCCAGGTTGGGCTGTCCACGAGAGCCCGAGGTGCGGCGGTTCCAAGTTCCGAGTTTGATCTTTCGGCACAGCCGATATCAATCGGTTTCAACCGAATTCTAGCAATGGGGAGGATGGAGGAAGGTCTCTAGTACCTTGCTGGGACTCTGGAGTGGAAGGAGGGAGCTGCGATCGGCGTCCTCCGATCAAGTCCGAACTGCGGAAACTTTCGGCCAGTGCTGGGTTCTTGCGGGAAAACACGTCGGTACCTCGGCCGAGGAGGGGGGGCAGGCGCCTTAAGAAGGCTCTGCACCGCCTCGTTCCCGCGCGTGGGCAAGCAGCTGGTGGCGCGGTGGCTGGCCTCGGTGGCGATCACCGCTGCGGCTCGGCGACCCGAGTGAAAAGTCTCAGTCGGTTTGTGTTGAAGTAGAGGCTGACATGTGGGTCCCACCCTTCCTTTTAACCTCTGAAATTTACTTCTAATCACTGTTGTAAACAGTGAACCCCATACTACCCTTGGCAATTCAAATTATTCCCCCATGAGCCATTTGAATTGATCAAAGTTCAAATGAGGTTTGGTTTGAATGAATTTCAGCACAAGTTCAGTTTGAAATTCAAATAAAGTTTGAATTTCTCCCCCTTAGCTCATGTCAAGATCAACTCCAAATGGAGTGAAAATTGGTGTGTGAGCTCACAAAAATGTGCTGAGTAAGAATATGCCTTCCACTTTCAAATCCATGGTATAAAAACAGTTTGAATTTGAATATGTTTTCAAACTGCCCCCTTCCTATCTATACCCAAGATGACCTCAAAAAGGTTTTGAATTTGGGTGAAACTTGGCATGGACAACCTTAGCAAAGTGTAGGAGTTTTTCCTATGTCCAGCCCATCTATATCACATGTGGAAAATACCACTTTTACAATGTGTAAGTTTGTTCTCTAATGAGCATGTTGATAATTGTTACTTGCTCTTCATTTGTGTTCATCATTCTTCCTCAAATGAGGTGTGTGGTGTGGTGATGAACACTGCAAATGTGTGTCAAAAACTGAGGCCCTTACACATGGGTTTCATATTTCATTTGACAATGCAAATAATTCTATCTACACATCTTAGCATAGGATCAAAGTGGTCAAGGACACTTGCCTCTTTCTTGCTGCTCTTGAAATGGGTAGTCCTGATCTTGGAAAGGGATAACTTGCTCTTGAACAGGTTCTACTTCATACCATCACACATAGCAAAAGAAAAACACAATCCATAAGACATAGTTCACACTTCCGCTTCATACAAACCACACATTCATATCTATGAAAGTCATTCACCATTATATGTGTTGTGGTTACTCTATGTGTGTTGATTTGTGGTTTGCATGCACTTTTAATCATGTGTATATGATTCCTACTTTTATGTTCACATTTATACTTACCTACTGTATATGTATGAGTTTCCCATTTAAATAAATTCCTTATATTCAACTACTACACCTTTTCACTACCAAGTATGTTTGAAAAGTATTTTTCTTCTCCATATGTGCCTTTAGAATTTCTACCAACCTTAAACTGAATTCTTTGGATTCTAGAAACTCCATTTATTATTTACTAGTTGCTATATTTTCAGATTTATTTTCCTATACATAAATGTGTTCTTTATTATGAAATTAGTAATACACATCATCTAACAGAATAGGTTCTGGTCCTAAATAATTTAATAACATATTTTGACCTTTGCCTCTGATGTAAACTATTTCACAATTATTTTCTTATTTTCTAAAACTATTCATTGCTTAAAAATGTGTCCCTAAATGTGAATAATAAATTAGACAGATTCAATTCAGCCCAAAATATGTTTTTATCTCACTCCAAAGTTTCCTAAATACTGAGAAAGTCTTTAATTAAATTTTGACAATATGTTTGTCCCACCTTTTAATTTTTAAACACTAGCAACATATTCAATTTCCTAAATTCAATACTAAACAGGGCTAAAAAGGTAAACTCACCCCATTACAGGGTCTATAATATTATTTTCAGAATTTCCAGGGGTCTAGCTACACTTATCAGAGGTGTTTTTCCTAATTTTCATTAAGTCCAGGGGCTAAAACTGATTTTTAAATGAATTTACATGATTTTCTGGAGTTCCAGGGGCTAGATCAGAAGTTTCCGGGGCTAGCTCTTATTTCCTGAGAACCCCAGGGGGTAGCACGTAAGAATTCCAGTCTTTATAACGCGGGGCTGACGTGGACCGTCCGATTTTAAACCGACGGCCGAGATTATAACATCGAACCGGTATGCGGGGATTTAAACCATACCGTGCGATTTAAAATAAACGGCGCACAAGCGGCCACGTCGCTCTTATCGGGCGCGGGCGGCGCTGCCGGCGGCGCACGGCGGCGGGAAGCGGCGATCTCGCTGGAAACTTTCGGATCTTCGGGAAATCTTCCTAGAACTGTGATTTTATGGCATAGATCGGTAGAGGGGAGGTCAGGGATCTCTCCTCGGGGGTTTTCTTGAGCTCGGAGGTCCTGGAAGGTGATCGGCGACGAGGTCCGAGGCAAAACCACGGCGAAGCTCGTCGGCGCTGCGTTTACACCGCAAATCACCGAGTTTTCTGCACCTGCAAGGTTCCCCGGAGGCGGTGGATCAAGACCAGCGAGTTAGATCGGAATTTCCGAGCTTAGATCGGCCAGAATTTGCCGGAGAAGTCTCGGTTCTCACCGGAGTAAAAATCGGCGATCGTGGGGGAAAAACAGAACGAGGCCGGGGTTTTTATAGACGGGGGAGGGCGGCGGGGTAGTTTCGATCAAGTCCGCGTCGCCTACGAACAGAATTCAGCGGGGATACGCCGAAATCCCGATCGGTTTTGATTTGGGTGCGAGGGAGTCCGGCGCTGTCGCGAGGTAGACGAAGATCGGGTGGGTCCCGCCTGTCAGCGTGAGGAAGCAGCGCGCTCGGCTTCGGGCTGGCGCGGGCGCTGGCTGGGCCGGCTGGTGGGTTTCGGCCCACTGGCCAGTTTTTTTCTGTTTTCTCTTTTTCTTTTTCTATTTCTTTTCTGATTTGGGTTAAATTTGAACTCCAGTTTGAATTTGAATTTTTGCAAAACATGCAACACATCCAAAAATTTTTAAATTCCCCTCTTAACATGATTTAGGGTTTTGAATCAAAATTTTGGGGTGTTACAGAATCCCAGTTACTTCTGTTCCTAATCTGACAAAACTTTCTGTTACAAAGTTGTAATCCATCTCATAAGCTTTCCAGAACTACCTCATTTTCTATTTTTGGATTTTTATGCAGGAAGTTATGCTTAATTTACAGAGAGTCTACAAAGAGTCTTTACTCTGTCCTGTTTTCTGGACAGTTTCAACTCTACTGCATTTTTCGAGTGGTTAAGGGATGAAACACCTCTGGACCTCAACAGAAAAGTTGTAAAGCTCTTCCAAAGATTTCCAGAAATGTATCATACGACCCCAACCTCGAAAGAACTCAACCTCTAACCTCTGATTAGCTTCAGCCTTGATTCAGCTAAAAACAGAGTGCTCTGTCCTTAACAACCTATAAGTTGAAAACTTGTTAACTTCGAATATGTTGTTCAAGGGGAGGAGTTACATCAAGTTTTACTACTATGGATCAAAACCTTTAAGTTTTTAAATGAATTTGTTCATTTAGTTGGGTGTGACGTCGATGCGTCACCAGATTATGTCGGTACTACGTCCTCACAAAGAAAAACCTATACCGGACTTAGCCGGCTTCGTTAGTTCAGTGGCACTACTCGTCACTCGCACACGGATGCTACACGTCTACCGTTTCGTGGTCAGGCTACCTGCAGAAACTCAAACAATCATCAGACTCGGCTGCACACCGAGCCCGGAATCCATACAGTTAGTACACCCGGCCGTCATCACTCGCCAGGATGTTCTCAAGCCAACCACGCCTTGAGTTACGTGTTCACGTTTTAGACCACATGATGGGGTCTCCCATGTTGCACCACGCACGCCAGGGACAGACGTTGCTCGAATACCCCAAACGACATGAAGAGTCGTAGAGGATATCAAAGCGGGTCGGGTTACCTGCCACCCGTGGGGCTCCACCCTTCAGCTTGTGCGCACTGGTGGACAGCGCTTACGTGCACCCCCCAAGACATGAACGTCCCGAGATGCACGATTTTCCGACATAACAAATAGGTTAATATGCCACTTTCTATATGCTAATAACATCCTTATACGGGCTACTAACTCGTTCCTCACTGGATTTTTGAAAAGGAAGACCTTTGTACTGTGTTAAACCTCAAGCGAGCTCTGATACCACGCTGACACGACCCCATTGGTCTTGTCGAGCCAGGATCACGCTGAGGGGTGCTGCGTTGCACAGCACCGTATAACACACATCAAAGGTACAAAGCGGAAGCGCAATTTTATAACATAAACAAGTTATGAACATGTTTACATCAAAATAAGTTAAGTCTACACTCGCGGGCGTAGACTAAGCATCAAGTGCACGTTCAGCCCTTGAACGTGCCCTTGCTAGCACACACACACACTAACTCTGCGGCGTGCACGACTCCCACTCAACGGGGTTCCCCTCCTGGGGTTCCGTCTCCTCTTCGGGAGTCCCTTCCTCATAGAAGCCTGCAAAAGCTTCAAACACAAGCAGTGAGCACGAAGGCTCAGCAAGTCTGACCCGTCTCACCTAAACATGGAACTTCTACATGAGGGTAATGGGTTACATGATGTAAAAATCAGTTGCAAGGACTCGCCTAATTAGTAGAACCTTACTTTCAAGTTTTAGCAGCAGGTTGTGGAGAACCTTACGCTAAGGCACATGAGAGAGCCGCAATCAAACAAGAAACACATTTCTCTCATGTACTTTGCCCAAAGTTGAAAAGAACTTTAGTTAGCTCTAAGCTACAGCATATCATTAACAATCAATGTCCAGCTTTCAATCAGCAACATTTTAACATGTGACTAGCCTGTTCTTTCTACGTCACGGTACAGTGAACAAGTGGTACTCACTGACCATGAGGGACGGTGATTATAATCGATTTACACCTGCAGGGTTACCCGAACAACCCGTCACGTACGCCCGTACTCGATGTTGCCTACAACAACCATCACGGACGTCGTACGCGAATACCTTTCACCCGTTAGCCAAATGTTGAACCGGTCCAATCGTCTCGAGCAAGAGGTCTATGCACGCGCATCTCAGTGCCGCCAGCCGATTTACACCTCGAGCTCTCAACCTACCCTCTGAACGACCAGCTATGCCTCAACACCCAGCTACCCGAGTTACATCAGTTTCCCGGTTCCCATATAGCCGGTAGGTCTTCGGTACTGTTCAAGCTTGTTCAACAGGCCCGCACACGGCTCGGTCCTCAATCAACACAAGCGGAGCTACAGCACACAGGCCCCAAAGTCTTGCTGCCCTTAACCTCCGCTTGGTCTCATTTTCTTGCCATGTGTTTCATGTGCTATTACTACCCGAGTCGAGTGCCTCTAGGCTATGCTCGCGAGTAGTTCCAACTACTCGACTTGTACCGAATCCTACTCTATCTTAGCAATACAGTGGCTAACGAGGTTTTCAATCCTAACTCCAACCCATGGTTTTCTTGGATATGCAGTTGGGTTTCCAATCAAGACTCTAATGCAAAGAATCACAACAATATTCAAAGATGTGCTCAAAACAATAAATATTTGTAAAAAGGTTAATGCAAACCGGAGCTTGCCTTGCTGCTCTTGGTCATAGGCTAGCTGTTCCTCCAGAGTAACGAAGTCTAGGACTTCGGGTTCCTCCTCGACCTTAGCAACTACATGATAAGAGCAATATATGTATCAATTTAAATGCATTTGTATTAACTTTGACGTTGTGAAGTCTATAACCCTTGCTAGACAGACCTAATGACTGTGAAACTTTTACTGTGGCTTGGTTACAACCTAAACATAGACTTGGCCAAGTTTTAGTTGCAGCAAAGCTCATTTGAGCCCTCCACAATTAATTATGTCCTTGACTTTAATTGGAACTCTTAGGGTGTTCTAGGAATTTTCATGAAACAAACTATGAGTTTCTGGAAACTAGATTTTCAGAGGGTTCTAATGGAGTTGGTCTCACTTAATTTGGAAGTTCCTAACTAAAGATATGAGCTAAACAATTTCAGAGAAAATTCTGAAAATGTTTCTGAACATTTTCTATTTTCTATGGAACAGTTTCACTAATCACACCATTAGGTGGATCAAATGAGCTCAAATGAATCTGAAATTTTTATGGTAGTTCAGGGATATTTTGGTGAACATCCCAGCAAAATTTCAGGATTTTCCTCCAAAGGGTTCTCCAGTTAAAATTCCTAACAGTTTAAAGTTTAAGGGATTAATTCTGGAGAATTAAGGGTTTTCATAAAGTGAAACTTGATTTGCTGGAAAGTGCTCAGAGAGCTGAATCCAACAAAATTTGGTTCACTCGATTTGGAGCTTTCTAGCCAAAGTTATAAGGTTTTGATGTTTGAACTGAAACTGAAATTCGGGAAAAAGTTTAAACTCTGGCTTGTGGGCCCCGCACACAGTGTGTCGTCTCCCTCCTCGCGCCAACTGCGCGGCGGCGGTGATCTCTGGCGACCTTCACCGGAACTGAGTTCCCGGCCACCCCCCGGCCCGAAACTCGCCGCCTGCCCCTTAACTGATCCCCTGGACTCGATGATGGGGTCGCCGGCCGCCGGCGATGACCGGAAACCCGTGCGCACCGGTGACAGCACCTGCTAGGGTTCCGGTGAGGTCGGTCCCGCTCTCCCGTGCACCAAATCGACCGGGAATCGGTCAGAGAGCATCAGTAGAGCATGGGAAACACGAACCAGGGCTGGGTGGGAGCTAGAAATACCGGCAACTAGGCTCTCGACGGTGAGCCGAGGTGTTCAGCCATGGCGGCGGGGAAAACGGCCATATCATGGCCGATTCTCGACGGTTTCCTCTGATTCCAGTTCGGGCATGGGCGCTATCGTGCGTAGAAGCTACTAGGGAACGATCTTGCCCAACCCTCGTGTATAGAGCACGAATTTCACCCGAAGGTGAGCTCGGTCCTTATGAACTGATCACGAGTAAACTTGGAAATTCTCGGCCGAGGTTTGATCAATCGCCAAACGGCTTTCGGCTACTCCATCTACATACAATCACACACCTTTCTTGTGTACAGAAGAGGACGTGACAGCGGCTGGGTTGTGCTGCCCACGAGAGCCCGATCGGCGGCGATGTTCGGCTCGCCGGAGAAACGGCTCGTACAGCTCGAGGACGCTTCCTCACTGGACAACACGGGGTCTAGGAGGTTGCTCACGATCTCTTGGTGCCGTTTTGCTGTGGAGGAGGCTATGCTTGCGAGTGATCGGGCTTGATCAAGCGTGAGCTCGGACGGCGGTGATGGCAGTGGAAGAACAGGTCGCGCACGTCGGCAGCTCGGGAATGGGTGACCGAAGCACGCCGGGGAGAGGATAAGTAGCCCGGCGACTGGTCTCCGGCTTGGGGCGCGCAGCAGGAGCTGGCGCCGGCTGCCCCCCCCCCCCCCCCCGGTGGCGCGCGCACACTGCACCCGGGAACCGATTGAGCTTTGTTTCAGTCGGTTTGTGTTGAAGTAGAGGCTGACATGTGGGTCCCACTCCCCATTTTAACCTCTGAAATTTACTCCTAATCACTGTTGTAAACAGTGAACCCCATACTAGCCTTGGCAATTCAAATCATTCACCCATGAGCCATTTGAATTGATCAAAGTTCAAATGAGGTTTGGTTTGAATGTATTTCAGCACAAGTTCAGTTTGAAATTCAAATAAAGTTTGAATTTCTCCCACTTAGCTCATGTCAAGATCAACTCCAAATGGAGTGAAAATTGGTGTGTGAGCTCACAAAAATGTGCTGAGTAAGAATATGCCTCCCACTTTTAAATTCATGGGATAAAAACAGTTTGAATTTGAATATGGTTTCAAACTGCCCTCTTCCTAACTATACCCAAAATGACCTCAAAAAGGTTTTGAATTTGGGTGAAACTTGGCATGGACATCCTTAGTAAAGTGTAGGAGTTTTTATATGTCCAGCCCATCTATATCACATGTGGGAAATACCACTTTTGCAATGTGTGAGTTTGTTTTCTAATGAGCATGTTGATAATTGTTACTTGCTCTTCATTTGTGTTCATCATCCTTCCTCAAATGAGGTGTGTGGTGTTGTGATGACCACTGCAAATGTGTGTCAAAAGCTGAGGCCCTTACACCCGTTCCATCTCCTTAGCTTCAAGATGAGCTACAGGACGCACAGCTCTAGGGCCCTCTTCACTGCTCATGCATTAATGATGATCAACACCATTTACACCCACTTTCTAAGCTGTCGCCTCGCTTCTGTGCCTCACTGAGCCGCTGTCCATAGAGTCCAATTAATTGAGCCTGTGTTGGAACTCCTCAAGCAGGTTGACCGGAGAACAGTGACGAGCAGACACCCACTGCCCGAGCTGTCACCTTGCAAAGGCTCTAGCACGGAGTCCAATCAACTATTATGTGTTGAGACTCATCAAGCAGCTTGCTCAGAGTAGATGGCCACTGCCTAAGCCGTTGCATCACCTCTGTGCCTCACTCAGCCACTGCCCTCTGCAGTTCCATCACATCACCACTATCATCATCTGCAGTGAGTGTTATCCATCCTTCTCCCCTCCCCCGTTGTCTTTAAAGAGGCGCTCGGTGAACTGTAACACCCCAAAACCTGCTAAAGAGGGGAATTTAAAATTTTTTGGGCGTATTGCATGTGGTGAAGCAATTCAAATTCAAACTGGAATTTAAATTTGAATCAAAACAGAAAAAGAAAAGGAAAAGGAAAAAAGAAAAACGGCCAGTGGGCCGAAACCCATCTCAGCCGGCCCAGAACAGCGTGCGCCAGCCAGACCGAAACCCGCGCCCCCCTCTCCCTCTCTCTGATGTGCGTGGCCCGCATGTCATCTCCTTCCCCGCGCGCCCCCAATCGATCCCGCTACTCCCGCACCCGATCGCACCCGCCGTTCCCGAAACCCGCGTTCGCAACCCCGATCTTCGGTCCCGGGCACTACTACATATATAAACCGACCCTCCGCCGCCTCTCCTCGTGCATTCAACGCAAGGAAACTCGCCGATTTCCCAGTGCCGCTCCATCTTTCTTTCCGGGAGAACCGATCATCCCCCACCAAAAAACCTTCGGATCTCTTCGCTTTTCGCTGGACTAACCAGCTTGCCGTGTTCCACCGCCGCCGGGGAGCCCTGCAGGTGAAGGAAGCGACAAGTTTCGCGCCCTAGCATCGGTTCCGACGAGCACCGAGGAGCAGCTCCAACCATCGTCGTCGCAGAGCCGAATTCCGACCTCCCCAAGCCGAGAAACCCCTAGGTGAGCTTCCCCTACCCCTCCGCAGTCGATCCGTGTGAAAAACTGCAAGTTTTAGCGTGTAGCGGCAAGGAAACGAAGCTGCGCTGGCGAGATCACCGCCCCCGCCGCCGCGCGCGCGGGCTGGCTCCGGTATGCTGTTAGGGGTGAAACCTCAGTGGGCCCACGCTCGTCGGGAATCCCTTTGTAAAGGCCTCGTAGTGATCTCCTGGCTACGCACCTGGGAAGTGTGAATGTGGTTCACGGCCACTGGCATAATGGAGGTTCTTTTAGTCCACCCGGCAACGGGAGATGAAATCACTACATGTGGGTACAGTGGTGCGAACTCTGCAGAGTAAAAAAAAACTGTCATGACAGCCGTGCTCACGGTCAAGAGCGGCTTGGACTTATTCATGATTAGAGGATGATGGATTGGGAAGTTGTGGATGTTAAGCGGGAAGCTTAACATTGGAGATGGGACCATGTTTATTTGATATTGATGATGGGTTGAGGGATCGGGACCATTTCACCTATGTAGTAATGTAGGTGCATAATAAGCTAAGGTGATAGGTATTAATTGCGTAGTGCTGTAACCATGAGTCCAACCTCTCCTTGCTCTAGCCATGCATGACATAACTTTCCCACACTTGCTGAGTACCAACGGTACTCAAGCTTGCTTTTCTGTTGGTTTAAATTGCTGCTCAGGTCAAGGGATGATGTGGTGTTCAATGACCAAGACTTCAGACCCGAAGAAGGATTCTAGGTTCATGGAGTCCCCCGTGCAACGCCTGTGACGGAGCCCACAAGATTTATATTCCGCTGTTGTTTTATTTACATGTTATGAACATATTATTGTCCATCGAGACATTATGCTATGTAAGACTTATTTATATCCGAACACTTGGCTTGTAATAAAATTATGCTTCACTATTTGTCATCACATGTATGAGAGAATGATCCTGGCATACATGTGATATTCACTCGGTTGTTCTTCAGAGAAACCGGGTGTGACATGAACTCACCCCGCTCCGACCAACCGCGCCCTGCCTCCGCGCCGCTCTCCTGCAAATGCCACATTGATCTCCGGCGAGGAGCCTCCACGCTTGAGTTGTGGCCTAGGTGAGCACCCCCCACAGTCTACTCTTCTTCGTCGAACCTGTCCCCGAGCTATCTCCCTCTCTCTTAAGGCCTAGACATGACCACCCCGCACCATGGCCGCCCTCGCATGATGTTGTCCCCCTTCCCCTGTCCTCCACCTAAATCGACAGTTCGATTGAGGGAACCATAGCGTCGGTGTTCGACTCCTTGCTCTCTGGCCATCTTCTCTCTGATACCCTTCCCGATTCTATCTCAAATGCCATCTATGGTGGTCGAAGGGAGAGGAGGTTGAATCGGAGAAGGAGGATTGAAGACTCTTATGCCTCTATTAGGCCAATAGCTAGTCGAACATCAGTTAATTAGGTATTTCGTCCACATATTGGGTGCAAACCCAGGGACTCACTTGATCAGCCTCAGACCATACTCATCCATACATACACCACTCGATCCAGTTCTCTTCTAAAAAAGCATCCAACATGACAATGTATTTAATTTATGCAAGCAAGTTTGAATATTGTATTAATATGTGTTGCTTTGCGTGTATGTTTGCTTGCGCTCGCGGTGTTTCTGTATATAGAACTGGTGCCGGAGGAGAACCTAGAGGAGCCGGGAGACCAGGAGCATGACACTGCAGACGGTAGAAAAGGCAAGTTCCATTGATCCCTTTTTGATCATATTGGGCCTATGTGAGGTTCATTCATTGTGACTAGTAGATTAGGTGTTTGCATTGTTGAGCATGATATACCCGAGGAATAGAGTGTGACCATACTAGTTTCCCTTTCGCAGCATGTTGATAAGATAAGATTATGCATAATGATGTGGCCTTGTGTATGTTGCATGGTTGGTGAGGGTATGAGTTGAGACCGAGGCAGAAGGGTTAGTGTTGGTCTAAGCACTACCGTGGTGGTAGACTTACGGTGAGTACTATCAGGAGGACAGGCTCGTGGTTCGCGTATGGAGGCTGCCCTGGTGATCCCTAAGGACCGAGTTGTTTTGAAATCTCACTTAACTTCTTTCAGTATGACCACATGACCCTATATGGGCAGGGCTTAGCCTAACTCCAGTGGCGAGCCCGACAGTCGTCCTCGATGGAGAAAAAGATATGTATAACTAAAAACTGAGATGATATTGAGATAAGTCATGACACTGAGTTGGGGACGACTGGTCTGGGTGATGTTTCAACCGGATGTCGGTTATGATGGGCTGTTTTGATGGACCGTGTGTGTGAGTACATTGTACAACCTCTGCAGAGTGTAGAACCCATTCAGACGGCCGTGTCCTCGGTATGAACAGGTTATGGTGTGGTCTTAACAATTAGAAAGTCTAGTGTTGATGGATTGAGATCAGGGATGCCTATGGGTGAGGTGTTGGGTTGCATGAGAATGCATTAGGTCGAACCACTCTTTACTTTGCGCATTGCATCTATATCTGTTCCATTCCCCTCCCGAAGGACGAGGTGGAGCTTGCTGAGTACCTTCATACTCAGATGTTGTTGATATGTTTTTCAGAGGATCCTGACCACGTGTCGAAGGACTTTAAGTAGGGTCGCGTCTAGACCCAAGTTTTGTAGTGGGACCATGGGTGACGAGGAGCTACTAGTCTCTGTGTTGTTGACCATTATATCTTTCTTGTTAGTAATTTTAGTTTTTATCCACAAGACTATGTTGTTGTAATAAAGCTATGTATGGTTGTGGTTCCAATTGTATTGTAATATTATATACCGAACTCTGCTTCTGTTATAATATTATATGTTTAGGTCCGATCTTATTGGTCAGGACGCTTCAGCCGGAAGTGTGGTTCGTGGCGATGTCGAGGAGGTCCCTCGTGCTTCTTGGCTCACGTAGCCAATCTTGTGTACGAGGGACTCACAAGTCGTCCCTGATAGGAAGGCCGCCACGACGTCGGTGTCGACGACGTCGGGGAGCTATTTGCACTTCTTTGAGAAGCACCGCATGTATTGCCACAGGGTTTCGTCTAGCCTCTGCTGACAACCCTTGAGGTCCCAGGAGTTGTCGGGACGTGCGTAGGTTTCCTGGAAGATGCCGACGAACGTTTCCCTGAGCTCGACCCAGTTTTGGATGCTGTTGGGTGGAAGGTATTCGAGCCACGTATGTGCTGGCTCGGCTAGGTAGATGGGGAAGTATTGGATGATGAAGTCTTCATTCTCCACTCCGCCAGCCAGGTAGGTGAGGCGGTAGTCCTCCAACCACACGTCGGGGTTGGTCTCCCTGCCGTACTTTATGATATTGGTTGGGGCCCGGAACCTTTATGGGAAGGGGGCGTTGCGTATCCTCTTTCCAAAGGCTTTGAGGCCCAGGGGGCCAGAACTCGGGCTTGGTCCTCTTACGTGGCCATGGTAGCTAGCCTGGCGAGGCCGTCGGGGCCTAGGGATGGAAGGTGAGTCTGTAGGGCTTTCCTGGGTTCGTTTCCTGGCTTCAAGAGTCCGGTGGAGGTCGCACGCCCCCACGTGCTTGTGTACCAAGTTGCGCGAGAGGGTTGATGACCCGGCCCTTTCGGGTCAGGTTGCTTCGCTCTTTGTGTGGGTTCTGGTGCGGTTTGTTCCACACCTGCCGAGCCTCCTGCTTTGGATGGGGGCTGTCGAACCTCGGGCTCGGGCAAGGAAGCTTTCGGACTGCTGGCCGACGGCTGAGACAAGAGCGCCTGAATGTTTTGGTGAGCCTTCGGGGCTTCAGGGTCGGTGGGCTCCGGTATGCCGTGCAATATACCGGCAGCGGCCGCCACCTTTTGACTGCCCTTTGGAAGCGTGGGGGGTCGACTGTTGTTGATGATGTTGGCCTGGACTTGTCGGGCATGGAGACACGCCGCAGTTGAGCCTGAGCTAGGGCCGGGCCACGCCTGGTGGGTCCTTGAGGCGGCGCGTCACGCCGTGAGCTGGTCGGCCAGCTTGCAGTGCCGTGCCTTCGACGGCTCGGGGTAGCCTCGTGGACTCGCTCTGGTTGGCGTAGCCAGCTGAGAGGTGTGGGCTGTCTCGGCGACATGGCACTCGCGAGAGGGGTGCTCGCCATCTTACGGTATCGTCGTCGGAGCTGGGGTCGTACTTGAGGATGTGGTGAAGGGATGTCGGGGTGTGTTCAATCACCCCCACGAAGAATGACGTCAGAGCGTCGTATGCGGCACCGGAGGGTGTCAAAGCAACTGGTGAAGAAGTCCAGGCTTCCGAAGCGGAGGGCCAGGTGGGTGAGGGCGAAGTAGGGTCCCTCCTCATCACCTATGGTGGCAGTGAACTCAAAGTTGCTGAAGGACATTGCCGCATCGGGTGCGAGAGTTGATCGTGGAGAAGCCATCGAGGTGGTGGAGAAATGGAACACACGGGAGTCCCCCTATCTGGCACGCCAACTGTTGATGTTCAGATTTCTGACTAGTAATCGGATGTGTCGCGCATTCTACCTTGAGGTGGCCTAGCAAGAACACAGTGGATTTATTCTGGTTCGGGCAAGGTGCCCTACGTCCAGCCGGGGTGTCTCGCTTGTTTTTACTCAAGAATGGGGTGGTTTTTACAAGTGCGAGAGCCTATCCTCCTCACATTGGCAGGCAACTCTTGATACTCTCTCTTTCTATCTCGTCTTCCTCCGTATTACAGAGGAGAAGCAAGACGTAGGCACACGGATGGCTTGTCCTGTCGTACGCCGGACAGGGTACTCAATGGAGCTGCCGTATTTGTAGCCTTCTGCTACGCCTGCTCCTGTCCCGTCGTTGGAGTAGCCCATACTGAGGCACACGCGCTCCCTGCATTCCACTCCTGTTCAGTTCCGTCAGAGGTGACATGCATTCAATGCAGTGGCCAGGGAGGACACTCGAGTGTCCTCCCACTTGGCCAGGGCGACGCCTGCTCCGTATTGAAGGCCACATGCTTCTCTCCTACCTGAGGTCGGGCTCGGGCCTTCCTTTCGAGGTATTTCCTTCATCCGCATCCTAGGACAAGTCTCACAGCCCGCCCATGGGTCGGTCCCGAGCTCCCTATCCTATTCCCTCCACCTTCTCTCGAGCTCGGGCTTGGGCCTGCTCCTTCGTCATCCTTCGTGGGATGTCTTCCCGCTTCTCCCTAGTTTGTCGGAGTCAAGAACCCCGTCAAAAGGAGAGGTGATGAGTCGAGGACATAGAAGAGCACCAAATACAACGAAGATACACATCCAAATACACCACATACTCAAGCATGTCATCGAGTTGACGATAGACAATCCCATACATCATTGCAATCTCTATATCAAGAGGACCCAAACCTAGGTATCTCGTGTCCTCTATTACTGTTGTTATCATATACGTACAGGTACTCTTAGCACTCTCCTTGGTCCTACCGATAAATTTCATTGCCATGAAAACCCCATGACAATTGGCACAACAGATAGGGGCTCACGCGTTATAATGGTTTCAACAGATATGATGTCGGTGAATTTTGATTTGCTGACAGACGGTTTGGTCATCCATTTTGGTTCATTGACTATTATCCATCGGCTGACCCCATGCTCGACACTTGCCCCCCTTAAAAGCATTAGATTTAGAATTGGAGAAACTAATCTCTACACAAATTCGACCGGCATACCCTCTACGATAAGGACGATTCCTAGCACTAGAGAGTCGACATCCCTATGCCTAGTTGAAGTTTCCCACTCTACCGGAGACGTTCCAAATCAGGGTAAAAATGCCAATTCAACCCTGGATCATCTGGATATGCGGACCCCATCCAGGAAACCTCAAAAACCATGGTAAGATCTAAAAATTGTTCCTCAAGTAGAAGTCAAAAGTCATGTCTTAGGTATGTAAACCTAGCGAATCATCCCACCCTTCAATGAATTAGATGGTCAAAGGTTGATATACCTTGGACTCGGGACAACCATATATCGCACATTCCTTAACGGGGTCACTACGCTTTAGTGGTCAGTGGTAGTTGTCATGGATCTGCACCGGCTCGTGAGTAACAGGGTCCGGTTGCACTCCCCTATCAACTCGGTCAAACTCCACTCAGCAAAATAGACCCGGGCAAGGACAAGAGCTTCTTGTGAACCAACAACCAACTGGCTGTGTGACCAGTTACCTACTTAGTCACTCTCCTGCTGAAAGTAATCGAGCAAACCAAATATGTTACCTGGAGAATCTTTCAGAAGGTTCAAGACGCCATAAATGGAGGAGAAAGCCAATCTATATCTCTCCACCAGGCCCGTCAGCTGCAATAACCAATCCTACATCATTCCAAGGGCAAGGGCTTTGTCGTGGTTACTCCAGAAATGTTTTGACGCCGAGTCATCGGACTTGCGAGCAGCATCAACCAGTTCATAATTATCTTAGACTCTTCCTCTTGGTCACGGAAGAAAACTGAAAAGAGAAATATTATCAAATAAATAAACACAAGATAAAGGGACAAATAAAGATATGTGTTGACTTATCATGGTCAGAAAATCTTGTTAATGAGAAAGTCTTCATTAACCTCTAAAAAATCTTGGTCAGAGATATTCGCCAATAAATTTTTTACCCTCTGGTCTAGCTCATCATGCTCTTGAGTGAGACGTACAATCTCGCTGGCCTGAGATGAAGATTCTCAGCTACATATGAGGACAAGTTAGAAAATATACAGAATAGAAGAAATAAAGGCAGCAGAAATAACCTTTCAAGTTATCATATTCATTTTTAAGATCCATCTTCAAACGATCAAGTTGTATATCGTTTCAAAGTTTAAAGTCTTTAGGCTCCAAAGACTGAATTCAACTGCTCAAGTCAAATCCCATTGCAAAACACAATGAGAATCAGCATTACCCGACTCTATGAGTTATCTGCAGACTCAAGGGCTACCGACTCCTAAAGTTTTTCTGTGACTTGAGTCCCCGCCCGAATCTACAATTCTATTGGAGATTTGGGGGTACCGACTCCTGATGGTTTTCTACATCTTGAGTTTCCAGTCAAATCTATGATTCGACTGAAGACTCGAGGGATTCTCACTCCCATAGTTTTTATATGGCTTGAGTGTCCACTAACACT
This sequence comes from Neostapfia colusana, assembly GCA_030760725.1. Lineage (NCBI taxonomy): Eukaryota > Viridiplantae > Streptophyta > Magnoliopsida > Poales > Poaceae > Neostapfia > Neostapfia colusana. The sequence goes on along the minus strand of JASWHV010000009.1, from coordinate 29,907,728 downwards.
ACCATTCGACTGAAGACTCATGGGCTACCAGGTACGATATAATCAAAAAAATGAACATGAACACTATTACCTGGCAAAAATTTCTGCTTTAACCGTGATCGATTCGGCCTCCGACAAAGATAATTCCAGCTCAAAAGATGACCTTGGCAATATTGCTTGCAGTCGGAACTTGCGAAGCAGAAGCTGGAAGGGATGGAGAAGACCTTGTCGGCTCGGTATCAGCTAACCCAATATGTACGATGGAACGACCAGAGGTGGAGTACACTCTTGAACAACTGGAGTAACATCCAAAACACCCAGAGATGAATCCAATAGCAGCTCGGTGGGGACACCACTCCAATACCTATTCCCCCTTTTTGAATTTCCCTGGATGGAGGTCTTGGAGACATCACAACCGAAGGGATGATCAACTATGGAACACTATAGAACAAGATATACAAGATGAAAATTAAAACTCAGACAAAAAGGCAGCACTCACTAGTCGGTAGCAATGGAGAAAGCCCTAACAAATGCCTCAAGGAAGTTGATGGATTCACCTGAAGAAGAAGTCTTAGTATCCAATAAATAATTTGATAGAGACAACCTCCATCCAACAATGCTTAGTTGGAGAAACCTTTCTGGGAGAATACCAACTCTCTAAGGGAAATGCTTAGTTGAACAGGCACCAGGTGCCATGTTCAGCACCTGCCGCCCATTCAGCGGGCAATAGGAGCCACATCAGTGACATGTAGACCAGTCACCCATGGAATGAGCGACAGGGTGGTCATTTTTGAAAATTTTCAAATGCCCGGTTATTCATATTAAATGTAAAAAAATCATATATTAATAAGAAAATTCGACAGGATAAGCACCGTGGGTTTGGTTGTGGGCTGCAGTCTGGTGGAGGGGGTGGCGGGAGAATGGGCCTAATCGACTGGAAGTAAAGGTTTCTTAAGTTCAAACGGTTTTCTAGCACATTTAAAATTTATATGTTTACAATCTGATATTGTTATCCCATATGATTTATATGATTTTTCTCAGATAATGCATATTATTTCATTTATTCTATTATATTTATTATTTATTTATTATTGTTATCATTGTAGGACTGATGTGGCACTATGTCCATACCAGGGGAAAGGTTGAGACAAGGAGTAGAGGAGGACGCATCGGCTACCAATTGAAGTATAAAATTAGAGAGATGTTAGTGGCCTCCAAAAAATGCTGTAGAGGAACCTTTGCACGAGAACTTAGGATTAGACTCATGATGGGCCCGGGCCTTTTTTGTAGAGGAAAAGAAGATGGTGTCAAATGCCCGGCCCGGGAATCGCAGTGGGTGGTGCCGTGCGATGCGCCATCCAACAGCATGCACGAAAAGACGATAAGAACATAACGGAACCATTTTGTTACTCAACATAAGTACACACGCAGCGGAATGTAAAACTAGCTGGAAACTACTCACTCTCGACCCTAACTACACCGAAGAGAAGTCATTCAGCCCGTGAACGCTTCCTACTAGCTTCACCAAAGAAAGGCAGCGACTAGGTTTCCGATGAGTTGAACAAACCGTGAGTTCGTCGTCTCACCGAACAACCCTCTTCATAGCAGGTATCCTGCTACCTGCAAAAACAACTCAGAAGCAACCGTGAGCACTAAGGCTCAACAAGACTTACCCGTCACTCTTAAACATGCAACTCTACATGCAGAGGTAGTAAGAAAGTAGGCATAAGAATTTGCAAAATGCATCTTGACTAAACGTGATCCTTATATTCAGATTCTTATAGCCTTCATTTTAGTGATCCTCACGCCTCACAACATCGGAAGTCCACAATCAAATAAGAAACGCTTATCCCAATGTTGCTAGCCTAAGGTGGAAATGAAATTTAGTTGGCTCTATATCTACTTCAATCAAGGTTCCAATCCAGTGATTAATCCACAAACAGCAAGTTAAGAGACTTAGTTCCTCTTCTTACTAAGTCACGGCGCAGTGGGCAAGTATGCTCAATCCTCTTCCGCGAGCGACGGTGATTCAAATCAATAACAACCCGGAATACATGACACATACACCCGCCTCGAAAGACTCTCTCAAGAGCTCAACGTTGTATGCAGCAACCTTTCACAAACACCCTGACATAGAAAAACGTTTCGCGCCGAGCAGGATGGTCCTCTACGCGGACACGTCGAAGTTGCCCGCTAAAGGATTTACACCTCCCGCCTTCTCAACGCCATTCCCACGCGAAGGATGAGTTTGTATATCACGGTCCATCGAGTTACATCGGTTTCATGGGTCCCATACCCCACTATATATCTGGTACAGCTCAATCTTGTCCAGCAGGGACGCATACATACGGTCCTTGACCGACACGGACGGGGCTACAACCAACCTCCACATTTGCCTTACCATCCCGGTCCAGGCCAAATGTGGTCTCAAGCATTGTCACACCAATCACAGGTCGAGACCAAACTTGAGCGCTCCATCCTACAGGAACATCCCCGTCCCCATCTCATTTTCATGAGGGTGCTCTTATCATCAACCTCTCGCGAATAACTCCATTACTCGAACTTTCTCGCGAGTAGCTTTTTACTACTCGACTTCTACCGAGCTAGCTACAACATTAGCCTAGCATCTACAACGAGGCAAAGCCTACACTAAACCTTCTACTCAGGGATGTAATAGCCATGCAAGTGGGTTTCAATCATCCTAGACATAATGCCCAATATCAAGTCTAATAAACTTGATGTGAAGTAAAGTAAAATTTAAAACGGTAACGATATGCAAACCGGGCCTTGACTTGCTCAACGGTTTTGTTAGAAGCTAGGAGTTAGTCTTCCTCCAGAGAATCCGCCAAACTCGTCACGAGATGGAGATCCTCGCTGTAGAGTCGAGTCCTCGTCGAACGTCGACGTCACGTGCTATTAAGATGATTTATGCACAAGTATTCAAAAGCAATTTAGAAAATGATTCAAAACTGTTGTACCAGTTAACTCACACCTAAAAGGGACAGACAACAGCAGGGTTTCTGTTGTTGGATCTACAACCCTAGAGATGATGAAAGCTAGGGTGAAAAGGAGATACTAGTAATCACCATGTGATTAAGTCCATTATATGAACACTTAAACCTAAAAGATGGTAGCTCAAGTTCCAAAGGTCCAATGAAGCTGAGAATTTAACCACAGCCTCTATGGGTGGTATTTAGGCAGTGTGCAAAAATTGAGCTCCAGAAATAGCTTCATGTGAGCACAACAAATCCTTATGTGGTTTTCACTAACCTGCATTTACCCCCTAGATATTAAGCTTTACTATGCTGAAAAGTAGACTTTTTGTGAAGCACAAAATGTCCTGAGTCCATAGGAATTGGTTTTACCATTTTTGGAGTTTCCTACATGGAGATATGGATTTTACAAAGAATGGGGAAAAGCTGAAATTGTCTCTGTTCATTTTCCCATTTTTCAGAGACATAAGGAATGAACACATCATTTGACCAAGCAAATGGTGTCCAATGCCTCTGAAATTTTTACTGGAGTTCAAGGAATTTTGGAAGAATGTCCTGTTCAAATTTGGGAATTTTCTAATAAACAGAACTCCTGTAAAAATTCATAAAAGATTTTTTAAATGAATTAATGAGCCCAATCCAGGGATTTTAATAAACATTGGGCTGCACCCCTGGATAGTACTCTTTGAGAGGAATCCAACAAAATTTGTTTCACAATTTTTAGACATTCCTACACAAAGTTATGGCTCTCCAAAGTTTGAACTAAAGTGAGAAAATCTGGAAAATGTTTAAGTGCCGACAGTGGGTCCCACCTGTCATCCCTAACCTCCAGACTCGCGCCAAACAGGGCAGTGGCGGCTCCCTCCGGTGAGGTCGCCGGAAAACCAGTTCCCAGCCACCTCCAGACCCCCTGCTGGCCGCCCCCCCATATTTCCCCATGCTGAACACGTTGGTGAGGTCGCCGGCGGCTGAAACTCACTGGAAAACAGGGCGCACCGGCCACAGCAAACCCTAGGGCTCCGGCGAGGTCTTGCACGGTGAATTATCCACCAAATGGTCGGTTCTTGAGCTCTACAGAACCAGGGGGTCATGTAGAAGACCGGCATGAGGTCTAAACAAGCTGGAGAGGGCTCTAAACATATCGGCACCGTGCGCCCGATAGGGTCCAGCGGTATACCCTCTAAAAGAGCTCGGATTGCTCACTCTACACTCAATTTCTTAGTCTAAAATCGATGGAGGAGGTGTGCTAGGCAGTTAACATCCTGTGTTTGAAGTTTGAGACCCAACAAACACGATTTGAGGACGAATTTTACAATTTCTTACCTCAAGGTCCGTTTCTGCCGCCCGGGAGAAAAACTTGAAATTCTCCCTCTGTGATCAATGGCTAGGGCTGAGCTTTGGGGGTGAGCAACTAGGCTTGTAGGTGCACAGATGGGGTGGCTTGCTTGGGCATGATCCCTCCTGGTTTGGGCTGTCCACGGCGTCCAGTTTCGGTTCCTTGAGTTTGAACTCGGGAGCAGCAGCAAACCTCGCTGTTTCTAGGCGGCAGCAAGCATGGAACAGCGGAGGAAGGATGCTAGCCGGCTAGACAACTCGTGGGCGAAGCATTTTTCTGTGGAAGGCGCGAGCAAAAGTCACTGGTTTGCTGGGGCGATCAGAGGAAACAGCAGTCGCTTGTGCACTGACGGGCGAGGTGTTCTTCGCGTAGCACAGCAGAGGAGAACTTCGCTTGTGCAGCCTTCGGGGAAGATAAGGGCACCGGAGAGGAGGAGGTGGCACCGAAGATCGTCGTGTGCGATCGGCTGCCGAGAGCTGTCGCACGCTCAGCCGTCGGTGGAGTCGGTTTGCACTTTTGTGAGACTGACCAGTGGGGTCCACAGCCACAATTCTCCCTCTTAACCCCCATTTCGATTAAAAATAGCAAATGAGCTCCAAATTTGTTCAAACTTGGAGGATAGGTCAAAAGAATTACGAGGAACTCAAATCTGAAATCATATTTTGAAGTTGAGTTTGTTCGGTTCAAAATTCAAATTTAAGTTTGAATTTGAACGTGCCCTCATTTAATCCTCGGAATAAATAGTATACGAGCTCCAAAATTATTCCAATTCGGACCAGAAGCTCCTTAATACCTGGGAATTGCATTGGTGAATTCCTTTGCAAGTATTTGGCAATCTGAATTTGAATCCTTTTAAAAGGATCAAAATTGTGTTTAAATTTCCTCCACTCTCCACATAGAGAAGGTGCACATGAGTTAGAGTTTTTGGAGTGTAGTTCTTTCCCCTAGGTTAACATGTGTTGAGCATGGGCTAGAGAAAATTTTTAACTCCCTCACCTGTCCATATTTGTGATCATCATTTCATGTGACACAACTGTAGTCTTTTATCGCCTTAACTTTGTTTCATATGTTGACATCAAACTTTACAAAAGTTAGGGCTGTTACATTCCTCCCCCCTTAAAAGAATCTCGTCCCGAGATTACAAAAAGAAAGAAAAAGGGAGAATGACTACTTGACATATGGTACAAACAAGTCGGGAAAATTTAAACAGAGAAATTCCTCGCTTTCCCACGTGGCTTCATCAGCGGTGTGGTTGCTCCACAAGACTTTGTAAAATTGCAATGTCCGATTTCTTGTGGCGCGAGTCTTCTCGTCAATAATCTGTATCGGATACTCACAATAAGTGAGATCCGGTTGAAGATCCTCAATGTTCTCCATATGAACTGTGGTTGGGTACTTAAGACATTTCCGCAGTTGAGAGACGTGGAAAACATTGTGAATACCCGAAAGCGACGTCGGTAACTCCAGACGATAGGCCACGGGTCCGCATATCTCAGTGACAGCAAACGGCCCGATGAATCGCGGAGCGAGCTTTCCCTTCACTCCGAACCGATGAACCCCTTTCATCGGAGAGACACGAAGATAAACGTGGTCCCCGATGTCGAAGTGAAGAGGTCGACGTCTTTTGTCTGCATAGCTTTTCTACCGAGATTAAGCAGCCTTTAAATTGGCTTGGATCACTCGCACTCGTTCCTTGGCTTCATTCACAAGATCAATCCCATAGACCACTCTCTCGCCGGACTCACACCAATTCAGCGGTGTGCGGCACTTCTGGCCATAAAGAGCTTCATACGGGCCCATCTTGATGCTGGATTGATAACCGTTATTATATTAGAATTCTGCTAACGGTAGATGGTCATCCCAATTCTTCCCATGATTGATGACACATGCCCGTAGCATATCCTACAGAATCTGATTTATCCTCGCCGTTTGACCATCAGTTTGCGGATGATATGTTGAACTCTGAATTAACTTGGTTCCAAGTGCAGCATGTAGTTGCTCCCAAAATCTGGATACGAACAACGCACCTCGATCAGACACGATGGTGCGGGGAACCCCGTGTAAACACACGATTCTTGAGATGAACAGCTCTGCATACTTCTTTGCGACATATTTAGTATGGACTGGAATAAAATGTGCTGTCTTGGTCAAACGATCGACGATTACCCAAATAGAATCATGCTTGTTGTTGGTCATGGGTAAACCGACGATGAAGTCCATACTTATGTCTTCCCACTTCCATGCTGGAACCTTCAGCGGTTGAAATGGTCCGGCTTTCCGCATATGGTCGGCTTTAACACGCCGACACGTATCACACTCGAATACGTATTTCGCAATCTCTCTTTTCATCCGTGTCCACCAGAACTTAGATTTCAAGTCCTGGTACATCTTATTGCTTCCCGGATGAATGGAGTAGTTGGATAAATGCGCTTCATCCAGTATCTTCTTCCGCAATTTCATATTCCGGGGTACAACTATGCGGTTGTTAAACCATAGAGTACCCTCTTCATCCTTGCGGAACATCTTCAATTCACCGCTGTCCACTCTCCTCCAGATATGAGACATACCTCTGTCTCTCTTCTGAGCCTCTACAATCTCATCTCGGATTGTAGGAATAAGAGCGAGGTTGAACAGCGATCCGTAGGGAACTAAGAATAGGCTTGGTTCTCCTTCTTCATGTGCAGCCATGGCTAAATGGTGAATGTGGGCTTTCCGACTAAGTGCATCGGCAACCACACTCGCGTTACCCGGGTGGTAATGAATTTCAAGTTCGTAATCCTTGATCAACTCGAGCCATCTTCGCTGCCTCATATTCAATTCTTTCTGTGTGAAGATGTACTTTAAGCTTTTGTGGTCAGTGTAGAGATGTACTATATTGCCTAGTAGATAATGTCTCCACATTTTCAATGCTAAGATCACTGCAGCTAGTTCAAGGTCGTGCGTCGGGTAATTCTGCTTATGACCCCTTAGTTGTCGGGATCCATACGCGACCACACGTCCTTCTTGCATCAACACACAACCCAAACCAATGCCGGATGCATCACAATAGACATCAAACGGCTTCGTGGTGTCCGGCTGGGCCAAAACTGGAGCTGTAGTGAGATACTTCACTATAGATTGAAAAGCTTGTTCGCATGAATTGCTCCAATCATACTTGGTGCTTTTCTTCAACAGCTCCGTCATAGGTTTAGCGACTTTGGAGAAGTTTGGAATGAATCTCCGGTAATAACCCGCTAAACCTAGGAAACTCCTCACTTCATGAACAGATGTTGGAGATTTCCAATTCAGCACTTGCTCGATTTTACTTGGGTCCACAGCGATGCCTTCCGCTGATATAATATGCCCAAGAAACGGCACTTTGCTGATCCAAAACTCACATTTACTGAACTTTGCATATATCTTGTGATCCCTCAAGCGTTGGAGTACAATATGCAAATGTTCAACGTGTTCTTCTTCTGACTTTGAATAGACAAAGATGTCGTCGATGAAAATCACGACGAACTTATCTAACTCCGGCATGAACACAGAGTTCATGAGATACATAAAATGAGCCGGAGCATTGGTCAGACCAAAAGACATGACAAGATATTCATAAAGACCATATCTTGTCGAGAACGCCGTCTTAGGTATGTCTTCTGCCCGGATTTTTATCTGGTGATACCCGGACCGAAGATCCATCTTGGAGAATACCTTAGCACCCACTAGTTGATCGAACAAAATATCGATACGCGGTAGTGGATACTTATTCTTGATAGTGACAGCATTCAGTGGACGATAATCTACGCATAATCTCAAAGTCTCGTCCTTCTTCTTCACGAAGAGTGCGGAACATCCCCAAGGTGATGAACTTGGGCGTATAAAACCTTTGTCCATGCGGTCATTCAGCTGCTCCTTCAACTCTGCTAGCACTTTCGGTGCCATTTTGTATGGTCGCTGAGAAATAGGTGTTGTTCCCGGTGCTAGTTCAATCTTGAACTCTACATCACGTTCGGGTGGCATGCCCGGCAAGTCTTCGGGAAACACATCTGGATATTCACATACCACTGGAATATCCTCAAGTTTGGAGCTTCAATCTGATGCACCGCTGCAACGCGTTGTGATGGATCCACAAGATTCAATGTGTTGCAACCGTGTATTGGGGAATTCAGTTGGACAGCCCGAGAGCTGATATCAAAGATAGCTCCATAATGTGTCAACCATGACATCCCCAAGATAATATCAATCCTTTGGCCTTTGAGTATGATAAGGCTTGCAGGATAGATGTTTCCACCCAAACATAAAGGTGCCCGAGAGACCATCTCATCTGTTGATATCTTGCCTCCGGGTGAGCTGATATGAAACGGATGCTTAACTGTGCTAAATGGAAGATTATTCTTTAGCACATAGTCTCTGCTAATAAAATTGTGGGTGGCCCCGGAATCAAACAAAATGAAAATGGGCTGTTCATGTAAAGTGAACATGCCCGCTAAAACTGGTTCGCCTTTAGCAATGTCCTCAATAGCAGTATAACTAACTCTGCCAGCTTTTGAAAGATTCTTCTTTGAAGGTTCATGATGCTGATCTGAGCATTGATGAGACAACACATAAGTGTGGCTCTTCTCAGCTCCACGATGGTTTCGTGCTGCAGAAATCCTCAGCTCTCTACTAACACGAGGTGGAGATAATTCGTGCGTAGCTGGTGGCGGTAGGGTTGCACGAATAATTCCTGACTGCTGCTGTTGAGGTGGAGGCTCATAAGTGAGTAACTCCAGCCGTGGTTGTGAGAGTTGCACCACAGGCTGAATTTGTTGCCTAACCGGCGAGTAATACCGCACTCGATAGTTCGGACGAACCTCGATGTCACTGTCCGGCGGTATACTTCTTTTCAGATCCGCTTCACAACGGAGATGCATGTCTTCTTTAATGATAGCGGCATTTACCAACTCATTGTAAATACCGTTATTGAACAAGGTCACTTGTTCCTTAAGTTCGACATTCAAACCTCGGAAGAAATAGTCGCACTTCAACGCTTCCGAGTCAACCATATGAGTTGCGTATTGCATCAAGTCTTCAAACTCCTTGAAGTACTCGTATGCACTCCTTTCCCCTTGCTTTAGCTCCAGAAAGTCTTGATACTTTGTTCGTAGAATTCCCGAACAAATGTGACGGGCCCGGAAAACATTCCGGAATTCATCCCACGTCACTCGATGACCTTCAGGAAGAGTAGCGATGTACTGCAGCCACCAGGCTCCAGCGGCTCCGTGGAGTTGTTGAGCGGCAAATAGAGTCTTCTGATATTCATCGCACTCAAGCGTATCGAACTTGGCTTCAATACATTGGAGCCAATGAGCCGACTCCAATGGTTCTTTCGCTTCCGAGAAAACCGGTGGTTGTCTTGCTAAGAAATCCAGATAAGTGCTTGGTGGGGGATTTTGCTGTAGTGTCTCCTGTCGTATGCTTTGTCGCACAAACAGATCCAGAGACTCAGCCATCTTTGCCAAGATTTCTGCCAATCCGGTTGATGATGTCGGCACTTCTTGTCGTGGCGAATTACTTTCGCCGTGACTCGACTCACCAACCTCACTCCTGGAATGAGCACAATCCATGCTGCAAGAGTGAGCAATTTACGGTTAAAATTCAAAGTTTAAACTCAACTTGAATTGAAAACATAACCATAAAAACATCACATCAATAATGCAGCACACATAATCTAACCAGGGTTTCGACAATTCTGAAATCTATCAAACGTGAGCAAGTTTGTCCAAACCCTTAATTCCAACAGTAGGACAAACTGAGAAATAACTCAAGAACATGTTATGGAGCTTAGAGAAATCTGAAACATCCCTGTCCACAACAAGTCTTAAGTTACATAGGCAATAAGCACTACTCTGTTCAGAATGACCAATTGGTCTTTACCCCAGAATTTAATATGAAAATGGCAATTTCATATCTAAAGTTGAATATGAAAGTTATAGTTAACTTCAATATCTTTCCAACGAGTATTCATTTGCATTCAAGTATGCTCTGAATCAAAAATTGTGATATTTCAAAGTTAACATAAATTTGGAACAATTTTGACAGCACCTCCTTTGAAAGTAGCTGTTTTGTCCGCAAGATTTCATCACTTTAAACTCCAAATCTGGAGAAACTTTGAACTACAAAGTCATAGCATATATCACAAGCTTTTCAACGGTGTATTACATGACCCATAGAAATTTTTCTATAGAAAGTTATGGTTGAAATACATAAATTTCCAGAGAGCAATTTGTGCCCGCCCTGTTTTTGGACAGTTCCCACTCCTCTGAGAATTTCATCCATTTGGAGGGTGATTATGATCTGGAATCTACTGAAGAGTTGTAGAAGACTTCAATAGCTTTCCAGAAATGTAGCACTCACCTCCATTGGTTCAATCAAACAAAATTTATGTCCTGTTCAACTTCAGCAAAATTCTGCCAAAAACAGGGGAGGTTTATTCCTAAGTCTTTGTGAATAAATCTAGACTCCCAATTGACTCTTAGTTCAATATAGGAGTTCATTACCCCCTAATAGGATCCTAGACTCCAAATTTACTCTTTTCCTTTTCAAACCTTCTTTTTCATGCAGTTCAAAACACATCACGGTACTACGTTAACTCACCAAATTAAAAATCCTAACCGGCTTTATACCGGCATATACGTCTCAAGTGGTGGCACTAAAACAATCACTCACAAACATTTTCTACACGACATGTACAAACGTGGTTAAGGTACCTGCAGAAAACCACTCAATAATGATGCACACATTGGTTTATCATTTCAGGCAGGTCCATATCATAGTAAAAACATACGCACCGTATCATTGCCATACGGGCCGTCCTTAAGTCAAGCCACGTCTCAAGGTACATGATCAGGTTATTCACCACCCGACGGGGGCTCCACACCTTTGCAATAAAGCACACCGGTGGAACAGCGCTTTCGTATGCCTCATAGGACATGAAGAGTCCTAGATAACACACTTCGTGTTACAAACCACACGATGGGGTCTCCTCCTCTTGCCCCTGGGTTTGCGCACTGGAGGCTATGTAAAAGTCCCAAAAATGTGTATGAATAAAAACTATGGTTTGAGTTCATATGTGTGGCAATGACATGAAAAATGGGACTTGCTAAAACTTTTCTTCATGCAAAGTAATACATGGATGAACATCCAACATGAGGTTCACCTTCTTATTTAAAAGTGTTGAACCAATAAGGAGTTAAATACCTCTTTGCATGTGAGTTTAAAATTTAGATTTGAAATTCAAAGATTCACACATGTGGTGGTCAAGGACTTTGAATAAAAATTCAGCCATATAGATGGAATCATAGGGAGGAGTTTGCTCACCAACTTTCCATTTGTAGGGTGGGTTCAAAAGAGAGCTAAAAAGAAGATATTGCAAATTCTAAACCAAATTCAGATTTAGTCTTGCAAATTCAAACTGAATTTGAGGAATTCAAATTCTAGCCCACCTTTTTAAACTTAGAATTCTGGGGATTAAAGAGATCAGCTTGAACAGATATTTGGGAGGTACATGTGGAGTGGGACCCACATGTCATAGAGCTAAAGGAGGAGCCTTGCACCCTAAGTCTCAGCCTCAGTGGGAGATTTCCCCGAACAGCTCACGGGAGCCACCGAGGTGCTTACAGGCGCCACCTCCTGCTGCCTTCCCCCATGCGCTGACCACCGAGGCGGTGCCCTCGTGCTGATCCCTGTGCTCACGTCCCCTCAGCCAAGCAAAAGGCTCAGCTGTGCTTCCCCCCTCGCGAGCGCATGAAAGGCAGCCGTTCTCCCCCCCCCCCCCCCCCCCCCCCCGCTCTCGGTCCGATCGGAAGATCGGCAAAACCACCGTGCCTCCTCCTCCCCCGAGCTGCTAAACCCCTCCCTGACCCACGAGCAAGTGAGCTGTGGCCTCCGGTGCCCGAGAACGACCGCCGCCACGGCGACCTAATCCGAGAAAGTGATCGGGCGCTCGTGGACAGCCCTCCACAGCGGGTTTCACGGCCGAGCGATCACAGCTACGGACGCGCACGGGTGCGGTGCTGCTCTCAGCCCAAGCTCAGGCCGTGCCGTGAAGCATCGCCGGTGAATTTCGAAGTTTTGCTCCGGCGGCGTCAACCCGAGCATCCGGTACGGGAATAAAAAATTCTCCACTTCTATTCGTTCTTAGCTCATCAAACTTTGCACGTAGGAGCTGGACTAGCCGGCGATCATGTTCTTTTTAGCATCCGTCGCATGAAAACCCTTTGGGGTGACGTATTTTGAGGTTTACCGAGCACTTCTCCGGTGGACCGAATCGGGCGCACGGTGGCGACCGACTTGCAGCTGTTCCTGAGCCATTTAGGGGCCAGGCCGAGCCTTGCGATCATCCACTGGTGCTGTAGGGCTCGTCGGCACAGGTTTTGGCGGGCTGGATACCTCAGGCAACGCCGCTGAACCCCCACAGTAGCTGTCGCACGTTGCCGGCCATGTTCCGGTCATTGGCAGCCCTAGCAAACCCCACAGCCATGTTCCTCGGTGTCACAAACTCCCTGGCGGAGAGTTTCAGCTCAGGCGGTGGCCGGAAACGGCGAGCCGGTGAGCTCCGGCGTCGGGCCGGCGAGGGGCAGCGCGGGCGCGGGAAGAGAGCCGGAGGAAGAAGATGGAGCGTGGGCCCCGCCTGTCAGCAGCTCAAATTTTAAACCCGGGATCGGGTGTGGCCGGGATCCCGTGTGTTGGCGCGCTGAGGTGCTGTGGCCCGGTGTGGCTTCGATTCTATTGGCTGGAATTCAAAACTGTGGGTCCAGCCGAATTTTCTATAGGAAAACAATTCCAGAGTTGGCTCAATCTTGGGAAATTCATACCTCCCTGTAGAAAACTCCAATTTGAGTGATTCCAATTGGGTTGGCTTCATCTATCTGAGTTCTATCCAAATATGAACTTGGATTTGTATGAAAATCAATAGTTTATTCTGGAGAATTCTTGGAAGGTTTTCTGAAAAAGAATTATTGAGGGAATTTGGCTTATCCAAAAATCCCAAAATTTTGCCTGAATAATCTTTAGCATAGTATTGACCTACTAGCAAATTTTCAGCTCATTTGAAGATCATTTGAGTAGAAATTTGCTAAATGCAAACTACTGTGTTCAAAAGAGTCCAGAAACATTTTCAGAAAATGTTTCCCACTTCAAAAATTTGTTTGAACAATCCATAGCTCCAAAAATCATAGGAAAATTTAGGAAAGATCTCTGAGACATACTTGGAATTGTAGTTCACTTAATTGGGCATGGAAATGCACATTACTACAGAATTAATTCTTTTGAGTACAAATGCTTAGAGAATTGTTCTGGGAGAACTACTCAAGTAAAAGGGCTGAATTTTGGACCAGATTATTCTTATGTGATCAAGAACCCACATGTAAATTATCAGCCCAAGATGAGTCCTGGAACTCCCTGTTCTTATTCTCCATACTTGTGTATATGTGGGAATACATAAGAGACATTATGAGAATTATGAAGAACACAATATGACTCCACATTAGCTGCAATTTGGCAAGCTAAATCCTTAGGTAGTATAGAAACCTACTGTAAAAGTTTTGAGGCCATTGGAGTTCTTGTTCTTCAGTTGCACTCAAATCTTTTCAGCTTATCTATTATGTTCATTAGAGAAAAGGGTTAGTGTATAGCTAAGGCCTTAAGGTCAATTTAGTTTATTTCTGTTCTTTGCACAACAGAGGCAAACCAAGCCATGCTTGACTTTTCCACACAACCTCTGTCCTAAGAAATTAATTCCATAACTTCTTTCCATTACATTCTATAAAATATGTGCATATGCATCTCAATAGGAACCGCAACGAAGGGGACTCAAAGGAGTGATTCATCGAAGTGGATCAAGCTCCGGAGAGTCAAGGGTGGATCTGCAAGGACATTAACTGATATATACGACTACCCTGCAAAACAGGCAAGCTCCGGTTTGCATTTAACAGCTGTTAAGTTTTTGTTTTGTATTCACTTTCGGTCAGGATATAAATTATGCATTAGGTCTAGTGTTTGATACTCCACTTGCATAGCCAAATGACCCATGGAGTATTGGGTAGGTGTCTATCACCATGTAGAACTGCCATGCTTAAGTACGGTTCGGTAGAAGTCGAGTGGTGAGATGCTACTCGCAGTTTCAGGACAAACAGGGTCATATGGGATTGGTTCATAATTGAATTAGCATGTTAAAGTTGAGACTGGAAGGTTGTAGGGGCAGCAGGACATAGGGGCCTGGGTGCTGTAGACCTGTCCGTGTCGGTCAAGGACCGATCCGTATGCGGCCCTGTTGAACAAGTTTGAGTTGTGTACCGGACTCATGCTGGCTATATGGGACCCAGTAAACCGATGTACCTCAGGAAGCTGTCGTTGGGACTTTTCGGGTCACCTCAGGCGGACAGCCGGTGTGCAGTATGTGGGGAATATTCTCATGACATCTCACGTCGGAAGGTGCACCATGAGAGTAGCTACTGTACGGGGCAACTTGATCGATTCAGCGGGGGTGAAACGGGGGAAAGGCTGCCACGTACGACGTCAGTGATGGTTGTTGTAGGCAACGTCGAGTACGGGCGTACGTGTCGTGTAGTCCGGGTGTTATTGATTCGAATCACCGTCGCTCGCGGAATGGACCGAGCATACTTGTTCTCATAGTCATGACGTAGTAAGAACTTGCAGGAGAAAGGAACTAATCATTTTGATGTGAAGTATTATCCTACCTTTGTATTGGAACTTGATGAATAGGCTAGTGCAAACTCGATTCTTTTATGCCATGAGCAATTTACATCGGGGGAAAGCGTTTCTTGTTTGATTGTGGACTCCCGATGTGGCGTGCCCAGGGTTACTTAAAATACTGCAATTAATACTGAAAGTAAGGATTCACTCTTAGGCGAGTTTAATTATGCTTATGCCATCCTATGTTAGGTTCATAACCTCACTTAGAGTTTCATGTTTAGGGTGACGGTTAAGTCTTGCTGAGCGTTATGCTCACGGATGCTATCCGAGTTGTTTTGCAGGTAATTGACTCGATGATTATGAGAAGGGGTGCCGATGAGACTCGGGAACCTCCGAGTGCTTACTCTAAGAGCATCCTCGCCGCTGCAGATTGTCTTCGTGTTGCTAGTAAGAAACGTCCGCGGGCTGGACCGTTTCTTTGTTGCTAGTTTAGATATGAGTCGTGAGAGTGATAGTCTTCCACTGTAGTCTACTCTGATATAACTATTTGTAAAACATTCTTGTACGCTTCCGCTAAACTATTTATGTAATATGATGTGTGTTCATCGACCCGTGTGCTGTTGGGTGCCGCATAACACGGCACCACCCGACGAGGTCCGGGCTGTCTCATCTGGTATCAGAGCTGTTACACATGGTATCAGAGCTGCGTTGGGAACAGAGCACGGATTGAGCATCATATTATGTCAAAAACTTAGGATACGGTGAGATAACGGTACTAGGCCCACATAAGGACTACTATTAGCATATTATGAAGGTGGCAAGCTAACCTATTTGTTATGTCGGAAAACCGTGCATCTCGGGACGTCTATGTCTTGCGGGGTGCACGTAAGCGCTGTCCACCAGTGCGCACAAGCTGAAGGGTGGAGCCCCACGGGTGGCAGGTAACCCGACCCGCTTTAGTATCCTCTACGACTCTTCATGTCGTTTGGGGTATTCGAGCAACGCCATTCCCTGACGTGCGTGGTGCAATTTGGGAGACCCCGTCACGTGGTGAGTAATGAACACATAGCTCAAGGCGTGTTTGGCTTGAGAACACCTGGGCGAGTGTTGACGGCCGGGTGTACAAACTGTTATGGATACCGGGTTCGGTGTGCAGCCGAACCTGATGATTGAGTGTGGCTTATGTAGGTGCTAACCACGAAAACCTTAGTGCGTGTAGAACACGTTTGCGAGTGACCGTTTTAGTGCCACCTAATGATACATGTATGCCGGTGTAATCCGGTTAGGTTTTTCTTTGGTGAGGCAACGTAGTACCGTCATATGTCTTACGGTGCATCGTCACCGTACAACACTGGATAGTATTCTTACCTATGAAGAAATCATTCATGACTAACTTACAAACTAAAAATGCATGTGATAAAGCACATATAAGTTACTGAGCTCTTCATTTGAACTAAGTTTCAAAGAAGAGACTAGTTAGGCTTCTTTTGATCTGAAGGACAGAGTGCTCTGTTCAGACATAAATTTTTCTGGATTTTAACAGAGCATAACTCTGATTTTCTTGACCCAATGGAGGTGTTTGATACAGCTATGGAAAGGTTATTAAGTGTTCTACAACTTTTCTGTAGAATTCCAGAGCCAAATCTGACACCAACTTGGTTGAACGTCCAGATGAATGCAAACTGTTCAGAAAACAGAGCAGCTGCAAACTTCTCTGGGTGTTGCTGTAAATTAGCCGTCACAGTCTGTAGAAAAATTTCTAAGGGTCATATGACACACCGTTGGAAAGTTTATGAAACTTGCAACGATTTTGTAGTTCATAGTTTGTTCAGAATTGTACTCTGTTTGTATGTAAAACGGTGATGAAAACAACCACATACAAAGGAGGTGCTGGCAAATTTTAGCCAGAAATTCTGTCAACTTTGAACAATCCTAACTTTTGTTCCAGAAATGATCTAGGGGCATATGAGTACTAGTTGAACAGATACTAAAGTTAACTTTAACTTTGGTATTCAACTTGAGTTATGAAAATGCTAGCAACTGGATCAAATTCTGGGTTAAGTACAGAAAGGTCTGTTCTGTACAGAATAGGAGATTGGTTATATTGGCTTTAGAAAGATGTGTAGACATGAAGTTTTGTTATGCTTTCATAAAGTTTTAGCATGTTCATGTTTTTCATACTTTCACATACTGCGGAGATCGAGTTTTGACTCCCCTAAAAAATTTATGCTTTTGCAGTATGGTGCGTACTCATTCTCCGAGTAGGACTGAAGGTTCTCATCGAGACGGTGATGACTCGACTCCACCACGGGCACCGCCATCAACGGTATGGGCGGATGTCATGGCTCAGATGGTCGAGTCAAGTCAAGAGAACACAAGACTACTCCAAGCCTTGGTACAACAGGGCTTACTCCAACGTGCACAACAGGACGTTCCATCTCAGAACGCCTATTTGGACTTCCTGGCGACACAACCGCCAATCTTCACGGAAGCCAATGAACCAGTGGAAGCTGATCAGTGGCTTCGGGTTATGGAGTCCAAGTTTGGAGTGTTTGAGTGAGACGAATATCAGAAGGCACTATTTGCAGCTCAACAGCTCCATGGAGCCGCCGGCAATTGGTGGTTCGCTTATCTTGCCACTGTTCCGGAAGGCCATCAAGTGGAATGGACGGAATTTCGTGAAGCATTCCGTGCTCGTCACATTACTATGGGTTTTATTAAGGCCCAACAGCAAGAATTCAGAAACTTGAAGCAGGGGGACATGAGTGTCCTCGATTATGTCAGACGATTCAATATTCTGGCACAATATGCTCCTGCTTATGCGACGAGCGAAGCTGCAATGTGTGACTACTTTTTATATGGCTTGAGTTCCATACTAAAAGAGAAGTTAGCTTTGTTCAATCAAGGCAGTTACACTGAGTTGATCAGTGCTGCTCTGCTACAAGAACAAGCGACACTCGAGTGTCAAGCAGAGAAGAGGGACCGGGAGGATGTGCAAGAAGACACACCAGTTGTTCCTCGCAAATACCGTGTGGTGTATCAAACACCATCCGATGAAAGATGGAAAGCGCCAGTGAGATCAACTCCATACAGATTTTCTGCTCAAGAATCTTGTCTTGAAGCAACACCTTTGCCGCAGCAACGAATGACACCTGTGGCATCATTGCTGCAGCCGAGTACATCAACTTCTCCAGTCAACGAAGAACTGGGGAAACCTCCTTGTTCTTATTGCCACCGTTCAGGGCATTTTAGGCAGGAATGCCGGGAGAAGTTGGTGAACACCAAACAGCCATCATCGTCAGGTGGTATGCCACCACCTGCTCAAGTCAACATAACAGCATTGCAATCCGGGAGTGTGCAACATCTTGCTATTGAGGATGTCCCGGAGGGAGCACCAGTGTTAGCGGGCATGTTCACTCTCAAAGACGTGCCCGTGCTCATACTTTTTGATTCTGGTGCAACCCACAATTTTATCAGCAAAACATGAGTGGATCAGCACCAATTATCCACCGATACTCCCACAACGAGTTTTCTTATACGTTCACCGGGAGGAAATATCTCTGCCAATCAGATTGTGTCCCGAGCAGCTTTGTGTTTGGGCGGAAAAATATACCCAACATCGCTGATTATGTTGGATAGGCAGAAGATAGACATTATATTGGGGATGTCTTGGTTAAATCGTCACGGTGCCGTTCTCAATATCGGTAACCGGACTATCCAGATTGACTCGCCGATTCACGGACAGCACACACTGTTTTTAGACAGCGAAGATCCAGATATGGTAGAGGCCTACCACACGGAAGCGCTGAAACTTGAAGATATTCCGGTGGTACGTGATTATCCCGACGTTTTCCCCGATGACTTACCGGGCATGCCGCCCGAACGGGACGTCGAGTTTAAGATTGAACTGGCACCGGGAACGACGCCTATCTCACGAAGGCCTTACAAGATGGCACCTAACGAGCTATCGGAGTTGAAGGAGCAACTGAATGAACTCATGAGCAAGCGTTTCATACGGCCAAGTTCTTCACCTTGGGGTTGCTCAGCGCTGTTCGTTAAGAAGAAGGACGAAACACTACAGCTATGTGTTGATTACCGTCCTCTAAATGCTGTCACGATCAAGAACAAGTATCCTTTGCCTCGCATCGACATCCTGTTCGATCAACTTGTGGGTCCAAAGGTATTTTCGAAAATGGATCTTCGGTCGGGGTATCATCAAATCAAAATCCGACCGGAGGACATACCAAAGACAGCTTTCTCGACGAGATACAAACTTTATGAGTACCTCGTCATGTCATTTGTGTTAACCAACGCCCTGGCACACTTCATGTACTTGATGAATTCAGTGTTCATGCCGGAGTTAGACAAGTTTGTCGTGGTATTCATCGACGACAAATTGGTTTACTCCAAATCTAAAGAAGAGCACACTGAACATCTACGCATTGTGCTACAACGATTGCGGGAGCACCAACTATATGCCAAGTTCAGCAAGTGCAAATTTTGGATTGATCAAGTGCCTTTCCTAGGCCATATTATTTCAGCAGAAGGTATTGCCATGGACCCCAGCAAAATTGAACAAGTGCTGAAGTGGGAATCTCCCAAGTCAGTCCACGAGGTCCGAAGTTTCCTAGGTTTAGCGGGGTATTATCGGAGGTTTATTCCGAGCTTCTCAAAGATTGCTAAACCAATGACGGAGCTGCTAAAGAAGGGCACTAAATACATGTGGAGTGCAGCATGTGAAGCCGCATTCAAAACCTTGGTGAAACATCTCACAACAGCTGCAGTTCTTGCTTAGCCGGACACGACGAAGCCATTCGATGTATACTGTGATGCATCCGGCATCGGTCTCGGCTGCGTTCTGATGCAAGAAGGGCGTGTAGTCGCCTATGGGTCTCGTCAACTGCGAAACCACGAGCAGCATTATCCAACTCACGATCTTGAGCTTGCTGCTGTGGTGCTGGCGTTAAAGATGTGGAGGCATTACCTGCTTGGTAATCTTGTTCACCTCTACACCGACCATAAAAGCCTGAAGTATATCTTCACGCAGAAGGAGCTGAATATGAGACAACGGAAATGGTTGGAGCTCATAAAAGATTATGAAATTGAGATCCACTATCATCCGGGAAAAGCAAACGTGGTTGCCGACGCGCTTAGTCGGAAGGCCCACGTTCACAACTTAGCGGCTGCTTAGTTGGAAGATGAAGAACCAAGTCTCCGTGTCATTCCGTATGGCGCGTTTTATAATCTCGCGCTCATTCCAACAATCCGTGAAGAGATTGTTGAGGCTCAAAGAAGAGACAGAGGTATGTCTCACATACGGAGAAGACTGGACAACGGAGAGGTAAAATGCTCCCGGAAGGATGAGAACGGTACAATATGGTTTAACGACCGTATAGTGGTACCGCGCAATATGAAACTCCGGAAGAAGATCTTGGATGAAGCCCACCTGTCTAAGTTTTCC
Source organism: Neostapfia colusana (assembly GCA_030760725.1). Classification (NCBI taxonomy): domain Eukaryota; kingdom Viridiplantae; phylum Streptophyta; class Magnoliopsida; order Poales; family Poaceae; genus Neostapfia; species Neostapfia colusana. The sequence goes on along the minus strand of JASWHV010000009.1, from coordinate 29,887,285 downwards.
ATTCATCCCGGGAGTAACAAGATGTACCAAGATTTGAAACAGAAATTTTGGTGGACGAGGATGAAGAGGGAGATCGCTAAATATGTATCCGAGTGTGATACGTGTAGACGGGTCAAGGCGGATCATATGCGGAAAGCCAGACCGCTACAACCCTTGAAGATACCGGCATGGAAATGGGAGGATGTGAGTATGGACTTCATCGTCGGATTACCGCTCACATCCAGGAAGCATGACTCGATATGGGTGATCGTCGACCGGTTGACAAAATCAGCTCATTTCATACCGGTGAACGCTCATTATCGAGCAAAGCAATATGCGGAATTATTCATCTCCAGAATTATATGCTCACATGGTGTCCCGAAGACCATCATTTCAGATCGAGGTGCGCTGTTTGTTGCTCGTTTTTTGGAACAGCTGCATGCCTCGTTGGGCACCAAGCTGATTAGGAGCTCCGCGTATCACCCTCAAACCGATGGACAAACTGAGAGGGTGAATCAAGTGCTCAAGGACATGTTGAGAGCATGTGCCATCCACCACGGTAAGAATTGGGATGATCACTTACCGTTGGCGGAATTTTCATACAACAACGGTTATCAAGCGAGTATTAAAATGGCACCATATGAAGCTCTCTACGGCCGGAAGTGTTGCACACCACTGAATTGGTGTGAGTCCGGCGAAAGAGTTCTGTTTGGGATTGATCTTTTCAACGAAGCCGAACACCGAGATCGGTTGATACAAGAAAACTTGAAGGCTGCACAATCCCGGCAGAAGAGCTACGCTGATCAATGGCGTAGGCCATTGCATTTTGATGTCGGAGAGCACGTGTATCTTCGTGTATCTCCGATGAAGGGAATTCACCGGTTCGGTGTAAAGGGGAAGCTCGCTCCCCGTTTTATTGGTCCTTTATCTATCATGGAGAAGTGCGGACCCGTAGCCTACCGGCTGGAACTACCGGCAAGTCTAGCGGGGATTCATGATGTATTTCATGTATCACAGCTGCGGATGTGCGTCAAATTCACCGCTGCGGTTCGCACCGAGGAAATCGACGAATTGAAACCGGACCTGACCTACACCGAGCGACCGGTTCAGATTTTGGATGAAAAGGCCCGGGTAACCCGGAACCGGACGATCAAATTTTTCAAGGTGCTCTGGAGTAATCACACCGCAGAAGAGGCGACGTGGGAAAGTGAAGATTATCTCCGCACCAACTATCCGGAATTTTTAGCTTTGTACAGTTTGTAACTACCTCTCCTGTCTCGTTCCTCTTTTGTAATCTCGGGACGAGATTCTTTTAAGGGGGGAGGAATGTAAAAGTCCATAAAATGTGTATGAATAAAAACTATGGTTTGAGTTCATATGTGTGGCAATGACATGAAAAATGGGACTTGCTAAAACTTTTCTTCATGCAAAGTAATACATGGATGAACATCCAACATGAGGTTCACCTTCTTATTTAAAAGTGTTGAACCAATAAGGAGTTAAATACCTCTTTGCATGTGAGTTTAAAATTTAGATTTGAAATTCAAAGATTCACACATGTGGTGGTCAAGGACTTTGAATAAAAATGCAGCCATATAGATGGAATCATAGGGAGGAGTTTGCTCACCAACTTTCCATTTGTAGGGTGGGCTCAAAAGAGAGCTAAAAAGAAGATATTGCAAATTCTAAACCAAATTCAGATTTAGTCTTGCAAATTCAAACTGAATTTGAGGAATTCAAATTCTAGCCCACCTTTTTAAACTTAGAATTCTGGGGATTAAAGAGATCAGCTTGAACTGATATTTGGGAGGTACATCACTACAGGATTCCCGTCAACATACGACAGCTAAAACCGTCGTATATAAAGCAGAAGCCGTCGTATATAGTTTATATACGACGGCAGTTGTTTATATACGACGGTTTGTGGCCGTCGTATATATTTTGTCGTATATATAGTTATATACGACGGCGCCGTCGTATATAACAGTATATATACGACGGCCGCTTATATACAACGGCCCGTTTTGTGGACTTGGCCCAGTGGGCCAGGGCCTTTATATACGACGGCTGGGCCCTGGCTGTCATATATAAGTCCTTATATACGACAGCCGCTGGGCCCTGGCTGTCGTATATAAGGGCTTATATACGACAGCCTGGCCCAGCCGTTGTATATAATTTAGGCTTATTTACGACGGCCCCGTATAGCGGCCGTTGTATATAAACTATACAGGCCGTCGTATATAAGCTTTTCCATTTTTTCAAAAAAAATAGAAAATGGCTAACCTGGCTCGATGGCCAGCTACACATCCAAAGACAACAACAAAACAGTTTGATATATAAATTCACAACAAAGTGCAATAGTACACATCGACAATCACAAAGTCTGACATCCACACCAATAAAAACAAAATCACAAATCTATTGATTACTAGCCCCTCCACTACCTCCGGGAGCGAAGAAGTCATCCTGCCGCGGCGAACCTGGCGCCCTTAGCTGTGGCGATGGAGTCTGAGACTCCGTCCCTCATCCCTGCGAAACAAAGTGACATATGTACAAGTTTACAATTGTTTTTCTAGATTCATTAGGATTCTTAGCGGTTGGGTCTTCCACTTAATGTAACATTCTTTTTATACCTTTACTCCAGGAAACTGCTCCTGTGGTGGCGACGGCTCCAGCACGAACGGAGGTGGCTGCCACAACGGTATCTGGATTTGCTGCCCTTGCTGTCGAGCTAGCGCTTGCCATTTCAAAAATTATAATTTATAAAACTAATTGAAATGCAATGTAATTAAATTATAATTGTATGTTTCTTACTTCCATTGCCGCTTGCATCTGTGCCATATAGGACACATGGTACAAACCTCGATTTTCCACAATTTAAACAATTCTTCTCTTTGTCATGCTCTTTCCAAAATAGCATGCAATTATCTGGACACACGTCAATTTTTTCATATTTCATACCCAGTCCAGATAGTAATTTCTTTGAGTGATACATATCTTTAGGCAGTTTATGCGGTTGTGGAAGAGCATCGCTGATAAGTTTCATCATATCATTGTAGCAATTATTAGAGAAGAAATACTTAGATTTGATTGTCATAAATCTGGTCATGAAAGTAAGAAGAGTCATTTCAGTATGATCATGCAACACCTCTTCAGAAGCTTTCAAGAGATTAAAGAATGTGTCTGCCTCATTTGTGGGCAGATCCTCCGTTTGTATATCTTGTAACATCTCATCGATCCTGTCAACACCCGGACAATCATCATCATCTACATGAACGGCTCGAGGAGCAGACTCGCCGTGGAAAATCCAGACCTCATAATATGACAAGTGTAATGACAATGTCGTTTTGTCCAAAAATTTAGTATTCCGGCATTTCGCACATGGACAACGAACTTTATCGGTCGTAGACAACGAGAACACTCGATCAATAAAGTCGTCTGTCCCGGCATACCACTCATCTGAGTGACCAGTTGCCTTGTTCCAACCGGTATACATCCAACTACAGTCTTCACTCATGTTTAACTCTGCAGTTTTAAGTCAAAGAATTTATAGTTAGTTTATCATTTATTTATATTACGGACCTATATCTATTGGAAAGGATAGGTCCTAAACCCACCCAAGAGTGACCGAGACGAACATGCTTATAACAAGACACGAGGTCTAGATTCAGACGAAATTTCGGCAGCATAACCCCGCTGTTCTCCAACTGCACGTCCAAAAATGGAGCAGTGGAGAACATTAGGGTTACGCTGTCGAAACTACGTCCAAATCTAAACCCCGCGTCTCATTATAAGCACGCCCTCTCGGTCACTCCTAGGCTGTCCAAAAAGGGACAATTCCGAACCTACACGCCTCACATGCGTAACACGTGTGAGACGGGCTGGTTCGAAACGGGTGACGCATATTGTAAAGGTTTACGTCAATCTTTCATTTTTGAGTGATTTCAAAGAGAGAGAGAGGAAAGAACAATAGAGAGAAGGAAAGAACCATAGTTTTTAAGGCATCGCTTAAGCGGTAAGGCGCCTGGGGATCGTAAGGCGTCCCATCGCCTTAGATCCCGGCGTAAGGCAGGTGAATACGGCGGCGGCGCTTGCACACAAGGGAGGTGGCGGCGGCGCCCGCGCACAGGATCTTGCGTTCGTATGAGGTTGAGCGCCGGCAGATCCGTGGCAGCCGGTCAATGGAGGCCGACGAGTGCCGGCAGATCGACAGTCCCGCGGCGAAGGAGGCCGAGCGCCGAAGGATTGGCAGTTCCGCGGCAGAGTGTCGGAGGCCGAGCGCTGGCTAAGCCACGGGGGGGGGGGGGGGGGGATGGGGGATCGGAGGCCGAACGCCGTGGGGGGGGGGGTAGGGCGAGGCGGACTAGGTTGTTCACATCGTGCTTTTGTAGACGTATACGTTACCACTAAATGGGTCGTATCGGGCCCTAAGCCCATTTATGTACATATAGTACTTTTAAACACTCAAACAATCAAAACAATAATCAATTAAACTATTGACTCATATGCATTAATCATCTAAGCAATTAACAACTCATCTAAATAAACATAATTACCGTAGTTAACAAGCCTATCAATTCTAAGCAATTAAAAAACACCTAGCTAGCAATTCAAATAAACATGGGCAATAATTAAACCTAAGCATATCAATTCATCTAAATATAAGAACATATCCACTAAACAATAAAAAACAAACAAGCATAATATAAACAATTGGTAATTAAAAAACCAAACTATCTAGATGGGGAGGGAGGCGGGCGACTTACCTCACGGTGGAGACGGCGCGGCTGACGGCGTGTGGATGCGGACCGGCACGGTGCGGCGGCGCACAGCGCGGGGTGGAGGCTAGGGAGGGGACCTCCGGGGCAGCGGCGGCGGCCGGGGCGCCGGCTGGCGGCGGCGGGCGGGCGGTGGGTGGCGGCTGGGGCACCGGCTGGCGGGTGGGGGGCGGCCGGGGCTGCGGCCGCTGGGGCGGCCGGGGGGGGGCGGCCGGGGGCGGCGGCCGGGGCGGCGGCGGCCGGGTGGCAGGCCGGGGCACCGGCTTGCGGGGGCGGCGGCCGGGGGGGGCGGCCGGGGCGGCGGCTGGCGGCGGCGGGCGTGCGGCGGCTGGCGGCGGCGGGCGGGCGGCGGCGGCCGGGCGGGCGGCGGGTGGCGGCCGGGGCGCCGGCTAGCGGGTGGGGGGCGGCCGGGGCTGCAGCCGCTGGGGCGGCCGGGGGGGCTGCCGGGGGCGGCGACCGGGGGGCGGCCGGGGGGGGGGCGGTCGGGGCGGCGGCGGGGCGGCGCCTGGCGGGCGGCGGCCTGGTGGCAGGCCGGGGCGCTGGCTTGCGGGGCCGGCTGGGGCGGCGGCCGGGGGGGGGGGGCGGCCGGGGCGGCGGCTGGCGGCGGCGGGCGGGCGGCGGCGGGCGGCTCAGGCTCGGGTCGGCGCGGGCGTGAATAAGGCTTATTTACGACAGCCTCGGTGCGGCTGTCATATATAATTGCTATATACGACAACCTAGGGTTGGCTGTCGTATATAACAGCTATATACGACAGCCTAGGGTTGGCTGTCGTATATAACACTTATATACGACAGCCACGTACTAAACGACGGCTGTACTGTCGTTTATAAACGTATATACGACAGCCTCGGCTGACCGTCGTATGTATGTTTATATACGACAGCTAGCAGTTGTATGTTATACTGGCTGTCGTATGTTGTCCTGTTTCCTGTAGTGGTCGAGTGGGACCCACATGTCATAGAGCTAAAGGAGGAGCCTTGCACCCTAAGTATTAGCCTCAGTGGGAGATTTCCCCGAACAGCTCACGGGAGCCACCGAGGTGCTTACAGGCGCCACCTCCTGCTGCCTTCCCCCATGCGCTGACCACCGAGGCGGTGCCCTCGTGCTGATCCCTGTGCTCACGTCCCCTCAGCCAAGCAAAAGGCTCAGCTGTGCTTCCCCCCTCGTGAGCGCACGAACGGCAGCCGTTCCCTCCCCCCCCCCCCCCCCCCCCCCCCCCCCGCTCTTGGTCCGATCGGAAGATCGGCAAAACCACCGCACCTCCTCCTCCCCCGAGCTGCTAAACTCCTCCCTGAGATCAACCTCCACCTCCCTGACCCACGAGCAAGTGAGCTGCGGCCTCCGGTGCCCGAGAACAACCGCCGCCGCGGCGACCTAATCCGAGAAAGTGATCGGGCACTCGTGGACATCCCTTCACAGCGGGTTTCACGGCCGAGCGATCACAGCTACGGACGCGCACGGGTGCGGTGCTGCTCTCAGCCCAAGCTCAGGCCGTGTCGTGAAGCATCGCCGGTGAATTTCGAAGTTTTGCTCCGGCGGCGTCAACCCGAGCATCCGGTACGGGAATAAAAAATTCTCCACTTCTGTTCATTCTTAGCTCATCAAACATTGCACGTAGGAGCTGGACTAGCCGGCGATCATGTTCTTTTTGGCATTCGTCGCATGAAAACCCTTTGGGGCGACGTATTTTGAGGTTTACCGAGCACTTCTCCGGCGGACCGAATCGGGCGCACGGTGAGGACCGACTTGCGGCTGTTCCCGAGCCATTTAGGGGCCAGGCCGAGCCTTGCGATCATCCACTGGTGCTGTAGGGCTCGTCGGCACAGGTTTTGGCGGGCTGGATACCTCAGGCAACGCCGCCGAACCCCCACAGTAGCTGTCGCACGTCGCCGGCCATGTTCCGGTCATTGGCAGCACTAGAAAACCCCACAGCCGTGTTCCTCGGTGTCATAAACTCCCTGGCGGCGAGTTTCAGCTCAGGCGGTGGCCAGAAACGGCGAGCCGGTGAGCTTCGGCATCGGTCCGGCGAGGGGCAGCGCGGGCGCGGGGAGGGAGCCGGAGGAAGAAGACGGAGCGTGGGCCCCGCTTGTCAGCAGCTCAAATTTTAAACCCGGGATCGGGTGTGGCCGGGATCCCGTGTGTTGGTGCGCTGAGGTGCTGTGGCCCGGTGTGGCTTCGATTCTATTGGCTGGAATTCAAAACTGTGGGTCCAGCCGAATTTTCTATAGGAAAACAATTCCAGAGTTGGCTCAATCTTGGGAAATTCTTATCTCCCTGTAGAAAACTCCAATTTGAGTGATTCCAATTGGGTTGGCTTCATCTCTCTGAGTTCTATCCAAATATGAACTTGGATTTGTATGAAAATCAATAGTTTATTCTGGAAAATTCTTGGAAGGTTTTCTGAAAAAGAATTACTGAGGGAATTTGGCTTATCCAAAAATCCCAAAATTTTGCTTGAATATTCTTTAGCACAGTATTGACCAACTAGCAAATTTTCAGCTCATTTGAAGATCATTTGAGTAGAAATTTGCTAAATGCAAACTACTGTGTTCAAAAGAGTCCAGAAACATTTTCAGAAAACGTTTCCCACTTCAAAAATTTGTTCTGAACAATCCATAGCTCCACAAATCATAGGAAATTTATGAAAGATCTCTGAGACATACTTGGAATTGTAGTTCACTTAATTGGGCATGGAAATGCACATTACTACAGAATTAATTCTTTTGAATACAAATGCTTAAAGAATTGTTCTGGGAGAACTACTCAAGTAAAAGGGCTTAATTTTGTACCAGATTACTCTTATGTGATCAAGAACTCACATGTAAATTTTCAGCCCAAGATGAGTCCTGGAACTCTCTGTTCTTATTCTCCATACTTGTGTATATGTGGGAATACATAGGAGACATTATGAGAATTATGAAGAACACAATATGACTCCACATTAGCTGCAATTTGGCAAGCTAAATCCTTAGGTAGTATAGAACCTGCTGTAAAAGTTCTGAGGCCATTGGAGTTCTTGTTCTTCAGTTGCACTCAAATCTTTTCAGCTTATCTATTATGTTCATTAGAGAAAAGGGTTAGTGTATAGCTAAGGCCATAAGGTCAATTTAGTTTATTTCTGTTCTTTGCACAACAGAGGCAAACCAAGCCATGCTTGACTTTTCCACACAACCTCTGTCCTAAGAAATTAATTCCATAACTTCTTTCCATTACATTCTATAAAATATGTGCATATGCATCTCAATAGGAACCACAACGAAGGGGACTCAAAGGAGTGATTCATCAAAGTGGATCAAGCTCCGGAGATTCAAGGGTGGATCTGCAAGGACACTAACTGATATATACGGCTACCCTGCAAAACAGGCAAGCTCCGGTTTGCATTTAACAGCTGTTAAGTTTTTGTTTTGTATTCACTTTCGGTCAGGATATAAATTATGCATTAGGTCTAGTGTTTGTTACTCCACTTGCATAGCCAAATAATCCATGGAGTATTGGGTAGGTGTCTATCACCGTGTAGAACTGCCATGCTTAAGTACGGTTCGGTAGAAGTCGAGTGGTGAGATGCTACTCGCAGTTTCAGGAACAACAGGGGCATACGGGATTGCTTCATAATTGAATTAGCAAGTTAAAGTTGAGACCGGAAGGTTGTAGGGGCAGCAGGACATAGGGGCCTGGGTGCTGTAGACCTGTCCGTGTCGGTCAAGGACCGATCCGTATGCGGCCCTGTTGAACAAGTTTGAGTTGTGTACCGGACTCATGCTGGCTATATGGGACCCAGTAAACCGATGTACCTCGGGAAGCTGTCGTTGAGACTTTTCGGGTCGCCTCAGGCGGACGGCCGGTGTGCAGTATGTGGGGAATATTCTCATGACATCTCACGTCGGAAGGTGCACCATGAGAGTAGCTACTGTACGGGGCAACTTGATCGATTCAGCGTTGGTGAAACGGGGGAAAGGCTGCCACGTACGACGTCAGTAATGGTTGTTATAGGCAACGTCGAGTACGGGCGTACGTGTCGTGTAGTCCGGGTGTTATTGATTCGAATCACCGTCGCTCGCGGAATGGACCGAGCATACTTGTTCTCACAGTTGTGACGTAGTAAGAACTTGCAGGAGAAATGAACTAATCATTTTGTTGTGAAGTATTATCCTACCATTGTATTGGAACTTGATGAATAGGCTAGTGCAAACTCGATTCTTTTATGCCATGAGCAATTTACATCGGGGGAAAGCATTTCTTGTTTGATTGTGGACTCCCGATGTGGCGTGCCCAGGGTTACTAAAATACTGCAATTGATACTGAAAGTAAGGATTCACTTTTAGGCGAGTTTAATTATGCTTATGCCATCCTATGTTAGGTTCATAACCTCACTTAGAGTTTCATGTTTAGGGTGACGGTTAAGTCTTGCTGAGCGTTATGCTCACGGAGGCTATCCGAGTTGTTTTGCAGGTAATTGACTCGATGATTATGAGAAGGGGTGCCGATGAGACTCGGGAACCTCCGAGTGCTTACTCTAAGAGCATCCTCGCCGCTGCAGATTGTCTTCGTGTTGCTAGTAAGAAACGTCCGCGGGCTGGACCGTTTCTTTGTTGCTAGTTTAGATATGAGTCGTGAGAGTGACAGTCTTTCGCTGTAGTCTACTCTGATATAACTATTTGTAAAACATTCTTGTATGCTTCCTCTAAACTATTTATGTAATATGATGTGTGTTCATCAACCCGTGTGCTGTTGAGTGCCGCATAACACGGCACCACCCGACGAGGTCCGGGCTGTCTCAGGCTAGTGCCATTCATATGTCTCTATGACATGAAGAGTCTTAGAAAACATATTCACTTCCCGTCCATTGCTGAACGGAACATCCCACACTACTTTCCTCGTATGGGTGAGCTAACCGAAATTGATTCACTTTCGGTGGCGTTCCTTACCATTCTTACCTCCACGTAGGTGTGTCCTTACTGAATTTAAATACTGAAGAGTAACATACTGTTAGCTTGCCACCTTAAGTAACTATGCTAATAATACTCCTTATGTGGGCATACTATACGTTCCTCACTCGTATACTCCTAAGTTTTCAAAAATAGACCCTTTTCATGTGTGCTATTCCCAATGCGGCTCTGATACCACGCTGTCAAGTGCCCGGCCCGGGAATCGCAGTGGGTGGTGCCGTGCGATGCGGCACCCAACAGCATGCACGAAAAGACGATAAGAACATAACGGAACCATTTTGTTACTCAACATAAGATCTTTACAACATAAGTACACACACAGCGGAATGTAAAACTAGCTGGACAAACTACTCACTCTCGACCCTAACTACGCCGAAGAGAAGTCATTCAGCCCATGAACGCTTCCTACTAGCTTCACCAAAGAAAGGCAGCGGCTAGGTTTCCGATGAGTTGAACAAACCGTGAGGTTCGTCGTCTCACCGAACAACCCTCTTCATAGCAGGCATCCTGCTACCTGCAAAAACAACTCAGAAGCAACCGTGAGCACTAAGGCTCAACAAGACTTACCCGTCACTCCTAAACATGCAACTCTACATGCAGGGGTAGTAAGAAAGTAGGCATAGGAATTTGCAAAATGCATCTTGACTAAACTTGATCCTTATATTCAGATTCTTATAGCCTTCATTTTAGTGATCCTCACGCCTCACAACATCGGAAGTCCACAATCAAACAAGAAACGCTTATCCTGATGTTGCTAGCCTAAGGTGGAAATGAAATTTAGTTGGCTCTATATCTACTTCAGTCAAGGTTACAATCCAGTGATTAATCCATAAACAGCAAGTTAAGAGACTTATTTCCTCTTCTTACTAAGTCACGGTGCAGTGGGCAAGTATGCTCAATCCTCTTCCACGAGCGACGGTGATTCGAATCAATAACAACCCGGAATACACGACACATACACCCGCCTCGAAAGACTCTCTCAAGAGCTCTTTCTTACGTTGTATGCAGAAACCTTTCACACGACACCCTGACATAGAAAAACGTTTCGCGCCGAGCAGGATGGTCCTCTACGCGGACACGTCAAAGTTGCCCACTAAAGGATTTACACCTCCCGCCTTCTCAACGCCATTCCCACGCGAAGGATGAGTTTCTATATCACGATCCATCGAGTTACATCGGTTTCATGGGTCCCATACCCCACTAAATATCCGGTACAGCTCAATATTGTCCAGCAGGGCCGCATACATACGGTCCTTAACCGACACGGACGGGGCTACAACCAACCTCCACATTTGCCTTACCATCCCGGTCCAGGCCAAATGTGGTCTCAAGCATTGTCACACCCATCGCAGGTCGAGACCAACCTTGAGCGCTCCATCCTACATGAATATCCCCATCCCCATCTCATTTTCATGAGGGTGCTCTTATCATCAACCTCTCGCGAATAACTCCATTACTCGAACTTTCTCGCGAGTAGCTTTTTACTACTCGACTTCTACCGAGCTAGCTACAACATTAGCATAGCATCTACAACGAGGCAAAGCCTACAATAAACCTTCTACTCAGGGATGTAATAGCCATGCAAGTGGGTTTCAATCATCCTAGACATAATGCCCAATATCAAGTCTAATAAACATGATGTGAAGTAAAGTAAAATTTAAAACGGTAACGATATGCAAACCGGGGCTTGCCTTGCTCAACGGTTTTGTTAGAAGCTAGGAGTTAGTCTTCCTCTAGAGAATCCGCCAAACTCGTCACGAGATGGAGATCCTTGCTGTAGAGTCGAGTCCTCGTCGAACGTCGACGTCACGTGCTATTTTGATGATTTATGCACAAGTATTCAAAAGCAATTTAGAAAATGATTCAAAACTGTTGTACCAGTTAACTCACACCTAAAAGGGACAAAAAACAGCAAGGTTTCTGTTGTTGGATCTACATCCCTAGAGATGATGAAAGCTAGGGTGAAAAGGAGATACTAGTAATCACCATGTGATTAAGTCCATTATATGAACACTTAAACCTAAAAGATGGTAGCTCAAGTTCCACAGGTCCAATGAAGCTGAGAATTTAACCACATCCTCTATGGATGGTATTTAGGCAGTGTGCAAAAATTGAGCTCCAGAAATAGCTTCATGTGAGCACAACAAATCCTTATGTGGTTTTCACTAACCTGCCTTTACCCCCTAGATATTAAGCTTTCCTATGCTGAAAAGTAGACATTTTGTGAAGTACAAAATGTCCTGAGTCCATAGGAATTGGTGTTACCATTTTTGGAGCTTCCTACATGGAGATATGGATTTTACAAAGAATGGGGAAAAGCTCAAATTGTCTCTGTTCATTTTCCCATTTTTCAGAGACATAAGGAATGAACACATCATTTGACCAATCAAATTGTGTCCAATGCCTCGGAAATTTCTACTGGAGTTCAAGGAATTTTGGAAGAATGTCCTGTTCAAATTTGGGAATTTTCCAATAAACAGAACTCCTGTAAAAATTCATACAAGATTTTACTTAAATGAATTAATGAGCCAAATCCTGGGATTTTCATAAACATTGGGCTGCACCCCTGGATAGTACTCTTTGAGAGGAATCCAACAAAATTTGTTTCATAATTTTTAGACATTCCTACACAAAGTTATGGCTCTCCAAAATTTGAACTAAAGTGAGAAAATCTGGAAAATGTTTAAATGCCGATAGTGGGTCCCACCTGTCATCCCTAACCTCCAGACTCGCGCCAAACAGGGCAGTGGCAGCTCCCTCCGGTGAGGTCGCCGGAAAACCAGTTCTCAGCCACCTCCAGACCCCCTGCTGGCCGCCCCCCCCCCATATTTCCCCACGCTGAACACGTTGGTGAGGTCGCCGGCGGCTGAAACTCACCGGAAAACAGGGCGCACCGGCCACAGCAAACCCTAGGGCTCCGGCGAGGTCTTGCATGGTGAATTATCCACCAAATGGTCGGTTCTTGAGCTCTACAGCACCAGGGGGTCATGTAGAAGACCGGCATGAGGTCTAAACAAGCTGGAGAGGGCTCTAAACCTATCGGCACCGTGCGCCCGATAGGGTCCAGCGGTATACTCTCTAAAAGAGCTCGGATTGCTCACTCTACACTCAATTTCTTAGTCTAAAATCGATGGAGGAGGTGTGCTAGGCAGTTAACATCCTGTGTGTGAAGTTTGAGACCCAACAAACATGATTTGAGGATGAATTTTACAATTTCTTACCTCAAGGTCCGTTTCTGCCGCCCTGGAGAAAAACTTGAAAATCTCCCTCTGTGATCAATGGCTAGGGCTGAGCTTTGGGGTGAGCAACTAGGCTTGTACTTGCACAGATGGGGTGGCTTGCTTGGGCATGATCCCTCCTGGTTTGGGCTGTCCACAGCGTCCAGTTTCGGTTCCTTGAGTTTGAACTCGGGAGCAGCAGCAAACCTCGCTGTTTCTAGGCGCCAGCAAGCATGGAACAGCGGAGGAAGGATGCTAGCCGGCTAGACAACTCGTGGGCGAAGCTTTTTGCTGTGGAAGGCGCGAGCAAAAGTCACTGGTTTGCTGGGGCGATCAGAGGAAACAGCAGTCGCTTGTGCACTGACGGGCGAGGTGTTCTTCGCGTAGCACAGCAGAGGAGAACTTCGCTCGTGCAGCCTTCGGGGAAGATAAGGGCATCGGAGAGGAGGAGGTGGCACCGAAGATCGTCGTGTGCGATTGGCTGCCGAGAGCTGTCGCACGCTCAGCCGTCGGTGGAGTCGGTTTGCTCTTTTGTGAGACTGACCAGTGGGGTCCACAGCCACAATTCTCCCTCTTATCCCCCATTTCGATTTAAAATAGCAAATGAGCTCCAAATTTGTTAATACTTGAAGGATAGGTCAAAAGAATTACGAGGAACTCAAATCTGAAATCAGATTTTGAAATTGAGTTTGTTTGGTTCAAAATTCAAATTTAGGTTTGAATTTGAACGTGCCCTCATTTAGTCCTCGGAATAAATAGTATACAAGCTCCAAAATTATTCCAATTTGGACCAGAAGCTCCTTAATACCTGGGAATTGCATTGATGAATTCCTTTGCAAGTATTTGGCAATCTGAATATGAATCCTTTTAAAAGGATCAAAATTGTGTTTAAATTTCCTCCACTCTCCTCATAGAGAAGGTGCACATGAGTTAGAGTTTTGGGAGTGTAATTCTTTCCCCTAGGTTAACATGTGTTGAGCATGGGCTAGAGAAAATTTTTAACTCCCTCACCTGTCCATATTTGTGTTCATCATTTCATGTGACACAACTATAGCCTTTTATCGCCTTAACTTTGTTTCATAAGTTGACATCAAACTTTACAAAAGTTAGGGCTGTTACAGATGGGATGAGAACTTGGGTTATACGCAAGATGGGCATGAATCTTTCTTTTCGAGAAAAAGAAGGGATATGGGAGAGGATGACATGATTACGCGCAAATTAAAGGCTGACTGGCCAATCTTCTTAGCTCATCTTGTGATGGCATTGCACATGGGGCTATCGGTTCACAAATTCTACCGTCAATATGTGAATCCAAATTCCAATTCATAAATTGAAGAAGTATACCTCTAATAAATCCCTAAATTCACAAAATAGTGTGAAACATGGATGAACTACGAACCTGAATATTCCAATAATTATGGTTCGCCCTATTTCTTTAGCCATAAGTGCATATGTCGGTGTTTCTATCACCAGCTAGTAATCGAATGCTTCTTTTTTATGTCCGGATGGCTAGCTAACAAAGACAGAGATTTATACTGGTTCGGACAACGTGTCCTACGTCCAGTCATGGGTGTTCGTCGGCCTTATATTAGCTCAAGCGATTCAGGAAACCGTGGTTACAAGCGAGGCTCTCTCGCGTGCGGGAGCGAAAAGAAAGCCTAAGTGTCGTATGCATGTGAGTCGTTTCGCCGTGCGTGGGGAAGTTCCAGGCCTCCCCCTTTATATCCCGGATGCCTATACCTACCCGCCGGCTCCTCATAAATGGGGCGCGGGTTTGCATGGTGTGTCAGCGCCTTAGGTACCCCAAAATGGTGCAGGAGCGATGAGTACACCTGCTCGCATCTAGCCTATGGTATACGTCTACTTTTCGTCCCTGTACACCCACGCCGAGCGGGATGGGACGGGTGGTGATGGTGGCCTGGCATCGTGCTTGTCTTGTTGCGCGTGGCCGCCCACTCCATCTTGAATTCCCTCTGCCGTTTCACCACGTCGGTATTTAAGTCTTCCGCGTGGCCACATGTACCCACACGACTGGTTGATTGGTTGTTTCTTGGGTACCCGGGGTACGCCATCCCGTAAGTAGCCCCTAGCATTAGGCCGAGTTTCTTCTGAACTGGTCGGAGGCATGTCTCTACATACGGCGGTGGTCCTTAAAGGATAAGAGGGAAAATGGAAGTTGTGTGCGATCATTGTTTTGTTTTGGTTCGTGGCTACGTTTGAACTGAAAGACTTAGGCGCTGAGCCTAACGTAACTTTGAGCCATCTTGTATCCTCTGAGCCCTCCCTTCATGAGGTTGGCTTGGTTCGTTTAGAAAATCCGCTTCGCTCCCCATCCGCAAACCGTTCGCGTTTTTGTAGGGGTTGAGACCAACAAGAATTTACCTCGATGGCCGAATTCCCGGACTCGGTGAGCTGCCTAACGGGTTAATCCAAGTGGAACCCCGCTGCCTTTCCGCAAGGACTATGGAATCAGGTTGATCTGACCGATGTTTGATGCCCGTGTTCCATAAGATACCTCTTGGTACACTCGCGTGGATCCCAGGTTGTTCGCAGGCCTGGGCGGATCTATACGGACCATTCAGGGAGTTACTAGGAGTCGCCAAGATAAGACTTGGATATCAGACTAAGAGATGTCGAGAGCGTCGGGCCCCCGAGTGTGCCATTGATGGACACCTCGCATCGCCCGTCCCTCGCTTGGATTTATTTCGCCCTGCATTTCAAGTATACCTTAGAACCAAGAACTTCGATCGAACCCCAAAAGTGGGCCATAAAAGACTTACCTACTTACCTTAGCCTTTGGTTCGAACGGCCCGTCGACGTCGCGTCAAGGGTAGGCGAGGGGGCACGGAGGAGAGGCGGTTTGGAAAGAGGAGAAGACAGCACACAGCTCTTCAAATTGTCACGGATATCGAAAAGGCAAATTTGTCTGTCTGTAATTTTGATGGGCGTCATGTCCCGAGGTCTAGGGAGGTGTGTAACCACTCTGCGGACGGGAGGCATTGCTGCAGGGCGCGTGGGTTCATTGGCCCAAGTGCCTTTACTTGTTGCCATCATGCGCCGGCTATATAAATGGCCCTTTGGGGCGCAGGTCTTCGTGCCTGTGTTTTCCTCTTCCGCTCGAGCCTTCTCACGCTCCTGCTTCCCTACAAGATTCAGTAGCGCGAGTTAGGAGAAGGTTTGAAGGAAAAATGTGTTGTTATTTCTTGCTTCAAACTATGACGGCGTTCCTTTTTGGCGGGGATGCCGACCGCTGACTTCTTGACCCCTGTGGGCGACGGCACCTTCGTTCTGCTGCTGCTGAAGTCTGTGGAGAACTGGCGTCGAGACCGGCTTCATCTCTCCGACAAAGTTCCGGT
This sequence comes from Neostapfia colusana, assembly GCA_030760725.1. Taxonomy (NCBI): domain Eukaryota; kingdom Viridiplantae; phylum Streptophyta; class Magnoliopsida; order Poales; family Poaceae; genus Neostapfia; species Neostapfia colusana. The sequence continues at coordinate 29,871,007 of JASWHV010000009.1, read as the reverse complement.
GCTTCCTTTCCTCACGGGCTGGTCATCCATCGTTCATGAATAGCGGTGTTGGGACGTCGTGGAGGCGTACGAGCAGCGAGTCATCGTGGTCCAGATGAGTTTCCAAGCATTACAAGCGAAGGAGATGATCGAAGGCAAGCGGACTTACAAGAATGCTATCCTAGGGTAAGTGAACTTACAAGAACGCTGAATTGAGGATGTTGTCTACAACAACAACAACCAAGCTTTTATCCCAAGCATGTCGGGGTAGGCTAGACATGAATTGAGGATGTTGTCTGTAATCATCAATTCTCTTACTGACATCAACCATCCTTCTGTAAGCCTTTGTTCGGTCATCTGCCCCTTTTCCTTGTATTGTGAATGTACTGGCCCTTCGTGGCTCTTCTAATGAAGAAAAGTGGGATGCTTCCTTCTAATGCGAATGAATTATCCCTTCTTGGCTCTTCTAATGAAGAAAAGCAGAAAATTTATCTATGCGAGTGAGATTTTTCCTTTGTGTTGTGTTTTTGGTTCGCAGTTTTGAGAACTTTCACAGTTCTATTCGAGGGTCGCGAACACTAGGTCGGGAAAAACAGTATGTCGCTTTCGTTCCTGCATTTTGCTTGATCCGTAGCTCCGAGGTCTTTCGCAGTTCTAGCCGTAGATTGTAAAGTGCGAAGGAAGTACATGGAAATTTTTTGAGAGTGCCTTAAGGGTAGTATCCCCCAAGTGGCATGTGGTGGCCAAGCTGGTTGGTGCACCTCGTGGCACTTGAGCCACGTGGATCTGCTCGAGCTCAGACCATTCAAGGTTGGGGGCATCGCCCTTTTTTTGACTAGATGTGCCCGGTCTTGAGTCCGGGAGGCATGGCCCTACTTAGCGTGGAAGTAAAAATCCAAAGAAGAGGACGAGGGCACTTATCTTTTTGCTTCCGACCTGCCTCCTTTCGCTCGGAGGTCCAAGTTGCTACGGGTAAAACTGTCTAAGGTGCTCGATGTTCCAGGCGTTGGGGAAGACGTTCCTGTAGTATCCTTTAGTCGGTACGCGCAGGGCCATAAGACGTTTGCTACAACATATGGGCCTTCCCATGGGGGGATAGCTTGTTCTTGTCCTTGTTAGTCTAGATCCTTCGGAGGACCAGATCAGCAACCTGGAAGACTCGTCGTCGGACCCGGTGCGAGTGGTAGCGTCGAAGCTCTTATTGGTACTTTGCTGCTCCTAGGAGAGCAACGTCACGAGATTCGTCTAGTTGGTCGACAGAGTCCTGCCTGGCTTCCTTGGACCAGGCCTCGTCGTAGACTTTCATTCGGGGAGAGCTGTATTCGAGCTCGGTCGGGGGGGCTGCTTCCGACCCATAAGTTATGAAGAAGGGCGTGAAGCCGGTCGTCTGGTTGGGCGTGGTGCGTAGGCTCCAGAGGACGGAGGGTACTTCAACGACCCATCGCCCGACGGACTTGTTGAGCTGACCAAAGATGTGAGGTTTGAGCCCTTCCAGGATCATCCGTTGGATCCTTCGACTTGCCCGTTGGTCCGGGGGTGAGCCACGGAGGCCTAGTCGACCCAGATTTGGAATTTATCGCAGAACTCTATAAATCTCTTCCCAGCGAATTGTGTTCTTTTATCGATGATGATGGAATTGGGCACCCCAAAACAATACACAATGTTTCAGAAAAAATTCGCCGCATGTTCGGATTTTACTGAGACAAAGGGCTTTGCTTCTATCCACTTCGTGGACCTTTCGATGGCTACGAGGAGGACGGTGAAGCCCCCGGGTGCCTTCTTGAAGGGTCCAAGGAGGTCTAGCCCCCAAACGGCAAAGGCCCATGTGATGGGGATGGTCTTGAGGTCATGTGCCGGACCGTGCTCCTTCCGGGTGAAGTACTGGGAACCGTCTTAGGTGCGCACGATCTGTTGGGTGTCGCTGACCGCGGTTGGCCAGAAGAAACCTTTACGGTACGCCTTTCCGACCAAGGAGAAGGGTGCGGCGTGGTGGCCACAGATGCCTTCATGGATGTCGAGGAGGAGTGCCCGCCCTTGGTTTGTCAGGATGCATCGCTGGAAGATCCCCGTGATGCTGCGCTGGAAAATCTCGTCGCCGAAGATGACGAACGACTTAGGTCTCCGAGCGAAGCGGCGGGCTTTGGTTTCGTCGTCCCAGAGGTCGCTATGTTTTAGATACTTGATAAAGGATGCTTCCCAGCCTTGCTCAGTCGCGAGGACGAAGGGGTCTGGAGGAAGGTCTGCCTTACCCTCATCCTCCATAATTGGGGCTCCTCTCCCACTAAGGAGCTTGTTACATCTTCTTTTGCTCGAATGGATGACTCATGGATGTCTTCGACGAGGACTCCTGGAGGAGGGGCTTCTCGACTTGAGGCCGTTTTGGCTAGAAAGTCGGACGTCTCGTTGTCCCTTCTGGGAACGTGGCAGAGCTCAAGCCCTTTGAACCAATCTCCTAGCCTTTGGACCTTGTGGCAGTACGCGGTCATGCTTGGGTCGTGGCAGCTCAATTCGTTCATCACTTGGTTGATGACGAACTCGGAGTCCCCTCGCATGTAGAGTCTCCGAGCACCGAGTCTGGCGGTCGTCTTGAGTCTGTTGAGGAGTGCCTAGTATTCGGCAACGTTGTTGATCGCTTTGAAGTGGAGTCGCCACACGTATCGCAGGTGGTCTCCTTTGGGGCATACGAGTACTGCGCCGGCCACGGCCACATTGAGAGTTAACGAACCATCGAAATACAGTGTCCGGTATTTTGGCGTGGTTGGCTCGACAGTGGTTTGGGTCTCCGTTCACTCGGCAACGAAGTCCGCCAAGACTTGTGATTTGACCATCATGCACGGTATGTACGATCTGTCGAGAACCATGAGCTCAAGAGCCCATTTGGCGATTCTGCCTGTGGCGTCGTGGTTGTTGCTGATCGTCCCGAGACCATGCGCTTTCACTACTCTTATAGGGTAACACTTGAAGTAGTGAAGTAGCTTGTGTTTTGTTACCAGGACTGCACACACAAGCTTTTGTACATGGGGGTAAGGGATCTCACAGTCGGTCAGAGCTTCACTTACAAAGTAAACCGGCCTCTGGACCGACTGTGTACGATCGGGCTCCTCCCTTTCTACCACTAAGGCAGTGCTAACTACTTGGCTAGTTGCTGCTATGTAGAGGAGTAGGGGCTCGGCCGGCCTGGGCGAGGCTAGCACGGGAGAATTGGTAAGGAAGGTCTTCAGTCTGTCAAGGGCCGCTTGCGCTTCTTATGTCCATCTAAAGGGCTTGGACTTCAGTAGGCACTGGTAGAGCGGTAGGCCTCACTCTCCGAGTCGGGAGACGAACCGACTTAAAGCCGCGAGGCATCCTATCAATTTCCGCACCCCCTTGATGTTGTGGATGGCCCCTATGCTGGTGATGGCGGATATCTTCTCGGGGTTAGCCTCGATGCCACATTCTGATATGATGAACTCGAGCAACTTGCCCCTCAGTACGCCTAAAACACACTTTTCTGGTTCAACTTGAAGCTGTACCTTTGAAGGTTTGCGAATGTTTCTTTGAGGTCGGCGACTTGGCTGTTCGCCTGTTTGGACTTCACCACGATATAGTCCACATAGACTTCGAGGTGCCGCCCAATCTGTGACTGTAAGAACTTTTGCATGCAGCATTGGTACGTGCCCCCTGTGTTTTTAAGTCCGAACGGCTTTCTTACGTAGTAGTAGGAGCCAAAGGGAGTGATGAACGTGGTCGCCAGCTGTTCCTCCTCACTGAGAGCGATCTAGTGGCAGCCAGAGTACACATCCAGAAAAGCTCAGGGATTCACTCCGTGAGGTCATACCAATCACTTGATCGATCCTCGGTAGCGAGAAAGGATCTTTGGGACACACCTTGTTGAGGCCGGTTTAATCCACGCACATCCTCCACTTCCTGGCCTTCTTCCTTATGAGGACGGGACTGGCCAGCCACTCGGGGTGATGCACCTCGTTGATGAAGCCGGCTGCTAGGAGCTTGGCGATTTACTCACCGATGGCCCGACGCTTTTCTTTGTTGAAGCGTCAGAGCTTCTGCTAGCCTGATGTTGAGTGTGTGCTCGACGACTTCCCGCCTGGCATGTCGGAGGGTTGCCAGGCAAAAACATCCCGGTTTGCGCATAGGAAGTCAATGAGCGCGCTTTCCTATTTTGCACTGAGGGTGGTGCCGACCCGCACGGTCTTAGCTGCGTCCTCTGGGTCAACCAGGACGGCCTTCGTGTCTCCTGCAGGTACGAAGGCTCCCGAGGCTGATGCTCGATTGAAGTCAGGCTGGTTTCCGTCGATCGCTTTAGCCAGCTCGGAGGGCTCGGCCGCCGCCACGGTCGTGGTTACCTGTTCGCAACTGCACTGCTGGCATAGGAGAGCTTGCCTGAATTTGGCGCCTATGGTAATGACGCCGTGCAGGCCTGGCATCTTTAGCTTGAGGTAGGTGTAATACAGCCATAAACTTTCCATAGCACGGTTGCCCCAGGATGCCGTGGTAGGTGCCATTAAGGTCCGCTACCTTGAACATGAGTGTCTCAGTGCAAAAGTTGGTTGCGTCTCTGAACATGACGGGGAGGTCGATTTGCCCCAAGGGTGTTACTTGCTTCCCTGGGACGACCCCGTGGAAGGGCGCCCGGGTCGGCCATATAAGATGTTGAGGCTGTTCCCGCCATCCATGAGTACTTTCATCAGGCGCTTGGGCCCAACTATCAGGTCTACGACCAGAGGAAAACGTTCTGGCTGCGGGATGTGGTCGGGATGATCCAATTTTTTGAACGTGTCGGCGATCTCAGACCACCATAATTAGGCTAGGATCGGGGGCTCGACCGTGTTAACCTCTCGTGCTGTCAGCTTCTGTCTCCGGTGGTTTTCCTGAGCCTGGGCCCTGCTGAAGATCATAAGGAAGCCGGTTGGCGCTGGGTAGTTGGCCTTCTTCTCATGCACCATGGCCGTTTGTTTGGATGTTTTACCTCTTTTGCTTGGGAGATCCGACCCTTTAGCCAAAAATCATCATCGGGGCCGCAGAACGTTGGGGATTGGCTTTGATCCTCGTCGTCATCGTAGCGCCTGTGACGCCCTCAATTCTGTGGAAAACCACGGAACCAAGAACTAATGCGTATGTGTGCCCAGGATGTTCATCACACATACACATATATTCCACAATCTGAATTCAGAATATATATAACCACGAATAACAGAGTTTATTACAATAGCTCATGAGTCTTGGACTCATGCTCACAGCGGAAGTCTTTATTTCTATGCAGCGGAAGTCTTTATTCTAATGCAGAAGCAATTTAACTAATGCGGAAACAAATCTAAGAAGCAATGGCTCCATCTCTATTCCATCCCCACAGGCAAGGTTGAGAACATATAACACGCCTAATGCTCCACTTGGTCTTCGTAGAAGTCTTCTCCTGCTGCTGATGATGAAATAATAATGCAAGTTTGAGTACAATGATGTACTGAGCAAGTGCGGGAAAATATGATATGAAGTTTCATAACAAGGTAGGTATAAAAAGACTCATTTGCAGAAAAGCAAAGTTATTTATCAAAAGCACGATAAAACAGCGACTCATCTTTAAGTGAATGTAACCCCAGCATGTATTAAAATACCAATCATACCTTCGTCATGTTCATAACCAGTCATCAATCAACCTCATTCTCGCTCACGAATACCTCCTCGTATTCGCTACCATCTCACGAATACCATCATGTATTCGCTACCATTTCACCTCATAAAACAACTTCGTCTCCCACCGAGACCAACCTCGTTGCCATGACTCATCAGTCATGCAACCCATCTTATCACCCGGACTCAACAGTCCCAAAACCAAACCATAACCAAACCATCCAAAACCATAACCACTAACCATCCCAATAACCATCCCAACTAATCATGGCAGTTGGCCAGGCACTCATGACCGTAAGCTCGGCTATCATGATAGTTTTAAGAACTCTGCAGAGTTTGCACCTCTTTACCCACAAGTTTGTGATTTCGTCACCCGTCGGCGACTACAGAACCTCCATTATACCAGTACACAACCGTCGGTGTATGGTCAAGAGATAACAAAATAGCCTTTACAAAGGGGTTACTAGATGTCTGGACTCACTAAGGTTTCACCGGCAGGCTAGAATCTCCAATTCTCCCACCCACGGGCCCCCTCTTGTGCCATGCAGTTCCCAGGGCAGTCCTCACTCGACTCCCACTCCCCGTGCCTTCCACAGTCCATAACAATCTAGCAACTTACCTAATTACTCAGCTAAGCCGCATCCATACTTGGCCTTGTGGTGGCACTGTTATCCTGGCATGTGCATGCATGAACCGGTCCTTAGATCTACGGCAAGTAAACCACCATCTTATGCTACCTTATTCACAAACCCAGTCTTGCCTAGATCTCCCTCCGATCCATGTTCATTAACAACATCAGTTTCTCATTATCATTAGGAGTGCAGTTAGCTAGACACATCTATCTCACTTCCCAATCCCATGGACTCAGCGAAGCATAAAAGTAAAAAAAAACATACCCGACTCATAAACTTCCCAGGCTACAAGGGTGGTTTATCCAAAGCTAGTAAACTCCTATAAAAGGTTTTCCCATCATGTTTGACTCAGCACACACACCTTTTCGCGAAACAAAACAGTTTTACCCAAAACATAGGATCAATATGGTCAAGGAGCACTTGCCTCGTTCTTGCGGTTCCGGTTGCTCTTGGATCTCGAAACCTTGTTGTTGCAGCTCGTCGTAGACAGCTCGCCGAGCTTGTCCTTCTATACAGGATCACGCACATACAAGATTCATGACAATCAATACCATGCACAAACTTTAAACTAGATGCGATGATGCATATGCATGCTATACTATGATCAGTTTTATTAGATCGGTTTGCACGTGTTCTTGCATGGCTTGCATGGTTTTACGATGAACAGAGGTGTTCGGATCAGATGTGGACGTGGCGATGACCTTGTCTTAAGATCAACCCGATCAACTAGTGATCTGTCCTCGAGAAAGCTTCTGTTCAAAAGGAATCGAAGAACAGATGCAAAGAAAACACAATGATGTCGTAAGGTGGTATTGGAGACCTACCTTACGTTCTTCTCGGTCTTCGGGGTCCTTTTCTGATCAGACAGATCGTTGGGCTCTCTTCCGGCGATCTTCCTTGCTGAACTCCGGTGATGGCTTTCTCGGCAAGTTGAGGCTAGGGCTCTAAGTCGTCGGCTTAGAAGTTGGAAAAGAAGTTCGTGGTTTCGGCCAGAGGTTCTGGGTTCTATTTATAATTGGGAGAAGAAGAGTCCTAATCTGATTGTATTCCAAATAAGAGTCCTATTCAGATCGTCGTTGAATCTTAACATCTTATCTTTAGTTGATTTGGTGCGGTAACATTGTGGAATTCAGGTTGGTTTTTTTTCTCCGTACCGATATTTCTACGCGTACAGAATCCAAGACCGCTCCAGAACTCGTTATCTCCTCGGTGATGAGCTCCGGAAGCTCCACGTGTCCATTGGGCATGGTCTCTCCTTTTCTGCAGAGTCGAGCTCCGGTGGTGCCGCGTGTCAAGCGAGTGAGACCTCCCTTCTCCTTTGGAGGTGAGCTCCGTGTGCGCCACGTATCCTGGTGGTCGGGACCTCCTCTCTTATTCAGAGGTGGCTCCGCACACGCCACGTGTCAGTGCTGGACCTTTCCTCTCTCCGGAGGTAGCTCCAGCGCCAGACATCCTTTCTTCTCAGAGACGAGCTCCGAGGTTAACACGTGTCCAACAGTGACGGACCTCCCGGAGATAAGCTCCGGTGACGGCGCCTGTCCAATAGAACCGGACCTCTCGGAGTTGAGCTCCGAGATTGACACGTATCCGCGCGACTGGTCCTCTGATTCCTGCGGTGACTAGCTCCGAAGGTGACATGTGTCCTACGGAAATGCCTTTGCTTCTTCCGCAGAGGCTAGCTCCGGGGGCAACACGTGTCCCACAGGGTCGGACCTCTCCCCTCTTGCGGAGATGAGCCCCAAGCCTGCCACGTAGCCAGTTTAGCGGCGGACCTCTCCCCACTTCGCAGGGATGAGCTCCGAACACGCCACATGGCCAGCGGGCTGCAGAAGTTGTCTTCGGCGCTCTCGGTGAACTGGATTCGGCTCTTATTGGCTATCTTTTGATATTTTTCTCTGTTCCTACTTCTTTTAAAATTTTTCTCTTCATGAAAATGAATATATGCAGAAACAAAAATGAGGGTGTTACAGCATCCTCCTTGGCGCGGTTTTCACTGGCGCTTGGGACACAATTCCGTGGCCTCCCCCATGGCTCCTCTGCAGGCCCCGAGAACCCTGCATAGGTCTGGTGGCTGTGTATGCTCGGGTATCGGGCCGCGTGGAGGGGTGATGAAGACGGGTTCCTCGGCCTGGCCTGGGGCACGGACCCGTGGAACCTCCATGGCGTTTCCATTGCGCTTGCGGGGGTCGTCGTGTGCGGTTGCCTCACGTCTTCGAGCGAGTGACCCCTCGGAAGGCTGCGCCGCGACCTGCCCCAGCAAGGAGCAGAGGCTTTGGTACGTCCGTTGTGCCTCTTGCTCGCTAGGTTCCGGAAGGATGCGCACCATGCCGGCCGCAATCGCCGTGCTCTGACTTAGCCACTTAAACTGGGAGGGGCTGAGCGTGCCGGCAATGATGTCCTTCCTTGTTTGGCGGTCATGCACTCGCGCGCCGCCACCACGAGGAGGGCGGATGCCCGGCATCCAGAACATGGCCTTGTCCGCTTCTAGTCACTCCCTCTCTGCCCCGAGTATGTCATGGCACGTCTTGAGCCGTTCGGTAGTTCTGACGTGACCGCTGGCTCCCCACTGTGGCTCGGTGCAGGTGTGATATAAGTGTGAGGAGTGACTGCAGAGTCGCGGCCAGCTTCCGTGATGCGGCGTTCACGGTAGGGGCGACGGTCCTTGTTGAACCCGGTGTCGGTGCTGTAGTCACAACCGAGTCATGTCCTACAGGAGGGGAGAAGGGATAATGGCGCCTTGTCGATCATACCTATGAAGTCTCCTTCAGGGGCGCGGTTGGCGACATCGGTTGTTGTGTCGTCCATCAGATGTAGAACGCCATCATCGTCGGCGACGAACTCCATGATTCCGAAACAGAAAGCATGCGGGGCGTGAAAATGACGTCGGACTTGAGCCTGTTGTCAGGGGCGATGACAAACTCGAGGCTGCTGAAACGGAGCTTCTTGCCGGCATGGAAGCTTGAGCTCACGAAAGCCATCACAAAAGAAAGCGAAAAACACATAGCGGGCCCCTACCTGGGGCGCCAAGTCGTTGTTATTATCACAAGCTAGTAATCAAATTCTTCACATTTTATGTCTGGATGGCAAGCTAACAGAGACAAAGATTTATACTCGTTCAGACAACGTGTCCTACGCTCAGTCTGGGGTGTTCGTCGGCCTTTTATTAGCTCAAGCAGTTTAGGGAACCATAGTTACAAGCGAGGCTCCCTCGCATGTGGAAGCGAAGAGAAAGCCTAATTGTCGTATGCGTGTGAGCCATTTCGCCGTGCATGAGGAGGTTCCGAGCCTCCCCTTTTATAGCCCAGATGCCTATACCTACCCGCCGGCTCCTCATAAATTGGGCAGGGGTTTACATGGTGTGTCAGCGCTTTTAGCGGCCCAAAGCGGTGCAGGAGTGATGAGTACACTTGCTCCCATCTAGTCTATGATCTATGTCTACTTTTTGTCCTAGTACACCCATGCCGAGCGGGATGGGACGTGTGGTGATGATGGCCCGGCGTCATGCTTGCCTTGTCGCGCTTGGCCACCCACTCCGTCTTGAATTCCCTCTGCCATTTTGCCACGTCGGTATTTAAGTATTACGCCTGCCTTTGGTCCGGGCTCTAGCCCGGATTGCTCTTTCCCCGGTCTTGTCGGCTGGGCTCGGAGGTTGGACGCTGCTTCCACCCTTGGGGGTAGGACTTCCTGGCCTTCCTAAGTTCATAGCACGGGCCGGGGCTCGCGTGGCCACGTGTACCCGCGTGACTGGTTGATTGGTTGATCATTGGGTACCGGGGGTACGACACCCCGTCAGCAGTTGTAGATGATTGTTTAGAAAAAATATAAAATATTATAAATGGTAACAAGTATAGTAACCTAAGGCCCCTACAACTCTTTATATTCTTTATGGTGCAATCTAACCATTTAAATTCAAGTGTCCGTCCCAAGATGGGTGTTGCATTCGAAACTAATAATCTCACTTGTACAAAGTAGAAGCTAAATTGATGTGGTGAGACTGTCACATTATGTGTAAAGGCTAATTCACAAACCTTCATATGAGAAAATGACAAAAAGTAAAGACCCTTATGTCATTTATTTAGTGCAAATTATCTAGCCGCCACATACCATATATTTCTAGAGATATGAAAATGTCAAAGTTGACTAGATGCCACATCACGACTTATTTAAATGGGCGGGCGGCAGTGGGCTGATGCCGGGCTGGAGGCCAATGCCGCCGACCTCTGGAAGCAGCTCAACTCGAGAAAGGAGGTATCCCCTGCAATGTTGCCTTCCTATCTTCGGTAGTCCATTTATTTCGTGATCTCTAAACCACATGCCCAAGGTAGTGTGTCTTTGACGTAATAGAGGTTTCTTAGTCACTGAAGGGTTATGAAATCATGAACTTGTGGATAAAGTGATGCAATCTCTGCAGAATGTAAAACTGTCTTGACAAACATGCTCACGGTCACAAGCATCCTAAACCCTACATGATTAGTTTTGAACTTGATATTGTTTAATTGGTATTGGTCATTGGATTTAGTCGGTTATAGTTGTGGAAAATGATGATTACTGATTATGTTTGGTTAATGATGATGGATATAGATGGATATGTAATATGTTGGAATTTATGAGTTGCATATTGAAGCTCATTTGTTATATTCAGATTGACCTCACTTAATAATTATAGGTTGCATTTAAACTTTGTGAACTAAAATATGCTTTGTGCAATAAACCTCTTTATGTCATCCTTGTATTTGGCCACATGTCATATATTCCCACACTTGCTGAGTATGACAAGTAGTCACACTTGCTATTTTCACTCGCTTCTCAGCTAGAAGAGAAACATTAGAGAATTCTAGTGAAGACTATGTGGTATACTAGGCGTGCGTTTCCACCGTCGATTGCCTGTAGCTTTGGAGCTGCCTACGCTAGTTATTTTCGCTGCTATAGTAATAAAGACTCATTTATAAGCTACCAAACTATTGTAATAAAGGTACTTATATATTTTTGATATGGTTGTAAATCTAGATTGTCACTTATGATGTCACTATATATGTGTGGAACTGTATTCTGGGCACACATATGGTATACCTGGTTTGTTTCTAAAACCGCTTGTGACAGAGGTGACATTAGAGCCATATCAACCTTGTATTCAAGCCTAGTTATAATGGACGCCGTTAGATTAGAAAAATAGTATATATTTAGTAAAATCATTATTTTCATTTTTTGTTTCTCCTTTATTTATTTTCGCTTGTTTTTGTTTTTTTTCACTTTTCTCTGTTTCTGACTGACACGCATTTTTTGAAAATTTTAGATGGCATGTTGTAAAAAGACAGTGTGCAAGAGTACTGGAGTGTACAACGAGGGACCCCTTGCACCTTGGCACATGGGCCCACTGACATATGTAGAGATGCACGACAGCCTTCAGATGAGGACCTAGAAGGAGTGGAACCCATTGAAAAAGATATGGAAGAGGAGCCACACAGTACGTACCTCAGGAGCAGGAGCCACACAAGTAGGCACCTTAGAAGGAGTACCTTCCAAACGTTCCCCAGGAGGAGGGACTTCACAGAGGAGCTTCATCACCGCCCGTCCAATTTGAAAATGATGAGGATCCTGTCGTTCGCGTAGCTGAGGAGTTCCGTTCTTCAGAAATGGGAGGAGGATATGCAGCACAGGAGCTTTGGGCTTTTCCCTTCAGACTCGACTCCATCATGTACCCGGAGTACTATATCAAGAGAGTGCCTTGACTTGTACGTGATGGGTGGAGAGCCGTCATCGTCATCTTCTCTGGCGATTGAGTTCACACGAGATATATGTCACCCGCCTGGAGAGCCACTGAAGAGGATGCCATTTCTGACGTCGCATGGGAAGTGACAACGGGACTCTACCACACTTACCAGGCTGCACTTGGATCAGCAGTTTTGCACTCCACCCTCACTGGAGGTCAGGTAGCGAGAGGATCACTGGACAACTTGAGGAGGATGACACGCCTCCAAGTGCAATGGATAGATCCCAGTGGACCCTCATAGATATGAGCAACCTTCTGGCGCTTGCTTTGGAGGAGATTCAGGTGCTTCGTGCGAGGCTGGTCGATATAGAGATAGACCTTCACTACCACTTGAGGCATGAGGCTGGATAGCATGTGTACCTGAAGTCATTTCCTACTCCTACTTGGACTGCTTCTTCACAAGTTCGCGACACCGTCTGCAGCCCCTCCCTGCACAACAGGATGCCTTAGCCAGCTCACAGCAGTAACTATGATTTAGGTCTACCATCAAATAAAATGTAAGAAATATTTAGTTCGTTAGTGTACTTGCTTAGTGTGGTGTGATGGTGTTATGTATGCTTAAGTGTGTGTGTTTGTGTGTGCTCCGATGTGAGTTGTGGAATACTTTGGTAATTGTCCATATCCTCATTATTTATCTATTAATAATAAATAAAATATAATTTATTATCATATTTCTTGATGCATATAGTTGGGTATCTTCCCTTTGTCTCTATCTTTGGTGTTATCTTACTCCTATCCCACTCTCTACGATATTTTCCTAGGACTTAGAGAATCACCAACATCGCTCGAGGTGGTGCCGAGAGTAGCAACATTCCGAACAACATGGAAGCACCCATCAAGAAAGATCCGATGGGGTTCAAGTTGAAGACCCCACACCTGAGCAGCTACTAACCATGCAGAACAAGTTGATGCAGACAATGATTCAGACGCTTGGGCAGCTGCAGCCGAACAACCAGAACAACAATGTCCCAGCACCCCCGCCACAACCTCAGAGCAGATTGGAAGAGTTCATTAGGACCAGACCACCTACCTTTTCTCAAGCCAAGGACCCCATGAAAGCATATGATTGGCTGAAGACTGTGGAAAAGAAACTTGCTATAGAGCAATGCACTGATAGGAAGAAGTCTTGTTCGCAGCACACCAACTGTTTGGAGCATCTGCAGATTGGTGGAAATCATACCGCAACACCCACACTGACAATGAGTCCATCACTTAGGCTGAATTCAATGCTAGTTTCTGCTCATACTACATTCCCACTTGTGTTATGATGTCGAAACATAAAAAATTCCGTGACATGACACAGGGCAACATGAACATGAGCGAGTACTTGAACAAGCTCACTCAGCTATATATGAAGGTACGCTACAGATTACATAAGAACATACAGCAAGAAGCAGTACCTATTCATGAGGCGCTTGAACAATGACATCTAGATCTAGCTACTCATCAACGACTACGCTAAATTTCAGAAAACCAATGGACAAGGCAATTGTTTTAGAGAGCAAGAAGCTGGAAATAGAACAACAAGGCAAGATAAATATGCCATTTCAAGGACACCTACAGTGAAGCAACACTCGTCCTCGTTTTGCACCACCACCTGCACCATATTATCGCTAGCTTACTCCCGCATTTCGCCTCATTAACCCACCTCATCCCAAGAAACCACCACAAAAACGCCCCCAACCAACCAACAACAATTGTTGCAACAGGTGCAACAATCTTGCAGCAAATTCAACAACAACAACTAATCCCAAACTTTTTCAATACACTGTCTATGGTGAATCTTGCCTCCTACGGGCATCAGTTTTCTTCTAGCTGCATATGTTTCTGGATGATATAAGATTTGTTCTCAAATAATAAGTGTGACTCATCAGAGAAATGAGAAAAAGTATTCAATAATATATTACTTATTACCACCATATTTATATCACTTGCACCATTTTTTTGCCGCGTAAGGGTGCGTTTTGATTCGATGCATGTGGAGGGATGGGAGAAGGTGGCCACTTTTTTGCTAGTACTTGGGTGGGGGTCATAAAACAGGGGTGAGTGTGGGCACTAGAAAAAAAATTCAGCCAGATTTCGTACCCACACGGTACCCTAGAAATTAGTGAATGACATGGCCTCATGCTTCTTGATTCATTTTCTTGCTTCATTAAAAGATATATAATTCCATGCTTATAATGATGAGATTTCATGACCGTTTGGTGTCTAATCTTTGGTATTAATATGAATAAGTTTCTCAATATATAAGTGCTAGAATTCTTAATCACCAATGTCCTTCATATATTGGGTAGACCAACCATTTTTCTAAATTAACCTTGCAAAAGGTCCATAAATCTATCCATACAGGGTATGTTAGTACTCCAACTACGGTTATATCTCACTAATTTTAATATTAGACCTTGCTAATTTTATAGTTCGAACTTATATGTCATGTACTTATCCAAAGATTCTGATTATTTCTCAATTGAATAAATCTAGTGATAATGTGAGAATGATGGGCATTTAGTGGGAATTATGTGTGAACCACAAACCTGATTATGGAATCAGATAATTATGGTTCGTCCTATTTCTTCATAGCTAGCCATAAGTGTAGGGTAGATGATTGTTTGTAAAAGTATGAAATATTATAGTTGGGAACATGTATAGTAAACTAGGTGCATTATAAATGTTTAGATTCTTCATGGTGAAACCCACCTGTTGAAACTCAAGCCTTCATCTCAAGATGGTTGTTTCATTAAAAAAATAATGACTTTTCACCGGTAGGAGACGTTCCTATAAATAACAAGACACCTATGGCGACATTGTAGATGTTGGAACTCTTCTCTAAGCATCCTTTCTCATGCAAAAATGTGTGGGTGTTCTTGTTTATATGTTCATGCTATGTTTTATAAAAAAAGAAGATACTGACATGGTTAAACTTGTGAACAAATTGAGTCAAAAAAGATTGTACATTCATGCAGATAATCACAACGCTAAGAATCTCACTCTTTCAATGTACACGCTAAATCGACTTAGTGAGACATGCATATTATGTGTAAAGGCAAATACAAAAACTTTCATCTCTCAAATATCAGGAGTGAAAAAAATGAAAGACCCTTTTGCCATGTATTTAGTGCAAATTATCATGGCACCACATACCATACAATTCTAGAGAGAAGAAAATCAAAATTGACAAGATGCCATGTCAACCGTTATCTAAAGATGTGGACAAATTTATTGAAAAGGATTATACATCCACGTCAGATAACCGCAATTTTACAAATCGATTTGTGTAAAGGTGAATTTTATACCTTTATATCTTCAGCGTCAAGAAAATGCCAAAATAGAAAGACCTAATTCCTATATTTTTAGTGTAAATTATCTTGCCACCACATATCTTATGTTTCTAAGCAAATGTGAAAATTGACTAAATGCCATGTCATCTCTATCTTGATCGACCCCTATCGGATGGTTTAGCAAAGTCCATAGCTCCATTTGAGATGATAATCCCCATGTCCCTCGTGTATAAATAGGACCTGAGTGATTCATAGTCCATCACCCTATCATCTCCTGGTATTAGAAGGCAACACACATAAGCGAATTCTCAGCTACAATGGCAGCCAAGATACTTGCTATTTTCTTTTTCTCCTAGCCATTTCAATGAGTCCTGCCATGGCAATAACTTCTACACAATATATCCCATCATCCGTAGCTTTGATTAACCCATGGGCCCAATACATCTTATCATCCTCCGCCATGATCTTTCAAACAAGCTTACCCACAATAACAACACTGACTACTTCTGCAACAACAACAAGTACTTCAACACTTGCAACAACAACAAACATTACAACAACTCCATCAGCAGCAAACACTTCAACAGGTACAACAACAACATATACAGCAATAGATACAACAACAACAAATGTTGCAGCAGGCACAACAGCATCAGACACTACAACAGGTGCAACAAAACCAAGCACTACAACAGGTGCAACAATACCAGACACTTCAGCAGGTTCAACAACAACAATTGTTGCAACTGGTGCAACAACAACAGATCTTGCAGCAAGTTCAACAACAACAACTAATCCAAACTTTTGCACTACACTCTCTATGGCGAATCTTGCGTCCTACGGCCATCAGTTCTCTTCTAGCGGCGTATGTTTCTAGATGATCTAAGATTTGTACTCAAATAATAAGTGTGACTCATCGGAGAAATGAGAAAAAGGTATTCAACAATATATATTACTTATTACCACCATATTTATATTATTTGCACCATTTCTTTGCCATCTAAGTAAGGGTGTGTTTTAATTCGATGCATGAGGAGGGATGGTGTGGGGGACCGGGTCCTCCCATTCCAGGATCGTAGAGGGTAGTGCCGTGTGATGCGGCACCCAATAGCACACACGAAAAGAGTACGAGAAACATACAAACTTTTATTTACATAACACAGAAGAAGTCTTTTACAAACTTAATTTACAGCGGAAGTCTTACTCATAGCTAAATGCTCAGCCTAGCTATGCAAAAGTGCAGCCGTCCAGCCCGGGGACGCTACACACTAGCGGCACACATCCGGAGATCACAGCGGCATGCAGGGCTCCAACTCGGCCGTGTATCCCGACGGGGGCATCGCCTCGTCCTCGGACCCTTCCTCATATGTCTCACCTGCAACATCTCAATTATAGCAACCATGAGCACGATGGCTCAGCAAGACTGATCCGTCACTCCTAAATATGAACCTCTACAAGCAGGGATTCTTAACATAGTAAATGACATTGCGATAAAGAACTCGCCTACATGTTAACCCTTACTTTCAGTTTTTACAGCAGTAATTCATGTGCCTTGAGCAGCCCCCACATCAGAATTCCACAATCAAACAAGAAACGCTTCCTACCGATGTGGTTTTGCCCAAAGGGGAATATAAATATAGTTATCTCTACATCTATAGCATACATGGTTGCAATACAATGATAATTCAATGCATCATATTCTTCTGGCCTCTTTAGATAATTGCTACGTCACAGTGCAGTGAACAAACGGTACTCAAATAACCATGAGGGACGGTGATTGCAATCAATAGACACTTGATTAACACGTCACATACACCCATTACAGAAGTGTGGTGCATCACACCTTCCTACTCTGTTGTATGCAGCAATCTTTCAAAGGAAACCCAAATGCCGAACTGGTCCATCCGTAACGGGCAGGAGGTCCCTGCGCGGAGCGTGTCTATGCCCGCTGGCAGATTTACACCTTGCTACCCTCAACCCACTTCTATAAAATGGTTGGGTAAGCCTCGGCACCCAGGTTAACCAATTACATTGGGTTCCTGGTTCTCATATAGCCAGTATGCATCCAGTACTGTTCAAACTTGTCCAGCAGGGCCGCACACGGATTGGTCCTCAACCGACACCAACAAGGCTACGCACGTGAGACCTCGTCTCGCTGCATCCTATCCCCCTGCTGGGTCTCAATTTCATATTCTTAAGCCATTCTTTGATTCATTCTATCCTGTGTGATAAAATCCTATCTCGCGAGTACATTCCAACTACTCGACTTCTACCGAAATCCTAAACATTAGCATTGCATTTTCTACTCATCGAGCTGTAGAATACCCAATACTCTATAGGATTTGGAGTCATGCAAGTGGGGTTTCAATCACCTTAACTCTAATACAAACATCTCATCCAAGACATAAGTGATACAAAGCAAATGCAAACCGGGGCTTGCTTGGTTGTGAGTCAGAGGGGAAGTTAGCTTCTAGAGGTATGATCTCCAAGGCCTCCGGAGCGTCCTCGATCTCGGTCACTATATGAGATGCAACAAAATATATATAAGTAATGATCATGTATAAGAAGTAAGTTTCTAAGGACAGTTACTACTACTAATTATTCTTAATTGGCTTTGGGTTTTTCCAGTGGAGACTAGAGGTCATGAGGAAGGTCTGAGCAAAAATGGAGAAAGTTTCATGGAAGCTTGCTGGTTCTAACCCTTCAACAGGTAGTTTATTTCTCTGAACTTTGATCCTAATTCTGTAGCTTTCACATAGCTAACAGTGGAAGATCTAATTAGAGAAGGTCTCCCTGGTTCTAGTAAAACTGGTTTCATAATATCTACAGGGACAAAAGGATTTTTGAAGTTGGTGGGAAATGCTGGAAAAGTTTCTGTTTATTTTGGAAATTTCAATGAAGGCTGAAAATCGGAACACAGTTTGGCCTAGTAAATTAAGTCCAATGATTCTAAAACTTTTACAGGAGATCGCTAGAGTTATGAAGGATCCCCTGACCAAAATTGAGCAAATTCCATAACAGGGATCTCCTGGAATTAATTACCAAAGATTTATATTTGAGGAATTTTGGAGAAAATTCCAAGGATTTCCAAACCAATTTCTTTGCATTTCTGCAAAGTACTGGTTGAGAGGAATTCAACAAAATTTGTTTCACAAAATTTGGACACTCCTACTGAAAGTTATGGGGTTTCAAAGTTTGAATGGAATCCTGAAAATAAACTGAAATGTTTAAATGGCTGACAGTGGGTCTCACCCGAGCTTCTTCCTCCTCGCACCAGAGGCGCTCGGGCGGCAGCGCGCGCCGGAGAGGGTCGCTGGAATGAGTTTTCCGGTCGCCTCCTGAGCCAAAAGTCGCCGCCTAGCCCTAAACCAACCCGTTGAACCTTTCTAGGGGGTCGACGGTCGCCTGTGGTGGCCAGAAACACTCGTGCAATGGTAACCGCGGCGGCTAGGGTTTCAGCGAAGTCGTTCTCATTCTAGGAGGCACCAAATCGTCCAGGGTTTGCTCGGAGAGCACCGTGGCAACTCGAGGAAGCCTGAAATGGACCCCAAGAATGATGAAAATGCCGGCAACTATAACCTCGACGGTGAGCCGAGGCGTTTTTCACTGGTGGCGAGAAAAACAGCTAGAACTCGGCCGATTCTCTACGGTTTGCATCATTTCTTCTTCGAGGATGGCTGCTAGGGTGTGAAGAAGCTTTTTGCGAACTAGCTTGATCATTGGTTGCATGTGCAACGGGAATTTGGATGTAGTCCGAGCTCTATAGCTATGAACTAGGGTTCGGGAAAACTCAAAATTCTAGCTAACGGCTTGATCAAACGATGAATAGCTTTTGGATACACCATCTAGGATTGCACGCGCACCTTTTTCGTGTATGGAAAATGTAACAGCCTGTAAAGGTCCCAAAAATGTGAATACAAAGAAACATGAGTTTGTACAAATGTTGGAGTCATGTGTATGAAAAAGGGGCTTAGTTGAAACTTTTTCCCACATATGATAACATAGGTGAGATTTCTTCTAAACAAACTTAGGGTTACTGCATGGATGGACCTCATGTGGATTAAAACCACAGAAATGAAGAACTCAAGTGCAATGGGAGGGTTTAAAATTAAGAGTTGGAACTAAATGTTAAACTCAAACTTCAAATGAGGGAAGGACACAATGGGAATTCAAAACTGTTGTTTTCAAACTCTTGTTTGCAGCAGCTAACAAAAGAATCAAATTGCATATTTGAATTTCTTAGGTCCAAATTAGTGGGTAGGCAAAGTTTTATTAATTTTTGAAAAGATTTGCTGCCCATTTTTCCAAATGGAGTCAAATGTGCAAAGAATTCAAATAAACATTTGAATTTGCATGGAATTTATCTAAACTATTCAAATGAGCTCAGTTTCCAACTTTCAAACATTTGGGTTGGATAATTGTCAAACTTTGGAGATATTTTGAGGAAAAGAGGTACTGAATTGTGGGGCCCACATGTCATAGGAATGAGTAGACTTAACCCTTAAGTCTTTTTCTCTGTTCCTCACTCCACCGTGGTTTCACCCACGGGCGACACCGAGCGACCGCCCCCTTCGCCCAAGGCTCCACCTCCTGCTCCCATTTCGCGCTGGCCTGCTCTTTACCCCGGAACCAGCTGCAGCACGTTGCCGTCTTCATTTTGAACGCGCGCTGGCTGTTCTTCTCACGCGCGAACAGCAACCGGCGCTCACCGCCTCACTCTTTTCTCCCCGATCGCCAGCCCCAACCAAGCCTCGGTTGTGCACGCCGGCAGTACAGAAAAGCAGCGCCTGCGCCTGCTCTACCACGCCAGTCCCACAACACCGAAGTTCCTAGCCTGTGGCGCGTGCAATTCGGCAACTGGCGCCAAGAAACCGAGCTCACCGGCGGAAGCCGACTCGGGTCACCGTGGACAGATAGCTACGGCTCTCCTCACAATCCCGCTTCAACACGAAAAAGGTGCGCTATGATCCCTAGTTCGTGTATCTGCAAACCGCGTAGCGTTTGATCGACCGAGCTCAAAGAATTCCCAAAATTCCCGAAGAACGGTGCTTGGGGTTAGGGGTCGGTCTAACCCAAAATTCTAGCGGCACAGTTCACCCAAGCTCGAGCGAGCTTGCACGCAGCCCCTATACCTCGCAGCGGTCCTCCTCGAAGAAGAACCGAGCGAAAAGACCTAGGATCGACCGAGTTATAGTTGTTTTTCGTGCCGCCCTGCAGAAATCGCCTCGGGTTGCCGTGGACCTCTATGCTGCCGGCCTTTTCACGAGGTTTGGCGTCCATTTCCAACACCCTCAATCTCCCACGGTACTCTCCGAGCCTTTCCCGACCCTTTTGATGCCGTGTAGGCGACTTCCGAGTTCACCGGAACCCTAAGGGTTGCTGACCCCGGTGCGCAAGGTTTTCTGGCGATCTATGGCCGCCGGCGAGCCTCCCAACGTGTTCAGCAGGTCAGAATATGGAGGGGCAGCGAGCAGGGGGCCGGGAGGTGACCGGGTCGTTCCGGCGACGCTCATCGGAGGGCGCCGCCGTGGGTTCTGTTCGGCCGGAGGTAGAAGACGACCCGGTGGGTCCTGCCTGTCAGCGACGGTGTTTCAAATCTCTGATCAGCTGTGGCGCGGGGATCTGGTGTGGCAGTGCGGGAAATACCCAGTAGCCCCGTGTGGCTTGCCCCGATGCGTGACACCTGTCCCCTGGACCCGCTGACAGCATTTGAACAATTTGAGGAATTTCAGATTTCAGTTCAAAGTTTAAACAGCCACAACTTTGGGTAGGATAATCCAAAAATTGTGAAACAAATTTTGTTGGATTCCTCTGATAGAGTACTATCCAAATATGAAACCCAATTTGTATGAAACCCTTTATTTAATTCTGTAAAATTCATTAAAACTTTTTAGCAAAAGAATTTTTGAGGGAGTTTGGTTAATCCAAAATCCTCAAATTTTGCCAGAATAGTCTTTAGGGTATTAGTGAACCCCTGTAAAAGTTTCAGCTCAATTGGAGTTGAATTGACCAGGGAAATTTAGATTTGAAGATGCTGTACTCATTTGAATACAGAAACATTTTCAGAGAATTTCCAAAACTTGGAAATTCAGTTCTGGGCAGATCTTAACTTCAAAAATGCTAGGAAAATTCATGCAAACTCTATGAGCTATAATTGAAATTGTATTTCACTAATTTTTGCATGAACATGGGTGTGACCTCAGAATTAATTCTTCTTTGCTTAATTGCTTAGAAAATTATTCTGAAGAAACCACTCAATGAAAAGTGCTAATTTTTGGTCCAGAGGACTTTCTTGTGACAAGGAACTCACATGAAAATTCTCAGCTCCATTGGAGCCCTGGATCAGCCCTGTTCTTTTTAACCTCTTTAGGTGATTAATATAGAAGAGGGGGAAAACCACTTAGCACTTAATCATGTGTTTATATCCAAACATAAACCACTAGCACCAGTGTCATTTTAAATTCTTAAACAGGGTTCCAGTTTTTAAAAACTTGTTATTAGGACTTGTAGCAAAGTCTTTACAATTAAACAATTATGCATATGCATTACGTGTAGCATCTACGTGAAGGACTTGAAGTCATTGGAGTAGAGATCAAGGGAGGAAGGCAAGAGATCAAGTCAAGTGGTCTTCACTAACTGCATATATATATAAGTCACCTGCAAGACAAAGGAAAGCCCCGGTTTGCATCAAATTTACAAGTTTTTATTTGTACTCACTTCATACGTCTAGCATTTTATTTACTGCATTACATCTAGATGGTATGAAACTCCAAATGCATGACCCAGAAAACCCCGGAGTTTAATGTAGGATATGTTATCAAGTAATTATAACTGCGGATCTCAACAAAAGTGGATTAAAAGAGGCATAACTCGAGTGGGCAGATTATTACTCGTGAAACGGGGTTAAGGGGGATCAATCAGAAGAGTTGGGAATTGATCCTCATAGTTGGGAATGGAGACCGGGCAGTGGATGGAAGGATCAAGGACGTGGTCCTGTGAACCTAGTCTGTGTCTTTGTCGATTTAGGCCCGTTCTCGTGTGCGGCCCGTTGGGCAAGTTTGAGTTGTGTACCGGATGCATACTGGCTATATGGGACCCAGGAAACCGATGTAACATGTTAACCTCGGTGTCGAGGCATACCTCACCGTCTGATGCCGATGCTGAAAGGATAGAGAAGTCTGCTCTATGAGGGTTTGCCGTAGAGAGACTTAATCCCAGTCGGTGGGACCGGTTCGACATTTTGGTGTCGTGTGAAAGGTTGCCACGTACGACGTCAGTGACAGTTGCTGTGTGCAACGTTGAGTACGGGCGTACATGTCGTGTCAGCCAGGTGTTTTTTATTGCAATCACCGTCGCTCGCGGTAGTGAGCATACTTGTTCTCTGTGTCGTGATGTAGTAATAAACCGAGAAAACAGTTAATAATGCTTCATGAGTAATCCTCATATTGGAGATGAGGAAATGACCAACACATCATTAAATTTATTTTCCACCTTGGGCTAGTAGTGTCGAGGCAAAGTGTTTCTTGTTTGATTGTGGAGTCACGACGTTGATGGCGCAAGGTCAGTATGAGTCTAGGGTAGCTCACTAAATTTACTTTCACCTTGGGCAAGTGACATCGAGATGAAGCGTTTCTTGTTTGATTGTGGAGTCTCGATGTAGGTTGTGCGAGGGCTATAAAAGTTGCCTAAAACTTGAAGTAAGGACTCTCCTTTAGCTCAAATTCATCGTTTGTGCAAACCTCTGTAATCAGCCCTCTATTTCTATCATGTAGAGTTTCATGGCTAGGGTGACGGGTCAGTCTTGCTGAGCTTCGTGCTCACAGATACTGCATAAGTTGTTTTGCAGGTAATAACTGTACGCTGAGATGTACGGGTGCCCGATGAGACTCGGAACTCCCCGAGTGGTGAACTCATGGCAACCCCTGCCGCTGCTATTATGACAGTGTTGCTAGCGAGAAGGGTCCGAGGGCTGGACACCTTCTCTGTTGCTTAGCATAGGTATGAGACGTGAGTTGTAATAGTCTTCCGCTGTAGTTTATTTTGAGAAGTATTTGTAAAATCAACACTTTGTAAGCTTCCGCTTGTTTTATGTACTATGATGCTTTATTATGTGTCCTGTTGGGTGCCGCATCGCACGGCACAACCCAATGCGATTCCCGGGCGAGGTGTCCCGTCCCCGTGAGTGATCGGGACGGCGGGGTCCTCACACAGCCCTAACTTTGGTATAGTTGTATTTCAATTTATGAAGCAAAGTTAAGGAGAAGAAAGACTAAGTATGTGTCGCATAAAATGATACACACACAATGGATATGTGAGGGAGTTCAAATTTTTTCCTTAACTCATGCTTAACACATGTTAACATGAGGAGGGAACTTCACTCCTTGATTTAAACTCATGTCAACAAACTATGAAGAAAGTGGGGAATTTAAACATAATTTGAGTTCTTTTACAAGGATTCATGTTCAGATTTTACAATTGCATACAAGAGATTCAACCAATGAATTTCACATGTATCCAAGAGCTTCTACTCCAAAGTTGGATATTTTCATAGCTCATATACTCTTTATTCAAAGGAATAATTGAGAGCACATTCAAATTCAAATTCAAATTTGAATTCTGAACCAAACTTGCTCAATTTCAAAATCTGAGTTCAGAATTGAGTTCCCCATATTCTTTTTCGCCTATTCTCCAATTTTGGTGAATTTTAGACAAAGGAAGAAGTGGGAATCTCAAAGCACAGAGAGGGGAGGAGTGAATCACTTTGGACCCCACATGTCATCCTCTCTGTACAAAACCAACTTCTTCGTTTCTTCAGAGCGCGCCAGGGAGAGGGGCAGAAGCCGGCGAGCTGCCTGCCTGGGCATCCTCCCGATGGTTCCCCGGTCTTTTGGCTCGACCTTATCACGCACGCAGCCGGTGAACCGACATCCTTCCTTCTCTCTCGCGCGCCCTCTCTCTGTTTTCTCTCCCGCAAGAACACCCGGCACCCGTGATCTCTATTTCCGTTCGCCCAGCCACCGTCGAGCTCCGGTTGCTCGAGCTTCCAACATCGAAAAGGAGCACAAGGTCATGCACAAGGGTTCTCCCAGCTCAACTCCGAGGCTCCTAGCTCCGACAGTCGTCCACGGTGGAGAGAGAGAGAGATGCATTTATGAAAATTGAGATAAGTCATGACATTGGGTTGGGGACGACTGGTTTGGGTGATGCTTCGACTGGGTGTCGGTTACGACGGGCTGTCGTTGATGGTCCGTGCCTGTGGGTAAAGTGTACAACCTCTGCAGAGTGTAGAACCCGTTCGGACGGCCGTGTCCTCGGTATAGGACAGGTTATGGTGTGGTCCTAACAACTAGGAAGCCACCTGTTGTGAGAATGAGGTGAGGAATGTCTTTGGATGGGTTATTTGGTTGCATTTAGTTGCATTAGGTTGCATCACTCTTATTATTGTGCATTGCATCTATGTTTGTTTCATTCCCCTCCCGAAGGGCGAGGTGGAGCTTGCTGAGTACTAGAGGATCCTGACTCCAACCCGGAGGACTTCGAGTAGGGTCGCATCCACACCCAAGGTGTTACCGTGGAACCATGTACGAGGAGGAGCTAGTTGTCCATGTTTTTATGTCGTTAATCATCCTTTTGTTAGTCCTTATTATTGTTGTACTAAAGTGTATGCTGTTGTAATAAAGCTCTGTATGGTTGTGGTTCCACTTGTGTTGTAATATTATGTACCGAGCTCTGTTTCTGGCATAATATTACATGTTTAGTTCTGATCTTATGGGTCGGGATGCTTCAAGTGGTATCAGAGCCATACTTGGCTGTAGGATGCGTACCCTAGTACTTAGGTGACCATAGGATACCATAGAATAGTTGGCCTGTAGGAAACCTAGATCGTAGAGCCTTGGTGATAGGTTTTGCTCTCATCTAATCCTTGTGCCCTGTTCTAAGCCAGATGGCAAACGACCGTATCACTACCTTCTGCATCAACGAAGATGGCTTCCCCAAGGTGCTCTATGCCGCCATGACACGACTCGGTATTCCAGACCGTCCGGAGTACGTGGGTCATGAGTTCGTGGAGCATGGCACCGAAAGCTGCGAGGTCACTGTGCACATCGGCACCAGTGAGAGGTTCCTGGACATGAAGCCATGGAATGTCTCCGCCACTGGATGCCGCATGAAAGATACGTGCCAATTGGTGGCCCGCAAAGCTCTGAAGTACCTCTGCCACATGTTTGACTGGCATTTAGGTTCCACACCCATTAAGTACTTCCCCCACTTGACCGTAATCGTCCCGCATGGATGGCGAGGATTCACAACTTGGAAGGCCTCGGGTCGACCGAAGACGACCCCACCATTGTCGCCATGTCCGGTTATTTATTGAGCCTGGACGACTTGTGCGACCAGCTGAACCAGCGCGTGAAGACCCTCGTCCAGCGTGCTGAGACATTGGAGACCCGCTGGCGAAAGGCTAAGCTAGCACTAGCGCAGGCTGAAGCCCTGGTTGCCAGCGCCGAAAGTCGAGTCGCCTTGGCCGAGGAGAACCTTAGGGAGCAGGCCGACCGTCACAGCCAGCTGCTTAGGGGTGTCTACCTTGTAGACCGGGCCAAGCGGAAGGACCGTCAAGCTGGTGCAACGACGGAGCCACTTATCCTAGAAGGAACCCCAGTGTATCACCTATCCAACCCTCGAAGGAGGATTTGTGAGCCTGTGCCACCTACCCCTCCAACCTCACCTCGCGGGACCAACGAAGACCCTGAAGATCAGGATGTAGGACCCAGTAGCCAGGCAGAGGTCCCAGATGACCCTTAAGGGAATAGACCCAGCGACGACATGCGCTATGTATCTTGTACCCGCTTGCCCGAATGAATGAATGAATGCTTGGTGTCTTGCTTGCAATGTTTGATGTTTGTGTGAATTGTGTGGTATAAAACTATATATATGTGTTTAGATACACATAGTAAAATAGAAAAAATATAGAAAAATAATAATAATAACATTAATAAAAGACGGCAAGCATAACTAATTATGATGCACCATAGTAATAATAATAGGAAGAAAATCTAAACCCATCGATTGCCTTGTCACAGATGACTCGCCGCTCGAGCCGAGTCACTAATGGACACGAGGCGGACCAAGGACTATGAGAGATTCCGCCTGCACCTCACGAGCATGAGACAGCGGAGAGTGCACCTGTCCGGCCACATCCCCAAGCACCTAACTATGACCTAACCGCCATTCTGGACTGCCAGACTCGACTCCTCGAGCTACTGACGAACACCCTGGCTGCACGGAACAACGATGGTCTCAACAACCATCAGCCCGCGCCGCAAAACAATCACCAGATCGCAGACTTCAACAGGATGAACCCGCCCAAGTTTTCTGGATCTGAGGACCCTATTGAGGCAGATGACTGGCTAAGAGAGATTGAGATGAAACTCGAGGTTGTGCATGCAAACGAGCAGGATAAGGTTCTCCTTGCAGTCCAACAACTGAGGGGATCTGCCTTAGCCTGGTGGCATAGCTACAGAGAGATGCATCCACATGCTAGGACCATGATATGGGATGAGTTTGTGAAGTTGTTCAGAGAGCAACACATCCCAAGTAGCATTATGAAGCTAAAGAGAGAAGAGTTTATGAACCTTAAACAGAAGGGCCTAACTGTGACGGAGTATCTACACAAGTTTACCGGGTTATCCCGCTATGACCCCCACGCTGTGGATACGGAAGAGAAGAAGCAAGAAGCCTTTTTGCGTGGGTTAAACACTGAAATCAGGAAATTTCTTGAAGCATCTGTTTATCCATATTTCAGTACCCTGGTTAACAAGGCCATCACTATAGAAAAGAACATAGAGGATGAGCTACGGGAGAAGAAAAGAAAATTCGAGGACAAGAAGGGGTTCCAGCAGGTGAAACTTCAGAGGACTAATCAACCTGTCTATTCATTACAGAGGACCCAACAACCAACCTACTTTGTGCAGAAGACCCAACAACCCATTTACTCTGGGCAGATGTCTCGTAGTGGTGTATCCTATAAAGCACCAACCACCACTTTCAAGCAACCGGTACAGCCTGCTAAATCACATGGCTCATTCCATCCTCAGTAGTCTGGGGTCAATCAAACTGTTGGCCAGAGGATCTATTTCAGCTGCCGTGAGCCTGGGCATATCGCCGTTAACTGCCCTTACAAGGTTAAGCCAGCACCATCAGTCATCTCCAACTCAGTTAATGGACCAAGGCAACCAGCTGGAGGCAGCCGCGGAGCACCGTCAAGGACTCAACACTCCTTTGGAAAGGCCACAGTAAACCACGTCTACGCCGAAGAGGCAGATGCAGCACCAGGAGTTCTACTTGGTGAGTTTTTGGTTCAGTCAGTTTTGGCTTCAGTACTATTTGATTCTGGTGCATCACATTCTTTTATATCATGACACTTCGTAGAGACACATGATATATCTACGGTAGCCCTTAAGAGGCCCTTAATGACTCGATCACCGGGAGGTTATATACCTTGCCACCTAGGAGTTAACAACATCCCTTTAAACCTAAGTGGGGTAGAGTTCTTGGTTAATCTAGTAGTGCTTGACTCTCATGGGATAGATGTGATCCTCGGTATGGATTGGTTAGCCAAGTGCAATGGGATTATAGCTTGTGCACAGAGGACTGTGACAGTGACAAACCATGAAGGGAAGACTGTCACATGTCATGTCAACTCCGGCCTGTCTGAGCCAGTAGTAAATCACTTGAAGGCGGAAATACCTCAGGAAGTACCAGTGATTAAAGAGTATGTTGTTGTGTTCCCTGAGGAGTTACTAGACATGCCGCCAGAAAGAGAAGTGGAGTTCTCCATTGATCTAGTTCCCGGAACTGCCCCAATAGCCAAGAGACCTTATAGAATGGCAGCGCCAGAACTAGCCGAGTTAAAGAAACAGTTAGATGAGTTGCAAGAGAAAGGGTACATAAGGCCTAGTGCATCACCATGGGGCGCACCCGTCCTATTCGTAGAGAAAAAGGATGGAAGCAAGAGACTCTGTGTAGATTATCGAGCTCTTAACGAGGTGACCATTAAGAACAAATACCCTCTACCCCAGATAGATGATCTATTCGACCAGCTAAAGGGGGCCAAGTTTTTCTCAAAGATTGACTTGAGTCTGGGTATCATCAAGTGAGGATTAAGCCCGAAGATATACCTATGACGGCATTTGTGACTCGCTACGGTCAGTTCGAGTTCACAGTGATGTCTTTTGGATTAACCAATGCCCCTTCCTACTTCATGAACCTAATGAACCGGGTGTTCATGCAAGAGTTGGACAAGTTTGTCGTTGTCTTCATCGATGACATTCTAGTCTATTCCCGAAGTGAAGCAGAACACGCGCAACATCTGCGTGTTGTTTTGGACTGGCTTAGGAGCCATCAACATTATGCCAAGTTCAGCAAATGTGAGTTTTGGTTACAGAAAGTTAGTTTCCTTGGGCATGTGCTAACAGCCGAGGGAGTTGCAGTTGATCCAGAGAAGGTCAAAGCTGTATCATCTTGGAAGCAACCAACTTCGGTCTCGGAGATTCGTAGTTTTCTGGGTATGGCCAGTTATTATCGGAGGTTCATCGAAGGATTTTCCAAGCTAGCCTGACCAATGACGGAACTACTAAAGAAGGATAAGAAGTTTGTGTGGACTGAAGCATGTGAGCGGAGTTTTTGTGAGTTGAAGGGAAGACTAACCACGACCCCAGTCTTAGTCTTACCGGATATTCACAAGAAGTTTGTTATTTATTGTGATGCTTCTAGACACGGCCTAGGATGTGTGCTAATGTAAGAAGGACGAGTGGTATCCTATGCCTCTCGTCAGTTAAGGCCGCACGAGCAGAACTACCCAACCCATGACTTGGAATTGGCTGTGGTAGTGCATGCTCTTAAGATTTGGAGACACTATCCGATCGGTAACAAGTGTGAAATATACACAGATCACAAGAGCCTCAAGTATATCTTTACCCAGCCTGATCTGAACCTATGACAACGAAGATGGTTGGAACTAATTAAGGATTATGATGTGGAGATCCACTACCACCCGGGGTAAAGCAAATGTTGTGGCAGACACACTTAGCAGGAAAGCATACTGTCATCACTTGGTGACTCAAGTACCACAACTGTGCGAGGAGATGATGAAGTTGAACCTAAGTATTGTACCTCACTCTTACAACTACAACCTTAGTGTTCACCCTGTGCTGGATGACCAGATTAAGAAGGCTCAGCAGGAGGATGAAAAGTTAATGAAGATCAAGGAACAAACCGGTGAAGGCAAGGCACCAGACTTTAGAGTCGATAGAGATGGAATATTTTGGTTCAAGAAACGGTTGTGTGTGCCTTCACAAGGTCACTATCGGAATACGATCATGGATGAAGCTCATAACTCCGCCTACTCCATCCAACCTGGAGCCACAAAGATGTACGTGGATATTAAGCAAAAATATTGGTGGGTTGGCATGAAGGGTGACATAGCCGAATTTGTGGCTTATTGTGATGTGTGTAGAAGGGTCAAAGCTGAGCATCAAAAGCCGAGTTGCCTATTACAGCCCTTACCGATTCCTGTTTGGAAATGGGATGAGGTAGGAATGGATTTCATCACTGGCCTACCAAGGACCAAGAATGCTAATGACTCCGTGTGGGTAGTGGTCGACCGTCTGACTAATGTTGCACACTTTATTCCTGTGCGCACTACCTACAATGGGAGTAAGCTGGCCATGTTGTACATAGACCTTATTGTGAAACTACATGGAGTACCCTCGAGGATAGTCTCAGATCGAGGTACTCAGTTTACGTCAAGGTTTTGGAGGAGTCTTCAAAAGGCACTTGGTACCAAGTTAGACTTTAGTTCAGCATATCACCCTCAGACAGATGGTCAGACAGAGAGGATCAACCAAATCTTGGAAGACATGTTGAGGGCCGCTTTTCTAACCTACGACAAGGATTGGGAAGATAGTTTACCGTATGCCGAGTTCTCATACAACAACAGTTATCAGGCCAGCATCAAGATGTCACCGTATGAAGCCCTCTATGGAAGGAAGTGTCGAACCCCGCTCATGTGGTCAGAAGTTGGGGACCGCATTGTGGAGCAACTAGACTTCATCTTGGCAGCAGAGGACAAGGTAGCGGAGATTCGAGCGAATCTCAAGGCCGCCCAATCACGTCAGAAAAGCTACGCAGACAAGAGGAGGCGTGAACTCAGTTTCCAAGCTGGAGATCATGTGTACCTTAAAGTATCTCCTATCCGTGGCACACGCAGATTCCAAGTACGTGGAAAGTTGGCACCACGGTACATTGGCCCTTTCTCAGTCCTAAAAAGGGTAGGATCAGTAGCGTATGAGATTCAGCTACCCGAAGAAATGTCAGGCGTGCACAACGTCTTCCATGTGTCACAGCTAAGAAAATGCTTACGGGTTCCCGAGGAACAGGTGGCACAAGAAACCCTAGACCTGCAAGATGATCTGCGCTACCAGGAGGTGCCAGTAAAGATCTTGGAAACAGTCACCCGAAGGACACGGAGAAACACCATCACACTTTGTCGGGTCTAGTTGAGCAGACACTCGGAGGCCGAAGCTACATGGGAAAGAGAAGATGCATTGCGGATAGAGTTCCCCCATCTCTTTGTAGACCACTCGAATCTCGAGGACGAGATTCATCCTAAGTGGGGTAGGTCTGTAACGCCCCATTTTTCGTAAAGCTAATAAATCAGGATTATAGAATTAACCACCGGACAAATTACGCACACTACTGGCCGATTTCAGATATGCCTTTCATCGAAACTGGTGAAGCCACCCCCCTACTTTTGCCTAAAGGCAAACTCTTTTCCTCTTCCCCCCCCCCATCCTCATCCATTCTACGAGAAGCTTCTAGAACCACACATCACCCACCTCTTCCTCCTTTATCCTTATCCATTCCATGAGAAGCTTCCGGAATCACCCCCCACATACCTCTTCCTCCTCCATCCTTATCCATTTCACGAGAAGCTTCCAGAATCACCCTCCACATACCCATTCCTCTTTCATCCTTATCCATTCCACGAGAAGCTTCCGGAACCACCCCTCACATATCTCTCCCCCCTATCCTTATCCACTGCACGAGAAGCTTCTAGAATCACCCCTCACATATATCTCCCCCATCCTTATCCACTCCACGAGAAGTTTCCGGAACCACCCCTCATATACATATCTCCCCCCAGCCTTATCCACTCCACGAGAAGCTTCCGGAACCACCCCTCACATATATCTCCCCCCATCCTTATCCACTCCACGAGAAGCTCCCGGAACATGCATTAATTACACCACCTACCTCTCCTACCTCCATCCCTATCCCATTCCCCCTTCATCTATAAAAGGGGCTCGGGGGCTCACTTTCTCCCCCGTCCCATTGAGCACCGGCGCTCACGTCTCCTCCCCCCCTCCAACATCGATCTCCGACGAGGAACCCTCCCCGCTGAGCCCCGCCAAGCCACGACCAAGGTGAGCACCCCAACCTCCACTCTCCTCCCCGAGTCATTCCCCCTTCCCCCTCTCCTCGGGTTTGGCCGTGACCGCCCCGTGGCATGGCCGCCCTTCCATGAAGTTGCTCTACTCCCTACCAAAAATTGGCAGCTTAATCGAGTGAGCCATAGCCTCGGCGTTCGATTTCTTACTCTCTAACCCGCCTTCCCCCGTTTACTCTCGCTGGTTTGGACCAACCCTAAGCAACCCCTTGATTGGCCATAAATCAGATCTCACCCACACACAAAGATCATTTAATCCAATTTATCTTATAAAAATCATCTAATATCATAATATAGTTAGTGCAAGCAAGTCTAAATGATGTATATTTGCTTTGTTTGCATGTTGCTTGTGCGCGTTGTAGAACCAGTGCCGGAAGAGAACCCAGGGGAGCCAAGTGACCAAGAGCACGACGCTGCGGACGGTAGCGAAGGCAAGTTCCATCACCCCCTTTTTGATCATATTGCTCCTATGTGAGGTTCATCCATTGTGGCCAGTAGATTAGGCCTCTGCATTGTTGAGCATGAGTTATCCGAGTGATAGAGTGTAAACATACTAGTTTCTCTTTTTGCAGCATATTGATAGGATTATATTATGCATGATGATGTTGCCTTGTTTATGTTGCACGGTTGGTGAGAGCATGAGTTGAGACCGGGGCAGAAGGGTTAGTGTTGGTGTAAGCGCTACCGTGGTGGTAGACTTACAGCGAGTACTATCAAGATGATGGTCTCGTGGTTTGAGTATGGAGGCTGCCCTGGTGAGCCTTAAGGACCGAGTTGTTTTGACATC
Source organism: Neostapfia colusana (assembly GCA_030760725.1). NCBI lineage: Eukaryota > Viridiplantae > Streptophyta > Magnoliopsida > Poales > Poaceae > Neostapfia > Neostapfia colusana. The sequence continues at coordinate 29,838,432 of JASWHV010000009.1, read as the reverse complement.
TCACCTAACTTTTTTTTTCAGTACGACCACATGACCCTGTATGGGCGAGGCTTAGCCTAACCCCGGTGGCTAGCCCGACAGTCGTCCACGGTGGAGAGAGAGGGAGATGCATTTATGAAAATTGAGATGATATTGAGATAAGTCATGACATTGGGTTGGGGACGACTGGTTTGGGTGATGTTTCGACTGGGTGTCGGTTACGACGGGTTGTCGTTGATGGTCCGTGCGTGTGGGTAAAGCGTACAACCTCCGCAGAGTGTAGAACCCGTTCGGACGGCCGTGTCCTCGGTATAGGACAGGTTATGGTGTGGTCCTAACAACTAGGAAGCCACCTTTTGTGAGAATGAGGTGAGGAATGTCTCTGGATGGGTTATTTGGTTGCATTTAGTTGCATTAGGTTGCATCACTCTTATTATTGTGCATTGCATCTATGTTTGTTTCATTCCCCTCCCGAAGGGCGAGGTGGAGCTTGCTGAGTACTTTTGTACTCAACCGTTGTTGATATCTTCAGAGGATCCTGACTTCAACCTGCAGGACTTCGAGTAGGGTCGCATCCACACCCAAGGTGTTACCGTGGAACCATGTACGAGGAGGAGCTAGTTGTCCATGTTTTTATGTCGTTAATCATCCTTTTGTTAGTCCTTATTATTGTTGTACTAAAGTGTATGCCGTTGTAATAAAGCTCTGTATGGTTATGGTTCCATTTGTATTGTAATATTATGTACCGAACTCTGTTTCTGGCATAATATTACATGTTTAGTTCCGATCTTATGGGTCGGGACGCTTCACTAGTTCAAATTCAAATGGCCATAACTTTGTGTAGAGAAGTCCAAAAATTCTCAAATAAATTGCGTTATATTCCTATCGGTGAGTACTATCCAGTGACATGTCATAATATTTATGAAAATCCCTGGATTTAGCTCATTAATTCATTTATTAGAAAACTTAGAGAATTAATTCTAGGAGTTCTGTTTATTGGAAAATTCCCAATTTTGGGCAGAACCTTCCTTTAAATATACCTGAACTCCAGTAAACATTTCAGAGTCATTGGACATCATTTTCTAGGCCAAAGGATGTTTCAATCCTTTATGTCTCTGAAAAATAGGAAAAAGTGCAGAAACTTTTTCAGAGATTTTCCCAATCTTGTAAATTCCATATCTCTATGTTGGAAACTCCAAAAATGATGAAACCAATTCCTATAGACGCAGGACATTGTTTAATTCACAAAAAGTACAATTCTCAGCATGCCAACACTCTAGAATTGCTCTGTTAAGTCAGGGAAGCCCATTTACTTAGAGATTTCTTAAGACCACCTTTCTTAGCATTTTCCTCTAAAATTTGGCAGGCAGTATCTCTGAGGTATCCTTGGACTACTGTAAAAATTGCAGAGTCATTAGAGTTCATCTTCTACTGTTTTCGTCCATAACATCCCAAATGCTTGCATATGTCTCTCAAATGACATATGTATTTCTTAGCCCCACAAATATTGAGTTAACCTCTTTGAATCCGCCTCTCTAATATTGTAGATCCAACAACAGAAACCTTGCTGTTGTTTTCTCCTCTTAGTCGTAGTTAACTTGTACACCAACTTTAAAACATTTTCTAAGTTGCTTTTGAAATTATGTGCATTTGCATCCATAGCTCACGTGACGTTGAAGCTCGACGAGAAGTTCAACTCAGAGGCGAGGATCTCCATCTCATGACGGATTTGGTGGATTCTCTGAAGGAAGATTAAATTCATAGTCACTAACAAAACCGTTGAGCAAGGTAAGCCCCGGTTTGCATATAATTGCCCGTTTCAAATTTTGCTTTATCTTCACCTAATGTTTGTTTAGATTTGCTATTGTGCATTATGTTGAGGATGTATGAAATCCACATGCATGACTACTAAATCCCTGAGTAGAAGGATTAGCATAGCATTACCTTGTGGTAGTTTGCTAGGCTAATGTTGTAGCTAGTCCGGTAGAAGACGGGTAGTTGGAATCTACTCGCGAGAAAGGTCAAGTAGCGGGGTCTACTTGCAAGAGAAAGTTGTTGATAAGAGCACCCTCAAAGAAAGTGAGATGTGTACGGGGAGTTCCTGTAAGATGGAACACTCAAGGTTGTCTCGACGCAATGGGTGTGACAGTGCTTGGGACCACATTGGCCCTGGGCCGGTTATGGTAAGACCAATGTGGAGGTTGGTATTAGCCCCGTTTGTGTCGGTTAGGGACCGCGTCGTATGCGGCCCTGCTGGACATGTTTGAGCTGTACCGGATATATAGTGGGGTATGGGACCCATGAAACCTATGTAACTCGATGGACCATGGCATATAAGCTCATCTTTCGTCCGGGAATGGCGTTGAGAAGGCGGGAGGTGTAAATCCTTTTGCGGGAAACTTCGACGTGTCTGCGTAGAGGACCATCCTGCTCGGGACGAAGAGTTTTTATATGTCGGGGTGTCGTGTGAAAGGTTGCTGCATACAATGTAAGAAAGAGCTCTCAAGTGATTCTTTTGAGGCAGGTGTATGTGTCGTGTATTCCGGGTTGTCATTGATTCGAATCATCGTAGCTCGCGGTTAAGGATTGAGCATACTTGCCCACTGCGCTGTGACGTAGTAAGATGAGGAATTAAGTCTCTTAAGATGTTTTTCATGGCTTAATCATTGTATTGAAACCTTCACTGCAGTAGAGATAGTGCAAACTAAATTTCTATTCTACCTTAGGCTAGCAACATCGGGATAAGCATTTCTTGTTTGATTGCGGACTTCCAGTGTTGTGATGCATGAGGACCGTTAAAACTTGCTGCTATACAAATTTGAATATAAGGATCAAAGATTAGCCAAGCTTATTTTTGAAAATTCATATTCCTATCTTCTTACAACTCTTGCATGTAGAGTTACATGTTTAGGACTGTCGGTAAAGTTTTGCTGAACCTTAGTGCTCACGGTTGCCTTCGTAGTTGTTTTTGCAGGTAGCATGATGCACGCTTTGGAGACGGTTGTTCAGGGAGACATTGGACCTCACTGTTCGTATAACTCACCAGAAACCTAGCCGCTGTCTTATAGACGGTTGTTCAGTGAGACATTGGACCTCATGGTTCGTATAACTCACCAGAAACCTAGCCGCTGTCTTATACTCTTGTGAAGCTAATAGGAAGCATCCACAGGCTGGATGGCTTCTCTTCGGCGTAGTTAGGACCACGAGTGAGTAGATGTATAGTTTTACTCCGCTGCGTATGTACATCTTTGGTACATTATGTTGTAAAAGATCTTATCTTGAGAAATAAAGCATTTTTTATGTTTATACTGTCTTTTCGTATATGCTGTTGGGTGCCGCATCGCACGGCACCACCCAATGCGATTCCTGGAGTGTGGACCCAGAGGGCTTCCTCGCAGGCGTGGTATCATAGCCACATTGGGAATAGCACGCATGAAAAGAGCATATTTTTGAAAACTTAGAAGTATAAGAGTGAGGAATGGATAGTCAGCCAGTACAAGGACTATAATAACATAGTTACTTAAGGTGGCAAGCTGACTTCTGTTACCATTATGTATTTCAATTCAGTAACGACGCACCTACGTGGAGGTAAGCATGGTAAGGAACGCCACTGAAAGCATATCAATTTCGGTTAGCTTCACCATACGAGGAAAGTAGTATGGGATGTTCCGTTCAGAAATGGACGGGAAGTGACTCTTCATGTCTTAGAGACATATGAAATGCACTAGCCTCTAGTGCGCAAACCCAGGGGCAAGAGGAGGAGACCCCATCGTGTGGTTTGTAACACGAAGTATGTTCTCTAGGACTCTTCATGTCCTATGAAGCATATGAAAGTACTGTTCCACCGGTGTGCTTAATTGCAAAGGTGTGGAGCCCTCTGTCGGATGGTGAATAACCCGATCATGTACCTTGAGACGCGGCCTGACTCAAGGACGACCCGTATGGTAATGACACGGGGTGTATGTTTTTACTATGATATGGACTTGCCTGAGATGATAAACTCTTGTGTGCTTCATTACTGAGTGGTATTGTGCAGGTACCTTAACCACAAGTAGAACATTGCATTTAGAAACCGTTTGTGAGTGACCGTTTTTAGTGCCATCCTTTGAGACGTATAAGCCGGTATAACGCTGGTTAGGATTTTTGAATTAGTGAGGAAATGTAGTACCGAGATATGTTCTTAACTGCATAAAAAGGAATTTCTCAAAGAAAAGAGTAAATTTGGAGTTTAGGATTCAAATAGGGCTTATTAAAATCCTATATTGAACTAAGAGTCGATTGGGAGTACAGGTTCATTCTAAAAGACTTAGAAATGACCTCCGCTGTTTTCGGCAGGATTTTTGCTGGAATTAAACAAGACATAACTTTTGTTAGGTTGAACCAATGGATGTGTGTGATACATTTATGGAAAGAATTTGAAGTATTCTACAACTTTTCTGTAGAAGTCCAGAACAGAATGACCTTCCAAGTGATGAAAATCTAAGATGAGTGTGAACTGCCCAAAAACAGGGCAGACACAAAATACTCTCTGGAATTTTCTGTATTTCGACCATAACTTCCTGTAGAAAAATTTCAAAGGGTCATGTAAGATACCGTTGGAAAGTTTATGATATGCGCTACGACTTTGCAGTTCAAAGTTTTTCAAGAGTTTGGGCAGAATTATATGAAATCTTGAGGACAAAACAGCCACTTTCAAAGGAGGTGCTGTCCAAATTGTTCCAGATTTCTGTCAACTTTGAAATATCATAACTTTTGATCCAGAACTGACATGAAGGTAAATACTCGTTGGAAATATATTGAAGTTATCTATGACTGTTATATTCAACTTGAGACATGAAATTGCCATTTTAATATTCAAATTCTGGGATTAAGGCCAACTGGTCATTCTGAACATAGTATTGCTCATTACCCAGTAACCTGTGACTTGTTGTGGACAGGAATGTTTATAATTATCTAAGTTCCATAACATGTTCCTTAGTTATCTTTCATGTTTCCGGCCGTGGAATCAAGGGTTTGACAAACTTGTTAAAGTTTTGTAGATATTAGAATTTGGAAAACCCTTATTAGCTTGTGTAGTATTGCCATAATTATGTGATGCTTCTACGTTAAATGTTTTCAATTCAAGTTGAGTTGTAACTTTAAATTTTAACCGTAAATTGCTCACTCTTGCAGTATGGATCGCACTCATTCCAAGGGTGAGGTTGGTGAGTCGAGTAACGGCAGAAATAATTCGCCACAACAGCAAGTGCGGACATCATCAACCGGATTGGTGGAAGTCTTGGGGAGTATGGCTGAGTCTCTTGATTTGTTGGTGCAACATAGCATACGACAAGAGACATTACAGCATAATACCACACCAAGCACGTATTTTGGTTTCCTGGTGAGACAACCACCAGTTTTCTCGGAATCGAAAGAACCATTGGAGCCGGCTCATTGATGTAACACCCCAAAACCTGTTAAGAGGGGAATTTATAAATTTTTGGACGTACTGCATGTGGTGCAGAAATTCAAATTCAAATTCAACTCAAAACAGAAAAGAAAACGAAAAAGAAAAAGAAAAAAACAAAACCCCCGGCCAGTGGGCCGAAACCCACCAGCCGGCCCACCCGCCCCGCGCCAGCCTGCAGCCGCGCGCTCCCCCCTCTCTCTATCACTGACACGCGGGACCCGCGTGTCATCCCTCACCTCCCGCTCGCGCCAACAGCCGGACTCCTCCGCGCGAGCAACCGACTCCGGAAATCCGGGTCCCCAGCCTGACTCCCGGTCCCGGACGACTCCGGCTCGATCCAAACAGACACGCCGCCCTCCCTCGTCTATAAAAACGCCGGCATCACCCCGTTTTCCCCCCACGATCGGCTGCTTTTCCTCCCGGTGAGAACCGAAGCTCCGATCACCGTTTTCTCTCGATCTCTGCTCGGATTTTCCGATCTAACGCGCCGATCGTGTTCCACCGCCTCCGGGGAATCACGCAGGTGCAGAAGACTCGGTGGTTTGCGCTCTAGGCACAGCTCCGACGAGCACCGTAGCGATTCCATCTCGGACCATGTCGCCGACCGCCTTCCAGGACCTCCGAGCTCGAAAAACCCCGAGGTGAGATCCCCGACCTCCCCTCCACCGATCAATGCCATCAAATCCCAGTTTTAGGAAGAATAGAAAGATCTGAAGTTTTCCGGCAATATCGCCGCCTCCCGCCGCCGCGCGCCGCCGGGCAGCGCCGCCGGCACACGGTCAGAGCGACGTGGCCGCTTATGCGCCGTCTATTTTAAATCGCACGGTAGAATTAAAACCCGCGCGTACCGGTTCGATGATCTAATCTGAGCCTTCCACTTTAAATCGGACGGTCCACATCAGCCCCGCATTATAAAGGCCGGGATTCTTACGCGCTACTCCCTAGGGATCTCGGAAAACACGAGCTAGCCCCGGAAACTTCTGATCTAACCCCTGGAACTTCAGAAATTCATGTAAATTCATTTAAAAATCAGTTTTAGCCCCTGGACTTAATAAAAATTAGTAAAACCCCTCTGTTATGTGTAGTTAGACCCCTAGAAATTTATGAAATAATATAATAGACCCTGTAGTGGGGTGAGTTTACCTTTTTAACCCTATATGATATTAAATTTAGGAATTTGAATATGTGATTAGGATTTAAAATTTAAAAGGTGAGGCAAACACATTGTAAATTCAAATTTAAACTCTCCTAGCACTTGGAAAACTTTAGAATGAGTTAAAAATAGATTTTAAGCTGAAATGAATCTGTCTAGTTGACTGTTCATATTTATTAGTTATAGAAACATATTTTAGGCTAGGAAATAATTCTGAAAATTGGTAAAATAAATTTAAATTAGTTCACATCAGAGGAGAAGTTCCAAAATATATTATTTAATATTTTAGATCAGAACCTATTCTGTTTAGATGATATGCCCTACTATTTAATATTAAAACTCACTTTTAGGCATAGAAAATAAATCTGGAAAATAAAGGAAAATAGGAATGCATAACTAGAAAATAATAAATGAAGTCTTCAAATCCAAAGACTTCAGTTTAGGATTTGGTAGATGATCTGAAAACCCAATTGGGAGCAGGAAATTACATTCCATGCAAACTTGGTAGCTAAAGAGTGTATTAAAGAATTTGTTTAAATTGGAAATTAATATATAGTGTGCAAACAGAAATCTGAATACAAAAGTTAGAAATCATATACATATGTTTAAAAGTGCATGTAGGCTAAAAATCAACACATCTAGAGTAACCACAACACTTAGAAATGTGAATGATTATCATATGCATGTATGTGTGGAGTGAAAGTGTGAACTATGTCTTATGGATTGTTGTTTTCTTTTGCTATGTGTGTTGGCATGAGTAGAACCTGCCCCAGAGCAAGTTCTTCCCTTCAAAGATCAAGACTTTCCATTCCCAGAGCAGCAGGAAGAAGGCAAGTGTCCTTGACCACTTTGATCCTATGCTAGGATGTGTAGATAGAATTATTTGCATTGTCAATTGAAATATGAAACCCATGCTAGGAAGTTTTCCTAGAATTGCATTACCTTGTTTCCTTGTAGCTTGAGTTGGGATTTATTTTATCATGTCATTCATTCATATTACTTATGCTTAGCCATGCTTAGAATGGGATAAGCGGGATATGAGATCATCAATTTATTTACCTTACTCTTGAATAAGATATTATGAGTTATGTAGAGGTAGGGATTGAGGCAAGTTGGATGATTTGTTTGGTGCTGGGTGCACGAGACTCGGGTTTGTGTTTAGTACTTGCCTGGATCCTAAGGACCGGTTCATGGAGCATGTAACCTGGCTTTACCGTGCCAACCACATGCTGAGATGGGGCAGATTGGCCAATTAATTAGGTGTATCCCTGACGTAGTATGGGTGTGTTGGATGGTGCGGGGAATAGGTGTCAGCTGGACTACCATATGAACCGCAAGGCTCAAGAGGGGGCCACTGCAGTGGGGTTGGAGCCTCTTGTATGCTGTTAGGGGTGAAACCTCAGTGGGCCCATGCTCGTCGGGAATCCCTTTGTAAAGACTTTGTAGTGATCTCCTGGCTACACACCTGGGAAGTGTGAATGTGGTTCGTAGTCACTGGCATAATGGAGGTTCTTTTAGTCCACCCGGCAACGGGGGATGAAATTACTACATGTGGGTACAGTGGTGCAAACTCTGCAGAGTTAAAATTGTCATGACAGCGTGCTCACGGTCAAGAGCGGCTTGGACTTATTCATGATTAGAGGATGATGACTTTGGAAGTTGTGGATGTTAAGCGGGGATCTTAACATTGGAAATGATGTTATGGTTATTTGATTATGATGAAGGGTTGGGAGATTGGGACCATTTCACCTATGTAGTAATGTAGGTGCTTAATAAGCTAAGGTGATATGTATTAATTGCGTAGTGCTTTAACCATGAGTTCAACCTCTCCTTGCTCTAGCCATGCATGACATAATCTTTCCCACACTTGCGGAGTACCAACGGTACTCAACCTTGCATATTTGTTGGTTTAAATTGCTGCTCATGTCAAGGGGACAAGGTGGTGTTTAATGATCAAGACTTCGGACCCGAAGAAGGATTCTAGGTTCATGGAGTCCCCCGGGCAATGCCTGTGACGGAGCCCACAAGAATAATATTTCTGCTGCTAGTTTATTTTATGTTATGAACTTATTAGCGTCCATCGAGACATGTGCTATGTAAGACTTATTTATATTCGACACCTGGCTTGTAATAAATGATGCTTCACTATTTGTCATCACATGTATGAGAAAATGATCCTGGCATACATGTGATATTCACTCGGTTGTTCTTCGGAGAAACCGGGTGTGACAATTGACTCCGATGTATTGAGGCTAAGTTCGATATGTTGGAGTGCGATGAATATCAGAAGGTTTTGTTTGCCACTAAACAACTTCATGGAGCCGCTGGAGCTTGGTGGGCGGAGTATATCACAACTTTTCCTGAATGTCATCGTGTGACGTGGGATGAATTCCGGAACGTTTTCCGTGCCCATCACATCTGTTCAGGAATTATTCGAACAAAGTTTCAAGACTTTCTGGAATTAAGGCAAGGAGAAAGGAGTGCATACGAGTATTTCAAGGAGTTTAAACGTCACACTCGGTTTTCCATAAAAAACAACCGAGCGTAATCTCACATGCATGACAGGATCAGTTGACTCATACATGTCCCGACAAGAGTGAAATATCAATATATTACAAGCCAAGTTTAACGTGTAACATAATATTACAACATATTCCATATTAGACTAAATAAAACTACTATCAAACAGCGGAAGATTATAACATGGTGCTCCACTCCACAGGCGTTGCCCGGGGGTTTCGCCAGCCTAGAGCAGCTCTTCGGGATCAAAGATCTAATTCATCAAAATCTATATCTTCATTTACACCTGAGCAGCAAATGATATCCAACAAAAGCAAGTTTGAGTACCCAAAGGTACTCAGCAAGTGTAGGAAAAGATGTTATGAAGACTAATAGAAAGGAAAGGCTGACTCTGTTAAGCACTATGCATTAAACCTAGACCTTAGCTTTAATTAGCAACCTATATTACTAAGTGATTTCATCCCACCATCTTTTTAAATAGGTTATTAAAGTTAGGTTACACCACCTAACAACCTTTTCTAACTCATATCCATGTTTCTCAAATCTGGGACAAGTCCAAGCCATTCTTGACCGTGAGCACGGCTGTCTACAGTTTGGTTCTCTGCAAAGATTTTACCACTTTACCCACAAGTAGTGATTTAATCCTCTGTTGCCAGGTGGACAAAGAACCTCCCTGATATCCGTGGTAGCAAGCCACATTACACACTTCCTTTGGTGGTGATCAGGAGATCACTACATGGCCTTTACAAAGGGTCTACCGGCAAGTACAAGCCCACTGAGGGTTCACCGCTGCAGTTCCTAGGAGTAAACCCTCCCCTGTAGAAGCCCCCTCTTGAGCCTTGCAGTTCCCAGGGTAGTAAAAAATTGACTCCCATTCCCCGCACCATCCAAACACTCATACTATACGGACAAACTCCTAATTAATTGGCCAAGCTGCCCAATCTTAGTCTTGTGGTGGCACTGTAAAGCAGGGTTAACTGTTCCATGAACCGGTCCTTAGAATCTAAGACAAGCACTAACACTATCCCAAGTCTCGTGCACGAAGCACCATCCAAAACAACCAGCCTGTCTAGATTCCTATCACACACTATTGTGTCTCTTATATATTCCACAAGACAAGTAATGACTATGTTTCATTCATTTCTAAGTTCCAATCATGGCTAAGCACATAAAATGACAATGACATATTCTAAATAAATCCCTCCTTGGTTTTGCAAGGAATGATGAGGAATAAAACTAGTGAAACATCCTAAACTGGGTTTTATATTGAAGACATCATGCAAATATTCTAACTAATCATTCTAGATTAGGAGCAAAGTGGTCAAGGAACACTTGCCTTTAATTTGTTGCTCGGTGACTTCAAAATCTTGCTCTTGAAGATTAAGAAATGTCTGTTGTGACAATTCTACCCATGTATATGCACACAAAACAATGCAAAACATGCAATAAGAAAGTTAACAACACATTTCAATCATATATATATTTAATTATATACATATATCATTTATTTCTATTTGGTTTCTCCATCTACATATGGTTATATATTATTTTATATGTGTTTTGGAGTTAAAATGGATAACAACTTGACATATATATCTTATACTTCATTTTTTGTTATGGCAAAACATTCATTTTCTATCTTTGTAGTGATTTATAATAATTTTTAAAGTGTATATATGCATATATACAAATTTTATGATAATTTCAGACCTAAAAAATATTTAAAATTTTTTACTATAAGTATTTCCAGAGTATATATTGTTTTTATTGCATTTTCAGAATTTATCTATGCATTTTAAATAATTTCCATAAATTTTCAGAAGTATATATTATTTTTATTTTGATTTCAGCATTAATTTATTAGTGAGAATATATTTTCAGTTCTAAAATATATTTATTATTAATTTCAGAAAATATATATGTGTTAAAATCTAAGAACAAATTATTTTCATGCATTTTTATGATTTTCTAGAATTTATTTTTACTATTTTGGCAATTTTCAGAATTAAAAACAAATTTATAAACTATTCTGGGCTACAATATATTATTTTTAACTTTTCTATGGGTTAAATTGAAGTTCTAGAGCCATTTCCTAAATTACAGAGAAAATAGGGCTAAATGGTCATTTTATAACAGTTTTCCTAATTTCTATAAAATATAGGGTTAAATCTGTAAAGCGCAAGGTCTACTTTATATTATCTTGAATCTTCAGGGGCCTAACCGTGAAAATTTCAATGGTTATAACCGTTTTAAATGTGGGCCGTTGGATTCAATCTGGACGCCTCGGATTTAAAATAACTGAAAGGGTATCCTCCTAATCTCAGCCGTCCATGGGAAATGGACGTCCCGGATGCGGCCACGTCGCCCTTTTCTCCCACCCGAGCGCACGCGGCGGCGTTTTCGCCGGCGAGCGGGGGCGGATCGCCGGATTTCGTCGGTTTTGCAATTTTCTTCGCCTTTTCTTGATTTTTCTACTCGGGAAGGTAGAGGAGACGATGGAGAACTCACCTACGGAGTTTCTTTGATCTCGGAACGACCGGAAGTGGGTCGGCAACGGTGAAAAGCGGAGAACACCGGCGACCTCCGTCGGTGAAGCGCTCCGAGCACGGTTCCTTGGAGTTTCTTGTCGGGAATCCTTCCTTGTGGCCTTGTGACGACGTAGGAGTTGTTAGATTCAAGAATGTAGCGATGGTTGTGGTGAATTTTGGAGGATTGGAGATGGAGTCGGCGGTTTTCACCGAGAGGAATTGGGTGCGATCGGTGGACGAACGGCGGCGGTTTCGGTTGGGATTTATAGAGGAGGGAAAGGCGGTGGTGTAGGGGCGTGGGTTGGGGAAAAAGGCGCGAAGAAATGGTTGCAGCCGGAGTGGATTTTTCCACATGCAAAAATAGAGGAGAGATGGGGTTCCGGTTGGCTTTGGGAAGAAGAAACTGACATGTAGGGTCCACATGTCAGTGACGGAGAGAGGGAGAGGAGGGTTTTCATCCATAGTTCAAAATTTGGTTGTTACAATTCTACCCCCCTTAATAGAAATATCATATTTGAGATTTGGATTTACAAAGAAAATAGATTAGGAAATTGTGATTTGAGTTCATCTTCTCTTTCCCATGTAGCTTCTGCCTCAGAATGATGTTTCCACTGAGCTTTACACATACGGATTCTCTTGTTTCTTGTACTTCGTTTCGTTGTCTCAAGAATCTTGATTGGGCGCTCTGTATATGAGAGATCATCTTGTACATCTAACTCATCCATTGGCAATTGCTCTTCTGGAGTTCTTAAACACTTCTTAAGTTGTGATACATGGAACACATCATGTATATCTGACAATCGAGAAGGTAACTCCAACTGATACGCTACCTCTCCTTTGCATTCCAGTATTTTGAAGGGTCCGATGTATCGAGGTGCTAACTTTCCTCTTACTTTAAATCGACGTAGTCCTCGCATGGGTGAAACTTTGAGATACACATAGTCTCCCACTTTAAAAACTAATTCCCATCGTCTTGTGTCTACAAAACTCTTTTGCCTTGTTTGAGCTATCTTTAGATTATTGCGGATTTCTTTTACTTTCTTTTCTGCATCTCTTAGTACTTCTGGCCCAAACACTTTACTCTCTCCTGTTTGATCCAAAAATAGTGGAGTTCTCCACTTTTTTCCATATAATGCCTCAAACGAAAACATTTTCATACTGGCCTGGTAACTGTTATTTTAGGAAAATTCCGCATAAGGTAAATTCTTATCCCCGCTTCTACTATTCTTGAGTGCACAAGCTCTAAGCATATCTTCAAGAATTTGATTAGTTCTTTCTGTCTGCCCATCAGTTTGTGGATGGTATGCGGAACTGAAATTCAATCGAGTTCCCATGGACTCATGTAACTTCTGGCAGAACCTTGAAGTAAACTGTGTACCTCTATCTGACACTATCTTTTTTAGTACACCATGTAAGCATACTATTCTGAACATATATAATCCCGCTAATTTTGATCCATTATAATTTTCCTTTTCTGGTATGAAATGGGCGACTTTGGTCAATCTATCCACTATCACCCATATTGAATCATACCTTGATTGTGTCCAGGGAAAACCTACTATGAAATCCATTCTTATTTCCTCCCACTTCCATTCAGGTATTTTTAGTGGTTGTAACAATCCTGCTAGTCTTTGATGTTCTGCTTTCACCAACTCGCATGTATCGCACAATGTCACATGTTCTGCAACATCCGTTTTCATTCAATACCACCAATACCTACTTTTAAGATCATGATACATTTTTGTACTTCCAAGATGGATAGAATAATCGAAATCATGAGCCTCTTTTAAAATTAATTTTCTTATTTCCATGATATCTGTTACAAATATTCGTTTTCCATGCCACACGATACCTTGCTCATCTTCTCTAAATCCTAGGGCTGTGTTTTCTTTGATTAATCGTTTGATTTCTTGTATCTTTTCATCATTCTGTTGACCATTTCGAATATTTTGTTCCAAAGTTGAATCAACTTCCATTGCTATGGTCTCTGTGTGATTCACGAGACTTAAATTTAATTTTGCAAACTCTTCACAAAGTTGAGGTTGTAGATCTCTCATTGTTAACATATTAACATGAGTCTTCCTGCTTAAAGTATCTGAAACCACATTAGCTATTCCGGGGTGATAATTGATTCCCACATCAAAATCATTGATGAACTCCAGCCATCTTCGTTGTCGGAAATTGATATCTGGTTGTGTGAAGATATACTTCAAATTCTTATGGTCTATGTAGATTTCAGTTCTCTTACCCATTAAATAATGTCTCCATAGCTTCAATGCATGTACGACTGCTGCCAATTCTAAATCATGGGTAGGATAATTCTTCTCATGCTTCCGAAGTTGTCTAGAAGCATAGGCAATAACATGCCCTTCTTGCATAAGAACACATCCCAATCCTTGCTCTGAAGCATCACAATAAACAGAAAATGCTTTCTCCATATTTGGCATAACCAAGACTGGGGTTGTGGTTAACTTCTTCTTTAACTCTTGAAAGCTTGACTCACACTCAGTAGTCCATACGAAAGCAGCTCCTTTCTCCAACATTTTTGTGAGTGGTTTTGCAATCTTGAAAATCCTTCAATGAATCTTCGATAATATCCAGCCATTCCTAGGAAACTTCGGATTTCTCCGATATTTTCTGGTGTCTTCCATTTTTGAACACTAGCTATCTTTTCTGGGTCCATAGATATTCCTCCCTCGGATATAATATGTCCCAGAAAAGCAACTTTCTTTAGCCAAAATTCACACTTACTGAATTTGGCATATAGTTAATTTTCTCTTAGCTTTTGTAATATTATTCTCAAGTGTTTTTCATTCTCATCAATGAACACTACCACAAATTTGTCCAAATATTTCATGAACACCTTATTTATAAGATACATGAAATATGCTGGAGCATTTGCTAATCCCAAAGGCATAACTGTATATTCATACAGTCCATACCTAGAGATAAATATCGTCTTTGGAATGTCCGATTCTCTTATTTTTAATTCATGATATCCTAAACGGAGGTCAATTTTGGAAAATAAACATGCACCTCTCAATTAATCAAACAAGTCCTCAATACGGGGTAAAGGGTACTTGTTCTTAATTGTCACTTCATTAAGTGCACCATAATCTACACATAACCTCTTAGTTCCATCCTTCTTCGGTACAAATATAATCGGAGCTCCCCATGGTGAGGAACTAGGACGAATATACCCTTTCTCTGATAACTCTCGGATATGATCCTTGAGTTATGCTAACTGTTGGGTATCCATTCTATATGGTCTTTTGTATACCGGAGCAGTACCAGCTACTAATTCAATAATGAATTCTACTTCTCGATCCGGTGGCATACTTGACCGCAATTGCAAAGGTAAAAACTACTATGCTAGCCCACTAAGTGTTCGGGGAATACATCTAGAAATTCATTGACAACCTTTATATCTTCAATGGCTACTTCTGTTTTGTTGAGTTGAACATTCCCAGATGGTACTTGAATGGATGTAAACTCAATCTTTGTTCCATCCGTATGAGTTAACTCCACAATTCTTGTTGAACAATGTATAGCTCCCTTATACTTTGTAAACCAATCCATTCCCAAGATAATGTCTATCCCTTGTGATTCTATCACTATAAGATTTGCAAGGAATTCCACTCCATTCACTCCTAAGCTCAACATAGGACATACTTGTTTTGTCTTTAATTCTCTTCCAGGAGAATTTACTACTATCACTCGATTCATAGATGCAATTGGTACTTTGTATCTTGTTATGAATTCTTTGGCTATGAATGAGTGAGTTGCACCAGAATCAAACAAAATGGTAGCAGGGTGAGTATTTGCGGAAAACATACGAATCACCACATCTGGTGCATCTTGTGCTTCTTCCATGGTCACATGGTTCACTTTGCCACGTACAAGATTTTGCTGTTGAGGTGGCTTCTTACTTGGGCACCTGTTAGCATAGTGTCCAGGTTCTCCAAAATTGTAGCATTGCCCAGTGACCTTGGCTACTGGTGCTTTATTATTTTGTTGTGCATTTGGAAGACTTGATCTTGCAGGACGAGGTTGAAAGGCGGGACATTGTTGCTCCACCTGTTGCCGCTGTTGCCGAGGCTGGAAAGTGGGGTTTCTTGCAGCATGGTTGTAGTTCTTTTGCATTTGATTATGAATCATTGTACGATTCATTGTCCCAGCCGATGATGACGAGAAACGAGGCCAACTGTTGCTGCCAAAAGACCGTCCTTGCCAAGTCATCTTCCTCTTACGATCTTCAACTAACTTTTGTCTCTTTCTTTCGACTATGAAAGCCTTGTTTATGAGCTTCTGAAAATTCTCATAGTCACTAGAAGACATGGCATATTGTATCTCTGAATTTAAACCTTCTATGAAGCAACCTTGCTTCTTTTCATCTGTATCAATGTTGCCTGGTGCATAGCGAGATAACTGCGTAAACTTAGTAAGATACTCCCGCACAGACATGATTCCTTGCTTCAAACCGAGGAATTCCTTCCGCTTGTTCTTTATCTCACCAGCTGGTACATAGTGATCGCAGAAGGCTTGCTTAAACTCAATCCATGAAATGTTCTCTGGATCTTCATGGGAATCCTTATAAGTTGTCCACCAATCTACTGCAGATCCATATAATTGATCAGAGGCAACGAGTATCCTCTCACGCCCTTGACACTGCATGATCTGCAACTTGTTCTCTATAGTCTTGAGCCAATCATCAGCTTCTAGAGGTTCTATAGCACTATCAAACCTTGGTGGCTGAGTCTTGGGAAATTCACTCAACCTTGGTTGGCGTGGTGCATTCTGTAATGGCGGTGGGGGTTGTTGCATGTTGGCCACCACTTGTGTCAAGTTCTTGATGAGTTGATTTTGCATATTCATCATTTGTTGCATTGCTTCTCCGTCTACTCTTCGTGCAACTCTTGCCTTCCATTCAGGTAGAGGAAACCTTGCAACAGCATCATTGTTGTTTCCTCCATTACGTCTTCTTCTGCCTGCCATCTATTGTGGACAACAATGTTTAGGTTCGTATTGTAAGTATATATGTACTCTCCTACTTGCATTTTATTATGCATGTATCCTTATTAATTCAACTCAAAAGATATAAAAGATTTATTTAATTATTTGGAAATCATGTTTGATGCAAACATAACATTTATATGCATCAAGGGTTATTTACATATGCTAACGAGGTTGTGAACATAAGCCTGTGGCTTTCACAACTCATGTTGCACACCATCAAACCTAAGCAACAATTACACACTAAGTTTTACATTACAATATAAATACGCTTCTACTAGAATTATGACATAGTTATGGACACCTATCCTAATTATCTCCTGGTATTTGTCCATTTTCTTGAGGGTCCTCCTCATCGCCATCAGGAGAACTAGCCACTGACTCGGCTCTGGTTGGCTCAGGAGGTGGTGGTGAGATACGAGGGTGTTTGGCTGCCCTACTATCCGGAGAGTCAGGAGTCCAAGTATCTCCATCTGAAACATAGAGGTCACTTTGCTCTCCATCCTTCATCCTCATCAGTCCATACATTATAGCCTCCGTCTTCTTCAGGAGATCACATGCACCCTGAAGTTCTTGCTGGCAATTCTATAGCCTGGTGCTGAGGCTAACTCCCTCTTCGAGGCTCACATCCATTTGTACAATTGTACAACCCTCTCTGATTGGTTCATAGTTGAATTCTGTACTACCACTTTGTCACCGTGGGGTGTACATGTACTGAGTCCCCTCAAGACGTCCACGGTTGGTGTAACTTTGTCATGTGATCGCCTCCCATGTAGCATCTTTTTCTGCTTCTGCCATGGTGGATCTCCATGCCGGTGAGTTGTGGATCTTAAGCAGCTTATTCTCATGGTAGATTATTGCCTCAGATTTCCATTCCTCGCGTTCTGTGCGATACACTCTAGTAGTGTTGTAGTACACTACTAACTTGCCGGTTTATCCAGCACAGCGAAGAAGGTGTCTAAGGTGCTCCACCATGCCTTCTGTGGATTCCCCGTGAGTTTGGTATGTGGCAGGGTTATCCACATCTTCTAAGGTGTATGCAGCTAGCTGGTGTCAAGGAACTCGTCCTCCAGTGGACTTACGAGCTGTCAACCGTGTACTTACCATCTGTTTCATGAAAAATTTCAAATAAGTTAGAAGAATAAATAATATAATATACTTTTGAATGTAGATGAGGTTAGACTGTATATAAATAATCTAAATAACCTTTTTCTACTGAAGTCTTTTGTAAAATAGTTTTTACTAAAATACTAAGACTTATTTCGTCCATTTCAAACTAGGCTTGAATCCTACGGGCAACCTTGGCTCTGATACCACTTTCTCACATCCGTTTTTCCATAAAGAACAACCGAGCATATTCTCACATGTATGCCAGGATCAGTTAACTCATACATGTGCCGACAAGAGTGAAATATCAATATATTACAAGCAAGGTTTAATGTGTAACATAATATTACAACATATGTCACAATAGACTAAATAAAACTACTATCAAACAACGGAAGACTACATGGTGCTCCAGTCCATAGGCGTTGCCCGGGGGTTTCACTAGCCTAGAGCAGCTCTTCGGGATCAAAGTCCTAATTCTCGAAATCTATATCTTCATTTACACCTGAGCAGCAAATGATATCCAACAAAAGCAAGTTTGAGTACCCAAAGGTACTCAGCAAGTGTAGAAAAAGATGTTATGAAGGCTAATAGAAAGGAAAGGCTGACTCTGTTAAGCACTATGTATTAAACCTAGACCTTAGCTTTAATTAGCAAACTGTATTACTAAGTGATTCCATCCCACCATCTTTTTAAATAAGTTATTAAAGTTAGGTTACACCACCTAACAACCTTTTCTAACTCATATCCATGTTTCTCAAATCATGGACAATCCAAGTCGCTCTTGACCGTGAGCACGGCTGTCATGACAGTTTGGCTCTCTGCAAAGATTGTACCACTTTACCCACAAGTAGTGATTTCATCCCCTGTTGCTAGGTGGACTATGAACCTCACTGATATCCGTGGTAGCAAGTCACATTACACACTTCCTTTGGTGTGCGATCAGGAGATCACTACATGGCCTTTACAAAGTGTCCGCCGACAAGTACAAGCCCACTGAGGTTTCACCGCTGTAGTTCCTAGGAGTAAACCCTCCCCTGCAGAAGCCCTCTCTTGAGCCTTGCAGTTCCCCGGGTAGTCAAAAATTGACTCCCATTCCATGCACCATCCAAACACTCATACTATATCGGCAAACTCCTAATTAATTGGCCAAGCTGTCCAATCTCAGTCTTGTGTTGGCATTGTAAAGTCGGGTTAACTGTTCCATGAACTGGTCCTTAGAATCTAAGACAAGCACTAACACTATCCCGATTCTCGTGCACGAAGCACCATCCAAAATAACCATTCATTTTTTGTTGTGGCAACACATTCATTTTCTAACTTTGTAGTGATTTATAATAATTTTTTAAGTGTATATATGCACACAAACAAATTTTATGATAATTTCAGACCTAAAAATTATTTAAAAAGTATTACTATAATTATTTCCAGAGTATATAGTGCTTTTATTGCATTTTCAGAATTTGTCTATGCATTTTAAATAATTTCCGAAAATTTCTGAAGTATATATTATTTTTATTTGGATTTCAGCATTAATTTATTACTTAAAATATATTTTCAGTTCCAAAATATAGTTATTCTTAATTTCAGAACATATATATGTGTTAAAATCTAAGAACAGATTATTTGCATGCAATTTTATGATTTTCCAGAATTTATTTATACTATTTTGATAATTTTCAGAATTAAAAACAAAGTTATAAACTATTCTGGGCTACAATATATTATTTTCAACTCTTCGAGGGTTTAAATTGATGTTCTAGAGCCATTTTCCTAAATTACAGAGAAAACAGGGGCTAAATGGTCATTTTACAATAGTTTTCCTAATTTCTATAAAGTCTAGGGTTAAATCCGTAAAGCGCAAGGTCTACTTTATATTATTTTGAATCTTCAGGGGCCTAACTGCGAAAATTCCAACGGTTATAACCGTTTTAAATGTGGGCCGTTGGATTCGATCTGGACGGCTCGGATTTAAAATAAGCGAAAGGTTATCCTCCTTCTAATCTCAGCCGTCCACGGGAAATGAACGTCTCGGATGCGGCCACGTCAAACTTAAGAAGCAAGAGGCTTTAGTTAACAACAGTATTTACAACGAGTTGGTAAATGCCGCTATTATTAGATGACATGCATAGCCGTTGTGAAGCGGAGATGAAGAGGAGTATACCGCCGGACACTGATAGTGAGATTCCTCTATTGAGTGCGGTAGTACTTGCAAGTTGCTCAAGAAATCGAGTCTGCGGTTCAACCATCACAACCACAGTTGGAATTAATCACTTGTGAGCCACCATCTCAACAGCAGCAAGTAGATGTTATTCGTGCAACCCTACCACAACTAGCTGTGCACGTATTATCTCCACCTCGTGTTAGTAGAGAGCAGAGGATTGCTTTAACATGAAACCGTTGTGGAGCTGAGCAGATCCACAATCGTGTGCCATCTCATAAATGCTTAGATCAGCACCATGAACATTCAAAGAAGGTTCTTCAAAAGTTGGCCGGGTTAATTATACTGCTATTGAGGACATTGCAAAAGGCGAACCAGTTTTAGAGGGCATGTTCATCACCCACAATTTTATTAGCAGAGACTTTGTGCTGAAGAATCATCTTCCATTCAGCACGGTCAAACATCCGCTTAGTAGCAGCTCACCCGGAGGCAAGACATCAACCGACGAAATGGTCTCTCGGGCATCTTTGTGTTTGGGTGGAAACATCTATCCTGCGAGCCTCATCATACTCAAGGGCCAAAGGATTGATGTTATCTTGGGGATGTCATGGTTGACACATTATGGAGCTATCTTTGACATCAGCTTTTGAACTGTTCAACTAAATTCCCCAATACACGGTTGTAACACATTGACTCTTGTGGATCCATTACAACGAGTTGCTGCTGTGTATCAGGTTGAAACTCCTAAGCTTGAGGATATTCCAGTGGTATGTGAATATCCAGAACTGTTTTCCGACGATTTACCGATCATGCCGTGCGAACGTGATGTGGAGTTCAAAATCAAACTAGCACCGGGAACCACACCAATTTCTCGGCGACCATACAAAATGGCACCGAAAGAGTTAGCAGAATTAAAGAAGCAGCTTAATGACCTAATGGACAAAGGTTTTATACGCTCAAGTTCATCACCTTGGGGCTGTTCTGCACTGTTTGTAAAGCATAAGGACGAGACATTGAGGCTATGTGTAGATTATCGTCCTTTGAATGTTGTCACTATAAAGAATAAGTATCCACTACCATGCATCGACATTCTGTTTGATCAACAAGTGGGTGCTAAGGTATTCTCCAAGATGGATCTTTGGTCCGGGTATCACAAGATCAAAATCCGGGCGGAAAATGTACCCAAGACGACGTTCTCGACAAGATATGGGCTTTATGTATATCTTGTCATGTCCTTTGGATTGACCAATGCTCCGGCTCATTTTATGTATCGTATGAACACTTTGTTCATGCTGGATCTAGATAAATTTGTCGTGGTTTTTATCGATGACATATTGATCTATTCTAAATCAGAAGAACAACACGCTATTGAGAGATCATGAACTATATGCAAAGTTTAGCAAATGTGAGTTCAGGATCAGCCATGTGTCGTTTCTTGGACATATCATTTCAGCAGAAGGCATCACTATGGATCCAAGTAAAATCGAGCAAGTGTTGAATTGAAAACCTCCAACATCTGTTCATGAAGTGAGGAGTTTCCAAGGTTTAGCGGGTATTACCGGAGATTCTTTCCAAACTTCTCCAAAGTCGCTAAACCTATGACGGAGCTGTTAAAGCAAAGCACCAAGTATGATTGGAGCCAATCATGTGAACAAGCCTTTCAAACGTTAGTGAAGCATCTCACTACAGCTCCAGTTTTAGCCCAGCCGGACACAAAAAAACCTTTTGATGTTTATTGTGATGCATCCGGCATTGGCCTTGGTTGTGTGCTGATGCAAGAAGGACGCGTGGTCGCGTATGGATCCCGACAACTACGGGGTCATGTGCAGAATTACCCGATGCACGACCTTGAACATGCTGCAGTGGTCCTTGCTTTGAAAATGTGGAGACATTATTTACTAGTCAATCTAGTACATCTCTATACTGACCACAAAAGCTTAATGTACATCTTCACACAAAAAGAACTGAACATGAGGCAGCGAAGATGGTTAGAATGAATCAAGGATTATGAACTTGAAATTCATTACCATCCAGGCAAAGCTAATGTGGTTGCCGACGCACTTAGTCAGAAAGCCCACGTTCACAATCTAGCCACGGCTGCAAATAAAGAAGGAGAACCAAGCCTGCGCTTAGTTCCCTACGGATCACTATTCAATCTCGTTCTCATTCGTACAACCCGAGATGAGATTGTAGAGGCTCAGAAGAGGGACAAAGGTATATCTCAACTACGGAGAAGTGTGGACAGCGGTGAATTGAAAATGTTCCGCAAGGATGAAGAGGGTACTCTCTGGTTTAACAACCGCATAGTTGTACTCCGGGATATGAAATTATGGGGACCCCGTCCCGACAGTCCAGGAATCGCATTGGGTGGTGTCGTGCGATGCGGCACCCAACAGCACATATCCGAAAAGCCCACATACACAACATTATATATCTTTCATACATATCATTGTCTCATTTTTACATATAATGTATAGTGTACATCGCAGCGGAAGATAAGAATACACTCAAGAACTATAGCCTACGCTAAGCCAGATGAAGCCATCCTGCCCGCGGATGCTTCACACTAGCACCACATCAAAACAGGGCGGCATGCAGGGTTCCAAGAGAGACTCACACCCATAATTGGGTGCTGCCTCGATCGGACAACCCTTCATCCGTAACGTTGCCTTATGCAATGTTACCTGCAAAACAACGGATCAACAAACTGTGATCTTATGCTAAGCAAGACATAACCGAAACCCTACACATGGAATTTTAAATGCTGGAAATATAGGACTGAATAAAGAAGTTTGCATAAAGGATGAACCTGAGCTAACAGAGAGTCCTTATGACACGACCCCACTGGTCCTGTCGAGCCAGGATCACGCTGAGGGGTGCTGCGTTGCACAACACCGTATAACACACGTCAAAGGTACAAAGCGGAAGCGGAAGCTTTATTACATAAACAAGTTTATTAACATGTTTACATCAAAATAAGTTTAGTCCACACTCGCGGGCGTAGACTAAGCATCAAGTGCACGTTCAGCCCTCGAACGTGTCCTTGCTAGCACACTCGCACACTAACTCTGCGGCGTGCACGACTCCCACTCGACGGGGTTCCCCTCCTGGGGTTCCGTCTCCTCTTCGGGAGTCCCTTCCTCATAGAACCCTGCAAAAGCTTCAAACACAAGCAGTGAGCACGAAGGCTCAGCAAGTCTGACCCGTCTCACCTAAACATGAAACTTCTACATGAGGGTGATGGGTTGCATGAGGTAAAAATCATTTGCAAGGACTCGCCTAATTAGTAGAACCTTACTTTCAAGTTTTAGCAGCAGGTTGTGGAGAACTTTACGCTAAGGCACATGAGAGAGCCGCAATCAAACAAGAAACGCATTTCTCTCATGTACTTTGCCCAAAGTTGAAAAGAACTTTAGTTAGCACTAAGCTACAACATATCATTAACAATCAATATCCAACTTTCAATCAGCAACATTTTAACATGTAACTAGCCTGTTCTTTCTACGTCACGGTACAGTGAACAAGTGGTACTCACTGACCGCGAGGGACGGCGATTATAATCGATTTACACCTGCAGGGTTACCCGAACAACCCGTCACGTACGCCCGTACTCGATGTTGCCTACAACAACCATCACGGACGCCGTACGCGACTGCCTTTCACCCGTTAGCCAAATATTGAACCGGTCCCATCGTCCCGAGCAAGAGGTCCCTGCACGCGCATCTCTGTGCCGCCAGCTGATTTACACCTCGAGCTCTCAACCTACCCTCTGAACGACGGGCAATGCCTCAATACCCAGCTACCCGAGTTACATCAGTTTCCCGGTTCCCATATAGCCGGTAGGTCTTCGGTACTGTTCTAGCTTGTTCAACAGGCCCGCACACGGCTCGGTCCTCAATCGACACAAGCGGAGCTACAGCACACAGGCCCCAAAGTCCTGCTGCCCTTACTCTCCGCTCGGTCTCATTTTCTTGCCATGTGTATCATGTGCTATCTCTACCCGAGCAATGTGCCTCTAGCCTATTCTCGCGAGTAGTTCCAACTACTCGACTTGTACCGAATCCTACTCTATCCTAGCAATGCAGTGGCTAACGGGGTTTGCAATCCTAAACCCCAACCCATGGTTTTCTTGGCTATGCAGTGGGGTTTCCAAACAAGACTCTGATGCACAACATAAAGAAAACAAGTATGTGCTCAAAACAATAAAAATTTATAAAATGGTTAATGCAAACCGGGGCTTGCCTTGCTGCTCTTGGTCGTAGGCTAGCTGTTCCTCCGGAGTAACGAAGTCTAGGACTTCGGGTTCCTCCTCGACCTTAGCGACTACATGATAGAACAATACATGTATTAATTTAATGCATTTGTATTAAGTTGGAAGTTGTGAAGTCTATAACCTTTGCTAGACAGACCTAATGACTGTGAAACTTTTACTGTGGCTTGGTTACAACCTAAACAGAGACTTGGTCAAGTTTTAGTTGCAGCAAAGCTCAATTGAGCCCTCCACAATTAATTATGTCCTTGACCTTAATTACAGGCTTTTAGGGTATTCTAAGGATTTTCATGAGACAAACTATGACTTTCTGAAAACTAGATTTTCAGAGGGTTCTAATGGAGTTGGTCTTACTTAATTTGGAAGTCTCTAACTAAAGATATGAGCTAAACAATTTCAGAGAAAATTCTGAAAATGTTTCTGAACATTTTCTATTTTCTCTGGAACAGTTTTACTAATCACACCATTAGGTGGACTAAATGAGCTCAAATGGATCTGAAATTTTTATGGTAGTTCAAGGATATTTTGGTGAACATCCCAGAAAAATTTCAGGATTTTTCTCCAAAGGATTCTCCAGTTAAAATTCCTAACAGTTTAAACTTTAAGGAATTAATTCTGGAGAATTAAGGAATTTCATGAAGTGAAACTTGATTTTCTGGAAAGTACTCAGAGAGCTGAACCCAGCAAAATTTGGTTCACTCGATTTGGAGCTTTCTAGCCAAAGTTATAAGGATTTGAAGTTTGAAGGAAATCTGAAAATCGGGGAAAAGTTTAAACTCGCGCGTGGGCCCAGGGGACACGCGTCGCACGCCGAAGCGACAGCACACCGCGGCCCACAAGGATTTTGCGCGCCAGCACACCCGATCCCGGCCGCAGCCGGATCCCGATTTAAAATATCGGCCGCTGACAGTTGGGGTCCACCCCCTTCTTCAACCTCGCGACACCCGCGCTCCGCCGCCGAGGGACCTCGCCGGAGAGCTCGCCGCCGGCTGCTGTACAGCTCCAAACTTCTTGATTCTGGCCGCCCCTGCCTACTTTTACTTGGGGAACATGATCCGAGGGTCAGCTGCTCATGACAACGGCCGGAGCATGGTCGGCGACGAGCCGCCATATCGGAACGACTTCGGCCATGTCGGCTGACTCTCCTAGTACCTCAGCTACTTGGGAAATCGGTCGGGGAGCATCAGTGGACCTCAGAGAAGGTCGACATGAACTCGGGGCAGCTCGGAGAAGGCCCGAAATAGGTCCTCACCGTGCGCCCGATACCCCCCGTTCGTTCCGCCATTAGTAGACCTTGAATTACGCCGGGCACAGAGGTTCTCCGGCTCAGAGTTGTGAAGGCAACTTGTGCGTCACCGTGTCTAGCTCGTGTGGGAGTGGCCTGAGGCCCTCTAATCCTTTCTAGAGCACGAATTAAACAGAATCGTACCCGAAGGTCGTTCTGCACACAGAAAGGGGAAAAGTGGAAATTCGCCGCCGGTGAGCAACCACTCGAGCTGTGGCTCGGGGATGAGCAGCACCGGTCACCTGCGCGTCCAAGGGTGCCTTGGCTTGGGCGTGATAACGCCCAGGTTGGGCTGTCCACGAGAGCCCGAGGTGCGGCGGTTTCCAGTTCCGAGTTTGATCTTTCGGCACAGCCGATATCACTCGGTTTCAATCGATTTCTATCAATGGGAAGGATGGAGGATGGTTGCTAGTACCTTGCTGGGACCTTGGAATGGAAAGAGGGGACTGCGATCGACTTGATCAAGCAGGAACTCGAGCGGCGGCGATGGCAGTGGAAAAACAAGTCGTGTGCGTCGGCAGCTCGAGGAAATGGTGACTGAAGCACGCCGAGGAGGGAATAAATAGCCCGGCCGGCTGGTCTCCGGCTTGGGGCACGCAGCAGGAGCTGGCGCCGGCTGCCCCCTTCGGTGGCGCGCGCGCACAGCTGCCGGGAACCGACTGAACTGTGGTTCAGTCGGTTTGCTTTGAGGCAGAGGCTGACATGTGGGTCCCACTTCTCTTTTAACCTCTGAAATTTATTCCTAACAGCTGTGGTAAACAGTGAACCCTATTCTACCCTTGGCAATTCAAATTATTCACCCAAGAGCCATTTGAATTGATCAAAGTTCAAATGAGGTTTGGTTTGAATGAATTTCAGCACAAGTGCAGTTTGAAATTCAAATAAAGTTTGAATTTCTCCCCCTTAGCTCATGTCAAGATCAACTCCAAATGGAGTGAAAATTGGTGTGTGAGCTCACAAAAATGTGCTGAGCAAGAATATGCCTTCCACTTTTAAATTCAGTGGGTGAAAACAGTTTGAATTTGAATATGGTTTCAAACTGCCCTCTTCCTAACTATACCCAAACTGACCTCAAAAAGGTTTTGAATTTGGGTGGAACTTGGCATGGACATCCTTAGCAAAGTGTAGGAGTTTTCATATGTCCAGCCCATCTATATCACATGTGGGAAGTACCACTTTTGCAATGTGTGAGTTTGTTCCCTAATGAGCATGTTGATAATTGTTACTTGCTCTTTATTTGTGTTCATCATTCTTCCTCAAATGAGGTGTGTGGTGTGGTGATGAACACTGCAAATGAGTGTCAAAAACTGAGGCCCTTACATTCCTCCCCCCTTAAAAGAATCTCGTCCCGAGATTATAAGGTGAAAATGAGAGAGAGGACGGTGGAAAAATTACCGGATATGCGACGTGAGAAAGTCGGGGTAGTTAGTGCGAAGGAATTCTTCGCTCTCCCATGTCGCTTCATCCATGGAGTGATTACTCCACAGAACCTTGTAGAACCACAACGTACGGTTGCGTGTGGTTCGGGCCTTTTCATCAATAATCTGCACCGGTTCCTCCCGATAGGTGAGATCCGGTTGCAGTTCTTCAATGTCTTCCAGCTGAACGGTAGTTGATAGCTTGAGACACTTCCTCAGCTGGGAAATGTGAAAGACGTCGTGCACACCGGAAAGTGCTTCTGGTAATCTTAGCCGGTATGCCACCGATCCACATCTTTCGGTAATCTGGAATGGACCGATGAATCGGGGTGCTAACTTTCCTCTCACCCCAAATCTGTTTACGCCCTTCATTGGAGACACTCGTAGGTATACGTGATCTCCAACTTCGAATTGTAATGGGCGCCTTCTCCGGTCCGCACACTGTTTCTGTCGGGATTGAGCGGCTTTTAGGTTCGCTTGAATTAATCGAACCTTTTCTTCCGCGCTGTTGACAAGATCAATCCCGAAGGTAACCCTCTCGCCAGATTCACACCAGTTCAGTGGTGTGCGGCATTTCCTGCCGTATAGCGCCTCGTAGGGCGCCATCTTGATGCTGGCTTGGTACCCATTGTTGTACGAGAACTCGGCTAATGGCAAGTGATCATCCCAATTCTTGCCGTGGTCGATAGCGCAAGCTCGTAGCATGTCTTCTAGGATTTGATTTACCCGCTCCGTTTGCCCATCCGTCTGCGGGTGGTAGGCTGAACTACGGATCAGCTTCGTCCCCAGGGCAGCGTGTAGCTGCTCCCAAAAACGGGACACAAATAAAGTGCCCCGGTCCGATACGATGGTACGGGGTACGCCGTATAAGCATAGGATCCGTGAGATGTACAGTTCAGCGTACTTCTTGGCGTTATAGTTGGTGTTGACCGGGATGAAATGGGCAACTTTGGTGAGCCGATCGACGATCACCCACACAGAATCATGTTTCTGTAAGGTGGTGGGTAAACCGACGACGAAATCCATGCTCACGTCCTCCCACTTCCAGGCAGGAATGCCCAGTGGTCGCAGCAGTCCCGGTTTCCGCATGTGGTCTGCCTTCACCCGTCGACATGTATCACACTCGGACACGTATTTTGCCGTCTCTCGCTTCATCCGTGTCTACCAAAACTTGCTTCTGAGTTCTTGATACATCTTGTTGCTGCCGGGGTGAATAGAAAACTTAGATAAGTGAGCTTCATCAAAGATTCTCTTCCTTAACTCCGGGTTTCGGGGTACGACGATCCGGTCCTTGAACCATAAGACGCCGTCTCCGTCCTTCCGGAAACATTTCAACTCCCCACTGTCTACACGACATGTCACCGATTACAAAAGTTGGGTTACGCTACCCTAGCTGCCCTACTTGGCAACCGTAACCCCCTACTCGGAGTAGAACTCGACCTCCTGTGGGTCGTCCTCCTCCGGTACCTCTGCTGGTGGCTCGGGGTCTACCACCTCTTCTCCCATTCCAGGTTCTCCCATGGCTGGAAGACCCAAGACTACCGGTACGCCCAATACCGGGGGCACGAGGTCCTGCAATGCATGCACCTCGTCCATAGCCTGGTTGTAGTCCTCTTCCCAGCCTTGTCCTTCCTCGATGGCGTCGTCCCGCTCTTGAGCAAGGTCCTCGTTCTGCTGGGTTAGGGTCTGCACCAGCTCTTGCAACGCCGCGATGTCAACACGGCCCTTCTTCTTTACCTTCTTCAGACGACGCAACTGATTGTGTTGTTCATTCAGTCGCTTGATCGTCGGAAGGAGCACATTGCGGAGTGCACTGTGAGCACTCTCAAAATGATCTCCACGGCTTGTGCTCTCCTTGAGCTTGGTGGCGAGATGCTCCGTATGAACAGCTTGGTTGTCCATCACAGCGTTTCCCGCCCTCATTTGGAGGCTGAGATTTGCCTCCGCGGGGTTGTACCTTGGGCAACTCGGGTTTGTTGCCTCTAGGTACCTCTCTTCCCACACATGCTGAGCTCGTCCCTCCACCGGAACGAGTGCGTATGGAGTTCCCTCCATAGCCTGTACGTGTAGTTGGCAGAAACGTGACATAGTGTCACGGGCTGCCACTTGCCACATCCCTTCCGGTTGTCTTCCTCTCACCGTGACGGTGAATGGCACCCAACCGGGTGGCGTAGGCCCTGCAGGAACCTCGACATGGATCGTCCACGTCTTGTTCCCCTCTTCGCCTTCTTCCTTGGCGAAGTATTGCGGCATCTGGTTGTACCCGAAATATTGGAGCATTAGCCACAATGCTCCCGGGTAGCCGCTACGGTCAGAGCAGTGGGAAACTACCCACCCGTTCTCCAACCGTTTATCTGCTGCCATCTGTAAAAATATATTTGAGAAATGTCAAATATTTATTTAAACAGTAAACCATTGAGTTATAACATAAGATATGTCATTGAACCCTTAACACTTGGAAACATAGTTCAAATTTTTAAACAAATTTGACTGCTGATCTGCTGTTCCCATGACAGCCCTGACCAGTTTCCATATTAATCTGATTTAGGCCAGGTTAAAAGCAAAACCAGTCCTGGAGCTCAACATCAAAGTTAAAGTTAACTTCAATAGCTTTCCAGAAAGTATTTGGTTGGCCTAAGATCTGCTCTGGTTCAACAGTTATGAGATGTCAAAGTTAACAGAATTTCTGGGAACAATTGGACAGCACCTCCCTGCCTTAGGTACTGATTTGATCCAAGAATTCCAGTTAATTCTGTTCCTAATCTGACAAAACTTTCTGTTACAAAGTTGTAACCCATCTCATAAGCTTCCCAGAACTACCTCATTTTCTATTTTTGGATTTTTATGCAGGAAGTTATGCTTAAGTTACAGAGAGTTTACAGAGAGTCTTTGCTCTGTCCTGTTTTCTGGACAGTTTCAACTCTACTGCATTTATCGAGTGGTTAAGGGACGAAACACCTCTGGAACTCAACAGAAAAGTTGTAAAGCTCCTCCAAAGCTTTCCAGAGATGTATCATACGACATCAACCTCGAAAGAACTCAACCTCTAACCTCTGATTACTTCAGCCTTGATTTAGCTGAAAACAGAGTGCTCTGTCCTTAACATCCTATAAGTTGAAAACTTATTAGCTTTGAATATCCTGTTCAAGGGAAGGAGTTACATCAAGTTTTACTACTTTGGATCAAAACCTTCAAGTTTTTAAATGAAGTTGTTCATTTAGTTGGGTGTGACGTCGATGCGTCACCAGATCATGTCGGTACTACGTCCTCACAAAGAAAAACCTATACCGGACTTAGCCGGCTTCGTTAGTTTAGTGGCACTACTCGTCACTCGCACACGGATGCTACACGTCTACCGTTTCGTGGTAAGGCTACCTGCAGAAATTCAACCAATCATCAGACTCGGCTGCACACCGAGCCCGGAATCCATACAGTTTGTACACCCGGCCGTCATCACTCGCCCGGATGTTCTCAAGCCAAACACGCCTTGAGTTACGTGTTCACGTTTCAGACCACGTGACGGGGTCTCCCATGTTGCACCACGCACGCCAGGGACAGACGTTGCTCGAATACCCCAAACGACATGAAGAGTCGTAGAGGATATCAAAGCGGGTCGGGTTACCTGCCACCCGTGGGGCTCCACCCTTCAGCTTGTGCGCACTGGTGGACAGCGCTTACGTGCACCCCCCAAGACATGAACGTCCCGAGATGCACGATTTTCCGACATAACAAATAAGTTAATAAGCCACTTTCTATGTACTAATAACATCCTTATACGGGCTACTAACTCGTTCCTCACTGGATTTTTGAAAAAGAAGACCTTTGTACTGTGTTAAACCTCAAGCGAGCTCTGATACCACGCTGACACGACCCCACTGGTCCTGTCGAGCCAGGATCACGCTGAGGGGTGCTGCGTTGCACAACACCGTATAACACACGTCAAAGGTACAAAGCGGAAGCGGAAGCTTTATTACATAAACAAGTTTATTAACATGTTTACATCAAAATAAGTTTAGTCCACACTCGCGGGCGTAGACTAAGCATCAAGTGCACGTTCAGCCCTCGAACGTGTCCTTGCTAGCACACTCGCACACTAACTCTGCGGCGTGCACGACTCCCACTCGACGGGGTTCCCCTCCTGGGGTTCCGTCTCCTCTTCGGGAGTCCCTTCCTCATAGAACCCTGCAAAAGCTTCAAACACAAGCAGTGAGCACGAAGGCTCAGCAAGTCTGACCCGTCTCACCTAAACATGAAACTTCTACATGAGGGTGATGGGTTGCATGAGGTAAAAATCATTTGCAAGGACTCGCCTAATTAGTAGAACCTTACTTTCAAGTTTTAGCAGCAGGTTGTGGAGAACTTTACGCTAAGGCACATGAGAGAGCCGCAATCAAACAAGAAACGCATTTCTCTCATGTACTTTGCCCAAAGTTGAAAAGAACTTTAGTTAGCACTAAGCTACAACATATCATTAACAATCAATATCCAACTTTCAATCAGCAACATTTTAACATGTAACTAGCCTGTTCTTTCTACGTCACGGTACAGTGAACAAGTGGTACTCACTGACCGCGAGGGACGGCGATTATAATCGATTTACACCTGCAGGGTTACCCGAACAACCCGTCACGTACGCCCGTACTCGATGTTGCCTACAACAACCATCACGGACGCCGTACGCGACTGCCTTTCACCCGTTAGCCAAATATTGAACCGGTCCCATCGTCCCGAGCAAGAGGTCCCTGCACGCGCATCTCTGTGCCGCCAGCTGATTTACACCTCGAGCTCTCAACCTACCCTCTGAACGACGGGCAATGCCTCAATACCCAGCTACCCGAGTTACATCAGTTTCCCGGTTCCCATATAGCCGGTAGGTCTTCGGTACTGTTCTAGCTTGTTCAACAGGCCCGCACACGGCTCGGTCCTCAATCGACACAAGCGGAGCTACAGCACACAGGCCCCAAAGTCCTGCTGCCCTTACTCTCCGCTCGGTCTCATTTTCTTGCCATGTGTATCATGTGCTATCTCTACCCGAGCAATGTGCCTCTAGCCTATTCTCGCGAGTAGTTCCAACTACTCGACTTGTACCGAATCCTACTCTATCCTAGCAATGCAGTGGCTAACGGGGTTTGCAATCCTAAACCCCAACCCATGGTTTTCTTGGCTATGCAGTGGGGTTTCCAAACAAGACTCTGATGCACAACATAAAGAAAACAAGTATGTGCTCAAAACAATAAAAATTTATAAAATGGTTAATGCAAACCGGGGCTTGCCTTGCTGCTCTTGGTCGTAGGCTAGCTGTTCCTCCGGAGTAACGAAGTCTAGGACTTCGGGTTCCTCCTCGACCTTAGCGACTACATGATAGAACAATACATGTATTAATTTAATGCATTTGTATTAAGTTGGAAGTTGTGAAGTCTATAACCTTTGCTAGACAGACCTAATGACTGTGAAACTTTTACTGTGGCTTGGTTACAACCTAAACAGAGACTTGGTCAAGTTTTAGTTGCAGCAAAGCTCAATTGAGCCCTCCACAATTAATTATGTCCTTGACCTTAATTACAGGCTTTTAGGGTATTCTAAGGATTTTCATGAGACAAACTATGACTTTCTGAAAACTAGATTTTCAGAGGGTTCTAATGGAGTTGGTCTTACTTAATTTGGAAGTCTCTAACTAAAGATATGAGCTAAACAATTTCAGAGAAAATTCTGAAAATGTTTCTGAACATTTTCTATTTTCTCTGGAACAGTTTTACTAATCACACCATTAGGTGGACTAAATGAGCTCAAATGGATCTGAAATTTTTATGGTAGTTCAAGGATATTTTGGTGAACATCCCAGAAAAATTTCAGGATTTTTCTCCAAAGGATTCTCCAGTTAAAATTCCTAACAGTTTAAACTTTAAGGAATTAATTCTGGAGAATTAAGGAATTTCATGAAGTGAAACTTGATTTTCTGGAAAGTACTCAGAGAGCTGAACCCAGCAAAATTTGGTTCACTCGATTTGGAGCTTTCTAGCCAAAGTTATAAGGATTTGAAGTTTGAAGGAAATCTGAAAATCGGGGAAAAGTTTAAACTCGCGCGTGGGCCCAGGGGACACGCGTCGCACGCCGAAGCGACAGCACACCGCGGCCCACAAGGATTTTGCGCGCCAGCACACCCGATCCCGGCCGCAGCCGGATCCCGATTTAAAATATCGGCCGCTGACAGTTGGGGTCCACCCCCTTCTTCAACCTCGCGACACCCGCGCTCCGCCGCCGAGGGACCTCGCCGGAGAGCTCGCCGCCGGCTGCTGTACAGCTCCAAACTTCTTGATTCTGGCCGCCCCTGCCTACTTTTACTTGGGGAACATGATCCGAGGGTCAGCTGCTCATGACAACGGCCGGAGCATGGTCGGCGACGAGCCGCCATATCGGAACGACTTCGGCCATGTCGGCTGACTCTCCTAGTACCTCAGCTACTTGGGAAATCGGTCGGGGAGCATCAGTGGACCTCAGAGAAGGTCGACATGAACTCGGGGCAGCTCGGAGAAGGCCCGAAATAGGTCCTCACCGTGCGCCCGATACCCCCCGTTCGTTCCGCCATTAGTAGACCTTGAATTACGCCGGGCACAGAGGTTCTCCGGCTCAGAGTTGTGAAGGCAACTTGTGCGTCACCGTGTCTAGCTCGTGTGGGAGTGGCCTGAGGCCCTCTAATCCTTTCTAGAGCACGAATTAAACAGAATCGTACCCGAAGGTCGTTCTGCACACAGAAAGGGGAAAAGTGGAAATTCGCCGCCGGTGAGCAACCACTCGAGCTGTGGCTCGGGGATGAGCAGCACCGGTCACCTGCGCGTCCAAGGGTGCCTTGGCTTGGGCGTGATAACGCCCAGGTTGGGCTGTCCACGAGAGCCCGAGGTGCGGCGGTTTCCAGTTCCGAGTTTGATCTTTCGGCACAGCCGATATCACTCGGTTTCAATCGATTTCTATCAATGGGAAGGATGGAGGATGGTTGCTAGTACCTTGCTGGGACCTTGGAATGGAAAGAGGGGACTGCGATCGACTTGATCAAGCAGGAACTCGAGCGGCGGCGATGGCAGTGGAAAAACAAGTCGTGTGCGTCGGCAGCTCGAGGAAATGGTGACTGAAGCACGCCGAGGAGGGAATAAATAGCCCGGCCGGCTGGTCTCCGGCTTGGGGCACGCAGCAGGAGCTGGCGCCGGCTGCCCCCTTCGGTGGCGCGCGCGCACAGCTGCCGGGAACCGACTGAACTGTGGTTCAGTCGGTTTGCTTTGAGGCAGAGGCTGACATGTGGGTCCCACTTCTCTTTTAACCTCTGAAATTTATTCCTAACAGCTGTGGTAAACAGTGAACCCTATTCTACCCTTGGCAATTCAAATTATTCACCCAAGAGCCATTTGAATTGATCAAAGTTCAAATGAGGTTTGGTTTGAATGAATTTCAGCACAAGTGCAGTTTGAAATTCAAATAAAGTTTGAATTTCTCCCCCTTAGCTCATGTCAAGATCAACTCCAAATGGAGTGAAAATTGGTGTGTGAGCTCACAAAAATGTGCTGAGCAAGAATATGCCTTCCACTTTTAAATTCAGTGGGTGAAAACAGTTTGAATTTGAATATGGTTTCAAACTGCCCTCTTCCTAACTATACCCAAACTGACCTCAAAAAGGTTTTGAATTTGGGTGGAACTTGGCATGGACATCCTTAGCAAAGTGTAGGAGTTTTCATATGTCCAGCCCATCTATATCACATGTGGGAAGTACCACTTTTGCAATGTGTGAGTTTGTTCCCTAATGAGCATGTTGATAATTGTTACTTGCTCTTTATTTGTGTTCATCATTCTTCCTCAAATGAGGTGTGTGGTGTGATGATGAACACTGCAAATGAGTGTCAAAAACTGAGGCCCTTACACCTTACTTTCAGTTTTAAGCATCTTTATAATCCTCGCCCAATTTACATCGAGACTCCACAATCAAACAAGAAACGCTTCATCTTGATGCCACTTGCCGGAGGAGAAGGTAAATTTAGTGAGCTACCCTAGACCAATGCATACCTTGCGCCATCAACGTCGAGACTCCACAATCAAACAAGAAACGCTTTGTCTCGACGCCACTAGCCCAAAGTAGAAAGTAAATTTAGTGAATGTTAAGTAGCACTCCTCATCTCCAACATGAGGATTAATCACGAAGCATATTTCATCCCCCCAATTTCTTACTACATCACGACGCAGAGTACAAGTATGCTCACTACCGCAAGCGATGGTGATTCGAATCAAAAACATCCGGATGACACGACACATACGCCCGTCTAAGAAAGGTGATCAACAAATTCCCTCAACGTCGTATGTGGCAACCTTTGACACGACACCCACATGTCGAATCGATCCCACCAACTCGGAGTAAGTCTCACTACATCAAACCCTCGTAGTGATGACTTCTTTCTCCTTTAAGCATCTGCATGAGACGCTGGGGATTGCCTCGACACCTTGGTTAACATGTTACATCGGTTTCCTGGGTCCCATATAGCCAGTATGCATCCGGTACAAGATCAAACATGTCCAGCAGGGCCGCAGACGAGAACGGGCCTTAATCGACTAAGACAGGGACTATGATCACAGGACCACGTCCTTGATCTTTCCATCAATGCTGCTCGGTCTCCATTCCCCATATTAAGTGGATCAATTCCTAACTCTTTCGATTGACCCCCCTTAATCCATGTTCACGAGTAGGAAACGGCCTACTCGAGTTATGCCTCTTTTAGTCCAGTTTTATTGACTTGATCACAGCAGTTATAATTAAGTGAAACCCTAATGTAACCAATACTCCAGGGATTTATTGGGTCATGCATGTGGAGTGTCATAAAATCTAGACTTAGTGCAATAATCACAATGCTAGACATTATAAAGTGTATACAAATAGAAACATGTAAATTTTTTATGCAAACCGGGGCTTGCCTTACTGTTGATCCCGACTAATGGTTCTGTCAGTAGAAGAAAGTCAGCTTTCACCGAAGTCTTCGCGGGAATTTCTACTACCGAAATAATCAAATAACAATGTCACAATATGAATTAAGGTGATATACAAGCTACAGAACCCAACTATATGAAGACAGCAGCTTTTGTGGTTGAAATTTTTACAGGGGCTTTCTAATCTCATTATAGGGTTATGGTTAAATTTTGAGAAATTTCTGAGGAAGAAATTTGCCACAAAAAATCTTGGAAGAGTTAACATTCAATGATTTATAGGAATTAATTCAGACCTTCGCATATTGGAGAATCTCATATTCTGAGAAGTCTAGACCTCAGGTTTCTAGTAGAATTTGTTCCAAATTTTTCCAAGCTTTCTGCTGACCAGAATTGAATATTGAAACTTGAACTATTTTCTGGAATTCAATTCTATTGTTTTTCAGCTTCTTTATTTAATCCCTGAGCTAACCTCCTGATTAAGCCATCTTAATCAGCTCCAAAAATCCTAAGATTTTTACTGGAGATCTGGAACTAGGAGAGAAATTTTCTGACAAAAAATGGGAATATTTCATAAAGCCATATTCCTGGAATTAATCCCAAAGGAATAAATAAAAAGAATTCTACAGAAATTTCTAGGCATTTTCATAGGTAGTAATTTGTTTCTCTTCTAATTCATCCTTCTAAGGAATCCAACAAAATTTGCCTCACTATTTTTGGAGTTTCCTACACCAAATTATGGGCTCTCGAAGTTGCAGCCATTTCTGGATTTAATTCTCCACAGAAAAATCCTTTCACAGTCTGACAGTGGGGCCTCCTTGTGAGGCCCTTCTTCAACCTCGGGACAGAGCCTGCGCGTGCGCCGGAACAGAGCGGTGGCACGCCCTGTTCTCCTTCAATTCTTCACCATTTTTGCTCCAGTTTCGCCCTACATGCTCCTCACACCGTGGCTAAGCAGCCGGGTAAAGTTTCACCGCATGAAAACGCCCGGAAAACCACTCGGTACCGGCGGCGGCGATCGGAAGCACGGCGCCGATGAGGGAGAGGATGTCCCGTGCTTCTTCTGATGAACAAAACTGCCGTATACCATCCATAGAGCATGTAGAACATGAATCCATACCCCAACCGAGCCGAAAACGTCGGGAATATGATTGTCCACGGTGGACCGACCCATTTTGGCCACCGGCTGCGATTTCTCGTCGCACGGCTCATATGGTGTCCGGTTCTCTTAGGGTTTCGGCATTGGGGGTCATTGGGAGCCCTAGTAGCTGTGGCTTGCACCGAAGGAAAGATGATCAAGCCGGTCGTGCGAATTTTTCCGATACGGTTCTTCACGTGTAGTGGCACTAAAACTCGAATTCCAGCGAGCCGGCGGTAGGAACAAGCAAGAGGGCTTCGATATGAGCAGCTAGACATGTGGAACACCTTAAAGTGACTTTTATCTAGCCGGAGGGTTGCTGGAGCGGCCGAGCGATGTGTAGCAGTGAAGTGCGGCTTTGCTCTGTTTTTTCGGGGGAAGAAACGGCTCGGCCACATCGTAGGGAGGCCGGGGACGAGCTGAAAACGTGTTGGGGATGTAGCGAAGACTCCAGCGCAGCTGTTTGATGGCTCCACTGGGTGACACAGTTGCCGGAAGCAGAACCACGATGAGCAGACGAGGGCGGGCGCCGAGGATGTTTTTCTCGGGTGAGTGCGTGAGAGAGAAGGTTCTATGCATTGGAGTGGCCGAACAGGGGAATAGTCACTTGAGTTGTTCATCTACGATGTTTATCGAGCAACCACACAGTGGACTGAGCTGCCTTCGGGAGCAAGGCATACACACAGCTCGGTGGAAGAATTGCCGGCGCCTTTGTGTCAAGCTCGCACAGAAGAAAACTCCATTGTGTCCTCTATTCCACTGACTTGTGGGCCCCCTTCCAAACAACACTGGCTCCAAAATTCAAATGCGTGTTTAAATTCAAATCCGTTGATTACTCAAACTGCTGAATTCCGAAAGTTAGACTCTTATGAATAATTTGCGTCTAACCGTGCCCTCAGCTTTTGAATTTGACTTCTCCATGCTTCTACTCCCCAACCACAGTAGCTCCTTAATTTAAATTCAAAATTTTGCAGCAAATTCTGAAAGATGAATTTGAATATAGTGGGTTAATCCTTTCTCATGCCCCTAATTCAAATCCTGTGATTCACCTTCGTTTTGCTACACCTTGTTTACCGTATTCTACCCTTTATTCAATGCGGTAAAATTTGAAATTTGAACACTACTTTGGAAGGAGTCTACCCTGCTGATTTGAATTCTCCAGGAAAACAGGCAAGGCTCAACTTGGGGATTTTAGAGAAATTGCGGAGGAAAATATTGGATGACGCTCATTTATCCAAGTACTCCATTCATCCGGGAAGCAACAAGATGCACCAAGTTTTAAGATCTAAGTTTTGGTGGACACAGATAAAAAGAGAGATTGCAAAATACGTATCCAAGTGTGGGAAAAAGTTCAGATCTGAATTTGCACTAGTACATATGTGCATGGCTAGTTGCAAATGAGTTTAGAAAATTTTAATCTCCCCCAAATTTTTGTACTAAACCAAATGTGTTAATGTGGGCTTTCACAAAAACTCAGGAAATACCATCAATGGGAGATACTTAAAACGATTCTATCCAAGTGTATGGCAAGACGGTTGAGTTATCTATGCTTTGCAAGGTAGAACAGCCAATTTATCTATTAAATATTGGATGTGGAGGTGTTTTTTGGCGCAACATGTTTGCCCAAAAATAGGGGGCATGTTGTGAGACCTATGTGTACTGAATACATTGGCTATGACGATAAAAGTTTTGAATTCTGCCAAAAACACTCTTTTTGTCAAGGTCCGACTCTAGGTCTAAGCTCCGACAAGATCCGACGTAAGGTCTGACTTGCTATGGCTAGGTCCGACATGTGTTTGGTTAGCTCCGGCGGTAGGTCCGACTAGCTTTGGTAAGTTCCAGTGCTAGGTTCTGCTAGCTTTGGTAAGCTCCGGCTCAAGGTGCGGTTAGCTTTGGCAAGGTCCAGAGCTAAATCGCAATGGTTCTGTTTTTACCATGCAAATATTTTGAACTTGCTTTACATCTATGGAAAGTTTTCTTAGTATTCTTTTACTAAGTTTTTGAAGTGTTATGGCTGTTTACGGTGGTTAACATTTTGCTATGGTTTGCAACATGCTTATGTGAGGTGTTCGTGTAAGGTGTTGTGGTTTTCGGAACTAACATGAGTCAAGTCATGGATTTGTGCTCGAAAGTATTGGTTGTTATTCATGTGCAGGTGTTGCTTGAGTTCAAGATATGGCTGATGACGGGATCTGTTGAACTAGTCTTAGGGAGAAGATGAGGTTCAATAACCAAGTTAGGGAGTAATTGTGGTTGAGTTGATCGGGAGGTCCCGCAGCATGTTTGGATCAAGAACAATGCATATGAAGGTATCGTGGACATCGTTGGAAGTTGTTTGCACATGTGCAAGGAGTGCATGGACGTGGCAACATGGTTCAAAGGCGTGATGAAGAGATGTGGACGTAAATAATTGGTAGGAAAGGTCCAAACGGCTGGATTATGGACTCAGGCTGCGGCTGAGTCGGTTATGGCTCAAATATGGAAAGATTTGAGTTTGTTATGATAGGATTTCGTGTGGGACACGAAGTTGAGTTGTTTTAGGAATGTGGGATACGTTCCTAAGGTGTTTGGAAGTCTTAAGATTGCTTCTATCTGCGTATAGAAGAGTCTTGAGCAGTTATGGAATGTTTTGATTCAGAAACTGAGTAGGATTAGAGTCCTAGTTTGAATTGGGTTGGCCTCCGGGCTGGTTATATAAGCAAGAGAGGCCAGAGCTCGTGGTAAGATGGCCTTGTGCTGTTCCTCTTATGTTTTGATCAATAAAATTCGTAATTTAGAGGAGCTTTTATGCCTTGTTCGTCCGACTTGCTTTTGTCAAGTCTTTCTCGTCGAGTTTCTGGACAGCACGACAGTGCTTCGGTGTTTTGATCATAACTCGAGTTTTACAGATCCAATTAACGTGATTCTTTTTGGTTTGTCTTCACAACTTTATTATCTATCATCTGGGAAAATTTAACGGTCATTGGATTTGTAGTTTCTGATCTACACGAGTTTCTTTGTAGTGTTGCAGATCTGATTTTTACTCAAGTAGAACAGATTGACCCTCGTTTGATCTTTCTATCATAACTTGAGTTTTTCTTGATGGATTTCTGTGATTCTTGTTGTCGTGTCTTCGTGACTTGATTATCTATAATATATACCACTTTCGTCACAGTTATACACATTTATATCAGTCGCATACACGGTTTCTTTAACAGATCAATTTTCTGTCGAGTGGGTTTTTGTTGCTTCCGCTAAAAAGTTTAAATCTACCATTCACCCCCCTCTGGTAGCTTTTCATGTGCTCTTCGATCCTATACATGTGTTGGAGGTAAAAAATGGTAGTAAGTTTAGCATGTTGCAGGAGCCAAAAAACGAGGTGGAAAGGGCTTTTATCTCAAGAATTCAAGGTGCAGAAGGCTTCCACAAGGAAACTACCCAAGACTGAAGAAAATACATGCGGGAAGCATGTTTTACCTCAAAAACTCAAGATCCAAGTAACCGGGTGGGAACTCGACACGAGAATGCCAGATTACCTTGCGGCTGCAAGATAATCCGACTAAAACGCAAGATAAAATGCCGAAGGGACTTAGGTGTTCTCGGTAGAGTTCAAAACTTTGTACAAAATAAATGTTATCGTATCAAGTATTCTAGAAGGTATAGCAAGGCATTCGTCCGTGCATTGAGATATGATTGAGTACTAGAGATTAGACGAGTTTAGTTTAAACTTAGAAGATCAAATCTTTTCGGATGTAACCAGGTTCTATATAAAGGCAGCCATCCGCCGAAACATGTAGAAGCCAAGCCAAGCTCAGATCAATACAATCAACTTTTCGCTCATCTTTTTGTTCTTCTTTCGTTTTCATAGATCGTAGCTTAGATTGTAGACTCTTTTTTACTTTTCCGAGGAAAGCATCTGGCCCTCTCCACGTAAGTGAGACATACAACGTTCTTGATCAACAAGAACCTCATATTATCTTGATTTCGGCGAGCTAATGCCGAGATTTCTCGAAGCGTAGGTGGCTTAGACAATATGCTGGCGACTACACGCTACTGAACCCTCTGTTCCACGAACACCATGTACGAAAGAAAGGGAGTGTACATGTCATATATGCCAGGTGCCTTATGATCCGTATCACCATCCCGCGCGATTATATGAGAACCGCTTGTTTACTGCATTGTGACGTAGTAAGAAATAGTAGTTTGAATAATAATGATAAATATTGCTGTTATGAATGAGTATTGTATTGCAACTTGTACGCGGTATGTGTGGCAGCTCTCTAGGATCATAGACTAGCTCCACATACCAACACTAGTATTTTCTGTACACTTTGTCCTCACTCGAGCGCACCCAGGAAGACTTCGAGGTCGGTCACCCATCCCCAAATTTCTCCGGGCCAAGCACACTTAACCCCGGAGTCATTTGCAGGTGGGCTTTCGAAAAAGAAGATATACCTTGGTGGTATGAGTATTCTATCAATCCTATTAAGTCGGAAGCCATGATATCACATAATCCACCCCCCTTTAGAAGACCGACGTCCTCATCGGTCAACACAAAGACAGAAACATCCCCTCTTAGCCACGTCTGTACGTTCAGTACTGGCATACGCATACCAAACGTCTTGTTAGCAACATACATACGATACTGTGTCCCACACAGAGGACCCACGCATTATGCGTACGTACCCACGTCCCTGACCCATACACTACCGTATCCTTCTCACTGACCCGTACGCACCCGTCAAACTGCGAGGGTCGGCTCTGATACCATTTGTGGCAGCTTTCTAGGATCATAGACTAGCCCCACATACCAACACTAGTCTTTTCTGCGCACTTTGTCCTCACTCGAGCGACCCGGGAAGACTTCCAGGTCGGTCACCCATCCCTAAATTTTTCCGGGCCAAGCACAATTAACTCCGGAGTCCATTGCAGGTGGGCTTCCGAAAAAGAAGATATACCTTAGTAGTAAGAGTATTCTATCAATCCTATTAAGCAGGGATCCAGGATATCACAATATGGTGACATGCGGTATGGTGAAACAATTCTAGACACTTCAATTGGTTCAACAACAACAAAGAGTTGTTAGAATAATAAGAAATATTGCTGTTATGAATAAGTACTGTATTGCAACTTGTACACGGTATGGTGAAACAATTGCAGACACTTCAGCTGGTGCAACTTGTACGCGTTTTGATTTGATGCATGAGGAGGGATGGGATAGGGTGGCCACATTTTTGCTAGTACTTGGATGGGGGTCATACAACAGGGGTAGGTGTGGGCACTAGCAAAAATTCGGTTCATTTTGTTACTTCATTAAATGATATATAATTCCATGATTATAATTATGAGATTTCTTGACCCTTTGGTGAAAAATAAATCTAATATTTGCTATTAATATGAATAATCTTCTCAATATATAAGTGGTAGAATTCTTAATCTCCAATGGCCATCATATATTGGGTAGACAACCCATTTTCCTATATAAACCTTGAGTAAGGTTGAGAAATCTAGCTATACAGGATATTTCGACGGTAGTACTCCCACTAGGGTTATATCTTACTACTTTTAATGTTAGACCATGTTGATTTTCTACTTTGAACTTAATATATCATGTATTTATCCAAAGCTTCTGTTTATTTTTCAATTGGATAATATATAGCGATAATGTCAAAATGATGGGTATTTATTGGGAATTATGTGTGAAACCACAAACCTGACTGTGGAATCAAATAATTATGGTTTGTCTTGTTTCTTCATAGCTAGCCATAAGTGTAGTGTAGGTGATTGTTTGGAAAAAATATGAAATATTATAGTTGGGAACATGTATAGTAAACTAGGTGCATTATAATTGTTTAGATTCTTCATGGTGAAACCCACCCGTTGAAATTCAAGAGTTCATCTCAAGACGGTTGTTGCATTCAAAACTAATTATTTTTTCGTTGGTAGGAGACGTGCCTATAAATAACAAGACACCTATGGCGACATTTTAGATGCTAGAACTCTTCTGCTGGCCTCCTTTCTCAAGCAAAAATGGGTGGGTTTTCGTGTTTATATGTTCGTGCTATGTGTTATGAAAAATAAGAAACTGACATGGTTAAACTTGTGAACAAATTGAGTTAAACAAGATGGTGCACTCATGTGGATAATCACAACCCTAAGAATCTCACTTTTTCAATGTACACGTTAAATTGACGTAGTGAGACATGCATATTATGTGTAAAGGCAAATACACAAACCTTCATCTCTTAAATATCAATAAAATGACAAAAACAAAAGACCATTTTGCCATGTATTTAGTGCAAATTATCTTTCCACCACATACCATATTGTAAAGGCCTCAGTTTCTGACACATTCAAAGTGTTCATCATCATCACACACACACCTCATTTGAAGAAAGTTGATGAACACATTTGAAGAGCAAGTAACCATTATCAACATGACCTTTAGAGAACAAACTCGCACAATGCAAAAGTGGCATTTCCCACATGCATCATCTAGGGGCTGGACATATGAAAAACTCCTACACTTTGCTAGTAATGTCCATGCCATGTTTCACCCAAATTCAAAACCTTTTTGAGATACTTTTGGGTATAGCTAGAAAGAGGGTAGTTTGAACTCAAATTCAAACTGTTTTTATCCCATGAATTCAAAAGTGGGATGCATATCCTTACTCAGCACATTTTTGTGAGCTCACACACCAATTTTCACTCCATTTGGAGTTGATCTTGACATGAGCTAAGTGTAGCAAATTCAAACTTCATTTGAATTTCAAACTGAACATGTGCTGAAATTTAGTCAGACCACACCAAATTTGAATTCTAACCAATTCAAATGGCTCAGGGGTGAATAATTCAAATCACCATGGGCGTTTTAGGGCTTACTGTTTACAACAGTAATATGGAGTTAAGTTCAGAGGTTAAAAATGGGAGTGGGACCCACCTGTCAGCCACTGAAGAGGTTCAACCGACTGAAGACTTTCTCACTCGGGTCTTCGGGCTTCAGCAGCGATCGCCACCGAGGGGAGGCCGCCGCGACACAAGCAGCTTGGCCACGCGCGGGCGCAGGTCGGTTCCGAGCCCT
The DNA here is from genome assembly GCA_030760725.1 of Neostapfia colusana. Classification (NCBI taxonomy): domain Eukaryota; kingdom Viridiplantae; phylum Streptophyta; class Magnoliopsida; order Poales; family Poaceae; genus Neostapfia; species Neostapfia colusana. The sequence goes on along the minus strand of JASWHV010000009.1, from coordinate 29,794,393 downwards.
TCTTAAAGCGCTCCACACCACGGCCAAAGCCCTCGCCGTTTTTCCCCTCGCAAGAACACAGCACCAGAATTCTTACCTCCGCCACTCGGGATCGATCGGAGAACCATGATGACAGCCTCCCCGATCCCTCCAGAGCTACGACAAGGTACCAGGAACCTTCCTTCTTCTTCCCCGTCGCTAGAAATCGGCTGAACTCGGGTGATCTCGGCTATACCGAGAGTTCCGTTCAGTGACCTAAAACCGCCGCACTTCGGGCTCCCGTGGACAGCCCAGCCGGGAGGTTGTCACGCCCAAACTAAGGCGTCCCCGGACGCGTTGGTGACAGGTGCTGCTAAGCCCCGAGCCACAGTCCGAGGGCTTGATCGCCGGCGGTGAATTTCCAGTTTTCCCTTTCTCGGTACAGACCGACCTTCGGGTGCGGTTCTGTCAAATTCACGCTCTAGGAAGGTGTAGAGAGTCTCAATCTGTTCCTACACAGACTAGACTTGGTAGTGCACAAGTTGCCTTCACAGTCCTTAGCCTAAGAACCCCTGTACCCGGCGTATTTTGAAGCTTGCCGACGGCGGATCCTGCGGGAAGCATCGGGTGCACGGTGGGAGCCTACTTTGGCCCTTCCCGAGCTGCTTCGAGCCAATGCCGAGGTTCCCGAGGAACCACTGATACTTTCCGGACGTTTGCTCGGTCAGTTGGAGTGCTAGGAAGGTCGGCCGATACGGCCGAAGTCTTTCCGAAGCTGCCGCTCGTCGCCGACCATGTGCCGGCCGTTTTCATGACGAACTGAGCCCAGAATCATGTTCCCCGAGGGGATTTAAGCATGGGCGCCAGAATCCTGAAGTTTAGAGAACCACCGAAGCTGCCGGCGAGCTCTCCGGCGAGGCGTCTCAGCGGCCGAACGCGGGAATCGGGAGGTAGATGAAGGGGGTGGACCCCGGCTGTCAGCGGCAGATATTTTAAAACCGGGATCTGCTGTCGCACGGATCGGGTGCGGCTGCACGGGAAAGAGTCTTCCGCCGCGTGTGTCGTCCGATGAGGAGCTGACACGTAGCCCCAGGTCCCACGCGCAGTGATTTGAACTTTTCCCGATTTTCAGATTTAGTTCAAACTTCAAATCCTCATAACTTTGGCTAGGAAACTCCAAATTAAGTGAACCAAATTTTGTTGGATTCAGCTCTCTGAGTACTTTCCAGAAAATCAAGTTTCACTTCATAAAAATACCTAATTCTCCAGAATTAATTCTTCAAAATTTAATCTGTTTAGAATTTTAACTGGAGAACCCTTTGGAGGAAAATTCTGAAATGTTTCTGGGATGTTCACCAAAATATCCATGAGCTACCATAAAAATTTCAGGTCCATCTGAGCTTATTTAATCCACCTAATGGTGTGATTAATGAAACTGTTACAGAAAAATAGAAAATGTCCAGAAACATTTTCAGAAATTCTCTGAAATTGTTTAGATCTTTAGCTAGAACTCTCAAATTAAGTGAGACCAACTCCATAAGAACCCTCTGAAAATCTAGTTTTCAGAAAGTCATGGCTTTCTCCATGAAGATCCCTAGAACACCGTAAGAGCTCCAATTAAGGTCAAGTACATAATTATTTGTGGAGAGCTCAAATGAGCTTTGCTGCAACTAAAACTTGGCCAAGTCTCTGTTTAGGTTGTAACCAAACCACAGTAAAAATTTTAGAGTTATTGGGTCTGTATAGTAAGACTCATAATCTTCACAAGTTTAAGTTCAACTCAAATGCATTTAATTAACACATATACTTGTATATCATGTAGTCGCTAAGGTCGAGGAGGAAACCGAAGTCTTAGGCTTCGTCACTCCGGAAGAGAAGCTATCCTACGACCAAGAGCAGCAAGGCAAGCTCCGGATTGCATTAAACATTTTACAAATTTTTATTGTTTTGAGCACTTACTTGAGTATCATTATTTCTTGCTCTGGAGTCTTGTTTGAAAACCCAATTGCATAGCCAAGAAAACCATGGGTTGGGATTAGGATTAAAAACCCCGATTAGCTACTGCAATGCTAGGATAGTGTAGGATTTGGTACAAGTCGAGTAGTTGGAACTACTCGCGAGCATAGGCTAGAGGCACTCGACTCGGGTAGAGATAGCACATGATACACATGGCAAGAAAAATGAGGTCGAGCGGAGAGTAAAGGCAGCAGGACTTTGGGGCCTGGGTGCTATAGCTCCGCTTGTGTCGATTGAGGACCGAGCAGTGTGCGGGCCTGTTGAACAATCTAGAACAGTACCGAAGACCTACCGGCTATATGGGAACCGGGAAACCGATGTAACTCGGGTAGCTGGGTATTGAGGCATTGCCCGTCGTTCAGAGGGTAGGTTGAGAGCTTGAGGTGTAAATCGGCTGGCGGCACTGAGATGCACGTGCAGAGACCTCTTGCTTGGGACGATGGGACTGGTTCAATATGGGGCTGACGGGCGAAAGGTGGTTGCTGTCACACCCGGTTTCTCCGAAGAACAACCGAGTGAATATCACATGTGTGCCAGGATCATTTTCTCATACATGTGATGACAAATAGTGAAGCATCATTTATTACAAGCCAGGTGTCGAATATAAATAAGTCTTACATAGCATAAGTCTCGATGGACGATAATAAGTTCATAATATGTAAATAAAACAACAGCGGAAATATTATTCTTGTGGGCTCCGTCACAGGTGTTTCCCGGGGGACTCCATGAACCTAGAATCCTTCTTCGGGTCCAAAGTCTTGATCATTAAACACCACATCATTCTCTTGACCTTAGCAGCAATATAAACCAACAAATATGCAAGGTTGAGTACAGATGGTACTCAGCAAGTGTGGGAAAGTTATGTCATGCATGGCTAGAACAAGGAGAGGTTGAACTCATGGTTAAAGCACTACGCAATTATTGCCTACCACCTTAGCTTATTAAGCACCTACATTACTACACAGGTGAAATGGTCCCAATCTCCCATCCCATCATCATAATCAAATAACCATAACATCATTTCCAATGTTAAGCTCCCTGCTTAACATCCTCAACTTCCAAAGCCATCCATCCTCTAATCATGAATAAGTCCAAGCCGCTCTTGACCGTGAGCACGGCTGTCATGACAGTTTTGACTCTGCAGAGTTTGCACCACTGTACCCACATGTAGTGATTTCATCCCCCGTTGCCGGGTGGACTAAAAGAACCTCCATTATGCCAGTGGCTACGAACCATATTCACACTTCCTAGGTGTGTAGCCAGGAGATCACTACGAAGCCTTTACAAAGGGATTCCCGACGAGCTGTCACACCCGGTTTCTCCGAAGAACAACCGAGTGAATATCACATGTATGCCAGGATCATTTTCTCATACATGTGATGACAAATAGTGAAGCATCATTTATTACAAGCCAGGTGTCGAATATAAATAAGTCTTACATAGCATATGTCTCGATGGACGATAATAAGTTCATAACAAGTAAATAAAATAGCAGCGGAATATTATTCTTGTGGGCTCCGTTACAGGCGTTGCCCGGGGAACTCCATGAACCTAGAAACCTTCTTCGGGTCCAAAGTCTTGATTATTAAACACCACTTCATTATATTGACCTGAGCAGCAATATAAACCAACAAATATGCAAGGTTGAGTACTGATGGTACTCAGCAAGTGTGGAAAGTTATGTCATGCATGGCTAAGGCAAGAAGAGATTGAACTCAGGGTTAAAGCACTACGCAATTAATACCTATCACCTTAGCTTATTAAGCATCTACATTACTACACAGGTGAAATGGTCCCAATCTCCCATCCCATCATCATAATCAAATAACCATAACCTCATTTTCAATGTTAAGCTCCCCGCTTAACATCCTAAACTTCCAAAACCATCACTCCTCTAATCATGAATAAGTCCAAGCCGCTCTTGACCGTGAGCACGGCTGTCATGACAGTTTTGACTCTGCAGAGTTTGCACCACTGTACCCACATGTAGTGATTTCATCCCCCGTTGCCGGGTGGACTAAAAGAACCTCTATTATGCCAGTGGCCACGAACCACATACACACTTCCCAGGTGTGTAGCCAGGAGATCACTATGAAGCCTTTACAAAGGGATTCCCGACGAGCGTGGCCCACTGAGATTTCACCCCTAACAGCATACAAGAGGCTCCAACCCTGCTGCAGTGGCCCCCTCTTGAGCCTTGCGGTTCATATGGTAGTCCAGCTGACACCTACTCCCCGCACCATCCAACACACCCATACTACTACGCCTGGGATACACCTAATTAATTGGCCAAGCTGCCCCATCTCAGCATGTGGTTGGCACGGTAAAGCCAGGTTACATGCTCCATGAACCGGTCCTTAGGATCCAGGCAAGTACTAAACACAAACCCGAGTCTCGTGCACCCAGCACCAACCAAAACATCAAACTTGCCTTGATACCTACCTCTACATAACTCACAATGTCTCATTCAAGAGTATGGTAAAATAAACTGATGATCTCATATCCCAAATATCCCATTCTAAGCATGGCTAAGCATATGCATAATAATAAATGACATGATAAAATGAATCCCAACCCAAGCTACAAGGAAACAAGGTAATGCAATTCTAGGGAAACATCCTAGCATGGGTTTCATATTTTCAGTTGACAATGCAAATAATTCTATCTACACATCCTAGCATAGGAACAAAGTGGTCAAGGACACTTGCCTTCTTCCTGCTGCCCTGGGAATGGGTAGTCCTGATCTTGGAAAGGAAAAACTTGCTCTGGAGCAGGTTCTACATCATACCATCACACATAGCAAAAGAAAACAACAATCCATAAGACATAATTCACACTTCCACTTCATACAAACCACACAGTCCCATTTATGAAAGCCATTCCCATTCCTATGTGTTGTGGTTACTCTATGTATGTTGATTTTTGGGCTTACATGCACTTTTAAACATGTGCATATGATTTCTACTTTTGTATTCATATTTATGTTGCATACTATATATGAGTTTCCAATTTAAATAAATTCCTTATATTCAATTGATACACCTTTTAGCTACCAAGTGTGCATGGAGGGTATTTTCCTACTCCAAATGTGTCTTCAGACCTTCTACCAACCCTAAACTGAATTCTTTGGATTTTGGAAACTTCATTTATCATTTTCTAGTTATTCATACCTAGCTTGCTATATTTTCAGATTTATTTCCTATGCCTACATGTGAACTTTATTATGAAAATAGTAAGACACCTCATCTAAACAAAATAGGTTTTGGGTCTAAAATATTAAATAATATATTTTTGAACTTCTCCTCTGATGTGGACTATTTTACATTTATTTTACTAATTTTCTGAATTACTCTCTACTTAAAAATGTGTCCCTATAACTAATAAATGTGAATAATCAATTAGACAGATTCATTTCAGCCAAAAATCTATTTTTACCTCACTCCAAAGTTTTCCAAGTACTAGGAAAGTTTTTAATTTGAATTTACAATGTGTTTGTCCCATCTTTTAAATTTTAAATACTAAACACATATTCAAATTCCTAAATTTAATATCCCATAAGGTTAAAAAGGTAAACTCACCCCACTACAGGGTCTATTATATTATTTTAAGAATTTCCAGGGGTCTAACTATACATAACAGAGGGGTTTTCCTAATTTTTATTAAATCCAGGGGCTAAAACTGATTTTTAAATGAATTTACATGATTTTCTGAAGTTCCAGGGGCTAGATCAGAAGTTTCCAGGGCTAGCTTGTATTTTCCGAGAACCCCAGGGGGTAGCGCGTAAGAATTCCACCCTTTATAACGCGGGGCTGACGTGGACCGTCCGATTTAAAATAGACGGCTGAGATTATAACATCGAACCGGTATGCGGGGATTTAAATTCTACCGTGCGATTTAAAATAGACGGCGCACAAGCGGCCACGTCGCTCTGATCGAGCGCGGGCGGCGCTGTCCGGCGGCGGGAGGCGGCGATCTCGCCGGAGAGTTTCGGTTCTTCGTCAATTCTTCCTAGAACTGTGATTTTATGGCATAGATCGGTAGAGGGGAGGTCGGGGATCTCACCTCGGGGGTTTTCTTGAGCTCGGAGGTCCTGGAAAGCGGTCGGCGACGAGGTCCGAGGTGAATTCACGGCGAGGCTCGTCGGCGCTGTGTTTGAAGCGCAAACCACCAAGTTTTCTGCACCTGCGCGGTTCCCCGGAGGCGGTGGATCAAGATCAGCGCGTTAGATGAGAAATCCCGAGCGAAGATCGAGCGAAATTGGCCGGAGTAACTCGGGTTCTCACCGGAAGGAAAAACGGCGATCGTGGCGAAAAATGGGGAGATGTCGGGGTTTATATAGCCGGGGAAGGGCGGCGGGTTTGTTTAGATCGAGTTGGAGCCTTCTGGGACCGGGAGTCGGGCTGAGGGACGCGGAAATTCGGTCGGTTACGATCGCGCGCGCGGGGGGAAGAGTCCGGGGTCGGCGCGAGCGGGGGGGTTGGGGATGATAGGTGGGTCCCGCCTGTCTGTGAGGGGGGAAACGGGCGCGCGGCTGCGGGCTGGCGCGGGGTGAGGTGGGCCGGCTGGTGGGTTTCGGCCCACTGGCCGGGGAGGTTTATTTTTTCCTTTTCCTTTTCTTTTTCATTTCTGTTTTGAGTTTAATTTGAATTCCAGTTTGAATTTGAATTTTTGCAACACATGCAATACATCCAAAAAATTTTAAATTCCCCGCTTAACAGGATTTTGGGGTGTTACAGCTCTACCACCCTTAAAAGAAATCTCGTCCTCGAGATTGGTGGTTCTAAGAAAACAATTCCGGAAATTGTGTCTTATGCTCATCTTCTCGCTCCCAGGTGGCTTCCTCTTCCGAGTGATGCTTCCACTGCACCTTGCACATCCGGATTCTTTTATTTCTTGTGAGGCATTCCATTGTTTCCAAAATCTTGGATGGTTGCTCGACATAAGACAAGTCCTCAGCTACGTCAACCTCATTCATGGGTAACACCTCTTCAGGTGTTCTCAGACATTTCTTAAGCTGTGACACATGGAATACATCGTGCACATCCGATAGGCGAGCCGGCAATTCTATTTGATACGCCACTTCGCCTTTCCTCTCTAGAACTTTAAAGGGTCCGATGTATCGAGGTGACAACTTCCCTTTCACCTTGAACCGACGAAGTCCTCGGATAGGGGACACCTTGAGATAGACATAGTCCCCCATGTTGAAAACGAGCTCTCTTCTTTGTAGATCGGCATAGCTCTTTTGTCGTGTCTGTGCTATCCTCAAGTTGTTGCGAATTTCCCTCACTTTCGCCTCGGCTTCTTGTAGTACTTCGGGTCCAAACACTTTGCTTTCCCCCGTTTGGTTCCAAAATAGTGGAGTTCTACACTTCCTTCCATACAAAGCTTCAAACGGCGACATCTTCATACTAGCCTGATAGCTGTTGTTATAGGAGAACTCCGCATACGGTAAGTTCTTCTCCCAACTCTGATTGTTTTTGAGTGCACACGCTCTCAGCATATCCTCAAGAATCTGATTAGTTCTTTCCGTCTGCCCGTCAGTTTGGGGATGATAGGCAGAGCTAAAATTCAGATGGGTTCCCATAGTTTCATGCAACTTTTGCCAGAACCTTGAGGTGAACTGTGTCCCTCGATCCGACACTATCTTCTTGGGCACTCCATGGTAACACACGATCCTTGACATGTACAACTCCGCCAATTTGGATCCGCTGTAGCTTTCTTTCACGGGGATGAAATGAGCTACCTTGGTTAGCCAGTCGACGATGACCCATATCGAATCATATCCTGATTGGGTCCTAGGCAGTCCCACTATAAAATCCATACCGATTTCTTCCCATTTCCATTCAGGCACTTTGAGTGGTTGCAATAATCCCGCGGGTCGTTGTTGTTCTGCTTTCACCAACGGACATGTGTCGCATAGGGCAACATGTTCCGCGACATCTTGCTTCATGCCATACCACCAATACCTGCTCTTGAGGTCCTGGTACATCTTCGTACTCCCAGGATGAATGGAATAGTCGGAATTGTGAGCCTCCTTCAAAATCAATTCACGGATCTCCTTTACTTCAGGCACACAGATCCTTTTCCCGTGCCACACCGTACCTTGTTCATCCTCTCTGAAGCCAGGGGCTTTATTTTCCTTGATGAGTTGTCTGATTTCTTGTATCTTCTCGTCATTCTTTTGACCATCGCGTATGTCTTGCTCTAGTGTGGAGTCCACTTCCATGGCGATGGCTTCACCACTATTCACCAGGCATAGATTGAGTCTTATAACATCGTCCTTCAATTCTACAAGCATGTCCTTCAAGCTCAACCTATTGACCTGCACTTTCCGGCTTAAAGCATCTGCCACGACGTTTGCTTTCCCAGGATGATAGTTGATGCCCACATCAAAGTCATTGATTAGCTCTAACCATCTCCTTTGTCTGAGGTTGAGATCTGGCTGTGTGAAAATGTACTTTAAACTCTTATGATCCGTATACATCTCTTTCCTCTTCCCCATCAAGTAGTGCCGCCAAATTTTTAACGCGTGTACCACTGCGGCTAGTTCTAGGTCATGTGTAGGAGAGTTCTTCTCGTGCTTCCGGAGCTGCCGGGATGCATAAGCCACGACATGCCCTTCTTGCATGACAACACATCCCAACCCGCTTCCAGAGGCATCGCAGTACACCGTAAAGTTCTTCTACATATCTGGCATAACTAGCACTGGGCTGTTGTCAATCTTTTCTTTAACTCCTGAAAACTCGTCTCGCACTGCGGCGTCCATGTGAATGTGATTCCTTTCTCCAACAGTTTGGTGAGGGGTCTCGAGATCTTAGAGAATCCCTCAATAAACCGTCGATAGTATCCTGCCAATCCCAAGAATCTTCGAACTTCCCCGACATTTTCAGGGGTCTTCCACTTCTGTATATCCTCGATTTTGGCGGGATCCACGGAGATTCCTCCCTCCGAGATGATATGTCCTAAGAAGGGAACTCTCTTCAGCCAAAACTCACACTTGCTCAACTTGGCATATAGTTGGTGTTCTCTCAGCCTCTGCAACACCAACCTTAGATGTTTCTCATGTTCCTCTTCATCTTTGGAGAAAACGAGAATGTCATCTATGAAAACCACCACAAATTTGTCCAGATATTCCATGAATACCTTGTTCATGAGATACATGAAGTATGCCGGGGCATTCGTTAGCCCGAAAGGCATGACGGTGTATTCATACAATCCGTACCGAGATACGAAAGTTGTCTTCGGAATATCGGCTTGCCTTATCTTAAGTTGGTGGTATCCCGACCTGAGATCAATTTTCGAGAACACACAAGATCCCCTCAACTGATCAAACAAGTCTTCAATGCGGGGTAATGGGTACTTGTTCTTGATGGTTACCTTATTCAAGGCACGGTAGTCCACGCATAATCTTTGGGTTCCATCCTTCTTGGGCACAAATATCACTGGAGCTCCCCAAGGTGAGGAACTAGGACGAATATACCCCTTCTCCGTCAATTCTCTCAAATGATCCTTGAGTTCTCCCAGCTGCTTGGAATCCATCCGATAAGGTCTCTTGTATATCGGAGCTGTTCCATGCACTAGTTCAATCGCGAATTCCACTTCCAGATCGGGAGGCATACCTGGCAATTCCTCCGGAAAAACGTCTGGATACTCCCTGATAATCCTGATCTCCTCCACTTTCACCTCAACTTGATTTAATTTAATGTCCCTCCTAGGCTCTGGTACTGTTATAAACTTTACTCTTGTGCCACTAGGGTGAGTTAGTTCCACCGTTCTGGTCGAACAATGGATGATTCCTTTATGTTTGGTCAACCAATCCATACCCAAGATAATATCTATCCCTTGTGAATCTATCACTATGAGGTTAGCAGTAAATACTACCCCATTAATGTCTAGGTTCACTTTGGGACACACTTGTCTTGTCCTTATTTCTCCACCTGGAGAGTTTACTGCTAGCATATGGTTCATTTGTGTTGTTGCTAGGTCATGCTTCTTAACAAACCCTTGGGCAATGAACAAGTGGGTAGCACCAGAATCAAACAACAGGGTTGCAATGTGTAAATTGGCAGGAAACTTACCAACTACCACGTCGGGTGCCTCTTGCGCCTCCTCCATGGTGACGTGGTTCACCCGTCCTCTCATTACATTCTGCTGTTGCGGCTGCGCGAGCTTCTTCTTTGGGCACTTCTGGGCGTAGTGCCCCACTTCACCACAGTTAAAATATTGCACCCCAACCTTAGGTGCCTGGACTTTGTTGTCTTGGGGTTGGTTTGGGGGTCCTTGCACTGCTGGTCGAGGTTGATATGTAGGGCGAGGCTGCTGTACGAACTGACGTTGTGGCTGTATTGGTGCTGCCGGAGGCCTGTAGTTCGGGTTGTACCCTCTTGGTGCTGAGTAGGGTACCGCAGCACGGTTCGTCTGCCCGGTGGGTTGCTGCATCAGACGTGGGCGGGTGTTGCTCCCGGAGTCTTGGTGTGACCACCCGGCCTTCCTCTTGTTTTCATTTTCCAAGGCCTTCAGCTTCCTTTCTACTACAAACGCTCTGTCCACCATCTTTTGGAAGCTTTCATACTCGTTGGAGGACATTGCATACTGCATTTCTGCGGTGAGTCCTTCCACAAAACAATCCTGTTTCTGCTCATCAGTCTCTATGTCCCGTGGGGCATAACGGGAGAGTTGAGTAAATTTAGTGAGGTATTTCCTCACAGTCATGTTTCCTTGCTGCAACCCCAAGAACTCCTTCCTCTTGTTTTTGAGTTCACCCCTTGGTATGTAATGGTTGTGGAAGCTACGCTTGAACTCTTTCCAAGTGATGTTCTCAGGGTCATGATGGGCGGCCACGTAAGCGGTCCACCAATCAGTAGCAGGTCCATGCAATTGGTGAGAGGCAAACAGCACCCTCTCATACCCTTGGCACTGTATGATCCTCATCTTGCTCTCAATGGTCTTTAGCCAATCATCTGCCTCGAGAGGTTCAGCAGCACTTGCAAACTTCGGAGGTTGAGTTCCTAGAAACTCACTCAACCTTGGTTGGCGTGGTGCAGCTTGTGGAGGTGGAACTTGATGCAAGTTGGCCACCACTTGAGTCAGGTTCTGGATGAGCTGATTTTGATTTTCAAGCATTTGGTGGATGGGATCAATCCCTCACGGCGTCCACCCCTGTCTTGGCTCCCAGAAAGATGAGGGTTGCAGGCCTCATCATTGTTGTTGGCAGGGTTGGCAGCACGTCCCTTTCCTCTTCCGACCATCTAGCATGATCAACCAAATGTTAATTTAAAGCATTACGTATTATCTTACTACTTTCACTTGTTTTTACTTTGAAGTGTTGAAGCTTTGTTGTATTTATACTTTCTGAGGGTTCATGTCTCACACAATAATAAATGCACTATTATTTCATGTGGGTTCACACACCAAAGCAAAACAAATCTGAAGACGAGGCTGTGGACAATTGCTCATGGCTTCCACAACTCACGTCACACACCAAGCATTAACACCCCATTAACTAAGGTAACGACTCGACTATTCGACATCTTTCTAACTAAGGGAAAGACTCTACACTACTCGTATCCCTGAGCTGGCTCCTCGAGATCTTCCTCATTATTGCGGCTGCCCTCTGACTCTACTTTGGGTGGGGAGGCTGCTGGTGGAGAAGTGTGACGACGCCCGATCGCCCGGCGATCTGGGGAGTCAGGAGTCCATGTGTCATTCACGGTGACACACAGTTCATTCCCATCTTCGCTTTCTCTCGCCCTCAAGCAGGATCGAAGCAACGCCTTGGTTTCCTTCAGGGTGTCACGAACATCCTGAAGCTCCTGCTGACACTCCTGCAGTCGAGTGCTGAGCATAGAAGCATCCTCCAAGCACAAGTCCATGTGCTCATGGGAAGTCCCCTGCTGCACTGGCGGGTACTTGTACTCCGTGGTACCACTCTCGCGCTGGAGGACATACATGTACTCAGTCCTGTCCAGGTGACGACGATAGATGTGACTCTGACAAGTGATTGCCTCCCAGGTGACATCCTTCTCCGCATCGACCTGTGTCGCTCGACAAGCTGGAGAGCGGTGGATCTTGAGCAGTTGATTTTCGTGGATAATCCTCATCTCTGAACTCCATTCTTCCCTCTTCTCATGGATGGTCCTGGTGGAGCTATAGTGTATGATTAGCTTGCCCGTATTGCCGGCGGCTTGGAGCATGCGTCGAAGACGGCACAACAAGCCTCCTACTGCCAATCCGTAGGAGAGATACGTCACCGGACGGTTCTCCTCTCTCAGGGCAAGGGCAACTACGGGAACTCTCCCTCCGGTGAACTTGCGGGCGGTGCGGATCATGCGAACCATCTAAAACATAAAGCATTTAAAATTAAGTTAGATAAGATTTTAAGCAAAAAATCCTATTTTGAATAAAAGATGGGGTAAGATGAATAAAGTGGCCCATTAAATAACACTTTTCAACCCACACCTTGTAAAATAGTTTTTTAAGAAAATAGGGTCCTTAAATACGTCCATTTCTACCTAGGTCCACGTTCCTATGGGCAACCTTGGCTCTGATACCACTTCTGTCACACCCGGTTTCTCCGAAGAACAACCGAGTGAATATCACATGTATGCCAGGATCATTTTCTCATACATGTGATGACAAATAGTGAAGCATCATTTATTACAAGCCAGGTGTCAAATATAAATAAGTCTTACATAGCATAAGTCTCGATGGACGATAATAAGTTCATAATATGTAAATAAAACAGCAGCAGAAATATTATTCTTGTGGGCTCCGTCACAGGTATTGCCCGGGGGACTCCATGAACCTAGAATCCTTCTTCGGGTCCAAAGTCTTGATCATTAAATACCACATCATTCTCTTGACCTGAGCAGCAATATAAACCAACAAACATGCAAGGTTGAGTACCGATGGTACTCAGCAAGTGTGGGAAAGATATGTCATGCATGGCTAGAACAAGGAGAGGTTGAACTCATGGTTAAAGCACTACGCAATTATTTCCTACCACCTTAGCTTATTAAGCACCTACATTACTACACAGGTGAAATGGTCCCAATATCCCATCCCATCATCATAATCAAATAACCATAACATCCTCAACTTCCAAAGCCATCCATCCTCTAATCATGAATAAGTCCAAGCCGCTCTTGACCGTGAGCACGACTGTCATGACAGTTTTGACTCTGCAGAGTTTGCACCACTGTGCCCACATGTAGTGATTTCATCCCCCGTTGTCGGGTGGACTAAAAGAACCTCCATTATGCCAGTGGCTACGAACCACATTCACACTTCCCAGGTGTGTAGCCAGGAGATCACTACGAAGCCTTTACAAAGGGATTCCCGACGAGCGTGGGCCCACTGAGGTTTCACCCCTAACAGCATACAAGAGGCTCCAACCCCGCTGCAGTGGCCCCCTCTTGAGCCTTGCAGTTCATATGGTAGTCCAGCTGACACCTATTCCCCGCACCATCCAACACAGCCATACTACGCCGGGGATACACCTATTTAATTGGCCAAGCTGCCCCATCTCAGCATGTGGTTGGCACGGTAAAGCCAGGTTACATGCTCCATGAACCGGTCCTTAGGATCCAGGCAAGTAATAAACTCAAACCCGAGTCTCGTGCACCCAGCACCAACCAAAACATCCAACTTGCCTTGATCCCTACCTCTACATAACTCATAATATCTCATTCAAGAATAAGGTAAATAAAATTGATGATTTCATAACCCACTTATCCCATTCTAAGCATTGCTAAGCACAAGTAATATGAATGAATGACATGATAAAGCAAATCCCAACCCAAGCTACAAGGAAACAAGGTAATGCAATTCTAGGGAAACTTCCTAGCATGGGTTTCATATTTCAATTGACAATGCAAATAATTCTATCTAATCATCCTAGTATAGGAACAAAGTGGTCAAGGACACTTGCCTTCTTCCTGCTGCTCTGGGAATGGATAGTCCTGATCTTGGAAAGGAAGAACTTGCTCTGGAGCAGGTTCTACTCATACCATCACACATAGCAAAAGAAAACAACAATCCATAAGACATAGTTCACACTTTCGCTGCATACAAACCACACATTCACATTTATGAAAGTTATTCACATTTCTATGTGTTGTGGTTACTCTATGTGTGTTGATTTTGGGCTTACATGCACTTTTAAACATATGTATATTATTTCTAACTTTTGTATTCAGATTTCTATTTGTACACTATATATAAATTCCCAATTTAAACAGATTCTTTAATACCCTCTTTAGCTACCAAGAGTGCATGCAAGGTAATCTCCTACTCCAAATGGTTTTCAGACCTTCTACCAATCCTAAACTGAATTCTTTGGATTTTGGAAACTTCATTTATCATTTTATAGTTATTTACACGTAGCCTGCTATTTTTCCAGATTTATTTCCTATGCCTAAATGTGAACTTTATTAGGAAAATAGTAAGACACCTCATCTAAACAGAATAGGTTATGATCTAAAATATTAAATAATATATTTTTGAACTTCTCCTCTGATGTAAACTAATTTAAATTTATTTTATCAATTTTCAGAATTATTTCCTAGCTTAAAAATGTGTCCCTATAACTAATAAATGTGAACAATCAATTAGACAGATCCATTTCAGCTAAAAGTCTATTTTTATCTTACTCCAAAGTTTTCCAAGTGCTAGGAAAGTTTAAATTTGAATTTACAATGTGTTTGTCCCATCTTTTAAATTTTAAATACTAATCACATATTCAAACTCCTAAATTTAATATCACATAGGGTTAAAAAGGTAAACTCACCCCACTACAGCGTCTATTATATTATTTTAAGAATTTCCAGGGGCCTAACTATGCATAACAGAGGGGTTTTCCTAATTTTTATTAAGTCCAGGGGCTAAAACTGATTTTTAATTGAATTTACATGAATTTCTGAAGTTCCAGGGGCTAGATCAGAAGTTTCCGGGGCTAGCTCGTATTTTCCGAGGTCCCCAGGGGGTAGCACGTAAGAATCCCAGGCTTTATAACGTGGGGCTGACGTGGACCGTCCGATTTAAAATAGACGGCTGAGATTATAACGTCGAACCGGTACGCGGTGATTTAAATTCTACCGTGCGATTTAAAATAGACGGCCCTCAAGCGGCCACGTCGCTCTGATCGAGCGCGGGCGGCGATGCCCGGCGGCGCGCGGCGGCGGGAGGCGGCGATCTCGCCGGAGAGCTTTGGATCTTCATCAATTCTTCCTAAAACTGGGATTTCATGGCATAGATCGGTAGAGGGGAGGTCGGGGATCTCACCTCGGGGTTTTTCTTGAGCTCGGAGGTCCTGGAAGGCGGTCGGCGACGAGGTCCGAGGTGAATTCACGGCGATGCTCGTCAGCGCTGTGTTTGAAGCGCAAACCACCGAGTTTTCTGCACCTGCGTGATTCCCCGGAGGTGGTGGATCAAGATCAGCGCGTTAGATCAGAAATCCCGAGCGAAGATCGAGCGAAATTGGACAGAGAAACTCGGGTTCTCACCGAAAGGAAAAACGGCTGATCGTGGGTGAAAATCGGGACGATGCTGGTGTTTATATAGCCGGGGGAGGGCGGCGTTCGGTTGTGATCGAGTTTGCGTCGTCCAGAACCGAATTTCGGCTGGGATACGCGAGTATCCGGGGTGGTTTTGATTCAGGGGAGAGAGAGGAGTCCCGGTCGGCCGAGCGCGCGCGTGAGGAGGAAGAAGATGGCAGGGCCTGCGTGTCAGTGGGAAAGAGGGGGGGCGCGCGGCTGCGGGCTGGCGCGGGGGGTGGGTGGGCCGGCTGGTGGGTTTCGGCCCACTGGCCGGGGGGGTTTGTTTTTTTCTTTTTCTTTTCTGTTTTGAGTTTAATTTGAATTCCAATTTGAATTTGAATTTCTGCACCACATGCAATACGTCCAAAAATTTTTAAATTCCCCTCTTAACAGGTTTTGGGGTGTTACAGTTGCGTACGACGTCCGTGATGGTTTCTGTAGGCAACATCGAGTACTGGCGTACGTGACGGGTTATTCGGGTAACCCTGCAGGTGTAAATCGATTATAATCGCCGTCCCTCGCGGTCAGTGAGTACCACTTGTTCACTATACCGTGACGTAGAAAGAACGGGCTAGTTACATGTTAAAATGTTGCTAATTGAAAGATGGACTTTGATTGTTAATGATTTGCTGTAGTCTAAAGCTAACTAAAGTTCTTTTTGACTTTGGGCAAAGTACATGAGAGAATGCATTTCTTGTTTGATAGCGGCTCTCTCATGTGCCTTAGTGTAAGGTTCTCCAGAATGTAAGGTTCCAATAATTAGCCGAGTCCTTTGCAAATTGTTTTATCTCATGTACCTATCACGCCTCATGTAGAAGTTCCATGTTTAGGAGAGACGGGTCAGTCTTGCTGAGCCTTCGTGCTCACTGTTTGTGTTTGAAGCTTTTGCAGGGTTCTATGAGGAAGGGACTCCCGAGGAGGATACAAAACCCCAGGAGGGGAACCCTGTCGAGTGGAAGTCGTGCACGCCGCCGTGTTAGTGTGCGTGCGTGCTAGCCGAGACACGTTCACGGGCTGAACGTGAACTCGATGCGTAGTCTACGCCCGTGAGTTTAGACTGAACATATTTTGTTGTAAAAATGTTCATAAACCAGTTTATGTAATAAAATTTTGCTTCCGCTTTGTACCTTTGATGTGTGTTATCCGGTGCTGTGCAACGCAGCACCCCTCAGCATGATCCTGGGTCGACAAGACCGTTGGGGTCGTGTCAGCGTTGGTATCAAAGCACGCTTGAGGTTTAACGCACTAAAAAGGTCATCTTTTTCAAAAATCCAGTGAGGAATGAGTTAGTAGCCCATTTAAGGATGTTATTAGTGTACAGAAAGTGGCATACTAACCTATTTGCTTATGTCGGAAAATCGTGCATCTCGGGACGCTTTATGTCTTGGGGGGTGCATGTAAGCGCTGTCCACCAGTGCGCACAAGCTGAAGGGTGGAGCCCCACTGGTGGCAGGTAACCCGACCCGCTTTAGTATCCTCTACGACCCTTCATGTCGTTTGGGGTATTCGAGCAACGTCTGTCCCTGGCGTGCTTCGGGAAATTTGGGAGACCCCTTCACGTGGTCAGTAACGTGAACACGTAGCTCAAGGCGTGTTTGGCTTGAGAACATCCGGGCGAGTGATGACGGCTGGGTGTACGAACTGTATGGATACCGGGCTCGGTGTGCAGCCGAGTCTGACGATTGTGTGAGTTATCTTCAGATAGTCTAACCACGAAACGGTAGACGTGTAGTATCCGTGTTCGAGTGATGCTTAGTGCCACTGAACTAACGAAACCGGCTAAGTCCGGTATAGGTTTTTCTTTGTGAGGACATAGTACCGACATGATCTGGTGACGCATCGACGTCACACTCCATTAAATGAGCAACTTCAGTATAAAACTTGAAAGTTTTGATCCAGAGCACAAAAACTTGATGTAACTCCTTCCCTTAATCAGGATATTTGAAGTTAACACATTTTCAACTTATAGGTTGCTAAGGACAGAGCACCCTGTTTTCAGCTGAATTAAGGCTGAAGTTATCAGAGGGTAGAGGTTGAGTTCTTTCGGGGTATGGGTCATATGATAAATTTATGGAAAGCTTTGGAAGAGTTTTATAACTTTTCTGTTGAGGTCCAGAGGTGTTTCATCCCTTAACCAATCGAAACATGCAGTAGAGTGAAAACTGTCCAGAAAACAGGGCAGAGTAAAACACTCCCTGTAAACTCTCTGTAATTTGAGCATAACTTCCTGCATAAAAGTCTAAAACTACAAAATGAGGTAGTTGTGGAAATCTTATGAGATGGGTTATAACTTTGTAACAGAAAGTTTTGTCAGATTGGGAGCAGAATTAACTGGAATTCTTGGATCAAATCAGTACCTAAAGCAGGGAGGTGCTGTCCAATTTTCTCCAGAAATTCTGTTAACTTTGACATCTCATAACTTTTGAACAAGGACAGATCTTAGTCCAAGCTAATACTTTCTGGAAAGCTATTGAAGTTAGCTTTAACTTTGATGTTGAGCTCCAGAATTGGTTTTGCCTTTAGCGTGTTCTAAATCAGGTTGAAATGGAAACTGGTCAGTGCTATCATATTGGACAGCAGATCAACAGTCAAATTTGTTTAAATTTGAACTATGTTACCAAGTTTTATGGGTTCAATGACATGTTCTTTGTTATAACTCAATGGTTTACTGTTCAAATAAATATTTGACATTTCTCAAATATGTTTTTACAGATGACAGTGGATAAACAGTTCGAGAATGGGTGGGTGGAATCTCACTGTTCTCACTACAGCGGCTATCCGGAAGCATTGAGGCAGATGCTTCAATATTTCGGGTACAACCAGATGCCGCAGTACTTCGCCAAGGAAGAAGGCGAGGAGGGGAACAAGACGTGGACAATCCATGTTGAGGTTCCTGCAGGACCTACGCCACCCGGTTAGGCGCCGTTCACCGTTACGGTGAGAGGTAGACAACCGGAGGGGATGTGGCAAGTGGCAGCCCGCGACACCATGTTGCGCTTCTGCCAACTGCACGTGGGAGCTATGGAGGGCACTCCATACGATCTCGTTCCGGTGGAGGGACGGGCTCATCATGTGTGGGAAAGGAGGTACATAGAGGCAACAAATCCGGATTGCCCAAGGTACAGCCCCGCGGAGGTGAACCTCAGCCTCCAATTGAAAGCAGGAAAGACCGTGATGGACAGCCAAGCTGTTCATACGGATTGCCTTGCTGCAAAGCTCAAGGGTAGAACAAGCCGTGGAGACCATTTCGAGAGTGCTCACAGCGCGCTCCGCAATGTGCTCCTTCCAACGATTAAGCGACTGAATGAACAGCATAATCAGCTGCATCGTCTGAAGAAGGCAAAGAAGAAGAGCCGTGTCGACATCGCGGCATTGCAAGAACTGGTGCAGACTCTAACCCAGCAGAATGAGGACCTTACTCAATATCGAGACGACGCTATTGAAGAAGGGCAAGGCTGGGAAGAAGTCTACAACCAGGCAATGGACGAGGTGCACGCGTTGCAGGACCTCGTACCTCCGGTATTGGGCATCCCGGTGATCTTGGGTCTTCCGGCAAAGGGAGAACCCGGGATGGGAGAGGAGGTTGTAGATCCGGAGCAACCAGCAGAGGTACCGGAGGAGGACGACCCACAGGAGGTCAAGTTCTACTCCGAGTAGGGGGTTACCGTTGCCAAGTAGGGCAACCAGAGTGGAGTAACCCAAACTTTTGTAACCAGTGACATGTCGTGTAGGCAGTAGCGTATGTATAGGTAGTGACAACATGAGCACGACTTCTCGGGGATCCGAGACTAATGTATCTTGTATAAAGTTTGTGCTTTATCAATACATGTGAATGTTGTGCGAAATAGTCATGCGTCACTTCAATACCTACTGTTTTATATAGAATTTTCAAATATGACATGTGCTGATCGCTGCTGTTTTAAATTTCAGAATGACTCGTACTCGTGCCAACCCGGGCGTTGGGGGTTCTAGTCAAGGGGGAGAAACCTCCCAACAGCCTCCCGAGGAATCCTCGGGACAGCAACAGCAGCAGCAGCCACAGCAATAACCGCCACCGCCAACGGTTACTTTGGCGGATATTGTAGCAGCAATGGCGGGCTCTCATCAGCAGAATACGGAGTTGCTGCAGACTCTCATTGCCAATACGTCTCGACCAGAGAGGCGTCGAGATCGTGAGGAGCGCCAACAGAGCTCCTATTCTGACTTTCTAGCAACTCATCCCCCGGTATTCTCAAGGGCGGATGAACCTCTCGATGCGGACAATTGGCTCCGCATGATGGAAATGAAGTTCGGGCTGCTCCAAGTGAGTGAGCAGTGCAAGACTCAGTTCGCGGTCCAACAGCTCCAAGGATCCGTGAGCGCATGATGGGCAAACTACTGTGCTTCACAGCCCATCGACCGAGTTATGACCTGGGCGGAGTTCCAGACGGCCTTCAGGGCCTATCATATACCGCCGGGTCTCATGAAGAGGAAGACGCAGGAGTTTCTACACCTGCAGCAAGGGAGCCGGAACGTGCTGGAATACTCCAGGGCGTTCAACGATCTCGTGCTCTACGTGTCGTATTACGCCGATACTGACGAAAAGCGGCGGGACCACTTCTACCAGGGGCTTAATCCGCTCCTGAAGGACAAACTGGCGATGTTCAATCGCGGCAGCCTCAACGATATAATTGATGCTGCGATTGTTCAGGAGGACTCCAGCAAGGAGTTGGCGGCAGCGGAAAGGAAGCGAAGCGCGCAGCAAAGCAGCGGAGAAGGAAGTTGTCCTTCTCAGAAATATCGGATGGTGAATCGCTTACCATCAGGTCCACGCTGGCAGCCACCACAGAGGTCAATGCCATTCCGCAGTCGGCCCTATTCTCCACCGGCGTTCAGACCGGCACTGCCAGCACCATCTCCGCAACAACAACAGCAGCAGCGGGCGATGCCGCGTGCGTATGCACCTCAGCAGGGCATGCCGGGCTTCCGTCCCCCAAGCACCGGACAAGCAGCGGCCACATGCTACAAATATGGTCGTCCAGGACACTTCGCCAGCAGTTGTCCAGAGAGACAAGGCGGCAGAGTTGCACTGCAAATTCCGGGGAGGAATCAGCCCCGGAACCCTACTAATGCGCGGCGGGCGAACCCTAGGCCCGGCACTGTCCACAAACTTGCCATAGAGGACGTGCCGGAGGGTGAGCCAATCCTTGCGGGTATGTTCCAACTCCACCAGCATCCCGCCATGATATTGTTTGATTCAGGCGCCACGCACAATTTTATTAGCCAAGCTTTCATTGCTAAACACAGCTTGCAAATACTACCCACCGATAGTCCATATGTGATTTGTTCACCGGGTGGGAGGATTTCAGCAAGCGTAATGGTTTCCAAAGCACCGTTATGCTTAGCGGGTAGAGTGTACCCTACGTCTCTCATAATCTTAGAGGGACAGAAGGTCGATGTCATCCTAGGGATGTCGTGGTTAACCCGCCACGGCGCTGTTTTAGACACCGTCCTTCGAATCGTGCACTTGAACTCAGAAGTGCACGGATCTCACTCCTTATTTCTGGACAGTCCAGAAATAAAACTTCCAAGTGTCTATCAATCCACAACTTCCCGAATGATTTACCGGGGATGCAGCCCGACAGAGAGGTGGAGTTCAAGATTGAACTTGCACCGGGAACCATGCCAATATCCGGAAGGCCGTACAAGATGGCGCCCAAGGAGTTGGCTGAACTGAAGACCCAGCTAACGGACCTGCTGGAGAAGGGTTTTATTAGGCCGAGCTCCTCGCCATGGGGCTGTTCGGCATTATTCGTGAAAAAGAAGGATGAAACGTTGCGTCTTTGCATGGACTATCATCCATTAAACGCCGTAACCATCAAGAACAAGTACCCGTTGCCATGGATCGACATGTTGTTTGATCAGTTGGTCGAAGCAAAGATCTTTTTCAAGATGGACTTAAGATCAGGGTACCATCAGATTAAGATACGGGCTGAGGATATTCCGAAGACGGCTTTCTTGACGAGGTACGGGCTTTATGAATACCTGGTCATGTCCTTCGGCCTCACCAATTCTCCAGCTCACTTCATGTATCTAATGAACTCGGTATTCATGCTGGAGCTGGACAAGTTTGTCGTGGTCTTCATCGACAACATACTGGTATATTCCAAGTCGGAGGAAGAGCACAAGAAGCATCTGCGTATAGTGTTGCAACGGCTGCGGGATCACAAGCTATACGCGAAATTCAGCAAGTGCAAATTCTGGATATCGCAAGTGCCTTTTCTCGGGCATATCATCTCAGTGGAGGGTATCGCTGTAGACCCGAGTAAGATCACACAAGTGCTGAATTGGAAATCCCCGAGAACTGTTCACGAGGTACGGAGTTTCCTCGGACTCGAGGGATATTATCGGAGGTTCATTCCGAACTTCTCAAAGATTGCCAAGCCTATGACGGAGCTGCTAAATAAGGCTACCAAATATGTTTGGAGTCCAGCATGTGAAGCAGCGTTGAAGGCATTAGTGAAGCACCTGACATCAGCACCGGTTTTGGCGCAGACAGACACAACAAAACCGTTCGATGTGTACTGTGATGCATCCGGCATATGGCTCGGATGTGTGCTGATGCAAGACCGAAGAGTGGTCGCGTATAGATCATGGCAGCTCAGAAACCATGAGCAGAATTATCCAACTCACGACTTGGAGCTCGCTGCCGTGGTACTTGCACTTAAAATGTGGAGGCACTACCTACTCGGTAACCTCGTACATCTATATACCGACCACAAGAGCCTCAAGTATATATTCACTCAGAAGGAGCTGAACATGAGGCAGCGAAGATGGTTAGAACTGATAAAGGATTACGAAATAGAGATCCATTATCACCCCGGCAAAGCAAACGTAGTGGCGGACTGACCATCACACCATTGGAAGAGAGCGAACCACCACTGCATGTGATTCCACATGGAGCTCTCTACAACCTAGCTTTGATCCCCACCATCCGTGAAGAGATAGCAGCAGCCCACAAAAATGACAAGGGCATGTCACATTTGCGGAGACGTATAGACAGTGGGGAGCTGAAATGTTTCCGGAAAGACGGAGGCGGCGTCCTATGGTTCAAGGACCGGATCGTCGTACCCCGTAACCCGGAGTTACGGAAGAAAATTTTTGATGAGGCTCACTTGTCAAAATTTTCTATTCACCCCGGCAGCAACAAAATGTATCAACAACACAGAAGCAAGTTTTGGTGGACACGGATGAAGCGGGAGATCGCCAAGTACGTGTCCGAGTGTGATACATGTCGAAGGGTGAAGGCAGATCATATGCGGAAACCGGGACTGCTACAACCACTGGGCGTTCCTGCCTGGAAGTGGGAAGATGTGAGCATGGACTTCATCGTCGGTTTACCCACCACTTTTCAGAAACATGATTCTGTGTGGGTAATCGTCGACCGGCTCACCAAATTTGCCCATTTCATCCCGGTCAATACCAACTACAACGCCAAGAAGTACGCTGAACTGTACATCTCACGGATACTATGCTTGTAGGCGTACCCCGTACCATCATATCGGACCGGGGCACTTTATTTGTGTCCCGTTTTTGGGAGCAGCTACACGCTGCATTAGGGACGAAGCTGATCCGTAGTTCAGCATACCACCTGCAGACAGATGGGCAAACCGGGCGGGTAAATCAGATTCTAGAAGATATGCTACGAGCTTGCGCTATCAACCATGGCATGAATTGGGATGATCACTTGCCGTTTGCCGAGTTCTCGTACAACAATGGGTACCAGGCCAACATCCAGATGGCGCCTTATGAGGCGCTATATGGCAGAAAATGCCGAACACCATTGAATTGGTGTGAGTCTGGCGAAAGGGTCACCTTCGGGATTGATCTTGTCAACAACGCAGAGGAAAAGGTTCGGCTGATTCAAGCGAACCTAAAAGCCGCCCAATCCCGACAGAAGCAATATGCGGACCGGAAAAGGCGCCCACTACAATTCGAAGTCAGGGATCACGTGTACCTACGTGTGTCTCCAATGAATGGCGTGAACAGATTCGGGGTGAGAGGAAAATTGGCACCCCGATTCATCGGTCCATTTCAGATTATAGAAAGATGTGGATCAGTAGCATACCGGCTGAAATTACCAGAAGCACTCTCCGATGTGCACGACGTCTTTCATATTTCCCAGCTGAGGAAGTGTCTTAAGCTATCAACTACCATTCAGCTGGAGGACATAGAAGAACTGAAACCGGATCTCACCTATCGGGAGGAACAGGTTCAGGTTATTGGTGAGAGAGCCCGAACCACATGCAACCGTACATTGTGGTTTTACAAAGTTCTATAGAGTAATTACTCCATGGACGAAGCGACATGGGAGAGCGAAGGATTTGATCACGCTAACTACCCTGACTTTTTCACGTCGCATATCCGGTAAGTTTCTACCCTCCTCTCTCCCATTTCACCTTATAATCTCGGGACGAGATTCTTTTAAGGGGGGAGGAATGTAAAGGCCTCAGTTTCTGACACATTCAAAGTGTTCATCATCACACACACACACCTCATTTGAAGAAAGTTGATAAACACATTTGAAGAGCAAGTAACCATTATCAACATGATCCTTAGAGAACAAACTCGCACAATGCAAAAGTGACATTTCCCACATGCATCATCTAGGGGCTGGACATATGAAAAACTCCTACACTTTGCTAGTAATGTCCATGCCAAGTTTCACCCAAATTCAAAACCTTTTTGAGGTACTTTTGGGTATAGCTAGAAAGAGGGTAGTTTGAACTCAAATTCAAACTGTTTTTATCCCATGAATTCAAAAGTGGGGGGCATATCCTTACTCAACACATTTTTGTGAGTTCACACACCAATTTTCACTCCATTTGGAGTTGATCTTGACATGAGCTAAGTGTAGCAAATTCAAACTTTATTTGAATTTCAAACTGAACATGTGCTGAAATTTAGTCAGACCACACCAATTTGAATTCTAACCAATTCAAATGGCTCAGGGGTGAATAATTCAAATCACCATGGGCATTTTAGGGATTACTGTTTACAACAGTAATATGGCGTTAAGTTCAGAGGTTAAAAATGGGAGTGGGACCCACCTGTCAGCCACTGAAGAGGTTCAACCGACTGAAGACTTTCTCACTCGGGTCTTCGGGATTCAGCAGCGATCTCCACTGAGGGGAGGCCGCCGCGCCACCAGCAGCTTGGCCACGCGCGGGCGCAAGTCGGTTCCGAGCCCTTCTTAAAGCGCTCCGCGCCTCGGCCAAAGCCCTCGCCGTTTTTCCCCTCGCAAGAACACAGCACCAGAATTCTTCCCTCCGCCACTCGGGATCGATCGGAGAACCACGATCACAGCCTCCCCGATCCCTCCAGAGCTACGACAAGGTACCAGGAACCTTCCTTCTTCTTCCCCGTCGCTAGAAATCGGCTGAACTCGGGTGATCTCGGCTATACCGAGAGTTCCGTTCAGTGACCTAAAATGGATCGGGTGCGGCTGCATGGGAAAGACTCTGTAGCCGCGTGTGTCGTCCGATAAGGAGCTGACACGTAGCCCTGGGTCCCACGCGCAGTGATTTGAACTTTTCCCGATTTTCAGATTTAGTTCAAACTTCAAATCCTCATAACTTTGGCTAGGAAACTCCAAATCAAGTGAACAAAATTTTGTTGGATTCAGCTATCTGAGTAATTTCCAGCAAATCAAGTTTCACTTCATGAAAATCCCTAATTCTCCAGAATTAATTCTTCAAAATTTAATCTGTTTAGAATTTTAACTGGAGAACCCTTTGGAGGAAAATTCTGATATTTTGCTGGGATATTCACCAGAATATCCCCGAGCTACCATAAAAATTTCAGATCCATCTGAGCTCATTTAATCCACCTAATGTTGTGATTAATGAAACTGTTCCAGAGAAAATAAAAAATGTCCAGAAACATTTTCAGAAATTCTCTGAAATTGTTTAGCTCATATCTTTAGCTAGAACCTTCAAATTAAGTGATACCAATTCCATAAGAACCCTCTGAAAATCTAGTTTTCAGAAAGTCATGGCTTGCTCCATGAAGATCCATAGAACACCGTAAGAGCTCCAATTAAGGTCAAGTACATAATTATTTGTGGAGAGCTCAAATGAGCTTTGCTGCAACTAAAACTTGGCCAAGTCTCTGTTTAGGTTGTAACCAAACCACAGTAAAAATTTCAGAGTTATTGGGTCTGTCTAGTAAGACTTATAATCTTCACAAGTTTAACTTCAACTCAAATGCATTTAATTAACACATATACATGTATATCATGTAGTCGCTAAGGTCGAGGAGGAACCCGAAGTCTTAGACTTCGTCACTCCGGAAGAGCAGCTAGCCTATGACCAAGAGCAGCAAGAAAAGCTCCGGTTTGCATTAACCTTTTTACAAATTTTTATTGTTTTCAGCACTTACTTGAGTATCATTATTTCTTGCACTGGAGTCTTGTTTGAAAATCCAATTGCATAGCCAAGAAAACCATGGGCTGGGATTAGGATTGAAAACCCCGATTAGCTACTGCAATTCTAGGATAGTGTAGGATTCGGTACAAGTTGAGTAGTTGGAACTACTAGTGAGCATAGGCTAGAGGCACTCGACTCGGGTAGAGATAGCACATGATACACATGGCAAGCAAAATGAGACCGAGCGGAGAGTAAGGGCAGCAGGACTTTGGGGCCTGGGTGCTATAGCTCCGCTTGTGTCGATTTAGGACCGAGCCATGTGTGGGCCTGTTGAACAAGCTAGAACAGTACCGAAGACCTACCGGCTATATGGGAACCGGGAAACCGATGTAACTCGGGTAGCTGGGTATTGAGGCATTGCCCGTCGTTCAGAGGGTAGGTTGAGAGCTTGAGGTGTAAATCGGATGGCGGCACTGAGATGCATGTGCAGAGACCTCTTTCTCGGGACGATGGGACCAGTTCAATATTTGGCTGACGGGCGAAAGGTGGTTGCGTACGACGTCCGTGATGGTTGCTGTAGACAACATCGAGTACGGGCGTACGTGACGGTTATTCGGGTAACCCTGCAGGTGTAAATCGATTATAATTACCGTCCCTCGCGGTCAGTGAGTACCACTTGTTTGCTGTACCGTGACGTAAAAAGAACAGGCTAGTTACATGTTAAAATGTTGCTGATTGAAAGATGGACTTTGATTGTTAATGATTTGCTGTAGTCTAGATCTAACTAAAGTTCTTTTTGACTTTGGGCAAAATACATGAGAGAAATGAATTTCTTGTTTGATTGCGGCTCTCTCATGTGCCTTAGCGTAAGGTTCTCCACAACCTGCCGCTAAAACTTGAAAGTAAGGTTCCAATAATTAGGCGAGTCCTTTGCAAATTGTTTTATCTCATGTACCTATCACCCCTCGTGTAGAAGTTCCATGTTTAGGAGAGACGGGTCAGTCTTGCTGAGCATTCGTGCTCACTGCTTGTGTTTGAAGCTTTTGCAGGGTTCTATGAGGAAGGGACTCCCGAGGAGGAGACGGAACCCTAGGAGGGGAACCCCGTCGAGTGGGAGTCGTGCACGCCGCCATGTTAGTGTGCGTGCGTGCTAGCGGGGACACGTTCACGGGATGAACATGAACTTGATGCGTAGTCTACGCCCGTGAGTGTAGACTGAACATATTTTGTTGTAAAAATGTTCATAAACCTGTTTATGTAATAAAATTTTGCTTCCACTTTGTACCTTTGATGTGTGTTAGCCGGTGCTGTGCAACGCAGCACCCCTCAGCGTGATCCTGGCTCGACAAGACTGTTGGGGTCGTGTCACATATGTTTCTAGTGAGAAGAAAATGTCAAAATTGACAAGATGCCATGTCAAGCCTTATCTAAACTTGTGGACAAATTCATTGAAAAGGATTGTACATCCACGTCAAACAACCGCCATCTTACAAGCCTATTTGACGTGGCGCAAACTTGCATATTATGTGTAAAGGCGAATTTATATACCTTAATATCTTCAGTGTCAAGAAAATGCCAAAAAAGAAATACCTAATTCCTATATTTTTAGTGTAAATTATCTTGCCACCACATATCTTATGTTTCTAAGCAAACCTGAAAATTGACTAGATGCCATGTCATCTCTATCTTAACCGACCTCCATCAGGTAGTTTGGCAAAGTCCATAGCTCCATTTGAGATGATAATCCCCATGTCCCCATGTATAGATAGGACCCGAGTGATTCATATAGTCCGTCACCCGATCATCTCCTGGTATTAGAAGGCAAAACATATAAGCGTATTCTAAGCTACAATGGCAGCCAAGATACTTGCTATTTTTGCTCTCCTTGCCATTTCAATGAGTGCTGCCATGGCAGTAACTTCTACATAATATATCCCATCACCCGTAGCTTTGATTAACCCATGGGCGCAATATATATCACCATCTTCCGCCATGATCTTTCAACAAGCTTACCCACAACAACAACAAGTCCTTCAACAGTTGCAGCAACAACAAACATTACAACAACTCAATTAGCAACAAACACTTCAACAGGTGCAACAACAACAGATACAGCAACAACAAATGTTGCAGCAGGCACAACAAAATCAGATACTACAACAGGTGCAACAAAACCAAGCACTACAACAGGTCCAACAATTCCAGACACTTCAGCAGGTTCAACAACAACAATTGTTGCAACAGGTGCAACAAAACCAAGCACTACAACAGGTCCAACAATTCCAGACACTTCAGCAGGTTCAACAACAACAATTGTTGCAACAGGTGCAACAACAACAGATCTTGCAGCAAGTTCAACAGCAACAACTAATACCAAACTTTTTCAATACACTGTCTATGGCAAATCTTGCCTCCTACGGGCATCGGTTCTCTTCTAGCGGCGTATGTTTCTAGATGGTATAAGGTTTGTTCTAAAATAATAAGTGCGACTCATTGGAGAAATGAGAAAAAGTATCAAATAATGTTGCTTATTACCACCATATTTATATCAGTTGCACCATTTCTGTGCCATGTAAGTAAGGGTGTGTTTTGATTCGATGCATGAGGAGGGATGGGATAGGGTGGCCACTTTTCTGCTAGTACTTGGATGGGGGTCATATCACAGGGCTGGGTGTGGGCAGTGGCAGAAATTCGGCGCAACCCCCTAGAAATTAGCGAACGACATGACCTAGTGCTTCTTGATTCATTTTCTTACTTCATTAAAATATATAATTTCATGATTATAATGATGAGGTTTCTTGACCCTTTGGTGAAAAATAGATCTAAACTTTGCTATTAATATGAATAAGCTTCTCAATATATGAGTGGTAGAATTCTTAAGCTCCAATGGCCTTCAGTAACCACCTTTTCTCACTCTCCGACACTATCTTTATCATAATCTCGGGACAAGTTTTCTGTGGGGACCACCCCATGGTAAACCCACTCCGGGATCGCAGAGGGTGGTGCCGTGCGATGCGGCACCCAACAGCACACAAGAAAGAATATGAACAACATATAAACTTTTATTTGATATAAAAACACAGCGGAAGTCTTTTACAAACTTATTGATACAGCGGAAGTATTATACATAGTTAAACTCTCATACTAACTAAGCAAAAAGTGTAGCTGTCCAGCCCGGGGACGCTACACACTAGCAGCACTCCCACGAACGTCACGGTGGCGTGCAGGGCTCCAACTCGGTCGTGTACCCCGACGGGGGCACCGCCTCGTCCTCGGACCTCTCCTCATAGCTCTCACCTGCACACAGCTCAAATATTGCAACCGTGAGCACGAGGCTCAGCAAGGCTTAACCGACAACCCTAGTCATGGAACTCTACATGCAGGGATGTGTAATATAGGAAAAAGACTTTGCAATAAAGACACGCCTACATGTTAATGCTTACTTTCAGTTTTATAGCAACAGTTTCATGTTCCTTAGGCAGCCCTCACATCGGAAGTCCACAATCAAACAAGAAATGCTTTCCTCCAATGTGGTGATGCCCAAAGTGGAAGATAAACTTAGTTAGCTCTACAACTACAGCATACAAGGTTTCAAGACATTAATAGTTCCATACAGCATATTCATCTGGCTTATTTCACTTCTTACTACGTTATAGCGCAGTGAACAAGCGGTACTCAAATAACCGCGAGGGACGGTGATTGCAATCAGGAGACACCCGGATAACACGTCACATACACCCACTTTCAGAAGTGTGGTGCTTCACACCTTCCTACTCTGTTGTATGCAACAAACTTTCAAAGGCAACCCAAATGCCGAACCGGTCCATCCGTAACGGGTAGGAGGTCCCCGCGTGGAGCATGTCTGTGCCCACCGGCAGATTTACACCTTGCTACCCTCAACCCACTACTATAAAATGGTTGTGTAAGCCTCGGCACCCAGGTTAACCAATTACATTGGTTTCCTGGTTCCCATATGCCAGTATGCATCCGGTACAGTTCGATACTTGTCCAGCAGGGCTGCACACGGCTCGGTCCTCAATCGACACCAATAGGGCTACGCACGTTAGACCTCCGCTCACTGCATCCTATCCCACTTGCTGGGTCTCAGTTTCACAATCTTAAGCCATTATCTACCTCTTTCCATACCGTGTGAATCAATACCTATCTCGCGAGTAGATTCCAACCACTCGACTTCTACCGAGATCCTAAGAACATTAGCATGGAATTCTCTACTCGTCGAGTTTGTAAACTACCCAACCCTCCATAGGATTTAAAGTTTATGCAAGTGGGGTTTCAATCACCCTAACTCTAATGCAAGCATTTCACCCTAAACATAAGTGATACAAATGAAAACTTTGTAAAAGTACTTAAATTCAAACCGCGGCTTGCCTGGTTGCGAGTTAAATGGAAAGTCAGCGTCTGGTGGGAGGACGTCCAACGGCTCCGGCGTATCCTCAGCTACGGTCACTATATGAAATGTAGCAAAATATATGTATAAGTGCTAAGGAATTATAAGAATTCAACTTCTATTCATAGCTATTGCTATTTAGGATCATTAATTGTCTTGGGGATTTTTCTAGTGGATACTAGATTCTCTAAGGATGATCTGAGCAAAATTTGGAGAAATTTCATTGCACCTTGTGGTCTCCAAAATTCCCACAAGTACAAGACTTCTCTGAATTTTGAGCCCAAATCTGGGGTTTTAACATGTCTATCAGTGGAGTATCTAATTAGGGTAAGTCTCCATGGTTCTAACAAAATTTGTATCACCCTTTTTGGAGCTACCAACAGAGAGATATGAATTTTTTAAGTTGGACAGGAGTTCTGAAAAGTTTCTGTTTAGAATTTGAATTTCCAAATAAGGGCCAAATTTTTTAAGGAAATTTAGCCTAGCAAATTAACTCCAATGAAGCTCAAATTTTTACAGTAGATCACTAATATCATGAGGAATCTTCTGGCCGAATTTGAGGAAAATCCATAACAGGGATCTTCTGGAATTAATTCTCAAAAATTTAATTTTGATGAATTTTGGAGCAAATTCCAGAGATCTTCAGATCAATTTCTTTGCATTTCTGCAAAGTACGGACTTAGAGGAATCCATCAAAATTTGTTTCACAAATTTTGGACATTCCTACTGAAAGTTATGGTCATTTGAATTTTGCACTAAATCTGAAAAATGAAGAAATGTCTAACTCTGGTTGTGGGACCCACCCGTGGCGCTATCCACTCAGATGACGGCAACACCGAGGCCAAAGGGTTATTTTCCATGCAGACGCGCCCGATCCGGTGCCACAGGCCGATCCCCACGCAGAGACAGAGGCTAACCGGTGGGACCCAGCCCTCCTTCGTCTACCTCGCGCTGCCCGCGCTTCCCGCGGCGGCGCACTCCGGCGAGGCTCGCCGGGACGGGGTTCCCGTGGTCCAAACTTTACCAAACTTGCCGCCTGTGAGTTTTACACCGTGCTGAACATGATGATGGGGTCGGGGGCGGATGACAATGGCCGGAACAGTGCTCGCACCGGCGGCCATGTCGAACTCCACTTCGGCGACCTCATTCTCACTCAGCAGTAGGTCATTCGGGCTAGGGTTTGCTCTAAAAGCACCAGTGAAGCATGGACAACTTCAACCCATAGCCCGCTCTCCATGGAAACGACTGGAGATGGGACCTCACCGGCGACCCGAGCCCGCAAAGCGACGGCCACGACAAAAACTCAGTGCCCGGTACCTCTACTTTATCATTTGAGCTGCTAGGACATCGGAAAGGTTCGCAAGCGTATGCAGGAGCTACCCTAAGCTCATTTAGCATGGAGCTACTCAGAGAATGATGAATTCCGCTGAAGAGTCCTCTGTTTTCTAAAGAAAGCAGGAACTCGTTGGAGGGAAGGAAGAAGGGTTCCTAACGCACCTCAGGAACCTTTTGTTCGAGCTGGAGAGGACGTCAATCCGTCGGGCGACGGTGCGGCGCAGAGGCGATCAACACCGGAGGTCCGAAAGAAAACCTAGCTCGCGGGGACCAACCACCGGTGCTAGCGTCTGCTTAGGGCATCAGAGAGCAGGAGGGAGACCTGGAGCAGCTTTCCCGTGCTCAGTCGCCCGAGAATAACGCCGAGCTCGTTGGGCGTCGATGAGCCGAAAGGGTATTCCGCCGGGAGGGTGTTAAAGCGGCAGTTCGCTCTGGAGAGAGGAGAGACCAGGGAGCACGCTGAAGAATGAGGTGGAGTGTCGAGTTTGCTCAGTGGAGGCTGAGTACGTGGAGAAACTGATCGAGGTGGTGGGCATGTCGTCGGCCGGCCGATCTGCAGCCGCTCGGTGGCACACCGAGGTGAAAACAGAGGCGGTAAAGTAACTCTGTGTGGCTGACTGCTGGGTCCCACCCCCTCATTTCTTAACTCAAATTTTCCACAGATCTTTCACAGCTACTCAAACTTGAATGCTTTACTTCACCTCAAAGTCATGGTTTGAAATGTTGAATAAAATGATTTGAATTCTGGTGTGGAGTTCTGAATTGAGTTAGATTATTTGAATTTGAAATGGAATTAGTCATTTGTAATGTTCCAAAAACATAGCAAACCAACTAAATTATTTCTAAATTTTGGCATGGCTGCTA
Source organism: Neostapfia colusana (assembly GCA_030760725.1). NCBI lineage: Eukaryota > Viridiplantae > Streptophyta > Magnoliopsida > Poales > Poaceae > Neostapfia > Neostapfia colusana. Next base: position 29,761,871 of record JASWHV010000009.1, on the reverse strand, counting down.
ATTCAAATGTGGAGAACCCATTTGTGGAACCAAATTTGCAAATTGAGGAAATTGGAATTTGAAACCAAAATTTAAATTCACATTCGGGGGCTTCCTCTTTTAATCCCAAACAAATATTAGAACCCCTCCAAATGAGCTAAAATTTGGAAGTTTGAATATTTGACATATGAAGATCCAAGTTATGAATTCAGATCTCCATGTTTAAAAGTTTTGGGAAATTTGAATCCTCACTTTGAACTTACACCGTTACAATTCAAAGTTTTAATTCCCCTCATTTTTCCTAAGTGCAGAGGTGCTGAAATTTTTGTTAGCACCTTTGGGGATTTTACAATTTCTTTAAGGGGGGAGGGCTGGAACATAACTCTCCAACTCTACAGCTGCAGAATTTTCAATTCCTAAGAGCAGTGGGCCCCACATGTCAGTGTCATCACCTCTCTTTTCTACCATGGAATCTTGCATAGCTGCCACCAAGGTGGAGTTGCCATGTTCAGCCGTTGAGCGCCTTAAAGCCTTCCTGAGCAGCGCAAAAACTCCTCCCGTCACCTCCCTCCACCACTCCCGGCCTTTTCCCCGTTGTTGCCCGAAAACCCCGCTGCTACACCTTGCTCCCGTGCTCCCTGTCGCCATTGCCGCCCGAGTCGCTGATAGCTAATGCTGAGCCTCCCATTCGAAGCTCCGAGGCCCTCTCCACCTGCTACGAAGCTCTGTTCCTCAAGCGCCGTCGCGAACAGCACGAATTCGGCCGTTCCTCACCGAGGCCGACCCGATGAGCTACGTTGACTTGACCATGAAATACTCCCTCCACGGTACTCCGATCTTCCCTCAACTCCACACACATCTAATACACCCTCTAGCGCACGTGATCGCATGGTCCATTGAACGGGAACCGGGACGGACGAGCTGCAATAGCCAAATTCTTGCCGGCGGCCATGAAAATTTTTCCCCCTCACCGGTGCGCCCTCATTTCCGGCCAATTTCCCTGCCAACCGACCACATGCCGGTGTTCCCGAGGCTACCACGAACCTTTCCCACCAATTCCCAAGCCTTCCCGACCCTTCTTTTGCCGGCACGACGTCACCGGAACCTTCTCGCCACCACCCCACGTCGCCGGCCCCTTTTTCGCCTGGCCCGCACCTCGGGAGGTCCTTGCGGAGTTCCCTAGGGCGCGGCGGCCCTTTTCCCGGCCGCTCCCGCCGCCGGGCCGCTCCTCCGGCAAGGGCGCAGTCACCGCCGGCCTCCGGCGCCTTTGCCGAGCGGGCTGAGCACTCGGCTGGGGGCGCGGGGGAGGCGGGATCGCTTGTGGCGCGGACCCGGTGCGGCCCCCCCTGCGGCCTCTGTGTGGCTCCCATTCCATTGGCCCAGCAGATTTTTCCCCTTTTCCTATTTAGAAATAATCCAAGAAAGTGCAGAAACTTTGTAAGAATTGTAGAAAATCATAGAAAAATCAGAAAAATGTGAAACAAACTTTGTTAGATTTCATACAACCATATCTTTGCATGGGACTAACTATTACTGTATGTAAGTGCACACAATTTTTGTTGTTAATTATTTAAACATAAATAGTAGGGAATTAATTGTATAAGATCCATACATTAGATACTTCTCTAACTTTGCTGGAAAATCATCTGCACTCTCTAGTATGCACAGAAAAAATTTCACTTTCATCGGACCAATGGAACGTATAAATTTTATTCACCATATATACGCATGTGATAAAGCCCACCTAGTCCCGTACATAATAGAATGTAAATAATGTTTAATCTTTGCGGGTAACATCTGAGCCCATACGATGACATCTCTGTTCCTCAATAAACTTGAGAATCCATGTATGTCATGATAACAGTACATATTAAAATGCTAATTATGAATCTTCAATGTGCATATGCATATCGGTAGAGCCCGAGACGAAGATCACCGAGGAGCTCAACTCGGAGGACACGGCGAGTGACTCTGTTTCTGCTGACTTTATATCTAAGCAAGACAAGCCCCGGTTTACATTAGCCCTTTTATAAATATTTAATTTTTACCTCAATATGTGCTTAGTATTATGTGATTGTGCATTAAGTTCTAGGATTTAGTTGAGGCTCCACTTGCATGGCTTATAAAACACTGGTTATCTCAGTGGGTAGATCGGCTACGTGATTACTTCGGGCTATGCTAATTAGATCTATCGAGCGGTAGAAGTTGGGTAGTCGGAAACTGCTCACGAGTTATAGGATTTTCTAGAAAACATGGGTAGGACAAGGAGTTCTTGGATCACAATGAATGAATGGAGACCGGACAGCTAGTAGGAAGCAACGGGACATAATCCTGTATGTGTAGTCCTGTTTGTGTTGCTTAAGGACCATGCCGTAGTCGGCCCTGTTGAACAAGTATTGAATGTACCGGTAGCATGCTAGTGATATGGGCACTAGTAAACCGATGTAACTTGATCACCCTGGATGCCGACGATCATTCCTCCAAACTTGGTCAGGCGTTGAGAGGGCAGTAGGTAATCCGCTGATGGAGGTCGTCCCAGTCGGACATCTTGTGTAGGGAACCCTGTCCGGGCCGGCAGACTTTTTCAGAATTTGGGGTGTCTTGGGAAAGGTTGCCACGTATGACAGTTGCGAAGTGCGTCGTATACGCCTTCGGAAAGTGCGTACGTGTCGTGCTTTTGGGTTTCTCCTGCAGGAGTAAAATGGTTCAAATCGCCGTCACTCACGGGTAAAGAGTGCCGCTTGTTCACTGTGTCGCCGCGTAGTAACAAGTGGAAGATTTCTATTAATATGGTCAGATATGAAACTAGATCAAGTGATAGTGTGAAAACTTGAGTGCTTAGGTTAGCTCAACTAAACGTTACCCTTTTGCGCCACTAAAAATGCTGCTGTAAATTTGCTAATGAAGGACGTACAAACAGGCTTATTTTATGCAAAACATCACTTCCTACCAATATCCCAATTGCATACTAGTATAGGTATTAGAGAGTCTTTTGACGGGTAAGTCTTGCTGAGTATTTGTTGCTCAGGGTTTACTACTTAATGTTTTTCAGGTAATCATGAGTATGATGTTAATGAAGAGTATATGACCTATGGGTTTCCAAAGGATGCGTCACCCCCGACAGGATGGACGGTCCAGTGGGAGCCCGACTCGCCGCCTGCCAGCTTGAGTCTGTGTTGCTAGATCGACGTGTCAGTGGGCTCGACACGCCGATAATGCTGTAGCTTTTGTTCCGGAGATGTAAAACCCAATATCACGTATCCGCTGCTGAACATCTCGTATTTTGAACAAAACTTGTTGTAACTCATCGAAGTACTCTTTTTGTAATATATTTTATTATCTTCTCCTGTGATGTGTAAATCGGTGTCACAACGCGTGGCACCACCCGAATATTGATCCTGTTGTTGAGGCGTGTCCCTCACAATTTGTACATGGGGACATGGGGATTATCATCTCAAATGGAGCTATGGACTTTGCTAAACTATCCGATGGAGGTCAGTTAAGATAGAGATGACATGGCATCTAGTCAATTTTCAGATTTTCTTAGAAACATAAGATATGTGGTGGCAAGATAATTTACACTAAAAATATAGGAATTAGGTATTTCTTTTTTGGCATTTTCTTAACACCGAAGATATTAAGGTATATAAATTCGCCTTTACACATAATATGCAAGTTTGGGCCATGTCAAATAGGCTTGTAAGATGGCGGTTGTTTGACATGGATGTACAATCCTTTTCAATGAATTTGTCCACAAGTTTAGATAAGGCTTGACATGGCATCTTGTCAATTTTGACATTTTCTTCTCTCTAGAAACATATGGTATGTGGTGGCAAGATAATTTGCACTAAATACATGGCAAAAGGTTCTTTTGTTTTTGTCATTTTATTGATATTTGAGAGATGAAGGTTTGTGTATTTGCCTTTACACATAATATGCATGTCTCGCTAAGTCAATTTAGCGTGTACATTGAAAGAGTGAGATTCTTAGGGTTGTGATTATCTGCATGGATGCACCATCTTTTTTAACTAAATTTGTTCACAAGTTTAACCATGTCAGTTTATTCTTTTTTATAAAACATATCACGAACATATAAACACGAAAACCCACCCATTTTTGCATGAGAAAGGAGGCCGGCAGAAGAGTTCCAACATCTACAATGTCGCCATAGGTGTCTTGTTATTTATCGGCACGTCTTCTACCAGTGAAAAAGTAATTAGTTTTGAATGCAACAACCATCTTGAGATGAAGGCTTGAATTTCAACAGGTGGGTTTCACCATGAAGAATCTAAACAATTATAATGCACCTAGTTTACTATACATGTTCCCAACTATAATATTTCATATTTTTTCTAAACAACCACCTACACTACACTTATGGCTAGCTATGAAGAAACAGGACGAACCATAATTAATTGATTCTATAGTCAGGTTTGTGGTTTCACACATAATTCCCAGTAAATACCCATCATTTTGACATTATCGCTATATTTATCCAATTGAAAAATAAACAGAAGCTTTGGATAAATACATGATATATTAAGTTCAAAGTAGAGAAACAACATGGTCCAACGTTAAAAGTAGTAAGATATAACCGTAGTGGGAGTACTACGATTGACATACCCTGTATGGCTAGATTTCTCAACCTTTTGCAAGGTTGATATAGGAAAATGGTTGGTCTACCCAATAGATGAAGGCCATTGGAGTTTAAGAATTCTACCACTTATATGTTGAGAAGCTTATTCATATTAATAGCAAAGTTTAGATCTATTTTTCACCAAGGGGTCAAGAAATCTCATCATTATAATCACGGAATTATATATTTTTGAATGAAGTAAGAAAAATGAATCAAGAAGCATTAGGTCACGTCGTTCGCTCATTTCTAGGGGATCGCGCGGGTACGAAATCTGGCCGAAATTTTGCTAGTGCCCACACCCACCCCTGTGGTATGACCCCCATCCAAGTACTAGCAAAAAAATGGCCACCCTATCCCATCCCTCCTCATGCATCGAATCAAAACGCACCCTTACTTACATGGCACAGAAATGGTGCAACTGATATAAATATGGTGGTAATAAGTAACATTATTTGATACTTTTTCTAATTTCTCCAATGAGTGACACTTATTATTTCAGAACAAATCTTAGATCATCTATAGACATACGCCGCTAGAAGAGAACCGATGCCCGTAGGAGGCAAGATTTGCCATAGACAGTGTATTGAAAAAGTTTGGGATTAGTTGTTGCTGTTGAACTTGCTGCAGGATCTGTTGTTGTTGCACCTGTTGCAACAATTGTTGTTGTTGAATGTCATGCCTGGTTCCTATAAAACAAACCAGATACACTACACATGTATGCCAGGATCAGTTAAATCATACATGTGTTAACAGAAATGATGTATCTTATATAAAAGCCAAGTTTATTACAATCTCATAGTGAACTCGTAGTCTAAAAAGAAAAGATATACGGCAGCGGATAATCTAAGCGTAGAGCTCCATCACAGGCGTTGTCTGGGGGCACGCCCACCTAGTACTGTGCACCGGGGTTGAAGCCATCGTCTTCATCGTACTCCACTCCATCTCCATAGCCTGATCAATAATTATTTCCAAAAAGAAGCAACAAAGACTCATGATTACTTAGAGTACTCAGTGGGTGAGGGAAATTTATGACATGTAGGCAAATTCAAGGAAGGCAAACTCGGCTAAATGCACTATGCAGCATCCTAATTCGTAAGTTGTATTAGCATCTTAATTACTAAGTGAATATCCGACCATGTGTCACCAAAATCCAGTTCCACTTCCAACCAAATACAACCAACCTCTTTCCCATACCCAACTAATCATGATGGAGTTACTAGCCCGCTCTTGACCGTGAGCACGACTGTCTGGACAGTTTTGACTTTGCAGAGTTTGTACCCTTTACCCACAAGTCGTGATTTCGTCCCTTGTCACCAAGTGGACTAAAGTCTCTGTGCTTGCCCGTGATCGAGAATCACATCTCACACTTCCTATGGTGTGTGGCCAGGGGATCACTATGAGGCCTTTACATTGCACTACCAAATCCCTGTACACCCGCTAAGGTTTCACCGCTAACAGCATACTTGGAGTCTATTTTACCTCCGCTGCCGAATCCCCCTCTTGCGCCACACAAACATCTCAATGGTGTACACAAGATAAGATAGAAGTCAACTTAATTGGCCAAACCGTTCCATATCGGTCTTGTGGTGGCACCATATAGCTAGATCACAGGATATCACGAACCGGTCCTTAGAATCTACACAGGCACTAACCACCAACCCGATTCTCGTGCATACACACCAACCGTATACCAACCAGCCTGCTAGACTCCTATCTCTACTATCCATGTATATACCATACATAGCACCAAAACAAATTCTTAAAGATGGTGATAATAATATTAATGTAAATTTCCCCCATCCCATTATCTAAGCAGGGCTAAGCATGAGTAAATGACATAAAGTAAATCCCAACCAAATCCCTTTTCCAGGCTACAAGGAACAATATGGAATTTCTAGTAAACTTCCTATCATGGGAATTCATTTTAAGACATTCCATGCAAATTCTAACTAAAATTCTAAAACGGGAACAATGTGGTCAAGGACACGCCTCCGGAAAGTAGCTGCTGCTCTTCGACGTCAAAGTCTTGATCTTGCAAATTAAATGTCGGCTCCGGAACTGGCTCTACCCAATTGATCATACACATAGCCAAATAATCAAGAAAGAGTTAAGACAGGGCATTAAAATGTTCAATCCACATAAATATATAAGCATTACCCCTAAAACTAAGCTTTTACTTCGTTAAAAATGCATTTGTGATGTTAAAATCAACATTAAAAGTTAATATAAACATTCATGAAGTGATTTTATGTAAAATCAGAATTCACTATGGTCCCAGGTGTAAAATAAGCATGTTGTGAAGGTCAATTAAGTGAAAACTGCATTATGCAAATGTTAGTAAATAATTTTAGCCACTTTAAGGAGGGTTTTGGGTAATTATTAGCATGGGCAGAGGCTATTTTGTTATATTCTAGCAAGGATCATGGCTTAAAATGCTAAAACAGAATTTTACAAGGGTTAATTTGCAAATACATAAGTACCAGGGGTGTTTCTGCTTATTTTCAGCATAATACAGGGGCTAGTGTAAAGGTCCCAGAAATATGAATACAAAGAAACACTTGTTTGCAAAAGTTGGTTTGATATGTATGAAATTTGGGACTTGTTAAAACTATTCCACATGTGATAACACACATGAGGGTTTTCTTCACACAAGTTTAAATGTTTAATTAAAACTTGGAACCCAATAGGGGTCTAAAACAAAGATGGGAAGTTCCCATATGTATGAGAAAACAAAAATCAGATTTGGAACAAACTTGTTCAAACTCAAAATTCAAATGAGAGCAACACAATGGAATTCAAAACTGTTGTGCTGAAAATCTCATTTGCAGCAGCCAAACTAAAAATCAGATTTCATATTTGAATTCCTTGAGTCCAAATTAGGGGGTGTGCAAAGTTTCATGATTTATGGAAATGATTTGCAAACCATTTTCCAAAATGGACTTTAAATAACAAAGAATTCAAAACACCCATTTAAATTTGGATGAAACTTGCCCAATTATCCAAATGCCTATCAGATTTGAATTCCTACAATTGAATTCCATCAATATTCAAACTTGGGAGATATTTTAGAAGAGATAAGAAGGAACTGACATGTGGGACCCACATGTCATTGAGGGGACTGAATATTGCAAAAGATCCTCAGTACACAGTCTCCATTTGTTTTCCTCCCACGCGAAGCAACAGCAGACCGATTCCTCTCCGGGCGACACCGAGGGACAGCGACAGCCAGCTCCTACAGAATTCCTTCGCGCTGGAGGGCTGCTGGACGTCGGCAGCTACTGCCACGCTCCCTCTCTCGCCTCTTAACCGAAGCCATGGTGCTGTTCCTTCTCTCCCCACGCGTGAAATGAGCAGAGCCCACCGCTGAGCTCTAAACCGATCGCCCATCGCCTGGCTCGCGTGCAAGCCCCGGCTGATCGGCAAAACCACACCACCATAGTCCTCTTGACCTCCTCGAGCCATCGCCAAGTGCGTTCGTGCCCTCTACGCCGAGAACCTCGAGTTCCTTCGGCGGCCGAAACCCTCGGCGGCGACGCGCTCCCGTGGACAGCCTCCTCCAGAGCTTGTCAAGACCAAGCAAGGCCACCCTGGGACGCTCAGGAGCTCCCTGCAGCTTCCACCCGAAGCACAAAGCCTGTCTCTGCCTCTCGACGGCGAATTTCGGAAATCTTCTCCGGCCGGTTCACACCGAGGTGCGGGTAAGGATCTGTTAAATTCTCGTGCTAGGATGGTTTAGAGCACTGCAAATTCCACTCACATGAATTAGCCTTGCTTAGCAACAACTTTCCTTTTGGAACCTAGCTAGAAACCCGCTCTGCACGACATAATTTCGATCTTTCCAACGGCGGCTTCGGTAGAACACGTCGGGCTTCCGATGAATCCTAGGTTGGAGCCACTCCCGAGCCCATGTGCGGCCATACCGAGCTTTGCCAACCTCCACTGGTGCTGTAGAGCCTGTCCAGGAAGCTTTTGGCGGGCTAGAGCGTCGGGTCGACGTCGCCGGACTTCATCCGAGCCGGTGCGCCGTCGCGGGCTAGTTTGGGGGACCTGCCAGCTCGAGAAAACCCCACCAGCGTGTTCCTCACGTTGAATTAGGGGCTAGCGGCGAGTTTGAGCAGTTAAGATGGCCGGACGACCAGTTCCGAAGCTACTCCGGCGAGCCCGGCGGCGGTGTGGCGCGGGAGCGGGAGGTTGAACACGACCTCGCAGGTCCCGCCTGTCAGCGATTCAGGGGAGGGGGCCGGATATTCTGTGGCGTGGGATCGATTGTAACAGCGCGGGAAATAACCCTGTGACCCCGTGTGGCACGCTCCCAGCAGCAGACACGTGTACCCGTGGTCCCACCGTCACTTTAAACTTTTCCCGAATTTATTCAAATCCCAGATTTTTCCCCAAATTTTAGAAGAGCATAACTTTTGCTAGGGACCTTCAAATTTAGTGATTCAAATTGGGTTAGATTCAGATTGACAAACTCTATCCAATATGCAACCCAATTTGTATGAAAGTCTTTATTTAATTCTGGAGAATTCTTTAAATCTTTTCAGCAAAAGAATTTTTGAGGGAGTTTGGTTTATCCAAAAATCTCCAAATTTTGCCAGAACCTTCCTTAGGTTGTTCTTAGACTCCTGTAAAAGTTTTAGCTCATTTGGAGTTGATTTGTTAGGATAATTCAGATTGTAAGTTACTGTGTTCAAATAAATACAGAAACATTTTCAGAGAATTTTCAAAACTTGTAAATTCAGTTTTGGGCAATTCTTAACTCCAAAAATCCTAGGAAAATTCATGTATACTCTATGAACTATAATTGAAATTGTGGCCGAGTTTGACATGAACAGGGGTGTTATCTCAGAATTAGTTCATCTTTGACTAAACACTTAGAGAATTATTATGAATAAACCACTCCATGAAAAGTGCTAAATTTTGGTCCAGAGGACTTTCTTGTGGCAAGGAACTCACATGAAAATTCCCAGCTCCATTGGCGCTCTGGATCACCACTGTCATGTGTAATCTCTTAAGGTGATCAACACTTAAGTGGGAAAAGCACTCAACATTTGATCATAGTGTTTAAACCCAACCCAAACCACTAGCACCAGTGTCCTTTTAAATTCTTAAACAGAGTTCCAGTTTTAAAAAAACTGTCATTAGATCTTATTAGCAAAAGCTTTTCAATTAAATACATATGCATGATCCTATTGTGTAGCATATACGTGAAGAAGGGAGAAGGACTTAAAGTGAAGATCAAGAAGAAAGGGAAGGCAAGTGATCAAGCTCCAAGTGATCGTCACTAACTGATTGTAACCTTAGTCACCTGCAAAACAGGCAAGCCCCGGTTTGCATTTGAACAGTTTTATAAAACATTTTCATTTGTAGAGATCATAGCTTTGCATCATTGATTGCAGTAAGTCTAGATGATATTGAAAACACCACTTACATGACCAGAAATACCTAAGAGAGAAAGGGTAGAATAGCACCTCCTCGAGTGGATTTGGCTATGCTAAATGTTAGTAGTAAAGGTCCGGTAGAAGTCGAGTAGTTGGAAGCTACTCGCGAGTTTAGGGCTGGTTTACTCGGAACGGGTCTGAATTAGAAACGATGAGGAAAGTTCACACATAAGAAATGGAGACCGGGCAGGGAGGTTTAGATGCAGCAGGTTGCAGGCCGTGCGTGCATAGCCCTGCCTGTGTCGGTTAAGGCCCGTCCGTGCTTGGCCCTGTTCGACAAGTTTGAGTTGTGTACCGGGCGCATACTGGCTATATGGGACCCAGGAAACCGATGTACCTTGGGAGATCCATAGTGGAACTTTTCCAACTGCCTTAGGCTTTCGGCGTCAGGGTAGCAGGAGGTAACTCGCTTAAGAACATACCACTGCGGGTATGTACCTTGAGGGAGCTTGCGTACTCGGGGCAGTTGGACTGCGTCCAATGTGGAAGATCTTATGAAAGGTGGCCGAGTACAACGTCAGTCGAGGTTGCTGCCGGCAACTCGGAGTACGGATGTACGTGTGGTGTAGTCCGGGCGTGTACTGATTCGAATCACCGTCGCTCGCGGTCATATGAGCATACTTGCCCACTGCGTCTTGACGTAGTAACAACTGGAACTGGTTATCCTTGAACTTGATAAGGCTGTGCTGTAACTTGTATTACAACCATGATTGAATTAGAGATAGGCGCATTAAACTTTACTTTCACTTTGTGCAAGGAGCATCACAACAAAGCGTTTCTTGTTTGATTGTGGAGTTGCGATGCTTTTCGGCTCAAGGTCTGCACAATGAGGCTTAAAATCTGAAAGTTAAGGATCAACTGTAGGCGAGTCCTTTATGCAAATCTAGCTAACCCAATTGCAACCGTCGTGCATGTAGTGTTTCTTGTTTAGGAGAGACGGATCAGTCTTGCTGAGCCTATGTGCTCACACTTGCTATATAAGTGGTTTTGCAGGCTAACATCGATGCTAAGATGGAGGTTGTCCGGTGAGACTCGGGGACTTCCGAGTCAGGTAACACATGGAGAACCCAGCCGCTGCTGCTTGTCTTTGTGTTGCTAGCGAGAGGAGTCCGCAGGCTGGACTTCATCTCGAGTGCTCTTAGTTATTCGACGTGAGTTATTATAGACTTCCGCTGTAGCTATTTGATGTAAATTATTTACAAAGAAAAATTTGTAAGCTTCCGCTATTGTTTTATGTAATACATTGTTCCTTGTATGTGTGCTGTTGGGTGCCGCACAACACGGCACCACCCAATGCGAGTCCCAGGCGAGTGGCCTATCTCAGTTGGTATCAGAGCCACATTGGTAATAGCGCACGGAATAAGGAAGGTATTACGACAAAAATTTAGGATACGGTGAGGAAACGGTATTAGGCCCACATAAGGATTACTATTAGCTTATTATGAAGGTGGCAAACTAACTTATTTGTTATGTCGGAAAATCGTGCACCTCGGGATGAGTTATGTCTTGGGGGGTGCACGTAAGCGCTGACCACCAGTGCGCACAAGCTAAAGGGTGGAGCCCCACGGGTGGCAGGTAACCCGACCCGCTTTAGTATCCTCTACGACTCCTCATGTCGTTTGGGGTACTCGAGCAACGTCTGTCCCGGGCGTGCGTGGTGCAATTTGGGAAACCCCGTCATGTGGTTAGTAACGTGAACACATAGCTCAAGGCGTGTTGGGCTTGAGAACACCTGTGCGGGTGATGACGGACGGGTGTAAGAACTGTATGGATACCGGGTTCGGTGTGCAGCCGGACCTGACGATTGAGTGTGACTTATGCAGGATTAACCACAAAACCGTAGTACAAAACCGTAGTGCCACCTAAGATACGAATATGCCGGTATAATCCGGTTAGGATTTTCTTTTGGTGAGGCTACGTAGTACCGACATGCTTCTTACGGTGCATCGACGCCGTACTAAACTTAATAACCCCTTTGCTTTGAAGAAATGACTCATGAACTAACTTTCGATTAAAAATGGAAGTTTGAAACAAATATTAGTTACTGAACTCTTATTTTGAGCTAAGAGTCAAATGAGAGGAAGACTAGGCTTCAAAGATTTCAAAAACGGAGTGCTCTGTTTTCGGCAGAAATTTTTGCTGGACTTTAACAGAGCATAACTCTGAGTAGCTTGACCCAATTAAGGTGTATGATACGGTTCTGGAAAGATTCTCAAGTAATCTACAACTTATTTGTAGAGCTCCAGAGAAAAATCACACACTAAATGGATAGAAAGTTCAGAGGAAGGTAAACTGTCCAGAACCAGGACAGCAGCAAAACCTCTCTGGACCTTTCTGTTTTTAAGCCACAACTTTCTGTAGAGAAAACCTTAAGAAGCCAATGATACACCATTGGAAAGGTTATGAAATGTGCAACATTGTTGTAGTTCAAAGTTGTGCAGATTCTTATTGTATTTGCATATACAACGGTGATAAAATCATCCACATACAAAGGAGTTGCTGGCAAATTTTATCCAGGAATTCTGTCAACTTTGGAAAAATCATAACTCTTAATCCAGAGAAGATCTGAAGGCATCTGAGTACTCGTGTGAAAGATACTGAAGTTAACTTTAGCTTTGGTATTCAACTCGAGATATGAAAATGCTCTTAACTAGATCAAAATCTGGAGATAGTGCATAAAGGTCTGTCCTGTACAGATAGGCTGGATAGTTATGCCTACTAAGGAATTGTGTAAACATGGATTTTGTTACTGCTTTTACTAAAGTTTTGACATAATCTTGTTTTCATTAGTCTCACATACTGCTGAGTTCTTGTTTAACTCTTCTCAACTACATTTTTGCAGTATGGTTCGTAACCGTTCTAGGAGTAGGGCAGGAAGTTCTCGTTGAGGTGGTGATGCTTTTATTCCACCATCAGAACCACTATCCATGGGATGGATGGATCTTATGACTCGAGTTGTCGAGTCTAATCAAGAGAACTCTAGGCTACTCCAAGAAGCAACACGAGAACACACACGCTTACTCCAAGCTTTGGTACAGCAAGGCGTACTCCAGAACACGCAACAAGCCATTCCATCTCGGGACGCTTATCTGGATTTCTTGGCGACTCAACCGCCTATCTTTACTGAAGCCACCGAACCTGTGGAAGCAGATCAATGGCTTTGTGTCATGGAGTCTAAATTCAGAGTATTCGAGTGTGATGAAGTGCAGAAGACAAAGTTTGCCGCTCAGCAACTCCATGGAGCCGCCGGAAACTGGTGGGTTGAACATCTTGCCACCATTCCGGAGGACCATCAAGTAGCATGGAGTGAATTTTGCGAAGCCTTTCGTACCCGTTACATACCACTAGGTATTGTCAAGGCAAAGCGGGAGGAATTTTTGGGCTTGAAGCAAGGGGACATGAGTGTCCTCGAGTATGTCAGAAGGTTTAACCTTTTGGCCCAATATGCTCCCGAATATGTGGCGAAAGAAGAAGCACGGTGTGACCTATTCTTTCATGGCCTGAGTTCCATATTACAGGATAAGTTGGACGTACACAATAACGGCAGTTACACCGACATGGTCGATGCGGCTTTCATTCAAGAGAAGCCGACACTTGAGTGGCAAGCCGAGAAGAGAAAGATGAGTGAGATTGAGCAGGCCAGCACAAATTATGTGCCTCAGAAGTACCGTTTGGTGTATCAAACGCCACCCGGGGAAAGATGGAGGCCACCTGTACGATCAACTCCTCAGAGATTGATTGCTGGTCAAGTTCTACAACTTGCACCACCTCCACAGCCGCAGCATCAGACGGTGATTTGTGCTCCATCGCTGCAGCCATTTGTACCTAGCAGTCCACCGCAAGTCGATGAAGAACAGGAGAGACATCCGTGTTTTACTTGTGGGCGTATGGGCCATTATGCTAGGCAATGTCCGGAGGGAATTCGAGGCTACGGGTCATCATATTTACAACAATACGATCCGTACCTCAATCTGCAGATAGGAGGGCAGATAAGGGGCAACATTCACTATACTTTGATTGATGATGTTCCGGAAGGAGAAGCCGCTTTAGCAGGGATGTTTTCTCTGAATCAGCTACCGGTTTTAGTTCTCTTTGATTCCGGTGCCACACACAACTTCGTTAGCCAATTTTTCGTGGCTCAACATAAGCTCCAAACAGTTTATACAAAGAGGCAATACCTCGTATCTTCGCCCGGGGGCAGCAGTACCGCAAGCGAGGTTGTCTCCAGAGCACCTCTTTGTTTGGGGGTAAAATATACCCTACGACCCTCATTATTCTTGAAGGTCTGAAGATCGACATCATTTTGGGGATGTCGTGGTTGAATTACCACCAGGCGGTTCTTAACATCAGCTCCAGGACCGTTGAGCTCAACTCCCCACAGCACGGTCTTCATATATTAATTCTGGGCGCCAGACGGCAGCAGATTGCAACAGTGAACCATAAGGAAGCTGTCAAGATAGAGGACATTCCGGTGGTACGTGAGTATCCGGATGTATTTCCCGATGACTTACCGGGCATGCCACCCGAACAAGACGTTGAGTTCAAGATTGAACTTATACCGGGAACAACACCGATATCACGAAGGCCGTACAAGATGGCACCCAATGAACTGGCAGAATTGAAGACACAGCTGAATGACCTAATGAGCAAGGGCTTTATACGACCGAGTTCGTCACCTTGGCGTTGTTCATTGTTGTTTGTCAAAAAGAAGGACGAAACACTACGGCTTTGTGTTGATTATCGTCCTTTGAACGCCGTTACCATCAAGAACAAGTATCCACTACCTCGCATTGATATGGTCTTCGATCAATTAGTGGACGCGAAGGTATTTTCGAAGATGGATCTTCGGTCCGGATATCACCAGATTAAAATCCGGGCAGAAGATATTCCGAAGAGGCATTCTCAACGAGATATGGGCTGTATGAGTATATCGCTGGTTTGACCAACGCCCCGGCACACTTTATGTACCTAATGAATTCAGTATTCATGCTGGAGTTGGATAAATTCGTCGTTGTCTTCATCGACGATATCTTGGTGTACTCCAAGTCAGAGGAAGAACATGCTGAACATCTGCATATTGTGCTACAAAGATTGCGAGATCATCAGCTCTATGCAAAATTCAGCAAGTGTGAATTCTGGATTAATCGAGTACCTTTTCTCGGACACATCATTTCAGCGGAGGGCATTGCTGTAGATCCGAGTAAGATTATCCAAGTACAGAAATGGGAGTCACCAAAGTCAGTACATGAAATCCGTAGCTCCCTTGGTTTAGCGGGTTATTACCGGAGGTTCATTCTGGGTTTCTCTAAGATCGCTAAACCAATGACGGAATTATTAAAGAAGAACACCAGATTTATGTGGGGTGCTGCGTGTGAACAAGCTTTCAAGATTTTAGTGAAGCATCTCACAATGGCCCCAGTTCTTGCTCAGCCGGATACGACAAAGCCATTCGACGTTTATTGCGATGCATCTGGCATCGGTCTTGGCTGCGTGCTGATGCAAGAAAGACGAGTGGTCGCTTATGGATCTCGTCGACTCAGAAATCACGAGCAGTATTATCCAACTCATGATCTTGAGTTAGCTGCCGTGGTCCTCGCTTTGAAGATGTGGAGGCATTACTTGCTCGGAAATCTTGTACACCTCTACACCGACCACAAGAGCTTGAAGTACATCTTCACTCAGAAAGAATTGAACATGAGGCAACGAAGATGGCTAGAGCTCATTAAGGACTATGAACTGGAGATTCATTATCATCCAGGAAAGGCGAATATGGTCGCCGATGCGCTCAGTCGTAAGGCGCATATCCATCACCTAAGTACCGCTGAAATGGATGATGACGAACCAAGCCTCCGTGTTATCCCGTATGGAGCTCTCTATAATCTCGCTCTCATTCCTACCATCCGAGAGAAGATCACTGAAGCTCAACGAAAGGACAAGGGTATGTTTCACATACGGCGGAGGATAGACAACGGAGAAATGAAGTGCTTCCGGAAGGACGCGGATGGTACCTTGTGGTTCAACGACCGGATTGTAGTACCCCGAGATATGGGACTACGGAAGAAAATTTCGGATGAAGCTCATTTGTCCAAGTTTTCCATTCATCCGGGCAGTAATAAAATGTACCAAGACCTCCGGAAGAAGTTTCGGTGGACACATATGAAACGTGAGGTTGCAAAATACGTTTCAGAGTGTGATACGTGTCGAAGAGTCAAGGCCGATCACATGAAGAAGTCAGGCCTGTTGCAGCCACTACAAGTACCGGCATGGAAGTGGGAAGACTTGAGTATGGACTTCATCGTCGGGTTGCCGATGACCTCCCACAACCATGATTCGATTTGGGTAATCGTTGATCGGTTAACCAAATCAGCACATTTCATCCCTGTGCATACTAGGTATAACGCAAGGCAGTATGCAGAGCTGTACATAGCACGGATCTTGTGCTTACATGGAGTTCCCCGTACCATTGTGTCAGACAGAGGATCGCTGTTCGTAGCCCGTTTCTGGGAACGGCTACATACATCCTTGGGGACGAAGTTGATTAGAAGCTCTGCGTATCACCTTCAAACCGACGGGCAAACTGAGAGGGTGAATCAAATACTTGAAGATATGCTAAGAGCATGTGCCATTCACCACGGTAAGAGCTGGGATGATCACTTACCGTTGGCGGAGTTCTCGTACAACAACGGATATCAGACGAGCATCAAAATGGCACCATATGAAGCTCTATACGGCCGGAAGTGCCGTACACCATTGAATTGGTGCGAATCTGGTGAACGAGTAACGTTCGGGGTTGATCTTGTCAATGAAGCCGAAGAGAGAGTTTGGGTAATACAAGAGAACCTCAAAGCTGCCCAATCTCGTCAGAAAAGCTACGCGGACCAGAGACGTCAACCGCTGCATTTCAATGTCGGAGAGCACGTGTATCTTCGTGTGTCTCCGATAAAAGGGATTCATCGGTTCGGTGTCAAGGGGAAACTTGCTCCCCGATTCATCGGTCCGTTTACTATCACGGAGAAGTGCGGAACTATAGCCTACCGGCTGGAACTACCGGCAAGTCTTGCCGGTATTCATGACATATTTCACGTGTCCCAGCTGTGGAAATGTCTCAAGTTTACCGCTGCCATCCGCACCGAAGACATCGATGAGTTAAAACCGGATCTCACCTATGTCGAGCAACCTGTACAGATTATCAACGAAAAGGCCCGGATCACCCGGAACCGGACTTTGATATTCTACAAAGTCCTGTGGAGTAATCATACCCCGGAAGAGGCGACGTGGGAAACCGAAGATTACATCCACAAGAACTATCCGGAGCTTTTTGTAAGGGCCTCAGTTTTGGCACACATTTGAAGTGTTCATCACCACACCACACACACCTCATTTGAGGAAAGATGATGAACACAAATGAAGAGCATGTAACCACCATCAACATGCTCATTAGAGAACAAACTCACATATTGCAAAAGTGGTATTTTCCACATGTGATATAGGTGGGCTGGACTTATGAAAACTCCTACACATTGCTAAGGATGTCCATGCCAAGTTTCACCCAAAATTCAAAACCTTTTTGAGGTCATTTTGGGTATAGATAGAAAGAGGGCAGTTTGAAACCACATTCAAATTCAAACTGTTTTTGTCCCATGAATTTAAAAGTGGGAGGCATATTCTTATTCAGCACATTTTTGTGAGCCCACACACCAATTTTCACTCCATTTGGAGTTGATCTTGACATGAGCTAAGTGGGACGAATTCAAACTTTATTTGAATTCAAAACTGAACTTGTGCTGAAATTCACTCAAACCGAACCCAATTTGAATTCTATTCTATTCAAATGGCTCAAGGGTGAATAATTTGAATCACCAGGGGTATTATGGGGCTCACTGTTTACAACAGTGATTAGGAGTAAATTTCAGAGGTTAAAACCCCGGGTGGGACCCACATGTCATAGAGGGAAGAAGGAGAAACTTGCACCCAAAGTCAGAGTCTCGGTGGGAAATTCCACCGAGCAGCTGTCGGCTGTGCCACCAAGCAGCTACCGGCGCCACCAGCTGCTTCCCTCTCCGCGTGTTGGCGCCCAGGGCGGCTGGCTCGCGCCCCCACGCGACCGGCACCGCCTCAGCCAAGCAGGAGTCGGCCGGCTTTATCTTCTCGTGGGCAAACCCGAGCAGCGGCATTGTTTCTCGCCGCAGCTCTCTGCTCAATCGGGAAAACCAGCAAAACCATCTCCTCCTTCGTCCCTGAGCTGCTAGACAGCCACCTGAGCTCGCACTCCACCTATCCAACGCCAGAAACCGCGAGCTCCGACCTCCTTTGCCCAAAGACGATCGCCACCGCGGCGACCTAGCCTCAGCCGAGAGTCAGGCGCCCGTGGACAGCGTTCTACAGGCGTTTTCACGGTCCAGTGAGAGAGGCAACAGGAGCGCGCGACCACCGTGCTGCTCTCCTCCAAGTTTGGAAGCCAACCGTGAAGAATCCGCAGAGAATTTCCAGTTTTTGCTCCGGCAACCGTAAACCGAGCTTCCGGTACGGTTTCTTTAAATTCTCGCTCTATGATCTTTCGGAGGCCATCAAATCTTGCACATAAACACTGGACTAGCCGGCGATCAAGTTCTTTTCTGCATCCGTAGCGTGAAACTGTCTAGGAGTGACAAATTTCAAGCTCGATCGAGGGCGGTCATGGCGGGCACGATCGGTCACACGGTGCCGACCGACTTGCCGCCATCCCTGAACCCTTTTGACACCTTGTCGAGCTTCCTAGAGGTACACTGATGCTGTAGGGCCGTTTGTTCGAGGTGTTGGCGGGTTTAGAAACCACGGTCGACGGTGTCGAACCTCAACCGAGGCCGCGGCACGTCGCCGAGCTATTTCCGGTCACCCCCAGCCCGACCTGTCACCCCGACGTGTTCCTCGACGTCGACAACCCCCTGGCGGCGAGTTTCAGACCATGGGAGGTCCGGCAGCGGCGAGCCGGCGAGCCCCGAGTTTGCTCCGGCGAGGTCGGCGGTGCAGGCACGAGAGAACGGCGGGAGGAAGACGAAGCCGGCTGACCCACGTGTCAGCGGCTGAAGAATTTAAATCGGGATCGGGTGTGGCCAGGGATCGGCTGTGCTGGCGCGCAAATACCCTGTGAGCTCCGATGTGCCGGACACCTCCGCGCTCGACACGTGTGGTATCCCCGGTGTGCCGGACACCTCCGCGCTCGACACGTGTCCCCGCGGGCCACGAGAGTTTAAACTGTTCCCCCGATTTTCAGAATTCTTCCAAACTTCAAATCCTCATAACTTTGGCTAGAAAGCTCCAAATCGGGTGAACCAAATTTTGTTGGATTCAGCTCTCTGAGAACTTTACAGCAATACCAAATTCAGCTCATGAAAGAGAATAGTTTTCCAGAATTAAATCCCTAAAGTTTAAACTGTTGGGAATTTTATCTGGAGAACTACTTTATGAAAAATTCTGAAATTTGGCCGAAAGGTTCATTGGAAAATCCCTGAATCCCAGTAATGTTTTCAGACTCATCCAAGTTCATTTAGTTACCCTAATTGGGTGATTAAGGGAACTGCCCAGAGAAAATAGAAAAATGTACAGAAACATTTTTCAGATTTTCTCCAATCTTAATTAGGACATAACTTTCTGTAGAATTCTTCAAATGACATGAAACAAACTCCATTAGAACCATCCTAAATTCTAGTTTCCAGAAAGTAATGGTGGGAGCCATGAAAAACCCTGGAATTACTTAGAGGCTCAATTATTGACCAAAGAGGCTTTTATTTGTACAAGGTTCAATTGAACTTTTTTTCAAATAAAACTTGGTCACAACTCTGGTTAGGACCCTACCAATCCACCATAAAAATTTCAGAACCAAAGGGGAGGGCTAGCTAGAGTTATTAGCAATTATGTATTTAAGTTCACACATTTGCATTTAAATTTACATGTAGTATTGTATTCAACGTGTAGCCATTGAAGAAGAGACCCCGGAAGTGCTGGATTTCCTTCTTCCGGACGAAGAACTAACTACTGACCAGCAGCAACAAGGCAAGCCCCGGTTTGCATTAACCTTTTATAAGTTTACTTTGTTTACATGTGTCATATGAAGTGTGAATGTGCATTAGGTATAGGATGGATGGAACCCCACTTGCATGACCAGAAAATTTCCATATGAGTGAGGGTAGTGTCTAAGACCTCGAGTAGATAGGCTATGCTTAAAGATTCATAGGGCTTCGGTACAAGCCGAGTAATTGGAATCTACTCGCGAGATAGGCTTGGGACACACGGGTTCGGTTGAGTGATGTGAGATCACTTTAGTAATGAAAATGAGACTAGGCAGGGGCTAGGGCGCAGCAAGAGGGAGTCTTGTGTGCGCAGCCCTGTCCGTGTCGATTGAGGACCGATCCGTGTGTGGCCCACGCTGATCAAGTTTGAACGTACCGAAGGCATATCGGATATATGGGCCCCGATAAACCGATGTAGCCTAAACCTCCGGGCGTCGAGGCATAACACACCGATTTATAGGTGTAGGCTGAGGGCAGCAAGGTGGAAATCTGCCAACGGGCATAGAGAGATGCTCCATGTGGGGAACCTCCTGCTCGTTTCGGTGCGACCGGTTCGACGTTTGGGCTGTTGGGTGAAAGGTTGTCCCGTACGACATCGAGTGAGCATGCTGTGCAGCTCTACGGGTGGGCGTACGTGACGTGCTCTTTGGGTTTCCCTGCAGGTGTATATCGAGTCGATTCGCCGTCCCTCACGGTGAAGAGTACCACTTGGTCACTGAGTCGTGACGTAGATTAATGGATGAAACATGTTGATTCAATATTGCTGGTTGATATAATTGTATTGCTACATGTGTGCCACCAAATACTGCTTACTAAATTTCAGATTTCATGAACTGTTAACTTGTTGCTAAAAGATTAACTAAGGATGAACTTGTAGGCGTGTCCTTTTGCTGAAATGTTACTATCCTATGTCCATTGTACCCCTCATGTAGAGTTTCATGCTTAGGTGAGTCGGTTAAGACTTGCTGAGCCTTCGTGCTAACGGTTGCTGCTTAAGTGTTTTTCAGGTGAGGAGCCACCCACGGACTCGGAGTACGAGTCCACCGGCGAGGGTTAACCTCCGTCGGGGACCACGGCTGAGTGGGAGCCGTACACGCCGTGCTGAGCTGAGACGTGCAGCTAGTGTGGGTTTCCCTAGGGCTGGGCAACCGACTTTTGCTAGATAGGCGGGCGTGAGTTGTACAAAAGAAACTTCCGCTGTGTAATAAAGACTCTAGTTTGTAACTGAGAAGTGTACTACTTTGTACCTTCAGTTTGTTTTCCCTTGTAATATAATGTGTTCTTATGACGTGTGCTGTCGGGTGTCGCATCGCGCGGCACCACCCTCTGCGATCCTGGATGAGCGGATTCCGGTCCGCCACAGCCTGGTATCAGAGCTGCAGTGGGGATAGCACAGTACTTAAGGACGGCATTATGGGAAAAACTTAGGTATACGGTGAAGATTCGGTAGTTGCCCAAGTAAGGACTATATTAGCATAGTTACTTAAAGTGGCAAAGACTAACCTATGTGTTATAATTCTTAATTATTGTAACGACGCACCTACGCTCTGGTAAGTTTGGTAAGGAACGCCACCGAAAGCGGTTCAATTTTGGTTAGCTCCCCCTGACGAGGAACGTGGTTCAGGGATTGATCTCACAGCTTGGTGTGAGACGTCAATATGAACCTCTTGAACTCTTCATGTTCCTGAGTTCATATGAAACGCTGATCCCTAGCGTGCATTAGGCAAGTAAGTGGAGACCCCATCGCATGGTCAGTAACGCGAGAGTGTGTTCCTCTGGAAATAGCCCAGGAGGACATACGCAGCGTTTGCCATCGGCGTGCCCTGCTGGGCAGTAGGTGGTATCTGTTGGGTTGATAACATTCCCAACCGTGACGACCCGTTCATGACATACTCGGGTTCCCCGTCGTGTGGTGTTGAAACACGATCACGTACCTTGAGACGTGGCCTAGCTCAAGGACGGCCGTATGGCAATGATACGGGCGTTTGTATTTACTTTTAAATATGGAACTGCCTGAAATGAACAACCTTTGAGTGCACCATCATTGTGTGGTCTTCTGCAGGTACTAACCACGTATGTATCCGTGTAGAAAACGTGTGCGAGAGACCGTTTTGTGCCACACTTGAGACGTTTATGCCGGTATGATCCGGTTAGGATTTTCTTTTGTGAGGAACGTAGTACCGAGTTATTGTAGGCATATGCATGAAAATAATGATAACAAGGAATTAAATTATATAGGTTCAACATTTAGGGCCCTGGTTGGGTATAAGAATGGGATAGTGATGAGTGTAGTTCCAAAAAGTGAAAACAGAGTGATCTGTTTTGGACAGCAAGTTTGCTGATCTTCAACAGGGCATAACTCACAGGTCTTTTAGCCCAGAGAGGTGTGATATATAGTTCTGGAAAGGTATTTAAGTACTCTACAACTTTGTTGTAGACTTCCAGAGCTGAAACTCACCTTAAGATGGCTAAAATCCCAGAGGAATGTGAACTGTCCAGAACAAGGACAGAGTAGAACATTCTCTGAACTGTTTTGTTTTTCAATGATAACTCCCAGTAGCAAGACCCAAAAATTTCATATGATACCTCCTTAGAAAGAGTAGAAGATGTGTGATATCTTTGCAATTCAAAGTTTCTGAAGTTTCAGCACAGATTTCAGTGGAAACTCGAATGGAAAACAGCAACTTCCAAGGGAGGTGCTGTTAAAAATTCTTCCAGAAATTCTGCTGACTTTGAATTAGCATAACATTTTAACCAAGGCTGATATGGGGGCAATTGAATACTCGTTGGGAAGATACTGAAGTTAACTTTAACTTTGGTATTCAACTTGAATCATGAAAATGCCCAGAACCAGATCAAAACTTGGAATAGGTAGAATCTGGTCATTCTGACAGAAGAATGACAGTGAACTCATTGGAGAGGGTGTTGTACCCTAAGGGTGGTATACGTGATGACAACGCGATAGTAATGTCTCGTGGTGGCCAAACCTAGTTATGGTGAGCTTCCAAAGTGGAGGTTCATCAAGTTGGATTAAACTAGCTTGTGTTTGGTCTGATAATGGTGTAGCTTGTGCAAAGTTATTACATTATCTACTTACGAGATATATCGCATGTTTTTGTTGTCATAATGTTTTTACGCCCATTTATATTGGACTGCATGCAAAATGTTGCGGGACTGATGATTACTGTCGTGTGGCTGCAGATGGTTCGTACAAGGACCACGCACGAGGTTGGTGGCTCTAGCCAACAGGGAGGTGATGACTCCCAGCCACCGGCCTACGACAGCACCCCGCAGCAGCAGCCACCACCGCCGCCTCCGCTTACTCTAGCGGATGTGATAGCGGCACTGGTGGGAAGTCGTGAGAAGCAGACCGACCTGCTCCACACGATCGTGCAGAATACATCCCAGGCGGGGGGACGTCAAGAGCGAGGGCCTCGTGAGCCCCGCGAAGTGTCGTACTCGGATTTCATGAGTACGCACCCTCCAGTGTTCACCGAAGCCGAAGAACCATTGGAGGCTGACAACTGGCTGCGGACCATCGAGTTCAAGTTTGGGCTGCTCCAGTGTACTGAGCGGCAGAAGACCCTGTTCGCAGCGCAGCAACTCCACGGTGCCGCTGGTGCGTGGTGGGCGAATTACGTCGCCTCACGTCCAGCTGGCCATGCCGTGGCATGGCAAGAGTTCCGGGAGGCATTCCGCGCCTACCACATTCCTCCCGGAATAATGAAGAGGAAGTTCCAAGAATTCTTGGAGCTGAAGCAGGGCGGGAGGAGTGCCCACGACTACTCCCGTGCCTTCAACCATCTGGCGCAATATGCGTCAGACTACGTCTCCACCGAGGAGAAAAAGCGGAAACACTTCTATCGGGGGTTACACCCCAAAATGAAGACACATCTCGTTCAGTGGAATCGCGGCACATTCAACGACTTAGTCAATGCCGCGATCATGCAAGAGGATGCTCAGCGGGAGTTGGCAGCTGAGCAGCGGAAGCGCAGCGCTCCACCCAGCGGTGGGAGTGGCGCTCCCCAGAAGTACCGTATGGTGTATCGGACACCATCCGGGCAGCAGTGGCGATCACCGGCGCGGCCTCAACAGTTCAGGGGACGTTCATTCCAAGCACCCTCGTTCCGTCCGCCGATGCCACCACCAAGACAGCAGCAGCAGCAGATGGTACCCCGGGCGTTTCCACCGCCACAACGCGCCCCGGGATTCCGTCCACCGATCAGCGGGGGACCGCCCCGTTTCACCTGCTTCACGTGTGGCCAGGCAGCCCACTTCGCGAAGGACTGTCCCCAGGGGCAGCAGAGCAGCGGGCAAGCCCAGCTCCAGGGCGGTGTTCGAGGCCGACCTCCGGTGAAGAAGGTTGGTCAGCGTACTGGAGGCGTCCGCAACCTCGACAATGAGGACGCCCCAGAAGGAGACAACGTGCTGGCGGGTACGTTCGCTCTCAACCATCAAGCCATCATCATACTTTTTGATTCTGGTGCAACCCACAACTTCATTAGTGCATCATATGTGGCTAAGCATCAGCTGAAAGCCTTTCCAACCGAGTGTTCTTATATGATCTGCTCACCGGGAGGAAAGATTTCAGCAACTATGATGGTTCCAAAAGCACCACTGTGCTTAGGTGGGAAGATATATCCCACTACTATGATTATCTTAGGGGGGCAGAAGATTGATGCAATCTTGGGGATGTCATGGCTAAGCTACCATGGCGCTGTCCTAGAAACCCTATCATGGACGGTTCATCTCAACTCCCCATTACACCGTCCGCAGTCCCTCCTATTAGATAATCCAGTCAGAGAGGTTTCAGCGATCAACAATACTGAAGCCCTCAAGTTAGAGGACATCCCCGTAGTCCGGGAGTACCCCGACGTGTTCCCGGATGATCTTCCAGGCATGCCACCTGAGCGGGACGTCGAGTTCAAGATTGAACTTGCACCCGGGACTACGCCCATATCACGGAAACCATACAAGATGGCTCCAAATGAGCTGGCGGAACTGAAAGAACAGCTCAATGATCTGTTGAGCAAGGGTTTCATTAGACCGAGTTCCTCGCCTTGGGGATGCTCGGCGCTGTTCGTGAAGAAGAAGGATGAAACCCTGAGGCTGTGTGTGGATTACCGGCCGCTCAACGCCGTCACCATCAAGAATAAGTACCCACTGCCCCGCATCGACATATTGTTTGATCAACTTTGTGGGTGCAAGTGTGTTCTCCAAGATGGACCTTCGCTCTGGATATCACCAGATAAAGATCCGGGCAGAGGATATCCCGAAGACGGCCTTCTCGACGAGATATGGACTATATAAATATCTCGTCATGTCCTTTGGTCTCACAAACGCTCCAGCCCATTTCATGTATCTCATGAACTCGGTGTTCATGCCGGAGCTGGACAAGTTCGTGGTAGTGTTCATCGATGATATCTTGGTTTACTCCAAAACAGAAGCCGAACATGCTGAACACTTGCGGATCGTTCTTCAACGATTGCGAGACCACAAGCTCTACGCCAAGTTCAGCAAATGCGAGTTTTGGATCAGCCAAGTGCCATTCCGGGGACATATCATCTCAGCAGAAGGCATTGCGGTTGACCCAAGCAAAATAGAGCAAGTGCTGAAATGGAAAGCTCCCACTTCAGTTCATGAAGTCAGAAGCTTCCTCGGGTTAGCGGGATACTATCGGAGATTCATTCCAAGCTTCTCCAAGCTCGCTAAGCCGATGACAGAATTGCTGAAGAAAGGGACGAAATATGTTTGGAACACGGCGTGTGAAGGAGCATTCCAGACATTGGTGAAGCATCTCACCACAGCCCCGGTCTTAGCTCAGCCGGATACAACAAAGCCCTTCGACGTGTATTGTGACGCGTCTGGTATTGGGCTTGGCTGTGTGTTGATGCAGGAAGGACGTGTGGTCGCATATGGCTCACGCCAACTTCGGAACCATGAGCAGCATTATCCCACTCACAACCTTGAGCTTGCTGCAGTGGTTTTGGCGCTGAAAATGTGGAGGCACTATCTCCTGGGGAATCTAGTGCACCTCTACACCGACCACAAGATCTTGAAATACATTTTCACCCAGAAGGAGCTGAACATGAGGCAACGGAGGTGGTTAGAATTAATCAAGGACTATGAGATGGAGATTCACTACCACCCTGGCAAGGCGAATGTGGTCGCCGACGCACTGAGTCGGAAATCACATGTCCATCACCTCACCATTACACCGGTGGAGGAGGAAGAGCCAAGTTTATACTTGGTTCCTTATGGATCGCTGTACAACCTTGCCCTCATCCCTACTATTAGGGAGGACATCATTGCAGCTCAGAAAAATGATAAAGGCATGGCACATCTCCGGAGACGGATTGACAATGGGGAGATCAAATGTTTCCGGAAAGATGATGAGGGGACGCTGTGGTTTAATGACCGCATAGTCGTACCCCAGGATGTGGAGTTGAGAAAGAAGATCCTCGATGAAGCTCACATGTCCAAGTACTCCATTCATCCGGGCAGCAACAAAATGTACCAAGATTTGAAAAAGAAATTTTGGTGGACACGGATGAAGCGGGAGGTAGCTAAGTACGTATCCGAGTGTGATACGTGTAGACGAGTGAAGGCTGATCATATGAGGAAATCAGGGCTGCTGCAGCCCCTGAAAATTCCAGCATGGAAATGGGAAGATGTGAGCATGGATTTCATTGTGGGATTACCCTTAACATCCAACAAACATGATTCCATTTGGGTAATCGTTGACCGACTGACCAAGTCAGCTCACTTCATCCCCGTACATACACATTTCCATGCCAACAGATATACGGAGTTATATATCGCCAGGATTCTATGTTTGCATGGCGTACCCAAGACCATAGTCTCAGATCGAGGTGCGTTGTTTGTATCTCGCTTTTGGGAGCAGTTACATGCTGCTTTGGGTACTAAACTGATTAGAAGCTCCGCTTACCACCCTCAGACAGATGGGCAGACAGAGAGGGTGAATCAAGTATTAGAAGACATGTTGAGAGCATGTGCCATCCACCATGGTAGGAACTGGGATGATCACCTACCATTGGTGGAATTCTCGTACAACAATGGCTATCAGGCGAGTATCAAGATGGCACCCTACGAAGCTCTCTACGGTCGTAAATGCCGCACCCCATTAAACTGGTGCGAGTCCGGTGAAAGGGTCACATTCGGAGTTGATGTGGTGAACAACGCCGAAGAGCGCGTTCAGACAATTCAAGCCAATTTGAAGGCCGCTCAATCCCGGCAGAAGAGCTACGCTGATAAGAGGCGTAGACCGTTGCACTTCGACGTCGGTGAATACGTGTACCTCCGCGTGTCTCCGATGAAGAGCGTGCACCGGTTCGGCGTCAAGGGAAGCTCGCTCCCCGTTTCATTGGACCCTATGCTATCACCGAGAAGTGCGGACCAGCGGCGTATCGATTGGAGTTACCGGCATCCCTGGCTGGTGTCCATGATGTTTTCCATGTTTCGCAACTGCGAAAATGTTTGAAGCATACAGCTGCTGTTCCTACCGAAGACATCAGCGAGCTGAAACCGGATTTAACTATGATGAGTATCCGGTGGAAATTCTTGATGAGAAAGCCCGAACCACGCGTAACAGAACATTGTGGTTCTACAAGATCCTCTGGAGTAACCATACCGTGGAAGAAGCGACGTGGGAAAGCGAGGAATTCCTTCGCTCAAATTACCCGGAGTTCATGGCTTCTCAACACGGGTAAGTCCCTACTACATCGCTATCTCTTCTTTTGTAATCTCGGGATGAGATTCTTTTAAGGGGGGAGGAATGTAAGGGCCTCAGTTTTGGCACACATTTGAAGTGTTCATCACCACACCACACACACCTCATTTGAGGAAAGATGATGAACACAAATGAAGAGCATGTAACCACCATCAACATGCTCATTAGAGAACAAACTCACATATTGCAAAAGTGGTATTTTCCACATGTGATATAGGTGGGTTGGACTTATGAAAACTCCTACACATTGCTAAGGATGTCCATGCCAAGTTTCACCCAAATTCAAAACCTTTTTGAGGTCATTTTGGGTATAGATAGAAAGAGGGCAGTTTGAAACCACATTCAAATTCAAACTGTTTTTGTCCCATGAATTTAAAAGTGGGAGGCATATTCTTATTCAGCACATTTATGTGAGCCCACACACCAATTTTCACTCCATTTGGAGTTGATCTTGACATGAGCTAAGTGGGACGAATTCAAACTTTATTTGAATTCAAAACTGAACTTGTGCTGAAATTCACTCAAACCAAACCCAATTTGAATTCTATTCAATTCAAATCGCTCAGGGGTGAATAATTTGAATCACCAGGGGTATTATGGGGCTCACTGTTTACAACAGTGATTAGGAGTAAATTTCAGAGGTTAAAACCCCGGGTGGGACCCACATGTCATAGAGGGAAGAAGGAGAAACTTGCACCCAAAGTCAGAGTCTCGGTGGGAAATTCCACCGAGCAGCTGTCGGCTGTGCCACCGAGCAGCTACCGGCGCCACCAGCTGCTTCCCTCTCCGCGCGTTGGCGCCCAGGGCGGCTGGCTCGCGCCCCCACGCGACCGGCACCGCCTCAGCCGAGCAGGAGTCGGCCGGCTTTATCTTCTCGTGGGCAAACCCGAGCAGCGGCATTGTTTCTCGCCGCAGCTCTCTGCTCAATCGGGAAAACCAGCAAAACCATCTCCTCTTTCGTCCCTGAGCTGCTAGACAGCCACCTGAGCTCGCACTCCACCTCTCCAATGCCAGAAACCGCGAGCTCCGACCTCCTTTGCCCAAAGACGATCACCACCGCGGCGACCTAGCCTCAGCCGAGAGTCAGGCGCCCGTGGGCAGCGTTCCACAGGTGTTTTCACGGTCCAGCGAGAGAGTCAACAGGAGCGCGCGACCACCGTGCTGCTCTCCTCCAAGTTTGGATGCCAACCGTGAAGAATCCGCAGAGAATTTCCAGTTTTTGCTCCGGCAACCTTAAACCGAGCTTCCGGTACGGTTTCTTTAAATTCTCGCTCTATGATCTTTCGGAGGTCATCAAATCTTGCACATAAACGCAGGACTAGCCAGCGATCAAGTTCTTTTCTGCATCCGTAGCGTGAAACTGTCTAGGAGTGACGAATTTCGAGCTCGATCGAGGGCGGTCATGGCGGGCACGATCGGTCACACGGTGCCGACCGACTTGCCGCCATCCCTGAACCCTTTTGACACCTTGTCGAGCTTCCTAGAGGTACACTGATGCTGTAGGACCGTTTGTTCGAGGTGTTGGCGGGTTTAGAAACCACGGTCGACGGTGTCGAACCTCAACCGAGGCCGCGGCACGTCGCCGAGCTATTTCCGGTCACCCCCAGCCCGACCTGTCACCCCCGACGTGTTCCTCGACGTCGACAACCCCCTGGCGGCGAGTTTCAGACCATGGGAGGTCCGGCAGCGGCGAGCCGGCGAGCCCCGAGTCTGCTCCGGCGAGGTCGGCGGCGCAGGCGCGAGAGAACGGCGGGAGGAAGACGAAGCCGGCTGACCCACGTGTCAGCGGCTGAAGAATTTAAATCGGGATCGGGTGTGGCCAGGGATCGGCTGTGCTGGCGCGCAAATACCCTGTGAGCTCCGGTGTGCCGGACACCTCCGCGCTCGACACGTGTGGTATCCCCGGTGTGCCGGACACTTCCGCGCTCGACACGTGTCCCCGCGGGCCCCGAGAGTTTAAACTGTTCCCCCGATTTTCAGAATTCTTCCAAACTTCAAATCCTCATAACTTTGGCTAGAAAGCTCCAAATCGGGTGAACCAAATTTTGTTGGATTCAGCTCTCTGAGCACTTTCCAGCAATACCAAATTCAGCTCATGAAAGAGAATAGTTTTCCAGAATTAAATCCCTAAAGTTTAAACTATTGGGAATTTTATCTGGAGAACTACTTTATGAAAAATTCTGAAATTTGGCCGAAAGGTTCATTGGAAAATCCCTGAATCCCAGTAAAGATTTCAGACTCATCCAAGTTCATTTAGTTACCCTAATTGGGTGATTAAGGGAACTGCCCAGAGAAAATAGAAAAATGTACAGAAACATTTTTCAGATTTTCTCCAATCTTAATTAGGACATAACTTTCTGTAGAATTCTTCAAATGACATGAAACCAACTCCATTAGAACCATCCTAAATTCTAGTTTCCAGAAAGTAATGGTGGGAGCCATGAAAAACCCTGGAATTACTTAGAGGCTCAATTATTGACCAAAGAGGCTTTTATTTGTACAAGGTTCAATTGAACTTTGTTTCAAATAAAACTTGGTCACAACTATGGTTAGGACCCTACCAATACACTATAAAAATTACAGAACCAAAGGGGAGGGCTAGCTAGAGTTATTAGCAATTGTGTATTTAAGTTCACACATTTGCATTTAAATTTACATGTAGTATTGTATTCAACGTGTAGCCATTGAAGAAGAGACCCTGGAAGTGCTGGATTTCCTTCTTCCGGACGAAGAACTAACTACTGACCAGCAGCAACAAGGCAAGCCCCGGTTTGCATTAACCTTTTATAAGTTTACTTTGTTTACATGTGTCATATGAAGTGTGAATGTGCATTAGGTATAGGATGGATGGAACCCCACTTGCATGACCAGAAAATTTCCATATGAGTGAGGGTAGTGTCTAAGACCTCGAGTAGATAGGCTATGCTTAAAGATTCATAGGGCTTCGGTACAAGTCGAGTAATTGGAATCTACTCGTGAGATAGGCTTGGGACACACGGGTTCGGTTGAGTGATGTGAGATCACTTTAGTAATGAAAATGAGACTAGGCAGGGGCTAGGGCGCAGCAAGAGGGAGTCTTGTGCGCGCAGCCCTGTCCGTGTCGATTGAGGACCGATCCGTGTGCGGCCCACGCTGATCAAGTTTGAACGTACCAAAGGCATATCGGATATATGGGCCCCGATGAACCGATGTAGCCTAAACCTCCGGGCGTCGAGGCATAACGCACCGATTTATAGGTGTAGGCTGAGGGCAGCAAGGTGGAAATCTGCCAACGGGCATAGAGAGATGCTCCGTGTGGGGAACCTCCTGCTCGTTTCGGTGCGACCGGTTCGACGTTTGGGCTGTTGGGTGAAAGGTTGTCCCGTACGACATCGAGTGAGCGTGCTGTGCAGCTCTACGGGTGGGCGTACATGACGTGCTCTTTGGGTTTCCCTGCAGGTGTATATCGAGTCGATTCGCCATCCCTCGCGGTGAAGAGTACCACTTGGTCACTGAGTCGTGACGTAGATTAATGGATGAAACATGTTGATTAAATATTGCTGGTTGATATAATTGTATTGCTACATGTGTGCCACCAAATACTGCTTACTAAATTTAAGATTTCATGAACTGTTAACTTGTTGCTAAAAGATGAACTAAGGATGAACTTGTAGGCGTGTCCTTTTGCTGAAATGTTACTATCCTATGTCCATTGTACCCCTCATGTAGAGTTTCATGCTTAGGTGAGTCGGTTAAGCCTTGCTGAGCCTTCGTGCTCACGGTTGCTGCTTAAGTGTTTTTCAGGTGAGGAGACACCCACGGACTCGGAGTACGAGTCCACCGGCGAGGGTTAACCTCTGTCGGGGACCACGGCTGAGTGGGAGCCGTACACGCCGCGCTGAGCTGAGACGTGCAGCTAGTGTCGTTGCCCTAGGGCTGGGCAACCGACTTTTGCTAGATAGGCGGGAGTGAGTTGTACAAAAGAAACTTCCGCTGTGTAATAAAGACTCTAGTTTGTAACTGAGAAGTGTACTACTTTGTACCTTCAGTTTGTTTTCCGTTGTAATATAATGTGTTCTTATGACGTGTGCTGTCGGGTGTCGCATCGCGCGGCACCACCCTCTGCGATCCTGGATGAGCGGATTCCGGTCCGCCACACTTTTGTCATAAACCTTGTAATTACCTCCCGCCTCGTTCTTCTTTTGAATCTCGGGATGAGATTCCTTTTAAGGGGGGGAGGAATGTAAAGGTCCCAAAAATATGAATACAAAGAAACACTTATTTGCAAAAGTTGGTTTTATATGTATGAAATTTGGGACTTGTTAAAATTTTTCCACATGTGATAACACACATGAGGGTTTTCTTCACACAAGTTTAAATGTTTAATTGAAAACTTGGAACCCAAGAGGGGTCTAAAACAAAGATGGGAAGTTCCCATATGTATGAGAAAACAAAAATAATATTTGGAACAAACTTGTTCAACTCAAAATTCAAATGAGAGCAACACAATGGAATTCAAAACTGTTGTGCTGAAAATCTCATTTGCAGCAGCCAAACTAAAAATCAGATTTCATATTTGAATTCCTTGAGTCCAAATTAGGGGGTGTGCAAAGTTTCATGATTTATGGAAATGAATTGAAAACCATTTTCCAAAATGGACTTTAAATAACAAAGAATTCAAAATATCCATTTAAATTTGGATGAAACTTGCCCAATTATCCAAATGCATAACAGATTTGAATTCCCACAATTGAATTCCATCAATATTCAAACTTGGGAGATATTTTAGAAGAGATAAGAAGGAACTGACATGTGGGACCCACATGTCATTGAGGGGAATGAATATTGCAAAAGATCTTCAGTACACAGTCTCCATTTGTTTTCCTCCCACGCGAAGCAACAGCAGACCGATTCCTCTCCGGGCGACACCGAGGGACAGCGGCAGCCAGCTCCTACTGAATTCCTTCGCGCTGGAGGGCTGCTGGACGTCGGCAGCTACTGCCACGCTCCCTCTCTCGCCTCTTAACCGAAGCCATGGTGCTGTTCCTTCTCTCCCCACGAGTGAAATGAGCAGAGCCCGCCGCTGAGCTCTAAACCGACCGCCCATTGCCTGGCTCGCGTGCAAGCCCCGGCTGATTGGCAAAACCACACCACCATAGTCCCCTCGACCTCCTCGAGCCATCGCCAAGTGCGTTCGTGCCCTCTACGCCGAGAACCTCGAGTTCCTTCGGCGGCCGAAACCCCCGGGGGCGACGCGCTCCCGTGGACAGCCTCCTCCAGAGCTTGTCAAGACCAAGCAAGGCCACCCTGGGACGCACAGGAGCTCCCTGCAGCTTCCACCCGAAGCACAAAGCCTGTCTCTGCCTCTCGACGGCGAATTTCGGAAATCTTCTCCGGCCGGTTCACACCGAGGTGCGGGTAAGGATCTGTTAAATTCTCGTGCTAGGATGGTTTAGAGCACTGCAAATTCCACTCACATGAAGTAGCCTTGCTTAGCAACAACTTTCCTTTTGGAACCTAGCTAGAAACCCGCTCTGCACGACGTAATTTCGATCTTTCCGACGGCGGCTTCGGTAGAACACGTCGGGCATCCGATGAACCCTAGGTTGGAGCCACTCCTGAGCCCATGTGCGGCCATACCGAGCTTTGCCAACCTCCACTGGTGCTGTAGAGCCTGTCCAGGAAGCTTTTGGCGGGCTAGAGCGTCGGGTCGACGTCGCCGGACTTCATCCGAGCCGGTGCGCCGTCGCGGGCTAGTTTGGGGGACCTGCCAGCTCGAGAAAACCCCACCAGTGTGTTCCTCACGTTGAATTAGGGGCTAGCGGCGAGTTTGAGCAGTTAAGATGGCCGGACGACCGGTTCCTAAGCTACTCCGGCGAGCCCGGCGGCGGTGTCGCGTGGGAGCGGGAGGTTGAAGACGACCTCGCCGGTCCCGCCTGTCAGCGACTCGGGGGAGGGGGCCGGATATTCTGTGGCGCGGGATCAATTGTAACAGCACGGGAAATAACCCTGTGACCCCGTGTGTGGCGCTCCCAGCAGCAGACACGTGTACCCGTGGTCCCACCGTCAGTTTAAAATTTTCCCGAATTTATTGAAATCCCAGATTTTTTCCCCAAACTTTAGAAGAGCATAACTTTTGCTAGGAACCTTCAAATTTAGTGATTCAAATTGTTTTAGATTCGGATTGACAAACTCTATACAAATATGCAACCCAATTTGTATGAAAGTCTTTATTTAATTCTGGAAAATTCTTGAAATCGTTTCAGCAAAAGAATTTTTGAGGGAGTTTGGTTTATCCAAAAATCCCCAAATTTTGCCAGAACATTCTTTAGGGTGTTATTATACTCCTGTAAAAGTTTCAGCTCATTTGGAGTTGATTTGGTCAGGAGAATTCAGATTGTAAGTTACTGTATTCAAATGAATACAGAAACATTTTCTGAGAATTTCCAAAATTTGTAAATTCAGTTTTAGGCAATTCTTAGCTCAAAAAATCCTAGGAAAATTCATGTAGACTCTATGAACTATAATTGAAATTGTGGTTCACTGAGTTTGACATGAACAGGGGTGTCACCTCAGAATTAGTTCATCTTTGACTAAACACTTATACAATTATTCTGAATAAACCACTCCATGAAAAGTGCTAAATTTTGGTTCAGAGGACTTTCTTGTGACAAGGAACGCACGTGAAAATTCCCAGCTCCATTGGAGCTCTGGATCACCACTGTCATGTGTAATCTCTTAAGGTGATCTACACTTAAGTGGGAAAAGCACTCAACATTTGATCATAATGTTTAAACCCAACCCAAACCACTAGCACCAGTGTCCTTTTAAATTATTGAACAGAGTTCCAGTTTTAAAAAACTGTCATTAGATCTTATTAGCAAAAGCTTTTCAATTAAATACATATGCATGATCCTATCGTGTAGCATATATGTGAAGAAGGGAGAAGGACTTAAAGTGAAGATCAAGAAGAAAGAGAAGGCAAGTGATCAAGCTCCAAGTGATCGTCAGTAACTGATTGTAACCTTAGTCACCTGCAAAACAGGCAAGCCCCGGTTTGCATTTGAACAGTTTTATAAAGCATTTTCATTTGTAGAGATCATAGCTTTGCATCATTGATTGCAGTAAGTCTAGATGATATTGAAAACCCCACTTACATGACCAGAAATACCTAAGAGAGAAAGGGTAGAATAGCACCTCCTCGAGTGTATTTGGCTATGCTAAATGTTAGTAGGAAAGGTCCGGTAGAAGTCGAGTAGTTGGAAGCTACTCGCGAGTTTAGGGCTGGTTTACTCGGAACGGGTCCGAATTAGAAACGATGAGGAAAGTTCACACATAAGAAATGGAGACCGGGCAGGGAGGTTTAGATGCAGCAGGTTGCAGGCCGTGCATGCATAGCCCTGCCTGTGTCGGTTAAGGCCCGTCCGTGCTTTGCCCTGTTGGACAAGTTTGAGTTGTGTACCGAGCGCATACTGGGTATATGGGACCCAGGAAACCGATGTACCTTGGGAGATCCATAGTGGAACTTTTCCAACTGCCTTAGGCTTTCGGCGTCAGGGTAGCAGGAGGTAACTCGCTTAAGAACATACCACTGCGGGTATGTACCTTGAGGGAGCTTGCGTACTCGGGGCAGTTGGACTGCGTCCAATGTGGAACATCTTGGGAAAGCTGGCCGCGTACAACGTCAGTCGAGGTTGCTGCCGGCAACTCGGAGTACGGGTGTATGTGTCGTGTAGTCCGGGCGTGTACTGATTCGAATCACCGTCGTTCGCGGTCATATGAGCATACTTGGCCACTGCGTCTTGACGTAGTAACAACTGGAACTGGTTATCCTTGAACTTGATAAGGCTGTGTTGTAACTTGTATTGCAACCATGATTGAATTATAGATAGGCGCATTAAACTTTACTTTCACTTTGTGCAAGGAGCATCGCAACAAAGCCTTTCTTGTTTGATTGTGGAGTTGCGATGCTTTTCAGCTCAAGGTCTGCACAATGAGGCTTAAAATCTGAAAGTTAAGGATCAACTGTAGGCGAGTCCTTTATGCAAATCTAGCTAACCCAATTGCATCCGTCGTGCATGTAGAGTTTCTAGTTTAGGAGAGACGGATCAGTCTTGCTGAGCCTATGTGCTCACGCTTGCTATATAAGTGGTTTTGCAGGCTAACATCGATGCTAAGATGGAGGTTGTCCGGTGAGACTCGGGGACTTCCGAGTCAGGTAACACATGGAGAACCCAGCCGCTGCTGCTTGTCTTCGTATTGCTAGCGAGAGGAGTCCACGGGCTGGACTTCATCTCGAGTGCTCTTAGTTATTCGACGTGAGTTGTTATAGACTTCCGCTGTATCTATTTGATGTAAATTATTTACAAAGAAAAATTTGTAAGCTTCTGCTATTGTTTTATGTAATACATTGTTCCTTGTATGTGTGCTGTTGGGTGCCGCACAACACAACACCACCCAATGCGAGTCCCGTGCGAGTGGTCTGTCTCAGTTGGTATCAGAGCCACATTGGTAATAGCGCACGGAATAAGGAAGGTATTACGACAAAAAATTTAGAATACGGTGAGGAAACGGTATTAGGCCCACATAAGGATTACTATTATCTTATTATGAAGGTGGCAAACTAACTTATTTGTTATGTCAGAAAATCGTGCATCTCGGGACGAGTTATGTCTTGGGGGGTGCACGTAAGCGCTGTCCACCAGTGCGCACAAGCTGAAGGGTGGAGCCCCACGGGTGGCAGGTAACCCGACCC
This sequence comes from Neostapfia colusana, assembly GCA_030760725.1. Taxonomy (NCBI): domain Eukaryota; kingdom Viridiplantae; phylum Streptophyta; class Magnoliopsida; order Poales; family Poaceae; genus Neostapfia; species Neostapfia colusana. Next base: position 29,725,282 of record JASWHV010000009.1, on the reverse strand, counting down.
CCCTTTAGTATCCTCTACGACTCCTCATGTCATTTGGGGTACTCGAGCAACGTCTGTCCTGGGCGTGCGTGGTGCAATTTGGGAAACCCTGTCACATGGTTAGTAACGTGAACACGTAGCTCAAGGCGTGTTTGGCTTGAGAACACCAGTGCGAGTGATGACGGACGGGTGTAAGAACTGTATGGATACCGGGTTCGGTGTGCTGCCGAACCTGACGATTGAGTGTGACTTATGCAGGATTAACCACGAAACCGTAGTATGAATAGTACACGTTTGCGAGTGATCGTTTAGTGCCACCTAAGATATGAATATGCCGGTATAATCCGGTTAGGATTTTCTTTTGGTGAGGCTACGTAGTACCGACATGCTTCTTACGGTGCATCGACGCCGTACTAAACTTAATAACCCCTTTCCTTTGAAGAAATGACTCATGAACTAACTTTCGATTAAAAATGGAAGTTTGGAACAAATATTAGTTACTGAACTATTATTTTGAGCTAAGAGTCAAATGAGAGGAAGACTAGGCTTCAAAGATTTCAAAAACGGAGTGCTCTGTTTTCGGCAGAAATTTTTGCTGGACTTTAACAGAGCATAACTCTGAGTAGCTTGACCCAATTAAGGTGTATGATACGGTTCTGGAAAGATTCTCAAGAAATCTACAACTTATTTGTAGAGCTCCAGAGAAAAATCACACACTAAATGGGTAGAAAGTTCAGAGGAAGGTAAACTGTCCAGAACCAGGACAGCAGCAAAACCTCTCTGGACCTTTCTGTTTTTAAGCCACAACTTTCTGTAGAGAAACCCTTAAGAAGCCAATGATACACCATTGGAAAGATTATGAAATGTGCAACATTGTTGTAGTTCAAAGTTGTGCAGATTCTTATTGTATTTGCATATACAACGGTGATAAAATCATCCACATACAAAGGAGTTGCTGGCAAATTTTATCCAGGAATTCTGTCAACTTTGGAAAAATCATAACTCTTAATCCAGAAAAGATCTGAAGGCATCAGAGTACCCGTGTGAAAGATACTGAAGTTAAGTTTAGCTTTGGTATTCAACTCGAGATATGAAAATGCTCTTAACTAGATCAAAATCTGGAGATAGTGCATAAAGGTCTGTCCTGTACAGATAGGCTGGATAGTTATGCCTACTAAGGAATTGTATAAACATGGATTTTGTTACTGCTTTTACTAAAGTTTTGACATAATCATGTTTTCATTAGTCTCACATACTGCTGAGTTCTTGTTTAACTCTTCTCAACTACATTTTTGCAGTATGGTTCGTAACCGTTCTAGGAGTAGGGCCGGAAGTTCTCGTCGAGGTGGTGATGCTTTTATTCCACCAACGGAACCACCATCCACGGGATGGATGGATCTTATGACTCGAGTTGTTGAGTCTGATCAAGAGAACGCTAGGATACTCCAAGAAGCAACACAAGAACACACACGCTTACTCCAAGCTTTGGTACAACAAGGCGTACTCCAGAACACGCAACAAGCCGTTCCATCTCGGGACGCTTATCTGGATTTCTTGGCGACTCAACCGCCTATCTTTACTGAAGCCACCGAACCTGTGGAAGTAGATCAATGGCTTCGTGTCATGGAGTCTAAATTCGGAGTATTCGAGTGTGATGAAGTGCAGAAGACAAAGTTTGCCGCTCAGCAACTGCATGGAGCCGAAGAATCCAGGGGGCCACGCGCAAAATATACCGCGGGAAATGACTGGTTTGATGGGAGCCATCGGATCAGAGATCTGCGGTGTGGATTTTAAATCGCGAAGGGGTACCGGCTTCTTATCTCAACCGTTGGTGGGGAATCGACGATCGAGATTTAAAATAGCGAACCGGTATGCTGGTCTTAATCTCGCTCGTTGGCGCGAGATCAGGCGGGCCGAGCTTGCCCAGCCAAACCCGATCGCCGGCGACCAGGCCTTACGGCGGCGCGCCATGGCCTAGGCTGCTACAATGCCGGAGATCGTCATCTCTGCCTACAATGCTCCCTACGCCTAGCTAACCGACGGAAACGAAGGAGGGAAGACCGGGGATCTCACCTAGGGGCCAGTTGGGGCGCAGGATGGCTTGGAGGATGCTCACAGCGTGAAGGGGCGACGAGGGTCCTCGGTTTTTCGTCGGCAACGGTATCGGCGGCGAATTCCTTGCATGCTTCACGTCGGCGATGTGTTCTGGGGTATGGCAAAATCGATGGAACAGTCAATTCGGGGAATTAGGCATCGGAGGCTTCGGAACGTGAGGAGAATTGAGAAGACTCACCGTAGCTCGTCGAAGCTATGGTTTGGGGCGTCTGCGCGACTCGAGACGGGGGAAGGAGAATCACCGGCGTCCCTGCGAGCGTGAAATCATGTGAGCGCACAAAATGGCGGCCAATTGGGTCCTAATAGACGGCAACGGCGGCTCACCGAAAGGTGGCGGCGGTGTCGAGTTCTTGCCGAAATGGGGCGACCCTAGAGGCTTGCGTCACATTTATAGAATGGGGCGGTGGCTGCTGCGGATCGTGGGCAAGTGAATTGAAGACCGAATTAACTCTGCAGTTTTCCGTTTCTTCGGATTTGATGGCGCTCGGACTTGAAGACCGAGAGGAGATCGGGGAAGGGAAGGAGGAAGACGAAGGCCACGCTGACAAGCGGGCCCTGTCGGGCAGAGAGAATAAAGGGTGGGGAAACTGGCTGGTCTGTGGTGGGCTGCAAGGCTCGGCCAAGGAGGAAGAAAAATGAAGTTTCAGCCCAATCCAGTGTTTGAATTTGTAAATTTTTGGATGAATTTCCTCTTTTGAATTTCAAATTAAAATTAGGGTGTTACAACTCTGACCCCCTAACAAAGAATCTCGACCCGAGATTAGTAGACTTACGAGAAGAGGTGAGGAAACTCTGCCTTGAGATCTTCTTCCCTCTTCCAAGTGGCTTCCTGCCCAGAATGGTGCTTCTATTGAACCTTGCACATGGGAATCCTCTTGTTTCAGGTAATACACTCCGTCCTCTCGAGAATCTTGGTAGGGTACTCAGCATAAGACAGGTCTTCCTCCACCGTGAGATCATCCAGCGACAACTATTCTTTGGGTGCTCTGAGACACTTCTTCAACTGTGACACGTGAACACATCGTGCACGTCTGACAAGTGAGGTGGCAACTCCAACTGGTATGCAACCTCTCCCCTTCTACTCAGCACCTGGAATGGTCCAATGTACCTAGGTGTAAGCTTGCCCTTTACTTTGAATCGTCGAAGCCCTCTGATTGGTGACACTTTGAGGTACACAAAGTCTCTAACCTCAAAAGTCAACTCTCATCGTCTCCTGTCAGCATAGCTCTCTTGCCTGGACTGAGCTGTTCTTAGGTTCTTCCGAATCTCTTGCATCTGCCTCTCAGCTTCTCTCAATGATTCTGGCCCAAACACTTGACTCTCTCTAGTTTGACTCCAAAATAGTGTTGTCCTGCATTTCCTCCCATACAATGCCTCAAAGGGTGACATCTTCAAGCTAGCCTGAAAGCTGTTGTTGTAGGAAAATTACGCATAGCATAGATTCCTGTCCCAGCTCCTACTTCTTCAAAGCCCATGCCCTCAACATGTCCTCTAGGATCTGATTAGTGCGTTCAGTCTGGCCGTCCATATGAGGGTGATAGGCCGAACTGAAATTAAGATGGGTACCCATATGCTCGTGCAACTTCTGCCAGAACCTTGAAGTGAACTGTGTACCCCTATCAGACACGATCTTCTTAGGCACCCCATGCAAGCACACAATCCTTGACATGTACAGCTCTGCCAGTTGTGACCCATTATACTTCTCTTTTACTGGAATAAAATGAACAACTTTAGTCAATCGATCCACAATTACCCATATGGAGTCATATCCAAACTGGGTTCTGGGTAACCCAACGATAAAGTCCATGCTCATTTCTTTCCACTTCCATTCTGGCATCATAAGTGGCTGGAGCAACCCTGCAGGTATCTGCTGCCTTCACGAGCTGACACGTGTCACATAAAGCCACATATTCTGCAACATCTTGCTTCATACCATGCCACCAATAATGGTCTTTTAAGTCTTGGTACATCTTAGTACTTCTAGGGTGAATGGAGTACTCTGAGTCATGAGCGTCTCGCAGTATCGTCTGCCGTATGCTTTTATTATCTGGTACACATATCCTCTTCCCAAGCCATAGTGTGCCCTGCTCATCTTCTCAGTAACGGGTAGCCTTGTTTTCCTTCATCAATCGTCCGATCTCCCTAAGCCTCTCATCGTTCTTCTATTCCTCTCGAATCTCACGCTCCAAAGTGGAATCCACTTCCATGACCACTGCCTTTGTGTTGGACACCAAGCTGAGATTAAGCTTTGCAAACTACTCATATAACTGGGGTTGCAACATCAAAAAACATTGCAATGCACCTTTCGGCTCAAGGCATCGGCTACCACATTGGCCTTCCCTGGGTGGTAATTAATCTCCACATCAAAGTCATTAATAAGCTCCAACCATCTGCGCTGCTTGAGATTCAGATCTGGCTGCATAAATACGTATTTGAGGCTCTTATGATCTATGTAGATCTCGGTCCTCTTTCCCATTAAGTAATGCCTCCAAATATTTAATGCATGGACAATAGCTTCCAGTTCCAAGTCATGCGTCGGATAATTTCTCTCGTGCTTCCGAAGCTGTCTCGAAGCGTAGGCCACGATGTGTCCTTCCTGCATAAGGACACATCCTAGTCCCTGCCCAGAAGCATCACAGTAAACTGAGAACTCCTTCTGCATGTCTGGCATGATCAACACGGGAGCTGAGGTCAACCTATTCTTCAATTCCTGAAAGCTTGTCTCGCACTCTGTCGTCCATCTGAAAACTGCCCCCTTCTCAAGCATCTTAGTGAGATGTCGGGCAATCTTTGAGAATCCCTCAATAAAGCGATGATAATACCCTGCCATACCCAAGAAGCTTCTGATCTCCCTTACATTCTCTGGCACAATCCAGTGCATTACAGTGGCTACCTTGCCTGGATCAATAGATATTCCTCGTGCTGATATGACATGTCCCAAGAAGGCCACTTCCTTCAACCAGAACTCACACTTGATAAGCTTGCCATACAACTGGTTCTCTCGAAGCTTCTGCAACACTAACCTCAAATGTTCCTCATGCTCTTCTTCATTTCTTAAGAAAACTAGAATGTCGTCAATGAACACCACCACAAATCTGTCCAAATACTCCATAAACACCTTGTTCATAAGGTACATGAAGTAGGCTGGAGCGTTAGTCAACCCGAAAGACATGACCGTGTACTCGTATAGACCATAGCGAGTAACAAACGCTGTCTTCGGAATATCTGAGGCTCGAATCTTTAATTGATGGTACCCCGAGCGAAGATCAATTTTGGAGAATACACTTGCTCCCCTCAATTGATCAAACAAGTCCTCGATACGTGACAACGGGTACTTGTTTTTGATGGTCACTGCATTAAGAGCTCGATAGTCAACACATAACCTCTGAGTCCCATCTTTCTTTGGTACGAATATAACTGGGGCTCCCCAATGTGAGGAACTGGGTCGAACATACCCCTTATCTAGCGGCTCTTGGATATTCTCCTTGAGCTCTGCCAACTGATTAGCATTCATCCTGTACGGCCTCTTATATATAGGAGCTGTGCCAGGTACTAAATCGATGATGAACTCAATATCACGATCTGGTGGCAAACCTGGTAACTCCTCAGAAAAAACATCTGGGAACTCACTAACCACCCGGATTCCCTCCGTTGTCTCGAGTTGATTGAGCTAGATCTTCTCATCTGTCACACGGACTGACTTGAACTCCACCTTGCTGCCGTCGGTGTGAGTCAAACTGACAGTCTTCGACGCACAATGTATCACACCATTATACTTGGCCAGCCAATCCATCCCCAATATGATATCTAGGCCCTGTGACTCCAACACAAGGAGGTTTGCAGAGAAGACCACCTCCATGATGTCAAGACTCACTTTTGAGCACACTACGTTTGTCTTGAGTTCTCACCCAGGAGAGTTGACCACTAGCATACGGGTCATAGATGTAGTCTTCATATTATGCTTCTATACGAAGTCCTTAGCAATGAAAGAATGGGTAGCACCCGAATCAAACAAGATTGTAGCAGGGTGGGAATCGATGGAGAACATACCAATCACCACATCTGGAGCATCCTGAGCCTCCTCCAAAGCCACATGGTTCACACGACCATGCATGACATTCTGCTGCTGCTGCTGTGGCTGTTTCTTCTTCGGGCAACGGTTGGAGAGATGACCACTCTCGCCGCAAGTGTAACACGGCCCAATCATCCTTCCACTCTGAGTCTTGCTGCCCTGCTGCTGACCCTGCTGAAAATGACCAGCCGGACAGGGTGGAAAAGTACGACGCGTCTTCTGGAACTGTGGACGCTGCTGCTGAGTTTGCGGTGCTGACTGCCTGAAAGCCGGGGTAGGGTACCTCGGCGCCTGATACGAGCCCATGGGACGGCTCACCTGCCCCACTAGCGTAGGTGTAAAACGGGTGCGACTGCTGCTGCCGAAAGACTAGCCCTGCCAAGATGTCTTTCGCTTCTTGGTGCTTCTAACTCGGTCCTATGCTTCTCCATAACAAAAGCTTTATCAATAATCTTCTGGAAAGTCTCGTAGTAGCTGGAGGAAAGTGCAATTTTCAATTCTTCATCTAGCCCCTAGATAAAGCAGTCCTGCTTCTTATCATCAATGTTGACATCTTCAGGCGCATAACGAGAAAGCTGCGTGAACTTCTGAAGGTACTCATGAGCTGTCATGTTACCCTGCCTCAGACTTAAAAACTCCATCCGCTTCATCTTTATTGCCCCAGCTGGCACATTGTGACTGCGAAAGCTCTGTGTGAACTCCTCCCAAGTGATGCTTTGTGGGTCATCATGGGCGGATGCATAAGCTGTCCACCAGTTTGCTGCGGGACCTGAAAGCTAGTGGGAGGCAAGCAGCACTCTCTCCCGACCCTGACACTGAACTAACTGCAGCTTACTTTCAATCGACTTCAACCAATCATCAGCATCTAGTGGCTGCACGGAGTTTGAAAACACTTGTGGATGAGTACTCTGAAAGTCCCTCAGTTTGGGCCGGGGTTCAGGCACTGGTGGTGGTGGAGGTGGAGGAGCTTGATTCATGTTGGCCACCACTTGAGTCAGATTCTGTAGAAGCTGAGTTTGCATAGCCATCATCTCCTCCGCGAGCACCTCGACCATTCCACGGTGCAATCTGGAATGCTGGAGGAGCATTACCCTCCTCGGGCATCCCGTGGCCACGACCTCGTCCACGTCCCCTGCCTGCCATCTTAGTGCCAGATAATGAGAACAAGCGTTAAGACTAAATAATTGAAAAGAATAATCAAAATAAAAGCTCATATATAAATATTTGAAATATAGCAAGTCAACATATCACTATCAATTTTTCAAACAAAGCATCCCCTATCATTAAGTGACATAAAATGTCAACTTTTACGGTTTCTACGACAAGGTGACCCATATATGTGGACATACTTCTAAAGTCGCAACCATTTCCAACTAGGCTTGCGTCCTACGGACAACCTCGGCACTGATACCATTCTGTCACGCCTGGTTCCTGTAAAACAAACCAGACACACTACACATGTATGCCAGGATCAGTTAAACCATATATGTGTTAACAGAAATGATGTATCTTATATAAAAGCCAAGTTTATTACAATCTCATAGTGAACTCGTAATCTAAAAAGAAAAGATAGACTGCAGCGTATAATCTAAGCGTAAAGCTCCATCACAGGCGTTGTCCGGGGGCACGCCCGCCTAGTACTGTGCACTGTGATTGAAGCCATCGTCTTCATCATACTCCACTCCATCTCCATAGCCTGATCAATAATTATTTCCAAAAAGAAGCAACAAAGACGGATGAGTACTTAGAGTACTCAGTGAGTGATGGAAATTTATGATATGTAGGCAAATTCAAGGAAGGCCAACTCGGCTAAATGCACTATGCAGCATCCTAATTCGTAAGTTGTATTAGCATCCTAATTACTAAGTGAATATCCCACCATGTGTCACCAAAATCCAGTTCCACTTCCAACCAAATACAACCAACCTCTTTCCCATACCCAACTAATCATGAAGGAGTTACTAGCCCGCTCTTGACCGTGAGCACGACTGTTTAGACAGTTTTGACTCTACAGAGTTTGTACCCTTTACCCACAAGTCATGATTTCGTCCCTTGTCACCAAGTGGACTAAAGTCTCCCTGCTTGCCCGTGAGCGAATCACATCTCACACTTCCTATGGTGTGTTGCTAGGGGATCACTGTGAGGCCTTTACATTACACTACCAAATCCCTGTACACCCGCTAAGGTTTCACCGCTAACAGCATACTTGGAGTCTATTTTACCTCCGCTGCAGAAGTCCCCTCTTGCGCCACACAAACATCTCAATGGTGTACACAAGATAAGGTAGAAGTTAACTTAATTGGCCAGACCATTCCATACCGGTCTTGTGGTGGCACCATATAGCTAGATCACAGGATATCACAAACCGGTCCTTAGAATCTACACAGGCACTAACCACCAACCCGAGTCTCGTGCATACACACGAACCGTATACCAACCAGCCTGCTAGACTCCTATCTCTACTATCTATGTATATACCATACATAGCACCACAACAAATTCTCAAAGATGATGATAATCATATTAATGTAAAGTTTCCCCCATCCCATTATCTAAGCAGGGCTTAGCATGAGTAAATGACATAAAGGAAATCCCAACCAAACTCCTTTTCCAGGCTACAAGGAACAATATGGAATTTCTAGTAAACTTCCTATCATGGGATTTCATTTTAAGACATTGCATGCAAATTCTAACTAAAATTCTAAAACGAAAACAATGTGGTCAAGGACACCCGCCTCCAGAAAGTAGCTGCTCATCTTCGACGTCGAAGTCTTGATCTTGCAAATTAAATGTCGGCTCTAAAACTGGCTCTACCCAATTCATCATACACATAGCCAAATAATCAAGAAAGAGTTAAGACAGGGCATTAAAATGTTCAATCCACATAAATATATAAGCATTACCCCTAAAACTAAGCCTTTACTTCGTTAAAAGTACATTTGTGATGTTAAAATCAACATTAAAAGTTAATATAAACATTCATGAAGTGATTTTATGTAAAATCAGCAATCACTATGGGCCTTGGTGTAAAATAAGCATGTTGTGAAGGTCAATTAAGTGAAAATTGCATTATGCAAAGGTTAGTAAATAATTTTAGCCACTTTAAGGGGGTTTTGGGTAATTATTAGCATGGGCAGGGGCTATTTTGTTATATTCCTGCAAGGATCATGGCTTAAAATGCTAAAACTTAATTTTACAAGGGTTAATTTGCAAATACATAAGTACCAGGGGTGTTTCCGCTTATTTTCAGCATAATACAGGGGCTAGAACCTAATTTTCCCCAGGGGCATTCTGATAATTTTCTAGGGCCTAAAATGCTATAACAGAGGTTCTAGGGTTAATTTTTCTAAAAATAGAGTGCCTTAGAGGTGTTTTATATAAAAACTGAAATACCCAAGGGCCTAAAAATAATTTTACAGCAAGTATTAAGGGTTAATTGCTAAAATAGGAAGTTTAAGGGATCTTTTATTAAAACAACAACATTATGGGGGCTAAGATCATGATTTCTTAATACCCAGGGGCTATTTTGCAAATCATAGTATTAAACAGGGGCTAATCCTTTATTTCCTAGGGGTCTAGGGTCTTAGGAGCAATTTTAGACTAAAATTTCCAATTTTCAAAGATCCTAGGGTGTATTCTACGAAAACCAGGGGTCGTTTTGCGTGGATCCGAAGAATCCAGGGCCACATGCAAAATCTACCGCGGGAAATGACTGGTTTGATGGGAGCCGTCGGATCAGAGATCGGCGGTGCAGATTTTAAATCGCGAAGGGGTACAGGGTTCTAATCTCAACTGTTGGTGGGGAATCAACGGTCAAGATTTAAAATAACGAACCGGTACGCCGGTTTTAATCTCGCGGGTTGGCGCAAGATCGGGCGGCCCTGGCTTGCCCGGCCGAACCCGATCGCCGGCGACCAGGCTCTACGGCAGCGTGCCATGGCACCGAGGCCGCTACAACACCGGAGATCATCATCTCTGCCTACAAGGCTCCCTACGCCTAGCTAACCGACAAAACGAAGGAGGGAAGACCGGGGATCTCACCTAGGGGCCAGTTGGGGCTCGGGATGGCTTGGAGGGTGCTCGCGGCGTAAAGGGGTGACGAGGGTCCTCGGTTCTTCGTTGGTAACGGTGTTGGCGGTGAATTCCTTGCGTGCTTCACGTCGGCGATGTGTTCTGGGGTACGGCGAAACCGATGGAACGGTCAGTTCGGGGAATTAGGCATCGGAGGCTTCGGAACGTGAGGAGAATTGAGAAGACTCACCGTAGCTCGCCGAAGCTAGGGTTTGGGGTGTCGACGCGACTCGGGATAGGGGAAGGAGAATCACCGGCATCCCTGCGAGCGTGAAATCATGTGAGCGCACAAAATGGCGGCTAATTGGGTCCTAATCGACGGCAACGGCGGCTCACCGAAATGTGGCGGCAGTGGCGAGTTCTTGCTGAAATGGGGCGACCCTAGAGGTGTGCGGCACATTTATAGAACGGGGCAGTGGCTGTTGCGGATCGTGGGCAAGTGAATTGAAGACAGAATTAACTCTGCAGTTTTCCGTTTCTTCGGATTTGATGGCGCTCCGACTTGAAGACCGAGAGGAGATCGGGGAAGGGAAGGAGGAATACGAAGGCCACACTGACAAGCAGGCCCCATTAGGGAAAGAGAGAAGAAAAGGTGGGGAAACCGGATGTGCTGTGTGGGCTGCAAGGCTCGGTCCAGGAGGAAGAAAAATGAAGTTTCAGCCCAATCCAGTGCTTGAATTTGTAAATTTTTGGATGAATTTCCACTTTTCAATTTCAAATTAAAATTAGGGTGTTACAACTCTAACCCCCTAACAAAGAATCTCGACCCGAGATTAGTAGACTTACGAGAAAAGGTGAGGAAACTCTGCCTTGAGATCTTCTTCCCTCTCCCAAGTGGCTTCCTGCTCAGAATGGTGCTTCCATTGAACCTTGCACATGGGAACCCTTTCTGTCACACCCGGTTTTTCCGAAGAACAACCAAGTGAATATCACATGTATGCCAGGATCATTTTCTCATACATGTGATGACAAATAGTGATGCATCATTTATTACAAGCCACGGGTCGAATAAGTCTTACATAGCAAATGTCTCGATGGACAATAATAAGTTCATCACAAGTAAATAAACTAGCAGCGGAATATTATTCTTGAGGGCTCCGTCACAGGCGTTGCCCGGGGGACTCCATGAACCTAGAAACCTTCTTCGGGTCCAAAGTCTTGATCATTATACACCACCTCATTATCTTGACCTGAGTAGCAATATAAACCAACAAATATGCAAGGTTGAGTACCGATGGTACTCAGCAAGTGTGGGAAAGTTATGTCATGCATGGCTAGAACAAGGGGAGGTTGAACTCATGGTTAAAGCACTACGCAATTAATACCTATCGCCTTAGCTTATTAAGCACCTACATTACTACACAGGTGAATTGGTCCCAATCTCCCATCCCATCATCATAATCAAATAACCATAACATCATTTCCAATGTCAAGCTCCCCGCTTAACATCCACAACTTCCAAAACCACCAATCCTATAATCATGAATAAGTCCAAGCCGCTCTTGACCGTGAGCATGGCTGTCATGACAGTTTTGACTCTGCAGAGTTTGCACCACTGTACCCACATGTAGTGATTTCATCCCCCGTTGCCGGGTGGACTAAAAGAACCTCCATTATGCCAGTGGCTACGAACCACATTCACACTTCCCAGGTGTGTAGCCAGGAGATTACTACGAAGCCTTTACAAAGGGATTCCCGACGAGCGTGGGCCCACTGAGGTTTCACACCTAACAGCATACAAGAGGCTCCAACCCCGCTGCAGTGGCCCCCTCTTGAGCCTTGCGGTTCATATGGTAGTCCAGCTGACACCTATTCCCCGCACCATCCAACACACCCATACTACGCCGGGGATACACCTAATTAATTGGCCAAGCTGCCCCATCTCAGCATGTGGTTGGCACGGTAAAGCCAGGTTACATGCTCCATGAACCGGTCCTTAGGATCCAAGCAAGTACTAAACACAAACCCGAGTCTCGTGCACCCAACACCAACCAAAACATCCAACTTGCCTTGATCCCTACCTCTACATAACTCATAATATCTCATTCAAGAGTATGGTAAAAATAAACTGATGATCCCATATCCCAAATATCTCATTCTAAGCATGGCTAAGCATATGCATAATAATAAATGACATGATAAAATAAATCCCAACCCAAGCTACAAGGAAACAAGGTAATGCAATTCTAGGGAAACTTCCTAGCATGGGTTTCATATTTCATTTGACAATGCAAATAATTCTATCTACACATCCTAGCATAGGATCAAAGTGGTCAAGGACACTTGCCTCCTTGCTGCTGCTCTTGGAATGGGTACTCCTGATCTTGGAAAGGAAGAACTTGCTCTGGAGCAGGTTCTACATCATACCATCACACATAGCAAAAGAAAAATAACAATCCATAAGACATAATTCACACTTCCACTTCATACAAACCACACATTTACATGTATAAAAGTCATTCACAAATTCTATGTGTTGTGGTTACTCTATGTGTGTTAATCTTTGGCTTACATGCACTTTTAATCATGTGTATATGATTCCTACTTTTGTATTCACATTTATACTTGCATACTATATATATGAGTTTCCAATTTAAGTAAATTCCTTATATTCAATTACTACACCTTTTAGCTACCAAGTATGCATGAAATGTATTTTCCTACTCCATATGTGTCTTCAGAACTTCTACCAACCCTAAACTGAATTCTTTGGATTTTGGAATCTTCATTTATCATTTTCTAATTATTTATACCTAGCTTGCTATATTTTCAAATTTACTTCCTATGCCTAAATGTGTACTTTATTATGAAAATAGTAAGACACATCATCTAAACAGAATAGGTTCTGATCCAAAATAGTTAATAATATATTTTTGATCTTTTCCTCTGATGTAAACTATTTTACATTTATTTTTCTAATTTTCAGAATTATTCTCTACTTAAAAATGTGTCCCTCTAACTAATAAATGTGAATAATCAATTAAACAGATTCATTTCAGCCAAAAATCTATTTTTATCTCACTCCAAGGTTTTCTAAGTATTGGGAAAGTTTTTAATTTGAATTTGACAATATGTTTGTCCCACCTTTTAAATTTTAAATACTAACCACATATTCAATTTCCTAAATTTAATATCAAATAGGGTTAAAAAGGTAAACTCACCCCACTACAGGGTCTATAATATTATTTTAAAAATTTTCAGGGGTATAGCTACACATAACAGAGGGGTTTTTCCTAATTTTTATTAAGTCCAGGGGCTAAAACTTATTTTTAAATGAATTTACATGATTTTCTGAAGGTCCAGGGGCTAGATCAGAAGTTTCCGGGGCTAGCTCTTATTTCCCGAGAACCCCAGGGGGTAGCGCGTAAGAATTCCAGTCTTTATAACGCGGGGCTGACGTGGACCGTCCGATTTAAAACAGACGGCTGAGATTATAACGTCGAACCGGTATGCGGGGATTTAAACTCTACCAAGCAATTTAAAATAAACGGCGCACTAGCGGCCACGTCGCTCTGATCGAGCGCGGGCAGCGCACGGCGGCGGGAGGCGGCGATCTCGCCGGAGAGTTTCGGATCTTCATAAATTCTTCCTAGAACTGTGATTTTATGGCATAGATCGGTAGAGGGGGGGTCGGGGATCTCACCTCGGGGGTTTTCTTGAGCTCGGAGGTCCTGGTGGGCGGTCGGCGACGAGGTCCGAGGTGAGTTCACGGCGAGGCTCGTCGGCGCTGTGTTTGAACCGCAAACCACCGCGTTTTCTGCACCTGCGAGGTTCCCCGGAGGCGGTGGATCAAGACCAATGAGTTAGATCGGAATTCTCGAGCGTAGCTCGGCCAGAATTCGCCGGAGGGGCTCAGGTTCTCACCGGAGAGAAAATCTGCGGATCGTGGGGAAAACGGGACGATGCCGGGGTTTTTATAGACGGGGAAAGGGCGGCGTTCGGTTGTGATCGAGTTTGCATCGCTCACGAACGAAATTCGGCTGGGATACGCAGGAAACCGGGTCGGTTTTGATTCGGGGTGAGAGAGTCCGGCCGAGCGCGGGCGCGAGGAAGAAGAAAGACTGGTGGGCCCCGCATGTCAGTGGGAAGAAGGGGGCGCGCGCGGCTGCGGGCTGGCACGGGATCGGTGGACCGGCTGGTGGGTTTCGGCCCACTGGCCGGTTTTTTCTGTTTTCCTTTTTCTTTTTCTATTTCTTTTTTGTTTTGAGTTTAATTTGAATTCCAGTTTTAATTTGAATTTTTGCAATACATGCAACACGTCCAAAAAATTTTAAATTCCCCTCTTAACAGGATTTTGGGGTGTTACAGCTCTACCCCCTTAAAAGAAATCTCGTCCTCGAGATTGGTGGTTCTAAGAAAACAATTCCGGAAATTGTGCCTTAAGCTCATCTTCTCGCTCCCAGGTGGCTTCCTCTTCTGAGTGATGCTTCCACTGCACCTTGCACATCCGGATTCTTTTATTTCTGGTGAGGCGTTCCATTGTCTCCAAAATCTTGGATGGTTGCTCGGCATAAGACAAATCCTCAGCTACGTCCACTTCATTCATGGGTAACACCTCTTCAGGCGTCCCCAGGAATTTCTTGAGTTGTGACACATGGAATACGTCGTGCACATCTGATAGGCGAGCCGGTAATTCTAGTTGATACGCCACTTTGCCTTTCCTCTCCAGAACTTGAAAGGGTCCGATGTATCGAGGTGACAACTTCCCTTTCCCCTTGAACCGACGAAGTCCTCGGATAGGGGACACCTTGAGATAGACATAGTCTCCCACGTTGAAAACGAGCTCTCTTCTTCGTACATCGGCATAGCTCTTTTGGCGTGTCTGTGCTATCCTCAAGTTGTTGCGAATTTCCCTCACCTTCGCCTCGGCTTCTTGTAGTACTTCGGGACCAAACACTTTACTTTCCCCTGTTTGGTTCCAAAATAGGGGAGTTCTGCATTTCCTCCCGTACAAAGGTTCAAACGGTGACATCTTCATACTAGCTTGATAGCTGTTGTTATAGGAGAATTCCGCATACGGTAAGTTCTTGTCCCAACTCCGATTGTTTTTGAGTGCACATGCCCTCAGCATATCCTCAAGAATCTGATTGGTTCTTTCCGTCTGCCCATCAGTTTGGGGATGATAGGCAGAACTAAAAAGTTCAGATGGGTTCCCATGGTTTCATGCAACTTCTGTCAGAACCTTGAGGTGAACTGTGTCCCTCGATCCGACACTATCTTCTTTGGCACTCCATGGTAACACACGATCCTTGACATGTACAATTCTGCCAATTTGGATCCGCTGTAGCTTTCTTTCACGGGGATGAAATGAGCTACCTTGGTTAGCCTGTCGATGATGACCCATATTGAATCATATCCTGATTGGGTCCTAGGCAATCCCACTATGAAATCCATACCGATTTCTTCCCATTTCCATTCAGGCACTTTGAGTGGTTGCAATAATCCCGCGGGTCGTTGATGTTCTGCTTTCACCAACTGACATGTGTCACATAGGGCAACATGTTCCGCGACATCTCGCTTCATGCCATACCACCAATACCTGATCTTGAGGTCCTGGTACATCTTCGTACTCCCAGGATGGATGGAATAGTCGGAATCGTGAACCTCCTTCAAAATCAATTCATGAATCTCTTTTACTTCAGGCACGCAGATTCTTTTCCCGTGCCACACCGTACCTTGTTCATCCTCTCTGAAACTAGGAGCTTTATTTTCCTTGATGAGTTGCCTGATTTCTTGTATCTTCTCGTCGTTCTTTTGACCATTGCGTATGTCTTGCTCTAGTGTGGAGTCCACTTCCATGGCGATGGCTTCACCACTATTCACAAGGCATAGATTGAGCCTTATAATCTCGTCCTTCAATTCTGCAGGCATGTCCTTCAAGCTCAACTTATTGACCTGCACTTTCCGACTTAAAGCATCGGCCACGATGTTTGCTTTCCCAGGATGATAGTTGATGCCCACATCAAAGTCATTGATTAGCTCTAACCATCTCATTTGTCTGAGGTTGAGATCTGGCTGTGTGAAAATGTACTTCAAACTCTTATGATCCGTATATATCTCTGTCCTCTTCCCCATCAAATAGTGCCGCCAAATTTTCAACGCGTGTACCTCTGCGGCTAGTTCTAGGTCATGTGTAGGATAGTTTTTCTCGTGCTTCCGGAGTTGTCGGGATGCATAAGCCACGACATGCCCTTCTTGCATGAGAACACATCCCAACCCGTTTTCAGAGGCATCGCAGTACACTGTAAAGTTCTTCTGCATATCTGGCATAACTAGCACAGGGGCTATTGTCAATCTCTCTTTAACTCCTGAAAACTCGCCTCGCACTGTGGCGTCCATGTGAATGTGATTCCCTTCTCCAATAGTTTGGTAAGGGGTCTCGAGATCTTAGAGAATCCCTCAATAAACCGTCGATAGTATCCAGCCAATACCAAGAAGCTTCGAACTTCCCCGACATTTTCAGGGGTCTTCCACTTCTGTATATCCTCGATTTTGGCGGGATCCACGGAGATTCCTCCCTCTGAGATTATATGTCCTAAGAAGGGAACTCTCTTCAGCCAAAACTCACACTTGCTCAACTTGGCATATAGTTGGTGTTCTCTCAGCCTCTGCAACACCAACCTTAGATGTTTCTCATGTTCTTCTTCATTTTTGGAGAAGACGAGAATTTCATCTATTAAAACCACCACAAATTTGCCCAGATATTCCATGAATACCTTGTTCATGAGATACATGAAGTATGCCGGGGCATTAGTTAGCCCGAAAGGCATGACAGTGTATTCATACAGTCCGTACCGAGATATGAAAGTTGTCTTGGGGATATCAGATTGCCTTATCTTGAGTTGGTGGTATCCCGACCTGAGATCAATTTTCGAGAACACACAAGCTCCCCTCAACTGATCAAACAAGTCTTCAATGCGGGGTAATGGGTACTTGTTCTTGATGGTCACCTTCATTCAAGGCACGGTAATCCACGCATAAATTTTGGGTTCCGTCCTTCTTGGGCACAAATATGACCGGAGCTCCCCAAGGTGAGGAACTAGGATGAATATACCCCTTCTCCGTCAATTCTCTCAAATGATCCTTGAGTTCTCCCAGCTGCTTGGAGTCCATCCGCTAAGGTCTCTTGTATATCGGGGCGGTTTCGGGCACTAGCTCAGTTGCGAATTCCACTTCACGATCGGGAGGCATACCTGGCAACTCCTCCGGAAAACATCTGGATATTCCCTGATTGTCCTGATCTCCTCAACTTTCACCTCAACTTGATTTAATTTAACGTCTCTCCTAGGCTCTTGTATTCTTATAAACTTTACTTTTGTACCACTAGGGTGCGTTAGTTCCACCGTTCTGGTCGAACAATGGATGATTCCTTTATGTTTGGTCAACCAATCCATACCCAAGATAATATCTATCCCTTGTGAATCTATCACTATGAGGTTAGCAGTAAATACTACCCCATTAATGTCTAGGTTCACTTTGGGACCACTTGTCTTGTCCTTATTTCTCCACCTGGAGAGTTTACTGCTAGCATATGATTCATTTGTGTTGTTGCTAGGTCACGCTTCTTAACGAACCCTTGGGCAATGAACGAGTGGGTAGCACCAGAATCAAACAACAGGGTTTCGAGGTGTAAATTGGCAGGAAACTTACCAACTACCACGTCCGGTGCCTATTGCGCTTCCTCCATGGTGACGTGGTTCACCCGTCCTCTTATTACATTCTGCTGTTGTGGCTGCGTGGGCTTCTTCTTTGGGCACTTATGGGCGTAGTGCCCCACTTCACCACAGCTAAAACATTGCACCCCAACCTTAGGTGCCTGGCCTTTGTTGTCTTGGGGTTGGTTTGGGGGTCCTTGCACTGCTGGTCGAGGTTGATATGTAGGGCGAGGCTGCTGTACGAACTGACGTTGTGGCTGTGCTGGTGCTGCCGGAGGCCTGTAGTTCGGGTTGTACCCTCTTGGTGCTGAGTAGGGTACCGCAGCACGGTTCGTCTGCCCTGCGGGTTGCTGCATTAGACGTGGGCGGGTGTTGCTCCCTGAGGCTTGATGTGACCACCCGGCCTTCCTCTTATTCTCATTTTCGAAGGCCTTCAGCTTCCTTTCTACCACAAACGCTCTGTCCACCATCTTTTGGAAGCTTTCATACTCATTTAGGACATTGCACACTGCATTTCTGCGGTAAGTCCTTCCACGAAACAATCTTGTTTCTGCTCATCAGTCTCTATGTCCCGTGGGGCATAACGGGAGAGTTGGGTAAATTTAGTGAGGTATTCCCTTACAGTCATGTTACCTTGCTGCAGTCCAAGAACTCTTTCCTCTTGTTTTTGAGTTCACCCCTTGGTATGTAATGGTTGCGGAAGCTACGCTTGAACTCTTCCCAAGTGATGTTCTCAGGGTCATGATGGGCGGCCACGTAGGCGGTCCACCAATCAGCTGCAGGTCCATACAATTGATGAGAGGCAAACAGCACCCTCTCATACCCTTGGCACTGTATGATCCTCATCTTGCTCTTAATGGTCTTTAGCCAATCGTCTGCCTCCAGAGGTTCAGCAGCACTTGCAAACTTTGGAGGTTGAGTTCCTAGAAACTCACTCAACCTTGGTTGGCGTGGTGCAGCTTGTGGAGGTGGGACTTGATGCAAGTTGGCCACCACTTGAGTCAAGTTCTGGATGAGTTGATTTTGATTCTCAAGTATTTGGTGGAGGGGATCCACTCCTTCACGGCGTCCACCCCTGTCTTGGCCTCCAGAAAGATGAGGGTTGCAGGTCTCATCGTTGTTGTTGGCGGGGTTGGCAGCACGACCCTTTCCTCTTCCGGCCATCTGGCATGATCAACCAATGTTAATTTAAAGCATTACGTATCATCTTACTACTTTCACTTGTTTGTACTTTGAAGTGTTGAGGCTTTGTTATCCTTTTCTGAGGGTTCATATCTCACACAAAATAAATGCAATATTATTTCATGTGGGTTCACACACCAAATCAAAACAATCTGAAGACGAGGCTGTGGACAATTGCTCATGGCTTCCACAACTCACGTCACACACACCATTAACTAAGATAACGACTCGACTACTCGACATCCTGCTAAACTAAGGGAAGGACTCTACACTACACGTATTCACTGAGCTGGCTCCTCGGGGTCTTCCTCATCATTGCAGCTGCCTTCTGACTCTGCTTTGGATGGGGAAGCTGCTGGTGGAGAAGTGCGACGACGCCTGATCGCCCGCCGATCCGGGGAGTCAGGAGTCCATGTATCATTCATGGTGACACACAGTTCATTCCCATCTCCTCTTTCTCTCGCCCTCAAGCAGGCTCGCAGCAATGCCTCCATTTCCTTCAGGGTGTCCCGAACATCCTGAAGCTCTTGCTGACACTCCTGCAATCGAGTGCTGAGCATAGCAGCATCCTCCAAGCACAAGTCCATGTGCTCATGGGAAGTCCCTTGCTGCACTGGTGGGTACTTGAACTCCGTGGTACCACTCTCACGCTGGAGGACATACATGTACTCAGTCCTGTCCAGGTGGCGACGATAGATGTGACTCTGGCAGGTGATGGCCTCCCAGGTGACATCCTTCTCCGCATCGACCTGTGTCGCTCGACAAGCTGGAGAGCGGTGGATCTTAAGCAGCAGATTTTCATGGATAATCCTCATTTCTGAACTCCATTCTTCCCGCTTCTCCCGGATGGTCCTGGTGGAGCTATAGTGTATGATTAGCTTGCCCGTATTGCCAGCGGCTTCGAGCATACGTCGAAGACGGCGCAACAAGCCTCCTACTGCCAATCCGTAGGAAAGGTATGTCACCGGACGACTCTCCTCTCTTTCGGCAAGGGCAACTACGGGAACTCTCCCTCCTGTGGACTTGCGAGCGGTGCGAATCATGCGAACCATCTAAAACAAAAATCATTTAAATTTAGGTTAGATAAACTTTTAAACAAAAATCCTATTTTGAATGAAAATTGAGGTAAGATGAAGAAAGTGCCTCCATTAAATAACACTTTTCAACACACACCTTGTAAAATAGTTTTTAAGAAAATAGGGCCCTTAAATACGTCCATTTCTACCTAGGTCCACGTTCCTACGGGCAACCTTGGCTCTGATACCACTTCTGTCACACCCGGTTTTCCTAAGAACAACCAAGTGAATATCACATGTATGCCAGGATCATTTTCTCATACATGTGATGACAAATAGTGAAGCATCATTTATTACAAGCCAGGTGTCGAATAAGTCTTACATAGCAAATGTCTCGATGGACAATAATAAGTTTATCACAAGTAAATAAACTAGCAGCGGAATATTATTCTTGAGGGCTCCGTCACAGGCGTTGCCCGAGGGACTCCATGAACCTAGAAACCTTCTTCGGGTCCAAAGTCTTGATCATTATACACCACCTCATTATCTTGACCTGAGCAGCAATATAAACCAACAAATATGCAAGGTTGAGTATCGATGGTACTCAGCAAGTGTGGGAAAGTTATGTCATGCATGGCTAGAACAAGGGGAGGTTGAACTCATGGTTAAAGCACTACGCAATTAATACCTATCGCCTTAGCTTATTAAGCACCTACATTACTACACAGGTGAATTGGTCCCAATCTCCTATCCCATCATCATAATCAAATAACCATAACATCATTTCCAATATTAAGCTCCCCGCTTAACATCCACAACTTTCAAAACCATCAATCCTCTAATCATGAATAAGTCCAAGCCGCTCTTGACCGTGAGCACGGCTGTCATGACAGTTTTGACTCTGCAGAGTTTGCACCACTGTACCCACATGTAGTGATTTCATCCCCCGTTGCCGGGTGGACTAAAAGAACCTCCATTATGCCAGTGGCTACGAACCACATTCACACTTCCCAGGTGTGTAGCCAGGAGATCACTACGAAGCCTTTACAAAGGGATTCCCGACGACAGTGGGCCCACTGAGGTTTCACCCCTAACAGCATAGAAGAGGCTCCAACCCCGCTGCAGTGGCCCCCTCTTGAGCCTTGCGGTTCATATGGTAGTCCAGCTGACACCTATTCCCCGCACCATCCAACACACCCATACTACGCCGGGGATACACCTAATTAATTGGCCAAGCTGCCCCATCTCAGCATGTGGTTGGCACGGTAAAGCCAGGTTACATGCTCCATGAACCGGTCCTTAGGATCCAGGCAAGTACTAAACACAAACCCGAGTCTCGTGCACCCAGCACCAACCAAAATATCCAACTTGCCTTGATCCCTACCTCTACATAACTCATAATATCTCATTCAAGAGTATGGTAAAAATAAACTGATGATCCCATATCCCAAATATCCCATTCTAAGCATGGATAAGCATATGCATAATAATAAATGACATGATAAAATAAATCGCAACCCAAGCTACAAGGAAACAAGGTAATGCAATTCTAGGGAAACTTCCTAGCATGGGTTTCATATTTCATTTGACAATGCAAATAATTCTATCTACACATCCTAGCATAGGATCAAAGTGGTCAAGGACACTTGCCTCCTTCCTGCTGCTCTTGGAATGGGTAGTCCTGATCTTGGAAAGGAAGAACTTGCTCTGGAGCAGGTTCTACATCATACCATCACACATAGCAAAAGAAAAACAACAATCCATAAGACATAATTCACACTTCCACTTCATACAAACCACACATTCACATGTATAAAAGTCATTCACAAATTCTATGTGTTGTGGTTACTCTATGTGTGTTAATCTTTGGCTTACATGCACTTTTAATCATGTGTATATGATTCCTACTTTTGTATTCACATTTATACTTGCATACTATATATATGAGTTTCCAATTTAAATAAATTCCTTATATTCAATTACTACACCTTTTAGCTACCAAGTATGCATGAAAGGTATTTTCCTACTCCATATGTGTCTTCAGAACTTCTACCAACCCTAAACTGAATTCTTTGGATTTTGGAATCTTCATTTATCATTTTCTAATTATTTATACCTAGATTGCTATATTTTCAAATTTACTTCCTATGCCTAAATGTGTACTTTATTATGAAAATAGTAAGACACATCATCTAAACAGAATAGGTTCTGATCCAAAATAGTTAATAATATATTTTTGATCTTTTCCTCTGATGTAAACTATTTTACATTTATTTTTCTAATTTTCAGAATTATTCTCTACTTAAAAATGTGTCCCTCTAACTAATAAATGTGAATAATCAATTAAACAGATTCATTTCAGCCAAAAATCTATTTTTATCTCACTCCAAGGTTTTCTAAGTATTGGGAAAGTTTTTAATTTGAATTTGACGATATGTTTGTCCCACCTTTTAAATTTTAAATACTAACCACATATTCAATTTCCTAAATTTAATATCGAATAGGGTTAAAAAGGTAAACTCACCCCACTACAGGGTCTATAATATTATTTTAAAAATTTTCAGGGGTCTAGCTACACATAACAGAGGGGTTTTTCCTAATTTTTATTAAGTCCAGGGGCTAAAACTGATTTTTAAATGAATTTACATGATTTTCTGAAGTTCTAGGGGCTAGATCAGAAGTTTCCGGGGCTAGCTCTTATTTCCCGAGAACCCCAGGGGGTAGCGCGTAAGAATTCCAGTCTTTATAACGCGGGGCTGACGTGGACCGTCTGATTTAAAACAGACGGCTGAGATTATAACGTCGAACCGGTACGCGGGGTTTTAAACTCTACCGTGCGATTTAAAATAAACGGCGCACTAGCGGCCACGTCGCTCTGATCGAGCACGGGCGGCGCTGCCCAGCGGCGCACGGCGGCGGGAGGCGGCGATCTCACCGGAGAGTTTCGGATCTTCGTAAATTCTTCCTGGAACTGTGATTTTATGGCATACATCGGTAGAGGGGAGGTCAGGGATCTCACCTCGGGGATTTTCTTGAGCTCGGAGGTTCTGGTGGGCGGTCGGCGATGAGGTCCGAGGTGAATTCACGGCGAGGCTCGTCGGCGCTGTGTTTGAACCGCAAACCACCGCGTTTTCTGCACCTGCGAGGTTCCCCGGAGGCGGTGGATCAAGACCAGCGAGTTAGATCGGAATTCCCGAGCGTAGCTCGGCCAGAATTCGCCGGAGGGGCTCGGGTTCTCACCGGAGAGAAAATCGGCAGATCATGGGGAAAACGGGACGATGCAGGGGTTTTTATAGACGGGGAAAGGGCGGCGTTCGGTTGTGATCGAGTTTGCGTTGCTCACGAACGAAATTTGGCTGGGATACGCAGGAATCCGGGTCGGTTTTGATTCGGGGTGAGAGAGTCCGGCCGAGCGCAGGCGCGAGCGCGAGGAAGAAGAAAGACTGGCGGGCCTCGCATGTCAGTGGGAAGAAGGGGGCGCGCGCGGCTGCGGGCTGGCGCGGGATCGGTGGGCCGGCTGGTGGGTTTCAGCCCACTGGCCGGTTTTTTTCTGTTTTCCTTTTTCTTTTTCTTTTTCTTTTCTGTTTTGAGTTTAATTTGAATTCCAGTTTGAATTTGAATTTTTGCAATACATGCAACACGTCCAAAAAATTTTAAATTCCCCTCTTAACAGGGTTTTGGGGTGTTACACTTTCCAATGAAGTAAGAAAATGAATCAAGAAGCATTAGGTCATGTCGTTCGCTCATTTCCAGGGGATCGCGCGGGTATGAAATCTGGCCAAATTTTTGCCAGTGCCCACACCCACCCCTGTGGTATGACTCCCATCCAAGTACTAGCAAAAAAGTGGCCAGCCTATCCCATCCCTCCTCATGCATCGAATCAAAACGCACCCTTACTTACATGGCACAGAAATGGTGCAACTGATATACATATGGTGTAATAAGTAACATTATTTGATACTTTTTCTCATTTCTCCATTGAGTCACACTTATTATTTCAGAACAAATCTTAGATCATCTAGAAACATACGCCGCTAGAAGAGAACCGATGCCCGTAGGAGGCAAGATTTGCCATAGACAGTGCATTGAAAAAGTTTGGGATTAGTTGTTGCTGTTCAACTTGCTGCAAGATCTGTTGTTGTTGCACCTGTTGCAACAATTGTTGTTGTTGAACCTGCTGAAGTGTCTGGAATTGTTGCACCTGTTGTAGTGCTTGGTTTTGTTGCACCTGTTGTAGTATCTGATTTTGTTGTGCCTGCTGCAACATTTGTTATTGCTGTATCTGTTGTTGTTGCACCTGTTAAAGTGTTTTTTTTTTCTGTATCTGTTGTTGTTGTGGGTAAGCTTGTTGGAAGATCATGGCGGAAGATGGTGAGATATATTGCGCCCATGTGTTAATCAAAGCTACGGATGATGGGATATATTGTGTAGAAGTTACTTCCATGGCAGCACTCATTGAAATGTCAAGGAGAGCAAAAATAGCAAGTATCTTGGCTGCCATTGTAGCTGAGAATACGCTTATTTGTTTTGCCTTCTAATACCAGGAGATGATCGGATGATGGAATATGAATCACTCGGGTCCTATTTATACATGGGGACATGGGGATTATCATCTCAAATGGAGCTATGGACTTTGCTAAACTATTCGATGGAGGTCGGTTAAGATATAGATGACATGGCATCTACTCAATTTTCAGATTTGCTTAGAAACATAAGATATGTGGTGGCAAGATAATTTACACTAAAAATATAGGAATTAGGTATTTCTTTTTTGGCATTTTCTTGACACCGAAGATATTAAGGTATATAAATTCGCCTTTACACATAATATGCAAGTTTGGGCCATGTCAAATAGGCTTGTAAGATGGCGGTTGTTTGACGTGGATGTACAATCCTTTTCAATGAATTTATCCACAAGTTTAGATAAAGCTTGACATGGCATCTTATCAATTTTGACATTTTCTTCTCTCTAGAAACATATGGTATGTGGTGGCAAAATAATTTGCACTAAATACATGGCAAAAGGGTCTTTTGTTTTTGTCATTTTATTGATATTTGAGAGATGAAGGTTTGTGTATTTTCCTTTACACATAATATGCATGTCTCACTATGTCAAGTTAGTGTGTACATTGAAAGAGTGAGATTCTTAGGGTTGTGATTATCTGCATGGATGCACCATCTTTTTTAACTCAATTTGTTCACAAGTTTAACCATGTCAGTTTCTTTTTTTATAAAACATATCACGAACATATAAACACGAAAACCCACCGATTTTTGCATGAGAAAGGAGGCCGGCAGAAGAATTCCAACATCTACAATGTCGCCATAGGTGTCTTGTTATTTATAGGCAAGTCTCCTACCAGTGAAAAAGTAATTAGTTTTGAATGCAACAACCATCTTGAGATGAAGGCTTGAATTTCAACGGGTGTTGTTCACCATAAAGAATCTAAACAATTATAATGCACCTAGTTTACTATACATGTTCCCAACTATAATATTTCATATTTTTTCTAAACAACCACCTACACTACACTTATGGCTAGCTATGAAGAAACAGGACGAACCATATTTATTTGATTCCATAGTCAGGTTTGCGGTTTCACACATAATACCCAGTAAATACCCTTCATTTTGACATTATCGCTATATTTATCCAGTTGAAAAATAAATAGAAGCTTTGGATAAATACATGATATATTAAGTTTGAAGTGGAAAATCAACATGGTATAACGTTAATAGTAGTAAGATATAACCGTAGTGGGAGTACTACGATCGACATACCCTGTATGGCTAGATTTCTCAACCTTTTGCAAGGTTGATATAGGAAAATGGTTGGTCTACCCAATAGATGAAGGCCATTGGAGTTTAAGAATTCTACCACTTATATATTGAGAAGCTTATTCATATTAATAGCAAAGTTTATATCTATTTTTCACCAAAGGGTCAAGAAATCTCATCATTATAATCATGGAATTATATATTGTTTTAATGAAGTAAGAAAATGAATCAAGAAGCAATAGTCATGTCGTTCACTCATTTCCAGGGGATCACGCGGGTACGAAATCTGGCCGAATTTTCGCCAGTGCCCATACCCACCCCTGTGGTATGACCCCCATCCAAGTACTAGCAAAAAAGTGGCCACCCTATCGCATCCCTCCTCATGCATTGAATCAAAACGCACCCTTACTTACATGGCACAGAAATGGTGCAACTGATATAAATATGGTGGTAATAAGTAACATTATTTGACACTTTTTCTCATTTCTCCAATGAGTCACACTTATTATTTCCAAATCTTAGATCATCTAGAAACATACGCCCATAGAAGAGAACCGATGCCTGTAGGAGGCAAGATTTTCCATCGACAGTGTATTGAAAACGTTTGGGATTAGTTGTTGCTGTTGAACTTGCGGCAAGATCTGTTGTTGTTGCACCTGTTGCAACAATTGTTGTTGTTGAACCTGCTGAAGTGTCTGGAATTGTTGCACCTGTTGTAGTGCTTGGTTTTGTTGCACCTGTTGTAGTATCTGATTTTGTTGTGCCTGCTGCAACATTTGTTATTGCTGTATCTGTTGTTGTTGCACCTGTTGAAGTGTTTGTTTCCGTATCTGTTGTTGTTGTGGGTAAGCTTGTTGGAAGATCATGGCGGAAGATGGTGAGATATATTGCGCCCATGTGTTAATCAAAGCTACGGATGATGGGATATATTGTGTAGAAGTTACTGCCACGGCAGCACTCATTGAAATGGCAAGGAGAGCAAAAATAGCAAGTATCTTGGCTGCCGTTGTAGCTGAGAATACGCTTATTTGTATTTCCTTCTAATACCAGGAGATGATCGGATGATGGAATATGAATCACTCGGGTCCTATTTATACATGGGGACATGGGGATTATCATCTCAAATGGAGCTATGGACTTTGCTAAACTATTCGATGGAGGTCGGTTAAGATATAGATGACATGGCATCTACTCAATTTTCAGATTTGCTTAGAAACATAAGATATGTGGTGGCGAGATAATTTACACTAAAAATATAGGAATTAGGTATTTCTTTTTTGGCATTCTCTTGACACCGAAGATATTAAGGTATATAAATTCGCCTTTACACATAATATGCAAGTTTGGGCCATGTCAAATAGGCTTGTAAGATGGCGGTTGTTTGACGTGGATATACAATCCTTTTCAATGAATTTGTCCACAAGTTTAGATAAAGCTTGACATGGCATCTTATCAATTTTGACATTTTCTTCTCTCTAGAAACATATGGTATGTGGTGGCAAGATAATTTGCACTAAATACATGGCAAAAGGGTCTTTTGTTTTTGTCATTTTATTGATATTTGAGAGATGAAGGTTTGTGTATTTTCCTTTACACATAATATGCATGTCTCACTATGTCAAGTTAGTGTGTACATTGAAAGAGTGAGATTCTTAGGGTTGTGATTATCTGCATGGATGCACCATCTTTTTTAACTCAATTTGTTCACAAGTTTAACCATGTCAGTTTCTTTTTTTTTATAAAACATATCACGAACATATAAACACGAAAACCCACCGATTTTTGCATGAGAAAGGAGGCCGGCAGAAGAATTCCAACATCTACAATGTCGCCATAGGTGTCTTGTTATTTATAGGCAAGTCTCCTACCAGTGAAAAAGTAATTAGTTTTGAATGCAACAACCATCTTGAGATGAAGGCTTGAATTTCAACGGGTGTTGTTCACCATAAAGAATCTAAACAATTATAATGCACCTAGTTTACTATACATGTTCCCAACTATAATATTTCATATTTTTTCTAAACAACCACCTACACTACACTTATGGCTAGCTATGAAGAAACAGGACGAACCATATTTATTTGATTCCATAGTCAGGTTTGCGGTTTCACACATAATACCCAGTAAATACCCTTCATTTTGACATTATCGCTATATTTATCCAGTTGAAAAATAAACAGAAGCTTTGGATAAATACATGATATATTAAGTTTGAAGTGGAAAATCAACATGGTATAACGTTAATAGTAGTAAGATATAACCGTAGTGGGAGTACTACGATCGACATACCCTGTATGGCTAGATTTCTCAACCTTTTGCAAGGTTGATATAGGAAAATGGTTGGTCTACCCAATAGATGAAGGCCATTGGAGTTTAAGAATTCTACCACTTATATATTGAGAAGCTTATTCATATTAATAGCAAAGTTTATATCTATTTTTCACCAAAGGGTCAAGAAATCTCATCATTATAATCATGGAATTATATATTGTTTTAATGAAGTAAGAAAATGAATCAAGAAGCAATAGTCATGTCGTTCACTCATTTCCAGGGGATCACGCGGGTACGAAATCTGGCCGAATTTTCGCCAGTGCCCACACCCACCCCTGTGGTATGACCCCCATCCAAGTACTAGCAAAAAAGTGGCCACCCTATCGCATCCCTCCTCATGCATTGAATCAAAACGCACCCTTACTTACATGGCACAGAAATGGTGCAACTGATATAAATATGGTGGTAATAAGTAACATTATTTGACACTTTTTCTCATTTCTCCAATGAGTCACACTTATTATTTCCAAATCTTAGATCATCTAGAAACATACGCCCATAGAAGAGAACCGATGCCTGTAGGAGGCAAGATTTTCCATAGACAGTGTATTGAAAACATTTGGGATTAGTTGTTGCTGTTGAACTTGCTGCAAGATCTGTTGTTATTGCACCTGTTGCAACAATTGTTGTTGTTGAACCTGCTGAAGTGTCTGGAATTGTTGCACCTGTTGTAGTGCTTGGTTTTGTTGCACCTGTTGTAGTATCTGATTTTGTTGTGCCTGCTGCAACATTTGTTATTGCTGTATCTGTTGTTGTTGCACCTGTTGAAGTGTTTGTTTCCGTATCTGTTGTTGTTGTGGGTAAGCTTGTTGGAAGATCATGGCGGAAGATGGTGAGATATATTGCGCCCATGTGTTAATCAAAGCTACGGATGATGGGATATATTGTGTAGAAGTTACTGCCACGGCAGCACTCATTGAAATGGCAAGGAGAGCAAAAATAGCAAGTATCTTGGCTGCCATTGTAGCTGAGAATACGCTTATTTGTATTTCCTTCTAATACCAGGAGATGATCGGATGATGGAATATGAATCACTCGGGTCCTATTTATACATGGGGACATGGGGATTATCATCTCAAATGGAGCTATGGACTTTGCTAAACTATTCGATGGAGGTCGGTTAAGATATAGATGACATGGCATCTACTCAATTTTCAGATTTGCTTAGAAACATAAGATATGTGGTGGCAAGATAATTTACACTAAAAATATAGGAATTAGGTATTTCTTTTTTGGCATTCTCTTGACACCGAATATATTAAGGTATATAAATTCGCCTTTACACATAATATGCAAGTTTGGGCCATGTCAAATAGGCTTGTATGATGGCGGTTGTTTGACGTGGATGTACAATCCTTTTCAATGAATTTGTCCACAAGTTTAGATAAAGCTTGACATGGCATCTTATAAATTTTGACATTTTCTTCTCTCTAGAAGCATATGGTGTGGTGGCAAGATAATTTGCACTAAATACATGGCAAAAGGGTCTTTTGTTTTTGTCATTTTATTGATATTTGAGAGATGAAGGTTTGCGTATTTTCCTTTACACATAATATGCATGTCTCACTATGTCAAGTTAGCGTGTACATTGAAAGAGTAAGATTCTTAGGGTTGTGATTATCTGCATGGATGCACCATATTTTTTAACTCAATTTGTTCACAAGTTTAACCATGTTAGTTTCTTTTTTTTTATAAAACATATCACAAACATATAAACACGAAAACCCACCCATTTTTGCATGAGAAAGGAGGCCGGCAGAAGAATTCCAACATCTACAATGTCGCCATAGGTGTCTTGTTATTTATAGGCAAGTCTCTACCATGGAAAAAGTAATTAGTTTTGAATGCAACAACCATCTTGAGATGAAGGCTTGAATTTTATCGGGTGTTGTTCACCATAAAGAATCTAAACAATTATAATGCACCTAGTTTACTATACATGTTCCCAACTATAATATTTCATATTTTTTCTAAACAACCACCTACACTACACTTATGGCTAGCTATGAAGAAACAGGATGAATCATATTTATTTGATTCCATAGTCAGGTTTGCGGTTTCACACATAATACCCAGTAAATACCCTTCATTTTGACATTATCGCTATATTTATCCAATTGAAAAATAAACAGAAGCTTTGGATAAATACATGATATATTAAGTTTGAAGTGGAAAATCAACATGGTATAACGTTAAAAGTAGTAAGATATAACCGTAGTGGGAGTACTACGATCGACATACCCTGTATGGCTAGATTTCTCAACCTTTTGCAAGGTTGATATAGGAAAATGGTTGGTCTACCCAATAGATGAAGGCCATTGGAGTTTAAGAATTCTACCACTTATATATTGAGAAGCTTATTCATATTAATAGCAATTTTTAGATCTATTTTTCACCAAAGGGTCAAGAAATCTCATCATTATAATCATGGAATTATATATTGTTTTATTGAAGTAAGAAAATGAATCAAGAAGCAATAGTCATGTCGTTCACTCATTTCCAGGGGATCGCGCGGGTACGAAATCTGGCCGAATTTTTGCCAGTGCCCACACCCACCCCTGTGGTATGACCCCCATCCAAGTACTAGCAAAAAAGTGGCCACCCTATCCCATCCCTCCTCATGCATCGAATCAAAACACACCCTTACTTACATGGCACAGAAATGGTGCAACTGATATAAATATGGTGGTAATAAGTAACACTATTTGACACTTTTTCTCATTTCTCCAATGAGTCACACTTATTATTTCAGAACAAATCTTAGATCATCTAGAAACATACGCCACTAGAAGGGAACCGATGCCTGTAGGAGACAAGATTTGCCATAGACAGTGTATTGAAAACGTTTGGGATTAGTTGTTGCTGTTGAACTTGCTGCAGGATCTGTTGTTGTTGCACCTGTGGCAACAATTGTTGTTGTTGAACCTCCTGAAGTGTCTGGAATTGTTGCACCTGTTGTAGTGCTTGGTTTTGTTGCACCTGTTGTAGTATCTTATTTTGTTGTGCTTGCTACAACATTTGTTGTTGCTGTATCTGTTGTTGTTGCACATGTTGAAGTGTTTGTTGCTGATATAGTTGCTGTAATGTTTGTTGTTGCTGCAACTGTTGAAGGACTTGTTGTTGTTGCACCTGTTGTTGCAGAAGTAGCCAATGTTATTGTTGTGGGTAAGCTTGTTGGAAGATCATGGCGGAAGATGGTGAGATATATTGCGCCCATGGGTTAATCAAACCTACGGATGATGGGATATATTGTGTAGAAGTTACTGCCATGGCAGCACTCATTGAAATGGCAAGGAGAGCAAAAATAGAAAGTATCTTGGCTGCCATTGTAGCTGAGAATACGCTTATTTGTTTTGCCTTCTAATACCAGGAGATGATCGGATGATGGAATATGAATCACTCGGGTCCTATTTATACATGGGGACATGGGGGTTATCATCTCCAATGGAGGTATGGACTTTGCTAAACTATCTGATGGAGGTCGGTTAAGATAGAGATGACATGGCATCTAGTCATTTTCAGATTTTCTTAGAAACATAAGATATTTGGTGGCAAGATAATTTACACTAAAAATATAGGAATTAGGTATTTCTTTTTTGGCATTTTTTTGACACCGAAGATAGTAAGGTATATAAATTCGCCTTTACACATAATATACAAGTTTGGGCCATGTCAAATAGGCTTGTAAGATGGCGGAGACGTGGATGTACAATCCTTTCCAATGAATTTGTCCACAAGTTTAGATAAGGCTTGTCATGACATCTTGTTAATTTTGACATTTTCTTCTCTTTAGAAACATATGGTATGTGGTGGCAAGATAATTTGCACTAAATACATGGCAAAATGGTCTTTTGTTTTTGTCATTTTATTGTTATTTGATAGATGAAGGTTTGTGTATTTGGCTTTACGCATAATATGCATGTCTCACTACGTCAATTTAGCGTGTACATTGAAAGAGTGAGATTCTTAGGGTTGTGATTATCTGCATGGATGCACCATCTTTTTTAACTCAATTTGTTCACAAGTTTAACCATGTCAGTTTTTTATATAAAACATATCACGAACATCTAAACACGAGAACCCACCCATTTTTGCATGAGAAAGGAGGTCCGCAGAAGAGTTCCAACATCTACAATGTTGCCATAGGTGGGTGTCTTCTTATTTATATGAACGTCTCCTACCAGTGAAAAAGTAATTAGTTTTGAATGCAACAACCATCTTGAGATGAAGGCTTGAATTTCAACGGGCGGGTTTCACCATGAAGAATCTAAACAATTATAATGCACCTAGTTTACTATACATGTTTCCAACTACAATATTTCATATTTTTTCTAAACAACCACCTACACTACACTTATGGCTAGCTATGAAGAAACAGGATGAACCATAATTATTTGATTCCATAGTCAGGTTTGTGGTTTCACACATAATTCCTAGTAAATACCCGTCATTTTGACATTATCGCTATATTTATCCAATTGAAAAATAAACAGAAGCTTTGGATAAATACATGATATATTAAGTTCGAAGTAGAAAATCAACATGGTCTAACGTTAAAAGTAGTAAGATATTACCGTAGTGGGAGTACTACTATCGACATACCCTGTATGGCTAGATTTCTCAACCTTTTGCAAGGTTGATATAGGGAAATGGTTTGTCTACCATATAGAGCTAATTAAGTTTATCTTCCACTTTGAGCATCACCACATCGGAGGAAAGCGTTTCTTGTTTGATTGTGGACTTCCGATGTGAGGGCTGCCTAAAGCTCATTAAACTGTTGCTATAAAACTGAAATTAAGGATCAAGATGTAGGCGTGTCTTTATTGCAAAGTCCTTGTCCTATATTATATCTCTTGGCATGTAGAGTTCCATGACTAGGGTGTCGGTTAAGTCTTGCTGAGCCATCGTGCTCACGGTGGCAATGTTTGAGCTGTATGCAGGTGAGAGCTATGAGGAGGGGTCTGAGGACGAGGCGATGCCCCCGTCGGGGTACACGGCCGAGCTGGATCCCTGCATGCCGCCGTGATCTCCGGTTCCATGCTGCTAGTGTGTAGCGTCCCCGGGCTGGACGGCTGCACTTTTGCGTAGATAGGAGTAGAGAGTAGCTATGTATGTACTTCCGCTGTATAGTTAAGCATTTATACAAAGACTTCCGCTGTTTTATATCAAATAAAAGTTTGTATGTCGTTCTTTAATCTTTTCGTGTGTACTGTTGGGTGCCGCATCGCACGGTGCCACCCTATGCGGTCCTGGAGTGGGTGAACCATTAGGTGGTCCCCACAGTCGTGGTATCAGAGCCGCATTGGGAATAGCACGCTCGAAAAGATCCTATTTTAAAAACATAGAAGTAGTCGAGTGAGGATTAGTCATTAAGCCCATATAAGGTCTATGATAGTAGTAGATATTGAGGTGGAAAAGATAACATACTTGTTATACATTCTGTAACGACGCTCCGATGTCAGGTAAGAGGTAAGGTACGCTACCGCAGGCGGAA
Organism: Neostapfia colusana; assembly: GCA_030760725.1. Taxonomy (NCBI): domain Eukaryota; kingdom Viridiplantae; phylum Streptophyta; class Magnoliopsida; order Poales; family Poaceae; genus Neostapfia; species Neostapfia colusana. The sequence goes on along the minus strand of JASWHV010000009.1, from coordinate 29,691,589 downwards.
CAATTGAGGTAACTCACCATACTAGTAAGACTATGCAAGGATATACCGTGGCTTGGCACGGTAGTTGATATGAGTCTCTGAACCTCTTCATGGTTCTGAGAGCATATGAAAACGCTGATCTCCAGCGTGCTTTAGGCAAAAGCAAGAATACCCCATCGTGTGGTAAGCAACACGATAGTATGCAACTCTTGAACGTTCAATGTTCAAAGGGCCATACGCAGCGCTCGCCATCGGCGTGCCTCAACGGTTATGAGGCAGTAGGTGGTATCTGTTGGGGTGATAAAATTCCCAACCGTGACGACCCGTTCGCGCTCTACTTGGGTTCCCCGTCATGTGGTGTGGAAATACGACCATGTACCTTGAGACGTGGCTTCACTCAAGGATGATCCGTATGGCAATGATACGGACCGTATGTTTTTATTATGATATGGAACTGCCTGAAATGCCAAAAACCATTGTGTGCACCATTATTGTGTGGTCTTCTGCAGGTACATTAACCACGTTAGTGCATGACGTTTAGAAACCGTTTGTGAGTGACGTTCCTAGTTCCACCATTTGACACGTATATGCCGGAATACCGGCTTAGGATTTTTCTTTGGTGAGGAAACGTAGTACCGAGACTGCATAAAAGGATATTTTGCAAATAAAAGAGTTAAAATGAGGCTTAGGATTTCCATTTAGGGGTTAGTAAACTCCTATATTGAACTGAGAGTCAATTGGGAGTATAGATTTAACCTCAAAAACTTAGGAAAAATTTCCCCTGTTTTCGGCAGAAATTTTGCTGAACTTGAACACTGCATAACTTAAGATCCGTTGAACCAATGGAGGTGTGGGATACCATTATGGAAAGTTTTTGAAGTCCTCTACAACGTTTCTGTAGAGCTCCAGAACAAAATCTCCCTTCAAAGGGATGAAAATCTCAGATGAGTAGGTACTGTCAAGAAACAGGGCAGACCAAAATGCTCTCTGGACTTTTCTGTATTTCAACCACAAAGTCCTGTAGAAAAAAATTCCAAGGGTCAAGCAAGACACCGTTGGAAAGTACAGGAAATGTGCTACAACTTTGTTGTTGAACGCTAGTCCAGATTTTGCCTCTAAGGTGGTCAAGACTGTTGAATTATTCCAACTGGTCTGCTGGACCAGAAGCTGGACAGTGAACACCATGTTGAAGTGTTTCAACCAAAACATTTAGTTTCACCTTTCGACATCCAGTGGCTGTTGTAAAACAGCGAGTGGAGTCGAAAAGTTTATGCATTCAACATATCACTTTGAGCTACTGCATGTTCCGGTCCAGTACAATAGCGAGGGATTACGCATTCTAACACACTTAACATCCCGTGGTGACCTACGATGGTCGAAATGAACTTTTAACCCATAAAGTTCAATACCTTGGAACTCGATCGTGTGACATGGTCCAGGGATGTATATGTTGTATAAAGTTTATACTTTATCCATACGTGTGATTATGATGTGTATCATTTATTCCATTCTCGCACTACTATTGTATAAACTAGATGCAATAAACCAACATGTGCTGATCGTTTGAATGGTATGAATGCAGAATGGTGCGTACACGGTCCACGCAAGAGGAGGGAGATACGAGTCAGGTTCGTGGTGATGAGTCTCCACCTCCGGAGCAAACCACGACGCAGCAGCAACCACCTCCCCCACCGCCAGAACTTCCAATGAATCTTGTGGAGGTTCTCGCTGCAGTGCTCGGCTCGCGCGACGAGCAAACCGAGTTGCTGCGGATGCTAGTCCAGCAGAATGTGTCCCATCAGTGAGGACACCAAGACAATGGACAACACCAGCCCCAACAAAGTTCTTATTCAGAATTCCTGGCGACCCATCCACCGGTCTTCACGGAGGCCGAAGAGCCTTTGGAGGCGGACCGCTTTATCCGCACTCTGGAGGCGAAAGTTCGGGCTGCTACGATGCACCGAACACCAGAAGGCGCTGTATGCAGCGCAACATCTTCAAGGAGAAGCTGGTACATGGTGGGCGAACTACATCGCCTAATTACCGGCTGGCCATGCCGTCACATTGGCGGAGTTCCAGGAGGCGTTCCGCGCCTACCATGTACCTCCCGGTGTTATGGAAAGGAAGCTCCAGGAGTTCCTGGCGCTACGGCAAGGCGAGAGGAGTGCTCATGAGTACTCCAGGTTATTCAACCGGCTGGCGCAGTATGCGCCAGGATTTGTGAGAATGGAAGACGACAAGCGCAACGCGTTCTTCCAGGGCCTGAATTCCAAGATGAAGGTCCATCTCGCCCAAAGCAATCACGGCACATTCAACGACCTCGTTAATGCCGCGATTTTACAAGAGAATGCTCAGCGCGAGCGTGGTTCTGATAAGAGGAAACGCAGCATGCTGACAAGCAGCAGTGTTGGAGCGCCACAAAAATACCGCGTGGTGTATCGCTCACCATCCGGTCAGAGATGGCAGCCACCGGCGTGACCGCCTCAGTTCCGCGGTCGACAATATAATGCGCCGGGCTTCCGACCAACGTATCCACCACAGCAACAGCAGCAGCAAAGGATGGTTCCGCGTTCACCTCCGTTTCAACAGCGTGCACCGGGATTCCGTCCTCAAGTTGGAGGGACCCCGACATCTTACACGTGCTTCACCTGTGGCCGTGTCGGGCATATTTCAAGGGACTGCCCCGAGCCGCAACAGGACAGGGGTGCCACACCGTATCAGGGTGCTAATCATCCCCGTAATCAGCCCAAGAAACCAGCACCAAAACCCGGCAACGTCCACCACTTAGCCATCGAAGACGTGCCAGAAGGCGAACCCGTCCTCGCGGATACGTTTTCTTACTTAGATCATCCCGTAGTTATACTTTTTGACTCCGGTGCCACCCATAATTTCATAAGTCAGTCTGATGTTATTAAATACCAACTGCCTATCATTCCCACAAATAATTCATACTTGATATGTTCTCAGGGTGGGAAAATAACATCTGATAGAATGGTCTATAGAGCACCATTACAGTTGGGTGGAAATCTATATCCGACTTCTCTAATCATGTCAGAGAGTCAAAAATGTGATGTCATTTTAGGAATGTCATGGCTACATCGCCATGGTGCTGTTCTTGACATCATTCCACGTGTGGTTCATCTAAACTCTCCACTTCATGAACCACATGTTCTTATTCTTGACCGTTCGGTTCAAGAAACTCCAGCCACATATAACACGGAAGCCACAAAACTTGAGGACATTCGTGTGGTCCGTCAATACCTGGATGTCTTTCCGGATGATCTTCTGGGTATGCCACCCGAAAGAGATGTCGAGTTCAAGATTGAACTTGTACCTCGGACGACACCGATATCGCAAAGACCATACAAGATGGCTCCGAATGAGCTAGCTGAATTAAAGGAGCATCTCAATGATTTAATGAAGAAGGGTTTCATTCGACCGAGTTCCTCGCCATGGGGATGCTTGGCACTGTTTGTGAAGAAGAAGGATGAAACCTTGAGGTTGTGTGTGGACTACCGACCTCTCAACTCCGTCACCATCAAGAATAAATATCCACTGCCCCGCATCGATATATTATTCGATCAACTGATGGGTGCGAGTATATTTTCAAAGATGGACATTCGCTCCGGATATCACCAAATCAAGATCCGAGCGGAGGATATTCTGAAGACGGCTTTCTCGATGAGATATGGGCTATATGAATACCTCGTCATGTCCTTTGGTCTCACCAACGCCCCGGCACACTTCATGTATCTCATGAACTCAGTGTTCATGCCGGAGATGGACAAATTTGTGGTGGTGTTCATAGACGACATCTTGGTTTACTCCAACTATGAAGAGGAACACGCCAAACATCTGCATATCGTGCTTCAATGATTGCGAGACATAAACTTTATGCCAAGTTCAGCAAGTGCGAGTTTTGGATCAGCCAAGTGCCATTTCTTGGTCATATTATTTCTGCAGAAGGCATTGCAGTTGATCCAAGCAAAATCGAACAAGTGCTGAAATGGAAATCCCCCACATCAGTCCACGAAGTCAGGAGTTTCCTCGGGTTAGCAGGATATTACCGGAGATTCATACCGAATTTCTCCAAGCTTGCTAAGCCGATGACTGAACTGTTAAAGAAGGGGATCAAATATGTTTGGAGCTCAGCTTGTGAAGAAGCTTTCCAAGCATTAGTGAATCATCATACAACAGCCCCGGTGTTAGCTCAACCGGATACAACCAAGACCTTCTACATATATTGTGATGCGTCTGGCATCGGGCTTGGCTTTGTATTGATGCAAGGAGGAAGAGTGGTCGCTTATGGCTGATGTCAACTTCGTAACCACGAGCAGCACTACCCAACTCATGATCTTGAGCTTGCTGCTGTGGTGTTGGCGTTGAAAATGTGGAGGCACTATTTGCTTCGGAACTTAGTGCACCTCTACACCGACCACAAGAGTTTGAAGTATATATTCACTCAAAAGGAGTTGAATATGCGGCAATGGAGACGGCTAGAACTGATCAAAGACTATGAGAATGAGATTCACTACCATCCCGGTAAGGCAAATGTGGTTGCCGACGCCTTAAGCCGCAAATCTCATGTCAACAATCTGTCCATCACCCCACTTGAAGAGGAGGAGCCGAGTCTGTACTTGGTTCCACATGGGGCATTATATAATCTTGCTCTCGTCCCTACCATACGAGAGGAGATTATGAAAGCTCTGAAGAAAGACATGGGAATGTCGCACATTCGGAGAAGAATGAAGAAGGGAGAAATGAAATGCTTCCAAAGGGATGAACACGGGACGCTATGGTTTAAAGACCGTATAGTGGTACCCCGTGACATGAAGCTTTGGAAGAAAATCTTGGACGAGGCTCATTTGTCCAAGTATTCTATTCATCCGGGCAGCAACAAGATGTACCAGGATCTGAAAACCATGTTTTGGTGGACACGGATGAAAAGAGAAATCGCAAAGTACGTATCCGAATGTGATACGTGTCGGCGGGTGAAAGCCGATCATATGTGAAAAGCCGGACAGCTGCAGCCATTGAACATTCCGGCATGGAAGTGGGAGGATATCAGCATGGATTTCATAGTCAGGTTACCTCTCACGTTTCACAAGCATGACTCAATTTGGGTGATAGTCGATCGACTAACCATGTTGGCTCATTCTATTCCAGTACATACAAATTGCGTGGCCAAGCAATATGCGGAGCTGTATATTGCAAGAATTTTATGCTTGCACGGTGTTCCCCGCTCCATTATTTCAGATCGCGGTGCGCTGTTCGTCGCTCGGTTCTGGGAACAGCTGCACGCATCATTGGGGACCAAACTGATTCGAAGTTCCGCATATCATCCGCAGACGGATGGTCAAACTGAACGGGTGAACCAAGTGCTGGAAGACATGCTATGTGCTTGTGCCATCCACCACAGCAAGAATTGGGACGATCATTTGCCGCTGGCGGAGTTTTCTTACAACAATGGCTATCAAGCTAGCATCAAGATGGCGCCGTATGAAGCTCTCTACGGCCGGAAATGTCGCACACCCCTCAACTGGTGCGAGTCCGGCGAGCGAGTTATCTACGGCATTGAACTTGTGAAGGAGGCTGAAGAACGAGTGCGAGTAATCCAAGCCAATCTCAGGGCTGCTCAATCTCGTCAGAAGAGCTATACGGACAAAAGACGCCGCCCTCTCCACTTTGACATCGGAGACCATGTTTATGTCCGTGTGTCTCCGATGAAGGGAGTCCATCGTTTTGAAGTGAAGGGTAAACTTGCGCCGCGGTTCATTGGTCCGTTCGCCATCATTGAAAAATGCGGACCCGTGGCCTATCGCCTGGAATTACCAGCGTCGCTCGCAGGCATTCACAACGTCTTCCACATCTCTCAGCTGAGGAAGTGCCTCAAACCCTCCGCTGAAATCCGCACTGAAGACATAGAAGTTCTTCAACCGGACCTCACGTACACGGATTATCAAATCCGGATTATCGATGAAAAGACTCGCGCCACAAGAAACCGGACCTTATGGATCTACAAGGTCTTGTGGAGTAACCATACTGCTGATGTAGCGACATGGGAAAGCGACGAATATCTACAAACTAATTATCCGGACTTGCTATCATCATAAACCCGGTAAAGTTTCCCCACTTTGCTTTTCCTTTGGAATCTCGGGACGAGATTCTTTTTAAGGGGAGAGGGATGTAAAATACCCAAAAAGTGGTAGCAAGTATTTTCAGCTCATGTACACTTAGGAAAAATGAGGGGAATTAAAACTTTGAATTATAACGGTGAAGGTTCAAAGTGAGGATTCAAACTTCCCAAAACTCCCAAACATGGAGATCTAAATTCATAACATGGATCTTCATAGTCCAAATATTCACCCTTCCAAATTTCAGTTCATTTGGAGGAGTTTCAATATTTGTTTGGGATTAAAAGGAGAAACCCTCTAATCTGAATTTCAAATTCAGTTTCAAATTCCAACCCCCTCAATTTGCTAATTTGGTTCCACAAATGTGTTCTCCACATTTGAATTAACAGCCATGCCAAAATCGGAAATTTTAGGCCTGGTTTGGTATGTTTTCGGAGCAAGACAAAGGGGAGAATTCAAATTCATTTCAAATTCAAATGATCAAACACAATTCAAATTCTACACCAGAATTCAAACTATTTGAATTCAGCAAATTCAAACCTTAACTTTGGAGTGAAGTAAGGCATTCAATTGTTAGTAGCTGGGGGAGAAATTTGGATTAAGAAAATGAAGTGGTGGGGCCCAACAGTCAACCTCACAAATTTCCTTTTCCCCTCTCTATCTGTTTCCCGGGTGATCACAGCGCGACAGCTCCCGGAAAAACTCTCCGCCCGACATCCACCGAGCTGCTTCACGCGCCGCTCCCGACGTCGGTTCGATCGCGGGGTGATCAAGCGGCGACCAAGTGCTTCTTCTCTGTTCCTCACGCTAAACCGCGGACTCCACAGCCTTTGTTCTGCTCCCACGCGCGAACGCGAGCTGCCGACGCTGTCTCTGCCGATTTTGATCGCAAGCCGGCGTTGATTCCTTACTGCTAGAGTTGCCAACACAAAAGGGGAGCGCCAACGTGGGTACAAGGTAGTCCCCTGCTCAGCTTTGACGCTTGGGACTGCTGTTGGCCCTAATTCGAGGATTGGTGCCAAGAACTGAAGCCACCGGCGGGAACCGAAGTCGGGCCACCGTGGACAGAGCGCCTCAGTCACCCTCTTCCCCGACTTTCTGTACACGAAAGGTGTGTGTACATGTCCTGGTCGTGTAGCCGGAGGCCGTTTAGCGGTTGCTAGAACCGGTGGCAAGAATTTTGCCGTTTTCCATGACTGGGTGCAGGCTGGTAGGGCTTGGTCTAACCAAAAATTAGTGGTGCACGATCCATTAGAGCTCGAGCAAGATTGCACACAGCTTCCATACTTCCTAGCGCCTCTCCTAGAAGAAGAACCGAGCAAAAACATCAAGAAACGGGGGAGTTCTAGCTGTTTTCTTAGTCGCCGGTGCAAAAGCACCTCGGGTCACCGTGGAGCCACCGGTTGCCGGCTGTTTCACCGGCGGCCGAGGCCATTACTAGCTTCTGCACTGTCCGCTGGTGCTCCCAAGGCAAAAATCTGAGCGGTTGGGGAGGTATGGGGCTCGGTTGACCTCGCCGGAACCCTAGAGGCACGCTGTCACCGTGGCGCACCGCCCTCCGGACATCGCCGGCCGCCGGAGACCATGCCAGAGAGTCCAGCGTGCCAAGTTAGTGGGGGGCGGCAAGTTTGAAGCCGGGGGTTGGCCGGGAAATTGACTCCGGCGGCCCTCAATGGAGCACGCCGCCGCTGCCTCTTTTTTGGCGTGAGGTAGAAGACAGGGCTGACGGGTGGGGCCCACAGCCAGGATTTAAACATTTCCAGATTTTCCTAATGCAGTTCAAACTTTGGAGACCCATAACTTTGTGTAGAAAACTCCAAAAAGGGTGATACCAATTTTGTTGGAATACTCAGGAGGAGTACTTCACATAGAAACAAATTTCTTGCTATGAAAATGCCCAGGAATTTCTGTAGAATTTTTTTAGTAAATCCTTTAGAGATTTATTCCAGGAGCAATTCTTTATGAAACATTCCCAATTTTGGGCAGCAAGTCCTTTTCATAGTTACTGATCTCCAGTAAATATTTGGCTTCATTGGAGTTCAATTGGTAGGCTAAATTGCCTTCCAAAGTTCAGCCTTTATTTGGAAATTCAAATTTAAACAGAAACTTTTCAGAACTCCTGTCCAACTTCAAAAATTCATATATCTCTGTTGGTAGCTACAAAAATGGTGAAACAAATTTTGTTAGAACCATGGAGACTTACCCTAATCAGATCTTCCACTGTTAGCTATGTCAAAGCTCCTGATTTGGGCTCAAAATTCAGAGAAGCCTTGTGCTTGTGGGAATTTTGGAGACCACAATGCGCAATGACATTTCTCCAAATTTTGCTCAGATCATCCTTAGAGAGCCTAGTATCCACTGTAAAAATTCCAAAGCCAATTAAGGAACATAAATAGCAGTAGCTATGAATAGAAGTTCAATTCTTATAAACCCTTAATACTTATACACATATTTTGCTACATTTCATTTAGTGACCGAAGTTGAGGACGCACCGGAGCCCTTGGGCGTCCTCCCACCTGAAGCTAACTTCCTGTTTGACTCGCAACCAGGCAAGCCCCGGTTTGCATTTAAGTACTTTTGCAAATTCTTTATTTGTATCACTTATGTCTAGGATGAATGTTTGCATTAGAGTTAGGGTGATTGAAACCCCACTTGCATAACCTTTTGAATCCTATGGAGAGTTGAGTAGTTTACAGACTCGACGAGTAGAGAATGCCGTGCTAATATGCTTAGGATCTCGGTAGAAGTCAGGTAGTTGGAATCTACTGGCGAGGTAAGGCTTTATCACACGGTTTGGTCAGAATAGAAAATGGCTTAAGAGTGTAGAAAGTGAGACCCAGCAGGGGGGGATAGGAAGCAGTAATCGGAGGTCTTACGTGCGTAGCCCTGTTGGTGTCGATTGAGGACCGAGTCGTGTGCGGGTCTGCTGAACAAGTATCGAACAGTACAGGATGGCATACTGACATAAGCAGGAAACCGATGTAATTGGTTAACCTGGGTGTCGAGGCTTACCCAACCGTAAATAGGAGTGGTTGAGGGTAGCAAGGTGTAAATCTGCCGGTGGGCATAGTCACGCTCCACGCGTGGACCTCCTGCCCGTTACGAATGGACCGGTTCGGCATTTGGGTTGCCTTTGAAAGGTTGTTGCATACAACATAGTAGGAAGGGGTGTGGAATCACGCTTCTGAAAGTGGGTGTATGCAACATGTTGTCCGGGTGTCTCCTGATTGCAATCACCATCCCTCGCGGTTATTTGAGTACCGCTTGTTCACCGTTCTGTGACGTAGTAAGAAGAACAATAAGCCAGATAAATTATAAATGCTGTGATGAATTATTAATGTTTTGAAACCATGTTTGCTGTAGATGTAGAGCTAATTAAGTTTATCTTGCACTTTGGGCATCACCAAATCGGAGGAAAGCGTTTCTTGTTTGATTGTGGACTTCCGATGTGAGGGCTGCCTAAAGCTCATTAAACTGTTGCTATAAAACTGAAATTAAGGATCAACATGTAGGCGTGTCTTTATTGCAAAGTCCTTGTCCTATATTATACCTCCTGGCATGTAGAGTTCCATGACTAGGGTGTCGGTTAAGTCTTGCTGAGTCATCGTGCTCACGGTGGCAATATTTGAGCTGTATGCAGGTGAGAGCTACGAGGAGGGGTCCGAGGACGAGGCGATGCCCCCGTCGGGGTACACGGCCGGTCTGGAGCCCTGCACGCCACCGTGATCTCCGGTTCCATGCTGCTAGTGTGTAGCTTCCCTGAGGCGGGCGCGGTACCGACTGAGACAGGGCTCAGCTCTGATACCCCGCTGACGCGACCCGCTCAACCGAGACAGGCCACTCGCCCGGGAATCGCATTGGGTGGTGCCATGTTGTGCGGCACCCAACAGCACACATATGAGGAACAATGTATTACATAAAACAATAGCAGAAGCTTACAAGTTTTGCTTTGTAAATACTTTACATCAAGTAACTACAGCGGAAGTCTATATCAACTCATGTCGAATAACTAAAAGCACTCGAGATGAAGTCCAGCCCGCGGACTCCTCTCGCTAGCAACACGAAGACAAGCAGCAGCGGCTGGGTTCTCCATGTGTTACCTGACTCGGGAGTCCCCGAGTCTCACCGAACAACCTTCCTTTCAGCATCGATTTTAACCTGCAAAACCACTCATATAGCAAGCGTGAGCACATAGGCTCAGCAAGTCTGACCCGTCTCTCCTAAACAAGAAACTCTACATGTATGACGGTTGCAATTAGGTTCACTAGATTTGCATAAAGGACTCGCCTAAAGTCGATCCTTAACTTTCAGATTTTAAGCCTCATTGTGCAAACCTTGAGCCGAAAAGCATCGCAACTCCACAATCAAACAAGAAACGCTTTGTTGCGATGCTCCTTGCACAAAGTGAAAGTAAACTTTAATGAGCCTATCTCTAATTCAATCATGGTTGCAATACAAGTTATAGCACAGCCTTATCAAGTTCAAAGATAAACAATTCCAGTTGTTACTACGTCAAGACGCATTGGGCAAGTATGCTCATATGACCGCGAGCGACGGTGATTCGAATCAGTACACGCCCGGACTACACGACACGTACACCCATACTCCGAGTTGCCGGCAGCAACCTCGACTGACGTTGTACGCGGCCACCTTTCCCAAGATCTTCCACATTGGACGCAGTCCAACTGCCCCGAGTACGCAAGCTCCCTCAAGGTACATACCCGCAGTGGTATGTTCTTGAGCGAGGTACCTCCTGCTACCCTGACGCCGAAAGCATTAGGCAGTTGGAAAAGTTCCACTATGGATCTCCCAAGGTACATCGGTTTCCTGGGTGCCATATAGCCAGTATGCGCCCGGTACACAACTCAAACTTGTCCAACAGGGCCAAGCACGGACGGGCCTTAACCGACACAGGCAGAGCTATGCACGCACGGCCTGCAACCTGCTGCATCTAAACCTCCCTGCCCGGTCTCCATTTCTTATGTGTGAACTTTCCTCATCCTTTCTAATTTGAACCCGTTCCGAGTAAACCAGCCCTAAACTCGCGAGTAGATTCCAACTACTCGTCTTTTACCGGACCTTTCCTACTAACATTAGCGTAGCCAAATTCCCTCGAGGAGTTGCTATTCTACCCTTTCTCTCTTAGGTGTTTCTGGTCATGCAAGTGGAGTTTTCAATATCATCTAGACGTAATGCAATCAACGATGCAAGGCTATGATCTCTACAAATGAAAATGCTTTATAAAACGGTTCAAATGCAAACCGGGGCTTGCCTGTTTTGCAGGTGACTAAGGTTACAATCAGTCAGTGACGATCACTTGGAGCTTGATCACTTGTTTTCCTTCCTCCTTGATCTTCACCTCAAGTTCTTCTCACCTTCTTCACGTATATGCTACACGATGTGATCATGCATATGTATTTAATTGAAAAGCTTTTGCTAATAAGATCTAATGACAGTTTTAAAACTGGAACTCTGTTTAAGAATTTAAAATGACACTGGTGCTAGTGGTTTGGGTTGGGTTTAAACACTTAAGATCAAATGTTAAGTGCTTTTCCCACTTAAGTGTTGATCACCTTAAGAGATCACACATGACAGTGGTGATCCAGAGCTCTAATGGAGCTGAGAATTTTCATGTGAGTTCCTTGTCATAATAAATTCCTCTGGACCAAAATTTAGCACTTTTCATGGAGTGGTTTATTCAGAACAATTCTCTAAGTGTTTAATCAAAGATGAATTAATTCTGCGTTAACACCCATGTTCATGTCCAACTCAGTGAACCACAATTTCAATTATGGTTCGTAGAGTCTACATGAATTGTCCCAGGATTTTTGGAGCTAAGAATTTCCCAGAACTGAATTTACAAGATTTGGAAATTCTCTGAAAATGTTTCTGTATTCATTTGAATACAGGAACTTACAATCTGAATTACCCTGACCAATTCAACTCCAAATGATCTGAAACTTTTACAGGAGTCTAATAACACCCTATAGAATATTCTGGCAAAATTTGAGGATTTTTGGATAAACCAAACTCCCTCTAAAATTCTTTTGCTGAAAAGATTTAAAGAATTTTCCAGAATTAAATAAAGACTTTCATACAAATTGGGTTGAATATTTGGATAGAGTTTGTCAATCTGAATCTAACCCAATTTGAATCACTAAATATGGAGGTTCCTAGCAAAACTTATGCTCTTCTAAAGTTTGGGGGAAAAACTGGAATTTGAATAAATACGGGAAAAAGTTTAAACCTGACTGTGGGACCAGGGACACGTGTCTGCTGCCGGGAGCGTGCCGCACGGGCTACAGAATTTTTTCCCGCGCTGTCACAGCCGATCCCGCGCCACAGAGTATCCGGCCCACTGTTTCCGTGTGACTGACGCGTGGGGCCGGTAGCACCTTCGTCTACCTCCCGCCCCCGCGCTTCTGCGCCGCCGGGCTCGCCGGAGTTCGCCGGTTTTCGTCGCTCCGACCAACTCCCGAGCTGTTACTCGCCGCCAGGCCCTATTTTAACCCGAGGAACACGATGGTGGGACTTCCCCAGAACGGCGAGGTTCCTAAACCACCCCGCGCCGGTGCAGCGGCTCTGAGGGAGTCCGGCAACGTTGCCCCGATGCTCTAGCCCGCCAGAAGTCCCCTGGAAAGGTTCTACAGCACCAGTGGAGGTTTGCCCTGCTCGGCATGGCCGCATATGGGCTCGGAAACGGCTCCAACCTAGGGTTCATCGTGCACCCGATGCCCCTTATTGTGGTAGCCGTCGGAAAAGCTTTAAACAAGCCGTCTACCATGGGTTTCATGCGACGTTTTGTGAAGAAGAAAAGTTGCTACACCAGTCTAGGTTCTGTGTGCGAAATTTGTAGAGCTCTAAATGAATATAACTCAAGAATTTCATGGATTCGTACCCGCGGTCAGTTTTCCCCGGCCGGAGAAGATTTCCGAAATTCGTCGTCCAGAGGCGAAGACAAGCTCTGTGCTTCGGGTGGAAGCTGCACGGAGCTCCTGCGCGCCCAAAAATGGCCTCGCTTGGTCGTGACAAGCTCTGGAGGAGGCTGTCCACGGAAGCACGTCGCCGCCGGGGTGTTCGGCCGCCGTGGGAGCTCGAAGTTCTCGGCGTAGGCTGCACGAACACACTGGGTGATGGCTCGAGGAGGTCATGGAGACGTTGGTGGTGTTGTTTTGCTGCTCAGAGGCGCTGCTCACTCGACTTCCCGAGTTCCCGATCGATCGAAGCAGGGCGGCTGTGTTTTCTGTCTTCCGGTGCGAGGGAGAGAAGAACAGCGCCGTGGCTTTGGTTAAGAGGCGGGAGAGGGAGGGAGGCAGTGGCTACCGACGTCCAGCAGCTCTCCAGTGCGAAAGAATTCAGCAGGAGCTGGCTGCCGCTGCGCTCGGTGTCGAGCGGAGGGAGATCGGCTTCGGCCGTTGCTTCGCGTGGGAGGTAAGCAAAACAGAAACTGTGGACTGAGATCTTTTGCAATATTCAGTGTACTCAATGACATGTGGGACCCACTGATCAGTCCCTCCTTATCCCCCTCCAAATATCTCCCAAGTCTGAATATTGAGTGAATTCAATTGTGGGAATTCAAATCTGGAATGCATTTGGATAATTGGGCAAGTTTCATCCAAATTCAAATATGCATTTGAATTCTTTGTCATTTAAAGTCCATTTGAAAAATGGGTTGCAAATCATTTCCATAAATCATGAAACTTTGCACACCCCCTAATTTGTACCCAAGGAATTCAAATATGAAACCTGATTTTTAATTTGGCTGTTGCAAATGAGATTTGTAGCACAACAGTTTGGAAATTCCTAGTGTTGTTCTCATTTGAATTTTATTTTGCACACATTGTTCCAAATCTGATTTTTGTGTTTCTCACACATATGGGAACTTCCCATCCTTGTTTTAGAACCCTCTAGGGTTCCAAGTTCTCAAATAAACATTTGACTTGTGTGAAGAAAAACCCTCATGTGTGTTATCACATGTGGAAAAGTTTTAACAAGTCCCAAATTTCATACATATGAAACAAAAGCTTTTGCAAACAAGGGTTGATTTGGATTCACATTTTTGGGACCTTTACATTCCTCCCCCCTTAAAAGGAATCTCGTCCCGAGATTCAAAAGAAGAACGAGGCGGGAGGTAATTACAAAGTTTATGACAAAAGCTCCGGATAGTTCTTGTGGATGTAATCTTCGGTTTCCCACGTCGCCTCTTCCGGGGTATGATTACTCCACAGGACTTTGTAAAATTTCGAAGTCCGGTTCCGGGTGATCCGGGTCTTTTCGTCGATAATCTGAATAGGTTGCTCGACGTAGGTGAGATCCGGCTTCAATTCGTCGATGTCTTCGGTGCGGATGGCAGCGGTAAACTTGAGACATTTCCGCAGCTGGGACACGTGGAATATGTCGTGAATACCGGCAAGGCTTGCCGGTAGTTCCAGCCGGTAAGCTATGTTTCCGCACTTCTCCGTTATAGTAAACGGACCGATGAATCGGGGAGCAAGTTTCCCCTTGACACCGAACCGATGAATCCCTTTCATCGGAGACACACGAAGATACACGTGCTCTCCGACTTCGAAATGCAGCGGTCGACGTCTCTGGTCCGCGTAGCTCTTTTGACGAGATTGGGCTGCTTTGAGGTTCTCTTGTATTATCCGAACTCTCTCTTCGGCTTCATTGACAAGATCAACCCCGAATGTTACGCGTTCACCGGATTCGCACCAATTCAATGGTGTACGGCACTTCCGGCCGTATAGAGCTTCATATGGTGCCATCTTAATGCTCGTCTGATATCCGTTGTTGTACGAGAACTCCGCCAGCGGTAAGTGATCATCCCAACTCTTACCGTGGTGGATGGCACATGCCCTTAGCATATCTTCCAGTATTTGATTCACCCTCTCAGTTTGCCCATCGGTTTGAGGGTGATATGCAGAGGTTCTAATCAACTTTGTCCCCAAGGAGGCGTGTAGCTGTTCCCAGAAACGGGCTACGAACAGCGATCCTGTATCTGACACAATGGTGCAGGGAACTCCATGTAAGCACAAGATCCGTGCTATGTACAGCTCCGCATACTGCTTTGCGTTGTACCTAGTATGCACAGGGATGAAATGTGCTGATTTGGTTAATCGGTCCACAATTACCCAAATCGAATCATGGTTGTGGGAGGTCATCGGCAACCCGACGATGAAGTCCATACTCAAGTCTTCCCACTTCCATGCCGGTACTTGCAATGGCTGCAACAGGCCTGACTTCTTCATATGGTCGGCCTTGACTCTTCGACATGTATCACACTCTGAAACGCATTTTGCAACTTCACGTTTCATACGTGTCCACCAAAACTTCTTCCGGAGATCTTGGTACATTTTATTACTGCCCGGATGAATGGAAAACTTGGACAAATGAGCTTCATCCAAAATTTTCTTCCGTAGTCCCATATCCCGGGGCACTACAATCCGGTCGTTGAACCATAAAGTACCTTCATCGTCCTTCCGGAAGCACTCCATTTCTCCGTTGTCTATCCTTCGCCGTATGTGGAACATACCCTTGTCTTTTCGTTGAGCTTCCATGATCTCCTCTCGGATAGTAGGAATGAGAGCGAGATTATAGAGAGCTCCATACGGGACGACACGGAGGCTTGGTTCGTCATCATCCATTTCAGCGATACTTAAGTGATGGATATGCGCCTTACGACTGAGCGCATCGGCGACCACATTCGCTTTTCCTAGATGGTAATGAATCTCTAGTTTATAGTCTTTAATGAGCTCTAGCCATCTTTGTTGCCTCATGTTCAATTCTTTCTGAGTGAAGATGTACTTCAAGCTCTTGTGGTCGGTGCAGAGGTGTACAAGATTTCCGAGCAAGTAATGCCTCCACATCTTCAAAGCAAGGACCACGGCAGCTAACTCAAGATCATGAGTTGGATAATGCTGCTCGTGAGTTCTGAGTTGACGAGATCCATAAGGGACCACTCATCTTTCTTGCATCAGCACACAGCCAAGACCGATGCCAGATGCATCGCAATAAACGTCGAATGGCTTCGTTGTGTCCGGCTGAGCAAGAACTGGGGCTGTTGTGAGATGCTTCACTAAGGTCTTGAAAGCTTGTTCACACGTAGCACCCCACACAAATCTGGTATTCTTCTTTAATAATTCCGTCATTGGTTTAGCAATCTTGGAAAAACTCGGAATAAACCTCTGGTAGTAACCCGCTAAACCGAGGAAGCTTCGGATTTCATGTACTGACTTTGGTGACTCCCATTTCTGTACTTGAATAATCTTACTCAGATCTACAGCGATGCCCTCCGCTGATGATGTGTCCGAGAAAAGGTACTTGATTAATCCAGAATTCACACTTGCTGAATTTTGCATAGAGCTGATGATCTTGCAATCTTTGTAGCACAATATGCAGATGTTCAGCATGTTCCTCCTCTGACTTAGAGTACACCAAGATATCGTCGATGAAGACAACGACGAATTTATCCAACTCCGGCGTGAACACTGAATTCATCAGGTACATAAAATGTGCCGGGGCGTTGGTCAAACCAAAAGACATAACGAGATACTCATACAGCCCGTATCTGGTTGAGAATGCCGTCTTCGGAATATCTTCTGCCCGGATTTTAATCTGGTGATATCCGGACCGAAGATCCATCTTCGAAAATACCTTCGCACCCACTAATTGATCGAAGAGCATATCAATGCGAGGTATTGGATACTTGTTCTTGATGGTAACGGCGTTCAAAAGACGATAATCAACACAAAGCCGTAGTGTTTCGTCCTTCTTCTTGACAAACAACGCTGAACAACCCCAAGGTGACGAACTTGGTCGTATAAAGCCCTTGCTCATTAGGTCATTCAGCTGTGTCTTCAATTCTGCCAGTTCATTGGGTGCCATCTTGTACGGCCTTCGTGATATCGGTGTGGTTCCTGGTATAAGTTCGATCTTGAACTCAACGTCTCGTTCGGGCGGCATGCCCGGTAAATCTTCGGGAAACACATCCGGATACTCACGTACCACCGGAATGTCCTCTATCTTAACAACTTCCGTGTGGTTCACTGTTGCAATCTGTTGCCGTCTGGCGCCCAGAATTAATATATGAAGACCGTGCTGTGGGGAGTTGAGCTCAACGGTCCTGGAGCTGATGTTAAGAACCGCTCTGTGGTAATTCAACCACGACATCCCCAAAATGATGTCGATCTTCAGACCCTCAAGAATAATGAGAGTTGTAGGGTATATTCTACCCCCCAAACAAAGAGGTGCTCGGGAGACAACCTCACTTGCGGTACTGCTGCCCCCGGGCGAAGATATGAGGTATTGCCTCTTTGTATAAACTGTTTGGAGCTGATGTTGAGCCACAAAAGATTGACTAATGAAGTTGTGTGTGGCACCGGAATCAAAGAGAACTAAAACCGGTAGCTGATTCAGAGAAAAGATCCCTGCTAAAGCGGCTTCTCCTTCCGGAACATCATCAATCACAGTATAGTGAATGTTGCCCCTTATCTGCCCTCCTATCTGCAGATTGAGGTACGGATTGTATTGTTGTAAATATGACGACCCGTAGTCTCGAGTTCCCTCCGGACATTGCCTAGCATAATGGCCCGTACGCCCACAAGTCAAACACGGATGCCTCTCCGGTTCTTCGTTGACTTGTGGTGGACTGCTAGGTACACATGGCTGCAGCGATGGAGCACAAACCACCGTCTGATGCTGTGGCTGTGGAGGTGGTGCAAGTTGTAGAACTTGACCAGCAATCAATCTCTGAGGAGTTGATCGCACAGGTGGCCTCCATCTTTCACCGGGTGACGTTTGATACACCAAACGGTACTTTTGAGGCACATAACTTGTGCTGACCTGCTCAATCTCACTCATCTTTCTCTTCTCGGCTTGCCACTCAAGTGTCGGCTTCTCTTGAATGAAAGCCGCATCGACCATGTCGGTGTAACTGCCGTTATTGTGTACGGCCAACTTATCCTGTAATATGGCACTCAGGCCATGGAAGAATAGGTCACACCGTGCTTCTTCTTTCGCCACATATTCGGGAGCATATTGGGCCAAAAGATTAAATCTCCTGACATACTCGAGGACACTCATGTCCCCTTGCTTCAAGCCCAAAAATTCCTCCCGCTTTGCCTTGACAATACCTAGTGGTATGTAACGTGTACGAAAGGCTTCACAAAATTCACTCCATGCTACTTGATGGTCCTCCGGAATGGTGGCAAGATGATCCACCCACCAGTTTCCGGCGGCTCCATGGAGTTGCTGAATGACAAACTTTGTCTTCTGGTATTCATCACACTCGAATACTCCAAATTTGGACTCCATGACACGAAGCCATTGGTCTGCTTCCACAGGTTCGGTGGCTTCAGTAAAAATTGGCGGTTGAGTCGCCAAGAAATCCAGATAAGCGTCCCGAGACGGAACGACTTGTTGCGTGTTCTGGAGTACGCCTTGCTGTACCAAAGATTGGAGTAAGCGTGTGTGTTCTTGCGTTGCTTCTTGGAGTAGCCTAGTGTTCTCTTGGTTAGACTCGACGACTCGAGTCATAAGATCCATCCATCCCGTGGATGGTGGTTCCGATGGTGGAATAGAAGCATCACCACCTCGACGAGAACTTCCGGCCCTACTCCTAGAGCGAGTACGAACCATACTGCAAAATGTAGTTGAGATGAGTTAAACAAGAACTCAGCAGTATGTGAGACTAATGGAAACATGATTATGTCAAAACTTTATGAAAGCAGTAACAAAATTCATGTTTACAGAACTCCCTAGTAGGCATAACTATCCAGCCTATCTGTACAGGACAGACCTTTATGCACTCTCTCCAGATTTTTATCTAGTTAAGAGCATTTTCATAACTCAAGTTGAATACCAAAGTTAAAGTTAACTTCAGTATCTTTCCAAAGAGTACTTATATGCCCCAAGATCATCTCCGGATTAAAAGTTATGATTTTCCAAAGTTGACAGAATTCCTGGATAAAATTTGCCAGCACCTCCTTTGTACGTGGCTGATTTTATCACAGTTGTATACGTAAATACAATAAGAACCTGAACAAACTTTGAACTACAACAACGTTGCACATCTCATAACCTATCCAATGGTGTATCATAAGCTTCTTAAGGGTTTCTATACAGAAAGTTATGGCTTAAAAACAAAAAGGTCCAGAGAGGTTTTTGCTGCTGTCCTGGTTC
This sequence comes from Neostapfia colusana, assembly GCA_030760725.1. Taxonomy (NCBI): domain Eukaryota; kingdom Viridiplantae; phylum Streptophyta; class Magnoliopsida; order Poales; family Poaceae; genus Neostapfia; species Neostapfia colusana. Next base: position 29,672,297 of record JASWHV010000009.1, on the reverse strand, counting down.
TGGACAGTTTACCATCCTCTGAACTTTCTACCCATTTAGCATATGATTTGGCTCTGGAGGTCTACAAAGAATTTGTAGAGTACTCGAAAATCTCTCCAGAACTGTATCATACACCTTAATTGGGTCAAGCTACTCAGAGTTATGCTCTGTTAAAGTCCAGCAAGATTTCCTGCCAAAAACAGAGCACTCTGTTTTTGAAATCTTTGAAATCTAGTCTTCCTCTCATTTGAATCTTAGCTCAAAATAAGAGTTCAGTAACTAATATTTGTTTCAAACTTCCATTTTTAGTTGAAAGTTAGTTCATGAGTCATTTCTTCAAGGAAAGGAGGTATAAAGTTTAGTACAGCGTCGATGCACCGTAAGAAGCATGTCGGTACTACGTAGCCTCACCAAAAGAAAATCCTAACCGGATTATACCGGCATAAACGTATCTTAGGTGGCACTAAAACGGTCACTCGCAAACGTGTACTATTCGTACTACGGTTTTGTGGTTAATCCTGCATAAGTCACACTCAATCGTCAGGTCCGGCTGCACACCGAACCCGGTATCCATACAATTCTTACACCCGTCCGTCATCACTCGCACAGGTGTTCTCAAGCCAAACACGCCTTGAGCTACGTGTTCACGTTACTAACCACGTGATGGGGTTTCCCAAGTTGCAGCACACACGCCTGGGACAGACGTTGCTCGAATACCCCAAACGACATGAAGAGTCGTAGAGGATATTAAAGCGGATCGGGTTACCTGCCACCCGTGGGGCTCCACCCTTCAGCTTGTGCGCACTAGTGGACAGCGCTTACGTGCACCCCCCAAGACATAAAGCGTCCCGAGTTGCACGATTTTCCGACATAACAAATAAGTTAGGTTGCCACCTTCATATTAAACTAATAGTAATCCTTATATGGGCCTAGTACCGTATCCTCACCGTATCCTAAATTTTTGTTGTAATACCTTCCTTATTCCGTGTGATATTACCAATGCGGCTCTGATACCATCTGAGGCGGGCGTGGTACCGACTGAGACAGGGCTCAGCTCTGATACCCCGCTGACGCGACCCGCTCAACCGAGACAGGCCACTCGCCCGGGAATCGCATTGGGTGGTGCCGTGTTGTGCGGCACCCAACAGCACACATATGAGGAACAATGTATTACATAAAACAATAGCGGAAGCTTACAAGTTTTGCTTTGTAAATACTTTACATCAAGTAACTACAGCGGAAGTCTATATCAACTCATGTCGAATAACTAAAAGCACTCGAGATGAAGTCCAGCCCGCGGACTCCTCTCGCTAGCAACACGAAGACAAGCAGCAGCGGCTGGGTTCTCCATGTGTTACCTGACTCGGGAGTCCCCGAGTCTCACCGAACAACCTTCTTTTCAGCATCGATGTTAACATGCAAAACCACTCATATAGTTGTTAACCTGCAAAACCACTCATATAGCAAGCGTGAGCACATAGGCTCAGCAAGTCTGACCCGTCTCTCCTAAACAAGAAACTCTACATGTATGACGGTTGCAATTAGGTTCGCTAGATTTGCATAAAGGACTCGCCTAAAGTCGATCCTTAACTCTCAGATTTTAAGCCTCATTGTGCAAACCTTGAGCCGAAAAGCATCGCAACTCCACAATCAAACAAGAAACGCTTTGTTGCGATGCTCCTTGCACAAAGTGAAAGTAAACTTTAATGAGCCTATCTCTAATTCAATCATGGTTGCAATACAAGTTATAGCACAGCCTTATCAAGTTCAAAGATAAACAATTCCAGTTGTTACTACGTCAAGACGCAGTGGGCAAGTATGCTCATATGACCACGAGCGACGGTGATTCGAATCAGTAAACGCCCGGACTACACGACACGTACACCCGTACTCCGAGTTGCCGGCAGCAACCTCGACTGACGTTGTACGCGGCCACCTTTCCCAAGATCTTCCACATTGGACGCAGTCCAACTGCCCCGAGTACGCAAGCTCCCTCAAGGTACATACCCGCAGTGGTATGTTCTTGAGCGAGGTACCTCCTGCTACCCTGACGCCGAAAGCCTAAGGCAGTTGGAAAAGTTCCACTATGGATCTCCCAAGGTACATCGGTTTCCTGGGTCCCATATAGCCAGTATGCGCCCGGTACACAACTCAAACTTGTCCAACAGGGCCAAGCACGGACGGGCCTTAACCGACACAGGCAGGGCTATGCACGCACGGCCTGCAACCTGCTGCATCTAAACCTCCCTGCCCGGTCTCCATTTCTTATGTGTGAACTTTCCTCATCCTTTCTAATTCGAACCCGTTCCGAGTAAACCAGCCCTAAACTCGCGAGTAGATTCCAACTACTTGTCTTTTACCGGACCTTTCCTACTAACATTAGCGTAGCCAAATTCCCTCGAGGAGTTGCTATTCTACCCTTTCTCTCTTAGGTGTTTCTGGTCATGCAAGTGGGGTTTTCAATATCATCTAGACGTAATGCAATCAACGATTCAAGGCTATGATCTCTACAAATGAAAATGCTTTATAAAACGGATCAAATGCAAACCGGGGCTTGCCTGTTTTGCAGGTGACTAAGCTTACAATCAGTTAGTGACGATCACTTGGAGCTTGATCACTTGTTTTCCTTCCTCCTTGATCTTCACCTCAAGTTCTTCTCACCTTCTTCACGTATATGCTACACGATATGATCATGCATATGTATTTAATTGAAAATATTTTGCTAATAAGATCTAATGACAGTTTTAAAACTGGAACTCTGTTTAAGAATTTAAAATGACACTGGTGCTTGTGGTTTGGGTTGGATTTAAACACTTAAGATCAAATGTTAAGTGCTTTTCCCACTTAAGTGTTGATCACCTTAAGAGATCACACATGACAGTGGTGATACAGAGCTCTAATGGAGCTGAGAATTTTCATGTGAGTTCCTTGTCATAAGAAAGTCCTCTGGACCAAAAGTTAGCACTTTTCATGGAGTGGTTTATTCAGAACAATTCTCTAAGTGTTTAATCAAAGATGAATTAATTCTGCGTTAACACCCATGTTCATGTCCAACTCAGTGAACCACAATTTCAATTATGGTTCTTAGAGTCTACATGAATTTTCCTAGGATTTTTGGAGCTAAGAATTTCCCAGAACTGAATTTACAAGTTTTGGAAATTCTCTGAAAATGTTTCTGTATTCATTTGAATACAGGAATTTACAATCTGAATTACCCTGACCAATTCAACTCCAAATGAGCTGAACCTTTTACAGGTGTCTAATAACACCCTAAACAATATTCTGGTAAAATTGGAGGATTTTTGGACAAACCAAACTCCCTCTAAAATTCTTTTGCTGAAAAGCTTTAAAGAATTTTCCAGAATTAAATAAAGACTTTCATACAAATTGGGTTGCATATTTGGATAGAGTTTGTCAATCCGAATCTAACCCAATTTGAATCACTAAATTTGGAGGTTCCTAGCAAAACTTATGCTCTTCTAAAGTTTAGGACCAGGGACACGTGTCTGCTGCCGGGAGCGTGCCGCACGGGCTACAGAATTGTTTCCCACGCTGTCACAGCCGATCCCGCGCCACAGAGTATCCGGCACACTGTTTCTGTGTGACTGACGCGTGGGGCCGGTAGCACCTTCGTCTACCTCCCGCCCCCGCGCTTCTGCGCCGCCGGGCTCGCCGGAGTTCGCCGGTTTTCGTCGCTCCGACCAACTCCCGAGCTGTTACTCGCTGCCAGGCCCTATTTTAACCCGAGGACGATGGTGGGACTTCCCCAGACCGGCGAGGTTCCTAAACCACCCCGCACCGGTGCAGCGGCTCTGAGGGAGTCCGGCAACGTTGCCCCGATGCTCTAGCCCGCCAGAAGTCCCCTGGAAAGGTTCTACAGCACCAGTGGAGGTTTGCCCTGCTCGGCATGGGCGCATATGGACTCGGAAACGGCTCCAACCTAGGGTTCATCGTGCACCCGATGCCCCTTATTGTGGTACCCGTCAGAAAAGCTCGAAACAAGCCGTCTACCATGGGTTTCATGCGACGTTTTGTGAAGAAGAAAAGTTGCTACACCAGTCTAGGTTCTGTGTGCGAAATTTGTAGAGCTCTAAATGAATATAACTCAAGAATTTCATGGATTCATACCCGCGGTCAGTTTTCCCCGGCCGGAGAAGATTTCCGAAATTCGTCGTCCAGAGGCGAAGACAAGCTCTGTGCTTCGGGTGGAAGCTGCACGGAGCTCCTGCGCGCCCAAAAATGGCCTCGCTTGGTCGTGACAAGCTCTGGAGGAGGCTGTCCACGGAAGCACGTCGCCGCCGGGGTGTTCGTCCGCCGCGGGAGCTCGAAGTTCTCGGCGTAGGCTGCACGAACACACTGGGTGATCGCTCGAGGAGGTCGTGGAGACGTTGGTGGTATTGTTTTGCTGCTCAGAGGCGCTGCTCACTCGACTTCCCGAGTTCCCGATCGATCGAAGCAGGGCGGCTGTGTTTTCTGTCTTCCGGTGCGAGGGAGAGAAGAACAGCGCCGTGGCTTCGGTTAAGAGGCGGGAGAGGGAGGGAGGCGGTGGCTACCGACGTCCAGCAGCTCTCCAGCGCGAAAGAATTCAGCAGGAGCTGGCTGCCGCTGCGCTCGGTGTCGAGCGGAGGGAGATCGGCTTCGGCCGTTGCTTCGCGTGGGAGGTAAGCAAAACAGAAACTGTGGACTGAGATCTTTTGCAATATTCAGTGTACTCAATGACATGTGGGACCCACTGATCAGTCCCTCCTTATCCCCCTCCAAATATCTCCCAAGTTTGAATATTGAGTGAATTCAATTGTGGGAATTCAAATCTGGTATGCATTTGGATAATTGGGCAAGTTTCATCCAAATTCAAATATGCATTTGAATTCTTTGTCATTTAAAGTCCATTTGAAAAATGGGTTGCAAATCATTTCCATAAATCATGAAACTTTGCACACCCCCTAATTTGGACCCAAGGAATTCAAATATGAAACCTGATTTTTAATTTGGCTGTTGCAAATGAGATTTGTAGCACAACAGTTTGGAAATTCCTAGTGTTGTTCTCATTTGAATTTTATTTTGCACACATTGTTCCAAATCTGTTTTTTGTTTTCTCACACATATGGGAACTTCCCATCCTTGTTTTAGAACCCTCTATGGTTCCAAGTTCTCAAATAAACATTTGACTTGTGTGAAGAAAAACCCTCATGTGTGTTATCACATGTGGAAAAGTTTTAACAAGTCCGAATTTCATACATATGAAACAAAAGCTTTTGCAAACAAGGGTTGCATTGGATTCACATTTTTGGGACCTTTACATTCCCCGGGCTGGACGGCTGCACTTCTGCTGTATAGTTAAGCTTTTGTACAAAGACTTCCGCTGTTTTATATCAAATAAAAGTTTGCATGTTGTTCTTTAATCTTTTCGTGTGTTCTGTTGGGTGCCGCATCGCACGGCACCACGCTCTGCGATCCTGGATTGGGTGAACCACAGGGTGGTCCCCACAGTCTTCAGTTCAGCCAATTCCTTGGGCGCCATCTTGTACGACCTTCGGGATATCGGCATAGTTCCCGGTGCAAGTTCAATCTTGAACTCCACCTCTTGGTCGGGCGGCATTCCCGGTAAATCCTACGGGACCACGTCAGGGGACTCACGGAATACTGGAATGTCTTCCAATCTGATGGTGGTGGATTGATATACACTTGGAAGTTTTATTTCTGGACTGTCCAGAAATAATGAATGTGACTCGTTCATTTCTAAGTGTAGATGCATGACTCGGAGGACGGTGTCTAAAACATCGCCGTGGCGGGTTAACCACGACATCCCTAAGATGACATCGACCATTTGTCCTCTAAAGCTATGAGAGACGTGGGGTATACTCTACCTGCTAAGCATAATGGTACTTTGGAAACCATCATGCTTGCTGAAATCTTCCCACCCGGTGAACAAATCAAATATGGACTTTCGGTGGGTAGTATTTGCAAGCTGTGTTTAGCAATAAAAGCTTATCTAATAAAATTCTGCGTGGCGCCGGAACCAAATAACACTATGGCCGGAAGCTGGTGGAGTTGGAACATACCCACAAGGATTGGCTCTCCCTCCGGCACGTCCTCTATGGCGAGTTGGTGGACGCTGCCGGGCTTAGGATTGGCCCACCGCGCATTAGTGGGGTTATGGGGCTGATTCCTCCTCGGAAACTGTTGTGCCACTCCGCCGCCTTGCCTCTCAGGAAAGTTGTTGGCGAAGTGTCCTAGACGACCGCATTTGAAGCATGTGGCTGTTGTCTGGCCCACGCTTGGGGGACGAACGCCCGGCATGCGCTGCTGAGGTGCAACCGCACGCGGCATTGCCCGCTGCTGCTGTTGTTGCTGCGGAGGTGGCGCTGGTAGTGCTGGCCTGAATGCCGGTGGAGAATATGGCCGACTGCAGAAGGGCATCGGCCTCTGTGGTGGCTGCCAGCGCTAACCCGATGGTGAGCGATATACCATCTGGTATTTTTTTGACGGACCACCTCCATATCCGCTGCTCTGCGGCGCGCTTCGCTTCTTCTCTAACGCCGCTAACTCCTTGCCAGAGTCCTCCTGAACATTCGCAGCATCAATAATATCATTGAGGCTGCCGCGATTGAACATCGCCAGCTTGTCTTTCAGGAGCGGGTTAAGCCCCTGGTAGAAATGATCCTGCCGCTTCTCATCGGTATCAGTGTGATAGGAAGCGTAGAGTGCAAGATCATTAAACGCTTTGGAGTATTCCAGCGCATTCCTGCTTCCTTGCTGCAGGCAAAGGAACTCCTGCCTCTTCCTCTTCATAAGACCCTGCGGTATGTGATAGGCCCTAAAGGCCGTCCGGAACTCCGCCCAGGTCATAACTCGCTCGGTGGGTTGCGAGGCACAGTAGTTCGCCCCACCAAGTGCTCGCAGATCCTTGAAGCTGTTGGACCGCGAACTGAGTCTTGCGCTGCTCACTCACTTGGAACAGCCCGAACTTCATCTCCATCGTGCGGAGCCAGTTGTCCGCATCGAGGGGTTCATACGCCCTTGAGAATACTGGGGGATGAGTAGCGAGAAAGTCAGAGTAGGAGCTTTGTTGGGGCTCCTCGCAATCTTGACGTCTGTCTGGCTGAGACGTATTTGCAATAATCGTCTGCAGTAACTCCGTGTGCTGCTGATGAGAACCCGCCATAGACGCAACGATGTCGGCCAATGTAACCGCTGGCGGTGGCGGCTGTTGCTGTTGTTGCTGCCCCGAGGAATCCTAGGGAGGCTGTTGGGAGGCCTCTTCCCCCCTGACTAGAACCCCCAACGTCTGGGTTGGCACGACTGCGAGTCATTCTGAAATTCAAAACAGCAGCGATCAGCACATGTCATACTTAAAATTCCATATGAAACAGTAGTATTAAAGTGACACATGAATAACTTGCACAACATTTACATATATTGATAAAGCATAAACTTTATACGAGATACATATTCTCGGGTCTTTGAGAAGTCATGCTCATGTCGTCACTACCTATACGTATACTACTGTCTACACGACATGTCACCGATTACAAAAGTTTTTCCTACACCACCCTCGCTGCCATACTTGGCAACGGTAACTCATTACTCGGAGTAAAACTCGACCTCCTGTGGACCGTCCTACTCCGCTACCTCTGCTGGTGGCTCCGGGTCCATGACTTACTCTTCCGGCTCAGGTTCCCCCATTGTCAGGATACCCAAAACCACGGGTACGGCACCTACCATCGGTAGGCCCATTACCGGAGGTACGAGGTCTTGCAACGCTTGCACCACGTCCATGACCTGGTTGTAGTCCTCTTCCCATCCCTGCCCCTCCTCAATAGCGTCGTCACGCTCTTGAGTGAGGACCTCATTCTGCTGGGTCAAGGCCTGCACTTGATGTTGTAAAGCCATGATGTCGACGCGGCTTTTCTTCTTTGCCTTCTTCAGACGATGCAACTGATTATGTTGTTCGTTCAGTCGATTTATCGTTGGAAGGAGAACATTACGGAGTGCTCAGTGAGCACTCTAGAAATGGTTTCCATGGATAGTGCTCTCCCTGAGCTTCACAGCAAGACAATCTGTATGAACAGCTTGGCTGCCCATCACGGCTTTTGCTGCTCTTAACTGGAAGCTGAGGTTCGCCTCCGCGGGGTTGTACCTTGGGCAACCCAGGTCTGTTGCCTCCAAGTACCTTTCCCTCCACAAGTGATTAGCTCATCCCTCCACTGGAACGAGCGCATATGGAGTGCCCTCCATAGCTCTCACATGTAGTTGACAAAAACGCGACATGGTGTCGCGGGCTGCCACTTGCCACATTTCCTCTGGCTGTCTACCTCTCACCGTGACGGTGAACGGTGCCCAACCGGGTGGCGTAGGTCCTGCAGGAACTTCGACATGAATTGTCCACATCTTTTTCCCCTCCTCTTCTTCTTCCATGGCGAGGTACTGTGGCATTTCCACGTACCCAAAATATTGAAGCATTTGCTTCAACACTTCCGGATAACCGCTACGGTTAGAACAGTGAGATACCACCCACCCGTTCTCCAATTGTCTATCCGCTGTCATCTGTAGAAACATATTTGAAAAATGTCAAATATTCATTTCAACATTAAATCATTGAGTTATAACGTAAAACATGTCATTGAACTCATAAAACTTGGAAACACAACTCAAACTTAGAACAAATTTGATTGCTGGTCTGCTGCCCAAACTGACAGCCCTGACCAGTTTCCATTTCAACCTGATTTAGACCAAGCTAAAGGCAAAACCACTTCTGGAGCTCAACATCAAAGTTAAATCTAACTTCAATATCTTTCCAGAAAGTATTTTCTTGACCTCAGATCTGTCCTGGTTCAAAAGTTATGAGATGTCAAATTTGACAGAATTTCTGGAGAAAATTGAACAGCACCTCCCTGCTTGAGGTACTGATTTGATCCAAGAATTCCAGTTAATTATACACCAAATTTGACAAAACTTTCTGTTACAAAGTTATAACCCATCTCAAGAACTTTTCAGAACTACCTCATTCTCTATTTTTAGATTTTTTTTCAGGAAGTTATGCTTAATTTACAGAGAGTTACAGAGAGTGTTTGCTCTGCCCTGTTTTCTGGATAGTTTCAAATCTACTGCATTTTTTGACTGGTTAAGGGATGAAACACCTCTGGACATCAATAGAAAAGTTGTAAAGCTCTTCCAAAGATTTCCATAAATATATCATATGACCCCAACCTCGAAATAACTGAACCTCTAACCTCTGTTTAACTTCAGCTTTATTTCAGCTGAAAACTGGGGACTCTGTCCTTAGTATCCTATAAGTTGAAAACTTGTTAACTTTGAACATCCTGATTAAGGTAAGAAGTTATATCAACGTTTTAGTGCTCTGGATCAAACCTTCAAATTTTACAATGAAGTTTCTCATTTAGTGGGGTCTGACGTCGAAGCGTCACTAGTTCATGTGGGTACTACGTTCCTCACAAAGACAAACATATACCGGACTTAGCCGGCTTCGTTAGTTCAGTGGCACTAAACGTATCTCGCACACGGATTCTACTCGTCTACCGATTCGTGGTTAGACTACCTGCAAATAACTCACACAATCGTTAGTCTCGGGTGCACACCGAGCCCAGTCCCAATACAGTTCCTACACCCGTCCGTCATCACTCGCACAGGTGTTCTCAAGCCAAGCACGCCTTGAGCTACGTGTTCATGTTACTAACCACGTGACGGAGTTTCCCAAATTTGCCCGTAGCACGCCAGGGAAGGGCGTTGCTCGAATACCCCAAACGACATGAAGAGTCGTAGAGGATATTAAAGCGGGCCAGGTTACCTGCCACCCGTTAGGCTCCACCCTTCAGCTTGTGCGCACTGGTGGACAGCGCTTACATGCACCCCCCAAGACATATGACGTCCCGAGATGCATGATTTTCCGACATAAGCAAATAGGTTAGTATTGTCACTTTCTATATACTAATAACATCCTTATATGGGCTACAAACTCGTTCCTCACCGAGTTTTTGAAAAAGATGACCTTTTTAGTGCGTTAAACCTCAAGCGAGCTCTGATACCACGCTGCGAGGGCCTGCCGGCCTCGTCGAGCCAGGATCACGCTGATGGGTGTTGCGTTGCAACTCACCGGATAACACACATAAAAGGTACAAAGCCGAAGAAAAGTTTTATTACATAAACGAGTTTATGAACATTTTTACAACAAAATATGTTCAGTCTACACTCAAAGGAGTAGACTATGCACCGAGTTCACGTTCAGTCCGTGATCGTGTCCCCGCTAGCACACACGCACACTAACACGGCGGCATGCACGACTCCCACTCGACGGGGTTTGCATCGTGGGGTTCCATCTCCTCCTCGGGAGTCCCTTCCTCATAAAACCCTGCAAAAGATTCAAACACAAGCAGTGAGCACGATGGTTCAGCATGACAGGGACCAACGCCACCCGTTCAGTCACGGGGACATGGCACTCGCCCGGGAATCGCATTGGATGGTGCCGTGATACGCGGCACCCAACACCACACATATAAGGAAACATGTATTACATAAATCAAAAGTGGAAGCTTACAAATGTTTCTTTGTAAATAATTTACATCAAATAACTACAGCGGAAGACTATAATCATCTCACGTCGAATAACTACTAAGCACTCGAGAAGAGGTCCAGCCCGCGGACTCTTCTCGCTAGCAACACGAAGTCATACGGCAGCGGCTGGGTTCTCCACGTGTTAAACAACTCGGAGGTCTCCGAGTCTCACCGGACAATCTTCTCATAAGCACCAAGGTTAACCTACAAAACCACTCATATAGCAAGCGTGAGCACATAGGCTCAGCAAGACTGACCCGTCTCACCTAAACATGTAACTCTATGTGCTATAATTGCAATATAAATAGGAGGTAAGTTGCAAAAAGGACACACCTATTTATTTGAACCTTACTTTCAAGGTTTAGCAGCAAATTGTGGAGAACCTCGTGCTAAGGCACATGAGAGAGCCGCAATAAAACAAGAAACGCCTTTCTCTCATGTACTTTGCCCAAAGATAAAAAGAACTTTAATTAGCTCTAAACTACAACAATACATTAACAAGCAAGTATAACTTTCAAATCAGCAAACTTTTAACATGTATCTAGCATGTTCTTTCTACGTCACGGTACAGTGAACAAGTGGTACCATGAGGGACGGCGATTATAATCGATTTACACCTGCAGGGTTACCCGAATAACCCGTCACGTATGCCCGTACTCGATGTTGCCTACAGCAACCATCACGGACGTCGTACGCAACCACCTTTCACCCGTCAGCCAAATGTTGAACCGGTCCAATCGTCCCGAGCAAGAGGTCTCTGCGCGCGCATCCACAGTGCCGCCAGCTGATTTACACCTCGAGCTCTCAACCTACCCTCTGAACGACCAGCTATGCCTCAACACCCAGCTACCCGAGTTACATCGGTTTCCCGGTTCCCATATAGCCGTTAGGTCTTCGGTACTGTTCTAGCTTGTTCAACAGGCCCGCACACGGCTCGGTCCTCAATCGACACAAGCGGAGCTATAGCACCCAGGCCCCAAAGTCCTGTTGCTCTTACTCTCCGCTCGGTCTCATTTTTCTTGCCATGTGTTTCATTTACTATCTCTACCCGAGTCGAGTGCCTCTAGCCTATCCTCGCGAGTAGTTCCAACTACTCGACTTGTACCGAATCCTACACTAGCTTAGAATTGCAGTAGCTACACGTGGTTTTCAATCCTAATCCCAACCCATGGTTTTCTTCGCTATGGATTTGCGTTTCAAACAAGACTCTAATGCAAGAAGTAAGTGGTGCTCAAGGAAGTGCTCAAAACAATAAAAATTTGTAAAGAGCTTAATGCAAACCGGAGCTTGCCTGTTTTGCAGGGTAGTAGTATATAATAGAAGTTAGTGATCTTCAATCCCTTGATCTTTCTGAACTTGCTCAACTGATCCACACGTCAAGGGATGGTTCCATCGAAGTCCTTCGTCGTGAACCCTATCGACATTTTTATGCATAATCTTTTATAATGCAATTTAAATACTTTAGAGATTAAAAATTCTTAAGAACAGAGGCTGTGTGGATATCCTAGTATGATGTTGTTGCCTCTGCTGTGCAAAGAACTCAAAGGAACTAAATCTACCTTAGATGTTTCATTACATCTCTAGCTAAGTTTCTAATAACATATAAGAAGAGCTCTAATGATTTGGACATAACTAAAGATCCTGATCTCCAATGAATTCAAAATTTTTATAGGAAGTCATACACTACACAGGGACTTATCTTGCCAAATTGCAGAAGAAGTGGAAAGAAATTGTGTCTACCACAATTTCCACACCAACCCCCATGTTGTTCTTCACATACAATAGAATGGAGAACAAGGACAGGAAGATCCAAGGCTCCATTTGAGCTGAAAGTTTACCTGTGAATACCTGGTCACATGAAAGTGTTCTGGATAAAAAATGAACACTTTTCATTGAGTGTTTTATTCAAAACAATTCCCTAAGCAATTAAGCAAAAAGAAATTAATTCTGAATTAACTCACATGTTCATGCCCAACTTAGTGAACTACAATTTCAATTATAGTTCATAGAGTCTGCATGAATTTTCCTAGGATTTTTGGAGCTAAGAATTACCCAGAAATGATTTTTCCAACCCTGGGATAATTTCTGAAAAGTCTCTGTATTCATTTGAATACAGTACATTGGAATCTGAATTCTCCCACACAATTCAGATCCAAATGATCTGACATTTTTACAGGAGTTCGATAACATCCTAAGGAATATTCTGGCAAAATTTGAGGATTCTTGGATAAACCGAACTCCCTCAAAAATTCTTTTACTGATAAGATTCAAAGAATTTTCCAGAATTAATTATTGACTTTCATACAAATTGGGTTGCATATTTGGATAGAGTATTTCAATCTGAATCTAACCCAATTTGAATCTCTAAATTTGGAGGTTTCTACACGAAGATATGAGCTTTAGATGAATTGGGGAAAATCTGAAAATGAATTCTGTTCTATTTTTCCAATTTTCAGAGACATAAGGAATTAGCACCACATTTGGCCAAGCAAATGAGGTACAATGCCTCTGAAATTATTACAGGAGGTCAAGTGTTTTTGGAAGAATCTCCTACCCAAATTTGGGAATTTTCCAATACACAGAACTCCTGGAAAAATTCCTACAAAATTTTCCTTATATGAATTAATGAGCCAAATCCAGGGATTTTCATAAATATTGGGCTGCACCCCTGGATAGTAATCTTTGAGTGGAATCCAATAAAATTTGTTTCACAATTTTTGGACATTCCTAACAAAGTTATGGCTCTCCAAAGTTTGAACTAAAATGGAAAATTCTGGAAATGTTTAAAAGCTGACTGTGGGTCCGGGCTACGTGTCACTCACAGAAATAAAGACACACGGGGCCACACATTTCCATATGTGCAGTCACACCGAATCCAACAGCCACAGAAGATCGGGTCTTTAAATTTCCTCTCACTGATGACTGGGCCCGCTGAACCCTTCTTCAACCTCGGTCAGTTCCCGCGGCCGCGGGCCCGCGCCGCCGCCCTCGCCGGAGATCACCGGAAATCAGTCTCCTGGCCTCTGCCCGAGCCGCTGCTCGCCGCCAGGGCCTAACCCGCCACGCTGAGCACGATGATGAGGTTTCCCCGAGCCAGCAAGGCCTCTACGGTGGCCAGCGGCGGTGCGGCAGTTCGGTACACCATCGGCGATGTCGGCCGGCCGTCCTAGCGCGCTAAAATCCCGGTAAAATGGTGCTACAGTACCAGTGAACTATGAGGGAGCTCAACCTAGCCTCAAAAATGCTCGGGAACGATGGCAGATATGGTTTCACCGTGCGACCGCGGTCCCCCGCCTCGGTTGCCGTTAGAAAACCGCGAAATACCCGACCTATGTGCAGTTTCAGCCTAGAACTGTGAAGAGCAAAGGATCGACTACTATTTTGGGCCCCTTATACAAAATTTGACGACCTAAGAATGAGACTTGAGGTGGAATTTGGGATTACCGTGCTGGAAGGTCGATTTGAGCATGCCGGAGAAGTTTTCCAAATTCTCTCTCGGTTGTTCATGACATGGCCTGAGGTTGGGAGGAGAGCAACACGGCGCCTTGGCGCGTCCAAGGGCGCCGGTACTTGGCCGTGACCAGCGCCAGGTTGGGCTGTCCATGGGAGCCTCCTCATCGGCTCTTGTTCGGCCTTCGTGCGATCGCGTTGTTCCCGGGGTAGGAGAGCTGAACCCGGTCGGTGGTGCGTGGAGGAGGGAGAGGCACTGGTGCCATTTTGCTACTCACTAGCTGCTGCTCGCGTTCAATTGAGCTGGCTGCCGATCGACCGGTGATGGTGGCAGTGTGTTTGCTCGGCTCTGCGTGAGGAAGAGGGAGAGCCTCTGTGCTATGTCCGTGAGCAGAGGGAGAAGCACGGTATAGATGGATGAGATCGCCGAGGGGGTCTGAATTGGTGCTGGAGTTAGTAGTGGAAGCGATCGACCAGCTGCCGGCGCGCTGTCTCAAGCAGCTGCTGTCGATCCTCCGGAAGCAGCAAAACAGAGATCCACTTCCTTTGCAAAGATATTTTGGTACATATGACAAGTGGGTCCCACCTCCCCCTTATCTCTCCAAAATATCCCAAAATTTGCAAATGATGAAATTCAATTGTGTGGAGTTGAAAACTGGACTGCATTTGGATAATTGGGCACAATTCTCCCAAATTCAAATAGGTCTTTGAATTCATTGCACATTTAGGTCTATTTGGAAAAGTGGATAGCAAATATCTTCAAAAATTCATGAGATTTTGCCTACCCCCTAATTTGGACCTAAGGAATTCAAATATGAAAGCTGATCTTTGATGTAGCTGCTGCAAATGAGATTTTTAACACAACAGTTTGAAAATCATTGTGTTACTTTCATTTGAATTTTTGAGTTGAACAAATTTGCTCCAAAATCTGAATTTAGCTCTCTCACACATATGGGTACTTCCCTACTTGGTTTCAAATCCCTTTTTGTTCCATTTTTCAAATAAACATTTGAACTTGTGTGAAGAGAGCTCTCATGTGTATTATCACATGTGAAAAAGTTTAAACAAGTCCCATTTTTCATACATATGAAACCAACTTTTTGCAAACATAAGTTTCTTTGTATTCATATTTTTTGGGACCTTTACACAGCAAGTCTGACCCGTCTTTCCTATCCATGAAACTTCTACATGTTGGATCATGCGTATTTGGGATAAGTAAGTTGCAAAGGACTCGCCTAATTATTTGAACCTTACTTTCAAGTTTTTAGCAGCAAATTGTGAAAACCTCATGCTAAGGCACATGAGAGAGCCGCAATCAAACAAGAAACACATTTCTCTCATATACTTTTCCCAAGGTTTAACAGAACTTCAATTTGCTCTAAACTACAACAAGTCATTAACAAAGCAAGGTATAGCTTTCAATCAGCAACTTTTACATGAGTCTAGGCTGTTCTTTCTACATCACGGTACAGTGAACAAGTGGTACTCACTGTCCACGAGGGACGGCGATTATAATCGATTTACTCCTGCAGGGTTACCCGAATAACTCGTCACGTACGCCCGTACTCGATGTTGCCTACAGCAACCATCACGGGCGTCGTACGTGACCACCTTTCATCCGTCAGCCAAATATTGAACCGGTCCTATCGTCCCGAGCAAGAGGTCTCTGCGTGCGCATCCGCAGTGCCGCCAGCCGATTAACACCTCAAGATCTCAACCTACCCTCTAGACGACAAGCAATGCCTCAACACCCAGCTACCCGAATTACATCGGTTTCCCGGTTCCCATATATCCGGTAAGTTTTCGGTACTGTTCTAGCTTGTTCAACAGGCCCGCACACGGCTCGGTACTCAATCGACACAAGCAGAGCTATGGCACCCAAGCCCCAACGTCCTGCTGCCCTTACTCTCCGCTCAGTCTCATTTTTATTGCCATGTGTTCCATTTGCTATCCTTACCCGAGTAGTGTGCCTCTAGCCTATTCTCGCGAGCAGTTCCAACTGCTCGACTTGTACCGAATCCTACACTGTCTTAGCATTGCAGTAGCTAATCAAGGTTTAAAAACCTAAGCCCAACCCAGGGTTTTCTTGGCTATGCATTTGGGTTTTCAAACAAGACTCTCTAGCAAAATTTAAGTGGGTGCTCAAAGTAAGTTCTCAAAACAGTAAAATTTTAATATAGGGCTAATGCAAACTGGAGCTTGCCTTGCTGCTGTTTGTCGTAGGCTAGCTGTTCCTATGGAGTGATGAAGTCTAAGACTTTGGGCTCCTCCTCAACCTTAGCGACTACATGAGATAATACATATATGTATCAATTTAAATGCATTTGAATTTGAAGTTGAAATTGTGAAGACTATAAGTCTTGCTAGACAGTCCCAATGACTCTGAATTTTTTACTGTGGTATGGATACATCCTAAACAGAGACTTGAATAAGTTTCATTTGCAGCAAAGCTCATTTGAGCCCTCCACAAAGAATTGTGTACTTGGCCTTAATTGGATCTCTTAGGGTGTTCTAGGGATTTTCATAGAGCAAGCCATGACTTTCTGAAAACTAGATTTTCGGGGTGTTCTAATGGAGTTGGTTTCACTTCATTTGAAGTTTCCTAGCCAAAGATATGAGCTAAACAATTTCAGGGAATTCTGAAAATGTTTCTGGACATTTTCCATTTTCTCTGGAACAGTTTTATTAATCACACCATTAGGTGGATCAAATGAGCTCAAATGGATCTGAAATTTTATGGTAGCTCAGGGATATTTTGGTGAACATCCTAGCCAAATTCCAGAATTTTCCTCCAAAGATTTCTCCAGTTAAAATTATAAACATTTTAAATATTGAAGAATTAATTCTGGAGAAATAAGGATTTTCATAAAGTGAAACTTGATTTGTTGGAAAGTAATCAGAGAGCTGAATGTAACAAAATTTGGTTCACTACTTAGAGTTTCCTAGCAAAAGTTATGTGGGTTTGAAGTTTTGAACTAAATCTGTAAATCGGGGAAAAGTTTAAATCGCTGCGAGTGGGACCGGGGCTACGTGTCAGTTACCAGTGGCTGACACACGGGGCTATGGAGTATTCTGCACGCAGCCACATCAGATCCCGTGCCACAGCTGATCCCCGGTTTAAATATCCGGCCGCTGACATGTGGGACCGGAGGCTTCGTCAACCACCTGACCTCCCGCGCTCAACCGCCGCCCCCCTCTCCAGAGTGCTCGCCGGAGGGGCCTTACCGTGCGCCAAACTCCAAGATTTTGGCATCCTCTGACTAATCCCACACGGGGAACACGGTGCTGGACTTAGCTCGACATGACAATCACCGGAACATGGCCGGCGACGAGCGGCGGCTTCGGAAGAACCTCGGCCGTGTCGGCTGGGCTTCCTAGCACCTCCAAAGATCGAGCTAACGGTCGTAAAGCATCAGTGCACACTAGGGAAGATTGTCATGAACTCAAGGAAGCTCGGAAAAGGTCCTAGGTGAGCTCTCACCGTGCGCCCGAGAGCTTCCGCCATTAGCGCCGCTAGTAAAACTAGAAATGGGCGGTCTACCAAGGTTTTCATGCTAAGACTGCAAAGGGAAGTTGTTCGCTACCAAGTCTAGCTCGTATAGGTGCAGTTTGAGGATCTCTAAACGACTATGGAATGGGAATTTGGCGAATCCGCATCGGAAGGTTGGTCTGCGCCGAATGGAAGGGAAAAATGAAATTCGTCGCCGGTGATCGACCACTGGGGCTATGGTTCGGGGGAGCAACATGAGGCCCTAACACGTCCCGGGATGCCTTAGCTTGGGTGTGACACTTTCCTGTTTACGCTGTCCACGGGAGCCCGAGGTGCGGAAGAGCTTAGGTCACCGGAAAAACTTTCGGTATGGGGCGAGAGCAACCGAACGCGGCTGGTTCCTATGAAGGGAAAGTAGGAGGAGAGGCTCTAGTACCGTTTTGCAGTTCGGAGGGAGTGGGGGAAGCTGTGGTTGCCAGTTCTCCGATCGAACCCGAGAGAGCAGCGGCGAGGCAATGTTTTCTTGTGCCAGGGAGCAAAGAACTAAGCGTTTCTGTCTCTGGCCGGCTCGGCCTTGGGGGTAAGAGGGAGAAGATGTCGGCTGAGTGCGGCACAGGCCGAGCAGGAGCTGGCAGCGGTGTCCAGCTCGGTGGCGACTGCAGCTGCAGCCCGAGAACCCGCGCCCGGCAGTCTTCAGTCGTTTGAAATGCTGGTTAGGCGGACAGGTGGGCCCCAGTTCCATTTTAACCTCTGAAATTAACTTTCTCCCACTGCTCTAAACAGTAGTTCCACTAATACCCTTTGAAATTTGAATTACCTACCAAATGACCATTTGAACTTGATAGAATTCAAATTGTGAAGTGTCTGAATATAGTTATAGTACATATACAGTTTGAAATTCAAATTGAATTTGAATTTGCTAAAATTGGCTCACGTCAAGATCAACTCCAAATAGACTGAAAATTGGTGTGTGAGCTCACAAAAATGTGCTGACTGTGAATATGGATCCCACTTTTGAATTCATGGGATGAAAGGAGTTTGAATTTGAATTTGAGTTTAAACTAGCCTCTTTCTTATTATACCCAAAAATACCTCAAAAGGTTTTGGATTTGCGTGAAATTTGGCATGAGCATTCCTAGCAAGGTGTAGGAGTTTTTCATATGCTCAGCCCCTATATGATGCATGTGGGAAATACCACTTTTGCATTTTTGGGAGTTTATCCACTAATGTCCATATTGATTGTGTTTACTTGCTCTTCAAATGTGTTCATAAGTTTTCCTCAAATGAGGTGTGTGTGTGGTGTGATGAACACTTTAGATGTGTGCAAAAACTTAGGCCCTTACATCTCGGGGATCCGAGAGTAATGTATCTTGTATAAAGTTTATGCTTTATCAATATATGTGAACGTTGTGCAATTTTATTCATGTGTCACTGCCATATCTACTGTTTTCTGGAATTTTAATAATGACATGTGCTGATCACTGCTGTTTTGAATTTTAGAATGACTCGCACTCATGCCAACCCGGAGGTTGGGGGTTCTAGTAAGCATGGAGATGCCTCCCAACCGCCACCGGCAACAGTTACATTGGTCGACATCGTTGCGGCCATAGCGGGCTCACATCAGCAGCACACAGAGTTTCAACTGAGAGGGACCACGCCACCCGTTCATTCACGGGGCCGTGCCACTCGCCCGGGATTCACATTGGGTGGTGCCGTATTGTGCGGCACCCAACAGCACACACATAAGGAACACATGTATTACATAAATTAATAGCAGAAGCTTACAAAGGTACTTTGTAAATAATTTACATCAAATAGCTACAGCGGAATACTATAAACAGCTCACGTCGAATAACTAATGAGCACTCGAGAAGAGGTCCAGCCCCCGGACTCCTCTCGCTAGCAACAAGAAGACATGGCAGCAGCTGGGTTCTCCATGTGTTACATGACTCGGAAGTCTCCGAGTTTCACCGGACAACGTTCCTCTTAGCAGCGATGTTAACCTGCAAAACCACTCATATAGCAAGTGTGAGCACATAGGCTCAGCATGACTGATCCGTCTCTCCTAAACAAGAATCTCTACATGAACAATGGATTGAAATGGGTTAGCTAACTTTGCATAAAGGACTCGCCTACAGTTGATCCTTAACTTTCAGATTTTAAGCCTCATTGTAAAGTCCTTGAGCCGAACAGCATTGCAACTCCACAATCAAACAAGAATTGCTTTGTTGCGATGCTTCTTGCACAAAGTGAAGTAAAGTTTAATTAGCACTATCTCTAATTCAAGCATGGTTCCAATACAACTTTAAATCACAGCCTTATCAAGTTCAAAAGAAACCATTCAGTTGTTACTACGTCAAGACACAGTGGGCAAGTATGCTCATATGACCGCGAGCAACGGTGATTTGAATCAGCACACGCCGGTACTACACGACACGTAAACCCGTACTCCGAGTTGCCGGCAGCAACCGTGACTGACGTTGTACGCGGCTGTGACACCCGGTTCCAAAAACAGAACTAAGTTAATGCATATGTGCGCCCAGGATGTTCATCACACATACACATGTAATCCACAAACTGAATTCAGAATATAACCATGAATAAATAGTGTTTAAGTACTTTATTACATCGACTAATTGTCTCACTCATGATTGTCTATCTTATTCTTGCAGCGCAAGTCTCTAAACAACAGCGGAAATAACTAAATAGCAGCAGGCTCCATCTTCAACTCCACAGGCATGTTGATGGTAGTTCGCACGCCTAGTACTCCACATGGTCCTCGAAGTACTCTTCTCCTGTTGCTGATGTTTATGTGATAATGCAAGGATGAGTACATGTCGTACTCAGCAAGTGCGAGAAAAGTATGACATGTAGCTTACAATAAGGTATGGAATAAAAAGGCTCATTGCAGCAAGCAAATTTTATTTCACAAACATGATAAAAACAGCAACTATTTCTAAGTGATATTTATCCCAATATAACCAAGTAAAATAGTAACATTCCTCCATCATGACTCACCATTTATCATATCTCAACCAACCATTAATCTTTCTCAAGTTCATCTCATGCTCATAAATATTCATAACCGTCTCATATTCATATAACCAAACCAAACTCATTTTCACGACTCAAAACATTCCCAAAACCAATCCTAATGACCATACCATAACCAAACTGAATAACCATCCCATGTTTTCCCTCTAATCATGTGAGCTGGCCAGGTGCTTGTGACCGGAAGCACGGCTATCATGATAGTTTTACACTCCGCAGAGGTGGCACCACTTTACCCACAAGTTCGTGGTTTTGTCATCCGTCGACGACTGCAGAACCTCCATTATACCAGTACACAACCATCGGTGTATGGCCAAGAGATCACAAAATAGCCTTTACAAAGGGGCTACTAGATGTATGGACTCACTGAGGTTTCACCGGCAGGCTCAAATAACCATTCTCCCACCCACGGGCCCCCTCTTGTGCTATGCAGTTCCCAGGGCAGTCCCTCTCGACTCCCATTCCCCGTGCCATCCACGGTCCATAACAAGCTAGCAACACACCTAATTAGTCAGCTAAGCCGCACCCATATTTGGCCTTTTGGTGGCACTGTTTTCCTGGCATGTGCTGGCATGAACCGGTCCTTAGATCTACGGCAAGTAAACCACCATCTCGTTCAGCAACATCCACGAGCCAAGCTTGCCTAGATCACCCCGATTCCATGCTCATTAACATCATCAAGTTCTCATCATTATTATTCATATGAGTGCAGTAGCTAACCATGTTTTAATTCAGCTTCCCGTATCCCGTGGATTAAGCGAAGCAAAAAAGAAAAACGACTATACCCGACTCATCAACTTTCCCGGCGACAAGGATGGTTTAACAAAACTAGTAAACTCCTATAAAAAGTTGTCCCATCAATTTGACTCAAGCATACACGTTTTCCCAAACAAAACAGTTTCAAAACATGGGATCAACATGGTCAAGGGGCACTTGCCTTGCTCCCGTGGCTCTTGTTGCTCAAGCGTCTCGAAGTCTTGGTGCTGTAGTTCTTCGTAGATGGCTTCCTGAGCTTGTCCTTCTACTCACGACCACGCACATAAAAAATTTACAGCAATCAAACATAATGCACAAACTTTACTCAAGATGCAATGGTGTAGATGAATGCAAATCCTATGGTGCTGTTTTATTAAACCAGTTTGTACGTGTTCTTGCATGTTTTAATGGCCTTTCATGGGGTTTTATGATGAACAAGGGTGTAGGGATCAAGTGTGGACGTGGTGATGATCTTGGCTCAAGATCTAGATCAATTCCACCGTCAAAAACCGATCAAAACATGATCTGTCCACACGAAAAAGTTTCTGTTCGAAGGGAGCGAAGAAAACGAATGCGTAGAAACAGCGACGACGTCGTAAGATGGGTAACGAAGACCTACCTCAATTCACTTTTGTGGAAGGGCCTTCCTCCTAGCAATGGCAGCAGCGGGGAATTTTTCTATGGAAGATTAGGGCAGGACAGATCGTCGGCTCTTTTCCAGCGACGGTGAGGCGTGACGGGGCCCGTCGACGGGCTCACCGGTGAGGCTCACCGGCGACTGAACTCCGGCGAGGGGGGGTCCAACTCGGCGAGTTGGGGGCTAGGGCCCCCAAGTCGTCGACTTGGGAGGGGGGAAAATGAAAGGGGTTGCGGCCAAGGGGGGGGTTCTATTTATAAGGGGGGGGGGGAATCCTACTCTAATTGGAGCAAAATCCTAACAAACTTTTCCCCAATTTATTTGGTACGGCAGCAATGTGGGGGAAATTCCCCAAATGTGGGGAAAATTTGGGGAAATTGTGTCGGTACCCTCAGTACTGGGTACCCCCGCGCACAGGAGAAAAACCGCATAAGGACCTCGCCCCCTCTGCAGGGGTGAGCTCCGAAGGCGCCACATGTCTAGCGGGGCCAGGCCTCCCCTCTCCTCAGAGGCGAGCCCCGCGCCTGCCACGTGGCCAGCAGAGCCAGGCCTCGCTCCCTCGGCAGGGGCGAGCTCCGAGGGTGCCACGTGTCTAGCGGGGCCGGGCCTCCATTCTCCTCAGAGGCGAGCCACGGGCCTGCCATGTGGCCACCAGTGCCGGACCTCACCCCCTCCGCAGTGGTGAGCTCCGAGGCCGCCACGTGTCCAGCAGGGCCGGGCCTTCCTCTCCTCACAGGTGAGCCCCAGGCCTCCCATGTGGCCACCAGTGCCGGACCTCACCCCCTCCTCAGGGGTGAGCTCCGAGGGTGCCACGTGTCCAGCGGGGCTAGGCGAAGTGTCGACAGCGCACTTTGACAAATTGAAATTGCCTCATTTCAGCTATCTTTTTCCCATTCCCCACCATTTTTATGATTCTTTCTCCATTCCTATGGTTCCTTCCACCATTTCTACTTCTTTTATAATGTTTCTCTATATGAAAAATGTATGCAACGCATGAAAATGAATTTGAGGGTGTTACAAATCTACCCGCCTTAAACTGAATCTCGCCCTAGAGATTTGATAGAGTAGAGAATAGATGAGGGAATTCTTCCTTGAGGTCTTCCTCACGCCCCCATGTAGTTTCGTCTTCCGTCTGATGGCTCCACTGTACCTTGCACCAACGGATCACTTTGTCCCTCGCGACCTTTCCTTCACGTCCAAAATTTGGACGGGGTGCTCCACATAGGTCAGATCCTCTTGAAGCTCGAGCTCATCCATCGGTACTTGTTCTTCCGATACTCTTAAGCACTTCTTGAGTTGGGATACGTGAAACACGTCGTGCACGTTGGAGAGGTGCGTTGGCAGCTCTAGTTGATAGTCTACTTATCCTCGCTTCCCCCAAAATCTTAAATGGCCCAATGTAGCGAGGTGCAAATTTGCCCTTGACGTTGAACCGTCGTTGGCCTCGGATAGGCGATACCTTAAGGTACACGAAGTCATGAAGTCTCCTACTTCGAAGGTCAATCTTCTTTGCGGGGACCACCCCGTGGTTCACCCACTCCAGGATCACATAGGGTGGTGCCGTGCGATGCGGCACCCAACAGCACACACGAAAAGATTAAAGAACCACATACAAACTTTTATTTGATATAAAACAGCGGAAGTCTTTTTATAAAACTTATTTATACAGCAGAAGTAACATACATAAGTAGCCTCTTATCCTAACTATGCAAAAGTGCAGCCGTCCAGCCCAGGGACGCTACACACTAGCAGCATGGAACCGGAGAATCACGGCAGCGTGCAGGGCTCCAGCTCGGCCGTGTACCCCGACGGGGGCATCGCCTCGTCCTCGGACCCCTCCTCATAGGTCTCACCTCATACAACTCAAATATTGCAACCGTGAGCACGATGGCTCAGCAAGGCTTAACCGACTAGCCTAAGCATGGAACTCTACATGTAAGGGTATGTACGATAGGAAACAGGACTTTGCAATAAAGACACGCCTACATGTTGATCCTTACTTTCAGTTTTATAGCAGTGGTTTATTGAGCCTTAGACAGCCCTCACATCGGAAGTCCACAATCAAACAAGAAACGCTTTCCTCCGATGTGGTGATGCCCAAAGTGGAAGATAAAATTAATTAGCTCTATATCTACAGCAAACATGGTTTCAAAACATTAATACTTTATCACAGCATATTATCATTCATCTGGCTTATTGTCCTTCTTCTTACTACGTCACAGAACAGTGAACAAGCGGTACTCAAATAACTGCGAGGGACGGTGATTGCAATCAGGAGACACCCGGACAACACGTTGCATACACCCACTTTCAGAAGCGTGATTCCACACCCCTTCCTACTCTGTTGTATGCAACAACCTTTCAAAGGCAACCCAAATGCCGAACCGGTCCATCCGTAACGGGCAGGAGGTCCCCACGTGGAGCGTAACTGTGCCCACCGGCAGATTTACACCTTGCTACCCTCAACCCACTGCTATTTACGGTTGGGTAAGCCTCGGCACCCAGGTTAACCAATTACATCGGTTTCCTCCTTATGTCAGTATGCCATCCGGTACTGATCGATACTTGTTCATCAGGTCCGCACACGACTCGGTCCTCAATCGACACCAACAGGGCTACGCACGTGAGACCTCCGCTCACTGCTTCCTATCCCCCTGCTCCAAACCGTGTGATAAAACCTTACCTTGGGAGTAGATTCCAACTACTCGACTTCTACCGAGATCCTAAGCATATTAGCAGGGCTTTGGCTACTCGTCGGGTCTGTAAGCTACCCAACCCTTCATAGGATTTAAAAGGTTATGCAAGTCGGGTTTCAATCACCTTAACTCTAATGCAAACATTCACCCTAGACATAAGTGATACAAATAAAGAATTTCCAAAAGTACTTAAATGCAAACCGGGGCTTGCCTTGTTGCGAGTTAGATGGGAAGTCAACTTCAGGTGGCAGGACGTCCAAAGGCTCTGGCGTATCCTCAACTTCGGTCACTATTATGAAATGTAACAAAATATATGTATAAGTATTTAAGACTTATAAGAAGTAAACTTCTATTTATAGATACTGCTATCTAGGATCCATAATTGGCCTTGGGATTTTTACAGTGAAGACTAGACCTTTTAAGGATGATCTGAGGAAAATTTGGAGAAATGTCATTGCACAATGTAGTCTCTAAAATTCCTACAAGTACAATGCTTCTCTGAATTTTGAGCCTAGATCAGAAGCTTTGACATAGCTAATAGTGAAATATCTGAGTAGGGTAAGTCTCCATGGTTCTCACAAAAAAATTTTCACCATTTTTGGAGCTACCAGCAGAGAGATATGAATTTTTGAAGTTGGACAGGAGTTCTGAAAAAGTTTATGTTTAAATTTGAATTTCCAAATAAAGACTGAATTTTGGAAGGAAATTTGACCTAGAAAATTAACTCCAATGTGGCTCAAGTTTTTACTGGAGATCAGTTACTATGAAAAGGATTTTCTGCCCAAAGTTGGGAATGTTTTATAAAGAATTGCTCCTGAAATAAATCTCCAAAGGATTTAATAAAAACAATTCTACAGAAATTCCTGGGCATTTTCCTAGCAAGCAATTTATTCCTCTTTTAAGTACTCCTCATGAGGATTCCAACAAAATTTGTCTCACTAATTGTGGAGCTTCCTACCCAAAGTTATATATTTTTCAAGTTTCACTAACTCTCTGTTTGAATTGTACAGAGCACTCAACGTGGGGCCCACCCGTCAGGTCTTTCTTTAACCTCCCGCCAGAGAACGCGCGTGCACACCAGCTCAGATCGTGGCATGGCTCGTTCTCCCTTATTTCTCCACCAAATTAGCTCCGGTTTCGCCCTACATGATCCTTGGAACATGGCACAGCTGCCGGGCGAGGTTTCCCTGCATGAAAACGGCCGAAAACATGTCGGCACCGGCGCGGCGGCTCGGGAGCTCGGCATCAACGCATTCTGGCATGTACGAAGCTTGTCCTGGCAAGCTACCTTGCCCTAAAGCATCACCAGTGATCGGGGAACATGGAACGCATGTCAAACCTTGCAGCAAAGGGCCGGAAAATAGGGTTCACCAGAGGACTGACCCATTTTTTGCCACCGCCGGCGATTTCTCGTCACCCGGGGCCTGTGGTGGACGGTTTGCTGCGTTATTTGGCATGGGAGGGCACTAGGGTCACTAGTTTCTGTGGCTCGAATTGTAGAACCGATGATCAACCACGTTGGACGAATTTACAGTTTTGGTTTTGATCGGTTCTTCACGTGTACCGGCGCCAAAACCTAAATTCCGGTGAGCCGGCGATGGGGAAGGGCAAGGGGACTGCGGTAGCATGATCTACACACCTTGGCGCACCTTAGGGAGGTGTTGGTCATGCGGGACAGGCGCTGGAACGGCCGGAAGAGGAGGAGCAGCGAGGTGCGACGTCGGCTCTGTTTTGCCGGTGAAGAATAGCTCGGGCACAGCGGGGAAGCTCGGGTATGAACTGAAGAGCTGTGGAGATCGTCTAGGAGGCGCCGGCGTGGCTTGTGGGCGACTTAGCCAGGTGCTCGCGTCGCTGAAAACTGATCGGCGCTGAGGAACCGAGGCAGCTGTGTAGCTCGGGTTGCAGCCGTGCGCGCGAGTAAGGATTGCTCGGAAGGATGTGGTGCAACGTGGGGAAGAAGGAACCGGCACTCGGCTCCCGCTTTGAACGCCCACGTGCATGGACCGATGTTGGAAGCAGCGCGCGAAGCAGCTCGGTGGAGGCGTCGGGCAACGGGTTTAACAGGGAGCTGGCGCTCTGTGATCACCGGGGAAACAGAGAGAGAGGGAAAAATGAACTTGTGAGGCTGACTGTTGGGCCCCACCATTTTATTTTCGTAATCCAATTTTTTCCCCAGCTACTCACAATTTAATGCCTTGCTTCACCCCAAAGTTAAGGTTTGAATTTGCTGAATTCAAATGGTTTGAATTCTGGTGTGAAGTTTGAATTGTATTTGAGCATTTGAATTTTCCCTTTTTCCTTGCTCCAGAAACATAGCACACCAAGTCCAAAGTTTCCAAATTTTGGCATGGCTGCTAATTCAAATGTGGAGAACACATTTGTGGAACCAATTTTGCAAATTGAGGGAATTGGAATTTTGAAACTGAATTTGAAATTCAGATTAGAGGGTTTCTCCTTTTAATCCCAAACAAATATTAAAACTCCTCCAAATGAGCTGAAATTTGGAAGGGTAAATATTTGGGCTATGAAGAACCAAGTTATGAATTTAGATCTCCATGTTTGGAAGTTTTGGGAAGTTTGAATCCTCACTTTGATGTTACACCGTTATAATTCAAAGTTTTAATTCCCCTCATTTTTTTCCTAAGTGTACATGAGCTGAAAATTCTTGCTACCACTTTTTGGGGATTTTACATTCTTCGCCTATTGTCCGCATAACCTTTCTGTCGTGACTGAGCAGCCTTCAAATTTTCTCGTATCGTTTGTACTTGCTTTTCGGCGTCTTGCAGGACTTCGGGCCCAAACACTTGGCTCTCTCCGGTCTCATTCTAGAACAGCGGCGTTCTACACCGTCTACCATACAATGCTTCGAAAGGTGACATCTTCAAGCTGGCCTGATAGCTGTTGTTGTATGAGAATTCAGCATACGGCAAGCTCCTATCCCAACTGCGCCCATGTTTCAAGGCGCAAGCTCTCAACATGTCTTCCAAAATTTGATTTGTCCTCTCAGTTTGCCCGTCAGTTTACGGGTGATAAGCGGAGCTGAAATTCAGCCGTGTACCCATGGCTTCATGCAGCTTCTTCCAGAACCTAGAGGTAAATTGAAAACCCCGATCTGAAACTATCCTCTTCGGAACTCCATGGTGACACACGATTTGCTCCATATACAGCTCGGCTAGTTCTGCGACGCGGTACATGGTTCTAACAGGAAAGAAATGGGCTGTTTTCGTCAATCGGTATACAATAACCCAAATGGAGTCGTAACCCGACCGAGTACGTGGCAATCCAACAATGAAATCCATGCTGATGTCTCCTCACTTCCACTCGGGTACTTTCAATGGCTGCAACAGTCCAGCAGGTCTTTGATGTTCGGCCTTCACCCGTTGGCACGTGTCGCATAAGGCAACATATTCAGCTATGTACCTTTTCATACCATCCCACCAATAGCAAGTTTTCAGGTCCTTGTACATCTTTGTACAGCCATGATGTATGGAATAAGGTGAGTCATGTGCCTCCTTTAATATCGTGTCACAGATGTGCTTCACGTTAGGCACACAAATCCTTTTCCCTAACCAAAGCGTGCCCTTCTCGTCTTCCTTGAAATCCTTTTCTATGCCTTGTCGGATTCTTTCCTTGATTTCCTCATCCATTGCTTGGCCATCTCATATCTCTTGTTCCAGCGAAGAGTTGAGTTATATCACTTCCATCTCATTCAAGAACCCGAGATGTAACCGTTCAAACTCCTTGCGCAGCTCGGGCGGTAGCTCCCGAACCGTGAGTTGGTGACATGCTCCCTTTCGGCTCAACGCATCAGCTACTACATTGGCCTTTCAGGGGTGATAATTGATTCCAACATCATAATCCTTGATGAGTTCCAACCATCGACGTTGCCTTAAATTCAGATCCGTTTG
The DNA here is from genome assembly GCA_030760725.1 of Neostapfia colusana. Classification (NCBI taxonomy): domain Eukaryota; kingdom Viridiplantae; phylum Streptophyta; class Magnoliopsida; order Poales; family Poaceae; genus Neostapfia; species Neostapfia colusana. Next base: position 29,643,758 of record JASWHV010000009.1, on the reverse strand, counting down.
CGTGAATATATACTTGAGGCTTTTGTGATCCGTATAGATCTCACATCTGTGGTAAAGGATATAATGCCTCTAAATCTTCAAGGCATGTACCACGGCTGCAAGTTCCAAGTCATGTGTGGGGTAATTCAGCTCGTGTTTCTTTAGTTGTCTCGACACATAGGCTACCACTTGTCCTTCTTACATGAGCACACATCCAAGCCCTTGTCTTGATGCGTCACAATATATATTGAAACTCTTGCTCACGTCCGGCAATACCAAAACCAGCGCTGTGGTTAGTCTTTTCTTGAGCTCCTCAAAGCTTTCTTGGCACACTGGTGTCCACTGAAATGCTTTTCCCTTCATTAGCAATTCAGTCATAGGCTTCGATATTTTGGAGAAATCCTTGATGAACGGTCAGTAGTATCCAGCCATCCCAAGGAAACTCCGAATATCTCTCACATTCTGCGGTTGGTTCCACTTCAGAACATCTCCCACTTTTCCGGGATTAACCGATACTCCACTCTCGGAGATGATGTGGCCTAGGAACGATATCTCCTTTAGCCAAAATTGACACTTGCTGAACTTGGGATACAATTGATGCTCTCGCAGTTTCTGCAATGTCAATCTCAAATGTTCTTTATGTTCTTCCTCGCTTTTTGAATACACCATGATATCGTCGATGAAAACCACGACGAACTTGTCCAAGTACTCCATGAAGACCTTATTCACGAGGTACATAAAGTATGCGGGTGAACCCAAAATACATAACGGTATATTCATACGAACCATACCGTGTTCGAAATGCAGTCTTGGGTATGTCGGAGGGCTTAATCTTCAGCTGGAAGTATCCCGACCGAAGATCAATCTTGAAGAAAATTTGGGCACCTTTCATTTGGTCGAATAGGTCCTCTATACGGGGCAGCGGGTATTTATTCTTGATACTCACCTCATTGAGAGACCAATAATCCACACACATCCTTTGGGTCCCATCCTTCTTGTCTACGAAGAGCACGGGGGCCCCCCACGGTGACGAGCTTGGGCGTATAAAACCCTTTTCTAGCTGCTCCTGAATTTGCTTCTTAAGTTCCACTAGTTCATTAGCGGGCATCCTATATGGCCTTTTTGCTATAGGTGCAGTTCCAGGTACTAAATCAATGGCAAATTCAATGTCCCGGTCAGGTGGCATACCAGGAAATTCTTCCGGGTACACATCTGAAAATCCTTGAACCACCGGAATGCTTTCCAATGTTGCTTCTTCGACGTGGTTCAACGCTGCCTTCTCGGTTGCCGGTTGGGCTGACTCGAACTCAATACGAGTACTGTGCTCATTTGTCAACTGCACGCTCCTCTCAGCACATTGAATTACTCCGTTGTGCTTGCTTAATGAATCCATTCCAAGTATTATATCAATCCCTTGGGAATCCAAGACAATAAGGTTGACAAGAAAGTCTACCCCCCTTATTTTAAGGCTTACTCTCGGACATACTATGTTTGTAGGAGCTAGAATTCAGATTTGAAAGAAGCGGTTTACCAACTATATGCATCAAGGTGTATGAACTAAGCAACTTCTTTTATAAATTTCACCCTATATGAGGATGTAGACACGTGCCGAAGCATCTCACATCTCTCTACTATGTGTGGATATGGACATTCACCGAAGCGTTCCACAATTCACACCAAGCACACAAACACAAGCAATAATTACAAAAATTTCAGCAAACCACTCTTATTCAAGCTACTACGATCTAAACGTTCCTATTACAGCTATATTCAATGGAAACCTAAACTTAATCGTGAGAACCGGTGCTGTTCTCGCCGTGTGGCGGGGGTGGTCCATACATGGGCGCACACCATGGTGAGTCGGCAGTCCATGCAGGGATAGATGACGCTGGTGCTTCATTTGCTCCCACGTTGGCACGAGTCTCCTACTGTTTTTCCAGCAAATACAGCTTCTTGCGGAGGTAACGGATCTCTTTTTGTGCCCTTGCATATCGGTTTCCTAACTCCATGAGCAACCTCTGAGAATTGTCAGCAGCTTGTGGGTTGGAAAGAGCTGTCACATGGGGTCCAAGGATCTCCCTCGTACCACTCTTCTGATATGGGTGCAGCTCAAAAGTGGTGTCCTCAAGCTGCTCATGGAAGGCGTAGCACAGTCCGGTGAGTGCTTCCCATGCAACATCATCGATAGCTTCTGCCCTTGTAGCTCTCCATGTGGGTGCGAAGTGCCGTGTGACAACCCTACTGTTAGATAGGATGGTTACTTCAGCCTTCCACTCTTCATGTCCGAGACGAGGGACTTTCTTGAGAAGATATTCTGGATATAAGCTGCAGCAATCCAGAAATTCTTTGAGCTCCCTAGATATGTGTCCTCCTTCCATTCCGTTGGACCGAAATTCTTGAACTGAATGGTTTGCCCAATCATCACATTCATTCTCGGCCTCAACAAGGGATGGCTCCTCATCGGGTTCATCTCCTCCCGACATAGCTTCATGAGGCTCCACAGGGTGTAAGCCCGCGTGAAACTCCTCCTGAGGTGCGTACCAATGCTGTTCTTGTGGATCATCTTCCATGTCGTCTTTAAATGGTTCCACCTCTTCCGGATCCTCTTCCTCATGCATATAACTATTGACTTCATCTTCATCACGAGGTTCCGTCTTCACTTCCTCCCAATATGGTCCATCGGACACCTCAATGGGGTTAAGAGCACTCCCACGTGGTGGTGGACGAGTCCTTATGCGTGCTGTGCTCCTAATCACCGGCATCTTTAAATAAGACATGAGAAACTTTATAGAATGAAGAAATAACTCTAAAACTTCAGAAGTTATGGAGCAAGAAAGCAAAGGTGTTGTTGTCCAAAAGAAGAGAAAAGGAGGGGCTGAAAATAGCACTTGCAGTGGCTGAATTGACAAGAAAAGTGCAGCAGCAAGCAATTTTCGAAAATAGCAGTTTAGAGGGGTGTTCCTATGTGTTTTAAATTGTCCATTCTACCTACGCTTGCATCCTACGGTCAACGTGGCTCTGATACCAATCTGTGACACCCGGTTCCGAAAACAGAACCAAGTTAATGCATATGTGCGCCTAGGATGTTCATCACACATACACATGTAATCCACAAACTGAATTCAGAATATAACCACAAATAAATAGTGTGTAATTACTTTATTACGTCGACTAATTGTCTCACTCATGATTGTCTATCTTATTCTTGCAGCGGAAGTCTCCAAACGACAGCGGAAATAACTAAATAGCAGCAGGCTCCATCTTCAACTCCACAGGCATGTTGACGGTAGTTCGCACGCCTAGTACTCCACATGGTTCTCGAAGTACTCTTCTCCTGTTGCTGATGTTTATGTGATAATGCAAGGGTGAGTACATGTCGTACTCAGCAAGTGCGGGAAAAGTATGACATGTAGCTTACAACAAGGTATGGAATGAAAAGGCTCATTGCAGCAAGCAAATTTTATTTCACAAACATGATAAAAACAGCAACTATTTCTAAGTGATATTTATCCCAATATAACCAAGTAAAACAGCAACATTCCTCCATCATGATTCACCATTTATCATGTATCAACCAACCATTAATCTTTCTCAAGTTCATCTCATGCTCATAAATATTCATAACCGTCTCATATTCATATAACCAAACCAAACTCATTTTGATGACTCAAAACATTCCCAAAACCAATCCCAATGACCATACCATAACCATACCGAATAACCATCCCAAGTTTTCCCTCTAATCATGTGAGTTGGTCAGGTGCTTGTGACCGGAAGCACGGCTATCATGATAGTTTTACACTCCGCAGAGGTGGCACCACTTTACCCACAAGTTTGCGATTTCGCCACCCGTCGGCGACTGCAGAACCTCCATTATACCAGTACATAACCGTCGATGTATGGCCAAGAGATCACAAAATAGCCTTTACAAAGGGGCTACTAGATGTATGGACTCACTGAGGTTTCACCGGCAGGCTCGAATCACCATTCTCCCACCCACGGGCCCCCTCTTGTGCCATGCAGTTCCCAGGGCAGTCCCTCTCGACTCCCATTCCCCACGCCATTCACGGTCCATAACAAGCTAGCAACACACCTAATTAGTCCGCTAAGACGCACCCATATTTGGCCTTGTGGTGGCACTGTTTTCCTGGCATATGCTGGCATGAACCGGTCCTTAGATCTACGGCAAGTAAACCACCATCTCATTCAGCAACATCCACGAGCCAAGCTTTCCTAGATCACCCCGATTCCATGCTCATTAACGTAATTAAGTTCTCATCATCATTATTCATATGAGTGAAGTAACTACTCATGTTTTAATTCAGCTTCCCGTATCCCGTGGATTTAGCGAAGCAAAAAATGAAAAACGACCATACCTGACTCATCAACTTTCCCGGCGACAAGGATGGTTTAACAAAACTAGTAAACTCCTATAAAAGGGTGTCCCATCAATTTGACTCAAGCGTACATGTTTTCGCAAACAAAACAGTTTCAAAACATGGGATCAACATGGTCAAGGGGCACTTGCCTTGCTCCCGTGGCTCTTGTTGCTCAAGCGTCTCGAAGTCTTGGTGCTGTAGTTCTTCGTAGATGGCTTCCTGAGCTTGTCCTTCTACTCACGACCACGCACATACAAAATTTACAGCAATCAAAAATCATGCACAAACTTTACTCAAGATGCAATGGTGTAGATGAATGCAAATCCTATGGTGCTGTTTTACTAAACCAGTTTGTACGTGTTCTTGCATGTTTTAATGGACTTTCATGGGGTTTTATGATGAACAAGGGTGTAGGGATCAAGTGTGGACGTGGTGATGATCTTGACTCAAGATCTAGATCAATTCCACCGTAAAAAACCGATCAAAACGTTATCTATCCACACAAAAAAGTTTCTGTTCAAAGGGAGCGAAGAAAATAGATGCGTAGAAATAGCGACGACGTCGTAAGATGGGTAACGAAGACCTACCTCAATTCCCTTCTGTGTCAGGGCCTTCCTCCTTGCAATGGCAGCAGCAGGGAATTTTTCTATGGAAGATTAGGGCAGGACAGATCGTCGGCCCTTTTCTGGCAACGGCGAGGCGTGACGCGGCTCGTCAGTGGGCTCACCGGCGACTGAACTCCGGTGAGGGGGGGTCCAACTCGGCGAGTTGGGGGCTACGGTGAAAAAGGGAAGGGGTTGCGGCCAGGGGGGTTTGTGTTCTATTTATAAGGGGGGGGGGAAGAATCCTACTCTAATTGGAGCAAAATCCTAACAAACTTTTCCCCAATTGTTTTGGTGCGGCAGAATGTGGGGGAAATTCCCCAAATGTGGGGAAAATTTGGGGAAATTGTGCCGGTACCCTCAGTACCAGGTACCCCCGCACACAGGAGAAAAACCGCATAAGGACCTCGCCTCCTCCGCAGGGGTGAGCTCCGAAGGCGCCACGTGTCCAGCGGGGCCGAGCCTCCCCTCTCCTCAGAGGCGAGCCCCGGGCCTGCCACCCGGCCAGCAGAGCCGGGCCTCGCCCCCTCCACAGGGGCGAGCTCCGAGCGTGCCACGTGTCCAGCAGGGCCGGGCCTCCCTTCTCCTCAGAGGCGAGCCCCGGGCCTGCCACGTGGCCAGCAGTATCGGACCTCACCCCCTCCGCAGGGGTGAGCTCCAAGGGCGCCACGTGTCCAGTGGGGCTGGGCCTCCCTCTCCTCAGAGGCGAGCCCAGGGCCTGCCACGTGGCCAGCAGTGCCGGACCTCACCCCCTCCGCAGGGGTGAGCTCCGAGGGCGCCACGTGTCCAGCGGGGCTGGGGGAAGTGTCGACAGCGCACTTCGACAAATTGGAATTGGCTCATTTCAGCTATCTTTTTCTCATTCCCCACCATTTTTATGATTCTTTCTCCATTTCTATGGTTCCTTCCTCCATTTCTACTTCTTTATAATGTTTCTCTATATGAAAAATGTATGCAATGCATGGAAATGAATTTGGGGGTGTTACAGCGGCCACCTTTCACAAGATCTTCCATACAGGACGCGGTCTAACTGCCCCGAGTATGCAAGCTCCCTCAAGGTACATACCCGCAGTGATATGTTGTTGAGCGAGTTACCCTCCTGGTACCCTGACGCCGAAAGCCTAAGACAGTTAGAAAAGTTCCAATGTGGATCTCCCGACGTACAATGGTTTCCTGGGTCCCATATAGCCAGTATGCGCCCAGTACACAACTCAAACTTGTCCAACAGGGCCAACCACGGATGGGCCTTAACTAACACAGGTAGGCCTATGCACACACGGTCAGCAGCCTGCTGCATCTAAGCCTCCCTGCACGGTCTCCATTTATTATGTGTGAACTTTCCTCATTGTTTCTATTCTTGACCCGCTCCAAATAAACCAGCCCTAAACTCGTGAATAGATTCTAAGTACTCGGCTTCTACCGGACCTTTCCTACTAACATTTAGCATAGCTAAATCCACTCGAGGAGGTTCTATTCTACCCTTTCTCTCAGGATATTTCTGGTCATGCAGTTGGGTTTTCATTATCAACTAGACTTAATGCAATCAAACAATTCAAAGCTATGATCTCTAGAAATGGAAATACATTATAAAATTGTTCAAATGCAAACCGGGGTTTGTCTGTTTTGCAGGTGACTAATATAAACAGTTAGTGAATATCACTTGAGGCTTGATCACTCGCTTTCCTCCCTCCTTGATCTTCACTTCAATTCTTTCACATGTTCTCACGTAGATGCTACACGATAAGAATATGCATATGCATTTAATTGTAAAGCTTTTGCTAATAAGCTCTAATGACAAGTTTAAAAACTGGAACTCTGTTTAAGAATTTAAAATGACGCTGGTGCTAGTGGTTTAGGTTGAGTTTAAGCAATATGATCAAGTGCTAAGTATTTTTCCCACTTGTTTGTTGATCACCTTAAGAGGTTGAACAGAACAGTGATGTTCCATAGCTCCAATGGATCTGAAAATTTTCATATGAGTTTCTTGTCACAAGAAAGTTATCTGGACCAAAAATTAACACTTTTTATTGGGTAGTTTATTCAGAACAATTCCCTAACCAATTAAGAACAAAGGATTTAATTCTGAAGTAAATCACATGTTCATGTCAAACTAAGTGAACTAAAATTTCAATTATAGTTCATAGAGCCTGCATGAATTTTCCTAGGATTTTTGGAGCTAAGAATTGCCCAGATCTGAATTTCCATGTTTTGGGAATTCTCTGAAAATGTTTCTGTATTCTTTTGAACACAGTAACTTGAAACCTGAATTCTCCTAATCAAATCAACTCCAAATGAGCTGAAATTTTAAAAGAGTAAAATAACATCCTAAAGAATATTCTTGTAAACTCTGAGGATTTTTGGATGAAACAAACTCCCTCTAGAATTATTTTGCTGAAAAGATTTAAAGAATTTTCCAGAATTAAATAATGACTTTTGTACAAATTGGGTTGCATATTTGGATAGAGTTTTTCAATCTGAATCTAACCCAATTTGAATCAATAAATTTGTAGTTTCCTAGCAATACTTATAGCCTTCTACAGTTTGAGGAAAATATGGGATTCAAATAAATCGAGAGAAAAGTTTAAATCCTGTCTGTGGGACCGGGGGACACGTGTCTCTCACTGGAACAAGCCACACGGGCCACAGAGTTATTTCCCACGGTGCCACAGTTTAATCCGAGCCCAGAGAAGATCCAATTCCTTTTTAACGTGCGACTGACATGTGGGGCCGGCAGCTTCTTTATCTACCTCCCGCCCCCGCATGACTGCGCCGCCAAGCTCACCGGAGCAACTCTGAACTCGGTCGTCCGGCCATCCCACACGCCCAAACTTGCCGCCAGCACCTAAAATCGTGCGCTGAACATGTTGGGAGTGTTTCCCCAGGCCGGCGAAGCCCCCAACCTACCTCGCAACGTTGCAGCGGCTCGGTGAGAGTTCGGAGGCATCGCCCCGACGCCCTAAACCCTCCCAACTATGGTTTCCAAGCCCTGGAGCACCGGTGGATGATAGAGAAGCTCGGCATGGTGGTGGAAAGGCTCGGGAATGGCTCTAACCACGATGTCACTGTGCGCCTGAAACTTCCTGCCACGGCCGCCTTCGGGAAAGCTAAAAATACACCGGCTACACGTGGTTTTATACTAGGTTTGTGACGCAAACTCGTGCGCCATCAAGTCTAGCTCCAGTGTTTGAAGTTTTGTGGCCTCTAAGCAAGTATCAACCAGGAATTTGGAGTTTCCTTACCTGAAGGTGGTTTTGCACCGGCCAGGACAAAAACTGGAATTCCGGTGGCGACGATCCACGGTTGGACTTGAGCTTCGGAGGTGAGCTGCGTGGTGGCTCGGCGCGTCCAACGGTCCTCTTGCTCGGTCGTGAAAGGCTCTCTGTAGGGCTGTCCACGAGATCACCTTTTCTCGGCTATGGTTCGGCCGCCGCGGGACAAAGGTGTTCTGGGCGTAGGGAGGCTGAGCTCACTCGGGGATGGTGCGAGGAGTACGTGGCGAGTCCCGTGGTGCCATTTTGTTGCTCAGCCGAGGCTTTCACGTTAGTTGGCGGGTGGCCGAGCGATCGGAAGAGCAGCGGCAGCCTCTGTTCGGTTTCTTGCGCGAGGGAGAAGGAAACAGAGGGGGTCTCGGTGATATGGGTGAAAGGAACACGGCAGTGAGGGAGGAGGTCGCCGAGGAAAGTGCCAGCTCGAGTAAATGGCAGAGGAGAGGCGGTTCTCGATGCCTTTGGTGTCGAGGAGTGAGGCTGCGGCTCTGCCCGAGTGAGAGAGGAAAAACAGAGACTAACCACTGAACACTGAAGATCTTTTGCCAATTTAATTTCCTCAATGACATGTGGGTCCCAGCCCCTCCTTATCCCTCTCCAAAATATCTCCAAAATTTGCAAATGATGGAATTCAATTGTGGGAGTTCAAACATGATGTGCATTTGGATAATTGGGCAAGTTTCATCCAAATTCAAATGGGTATTTGAATTCTTTGCAATTTAAAGTCCTTTTTGGAAAATGAGTTGCAAAACATTTCAAAAATTCATGAAACTTTGCATAGCCACTAATCTGGACCTAAGGAATTCAAATATGAAATCTGATTATTGGTTTGGCTTCTGCAAATGAGATTTTTAACACACCAGTTTGAAATTCATTGTGTTGCCCTCATTTGAATTTTTGACTTGAACAAATTTGTTCCAAAATCTGAATTTAGCTTTCTCACATATATGGGAACTTCCCACCTTGGTTTGAAATCCCTTTTGGATTCCAAGCATTCAAAAAAATAATTGACTTGTGTGAAGAAAGCTCTCATGTGTATTATCACATGTGGAAAAGTTTAAACAAGTCCCATTATTTATACATATGAAACCAACTTGCATTCAAATTCGAGTTTCTTTGTATTCATATTTTTTGGACCTTCATATTCGTCCCCAATTAAAAGGAATCTCGTCCCGAGATTACAAAAGATGAACGAGACGGGAGGGTAATTATAAAGTTTATGACAAAAGTTTCGGATAGTTCTTGTGGATGTAATCTTCACTTTCCCACGTCGCCTCTTCCGGGGTATGATTACTCCACAGGACTTTGTAAAATTTCAAAGTTCGGTTTCGGGATCCAGGTCCTTTCATCGATAATCTGTATGGGCTGCTCGGCATAGGTGAGATCTGGCTTTAACTCATCGATATCTACGGTGCGGACAGCAGCAGTAAAATTGAGACATTTCCGCAGCTGGGACACGTGAAATATGTCGTGAATACCAGCAAGGCTTGCCGGCAGTTCCAGCCGGTATGCTATGGTCCCGCACTTCTCCGTGATGGCAAACGGACCAATGAATCGGGGAGCTAGTTTCCCCTTGACACCGAACCGATGAATCCTTTCATCGGAGACACACGAAGATACATGTTCTCTGCGACGTCAAAATGCAGCGGTCGACGCCTCTGATCCACGTAGACTTTCTGATGAGATTGGGCAGCTTTGAGGTTCTCTTGTATTATCCGAACTCTCTCTTCGGCTTCATTGACAAGATCAACCCCGAGCGTTACTCGTTCGCCGGACTCGCACCAATTCAATGGCGTACGGCACTTCCGGCCATAGAGAGCTTCATACGGTGCCATTTTGATGTTTTTTTATAACCGTTATTGTATGACAACTCTGCCAACGATAAGTGATCATCCCAGCTCTTACCGTGGTGGATGGCACACGCTCTTAGCATATCTTCCAGTATTTGATTCACCCTCTCAGTTTGCCCATCGGTTTGAGGGTGATACACGGAGCTTCGAATTAGTTTGGTTCCCAAGGATGCATGTAGCTGCTCCCAGAAATGGGCTACGAACAGCGATCCTCTATCGGACACAATGGTACGGGGAACTCCATGTAAGCTAAGATCCGTGCTATGTATAACTCCGCATACTGCTTTGCATTGTACCTGGTATGCACATGGATGAAGTGTGCTGATTTGGTTAACTGATCAACGATTACCCAAATTGAATCATGGTTGTGGGAGGTCATCAGCAACCCAACGATGAAGTCCATTCTCAAGTCTTTCCACTTTGATGCCGGTACTTGCAGGGGTTGCAGCAGGCCCTACTTCTTCACATGGTCGGCCTTGATTCTTCGACACGTATCACATTCTGAAACGTACTTTGCAACTTCACGTTTCATACGTGTCCACCAAAACTTCTTCCAGAGATCTAGGTACATTCTATTGCTGCCTGGATGAATAGAAAATTTAGACAAGTGAGCTTCATCCAAAATTTTCTTCCGTAGTCCCATATCCCTGGGTAGTACTATCCGGTCGTTGAACCACAAAGTACCTTCATCATTTTTCCGGAAGCATTTCATTTCTCCATTGTCTATTCTCCGCCGCATGTGAGACATACCCTTGTCTTTTCTTGAGCTTCAATGATCTCCCCTCGGATGGTAGGGATGAGAGCAAGATTATATAGCGCTCCATAAGGAATGACACGGAGGCTTGGTTCTTCATCATCCATTTCAGCAATAGTCACATGGTTGATATGCGCCTTACGACTGAGCGCATCAGCGACCACATTCGCCTTTCCTGGATGATAATGAATCTTAAGTTCATAATCTTTAATGAGCTCTAGCCATCTTCGTTGCCTCATGTTCAATTCATTCTGAGTGAAGATGTATTTCAAGCTCTTGTGGTCGGTGTAGAGGTGTACAAGATTTCCGAGCAAGTAATGCCTCCACATCTTCAAAGCAAGGATCACGGCAGCTAACTCAAGATCATGAGTTGGATAATGCTGCTCATGATTTCTGAGTTGACGAGATCCATAAGCGACCACTCGTCCTTCTTGCATCAGCACGCAGCCAAGACCAATGTCAGATGCATTACAATAAACGTCAAATGGCTTCATCGTATCTGGCTGAGCAAGAACTGGGGCTGTTGTGAGATGCTTCAATAGAATATTGAAGGCTTGTTCACATGCAGCACCCCCACACAAATCTGGTATTGTTCTTCAATAATTCCGTCATCGGTTTAACAATCTTGGAGAAGCCCGGAATGAACCTCTAGTAATAACCCGCTAAATCGAGGAAACTTCATATTTCATGCACTGACTTTGGTGACTCCCATTTCTGTACTTGAATAATCTTACTCGGATCAACAGCGATGCCCTCCGCTGAAATATTGTGTCCGAGAAAAGGTACTTGATTAATCGATAATTTACACTTGCTGAATTTTGCATAGAGCTGATGATTTCGCAATCTTTGTAGCACATTGTGCAGATGCTCAGCATGCTCTTCCTCTAACTTGGAGTATACCAAGATATCATCGATGAAGACCACGATGAATTTATCGAACTCCGGCATGAACACTGAATTCATCAGGTACATAAAGTGTGCCGGGGTGTTGGTAAAACCACAATACATAACAAGATACTCATATAGCCTGTATCTCGTTAAGAATGCCGTCTTCGGAATATCTTCAGCCCGGATTTTAATCTGATGATATCCGGACCAAAGATTCATCTTTGAAAATACTTTCGCACCCACTAATTGATTGAAGAGCATATCAATGCAAGCTAGTGGATACTTGTTCTTGATGGTCACGGCATTAAGAGGACGATAATCAACACAAAGCCATAGTGTTTCGTCCTTCTTCTTGACAAACAATGATCAACAACCCCAATGTGATGAACTCGGTCGTATAATGGCCTTGCTCATTAGGTCATTCAGTTGTGTCTTCAATTCTGCTAGTTCATTGGGTGCCATCTTGTACGGCCTTCGTGATATCGGTGTTGTTCCCGGTATAAGTTCAATCTTGAACTCTACGTCTCGCTCGGGCGGCATGCCCGGTAAATCATCGGGAAACACACCCGGATACTCATGTACCACCAGAATGTCCTATATCTTCATAGCTCCTGTGTGGTTCACTATTGCAATCTATTGCCGTCTGGCGCCCAGAATTAACATATGAAGACCGTGCTGTGGGGAGTTGAGCTCAACGGTCCTAGAGCTGATGTTAAGAACCTCCTTGTGGTAATTCAACCATGACATCCCAAAAATAACGTCGATCTTCAGACCCTCAAGAATAATGAGAGTTGTGGGGTATATTCTACCCCCCAAACAAAGAGGTGCTCGGGAGACAACCTCGCTTGTGGTACTGCTGCCCCCGGGCAAAGATATGAGGTATTGCCTCTTGGTATAAGCTGTTTCGAGCTGATGTTGAGCCACAAAAGATTGGCTAATGAAATTGTGTGTGGCACCGGAATCAAATAGAATAATAACTGGTAGCTGATTCAGAGAAAACATCCCTGCTAACGCCGCTTCTCCTTCCGGAGCATCATCAATCACTGTATAGTGAATGCTGCCCCTTGTCTGCCCTCCTTTCTGCAGATTTAGGTCCGTGTCTGAATATTGCAAATATGATGACCCGCAGCCTTGACTTCCCTCCGGACAGTGCCTTGCATAATGGCCGATACGCCAACAAGTGAAACACGGATGTCTCTCCGGTTCTTTGTTGACTTGTGGTTGGATGCTAGGTACACGTAGCTGCAGAAATGGAGCACAAACCACCGTCTGATGCTGCTGCTGTGGAGGTGGTGCAAGTTGTGGTACTTGACCAGCAATCAACCTCTGAGGAGTTGATCATACAGGTGGCCTCCCTCTTTCACCGGATGGCGTTTGATACACCAAACGGTACTTCTGAGGCACATAACTTGTGCTGGCCTGCTCGATCTCACTCATTTTTCTTTTCTCAGCTTGCCACTCAAGTGTCGGCTTCTCTTGGATGAGAGCCGCATCAACCATGTTAGTGTAACTGCCGTTATTGTGCACGGCCAACTTCTCCTGTAATATGGCACTCAGGCCATGGAAGAATAAATCACACCGTGCCTCTTCTTTGGCCACATATTCGGGAGCATATTGGGCCAAAAGGTTAAACCTTCTGACATATTCAAGGACTCTCATGTCCCCTTGCTTCAAGCCCAAATATTCCTCCTGCTTCGCCTTGATAATTCCTATTGGCATGTGACGAGTACGAAAGGCTTCACAAAACTCACTCCATGTCACTTGATGGCCCTCCGGAATGGTGGCGAGATGTTCCACCCACCAGTTTCCAGCGGCTCCATGAAGTTGCTGAGTGGCAAACATGGTCTTCTGATATTCATCACACTCGAATACTACGAATTTGGACTCATGACACGAAGCCATTGATCTGCTTCCACAGGTTCGGTGGCTTCAGTAAAGATTGGCGGTTGAGTCGCCAAGAAATCCAGATAAGCGTTCCGAGGTGGAATGACTTGTTACATGTTCTGGAATACGCCTTGCTGTACCAAGGCTTGGAGTAAGCATGTGTTTTCTTGCGTTGCTTCTTGGAGTAGCCTAGTGTTCCTGGTTAGACTCGACAACACGAGTCATAAGATCCATCCATCCCATGGATAGTGATTCCGACGGTGCAATAGAAGCATCACCGCCTCGGCGAGAACTCCTGGCCCTACTCCTAGAGCGAGTACGAACCATACTGCAAAAATATATTTGAGATAAGTTAAACATGAACTCAGCAGTATGTGAGACTAATGAAAACATAAATATGTCAAAACTTTATGAAAGCAGTAACAAAATCCATGTTTACACAACTCCTTAAAGTAGGCATAGCTATCCAGCCTATCTGTACAGAACAGACCTTTATGCTCTAACTCCAGATTTTGATATAGTTAACAGCATTTTAATAACTCAAGTTTCATAGAAAATATAAAGATGACTTCAGTATCTTTCCAACGAGTACTCAGGTGCCTCCAGATCATCTCTGGATCGAAAGTTATGATTTCCAAAGTTGACAGAATTCCTGGATAAATTTTGCCAGCATCTCCTTTGTATGTGGCTGATTTTATCACAGTTGTATATGCAAATACAATAAGAATCTGAACAATCTTTGAACTACAAAAATGTGGCACATTTCATAACCTTTCCAATGGTATATCATAAGCTCCTTAAGGATTTTTCTACAGAAAGTTATGGCGTAAAAACAGAAAGGTCCAGAGAGGTCTTGCTGCTATCCTGGTTCTGGACAGTTTACCTTCAACTGGACTTTCCACCAATTTAACGTGTGATTTTGCTCTGGAGTTCTACAAATAAGTTGTATAGCATTGAAAATATTTCCATAACTTTATCATACACCCTACTTGGTTAAATCTACTCAGAGTTACGCTGTGTCAAAGTCCAGCAAGAATTCCTGCCAGAAACAGAGCACTCTGTTTTTGAAATCTTTGAAGCCTAGTCATCCTCTCATTTGAATCTTAGCTCAAAATAAGAGTTCAGTAACTAATATTTGTTTCAAACTTCCATTTTTAGTTTAAAGTTAGTTCATGGATCATTTATTCATAGGGAACAGGTTATTAAGTTCAGTACGGTGTCGATGCACCGTAAGAACCATGTCGGTACTACGTAGCCTCACAAAACAAAAACCTAACCGGATTATACTGGCATAACCAGTGGTACCAAAACGGTCACTCACAAACGTGTTCTACTCGTACTACGGTTTCGTGGTTAAACCTGCATAAGCCACAAACAATCGTCAGGTCTGGCTGCACACCAAACTCGGTGCCAATACAGTTCGTAGACCCGTCCGTCATCACTGGCACAGATGTTCTCAAGCCAAACACGCCTTGAGCTACCTGTTCACGTTACTAACCACATGATGAGGTCTCCCATACTTGCCCGTAGCACGCCAGGGAAGGGCGTTGCTCGAGTACCCCAAACGACATGAAGAGTCGTAGAGGATACTAAAGCGTGCCGGGTTACCTGCCACCCGTGGGGCTCCACCCTTCAGCTTGTGTGCACTGGTGGACAGCGCTTACGTGCACTCCCAAGACATAAAACGTCCCGAGATGCATCATTTTCCGACATAGCAAATAAGTTAGGTTGCCACCTTCATATTAGGCTAATAGTAATCCTTATGTGGGCCTAGTACCGTATCCTCACCATAACCTAGATTTTTGTCGTAATACGATCCTTACTCCGTGCGCTATTTCCAATGCGGCTCTGATACCATGCTGAGAGGGACCCTGGCACCCGTGTCACGGGGCCGTGCTGCTCGCCCGGGAATCGCATTGGGTGGTGTCGTGTTATGCGGCACCCAACAACACACATATAAGGAAACTGTATTACATAAATCAAAAGCAGAACCACGCTGAGAGGGACCACGCCACCCGTTCATTCATGGGGCTGTGCCACTCGCGCGGGATTTGCATTGGGTGGTGCCGTATTGTGCGGCACCCAACAAAACACATATGAGGAACACATGTATTACATAAAACAATACGGGAAGCTTGCAAAGGTTCTTTGTAAATAATTTACATCAATAGCTACAGCGGAAGACTATAAACAGCTCACGTCGAATAACTAATGAGCACTCGAGAAGAGGTCCAGCCCATGGACTCCTCTCGCTAGCAACATGAAGACATGGCAGCGGCTGGGTTCCCCATGTGTCACACGACTCGGAAGTCTCCGAGTCTCACCGGACAACCTTCTTCTTAGCAGCGATGTTAACCTGGAAAACCACTCATATAGCAAGCGTGAGCACATAGGCTCAGCAAGACTGATCCGTCTCTCCTAAACAAGAAACTCTACATTCACAACGGATTGAAATGGGTTAGCTAACTTTTCATAAAGGACTCACCTACAGTTGATTCTTAACTTTCAGATTTTAAGCCTCATTGTAAAGACCTTGAGCCGAACAGCATCGCAACTCCATAATCAAACAAGAAACGCTTTTTTGTGATGCTTCTTGCACAAAGTGATGGAAAGTTTAATGAGCATTATCTCTAATTCAAGCATGGTTCTAATACAACTTAAATCACAGCCTTATCGAGTTCAAAAGAAACCATTCACGCAGTGGGCAAGTATGCTCATATGACCGCGAGCGACAGTGATTCGAATCAGTACACGCTCGGACTACACAACACGTACACCCGTACTCCGAGTTGCTGGCGGCAACCTCGACTGACGTTGTACGTGGCCACCTTTCCCAAGATCTTCCACACAGGACGCGGTCTAACGACCCCGAGTATGCAAGCTCCCTTAAGGTACATACCTGCAGTGATATGTTCTTGAGCGAGTTACCTCCTGCTACCCTGACACCGAAAGCCTAAGACAGTTAGAAAAGTTCCAATATGGATTTCCCGAGGTACATCGGTTTCTTGGGTCCCATATAGCCAGTATGCCCCCGGTACACAACTCAAACTTGTCCAACAGGGCCAAGCACCGACGGGCCTTAACCGACACGGGCAGGGCAATGCACGCATGGTCCGCAGCCTGCTGCATCTAAACCTCCCTGCCTGGTCTCCATTTCTTATGTGTGAACATTCCTCATTGTTTCTATTCTTGACCCGCTCCGAATAAACCAGCCCTAAACTCGCGAGTAGATTTCAACTACTCGACTTCTACCGGACCTTTCCTACTAACATTTTGCGTAGTCAAATCCACTCGAGGAGGTGCTATTCTACCCTTTCTCTCTTAGGACATTTCTGGTCATGCAGTTGGGTTTTCATTATCAACTAAACTTAATGCAATGAAACAATTCAAATCTATGATCTCTAGAAATGGAAATACTTTATAAAACTGTTCAAATGCAAACCGGGGATTGCTTGTTTTGCAGGTGACTAATATAAATATTTAGTGAAGATCACTTGAGGCTTGATCACTCGCTTTCCTCCCTCCTTGATCTTTACTTCAATTCCTTCACACGTTCTCACGTAGATGCTACACGATATGAATATGCATATGTATTTAATTGTAAAGCTTTTGCTAATAATATCTAATGACAAGTTTAAAAACTGGAACTATGTTTAAGAATTTAAAATGACGCTGGTGCTAGTGGTTTGGGTTGGGTTTAATCAATATAATCAAGTGCTAAGTATTTTTCCCACTTGTTTGTTTATCACTTTAAGTGGTTGAACAGAACAGTGGTGATCCAGTGCTCCAATGGAGCTGAAATTTTTCATATGAGTTTCTTGTCACAATAAAGTTATCTGGACAAAAAATTAGCACTTTTCATTAGGTGGTTTATTCAGAACAATTCCCTAAGCAATTAAGCACAAAGGATTTAATTCTGAAGTAAATCACATGTTCATGTCAAACTTAGTGAACTACAATTTCAACTATAGTTCATAGAGCCTGCATGAAGTTTCCTAGGATTTTTGGAGCTAAGAATTGCCCAGAACTGAATTTACAAGTTTTGGGAATTCTCTGAAAATGTTTCTATATTCTTGAACACAGTAACTTGAAACCTGAATTCTCCTAATCAAATCAACTCTAAATGAGCTGAAATTTTACAGGAGTTAAATAACATCCTAAAGAATATTCTGATAAACTTTGAGGACTTTTTGGAGGAACCAAACTCCCTCTAAAATTCTTTTGCTGAAAAGATTTAAAGAATTTTCCAGAATTAAATATCGACTTTCATGAAAATTGGGTTGCATATTTGGATATAGTATTTCAATCTGAATCTGACCCAATTTGAATCACTAAATTTGTAGTTTCCTAGCAAAAGTTATGGCCTTCTAAAGTTTGAGGAAAATCTGGGATTCAAATAAATTGAGAGAAAAGTTTAAATCCTGTCTGTGGGACCGGAGGACACGTGTCTCTCGCTAGAACAAGCCACATGGGCCACAGAGTTATTTCTCGCGTTGCCACAGTTTAATCCGTTCCCACAGAAGATCCGATTCCTGTTTAACGTGTGACTGACGTGTGGGGCTGGCAGCTTCTTCGTCTACCTCCCGCCCCCGCGTGACTGCGCCACCGAGCTCGCTGGAGCAACTCTGAACTCGGTCGTCCGGCCATTCCCCACACCCAAACTTGCCGCCAGCCCCTAAAATCGTGCACTGAACACGTTGGGAGTGTTTCCCCGGGCCGGCGAAGCTCCCAACCTACCTTGCAACGGTGCAGCGGCTCAGTGAGAGTTCGGCAGCGTCGCCCCGACGCCCTAAACCCTAGAGCATCGGTGGATGCTAGAGAAGCTCGGCATGGTGGTGAAAAGGCTCGGGAATGGCTCTAACCACGATGTCACCGTGCGCCCAAAGCTTCCCGCCACGGCCGCCGTCGGGAATGCTAAAAATACACCGGCTACACGTGGTTTCATACTAGGTTTGTAAAGTAAACTCGTGCGCCATCAAGTCTAGCTCCAGTATGTGAAGTTTTGTGGACTCTAAGCATGTATCAACTGGGAATTTGGAGTTTCCTTACCCAAAGGTGGTTTTACACCGGCCGGGACAAAAACTGGAATTCCGTCGGCGACGATCCACGGTTGGACTTGAGCTTCGGAGGTGATCTGCGTGGAGGCTTGGCGCGTCCAATGGTCATCTTGCTCGGTCGTGAAAGGCTCTCTGTAGGGCTGTCCTCGAGACCACCTTCAATCGGCTATGGTTCGGCCGCCGCGTGACAAAGGTGTTCTCGGCGTAGGGAGGCTGAGCTCACTCAGGGATGGTGTGAGGAGTACGTGGGGAGTCCCGTGGTGCCATTTTGCTGCTCAGCCGAGGCTTGTACGCGAGTTGGTGGGTGGCCGAGCGATCGAAAGAGCAGCGGCAGCCTCTGTTCGGTTTCTTGCTCGAGGGAGAAGGAAACAGAGGGGGTCTCGGTGATATGGGCGAAAGGAACACGGCAGTGAGGGAGGAGGTCTCCAAGGAAAGTACCAGCTCGAGTAAACGGCAGTGAGGCTGCGGCTCTGCCTGAATGAGAGAGGAAAAACAGAGACTAACCACTGAATACCGAAGATCTTTTGCCAATTTAATTTCCTCAATGACATGTGGGTCCCAGGCCCTCCTTATACCTCTAAAAAATATCTCCAAAATTTGCAAATGATGTAATTCAATTGTGGGAGTTCAAATCTGATGTGCATTTGGATAATGGGGCAAGTTTCATCGAAATTCAAATGGGTATTTGAATTCTTTGCAATTTAATGTCCTTTTTGGAAAATGAGTTGCAAAACATTTCCAAAATTCATGAAACTTTGCATGCCCACTAATTTGGACCTAAGGAATTCAAATATGAAATCTGATTATTGGTTTGGCTGCTGCAAATTATATTTTTAACCCAACAGTTTGAAATTCATTGTGTTGCCCTCATCTGAATTTTGAGTTGAACAAATTTGTTCCAAAATCCGAATTTAGCTTTCTCACACATATGGGAACTTCCCACCTTGGTTTTAAATCCCCTTTGGGTTCGAAGCATTCAAATAAATAATTGACTTGTGTGAAGAAAGCTCTCATGTGTATTATCACATGTGGAAAAGTTTAAACAAGTCCCATTTTCATACATATGAAACCAACTTGCATTCAAATTCGAGTTTCTTTGTATTCATATTTTTGGGACCTTTACAGCTACAAACTTTAATTGCAAATACGTCTTGGTCAAGACCGAGAGGAGCGTCAATAAAGCTCCTACTCCGTCTTTCTGGCTACTCATCCCTCGGTATTCTCAAGGGCGGATGAACCCCTCGATGCGGACAACTGGCTCCGCACGATGAAGGTGAAGTTTGGGCTGCTCCAAGTTAGTGAGCAGCGCAAGACTCAGTTTGCGGCCCAGCAGTTTCTAGGGTCCACTAGTGCTTAGTGGGCAAAATTCTGTGCCTCGCAATCTACCGAGCAAGTAATGATCTGGGCCGAGTTCCGGATGGCCTTCAGGGCCTATCACGTACCGCCGGGTTTGATGAAAAGGAAGATGCATGAGTTCCTTTGCCTGCAGCAAGGCAGCAGGAACGCACTGGAATACTCCAGGGCATTCAATGACCTCGTGCTGTACGCCTCCTATCATGCCGATACTGATGAGAAGCGGCGGGATCACTTTTACCAGAGGCTTAATCCGCTCCTGAAGGACAAGCTGGCGATGTTCAATCATGGCAGCCTCAATGATATTATTGATGCTGCAAATGTGCAAGAGGACTCCGGCAAGGAGTTAGTGGCGGCGGAGAAGAAGCGAAGCGTGCCGCAGAGCAGCGGAGAGGGAGATGGTCCTCCCAGAAAAATACCGTATGGTATATTGCTCACCATCTGGTCAACGCTGGCAGCCACCACAGCGGCCGATGCAATTCCGCAGTCGGCCATATTCTCCACCGGCGTTCCGGCCGGCATTACCAGCACCACCTCCGCAGCAAAAACAGCCGCAGTGGGCGGTGCCGTGTGCGTTTGCACCTCAGCAGCACATGCCGGGCTTTCATCATCCAAGCATGGGGCAGACATCAACAGCATGTTACAAATGTGGTCGCCATGGGCACTTCGCCAACAACTGCCCTGAGAGGCAAGCCGGCGGAGTGGCACCACAGTTCCGGGGAGGAATCAGCCCCGGAACCCCATTAATGCACGGCGGGTGAATCCTAAGCCCGGCACATCCACCAACTCGCCATAGAGGACGTGCCGGAGGGGGAGCCAATCCTTGCGGGTATGTTCCAACTCCACCAGCATCCCGCTATAGTTTTATTTGACTCAGGCGCCACACATAATTTCATTAGCCAAGATTTTATTGCTAAACACAGCTTGCAAATACTACCCACCGAAAGTTCTTACTTGATTTGTTCACCGGGTGGGAAAATTTCAGCAAGCATGATGGTTTCGAAAGCGCGATTATGCTTAGAGGGTAGAATATACCCTACGTCTCTCATAGCTTTAGAGGGACAAAAGGTCGATGTCATCCTAGGGATGTCGTGGTTAACCTGCCATGGCACTGTTTTAGACACCGTCCTCCGAGTCATGCATTTGCACTCGGAAATGCACGAGTCTCACTCATTATTTCTAGACAGTCCAGAAATAAAACTTCCAAGTGTATACCAATCCACCACCATCAGATTGGAAGATATTCCAGTAGTCCGTGAGTTCCCAGACGTGTTCCCGGATGATTTACCGGGGATGCCTCCTGACCAAGAGGTGGAGTTCAAGATTGAACTTGCACCGGAAACTATGCCAATATCCTGAAGGCCATACAAGATGGCGCCAAAGGAGTTGGCAGAATTGAAAACGCAGTTGATGGACCTGCTGGAGAAGGGTTTTATTAGGCCAAGCTCCTCGCCATGGGGCTATTCGGCACTATTTTTGAAGAAGAAAGATGAGACGTTGCGGCTTTGCATGGACTATCGTCCACTAAACGCCGTAACTATAAAGAACAAGTACCCGCTGCCACGGATCGACATGTTGTTTGATCAGTTGGTCGAAGCAAAGATCTTTTCCAAGATGGACTCAAGATCCGGGTACCATCAGATTATGATACGGGCTGAGGATATACCGAAGACGGCTTTCTCGACGAGGTATGGGCTTTATGAGTACCTGGTCATGTCCTTCGGCCTCACCAACGCTCCAGCTCACTTCATGTACTTGATGAACTCGGTATTTATGCCGGAGCTGGACAAGTTTTTCGTGGTCTTCATTGACGACATATTGGTATATTCCAAGTCATAGGAAGAGCACACGAAGCATCTGCGTGTAGTCTTGCAACGGCTGCGGGATCACAAACTATACGCGAAATTCAGCAAGTGTGAATTCTGGATATCACAAGTGCCTTTTCTCGGGCATATTATCTCAGCGGAGGGCATCGCTGTTGAGGGGACCACCCCGTGGTTTACCCACTCCGGGATCGCAGAGGGTGGCGCCGTGCGATGCGGCGCCAAACAGCACACAAGAAAAGAACGCGAACAACATACAAATTTTTATTTTATATAGAACAGCAAAAGTCTTTTACAAACTTAATATACAGCGGAAGTAATATACATATCTCCACTCTTCTACTAACTAAGGAAAAAGTGTATCCGTCGAGCCCGGGGACGCTACACACTAGCAGCACTAAAACGAAGGTCACCGCGGCGTGCCGGGCTCCAGCTCGGCCGTGTACCCCGACGGGGGCATCGCCTCATCCTCGGACCCTTCCTCATAACTCTCACCTGCACACAGCTCAAATATTGCAATCGTGAGCACGATGGCTCAGCAAGGCTTAACCGACACTCCTAATCATGAAACTCTACATGTAGCGAATTAGTAATATAGGAAAAAGGCATTGCAATAGAGACACACCTACATGTTAATCCTTACTTTCAGTTTTATAGCAGCAGATTAATGTGCCTTAGGCAGCCCTCACATCGGAAGTCCACAATCAAACAAGAAACGCTTTCCTCCGATGTGGTTATGCCCAAAGTGGAAGATAAACTTAATTAGCTCTACATGTACAGCAGACATGGTTTCAAGACATTAATAGTTCAATACAGCATAATATTCATCTGGCTTCATTCACTTCTTACTACGTCACAACACAGTGAACAAGCGGTACTCAAATAACCGCGAGGAACGGTGATTGCAATCAGGAGACACCCGGATAACACATCACATACACCCACTTTCAGAAGTGTGGTGTTTCACACCATCCTACTCTGTTGTATGCAGCAACCTCTCAAAGGCAACCCAAATGCTAAACCGGTCCATCCGTAATGGGCAGGAGGTCCCCGCGTGGAGCGTGTCTGTGCCCACTGGCAGATTTACACCTTGCTACCCTCAACCCACTCCTATAAAACGATTGGGTAAGCCTCGGCACACAGGTTAACCAATTACATCGATTTCCTGGTTCCCATATGCCAGTATGCATCCGGTACTGTTGAAACTTGTCCAGCAGGTCCGCACATGGCTCGGTCCTAAATCGACACCAACAGGGCTACGCACGTGAGACCTCTGCTCACTGCATCCTATCCCCCCTGATGGGTCTCAGTTTCACATTCTTAAGCCAATCTCTACCTCTTTCCATACCGTGTGAATAAATCCCTATCTTGCGAGTAGAATCCAACTACTCGAATTCTACCGAGATCCTAAGAACAATTAGCATGGCATTCTCTACTCGTCGAGGTTATAAACTACCCAACCCTTCATAGGATTTTGAGTCATGCAAGTGGGGTTTCAATCACCCTAACTCTAATGCAAGCAATTCAACCTAGACATAAGTGATACAAATTAAAACTTTGCAAAAGGTAATTAAATTCAAACCGTGCCTTTCCTGGTTGTGAGTTAAACGGAAAGTTAGCATCTGGTGGAAGGACGTCCAACGGCTCCGGTGTGTCCTCAACTTCGGTCATTATATGAAATGTAGCAAAATACATGTATAAGTACTAGTGAAGTATAAGAATTAACTTCTATTCATAGCTACTGCTATTTAGGTTCCTTAATTGGCTTTGGGATTTTTCCATTTGATACTCGACTCCATAAGGATGATCTGAGCAAAATTTGGAGAAATTTCATTGAAGATTGTGGTCTCCCAAATTCCCACAAGTACAAGGCTTCTCTGAATTTTGATCTCAAATCTGAAGTTTTGACTGTAAAATCCCCAAAAGTGGTAGCAATAAATTTAGCATGTTTACACTTAGGAAAAATGAGGGGAATTAAAACTTTGAATTATAACGGTGGGAGTTCAAAGTGATGATTCAAACTTCCCAAAAACTTCCAACATGGAGATCTAAATTCATAACTTGGGTCTTCATATTTCAAATATTCAACCTTCCAAATTTCATCTCATTTGGAGGGGTTCTAGTATTTGTTTGGGATTAAAAGAGGAAGCCTTTGAATCTGAATTTAAATTTCAGTTTCAAATCCCGACTTCCTCAATTTGCAAATTTGGTTCCACTAATGTGTTCTCCACATTTGAATTAGCAGCCATGCCAAAATTCAGAAATATTTGAGTTGGTTTGCTATGTTTTTGGAACAATGCAACGGGAGAATTCAAATTCAAATAACCAAACTCAATTAAAATTTCACACTAGAATTCAAATCATTTGAATTCAAAGATTTCTGTCGGTACCCACAATACCGGGTACCCCCACGCACAGGAGAAAACTGCCTAGGGACCTCGCCCCCTCCACAGGGGCGAGCTCCGAAGGCGCCACGTGTCCAGTAGGGCCGGGGCTCCCCTCTCCTCAGAGGAGAGCACTGGGCCTGCCACGTGGCCAGAAGAGCCGAACCTCGCCCCCTCCGCAGGGGCGAGCTCCGAAGGCACCACGTGTCCAGTAGGGCCGGGGCTCCCCTCCCCTCAGAGGAGAGCTCCGGGCCTGCCACGCGGCCAGAAGAGCCGGACCTCACCCCTTCCGCAGGGGCGAGCTCCGAAGGCGCCACGTGTCCAGTAGGGCCAGGGCTCCCCTCTCCTAAGAGGAGAGCTCCGGGCCTGCCACGTGGCTAGAAGAGTCGGACCTCGCCCACTCCGCAGTGGTAAGCTCCGAGGGTTCCAGGGTTCCATAACCTCCTGGGGGGAGCTATGCTGACAGTTCACGGCGAACTTCAGCAGTAACTACACGCGTCCCGGCACGGAGCTGGACCTCCACGCCGTGCGACAGCAACCAAGGGAATCACTGCGCTCCTTCATCCAGCGATTCTCCCAGGTGCGGAACACCATCCCTCACATCCAGAACGCATCAGTTGTGATCGCATTCCGGCATGGTATGAGGGACAAGAAGATGCTCGAGAAGTTGGCCACCAGGGAGGTGCGAGACGTCTCGGAGCTCTTCAGTCTAGCGGACAAGTGCGCCAGAGCAGTAGAAGGGCGGAACTGGCACTCACAGCCAGCCTCCAAAGTAGGAGGGCAGCCTGGAGCTCCCGTTGCTGCAGCTCCAACACCCGGCGGGGCTCAGGGGCCGCGCCCCGACAGGAGACCACGGAAGTCTCCCGAGTCATGCAGTCTAGAGCCAAGCACTGGCTGTCATCGTGGCCAAGTGGACACCACCACCAAGCAACCCAGGGGGGCCCTGAAGGTGGAGAACCGGAGCTTGAGCACCAGCCTTCACCAAGCCCCACTGGGCGTTATACTCCGACGGCCCCTCACGGAAGCGGGGGGCCGGAGCCAGCGTGCTGCTTCTCATGCTAACGGGGGAGCAGTTCGGGTACGTGGTGCACCTCAACTTCAAGGCAACCAACAACGTGGCCTTGGACCTATGCCATGTACCGCACGCCGGCAACACCGTCGCCAATAACCTGTCAACGAAGGCCTCCACTAGAGCCCCGGTGCCCGAAGGATCCTTCGAAGGGACGTTGCCGCGACCTACAACCTGGCCTACCGAACCGGGCGAAGGGGGCGAGACCAGCACCTCGAAGCTGGCGGTCCCGGTGGCCCTGCAGCCATGGTGCCCACCAAGGATCGTATGCGCCACTGGGGACTCCGTGCTACCCAGCGCCCAAGATCCAGAAGCTCAAGTAGCCCCAATGCATGGATCACGGAGGTCCGGGACTTCTTGAAAGACAACATCCTTCCTGATGAACGTGCATATGCTCAATCGAGTGTGCAGATGGGTAAGTGCTACACGCTGGTATCTCTACCGGCGTGGCGCCAACGACATCCTATTGTAGTGCGTAACCCAGGAGGAAGGCTGCGACCTGCTCGCAGCAATCCATGGAGGCGAGTATGGGAACCGTGCATCGTCTTGCACGCCAGTCGGTAAAGCCTTCCGGCATGGCTTCTACTGACCGACAGCCTCCTGGACGCCGTCAAGCCGGTTAGGAGATGCAAGGTGTGCCAGATCCATGCCGAGCAGACCCACACAACCAGCAGACGGTGCACATCCTGGGTCCCTGCCCCGGAACTGTCGGGGGATACCGGCTCCTCTACGTCGGGGGCCAGCCGGACATCCCAGGGCCGGGTCACGGGAATCACCCTTCTTCATGGTATGCGGGGCTGAAGCCGTGCTTCCCGCGGAGATCACCTTGGGGGTCCCCCCGTGTCCGACCGTACGACGAAGCCACGCAAGATCAGCTCCACCGTGTGGACATCTACCTCGTCGACGAGGCAAGATGGCAAGAAACGCTCCGAAGCGCACGGTACCGGCAGGCTCTCCGGCGCTACCACCAGAGGTTCGTGCATGGGAGCTCAAGGCAGGCGCTCCGGCGCTACCTTCGTTAGGTCTACCCTTAGAACAGTGGTAGGACATGTTTATTCTTTCTGTAACAGATCCCATAGAGTCTAGGAGCAGCGCTTGGAGCATCTAAGCCCAGGGGGTGGTCCAGGACTACGTCCGGCTTAGCCTGGTCCTGTACCCTAAGCGCGTAGGCTCTGCCCCCCTTCACAATGGGGCGGGTCGTTGCCTTCCTGTACGACCTGTTTTCCTCCTATGGACTTACATGAATGAAAAGAACCCTGTCCTACCACGCTTACTTATGTGTTCATTTAAATTATGCGTTAATTTTTATGATCACCTCCCCGAGCTCTAGACAGTGTACGCCCATCGTACACTCGGTTCTCCTCTCCCACACTCATGCCTAGTCAGCATTTGCCATCCTGCCGAAGGAGGTCGTGCTAGAGGTACCTGCCAAGGGCCCGGGGGCCTCTCGGACCTCCCCCTGTTAGGGTACTGTGACGCCAGTTGGTCTCCTCCAGGAAAAGACCTACGCTAGAGTGGGAGGTCCAGGAGCCTTGATTTGCCCGGTCCTGCCCCCAAAGCATGCACACTATGCCTCCCCAGCGCTATGGTCTAAGTACTAGGAGCCGGACGGTTACACCCTAACCAAGGGGGGAACTGGGCCTCCGGTACCGAGTTCACTGGATTGCCCAAGCCTCGTGTACCGGGCCAGGACTATAAGCCAAATAAGACTAAGGGACAGGGAAGGGAGGACCTCTGAGAAGGATTACCGTTTCCTACTCGGGTGCAGTGCCGGACCTCACCCCCTCCGCAGGGGGTGAGCTCCGAAGACGCCACGTGTCCATCAGGGCCGGGCCTCCCCTCTCCTCAGAGGCAAGCCCCGGGCCTGACACGTGGCCGGCAGTGTCGGACTTCACCCCCTACGCAGGGGTGAACTCAGAAGCCGGACCTCACCCCCTCCGCAAGGGTGAGCTCTGAAGACACCACGTGTCCAGCAGGGCCGGGGCTCCCCTCTCCTCAAAGGCAAGCCCCGGGCCTGACACGTGGCCGGCAGTGTCGGACTTCACCCCCTACGCAGGGGTGAACTCAGAAGCCGGACCTCAGCCCCTCCGCAGGGGTGAGCTCCGAAGGCGCCACGTGTCCAGCAGGGCCGGGGCTCCCCTCTCCTCAAAGGCAAGCCCCGGGCCTGACACGTGGCCGGCAGTGCCGGACTTCACCACCTCCACAGGGTCAACTCCGAAGCCAGACCTCACCTCCTCCGCAGGGGTGAGCTCCGAAGGCGCCACATGTCCAGCAGGGCCGGGGCTCCCCTCTCCTCAGAGGCAAGCCCCAGGCCTAACAAGTGGCCAGCAGTGCCGGACTTCACCCCCTCCGCAGGGGTGAACTCCGAAGCCGGACCTCACCCCCTCCGTAGGGGTGAGCTCCGAAGGCGCCATGTGTCCAGCAGGGCCGAGGCTCCCCTCTCCTCAGAGGCAAGCCCCGGGCTTGACACGTGGCCGGCAATGCCGGTCTTCACCCCCTCCGCAGGGGTGAACTCCGAAGTCGGACCTCACTCCCTCCGCAGTGGTGAGTTCCGAAGGCGCCACGTGTCCAGCAGGGCCGAGGGCTCCCCTCTCCTCAGAGGCAAGCCCCAGGCCTAACACGTGGCCGGTAGTGGCGGACTTCACCCCCTCCGCAGGGGTGAACTCCGAAGCCGGACCTCACCCCCTCCGCAGGGGTGAGCTCCGAAGGCGCCATTTGTCCAGCAGGGCCGAGGCTCCCCTCTCCTCAGAGGCAAGCCCCGAGCTTGACACGTGGCCGGCAATGCCGGACTTCACCCCCTCCGCAGGGGTGAACTCCGAAGCCGGACCTCACTCCCTCCGCAGGGGTGAGCTCCGAAGGTGCCACGTGTCCAGCAGGGCCGAGGGCTCCCCTCTCCTCAGAGGCAAGCCCTAGGCCTAACACGTGACCGGCAGTGCCGGACTTCACCCCCTCCGCAGGGGTGAACTCCGATGTCGGACCTCACCCCCTCCACAGGGGTGAGCTCCGAAGGCGCCATGTGTCCAGCAGGGCCGAAGCTCCCCTATCCTTAGAGGCAAGCCCCGGGCTTGACACGTGGCCAGCAGTGCCGGACTTCACCCCCTCCGCAGGGGTGAACTCCGAAGCCGGACCTCACCCCCTCTGCAGGGGTGAGCTTCGAAGGCACCATGTGTCCAGCAGGGCCGGGGCTCCCCTCTCCTTAGAGGCAAGCCCCGGGCCTAACACGTGGCCGGCAGTGCCGGACTTCACCCCCTCCACAGTGGTGAACTCCGAAGCCGGACCTCACACCCTCTGCAGGGGTGAGCTCCGAAGGCGCCTCGTGTCCAGCAGGGCCGAGGCTCCCCTCTCCTCAGAGGTAAGCCCCGGGCCTGACACGTGGCCGGTAGTGCCGGACTTCACCCCCTCCGTAGGGGTAAACTCCGAAGTTGGACCTCACCCCCTCCGCAGGGGTTATCTCCGAAGGCGCCACGTGTCCAACAGGGCCGGGCCTCCCCTCTCGTCATAGGCAAGCCCCGGGCCTGACACGTGGCCGACAGTACTAGACTTCACCCCCTCCGCAGGAGTGAACTCTGATGCTGGACTTAACCCCCTCCAGGGGTGAACTATGATGTCGGACCTATCCCTCTCCTCAGAGTCGAGCTCCGATGCCGGACCACCCCTCTCTTCAGAGGCGAGCTCCGATGCCAGCCCTCGCCCTCTCCTTAGAGGCGAGCTCTGATGCCGGACCTCATGCCCCCCGCAGGGCGGAGCTCCAATGCCAGCCCTTGCCCTCTCCTCAGAGGCGAGCTCCGATGCCGGACCTCACGCCCCCTGCAGGGCTGAGCTCCGATGCCAGCCCTCGCCCTCTCCTCAGAGGCGAGCACTGATGCCGGACCTCACGCCCCCCACAGAGCTGAGCTCCGATGCCAGCCCTCGCCCTCTCCTCAGAGGCGAGCTCTGATGCCGGACCTCACGCCCCCCGTAGGGCTGAGCTCCAATGCCAGCCCTCGCCCTCTTCTCAGAGGCGAGCTCTAATGCCGGACCTCACGCCCCCCGCAGGGCAGAGCTCCGATGCCATCCCTCGCCCTCTCCTCAGAGGCGAGCTCTGATGCCGGACCTCACGCCCCCCACAGGGCTGAGCTCCGATGCCAGCTTCACGCTCTCCTCACTGGCGAGCTCTGATGCCGGACCTCATGCCCCCAGTAGGGCTGAGCTCTGATGCCAGCCCTCGCACCCTCCTTAGAGGCGAGCTCTAATGCCGGACCTCACGCCCCCCGCAGGGCTGAGCTCCGATGCCAGCCCTCGCCCTCTCCTCAGAGGCGAGCTCTAATGCCGGACCTCACGCCCCCGTAGGGCTAAGCTCCGATGCCAGCCCTTGCCCTCTCCTCAGAGGCGAGCTCTGATGCCGGACCTCACGGCCCGCTGCATGGCTGAGCTCCGATGCCAGCCCTCGCCCTCTCCTCAGAGGCGAGCTCTGATGCTGGACCTCACGCCCTCCGCAGGGCTGAGCTCCGAAGAAGGCAAGACCCTACAAGAACAAAGAATACTCAAGACAAGAAAGTGCGCGAGGTAGACAAGGGGAAGGCCCCACCCTGGGATCGTTATCTCCCCTGAGATGGACCCGGGGGCCACTGTCGGTACCCACAATACCGGGTACCCCCACGCACAGGAGAAAGCTGCCTAGGGACCTCGCCCCCTCCACACGGGCGAGCTCCGAAGGCGCCACGTGTCTAGTAGGACCGGGGCTCCCCTCTCCTCAGAGGAGAGCTCCGGGCCTGCCACGTGGCCAGAAGAGCCGGACCTCGCCCCCTCCGCAGGGGCGAGCTCCGAAGGCGCCACGTGTCCAGTAGGGCCAGGGCTCCCCTCTCCACAGAGGAGAGCTCCGGGCCTGCCACGTGGCCACAAGAGTTGGACCTCGCCCCCTCCGCAGGGGCGAGCTCTGAAGGCGCCACGTGTCCAGTAGGGCCGGGGCTCCCCTCCCCTCAGAGGAGAGCTCCGAGCCTGCCACGTGGCCAGAAGAGATGGACCTCGCCCCCTCCGCAGGGGCGAGCTCCGAAGGCGCCACATGTCCAGTAGGACCGGGGCTCCCCTCTCCTCAGAGGAGAGCTCCGGGCTGCCACATGTCCAGAAGAGCCGGTGTAAAATCCCCAAAAAGTGGTAGCAAGAAAAAATTCAGCTCATGTACACTTAGGAAAAATGAGGGGAATTAAAACTTTGAATTATAACAGTGTGAGTTCAAAGTTGTGAATCAAACTTCCCAAAAACTTACAAACATGGAGATCTAAATGCACAGCTTGGGTCTTCATAGTCCAAATATTCACCCTTCCAAATTTCAGCTCATATGGAGGAGTTTCAATATTTGTTTGGGATTAAAAGGAGAAGCCCTCTAATCTGAATTTCAAATTCAGTTTCAAATTCCAACTCCCTCAATTTGCAAATTTGGTTCCACAAATGTGTTCCCCACATTTGAATTAACAGCCATGCCAAAAATTGGAAACTTTGGAGCTGGTTTGCTATGTTTGTGGGGCAATACAAAATGGAGAATTCAAACTCCATTTCAAATTCAAATGGTCAAATACAATTCAAACTTTCACACCAGAATTCAAATCATTTGAATTCAGAAAGTTTAAACCATGACTTGGTGTGAAAGTTTAGCCTTAAATGTTGAGTTTCTGGGGTAAAAATATCTGTGGAAAGTAATTGAGAAATTAGAGGTGGTGGGACCCCTTTGTCAGCCACACATGCAACACAGCTGACTGTTTTTGCTTCTCTCGGGTGATCACGGCGCGCCACCGAGCTGCACTGCTTGCCACCAAGCTGCTTGCATCGCTTGCTCCCGAAGTCAGCACGTGGGTGATCAAGGCAGCAGCACAAGTGCATTTCTTCTCTTCTCCACGTTCTAACCGAAGTGTTCCTCAGCTCCTCGCTCGAGCGCTCACGGGAGAAACCATCAACCCTCGGTGCTCGCTGTTCAGCAGCCTTCCACCACCCCTAGCACCGGTTGAGCCACCCAGGAGCTGCGCCGGCGCCTCCTCAACGTGCTCCACCGCTCCTCAGCTCATCCCCGAGCTCCCCTCGCTGTGCCCGAGCTATTCTTCACCGGGAGAAGACAGAGCACGCCGACCCTCACTGCTCCTCGCGTTCCAGCCGCTCCAACACCTCTCCCGCAAGTCCAACACCTCCCTAAGGTGCGCAAAGGTGTGTAGGTCATGCTACCGCAGTCCCCTTTCCCTTCCCCATCGCTATCTCGCCGGAATTTGAGTTTTGGCGCCGGTACACGTGAAGAACTGTCCCAAACCAAAACTGTAAATTCATCCAACGTGGTTGATCATCGGTTCTACAATTCAAGCCACAGAAACTAGTGATCCTAGCGCCCTTTCACGCCAAAGCACAGGTTAAACCAGCCATCTCACGCCCCGGGCGACGAGAAATCGCCGGCGGCGGCAAAAACGGGTCGGTCCTCCGGTGAACCCTATTTTACGGACGTTTTCTGCAAGGTTTAGCATGCGTTCCATGTTCCCCGATCGTTGGTGATGCTTTAGGGCAAGGTAGCTCGCCGGGAGAAGCTTCGGACGCACCAGAATGTGTTGATGCCGAGCTCCCGAGCCGCCCCACCGGGGCCGACCTATTTTCGGCTGTTTTCATGCGCGGAAACCTTGCCCGGCAGCTGCGCCATGTTCCAAGGAGCATGTAGAGCGAAACCGGAGCTAATTTGGCGGAGAAATGAGGGAGAACGAGCCACGCCACGATCTGTGCTGGTGCGCACGCGCGTCTCTGGCGGGAGGTTGAAGAAAGACCTGACGAGTGGGGCCCCCTGTTAAGTCTCTGTGTAGGTTTCAAACAGAGAGCTATTCAAGTTTGAAAAATCCATAACATTGTGTAGACTACTCCAAAAAGGGTGAGACCAATTTTATTTGAATCCTTAGGAGGAGTACTTCACATAGGAACAAATTGCTTGCTATGAAAATGCCCATGAATTTCTGTAGAATTGTTTTTAATAAATTTTTAGAGATTTATTACAGGAGCAATTCTTTATTAAATACTCCCAAATTTGGACAGAAAATCTTTTTCATAGTAACTGATCTCCAGTAAAAATTTGAGCTTCATTGGAGTTCATTTGGTAGGCTAAATCGCCTTCCAAAGTTCAGCCTTTATTTGGAAATTCAAATTTAAACAGAAACTTTTAGGAACTCCTGCCCAACTTCAAAAATTCATATCTCTATGTTGGTAGCTCCACAAATGGTCAAAAAAAATTTGTTACAACCAGGGAGACTTACCCTAATCAGACTACATTGTACTTGTAGGAAGCATTGTACTTGTAGGAATTTAAAGACTACATTGTGCAATGACATTTCTTCAAATTTTGCTCAGATCATCCTTAGAGGGTCTAGTATCCACTGTAAAAATCCCAAAGCCAATTAAGGATCCTAAATAGCAATAGCTATGAATAGAAGTTCAATTCTTATAAGTCCTTAATACTTATACATATATTTTGTTACATTTCATAATAGTGACCGAAGTTGAGGATACGCCGGAGCCTTTGGACGTCCTGCCACCAGAAGCTAACTTCCCCTCTGACTCGCAACCAGGCAAGCCCCGGTTTGCACTTAAGTAGCTTTTATAAAGCTTTTTAATTGTATCACTTATGTCTAGGGTGAATGTATGCATTAGAGTTAGGGTGATTGAAACCCCACTTGCATAGCCTTTTAAATCCTATAAAGGGTTGGGTAGTTTACAAACTCGACGAGTAGAGAATGCCATGCTAATGTTTAGGATTTTGGTAGAAGTCGAGTGGTTGGAAGCTACTCACGAGATAATACTTATCACACGGAATGAAAAGAGGTAGAAAATAGCTTGAGTTGTGAAAATGAGACCCAGCAAGGGGGATAGGATGCAGTGAGCAGAGGTCTCACGTGCGTAGCCCTTTTGGTGTCGATTGAGGACCGTCCGTGTGCGGCCCTGCTGGACAAGTATCGAACAGTACCGGATGCATACGGGCATATGGGAACCAGGAAACCGATGTAATTGGTTAACCTGGGTGTCGAGGCTTACCCAACCGTAAATAGGAGTGGGTTGTGTGAGACCTATGTATGCTGAATACATTGGTAATTAGGATAAAAGTTAGCATTAACATTCAAAGTTTTGAATATTACCAAAACATTCTTCTGTGGCAAGGTCCGACATGTTCTTTGTTAGGTCCGCCAAGTGTTGGCAAGGTCCGACGCAAGGTCCGGAGAGCTCCTGCAAGGTCCGGAGAGTTTCTGTGAGGTCCGGAGCTTGTTTTTAGGGAGCTCCCGTGAAGTTCAACTCGTAGAACTGCAACGTCTTGTTTTTGCTTTTAACTCGCAATGTTTCAAACTTGCTTTATGGGAAGGTTTGCTTAGTATTAATTTGCTAAGTTTTTGGTGTGTTTTGGTGGTTATGGCTGTTATCATTTGATATGGTTTGCAACATGCTTATGTGATGTGCTCATGTAAGGTGTTGTGGTTTTCGAACTAACGTGAGTCAAGTCGAGGACTTGTGCTCGGAAGAATTGGTTGTTTATTCATGTGCAGGTGTTGCTTGAGTTCAAGACATGGCTGGTGACGGGATCCTTGGACTAGTCTCAGGGAGGAGATGAGGTTCCAACAACCAAGTTCGGGAGGAGCTGTGGTTGAGTTGATCGGGAGGTCGCGCAGCATGTTTGGATCAAGGGCAGTGCATATGAAGGTTGCGTGTACGTCGTTGGAAGGTGTTTGCACGTGTGCAAGGAGTGCATGGACGTGGCAACAATGTTCCAAGGCGTGATGAAGAGATGTGGACGTAAAGAATTGGTCGGAAAGGTTCAACCGACTAGGTTATGGACTCAGGCTGCGGCTGAGTCGTGTTTGACTCAAATATGGAAAGGTTTGAGTTGGTTATGATAGGATTTCGTTTGGGTCACGAATTTGAGTTATTTTAGGAATGTTTGGGACGTTCCTAAGGTGTTTGGAAGTCTTAAGATTGCTTCTATCTGCGTATAGAAGAGTCTTGAGCAGTATTGGAAAGTTACAGTTTGAATCCAAGTAGGAGTAGGAGTCCTAGTTTGAGTTGAGTTGGCCTTAGGGCTGGTTATATAAGAAAGGGGGGCCAAGTCTCGTGGGTGCACGACTTTGGGCTGTTCCTCTTGTGTTTCTATTGAATAAAGTTCATAGTTTCGAGGAGCTTTTGTGCCTTGTTCGTCCGACTTGTTTTTCGTCAAGTCTTTCTCGCCGAGTTTCTGGACAGACCGACGTTGCTTCGGTGTTTCGTTCATAACTCGAGTTTTACAGATCTGATTGACGTGATTCTTTTTGGGTTGTCTTCACAACTCAATTATCTATCATCTTTGAAATTTTCACGAGCTTCGGATCTATAGTTTTTGAGATACACGAGTTTCTTTGCAGCGTTGCAGATCTGTTTTATATCGGGTAGAACAGATTGATCTTCGTTTAATGTTTTGATCATATCTCAAGTTTTACTTCGTGTTTTCAAGTGATTCTTGTTGCATTAGATCCGTGACTTGATTCTCTACCTCTCTACTTGATTTGTCACGGTTGAACACGTTTGAAAACACCTGCACACATGGTTTCTTTAACCGATTGATTTTTTGCTGAGGGTTTTTTGTTGTTTCCGCTGCGAAAAGTTTTAATCTACCATTCAGCCCCCCTCTGGTAGCTTTTCACGTGCTCTTCGATCCTACAGGTTGAGGGTAGCAAGGTGTAAATATGCCGGTGGGCACAGTCACGCTCCACGCGGGGACCTCCTACCCGTTACGGATGGACCGGTTCGACATTTGGGTTGCCTTTGAAAGGTTTTCGCATACAACAGAGTAGGAAGGGGTGTGGAATCACGCTTCTGAAAGTGGGTGTATGTGACATGTTATCCGGGTGTGTCTTGATTACAATCACCATCCCTCACGGTTATTTGAGTACCCGCTTGTTCACTGCGCTGTGACGTAGTAAGAAGTGAAATAAGCCAACTGAATATGCTTTATTGCACTATTAATGTCTTGAAACCTTGTATGATGTAGTTATAGAGCTAATTAAGTTTATATTCCACTTTGGGCATCACCACATCGGAGGAAAGCGTTTCTTGTTTGATTGTGGACTTCCGATGTGGGGGCTGCCTAAGGCTCATTAAGCTGTTGGTATAAAACTGAAAATAAGGATCAACATGTAGGCGTGTCTTTATTGCAAAGTCCCTTTCCTATCTTAAACATCCTTGCATGTAGAGTTCCATGCCTAGGGTTGACGGTTAAGACTTGCTGAGCCATCGTGCTCACGGTTGCAATATTTTGAGCTGTGTGCAGGTGAGAGTTATGAGAAAGGTTCCGAGGATGAGGCGATGCCCCCGTCGGGGTACACGGCCGAGCTGGAGCCCTGCATGCCGCCGTGATTCTCCGGTTCCTTGCTGCTAGTGTGTAGCGTCCCCGGGCTGGACGGCTGCACTTTTACATAGCTAGGATGAGAGGCCATATATGTATATTACTTCCGCTGTATGAACAGGTTTTGTAAAAAGACTTCTGCTATTTTATATCAAATAAAAGTTTGTATGTTATTGCTCCCCACAGTCGTGGTATCAGAGCCGCATTGGGAATAGCACGCTCGAAAAGGGCCTATTTTAAAAATTTAGAAGTAGTCGAGTGAGGATTAGTCTTTAAGCCCACATAAGGTCTATGATAGTAGTAGTTACTAAGGTGGAAAAGCTAACTTATGTGTTATATATTCTGTAACGACGCTCTGACGCCAGGTAAGAGGTAAGGTACGCCACCGCAGGCGGATCAATTGCGGTAACTCACCATACGAGTAATAGTATGGAATGGTATACCGTGGCTTGGCACGGTAGTTAATACGAGTCTCTGAACCTCTTCATGGTTCTGAGAGCATATGAAAACGCTGATCTCCAGCGTGCTTTAGGCAAAAGTGAGAATACCTCATCGTGTGGTAAGCAACACGATAGTATGCAACTCTTGAACGTTCAATGTTCAAAGGGCCATATGCAGTGCTCGTCATCAGCGTGCCTCAACGGTCATGAGGCAGTAGGTGGTATCCGTTGGGTTGATAAAATTCCCAACCGTGATGACCCGTTCGCGCTGTACTTGGGTTCCCCGTCGTGTGGTGTGGAAACACGACTATGTACCTTGAGACGTGGCTTCACTCAAGGATGATCCGTATGGCAATGATACGGATCGTATGTTTTTATTATGATATGGAACTGCCTGAAATGTCAAAAACCTTTGTTTGCACCATTATTGGGTGTTCTTCTGCAGGTACATTAACAACGTTAGTGCATTACATTTAGAAACCGTTTGTGAGTGACGTTCTTAGTTCCACCATATGACATGTATATCCTGGAATACCGGCTTAGGATTTTTCTTGGTGAGGAAACGTAGTACCGAGACTGCATAAAAGGATATTTTTAAATAAAAGAGTTAAATGAAGTTTAGGATTCCATTTAGGGGTTATTGAACTCCCATATTGAACTGAGAATCAATTGGGAGTATAGATTCAATATCTAAGACTTAGGAACAACTTCCCCTGTTTTCGGCAGAAATTTTTCTGAACTTGAACAGGGCATAACTTAAGATTGGTTGAATCAATGGAGGTGTGGGATACCATTTTGGAAAGGTTTTGAAGTCCTCTACAACTTTTCTGCAGATCTCTAGAACAAAATCTCCCTCCAACGGGACGAAAATCTTAGGAGAGTTGGTACTGTCCAGAAACAGGGCAGACCAAAATGCTCTCTGGAATTTTCTGTATTTCGACCACAACTTCCTGTAGAAAAATTTCCAAGGGTCAAGCAAGACACTGTTGGAAAGTACAGGAAATGTGCTACGACTTTGTTGTGGAACACTAGTCCAGATTTTGCCTCTATAGAGGTCAAAACTGTTGAATTATGCAGACTGGTCAGCTGGACCAGAAGCTGGACAGTGAGCACCATGTTGAAGTGTTTCCACCAAAACACTTAGTTTCACCGTTCGACGTCCAGTGGCTGTTGTAAAACAGCGAGTTGGAGTCAAAAAGGTTTTGCATTCAACGTATCATTTCGAGCGAGTACATGTTTGGGTCCAGTACAATAGCGAGGAATTACGCATGCTAACACACTTAACATCCCGTGGTGACCCCAATGGTCGAAATGAACTTTTAACCCATAAAGTTCAATACTTTAGAACTCGATCGTGTGACACGGTTCAGGGATGTATATGTTGCATAAAGTTTATACTTTTATCTATATGTGTGATTGTTATGTGCATTATTTATTCCATTCTCGCATTACCATTGTATTGACTGGATGGGCTAAACCAACATGTGCTGATCGTTTGAATGGTATGAATGCAGAATGGTGCGGACACGGTCAACGCAAGAGGAGGGAGGTCCGAGTCAAGTTCGTGGTGACGAGTCTCCACCTCCGGAGCAAACCACGACGCAGCAGCAACCATCTCCTCCACCGCCAGAACTTCCAAGAAACCTGGCGGAGGTTCTCGCCGCGGTGCTCGGCTCGCGCGACGAGCAAACCGAGCTGCTGCGGATGCTAGTCCAGCAAAATGCGTCCCATCAGGGAGGACGCCAAGACAATGGGCAACGCCAGCCCCAACAAAGTTCATATTCAGAATTCATGGCGACCCATCCACCGGTCTTCACGGAGGCCGAAAACCTTTGGAGGCGGACAGCTTTATCCGCACTCTGGAGGCGAAGTTCGGGCTGCTACGTTGCACCGAACCGCAGAAGGCGCTGTATGCAGCACAACAGCTTCAAGGAGAAGCCGGTACATGGTGGGCAAACTACACCGCCTCCTTTCTGGCTGGCCATGCCGTCACGTGGACGGAGTTCCGTGAGGCGTTTCGCGCCTATCACATACCTCCCGGGATTATGGAAATGAAGCTCCAGGAGTTTCTGGCGCTGAAACAAGGCGAGAGGAGTGCTCATAAGTACTCCAGGTTATTCAACCGACTGGCGCAGTATGCGCCAGGATTTGTGGGGACGGAAGATAACAAGCGCAACGCGTTCTTCCGGGGCCTGAATTCGAAGATGAAGGTACATCTCGCCCAAAGCAATCGCGTCACATTCAACGATCTAGTAATGCCGCGATTTTACAAGAGAATGCTCAGCGCGAGCGCGGTTCTGACAAGAGGAAACGCAGCGTGCTGACGAGCAGCAGTGGTGGGACGCCACAAAAATACCGTGTGGTGTATCGCTCACCATCCGGTCAGAGATGGAAGCCACCGGCGCGACCGCCTCAGTTTTGCGGTCGGCAATATAATGCGCCGGGTTTCCGACCGACGGATTCACCACAGCAACAGCAGCAGAAAAGGATGGTTCCACGTGCACCTCCATTTCAGCAGCGTGCACCGGGATTCCGTCCTCAAATCGGCGGGACCCCGACACCTTACACGTGCTTCACGTGTGGCCGTGTCGGGCATATTTCAAGGGACTGCCCCGAGCCGCGAAAGGGCAGGGGTGCAGCACTGTATCAGGGTGCTAATCAGCCCCGCAACCAGCCCAAGAAACCAGCACCAAAACCTGGCAACGTCCACCACTTAGCCATCAAAGACGTGCCGGAAGGCGAACCCGTCCTCGCGGGTACGTTTTCTTACTTAGGTCATCCCGTAGTCATACTTTTTGACTCCGGTGCCACCCATAATTTCATAATTCAGTCTTATGTTATTAAATATCAACTGCCTATCATTCCCACAAATAATTCATATTTGATATGTTCTCCGTGTGGGAAAATAACAGCTGATAGAATGGTCTATAGAGCACCATTACAGTTGGGTGGGAATCTATATCCGATTTCTCTAATCATGTTAGAGAGTCAAAAACTTGATGTCATTTTAGGAATGTCATGGCTACATCGCCATGGTGCTGTTCTTGACATCATTCCACATGTGGTTCATTTAAACTCTCCACTTCATGAACCACATGTTCTTATTCTTGACCGTTCGGTTCAAGAAGCCCCGGCCACATATAACACGGAAGCCACAAAACTTGAGGATATTCGTGTGGTCCGTGAATACCCGGATGTCTTTCCGGATGACCTTCCGGGCATGCCACCCAAAAGGGATGTCGAGTTCAAGATTGAACTTGTACTTGGGACGACACCAATCTCACGGAGACCATACAAGATGGCTCCGAATGAGCTAGCTGAACTGAAGGAGCAGCTCAATTATTTAATGAAGAAGGGTTTCATTCGACCGAGTTCCTCGCCATGGGGATGCTCGGCGCTGTTTCTGAAGAAGAAGGATGAAACCTTGAGGTTGTGTGTGGACTACCGGCCTCTCAACGCCGTCACCATCAAGAATAAATATCCACTGCCCAGCATAGATATCTTATTCGATCAACATGTGGGTGCGAGTGTATTTTCGAAGATGGATCTTCGCTCTGGATATCACCAAATCAAGATCCGAGCGGAGGATATTCCGAAGACGGCCTTCTCGATGAGATATGGGTTGTATGAATACCTCGTCATGTCCTTTGGTCTCACCAACGCCCCGGCACACTTCATGTATCTCATGAACTCAGTGTTCATGCCGGAATTGGACAAGTTTGTGGTGGTGTTCATAGACGACATCTTTGTTTCCTCCAAGTCTGAGGAAGAACACGCCAAACACTTGCATATTGTGCTTCAACGATTGCAAGACCATAAGCTTTATGCCAAGTTCAGCAAGTGCGAGTTTCGGATCAACCAAGTGCCATTCCTTGGTCACATTATTTCTGCAGAAGGCATTGCAGTTGATCCAAGCAAAATCGAACAAGTGCTGAAATGGAAGTCCCCCACATCAGTCCATGAAGTCAGAAGTTTCCTCGGGTTAGCAGGATATTATCGGAGATTCATACCCAACTTGTCCAAGCTTGGTAAGCCGATGACTGAACAGTTGAAGAAGGGGATCAAATATGTTTGGAGCTCAGCTTGTGGAGAAGCTTTCCAAGCATTAGTAAAGCATCTTACAACAGCCCTGGTGTTAGCTCAACCGGATACAACCAAGCCCTTCGACGTATATTGTGATGCGTCTGGCATCGGGCTTGGCTGTGTATTGATGCAAGGAGGAAGAGTGGTCGCCTATGGCTCACGTCAACTTCGTAACCACGAGCAGCACTATCCGACTCATGATCTTGAGCTCGCTTCTGTGGTTTTGGCATTGAAAATGCGGAGGCACTATTTACTTGGGAACTTAATGCACCTCTACACTGACCACAAAAGTCTGAAATATATATTCACTCAAAAGGAGTTGAATATGCAGCAACGGAGATGGTTAGAGTTGATCAAAGACTATGAAATAGAGATTCACTACCATCCCGGGAAGGCAAACGTGGTTGCTGACGCCTTGAGCCGCAAATCTCATGTCAACAATCTGCCCATCACCCCACTTGAAGAGGAGGAGCCGAGTCTGTACTTGGTTCCACATGGGCCATTATATAATCTTGCTCTCGTCCCTACAATACGAGAGGAGATTATGGAAGCGCAGAAGAAAGACATGGGAATGTCGCACATTCGGAGAAGGATGAAGAATGGCGAAATGAAATGCTTCCGCAGAGATGAACACGACACTCTATGGTTTAAAGACCGTATAGTGGTACCCCGTGACATGAAGCTTCGGAAGAAAATCTTGGATGAAGCTCATTTATCAAAGTATTCTATTCATCCGGGCAGCAATAAGATGTACCAGGATCTGAAAACCAGATTTTGGTGGACACGGATGAAAAGAGAAATCGCAAAGTACGTATCTGAATGGGATACGTGTCGGCGTGTAAAAGCCGACCATATGCGTAAAGCCGGACAGCTGCAACCATTGAACATTCCGGCATGGAAGTGGGAGGATATCAGCATGGACTTCATTGTGGGTTTACCTCTCACCTCCCACAACCATGATTCGATTTGGGTGATAATCGATCGACTAACCAAGTCGGCACATTTTATTCCCGTACATACGGGCTACATGGCCAAGAAATATGTGGAGCTGTACATTGCAAGAATCTTGTGCTTGCACGGTGTTCCCCGCTCCATTATTTCAGATCGCGGTGCGCTGTTCGTCGCTCGGTTTTGGGAACAGCTGCACACGTCATTGGGGACCAAACTGATCTGAAGCTCCGCGTATCACCCGCAGACGGATGGTCAAACCGAACGGGTGAACCAAGTGTTGGAAGACACGCTACGCGCTTGTGCCATCCACCACGGCAAGAATTGGGACGATCATTTGCCATTGGCGGAGTTTTCTTACAACAATGGCTATGAAGCTAGCATTAAGATGGCGCCGTATGAAGCTCTCTACGGCCGGAAATGTCGCACACCCCTTAACTGGTGCGAGTCCGGCGAGCGAGTCATCTACGGCATTGAACCTGTGAATGAGGTTGAAGAACGAGTGCGAGTAATACAAGCCAATCTCAAGGCTGCTCAATCTCGTCAGAAGAGCTATGCGGATAAAAGACGCCGCCCTCTCCACTTCGACATCGGGGACCATGTTTATGTCCGTGTGTCTCCGATGAAGGGAGTTCACCGTTACGGAGTGAAGGGTAAACTTGCG
This sequence comes from Neostapfia colusana, assembly GCA_030760725.1. Lineage (NCBI taxonomy): Eukaryota > Viridiplantae > Streptophyta > Magnoliopsida > Poales > Poaceae > Neostapfia > Neostapfia colusana. Next base: position 29,601,975 of record JASWHV010000009.1, on the reverse strand, counting down.
CCGTGGTTCATTGGTCCGTTCCCCGTCATTGAAAGATGTGGACACGTGGCCTATTGCTTGGATTTACCGGCGTCGCTCGCAGGAATTCACAATGTCTTCCACATTTCTCAGCTGCGGAAGTGCCTCAAACCCTCAGCCGAAATCCGCACTGAAGACATAGAAGTTCTTCAACCGGACCTCACGTACACAGAGTATCCCATACGGATTATCGATGAAAAGACTCGCGCCACAAGAAACCGGACCTTATGGTTCTACAAGGCCTTGTGGAGCCACCATACCGCGGATGAGGCAACATGGGAAAGCGAGGACTATCTCCGAACATATTATCCGGACTTGCTATCATCGTATACCCGGTAAAGTTTTCCCCACTTTGCATTTCTTTTGGAATCTCGGGATGAGATTCTTTTTAAGGGGGGAGGGATGTAAAATCCCCAAAAAGTGGTAGCAAGAAAAAATTCAGCTCATGGACACTTAGGAAAAATGAGGGGAATTAAAACTTTGAATTATAACGGTGTGAGTTCAAAGTTGTGAATCAAACTTCCCAAAAACTTCCAAACATGGAGATCTAAATGCACAGCTTGGATCTTCATAGTCCAAATATTCACCCTTCCAAATTTCAGCTCATTTGGAGGAGTTTCAATATTTGTTTGGGATTAAAAGGAGAAGCCCTCTAATCTGAATTTCAAATTCAGTTTCAAATTCCAACTCCCTCAATTTGCAAATTTGGTTCCACAAATGTGTTCTCCACATTTGAATGGGCAGCCATGCCAAAAATTGGAAAATTTGGAGCTGTTTTGCTATGTTCCTGGGGCAATACAAAATGGAGAATTCAAACTCCATTTCAAATTCAAATGGTCAAATACAATTCAAACTTTCACACCAGAATTCAAATCATTTGAATTCAGAAAGTTTAAACCATGACTTGGTGTGAAAGTTTAGCCTTAAATGCTGAGTTGCTGGGGTAAAAATATCTGTGGAAAGTAATTGAGAAATTAGAGGTGGTGGGACCCCTTTGTCAGCCACACATGCAACACAACCGACTGTTTTTGCTTCTCTCGGGTGATCAGGGCGCGCCACCGAGCTGCACTGCTTGCCACCGAGCTGCTTGCCTCGCTTGCTCCTGAAGTCAGCTCGTGGGTGATCAAGGCAGCAGCACAAGTGCATTTCTTCTCTTCTCCACGTTCCAACCGAAGCGTTCCTCAGCTCCTCGCTCGAGCGCTCACGGGAGAAACCATCAACCCTCGGTGCTCGCTGTTCAGCAGCCTTCCACCACCCCTAGCACCGGTTGAGCCACCCAGGAGCTGCTCCGGCGCCTCCTCAGCGTGCTCCACTGCTCCTCAGCTCATCCCCGAGCTCCCCTCGCTGTGCGCGAGCTATTTTTCACCGGGAGAAGACAGAGCTCGCCGACCCTCACTGCTCCTCACGTTCCAGCCGCTCCAACGCCTCTCCCGCACGTCCAACACCTCCCTAAGGTGCGCCAAGGTGTGTAGGTCATGCTACCGCAGTCCCCTTGCCCTTCCCCGTCGCTGTCTCGCCGGAATTTGAGTTTTGGCGCCAGTACACGTGAAGAACCGCCCCAAACCAAAACTGTAAATTCATCCAACGTGGTTGATCATCGGTTCTACAATTCAAGCCACAGAAACTAGTGATCCTAGCGCCCTTTCACGCCAAAGCACGGGTTAAACCAGCCATCCCACGCCCCGGGCGATGAGAAATCGCCAGCGGCGGCAAAAACGGGTCGGTCCTCGGGTGAACCCTATTTTACGGCCGTTTGCTGCAAGGTTTAGCATGCGTTCCATGTTCCCCGATCGTTGGTGATGCTTTAGGGCAAGGTAGCTCGCCGGGAGAAGCTTCGGACGCACCAGAACGCGTTGATGCCGAGCTCCCAAGCCGCCCCACCGGGGCCGACCTATTTTTACCTGTTTTCATGCGCGGAAACCTTGCCCGGCAGCTGCGCCATGTTCCAAGGAGCATGTAGGGTGAAACCGGAGCTAATTTGGTGGAGAAATGAGGGAGAACGAGCCACGCCACGATCTGTGCTGGTGTGCACGCGCGTCTCTGGCGGGAGGTTGAAGAAAGACCTGATGAGTGGGGCCCCCTTGTAAAAGTCCCAAAAACGTGATTGCAAAGGAACAGATGATTGAACGTCATTGTGTTTCTGTTCATGAAAAATGGGACTTACAAAAACTTTCTTACATGGGATGGTACACATGAGGTGCAACCACATGGGTTCAAGCATGCCTTTGAAAGTGTTGGACCAAGGTGGAGTTAAACTCAGGTGTAAGCATACATGAACATGAGAAAGAACAAAAATAAGGTCTTTAGTCTCAAAGGCTCAGCTCAAATTGCCGCCAAACTTTTGTATACACATGGAGCCTCATACATTTGAATTGAGGAGAATGTGGTGGCAACTTTCTGATTTGAGGGTGAGCTAAAAGGGAATGGACTATGATCATGTTGAGTTCATGCTGAATTCAAACATGTTAGGACAAGGGAATGATTTGAGTTATGTCACATAAAATGATAAACTCAAACATGGACATGTGGGGAGAGCTAGAATCATCTTTAACTCCTGTTGAACACATGTTAACCCGAGAAAGGGTTTCACTCCCAAAAATCTAACTCATATGCAAATTCTCTATGAGTAGAGGGGAGGGAAGTTTAAACCCTTGCAAAACATTCATGTTCAGATGGTCGAAAGGCATATATGTGAGATGACCATTGCAGTACTCAGGTATTAAAGAGCTTAAGTTCCAAAATTAGAGGGATTTTGAGCTCATATACCATTTGTTCAAAGCCTTGCTTGAGATCACCTCGAATTCAAATTTGAGGGGGGGCATAATCAAACTGAACTTGAGGTTCAGTTTGGGACCAAGATTGATCAAGCATGGGCTAGGAGCAAACTAAAGTGTTTCACCCAAATTCAGATGGGTCATCACAAAAGAGGACTTAAATATTCAGTTTGAATCAAAGGATTGACCTCAAAGAGAAGAAGACCATTTTCAAAGAGGAAATTCAAACTGTTGTTTAAGAAGTTGTATTTGCAATGGCCAACTCAAGGATCAGAGGGCATATTTGAATTCCTCAGGTCCAATTTATGAGGTAGCCAAGTTTTCAGCAAATTTGGAGGTGCTTTGATATGAATATCAAAGGGGCTTGTAAATTTATTTCAAATTTGAATTTAAATTTGAAACTGTGGCACAACTCGTCAAATGGCCAAATGGTTTTTGAATTTGGATCCCTCATAGCTGAATTTGCAATGTGTCAAACTTTGGAGATATTTTGGGGCTGAGAGGAGCTGTGGGCCCCAATTGTCATTGAGAGGGGAGATGAAAACTTAGCACCTAAGTCTTATCTGCCTGTGCACTGGGACACAGCTGTCTGTGAGATGAGTCACGGGCTCTGTTTTTCCTCCCCCGAGCGCGTGACAGCAGCAGCACCCGGGTGCCACCGAGCTCTCCACACAGCAGCCACCCCTACGGATGTTTCATCGTGCTGGCGAGTCCTTAGGCGCTTCTTGAGCCCCGGCCTGATCCTCTCGTGCACCAGATAAAACCCCATGGTCTTTGCTTCGTGCCCGCGCCCGAGAACAGCGATGCACACCACCGCCACCACCGATCCACCGTGCCACTGTCATTCCATCACATGCAAGCCTCGGCAGAGCGCCAAAATGGCACCAGGACATCTCCCTCTCCATCCTCGACGTGTCATCGGCCGGTGTTTGGCCTCCCTACCCCGGGAAGGCCGTGTTGGTGCGGCAGCCGACGAGGACCGACGAAGTGGTCGCACGTGGACAGCGCTGCAGGGAACTTGTCAAGCCCGAACGAGAGCACCCTCGGACGCGCTGGGACCCCCTGATGCTCGTCTCCGAAGCTCGGGCCATGACATGGACGACAGAGCGCGAATTCGAGGAAATTTCCCCGGCGACCATAACCCGACCTTCCGGTACGAAATCTAGAAATTCTCCCTCTGTCCTAAATCTTTGGTCACGAAATTAGGCACAGAGGAGCTAAGCTAGATGGCGGTGATCTCCTCTTTTCAAACCTAGCTGGAAGCCGACGAGAGGCGACGTATTTTGATGTTCTCCGAGCACAAAACCTGCACTACCATTCGGGCGCACGGTGAAAGACGGGTAGCCGCCGTTTTCATGCTTGGTTAAGTTTTTGCCGAGCTTCCCTAGCCTCCCAGGATGCTGTAGAGCCAAAAACCCGAGAGCTTGGCGGGCTACGACCGCCGGGCGACGGTGCTGAACCTCTCCCGAGGCCGCCGCACGTCGCCGGCCTACTTCCGGCCACCGTCGTCCCGAGAGCACCGCACCAGTGGATTGCTCGTCCCTGAAATCCCCCAGGCGGCAAGTACCGAGCCGGGAGACGGCTGGGAAGCTGACTCCGGCGAGCTCCGACGAGTTTCCGGCGAGGGGGCGGCGCGGGAAAGAAAACGGCCCGAGGAGGAAGACGGTCCGGCGGGCCCCGCGTGTCAGCAACGTAGGATTTAAACTGCTGATCGGCTATGGCCCCGAGATCCTTTGTGACAGCGCGGGAAGTGATCCTGTGGCCCCGTGTGGCGTGATTCCAGCGGCTGACACGTGTTGGATGAACCCACAATCAGAGTTTGAACATTTCCTGAATTAATTTGAATTCCAGATTTAGTTCAAACTTTAGAACCTCATAACTCTTGCTAGGAAGCCCCAAATTTAGTGATTCAAATTGGGTTGGATTCCTATTGATTAGCTCTGTCCAAATCTATAACCCAATTTGTATGAAACTCATTATTTAATTCTGGAAAATTCTTTAAACCTTTTCAGGAAAAGAATTCTTGAGGGAGTTTGGTTCATCCAAAAACCCTCAAATTTTTCCAGAATATTCTTTAGGATGTTAGTGAACACCTGAAAAAATTTTAGATCATTTGGAGTTGATTTGCGCAGGACAATTCAGATTTAAAGTTGCTGTATTCAATTGAATACAGAAACATTTTCAGAGAAGTTCCTGAACTTGGAAATTCAGCTCTGGGTAAATCTTAGCTCCAAAAATGCTAGGAAAATTCATGCAATCTATATGAACTATAATTGAAATTGTAGTTCACTAAGTTTGGCATGAACATGGTGCTATCTCAGAATTAATTCTTCCTTGCTTAATTGCTTAGAAAATTGTTCTGAACAAACCACTCAGTGAAAGGTGCTAATTTTTGGTCCAGATGATTTTCTTGTGACAAGGAACTCACATGAAAATTCTCAGCTCCATTGGAGCTCTGGATCACCCCTGTTATGTTTAAACCTTTTAAGGTGATCAACATAGAAGAGGGGGAAGACACTTAGCACTTCATCTTGTCGCTTAGACACAAACCCAAACCACTAGCACCCATGTCATTTTAAATTCTTAAACAGAGTTCCAGTTTTGAAAACTTGTTATTAGAACTTGTAGCAAAGTCCTTACAGTTAAACAATTATGCATATGCGTTATGTGTAGCATCTACGTGAAGGACTTCAAGTCATTGGAGTGGAGATCAAAGGAGGGAGGCAAGAGATCAAGCCAAGTGATCTTCACTAACTGCATTACATATATTAACCTCTGCAAAACAAAGGCAAGCCCCGGTTTGCATCAAAATATTACAAGTTTTTATTTGTATTCACTTTATATGTCTAGCATTTTGTTTATTGCATTAAGTCTAGATGGTATGACACTCCAAATGCATGACCCAGAAAACCCTGGAGTATAATGTAGATTAGATTTTTTCAATTGATTAATACTTCTGATCTCAAGTCAACAAAAGTGGATTAAAAGAAGCGAAACTCGAGTGGGCAGTTTCCTACTCGTGAACCGGGATTAAGGGGGGATCAATCGGAAGAGTTGGGAATTGATCCTCATAGTTGGGGATGGAGACCGGGCAGTGGATGGAAGGATCAAGGATGTGGTCCTGTGAACCTAGTCTATGTCTGAGTCGATTAAGGCCCGTTCTCGTGTGCGGCCCTGTGAGACAAGTTTGAGATGTGTACCGGATGCATACTGGCAATATGGGACCCAGGAAACCGATGTAACATGTTAACCTGGGTGTCAAGGCATACCTCACCGTCTGATGCCGATGCTGAAAGGATAGAGAAGTCGGCTCTATGAGGGTTTGCTGTAGAGAGGCTTAATCCCAGTCTGTGGGACCGGTTTGACACTTGGGTATCATGTGAAAGGTGTCCACGTACGACGTCAGTGATGGGTGCTGTGTGCAACTTATAGTACGGGCGTACGTGTCGTGTCAGCCGGGTGTTTTTGATTGCAATCACCGTCGCTCGCGGTAGTGAGCGAACTTGTACACTGAGTCGTGACGTAGTAATAAACCGGGGAAACCTTTAATATGCTTCATGAGTAATCCTCATAATGGAGATGAGGGACGATCAACACTTCACTAAATTTAATTTCCACCTTGGGCTAGTAGCGTCGAGGCAAAGAGTTTCTTGTTTGATTGTGGAGTCTCGACGTTGATGGCGCAAGGTCCGTATGAGTCTAGGGTAGCTCACAAAAGTTACTTTTACCTTAGGCAAGTGACATCAAGATAAAGCGTTTCTTGTTTGATAGTGGAGTCTCGGTGTAAATTGCGTGAGGGCTATAAAATCTGCTTAAAATGGAAAGTAAGGACTCTCATTTAGCTCAAGTTCATCGTTTGTGCAAACTGCTATAATCAGCCCTCTATTTTCATCATGTAGAGTTTCATGACTAGGGTGACGGGTCAGTCTTGCTGAGTTTCGTGCTCACGGATACTGCATAAGTTATTTTGCAGGTAATAATGATACGCTGACAAGTATGGGTGGCCGATGAGACTCGGAGCTCTCCGAGTGGTGAACTCATGGCAACCCCTGCCACTGCTACTGTGATAGTGTTGCTAGTGAGAAGGGTCCTCGTGCTGGACACCTTCTCTGTTGCTTAGCATAGGTATGAGCCGTGAGTTGTAATAGTCTTCCGCTGTAGAGTATTTTGGAAAGTATTTGTAAGACTTACACTTTGTAAGCCCCCGCATGATTTATGTAATATGATGCTTTATTATGTGTGCTGTTGGGTGCCGCATCGCACGGCACCACCCAATGCGATTCCTTGGCGAGGTGCCCCGTTCCCGTGAGTAATCGGGACGGCGGACCCTCACAGCATGGTATCAGAGCCGCATTGGTAATAGCACACGGGATAAGGATCGTATTACGACAAAAACTTAGAATACGGTGAGGAAACGATATCAGGCCCACATAAGGACTATAGTAGTATAGTTACTTAAAGTGGCAGTACTAACATACTTGTTATAATTCTGAAATTTTTATTATGCAACGACGCACCTACGCTCAGGTAAGCATGGTAAGGAACGCCACCGAAAGCGGTTCAATTTCGGTTAGCTCACCTGACGAGGAAAGTGGTTCAGGGATAGGTCTCACAGCTTGGTGTGAGATGTCAATATGAAACTCTTGGACTCTTCATGTTCCTGAGTTCATATGAAACGCTGATCCCTAGCGTGCATTAGGCAAGTAAGTGGAGACCCCATAGTGGTCAGTAACGCGATAGTGTGTTCGTCTGGAAATAGCCCAGGAGGACATACGCAACGCTTGCCATCGGCGTGCCCTGCAGGGCAGTAGGTGGTATCCGTTGGGTTGATAACATTCCCAACCATGACGACCCGTTCATGACATACTCGGGTTCCCCGTCGTGTGGTATAAAAACGCGACCATGTACCTTGAGATGTGACTTGACTCAAGGACGGCCCGTATGGAAATGATACGGGGCGTATGTTTTTAGTATAATATGGATCTGCCTGAAATGAAAACAACCTTTGAGTTCACCACTATTGAGTGTCTTCTGCAGGTACCAACCACATACGTATCCCGTGTAGTATACGTGTGCGAGAGACCGTCTTAGTGCAACTGATTAAACAGATATGCCGGTATAATCCGGTTTAGGATTTTCTTTTGGTGAGGCTACATAGTACCGACTTGCTTCTTACGGTGCATCGACACCGTACTACACTAATAATCCTCTTCCCTATGAAGAAATGATTCATGAGCTAACTTTCAACTAAAAATGGAAGGTTGAAACAAATATTAGTTACTGGACTCTTATTTTGAGCTAAGATTCAAATGAGAGAAGGTCTAGGTTTCAATGGTTTCAAAAACAGAGTGCTCTGTTTCTGGCAGGAATTCTTGCTGGACTTTAACAGAGCATAACTCTGAGTAGCTTGATCCCATTAAGGTGTATGACACAGTTCTGGAAATCTTTTCAAGTGCTCTACAACTTCCTTGTAGGCCTCCAGAGCAGGATCACACGTTACATGGGTGAAAAGTCCAGTTGAAGGCGAACTGTTCAGAACCAGGACAGTACCAAAAAAAACCTCTCTGGACCTTTCTGTTTTTAAGCCATAACTTCCTGTAGAAAAATCCTTAAGGAGTCTATAATACACCGTTGGAAAGTTTATGAAATTTGCAACATTGTTGTAATTCAGAGTTTGCTCAGATTCTTATTGTATTTCATATACAACTGTGATAAAGTAGCCACATACAAAGGAGATGCTGGCAAATTTTATCCAGGAATTATGTCAACTTTGAGAAATCATAACTTCTGATCCAGAGATGATCTGGAAGCATTTGAGTACTCGTTGGAAATATACTGAAGTTAACTTTAACTTTTGTATTCGACTTGAGTTATGAAAATGCTGATTAAACGGATCAAAATCTGGATGAGTACAGAAGAGTCCGTTCGGTACAGCAAAGAGAACGGGCTAGGCCTATCCCACGAGAGTGATTAAACTCGGGATTTTCTGGTGGGACGTGAATATCCAATGTGTTTCCGATGAGTTACCGGGCAATGCCGGCTAACGGGACGTCAAGTTCAAGATTGAACTGACGCTGGAAACAACACCGATTTCACGAAGGCCGTGTAAGATGGCACCCAATGAATTAGCGGAGTTGAAGGAGCAACTAAGTGCACTTATGAGCAACGGTTTTACACAACCAAGCTCATCACCATGGGGTTGCTCTGTGCTGTTCGTTAAGAAGAACGATGAGACACTAAGATTAAGTGTTGATTTTCGTTCACTCAATGCCGTCACTATAAAGGGCAATGAGGGTACTCTATGGTTTAAAGACCATATAGTTATACCTCGTAAGATGAAGCTCTACAGCCGGAAATGTCGCACACCGCGGAAGTGGTGTGAGTATGGTGAAAGAGTACTGTTCAGGGTTGATTTGTCAACGAAGCCAATAACCGAGTTCGGGCGATAGAAGCGAACTTGGAGGCTGTGCAATCCCGACAGAAAAGTCACGATGGTCAAAGGCATAGACCGTTGCATTTCGACGGAGGAGAACACGTTGTCTTTGTGTGTCTCCGATGGAAAGGAATTCACCGGTCCAATGTAAAGGGGAGATTTTGCTTCCCTAGCCTTAGATCCATTTACTGTCACGGAAAAGTGTGGACCCGTAGCTTACCGGCTGTAACTACCGGCAAACTTTGCTGGTATTCACGACATATTGCATGTGTCACAGCTATGGAGGTACTTTAAAACTACCATCGCTGTCCACACCGAAGAACTTGACTAGTTGAAGCCGGATCATACCTACACCGAGCGACCGGTTCAGACTATCGATGAGAAGAATCCGGAACACCTGGAATCGGATATTAAGATTTTACCAGGTGCTGTGGGGTAACCATAACATGGAAGAAACAACGTGGAGAGCAAAGATTACCTCCGCATGAACTATCCGGAGTTTTTATCGTCATCCCACTTGGCATTTCCTCTCCCGTCTCGTTCTCCTATTAGAATCTCGGGACGAGATTCTTTTTAAGGGGGAAGAATGTAAAAGTCCCAAAAACGTGATTGCGAAGGAACGGATGATTGAACGTCATTGTGTTTCTGTTCATTTAAAATGGGACTTACAAAAACTTTCTTACATGGGATGGTACACATGAGGTGCAACCACATGGGTTCAAGCATGCCTTTGAAAGTGTTGGACCAAGGTGGAGTTAAACTCAGGTGTAAGCATACATGAACATGAGAAAGAACAAACATAAGGTCTTTAGTCTCAAGGGCTCAGCTCAAATTGCCGCCAAACTTTTGTATACACATGGAGCCTCATACATTTGAATTGAGGAGAATGTGGTGGCAACTTTCTGATTTGAGGGTGAGCCAAAAGGGAATGGACTATGATCATGTTGAGTTCATGCTGAATTCAAACATGTTAGGACAAGGGAATGATTTGAGTTATGTCACATAAAATGATAAACTCAAACATGGACATGTGGGAAGAGCTAAAATCTTCTTTAACTCCTGTTGAACACATGTTAACCCGAGAAAGGGTTTCACTCCCAAAAATCTAACTCATATGCACATTCTCTATGAGTAGAGGGGAGGGAAGTTTAAACCCTTGCAAAACATTCATGTTCAGATGGTCCAAAGGCATATATGTGAGATGACCATTGCAGTCCTCAGGTATTAAAGAGCTTAAGTTCCAAAATTAGAGAGATTTTGAGCTCATATACCATTTGTTCAAAGCCTTGCTTGAGATTACATCGAATTCAAGTTTGACGGGGGGGGGGGGGGGCATAATCAAACTGAACTTGAGGTTCAGTTTGGGACCAAGATTGACCAAGCATGGGCTAGGAGCAAACTAAAGTGTTTCACCCAAATTCAGATGGGTCATCACAAAAGAGGACTTAAATATTCAGTTTGAATCAAAGGATTGACCTCAAAGAGAAGAAGACTATTTCCAAAGAGGAAATTCGAACTGCTGTTTAAGAAGTTGTATTTGCAATGGCCAACTCAAGGATCAGAGGGCATATTTGAATTCCTCAGGTCCAATTTATGAGGTAGCCAAGTTTTGAGCAAATTTGGAGGTGCTTTGATATGAATATCAAAGGGGCTTGTAAATTTATTTCAAATTTGAATTTAAATTTGAAACTGTGGCACAACTTGTCAAATAGCCAAATGGTTTTTGAATTTGGATCCCTCATAGCTGAATTTGCAATGTGTCAAACTTTAGAGATCTTTTGGGGCTGAGAGGAGCTGTGGGCCCCAATTGTCATTGAGAGGGGAGATGAAAACTTAGCACCTAAGTCTTCTCTGCCTGTGCACTGGGACCCAGCTGTCTGTGAGATGAGCCACGGGCTCTGTTTTTCCTCCCCCGAGCGCGTGACAGCAGCAGCACCCGGGTGCCACCGAGCTCTCCACGCAGCAGCCACCCCTCCGGATGTATCATCGTGCTAGCGAGTCGCTTAGGCGCTTCTTGAGCCCTGGCCTGATCCTCTCGTGCACCAGATGAAACCCCATGGTCTTTGCTTCGTGCCCACGCCCGAGAACAGCGACGCACACCGCCTCCACCACCGATCCACCGTGCCACCATCATTCCATTGCGTGCAAGCCTCGGCAGAGCGCCAAAATGGCACCAGGACATCTCCCTCTCCATCCTCGACGTATCATCGGCAGGTGTTTGGCCTCCCTACCCCGGGAAGGCCGTGTTGGTGTGGCGGCCGACGAGGACCGACGAAGAGGTCGCACGTGGACAGCGCTGCAGGGAACTTGTCAAGACCGAACGAGAGCACCCTCGGACGCGCTAGGACCCCCTGATGCTCGTCTCCGAAGCTCGGGCCATGACATGGACGACAGAGCGCGAATTCGAGGAAATTTCGCCGGCGACCATAACCCGACCTTCCGGTATGAAATCTAGAAATTCTCCCTCTGTCCTCAATCTTTGGTCATGAAATTAGGCACAGAGGAGCTAAGCTAGATGGAGGTGATCTCCTCTTTTCAAACCTAGCTGGAAGCCGACTAGAGGCGACGTATTTTGATGTTCTCCGAGCACAAAACCGGCACTACCATTCGGGTGCACGGTGAAAGCCGGGTAGCCACCGTTTTCATGCTTGGTTAAGTTTTCGCCGAGCTTCCCTAGCCTCCCAGGATGCTGTAGAGCCAAAAACCCGAGAGCTTGGCGGGCTAGGACTGCCGGGCGACGGTGCTGAACCTCTCCCGAGGCCGCCGCACGTCGCCGGCCTACTTCTGGCCACCATCGGCCCGAGAGCACCGCACCAGTGGATTGCTCATCCCTGAAAACCCCCAGGCGGCAAGTACCGAGCCGGGTGACGGCCGGGAAGCCGACTCTGGCGAGCTCCGACGAGTTTCCGGCGAGGGGGCGGCGCGGGAAAGAAAACGGCCCGAGGAGGAAGACGGTCCGGCGGGCCCGCGTGTTGGAGGATTTAAACTGCTGATCGGCTATGGCCCCGGAATCCTTTGTGACAGCGCGGGAAGTGATCCTGTGGCCCCGTGTGGTGTGATTCCAGCGGCTGACACGTGTTGGATGGACCCACAGTCAGAGTTTGAACATTTCCCGAATTAATTTGAATTCCAGATTTAGTTCAAACTTTAGAACCTCATAATTCTTGCTAGGAAGCCCCAAATTTAGTGATTCAAATTGGGTTGGATTCATATTGAATAGCTCTGTCCAAATCTACAACCCAATTTGTATGAAACTCATTTATTTAATTCTGGAAAAGTCTTTAATCCTTTTCAGCAAAAGAATTCTTGAGGGAGTTTGGTTCATCCAAAAACCCTCAAATTATGCCAGAATATTCTTTAGGATGTTAGTGAACACCTGAAAAATTTTAAGATCATTTGGAGTTGATTTTCTCAGGGCAATTCAGATTTAAAGTTGCTGTATTCAATTGAATACAAAAACATTTTCAGAGAAGTTCCTGAACTTGGAAATTCAGCTCTGGGTAAATCTTAGCTCCAAAAATGCTAGGAAAATTCATGCAATCTATATGAACTATAATTGAAATTGTAGTTCACTAAGTTTGGCATGAACATGGGTGTTATCTCAGAATTAATTCTTCCTTGCTTAATTGCTTAGAAAATTGTTCTGAACAAACCACTCCGTGAAAGGTGCTAATTTTTGGTCCAGATGATTTTCTTGTGACAAGGAACTCACATGAAAATTCTCAGCTCCATTGGAGCCCTGGATCACCCCTGTTATGTTTAAACCTTTTAAGGTGATCAACATAGAAGAGGGGGAAGACACTTAGCACTTCATCTTGTTGCTTAGACACAAACCCAAACCACTAGCACCCATGTCATTTTAAATTCTTAAACAGAGTTCCAGTTTTGAAAACGTGTTATTAGAACTTGTAGCAAAGTCCTTACAGTTAAACAATTGTGCATATGCGTTACGTGTAGCATCTACGTGAAGGACTTCAAGTCATTGGAGTGGAGATCAAAGGAGGGAGGCAAGAGATCAAGCCAAGTGATCTTCACTAACTGCATGACATATATTATCCCCTGCAAAACAAAGGCAAGCCCCGGTTTGCATCAAAATATTACAAGTTTTTATTTGTATTCACTTTATATGTCTAGCATTTTGTTTATTGCATTAAGTCTAGATGGTATGACACTCCAAATGCATGACCCAGAAAACCCTGGAGTATAATGTAGATTAGATTTTTTTCATTTGATTATAACTTCTGATCTCAAGTCAACAAAAGTGGATTAAAAGAAGCGAAACTCGATTGGGCAGTTTCCTACTCGTGAACCGGGATTAAGGGGGGATCAATCGGAAGAGTTGGGAATTGATCCTCATAGTTGGGGATGGAGACCGGGCAGTGGATGGAAGGATCAAGGATGTGGTCCTGTGAACCTAGTCTATGTCTGAGTCGATTAAGGCCCGTTCTCGTGTGCGGCCCTATGAGACAAGTTTGAGATGTGTACCGGATGCATACTGGCAATATGGGACCCAGGAAACTGATGTAACATGTTAACCTAGCTGTCAAGGCATACCTCACCGTCTGATGCTGATGCTGAAAGGATAGAGAAGTTGGTTCTACGAGGGTTTGCCATATAGAGGTATAATCCCAGTCGGTGGGACCGGTTCGACACTTGGGTGTCGTGTGAAAGGTGGCCACGTACGACGTCAGTGATGGGTGTTGTGTGCTACGTCTAGTACGGGCGTACGTGTTGTGTCAGCCGTGTGTTTTTGATTGCAATCACCGTCGCTCGTGGTAGTGAGCATACTTGTACACTGAGTCATGACGTATTAATAAACCGGGGAAACCTTTAATATGCTTCATGAGTAATCCTCATAATGGAGATGAGGAACGATCAACACTTCACTAAATTTAATTTCCACCTTGGGCTAGTAGCGTCGAGGCAAAGCGTTTCTTGTTTGATTGTGGAGTCTCGACGTTGATGGCGCAAGGTCCGTATGAGTCTAGGGTAGCTCACAAAAGTTACTTTCACCTCAGGCAAGTGACATCGACATAAAGCGTTTCTTGTTTGATTGTGGAGTCTCGATGTAAATTGCGTGAGGGCTATAAAAGCTGCTTAAAAACGGAAAGTAAGGACTCTCCTTTAGCTCAAGTTCATCGTTTGTACAAACTGCTAGAATCAGCCCTCTATTTTCATCATCTAGAGTTTCATGACTAGGGTGACGGGTCAGTCTTGCTGAGTTTCGTGCTCACGGATACTGCATAAGTTGTTTTGCAGGTAATAATGATACGCTGACAAGTATGGGTGGCCGATGAGACTCGGAGCTCTCCGAGTGGTGAACTCATGGCAACCCCTGCCGCTGCTACTGTGATAGTGTTGCTAGTGAGAAGGGTCCGCGGACTGGACACCTTCTCTGTTGCTTAGCATAGGTATGAGCCGTGAGTTGTAATAGTCTTCCGCTATAGAGTATTTTGAAAAGTATTTGTAAGACTTACACTTTGTAAGCCCCCCCCCCATTATTTATGTAATATGATGCTTTATTATGTGTGCTGTTGGGTGCCGCATCGCACGGCACCACCCAATGCGATTCCCGGGCGAGGTGCCCCGTTCCCGTGAGTGATCGGGACGGTGGACCCCCACACCCCTGTTAAGTCTCTGTGTAGGTTTCAAACAGAAAGCTATTCAAGTTTGAAAAATCCATAACTTTGTGTAGACTACTCCAAAAAGGGTGAGACCAATTTTGTTTGAATCCTTAGGAGGCGTACTTCACAGAGGAACAAATTGCTTGCTATGAAAATGCCCAGGAATTTCTGTAGAATTGTTTTTATTAAATCCTTTAGGGATTTATTACAGGAGCAATTCTTTATGAAATATTCCCAAATTTGGATAGAAAATCCTTTTCATAGTAACTGATCTCCAGTAAAAAGTTGAGCTTCATTGGAGTTCATTTGGTAGGCTAAATTGCCTTCCAAAGTTCAGCCTTCATTTGGAAATTCAAATTTAAACAGAAACTTTTCAGAACTCCTGCCCAACTTCAAAAATTCATATCTCTCTGTTGGTAGCTCCAAAAATGGTGAAAAAATTTTTGTTAGAACCAGGGAGACTTACCCTAATCAGCTATTCCACTGTTAGCTATGTCAAAGCTCCTGAATTTGGCTCAAAATTCAAAGAAGCATTGTACTTGTAGGAATTTTAAAGACTACATTGTGCAATGACATTTCTCCAAATTTCGCACAGATCATCCTTAGAGGGTCTAGTATTTACTGTAAAAATCCCAAAGCCATTTAAGGATCCTAAATAGCTATAGCTATGAATAGAAGTTCAATTCTTATAAGTCATTAATACTTATACATATATTTTGTTACATTTCATAATAGTGACCGAAGTTGAGCATACGCCGGAGCCTTTGGACGTCCTGCCACCAGAAGCTAACTTCTCCTCTGACTCGCAACCAGGCAAGCCCCGGTTTGCACTTAAGTACCTTTTATAAAGTTTTTTAATTGTATCACTTATGTCTAGGGTGAATGTATGCATTAGAGTTAGGGTGATTGAAACCCCACTTGCATAGCCTTTTAAATCCTATAAAGGGTTGGGTAGTTTACAAACTCAACGAGTAGAGAATGCCATGCTAATGTTTAAGATTTCGGTAGAAGTCGAGTGGTTGGAAGCTACTCGCGAGATAATACTTATCACACGGAATGAAAAGAGGTAGAAAATGGCTTGAGTTGTGAAAATGAGACCTAGCAGGGGGGATAGGATGCAGTGAGTAGAGGTGTCACGTGCGTAGCCCTGTTGGTGTCGATTGAGGAACGTCCGTGTGCGGCCCTGCTGGACAAGTATCGAACAGTACCGGATGCATACTGGCATATGGGAACCAGGAAACCGATGTAATTGGTTAACCTGGGTGTCGAGGCTTACCCAACCGTAAATAGGAGTGGGTTGAGGGTAGCAAGGTGTAAATCTGCCGGTGGGCACAGTCACGCTCCATGCGGGGACCTCCTAACCGTTACGGATGGACCGGTTCGGCATTTGGGTTGCCTTTGAAAGGTTGTCGCATACAACAGAGTAGGAAGGGGTGTGGAATCACGCTTCTGAAAGTGGGTGTATGTGACGTGTTATCCGGGTGTGTCTTGATTGCAATCACCGTCCCTCGCGGTTATTTGAGTACCCGCTTGTTCACTGCGTTGTGACGTAGTAAGAAGTGAAATAAGCGAACTGAATATGCTGTATTGCACTATTAATGTCTTGAAACCTTGTATGATGTAGTTATAGAGCTAATTAACTTTATATTCCACTTTGGGCATCACCACATCGGAGGAAAGCGTTTCTTGTTTGATTGTGGACTTCCGATGTGGGGGCTGCCTAAGGCTCATTAATCTGTTGCTATAAAACTGAAAATAAGGATCAACATGTAGGCGTATCTTTATTGCAAAGTCCCTTTCCTATCTTACACATCCTTGCATGTAGAGTTCCATGCCTAGGGTTGACGGTTAAGACTTGCTGGGCCATCGTGCTCACGGTTGCAATATTTTCAGCTGTGTGCAGGTGAGAGTTATGAGGAAGGTTCTGAGGATGAGGCGATGCCCCCGTCGTGGTATACGGCCGAGCTGGAGCCCTGCACGCCGCCGTGATTCTCCGGTTCCTTGCTGCTAGTGTGTAGCGTCCCCGGGCTGGACGGCTGCACTTTTGCATAGCTAGGATGAGAGGCCATATATGTATATTACTTCCACTGTATGAACAGGTTTTGTAAAAAGACTTCCGCTGTTTTATATCAAATTAAAGTTTGTATGTTGTTCTTAATTCTTTTCGTGTGTGTTGTTGGGTGCCGCATCGCACGGCACCATCCTATGCGATCTTGGAGTGGGTGAACCACGGGGTGGTCCCCACAGCCGGACCTCGCCCCCTCCGCAGGGGCGAGCTCCGAGGGCACCACGTGTCTGGCGGAGCCGGGCCTCGCCAGACACGTGGCCAGCAGTGCCGTGCTGCCCACCCCGGCGTGGTAGGCAGCTGGAGTAAAGGCACTCCATGCCTTTTCCGGTCAAGGCATTCAAGACTCGCACCTTCCCAAGACGCGGAGGCGCACGCCTGTCAGGAGGCACTGTGACCAGTCACAGTCAAGACAGGCGCACCATGTCAGGAGTTGTAGACCAATCAATACAGCGACAAGACATGCCCTACCGTCCCTACCATCATCAACCACTACGCCTAGCTTGTGGCATGGGCAGGGCGGCAGGACGATGACCAAGAAGCCATTGCCAGAAGACAGCTACCAGCATTCACGCCAAGATTTGGTAGATGACAGGAAATCACCCCAGGGCCACCTGTCGAGCTACGGGGCCCACCTTGTAAGCCACCCGAGTCTTGGACTATAAAAGACTCGGGTAGGCAACGTTACAAGGGTTCGGGTCATTTCAACCCCGACTACACAGACAGTTCATTACCAAGCTTAGAACTCCGGTTCTAAGCCCCGAGCGACACAGCTCCCGTGGACGTAGGGTTTTACGCTCCGGCAGCCCGAACCACGTAAAAATCCTTGTGTCAATCCTCTCACCACTAACGCGACCCTCTCCAGAGGACTAGCCCCTCCAAAAAAGAACCTCCGCGGGCTGCCCCTGAAGCAGGCCCAGGGGAAGTGTCGACGGCTACACTTCGACAATTTCAAACCATTACTTTGAGGTGAAGCAAAGCATTCAATTGTGAGTAGCTGTGGAAAAATTGATTAAGAAATGATGGGGCGGGACCCATCTGTCAGCCACACACTTCACAACCGACTGTTTTCTTTGCTTCGGTCGCGTAGCGCGCGCAACAAGCAGCGCCGTAGCTGGTGAGCTGCCTGCCTACGTATTTCTCCAACCAGTGGCCACGTTTTTCCTCCCACATGAAGCAACATCGAAGTTCTTCTCTCCCAGTTCGTGCGTCGTACTGCTTTGCTCACGCGCATGCGAAGAACCCTCCCGCCGACGCTCTCGGCGTTCCACCATAAACCCAGCGTCTGATCACTGGTTCCTCGAGGTGCCAACAACGAAAAGCAGCACCACAACGAGCTACTGTGATCTACCGCATCAACTCGGCCGTTCCTTGCTGCTGCGGACCGCAAATTAGAGTTTGCGGCGAGCTCCCGAGGTGAACCGGCGGAACCTCATTTCAGCTCACCGTCGACAGCCCAATCCGGCCACCCTCTCCTCCAACTTCCTACACAAGAAAGGTACATGGGTAGCCCTAGATGGTGTAGCTGCAAGCCGTTTGGCAAATGATCCACCGTGTAGCTCAAACTACACTCTTTCCTGAACCCTAGTATAGAAGAGTCGAGCTCGGTTTAAACCCAAATTCGGGTTACACAATCAACTAATCCTCGATCTGATTTGCACATAGCTTCCGCCCGTCCTCGACTAAGAACCAAGGGAAACCATCAAGAATTTTCCATGTTCTAGCCGATTTTTGCGCCGCCATTGGAAACCACCTCGGCTCACCGTTGAACCCTAGTTTGCCGGCCCTTTCATCAAGTTAGGCAGCCCGTTCTAGCTTCTCCACGATCCCCTGGTGCTCTAGAACCCGAGAGCCGATCGTTTGGTGGAGAAATGAAGCATCCCGACCTTGCCGGAGCCCTAGCAAACGCTGTGACTGGTGTGCGCGTATTTCCGGTGAGTTTCGGCTGCCGGCGACACCACCATCAGGTTCAGCGGCATGGAAAATGAGGGGGCGGCGAGAATTGTCTCGGGAGACTGCAGGGAAGGCTGTTCTGGCAACCCTTGCTGGAGGGCGCCGCCGGATCCTCTGTTTGGCACGAGGTTGAAGAGAGTGCTGACGTGTGGGGCCCACCGGCAGCGTTTAAATATTTCCAAGATTTTCCTATTTCATTCAAACTTTGAAGAGCCATAACTTTGTGTAGGAATGTCCAAAAATTGTCAAACAAATTTTGTTGTATTCCACTCAGAGAATAATATACAGGGGTGTATCCCAATGGTTATGAAAATCCATGGATTTGGCTCATTAATTCATTTAAGAAAAATCTTGTAGGAATTATTACAGGAGTTCTGTTTATTGGAAAATTCCCAAATTTGGGAAGGACATTCTTCCAAAAATCATTGAACTTCAGTAAAAATTTCAGAGTCCTTAGACTTCATTTGCTTGGCCAAATGTGGTGTCAATCCTTTATGTCTCTGAAAAAGGGGAAAATGAACATAGACATTTTCAGATTTTTACCCAAACTTGAAAAACCCATATCTCCCTGTTGGTAGCTCCAAAAATGATGAAACAAATTTTTTTAGAACCATGGATACCTACTCTAATTAGATCTTCCACTTTTAGACATGTCAAAACTCCAGATTTAGTCTCAAAATTCAGAAAAGCCTTGTTCTTGTAGGAATTTTGGAGACCACAAGGTTCAATGAAATTTCTCCAAATTCTGCTCAAATCATCCTTAGAGAGTCTAGTGTCCACTGGAAAAATCCCAAAGCCAACTAAGGAACCTAAGTAGCAGTAGCTATGAATGGAAGTGTAATTCTTATACTTCACTAGCACTTATACATATATTTTGCTACATTTCATATAGTGACCGAAGTTGAGGACACACCGGAGCCATTGGACGTCCTTCCACCCGACGCTAACTTTCATTTTGACTCACAACCAGGAAATCCCCGGATGGCATTTAATTACCTTTTGTAAAGTTTTCTTTTGTATCACTTATGTCTAGGGTGAAATGGTTGCATTAGAGTTAAGGTGATTGAAACCCCACTTGCATAACCTTTAAATCCTATGAAGGGTTGGGTAGTTTACAAACTCAAGGAGTAGAGAATGCCATGCTAATGTTCTTGGGATCTCGGTAGCAGACGAGTGGTTGGGTTCTACTCGCGAGATAGGACTTTTATCACACGGGATGGAAAAAGAGTAGAGAATGGCTTAAGAATGTGAAACTGAGACCCAGCAGGGGGGTAGGATGCAGTGAGCGGAGGTCTCACGTGCATAGCCCTGTTGGCATCGATTGAGGACCGAGTCGTGTGCGGGCCTGATGGACAAGTATCAAATAGTACCGGATGGCATACTGACATAAGCAGGAAACCAATGTAATTGGTTAACCTGGGTGCTGAGGCTTATCCAGCCATTTTATAGGAGTGGGTTGAGGGTAGCAAGGTGTAAATCTTCCGGTGGGCACAGACACGCTCCACGCGGGGACCTCCTGCCCGTTACGGATGGACCGGTTCGGCATTTGGGTTTCCTTTGAAAGGTTGTTGCATACAATAGAGTAGGAAGGTGTGAAGCACCACACTTCTGAAAGTGGGTGTAAGTGACGTGTTATCCGGGTGTCTCCTGATTGCAATCACCGTCCCTCACGGTTATTTGAGTACCGCTTGTTCACTGTTCTGTGACTAGTAAGAAATGAAAGAAGCCAGAAGAATGAAATTATGCTGTGTTGAACTATTAATGTCCTGAAACCATGTCCGTTGTAGATGTAGGGCTCATTAAGTTTATCTTCCACTTTGGGCATCACCACATCGGAGGAAAGAATTTCTTGTTTGATTGTGGACTTCTGATGTGAGGGCTGCCTAAGGCTCATGAAACTGCTGCTATAAAACTGAAAGTAAGGATTAACATGTAGGCGTGTCTTTATTGCAAAGTCTTTTTCCTATATTACAACATCCTTGCATGTAGAGTTCCATGACTAGGGTTGTTAAGCCTTGCTGAGCCATCATGCTCACTGTTACAATATTTGAGCTGTGTGCAGGTGAGATTTATGAGGAAGGGTCCGAGGACTATGCGATACTCCCGTCGGGGTACACGGCCGAGCTGGAGCCCTGCATGCCGCCGTGATCTCCGGTTGTATGTTGCTAGTGTGTAGCGTCCCCGGGCTGGACGGTTGCACTTTTGCTTAGTTAGGATGAGAGAATAGTGATAAATAAGACTTCCGCTGTACATTACTGTTCTTAATCTTTTCTTGTGTGCTGTTGGGTGCCGCATCGCATGGCACCACCCTCTGTGATCCCGGAGTGGGTGAACCACGGGGTGGTCCCCCGCAGTTGTGGTATCGGAGCTGCATTGGGAATAGCACGCTCGAAAAGAGCCTATTTTGAAAACTTAGGAGTAGTCAAGTGAGGATTAGTCATTATGCCAACATAAGGTGTATTATAGTAGTAGCTTTTTATGGCGGAAATGCTAACCTACTTGTTATTAATTTGTAACGATGCTCCGACGTCAGGTAAGACGTAAGGTACGCCACTGCAGGCGGAGCAATGGTATGGAACGGTTTACCGTGGCTTGTCACGGTAGTTAATATGAGTCTCTGAACCTTCTCATCGTTCTGAGATCATATGAAAATGCTGATCTCCAGCGTGCTTTAGGAAAAAGTGAGAATACCCCATCATGTGGTAAGAAACGCGATAGTATGTAACTCTTGAACGTTCAATGTTCAAAGGGCCATACGCAGCGCTCGCCATCGGCGTGGCTCAATGGTCAAGAGGCAGTAGGTGGTCTATTGGTTTGATAAAATTCCCAACCATGACGACCCGTTCATGCTCTACTCAGGTTCCCCGTCATGTGGTGTGAAAACACGACCATGTACCTTGAGACGTGGCTTGACGCAAGGACGATCCGTATGGCAATGATACAAACTGTATGTTTTTACTATGATATGGAACTGCCTGAAGTGTCAAAAACCCTTGTGTGCACCATTATTGTGTGGTCTTTTGCAGTTACATTAACCACGTTAGTGCATGATGTTTAGAAACCGTTTGTGAGTGACGTTGTTAGTTCTACCATTTGACACGTATATGCCGGAATACCGGCTTAGGATTTTTCTTTGGTGAGGAAACGTAGTACCGAAATGAGTGTTAGTTGCCTAAAAAGGATATTTTCAATAAAAAGAGTCAAAATGAAGTTTAGGATACCATTTAGGGGTTATTGACTCCCATATTGAACTATGAGTCAATTGGGAGTGTAGATTCATTTCTAAAGATTTAGGAGCAACTTCCCCCGTTTTTGGCAGAAATTTTGCTGAATTTAAACAGGACATAACTTAGGATTGGTTGAACTAATGGAGGTGTGTGACAGCATTCTGAAAAGTTTTTGAAGTCCTCTATAACTTTCCTGTATATCTCCAGAATAAAATCTCCCACCAAATGGATGAAGATCTCAGATGAGTATGCACTGTCCAGAAACAGGTCAGACCAAAAATGCTCTCTGGAATTTTCAGTACTTCGACCACAACTTTCTGTAGATAAAATTCTAAGAGTCAAGTAAGATACCGTTGGAAAGTGTAGGGAATGTGCTACAACTTTGTATTTCAGCGTTTTCCCAGATTGAGGGCGAAAATAGTTGGAATTTTGTGAACAAAACAGCCACTTGCAAAGGAGGTGCTGTCAAAGTTCCTGAGAAAATTCTGTCAATTTGTAGAAATCATAACTCAAAAACTAGAAAGTATATGGAGGCAAATGAATACAATCTGAATTCCTTTTTGAGTCTACTACAATTTTGTAGTGGAACTTTAGTCCAGATTTTGCCTCCAAGGTGGCCAAAACAGTTGAATTCTTCCTACTGGTCTGCTGGACCAGAAGCTGGACAGAGAAAACTATGGTTGAAGTTTTCAACCAAAACATTTAGTTTCACATTTCAATATCCAGCGTCTGTTGTAAAACAGCGAGTTGGAGTCGAAAAGTTTATGCATTCAACATATCACTTCAAGCGAGGACATGTTTGGGTCCAGTACAATAGTGAGGATTTACGCATGCTAACACACTTAACATCCTGTGGCAACCCACGATGGTCGAAATGAACTTTTAACCCATAAAGTCATTACTTTGGAACTCGATTATGGTGACATGGTCCAGGGATGTATATGATGTATAAAGTTTATACTTTATCCATATGTGTGAATATTATGTGTATAAATTGTTCATTCTCGCACTACTATTGTATAGACTGGATGAAGTAATCAAACATGTGCTTATCGTTTGAATGGTGGGAATCTATACCCGACTTATCTAATTATGTTAGAGAGTCAAAAACTTGATGTAATTTTTAGGAATGTCATGGATACATCGCCATGGTGCTGTTCTTGACATCATTCCACGTGTGGTTCGTTTAAACTCTCCACTTCATGAACCACATGTTCTTATTCTTGACCATTCGGTTCAAGAAGTCCCAGCCACATATAACACGGAAGCCACAAAACTTGAGGATATTCGTGTGGTCTGTGAATATCCGGACGTATTTCCGTATGATCTTCCGGGCATGCCACCCCAAAGGGATGTCGAGTTCAAGATCGAACCTGTACCCGGGACGACACCGATATCATGGAGACCGTACAAGATGGCTCCGAATGAGCTAGCTTAATTGAAGGAGCAGCTCAATGATTGAATGAAGGAGGGTTTGATTCGACCGAGTTCCTCACAATGGCGATGCTCGGCACTGTTTGTGAAAAAGAAGGATGAAACCTTGAGGTTGTGTGTGGACTACCGACCTCTCAACGCCGTCACCACCAAGAATAAATATCCACTGCCCCGCATCGATATCTTATTCGATCAACTTGTGGGATCGAGTGTATTTTCAAAGATGGATCTTCGCTCCAGATATCACCAAATCAAGATTTGAGCAGAGGATATTCTGAAGATGGCCTTCTCGACGAGATATTGGCTTTATGAAAATCTTGTCATGTCTTTTGGTCTCACCAATGCCTCGGCACATTTCATGTATTTCATGAACTCAGTGTTTATGCCGTAGTTGGATAAGTTTTTGGTGGTGTTTATTGACGACATCTTGGTTTATTCCAAGTCTGAAGAAGAACACGACACACACCTGCATATCATGCTTCAACAATTGCGAGACCATAAGCTTTATGCGAAGTTCAGCAGGTGCGAGTTTTGGATCAGCCAAGTGCCATTTCTTGGTCAAATTATTTCTGCGGAAGGCATTGCCGTTGATCCAAGCAAAATCGAACAAGTGCTGAAATGGAAGTCCCCTACATCTGTCCATGAAGTCAGGAGCTTTCTCAGTTTAGCGGGATATTATCGGAGATTCATACCGAACTTCTCCAAGCTTGCTAAGCCGATGACTGAATTTTTGAAGAAGGGGATCAAATATGTTTGGATCTCAGCATGTGAAGGAGCTTTCCAAGCATTGCTGAAGCATCTCACGACAGCCCCGGTGTTAGCTCAACCGGATACGACCAAGCCCTTCGACGTATACTGTGATGCGTCCGGTATCGGGCTTGGCTGTGTATTGATGCAAGGAGGAAGAGTGGTCGCCTGTGGCTCACGTCAACTTCGTAACCA
Organism: Neostapfia colusana; assembly: GCA_030760725.1. NCBI lineage: Eukaryota > Viridiplantae > Streptophyta > Magnoliopsida > Poales > Poaceae > Neostapfia > Neostapfia colusana. The sequence goes on along the minus strand of JASWHV010000009.1, from coordinate 29,577,505 downwards.
CGAGCAGCACTATCCGAGTCATTATCTTGAGCTCGCTGCTGTGGTGTTGGCATTGAAAATATTGAGGCACTATTTACTTGGGAACTTAGTGCACCTCTACACCGACCAAAAGAGTCTGAAATATATATTCACTCAAAAGGAGTTGAATATGCAGCAATGGAGATGGCTAGAGCTGATCAAAGACTATGAGATCGAGATTCACTACCATCCCGGTAAGGCAAACGTGGTTGCTGACACCTTAAGCCGCAAATCTCATGTCAACAATCTGTCCATCACCTCACTTGAAGAGGAGGAACCGAGTCTATACTTGGTTCCATACGGGGCATTATATAATCTTTCTCTCGTCCCTACCATACGAGAGGAGATTATGGAAGCGTAGAAGGAAGACATGGGAATGTCGCACATTCAGAGAAGAATGAAGAATGGCGAAATGAAGTGCTTCCGAAGGGATGAACACGGTACGCTATGGTTTAAAGACCGTATAGTGGTACCCCGTACCATGAAGCTTCGGAAGAAGATATTGGACGAAGCTCATTTGTCCAAGTATTCTATTCATCCGGGCAGCAACAAGATGTACCAGGATCTGAAAACCAGGTTTTGGTGGACACAGATGAAAAGAGAAATCGCAAAGTACGTATCCGAATGTGATACGTGTCTGTGACACCCTCATTTCTGGTTTCTGCATGTATTCATGTTTCATGTAGAGAAATTTTTTTAAAGGAAGTAGGAACAGAGAGAGATTTAAAAAGATAGCCAATAAGAGCCGAATCCAGTTTCTAGAGAGCGCCAAAGACAACTTCCGTGGCCCGCTGGCCACGTGGCGTGTTCGGAGCTCATTCCTGCAAAGTGGGGAGAGGTGCGCCGCTAAACTGGCTACGTGGCAGGCTCGGGGATCATCTCCGCAATGGGGGAGAGGTCCGACCCTGTGGGACACGTGTTGCCCCTGGATCTAGCCTCTGCGGAAGAAGCAAAGGCAGTTCCGCAGGACATATGTCACCTTCGGAGCTAGTCACCACGGAAATCAGAGGACCAGTCGCGCGGGATACATGTCGATCTCGGAGATCACCCCCGAGAAGTCCGGTTCTATTGGACACGTTTCTCCACCGGAGCTTATCTCTGGGAGGTCTGACACTGTTGGACACGTGTCTACCTCGGAGCACGTCTCTAAGGAAAAAGGAAAGTCCGGTGCTACTTGACGCGTGGCATTCACGGAGCTCACCTCCGAAGAGAGGGAGGTCCGAAATGGATACGTGGCACACCCGGAGCCACCTCCGAAGAGAGAAAAGGTCCGGCACTGACACATGGCGTGCGCGGAGCCACCTCCGAATAGAGAGGAGGTCCCAACCGCCAGGATACGTGGCGCACGCGGAGCTCACCTCTGAAAGAGAAGGGAGGTCTCGCTCGCTTGACACGTGGCACAACCGGACCTCGTCTCTGCGGAAAGGGAGAGACCAGGCCCAGTGGACACGTGGAGCTTCCGGAGCTCATCACCGCGGAGGTAACGATTTCTGGAGCGGTCTTGGATTCTTTACGTGTAGAAATACCAGTACGGAGGAGAAACCGACCTGAATTCCATAATGTTACCGCACCAAATAACCTAAAGATAAGATGTTAGGATTCAACGACGATCTGAATAGGACTCTTATTCGGAATACAAAGAGATTAGGACTCTTCTTCTCCCGATTATAAATAGAACCCAGAATCCTTGGCCGAAACCACAAATTTCTTTTTCCAACACCTGAGCCGACGACTTAGAACCCTAGCTCCAACTCGCCGAGTAAGCCCATCGCCGGATTTCAGCGAGGAAAATAGCCGGAAGAGAGCCCAACGATCTGAGAAGGACCCTAGACCGAGAAGAACGTAAGGTAGGTCTCCAATACCACCTTACGATATCGTTGTGTTTTCTTTGCATCTGTTCTTCGATTCCTTTCGAACAGAAGGTTTCTCGTGGACAGATCACTTGTTGATCAGGTTGACCTAAAGACAAAGTCATCACAACATCCACATTTGATCCGAACACCTCTGTTCATCATAAAACCATACAAGCCATGCGAGAACACGTACAAACTAAATTGCATCGTAGGATTTACATGCATATGCATCATCGCATCTAGTTAAAGTTTGTGCATGGTATTGATTGTTATGAATCTAGTATGTGGGTGATCCTGTATAGAAGGACAAGCTCAGGGAGCTGTCTACTATGAGCTGCAACAAGGTTTCGAGATCCAAGAGCAACCGGAACCGCAAGAACAAGGCAAGTGCTCCTTGACCATATTGATCCTATGTTTTGGGTAAAACTGTTTTGTTTTGCGAAAAGGTGTGTGTGCTGAGTCAAACATGATGGGAAACCCTTTTATAGGAGTTTACTAGTTTTGGCTAAACCACTCTTGTCACCAGGGAAGTTTATGAGTCGGCTATGGTTTTTACTTTTATGCTTCGCTGAGTCCATGGGATTTGGAAAGCGAGATAGATGTGTCTAGCTAACTGCACTCGTAATGATAATGAGAAACTGATGTTAATAATGGACATGGATCGGAGGGAGATCTAGGCAAGACTGGGTTTGTGAATGAGATAGCATGAGATGGTGGTTTACTTGTCGTAGATCTAAGGACCGGTTCATGCGAGCACATGCTAGGATAACAGTGCCACCACAAGGCCAAGTATGGGTGCGGCTTAGCTGAGTAATTAAGTAAGTTGCTAGATTGTTGTGGACCGTGGAAGGCGCGGGGAATGGGAGTCGAGTGAGGACTGCCCTGGGAACTGCATGGCACAAGAGGGGGCCCGTGGGTGGGAGAATTGGAGATTCTAGCCTGCCGGTGAAACCTTAGTGAGTCCATACATCTAGTAGCCCCTTTGTAAAGGCTATTTTGTGGTCTCTTGGCCATACACCGACGGTTGTGTACTGGTATAATGGAGGTTTTGCAGTCGCCGGCGGGTGACGAAATCACAAACTTGTGGGTAAAGAGGTGCAAACTCTGCAGAGTATTAAAACTATCATGATAGTCGAGCTTACGGTCACGAGCGTGTCACACCCGGTTTCTCCGAAGAACAACCGAATGAATATCACATGTATGCCAGGATCATTTTCTCATACATGTGATGACAAATAGTGAAGCATCATCATATTACAAACCAGGTGTTCGAATATAAATAAGTCTTACATAGCATAAGTCTCGATGGACGATAATAAGTTCATAATATGTAAATAAAACAGCAGCGGAATATAAATCTTGTGGGCTCCGTCATAGGCGTTGCCCGGGGGACTCCGTGAACCTAGAATCCTTCCTTGGGACCGAAGTCTTGGTCATTAAACACCACATCATTCTCTTGACCTGAGTAGCAATATAAACCAACAGAAAAGCAAGTTTGAGTACCGTGGGTACTCAGCAAGTGTGGGAAAGTTATGTCATGCATGGCTAGAGCAAGGAGAGGTTGAACTCATGGTTTAAGCACTACACAATTAATACCTATCACCTTAGCTTATTAAGCACCTACATTACTACACAGGTGAAATGGTCCCAATCTCCCAACCCATCATCAGAATCAAGTAAACATAGTCTCATCTCAAATGTTAAGCTTCCCGCTTAACATCCATAACTTCCCAATCCATCATCCTCTAATCATGAATAAGTCCAACCCGCTCTTGACCGTGAGCACGGCTGTCATGACAGTTTTGACTCTGCAGAGTTTGCACCACTGTACCCACATGTAGTGATTTCATCCCCCGTTGCCGGGTGGACTAAAAAAACCTCCATTATGCCAGTGGCCGCGAACCACATTCACACTTCCCAGGTGTGTAGCCAGGAGATCACTACGAAGCCTTTACAAAGGGATTCCCGACGAGCGTGGGCCCACTGAGGTTTCACCCCTAACAGCATACAAGAGGCTCCAACCCCGCTGCAGTGGCCCCCTCTTGAGCCTTGCGGTTCATATGGTAGTCCAGCTGACACCTATTCCCCGCACCATCCAAAACACCCATACTACGTCGGGGATACACCTAATTAATTGGCCAAGCTGCCCCATCTCAGCATGTGGTTGGCACGGTAAAGCCAGGTTACATGCTCCATGAACCGGTCCTTAGGATCCAGGCAAGTACTAAACACAAACCTGAGTCTCGTGCACCCAGCACCAACCAAATCATCCAACTTGCCTCGATCCCTACCTCTACATAACTCGTAATATCTCATACAATAGTAAGGTAAATAAGTTGATGATCTCATATCCCACTTATCCCATTGTAAGCATGGCTAAGCATAAGTAATATGAATGAATGACATAATAAAACAAATCCCAACCCAAGCTGCAAGGAAACAAGATAATGCAATTCTAGGGAAACTTTCTAGCATGGGTTTCATATTTCAATTGATAATGCAAATAATTCTATCTACACATCCTATAGTAGGATCGAAGTGGTCAAGGACACTTGCCTTCTTCCTGCTGCTCTGGGAATGGAAAGTCTTGGTCTTGGAAGGGGAGAACTTGCTCTGGGGCAGGTTCTACTCATGCCAATACACATAGCAAAAGAAACCAACAATCCATAAGCCATAGTTCACACTTTCACTCATGCAAACCATACATACATACATATGAAAGTCATTAACATTTCTAAGTGCTGTGGTTATCCTACATGTGTTGATTGTTGGCCTACATGCACTTTTAAACATATGTATATTATTTCTAACTTTTGTATTCAGATTTCTATTTGCACACTATATTTGAATTTCCAATTTGAACAAATTCTTTATATTTAATTAATACACTTCTTAGCTACCAAGTTTGCATAAAAGATAATTTCCTACTCCAAATGGGTTTTCAGATCTTTTACAAAATACTAAATTGAATTTTTTGGATTTGGCGACCTCATTTATCATTTTCTAATTATGCATACTTATTTTCCATTATTTTAAGATTTATTTTCTATGCCTAAAAGTGAACTTCACTATGAAAATAGTAAGACATATCATCTAAACAGAATAGGTTCTGATATAAAATGTTCAATAATATATTTTTGAACTTCCTCTCTGTTGTGGAACAAATTAAATTTATTTTACTAGTTTTTAGAATTATTTCCTAGCCTACAATGTGTCTCTAGAGAAAATAAAAAATGAGCAACACTTAGGCAGATTTCATTTCAGCCTAAAATCTATTTTTAACTCATTCTAAAGTTTTCCAAGTGCTAGGAGAGTTTAAATTTGAATTTGCACATGTGTTTGCCTTACCTTTTAAATTTAAATCCTAGTCACATATTCAAATTTCTGGAATTAATATCCTATAGGGTTAAAAAGGCAAATCCACCCTACTGCAGGTCTAATTTACTATTTTCTAAATTTCCAGGGGTCTAACTACACATAACAGAGGGGTTTTCCTAATTTTTATTAAGTCCAGGGGCTAAAAATGATTTTTAAATGAATTTACATGAATTTCTGAAGGTCCAGGGGCTAGATGATAAGTTTCCGGGGCTAGCTCGTGTTTTCCAAAATTCCCAGGGGGTAGCACGTAAGAATCCCAGCCTTTATAATGCGGGGCTGACGTGGACCGTCCGATTTAAAACAGACCGCTCAGATTAATCGCCGAACCTGTACGCGTCGGTTTTATTTCTACCGTGCGATTTAAAAAAGACGGCCCCCAAGGGGCCACGTTGCCCTGGCCGGAGCCAGCCCGCGTGCGCGGCGGCGCGCTGCGGCGGGGGGTGGTGATCTCACCGGCGCAGCCTCGGTTTTTGCCGCTACACGCTAGAACTCGCATCTTTTTGCACGGATCGGCTGCGGAGGGTTAGGGGATGCGCACCGAGGGGTTTTCCTGCACTCGGAGGCCCTGGAAGTCAGTCGGCGGCGAGCTTCAACGGAGATGGTCTTTGGTGCACGTCGGAGTGGTAGTTGGGGCGCAAGACACGTCGTTTCCTTCACCTGCAGAGCTCCCCGGCGGCGGTGGGACGTGATCAGCATGTTAGATCAGGAAATTTGAGCAAGGATCGAAAGAAATCGGCGGTAGAGGCTTCGGTGCTCACCGGAGAGAAAAATGGCCGATCGGGGGGGGGGGGAGGCGATTGTCGGCGTTTAGATAGGCGAGGGAGGGCGGCTGGGGTTTGTTTGGATGTGCCGCAGCGCATGCTGGAGATCGCGGCATCTGGAGCCAGAAAATCGGCGGGGGTGTTGTGATCGGCGCGGAAGTCGCGCTGCAGTTGGGCGCGCGGGCGAGGAGAGGGATGACACGTGGGCCCCGCGTGTCAGTGAGAGGAAGAGAGGGGGCACACAGGTTTGGGCTGGCGTGCGCGGTCTTGGGCCGGCTGGCGGGTTTCGGCCCACTGGCCGGTTTTGGTTTTCTTTTTCTTTTTCTTTTCCTTTTTCTGGTTCGATTCAAATCTAAATTCCAGTTTGAATTTGAATTTCTGCACCACATGCAATACGTCCAAAAATTTTTAAATTCCCCTCTTTAGCAGGTTTTGGGGTGTTACAGCTCTACGAAATCTCGCCCTCGAGATTGGTGGTTCTAGGAAAACAATTCCGGAAACTGTGCCTTAAGCTCGTCTTCTCGCTCCCATGTGGCTTCCGCTTCCGAGTGATGCTTCCACTGCACCTTGCACCTCCGGATTCTTTTATTTCTTGTGAGGCGTTCCATTGTCTCCAAAATCTTGACCGGTTGCTCGGCATAAGAAAGATCCTCTCGTACGTCAATCTCATTCATGGGTAACATCTCCTCGGGCGTCCTTAGACATTTCTTGAGCTGTGACACATGGAATACGTCGTGCACATCCGATAGGCGAGCCAGTAGTTCTAGTTGATATGCCACTTCGCCTTTCCTCTCCAGAATCTGAAAGGGTCCGATGTATCGAGGTGATAACTTCCCTTTCACCTTGAACCGACGAAGTCCTCGGATAGGGGACACCTTGAGATATACATAGTCCCCCACGTTGAAAATGAGCTCTCTTCTCCATACCTCGGCATAGCTCTTTTGTCGGGTCTGCGCTATCCTCAAGTTGTTGCGGATTTCCCTCACTTTCGCCTCGGCTTCTTGTAGTACCTCGGGCCCAAACACTTTACTTTCCCCTGTTTGGTTCCAAAATAGTGGAGTTCTGCACTTCCTCCCATACAAAGCCTCAAATGGTGACATCTTCATACTAGCCTGATAGCTGTTGTTATAGGAGAACTCCGCATACGGTAAGTTCTTATCCCAACTCCTATTGTTCTTGAGCGCACACGCTCTTAGCATATCCTCAAGGATCTGATTGGTTCTTTCCGTCTTCCCGTCAGTCTGGGGGTGATATGCAGAACTAAAATTCAGATGTGTTCCCATGGTTTCATGTAACTTCTGCCAGAACCTTGAGGTGAACTGTGTCCCTCGATCCGACACTATCTTCTTTGGCACTCCATGGAAACACACGATCCTTGACATGTACAATTCCGCCAATTTGGATCCGCTGTAGCTTTCTTTCACGGGGATGAAATGAGCTACCTTGGTTAGTCTGTCGACGATGACCCATATCAAATCATATCCCGATTGGGTCCTGGGTAGTCCCACTATGAAATCCATACCGATTTCTTCCCATTTCCATTCAGGCACTTTGAGTGGTTGCAATAGTCCCGCGGGTCGCTGATGTTCTGCTTTCACCAACTGACATGTGTCACATAGGGCAACATGTTCCGCGACATCTCGCTTCATGCCATACCACCAATATCTTCTCTTGAGGTCATGATACATCTTTGTACTCCCAGTATGAACGGAATAGTCGGAGTCATGAGCCTCCCTCAAAATCAATTCACAGATCTCCTTCACCTCAGGCACACAGATTCTTTTCCCATGCCACACTGTACCTTGTTCATCCTCTCTGAACCCAGGGGCTTTATTTTCTTTGATGAGTTCTCTAATCTCTTGTATCTTCTCGTCATTCTTCTGATCGTTGTGTATGTCTTGCTCTAATGTAGAGTCCACTTCCATTGCGATGGCCTCACCACTATTCACAAGACAGATTGAGTTTTGCCATCTCTTCCTTTAATTCTGTAGGCATGTCCTTCGAACTCAACATGTGGACCTGCACTTTCCGACTTAAAGCATCAGCTATGACGTTCGCTTTCTCAGGATGATAGTTGATGCCTACATCAAAGTCGTTGATTAGCTCCAACCATCTCCTTTGTCTAAGGTTGAGATCTGGCTGTGTGAAAATATACATTAAGCTCTTATGATCCGTATATATCTCTGTCCTCTTCCCCATCAAGTAATGCCGCCAAATCTTCAATGCGTGTACCACTGCGGCTAGCTCTAGGTCATGTGTAGGATAGTTCTTCTCGTGTTTTTGGAGCTGTCGGGACGCATACACCACGACATGCCCCTCTTGCATGAGAAGACATCCCAACCCGTCTCCAGATGCATCGCAGTACATCGAAAAATTCTTCTGCATATCTGGCATTACTAGCACTGGGGCTGTTGTCAATCTTTTCTTCAGTTCTTGAAATCTCGTCTCACACTCCGGTGTCCATGTGAATGTGATTCCCTTCTCTAACAATTTGGTTAGGGGTCTCGAAATCTTGGAGAAACTCTCGATAAACCGTCGATAAAACGCAGCCAATCCTACGAAGCTTCGAACTTCCCCGACATTTTCAGGGGTCTTCCACTTCTGCACATCCTCGATCTTGGCGGGATCTACGGAGATTCCTCCCTCCGAGATTATATGTCCTAAGAAGGGAACTCTCTTCAGCCAAAACTCACACTTGCTCAACTTGGCATATAGTTGGTGTTCTCTCAGCTTTTGCAACACCAAACTTAAATGTCCCTCATGTTCTTCTTCATCTTTGGAGAAGACGAGAATGTCATCAATGAAAACCACCACAAATTTGTCCAGATATTCCATGAATACCTTGTTCATGAGATACATGAAGTATGCCGGGGCATTAGTTAGCCCGAAAGGCACGACGGTGTATTCATACAGCCCATACTGAGATATGAAAGCTGTCTTTGGAATGTCGGTTTGCCTTATCTTAAGTTGGTGGTATCCCAACCTGAGATCATTTTTTGAGAACACACAAGCTCCCCTCAACTGATCAAATAAGTCTTAAATGCAGGGTAATGGGTACTTGTTCTTGATGGTTACTTCGTTCAACGCACGGTAGTCTACGCATAACCTTTGGGTCCCGTCCTTTTTGGGCACAAATATCACTGGAGCTCCCCATGGTGAGGAACTAGGACGAATATACCCCTTCTCCGTCAATTCTCTTATATGTTCCTTGAGCTCTTCCAGCTGTTTGGAGTCCATCCGATACAGTCTCTTGTATATCGGGGCTGTTCCAGGCACTAGTTCAATCGCGAATTCTACTTCACGATCAGGGGGCATACCTGGCAACTCCTCCGGAAAAACGTCTGGATATTCCCTGATAATCCTGATCTCTTCCACTTCTACCTCAACTTGATTGAGTTTAAGGTCCCTCCTATGCTCAGGTACGGCTATGAACTTCACTTTTGTGCCGCTAGGGTGAGTTAGTTCCACCATTCTTGTCGAACAATGGATGATTCCTTTATATTTGATCAACCAATCCATACCCAAAATAATATCTATCCCTTGTGAGTCTATCACTATGAGGTTTGCAGTAAATACTACCCCATTAATGTCTAGATTCACCTTGGGACACACTTGTCTTGTCCTTATTTCTCCCCCTAGAGAGTTCACTGCTAGCATATGGTTCATTTGTGTTGTTGCTAGATCATGCTTCTTAACAAACCCTTGAGCAATGAACGAGTGGGTAGCACCAGAATCGAACAATAGGGTTGCAATGTGTAAATTGGCAGGAAACTTACCAATTACCACGTCAGGTGCCTCTTGCGCTTCCTCCATGGTCACGTGGTTCACCCGTCCTCGCATCATATTCTGCTGTTGTGGCTGCATAGGCTTCTTCTTTGGGCACTTATGGGCGTAGTGCCCTACTTCACCACAGTTGAAGCATTGAACACAACCTTAGGTGTCTGGCCTTTGTTGTCTTGGGGTTGGTTCGGTGGTCCTTGTCCTGCTGGTCGAGGTTGATATGTGGGGCGAGGCTGCTGTACAAACTGACGCTGCGGCTGTGCTGGCGCTGACGGAGGCCTGAAATTCGGGTTGTACCCTCTAGGTGCTGAGTAGGGTACCACAGCACGGCTCGTCTGCCCTGCGGGTTGCTGCATCAGACGTGGGCGTGTGTTGCTACCTGATGCTTGGTGTGACCATCCCGCCTTCCTCTTGTTTTCATTCTCCAAGGCCTTCAGCTTCCTCTCCATGACAAATGCTCTGTCTACCATCTTTTGGAAGCTTTCATACTCGTTGGAGGACATTGCACATTGCATTTCCATAGTATGTCCTTCCACAAAACAGTCCTGTTTTTGCTCATCAGTTTCGATGTCCCGTGGTGCATAACGGGATAGTTGGGTGAACTTGGTGAGGTATTCCCTCACAGTCATGTTTCCTTGCTGCAGTCCCAAGAACTCCTTTCTCTTGTTTTTGAGTTCACCCCTTGGTATGTAATGGCTGCGGAAGCTGCACTTGAACTCTTCCCAAGTGATGTTCTCGGGGTCATGATGGGCTGCCACGTAAGCAGTCCACCAATCAGCAGCAGGTCCATGCAATTGGTGAGAGGCAAACAACACCCTCTCATACCCTTGGCATTGTATGATCCTCATCTTGCTCTCTATGGTCTTTAACCAGTCATTTGCCTCCAGAGGTTCAGCAGCACTTGCAAACTTTGGAGGTTGAGTCCCTAGAAACTCACTCAACCTTGGTTGGCGTGGTGCAGCTTGTGGGGGTGGAGCTTGGTGCAAGTTGGCCACCACTTGAGTTAGGCTCTGGATGAACTGATTCTTATTTTCAAGCATTTGGTGGATAGGATCAGCTCCTTCACGGCGACCACCCCTGTCTTGTCCTCCAGAAAGATGAGGGTTGCCGGTCTCATCGTTGTTGTTGGTGGGTTGGCACCACGGCCCTTTCCTCTTCCAACCATCTATCATGATCAACCAAATGTTAATCTTCAAGCATTACGTATTAACTTCCCAAATTGCTTGTTTAAACTTAAACTTTTGAGGTCTTAATATATTAAACATTTTCTTAGGGTTTCACGTAGATTTTTGGGAGTCACATCTCACGCAAAAATAAATGCACTCTTAATTCATAGGGGTTCACACATCAAAGCAAAGCAACCTAGAGACGAGGTTGTGGACAAATGCCACGGCTTCCAAAACTCACGTCACACACCAAACATTAACACACAAATAACTAAGGTATTGACTCGACTACTCGATAACCTGCTGAGGTAAGGGAAGGGACTCTAAACGACTCGTATAACTGAGCTGGCTCTTCGGGGTCTTCCTCATTATTCTGGTTGCCTTCTGATTTCGCTTTGGGTGGGGAAGCTGCTGGTGGAGAAGTGCGGCGACGCCTGCTCGCCCGGCGGTCTGGGGAGTCAGGAGTCCACGTGTCATTCACGGTGACACACAGTTCATTCCCATCTCCTTCTTCTCTCGCCCTCAAGCTGGCTCGAAGCAACGCCTCAGTCTCCTTCAGGGTGTCATGAACATCCTGAAGCTCCTGCTCACACTCCTGCAGTCGAGTGCTGAGCATAGCAGCATCCTCCAAGCACAGGTCCATGTGCTCATGGGAGGTCCCCTGCTGCACTGGTGGGTACTTGTACTCCGTGGTGCCACTCTCACGCTGGAGGACATACATGTACTCCGTCCTATCCAGGTGGTGACGGTTGATGTAACTCTGGCAGGTGATGGCCTCCCAGGTGACATCCTTCTCAGCATCGACCTGAGTCGCCCGACAAGCTAGAGAGCGGTTGATCTTGAGCAGCTGATTTTCATGGATAATCCTCATTTCTGAACTCCATTCTTCCCGCTTCTCACGGATGGTACGGGTGGAGCTGTAGTGTATGATTAGCTTGCACGTATTGCCGGCGGCGTGGAGCATACGCCGAAGACAGCGCAACAAGCCTCCTACTGCCAACCCGTAGGAGTGGTACGTCACCGGACGGTTCTCCTCTCTCAAGGCAAGGGCAACTACCGGAACTCTCCCTCTGGTGGACTTGCGGGTGGTGCGGATCATGCGAACCATCTAAAACATAAAGCATTTAAAATTAAGATAGATAAGAGTTAAACAAAAATTGTATTTTGAATAAAAGTTGGGGCAAGATGAATAAAGTGACCCCATTAAATAACACTTTCAACCCACACCTTTGTAAAATAGTTTTTAAGAAAATAGAGTTCTTAAATACGTCCATTTCTATCTAGAAACACGTTCCTACGGGAAACCTTGGCTCTGATACCACTTCTGTCACACCCGGTTTCTCCGAAGAACAACCGAATGAATATCACATGTATGCCAGGATCATTTTCTCATACATGTGATGACAAATAGTGAAGCATCATCATATTACAGGCCAGGTGTTCAAATATAAATAAGTCTTACATAGCATAAGTCTCGATGGACGATAATAAGTTCATAATATGTAAATAAAACAGCAGCGGAATATAAATCTTGTGGGCTCCGTCACAGGCGTTGCCCGGGGGACTCCGTGAATCTAGAATCCTTCCTCGGGACCAATGTCTTGGTCATTAAACACCATATCATTCTCTTGACCTGAGCAGCAATATAAACCAACAAAAAAGCAAGTTTGAGTACTGTGGGTACTCAGCAAGTGTGGGAAAGTTATGTCATGCATGGCTAGAGCAAGGAGAGGTTGAACTCATGGTTAAAGCACTACACAATTAATACCTATCACCTTAGCTTATTAAGCACCTACATTACTACACAGGTGAAATGGTCCCAATCTCCCAACCCATCATCAGAATCAAGTAAACATAGTCTCATCTCAAATGTTAAGCTTCCCGCTTAACATCCACAACTTCCCAATCCATCATCCTCGAATCATGAATAAGTCCAAGCCGCTCTTGACCGTGAGCATGGCTATAATGACAGTTTTGACTCTGCAGGGTTTGCACCACTGTACCCACATGTAGTGATTTCATCCCCCATTGCCGGGTGGACTAAAAGAACCTCCATTATGCCAGTGGCCGCGAACCACATTCACACTTCCCAGGTGTGTAGCCAGGAGATCACTACGAAGCCTTTACAAAGGGATTCCCGACGAGCGTGGGCCCACTGTGGTTTCACCCCTAACAACATACAAGAGGCTCCAACCCCGCTGCAGTGTCCCCCTCTTGAGCCTTGCGGTTCATATGGTAGTCCAGCTGACACCTATTTCCCGCACCATCCAAAACACCCATACTACGCCGGAGATACTCCTAATTAATTGGCCAAGCTGCCCCATCTCAGCATGTGGTTGGCACGGTAAAGCCACGTTACATGCTCCATGAACCGGTCCTTAGGATCCAGGCAAGTACTAAACACAAACCCGAGTCTCGTGCACCCAGCACCAACCAAATCATCCAACTTGCCTCGATCCCTACCTCTACATAACTCGTAATATCTCATACAAGAGTAAGGTAAATAAGTTGATGATCTCATATCCCACTTATCCCATTCTAAGCATGGCTAAGCATAAGTAATATGAATGAATGACATAATAAAACAAATCCCAACCCAAGCTACAAGGAAACAAGATAATGCAATTCTAGGGAAACTTCCTAGCATGGGTTTCGTATTTCAATTGACAATGCAAATAATTCTATCTACACATCCTAACATAGGATCAAAGTGGTCAAGGACACTTGCCTTCTTCTTATTGCTCTGGGAATGGAAAGTCTTGGTCTTGGAAGGGGAGAACTTGCTCTGGGGCAGGTTCTACTCATGCCAATACACATAGCAAAAGAAAACAACAATTCGTAAGCCATAGTTCACACTTTCACTCATGCAAACCATACATACATACATATGAAAGTCATTCACATTTTTAAGTGCTGTGGTTATCCTACATGTGTTGATTGTTGGTCTACATGCACTTTTAAACATATGTATATTATTTCTAACTTTTGTATTCAGATTTCTATTTGCACACTATATATGAATTTCCAATTTGAACAAATTCTTTATATTTAATTAATACACTTCTTAGCTACCAAGTTTGCATGAAAGATAATTTCCTACTCCAAATGGGTTTTCAGATCTTCTACAAAATCCTAAATTGAAGTTTTTGGATTTGGAGACCTCATTTATCATTTTCTAATTATGCATACTTATTTTCCATTATTTTTAGATTTATTTTCTATGCCTAAAAGTGAACTTTACTATGAGAATAGTAAGACATATCATCTAAACAGAATAGGTTCTGATCTAAAATGTTCTGTAATATATTTTTGAACTTCCTCTCTGTTGTGGAACAAATTAAATTTATTTTACTAGTTTTTAGAATTATTTCCTAGCCTACAATGTGTCTCTAGAGAAAATAAAAAATGAGCAACACTTAGGCAGATTTCATTTCAGCCTAAAATCTATTTTTAACTCATTCTAAAGTTTTCCAAGTGCTAGGAGAGTTTAAATTTGAACTTGCACATGTGTTTGCCTTACCTTTTAAATTGAAATCCTAGTCACATATTCAAATTTCTGGAATTAATATCCTATAGGGTTAAAAGGCAAATCCACCCTACTGCAGGTCTAATTTACTATTTTCTAAATTTCCAGGGGTCTAACTACACATAACAGAGGGGTTTTCCTATTTTTTATTAAGTCCAGGGGCTAAAAATGATTTTTAAATGAATTTACATGAATTTCTGAAGGTCCAGGGGCTAGATCAGAAGTTTCCAGGGCTAGCTCGTGTTTTCCGAAATCCCCAGGGGGTAGCACGTAAGAATCCCGGCCTTTATAATGCGGGTCTGACGTGGACCGTCCGATTTAAAACAGACGGCTCAGATTAGATCGCCGAACCGGTACGCGTCGGTTTTATTTCTACCGTTCGATTTAAAATAGACGGCCCCCAAGGGGCCACATTGCCCTGGCCGGAGCCAACCCACGCGCGCGGCGGCGCGCGGCGGTGGGGGTGGCGATCTCGCCGGCGCAGCCTCGGTTTTTGCCGCTACACGCTAGAACTCACATCTTTTTGCACGGATCGGCTGCGGAGGGTTAGGGTATGCGCACCGAGGGGTTTTCCTGCACTCGGAGGCCCTGGAAGTCGGTCGGCGGCGAGCTTCAATGGCGATGGTCTTCGGTGCACGTCGAAGTGGTAGTTGGGGCATAAGACACGTCGTTTCCTTCACTTGCAGGGCTCCCTGGCGGCGGTGGGACGTGATCAGCATGTTAGATCAGGAAATTTGAGCAAGGATCGAAAGAAATCGGCGATAGAGGCTTCGGTTCTCACCAGAGAGAAAAACGGCCGATCGGGGGGGGGGGGGGGGGGGGGGAAGGCGATTGTCGGCATTTAAATAGGCGAGGGAGGGCGGCTGGGGTTTGTTCGGATGTGCCACAGCGCATGGCTGGAGATCGCGGCATCCGGAGCCAGAAAATCGGCGAGGGTGCTGTGATCGGCGTGGAAGTCACGCGGCAGTTGGGCGCGCGCGCGAGGAGAGGGATGACACGCGGCCCCGCGTGTCAGTGAGAGGAAGAGAGGGGGCGCGCGGGTTTGGGCTGGCGTGCGCGGTCTTGGGCCGGCTGGCAGGTTTTGGCCCACTGGCCGGTTTTTGATAAATAACTTTGCTTTCTGCAATGAGCCTTTTTATACCTACCTTGTTATGAGACTACATATCATATTTTTCCCGCACTTGCTGAGTAAATCATTGTACTCAAAACTTGCATTATTATTTCACCATCAGCAACAGGAGAAGATTTCTATGAACACCAAGTGGAGCTTTAGGCGTGTGATCTGTTCTCAACCTTGCCTGTGGGGATGGAGTAGAGATGGAGCCACTGCTGCCTAGAATTGCTTCCGCATTAGTTAGGAGACTTCCGCTGCATAGAAATAAGACTTCCGTTGTGAGCATGAGTCCAAGACTCATGAGACATTGTAATAAACTCTGTCATTTGTGGTTATATATATATTCTGAATTCAGTTTGTGGAACATATGTGTATGCGTGAAACATCCTGGGCGCACATATGCATCAGTTCTTGGTTCCGTGGTTTTCCACACAATTGAGGGCGTCACAGATTGGTATCATAGCCACGGTTGACAGTGGGTTACACGCCTAAATAGGAAACACAGATTGGTATCAAAAGCCACGGATAAGGGTAGATTACACACCTAGATACAATCACAGATTGGTATCAGACACAGATTGGTAGCTAAGCCATGCTGACATAGGATACAAGCCTAGGAGAAGCCATAGTTGGATCACAGATTTGACATCACCCTAAGCCATATAGGACCCCCATTGAACAAACCTTGAATAGGAGTTGTGTGAGCCCTTGTGATGATTGTTTGTGATTGTGTGCTTAGTGTGAGTTGTGGGACGTCTCAAAGCGTTGTCCATATCCACACATAAGTAAAAAGAGGTGTGAGATGCCTCGGCACTTGTTCACATCCTCATATGGGCTAATATATATATAGTCCAACCCACCTTGATGCATATAGTTGAGGGAATGTACCTAACCTTCTAACCTCCTATTCTATTTCGATCTCTCTCACAGATGGTGAGAGGAAACGCCGGCCGAAGGAACGTCCGTGACAACCAAGAGGATGGCCACGATGAAGTTCCTGTTAACCCCAGAGCTGGTGAGAACCACCTGGAACGGTTGATGGCCATGCAGAATCAACTTATGCAAACTATGATCCAAACTTTGGGTCAGTTGCAGGCCAACAATAACAACCCTGTTCTGGTGCCACCACCACCAACACCGCCGGCTCATAACAGGCTGGGAGAGTTCATGAGGACTCGACCACCCACCTTTGCTCAAGCTAACGACCCCATGGAGGCCAACGACTGGTTGAAATCCATGGATAAGAAGCTTGCCATAGTGCAGTGCAATGACCGAGAGAGGGTTCTTTTTGCGTCGCACCAACTTATGGGAGCTGCCGCTGACTGGTGGGATGCCCTATGCAACGCTCATGTCGACCCGGAGACGATCACTTGGACTGAGTTCAAGGAGAGTTTCCGCTCTCATTACATCCCTGCTGGTGTAATGATGCTCAAGAGACAGGAGTTTGAAGGTCTCCGCCAAGGACAGAGAAGCGTGAATGAGTATCTCAACAAGTTCACACAACTGTCCCGGTGTGCCCCCGAAGATGTCAACTCAGACCAGAGGAAGCAATACCTGTTCATGAGAGGGTTGAACAACGAGATTCAGGTTCAGCTCCTCAACAATGACTACGCAAGCTTTCAGAAGCTGGTTGACATGGCTATAGTGGTTGAAAGCAAGATCCGAGAGATCGAGCGAGAGTGCAAGAGGAAGATGCCATACCAGCCTCAAGGGAGCAACGTACGACCTCGGTACATGCCCCCAGCTGCACCGCAGTATGGATCGACCACTCCTGCATACCGCCCTAGTCAGCTACCACAGCAACGACCCGTTGCACCAGCACCTCTTGTGCCCATGCCTCCTGTGCCTCTAACATTGGCGCTCCTGTTCAAAACCCTCGCCCGAACGTACCTGCTGCCGTAGGCAATAGGGCATGCTTTGCATGCGGGGAAATAGGACACTTCGCGAACCAGTGCCCGGGGAGAGGTCCTGGACAGCAAGGCAATGTGCCCAAACGGAACCCGCGACCGAACGGAGGGGACAATCAAGGAAACCGTGGACAGCAGAACTATGCTCGCGGTAACGTGAACCATGTCTCTGCTGAGGAAGCACAACAGGCTGAGGACGTCATAATTGGTATGTTCCTTGCCAACTCCAACCCAGCCACCATCTTATTTGATTCTGGAGCATCACATTCCTTTATATCATCCAAGTTTGTTGCCAAGTATAATCTACCCATATCACACTTAAAATGTGCTATGTTAGTTAATTCTCCCAGAGGAGAAATGAGGACTAATATAGTATGTCCGAAAGTAAGACTTAAAATAAGGGAGGTAGACTTCCTTGCCAACCTTATTGTCTTGGATTCCCAAGGGATTGAAATAATACTCGGGATGGATTGGCTAAGCAAGCACAACGGAGTAATCCAATGTGCTGAAAGAAGCGTGCAGTTGACAAATGAGCACGGTATTCGTGTCGAGTTTGAGTCAACCCAACAAACCACTAAGAAGGCAATCTTGAACCACGTCGAAGGAGCAACATTGGACAGCATTCCAGTGGTTCAAGAATTCTCGGACGTGTTTCTAGAGGAGCATCCAGGTATGCCACCTGATCGGGACATTGAGTTTGCCATTGATTTGGTACCCAGAACTGCACCCATAGCAAAGAGACCCTATAGGATGCCCGTCAATGAACTAGTAGAACTCAAGAAGCAAATTCAAGAGCAGTTGGAGAAGGGTTTTATACGTCCAAGCTTGTCACCATGGGGAGCTCCTGTGCTCTTCATAGACAAGAAGGATGGAACCCAAAGGATGTGCGTGAACTATAGGTCTCTCAACGAGGTGACAATCAAGAACAAATACCCTCTGCTCCGTATAGAGGACCTATTCGACCAAATGAAAGGAGCCCAAGTGTTCTCCAAGATTGATCTTTGGTCGTGATATTTCCAGCTGAAGATTAAGCCCTCCGATATACCCAAGACTGCCTTTTGAACACGGTATGGTTCGTATGAATATACCGTCATGTCTTTTGGGTTAACAAATGCACCCGCATACTTCATGTACCTCATGAACAAGGTTTTCATGGAATACTTGGATAAGTTCGTCGTGGTTTTCATGGACGACATTATGGTGTATTCAAAAAGTGAGGAGGAGCATGAAGAACATTTGAAATTGACCTTGCAAAAAATGCGTGAGCATCAATTGTATGCCAAGCTTAACAAGTGTCAATTTTGGCTAAAGGAAATATCGTTCCTAGGCCACATTATCTCCGAGGAAGGGGTATCGGTTGATCCCGGCAAAGTGAGAGATGTTCTGAAGTGGGACCAGCCGCAAAACGTGAGGGATATTCAGAGTTTACTTGGGATGGCTGGATACTACCGACGCTTCATTAAGGACTTCTCTAAGATAGCAAAGCCTATGACGGAGTTGCTAATGAAGGGGAAAGCCTTTCGATGGACACCAGCATGCCAAGAAAGTTTTGAGGAGCTCAAAAAAAGGCTAACCACAGCGCCGGTTTTGGTATTACCGGATGTAAGCAAGAGCTTTGACATATATTGTGACGCATCCAGACAGGGGGCTCGGATGTGTGCTCATGCAAGAAGGACAAGTGGTAGCCTATGCCTCACGACAATTAAAGAAGCACGAGCTTAATTATCCTACACATGACTTGGATCTAGCAGCAGTAGTGCATGCATTAAAGATTTGGAGACATTATATCCTTGGTCATCGATGTGAGATCTATAAGGATCATAAAAGCCTCAAGTACATATTTACACAAACGGACTTGAATTTGAGGCAACGTCGATGGTTGGAACTCATCAAGGATTACGATATTGGAATTAACTACCACCCTGGGAAGGCCAATGTAGTAGCTGATGCATTGAGCCGGAAGGGAGCATGCCACCAACTCACGGTTCGGGAGCTACCACCCGAACTACGTAAGGAGTTTGAACGGTTACACCTCGGATTCTTGAACAACATGGAAATGATGGAGATCCACTCTTCATTGGAGCAAGAGATAAGGGATGACCAAGCAACGGATGAGGAGATCAAGGAGATCAAGGAAAGGATCTGACAAGGAATAGAGAAGGATTTCAAAGAAGATGAGAAGGGTACGCTTTGGCTAGGAAAAAGGATTTGTGTGCCTAACGTGAAGCACCTCCGTGACATGATATTGAAGGAGGCACATGATTCCCCCTACTCCATACATCCCCGAAGTACCAAAATGTACAAGGACTTGAAGGCTTGTTATTGGTGGGATGGTATGAAAAGGGATATAGCCGAATACGTTGCCCTATGCGACACATGCCAACGGGTGAAGGCCGAACATCAAAGATCCGCTGGATTGTTGCAACCCTTGAAGGTACCCGAATGGAAGTGGGAGGACATCAGTATGGATTTCATCGTTGGATTGCCACGTACTCAGTCGGGTTATGACTCCATCTGGGTTATCATGGACCGATTGACGAAAACAGCCCATTTTCTCCCTATAAGGGACAAGTACAACGTTGCACAATTAGCCGAGTTATACATGGAGCAGATCGTGTTCCGTCATGGAGTCCCGAGGAGGATAGTCTCAGATCGAGGTTCTCAGTTTACCTCTAGATTCTGGAGGAAGCTGCAGAAGGCTATGGGTACACGACTGGATTTTAGCTCCGCCTATCACCCACAAACCGATGGGCAAACCGAAAGGACACACCAGATTTTGGAGGACATGTTGAGAGCTTGCGCCTTGAAACATGGGCGTAGTTGGGATAAGAGTTTACCGTACGCTGAATTCTCTTATAACAACAGCTATCAAGCTAGCTTGAAGATGTCACCTTTCGAAGCATTATACGGTAGACGGTGTAGAACACCACTGTTCTGGAACGAGACCGGAGAGAACCAGGTGTTTGGACCCGAAGCGCTATAAGAAGCTGAAAAGCAAGTCCAAACGATAAGGGAGAACTTAAAGGCTGCTCAGTCACGACAGAAAGGCTATGCGGATAATAGGTGAAGGAAGTTGACTTTCGATGTAGGAGACTTCGTATACCTTAAGGTATCGCCTATCCGTGGCCAACGACATTTCAACGTCAAAGGCAAGCTAGCACCCCGCTACATCGGACCATTTAAGATTTTGGACAAGCGAGAAGAAGTAGCCTATCAACTAGAGCTCCCAACATATCTCTCTGACGTACATGACGTGTTTCATGTATCCCAGCTCAAGAAGTGCTTGAGAGTATCAGAGGAGCAAATACCAATGGAAGAGCTTGAACTTCAAGAAGACCTGACTTATGCGGAGCACCCTGTCCGAATTTCGGACGTAAAGGAAAGGGTCACCAGGAACAAAGTGATTCGATGGTGCAAGGTGCAATGGAGCCATCACACCGAAGCTGAAGCCACATGGGAGCGTGAAGAAGACGTCAAAGCAGAATTTCCTCATCTATTCTCTACCAATGAATCTCGAGGGCGAGATTCAATTTAAGGGGGGTAGATTTGTGACACCCTCATTTCTGGTTTCTGCATGTATTCATGTTTCATGTAGAGAAAAAATTTTAAAGGAAGTAGGAACAAAGAGAGAATTAAAAAGATAGCCAATAAGAGCCGAATCCAGTTTCCAGAGAGCGCCGAAGACAACTTCCACGGCCCGCTGGCCACGTGGCGTGTTCGGAGCTCATTCCTGCGAAGTGGGGAGAGGTCCGCCGCTAAACTGGCTATGTGGCAGGCCGGGGCTCATCTCCGCAAAGGGGGAGAGGTCCGACCCTGTGGGACACGTGTTGCCCCCGGATCTAGCCTCTGCGGAAGAAGCAAAGGCAGTTCTGCAGGACACATGTCACCTTCCGAGCTAGTCACCACGGAAATCAGAGGACCAGTCACGCGGGATACGTGTCGATCTCGGAGATCACCCCCGAGAAGTCCGGTTCTATTGGACACATGTCACCACCAGAGCTTATCTCCGGGAGGTCTGACACTGTTGGACACGTGTCTACCTCGGAGCAAGTCTCTGAGGAAAAAGGAAAGTCCGACGCTACTTGACACATGGCATTCACGGAGCTCACCTCCGAAGAGAGGGAGGTCCGAAATGGATACGTGGCACACCCAGAGCCACCTCCGAAGAGAGGAAAGGTCCAGCACTGACACATGGCGCGCACGGAGCCACCTCCGAATAGAGAGGAGGTCCCGACCGCCAGGATACGTAGCGCACGCGGAGCTCACCTCCGAAAGAGAAGGGAGGTCTCGCTCGCTTGACACGCGGCACAACCGGAGCTCGTCTCTGCGGAAAGGGAGAGACCAGGCCCAGTGGACATGTGGAGCTTCCAGAGCTCATCACCGCGGAGGTAACGAGTTCTGGAGCGGTCTTGGATTCTGTACGCGTAGAATCCACAATATTACCGCGCCAAATCAACTAAAGATAAGATGTTAGGATTCAATGACGATCTGAATAGGACTCTTATTCGGAATACAATCATATTAGGACTCTTCTTCTGCCGATTATAGATAGAACCCAGAATCCTTGGACGAAACCACAAACTTCTTTTTCCAACACCTGAGCCGACGACTTAGAGCCCTAGCCCCAACTCGCCGAGTAAGCCCATCGCCGGAGTTCAGCGAGGAAAATAGCCGGAAGAGAGCCCAACGATCTGAGAAGGACCCGAGACCGAGAAGAACGTAAGGTAGGTCTCCAATACCACCTTACGATATCGTTGTGTTTTCTTTGCATCTGTTCTTCGATTCCCTTCGAACAGAAGCTTTCTCGTGGACAGATCACTTGTTGATCGGGTTGATCTAAACACAAGGTCATCGCCACGTCCACATTTGATCCGAACACCTCTATTCATCATAAAACCATACAAGCCATGCGAGAACGCGTACAACCTAAATTGCATCGTAGGATTTACATGCATATGCATCATCGCATCTAGTTAAAGTTTGTGCATGGTATTGATTGTTATGAATCTTGTATGTGCGTGATCCTGTATAGAAGGACAAGCTCAGGGAGCTGTCTACGACGAGCTGCAACAACAAGGTTTCGAGATCCAAGAGCAACTGGAACCGCAAGAACAAGGCAAGTGCTCCTTGACCATATTGATCCTATGTTTTGGGTAAAACTGTTTTGTTTTGCGAAAAGGTGTGTGTGCTGAGTCACACATGATGGGAAACCCTTTTATAGGAGTTTAGTAGTTTTGGTTAAACCACTCTTGTCGCCAGGGAAGTTTATGAGTCGGGTATGGTTTTTTACTTTTATGCTTCGCTGAGTCCATGGGATTTGGAAAGCGAGATAGATGTGTCTAGCTAACTGCACTCGTAATGATAATGAGAAACTGGTGTTAATAATGGACATGGATCGGAGGGAGATCTAGGCAAGACTGGGTTTGTGAATGAGGTAGCATGAGATGGTGGTTTACTTGCCATAGATCTAAGGACCGGTTCATGCGAGCACATGCCAGGATAACAGTGCCACCACAAGGCCAAGTATGGGCGTGGCTTAGCTGAGTAATTAGGTAAGTTGCTAGATTGTTATGGACCGTGGAAGGCGTGGGGAATGGGAGTCGAGTGAGGACTGCCCTGGGAACTGCATGGCACAAGAGGGGGGCCATGGGTGGGAGAATTGGAGATTCTAGCCTGCTGGTGAAACCTTAGTGAGTCCATACATCTAGTAGCCCTTTTGTAAAGGCTATTTTGTGATCTCTTGGCCATACACCGACGGTTGTGTACTGGTATAATGGAGGTTCTGCATTAGCCGACGAGTGACGAAATTACAAAATTGTGGGTAAAGAGGTGCAAACTCTGCAGAGTTCTAAAACTATCATGATAGTTGAGCTTACGGTCACGAGCGCCTGGCCAACTTCCATGATTAGTTGAGATGGTTATTGGATATGGTTATTGGTTATGGTTTTGGATGGTTTGGTTATGGTTTGGTTTTGGGACTGTTGAGTCCGGGTGATAAGATGGGTTGCATGGCTGTTGAGTCATGGCGACGAGGTTGGTCTCGGTGGGAGATGAAGTTGTTTTAAGAGATGAGATGGTAGCGAATACGAGATGGTATTCGTGAGATGGTAGCTAATACGAGGAGGTATTCTTGAGCAAGAATGAGGTTGATTGATGTCTGGTTGTGACATGGAAGGTAACGAGCATAATGGAGGTATGATTTGTATTTTAATACATGATGGGATTACATTCACTTAAAGATGAGTTGCTGTTTTATCATGGTTTTTGATAAATAACTTTGCTTTCTGCAATGAGCCTTTTTATACCTACCTTGTTATGAGACTACATATCATATTTTTCCCGCACTTGCTGAGTACATCATTGTACTCAAAACTTGCATTATTATTTCACCATAAGCAACAGGAGAAGATTTCTATGAAGACCAAGTGGAGCTTTAGGCGTGTGATCTGTTCTCAACCTTGCCTGTGGGGATGGAGTAGAGATGGAGCCACTGCTGCCTAGAATTGCTTCCGCATTAGTTAAATTGCTTCCGCATTAGTTAGAAGACTTCCGTTGCATAGAAATAAGACTTCCGCTGTGAGCATGAGTCCAAGACTCATGAGACATTGTAATAAACTCTGTTATTCGTGGTTATATATATATATATATATATATATATATATATATATATTCTGAATTCAGTTTGTGGAACATATGTGTATGTGTGATAAACATCCTGGGCACACATATGCATCAGTTCTCGGTTCCGTGGTTTTCCACAGAATTGAGGGCGTCACAGTGTCGGCGGGTGAAAGCCGACCATATGCGTAAAGTCGGACAGCTGCAACCATTGAACATTCCGGTGTGGAAGTGGGAGGATATCAGCATGGACTTCATAGTCGGTTTACCTCTCACCTCCCACAACCATGATTCGATTTCGGTGATAGTCGATCGACTAACTAAGTCGGAACATTTTATTCTCGTACATACGGGTTACGTGGCCAAGAAATATGCGGAGCTGTATATTTCAAGTATCTTGTGCTTGCACGGTGTTCCCCACACAATTATTTCAGATCGCGGTGCACTGTTCATCGCTCGGTTTTGGGAACAGCTGCACGCGTCATTGGGGACCAAACTGATCCGAAGCTCGTCGTATCACCTGCAGACAGATGGTCAAACTGAACGGGTGAATAAGGTGCTTGAAGACATGCTACGCGCTTGTGCCATCCACCACGGAAAAAACTGGGACGATCATTTGCCGTTGGCGGAGTCTTCATATAACAATGGCTATCAAGCTAGCATAAAGATGGTGCCATATGAAGCTCTTTACGGCCGGAAATGTCGCACAGCACTCAACTGGTGTGAGTTCGGCGAACGAGTGATATACGGTACTGAACTTGTGAATGAGGCTGAAGAACGAGTGCGAGTAATACAAGCCAATCTCAAGGCTGCTCAATCTCGTCAGAAGAGTTATGCGGATAAAAGACGCCGTTTTCTCCACTTTGACATCGGGGACCATGTTTATGTCCGTGTGTCTCCGATGAAAGGAGTTCATCGTTTTGGAGTGAAGGGCAAACTTGTGCCGTGATTCATCGGTCCGTTCGCCTTCATTGAAAAATGCGAACTCGTGGCCTATCATTTGGAGTTACCGGCGTCGCTCGCAGGAATTCACAATGTCTTCCACATCTCTCAGCTGAGGAAATGCCTCAAACCCTCAGCTGAAATCCGCACTGAATACATAGAAGTTCTTCAACCGGACCTCACATACGCAGAATATCCAATCCGGATTATCGATGAAGAGAGTCGTGCCACAAGAAACCGGACCTTATGTGTGACACCCGGTTCCGAAAACAGAACCAAGTTAATGCATATGTGTGCCCAGGATGTTCATCACACATACACATGTAATCCACAAACTGAATTCAGAATATAACCACGAATAAATAGTGTTTAAGTACTTTATTACATTGACTCATTGTCTCACTCATGAATCTCTAACTTATTCTTGCAGCGGAAGTCTCTAAACGACAGCGGAAATAACTAAGTAGCAGCAGGCTCCATCTTCAACTCCACAGGCATGTTGACGGTAGTTCGCACGCCTAGTACTCCACATGGTCCTCGAAGTACTCTTCTCCTGTTACTGATGTTTATGTGATAATGCAAGGGTGATTACATGTCGTACTCAGCAAGTGCGGGAAAAGTATGACATGTAGCTTACAGCAAGGTATGGAATAAAAGGGCTCATTGCAGCAAGAAAATTTTATTTCACAAACATGATAAAAACAGCAACTATTTCTAGGTGACTTTAATCCCATCATAACCATGTTATATCAGCAACATTCCTTCATCATAATTCACCATTTATCAAGTCTCAACCAGCCATTAATCTTTCACATACTCATATCATGCTCATAAATCTTCATAACCATCTCATATTCATATAACCGAAGCCAAACTCGTTTTCATGACTCGAAACGGTCCCAAAACCAATCCCAATGACCATACCATAACCATACCGAAAATCCGTCCCAAGTTTTCCCTCTAATCATGTGAGTTGGCCAGGTGCTTGTGACCGGAAGCATGGCTATCATGATAGTTTTACACTCTGCAGAGGTGGCACCACTTTACCCATAAGTTTGTGATTTCGTCACCCGTCGGTGACTGCAAAACCTCCATTATACCAGTAACAACCATCTGTGTATGGCCAAGAGATCACAAAATAGCCTTTACAAAGGGGCTACTAGATGTATGGACTCACTGAGGTTTCACAGGCAGGCTCGAATCACCATTCTCCCACCCATGGGCCCCCTCTTGTGCCATGCAGTTCCCAGGGAAGTCCCTCTCGACTCCCATTCCCCGCGCAGTCCACGGTCCATAACAAACTAGCAACACACCTAATTAGTCAGCTAAGCCGCACCCATATTTGACCTTGTGGTGGCACTATTTTCCTAGCATGTGCTGGCATGAACCGGTCCTTAGATCTACGGCAAGTAAACCACCATCTCATTCAGCAACATCCATGAACCAAGTTGCTTGGACCACCCTGATTCCATGCTCATTAACATCATCAAGTTCTCATCATCATTATTCATATGAGTGCGGTAGCTAGACTTGTTTTAATTCAGCTTCCGGTATCCCGTAGATTAAGCGAAGCAAAAAGGAAAAACGACCATACCCGACTCATCAACTTTCCCGGCGACAAGGATGGTTAAAAAAACTAGTAAACTCCTATAAAAGGGTGTCCCATCAAGTTGACTCAAGCATACGAGTTTCCGCAAACAAAACAGTTTCAAAACATGGGATCAATATGGTCAAGGGGCACTTGCCTTGCTCCCGTGGCTCTTGTTGCTCAAGCGTCTCGAAGTCTTGGTGCTGTAGTTCTTCGTAGATGGCTTCCTGAGCTTGTCCTTCTATTCACGACCACGCACATACAAAATTTACAGCAATCAAACATCATGCACAAACTTTACTGAAGATGCAATGGTGTAGATGAATGCAAATCCTATGGTGTTGTTTTATTAAACCAGATTGTACGTATTCTTGCATATTTTAATGGGCTTTCATGGGGTTTTATGATGAACAAGGGTGTAGGGATCAAGTGTGGACGTGGTGATGATCTTGACTCAAGATCTAGATCAATTTCACCATCAAAAACCGATCAAAACGTGATCTATCCACACGAAAAAGTTTCTGTTTGAAAGGAGCGAAGAAAACGGATGCGTAGAAACAGCGATGACGTCGTAAGATGGGTATCGAAGACCTACCTCACTTCCCTTATGATCGTTGGCCCTTTTCCGGTGACGGCGAGGCGTGACAGGGCTCGTCGGCGGGTTCGGGGCTAGGGCTTCCAAGTCATCGACTTGGGAGGGGGAAAAAGGAAAGCGGTTACGGCCAAAGGGGGTTTTGGGTTCTATTTATAAGGGGGGGAGAGTTCTACTCCAATTGGAGCTCAAATAAGAGTCCTATTCAATTTGTTTTGGGTCTTAACGAACTTATCTTTGTGGTACGGCAGCCTTGAGGATTTTATCCCCAAAATGTGGGGAAATTTGGGGAAATTGTGTTGGTACCCTCAGTACTGGTACCCCTGTGCACAGGAGGAAAAACCCGCCCAAGGACCTCGCCCCCTCCGCAGGGATGAGCTCTGAAGGCGCCACGTATCCAGCGGGGCCAGGCCTTTCCTCTCCTCAGAGGCGAGCTTGGAGGGCGCCATGTGTCCAGCGGTGCCAGACCTCCCTTCTCCTCAGAGGCGAGCTCCGAGGGCGCCACGTGTCCAGCGGGGCCGGACATCCCTTCTCCTCAGAGGCGAGCTCCGAGGGCGCCATGTGTCCAGCAGGGCCGGACCTCCCCTCTCCTCAGAGGCAAGCTCTGAGGGCGCCACGTGTCCAGCGGGGGCCGGACCTCACTTCTCCTTAGAGGTGAGCTCCAAGGGCGCCACATGTCTAGCGGGGCTGAACCTCCCCTCTCCTCAGAGGCGAGCTCCGAGGGCGCCACGTGTCCAGCAGGGGCCGGACCTCCCTTCTCCTCAGAGGCGAGCTCCAAGGGCACCACGTGTCCAGCAGGGGCCAGACCTCCCTTCTCCTCAGAGGCGAGCTCCAAGGGCGCCACGTGGCCAGCAGTGTCGGGCCTCACCCCCTTCGCAGGGGTGAGCTCCGAGGGCGCCACGTGTGCAGCGGCCCGGGGAAGTGTCGACAGCGCACTTAGACAAATTGGAATTGGCTCATTACAGCTATCTTTTTCCCATTCCCCATCATTTTTATGATTCTTTCTCCATTTCTATGGTTCCTTCCTCTATTTATATGGTTCTTTTCTCCATTTCTACTTCTTTTATAATGTTTTTCTATATGAAAAATGTATACATGCATGGAAATGAATTTGAGGGTGTTACAAACCTACCCCCCTTAAACTGAATCTCGCCCTTGAGATTCGATAGAGTAGAGAATAGATGAGGGAATTCTGCCTTGAGATCTTCCTCACGCTCCCATGTAGTTTCGGCTTCCATGTGATGGACCCACTGTACCTTGCACCAACGGATCACTTTGTTCCTCGTGACCCTTTCCTTCACGTCCAAAATTTGGACGGGGTGCTCCACATAGGTCAGATCCTCTTGAAGCTCGAGCTCATCCAACGGTACTTGTTCTTCCGGTACTCTTAAGCACTTCTTGAGTTGGTATACGTGAAACACGTCGTGTACGTCGGAGAGGTGCGTTGGCAGCTCTAGTTGTTAGGCTACTTCCCTTCGCTTGCCCAAAATCTTAAATGGACCGAAGTAGCGAGGTGCTACTTTGCCCTTGACGTTGAACCGTCGTTGGCCTCGGATAGGCGATACCTTAAGGTACACGAAGTCCCCTACTTCGAAGGTCAATCTTCTTCGCCTATTGTCCGCATAACCTTTTTGTCGTGACTGAGCAGCCTCCAAATTTTCTCGTATCGTTGGGACTTGCTTTTCGGCGTCTTGCAGCACTTCGGGTCCAAACACTTGGCTCTCTCCGGTCTCATTCAAGAACAGTGGAGTTCTACACCGTCTACCATACAATGCTTCGAAAGGTGACATCTTCAAGCTGGCTTTATAGCTGTTGTTGTAGGAGAATTCAGCATACGGCAAGCTCCTATCCCAACTGCGCCCATGTTTCAAGGCGCAAGCTCTCAACATGTCTTCCAAATTTT
Source organism: Neostapfia colusana (assembly GCA_030760725.1). Lineage (NCBI taxonomy): Eukaryota > Viridiplantae > Streptophyta > Magnoliopsida > Poales > Poaceae > Neostapfia > Neostapfia colusana. The sequence continues at coordinate 29,548,359 of JASWHV010000009.1, read as the reverse complement.
GATTTGTTCTCTCAGTTTGCCCGTCAGTTTGCGGGTGATAAGCGGAGCTGAAATTCAGCCGTGTACCCATGGTTTCATGCAGCTTCTTCCAGAACCTAGAGGTAAATTGAGAACCCTGATCTGAAACTATCCTCTTCGGAACTCCATGGCGACACACGATTTGCTCCATATACAGCTCGGCTAGTTCTGCGATGCGGTACGTGGTTCTAACAGGAAGGAAATGGGCTGTTTTCGTCAGGCGGTCCACAATAACCCAAATAGAGTCGTAACCCGACCGAGTACGTGGCAATCCGACAATGAAATCTATGCTGATGTCTTCCCACTTCCACTCGGGTACTTTCAATGGCTGCAACAGTCCAGCGGGTCTTTGATGTTCAGCCTTCACCCGTTGGCACGTGTCGCATAAGGCAACATATTCAGCTATGTCCCTTTTCATACCATCCCACCAATAGCAAGTTTTCAGGTCCTTGTATATCTTTGTACAGCCGGGATGTATGGAATAAGGTGAGTCATGTGCCTCCTTTAATATCGTGTCGCGGATGTGCTTCACGTTAGGCACACAAATCCTTTTCCCTAACCAAAGCGTGCCATTCTCTCTTCCTTGAAATCCTTTTCTATGCCTTGTCGGATTATTTCCTTGATTTCCTTGATTTCCTCATCTGTTGCTTGGCCATCTCGTATATCTTGTTCCAGCAAAGAGTTGAGTTCTATCACTTCCATCTCGTTCAAGAACCCGAGATGTAACCGTTCGAACTCCTTGCGCAGCTCGGGCAGTAGCTCCTGAACCGTGAGTTGGTGACATGCTCCCTTTCGGCTCAACGCATCAGCTACTACATTGGCCTTTCCGGGGTGATAATTGATTCCAACATCTTAATCCTTGATGAGTTCCAACGATCGACGTTGCCTCAAATTCAAATTCGTTTGCGTGAATATATACTTGAGGCTTTTGTGATTCGTATAGATCTCACATCGGTGGCCAAGGATATAATGCCTCCAAATCTTCAAGGCATGTACCACGGCTGCAAGTTCCAAGTCATGTGTGGGGTAATTCAGCTCGTGTTTCTTTAGTTATCTCGACTCATAGGCTACCACTTGTCCTTGCATGAGCACACATCCAAGCCCTTGTCTTGATGCGTCACAATATATATCGAAACTCTTTCTCACGTCCGGCAATACCAAAACCGGCGCTGTGGTTAGTCTGTTCTTGAGCTCCTCAAAGCTTTCTTGGCACATTGGTGTCCACTGAAATGCTTTTCCCTTCATTAGCAATTCAGTCATAGGCTTCGCTATTTTGGAGAAATCCTTGATGAAATGTCGGTAGTATCCAGCCATCCCAAGGAAACTCCGAATATCTCTCACATTCCACGGTTGGTTCCACTTCAGAACATCTCCCCCTTTTCCGAGATCAACCGATACTCCTCTCTCGGAGATGATGTGGCCTAGGAATGATATCTCCTTTAGCCAAAATTGACACTTGCTGAACTTGGCATACAATTGATGCTCTCGCAGTTTCTGCAATGTCAACCTCAAGTGTTCTTCATGTTCTCTCTCGCTTTTCGAATACACCATGATATCATCGATGAAACCACGACAAACTTGTCCAAGTACTCCATGAAGACCTTATTCATGAGGTACATAAAGTATGCGGGTGCATTCATTAACCCAAAAGACATAACGGTATATTCATACGAACCATACCGTGCTCGAAATGCAGTCTTGGGTATGTCGGAGGGCTTAATCTTCAGCTGGAAGTATCCCGACCAAAGATCAATCTTGGAGAAAATCCGGGCACCTTTGATTTGGTCGAATAGGTCCTCTATACGGGGCAGCGGGTATTTATTCTTGATCGTCACCTCATTGAGAGACCTATAATCCACACACATCGTTTGGGTCCCATCCTTCTTGTCTACAGTAAGGTAAAGTAATCTCTAAAATGTAAGTAAGAGCACGGGGGCTCCCCACGGTGATGAGCTTGGGCGTATAAAACCCTTTTCTAGCTGCTCCTGAATTTGCTTCTTAAGTTCCACTAGTTCATTAGCGGGCATCCTATATGGCCTTTTCGCTATAGGTGCAGTTCCAGGTACTAAATCAATGGCAAATTCAATGTCCCGGTCAGGTGGAATACCAGGATGTTCTTCCGGGAACACATATGAAAATTCTTGAACCACCGGAATGCTTTCCAATGTTGCTTCTTCGAGGTGGTTCAATGCTGCCTTCTCAGTTGCCGGTTGGGCTGACTCGAACTCAATACGAGTACCATGCTCATTTGTCAACTGCAAGCTCCTCTCAGCACATTGAATTACTCTGTTGTACTTGCTTAACCAATCCATTCCAAGTATTATATCAATCCCTTGGGAATCCAAGACAATAAGGTTGGCCAGAAAGTCTACTCCCCTTATTTTATGGTTTACTTTTGGACATACTATATTAGTCCTCATCTCTCCACCGGGAGAATTAACCAACATAGTATATTTCATGTGTGATATGGGCAGATTATACTTGGCAACATACTTGGATGATATGAATGAATGCGATGCTCCGGAATCAAATAAAACAGTGGCTAGGTTGGAGTTGGCAAGGAACATACCAATCACAACATCCTCAGCTTGTCGTGCTTCCTCAGCGGAGACATGATTCACGTTGCCACGAGCGTAGTTCTGCTGCCCACGGTTACCTTGCGTAGCTCCTCCATTTGTGGGTTCTGTTTTGGTGTGTTGGTCGGCTGTCCAAGGCCTTTCTTCAGGCATTGACTTGCAAAGTGTCCCGCCTCTCCATACGAAAAACATGCTTTGTTGCCCAAAACAGCAGAAATGTTGGGGCGAGGCTGGTTTTGAGCATAGGCGCTCATGTTGGGATGGGGCACAGGAGGCAAAGGCATATGAGGTGCTTGCATAACAGGACGTTGCTGCGATGGTTGATTAGGGCGAGGTGGGTTTGCAGGGCGGAAAGTAGAAGCGGACGAGCCATACTGCGGTGCAGCTCGTGGCATGAAACGGGGATGTACATTGCTTCCTTGTGGCTGGTATGGCATCTTTCTCTTGCCCTCATGCTCGATCTTACGGATCTTGCTCTCAACCACTATAGCTTTGTCAACGAGCTTCTAGAAGTTTGCATAATCGTTGTTGAGCAGATGAACTTGGAGCTCATTGTTCAATCCTCTCATGAACAAGTATTGCTTCCTTTGATCCGAGTTGACGTCTTCGGGAGCATACCTTGACAGCTGCGTGGACTTGTTGAGGTACTCATTCACGCTCTTCTTTCCTTGGCGGAGACCTTCGAACTCTTGCCTTTTAAGCATCATGACTCCAGCAGGGACGTAATGAGAGCGGAAACTCTCCTTAAATTCTGCCCAAGTGATAGTCTCCTCGTTGTCATGAGCATTGCAAAGAGCGTCCCACCAGTCAGCGGCTGCTCCCATAAGTTGGTGCGATGCGAAGAGAACTTTCTCCCGATCATTGCACTGAACAATAGCAAGCTTCTTTTCCATTGATTTCAACCAATCATCAGCCTCCATGGGATCATTAGCTTGTGCAAAAGTAGGCGGCCGTGTCCTCATGAACTCTCCCAATCTGTTGAGAACCGGTGGTGGTGGGGGTGCAGGAACGGGGTTAGGATTGTTGAGGTTGTTTGCTTGCAGCTGTCCCAACGTTTGTATCATAGTTTGCATGAGCTGGTTCTGCATAGCCATCAACCATTCAAGGTTGTTTGCATCAGCCCCGGGGTTGGCATTTCCAGGAACTTCAACGTTTCCATCCTCTTGTGGTTCATGGTTACCACGAACGTTCCTCCTTTGACAGCTGGCATTTTCCCTCACCATCTATGAGAGAGAGTTGAGTAGAATAGAGAATAGAAGTTTATATTGATCCCCCCAACTATATGCATCAAGGTGTATAAATAAGTAACTTATTTATTAATTTCAGCCTATATGAGGATGTGAACACGTGCCAAAGCATCTCACATCTCTCTACTATGTGTGGATGTGGACTTTCGCAGAAGCATCCCACAACTCACACTAGCACACAAACACAAGCAATCATCACAAAAGTTCAACACACCACTCCTATTCATGCTACTACGATTTAAAAGTTCCTATTACAGCTCATTCAATGGGAATCCTAAACTTAATCATGTGAGCTGGTGCTGTTCCCGCCGAGAGACGGGAGTGGTCCATACATGGGCGCATGCCATGGTGAGTCGGCAGTCCATGTAGGGTTAGATGGCGCTGGTGCTCCTAATCACCGGCATCATTAAATAAGACATGAGAAACTTTAGAGAAGGAAGAAATAACTCCAAAACTTCAGAAACTATGGAGCAAGGAAGCAAAAGTGTTGCTGTCCAAAAGAAGAGAAAAGGAGGGGCTGAAAATAGCACTTTGCGGTGGCTGACTTGACAAGAAGAGTGCAGCAGCACGAAAATAACAGTTTAGAGGGGTGTTCCTATGTATTTTATATTGTCCATTATACCTAGGCTTGCGTCCTACGGTCAACGTGGCTCTGATACCAATCTGTGACATCTGGTTTCAAAAACAGAACCAAGTTAATGCATATGTGTGCCCAGGATGTTCATCACATATACACATGTAATCTACAAACTGAATTCAGAATAGTACCATGAATAAATAGTGTTGAAGTACTTTATTACATCGACTCATTGTCTCACTCATGAATCTCTAACTTATTCTTGCAGCCGAAGTCTCTAAACAACAGCGGAAAAAATTAAGTAGCAGCAGGCTCCATCTTCAACTCCAAAGGCATGTTGACGGTAGTTCGCACGCCTAGTACTCCACATAGTCCTCAAAGTACTCTTCTCCTGTTGCTGATGTTTATGTGATAATGCAAGGGTGAGTACATGTCATACTCAGCAAGTGCGGGAAAAGTATGACATGTAGCTCACAGCAAGGTACGGAATAAAAGGGCTCATTGCAGCAAGCAAATTTTATTTCACAAACATGATAAAAACAGCAACTATTTCTAGGTGAGTTTAATCCCTTCATAACCATGTTATATCAGCAACATTCCTTCATCATAATTCACCATTTATCTAGTATCAACCAGCCATTAATCTTTCACATACTCATATCATGCTCATAAATATTCATAACCATCTCATATTCATATAACCGAAGCCAAACTCGTTTTCATGACTTGAAACGGTCCCAAAACCAATCCTAATGACCATACCATAACCATACCAAAAATCCGTCCCAAGTTTTCCCTCTAATCATGTGAGTTGGCCAGGTGCTTGTGACCGGAAGCACGGCTATCATGATAGTTTTACACTCTGCAGAAGTTTGTGATTTCGTCACCCGTCGGTGACTGCAAAACCTCCATTATACCAGTAAAAAACCATCGGTGTATGGCCAAGAGATCACAAAATAGCCTTTACAAAGGGGCTACTAGATGTATGGACTCATTGAGGTTTCACCGGCAGGCTCGAATCACCATTCTCCCACCCACGGGCCCCCTCTTGTGCCATGCAGTTCCCAGGGAAGTCCCTCTCGACTCCCATTCCTCGTGCCATCCATGGTCCATAACAAACTAGCAACACACCTAATTAGTTGTAAAATCCCCAAAAAGTGGTAGCAAGAAAGTTCAGCTCATGTAGACTTAGGAAAAATGAGGGGGATTAAAACTTTGAATTATAACGGTGTGAGTTCAAAGTTGTGAATCAAACTTCCCAAAAACTTCCAAACATGGAGATCTAAATGAACAGCTTGGATCTTCATAGTCCAAATATTCACCCTTCCAAATTTCAGTTCATTTGGAGGATTTTCAATATTTGTTTGGGATTAAAAGAAGAAGCCCTCTAATCTGAATTTCAAATTCAGTTTCAAATTCCAATTTCCTCAATTTGCAACTTTGGTTCCACAAATGTGTTCTCCACATTTGAAATAGCAGCCATGCCAAAAATCAGAAACTTTGGGGTAGGTTTGCTATGTTTTTGGATCAATACAAAAGAAAGGATTCAAATTCCATTTCAAATTCAAATGACCATACTTAATTCAAACTCCACACCAGAATTCAAATCATTTGAATTCAACATTTCAAACCATGACTTTGAGGTGAAGTAAAGCATTTAATTTGGAGTAGCTGTGCTGAAAAGATCAGTGGAAAAGTTGATTAAGAAAATGAGGTGGTGGGACCCAGCAGTCAGTCTCAGAATGTCATTTTCCTCTCTGTTTCCCTCGGGCGTTCACCGAGCTGCCACCGCGCTGTGATTTTTCCTCCACCAAGCAGCTTGCAGTGACTTGCTCCCGAAGGCAGCGTCGTGCATGGTTATCCAGAGCTAAAGCGGCAGCACGATCGAGTTTCTTCTCTTCCCTCAGCCTTTGCCCGAGCACTCACCGAAGAAAACGTTGGACGCCGCTGTGATCGACGTTCAGCACCCTCCAGCCACCCCAGCACAGGTTGATCGCCTCAGGGTCTGCGCCAGCGACCCCTCAACGTACTCCACCACTCCTCAGCTCGTCCGCGGCCTCCCCTCGCTGTGCCCGAGCCGTTCCTCGCCGGAAGAAAGCAGAGCACCGTCGCCTCTCACTGCTCCTCGCGTTCCAGCCGCTCCAACGCCTCTCCCGCATGTACAACACCTCCCTAAAGTGCGTCAAGGTGTGTAGATCATGCTACCGCAGTCCCCTTGCCCTTCCCCATCGCTGGCTCGCCGGAATTTGGGTTTTGGCGCCGGTACACGTGAAGAACCGCCCCAAACCAAAACTGGAAATTCGCCCAACACGCATGATCATTGGTTCTTCGGTTCAAGCAATACCATTACAACATCCTAGCACCCTCCCACGTCAAATACTGCAGCAAACCGTCCACCACAGGCTCCCGGCGACGAGAAATCACCGGCGGCGGCAAAAACGGGTCGGTCCTCCGGTGAACCCTATTTTCCGGCCGTTTTCTGCAAGGTTTAGCACGCGTTCCATGTTCCCCGGTCATTGGTGATGCTTTAGGGCAAGGTAGCTTGCTGGGAGAAGCTTCGGACACGCGAGAACGCGTTGATGCCGAGCTCTCGAGCCGCCCCACCGGTGCCGGCCTGTTTTCAGCCGTTTTCATGCGTGGAAACCTTGCCCGGCAGCTGCGCCATGTTCCCAGGAGCATGTAGGGCGAAACCGAGCTAATTTGGTGGAGAAATGAGGGAGAACGAGCCACGCCACGATCTGTGCTGGTGTGCACGCGCGTCTCTGGCGGGAGGTTGAAGAAAGACCTGACGAGTGGGCCCCCTGTTAAGTCTCTGTGTAGGTTTCAAACAGAGAGCTATTCAAGTTTGAAAAATCCATAACTTTGTGTAGACAACTCCAAAAAGGGTGAGACCAATTTTGTTTGAATCCTTAGGAGGAGTACTTCACAGAGGAACAAATTGCTTGCTAGGAAAATGCCCAGGAATTTCTGTAGAATTGTTTTTAATAAATCCTTTAGGGATTTATTGCAGGAGCAATTCATTATGAAATATTCCCAAATTTGGGCAGCTAATCCTTTTCATAGTTACTGATCTCCAGTAACAATTTGGGCTTCATTAGAGTTCATTTTCTAGGCTAAATTGCCTTCCCAAGTTCAGCCTTTATTTGAAAATTCCAATTTAAACAAAAGCTTTTTCAGAACTCCTGTCCAACTTTAAAAATTCATATCTCTCTGTTGGTAGCTCCAAAAATGGTGAAACAAATTTTTTTAAAACCAGGGAGACTTACCCTAATCATATCTTCCACTGTTAGATATGTCAAAGCTCCTGAATTGGGCTAAAAATTCAGAGAAGCATTGTACTTGTAGGAATTTTAAAGACTACATTGTGCAATGACATGTCTCCAAATTTTGCTCAGATCATTCTTAGAGAGTATAGTATCCACTGTAAAAATCCCAAAGCCAATTAAGGATTCTAAATAGCAATAGCTATGAATAGAAGTCCAATTCTCATAAATCCTTAATGCTTACACATGTATTTTATTACATTTCATAATAGTGACCGAAGTTGAAGACGCACCGGAGCCCTTGGACGTCCTTACACCTGAAGCTAACTTCCCGTTTGACTCGCAACCAGGCAAGACCCGGTTTGCACTTAAGTACCTTTTATAAAGCTTTTTATTTGTATCACTTACGTCTAGGGTGAATGTTGCATTAGAGTTAGGGTGATTGAAACCCCACTTGCATAACCTTTTAAATCCTATGGAGGGTTGAGTAGCTTACAGACTCGACGAGTAGAGAATGCCATGCTAATATGCTTAGGATCTCGGTAGAATTCGAGTAGTTGGAATCTACTCGCGAGGTAAGGTTTTATCACACGATTTGGTTAGAATAGAAAATGGCTTAAAAGTGGAGAAAATGAGACCCAGCAGGGGGGATAGGAATCAGTGAGTGGAGGTCTCACGTGCATAGCCCTGTTGGTGTCGATTGAGGACCGAGTCGTGTGCGGGCCTGCTGAATAAGTATCAAATAGTACCGGATTGTCATACTGACATAAGCAGGAAACTGATGTAAATGGTTAACCTGGGTGCCGAGGCTTACCCAACCGTAAATAGGAGTGGGTTGAGGGTAGCAAGGTGTAAATCTGCCAGTGGGCACAGTCACGTTCCACGTGGGGACCTCCTGCCCGTTCGGATGGACCGGTTCGGTGTTTGGGTTGCCTTTGAAAGGTTGTTGCATACAACAGAGTAGGAAGGGGTGTGGAATCGCGCTTTTGAAAGTGGGTGTATGCAACGTGTTGTCCGGGTGTCTCCTGATTGCAATCACCGTCCCTCGCGGTTATTTGAGTACCGCTTGTTCACTGTTTCGTGACGTAGTAAGAAGTGAAGTAAGCCAGTTGAATGATAATATGCTATGCTGATAGAGTAATGTTTTGGAAACCATGTCTGCTGTAGATGTAGAGCTAACTAAGTTTACTTTCCGCTTTGGGCATCACCACATCGGAGCAAAGCGTTTCTTGTTTGATTGTGGACTTCCGATGTGAGGGCTGCCTAAGGCACATGAATCTGCTGCTATAAAAACTGAAAGTAAGGATCAACTTATAGGCGTGTCTTTGTCGCAAATTCCTTTTCCTATCATACACATCCCTGCATGTAGAGTTCAATGCCTAGGCTAGTCGGTTAAGCCTTGCTGAGCCATCGTGCTCACGGTTACAATATTTGAGCTGTATGCTGGTGAGAGCTATGAGGAGGGTTCCGAGGACGAGGCGATGCCCCCGTCCGGGTACACGGCCGAGATGGAGCCCTGCACGCCGCCGTGATTTCTCCGGTTCCATGCTGCTAGCGTGTAGCGTCCCCGGGCTGGACGGCTGCACTTTGCATAGTTAGGATGAGAGGCTACTAATGTACATTACTTCCGCTGTATAGTTATATTTTTTAAAAGACTTCCGCTGCCTTATATCAAATAAAAGTTTGTATGTTGTTCTTTAATTTTTTCGTGTGTGCTGTTGGGTGCCGCATCGCACGGCACCACCCTATGCGATATTGGAGTGGGTGAACCACGGGGTGGTCCCCACAGTCGTGGTATCAGAGCCGCATTGGGAATAGCACGCTTGAAAAGAGCCTATTTTAAAAATTTAGAAGTAGTCGAGTGAGGATTAGTCATTAAGCCCACATAAGGTCTATGATAGTAGTAGTTACTAAGATGGAAAAGCTAACCTATGTGTTATACATTATGTAACGATGCCCCGACGTCAGGTAAGAGGTAAGGTACGCCACTGCAGGCGGATGAATTGCGGTAACTCGCCATACGAGTAATAGTATGGAATGATATACCGTGGCTTGGCACGGTAGTGAATATGAGTCTCTGAACCTCTTCATGGTTCTGAGAGCATATGAAAACGCTGTTCTCCAGCGTGCTTTAGGCAAAAGTGAGAATATCCCATCATGTGGTAAGCAACACGATAGTATGCAACTCTTGAACGCTCAATGTTCAAAGGGCCATACACAGCGCTCGCCATCGGCGTGCCTCAACGGTCATGAGGCAGTAGGTGGTATCCGTTGGGTTGATAAAATTCCCAACCGTGACGAACCGTTCGCGCTCTACTCGGGTTCCCCGTCGTGTGGTGTGAAGACACGACCATGTACCTTGAGACGTGGCTTGACTTAAGGACGATCCGTATGGCAATGATACGGACCATATGTTTTTACTACGATATGGAACTGCCTGAAATGTGAAAAAAAACCCTTGTGTACACCATTATTGTGTGTTCTTCTGCAGGTACATTAACCGCGTTAGTGCATGACGTTTAGCAATCATTTGTGAGTGGCGTTTTTAGTTCCACCATTTGACACGTATATGCCGGAATACCGGTTTAGGGTTTTTCTTTGGTGAGGAAACGTAGTATCGAGACTGCATAAAAGTTTATTTTCAAAGAAAAGAGTCAAAAGGAAGTTTAGGATTTCCTTTATGGGTTAGTAAACTCCTATATTGAACTAAGAGTCAATTGGGAGTATAGATTCAATCTCAAGAACTAGGAACAATCTCCCCTGTTTACGGCAGAAATTTTTCTGAACAGGAACAGGGCATAACTTAAGATTGGTTGAACCAATAGAGATGTGTGATATCATTATGGAAAGGTTTTGAAGTCCTCTACAGCTTTTCTGTAGAGCTCCAGAATATAATCTCCCTCTAAATGGATGAAAATCTCAGAAGAGTAGGTACTGCCCAGAAACAGGACAGACCAAAAGGCTCTCCGGAATTTTCTGTATTTCAACCACAACTTCCTGCATAAAAATCTCCAAGGGTCAAGCAAGACACCGTTGGAAAGTACAGGAAATGTTGTACAACTTTGTTGTCGAACTCTAGTCTAGATTTTGCCTCTAAGGTGGTCAAAACTATTGAATTATCCAGACTGGTCAGCTGGACCAGAAGCTGAACAGTCAACACCATGTTGAAGTGTTTCAACCAAAACACTTAGTTTCATAATTCGACGTTCAGTGGCTGTTGTAAAACAGCGAGTCGGAGTCAAAAAGTGTATGCATTCAACATATCATTTCGAGTTAGGCATGTTTGAGTCCAGGACAATAGTGAGGAATTAAGCATGCTAACACACTTAACATCCCGTGGTGACCCTGATGGTCGAAATGAACTTTTAACCCATAAAGTTCAATACTTTGGAACTCGATCGTGTGACACGGTCCAGGGATGTATATGTTGCATAAAGTTTATACTTTATCCATATGTGTGATTGTTATGCGCATTATTTATTCCATTCTCGCATTACCATTGTATCGACTGGATGAGCTAAACCAACATGTGCTGATCGTTTGAATGATATGAATGCAGAATGGTGCGGACACGCTCAACGCAAGAGGAGGGAGGTCTGAGTCAAGTTTGTGGTGATGAGTCTCCACCTCCGGAGCAAACCACGACGCAGAAGCAACCACCTCCTCCACCGCCAGAACTTCCAAGGAATCTTGCGGAGGTTCTCGCCGCAGTGCTCGGCTCGCGCGACGAGCAAACCGAGTTGCTGCGGATGCTAGTCCAGCAGAATGCGACCCAACAGGGAGGACGCCAAGACAATAGACAACACCAGCCCCAACAAAGTTCTTATTCAGAATTCCTGGCGACTCATTCACCGGTCTTTACGGAGGCCGAAGAGCCGTTGGAGGAGGACAGCTTTATCCGCACTCTGGAGGCGAAGTTCGGGCTGCTACGATGCACCGAACACCAGAAAGCGCTGTATGCAGCGCAACAGCTTCAAGGAGAAGCCGGTACATGGTGGGCGAACTACATCGCCTCATTACCGGCTGGCCATGCCGTCACATGGATGGAGTTCCGGGAGGCGTTCCACGCCTATCACATACCTCCCGGGGTTATGGAAATGAAGCTCCAGGAGTTCCTGGCGCTACGACAGGGTGAGAGGAGTGCTCACGAGTACTCCAGGTTATTCAACCGGCTGGCACAGTATGCGCCAGGATTTGTGGGGACGGAAGACAACAAGCGCAACGCGTTCTTCCGGGGCCTGAATTCAAAGATGAAGGTCCATCTCACCCAAAGCAATCACGGCACATTCAACGACCTCGTTAATGACGCGATTCTACAAGAGAATGCTCAGCGTGAGCGCGGTTCTGATAAGAGGAAACGCAGCATGCTGACGAGCAGCAGTGGTGGGACGCCACAGAAATATCGCGTGGTGTATCGCTCACCATCCGGTCAGAGATGGCAGCCACCGGCGCGACCGCCTCAGTTTCGCGGTCGACAATATAATGCGCCGGGCTTCCGACCGACGTATCCACCACAGCAACAGCAAAGGATGGACCCGCGTGCGCCTCAGTTTCAATAGCGTGCACCGGGATTCCGTCCTCAAGTCGGCGGGACCCTGACACCTTACACGTGCTTCACGTGTGGCCGTGTCGGGCATATTTCAAGGGACTGCCCTGAGCCGCGACAGGGCAGGGGTGCAGCACTGTATCAGGGTGCTAATCAGCCCCGCAACCAGCCCAAGAAACCAGCACTCGTGGGTACGTTTTCTTACTTAGATCATCCCGTAGTCATACTTTTTGACTCCGGTGCCACCCATAATTTTATAAGTCAGTCTTATGTTATTAAATATCAACTGCCTATCATACCCACAAATAATTCATATTTGATATCCTCTCCGGGTGGGAAAATAACAGCTGATAGAATGGTCTATAGAGCACCATTACAATTGGGTGGGAATCTATATCCGACTTCTCTAATTATGTTAGAGAGTCAGAAACTTGATGTCATTTTAGGAATATCATGGCTACATCGCCATGGTGCTGTTCTTGACATCATTCCACGTGTGGTTCGTTTAAACTCTCCACTTCATGAACCACATGTTCTTATTCTTGACCGTTCGGTTCAAGAAGCTCCAGCCACATATAATACGGAAGCCACAAAACTTGAGGATATTCGTGTGGTCCGTGAATACCCGGATGTCTTTCCGGATGATCTCCCGGGCATGCCACCCGAAAGGGATGTCGAGTTCAAGATCGAACTTGTACCCGGGACAACACCGATCTCACGGAGACTGTACAAGATGGCTCCGAATGAGCTGGCTGAACTGAAGGAGCAGCTCAATGACTTAATGAAGAAGGGTTTCATTCGACCGAGTTCCTCGCCATGGGGATGCTCGGCGCTGTTTGTGAAGAAGAGGATGAAACCTTGAGGTTGTGTGTGGACTACCAACCTCTCAAAGCCGTCACCATCAAGAATAAATATCCACTGCCCCGCATCGATATTCTCTTCGATCAACTTGTGGGTGCGAGTGTATTTTCAAAGATGGATCTTCGCTCCGGATATCATCAAATCAAGATCCGAGCGGAGGATATTCCGAAGATGGCCTTCTGGACGAGATATGGGTTGTATGAATACCTCGTCATGTCCTTTGGTCCCACCAACGCCCCGGCACACTTCATGTATCTCATGAACTCAGTGTTCATGCCGGAGTTGGACAAGTTTGTGGTGGTGTTCATAGACGACATCTTGGTTTACTCCAAGTCTGAACAAGAACACACCAAACACGTACATATCGTACTTCAACGATTAAGAGACCATAAGCTTTATGCCAAGTTCAGCAAGTGCGAGTTTTGGATCAGCCAAGTGCCATTCCTTGGTCACATTATTTCTGCGGAAGGCATTGCAGTTGTTCCAAGCAAAATCGAACAAGTGCTGAAATGGAAGTCCCCCACATCAGTCCACGAAGTTAGGAGTTTCCTCGGGTTAGCAGGATATTATCGGAGATTCATACCGAACTTCTCCAAGCTTGCTAAGACGATGACTGAACTGCTGAAGAAGGGGATCAAATATGTTTGGAGCTCAGCTTGTGAAGAAGTTTTCCAAGCATTAGTGAAGCATCTTACAACAGCCCCGGTGTTAGCTCAACCGGATACAACCAAGCCCTTCGACGTATATTGTGATGTGTCCGGTATCAGGCTTGGCTGTGTATTGATGCAAGGCGGAAGAGTGGTCGCCTATGGCTCATGTCAACTCCGTAACCACGAGCAGCACTATCCGACTCATGATCTTGAGCTCGCTGCTGTGGTGTTAGCCTTGAAGATGTGGAGGCACTATTTACTCGGGAACTTAGTGCACCTCTACACCGACCACAAGAGTCTTAAGTATATATTCACTCAAAAGGAGTTGAATATGCGGCAACGGAGATGGCTAGAACTGATCAAAGACTATGAGATTGAGATTCATTACCATCCTGGAAAGGCAAACGTGGTTGCCGACGCCTTAAGCCACAAATCTCATGTCAACAATCTGTCTGTCACCCCACTTGAAGAGGAGGAGCCGAGTCTGTACTTGGTTTCGTATGGGGCGTTATATAATCTTGCTCTCGTCCCGACCATAAGAGAGGAGATTATGGAAGCTCAGAAGAAAGACAGGGGAATGTCGCACATTCGAAGAAGGATGGAGAATGGCGAGATGAAATGCTTCTGAAGGGATGAACACGACACTCTATGGTTTAAAGACCGTATAGTGGTACCCCGTGATATGAAGCTTTGGAAGAAGATCCTGGATGAGGCTCATTTATCCAAGTATTCTATTCATCCGTGCAGCAACAAGATGTACCAGGATCTGAAAACCAGGTTTTGGTGGACACGGATGAAAAGAGAAATCGCAAAGTACGTATCCGAATGTGATACGTGTCGGCGTGTGAAAGCCGACCATATGCGTAAAGCCGGACAGCTGCAACCATTGAACATTCCGGCGTGGAAGCGGGAGGATATCAGCATGGATTTCATTGTTGGTTTACCTCTCACGTCTCACAACCATGATTCGATTTGGGTGGTAGTCGATCGACTAACCAAGTCGGCACATTTTATTCCCGTACATATAGGCTATGTGGCCAAGAAATATGCGGAGCTGTACATTGCAAGGATCTTGTGCTTGCACGGTGTTCCCCGCTCCATTATTTCAGATCGCGGTGCGCTGTTCGTTGCTCGGTTTTGGGAACAGCTGCAAGCGTCATTGGGGACCAAACTGATCCGAAGCTCCGCGTATCACCCGCAGGCGGATTGTCATTGGGGACCAAACTGAACCAAGTGTTGGAAGACATGCTACGCGCTTGTGCCATCCACCACGGCAAGAATTGGGACGATCATTTTCCATTGGCGGAATTTTCTTACAACAATGGCTATCAAGCTAGCATTAAGATGGCGCCGTATGAAGCTCTCTACGGCCAGAAATGTCGCACACCCCTTAACTGGTGCGAGTCCAGCGAGCGAGTCATATACGGCAATGAACTTGTGAATGAAGCTGAAGAACGAGTGCGAGTAATACAAGCCAATCTTAAGGCTGCTCAGTCTCGTCAGAAAAGCTATGCGGATAAAAGACGCCGTCCTCTCCACTTCGACATCGGGGACCATGTTTATATCCGTGTGTCTCCGATGAAGGGAGTCCATCGTTTTGGAGTGAAGGGTAAACTTGCGCCGCGGTTCATTGGTCTGTTCACCGTCATTGAAAAATGTGGACCCGTGGCCTATCGCCTGGAATTACCGGCGTCGCTCGTGGGCATTCACAACGTCTTCCACATCTCTCAGCTGAGGAAGTGCCTCAAACCCTCCGCTGAAATCCGCACTGAAGACATAGAAGTTCTTCAACCGGACCTCACATACACGGAGTATCCAATCCAGATTATCGATGAAAAGACTCGCGCCACAAGAAACCGGACCTTATGATTCTACAAGGTCTCGTGGAGCAACCATACCGCCGATGAGGCGACATGGGAAAGCGAGGACTATCTACGAACTTATTATCCGGACTTGCTATCATCATATACCCGGTAAAGTTTTCCCCACTTTGCTTTTCCTTTGGAATCTCAGGACGAGATTCTTTTTAAGGGGGGAGGGATGTAAAATCCCCAAAAAGTGGTAGCAAGAAAGTTCAGCTCATGTAGACTTAGGAAAAATTAGGGGGATTAAAACTTTGAATTATAACGATGTGAGTTCAAAGTTGTGAATCAAACTTCCCAAAAACTTCCAAACATGGAGATCTAAATGCACAGCTTGGATCTTCATAGTCCAAATATTCACCCTTCCAAATTTCAGTTCATTTGGAGGATTTTCAATATTTGTTTGGGATTAAAAGGAGAAGCCCTCTAATCTGAATTTCAAATTCAGTTTCAAATTCCAATTTCCTCAATTTGCAACTTTGGTTCCACAAATGTGTTCTCCACATTTGAATTAGCAGCCATGCCAAAAATCAGAAACTTTGGAGTTGGTTTGCTATGTTTTTGGAACAATGCAAAAGAAAGATTCAAATTCCATTTCAAATTCAAATGACCATACTTAATTCAAACTTCACACCAGAACTCAAATCATTTGAATTCAACATTTCAAACCATCACTTTGAGGTGAAGTAAAGCATTTAATTTGGAGTAGCTGTGGTGAAAAGATCAGTGGAAAAGTTGATTAAGAAAATGAGGTGGTGGGACCCAGCAGTCAGTCTCACAATTTCATTTTCCTCTCTGTTTCCCTCGGGCGTTCACCGAGGTGCCACCGCGCTGTGATTTTTCCTCCACCGAGCAGCTTGCAGTGACTTGCTCCCGAAGGCAGCGTCGTGCATGGTTATCCAGAGCTAAAGCGGCAGGACGATCGAGTTTCTTCTCTTCCCTCAGCCTTTGCCCGAGCACTAACCGAAGAAAACGTTGAACGCCGCTGTGATCGACGTTCAGCACCCTCCAGCCACCCCAGCACCGGTTGATCGCCCCAGGAGCTGCGCCAGCGACCCCTCAACGTGCTCCACCACACCTAAGCTCGTCCCCGGCCTCCCCTCGCTGTGCCCGAGCCGTTCCTCGCCGAAGAAAGCAGAGCACCGTCGCCCCTCACTGCTCCTCGCGTTCCAGCCGCTCCAACGCCTCTACCGCACGTCCAACACCTCCCTAAGGTGCGCCAAGGTGTGTAGATCATGCTACCGCAGTCCCCTTGCCCTTCCCCATCACTGGCTCGCCTGAATTTGGGTTTTGGCGCCGGTACACGTGAAGAACGGCCCCAAACCAAAACTGGAAATTCATCCAACACACATGATCATTGATTCTTCGGTTCAAGCCATAGCATTACAACATCCTAGCACCCTCCCACGCCAAATACCGCAGCAAACCGTCCACCACAGGCTCCGGGCGACGAGAAATCACCGACGGCGGCAAAAACGGGTCGATCCTCTGGTGAACCCTATTTTCCGGCCATTTGCTGCAAGGTTTAGCACGCGTTCCATGTTCCCCGGTCACTGGTGATGCTTTAGGGCAAGGTATCTCGCGAGAAGCTTCGGACACGCCAGAACGCGTTGATGCCGAGCTCCCGAGCCGCCCCACCGGTGCCGGCCTGTTTTCGGCCGTTTTCGTGCGTGGAAACCTTGCCCGGCAGCTGCGCCATGTTCCCAGGAGCATGTAGGGCAAAACCGGAGCTAATTTGGTGGAGAAATGAGGGAGAACGAGCCACGCCACGATCTGTACTGGTGTGCACTCGCGTCTCTGGCGGGAGGTTGAAGAAAGACCTGACGAGTGGGCCCCCCTGTTAAGTCTCTGTGTAGGTTTCAAACAGAGAGCTATTCAAGTTTGAAAAATCCATAACTTTGTGTAGACAACTCCAAAAAGGGTGAGACCAATTTTGTTTGAATCCTTGGAGGAGTACTTCACAGGGGAACAAATTGCTTGCTATGAAAATGCCCAGGAATATCTGTAGAATTGTTTTTAGTAAATCTTTTAGGGATTTATTACAGGAGCAATTCTTTATAAAATATTCCCAAATTTGGGCAGCTAATCCTTTTCATAGTTACTGATCTCCAGTAAAAATTTAGGCGTCATTAGAGTTCATTTGCTAGGCTAAACTGCCTTCCCAAGTTCAGCCTTTATTTGAAAATTCCAATTTAAACAGAAGCTTTTTCAGAACTCCTGTCCAACTTTAAAACTTCATATCTCTCTGTTGGTTCCTCCAAAAATGGTGAAACAAATTTTGTTAGAACCATGGAGACTTAACCTAATCAGATCTTCCACTGTTAGCTATGTCAAACCTCCTGAATTGGGCTCAAAATTCAGAGAAGCATTGTACTTGTAGGAATTTTAAAGACTACATTGTTTGATGACATGTCTCCAAATTTTGCTCAGATCATTCTTAGAGAGTCTAGTATCCACTGTAAAAATCCCAAAGCCAATTAAGGATTCTAAAGAGCAATAGCTATGAATAGAAGTTCAATTCTCATAAATCCTTAATGCTTACACATGTATTTTATTACATTTCATAATAGTGACCGAATTTGAAGACGCACCGGAGCCCTTGCACGTCCTTCCACCTGAATCTAACTTCCCGTTTGACTCGCAACCAGGCAAGCCCCGATTTGCACTTAAGTACCTTTTATAAAGCTTTTTATTTGTATCACTTACGTCTAGGGTGAATGTTGCATTAGAGTTAGGGTGATTGAAACCCCACTTTCATGACCTTTTAAATCCTATGGAGGGTTGGGTAGCTTACAGACTCGACGAGTAGAGAATGCCATGCTAATATGCTTAGGATCTCGGTAGAAGTCGAGTAGTTGGAATCTACTCGCGTGGTAAGGTTTTATCACACGGTTTGGTCAGAATAGAAAATGGCTTAAAAGTGGAGAAAATGAGACCCAGCAGGGGGGATAGGAAGCAGTGAGCGGAGGTCTCACGTGCGTAGCCCTGTTGGTGTCGATTGAGGACCGAGTCGTGTGCGGGCCTGCTGAACAAGTATCGAACAGTTCCGGATGGCATACTGACATAAGCTGGAAAGCGATGTAAATGGTTAACCTGGGTGCCAAGGCTTACCCAACCGTAAATAGGAGTGGGTTGAGGGTAGCAAGGTGTAAATCTGCCAGTGGGCATAGTCACGCTCCACGCGGGGACCTCTTGCCCGTTACGGATGGACCGGTTCGGTGTTTGGGTTGCCTTTGAAAGGTTGTTGCATACAACAGAGTAGGAAGGGATGTGGAATCACGCTTCTGAAAGTGGGTGTATGCAACGTGCTGTCCGGTTGTCTCCTGATTGCAATCACCGTCCCTCGCGGTTATTTGAGTACCGCTTGTTCACTGTTTCGTGACATAGTAAGAAGTGAAGTAAGCCAATTGAATGATAATATTCTATGCTGATAGAGTAATGCTTTGGAAACCATGTCTGCTGTAGATGTAGAGCTAACTAAGTTTACTTTCTGCTTTGGGCATCACCACATCGGAGGAGAGCGTTTCTTGTTTGATTGTGGACTTCTGATGTGAGGGCTGCCTAAGGCACATGAATCTGCTGCTATAAAAACTGAAAGTAAGGATCAACTTATAGGCGTGTATTTGTCAAAATTTCCTTTTCCTATCATACACATCCCTGCATGTAGAGTTCCGTGCCTAGGCTAGTCGGTTAAGCCTTGCTGAGCCATCGTGCTCACGGTTGCAATATTTGAGCTGTATGCAGGTGAGATCTATGAGGAGGGTTCCGAGGACGAGGCGATGCCCCCGTCCGGGTACACGGCCGAGATGGAGCCCTGCATGCCGCCGTAATTTCTCCGGTTCCATGCTGCTAGCATGTAGCGTCCCCGGGCTGGACGGCTGCACTTTTGCATAGTTAGGATGAGAGGCTACTAATGTACATTACTTCCGCTGTATAGTTATATTTTGTAAAAGACTTCCGCTGCCTTATATCAAATAAAAGTTTGTATGTTGTTCTTTAATCTTTTCGTGTGTGCTGTTGGGTGCCGCATCACACAGCACCACCCTATGCGATCTTGGAGTGGGTGAACCACAGGGTGGTCCCCACATTAGTCAGCTAAGCCGCACCCATATTTGGCCTTGTGGTGGCACTGTTTTCCTGGCATGTGCTGGCATGAACCGGTCCTTAGATCTACGGCAAGTAAACCACCATCTCATTCAGCAACATCCATGAACCAAGCTTGCCTAGATCACCCCGATTCCATGCTCATTAACATCATCAAGTTCTCATCATCATTATTCATATGAGTGTGGTAGCTAGACTTGTTTTAATTCAACTTCCCGTATCCCATAGATTAAGCGAAGCAAAAAAGAAAAACGACCATACCCGACTCATCAACTTTCCCGGCGACAAGGATGGTTAACAAAACTAATAAAATCCTATAAAAGGGTGTCCCATCAAGTTGACTCGAGCATACGAGTTTCCGCAAACAAAACAGTTTCAAAACATGGGATCAATATGGTCAAGGGGCACTTGCCTTGCTCCCGTGGCTCTTGATGCTCAAGCGTCTCAAAGTCTTGGTGCTGTAGTTCTTCGTAGATGGCTTCCTGAGCTTGTCCTTCTACTCATGACCACGCACATACAAAATTTACAGCAATCAAACATCATGCACAAACTTTACTCAAGATGCAATGGTGTAGATGAATGCAAATCCTATGGTGCTGTTTTATTAAACCAGTTTGTACGTGTTCTTGCATGTTTTAATGGGCTTTCATGGGGTTTTATGATGAACAAGGGTGTAGGGATCAAGTGTGGACGTGGTGATGATCTTGACTCAAGATCTAGATCAATTCCACCGTCAAAAACTGATCAAAACGTGATCTGTCCACACGAAAAAGTTTCTGCTCGAAGGGAGCGTAGAAAACGGATGAGTAGAAACAGCGACGACGTAGTAAGATGGGTAACGAAAACCTACCTCACTTCCCTTATGATCGTTGGCCCTTTTCTGGCGACGGCGAGGCAGGGCGGGGCTCGTCGGCAGGCTCACCGGCGACCGAACTCCGGCGAGGCGGGGTGTCCAACTTGGCGACTTGGGGGCTAGGGCTTCCAAGTCATCGACTTGGGAGGGTGGAAAAGGAAAGGGGTTACGGCCAAAGGGTGTTTGGGGTTCTATTTATAAGGGGGCAAGAGTGCTACTCCAATTGGAGCTCAAATAAGAGTCATATTCAATTTGTTTTGAATCTTAACGAACTTATCTCTTGTGGTGCGGCAGCCTTGGGGATTTTATCCCCAAAATGTGGGGAAAATTTGGGGAAATTGTGTTGGTACCCTCAGTACCGGGTACCCCTGTGCACAGGAGGAAAAACCCGCCTAAGGACCTCGCCCCCTCCGCAGGGATGAGCTCCGAAGGCGCCACGTGTCCAGCGGGGCCGGGTTTCCCCTCTCCTCAGAGGCGAGCTCCGAGGGTGCCACGTGTCCAGATGTGCCGGACCTCCCTTCTCCTCAGAGGCGAGCTCCGAGGGCACCACGTGTCCAGCGGGGCCGGACCTCCCTTATCCTCAGAGGCGAGCTCCGAGGGTGCCACGTGTCCAGCGGGGCCGGACCTCCCCTCTCCTCAGTGGTGAGCTCCAAAGGTGCCACGTGTCCAGCCAGGGACGGACCTCCCTTCTCCTCAGAGGCGAGCTCCGAGGGTGCCATGTGTCCAGCGGGGCTGGATCTACCCTCTCCTCAAAGGCGAGCTCCGAGGGCGCCATGTGTCCAGCGGGGGCCGGACCTCCCTTCTCCTCAGAGGCGAGCTCCGAGGGCGCCACGTGACCGGCAGGTTGTTGGGGCAGCAGGACATAAGGGCCTGGGTGCTATAGACCTGTCTGTGTCGGTCGAGCAAGTTTGAGTTGTGTACCGGACTCATGTTGGCTATATGGGACCCAGTAAACCGATGTACCTCGGGAAGCTTGCGTTGAGCCTTTTCGGGTCGCTTCAGGAAAGACGGCCGGTGTGCAGTATGTGGGTAACATTCTCATTACATCTCATGTCGGTAGATGCACTATGAGAGTGGCTACTCTACGGGGCGATTTGATCGATTCAACGTGGGTGGAACGGGGGAAAGGCTGCCACGTACGACGTCAGTGATGGTTGTTGTAGGCAACGTCGAGTACGGGCGTACGTGTCATGTAGTCCGGGTGTTATTGATTCAAATCACCGTCGCTCGCGGAAAAGGACCGAGCATACTTGTTCTCACAGTCGTGACGTAGTAAGAACTTGCATGAGAAAGGAACTAATCATTATGGTTTGAAGTTTCATACTAGCTTTGTGATGAATCTTTTATGTATAGTTAGAGCAAACTCGATTCATTTCCACCGTGAGCAAATTACATCGAGGGAAAGCGTTTCTTATTTGATCATGGACTCCCGATGTGGCGTGCCCAAGGTTACTTTTAAATTGCTGCAAATAACACTTGAAAGTAAGGATTCACATTTAGGCGAGTTTATTATGCATTATGCCATCCCACTTTACGTTATACCCTCATGTAGAGTTTCATGACTAGGGTGACGGTTAAGTCTTGCTGAGCGTTATGCTCACGGATGCTATCCGAGTTGTTTTGCAGATATTGACTTCATGCTTATGAGAAGGGATGCCGATGCGACTCGGAAAACTCCGAGTGGTTACTCAAGAGCATCCTCGCTGCTGCGGTTTGTTCTTTGTGTTGCTAGTTATAAACGTCCGCGGGCTGGACTGTTTCTTTGTTGCTAAGCTAGAAATGAGTCGTGAGAGTTGTAGTCTTCCACTGTAGCTTATTTTGATATAGTATTTGTAAAATACTCTTGTATGCTTCCGCAAAACAAGCTTTGTGTAATATGATGTTGTCCTCGACCCGTGAGCTGTTAGGTGCCGCATCGCACGGCACCACCCGACGCGGTCCTCGGGCGAGCGCCACGGGCCCGTGAGTGAATGATCTGGTTCGGGCCGGCCTCGACACCTAGCGCTCTCATCTTTCTCGCACTACCATGTATTCCGGCCTCTGCTCTTCTAGGCTTCGCAGCAATGGCAACATACCTCCAGGTACGGCTCAACCTTTCTGTCCAGGTTGTGTGCGGAGCCTCTGGATGGTGTAATTGACTCTTGATGTTTCTCCTTGCAGTGCTCCTCAGTAGATAACCCCTCCTCCTCCTCCTCCTGCTCCTCCTCCTCCTCCACCTCCTCCTCCTCCTCCTCCTCCTCATCATCATCATCATCATCATCATCATCATCATCATCATCCTCCTCCTCCTCCTCCTCCTCCTCCTCCTCCTCCTCCTCCTCCTCCTCCTCCTCCTCCTCCTCCTCCTCTTCCTCCTCCTCCTCCTCGTCCTCCTCCTCCTCCTCCTCCGCAGTCCGGGAGCCGGAGCTCCTTCACCGAAGCTCCAACACCAGCGGCAGTGCCTGAGCCTGCACCTCGGGTGGCTCCAGATCTCGACATCCAGGCCCCCGAGGCAGCCAACCGGCAGGCGCGGACGCCTCTAGAAGCGGCGCGGCTGCTGCTGAGTGAGCTGCTAGCCCTCCTCCTCTCCCTTCGCAGGATGCCGTGGTGGTAGCCCCACTAGAAGGTGGAGAACCGGAGGGTGTCGAGACAGTCCCTCGCCTGGTGATGCCGAAGGTTGTCCCGCTCCCCAAGATTGTGAGAGCAGTGTGATCTAGCCTGGACCAGATGCAGGATGTGCTCAAGCAGGAGTAGGCCAAGCTGCGGTCTGAGTGAGAGTGTCTCCGGGACTAGGACGACCTACTAAAGGCGTGGGTCCAGCCCGTCAGGGCAAAGGCGCGGACTCAGGAGGAGCAGCTTGAGGCACGGGAGGAGGTGCTGGAGTAGAAGGAGGCTGTCGTTGCCGACCTCCATAAGAATGTGGTGAGCCTCCTTGCTGAGGCCAAGGAATTCCAAGCCACCACCGATGCACGTCTTGCGGGTCTGACGGAGCTCCAGGAGACACTCCTTTGTCGGGAGAAGGTGGCAGAGGCAAGGGATAGGAAGCTCTCCAATCGTGTGGCCGCTCATGAGGAGGAGTGGGGGCGCCCGAAGAATCGGCTTCAAGGCGTTCACGACTGGGAGCTTGCCGCTTCAGCTAGGGAGACTAACCTAAGCGAGCGGGCCGCCTGGCTGGCCACCAAGGAGTAGGCCCTTGCTGCTCGGGAGCAGGATCTGGCTGCCAGGGAGTAGGAGCTGGCGAGGAGCAGTTCAGTGGGGGAGCTGGCTTCTTCCGCCAAGGTGGTCGAAGACCTCTGGGATTCTCGTGCCGCTGAGGCAGAGAAGGTCTGGGACTTCCTCAGCCACGTGGAAACGGTGCTGGAACCCTCCGGTTTCGGCCCCTTGCGCTCTCGTGGTCTGATCTAGGAGGTGAGCCAGGTTCTCCCTGCCCTGGACTTGGTCGGTGAGAAGCTCCTGACCCTGGAGGACGTCATGGAGGAGCAACTAGAGGCTGAAGACAAGGCTCTGGACCAGAAGGTGTCATAGCATGTGCTCTCCTGCCTTCGAAGCTGCGATCCCAGTATCTCCCTGGAACCTGTGGTGCAGGGTCACAGCGCAGAGCTGTCGGGGGCCGGGCAAGTCTGTTGTGGAGGAGGTCACCCGACTTGTAGCCTCTAGGTTCCAACGCGAATAGCTCCTAGGCCCCCGCTCACCTTGTATCCTCCTTTGTGTGCCGAACAGCTCCTAATAAAGACTCTTTTGCGTCAAGTCTTGTGTTGTCTTGAGTTGTTGATGTAGATTTCAGACCCTTGGCAGCGTAACGGTCCGAAATGACTTATCTAAGGTGGATAGCTCTTTGCCGATGCCCTGAGCTTGTTCATTCGGGTCCTTAGAAGCGCAAGGACCCAGAGCGCTCCGGCAGTGTGGCTAACACACCTCTCGAGTCCTTGGCAGCGGAAGGACCCAAGGGGACCTCAGCCAGTGTCTTTAGCTTGTCGCGGCCGGGGCCCCGAGTCTTCTGCTTGGTGCTGCAGCGGTACGAAGTCCTGCCCGCATGATTTCCCGTGATTTTCCTCTGGTAGGTGTGGCCCTTGAGTTGGTGCTCACCTACCAAGTAGACCCGAGGAGGCTGGACGTCAGCATCAGTCCTCCTGAGAGTTCTGGGATGCCAAAGACCTGTTCGGACCTACAGATATGGCAGAAGAAAGGGAGTAGTCGTGCTTTCTGGCCAGCCATTCCTATTGTTAGTTTTGCTGTGGCTTATGGTCCTCAGCTGAGCTGCGGGGCTCAGGTAATCCGATGTGGGTCGTCTGGGCTATGATTAAAGCCTTGACTAGGGGTATGAGCCGTCTGGTTCCCCGGTACTGAGCCGTAGCGCTGGAGAAGCAGGGTGTTCATGCTTGGGGTACAAAACCAGGCAAAGCAAGCTACACACCCTGGACCTCTCGCTGGCATAAGCCTTTTGGGTGAGGGACCTTTTGGCACCATAGGGTCCCCAGGCAATGAGACAACCAAAGGGTCTTAGTTTATGGTTAAAAATTTACTCAGGGGTACGGGCTGTCCGGTTCCCTGGTACTAAGCCGTAGCGCTGAAGAGGCAGGGTGTGCACAATTGGGGTATAGAACCAGGCAAAGCAGACTACACACCCTGGACCTCCCGCTGGCGTAAGCCTTTCGGAGGAGGGACCATTCGGCACCGTAGGGCCCCCGAGCAACGAGCCAACCACAGGACCCCCGTGTATTCCAGAGGTACCTCAAGTAGACCCGTCTATAGAAGGATAGCACAACTCCTACTACTGTTGAGCACAGGAAAAAACAGTTGGCCATATGACTGGAGCAGTATTGGAAAGAAAGCACGAAAAAGAGAGGGGGCAATGTCCGGGGTCCTGATACTTTTTTGTCCGTAGGCGTGTACCTTCCGGCCCCAAGTACTCAATTGTAGCGCAGGGGAGGCAGTCTGGAAGACTTAGGGTATGGAACCATGCTAAGCAGGTTGCGCGTCGTGGACCTCCCGCTGGCGTTAACCTTTCAGCGTGGAGACCTTCCAGCGCCACGAGACCTAGGACAAGTGTGTAGGACAAACTCCGGACATGACATTTACAGTTGATATGCATGAGTGAGCATAAACTGTAAAGAGTACGCAGGGTTAGACAATTTTTTCTCATTTCAGGCTTCCTTCATAGGAGGAGACATGCCGTACAAGAAGGCAGCGACCCACTCCGGATGACAAGAGTAGCAGGAGTCCTCTGGAGCTTAGCTGTTCTAAGCTCTGTTCCTAGACTCTATGGCACCCTTTCAGAGAAAAAGGAATCCTACCGCTGCGCTAAGGGTAGAACTTACGGAGGTGTTCTATGTTCTTGGATTGGGCAGAGGTACCCTATTTTCCGTGGCTAGGCGAACGCACCTGAGGCGGTATACTTGTGTTGCTCGAAAGGGACCCTCCCAGCTGGGGGGGGGGGGGGGTTGTCATCCCCTCTCGAGAAATTATTCGCCATAGCACCAGGTGGCCCCACCCTAGGCTATCTACTCCGCGCGTACCACTGTTGATATTGCTGGAGCGTTTGGTGGTGTAGCGCGTTTCGAGCAGGCACTAGTCACGTTTCCTCGTCGACGAGGTCAATATATTCACGTCGGAGCTGGTCTTGCGTGGCCTCACCGTATGTTCGGGCGTGGGATGAGCCCATGGTGGTTTTCGGGGGGAGGACGGCCTCGACCCTCTACACCAGTGTAAGAGATTGTTTCCCTTGTCACACGACGAGGGGGAGACGTCTGGTTAGACGTGGAGCGTCTTGCGTCGCTCGTTGTCGGTGCTGGAGTCGGAGTCGGAGTGGCCATAGGCGGCTTTCAACGCCCGTTCGGTGTCTTAATAATCCATCTCTTGCTTAGCACTGACCTCAAGGTTGGCCTTTTGTTTGCCATCCCGCCGGTGGGAGGGTGCACTGTCTTGACGTGGCCGCTGTTATTGCACGTCACAGAAGCGCTCCGCGAGCTTCTTGATCTCACGGCATTCGCCAGCGCCTTGGCGGTTGGAGTTGTGCACCGGGCACCACTGGCCGTCATTGCTGGCAAACGATGGTCATGGGCGCTTGTCGGTGCGCGGGGATCGGCCCCCACCGGCCGTTGCAAGGGTGGCAGTGGGTGCCCTGTCCATAGGCTTGTTCTTGCCTCCTGACTTGTTCTTCTTGCTGCTGCGCGAATCAGCAGCTTCTCTAGCACTCTCTGCCGCAAACGCAGGTCTAGAGTGCCAGTCCCGGCCTTCCGCCGCCCTGGCGCACTTGTCAGCTAGGCTGAAGAGTTCGGAGACGTCCTGGATGTCGTGCGTGGGAAGCTTATTGAGCATCTTCTTATCGCGACGAGGCGTTGTAGATGCGAGGGATGGTGTTCCTAACCTGGGAGAACCGCTGTATGAAGGACTACAGCGATTCCCCATCGCGCTGATGCAAGGCGTGGAGGTCGATCTCGGTGTCAGGGCGCGTGTAGGAACTCATGAAGTTGGCCGTGAATCTCCAGCACAACCCTTCCTAGGACATGATGGAGCGTGGGGAAGGTTCATGAGCTATGACCGGGCAGTGCCGGTCAGGGCCACGAGGAAGTAGTTGGCCATGACGGCCACATCTACTCCTGCAGCTAGGATGGAGGTGGAGTAGATCTGCAGCAACTCGGTGGGATTGACCGTCCCGTTGTTTTTTTTGGCAAGTGGGGCAGGAACTTGGGTGGCCAGACCACCATGCAAGGCGTGGGTCGAGCGCCATGCAGCCTGCACCAGTTCTTGGAGAGGCAGGGGCTTGCGGGGCGCGTCCCGCTGGTACGGCGCTCAGGGAGCCGTGCTCTTCTTCAAGGTTGCGACGCCTCCCATGGTGTCACTTGGTGGTGGTACCACCATCCTTGTTTGCGTGACGACGGTTTAGCTCAAACCTAAGATCAGCTGTGGCCGTCACGTGCGTAGATGCGGTCCCATGGGCCACCGTCGGCGTACGCGATTAGGCCAGCGAGGGTTCAGCTCGCTATCTCCTGTAGGCAGGAGAGTTCATGGCTGCGGAAACGAGGTGGTCGACGTTGTGTCGCCAATGCTCTGCCACCTCGGGGGTTGCGCCCTCACCGAAGGGTTGTGGAGAAGTGCGTGCGCTGCTGCCAGCACGCTCTCCGGGCTTGGACGTGGTGCCACTATCGCCACCGGTTGCGTAGTGGGCCATCGTGATGTAGAGTCCGCTAGCGCAGTGGGCGTTGAGGGGGTGGCGACCGTCCGGTCGCCGGCCTGGCCAGACCTGGGCACCGTGGGCGCCGTAGGCATGCCGACCGACTTGTCGCCAGCCTGGCCAGACCTACCCGCCCTAGAGCGGGAGGTGGCCTCGTCGTCTCCTGCTTGGAGACGGCGGCGAGTAGGGCGAGTAGTCTCGCCAGGAGGAGTGATGTTCACCATGGTCGCCTAGAGAGCTTGAAAAGCCCCTACCTGACACGCCAAATGTCGGAGTGTGAGCTGCGACACTCCTCCCAATCTACTACTGGAGCAGTCCGCAAAGGTTCTTTGTTTGGAGGGGCTTGGCGTCCCTAGCGCGATCCGGCTCGAGAGAGCTAATGAACACCGAGATTTACATGGTTTGGGCCACGAGAACGTAATACCCTACGTCCACGGGAGTGTTTGTTGTATTACTCGTGCATACGAGTGTGGGAGTCGCTGGGTTGCGAACCCTTTGCTGGGTGGACACCCCGGTTCTTTTATAGTCCAAGGCTAGGGTGGTTACAATGTGGCTTGGGGCCCGATAGGTGGCCCTGAAGCTATACGAACCCGATACATGATCTTGGGTTTTACACTCTGGGTAGAGTAGTCGATGGGGGAGTTAAGTCCCGCCGCCTGGCGCGCTGAGCGTCCCTGACCGTGTTCAGGTGATGATGAAGACGTCGTCTTGTCGATGTGTCTTCTCGCTCTGCTTGGGCGGCTCTATGCCGTTGGGCGGCATTGTACCGCTGTCACGCCTCGTCGCCCTGTCTAGTTACCATAATGGTGGACAGGCGGAGGATGGAGGGCGTGCGTCGTGTGCCATGCTTCTGGGGAAGGCGCGAGCCTATGCACGGCCTGACAACTCACTTCCTCCTTGACTTCGTTGACCCACGTCCCATGACAAATCGTGGGGCACGTGGTGGCTTCAGAGCTCTCATCGAAGGGTTTGGAGCCGAGAGAAACGTGGCAGCTCCGGACCATACCTCAGCGGGGAGGCTCGGACCGGAGCCCAGGGCACGTGTCAGCTCCGGAGCCCTCCTTAGTTGGGAGGAGGTTCGGAGCCAACTAACACGTGGCAGCCCCGGACCTCACACTCAGCGGGAAGGCTCGGACCGGAGCCCAGGGCACGTGTCGGCTCCGGAGCCCTCCTCAGCAGGGAGGAGGTTCAGAGCCCACCGACACCTGGCAGCCCCAGACCTCACCTCAGCGGGGAGGCTCGACCCGGAGCCCAGGGAGTGTGACGGCTCCAGAGCCCTCCTCAGCAGGGAAGAGGTTCAAAGCCCACCGACATGTGGCAGCCCCGGACCTCACCTCAGCGGGAAGGCTCGGGCCGGAGCCAAGGGCATGTGTCGGCCCTGGAGCCCTCCTCAGCAAGGAGGAGGTTCGGAGCCTACCGACACGTGACAGCTCGGGGCCTCACCTCAGCAGGGAGGTTCGGGCCGGAGCCAAGGGAACGTGTCGGCTTCGTAGCCCAAGCGCACATTGCAGCCCCGGGGCTGACCTCAGGGCCAAGGACACGTGGCTATAATGGCACTCGTCTCAGTAGGGAGGCGGGGCCTATGCTGTCTTTTACCCTCCACACAGGGGTACCCGGTCTGCAGGGTACCGACAGGTATGATTTCATATTAAAATGTTTTAACCTATTAAAATCATGTTAAGAAATTTGAATTCATTATAGGTAGTTAATGATGATGTTTCACCAATCTGTTAACTATTTTGTGAAAAATTTTACTAGGTGGACCAATGAGACCATTTGTGAATCCAAAACTGCATGCGGCAACCATGCCGACCTCCACTCTCATTTTTTTTCAAAGCCCAAGTGCAAGAAGCTCCTACATTTCATTATATAACAAGAGAGAATCGCTCATGTTTATAAGAGAAATCAGACCCCAAAATCGTATAACCATATGATCAGCAGTACAATCAAACACACAACCATCACTCATTTCACCTAGATGATCTTGTCGGGAAAGAATACCTAGATGATCTTGTCGGGAAAGAACAAGTACTATGACAACACCTAAAAATGATTGATAATACCCATGGATGTCGTTGTTGCTGGCCTGGCATAATATCGTACAAGATTTACCTGTACACTTCTACCTCACTACCACCTTACTACTTTTAAGCTAGAGTATCATGCCTATTGCAGCACCACACCTGGCTCCCATGCCAACACTATCAGCCTGCACCACAACCACGACGCAAGCAACACCATATCTACATCCACCACACCACAGCCACCACTAACATCGCGACATCCATACACCGTACACCAAATCAGCAGACAGCAGCCGTCAACTAGATCGATCACTCGCCGGAGCGAGCTCCGGCGCCAGGGGTGATTAAGGGACTAGAAAATGAACTAATAATGTGAAGGGCCGAACTGGATTAGAATCAGTCTAAATTTATATTTATTTTTAAACTAATGTTTAATAAAAACTGAAATAAATTGTGAAAAGGTGTACGGACGGAACCATTTACCACGCCTATCAGAGCCACATCCATCGCACGCAATATGGCACCACGCTAACAAGAAGCTATTGGTAGCTCCAGTTGTAGCGTCTTTCTCCCGCTAGCCAGTATCATCCCTAACCACGTCCTGCCCCAGGCATATGGCCCCGTCCCAAGCCGCATCTGCCCTGGACCGGAGACAAAGCCATCAGAGGGGCGAACCTAGATGGGTGGCCAGGTATGCCTGTGCATACCCAGATTTTCAGGATTCAGTGAAGATTCTTTTTTAAGGCTAGATCCTATATAGGGTAACATTTTAGTAATACACTAGGGCATACGCTGAGTAAATCATCTAGGTACGCCAGTGTGACCTTCCTCCTGAAAATCCCAAGCCAGTACACCGCACCGTCACCTGAGCACACACAGCCATCGATGTTGCGCCGCCAGCGCTTCCCATCACCGGTCAGGCACCTCTTGTTGTAGATCCGACAGCTCTGCCACCATCGTGTCACCATACGAGCCACGAAGTCACCAGATGCAACCTCTGCCCCTCCCGGCGCCACCTCCGCAGCTAATGCTCGCGTCGTTCGCGACATCTCATCCACTCTCACTGCCAACCCGGATCCAGACGCGCCGCCTCGCCCGCTCCAATAGTATGCATCATCTGCACCGCCCGCGCAAGCGGCCAGCTAGTTGTCATCGCCTGTCGGGACCCGTACGTGTGTCGCCTCGGTCGCCAGCGCTCTCATCTGTCGCTGCTGGCCCGGATCCAAACCCGTCGACCTCGGATCGACGCCCGCCCAGCACAGGCCGCCACCCCCTCGCCCGTCCTCCTACCGCTTTCGCAACCCAGGAGCTCCTCGTAAGGTTTGGGTCGCTCCCGAGTCACTCACTGGAGAGTGAGTCACGCCCCTCCACTCTCATTGATGCCTTCATTTTACAATCTGCTCTGTTTTGTATGGCAACGAGAGCCAGATATGTCACTCGTCCGTTCTGCGCAACCATTCCCACTGTAGCCGCAAGGAGAATCCCAGCGTGGACAGGTCCATGGTGCCCAATCCGCTCATGGATGTTGGTCTGCAAGCTCCCGGCCAGGCGACCAAGCAGTGTTTACCCGATACGGCGTCACTGCCCAGTGGCGAAGCTTGGGGCAAGATTAAGGGGGGCCGCGCAAGAAAAACAGGATTACCAAGATAATTTGCTAGTTTAAACAGCTAAGAAGATAAATCAGCAAGAGCAGGGAGGCCATGGCCCATGTTGGCCTAATTGAAGCTCCGTCACTGTTAGGTTATCGATGGCTTCATGCGCCTTTTTCCTCCTCTTGCGCTCTTAAAACCTTTGCTTCCCAACGCTCTCGTCCACCTTATGCTCTTACACCGGTGGCTATCTTCGTCCACTTTTGTAAGATGTTCGTGTGTGTGCAGCCTATGGTGCGGCTCTCCGAGGCGCCCTTCTCCTTGACAAAGGACGGTTCCGGATAGAAGCACAAGCCATCCGAATGGCATTGCCGATGGTAAGGGAAGCCGTCGGGGACAAGATCCTCGATTCGCAACGTGCCTCTACGCTAGTGCTTGGGGTATGAGGTGTCTGACGAAGGAAGGCCTGACCTCCCTAGTCTTCACCTTCTTCCGGTGCTAGCAGATTGCCCTTCTCCAGCAAGGCGCCTAGAGGACATGCCCCACACAACACTGTGCACTGTTGTGGACAACAAAGCCTGGCACCGATGGCGTCTGGCCCACGTGACACTGGATGTCACCGTTGTAGCTGTGCAGCAGATCAGTGATGCCTGATGAGAACTGAGACGTCAGACTGATATGTTTGTTGGACGTCCCTAGACTTATAGCAGGTGACCGTCTCTCTGTGCAGATGTTGACTTGGGGGACAACCTAGTACGCCATGGTGCAGAAGATTGCTCGACTTGTAGCTGCTAGGTTCTTCGGTTACCTTGTATCCCCTTTTTGTATGTCGGAACTCTGTCATTAATGAAGACACTTTGTTTCAAGTCTTGTGTGTTAAGCTATTGATCTAGACTCCGGACCTTTCTAGCGCAAAGGTCTGGAATGACTTGGGCGAAGTAGGTAGCTCCTTGTCGATGTCCCGAGCTCATTCCTCTGGGCCCATAGCAGCGTAAGGACCCAGGGCACTCCGGCAGTGTGGCTAATTCTCCTTCCGAGTCCTTGGCAGCGCAAGGACCCGAGGGAAGCTCGACCCTTGTCTTCAGCTTGCTCTGGGGAGACACGTGGCAGCTCTGGACCTCACCTTAGCGTGGAGGCTCGGACAGGTGCCCAGGGCACGTGTGAGCTCCGGAGCTATCCTCAGCAGGGAGGAGGCTCTGAGCTAGGAGACACATGCCAGCTCCGGATCTCACCTCAGCAGGGAGGCTCAAATCAGCTCCGGAGGTTTCCTCAACAGGGAGGAGACTCTGAGCTAGGAGACACATGGCAGTTCCGGACCTTACCTCAGCGGGGAGGCTCGGACTGGAGCCCAGGGCACGTGTGAGCTTCGGAGCATCCTTAGCAGGGATGAGGCTCTGAGCTAGGAGGCACGTTGCAGCTCCAGACCTTACCTCAGCGGGGAGGCTCGGACCGGAGCCCAAGGCACGTGTCAGTTCCGGAACTCAAGCGCACATGGCAGCCCCACGGCTGACCTTGGGGCTAAGGGCACGTGGCTCGTCCGTTTACAGTTGGTATGCATGAGTAAACACAAACTATAAAGGGAGAATGCACAGGGTAAGACAAAATTTTCTCACTTCAGGCTTCTTTCATAGGAGGAGACAGGTCATACAAGAAGGCAGCGACCCGCTCCGGGTGTCGAGAGTAGCAGGACTCCTCCGGGGTTAGCTGTTCTAAGTGCTATTCCTAGATACTATGACACCTTTTCAGAGAAAATAAAACCCTACCGCTGTGTTAAGGATAGAACTTACGAAGATCTTCTATGGATTGGGTAGAGGTACCACATCCTCCGTGGCTAGGCGGACGCACCCGGGGTGGCATACTTGTGTCACTCGGAATGGACCCTCCCAGCTGGGGGAGAGTTTGTTCCCGCCTTCTCGAAAAAGTATTCGCTAAAGCACCAGGTCACCCACGTCGAGCTGTCTACTTCGCACAAACCGCTGCTGATAACGCCGGAGCGCTTGACTGTATCACGCGTTTCGAGCAGCTTCTTGCCACTTTCGCTCATCGACAAGGTCGATATCTTCACGCCGGAGCTGATCATGCGTGGCTTCGTCGTACGCTCGGACACCGAATGAGCCCATGGTGATTTCCGGGGGGATGGCCTCAGCCCCATACACCAGGAAGAAGGGAGCTTCCCCTATCGAGCGATTGAGGGACGTCCGGCTAGCCCACAGTGCACATGGAAGCTCTTCAACCCAATTGGCACCGTGTTTTTTCAAGCTGTTGTAGGTGTGCGTCTTGAACCCCCTGAGTATCTCAGCGTTTGCTCTTTCGACTTGACCGTTACTCTTTGGGTGAGCAATAGAAGCATAGAAAACTTGGATGCCGAGGTCTTCGTAGCAGTCTTTGAACACTGCACTGGTGAACTGGGTCCCGTTGTCGGTGATGATTCTGTTTGGGACACCGAACTGGCAGATGATTGACTTAATGAACTTGACTGCTGATTGCTTGTTGATAGTTACTACAAGGGTAGCTTTCGGCCACTTAGTGAACTTGTCTACGGCAGCGTAGAGGTACCGGTACCCTCCGATGGATCTGGGGAATGGTCCCAGGATGTCCAGTCCCCACACAGCGAAGGGTCATGAGGGCGGGATGATCTACAGCGTCTGCACTGGTGTGTGGATCTGTTTAGCATTAAACTGGCACACCTTGCATCTCTTAACCAGGTCAACGACATCCTGGAGAACTGTCGACCAGTAAAAGCCATGCAGGAAGGCTTTACCGACCAGCGTGCGGGAAGATGCATGGTTCCCACACTCGTCTCAATGGATCTCAATGAGCAGGTCGCATCCCTCCTCCCGGTAATGCACCACAATAGGACGCCATTAGTGCCACGTCGGTAGAGATCCCCTTCTACCAGCGTGTATCTCTTAGCCAACTGAGCGATCCGTTTAGCGGATACACGTTCATCGGGAAGGAAATTGTCTTTCAAGTAGCCCCGGATCTCCGTGATCCGTGCGTGGGGACCTACTTGAGCACTTGGATCTTTAGCGCAGGGTAGCACGGAGTCCCCGGTGACGCTTACAATCCTTTGCGGGTGTAACACCCTCAAATTCATTTCCATGCATTGCATACACTTTTCATGTAAAGAAGCATTGTAAAAGAACTAGAAATGGAGAAAGAACCTTAGAAATGGAGAAAGAACTACAGAAATGGAGAAAAAACTTATAAATGGAGAAAGAACTATATAAATGAAGAAAGAACCATAGAAATAGAGAAAGAACCATAGAAATGGAGGAAGGAACCATAGAAATGGAGGAAAAACCATAGAAATGGAGAAGTGAATATAGAAATAGAGAATGGGGCATAGAAATGGAGAAGGGAAATGTAGAAATGGAGAATGGGACATAGAAATGGAGAGGGGAATGTAGAAATGGAGAATGGGACATAGAAATGGAGAGGGGAATGTAGAAATGGAGAATGGGACATAGAAATGGAGAGGGGAATGTAGAAATGGAACAAGTGACATAGAAATGGTGAGGAATGGGAAAAAGATAGCTGAAATGAGCCATTCCCAAATTTCCTCCAAAATTTCCAAATTCCCTAATTCCCAAAAGAGGAATTTTTCCCACATTTGGGGGATAAAATCCCCAAGGATGCCGCACCTAACTGAAAATATAAGTTTGTTTGACGGGACCCTGCCGTCCCGATCACTCACGGGAACGGGGCACCTGGCCCTGGATCGCATTGGGTGGTGCCGTGTTATGCGGCACCCAACAGCACACATATAAGGAACAATGTATTACATAAATCAAAGCAGAAACTTACAACTGTTCTTTGTAAATACTTTACATAAAGTAGCTACAGCGGAAGTCTATAAACATCTCATGTCGAATAACCACGAAGCACCCGAGAAGAGGTCCAGCCCGCGGAATCCTCTCGCTAGCAACACGAAGACAGGGCAGCGGCTGGGTTCTCCAAGTGTGACATGACTCAGAAGTTCCCGAGTCTCACCGGACAACCTTCTTTATAGCGTCGTATTAACCTGCAAAACCACTTATATAGCAAGAGTGAGCACAAAGGCTCAGCAAGTCTTAACCGTCTCTCCTAAAACATGAAACTCTACATGAAAGTAACCTAAGACTTAAGCCTGTCATTTGCGAAAAGACTCGCCTACGAGTTCATCCTTAACTTTCAGATTTTAGCCGTAATAGTAGTGACCTTGCACCCAGCAACATTGGAACTCTACAATCAAACAAGAAACGCTTCATTCCAATGTTGCTTGTCCCAAGGTAAAAAAAAATAACTTTAGTTTACTCTATCTCTATTTCAAACATGGTTCTCATGCAATTTCTAATTATCATAACAGCATTCAAGACTTTGCAAACTATTTCCACACAACTTGCTTACTACGTCACAACACAGTGAGCAAGCGGTACTCATATCCACGAGGGACGGTGATTCGAATCAAACACTACCCGGATAACTCGACACATATGCCCGCCTCTGAAGACCCAACTCTGGCGTCCTTCATTACGTCGTATGTGGCAACCTTTCTCAGGACACTAGACTGTAGAACCGGTCGCGCTGTCTCGGGCTCATAGGTCTAACGAGACGATGTGGTATACCTCTACAACCCAGTGAACCTGGTACATCGGTTTCCTGGTTCCCATATATCAATAAGCATCCGGTACACAACTCAAAACTTGCTCAGCGGGGCTGCACACGCTTCGGTCCTTAACCGACACAGGCAGAGCTACTCAACCAAGACCTCGTCTTGTCGCTGCCTACCCCACTGCCCGGTCTCATCTTTAGCAATGTAAACTTTAGTTTGCCTCTCCCTTCCAACGACACTTATGTGATCCTGAACTATAGCTCTCGAGTAGATTCCAACTACTCGTCTTCTACCGGATGTCCTAGCCTATTTAGCACGACCTTATTCTACAGCGATGAAACCATTCTACTCTTAATCCCAGGGTTCTTTTTGGTCATGCAAGTGGAGTATAAAACATACTTAACCTAATGCACATACAAACCTTGACCCATAGTGTAAATGTCCCAAAAATGTGAATACAAAGAAACTCTTGTTTGCAAAAGTTTTGTTTCACATGAGTGAAATTTGGGACTTGTTAAAACTTTTCCACATGTGATAACACACATGAGGGTTTCTTCACACAAGTCAAATGTTTATTTGAGAACTTGGAACCCTAGAGGGGTCTAAAACAAAGATGGGAAGTTCCCATATGTGTGAGAAAACAAAAATCAGATTTGGAACAATTTGTTCAAACTAAAATTCAAATGTGGGCAACACTAGGAATTTCCAAACTGTTGTGCTACAAATCTCATTTGCAGCAGCCAAATTAAAAATCAGATTTCATATTTGAATTCCTTGGGTCCAAATTAGGGGGTGTGAAAAGTTTCATGATTTATGGAGATGATTTGCAACCCATTTTTCAAAATAGACTTTAAATAACAAGGAATTCAAACACCCATTTGCATTTGAATGAAACTTGCCCAATTATTCAAATACATACCAGATTTGAATTCCCACAATTGAATTCCATCCATATTCAAACTTGGGAGATATTTTAGAGGGAGATAAGGAAGGACTGACATGTGGGACCCACATGTCATTGGGAGTACTGAAATTGCAAAAGATCTTCAGTCCTCAGTCTTCATTTGCTCTCCTCCCACGCGAAGCAACGGCCGAGACCGGTTCCTCTCCGCTCGACACCGAGCTCAGCCGCAGCCACCTCCTGCTGGCTCCCCTTCGCGCTGGAGAGCTGCTGGACGTCGGCAGCTACCGCCTCACTCCCTCTCCCGCCTCTTAACCAAAGCCATGGTGCTGTTCTTCTCTCCCTCGCACCGAAAGGCAGAAAACGCATCCGCCCGGCTTCGATCGCTCGGGAGCTCGGGCAATTCAAGTGAGCAGCGCCTCTGAGCAGCAAAACCACACCACCGTAGACCCCTCGACCTCCTCGAGCCATCGCCAAGTGCGTTCGTGCCCTTTTCGCCGAGAACATCGAGTTTCCACGGCGGCCGCCATACCACGGCAGCGACGGCTCCCGTGGACAGCCTCCTCCAGAGCTTGTCACAACCAAGCAAGCGGTCCCTGAGACATGCAAGGGCTCCACGCAGCTTCCACCCGAAGCACAGAGCCTGTCTTCGCCTCTGGCCGACGAATTTCGGGTATTCACTCCGGCCGGTGAAAACTGACCTGCGGGTATGAATCCGTAAAATTCTCAAGTTATATTCGTTTTGAGCATTTCAAATTGCATACACGGGACGTAGACTTGCTTAGCAACAACTTTCCTTTTGGAACCTAGCTAGAAACCCGCTCTGCACGACGTGATTTCGATCTTTCTAACGGCGGTTGTGGTAGAGACCGTCGGGTGCACGGTGAACCCTAAGTTAGAGCCATCTCCGAGCTATTTCCTTTCCACGTCGATGATCCCTAGCATCCGCCGGTGCTCTAGAGCTTGGAAACCGAAGCCTAGAAGGCTTAGGGCGTCAGGGCGACGTCGCCGGACTTCATCCGAACCGTTGTGCCGTCGCGGGCTAGTTTTGGGGCCCTGCCAGCTCGAGCAAACCACATCAGCCTGTTCCTCACATTGAATTAGGGGCTAGCGGCAAGTTTCAGCAGTTGCAATGGCCGGACGACCGATCCCGGAGCTACTCCGGCGAGCCCGGCGGCGGTATCGCGCGGGAGCGCGAGGTTGAAGAAGAC
This sequence comes from Neostapfia colusana, assembly GCA_030760725.1. Lineage (NCBI taxonomy): Eukaryota > Viridiplantae > Streptophyta > Magnoliopsida > Poales > Poaceae > Neostapfia > Neostapfia colusana. Next base: position 29,510,330 of record JASWHV010000009.1, on the reverse strand, counting down.
CTCGTCGGTCCCGCCTGTCAGCGGCTCAGGGGAGCGGGCTGGGTATTCTGTGGCGTGGGATCGATTGTAACAGCACGGGAATTAACCCTGTGACCCCGTGTGGCGCGCTCCCGGTGACTGACACGTGCCCCTGGTCCCACAGTCAGGTTTAAACTTTTCCCGGATTTATTCAAATCCCAGATTTTTCCCCAAACTTTAGAAGAGCATAACTTTTGCTAGGAACCTCCAAAATTAGTGATTCAAATTGGGTTAGATTCAGATTGACAAACTCTATCCAATTATGCAACCCAATTTGTATGAAAGTCTTTATTTAATTCTAGAAAATTCTTTAAAGATTTTCAGAAAAAGAATTTTAGAGGGAGTTTGGTTTTTCCAAAAATCCTCAATTTTTTCCGGAATATTCTTTAGGGTGTTTTTAGACTCCTATAAAAGTTACAGCTCATTTGGAGTTGAATTGATCAGGGTAATTCAGATTGTAATACCTGTATTCAAATGAATACAGAAACACTTTCAGAGAATTTTCAAAACTTGTAAATTCAGTTCTGGGAAATTCCTAGCTCCAAAAATCCTAGGAAAATTCCTGTAAACTCTATGAAATATAATTGAAATCGTAGTTCACTGATTTTGACATGAACATGAGTATTAACTCAGAATTAATTCATCTTTGATTAAACACTTAGAGAATTGTTCTGAATAAAACACTCACTGAAAAATGCTAAATTTTGGTCCAGAGGACTTTCTTGTGACAAGGAACTCACATAAAAATTCTCAGCTCCATTAGAGCTCTGGATCACCACTGTCTTAGGTAACCTATTAAAGTGATCAACACTTAAGTGGGAAAGGCACTCAATACTTAATCATAGTGTTTAAACCCAACCCAAACCACTAGCACCAGTGTCATTTTAAATTCTTAAACAGAGTTCCAGTTTTAAAAAACTGTCATTAGATCTTATTGGCAAAAGCTTTCAATTAAATACATATGCATGAACATATCGTGTAGCATCTACGTGAAGAACGTGAGAAGAACTTGAAGAGAAGGTCAAGGAGGAAGGAAAACAAGTGATCAAGCTCCAAGTGATCATCACTAACTGATTGTAACCTTAGTCACCTGCAAAACAGGCAAGCCCCGGTTTGCATTTGAACAGTTTTATAAAGCATTTTCATTTGTAGAAATCATAGCTTTGCATCGTTGATTGCATTAAGTCTAGATGATATTGAAAACCCCACTTGCAATACCAGAAATACCCAAGAGAGAAAGTGTAGAATAGTACCTCCTTGCGTGGATTTGGCTACGCTAAATGTTAATAGGAAAGGTCTGGTAGAAGTCGAGTAGTTGGAAGCTACTCGCGAGTTTAGGGCTGGTTTACTCGGAACGGGTCCGAATTAGAAAAGATGAGGAAAGTTCACACATAAGAAATGGAGACCGGGCAGGGAGGTTTAGATGCAGCAGGTTGCAGGCCGTGCGTGCATAGCCCTGCCTGTGTCGGTTAAGGCCTGTCCGTGCTTGGCCCTGTTGGACAAGTTTGAGTTGTGTACCGGGCGCATACTGGCTATATGGGACCCAGGAAACCGATGTACCTTGGGAGATCCATAGTGGAACTTTTCCAACTGCCTTAGACTTTCAGCGTCAGGGTAGCAGGAGGTACCTCGCTCAAGAACATACCACTGCGGGTATGTACCTTGAGGGAGCTTGCGTACTCGGGGCAGTTGGACTGCGTCCAATGTGGAAGATCTTGGGAAAGGTGGCCGCGTACAACGTCAGTCGAGGTTGCTGCCGGCAACTCGGAGTACGGTTGTACGTGTCGTGTAGTCCGGGCGTGTACTGATTCGAATCACCGTCGCTCGCGGTCATATGAGCATACTTGCCCACTGCGTCTTGACGTAGTAACAACTGGAATTGGTTATCTTCTGAACTTGATAAGGCTGTGCTATAACTTGCCCACTGCTGAAAGGAAGGTTGTCCGGTGAGACTCGGAGACTTCCGAGTCGTTTGGCACAGGGAGAACCCAGCCGCTGCTGTTTTCTTCGTGTTGCTAGCGAGAGGAGGCCGCGGGCTGGACTTCATCTCGAGTGCTCTTAGTTATTCGACGTGAGTTGATATAGACTTCCGCTGTAGTTACTTGATGTAAAGTATTTACAAAGAAAAACTTGTAAGCTTCCGCTATTGTTTTATGTAATACATTGTTCCTCATATGTGTGCTATTGGGTGCCACACAACACGGCACCACCCAATGCGATTCCCGGGCGAGTGGCCTGTCTTAGTTGACGGGGCCGCGTGTTCAAACTTTATAAAACAACTTAAATGCAAACCGGGGCTTGCCTTGGTTTTGCAGGTGACTAAAGTCATATAATATGAGGTCAGTTACTGATGATGACTTGAATATTAATCACTGGCCTTCTTGCTCCTTGATTCCAGCTTCACCTTTCCTCCATTCTTTCATGTTTAAGCACTACACGTTATGAACATGCATATATATTTAATTGTAAAACTTTTGCTAACAAGTTCTAAAGACAAGTTTAAAACTGGAACTCTGTTTAAGAATTTAAAATGACACTGGGGCTAGTGGTTTAGGTGTGGTTGAAGCAACATGATCAAGTGATAATTACATTTCATCACTTGTGTGCTACTTATCTAAATAGGTTGAACAGGACAGTGGTGATCCAGAGCTCCAATGGAGCTGAAAATTTTCATGTGAGTTCCTGGTCACAAGAAAGTCATATGGACCAAAATTCAGAATATTTCACTAAGTAGATCACCCAGAACAATTCCCTAAGCCTTTAGGCAAAAAGGAATTAATTCTGAATAAATTTGCACTTTCATGCAAATTCAAGTGAATTAAAATTTCATACATAGCTCAGGTAGCAGGCATGAATTTTTCTAGTATTTTTGGATCTAAGGAATGCTCAGAACTGAATTTCCAAGTTTTGGAAATCCTCTGAAAATGTTTCTGTATTCATTTGAATACAGAAACTCTAAATCAGAATTACCCTAACTAAATCAACTCCAAATGAGCTGAAACTTTTAAAGGAGTTTCCTAATATCCTAAAGAATATTCTGGCAAAATTTGGGGATTTTTGGATGAACCAAACTCCCTCTAAAATTCTTTTGCTGAAAGGCTTTAAAGAATTCTCCAGAATTTTCTATTGGACTTCATGCAAATTGGGCTGCATATTTGGATAGCGTTTTTCATCCTAAGTCCAACCCAATTTGAATCACTAATTTTGGAGTTTCCTAGCACAAGTTATGCGGTTCTAAAGTTTGAACTAAATCTGGAAATTCAAATTAATCGGGAATTGTTTAAACTCTGACTGCGGGCCACAGAGCCACGTGTCGACCGCTGGGACCCGAGCCACACGGGTCGCAGAGTTATCCCCGCGTTGTGACAGAAATATCCGACGCCACAAAAGATCTAACCCCTCGTAACAGAGACTGACACGTGGGCCAGCCCCCGTCTTCGTCTTCCTCCAGTAGCCCGCGCTCCCGCCGCCGAGCTCGCCGGAGTTCTTGGCGGGAGGGGTTTCCAGTGCTCGAAACTTGCTGGTTCTCGCCGCCCCCACGTATTCTCGCGCGAGGAACACGTTGCCGGGCTTATCTCAGATCGACAACGGCCGGAAACCTAGGTGCGACGGCGACAGTAGCTGCGGCAACTTCGGTGACGTCGCTAGGGCACTGTAATGCTCTAACCTTGCTCTGGTTAGCTCCTACAGCATCGCCACCACCTAGGGAGCAACGTCCCGGGCTCTGATCTCGCGAGAAACGTCGGCAACTAGGGGCTCACCGTGCGACCTAGGTCGATTTCGGTGAAAATTCGAAAAAAACTCGAAGAACCGAGGGTTTCCTCAACGGTTCTCCCTAGTTCTTGAACCCACGTGCCTGCACGGATGTCTACAACTGGGTTGCTAGGTCTGGTGATGAGTGGTGCACCGTGCTCCCCTAATTTCCCGATTCTCTACTCCTGGTTGATATTGTATGTCCACGGGAAAAGCCAAATTCCGGTGAGCACGGTCTGTGACACGCTGCCGGCGTTGCTGTGAAGCAAGAAGAGTTACAGGCGCACCTTTTTGCTTTTGCAACTCGATGGGAGATGCTCTGTGGTGGCCGGGTGACGTGATCTCGTCGCGGCGGCTTCCTTCGGTGCTGTGGAGGAGAACCGAGCTCGACGCTGACGTTCCGACAGGGCTAGCGCCCGGTTCTTGCTTCTGCCATGCTGAGGGAGGTCCGGCGGTGCTGTGGGGTGGCTTAGCTCGGCGTGGAAGCTGCTGAGGCGTCCGGGCGCCGGTGCTCCGAGAATTTTTCTCCGTGCGGCAGGAGCTCGACGAGAGAGGCGCGTGGTAAGGACGGCAGTGGCGTGAGGCGGTCGTGTGAGGCGCTGTGCTCTCGGTGGAGATTGATAAGGGCGAGGGGAACCGCCTCTGAAGCTGCTCGGGAGCTGGCGCCGGGGTGCTGCTGCTGTCGCGCGCTCGGCAGAGGAGAAACAGAGTCCGGGTTCCCTCTCACAGACAACTGGGCCCCACTAAACAGAAGACTCAAGGAGCAAGTCTATATGGCTCAATGGCAAGTGGGTCCACCCCTGTTCCTCCCTAAAAGATCTTCTAAACTTTGGCACAAAGCAAATTTACATTCTGAAGAGATCAGATTTAAAAGTTGTTTGGAATTTTGACTTGGTGTTCTTCAGTTCAAATTTGAAGGAAATTCATAAGCCCTTTGATACTAATATCAAAGCACCTCCAAATTTGCCCAAAATTTGCCTCCCTCATAATTTGGACCTGAAGAATTCAATTATGCCCTCTGATTCTTCAGTTGACCATTGCAATTACAACTTCTTAAACAACAGTTTGAATTTCTCTTTGGAAATGGCCTTCTTTTCCTTACAGTGAACCATTTGCTTCAAACTGAATATTTAAGTCCTCTTTGGTGATGACCCATCTGAATTTGGGTGAAACACTTTGGTTTGCTCCTAGCCCATGCTTGATCAACCTTAGTCTTAATCTGAACTTCACAAGTTCAGTTTGACTACGCCCCTCAAATTTGAGTTTGAAGGTGATCTCAAATAATGCTTTGAACACAGGGTATATGAGCTCCAAATTTCTCTAAATTTAGAACTTAAGCTCTTCTATAACTGGGGACTGCAATGGACATCTCACATATAGGCCTTTGGACCATCTGAACATGAATGCTTTGCAAGGGTTCAAAAATGGGGTTTAAACTTCCCTCCCCTCTGCTCATGGAGAATGTGCCTATGAGTTAGATTTTTGGGAGTGAAATTCTTCCCTCGGTTAACATGTGTTCAGTATGAGCTAAAGAACATTTTAGCTCTCCCCACATGTCCATGTTTGAGTTTATCATTTCATGTGACATACCTCAAGTCATTCCCTTGCCTTAACATGTTTTGAATTCAGCATGAACTCAATCATGAGCATAATCCATTCCTTTTTAGCTTACCCGCAAATCAGAAAGTTGTCACCATAATTCTCCTCACCTTCATCTGTGTGAGGTTCCATGTGTGTTCAAAAACTTGGCAGCACTTTGAGGTGAGCATTTGAAGTCGAAAAGGTCTTATTTTTGTTCTTTCTCATACACATGTATGACTACTCATGAGTTTAACTCCACCTTGGTCCAACACATTCAAATGAATGCTTGAACCCGTGTTGTTGAACCTCACGTAGACCATCTCATGTAAGAAAGTTTTTGTAAGTCCCATTTTTCATGAACCAGAAACACGATGACGTTCAATCACCCGTTTCTTTGCATTCACGTTTTTGGAACTTTTACGTTGTTGAGATCCAAAATTGAGTAGGACTCTTATTTGAGCTCCAATTGGAGTAGGACTCCTCCCTCCCCCCCTTATAAATACAACCCAAACCCCCCTTTTTTGGCCGCAGCCTCCCCCTCCCCTCCCCCCTCCAAGTCGGTGACTTGGAGCCCCTGGCCCCCAACTCGCCGAGGTCGCCACCCCTCCCCCTTGCCGGAGTTTGGTCGCAGGCGATCCCCGCCGTCACCGGAGAAGAAGCCCGACGATCTGTCCTACCAAAATTTTTCATAGAAAAATTCTCCGCTGCTGCCATTGCTAGGAGGAAGGCCCTGCCACAAGGAGAAAGAGAGGTAGGTCTCCATTACCCATCTTACGACGTTGCCACTGTTTCTACGCATCTGTTTTCTTCGCCCCCTTCGATCAGAAACTTTTACGTGTGGACAGATCGCGTTTTGATCGGTTTTTTACGGTGCAATTGATCTAGATCTTGAGTCAAGATCATCACCACGTCCACACTTGATCCCTACACGCTTGTTCATCATAAAACCCCATGAAAGACAATTAAAACATGCAAGAACACGTACAAACTGGTTTAATCGAACATCACCATAGGATTTGCATCCATTTACTTCATTGCATTTTGAGTAAAGTTTGTGCATGATGATTGATTGCTGTGAATTTTGTATGTGCGTGATCGTGTGTAGAAGAACAAGCTCAAGAAACCATCTACGAGGAACTACAGCACCAATACTTTGAGTTGCTTGAACAACAAGAATGACGGGAGCAAGGCAAATGCCCCTTGACCATATTGATCCCATGTTTTGAAACTGTTTTGTTTGCGAAAACTCATATGCTTGAGTCAACTTGATGGGACACCCTTTTATAGGAGTTTACTAGTTTTGTTAACCATCCTTGACGTCGGGAAAGTTGATGAGTCGTGTATGGTCATTTTTCCTTTTTGCATCGCTTAATTCACGGGATACGGGAAGCTGAAATAAAACCTGTCGAGCCACTCATATGAATAATGATGATGAAATCTTGATGATGTTAATGGGCCTGGAATCGGGAGATCTAGGCAAGCTTGGTTCGTGGATGTTGCTGGATGAGATGGTGGTACTTGCCGTAGATCTAAGGATCGGTTCATGCGAGAATATGCCAGGAAAACAGTGCCACCACAAGGCCAAGTATGGGTGCGGCTTAGCTGATTAATTAGATGTGTTGCTAGCTTGTTATGGACCATGGATGGCGCAGGGAATGGGAGTCGAGGAGGACTTCCCTGGGAACTGCATGGCATAAGAGGGGGCCCGTGGGTGGGAGAATGGTGATTCGAGCCTGCCGATGAAACCTCAGTGAGTCCATACATCTAGTAGCCCCTTTGTAAAGGCTATTTTGTGATCTCTTAGCCATACACCGACGGTTGTGTACTGGTATAATGGAGGTTCTGCAGTCGCCGAGGGGTGACGAAATCACGAACTTGTGGGTAAAGTGGTGCCACCTCTGCAGAGTGTAAAACTATCATGAGAGCCGTGCTTCCGGTCACAAGCACCTGTCCAACTTCCATGATTAGAGGAAAATCTTGGGATGGTTATTCAGTATGGTTGTGGTATGGTTATTGGGATTAGTTTTGGGACTCTTTTGAGTCATGATAATGAGTTTGGTTTCGGTTATATGAATATGAGATGGTTATGAATGTTTATAAGTATGAGATGAACTCGAGAAAGATTAATGTCTGGTTGAGACTTGATAAATGGTGAATATTGATGAAAGAATGTTGCTGTTTTACTTGATTATGATGGGCTAAATTTCACTTAGAAATAGTTGTTGTTTTTATCATGTTTGTGAAATAAAATTTGCTTGCTGCAATGAGCCTTTTTATTTCCTATCTTGTTGTAAGCTACATGTCATACTTTTTCCGCACTTGCTGAGTACAACATGTACTCACCCTTGCATTACCACATATACATCATCTACTGGAGATGATTACTTCGAGGACCATGTGATGGGAGGATGAGTCCCGATCTTCCGAGAGGTAGGGTAAACTTGATTGGGTGGAGATCTCGACATTGATGATCCAAGGCTCCGAATGAACGAAACCCCGCAATCACTACACCACTGCTCCGTTGGTTATCACCCGTGTCACACGAATGACCTCGCCACGAAGGATTATCCCTGCAAGCGCAATCAAGAACACAAGCAAGAACAGAGAAATTGCAATCAAAACTGAATTGATCACGAATTTCGGGTCTCACAACCGATGATCGGTGACACAGTTCAATGACAGATTGTAACTAAGCAAAACCCAGCTGTTTGTGATGGCGGCTAGGGGGTATAAAGGAGGTGGAGGATGACCAGGGGGTGCTGGGGTCGTGACCTAACCCTAAGACACGTACATAATGGACTTGGACTCGATACAAGGCCCAATGACCCAACTAGGTGATGCAACACCCTGACAGACTCTAAACTTTATATTGTTTCGAAGTTTCCCGTCGACTCCCAGGGAATTTTTATGTGGGGCCAGTTCCATTGGAAATTTTATCCTTTCAGCTTTCCGTGCATATGTAGAACGTCAAAAACGGAGTCCGTATGCCTCCTGTGCATCCATTTTAAGGTGGACTGCTCCTGGGCCCGAGTTGGACTCGAGTTTGAGTTGGGCTCGGTCTCTAACTTCTTGTCGGCGTATTTTCTGGTCCTCCACGCCTCCAAACCCCTCTACATGTATCTCCATGTCCTCTCCATGGTTCCTAATCATAATTAATCCATTAGGTAGCAACATACTCTCAAAATTCACATATAAAGAACTGTTCAGGAACGAGCTCACCTCTAAATTCAATTGCCGTACTCGAGCTCTAGTGATTGGACCTTGCATGTCTACCATGTGAGTGTTGTGTATATCTACAGGAGTGATGTCCACATCATCCTCCCCCTCTTGCATTGGAGTCGTCCTTGACTCAAGCTCATCTTCTTCTTCCAAGTATGGCTTCAAATCTGAAATGTTAAATGTGGGACTAACCCCAAACTCGGGAGGCAACTCAAGTTTATATGCATTGTCATTTATCTTCTCAAGAATCTTAAAAGGTCCAGCAACACGTGGCATGAGTTTGGACTTTCTCAAATCCAGGAACCTATCTTTTCTCAAATGAACCCACACCAAATCACGGGGTTCCAATTTTACCTCCTTCCTACCTTTACTAGCAGCAATGCAATACTTTTCATTCATTTTTTCAATTTGTAACTTAGTAGTTTCATGCAACTTAAGAATAAATTCAGAACGTTGTGTAGCATCTAAGTTCACAATTTCAGTATGTGGTAAAGGTAGCAAATCAATTGGAGCACGAGGATTGAAACCATAGACTACCATAAACGGACTTAACTTGGTTGTGGAGTGAAAAGACCTGTTATAAGCAAACTCAATATGTGGCAAACACTCCTCCCACAACCTCAAATTGTCTTTCAAAACAGCCCGCAACATAGTAGATAAGGTGCGATTAACTACCTCCGTTTGCCCATCAGTTTGTGGATGACAAGTAGTAGAAAACAGCAACTTTGTTCCCAATTTATACCATAAAGTTCTCCAAAAGTGACTCAAAAACATAGCATCCCTATCAGAAACAATAGTATTGGGAACACCATGCAAACGCACAACCTCATTAAAGAATAAATCAGCAACATGTGAAGCATTATCGGTCTTGTGGCAGGGTATAAAATGAGCCATTTTAGAGAAACGATCAACATCCACAAAGACACTATCCCTCCCCCTCTTTGTTCTAGGCAATCCTAAAACAAAGTCAATAGAAATATCCTCCCAAGGTGCACTAGGAACCGGAAGAGGCATATAAAGACCATGTGGGTTAAGTCGAGACTTAGCTTTGTTGCATGTCGTGCAACGTGAAACGTAGCGCTCCATATCACGCCTCATTCGTGGCCAAAAGAAATGAGCGGCCAGCACATCCTCTGTCTTTTTAACACCAAAATGTCCCATCAAACCACCTCCATGCACTTCCTGCAACAACAAAAGACGAACGGAGCTAGCTGGAACACACAGCTTGTTAGCACGGTAGAGAAGGCCTTCACGCAGCAGGAATTTTTGCCACGTTTTTCCCTCTCTACAATTTTCAAAGGCATCTTTGAAGTCCAAATCAGTAGCATATAACCTCTTTATGGTTTCCAAACCAAAGATTTTATGAGAAAGTTGGGAAAGTATGGTATAACGTCTAGATAAAGCATCGGCAATCACATTGTCTTTCCCTTTCTTATGTTTAATGATGTAAGGAAATGATTCTATAAACTCAATCCATTTAGCATGACGTTTGTTCAGATTAGCTTGTCCTTGAAGATACTTCAAAGACTCATGATCTGAATGTATGACAAATTCTTTAGACCATAGGTAATGTTGCCAAGTTTGCAAGACACACACTAAAGCATAAAGTTCTTTGTCATATGTAGAATAATTCAGTGAAGGCCCATGCAATTTTTCACTAAAGAAGGCAACAGGTTTACCTCCTTGAATTAGCACTCCTCCAATGCCAATGCCGCTCGCGTCACATTCAAGCTCGAAGGTCTTCTCAAAATCAGGAAGTTGCAGCAATGGTGCTTGTGTGAGCTTCGACTTGAGAACATCAAAAGCTTGTTGTTGTGCTGGTCCCCATCGAAACGGCACTCCATGCTTTGTCAACTCGTGGAGAGGTGCCGCAATGGTGCTGAAATTCCGCATGAAACGCCGGTAGAAACCTGCAAGACCAAGAAAACTCCGAACCTGTGTGACCGTAGTCGGAAGTGGCCAGCTCGTGATGGCAACAATCTTTGCCTCGTCCACCTCAATGCCCTGCGAAGTAACAACATACCCAAGAAAAGACACACGATCGGTGCAAAAGGTGCACTTCTCAAGGTTACCATATAAACGTGCATCGCGCAAGACATTAAAAACAGCACGCAAATGCTCAAGATGCTCATCATATGACTTGCTGTAAATAAGGATATCATCAAAGTAAACCACCACAAATTTACCGAAGAAAGCACGTAAAACCTCATTCATCAACCTCATGAAAGTGCTGGGCGCATTAGTTAAACCAAATGGCATGACTAACCATTCATAATGTCCGAATTTAGTTTTAAAAGCAGTTTTCCATTCATCACCTAAAGCCATACGAATCTGATGATACCCACTACGCAAATCAATCTTGGAGAAAATAACAGAACCACTCAACTCATCAAGCATGCCATCCAATCTAGGAATAGGATAGCGGTAACGAATGGTAATGTTATTGATGGCTCTACAATCAACACACATGCGCCAAGTGCCATCTTTTTTTGGAACCAAAAGAACAGGAACAGAACAAGGACTAAGACTCTCACAAATGTACCCGCGGTCCAGAAGATCTCGGACTTGTCGCTGAATTTCCTTAGTCTCGTCGGGGTTGGTCCTGTAGGCAGCACGGTTTGGCAAGCTCGCCCCTGGAACCAAATCAATCTTGTGCTCAATGCCTTGCACAGGTGGTAATCCGGGGGGTATCTCTGATGGAAAAACATCCATATATTCCTGCAAAAGGTTAGCAACAGCAGGTGGCAAGACAATGGATGTATCCTCAATGGAATATAAAGCATGTTTGCACACTAAAGCATAGCAAGTTCCATTAGAGGCATATAAATCATCAAGATCAGATTTAGTTGCAAGCAAAATAGGATTTTTCAACTTAATAGGTTGCTGAATTTCAGAATTGAAAACACCCTTTTGCTTAGCATTATTCTTTTCTCCTGCTCAAATTGTACAATTTCAGTGGGACTCATAGGAAGCAACACAATTTTCTTGCCCTTATGCATGAGAGTATACTTATTAGATCGACCATGGTGAATAGCATCAGTATCAAACTCCCAAGGACGTCCCAACAAAAGAGAACAAGCATCCATAGGTACCACATCAAAATCAGCAAAATCATGATAAGAACCAATTGAAAAATGTATCCTTGCTGTTTGTGTTACCTTAACCTTACCATTGTTGTTAAACCATTGAATGTGATAAGGGTGGGGATGCTCCCGTGTGGTCAAGCCAAGCTTCTTGACCACCTCAACATTCACCAAATTGTTGCAGCTACCACCATCAATGATGGTATATACACGGCAGTCCTTGACGACGAGAAACATGTTTAAAAGGTTGTGACGTTGGCGGTTATCGTCCTCTCGAACCGTGGCACCAAAAGCTCGCTGCACAATCAAAGTCCTATAGTTGTTTGTCGCAGATGTACCAAGAACCTCCTCAGCACCATCATCCGAACCTGACATGTTAGTTGCAATAATATTTTCATCTTCAATATCAGAAGCACTAACATACCCACCATCAGAAGTGGCAATGATCGCCCATTTGCTGGGGCAATCTCGTTGCATATGGCCAAGTCCCTGGCAGCGGTGGCACTTGATGTCGGAGCTGCGACTTGTCGAAGTGTTGGGTGCAGCCGCCTTTGCTGCAACACCTGGAGGCATCTGGGACTTGCTGTTATCTTGTCCCCGTGATGTAGAAGGTGCGATGCTGCTGCGTACAACACCCGTGGAGGGTGGTGTAGAAGCACGTACGCTCGAGGAGGGCGCTGCTTTGGATGGCACTGGAAATTGTCGTGGCGTGAAAGTGTTGTTCCGCTGCTGCTGCTGGCGACCCTGCACTTCTTTTTCTGCTAAAATAACAAGTTGAAATAAACGTTGAATAGAATGATATTCCTTGTAGTCAACTATGTCCTGGATCTCATGCCGCAAGCCCCCATAAAACCTAACAATTTGGTCTTCCTGATCCTCAACTACCCCACAACGAAGCATACCTTTCTGCAACTCTTGGTAGTACTCTTGGACAGTCATGTCACCCTGATCAAAGCGTTGCAATTTCTTAAGAAGATCACGTCTGTATGAAGGAGGAACAAACTTAGTGCGCATCTCTTCTTTTAACGCAGCCCATGTCTATGGTGCATTACGTGTATTGACAAGTTCATTCCACCAAATTATAGCAAAATCTTTAAACTCACTAGTGGCTTGTCTAACTCTATGTCGCTCAGGAACAAGATGAGAGCTAAATTTTTGTTCTACCATCATCTCCCAATCCAAGTAAGTCTCAGCATCATAAGATCCATAAAATGTTGGAATAGAAAACTTAATCTTAGCATAAGGATCATTATCTTGTTCAGGAGCATGAGGACGAGGTCTACCTCCCATACCTTGACGATTTCGTCGAGGGCGACGGCGCTGCTGTGCATCAACCTCATGGTTATTGAAGTCATCCTCTGTGTCGTAGTGAGCATGTGCATCACCATCAAGGATGATAGAGGGTGTAGCTTGTTGGGGAAGACGAGTCTCCATCTCGTCCAACCGTGTGGTCAGACCAGCAACACTTGTATGGAGCCTCTGAAAGGTGGCTGTTGTAGTGGTCTGGTAATTGTTGAAAGCTTCGGTCATTGCCCGCATCATGTCCTTTAGTTCCATATGGGACACGCACTCATCATCATCCGGAGGTGTAGAACCAGAGGTCTTATCCATAGGCTTCTTTCCTGTCATTGTTAGTACAAAACAGAAACGAAGACAAAAAGATCGTGAAGAACCCTATTACTACGCTCTCCGAAGTGGGTGGAAAATCGATCAGTAAGATGCGTCTTACTCCGCTCTTACAAGTTTCTTACCAGCACTGCAGGTGGCCAACGGTGACCGGTGTGAAGCAAGCAGAGAGTGGGTGTGATTGCAAAGGTTACCTGTTCTGCTCGAGAGAAGGTGGAGCTTGGAAGGCTCAAATGCAGTATATGTATGTGGCACACAAGTTAGTAACAGATAGCAATGCTGAATAAGTGTCCAAAGAATTTCACCTAGTTGCTGGCCTAAGAATGTATTAGAACAGTTGTGGCAACAAGCAAGGACAAGGATGAATGATGATGAACAACAAGGATAATATCAGCAAGTATCCAACACTCACACAGAAATAGCACAACTAGAAAACCCCTTAGCCTCCTGTTTTTGTCTTGAAGCACTAGTAGAAATCAAAATCTTTTTTTTTCTCTTTATTTTTTTGATATTTTTCTCAACCAGGGGCACAAGAATAGAACAGCACAAAGTATTAGCTTAAACCGATGAAAGATGAGATCGGCACAAATTCAGGAGCGATTGGAAAAAACTGGTGCTGGAACTTCAGAGTTCGAAACGAGGGCCTTCTTAATTTTTTTATTTTTTTTGAAAATGCCGTATGTGGACTTTTTCGAGACCTTTCTGGGAAAAAATGCGCCTTAATCGGAGTTACGAGCGAAAAGTTATTCCCGTTTTAAGGAGGATACCCCGAATCAGGTTTTGGTGGTGGTGGAAACTGCAACAGAAATGAATCGGTGGACGAAATTTTTTTGTAGATTGGTTTTTTGTAGATGGCAGCGGATGGAAGAAACAAAACTGAACCAAAAAAAATCTAAACCAGCAACCAGACTCAACCTAGGACACGAACTCAGAACTACGGACTCCGAAACTAAATTTTGCAAAAGGTTGAGCGGGGGTTGTAGGTCAGGGAAACTAAATTTTTTTGTGGCTTTTTGTGGACGATAGGACTGAAACAAAATAAATCTAAAGGGCACACAAGTTTACCTCACGGTGAACCTGGAAATCTAATACCAATTGATAGGAGGATGAGTCCTGATCTTCCGAGAGGTAGGGTAAACTTGATTGGGTGGAGATCTCGACGTTGATGATCCAAGGCTCCGAACGAACGAAACCCCTCAATCACTACACCACTGCTCCGTTGGTTATCACCCATGTCACACGAATGACCTCGCCACGAAGGCTTATCCCTGCAAGCGCAATCAAGAACACAAGCAAGAACAGATAAGTTGCAATCAAAACTGAATTGATCACGAATTTGGGGTCTCACAACCGATGATCGGTGACACTGTTCAATGACAGATTGTAACTAAGCAAAACCCAGCTGTTTGTGACGGTGGCTAGGGGGTATAAACGAGGTGGAGGACGATCAGGGGGGTGCTGGGGCCGTGACCTAACCCTAAGACACGTACATAATGGACTTGGACTCGATACAAGGCCCAATGGCCCAACTAGGTGATGCAACACCCTGACAGACTCTAAACTTTTTATTATTTCGAAGTTTTCCGTCGACTACGAGGGAATTTTTATGTGGGGACAGTTCCATTGGAAAGTTTATCCTCTCAGATTTCCGTGCATATGTAGACGTTAAAAACAGAGTCCGTATGCCTCCTGTGCATCCATTTTAAGGTGGACTGCTCCTGGGCCCGAGTTGGACTCGAGTTTGAGTTGGGCTCGGTCTCTAACTTCTTGTCGGCGTATTTTCCGGTCCTCCACGCCTCCAAACCCCTCTACATGTATCTCCATGTCCTCTCCATGGTTCCTAATCATAATTAATCCATTAGGTAGCAACATACTCTCAATATTCACATATAAAGAACTGTTCAGGAACGAGCTCACCTCTAAATTCAATTGCCGTGCTCGAGCTCTAGTGATTGGACCTTGCATGTCTACCATGTGAGTGTTGTGTATATCTGCAGGAGTGATGTCCACATCACCATGTGGAGTAGTAGGTGTGTGAACTACCATCAACATGCCTGTGGAATCGATGATGGAGCCTGCTGTCTTTAGTCACTTTCCTCTGTCGTTTAGAGTCTTCCGCTGCAAGAATAAGTTAGAGATTCATGAGTGAGACATTGAGTCATTGTAATAAAGTACTTAAACACTATTTATTCGTGGTTATATTCTGAATTCAGTTTGTGGAATACATGTGTATGTGTGATGAACATCCTGGGCACACATATGCATTCACTTGGTTCTATTTTCGGAACCGGGTGTCCCAGATTGGCATCAGAGCCACGTTGACCGTAGGATGCAAGACTTGGTATAATGGACACTCTAAAACACATAGGAACACCCCTTTAAACTGTTATTTTCAAAAATTGCTTGCTGCTGCACTTTACTCATCAATTCAGCCACCGCAAAGTGCTATTTTCAGCCCCTCTTCTCTCTTCTTTTGGACAGCAACACTTTTGCTTTCTTGCTCCATAGCTTCTGAAGTTTTGGAGTTATTTTTTCTCCAAAATTTCTCATGACTTATTTATAGATGCCGGTGACCAGGAGCACAGCATGCATAAGAACTCACCCACCACCACGTGGGAGTGCTCTTAAACCTATTGAGGTGTCCGATGGACCATATTGGGAGGAAGTGAAGATGGAACCTCATGATGAAGATGAAGTCAATAGCTATATGCATGATGAAGAGGATCCGGAGGAGGTGGAACCATTTGAAGACGATATGGAGGATGATCCACAAGAACAACATTGGTACGCACCTCAGGAGGAGTTTCACGCGGGCTTACACCCCGTGGAGCCTCATGAAGCTGTGACGGAAGGAGATGAACCCGAGGAGGAGCCACCCCTTGCTGAGACCAATAATGAAGGTGATGAATGGGCCAACCATTCAGTTCAAGAATTTCGGTCCGACGGAACGGAAGGAGGACACATATCTAGGGAGCTCAAAGAATTTCTGGATTGCTGCAGCTTATACCTGGAGTATCTCCTCAAGGAAGAGCGTGAATGAGTACCTAAACAAGTTTATGCAGCTGTTAAGGTATGCTCCAGAAGATGTCAACTCGGATCAAAGAAAGCAATACTTGTTCATGACAGGACTGAACAATGAGATCCAAGTTCAGCTGCTCAACAATGATATGCAAACTTCTAGAAGATCGTCGACAAAGCTATAGTGGTTGAGAGCAAGATCCGTGAGATCGAGCAAGAGGGAAAGAGGAAGACGCCATACCAAGGACAGCCACAAGGGAGCAATGTACATCACCGTTTCATGCCACCAGCTGCACCACATTATGGCTCGCCCGCTTCTACTTTCCGCCCTGCAAATCCACCTCACCCTAATCAGCCACCGCAGCAACGTCCTGTTATGCAAGCACCTCGTATGCCTTTGCCTCCTGCGCCCCGTCCCAACATGGGCGCCTATGCTCGAAACCAGCCTCGCCACAACATTCTGTGACGCCCGGCTCCGTGAAAACGAATCCGAACTAATGCATATGTGTGCCCAGGATGTTCATCACACATACACATGTAATCCACAAACTGAATTAAGAATATAACCATGAATAATAGGGTTTAAGTACTTTATTACATCAATCTCTAACTTATTCTTGCAGCGGAAGTCTTCTAACTTATTCTAGCAGCGGAAGTCTCTAACAATAGTGGAAGCAAACTAAACAGCAGCAGCCGCTCCATCTCCAACTCCACATGCAAGTTGACGGTAGATGATGAAGTAATAATGCAAGTTTTAGTACATGACGTACTCAGCAAGTGCGTGAAAATATGATATGTAGCTTACAACAAGGTAGGATTTAAAAGGCTCATTGCAGAAAGAAAAGTTTATTTCACAACTTTACCCACACGTTTGTGATTTCGTCACCCGTCGGCGACTTCAGAACCTCCATTATACCAGTACACAATCGTCGGTGTATGGCCAAGAGATCACAAAATAGCCTTTACAAAGGGGCTACTAGATGTATGTACTCACTAAGCTTTCACCATCAGGTTCGAATCACCATTCTCCCACCTACGGGCCCCCTCTTGTGCCATGCAGTTCCCAGGGCAGTCCTCTCTCGACTCCCATTCCCCGCGCCTTCCATGGTCCATAACAATCTAGTAACTTACCTAATTAGTCAGCTAAGCCGCACTCATATTTGGCCTTGTGGTGGCATTGTTTTCCTGGCATGTGCTGGCATGAACCGGTCCTTAGATCTACAGCAAGTAAACCACCATCTCATTCTACCACATCCACAAACCAAGCTTGCCTAGATCTCCCCGATTCATGTTCATTATCAACATCAAGTTCTTATTATCTTTGTTCATATGAGTGCAGTAGCTAGACACATTCTATCTCGCTTCCCATATCCCGTAGATTAGCGAAGCAAAAAGCAAAACGACCATACCCGACTCATAAACTTTCCCGGCGACAAGGGTGGTTAACAAAACTAGTAAAATCCTATAAAAGGGTTTCCCATTAAGTTGACTCAAGCATACATGTTTTCGCAAACAAAACAGATTCAAAACATGGGATCAATATGGTCAAGGGGCACTTGCCTTGTTCCTGTGGCTCTGGTTGCTCACGTGTCTCGATGTTCTGGTGCTGTAGTCCTTCGTAGATAGCTCCCTGAGCTTGTTCTTCTACTCACGATCATGCACATACAAGATTCACAGCAATCAATCATCGTGTACAAACTTTACTTAAGATGCAATGGTGTCAGTGCGTGCTAATTCTATGGTGTTGTTTCATTAGATCAGTTTGTACGTGTTCTTGCATGTTTTAATGGGCTTGCATGGGGTTTTACGATGAACAAGGGTGTATGGATCAAGTGTGGACGTGGTAGTGATCTTGACTACAAATATAGATCAATTCCACCGTCAAAAACCAATAAACACGTGATCTGTCCACACGAAAAGGCTTCTGTTCGAAGAAAACAGATGCGCGATGATGTCGTAAGGTGGTAACGAAGACCTACCTTGCTTCTCCCTGGTGGCAGGGCCTTCCTCCTAGTGATGGCAGCAGTGGGGAGCTCGTCGGCGGCTCACCGATGGGGCTCACCGTCTTATGAACTCCGGCGAGGGGGTGGAACTCAGCGAGTTGGAAGCTAGGCCTCCAAGTCGTCGACTCGGGAGGTGGAAAATAGGTGTGTGGTTGCAGCCAGGGGTTTTTGGTTCTATTTATAAGGGGTGAAAGAAGAGTCCTACTCCGATTAGATTTCAAATAAGAGTCCTATTCAAATTGTTTTGGATCTTAACAACTTATCTCCAATCGGTTTGGTTGCAGTATTCAACGTGGAAGAATTCGTGTTGGTTTCCTCAGTACCGGTACTCGCGTACAGGAAAAAACCGCTTAAGGACCTTGTCCTCCCGCAGGGATAAGCTCCGGAGGCTCCACGTGTCCAGCGGGGGCCTGGCCTCCCTTTTCCGCAGAGGCGAGCTCCGGTTGTGGCGCGTGTCAGGCGGGCATGACCTCCCCTCTCCTCAGAGGCGAGCTCCGCGTGCGCCACGTGTCTTGACAGGCGGGACATCCCCTCTCCCTCAGAGGCGAGCTCCACGTGCGCCATGTGTCAGTGTCAGACCTCCCCTCTCTTCGGAGGTGGACTCCGGGTGTGCCACGTGTCCAGCAGCGCTAGACTTCCTTTCGCCTCAGAGCCGAGCTCCGAGGTCGACACGTGTCCATTGGTGCCGGACCTCTCGGAGACGAGCTCCGAGGGTGACACGTGTCCATTGGTGCCGGACCTCTCGGAGACGAGCTCCGAGGGTGACATGTGTCCCGCAGGGCGGACTCTCGGAGGTGAGCTCCGAGAGCGACACGTGTCCCGCGGGGTTGGGCCTTGCTTTTTCCGCAGCGACTAGCTCCGGTGGAGACACGTGTCCTGTGGGGCTGGACCTCGCTTCTCCACAGAGACAAGCCCCGGAGGCAACATGTGTTCAGTGGGTCGGACCTCGCCCCTTCCACAGAGGCTAGCTCCGAGCCTGCCACGTGTATGGTGATGCCGGACCTCACCCCTTCCGCAGGAATGAGCTCCGAAAGCACCACGTGGCCAGCGGGCCGCGGGAAGTGTCTACGGCGCTCCTCGGCGGACTGGAATTGGCTCCTTTTTTAGCTATCTTTCACCTGCTCTACTTCTTTTAAAATATTTTCTCTATATGAAATATGCATGCATGCGTGAATATGAAATTGAGGGTGTCACAAACCTAGCCCCCTTTAACTGAATCCCGCCCTCGAGATTCGTTAGAGTGGAGAATAGATGAGGGAATTCTGCCTTGAGGTCTTCCTCACGTTCCCATGTAGCTTTGGCTTCCGTGTGATGGCTCCATTGTACCTTGCACCAATGGATCACTCTGTTCCTCGTGACCCTTTCCTTCACGTCCAAAATTTGAATAGGGTGCTCTACATAGGTCAAATCCTCTAGAAGCTCGAGCTCATCCATCGGTACTTGTTCTTCCGGTACTCTCAAGCACTTCTTGAGTTGGGATACGTGAAACACGTCATGCACGTCAGTGAGGTGTGTTGGGAGCTCTAGTTGATAGGCTACCTCTCCTCGCTTGTATAAAATCTTGAATGGCCCGATGTAGCGAGGTGCTAACTTGCCTTTTACGTTGAAACGTCGTTGGCCTCGGATAGGCGATACCTTAAGGTACATGAAGTCCCCTACTTCAAAAGTCAGCCTTCTTCGTCTATTGTCCGCATAGCCTTTCTGTCATGACTGAGCAGCCTTCAAGTTCTCCCGTATCATTTGGACTTGCTTCTCAGCCTCTTGCAGCACTTCGGGTCCAAATACTTGGTTTTCTCCAGTCTCGTTCCAAAACAACGACGCCCTACGTCGTCTACCATACAATGCTTCTAAAGGTGACATCTTCAAGCTGGCTTGATAGCTGTTATTGTAGGAGACCTCGGCATACGGCAAGCTCCTATCCTAACTACGCCCATGTTTCAAGGCGCAGGCTCTCAACATGTCCTCCAAAATTTGGTTTGTCCTCTCCGTTTGCCCGTCGGTTTGCGGGTGATAAGCGGAGCTGAAATTTAGCCGTGTACCCATGGCTTCATGCAGCTTCCTTCAGAACCTAGAGGTATACTGAGAACCCCGATCTGAAACTATCCTCTTC
This sequence comes from Neostapfia colusana, assembly GCA_030760725.1. Taxonomy (NCBI): domain Eukaryota; kingdom Viridiplantae; phylum Streptophyta; class Magnoliopsida; order Poales; family Poaceae; genus Neostapfia; species Neostapfia colusana. The sequence goes on along the minus strand of JASWHV010000009.1, from coordinate 29,489,919 downwards.
GGGACTCCATGGCGACACACTATTTGCTCCATACACAGCTCGGCTAGATCTGCCACGCGGTACGTGGTTTTAACAGGAAGAAAATGAGCGGTTTTCATCAATCGGTCCACGATAACCCTGATGGAGTCGTAACCCGACCGAGTACGTGGTAAACCGATGATGAAATCCATGCTGATGTCCTCCCACTTCCACTCGGGTACTTTCAATGGTAGCAACAGTCCAGCGGCTCTTTGATATTCGGTTCACCCGTTGGCACGTGTCGCATAAGGAAACATACTCAGCTATGTCCCTTTTCATACCATCCCACCAATAACAAGTTTTCAGGTTCTTATACATCTTTGTACTGACGGGATGTATGGAATAAGGTGAGTCATGTGCCTCCTTTAATATCGTGTCATAGATGTGCTTCACGTTAGGCACACAAATCCTTTTTCCTAACCAAAGCGTACCCATCTCGTCTTTCTTGAAGTCCTTTTCTATGCCTTGTCGGATTCTTTCCTTGATCTCCTTGATTTCCTCATCCGTAGCTTGGCCATCTCTTATCTCTTGTTCCAGCGAAGAATGGAGTTCCATTACTTCCATCTCGTTCAAGAACCCGAGATGTAACCGTTCGAACTCCTTGCGTAGCTCGGGCGGTAGCTCCTGAACCGTGAGTTGGTGACATGCTCCCTTTCGGCTCAATGCATCAGCTATTACATTGGCCTTTCCGGGGTGATAGTTGATTCCAACATCATAATCCTTGATGAGTTCCAACCATCGACGTTGTCTCAAATTCAAATCCGTTTGCGTGAATATATACTTGAGGCTTTTGTGATCCATATAGATCTCACATCGGTGGCCAAGGATATAATGTCTCCAAATCTTTAATGCATGTACCACGGCTGCTAGCTCAAAGTCATGTGTGGGGTAATTCAACTCGTGTTTCATTAGTTGTTTTGACGCATAGGCTACCACTTGTCCTTCTTGCATGAGCACACATCGAAGCCCTTGTCTTGATGCGTCACTATATATGTCGAAACTCTTGCTCACGTCCAGTAATACCAAAACCAGTGCTGTGGTTAGCCTTTTCTTGAGCTCCTCAAAGCTTTCTAGACACGCTTGTGTCCACTGAAATGCTTTTCCCTTCATTATCAATTCAGGCATAGGCTTTGTTATCTTGGAGAAATCCTTGATGAACCGGCGATAGTATCCAGGCATCCCAAGGAAACTCTGAATATCCCTCACGTTCTGCGGTTGGTTCCACTTCAGAACATCTCCCACTTTTCCGGGATCAACCGATACTCCTTCCTCGGAGATGATGTGGCCTAGGAACGATATCTCCTTTAGAAAAAATTGACACTTGCTGAGCTTGGCGTACAATTGATGCTCTCGCAGCTTCTGCAATATCAATCTCAAATGTTCTTCATGTTCTTCCTCGCTTTTCAAATACACCATGATATCGTCGATGAAAACCACGACAAACTTGTCCAAGTACTCCATGAAGACCTTATTCATGAGGTACATGAAATATGCGGGTGCATTCGTTAACCCAAAAGACATAACGGTATATTCATACGAACCATACCGTGTTTGAAAGGTAGTCTTGGGTATGTCGGAGGGCTTAATCTTCAGCTGGAAGTATCCTGACCGAAGATCAATCTTGGAGAAAACTCGGGCACCTTTCATCTAGTCGAACATGTCCTCTATACGAGGCAGAGGGTACTTGTTCTTGATCGTCACCTCATTGAGAGACCTATAATCCACGCACATCCTTTGGGTCCCATCCTTCTTGTCTACAAAGAGCACGGGGGCTCCCCATGGTGACAAGCTTGGGCGAATAAAATCCTTTTCTAACTACTCCTAAATTTGCTTCTTAAGCTCCACTAGTTTATTAACGGACATCCTATATGGCCTCTTTGATATAGGTGCAGTTCCAGGTACCAAATCAATGGCAAACTCAATGTCCCGGTCAGGTGGCATACCTGAAAGTTCTTCCGGGAACACGTCCGAAAATTCTTGAACCACCGGAATGCTTTCTAATGTTGCTTCTTCGACGTGGTTCAACGTTGCCTTCTCGGTTGCCGGTTGGGCTGATTCGAACTCGATACGAGTACCGTGCTCATTTGTCAACTGCACGCTCCTCTCAACACATTGGATTACTCCGTTGTGCTTTCTTAGCCAATCCAATCCAAGTATTATATCAAGCCCTTGGGAATCCAAGACAATAAGTTTGGCAAGGAAGTCTACCCCCCTTATTTTAAGGTTTACTTTCAGACATACGATATTAGTCCTCATCTCTCCACCGGGAGAATTAACCAACATAGTATATTTCAAGTGTGATATGGGTAGATTATATTTGGCAACATACTTGGATGATATGAATGAATGCGATGCTCCGGAATCAAATAAAACGGTGGCAGGGTTGGAGTTGGCAAGGAACATACCAATCATGACGTCCTCAGCCTGTTGCACTTCCTCAGCGGAGACATGATTCACGTTGCACCAAGCGTAGTTCTGCTGCCCACGGTTACTTTGGTTAGCTCCTCCGTTCGGCCGTGGGTTCTGCTTGGGCACGTTGCTTGGCTGTCCAAGGCCTTTCCTCGGGCACTGACTTGCAAATTGTCCCGTCTCTCCACATGCAAAGCATGCCTTGTTGCCCAAGACAGCAGGTACGTTAGGGCGAGGGTGGTTTTGAGCATAGGCGCCCATGTTTGGACGGGGCGCAGAAGGCAAAGGCACACGAGGTGCTTGCATAACAGGATGTTGTTGTGGTGGTTGATTAGGGCGAAAAGTAGTAGTGGACGAGCCATACTGTGGTGCGACCTGGGGGCATGAAACTGGGACGTACATTGCTCCCTTGTGGCTGGTATGACATCTTTCTCTTGCCCTCTTGCTCGATCTCACGGATCTTGCTTTCAACCACTATAGCTTTGTCAACTAGCTTCTGAAAGTTTGCATAGTCATTGTTGAGCAGTTGAACTTGGATCTCATTGTTCAACCCTCTCATGAATAAGTACTGCTTCCTTTGGTCCGAGTTGACATCCTCGGGAGCATACCTTGACAGCTGCGTGAACTTGTTGAGGTACTCATTCACGCTCTTCCGTCCTTGGTGGAGGCCTTCGAACTCTTGCCTTTTTAGCATCATGACTCCAGCAGGGACGTAATGAGAGCGAAAACTCTCCTTGAACTCAGTCCAAGTGATAGTCTCCTGGTTGACATGAGCATTGCAGAGAGCGTCCCACCAGTCAGCGGCTGCTCCCATAAGTTGGTGTCATGCGAAGAGAACTTTCTCCCGATCATTGCACTGAACAATAGCAAGCTTCTTCTCCATGGACTTCAACCAATCGTCAGCCTCTATGGGATCATTAGCTTGTGCAAAAGTAGGCGGCCGAGTCCTCATGAACTCTCCCAGTCGGTTGTGAGCCGGTGGTGGTGGCGGTGGTGCAGGAATAGGGTTAGGATTGTGGTTGTTGTTGGCTTGCAGCTGACCCAAGGTTTGGATCATAGTTTGCATGAGCTGATTCTGCATAGCCATCAACCGTTCAAGGTTGTTTGCACCAGCCCCGGGGTTAACATTCTCAGGAACTTCAACATGGTCATCCTCGTGTGGTTCCTGGTTGCCACAACGTTCCTCCTTTGACGGCCGGCGTTTTCCCTCACCATCTATGAGAGAGAGTTGGGTAGAATAGAAGTTAGAAGTTTAGATTGATCCCCCTAACTATATGCATCAAGGTGGATGGACTGAATATATTTACTTTTATATGAGGATGTGAACACATGCCGAAGCATCCCACATCTCTCTACTATGTGTGGATATGGACAACGCTGAAGCGTCCCACAACTCACACTAAGCATACAAGCATAAGCAATCATCACAAAGTTCACACCACTCCTATTCAAACTTATTCAATGGGAGTCCTATGTTCAACGTGGCTCTAATGCTACTCTGTGACTAGGCATGCGTTGTACGGTCAATGTGGCTCTGATACCAATCTGTGACGCCCGGTCCCGTGAAAACGGATCCGAACTAATGCATATGTGTGCCCAGGATGTTCATCACACATACACATGTAATCTACAAACTGAATTCAGAATATAACCACGAATAATAGGGTTTAAGTACTTTATTACATCAATCTCTAACTTATTCTTGCAGCGGAAGTCTTCTAACTTATTCTAGCAGCGGAAGTCTCTGACAATAGTGGAAGCAAACTAAATAGCAGCAGCTGCTCCATCTCCAACTCCACATGCAAGTTGACGGTAGATGATGAAGTAATAATGCAAGTTTTAGTACATGACGTACTCAGCAAGTGCGTGAAAATATGATATGTAGCTTACAACAAGGTAGGATTTAAAAGGCTCATTGCAGAAAGAAAAGTTTATTTCACAGATATGATAAAAACAGCAACTAACTTTAAGGGAATTTAATCCCAACATATATCCAATTAAAACATCAACACACCTCCATCATGATTCTCCTCTTTTCATGTCTCATCCAGACATTTATCTTTCTCGACTCTTTCTCATGCTCATAATGACCATCTCATGATCATATCCATCTCATATACAAAACCAAAGCTCATTGTTTCGACTCATCAGTCCGAAACCATTCTCATTACCAGGACTCAACAGTTCCGAAACCAAATTCCAAAGACCAAACCATACCAATAACCAAACCGATGACCATACCAATGACCATCCCAAACCATACCATGACCAAACCAAACATCCATCCCAAAACCCATCCCATCTAATCATGTGAGTTGGCCAGGCGCTTGTGACCGTAAGCTCGGCTATCATGATAGTTTTACACTCTGCAGAGGTGGCACCACTTTACCCACACGTTTGTGATTTCGTCACCCGTCGGCGACTTCAGAACCTCCATTATACCAGTACACAACCGTCGGTGTATGGCCAAGAGATCACAAAATAGCCTTTACAAAGGGGCTACTAGATGTATGTACTCACTAAGCTTTCACCATCAGGTTCGAATCACCATTCTCCCACCTACGGGCCCCCTCTTGTACCATGCAGTTCCCAGGGCAGTCCTCTCTCGAATCCCATTCCCTGCGCCTTCCACGGTCCATAACAATCTAGTAACTTACCTAATTAGTCAGCTAAGCCGCACCCATATTGGCCTTGTGGTGGCACTGTTTTCCTAGCATGTGCTGGCATGAACCGGTCCTTAGATCTACGGCAAGTATACCACCATCTCATTCTACCACATCCACAAACCAAGCTTGCCTAGATCTCCCCCGATTCATGTTCATTATCAACATCAAGTTCTTATTATCTTTGTTCATATGAGTGCAGTAGCTAGACACATTCTATCTCGCTTCTCATATCCCGTAGATTAGCGAAGCAAAAAGTAAAACGACCATACCCGACTCATAAACTTTCCCGGCGACAAGGGTGGTTAACAAAACTAGTAAACTCCTATAAAAGGGTTTCCCATCAAGTTGACTCAAGCATACATGTTTTCGCAAACAAAACAGTTTCAAAACATGGGATCACTATGGTCAAGGGGCACTTGCCTTGTTCCTGTGGCTCTGGTTGCTCACGTGTCACAATGTTCTGGTGCTGTAGTCCTTCGTAGATAGCTCCCTGAGCTTGTCCTTCTACTCACGATCACGCAAATACAAGATTCACAGCAATCAATCATTATGTACACACTTTACTTAAGATGCAATGGTGTCGGTGCATGCTAATCCTATGGTGCTGTTTCATTAGATCAGTTTGTACCTGTTCTTGCATGTTTTAATGGGCTTGCATGGGGTTTTACGATGAACAAGGGTGTATGGATCAAGTGTGGACGTGGTAATGATCTTAACTCAAAATCTAGATCAATTCCACCATCAAAAACTGATCAACACGTGATCTGTCCACAGGAAAAGGCTTTTGTTCAAAGAAAACAGATACGCGATGATGTCGTAAGGTGGTAACGAAGACCTACCTCGCTTCTCCCTGGTGGCAGGGCCTTCCTCCTGGCGATGGCAGAAGCGGGGAGCTCGTCGGCGGCTCACCGGTGGGGCTCACCGTCATCTGAGCTCCGGCGAGGGGGTGGGACTCGGCGAGTTGGAAGCTAGGGCCTCCAAGTCGTCGACTCGGGAGGTGGAAAATAGGTGCGTGGTTGCGGCCAGGGGTTTTCGGTTCTATTTATAAGGGGTGAAAGAAGAGTCCTACTCCTATTAGATTTCAAATAAGAGTCCTATTCAAATTGTTTTGGATCTTAACAACTTATCTCCAATCGATTTGGTTGCAGTATTCAACGTGGAAGAATTCGTGTCGGTTTCCTCAGTACCGGTACTCGCGTACAGGGAAAAACCGCTTAAGGATCTCGTCCTCCCGCAGGGATAAGCTCCATAGGCTCCACGTGTCCAGCGGGGGCCTGGCCTCCCTTTTCCACAGAAGCGAGCTCCGGTTGTGCCGCGTGTCAGGCGGGCGGGAACTCCCCTCTCCTCAGAGGTGAGCTCCGTGTACGCCACGTGTCTTGGCGGGCGGGACCTCCCCTCTCCCTCAGAGGCGAGCTCCGCGTGTGCCACGTGTCAGTGCCAGACCTCCCCTCTCTTTGGAGGTGGGCTCCGGGTATGCCCCGTGTCCAGCAGCGCCAGACTTACTTTCTCCTCAGAGACGAGCTCCGAGGTCGACACGTGTCCATTGGTGCCGGACCTCCCGGAGACGAGCTCCGAGGGTGACAGTGTCTATTGGTGCCGGACCTCTCGGAGACGAGCTCCGAGGGTGACATGTGTCCCGCAGGGCGGACCTCTCGGAGATGAGCTACGAGAGCGACACGTGTCCCACGGGGTTGGGCCTTGCTTTTTCCGCAGCGACTAGCTCCGGTGGAGACACGTGTCCTGCAGGGCTGGCCCTCGCTTCTCCGCAGAGACAAGCCCCGGAGGCAACACGTGTTCAGCGGGTCGGACCTCGCCCCTTCCACAGAGGCTAGCTCCGAGCCTGCCATGTGTCTGGCGATGCCGGACCTCACCCCTTCCGCAGGGATGAGCTCTGAAAGTGCCACGTGGCCAGCGGGCTGCGGGAAGTGTCTGCAGCGCTCCTCGGCGGACTGGAATTGGCTCCTTTTTAGCTATCTTTCACTTATTCTACTTCTTTTAAAATGTTTTCTCTATATGAAATATGCATGCTTGCGTGAATATGAAATTGAGGGTGTCACACATTCCTACTGTTATGGGCAGCAAACCATGTTTTTCATGCGGGGAGGCGGGATACTTTGCAAGTCAGTGCCCGAAGAAAGGCCTTGGACAGCCGAGCAACGCATCAAAACAGAACCCACGGTCGAATGGAGGAGCTACGCAAGGTAACCGTGGGCAGCAGAACTACGCTCGTGGCAATGTGAATCATGTCTCTGCTGAAGAAGCACAACAAGCTGAGGACGTCGTGATTGGTATGTTCCTTGCCAACTCCAACCCAGCCACTATTTTATTTGATTCCGGAGCATCGCATTCATTCATATCATCGAAGTATGTTGCCAAGTATAATCTGCCCATATCACACATGAAACAAACTATGTTGGTTAATTCTCTCGGTGGAGAGATGGGGACTAATATAGTATGCCCGAAAGTAAGCCTTAAAATAAGGGGGGTAGACTTTCTTGCCAACCTTATTGTCTTGGATTTCCAAGGGATTGACATAATACTTGGAATGGATTGGTTAAGCAAGCACAACGGAGTGATTCAATGTGCTGAGAGGAGCGTGCAGTTGACAAATGAGCATGGTACTCGTATTGAGTTCGAGTCAGCCCAACCGGCAACCGAGAAGGCAGCGCTGAACCACGTCGAAGAAGCGACATTGGAAAGCATTCCGGTGGTTCAAGAATATTCAGATGTGTTCCCGGAAGAACTTCTAGGTATGCCACCTGACCGGGACATTGAATTTGCTATTGATTTAGTACCCGGAACTTCACCTATAGTGAAGAGGCCGTATAGGATGCCCACTAATGAACTAGTGGAGCTCAAGAAGCAAATTCAGGAGCAGCTAGAAAAGGGTTTTATACGCCCAAGCTCGTCATCATGGAGAGCCCCCGTGCTCTTCATAGACAAGAAGGATGGGATCCAAAGGATGTGTGTGGATTATAGGTCTCTCAATGAGGTGATGATCAAGAATAAATACCCGCTGCCCCGTATAGAGGACCTGTTCGACCAAATGAAAGGTGCCCAAATTTTCTCCAAGATTGATCTTCGGTCGGGATACTTCCAGCTAAAGATTAAGCCCTCAGACATACCCAAGACTGCGTTTCGAACACGGTATGGTTCGTATGAATATACCGTTATGTATTTTGGGTTAACGAATGCACCCAATACTTTATGTACCTCATGAATAAGGTCTTCATGGAGTACTTGGACAAGTTCATCGTGGTTTTCATCGATGACATCATGGTATATTCAAAAAGCGAGGAAGAACATGAAGAACACTTGTGGTTGATGTTGCAAAAACTGCAAGAGAATCAATTGTATGCCAAGTTCAGCAAGTGTCAATTTTGGCTAAAGGAGATATCGTTCCTAGGCCACATTATCTCCGAAGGAGGAGTATTGGTTGATCCCGGAAATGTGGGAGATGTTTTGAAGTGGAACCAACCGCAGAATGTGAGAGATATTCGGAGTTTCCTTGCGATGGCTGGATACTACCGCCGGTTCATCAACGAATTCTCCAAAATACCAAAGCCTGTGACTGAATTACTCATGAAAGGGAAAGCATTTCAGTGGACACAAGCATGCCAAGACAGCTTTGAGGAGCTCAAGAAGAGATTAACAACAGCGCCGGTTTTGGTATTGCCGGACGTGAGCAAGAGTTTCGAGATATATTGTGACGCATCAAGACAAGGGCTTGAATGTGTGCTTATGCAAGGAGGACAAGTGGTTGCCTATGCATCGAGGCAATTAAAGAAACATGAGCTGGATTACCCCACACATGACCTGGAACTTGCAGCCGTGGTACATGCCTTGAAGATTTGGAGGCATTATGTCCTCGGTCACCAATGTGAGATATATACGGATCACAAAAGTCTCAAGTATATATTCACGCAAACGGATCTGAATTTGAGGCAATGTTGATGGTTGGAACTCATCAAGGATTATGATGTTGGAATCAACTATCACCCCGGAAAGACCAATGTAGTAGCTGATGCGTTGAGCCGAAAGGGAGCATGTCACCAACTCACAGTTCGGGAACTGCCACCCGAGATGCGTAAGGAGTTTGAACGGTTGCATCTCAGATTCTTGAACGAGATGGAGGTGATAGAACTGAACTCAACACTGGAACAAGAGATACGAGATGGCCAAGCAACGGATGAGGAAATCAAGGAAAGAATCCGACAAGGCATAGAAAAGGATTTCAAGGAAGATGAGAAAGGCACGCTTTGGTTAGGAAAAAGGATTTGTGTGCCTAACGTGAAGAGCATCCGCGACACTATATTAAAAGAGGCACATGACTGATCTTATTCCATACATCCCTGCTGTACGAAGATGTACAAGGACCTGAAAACATGCTATTGGTGGGATGGTATGAAAAGGGATATCGCTGAATATGTTGCCTTATGCGACACATGCCAACGAGTGAAGGCCGAACATCAAAGACCCGCTGGATCGTTGCAGCCATTAAAAGTACCCGAGTGGAAGTGAGAAGACATCAGCATAGATTTCATCGTCAGATTGCCACATACTCAATCGTTACGACTCTATTTGGGTTATCGTGGACCGATTGACGAAAATAGCCCATTTCCTTCTTGTTAGAACCAAGTACAATGTTGCACAACTAGCCGAGCTTTATTTGGAGTAAATCGTGTGTCGCCATGGAGTTCCGAAGAGGATAGTTTCAGATCAGGGTTCTCAATTTACCTCTAGGTTCTAGAAGAAGCTGCATGAAGCCATGGGTATACGACTGAATTTCAGCTCCGCTTATCACCCACAAACTGACGGGCAAACTGAGAGGACAAACCAAATTTTGGAAGACATGTTGAGAGCTTGCGCCTTGAAACATGGGCGTAGTTCGGATAGGAGCTTGCCGTATGCTGAATTCTCATACAATAACAGCTATCAAGCCAGCTTGAAGATGTCACCTTTCGAAGCATTGTATGGTAGACGGTGTAGAACGCCGCTGTTCTGGAATGAGACCGGAGAGAGTCAAGTGTTTGGACCTGAAGTGCTGCAAGATGCCGAGAAGCAAGTCCAAACGATATGAGAAAACTTGAAGGCTGCTCAGTCACGACAAAAAGGTTATGCGGACAATAGGCGAAGAAGGTTGACCTTTGAAGTGGGAGACTTCGTGTATCTTAAGGTATCGCCTATCCGAGGCCAACGATGGTTCAACGTCAAAGGCAAGTTAGCACCTCGCTACATCGGGCCATTCAAGATTCTGGGCAAGCAAGGAGAAGTAGCCTATCAACTAGAGCTGCCAACGCACCTATCCGACGTGCACGACGTATTTCACGTATCCCAACTCAAGAAGTGCTTAAGAGTACCGGAAGAACAAGTACCGATGGATGAGCTCGAGCTTCAAGAGGATCTGACCTACGCGGAACACCCCGTCAAAATCTTGTATGTGAAGGAAAGGGTCACGAGGAACAACGTGATTCGTTGGTGCAAGGTACAATGGAGCCATCACACGGAAGCTGAAACTACATGGGAGCATGAAATTCATTTCCATGCATTACATACACCCTCAAATTCATTTCCATGCATAGCATACACTTTTCATGTAGATAAGCATTGTAAAAGAACTAGAAATGGAGAAAGAACCTTAGAAATGGAGAAAGAACTATAGAAATGGAGAAAAAACCTTAGAAATGGAGAAAGAACTATAGAAATGGAGAAAGAACCATAGAAATGGAGAAAGAACCATAGAAATGGAGGAAGGAACCATAGAAATGGAGGAAAAACCACATAAATGGAGAAGTGAATATAGAAATGTAGAATGCGGCATAAAAATGGAGAAGGAAAATGTAGAAATGGAGAATGGGACATAGAAATGGATAGGGGAATGTAGAAATGGAGAATGGGACTTAGAAATGGAGAGGGGAATGTAGAAATAGAGAATGAGACATAGAAATGGACAGGGGAATGTAGAAATGGAACAAGTGACATAGAAATGGTGAGGAACGGGAAAAAGATAGCTGAAATGAGCCATTTCCAAATTTCCCCCAAAATTTCCAAATTCTCCAATTCCCAAAAAGGGGAATTTTCCCCACATTTGGGGGATAAAATGCCCAAGGCTGCCACACCTAACTGAAAAGATAAGTTTGTTGAGATTCAAAATTGAGTAGGACTCTTATTTGAGCTCCAATTGGAGTAGGACTCCCCCCTATAAATACAACCCAAACCCCCCTTTTTTGGCCGCAGCCTCCCCCTCCCCTCCCTCCTCCAAGTCGGCGACTTGGAGCCCCTGCCCCCCCTCCCCAACTGGCACATGGAAGCTCTTCAACCCAATTGGCACCGTGTTTTTTCAAGCTGTTGTAGATGCGCGTCTTGAACCCCCTGAGTATCTTGGCGTTTGCTCTTTCGACTTGACCGTTACTCTTTGGGTGAGCAACACAAGCATAGCAAACTTGGATGCCGAGGTCTTTGCAGCAGTCATTGAACACTGCATTGGTGAACTGGGTCCCGTTGTCGGTGATGATTCTGTTTGGGACCCTGAACCGGCAGATGATTGACTTAATGAACTTGACTGCTGATTGCTTCTTGATAGTTACTACAAGGGTAGCTTTCGGCCACTTGGTGAACTTGTATACGGCGGCGTAGAGGTACCAGTACCCTCCGACGGATCTGGGGAATGGTCCCAGGATGTCCAGCCCCCACACAGTGAAGGGCTATGAGGGCGGGATGATCTACAGCATCTGCACTGGTGTGTGGATCTGCTTAGCGTGAAACTGGCACACCTTGCATCTCTTAACCAGGTCGACGGCATCCTAGAGAACTGTCGGCCAGTAAAAGCCATGCCGGAAGGCTTTACCGACCAGCGTGTGGGAAGATGCATGGTTCCCACACTCGCCTCCATGGATTTCTATGAGCAGGTCGCAGCCCCCCTCTCGGTAATGCACCGCAATAGGACGCCATTAGCGCTGGGTCGGTAGAGATCCCCTTCTACCAGCGTGTATCTCTTAGCCAACCGAGCGATCCGTTCAGCAGATACACGTTCATCGGGAAGGAAATTATCTTTCAAGTAGTCTTGGATCTCCCTGATCCGTGTGTAGGGACCTACTTGAGCACTTGGATCTTTAGCGCAGGGTAGCACGGAGTCCCCGGTGACGCTTATGATCCTTTGCGGGTGTAACACCCTCAAATTCATTTCCATGCATTGCATACACATTTCGTGTAAAGAAGCATTGTAAAAGAACTAGAAATGAAGAAAGAACCTTAGAAATGGAGAAAAAACTATAGAAATGGATAAAAAACCTTAGAAATGGAGAAAGAACTATAGAAATGAAGAAAGAACCATAGAAATAGAGAAAGAACCATAGAAATGGAGGAAGGAACCATAGAAATGGAGGAAAAACCATAGAAATGGAGAAGTGAATATAGAAATGGAGAATGGGGCATAGAAATGGAGAAGGGAAATGTAGAAATGGAGAATGGGACATAGAAATGGAGAGGGGAATGTAGAAAGGAGAATGGGACATAGAAATGGAGAGGGGAATGTAGAAATGGAGAATGGGACATAGAAATGGAGAGGGGAATGTAGAAATGAAACAAGTGACATAGAAATGGTGAGGAATGGGAAAAAGATAGCTGAAATGAGCCATTCCCAAATTTCCCCCAAAATTTCCAAATTCCCCAATTCCCAAAAAGGGGAATTTTCCCCACATTTGGGGGATAAAATCCCCAAGGCTGCCGCACCTAACTAAAAATATAAGTTTGTTGAGATCCAAAATTGAGTAGGACTCTTATTTGAGATCCAATTGGCGTAGGACTCCCCCCCTTATAAATACAACCCAAACCCCCCTTTTTTGGCCGCAGCCTCCCCCTCCCCTCCCCCCTCCAAGTCGGTGACTTGGAGCCCCTGCCCCCCAACTCACCGAGGTCGCCACCCCTCCCCCTTGCCAGAGTTTGGTCGCAGGCGAGCCCCGCCGTCGAGCTCCACCATCGCCGGAGAAGAAGCCCGACGATTTGTCCTACAAAAATTTTCCATAGAAAAATTCTCCGCTGCTGCCGTTGCTAGGAGGAAGGCCCTGCCACAAGGAGGAAGAAAGGTAGGTCTCCATTACCCATCTTACGACATCTTCACTGTTTCTACGCATCCATTTTCTTCGCCCCCTTCGAGCAGAAACTTTTACGTGTGGACAGATCGCGTTTTGATCGGTTTTTGACGGTGGAATTGATCTAGATCTTGAGTCAAGATCATCACCACGTCCACACTTGATCCCTACACGCTTGTTCATCATAAAACCCCATGAAAGACAATTAAAACATGCAAGAACACGTACAAACTGGTTTAATCGAACAACACCATAGGATTTGCATCCATCTACTTCATTGCATTTTTAGTAAAGTTTGTGCATGATGATTGATTGCTGTGAATTTTGTATGTGCGTGATCATGAGTAGAAGAACAAGCTCAAGAAACCATCTACGAGGAACTACAGCACCAAGACTTTGAGTTGCTTGAACAACAAGAACCACGGGAGCAAGGCAAGTGCCCCTTGACCATATTGATCCCATGTTTTGAAAATGTTTTGTTTGCGAAAACTCATATGCTTGAGTCAACTTGATGGGACACCCTTTTATAGGAGTTTACTAGTTTTGTTAACCATCCTTGTCGCCAGGAAAGTTGATGAGTCAGGAATGGTCATTTTTCCTTTTTGCATCGCTTAATTCACGGGATACGGGAAGCTAAAATAAAACCTGTCGAGCCACTCATATGAATAATGATGATGAGATCTTGATGATGTTAGTGGGCCTGGAATCAGGGAGATCTAGGCAAGCTTGGTTCATGGATGTTGCTGGATGAGATGGTGGTACTTGCCGTAGATCTAAGGATCGGTTCATGCGAGAATATGCCAAGAAAACAGTGCCACCACAAGGCCAAGTATGGGTGCGGCTTAGCTGATTAATTAGATGTGTTGCTAGTTTGTTATGGACCGTGGATGGCGCGGGGAATGGGAGTCGAGGAGGACCCCTGGGAACTGCATGGCATAAGAGGGGGCCCGTGGGTGGGAGAATGGTGATTCGAGCCTGCCGGTGAAACCTCAGTGAGTCCATACATCTAGTAGCCCCTTTGTAAAGGCTATTTTGTGATCTCTTAGCCATACACCGACGGTTGTGTACTGGTATAATGGAGGTTCTGCAGTCGCCGACGGGTGATGAAATCACGAACTTGTGGGTAAAGTGGTGCCACCTCTGCAGAGTGTAAAACTATCATGAGAGTCATGCTTCCGGTCACAAGCACCTGTCCAACTTCCATGATTATAGGAAAATCTTGAGATGGTTATTCAGTATGGTTGTGGTATGGTTATTGGGATTAGAGGAAAATTTGCTTGCTGCAATGAGCCTTTATTTCCAACCTTGTTGTAAGCTACATGTCATACTTTTCCCGCACTTGCTGAGTACGACATATACTCACCCTTGCATTACCACATATACATCAGCTACAGGAGATGAGTACTTCGAGGACCATGTGGAGTACTAGGTGTGCGAACTACCGTCAACATGCCTGTGGAGTCGAAGATGAAGCCTGCTGTCTTTAGTCACTTTCCCCTGTCGTTTAGAGTCTTCCGCTGCAAGAATAAGTTAGAGATTCATGAGTGAGACATTGAGTCATTATAATATTCTGAATTCAGTTTGTGGAATACATGTGTATGTGTGATGAATATCCTGGGCACACATATGCATTCACTTGATTCTATTTTCGGAACCGGGTGTCACAGCAGGCGCCATGGTAACATGGCCGCCGGGACCGCTAGCTTCGAGATGCTGGTCCCGCCCCCTTCGTCTGGTTCGGTCGGCCAGGTGGTAGGTCGCAGCAACTTCCTTTCAAATACCTCCTTAGGCACCGTAGCCCAAGTGGAAGCCTTTGTTGACAGGTCATCAGCTATTGTATTGTTGACGGGGGAATATGGCATAAGTCCAAGGATAAGAAGTCCTTCTCCAACTTTTGTACTTGGAGGAGATAGGCTGCAAGTTGTGGGTCATTGCAGCGGCACTCTCTCTAGGCTTGTTTGATGATCAACTTAGAATCACCCTTGACCAAAAACTGTTGGATGCCGAGAGACAGCGCAGTCTTTAACCCGAAGATGAGAGCCTTATACTCCACCATGTTATTGGTCGCCTTGAAGTCAAGTTGCACCATGTACTTGAACTGCTCTCTGGTTGGTGTAAGGAGCAGAACCCCCGCTCCTGCACCTTGCTTGCGCGAGGAGCCATCGAAGAAGAGAGTCCAGTAGGGCCCAGTGAAGACCGGAGCTCTAGGCTCTAGTTCACCGATGTCCTGGCCCCCTGGCTGGCATGGTGGTGGTGTCCACTCTACCACGAAGTCAGCTAGCGCCTGACTCTTCACCGAATGGCACGATAAGAAGTCCATCTCGAACTCCGCCAGCTCCGCAGCCCATTTAGCTATGTTTTCAGTTGCGTTGGGGTTATGGAGGACAGTTCTCAGTGGATACGAGGTAACCACCGATATCTTGTGAGCTTGGAAGTAGTGGCGTGGCCTCCTTGAAGCAACGAGGACTACATAGAGCAGCTTGTGCACCTCAAGATATCTTGTCTTGGCATCGTGGAGGACCTCGCTGATGAAGTACATTGGACGCTGGATGGTTCGGACCCTCCTGGGGGGGGGGTCCGATGCGTCTTCTTGTAGTGATCCAGGACTCGGGGGCCCCCGACCCCCGGGCTCGGAACTGCGCTCTGGGAGCTCGGACCCAGAAGCGCACTGGTCGTCAGGTCTATATGGTTGAGACCCGACTAGATCTTCTCGGGGAGGTCCAGGACTCGGGGCCCCCAGGCCCCCGAGTCCGGGACTGCATTTCGGGAGATCGGACTCGGAGATGCATTGATCATCAGGTCCGGCTGTTTGGGACCTGATTATCTTCCCATCCCTAGGGTATCCTGCTGAGTCTGAGGCCTGGGACTTTAGATCAACGGCAGCAAGAGCCTTATCTGGGACTTGAGGTCGATGGAGTTCTGGCCGCTCCACAACCAGAACCATGCTCACGACCTCAGTTGTGGCAGCGATGTAGAGGAGTAGAGGCTCGCCTTGTTCCGGGGCCACCATGATCGACATCATTGTGAGGAACTTTTTCAGCTCCTAGAACGCCTCATCTGCCTCCTCGGTCCATATGAATCGACATGATTTGCGCAGAAGCTTGAAGAACGGGAGAGCCCGCTCAGCCAATCTAGAGATAAACCGACTAACCGCAGTCAAACATCCAGTAAGCTTCTGTACGTTCTTAATGCGGACAGGGGGCCACATCAGTTC
Organism: Neostapfia colusana; assembly: GCA_030760725.1. Lineage (NCBI taxonomy): Eukaryota > Viridiplantae > Streptophyta > Magnoliopsida > Poales > Poaceae > Neostapfia > Neostapfia colusana. The sequence continues at coordinate 29,473,522 of JASWHV010000009.1, read as the reverse complement.
TATCGCCTTAATCTTCTCAAGGTTAGATTTAATTCCTCGGTGCGAGACCAAGAAACTGAGCAGCTTCCCGGCAGAGACCCCAAAGACACATTTGTCTGGATTCAACTTCGTGCGTGTCGAATGCAGTCTGTCAAAGACTAAGGCTAGGTTGTCGAGCAGAGATGCTTGCGACTTAACCTTCACTACGATGCCAACAACAACAACAACAACAACCAAGCCTTTAACCTTCACTATGATGTCATCGACATCTACTAGGTCTCGAATGAGGTTCCTAAATGTTTTGTGCATTGCACGCACAAAAGTGGTAAGGGCATTCTTAAGACCATAAGGCATGGACACATAGCAGTATAGACCATCTACTGTGGTGAAGGCGGTATGCTCTTCATCCTTCCTAGACATAGGTATCTGGTGGAAACCTGAATATGCGTCTAGGAAACACAGTAGATCACAGTCGAATGTAGAATCGACTATTTGGTCTAAACGAGGGAGATGGAACGGATCCTTTGGACATGCCTTATTGAGGGTGGTCTAGTCGATGCACATGCATAGTTTCCCGCCAGCCTTGTGGACGACGACAGGATTGGCCAACCATCGTGGATGGTGGACTTATCGAATGAAACCAGCGTCGAGCAACTTCTTGATTTCTTCATGGATGAAGTCTTGCCGCTCGATATATTGCTTCCGAGGCTTCTGTTGGACCGGCATGGCATCGGGGGGGGGGGGGGATCTTCTGTTGGTGCTCAATCACCTCCCTAGGGATCCCGGGCATTTCTAACGGTTGCCATGCAAACACGTCAACATTGGCCTGGAGGAAGGTGACGAGTGCATCTTCCTTTTTGCCACCGAGGTCCCCGGCGATTCGGGTGGTCTAGGCGATATCAGGACCGACTTGGACGAACATGACTGACACGCCCTCACCGTCCGAGGGCTGCACACGGGCGGCAGATGTCATCCCTCGCTGACGCATGCTTGGAGGCGACCGGCTAGCTTCAGCGTGACCAGAAGTGGCCTCCTGTGCTGCTGCCAGCGCTTGGAGCTTTTCCAGCGCCAAGACAGCTGCAGTGCGGTCACCGCGGATGTTGAGGATGCCACTCGGGATGGGAATCTTCAGGATCAAGTAGCCATAGTGGGATACAGCCATGAACTAGAATAGGACTGGCCTACCGATTATGGCATTGAAGGAGAGGCTGACCTCCGCAACGTCGAAGATGATGCTTTCCGTACGGTAGTTCTCAGGCGTTCCGAATGTCACCGGGAGGGAGATTCTACCGCACGAGAAGATTGGGTCCTGACCTACCCCTAAGAATGGTCTCGAGGGGGTAAGCTAGGACAAAGGGATTTGCAGCTTCTTGAAGGCTGCGAGGCTGATAACACTGAGAGACGCCCCACCATCAATCAACACGTGGTAGAGCTTCACGTTAAAGATGGCCGAGGCAACGAGGAGAGGCAGCTGCCCAGTGCATGCCATGTTCTTGGGGCAGTCGGAGGCGTTAAAGCTGATCGGCGTCTCCATCCACTTGTGATGCGGCGCCGGCCCAAGGGCTGGGGCGGCCGCTGCCACTGTTCGACGGAGAGTCTTGACGGCTCGCTTGGATGAGACGTTGAAGAACCCCCATACCTCATGCAGAGTGCACCGGCTGTTCGTCTGCCGGCTCAGCCAGACCTGCCCGCTCTGGAGCAAGAGGTAGCCTCGTCGTCTCCCATCTGGAGACAACGGCGAGTTGGGCGAGCAGGCTCACCATGGGAGGTGATGTTCACCATGGTCGCATGGAGAGGCGGAAAGCCCCCCTACCTGGCGCGCCAAATGTCGTAGTGCATGAGCTGCGACACTCCTCCCTGCCTGCTACGGAAGAATCTTGCAAGGTTCTTTGATCGGAGGGGGCTTGGCACCCTATGCGACCGTACTCAAGGGAGCAGATGAACACCGAGATTTACATGGTTTGGGCCGCCGGAGCGTAATACCCTACGTGCATGGGAGTGCTTGTTGTATTGTTTGCTTGCGCGTTCTTGTGAGGGTGCCTATGCGGAATTAGGGAACCAACCCCTTGTCGGGTGGTCACCCCAGTCCTCTTATAGTCCAAGGCCGGGGTGGTTACAATGTGGCTTGGGGCCCGAGAGGTGGCCCCGAAGCTATGTGAACCCTATACATGATCTAGGGCTTCATCCTCTGAGTTGAGTAGTTGGCAGGGGAGTTAAGTCCCTTCGCCTGGCGCGCTGAGTGCCCCTGTCCGTGTGTCAGGTGATGATGAAGACACCATCTTGTCGCCGCGTCTTCTCGTCCTACTTGGGTGGCATTGTATCATTGTCCCGCCTCGCCGTCCTGTCTTGTCACTGTAATGGCGAACGAGCAGAGGCGGAGAAGTGTGTAGTGCGCCATGCTTCTGGGGAAGGCGTGAGTCTTGAATGTGAAGCACGACAACGCACTTCCTCCTTGACTTCGTCCACCCGCGGCCCACGACGGATCATGGGGCACGTGGTGGCTTTGGAGCTCTTACCTACGGGTTTGGAGCCAGGGAACACGTGGCAGCTCCGGACCTCACCTCAGTAGGGAGGCTCAAGCCAGAGCCGAGGGCACGTGTCAGCTCCGGAGCCTTCCTCAACAGTGAGTTGGCTCTGAGCCGGGAGACACGTGGCAGCTCCGAACCGCACCTCAGCGGGGAGGCTCGGATCGGAGCCCAGGGCACGTGTCAGCTCCGGAGCCTTCCTCAGCAGGGAGGTGGCTCTGAGCCAAGAGTGTAACACCCTCAAATTTAATTCTGTGCATTGCATACGTTTTTCATATAGAGAAACATTAAAAAAAAGTAGAAATGGAGAAAGAATCATAAAAATGATGGGGAACGGGAAAAAGCTAGCTGAAATGAGCCAATTCCAATTTGTCTAAGTGCTCTGTCGACACATCCCCGGGCCACGGGACACGTGGCACCCGCGGAGCTCACGCCTACGGAGGGGGGTGAGGTCCGGCACCGCGGGACACGTGGCGCCCGTGGAGCTCACCCCTGCAGAGGGGGGTGAGGTCCGGCACCGCGAGACACGTGGCGCCCGCGGAGCTCACCCCTGCAGAGGGGGGTGTGGTCCGGCACCGCGGGACACGTGGCGCCCGCGGAGCTCACCCCTACGGAGGGGGTGAGGTCCGGCACCACGGGACACGTGCGGCCGCGGAGCTCACCTCCGCGAAGGAGGGGAGGTCCGGCACCGAGGACACGTGGCGCCTTCGGAGCTCACCTCCGCAGAGGAGGTGAGGTCCAGCACTGCTGGACACGTGGCGCCCTCGGAGCTCGCCTCTGAGGAGAAGAGAGGTCCGGCCTCACTGGACACGTGGCACCCTCAGAGCTTGTCTCTGGGGAGAAGGGAGGTCCGGCCCCGATGGACACGTGGCGCCCTCGGAGCTCGCCTCTGAGGAGAGGGGAGGTCCATCCCTGCTGGACACGTGGCGCCCTCAGAGCTCGCCTCTGAGGAGAAGAGAGGTCCAGCCCCGTTAGACATGTGGCGCCCTCGGAGCTCGCCTTTGAGGAGAAGGGAGGTCCGGCCCCGCTGGACACGTGGCGCTCTCGGAGCTCGCCTCTGCGGAAGGGGTGAGGCCCGGCTCCGCTGGCCCCATGGCAGGCCCGGAGCTCGCCTCTAAGGAGGAGGGTGGCCTGTCCCCGCTGGGCATGTGGCGCTTTCGGAGCTCACCCCTGCAGAGGGGGCGAGGTCCTTAGGCGGGTTTTTCCTCCTGTGCGCAGGGGTACCCGGTACTGAGGGTACCGACACAATTTCCCCAAATTTTCCCCACATTGCTGCCGCACATAACTGAAAAGATAAGTTTGTTAAGATCCAAAACATATTGAATAGGACTCTTATTTGAGCTCCAATTGGAGTAGGACTCTTTTCCCCCCTTATAAATAGAACCCAAACCCCCCCCCTCTTGGCCGTTACCCCTTCCCTTTTCCCCCTCCCAAGTCGACGACTTGGAGGCCCTAGCCCCCAACTCGCCGAGTTGGACACACACCCCTCGCCGGAGTTCAGTCGCCGGTGAGCCCGCCGACGAGACCCGTCATGCCTCGCCGTCACCGGAAAAGAGCCGACGATCATAAAGGAAGTGAGGTAGGTCTTCGTTACCCATCTTACGACATCGTCGCTGTTTCTACGCATCCGTTTCATCGCTCCCTTCGAGCAGAAACTTTTACGTGTGGACAGATCGTGTTTTGATCTGTTTTTGACGGTGGAATTGATCTAGATCTTGAGTCATTATCATCACCACGTCCACACTTGATCCCTACACCATTGTTCATCATAAAACCCCATGAAAGCCCATTAAAACATGCAAGAACAAGTACAAACTGGTTTAATAAAACAGCACCATGGGATTTGCATTCATCTACACCATTGCATCTTGAGTAGAGTTGTGCATGATGTTTGATTGCTGTAAATTTTGTATGTGCGTGGTCGTGAGTAGAAGGACAAACTCAGGAAGCCATCTATGAAGAACTACAGCACCAAGACTTCGAGACGCTTGAGCAACAAGAGCCACGGCAGCAAGGCAAGTGCCCCTTGACCATATTGATCCCATGTTTTGAAACTGTTTTGTTTGCGAAAACTCGTATGCTTGAGTCAACTTGATGGGACACCCTTTTATAGGAGTTTACTAGTTTTGTTAACCATCCTTGTCACCGAGAAAGTTGATGAGTCGGGTATGGTCGTTTTTCTTTTTGCTTCGCTTAATCCACAGGATACGGGAAGCTGAATTAAAACATGGTTAGCTACTGCACTCATATGAATAATGATGATGAGAACTTGATGATGTTAATGAGCATGCATTTGGGGGAGATATAGGCAAGCTTGGTTCGTGGATGTTGCTGAATGATATGGTGGTTTACTTGCCGTAGATCTAAGGACCGGTTGATGCCAGCACATGCCAGGAAAATTGTGCCACCACAAGGCCAAATATGGGTGCGGCTTAGCTGACTAATTAGGTGTGTTGCTAGCTTGTTATGGACCGTGGATGGCGCGGGGAATGGGAGTCGAGAGGGACTGCCCTGGGAACTGCTTGGCACAAGAGGGGGCCCGTGGGTGGGAGAATGGTGATTCGAGCCTGCCTGTGAAACCTCAGTGAGTCCATATATCTAGTAGCCCCTTTGTAAAGGCTATTGTGTGATCTCTTGGCCATACACTAACGGTTGTGTACTGGTATAATGGAGGTTTTGCAGTTGCCGACGGGTGACGAAATCACAAACTTGTGGGTAAAGTGGTGCCACCTCTGCAGAGTGTAAAACTATCATGATAGCCGTGCTTCCGGTTACAAGCACCTGGCTAACTCACATGATTAGAAGGGAAAACTTGGTATGGATGTTCGGTATGGTTATGGTATGGTCATTGAGATTGGTTTTGGGACTGTTTTGAGTCATGAAAATAATTTTGGCTTCGGTTATATGAATATGAGATGGTTATGAATGTTCATGAGTATGAGATGAACTTGAGAAAGGTTAATGGCTGGTTGAGACTTGATAAATGGTGAATTATGATGAGAGAATGTTGCTGTTTTTGTTGGTTATATTGGGATAATATCACCTAGAAATAGTTGCTGTTTTTATCATGTTGTGAAATAATATTTGCTTGCTGCAATGAGCCTTTTTATTCCATACCTTGTTGTAAGCTACATGTCATACTTTTCCCGCACTTGCTGAGTACGACATGTACTCACCCTTGCATTATCACATAAACATCAGCAACAGGAGAAGAGTACTTCGAGGACCATGTGGAGTACTATGTGTGCGAACTACCGTCAACATGCCTATGGAGTTGAAGATGGAGCCGCTGCCATTTAGTTATTTCCGCTGTCATTTAGAGACTTCCGCTGCAAGAATAAGATAGACAATCATGAGTGAGACAATTAGTGGATGTAATAAAGTACTCAAACACTATTTATTCATGGTTATATTCTGAATTCAGTTTGTGGATTACATGTGTATATGTGATGAACATCCTGGGCACACATATGCATTAACTTGGTGCTGGTTTCTGGAACCGGGTGTCACAAAGAGTCACGTGGCAGCCCCGGACCTCACCTCAGTGGGGAGGCTCAGACCGGAACCCAGGTCATGTGTCAGCTCCGGAGCCATCCTCAGCAGCGAGGTGTCTCTGAGCTGGGAGACACGTAGCAGCTCCGGACATCACCTCAGCGGGGAGGCTCGGACCGGAGCTCAGGGCACGTGTCGGCTCTGGTACTCAAGTGCACGTGGAAGCCCCAGGGCTGACCTCAGGACTAAGGGCACGTGGCTATGCTAGTGCCCGCCCCAGCAGGGAGACGGGGCCCAGGCTTTATTTTACCCTCTACGCGGGGTACCCGATCTGCAAGGTAACATGTATATTGGAATTGCTGTGAGCGTTCCCTTCGTCCCTCGTCAGCACCAGGCGACCAGAAGAATTCAAGCAAACCTGATTTCCAAATGGGTGTCACATTTTCTGAGTGCTCTTATGGGAAGTGGTAGCCCCAGCTGGTATTTACACGGAAACTCCGCAGTCACACGCGGGAACGTACCCTGGATGAGCTCGCGATCACCGTCATCGCAGCGGAACGGAGAGACCTGTGACTTGTCCATGTTTGGGTGCAGTTCGGTGGCCGCTGCAAAGAGTTGAAGAGTTGCTTTTATCGTCACCCAGTCTTGCTCGCGGCCGAGAGGGAAACTACCACACTATCAGCGTATAGAGAATTCCGGCATTGTAGACATGTTTGCCACCAAGATTGGCAAATAGTTTCCGTTGTTCTGCTGCTAAAATCAGCGCCCTTCGGAGTTCCATCACTAGTACGAACATGGGAGACAGTGGGTCGCCCTATCGAAGCACATTGCATACGAGCATGACAGATGCAGCGGCCAGCGTTTTTGCAGAAGCTGTGTACGAGGATAATCGGACCATAGTCCTTAATTTCATAAGCAGCCTGTTTCTTCAAAAGCAAGACCATCAACATCAACTAATAAAATTTAGAGCATTATAAATTAATCTATTAGCATCATCAATTAACGTCATAAAATCTTTCTTTCCATCTTTTCTCAATTTATAAATATTAGAATTACGGACGGCAATGGGTCGGGTTTAGATCGGGTGGAGAAAAAACCCACCTAAATCAAAAGAGCTTGCGGGTGAAATTTGAGATCCGCACCTGCGGGTGAGAATTCACAGTCACATCTGCACCCGTCGGGTCTCCGGCGGGTTTCGGGTTCTTACTTTTTAATAAACATACTACAACATTTAATAAACAAGTATAATAAAAATCATTTGTTTTGAATGTCAACGCAACAAAAAATATTAAGTTACTTATAGAGATTGTAAATATAGGCTCTTGTAAACAAGATGGAACAAATAAACTATAGGGAACATCAAATTTGATTTTAAAGTTGCAAACATAAGCTATTTCGGGTACCCGTCAGATAGCCGCGGGTGGAAAAACAAAACCCGCACCCGCACCCGTGGCAAGTCGGATCGGGTGCGGGTTAGACCAGAGGGCGAAAAATGGTACCCGCGCCCGCACCCGTCGGGTGCAAAACCCGTTGGGTACCCGCACCCGAGGGTGAAATTGCCATCCCTAATTAGAATGTATATGTTCTAAAGGCGTTAGATTTCCCTACTCGGTAGCCATATGAGTCTTTCGATACTGCTTTGATTGCAGGAGATTATAACATTTAGTACATTCTACAGTGGTGGACATTGGAATTGACTTCATACTAAATAGTTGAAGCATTAAAACAAAATTAACGTGGTACAAACAAGAATGTCAAACATCGCATCATCATTAATACTGTCACAAATTTGGTTCATAGACTTATTGTAAAACTCAAAAAGTGAAAAGTGGAACAATATTTTGTCGTCATATCTTTTACCAAGCAATTGTCTATGCTTAAACATAACTGCTTAATTAGACCCTAACACTACTTTAAACTCATCTCTATATAGAAGTGAGCTATTTACAAGATTCTTATTCATAAAATGGACATGTTGCATGTTTCTTAGTTAAACGATCTTTCCTGAAGTGAATTATAGATCTATAGTGCCAACATCACGAGCAGAAGCATCTAACTCATTTCGCATTAGGACAGCAGAATCCTAGATAAACTGGTAAGAAGTGAACATAGAGATGTTAATATACACATAAACATTAACATCCATATCAAGCGACCAATATAGGAATCACGATGTTGACATTCTTAAGGCCCAATTTCCTCTACAATCTGCATGTTGACGATAGCACTTAGAAAATGTTCATGCTCTCCACAAGTATAGCAACCCTGATCAACTTTATTTGACTTCTTCCTAAAAGTAGTAGTCTTGTTCAGATAGAATGAAGGTTTGTCATTCACTTCATTCTTGACATTGGGTTTTTGCTTCATGTTGCCGCTAGAGTGACCCTCTACTTCTTTCTTACCGGCGTTCTTGACCCAAGCCTTCTTCTCATCATCAAGAGACCCTATTAGGTTTTTAACTGTTATTTTTGTCTCTTGTATTTGAGAGTGGTGTCGAAGTTCCTCTATGAAAGAGGTGACTTTACAATAATGCATCCAACCCAAACTTGTCAGGTAAGATCCACTTAAGGAGTTTGAGATCTCTGAAATACATTGCATCTCATGAACTTGTTCAGATATAGGACGGTTTTTAACCCTCTTATATGAAAGCTATTTATCATACAATTCATTCTCTGCATCGATTTACTAGATTTAATATTTAGTGCATTATAAAGATATTTCACATCTGTTATGTATAGATAAACATCATACACACGATTATCAAGAATGCTCATAATACATGAAAGTGCATCTTTGTCCTCCGTGTGGGTTTTAGATGATTAATGACAAATAGTTCAAGAGATATTGATTTTGGATGAGAATATTTGTATAATTAAGATATGTGAAAGTGGCATGTGTCCCCCAAATAGAAAAAAGAAAAATATAGCGTAGAACTATACTTAGAGCTAGATTTTTATTTTTTTTAGTATAGGAACGTCATGCTATTAAGATGGTGTTTGATTGCAATAAGAAAGTGGTCACAGCTCAATCTAAAATTGAGTTTTAGGTCCTAGAAATATCTGGAGTACTACTCCATGGAAAAGAAGGTACTGAGTGAACTCCTACATGTCCAAAATAGGCTCGGACATGTCCAAAGTCCTTAAAACTATTCGGGTGACCTAGCGGAAAAGAAGGTTTCGTATGAATCCGGACATGTGTCGGATCTCAAAAATTTTCAAGCTCCCTACGGAAGTTTACCTTTTGTGTAGGCCCGAACAAGTCCGGGTCTCGTCTGAACATGCCCGGATTTGGAATATTAACCGTTCAAAAATAAACTTTAGCAGGGTCATCACCTGTAGGGACCTCTTGTCCATGACATAGATCTTGTTTGGGGTAGGGTCTTGACATGTACGAACATTAATGGTTGCAACGGTCACATGTCGGTCAGGTATAAAAGTGCTCAATCTCAGCCACAGCTCTATACCCAAGAAACCCTAGCAATGCAATTTATCTTCCTGAGCATTTCTACCCTCTTGTTCGCCTTCAAACTCTCCCAATCGGATCTTTTGGAGGGTTTGTGAGATTGATAGAGGACTTGAGTGGAATACACCTCTTGAATTGCACTTTTATTTCATTTTCTCATTCTCGTCATCGCTCGTGTTTGTTACTCTTCAGATTCAATCGTTAGACGATTAGTTGTTGTATGGTGGCTTACAAATCTTATGGTGAGAATCAAAAATTTTGTATTACCCAAAAAATTCTAGTGGAGATCCGAGTCTCATCTTTGTGATTGCTCGATGAGACTTAGGGATAAAAGAAACTCGGTTCTTTGTAGAATCCTCAAGGGAGACGTTGGTTCCTTTATGAAACTGAATTTCGGTGAAAAATCCCATATCTCTTGTGCCTTTACTTCGTTGTTCATCGGGTTTTAGTGTTAACTCTTATTCACGCTAGTATTTGCCCTAATATTGTGATTTGTGTAACCCTAGTTCGTTATATTCATGTAATAGGTTGCTACCATGGTAAACTTACTTATTCTAGGTTTATAGCTATATAATATTGTTTAGTATTGTTAATTTTATTTTTGCTATGATTGATATTGAATATATTTGAATCAATCTTGACTTATCTAGAAAACCCAAACAAGTCCGGACCAAACCAGACATATCTGGATTTAACTGTTTTTATTAACTAAGTTTGTTTTAGGTTTAAATTGTCTATCTACCCCTGTAGCCAACTTCCGATACATTCTCTAAGGATAGCGTTGGCTTACTCGAACTTTCTATGCTCTTCAACATAGTTACTTAAGTCTTACCCTCTGTTGCTTAGGTTGTTTTCAGAGCAGTGAGCTAGAGCGTGGTTTTAACTTGCCACCTCTTAGTGCACTTTGATAAATTTCTCTGACCTCAGTGGAACAGCTAAACTAGCCATGATAAATTCAAGAAATTTCCTAATATAAGCTTTTTAGATTATTATAAGATTAAGAAATTTATTGATTAATTCTAGTAAATAAATCATGACTAAAATAGTAATTAACATTAACAGTAGCAACACACATCCAACTGCAACCATGTTACAATAACATATTGGATCATGTTGTACATATCGATCTGTAGTCGGAGGAGCTTATGAAGACGTTGTTTTTCTAGTGTTGATGAAGACTAGTCGAATGAGACCACAACAAAGACGGTTGTAAGTCATCCAATTTGAACGGGAGACAACTTGGGATGAAGAACGCGAGCAGTCGCGCAAAGCGTTTCCTAAGAGCCTTGGCGCTAGAGATGGAGTAAACTACGATGAATCTAATTATTTTATTGTATATAGATAATGTCTCGCACATCCCTTATTTGTAACAGATCATAAAGACTTGGAGCCGGTTACAACAACAGACGACCCGATTGCGATCCCAACCAACTATTTGTTTACTCATTCTTCTCTAACTTAAATTTTTTGATAAGTAAAAGTAAAAATTAACTCGGTTCAAATTCACAAAACGTGAGAGTGTGCGAGGTGGCATGATGTGATGTGCGGGGAGGAGGAGGAGCTCTTGTGTATCACTACTCTTCTCACTCACTTGGTGGGTGGTAGGAACAACTCCACATATAAGAAAGTCCCTCTCCACTTTTCCTTTTCATGTCATACTAAATTTAGCACCTACTCTTATCATACATGGGACCAGAGAGACCTGCGACTTGTTCATGTTTGTGTGCAGTCTGGTGGCCGCCACAAAGAGTTGAAGAATTGCTTTTACCGTCACCCAGTCTTGCTCGGCTGGCAAGAGGGAAACTACCACATCATCAGCGTATAGAGAAGTCCGGCATTGCAGACCTGTGCTACCAAGATTGGCAAATAGTCTCCGTTATTCTGCTGCTAAAATCAGCGCCTTCAGAGCTTCCATCACTAGGACGAACAACATGGGAGACAGAGTAGGTCTCCCTATCGAAGCCCACAAGCATGACAGATGCAGCGGCCAGCGTTTGCTGGAGCTGTGTATGAGGCTAATCGGACGAGTCCTTAATTTCGTGAGCAGCATGTTTCTTCCAAAGCAAGACCATCAACGAATAAAATTTAGAGCCTCATAAATTTTAAAGTAGTTTGTAACAAATAAACATAACAAAATCTATTAGTATGCATCATCAATTGATGCTATAAAATATTTCTTTTCACCTTTTGTCAATTCATAAATATGAGAATGTATGTGTTCTAAAGGTGTCACATTCTCTACTCGGGTGTCACATGAGGTTCTCGATACTGCTTTTGATTGCACACAACTATAAAATTTAGAATTTTTTATAATAATGGACACTAGAATTAAATAGCCGAGGCATTAAAACAAAATTAACGTAATGTAAACAAGAATGTCAAACACTCGCATCATCATTAATTGCCACAAATATGGTTCACAAACTTATAATAAACATCTGAAAGAGAAAAGCGGAACAATCATTTATACTCATATTCTTTACCATTCAATTGTCTATTCTTGAACATAACTAATTAATTACCCTAATACTACTTTAAACTCATCTCTATATAGAAGTGAACCGTTCACAAGATTCTTATTCATATAACGGAAATGTTGCATGTTTCTAGTTAAACAATCTTTTCTGAAGCGAACTTTAGATCTATGGTCCCAACATAACAAAGCATCTAGCTCATTCTGCATTAGGATGATGGAATCCTAGATAAAATGGTAAGAAGTGAACATAGAGATGTCTGTATACACATAAACATTAACAGCCGTATCAAGCGACCAAGATGGTGTTTGAAATTTAGAAAGAACAGTAGATAAATTATTGTACCCATCCGTCTTGCTAGGAGTCACGATGTTGGCATTCTTAAGGCCTAATTTCCCTCTACAATCTATGATGAGGACATCACAACAGTGGATACATTGATATACAAGGACCAATCACAAGAGCACGAGCACGGTTACTAAATCAGCGGGTGAACTCGTTCCTAACTTCCTACCATGTGAGTTTGAGAATGAATTGCTATTTAATGATTTAATTGTTATTAGGAACCATGGACATGACCAACAAGTAAAGGGAGGAGGATTTGGGGACGTGGAGAACCAGATGGGATATCCACAAGTTGATGGAAATAGTCGCCAACTCGGACTCGAGTTCAACTCGGAGTCTAGAGCAGTCCATCTTAAAACGGACGCCCAGGATGCATACGGACTCTGTTTTCGACGTTCTACATATGCATGGAAAGATTAGAAGATAAAATCTCCAATGGTTCTGGACGCACATTAAAATTCACCAGGAGTCATTGGGAATTATTGAAACAAGTCAAATTCAGAGTTATGTCTGGTGTTGCGCCACCGTATTGGGCTTTTGGGCCTTGTATCCCATATGAGTCCATTAGAGACGCGTCTAAGGGTCTTATGGCCAAACCCTAGCCTTTAAATACTGTAGCCGCCGGCCATATCCGGTGGGTTTTGCTTAGATTAAATAATTTCACCGTTCTACGGTTTGTGAGACCCCAATTTCACAATTTCAGATTGCATCTTCATCGTTCTTGCTTGTGTTCTCGGTTGTACCTGCAGGGATAGCCTTCTTGGCGAGGTCAAGTGTGTGAAGAACGGTTGATAACCAATGGAGCAGGGGTGTAGTGATTGCAGGGGTATTCGGGTCTGCTCAAGTGCCTTGGATCATCAACGTCGAGATCTCCACTTCAATCGACCTACCTTTCGCAAGATCGGGCCTAAACCACTCATCAATTGGTATAAGATTTTAGGTTGCCCGTGAGGTACTTTGATTTACCACTAGATTAGTTTTATTTGTCATACCTAGAGTCCACAGAAAAAGTCACAAAAAAACATATCGTGTTTACCGATTCCTAGACCATAGTGTCTACAAGTATCGTTTTTCAGTTTGCATTGTTGAGTTTGCATTCGTGTGGTCGAGTCTTGTTGATGGTTTAGCTTTGTATTTTTTGGGTCATAGTTATCGCTTTCTTCCTTGTTTTTCTTACTGCTCACATATTCCACAATCCCAAAACAACGAACAGATCCACCACGATCATCGGTTTGCCCTAGCTAGCCGCCTTGCATGAACTCCCGCATCGCCAGCCCTAGAACAGGTGACAAACCATTATGCCAGTTCCTCCTTGATTCATCACATAACATCCCATTAGTCGTCGTTGCTAAATTCCAATTGTTTTTCACATCCTATTGCGAGATCTGTTTCAAAACCGAGTTTGAATCAACATAAAAAAACAGTAACTCGGATAGCCTACCTTAAAATGGCCATAACTTTTGCATACGAACTCAAAATCGGGCGATTTTTTTAAATTTATCTACTCGAAATTTCGCAACCAATTTTCTGCGGCTTCGCCGCGTTCGGCGAAATTTGTTTGGCCAAATTTCCCTCGGAAGATAGACTATCCGGCCTCCGAAGTTTCAGCATGAATTTTAAAGAATCTTCCTGATTTTCTATAGGCCACATCTTACATCCAATTGAGCTGCAAAGTTGTGTGCTTCCTATTTTCGTGCTCTCTAATAAATAAAAAATATCAGAAAAATATTAAAAAATAGTGAAGAGAGCACAGATACTAAAGCATTGACAGCACATATTTGAAAACAGTTGGCCTATACACTTGTGCTGTACTTGTTAGTTATATCTTCCTGATCTTCTATTTGCCTTTCTACTACCTTGTGTTGTGCTAGGCCTAGAACACTTGTTAACCAACAACAGTTTCTACATTGAATACTTATTCAATTTTGTTTTGCTGTTAACGATTTTTTTGCTCATTAGCCACCATATTGTTCCATCCAAACTCCACTTTTCCTCTTCAGCAGAACAGGTACCTTTGCAATCACTCCACGCTTCATTGGTTCTCACCGTCCACCATTTACCACCTTATGTGTCGGTAAGAACACTTGTAAGAACGTGATAAGACGCTTGAGAGAGATAGTGTGTGTGTTTCCTTCCTTCCACTTTTCACATTACCACTATCCTTTGTAGTTGATAGGGATAACATCTTTTTGTTATCTTTTATTTACTACTAACAATGGCAGAAGATAAAAGTGATGATGAATGTGTTCAACATGCTGAGTTGCGTGACATGATAAGGGAAATGACAGATATGTTCACCAAAACCCATGCATCAACAGAGGCGTCATTGACGACCTTGAATCGCCAACTTGCTGATCTTGTTGTTCGGATGGATACTCTTGAGGCGCGGCTGCCTCTCGCTGAAGAACATGAAGACGGTGCTTATAATATGGGAGATCATAACAATCAACCACGACTTCCACTTTATCTACGAGGTATGGGAGGTAATAATCGTTATAATTACAATGATAGTCATAATAATTTTAATCGCCCTCTTGATGATCCTTTTGCTAAAGTCAAATTTACTATACCCTCTTTTTCTGGTGCTTATGATGCTGAGGCATATCTTGATTGGGAGATGACAGTAGAGCAGAAATGTAATGCCCACCTTGTTCCCGAACAACATAGAGTTCGTCAAGCCACTAGTGAGTTTAAGGGTTTTGCTATCATATGATGGAATGAACTTGTTAAAACTAGAACTGATCCTCCAACATGGGATAGATTAAAGGAAGCTATGCGTGTTCGTTTTGTCCCTCCTTCTTTGCAGCGGGACCTTCACAAAAGTTTGCAGCGCTTAGACCAAGGTAACATGTCCGTAGAGGAGTATTATCAAGAGTTACAAAAAGGTATGTTGCGATGTGGGGTAGTAAAGTACATGGATGATAAAATATCTCATTTTTATGGGGGTTTAGGCGTGAAGTTCAGTACATTGTTGATTATAATGAATATGATACTATTAACAGATTATTTCAGCTGGTTATATTAGCAGAAAAAGAATTGCAGGGCCACCAACAGCAGCAGCAACAACGCACGAGGAGCATCTTCACACCGTGTTCGACATCTACACCATCCAAAACAGCACCATCTTCGAGTTTTCGTACAGCCACTACACCATCCAATGGTGGCCAACAAACTTTACCTACTGCTCCACTTCCTCGTGCGCCGGAGGGCAGCAAGACAACACCATCCAAGCCTACTTCTTTCACTCCTTCCACGAGTCGAACTTCCGACATTAAGTGTCACCGCTGCCAGGGAGTTGTTCATGTGATGAAAAATTGCCCTAGCAAACGAGCATACATAGCACGAGATGATGGTGGGTACGATAGTACTTCGGATGTTGAAGATAAATATTCTCTTGCTACTAACGTTGCAGGACCAAAAGATGACCACTATAGCGCAGATGAACAGGTACTTGGTACTGCAGCAACGGAAAATTATAGAAGCATAATTGTGCAGCGTGCTTTGAGCTCCAAAGTTGAGGCGGATGACAAGCTACAACGACACAATCTTTTTCACATGTTTCTCATCGTCAAGGACTGCCGTGTACACACTATAATTAATGGAGGCAGCTGCAATAACTTGGTGAACATGGATGTGGTCAAGAAACTTGGGTTGACAACAAGAGCACACCCTCATCTATACCACAGTCAGTGGTTCAACAACAGCGGTAAGGTTAGGGTAACACAAACAGCGAGATTACATTTTTTGATTGGTTCTTACCATGATTTTGCTGATTTTGATGTCGGACCTATGGATGCTTGTTCTCTTTTGTTGGGACGTCCTTGGGAACGGATGCTATTCATCATGGTAGAACTAATAAATATACTCTGATGCACAAAGGAAATAAAATCACTTTGCTTCCTATGACTCCTGCTAAAATTGTGCATTTGGAGAAAAGTAAAACACGTGATGATAAGGCAACAAAATCACTAGACTCTGAAAAACGCAAGTAATTAAGTTAAAATCACCTTCGTTGCTCACAACTAAATCTGACCTTGCTGATTTATTTAATACCAAGGGGAAGTACTATGCTTTAGTATGCAAAGAAGCCATGTTTTCACTTCATGAAGTGTCCATTGCATTGCCCCCTGCTATTGCTAACCTTTTGCAGGATTTTGCGAATGTGTTTTCCCCTGAGATACCCCCTGGATTACCACCTATGAAGGGCATTGAACATAAGATCGACTTGATTTCAGGGGCAAGTTTGCCAAATCGTGCGGCGTACAGGGCGAATCCGGAAGAGACAAGGGAAAATCAGCGACAAGTTCAAGATCTTTTAAACCGCGGGTATATTCGTGAAAGCCTTAGTCCTTGTTCTGTTCCTGTTCTTTTGGTTCCTAAGAAAGATGTTTGCTGGCGCATGTGTGTTGATTGTAGAGCGATTAATAACATCACCATTCAATATTGTTATCCTATTTCTCGCTTAGATGACATGATTGATGAATTAAGTGGTGCTATTATTTTCATAAAAATTGACTTGCGTAGTGGTTACCACCAAATTAGAATGACACTAGGAGATGAATCACTACAGGAAACCCGATCATTTGCGACGGCTAGAATTATTTGCGACGGCGGCCCATCGCAAATAAAGAAAATTGCGACAGCTAACCCTAGGCCGTCGCAAAAAAATAAGCCGTCGCAAAAGCCGTCGCAAATAGGGTAATTTGCGACGGCCAGACCTGTGGACGTCGCAAATTAAGCAAATGTTGCAATTAAAGGCTTGTTTGTGATGGCCAAAGGAAACGCCGTCGCAATTAAGGAAGCCGTCGCAAATGACCCCGATATACCGACCGAGCACCTCATGACTCACACAATTCTCGCCTCCGCACCGTGCCCGCCACCCGCGCCGCGCCGCCACCTCCCGCGCCGCCGCCCGCCGCCGCCACGGCCGCTGCGCACGCCGCGCCCCGCCTCCCTCGGCCACCCGCTCGGCTCCCTCGGCCGCCGGCCGCCACCAGCCGGCCGCCGGCTCTCGCCGCCCGCGCCCGGCCATCCCCGCCTCCAATTTCTGGCCCGCAGCCCGCTGCCACGCCCCGCCGCCTCCCGCAGCCTCCGCCGCGCCCACCACCGTCGTTGTTTCCCGTCGCGCATGCCGTCTCCCGCCGCGCCCGCCACCGTCGCCGTCTCCCACCGTGCCCGCCTCCCGTCGCCGCCGCACCCACCTCCCATCGACGCCTCGCCCGCCACCATCACTGCCTCTCGGTAAACTCCTCCATCTAAATGCATTTTTCATTTTTTTTCTTGTTATTAGTTAGATTAGGATAGAGTATAGTTAATTCAATTTGTTTTAGAGTAATATGTAATTAATTTGGCAAATAAATTTTTTTTGTAGTTAGTTAGGTAGTTAGGTGGTTATAGTTTAATTTGGTTTGTAGTTAATTGATCTGTGACAAACCGCCCCGCCGCGCACCGCCCCGTCGCCTCCCGCCGCGCGCGCGCCGCCTCCCGCCACTGCGCCCCGCCGTGGACGGCGCTTCCCGCCGCGTCGCCTCCCGTCGCGCGTGCGCTGTCTCCCGCCACCGCGCCCCGCCGCGGCCGCCGCCTCCCGCGTGTGCCTATTTTGTGTTGAACATGTTATTTTATGTAGTGGCTGTAGAAAGGCGCATACTAGGCCAATCCTCGTATAAAGTCTTATTTGCGACGGCCAAAGAAAAAGCCGTCGCAAGTAAAATATATTGCGACAGCTTCCTGTAGTGCCTGTCTTCTTCCTCCTCGCGCCCCGCGCCTCCCCGTGGCTGCCCTCACCGAAGAGCTCGCCGGAACGGTGTTCCCGTGCCCCAACCTTCGCCAAACTCGCCGCTACTGCCTATTTCCACACGGGAAACATGCTACCGGTCTTACCCCTCACCGACAATGGCCAGAGATGGGCGTGCGATGGTGGCAGCGACTTTGGTTACTCCGGCGACATGGTATTGGTACTCCCTCGTCGAGCCTGGTAACCGTCGCAAATAAAGTCTACAAGCCATAATTGGCGACGGTAACCGTCGTTTGTCAGTAGGATGTCGTTAGTTACGACAAGCTCCCGCGCGTGGACGGCGGGCCCTGACGGGTGGTTTTCTCCTGTTCATTCCTCCTCTTTCGTTATTTCCTCGCCTCCTCCCTTGTTCTTGGACCTTGACCCCAAAGCTTGAAGAACTGCACCATTTTTTGGGGGTGCAGTGTAAAAGAAGCGAGGTTATGCTGCCAAAATTTTATTGGGCTTTAGATATTGTGTCTCCTCGGAAGCATGATAAATCCTGCATATATTAACGATAATTTCTTTGGCTTTAAACTATAGAGTCAAACATGGGTGAAGACCGCAGTTGGATGTATACTGGCTGGAAGAGCAGAACTGGTGGTCACTCGGATGAGTGGTATATCAAGTTAGATAAATTCTTGGATCGAGCATTTTCATTGTCAACAGATAATAAGGTGCGGTGCCCATGTACGAAATGCCGGAACACCAAGTTTTTGAGCAGATTGGAACTTTCGTTTCACTTATGTCGAAACAATTTCACGCCAAGTTATAAGGTGTGGACCTTCCACGGTGAGACTAAATCTCGAGACAAAGTAGAAGTGCATGAGGATGATGATATAACGGGGGTTTATAGGATGGATGAGATGCTAGAAGCTCTGGAAGTGGAGGATCCTCTTACAAAGGAGGCAGACGATTTGTTCGAGGAGCTCAAGAAATCACAGCAGTCGTTGCATGAACACACGGATGTGACCGTCCTTGCTTTCTTGACCAGATTTTTAGCAATTAAGTCTAAATACTTTTTTCCATCAACTGTAACAATGATATCATGAAAATGATAGGCGATATCCTTCCATAACCTCACAAAGCGCCTAAAGATATGTATCAGTCGAAGATCCGGATATCTGGTCTCGGTATGAACTATGAGAAAACCGATGTGTGCCCACACAACTGCATGCTATTCTTGAAAGAGCACGCCAACGAAAACATGTGCTTGAAATGTGGTAAATCGAGGTATGTCGAAGTTGTTAATGACGATGGCGATAATGTGATGACAGATGTTGCACATAAGCAACTTTGTTACTTGCCTGTGACACCTCGGTTGAAGCGGTTGTTTCTTTCAAAAAGAACCACAAGACACATGAGATGGCACAAAGAAGGTAAACGTGAGAACAAAGAATTCATGACGCATTCGTTCGACGGTGATGCATGGAAGGCGCTAGACCATTTTGATCCAGATTTTTCTCGTGATGCGAGAAATGTTCGCATCGGGTTAGCGACAGACAGATTCTCACCGTTCAATTCAAACGCCACGCCATACTCCTGTTGGCTCGTCTTTGCCATTCCCTACAACCTTCCACCGGCTTTGTGTATGAATAAAAAGTTCATGTTCCTCAGCGTCATTGTACCTGGACCTGATCATCCTGGGTCACGTCTCAACGTGATGTTGAAACCGCTTATCGAAGAATTGGAAGTGTTGTGGACAGGAGTCGAAGCGTACGACAGTTACAAGAAGCAGAAATTCAATCTTCGAGCTGCTTATTTGTGGTCCGTCCATGATTTGCCGGCATACGACATGTTTTTCGGATGGAGCACTTACGATCGTCTGACGTGTCCGATATGTACTTCGTACACGGATTGCTTTCGACTAACTCATGGAGGCGAGATATCTTACTTCGATTGTCATAGACGTTGGTTGCCTTCGAATCACATATTTAGGCAACAGAGAAATGTCTTTAGAAAGAATACCGTTGTCACTAAAGGACCACCAAAACGTCTCAACGGGTCAGAAATTTTTGATATGTTGGATAAACTGGTGCCAGATGAAGGTCGTCCTGGATATTTTGTAGGTTATGGAGAGGAACACAATGTGGACTTTGGGAGCTACCGTATGTGAAGTCGTTGATTCTAATACACAACATTGATGTGATGCATCAGGAGCATAACATGAGCGAAAGTATCATAAGCACATGCATGGATATTTCTAGCAAAACGAAAGACAATATAAAAGCTAGACTAGATTTGGCAACCATTTGTCACCGTCCAACTCTTGAAATCTCTGAAAGTGGTGGCAAGCCACATGCTTCTTTTTGTCTTCAATCTAAAGAAAAGAAAGAAGTCATGAAATGGATGAAAATTTTGAAATTCCTAGATGGTTACGCAGCTAGCCTAAAACGAGCCGTGAATGTGAACAGAGGAAACCTCACTAGTTTGAAGAGTCATGATTATCACATTATCATGGAAAGACTCTTATCTGTTATGTTTCGTGGCTATCTAGATGATGCAGTGTGGAAGGTTTTAGCCGAGCTCAGCTATTTCTATAGATAGCTTTGTGCTAAAGAAATAAAGATAGGGATGATGGATAAGTTAGAGAAGGATATACCCGTACTTTTATGTAAGATGGAGATTTTTTTCCACCGGGTTTCTTCAATCCAATACAACATATGCTTATCCATCTTCCATTCGAAGCTAAAGTTGGCAGTCCTGTGCAATACAGGTGGATGTATCACATTGAAAGAGCGCTACGATATCTGAAACCAATGGTTGGCAACAGGGCAAGGGTGGAAGGGTGCATCGCTGAAGCATATGCTCTTAAGGAAGTAGGATACTTTTCAAGTGTCTACTTTGCAGATGAACATAATGTAAGTACTTCGGCGATGCGGTACAATGTGGATGAAGCACCCCTTTAAACGACCTCTCCATTTTTCAAACGAGAGGCACTACCGTTGGTAGCTACACGACCTACGTCCTACCCGAACGTGACAGGACTCTGCTTTGCTCCACATGTACGCAAATATAGAAGGCATGTAGGAATAGTTCGAGTAAGTGTTTCTCCTACATTTATGCTAATCGACATATTTTGCTACACATGTATTCTAAAAATTGTTTATACACGTTCAGCGAGTTCGACAGACAATGTTGGCCACATAGGCATCAACCTACGGCCAAACAAGTAGAAGGGATGCGACAAGAAGGAATAAATGGAGGGTAGGGTTTCCTATCCTGGTTTCGAGATTATGTAATACTTTATAAGTTACTATCCCATTATAAGTTACTATCTCATTATAACTTACGATCATGTTTGACAGTGCGGGACTCACAATGTCCATGAAGATTTGCGGCAGCTATCTTATGGATTGGTGAATGTTAGAAGCTATGGTCAATGTGACATAAACGACTTTTGATTCCGTATAACTCTTTTCGAAGCTCTTCGTCCTCTCGCGGCAACATCAAATTCCGGTGTTGTGACGAGAGCAATTGACACTCAAGGGAATGTAACCGATTATTATGGGATCATTAACAAAATTCTTGAATTTACTTTTACCAGAAATAAGACACTTCGAATTATCTTCTTTGACTGACTGGTTTTATAGCACTCATGGAACTCGATAAAACCAATTTGGAATGGTGGAAGTCAAACATAAGGAACGACTACGAGGTTACGATATATTTATTCTTGCACACCAAGTGGAGCAAGTGTATTATCTACCTTATCCATGCACAAAGCTCAGTGCTTGGTGGGTGGTATATAAGGTGAATCCTCGTGAGCGGTTATATACTCCTGGGGATGATGGTTACCATGATAGTGAAGAAGTTGAAGAAGTGTACCAAGAAGAAGAGTTGCCCGACACTTTTACCGTCGAGCCTGGTGTAGGACTCGATCAATTAGTTAGAGATGTTGAAGACGTAGAGACAAATGATATGCAAAAACAGAAACTAAAACAGGTCACGATGGAAGATCGTTAGGCTGGTTTAAGGAGTAGCGCACATGATAATGATGTTGATGAATTTTGAAAGTGATTACAAGTAACATTTTCTTTTAGCTAGTAACATGAATTTTGTATATCTTATTCGCATATTTACTGATTATCTATTAAAACAGGATGTCGTCAAAGAAGAGTAAGAAGATGCATCCAACGAGGGGGTTCTTCCCCTCTAGAGCTGAGGACGCTTTCGCTGGTGCCTCGTCGACCGGGAGCAGACGCTCTCAGCTGCTAGGGTATGTTCGGGGCAGCTCTAGGGCTTCGTCACAGCAGTCCACACAGGTAAATTTAACTATTCTTTGACAAATTCTTCAAATTCAATTTCTAGTTAAACTTACTTATGAATCCTTTGAATGTTGTAGTCCTCACTGACTCACTCAGTGGCTATGGCGCCAGTTGAGCTTGGCTACCCTTCGGTGAGCTAGCCCTTGGCTGGCGAGCCTTCGATTTCTGAGCCGTTAAACTCGACTAGTGACGAGCCTTCTAGGTCACCAGATGTGGTGCCCCAGCAGACGCGGAGGGCGAGGAGAACTCACTTTGTCAGTCCTCTTGCGGTCCCTTCACAGAGGATCGTGATTCGGTCGGAGACAGGTAATAAAATCGTAGTGTTCAATTCTGGTTTCTTTTTGTTACTTAAGTAATGAATTAATAAATGTCTTGCAGTGTTTGGTACGACGCGTCTTTCACCGGTGATAGACACCATAGACCGGTGAACGGTGTCCTCGGGTCCTTAGTGCGTTTGCACTATCCTGGGGTCATCGACGGGGTGCCTGCTACTTCATGGGAGGATTACGCACGCTGGGGTTTTTAGAATCAGGGCGTCATAGATTGGTATCAGATCTGCCACGTTGACCGTAGGACGCAGGCCTAGTCACAGAGTAGCATTAGAGCCACGTTGAACATAGGACGCAAGCCTAGGTAGAAGTCACAGATTGGCATTAGAACCCCATTGACCGTAGAACAAAGTCACAGATTGGTATCACCCCAAACCACATAGGAGCCCAGTGAATAAGTTTGAATAAGAGTGGTGTGAACTTTGTGATGATTGCTTGTGCTTGTGTGCTTAGTGTGAGTTGTGGGACGTTTTCAGCATTGTCCATATCCACACATAGTAGAGAGATGTGAGATGCTTCGGCATGTGTTCACATCCTCATATAGGTTGATATATAGTTCATACCCTTGATGCATATAGTTGCGGGGATCAATCTAAACTTCTAACTTCTATTCTACACAACTCTCACTCACGGATGGTGAGGGAAAACGCTGGCCATCAAAGAAGGAATGTTCGTGGCAACTAGGAACCCGAAGAGGATGACCACGTTGAAGTTCCTGTGAATGTTGACCCCGGGGCTGGTGCAAACAACTTGGAACGGTTGATGGCTATGCAGAACCAGCTCATGCAAACTATGATCCAAACTTTGGGTCAGCTGCAAGCCAACAACAACAACCCCGTTCCTGCACCACCGCCACCACCGCCGGCTCACAACCGATTGGGAGAGTTCATGAGGACTCGACCACCCACTTTTGCACAAGCTAATGATCCCATGGAGGCCGATGATTGGTTAAAGTCCATGGAGAAGATGCTTGCCATAGTTCAGTGCAATGATCGAGAGAAAGTTCTCTTCGCATCGCACCAACTTATGGGAGCGTAAGGAATACCTCAAGGCAGAATTCCCTCATCTATTCTACACTATCGAATCTCGAGGGCGAGATTCAATTTAAGGAGGGTAGGTTTGTAACGCCCTCAATTTTGTAATTCATGCATGTATACAGAATTCATGTAGAGAAAATATTTTTAAAGAAGAGGAAACAGAGAAAGAATCAGAAAGATAGTTAAAAAGAGCCAAATCCAGTTCGCCGAGGAGGGCCGTAGACACTTCTCACGGTCCGCTGGCCACGTGGCGCCTTCGGAGCTCATCCCCGCGGAGGGGGAGAGGTCCGCCGCTAACTAGCCACGTGGTAGGCTCGGAGCTTGCCTTTGCGGAAAAGGCGAGGTCCGACCCCGTGGGACACGTGTTGCCCCCGGAGCTAGCCTCTGCAGAGGAGCGAGGCCAGCCCCGCAGAACACGTGTCGCCTTCGGAGCTAGTCACTGTGGAGAAGCGGGAGGTCCAACCCACAGGACACGTGTCGCTCTCGGAGCTCGTCTCTGAGAGGTCCGGCCCTGTTTGACACGTGTCGCTCTCGGAGCTCACCTCCGAGAGGTCCGACACTACTGAACACGTGTCATCCTCAGAGCTCACCTCCGAGGAGAAGGTCCTGATGGACACATGTCATCCTCGGAGCTCACCTCCGAGGAGAAGGTCCCGATGGACACGTGTCATCCTCGGAGCTCACCTCCAGGAGGTCCGACACTGCTTGACAGGTGTCGTTCTCGGAGCTTACCTCCAGGGAGAAAAGAGATCCGACGCGGTTAGACACGTTTCGACCTCGGAGCTCATCTCTGAGCAGAAAGGAGATCCGGCGCTGCTAGGACACGTGGCACTCTTGGAGCCACCTCCGAAGAGAGGGGAGGTCCGGCACTGACACGTGGCGTACGCGGAGCTCGTCTCTAGAAAGAGGGGAGGTCCCAACCAACCAGACACGTGGCGCACGTGGATCTCGCCTCTGAGGAAGAGGGAGGTCCCGCCCGCCTGGCACGTGGCGCAACCAGAGCTCGCCCCTGAGGAAAAGGGAAGCCCAGGCCCCCGCTGGACACATGGAGCCTCCGGAGCTTATCTCTGCGGAAGGACGAGGTCCTTAAGCGGTTTTGCCCTGTGCGCGAGCGCCCGATACAGAAGAAACCGACACGATTTCTTCTACGATTGATACCGCACCAAATTTGTTTAAGATAAGTTGTTAAGATCCAAACACAAATCAAATAGGACTCTTATTTAAAAACCGATCGGAATAGGACTCTTCTTTTCCCGGTTATAAATAGAACCCGAAACACCCTTGGTCATAACATCTTCCTAAGCCGACAACTTAAAGGCCCTAGACTCAAACTCGCCGAGTTAACTCCCTTCGTCACAGTTCAATCACCGGTGAGACTGCCGACGAGCCCGACACGATCACCGGAGGAGAGCCAATGATCTGTTTTGCTGCCATTGCTAGTAGGAAGGACACGAAGGAAGAAAGGTAGGTCTCCATTACCCCCTTACGACATCATCGTGGTTTTCTTTGCATCTGTTTCTTCGATCCCTTTGAACAGAAGCTTTTTTGAGTGGACAGATCACGTGTTGATCGGGTTGATCTGGATCTTAAGTCAAGATTATCGCCACGTCCACACCTGATCCCTACACCTTTGTTCATAGTAAAATCCCATGCAAACCCATGCAAACATGCTAGAACACGTACAAACTGATCCAATGAAACAGAACCATAGGATTAACATGCATATGCACCATTGCATCTTGAGTAAAGTTTGTGCATGATGTTTGATTGCTATAAATTTTGTATGTGCGTGATCGTGAGTAAGACAAGCTCAGGGAGCTATCTACGAAAGATTTCAACACCAAGACTTCGAGATCCAAGAGCAACATAAACCACAGGAACAAGACAAGTGCCCCTTTACCATATTGAGCCCATGTTTTTGGAAACTGTTTTGTTTGCGAAAACTGTGTATGCTTGAGTCAACTTGATGGGAAACCCTTTCATAGGAGATTAATAGTTTTGTTAACCACCCTTGATGCTGGGAAAGTTGGTGAGTCGGGTATGGTCGTTTTTTTTCCTTTTTGCTTCGCTAATCTATAGGTTATGGGAAGCGATAGAATGTGTCTAGCTACTGCACTCATAATGTTAATGAGAACTTGATGATAATGAACATGAATCGGGGGAGATCTAGCCAAGCTTGGTTCATGGATGTGGTAGAATGAGATGGTGGTTACTTGCCATAGATCTAAGGACCGGTCATGCGAGCACATGCCAGGAATACAGTGCCACCACAAGGCCAAGTATGGGTGCGGCTTAGCTGACTAATTAGGTAAGTTGCTAGATTGTTATGGACCGTGGAAGACGTAGGGAATGGGAGTCGAGAGAGGACTGCCCTGGGAACTTCATGGCACAAGAGGGGGCCCGTAGGTGGGAGAATGGTGATTCGAGCCTGCTGGTGAAATCTTAGTGAGTCCATACATCTAGTAACCCCTTTGTAAAGGCTATTTTGTGATCTCTTGGCCATACCTGGTATAATGGAGGTTCTGCAGTCGCCGACGGGTGACGAAATCACAAACTTGTAGGTTAAGTGGTGCAAGCTCCGCAGAGTATAAAACTATCATGATAGTCGTGCTTCCGGTCACAAGCACCTGGCCAACTTCCATGATTAGATGGGATGATTCGGGATGGTTATTGGGATAGATGGTTCGGTTATGTTATTGGGATGTCATTGGTTTGGTTATGGTTTGGTCATTGAGGTTTGGTTTCGAGACTGTTGAGTCTTGGTAAAGAGATTGCGACTGTTGAGTCGTGATAATGAGCTTTGGTCTCGGTTATGAGATGGCATTGAATATGAGATGAGATGATCATGAATATGAGATGGTATTCATGAAGAAAAGTTGAGAAAGATAAATGTCCGGATGAGATATGAAAAGTGGTGAATCATGAAAGACGTATGTTGATGTTATAATTGAATATATGTTGGGATTATATTCACTTAAAGTTAGCTGCTGTTTTTATCATGTTTTGTGAAATAAACTTTGATGTTCTGCAATAAGCCTTTTTATACCTACCTTGTTGTAAGCTACATATCATATTTTCCTGTACTTGCTGAGTGCATCACGTACTCAAACTTGCATTATTACTTAATCATCAGCAACAGGAGAAGAGTACTTCAAAGATCATGAGGAGTACTAGGTGTGTGATCTACCGTCAACTTGTCTGTGGGAATAGAGTTGAAGATGGAGTCGCTGCTGTGCTTAGTTAGCTTCTGCTATAGTGTAGAAGACTTCCGCTGCTAGAATAAGACGTCCACTGCTAGAATGAGTTAGAGACTTATGAGACATTGTAATAAAACCCTGTTATTCGTGGTATTATTCTGAATTCAGTTTGTGTATTACATGTGTATGTGTGATGAACATCCTGGGCACACATATGCATCAGCTCGGTTCCGGGGTTTTCGGAACCAGGGCGTCACAGTTCATAAGTCATTTTATCCTTTTTCAATTCAAAATATTCAAGATATTTCAATTCCATATTATTGATTCTTTTTTATAGGCTCTCTATATTCAACGGAGTTGTCGACTCGAGGGCGGCGAGACCTGTGAGAGGCAGCTCCACACAGTCTTCGTCGGCGGGCCCGAGTCATCGTGTCTCGCAGGTGGAGGCTCTCTCCCGTCAGGTCCAGGAGAGTCGCGAGCAGTATCAGGCGGCGATGGAGGCATAGAGGGCGGCGATGGAGGCCACCATCTCCTACCAGCGAGCCTGCATGGAGCAGATGTGGCAGATGATGGAGATGCAATGGCGGGCGATGACGGTAAGTTAAAGTAATTTAAATTTATTGCATTCTTAATAATATGTAATAACTTGTGACGTTTGCAATGACAGAGTTTGTTTCAAGACCGTGAAGCCCAGGGTTGCACCTCGAGCTACCTCCACTGCCACCGCCAATTCCACCGCCAAAACTAGAGCTATCGCCACCGATACACATTTCTTCGGGATTTTAGGTAATCAAAAACTTTCTTAATCAATTCTAGTAAAAAACAAAGTTCTAAACTAATCCTTATGTCAAACAACTTCTATGTGTTACAGGGATCGGCGACGGAGGCTCAAACTCCATCACCGTCTATACTGGCGCCTGGACTAATGCACGGCGAGGACGTTGGCGGCTCTGGAGGTAGCGCTAGCGGGTAGGCTCTATTCTTTTTTTTCTATTGTTGTGATGAGATGCGAGACACTTTTGTGTTGTGATGAGATGCGAGACACTTTTGTGTTGTGATCAATTGAAATGTTATATGATATC
Organism: Neostapfia colusana; assembly: GCA_030760725.1. Taxonomy (NCBI): domain Eukaryota; kingdom Viridiplantae; phylum Streptophyta; class Magnoliopsida; order Poales; family Poaceae; genus Neostapfia; species Neostapfia colusana. The sequence goes on along the minus strand of JASWHV010000009.1, from coordinate 29,445,559 downwards.
TTTTGTGTTGTCTCTGTTGTGTTTCTGGTCATCGAGCGGGGCGGAATGTTCTATTTTAAAAAAAAATAAAAACCATTAATTGTGACGGATTTTTATACAGTACCGTCGCAAATAAGGTTACAACCGTCGCAAATTAGCCTATGTTATTTGTGACGGTCTGAATACAGCCGTCGCAAATAGGTCTTTATTTGCGATGGCCGCAGCCAGCCATCGCAAATTGTCTTGTCGGGCCCATCTGCTGGGCCCGGGAACTTATTTGCGACGACCGGCCGAAGCCGTCGCAAACAACGTTATTTGCGACGGTGGCCATCGCAAATAAACTTAATTGCGACAAAAAAAGAGCGACGGTCGGATACCGTCGCAAATAAGTGAAATCATCGCAATTAGATAATTTGTGACGGTTTTTGACTTATTTGCGATGGCCTTGGCCGTCGCAAATGATCGGGTTTCCTGTATTGAAAGGAAAACTGCATGTGAAACCAAGTGGACTTTATGAGTGGCTAGTCATGCCTTTTGGTTTAACTAATGCACCTAGCACTTTTATGCGACTAATAAACGAGGTTTTACATGCTTTTATTGGAAAATTTGTGGTGGTTTACTTCGATGATATCCTCATTTACAGTAAGTCATATGACGAACATCTTGATCATTTGCGTGTTGTTTTCAGTGTCTTGAGAGATGCACGTTTGTTTAGTAACTCGAAAAGTGTGTCTTTTGCACCATTTGAGTTTCGTTTCTTAGATATGTTGTTTCATCGCAGGGAATTGAGATGGATGAAGCAAAAATTGTGGCGATCACTAGCTGGCCAACTCCATCGACCGTCACGCAGGTGCGTAGTTTTCTTGGTCTTGCAGGTTTTTATCGACGCTTTGTGCGGGATTTCAGCACCATTGCAGCACCTATCCATGAACTAACGAAGAAGAGAGTGCCGTTTCGATGGGGCGAACAGCAGCAACAAGCTTTTGATGTTCTAAAATCAAAGCTTACACAAGCACCATTGCTACAATTTCATGATTTTAACAAGACATTTGAGCTAGAATGTGATGCAAGCGGTATTGGTATTGGAGGTGTTCTCATACAAGGAGGCAAACCTGTTGCATTCTTTAGTGAAAAATTGCATGGTCCTTCTCTGAATTATTCTACTTATAATAAGGAATTGTATGCCTTAGTACGAGTTCTACAAACTTGGCAATATTACCTTTGGTCTAAGGAGTTCGTCATACATTCCGATCATGAATCTTTGAAGTATCTTAAGTGTCAAACCAATCTGAATAAATAAAATGCTAAATGGATTGAGTTCATAGAATCATTTCCATACATCATTAAGCATAAGAAAGGGAAGGAGAATGTTATTGCAGATGCATTATCTAGACGTTATACCATGTTGTCTCAACTTGATCATAAAATATTTGGTTTAGAAACAATAAAAGGATTATATCCTATAGATTTGGACTTCAAAGATGCTTTTGAAAATTATATAGAAGGAATAACTTAGAATAAATATGTACTACAGGAGGGCCTCCTCTATCGTGCTAACAAGCTATGTATTCCTGTTAGTTTCGTTCGTCTATTACTTTTACAGGAAGCACATGGAGGAGATTTGATGGGACATTTTAGAGTGAAGAAAACTGAGGACGTGCTGGCCACACACTTCTTTTGGCCAAAGATGAGACGTGATGTCGAGCGCTACGTGTCACGATACACTACTTGTAGTAAAGCTAAGTCTCAACTTAACCCACATGGTCTTTATATGCCTCTTCCTGTTCCTAGTGTACCTTGGCAGGATATTTCTATGGATTTTATTTTGGGATTGCCTAGGACTAAGAGGGTGAGGGATAGTATTTTTGTGGTTGTTGATCGTTTCTCCAAAATGGCACATTTTATACCTTGTCATAAGAATGATAATGCCTCCACATTGCTGATTTATTTATGACGGAAATTATTCATTTACATGGTGTGTTAAATACCATTGCTTCTGATCGTGATGCAAAATTTTGAAGTCATTTTTGGAGAACTTTGTGGTATAAATTGGGAACCAAGCTTCTATTTTCAACCACATGTCACCCACAAACCGATGGACAAACTGAGGTAGTAAATCATACTCTATCCACTATGTTGCGGGCTGTTTTAAAAACAAATTTAAAGGGTTGGGAGAATTGCTTACCACATATAGAATTTGCTTACTACAGGTCCACTCTACTACAAAGGTAAGCCCATTCCAGATAGTGTATGGTTTCAATCCCCGTGCTCCTATTGATTTATTACCTTTGCCTCCTTCTGAAACTATAAATTTGGATGCTACACAACGATCTGAATTCATTCTTAAGATGCATGAAACTACAAAGAACATATTGAAAGTATGAATGAGAAGTATAGAATTTCTGGTAGTAAAGGTAGAAAAGAAGTAAAACTTGAACCAGGGAACTTGGTATGGCTAAATTTGAGAAAAGAACGATTCCCTCACTTGAGAAAATCTAAACTTATGCCACGAGCTGCTGGTCCTTTTAAGATTGTTGAAAAGATCAATGACAATGCATATAAGATTGAGTTGCCTCCTTATTTTGGGGTTAGTCCCACATTTAACATTTCAGATTTACGACCATACTTAGGAGAAGAAGATGATCTTGAGTCGAGGACGACTCCGATTCAAGAGGGGGAGGATGATGAGGACATCATAACAGTGGATACTCACATTGATATACAAGGATCAATCACAAGAGCACGAACACGGTTACTAAATCAGTAGGTAAACTCGTTAGTAACTTACTACCCATGTGAGTTTGAGAATGGAATGCTATTTAATGATTTAATTGTTATTAGGAACCATGGACATGATCAACAAGTAAAGGGAGGAGGATTTGGGGACGTGGAGACCAGATGGGACGTCGCCAACTCGGACTCGAGTTCAACTCGGAGTCCACGAGTAGTCCCTCTTAAAACGGACGCCCAGGACGCATACGGACTCTGTTTTTGACGTTCTACATATGCATGGAAAGATGAGAAGATAAACTTTCCAATGGTTCTGGTCCCACATTAAAATTCGCCAGGAGTCGTTGGAAATTGTCGAAACAAGTCGAATTCAGAGTTCTGTCTGGTGCTGCGCCACCGTATTGGGCTTTTGGGCCTTGTATCCCGTATGAGTCCATTAGGGACGCATCTAAGGGTCTTATGGCCGAACCCTAGCCTTTAAATACTGTAGCCGCCGGCCATGTTCGGTGGGTTTTGCTTAGATTAAACAATTTCACCGTTCTACGGTTTGTGAGACCCCAATTTCGCAATTTCAGATTGCATCTTCATCGTTCTTGCTTGTGTTCTCGGTTGCACTTGCAGGGATAGCCTTCTTGGCGAGGTCAAGCGTGTGAAGCATGATTGATAACCAACGTAGCAGGGGTGTAGTGATTGCAGGGGTATTCGGGTCTGCTCGAGTGCCTCGTATCGTCAACGTTGAGATCTCCACTTCAATCGACCTACCTTTCGGAAGATCGGGTCTAAACCACTCATCAATCTGCATGTTTAGGATAGTACTTGAAAAAATCCATGCTATCCACAAGTATAGAACCTTGATCAGCTTTATTTGACTTCTTCTTCCTGAAAGCAGTAGTCTTGTTTAGCTTGAATGAGGGTTTGTTATTTACTTTATTCTTGACATTAGGTTTTTGCACCGTGTTACTGCTAGATTGACCCTCGACTCCTTTCCTACTAGCGTCCTTGAGCAAAGCCTTGTTCTTAACATCATGAGACGCTATCAGGTTTTTAACTGTCATTTTCTATCTCTTGTGTTTGAGAGTTGTATCAAAGTTCCTCTATGAAGGACGTGACATTGAAATAATGCATCCAGGCCAAACTTGTCTCGTGAGGTCCACTTAAAGAGATAGATCTCTTGTAATGCATTGTATCTCATGATCTTGTTCAGATACAGGACGATTGTTGACCCTCTTATATGAAAGCTCTTCATTATGTACAGTTCATTGTCAGCATCAGTTGCTCTAGATTTAACATTTAGTGCATCTAAAGATCTTTCACATCTGTTATGTTTAGATAAACATCATACACACAAATATTAATAATGCTCATAATACATGAAAGTGCATCTAGGTCCTTCGTGTGGGTTTTGGATGATTAATGACAAATAGTTAAAGAGATAATGATTTTGGATGAGAGAATTTGCATAATTAAGACATGTTAAAGCGTTGCAGATCCCTCAAATAGAAAAAAAATAGCGTAGAACTATACTTAGAGCTATATTTTTACATTTTTAGTATAGTAACGTCATACTATTAAGATGGGTATCATGTTTGATTACAATAAGAAAGTGGTCACAGTTCAATCCAAAATTAAGTTTTAGGTCTAGGAAAAGTGCTTACAAAAACCTGGCCAAAAAAAAGAACATCAGGCATATCCAGGTTGCGTCGAAAAATTCTAGGAGTCCTAGAAATATCTGGAGTACTACTCCATGGGAAAGAAGGTACTGAGTGGACCCAAACATATCTAGAATGGGCTTGGACATGTCCAAATCCTTAATAACATTTGGGTGACCTAGTGGAAAAGAGGGTTTTGTATGAACCCGGACATGTCCGGATCTTGAAAATGTTCAGGTCTACCTATGGAAATTAACCTTCTATATAGGTCCGGACAAGTCCAGATCTGGCCGGAACATGCCCGGATTTGGAATATTCACCGCTCAAAAAAAAAACTTTGGCAGGGGCGTCACATGTAGGGACCTCTGGTGCCCGACATAGGACTTGTTCGTAGTAAGATCCTGACATATTCGGACTTTAGTGGTTGGCAACGTCACACACTAGGTAGATATAAAAGTTCTCAATCCTCACCCAACTTTGTACCCAAGAAACCCTAGCACCGCAATTAACCTTCCTAAGCATTTCTAGCCATCTTCCTCACCTTCAAACTCTCCAAATCAGATCTTTTGGGGGGTTTGTGAGATTGAAAAAGGATTTGAGTGGAAGACACCTCTTGAATTGAGATTTTGATTCATTTTTTTATTGTTGTCTTTGTTCATGTTTGTTACTCTTTGGATTCAATCCCTAGATGGTTAGGCGTTGCCCGGTGGCGACCAATTTGTATGGTGAGAATAAAATATTTTATATTACCTAAAATTCTCTAGTGGAGATCTGGGTCTCATCTTTGTTGTGATTGCTCGACGGGGGTTAGGGATGAAAGAAACTCGGTTCTTTGTGAAATCCTCAATGGAGACGTGGTTTACTTTGTGGAACTAAATTTTGATGAAAAAACACCATAGATTTGTGCCTTTACTTTGTTGTTTCATCGGGTTTTAGTGTTAACTCTTATTCATGCTAGTATTTGCTCTAATATTGTGATTTGTGTAACCCTAGTTCTTTATATTCATGCAATAGGTTGCTTCTATCATAAACTTACTTATTCTAGGCCTTATAGCTATATAATCTTGTTTAGGATTGTTAGTTTTATTCTCGCTATAATTGATCCTAAATATATTTGAACCAGTCTACTTATCCGGAAAACGCAAACAAGTCTGTACCAAACAAGATATATCCGGGTTTAACTGTTTTTATTAGTTAAGTTTGTTTGAAGTTTAAATTGTCTATTCACCCCCTTTAGAACGCCAGTAGTCAGACAGGCTTTTCCTAGAAATTTTGGCATCGGAGATGGAGTAAACTACGATAAAACCTAATTATTTTGTTGTATATAGATAATGCCTTGCACATCCCTTATTTATAACAGATCATGAAGACTTGGAGCCGGTTACAACAACACACGATTTGGTTGCGATCCCAACCAACTATTTGTTTAATTTACTCGTGTCGGTACCCTCAATACCGGGTACCCCCACGCACAGGGTAAAACTGCCTATGGACCTCGCCCCCTCTGCAGGGGAGAGCTTTGAAGGCGCCACATGTCCAGCGGGGCCGGAGCTCCCCTCCCCTCGGAGGATAGCTCCGGGTCTGCCACGTGGCCCAGGAGGTCGGACCTCGCCCCCTCCGCAAGGGCGAGCTCCGAAGGCGCCACGTGTCCGGCAGGGCCGGGGCTCTCCTCTCCTCAGAGGATAGCTCGGAGCCTGCCACGTGGCCCAGAATACCGGACCTTGCCCCCTCCGCAAGGGCGAGCTCCGAAGGCTCCACGTGTCCAGCGGGGCCGGAGCTCCCCTCCCCTCGGAGGATAGCTCCAGGCCTGCCACATGGCCTAGAAGGCCGGACCTCGCCCCCTCCACAGGGGAGAGCTCCGAAGGAGCCACATGTCCAGCGGAGCCGGAGCTCCCCCTCTCCTCAAGGAGAGCTTCGGGCCTGACACGTGGCCAGCAGAGCAGTGCTTCCCGCTCGGCGCGGTAGGCAGCAGGAGTAAAGGCGCGCCATGCCTTTACCGTACAAAGCATTCAAGACCCGTGCCTTCCCAAGACGAAGAGGCGTGGCGCACGCCTGTCAGGAGGCGCTGTGACCAGTCACAGTCAAGACAGGCGTACAGTGTCTGAAGCTGCAGACCATTGAAGGCAGCGACAAGACCGGGCAAGACGTGCCCTGCTGCCCCTGCCATCGCCAACAACTACACGCTACACCTAGCCTGCGGCATGGGAAGGGCTGCAGGACGAGGACCTCGAAGCCAGCGCCAAGACATAATAGCTGGTAGGAAATCACCCCGGGGCCACCTGTCGGGTCCCCGGGACCCACCTTGTAAGCCGCCCGAGCCTTAGACTATAAAAGGATCGGGTAGGCAACGTTACAAGGGGTTCGACATTTGACCCACTCTCCCGTAGGGTTCGCACTCCAGCCATTCGCATCCTTAGGTTCGACTCATCCTCAAGCTCAGGACTCCGGTTCTGAGCAGCAAGCAATACAACGAGCACCTCTGCTCACTGTGGACGTAGGGTATTACGCTCCGGCGGCCTGAACCACGTAAAAATCCCCGTGCCATGCTTCTCCCTCAATCGTCCCTAACGCTGAAGCTCTCCGTGAGTGACTAGCCCCTCCAAAAAAGAACCTCCGCGGGCTGCCTAGAGCAGGCCCGGGGGAAGTGTCGGCTACACACTTCGACATTTGGCGCGCTAGGTAGGGGTCTTTTCCCTTGCGCGACGAGCTTACATCGATGAAGATGACGAAGCTTCCTTCGGCGGCAAGCTCTCCTCGCCCACGTTCTCGACGAACGGCGACTAGCGAGGACTACGTCTCGACACACTCAGCACGGAGTGTGTCGGTGCGAGCTGGAAGCCAGCAGCCGACTCCGGCAACACGAACTCCATCAACCTCATGGTCCACCGCCGCGCAGAGTGCCGCTCAAGCAAGCGCGCTAGCCGCCGTAGAAGCGCTCCTGGACAATCCGCCTGCTGAAGACGCCCTCCAGGGGGCCACCCAGCAGTGGATCCGCGACGTCAACGACCTCGACGCTGCTGCCGTCAATCCTCCGCTCCAGATCGCGCGGTACCGGCAGACGCCCTGGTGCCACCGGTCCATGCATGGGAGCCCAAGACAGGCGCTCCGACGCTACCCCAGTAAGTTCACCATTCTTACTTAGGTGTTCATTTAAATTACGCATTAATTTATATGATCACCTCCCCGCGCTCTAGGCAGTGTACATCCATTGTACACTCGGTTCCTCTTTCCTTCTCTCATGCATGGTCGATATTTGCCATCCTGCCGAAGGCGATAGTGCTTGGGGTACCTACAAGAGACCCGGGGGCCTTTTGGACCTCCCCCAGTAAGAGTACTGTAACGCCAGTTGGTCTCCTCCAGGAAAAGACCTACGCCAGACCAGGGGGTCAGGAGCCTTGCTTTGCCCGGTCCTGCACCCAAAGCATGCCCACTCTGCCCCCCCCCCCCCCAGCGCTACGGTCTGAGTACTAGGGGCCGGATGGTACACCCTGACTAGGGCTGGGGGCCAGACCTCCGGGACCAAGTGCACTGGATTACCCAAGCCCCTTATTCCGGTCCGGGACAGTAAGCCAAATGAGACTAAGGGACAGGAAAGGGAGGGCCCCTGAGCAGCGCTGGACCTCACCCCCCTCAGCTGGGGTGAGCTCCGAAGCCGGATCGTGCGCCCTACACTGGGCTAAGGTTCGATGCCGGACGACACCCCTATCGTAGGGGCGATCTTTGAAGCTGGTCGCCACCCCCAGGGGTGAACACCGAAGTCGGACCGTGCGCCCTACACTAGGCTAAGGTCCGATGCCGGACGACACCCCTATCGCAGGGGCGATCTTCGAAGCCGGTCGCCACCCCCAGGGGTGAACACCGAAGCCGGACCGTGCGCCCTACACTAGGCTAAGGTCCGATGCCGGACGACACCCCTATCGCAGGGGCGATCTCCGAAGCCGGTCGCCACCCCCAGGGGTGAACACCGAAGCCGGACCGTGTGCCCTACACTAGGCTAAAGTCTGATGCCGGACGACACCCCTATCGGAGGGGCGATCTCCGAAGCCGGTCGCCACCCCGAGGGGTGAACATCGAAGCCGGACCGTGCGCCCTACACTGGGCTAAGGTCCGATGCCGGACGACACCCCTATCGCACGGGTGATCTCCGAAGTCGGTCGCCACCCCCAGGGGTGAACACCGAAGCTGGACCGTGTGCCCTACACTGGGCTAAGGTCCGATGCCGGACGACACCCCTATCGTAGGGGCGATCTCCGAAGCCGGTCGCCACCCCAGGGGTGAACACCGAAGCTAGACCGTGCGCCCTACACTGGGCTAAAGTCCGATGCCGGACGACACCCCTATCGCAGGGGCGATCTCCGAAGCCGGTCGCCACCCCCAGGGGTGAACACCGAAGCCGGACCTTGCGCCCTACACTGGGCTGAGGTCCGATGCCGGACGACACCCCTATCACAGGGGTGACCTCCGAAGCCGGTCACCACCCCCTCCGCAGGGGTGAACACCTAAGCCAGACCTTGCGCCCTACACTGGACCGAGCACCGAAGACGCACATCGCCCCCTCTGCAGGGGCGAGCTCCGAAGGTGCCACGTGTCCAGCGGGGCCGGAGCTCCCCTCCCCTCGGAGGATAACTCCAGGTCTGCCACGTGGCCCAAGATGTCGGACCTCGCGCCCTCCGGAGGCCTGAGCTCCGATGAATTTTCGGACTTCCCCTCTTCTCAGAGGCAGAGCTCTGATGACCTTCCGTACTTCCCCTCTGCTCAGAGGCGGAGCTCTGATGACCTCCCGGACCTCCCCTCTTCTCAGAGGCTGAGCTCCGAAGCCGGGCCTCACCCCTCTGGCAGGGCTGGGCTCCGATGACCTTCTGGACTTCCCTCATCTCAGAGGCGGAGCTCCGGTGACCTCCCCTCTTCTCAGAGGCTGAGCTCCAATGCCGGACCTCACGCCCTCCGCTGGGCTGGGCTCCGATGACCTTCCGGACTTCCCCTCTTCTCAGAGGCGGAGCTCCGATGACCTCCCGGACCTCCCCTCTTCTCAGAGGTTGAGCTCCGATGTCGGACCTCACGCCCTCCGCTGGCCTGAGCTCCGATGACCTCCCGGACCTCCCCTCTTCTCAGAGGCTGAGCTCTGATGCCAGACCTCACGCCCTCTGCTGGGCTGGGCTCCGATGACCTTTCGGACTTCCCCTCTTCTCAGAGGCGGAGCTCTGATGACCTCCCGGACCTCCCCTCTTCTCAGAGGCTGAGCTTCGATGCCGGACCTCACGCCCTCCGCTGGCCTGAGCTCCGATGCAAGCCCTCGCCCTTTCCTCAGAGGCAAGTTCCGAAGCCGGACCTCACCCTCCCCCTTTCACAAGGGCTGAGCTTTGATGCCAGGCTTCACCCTCTCCTCAGAGGCTGAACTCCGAAGCCGTCGAGACCCTGCCAGCACAGGAAGTACTCAAGACAAGAAAGTGCGTGGGTAGGAGAAGGCCCCACCTCAGGCTCGTTACCTCCCCCGAGATGAGCCCGGGGGCCACTGTCGGTACCCTCAATACCTGGTACCCCCACGCACAGGGTAAAACTGCCTAAGGACCTCACCACCTCTGCAGGGGCGAGCTTTGAAGGCACCACGTGTCCAGCGGGGCCGGAGCTCCCCTCCCCTCGGAGGATAGCTCCGGGCCTGCCACGTGGCTCAGGAGGCCGGACCTCGCCCCCTACGCAAGGGCGAGCTCCGAAGGCGCCACGTGTCCGGCAGGGCCGGGGCTCTCCTCTCCTCAGAGGATAGCTCCGAGCCTGCAACGTGGCTCAGAAGACCGGACTCTCCCCCTCCGCAAGGGCGAGCTCCAAAGGCTCCACGTGTCCAGCGGGGCCGGAGCTCCCCTCCCCTCGGAGGATAGCTCCGGGCCTGCCACGTGGCCTAGAAGGCCGGACCTCGCCCCCTCCACAGGGGCGAGCTCCGAAGGAGCCACATGTCCAGCGGGGCCGGAGCTCCCCCTCTCCTCAAGGAGAGCTCCGGGCCCGACACGTGGCCAGCAGAGCAGTGCTGCCCGCTCGGCGCGGTAGGCAGTAGGAATAAAGGCGCGCCATGCCTTTACTGTACAAAGCATTCAAGACCCGCGCCTTCCCAAGACGAAGAGGCGCGGCGCACGCCTGTCAGGAGGCGCTATGACCAGTCACAGTCAGGACAGGCGTACAGTGTCTGAAGCTGCAGGCCATTGAAGGCAGCGACAAGACCGGGAAAGACGTGCCCTGTTGCCCCTGCCATCGCCAACGACTACACGCTACACCTAGCCTGCGGCATGGGCAGGGCTGCAGGACGAGGACCTCGAAGCCAGTGCCAAGACATAATAGCTGGTAGGAAATCACCCCGGGGCCACCTGTCGGGTCCCCGGGACCCACCTTGTAAGCCGCCCGAGCCTTGGACTATAAAAGGCTCGGGTAAGCAACGTTACAAGGGGTTCGACATTTGACCCACTCTCCCGTAGGGTTCGCACTCCAGCCATTCGCATCCTTAGGTTCGACTCATCCTCAAGCTCAGGACTCCGGTTCCGAGCAGCAAGCAATACAACGAGCACCTCTGCTCACCGTGGACGTGGGGTATTACGCTCCGGCGGCCTGAACCACGTAAAAATCCCCGTGTCAAGCTTCTCCCTCAATCGTCCCTAACGTTGAAGCTCTCCGTGAGTGACTAGCCCCTCCGAAAAAGAACCTCCGCGGGCTGCCCAGAGCAGGCCCGGGGGAAGTGTCGGCTACACACATCGACAACTCGTTTGTCTCAAACTTTTTTTACTAGTAAAAAATAGTTTAGCTCAAATTCACGAAACGCGGGAGTGTGAGAGACGAGACGTGACATGGCTTGACGTGATATGCGAACAAGTGCTTGTGTACCACTCCTTTTCTCACTCATTTGGTGAGTGGTAGAACAATAAGAAAATCTCTCTCCACTTCTCCTTTCATGGCATGCTAAAACTTAGTACCTAGTCTTATCATACATGGGACTTTAAGATTTGTTAGGAATTTCTAATTGAGCCTTGATTTTTGGGCTAAATTCCAACATGACCTCTATGTTATGGGTTCATGGGAGCATCGAAAGTTGGTCCTTTTATCGCCTGGGCATGAAGATGCTCAACTTTTGGTGTGCGGCAACGTGCGTTATGTTTTAGACCACTTAAAGGGTATTGGGGCGCTTCAGAGCAAACTGATGTTCGAAGGCACCATGCTTCTTACCGTCTACTCAAGCCAACACCTTCCTCTCAGTCGTTGCTATGGCGGCACAAATGTAACCTCATAGTCTGCCATTAGATCATAGTTGTCATTGATACCTCCTCTAAACCCGTCTTAGATCAGAGCATTGCTAGCCGCACCGACCTTCACCTCCGATCAATAGAAGATCCAGACACCAAACATATGAGGGGATTGTCTTCCTCTTCTTTGTTGTTCCTTCTCTTTTCTCACTCTTCATCTTCTCTCCTTTCTTCTCTTTTTTCTTTTAAAAAAATAAGAAAAGACCAGAGACTTCATAACGTGATGGACAGAAGAAGTCCTGCCCTGTTGAACTAATCCAACCTGCCTCCGGTGGCATCCTCCTCCAGCGTCGTGCCACCTGCCTCAAGTCATCCCCTCTCCTCGCTCTATCTAGTAGTAAATATGTGGATCAATAATTGTGCCATCAGGACGTGTTGTGAGGTCACAATGACGTGTGATATCCATCGGCTACTAGACTTTTTTATTATCATCATCATCACCATCATCGTTGTCGTCGTCCTGGCTTGGCGCTAGTGGGCGGCAAGCGGCAGGAGGCCTAACTGCAGGTCTTGAGCTAACAAAAGGACGTCCATCTTGGTGTGCCCCAGGATGGAATGGCCTGGCCTTTTGTAGACTGGCCCATTCTTTCTCAAACGATTTTCACTGAGGTACAACACATGTAAGCACGTGAGCAGCACGCGGTTGTTTTTTTAGATAAAAAGATATCAAGATAATACCAATTACAACCGGCATCTACACTAACACGATATGAAAGAGTAGTTAAGACATGACACAACCGAGGAGAACTTGGTCGTTGGATCATCGTGAGACGAATGACGCAGTAAAAAAATAATGAGAAGGACTTTACGCTTGGCAAATTAGACGACGGAGCTGTATTCGCCGCGCACCATGTGCATGCGTGGACGCATGGGGCGGGCCGGTGCTTTTAGGTTAGCAGCTAGGGGCGGCAGAAGGCCTGATCCGGAGGCCGAAAAAAGGGACATGCGTCTCCGTGTGGCCCGGGAAGGAATGGCCTGGCCATTTGTAGCCCGGCTTGTTTTTACTAATGATCATCAGTCAAAGTCAAAAAGCCAGAAAGCTGACAAGTAGCCAGGGTACAGGCAGCAGGTAAGATGCACTGTGATTCAGAGTGTGAAATCGACTAGTTGTAGGTTCTGCGGTGGCCGTCCACCCGCGGAACGTGTTCCTCTGCCGCGTGCCGTCTGACGACAGAAACCAACCCGCGGCGGGGCCACGCGGGGCGTGCGGAGCCGTCAAAGTCGTCCACATGCCACGAGTAGCCAGTATGTACACTTGTCAGTGTAGGAGCACCGTCGGTGGCGGTGGCATGTGCGCGCGCGCGGCAGGGGACTCAGGGTTGGCGGTGACGGAGGAATGTTTTCTGGCGCACGCATCCATCCACTACGCTCGGGTCAAACCAAAACCCCGCCTACAGAGTACGGACGGACGCTCACTCGCGGTCGGCGGCTCCAGGTGATCCCTCCACCACCCAGTTTTACAAATATACTTCAGGGGTTATTAATTTTTATTCTTCGGAAATTAGTGTCTTCTTTAAATCTACGTCTTCACCCGTCGGATCTAGATGCTATTTTTAGACGATTGAAAATTAGCATTCCCGCTTTAGTAATAAGGATTATAACTCTGAAAAAAAGCGCAACTCGCCTATTGTATAATTGGCATGATCTGTCATTAGCAGTTGATTCAGTTTCCACGATGTAAGATGAAGAAAAGAAATTGTTGGTTACTCCGACCACGTGATGAGGTCTATCTATGTGGGTACGTATTGACATGACCCCACGGTCTTGTCGAGGCAGGATCACGCTGAGGGGTGCTGCGTTGCACAGCACCGGATAACACACGTCAAAGGTACAAAGCGGAAGCGGAATTTTCTTACATAAACAAGTTTATGAACATGTTTACAGCAAAATATGTCCAGTCTACACTCCCGGGCATAGACTACGAATCAAGTTCACGTTCAGCCCTTGAACGTGTCCTTGCTAGCACACACGCACACTAACTCTGCGGCGTGCACGACTCCTACTCGACGGGGTTCCCCTCCTGGGGTTCCGTCTCCTCTTCGGGAGTCCCTTCCTCATAGAACCCTGCAAAAACGTCAAACACAAGCAGTGAGCACGAAGGCTCAGCAAGTCTGACCCGTCTCACCTAAACATGAAACTTCTACATGAGGGGTGTTGGGTTACATGAGGTGAAAATCATTTGCAAGGACTCGCCTAATTAGTAGAACCTTACTTTCAAGTTTTAGCAGCAGGTTGTGGAGAACCTTATGCTAAGGCACATGAGAGAGCTGCAATTAAACAAGAAACGCATTTCTCTCATGTACTTTGCCCAAAGTTGAAAGAAACTTTAGTTAGCTCTAACTACAACAAACCATTAACAAGCAAAGTCCATCTTTCAATCAGCAACATTTTAACATGTAACTAGCCTGTTCTTTCTACGTCACGGTGCAGTGAACAAGTTGTACTCACTGACCGCGAGGGACGGCGATTATATTCGATTTACACCTGCAGGGTTACCCGAACAACCCGTCACGTACGCCCGTACTCGATGTTGCCTACAACAACCATCACGGACGCCGTACGCAACCACCTTTCGCCCGTCAGCCAAATATTGAACCGGTCCCATCGTCCCGAGCAAGAGGTCTCTGCACGCGCATCTCCGTGCCGCCAGCCGATTTACACCTCAAGCTCTCAACCTACCCTCTGAACGACGGGCAATGCCTCAATACCCAGCTACCCGAGTTACATCAGTTTCCCGGTTCCCATATAGCCGATAGATCTTCGGTACTGTTCTAGCTTGTTCAACAGGCCCGCACATGGCTCGGTCCTCAATCGACACGAGCGGAGCTATAGCACACAGGCCCCAAAGTCCTGCTGCCCTTACTCTCCGCTCGGTCTCATATTTCTTGCCATGTGTATCATGTGCTATCTCTACCCGAGTCGAGTGCCTCTAGCCTATGCTCGCGAGTAGTTCCAACTACTCGACTTGTACCGAATCCTACACTATCTTAGCATTGCAGTAGCTAACAGGGTTTGAACTCCTAAACCCAACCCATGGTTTTCTTGGCTATGCAGTTGGATTTCCAAACAAGACTCTAATGCAAAGAATAAAGTAATCAAGTATGTGCTCAAAACAATAAAAACTTGCAAAAAGGTTAATGCAAACCGGAGCTTGCCTTGCTGCTCTTGGTCGTAGGCTAGATGCTCCTCCGGAGTAACGAAGTCTAGGACTTCGGGTTCCTCCTCGACCTTAGCGACTACATGATAGAAGCAGTATATGTATTAATTTAAATGTATTTGTATTAACTTTTAAACTTGTGAAGTCTACAACTTTTGCTAGACAATCCTAATGACTGTGAAACTTTTACTGTGGCTTGGTTACAACCTAAACAGATACTTGGTCAAGTTTTAGTTGCAGCAAAGCTCATTTGAGCCCTCCACAATTAATTATGTACTTGACATTAATTGAAGGCTTTTAGGGTGTTCTAAGGATTTTCATGAAACAAACTATGACTTTCTGGAAACTAGATTTTCAGAGGGTTCTAATGGAGTTGGTCTCACTTAATTTGAAGGTTCCTAGCTAAAGATATGAGCTAAACAATTTCAGAGAAAATTCTGAAAATGTTTCTGAACATTTTCTATTTTCTCTGGAACAGTTTCACTAATCACACCATTAGGTGGACCAAATGAGCTCAAATGGGTCTGAAATTTTTATGGTAGTTCAGATATATTTTGGTGAACATCTCAGCAACATTTCAGGATTTTCCTCCAAAGGATTCTCCAGTTAAAATTCCAAATAGTTTAAACTTTGAGGAATTAATTCTGGAGAAATAAGGGTTTTCATAAAGTGGAACTTGATTTGCTGGAAAGTTCTCAGAGAGCTGAATCCAATAAAATTTGGTTCACTCGATTTGGAGCTTTCTAGCCAAAGTTATGAGGATTTGAAGTTTGGAAGAATTCTGAAAATCGGGGAAAAGTTTAAATCTCGCGGGGCCCGCGAGGACACGTGTCGAGCGCGGCGGTGTCCGGCACACCGGGGCTCACAGGGTATTTGCACGCCAGCACACCAGATCCCGGCCGCAGCCCAATCCCGATTTAAGATATCTCCCGCTGACAGTTGGGGTCCACCCCTTCGTCAACCTCCCGACGCCCGCGCTCTGCCGCCGAGGAGCCTCGCCGGAGAGCTCGCCGCCGGCTTCTGTAAAGCACCAAACTTCACGATTCTGTCCGCCCCTGCCTATTTCCACTCGGGGAACAGGATTCTGGGGTCAGCTCGTCATGACAACGGCCGCCACCTGGTCGGCGATGAGCCGCAACCTCGGAAGAACTTCGGTCGCGTTGTCCACCCTCCCTAGCACCTCCCCCGATCAAGCTAAGGGTCGTCGAGCATCAGTGGACCATAGGAAAGGTCGACATGAGCTCTACGGAGCTCGGGAAGGGCTGTGTTGGGCTGTCACCTTGCGACCTAGGCCGGAAATCAGGATTTCTACTAAAACTCGAAGAACAGCGGTTTCCCTCCACGGTTCTTCGTGGTTCTTGATCCTATGGATCCGCACGGGCTACTAGAAGTGATCCTCTCCATGAGAGCATGAGTGATGCAGTGTGGTTTACGAATTTCTCGGATCAGTACTGACCTCACTTTTGCACACCGTCGCGAAAATATGAAATTCCGGCCGGAGCGGTGCTTGTCACGCCGCCGGAGCTTGCGGAAAAGAAAGAGGGGTTGAAGGCGAACCTCTTTGCTGTTTACAGCTCCGTGAACGGTGGGCTGTAGTGGCCGGAAGGGCTGTTCCCGCAGCGGCGGCTCGAGCTGAACCGGCAGGACAAAGATCGCCGCGGTGGAGCTCGGGGAAGACCGCGCAGGGTCTGGAACCGATGCGAAGGTGTCGAAGATGGCTTGGCGCACCCGGTGCTGGTCTCAGATCGCCGAGAGGGTCACTGGATCGGCCGGGCGATGAGGAACCGAAGGTTTGCTCGGGCGGCGAGGTGTTTCGGCGTTTTGAGTGAAAGTGCGGCGAGGCAGCGATGGGAGGCGTCGGTGACCGCTCGGGCGGGTAGATAAAGACCCAGGGAGTCGGTTCAGCGACCGTGGGCGGCAAGCAGGTGGTGGCGCGGCGGCCTCACCTCGGTGGCGCTCTCGGGAGAAGCTCGGGGACCCGAGTGCTGAAAGTCCACTCGGTTGATCTCCTTCAGTGGCTGACATGTGGGTCCCACTGCCAATTTTAACCTCTGAAATTTACTCCTAATCACTGTTGTAAACAGTGAGTCCCAAAATACCCATGGTGATTCAAATTATTCACCCATGAGCCATTTGAATTGAGTAGAATTCAAATGGGGATGATTTGAATGAATTTCAGCAAAAGTTCAGTTTTGAATTCAAATAGAGTTTGAATTTGTCCCACTTAGCTCATGTCAAGATCAACTCCAAATGGAGTGAAAATTGGTGTGTGAGCTCACAAAAATGTGCTGAGTAAGAATCTGCCTCCCACTTTTAAATTCATGGGATAAAAACAGTTTGAATTTGAATGTGGTTTCAAACTGCCTCTTTCTAGTTATACCCAAAATGACCTCAAAAAGGTTTTGAATTTGGATGAAACTTGGCATGGACATCCTTAGCAATGTGTAGGAGTTTTCATATGTCCAGCCCCTCTATATCACATGTGGAAAATACCCCTTTTGCAAAATGTGAGTTTGTTCTCTAATGAGCATGTTGATGGTGGTTACTTGCTCTTCATTTGTGTTCATCAACTTTCCTCAAATGAGGTGTGTGGTGTGGTGATGAACACTTCAATTGTGTGTCAAAAACTGAGGCCCTTACATTCCTCCCCCCCTTAAAAGAATCTCGTCCCGAGATTATAAGGTGAAAAGGAGAGAGAGGACAGTGGAAAATTACCGGATATGCGACGTGAAAAAGTCGGGGTAGTTAGCGCGAAGAAATTCTTCGCTCTCCCATGTCGCTTCGTCCATGGAGTGATTACTCCATAGAATCTTGTAGAACCACAATATACGGTTGCGTGTGGTTCGGGCCTTTTCGTCGATAATCTGCACCGGTTCCTCCCGATAGGTGAGATCCGGTTGCAGTTCTTCAATATCTTCCAGCTGAACGGTAGTTGATAGCTTGAGACACTTCCTCAGCTGGGAAATGTGAAAGACGTCGTGCACACCGGAAAGTGCTTCTGGTAATTTCAGCCGGTATGCCACTGATCCACATCTTTCAATAATCTGGAATGGACCGACGAATCGGGGTGCCAACTTTCCTCTCACCCCAAATCTGTTTACGCCCTTCATTGGAGACACCGGTAGGTATACGTGATCTCCAACTTCGAATTGTAATGGGCGCCTTCTCCGGTCCGCATACTGTTTCTGACGGGATTGAGCGGCTTTTAGGTTTGCTTGAATTAGTCGAACCTTTTCTTCCGCGTTGTTGACAAGGTCAATCCCGAAGGTAACCCTTTCGCCAGACTCACACCAGTTCAATGGTGTGCGACATATAACGCCTCGTAAGGTGCCATCTTGATGCTGGCTTGGTACCCATTATTGTACAAGAATTCGGCTAACGGCAAGTGATCATCCCAATTCTTGCCGTGGTTGATAGCACAGGCTTGTAGCATGTCTTCTAGGATCTGATTTACCCGCTCGGTTTGTCCATCCGTCTGCGGGTGGTATGCTGAACTACGGATCAGCTTCGTCCCCAAGGCAGCGTGCAGCTGCTCCCAAAAACGGGACACAAATAAAGTGCCCCGATCCGATATGATAGTACGGGGTACGCCGTACAAGCATAGGATCCATGAGATGTACAGTTCAGCGTACTTCTTGGCGTTGTAGTTGGTGTTGACCGGGATGAAATGGGCAACTTTGGTGAGCCGATCGACGATCACCCACACAGAATCATGTTTCCGCAAGGTGGTGGGTAAACCGACGATGAAATCCATGCTCACGTCCTCCCACTTCCAGGCAGGAACGCCCAGTGGTTGTAGCAGTCCCGGTTTCCGCATGTGGTCTGCCTTCACCCTTCGACATGTATCACACTCGGACACGTATTTTGCAGTCTCACGCTTCATCCGTTTCCACCAAAACTTGCTTCTGAGTTCTTGATACATTTTGTTGTTGCCGGGGTGAATAGAAAATTTTGATAAGTGAGCCTCATCAAAGAATTTCTTTCGTAACTCCGGGTTACGAGGTACGATGATCCGGTCCTTGAACCATAGGACGCCGTCTCCGTCCTTCCGGAAACACTTCAGCTCCCCACTGTCTACACGTCTCTGCAAATGTGACATGCCCTTGTCATTCTTCTGGGCTGCCGCTATCTCTTCACGGATGGTGAGGATCAAAGCTAAGTTGTAGAGAGCTCTGTGTGGAATCACATGCAGCGGTGGTTCGCTCTCTTCCAACGGTGTGATAGTCAGATTATTGACGTGTGACTTGCGGCTCAGCGCATCTGCCACTACGTTTGCCTTGCCCGGATGATAATGGATCTCTATTTCGTAATCCTTTATCAATTCTAACCATCTTCGTTGCCTCATGTTCAGCTCTTTCTGAGTGAATATGTACTTGAGGCTTTTGTGGTCGGTATACAAATGTACGAGGTTACCGAGTAGGTAGTGCCTCCACATTTTTAGTGCAAGTACCACAGCAGCGAGCTCCAAGTCGTGAGTTGGATAATTCTGCTCATGGTTTCTAAGCTGCCGTGATCCATACGCGACCACTCTTCGGTCTTGCATCAGCACACATCCGAGCCCAATGCCGGATGCATCGCAGTACACATCGAACGGTTTTGTTGTGTCTGGCTGCGCCAAAACCGGTGCTGATGTCAGGTGCTTGACTAAAGCCTTGAATGATGCTTCACATGTTGGACTCCAAACATATTTGGTAGCCTTCTTCAGCAGCTCTGTCATTGGCTTGGCAATCTTCGAGAAGTTCGGAATGAACCTCCGATAATATCCCGCGAGTCCGAGGAAACTCCGTACCTTGTGAACAGTTCTCAGGGATTTCCAATTCAGCACTTGAGTGATCTTGCTCGGATCTACAGCGATACCTTCCGCTGAGATGATATGCCCGAGGAAAGGCACTTGCGATATCCAAAACTTGCATTTGCTGAATTTTGCGTATAACTTGTGATCCCGCAGCCGTTGCAAGACTATACGCAGATGCTTCTTGTGATCTTCCTCCGACTTGGAATATACCAGGATGTCGTCGATAAAGACCACGACAAACTTGTCCAGCTCCGGCATGAATACCGAGTTCATTAAGTACATGAAGTGAGCTGGAGCATTAGTGAGGCCGAAGGACATGACCAGGTACTCATAAAGTCCGTACCTTGTCAAGAAAGCTGTCTTTGGAATGTCCTCAGCCCTTATCTTAATCTGATGGTACCCGGATCTTAAATCCATCTTGGAAAAGATCTTTGCTTCGACCAACTGATCAAACAACATGTCGATCCATGGTAACGGGTACTTGTTCTTGATGGTTACGGCATTTAATGGACGATAGTCCATGCAAAGCCGCAACGTCTCATCCTTCTTCTTGACAAATAATGCCGAACAGCCCCATGGTGAGGAGCTCGGCCTAATAAAACCCTTCTCCAGAAGGTCCGTGAGCTGAGTCTTCAGTTCAGCCAACTCCTTGGGTGCCATCTTGTACGGCCTTCGGGATATCGGCATGGTTCCCGGTGCAAGTTCAGTTTTGAACTCCACCTCTCTATCGGGTGGCATTCCCGGTAAATCATCCGGGAATACGTCAGGGAACTCTCGGACCACTGGAATATCTTCCAATCTGATAGTTGTGGACTGATAGACACTTGGAAGTTTTATTTCTGGACTGTCCAGAAACAAAGAGTGAGACCCGTGCACTTCCTGAGTTTAAGTGCACGACTCGAAGGACGGTGTCTAAAACAGCGCCATGGCGGGTTAACCACGACATCCCTAGGATGACATCGACCTTCTGTCCCTCTAATATAATGAGAGACGTGGGGTACACTCTACCCGCTAAGCATAATGGTGCTTTGGAAACCATTACGCTTGCTGAAATCTTCCCACCCGGTGAACAAATTAAATATGGACTATCGGTGGGTAGTATTGGCAAGCTGTGTTTAACAATGAAAGTTTGGCTAATAAAATTATGCGTGGCGCCTGAATCAAACAGTGCTATAGCGGGACATTGGTGGAGTTGGAACATACCCGCAAGGATTGGCTCGCCCTCCGGCACGTCCTCTATGGCAAGCTGGTGGACGGTGCCGGGCCTAGGGTTTGCCCGCCGCGCATTAGTGGGGTTCCGGGGTTGATTTCTCCCCGGAAACTGTGGTGCCACTCCGCCGTCTTGCCTCTCCGGGCAACTGCTCGCGAAGTGTCCTGGACGACCACACTTGTAACATGTGGCCGCTGCTGGTGTAGTGCTCGGGGGACGAAAGCCCGGCATGCGCTGCTGAGGTGCATATGCACGCGGCATCGCCCGCTGCTGCTGTTGTTGTTGCGGTGGTACTGGCAGTGCCGGCCTGAATGCCGGTGAAGAGTACGGTCGACTGCGGAACGGCATCGACCGCTGTGGTGGCTGCCAGCGTGGACCTGATGCTGGGCGATTCACCATTCGAAACTTCTGAGAAGGACCGCCTCCTTCTCCGCTGCTTTGAGGTACGCTTCACTTTCACTCCGCCGCCGCTAACTCCTTGCCGGAGTCCTCCTGAACAATCGCAGCATCAATGATGTCGTTGAGGCTGCCGCGATTGAACATCGCCAACTTGTCCTTCAGGAGCGGGTTAAGCCCCTGGTAAAAGTGGTCCCGCCGCTTCTCGTCAGTATCTGCGTTATACGACGCGTAGAGCGCGAGATCGTTGAACGCCCTGGAGTATTCCAGCGCGTTCTGGCTCCCTAGCTGCAGGTGTAAGAACTCCTGCGTCTTTCTTTTCATCAGACCTGGCGGTATATGATAGGCCTTGAAGGCCGTTCGGAACTCCGTCCAGGTCATCGCTCAGTCGGTGGGCTGTGAAGCACAGAAGTTAGCCCACCACGCGCTCGCGGATCCTTGGAGCTGCTGGACCGCGAACTGAGTCTTGCGCTGCTCGCTTATCTGGAGCAGCCCGAACTTCATCTCTATCGCGCGGAGCCAGTTGTCCGCGTCAAGTGGTTCATCCGCCCTTGAAAATACCGGGGGATGAGTCGCCAGGAAGTCGGAGTAGGAGCTCTGTTGACGCTCCTCACGGTCTTGACGTCTCTCTGGGCGAGACGTATTCGCAATTAAAGTTTGCAGCAACTCCGTGTGCTGCTGATGTGAACCCGCCATTACCGCGACGATGTCGGCCAATGTAACCGTTGGCAGTGGCGGTGTTTGATGTTGCTGTTGCTGCTGCTGTCCCGAGGAGTCCTCGGGAGGTGGTTGGGAGGTCTCTCCCCCTTGGCTAGTACCCCCAACATCAGGGTTGGCACGAGTACGCGTCATTCTGAAATTCAAAACAGCAGCAATTAGCACATGTCTTACTTAAAATTCCATAAGCAACAGTAGGTATTGAAGTGACACATGATTAATTTGCACAACATTCACATATATTGATAAAGCATAAACTTTATACAAGATACATTATTCTCGGGTCTCCGAGAAGTCGTGCTCATGTCGTCACTACCTATACATACGCTACTGTCTACACGACATGTCACCGATTACAAAAGTTGGGTTACGCTACCCTAGCTGCCCTACTTGGCAACCGTAACCCCCTACTCGGAGTAGAACTCGACCTCCTGTGGGTTGTCCTCCTCCGGTACCTCTGCTGGTGGCTCTGGATCTACCACCTCTCCTCCCATCCCGGGTTCTCCCATTGCTGGAAGGCCCAAGACCACCGGTATGCCCAATACCGGAGGTACGAGGTCCTGCAAAGCATGCACCTCGTCCATAGTCTGGTTATAATCTTCTTCCCAGCCTTGCCCTTCCTCAATAGCGTCGTCCCGCTCTTGAGTAAGTTCCTCGTTCAGCTGGGTCAGATTTTGTACCAGTTCTTGTAACGCCGCGATGTCGACACGGCTTTTTCTTTTTGCCTTCTTCAGACGATGCAACTGATTATGATGTTCATTCAGTCGCTTGATCGTCGGAAGGAGCACATTGCGGAGTGCGCTGTGAGCACTCTCGAAACGGTCTCCACGGCTCGTGCTCTCCTTGAGCTTCGTGGCAAGATGCTCCGTATGAACAGCTTGGCTGTCCATCACGGCGTTTCCCGCCCTCATCTGGAGGCTAAGATTTGCCTCCGCGGGGTTGTATCTTGGGTAACTCGGATCTGTTGCCTCTAGGTACCTCCCTTCCCACACATGCTGAGCCCGTCCCTCCACCGGAACGAGCGCGTATGGAGTGCCCTCCATAGCCCGCACGTGTAGTCGGCAGAAACGTGACATGGTGTCACGGGCTGCCACTTGCCACATCCCTTCCGGTTGTCTTCCTCTCACCGTAACGGTGAACGGCACCCAACCAGGTGGCGTAGGTCCTGCGGGGATTTCGACATGGATCGTCCACGTCTTGTTCCACTCTTCGCCTTCTTCCTTGGTGAAGTACTGCGGCATCTGGTTGTACCCGAAATATTGAAGCATCCGCCTCAATGTTTCCGGATAGCCGCTACGGTGAGAACAGTGGGACATCACCCACCCGTTCTCCAACTTCTTATCTGCTGTCATCTGTAAAAATATATTTGAAAAATGTCAAATATTCATTTAAACAGTAAACCATTAAGTTATAACATAAGACATGTCATTGAACCCATAAAACTTGGAAACATAGTTCAAATTTTAAACAAATTTGACTGCTGATCTGCTGTTCCCATGACAGCCCTGACCAGTTTCCATTTCAACCTGATTTAGGCCATGTTGAAGGCAACACCAATTCTGGAGCTCAACATCAAAGTTAAATCTGACTTCAATAGCTCTCCAGAAAGTATTTTCTTGGCCTAAGATCTGTCCTGGTTCAAAAGTTATGAGATGTCAAAGTTAACAGAATTTCTGGAGAAAATTGGACAGCACCTCCCTGCTTTAGGTACTGATTTGATCCAAGAATCCCAGTTAATTATGTTCCTAATATGACAAAACTTTCTGTTACAAAGTTGTAACCTATCTCATAAGATTTCCAGAACTACCTCATTTTCTATTTTTGGATTTTTACGCAGGAAGTTATTCTTAATTTACAGAGAGTCTTTACTCTGTCCTGTTTTCTGGACAGTTTCAACTCTACTGCATTTTTCGAGTAGTTAAGGGACGAAACACCTCTGGACCTCAACAGAAGAGTTGTAAAGCTCTTCCAAAGCTTTCCAGAAATGTATCATATGACCCCAACCTCGAAAGAACTCACCCTCTAACCTCTGATCAACTTCAGCCTTGATTCAGCTGAAAACAGAGTGCTCTGTCCTTAACAACCTATAAGTTAAAAACTTGTTAACTTTGAATATCCTGTTCAAGGGAAGGAGTTACATCAAGTTTTACTGCTTTGGATCAAAACCTTTAATTTTTACAATGAAGTTGTTAATTTAGCGGGGTGTGACGTCGATGCGTCACCAGATTATGTCGGTACTACGTCCTCACAAAGAAAAACCTATACCGGACTTAGCCGGCTTCGTTAACTCAGTGGCACTAAACGTCACTCGCACACAGATGCTACACGTCTACCGTTTCATGGTCAGGCTACCTGCAAAAACTCAAACAATCGTCAGACTCGGCTGCACACCGAGCCCGGAATCCATACAGTTCGTACACCCGGCCGTCATCACTCGCCCGGATGTTCTCAAGCCAAACACGCCTTGAGTTACGTGTTCATGTTTCAGACCACGTGACGGGGTCTCCCAAATTGCACCACGCACGCTAGGGATAGACGTTGCTCGAATACCCCAAACGACATGAAGAGTCGTAGAGGATATCAAAGCGGGTCGGGTTACCTGCCACCCGTGGGGCTCCACCCTTCAGCTTGTGCGCACTGGTGGACAGCGCTTACGTGTACCCCCCAAGACATAAACGTCCCGAGATACACAATTTTCTGACATAACAAATAGGTTAATATGCCACTTTCTATATGCTAATAACATCCTTATACGGGCTACTACCTCGTTCATCACTGGATTTTTGAAAAAGATGACATTTGTAGTGCGTTAAACCTCAAGCGAGCTCTGATACCAACGCTGACACGACCCCACGGTCTTGTCGAGCCAGGATCATGCTGAGGGGTGCTGCGTTGCACAGCACCGGATAACACACGTCAAAGGTACAAAGCGGAAGCGGAATTTTATTACATAAACAAGTTTATGAACATGTTTACAGCAAAATATGTCTAGTCTACACTCCTGGGCGTAGACTACGCATCAAGTTCACGTTCAGCCCTTGAACGTGTCCTTGCTAGCACACACGCACACTAACTCTGCGGCGTGCACGACTCCCACTCGACGGGGTTCCCCTCCTGGGGTTCCGTCTCCTCTTCGGGAGTCCCTTCCTCATAGAACCCTGCAAAAGCTTCAAACACAAGTAGTGAGCACGAAGGCTCAGCAAGTCTGACCCATCTCACCTAAACATGGAACTTCTACATGAGGGGTGCTGGGTTACATGAGGTGAAAATCATTTGCAAGGACTCGCATAATTAGTAGAACCTTACTTTCAAGTTTTAGCAGCAGGTTGTGGAGAACCTTACGCTAAGGCACATGAGAGAGCCGCGATCAAACAAGAAACGCATTTCTCTCATGTACTTTTCCCAAAGTTGAAAGGAACTTTAGTTAGCTCTAACTACAACAAACCATTAACAAGCAAAGTCCATCTTTCAATCAGCAACATTTTAACATGTAACTAGCTTGTTCTTTCTACGTCACGGTACAGTGAACAAGTGGTACTCACTGACCGCGAGGGACGGCGATTACAATCGATTTACACCTGCAGGGTTACCCGAACAACCCGTCACGTACGCCCGTACTCGATGTTGCCTACAACAACCATCACGGACGCCATACGCAACCACCTTTCGCCCGTCAGCGAAATATTGAACCGGTCCCATCGTCCCGAGCAAGAGGTCTCTGCACGCGCATCTCTGTGCCGCCAGCCGATTTACACCTCAAGCTCTCAACCTACCCTCTGAACGACGGGCAATGCCTCAATACCCAGCTACCCGAGTTACATCAGTTTCCCGGTTCCCATATAGCCGGTAGGTCTTCGGTACTGTTCTAGCTTGTCAAACAGGCCCGCACACGGCTCGGTCCTCAATCGACACGAGCGGAGCTATAGCACACAGGCCCCAAAGTCCTGCTGCCCTTACTCTTCGCTCGGTCTCATCTTTCTTGCCATGTGTATCATGTGCTATCTCTACCCGAGTCGAGTGCCTCTAGCCTATGCTCGCGAGTAGTTCCAACTACTCGACTTGTACCGAATCCTACACTATCTTAGCATTGCAGTAGCTAACGGGGTTTGAACTCCTAAACCCCACCCATGGTTTTCTTGGCTATGCAATTGGATTTCCAAACAAGACTCTAATGCAAAGAATAAAGTAATCAAGTATGTGCTCAAAACAATAAAAACTTGCAAAAAGGTTAATGCAAACCGGAGCTTTCCTTGCTGCTCTTGGTCATAGGCTAGCTGCTCCTCCGGAGTAACAAAGTCTAGGACTTCGGGTTCCTCCTCGACCTTAGCGACTACATGATAGAAGCAGTATATGTATTAATTAAATGCATTTGTATTAACTTTTAAACTTGTGAAGTCTACAGCTTTTGCTAGACAAACCTAATGACTGTGAAACTTTTACTGTGGCTTGGTTACAACCTAAACAGAGACTTGGTCAAGTTTTAGTTGCAGCAAAGCTCATTTGAGCCCTCCACAATTAATTATGTACTTGACCTTAATTGAAGGCTTTTAGGGTGTTCTAAGGATTTTCATGAAACAAACTATGACTTTCTGGAAACTAGATTTTCAGAGGGTTCTAATGGAGTTGGTCTCACTTAATTTGAAGGTTCCTAGCTAAAGATATGAGCTAAACAATTTCAGAGAAAATTCTGAAAATGTTTCTGCACATTTTCTATTTTCTCTGGAACAGTTTCACTAATCACACCATTAGGTGGATCAAATGAGATCAAATGGGTCTGCAATTTTTATGGTAGTTCAGGGATATTTTGGTGATCATCCCAGCAAAATTTCAGGATTTTCCTCCAAAGGATTCTCCAGTTTAAATTTTGAGGAATTAATTCTGGAGAAATAAGGGTTTTAATAAAGTGGAACTTGATTTGCTGGAAAGTGCTCAGATATCTGAATCCAACAAAATTTGGTTCACTCGATTTGGAGCTTTCTAGCCAAAGTTATGAGGATTTGAAGTTTGGAAGAATTCTGAAAATCGGGGAAAAGTTTAAATCTCGCGGGGGCCCACGAGGACACGTGTTGAGCGCGGCGGTGTCTGGCACACCGGGGCTCTGGTATTTGTGCGCCAGCACACCAGATCCTGTCCGCAGCCCGATCCCGATTTAGGATATCTCCCGCTGACAGCTGGGGTCCACCCCTTCGTCAACCTCCCGACACCCGCGCTCTGCCGCCGAGGAGCCTCGCCGGAGAGCTCGCCGCCGGCTTCTGTAAAGCTCCAAACTTCACGATTCTGGCCGCCCCTGCCTATTTCCACTCGGGGAACAGGATCCTGGGGTCAGCTCGTCATGACAACGGCCGCCACCTGGTCGGCGACGAGCCGCAACCTCGGAAGAACTTCGGTCGCGTTGTCCACCCTCCCTAGCACCTCCCCCGATCAAGCTAAGGGTCATCGAGCATCAGTGGACCATAGGAAAGGTCGACATGAGCTCTACGGAGCTCGGGAAGGGCTGTGTTGGGCTGTCACCGTGCGACCTAGGCCGGAAATCGGGATTTCTACTAAAACTCGAAGAACAGCGGTTTCCCTCCACGGTTCTTCGTGGTTCTTGATCCTATGGATCCACACGGGCTACTAGAAGTGATCCTCTCCATGAGACGATGAGTGATGCAGTGTGGTTTACGAATTTCTCGGATCAGTACCGACCTCACTTTTGCACACCGTCGCGAAAATATGAAATTCCGGCCGCAGCGGTGCTTGTCATGCCGCCGGAGCTTGCGGAAAAGAAAGAGGGGTTGAAGGCGAACCTCTTTGCTGTTTACAGCTCCGTGAACAGTGGGCTGTAGTGGCCGGAAGGGCTGTTCCCGCAGCGGCGGCTCGAGCTGAACCGGCAGGACAAAGATCGCCACGGTGGAGCTCGGGGAAGACCGCGCAGGGTCTGGAACCGATGCAAAGGTGTCGAAGATGGCTTGGCGCACCCGGTGCTGGTCTCAGATCGCCGAGGGGGTCACTGGATCGGCCGGGCGATGAGGAACCGAAGGTTTGCTCGGGCGGCGAGGTGTTTCGGCGTTTTGAGTGAAAGTGCGGCGAGGCAGCGATGGGAGGCGTCGGTGACCGCTCGGGCGGGTAGATAAAGACCCAGGGAGTCGGTTCAGCGACCGTGGGCGGCAAGCAGGTGGTGGCGCGGCGGCCTCCCCTCGGTGGCGCTCTCGGGAGAAGCTCGGGGACCCGAGTGCTGAAAGTCCACTCGGTTGATCTCCTTCAGTGGCTGACATGTGGGTCCCACTGCCAATTTTAACCTCTGAAATTTACTCCTAATCACTGTTGTAAACAGTGAGTCCCAAAATACCCATGGTGATTCAAATTATTCACCCATGAGCCATTTGAATTGAGTAGAATTCAAATGGGGTTTGATTTGAATGAATTTCAGCACAAGTTCAGTTTTGAATTCAAATAAAGTTTGAATTTGTCCCACTTAGCTCATGTCAAGATCAACTCCAAATGGAGTGAAAATTGGTGTGTGAGCTCACAAAAATGTGCTGAGTAAGAATCTGCCTCCCACTTTTAAATTCATGGGATAAAAACAGTTTGAATTTGAATGTGGTTTCAAACTGCCCTCTTTCTAGTTATACCCAAAATGACCTCAAAAAGGTTTTGAATTTGGATGAAACTTGGCATGGACATCCTTAGCAATGTGTAGGAGTTTTCATATGTCCAGCCCCTCTATATCACATGTGGGAAATACCCCTTTTACAAAATGTGAGTTTGTTCTCTATGAGCATGTTGATGGTGGTTACTTGCTCTTCATTTGTGTTCATCAACTTTCCTCAAATGAGGTGTGTGGTGTGGTGATGAACACTTCAATTGTGTGTCAAAAACTGAGGCCCTTACACGTATATAGATTAAAATCACTAAAAAACCATAGGAAATGGAAGACTCTTTTTTTTCGGGAATTCTGCCTACCATTTTTTTCTTAAATATGATCTAACTATATATCTTCATTCATTTGGAAAGGTCCCAAAAATATGAATACAAAGAAACTTATGTTTGCATAAAGTTGGATTCATATGTATGAAAAATGGGACTTGTTTAAACTTTTTCACATGTGATAATACACATGAGAGCTCTCTTCACACAAGTTCAAATGTTTATTTGAAAAATGGAACAAAAGGGATTTGAAACAAAGTAGGGAAGTACCCATATGTGTGAGAGAGCTAAATTCAGATTTTGGAGCAAATTTGTTCAACTCAAAAATTCAAATGAAAGTAACACAATGATTTTCAAACTGTTGTGTTAAAAATCTCATTTGCAGCAGCTAGATCAAAGATCAGATTTCATATTTGAATTCCTTAGGTCCAAATTAGGGTTAGGCAAAATCTCATGAATTTTTGAAGATATTTGCTATCCACTTTTCCAAATAGACCTAAATGTGCAATGAATTCAAAGACCTATTTGAATTTGGGTGAATTGTACCCAATTATCCAAATGCAGTCTAGTTTTCAACTCCACACAATTGAATTTCATCATTTGCAAATTTTGAGATATTTTGGAGAGATAAGAGGGAGGTGGGACCCACTTGTCATATGTACCAAAATATCTTTGCAAAGTAAATGGGTCTATGTTTTGCTGCTTCCGGGGAATCGACAGCAGCTGCTTGAGACAGCGCGCCGGCAGCTGGTCGACCGCTTCCACTACCGACTCCAGCACCGATTCAGACCCCCTCGGCGATCTCATCCATCTATATCGTGCTTCTCCCTCTGCTCACGGACAGAGCACAGAGGCTCTCCCTCTTCCTTACGCAGAGCCGAGCAAACACACCGCCGCCATCACCGGTCGATCGGCAACCAGCTCAATTGAATGTGAGCAGCAGCTAGTGAGTAGCAAAATGACACCAGGGCCTCTCCCTCCTCCACGCGCCACCGACCGGGTTCAGCTCTCCTACCCCGGGAACAACGCGACTGCGTGAAGGCCGAACAAGAGCCGATGAGGAGGCTCCCGTGGACAGCCCAACCTGGCGCTGGTCACGGCCAAGTACCGGCGCCCTTGGACGCGCCAAGGCGCCGTGCTGATCTCCTCCCAACCTCAGGCCCTGTCATGAACGCCGAGAGAGAATTTGGAAAACTTTCTCCGGCGTGCTCAAATCAACCTTCCGGCACGGTAATCCCAAATTCCACCTCAAGTCTCATTTTTAGGTCATCCAATTTTGCACAAGGGGCCCAAAGTAGTAGGCGATCCTTTGCTCTTCACAGTTCTAGCCTGAAACTGCACATAGGTCGGGTATTTCGCGGTTTTCTAACGGCAACCGAGGCGGGGGATCGCGGTGGCACGGTGAAACCATATCTGCCATCGTTCCCGAGCATTTTTGAGGCTAGGTCGAGCTCCCTCATAGTTCACTGGTGCTGTAGCACCGTTTTACCGGGATGTTAGCGCGCAAGGACGGCCGGCCGACGTCGCCGATGGTGTACCGAGCTGCTGCACCGCCGCTGGCCACCGTAGAGGCCTTGCCGGCTCGGGGAAACCTCATCATCATGCTTAGCGTGGCAGGTTAGGCCCTGGCGGCGAGCAGAGGCTCGGGCAGAGGCCGGGAGACCGATTTTCGGTGATCTCCGGCGAGGGCGGCGGCGCGGGCTCGCGGGCGCGGGAACTGACCGAGGTTGAAGAAGGGTTCGGCGGGCCCAGCTGTCAGTGAGAGTAAATTTAAAAACCCGATCTTCTATGTCTGTTGGATCCGGTGTGACTGCACGTATGGAAATGTGTGGCCCCGTGTGTCTTGGTTTCTGTGAGTGACACGTAGCCCGGACCCACAATCAGCGTTTAAACATTTTAGGATTTCCAGTTTTCAGTTCAACCTTTGAAGAGCCATAACTTTGTATAGGAATGTCCAAAAATTGAAACAAATTTTGTTGGATTCCTCTCAAAGAATACTATCCAGGGTGCAGCCTAATATTTATGAAAATCCCTGGATTTGGCTCATTAATTCATATAAGGAAAATCTTGTGGGAATTTTTCCAGGAGTTTTGTGTATTAGAAAATTGCCAAATTTGGGCAGGAGATTCTTCCAAAAACACTTGACCTTAAGTAAAAATTTCAGAGGCATTGGACCACATTTGCTTTGACAAATGTGGTGCTAATTCCTTATGTCTTTGAAAATTGGAAAAATAGAACAGAGTTCATTTTCAGATTTTCCCCAATTCATCTAAAGCTCATATATTTGTGTAGGAACCTCCAAATTTAGTGATTCAAATTGGGTTAGATTCAGATTGAAATACTCTATTCGAATATGCAACCCAATTTATATGAAAGTCAATAATTAATTCTGGAAAATTCTTTGAAGCTTATCAGTAAAAGAATTTTTGAGTGAGTTCGGTTTATCCAAGAATCCTCAACTTTTGCCACAACAATCCTTATGATGTTATTGAACTCCTGTAAAAATGTCAGCACATTTGGAGCTGAATTGTGTGGGAGAATTCAGATTCCAACGTACTGTATTCAAATAAATACAGAGACTTTTCAGAAATTGTCCCAGGGTTGGAAAAATCATTTCTGGGTAATTCTTAGCTCCAAAAATCCTAGGAAAATTCATGCAGACTCTATGAACTATAATTGAAATTGTGGTTCACTAAGTTGGGCATGAACATGTGAGTTAATTCAGAATTAATTTATTTTTGCTTTTGCTTAGGGAATTGTTTTGAATAAAACACTCAATAAAAAAGTGTTCATTTTTGGTCCAGAACACTTTCATGTGACCAGGAATTCACAGGTAAACTTTAAGCTCAAATTGAGCCTTGGATCTCCCTGTCCTTGTTCTCCATTCTATTGTATGTGAAGAACAACATGGGGAATGGTGTGGAAATTGTGGGAGACACAATTTTTTCCACTTCAGCTGCGATTTGGCAAGATAAGTCCCTGTGTAGTGTATGACTTCCTGTAAAAATTTTGAAGTCATTGGAGACCAGGATCTTTAGTTATGTCCAAATAATTAGAGCTCATCTTATAGGTTATTAGAAACTTAGCTAGAAATATAATGAAACATCTAAGGTAGATTCAGTTCCTTTGAGTTCTTTGCACAACAAAGGCAACAACATCATCCTAGGATCTCCACACAGCCTCTGTAAGAAGTTTTAATCTCTAAAGTCTTTAAATTGCATTATAAAAGATTATGCATAAACATGTCGATAGGGTTCACGACGAAGGACTTCGACGGAACCATCCCTTGACGTGTGGATCAGTTGAGCAAGTTCAGAAAGATCAAGGGATTGAAGATCACTAACTTCTATTATATACTATTACCCTGCAAAATAGGCAAGCACCGGTTTGCATTAACCTCTTTACAAATTTTTATTGTTTTGAGCACTTCTTTTGAGTACCACTTATCTCTTGCATTAGAGTCTTGTTTGAAACCCAAATGCATAGCCAAGAAAACCATGGGTTGGGATTAGGATTGAAAACCTCGTGTAGCTACTGCAATGCTAAGGTAGTGTAGGATTCGGTACAAGTCGAGTAGTTAGAACTACTCGTGACGATAGGCTAGAGGCACTCGACTCGGTGAAAGTTTCCTAGAGGGGGGGTGAATAGGCTAATAAAACCTGAAACTATTGAAAACAGCGGATAAAACTTGAAGCAGGCCGGACTAGTCCGGTCTAAGTATAAATTTGCGTTTTAGGTTTCCTTTTAAGTTTGTTTGAGCGGAAAATATATGGTAGTCAAATAATATCACTAATTAGTTGTGAATGATTAGATTGCGAGATAGTAGAACCATTTACGAGTATTAACAAAATGAAAGTTTAACAAGTAATTCTAGTGAGCGAGTGAGATAGTAAAGGAACCAAGAGACACGATTTATCCCGAGGTTCGATTCCACACAGGAATCTACGTCCTCGATGAGGAGTCCACCAAGGACCGGGTCTTTTCCAACCCTTCCCTCACCGAGCGATCACCAAGATCAAGCCCGGGCTCTCTCACTATCAATCAAATGTGAATACAATGCTCTTAGGGGCTACTCACACCTTGAGGCTCCCTACACCAACCAAGCAGTTCTAGAAATCAAAGTACAACTATTAAGAACTCAAATTATCAGTTAGAGTGCAAGAGAATCAAACCAAGAGCTCAAACGTCGATCACCACGTCTTTCCTCTCACAAAACCACTAACTCCTTAAGATCCAATCTTAGGGGTCTAGAAGGTGAGGAAAGAGGCTTAGAAGAGCTCTAGGAATTAGTTTTCAGCGCTTGGGTTATTATCTCGCCAATTATCAGCCGGGAGGTCTCCTTTTATAGAAATCCCGTCATCTAGCCGTTACCAACTAAAGTCCGGACTAGTCCGGTCCCAACCCCGGACTAGTCCGTTCTTGAGGGACCACTCACGTCACAAGGCTACCAACTAAAGTTTAGTGACCGTTGGACTCAAACGGTCATGAAACACTGGACTAGTCCGGCCAAGAGCGGACTAGTCCGATCTCAGTCAGGAACCTTTGTTACGTATGAGAACGGACTAGTCTGGTAAGGGCGGACTAGTCCGGCCCCAAGGGCGAACTAGTCCGGTCTTACCAGACATAGTCTAAAAACTCTCTAATCTAGAGCTGCGGACTAGTCCAACCAACTTCGGACTAGTTCGAGCTCACACAGGAACCTTTGTTCCGTCCTAATTCAGACTAGTCTGAAAGGATCGGACTAGTCTGGCCTGTGGAGCGGACTAGTCCGATGACACTCGGAGACATCTTCTCCGGACCTAAGCGGCTTAGTCCGCTTAGCGGACTAGTCCGGTCGTCTGAGATTTAGTCTCATAACGGCTCAGACTCACACGACAACAGACTAGTCCAGCTTCCAATGGACAAGTCCGAACTCACTCAGAGACTCTTTATCCGGTCCAAAACGGATTAGTCCGGGTCAGAACGGACTAGTCCGGCCCATGGTCCGGACAAGTCCGGTCTTCCTTTTTTTTCATACCTATGACTACTTCGTCTCATGATTCTAACTTTCTACCCTTTGTTTGAGCTCTCTAATGATTCTCAAGCACTCTAAAAGAGAAGACCCTGTACACAACTAGAAAATGTGAAAATTAGTAAAAAAATTCTATTTTCTACTCTTTCAAGTCTTCTTCTTTTCCTTTTACTTCTTGAGAGACTCCATATCCATTTCTTTGATAAACACCGGTGCTCATACTCAGTAAAAACTTATTAGTATCTTAATTGTCGTCATCAATCAACCAAAACCCATGGGGATTACCTAGATGCACTTTCAATCTCCCCCTTTTTGGTGATTGATGACAACTCATTAAGATTTTTGATAAATAGATATAGTAGATTGTTTTTATAACACATGTGTGTATGATTCACTCCCCCTAAATGTGTGCACAAAGGATTGTCAAGGAAAAATATGCACAAGAGTGAGTTCTTTGGGAATTTCATACATACATGTGTAATGGTGGAGTGGCTAAGTGTGATGTGAGCATAGGAGAGATATGAAGGGTACATGAAGTCCAAAAAGGGTTTGATGTTGTGGGTTGAGGATGCCTCATAGGAGAGATATGAAGGGTACATGAAGTCCAAGTCATCCTTTCCAAGGTTCTCTCATTGTGAACTATGATCTCATAGTTCAAGTTCTCCCCAAGTCCAAAGATTCGAGCAAATTCATCATACAGTACAGAGTAAACCACACCATTTGTCATCCAAGTGATTTTCCTGTTTCCATAGGTGTGGAAGTAGCAGGTGGTGTAAAATTGGACTATAACATCAATGTTCCAATCATACTGAAAAGCCATTAAGTCCTTGATCCCATGGCATTCTGTTGCTTCAATTATTGCATCAAAAGCTTGATGCTTCTTGTTTTCCATGTATGACCAGTCCACCCACTGAGCATCAACTACCGGTGTCTTCATTGGGAGATAGACAAGCCGGCAGTAGTCACAATGGAAGTCGCACCAGAAACGAGGGTCTGGTGTGGACTTCTCGTACTCATAAACCTCCTCTTCTCGGAACCTTCGGGCTTTGTCGGCTCCTTTCCCCTTGAAGGTTGTACTTGCCAAATTAGGTTGGCGGTTTGGGTTGTGCATAGGAGGTGCCCTCTCAAGAGGCCCAATAGGTCCCTGTGGGGGATTTCCCCTTCCCCATCTAGGGTTGTCACGAATGACGAGTCCCCTGTTGGCTAAGGCCTTTTTCCTGGGTGGATCAGCTGCTTTGCCTTTTCCTTTGTCTTGGGTTGATTTTTGGGACTCGACATGTTGTTTTCTTTCAGGGTTACTAGCCTCTTCCTCCTTGGAGGATCAACGGACTGAGAGGCTTGTGCTTCCCTGTCAGCCTGTTTCTTTGTTCGAGCCTCCCTTGCAGCAGCCTATCCTGCCTCTGCCTCGGCTGCCGCACGATAAGCGGCTTGGCGAACCGCTTCGGCCTTGGGGTTTGGAAGAGGACTGTCGCTGGGTCCTGACATGATCTGGTGAGAAAAGAAGTACTTAGTTGATGGAGTCTTGCATTTGAATTAGTTTACAAGCCCAAAGTTAGGGGCTAAGACTGTATCAGCCGGACTTGTCCGGGCCGGAGGCGGACTAGTCCGCTCCGGCCGGACTTGTCCGGTTGGAGTCCAGACTAGTCCGGACTCTATAGTTTTAAACCCTAGCTTAGGTGATTTGATCACTAATTCAGCAAAGTAGTCGCAATACTATGAGGGATTGCAATAATATGGTGTAGGAATATCAGAGAAGGCCTAAGGTACTAAAGGTATGACCTAGAAATAAGATTTTCGTGAAAAGTCAAGTCTAGGTCAAAAAGTACCTTAGAGTGAAGAAATTTGATGAAATCCGTGGGTCGAAGGAGCGGAGATGGTCGGAGAAGAGTTCCTCGCACTCCACAAGCCTTGAATCGAGGATGCCTTCGAGGGATTTGAGGGAGGACTCCAAAATCGCCAATGGGGGCGAGTTTTGGAGGAGAGAAGTGGAGTGGAGGTGAATGAGGGAGAGGGAAGGGATCAGCCCGACCCTTGGAGGTTAAGTCTCCAGGGGCCGGACTAGTCCGGTCCTCAGTGCGGACTAGTTCGATCTGTTGGACTAGGTCCGGACTAGTCTCTAGTCCGGACTTGTCCAGGTGCTGGGCGGACTAGTCCGTTGTGGACTTGTCCGCTGCATCTCGGACTTCTTAGGATGCCCGAACTTGTCCGGCCTCTAGGTCGGACTAGTCCGGCTCTTAAAGTCTGAAAAAATTCTTATATATTAGAATTTTGCCTTTGTTTGCGGTGGATTTACTTGCACCTTCTATATGGTCCATATATAAATATATATATATCGAACACATAATTACATGATGACCACAATATAGCTAAAAATAATATGAGAGAAGAAATAGAGAAGGAACAAGTTTTTCACAATCGTGCACATTTTTGAAATTTGTGAAAAATTTTGAGGACTTCTATTTGCATAACTTTTCAACTCACATTCCTAGAGTCTTGGATATTCAGCTCATTTTGAATTTCACAAAATCATTTTTCATCTAGTGGTTTGGTGAAAATATCGGCTAGTTGTTTTTCAGTTCTTACATGTGAGATAGCTATGTCCCCCTTTAAAGAATGATCTCTCAAAAAGTGATGCCGGATGTCTATATGTTTGGTCCTAGAGTGCTCAACTGGATTGTGGGCTATCTTAATGGCACTCTCATTGTCACATAGGAGTGGAATGTGGTTCATATTGTGACCATAATCCCTTAGAGTTTGTCGCATCCAAAGAAGTTGAGCACAACAACTCTCAGCTGCGACATACTCCGCATCAACTATGGAAAGAGCAATGGAGTTTTGTTTCTTGGATGACCATGATACTAGGGACCTGCCCAAAAATTGACAAGTCCCTGAGGTGCTTTTTCTATCTATTTTACATCCGGCGTAATCCGCATCGGAGTATCCGATTAGATTGATCCCTTTGGATACCATAATCCTAGGTTAGGTGTGTGAACTAGATATCTTAGGATCCTTTTAACGGCTGTTAAATGACATTCTTTAGGTGATGCTTGAAATCTTGCACATAAACATACACTAAGCATGATATCGAGCCTAGATGCACAAATATAAAGTAATGAGCCAATCATAGAGCGATATACCTTTTGATCCACGCTTGGTCCATCTTCATTGAGGTCAAGGTGCCCATTGTTGTCATTGGTGTCTTGATGAGTTTTGCTTTGTCCATGTCGAACTTCTTGAGTATGTCTTGTGTGTACTTGGTTTGACTATTGAATGTGCCTTCCTTGAGTTGCTTGACTTAAAATCCTAGGAAGAACTTCAACTCTCCCATCATGGACATCTCAAACATATTTGTCATTATCTTACTAAACTCATTATAAAAAGATTTGTTAGTAGAACCAAATATAATGTCATCGACATATATTTGGCACATAAAGAGATCGTTGTCTACATTCTTTGTGAAGAGTGTATAATATGTTTTGCCTATCTTAAAGCCATTATCAATGAGAAAGTCTCTAAGACACTCATACCAAGCTCTAGGAGCTTGTTTGAGGCCATAGAGAGCTTTATGCAACTTAAACACATGATTAGGATATTCTTGGTCTTCAAAGTCGGGTGGTTGCTCTACGTACACCTCCTCCTTTATTGGACCGTTCAGGAAGGCACTTTTCACATCCATTTGATAGAGTTTAAAATCATGGTGAGTAGCATAGGCTAATAGAATACGAATGGACTCAAGTCTAGCTACGGGAGCAAAGGTTTCATCGAAATCCAAACCTTCGACTTGAGCATATCCCTTTGCCACAATCTGGCCTTATTTCTCGTCACCACTCCGTGTTCGTCTTGCTTGTTGCGGAACACCCACTTGGTGCCTACCACGTTTGCATTTGGTCTTTTCACTAGCTCCCATACTTGATTTCTTGTAAAGTTGTTTAACTCTTCTTGCATAGCTACCTCCCAATCCGGATACTTGAGTGCATCTTCCACCCTAAATGGTTCCAAGGACGACACAAAAGAGTAATGTGCACAAAAGTTAGCTATTCGAGAACGTGTTGTTACCCCTTTTGTGATATATCCAAGGATGTTATCAACGGGGTGATCTCGTTGAATGCTTTGATGAACCCTTGGGTGAGGCACTTGATTTCTTGAGTGGTTTTCTTCTTCTTTTCCCCCTTCATCAACATCATGGTTTCGATTTTCTCCTTCTTCAAATTGACCGTCTTGATCTTGGGGTGCTTGAGTTTGATCTTGAGTGAGAGGTGCCAATTGTGATGAGCTTGTAGCATCTTGTCCTACATTT
This sequence comes from Neostapfia colusana, assembly GCA_030760725.1. Classification (NCBI taxonomy): domain Eukaryota; kingdom Viridiplantae; phylum Streptophyta; class Magnoliopsida; order Poales; family Poaceae; genus Neostapfia; species Neostapfia colusana. The sequence goes on along the minus strand of JASWHV010000009.1, from coordinate 29,407,429 downwards.
TCTTGGGGGCGGACTTCTCCAAGCCCCATTCTTCTTAGTGCTTCACATGGTGCTTCTTCTTCATCTAGTACACATTGATCAACTTGCTCCACTTGGGAGCCATTAGTTTCATCAAACACCACATCACGTGCAATTTCAACGCACCCGGAGGTTTTGTTGAAGACATGATAAGCGTAGATGTTTGAGTCATAACCAAGTAGGAAACCTTCATCGGATTTCGAAGCAAACTTTGAGGTCCTAGGCTTCTTGTTGAGAATATAGCATTTACTTCCAAAAACTCGAAAGTAGGAGATATTGGGTTTGTTACCGGTTAGGAGCTCGTATGATATTTTCTTCAAAAGTCAATGGAGGTAGAGGCGGTTTGTAGCATGACAAGCGGCGTTGACTGCCTCCGCCCAAAATCGATCCGAGGTCTTGTATTCATCGAGCATGGTTCTTGCCATCTCTATGAGTGTTCGGTTCTTCCTTTCAGCAAACCCATTTTGTTCGGGAGTATAAGGGGCTGAAAACTCATGTTTGATGCCCTCTTCATCCAAATATTCTTCTACTTGAGTGTTTTTGAATTCAGAACCGTTGTCACTCCTTATCTTCTCGATTTTTGAGGAAAACTCGTTTTGAGATCTCCTCAAGAACTTTTTGAGGATACCTTGAGTTTGTCCCTTATCATGCAAGAAAAATACCCAAGTGAAACGAGAATAATCATCAACAATTACAAAACCATACTTGTTACCGCCAATGCTTATGTAGGTGACAGGGCCGAATAGGTCCATGTGAAGCATATCCGATGGTCTTGTTGTCGTCATCACATTCTTGGCAGGATGAGCTATTCCAATTTGTTTTCCTACTTGGCACGCACTACATGGTCCATCTTTTTCAAAAACAACATCTTTTAGTCCACGGATGTGATCCCCCTTTAGAAATTTTTGTAAGTTCCTCATTCCAACATGGGCTAGTCTTCTATGCCACAACCATACCATGTTGGTTTTTGCTATTAAGCATGTGTCAAGTTGAGCTTTATCTGTGGTAAAATCGACCAAGTAAAGCTTTCCCTTTAACACACCCTTAAAGGCAATTGAGTTATCACTTCTTCTAGAGACGGTCACATCCTCGTTAGTAAACAAGCAATTATAACCTTTCTCACATAGTTGAGATATGGACAATAGGTTATAATCTAGTGATTCAACGTGTAGAGCATGTGAAAGAAAGTGTTGAGAAGAGATTGCAATTTTACCAATACCGAGTACCCATCCTTGGCTGTTGTCACCGAAATAGATGCCTTCATTTGGATCATCATTTTCTTCATACTCAACAAACATTTTTCTCTCTCCGGTCATATGGTTAGTGCACCCACTATCTAGCACCCATTTAGTGCCACTGGAGGAGTAGGCCTGCAAAACAATTTAAACTTTGCTCTTAGGTACCCAAACTTGGTTGGGTCCTTTGAGGTTAGTTACTAGGCATTTGGGCACCCACACACAAGTTTTTGGGCTCGTGTGGAGTGGCCCGACATATTTTGCATATACTTTACCAAACTTACTTTTCATAAGAACATAAGATGCATCAAAATTATGAAATACGATAGAATTTACATTTTTGGCAATTTCATGTGAGATAGATGCAAGGTTGTCACTCTTGACTTGACTTGAGTTTTCTTTGACAAAGGCTACGCATTTGTTATTGTTTTTAAGGATTCTAGCGTTTTGCTTTCCTCCCCTAGTAAAACCAAGTCCATCTTTGATGAAGGGAGATCTTGTGATTGAATATGCACTACGTGCATATTTGATTTTCTCCTTATCAAAGATCCCACTTTTGTGTGTATTCTTGCTTTGTGCTTCTTTGAGCTCATTTTTCAAGTTTAAAACAATGCTGGCACATTTGCAAGTTTTAGAGTTGGACTCTTTACTTGTTGAGAAAGAGTTTTTGGAGGATGAATTAGTTGATATACTTGACTTATGTGAGTCAAGTTGTGCTTCAAGATTCTTGTGAGCTTTGGTTAAACTTACGAGTTCATCTTGAATTACTACATTCTCACTTTTAAGCTGAGCACAAGTCTCCTTGCTCATGGCAAGTTCGCTTTCAAGTGTTCTACTCTTTTCTCTCTCGAGTTCAAGGAGTTTCTCAATCTCAAGGTTTCTTTCCTTTTAAAGGATAAGCAATTCTTCTTGTTGATTGAGAAGCTCTTCTTGTTCAAATATTTCATCCGATAACATTTTCATTTTAGCTATAGCCTTTTTGTTTAATCCTTTAAACATGAATTTGTTTTCACTACTACTATCAAAGTCACTATCATCTTCAATATGTAACTTAGAAGGTTTAGACATTACCTTGCGCTTTCCTTCCTTTGCCATGAGGCATGTGTGACTTCGGCTCTTCCAATCACTCTTGTTTGGCAAGAGTGATTTCTTCATGGTTGGCCTCTTGATGGCTACGGTTGCCACTTTTTCTTCATCTTCGGAGGAGGATTCTTCATTTGAGTCCCATTCTTCTCCGATGTGGGCTTGTCCATAAGTCTTCTTCTTTGTGAAGAATTTCGTATCTTGAGGCTTCCCATCCTTCTTCTTTTTCTTGTCATCTTCCTTGCTATGGGGGCAGTTCACAATGAAATGCCCATTTTCTCCACAGTTGTAGCAAGTTTTCTGTGTTCTTGACTTGCCCTTGTCTTTGCTCTTGTTCTCATAGTGATGGCTTCTCCTTCTCCTCATCAACCTTTTGAATCTTTTGATGAAGAACGCCATTTCTTCATCATCCATGTCCTTGCTCTCATCATCACTTTCTTCATATTCACTTGTGAGTTGTGTTTCTTTTGCCTTGGACTTGGATGTGGCCTTGAGAGCAATGCCCTTCTTCTTGGATGAAGTAATCTTTGCTAGGTCATTGACGTGTTGGGCTTCCTTTTCCATCATCTCGTGGTTAATGATCTTCCCTAGCACTTCATCCGGAGTCATCAAGTGAAAGTTTGGACTTTCCAGGATTAAGGTGCATAGGGTCACATTGCGAGGCATAAATGCTCTTATCATTCTCTTGACCACCTCATGGTCATTCCATTTCTTGCATCCGTACGCCTGACTCTTGTTGATAAGAGTTTTGAGTCGGTTGTACATTTCTTGAGGGGTTTCGCCTTCTTCCATGGCGAACCTTCCAAGCTCTCCTTCTATCATCTCAATCTTGGCTTCCCTCACGGATCGGTTTCCTTCATGTGCGATCTTGAGGGTGTCCCAAATATCTTTGGCAAGCTCCAACCCATCTACCTTGTTAAATTCTTCAATGCTTAGAGATGAGTTGAGCACGGCTGCTGCTTGTGCATTGCGATGGATTTGTTGTTCTTGTTCTAGGGTGAGTTCATCCTCGTCTTCGGGGATATCTATACCTGTACATACCACATACCAAAGACTTGGGTTCAAGGAAATTAGATGCAACTTCATGTTGTGTTTCCACATTGTGTAGTTAGTTCCATCAAAGTGAGGTGGTTTGCCTAGAGGAATTGATAAATAATTAGAATGAGAATTTAGACGTTCATAGTTAAAAGGATATCACGAGTAGTCTTGTTGACTACTCTTGAGATTCTTCTCCAACTTCTCCTTCTTTTTCCTTTTAGTCTCCTCCTTATTCTTTTTGAGGAGTGCCATGAGACGAAGAACTTCTTCATCTTCTTCTGAGCTTGAAACGTCTTGTGGAGGAGTAACTGCTGGAGGCGGGTTAGAACATTGTTCTTCAAAGTTGCTCGTACTTGCTCCTTTTCCCTTGTTGAGATCAATTTGGCTACCGACCTTGTCCCCCATCTCCTCTCCAAGTGGTTAAGCTTTTGTGGAGAGTTAGGCTCTGATACCAATTGAAAGTTGCCTAGAGGGGGGTGAATAGGCTAATAAAACCTGAAACTATTGAAAACAGCGGATAAAACTTGAAGCAGGCCGGACTAGTCCGGTCTAAGGGTGGACTAGTCTGGTCTAAGTATAAATTTGCGTTTTAGGTTTCCTTTTAAGTTTGTTTGAGCGGAAAATATATGGTAGTCAAATAATTTCACTAATTAGTTGTGAATGATTAGATTGCGAGATAGTAGAACAGTTTACGGGTATTAACAAAATGAAAGCTTAACAAGTAATTCTAGTGAGCGAGTGAGATAGTAAAGGAACCAAGAGACACGATTTATCCCGAGGTTCGATTCCACACAGGAATCTACGTCCTCGTTGAAGAGTCCACCAAGGACCGGGTCTTTTCCAACCCTTCCCTCACCGAGCGATCACCGAGATCAAGCTCGGGCTCTCTCACTATCAATCAAATGTGAATACAATGCTCTTAGAGGCTACTCACACCTTGAGGCTCCCTACACCAACCAAGCAGTTCTAGAAATCAAAGTACAACTATTAAGAACTCAAATTATTAGTTAGAGTGCAAGAGAATCAAACCGAGAGCTCAAACGTCGATCACCACGTCTTTCCTCTCATAAAACCACTAACTCCTTAAGATCCAATCTTAGGGGTCTACAAGGTGAGGAAAGAGACTTAGAAGAGCTCTAGGAATGAGTTTTCAGCACTTGGGTTATTATCTCGCCAATTCTCAGCCGGGGGGTCTCCTTTTATAGAAATCCTGGCATCTAGCCGTTACCAACTAAATTCCGGACTAGTCCGGTACCTACCCGGGACTAGTCCGTTCTTGAGGGACCACTCACGTCACAAGGCTACCAACTAAAGTTTAGTGACCGTTGGACTCAAACGGTCATGAAACCCCAGACTAGTCCGGCCAAGAGCGGACTCGTCCGATCTTAGTCAGGAACCTTTGTTCCGTATGAGAACGGACTAGTCTGGTAAGGGCGGACTAGTCCGGTCTTACCAGACTTAGTCTAAAAACTCTCTAATCTAGAGTTGCGAACTAGTCTAGCCAACTTCAGACTAGTCCGAGCTCACATAGGAACCTTTGTTCCGTCCTAATTCGGACTAGTCTGAAAGGATCGGACTAGTCCGGCCTGTGGAGCGGACTAGTCCGATGGCACTCAGAGACTTCTTCTCCGGACCTAAGCGGTTTAGTCCGCTTAGCGGACTAGTCCGGCCTCTCGGGCGGACTAGTCCGGCCTCTCGGGTGGACTAGTCCGGCCGTCTAAGACTTAGTCTCATAACGGCTCAGACTCACACGACAACGGACTAGTCCGGCTTCCAACGGACAAGTCCGAACTCACTCAGAGACTCTTTATCCAGTCCAAAACGGATTAGTCCGGGTCAAAATGGACTAGTCCGGCCCATGGTCCGGACAAGTCCAGTCTTCCTTTTTTTCATACCTATGACTACTTTGTCTCATGATTCTAACTTTCTACCCTTCGTTTGAGCTCTCTAATGATTCTAAAGCACTCTAAAAGAGAAGACCCTGTACACAACTAGAAAATGTGAAAATTAGTAGAAAATTCTATTTTCTACTCTTTCAAGTCTTCTTCTTTTCTTTTAATTCTTGAGAGACTCCATATCCATTTCTTTGATAAACACCTGTGCTCATACTCAGTAAAAACTTATTAGTATCTTAATTGTCGTCATCAATTAACCAAAACCCACGGGGATTACCTAGATGCACTTTCACTCGGGTAGAGATAGCAAATGAAACACGTGGCAAGAAAAATGAGACCGAGCGCAGAGTAAGAGCAACAAGACTTTGGGGCCTGGGTGCTATAGCTCCGCTTGTGTCGATTGAGGACCGAGCCGTGTGCGGGCTTGTTGAACAAGCTAGAACAGTACCGAAGACCTACCGGCTATATGGGAACCGGGAAACCGATGTAACTCGGGTAGCTGGGTGTTGAGGCATAGCTGGTCGTTCAGAGGGTAGGTTGAGAGCTCGAGGTGTAAATCGGTTGGTGGCACTGTGGATGCGCGCAGAGACCTCTTGCTCGGGACGATTGGACCGGTTCAACATTTAGCTGACGGGTGAAAGGTGGTTGCGTACGACGTCCGTGATAGTTGCTATAGGCAACATCGAGTACAGGCGTACGTGACGGGTAAATCGATTATAATCGCCGTCCCTCACGGTCAGTGAGTACCACTTGTTCACTATACCGTGACGTAGAAAGAACAGGCTAGATACATGTCAAAATGTTGCTGATTGAAGGATGAACGTTGATTGTTAATGATTTGCTATAGTTTAGAGCTAATTAAAGTTACTTTTAACCTTGGGCAAAGTACATGAGAGAAATATGTTTCTTGTTTTATTGCGGCTCTCTCATGTGCCTTAGCGTGAGGTTCTCCAGACCTTGCTGCTAAAACTTGAAAGTAAGGTTCAAATAGGTGTGTCCTTTTTGCAACTTACCTCCTATTTCATATTGCAATTCTAGCACATAGAGTTACATGTTTAGGTGAGACGGGTCAGTCTTGCTGAGCCTATGTGCTCACGATTGCTATATGAGTGGTTTTGCAGGTTAACCTCGGTGCTTATGAGAAGGTTGTCCGGTGAGACTCGTAGACCTCCGAGTCGTTTAACACGTTGAGAACCCAGCCGATGCCGTATGACTTCTTGTTGCTAGCGAGAAGAGTTTGCGAGCTGGACCTCTTCTCGAGTGCTTAGTAGTTATTTGACGTGAGATGATTATAGTCTTCCACTGTAGTTATTTGATGTAAATTATTTACAAAGAAACATTTGTAAGCTTCCGCTTTTGATTTATGTAATACATGTTTCCTTATATGTGTGTTGTTGGGTGCCGCGTATCACGGCACCATCCAATGCTATTCCCGAGCGAGTGCCACGTCCCCGTGACTGAATGGGCGATGTTGGTCCCTGTCAGCGTGGTATCACAGCCGCATTGGTAATAGCGCACGGAATAAGGATCGTATTACAACAAAAACTTAGGTTACGGTGAGGATACGGTACTAGGCCCACATAAGGACTACTATTAGCTTAATATGAAGGTGGCAACCTAACTTATTTGTTATGTCTATAAATCGTGCATCTCGGGACGTTTTATGTCTTGGGGGTGCATGTAAGCGCTGTCCACCAGTGCGCACAAGCTGAAGGGTAGAGCCCCACGGGTGGCAGGTAACCCTACCCGCTTTAATATCCTCTATGACTCTTCATGTCATTTGGGGTATTCGAGCAACGTCTGTTCCTGGCGTGCTTTGGGCGATTTGGGAGACCCCGTCACGTGGTCTGTAACGTGAACACGTATCTCAAGGGCGTGTTTGGCTTGAGAACATCCGGGCGAGTGATGACGGACGGGTGTATGAACTGTATGGATACCGGGCTCGGTGTGCAATCGAGTCTAATGATTGTGTGAGTTATTTGCAGGATTAACCATGAAACTGTAGCACGAGTAGAACAATTTGCGAGTGACCATTTTAGTGCCACCTATGATACGAATATATGTCGGTATAATCCGGTTAGAATTTTTTTTGTGAGGCATCGTAGTACCGTCATATGTCTTACGGTGCATCGCCACCGTACTACACTTTATAACTTCTTTCCTATGAAGAAATAACTCATAAACTAACTTTAAACTAAAAATGGAAGTTGGAAAACACATATTAGTTAATGAACTCCTCATATGAACTAAGCTTCAAGGGGGAGAATTGATAGGTTTCTAGGTTTCTCAAAAACAGAGTGCTCTGTTCTGGCAGAAATTTTTGCTGGACTTTAACAGAGCATAACTCTGAGAAGATTGACCCAATTGAAGTGTATAATAAGTTCTAGAAAGATTTTTAATTGCTCTACAACTTCTTTGTATACCTCCAGGGCAAAATCACACGCCAAATTGGTTGAATGTCCAGTTGAATGCAAACTGTTCAGAAAACAGGACAGATGAAAACCTCCCTGGATGTTTCTGTATAACACTTATAACTTTCTGTAGGAAAAATCCCTAAGAGTCATATGATACACCGTTGGAAAGGTTATGAGATAAGCAACATTGTCGTAGTTCAAAGTTTGTTCATATTCCTATTGTATTTGCATATACAACTGTGATAAAACCAGCCACATACAAAGGAGATGCTGGCAAATTTTATCTAGGAATTATGTCAATTTTGAAAACTCATAACTTTTGATCCAGAAGTGATATAGAGGCATGTGAATACTAGTTGGAAAGATATTGGAGTTAAATTTACCTGTGATATTCAACTTGAGTTACGAAAATGCTTATAACTGGATCAAAATCTAGATTTAGTGCATCAAGGTCTGTTCTGTACAGAGAAGGAAAATGAGTGATATCATGCAGGCTAGTACAAGTTATGTGCCCCAAAAGTACCTGTTGGTGTTCCGAACGCCATTCAGTGAAATGGAGGCCCCTGTACGATTAACTCCTTAGAGGTTGATTGCTGGTCAAGTACCACAACTTGCACCACCTCTAGAGCAGCAGCATCAGACGGTGGTTTGTGCTCCATCGCTGCAGCTATATGTATCTAGCTCCAACCACAAGTTAGATAAGAGCCGGAGAGACATCCGTGCTTCATTTGTGGTCGGAAGGACCATTATGCTAGGTATGGTATGGGAGGGAATTCAAGGCTGCAGGTCATCATACTTTCAATGTGCAGACCCGTACCGATATCTGCAGAAAAGAGGGCAGACAAGGTGCAACAGTCAATACATAGTGAGTGATGATGTTCCGGAAGGAGAATAGCAGAGATGTTTTCTCTAAATTAGCTACCGGTATTATTTCTCCTGGGCTCAGGTGCCACACCTAGCTTTATTAGTCAATCTTTTGTGGCTCGACATCAGCTCCAAACTACTTTTACAAAGAGGCAATACCTCGTATCTTCGCCGGGGCAGCATTACAACAAGTGATGTTGTCTTCCGAGCACCTCTTTGTTTGTGGGTTAGGCTATAACCCATGAACCTCCTTAGTATTGGGGTCTGAAGATCGACATTATTTTGGGGATGTCGTGGTTGAATTACCACAATGCGGTTCACAATATTAGTTTTCGAACCGTTAAGCTCAAACTCCCCACGGCACGGTCTTCATACATTAGTTCTTGGCGCCAGTCGGCAACAGATTGCAATATTGAACCACTCGGAAGCTGTTAATATAGAGAACAGTCCGGTGGTACGTAAATTTCAGGAGGTGTTTCCCAATTGTTTACCGGGCATACCACTCGAACGAGACGTAGAGTTCAAGATGGAACTTGCGCCGGGAACACCACCGAGTTTGCGAAGGCCATACAAATAGCACCTAATGAATGGGCAGAGTGGAAGACACCGCTAAATAACCCTATGAGCAAAGGTTTTATACGACTGAGTCGTCACCTTGGGGTATTCAACATTGCTTGCAAAGGAGAAGCACGGAACACTACAACTTTGTGTGGTGTTCGTTTGCTTAACACTGTGACAATCAAGAATAAGTACCTGTTACCATAGATCGACATATTATTTGATCAGTTGGTCAAAGCAAAGATCTTTTCCAAGATAGACTTAAGATCAAGGTACCATCAGCTTGAGATATAGGCTGAGGATATTTCAAAGACAACTTTTCGACGAGGTACAGGCTTCATGAGTACCTTGTCATGTTCCTTGGTCTCACCAACGCTCCAGCTCAGTTCATATACTTGATGAACTCGGTATTCATGCCGGAGCTGGGAAAGTTTGTCGTGGTCTTCATTGACGACCTACTGGTTTATTCCAAGTCGGAGGAAGAACACGAGGAGCACCTGTGTATAGTCTTGCAAAGGCCGCGGGATCACAAGCTATACGCGAAATTCAGCAAGTGTGAATCCTAGATATCGTAAGTACTTTTTCTCGGGCATATCATCTCAGCGAAGGGCATCGCTGTAGACCCGAGTAAGATCGCACAAGTGCTGCATTGAAAGTCCCCGAGGTTTATTCACGAGGTAGCGGTTTTCCTCAGACTCGCGGGATATTATTGGAGGTTCATTCCGAACCTCTTGAAGATTGCCAAGCCTATGACAAAGCTGCTGAAAAAGGCTACCAAATATGTTTGGAGTCCAGCATGCGAAGCAGCATTCGAGGCATTAGTGAAGCACTTAACATCAGCATCGGTTTTGGTGCAGCCAGACACAACAAAACCGTTCGATATGTACTGCGATGCATCCGGCATTGGGCTCGGATGTGTGCTGATGCAAGACCGAAGGGTGGTCATGTAAGGATCATGGAAGCTCAGAAACCATAAGCAAAATTATCCAACTTATGACCTAGAGCTCGCTGCCGTGGTACTTACACTCAAAATGTGGAGGCACTACCTACTCGGTAACCTCGTGCATTTATATACCGATCACAAAAGGCTCAAGTACATATTCACTCAGAAAGAGATGAACGTGAGGCAGTGAAGATGGTTAGAGTTGATAAAGGATTACGAAATAGAGATCCATTATCACCCCGGCAAGGCAAACGTAGTGGCGGATGCGCTGAGTCGCAAGTCACACGTGCATAATCTAACCATCACCCCGTTGGAAGAGAGCGAGCCAACAGTACGTGTGGTTCTCCCTAGAGCTCTCTACAATTCAGCTTTTATCCCCACCATCCGTGAAGAAAGGGTGGCAGCCCAGGAACGTAACAGGGGCATGCCACATTTGCGGAGACTTATAGACAGTGGGGAGTTGAAATGTTTCCAGAAAAACGGAGACGACGTCCTGTGGTTTAAGGACAGAATCGTCGTACCCCGTAACCCGGAATTTAGGAAGAAAATTTTTGGACGGGGTTCACTTGACAAAGTTTCTATTCACCCCGATTCATCGGTCCATTCCAGGTTTTGGAAAGATGTGGCTCCGTTGCATACCGGCTGGAATTACCAACAATATTCACCGGTGTGTACGACATCTTCCATAATTCTCAGCTGAGGAAGTGTCTCAAGTGGTCAACCACCATTCATCTAGGGAATATCAAGGAACTGAAACCAGATCTCACATATCATGAGGGACTGGTTCAGATCATCGACATAAAGGACCGAACCACACGCGACCATACGTTGTGGTTCTATAAAGTTTTATGGAGTGGTTACTCCAAGGTGGAAGCGACATGGGAGAGCGAAGGATTTCTTCGCGTCAATTATCCCGACTTTTGACGTTGCACATCCTATAATTTTTCCACCATCCTCCCTCTCATTTTTACCTTATAATCTCAGGACGAGATTCTTTTAAGGGGGGGGGGATGTAAAGGTCCCAAAAATATGAATACAAAGAAACTTATGTTTGCACAAAGTTGGTTTCATATGTATGAAAAATGGGACTTGTTTAAACCTTTTCACATGTGATAATACACATGAGAGCTCTCTTCACACAAGTTCAAATATTTATTTGAAAAATGGAACAAAAAGGGATTTGAAACCAAGTAGGGAAGTACCCATATGTGTGAGAGAGCTAAATTCAGATTTTGGAGCAAATTTGTTCAACTCAAAAATTCAAATGAAAGTGACACAATGATTTTCAAACTGTTGTGTTAAAAATCTCATTTGCAGCAGCTAGATCAAAGATCAGATTTCATATTTGAATTCCTTAGGTCCAAATTAGGGGTAGGCAAAATCTCATGAATTTTTGAAGATATTTGCTATCCACTTTTCCAAATAGACCTAAATGTGCAATGAATTCAAAGACCTATTTGAATTTGGGTGAATTGTGCCCAATTATCCAAATGCAGTCCAGTTTTCAACTCCACACAATTGAATTTCATCATTTGCAAATTTTGGGATATTTTAGAGAGATAAGGGGGAGGCAGGACCCACTTGTCATGTGTACCAATATATCTTTGCAAAGGAAATTGGTCTCTGTTTTGCTGCTTCCTGCGGATCGACAGCAGCTGCTTGAGACAGCGCGCCGGCAGCTGGTCGACCGCTTCCACTACTGACTCCAGCACCGATTCAGAACCCCTCGGCGATCTCATCCATCTATACCGTGCTTCTCCCTCTGCTCACGGACAGAGCACAGAGGCTCTCCCTCTTCCTCACGCAGCGCCGAGCAAACACACCGCCGCCATCACCGGTCGATCGGCAGCCAGCTCAATTGAACGCGAGCAGCAGCTAGTGAGTAGCAAAATGGCACCAGGGCCTCTCCCTCTCCCTCCTCCACGCGCCACCGACCGGGTTCAGCTCTCCTACCCCGGGAACAACGCGACAGCGCGAAGGCCGAACAAGAGCCGATGAGGAGGCTCCCGTGGACAGCCCAACCTGGCGCTGGTCACGGCCAAGTACTGGGGCCCTTGGACGCGCCAAGGCACCATGCTGCTCTACTCCCAACTTCAGGCCACGTCATGACCGACCGAGAGAGAATTTGGAAAACTTTCTCCAGCGTGCTCAAATCGACCTTCCGACACGGTAATCCCAAATTCCACCTCAAGTCTCATTCTTAGTTCGTCAAATTTTGCACAAGGGGCCCAAAGTAGTAGGTGACCCTTTGCTCTTCACAGTTCTAGCCTGAAACTGCACATAGGTCGGGGATTTCGCGGTTTTCTAACGGCAACCGAGGCGGGGGACCGCGGTCGCACGGTGAAACCATATCTGCCATCATTCTCGAGCATTTTTGAGGTTAGGTCGAGATACCTCATAGTTCACTGGTGCTGTAGCACCGTTTTACCGGGATGTTAGCACGCAAGGACGGCCGGCCGACGTCGCCGATGGTGTACCGAGCTGCCGCACCACCGCTGGCCACCGTAGAGGCCTTGCCGGCTCGGGGAAACCTCATCATCATGGTCAGCGTGGTGGGTTAGGCCCTGGCGGTGAGCAGGGGCTTGGGCAGAGGCCGGGAGACCGATTTCCGGTGATCTCCGGCGAGGGCGGCGGCGCGGGCTCGCGGGCGCGGGAACTGACCGAGGTTGAAGAAGGGTTCGGCGGGCCCAGCCGTCAGTGAGAGTAAATTTAAAAATCCGATCTTCTGTGGCTGTTGGATCCGATGTGACTGCACGTATGGAAATGTGTGGCCCCGTGTGTCTTGGTTTCTGTGAGTGACACGTAGCCCGGACCCACAATCAGCGTTTAAACATTTTAGGATTTCCAGTTTTCAGTTCAACCTTTGAAGAGCCATAACTTTGTGTAGGAATGTCCAAAAATAGTGAAACAAAATTTTTTGGATTACTCTCAAAGAATACTATCCAGGGGTCCAGACAAATATTTATGAAAATCGCTGAATTTGGCTCATTAATTATTATAAGGAAAATCTTGTGGGAATTTTTCTAGGAGTTCTGTGTATTGAAAAATTGCCAAATTTGGGCAGGAGATTCTTCCAAAAACACTTGACCTTAAGTAAAAATTTCAGAGGCATTTGACCTCATTTGATTTGCCAAATGTGGTGCTAATTCCTTATGTCTCTGAAAATTGGAAAAATAGAACCGAGTTCATTTTCAGATTTTCCCCAATTCATCTAAAGCTCATATCTTTGTGTAGGAACCTCCAAATTTAGTGATTCAAATTGGGTTAGATTCAGATTGAAATACTCTATCCAAATATGTAACCCAATTTGTATGAAAGTCAATAATTAATTCTGGAAATTCTTTGAAGCTTATCAGTAAAAGGATTTTTGAGGGAGTTCGGTTTATCCAAGAATCCTCAAATTTTGCCAGAATACTCCTTAGGATGTTATTGAACTCCTGTAAAAATTTCAGCTCATTTGGATCTGAATTGTGTGGGAGAATTCAGATTCCAACGTACTGTATTCAAATGAATACAGAGACTTTTCAGAAATTGTCCCAGGGTTGGAAAAATCATTTCTGGGTAATTCTTAGCTCCAAAACTCCTAGTAAAATTCATGCAGACTCTATGAACTATAATTGAAATTGTAGTTCACTAAGTTGGGCATGAACATGTGAGTTAATTCAGAATTAATTTCTTTTTGCTTAATTGCTTAGGGAATTGTTTTGAATAAAATACTTAATGAAAAGTGTTCATTTTTGGTCCAGAACACTTTCATGTGACCAGGAATTCACAGGTAAACTTTCAGCTCAAATTGAGGCTTGTATCTCCCTGTCCTTGTTCTCCATTCTATTGTATGTGAAGAACAACATGGGGATTGGTGTGGAAATTGTGGGAGACACAATTTCTTTCCACTTCAGCTGCAATTTGGCAAGCTAAGTCCTTGTGTAGTGTATGACTTCCTGTAAAATATTTGAAGTCATTGGAGATCAGGATCTTTAGTTATGTCCAAATCATTAGAGCTCATCTTATAGGTTATTAGAAACTTAGCTAGAAATGTAATGAAACATCTAAGGTAGATTTAGTTCCTTTGAGTTCTTTGCACAACAGAGGCAACAACATCATCCTAGGATCTCCACACAGCCTCTGTAAGAAGTTTTAATCTCTAAAGTCTTTAAAGTGCATTATAAAAGATTATGCATAAACATGTCGATAGGGTTCACGACGAAGGACTTCGACGGAACCATTCCTTGACGTGTGGATCAGTTGAGCAAGTTCAGAAAGATCAAGGGATTGAAGATCACTAACTCCTATTATATACTACTACCCTACAAAACAGGCAAGCTCCGGTTTGCATTAACCTCTTTACGATTTTTTATTGTTTTGAGCACTTCTTTTGAGTACTACTTATCTCTTGCCTTAGAGTCTTGTTTGAAACCCAAATGCATAGCCAAGAAAACCATGGGTTGGGATTAGGATTGAAAATCCCGTGTAGCTACTACAATGCTAAGGTAGTGTAGAATTCGGTACAAGTCGAGTAGTTGGAACTACTCGCGAGGATAGGCTAGAGGCACTCGACTCGGGTAGAGATAGTAAATGAAACACATGGCAAGAAAAATGAGACCGAGCGGAGAGTAATAGCAACAGGACTTTGAGGGTTGGGTGCTATAGCTCCGCTTGTGTCGATTGAGGACCGAGCCGTGTGCGGGCCTGTTGAACAAGCTAGAACAGTACCGAAGACCTACCGGCTATATGGGAACTGGGAAACCGATGTAACTCGGGTAGCTGGGTGTTGAGGCATAGATGGTCGTTCAGAGGGTAGGTTGAGAGCTCGAGGTGTAAATCGGCTGGCAGCACTATGGATGCGCGCGCAGAGGCCTCTTCTCGGGACGATTGGACCGGTTCAACATTTGGCTGACGGGTGAAAGGTGGTTGCGTACGACGTCCGTGATGGTTGTTGTAGGCAACATCGAGTACGGGCGTACGTGACGGGTTATTCGGGTAACCCTGCAGGTGTAAATCGATTACAATCGTCGTCCCTCGCGGTCAGTGAGTACCACTTGTTCACTGTACCTTGACGTAGAAAGAACAGGCTAGGTACATGTTAAAAAATTGCTGATTGAAGGATGAACGTTGATTGTTAATGATTTGCTATAGTTTAGAGCTAATTAAAGTTACTTTTAACCTTGGGCAAAGTACATGAGAGAAATATGTTTCTTGTTTGATTGCGGCTCTCTCATGTGCCTTCGCGGGAGGTTCCCCACAACTTGCTGCTAAAACTTGAAAGTAAGGTTCAAATAAATAGGCGTGTCCTTTTTGCAACTTACCTCCTATTTCATATTGCAATTCTAGCACATAGAGTTACATGGTTAGGTGAGACGGGTCAGTCTTGCTGAGCTTATGTGCTCACGCTTGCTATATGAGTGGTTTTGCAGGTTAACCTCGGTGCTTATGAGAAGGTTGTCCGGTGAGACTCGAAGACCTCCGAGTCGTTTAACACGTGAAGAACCCAGCCGCTAGCTGCCGTATGACTTCGTGTTGCTAGCGAGAAGAGTCCGCGGGTTGGACCTCTTCTCGAGTGCTTAGTAGATATTTGATGTGAGATGATTATAGTCTTCCACTGTAGTTATTTGATGTAAATTATTTACAAAGAAACATTTGTAAACTTCCGCTTTTGATTTATGTAATACATGTTTTCTTATATGTGTGTTGTTGGGTGTCACGTATCACGGCACCATCCAATGTGATTCCCGAGCGAGTGCCACGTCCCCGGGACTGAATGGGCGGCGTTGGTACCTGTCATCATTGCGGACTGACCATGGTGAAAATGTTTTCTAAACCGCCGCATCATTGCAAACATGGCTTGATGCAAACTCATCGCGTAGAGTTACCAAATCCTGAATAGTGACCATATATCTTTTCCATCTCGTGGCTTCAAAGCTCCCGGTACTTCGCACGATCAAGCGGAAAATCGTCCATGAAAGAAGACACAGCCACACGTCGATGTCATTGTCGAGTTTTGGATGATATTTTTTGCTCTAAATGTCTCTTGTTCTAACGCTAGGCTTCGATCATCATGAACATCTTCTGTGTCATTCTAAGGCGGCAGCGACAGCGCACGCGCGTAAAAGCGATGACCCTCACGTCGGCGTGGTGACCGGCGGCTTGCGCAAAAACGGACGCTTGGTTGAGTAGAAGGAAACTATAAAACAATAGAAAAAACATTCAAACCGTTTTGATCTCGGTTCTCGATGATCTTTGACTTATTTTTGTCCCGATTCTAAATAATTCTTGAAGAATTCAAAAATAAAAAAATATATGAGATAGGACGGGACCTGATCTCCTGTCCGTTTTCACCTCTAAAACTAAGGGCCAGTTAATTGTGTACAATAATTTATAGGATTTACCTAGGGTTAACGTAAAGACCTCGCAAATAGTCTATCCAATTAGTAACTATAAAACACCTATGGTATACTGCCGTGAGTTTTAACTGGTAGCAGTAGCAGCTTCCAATTTCAGAGAACCGGACTGCATATGCAGCAGAACCAAGAGTCTCAGACAGAGTGTGAAAACGGTCATGTATCATTAGGACTTTAGGAGGGGCATGTCCGGTACAGTTGGATCTGCATTAATCGGTGTTGAATGTTGAAACTTAAGATATGCGTTCCAATAGTTCGCCAACGAAATTTCCAAACACAAGCCATCGACAGGGCAGGGGAAGGAATCAACGACAACAATTTTTAGCTAGAATTTTAATCTTAACGACAACAATTTTAAAAACCGTGGAGTATGTTACATGCATCCACACATCACAATTCGATAATATAAAATGCATGCCGGTGGGCCCTGTCACACACGTCGATCGTCAATCAATGGATACGGTCATCATTGCGCCTCTGCGAGAAGATTAACAAAGTGGGGTCTACTCACGTCACCGCCGCTCAACAGTGTGAGAGCGACGGCCGTAAAGACCAGGCACCCCACAGCACTCAGTGACGCAGCTCTCAAATTCTGGGCGCGACGCGGCGACGGCGGCTAACCGCTCGATCGACCATTCCGACCGACGCCCACGCGCGCGAAGGGCGAGGCGCGCGTCGGCGCTCACCGAAAATCACGCGTCTCCTCCTCCTCGATCTGGAGCCGGTAACAAATTGACACAGGAGTTTTTGTTTGTTTTAGATATATGCCAACGTGGCTAGCTTCCTCTCTGTCGATCATGCCCGGCCACTGGTTTTCCGCATCGCATGTGCCCGCCACCACGACGAGGAGGCCCCAGGATACTGGCGCCGAGCGGAAATGCTGGACCTGGCCTCGCCTTGTCCATACACACAGCTGGCGCGCACTGTGTCACGTGTCCCGATCGTAGGCCTCCACAAGGGATGCCTACTAGTAGAAGGGAGGAGGTTTCCTTCCTCAAGAGTCAAGTGCGCCTGACTAGTGGCCATCTACAGGCGCTGCATGGACGCATGGGGGACCTGCTGCTGTTGCCTGCCGTACAATCCCAAAATTGGTTGGTGTAGCTTTGAAAGCGTCGGCCACAAGCAAGGATCGGTGCGTCATCGTGGGTGGGCCGCTGTACCAGCACTATGTCACTGGTGTGGATCAGGTACTGTGTCCCGGCATGCGCAACCGGCCCAAGTCTCTCTCTCTCTTTCTCTCTCTCTCTCTGGAACAACACATGCATGGCCTGATGAAGTTGATGATGAGCTTGTACTGTAACATGGTGTGTTAGTGGAGGCAGTAACATGGCGCGCATGTGCTTTGCGGCGACATTCCGTCTGAAGAAAAGGTGCTGGCACTTTCAGTGATGCCGATTCATTGACGCTGTCGATGATCACCCTGAGGCGCAGGGAATCGCTCCTACTCAGATAGTCAGATCTGTCTTCAATTATCGGGAGTCGGTTATCCCAAGCCCTCTGGTTTCACCGCACGATCAACCAAGCCCTAGAGTTACTCGTGTGCTGCTATAGGTTTAGCAAATTAAGCAGTGAAAAAAGAGCTGGTTCAACTGTTGGAAGCCGATCGAAGCAAGCAACAGTATCAGGGAGCTCCTCATCTGCTCTCCCGACCCACCTAATTACGGTCACGCCTCTCTCTATCTACCCCACTCCCTAGCTCTCTTATACAAAGTGCTCACCACACACACACACACTCCCAGAGCGGCAGCTTAGTGCAAAAGCTAGGTGTGCTCGGCATCCACTACCAATACCTGCAGCGGCTTCATCGACTTCAAGCATGTCGCCAGCTGCTGCTTCATCCACTCCAAGCATGCTGCTGCTGCTGCTCCTGGCGACGGCGCTCTCCGGTGCCGGCGCGCAGCCTTCGCCGGGGTACTTCCCCAGCGCGAGGCACAGGCCGCTGGCGTCCTTCAACCGCGGCTACGTCAACAAGTGGGGGCCGCAGCACCAGACGGTCTCGGCGGACCAGTCCTCGCTCACCATCTGGCTCGACAAGACCTGCGGTGAGGGGATTCGTCGTCTTCTACCTGCATGGACTGCATGCGTCGTGCTCGTTTTTTTATACTATATACGTGCTTAGTATAAGTCGCTGCCCGCCTAGCTTAATCGTATCATCTCACGTACGTACGTACGTACAGGGAGCGGATTCAAGTCGAAGCACGCGTACCGGAACGGCTACTTCTCGGCTCGCATCAAGCTCCCCGCCGGATATACTGCCGGCACCAACACAGCCTTCTACCTGTCCAACAGCGAGGCGCACCCTGGTTTCCACGACGAGATCGACATGGAGTTCCTGGGCACCATCCCGGGGGAGCCCTACACGCTGCAGACCAACGTGTACGTCCGCGGCAGCGGCGACGGCCGCATCGTGGGGCGCGAGATGCGGTTCCACCTCTGGTTCGACCCCACCGCCGGCTTCCACACCTACGCCATCCTCTGGAACCCGGACGCCATCACCTTCTTCGTCGACGACGTGCCCGTCCGCCGGTACGAGCGCAAGGCGGAGCTCACCTTCCCGGACCGCCCCATGTGGGCGTACGGCTCCATCTGGGACGCCTCCGACTGGGCCACCGACGACGGGCGCCACCGCGCCGACTACCGCTACCAGCCCTTCGTCGCCCGCCTCGACCGCTTCGTCATCGCCGGGTGCGCCACCACCGCGTCGGAGTCGTGCCGCCCCGTGCCGGCGTCGCCCGCCGGGGCCGGGCTCACGCGGCAGCAGTACGAGGCCATGCGGTGGGCGCAGCGCGGCCACATGGTGTACTACTACTGCAACGACTTCCGCCGGGGCCACTCGCTCACGCCCGAGTGCTGATCTTGCCTGCCTGCTCGTAGGCGGAGCGACTCGGATCTCGGCCGGTTGCGCCGCCCGGATTGGCCGATCTGTTTGGTCGCTTCTTCGTTCTTCGTTGGTTTTTTTTTTTTGCATTGGTTCTTCAGTTTCCCGTCACAAAAAGATGTGGCTGCCCTACCACTACTGCTGGTGCCTGTGATGGAGTGGTTGAGGCGTTGGTCGTTGGCATATTGCCAAAAAGGCTGTCGTTTGCTACTGTTTGCTTGCTTTGTTGTTTACTACTCACATTGGTACCTCTCACAACACATGCGTGCGAGATGCGTGTCCCGAAGGGGCAGCGTTGCACGATTCATGGCCTCTGTTGTGCATGCGTGTCCACTGTGAAACCACAGTGCCTCCAATATATTAATGTATCTTTTCGTGTCGGTGATTATGATCTATAATTATATTATTGAAATTACATCTATGACTTATTTTCCAAATTAAAGTTCTTCTATTGCAATGGCCCTATTCTTGTTCTTCGGAAAGCTCAGTGCAAGTCAAACAGTCCTGGCTACTCAAGGCGGTCCGTTAAAGAAAACGGCTGTGATGTTTAATCTCAGTCATCTGTGATAATAATCGTCTGTGATAATAAAATATCTTAAGCGGCCCGTCACTATAGGAAAAGATTAAATTTACGATGGCTACATTTACTTACGACGGTATTAGGGTGGCCGTCGTAAATAATTTTATTTATGACGGTCAAAATATATCATCGTAAATAAGGAAGAATCATCGTAAATAAGTTAATTATGACGGTTTTGGTCCTCATAAATGTTCGTGTTTCTTGAGTGCATAACAAAAACTGCATGTGAAAAGATATGGATTTTCATAGACAGTCGGCGTAAAAAACCGTCTGTGATATTGACCATTATTATGGGCGGGTTTTAATAACACCGTCTGTGAAAGTTCATATCTTTTCACAAGAGGAGGACTATTGTCGAAGTGTTCGCTACGACACTTCTCCCGGTCTGCTCGGAAGAAGCCCGCGGAGGTTCTTTTTTCGATGGACCTAGAGGATCACGAAGGTCTCAGCGTAATGGCGAGAGAGAGATACGAGGATTTACGTGGTGCGGGCGCCGGAGCGTAAAACCCTACGTCCACGAGATTGCTTGGTGTATTGCTTGGTCGCTTACGAGGATGAGTTGACTGGGTCTGTCTCGGTCCTTTTATAGCCCAAGGCGGGGGCAGTTACATGGTGGCCCAGGCCCCGACAGGTGGCCCCCATGGCTATCTGTCTCCTATACATGAGCTATAGATATTTACAACTATATGTATTACCGCTGTCGGTGGAGTTAAGGCGCGCCGCCTGACCCGCCGGGGCGCCTCTGACCGGGTGGCCGGTGATGATGAAGTCGTCGTCTTGTCGCCGCGTCTTCTCACTCTGTTAGGCGGCTCTGTGCCGTTGGTCGGCACTGTTGTGCCGTCACGCCTCGTCGCCCTATCTTTCACCGTAATGGTGCGCAGACGGGGGACGGAGGCGTGCGTCGTGCGCCATGCTTGTGGGGAAGGCGTGTGCCTTGAATGCTTGGCCTGACTGCGCACCTTCCTCTTTACTCATTGGCCATCTGCCCGTTGCTTGCCAGTGTAACGTTCGGGCGGCTGGCCCCTGGGACACGCGTCTCCACCGGAGCCGTCTTGTGGGGTAGTGCACGGTCTGAAATTATTAGGCACGTGGCAGCACCGGAGCCCTCCCGTGCTGGAGGTCGGATCTGGAGCTGCACGACACGTGACACATCCGGAGCCTTTCCCACGGGAAGGTACACCCGGAGTCGCTGCCCACGTGGCAGCACGGTAGGCCTCCATGCTAGAGGTCAGACCCGGAGTCGCAGGACGCGTGGCACCTCCGGAGCCCTCTCCGACCGAGGGATGTGGCTCGGAGGTTCCGGGCACATGGTAGTGTCAGCGCCCTCCTTGGTGGAGGATGGGGTCCGACACTACTGGGCACGTGCCGGCTCCCGAGCTACCCTCGGCCGGTAGTCAGGCTCAGGGTCTGAAGATACGTTGTAACTCTAGGACAGCCCATGGGGCCCAGAGCGCGTGGCTTACGCTGGGGCCCACCTAAGCTGGGAAGGCGGGGCCCAGGTGCCTTTTTCCCCACTACGCGGGGGTACCCGGTTCGCAGGGTATCGACAGTGGCCCCCAGGCCAATCTCGGAGGAGGCATTGAGCCCGTAGGTGGGGCCCCTATCTCTCTCGCATCATGGGTTTGGTCTTGCAATTACTGTGAATCGAAACGGCGGGAAATTTTCACGTAGTGGGCGAATGGCCGCCCCTGGGAGATGAAAAGGTTGTTCGTCCTTGGCATAGTGGGCGTGCTTAGTCAAAGTGGCAGCGCATCGTCGCGTTAACTCTGACTTGACTGGTCACGGCGTGGAAACCTAGGGGTTGCCTCGCGGCCATTACTACGACCACCCGTGACTGCAGGAGCACTGCGCAGCTTCCCTCGGGAGTTGCCGGACGTTCCTGAGTTTATACTCGCATGTCCCATTAGTGCCTGAGTGGTGGGCCTGATCCCTACCTGTCATTGGCGCGATTAGGGCAACGTGCTTGAGGGGCCGCCTCGGGCTACTTTCTTGCGGCAGCCGATGAGCCGGTCGCACTGCTTCCCTCGGGAACCACTAGACATTCCGGAAGGGTTATCCTCCCGACCTCCAGAGGCTGGCGGGTGGACTTGAGTCCAGCTCATTACTAGGGGAGGCGAATAGCCCATGGTGTTTAGTGGTGGTAACCCAATCGCCGCGGCTATTGTGCTGCCTAAGGCCGCGGACGGGTATAAAAGGTCTCGCGGTTGTAGGATGGCACTCCTCCTAACCATGTGGCCTCCGTTCTCCTCTTGCGCGCTATAAGCCTCTGCTTCTAGACGCTCTCGCCCACCAGATGTCTCCTCACTAGTCATCGTCTTCGTCTACTTGTGCGAGATGTTTGTATGTGTGCGGCCTTCGGTGAGGTTCTCTAGTACATCCCTCTCCTTGACGGGCCCGGATAGAGGCACAAGCCATCCTGATGGCACGCCAACGGCCGGGTCTTCGACCCCCAGTGAGCCCAGACGCCAGTGTCGGGTGGAGCACGTCCTCTAGGATTTTTGCCGCAAGAGGGTTGTCTGCCGGTATCGGAGGATGGCTAAGTCTAGAGTGATCGAGCCTTCCTCCTGGTACTTTTGTAGACAGCAAAATCTATCCTAGACAACGATTTTGCCCACCCTGTACTGGATGTTATTATTACCGTGGTCCAGCATGCATCGCTTGATACAACACATGGATGTCATCGTTGTCTCAGTTCAGCGTGCACTTCTGCTGACCTCGGTCTAATAGCTTGTGGCCGTCTCACTGCACAAAGATCGGCTTGGGGTACAACCAAGCAGTCCACGGAGCATAAGACTACTTAACTTGAGTTCCTTAGTTGTCTTGTATCCTCTCTTGTGTGTCGGGACCCCAATGTTAATGAAAATATCTCTCCTCTAAGTTTTTCATTGTCTTCCCTTGTATTTCTGTATTGATGAATGAAAAAGTGGTTCGATTGATCTACCTTCTATTAATAACTTGGTGCTGAGTTCGATAGACAGAACCATTTTCAGTTCCCGTGAGGTCCCCTGACCCTTGAAAGATCGGAGGATCCCTTAAATCGCCAGAGCAGTTGTCATTTCTTCGTTGCTTGCCGTAGATGCGTACCCTCTTCCTTTTACGAGTTGCTGGGGTCCGAGCAACTTGCTTAGTTTGACCAGTCGCGATGACCCCCTAGCAACTGGGTACCAGTGTAAGACACAACTCTGGGGCCTTCGGGAGGCGTCGGCCTTTGGGGTCCGAGAGTGTCCCCCTTGGGAGAGTCAGAGTTATAGCCCCACGGACCGGAGCCCTGCGGCTTGCACAAACACTAAGAGAATGGTTAAATTGTGCCGTGTAGCTGCATTTTCTCTACTCGTCGACCCCGGTATGGTTTATGGTCATCTGCTAAGCTATAGATCCTGGGCAATTCAGTGTATTGACGTCCGGACCCCGGTTACCATCTTCCCCGGGGCGGTGTGTCGTCTGCCCCCCCCACTCCGGGTGCTGTGCCTTCAGAGGTAGGGTGCGCATGCCCGAGACGTAGGATCATCCCAAGCAGGCTACATACCCTAGACCTCTTGCCGACCAGACACTCTGAAGAGGGGAGGCGCCCTTTCGGCGCTACCGGACCCAGACTGGAAGATAGCCAGGGGGTCCGGAGGTAATACAGGTGCCTCAGGCGTTTCTGCCTTGTAGCAGGACTTTGGCCAAGGGCGAGTCAGATAACCCCAATTATATACACGTCGAGGGGTACGCAAAAAATATATGCAAGCTTGAAGGGAAAGCTATATTGTTAAGGGAGCGCAAAGGTCCAGAATGACTTAGCTGGCACGGACAGTACTTTGCCGACTTCCCAAGCTTGCTCCTCTTGTCCCTTAGCGGCATAAGTACCCAGGGCACCCAGGCAGTGTGGCTGTCACTCCTCCTGGGCCCCCGACAATGTGAGGACCCCACGATAGTTCAGCCCTTGTCTTCAGCTTTTCGCAGCCAGCGCTCTGAGTCTTCTGCTCATTGCTGGAGCGGTCTGATGCCCTACCCATGTGATTTACCGGGATGGCCCCCTGGTAGGTGTGGTCACTTGGGGGGGGGGGGGGTGCACCTACCAAGTAGACTGGATGATGCAGGGTGTTAGCATCAGTCCTCCTAGGGGGTCCGTGTCACCACGTACCTATTGAGACGGTCCGGGCTTGGGCGACGTGGTCGTCCCGGACGCGGTTGAGGTTTTGCCCACGGGCATGTGCCACCTGGCTCCCCGACACTGAAGTCACAGCGTTGGGGTGCCCAGCCATCATGCCTCGAATGGTCACGAGGGCAGGGTCACTTGCAGCGTCTAGGCCGATGTGTGGATCTGCTTGGCGTGAACTGATATGCCTTGCATCTCTTGACCAGCTCGACGACATCCATGGGGGCTATCAGCCAGTAAAAGCCCTGCCGGAAGGTTTTACCGACCAGTGTGCAGAACGAAGCGGTTACTGCACTCGCCCTCTTTGAAATTGCCTAGAGGGGGGTGAATAGGCTAAAATACCTGAAATGGCTTAATTAAACAAGATTATACCACAAGGGTCGGACTAATCTCGCTCAGGAGTGGACTAGTCCGGTCAGCTTGTTGAAAAGCCTAAAAGGGGTTGGACTAGTCTGGCTCACGGGTGGACTAGTCTGGTCAAACTGTTGGAAAGACCTAAAACTTAATTTTTATGGGTTTTCTTTCAGATTTTAGTTTAACTAAGTGTGGATAAACCAACTAGCAATCCTATACGACAATTGTGATAGAATATTGAAATAGATTGCAAGATTGTAATGATGTATACTCTAATAGCGAAATAATCAAAATAAACCCTAAGCAACCTTGACGTTTAAAGAACTAAAAATGCAAGAGAGACGCCAAGAATTTTTTTCCGAGGTTCGATTCCACTCAGAAATCTACGTCCCCGTTGAGGAGTCCACAAAGGACCTGGTCTAACAACCCTTTCCTCACCAAGTCGCCACCAAGGCCAACCCGGTTCTTCACTATCTCAGGGGTGAACTTACAAAGTTTTGGGGCTGCTCACAATCCGAGGCTCCCACTTGATCACTTCCACAAACTTCATAGATCTCACAAGCCACAGATCACACCAAGTGCACAAGATCACTCCAAGAGTCTAAACGCGAAGTTCTTCCTTCTCCTCTTTTCACACACCCAAATTCACTTAAGATTTGATTCAAAAGGGTGAGTAGGCAATGGAGAAGGCTTGGAGAGGCTCTAGGAAGGCTATGGCGGCGCTAGGGTTCTAGTGGTTTTAAATGAGGTCGGGGCATCTCCTTTTATAGAAGTCCCGACAGCCAACCGTTGCCACCTACCAAAAGTCCGGACTAGTCCGCCTCAAACCGGACTAGTCCGATCTCGCACAGGAACTCTTTGTCCAGGTGAGAACGGACAAGTCTAGAGGACCCGGACTAGTCCGGCCACTAAGGCGGACAAGTCCGGTCCACCATGACTTAGCCGTGGGAGCTCTCATCTCACAACCATACGGACTAGTCCACCTCGGAACGGACTAGCCCGAACTTACACATGGACTCTTTGTCCGGGTGAAAACAAACTAGTCTGGCTGGCCCGGACTAGTCTGGCCACTGAGGCGGACAAGTCCGGTCTACCAGGACTTAGTCCCAAAACACTCTTTTCAACAGAGAAACGGACTAATCCGTCCCAAAACGGACAAGTCCGAACTCAGTCAGGAACTCTTAGTCCGCCCCAAAACGGACTAAGCCGTGGGGCTTCCGGACTAGTCTGGCCTCTGGCCTAGACAAGTTCGGCCTGTCTAACTTTACCTCTCTACCACTCTCCACTAAGAATTTGACACTTCTAACGCTTTGAGCTCTCTTCTATGATCTCAATGCACTTGACACACACACTCTCACTTTTACACGGCTAGCCTACTAAATACTCAAGTGAAACCCTAATTTCTACTCTTCGAGTCTTCGACGCCGTTCTTCATCTTTTTCCTTTTTGAGAGTTTAGGTGTCCGCCTTGGAAATGTCCTGTGCTTATGATCATCTCAGCTCATTAGACTCTTAATTTGTTGTCATCAATCATCCGAAACCCACGGGGATACCTAGATGCACTTACAATATCCCCCTTTTTGGTGATTGATGACAACACATTAAATTTCAACATAAGAGGTAAAAATTTGATTTTCATAACAAGTGTACGTATGCAAAACTCCCCCTGAATGTATGCAAGAGTAAAAGAGGGGAGGTGGCATACATTCACATGTTATGGTGGGGTGCCTACGTGTTGTGCTAAAAAAATGTGATAAGACAATAGGCATAAAACAACCATAAAATTCAACATGTAGTGTTACACAAAAGATAGTCATGCATAAAACATAGATAGCAAATATAGATAGCCATGTCCAAAGATCTATTAGAAGATAGTCATGTCCAAAACAAAGATGTCCAAAAGATCTATTACAAGATTATAAGATGATAAAAAGGACATCCTTTTCCCATCTCTCCCCCTTTGGCATCAAGCCACCAAAAAGGAAAAGAGGGAAGAAGATACGCCTAAGTCTACTCGTCATCTTTTTCGTCTTCTTCTTCATCGCCATTTTCATCGCTCTCCGTAGCCTCTGTATCCTCTTCCTCGTCATCGGCGGTGGTGTATGGAGGCACGGCCTTGGAGGAGCTTCCATCTTCCCTGAACTAGACGAGCTCATCAGCGGTGATCTCTGGATATGGAGTGAGTTCCCCATCACTCTCTTCCGGAGGAGATATAGGTACCTCAAGCTTGTCACACACAGCCTTGAGGTACTTCTCCTGATGCCTCTCCATGCATCGATTCCAGACCTCCACACGCCGACAAGAGGCGAAAAGTGCGTTGAAACACTTGAAGAATCCGCTCATGGACTGCGGAGGAGGAGATGATGGGGAAGCCGCTGAGCTAGAAGGGGCCACTGAGCTAGAAGGAGGTTGAGCATTTTTCCTCCTTGAGGGTTTTGGCACAACGGGAGGTAGCTGAGGACGAAGAGCTCGATGAGTGACATCCTTGACAAAGACAATCCCCGACACCTTCTCAATTAGGCACATGATGTACGGTGCATATCCACATGAGCGGTTGGGAGTGTGAGAGATATTGAAGATGTCATCATAGATATGCTTAAAAAGGTTGAACTTCTCTTCACCATCTATCAAGAGGAGAAGATGCTTTAAGTTTCCTTGAATCACCCCTGCATCTCCATCCTTAGGGGCTATAGTTCTCCTCAAAATCCGGTTGAGGATGCTATAGAATGGCTTGATGTTCCTAGCAAGCCCGGCCTCATAGGGAACATGACTAGGATACATATAGTCAAGCTGATCCCTGTCCACTACCTTGAGGTTAGAAATAATAATCTCATGGTCCAAGTGCTCCTCAAGGCCAAGTATCTGGGCAAACCTCTCATAGGTGACTGAGTACTGCTCTCCATGAGTCATCCAGGTGATTTTTCGGTCACCGTAGGTGGAGAAGTACACAGTGGTGTAAAACTGTACGATCACCTCAATGTTCCAGTCATACTTGAAGCCCATGATTTTCTTGATTCCATGGCGCTTTGCGGCTTCAATCACGGCATCAAAGGCTTTGTGCTTCCTTTTGGCCATGTAGTCCCAATCTACCCATTGAGCCTGGGCAACTGGGGTCTTCATCTTTAGGTACACCAAGCGGTAGTAATCGAAGTGGAAGTCACACCAAAACCTAGGGTCGGCTGTGTGCTTCTCATAGTCATAGATGTTGTCCATCCTCAGCCTTCTCGCCTTCTCAGCCCCCTATCCTTTGAAAACAAATGCCGGATTGTTGGCTGCCGGTTTGGATCTCTAGCAGGGGCAACCATCTTCAAGGGGTCGATGGGCTTCGGTTGCCCTTTCTCCCTGATTACTATTCCTCCTGCCCTGTTTATCGGTGCTTTGGCAGTTGCCTTTTTGTTCTTCGGCTCCTCAGAAGTGGAGCCTTGCCTTTCTTCGGATCATGACGAACCCTACCCTCGGATTCCTTCTCCTTCTCATTTTCCCGCTCTTTATCTCCCAAAGTGACCAGCCTCTTCCTCTTGGGCTCTGAGGCACTAGCAACTTGGGAGCTTTGGGCTTCACGTTCGGCCTTTTTCTTTCTCCGTTGATCCTTCAAGGATTATTCAACGGCTTGGTCAATTTGTGCCTCCTCGTCGGGATCATGTTTCTTCTTTGTTCTTGCCTCTCGACGGATGGCTTCTTTAGCCGCTTGGGCCTCCTTTACCGCCCTCTCTTCGGCAATGCGCCGATGAAGGGCTTGTTGAGCCTCCTTGGCCGTGAGACTTGGAAGAGGATAGCTTTGTTCGGAGTTCAACATATTGCCTAAAAAATAAGAGATAAGAGGTCAAGGAAGTGGAATATTGCAAAAGAATTCACTAAATGGCTAAAGTTGGAGTTTGTCCTGTGTAAACCGGACTTGTCCGTTAAAGGGCCGGACTAGTCCGCCTGAGATCGGACTTGTCCGCCCAAACCCGGACTAGTCTGGGTTATACAGGAAGAACCCTAACAGTTTTTCGCAAAAACTTTGAATTAAGGTGCAATACTCCTAGGCTATGATCGCATTGACACTAGGAACAACATTTGTGAAGAGGTTTCTAGCAAAAGACCTAAGAATGAAGAAAAGAAAGGATTTTTGTTTAGGTCAAGAATACCTTTTCAAAACTTCAAATGTGATGAAGTCGAAGTCGAATCTTGAGAAACGAAGCACGAGGAAGGATTTCCTCTCCTTAGGGCTCCAATCCGTGGATTTTACGAGATTTTTGTGTGAGGAAAGCGAAAATCATCAATTGGGGGCGTTTTCAGCTTGAGAGGGTTGAAAGTGAGAGTGTGAAGGGTAAGAGAGGGGTCTGGCCGCCCCTAGTAGGTTAAGGCCCCAGGGGCCGGACTAGTCCGGCTTGGTGCCCAGACAAGTCCGGTTGGCGGACCAGAGCCGGACTTCTATGGGGCCGGACTTGTCCGGCCTCCCAGGCGGACTAGTCCGGTTTGGACTTGTCCGCTGAGAAGTCCGACCTTGACAGCCCGGACTTGTCCGTCCCATGGGCGGACTAGTCCGACTATATGCTGAAATTCATATAATTTGAATTTTAGCTCAAGAATATGATCCTTTTTGGACAAGTTTTTTGCAAATATCTTTGGAAAACATGGTCAGTAAGCATACATCAAACAAACAATGACCATATTTGACAAGGAATCCTTTTGAACATAGTTTTCATGGAGTAAAGGGAATTAGGGTAGTATGTTGAAAACATGCGGATTTTTGAAGTTTATAAACAAGCAACAACCAGATGTGCACGCCTCAAGCAATGTTTCGAGAATCTAGGATATTCAGTTCACTCCTTAGGTCACAAAAGCGTTTCTCAGCAAGGGGTTTAATGAAGATGTCCGCCAATTGCTTCTCACTCCTAACATAAGAGATAACGTTATCTCCCTTGATAGAGTGATCTCGTAGGAAATGGTGACGGATATCAATGTGTTTGATTCTAGAATGATCCACGGGATTGTGAGCAATCTTGATGGCACTCTCATTGTCACATAGGAGTGGAATATGGCTCAAAGTGTAACCATAGTCCCTAAGAGTTTGTCGCATCCATAGGAGTTATGCATAACAACTCCCGGCTGCGACGTACTCCACTTCGGCTGTGGATAAGGTAATGGAGTTTTGTTTCTTTGAAGACCACGAGACCAAGGACCTACCCAGGAATTGGCAAAGTCCCTGACGTGCTCTTCCGATCTATCTTACAACCGACATAATCGGTATTTGAGTATCCAATGAGATTGAACTTGGATCCTTTGGGATACCAAAGTCCTAGGTTAGGAGTGTGAACCAAATATCTAAGAATCTGCTTAACAGCCATCAAGTGACACTCCTTAGGAGCGGCTTGGAACCGTGCACACATACATACACTAAGCATTATATCGGGCCTAGATGCACAAAGGTAAAGCAAAGAACCTATCATGGAACGAAATACCTTTTGGTCCACACTTGGACCATCTTCATTAAGGTCAAGATGTTTGTTGGTTCCCATGGAAGTCTTGATGGGTTTGGCTTTGTCCATGTCGAACCTCTTGAGTATGTCTTGAGTATACTTGGTTTGACTTATGAACGTTCCTTCCTTGAGTTGTTTGACTTGAAATCCTAGTAAGAACTTCAATTCCCCCATCATTGACATCTCGAACCTTTCGGTCATTATGTTTGAAAATTCATCACAAAAATCTTTGTTAGTAGAACCAAATATAATGTCATCGACATATATTTGGCACACGAATAAATCATCGTTAAAATGCTTAGTGAAGAGTGTATAGTCGTCCTTTCCTATCCTAAAACCATTTTTGATAATAAAGTCTCTAAGACACTCATACCAAGCTCTAGGAGCTTGTTTGAGGCCATAGAGGGCTTTTTGAAGTTTAAATACATGGTTAGGATACTTATCGTCCTCAAATCCGGGCGGTTGCTCCATGTACACTTCCTCCTTGATCGGACCGTTGAGGAAAGCGATTTTCACATCCATTTGGTATAGCTTGAAATCATGGTGAGTAGAAAAAGCAAGCAAGATATGAATTGATTCAAGCCTAGCTACGGGAGTAAAAGTTTCATCATAATCCAAACCTTCTACTTGTGCATAGACCTTTGCAACAAGTCTTGCCTTGTTTCTTGTTACAACCCCATACTCGTCTTTCTTGTTGCGGAATACCCACATGTTCCCACAACATTTGTGTTGGGTCGCTTCACAAGTTCCCACACTTGATTTCTTTCAAAATTATTGAGTTCCTCTTGCATGGCCACCACCCAATCCAGATCTTGTAGTGATTCTTCTACCTTGCGGGGCTCCAAGGAGGAAACAAAAGAGTATTATTTACAAAAGTTAGCCATTCGAGAGCGAGTGGTCACCCCTTTGGAGATATCTCCTAGTATGTTGTCGACGGGATGATCCCGTTGAACACTTTAGTGCACTCTTGGATGAGGTGGTTGAACTCTTTGATCTTCATCTTCATTGTCGCTCTTTTCTTCGTCTCCCCCTTGGTCCAATCCTCTTTCTTGACTTTGATCGTTTTGATCTTGTTGAGGTTGGCCTTGCTCATCTTGAGCTTGATCATGAGAGGGAGACATATCTTCGTTTGTTGGGTGATCATTTGAGTCTTGAGGATGTTCTTGAGGAAAAATGTCTCCAAGTGCCATCCTTTTAAGTGCTTCTTGTGGAGCCTCTTCTCTATCTAACACACATTGATCAACTTGCTCCACTTGGGAGCCATTAGTCTCATCAAACACTACGTCTCTCGCTATTTCAACAGTTTCGGAGGATTTGTTGAAGACACGATAGGCATAGGTGTTTGAGTCATAACCAACCAAGAAACCTTCATCGGACTTTGAGGCAAATTTTGAAGTCCTAGGCTTCTTGTTTAGAATATAACACTTGCTCCCAAAAACACGAAAATAAGAGATGTTTGGTTTGTTACCGGTTAGAAGTTCGTAAGACGTCTTCTTCAAAAGTCGATGAAGATACAACCTGCTTATGGCATGGCAAGCGGTGTTAACCGCTTCCGCCCAAAACCGGTACGACGTATTGTACTCATCAAGCATGGTTCTTGCCATCTCAATAAGAGTTCTATTCTTCCTTTCAGCCACCCCATTTTGTTGAGGGGAGTAGGGGGCTAAAAACTCATGCTTGATGCCTTCTTCATCCAAGTATTCTTCCACTTGAGTGTTCTTGAACTCGGTGCCGTTATCACTCCTTATGTTCTTAATTCTTAAGGAGAACTTGTTTTGAGCTCTTCTCAAGAATTTCTTGAGCATACTTTAAGTTTTGCCTTTGTCATGCAAAAAGAACACCCAAGTGAAACGAGAATAATCATCTACAACAACAAGACCATATTTGTTACCGCCGATGCTTATGTAGGTGATTGGACCGAAGAGGTCCATGTGAAGTAGCTCCAAAGGTCTTGTAGTCGTCATGACATTTTTGGATGGATGTTAAACCTTAACTTGCTTTCCGGCTTGACAAGCACTACATGGCTTGTCCTTATCAAAAACAACATTTTTCAAGTCTCGGATGTGTTCTCTCTTGAGAAGTTTTTGCAAGTTCCTCATCCCAACTTGGGCTAGCCGTCTATGCCAAAGCCATCCCATGTTGGTCTTCGCCATTAAGCACATGTCAAGTTGAGCCTTGTCCGTGGTGAAATCCATAAGATAAAGCTTTCCCTTGAGCACGCTCCTAAAGGCGATTGAGTCATTGCTTCTTCTCAAGACTGTCACACCCTCGTTAGTAAAAAATACAATTATAACCTTTATCACATAGTTGGGATATGGATAGAAGGTTATAATCAAGGGAGTCAATATGCAAAACATTTGAAAGAGTATGATGGGGAGAGATAGCAGTTTTAACGGTGCCAAGGATTTTCCCTTGGCTATTGTCCCCAAAGTATATTCCTTCACTTGGATCTTCGTTTTTCTCATATTCCACAAACATCCTTCTCTCTCCGGTCATATGGTTTGTGCATCCACTGTCGAGTATCCATTTTGATCCACCGGAGGAGTAAGCCTACAAAATAGAGTTATGCCTTACCTTTTGGTACCCAAACGGAGTTGGGTCCTTTCATGTTAGTCAAGAGGCACTTGGGCACCCACACACAAGGTTTTGGACTCTTGCGGAGTGGCCCAACATACCTAGCACAAATCTTTCTAAATTTGTTTCTCAATAGAACATATAAAGCATCAAAGTCATGGAACAAAGGATGAGGTTCATTTCTAGGCATGTTAGGTGAACTTGCAATGTTGTTTACATTTTATTTGTTGAATGAACCCTCCTTGATAAATACAATCAAGTCTTTCCCTTTCTTGGGAGTTTTAGCATGTTGCTTCCACTCCTGAGAATAACCAAGACCATCTTTGACATGTGGAGGTCTTGGGGTATATGCACTTCGTGCATATGCCAATTTTTCCTTGTCAAAGATCCCACCTTTCTGTGATTGCTTGTTTTGTGCCAACTTGAGTTCATCTTTAAGTTTTAGGATTAAGTTTGAGAACTTGCAAGTTTGAGTTGCTTTGGAAGATTTCTTTGAGGAGGGTGGAATCATAAAGGAATAAGGTGCATTGATCTTGAGAGACTCAACATGTGTTTGAAGGATCTTGTTGACTTTTTTCAAGTTAACAATTTCATCCTTGAGCACAATAGTTGTGTCCTCAAGATTTGAGCAAGATTCTTGCTCAAAGCGAGTTCACGCTCAAGTGCCTTGCTTCTTTCCTTTTCAACCTCTAGGAGCTCTTCAAGCTCATGACATCTCTCCTTTTCAAGGATGAGTATGTCTTCTTGACGGTTGATGAGTTCATCCTTCTCAAAGATTTCTTCCGACAACAATCTCATCTTTTTCAAGGTGCTCCTACTTAGATCCTTAAGCATGGATTCATTTTCACAACTACTATCAAAGCTATCAAGTGAAGAGGTAGAGGAGGATTGTTTATATTTAACCTTTCTTCTTCACTCCTTAGCCATGAGACATGTATAATTGAAGTCTTCAAGGTTTGGGAAGAGTTTGCTCCTTCCAATGGTAAGTGTTGCCACTTTCTCTTCATCCTCGGAGGATGAGTCTTCCTTTGAGTCCCATTCCTTCCCAAGGTGAGCATGTCCTGATGGCTTCTTCTTCTTGAAGAATTTCTTCTCTCTTGGGACGTACCATCCCTCTTCTTCTTACTCTCTTCATATGGACAATCCACAATGAAGTGTCCATATTCACCACAGTTGTAGCATGCTCTTTTTGTCTTGGGCTTCGACCTTTCCTTGTTCTTGTTCTCATAGTGGTTGCTCCCCTTCCTTCTTCTCATCATCCTCTTAAATTTGTTGATGAAGAGTGCCTCTTCTTCATCGGTGTCGAGACCCTCATCATCACTTGCTTCGAAGTCTTGTGATGAGGGTGTTGCTTTGAAAGCAACATCTTTCTTATTTGAGGAGGTGAGCCTTTGGAGGTCGCTGTAGAACATGGCTTCCTTCTCCATCATCTCGTTGTTGATTATTCTTCCAAGCACTTCCTCCGGGGTCATTTGAGCATATCCTGGGCTCTCACGGATCAAAGAGCAAAGAGCAATGTTTTGAGGCATGAATGCCCGAAGCATCCTCTTCACCACCTCATGATCCGTCCACCCGGTGCATCCATAAGATCATATCTTGTTGACGAGGACCTTGAGACGGCTGTACATGTCTTGAGGGGACTCACCATCCATGATGGTGAACCTCCCAAGCTCTCCTTCGATCATCTTGATCTTGGCCTCCCTAATGACTCGGTTGCCTTCATGCGTCGTCTTGAGTGTGGATAAACCAACTAGCAATCCTATACGACAAGTGTGATAGAATATTGAAATAGATTGCAAGATTGTAATGATGTATACTCTAATAGTGAAATAATCAAAACAAACCCTAAGCAATCTTGACGTTCAAAGAAATGTAAATGCAAGAGAGACGCCAAGAATTTTTTTCCCGAGGTTCGATTCCACTCAGGAATCTACGTCCCCGTTGAGGAGTCCACAAAGGACCGGGTCTAACAACCCTTTCCTCACCAAGTCGCCACTAAGGCCAACCCGGTTCTTCACTATCTCAGGGGTGAACTTACAAAGTTTTGGGGCTGCTCACAATCCGAGGCTCTCAATTGATCACTTCCACAAACTTCACAGATCTCACAAGCCACAGATCACACCAAGTGCACGAGATCACTCCAAGAGCCTAAACGCGAAGTTCTTCCTTCTCCTCTTCCCACACACCCAAATTCACTCAAGATTTGATTCAAAAGGGTGAGTAGGCAATGGAGAAGGCTTGGAGAGGCTCTAGGAAGGCTGTGGCGCTAGGGTTCCGGTGGTTTTAAATGAGTTCGGGGCATCTCCTTCTATAGAAGTCCCGATAGCCAACCGTTGCCACCTACCAAAAGTCCGGACTAGTCCGCCTCAAACCGGACTAGTCCGCCTCAAACCGGACTAGTCCGCCTCAAACCGGACTAGTCCGCCTCAAACCGGACTAGTCCGATCTCACACAGGAACTCTTTGTCCGGGTGAGAACGGTAAGTCTAGAGGACCCGGACTAGTCCGACCACTAAGGCGGACAAGTCCGGTCAACCATGACTTAGCCGTGGGAGCTCTCATCTCACAACAATACGGACTAGTCCGCCTCAGAACAGACTAGCCCGAACTCACATAGGGACTCTTTGTCCGGGTGAAAATGGACTAGTCTGGATGGCAACGGACTAGTCCGGCCACTGAGGCTGACAAGTCCGGTCTACCAGGACTTAGTCCCAAAACACTCTTTTCACTAGAGAAACGGACTAATCCATCCAAAAACGGACAAGTCCGAACTCAGTCAGGAACTCTTAGTCTGCCCCAAAACGGACTAAGCCGTGGGGCTTCCGAACTAGTCCGGCCTCTGGCCCGGACAAGTCCGGCCTGCCCAACTTAACCTCTCTACCACTCTCCACTAAGAATTTGACACTTCTAACGCTTTGAGCTCTCTTCTATGATCTCAATGCACTTGACACACACTCTCTCACTTTTACACGGCTAGCCTACTAAAGACTCAAGTGAAACCCTAATTTCTACTCTTCGAGTCTTCGACGCTATTCTTCATCTTTTTCCTTTTTGGGAGTTTAGGTGTCTGCCTTGGAAATGTCCTGTGCTTATGATCATCTCAGCTCATTAGTCTCTTAATTTGTCATCATCAATCATCCAAAACCCACGGGGATACCTAGATGCACTTACACCCTTGGATCTCTGCGAATAGCTCGCAGCCCTCCTCCCGGGTAATGCACCGCAATAGAACGCTGTCAGCGCCACACCGGAAAAGATCTCTGTCTACCAGTATGTATCTTCTAGCCATACGAACGATCGGTTCAGCGGATACATGTTCATCGGGAAAGATAATGTCTTTCAAGCAGGTCCGAACCTCCGTGATTCCTGCATCAGACCTACTTGAGCTTTTCGGATCGTTGGCGCCGAGTTACACGGAGCCCCCGGTGACGCATACGATCCTTGGCGAGCGCCATGGTTGCTGGGTAGCCGGGACTGCCAGCTTCGAGGTGCTGGGCTCGCCCCCTTTCGCCTGGTTCGACAGGCCAGACTATATGATGCAGCAACTTCCATTCAAAGGTGCCTTCGGGGACCGGAGTCCATGCAGAGGCTTTTATTGAAAGGTTGTCTTCCACCGCGTTGTTGGCGCAGGGGATATGGCGCTACTCCAAGGTATGAAAGCCCATCCCCACCTCTTGCATGTGGACAAGGTAGGTAGCTGGCTATGGGTCAGCATAGGGATACTCTCGCTCGCTTTGTTTGAAGGCGAGTTGGGATCCTGCTTTTGGCTAGCATCTACCG
Source organism: Neostapfia colusana (assembly GCA_030760725.1). Taxonomy (NCBI): domain Eukaryota; kingdom Viridiplantae; phylum Streptophyta; class Magnoliopsida; order Poales; family Poaceae; genus Neostapfia; species Neostapfia colusana. The sequence goes on along the minus strand of JASWHV010000009.1, from coordinate 29,371,213 downwards.
TATTCCTAGAGAGAAAGCAGTACTCGAGCCAAATATGAGGGCTTCATACCTTGCCAAGCTATCAGTAGATTTGGAGTCAAGGTGCACCATGTACTTGAACTGCTCTGCTAACTGCGAGGTGAGCGGGACCCCCGCTTTGGCACCTTGCTCGCACGAGGGCCGTTGCAGCAGAGCCTCTAGTAGGGTCCATTGAAAACCAGGCCTATGGTTCTAGGCCACCGCTGTTTTGACCTCCTAAATGGTATGGAGGTGGAATCAATCCCACCTCTAATGTGTAGGTCTAGCGTATAAGACTAGCGTGTAGGATGACTCTAAACATGCCATTCATAACTGCTATGCATGAGCCAACATAGCCTGTAATGGAGCGCTCTGGACATGATTCACTTTTTCTTATCCCTGACTTCCTTCGGGCAATAGTGGGCAACAGGACGTGCAAGAAGGCAGCGATCCGCCCCAGGTACCGAGAGTGTTCGGACCCTTCCGGGACTCTAGTTGTTCTAAGCTCTGTTCCTAGTTTCTATGTTACCCATACAAGAAAGAGAAAAAGTTTTCTACCACTACATGGGGGTAGACTTACAGAGGTGCCCTATGGCCTGAGGTCTGGGTAGAGGTACCCATCTCTTGCAGCAAGGCTGACGCTCCTGGTTAGGCATGGAGTGTCTTGCGTGCTCGCATGGTCGGAGCCGGAGCTCTCTCCTTGATCATAGAGGATCTTTAACGCCCGCTTGGCGTCTTGGAACTCCATCTCCTGGTCGTCGCTGCCCTCTGAGTCAACCTTCTATTTCCCTCCCGCTAGCGGGAGAGCGCACCATCCTGGTGCTGCCGTCAGAGCTCTCGGAAATGCTCCGCCAGCCTGCGGATCTCCTGGCACTCACTGGCGTTGTGCCGATTGGTGTCGTGGACTAGGCACCTCTGGGCGCCATCGTCGCTGCCGGACGGCTATCGCGGGCGCTTGTCGGTGCGCGGCCCCCGGCCCCCTGTGACCTCTACTGCTGCCGCAGTATGGGCTCTGGCCAGCGGCTTGTCTTTGCCGCCAGCCTTCATCTTCCTGCCACCAGGGCCCTCCCTGGCAGACTCACCCCCCTTGCTGGGCGGTGTGTGACAGTTTCGGCCCTCGGCGGCCCTGGCACACTTGTCCGCCAAGCTGAAGAGCTCGGAGACATCCTACACGTCATGCGTGGCAACCTTCTCGAGCATCTTCCTATCGCGGACACCTTGCTGAAAGGTGAGGACGACAGACACGTTGGAGATGCGGGGGATGGTGTTTCTAACCTGGGAGAAGTGCTGGATGAATGAGCGCGGCGACTCTCCCGGTTGCTGTTGTATGGTGTGGAGGTCAGCCTCCGAGCCCGGCCGAACATAGGAACTCCCAAAGTTGCCCGTGACCTGATGGCACAACTCTTCCAATGAGGTCACAGACCCCTAGGGCAAGTTCATGAGCCATGACCGGCCTGACCCGGTCAAAGCTACTGGGAAGTAGTTGGCCATGATGGCCTCATTCCCTCCTGCAGTTGGAATAGCAGTGGAGTAGATCTGCAGGAACTCGACGGGGTTGACCGACCCGTCGAACTTTTCTGGCAAGTGTTGCCGAAACTTGCGCAGACACACTGCCATACGAAGGTGCAGGGCCAGAGCCATGCAGCCTCCCACTAAGTCTGGGGAGACGGGGATCTGGCCCGTGTAAACGGGGCGCACGGTACCCAGGGTACCATACTCCTCTCCAAGGCTACGACGCCACTAGCACTGTCGCTCGATGGTGACGCGGCCATCTTCCTTGTGACGGCGATGAAGGTCCTGCTTTCCCCTGAGGTCTGTGGTGTGGAGCCTGGACGTTGCCATCGAGTGAGTTGTCGCTGTCCTGTAATCCCTTGTTTGGTTTCGGGGCGGCAACTGTCCTTTCCCTGGCCGCCGTCTCCGATGACACGCCGAGTTGAGCGCGGCCACAACCAGGTGGTCGACATCATTGCGCCATTGCTCAACAGTGGATGGGGAAGCTCTCGTGTTCGGGGGGGTTGTGTAGGAGCGTGCGGACTGCTAACAGCGCGCTTTCTGGGCTGGCTTCGGTCGGCACTTGCGACGCTGTCACCGTCGCTGTCGAGGGCTGCCAGGTGGCAACGGGTACCGTCACCATAGGAGCCAGCTCCAGTGTAGAAGGTCCCGCTCTGGGACCAGAGGACGCCTCCTGCTCACCCTGCTGCTGGCGGCGCGAGGGCTGCCAAGTGACTGGGTGTTTACCATTGTGGACTTCACGAACGACTTCAAGAACCAAAAGCCCCATACCTGGCGCGCCAAATGTCGAAGTGTTTGCTGCGACACTTCCCCCGGTCTACTCGGAAGCAGCCCGTGGAGGTTCTTTTTTCGGTGGGGCTAGAGGATCACGAAGGTCTGAGCGCAATGGCGAGAGAGAGAGATACGAGGATTTACGTGGTTCGGTCCGCCGGAGCGTAAAAACCTACGTCCACGGAAGTGCTTGGTGTATTGTTTGCTCGCGTATGAGCATGAGTTGACCTGGTCGCGAACCATTTGCTTGGAGGCTGCCCCAGTCCTTTTATAGCCCAAGGCCGGGGCAGTTACATGGTGGCCCGGTGCCCGACAAGTGGCCCTCACAGTTGCCTGTCTCCTATACAAGAGCTATAGATATTTACAGCTATATGTATTGTCACTGTCGGTGGAGTTAAGGCGCGCCGCCTGACCTGGCGGGCACCTCTGACTTGGTGGCCAGTGATGATGAAGTCCCCGTCTTGTCGTCACGTCTGCTCGCTCTGTTAGGCGGCTCTATGCCGTTGGGTGGCATTGTTGTTCCGTCACGCCTCGCCGCCCTGTCTTTCATCTTAATGGTGCGCAGACGGGGGACGGAGACGTGCGTCGTGCGCCATGCTATTGCGGAAGGCGCATGCCTTGAATGCTTGGCCTGACTGCGCACCTTGCTCTTTACTCCTTGGCCATCTGCCCGTTGCTTGCCGGTGTAACGTCCGGGCGGCTGGCCCCCGTGACACGCGTCTATACTGGAGCCGTCTTGTGGGGTAGTGCACGGTCTGGAATTATTGGGCATGTGGCAGCACTAGAGCCCTCCCATGCTGGAGGTCAGATCCGGAGCTGCAGGACACGTGGCACATCCGGAGCCTTCCCCAGGTGGAAGGTACACCCGGAGTCACTGCCCACGTGGCAGCACCGGAGGCCTCCATGCTGGAGGTCGGATTCGGAGCTGCAGGACGCGTGGCACCTCCGGAGCCCTCTCCGGCCGGGGGATGTGGCTCAGAGGTTCTGTGCACGTGGTAGTGCCGGCGCCCTCCTTGGTGGAGGATGGGGTCGGGCACTACTGGGAACGTGCTGTCTCCCAAGCTACCCTCGGCCGGTAGTCAGACTCAGGATCTAAAGATACGTTGCAACTCTGGGACAGCCCATGGGGCCCAGAGCGCGTGGCTTACGCTAAGGCCCGCCTAAGCTGGGAAGGCGGGGCTCAGGTGCCTTTTTTCCCACTACACGGGGGTACCCGGTTCGCAGGGTACCGACAACTATGATGAGAGGAGAAAATTTCAAGTGCAAAACGAGGCACCCGCGATTTAACAATAGCACAGGGCAAGGCGGATGCAAAATTGAGCTGAGCTGAGCTGCCTCAGCGGCTTCCTCCTCTGCCGCACTCTGAAACCCTAAACCCCATTCCAAACCTAACCTTGCCGCCGTCGCAATGCAGTCCCTGGCGCTCACCTCCCCATCACTCCTCGGGGTCTTCAGCCGCCGTCGCCTCTAGCACGTCTGAGCCACCGCCGTCTCCGATGAGCCCAAGCTCAACAAGTACAACACCCGCATCACCGAGCCCAAGTCGCGGGGCGCCTTACAGGCCGTGCTGTACTGCGTCCGCGAGGCCAGCATATTGGCCTTCTGATTTAACACCGTTGATGTTAGCGACGCCATCTCCATGGGCACGCGAGGCATGTGCTACAGCCTGCAGTCCCACGACCTCATCGCCGACACCATCGAGACCGTCATGGGCGCACACCATGACAATGACAACATCTCCATCCCTAGCTGCGACAAGAAAGTGAGTTCCATTCTCCTATAATTTTGATGTTCTCGATCTCTTATATTTTAGGTTCCACCGTATGGACATTAAGATGCTGAAATGAACTATTTGGGTGCCTGATACCGTTGAGCTCTACAATTCAGCTTCATGCATAGGGATGAAAACGGATCGGATATTTTCCGATCCGTCCACAACCGTTTTTGAAGATATCCGATCCATATCTATTTTGATCAGATTTTTTTCGGATACGGATATGGATTCGGATATTTTAAATCGGATATCGGATCGGATATGGTTTTCGTCAGAATCCGTCCGTTTTGTCGGATATCCATATTGGGTCGGATATATCCGAACAATATCCGAGATATATGCGACCCAACAAATTCAATTAGGCCCACAGACAGCCACAGCCCACAGGCCAGAGGCCACAACCACCTTCCCTACGGCCCTACTCGGCTACCCCGAGGCCCGAGCCCGAGCGGAGTCCTCCTCCACCTCCAGTCTTGCCCCCGACCTAGGGTTTACCAGTTTGCCATTGCCACAGGCCACAGCGCCGCCGCCGACCAAGCGCCCCAGCCGCCATCCGCGACCTCCGCGGCTCCACCCCGGTTGTCGCTGGCTCGCCGCTCGCCGGCGTTGCCCCTGACGCCCCGGCCTGATCCACCGCCGCCCGACCTTCGCCCCCGATTCCTGAGCCATCGCCGCCCAGCCGCGGTGCCGCCCCGACGCGCCGCCGGCCGCCGGCCCCGAGGCCCCGATGCCCAACAGGCCCCCGAGCCCCCGACGGCCTCTGAGTCCGAGCCATCGACGGCCGCCGCCCCCGAACCATGTATGAATTTGATGTGGATGTACTTGAAATTAAATGTATGAACTATGAATTATATGTTACTTGTGAATTGTTATTCCGAAATAAATATCCGAATTCCATCCGATATCCATATTTTCCGATCCAGTGAATCCGTTTCCGATACATCCGACATATCCGATACCATATCCGTTTCCGACAACATCCGATCCAATCCGTTTCTGAAATTTTTAATATGGATATGGATATGGAAAAGCATTTTATCCGTCCATATCCGTCCGTTTTCATCCCTATTCATGCATGAGTGTTAAAAGTTAGTGTTGTGGGCTTGTTTGGTTGAAGGCCTGCCCGCATAGCCATTACAGTAGTTTCATTCTTAACAGTTCTTTAGTTGCAGATGCCAGGTACTATAATGGCAATGGGATGGCTTAACTGACCTAGTATCATGATATATGGTGGAACTATTAAGGTAATTTCTCTTGCTGTATCAGTAATTCAAAGATGTTCCGTTCTTCAACAATGTTTGGCAGGTTTGAATACATGAATGGCTGATTAGCCTATAGTTATAGTTGAGTTACTTTTGCTGGAAATTCATATTAATGCTTTGGGCACTATCATGTGTGATTTCAGTATGTAACCTGTGATAAATCTGTTAAATGTATATGATTTTTTATCTGTTCTTACTGACAGTTTTCTGATGGATTATTAGCAACTATGATACAAGAAGTTTTTAGTGAAAATTGTAAAATATGTGTACTTGCATTGTATTTATATGAGTTGCCTTTTATTTTGTGATTGGTGTGTGAATGTTGCTTGTGAAAAATATAGTGTTTGTGATGTGTGTGAATGTGTATTAGAATTTGAGCTGGAAACTAGAAATAACAATATGTAGTGTTGTATATATAGAGTATATATCTTCACATGCGGTCGGCAGTAAAGAACCGCATATGATAGTGCTGTTTCACATGCGGTCGGTTGTGAAGAACCGCCTGTGATAATACATTTTCACATGCGGTTATTTTCACAGGCGGTTTTTGCCGTCGTCTGTGATAATCGGCCATTTTCACATACGCTTTATCATAAATGATTTTCAAAACCTCATGTGAATATGTTAAGAGCAGACCGCGAAAACGTTTTTTCTAGTAGTGGTGCCTACCCCAAACATGGCTCTGAGTTGTGTCGTATCGTTGCAAGAACAGAGTTATTCAGTGGATGATATCACTATAGATACCCTATGTGAGATTCATACGCCATACGATAGAAGAGGGAAAGATGTCATGCTTGCAAAAAGGTCAGACACCCAGGTTGTTCCTTCCATATCCGACCCATTTTTCGGCTGGGTACTTGATGTGAACTTCAAAGATGAGCTATAAGTCACAATGACAGATAAGGCGAGGGATAAAGACTCTAGGAGACGCCGTTAACGGCTTTCATCCTTTGACGACATGGACGAGATATCAATATCTTGATCCCACTGTCTACATGACCATCTCCTTTATCCGCTCAAGCTTTGACTAGAGCTAACCTTCACAAAGGGACCAAGTGGTCCGTCCATCTCCTTGTGGGACCAAACTTCGTCCAATAACGGCCAATATTCTTTACTTATATATGTTGTCCAAGATTGAAGCTATGGTTAGGGAGAACAGTGATTATACCCTACTTATAAGGGATACTGATAATAACATCTTCCTTGTTATAAAGAGAAGACTTTAGAGAAGTAATGGCTCCGTTTCAAAATATTTGGCACTGGCCAGTTCAAAATTGAACTAACACTATAAAAAACTAGATAACCAACGATGCTCGGGAACCATCGTAAATAAGTGAGTTACCGTCATAAAGAACTTATTTACGATGGCGATCGGTTATTTACAACGGTCTGTACACTACAGGAATCGTGATAATATACGACGGCCAAAATTATTGACGTAGTGCCATCGTCAATAAACATATTGACGACGGCTAGAATCCACTGTCGTCAATTAGTTATTAATTGATGACGGTTAACCTGGTACCGTCGTCTATAAGGTCTCGGGCCTTATAGACGACGGCCCACCATCGACAATAACGGTCCTCGACAACATGGGCCGAAATCTGGGCCTACCAAGACTTTATAGACGACAGTTAAACAACACCATCGTCAATAAGACGTTGTAGACGACGGTACAAGTACACCGTCTTTTATAAGGCCCAATATGCTCGGGCGGCGGTCGCCACTCGGCTCTCTTCCTCACTCGTCGCCGCCGCCGCTTCGTCAGCTTTGTCGGACTGCCGCTTTGTCAGCTTTGTTGGACCGTCACCGCTTCATCGGACCGCCGCCACCGCTTCGTCGGAAAACCGCCGTCGCCGACCGCCGTCATCTCAACGAGGTACGCCGCCTACCTCCCTCCTCCCATCCTCTTTTCCTGGCATGGTGGCTTACCGTTGGCGAGGACGAGCATGAGGTCGGCGGGGTTGACGGAGAGCGACGAGGCGAAGTTGGCGGAGGCGAAGTAGGAGAGCGCGTCGGCGGCACGGCCGTGGTAGATGGGGCACCCGTCGGCGGAGAGCAGCAGCACCTTGTCGAACATGTGGTAGAGTCGCGACGACGGCTGGTGGATGGTGACCAAGACGGTGCGGCCCCCTTCCGCTGCCATCCACCGTACCGTGCCGACGATCCTGGACAGCACCGTCCGGCCACCGTGCCGCCCGTCCAGCGCCATCAGCAGCGTCGTCTTGCCGCTCCCCGACAGGCACAACATCACCAGCATCTCCCCCGGCAGCACCACCCCAGACATCCCGCTGTCGTCTTCTCCCGCGCCGACCACCCTGCCGCTGCAGACTTCTTCTTGCCTCCAACCAGTATCACCAGCATCGCCCCAAATCCGAGATTTTTATCAGTGTTTCACGCATGACCGATGCATGCGCGCGTACCGGCGTTCCGCTGTTCAGCCGCTGGTTGGATTGGTTTACCGTCCGGTGCATGGATCTGCCGGCGATGTAGACGGTGGCCACGCGTTGGGTCGCCGCCGCCGGTCGTTTCAGATTCGTTTGCATGCAGCGATGGGTGCTTGCATTGCGTTAATTCTGCCCGCGGGAGGTGCGGCCGGAAGGGTTTGATGACTTTTACATCGTTTTTTGGAGGGAGGTGTACGTGTTGGTGCTTGTATTGCGTTAGTGCTGCCTCATTGCTGGCACCGGTTTCTCTTTTGGGATGGGAGCAAGGGTCGTTCAGAGGTTCAGCTACTATGGGCTTCGGTTGGAGCGTTGGATGTTATTACGTTGACTTTAGAATTTTTATTCGCGTGCATTTTACTTTCGGGGATACAATTACTACAAGAAACCCGTAACCTTACGACATCCACGTTACTTATGATGGCTAGCCGTCGTAAGTTATATAACTTACGACGGCCAAGGTCGACCGTCGTATATTATGTTACTTATGATGTCCATTGGCCCTAGGCCGTCGTAAGTAGAAGGCCTGTCGTAATTAGGGTTTAACTTACGATGATCAGAACCCTAAGTCGTCGTAAGTAACGTGATCGTCGTAATTACGGCTTAACTTACGACGGCCACGCACATGAGCCGTCGTAAGTGGCGGTTTATATCCGCCGCCGCCGCCCCAGGCTCGGACTATTCCTCACATGAGATTATTTAGTTATTCAATTTATTAACTATATTACTTAGTGTAAATTTAGGTGTAAATTTTAGTTTAGTTTTCTTATTTGAATATTAATATTTAATTTAGTTTTCTTATTTGAGTATTTAGGTGTAGATTTTCTTTGTTTATTATTTTGTGTTTATTGTGAATTATTTCTTTTATTTTGTTACATACTTCAAAATTGTTAGAAATTTGAGTTAAATTTGATTGCTTGAGTGTATAATGTCGATATGTAAATAAACGGGCTTCGAGCCTGCTCAGCCCAACATAGCCTATTTATGGCCCGACAGTTGGGTCGTCTAAAAGTCAATTTTCTCCATTGTCGTGCTTTAACAAAGTATAGCACCGTCGAGAACCCTTGGAACCATTTTTTTGTGATTTCAATCTAGAAGCCCATAGCAGCGAACATTGGCTCGTACGTCATCACTGGCGGGACCCGATGGAGCATAACTTAGGACGGCTGGCCCACTTCACTGTCTCTCTCTCTCTCTCTCGTTCTTTCCTCCTGTCTCTCGTTCTTACCTCTCTCTCGTAAATCACTCCAAAAAGTAAGATTCACGTAATCTATACAATATGCTTCACCCGTTTCGGACGAGCCCGTCTCACATGCGTTACGCATGTGAGGCGTGTAAGTTCGAAATTGTCTCTTTTTGGACAGCCTGTGAGTGACCGAGGGGTGTGCTTATGATGAGACGCGGAGTCTGGATTCAAATGAAATTTCAACGGCGTAACTCTAATGTTCTCTGCTACACCATTATTGGGCATACAGTTGGAGGACAACGAGGTTATGCTACCGAAATTTCATCTAGATCTGGACCCCGCGTCTCATTATAAGTACACCTGTCGGTCACTCTTGGGTGGGTTTAGGACCTATCCCTTCCAATAGATGTAAAGTGAACGTAATTTCTCTACCTTTATATCGCAGAGTAAAACATGGGTGAAGACCGCAGTTGGATGTATACTGGTTGGAAGAGCAGATCTGGTGGTCACTCAGATGAGTGGTTCACCAATACAGATGCTTCTGTAGATCGAGCATTTTCGTTGTCAAATATCGATAAGGTGCGGTGCCCATGTATGAAATGCCGAAATACCAAGATTTTGGACAAAGTGAAACTTTCAATACATTTGTGTCGAAACGGTTACACGCCATGTTATGAGGTCTAGACCTTTCATGGCGAGATAGCTTCTAAACCTGTACAAGAAGTGGACGGGGACATTGATGATAACACGGGAGATGATAGGATGGATGAGATGCTAGAAGCTATACAACCAGACCTTACATAGGATCCACCTACAACAGACGTTGAAGCGTTCTTCGACCTTCTCAAAGTTTTAGAACAACCGCTGCATGAACACACGGAAGTGACCCTCCTCACTTTCATGACTAGACTTATGGCAATTAAGTCTAAGTATTTCTTTTCTAATAACTGTTACACTGACCTCATCAAGTTGTTCAGCGATATCCTTCCACGGCCCCATAAAGTGCCTAAAGATATGTATCACGCGAAGAAATTGCTTTCGGGTCTCAGTATGAAATATGAGAAGACTGATGTGTGTCTAAACAACTGCATGCTTTTCTTGAAAGAACATGAACAAGACAAAAAATGTTTACAATGTGGTTAATCGAGGTATGTCGAAGTCGTTAATGAAGATGGTGAAAATGTTACGACAGAAGTGGCGCGTAAGCAGCTTCGATATTTATCCGTGACACCCGGTTGAAGCGTTTGTCTCTTTCAAAAAAAACTGACAGACACATGAGATGGCACAAAGAAGGTGTACGTCAGAACAAAGAAGTCATGACGCACCCGTCCAACGGTGAGGCATGGAAGGCGCTGGACCGGTTTGATCCAGAGTTTGACCGTGATGCGAGAAATGTTCTGGTTGGGTTGGCGACAGATGGATTCTCGCCGTTCAGTACAAACGCTTCACCGTACTCTTGTTGGTCTGTCTTTGTTATTTCGTACAATCTACCACCAGCCCTCTATATGAAGTATGAGTTCATGTTCCTTAGCCTCATTTTACCTGGGCCGGATCATCCTGGGTCACGTTTCAACGTGATGTTGAAACCTATGATCGAAGAATTGAAAATATTGTGGACAGAAGTCGAAACGTACGACAATTACAAGAAGCAGCGAATCAACCTTCGAGCTGCTTATTTGTGATATGTCTATGATTTTCCGGCGTATGGCATATTTTCTGGGTGGAGGACTCACGGTCATTTGACGTGTCCAATATGTGCTTCTGATTGTTTTCTACTTACTCATGGAGGAAAGATATGTTATTTTGATTGTCACAGACGTTGGCTTCCTTCAAATCAAAAATTTAGACAACAGAGAAATGTATTCAGAAAGGACACTGTTGTCACTAAAGGACCACCGAAACGTCTTAACGGGTCAGAAATATCTGATATATTGGATAAACTGTTGCCAGATGAAGATCGTCCTGGATATTTTGTCGGTTTTGGAGATGATCATAATTGGACTCATATATGTGGACTATGGGAGCTACCATATGTGAACTCATTGATACTAATGCACAACATTGATGTCATGCATCAAGAGCGTAACATGTGGGAATGTATCATAAGTACATGCATTAACATGACGAGCAAAACAAAAGACAATATAAAGGCTTGAAAGGATCAGGCTGAGCTTTGTAACCGTCCAACTCTTGAGCTTTCTGAAATTGGTAGTAAACCACGTGCTTCCTTCTGTCTTCGACCCAAAGAAAAGAAAGAAGTACTCGAATGGTTGAAAAGATTGAAATTCCTAGATGGTTACGGGCTATTCTGAAACGAGCTGTGAATGTGAAAAAAAGGAAAACTAACTAGGTTGAAGAGTCATGATTATCACATAATCATGGAAATACTTCTACCTGTTATGTTGCAGGGCTATTTTGATGATGCGGTGTGGAAGGTGCTAGCCGAGCTTAGCCACTTTTATAGACAACTCTGTCCTAAAGAAATCACGATAGAGATGATGAGTAAGTTGGAGAAGGAGATAACAGTATTATTATGTAAGATGGAAAAATTTTTCCTCCAGACTTCTTCAATTCAATGCAACATCTCCTTATTCATCTTCTATATGAAGCTAAAGTGGGCGGTACCATGCAATATAGGTGGATGTATCATATTGAAAGAGCGCTAAGATATCTGAAACCAATGGTTCGTAACAGGGCAAAGGTAGAAGGGTGCGTCACCGAATCATTTACTCTTAAGGAAGTAGGATATTTTCAAGTGTTTACTTTGTAGAGGAACACAATGTCAATACTTCGGCAATACGGTACAATATGAATGATCAACCTCCTTGTGGCGATCTCTCCATTTTTGCAACAAGAGGCACTGCAGTTGGTAGTTGCAATTCCTACAACTCTACCGCAGAAGAAAGGAATGCTGCTTTCCTCTACATGTATGCTAATATAGATGAGATGGATAAATATTTTAAATAAGTGTTTTTCCTACATTTATGCTACTTCATCATAAATGGAACAGATCAGTTCTAATTTTTTTCGTGCAGAGAGTTTTACAAACAGAATTGGACACATAAACATCAACCTACGAGCGAACAAGTAGAAGCGATGCGATGAGATAGAATAAACGGAAGATCTAACTTTCTATCATGGTTTCGTGATCATGTAATATTTTCTTATAACTTACAAGTATATTTATAAATTTTTCTTATAACCTACGAGTATTTACAAAGTCTTCTTGTAGCTTCTTATTTTGGACAGTGCATGAAAGATGCCAACGTCCATGAAGACTTGCAACAACTATCCTACAAATTGGTTAAATTTAGAAGTTACGGTCGATATGACGTCAATGGCTTCTGATTCCGTACAACTCAATTTGCATCTCATCGTCCACTTGCGGCAACGTCAAATACCGAGGTCTGACGAGGACAATCGACTCTTAAGGACGTGAAACTAATTATTAAGGGACCATTAAAAAATTCTTGAATTTGCTTTCATTGGTAATAAGGATCTTCGAGCAGTATTATTTAACTGTGCATGGTTTGATAACAATCATGGAATTCCACAAAACCGATTTGGCATGATGGAAGTCAAATACAAGGAATGGCTACGAGGATACGATTCATTTATTCTTGCTCACCAAGTGGAGCAAGTGTATTATCTACCTTATCTATGTAAAAAATTGAAGCTTGGTGGGTCGTACATAAGGTGAGTTCTCGTGAGCGGTTATACACTCCAGGAGATGATGGATACCATGATACTAATAAAGTTGATGAGATTTACCAAGAAGAAGAATTGCCAGAGTCGTTCATCGTCGAGCCTGGTATAGGACTCGATGACTTGGATGGAGACGCTCAAGATGTTGAGACTTATGATGTGCGGAAACAAAAACAAAATCTATTCTAGACTCTCATAAAAGAAGATCGATGGTCTGGTTTACGAAGTAGGGTACATGATCGTGACGTTGATGAATTTTGAAATTGATGAAGTAATGTTTTCTTCACTAATTTATCATGAATTTTGTATATTATCTTAGTATATTTATCAATTACTCGTTGCATCAGGATGTCGTAGTCAAATGGAAAGGGGAAGGGGAGGAAGGGGTCAGAGGGTTCCTCACCCAGCCCCGCGACTTGGTCTCCTCTGGTACCTCGTCATGTGCGAGCAGACACTCTCAGCTGATGAGGCACCTTCCAGATTTTTCAGACCGAGTTTTCGCCTTGCAGCGCACGGAGGTAGATTTCAGTACCAATCACGTTATTTGAAATTGCATTTATCAATTATCTTTTCTTATGAATCACTTATTTTTGCAGTCTGACTCAGAGTCTTCTGAGTTGGAGCCGGAGGTTGGGGCTACCTAGCCTTCGGAGCCGGCTACGCAGCCCTCAGAGCCGGTGAGCGTGGATCCTTTGGGCCCCAGTGGTGACCAGCCAGGGTGCCGCCGACGAGGCAACGCACAAGAAGGACCCACTCTGCTGCTCCTCCTCCTGTTCCTCGTGAGCGGATCACCATTCGTCCACTAGGAGACAAGTAAACAAATTGTATACTATAAATATTGGATGTTGTATGCCGACACATAATAATTTAAAAAAATTTGCAGATCTTGGCATGACTGTTCGTTCGCGGGCCAGGGACACCACAAGCTGGTTAATGGTGTCATCAGGGCTTTAGTGCGGTTGCACTATCCCGGTGTCATCGATGGTGTCCCTGCTTTGTCGTGGGATGACTACTCTCGTGTCCCTCACGAGGTCCATGGCGCCCTTCAGGGGGCCATCTGAAATAATTTTATGATAAGTTTAAATGTTTATATTTTTTACACTCAATTAAATTGTTAATGCGGATTAATCAAATTTTTGTTTTCTTAAAGTTGCGGTACCAACTAGAGGACTCGAGCAAGAGCAAGATGGATCACGCGACTGCCGTGTTCCACAACAATGCTCAGAAGCTCGTGGCGTAGGCGTTGTCATACGCCCGCATCCAGGCGATCAACGAGTACAAACAAGCGGCATCAGCAGCGGGGAGGGGGTCCGTTTGGGAAGGACTCCGACACGTACTTGATCGAGGATTAGTACGCGGAGGTAAGTTATTATTGTTAACTATTTCCAATAATTGCTTATGTTAACAGTAGTTGATGAAATACTAAATATGTGCAGGTTAGTATTAGCTGGTTAGAGAGCCATCCCGACGCGTACCGAGCTCTTTGTTGGTACTGGGCTAGCCAAGACTTCATCAGTAAATCCACGAGGGCTCGAGCCTGTAGACGAACAGACGGCCAACACAACTACGGCGGTGATGGCTACGTGCGTATGGCTAAACGCATGGTAAGTGTATTTTAATGTTCGTTCATGTGTTGATAATATATTTCTTCAACAAATACGTATCTACAGGAGCGAGAAACCAGTCTAGAGCCGACACCGACCGAGGTTTGGAAGAGAGGTCAAACGATAAGTGACCCTTCTCAGCCTGGGCAGTGTAGTCAGGTCGCGGCCAACCGACTAGTAAGTTTTCAAAATTCATCAATTTAATTATAAGTAATACTAGTACTGACACACTTGCATCATTTCTTTGTTTTTTTAAAAAAATGTACGCGCAGGAGGTGAAGAAGATACACGGTGAAGGCTACGATTGGGAAAATGCGCCAATTGATCCTAGAGCCATGTACGCATGCGGTGGCGGGAAGGCCCATGGACGGTGAGTTGGTCAACTGTTTCATTTTTTAAAACTTCCGTCTTCTACTTATTATTTTTCATCTTTTGTACGTTTGCCATTTTGATGGAATTGTCGACTCGAGGGTGGCGCGGCCTTCGAGAGGCACTCCATCGATGGAGGCTTCGTCCGTTGGGCCGTCGAGTGGCTATCTGTCGCAGAGGGACCTAGAATTTCGTGCCATGGAGGACAGGCTTGCGAGGACCAAAGAGGAGCTCGACACGACGAGGGTCGTCCTGGAGTACCAGGCCATCCTCATGGCCCAGATGCAGGCAGTGGTGGAGGTAAGTAATTTAAATTACTGTATTTTAAATTTTTAGCATTTCAGTAATATATATGTGTTCTAATATGTTTCAATGACAGGCTTTAGCTCGACAGAGTGGCCAGGAGCTCCCGCTTTCTTCGTGGCCGCAGCCGCCACAGGCGCCCTCGTCACAGCCGCCCCCAGCACAGGTACAAATGGCCTTGTATAAATCTTTAATACTATTTAATACAGTGAGGGGGATAAAGTGATAAAGAGAGGGGGAGAGATAGTGAAAGAGATAGAGGGATGGGGAAAGAGTGAAAATAGAGAGAGAAGGGAGAGGGGGATGGGTATAGGGACAACGAGAGTGAGAGAGAGAAAAGGGAGAGGGGGATGAGGAGAGGGACAATGAGAGCGAGAGAGAGAGAAGGGAGAGGGGGATGGGGAGAGGGACAACAAGGTCGAGAGAGGGAGAAGGGAGAGGGGTATGGGGAGAGGGACAACAAGAGTGAGAGAGAGAGATGGGGAGGGGGTGGGGAGAGGGACAACAAGAGCGAGAGGGGGTGGGGATAGGGACAACGAGAGCAAGAGAGAGAGAAGGGAGAGGGGGATGGGGAGAGGGACAAGTAGAGTGAGAGAGAGAGAAGGGAGAGGGGTGGGGAGAGGGACAATGAGAGCGAGAGAGACGGAGAGAAGGGAGAGGGGGATGGGAGAGCGAGAGAGAGAGAGAGTGAAAGAGGAGTACTGAGAGTGAAAGAGAGAATGAGGGAGAGAGAATGAGACATGTCTAACTTTTATTTACTTTGCAGGGTTCATCGACGGAGGCGCAAATTCCATCTCCGCAGCTACCGGCACCAGGAGGGACACACGAAGACGACGTTCACGGCTTCGAAGGTAGTCGTGAGGGGAGTGTGTAGCCGTTTGTTTTTATATTTTCTTGGACTTTATGAATGAACCGCCGAATCTGTATTGTATTGTTTGTCTGTGTGAATGCATGTTTGATTTGTCTCAGCTGGCAACTATGCCAGGGCAGCTAGTTTCAGTTTTTTTAAAAAATAAAACCATAACTTATGACGGTACATATACAGGCCGTTATAAGTTAGCCCATGTTACTTATGACGGCTGTTGTAGCCGTCGTAAGTAAGCCCAAATAACTTACGATGACCTGGACCTAGCCGTTGTATGTAACATGGTTACTTACGACGGCCAGGTTTCAGCCGTCGCAAGTGGTATGGCCCAGCCCACCATATGGCCCAGACGCTTACATATGACGGCTACGGGCCGCTGTCATAAGTTGCCTAACTTATGATGGTGGCCGGTAAGTTACTTAACTTACGACCAAATCCTGATGACGGCTAAAAACCGTCGTAATTAGGCTTTAACCGTCGTAATTAAGCCGTCGTAAGTGAGTCGTATTGTTGTAGTGAATTTCTTTAGGTTGCTGGAGCCCAACGTGTGTATATTTATTAAGTTCTTTGGAACGAGCTGGAAATAATAGGTTCTACAGGCGATGTTCACATGCATCAACATGCTTACTTATGGGATATAGTTGCTTTAGGTTGATGGACTTAGGCGTGTATGTTGATTATTTTTGTTTGAAGAAGAGTGGCAAGTATTGAGTGCTGTCTTCCCCTGCTTCTTCCAGTGCGTGTGGCATCGCTAACTTGTTTCCCCGGGGCAGTGAGCACAATGCTTATGAGCCTTCACTGTAGTAGCCTAATTGTTCATAAGCTGAACCCTGTAACAGATCCGTAAGCTCCAATGAGCAGGGTCAATTATGTATTTCACGTTTTCTAACACGGTAGAAGTGTGTGGGTTGTCTGTGCTTGCATATTACTGGTGTAGTTTGATTGCTAGGAACTTTGTTCTCTTACAGAACTTTAAGGTTTTGAATTGGGTTAATCTGAACTCCCTCCATCATCTTCTGTGATAATTGTTTTAACAGAAATAAGCAAAAGTTGTTCCAAACAACGTACTTTTATAGCAACGTATTACTTCAACTGATTCTCAGAACGAACTATAGCACAAGATACTTTTCGTTAGCTTTTTAAATAAACCGTTTTCAGCAAACTGAAGCTTTGCCAAATAGATCCATAACCTCTCTCTTAACTGATCTTTGGTAATGGAAGGTTTAAATATTGCACGGCTCCTAATTAAAGTATCCAACAATCCCAATTCAGTAGTTTTTGTAGTCAAGTTCAGAACCAAACAAAACCCCAACGTGAGACACGGTCAGTAGTTTAATTTGTCGATTTAAATCATTTAAATAGTTGTTTAATAAATTTCAACAATGGAATAGTTAGTTGTTTAAATCGTTTAATTAGTTTATTTCTTGTTTAATTTGTAGTTTTATTTATTAATTATTTGATTAGTAGCATAATTGTTTAAATATTACTTTGATAAAGTGCTAAATTATTATACAAATAGTCGGGCCGGCCCAGCCTGACATAAGCTATTTAGGGTGCGGCCCGACACGGTCCATTTAGGGCCCGGCCCGACACGATCGTTACATATGCGTCAAGACGGACACGAAAGCGAATGACGATGGTCAGGATGTCAATCACCCGTGCTTGAGTGGATGGTGGGTCCGGACGTGGAACTGTCATCTAAGATCAACTTTCCACTCTCTCTTTCTCTAGTTCTTTCCTCTCTCGTAAATGACTTAAAAATAAAAATGAGCAACGTAACCTATAGCAACATGTCACCCGTTTCGGATCGGCACGTCTCACATGCCAATGGCATGTGAGATGTGCAGGTTCGGAAGTGTCCTTTTTTGGACAACCAGGGAGTGACTGAGGGGGTGTGGCTTGTGACGAGACGCAACTCTGGATCTGGATGAGATTTTGACGGCATAACCTTGTTGTTCTCTGCTGCACCATTTTTGGGCGTGCAGTGGAGAACAACAGGGTTATGTTACCAAAATTTGATTCGGATCCGGACCACGCGTGTTTTCATTAGCACGCCCCGCTCGGCCACTCTTGGGTGGGTTTAGAACCTATCTTCCTAGTTGTAGGGTCGTGACATGACATAATAGTGAAACTAATAATGATTTGTCTCATTTGAAGGTATACCTTCAAACATGGCTGAAGACCGCACTTGGATGTATACTTGATGGAAAAAGAGATGGGAGTCACTCAGAGGAGTGGTTCAATAAGATGGATTCATTCATACAAGGAGCTTTTTCATTGTCAAACAACAGTAAGGTGTGGTGCCCATGTACCATATGTCTGAATGTAAAGTGTTTCGACAAAGTGACGTTCACATTCCACTTGTATCGAAACGGTTTCATGCAACATTATGGGGTATGGACCTGTCATGGAGAGACACCTTCTCAAGCCATACAAGATGGAAATAAGGATAACAACACGGGGGGTCGATAGGATGGACAAGATGTTTGAAGCCATAAATCCTAAATTGACTGAGGATCCTCCTAAAACAGAGGTTGAAGTGTTTTTCATGCTTCTCAAGGCTTCAAAGGAGTCGTTGCATTAACACACTGAAGTGACACTCCTCAATTTCATGACTAGATTTATGGCAATTAAGTCTAAGTATTTCTTCTCCAATAACTGCTATAACGATCTCACCAAGTTGATCAGCGATACCCTTCCACAACCCCATAAAGTGCCTAAAGATATGTATCAGTCTAAGAAGTTGATTTCTGGTCTTGGTATGACAACTGCATGCTTTTCTAGAAAGAGCATACCAAAGAGAACAAGTGCTTAAAATGTAATAAAGCGAGATTTGTCAAGTTGATAATGACGATGGTGCAAAAGTAATGACTCAAGTCGCACAGAAGCAACTTTGCTATTTGCTTGTCACACCTAGGCTGAAGCGTTTGTTTCTCTCAAAGAAAACAGCCACGCACATGAGGTGGCACAAAGAAGGTGTACGTGAGAACAACGGAATAATGATGCACCCGTCTGACGGTGAGGCATGGAAGGTGCTTTACCGCTTCGATCCTTAATTTGCCAATGATGCGAGAAATATTCGCATCGGGTTAGCGACAGATGATTTCTCACCGTTCCGCACAAACGCCACACCCTACTCTTGTTGGCCCATGTTCGCTATTCCGTACAACTTGCTGCCATCTCTTTGTATGAAGTATGAGTCCATGTTCCTTTGCCTTATTGTACTTGGACCAGATCATCCTGGTTCACGACTGAACGTGATGCTGAAGTCGTTGATTGAAGAGTTGAAAATGTTATGGACAGGAATCAAAGCATACGACTGTTACAAAAAACAGAAATTTAACCTTCGAGCTGCATGCTTGTGGTCAGTTCATGATTTTTCAGCTTACGGCATGTTTTCTGGCTGGAGCACTCATGGTCGCTTGACATGTTCCATATGTGCTTCGGACACAGAATATTTTCGTCTAAGTCATGGTGGCAAGATATGTTACTTTGATTATTATAGACGTAGGTTACCGCCCAATCACGTGTTCAGGCAGCACAGAAATGCCTTCAAGAATGATACCGCTGTAAAAAAAGGATCACCGCAGCGTCTGAACGGTTCAGAGATTGCTATACTGTTGAATAAGCTAGTGCCAGATGAATATTGTTCTGGATGTTTTATTGGTTACAGAGTGGACCACAATTGGACTCATATATGTGGACTATGGGAGCTACCGTATGTGAAGTCTTTAATTCTGGTGCATAACATTGATGTCATGCACCAGGAACGTAACATGGCTTAATGCATCATAAGCACATGCTTGGATATGATGGGCAAAACAAAAGACAATATAAAGGCTAGGAAGGGTTTGGCAGAGGTTTGTAACCGTCCAACTCTTGAGCTCTTCGAAGCTAGTGACAAACCACGAGCTTCGTCCTGTCTTAAACCAAAGAAAAAGAAAGAAGTCTTGAGGTGGTTGAAAAAGTTGAAGTGTCTAGACTGCTATGCTGATAGCTTGAGAAGAGTCGTGAATGTTAAGACTGGAAATCTTACTGGGTTGACGAGTCATGATTATCACATAATCATGGAAAGATATCTATCGGTTATGTTTCAGGGCTATCTTGACGATACAATTTAGAAAGTGTTATCCGAGCTTAGCTACTTTTATAGACAACTTTGTGCTAAAGAAATCACAAGGGATATGATGGAGAAGTTGGAAAGAGAGATACCAGTGCTTTTATGTAAGATGGAAAAATATTTCCTCTAGGATTCTTCAATCCAATGCAACACCTCCTAATCCATCTTCAGTATGAAGCTAAAGTTGGCGTCCTTGTTCAATATCGGTGGATGTACCATATTGAAAGAGCACTCAGACGTCTGAAACCAATGGTTCACAATAGGGCAAGGGTTGAAGGATGCATCGCTAAAGCGTATACACTTTAGGATATAGGTTACTTTTAAAGTGTCTATTTTGCAGAACAACACAATGTTAATGCTTCCACGTTGCGGTACAATATGGATGAAGAACCCCCTTGTAGCGACCTCAACATTTTTCACACAAGAGGCACCACTGTTGGTAGTGGGATGAGCTACGATGCTTCAATAGATTAAAAGACAACTGCTTTGTTGTACATGTACACTAACATAGACGGGATGGACAAATATTTTCAGTAAGTGTTTGTTCAACATCTATACTAATTAGTGTGTTGTGTTATACATCTATGCTAATCATTCTATTTTTTCCTTATTTAGTGAGTTCGATAAAAAATTAGAAATCTAAGCAACAACCCACGAGCAATCAAATACAATCGATGCAGCATTATGGAGTAAATGGAGGGTCTAACTTCTAAACATGGTTTCGAGATCATGTAATGTTTTCGCTTAGTATTTACATGTTGTTTTGTAACATAAAATAATCTTCTAACATCATATGTTAGACAGTGCAAAAACAAGCAGGGGTCCATGAAGATTTACGACAACTGTCGTACGGATCCATTAAATTTAAAAGCTTTGGTCGATACGACGTCAATGGGTTCCGATTTCGTTCAATTCAATTTGAAGCTCTTCATCCTCTCAGGGCAACATCTAATATCGGAGTTGTGACGAGGGCCATCGACGCAAAAGGATGTGAAATTAATTATTATGGGATTATCGAAAAAATTCTTGAATTCAATTTTGCGGGAATAAAGTCCTTAAAGTAGTCTTCTTTTATTGCGATTGGTTTGATCATAACATGGAACTCGACAAAACCAATTTGGCATGATAGAAGTCAAACACAAGGACCGACTATGAGGTTGTGACACATTCGTCCTTGCACACCACGTCGAGCAAGTGTATTATCTACATTATCCATGTCAAAAGCTTAGTGCTTGGTGGATTCTACAAAAGGTGAATCCTTATGAATAGTTATATACACCAGACAATGTCGGTACCGTGATGATGAGGTTGATGTTGTTTACCAAGAACAAGAGTTACCGGACTCTTTTATTGTCGAGCCTGGTCAAGGACTCAATGACTTAGTTGGAATTGCAGAAGATCTAGAGACTCGTGAGATGAGAAAACGTAAACGGCAAACAACCACGACAGATGATAGATGGTCTAGTTTAGGGAGTAGATTACATGATCGTGATACTAATAAATTTTGAAATTGAGTAAAGTAACATTTCCATCATCTCTTCTTTCCTTTTCTACACTTTTCTTATTAATCATTAGCAAATTTTTGTTTCGACACTATGTCGTCGAGCAGCCGACGACGGGGGTCAGGGGCACGGGGCTTTCTGCCTCCGGTAGCCCATGCCTTCGAGGGCAATCTGTCTAGTGGGACTAGACGGGCTCAGTTGATGAGCCATCTACCAGAGTCATCACGCGGACCTGTACACCGGTCACGACAGGTAAAGATCATTTAATTATATAAACTATATAAGTAATTCTTTAATCTATATTATGAATCTTTAAAATTGTTAGGAGCACTCTACGTCCGAGGAATCAGAGACTACGGGTCCTATTCATCCACCGCAGGCTAATCACTTTTTCGAGCCTGCTCCAGAGAACGCTTCAGAGCCTGCTCCAGGGACCGCTTCAAAGCCTGATTCGGATCCTCCTACAGGTTCAGAGCCAGTGCAGTCGGGTGACCCCAGTTCTAGGTCATCTGTTGTGGAGCCAGCTCCGAGGCGACGGACTCGGAGGAGCCACTCCTCCTCCGGCTCCTGCGAACCTAGACGATCGGATCGTTATTCGTCTGGTTGGCGATAGGTAAGCAAATCTCTAACAATTCAATTTACATATTCTTAGACTTATATATGTAATAATTGAGAATCATCTATCAGGTCTTAGTACGATGTCTCGTTCAGTGGTCAGGGACCACCAACAAGTGAACCATGTCTTCGGCCGTCTAGTCCGTTTGCACTACCCCAGTATAGTGAACGGAGTAGCTGCTACGTCTTGGGACGATTACGCAACGACCCAGGGCCTTGCCCACGGTAACCACCAGGAGGTTGTGTGGCATGACTTCGTGGTAAGCATAAAGAATATTTGTGTAATACAATTCTATTATATATTAAGAATATTTGTTTAATACAAATTTATTATAGGCACGATGCCATTTGGAGCACGAGGCGCAGCAACTGGATCACGCTCGTATCGTCTTTCATAACAACACCAGGAAGCTCATGACGCAGTCACTCTCGATGGCTCACATTCAAGCTACCAAGGCGTACTTCAAATTGCATCCGGACGAGGGTGAGCCCAGACAGTTTAGGGACGTGGCCAACAAGTACTTGACGGAGGCGTAGTACACAGAGGTAAAGTCTTTATTTTACTTTGCTTCATTATACTTGTAACTTGTCTAACCACACTTACTCAAACTAGTTAAATATAGCCAAAACTAGTTAAACTTGCTCAAACTTAGTCGATCTTACTCAAACTTACTAAAATATGAGCAAACTTACTCAAACATAGTAAAATCTAGTTAATTTGCTCGATTCTGCATTTTAATAAGCAAATTTAATCAAATATGCATGTTTATACTTGTAACTTGTCTAACCAAACTTGCAAATCACAGTGATCGGGAACGGAGACTCGCACACCATTGCCCCAGCTTGCGCCGCTTGGACGAATGCAGGAGGACGACTTTCCAAACTCCGGTAGTGGACGGGGTAGCGTGTAATGTGGCGTGTGTCGCGTGTATTGTTTCCGAACTATTTTGCAATGTTTCTTGTGATATATATGCTTGTGTTTGTGTATATTATTTTCTGCATGTGTGAGCTTGCCATCGAGCCAGGGCAGCATTTTCTATTTTTTTAATGCAAGCCATATAATCGACGGTTTCTAGTGCTTAGCCGTCGTCTATAAGGCATATTTATAGATGACGGTGGAGCAGTAACCGTCGTCTATAAGCCATAATTATAGATGACGGTAAAAAAATCATCATCTATAAAGTCCACTATGTGCCAAGTGGCACTCGTCAATTGTCTTATAGACAACGGTCAGAAAAAAATATCGTCTATAAGATCCACTATGTGCTACGTGGCACGAGTACCTAATTAACGACGGCTAGGAGTGACCGTCGTAAATAAGTGTTTTACCGTCATCTATAAGCAGTAGACGGCGGTTGTAGCATTATAGACGACGGTTTCTGGCTGTTGTCTATTATCGCGATTCTTGTAGTGGTAGCCATCACAAATCAAATGTCGAAAATAAGGTTATTTACGTCGGCCATCTTCGTAAATAAGTTATTTATGGCGGTCTAGCACAATCGTCGTAAATAATGGAGCCGTGTCGTGTGGCGCCCTCTAGATCCTTATTTATGATGACCCTTCTCTAGGCCATCGTAACTAAGGTTCTCTTATTTACGACGGCCATGACTAGAGTGTCATAAATAGTACTGGCTTATTTACAAGGGTCTGCCAAGGCAGTCGTAAATAGGTCTGGCATGATGGTCAGCTCACAGGCAGATATATAACAACATAAATAACATCACAAGTTTAGATAACAATAATATCAAATACAACACACGACAGTAGACACTCCCACATCCGCTACCCCAAAGCTCGAAAAGTCATCATCGCGTCGTGCTCCAGGTGCCAGTAGCTACGACGATGGAGTGTGAGCCTCCCCCACCGATCCTTGTGATGTACAAGTGTAGTTAGATAAGTTGTAGCTTCAAAAGTGTATGTTTCACTAACTTTACTAATGATGAGATAGAATTGAGCAAGTCTAGCTAAGTTGGCTATGTTTCACTAAAGTAGCCTAGATGTAGCTAAGTTTGCCTATGTTTGGCTATGTTTGACTAATTTTAGCTCAGTCTATATTTATCTAATTTAGCTTCATTTCAAGAAGTGTTGCTTATCCGTGCCGCTGAAGAAGGCACTGTCTCCACTTGCACATGTGGCTCCATCGACGGCTGCCATGAGGAATAGCAACCTGCTGCCCATGATAGCAAAGCATTAGCACATGAATAATAATAAAATGCTATGATGTTTAGTATTTTAAATTCTTACCTGTATCGCCGCTTGCATCTGTGCCAAGTAGTTAGCTTGACACTCCTCCCTGGCCTTGGCAAGAGCTTCTTGCTTCTGAAGCTTCTCCTGTGCCAAGCGTAATTCCTCATGAATACTCTAGACCTTCAAGTCCCTCTGCGACATCTGCTGCTGGGTCCAACAGGCGAAGACCGCTACAAAAAGTTCCTCGAAGGTCTTGTCTCCCTCGAGTCAACTTCTATCGAATATGGCAAACCTATAAAAAATTAAGAGTAAGATTATGTGCCTTGAATTGACAAAAATAAAAAACATCTATCATCTCACCGTCCATGGGCTTTTCCACCTCCGCTTGCATACTCGGTGTTGACGTCAATTAGTGTGTTTTGCCATAGTCTTTGCCATGAATCTTCACCACCGCCTACCCATACTTCTTCTATAACTACATGCAAAACGTGTAAACGTGTCAATAACAATATTAGTTACAAATAACTTAAAGTATGTCAAAAACTCACTAGTCGAGATGTCGCCACTGGAGTGCACAACTAGCCGGGCTGTGAAGGGTCACTTGCTTTGTGACCTCTCTTCCACACTTGAATATCGCTCGGTCGTGCACCGAGCTCGTTTTCCTGTGGGTACAAGTTAGTAGCATAAATGTACTATGAATATAGTTTCGTAGATATTTTCCTTATCATGCATTTATCTAGACATATATGTCCATCAGGACCATACATATGATCTTCGGTAGACCCTCTGCACTCTCGGGCTCTCTTAGACTTGGCGACAATGTCCGTGCTAGACCACAGCCGACAAAGGGCCCAGTAAGCTTCCGAACGGTACTACAACTAAGAAAAACCCACCTGCATGCATTTAGTAATTGCTTAAAATAACATTGACATCAGAAAATAAGAAAGTCATTAAAACATTACTAGTTTACCACCGCGTACTGCTCCTCAATCAAGTACGTGTCAGAGCCGTCTCTGAACGCTGCTAGATCCTGTCCTTCATGCCTCTTCAAATACTCCTTTGTTCCTTGAATCCGGACATAAGAGATCCAATGCTTAACAAGCTTCGTCGTGTTGTTGTTGAAGACGACTCTCCCGTGTTCCACGTCCACTAGATCTGCCAAATGGAACCGTCTCTACAAGAAGACAAAAAAATAAATATTATTAAACATCCTAGTTATTGAAGAACTAAAATTTATATAATGTATTAAACTTACTTATCCAGAATTCGGCCCACACTGCACCCTGAGCAGTCATGACGTCAGGTCTGTAGCACGAGCGCAATCATCACATGACTTGGCAGGGATGGTCACATGACTCGTCACTGCTGCTAGGTGTTGGGTCTGCAAAATGGTTGTGTGTTTTGCAGGTGGGAGACGGTAAAACCCGGGAAGCCATCCCATCATCTAAGTCAGAGGTACTCTCATAGGTTGGTTGAGTTAGTTACATACTGTTTTCGATCCCTTGCATTTCCTTTTTAAGGCAATCTTCCTATTTATTTAATTAAGGGCCCCCTCACAAGTGGAATCCTTCAGGCGAATTGATTATGGAATTATGGTCTATCTCTTTCTATCAGATGCCGACTCTATGGGCTTCCTATTTAATTCAGGGAAGCGATTCGGTATTGGAAAAAGGGCAGGGTGCCCCTGATAGGAGGATGAGTCCCGATCTTCCGAAAGGTAGGGTAAACTTGATTGGGTGGAGATCTCGACGTTGATGATCCAAGGCTCCGAACGAACGAAACCCCGCAATCACTACACCACTGCTCCGTTGGTTATCACCCGTGTCACACGAATGACCTCACCAAGAAGGCTTATCCCTGCAAGCGCAATCAAGAACACAAGCAAGAACAAAGAAGTTGCAATCAAAACTGAATTGATCACGAATTTGGGGTCTCACAATCGATGATCGGCGAACTGTTCAATGACAGATTGTAACTAAGCAAAACCCACCTGTTTGTGACGGCGGCTAGGGGGTATAAAGGAAGTGGAGGATGACCAGGGGGTGCTGGGGTCGTGACCTAACCCTAAGACACGTACATAATGGACTTGGACTCGATACAAGGTCCAATGGCCCAACTAGGTGATGCAACACCCTGACAGACTCTAAACTTTATATTGTTTCAAAGTTTCCCGTCGACTCCAAGGGAATTTTGACGTGGGGCCAGTTCCATTGGAAAGTTTATCCTCTCAGCTTTTCGTGCATATGTAGAACGTCAAAAACGGAGTCTGTATGCCTCCTGTGCATCCATTTTAAGGTGGACTGCTCCTGGGCCCGAGTTGGACTCGAGTTTGAGTTGGGCTCGGTCTCTAACTTCTTGTTGGCATATTTTCTGGTCCTCCACGCCTCCAAACCCCTCTCCATGTATCTCCATGTACTCTCCATAGTTCCTAATCATAATTAATCCATTAGGTAGCAACATACTCTCAAAATTCACATATAAAAAATTGTTCAGAAACGAGCTCACCTCTAAATTCAATTGTCGTGCTCGAGATCTAGTAATTGGACCTTGCATATCTACCATGTGAGTGTTGTGTATATCTGCAGGAGTGATGTCCACATCATCCTCCCCCTCTTGCATTGGAGTCGTCCTCGACTCAAGCTCATCTTCTTCTCCCAAGTATGGCTTCAAATCTGAAATGTTAAATGTGGGACTAACCCCAAACTCGGGAGGCAACTCAAGTTTATATGAATTGTCATTTATCTTCTCAAGAACCTTAAAAGGTCCAGCAGCATGTGGCATGAGTTTGGACTTTCTCAAATACGAGAACCTATCTTTTCTCAAATGAACCCACACCAAATCACCGGGTTCCAATTTTACCTCCTTCCTACCTTTACTAGCAGCAATGCGATACTTTTCATTCATTTTTTCAATTTGTAACTTAGTAGTTTCATGCAACTTAAGAATAAATTTAGAGCGTTGTGTAGCATCTAAGTTCACAATTTCAGTATGTGGTAAAGGTAGCAAATCAATTGGAGCACGAGGATTGAAAACATAGACTACCATAAACGGACTTAACTTGGTTGTGGAGTGAATAGACCTGTTATAAGCAAACTCAATATGTGGCAAACACTCCTCCCACAACCTTAAATTGTCTTTCAAAACAGCCCGCAACATAGTAGATAAGGTACGATTAACTACCTCCATTTGCCCATCAGTTTGTGGATGACAAGTAGTAGAAAACAGCAACTTTGTTCCCAATTTATACCATAAAGTTCTCCAAAAGTGACTCAAAAACTTAGCATCCCTATCAGAAACAATAGTATTGGGAACACCATGCAAACGCACAACCTCATTACAGAACAAATCAGCAACATGTGAAGCATTATCGGTCTTGTGGCAGGGTATAAAATGAGCCATTTTAGAGAAATGATCAACAACCACAAAGACACTATCCCTTCCCCTCTTTGTTCTAGGCAATCCTAAAACAAAGTCAATAGAAATATCCTCCCAAGGTGCACTAGGAACCAGAAGAGGCATATAAAGACCATGGGGGTTAAGTCGAGACTTAGCTTTGTTGCATGTCGTGCAACGTGAAACGTAGCGCTCCACATCACGCCTCATTCAAGGCCAAAAGAAGTGAGCGGCCAGCACATCCTCTGTCTTTTTAACACCAAAATGTCCCATCAAATCACCTCCATGCGCTTCCTGCAACAACAAAAGACGAACGGAGCTAGCTGGAACACACAACTTGTTAGCACGGTAGAGAAGGCCTTCACGCAGCAGTAATTTTTGCCACGTTCTTCCCTCTCTACAATTTTCAAAGGCATCTTTGAAGTCCAAATCAGTAGCATATAACCTCTTTATGGTTTCCAAACCAAAGATTTTATGAGAAATTTAGGATAGTATGGTATAACGTCTAGATAAAGCATCGGCAATCACATTGTCTTTCCCTTTCTTATGTTAAATGATGTAAGGAAATGATTCTATGAACTCAATCCATTTAGCATGACGTTTGTTCAGATTAGCTTGTCCTTTAAGATACTTCAAAGACTCATGATCTGAATGTATGACAAATTCTTTAGACCATAGGTAATGTTGCCAAGTTTGCAAGACACGCACTAAAGCATAAAGTTCTTTGTCATATGTGGAATAATTCAGCGAAGGCCCATGCAATTTTTCACTAAAGAAGGCAACAGGTTTACCTCCTTGAATTAGCACTCCTCCAATGCCAATGCCGCTCGCGTCACATTCAAGCTCGAAGGTCTTCTCAAAATCAGGAAGCTGCAGCAATGGTGCTTGTGTGAGCTTCGACTTGAGAACATCAAAAGCTTGTTGTTGTGCTTTTCCCCATCGAAACGGCACTCCATGCTCTGTCAACTCGTGGAGAGATGCCGCAATGGTGCTGAAATCCCGCACGAAACGCCGGTAGAAACCTGTGAGACCAAGAAAACTCCGAACCTGTGTGACCGTAGTCGGAAGTGGCCAGCTCGTGATGGCAACAATCTTTGCCTCGTCCACCTCAATGTCCTGCGAAGTAACAACATACACAAGAAAAGACACACGATCGGTGCAAAATGTGCACTTCTCAAGGTTACCATATAAACGTGCATCGCGCAAGACATTAAAAACATCACGCAAATGTTCAAGATGCTCATCATATGACTTGCTGTAAATAAGGATATCATCAAAGTAAACCACCACAAATTTACCAATGAAAGCACGTAAAACCTCATTCATCAACCTCATGAAAGTGTTGGGCGCATTAGTTAAACTAAATGGCATGACTAACCATTCATAAAGTCTGAATTTAGTTTTAAAAGCAATTTTCCATTCATCACCTAAAGCCATACGAATCTGATGATACCCACTACGCAAATCAATCTTGGAGAAAATAACAGAACCACTCAACTCATCAAGCATGTCATCCAGTCTAGGAATAGGATAGCGATAACGAATGGTAATGTTATTGATGGCTCTACAATTAACACACATGCGCCAAGTGCCATCTTTTTTTGGAACCAAAAGAACAGGAACAGAACAAGGACTAAGACTCTCACGAATGTACCCGCGGTCCAGAAGATCTTGGACTTGTCGCTGAATTTCCATAGTCTCGTCGGGGTTGGTCCTGTAGGCAGCACGGTTTGGCAAGCTCGTCCCTGGAACCAAATCAATCTTGTGCTCAATGCCTCGCACAGGTGGTAATCCGGGGGTATCTCTGATGAAAAAACATCCATATATTCCTGCAAAAGGTTAGCAACAGCAGGTGGCAAGATAATGGACGTATCCTCAATGGAATATAAAGCATGTTTGCACACTAAAGCATAGCAAGTTCCATTAGAGGCATATAAATCATCAAGATCAGATTTAGTTGCAAGGAAAATAAGATTTTTCAACTTAATAGGTTGCTGAATTTCAGAATTGAAAACACCCTTTTGCTTAGCATTATTCTTTTTCTCTTGCTCAAATTGTACAATTTCAGTGGGACTCATAGAAAGCAACACAATTTTCTTGCCCTTATGCATGAGAGTATACTTATTAGATCGACCATGGTGAATAGCATCAGTATCAAACTCCCAAGGACGTCCCAACAAAAGAGAACAAGCATCCATAGGTACCACATCAAAATCAGCAAAATCATGATAAGAACCAATGGAAAAATGTATCCTTGCCGTTTGTGTTACCTTAACCTTACCATTGTTGTTAAACCATTGAATGTGATAAGGGTGGGGATGCTCCCGTGTCGTCAAGCCAAGCTTCTTGACCACCTCAACATTCACCAAATTGTTGCAGCTACCACCATCAATGATGGTATGTACACGGCAGTCCTTGACGACGAGAAACATGTTGAAAAGGTTGTGACGTTGGCGGTTGTCGCCCTCTCGAACCGTGGCATTCAAAGCTCGCTGCACAATCAAAGTCCTATAGTTGTTTGTCGCAGATGTACCAAGAACCTCCTCAGCACCATCATCCGAACCTGAAATGTTAGTCGCAATAATATTTTCATCTTTAATATCAGAAGCACTAACATACCCACCATCAGCAGTGGCAATGATCGCCCGTTTGCTGGGGCAATCTCGTTGCATATGGCCAAGTCCCTGGCAGCGGTGGCACTTGATGTCGAAGCTGCGTCTTATCGAAGTGTTGGGTGCAGCCGCCTTTGCTGTAACACCTGGAGGCATCTGGTACTTGCTGTTATATTGTCCCCGTGATGTAGAAAGTGCGATGCTGCTGCGTACAACACCCGTGGAGGGTGGTGTAGAAGCACGTACGCTCGAGGAGGGCGCTGCATTGGATGGCACGGGAAATTGTCGTGGCGTGAAGGTGTTGTTCCGCCGCTGCTGTTGGCGACCCTGCACTTCTTTTTCTGCTAACATAGCAAGTTGAAATAAACGTTGAATAGAATGATATTCCTTGTAGTCAACTATGTCCTGGATCTCACGCCGCAAGCCCCCATAATGTAAAAGCCCAAGAAGAGGGACTTGCAAAAACTTTTCTGCACCTCACAACACAACAGTTTTGTTGTGGATAGATTGTGAAATATTGTGAAGAGCAAGTGACCTACATCAAAAGAATGATTAGAGGGGAAAGCCTTCACTTTCACAAAGTAGGGTTTCTACACATGAACATGAGAGGTTGAGCTCACCCCTAGAATTTAAAAAGTCTTGGGAAGGTTCAGTCCAAAGCTCATGCAAATTCATCACTTTTTGAGGCACTTTTGGGTTATTTCAAAAAGAGGCCAATTTGAATGTAAATTCAAATTGCAGCAACTTTCATCACCCAAATTCAAAAGTTAGCTCCATATCTATACTCAGCACATTTTTCTGAGTAAACCCACCAATTTTCATCTCCATTGGAGCTCATCTTGTCAAGAGCTAAATTTGCAAGAATTCAAAACTGAATTTGAATTTCAGTTTAAATATGAAGCAAATTTAACCAAACAAAGTTCGAATTTGAGAATTCAAATTCAAACAAAGACTTGGTGACTAAGTCTCACATTAAATTGTGAGTAGCTGAGGATATTTTAGCACAACAGAATTCAGAAAATTGGAAAAAACAAAAGAGTTAGAGGGGAGGCCCACTGATCAGTAGACTTAGCACAGAAGTCTCCTCAGCCGACTTCCTCGACCGAGCGCACTCGCCAGCTGCAGCCAGCGCCGGCGCCCGACCACCTCGGCCGGCCAGCTCCTGCTTCGGCAGAGGAGGTGGCACAGCAGGTGTCGCGCTCTCCACTGGCCTCAGGGGCCTATAAAAGGCCCGAGACCGCCGGCGAGCTACTGATTTTCGCGAGTTCCGTAACCAGCAGCCTAGTCGCCCGAGCTCCGATCGGATGCCACCCCAGCTGTGATCATATTCCGGCTTTGACCTCCATAGGAAAGTGAAGCGCTAGCTCGTCCTCAAGACCACCGCGCAAACCGTTCCAAGGTTCGACCTTTGTGCGCGGAGAATTTTCCAGTTTAGATCGAGTAGCTCCTTTCGGGACCCGATTAGGTTTAGCAGAAATTCGGGAAGCTTAGTGGGTGGGAGGTCGAACGAAGCTGTGAGAGAGCATCTAGAGGTTCTGGCGACCCTTCTCGATCAAAAACCGAAAGGAAATCACCGCCGGAACCCTAAGTTCACCCTAGGACAGTATGGCGGAGGAGGGGGGTCGCCGGTGAGGTCTGGGTTGCCGGCCGTTTAGGGCCCAACAGAGCTCATGCCGAGTTTCCCGAGGTTTCCCTGAGTGTGGCGACGCGATTAGCGCACGAAGAAGATGGTCAGAAGGGCGGGAACACGTTGCCGAGGTAGCACAGAGGCATAGGGCTCGTCGCCGGCGAGCTATGGCGGTTAGCCGGCGGCGACATGGTGTCCAGCGGGTTCAGCACCCGAGATTACGTGGGGGCGGCGAGTTTCGTCGGCTCCGGTGAGCTAGATCCCGGGAACGCTGACCTCGCCGGAGCTCCGGCGGCTCGGGGCGGCGACGTCGGGAGGTAGACGAAGGGCGCGGCCCCACCTGTCAGCCCCTGTGTTAATCGCGCGCGAGCGCGCGGTTAGTTCAATTTAAACGGGCGGGCCCCGCTGTCAGCCTCTGGTTTAGCGCGGGAGGGGATTTTCTGTAGGAAAATAATTCAGGGATTAGCTCAAACTTTAGAAATCCATAACCTTGGCTAGGAAGCTCCAAATTTAGTGATTCAAATTGGGTTGGATTCATCTTGCCTAGCTCTGTCCAGATATACAACCCAATTTGTATGAAACCCATTAATTAATTCTGGAAAATTCTTTAAATCTTCTCAGCAAAAGAATTTTAGAGGGAGTTTGGTTCATCCATAAATCCCCAAATTTTGCCAGAATGTTCTTTAGGACATTAGTAAACCCCTGTAAAAGTTTCAGACCATTTGGAGTTGATTTGGTCAGAGCAATTCAAATTAGAAGGTACTGTGTTCATTTGAATACAGAAACATTTTCAGAGAATTTCCAAAAATTGGAAATTCAGTTCTGGGCAATTCTTAACCCCAAAAATGTTAGGAAAATTCAGGCAAACTCTATGAGCTATAATTGAAATTGTAGTTCATTAAGTTGAGCATGAACAGGGGTATTACCTCAGAATAAATTCTTCCTTGCTGATTTGCCAAGAGAATTATTCTGAGCAAACCACTCCATGAAAAGTGCTAATGTTTGGTCCAGAGAGTTTTCTTGTGACAAGGAACTCACACGAAAATTCTCAGCTCCATTGGAGCTCTAGATCACCCCTGTCCTGTTTACCCACTTAAGGGATTAAGATGGAAAAGGGGGAAAACCACTCAGCATTTAACCATGTGACTAAGTCCAAGCCAAACCACCAACACCAGTTCATCTTTAAATTCTTAAACAAAGTTCCAGGTGTTAGAGGCTGGTTATTAGAACTAATAGTAGAAGTCTTACTCTAAAACTCACATTGGCATCTAAATTAACATGTAGTATTTCATTAACGTGTAGCCGTTGAAGAAGAGACTCCGGAAGTGCTGGACTTCCTTCTTCCGGACGAGGAACTAACTACTGACCAGCAGCAACAAGGCAAGCCCCGGTTTGCATTAACCTTTTTATAAGTTTTCTTTTGTTTACATGAGTCATGTGAAGTATGATTGTGCATTAGGTGTAGGATGAATGGAACCCCACTTGCATAACCAAAGGTTCCTAAAAGAGTGAGGGTAGTGTCTAAGACCTCAAGTCTACCGGCTATGCTTAATAAGTCATAGGACTTCGGTACAAGTCGAGTAGTTGGAATCTACTCGCGAGATAGGCTTGGGACACACGGGTTCGGTTGAGTGATGTGAGATCATTTTAGTAATGAAAATGAGACTAGGCAGGGGCTAGGGCGCAACAAGAGGGAGTCTTGTGTGCGCAGCCCTGCCCGTGTCGATTGAGGACCGATCCGTGTGCGGCCCTGCTGAACAAGTATTGAACGTACCGAAGGCATATCGGATATATGGGCCCTGATAAACCGATGTAGCCTAAACCTCCGGGTGTCGAGGCATAGCACACCGATTTATAGGTGTAGGTTGAGGGCAGCAAGGTGGAAATCTGCCAACAGGCATAGAGAGATGCTCCGTGTGGGGAACCTCCTGCTCGTTTCGGTGCGACCGGTTCGACGCTTGGGGTGTTGGGTGAAAGGTTGTCCCGTACGGCATCGAGTGAGCGTGCTGTGCAGCTCCACGGGTGGGCGTACGTGACGTGCTCTTTGGGTTTTCCCTGCAGGTGTATATCGAGTCGATTCGCCGTCCCTCGCGGTGACGAGTACCGCTTGTTCACTGCGTCGTAACGTAGATTAATGGATGAAACATGTTGATTCAATATTGCTGGTTGATATAATTGTATTGCTACATGTGTGCCACCAAATACTGCTTACTAAATTTCAGATTTCATGAACTGTTAACTTGTTGCTAAAAGATGAACTAAGGATGAACTTGTAGGCGTGTCGTTTTGCTGAAATGCTACCAACCTATGTCTTGGTATACCTCATGTAGAGTTTCATGCTTAGGTGAGTCGGTTAAGCCTTGCTGAGCCTTCGTGCTCATGGTTGCTGCTTAAGTGTTTTTCAGGTGAGGAGCCACCCACGGACTCGGAGTACGAGTCCACCGGCGAGGGTTACCCTCCGTCGGGGACCACGGCTGAGTGGGAGCCGTACACGCCGCGCTGAGCTGAGGAGTGCAGCTAGTGTGGGTTGCCCTAGGGCTGGGCAACCGACTTTTGCTAGATAGACGGGCGTGAGATGTATAAAAGAAACTTCCGCTGTGTAATAAAAGACCCTAGTTTGTAACTGAGAAGTGTACTATTTTGTATATTCAGTTTGTGTTTCCCATGTAATATAATGTGTTCTTATGACGTGTGCTGTCGGGTGTCGCATCGCGCGGCACCACCCTCTGCGATCCTGGATGAGCGGATTCCGGTCCGCCACACATAAAACCTAACAATTTGGTCTTCCTGATCCTCAACTACCCCACAACGAAGCATACCTTTCTGCAACTCTTGGTAGTACTCTTGGACAGTCATGTCACCCTGATCAAAGCGTTGCAATTTCTTAAGAAGATCACGTCTATATGAAGGAGGAACAAACCTAGCGCGCATCTCTTATTTTAATGCAGCCCATGTCTGTGGTGCATTACGTGTATTGACAAGTTCATTCTACTAAATTATAGCAAAACCTTTAAACTCACTAGTGGCTTGTCTAACTCTATGTCGCTCAGGAACAAGATGAGAGCTAAATTTTTGTTCTACCGTCATCTCCCAATCCAAGTAAGTCTCAGCATCATAAGATCCATAAAATGTTGGAATAGAATACTTAATCTTAGCATAAGGATCATTATCTTGTTCAGGAGCATGAGGACGAGGTCTACCTCCCATACCTTGACGATTTCGTCGAGGGCGACGGCGCTGCTGTGCATCAACCTCATCGTTATTAAAGTCATCCTCTATGTCATAGTGAGCATGTGCATCACCATCAAGGATGATAGAGGGTGTAGCTTGTTGGGGAAGACGAGTCTCCATCTCGTCCAACCGTGTGGTAAGACCAGCAACACTTTATGGAGCCTCTAAAAGGTGGCTGTTGTAGTGGTCTGGTAATTGTTGAAATCTTCGGTCATTGCCCGCATCATGTCCTTTAGTTCCATATGGGACACGCACTCATCATCATCCAGAGGTGTAGAACCAGAGGTCTTATCCATAGGCTTCTTTCCTGTCATTGTTAGTACAAAACAGAAACGAAGACAAAAAAATCGTGAAGAACCCTATTACTACGCTCTCTGAAGTGGGTGGAAAATCGATCAGTAAGATGCATCTTACCCCGCTCTTACAAGTTTCTTACAGCACTGCAGGTGGCCAACGGTGACCGGTGTGAAGCAAGAAGAGAGTGGGTGTGATTGCAAAGGTTACCTGTTCTGCTCGAGAGAAGGTGGAGCTTGGAAGGCTCAAATGCAGTATATGTATGTGGCACACAAGTTAGTAACATATAGCAATTCTGAATAAGTGTCCAAAGAATTTCGCCTAGTTGTTGACCTAAGAATGTATTAGAACAGTTGTGGCAACAAGCAAGGGCAAGGATGAATGATGATGAACAACAAGGATAATATCAGCAAGTATCCAGCACTCACACAGAAATAGCACAACTAGAAAACCCCTTAGCCTCCTGTTTTTGTCTTGAAGCACTAGTAGAAATCAAAATCTTTTTTCTCTTTATTTTTTTGATATTTTTTCTCAACCAGGGGCACAAGAATAGAAACAGCACCAAGTATTAGCTCAAACCAATGAAAGATGAGATCGGCACAAATTCAGGAGCGATTGGAAAAACTCGTGCTGGAACTTCGGAGTTCGAAACAGGGCCTTCTTAATTTTTTTGTAATTTATTTTGAAAATACCGTATGTGGACAATTTCGAGACCTTTCCGGGAAAAAATGCGCCTCAATCGGAGTTACGAGCGAAAAGTTATGCCCGTTTTAAGGAGGATACCCCGAATCAGGTTTTGGTGGTGGTGGAAACTGAACAGAAACGAATCGATGGATGGAATTTTTTTTGTAGATTGGTTTTTTGTAGATGGCAGCGGATGGAAGAGACAAAACTGAACCAAAACAAATCTAAACCAGCAACCAGACTCAACCTAGGACACGAACTCATAACTACGGACTCCGAAACTAAATTGTGCAAAAGGTTGAGCGGGGGTTGTAGGTCAGGGAAACTAAATTTTTTTGTGGCTTTTTGTGGACGATAGGACTGAAACAAAATAAATATAAAGGGCACACAAGTATACCTCACGGTGAACCTGAAAATCTGATACCAATTGATAGGAGGATGAGTCCCGATCTTCCTAGAGGTAGGGTAAACTTGATTGGGTGGAGATCTCGACGTTGATGATCCAAGGCTCCGAACGAACGAAACCCCGCAATCACTACACCACTGCTCCGTTGGTTATCACCCGTGTCACACGAATGACCTCGCCATGAAGGCTTATCCCTGCAAGCGCAATCAAGAACACAAGCAAGAACAGAGAAGTTGCAATCAAAACTGAATTGATCACGAATTTGGGGTCTCACAACCGATGATCGACGAACTGTTCAATGACAGATTGTAACTAAGCAAAACCCACCTGTTTGTGACGGCGACTAGGGGGTATAAATGAGGTGGAGGACGACCAGGGGGGTTCTGGGGTCGTGACCTAACCCTAAGACACGTACATAATGGACTTGGACTCGATACAAGGCCCAATGGCCCAACTAGGTGATGCAACACCTTGACAGACTCTAAACTTTATATTGTTTCGAAGTTTCCCATCGACTCCGAGGGAATTTTGACATGGGGCCAGTTCCATTGGAAATTTTATCCTCTCAGCTTTCCGTGCATATGTAGAACGTCAAAAATGGAGTCTGTATGCCTCCTGTGCATCCATTTTAAGGTGGACTGCTCCTGGGCCCGAGTTGGACTCGAGTTTGAGTTGGGCTCGGTCTCTAAGTTCTTGTTGGCGTATTTTCTGGTCCTCCACGCCTCCAAACCCCTCTCCATGTATCTCCATGTCCTCTCCATGGTTCCTAATCATAATTAATCCATTAGGTAGCAACATACTCTCAAAATTCACATATAAAGAATTGTTCAGGAACAAGCTCACCTCTAAATTCAATTGTCATGCTCGAGCTCTAGTAATTGGACCTTGCATATCTACCATGTGAGTGTTGTGTATATCTACAGGAGTGATGTCCACATCAGCCCCTCTAGTAAATAGTTCAAACCATTTTATTGATATGAGTGTTCTATATCAGATAAATTCTACACTAGCTATTTCCCGTTTAAAGCATTTGGTGTGGCATTTATGGAGGTTTTTACAGAATCGTGTAGTAGTAGCTTGATGGAAGCCTAGAGCCTTTATTTGATCCAGTATATGGGATGTATATTTCATTCCGAAATGATCTATGAATCTGCTAATAAGTCGTTTCATAGCAGTTCCGTCTATCTCTTTATTATGAAAGACCAGGTTGGCCCGTTCCACCATACATAAGTACCCCCTTTTTTGCTGTATAGGGGCAGTCGGGCCGTATTAGCAAGCGCCCTGCTTTTTCAGGGTAAGAAGGGGTAGAGAAAATGCCTCGAGCCGAGGTCTGAGTACCAAGCGCTGCAGCGCTGAAGTAAGAGCCCCGTGGACTAGCTATTGCTTCTCCGTTAAGGGATCGGTCAAGGAATGGTACAAACCACACAATGACAGGAAGTAAAGTAGTAGGTTGCTTCGCGACATTGTGCCAATTCCAGTTTTGAACTACCGCAGAGTTGTTTCAAAACAGGTTGCGGGAGGCCATTTTATCTTGGAAAATCGAGATGCAGACGTCCCACGGGAGAACCAACCAGAACCCGAAGTTCAGCCTACGAGAGGCGGTTTTACCTTGAAAACCCATGATACGGTCGCTCGGGTGGAGAGTCCACCGGGAAACCAAGTTTACCTAGCGGCCACAAGATAAATGAGCTAAACCGCAAGATGCAAAGGCCGGAGCAAGACTTCATGATTCTCGGGTGGATCCAAATAATGTAACTTTTTATATTTTCATCGTGTCATTGTTCTAGAAGGTGTTAGCACATTACTTTCATCTATAAGTGTCTTAGAGATAAAATAAAGTTTAGGAAGTCTAGAGTTTAAACTTAGAATAGTTAGGATCGTCAAGATTTGCACCAGAGCTATATAAAGGCAATCCTCTATTGAGAAAGACATCTGAATAAAAATCAAAACTTTTGTTCTCTTGTTCTTCTCTAGTGCTTAGATTAGTTCTTAGTCTCTTTGAAACTTCACTGAGAAAAGTATCAGACCCTTCTTCCCAAAAGGAGAACCCACCTCACTTCATCTAAGAAACCTTGTGTTTCACCTTGGTTCTTGGTGATCATCGGCGAAAACACATCAACGAAATTGGTGGCTCCGCTGAGGAGCGACGTCAACTGCATCAAACTGCGTTCCTACTCAACGATCGACTCATTTTTGCACCGATCAACCCATAAAGAACATGGCAGATGCATCTAGCAGGAAGCTAGATGCCTTGGCCGTCGACTTAAGCAACATTATCGACATGCAACTCAAAGATCTCTCGCAAGAAGATCGCAAGTGTACCCAAGAAGAGTTGGAGTGAGAGATCCAAGAGGAGAAGATGGTACGACTACAATCCAAGTTGGCATGCTTCCAAAAAACTCGGGGAGGCATCGTCCAAAAGACTGACACACGTGAGGCGTCTACATGCAAGATAAGCACACAAATCTCCCTCGAAGATCTTGTATACACCTTGTAAATGTGTCGGTAGCTAGCAAATATGGCGCGGACATTGAGCGGATGGCATCTACGGTAGCGGATCGTCTCAAGGGTTTGAGCAGAACATAGATAGAAACCTACATCGGCAGATCCGATCTACCATCAAATAAGTCCTGGATGAGGTGGGGGGCAAAAGCTTAGATCTTAACACGAGTAACACGACAACAAACGTAGCCTGTACCTCGTCATCTTGCTTTCCACTACCGTTCGTCCCGTCTAGGCAACCTATAGCGAAAATACAACGACCATACTCCCAAACTGTCGCCTATGGTCCTGCCTTACCTTCCACTGGGAGTGGTGTACCGCTCGAACCAGTACCCGACGCATTATTCCCCTTGGCACAACCACAAGTTGCACCTTGCAACTTGCCTGACCCTCCCAACGCTCCACGCGAAGATCATAGGGACCAAGTAACTAGGATGCTCAAGGAACTCGGGGTAACAACCAAAGGATACATCAGAGCCTACCAAAAACCTTACCCCGACTACTTCGACATTGTCCCATATCCTAGAGGGTTTAGAGTGCCCAACTTTGCCAAATTCAATGGGGAAGATGCAAAAACCACACAAGAACACATCGGCCAGTTCCTGATCCAATCTAGCGATGTAGGGATCACGAATGTACACAAGATTAGACTATTTCCCATATCCCTAACCGACACGTCCTTCAACTGGTTCACATCACTGCCTCCCATCTCTATCACAAATTGGTCATGCTTAGAACAAAAGTTTCACGAGTACTTTTACAATGGAGAGACCGAGCTTAGGTTGTTTCACCTAACAACAGTTAAGCAAAAGTATAATGAACTCGTGACTGAGTATATTAAAAGGTTTAGGGAAACCCAAAACAAATGCTTGATCTTAACCATAGGGGACTCCGTAGCCTACTTAAGTAGAAATGTTTTAGAAGTCGAGACAAGGTACGTGTTCGTTGAAAAACTATGCTTATCTCTCTACTATGCATGTTCTAAGTTTCGGAATTACATTCTCCCTAGTACTTGTTTTGTGACATGTCAACATGACATTGTCAAATATATGTTGTGACAACCGATTCTAGGTAGCAGGATAGGTAAAGGGCGTACTCTATAGTGGAATATGACTTAGTGTTTGAACCTTTCCAGAGTATGAAAGGCCAAGCCGTAGCTAACTTCATCATGGAACATAATGTGCAACTCAAGGAAGAATGCTTAGTTGAGGTATGCCCCTCGAAACTCTTTTTGGATGGATCGGTTTGTGACAAAGGTCAAGGGATTGGATACGTGCTGGTTTCACCCACGAACACGACATATGAGTTCTCTGTTCGGATAAGCATTGCGCGTACCAACAACCAAGCCGAATATGAGGCATTGTTTAATGGTTTGGAGCACCTGGTCGATATGGGGGTCAAGAATATTGAAGCTTTTGGTGATTCCAAGCTCATCATTCAACAAAATTGGTGGTGAAAGCCAGTGTTATGTTGGAACTTTGAATGACTACCAAGAACGATGCCTAGACATTATAAAAACCTTGGACACTTTCTATGCCAAGAAGATTCCTAGAGGAGATATCTGGAGGGCAAATGACTTGGCATAGTAGGCATCAGGTTATGAGGTAAAAAGAGGGAAGTTTTATGTGAAAACAAGGCCAACATTGTCTAAGGATGATGGAACTAAGGGGGAACAAAGTAATTCAGCTAAATTTGGCGTGTTGGTAAACGAAGATTGGAGGTCAGTGCTTATAGAGTGCATCAAAGACCCAAGTACGTGCAGAGATAGAAAAATTCGGCGCCAAGCTTGGAAGTATACGGTAATCAACGATGAATTTTATCGCCAAACCATTAATGGACTTCTACTGAGATGTTTAGACAAAGATCAAGCAAAGGAAGCCATGGGTGAGGTGCACGAAGGGTTTTGTGACACACATCAATCTGCCCACAAGATGAGTTGGATGCTCAAACTAGCATAGTTTTATTGGCCAACCATGCAAGAAGATTGTTTAAGTTACTACAAGAGGTATGAAGCCTGCTAGACGTTTGGAGATATTCAACAAGCCCCGGCTAGCACGTTGCATTCCATTGTGAAGCCGTGTCCATTTACAGGATGGGAACCGGATTTCATCGAAGCGATACACCCTGCGTCGTCAAAGAAACATCGCTTCATGTTGGTTGCTACAGATTACTTCACCAAGTGGACAGAAGCCGTTCCACTAAAGAGCAACAGATACAAAGAGGTAACAAGCTTTTTCCTTGAGAATATCATTCATAGATTCGGTTCTACAAACTCCAACTACAGACCAAGGAGGAGCCTTCATATCTTCTTAGTTTAGAGAGTTTACCGAATCTTCTAAGATAAAACTGTTGAATTCTTCACAATACTATGCTGAAACCAATGGACAATCTGAGGCTAGCAACAAGATATTGATCAAGCTCATCAAAAAGAAGATCAGGGAGAATCCAAGACGATGGCACAAAACATTGAATGAAGCATTGTGGGCTCATAGACTCCCCAAACATGGCGCCACAAAGGTAACCCCTTTTGAGCTTGTATATGGACAAGAAGCCGTATTACCGGTGGAAGTTAAGTTGCAAGCATGTCGAGTAGCTCAGCAAGACAACCTTTCAGCTGTGGAGTATCAAGAGATGATGATGGACAAGATAGATGAAGCATCCGAGAGCCAAATGGATGCCTTGAGGGAAATTGAGAAGGAAAAGATCACAGTGGCCAAAACTTACAATAAAAGGGATCGGGAGAAATCGTTTCAAGTCGGAGACTTAGTATGGAAAACAATTTTTCCCTTTGGGAACTTGAGACAAGAAGTTTGGCAAATGGTCACCAAGCTAGGAGAGGCCTTTCAAGATTGTAGGAATCGTCCCAGGAATGCATACTTCGTAGAAACCTTGCAAGGAGAAAATTCGGGTAAATCTATCAACAGAAGATACTTGAAAAAAATTTACCCGAGTGTGCGCCAAGAGAGTTGAGATAACTATAACTTGCAAGGTAAAACAACCGATTTGCTTAATGAATCATGGCTAAAAGGGTGTTTTTCGGCATACTTTGTTTGCCCAAAACATAGAGGGGCATGTGTTAGGTGTGCAAAATGGTTGTGTGTTTTGCAGGTGGGAGATGCCAAAAAATGAGTTGTGGTAGATCATTTTATCTTGGAAAACCGAGGTGCGGATGTCATAGAGGGAGAACCTACCGGAACCCGAAGTTCAGCCCGTGGGAGGCGGTTTTATCTTAAAAACCCAAGATACGGGCGTTCTGGTGGAGAGTCACTCGAGAAACCAAGTTTACCTCGCGACCACAAGATAAACGAGCTAAACCGCAAGATGAAAGGGCCGGAGCAAGACTTAATGATTCTCGAGTAGATCCAAATAATGTAACTTTTTACATTTTCATCATTCCATTGTTTTAGAAGTTTTCAGCATGTTACTTTTATGTATACGTGTCTTAGAGATAAAAATAAGGTTTAGGAAGTCTAGAGTTTAAACTTAGAATAGTTAGGATCGTCAAGATTTGTATCCGGGCTATATAAAGGCAACCCTCTATTGAGAAAGACATCTAAATTAAAAACCAAAACTTTCGTTCTCTTGTTCTTCTCTAGTTCTTAGATTAGTTCTTAGTCTTTTTGATACTTTGCTGAGAAAAGTATCTAGCCCTTCTCCCCGAAAGGAGAACCTACCTCATTTCATCTAAGGGTCCCTTTGGTTCACCTGCACCAACCAGATTCTCTACTAAAAATAAAAAATCTGAATCGAAGGGGTTCCCATGAGAATTAGTTTTTCTAAAATCTACAGATTTTACTAGTGCAAATGAAAATATGCTCGGACTCTAGATTTCCCAGATTCCTCTTCCAACTTTTTTTAAAAATTACCCACCACGCCACTGATTACACAACCTGAAACGATATTTTCTTTATAAACACACATTTATTATAAAATTCACAGGTGATAGTTGTTTCTAGCCAAACATATTTTAGCTTCCCTTCAACTCTTAGCTCACATCAGCTTTCTCATAGCTCACAGCTAGAATCAGATTTTCAGGAATCAACAGCTGAACCAAACACGTCCCAAGAAACCTTGTGTTCACCTAGGTTCTTGGTGATCATTGCCGAAAACACATCAACACTGGGGACCTCACCAGAATAGTGCAAACGTACGAGGTTTCCCAAGAGAGCGTTGAGCTGTCTCTGACATCCTTTACCCTTGAAGGTAATGTCCTCGCATCCGCTGCAAGAACAATTGTGCATGAAAGAGTGTTAGCACTATGTAATTTTGTAAAGCTACAATGTAATGGCTTCTTAACTACAACAGGACGAATAGCTGGCAGAGTTGCTTCATCTATAGGAATCGGAGGAGGAGCCATATAATGGCGATGCATAGGGTTTCGCGCGGCAGCGCGGTAGAATGGCCGCGCGAGCCTCGGGCTCAGGGTATAAGGGCCTCACTTACTGGTAAATAAGATGTATATATGATGGTCAGTCCGAGCCGTCGTAAATAATGGTCAAATTCTGCTCGGGCTAGCTGTTGTAAATAAACTTATTTACAATGGTCAACCCTAAAACCGTCATAAATATCATTGGCCGTCGTAATTGTGCTCTTTCCTATAGTGTAGCCAACGTCAAATATTTTGAAATGGAGGGAGTAGTTTATAAAACATGGGACACTTCTTGTACGGATACTAATAGCATGGATAGATTGCAGTTTAAGGTTAGAACCCTTAGAAGGCTCATCAGATGGTGGGCTTCTAATGTAGTGGCTAGTATGAATAAGCATAAGAAGGAAAAATTTGAAGGATATAATAAACAAGTGATACAGGTGTAAAGTAGAAATCCTACCTAAGATGAGAAAAATAGGATGAAATACCTAGAAGAAGGAGAAATCAATAGCTACTAGCACTAGAAGAAATTAAAATTAGACAACGTAGATAGGAACATCTTTGAAGGGGATAGGAACACGACCTAAT
The DNA here is from genome assembly GCA_030760725.1 of Neostapfia colusana. Taxonomy (NCBI): domain Eukaryota; kingdom Viridiplantae; phylum Streptophyta; class Magnoliopsida; order Poales; family Poaceae; genus Neostapfia; species Neostapfia colusana. The sequence goes on along the minus strand of JASWHV010000009.1, from coordinate 29,327,291 downwards.
TTGAGGCACTGGCAAACCAAAGAAGTAGAAAAAAATGATAGATTGCTTACTACGAACAACAGGTGAAGTCCATGATAATATTGGTATGATGAAAATTGCAATAGATCACTATAACTATCTTTTGAAACATGAGGATAAAAGATGAAGTAAGGGTGTGTTTGGCAAGATGAAATGTTTTATATTCTAAGTTGAATCAGTTGAAACGGTACCAAACAGTAAAAAAGTGAAACGTTTCAGCAGTGAATCAATTAGAAATGATCACATTTTTCACCTACGAATCTGAAACACCTGGAAAGGTGTTTCACAAACTGAATCACTTCATATTATTGTACCTTCCCTCCAGTTTCGTAATTATTTACAATGATTTGCCATCGTTTACCCTTTTTTGAACTTGTCGCCGTTGTTACAGGGCAACAAGGATTTATCGTGCATGTGGATATGACATATATTTTATAATGATACTTATAAATATATGTATATTATAAGAATTTATTATATGTTATACTACGACAAAAATAATATAGTCCATCCAAGAATAAATAGGTCATTTCAAACCTACTCCTCTCTATAGTGAAACTGAAATCAGGAAAATAGCCAAACGGTTTCTAAAATAATTCTGTGTCAATTGAGAAACATTTCTACGTTGAAATTGAAACGTTTCTGATTTTCGGAGAATGTGGAGCTGTATCAAATTGGTCCTAAATTTAAAGAACTGTTTGTATGAAGAAAATATAAAAGACCTATACAAATTATATAAATCACTCGTAAGGATGATAAAAAATGGACACACTCATGGTGCTCACCTAAGTGGCAGGCAAATTTTATAAATAAAATTACAGAGCCGAATACTGATGATGACTTCTTAGTCATAGGCCCTGTTTGGCACAACTTAAACCTGTTAAAAAAGCAGCTTGTCTGAAAAGCTGGTGAACATCAGCTTAAACTTATATTCTGCTTTTATTTTATTCTGAGAAATAGCTGAACTAATAAGCTATTGGAGAAGCTGACTGTTTGATACACCCACAATTTATTTTTATAAAAAACTGGTTCAGAAGCTGTTCCAAACAAGCCAGTAGAATGCTGTGAAGTATAGCACGACGCTACACAGTGACAAACGGCTGCTAGCTCCTGCAGGAAAGGGGAAGAGTTAGGCTTGGTCCCTCAGTCTGGTCTTCATGGGCCCTGCGGAACCCGTTTTCATCTATCGTCCCGAAAAAACTCATCCCTTTGCGGCCATGGAGTGCGCGGCGAGGGGTCTGGCCGCGGAGCCGTGCGCCGGCGGTGGCGCCCACCGGCGGTGCGGAAGCTGCGGGGCTGTTGCCTACTGCTCCCGCGCCCACCAGGTATCTCCCAATCTTTTAGTTTCTCTCCCTGAGCATATAGGTGGCAGGCATATCTTCGAGAATCAATCGAAGGGCGATCGCAATACGATAGCGCCCTGGATCAGTCGAATCCGGGCAGCATTTTAAGTTTGAGGCTCTTGTAGGTTGAGGACGAAATTCTAGTGACTAGTGGGTGGCGGATTGGTTATGTTTTGTGCGGCAGCCCATTTTATTACGTTTGAGCAAAAAAGCACTGGGTAGGTATCCCTCGACTCCTGGATGCCTGCGGGCATCACTGCGTTGTGCGCTTGTCCTCAATTCGCTGCATATAGGCTAGGTGAAAATTTGAGCCTGCCTTTAGCACATAGGATTTTCCAATCCAAAATTGCTGAAGTTTCATGGAGGTTCGGTGTTGGATCCATGTTTTTTTTTTTCTTTTTAGGCTAGCGCACTTTGGGTTCGGGCACTTGTACAGTTACTAATCTGGATTGATACAGTTCTAAAGATGAACCCAACACATATCCAACAAGATACTCCCTCCGTTCTGAAATAAATGACGTTTAGGACAAGAAATCTAGTTCATTTTGAACTAAATTAGTTGTCCTAAACGTCATTTAATTCAGAACGGAGGGAATACTTATTAAAGTTAATTGGTTTGTACCAATGCTAACGAAGGTGGAATTCACTTTTACCTTACATAAATGTTCTCTACCACAGTTCATCTTAAGCTGATTTAGTAGTCTATATCTGCAGTACTTAAGAGTTGCTATTTGAACATTGTTTGTGATGTACTCTCCTGAAGCACTTCAATCTTTGGACCTTGCCTGTAACTACTGGCTAGACTATAGAATTGTACTGAGAATTATATTTTGTACATTTGTTTGATGTTAATTGTTAAAGTATAAGTGAATTGCCCACCTTTCCCCATCAGCTTAGGCTTTTGGGGTCAAGTGGTCGGCACATAGTAGCTTAACATGGTATTAGACCCAGATGTCTCGAGTCCAAATCTTGGCGGGCGCGAAAAATAAATTGCAGCCGATTCCTATTCCACTTTACGGCCCAAGAGAGCCTGCACGTGAGGGGGGGTGTTAAAGTATAAGTGAATTGCCCACCTTTCCTTATCAGTTTAAGCTTTTGGGGTCAACTGGTTGGTGCATAGTAGCTTAACATTAATTAGCAAATGTTGTTCCTTGATTTATTTAATGTCTAAGTATTTTGGGGGATTTTAGCTTTTTTTTCCCAAGTATGTTTTTATCCTTCTTTTACATTTGTCCTCTGTACTAGTATCATATCGAGATTTTTTCAGATTTCACATTGGATAATTCACAAAGAAGAATGTGAAAGGCTTGCGAAACAAATGAGCTGCATAGATATGCTGAGCCAATTTCCATTCACTTTCTTCATGGAACCTCTTGCACAGGTAAATCTATGGTTTTACCTTTGGTGATACGCCTTTTCTCCTCGTGAAGTACTCTCTCCATGCCCTTTTAATATGCACGTCAGCTCTGGGCACCGTGACCAATGAAAGAAACTACTCCCTCATAAGCCATTTAATCGTCTGTCCAAGAAAACAAGCTGACACTTTGGGACCTGCATGCATTGGAGAAAAAGTGGGCAGCAAAAGTCACAGCATGCAATGCTTGCAGACCCAAAGCATGCATGAGAAATGTTGCATTTAATTTGCATGCTAACTGACGTCTCGCACAATACAACCGAGGCAAGATGGCCAATAGGCTGATCAATTGTGGATTTCACATTTTTGCTAATGTGCATATCAAAAGGGGATGGAGAGAGTAATGCATAGCATGTTGTTTTCCTTCTAACACAGTTCTTTTCATTTAAGCATAGCTTCTATATTAGCTTTCTGAAATTAATTGAACAGTTTTACCGGGCATGAATTTTGTGTTGCCGTGCATCCTATTCCACACTTTGCCCTGAGTCTTTCAAATTTTAATTACATTCATCTAATTTTTTTACTATATGAACTACTTATTTCATGCAGATAAAGGAATATATGCTTTCTTTGCATAGCGAATCTGTAGTCCTTACATGTTTTCTTGCTTTAGAACCATTCATTCCCAACTACGTGCTTCTTCTTACAATCAATGAAACTTCACCAAAAAGGATTATGGAAACCAGAATGCATCTGTGGCCATGAGGTTGCTTCACTGGAGGACTTAAGGTTTCCTTTTTCTCTCAAACCTTAATCACCATTAGTCCATTATGCTAACCAACTTGAGGCACTTTATTTTCTCATTTGTTCAATTTTCTTTCTTTTTCAATTTTTCCTTTCCTTGTTACACATGGTCATCCTGTTTGATATCCAATATGTATCAACATACATTCTTACATGTTTAGGAAAACAAATTTAATTATCAGCATAAAAAACTTAGCAATAAAGTGATATATCTTATTACCATGTGACATCTATACATGTCTTCAGTGTTTGAAGCAAAATGAAAAAAATACTGCTGTAAAACTTTTTTGATTTATTGGAACTTGTGCCTATGCCTGATTCCATTTCACATTCTCAATTTCTCACCTTAACTGCTTTACAAGTGATCAGTTATTGTAGGTTTTGGAATTTCTACAAGAAACACTGTGCACATGCTGTCAGTTTTTTCATCATATGAGATGAATCTGAATAATCTTAATTGGTGGCTTCATGCTGCTCTAATTAATTCACCTTAAAATAAACTGCAGCCATAGACATAGCATTTAAATATATTTCATTACACACTATTTACATGAATTTATCTTCTTTTGTTTCTTTTATTTTAGTCTCCGAAAGTCTTGCAATTTCTCATGCTGTCTCTGAATATGAAACAGCGATGTAGCTGAATGGAACTTGAAAAGCTCACTTTGCCCTTGTACAGGTGCATTACTCGGTGTAGTGAGGCTGCGATAATTATATTCATCTCACTGTAATTAAACTTATCACTTTCTTTCTGTAAATATCAGAGCCAGAGAATCTTGTTCCGATATCCCTATCAAGTTGGGAAGACTACTATCGTTGGAGATCCCTTCCCTTGGATTCACCCGTTGCAGTTTTACTTCATTGGGTATGGTAATTCTAACATGTTATGAAACATTAGTTTTGAAAATCATTTTTAATCTTGGATCCTATTTTTTTACCCTGGCTAGTCCAATATTGCTTATTTGAGTTTTGTGCCATGAGTATGCTAGAAGTGATAATTGGAAAAGAAAAAAGTAGCATTTTGATTTGGATTGATTGGGGTAAATAGAATAACAGAAGGAACCAGCTAGTCACCCTCATTATGGAGGCTCTGACTACACTATTTAGGTTTCTTCTTACCTGATTATATGGCTGGGCTTTAATAGCCTCCCTCTGAACAATAGATGCTAACATAACGACCTCATCTAAACTTGATGGCTAAGCAAACTAACAAACTGATTCATGACTAGTGATTAAACTTACCCTAAGCTGAACTTACCACTACCAAACACGTAGCTGTCGGCCACTGTTCCGTGATTCATGTCCATTACACATTTGTTTTAAACATATGAATTACCTAATTCTTTTTTGTGTGATGCATGTTGGAGTTAATCTTATTTTCTAGTTAGTTTAGATAGAGTTGGAGTTAGAATCTGATTAGATCAGATCAGTTAGAGATAGGATTTAATTTTACCCTCCTAGTAGTTTAAATAAATGAGTCTATCTGTAATAGAAATATAAATAGTCAGGTATTTTCGAGTAATAAATTAAGCATTTTTCAAGTCAATTTTTGTCGGAATTTCAACATTTGGTATTTAAAGCTTAGGTTCTAGATCCTATCTGTTGCCTCCGGGAGGATGTGCTCCAAGGGCGGCCAACAAGGCAGATCAAGCGTACCTCGGTAGATTGGGACATGCGTGACCTCGGGAGCTACTCGTGCGGCGGCTGTGCCAGGCAGGCTGGTCGGACAAGAGGTAGGAGGTGGACCGAGCGACCACGGTGAGGACCCATGAGGAAAAGTGCTGAAGTAGAGGAATCCCGTCAGCTTTGGGCGGGAATTTAGCTGGCGACCTTATGTGTGGTTGGGAGGTAGCCAGATCGATGTGATTCCCATCATGATCCGGGGCGATACAACGCGATTTCATCGAATCGTGGTGGTGCCGCTGGCTGCTGCGGATCGAGGTGTTCCCGACAAATTGTAGGCAAATCAATGTGATTTCTTTCTGATCGAGACACACGTTGACACGCGCTGCTGTGGGGCATCCGAGGCGTGCTTGGGCGGCGGGCCAGCGCCTGGGCTGAGGGGGCTGCGCGGTGCGCTAGGTGAGCCTTTGCCCATGCCGAAAAAGAAGCCAAGTCCGATTCAATAATTACCTTTCTTTCAGTGTGCGAGTACGGTCACTTCGCCACATACTTGCGCACACTCGGATTTGTTAAAGCCAAGTCAGATACTTCGCTTATTATTTTCTATCATGGACTAGAGTCCGTCTACTTGTTGTATATTGATGACATTGTTCTTACAACTTTCAGTACAATGTTATTGTGCAGTACAATATCTGCTCTGCAGCAAGAATTTGCAATGAAGTATTTAGGGAAACTTCATCCCTTTTTGGGCACCTCAGTTGAGCAGTGACCTAGTGGCTTGTTTTTGACACAACGGCAATACGCGTTGGATATAATAGAGCATTTTGGCTGGTCAATTACAAACCTTGCTCTACTCTTGTTGACTCTCAAGCCAAGATATTTGCAGATCATGGTGCTCCTGTCAGTGATGCAAAGCAATATCATAACATTGCTGGTGCTTTGAAGTATTTGACATTCACCAGAACATATATGCAGTCCAGCAGGTGTGTCTGCATATGCATGATCCTTAAAAACCTCATCTGACCGTGATGAAGCGCATTTTGTGCTATCTATAGGGCACTTTTCCTTTGATGCTCCTCAGGATCTGCACTAGTGGTCTATTCAGACGCAGACAGGGCACGCTGTACTAATACTTGCCGCTCCATATCAGACTATGTAGTTTTTCTAGTTGATAATCTGATTTCCTGGTCTTCGAAGAGACATAATATAGTCTCTTGCTCGAGTGTTGAAGCAAAATATCGTGTTATCGCCCACAATGTTGCCCCAGCTGCTACAGGAACTCTATAGTTCTGTGACCCGGTGTACTCTAGTCCATTATGACAATGTCATTGCCGTGTACCTGTCCATCAATCTGGTCCAGCATCAGCGCATAAAGCATGTTAAATTGATCTCCACGTCTTGTGCGGACGGTTGCTATTCCTGACATTCGAGTTCATGTTTTGACGACCTCACAATTTGTTGATATTTTCACCAAGGGATTACCGACATTTGTGTTTTTGGAGAATTTCGTTGCAGTCTCAATATGGGTAGAATTTCGACGGGGGATGGGGGGTAGGTTAGAGTTCCAGTAGGACTCCTTTAGATAGTCCTAGTAGGGTACGGGCCCTGTTCTATTTCCCATATTTGAACTAACCAGCGTCAAATAATTTAAAACGGAAGATATATATATATATATATATATATATATATATATATATATATAGACACACACATCCGATCCATATTGTATCAGATCCATTATGTAAATGTAAATGCACAAGTTTCATGGACATATACAAATAGGCAGGTGCAGGACACTACCAATGAATGACAATAAATATGTGAGACATAAGTTTCATGTTTTGAATCAAAAGAAGAGTTATGCTTAATTAGGAGAATAATTAATGAATATTTAATCAGGTTAAGAGGTCAGATGCTATTTTTCTGTTGAGTAGGGGGAGGCAAATGACCTTTTCTACCCTATATGTGGGAGGGTTGTGTAACCTTTTGAGGGAAGAAAAATAAATTGCTCGTGCAGTCTCGCCCAATGTTTTTAAGTCGACTCTAGTCGCCTTAGGGGCGCTCCTAGTCAACTAGGGCGACTAGTTGCTCCTAGTCGACCTCTAGTCGAGGTCCTAGTCGTCCAACATTTTTTATAGCAGTTTCTAGTCGATGCTTATATATATCGACACATAATATATATATATATATATATATATATATATATATATATATTATATACATACACACATACAATTACACACACACACATATATTAGCAATAATACACATACCAGCAAACAAACCTTTAGAAGTTCATATCAGCAACAGTTTAAGTGCAACTGCAAAATATGCTTAGAAAATAGAAATTACATACCAGATTTGAAGTCTAGAAATAATGCTGTCTAGTGTACCAAATTGAGGATTAAAATTTCAGACCTGATAAACAAAATGTACACATATTTCAGTTCACATTAGATCAGATCTCAGTTCAGCTCAGCAACAAATTTTCATAAATTCAGATCCCCAATATTAGAAGAGACAAAAAAATAGCAGTAGTTAAATAAAATAAATAAGCAACAATATTTAAGGTTCAGTCAGAGGGAGTCAGAGGTGGCTGCAGCTCACAGTCAGAGAGCTCGCGGCGGCAGCTCGCGGTCAGAGGCGGCGGCAGCGGCGCAGGGAGGGGCTCAGGCGGCGGCGCGGCGTAGGGAAGGTTCTCAGTGGCGGCGTGGCACAGGCACCGGCAGGAGAGGGGCTCGGCCCGGCGGCTGGCGCAGGGGAAGGGCGCGGGCGGCGGCACGGAAGAGAGCGGGCGGCGCTAGGGAAGGGAGCGGCGGCGTTCGGCTGTTAGTATCTGAAGTATTACTCTTATGGAGAGGATGGCACTAGGAGTTGGGAAATTTATCTTGTTTCATTCCATACACAATGCCATGCCCAACCTAGGGGTTGGGATTACATATTTATAGCTGAGGCAGCCAAGCATATACCTAGATGCTAATCTAAGATGCCAAGATGCTGTTCTACCAAAGGACTAATATGCTGTCCTAACAAGGACTGATATGCTGTCCTCTAGGTCTAAGATGCTGTCCTACCAAAGGACTAAGATGTTGTCCTAACAAGGACTGATATGCTGTCCTCTTGGTCTAAGATGCTGTCCTAACTAGGGGCCACAAAGACCAAAAGTACAAGACTTATTCCATCATTCTTCCCCTAAGTCTTGTGCGTTGTCTTGTGGGAGAATTGGACCATCCCGATCCTGGAGCAAAGCTCAAGGAACTTGATCCTCTCAAGGGGCTTGGTGAGCAGGTCTGCAAGCTGGTCCTTGGTGTTGATGTAGCACGTCTTGATGCTCCCTTCCTCCAAGCAGCCTCGGAGAAAGTAGTACCTCACCCGGATGTGCTTGCTCCGTTCATGAAAGACGGGGTTCTTTGCTAGAGCCAGAGCGGACTTGTTGTCCACCCTGAGTTCCACCGCTCCGGTGTCTTTGCCGAGGAGATCGCCAAGCAGTCGAACTAGCCAGAGCGCCTGAGTCGAAGCGGTAGAGGCCGCTATGTACTCGGCCTCGCAGCTGGATAAGGCCACCACCTGCTGCTTGACCGACTGCCAGCTAATGAGGCACTTGCCAAGGAAGAAGAGAATCCCGCTCATGCTCTTGCTAGTATCGATGTCGCCGGCGTGGTCGCTGTCGCTGTACTCGACAAGGTGTGCCTCCCCAGGGCACCTCAGGTAGTAGAGGCCGTGGTCGAGAGTCCTTGCAACGTAACGGATGATCCTCTTCACAGCTTGCTGGTGCTCCGTCATCGGTCGCTGCATGAACCGACTGACGTAGCCGACAGAGAATGCCAAGTCCGGCCGTGTGTGGGCGAGGTAGCGAAGGCTCCCCACAAGACGCCGATACTGTGTAGCGTCCACCTCCTCCGTCGTGCTGTCACGGCTCAGCTTCACTCTCCTCCATGGGAGTCAGAGCTGGGTTGCAGTCTGTGAGCCGAGCCAGCTCAACAATGCGCTTGGCGTAGGCAGTCTGTCGAAGCATGATCCCGGAGTCGGCCTGGTGCGCCTTGATCCCTAGGTAGAAGGAGAGAGATCCCAGGTCACTCATCTGGAAGGTGGCTTTCATCGCTTCCTTGAAGGCTGCCACCTCCGCATCCTTGGTGTCGGTGATCACCAAGTCGTCGACGTAGACACCCACCAGTAGGGCATTTCCTCCATTGCCCCGCCTGTAGAAGACCGCATCGTGCGGGCTTTGCTCGAAGCCCATCCCCTTGAGCGTGGAGTCCAACTTGGCATTCCACGCCCTTGGTGCCTGTCGCAGGCCATAGAGGGCCTTGTGCAGGCGCAACACCTTGCCCTCCTTGCCAGGAATCGTAAATCCCGGTGGCTGGTGCACATAGACCTCCTCTTTTAAATCGTTGTTAAGAAACGCCGACTTGACATCCATGTGCTGAACTCGCCAGCCTCCCTGAGCAGCCAGCGCAAGGAGGAGTCGAACAGATTCCATCCGCGCCACGGGCGCGAAGGCATCGTCAAAGTCGATCCCCTTCTGTTGCACAAAACCGCGTGCCACCAAGCAAGCCTTGTGCTTGACGATGGCGCTGGCTTCATCCCTCTTCAGCTTGAACACCCACTTAAGGGTGATCGCGCGGTGACAATGAGTGAGGTCAGCAAGCTCCCAGGTGCGGTTGTTCTCAACCGCGTCCATCTCCGACTGCATCGCGGCACGCCATTGCCGCGTGTCTCTCAGCCTCCGCGAAAGACCGTGGCTCGCCGTCGTCGCACGCAAGATGCAACTGCGCCTCCAGATTACGAGGGACCAGTTTCGGCACCAACTGGTCGCCGAGAAGATCCTCCATCGTACGATACCGCAACGGCTCACCGTCATGGTACACGTCGATGCGCTCCTCGTCGTGGGAGAGCGGAGTAACGAACTCCACCGGGTTGTGCTCGACACGAGCTGGTGTCAGAGTGGACGTACCCGGAGGGACGACAGTTGGTGCTAGAGTGTGTGGGGTCACCGGCTGTGGTGGTGGAGAGGTCGTCGCAGCCGAGGTCGTGACTGGGGAGCGTGGCGCTGAAGTCGGTGGAGAAGAGCTGCCTACTCCCCCAGTTCCCTTGAAGTGGACGTACTCGACGATGAAGTTGTCATATGTCGGAGTCGAGCCGTCGTCTACCGCCTTGTCCCATGCCCATCCTCGCCCTTCGTTGAACACTACATCACGTGTCGTGCGCACGCGCTGTGTTCCTAGGTCGAGAATGCGGTAGGCCTTCGAGCCCTCCGCGTAGCCGATGAACACCCCTGGAGTGCTCCTGTCGTCGAGCTTGCTGATGTGGCCAAGCTCCTTGGCGAACACGAGACAGCCGAAGACCCGTAGGTGAGAGACTGTCGGCTTGCGCCCATGCCAAGCCTCGTACGGCGTCCTACCGTTGAGAGCCTTGGTGGGCGAGCGGTTGAGGATGTAGACCGCCATCACCACCCCCTCTCCCCAGAAGATAGCCGGCATTCCCCTCTGCTTGAGGAGGGCCCGAGCCATGCCCACAACCGTCTGGTTGCGTCGCTCGATGACGCCGTTCTGCTGCGGGCTGTACGGCGTGGAGTAGTGGCACTGAACACCCTCATCCGCGCTGTACGATGCGAATTCAGCCGCCGTAAATTCGCCGCCGTTGTCGGTGCGCAGCACGCGCAACTTTCGGCCGCACTCCGCCTCCGTAATGGCCTGCGCGCGCCTGATGGCGTTCGCGACCTCTCCCTTGCTGCCGAGAACCATCACCCACATGTAGCGGGAGAGGTCATCGACAAGCAGCAGGAAGTAACGTCATCCTCCCGGTGTAGCCGATGTCACCGGGCCACACAAGTCCCCGTGCACGAGGTCGAGCCGCTCCTTGGCTCGGAAGCTCGAGTGCTGGGGAAAGGGAAGCTGCCTCTGCTTTGTCACTACGCAGACATCACAGAACTGCTCCACATGGTCAAGGCACGGCAGGCCCCATACCATCTCCTTGGCACTGAGCCGCTTCAGGGCCTTGAAGTGAAGGTGCCCAAAGTGCTCATGCCACTGCCACGCCTCGTCATCCCGACGAGTAGCAAGGTAGAGAGGTTGTGCTATCTGCACGTTAAGGACGTAGAGTTGATTGGTATCTCTGGTTACCTTGTCAAGAAGGCGACGATGGCGATCCCAAATCCTCATGACTCCGTCCTTGATCTCCACACGTGAACCGTTCTCATCCAGCTGGCCCAGGCTGATGATAGAGTTCCTCAACGCGGGGATGTAGTAGACTTCGACGAGCAGCCTGTGCTCACCAGACTCGGCGGTGAGGATGACGGAGCCGACGCCCTTGATCTCCACACAAGAGGCGCCTCCAAACTTGACGGAGCCTCGGATATTGGGGTCGAACTCAGTGAAGAACTCCCATCGACCAGTCATGTGATGGGTGGCACCGGTGTCGAGGCACCACCCGTCAGTCTTGTCGTTGCTGGAGCCGTCACCGAGAAAGGCGTGTGCTCTCGGCTCATCGATGTGGAGGAGAGCCGTTGCGGCCGATGCCACTGGAGGTGGCTCGATGCTTGCGTGCGCCAGGAGCAGAGCCGACTCCTCCTCCACCTGTGCGACGTGGGCCTGGCTGCGTCGTTGCTACCGACACTCCCTGACCCAACGACCAAGCTTGCCACAGTTATGGCAGGTGTCATCTCGTGCTTGCTTCCAGTTGCCGGCGGCGCCGCCCTGGGCGCCTCCGTGGACGCCACCCTCGGCACGTCTCTACGCCCCGGCTTGGGCACCTCCACGCCCCTCGCTTGGCTTGCCGTGCTTGCGGCCGCCTTTCGAGGAGGAGGGCTCCCCCTTCTTCCCGTCACCTTGGCACGACTCCCACTGCTCCTGAGTGAGATGTAGCTTCCCGCCGATGGTGATAGGCCCTGAGAGAGGCTGACATTCGTCGCTGTCGACGACCTTGAGGCGGCCTATCGCCTCTTCGATCGACATCGTGGAGAGGTCCAGCAGAGACTCGATCGAGCGAGCGATCTGCTTGTACTTCTCGGGGATGCAACGGAAGAGCTTCTCGACGACTTTCTCCTCGTTGTAGGTGTCGTCCCCGAACTGCACCATCTTCTGCAGTAGTGTGTTGAGACGGAGAGCAAAATCATCAACATCCTCACCTGGTTTGAAGGTCAGGTTCTCCCACTCCTTGCGGAGTGCCTGCAGTGTGGTCTTGCGGACACGGTCGCTGTCGATGCGTGCCGCAACGATGGCGTCCCAGGCCTCCTTGGCAGTCCGCTTATTGGAAAGCGAGAACTGCATCTCGGGCGGTACTACAGCAATGAGAGCATCCAGCGCCCGTCGATCCTCGTAGTAGTCGACGTTGCCGTACTGGACCGCTTCCCACATGTGTCGGTAGTTGGTCTTGGTGAGGGTAGGCCACCCACCGCCAGGACCAACGTCCCTGACAATGGCGTGGATCTCGTGGTGACCATGGTACCTGTTCGGGGAGGGAGAGTCGCGCCGCCTGTAAATGCCTCGATCTCCGTCGACCCAACCACCCCCACCGGGAGCGTCGCTGGTGCGTCCGCGCCCGTCTGGGCTGCAGCCGCCGCTCTCATGGGGGTGCACGGCTGCCCACTGTGGTGTCTGTGGTCGTGCTACCTCCCTCGCCTGCCTGAGGTCTTCGTTGGTGCCGCCGTCGGTGGAATCAGAGCCTCTGTTGCTACCACCACGCAGCCCAAGCTCTGTTGCAGCCGCATGCGCTGCATCCGCAGCCGATGCTGCTTCTACTTTCGCCTTCGCCGCTGCCAGTTCCGCTGCCGCCAGCCTCGCTGCCCTCACTGCAACCTCTGCCGTGGCGACCTCGGCCTCCTGCCGATGCCACGTGCTCGAAGCGACCGAGTGTTGAGACTGTCCTTCGGACATGGCGCGCTAGTGGGTAGTGCTGTGTGGGGAAGAGGCTGTCTCAGACAAGCTGTTGCTCGTCTGTGCAGAAGAGGAGGAACGAGTTGAAACAACCGGTATTATTGCTGCCGGCTGAAGACGAAGAGAGGCGTGAGAAGGAGATAGCAGGAGATATCTAGGCTACAGGATAGAACGGCTCTGATACCACTTGTTAGTATCTGAAGTATTACTCTCATGGAGAAGATGACACTAGGAGTTGGGAAAATTTTCTTGTTTCATTCCACATACAATAACTCCGCATATGTTGTAGTGACATAGCCGGTCCCAAGCCCGGGTAAAGGAGGAGGGGGTTGTGATAGGCTTGGCGAGCCAACAACTACACTTAGCCATTCTCATGGAAATGAAACCCAATAGAAATTTGTTGGGGTGTAACCCTCTTAGCGACGCGCCATATCGGAACCCGGGTATGGTGTTAAGTGAGCAAGGGCCGGGTCGCCACCGCCTTAGTGGCGCGCCATATCGGAACCCGGATATGGTGTTAAATGAGCAAGGGCCGGATCGCCACCACCTTAGTGGCGCGCTACATCATCGCCCGGATGTAGTGATAAGTGAGCAAGGGTCTTTGCATTTTACTCGACGGGTGCAAAGCGTAAGGAAGCTAGCCGAGGAACATAGATTTCGGGTGGGTAGTGGGAATGTAGGATCCTTGACGGGGAAGCTACGTGAGTTAGTAGATGTTGCCATTAGGAGACGAGTAAATATCCTTTGTGTACAAGAGACTAGATGGGCGGGTCAAAAGGCGAGAGAAGTCGAGAATACCGGTTTCAAGCTTTGGTATTCTGGTTCGGCTGGGACTAGGAATGGCGTAGGTGTTCTAATAGATAAGAGTCTTAATGATGGAGTAGTGGATGTTCGAAGACGAGGGGATAGGATCATCTTAATCAAGATAGTAATTAGGGACATTGTCTTGAACGTCATTAGTCCTTATGCCCCACAAGTTGGGCTCAACATGAGTGCTAAGAGGCAATTTTGGGAGGACTTGGAGTATATGGTTAGTAGTGTACCGATAATCGAGAAACTCCTCATAGGGGGAGATCTCAATGGTCATGTGGGTGCAACTAACCTAGGATTTGAGGGAGTACATGGAGGTTTTGGATGCGGCGATAGAAATCAAGAGGGTAAGGACATCCTAGACTTTGCCGTAGCCTATGATCTGTTGATAGCTAACACCCTCTTTAGGAAGAGGCAATCTCACCTAGTGACCTTTAGTAGTGCTCAACACTCTAGCCAGATTGACTTTGTCCTCACTAGGAGAAAGTATAGACGGGAGTGTCTAGATTGTAAGGTGATCCCGAGGGAGTGTGTTGTGACACAACATAAGCTTGTGGTAGCTGACTTTCATTTTCATACATGTTCTTTACGGGACAAAGGTGTTAAAATCACAAGAACAAAGTGGTGGAAGTTGAAGGGAGAATCACAAGAATCCTTTAAAAATAGGGTGATCACAGAAGGACCCTGGGCAGAAAATAGAGATGCAGATAGTATGTGGATGAAGATGGCAACTTGCATTAGGAAGGTAGCTAGTGAGGTGTTCGGTGTGACAAAGGGAAAGAAGCTTGTAGATAAAGACACTTGGTGGTGGAATGAGGATGTACAGAAGGCCATTAAGGAGAAGAAGGAGTGTTACAAGAGTTGGCATAATAATAGAAGCGCAAGCAACATGCTTAAGTACAAAGAGGCTAAGAAGAATGCAAGGCGGGTTGTGAGTAAGGCAAGAGGACAGGCCTATGATAAGTTATATGAGAGACTAGAGACAAAAGAAGGTGAAAAGGACATATACAAGGTAGCAAAAATCCGCGAGAGAAAGATGAGGGATCTCAATCAAGTTAAATGCATCAAAGATGAGACTGACCGCATTCTAGTGAAGGATGAAGAGATTAAGAATAGATGGTGTGATTACTTTAATGGGCTATTCAATGATGGGAATGAGAGCACTATGGTTGAGTTGGATGACTCCTTTGATGACTCCAACAGGCGGTTCGTGCGGAGGATACAAGAGTTTGAGGTTAAGGAGGCCTTAAAAAGGATGAAAGGAGGAAAGGCCCCCGGCCCTGACGATGTCCCTATTGAGGTGTGGAGATGTCTTGGGGACGTGGCAATAGTATGGCTCACAAAGCTATTCAACCACATTTTTCGGTCAAACAAGATGCCTGAAGAATGGAGGAAAAGTATATTAGTACCTATCTTCGAAAATAAAGGAGATATTCAAAGTTGTACTAATTATCGAGGTATTAAGCTTATGAGTCATACTATGAAGCTTTGGGAGAGAGTGATTGAACACCGCCTGAGGAAAGTGACTAATGTCACTAAAAACCAGTTTGGTTTTATGCCTGGAGGTCTACAATGGAGGCGATTTTCTTGCTTCGTCAGCTTATGGAGAGATATAGGGAGCAGAAGGACTTGCATATGGTGTTCATCGACTTGGAGAAGGCGTACGACAAGATACCAAGGTCAGTCATGTGGTGGGCACTAGAGAAACATAAAGTGCCAACAAAGTACATTACCCTTATCAAGGATATGTACAATAATGTTAGGACAAGTGTGCGCGTAAGTGATAGTGAGACTGATGCATTTCCTATCACAGTAGGACTACATCAAGGATCAGCTTTGAGCCCATACATCTTTTCCTTGGTGATGGATGAGGTGTCGAAGGATATAAAGGGGATATCCCTTGGTGCATGCTCTTTGCTGATGATGTAGTGCTGGTAGATAAAACTAGAGATGGTGTTGATAAGAAATTAGAGTTATGGAGGCAAACCTTAGAGTTCAAGGGGTTTAGACTTAGTAGGACCAAAACCGAGTATCTGAGGTGTGACTTTAGTGGTGTTGGTCGTGAAGAGGGAAATGTTAGTCTACAAGGACAAATAGTACCTAGAAGGGACTCTTTCCGATACTTAGGATCAATGTTACAAAGCAATGGCGATATTGATGAGGATGTTTGCCACAGGATCAAGTTAGGGTGGATGAAATGGCGACAAGCCTCTGGAATCCTATGTGATAGGAAAGTCCCACAAAAGCTAAAAGGGAAGTTCTATAGGACGGTGATCAGACCCGCGATGCTCTATGGGGCGGAATGTTGGCCAACTAAAAGGCAACATGTCCAACAAATGAGTGTCGCAGAGATGCGCATGCTATGGTGGATGTGCGGGCATACGAGAAGAGACCGAATAAGGAATGAGGCGATTCGTGATAAGGTAGGGGTGGCGCCGATTGAAGAGAAGTTAGTCCAACATCGACTTAGGTGGTTTGGACATATCCCTCCAGAAGCACCGGTTAACAGTGGAATTTTAAGAGGTAGAGAAAATATTAGGAGGGGTAGAGGACGACCAAGGTTGACCTGGGAGGAGGCGGTAAAACGAGATTTGAGAGATTGGAATGTATCCAGAAACTTAGCTCATGATAGGACCGCATGGAAAGTAGCAATTCATGTGCCAGAATCGTAGTCTTGTTTTTCTTTTCTTTTTTCTTTTCTCTTTTTTTTTTCTATTTTTTTTTCTTTTTTTTCTTCTATTTTTTTTCTTTTTTCCTTGTTCTTATATCTCTTCCTCTCTTTTACTTCATTGATATTGGGTTTCATGTCTAGCCGACCCCAACAAGCTTGGGATAAAGGCTTGTTTGTTGTTGTTGTTGTTGTTGTATTCCACATACAATGCCATGCCCAACCTAGAGGTTGGGGTTACATATTATAGCTGAGGCAGCCAAGCATATAACTAAATGCTAGTCTAAGATGTCAAGATGCTGTCCTGCCAAAGGACTAATATATTGTCCTACAAGGACTGATATGCTATCCTTTCGGTCTAAGATGCTGTCCTACCAAAGGACTAAGATGTTGTCCTAACAAGGATTGATATGCTGCCTTCTTGGTCTAAGATGCTGTCCTAACAAAGACTAAGATGCTGTCCTAACTAGGGGACACAAAGACTAAGAGTACAAGACTTATTACATCATCGGCGGCTGTTGAGGAAGACCGAATGAGAGGCGCTAGGGGTAAGAGGAAGAACCGACCTGAGAAGAAAAGGAACCCTAATGGGCTGGCCAGTTGGCCCAAAATATTTTGCAAATCGTCCTGATCACCCAAACCCTCTAGTTGCCTGATTAGTCGGGTTGATCGGGCGACTAATCGTCCGACTAATTTTCTATTTGAGGTAATCGAGTCGGAAGGCCTGATCTGGCTCAACCTGATGATAAGGACGACTAATCGCAATTAGTCATCCGATTTGAAAACATTGGTCTTGCCTATATCTTATATCCCAACCCTTGTTCCTGCAACCCAATTTCTTACCTCCTCTATACCATAATCCAAGGCTGCATACAAAAGACCTAAAGTGGGTCAAATCCTTACCCGAGCCCCGCGCAAGCAGGAGCTACGTGCACTGGGCCCTCTAGTACTGTAATCCCCTTAAAACTCACGATTGGCCACATTCTGCGCAGTAGCTGTACCATTTTGAAACAGCATTCACAGGAATAAGTTTCCATAATATTAAAATTTTTTATTTCTTTTGCAGGACATTATTGATTACTTTGAATACAACAATACACTTTGTTTTGCTAATATCTATTGATTCATGTTATTTGGCTTTTTCATTATCAGTGGCATCATTTTTGCAGCCACTTACTCTATATCATTGCCTTCAACTATCTCACTACCAAACCTCAAGATCAAGCTTGGACACCCTGTATGTTCACTATTTAGGTAAAATTATGTTTTGTGCAACTGTCTATAATGTCAGAGTACTTGTATTCTCTGCAAGCAGCATTAGTAGATGACTCTTCTTTTTTTCTTTCTGGCGAAATCCTTCTTAGAAACACTAGTAACTAGTGGACCAGCATTCTATCCAAAATGGGTGGATGCGAGTCTTTCTGTTCAGAGCTATTAGGATTTTTACTATATGCTAGTTGAGCCATGGATGGCTTGCTTTTCTTGCAAAATTTTGAAGTGCTGTTACACTTGAATACATCATCTACATTTGTTATAGAAAATATTTAATAGAATCAAACTGTATTGGCATTTACTGAACTTGACTCGAAAAACAAGCCCTGATTAAATTAAATTACTTCTAATAGATGGTTGTCAGTCAATATTTGGGCACATGTCATTCACTTATACGCAGTGTGATGATCATTTCATGAAAGCTACCTTGGCTGAATGAGTTTGCTACTGGTCAATGAAATATTTGATATCCTTAGACTGTTGTTATGCAGATTGCAGCAGGCGTTGGTACTTTTAGATGCTATGCCATGAGAATACAACAACAACAACCAAGCCTTTACCCCAAGCATGTTGGGGTCGGCTAGACATGAAACCCAATATCAATGAAGTAAAAGAGAGGAAGAGATATAAGAACAAGAAAAACGAAAAAAGAAAAAAAAAGAAAAAAAAGAAAGAAAAAAGACAAAAGAAAAAAGAGAAAAAAAGAGAAAAAAGAAAAAAAGAAAGAAAGAAATAAGGAAACAAGACTAAGGTTCTGGCACATGAATTGCTACTTTCCATGCGGTCCTATCATGAGCTAAGTCTCTAGATACATTCCAATCTCTCAAATCTCGTTTTCCCGCCTCCTTCCAGGTCAACCTTGGTCGTCCTCTACCCCTCCTAATATTTTCTCTACCTCTTAAAATCTCACTGTTAACCGGTGCTTCTGGAGGCCTCCGCTAGATATGTCCAAACCACCTAAGTCAATGTTGGACTAACTTCTCTTCAATCGGCGCCACCCCTACCTTATCACGAATCACCTCATTCCTTATTCGGTCTCTTCTCGTGTGCCCGCACATCCACCGTAACATGCGCATCTCTGCGACACTCATTTGTTGGACATGTTGCCTTTTAGTTGGCCAACATTCCGTCCCATAAAGCATCGCGGGTCTGATCACCGTCCTATACAACTTCTCTTTTAGCTTTTGTGGGACCTTCCTATCACATAGGATTCCAGAGGCTTGTCGCCATTTCATCCACCCTACCTTGATCCTGTGGCAAACATCCTCATCAATATCGCCATTGCTTTGTAACATTGATCCTAAGTATTGGAAAGAGTCCCTTCTAGGTACTATTTGTCCTTGTAGACTAACATTTCCCTCTTCACGAGCAATACCACTAAAGTCACACCTCATATACTCGGTCTTGGTCCTACTAAGTCTAAACCCCTTAGACTCTAAGGTTTGTCTCCATAACTCTAATTTCTTATCAACACCATCCCTAGTTTCATCTACCAGCACTACATCATCGGCAAAGAGCATGCACCAAGGGATATCCCCTTGTATATCCTTCGACACCTCATCCATCACCAAGGAAAAGATATATGGGCTCAAAGCTGATCCTTGATTTAGTCCTACCGTGATAGAAAATGCATTAGTCTCACTATCACTTACGCGCACACTTGTCCTAACATTATTGTACATATCCTTGATAAGGGTAATGTACTTTGTTGGCACTTTATGTTTCTCTATTGCCCACCACATGACTGACCTTGGTATCTTGTTGTACGCCTTCTTCAAGTCAATGAACACCATATGCAAGTCCTTCTTCTGCTCCCTATATCTCTCCATAAGGTGACGAAGCAAGAAAATCGCCTCCATTGTAGATCTCCCCGGCATAAAACCAAACTGGTTTTTAGTGACATTGGTCACTTTCCTCAGTCGGTGTTCAATCACTCTCTCCCAAAGCTTCATAGTATGACTCATAAGCTTAATCACTCGATAATTAGTACAACTTTGAATATCTCCTTTATTTTTGAAGATAGGTACTAATATACTTTTCCTCCATTCTTCAGTCATCTTGTTTGACTGAAAAATGTGGTTGAATAGCTTTATGAGCCATATTATTGCCACGTTCCCAAGGCATCTCCACACCTCAATAGGGACATCATCAGTGCCGAAAGCCTTTCCTCCTTTCATCCTTTTTAAGGCCTCCTTAACCTCAAACTCTTGTATCCTCCGCACGAACCGCCTGTTGGAGTCATCAAATGAGTCATCCAACTCAACCATAGTGCTCCCATTCTCATCATTGAATAGCCCATTAAAGTAATCCCGCCATCTATTCTTAATCTCTTCATCCTTCACTAGAATGCGGTCAGTCTCATATTTGATGCATTTAACTTGATTGAAATCCCTCATCTTTCTCTCGCGGATTTTTGCTATCTTGTATATGTCCTTTTCACCTTCTTTTGTCTCTAGTCTCTCATATAACTTATCATAGGCCTGTCCTCTTGCCTTACTCACAACCCGCCTTGCATTTTTCTTGGCCTCTTTGTACTTAAGCATGTTGCTTGCGCTTCTATCATTATGCCAACTCTTGAAACACTCCTTCTTCTCCTTAATGACTTTTTGTACATCCTCATTCCACCACCAAGTGTCTTTATCTATATGTTTCCTTCCTTTTGTCACCCCAAACACCTCACTAGCTACCTTCCTAATGCAAGTTGCCATCTTCACCCACATACTATCTGCATCTCCATTTTCTGCCCAGGGTCCTTCTGTGATCATCCTATTTTTAAAGGATTGTTGTGGTTCTCCTTTCAACTTCCACCACTTTGTTCTTGTGATTTTGACACCTTTGTCCCGCAAAGAACATGTATGAAAGCGAAAGTCAACTACCACAAGCTTATGTTGTGTCACAACACACTCCCCGGGGATCACCTTACAGTCTAGACACTCCCGTCTATCCCTTCTCCCAGTGAGGACAAAGTCAATCTGGCTAGAGTGTTGGACACTACTAAAGGTCACTTGGTGGGATTGCCTCTTCCTAAAAAGGGTGTTAGCTACCAACAGATCATAGGCTACGGCAAAGTCTAGGATGTCCTTACCCTCTTGATTTCTATCGCCGCATCCAAAGCCTCCATGTACTCCCTCAAATCCTAGGTTAGTTGCACCCACATGACCATTGAGATCTCCTCCTATGAGGAGTTTCTCCGTTACCGGTACACTACTAACCATATCCTCCAAGTCCTCCCAAAATTGCCTCTTAGCACTCATGTTGAGCCCAACTTGTGGGGCATAAGCACTAATGACGTTTAAGACAATGTCCCCAATTACTATCTTGATTAAGATGATCCTATCTCCTCGTCTTCGAACATCCACTACTCCATCCTTAAGACTCTTATCTATTAGAACACCTATGCCATTTCTAGTCCCAGCCGATCCAGAATACCAAAGTTTGAAACCGGTATTCTCGACTTCTCTCGCGTTTTGACCCGCCCATCTAGTCTCTTGTACACAAAGGATATTTACTCGTCTCCTAATGGCAACATCTACTTACTCACGTAGCTTCCCCGTCAAGGATCCTACATTCCCACTACCCACCCGAAATCTATGTTCCTCGGCTAGCTTCCTTACGTTTTGCACCCGTCGGGTAAGATGCAAAGACCCTTGCTCACTTATCACTACATCCAGGTGATGATATAGCGCGCTACTAAGGTGGTGGCGATCCGGCCCTTGCTCATTTAACACCATATTCGGGTTCCGATATGGCGCGCCACTAAGGCGGTGGCGACCCGACCCTTGCCCACTTAACACCATACCCGGGTTCTGATATGACGCGTCGCTAAGAGGGTTACACCCCAACGAATTTCTATTGGGTTTCATTTCCATGAGAATGGCTAAGTGTAGTTGTTGGCTCGTCACGCCTATCACAACCCCTCCTCCTTTACCCGGGCTTGGGACCGGCTATGTTATTACAATATAGGCGGAGTTATGCTATGCCATGAGAATATGAGATATATTTTGGTGTTGCCATTTTTCTTTTGTGAATGAAGGTACCCTAATTAAGGTTGTATAATGTATTATTAGAATCTTAGTATTTATATATTGGTTTGCTTAGAATGGAGGATCAACATTACATACTTAGCATACCATTTGCTAATCATGCCATCATTAGACAGTGCTTATGTTAAATGTTGTTAAGTCTAGTGTTTTTTCCCTCAGTCTGAATAAACTGTCATTGTCGACAGTGTTAATTAGCCGGCTATTAGAGCTGGTCATCAGCTATCCCTAGCCTGTAGGGAGTTAGCCGTTTTTAGTGCTTGGTCAGCAGGGTTTGTTCCTGATTACACCAGCCCTGACTATTATAAATAAAGAGATCAGGTCTCTGATTAGCTGCGAAGTTAAGCAGCAACAAACTCTCTCGTGCTCCTGTAATTCAGGTAAGGAGAGCAGAGGAGAGTAACTTAGCTGAATTGCCAACAATTGGATTCAGAGCTCTAGGTTCTGGTCCACGGCAATGTCGGGTGCCCCGCGTGCTTCCCAGTCCCTATCCATGTGCCGGCCACAGACACTATCACCAATCCGCCGTCGAGGACGGCAAGGCCGTCAGTTGATCCCAGCTCCGACGCGGATTGTTCGTGAGGTGAGTAGGCAATTCCCGCTGCTCACGAAGACCAATTACACCGATTGGTCGGCAATGATGCGGGTGATGCTTCGTGCGCGCGGGCTGTGGGCCGCCATCAACGTCGGCACTAACGACGAGATGGAGGACCAGATGTGTTGGACTGCTATATGTATGGGTGTGTGAGTGTGTTGGGCTAGGCCCGTATATCTAGCCCACTATGGCTATATGTACCCTTGATACCCCTAATGAAACCCTAATGCATTCTCACTTGGTATCAGGCTAATTTTCTTCTCTTCTCTCTCCCCATGGCCGAGCAGCCTGAGCTGCCGCCACCCGTCGTCGTGGTGCCGCCCGCAACCGCCGGCGCGCCGCCGCCAGCTGCTCCTCCCCCTCCTTCTCCTCTGGATCTCGCCGCCGCCATTTCATGGCCCTAGGTCACGCCGTCGAGTCGCCGTCGGTGCGCCACCACCGCCGCCGGTTGGTCCTCCCCCTCCTTCCTTACTGGATCCCGCCGTCGCCACTTGGCCCCAGGCCACCGCCGCCTCTCCTTGGCCCCAAGCCGCCGCCGTGCCGTATGAGCCGGCTGCAGCCGCCGGCTTGGGGTTGGCCGCCGCCACCGGATCCGGATCTGCCACCGCCGGCCCGGGGCTGGCCGCCCCCACCGCCGCCGGAGGTATTAGCCGCTACCGGCTCCGGGTTGGCCGCCGCCGCCGTCGTCGGGCTTGGATCCGTCGTCACCAGCCCAAGGCTGGTTGCTGCCGCTGCCCCGGGGCCCAGATCCGCCACCGCCGGCCCGGGGTCGGCCGCTGCCATCATTGTCGACCGTTTCTGATGTCGCCGTTGCTTTGGTTGCCTCTCGCGAGCATGAGCGGGCTCTCTTGCTTTGGAGCAGGAGCAGGTGTCCATGGCGGCTCTCACCCACCAGCTTGAGGAGGCCACGCACCAGCAGCTGACTGCCACCCGTGAGTCTTCTTCAGGCGATGGCGCAGCGTACACCACCTACGCAGCTTCCCTTGTTGCCGCTCTTCACGCTCAGTCTGCTGGTGTCCAGAACATCCGGGCGCTCGTCCCGGTTATCCTCCGCACCGACTCCATCTCGTATAGCCGGTGCCGTCACCTGCTTCTCCTCACGCTGTGGCTTCTTGGCTTAGTATGGACAGCTTGGTCCTTGCCTGGATCCTCGGTTCTCTCTCTAAGGAGTTGCAAGATATAGTCGGGTAGTGTGGTGGCAGTACTACTCGTCAGGCGTGGCTCATCCTCAAGCAGCGCTTCCAGGGGAACAGCGCGACCCAAGCTCTTCACATCCGGGCACGGTTCGAGGCTACTGTCCAGAGTGACCTGTCGATCTCCGCTTACTGTCGCCAGATGAAGGGTATGGCGGATGCCCTTCGCGACCTTGGTGACCCTGTTCCGGAGACTTCTCTCGTTCTTCAGGTCTTGCAGGGCCTGAACGAGCGCTACTCTCACCTTAGGACGCTGCTTCTTCTTGTGGAGCCGCTACCGACCTTCGAGAAGGTCTGGTCCGACCTTGAGGAGATCACTTCTGGAGGCCCTGTCGTCGTCTCGACTGCCACCGCTTTCTACGGCTCTGGGCAGTCCTCTCGTCCTCCACTCGACGCTTCTTCAAGGGGACAGCCGTCACGTCTACCTACCACCCCAGGGGTTCCTACTAGCCCTGGTGGTGGTAATCGTCGCCGTGGTGGTCGTAGGCGTGGTGGCCGTGGCGGTACGGCTGGAGGAGGTGGCAGTGGTGGTGGTGGTGGTACCGGTCAGGGCGGCGTACCTTGGCCTATACCTTACAACCCGTGGACCGGCCAGATTTCCATGTGGCCTGGGCCATCTCCGGGTCTCGTGGCACCACGTCCACCGCGACCCCAGGTGGCTTACATGGTCACTCCTGTCCATGACGACCCTGGCTACTCGGTTGGAGGGCAGTGGACTCAGACTTCTGGTGGGCCGAGTTACCCTGCTCCTCGACCGTTCATCCACTGGGGCTCGGGCGCTCCATGTCGCCAGCCTGAGTTTTCGGCACCGTCCACCACACCTGATGGGTGGGACCGTCAGTCCCCTCTTCTGTCACCCATCTCGTCCTCGACGCCCCCCCGCCGCCCGCCTCGTCACCCATCTCGCCTATCCCCTCTTCTGTCCGTAGCGCCCTCGCCGATCCTCATTGGCGTCGGGCTATGGAAGAAGAGTGTGCGGCCTTGCTAGCCAACCGGACCTGGGACCTGGTTCCCCGTCCTGGTCAAGGCAATGTTGTCACGGGCAAGTGGGTGTTCACGCATAAGAGGAAGGCGGATGAGTCTCTTGAGAGGTACAAGGCACGGTGGGTGCTTCGCGGTTTCACGCAGCGTCCCGACGTCGACTACGACGAGACTTTCAGCCCAGTGGTAAAGCCGGCGACGGTTCGCACTGTTCTGTCGCTGGCTCTGTCGCGTTCTTGGCCTGTCCACCAGCTGGACGTCAAGAACGCCTTCCTCCACGGGACGTTGACGGAGACGGTGTACTGCAGTGCGCCGACAGGGTTCGTTGATTCAGCCCGTCCAAACATGGTCTGCCGGCTGAACAAGTCCCTGTACGGGCTGAAGCAGGTGCCTCGGGCTTGGTACAGGTTGTTCGTCTCCTTCCTGGCCTCACTCGGCTTCGTCGAGGCCAAGTCGGACACTTCGCTCTTCGTCTACAGGCATGAGGATGACACTGTCTACCTCCTCCTGTACGTGGACGATATTGTCCTCACGGCGTCCAGCCCGACTCTTCTTCAGCGCACGATCTCCGCCCTGCAGCGCGAGTTCGCGATGAAGGATCTTGGCCAGCTCCACCACTTCCTGGGCGTTGCGGTCGAGCACCGCCCGGGTGCTCTGTTCCTCCACCAGCGCCAGTACTGCCTGGATATCCTCGAGCGAGCGGGCATGGCTGATTGCAAGCCGTGCTCCACTCCCGTGGACACCCAGGCAAAGGTGTCTTTGGCCGACGGCGCCCCGGTCGCCGACCCCACCACTTACAGGAGTCTTGCAGGTGCACTGCAGTACCTCACCTTCACCAGGCCGGACATCTCCTATGCGGTTCAGCAGGTGTGTCTCCACATGCATGATCTGCGGGAGCCGCATCTCACGGCAGTGAAGCGGATCCTTCGTTACCTGCGTGGCACCCACGACTACGGCCTTCTTCTGCGGTGCGACTCTGCCTCCGAGCTGGTTGTCTACACCGACGCTGACTGGGCGGGTTGCCCGGACACCCACCGGTCCACCTCCGGCTACGCCGTCTTCCTGGGCGGCAACCTCGTCTCCTGGTCCTCGAAGCGGCAGTACGTGGTGTCCCGCTCGAGTGCTGAGGCGGAATACCGCGCCGTGGCCAACGGCGTGGCCGAGTCCTCCTGGCTTCAGCAGCTGCTTTAGGAGCTACACTCCCCCCTTGCCCGGAGTACGTTGGTTTACTGCGACAACGTCAACGCCGTCTACCTCTCCACCAACCCGGTCTAGCATCAACGCACGAAGCACGTGGAGATCGACCTTCACTTCGTTCGTGAGCGGGTGGCTCTCGGGGAGGTGCGAGTCCTGCACGTTTCGACGTTGTCGCAGTTCGCCGACATTTTCACCAAGGGACTCCCTTCGACGGTGTTCACCGAGTTTCGGTCCAGTTTCAACATCTGTCGTGGCTAGATGTTGGGACTGCGGGGGGGGGGGGTGTTAGACTGTACGTGTATTAGGGGCAGTTTAGTCTTTTGTATTAGGGTTACTTGGCCCTTAAGTTTTGTGCCCCTATATATGTATCCTCCTTGACAGACTGTTTAGGTAATCTAATCATTTTTCCCTAGTCTAATTGTCGAGTCCGGACCTCCACACGCCGACAAGAGGCGAAAAGTGCGTTGAAGCATTTGAAGAATCCGCTCATGGACTGCGGAGGAGATGATGGGGGAGCCGCTGAGCTAGGAGGGGGCCGCTGAGTTGGAAGGAGGTTGAGCATTTTTCCTCCTTGAGGGTTCTAGCACAATGGGGGGTAGCTGAGGACAGAGAGGTCGATGAGTGACATCCTTGACAAAGACTATCCCCGACACCTTCTCAATTAAGCACATGATATACGGTGCATACCCACATGAGCGGGTGAGTGTGAGAGATGTTGAAGATATCATCATAAATGTGCTCAACAAGGTTGAACTTCTCTTCACCATCTATCAAGAGGAGGAGATGACTTAAGTTTTCTTGAATCACCCCTGCATCTCCATCCTTAGGGGTTATAGTTCTCCTCAAAATCCGGTTGAGGATGCTATAGAATGGCTTGATGTTCCTAGCAAGCCCAGCCTCATAGGGAACATGACTAGGATACATATAGTCAAGCTGATCCCTGTCCACTGCCTTGAGGTTGGAAATAATAATCTCATGGTCCAAGTGCTCCTCAAAGCCAAGTATCTGGGCAAACCTCTCATAGGTGACTGAGTACTGCTCTCCATGAGTCATCCAGGTGATTTTCCGGTCACCGTAGGTGGAGAAGTACACAGTGGTGTAAAACTGTACGATCACCTCAATGTTCCAGTCATACTTGAAGCACATGATTTTCTTGATTCCATGGCGCTCTACGGCTTCAATCACGGCATCAAAGGCTTTGTGCTTCCTTTTGGCCATGTAGTCCCAATCTACCCATTGAGCCTAGGCAACTGGGGTCTTCATCTTTAGGTACACCAAGCGGTAGTAATCACAGTGGAAGTCACACCAAAACCTAGGGTCGGCTGTGTGCTTCTCATAGTCATAGATGGTGTCCATCCTTAGCCTTCTCGCCTTCTCAGCCCCCTTTTCTTTAAATACAAATGCTGGATTGTTGGAATGCCGGTTTAGATCTCCAGCAGGGGCAACCATCTTCAAGGGGCCGATGGGCTTCGGTTGCCCTTTCTCCCTGATTACTATCCCTCCTGTCATGTTTGTCGGTGCTTTGGCAGTTGCCTTTTTGTTCTTGGGCTCCTCAGGAAGTGGTGCCTTGCCCTTCTTCGGGTCACGAGGAACCCTACCCTCGGATTCCTTCTCCTTTTCCCGCTCTTTATCTCCCAAAGTGACCAGCCTCTTCCTCTTGGGCTCTGAGGCACTAGCAGCTTGGGAGCTTTGGGCTTCACGTTCGGCCCTTTTCTTTCTCCGTTGATCCTTCAAGGATTCTTCAACGGCTTGGGCAATTTGTGCCTCCTCGTCGAGATCATGTTTCTTCTTTGTTCTTGCCTCTCGACGGATGGCTTCTTAGCCGCTTGGGCCTCCTTTGCCGCCCTCTCTTCGGCAATGCGCCGATAAAGGGCTTGTCGAGCCTCCTCGGCCGTGGGACTTGGAAGAGGAGAGCTTTGTTCGGAGTCCGACATATTGCCTGAGAAACAAGAGATAAGAGGTCAAGGAAGTGGAATATTACGAAAGAATTCACTAAAAATGGCTAAAGTTGGAGTTTGTTCTGTGTAAACCGGACTTGTCTGTTAAAGGACCGAACTAGTCCGCCCGAGAACGGACTTGTCCGCCCAAACCCGGACTAGTCCGCCCGAGAACGGACTTGTCCGCCCAAATCCGGACTAGTCCGGGTTATACAGGAAGAACCCTAACCCTAACAATTTTTCGCAAAAACTTTGAATTAAGTTGCAATGCTCCTAGGATATGATCGCATTGACACTAGGAACGACATTTGTGAAGAGATTTCTAGCAAAAGACCTAAGAATGAAGAAAAGAAAGGATTTTTGCTTAGGTCAAGAATACCTCTTCAAAACTTCAAATGTGATGAAATCGAAGCTTGAGCAACGAAGCACGGGAAAGGATTTTCGCACTCCTTAGGGCTCCAATCCGTGGATTTTACGAGATTTTTGGTGGAGGAAAGCGAAAATTGCCAATTGGGGGCGTTTTCGGCTTGAGAGAGTTGAAAATGAGAGTGTGAAGGGTGAGAGAGGGGTCTGGCCGCCCCTGGGAGATTAAGTCCCCAGGGGCCGGACTAGTCCGGCCTGGTGCCCGGACAAGTCCGGTTGGCGGACCAGAGCCGGACTTCTCTAGGGCTGGACTTGTCCGGCCTCCCAGGCGGACTAGTCCGGTTTGGACTTGTCCGTTGAGAAGTCCGACCTTGACAGCCCGGACTTGTCCATCCCATGGGCGGACTAGTCCAACTATATGCTGAAATTCATATAATTTGAATTTTAGCTCAAGAATATGATCTTTTTTGGACAAGTTTTTACAAATATCATTGGCAAACATGGTCAGTAAGCATACATCAAACAAACAATGACCATATTTGACAAGGAATCCTTTTGAATATAGTTTTCATGAAGTAAAGGGAATTTGGGTAGTATGTTGAAAACATGCGGATTTTTGAAGTTTATAAGCAAGCAACAACCAGATGTGCACACCTCAAGCAATGTTTCGAGAATCTAGGATATTCAGTTCACTCCTTAGGTCACAAAAGCGTTTCTCATCAAGGGGTTTTGTAAAGATGTTCGCCAATTGCTTCTCACTCCTAACCTGATAGAGAACGATATCTCCCTTGATAGAGTGATCTCGCAGGAAATGGTGACGGATATCAATGTGTTTGGTTCTAGAATGCTCCACGGGATTGTGAGCAATCTTGATAACACTCTCATTGTCAGATAGGAGTGTGGAATATGACTCAAAGTGTAACCATAGTCCCTAAGAGTTTGTCGTATCCATAGGAGTTGTGCACAACAACTCTCGGCTGCGACGTACTCCGCTTCGGCTGTGGATAAAGCAATGAAATTTTTTTTCTTTGAAGACCATGAAACCAAGGACCTACCAAGAAATTGGCAAGTCTCTAACGTGCTCTTCCTATCTACCTTACAACCGGCATAATCGACATCGGAGTATCCAATGAGATTGAACTTGGATCCTTTGGGATACCAAAGTCCTAGGTTAGGAGTGTGAACCAAATATCTAAGAATCCGCTTAACGGCCGTCAAGTGACACTACTTAGGAGCGGCTTGGAACCGTGCACACATACATACACTAAGCATTATGTCGGGCCTAGATGCACAAAGGTAAAGCAAAGAACCTATCATGGAACGAAATACTTTTTGGTCCACACTTGGACCATCTTCATTAAGGTCAAGATGTCCGTTGGTTCCCATGGGAGTCTTGATGGGTTTGGCTTTGTCCATGTCGAACCTCTTGAGTATGTCTTGAGTATACTTGGTTTGACTTATGAACGTTCCTTCCTTGATTTATTTGACTTGAAATCCTAAGAAGAACTTCAATTCCCCCCATCATTGCCATCTTGAACCTTTCGGTCATTATCTTTAAAAACTCATCACAAAAAGCTTTGTTAGTAGAACCAAATATAATGTCATCGACATATATTTGGCACACAAATAGATCATCGTTAAAATGCTTAGTGAAGAGTGTATAGTTGGCCTTTCCTATCCTAAAATCATTTTTAATAATAAAGTCTCTAAGACACTCATACCAAGCTCTAGGAGCTTGTTTGAGGCCATAGAGGACTTTCCGAAGTTTAAAGACATGGTTAGGATACTTATCGTCCTCAAATCCGGGTGGTTGCTCCATGTACACTTTTTCCTTGATCGGGCCGTTGAGAAAGCGCTTTTCACATCCATTTGGTATACCTTGAAATCATGGTGAGTAGAAAAAGCAAGCAACATACGAATTGATTCAAGCCTAGCTACGGGAGCAAAAGTTTCATCATAATACAAACCTTCTACTTGTGCATAACCCTTTGCAACAAGTCTTGCCTTGTTTCTTGTTACAACCCCATACCCGTCTTGCTTGTTGCGGAATACCCACTCCCACAATATTTGTGTTGGGTCGCTTCACGAGTTCCCACACTTGATTTCTTTCAAAATTATTGAGTTCCTCTTGCATGGGCACCACCCAATCCGGATCTTGTAGTGCTTCTTCTACCTTGCGGGGTTCCAAGGAGGAAACAAAAGAGTAATGTTTACAAAAGTTAGCCATTCGAGAGCGAGTGGTCACCCCTTTGGAGATATCTCCTAGTATGTTGTCGACGGGATGATCTCGTTGAAAACTTTAGTGCACTCTTGGATGAGGTGGTTGGACTCTTTGATCTTCATCTTCATTGTCGCTCTTTTCTTCGTCTCCTCCTTGATCCAATCCTCCTTCTTGACTTTGATCATTTTGATCTTGTTGAGATTGGCCTTGCTCATCTTGAGCTTGATCATGAGAGGGAGACATATCTTCGTTTGTTGGGTGATCATTTGAGTCTTGAGGATGTTTTTGAGGAAAAATGTCTCCAAGTGCCATCCTTTTAAGTGCTTCTTGTGGAGCCTCTTCTCTATCTAGCACACTTTGATCAACTTGCTCCACTTGGGAGTCATTAGTCTCATCAAACACTACATCTCTTGCTATTTCAACAGTTCCGGAGGATTTGTTGAAGACACGATAGGCGTAGGTGTTTGAGTCATAACCAAGCAAGAAACCTTCATCGGACTTTGAGGCAAATTTCGAAGTCCTAGGCTTCTTGTTTAGAATATAACACTTGCTCCCAAAAACACGAAAATAAGAGATGTTTGGTTTGTTACCGATTAGAAGTTCGTAAGACGTCTTCTTCAAAAGTTATGGCATTGGCAAGCGGTGTTAACCGCTTCCGCCCAAAACCGGTCCGACGTCTTGTACTCATCAAGCATGGTTCTTGCCATCTCAATAAGATTTCTATTCTTCCTCTCAGTCACCCCGTTTTGTTGAGGGTGGTAGGGGGCTGAAAACTCATGTTTGATGCCTTCTTCATCCAAGTATTCTTCCACTTGAGTGTTCTTGAACTCGGTGTCGTTATCGCTCCTTATGTTCTTGATTCTTAAGGAGAACTCGTTTTGAGCTCTTCTAAAGAATTTCTTGAGCACACTTTGAGTTTTGCATTTGTCATGCAAAAAGAGCACCCAAGTGAAATGAGAATAATCATCTAGCAAGATCATATTTGTTACCGCCGATGCTTATGTAGGCGATTGGACCGAAGAGGTCCATGTGAAGTAGCTCCAAAGCTCTTTTAGTCGTCATGACATTTTTGGATGAATGTTGAACTCCAACTTGTTTTCCGGCTTGACAAGCACTACATTCCCTGTCCTTATCAAAAACAACATTTTTCAAGCCTCGAATGTGTTCTCCTTTGAGAAGTTTTTGCAAGTTCTCATCCCAACATGGGCTAGCCGTCTATGTCAAAGCCATCTCATGTTGGTCTTCGCCATTGAGCACGTGTCAAGTTGAGCTTTGTCCGTGGTGAAATCCACAAGATAAAGCTTTCCCTTGAGCACGCCCCTAAAGGCGATTGAGTCATTGCTTCTTCTCAAGACAATCACACCCTTGTTAGTGAAAATACAATTATAACCTTTATCACATAGTTGGGATATGGATAGAAGGTTATAATCAAGAGAGTCAACATGCAAAACATTTGAAAGAGTATGATGGGGAGAGATAGCAATTTTACCGGTGTCAAGGATTTTTCCTTGGCTATTGTCCCCAAAGTATATTCCTTCACTTAGATCTTCATTTTCCTCATATTCCACAAACATCCTTCTCTCTCCGGTCATATGATTTGTGCATCCACTGTCGAGTACCCATTTTGATCCACCGAAGGAGTAAGTCTACAAAATAGAGTTACGCCTTACCTTTTGGTACCCAAACGGAGTTGGGTCCTTTCATGTTAGTCAAGAGACACTTGGTCACCCACACATAAGGTTTTGGACTCTTGTGGAGTGGCCTAACATACCTAGCATAGATCTTTCCAAATTTGTTTCTCAATAAAACATATGAAGCATCAAAGTCATGGAACAAAAGATGAGGTTCATTTTTAGGCATGTTCGATGAGTTTGCAATGTTTTTTACATTTTCTTTATTGAATGATCCCTCCTTGACAAATACAATCAAGTCTTTCTCATTCTTGGCAGTTTTAGCATGTTACTTCCACTCCCAAGAATAACCAAGACCATCTTTGACATGTGGAGGTCTTACATTGGTATATGCACTTCGTGCATATGCCAATTTTTCCTTGTCAAAGATCCCACCTTTCGGTGATTGGTTGTTTTGTGTCAACTTGAGTTCATCTTTGATTTTTAGGATTAAGTTTGAGCACTTGCAAGTTTGAGTTGCTTCGGAAGATTTCTTTGAGGAGGGTGGAATCATAGAGGAAGAAGGTGCATTGATCTTGAGAGACTCAACTTGTGTTTCAAGGATCTTGTTGACTTTTTTGTCAAGTTAACAATTTCATCCTTGAGCACAATAGTTGTGTCCTCAAGATTTGAGCAAGTTTCTTTGCTCAAAGCGAGTTCACGCTCAAGTGCCTTGCTTCTTTCCCTTTCAACCTCAAGGAGCTCTTCAAGATCATGACATCTCTCCTTTTCAAGGATGAGTATGTCTTCTTGACGGTTAATGAGTTCATCCTTCTCAAAGATTTCTTCTGAGAACAATCTCATCTTTTCCAAGGTGCTCCTATTTAGATCCTTAAGCATGGATTCATTTTCACTACTACTATCAAAGCTATCAAGTGAAGAGGTAGAGGAGGATGGTTTAGATTTAACCTTTCTTCTTCCTTCCTTAGTCATGAGACATGTAGACTTGAAGTCTTCAAGGTTTGGGAAGAGATTGCTCTTTCCAATGGCAAGTGTTGCCACTTTCTCTTCATCCGCGGAGGATGAGTCTTCGTTTGAGTCTCATTCCATCCCAAGGTGAGCATGTTCTGATGGCTTCTTCTTCTGGAAGAATTTCTTCTCTTGGGACTTGCCATTTCTCTTCTTCTTACTCTCTTTATATGGACTATCCACAGTGAAGTGTCCATATTCACCACAGTTGTAGCATGCTCTTTTTGTCTTGGGTTTGAATCTTTCCTTGTTCTTGTTCTCATAATGGTTGCTCCACTTCCTTCTTCTCATCATCCTCTTGAATTTGTTGATGAAGAGCGCCTCTTCTTCATCGGTGTCGAGACCCTCATCATCACTTGCTTCGAAGTCTTGTGATGAGGATGTTGCTTTGAAAGCAACATCTTTCTTCTTTGAGGAGGCGAGCCTTTGGAGGTCGCTGTAGAACATGGCTTCCTTCTCCATCTCGTTGTTGATGATTCTTTCAAGCACTTCCTCTGGGGTCATTTGAGCATATCCCGGGCTCTCACAGATCAAAGAGCAAAGAGCAATGTTTCGAGACATGAATGCCCGAAGCATCCTCTTCACCACCTCATTTTCCGTCCACCAGGTGCATCCATAGATCGGATCTTGTTGACGAGGACCTTGAGACGGTTGTACATGTCTTGTGGGGACTCACCATCTATGATGGTGAACCTCCCAAGCTCTCCTTCTATCATCTCAATCTTGGCCTCCCTAATGACTCGGTTGCCTTCATGCGCCGTCTTGAGTGTGTCCAATATGTCTTTGGCCACCTCCAATCCATCGACTCGGTTGAACTCTTCTCGAGTCAAGGATGAGGTGATGACCCCAACTCAACTGCTTGAGCATTGCGATGAAGTAGAATAGTTTGCTCCGAGGTAACGTCTTCTTCATTCCTTGGAAGATGGGCACCTGTTAAGACAATTTGCCACAAGGTAGGGTTTAAGGATATTAGATGCATCTTCATATTATGCTTCCACATTGAGTAATCATTTCCATCGAATTGAGCAGGTTTGCCAAGAGGAATAGATAAGTAATGACTGTTAGAAGTTAATCGTTCATAGTTGAAAGGATATTATGAGTAGTCCGGTTGACCACTCCTTCTTGATCCTTCGACTTCATCTTCTCTTTACTTGAGTGACCTAGCTTCTCGCAAAGTCGTGCCTTGAGCTGGCGAACTTCTTCGTCGTCATTTGAGTGGTCTTTCAGCACATCAGCATCCTTTTTCTTGTCATGTGTTTTCGCCTTGCGACGTCGGCGGAATCTCGTATCTCTCAGCTCCGGTCATCTTCTCTCCGAGTGGTTAGACTTTTGATGGAGAGATCTGCTCTGATACCAATTGAAATTGCCTAGAGGGAGGTGAATAGGCTAAAATACCTGAAATGACTTAATAAACAAGATTAGACCACAAGGGCTGGACTAGTCTGGCTCAGGAGCGGACTAGTCCGGTCAGCTTGTTGAAAAGCCTAAAAGGGGCCGGACTAGTCTGGCTCAAGGGCGGACTAGTCTGGTCAAACTGTTGGAAAGACCTACAACTTGATTTTTATGGGTTTTCTTTCAGATTTTAGTTTAACTAAGTGTGGGTAAACTAACTAGCAATCCTATACGACAAGTGTGATAGAATATTGAAATAGATTGCAAGATTGTAATGATGTATACTCTAATAGCAAAATAATCAAAGTAAACCCTAAGCAATCTTGACGTTCAAGAAATGTAAATGCAAGAGAGACGCCAATAATTTTTTTCCCGAGGTTCGATTCCACTCAGGAATCTACGTCCCCGTTGAGGAGTCCACAAAGGACCGGGTCTAACAACCCTTTCCTCACCAAGTCGCCACTAAGGCCAACCCGGTTCTTCACTATCTCAGGGGTGAACTTACAAAGTTTTAGGGCTGCTCACAATCCGAGGCTCCCACTTGATCACTTCCACAAACTTCACAGATCTCACAAGCCACATATCACACCAAGTGCACGAGATCACTCCAAGAGCCTAAACGCGAAGTTCTTCCTTCTCCTCTTCTCACACACCCAAATTTACTCAAGATTTGATTCAAAATGGTGAGTAGGCAATGGGGAAGGCTTGGAGAGGCTCTAGGAAGGCTGTGGCAGCGCTAGGGTTCCAGGGGGATGTAAATGAAGTCGGGGCATCTCCTTTTATAGAAGTCTCGAAGCCAACCATTTCCACCTACCAAAAGTCTGGACTAGTCCGATCTCACACAGGAACTCTTTGTCCGGGTGAGAACGGACAAGTCTGGAGGACCCGGACTAGTCCGGCCACTCAGGCGGACAAGTCCGGTCCACCAAGACTTAGCCGTGGGAGCTCTCATCTCACAACCATGCGGACTAGTCCGCCTCAGAACGGACTAGCCCAAACTCACTCAGAGACTCTTTGTTCGGGTGAAACCGGAGAAGTCTGGCTAGCCTGGACTAGTCCGGCCCCTAAGGCGGACAAGTCCGGTCTACCAGGACTTAGTCCTAAAACACTCTTTTCAAAGAGAAACGGACTAATCCATCCCAAAACGGACAAGTCCGAACTCAGTCAGGAACTCTTAGCCTGTCCCGAAACAGACTAAGTCGTGGGGCTTCCGGACTAGTCCGACCTCTGGCCTGGACAAGTCCGGCCTGTCCAACTTTACCTCTCTACCACTCTCCACTAAGGATTTGACACTTCTAATGCTTTGAGCTCTCTTCTATGATCTCAATGCACTTGACACACACACTCTCACTTTTACACGGCTAGTTTACTAAAGACTCAAGTGAAACCCTAATTTCTACTCTTCGAGTCTTCAACGTCATTCTTCATCTTTTTCCTTTTTGAAAGTTTAGGTGTCCGCCTTGGAAATGTCCTGTGCTTATGATCATCTCAGCTCATTAGTCTCTTAATTTGTCGTCATCAATCATCCAAAATCTACGGGGATACCTAGATGCACTTACAATCACGCTACGCTGTGAAGATCTTGGAGGCAGGGGAGATGGCGGACTGCAATCCGGCCCAAACGCCGATGGAGCAACGGCTGAAACTGAACCGTGATTGTGCTGCAGAAGAGGAAGACTCGGGGCTGTATCGAAGCCTGATCGGCAGCCTTCGATACCTAGTGCACACCCGGCCGGATCTTGCTTTCGTCGTCGGGTACCTTAGCCGCTTTATGCAGAGGCCCACGGTGGAGCACATGGCGGCACTGAAGAGGGTGCTGCGCTACATGGCAGTAATGATAGACTATGGTTGTTTCTACCGGCGCGGCCACGGCGGTACAAGATTGGTTGGCTACAGTGACAGTGACTACGCCGGCGACATCGACGACAACCACAACACATCTAGGGTGTTCTTCTTCCTCGGCGCAAGCTTGATCAGCTGACATTCTATCAAGCAACGAGTGGTAGCAATGTCGTCGTGTGAAGCCGAGTACATCGCCGCCACTGCCGCTTCAACACAAGGCGTATGGCTGGCTTGGCTGCTGGCTGATCTCAAAGAAGAGGAATTGAAGCCCATAGAACTCTGGATAGATAACAAGTCAGCACTTGCTCTCATGAAGAACCCAGTTTTTCATGAGCGCAGCAAGCACATCAGAGTGCGCTATCACTATATGAGGGAGTGTGTTGAAGATGGAAGCATCCTTGTGGAGTTCATAAACTCAAAGGATCAATTGGCCGACATTGGGACTAAAGCACTGGAAAGGCTGAAGTTTCAGGAACTGCGAGTCAGAATTGGGATGATTCAGATGGGGAGAAGTCTGAAACACTAGCCTTAGGGGGAGAAATGTTGTTAAGTCTAGTGTTTTTTCCCTCAGTCTGAATAAACTGTCATTGTCGATAGTGTTAGTTAGCCGACTATTAGAGCTGGTCATCAGCTATCCCTAGTCGGTAGGGAGTTAGCCGTTTTTAGTGCTTGGTCAGCAGGGTTTGTTCCTGTAATCCAGGGTGGTTACACCAGCCCTGACTATTATAAATAAAGAGATCAGGTCTCTGATTAGCTGCGCAGTTAAGCAGCAACAAACTCTCTAGTGCTCCTGTAATTCAGGTGAGCAGAGCAGAGGAGAGTAACTTAGCTGAATTGTCAACATTAATCATTGTAGGAGCAGTCAAATATTTCCTGTGAACCATTTTTTTTCGAAATTACTGCTATCTATAGCTGTTTGAGTTATCACAGCAGTCACTATTTTTTGAAATATTTATAATTATTGTATATCTGAAGGGCCTGAGAAAGAGCTACTTCAACTTGCGGTATTCGGGGAATTACGTGCGCTATTTCCAGGTGTCCATATCCACATCGAACTTGTGGGTCCAGCAGTTCCTAAATCAAGGTTAGCACCACAAGCCTTTTTATTTTGCCCTATGTAATGGAAGAACCGAAGGGTGGACCTGGCGCAGTGGTAGTGTGTCTCCACTTGTGTCCTGAGGTCTTAGGTTCAAACCAGCCTCTCTGCAAAAGCAGGGGTAAGCCTGTCTTAAAATAACCCTTCCCCAGACCCCACATGTGTGGGAGCCTTCGGCACTGGGTACACCCTTTTTTATGTAATGGAAGGACCAAGTTTGTCCATAGTTTTGTGTTTCCTGGTCTTTGCCTGACAGTTTAATGGGATTATATGGCTCTATGAACATTCCACTTCTTAATTTCTTTTGAGAAATAGATAAAAGTATGTTGTTTGTTGTTGATGTAGCTATAACGTGTTTTGATCCATGTTCCATTTGATATTGTCATCTTGGTTGAACAAGAGTCTAATTGTCAGTTTTCTACAA
The DNA here is from genome assembly GCA_030760725.1 of Neostapfia colusana. Classification (NCBI taxonomy): domain Eukaryota; kingdom Viridiplantae; phylum Streptophyta; class Magnoliopsida; order Poales; family Poaceae; genus Neostapfia; species Neostapfia colusana. The sequence continues at coordinate 29,289,605 of JASWHV010000009.1, read as the reverse complement.
TATGCTCAAAGTATGTAAGCGATTTTGAGTTCATGTTCCTTTTATCATAATTATATGATACCTTCTGACAGGGATGGTGAGGTTGTAAGCATATCAAGATATGCATATTGTTCTGATGACAGCTGCTGTTGTAAATCATCTACTGGTTCTGAAGACTTGAGTTGCAATGCAGTGACACTCAAACTATGGAAAGGGTTCTACCATGAGAGATACAGGGATATAATAAAGGTTTTCTCTATAGTAACAATTTTTGCTTGTGATATATGTGGAGTCCCCACAGAACTCCGCCTATGCCCTTTCTAGGTATAGCCAGTCCCAAGCCCGAGTAAAGAAGGATGGTTGTGATAGGTTTGGCGAGCCAATATCGAAACCAGCCATTCCTATGGATATGAAATCCATTTTGGGTTTCATAAATAGCGTACCTCACAAAGGCTTTGTTGTTGTTGTTGTTGTTATTGTTGTTGTTGTACAAATGTGGAGTCCCCCATCATATTAATAACATCAAGCATTCCCATGATGAAATAAGTCTATTGAGTGGTGTCTGCAAGTATTTATATGAACAAGTCCACCTTGATTTAGAAGCGAGATTCTTATAGTACATGGCTATACCTTAATCTTCTTTTCTACGTAAAACTATGTGGTAGTCTACGTTCTCAATAAGAAAGTGGTTAGGTATGTACAAGCAGATGTGAGGCAAAGAGAGATTGGTCAGACCATCTTTAATTTCTGTTTATTATCCTGTATATTTAACTGACCAAGAGCTACTGGAATGTTTAGACTGAGTGGCTAGCAAAGTCATTTGTGCCATAAAATGTTGTAGTTCACAAAACTATATGGCAATTAGAACTGTTTATATAATGTTTGGGTTTTTTAGATGTGCATCTGTGATGTGTAGCAGCTCTGATTCCAGTACCGAAATGCCTTTTCTCTTCCATATAGGATTGGCTTGTCTACTAAAACTTGTCCTCTTGCTAGGATTCAAATCCACACCTTATTTTTGCCCCAAATGCTGGTGTGGCTGCATATCCTAGTTGGATGCCGACTATTGTAAGTATATTAGCTTTATTGACATGATTTTGGGAATTCTACACTGCTGCAACTTTCCTGCATAATACTATTTCACCTTAGATTATTTTTGCTCATTATTAGTTCTATTTCACTTCAATTGTAGGAAATACTCAAAGGAAATGGGATTCCTGCAATATTTACGGACTTCTGTGAAGAAGCTGCACATCTAGCATCCTGCTGCATAAGCTCCATAACTGGTCAACCCCTCAGAGTCCCAGTATGTTATCATTGCCTTCGTTATTTTTTCCCCTTTTGTGGCTGTTGGGCACCAAATAATGTTTTCACATCATTATTTTTGCAGATCCACTTGAACCCTTTCAGGCAGCCGATTGCAGTAGATAACAGTGCACTGTTCCTACCATGCTACTCGAATTGCTTTATTTTCGGGATGTAGAATTCTTATTTTGGATTCCCATGAAATATCAAGAAATTCATGCTGGAAAGCAGTAATGTAACTTTTCAGAGAAGACAAGGCACCATAAATCAATAAATTTTCCTGTCTTCTCTCTGTATGAGTGGGTAAAGGCAAAATTGCTTAGATGAGCGTGTGCATTCGCTACCTGAGTCCTCCAAAGTGGGTCGAAGATTACTGAAGGACACTGCAATGAAGACAATATGTTTAAGAAGATAGGATACATGAACCGTGAGGAATATTAGGATCACTTGAAATAGTTTTTGTAACTGATCAATTGATGTGCATTATAAAGATAAACTAAGCTAGAAATAGAGTTCTAGAATTGAAGACGATGGTCCATATGTTCTTTTAATCACGTTGCAGAAATACTTGTTTTATGTTGGAATCATATTATGATGTACAACTGTACAGGAAAGATCCTAGCTGGCGGTGTTGACGAAAAGTCAATAGGGTATTGATATACACCAACAAGAAAACCTTTTAAGGGATGATAAATATACAAACAGATAAAAATAATCTGTGAGCGAGTAAAGACAGATCAATTGAATCATGGCCTTTCTTCCCCTACTGTATTTTCCTTAGAAACAATTCAGTTTAGAATGACAATCATTCGTTAGAAACACCCACCCAGAGGCCATGACATTCCCATAGTGAAGGGAAGTAAAACGCTTATTGCGTTCATTATGGTGAACATGTTGCTTCATGTACAACAGAATAGAACTGTAAAATTATCGCCCCAATCATTTGGGCCCTCAACTAGGATCGGATCTACATGTGTAATGAATCTCTTGTATATCATTATATCGACCAAACCATCCCGTGTCAAAATAAAATTGCAAACACTACTCCAGGAAATTAACGAGGCCAATCACAAAGAATTCTAAACAACATAATAGCCAGCTATTTTCATCTGCGATGAGAACATAAGCTATCCATGAGACTATATTATGGGCCAAACTTTCCAATACTCTTGAGTAGTCCTGCCTAATATCTTGTAAAAAGGTAAAATGATAATGCAAGAAGGTTAGTATATGACAATACATTACGGTTCTTGCACAATATCTCGGAACAAATATTTTTACTGGAACCTAAAACGGATTTGTTAGTATATGATGCCAACGACTGCAATTCAAATAACTTTTTAGTGCAATGGTGCAAACAGGTCTCCTAGTCTACACGGCCTCTTTATCGCAGGTTAATTTTTTCCATTTAACCCTTTTCACCTGATAACACAAATTAAGAAAGAACCCCTACTACCTCTGCCGTTGGCGATGATATTTGAGGAAGTAGACGAACCATGAGCAGTCACAATGACACTTCACTCATGTAAACCTGATTCAGCCCAAGGACAAGCCGTGCAGGATCTCAGAGATCTGCTCTCTTCTCACAGCAGCCTATGCACGCTCAACTGCGGGGAGACCTCATTCTGCTTGGGTTGTTTTTTTAGGTTCTTCTAGATCAGCTTTTGCAAGATCTACTCGAAAAAAATTACTTTTCGAGTAGACCTAGGGTATTTTTATAATTGGTATTTATGTCTAGAGTATTTTTATAATTGTTACTTATCTGGTACTTACCTCTTCCACGGCCGCCGTTGAGTCGTATTTACGACTTCTTCACAGTCGCCGACGAGTTGTATGAGAGAATGAAGTTCTTTTTGAGTGCTTGCAACGAACCATCTTTGCTTCCTAAATTATTCGAATGAAATCTGATTACAATATATGTAAGGAGCAGAGGAAAATAATTCATCCATGTTAATTCAGAAATAAGAACAGTAAACTGAATTAACTCTTCCACCTTATATCAATAAATTAAATTACAATATATCATAATATCTCTTTCCAAAATTGCCCTAGTTTTTTTATACTTCCCAATAATATTGCTAGTAGTGATGGTAGGGGGCAAGCTAATCTGGTTCGTCACATTTACGATACCACCAGTAAAGGTGCTCTGAAGTTTATACTTAGGTGCCAAAAGCCTAAAAAAATAGCTTTTTATTGCTCCTCCAACCATCTCTGCACTTGGCCCAACCAAAAGAATTAACTTATTTTGACAAACGTTTCTCTCCAGAAAATGTTGTAGCCTGGGCAGGCCCACAACATGACACCTTGCTTGCTGGATCAAAAGTTTGATGATCCCCATAAACTGTATCTACAATAATTTTGTGAAAATATTGCCTAAAGAATACGTACATTTTAGGTACTCTCCTCTCTTACATGAGGTACCCCAAATTCCACAATATAGACCTTGTATTTTATAAATGGACGAGGATCTGTGACGGGGTTCTAGGCCCTAAACCCCGGGAAGGTGACGAGGGGGCGTCCCATGAGGCATGACAGAGCAGGCCCGAGCCCGGACCTGGGAGAAGGTGCGGCGAGGAGCCCGGAGCCGACCCCTGGGTAGGACGAACGACTCGTATCCGAGGCGATCCGAACAGGAAGCCCGAGCCCGCGTGGGGGAACCCAAGCCAAACCTCAGGCTGAAGAGAAGCGGGTGACCATCAATGCGGGGCAGGCGCCGCCCGGATCGAGTGAAGGGGTGATCGAGTACCCCCTGCCCCCAGCATTGAAGGCCCGTCACTTCCGACGAGACTGAAGAGGAGTGGAGTAGGGGCGCGCGTGCACCTTGACATGGGACACTCCCTAGTGACGGGACGGGAGCAGGAGTGGGAGCAGGTCACGAGTACGGCGGCGCCATCGAGTGCCCTGCTAGACGAAAGAAAAGACAATTCATCTTGTACCCACGATCGGCCTGCCCCTTGGCAACACGGGGAGGAGACGAGAGAGAGAGAGAGAACAAAGGAGAGAGAGGGAGAATAAATAGAGAGACCTCATAGTTCGAGAGGGAAGACTCACACTTGTAACAACAACCCCCATTCTTGAGTATGAGCAAGCGAGACACCCCGGCTGGACGTAGGGCACTTCTGCCCGAACCAGGATAAATATTTGTGTGTTTTTAGCTAGGCCACCTCGAGGTAGAACGCGCAGTACATTCAAATACTAGTCAGAAATCCGATATATTGACAGTTGGCACGCCAGGTAGGGGGCTACCGCGCGTTCCGTTTCCACCACCTCGATGGCTTCCCCACGATCGACCCTCGCTCCCGGCACGAAGATATCCTTCGGTGACCTCGACTTCGTCACCATCAACGACGGTCTTCTGGGGTACACCCCTACGCGGCCCCGAGTCAGATCGCACGACCGAGGAGCTGCGGCCCATTTGCCCACAACGCGAGCACCCCTGGGTCCCCGGCGGATGGCTGATTGCCTCGCCTCCGAAAGGAGTGCTGATCCGCAACTCTGGGGGGAACACTGCCAATGAACGCTCATACCCGCGCAAGGAGACGGTCGAGCCAGCCTCGTCACCTCCCCGCGGCGCCCAAGAAGCCAACATCGCCACGACAACCGTTGTGTCGCCCCTCCGCTGGTCCGAGACCAAGATTACGTTCGACTGAGCTGACCATCCTGCCTATCTCACAAGCCGGGCACTGGCCCCAAATCGTGGATCCGATAGTCGACACCAAGCGTCTAACTAAGGTGATGATGGACGACGGGAGCGGTCCAACATCTTGTATGTAAAGACCCTTGACATATGGGGATACCACGCTCCCACCTTCGGCCGGCCCAAGCGCCTCTCTACAGCGTTATTCCTGGTGGACAGGAGATGCCGCTCGGAGTAGTTGACCTCCATGTCACCTTCGGGTGTGAGGACCCTCACTTTTGAGGTCCCCGAGTGCGAGAGCGTCCTTCAAGCTGTACTAGGGCGGCCATATGCTACGCGAAGTTCATGACAATCCAAAACTACACTTATATCAAGGTGAAGATGCCCGGACCCAAGGGAGTCATCACCGTACAATCAAGCGTACGACAAGCCTTTCTGTGCAAGCGAATCACGTGCGGGCTGGCATCAACAGCGGTTGCAGCAATAGGGCTCAGCGAGCTCCAATAAAGCGAGACGCAAAGCACACCTGACCGCAACGCTACATCCAAAGCCTTCTGGCCCGCAGAGGACACGAAGGCGGTTCGGATCAACCCAGAAGACCCATCAAAGACGATTCGGGTGGGTATCGCCCTAGGCCAAGAACGGGAGGCCGAGCTCACCCAGTTCCTGCATTCCAACCGAGATGTCTTCTCTTGGTAACCCTAAGACATGTTAGGCATCCACCAAAAAATCACCGAGCACACCCTCAACATCAAGCCGGCTCTCAGCCTGTCAAGCAAAGGTTACGGCGCTTCAACGAAAAGAAGTGACAAGCCATTGGGAAGGAAATCAACAACCTCCTGTCAGCTGGCCTCATCAAAGAAGTGCAGCACCCCGAGTGGTTATCCAACCCCGTACTCGTCAAAAACAAGAGCGGGAAATGGAGGATGTGCGTTGACTATACAAGCTTAAACAAAGCGTGTCCGAAGGATTGACACGACCCCACGGTCTTGTCGAGCCAAGATCACACTGAGGGGTACTGCATTGCACAACACCGAATAACACACATCAAAGGTACAAAGCGGAAGCAAAACTTTTATTACATAAAGGGGTTTATGAACATTTGTATATCAAAATAAGTCCAGTCTACACTCACGGGCGTAGACTATGCATCAAGTGCACGTTCAGCCCTTGAACGTGTCCTTGCTAGCACACACACACGCTAACTCTGCGGCGTGCACTGCTCCCACTCGACGGGGTTCCCCTCCTGGGGTTTTGTCTCCTCTTCGGGAGCCCCTTCCTCATAGAACCCTACAAAAGCTTCAAACACAAGCAGTGAGCACGAAGGCTCAGCAAGACTGACCCGTCTCTCCTAAACATGGAACTTCTACATGAGGGATTGATAGGTTACATGAGGAAAAATCATTTGCAAGGACTCGCCTAATTATTGGGACCTTACTTTCAAATTTTAGCAGCAGGTTGTGGAGAACCTTACGCTAAGGCACATGAGAGAGCCGCAATCAAACAAGAAACGTATTTCTCTCATGTACTTTGCCTAAAGTTGAAATGAACTTTAATTAGCTCTAAACTACATCAATTATTAACAATCAAGTCCATCTTTCAATCAGCAACATTTTAACATGTAACTAGCCTGTTCTTTCTACGTCACGGTACAGTGAACAAGTGGTACTCACTGACCACGAGGGACGGCGATTATAATCGATTTACACCTGCAGGTTTACCCGAACAACCCGTCACGTACGCTCGTACTCGATGTTGCCTACAACAACCATCACGGACGCCGTATGCAACTACCTTTCGCCCGTCAGCCAAATATTGAACCGGTCCCATCGTCCCGAGCAAGAGGTCTCTGCATGTGCATCTCAGTGCCGCCAGCCGATTTACACCTCAAGCTCTCAACCTACCCTCTGAACGACGGGCAATGCCTCAATACCCAGCTACCCGAGTTACATCGGTTTCCCGGTTCCCATATAGCCGGTAGGTCTTCGGTACTGTTCTAGCTTGTTCAACAGGCCCGCACATGGCTCAGTCCTCAATCGACACAAGCGGAGCTACAGCACACAGGCTCCAAAGTCCTGCTGCCCTTACCCTCCGCTTGGTCTCATTTTCTTGCCATGTGTTTCATGTGCTATCTCTACCCGAGTCGAGTGCCTCTAGCCTATGCTCGCGAGTAGTTCCAACTACTCGACTTGTACCGAATCCTACACTATCTTAGCATTGCAGTAGCTAACGGGGTTTGCAATCCTAAACCCAACCCATGGTTTTCTTGGCTATGCAATTGGGTTTCCATACAAGACTCTAATGCAAAGAATCATAATACTCAAGTAAGTGCTCAAAACAATAAAAATTTGTAAAAGGTTAATGCAAACCGGAGCTTGCCTTGCTGCTCTTGGTCGTAGGCTAGCTGTTCCTCCGGAGTAACAAAGTCTAGGACTTCGGGTTCCTCCTCGACCTTAGCGACTACATGATAGAAGTACATGTATCAATTTAAATGCATTTGTATTAAGTTTGAACTTGTGAAGCTTATAAGTCCCACTAGACAGACTCAATGACTATGAAGCTTTTACTGTGGCTTGGTTACAACCGAAACAGAGACTTGGTCAAGTTTTAGTTGCAGCAAAGCTCATATAGCCCTCCACAATTAATTATGTACTTGACCTTAATTGAAGGCTTTTAGGGTGTTCTAAGGATTTTCATGAAACAAACTATGACTTTCTGAAAACTAGATTTTCAGAGGGTTCTAATGGAGTTGATCTCACTTAATTTGAAGGTTCCTAGCTAAATATATGAGCTAAACAATTTCAGAGGAAATTCTGAAAATGTTTCTGAACATTTTCTATTTTCTCTGGAACAGTTTCACTAATCACACCATTAGGTGGATCAAATGAGCTCAAATGAATCTGAAATTTTTATGGTAGTTCAGGGATATTTTGGTGAACATCCCAGAAAAATTTCAGGATTTTCCTCCAAAGGATTCTCCAGTTAAAATTCCAAACAGTTTAAACTTTGAGGAATTAATTCCAGAAAATAAGGGTTTTCATGAAGTGAAACTGGATTTGCTGGAAAGTGCTCAGAGAGCTGAATCCAACAAAATTTGGTTCACTCTATTTGGAGCTTTGTAGCCAAAGTTATGAGGATTTGAAGTTTGAAGGAAATCTGAAAATCGAGGAAAAAGTTTAAATCTGCCGCGGCCCGTGAGGACACGTGATTGGCGCGGAGGCGACCGCACACCGCGACCCACAGGGTCTTTGCGCGCCAGCACACCAGATCCCGGCCACACCCAATCCCGATTTAAAATTTTGAGCCGCTGACGCGTGGGCCAGCCGGTTTCGTCTTCCTTCCGACGTGCCCGCACGCCCGCGCCGCCTTCCCTCGCCGGAGTAGACCCAGAGCTCGACGGCTCGCCGCTGCCGGCCATCCCATGGTCTCAAACTCGCCGCCAGGGGGTTGTCGACGTCAAGGAACACGTCGGTGGTGTCAGTTCGGGCTAGCGGTGACCATAAATAGCCCGGCGACGTGCCGCGGCCTCGGTTGAGGTTCGGCGCCGTCGACCGTGGGTTCTAACCCGCCAACACCTCGAACAATCAATTATACAGCATCAGTATACCTCTAGGAAGCTCGACAAGGTGTCAAAAGGGTTCAAAGATGGCGGCAAGTCGGTCGGCACCATGTGACCCAGCGTGCCCGCCATGAGCGTCCTTGATCGAGCTCAAAATTCGTCACTCCTAGTCGGTTTCATACCATGGATGCAGAAAGGAACTTGATCGCTGGCTAGTCCAGCGTCTATGTGCAAGATTTGATAGCTAGAGAAGGATCTTAGAGCGAGAATTTGAAGGATCCGTACCGGAAGCTCGGTTTAAGGTTGCCGGAGCAAAAACTGGAAATTCACCGTGGACTCTTCACGATTTGCTTCCAAACTTGGAGGAGAGCAGCACGGCTGTTGCGCGTTCCTGCTGCTTCCCTTGCTGGACCATGAAAGCTCCCATGGAAGGCTGTCCACGAGCGCCTGACCTTCGGCTGAGTTTAGGTCGCCGCTGTGGCGATCGTTCTCGGGCAAGGGAGGTCGGAGCTCGGGGTTTTTGGCGTCGGGGAGGTGGAGTGCGATCTCAAGTTGCTGTCTAGCAGCTCAGGAACGAAGGAGGAGATCGTTTGCTGGTTTTCCCGATCGAGCAGAGAGCTTCGGGGAGAAAGTCTGCCGCTGCTCGGGGTTGCACGCGAGGGGATAAAGCCAGCCGATCCCTGCTCGGGCTGAGGCGGTGCCGGTCGCGTGGAGGCGCGAGCAAGCCGCCCTGGGCGCCAGCATGCGGGGAAGGAAGCAGCTGGTGGCGCCGGTGGCTTCTCGGTGGCACAGCCGACAGCTGCTCGGTGGAATTTCCCACCGAGGCTGTGACTTTGTGTGCAAGACTTCCCTCCTCTCTATGACATGTGGGTCCCACCCGGGGTTTTAACCTCTGAAATTTACTCCTAATCACTGTTGTAAACAGTGAGCCCCAAAATACCCCTGGTGATTCAAATTATTCACCCATGGGCCATTTGAATTGATTAGAATTCAAATTGGGTTTGGTTTGAATGAATTTTAGTACATGTTCAGTTTGAAATTCAAATAAAGTTTGAATTTGCCCCACTTAGCTCATGTCAAGATCAACTCCAAATGGAGTGAAAATTGGTGTGTGAGCTCACAAAAATGTGGTGAATAAGAATATGCCTCCCACTTTTGAATTCATGGGATAAAACAGTTTGAATTTGAATATGGTTTTAAACTGCCCTCTTTTTAGCTATACCCAAAATGACCTCAAAAAGGTTTTGAATTTGGGTGAAACTTGGCATGGACATCCCTAGCAATGTGTAGGAGTTTTCATATGCCCAACCCATCTATATCACATGTGGAAAATGCCACTTTTGCAATATGTGAGTTTGTTCCCTAATGAGCATGTTGATGGTGGTTACTTGCTCTTCATTTGTGTTCATCAACTTTCCTCAAATGAGGTGTGTGTGTATGGTGATGAACACTTCAAATATGTGTCAAAACTGAGGCCCTTACATTCCCCCCCCCCTTAAAAGAATCTCGTCCCGAGATTATAAGGTCAAAATGAGAGAGAAGACGGTAGAAAATTACCGGATATGCGACGTGAAAAAGTTGGGGTAGTTGGCGCGAAGAAATCCTTCGCTCTCCCATGTCGCTTCGTCCACGGAGTGATTACTCCATAGAACCTTGTAGAACCACAACGTACGGTTGCCTGTGGTTCGGGCCTTTTCGTCAATAATCTGAACCGGTTCCTCCCGATAGGTGAGATCCGGTTGCAGTTCTTCAATGTCTTCCAGCTGAATGGTAGTAGATAGCTTGAGACACTTCCTCAGATGGGAAATGTGAAAGACGTCGTTCACACCGGAAAGTGCTTCTGGTAATTTCAGCCGGTATGCTACTGATCCACATCTTTCGGTAATCTGGAAGGGACCGATGAATCGGGGTGCTAACTTTCCCCTCACTCCAAATCTGTTTACGCCCTTCATTGGAGACACACATAGGTATACATGATCCCCCACTTCGAATTGTAATGGATGTCTCCTCCGGTCCACATACTGTTTTTGACGGGATTGTGCGGCTTTTAGGTTCGCTTGAATCAGTCGAACCTTCCCTTCCGCGTTGTTGACAAGGTCAATCCTGAAGGTAACCCTTTCGCCAGACTCACACCAGTTCAATGGTGTGCGGCATTTTCTTCCATATAGTGCCTCGTAGGGCGCCATCTTTATGCTGGCTTGGTACCCATTGTTGTACGAGAACTCGGCTAACGGCAAGTGATCATCCCAATTCTTGCCGTGGTTGATAGCGCAAGCCCGTAGCATGTCTTCTAAGATCTGATTTACCCGCTCGGTTTGCCCATCCGTCTACGGGTGGTATGCTGAACTACGGATCAGCTTCGTCCCCAAGGCAGCGTGCAGCTGCTCCCAAAAACGGGACACAAATAAAGTGCCCCGATCCGATATGATGGTACGGGGTACACCGTACAAGCATAGGATCCGTGAGATGTACAGTTCAGCGTACTTCTTGGCGTTGTAGTTGGTGTTGACCGGGATGAAATGGGCAACTTTGGTGAGACGGTCGACGATCACCCACACAGAATCATGCTTCTGAAAAGTGGTGGGTAAACCGACGATGAAGTCCATGCTCACATCCTCCCATTTTCAGGCAGGAACGCCCAGTGGTTGCAGCAGTCCCGGTTTCCGCATATGGTCTGCCTTCACCCTTCGACATGTATCGCACTCGGACACGTACTTTGCAATCTCCCACTCCATCCGTGTCCATCAAAACTTGCTTCTGAGTTCTTGATACATGTTGTTGCTGCCGGGGTGAATAGAAAATTTTTATAAGTGAGCCTCATCAAAAATTTTCTTCCGTAACTCCGGGTTACGGGGTACGACGATCCGGTCCTTGAACCATAGGACGCCGTCTCCGTCCGTCCGGAAATATTTATGAGCTGCCGCTATCTCTTCACGGATGGTGGGGATCAAAGCTAGGTTGTAGAGAGCTCCGTGTGGAATCACATGTAGCGGTGGTTCGCTCTCTTCGAACGGTGTGATGGTCAGATTGTTGACGTGTGACTTGCGGCTCAGCGCATCTGCCACTACGTTTGCCTTGACCGGATGATAATGGATCTCTATTTCGTAATCCTTTATCAATTCTAACCGTCTTCGCTGCCTCATGTTCAGCTCCTTCTGAGTGAATATGTACTTGAGGCTTTTGTGGTCGGTATATAAATGTACGAGGTTACCGAGTAGGTAGTGCCTCCACATTTTCAGTGCAAGTACCACGGCAGCGAGCTCCAAGTCGTGGGTTGGATAATTCTGCTCATGGTTTCTAAGCTGCCGTGATCCATACGCGACCACTCTTCGGTCTTGCATCAGCACACATCCGAGCCCGATGCCGGATGCATCGCAGTACACATCGAACGGTTTTGTTGTGTCTGGCTGCGCCAAAACCGGTGCTGATGTCAGGTGCTTGACTAAAGCCTTGAATGCTGCTTCACATGCTGGACTCCAAAAATATTTGGTAGCCTTGTTCAGCAGCTCCGTCATAGGCTTGGCAATCTTCGAGAAGTTCGGAATGAACCTCCGATAATATCCCGCGAGTCCGAGGAAACTTCGTACCTCATGAACAGTTCTCGGGGATTTCCAATTCAGCACTTGAGTGATCTTGCTCGGGTCTACAGCGATACCCTCCGCTGAGATGATATGCCCTAGAAAAGGTACTTGCGATATCCAAAACTCGCATTTGCTGAATTTCGCGTATAACTTGTGATCCCGCAGCCTTTGCAAGACTATACGCAGATGTTTCTTGTGATCTTCTTCCGACTTGGAATATACCAGGATGTCGTCGATGAAGACCACGACAAACTTGTCCAGCTCCGGCATGAATACCGAGTTCATCAAATACATGAAGTGAGCTGGAGCATTGGTGAGGCCGAAGGACATGACCAGGTACTCATAAAGTCCGTACCTCGTCGAGAAAGCCGTCTTCAGAATGTCCTCAGCCCTTATCTTAATCTGATGGTACCCGGATCTTAAGTCCATCTTGGAAAAGATCTTTGCTTCGACCAACTGATCAAACAACATGTCGATCCGTGGCAACGGGTCCTTGTTCTTGATGGTTACGGCATTTAATGGATGATAGTCCACGCAAAGCCGTAACGTCTCATCCTTCTTCTTTACGAATAATGCCAAACAGCCCCATGGCGAGGAGCTCGACCTAATAAAACCCTTCTCCACAAGGTCCGTGAGCTGCGTCTTCAGTTCAGCCAACTCCTTGGGCGCCATCTTGTACGGCCTTCGGGATATTGGCATGGTTCCCGGTGCAAGTTCAATCTTGAACTCCACCTCTCTATCGGGCGGCATTCCCGGTAAATCGTCCGGAAATACGTCAGGGAACTCTCGGACTACTGGAATATCTTCCAATCTGATAATCGTGGCTTGATAGACACTTGGAAGTTTTATTTCTGGACTGTCCAGAAATAAGGAGTGAGACCCGTGCACTTCTGAGTTTAAGTGCACGACTCAAAGGACGGTGTCTAAAACAGCGCCGTGGCGGGTTAACCACGACATCCCTAGGATGACATCGACCTTTTGTCCCTCTAAGATGATGAGAGACGTGGGGTACACTCTACCCGCTAAGCATAATGGTGCTTTGGAAACCATTACGCTTTCTGAAATCTTCCCACCCGGTGAACAGATTAAATATGGACTATCGGTGGATAGTATTTGCAAGCTGTGTTTAGCAATGAAAGCTTGGCTCATAAAATTATGCGTGGCGCCTGAATCAAACAATACTATGGCGGGATGCTGGTGGAGTTGGAACATACCCGCAAGAATTGGCTCACCCTCCGGCACGTCCTCTATGGCAAGTTGATGGACGGTGCCAGGCCTAGGGGTTCGCCCGCCGCGCATTAGTAGGGTTCCGGGGTTGATTCCTCCACAGAAACTGCGGTGCCACTCCGCCGCCTTGCCTCTCCGGGCAACTGCTCGCGAAGTGTCCTGGACGACCACACTTGTAACATGTGGCCGCTGCTGGTGTAGTGCTTGGGGACGAAAGCCCGGCATGCGTTGCTGAGGTGCATACGCACGCGGCATCGCCCGCTGCTGCTGTTGTTGCGGAGGTGGTGCTGGCAGTGCTGGCCTGAATGCCGGTGAAGAGTACGGCCGACTGCGGAAAGGCATCGACCTCTGGGGTGGCTGCCAGCGTGAACCTGATGGTGGGCGATTCACCATCCGAAACTTTTGAGAAGGACCGCCTCCTTCTCCGCTGCTCTGCGGCGTGCTTCGCTTTCGCTCCGCTGCCGCCAACTCCTTGCCGGAGTCCTCTTGAACAATCGCAGCGTCAATGATGTCATTGAGGCTGCCGCAATTGAACATCGCCAACTTGTCCTTCAGGAGCGGGTTAAGCCCCTGGTAAAAGTGGTCCCGCCGCTTCTCGTCGGTATCTGCGTGATACGACGCGTAGAGCGCGAGATCGTTGAATGCCCTGGAATATTCCAACGCGTTCCGGCTCCCTTGCTGCAGGTGTAAGAATTCCTGCGTCTTCCTCTTCATCAGACCTGGCGGTATGTGATAGGCCCTGAAGGCCGTCCGAAACTCCGTCCAGGTCATAACTCCGTCGGTGGGCTATGAAGCACAGAAGTTTGCCCACCACGCGTTGGCGGATCCTTGGAGCTGCTGGACCGCGAACTGAGTCTTGCGCTGCTCGCTTATCTGGAGCAGTCCGAACTTCATCTCTAACACGCGGAGCCAGTTGTCCACGTCAAGAGGTTCATCCGCCCTTGAGAATACAGGGGGATGAGTCACCAGGAAGTCGGAGTAGGAGCTCTGTTGACGCTCCTCACGGTCTTGACGTCTCTCTAGGCGAGACGTATTAGCGATGAGAGTCTGCAGCAACTCCGTGTGCTGCTGATGTGAACCCGCCATTGCCGCGACGATGTCGGCCAATGTAATCGTTGGCAGTGGCGGTGGCGGTGTTTGCTGTTGCTGTTGCTGCTGCTGTCCCGAGGAATCCTCGGGAGGCTGTTGGGAGGTCTCTCCCCCTTGGCTAGTGCCTCCAACGTCCGGGTTGGCACGAGTACGCGTCATTCTGAAATTCAAAACAGCAGCGATTAGCACATGTCTTACTGAAAATTCCATATACAACAGTAGGTATTGAAGTGACACATGAATAATTTGCACAACATTCACATATATTGATAAAGCATAAACTTTATACAAGATACATTATTCTCGGTTCTCCGAGAAGTCGTGCTCATGTCGTCACTACCTATACATACGCTACTGCCTACACGACATGTCACCGATTACAAAAGTTGGGTTACACTACCCTAGCTGCCCTACTTGGCAACTGTAACCCCCTACTCGGAGTAGAACTGGACCTCCTGCGGGTCGTCCTCCTCCGGTACCTCTGCTGGTGGTTCTGGATCTACCAACTCTTCTCCCATCTCGGGTTCTCCGATGGCTGGAAGACCCAAGACCACCGGTATGCCCAATACCGGAGGTACGAGGTCCTGCAATGCATGCACCTCGTCCATAGCCTAGTTGTAGTCCTCTTCCCAGCCTTGCCCTTCCTCAATAGCGTCGTCCCGCTCTTGAGCAAGGTCCTCATTCTGCTGGGTTAGGGTCTGCACCAGCTCTTGCAACGCCGCGATGTCGACATGGCTTTTCTTCTTCGCCTTCTTCAGACGATGCAACTGATTGTGCTGTTCATTCAGTCGCTTGATCGTCGGAAGGAGCATATTGCGGAGTGCACTGTGAGCACTCTCGAAATGGTCTCCACGGCTCGTGCTCTCCTTGAGCTTTGTGGCGAGATGCTCCGTATGAACAGCTTGGCTGTCCATCACGGCGTTTCCCGCCCTCATCTGGAGGCTGAGATTTGCCTCCGCGGGGCTGTACCTTGGGCAACTCGGGTCCGTTGCCTCCAGGTACCTCTCTTCCCATACATGCTGAGCCCGTCCCTCCACCGGAACGAGCGCGTATGGAGTGCCCTCCATAGCCTGCATGTGCAGTTGGCAGAAACGTGACATGGTGTCACGGGCTGCCACTTGCCACATCCCTTCCGGCTGTCTACCTTTCACTGTGACGGTGAACGGCACCCAACCGGGTGGCGTAGGTCCTGCAGGGACTTCGACATGGATTGTCCACGTCTTGTTCCCCTCTTCGCCTTCTTCCTTGGCGAAGTACTGCGGCATCTGGTTGTACCCGAAATATTGAAGCATATGCCTCAATGCTTCCGGATAGCCGCTGCGGTGAGAACAGTGGGACACCACCCACCCGTTCTCCAACTGCTTATCTGCTGTCATCTGTAAAAATATATTTGAGAAATGTCAAATATTTATTTAAACAGCAAACCATTGAGTTATAACATAAAACATGTCATCGAACCCATAAACTTGGAAACATAGTTCAAATTTTAAACAAATTTGACTGCTGATATGCTGTTCAACATGACAGCCCTGATCAGTTTCCATCTCAACCTGATTTACGTCATGTTAAAGGCAAAACCAATTCTGGAGCTCAACATCAAAGTTAAATCTAACTTTAATAGCTTTCCAGAAAGTATTTGCTTGGCCTAAGATCTGTCCTGGTTCAAAAGTTATGAGATGTCAAAGTTAACAGAATTTCTGGAGAAATTTGGACAGCACCTCCCTGCTTTAGGTACTGATTTGATCCAAGAATTCCAGTTAATTCTGTTCCTAATCTGACAAAAATTTCTGTTACAAAATTGTAATCCATCTCGTAATCTTTCCAGAACTACCTCATTTTCTATTTTTGGATTTCTATGCAGGAAGTTATGCTCAATTTACAGAGAGTTTACAGATAGTGTTTGCTCTGCCCTGTTTTCTGGACAGTTTCAACTCTACTGCATTTTTCGATGGGTTAAGGGATGAAACACCTATGGACTTCAACAGAAAAGTTGTAAAGCTCTTCCAAAGCTTTCCAGAAATGTATCATATGACCCCAACCTCGAAAGAACTCAACCTCTAACCTCTTATTAACTTCAGCCTTAATTCCGCTGAAAACAGAGTGCTCTGTCCTTAACAACCTATAAGTTGAAAACTTGTTAACTTGGAATATCCTGATTAAGGGAAAGAGTTACATCAATTTTTACTGCTTTGGATTAAAAACCTTCAAGTTTTATAATGAAGTTATTCATTTATTGGGATGTGACGTCGATGCGTCACCAGATTATGTCGGTACTATGTCCTCACAAAGAAAAACCTATACCGGACTTAGCCGGCTTCGTTATTTCAGTGGCACTAAACGTCACTCGCACACGGGTGCTACACGTCTACCGTTTCATGGTCAGACTACCTGCAGAAACTCAAGCAATCGTCAGACTCGGCTGCACACCGAGCCCGGTATCCATACAGTTCGTACACCCGGCCGTCATCACCCGCCCGGATGTTCTCAAGCCAACCACGCCTTGAGTTACGTGTTCACATTTCAGACAACGTGACGGGGTCTCCCAGATTGCACCACGCACGCCAGGGACAGACGTTGCTCGAATACCCCAAACGACATGAAGAGTCGCAGAGGATATCAAAGCGGGTCGGGTTACCTGCCACCCGTGGGGCTCCACCCTTCAGCTTGTGCACACTTGTGGACAGCGCTTATGTGTACCCCCCAAGACATCAACGTCCCGAGATACACAATTTTCCGACATAGACAAATAGGTTAGTATGCCACTTTCTATATGCTAATAACATCCTTATACGGGCTACTAACTCGTTCCTCACTGGACTTTTGAAAAAAATGACCTTTTTAGTGAGTTAAACCTCAAGAGGGCTCTGATACCAACGCTGACATGACCCCACGGTCTTGTCGAGCCAGGATCACGCTGAGGAGAACTGCGTTGCACAGCACCGAATAACACAATCAAAGGTACAAAGCGGAAGCAAAACTTTTATTACATAAAGGGGTTTATGAACATTTGTACATCAAAATAAGTCCAGTCTACACTCACGGGCGTAGACTACGCATCAAGTGCACGTTCAGCCCTTGAACGTGTCCTTGCTAGCACACACACACACACACTAACTCTGCGGCGTGCACGGCTCCCACTCGACGGGGTTCCCCTCCTGGGGTTCCGTCTCCTCTTCGGGAGCCCCTTCCTCATAGAACCCTGCAAAAGCTTCAAACACAAGCAGTGAGCACGAAGGCTCAGCAAGACTGACCCGTCTCTCCTAAACATGGAACTTCTACATGAGGGATTGATAGGTTACATGAGGAAAAATCATTTGCATGGACTCGCCTAATTATTGGGACCTTACTTTCAAATTTTAGCAGCAGGTTGTGGAGAACATTACGCTAAGGCACATGAGAGAGCCGCAATCAAACAAGAAACGCAATTCTCTCATGTACTTTGCCTAAAATTGAAAGGAACTTTAGTTAGCTCTAAACTACAGCAATCATTAACAATCAAGTCCATCTTTCAATCAGCAACATTTTAACATGTAACTAGCCTGTTCTTTCTACGCCACGGTACAGTGAACAAGTGGTACTCACTGACCGCGAGGGACGGCGATTATAATCGATTTACACCTGCAGGGTTACCCGAACAACCCGTCACGTACGCCCGTACTCGATGTTGCCTACAACAATCATCAAGGACGCTGTACGCAACTACCTTTCGCCCGTCAGCCAAATATTGAACTGGTCCCATCGTCCTGAGCAAGAGGTCTCTGCACGCGCATCTCAGTGCAGCCAGCCGATTTACACCTCAAGCTCTCAACCTACCCTCTGAACGACTGGCAATGCCTCAATACCCAGCTACTCGAGTTACATCGGTTTCCCGGTTCCCATATAGTCGGTAGGTCTTCAGTACTGTTCTAGCTTGTTCAACAGGCCCGAACACGGCTCGGTCCTCAATCAACACAAGTGGAGCTACAGAACACAGGTCCCAAAGTCCTGCTGCCCTTACCCTCCGCTTGGTCTCATTTTCTTGCCATGTGTTTCATGTGCTATCTCTACCCGAGTCGAGTGCCTCTAGCCTATGCTCGCGAGTAGTTCCAACTACTCGACTTGTACTGAATCGTACACTATCTTAGCATTGCAGTAGCTAACGGGGTTTGCAATCCTAAACCCAACCCATGGTTTTCTTGGCTATGCAATTGGGTTTCCATACAAGACTCTAATGCAAAGAATCATAATACTCAAGTAAGTGCTCAAAAAAATAAAAATTTGTAAAACGTTAATGCAAACCGGAGCTTGCCTTGCTGCTCTTGGTCATAGGCTAGCTGTTCCTCCAGAGTAACAAAGTCTAGGACTTCGGGTTCCTCCTCGACCTTAGCGACTACATGATAGAAGAAGTACATGTATCAATTTAAATGCATTTGTATTAAGTTTGAACTTGTGAAGCTTATAAGTCCCACTAGACAGACTCAATGACTATGAAACTTTTACTGTGGCTTGGTTACAACCTAAACAGAGACTTGGTCAAGTTTTAGTTGCAGCAAAGCTCATTTGAGCCCTCCACAATTAATTATGTACTTGACCTTAATTGAAGGCTTTTAGGGTGTTCTAAGGATTTTCATGAAACAAACTATGACTTTATGAAAACTAGATTTTCAGAGGGTTCTAATGGAGTTGGTCTCACTTAATTTGAAGGTTCCTAGCTAAAGATATGAGCTAAACAATTTCAGAGGAAATTCTGAAAATGTTTCTGAACATTTTCTATTTTCTCTGGAACAGTTTCACTAATCACACCATTAGGTGGATCAAATGAGCTCAAATGGATCTGAAATTTTTATGGTAGTTCAGGGATATTTTGGTGAACATCCCAGCAAAATTTCAGGATTTTCCTCCAAAGGATTCTCCAGTTAAAATTCCAAACAGTTTAAACTTTGAGGAATTAATTCTGGAGAAATAAGGATTTTAATGAAGTGAAACTGGATTTGCTGGAAAGTGCTCAGAGAGCTGAATCCAACAAAATTTGGTTCACTCAATTTGGAGCTTTCTATCCAAAGTTATGAGGATTTGAAGTTTGAAGGAAATCTGAAAATTTTGAGCCGCTGACGCGTGGGCCAGCCGGCTTCGTCTTCCTCCCGACGCGCCCGCGCGCCCGCGCCGCCTCCCCTCGCGGAGTAGACCCGGAGCTTGCCGGCTCGCCGCTGCCGGCCATCCCATGGTCTGAAACTCGCCGCCAGGGGGTTGTCGACGTCAAGGAACACGTCGGTGATGTCAGTTCGGGCTGGCGGTGACCGGAAATAGCCCGGAGACGTGCCGCGGCCTCGGTTTTGGTTCGGCGCCGTCGACCGTGGGTTCTAACCCCCCAACACCTCGAACAATCGGTTCTACAGCATCAGTATACCTCTAGGAAGCTCGACAAGGTGTCAAAAGGGTTCAAAGATGGCGGCAAGTCGGTCGGCACCGTGTGACCGAGCGTGCCCGCCATGAGCGCCCTTGATCGAGCTCGAAATTCGTCACTCCTAGTCGGTTTCATACCACGGATGCAGAAAGGAACTTGATCGCCGGCTAGTCCAGCGTCTATGTGCAAGATTTGATAGCTAGAGAAGGATCTTAGAGCGAGAATTTGAAGGATCCGTACCGGAAGCTCGGTTTAAGGTTGCCAGAGCAAAAACTGGAAATTCGCCATGGACTCTTCACGGTTTGCTTCCAAACTTGGAGGAGAGCAGCACGGCTGTTGCGCGTTCCTGCTGCTGCCTTTGCTGGACCGTGAAAGCTCCCGTGGAACGCTGTCCACGAGCACCTGACCTTCGGCTGAGTTTAGGTCGCCGCTGTGGCGATCGTTCTCGGGCAAGGGAGGTCGGAGCTCGGGGTTTTTGGCGTCGGGGAGGTGGAGTGCGATCTCAGGTTGCTGTCTAGCAGCTCAGGAACGAAGGAGGAGATCGCTTGCTGGTTTTCCCGATCGAGCAGAGAGCTTCGGGGAGAAAGTCTGCCGCTGCTCGGGGTTGCACGCGAGGGGATAAAGCCAGCCGATCCCTGCTCGGACTGAGGCGGTGCCGGTCACGTGGAGGCGCGAGCAAGCCGCCCTGGGCGCCAGCGCGTGGGGAAGGAAGCAGCTGGTGGCGCCGGTGGCTTCTCGGTGGCACAGCCGACAGCTGCTCGGTGGAATTTCCCACCGAGGCTGTGACTTTGTGTGCAAGACTTCCCTCCTTCTTTCTATGACATGTGGGTCCCACCCGGGGTTTTAACCTCTGAAATTTACTCCTAATCACTGTTGTAAACAGTGAGCCCCAAAATACCCGTGGTGATTCAAATTATTCACCTATGAGCCATTTGAATTGATTAGAATTCAAATTGGGTTTGGTTTGAAGGAATTTCAGTACATGTTCAGTTTGAAATTCAAATAAAGTTTGAATTTGCCCCACTTAGCTCATGTCAAGATCAACTCCAAATGGAGTGAAAATTGGTGTGTGAGCTCACAAAAATGTGCTGAATAAGAATATGCCTCCCACTTTTGAATTCATGGGATAAAAACAGTTTGAATTTGAATATGGTTTTAAACTGCCCTCTTTCTAGCTATATCCAAAATGACCTCAAAAAGGTTTTGAATTTGGGTGAAACTTGGCATGGACATCCCTAGCAATGTGTTGGAGTTTTCATATGCCCAGCCCATCTATATCACATGTGGAAAATGCCACTTTTGCAATATGTGAGTTTGTTCTCTAATGAGCATGTTGATGGTGGTTACTTGCTCTTCATTTGTGTTCATCAACTTTCCTCAAATGAGGTGTGTGTGTATGGTGTTGAACACTTCAAATATGTGTCAAAACTGAGGCCCTTACAAGGATCCTTTCCCGTCACCTCACATCGATTAGGTCATCGACGTTACCATAGGGAGCGAATCCCTGTGCTTTCTCGATGCTACTCGGGATACCATCAGATTGCCCTCTACGAAGGAGAACGGTGATCCACGGTGTTCATCACCCCCCTACGGATCCTACTGCTACATGAGGATGCCCTTCGGGCTGAAAAACGCGGGAGCCACTTATGTAGGATCGAAGAACACGTGAAAAGCTACCAGAGGGGGGTGAATGGTAGATTAAAACTTTTCGCAGCGGAAACAACAAAAACCCCTCAGCAAAAAATCAATCGGTTAAAGAAACCGTGTGTGTAAGTGTTTTCAAACGTGTTCAACCGTGACAAATCAAGTAGAGAGGTAGAGAATCAAGTCACGGATCTAATGCAACAAGAATCACTTGAAAACACGAAGTAAAACTTGAGATACGATCAAAACATTAAACGAAGATCAATCTGTTGTACCCGATATAAAACAGATCTGCAACGCTTCAAAGAAACTCGTGTATCTCCAAAACTACGGATCCTAAGCTCGTGAAAATTTCACAGATGATAGATAATTGAGTTTTGAAGACAACCCAAAAAGAATTACGTCAATCGGATCTTTAAAACTCGAGTTATGAACGAAACTCCGAAGCAACGTCAGTCTGTCCAGAAACTCGGCGAGAAAGACTTGACGAAAAACAAGTCGGACGAACAAGGCACAAAAGCTCCTCGAAACTATTAACTTTATTCAATAGAAACACAAGAGGAACAGCCCAAAGTCGTGCACCATGAGCTCTGGCCTCCCTTGCTTATATAACCAGCTCTATGGCCAATCCAATTCAAACTAGGACTCCTACTCCTACTTGGATTCAAACTGTAACTTTCCAATACTGCTCAAGACTCTTCTATACGCAGATAGAAGCAATCTTAAGACTTCCAAACACCTTAGGAACGTCCCAAACATTTCTAAAACAACTCAAATTCGTGACCCACATGAAATCCTATCATAACCAACTCAAATATTTCCATATTTGAGCCATAACCGACTCACCCGCAGCCTGAGTCCATAATCCAGCCGGTTGGACCTTTCCTACCAATTCTTTACGTCCACTTCTCTTCATCACGCCTTGGAACAATGTTGCTATGTCCATGCACTCCTTGCACACGTGCAAACACCTTCCAACGACGTACATGCAACCTTCATATGCACTGCCCTTGATCCAAACATGCTGCGCGACCTCCCGATCAACTCAACCACAGCTCCTCCCGAACTTGGTTGTTGGAACCTCATCTCCTCCCTGAGACTAGTCCAAGGATCCCGTCACCAGCCATGTCTTGAACTCAAGCAACACCTGCACATGAATAAGTAACCAATTCTTCCGAACACAAGTCCTCGACTTGACTCACGTTAGTTCGAAAACCACAACACCTTACATGAGCACGTCACATAAGCATGTTGCAAACCATATCAAATGATAACAGCCATAACCACCAAAACACACCAAAAACTTAGGAAATTAATACTAAGCAAACCTTCCCATAAAGCAAGTTTGAAACATTGCGAGTTAAAAGCAAAAACAAGATGCTGCAGTTCTACGAGTTGAACTTCACGGGAGCTCCCTAAAAACAAGCTCCGGACCTCACAAAAGCTCTCCGGACCTTGCAGGAGCTCTCCGGACCTTGCGTCGGACCTTGCCAACACTTGGCGGACCTAACAAAGAACTTGTCGGACCTTGCCACAGAAGAATGTTTTGGCAATATTCAAAACTTTGAATGTTAATGCTAACTTTTATCCTAATTGCCAATGTATTCAGCACACATAGGTCTCACAACTTACTAGCGGTGCATGTAGAAGTGTTTCCAGGGGCAGATCGGGTGAAATCTCGAGGTTTACATCGACGACATCATATTAAAGTCGAAGAAGGCATCCAGCCTGATCCCCGACCTCGAAGAAACCTTCGCTAATCTTCGCTGCAACAACATCAAGCTCAACCCGAAGAAATGTGTATTCGGCGCCCCCCCCCCCCGAGGAAAGCTGCTCGGGTACATTATCTCGGAGCGTGACATCGTAGCCAACCCAGAGAAGATAACGGCAATCGTATACATGGGACCCATCAACGACGTTAAAGGCATGCAAAGATTGATGTGCTACCTTGAACCCCTTAGCCGCTTCGTCGCACGGCTCGAGAGTTGGGCCTTCCCCTCTATCGACTCCTAAAGAAGTCTCAGTCATTCAGATGGATGTAGGAGGCTCGAAAGGCTCTCAACAACCTTAAAGGCTTCCTCACCAACCCCCTGATACTGGTTTCACCGAAGCTGGACGATCCGCTCCTCCTCTACATCGCAACCACCAATTAGGTGGTCAGCACCGCCCTCGTCATGGAGCTGGAAGAGCCTGAATGTGGCCATCGAGTCCAAAGGCCAGTCTACTTCGTGAGCAAGGTGCTATCGTGAGACGTGTTATCCTCACGTACAAAAGCTCTTTTACGCCATTCTCATAACGAAACAAAAGCTCTAGCACTACTTCCAGAGCCACCCGGTGCGAGTGGTGATTGCGCACGGGCTCGGGGCGATCACAATAGTCGGGATTCATCTGGGGGGATCACGAAGTGGGCACTAGAGCTCATAGGATACGATATATGTTACATCGCCCGAACAACAATCAAGTACCAAGCCCTGGCCAATTTCATCACCGAGTGGACAGAGGCACAAGCACCTCCAACCCCGACCAATTGTAAGTATTGGGTGATGTATTTTGATGGATCGCTAACCCTTAACGGCACAGGAAGCGGAGCTATTCTCATTTCTTCAGAAGGGGGTCGACTCCAGTATGCGTGGCGGCTGCACTTCAAGGCAACCAACAACGTTGTGGAATATGAAGCCCTCCTTAACGGACTCCGCATCACGGCCAATCTTGGCATGCAACGACTATATGTACGTGGCAATTCTGAGCTCGTGATCAACCAGATTATGAAGGAGTCGAGCTGCCATGACGCGTGTATGGAGTCCTACTGCTGGGAGGCGCGAAATCTGAAGGACAGGTTCCAAGGACTAGAGCTCTCCCACGTCCCCAGTCGAGACAATGGTGCGGCCGACGCATTGGCCAAGCTTGCCTCCAGCCACGAGGCCCCGCCCCCAGGCGTGTTCGTTACTGACCTCCTCTTACCATCTATCCGCATCGAAGAATCACGGTCGAGTTGCTCGACCGAGCGCGACCTCCAGGCCAACGTCAGTGAGCCGGGATGGCAGGCCCCGTACATTGAGTACCTGATGACCGGAACACTTCCCCCAGAGGAGGTTGAGGCACGATGAATTGCACGACATCCCAATATGTTCACCCTCGAAGAGGGTGAGCTCTTCCGACGGAGTATCACTAGGATTCTGCAACACTTCATCTCGAGCGAGCGAGGAAGGGAGTTGCTCCTGGACATCCACAAAGGGGTCTACGGACACCATGCGGCCCAAAGTCCCTGATTGGGAATGCATACCACTAGGGATTTTACTGGCTGACCATCATATCCGACAACAAGCAAATCATGCATACGTGTCACGGCTGCCAGTATTTCAACCGACAGATACACGCCCCAGCAAAGAACCATCAAACCATCCCCCTCATGTGGCCTTTTGCCGTGTGGGGGCTCCACCTCCTCGGCCCTTTCAAAAGGGTGCCCGGGGGATAAACCATCCTCCTCGTCGCGGTGGACAAGTTCACTAAGTGGATAGAGGCAAAGCCGTTCATCACGACATCGTCGAACAAGTGGCGAGTTTTGTCCACGACATCGTATAATGCTTCGGTGTTCCCAATGCCATCATCCCCGACAACGGCACTCAGTTCACCAGGAAGAAATTCCTCGAGTTCTGGGATAGCTTCCACATCCAGGTCGACTGGGCGTTGGTTGCCCACCCGCGAAACAAAGGGCGAGTCGAACAGGACAATGGCCTGATACTGCAGGGACTCAGGCCACACACCTTCGACCACCTCAACAAGTACACGGGGCGTTGGGCCACTGAGCTACCAGCCATGCTACGGAGTCTGCGCCCTACACCCAACCGATCCATCGGCTTCACCCCCTTCTCCATGGTGTACGGCGCGGAAGCCGTCCTACCGATCTAGATCGAGTACGGCTCACCTCAAACCAAGGCGTATGAGGAAACCCGATTCGAGCAGGCTAGGCAATACTCCATCTACCAGCTTGATGAAGCCCGCGATGTCGCACTCCTGCGATCGGCCAAGTACCAGCAGGAGTTGCGGCGCTACCAAGAACGTCGAGTACACCCTCAAGCCCTATGAGTGGGGGACTTGGTCCTCCGAAGGATCCAGAACAACAAGGACAAACACAAATTGTCCTCCCCATGGGAAGGCCCATAAAGTTATCTCTACTGTCCTTCGGCCCGGTGCTTACCGCCTGGCTGACACCAACAGCAATCCCCTCCCTAACGCGTGGAACATCGAGCAGCTCAGGAGATTCTACACATAAGAAGGTCGAGCCCTGACACGGAGTCAGCAACCGACCAACATCAAGAAACGTCGCGCGACAGAGAAAGCAAATCTCCTGCCCCGCGATGCTCGGGGGCTACTCGACCATGTGGAGCTTTGAAAGCTCATAACAGGAAAGGCACCCGAGCCCCTTTCCTTTCGAGCCGCCCGACCAACGGCAAGGGGACAACGACAACCCCGAACGAAGCCACAATCCGAGCAAGGCAAGGGGGGTGACTCCTTCCTCAAAATTGTGAGCCTTGGAAGTTTGTGCCAAAGGACCTGACCCCGTCAAGTCTGGAACCGCGCGACCCATGGCCAAGGGACAATGACAACCCGGAACATAGCAGGGGTCCAAACGAGGTACAATGGGCAAAGCACCTGAGCCCTTCTCCCCCGAACCGCGCGACCAACAGCTAGGGGACAATGACAACCCCGAGCGGAGCTGCGGTCCAAGTGAGAGAAAGGGGGTGACCCCTGCTTAAAACTGCACTAGCCCAAAAAGCTCGCGCCAAAGGACCTAACCCTCTCAAGT
The DNA here is from genome assembly GCA_030760725.1 of Neostapfia colusana. NCBI lineage: Eukaryota > Viridiplantae > Streptophyta > Magnoliopsida > Poales > Poaceae > Neostapfia > Neostapfia colusana. The sequence continues at coordinate 29,263,394 of JASWHV010000009.1, read as the reverse complement.
CCGGAGCCGCGCGACCCATGGCCAAGGGACAAAGACAACCCAAACGTAGCTAGGGTCCAAACGAGGTGTAACGGACAAAGCGTCCGGGACCCTTTCCTCCTGAGCCACGCCACGCGGCCAACGATCAAGGGACAACGACAACCCAGAGCGCAACCATGGTCCGTACAAGGTGAGATGAAAAGAGCCCGGGCCTTCCCCCTCCACAAAAGATACCAAGTCCGTAGGTAACTAGAGCATCCGGAGAAAGCAATGACACGAATAAGCAAACAAGATAAATCAAAAAACTTGCCCCCTTTCTCTGATTATTCTTTAACAATAGCATTGATACAAAAATAGGAGACACAAGTCTACTACTCTGGCTGTTGCCGCTCCACCTCTTCCATCTGCTAGACGAAGTCGTCGGGGACCATCTCCTGCAGAGACTGAGCAATTGGCTCAATACGTCGAAGAAGCTCCTTTAGCTCCTCATCGGAAGGCCGTCGGCAAAACCTTCTCCAACAGTCTTTAGGTCGAGTCCCAGGGTAGTGCGATAGCACCATGACCAGGGCCATCTAAGCCTCGCAGACTGCCCCGACGCTCCCGTAGGATGACAAACAAGCTGCAATCCGGTCCCTGACCGACGTCAGCTCCGCACCGAGCCTCTCCTCTGAGAACTCGCCGAGCACCACGCAGCAGACGGGCCACCCGGCGTAACGAAGAGTGTCAAGGCCGACCCGAAGCGCGCCGAGCTCTTCGGAGACTTTCTTCATCCGGCCCCTCATGAAGTCCTTGTTTGGGGAGGCATCGTCATATGGGCCCGGAACCAGGTCGCAGGTGGCTGTGACCGTGGCACAAATTCCCCGCAGATTCGCATCGACCTCAGAAAGTCATGAACGAAGGCTTACGAGCACCGCGTCCTGGTCCCCGAGCGCCTTCTCCTTTCGGCCAGAAGACCCTTTGTCTCCGAAGAAACAAAGCAGAGCCAGGTAAAAGAGATGCGGGAAGAAACCAAGAGTGGGGGGAAGGCCTACCGAAGAGCTGTCGATCCACCGCAACCATGGCATCCTAGGCCACCTGAGCTTCCTCGACGCTGGACTCCGCAGCTCGGCGTCCTCTGCCAGCGCGGGGGCAATTGTGGCCGCCTTCTCCTCGGCAGTTCGAACAGCCTCCACACAGACTCAAGAAAGCTCCGCCTGCGCCGCCGCCAGCACGGACTCCGCTTCCATCTGATGAAGTTTGCTTTCCTGGGCGAGACGAGACTTTTCGGTCGCCCATTGGGTCATCCCCTTCAAAATATGAAAGATGCTCGAAAAAATGAAGCGAAACGAACCAAGCGGACAAAGAAGGGACAGAGCCAGGATCTCACCTGGCTGCCGTGAGTAGCTTTCTGAAGTCGATCGAGTGCACCACCGACACGCTCGCACCCAGTCACGAGGCCAGCCCGAGCAGCTGCTAGCTCAGCATAGGAGCTCTCGACATCCGCGCAGGCTTGCTCCCACCGCGTGAGCTCGGACGGGGAAATGCCCGAAGCGGGAGCAACATCCTCTTGACCGAACGGCATCGCCGGACGTTCTGGGTCCACGACTGGAGCCAAGCCCTAAGCAGGAAAGGCCGCAGTTCCCCCCGGGCGACGAGGGATCCGCGTGCGAAACGGCGGGGTGAGCCGCGGCCGACTTCGCCCAGCTCTCCCCACGACTCTGGGGGTCGTACAGACCTCGACAAAGGTGGGGGGCGGAGGTGTCAGGTCCGCGACCGGCCCGACAGCGGCAACGCCCCGGCCAAATCCGCCTTAGAGCCCACCGCCAGAGGGGGCGACTGCCCTGGTATGACACCTGGTTCCGAAAACAGAACCAATTTAATTCATATGTGTGCCCAGGATGTTCATCACACATACACATGTAATCCACAAACTGAATTCAGAATATAACCACGAATAAATATTGTTTAATTACTTCATTACATAGATTCATTGTCTCACTCATGAATCTCTAACTTATTCTTGCAGTGGAAGTCTCTAAACGATAGTGGAAATAACTAAATAGAAGCAGGCTCCGTCTTCAACTCCACAGGCATGTTGACGGTAGTTCGCATGCCTAGTACTCCACATGGTCCTCGAAGTACTCTTCTCCTGTTGCTGATATTTATGTGATAATGCAAGGGTGAGTACATGTCATACTCAGCAAGTGCGGAAAAAGTATGACATGTAGCTTACAACAAGGTAGGGAATAAAAAGGGTCATTGCGGCAAGCAAATTTTATTTCACAAACATGGTAAAAACAGTAACTAAGTCTAGATGAATTTAATCCCAATATAGCCAAGTAAAACAACAACATTCTTTCATCATAAATCACCTTTTCTCAAGTCTCAACCAGCCATTAATCTTTTTCAAGTTCATCTCATGCTCATAAATATTCATAACCATCTCATATTCATATAACCGAAACCAAACTCAATGTCATGACTCAAAACAGTCCAAAAACCAATCCCAATGACCATACCAACCATACCGAATAACCATCCCAAGTTTTCCCTCTAATCATGGAAGTTGGCCAGGTGCTTGTGACCGGAAGCACGGCTATCATGATAGTTTTACACTATGCAGAGGTGGCACCACTTTACCCACAAGTTCGAGATTTCATCACCCGTCATCGACTGCAGAACCTCCATTATACCAGTACACAACCGTCGGTGTATGGCCAAGAGATAACAAAATAGCCTTTACAAAGGGGCTACTAGATGTATGGACTCACTGAGGTTTCACCGACAGGCTCGAATCACAATTCTCCCGCCCACGGGCCCCCTCTTGTGCCACGCAGTTCCCAGGGCAGTCCTCCTCGACTCCCATTCCATGCTCACTAACATCATCAAGTTCTCATCATCATTATTCATATGAGTGCAGTAGCTAGACCTGTTTTATTTCAGCTTGCCGTATCCCGTAGACTAAGTGAAGCAAAAAGGAAAAATGACCATACCCGACTCATGAACTTTCCCGGCGACAAGGATGGTTAACAAAACTAGTAAACTCCTATAAAAGGGTGTCCCATCAAGTTAACTCAAGAGTACATGTTTTCGCAAATAAAACAGTTTCAAAACATGGGACCAATATGGTCAAGGGGCACTTTCCTTGCTCCCGTGGTTCTTGTTGATCAAGCATCTCGAAGTCTTGATGATGTAGTTCCTCGTAGATGGACTTCTGAGCTTGTTCTTCTACTCATGATCACACACATACAAAATTTACAGCAATCAAACATCATGCACAAACTTTACTCAAGATGCAATGTGGTGGGTGAATGCAAATCCTATGGTGTTGTTTTATTAATCCAGTTTGTACGTGTTTTCGCATATTTTAACAGGCTTTCATGGGGTTTTATGATGAGCAAGGGTGCTGTGATGAAGTGGGGACGTGGTGGTGATCTTGACTCAAGATCTAGATCAATTCCACCGTCAAAAATCGATCAAAACACGATCTGTCCACACGTAAAAGTTTCTGTTCGAAGGGGCGAAGAAAACGGATGCGTAGAAACAGCGGTGATGTCGTAAGATGGGTAATGGGGAGCTACCTCACTTCCTCCTTGGTGGCAGGGCCTCCCTTCTATCAATGGCAGCAGCGGAAAGCTTTTCTATGGATGATTAGGGCAGGACAGATCGTCGACTCTTTTCCGGCGACGACGAGGCGTGACGGGGCTCGACGACGGGGCTCGACGGCGGAGCTCGACGGCGGGCTCGACGGCAGGGATCGACAGCGGGGATCGACAGTGGGGCTCATCGGCGGGGCTCACCGGTGGGGCTCACTGGCGGCTGAACTCCGGCGAGGGGGGGGCAACTCAGCGAGTTGGGGCTACGGCCACCAAGTCGCCGACTTGGGGGGAGGGGGGGGCTGCGGCCAAGGGGGGTTTGTGTTCTATTTATAAGGGGAGGGGGAGAATCCTAATCCAATTGGAGCAAAATCCTAACAAACTTTTCCCCAATTAATTTAGTGCGGCAGCAATGTGGGGGAAATTCCACAAATGTGGGGAAAAGTCCCCTTTTGGGGAATTGGGGAATTTGGAGATTTGGGGGGAAATTTGGAGAAATTGAAAATAGCTCATTTCAGCTATCTTTTTCCCATTCCCCACCATTTCTATGTCACTTACTCCATTTCTACGTTCCCCTCTCCATTTCTATGTCCCACTCTTCATTTCTACATTGCCCTCTCCATTTCTATCTCCCATTTCTCCATTTCTATATGCCCTTCTCCATTTCTATGGTTCCTTCCTCCATTTCTATGGTTCTTTCTCCATTTCTGTGGTTCTTTCTCCATTTCTATAGTTCCTTCTCCATTTCTATGGTTCCTTTCTCCATTTCTATGGTTCTTTCTCCATTTCTATAGTTCTTTCTCCATTTCTATAGTTATTTCTCCATTTCTACTTCTTTTATAATGCTTCTCTACATTAAAAATGTGTGCAATGCATAGGAATGAATTTTGAGGGTGTTACACCTGGCCCCACGACCAAAGTTGGACGAGCCACCTCCGTCGGCTTACCAAGCAGAGCGCCGGCATCCGAATCCAGCTTTCTATGGCATGAAGGACGGTAAGAATTCCACTCGCCCGTACTAACCCACGCCAACACAATGGAAGAAAGGCCAATACCTCTTGGAGCGACGCGATATCGCCCGACCTCGATGAATGGAGTCGGACGCGAAAGAGTGGACGGTCTCCTTCACCTTCCGCTTCCTTAGCACCAGGTCGGGCACACGGCCGGACACTCCGTGTGGATCAACGCACGGACGCTCAAAGAGCGTGGTCATGTCCAGGGGAAGCACCGCGGGGATGACATCATCTGAAGGAGCCACCCCGGTAAGGTCCTTCATCCTCGCCGCCACTTTCGAGAATGAGAGCTCCACCTCCGACTCCCTCATGGGGTCCAAGGGACCCATATATCCTCAAGTCGGGTGCCCTCGGACCCAGAGGGGCTGGATCCTCCGCTCCACGAAGACGCGGAGAAGGGCAACACCGGTGAGGCCCCTCCACTTGAGATCCTCTAGCCGGGCTAGTAGCGGCGCCAGCATGACTACTTCACTGTCAGAAGCGCCCTCGTGCCAGGAGGGCTTCGGTACCGAGGGATTGTCGAAGAAACGAGGAAGCCCCGACGACAGATTCTGGATATAGAAACCATCCCTGATGCCACCCTTTGAGCGAGGACTGAAGGGGAACGGAAAAGCAGCGCATCTGCTGCGCGCGAAGTTGAAGACAGGCGCCGCCGAGATCGAGAAGTGGGGAATTGTTTGCCGAGGCACGCATCCGGAAGAAAAACTTTCACAGGTTGAGATTTGGCTCCACCTTCAGGAAGGACTCGCACAAAGTGATGAACACCGACATGTGCAGGATTCCGTTCGGCATTAGTTGATGAAGTTCAACATCGTACTCGTCGAGGAGCCGCCGGAAGAAGGGGTGCATCGGGACCCCGAATCCTCACCGTGGAACACAAGAAAGGAGACCACTTCGTCATCACGCGGCGCGGGGACACTCTCCCCCTTGGGAAGCCCGGGCGGAATAGGCCTCCCTCGACGAGAACAACCCACAAGCGGCGAACTCGGAGATCTGGCTCGAGCTCACACGAGAGGAAATTCACGCACACATGGTGAATGAAGGATGAATTTTTTTCCCTTGGCTTTAAGCGGAAAAAAGGAAGAGCGCAGCACGAGACAAGAAACACGGAAGCAATACAAGCGGGTCCGTTTTGGATATCCCAAAGTAAGGAGATATAAGGACACCGACGCGGCGTCTGGTAAGGCAACCGTCAGGGCTGATACCAGCTGTCACGGGGTAGGTACCGACTGAGACAGACTTGATACCATCTGAGACAGGGCTCAGCTCATAATACAATACAACTTGTCACAGATCTGATACCACGCTGAGACGGCACCGAACGCAGCCCGTTTAGTCACGGGGACAGGGCACTTGCCCGGGAATCGCATTGGGTGGTGCCGTGTTGTGCGGCACCCAACAGCACACATACAAGGAACAATGTATTACATAAAACAATAGCGGAAGCTTACAAATTTTCCTTTGTAAATAATTTACATCAAATAGCTACAGCGGAAGTCTATAACAACTCACGTCGAATAACTAAGAGCACTCGAGATGAAGTCCAGCCCGCGGACTCCTCTCGCTAGCAACACGAAGACAACAGCAGCGGCTGAGTTCTCCATGTGTTACATGACTCGGAAATCTCCGAGTCTCACCGGACAACCTTCTTCTTAGCATCGATGTTAACCTGCAAAACCACTTATATAGCAAGCGTGAGCACATAGGCTCAGCAAGACTGATCCGTCTCTCCTAAACAAGAAACTCTACATGCACGGCGGTTCACAATTAGGATAGCTAGATTTGCGTAAAGGACTCGCCTAAAGTTGATCCTTAACTTTCAGATTTTAAGCCTCATTGTACAGACCTTGAACTGAACAGCATTGCAACTCCACAATCAAACAAGAAACGCTTTGTTGCGATGCTCCTTGCACAAGGCGAAAGTAAAGTTTAATGAGTCTATCTCTAATTCAATCATGGTTGCAATACAAGTTATATCACAGTCTTATCAAGTTCAAAGATAACCAGGTCCAGTTGTTACTACGTCAAGATGCAGTGGGCAAGTATGCTCATATGACCACGAGTGACGGTGATTCGAATCAGTACACGCCCGGACTACACGACACGTACAGCCGTACTCCGAGTTGCCGGCAGCAACCTCGACTGACGTTGTACGCGGCCACCTTTCCCAAGATCTTCCACATTGGACGCAGTCCAACTGCCCCGAGTACGCAAGCTCCCTCAAGGTACATACCCGCAGTGGTATGTTCTTAAGCGAGTTACCTCCTGCTACCCTGACGCCGAAAGCCTAAGGCAGTTGGAAAAGTTCCACTATGGATCTCCCAAGGTACATCGGTTTCCTAGGTCCCATATAGCCAGTATGTGCCCGGTACACAACTCAAACTTGTCCAACAGAGCCAAGCACGGACGGGCCTTAACCGACACAGGCAGGGCTATGCACGCACGATCCGCAACCTGCTGCATCTAAACCTCCCTGCCCGGTCTCCATTTCTTATGTGTGAACTTTCCTCATCTTTTCTATTTTGGACCCGCTCCGAATAAACCAGCCCTAAACTCGCGAGTAGATTCCAACTACTCGACTTCTACCGGACCTTTCCTACTAACATTAGCGTAGCCAAATCCACTCGAGGAGGTGCTATTCTACCCTTTCTCTCTTAGGTATTTCTGGTCATGCAAGTGGGGTTTTCAATATCAACTAGACTTAATGCAATCAATGATGCAAAGCTATGATCTCTAAAAATGGAAATGCTTTATAGAACTGTTCAAATGCAAACCGGGGCTTGCCTGTTTTGCAGGTGACTAAGATACAATCAGTTAGTGACGATCACTTGGAGCTTGATAACTCGCTTTCCTCCCTCCTTGATCTTCACTTCAAGTCCTTCTCACGTTCTTCACGTAGATGCTACACGATATGATCATGCATGTGTATTTAATTGAAAAGCTTTTGCTAATAAGGTCTAATGACAGTTCTAAAACTGGAACTCTGTTTAAGAATTTAAAATGACATGGTGCTAGTGGTTTGGGTTGGGTTTATACACTATGATCAAATGTTGAGTGCCTTTCCCACTTAAGTGTTGATCACCTTAAGAGGTTACACATGACAGTGGTGATCCAGAGCTCCAATGGCGTTGAAAATTTTTATGTGAATTCCTTATCACAAGAAAGTTATCTGGACCAAAAATTAGCACTTTTCATTGAGTGGTTTATCCAGAACAATTTTCTAAGCAATTAAGCAAAGAAGAATTAATTCTGAGGTAATACCAATGTTCATGTCAAACTAAGTGAACCACAATTTCAATTATAGTTCATAGAGCTTTCATGAATTTTCCTAGGATTTTTGGAGCTAAGAATTGCCCAGAACTGAATTTACAAGTTTTGGAATTCTCTGAAAATGTTTCTGTATTCATTTGAATACAGGAACTTACAATCTGAATTCTCCTGACCAAATCAACTCCAATTGAGCTGAAACTTTTACAGGAGTCTAAGAATACCTTAAGGAATATTCTGGCAAAAGTTGAGGATTTTTGGATAAACCAAACTTCCTCTAAAATTCTTTTTCTGAAAAGATTTAAAGAATTTTCCAGAATTAAATAAAAACTTTCATACAACTTGGGTTGCATATTTATATAGATTTAGTCAATCTGAATCTAACCCAATTTGAATCACTAAATTTGGAGGTTCCTAGCAAAAGTTATGCTCTTCTAAAGTTTGGGGAAAAATCTGGAATTTGAATAAATCCGGGAAAAAGTTTAAACTGACGGTGGGATCAGGGACACGTGTCTGTTGCCGGGAGGGCGCCACACGGGGTCACAGGATTGTTTCCCGCACTGTCACAGATGATCCGGCGCCACAGAGTATCCAGCTCCTCTATCCCGAGTCACTGACACGCGGGCCCGGTGATGTCGTCTTCAACCTCTCGCTCCCGCGCGCCCCGCCGCCGGAGTTCTCCGGAGACCCTCTGAAATCGGTCGCCCAGCCATCTCAGCTGCTCAAACTCGCTGCTAGCCCCTAATTCAACGTGAGGAATACGCTGGTGTGGTTTTCCCGAGCCGGCAGGGCCCCCAAACTAGCCCTCGACGGCGCAATGGCTCGGATGAAGTTCGGCGGCGTCACCCCGATGAGCTAGCCTGCCAAAAGCTCCCTGGAAAGGCTCTACAGCACCAGGGAAGGTTTGCAAAGCTCAGCATGGCCGCACATGGGCTCGGAAATGGCTCCAAAATAGGGTTCACCGAGTGCCCGACGGGTTCCACCAAAACCGCCGTTGGAAAGATCGAAAAATACGTCGTGCAGAGCGTGTTTCTAGCTAGGTTTCAAAAGGGAAATGGTTTCTAAGCAAGTCTACGTCCCGTGTGTGCAATTTGAAACACTCAAAACAAATGTAACGCGAGTGTTTTACGAATTCATACCCGCGGGTCCGATTGCACCGGCCGGAGCGAAATCCTGAAATTCAGCGGCGAGAGGCAAAGACACGCGCTGTGCTTCGGATGGAAGCTGCAGGGAACTCTCGCGTGTCCAGGGGTCTTCTTGCTTGGTCGTGAAAACCGCTCTGGGGAGCTGGCCACGGGAGCACCTCGTCGCCGTGGTGTTTGGCCGCCGTGGGAACGGGGTGTTCTCGGTGTAGAGGGCACGAACACACTCGACGATGGCTCGAGGAGGTCGTGGGGAGGATTGTAGTGTTGTTTGGCCGATCATCTGAGGCTCGCACGCTAGCTAGGCGGTGGCCGAGCGATTTGCTCGAGCGTCGGCCGCTCGGTTCTGTTTCTCGCGCGAGGAGGAGAACAGGGCTGAGGCTTCGGTGATGAGGCAAAAGGAATCACGGGAGAAGGTATAAGACGGCCGGGCGGCTCTCCAGCGCGACGGGGATCAACAGGAGATGGCCGCCAGCTGCCCCTCGGTGTCACTCGCAGAGGAGTCGGCTCTGTCCGAGTTACTTCGCGTAGGAGGTAAACAAACAGAGACTGTGTGCTTCACTGAAGATCTTTTGCAAATTTTCAGTTCCATCACTGACATGTGGGTCCCACAGTTCAGTCTCTCCTTATCCCTCTAAATTATCTCCCAAAGTTTGAACATGAGGGAATTCAATTGTGGAAGTTTAAATCTGAGAGACATTTGGACAATTGGGCAAATTTCATCCAAATTCAAATATGCATTTGAATTCTTTATCATTTAAGGTCCATTTTGGAAAATGGGTTGCAAATCATTTCCATAAATCATGAAACTTTGCACACCCCCTAATTTGGACCCAAGGAATTCAAATATGAAATCTGATTTTTATTTTGGCTGCTGCAAATGATATTTGTAGCACAACAGTTTTGAAACTCATAGTGTTGCTCTCATTTGAATTTTTGAGTTTGAACCAGTTTGTCCCAAATCTGACTTTAGTTTTCTCACCCATATGGGGACTTCTCATCTTGGTTTTAGACCCCCCCCCCCTTGGGTGCCAAGTTTTCAAATAAATATTTGAACTTGTGTGAAGAAAGCCCTCATGTGTGTTATCACATGTGGGGAAAAAGTTTTAACAAGTCCCAAATTTCATACATATGAAACCGAACAACGTTTCAAACCGCTCCGAGGGGAAAACCGCCATGAGGCCGCCCGTTCGCCCCCAGATTAAAGATGTTTGGAGTGATTGGGGAATTGAGTCGAGCGGCACCTCCTCGGTTTCCCACGGCGGAGTTGACCTAGGGGATTGAGAGGTCCCACCAGACAACAACTGCCTCACTTCATGGTGTGAAGTCATAAACCCGGTGCGGGAGCGGTGTCGAGCGGTGCCTCCTCTGCTCCGAAAGAATCCGGAGGAGATGGAGAGCAACACGGCCGCGGGAGGAACCTGGAGGAGATGGTGTGTGACACGACCGTGGGAGGAAGGTAGGTCTTCAGCCCGAGTAACGGGCTCGTAAGTCCCGGATTCGAAGGTCCGCCAGCGAATGGCTCTGGAGCCGCCCAGGACGACCCCGAGCGAGGGGAAAGCTACGCGAAGCAGCCTTCAAAAAGACAAATTTTGGGTGGGATGAATCCCCCTGACGCTTCTAAGCTTGCACCCGATCCTCAGCACCGCTAGCGCCAAGGTAAGCCCCCGAAGAGACGGCAGCGAGCCGCCCGAGCCAACAAAAAAGCTCGGGAACCACGTGCATGCCTCGAGTTGAGAATCAATGAAACGCAGGCAATGAAGCCTCAACCAGAAAGCCCCTCGGCACGAAGCAGTGCCAATGGTTTCGACCATCCAAAACGAGCAGGGCGAATGGGTTTCACTCGGCTCCACCCGCTAGGCAGCTCACTGGGATCGGGTGCTACGCCATCGAGGTAAGCTCCCGATCGACCCGAACCCTCTGAACCACGGATGGTTTGTGTATGGGGGGCGAGGCGGACTCGCCATACACGACAACTAGGCCTCTCAAAAGGGACCCTGAGGATCACCACCGGACCCCGACGGGGATGACCCATAGTCGTGACGACCGCTGGAGGTACACACGTTGCGGCTATCTAGTTAACTCGTGTACTAACGATCTCTCCTGTTGTTTTAATTTTGTTATGCAGGTGCGAGGCCGATCGGAGTTCACCCCCCGACTAACCACCAAGGTCGGTCAGGGGCTCAGGGGCTACTGATGGGGTTCTGGGCCCTGAACCCCAGGAAAGTGACGAGGGGGCGTCCCACGAGGCATGACAGAGCAGGCCTGACCCCGGACCTGGCAGGAGGCACGGCGAGGAGCCCGGAGCCGACCCCTGGGTAGGACGAAGGACTCGTCCCCCGACGCGATCTGAATAGGAAGCCCGAGCCCGCATGGGGGAACTCGAGCCCGACCTCAGGCCAGAGAGAAGCGGGTGGCCTTCTATGTGGGGCAGGCGCCACCTCAATCGAGTGGTGGGGTGATTGAGTACCCCCTACCCCCAGCATTGAATGCCCGTCACTTCCGACGGGACTGAAGAGGAGTTGAGCAGGGGCGCGTGCGCCTCGATATGGGCCACTCCCCAGCAATGTGACGGGAGCAGGAGCGGGAGCGGGCCACAAGTACAGCGATGCCATCGAGTGCCCTGCCAGACAAGAGAAAAGACAAGTCATCCTGTACCCATGACCGGCCTGCCCCTCGGCAACGCGGGGAGGGGACAAGAGACAGAGAGAACGAAGGAGAGAGAGGGAGAATAAATAGAGAGACCTGCCAGTTCGAGAGGCAGGCTCTCACACTTGTAGGAACAACCCAAAAGAGCAAGCGAGACACCCCGGCTGGACGTAGAGCACTTCTGCCCGAACCAGGATAAATCTTTGTGTGTTCTTAGCTCAGACCACCTCGAGGTAGAACGCACGGTAAATTCGATTACTAGTCGGAAATCCGATACACCGACAATCTCGTAGCCACGTGGATGGCTACCAATCTGCTGCTTTGGATGCTTTTTTGAAATTCGAATAGAGTACTGTGGCTTCTAACACACCTTATACTTCGTTAATTGCCTGTGTTTACTGGTGCAAAAAAAGGGTGAAACCCTATGCATCCCCACTTATGACGCCTATTTTCTTATAAAAAGAATATATTAATATCAATATGATACAATTATACATGAGATCTACATAAACATAATATCAGGAGATAGTCAAGACATCGAGGATACAAATAACTAAATTATTACAAAAGAACATAAATAAAAAATCAACAAAATGGTTGCAACAAACTTTAGCATCAACCACAAATAATAGAGTAACAAAAGAGATGCTCTAACAACAATGCCTTTAAGAATGGAACAAATCATGACATTGAAGTCGTTGGATCTAACCACGAAGGTCAAATTATGAGTTTTCACTTGAAGAGAGGTCTGAGCAAAGTCCTGATAATATCTTCAACAAGGTAATGCAATGTGAACGCCACCATTGTTAGGTTCAACAAAAAAAGATTGGACCTAGAGCTTACACTCATGTAACTCAAGACCCATCACTCAAATGTTGAGTACTTCTGGAGGTTTAATCAGAGTTTAGTTTCCTTATGTTTCAAGGAAATAAAGCACACATGACAAGAACCAGGGGTGTGTCCTGAGTCACATGTGTTGCACCGAGTCCTAGTGTGTGAGAGGGTGTTTTTGTTATGTTTCAAACAACCCGGGGGTTTGGGCCATATGTGCATGGCACATGCATGTGTTGCATGCTTTTCAAATTTGTATGGTGTAAAACCCGGGCTGAGGTTGTTGAAAACTTGTGGCTTCCGGATAATAAAAGGAGGGGAATGCGCTGGTGTTTGTTGAGCGCCGCCACAACTCATCCGAGCCATTTTCATTCGGTTCTCCACTTGTGTTTTGGATCTAGACCACACCTCTAGACTTCCAACACGGTTTGCATCACAAATCAGTGAGAGTTCAGTGAGGAAAACACCCAACAATTGGCATCAGAGCCGATTACGTTGCCTGGAACCGTGACACGGCCAGTGAGTGGGCACTGATGTCGCGGAGGAGATCTTCATCGCCAGCCCGACGTTCATGGAGAGACGTCACACCGCCGGGAGGCACCAGCAGGGCAGGAGGAGGATCAGGGGCATTGGTGATTCATCGCATCACGAAGGAAGTCAGCAGTGGTGGTACGTATCCGATGCTCACAAAGACAAACTATCATGATTGGTCGGCACTTATGCGGGTGATGTTGCAAGCGAGAGGCTTGTGGACTGCTGTGAGCCTTGGCACCGATGATTATATTGAAGATCGGATGGCTTTGGAGGCTCTCACCAAGGCTGTGCCACCAGAAATGATAGGGATCATTGCCGGGAAGGAGTCGGCCAAGATTGCATGGGATGCAATCAAGTTGCACAACGTTGGATCCGAACGTGTGCGCAAGGCCAGAGCAAGCACATTGGGTCGGGAGTTTGATGCACTCAGATTCCACGATGGTGAAACGGTTGATGAGTTTGGTGTGTGTATGAGCCGGATCACATCTCAACTTGCGGCACTTGGGAGCGAACGTTCGGAGGAGGAGATTGTCCGGAAGTTCCTTCAGGCGGTACCACAAAAATTTGAGCACATTGCGGCCTCCATCGAGACATTACTTGACTTAAGTGATATGTCCGTTGATGAGTTGATTGGTAGACTCAAGGCTGCAGAAGAAAGGCTTGGTGCAAGCACTTGGGAGGGCAACACACATGAGAAGTTGCATCTGAGTGAAGAAGAGTTGCTTGCAAGGTTGTCGACACGTCTCAAGATGTCCGGGGGAACTGGACAGGAACGGCACAAAGACTCATTTGCACCGAGGAAAGATCATGGTCGAGGATGTGGTCGTGGTCGAGGTAACCGTGGTGGTGGAAACTCAGGCCGTGGAGTGGCCAAAGATGAGTGCCGCTACTGTGGTAAGAAAGGTCATTGGGCTAGAGAGTGCAGGAAGAAAAAGAAGGATGAAGAGGTGAACACAGCTCAAGTTGATCATGAGTTTGAATCCAGCCTCTTGGTGGCGTGTGCCAACACCAAGGCTGATCAAGACATGTCCCTGGAGGAGGTATGCCTCAACAATGATATGTTACACGTTCAAGTTGGAGACTTGGAGGGAGGAGGCAGTACCCGGTGGATCCTGGACTCCGGTGCAACAAATCACATGACCGGGAAACGGGATGTGATCACAAAACTTGATAACATGGTGCACGGTACTGTGCGTTTGGGAGATGGCTCATTGACAGAGATTGATGGCCAAGGAACTGTGGTGTTCCAAGGTAAGAGAGGTGGTCGAAAGGAGTTGGCTGGGGTCTACCTTATCCCTCAGCTCAAGGCAAACATAATCAGTCTTGGACAGCTTGAGGAGGAGGGACACCGAATCTTGATGGTGAATGGTTATATCAAGATTTGGGATAAAGATGGAACCCCTGTGGCAATGGTGAAACGGGGAGTGAACCGGTTGTACACCATTGATCTTAAGGTAGTGCAACCAAGGTGTCTCATGGCACAAGGGTGCAATGCAACATGGATGTGGCATGCTAGGATGGGGCACTTAAACTTTCGGAGTCTCAGAAGACTTGCCGAAGAGCAACTTGTGTATGGATTGCCAACCATCACTTAGACTGAGGAGAAGTGTGATAGCTGTTTGGCTGGGAAACAAAGACGTCAACCATTCCCATGCATGGCAAAGTACCGAGCTGAGAAGAAACTTGAACTTGTGCATGGAGACCTCTGTGGACCAGTGAAGCCAGCAACTCCAAGAGGCAGCAGGTTTTTCTTTCTTCTTGTGGATGATCTCAGTAGATACATGTGGGTGTTTTTGATCAGCACAAAGGATCAAGCTATGAGTACCTTCATGGGTTTTCAATCAAGTGTTGAATCTGAGGCAGGGAGGAAGATTGGAACTTTTCGCACAGATCATGGTGGAGAGTTCACAGCTCGGGCTTTTGTTGAGTATTGCACCAAGGAGGGTGTTCAACGTCATTTAACAGCTCCATATTCTCCTGAGCAAAATGGTGTGGTTGAGAGAAGGAACCAAACTGTTATGGGAATGGCAAGAAGCATGATGAAAGCAATGAATATGCCCGGTTGGTTCTGGGGGGAGGCAGTAACCACAGCAGTGTATGTGTTGAACCGTTCTCCTACTCGGAGTGTTGAGAGAAAGACTCCATATGAGGTATGGCATGACAAGAAACCTAGTGTACATCATTTGCACACTTTCGGTTGTGTGGCACACGTGAAACAGGGAAGCCAACGCCTTAGCAAACTTGAAGATCGAAGTACACCAATGGTCTTCATTGGATATGAGCAAGGAAGAAGGCATGGAGGTTTTACAATCCAAACACGGAGAGTGTTCACGTGTCACGTGATGCTGTGTTTGAAGAAAACCGCCCATGGAAGTGGGATGCAGCTGAGTCAAGTGAAATGGTGAATGATGAAGACATCTTTCGGGTAGAATACATCTTTCGTGATGAGAACCCTGGTGGAGTGAGTTCTTCCTCTTGTGACACAGGTCAAGGTGACAAAACCCCAGCTGAGGGAGTGTCTTCTATGACACAACTGAAGCAACAAGCATCCAAGGATGTGGAGTTTGTGTCACCTCCTTCCATGTCACCAGAAATGGATAGTGAGCTAAAAGAAGCACCACTTCGTTATCGTTCCATGAGAAATATTCTTGAGGAGGTGCCAAATTGTGAACCAGAAGAAGGAGGAGTAGATGAACTTCTTGTTGTCATAGGTGAAGAGCCATGCACAGCAGAAGAGGCCTTGAGGGTCAAGGAGTGGCGCATTGCCATGATTGAGGAGCTCACATCCATTGAAGAGAACAAAACATGGTCATTGGTACAACTTCCGGAGGGTTATCGTGCCATTGGCTTGAAATGGGTTTTCAAGTTGAAGAAAGATGAACATGGGAATGTCATACGTCACAAAGCAAGGCTAGTTGCAAAGGGGTATGTGCAGAAGCAAGGAGTTGATTTTGAAGAAGTTTTTGCACCAGTTGCCAGGATGGAGTCTGTGAGGATTGTGTTAGCTGTTGCAGCTCATTTTGGGTGGCATGTTCATCACATGGATGTGAAGTCAGCCTTCTTGAATGGGAGTCTAGAAGAGGAGATCTATGTCACTCAACCTCCGGGTTTCATAGCTGAAGGCAAGGAAAAGTGGGTTTTAAAACTTCACAAGGCATTGTATGGCTTGAGACAAGCTCCTCAAGCATGGAACTGCAAACTTGATGAAAGTCTCAAGCAACTCGGTTTCATACGGTGCAAATCAGAACATGGCTTGTACACTAAGTTTGGAGGTGAGGCAAGGCTCATTGTGGGTGTGTATGTTGATGACTTACTGATTGTGGGAGAAAACATGGAGGAAATCAGTCGGTTCAAGGAGAAAATGAAGGAGAAGTTTTGCATGAGTGACTTAGGAAGCTTGTCTTACTATCTTGGTATTGAAGTAAAGCAAGGAAGACATGGTATTGACTTGTGTCAAGGAGCCTATGCTACAAAGTTGCTGGAAAGAAGTGGGATGATAAATTGTAATGGGTGTGCCACTCCAATGGAATCCCGGTTGAAGCTTACCAAGAGAAGTACAGCTCCACTCACTGATCCAACCACTTATCGCAGCATAATTGGTGGACTCAGGTATCTTTTACATACTCGGCCTGATCTCAGTTTTGGTGTTGGGTACTTAAGTAGGTTCATGTCAGAACCTCAAGAAGAACACATGGTGGCTTTGAAACATTTACTTCGGTATGTGGCAGCTACAATGAGGTATGGCTTGTCTTACAACCGAGATGAAGGAAGTCTTGAGTTAAGAGGCTATAGTGATAGTGATTTTGGGGGAGATGTGGATGACAGGAGAAGCACAACAGGAGTCATATTCTGCCTGAGTGAAAATCCTATCAGCTGGTTATCCCATAAGCAAAAGGTTGTGGCAAAGTCCACATGTGAAGCTGAGTATGTGGCTGGAGCAGCTGCAGCAAGTCAGGCTGTTTGGCTCAGGCATGTGTTAGAAGAAGTAACAAGAATTCAAGTACCTCCACCAGTGATTAAGATGGATAACACAGCAGCAATTGCTTTGGCAAAGAATACAGTTTTGCATGATAGAAGTAAACACATTGACATCAAGTTTCACTTTGTCAGAGAATGTGTTGATAGAGGAGAAGTCATCTTAGATCATGTTGGGACAAAAGATGAGCTTGCTGATATCCTCACAAAGCCACTGGGACGTACACAATTTCAGGAACTTCGTGAGAAGATTGGAGTTCAGGAGATCAAACCTCAGAAGTAGGGGGAGATTGTTGAGTACTTCTGGAGGTTTAATCAGAGTTTAGTTTCCTTATGTTTCAAGGAAATAAAGCACACATGACAAGAACCAGGGGTGTGTCCTGAGTCACATGTGTTGCACCGAGTCCTAGTGTGTGAGAGGGTGTTTTTGTTATGTTTCAAACAACCCGGGGGTTTGGGCCATACGTGCATGGCACATGCATGTGTTACATGCTTTTCAAATTTGTATGGTGTAAAACCCGGGCTGAGGTTGTTGAAAACTTGTGGCTTCCGGCTAATAAAAGGAGCGGAATGTGCTGGTGTTTGTTGAGCGCCGCCACAACTCATCCGAGCCATTTTCATTCGGTTCTCCACTTATGTTTTGGATCTACACCACACCTCTAGACTTCCAACACGGTTTGCATCACAAATTAGTGAGAGTTCAGTGAGGAAAACACCCAACATCAAATAGCGTCACCACATCAGAGTCGCCCTATGCTGCCACCACATCCTCATCCATCATCACACAACTGCGAACACACGGGCATGACGGGAGTTAGCGACACAACTGAAACTATATGCGAGCATCATATCACCAAGAAGCGCCTAGGGATGTCCGACTTCAACACCTATCCCCTCATGTGGAGAGTCTGACCACGTAAAGCCAATAGGCCAATCATGTAGACACATTGGATAAGGTCTTAACCCACGCATCATGTAAAGTAGAGACACCTTTGTGGACTATATCAAGCACTCCAAACCTTCACTGAGCGGGGACGACTAATCAAAAGAGCGTGTTGTTAGAAACCTCCATTAGAGGTTGAAGCCCACCGACCTTGCGTCATAGAGATTGTGCCTCTGGCTAAGAACTGGGAAGATTCGTTGTTGTCACCACCACCACCAGAGATACGTGAAAGTTTCCTAGAGGGGGGTGAATAGGCTAATAAAACCTGAAACTACTGAAAACAGCGGATTAAACCTGAAGGGCCGGACTAGTCCGGTCTGGGGGGCGGACTAGTCCGGTCTCGTTATAGAAATTACGTTTTTATGGATTTCTTTTCAACTTTGTTTAAGTGGAAGGTATGTAAGTAATCTAACAATCTAATTAACTAATTTGTGAATGATAAACTGATTGGATTGCAAGACTCACAACTACAAAGCAATTAACAAGTTTTGAGCAAGACAAAAATCTAATGAGCAACTCTAGTGAATAAACGAGAAAGTAAAGGAATCAATAGACTCTATTTATCCTGAGGTTCGATTCCACACAGGAATCTACATCCCCGTTGAGGAGTCCGCAAAGGACCGGGTCTCGTCCAACCCTACCCTCACCGAGCGATCACCAAGATCAAGCTCAGGTTCTTCACTATCAATATAAGTGTGAATACAATATTCTTCGGGGCTACTCACAACCTGAGGCTCCCTACAACAACCTAGCAGTTCTAGGAAACAAAATACAACAGCCAAGAACTCAAATTAACAATTAGAGTGCAAGAGATTCAAACCGAGAGCTCAAACGTTGATTACTGCGTCTTTCCCCTCACAAATCCACAAACCCCTCAAGATCCAATCTTAGGGGTCAAGAAGGTGAGGAAAGAGGCTTAGAAGAGCTCAAGGAAATATTTTTCGGTGCTAGGGTTTCAGTTGTTACCATTTGAAACCGGGGGGGTCCCTTTTTATAGGGATCCCGGCATCTAACCGTTATACCTACTAAAGTCTGGACTAGTCCGATCAGAACCCCGGACTAGTCTGTCTTTGGGGGACCACTTACATCACAAAGGCTACCAACTAAAGTCCCCATGAACTTTGAATTCAAACGGTCATAAAATCTCGGACTAGTCCGTTGAGGAGCGGACTAGTCCGATCTCCCATAGGAACCTTTGTTCCGGATGAGAACGGACTAGTCTGGCATGGAGCGGACTAGTCCGGCCACAAGGGCAGACTAGTCCGGTCTTACCAGACTTAGTCTCGATACTCTCTAATCTCATAATATGGACTAGCCTGGCCATATCCGGACTAGTCCGAGCTCACACAAGAACAATTGTTCCGTCCTAAACTAAACTATTCTAAGGGAACCGATATAGTCCGACCAGCTGAGCGGACTAGTCCGAGATCACTCAGAGGCACTTCCTCCAGACCTAAGCGGCTTAGTTCGATAGGCGGACTAGTCCGGCCCCATGGGCAGACTAGTCTGGCCTTCTGGGACTTGGTCTCAGAAAGGCTCAGACTTAGAACAAAACAGACTAGTCCGGCCTAAAACGGACAAGTCCGAACTCACTCAGAGACTTGTAGTCCGGTCAAAAACGGAGTAGTCTGGTTGGGACGGGCTAGTCCGGCCTTGAGTCCGGACAAGTCTGGTCTACATTCTCAGCCATACCTATGACCATTTCCTCTCAAGATTCTAACTAAAATTTTAAGCTCTCTAATGATTCTCAAGCACTCTAATAGAGAAGACCATGTACACAACTAGAAAATGTGAAACTCAATAGTAAAATTCTATTTTCTACTCTTGCAAGTCTTCTTCTTTTCCTTTTTGCTTCTTGAGAGACTCCACATTCGTTCCTATCTCAAGGATCTGTGCTCATACTTAGTAAAACTCATTAGTATCTTAATTGTCATCATCAATCATCCAAAACCCACGGGGATTACCTAGATGCACTTTCAATCTCCCCCTTTTTGGTGATTGATGACAACACATTAAGACTCTCGATTAATGGATATGAGAGCTTATTTTCATAATACATGTATGAATGATTTACTCCTCCTAAATGTGTGCACAAGAGTTTGTCAAGAAAAATATGCACATGAATGAGTTCTATGGGGATTTCATACACACATGTGTTATGGTGGAGTGTCTAAGTGTGATGTGATAAAATGAGTGTAAATGCATTGAGGGGAATATAAATGACATCTACTAACAAGATCATCTCAACATGGCATAGTATGAAGACATAATGTTCATAGTCATTACAAAATAACATAACATGGCATAGTCGTTACAAAATAACATAACATGGCATAGTCATTACAAAACAAGACAAGACAAGAATTTTAATGCTTAAGCTAGACTACTCCCCCTTTGGCATCAAAGCACCAAAAAGGAAAAGAAAAGAGAGAAGGGCCTACTCGCTATCGTCTTCATCTTGATCTTCGCCTTGTTCACTTTGAGTTTCCTCATCCTCATCCTCATCGTCGTCTTCATCGTCATCCTCATGATGAGCGTGGGAGGTAGGAGGAGCAGCAGAGGAGGAACCACCTTCACCAAAGTAGGCAAGCTCGTCCTCGGTGAGAGTGGGAAACTCGGTTACTCCATCATCTGATAACGGTGGAGACATAGGTATCTCCATCTTGTTGCACATTGCCTTGAGGTACTTCTTTTGGCGTTGCTTCATTTTCTGTGTGCGAACTTCCACCTTCCGACATGAGGAGAAGATTGCCTTGAAGATTTTGAGCAGCCCACTAGAAGAGTCACTCGATAATGGAGGAGCAGACGGCCTAGCTGAAGAGGATGGAGCTGCAGAGGAGCTCCTACCCAAGGACACAGGAGGGCGAGGAATAGGAGTCGGCATTTGTGGACGCAGCTTCCTGTGCTTCACATCCTTGGCAAATTCCGCTCCGGTGACTCTCTCGATCATGCACATGATATATGGCGCATAGCCAGAAGACCTGTTTGGAGTGTAGGAGATGTTGAATATATCGTTGTAGATGTAGTCGAAGACGTTGAACCACTCTTCTTCATTGAGTAGCTTCAACAAGTTTCTTAGACACCCTTGTATCATCCCCGCATCTCCATACTTGGGAGCTAGTGTCTTCCTCAGGATTCGATTGAGCACTCCAAAGAAGGGCTTGATGTTGTGAGTTGAGGATGGCTCATAGGTGAGATATGATGGATACAAAAAGTCCAAGTCATCCTTTCCCAGGGTCCTTTCATTGTGAACTATGATCTCATAGTTCTAGTGCTCCTCAAGCCCAAGGATCCTTGCAAATTCATCGTACAACACCGAGTACACCACACCATTTGTCATCCAAGTGATCTTTCTGTTTCCATAAGTGTGGATGTAACAGGTGGTGTAGAATTGGACTATGACCTCGATGTTCCAGTCATACTAAAAAGCCATCAAATCCTTGATCCCATGGCGTTCTACAGCTTCAATCACTGCATCAAAAGCTTGATGCTTCTTGTTCGCCATATAGGACCAATCCACCCACTGAGCATCAACTACCGATGTATTCATTGGAAGATAGACGAGCCGGTAGTAGTCACACCAGAAACGAGGGTCTGGTGTGGCCTTTTCTTTGTAGACTTCTTCTTCTATCAGCCTTCTGGCTTTCTCAGCTCCCTTCCCTTTGAATGTTGCACTCGCCAAATTGGGTTGGCGGTTTGGATTGTGCATGAGTGGTGCTCTCTCAAGTGTCCCAACCGGTCCTTGTGGGGGATTCCCCCTTCCCCACCTTGGGTTGTCACGAATGACACTATTAGCCAAAGCCTTTGTCCTGGGAGGATCTGCTGCTTTTTCTTTCCCTTTATCTTGGGACGTTCCTTGTGACGGAGCTTGTTGTTTTTCCTTCAAGGTCACCAGCCTCTTCCTTCTTGGAGGATCAACGGACTGAGAAGCTTGTGCTTCCCTGTCAGCTGTTTCTTTGTCCGAGCCTCCCTTGATGCAGCCTCACCCGCTTCGACCTCGGCTACTGCATGATAGGCGGCTTGGCGAGCCGCTTCGGCCTCGGGGTTGGGAAGAGGACTGTCTCTGGATCCTGACATGATCTGGTGATAGATGAAAGGGAAAGATTAGACGTGAGAGCATTGCGTTTGAATTAGTGTACATCCCCAAACTTAGGGGCTAAAACTGCATCGGTCGGACTTGTCTGGCCCTGAGGCGGACTAGTCTGCCCAGGACGGACTTGTCCGGCCAGTGTCCGGACTAGTCCGGACTCTACAGTTTTAAACCCTAACTTAAGTGATTTGAGCACAAATTCACAAAACTAGACGCAATACTACAAGGAATACAACAATATGGCGTAGGGACATTAGGGAAGGCCTAAGGCACTAGAAATATGACCTAGAAACAAGGGATTTGCAAAAAATCAAAGTTAGGTCAAAAAGTACCTTAGAGCGAAGAAATTTGATGAAATCTGCGGATCGAAGGAGCGGAGATGGTCGGGAAAGGATTCCCCGCACTCCACAAGCATTGAATCAAGGATTCCTTCGAGGGATTTGAGGGAGAGCTCCAAAATTGCCAATGGGGGTGAGTTTTGGAGGAGAAGAGAGGTGTAGAAGTGAATGAGAGAGGGAGGGAGTTCGGCCCTGACCCTTGGAGGTTCTCCAGGGGCCAAACTAGTCCGGTTTGCTGTCCGGACTAGTCCATTATGTCGGACCAGGTCCAGACTAGTCTGTTGTCTGGACTTGTCCGGATGCAGTCCGGACTAGTCTGTTGTGGACTTGTCTGCTGCATCCCGGATTATTCAATATATCCAGACTTGTCCGGCCTGTTGGGAGGACTAGTCTGGTTCTTGAAGGATGATAAATTCTTATATATTAGAATTTTGCCAAGAGTGATTACGGTGAATTTACTTGCACCTTTTATTAGATAACTATGGTCAATATCTACCAAAGCACACAATTAGATGATGACCATAATATATCCAAAAATAATATGAGAGAGAATTAGAAGGGGAACAAGTTTTTCACAATCATGCATATTTTTGAAGTTTGTGAAATTTTTTGAAGATTCCAAATTACTAGCATTTTGATGTACCACATTTCAAGTCACATTCCTAGAGTCTACGATATTTAGCTCATTTCGAAGTTCACAAAATCGTTTTTCATCTAGTGTCTTGGTGAATATATCGGCTAGTTGTTATTCGGTTCTTACATGTGAGATAGCTATGTCCCCCTTTATAGAATGGTCTCTCAAGAAGTGATGTCGGATGTCTATGTGTTTGGTCCTAGAGTGTTCAACGGGGTTATGGGCTATCTTAATGGCACTCTCATTGTCACATAGGAGTGGAATATGGTTCATATTGTAACCATAATCCCTTAGAGTTTGTCGCATCCAAAGAAGTTGAGCACAACAACTTCCGGCTGCAACATGCTCCACTTTGGCTGTGGAAAGGGCAATGGAATTTTGTTTTTGGATGACCATGATACTAGGGACCTACCCAAGAATTGATAAGTCCCAGAGGTTCTTTTTCTATCTACTTTACATCCGGCGTAATCCGCATCGGAATATCCGATGAGACTAAACTTAGACCCCTTTGGATACCACAATCCTAGGTTCGGTGTGTGAACTAAATATCTTAAGATTCTTTTAACGGTGGTTAAGTGGCATTCTTTAGGAGATGCTTGAAATCTTGCACACAAGCATACACTAAGCATGATATCGGGCCTAGATGCACAAAGATAAAGCAATGAACCAATCATAGAGCGATATACCTTTTGATGCACGCTTGGTCCATCTTCATTGAGATCGAGGTCCCCGTTCATTGCCATTGGTGTCTAGATTGGTTTGGCCTTGTCCATGTCAAACTTCTTAAGTATGTCTTGTGTGTACTTTGTTTGACTAATGAACGTGCCTTCCTTGAGTTGCTTGATTTGAAATCCTAGGAAGAACTTCAACTCCCACATCATTGATATTTCAAACCTATCCGTCATTATCTTACTAAACTCATCACAAAAAGATTTGTTAGTTGAACCAAATATGATGTCATCGACATATATTTGGCACACAAAGAGATCATCATCTACATTCTTTGTAAAAAAAAGTGTAATCGGCCTTGGCTATCATAAAACCATTATTAATAAGAAAGTCTCTAAGACACTCATACCAAGCTCTAGGAGCTTGTTTGAGGCCATAGAGAGCTTTATGCAATTTAAACACATAATTAGGATATTCTTGATCTTCAAACCTGGGTGGTTGCTCCACGTACACTTCCTCCTTGATTGGACCGTTTAGGATGGCACTTTTCACATCCATTTGATAAAGCTTGAAATCATGGTGAGTAGCATAGGCCAATAGAATGCGAATCGACTCAAGCCTAGCTACGGGAGCAAAGGTTTCATTGAAGTCCAAACCTTCGACTTGATCATATCCCTTTGCCACAAGTCGTGCCTTGTTTCTTGTCACCACTCCGTGTTCGTCTTGCTTGTTGCGGGACACCCACTTGGTGCCTACCATATTTGCATTTGGTCTTTTCTCAACTCCCACACTTGGTTTCTTGTGAAGTTGTTCAACTCTTCTTGCATAGCCACCATCCAATCCGGATCCTTGAGTGTTTCTTTCACCCTAAATGGTTCCAAGGAGGACACAAAAGAGTAATGCGCACAAAAGTTAGCCATTCAAGATCGTGTTGTTACCCCTTTTGTGATATCTCCAAGGATGTTGTCAACGGGGTGATCCCGTTGAATGCTTTGATGAACCCTTGGTGAGGCACTTGAGTTCTTGAGTGGTCTTCTTCTTCGTCTCCCCCTTGATCAACATCATGGTATCGATTTTTTCCTTCTTGAACTTGGCTGTCTTGATCTTGGGGTTCTTTAGTTTGATCTTGTGTGTGAGGCGCCGATTATGATAAACTTGGAGCATCTTGTCCTATATCTTCTTGAGGACGGACGTCTCCAAGCCCCATTCTTCTTAGTGCTACAAATGGTGCTTCTTTTTCATCTAGCACACATTGATCGACTTGCTCCACTTGGGACATTAGTTTCATCAAACACCACGTCACGTGCAATCTCAACACAGCCAGAGGTTTTGTTGAAAACACGATAGGCGTAGGTGTTTGAGTCATAACCAAACAAGAAAACTTCATCGGATTTCGAAGCAAACTTCGAAGTCCTAGGCTTCTTGTTGAGAATGTAGCATTTACTTCCGAAAACACGAAAGTAAGAGATGTTGAGTTTGTTACCGGTTAGGAGCTCGTATGGAGTTTTCTTCAAAATTCGATGGAGATAGAGGCGGTTTGTGGCGTGGCAAGCGGTGTAGACCGCTTTCGCCCAAAACCGATCCGAAGTCCTGTACTCATCAAGCATGGTTCTTGCCATCTCTATGAGTGTGAAGTTCTTCCTTTCGGCCACCCCATTTTGTTCAGGGGAGTAGGGGGCCGAAAACTCATGCTTGATGTCCTCTTCATCCAAGTATTCTTCTACTTGGGTGTTCTTGAATTTGGAGCCGTTTTCACTCCTCTTCTTGATTCTTAAGGAGAACTCATTTCGAGCTATTATCAAGAACTTCTTGAGGACATTTTGAGTTTCTCACTTATCATGCAAGAAAAATACCCAATTGAAGCGAGAATAGTCATCAACAATTACTAAACCATATTTGTTACCGTCAATGCTTATGTAGGTGACTGGACCGAAGAGGTCCATGTGAAGCATCTCCAATGGTCTTGTTGTCGTCATCACATTCTTGGCGGGATGAGCTGCTCCAGTTTGCTTTCCGGCTTGACATGCACTACATGGCCTATCTTTCTTAAAAAACAACATCTTTTGTCCACGGATGTGATCCCCATTTAGAAGTTTTGTAAGTTCCTCATACCAACATGGACTAGTCTCCTATGCCACAACCATCCCATGTTGGTTTTTGCTATTAAGCATGTGTCAAGTTGAGATTTATCCATGGAGAAATCTACTAAATAAAGCTTTCTCTTCAACACACCCTTAAAGGCAACTGAGTTATCACTTATTCTAGAGACGGTCACACCCTCGTTAGTAAACAAGCAATTATAACCTTTCTCACATAGTTGAGATATGGACAATAGGTTATAATCTAGTGATTTTCAAAATATAGAACATGAGAGAGCGAGTGTTGAGAAGAGATTGCAATTTTACCAATACCAAGCACCCTTCCTTGACTATTGTTTCCAAAGTAGATGCCTTCACTGGGATCATCATTTTCTTCATACTCAACGAACATCTTTCTCTCTCCGGTCATGTGATTAGTGCACGCACTATGTAGCACCCATTTAGTGCCACCGAAGGAGTAGGCCTGCAAAACAATTTAAACTTTGGTCTTAGGTACCCAAACTAGGTTGGGTCCTTTGAGGTTAGTCACAAGGCACTTGGGCACCCACACACAAGTTTTTGGACTCTTGTGGAGTGGCTCAACATATTTAGTATATACACGACCATACTTGCTCTTCATAAGAACATAAGATGCATCAAAGTTATGAAATACTGTAGAGTTTATATTTTTGGCAATTTCATGTGAGGTAGATGCAAGGTTGTTATTCTTGACTTGAGTTGAGTTTTTCTTTGATAAAAGCTACACACTTGTTATTATTTTTAAGGATTCTAGCATTTTGCTTTCCTCCCCTAGTATAACCAAGTCCATCTTTAATAAGAGGAGATCTTGTGATTGAGTATGCACTACGTGCATATTTGATATTCTCCTTATCAAAGATCCCACTTTTGTGTGTATTCTTGTTTTGTGCCTCTTTGAGCTCATTTTTCAAGTTTAGAACAAGATTAGCACATTTGCATGTTTTAGTGTTGGATTCCATATTTGTCGATGAGTTCTTGGAGGATGAAGTAGTTGAGGTACTTGACTTAAGTAAGTTGAATTGTGCTTCAAGATTCTTGTGAGTCTTGGTCAAACTCACAAGTTCATCTTGAAGTATTGCATTCGTACTCTTAAGTTCTACACAAGTTTCCTTGCTCAAGGCAAGTTCGCTTTCAAGTGCTCAACTCTTCTCTCTCTCAAGTTCAAGGAGCTTCTCAATCTCAAGGTTTCTTTCCTTTTCAAGGATAAGCAATTCTTCTTGTTGATTGAGAAGCTCTTCTTGCTCAAATATTTCATTCGATAGCATTTTCATTTTAGCTATAGCATTTTTGTTTAAGCCCTTAAACATGAACTCATTTTCGCTATTGCTATCAAAGTCATTTTGTCATCAACAATATGTAACTTGGAAGGTTTAGATATTACCTTACGCTTTCCTTCCTTTGCCATGAGGCATGTGTGACTTGGGCTCTTCCAATCACCCTTGTTTGGCAAGAGTGATTTCTTCATGGTTGGCCTCTTAATGGCGACTGTTGCTACCTTTTCTTCATCTTCAGAAGAGGACTCTTCGTTTGAGTCCCACTCTTCTCCATTGTGAGCTTGTCCATAAGCCTTCTTCTTTTTGAAGATCTTCTTGTCTTGAGGCTTCCCATCCTTTTTCTTCCTATTTTCATCTTCCTTGCTATGAGGGCAATTTACAATGAAATGCTCGTATTCGCCGCATTTGTAGCAAGTTTTATTTGTTCTTGACTTGCCCTTGTCCTTGCTCTTGTTCTCATAGTGATGGCTTTTTCTTCTCCTCATCATTCTTTTGAATCTTTTGATGAAGAAGGCCATTTCTTCATCATCCATGTTCGTGCTCTCATAATCACTCTCTTCATCATCACTTGTGAGTTGCATTTCTTTTCCCTTGGACTTGGATGTCGCCTTGAGAGCAAGCCCTTCTTCTTAGATGAGGTGATCTTTGCTAGGTCGTTGACATGTTGGGCTTCCTTCTCCATCATCTCGTGGTTGATGATCTTCCCTAACACTTCATCCGGAGTCATCATGTGGAAGTTTGGACTTTCCCGGATTAGAGTGCATAGGGTCACATTGCGAGGCATGAAAGATCTTATCATCCTCTTGACCACCTCATGATCATTCCATTTCTTGCATCCGTATGCCCGACTCTTGTTGATGAGAGTTTTGAGCCGGTTGTACATTTCTTGAGGCGTTTTGCCTTCTTCCATGACGAACCTTCCAAGCTCTCCTTCGATCATCTAGATCTTGGCTTCCCTCACGAATCGGTTTCCTTCATGTGCGTTCTTGAGGGTGTCCCAAATATCTTTGGCGAGCTCTAACCCATCCACCTTGTTGAATTCTTCGAGGCTTAGGAATGAGTTGAGCATGGCCACCGCTTGTGCATTGCGGTGAATTTATTGTTCTTGCTCTGGGGTGAGTTCATCCTCGTCTTCGGAGATATCTATACCTGTACAAACAACATGCCAAAGACTTGGATTTAAGGAGATTAGATGCAGCTTCATGTTGTGCTTCCATATGGTACAGTTAGTTCCATCAAAGTGAGGAGGTTTGCCTAAGGGAATTAATAAATAACTGGAATGTGAATTTAGATGTTCATAATTAAAAGGATATCGCGAGTAGTCTTGTTGACTAGTCTTTAGCTTCTTCTCCAATTTCTCCTTCCTTTTCTTCTTAGTTGCTTTGTGAATTTATTGTTCTTGCTCTTCAAAGTTGCTCGGATTTGCTCCTTTTCCCTTGGTAGGATTAATTTGGCTACCGGTCTTGTCCCCCATCTCCTCTCCAAGCGGTTAAGATTTTGTGGAGAGTTAGGCTCTGATACCAATTAAAAGTTGCCTAGAGGGGGTGAATAGGCTAATAAAACCTGAAACTACTGAAAACAGTGGATTAAACCTGAAGGGCCGGACTAGTCCGGTCTGGAGGCGGACTAGTCTGGTCTAGGTATAGAAATTATGTTTTATGGATTTCTTTTCAAGTTTGTTTAAGTGGAAGATATGTAAGTAGTCTAAAAATCTAATCAACAAATTTGTGAATGATAAACTGATCGGATTGCAGGACTCACAACTACAAAGCAATTAACAAGTTTTGAGCGAGACAAAAACCTAACGAGCAACTCTAGTGAATAAACGATAAAGTAAAGGAATCAAGAGACTCGATTTATCCTGAGGTTCAATTCCATATAGGAATCTACGTCCCTGTTGAGGAGTCCACAAAGGACCGGGTCTCTTCCAACCCTACCCTCACCGAGCGATCACCAAGATCAAGCCCGGGTTCTTCGCTATCAATCAAAGTGTGAATACAATATTCTTAGGGGCTACTCACAACGTGAGGCTCCCTACAACAACCTAGCAGTTCTAGGAAACAAAATACAACAGGCAAGAACTCAAATTAACAATTAGAATGTAAGAGATTCAAACTGAGAGCTCAAACGTTGATCATCACGTCTCTCCCCTCACAAATCCACAAACCCCTCAAAATCCAATCTTAGGGGTCAAGAAGGTGAGGAACGAGGCTTAGAAGAGCTCAAGGAAAGAGTTTTCGGCGCTAGGGTTTCAGTTGTTACCATTTGAAACCGGGGGGTCCCTTTTTATAAGGATCCCAACATCTAACCGTTATACCTACTAAAGTCCGGACTAGTCCGGTCAGAACCCCGGACTAGTCCGTCCTTGGGGGACCACTTACGTCACAAAGGCTACCAACTAAAGTCCCCGTGAACTTTGAATTCAAACGGTCATAAAATCCCGTACTAGTCCGTTGAGGAGCGGACTAGTCCGATCTCACACAGGAACCTTTGTTTCGGATGAGAACGGACTAGTCTGGCATGGAACGAATTAGTCTCGATAACTCTCTAATCTCAGAATACGGACTATTCTGGCCATATCCGGACTAGTTCGAGCTCACACAAGAACAATTGTTCCGTCCTAAACCGGACTAGTCTAAATGAACCGGACTAGTCTGGCCAGCTGAGCGGACTAGTATGAGGTCACTCAGAGGCACTTCCTCCGGACCTAAGTGGCTTAGTCCGATAGGCGGACTAGTCCGGCCCCATGGGCGGACTAGTCCAGCCTTCTGGGACTTGGTCTCAGAAAGGCTCAGACTTACACCAAAACGGACTACTCCTGCCTAAAACGGACAAGTCCGAACCCACTCAGATACTTGTAGTCCGGTAAAAAATGGACTAGTCCGGTTGGGACGGACTAGTCCGGCCTTGAGTCCGGACAAGTCCGGTCTACATTCTCAGCCATACCTATGACCATTTCCTCTCAAGATTCTAACTAAAAATTCGAGCTCTCTAATGATTCTCAAGCACTCTAAAAGAAAAGACCATGTACACAACTAGAAAATGTGAAACTCAATAGTAAAATTCTATTTTCTACTCTTGCAAGTCTTCTTCTTTTCCTTTTTCCTTCTTGAGAGACTCCACATTCATTCCTATCTCAAGGATTTGTGCTCATACTCAGTAAAACTCATTAGTATCTTAATTGTCATCATCAATCATCCAAAACCCATGGGGATTATCTAGATGCACTTTCAATACGAGAAATAAAAAGGTCCACCGTCCCTGCAAATTTTAGATCAGAATGCCTCCTTTCATGTCACTGCGTCGCTGTGAACGTCGAGATCTGTTGTCGTGCAACCCCGACAATCACAATGGCATAACCATTGCCGAGAGAACCCGAGGTCATTGCCCTAGTGTCCAAGGTCCCAATTTGGGTCACCATCCACAAATCACCCCTATGTGTCGCCGAGAGCTGACTTGTGGAGGCCATCGAGTAGCGTTGCAACAACGTCGACCAGCTCCCTACACAACAACTTACCTCCAAGCAACTGCATGAGAAGCCGCTCGATGAGATCCCCGACACCCCATCGGTCGTTATGAGGCTGTTGTTGTAGCGACCTTGAGTAGTGGCAAAGAGAGGGAGGGAGGGATGGGGCAACAGCGGTAGGGATTTCCTAAATGCTCGTATTCCTGACCTCTTTTTGACGCTTATATGAGCGTTGATCTTCTTTCCAAGTAGGGATGACAACGGATTGGGTTCGGGTTGGATGGACCAAAAACTCGTCTAAAATGAGAGAGACCGTAGATGAAATTTAAGACCCGCACACGCAAGTTAGAATTGGCACTCACACCCGAACGGGCGGATTTCGGACTTTTTCATAAACATACTACAACATTTGATAAACAAGTGTAATAAAAATCTTCCATTTTGAATAGAATGTAACAAAAAATATGGATTTTTATAGAGACTATAAATATAGGTTATGATAAGCAAAGTGGCATAAATAATTGCACAAAAGAAATCAAATTTAATTTTAAAATTAGAGACACCATTTCGGGTACCCGGTGGATCACTACAGGAAAACGATACATTTTTGTGGGCCAAACTTAATTTCATAGGCCCCCACGAAATTAGAAGTATTGTCGTGAGCCATAGGTTAGCACACGAAATTTCAAGTTATTTCCGTGGGTTTCCGCAATGACCCATGAAATTGCAGCCTAATTTCGTGTGCTGAGACGAGAACACACGGAAATTTTAAAAATTTCGTAGGTTTCTCAACGGCTCACGAAAAGGAGGTATGAAATTGTCGTGGGTAGCACAAGCTCACGAAAATAACGACATAAAATGACGCGCTGTTGGCCCGAGGTATTTTCGTGGGTTTTTTAGCCAGCACACGACATTAAGTTATTGTCGAGGGTTTCCCTCTTGGGCACACGAAATTATGTTATTGGCGGGGTTTTCCGGGCCGGGCACATGAAATAAGGTTATTTTCGTGGGTTTACCTCCCCAGCACACGAAATTAAGTTCCTATCGAGGGTGCTGCTGTCGGTCCGACATATTTTCACGGGTCTTGGAGCCGGCACACGAGATTAGGGTATGTTCGTGGGTTTCCGTCAAAGGCACATGAAATTAGGTTCTTTTTCATGGGTTTCTGGGCCAGGCACACGAAATAAGGTTATTTTAGTGAGTTCCCTCCACGGCACACGAAATTAGGTCCTGTCGTGGGTGTTGTTGTCTGTCCGACATATTTTCGTGGGTTTTGGAGCCGGCACAAGAAATTAAGATATTTTCGTGGGTTTCCATCATTGGCACACGAAATTAGGGTACTTTCGTGGGTTTCCGTGTGTGGTACACGAAAATACGCCCGATTTAGCTAGGTCGGGCCCCGAGGCCGAATTGATTACGTGCGAAGCCGCCGCCGCCATCCTGCCCGAGCGTGATGCCCACAACCGCACCGCGCCGCCCAGCAGCCCGGCAACCGCGCCGCCCGACCGGGGCCTGGCCGCCCGCCGACCCCGCCACCGGCCGACCGCGCCGCCCGGCCGCCCGCCCACTGCGCCACTAGGCCGCTGGACCACCGCGCCGCCCACCCACAGCGTCGCCCGGCCCGAGCTCACCGCCACGCCGCACGCCGGAGGCTGCCCTGCCGCTCACTCCCGGCTACCGTTTCGCCAACACGCCGCCCGCGGAGGCTGTCTGCTGCTGCCGCGCGGCCACAGCACCAAGGCTGCCCTGCTGCTGCCGCTCGGCTGCAGCACCGAGTCCGCGCTGACCGCCGTGCCGCGCCACGTCGGTGCCCACTACCGTGCCCACTCGTCATCTCCGTCGCCGAAGCTGCTGCGCCACAAGGTTTCCGTTGCCCCTGCTGCGAGCCTGCCCCGGCCACCACTACTCCGAGCCCGTCTTGGCCACTGCTCCTGAGAATAGGTACATATGATATGTAATAGTTCATTAAAACTTTATGATTGTGGAATATAATGCAACCCGAGTTAATGAGCTTTGTTTATGTGAATTCTGCAACCCTTGTATGGATTGGTTTTAGCATAGATGTTTGCATGAAGAAGTTAACTATGATAATACAAGACATACAACAGTAGCATATGCATCATTTATGTTGAAAAAAACACTATTGACTCTTCTTAGATGGTGGAAGCGAACATGCAAATGGGCATGGGGCTTTGGCAAGATTGACCAGACCGAACCTAGCTATGATCTGTTTATAGTGCTGCCGATGACCGCCATTTGGCATAAAAAGAGCTTGCATTTAGATTGAAGTAATTATTTGGTCATGTGTTGAGCCCATGTGCTGAGCTACGGCTACGATATTTTTATGCCAACCTAGTCATGTAAACGCGCACTTGTCTCTAGATTCTGTTGTGTGTGAGCTTATAGAGGTTGATGTTATTTTCGAGTAATGCAATTATGTTATATTACTTTAGATGTCTGTTCCACCAATATGAAGTTAGCTTATTTTGATCTATAAGCTTTGAAATAATTATGGTGCTTGGGCTAGGTTTCCTCCCCGACCACACGAAATCCCACGAAAATAAGTATTTTCGTGAGCCAAAAATGGCTGACGAAAATACATATATTTTTATGGGTGACCCACTTCATTGTCTCTCCCTTGTTCTTTCTTCCTGTCTCTCGTTCTTACCTCTCTCGTAAATCACTCCAAAAAGTAAGATTTACGTAACCTATACAATATATGTCACCCGTTTCGGACCGGCCCGTCTCACATGCGTTACGCATGTGAGACGTGTAGGTTCCGAATTGTCCCTTTTCGGACAGCCTGGAGTGACCGAGGGGGCGTAATTATGATGAGACGCGGGGTATGGATTCGGACGAAATTTTGACGGTGTAACCCTAATGTTCTCCGCTGCACCATTATCGGGCGCGCAGTTGGAGAACAACGGGATTATGCTGTCGAAATTTCGTCTGAATCCGGACTCCGCGTCTCGTTATAAGCATGCTCCTCTCGGTCACTCTTGGGTGGGTTTAGGACATATCCCTTCCAATATATATAAAGTGAATGTAATTAAATAATAATTTATTCTTGCGAAATTCTTATATTCTTATATTGTATAGTCTAGAAAATGGACGATGATAGATGATGGATGTATGATGGTAGGCGGAAGAATGCTGCGCCTTCGGATGAATAGGCTATCAATACTAAGGCATTTATCAGTCGGGCTTTTTCTTTATCGACCAACCATTTTGTGAAGTGTCCGTGCAACAAGTGTCATAACTTTTTATGCAAGGAGAAGTTTGACATGGAACGAGACCTTTGTCGATTTGGTTTTATGCCAGGTTATGAAACATGGTATGATCATGGTGAGTTATACCATAGTAATGTTGATGTTGATGAAGTAGATGCTGATAACGAGGACAGAATAGAAGACATGGTTGAAGCACTAGATCGTGATTGTGGTGAAGGTACATCTGCAGAAATTCCTGGACCCGAAGTTCGAGAGTTCTATAGAATTCTCTCCGCATCACATGAACAATTGCATGAGCATACTAAAGTGTCCGTCCTTTCAACCGTTACTCGTCTCATGTCTATAAAATTAAAGTACAATTTGTCGAACAAGTGCTATGATGATCTCATGGATTTAATATCAGACATTCTTTCAATGAATCATAAGTTGCCGAGGGACATGTACCAGTCAAAGGAATTGATGGCAGGCCTTGGTATGAAGTACGAAAAGATTGATTGTTGTCCTAACAACTGTATGCTTTTCTAGAAGGAAAATGCAAATCTGATGCAATGCTCGGTTTGTAAAGAATCTCGATACATTGAGGCCACAAATGAGGACGGTGAATTGGTGAAGACAAAAGTGGTAGTGAAACAACTTCGTTATATGCCTCTTGCACTTAGGCTGAAACGGTTGTTTCTATCAAAATCATCTGCGAGACACATGCGATGGCATAAGGAAGGTGTGCGCGAAACAAAGGGGGTAATGACACACCCATCTGATGCTCAGGCTTAGAAGGCATTGGACTCTTTTGATCAATATTTTGCAAAATATGCTAGAAATGTTCGTATTGGATTGGCCACCGATGGTTTCACCCCATTCAACACGTCTTTCATCTTCTGCATCATACTCATGTTGGCCGGTTTTTGCTATACCATATAACCTTCCACCAGCTATGTGTATAAAATATGAATACATGTTTTTGTCTCGTATCATTCCCGAACGTAAACATCGAGGAAAACGTTTAGGGGTTTTTCTTCAACCATTAATTGAGGAGTTAAAATAATTATGGACCGGAGTAGAAGTGTATGATAGCTACAAAAAAAACAAAAATTCAACTTGCGCGCAACATACTTGTGGTCAATTCATGATTTTCCAGCATATGGGGTTTTTCAGGATGGAGCACACATGACAAACTTTGTTGTCTAATTTGTGGGTCGGACTCTGATTGTTTTAGACTTACTCATGGAGGCAAGGTGTCTTTTTTTATTGCCACCGACAATTTCTACCAGCAAATCACCCATTTCGAAAGCAAGTTAATACATTTCTAAAAGATAATATTGTAACAAAGGGTCCGCCGAAACGTTTGGCTAGTGCTGAGATTGTTGCATGGCTCAGTCAACTTGTCCCTACAGATGATGGGTTTGTTGGTTTTGGTTACGAACACAATTGGACTCATATATGTAGCTTATAGGATCTTCCTTATGCTAAGTCATTGTTAATGCTACACAATATTGATGTGATGCACCAGGAACACAATGTAGCAGAAAGCATCATTAGCACATGTCTCAATTTCAAAAAGACAAAAGATAATTTAAAGGCCTGAAAAGATTTAGCAGATATTTGTAATCGCCCGTCTTTAGAAGTCAGACAGGATGGTAGTGGAAAACAGAGAATGCCACGTGCTCCATTTTACCTTAAAGTTAGTGAAAGGAAAGAAGTTCTGAAGTGGTTGCAACGACTGAAGTTTCCTGACAGATACTGTGCTGGATTGAGGCGCACGACAAATCTTAAAAATTGGGTACTAAATAATCTTAAAAGCTATCATATAATGATGGAAAGACTACTTCCAGTAATGTTCCGTGGATATGGGCATCAGGATGTGTGGAGAGTACTTGCGAAACTTAGTTTTTTTATAGACAATTATGTGCTAAAGAAATTACAGTTCAAATGATGGAAATTTTGAAGAAAGAAATACTGTCACTCATATGCAAAATGGAAAAGGTATTCCCGCCAGGATTTATGAATGCAATGCAACATCTACTTGTGCATTTGCCTTACGAAGCTAAAGTTTGTGGTCCCGTGCAATATCGATGGATGTACCATATTGAAAGGACACTAAAAAAACTTAGAACAATGGTTTTGAAAAAAGCAAGAGTAGAAGGGTGTATTGCAGAATCATTTGCCCTCAAAGAGGTAGCATACTTCTCAAGTACATTCTTTACAAAGGAACATAATGTGTATGCTCCCATAACACGGTACCACATAGATGAAGAAACTCCTGCGGGAAATCTAAGTATTTTTTTCGTGTAAGGGAAAAACGGTTGGTGGCAGCACTAGGCATGTGGTTTCAGAAGAAGAATGGAATTCATGTATGTTATACATGTACACAAACATCGAAGAGATGGCTTAATATTTTGTGTAAGTGTTCTTTTCTAATTATCTCGTAGTAACACTTCATGATTTCTCATTTTTTATATGAGAGACGTTCTAATGTACTAATATTATTACATTATATAGCGAGTTCGACAAACAATTTTGGAAGTATACGCGTCAACCAACAAGCAAACAATTAGATAAAATGCGTAGTGATGGCCTTCATGGGGGTCCTAACTTCGTCAATTGGTTTTGGAAGCATGTAATGTTTTCTTATTACATGTTACTTTTATCATTGACAAGTTAATTTAATTTGATTAACATAACTGATATTTTATTTAATTCATAGTGCATGGTCGATGCTTACGTTCATGAGAACCTACGGCAACTTTCTTAAGGAACCATAACAGCAAGGAGTTTTGGTCGTTACGATGTAAATGGGTTCCGATTTCGTTCGGCCAAATTTGAAGCAAAACATTCTCTTGCGACCACTACAAATAGTGGAGTTGTAACTAGAGCATGTGATGCAGAGGGGCATGAAACTAGCTACTATGGGATTATCCAGAACATTGTGGAGTTTAAATTTAGTGGTTCCAAAGATCTTAGAGTTACTTTCTTCCATTGTTACTGGATTGATAATAATAGGGGAACACGACAGGATGAATTCGGTATAGTAGAGGTAAAACATAAAAATAGACTTCGTGGATGCGATAATTATGGTCTTGCTCATCAAGTTGAGTTGGTTTACTATCTAGCGTATCCTTGTCCAAAATTGAGTACTTGGTGGGTCGTTTATAAAGTTAATCCACGAAAATGGTTATGTGCCCCCCGTGATGCTGGCTATCAAGAAAAACGGGATGAAGTGTACCAAGAGGATGATAATCCAGCATCTTTCAATATAGATGATGGTTTAGGTCTTGATACATTAGTTCCTGATGATGAAGACAATGATGTAGAAGAGCTAGTAGTGATTAAAAGAAAGAACCTCACAGTAAAAAAGTTAAGGTGGGACAGAAGAAGAAAGTTGGTCGACATGTTACCGAAGCAACATCGGATCATGATGAATTTTAATTATGTAAATAATATATATTTTATTTGTATTTATTTGTATTACTTTTTGTTATATCATTATTTATTTATAATCAATGTTTCTTTCCAACAGGATGCCACATGGTTTGAAGAATATCGCTAAGGGGCTCTTTGGCTCCTCAAGCAAGAGTAGTAGCAGGTCTGCTAGTTCTTCTCGTAGCTATGAGTCTCTTTTTCACGATACCGCTTCAGATAATAGTAGACGAGAAGCATTCAAAAGATGCATGGAAGAAGCTCATGAACAGGTAAATTTATTTATAATTTTATTATATTTACCATTATATAATTATGTGAAAGTTAATTTCTCTAATTTCAGGTGGACGAAGAGGTCCAGGAAGAGGTTCAAGAGGAGGGTCAGGAGGAGTGTTGAGAAGATCAAGGTGGAGAAATTTCTACGAGGCAGTAACAACAGTCAGGGGTAAGAGCATATATTGATGAGGAAGCCGAGGATGACAACGGGGATGATACAGATGTGAGAGACTTGCCACAATCATTTAGATACCGGTCTTTAAACACTCTACCACTGGTTGTGCCTCTACAACAGAGATTACGGATCGCTTATGTTGGTGATTGGTTAGTAAATATACTTAGTATTGAATTGAAGAAACAAAATATATAACTTAGTATTGAATTTCGTTTCATTTACTTGAAGGCAACGGATGACTTGGATTGGGATGGACGACAATACCACAGGCAGCCTAATGCGGTTTTGGATGCTATATGTTGTCAACATTGTCCAGGTCTTGTCATTGTGAAAGGTGTTGAGAAACCCGCAACAAGTTGTGAGCACTACAAGATTGCTCCTCATGCTGTGCATGAAAATGTAGCAAGAGTTGTCTGGCATGATTTTTGGGTATGTTTTTTTATATATTGCATCATATTTATCTTAATTAAATTTTCATTACTACATGTAGCATTTTATTTGTAGGAACGATACCGCTTGCTGGACGACCATGACGCTGCTCTCGAGTCTAGAGCACACAAAGTCTTCCATAAAGCTGGGTGAAAAGTTGTCAATGACATGATGTCAAATGCGTGAATAACGGTTGTGTGTTTATAGTACAAGGAGAAGCTTGGACAAATGATGAACAAGAGAATGGGATCTTTGAAAATTTACCTAGACGATGATCAATACCGCTAGGTAATGATTCCTTGGATGGTAAAGTATTCTGATGCTTATTACGTTTTATGTACTTATTGGGCATCGAGTGAGTATCGAGAGAGATCTAACTCCAAAAGAATCAATCGTGAGTCTGGTGGTCAAGTTCTCCAACGTTATGATGGACATGGTTATATTCGTCTTTCGAAAAGAATGGTGAGTTTTAGTTCATTTACAATTTGTTATTATAATGTTAGATTTTATAGCAATATGTTTATAATATGTCTCTGTAGGCTGCTCAAAGTGACGAGGAGCCTTCTTTCATCGATACTTATATAAGAGGACATAGAGGCTCAGATGACAGCCTGTTGTGCACACCGACAGCAACTCAGAACTTGGTATGTCATATTAGTTAATTTTATTATGAAAAAATACAAATAGTTGGTTTACTTAGTTTTTCTTGTGTGTGGGAGAAATATGCTGAAGAGATGGCTAGACGTCATGGAGGTGACTATGATTAGAGAAAAGAAGACGTCGATGTCGTGGCTTTGTACCAATCCGGTGGAGGAAAGCCTCACGGGAGGTAAACTTTTACTACTCTCATTTTTTTTTATTCACATACTAAACTTGCTCGAGTGTTATCTTATAATCATGTCATATTTCTTTATGTAGGTATTCAATGTTCAATGGTGTGATGAACACTGATATGGTTCTTTCGATGTCACGATCGACACAGAGCGGAGCAAGTTCTTCTCAACGTACACATACTAGAGATGAGTCAAGGTTCAAACAAATGGAGGAGGAGCAAGCTGCATTAAGGGAACATATGAGACGACAGGAAGAGTGCATAAAAGTTTAAAATGACTACTTTGCGAACCTGACAGCATGGCAACAATCGATGCAGGTAAATTGTTATAAGAGTTTAAGAATTTATGTTAACATTTAAAGAATAAGTATACTAAATATTTCAAAATGAATTTAGGGATATTTTTCTCAACATGGATTGCCTACCGCTATGCCACCGCTACCGATACCCCCATAGCTACCGACATCTCCATCGATACCGGTGCTTCCACAACTTCCTGCTGTTGGAACACAGGTAATAATATATACTCGTAATGTTCTTTTCACTTTTATAGATGATTAATATATTGATAACATGTATCGTTATTTTTCATTAGGGATCATCCTCAAGACCGCAAAATTTTCAGAGTCCTATTACAAATTTGCCCACATCATCTACAGGAGAATGGTGTGGAGAAGAAGACTTCGTCGATCAGTTGTTCACTCTGGATGGTAACAACTAGGTAAGTTGTTAAAACAAACTAAGATGCATTTAGAGTTCTTGTGTCATATATCTGTTTCCGCTTCCGTTTTCTAAAACGATATGATGTTACTTTTCATTTAAATCTTATCAAATTGGTTGTAATGTATAAATCGGTTGATACAGGAAGAACGACGAGCGGGATGAGATGATGAGTTGTCAATTACAATTATTGTGAGCTGTGTAATGACGTTTCAATTTACACTGAACTCGTTGTGAGTTGTAATATGATTATGTAATGTCTTTGTGCACTAAACTTGTTTTGATTATGTTATAAATATTTTCATGTGAATTAAAATTGGTTGTGAGTTCAATTTTGAAAAGTAATATGTGTTGTTGATATTTTGATTTGAACTATAATGTTATTTATGTGCTGGAAGTAAATAATAGGTTATATTTCCAAACTGTATACACATATTTTCGTGGGTTTTACAGACACACAAAAATAATTAGGTCTTATTTTCGTGGGTTTCCAGTCACCCACGAAAATAAGACCTAATTATTTTCATGGGTTTCTTGTTGGCCCACGAAAATAATGGCCCTTATTTTCGTGAGTTCTCTTATGGCCCACGAAAATAATGACCCTTATTTTCATGGGTTTTATACTGGCCCACGAATGATTCTGGCCCATGAAAATACAGTGGTTTATTTTTCATGGGTTTTACACTGGCCCATGAAAATACAGTGGTTTAATTTTATGTGTTTTATGTGGCCCACGAAAATAAGGTGCTAACTCACGAAAATAAATCGTATTGTTGTAGTGGATACCCGCGGATGAAAAACAAAATCTGCGACTGCTCCCACGACAAATAGGGTGAGATGTGGGTTAGATCCACTGATGAAAGATCTTACCCGCGCCCGTACCTATCCGGTGTATAATCCATCGGGTACCCGGATCCATAGGTGTGACCATCCGTACTTCTAATTACTTTTTCAGACGCCTTGTGCTGTTGCCTTGTGACCATGAGGTCACGGGTTCGAGTCCTGGAAACAGCCTCTTGCAGAAATGCAGGGAAAGGCTGC
Source organism: Neostapfia colusana (assembly GCA_030760725.1). Lineage (NCBI taxonomy): Eukaryota > Viridiplantae > Streptophyta > Magnoliopsida > Poales > Poaceae > Neostapfia > Neostapfia colusana. The sequence continues at coordinate 29,222,781 of JASWHV010000009.1, read as the reverse complement.
GTACAAAAGACCCAAATGGGTCGGACCCTTCCCCGGACCCTGCGCAAGCGGGAGCTACATGCACCGGGCTGCCCTTTCTTATGCTTTCTTAGTTGCACTTCGACTATCGGCTGCAGCAACTTCTTAGCTGTCCCGTGGCGATAAAGTTGGGACGCGGTTCTCTTTAATTATCACACTACTGTGTCTTTTTTGACAAATCGAAACATGCAGAAATGTCAAGACAAATGGACGTAGGGAAAATACGAAACACGGAATGCAGGGCCCGCTGCGTCAGGTTAAAGTGCCTGTTTTTGCAGCGTGTATCTTTTGTTGCCCTTTAATTTTGCACTGGACCTGTGTCGCGTGGGTTCTTCAGTATTTATTTCTTTGGCAACTACTATATATTTTACTGAGGTTTTCTAGTTCGTTTCTTCACTTTTATTTGTTTATTTTATATTTATTTTTTTCTGTTACATTTTTCTTTGGTATTGGTACAAATTGATGAGAACATTACATCTAATTTTTCATGCACTCTGTTGATAGGAAAAAGTATATTTCACTACCCTCAAATTATCTATGTTGCCCACTTAACCCACGAAACAAAATTTTAGTTCAATTTACTCCTTCAAACTATTAGATTTATTCAATTTGCCTCTTTGTGGGAGTTTTGTTTGTTTCTCTTTGTATAGATTTTGTTTATAGTTACAATATATAGGATGATATGACATCATATACAATGGTACTATATCTTTTAGAAATTTTTTATAAATATTTTCTTGCATTATTTCACTTCCTATGTCAAATCTGTATTACATACTTTCAACGTAAAAAAAATAAAAAATTCTTGATCTATTTCTCTAACATACGGTATGTCATAACTTATAGTCTCATAAAATTTTACCCTCAAACATTACATGTCCATAGAGAAATAAAAAAAGTAAAATCTCATAAAATGGTGAATCGAACCAATCTAAATAGTTCAGAGAGTAAATTAGAATAAAATTTTGTTAAAGAGTTAAGTAGACATGAAGATACTTAAGGGTAGTAAAATGGACTTTCTCCAGCTTGATAAATATCGTCGTACTATAGCTAGGGTCACCTACCTTGTCATACTATTTTAAGGATTCTGCTGCCCCTACCTCTTGCGCTCACTTGATGTTTTCATCAACCGCTAGAGGGAGAAGGACATGTCTTTGTAGTATGCTTAAATTGGTCCTCTATTAGCATTGGGGATGTAGAGAGGTTTGGTTTATCCATAATGAATCTAACAAATTAAGGTTTTTTAACAAGGTGACATAGAAACTTAAGTGTCTTGACTGGGACGATACCACGAAAGATTGACCTGTTTTCCCTTTCGTGGAGATTTGGTTGATTCTTGTTCAAGGAATTTAATCCGTCTTGGTAATGAGTTCTAAGGGCGTAGATTTTGCACCTTCAGCAAATTTTTATGTCTAATGCCAATGGCTCAAGAGAATTTGGCCTCATTTGGTTATTACTCTTCCACATCATGAACAAGAAAAGTGGTGGTGAAGATGACTATTAGATTTAGATGTATTCTCTTTATAAATTTGTTTCCTGTATTTTAGAGTAGCTGGTAAACCCTAACTCGATCATGATAAATGTTGTGTAATCTTGATGTGTTGCAGCTTGGCTAGGTTTTCACCTGAAGGCTGGATGGGCCTCTGCGCCTAGGAGTCATTTAAGAGTAGTACTCTAATAGATAAGGCAAAAAATCAAGCTTGTTAGATTAGAAAAGAGACTTTTAGAAGTTAGGAAAAGAGAGTACTATTTGAAAACAAATTAGCGTGTGTAACCAGATATACAAAGCTGACGGGTATTGAAAATAAACTTTCTCCTCCGGTTATTCCTGTCGGTACCCCCGATATGGGGTACCCCCGCGCACAGGGAAAAATGCCTAAGGACCTCGCCCTTCTCCGCAGGGAGAGCTCCGAAGGCGCCACGTGTCCAGCGGGGCCGGACCTCCCTCTCCTCAGAGGAGAGCTCCGGACCCGCCACATGGCCAACTGAGCCGGACCTCCCCCCTCCGTGGGGAGAGTTCCGAAGGCTCCACGTCTCCTGTGGGACCGGACCTCCCTCTCCTCAGAGGAGAGCTCTAGGCCCGCCACGTGGCCAGCAGCAGCCGGACCTCCCTCCTCCGCAGGGAGAGCTCCAAAGGCTCCACGTGTCCCGCAGGGCCGGACCTCCCTCTCCTCAGAGGAGAGCTCCGGGCCCGCCACGTGGCCAGCAGAGCAACGCTGCCACCCCCGAGCGGTAGGCAGCAGGAGTAAAGACGCGCCATACCTTGCCCGTACAAGGTATTCAGGGCCCGCGCCTTCCCAAGACGCGGAGATGTGGAGCACGCCTCTGTCAGGTGTCGTTGCGCCCAGTCACATCGCAGACTGGCGCGTCGTGTCAGAGCCTGCCCGCCAATAAACACAGCGACAAGACATCCCCTGCCGCCCCTGCCATCATCAACCACTACGACTAGCTTGCGGCATGGGCAGGGCGGTAGAACAAAGACTCGGAAGCCTTCGCCAGAGACAACTACCGGCATAACTACAGATACGGTAGACGGCAGGCAATCTCCCTGGGACCACCTGTCGGGTCCCGGGCCCACCTTGTAAGCCGCTCGAGCCTTGGACTATAAAAGGCTCGGGTAGGCGACGTTAGCAAGGGTTTGAACTCTGTTGACTCGCCTCTTACGCACCCTCAAGCTCAGGACTTCGGTTCTGAGAAGCAAGCAATACAGCGAGCATCTCTGCTCACCATGGACGTAGGGTTTTACGCTCCAGCGGCCTGAACCACGTAAAACTCCCCGTGTCAAGCTTCTCCCTCAATTGTCCCCAACGCTGAAGTTCTCCGCGAGTGACTAGCCCCTCCGAAAAAGAACCTCCGCGGGCTGCCCAGAGCAGGCCCGGGGGAAGTGTCGGCTACACACTTCGACATTTGGCGCGCCAGGTAGGGGCTTTTCCCTTGCGCGACGAGCTTCTGCCGATGAAGATGACGAAGCTTCCTTCGGCGGCAAGCTCTCCTCCCCCGCGTTCACGACAGACGGTGACTAGCGGGGACTACGTCTCGACACACTATGGACGGAGAGTGTCGGTGCAAGCTAGAAGCCAGCAGCCGACTCCGGCAGCGCCGACTCCGGCAACGTAGGCTCCAGCAAGCGTGAGATCCTCTGCAGCGCTGAACATCCCCCACGGGGGCGCGCTAGCTGCAGCAAGAGCGCTACTGCACAATCCGCCTGCTGGGGACGCGCCTCAGTCAGTGACCTAGCAGTGGATTTGCGAGTTAGACCGTCTCGTCGTCGCCGCCGCAAACCCTCGGCTTCGGCGGGGACGACGTCCCGGCCAACCGGCTGTGTCACTGACGCGCACGCCAACGGTTGACGGGCAGACGGCGGATTCCCGCTCCACCAGGCTCCCATCGACGGACCTGAGGATGGAGCTGGAACGATGCTACTTGGGCAAAGATGCCCAAGTGTTCATTAAGCGACGACGAGAAAGGCGTCGCAACCAGGAGGCTGGCGACAGCATGTCGACTGCCTCGACCCAGCCTGAGGCGCAGACGTTCGTCACGCGATCTCTGCCCCAGGCATACGCCACGTAGCATATGCCCCAGCCATATGCCCTGCAAACGGCACCCCCGGTCTATGGCGCAGCCTTGCCCATACCGGGGTACACAGTGCCAGCAACGAACCAAGCGTTCGCGGCACCAACACCTGCAGCAACAGGGGCAGGATGTGCGGCCCTGGCGCCACACCTTCGCTTCGCGAGGTGGCCGCGCAAGTTTCGGCCGCACCTGCCCGAGAAGTACGGCGGCAGTGTCAACCCGGTGGAGTTCCTCCAGATCTACTCCACCGCCGTCCTTGCTGCAGGAGGGGACGAGGCCGTCATGGCCAACTACTTCCCCGTCGCCTTGACCGGCCCAGCCTGGTCTTGGCTCATGAACCTCCCCCAGGGTTCTATAACCTCTTGCGGAGAGCTCTGTCGGCAGTTCACTGCTAACTTCGGCAGCTCCTACACCCGGCCTAGCACGGAGCTCGACCTCCACGCCGTCCAGCAACAACCTGGAGAGACGCTGCACTCCTTCATCCAGCGGTTCTCCCAGGTACGGAACACCATCCTCCGAGTCAGGAGGACAGCTCGGATCTGGTTCTGCTTCCTATGGAAGCGGCAAGAAGATCAAGAACCGGGGTGGTGGCAAGATGAAGCCACCGACCGCGGCTCCCGTTGCTGCAGCAGCAGCACCCAGTGGAGCTCGGGGGCCACGCCCCGACAAAAGGCAGCGACAATCACCAGCTCCAGAGGGAGACCAAGGTGAGCTATGCCCCGTGCACGGCACCAGCTACCATACTGCTGCTGAGTGCCGGGACATCCAGAGGCTCACAGAGCGCTTCCGTAAAGGGAGGCAGCTGCGAGCTCATGCCCCACCCTTCCGTCAAAGGGAGGGCAAGCAGAAGGTCGATGCCTCAGACAACGTCGGCCACCAGGTGGGGTTTTAGGAGCCTCAGCATGCCATAAAGACGGTGCACAACGGTGAGGACTCCAGCTCCAGTGACGACGAGCCAGAGCAGTAACTGACTACGGCTGCCCCGAAAGATCTGTGGAGACTGCACTGCTGCGATATCAGCCTTGGAGAAGCTCCAAGCAGTTGCGGCAGCCCAAGCACCAGCCCCGGCGGTGCAGAACCGGGACAGCTCCACCCGAGTGCACGTCTCCGTGCCTCGGACTCACCTCCTAGGGGCCGCACAGGATCTGTCAACCTCTTGACGGCCTTAGCCAGAAGGGGAAAGACATCTTGGGTCTCCCAAGAAGAGTCCGGGTCCTCCTACCTCTTGACGGCCTTAGCCAGAAGGGGAAGGAACCCCGGGGCTCCTGGGAGAAGCCGCGCAGGACCCGCTCCAGCGTGAAGATATCGACCTCGTCGGTGAGGCACCATTGCAGGCAACACCCCACAACGCACGGCCCGGCTGGTGCTCCGGCACTACCGCCAAAGGACCAAGAGCGTTAGGGAGCTGCAAGAAGGCAACCTAGTTCTGCGGTATATACTTTCCCGCGAAGGACCTATAAACTCTCCCTCAGCTGGGAAGGTCCCATCCGAGCCAGGAAAGTTGTCGTCCCATGTACTTACGCCTTTCCACCAAGGATGGGATCCGCTTCCGAACCCTTGGAGCATGGAACATCACAGTAAGTTCTACCTCCTGAGCATTAGTGGAACATGCCTTTACCTTTCTGTAATAAATCCCATAGAGTCCAGGAACAGCGCTCGGAGCAGCTAAGCCTCAGGGGACGGTCTAGGACTACGTCCAGCTTGGCCTGGTTCCGACCCCAAGCGCATAGAGTCTTGCTTCCCTTCTTAATGGGGCGGGTCGTTGCCTCCATGTACAACCTGCCTTCCTCCTATGGGCATTTACACAGAAACCTATTCTACCTCGCTCTCACTTATGTGCTCATTTAAATTACGCATTAATTTTTATGACCACACTTTCTATGTATGCTCACCGTACATTTAGCTCCCCTTTCCCGCTCACATCCATAGTCAGCATTTGCTATCCCACCGAAGGCGGTTGCACTTGAGGCACCTGCCGATGGCCAGGGGGCCTCTCGGGCCACCCCCAGTCAGGTGTTGCGGTGCCAGTTGGTCACCTCCAGGAAAGGCCTGCGCCGTGCATGGGGGGTCTAGGGTGCGTATCCCGCTTAGCCGGCTCTGTACCCAAAGCGTGCGCACCCTGTCCTCCGGAAGTCCATGGGAGTACAGCCGCTTTGCCTGGTTCCGTACCCAAAGCCTGTGCACTCTGCTTCCCCGGCGTACGGCCCGGTACTAGGGGCCGGACAGTCGTACCCTGACCTCGAAGGGAGTCGGAGCCCCAGTGCCTCGCGCACAGAATTGCCCAAGCCCCGTATACCGGACTAGGACCGTAAGCCGAATAAGACTAAGAGATGGGGAAGGGTGAACCCCCCGAGGAGAATTACGCTTCCTCTACCTGTGTGCAGGACCTCCAGGTTCTAGCTACGGGGACCGCATGAAGGGGGAAGCAAAGAGCTATCGACTACTCTAGCGCAAGACCGGAGGATCCGGGTTTCGCCCCTTCTGCAGGGACGAGTCCCGAAGGCCCCACGTGTCCAGCGGGGCCGGAGCTCCCCTCTCCTCAAGAGGAGCTCTGGGCCCGCCACGTGGCGGCAGAAGTCGGACCTCCCCTGCCGCTGGGAGGGCTCCGAAGGCTCCACGTGTCCCACGGGGCCGGACCTCCCTCTCCTCAGAGGGGAGCTCCGGGCCCGCCACATGGTCGGCAGATCCGGACCTCCCCATTCTCATGGGGCGAGTTTCGGAGACCTCCGGGGCCCTTAATACAATAAGGACCCGGGAAAGGTGTCTGTGCAGAGCTTCAAGATTGGTGAAGGCCTCTAAGTACCTTGCGGAGCTTAGGGCTTGGCCAGGCAAAACCAAGAAGAAGACGAAAGCATAACAGGCACAAAAGGTCACAAGAGTCTATTTATTCATGGCTCCATGAGCTGGACTACGCACTGGTTCGATGCCCACCGTAAGGCCGGTGGCAGTTCCTTCCGCTCCGGCAATAGGAGTCAGGACTTCGACAGTCGGACCCGCCGAACCCTCACCGACAGCTAGCTCCTGAGCCGGTGAAGAAGGACGAGTGAAGGGAGTCGACGCTGCCATAGAAGCCGGGTCGACCGGTACAGGAGGAACTTGCGCTGGCTTGGGGGTCGCGGCAGCCGTTTTGGTAAGAGGAGTCGACGCTGCCATAGAATCAGGGCTGACCGGTACAGGAGGAACTTGCGCTGGCTTGGGGGCCGCGGCAACCGTCCCGGCTTCCGAGCGCTGCGGCGCAGACCCCCCGTCAGCCGGGGATGGCCGGGAAACGGGAGCGTTACTGGCACTCGGGGAGTCCCTACAAACATGGTAAACTCCTAAGTTAAGAAAAGACGAAGACAGCACAAGCTCTAGAATCCGGTAGGCTTCGCTTACCGAGAGACACGAGCACTCCAACGGGCTCTGAACCCCGGCTTCCGAGCTGGGGTAGGACCACTAGAGCCCGCCGTCGCCACCGACGGCTGCCCCGCAGTCGCTCGGGCTGACAGAGCAGGGGATGCTTCTGAAGCCCCCCTCGATGCCGGCCCGGCTCCTGAAGCCCGGGGCGCCTGAGTTCTTGGATCGCCCCTAGGCATCGATGCCTCAGCAGTTTCCTTCGAGACTCCACCGCCTGAGGAGGGAGGACGCGACGCCCGGGAACTTTCAGCCAGTCGTCGCTCAAGAGGAGTCCCGTCGGGATGATGAGCCCGTGACCTCTTGGGGTCACCACCGGACAGGGCGCCATCTCCAGAAGCAGGGTGCGCAGGCGCCCTGGATCCCTGACTCGGCGCAGACGCCGCCGAAGAAGGAGATCGAGTGCGCTTCTTCTCCGGAGGCGGGTTGGAAGCCATGGCAAAGGCGCAAGAACTCAAGGAAGGTGCAAGCGTTGGGAAGTGCGAAGGGAAGCCGCGATGCGTCCTGTCACGCCCGGAACCTGTAATGGACACCAAGCATACTCTCGCGTGTGCCAGGATCAAGTCATTTCACACACGAGATAATAAAGAGCAATGTATCATTATTAATATTAAGCCAAGTGCGGCGATTACATCATCCGAGTACATAAATGCCTCATGGGCTCAAAAGAAAAGTACATCATGACAGCGGAAAATCTAAGGTGGGCTCCACAGGCGCCGTCCGGCGGTACGCCAGCCTAGAACTATGCATCGGGGTCGAAGCCATCGTCCACGTCATCCTCAGCAGCCTCCTCGGGTCCTGAGCAGCATGGAAAGAAAAGAGGCAGATGCGCTGAGCCGCAAGTCACACGTCAATAATCTGACCATCACACCATTGGAAGAGAGCGAACCACCACTCCATGTGATTCCACACGGAGCTCTCTACAACCTAGCTTTGATCCCCACCATCCGTGAAGAGATAGCGGCAGCCCAGAAGAATGACAAGGGCATGTCACATTTGCGGAGACGTATAGACAGTGGGGAGTTGAAATGTTTCCGGAAGAACGGAGACGGCATCCTATGGTTCAAGGACCGGATCGTCGTACCCCGAAACCCGGACTTAAGAAAGAAAATCTTTGATGAGGCTCACTTATCAAAGTTTTCTATTCACCCCGGCAGCAACAAAATGTATCAAGAACTCAGAAGAAAGTTTTGGTGGACACGGATGAAGCGAGAGACGGCAAAATACGTGTCCGAGTGTGATACATGTCGAAGGGTGAAGGCAGACCACATGCGGAAACCGGGACTGCTGCAACCACTGGGCATTCCTGCCTGGAAGTGGGAGGACGTGAGCATGGATTTCGTCGTCGGTTTACCCACCACCTTACAGAAACATGATTCTGTGTGGGTAATCGTCGATCGGCTCACCAAAGTTGCCCATTTCATCCCGGTCAACACCAACTACAACGCCAAGAAGTACGCTGAACTGTACATCTCACGGATCCTATGCTTATACGGCGTACCCCGTACCATTATATCGGACCGGGGCACTTTATTTGTGTCCCGTTTTTGGGAGCAGCTACACGCTGCCTTGGGGACGAAGCTGATCCGTAGTTCAGCCTACCACCCGCAGACGGATGGACAAACCGAGCGGGTAAATCAGATTCTAGAAGACATGCTACGAGCTTGCGCTATCGACCACGGCAAGAATTGGGATGATCACTTGCCGTTAGCCGAGTTCTCGTACAACAATGGGTACCAAGCCAGCATCAAGATGGCGCCCTACGAGGCGCTATACGGAAGAAAATGCCGCACACCATTGAACTGGTGTGAGTCTGGCGAAAGGGTTACCTTCGGGATTGATCTTGTCAACAACGCGGAAGAAAAGGTTCGATTAATTCAAGCGAACCTAAAAGCCGCTCAATCCCGACAGAAACAGTATGCGGACCGGAGAAGGCGCCCATTACAATTCAAAGTTGGGGATCACGTATATCTACGGGTGTCTCCAATGAAGGGCGTAAACAGATTTGGGGTGAGGGGAAAGTTAGCACCCCGCTTCATCGGTCCATACCGGATTACCGAAAGATGTGGATCGGTGGCATACCGGCTGAAATTACCAGAAGCACATTCCGGTGTGCACGACGTCTTTCACATTTCCCAGCTGAGGAAGTGTCTCAAGCTATCAACTACCGTTCAGCTGGAAGACATTGAAGAACTGCAACCGGATCTCACCTATCGGGAGGAACCGGTGCAGATTATTGAGGAAAAGGCCCGAGCCACACGCAACCGTACGTTGTGGTTCTACAAGGTTCTGTGGGGTAATCACTCCATGGACGAAGCGACATGGGAGAGCGAAGAATTCCTTCGCACTAACTACCCCGACTTTTTCACGTCGCATATCCGGTAATTTTCCACCGTCCTCTCTCTCATTTTCACCTTATAATCTCGGGACGAGATTCTTTTAAGGGGGGAGGAATGTAAAGGCCTCAGTTTTTGACACATAATTGAAGTGTTCATCACCACACACACACACACCTCATTTGAGGAAAGATGATGAACACAAATGAAGAGCAAGTAACAATTATCAACATGCTCATTAGAAAACAAACTCACACATTGCAAAAGTGGTATTTCCCACATGTGATATAGATGGGCTGGACATATGAAAACTCCTACACTTTGCTAAGGATGTCCATGACAAGTTTCACCCAAATTCAAAACCTTTTTGAGGTCATCTTGGGTATAGATAGGAAGGGGGCAGTTTGGAAACATATTCAAATTCAAACTGTTTTTATACCATGAATTTGAAAGTGGAAGGCATATTCTTACTCAGCACATTTTTGTGAGCTCACACACCAATTTTCACTCCATTTGGAGTTGATCTTGACATGAGCTAAGTGGGAGAAATTCAAACTTTATTTGAATTTCAAACTGAACTTGTGCTGAAATTCATTCAAACCAAACCCCATCTGAACTTTGATCAATTCAAATGGCTCATGGGTGAATAATTTGAATTGCCAAGGGTAGTATGGGGTTCACTGTTTACAACAGTGATTAGGAGTAAATTTCAGAGGTTAAAACTGGAGGTGGGACCCACATGTCAGCCACTGCTCAGATCAAACCGACTGAGACTTTCTCACTCGGGTCGCCGAGCCGCAGCGGTGATCGCCACCGAGGCCAGCCACCGCGCCACCAGCTGCTTGCCCACGCGCGGGCATGAGGCGGTGCAGAGCCTTCTTAAGGCGCCTGCCCCCTCCTCGGCCGAGGCACCACCGTTCTTCATAGCAAGAACTCAGCGCCGGCCAAAAAACTTCCGCAGCTCGGACTTGATCGGAGAACGCCGATCGCAGCTCCCTCCTTCCACTCCAGAGCCCCAGCAAGGTACTAGAGACCTTCCTCCATCCTCCCCGTTGCTAGAATTCGGTTGAAACCGAGTAATATCGGCTGTGCCGAAAGATCAAACTCGGAACTTGGAACCGCCGCACCTCGGGCTCTCGTGGACAGCCCAACCTGGGCGTTGTCACGCCCGAGCCAAGGCACCCTTGGACGCGCGGGTGACCGGTGCTGCTCATCCCCGAGCCACAGCTCGAGTGGTTGCTCACCGGCGGCGAATTTCCACTTTTCCCCTTTCTGTGTGCAGAACGACCTTCGGGTACGATTCTGTTTAATTCGTGCTCTAGAAAGGATTAGAGGGCCTCAGGCCGCTCTCACACGAGCTAGACACGGTAACGCACAAGTTGCCTTCACAACTCCGGGCCGGAGAACCTCTGTGCCCGGCGTAATTTGAGGTCTACTAATGGCGGAACGAACGGGCGGCATCGGGCACACGGTGAGGACCTATTTCGGGCCTTCCCCGAGCTGCCTCGAGCTCATGTCGACCTTCTCTGAGGTCCACTGATGCTCCCCGACCAATTTCCCCAGTAGCTGAGGTGCTAGGGTAGTCAGCCGACATGGCCGAAATCGTTCTGAGGTGGCGGCTCGTCGCCGACCATGCTCCGGCCATTGTCATGAGCAGCTGACCCCAGAATCGGGTTCCCCGAGTAAAAGTAGGCAGGGGCGGCCAGAATCGAGAAGTTTGGAGCTGTACAGCAGCCGGCGGCGAGCTCTCCGGCGAGATCCCTCGGCGGCGGAGCGCGGGTGTCGCGAGGTTGAAGAAGGGGGTGGACCCCAGCTGTCAGCGGCCGATATTTTGAATCGGGATCCGTCTGCGGCCAGGATCGGGTGTGCTGGCGCGCAAAATCCTTGTGGGCCGCGATGTGCCGTCGCCTAGGCGTGCGACGCGTGTCCCCTGGGCCCACGCGCGAGTTTAAACTTTTCCCCGATTTTCAGATTTCCTTCAAACTTCAAATCCTCATAACTTTGGCTAGAAAGCTCCGAATTGAGTGAACCAAATTTTGCTGGATTCAGCTCTCTGAGTACTTTCCAGAAAATCAAGTTTCACTTTATGAAATTCCTTATTTCTCCAGAATTAATTCCTCAAAGTTTAAACTGTTAGGAATTTTAACTGGAGAATCCTTTGGAGGAAAATCCTGAAATTTTGCTGAGATGTTCACCAAAATATCCTTGAACTACCATAAAAATTTCAGATCCATTTGAGCTCATTTAATCCACCTAATGGTGTGATTAGTGAAACTGTTCCAGAGAAAATAGAAAATGTTCAGAAACATTTTCAGAATTTTCTCTGAAATTGTTTAGCTCATATCTGTAGTTAGAGACTTCCAAATTAAGTGAGACCAACTCCATTAGAACCCTCTGAAAATCTAGTTTTCAGAAAGTCATAGTTTGTCTCATGAAAATTCCTAGAACACCCTAAGAGTTCCAATTAAGGTCAAGGACATAATTATTTGTGGAGGGCTCCAATGAGCTTTGCTGCAACTAAAACTTGACCAAGTATTTGTTTAGGTTGTAACCAAGCCACAGTAAAAGTTCCACAGTCATTAGGTCTATCTAGCAAAGGTTATAGACTTCAAAACTTCAAACTTAATACAAATGCATTAAATTAATACATGTATTGTTTCTATCATGTAGTCACTAAGGTCGAGGAGGAACCCGAATCCTAGACTTCGTTACTCCGGAGGAACAGCTAGCCTACGACCAAGAGCAGCAAGGCAAGCCCCGGTTTGCATTAACCTTTTTACAAATGTTTATTGTTTTGAGCACATCTTTGAATATTGTTCTGTGCATTAGAGTCATGATTGGAAACCCAACTGCATAGCCAAGAAAACCATGGGTTGGGTTTAGGATTGAAAACCTCGTTAGCTACTGCATTGCTAGGATAGAGTAGGATTCGGTACAAGTCGAGTAGTTGGAACTACTCGCGAGAATAGGCTAGAGGCACATTGCTCGGGTAGAGATAGCACATGATACACATGGCAAGAAAATGAGACCGAGCGGAGAGTAAGGGCAGCAGGACTTTGGGGCCTGTGTGCTGTAGCTCCGCTTGTGTCGATTGAGGACTGAGCCGTGTGCGGGCCTGTTGAACAAGCTAGAACAGTACCGAAGACCTACCGGCTATATGGGAACCGGGAAACTGATGTAACTCGGGTAGCTGGGTATTGAGGCATTGCCCGTCGTTCAGAGGGTAGGTTGAGAGCTCGAGGTGTAAATCGGCTGGCGGCACGGAGATGCGCGTGCAGAGACCTCTTGCTCGGGACGATGGGACCTGTTCAATATTTGGCTAACGGGTGAAAGGTAGTTGCGTACGGCGTCCGTGATGGTTGTTGTAGGCAACATCGAGTACGGGCGTACGTGACGGGTTGTTCGGGTAACCCTGCAGGTGTAAATCGATTATAATCGCCGTCCCTCGCGGTCAGTGAGTACCACTTGTTCACTGTACCGTGACGTAGAATGAACAGGCTAGTTACATGTTAAAATGTTGCTGATTGAAAGATGGACATTGATTGTTAATGATATGCTGTAGCTTAGAGCTAACTAAAGTTCTTTTCAACTTTGGGCAAAGTACATGAGAGAAATGCGTTTCTTGTTTGATTGCGGCTCTCTCATGTACCTTCGCGTAAGGTTCTCCACAACCTGCTGCTAAAACTTGAAAGTAAGGTTCTACTAATTAGGCGAGTCCTTGCAAATGATTTTTACCTCATGCAACCCATTACCCTCATGTAGAAGTTCCATGTTTAGGTGAGACGGGTCAGACTTGCTGAGCCTTCGTGCTCACTGCTTGTGTTTGAAGCTTTTGCAGGGTTCTATGAGGAAGGGACTCCCGAAGAGGAGACGGAACCCCAGGAGGGGAACCCCGTCGAGTGGGAGTCGTGCACGCCGCAGAGTTAGTGTGCGTGTGTGCTAGCAAGGACACGTTCAAGGGCTGAACGTGCACTTGATGCTTAGTCTACGCCCGCGAGTGTGGACTAAACTTATTTTGATGTAAACATGTTCATAAACTTGTTTATGTAATAAAATTTCCGCTTCCGCTTTGTACCTTTGACGTGTGTTATACGGTGTTGTGCAACGCAACGCCCCTCGGCGTGATCCTGGCTCGACAGGACCAAATGGGGTCGTGTCAGATAGGAACAACTTAATTGGCCACACTGCCCCATAACAGTTCTTGTGGTGGCACTATATAAGCCAGTTGACAGGTCTCACGAACCGGTCCTTAGGATCTACGCAGGCTAACTACCCACAAACCCGAGTCTCGTGCACTCGGCACCCACCGTAACCCACCAGCCTGCTAGATCCCTATACTACCCACCCCATACCCCACATACATCACCACATCATCACAAACATCATGATATATTGAATTTTAAATGTAATAACTCCCATCCCGACGTCTAAGCAGGGCTAAGCATGTAAATAATGACATAAATGTAAATCCTAGTCTACCCATCCCGGCTACAAGGCAAGTTTTGGAAATTCTAGTAAACAACCAACACATGGGATTCAATTTAAGACCTAAAGCATGCATTTCTAACTAAAATCCTAAAAATGGAGAAATATGGTCAAGGGCACTTGCCTCTTGAGAAGTGTTGCGGCTCGGGGTCGTCGAAGTCTTGGGCTAGCAGGTCCAGCGTCGGCTCGGGGGCTGATTGGGTCCATGACATAGCAGGGGAAAAGAATGTAACAGAGAGCAAGTAAGCAAAGCTACATAACATTCTGTCATGTCAATCATCAAAGTACTAAAGTAAAACGTAATTCCCTCACCATCATGTGTATATATTCATGGGAGGGTGGTTTTGTAAATGTTAGGGGTTTATTTGGGCCCTAGGTGTGATTTTTAGCAAGTGGGAGGGTGTCTTTGTAAATTTTCAGCAAATGTACATGGGGTAAAGTATGTTTTCAGAGCTGTCTAGGGGGTTTCCTATGAAAATACAGCTTGGATCCTCAGGATATATGTTACTATAATGTGTCTTAGGATTTTAAGTTAGATTTCAGCACTAAATATGGAGCAAAATGGGGTTTCCAGCATGTGCAGGGGTTTATTTGCTAATTGGCAGCAGCGTAGGGTGTTGGCCATCATTTTTCAGAAAACTACAGGGATTCCAAAAAATACTGACAAGAGGGCTGCAGGGGTCTACAAATAAAATCAGCAAATAGCTTAGGCTTCTTCATGACTTCCTAGCACCTACAGGGGTTAATTGCATGTCCAGCTCTAACAGGGGCACTTTGGGTACTTTACATGGCTAACTAATGTTCTGTATGCAAAAGTTTAGTATGTTTTGGAGGCTTAAAATGTTAGGTCATGATTTACAAAGTGTTTTATATGATTTCAGCATGGTTCAGGGATGTTCCTGTAAATTTTCAGAACTGCCTAGGGGTTAAAGTGTGAAATCAGCACCTTTTATGGGTCTAAACACCAATCAAAGCAACCAAGGGGGCTTTCAGAAATTTTCCAGGGCCAAATTTAATATAACAGGGGGTCCCCGGGGTCATTTGTAAAGTTTCCTAACAGGCTAGGGGCGAATATGAAAATCCAGGGGGTGCAGGGGATTAAAATGAGAAATACAGCGATTTTCCCTAATTACCCGAGAGCTCAGGGGGTAGCTGGCAATTGGCAGGGGCTAGTTCGCTTATTGCCGAGAACCCCGGGGGCCTAAGTGCTAAATGGGCCACGAGAAAAAGTCCATTCAACAGGGGCCATTGGATCGACGTTCGGCGGTTAGGATTTAAAGAAGATCGAATCGTTACCAGCTCCTAATCGTAGCCGCCCTTCACATATCGGACGGCCTGGGTGAAATCCGGCCGGAACTGGCCACCGGCGGCCGCTACTCGCGGCGGTGCGCCATGACTGAAGCTCAGAGCTCGCCGGCGCCCGTCGCTTTTCGTCCTACAGTGCCCCCTAACCCTAGCTACCCAACGGAAATGAAAGAGGGTGCTCCGGGGAACTCACCTAGGGGTCTTCCAAAGTCCGGGGGGTCGGGATTGAGCTAGCAAGGGGTAGATGCAGCAGGGGGCTTCGGTCGTGTTGAAACCGGTGGTGGGGTGCAGTTTCTCCGTAGCCTCCTCGGCCTCGGCGCTCCCTGGGGTCCGGGGAAGTCGATTAAAGCATTAGAACGTGAAGAACCCGAAAGGAAGTCGAAATACAAGGGGTAGGCGCGGGGGCTCACCGGAGATGGGACAATCGGTTCCCTCGGCGCCGTTCCTCAGCGGGGAAGGCCGGGAGGGGGATGGCTTGCGTCCTGGCAGAGGAGTAGAGGTGTTAGCTCTCGAATACGGCTGAGAACGGGACTGCGGAGCGCCGCTCACCGGAGAGGAGATGTGGGGCCGCTCGGCTCCCGTCCGCGCCAGGAAGAGAGAGCAGGGGCGTTAGGGTTTTGGGGAGGGCCTTTTATGGGGCGGCGAGGGGCGGAGGATCCGAGGGAGTTGGGGGGACAAACCTCGCTTTAGAGCGACCAGCTTTCGGTTGGCATCGGTCGGCGACCGAAGAAAAGAGAGGAGGGAGGAGGGAGGAGGGAGGGGACCGCGGGGAAGAAGGAAAGAAGGCAACGGTTCCTTCTGAGTGGGGGGCTGACAGGTGAGCTCCACCCATCAGAGGAAGGAAGAAAAAGACAAGAGGGAGCGGTGGGCTGGGCTAGCTAGGGAAGAAAAGAAGAGGTGGGCTGCGGGGGAAAGGGGGCTTTTGGCCCAGTTATGTTTCTGTTTTCTTTTTGTGTGTGTGTGTGTGTGTGTGTTTTGTTTTACTTTTGGTTTCATTTTTCTTTTAAGTTTGAAAAATAATATGGTCTAGGTTCAAATTCGTTTAAATAATTTTTGTTTCTCCTTCTTTTTAATTGTAGGTCGTTACAACACTCCCCCCCTCAAAAGAAATCTTGACCCGAGATTTTGATGTGACTTACTTGAAGAGATGCGGATAGCTTGCTTTGATATCTTCTTCTCGCTCCCACGTAGCTTCTCTCTCTGAGTGGTGCTTCCATTGTACCTTGCACATCGGGATCCTCTTGTACCTGGTAATTCTTTCTGACCTCTCGAGACTTTTGACGGGGCATTCATCTTAGGAGAGATCCTCTTGCACGTTGATATCATCCAGGGGTAGTTGTTCCTCGAGTGCTCTCAGGCACTTTTTTAGTTGTGAGACGTGGAACACATCGTGCACGCCTGACAAGCAAGGAGGCAACTCAAGCTGGTAAGCAACCTCTCCTCTTCTACTCACCACCCTGAAGGGTCCTATGTACCGGGGTGCTAGCTTACCCTTCACTTTGAAACGACGGAGACCTCGAATGGGAGACACCTTGAGGTACACATAGTCTCCCACCTCAAAGGTCAACTCTCGCCGGCGTGTGTCCGCATAACTTTTCTGCCTCGATTGTGCAGTTTTTAGGTTCTTGCGGATCTCACGCACTTTTTCCTCGGCAATCCTGAGCACGTCCGGGCCAAAGACTTGTCCTTCACCTACCTCATCCCAGAACAGGGGAGTCCTACACTTCCTACCATACAGGGCCTCGAAGGGTGACATCTTCAAGCTTGCTTGGTAGCTATTGTTGTAGGAGAACTCCGCATGGGGTAGGTACTTGTCCCAACTCTAGTTGTTTTTCAGGGCACAAGCTCTCAACATATCCTCCAGAATTTGGTTGGTTCGTTCAGTTTGCCCATCTGTCTGGGGGTGATATGCTGAGCTAAAGTTCAGTTGTGTGCCCAAGGATTTTTGTAACTGTTGCCAGAACCTTGAAGTGAATTGTGTGCCATGATCTGAAACGATTTTCTTCGGAACCCCGTGGTAGCACACAATCCGGGACATGTACAACTCAGCCAATTTTGTTCCCTCGTACTTCTCCTTCAAGGGGATGAAATGAGCCACCTTGGTCAGGCGGTCCACAATCACCCATACGGAGTCGTAACCTGACTGGGTCCTAGGCAATCCCACAATGAAATCCATGCTGATTTCCTCTCATTTCCACTCTGGTACCTTGAGTGGCTAAAGCAATCCGGCGGGCCTTTGATGCTCCGCCTTGACGAGCTGGCACGTGTCACACAGGGCTACGTACTCTGCTACGTCACGTTTCATGTCGTGCCACCAGTAGCGGTCTTTGAGATCTTGATACATTTTGGTACTCCCAGGGTGAATGGAGTACTCTGAGTCATGTGCTTCCCTCAAGATCGTCTGCTGAATGGCCTGAATGTCAGGCACGTAGATCCTCTTGCCAAGCCACAATGTTCCTTGCTCATCCATCCTGTAGTCTGGAGCCTTGCCTTCCTCCATCAATTGTTTGATCTCCTGAATTCTTTCATCATTCTTCTGGCCCTCCCGAATGTCACGCTCCAGGATTGAATCCACCTCCATTACCACTGCTTCTGCGCTTGTCACCAGGCTGAGGTTGAGTTTTGCAAACTCCTCGTGCAACTGGGGTTGTAGCGTCAAAGCGTGACAATGTGCTTTCCGGCTCAGAGCATCGGCAACGACGTTCACCTTTCCAGGGTGATAGTTGATGCCCACATCGAAGTCGTTGATGAGCTCTAGCCACCTGCGCTGTCTGAGGTTGAGGTCCGGCTGTGTGAAGATGTACTTGAGGCTTTTATGATCTGTGTAGATCTCCGTCCTCTTTCCCATGAGGTAGTGTCTCCACAGCTTTAGAGCGTGAACCACGGCGGCCAATTCCAAGTCATGCGTCGGGTAGTTCCACTCGTGCTTACGAAGCTGCCTAGAGGCATAGGCTACGACGCGTCCCTCTTGCATGAGCACGCATCCTAGACCCTGCTCGGAGGCATCACAGTAAACGGTGAACTCCTTTTGCATGTCAGGCATCACTAGTATGGGCGCCGTCGTTAACCTCTTCTTCAACTCTTGAAAGCTTGATTCGCACTCGAGCGTCCACTTGAATGTCTTCCCCCTTTTCTAGCAACTTGTTGAGTGGCTTTGAAATCTTCGAGAACCTTTCAATGAACCGTTGGTAGTAGCCTGCCAATCCCAAGAAGCTTCTTATCTCGCTCACGTTCTCTGGCACCTTCCACTTCATCACATCCGCCACCTTGCTTGGATCCACAGATATGCCACCTTTGGAGATCACGTGTCCCAAGAAAGACACCTCCTTCAACCAGAAGTCACACTTGTTGAGCTTGGCGTATAGCTGGTGCTCCCGAAGCTTTTGAAACACCAAGCTCAAGTGTTTTGCGTGCTCCTCTTCATTCTTGGAGAATACAAGGATATCATCAATAAAGACCACAACAAATTTATCCAAGTACTCCATAAACACCTTGTTCATAAGGTACATGAAGTTAGCAGGAGCATTGGTCAACCCAAAGGACATGACCGTGCACTCATAGAGACCATATCGGGTGACAAAGGCCGTCTTTGGAATGTCCGAAGCTCGGATCTTCAATTGGAGGTAACCCGATTGAAGGTCAATCTTCGAGAACACACACACCCCTCTAAGTTGATCAAACAGATCCTCGATGCGAGGCAGAGGATACTTGTTTTTGATTGTGACGGCGTTGAGGGCTCGGTAGTCTACACACAACCTCTGGGTCCCATCCTTCTTTGGCACAAATATGACCGGGACTCCCCAAGGAGAGGAACTAGGACGGATATAGCCCTTGTCTAGAAGCTCTCGGAGGTAATCCTTGAGCTCTGCTAATTGCTTGGCATCCATCCTATATGGTCTTTTGTATATAGGGCCGTGCCAGGCACTAGTTCTATAGCAAACTCAATATCGCGGTTTGGAGGCATACCTGGTAGCTCATCTGGAAAAACGTCCGGGAACTCGCCAACCACGCGAATCCCCTCAGTAGTGTCGAGCTGGTTAAGGTGGATCTTCTCAGCTGGCGGGTGCAGAGAGGTGTACTCCACCACAACACCGTCTGGGTGTGACAACCTGACGGTCCTGGTGGCACAAAGGATCACACCTCCATACTTGGCCAACCAATCCATCCCCAAGATCACGTCGAGGCCTTGTGACTCCAACACAATGAGATTTGCCTTAAACTCCCTTTCCACGATCTTGATGCTCACTTTTGGGCACACCTGACTTGTTTTGATCTCACCTCCAGGAGAAGTGACCACTAGCATATGGGACATAGCTATTGCCCTCATATCATATTTCTTTATATAATTCTTGGCAATAAACGAGTGAGTAGCACCAAAATCAAATAAAATAGTAGCGGGGTGCGAGTCAACTGTGAACGTACCAAGTACCACGTCCGGAGCCAACTGAGCCTCCTCCACAGCTACGTGGTGCACTCGACCACGTGGGAGACTTTGCGGCTACTGCTGCTGCTGTGGTGGCTTCTTCTTCTGGCATCTACTGGCAAGGTGGCCCATCTCGCCACACACGTAGCACGGGCCCAGAGCCCTGACGAACTGTCCCTGCTGAGTAGGCACTGCTGTGCGGGGTGGGAAGGCTGGCCGCTGCTGTAGCTGCTGGCTCTGCGGGCGCTGTGGCTTTGGAAACGGCTGCCTGTAAGCTGGAGAAGGGTACCTCGGAGGCGGACTCGGTCCCACGTACCGGCCCGTTTGCGTAGCTGGAGGTGGTGCAAAGCGAGCGCAGCTGCTGCTGCCCGAAGACTGTCCCAGCCATCCCATCCTGCGCTTCCTGTGTGCCTCGAGCTCTGGCATCTGTCGCTCCATCACAAAAGGCCTCGTCCACCATCTTCTGAAAGTCGTCGTAGTAGCTGGACGATAAGGCACACTTCAGCTCCTCATCAAGACCTTGTACGAAGCAGTCCTGCTTCATGTCATCAGTCTTGACGTCCTCCGGTGCGTAGTAGGACAGCTGCGTGAAGCGTGTGAGGTACTCATGCACTGTCGAGCCGCTTGTCTTAGTCCAAGGAACTCCTGCCGCTTCATCTTGATCTCACCAGCTGGCACGAAGTGGTTGCGGAAGCTACGCTGGAACTCCTCCCAAGTGATAGCCTCAGGGTCGGCGTGAGCAGCGGTGTAAGCTGTCCACCAGTTTGCTGCGAGTCCCGCTAGCTGGTGAGCTGCTAGCAAGACACGCTCTCCTCCTACGCACTGGATCAACAGCAACTTGCTGTCGATCGTCTTCAGCCAATCATCCGTGTCCATCAGCTCCACCGGGCTCAAGAAGACCGGGGGCTGAGTACTCTGAAAGTCTCTCAGCTTGGACCGTGGTCCAGGTGCCGGTGGTGGTGGAGTCGGAGGGGCTTGGTGGTTGTGGGCCATAATTGCTGCCAGGCCCTGCAGGAGCTGGTTTTGAGAGGCCAGCATGTCCTGCACTGTCATGTAGTCAGCTCCTCGTCGAGTCGCTCGCCCGTTCCAGCCTGGAACTCCGGGGGCTCATCGGCCTCGGGCACTCCACGCCCTCGACCTCGTCCTCGACCTCGTCCCCTACCTGCTATCTATTATAGATAGCAACAAAATCTTAGAATCTGGAAAATCTAGAGAAAAATCTATTATTAGGCTCATAGTTATATATATATAAAGAACCGTAAATATGCATGCATCACTCATCAAATAAGTATGCAACAAATCAACCCATACCCGTGTGATTCCTACCTCTACAGAACTAAACGCTCCTTTTCCACGGCCGGGTATCTCCTATCCTTAGACTGTTTCAGATTGTCCGTGGTAACGGACCTACTAGGTTTGAAAGAGATACGAGTGAGAAAGTTAGATGTGTTGAACGAGACGAGCTTGGGAGAAAAGGGGTAAGTCGTGTGAAACATAGAAACTCACGCAAACTTTACGCATGTCTATAGTTGCAACTAGTTTTTAAATTGAAATTAAATCTATTTCGTGTCTGTTTCTATCTAGGCTCGCGTCCTAGGGACAGCCTTGGCTCTGATACCACTCTGTCACGCCCGGAACCTGTAATGGACACCAAGCGTACTCTCGCGTGTGCCAGGATCAAGTCATTTCACACAAGAGATAATAAAGAACAATGTATCATTATTAATATTAAGCCAAGTGCGGCGATTACATCATCCGAGTACATAAATGCCTCATGGGCTCAAAAGAAAAGTACATCAAGACAGCGGAAAATCTAAGGTGGGCTCCACAGGCGCCGTCCGGCGGTACGCCAGCCTAGAACTATGCGTCCGGGTCGAAGCCATCATCCACGTCATCCTCAGCAGCCTCCTCGGGTCCTGAGCAGCACGAAAAGAAAAGAGGCAAACGCCTGAGTACATAATGTACTCAGCAAGTGTGGGAAAGTTTATGCATGATGAGGCAAGAATCAAGGAAGGCTAGACATGGCTCTTACACTACGCAACCTATTCCTTAGCTTTATTTAAGCATCCTATTTGTTTTTGTGACATCCCCGCCCCAACCCAAACATATCTCCACGTGATCTCCACTATCACATGTAACCTCAATCCAACCCACCATCCCAAACCACACCGAACCAACCCACGCTAATCATGAGAGAGTTACCAGCCCGCTCTTGACCATGAGCACGGCTGTCTAGATAGTTTTGACTCTGCAGAGTTTGTACCCTTTACCCACAAGTCGTGTTTTCAGCGTCCGTCGGCGACTCAAGAAACTCCTTTCCGCCACCTCACACTCCCTATGGTGTGTGGCCAGGAGTACACGACAAGGCCTTTACATTGCACTACCCAACCCGTGCACACCCGCTAAGGTTTCACCGCTGTGGCACTCTGAAACCTCTCCCGCAGAAGCCCCCTCTTGCGCCACTCACACATCTCTATGGTGTACATAAGGAAAGATAGGAACAACTTAATTGGCCACACTGCCCCATAAAAGTTCTTGTGGTGGCACTGTATAAGCCAGTTGACAGGTCTCACGAACCGGTCCTTAGGATCTACGCAGGCTAACTACCCACAAACTCGAGTCTCGTGCACTCGGCACCCACCGTAACCCACCAGCCTGCTAGATCCCTATACTACCCACCTCATACCCCACATACATCACCACATCATCACAAACATCATGATATATTGAATTTTAAATGTAATAACTCCCATCCCGACGTCTAAGCAGGGCTAAGCATGTAAATAATGACATAAATGTAAACCCTAGTCTACCCATCCCGGCTACAAGGCAAGTTTTGGAAATTCTAGTAAACAACCAACACATGGCATTCAATTTAAGACCTAAAGCATGCATTTCTAACTAAAATCCTAAAAATGGAGAAATATGGTCAAGGGCACTTGCCTCTCGAGAAGTGCTGCGACTCGGGGTCATCGAAGTCTTGGGCTTGCAGGTCCAGCGTCGGCTCGGGGGCTGATTGGGTCCATGACATAGCAGGGGAAAAGAATGTAACAGAGAGCAAGTAAGCAAAGCTACATAACATTCTGTCATGTTAATCATCAAAGTACTAACGTAATTCCCTCACCATCATGTGTATATATTCATGGGAGGGTGGTTTTGTAAATGTTAGGGGTTTATTTGGGCCCTAGGTGTGATTTTTAGCAAGTGGGAGGGTGTCTTTGTAAATTTTCAGCAAATGTACATGGGGTAAAGCATGTTTTCAGAGCTGTCCAGGGGGTTTCCTATGAAAATACAGCTTGGATCCTCAGGATATATGTTACTATAATGTGTCTTAGGATTTTAAGTTAGATTTCAGCACTAAAGTCCGGGGGTCGGGTTTGAGCTAGCCAGGGGTAGATGCGGCAGGGGGCTTCGGTCGTGTTGAAACCGGTGGTGGGGTGCAGTTTCTCCGTAGCCTCCTCGGCCTCGGCGCTCCCTGGGGTCCGGGGAAGTGGATCAAAGAATTAGAACGTGAAGAACCCGAAAGGAAGTCGAAATACAAGGGGTAGGCACGAGGGCTCACCGGAGATGGGACAATCGGTTCTCTCGGCGCCGTTCCTCAGCGGGGAAGGCCGGGAGGGGGATGGATTGCGTTCTGGCAGAGGAGTAGAGGTGTTAGCTCTCAAATACGGCTGAGAACGGGACTGCGGAGCGCCGCTCACCGGAGAGGAGATGGGGGGGGCGCTCGGCTCCGGTCCGCGCCGGGAAGAGGGAGCAGGGGCGTTAGGGTTTTGGGGAGGGCCTTTTATGGGGCGGCGAGGGGCGGAGGATCCGAGGGAGTCGGGGGACAAACCTCGCTTTAGAGCGACCAACTTTCGGTTGGCGTCGGTCGGTGACCGAAGAAAAGAGAGGAGGAAGGAGGGAGGAGGGAGTGGACCGCGGGGAAGAAGGAAAGAAGGCAACGGTTCCTTCTGAGTGGGGGGCTGACAGGTGGGCTCCACCCGTCAGAGGAAGGCAGAAAAAGACAAGAGGGCGCGGTGGGTTGGGCTGGCTAAGGAAGAAAAGAAGAGGTGGGCTGCGGGGGAAAGGGGGCTTTTGGCCCAGTTATGTTTCTGTTTTCTTTTGTGTGTGTGTGTGTGTGTGTGTTTTGTTTTACTTTTGGTTTCATTTTTCTTTTAAGTTTAAAAAATAATATGGTCTAGGTTCAAATTCGTTTAAATATTTTTGTTTCTCCTTCTTTTTAATTGTAGGTCGTTACAGATCCCCTTTTAAAACTTCCTAGGTGTGATTCAAAGCGATTCGAAACTCTTCGAATACGCCGCTTGTGCAACCGCTTCGGCTCCAAGACTAAGCGTCGATGACAAGTGGACCCAAGTCATCCAGCTGAAGCGGTGGGCCAAGAAGTCGGTCTCCCCAGGAGACGAGCCAGCAAGACGCTTCAGCGGTTCCCGAAAAAAGCGCTGCGACGTGCAGAAGTGGCAGCCTTGGGAACCGCCACAGTAAAAGCAACCATCAAGCGGGCACACGCTCCCACGATCCCGCGACTGTTCGTGCTCCAACAACGGTCAATGCGGGACTTAGAGAAGGTGCGCGGAATGAAAGAGACGGAGACCCCACCTCGGGCTCGCTATCTCCCCGAGATGGGCCCGACAGCCACTGTCGGTACCCCCGATATGGGGTACCCCCGCGCACAGGGGAAAATGCCTAAGGACCTCGCCCTTCTCCGCAGGGAGAGCTCTGAAGGCGCCATGTGTCTAGCGGGGCCGGACCTCCCTCTCCTCAGAGGAGAGCTCCGGACCCGCCATGTGGCCAACTGAGCCGGACCTCCCCCCTCCGTGGGGAGAGCTCCGAAGGCTCCACGTGTCCTGCGGGACCGGACCTCCCTCTCCTCAGAGGAGAGCTCCAGGCCCGCCACGTGGCCAGTAGCAGCCGGACCTCCCCCCTCCGCGGGGAGAGCTCCGAAGGCTCCACATGTCCCGCGGGGCCAGACCTCCCTCTCCTCAGAGGTGAGCTCCGGGCCCGCCACGTGGCCAGCACAGCAACGCTGCCTGCCCCCGAGCGGTAGGCAGCAGGAGTAAAGACGCGCCATACCTTGCCCGTACAAGGTATTCAAGACCCGCGCCTTCCCAAGACGCAGAGCACGCCTCTGTCAGGTGCCGTTGCGCCCAGTCACATCGCAGACTGGCACGCCGTGTTAGAGCCCGCCCGCCAATAAATACAGTGACAAGACATCCCCTGCCGCTCCTGCCATCATCAACCACTACGACTAGCTTGCGGCATGGGCAGGGCGGCAGAACGAAGACTCGGAAGCCTTCGCCAGAGACAACTACCGGCATAACTATAGATACGGTAGACGGCAGGCAATCTCCCCGGGACCACCTGTCGGGTCCCGGGCCCACCTTGTAAGCCGCTCGAGCCTTGGACTATAAAAAGCTTGGGTAGGCGACGTTAGCAAGGGTTCGGACTCTGTTGACTCGCCTCTTACGCACCCTCAAGCTCAGGACTCCGGTTCTGAGCAGCAAGCAATACAACGAGCATCTCTGCTCACCGTGGACGTAGGGTTTTACGCTCTGGCGGCCTGAACCACGTAAAACTCCCCGTGTCAAGCTTCTCCCTCAATCGTCCCCAACGCTGAAGTTCTCCGCGAGTGACTAGCCCCTCCAAAAAAGAACCTCCGCGGGCTGCCCAGAGCAGGCCCGGGGGAAGTGTCGGCTACACACTTCGACAATTTCCTTTCCCGCGTCTAAAGTTCCAATAAACTACTTTTCTGGTCATTTATGTTTTTATTGTTGATAGGTTCTTGGCCATAATACCACTAAAACGAATTGTTAAAATTTTGTTAAAGTAGGTTAAAAAGTTGTAGTTGGCAGTCTAAAATTTGCTGAGAGATTTGTTTATCTATTGATTAAAGGACAAAGTCCATTTTATACCCTCAACTATCTTCATTG
Source organism: Neostapfia colusana (assembly GCA_030760725.1). NCBI lineage: Eukaryota > Viridiplantae > Streptophyta > Magnoliopsida > Poales > Poaceae > Neostapfia > Neostapfia colusana. The sequence goes on along the minus strand of JASWHV010000009.1, from coordinate 29,197,321 downwards.
TCCACTTAACCCCCTAAATAAATTTTTAGTCTAATTTACTCTCCTAAACTATTTAGATTAGTTCGATTAATCACCTTGTGAGATTTTATTTTTTGTTTCTTTTTGTACATGTAATGTTTGAGGGTAAATTTTTATGAGATTATAAGTTACAACATACTGTATATCAGAAAAATAGTTCAAATTTTTTTAAAAGTATTTTACGTTGGAAGCATGTAATACAAATTTAACATAGGAGATGAAATAATGGAACAAAAACATTTATGAAAATTTTCGAAGAATTATAGTAGCATCGTGTATGATGTCATATACCATCCTACAAAATTGAAACTATAAATATAACTGAATGTGGCCTAGAGGGGGGTGAATAGGCCTTACAGAGTTTCCTGCACACTTAATGTAGTTGTCAAAAACTTGCTTGACCGGACTAGTCTGGTTGTGTGAGCGGACTAGTCCGGTGTGCCTGAAGTGTGTAGATTGTATTAAGTGTTGTTCAGGAAAATTAACTTGTTTAGCAGCGGAAATAAGAACAACATTTATTTTATTTTGAGTTTACAATGTGAGGTGTGATTATGCCCGTGAATGAAACTTAGCAATTCAAATTATGAAGTTTAGCAACTAGATGTTCTAATCAACAAAGATAAAGAGGCACGCGAGACACAAATTTTACCGAGGTTCGATCTCACCAAGAGATCTACGTACTCGTTGAGGAAGCTCACACAGAGCCGGGTCTCTAACCCTTTCCCTCTTCAAGTCACCACACAAGGCCGACTTGACTCCACTAGCACAGGTAATCACCGAGTTTGTGGGGCAACCTCACACGTTGAGGGCTCCCACGAGAATTACAATAAAAAAGCGATCAAATACACTAAAAAAGATTACAATGCAGAATATGAGTGTAGAGAGATCAAACCCCAAGAGCTCACAACGAAGGAACGACGATCTCCCAATCCCAAATCCAAGTGTTTAATTGATTTTCACCTTTTTTTCGCACCTTAGATGTGTGGGGGGATGTGTTTTTGGGCTCTTGGGACAGGTGGCGGTGCTAGAGTTTGAGTTTCTAGCAGTGTGAGTCGTGTATTTTTGTTGGAAGGCCGTGGATCACCAATTTATATGGTTTCCAGCAAAGTTACCGTTGTAAAACCTAATACCGGACTAGTCCGGTGTATGTTCGGACTTGTCCGGTCTACTTCCAGTGGGCTAAGCGGACTAGTCCGGTCTAAAACCAGACTTGTCCGGTGCTATGTGAAGTGGGGTTCCAGAAAGTTTAGCGGACTAGTCCTGTCCCATGGACGGACTAGTCCGCAGTCCTCTAAAGAGGACAACAGAAACATGAGCGGACTAGTCCGGTCTAAAACCGGACTTGTCCGGTGCATTCTAGTAAGCTGACCGGACTAGTCCGGTTCACAAGGCGGACTAGTCCGGTGCAATATGTCTGTGACTTCCAAAAAGTTAAACGGACTAGTCCGGTCCATGAACGGACTAGTCCGGTGTCCAGTGGATTTTAGTTGATTTTTAAACCCCTTACCCTTACGCAAAGTCATGAGCTCTTGGGATGTGTCTCTCACACACACCCTATACATTTAAATCTACTTTGCTCTTCTAAATTCCATTAAAGTCTTCCTTTTCGAACACCACTCTATTTTTCACCTTTTTGTGTGCACCGAGCTAGTTCACTTTGTTTGTCCTGCAATCATCTCAATAATTTCATTAGGATCTCATATGCTTGTCATCAATTCTCCAAAACCCACAAGGGATACCTTAGATGCACTTTCAATCTCCCCTTTTTTGGTGATTGATGACAACCATTTGAGATATCACAATTAAGAAGAAAAAAATGATTTTTTATAAAGTGTGCATATATGAGAATAATGAATAACTAACAAGAAAAACTTCTCTCATATACGCACACCTTATGGTGGGGTGCCTAACAAGTGTGTGATCAACAAAAATGTGATGAACGAGGATAAAAGATAACAACAATAGATGTAAGCATCAAAATACTATGAAGCACCACACATAAGGTGAATAGTCAAATTACAATAGTTTTAAAAATAAGTACAAGTTCTCGATCACAAGTCCTTAATAACTTATCCTAGATAGCTATTCTAGTCTCAATCTCTCCCCCTTTGGCATCAAGGCACCAAAAAGGGAAAAATCGAGTGGAATCACTCATCGCCGTTCCCACTTTCACTCTCAGTCCTATCTTCATCTTCCTCTTCACCTTGATCTTCATCATCTTGACCATGTAGAGGGTTCGCAGCTGAACCACCACCAAACCCAAAGGAGCTCAACTGTTGGTCAGTGAAAGTTGGCATTTCAGTGAAGTCTTCAGCTGAGTCCTCAGAAATCTCAAGTGACCCTTGTGGCTCAATTTCTAGTTTGGCACAGATGGCCTGGATATTGGCTTTTACATATCTTTGATGCTTCTTCCTGGCCAATCTCTCTTCATGTTGCTTAACTTCAACTTTGCGGCAAGAGGCAAAGATAGAAGATAGCATCTTGAAGATGCCACTTGAGGATTCCCGAGTAGATGAGGTTGCATGAGTGGTAGCTGCAGCCTCAGATCTTATCTCCTCTTGGGCTCTCTTGGACCTTCTTTCTTCTCCGGGTGAGACAGGAGCAGAAGGAGCAGAATATATAGTGGGCTTCTGGGGCCTAAGTCTAGTGTGAGGCACATCCTTTACGAACTCCAGTCCTGTCACTATCAATCATAGCCGAAGACCGGATGGGATTGATAGAGATATTGACAATGTCATTGTAAATGTACTCAAACACATTGAATGTCCTCTTCTTTCTTATGACCTTCATCAAGGTTCTGAGGGTGCCCTAAACAGTCCCTGCATCTCCCTCTTTGGGAGCTATAGTCTTCCTCAGTATCCGATTGAGAACTAAGAAAGGCTTCATGTATTTAGTGGTTGGAGGCTTGAATGGCATTCGTGTATCATAGACAAAGTCCAGCTGATCTTTCTCCAGTGGTTTCAGGTTGTGAATTACAAGTTCATTGTCCAAGGTATGCTCAAGATGAAGGATTCTTGCGAATTCTTCATAGGTGCCACTGTACTGAGACCCATGTGTCATCCAAATTATCCTGTCGTTGTCATCACGAGCGAAGTAGAGAGTACAGTAGAGTTGCGTGATGACTTCATCATTCCAGTCACACTGGAAGGAGAATAGGTCTTTCAGCCCGTGAAGCTCGAGGGCTGTCACAACCTCCTGATAAGCTTGACATCTCTTGGACTGAAGATAAGCAATATCAACCCACTGACTTTCGACAACTGGATGCTTCATCTTCCGATACACATGTTCATAGTAGTCAGCGTGAAAATTACTCCAAAATCTGGGGTCAGCTGACTCTCTGGGATGATTATACACTTCTACTTTTCTGAACTTGTCAGCTAGTTCACCCCCTTTTCCAGTGTAATCATTATTCGAAAGTTGCCTGTTGCGATGAATGGGATTTTTCATTTTCAGAGGCCCAATGGGGCCACTAGCAAGCCCCTTCCCTTTATTGGGAGCCCTCTTAGGTCCCGAGGAGCTCTCGGCAATAGCCTTTCCTTGAGGCTTCTTCACAATCACCTTCCTCTTCTTAGGCAAATTTTCATCGGAAGGTGGAGAGTGGACATTGACATCATGTCTTTTCTTCATCACTCTCTCCTTGGCTCTCCTCACTCTTTCACGTTGAACCTCTTCATCAAGGTGGAAAGAGCTGTCATCTGAGCCTGAAGACATGGTGCCTGATAAGGAGTTCAAGGATTAGATACCAATGGACTCATTATCGACTTCAAATAGGAATGTAGGGGTTCAACTGTCAGAGACCGGACTTGTCCGGTTTCAAAGTGCGGACTTGTCCGGTGTACCGGACTTGTCCGCATCTGCGCGCCGGACTAGTCCGGCCTGGAATAAGAACCCTAACGTTTCCATTTGAATCAAATCTCCTATCTAAAGACACAAAGGCAGGAAAGTAGTAGGAATACATCTCTGGAGGCAATGTACATCCTTTTGAAATCAAAGGAAACGAGCTAGAATTAGAAGATTCACGTTGAAGGAGCAAGAATCTATCCAGATGAGTCCGGAGAGGAGAATCCACTCGTCGAGGAGAGGATTTTCCACGGAGAAAACTTCGAGTTTGAGGGCTCAACCCGAAAACCACTTTGGGAGCTAGGGTTTAGGAGAGGAGGGGAGACCAAATGCTTATGAGTGGAGAAGGAGGGGTCTAGGCCGGCCAAACGCTTATATATGCGACTGACCGGACTAGTTCGGTCATGGTAGTGGACTAGTCCGGTGCCCCTGAGTTAACCTAACTATATCGTCTGTACGGACTAGTCCGGTTGACAACCGGACAAGTCCGGTTCCAACAGACCGGATACAGATAGTAAAGTTTAAAAGTGATCCAAGGACACTAATTTTTGCAAATAATCTTGGTAATTACGACCAGTAGGCAAGCAACAATCAAACAATGGTCATATTTCGCAAGATTTCTTCATTAAAATAGTTTTCTTAGAGGAAAAAGAGATGAGGAGTAGTTTTTACAATAAAATGTAACATTTGAGGTTGCAACCAGGTATGCAACGTTTCAAGCCACGTTTCGAGAGTCAAGAATATTAAGTTCATTTCTTAGCTCACAAAACCTTTTTCTCATCTAATGGTTTGGTAAAGATATCTGCTAGTTGTTTTTCAGTTCTAACATGTGAAATTTCAATGTCACCTTTTAATGAACGATCTCTAAGAAAGTGATGACGAATATATATGTGCTTAGTTCTTGAGTGCTCTACTGGGTTGTGTGCAATTTTTATAGTGCTTTCATTATCACATAGAAGCGGAATATGATTTAGATTGTAGTCGTAGTCTCTAAGAGTCTGTCGCATCCAAAGTAGTTGTGCACAACAACTACCAGCTGCAACGTACTCTGCTTCCGCTGTTGAAAGAGCAATAGAGTTTTGCTTTTTAGATGACCAAGAAACTAGGGATCTGCTAAGAAATTGACAAGTCACTGAAGTGCTCTTTCTATCGACTTTGCATCCTGCATAGCCGGCATCGGAATAACGTATCAAGTTAAACTTGGATCCTTTGGGATACCAAAGGCCCAAGTTAGGTGTGTGCACAAGATACCTTAGGATTCTTTTTACAGCTATTAAGTGACACTCTTTAGGTGCGGCTTGAAACCTTGCACACATGCATACGCTAAGCATAATATCTGGCCTACATGCACATAAGTAAAGTAAGGAGCCGATCATTGACCTATATACCTTTTGGTCCATATTTGGACCTTCTTCATTGAGGTCGAGATGTCCGTTGATTGCCATGGGTGTCTTGATGGGCTTGGCTTTGTCCATATTGAATTTCTTGAGGATGTCCTGTGTGTATTTGGTTTCGCTTATAAATGTGCCTTCTCTCAGTTGCTTCACTTGGAATCCCAAGAAGAACTTCAATTCGCCCATCATCGACATCTTGAACCTATCTGTCATAATTTTGCTAAATCCCTCATAGAAAGACTTGTTAGTGGATCCAAAGATAATATCATCAACGTAAATTTGACATACAAATAGATGATCATCAAAATGTTTAGTGAAGAGTGTATAGTCAGCTTTACCAATTTTGAATCCATTTTGAGTTAGAAAATCTCTAAGGCACTCATACCAAGCTCGAGGAGCTTGTTTGAGGCCATAGAGAGCCTTACGCAGTTTATAGACGTGTTTAGGATACTCTTGGTCTTCGAATCCTGGTGGCTGCTCCACATAAATTTCCTCCTTTATCGGACCGTTGAGGGAGGCACTTTTGACGTTCATTTGATACAACATAAAATTATGGTGAGTAGCATATGCCAATAAAATACGAATGGACTCAAGTCTAGCTACGGGAGCGAAAGTTTCGTCGAAGTCCAAACCTTCGACCTGAGAATAACCCTTGGCCACCAGCCTCGCTTTATTTCTTGTTACTACTCCATGTTCATTTTGCTTGTTCCGAAAGACCCATTTGGTTCCAACGATGTTCGCCCCTGGTCTTTCCACCAGCTCCCACACTTCATTTCTTTTGAAGTTGTTCAATTCTTCTTGCATTGCAATCACCCAGTCTGGATCCCTTAAGGCTTCATCTACCCTGTATGGTTCCAGAAAAGAGACAAAAGAATAATATTCACAGAAATTTGCAACGCGAGATCTAGTAGTTACTCCCTTAGCAATATCACCAATGATATTGTTGACAGGATGGTCTCTTTGCACACTCTGGTGTACTCTTGGGTGAGGAACTCGTGTAGCTGCTTGTTCTTCATGTTCATTGTCTCCCCCTAGATCATTACTTCCATGATTATCTTAATCTTCTTGATCTTCCTCCACTTGATCTTGTGTAAAATCTCCCCCTTGATCATTGCTTCCTTGTTGAGGTTCACCTTGTGCATTTGAGTCTTGTGTTTGCTCTTGTGGTAGAATATCACCAAGTGCCATTTTCTTCAGCGCTTCACATGGAGCTTCCTCTTTATCTAGCATACACTTATCGACATGCTCCACTTGTGAGCCGTTAGTTTCATCGAACACTACGTCACGTGCTACTTCAACAAGACCGGACACCTTGTTGAAGACACGATAGGCGTAGGCATTCGATTCATAGCCGAGCAAGAACCCTTCATCGGACTTCGAAGCGAACTTCGGGGCCCTCGGTTTCTTGTTCAGAATAAAACATTTACGACCAAAAACTTTGAAATAAGAAACATTAGGCTTTTTACCGGTAAGGAGCTCATATGGAGTTTTCTTCAGTAGTTGGTGAAGGTACATCCGATTTGTGTCATGACAAGAAGTGTTCACTGCTTCTGCCCAAAATCGATCTGATGTCTTGTATTCGTCCAACATTGTTCTTGCCATTTCAATCAATGTTCTGTTCTTCCTTTCGGCCACCCCGTTTTGTTGAGGAGAGTAGGGTGCCGAGAACTCATGCATTATCCCTTCTTCATCGAGATACTCTTCAACTTGTGTATTCTTGAATTCTGTTCCGTTGTCACTTCTGATGTTCTTCACGGTTGATGAGAATTCGTTCTGGGCTCTTTTCAAGAACTTCTTGAGGATTCCCTGAGTTTCTGATTTATCATACAAGAAAAATACCTAGGTAAATCTTGAAAAATCATCAACAATTACTAAACCGTATTTGTTACCGCCTATACTTATGTAAGCAATTGGACCAAATAGATCCATATGAAGAAGTTCCAGTGGTCTTGTAGTGGTCATTACGTTCTTGGCGAGGTGTGGTGCTCCGACTTGTTTTCCCGCCTGGCAAGCGCTGCACGACCTGTCTTTCTCAAAAACCACATCCTTTAGACCTCGGATGTGACCACCTTTTAGAAGTTTCTGCAGATTTCTCATCCCAACATGGGCTAGCCGTCTATGCCACAGCCATCCCATGTTGGTCTTAGCAACCAAGCAAGTGTTGAGTCTTTGTTGAAATCAACAAGATAAAGCTCTCCCTTCAACATTCCCTTGAATGCAATCGAGCCATCGCTTCTTCTAAAAACGGTCACACCCTCATTAGCGAATAAACAGTTATAACCTTTGTCGCATAGTTGAGATATTGACAAAAGGTTATAATCTAGGGAGTCTACATGTAAAACATTAGATAAAGTGTGTTGAGGAGATATTTCAATGTTACCGCTACCAAGGACCTTTCCTTGGCTGTTGTCTCCAAAGTATATGCCTTCACTTGGATCCTCGTTGTACTCGTACTCCACAAACATATCTCTCTCTCCATTCATGTGATTTGTTCATCCGCTATCTAGCACCCACTTAGATCCACCGGAGGAGTAAGCCTGCAAAACAGAATTATTCCTTGGTTTTAGGTACCCAAGCTTGCTTGGGTCCTCTCAGGTTAGTCACAAGAGTCTTGGGCACCCACACACAAGTTTTCGAGTTCTTGTGGCGTGGCCCTACGTATTTAGCAATAACTTTCCATATTTGTTTTTCATAAGAACATAGGAAGCATCAAATACGAAACAATATTTGTAAATCAGATTCATGTGATTTTTCCTTAACAAAGGTGATTCTTTTCTTTGCATGATTAAGAGTGGACATGTGTTTATTCCTGTCAAACCCAAGACCATCTTTGACGTTGGGAGGTCTAGTGACCATATATGCACTACGTGCATATTTGATCTTCTCCTTATCAAAGATGCCGTTTGGGGAAGGATGCATATCATGAGAAGTTGAAGTATTAGAAATGATATTTTTCTTACTAGAGCATGTGCAGGTTCCAATTGTTGTCGAACTCATATCTTTGGAGGAAGAGCTCTTGGAGGAAGATGAGTCACTTTGCTTGAGCGACTCAACTTGCACCTCAAGGATCTTGTTAACTCTTGACAAGTTAGCAAGCTCATCCTTGATTGCAATATGTGAGTCCTCTAGCTTTGAGTAAGTCTCCTTACTCAAGGCTAGCTCAAACTCAAGTGACTTGTTCTTCTCTCTTTCAAGCTCAAGAAGTTTTTCAACTTCTTGATATCTCTTCCTTTCACGGATGAGCATATCTTCTTGTCGGTTGACAAGTTCCTCCTTTTCAAAGATTTTGTTCGACAACATTTCCATTTTCTTTAAAGCAATTTTACTTAATCCTCTAAACATTTCTTCATTATCACTAGAGCTATCAAAGTCATCAATAGAGGTATTTAACGCAGGAGGAGTAAGTCGAACCTTTTTCTTGCCTTCTTTAGCCATAAGGCAAGTATGGTTGTTCATATCCCGTCCTCCCATGTTTGGGAAGAGTGTAACTCTCATGGTGGGTTTCTTAACGGCAATGGGGTCCATCTCCTCTTCTTCATCGGAGGAGGACTCATCGTTTGAGTCCCACTCCTTGCCAATGTGAGCTTGATGAGCTTGTCTCCTTTTTCTGAAATTTTTCTTCTCATGTGCTTTTGTTTCCTTCTTCTTGTTTTCTTCATAAGTACAGTCCACCATGAAGTGACCGTACTCTCCACAATTATAGCAAGTACGTCGAGCCTTGGATTTCCCTTTATCCTTGCTTTTCCCTTCATTTGAGTTGTTGCCATGTCTTCTCCTCATCATGCGCTTGAACTTTTTGATAAAGAGCACCATTTCCTCATCATCTAGATCGGTACTCACGTCGCTTGTATCTTTGTCATCTTGGTCTTCACGGGTTTCTTTGAGTTTGGGTCTGCACGTTGCTTTGAGAGCAACTTCTTTCTTTTTGGAAGAGGTAAGCTCGGCTAAGTCTTTGACGTATTGAGCCTCCTTCTCCATCATTTCATGATTTATGATCTTCCCCAATAACTCATCGGGAGTCATTTTGTGAAACCCGGGGCTTTCTCTAATCATTGAGCAAAGTGTGACGTGTCTTGGCATGAAGGCTCTAATCATCCACCTCGTGATCAGTCCATTTCTTGCTTCCATAGGCACGGATTTTGTTGATGAGTGTCTTCATCCGGTTGTACATGTCTTGAGGTGATTCGCCTTCTTCAATAGCAAATTTCCCCAACTCTCCTTCAAGCATCTCAATTTTGGCTTCACGTACAGACCTATTTCCTTCATGAGCTGTTTTGAGTGTATCCCGGATTTCTTTTGCACTCTAGTCCATCGATCTTGGTGAATTCTTCCCTGCTCAGTGACGATGTGATTACTGCAATGGCTTGTGCATTTCTGTGAATCTCTTGTTCTTGTTCTGGAGTGAGTTCTTCATCCGTGTCTGGGATATCTATACCTGTGCAGACAATATGCCAAAGGCTAGGATTCAAGGATATTAGATGCATTTTCATGTTGTACTTCCACATGGTATAGTCACTTCCATCAAACTGTGGGGCCTTCCCATAGGGATGGAGAGATAGTGATTATTTGAACTGAGACGGTTGTAGTTGTAAGAATATCGAGAGTAGTCGTGATGACCACTCCCCATCGTCTTTTCTTCCTCTTTTCCCTTTTGTGCCATTAATTTCTTTCTCAGTAGTGCCTTTAGCTGTCTCACTTCTTCATCATCATGTGGACTTTCTTTCAGCACATCGAAGGCTTTGGCTTCTTGCTCCTCATCGTTGATGTTCGTCTTCGGGATATCGTTGTTCTTCTCAGAGGCCATTGATCTCTCCGAGATGTGAGTCTCGTTGGTGGAGAACCTTGCTCTAATACCAATTGAATGTGGCCTAGAGGGGGGTGAATAGGACTTACAGAGTTTCCTGCACACTTAATGTAGTTGTCAAAAACTTGCTTGACCGGACTAGTCCGATTGTGTGAGCGGACTAGTCCGGTGTGCCTGAAGTGTGTAGATTGTATTAAGTGTTGTTCAGTAAAATTAACTTGTTTAGCAGCGGAAATAAGAACAACAATTATTTTATTTTGAGTTTACAATGTGAGGTGTGATTATGCCTGTGAATGAAACTTAGCAATTCAAATTATGAAGTTTAGCAACTAGATGTTCTAATCAACAAAAATAAAGAGGCACGCGAGACACAAATTTTACCGAGGTTCGATCTCACCAAGAGATCTACGTCCTCGTTGAGGAAGCTCACACAGAGCCGGTCTCTAACCCTTTCCCTCTTCAAGTCACCACGCAAGGCCGACTTGACTCCACTAGCACGGGTAATCACCGAGTTTATGGGGCAACCTCACACGTTGAGGGCTCCCACGAGAATTACAATGAAAAAGCGATCAAATACACTAGAAAAGATTACAATGCAGAATATGAGTGTAGAGAGATCAAACCCCAAGAGCTCACAACGAAGGAACGACGATCTCCCAATCCCAAATCCAAGTGTTTAATTGATTTTCACCTTTTTCGCACCTTAGATGTGTGGGAGGATGTGTTTTGGGGCTCTTGGGACAGGTGGCGGCGCTAGGGTTTGAGTTTCTAGCAGCGTGAGTCGTGTATTTTTGTTGGAAGGCCGTGGATCACCAATTTATATGGTTTCCAAAAAAGTTACCGTTGTAAAACCTAATACCGGACTAGTCCGGTGTATGTTCGGACTTGTCCGGTCTACTTCCAGTGGGCTAAGCGGACTAGTCCGGTCTAAAACCGGACTTGTCCGGTGCTATGTGAAGTGGGGTTCCAGAAAGTTTAGCGGACTAGTCCTGTCCCATGGACGGACTAGTCCGCAGTCCTCTAAAGAGGACAACAGAAATATGAGCGGACTAGTCCGGTCTAAAACCGGACTTGTCCGGTGCATTACACTAAGCTGACCGGACTAGTCCGGTTCACAAGGCAGACTAGTCCGGTGCACTATGTCTACGACTTCCAAAAAGTTAAACGGACTAGTCCGGTCCATGAACGGACTAGTCCGGTGTCCAGTGGATTTTAGTTGATTTTTAAACCCCTTACCCTTACGCAAAGTCATGAGCTCTTGGGATGTGTCTCTCACACACCCTATACATTTAAATCTACTTTGCTCTTCTAAATTCCATTAAAGTCTTCCTTTTTGGACACCACTCTATTTTTCACCTTTTTGTGTGCACCGAGCTAGTTCACTTTGTTTGTCCTGCAATCATCTCAATAATTTCATTAGGATCTCATATGCTTGTCATTAATTCTCCAAAACCCACAAGGGATATCCTAGATGCACTTTCAATAACCCATACGAAGAGAAAAAAAAGAAGAAACTCACAAGGAGGCAAATTTAACAAATCTAATAGTTCGAATGAGTAAATTGTAGTGTTATCCTAAACGGTAAACGATAGACAGTCAGTGGAGATATGTTTATCGTTTAGCATGTCTAAACGGTGTTTAAACAGATTATACTGTAGCTACACTGTTATAGAAAGTAAAATATGTAAGTTTAATCTATAAATTCCTGACTTTAGGACATAACTTGCATTGGATCACATTGAGCTTATTTGAATCAATTAGAACCCTATATGCCTATTAAATTTTAGCAGTCCTACAATATGAAGACATACAAATCTATCAAGTTATGTAAATGTTGATACAAGATGCAACTCTCATGTGCCATATGTATACTCTCTTTTCTGAGCCGAGAGAGCAGGCGCGGGGGCTCGGGCGCAGGGGGTGGGGGGCGACCAAGCTGTGCGCTAGCGGTGGTCGACGGCGAAAGACTCCAGTTGCAAACCGGAAGGGTGGGGACGTATCTAGCAGCGGCATATCGAAGATTACAACAGATACATGTCAGAGGAAGCGATAGGAATTTCTCTTAATTTTTGATAATTTTTCTTTAATTAATGTTAAATAATATGATTATATAAAAACAAAGCATCATATCAACTAATTTTTCTAGGTCAAATATGTATATATAATGTTGCTTTGTATACATATATAGTCTAACCAAGAGTATTCTTATCTTCTTACAGCTGGTTTACTAGCGCTAGCTAGCACTAACATAGTGGAGGTAAATGTTGATTTTATTTTTAAAAACTTAAAATAAAACCACAAACCCAAAAGATAAGATAAAATCATAAATAGAACTCAAAATAGGGTCCGTATGTCGGTGGAATCGGTAGGAGTCTTTGAATGCGTGCAGCCTAACAAACCGAGAGAACCAATTGTTACATTTCCACTTCCCCTAAAATGGTTAAACATGTTTAAACACGAATAGAAACCGTTTCGTTTAATCCGTACACCATTTAAACCATCATTGACTTGTTTAAACGGATCAACCATTTACATAACCGTTTAGGGGCTAAACTACACAACAACTGTCTGTTTACTATTTAAACACGTTTAAACGACCATTTAATAGTGTTTAGGATAACCCTAGTAAATTGAACTAAAATTTTGTTTAGGGGATTAAGTGAACAATTTAGATAATTTAAAGGTAGTAAAATGGACCTTTTTTCTTAACTAATATATATATATATATATGGCTAGTATTTAACAAGATTTTTGGACTGTAACAAGATTTATTTTAGTTTTGGGAAATGCTTGAAATCGAACGATTCGTGAGGAGCCAGAGGGAAAAAAGAGGACAGAGGTAGCCAACCACATGTTGTCATCTTCCTCCCTTCTCGTCTGTTGACTAGCCGCTCCAACCGCCGGTCGCTGCTTCTGGAGTTCTTGCCTCTTTGCCTGGCCGCCAAGAAAGGCAGGTCGGAACTCGGCTTGCCGACGATTCCCGACGACTTGCCCTCTTGCCCGCCTCGACCTCTCCACCTGCTCGTCTCAGATGCCTGCCTTCCTGCGGCTTCTTCTGCGAGGGATTTCCTTCAGCCCATCCTACACGCCTTCAGTTCCTCGGTGCCATTCTAGGTTAGAGCTCTTAGACTAATTTCCTGCTTCATTAAGTTGTTGGTATTCCCTTGCAATAGGAGTTCAATAGTAGTGTACCAAGGAGAATGGATGCCGCTGCGAGGACCCTTGTTCTTTCCCCCTGTATTAAATTTAGTGCTATTTGGATGGATTCTTGGTCTATGGAGCCGCCTGCTAGTGCCCTCCTTTTGTAATTGCCTCAATTGAGCGAGTGACAGGCTTGGCTGCTGATCCTATTTGCTGGACTCTATTCCCGCATTCTAAAATTTCATTTCAATATTCTTTAGATGTCCTCCTTTGTTTCTTGAGGCGCTCCATCTCAGCGTCCTGCAGCCTCTCTGAATTTGTAGTGGATATTTTTCCTCGACTAATTTTGCAAATCACCAGTCCATTTTAAAACCTTCATCATTTCCTGAATGGCAAAAGTCATAGGTTGATTGGGATTTGGAAGCATTTCAGCCTCTCGGAATAACCTAACCATTTGTTTATTTGCCCCCTTTTCAGGATATCCATTAATCATTATAACGGAACTGAATCCTGAGGTTCCCCTACTGCTACTGTGATGTCAATTGCATGCTGCTTGCCAGTTGTCGAGTGTGTGTACTGCCTGGCATGTGCACGGTGGACTTGGCAGAGGTGCCTTCACTCTGGTGGTTATGACAGCGAGACGTGGGGGCTTGCATCAGCCACAGAGTTTGAGCCTGTGCCCCGAATGTGCCGGTTGATCCTCTCAGTCTATGAGGATGACCTGGAGAATCCACAATGGGCGCCCCCAGGGGGTTATGGCATGGAGCCGCGGTGGGTTGTGCACAGGAAGACATATGAGGACACACATGGTCGTGCTCCCACATACCTGCTCTATGTTGACCACCAGCATTCTGATGTTGTGCTTGCTGTCCGGGGCATGAACATGGCCAAAGAGAGCGACTACGCCGTTCTGTTGGATAATAAGCTTGGCCAGAGGAGGTTCGATGGTGGCTATGTGCACAATGGCTTGCTCAAAGCCGCTGAGTGGGTGTTTGATGCTGAGTGTGATGTTCTGAGGGACCTGTTGGAGAGGAATCCAGGGTACACCCTCACATTTGCCGGGCATTCACTTGGTTCCGGTGTTGTGGCGATGCTGGCTCTGGTGGCGGTGCATAATAGGGAGCGGCTGGGTGGTATAGACAGGAAGATGATCCGATGCTTTGCAATGGCGCCTGCCCGCTGTATGTCACTCAATCTTGCTGTCCGTTATGCTGATGTCATCAATGCTGTTGTTCTTCAGGTAAGGTTCCATCCAGTCATTACAACGGCAGTGTAATGTTCTATACCTGCTTTGCAGCTATATAAGGCGTAAACTGGGTGCTGACATTTAATTCAGTTTTATCGTTAGTTATTACCAATTCAAAATTGAGAATAAAGCCTCCTTTCATTTATTTCTTAGCACTTCACAGTCACAACCAATGATGCTATATACAAAACTGTCCTTTTCGACGTGCATGCTTCAGATCTAGCCTGCACGTTTCTTCAGTGTGTTCTTCTATTGCTTGGTTTTTTCTGTTCATGATGGGTTTTAATCGGATGGTTCTCCATATTAATAAAAGGCAAACACTTCTCCTGCGTGTTCTTGAGGCAAAGCAGTTCTGTAGTTGTTTGTCAGATCAAGAAGTCCAACTGAAATCTGCTTATGTTTCTTCTGATATGCCTATTCAATAAAACAGGATGATTTTTTGCCTCGCACGGACATTCCTTTAGAAGACATCTTCAAGTCACTTTTCTGGTAAAATAGGACTTGCTTTTCTATATTAATATCAATATGGCAACTGGTATGTAGGGGTTTATGATCTCTGCATCTTTTCAGGGTACCTGATGTAGTCCTCTTTGTACAGCTTGCCATGCCTTTTGTTTGGAAGGTGCCTTATAGATACATGTATACCTGAAAGTGTGATGCTGAGAGATCCAAGGCGCCTCTATGCACCAGGCCGTCTCTACCACATAGTTGAAAGGAAACCTTTCAGGTATTTATCTGTTTTGTGTTTCTAAATATTCTGATCATTGTAAGTACAACACTGCACACCCACATGTCATCTTTGAAAAGTAAGATATTCCACCATTAGTGTCATGTGGGGCCTATCCTACAGCAGGCGCAGGCGAGCCCGAGACTGTAAGGGCCTCAGTTTTTGACACCCATTTGCAGTGTTCATCCCCACACCACACACCTCATTTGAGGAAAAATGATGAACACAAATAAAGAGCAAGTAACAATTATCAACATGCTCATTAGGGAACAAACTCACACATTGCAAAAGTGGTACTTCCCACATGTGATATAGATGGGCTGGACATATGAAAACTCCTACACTTTGCCAAGGATGTCCATGCCAAGTTTCACCCAAATTCAAAACATTTTTGAGGTCATCTTGGGTGTAGATAGGAAAGGGGCAGTTTGAAAACATATTCAAATTCAAACTGTTTTCACCCACTGAATTTAAAAGTGGAAGGCATATTCTTGCTCAGCACATTTTTGTGAGCTCACACACCAATTTTCACTCCATTTGGAGTTGATCTTGACATGAGCTAAGGGGGAGAAATTCAAACTTTATTTGAATTTCAAACTGCACTTGTGCTGAAATTCATTCAAACCAAACCTCATTTGAACTTTGATCAATTCAAATGGCTCTTGGGTGAATAATTTGAGTTGCCAAGGGTAGAATAGGGTTCACTGTTTACCACAGCTGTTAGGAATAAATTTCAGAGGTTAAAAGAGGAGTGGGACCCACATGTCAGCCTCAGCCTCAAAGCAAACCGACTGAACCACAGTTCAGTCGGTTCCCGGCAGCTGTGCGCGCGCGCCACCGAAGGGGGCAGCCGGCGCCAGCTCCTGCTGCGTGCCCCAAGCCGGAGACCAGACCGCCGGGCTATTTATTCCCTCCCCGGTGTGCTTCAGTCGCCATTCCTCGAGCTGCCGACGCACACGACTTGTTTTTCCACTGCCATCGCCGCCGCTCGAGTTCCTGCTTGATCAAGCCGATCGCAGCTCCCTCTCTCCACTCCAGGGTCCCAGCAAGGTACTAGAGACCTTCCTCCATCCTCCCCATTGCTTGAGATCGATTGAAACCGAGTGATATCGGCTGTGCCGAAAGATCAAACTCGGAACTGGAAACCGCCGCACTTCGGGCTCTCGTGGACAGCCCAACCTGGGCGTTATCACGCCCAAGCCAAGGCACCCTTGGACGCGCAGGTGACCGGTGCTGCTCATCCCCGAGCCACAGCTCGAGTGGTTGCTCACCGGCGGCGAATTTCCACTTTTCCCCTTTCTGTGTGCAGAACGACCTTCGGGTACGATTCTGTTTAATTCGTGCTCTAGAAAGGATTAGAGGGCCTCAGGCCACTCCCACACGAGCTAGACACGGTGACGCACAAGTTGCCTTCACAACTCTGAGCCGGAGAACCTCTGTGCCCGGCGTAATTCAAGGTCTACTAATGGCGGAACGAACGGGGGGTATCGGGCGCACGGTGAGGACCTATTTCGGGCCTTCCCCGAGCTACCCCGAGTTCATGTCGACCTTCTCTGAGGTCCACTGATGCTCCCCGACCGATTTCCCAAGTAGCTGAGGTACTAGGAGAGTCAGCCGACATGGCCGAAGTCGTTCCGATATGGCGGCTCGTCGCCGACCATGCTCCGGCCGTTGTCATGAGCAGCTGACCCTCGGATCATGTTCCCCAAGTAAAAGTAGGCAGGGGCGGCCAGAATCAAGAAGTTTGGAGCTGTACAGCAGCCGGCGGCGAGCTCTCCGGCGAGGTCCCTCGGCGGCGGAGCGCGGGTGTCGCGAGGTTGAAGAAGGGGGTGGACCCCAACTGTCAGCGGCCGATATTTTAAATCGGGATCCGGCTGCGGCCGGGATCGGGTGTGCTGGCGCGCAAAATCCTTGTGGGCCGCGGTGTGCTGTCGCTTCGGCGTGCGACGCGTGTCCCCTGGGCCCACGCGCGAGTTTAAACTTTTCCCCGATTTTCAGATTTCCTTCAAACTTCAAATCCTTATAACTTTGGCTAGAAAGCTCCAAATTGAGTGAACCAAATTTTGCTGGATTCAGCTCTTTGAGTACTTTCCAGAAAATCAAGTGTCACTTCATGAAATTCCTTAATTCTCCAGAATTAATTCCTTAAAGTTTAAACTGTTAGGAATTTTAACTGGAGAATCATTTGGAGGAAAATCCTGAAATTTTGCTGAGATGTTCACCAAAATATCCTTGAACTACCATAAAAATTTCAGATCCATTTGAGCTCATTTAGTCCACCTAATGGTGTGATTAGTAAAACTGTTCCAGAGAAAATAGAAAATGTTCAGAAACATTTTCAGAATTTTCTCTGAAATTGTTTAGCTCATATCTTTAGTTAGAGACTTCCAAATTAAGTGAGACCAATTCCATTAGAACCCTCTGAAAATCTAGTTTTCAGAAAGTCATAGTTTGTTTCATGAAAATACCTAGAACACCCTAAAAGCCTTTAATTAAGGTCAAGGACATAATTATTTGTGGAGGGCTCAAATGAGCTTTGCTGCAACTAAAACTTGACCAAGTCTCTGTTTAGGTTGTAACCAAGCCACAGTAAAAGTTTCACAGTCATTAGGTCTATCTAGTAAAGGTTATAGACTTCACAACTTCAAAGTTAATACAAAAGCATTTAATTAATACATACATTGTTCTTATCATGTAGTCGCTAAGGTCGAGGAGGAACCCGAAGTCCTAGACTTCGTTACTCCGGAGGAACAGCTAGCCTACGACCAAGAGCAGCAAGGCAAGCCCCGGTTTGCATTAACCATTTTATAAATTTTTATTGTTTTGAGCACATACTTGTTTTCTTTATGTTGTGCATCAGAGTCTTGTTTGGAAACCCCACTGCATAGCCAAGAAAACCATGGGTTGGGGTTTAGGATTGCAAACCCCGTTAGCCACTGCATTGCTAGGATAGAGTAGGATTCGGTACAAGTCGAGTAGTTGGAACTACTCGCGAGAATAGGCTAGAGGCACATTGCTCGGGTAGAGATAGCACATGATACACATGGCAAGAAAATGAGACCGAGCGGAGAGTAAGGGCAGCAGGACTTTGGGGCCTGTGTGCTGTAGCTCCGCTTGTGTCGATTGAGGACCGAGCCGTGTGCGGGCCTGTTGAACAAGCTAGAACAGTACCGAAGACCTACCGGCTATATGGGAACCGGGAAACTGATGTAACTCGGGTAGCTGGGTATTGAGGCATTGCCCGTCGTTCAGAGGGTAGGTTGAGAGCTCGAGGTGTAAATCAGCTGGCGGCACAGAGATGCGCGTGCAGGGACCTCTTGCTCGGGACGATGGGACCGGTTCAATATTTGGCTAACGGGTGAAAGGCAGTCGCGTACGGCGTCCGTGATGGTTGTTGTAGGCAACATCGAGTACGGGCGTACGTGACGGGTTGTTCGGGTAACCCTGCAGGTGTAAATCGATTATAATCGCCGTCCCTCGCGGTCAGTGAGTACCACTTGTTCACTGTACCGTGACGTAGAAAGAACAGGCTAGTTACATGTTAAAATGTTGCTGATTGAAAGTTGGATATTGATTGTTAATGATATGTTGTAGCTTAGTGCTAACTAAAGTTCTTTTCAACTTTGGGCAAAGTACATGAGAGAAATGCGTTTCTTGTTTGATTGCGGCTCTCTCATGTGCCTTAGCGTAAAGTTCTCCACAACCTGCTGCTAAAACTTGAAAGTAAGGTTCTACTAATTAGGCGAGTCCTTGCAAATGATTTTTACCTCATGCAACCCATCACCCTCATGTAGAAGTTTCATGTTTAGGTGAGACGGGTCAGACTTGCTGAGCCTTCGTGCTCACTGCTTGTGTTTGAAGCTTTTGCAGGGTTCTATGAGGAAGGGACTCCCGAAGAGGAGACGGAACCCCAGGAGGGGAACCCCGTCGAGTGGGAGTCGTGCACGCCGCAGAGTTAGTGTGCGAGTGTGCTAGCAAGGACACGTTCGAGGGCTGAACGTGCACTTGATGCTTAGTCTACGCCCGCGAGTGTGGACTAAACTTATTTTGATGTAAACATGTTAATAAACTTGTTTATGTAATAAAGCTTCCGCTTCCGCTTTGTACCTTTGACGTGTGTTATACGGTGTTGTGCAACGCAGCACCCCTCAGCGTGATCCTGGCTCGACAGGACCAGTGGGGTCGTGTCAGCGTGGTATCAGAGCTCGCTTGAGGTTTAACACAGTACAAAGGTCTTCTTTTTCAAAAATCCAGTGAGGAACGAGTTAGTAGCCCGTATAAGGATGTTATTAGTACATAGAAAGTGGCTTATTAACTTATTTGTTATGTCGGAAAATCGTGCATCTCGGGACGTTCATGTCTTGGGGGGTGCACGTAAGCGCTGTCCACCAGTGCGCACAAGCTGAAGGGTGGAGCCCCACGGGTGGCAGGTAACCCGACCCGCTTTGATATCCTCTACGACTCTTCATGTCGTTTGGGGTATTCGAGCAACGTCTGTCCCTGGCGTGCGTGGTGCAACATGGGAGACCCCGTCACGTGGTCTGAAACGTGAACACGTAACTCAAGGCGTGTTTGGCTTGAGAACATCCGGGCGAGTGATGACGGCCGGGTGTACAAACTGTATGGATTCCGGGCTCGGTGTGCAGCCGAGTCTGATGATTGTTTGAGTTTCTGCAGGTAGCCTTACCACGAAACGGTAGACGTGTAGCATCCGTGTGCGAGTGACGAGTAGTGCCACTGAACTAACGAAGCCGGCTAAATCCGGTATAGGTTTTTCCTTTGTGAGGACGTAGTACCGACATAATCTGGTGACGCCTCGACGTCACACCCAACTAAATGAACAACTTCATTTAAAAACTTGAAGGTTTTGATCCAAAGTAGTAAAACTTGATGTAACTCCTTCCCTTGAACAGGATATTCAAAGTTAATAAATTTTCAACTTATAGGATGTTAAGGACAGAGCACTCTGTTTTCAGCTAAATCAAGGCTGAAGTTAATCAGAGGTTAGAGGTTGAGTTCTTTCGAGGTTGGGGTCGTATGATACATTTCTGGAAAGCTTTGGAGGAGCTTTACAACTTTTCTGTTGAGTTCCAGAGGTGTTTCATCCCTTAACCACTCGAAAAATGCAGTAGAGTTGAAACTGTCCAGAAAACAGGACGGAGCAAAGACTCTCTGTAGACTCTCTGTAAATTAAGCATAACTTCCTGCATAAAAATCCAAAAATAGAAAATGAGGTGGTTCTGGGAAGCTTATGAGATGGGTTACAACTTTGTAACAGAAAGTTTTGTCAGATTAGGAACAGAATTAACTGGAATTCTTGGATCAAATCAGTACCTAAGGCAGGGAGGTGCTGTCCAATTGTTCCCAGAAATTCTGTTAACTTTGACATCTCATAACTGTTGAACCAGAGCAGATCTTAGGCCAACCAAATACTTTCTGGAAAGCTATTGAAGTTAACTTTAACTTTGATGTTGAGCTCCAGGACTGGTTTTGCTTTTAACCTGGCCTAAATCAGATTAATATGGAAACTGGTCAGGGCTGTCATGGGAACAGCAGATCAGCAGTCAAATTTGTTTAAAAATTTGAACTATGTTTCCAAGTGTTAAGGGTTCAATGACATATCTTATGTTATAACTCAATGGTTTACTGTTTAAATAAATATTTGACATTTCTCAAATATATTTTTACAGATGGCAGCAGATAAACGGTTGGAGAACGGGTGGGTAGTTTCCCACTGCTCTGACCGTAGCGGCTACCCGGGAGCATTGTGGCTAATGCTCCAATATTTCGGGTACAACCAGATGCCGCAATACTTCGCCAAGGAAGAAGGCGAAGAGGGGAACAAGACGTGGACGATCCATGTCGAGGTTCCTGCAGGGCCTACGCCACCCGGTTGGGTGCCATTCACCGTCACGGTGAGAGGAAGACAACCGGAAGGGATGTGGCAAGTGGCAGCCCGTGACACTATGTCACGTTTCTGCCAACTACACGTACAGGCTATGGAGGGAACTCCATACGCACTCGTTCCGGTGGAGGGACGAGCTCAGCATGTGTGGGAAGAGAGGTACCTAGAGGCAACAAACCCGAGTTGCCCAAGGTACAACCCCGCGGAGGCAAATCTCAGCCTCCAAATGAGGGCGGGAAACGCTGTGATGGACAGCCAAGCTGTTCATACGGAGCATCTCGCCACCAAGCTCAAGGAGAGCACAAGCCGTGGAGATCATTTTGAGAGTGCTCACAGTGCACTCCGCAATGTGCTCCTTCCGACGATCAAGCGACTGAATGAACAACACAATCAGTTGCGTCGTCTGAAGAAGGCAAAGAAGAAGAGCCGTGTTGACATTGCGGCGTTGCAAGAGCTGGTGCAGACCCTAACCCAGCAGAATGAGGACCTTGCTCAAGAGCGGGACGACGCTATTGAGGAAGGACAAGGCTGGGAAGAGGACTACAACCAGGCTATGGACGAGGTGCATGCATTGCAGGACCTCGTGCCCCCGGTATTGGGCGTACCGGTAGTCTTGGGTCTTCCAGCCATGGGAGAACCTGGAATGGGAGAAGAGGTGGTAGACCCCGAGCCACCAGCAGAGGTACCGGAGGAGGACGACCCACAGGAGGTCGAGTTCTACTCCGAGTAGGGGGTTACGGTTGCCAAGTAGGGCAGCTAGGGTAGCGTAACCCAACTTTTGTAATCGGTGACATGTCGTGTAGACAGTAGCGTATGTATAGGTAGTGACGACATGAGCACGACTTCTCGGAGATCCGAGAATAATGTATCTTGTATAAAGTTTATGCTTTATCAATATATGTGAATGTTGTGCAAGTTAATCATGCGTCGCTTCAATACTTACTCCTGTTTATGGAATTTTGAGTAAGACATGTGCTAATTGCTGCTGTGTTGAATTTCAGAATGACGCGTACTCGTGCCAACCCCGATGTTGGAGGTACTAGCCAAGGGGGAGAGACCTCCCAACCACCTCCCGAGGACTCCTCGGGACAGCAGCAGCAACAGCAACAGCAAACACCGCCACCGCCACTGCCAACGGTTACATTGGCCGACATTGTCGCGGCAATGGCGGGTTCACATCAGCAGCATACAGAGCTGCTGCAAACGTTAATTGCGAATACGTCTCGCCCAGAGAGACGTCAAGATCGTGAGGAGCGCCAACAGAGCTCCTACTCTGACTTCCTGGCGACTCATCCCCCTGTATTCTCAAGGGCGGATGAACCACTTGACGCGGACAACTGGCTCCGCGCCATAGAGATGAAGTTCGGGCTGCTCCAAATCAGCGAGCAGCGCAAGACTCAGTTCGCGGTCCAGCAGCTCCAAGGATCCGCGAGCGCGTGGTGGGCCAACTTTTGTGCTTCACAACCCACCGACCGAGTGATGACCTGGGCGGAGTTCCGGACGGCCTTCCGGGCCTATCATATACCGCCCGGTTTGATGAAGAGGAAGACGCAGGAATTCCTACACCTGCAACAAGGGAGCCGGAACGCGCTGGAGTACTCCAGAGCGTTCAACGATCTCGCACTCTACGCGTCGTATCACGCAGATACGGACGAGAAGCGGCGGGACCACTTTTACCAGGGGCTTAACCCGCTCCTGAAGGACAAGCTGGCGATGTTCAATCGCGGCAGCCTCAACGACATAATTGATGCTGCGATTGTTCAGGAAGACTCCGGCAAGGAGTTGGCGGCGGCAGAGCGAAAGCGAAGCGCGCCGCAGAGCAGCGGAGAAGGAGGCGGTCCTTCTCAGAAGTTTCGGATGGTGAATCGCCCACCATCAGGTCCGCGCTGGCAGCCACCACAGCGGTCGATGCCGTTCCGCGGTCGGCCGTATTCTTCACCGGCATTCCGGCCGGCACTGCCAGCACCACCGCAACAACAACAGCAGCAGCGGGCGATGCCGCGTGCGTTTGCACCTCCGCAACGCATGCCGGGCTTTCGTCCACCAAGTACTCCACCAGCAGCGGCCACATGTTACAAGTGTGGTCGTCCAGGACACTTCGCGAGCAGTTGCCCGGAGAGGCAAGGCGGCGGAGTGGTACCACAGTTTCCGGGGAGGAATCAACCCCGGAACCCTACTAATGCGCGGCGGGCAAACCCTAGGCCCGGTACTGTCCACCAGCTTGCCATTGAGGACGTGCCGGAGGGCGAGCCAATCCTTGCGGGTATGTTCCAACTCCACCAGCATCCCGCTATAGTACTATTTGATTCAGGCGCCACGCATAATTTTATTAGCCAAGCTTTCATTGCTAAACACAGCTTGCCAATACTACCCACCGATAGTCCATATTTAATTTGTTCACCGGGTGGGAAGATTTCAGCAAGCGTAATGGTCTCCAAAGCACCATTATGCTTAGCGGGTAGAGCGTACCCCACGTCTCTCATTATCTTAGAGGGACAGAAGGTCGATGTCATCCTAGGGATGTCGTGGTTAAACCGCCACGGCGCTGTTTTAGACACCGTCCTCCGAGTCGTGCACTTAAACTCAGGAGTGCACGGTTCTCACTCATTATTTCTGGACAGTCCAGAAATAAAACTTCCAAGTGTCTATCAAGCCACAACCATCAGATTGGAAGACATTCCAGTGGTCCGAGAATTCCCTGATGTATTCCCGGATGATTTGCCGGGGATGCCACCCGATAGAGAGGTGGAGTTCAAGATTGAACTTGCACCGGGAACCATGCCAATATCCCGAAGGCCGTACAAGATGGCGCCCAAGGAGTTGGCTGAACTGAAGACTCAGCTCACGGACCTTCTGGAGAAGGGTTTTATTAGGCCGAGCTCCTCGCCATGGGGCTGTTCGGCATTATTTGTCAAAAAGAAGGATGAAACGTTGCGGCTTTGCGTGGACTACCGTCCATTAAATGCCGTAACCATCAAGAACAAGTACCCGTTGCCACGGATCGACATGTTGTTTGATCAGTTGGTCGAAGCAAAGGTCTTTTCCAAGATGGATTTAAGATCCGGGTACCATCAGATTAAGATCAGGGCTGAGGACATTCCAAAGACAGCTTTTTCGACAAGGTACGGACTTTATGAGTACCTGGTCATGTCCTTTGGCCTCACCAATGCTCCAGCTCACTTCATGTACTTAATGAACTCGGTGTTCATGCCGGAGCTGGACAAGTTTGTCGTGGTCTTCATCGACGACATCCTGGTATATTCCAAGTCGGAGGAAGATCACAAGAAACATCTGCGTATAGTCTTGCAACGGCTGCGGGATCACAAGTTATACGCAAAGTTCAGCAAATGCGAGTTTTGGATATCGCAAGTGCCTTTCCTCGGGCATATCATCTCAGCGGAGGGTATCGCTGTGGACCCGAGCAAAATCACGCAAGTGCTGAATTGGAAATCCCCGAGAACTGTTCATGAGGTACGGAGTTTCCTCGGACTCGCGGGATATTATCGGAGGTTCATTCCGAACTTCTCGAAGATTGCCAAGCCAATGACAGAGCTGCTGAAGAAGGCTACCAAATATGTTTGGAGTCCAGCATGTGAAGCAGCATTCAAGGCTTTAGTCAAGCACCTGACATCAGCACCGGTTTTGGCGCAGCCAGACACAACAAAACCGTTCGATGTGTACTGCGATGCATCCGGCATTGGGCTCGGATGTGTGTTGATGCAAGACCGAAGGGTGGTCGCGTATGGGTCACGGCAGCTTAGGAATCATGAGCAAAATTATCCAACTCACGACTTGGAGCTCGCTGCCGTGGTACTTGCACTGAAAATGTGGAGGCACTACCTACTCGGTAACCTCGTACATTTATATACCGACCACAAAAGCCTCAAGTACATATTCACTCAGAAGGAGCTGAACATGAGGCAACGAAGATGGTTAGAACTGATAAAGGATTACGAGATAGAGATCCATTATCATCCGGGCAAGGCAAACGTTGTGGCAGACGCGCTAAGCCGCAAGTCACACGTCAATAATCTGACCATCACACCGTTGGAAGAGAGCGAACCACCACTACATGTGATTCCACATGGAGCTCTCTACAACCTAGCTTTGATCCCCACCATCCGTGAAGAGATAGCGGCAGCCCAGAAGAATGACAAGGGCATGTCACATTTGCGGAGACGTGTAGACAGTGGGGAGTTGAAATGTTTCCGGAAGGACGGAGACGGCGTCCTATGGTTCAAGGACCGGATCGTCGTACCCCGAAACCCGGAGTTACGGAAGAAAATCTTTGATGAGGCTCACTTATCAAAGTTTTCTATTCACCCCGGCAGCAACAAGATGTATCAAGAACTCAGAAGCAAGTTTTGGTGGACACGGATGAAGCGAGAGACTGCAAAATACGTGTCCGAGTGTGATACATGTCGACGGGTGAAGGCAGACCACATGCGGAAACCGGGACTGCTGCAACCACTGGGCATTCCTGCCTGGAAGTGGGAGGACGTGAGCATGGATTTCGTCGTCGGTTTACCCACCACCTTACAGAAACATGATTCTGTGTGGGTGATCGTCGATCGGCTCACCAAAGTTGCCCATTTCATCCCGGTCAACACCAACTACAACGCCAAGAAGTACGCTGAACTGTACATCTCACGGATCCTATGCTTATACGGCGTACCCCGTACTATCGTATCGGACCGGGGCACTTTATTTGTGTCCCGTTTTTGGGAGCAGCTCCACGCTGCCTTGGGGACGAAGCTGATCCGTAGTTCAGCCTACCACCCGCAGACGGATGGGCAAACGGAGCGGGTAAATCAAATCTTAGAAGACATGCTACGAGCTTGCGCTATCGACCACGGCAAGAACTGGGATGATCACTTGCCGTTAGCCGAGTTCTCGTACAACAATGGGTACCAAGCCAGCATCAAGATGGCGCCCTACGAGGCGCTATACGGGAGAAAATGCCGCACACCATTGAATTGGTGTGAGTCTGGCGAGAGGGTTACCTTCGGGATTGATCTTGTCAACAACGCGGAAGAAAAGGTTCGATTAATTCAAGCGAACCTAAAAGCCGCTCAATCCCGACAGAAACAGTATGCGGACCGGAGAAGGCGTCCGTTACAATTCGAAGCTGGAGACCACGTATATCTACGAGTGTCTCCAATGAAGGGCGTAAACAGATTTGGGGTGAGAGGAAAGTTAGCACCCCGATTCATCGGTCCATTCCAGATTACCGAAAGATGTGGATCGGTGGCATACCGGCTAAGATTACCAGAAGCACTTTCCGGTGTGCACGACGTCTTTCACATTTCCCAGCTGAGGAAGTGTCTCAAGCTATCAACTACCGTTCAGCTGGAAGACATTGAAGAACTGCAACCGGATCTCACCTATCGGGAGGAACCGGTGCAGATTATTGATGAAAAGGCCCGAACCACACGCAACCGTACGTTGTGGTTCTACAAGGTTCTGTGGAGTAATCACTCCATGGATGAAGCGACATGGGAGAGCGAAGAATTCCTTCGCACTAACTACCCCGACTTTCTCACGTCGCATATCCGGTAATTTTTCCACCGTCCTCTCTCTCATTTTCACCTTATAATCTCGGGACGAGATTCTTTTAAGGGGGGAGGAATGTAAGGGCCTCAGTTTTTGACACCCATTTGCAGTGTTCATCCCCACACCACACACCTCATTTGAGGAAAAATGATGAACACAAATAAAGAGCAAGTAACAATTATCAACATGCTCATTAGGGAACAAACTCACACATTGCAAAAGTGGTACTTCCCACATGTGATATAGATGGGCTGGACATATGAAAACTCCTACACTTTGCCAAGGATGTCCATGCCAAGTTTCACCCAAATTCAAAACATTTTTGAGGTCATCTTGGGTGTAGATAGGAAAGGGGCAGTTTGAAAACATATTCAAATTCAAACTGTTTTCACCCACTGAATTTAAAAGTGGAAGGCATATTCTTGCTCAGCACATTTTTGTGAGCTCACACACCAATTTTCACTCCATTTGGAGTTGATCTTGACATGAGCTAAGGGGGAGAAATTCAAACTTTATTTGAATTTCAAACTGCACTTGTGCTGAAATTCATTCAAACCAAACCTCATTTGAACTTTGATCAATTCAAATGGCTCTTGGGTGAATAATTTGAGTTGCCAAGGGTAGAATAGGGTTCACTGTTTACCACAGCTGTTAGGAATAAATTTCAGAGGTTAAAAGAGGAGTGGGACCCACATGTCAGCCTCAGCCTCAAAGCAAACCGACTGAACCACAGTTCAGTCGGTTCCCGGCAGCTGTGCGCGCGCGCCACCGAAGGGGGCAGCCGGCGCCAGCTCCTGCTGCGTGCCCCAAGCCGGAGACCAGACCGCCGGGCTATTTATTCCCTCCCCGGTGTGCTTCAGTCGCCATTCCTCGAGCTGCCGACGCACACGACTTGTTTTTCCACTGCCATCGCCGCCGCTCGAGTTCCTGCTTGATCAAGCCGATCGCAGCTCCCTCTCTCCACTCCAGGGTCCCAGCAAGGTACTAGAGACCTTCCTCCATCCTCCCCATTGCTTGAGATCGATTGAAACCGAGTGATATCGGCTGTGCCGAAAGATCAAACTCGGAACTGGAAACCGCCGCACTTCGGGCTCTCGTGGACAGCCCAACCTGGGCGTTATCACGCCCAAGCCAAGGCACCCTTGGACGCGCAGGTGACCGGTGCTGCTCATCCCCGAGCCACAGCTCGAGTGGTTGCTCACCGGCGGCGAATTTCCACTTTTCCCCTTTCTGTGTGCAGAACGACCTTCGGGTACGATTCTGTTTAATTCGTGCTCTAGAAAGGATTAGAGGGCCTCAGGCCACTCCCACACGAGCTAGACACGGTGACGCACAAGTTGCCTTCACAACTCTGAGCCGGAGAACCTCTGTGCCCGGCGTAATTCAAGGTCTACTAATGGCGGAACGAACGGGGGGTATCGGGCGCACGGTGAGGACCTATTTCGGGCCTTCCCCGAGCTACCCCGAGTTCATGTCGACCTTCTCTGAGGTCCACTGATGCTCCCCGACCGATTTCCCAAGTAGCTGAGGTACTAGGAGAGTCAGCCGACATGGCCGAAGTCGTTCCGATATGGCGGCTCGTCGCCGACCATGCTCCGGCCGTTGTCATGAGCAGCTGACCCTCGGATCATGTTCCCCAAGTAAAAGTAGGCAGGGGCGGCCAGAATCAAGAAGTTTGGAGCTGTACAGCAGCCGGCGGCGAGCTCTCCGGCGAGGTCCCTCGGCGGCGGAGCGCGGGTGTCGCGAGGTTGAAGAAGGGGGTGGACCCCAACTGTCAGCGGCCGATATTTTAAATCGGGATCCGGCTGCGGCCGGGATCGGGTGTGCTG
This sequence comes from Neostapfia colusana, assembly GCA_030760725.1. Taxonomy (NCBI): domain Eukaryota; kingdom Viridiplantae; phylum Streptophyta; class Magnoliopsida; order Poales; family Poaceae; genus Neostapfia; species Neostapfia colusana. Next base: position 29,168,864 of record JASWHV010000009.1, on the reverse strand, counting down.
GCGCGCAAAATCCTTGTGGGCCGCGGTGTGCTGTCGCTTCGGCGTGCGACGCGTGTCCCCTGGGCCCACGCGCGAGTTTAAACTTTTCCCCGATTTTCAGATTTCCTTCAAACTTCAAATCCTTATAACTTTGGCTAGAAAGCTCCAAATTGAGTGAACCAAATTTTGCTGGATTCAGCTCTTTGAGTACTTTCCAGAAAATCAAGTGTCACTTCATGAAATTCCTTAATTCTCCAGAATTAATTCCTTAAAGTTTAAACTGTTAGGAATTTTAACTGGAGAATCATTTGGAGGAAAATCCTGAAATTTTGCTGAGATGTTCACCAAAATATCCTTGAACTACCATAAAAATTTCAGATCCATTTGAGCTCATTTAGTCCACCTAATGGTGTGATTAGTAAAACTGTTCCAGAGAAAATAGAAAATGTTCAGAAACATTTTCAGAATTTTCTCTGAAATTGTTTAGCTCATATCTTTAGTTAGAGACTTCCAAATTAAGTGAGACCAATTCCATTAGAACCCTCTGAAAATCTAGTTTTCAGAAAGTCATAGTTTGTTTCATGAAAATACCTAGAACACCCTAAAAGCCTTTAATTAAGGTCAAGGACATAATTATTTGTGGAGGGCTCAAATGAGCTTTGCTGCAACTAAAACTTGACCAAGTCTCTGTTTAGGTTGTAACCAAGCCACAGTAAAAGTTTCACAGTCATTAGGTCTATCTAGTAAAGGTTATAGACTTCACAACTTCAAAGTTAATACAAAAGCATTTAATTAATACATACATTGTTCTTATCATGTAGTCGCTAAGGTCGAGGAGGAACCCGAAGTCCTAGACTTCGTTACTCCGGAGGAACAGCTAGCCTACGACCAAGAGCAGCAAGGCAAGCCCCGGTTTGCATTAACCATTTTATAAATTTTTATTGTTTTGAGCACATACTTGTTTTCTTTATGTTGTGCATCAGAGTCTTGTTTGGAAACCCCACTGCATAGCCAAGAAAACCATGGGTTGGGGTTTAGGATTGCAAACCCCGTTAGCCACTGCATTGCTAGGATAGAGTAGGATTCGGTACAAGTCGAGTAGTTGGAACTACTCGCGAGAATAGGCTAGAGGCACATTGCTCGGGTAGAGATAGCACATGATACACATGGCAAGAAAATGAGACCGAGCGGAGAGTAAGGGCAGCAGGACTTTGGGGCCTGTGTGCTGTAGCTCCGCTTGTGTCGATTGAGGACCGAGCCGTGTGCGGGCCTGTTGAACAAGCTAGAACAGTACCGAAGACCTACCGGCTATATGGGAACCGGGAAACTGATGTAACTCGGGTAGCTGGGTATTGAGGCATTGCCCGTCGTTCAGAGGGTAGGTTGAGAGCTCGAGGTGTAAATCAGCTGGCGGCACAGAGATGCGCGTGCAGGGACCTCTTGCTCGGGACGATGGGACCGGTTCAATATTTGGCTAACGGGTGAAAGGCAGTCGCGTACGGCGTCCGTGATGGTTGTTGTAGGCAACATCGAGTACGGGCGTACGTGACGGGTTGTTCGGGTAACCCTGCAGGTGTAAATCGATTATAATCGCCGTCCCTCGCGGTCAGTGAGTACCACTTGTTCACTGTACCGTGACGTAGAAAGAACAGGCTAGTTACATGTTAAAATGTTGCTGATTGAAAGTTGGATATTGATTGTTAATGATATGTTGTAGCTTAGTGCTAACTAAAGTTCTTTTCAACTTTGGGCAAAGTACATGAGAGAAATGCGTTTCTTGTTTGATTGCGGCTCTCTCATGTGCCTTAGCGTAAAGTTCTCCACAACCTGCTGCTAAAACTTGAAAGTAAGGTTCTACTAATTAGGCGAGTCCTTGCAAATGATTTTTACCTCATGCAACCCATCACCCTCATGTAGAAGTTTCATGTTTAGGTGAGACGGGTCAGACTTGCTGAGCCTTCGTGCTCACTGCTTGTGTTTGAAGCTTTTGCAGGGTTCTATGAGGAAGGGACTCCCGAAGAGGAGACGGAACCCCAGGAGGGGAACCCCGTCGAGTGGGAGTCGTGCACGCCGCAGAGTTAGTGTGCGAGTGTGCTAGCAAGGACACGTTCGAGGGCTGAACGTGCACTTGATGCTTAGTCTACGCCCGCGAGTGTGGACTAAACTTATTTTGATGTAAACATGTTAATAAACTTGTTTATGTAATAAAGCTTCCGCTTCCGCTTTGTATCTTTGACGTGTGTTATACGGTGTTGTGCAACGCAGCACCCCTCAGCGTGATCCTGGCTCGACAGGACCAGTGGGGTCGTGTCAGAGACGTGCGCAGGGCGGTAGAGCATGCAGGTCGCGCGCGCGAGGAGGAGCCAACGGCCTGAGGCTGTTAGAGAAAGTTAAGATTATTATCTATTTTTAGTTGCTACAAATAAGGATAGTATCCCTGAGGCTGTTAGGGAAAGTTAAGATTATTATCTATTTTTAGTTGCTACAAATAAGGATAGTATCCCAGGCGGTTGGGCTTTTGGCCATATATGCGTGTAACCTGACTCTTGGAGGAAACAAGCAATTCATTAGCAATCTAATCTCCTCTCCCTGTTCTCTAACAAAGCCTACGGCAGAGGGACAGACCTCGCCGGAGAAGACGGACCGAGATTACGAGCTTCGTAGTCGAGGGCCAGCTACCCTAGGTACCGAGGTCCTTGACAACTTGGTATCACGATCCCGACGATCCTCATCCGCTCGAGCCCCCTCTCCACCACCAGCCGCTGTTTGCTCACCATCAGCCGTCGCCCGCTCTCCACCGTCCGCTACGACATCCTCATCCGCCGCCAGCACAATGGGTGACGACATCAAGGTCACTTTGGAGATGCTCACGGCCAACATGCAGACCCTGCAGACCGCCGTCAAAGCCAATGCCGCGGCGATCCAGGCCCTGACCGCGGACCGCTCGTCGCCATCCTCCAACAGGAACATGCCGGGAACCGGCGAACACCACAACGATCGACCGCCACGGTTTCATAAGTTGGATTTTCCCCGTTACGACTGCAAGTCCGACCCCCTCATCTTCATTAATCGCTGCGAGTCGTACTTTCAACAGCAACGCATCATGGAGGAAGAAAAGGTTTGGATGGCCTCCTACAACCTAGAGGAAGGCGCCCAGATGTGGTACATACAAGTCCAGGAGGACGAGGGCGACATGCTCACATGACGCCGTTTCAAGGACCTCCTCAACCTCCGCTACGGGCCGCCACTCCGATCCGCCCCGCTGTTCGAACTAGCCGACTGCCGGCGCACAGGCACGGTCACCGAGTACCAGGACCGTTTCCAAGCACTTCTACCTCGTGCCGGCCCGCTGCAGGAGATCCAGCGGGTGCAGCTGTTTATAGGCGGGCTACTTCCTCCGCTCAGCCACGCCGTGCGCATCCACAATCCTCAGTCGCTCGCAGCCGCCATGAGCCTGGCGCGACAGGTCGAGCGGATGGAGCTGTACACACCAGGACCCTCCAGGGCGGCGCAACGTGGCATTCTACCGGCTCCTCCGCCGCGTCTAGCCCTTCCTGCGGGCACACAAATAGAGCGCCTACACCTACTGTCACAGTGGACGGGCAGCCGGCGAAACGCCTGTCACGCCCGGAACAGGAGGAGCGCCGCCGTCAGGGCCTGTGCTTCAACTGCGACAAGAAATATACGCGGGGGCACAACCGCGTCTGCAAGCGGCTCTTCTACGTCAATGGCGTGGAAATCACCGACGATGACGACACCACTGCGGAGACGGATACTACGACTCCTGTCTTCTCTCTGCACGCCCTAGTCGGCGTCCGCGTTAGCGACACAATGCAGGTCGACGTCACGTTGGGCGCCTCCTCTCTTCTGGCGCTACTCGACTCCGGGTCGACCCATGACTTCATCTCCGAGTCCGAGGCCAGACGCACTGGACTGCCTCTCCAAAGCCGACCTCGACTTACGGTGACTGTGGCGAATGGCGAACGCATCCCATGCGTGGGCGTCCTCCGGCAGGCCGCATTTACCATTAACGGCGACACCTTCCACATTGATTTGTTTGTGATGCCTCTGGCAGGTTTCGACATGGTGTTGGGTACTCGCTAGCTGGCCACTTTGGGACCCGTCCTCTGGGATTTTGACGCTCGAAAACTGACGTACTATCGGTAGGGCAAGCCAATCTGCTGGCAGGGCGTCTAGGGGCCTGCAGCGCCCACCCTCCGCTCCACCTCGACATCACCATCCTTACTAGACGAGCTACTTGAGTCCTTCGCCGACGTCTTCCCCGAACCACGAGGGCTCCCACCGATACGCTCCCGCGACCATGGCATCACCCTCGTTCACGGCTCACAGCCTGTCGTGGTGCGCCCCTACCGCTACCCGACGTCCCACAAGGACGAGTTGGAACGACAGTGCGCCGCCATGCTCGATCAAGGGCTCGTTCGCCGGAGCTCCTCGGCGTTCTCCTCGCCCGTCCTCGTCAGGAAGCCGGATGGCTCGTGGCGGTTCTGCGTCGACTACCGCGCCCTGAACGCCATCACAGTCAAGGATGCTTTTCCCATCCCCGTCGTGGACGAGCTGCTCGACGAGCTCCATGACGCCAAGTTCTTCACCAAACTCGACCCGCGCTCGGACTATCATCAAGTCCGCATGCGTACAGCTGACATCGACAAGACGGCATTCCGTACCCACGACAGCTTGTACGAGTTCTTGGTGATGCCGTTCGGCTTGTGCAACACGCCGGCGACGTTCCAGGCGTTGATGAATGACGTGCTACGGCCGTTCCGACACCGTTTTGTGCTGGTATTTTTTTATGACATTTTGATCTACAGTGCGTCGTGGGCTGGCCATCTTCGGTATCTTCGGGCCATCCTCACGGTGCCGCAGCAATACCAGCTCTTCGTCAAGCGCTCCAAATGCGCGTTTGGCAAGCGCTCCATCACCTACCTGGGGCACGTCATCTCCGACGCCGACGTCGCCATGGATCCCGCCAAGGTGCAGGCGGTGTCTGATTGGCCCCAACCTCGGTCAGCTCGGGCTGTACGGGGGGTTCTTGGGTCTTGCGGGCTACTACCGCAATTTCGTCCACAACTACGACACAATTGCGGCTCCTCTGACCGCGCTGTTGAAGGACAGCTTCTCGTGGAACGACGAAGCCGCTGCGGCTTTCCAAGCCCTCAAAGTCGCGGTGACCTTTGCTCCGGTCTTGGCGCTTCCGGACTTCGCACGCCCATTCGTTGCAGTGCGACGCATCTACCGTCGGCTTTGGGGCGGTGTTGATCCAGGACAAACACCCCATTGCGTACTTCAGCAGACCTGTGGCACCCCGGCACCGCTCGCTCACTGCCTATGAGCGGGAACTCATCGGCCTTGTGCACGCCATTCGACATTGGCGGCCGTATATTTGGGGCCAGCGCTTCACAGTGCGGACAGACCATTACAGCCTTAAATTCCTTCTTGATCAGCGCCTCGCCACGATTCCGCAGCATCATTGGGTCGGCAAGCTCCTTGGCTTCGACTTCACCGTCGAATATAAGCCCGACGCCCTCAACACGGTGGCGGACGCCCTCCCCCGCCACGACATAGAGGAGGAGGCTACCAGAGACGCTGTTCTGGCTGTCTCAGTGCCGCGCTTTGACTTCATCACACGTCTGCATGACGTTCAGGCCACCGACCCGACGCTGGTCGCCCTCCTAGAAGAGTTGGCTGCTGGAAGCCGATCGGCTCCATGGGCTCTCACCGACGACTTGGTGACCTACGATGGGCGGCTGTACGTGCCACCAGCTTCTCCGCTCTTGCAGGAGCTGTTGGGGGCGATCCATGAGGACGGACACGAAGGGGTGCAGCGCACCTTGCACCGCCTCCATCGGGACTTTCACTTTCCCGACATGCGCCGCGTCATTCAGGATTTTGTGGCGTCTGCGCCACATGCCAAAGGTACAAATTGGAGCACCTACAACCGGCGGGCCTTCTTCTACCGCTCCCCGTTCCGACAGCTGTCTGGGTGGACATTGGCCTTGACTTCGTGGAGGCGCTGCCACAAGTTCACGGAAAATCGGTCATCCTAACGGTGGTGGACCGCTTCAGCAAGTACTGCCACTTCATTTCGCTCGCCCATCCCTATTCAGCGGAATCTGTGGCACATGCATTCTTCATCGACATTGTCCGCCTCCATGGGATGCCGTAGTCCATGGTATCCGATCGGGACCCGTGTTCACCTCTATGTTCTGGAAGGAGCTGATGCGCTTGATGGGCACCAAGTTGCATATGACGTCGGCATTCCACCCACAGTTCGACGGCCAGACAGAGGCCGCTAACCGTGTCATTGCCATGTACCTCCGCTGTTTTACAGGTGATCGTCCCCGCCAACGGCTCCGATGGCTACCGTGGGCTGAGTACACGTACAACACTGCCTACCAGTCGTCCCTACGTGACACGCCCTTTCGGGTGGTTTATGGGCGGGATCCTCCGTCCATCCGGTTCTATGAGCCCGGGGATACTCGCGTGGCCGTTGTGGCCAAATCGATGGAAGAACGGGCAGAGTTCTTGGCTGATGTGCGGTACAGACTAGAGCAAGCACAAGCTGTTCAGAAGCTCCACTACGACAAGCACCACCAGCAGGTCTCCTACAGTGTGGGCGACTGGGTTCTGTTCCGCCTTCGACACCGCCCAGTTGCCTCCCTGTCACCGGAGGTCAAAGGCAAGCTTCAACCGAGGTACTTCGGGCCCTACCGCGTCTCCGAGCTCATCAACGACGTCGCTGTTCGCCTTGAGCTCCCGCCTCACGCCAAGCTCCATGACGTCTTTCATGTTGGCCTCTTGAAGAAGTGGGTGAGCGCCCCTCCAGCAGCTCCGCCTCCACTGCCCAACATTCATCATGGTGCGGTGGAGTCTGAACCAGCCAAGGTCGTGCGCGGCCGCTTGGCTCGCGGCGTCCGTCTAGTGCTCGTCCACTGGAAGGGACAGTCTGCTGCATCAGCGACGTGGGAGGATTTGGACTCCTTCCGCAGCAAGTACCCTGACTTTCAGCTCGAGGACGAGCTAGGTCTCGAGGGGGGGGAGAGATGTCATGTGGGGCCTATCCTACAGCAGGCGCAGGCGAGTCCGAGACGTGCGCAGGGCGGCAGAGCATGCAGGTCGCGCGCGCAAGGAGGAGCCAACGGCCTGAGGCTGTTAGGGAAAGTTAAGATTATTATCTATTTTTAGTTGCTACAAATAAGGATAGTATCCCTGAGGCTGTTAGGGAAAATTAAGATTATTATCTATTTTTAGTTGCTACAAATAAGGATAGTATCCCAGGCGGTTAGGCTTTTGGCCATATATGCGTGTAACCTGACTCCTGGAGGAAATAAGCAATTCATTATCAATCTAATCTCCTCTCTCTGTTCTCTAACAAAGCCTACGGCAGAGGGACAAACCTCGCCGGAGAAGACGGACCGAGATTACGAGCTTCGTAGTCGAGGGCCAGCTATCCTAGGTACCGAGGTCCTTGACAACTAGTCTTTCAGATATTTATTTTACTGATGATTTTTCATGCTAACATCACCAGGTTATTCTATTTTTCAGTAGCTTGTCTTGTTAAAATAATGAAATAAGCAATGAATATAAAAAGAAAGTTTTTGCCCCCCCCCCCCCCCCCAAAAAGTAGTGTTCCGGGTTTCTTAGTTCGTTAGCATACAATTAATTCAGTTTTTCTATTCTTAAAGAAACTGCTTATTACTGCAGATGTGGAAGATATCCCCCTGTTGTAAGAACAGCAGTTCCAGTGGATGGCCGATTCGAACACGTTATTCTCTCTTGCAATGCAACATCTGACCATGCTATTATATGGATCGAAAGAGAAGGCCAAAGGGCACTAGATGTAAGTCTTATTGAGTTCACTTAATTGACTAATGTGCCATGTCACTCTAAATAATAGCATTTATTTGTGGGGGACATATCTAGTGTAAATGGTCTTTGTGGTGCTAACATGCTAACAATCATTCGTGACCATTAGATCCATCACGAGAGGTCATGACTAGGGGTGGTGGAAGACACAAAGGACAACCCAGTGCATGTAGCTTCCGCTTGCGCAGGGTCCGAGGAAGGTTCCGACCCACTTGGGTTTTTTGTACGCGGCCTTTTTCTACATTTCTGCAAGAAGCTGTTTCCAGAACTTGAATCTGTGACCTCATGGTCACAAGGCGACAACTTTAACACTCCGCCAGGGTGCTGTGGACACCTTCGTGGACCAACATTATGTGCGCCGAGCAAGGCAACAACCCAAGGAGGGGCGCATGCCTAATGAAGAAAAGTATAGCTATAAAAATAGGAAGAGAATAAATATGTTAGGAAGTGTGAGTTTAATTAGGGAAGTGTGAGTTTAATTAGGAAATAAAGATCCTGGTCAGTTGGGGGCTGTCCTAACTGACCAGGGTGCGCGCGACGGCCACGGGTCCTAGACCCCAATAAATACCGACCCCCTCCCCTCATTGTAATTCATCAAGGAAAATAAGAATTATCCCACTGGGTTGTTCTTCTTCTTGGATCACCGTGGTTACGAACCCTAACCCTAGCCGTCGTGATCTCCCCACCTCTTCTCCTCCGCGCTATCCTCTCCGCAGCCATCCTAGCGCAGCATCCCTGCTGCTTCCTCCCTTGCGCAGCCCTAGGCGTAGTAGGAGGGCCTCCCCCACCCTCAATTCCCAGCAATTAGTATCCAGAGACATCGGGGCAGCGACCATGTTCGACCCCGGTAACGATCCTGGGAGCGACACCAAGGCACTTCTGGAATCCATGCAAACCAGCCTCACGACCTCCATCAATCGTCTCTCAGCACAGATGGAAACTGTGAACACCGTATCGCCACGACATGCGCCTCTCCCGCATTGAGAAGCGAACCGAATCGACGATCTCCCTGCAGTAAGAGACGCTCCTGCAGGACGATCTCGTCCGCAGCGGTCGCGACATGGGCGGCTGCAGCGATGAGGGTGGCGGCAGCGGCGGCCACGAGGACGACTACGTCAGCCCACGTAACAACGACTGACGCCCTCAGGGGCGCCCGCCTTTCAACGACGGCGGGCTACATCGTCGTAAGATCAGCTACAACTTCCCTAAGTTTGATGAGGAAACTGACCCGCTACCCTGGGTCACTAAGTATGAGACATACTTTCGCGGGACACATACGATGCCCGAGGAGAAGGTGTGGCTGGCGTATCTTCACCTGGAGGGCGTTGCAGCCGAGTGGTACACCGCTCTCGAACGCGACTACGACATCGTGTCCTGGGAGCGATTCACGGACTTCGTCAACATGCGATTCGGGCCTCCGCTGCGCTCCAACGACCTGGCTGAGATCAAAGATCTTCGTCGTACCGGTGCGCTAGAGGAGTACCAACATCAGTTCTTGGTACTTCTTTGCCGTTGTGTAGACCTCACCCAACGCTAGCAGATCAACCTCTTCACGACTGGCCTTGGAGAACCGCTTCATACTGATGTGGAGCTACAGTTCCCCACAAATCTGCAGACTGCCATGAGCCTGGCCCAGGCTTTTGAACGTTGACTCGCGGCAACAACAGACAATGGCACACAGAAGGGCGCCGCCTCTCAACGCTCTACGCGCTCTTCAACGGTGTCACGTGCCAACACCACAACTTCTAGTGGTGGTTCTGCCGCACCTGCTCCGACATCTTCGGCGGCGGCATCCTCCCGCCCGTGCTTCAAGCGTCTCCCGGCTGATGAGATGGCTGCCAAACGGGCGAGCGGCGAGTGCTATCACTGCTCGGAGCGGTACACGCCGGACCATAAGTGCGCCGGCAAGTTAATCTTCCTCCTGTAGCTCGACGACGACGACGATGATGCAGTTGTGGCCGACATGGGCATCTCCCTACATGCCCTGACTGACATCGACCTCGCCAACACGATGAAGCTCCAGGCTTATATCCGCAGCAAGCTGTTGACCACATTGGTTGACACGGGCTCCACTCACAACTTCATCAGGGAGCCCCTCATCTAGGAGCTCGACCTGATGATGCTGCCGCGACCAAGCATCGGTGTTCGGGTCGCCAACGGTGACTCCATCTCCTGCACTGGCATCTGCCCACGTGTATCCTTGTTGATTGTAGGGGATCGCTTCGACATTACTTGCTACGCGTTGCCACTTGACGGCTTCGACCTTATCCTTGGAGTTCAGTAGTTGCGGTCCTTGGGACTTATCCTCTAGAACCTCGAGGACCTCACGATGGAGCTGTGGTGCGACAAACGGAATGTGGTCTGGACGAGGTTGCGCAACCCCGCCCCAATTTGTACCTCCCTATCGACACCAACCGACGTAATGGGCGCCCTCCTGGACGGCTTCCAGGACCTCTTCGTCGAGCCACGCACTCTTCCTCCTCCACGACGCCACAACCACCGTATCAGCCACTTGTCGTGCACAACTCCAATAGTTGTCCGGCCGTACCACTACCCTCAGCTTCTCAAGGATGAAATTGAGAAGCAGTGCGCCGAGATGCTTCGCCAAGGCATCATCCGGGAGAGCACCTCGACATTCTCTTCACCGGTTTTGTTGGTCCACAAGACCGACGACACGTGGCGCTTCTACATCGACTACCGCGAGCTCAACACTCGAACTTTGAAAGACAAGTTCCCTATTCCGGTGGTCGATGAGCTCCTTGACGAGCTCCGCGGCGTGAGGTTCTTCACCAAGCTCGACCTTCGTAGCGGCTACTTCCGAGTGCGCATGCACCCCACCCCGGCGACATCGACGAGACGACGTTTAGAACTCATCGAGGCCACTACGAGTTCCTGGTGATGCCATTCGGCCTGACTAACGCACCATCGACGTCCCAGTCGTTGATGAACGACGTCCTTGACTGCTACATCAGGAAGTTCGTGCTTGTCTTCTTTGATGACATTGGTGTACAACAGGTCTTGGGCCGAACATCTCCAACACGTAAAGCAGGTGTTCCAAACACTCCGGACGCACAAGCTGTTCTTAAAGAAGACCAAGTGCTTCTTCGACGAGGAGTCCGTGTCCTATCTGGGACACATCATCTCCTCCAAAGGTGTGGCAATGGATCCGTCCAAGGTGGAGGCTGTGGAGCGTTGGCCCACACCTCGGTCTCTTTGAGCCTTGCGAGGCTTTCTCGGACTCACCGGCTACTACCGCAAGTTCATTGAGGGATATAGCGCGGTAGCCACGCCACTCACCGCCCTCCTCAAGCGGAAGGCGTTCCGCTGGACCGACGACGTGCATGCCGCCTTCTCTCAGCTCAAGCAATCGCTGATGACAACGCCTCTTCTCCAGATGCCGGACTTCAACAAGCGCTTCGTCTCGGCTGCGACACGTCAGGTATCGGCTTTGGGGCGGTTTTGCACCAGGGCGACGGTGCCATCGCCTTCTTCAGCCGCGTCGTAGCTCCTCACCACCAGAAGCTACCGGCGTACGAGCGTGAGCTAATCGGCCTTGTGAAGGCCGTGCGCCACTGACGGCCTTACTTGGGGGGCCGCTCCTTCACTGCTCGGGCGGATTACTTCAGTCTAAAGTGCATCCTAGATCAGCGCCTCACGACGATTCTTCAGCATGCTTGGGTGAGCAAGCTTTTTGGCTATGATCTACAGATTGAGTAAAGTCGGGGCGTCTTAACGGGGCAGCCGATGCCCTGTCTCGCCGCGACGAGAACAAGATGGCAATACATGCCATCTCGGCGCAAGTCTTCCACCTCTTCGACTCTCTTTGCGCAGAGATCGCTGCGGACCAGTAGGCGCAGCAGCTGCGCATCTAGCTCCAGGACCGAGCCGCACTAGATGGCTGGTCCGAGCGCGATGGCCTTCTCCTATACAAGGGAAAGCTCTTCATCCTGGAGATGTCCTCCTTGTGACCCTCCCTCTTGGCTGAGCCGCATGATGGGAGTCACGAGGGCACCCAGAAGACGGCGCACCGCCTGCGCCTCTCGTTCTACAGCCCTTCACTCTTGCGGAGAGTCCGAGAGTTCGTCCGTGTGTGCGCCACCTGCCAGCGCAACAAGACGAACCATCTACACCCAACCGGCCTGCTATAGCCGCTCCTGATACCTCCAGAAGTCTGGCAGGATATCTCCATGGACTTCATAAAAGGCTTTTCGATGGTTGGTGAGAAGTCGATGATCTTGACGGTGGTAGATCGCTTCTCAAAGTACGCTCATTTCATCCCCTTGAGCCACTCGTATAGTGCTGCATCAGTGGCACGGGCGTTCTTCGATGACATTGTACGTTTACACGGCTTTCCCTGCTCCATCGTCAGCGACCGCTACACCGTATTCACAAGTCTGTTCTGGTCGGACTTGTTTTGGCTGGCAGGTGTGCGCCTTCAACTCAGCTCACCTTCCACCCGCAGTCCGACGATCAATCTGAGGTCGTCAACAAGGTCATCACTATGTACCTTCGCTGCCTGGCCGGTGACCGGCCGTAGACTTGGTTGCAGTGGCTTCCCTGGGCTGAATACTGCTACAACACTTCATACCAGACGACCCTCAAATGCCCACCCTTCAGAGTGGTCTATGGCAGGGGCCCTCCAACTCTTATTTCTTATCATCAGGGCATCTCCAGAGTAGCAGCAGTGGATAAACAACTATATGACAGGGATGAGTTCTTGGCTAAGATTAAGGACATACCTGTCCAGACACAAGTCACCGTGAAGAACTATGAAGATAAGCCCCGCCTTGAGGTGGAATTTTAGATTGGTGATTGGCTTTGGTTGCGGCTTCATCAGAGGACAGCTGTGGGAGTGATGGTGGCACCTCCTTCGAAAATTGGTCCTAAATTCTTTGGGCCATATTAGATCACACAACGCATTGATGTTGTATCTTAAAAGCTCCAACCGCTTCCTCAAGCCAGGATACATGATGTCTTCCATGTGTCCCTGTTGAAGAAATTTGAAGGTCCTGCTCCAGCTCAAGTGACACCTTTGCAACCACTTCTCCAAGGCCGGGTTGTGCCTACGCCTGAAAATATCCAAAGGGCGCGCCTGAACAGAGGTGTCTGGGAGTTGCTCGTCTAGTGGGCATGTCATTCTGAAGTCGATGCATCTTGGGAGCAGCTAGAAGATTTCAAGATGAAGCACCCCATCCTCTAGCTCAAGGATGAGCTCTTTGTCAGAAAGGGGGGAAATGCTATGGTCGCCTTTGTGGGTCAGCATTATGCGCGCCGGGCCCACAAAGGCGCCAGCAAGGCGACAGCCCAAGAAGGGTTGCATGCCTAATGAGAAAAGGATGTCTAGCTATAAAAATAGGAAGAGAATAAATATGTTAGGAAGTGTGAGTTTAATTAGGGAAGTGTGGGTTTAATTAGGAAAAGATCCTGGTCAGTTGAGGGCTGCCTCAACCGACCAGGGGGAGCGCGGCCTAGGAGGGGGTGGCGGCCAGGGGTATGGACCCCAATAAATACCGACCCCCTCCCCTCATTGTAATTCATACAGGAAAATAAGAATTACCCTATTGGATTGTTCTTCTCCTTGGATCACCATGGCTACGAACTCTAACCCTAGCCACCGTGATCTCCCCACCTCTTCTCCTCCGTGCTACCCTCTCCGCAGCCATCCTAGCGCAGCAGCCCTGCTGCTTCCTTCCCTGTGCAGCCCTAGGCGCAGCAGGAGGGCATCCCCCACCCTCAATTCCCAGCACAGGGCCCCCTTCCCCCATCGTGGAAGGTCCTCCTAATCGTGGCCCATAACATTCCATTTAATTGATATGTGAGTCTTTCGGCACCCCTAATCGTGGCCTCTTGTGATGGATTTGATAATCACAGATGCATCTTAGCATAAAGGTCATTTACACTAGATATGTCCTCTTGTTTGTGATGCTTAAAGTGGTCACGGTTTGTTGCGAGTAGAACCTGCCACCCCTATTTCACATTGAGGTGAGCAAAGATTTCAAGACAGACTTTTTTCTTTCCATGATCTCATGAGGGAGAATTTCTTTTTTCGTTATGTAATACTTTTAGCATCAATCAGTTTGATCATTATTCTGAAATGATTCATAAAAGCTATTTGCAACACAATTTTTTTGGCCGAGAAAACACACCTCGGCGAATGAGCATTTCAGGAGTGCACAAATGGCATCCAAATTTACTCTTTTCTTACCCTTTCAGTTGATGCTGGAGAATGAGAGGGCTACAAAAGCACCTGAAATTCAAAGGATGGATAATGAGATCACCATAACAAGGGACCATGATGAGGAACAACAGGCGGCTCTGAGGCGTGCAGTTGCTCTAGGGGTCGCTGATGTTAATGTGCCATCGACATATGGCACATTCGATGAAAATATAACACCTGAACCTGATGAGGCTTCCCCAGTGCTCTCGGACAGTGGCAGGCGCAGGGCAATCTGGGACGAGTGGATCACAAGGATTTTTGAGAAGGATGAATCTGGGCAAATGGTCCCACGGAGGTGATCTTAATAGTCAAACCATTGTGAATTAGAAATAATTGTACTAGTTCTACGTTAAGCCAGTTCTTGATAATAGGTGATCTTCCCACCTCTTCAAGTCTGTTTTGAAACCTTGAAATGGTGACGGAAGGGAAGTAGGAGTTATCAATATAGAGCTAGTATGTAGATCCATGTAGAGCGAGTAAGAAAGACTACAGCAATAATCAATCAATAATTTTACCATCCGGTTGCAAAATTTTAATGCCAGTAAGTGGTTCTGTTAGGCTGATGAACTGTACTTTCGAAACCACACGATCTCCTGCAAATGCCATGTCTTGGAATTTATTACCGGATTTGAAAATAAGTGGTGCAAAAATATTGAACGGTTGACTACCGTTAATGTCGAAGTGCAAATCTTGGGAACAATGGACGGGTTCACATGCAAATCTGCAGTAGAACATGAAACGATCCATTTCATCGTAATAATAATGCTTTTGGAAAAACTGTTTAATTACCAATTCGGCACCAACATTCCAATTTGGTGAAGGAATTTGAGTATGAATATGTACAACTCTCCAGATGCAATAAAGCGGAACACCCTTTCAGATATTTGGATATACCTATGCATTAAAAAAACTCTTTAATAATGATTGGAGAAGTATTGAAGAGCGGTTCAAGAAGAAGCTTGCATGTTGAAAATCCTAGCATTTGTCTTCAGGAGGTGAATTAGTCCTCATGAACTGAGTGCTCAGCTCTTTGGCAATGTTTATGATGACTATATTGGAGATGCTAATTGGTGTACTAAAGAAACTAGGGTAATTATCTAGATTCTTTTGGCATGTCAGTAAAGATAAAAAAGTTATCGACTTGTAAAATGAGAAATTTTATGATATCTTAGATACCAAGGTGGTAGACCTGGAGATCTAAAATAGATGTCTGTTAAGCAGATGGATTGTAAAATTGCTGAATGAGGAAGGACTTTGGCAAACAATGCTTAGAAATAAGGGGCTATTTGTTTATACTTTTGGTTGCAAGTCCAATTGTGATTTTATCCTCTAAAATTAGGGTTTGTGATTTTACCTCTACTTTTTTCGAAACTAAGCCAAATTATACCCCTACTCCGTTATGAATTGTTAACGATGTTAAATTATATGATGAAAAAAGATAGAAGCACACTTGCGATTTTACCCCTACTTTTAGTCTATGTTTATGATCTTACTCTGATTTTAATATAGTCACAGACTAATTTGTGTTTTGCAAAATAGTAGTAAAATCACAAACACGGATTAAAACTACAAGTAAAATCACAAGGGTATTTTTGTCTTTTTTATCATATTTAACACCGTTAACAACTCATAACGGAGTATAGCTAGACTTTACTTTCATTTTGAAAAAATAGGGTAAAATCACCAACCCTAATTTTAGAAGGTAAAATCATAATTAAACTTGTAACTAGGGGTATAAACACAATAAACACAGAAAATAAATATCTAGACTCGAAATCCCTTTTCACAAGTTCAAACTAAACCAAATGACTCCTATTTCTTGAAGGGATTAATGAAGATAAAATAAGGGGTCCTTAGTTGTGGTTCCTTTAATATTAAAAATAGGACGCAAACAAGATTTTGGGAGGACACACACACACCTCACACACACGCACACACATATATATATATATACACACATATATATCCCATATATATATATATATATACACACACATATATATCCCACATTATAATAACATCGTCCATTGCCCACATGCTCATATGGCTGAGGTGATAGGTTCAGAGGCATTGAACATCTCTTCCACAAGACCTTTACCGGATAAAAAGCTTCATGAGTGGCATGCCTTTAAACTGAACTAATTCGTATCAGCTTAACTGAAGGGAGAGATAGCTTTAGGTAGCACTTTCATAAGACGGACAATTCACTGTCTAGTCGATGTATATCCATCAAATTAATCAAAATATCCCATTTTATCATAAGATAATTTGAAAGTTAAAATTCCTTTAATAAAATAAGATATTCTTTTGGTACCTCTAGAGAGGGGTGATACTAACCAAGAATAATGTGATAAGTAAGAATTAGAAAGATAGTGAAAAATATTGTTTCTGTAACTGCAATAAAACAATTAGACACCTCCTAAAACAATTAGACACCTTCTATTTGATTGTCAACATGCAACGACAATTTTTAGAACTGTCCATATCGCTGTCGGGTTACAATCATGGAGATAGGTGACTCATATGTTAGGAATTTTGCTATAAGCTTATAATCTGAAAGAAAAAAGAATAATCTTAGTTATGACAACCAGCCTATGTTGGGCAATTTGGCAATGTCAGAACGATATAATTTTTTATAATGTCAACTACTCTTTATTTATGTAGGCTATTTTTAGAGACACATATTAGTTGCGATTCTGAGTACTATCACAGAATGATGGTAAGATAAAGGAGGCCAGTAGATTCTTGGAGACAGCTGCATTAGAATTACCCGTCAAATTATGTTGGAAACATCATAATAGACTTTATCATTCAGAATATTTATTTAGGTGTGATTTTCCTTTATAATTAGCAACGAGATTGTAATTGTAATAACTTAGAGGTTGCGTACGCTTGAAAACTCTTTTCCATTATCTAAAAGGATTTCAATTTGGCAACAATTCGCTTGCTATGCCAGCTTTGCAGTTCTTTTTTTTTAATACAGCTTTGTAGTTTCTGACCGGGCTACCACAAGTTTTGAGTTGACATGACCAGCCACGAGCACAGACGCAGAAGGCTTTGCTGGGTAAGCTCACGCCTGCCACGATGATGTCCCCAGTCCCCACGCTGTCGCCTTGAATTGTCTCCCGTTGACTTCACCGAGGCCGGCAGCCGGCACCAAGCTTTTCTCATTTTCATCGTCCTCGGAAGAAGACCGACGCCATGGCCGCCATGATCGCGACCGGTGCTCTGCCGGCTGCAGCCCGTTCGGTTGCGGCGCTCCTTGCGGACGGCAGCGGTGCTCCCGTGGACGAGCTGCGGCGGCTGGAGCGGAGGCTCTTCGCCGCGCAGGGCCTGGCCGCGGACGCCGAGGCGAAGGAGGGCCGCGACGCCGGCGCCAGGGCGTGGCTTCGCGACCTCCGGGACGCGCTCTACGAGCTCGGCGACGCAGTCGACGACTCCCGACGCGCCGCCGGAGAGGCTGCCTGGCGGCAGCGGGAGGGCTGGAGATCGGTGAGCTCGCCCTCTGCCTCTGTTGGGTTTGGTTATGCTCTGAGACCCCCAATTATCTGAACTGGAAAAAAAGGTCGGAACTTAAGCAAATTGAGTTGAGTTATGTTTAACTTCCGATATCTGCAATTGCCAAGCCGAAGCGAGGGACTAGCCCTTAATTGCATGTTGGCTAACCATTGTCGTACTATGATTTTTGCTGATTTTTTCTCTTTATTCAATGCCTTAGAACAAAACCAAATGAGCTCAACCAGGTTATAAGTAACACTGTAAACATTGTAAGGAGATTGTCTAATTCGTAACTTATTTATAGCAGAAACAATACTTATATGAAAACACTAAACTTTTCACCAAGTCTTTTGTGGGTTACTAATAGCATACACGATCTTTATGTGAACAGCTTCGACAATGGCTTACATTACCACCCAATATCAATAGAATCCAGTACAAGACATTGAAAAACAGTATTAACAGCCTGAACAAAAAAATGGATAGTATTCTACAGAAAGCTTCCGAGATGGGACTTGTAGCAATCAATGAAGAAATCCAGAATGGAAGGTCTGAATTTTCTTGGGAGCTGGCCCTGGATGATGATATTTTGAGTGATATTGAAAATGAGAAAAATAAATTGATTGATGTATTGACAGACAGGAAGAGTGCAAACAAAGTTGTGACAGTGGAAGGGGTAAAACAACACTGGCATGGAAAATTCATGAGGATCATCACATAAGGAATGCTTTTGGTACTGTTGTATGGGTGAGTGTCCTCAATGACTTTAATGATATTGGATTACTGTCTGCAATTGTAAGAGCTTCTGGTGGAAATCCCAGAGGAGAAGAAAACATTGTGCAACTTGAGTCCATATTAGCCGCCATCCTTAAAGGACGGAGGTTCTTACTAGTACTTGACAATGTGTGCTCTCATCAGTTTTGTGAGAATTTCCTAAAGGCTCACTGGCATATTTGTGGTCATGGAAGTAGAATATTGATCATCACACGTGATGAGAGTGTTGTTGCAAAAGTGAAGGATGCTTACATCTACCGGATCAAAGAATGGACCTTTCAGGCCTGTTGGTCCTTGCTTTGCCGTAATGCTTGTCTGGATGAGAACCTTTGTGAAAACACTTTAAGGAATATTGGAATTATGATTATTCGAAAGTGTAATAAGCTTCCAATAGCTGTAAAAATTATAGGCGCTGTCCTAAGAACAAAGGAACAAACCAAAGAGGCATGGAAGAGAGTGTATGAAAGTGAAGGATGGTTTCTCCAGGACCTTGGAGATGATGTACACGGCTTAAATGGAGCCATTTATTTGGGCTACCATGATTGTCGTTGCATCTGAAGCAGTGTTTCATTTATTTGTCTCTGTTCCCTGAAGGCTCTGTCATCAGGCAGCAGTTTGTCAGTCAACTGTGGATTTCAGAGGGTTTGATTGAGGAACGAGATAATTGCAGTCTTGAAAAGACTGCACAGGAGTGTTACAGGGAGTTGTTATCAAGAAATCTTCTGCAATGTGAAATTGGAAATGATGACATAACTAGATGCACAATGCATGATTAAATCAGATACTTTTTGCAGTTCCTTGCAGAAGATAAAATCTTTGCTGGTGAACTAAAGCCCAATACCAATGGAAGTTCCATCAAAGGGTTACGACATGTGTGGAGTAGTAGCAAACTAATGACAACCATGGAAGGCATAGGAAATGTTGCAACTATGAAGACAGTTATTCTCTACAAGAACCCGGTTGGCGATCACAGCTTAGACAAGCTATTTAAGGGACTCAATTATTTGCAGGTGTTGGACCTTGGTGGTACTGAAGTTAAGTATATTCCGAGGACACTGGAATCTCTAATTCACCTTAGGCTGTTAAACCTTTCACAAACCCGGATTAAAGAGCTTCCAGAGTCCATTGAATGTCTCAGAAACCTCCAATTCTTGGGTCTCCGGTTTTGCAATTCGCTGCATACTCATCCAAATGGAATTGGCAAGCTGCAAAATTTACAAAATATTGATCTTCGAGGAACTATCCTGCATCAAGTCCTACCAACTCTGGTAGACCTAAAACAGCTTTCCACGTTGCATGGCTTCATCGTAAACAGTACACCTAATCGTGAGGATGATCCAACTGGATGGCCTTTGGAAGATTTAAAATCTCTAGATGTATCGAGAAGCCTCCAGATACTAAATCTGGAAAGAATATCATATTGTTCGAGGATGGAAGGAAATATATTGGAAGGAAAGTCTCACCTTAAGGAGCTTGAACTATGTTGTAGCAATGATGATATGCAGGATCAAGTACAAGAACAAGATGCAAGACCACTTAAAGCCATCTATGATAAGCTTTCTCCCCCGGATTGCTTGAAATCTCTAAAAATAGTGAGCTACTACGGAAAACTTTGCCCTGATTGGCTACCTAACATCTCATGCCTCCAGCGCCTTGTTCTTATTGATTGCAAATTCTGTGAGCATTTGCCAAACCAGGGCCAGTTAACTGAACTCAAGTTCCTCACCATAATCGGCTGTTCCAAGTTACTTACTATTAGAGGGATAAATCTGGACTGAATGGGATGATTACATCATGAGGGTACAGGGTCCATTATATAGAGGGATTAGGTGAGGGGAATGACTAAACCATCCCTAACCCTAATCCCTTACTAATGACTAATATGCCCCTGTGACATATACATAATCATAATGTCTAACACCCCCCGCAGTCACAACATCTAACCACTGCAGATGTTGAGATTGGACCGAAACTCGGAGAACAGCGACGACGGGAGGCACTTCGTGAAGATGTCGGCGAACTGCGTCGTCGTCGTCGGGACATGGTGTACCTGAATCTCGCCGCGTGCAACCCGCTCACGAACAAAATGGAGGTCGATCTCCACATGTTTCGTGTGCTGATGCTGGACCGGGTTGGTGGAGAGGTACACGGCGCTGACGTTGTCGCAGTAGATGAGGGTGCTCCTAGCGACAGAAGTGTGGAGCTCCTGAAGTAACTGCTGCTGGAGCCAGGAGGCCTCAGCTACGCCGTTAGCCACGACGCGATACTCCGCCTCAGCACTCGAACGCGACACCACGGACTGTCGCTTCGAGGACCAGGAGACGAGGTTACCGCCCAGGAAGACGGCATACCCAGAAGTAGAACGTCGTGTGTCCGGGCAGCCTGCCCAGTCAGCATCGGTGTACACGACCAGCTCGGAGGCCGTGTCACGTCGAAGGAGGAGGCCGTAGTCGAGAGTACCTCGTAGGTACCGAAGAATCCGCTTTACAGCGGTGAGGTGCGGCTCCCTCGGGTCATGCATGTGGAGAGCACACCTGCTGAACTGCATACGAGATATCCGGCCTGGTGAAGGTGAGGTACTGAAGAGCACCTGCAAGACTCCTGTAAGTAGTGGGGTCAGAGACGGGTGTCCCGTCGGTAGCGGAGAGCTTCGCATGAGTATCCACTGGAGTGGAACAAGGCTTGCACTCGGTCATGCCCGCTCGCTGGAGGATATCCAGGCAGTACTGTCGCTGGTGAAGGAATAAGCCGCCTGGTCGGTCCTCGACCGCAATGCCCAGGAAGTGGTGAAGACGGCCCAGGTCCTTCATAGCGAACTCCTGCTGTAAAGCAGAAATGGTGCGACGAAGCAGAGCCGGACTAGACGCTGTTAGTACAATGTCATCGACGTACAGTAGGAGGTAGGCAGTGTCATTGCCACGTCGATAGACAAACAGCGAAGTGTCCGACTTAGCTTCGACGAACCCCTGTGAGACCAAGAAGGAGGCGAACCGGCTATACCAGGCTCGCGGTGCCTGCTTCAATCCGTATAGGGATTTGTTCAGCTTACAGACCATGTCTGGGTGAGCTGGATCAACAAACCCTGCCGGCTGACTGCAGTACACCGTCTCGATCAGTGTACCGTGGAGGAAGGCATTCTTGACGTCCAACTGGTGGACAGGCCAAGAACGTGATAGAGCCAGCGACAGAACGGTACGAACCGTCGCCGGCTTTACCACCGGGCTGAAGGTCTCGTCGTAGTCGACTCCAGGGCGCTGAGTGAAACCCCGGAGTACCCACCGAGCCTTGTACCTCTCCAAGGTACCGTCCGCCTTCTTCTTGTGCGTGAACACCCACTTGCCCGTGACAACATTGCCACGACCAGGACGGGGAACCAGGTCCCAGGTCCGGTTGGCAAGCATAGCCTCATACTCTTCCTCCATAGCGCGGCGCCAGTGAGGATCGGCGAGGGCGCTACGCACGGAAGTAGGTATGGGTGATATCGAAGAAGAGTCGGTCGGTGGAGAAGTCGTCGACGAGAAGGCAGCTCCGGTGAAGCGCTCAACTGGACGAAGACACCCGGATGCACGTCGAGTCACCATCGGGTGGACGTGACCAGGATCCCTGTGGAGAAGAGGAGGGTTGTACACCAGGCGCTCGGGTACAACGACCTTCTCTCGTCTCGGGGCCACACGTGGTGCAGCTGGGGTAGGGCCGCCCCCCGTGCTCGTCGCTGGTAGACAAGTACGGGGTCAACGAAGCGAGAAGTCGTCGTCAGTGCTGCTCCAGGTGCGTCTGGTGACGTCGGGCTTGCTGCAGGTGATGTCGGGGAGGCTGAGGCCGTGCGTGGCGCAGTAGTCAACGTCGGGGACGCAGAGGCCGCGCTTGGCGCAGCAGGCGTCGTCGGGGACATCGTGGCCGCGCGTGCTGCAGTGGGTGACGTCGGGGGCGTCGAGGCCGCGCGTGGCGCAGCCGGTGGCGTCAGGGACGTCGGTGCCGCGCTTGGCGCAGCCGGTGGCGTCAGGGACGCCGGTGCCGCGCGTGGCGCAGCAAGTGGCGTCAGGGACGCCGGGGCCACATAAGGCACAACAGGTGGCGTGGAAGACGCCGAAGTCGTGCGTGGCGTAGCGGGTGGGTAACCTGCAAGAGGTAACCGACAAGGTCGCTGTACAGGAGCAGCCTCGGGGTCAGTAGAGAAGAGGGAATCCAACTCAGTGACAGAGTCAGAGGATGGGGTGGAAAAGGGAAAGGAAGATTCGTCGAAGACGACGTGTCGGGAGATCAAGATACGACGGGTGGTGGGGTCAAGGCACCTGTACCCCTTATGGTCAGGGGAGTACCCAAGGAAAACACACTGAGTCGAACGAGGCGCAAGCTTATGGGAAGCTGTGGCAGAGAGGTTCGGGTAGCAACCGCACCCGAAGACCCGAAGATGGTCGTAAAGAGGGTGGGTGCCGAACAAAGCGAAGTGAGGGGTGGGAACACTTATCGCCTTAGTAGGAAGGCGATTAATGAGGTAGGTGGCAGTGTGAAGCGCCTCCGCCCAGTAGCGAGCAGGGGTAGAAGCCTGAAACATCAGGGAGCGCATGACATCGTTGGTGGTCCGAATCATGCGCTCAGCCTTGCCGTTCTGGGGGGAAGTGTACGGACATGACATGCGTAACTGAACACCGCGAGAAAGCAGAAAGTCACGGAACGTAGAGTTGTCAAACTCGCGCCCGTTGTCGCACTGGACCGCACGAATCGTGCGCCCAAACTGGGTGGACACCCAAGCGAAGAAGTGAGAAAGAGTACCGAAAGTATCAGACTCCTGTCGCAAGGAAAAAGTCCACGAATAGTGCGAAAAAACATCCACGACCATCAAGTAATACTTGCATCCAGAGACACTAAGAACAGGTGAAGTCCAAAGATCACAATGAATCAAATCAAATGTGTGCTCGACACGAGTGACAGAGTGCGGAAAAGGAAGTCGAACATGGCGACCCAACTGACAAGTATGGCAAAGAGACTCATGAGTACCCCGAGTACACGAAATCGCTGAACTACCAGACAACTTCGACATAGCATCAACACCGGGGTGGCCAAGCCGACGATGCCAAATGGTCGAAGATGCTGTCGTAGTCAGGGCAAGAGGCGGAGCGGAAGCAGGAAGACGCATCGTGTACAGGGGACCCGTACTATCACAACGAAAAAGAAAGCGTCGAGTAGTAAGATCCTTCACAGTTACACCATAAGGATCAAACTCAAGGAAAACATGTTTGTCAGTAGTAAAACGACGAAAGGAAAGAAGATGTTGAATGATGTCAGGGGCAACAAGAACATCACGTAGCTGAAACGAATCCGGCGAACCCGAGTCACCTACTGAGGTGACTGGGAGAGTCAACCCATTTCCAACAACGATAGATGAAGGATCAGAGGGACGGGAAGGGCGGGTAGAGGAGAGGATACCGACGTCAGGGGTGGTGTGGTACGAGGCACCGGAGTCTACCACCCAGTCAGGACCAGACGGCGTGAGACCCCGCAGGTAGACCAACGGTGTTGAACGGGTCGCGACATGTCCAGGCGGTGGTGGCGCCGGGAAGGAAGACAACACACGTGGACCCCCGACAGTCGTGCCAAGCGAGTAGGCAACAGCAGATCCAGATACACCAGCGGCTGTGGGCCAGGGGCCGGCGGTGGCTGCGGGCCAGGCGGCGCCGTTGTAGGGGGCTGTAGGGCCGGCGGCCCAAGGGCCGGCTGCAGCTGCTGTGGGCCAAGCAGCGGCGCTGTCGTGGGGTGCTGCAGAGGCGACGGCGGCGGGCCAGACGGCAGCAGCGAGCACGGCTCGAGGGGTGGCAGCGCTGGGGGCTGGATGGGCGGTGGGGGCTGGATGGGCGGCCAGAGGTAGGGGCGCGGTGCAGGAAGCGGAGGCAGCGGCCAGGGGTTGGAGCGTGGCGGCGGGGCCGCTGGCCAGAGGCGGCGGGAGAGAGCCGAGCGCGGCGCAGGAAGCGGAGGCGGCACCAGGCAAGAGGGGGGTCACGAGGAAGGGGCCGCCAGCCAGAAGCGGCGGGGGAGCCTGAGGAGGAGCGGCCGCGGTGACGTAGCCGGCGGCCAGAGGTGTCGAGGGAGCGCCGGCCTGAGGAGGCGCGACCGCGGTAGAGCTGCCGTCGGCTAGAGGCGGCGAGGGAGCGCCGGACGCCAGCGGCGAGTGGGCGCCGGCGGGCGGCGGCTGCGGCGCAGCCATCAGGGGAGGGGGATTAGGGTTAAGCCCTAATCCTTGATTACTTAGCTGATACCATATTAGAGGGATAAATCTGGACTGAATGGGATGATTACATCATGAGGGTACAGGGTCCATTATATAGAGGGATTAGGTGAGGGGAAATGATTAAACCACCCCTAACCCTAATCCCTTACTAATGACTAATATGCCCCTGTGACATACACATAATCACAGTGTCTAACACTTACCATCAAGCAAGAGCGAACAAATTCATTTCGGGCATTTCCTAAGCTACCGAAGTTGCATCTTAGAGACATGCCAAGGCTTGAATCTTGGATAGGATTTGCATCTGGTGATATGCCTTCACTTGTGAAATTTCGTCTGGAAAATTGTCCTAAACTGCATTACCTGCCATCAGGGCTCAAGTACTCAAAAATCCTCACAAGCATGCAACTATACCATGTTGATAGCCTGCAAGTCATTGAAAACTTGCCTGTGCTCAAAGAATTGATTCTCCAAGCCTGCAATGAACTTGAACGAATCTCAAATCTTCCGTTACTTGAAGTTATGGCAGTCACCAGTTGCTCTCAATTGAATTATATCAATGAGGTCGACCTTCTTAGTCATATCTGTATCGTAGACAGAGAACTAAGACAACTTCCAGGTTGGTTTGCCACTAATCCCTCCCTGCAGCAGATACTCAGTATAGTTGGTACTGCAGAAATGCTTGAAAGGTTATTTCCCAATAGAGAAGATTGGGAAATAATTCGTCACGTCAGCAAAGTTTGTGCAAACTTTCCTGATGAATATCCATTCTTCACTTACACAAAGAGCTCTGCTGATTTTCATGTTGATCAAGGAATTGGAGAACGAGGAAGCCCACCTGTTGTGTCACAAGCTGGAACTGCACATGAAACACTGAGCGTTCCACTTGATGGTACTTGGAGGACCATTCGAATTGCTGCGCGCAGAGTAGCCGATTAAAGAGAAGTTAGTCTAACATCGACTTAGGTGGTTTGGACATATCCAACGGAGACCTCTAGAAGCACCGGTTAACAGTGGGATTTTAAGAGGTAGAGAAAATATTAGGAGGGGTAGAGGACGACCAAGGTTGATCTGGGAGGAGGCGGTAAAACGAGATTTGAGAGATTGGAATGTATCCAGAGACTTAGCTCATGATAGGACCGCATGGAAAGTAGCAATTCATGTGCCAGAATAGTCTTGTTTTTTTCTTTTTCTTTTTTTTTCTTTTTTCTTTTTATTTTTTTTTTCTTTCTTTTTCTTTTTTTCTTTTCTTTTATCTCTTTTTTCTTTTTTCTTTTTTTTTCTTTTTTTTTTCTTTTTTCCTTGTTCTTATATCTCTTCCTCTCTTTTACTTCATTGATATTGGGTTTCATGTCTAGCCGACCCCAACAGGCTTGGGATAAAAGCTTGGTTGTTGTTGTTGTTGTTGTAGAGTACCTGTCATACGAACATCATCAACAGTGAAGAAGGCCATGAGACGCTACCTAGTTCCATATCTTATCACGGTTATCATTGTTATGCGACTTCTTTCATATATGCTACAGAATAGGACATACAAAGAGATATGTCTTGTTCAGACCCTTTTTATATTCTTCACAACAGTTTTCTTGCTGCTGCTTGTATTTCTTGACTGAGGATTTTTCTCTTATTTGATTATGATCAGACCGACGTAACTAGATCCTCTGCAGCATTGCATGTGCACTGTATGCCAAGTGTGAAAGATGGCAAAATGTGGACGCAATTCTAACGTTGGTGTTGTGGGGTGTGTGCGGGGTGAAAGAACTTATGGAAAGATCTTATATGTCCGAAATAAATTCCCTTGATATAAAGTTAGTCTCGGTATTTTGCTACATCATTCTGCCTGTAACATGTGTATGTATCTTTGCCTCTATGATTATAGGCCTGCTGGTAATGCATGCCTCGGAATTATATCCACGTTGGTAGGACAATTCACAAAAATAAATAAAATTTGTGTTTGTACACTTATGATCCTTGTGTGCAGTTTGTTTTTATTTATCTTCATGTGCACATGTATGTAGTAGAAAACAAACTTCTTTCCAGAATATAAATTTTGAGATCTTATTGTAAAATAGAGGTTGCCATTAATCTTAATGCTAGAAACTTAGAATTATACGTGTATAGAACTATAAAGTAAAATGATGCTCAACACTTATTCCTTAGACATAACACTTAATATTAATTTGAGCATCAAAACATACACTTTGAGCATTGTACTTTACATATTAATTGATCCTGGATTCTTTCACATTGTTACATGTCTAGTAGTGTCACTGACATGTTACTCGAATAAGATTGCACCCTTACATGATAGATCAACATAGGATTATTAAGCTAAGTTTAAAAAATGTAATCATGATTACTCTATGGATTGCATCATGCAACAAATTCAATTCTGAGCTGTTGATGATGTCATAAGAGATAGGTTGGAGACATCCATAAAATACCCGCCCTCCCCAGGGTCAGGTGAAACTTATTAATATCAACACATCTTGTAACTTTAGATAAATTACAAGAGGTCACCAAACTCCCTCCCTATACACGAGGTAATTCTTTAGCGCTATGCTCATAACGTAATGTTTCCTTCATAGCTTTTCAGGGATCCGATCCTGAATTAATTGCTACCAAAATCCTAGATAAAACAATTACTAAGGGCGCATAATGAATTAGATATGTTTAATGCTTGCAAGGAAAACTCATTATCCTTCAATAGATGTCAACATGATGGAGTGATTATATCTTATGTCCTTTGTCATGTTTCAAGTAAAAATACACCTTCTTTTGGACATCATTAGAGTACACAAGAAATTATCGATATAATCTTATACCCAGAAGAATAAAATACTTTGGATCTTATAATATCCCTATTCCTTACAACTTAAAGGTATTACGCAACAAGTGCACTTATTTATAGGAAATATTTTTCTATGAGAATGAGCTTAAGGCATTAGTCATTTTTCTTCTAGACTGACTATATATAGATTTTGTGAACCTATAACAGTCCATGCTTTGACTTTGTTAGGTAGATTGATTATCCTTTGATATTATAGAAATGCTTTTGCTATTAGTATGAAACTCGTGCCTTTAATTATTTTCCTTTTAGAGTCACGATTGATTTTTTTGAACCCATAACTATCGATTATTTTGACCTAATCAAGGGCAGCCGGTGCATGTAGCTCCCGCTTGTGCAGGGTCTGGGGAAGGGTCCGACCCACTTTGGGTCTATTCGGATGTCAAGACTAAAATTAAATATTGGAAGTTAAGTAAATAGGTGACTTGGAACATAATGAGACATTCATCTCTCCTCGTCAAAATGTGTGTTAGCAAAAACCACATTTTGATGAACTCTAGTTAAATATTTGTAGTCAATTGATGTATTTAATTTTCCAAACAAAACAATGTAGACAAAATGAAGAAAGATCTCTCATTGTGTAGGAACATAAAAACCATAATGGAATGCAGAACGATAAACACAACTCTTGTACTGATGGAAAACTTCTATTAGGTTGCAACATTAGCTCCATCCATAGGTGACTCTAAGTATTCTTATTATCCATAATATTAGTTGGCATCGTAATACTTCAGCTTAGTAATTTTGCCAACTTTCTTTATGAGCACACATTTCTTTGAGCTTAATCATGGAACACTTTGCTTTATAGATGATGGCGTTATAAAGTGAAATAAAAAGCTCCAAGAATTTTTGTGATCAATATCATAAGGTTTTGAGGAACTTTTCAAATCCCTCCTTAACAAATGCTATCGAAGTTTAACATAACTGAACTAGGGGATTACACCCCCCATCTATCTAGGTGGACCAGGGTATTGCTCCCAAGATCTTAAATAGCATGATCATAAAAAATTTCATTAGGTTGTTCCCACTAGATGAGATGATTAACAGACAAAAGATAAAAAAGAATTCTCATGGATGTCCTAAATTACCAATACTTCTCTAATATGACCCGCCTTGTCTTTTCAATATGTGTGCATAGAGATGACTTTAAAGGAAAGAAACTATCAAATCCGCTTTATTCTTCATTAGTGCACTAAAAATAACCAAGAAACTTAACATTAAATAACTCTAGCATAAAACTTAATATCCACAATATTTCTGAATAATAATTCTATCATGCTATAATACCATAAGGGTAGAAACAATATCATGTTAACATAAAAAGTTAGTAGCTTCGCACGCATTGCTGGGCAGAAACTAGTCGTACTAATATAGAGAAACAATCCTACAAAGACTCAAACCATTCACTCGTAAATTACAAACAATGTTGGTCAGTATGTGGTTGAAATCATCAAATACAATCGCCCTCCTGTCAAAAAATACAATCATCCTGCTTTGTGAATGACATTTATAGTAAATCAATGTAAGTCACAATAGACATATGTGCCATATGATCGCTAATGAAGACCATTTGTTGGTTCTATCAGACATCTATGTTACTTGGAAAACATTAGAGTGACACAAGACTAAAGTTAACCTTGGCCAGATAATATCTGCCACAATGAAGTTCTAAGGGTATCACTATATAACTGATAATTTAATGAGATGACTTAATTATCACATGATCATGATCGTAATTGCTTGAGAATGCCTCTAGTCTTAAACACACAAAAGTTCATGATTTTAATTCCCTTAACGCGGAAGCATAAACTAAAACATTAGAAAGAGGGCAGAACATCTCACAATACTTAAATAATTCTAATTATAATCCTTTTCTCGAGAATGAACGTAAACATCAGTGGCCTAAGTCAGAGAGTCTCAATTATACACATTAGATATCATAACACAAAAAATAGTAAAACATAATTGACCAATCAATTTTAACAATCCATAATCATAAATGACTTTGATTAGAATACAATCATGGACTATCAAAATTAATTTGCCTTATGAACAGATCAAAGAAAGTTCCTATGAGGTCTATGTGTTTAAACATGAAATGTGAGACTAACAATATTACTAGATCCTAATTCCAACTAAATTTTATTAGGCATTGACCATATTGGACAAGCTAATAGCCTCATAATAAGAACCGGCTCACAATGATTTTAGTGACATATTCCCAAAACCACAATTAACTTACTTTTTATAGTAAATAATACATAATTACTTTGGGTCATGGTTTTCATATCTAGTGCCTAAAATAACTTTAGAATTGCACTCATAACTACTTTATCAATTTGATCTAAAGCTATTAGTTATTATGGCACATTGTAGTCTGTTAATCTTCAGAGGCCCCAATGCAGTGGTCTTAGGTAAAATGTTTTCTCTCATTTAATTTCCTGTTGGTTCTATTAAATCAGAGAATAAACTCAATTTATAGTGAAACTAATTTTTATTAACAAACAATTAGCAATGCATAATATTAAATAATAATAATATATTAGTAGAAACATTAAAAAATTAATGTCTAAACTGGTTTATAATTTGGGTCCCAAAAGATCGTACCAGGTACTAATGATGACAATGGTTAAAATATCTGGGAATATTATCCTCGTTACCCTCAACGGGCAAACAAGGCTGCCCTCACCCATTACCCGCGCATATTTCCAACCTGCGGGCATACCTGTTTTACTGAGGATCATGCAACCAAGATAGAACACATAATATATTACAGGTACCTGTGTGAGGGAGGGGCCTCACGTGCTGAGGAGGTAATATCTGTCATAGGAGAGCTAGGTGTTGACAAAGGCTAAGCTACACCAATAAATTATCCCTGGTAAAGGCGTCAGAAATGCTTATTGATGTATCCTAGTGTCAATACAGGGTAAAATTCACAATCACACGGATATACCATTGTAGCATTTTATCCGAAAGTATTTAGAGTATCGTATTTGTTTATCCTATGGGAAGGCGGTGAAGTTGGAGAGTTATATGTTTATGATTAAGGTATAGAATACTAGTTCAATTATCCAGACAGAGGGATAAGATTAATGAAGCGGGGTAGTGTGACACACAAAAATATCTACTCCTAAATGATATCCTAAGGCTAGTAGAAGATAGACTAGAAAGAAGCAGCTCCTAATGTGCATTTTATACAGTGTGTAGTTTATTAGTATACACATACATACACATCCATAGAACTTAGTATTATACACCAAAACACTTTGGGCCATCTTACCCTTGGTGACTTATGAAAATTGGCATATGGTGCACCCGAATATGGAGGATTATAAAGGACGAACAAGACTTTCACCACCTGCCGTCCGTTGGGTGCTCAATTTGCCAATATGTTTTGCAGGTGAAAAATGCCGAGATACGTGGTGCAGGAGGAGGTTTTATCATGGATATCTAAGGTGCAAGCGTGCGGGTGGATGAGCCAGCTTAAAACCAAAGTTTACCTTGCGGTAGCGAGATAAAAGCCCCAAAACTGCAAGATACCGAGGCCAAAGGAAGACTTAGGAAATTTCAGACTAAACCCGATGATGTACCACTCGGCATTTGTATGTGCCATTGTAAAATAGGTTCTAGAAGGTGTAGGCACGACATACTCATGTGTACGTGCCTCAGAGATAAGTTAGAGATAAATTAGCTTAGACTTTAAGCTAGAGATAAAGAATAGTCATAATTAACTAGGATTTCCAAAATGTATCGGGTCTGTTTAAAGGAAGCCTGCTGTCGAGATGAATACAAAGCTCAATTCTGATCAAACTACTCGTATATTTTAGTTTTTCTTAGTTTCTTTAGTTCCTTAGCTACTTCGTAGATCTTTGTTGCTTTACCGAGGAATGCATCCGGTCCTCCTCCCCGAAAGTGAGAGGATTATCTTGTTCATCGCCAAAACCACAAGTTGCATCTAAGTTTTGGAGCCTACTATCGAGTTACACCAACATAATTGATGACTCCTCTGGGGACGACAATCTGTTGCTTAAGCTTCACGTGGAACTCGACGATCAGTGATCCTTAACGCCGATCAGCAGGAGAAGAGATGGCTGAAGCTTCAAGGAGGAAAGCTGACGGCTTGGCTATCGATGCTAGCAACGTCATCGAAGTTCATATGGAGGATCTCATGCAAGAGGACCGTGGCAAGATTCATAAGGAGCTCGAGCGCGAGATAGAGCAAGAAAAGGTGGTGAGGCTGCAAAGCAAGTTGGCGTGCTTCCAAAAAGACACGAGGATGCATCATCAAGAAAGAAGACACGATGGAAGCCTTGAACCGCAAGGTAAAATCCTCGTTCACGCTTGAAGAACTCGTGCATATGGTAGATGTATCTGTGGCAAGTATGGGGCCGACTTTGAACGACTTGCACACACGATAACAGATGGGTTGAGGAGTTCATTTGATTCTTTCAAAGTCAAGTTTGAGCAAAACGTAGACAACAACTTGCATAGGCAGATTAGATCTATGGCCCAACAAGTTCAAGACGAGGTCGGTGGGAAATGTATTGAGGGCAACTTGAGCCATGTACCGGCTAGCCTAGCACACGCCCACCAGCTTACGTTCCACCACTTAAGCAACCGGGGTAAACGTGCAGCAACCTTACTACCAAACCACTGCCTACGGACCTAACATACCTCCCATGGGAGATAGTGTACCACTTGGGCCGGTACCCGACATGTCTTTCCCTCAAGTGCAGCCACAAGTCACACGATATGGCCTTCCCAATCCTCTCATTGATGTACATGAAAACCTTAGAGATCAGGTAGCCAGGACACTTAGAGAACTCGGGATCACACCTAAGGGTCATACCAGGACCTATCAAAAACCATACCTCAAGTACTTTGACACAATGCCATATCCCAGAGGATTCCGGGTTCCTTATTTTGCTAAGTTTACTGGGGAGGACTCTAAGACAACTCACGATCACATAGGCCAATTCTTAATCCAAGTAAGTGATGTGGGCATAAACGATGTACACAAGATCAGATTGTTTCCCTTGTCTTTGTTTGGCACGACCTTCAACTGGTTTACATCTTTACCTCCAAATTCTATAACTACATGGCCGTGTCTAGAGCAAAAGTTCCATGACTACTTCTATAATGGTGAAAGTGAACTTAGACTATTTCATCTCACTACTGTTAGACAAAAGTATAATGAAACTGTTGCTGACTATATCAAAAGGTTTAGGGAAACAAGAAACAAGTGTTTTAGCCCAACAATCGGTGAGAAAGACTTGGCCAATCTATATTTTGCAAGACTATTGTCATACTTGAAGGAGAAGCTAGAAGGAGTAGAATTTGGAGATGTTAACCAGGTTCTACAACATGTTGTGGTCTATGAGAACCGTGCTAAGGATAGCAGGATGCATAGCCGGTTCAAGTAGGGAAACCACAGAGACAAGGAGAAGGAAAACGTAAACATCCTGGGTGAAGATTTGGCCAGCGACTATGACATGGAGGTGTGTGTGGCTGAATGGACGGAGACCCACAAGAACAAGCCTTTGGCTTGTGCTTTCTTGAAGCCCAGCCCCGGGAAGAAAGAAGAGATGAGGTTCACCTTTGATGTAACAAAGTGTGACAAGATTTTTGATGTTTTGTTACAAAACAAGGTGATCAAGCTTAAGGAAGGGCATGTGATTCCATCACCCGAGCAGTTGGCAAAGAGGATATATTATAAGTGGCATGACTCATTTTCACATACAACTAATGAGTGCAACTATTTTCGTTGACAGGTACAATAGGCCTTGAATGATGGACAATTGACTTTGGGAGATGGAAACAAGATGAAGCTGGATGTGGATGCTTTTCCAGTAAACATGATCAACTTTGAAGAGAAAATGATCCTAATTCGGACCAATCAAGCTGAAGTAACGAAAGGGAAGAATGTGGTTGTGTCTGATGACTTGAGGATGAGGATGATCAGGCCCAGAACCCTAAGAAAGGAGTGTGGAAGCTCAATTTGCCAAGGAAAACCACATCATTCAAACCTACTTCGAATTTCTTGATAGACAAGTACCTGAGGCAGCAAAAGGGCAATATATTTCAAAGATTGAGTGGATTCAAGAGGGATAGGTCACCAAGCTACATTGCCAGAAGCCTCAGGAGCATGTCGGGTGAAACAAGGCATGGGAGCTATCAGTATCAAGAAAAACCAATAGATTTTTTATGATACACGACCTTCCCGTGAGGCTCGGGGGGCACGGGTACAAAGGTGGCAGCATTCTGGACGTGGGAGAAGCACATTAACTTGGAAACCAAGGCAGACACGTCCATCCAGTGGTGCATCTCCCACTTTGCCGTGGGAACATGGTGAGAAGGCGTGGGCTGTGGAGAATGCGAGGTCGGGGCAACACCTACTGATGACTGGCTCGATACCTTGCATAATCTAAGATAAGTTGGCCAATGGATAGCCAGGAGGTGTAGGCCAACATGTTAAACAAGAAACAAATGGGCATCACGTGTCTAGAAGCTCTACTGTGAAGAACAGTGATGGTGTGATCAAGTATAAAAAGACAAAAGCTGATCAGGGACCGAGTGTCAAGCGTTCTCGGTTGATCTCTCTAGAAGGGAGGCTGATTGTTGGGCCGGGCATCACACTAGCGCCCAAGGACAAGCAACCAAGGTTGGTTGATCATGCACAAGCTTCACCAGTCAAGATAGCAACCATCCAGATCAAACCAAGGCCGAGGAAGCTCAGCAGGTGGGACGTGACACCAAAAGAAACAAAGGAGAGCATGATCAAGGCCATGGATCCGGGAACCAAGCCGGAACCCCAATGGTGTCTGACAGGGCTCAACTGTGCACAAAAGAGGCAAGTGCAACGTGTTAGAGCCTTCAAAATTGATGAGAAGAGGAAGAGGAGGAGCAAGATCGTTGGTTTAACAAGGAAAGACCAGTGATCATCAAGAAAACCTGGAGGGAGAAGCGTTTAGCTCAGGAAGAAGCTGCCAACAAAGAAGAGGAGAGTAACTCGATCAGGGAAGATAATCAGGTCGATATCAACACAATGTTTCAGTTGCCAGCTGAATTTTGCATCCCAGAAGTTGAGGTGGCCGAGCTGGACATAGGAGCTAAGAACGTGGTGTTTTAGAAGCCAAAGAAGCTTGGCCATCATATGAAACCCTTGTATATTCGGGGATATGTGAATGGAACACCATTAGGGTGCATGTTGGTCGATGGAGGGGCAGGTGTCAACATTATACTGCTGTCCATGTTTTAGAAGCTTGGATATAGAGAGGATGAGATGATCAAGACCAACACGACGTTAAGTTGCTTCTTGGGAGATCCAACCAAGGCTAAAGGAGTCATGTCATTGGAGCTAATGGTAGCTAGCATGACTATTCCTATGGCCTTCTTCGTGGTAAACGTCCGGAGAAGGTACAACTTGTTGCTTGGGCAAGATTGGATACATTCCAATGGGTGTGTACCATCTACCTTGCACCAATGTTTGATACAATGGGTTGGAGACGAGGCGGAGCTGATAGAAACTGATAACTCGGCTTGTGTGGCATTGGCCGAATCATCTATGCTACAACACGACGATGACATCAAGTGTATTACAGGACGAGACCTCACAGACTATGACTATGTAAGCGTAGGAAGGGATGGATTTGTCCCTGTAAATGTAAAGTTGATGCATGTAACTCGGCTGAGTGATGTACCTTGAGTATGTTAGGTAAACATGACAGTTTGGCTTGGTTACAGAAGAGAACTGAGGAGTGTCATTTAGGGAAGAACGATATGAGCGAACTAGTTGAAGATTTTTATGATATATGCAAGTTAGGACAAGGATTCTCTTCTATGGATGAGTTGGAGGAGGTGAACCTTGGGGCAGGATCGGAATGCAGACAACCATGCATCCATGCCAACATTGTTCGAGCTCAGAAGGAAGAGGTATGCGAACTCCTAAGAGAATTCACCGATTGCTTTGCTTGGGAGTATACCGAGATGCCAGGATTGAGCAGGGACTTGGTGGAACACAATTTGCCGGTCAAGCCTGGGTTTAGGCCACACAAGCAGCCTTTTAGAAGATTTAACCCAGAGTTGTATGATAGAATCAAGGGAGAAGTTGATCGTTTGTTGAAGGCCAACTTCATTCGGCCATGTATAGGTATGCCGAATGGGTTTCGAACATAGTTACGGTAGAGAAAAAGAACACAGGGAAGCTTAGGATATGCATAGACTTTAGGGACTTGAACAGGGCTACTCCCAAGGATGAATACCCTATGCCTATTGCAGATGTGTTGATCAAGAATGCCCTGGGACACAAGATGATCAGTTTTTTAGATGGCAATGCAGGTGTCAAAGTGTCTGTGGTCGACACTTCCCCCGGGCCTGCTCTGGGTAGCCAGTGAAGGTTCTTTTTCGGAGGGGCTAGTCCTCTCGGAGGGTCTCGCCGGAGTGGACGAAGGAAGGAGATGGTTGACACCGGGATTTTACGTGGTTCGGGCCGCCGGAGCGTAAAACCCTACGTCCATGGGAGTGCTTGGAGCACTTGTTTCCTTGAGTATGAGGATGGGTGGCGCACTGCCCACCCTTGGCCTAGAGGGAGTTGAGCAAAAATGCCGAACCTCTTGTAACGTTGCCTACCCGAGCCTTTTATAGTCCAAGGCTCGGGCGGCTTACAAGGTGGGCCTCAGGCCCGACAGGTGGCCCCGGGGTGATTTCCTACCAGCTACTATGTCTTGGCGCTGGCTTCGAGGTTGTCGTCCTGCCGCCCTTCCCATGCCGCAGGCTAGGCGTAGCCGTTGATGATGGCAGGGCGGCAGGGCACGTCTTGTCACTGTCTTCAGCTTCTGACACTGTGCGCCTGTCCTGACTGTGACTGGTCACAGTGCCTCCTGACAGGCGTGTGCCGCGCCTTCACATCTTGGGAAGGTACGGATCTTGAATGCCTTGTACGGTAAAGGCATGGCGCGCCATTACTCCCGCTGCCTACCGCGCCAGGCGTGCAACGCTGCTCTGCTGGCCACGTGGCGGGCCCGGAGCTCACCTCTGAGGAGAGGGGAGGTCCGGCCCCGCTGGACACGTGGAGCCTTCGGAGCTCACCCCCAGGGAGGGGGGAGGTCCGGCTCTGCTGGCCACGTGGCAGGCCTGGAGCTCACCTCTAAGGAGAGGGGAGGTCCGGCCCCGCTATACACATGGAGCCTTCAGAGCTCACCCTCGCGGAGGGGGGAGGTCCGGCTCTGCTGGCCACGTGGCGGGCCCGAATCTCACCTCTGATGAGAGGGGAGGTCCGGTCCCGCTGGACACGTGGAGCCTTCGGAGCTCACCACCGTGGAGGGGGCGAGGTAAGGCCTTCTGGGCCACGTGGCAGGTCCGGAGCTGTCCTCTAAGGAGAGGGGAGCTCTGGCCCTACTGGACACGTGGCGCCTTCGGAGCTCGCCCCTGCGGAGGGGGCGAGGTCTGACCTTCTTGGCCACGTGGTAGGCCCGGATCTGTCCTCTGAGGAGAGGGGAGCTCCGGCCCTACTGGACACATGGCGCCTTCGGAGCTCGCCCCTGCGGAGGGGGCGAGGTCTGACCTCCTGGTCCACGTGGCAGGCCTGGAGCTATCCTCTGAGGATAGGGGAGCTCCGGCCCTACTGGACACGTGGCGTCTTCAGAGCTCGCCCTAGCGGAGGGGCGAGGTCCTTAGGCGGTTTCACCCTATGCGCGGGGGTACCCGGTATTGAGGGTACCGATAGTGGCTCCCGGGCCCACCTCGGGGGAGGTAACGATCCCAGGGTAGGGCCTTCTCCTTCCCGCGCACTTTTTTGTCTTGAGTATTTCCTGTGCTGGTAGGGTCTCAACGGCTTCGGAGCTCAGCCTCTGAGGAGAGGGTGAGGCCTGGCATCGGAGCTAAGCCCTGTGAAAGGGGGAGGTCCGGCTTTGGAGCTCACCTCTGAGGAGAGATAGAGGTCCGGCTTCGGTGTTCACCCCTGTGAAGGGGGTGTAAACCGGCATCAGAGGTCACCCCTGCTGAGGGGGCAAGGTCTAGCATCAGAGCTCAGCCTCTGAGGAGAGGGTGAGGTCCAGCTTCGGTGTTCACCCCTATGGAGGGGGTGAAGACCGGCATCAGAGGTCACCAATGCTGAGGGGGTGAGGTCTGACATCGGAGCTCAACCCTGTGAAGGGGGGAGGTCCGGCTTCGGAGCTTGCCTCTGAGGAGAGGTATAGGTCCGACATCGGAGCTCGGCCCTGCTGTGGGGGCGGAGGTCCGGAAGTCGTCGGAGCTCAGGCCAGCGGAGCACGCGAGGTCCGGAGGTCATCGGAGCTCAGGCCAATAGAGGGCCTGAGGTCCGGAGGTCATCGAAGCTCAGGCCCGCAGAGGGCGTGAGGTCCGGAGGTCATCGGAGCTCAGGCCAGCGGTGGGCGTGAGGTCCGACATCAGGGCTCGCCTCTGAGAAGAGGGCGAGGGATGGCATCGGAGCTCGGCCCTGCTGTGGGGGTGGAGGTCTGGAAGTCATCGGAGCTCAGGCCAGCGGAGGGCATGAGGTCCGGAGGTCATCGGATCTCAGGCCACCAGAGGGCATGAGGTCCGGAGGTCATCGGAGCTCAGGCCAGCGGTGGGCGTGAGGTCCGGCATCAGGGCTCGCCTCTGAGAAGAGGGCGAGGGCTGGCATCGGAGCTCAGGCCTAAGGGGCGCGTGAGGTCCGGCAGTCATCGGAGCTCAGCCTCTGAGGAGAGGGTGAGGTCCGGCATCAGGGCTCGCCTCTCAGGAGAGGGCGAGGGTCGGCATCGGAGCTCAGGCCTAAGGGGCGCGTGACGTCCGGCTTCGGAGCTCGCCTCCGAGGAGGGGGAGACAAGGTCCGGCTTCGGAGCTCACCCCTACTGAGGGGTGAGGTCCGGTACTGCTCAGAGGTCCTCCTTTCCTTGTCTCTTAGTCTTATTTGGCTTACAGTCCTGGTCCGGTATACGGAGCTTATGCCATCCAGTGTCTTGGTCCCGGAGATCCGGCTCCTGCCGTAGTCAGGGTGTAACCGTCCGACCCCTAGTACTCAGACCATAGCTCTGGGGAGGCAGAGTGCGCATGCTTTGGGTGCAGGACCCGGCAAAGCAAGGCTCCTGGACCTCCCGCTCTGGCGTAGGTCTTTTCCTGGAGGATACCAACTGGTGTCAAAGTACCCTAACTGGGGGAGGTCCGAGGGACCCCCAGGCCTTTGGCAGGTACCTCAAGCACGACCGCACTCGACAGGATAGCAAATACCGACTAGTTATGAGAGTGAGAAAGGAGGGCCGAGCGTACGACAGGCGTACACTATCTAGAGCGCGGGGAGGTGATCATATAAATTAATGCGTAATTTAAATGAACACCTGAGTAAGTGTGGTAGGATTTAGAGAGGTAGGGCCGGAGCGCCTGCCTCGTGCTCCCATGCATGGACCCGCGGTGGTAGTGCTGGAGCTCCCGCCGGGACCGTGAGATCTATAGCGTTGCTTGCCTTATTGCCTCGTCGACAGGGTAGATGATCTCACGCAGGAGCTGGTCCTGTGTGGCTTCGTCGTGCGCTCGAACACGGGGGGACCCCCATGGCGATCTCCGAGGGAAGCATGGCTTCGGCCCCACATACCATGTAGAAGGGTGATTCCAGTGATCCGGCCCTGGGATGTCCGGCTGGCCCCCGACGTAGAGGAGCCGGTATCCCCTGACGGTTCTGGGTGCAGCGTCTGCACAGGTTGTGTGGGTCTGCTCGGCATGGACCTGGCACGCCTTGCATCTCGTAACCGGCTTGACGGCGTCCAGGTGGCTCTCGACCAGTAGGAGCCATGCTGGATGGCTTAACCGACCAGCGTGCGAGACAATGAGCGTTCCCAACACTCGCCTCCGAGGAATACTGCGAGCTGGTCGCAGCCTTCCTCCTGGGTTATGCACCGCAATAGGATGCCGTGGCGCCATGCCAGTAAAGATACCAGCACGTAGCACTTAGCCATCCGCACAATCCATTCAGCGAGTGCACGTTCATTAGGAAGGATGTCTTTCAAGAAGTCCCGGACATCCGTGGTCCATGCATCGGGGCTACTTGAGCTTCTGGATCTTGGGCGCTGGGTAGCACGGAGTCCCCAGTGGCGCATACAATCCTTTGGCGGGCACCATGGCTGCAGGGCCGCCGGGACCGCCAGCTTCGAGGTGCTGGTCTCGCCCCCTTCGCCTGGTTCGGCAGTCCAGGCTGTGAGTCGCGGCAACGTCCCTTCAAAGGCTCCTTGGGGCTCCAGGGCTCCAATGGAGGCCTTCGTTGACAGGTTGTTGGCGACGGTGTCATCGGCGCGCGGTACATGGCACAGGTCCAAGGTACCCAAACCGCTCCCCCGTTGGCATGAGGAGCAGCACGCCGTCGGAGTAGAACGACAGTGAGGCTCGGTGGAGGCCGGTGCTCGGAGCCACGGTTCTCCACCTTCAGGGCCCCCTGGGATGCTTGGTGGTGGCGTCCACCTGACCACAAAGTCAGTCGGTGCTTGGCTCTTGACTGTCTGACATGGTTGGGAGTTCAGCTTGAACTCCACCATCTTCGGGCTGTCTTCCGGCTTCGGAGGCTGGCTGTGAGGGCCAGTGACGCCCTTCTTCTGCTCTGGCGCACTTGTCGGCCAGGCTGAAGAGCTCCGAGACATCTCACACCTCCCTAGTGGCCAACTTCTCGAACATCTTCTTGTCCCTCACACCCTGTCGGAATGCGACCACCACTGATGCATCCGGAATGTGGGGGATGGTGTTCCGCACTTGGGAGAACCGCTGGATGTAGGAGCGCAGTGATTCTCCCGGTTGTTGTCGTATGGCGTGGAGGTCCAGCTCCGTGCCGGGGCGCGTGTAGGAGCTGCTGAAGTTCGCCGTGAACTGTCGACATTGCTCCGCCCAGGAAGTTATTGAACCCTGGGGCAGGTTCATGAACCATGACAGCGCTGGGCCGGTCAAGGCGACGGGGAAATAGTTGGCCATGACTGCTTCATCTCCTCCTGATGCTAGGATGGCAGTAGAGTAGACCTACAGGAACTCTGCCGGGTTGACGCTTCCGTCGTACTTCTCCGGCAGGTGTGGCTGGAACTTGCGTGGCCACACCGCGAAGCAAAGGTGGGGCGCCAGAGCCGCACACCCGGTCGCTGCTGCTGCTAACCCTTGGACGGCTGCTGGCACGGTGTACCCCGACATGGGCATTGGAGGACCGTATACCGGGGACGCGACTGCAGGACATATGGTTGCTGCATATGCTGCATGGTCTACGCCTGGGGCAGAGGTGGCGTGGCGAACATCTGCAGCCCAGGTTGAGTCGAGGCGGTCAACATGCTGTAGTCGGCCTCTTGGATGTTGCGCCTTTGTCGCTGTCGCTCGATGGTGACGCGAGCGTATTCTCCCGAGCGGCGTCGCTCCAGCTCTATCCTCAGGTCCGCCGTTGGGAGCCTGGTAGAGCGGGAGTCTGCCATCTGCCCGTCAACCGTTGGTGTGTGCGACAGCGACACGGCTGGTTGACTTGGGCGTCGTCCCCGCCGCAGCGGAGGGTTGACGGCAGTAGCGACGAGGTAGTTGACGTCTCGGATCCACTGCTGGGCGGCCCCCTGGGGAGCGTCTTCAGCAGGCGGATTGTCCAGGAGCACTTCTGCGGCGGCTAGTGCGCTTGCTTGAGTGGCACTCTGCGCTGCTGCAGATCTTGAGGTTGTTGAAACACGCCGGGAACAACGGCGCGAAGAGCTTGCCTCTGAAGGAAGCTTGGACATCTTTGTCGGCGTAGACTCGTCGTGAGAGCGAAAAGCCCCCTACCCGGCACGCCAAATGTCGAAGCGTCTGCGGTGGACACTTCCCCCGGGCCTGCTCTGGGAAGCCTGCGGAGGTTCTATTTCGGAGAGGCTAGTGCTCTCGGAGGGTCTCGCCGGAGTGGACGAAGGAAGGAGATGGTTGACACCGGGATTTTACGTGGTTCGGGCCACCGGAGCGTAAAACCCTACGTCCACGGGAGTGCTTGGAGCACTTGTTTCCTTGAGTATGAGGATGGGTGGCGCACTGCCCACCCTTGGCCTAGAGGGAGTTGAGCAAAAATGCCGTACCCCTTGTAACATTGCCTACCCGAGCCTTTTATAGTCCAAGGCTCGGGCGGCTTACAAGGTGGGCCTCGGGGCCCGACAGGTGGCCCCGGGGTGATTTCCTACCAGCTACTATGTCCTGGCGCTGGCTTCGAGGTCGTCGTCCTGCCGCCCTGCCCATGCCGCAGGCTAGGCGTAGCCGTTGGTGATGGCAGGGGCGGCAGGGCATGTCTTGTCGCTGTCTTCGGCTTCTGGCACTGTGCGCCTGTCCTGACTGTGACTGGTCACAGTGCCTCCTGACAGGCGTGCGCCGCGCCTCCGCATCTTGGAAAGGTGCGGGTCTTGAATGCCTTGTACGGTAAAGGCATGGCGCGCCTTTACTCCCGCTGCCTACCGCGCCAGTCGGGCAGCGTTGCTCTGCTGGCCACGTGGCAGGCCCGGAGCTCACCTCTGAGGAGAGGGGAGGTCCGGCCCTGCTGGACACGTGGAGCCTTCAGAGCTCACCCCCGCGGAGGGGGGAGGTCCGGCTCTGCTGGCCACGTGGCGGGCCCGGAGCTCACATTTGAGGAGAGGGGAGGTCGCCCGTTGGACACGTGAAGCCTTCGGAGCCCACCCCCTCGGAGGGGGGAGGTCCGACTCTGCTGGCCACGTGGCGGCCCCGGAGCTCACCTCTGAGGAGAGGGTAGGTTCGGCCCCGCTGGACACGTGGAGCCTTCGGAGCTCACCTCCATGGAGAGGGCGAGGTCCGGCCTTCTGGGCCACGTGGCAGGCCCGGAGCTGTCCTCTGACTAGAGGGGAGCTCCGGCCCTACTGGACACGTGGCGCCTTCGGAGTTCGCCCCTGCGGAGGGGGCGAGGTCCGGCCTTCTAGGCCACATGGCAGGCCCGGAGCTGTCCTCTGAGGAGAGGGGTGCTCCGGCCCTACTGGACACGTGGCGCCTTCGGAGCTCGCCCGTGCGGAGGGGGCGAGGTCCGGCCTCCTGGTCCATGTGGCAAGCCCGGAGCTATCCTCTGAGGAGACGGGAGCTCCGGCCCAACTGGACACGTGGTGCCTTCTGAGCTCGCCCTAACGGAGGGGCGAGGTCCTTAGGCGGTTTCACCCTGTGCATGGGGGTACCCGGTATTGAGGGTACCGACAACAGGGTAAAATCAAATCTTCATGGCTGAAGAAGACACGTCCAAGACAACTTTCTGTTGTCCAGGGTTTGTAGGGCTATTTGAATGGATTGTAATGACCTTTAGGTTGAAGAATGTTGGAGCAACATACCAGAGAGCCATGAACCTTATTTTCCATGACTTGCTGGGTATCATCTTGGAAGTTTATATTGATGCTCTGGTAGTCAAATCGGCTGGTTTTCATGAACACATAGCTGATTTGCGAGTGACCTTTGAAAGATTGAGGAAGTATGGGTTGAAGATGAACCCACTAAAGTGTGCATTTGGTGTGTCGTCTGGAAGATTCTTGGGGTTCATTGGGCATGAACATAAGATAGAAGTTGACCCCAAGAAGGTAGAAGCCATCAAGAAAATAGAAGAGCCAACATACAAAAGAGATGTACAAAAGCTGGTAGGGAAGATCAACTACTTAAGAAGACTCATATCTAACTTGGCTGGTGAGATTGGATCCTTTATGCCCCTTCTGAAGCTAAAGCATGAACATGAGTTTACTTGGGGGCAGAGCAAAGGAAAGCCTTCGAGCGAATCAAGACTTATTTAATCAATCCTCCAGTCTTGCGAGCACATGAGGTTGGACAAGCCTTTAGGCTCTATATTTCTTCTCAAAACCAAGTTATAGGAGCCATGTTAACTCAAGAAAATCAAGGTAAAGAGTTCTCTGTGACCTACTTAAATAGAAGGTTACTGAATGCCAAGACTAGATATGTTTTCATTGAAAAGTTGTGTCTAGCTCTCTTAGCATTACTTGTTCCAAGTTTCGGCACTATATTCTTCCTAGAACGTGCATTGTGGCTTGTCAACACGATATAGTCAAGCACATGTTGCAAAAACCAATCTTAAGCGGCAGACTTGGCAAATGGGCGTACTCTCTAGTGGAATACGACCTAGTGTATGGCTGACTTCATCGTGGAACACAATATACAACTTGAATATGAATGCTTAGTCGAGGTATGTCCATGGAAACTACTTCGATGGATCGGTTTGCG
Source organism: Neostapfia colusana (assembly GCA_030760725.1). NCBI lineage: Eukaryota > Viridiplantae > Streptophyta > Magnoliopsida > Poales > Poaceae > Neostapfia > Neostapfia colusana. The sequence goes on along the minus strand of JASWHV010000009.1, from coordinate 29,125,253 downwards.
ATAGAGGTCAGGGAGTTAGTTGTGTATTGGTCTCACCCACAAACTCCATATATGAGCTATCTATTCGGCTAGGATTTGAATGTACTAACAATCAGACTGAGTATGAAGCGTTGTTGAATGGCTTGGAATATTTGGTCAACATGGGAGTCAAGAACATAGAAGTTTTTGGTGATTCCAAGCTTGTAATTCAACAGATCAGTGGTGAGAGCTAATGCTTGGATGGAATCTTGAATGACTACCGAGGTCGATGATTGGATATCATAAAAACTCTAGATACTTTCTGCATCAAACATATCTTTAGAGAGGTAGTCTGGAGAGCCAATACCTTAGCACAACAAGCATCGGGCTATGAGGTAAAACGAGGAAGGTTTGCTACCAAAACAAGGCCGACATTATCTAAGGTTTTTAAGGATGAAATAAGGCAGAACAATTCGGTCAAGTTTGATATCATGGTGATAGATTACTGGAGACTTGTGTTGATAGAATGCATAAAGAATCCTAGTGAGTGCAAGGACAGGAAGGTTCAGCGTCAACCTTTGAAATACACCTTGATCAATGATGAGTTATATCGCCAAACTATAGATGGTCTTCCGCCGAGGTACTTAGATCAAGAACAAGCTAAAGAAGCCATGGGATATGTGCATTAAGGACTCTGGTACACAACAATTAGCTCACAAGATGAAGTGGATGTTGAAAAGGGCGGGATTCTATTGGCCAACCATGCAACGTGATTGCTTCAAGTATTACAAGGGATGTGAAGCTTGCCAAAGATTTGGTAACATCCAGTTGGCCCCGTCTAGTATGTTACATCCTATTGTGAAGTCGTGGACGTTTAGAGGATGAGGTTTGGACTTCTTTGGTGAGATACATCCTTCATCGTCCAAGAAGCATTGTTTTGTATTGGTTGTAACAGATTATTTCACAAAGTGGACAGAAGTTGTGCCATTGAAGAACAATACCTACAAAGAGGTAATTGACTTTGTCTTAGCACATATCATAGATTCGGTGTTTCACAAACCTTGACTATAGATCAAGGAGGATATTTCTATCATACCAGTTTAGAGAGTTTGCTGAATCTTTTAAGATCAAACAGTTGAATTCTTCACCATATTGTGCTCAAACCAATGGGCAAGCCGAAGCTAGCAACAAGATCTTGATCAAACTGATTAAGAAGAAGATAAAGGAGAATCCAAGGAGGTGGCATGAAACTTAGTGAAGCATTGTGGACTCACAGGATCTCCTAGCATGGTGCCACCAAGTTAACTCCTTTTGAGCTTGTATATGGGCAAGAAGTTGTACTTCCAGTTGAGATCAAGTTGCAAGCTTGTAGAGTGGCCCAAAAGAACAATCTATCAGCTATGGAGTATCAAGAACTTCTGATGGACATGATAGATGAAGTACCCAAGACCCGATTAGATGCTTTAAGAGGAATTCAGAAGGAAAAGCTCAGGGTGACCAAGATGTACAACAAGAAAGTCTGGGATAAATCATTTCAACTTGGAGACTTGGCGTGGAAAATGATTTTACCCATAGGAACAAGGGACAAGAAGTTTGGAAAGTGGTCACCTAGCTAGGAAGGTCCATTCAAGATCGTTGGTATTGTTCCAGTGAATGCATACTTCACGGAAAACTTGCAAGGGGAAAATACCGGCGAAGCTATCATTGACAGGAAGGATGATTTTTCCAATTCTATGGTTTATCTAGAGATTGCAAGGTTAAACAGTCGATTTGTTTGATGAATCATGGCTTGGAAGTTGTTTTTCAGCACACCTTGTTTGCCTAAAAACAAGGGGGGCATGTGTTGGGTGCTCAATTTGGCAATATGTTTTGCAGGTAAAAAATGTCAAGAAACGTGGTTCAGGAGGAGGTTTTATCATGGATATCCAAAGTGCAAGCGTGCTGGTGGAGGAGTCACCCGGGAACCGAAGTTTACCTTGCGGTAGCGACATAAAAGCCCCAAAACTGCAAGATACCGAGGCTGAAGGAAGACTTAGGAAATTTTGGACTAAACTCGATGATGTACCACTCGGCATTTGTACGTGCCAATGTAAAATAGGTTCTAGAAGGTGTAGGCACGACATACTCGTGTGTACGTGTCTTAGAGATAAGATAGAAATAAATTAGATTAGAATTTAAGTTAGAGATAAAGAATAGTCATAGTTAACTAGGATTTCCAAGATGTATCAGGTCTGTTTAAAGGATGCCTGCTGCCGAGATGAATACGAAGCTCAATTCCTATCAAACTACTTGTATCTCTTAGTTTTTCTTAGTTTCCTTAGTTCCTTAGCTAGTTTGTAGATCTTTGTTGCTTTGTCGAGGAAAGCATCCGGTCCTCCTCCCCAGAAGCGAGAGGATTATCTTGTTCATTGCCGAAACCACAAGTTACATCTATGTTTTGATTCCTACCATCGAGTTACACCACATAATTGGCGACTCCGCTGGGGACGACAATCTGTTGCTCAAGCTTCACGTGCAACTCGATGATCTATGATCCTTAACGCTGATCAGGAGAAGAGATGGCTGAAGCTTCAAGGAGGAAAGCCGACGGCTTGGCCATCGATGCTAGCAACGTCATCGAAGTTCATCTGGAGGATATCATGCAAGAGGACCGTGACAAGATTCAGGAGGAGCTTGAGTGCGAGATAGAGCAAGAAAAGGTGGCGAGGCTGCAAAGCAAGCTGGTGTGCTTCCAAAAGACACGAGGGCTATAAATCAAGCAAACTAATGAAGGAACCTTTGTGTATCAAACAAAGTATATAAAAGATCTCCTTAGTCTCTTCAACATGGAAAACAACAAGCCTATTAGGACACCAATGGGAGTAACAACAACAATTGAGCTTGATGAAGATGGTGAACCCATGGATCAAAAAGAATATAGAAGTATGATCGGGTCGCTTTTGTACCTCACAACGTCAAGACCAAATATACAATTCAACATATGTCTATGTGCACGATTCCAATCTTCTCCACGTGCATCACATCTTCGAGCTGTCAAAAGGATACTAAGGTACTTACATGGAACCCAATAATTTGGCATTTTTCTTCCTTCTTCCTCAACCATTACTTTGAGAGCTTTTTCGGGTGCTGATTTTAGGGGTTGTAGGATTGATAGGAAAAGTACTTCGGGTGTTTTTCATTTCCTGGGTAACTCACTTGTTGCTTGGTACTCTAAAAAAACAAAGTCCAGTTGCACAATCCACAGCCGAATCTGAATATGTAGCTGCTGCTAGTGCTTGTTCTCAAATTCTTTGAATTGTTCAAACACTTAAGGACTATGGGATTGATTTAGATAGTGTACCACTATTTTGTGATAACACTAGTGCTATTTTCATTGCTAAAAATCCTATGCAACACTCTAGAACTAAGCACAATGATATTAGGTATCACTTTCTTCGTGATAATGTTGAAAAAGGAAACATTGTGCTTCACCATATAGATACTGAACAACAGTTGGCTGATATTTTCACAAAACCTTTAGATTTCACTCGTTTTTCTTACATTCGGGATGAACTAGGGGTTATGAATCCTCCTGGCTTAAATTGAGGGGGAGTTTCGACACTTGGGAAGTCTATTTGTGAATCTGAAATTAAAAATAATATGACCATAAGTGTTTCATACATATATGACTTTGTGATTCCTTTTACATGCTGAAAGTTCTTACTACATTACTCGTGTTATATATTTTGTAGTTTTTGCCACGACTAGTAATTGAAATAATTACTTAGCCTAAATCTGATCATGACCGAACTTTCTTACTGTTTTAAACTTGTTGCATGATCACAAGTGCTTTTAATTGTGAAAAATTAATCAATCAACAACCCACATGTTGAGCTTTTATGATCAAATAAAAAAATCAAAAGATTAAGAGAATATGCATGCATCACACTTCTTCTTTTAAGATCGCTTATCATTGCACATAGATAAGAACTTGAAAGGAGTTGTGTATGACTAAAACCATGCCAGCTTCTTGCAGTCACATGATATAGACTTGTCTTGGTTTAGAATAAGGCTGATGTTGCATATAATCTCTTGCAAAATACATGCAATTTTTGCTTTTGTAATGAAAGATAAAGAAAAATACAGCAATATTGATTTAAAGTTTTAAAATAGTTGAGTTAGTGAGATCATGGCTTGCTTAAATTGAAATACATTTGATCTCTAGCATGGCTTACACTACTCTCTTCATTGATGTGATAGTGTAAGTTACTTGATAATATGGCTTGGATGAGCTTTGTTCCATATGTATATGCCATATTATGCTCATATCAGATTTAAAAATTCTTCTTTTTGTATTTTGATGAATACATTGTCAAAGGGGGAGAATTTGATCACACATTGCACATTCACAAGTTAAGGGGGAGTAACATCCGTAGGGGGAGAATTTGTTAAGGGGGAGAGTTTCTTCACAAGGGCGGATTTCTTTTTGTCAAACCTTTTCATGAATTGTGAATGAGCCAATGTTTGGTTATTGCTGCTGTTGCCCATGCATTCATCAAGGGGGAGATTGTAAGACCTAGGTGTGCTGAATACATTGGCAATGGAGTGCTAGAGTGAGGTTCATGTAAAGTTTTCAGCATTCACGTGGTGTTTGATGTGTGGTTAGACACAGAACGTGTTACACCTGTCTTTAACGTGTTGGAGAGAATTCTTTGTGTTTATGAAATGAGTTCTTGATGTATTTTGGTGATTCATGGATGGTTGAGGTGTACAACATGCTTGTGTGAGGTGCTCACACAAGGTGTTATGGTGTTTGGACTAACGAGGGTCAAGTCATGTACTTGTGCTCGTTTGGATTGGTTGTTTGCTCATGTGTAGGTGTTGCTTGAGGTCAATACATGGCTGGGGATGGTGATCCTTGAATGAAACTTAGGGAGACGTTGATGTTCAACAACTAAATTCGGGAGGAATTGTGGTTGAGGCACTCAAAGGTGTCATGCAGCATGTTTGGATCAAGAACGGTGCATACGGAGGTATTTTTGCTGTGTCAAGTGGTATTGCAAACATGTGTGGAAGTCATGGGCACAAGTGTAGGGATGGCACAAGATTGTGACGTGATTCCAACATGTTTGGACAAAGAAGAATGGAGGATGAACGTGTTTGGAAGGTGTTCACGTGTGCAAGGAATGCATGGACATGGCAACATGGTTCTAAGGCGTGGTGAAGATGTTTGCACGTGTGTGGAGGTTTTCACAAGTTTATGGCGTGTTTTTATCACGTTCGGACGTGAGAAAGTTGGTTTTAGGTAGGTTTGTACATGAATCCGCGTTCTAGTCGTAATTAGGTGGTTCGGACGCGTATTATTGTAATGCCCTAGGTACCGCTACTCGCGACGCTACTAGAACAGCTACGATTTCCTACTAAGTGTAAAATTATTAGAATCATTTCGACAGGGTTTCCATTGTAATTCTTAACAGCTGCGGGCAAACGGTCAGAAAAATATACTCATTAATATAGGAAAGCAAAATAACATCATTCGACCCTCACAACTGCAGTAAACTGAATAAAAACTCATCCGTCCTCATGATAGTTTTTATTGACACACAACCTATGCGAATAAATAAGATGTTCAATATTCTAAGATTAATATTTGATATGTGTGCACAAAGTGTAGATGCCACCCTCTTCCCAAGCATGCTTCAACGAGTACCTAAAAACCAAATAAACACAAGAGTGAGTAAAAACACTCAGCAAGTATACTTAGATCTAGAAGAACGGTAAAGGCAACCCAAATGAAACCAGCAACGAGTAGAACTTTAACTGAGAACGATAAAATAGTAGTTTCCGTCTGAAACGGGCAACACTTGAATTCTCCCTAGCATTTAACGGTAAAGCTGAGCAAGTGGGGCCAGCACTTACTCACAGGAACTTGAATACGAGAACCAAGCTGCACTCCGGACCAAACCGGTACTTGAATGATAATTATATGAACAACTTGAATCTTAAACTTCAAAGGAACAAAACCATAAACAGATGAATTTTGAAAACTAAGATACTGAATCCACAATACTACAAAGCAAATCACAAGCACATCACACATGTCAGTAAAGGAACTCGTCATGCACTTGCCTTAACCTCGTCGAGAATTAGAAGACTCTCTCTCGACACCGGAACCCTCAAAACCTGTGGAATATAAACTATATTTAGAACTTCCTAGCACATAACTGAACTGGTACTCCAACTTGATCCAAATTACTTAAACAACTTTCGGTAAAGACTAAAGAACACTTGGATAACTGCAGTTTGGATGATCCTCTCTAACTATTGATTGAAAATAGAAAGATAACAAGCATCCCTACATATTAATACTACAGAAATTTGATTGGAAATCCTGACTACACGGCGTCAACTCAGCCAACCGAACCTAATCAACTCAGTTAAGATCTACAATCCCTGGGCTCTAAACTAAAGATCTGAATCCCCAATTTGTAGAAGTTTAGTGAATTTTCTCAACCCCTAACCCCAGTAGACCACATCCCTCTTTGTTTATACCTTGTTCTCTTCCACCATAGAGCAGCCGGAGATCGAGGAACTTCTGACAACCCGCAGCAGCAACGGCGAGGAGCAGCAGGGAAGAGACAACTTGATCAGGGAAACTTGGAGGCCGTGGCACTGGATCAGATGGAGGTGGCGACTCTAGTTGGGGGGGAAGGGAGGTGCGGCTTTGGTTGGGGAAGAAAACAGGAGGTGTTGGCTCTGGTTGGGAGAAAACGGGAAGTTTGATATATATACTGCTAGGTGGCCTAAACCCTCATACCGCCGGTGTAAATTAACCCAACTTATACTAACTCATCCGATCTCTAAATCAAACATATGAATAGTGAAACAAAATTGTTTCGACGAACTCTACGCATCTATGGTATTTGATCATCCATCGGGCAACAGATCAAGAAGCCCGTAAATGCTCAGGATATTACATTCTCGCCCCTTCAACATAATTCGCCCTCAAATTCTTTATTATAGTTCTAAAAGAAGACCAGAGATATGATAAAGAAAAATCCGCAAATGCTCACCGGATTTGAATAATTCAGTATACTTCTTTCGCATTTCAGTCTCGAGCACCCAGGTTGCTTCACGCTCAGTTTGGTTTGTCCACAAATCCTTCACAAACTTCAATGACTTGCATCTGAGCAGTCGCTCCGATGTCTCCAAAATCTTCACAGGACGAGACTCAAATGACAAATCTTGTTCAATTGTCAATGGCTCTATTGTTATGTGGTGCTCTGGATCTCTCAGGTACTCCCTCAACATGGAGACGTGGAATACATTGTGAACCCTTCTCATCGAGACCGGCAACTCTAATCGATATGCCAATTTCCCCATTCGCTCCATAATAACAAAGGGTCCAATATACCTTGGGTTAATCTTCCCTTTAGTACCAAATATCACCACACCCTTGGTGGGCAACACCCTAAGAAAAACCTCATCCCCTTGCTGAAACTCCAAGTCTCGCCTCCTAACATCAGCATAGCTCTTTTGTCTACTCTGTGCTACTAACATGTGTTCTCGAATTTCAGAAACTCGCTTGGTCGATTGTTGAACCCAATCCGGATCCAAAACAGCTTCCTCACCCACTGCATCCCAACAAAGGGGTGATCTACACTTCTTTCCATAAAGGACCTCATAGGGTGCACAACGAATGCTAGAGTGCTAGCTGCCATTATAAGAAAATTCCACTAGTGGTAAATGATCTTCCCAACTTCCTTTCCATGGTAATATACACGATCTGAGCATATCTTCCAAGGTTTGAATTTTGCATTTGGATTGTCCATTTGCCAGAGGGTGAAAAGTAGTGCTCATCCTTAGTGTAGTGCTCAATGCTATTTGCAAACTCTCCCACAGCTTAGAAACAAACTTAGCATATCTATCTGAAACAACGGTGTGTGGTACACCATGAAACCGCACTACTTCCCGCATGTAGATGGGAGCCAAATCACCCGCTGAACAGGTGGATCGAACAGTAATAAAATGTGCCACTTTACTCAGACGATCCACTACCTTCCAAATAGAGTCTCGTACCCTTGGGGAATGTTTTAGGCCAACCACAAAATCCATAGCGATATCTTCCCAAGGCCACACGGAAATATCTAATGGCTGTAGCTTCCTAGCAAGGCTCTTATGTCTCAGCCTTAACTCGCTGACAAACCCCACATGGAGCCACGTACCTCGCTAAATCCACTTTCATCCTCTTCCACCAATAGATTTTCTTCAGATCTTGGTACATCTTATTCTCTCCAGGGTGCATGGTATAACAGGCACGATGCACCTCTTTAAGAATCTCTTCCTTGACTGGAGACTTCTGCGGCACACATAGGCGACCATGAAATCAAACAACTCCAGCATCATCCAAGGTGAAATCCCCAACCTTTCCTTTATGAATCCGTTTCTTAACATTTAGCAATAAGCGGTCTTGTTGTTGGGCCTCCAAGACGTGTTATGGTATATCTGATGATAATATTAATTGAGTCTCTACTTCTGCAGCTCCAGCATAGCAATATGAAATATCCATCTGCTCAAAATCATATATTAAAGTATTCATAGTTGGGGAGGAAGCTCTATGGCTTAAGGCATCCGCCACCACATTTTCTTTACCGGGTGTGTATTGGATATTCAAGTCATAATCCTTGATCAGCTCCAACCATCTCCTTTGCCTCAAGTTTAGGTCCTTCTTAGTGAATATGTACTTCAAGCTCTTATGGTAGGTAAGAATATCACAAGCCTCTCCGTATAGATAATGCCTCCAAATCTTCAGCGCAAAAACTACAGCAGCAAGCTCTAGATCATGGGTGGGGTAATTCTGCTCATGTGTCTTTAGTTGACTTGATGCATAGGCAATCACCTTCCCTTCCTGCATGAGAACACAACCAAGTCCTATGCGAGAGGCATCAGAAAGACGGTGAAACGCCTACCAGGCTCGGGAAGAGCAAGAATGGGAGCACTAACCAGCTTTACTTTCAGCAACTGGAAGCAACACTCACACTCCTGAGTCCACATGAACTTGACATTCTTCTTTGTAAGTTGTGTCATAGGCTTAGCAATGCTAGAGAAATCCTTTATAAAGCGTCGGTAACAGCCAGCCATACCCAAGAAACTTCTAACTTCCTTGACATTGGTTGGCCTTTCCCATCCCACTATGATAGAAACCTTGCTCGGATCAACAGAGATCCCATGTTGGTTGATTACATGATCTAGAAAGCCAACTTCAGAGAGCCAGAACTCACACTTCTTAAATTTAGCATAGAACTTATGACTTCTTAGAGCCCCAAGAACTCTTCTCAAATGCTCCTCATGTTCGGATTCAGTCTTGGAGAAGACTAGTATATCATCAAGAAAGACTATTACAAACTCTTCCAATCCTTGAAGCATATTATTCATCGTCTTCATAAAGTATGCAGGTGCATTAGTGAGCCCAAAATACATAACTCTGAAATCGTAATGGCCATACATGGTAGAAAAAGCTGTTTTCTCTATATTCTCCTCTCGAACAGGAATTTGGTTGTAACCAGATTGAAGATCGCTCTTGGAAAAGACCGTTGCTCCTATCAACCGATCGAACAACACATCAATACGAGGCAATGGATACTTGTTCTTGATGGTCACACCGTTTAAGCCACGATAATACGCACACATACGCCAACTTTCAACTTTTTTCTTAGTGAACAACACCGGAGCTCGCTATGGTGAAACACTACGGCGAATCAATTTCTTAACCAAAAGATCATCCAATTGATTCCTCAACTCCTCTTGAAGTGGATCAGATAACTGTAACACCCCAAAATCTGTTAAGAGGGGAATTTAAAATTTTTTGGACGTATTGCATGTGGTGCAGAAATTCAAATTCAAATCAAAACAAAAAAAGAAAAGGAAAAAAGAAAAAGAAAACCCAACCGGCCAGTGGGCCGAAACCCACCAGCCGGCCCACCATTTCCCAGCGCCAGCCCAAAACCGCGCGCCCTCTCTCCCTCTCACTGACACGCGGGGCCCGCGTGTCATCCCTCACCTCCCGCTCGCGCCATCCAACCGGACTCTTCCCCGCGCCCGATCGCAACTAACCCCGGAAACCCGCGTACCCAGCCCGAATTTCGGTCCCGGACGTCTCCAGCTCGATCCCAACAGACCGCCGCCCTCCCTCGTCTATATAAACGCCGGCATCGCCCTGTTTTCCCCCCCGATCGGCTGTTTTTTCTCCCGGTGAGAACCGGGGCTTCTCCCGCCATTTTCCTTCGATCCTAGCTCGGATTTCCTGATCTAACGCGCTGATCATGTTCCACCGCCTCCGGGGAATCTCGCAGGTGAAGGAAATCCAGTGGTTTGCGCTCTAGACACAGCTCCGACGAGCACCGCCGCGTTTTCACCTCGGACCTCGTCGCCGACCGCCTTCCAGGGCCTCCGAGCTCAAGAAAAACTCCGAGGTGAGATCCCCGACCTCCCCTCTACAGTTCTATGCCATGAAATCCAAGTTTTAGGAAGTATAGATGAAAATCCGAGGATCTCCGGCGAGATCGCCGCCTCCCGCCGCCACGTGCCGCCGGGCAGCGCCGCCCGCGCACGGCCAGGGCGACGTGGCCCACTGAGGCTCGTCCATTTTAAATCGTGCGGTTCCTATTAGATCTAACCCGTACCGCTTCGCGTTATAATATCAGCCGTCTGTTTTAAATCGGACGGTCCACGTCGGCCCCGCATTATAAAGGCCGAGATTCTTACGCGCTACCCCCTGGGGATCTCGGAAAACACGGGCTAGCCCCGGAAACTTCTGATCTAGCCCCTGGAACTTCAGAAATTCGTGTAAATTCATTTAAAAATCAGTTTTAGCCCCTGGACTTAATAAAAATTAGGAAAATCCCTCTGTTATGTGTAGTTAGACCCCTGGAAATTTATGAAATAATAAATTAGACCCTGTAGTAGGGTGGATTTACCTTTTTGACCCTATATGATATTAAATTCTGAAATTTGAATATGTGATTAGGATTTAAATTTAAAAGGTGAGGCAAACACATTGTAAATTCAAATTTAAACTCTCCTAGAACTTGGAAAACTTTAGAATGAGTTAAAAATATATTTAAGCTGAAATGAATCTGTCTAATTGATTGTTCACATTTATTAGTTATAGGGACACATTTTTAGGTTAGGAAATAATTCTGAAAATTGGTAAAATAAATTTAAATTAGTTCACATCAGAGGAGAAGTTCAAAAATATATTATTTAATATTTTAGATCATAACCTATTCTGTTTAGATGATATGCCCTACTATTTAATATTAAAACTCACTTTTAGACATAGAAAGTAAATCTGAAAAATATAGGAAAATGGGTATGCATAATTAGAAAATGATAGATGAAGTCTCTAACTCCAAAAACTTCCTTTTAGGATTTGGTAGAAGATCTGAAAACCTATTTGGAGTAGGAAATTACCTTTCATGCAAACTTGGTAGCTAAGAAGTGTATTAATTGAATATAAGGAATATGTTCAAATTGGAAATTCATATATAGGGTGCAAACAGAAATCTGAATACAAAAGTTAGAAATCATATACATATGTTTAAAAGTGCATGTAGGCCAAAAATCAACACCTCTAGGATAACCACAACACTTAGTAATGTGAATGACTATCATATGTATGTATGTGTGGGTTGTATGAAGTGAAAGTGTGAACCATGTCTTATGTATTGTTGTTTTCTTTTGCTATGTGTATTGGCATGAGTAGAACCTGCCCCAGAGCAAGTTCTTCCCTTCCAAGACCAAGACTTTCCATTCCTAGAGCGGCAGGAAGAAGGCAAGTGTCCTTGACCACTTTGATCCTATGCTAGGATGGGTAGATAGAATTATTTGCATTGTCAATTGAAATATGAAACCCATGCTAGGAAGTTTCCCTAGAATTGCATTACCTTGTTTCCTTGTAGATTGGGTTGGGATTTATTTTATCATGTCATTTATTTATATGCTTATGCTTAGCCATGCTTAGAATGGGAAAATTGGGATATGAGATCATCAATTTATTTACCTTACTCTTGAATGAGATATTATGAGTTATGTAGAGGTAGAGATCGAGGCAAGTTGGATGATTTGGTTGGTGCTAGGTGCACGAGACTCGGGTTTGTGTTTAGTACTTGCCTGGATCCTAAGGACCGGTTCATGGAGCATGTAACCTGGCTTTACCGTGCCAACCACATGCTGAGATGGGGCAGCTTGGCCAATTAATTAGGTGTATCCCCGGCGTAATATGGGTGTTTTGGATGGTGCAGGGAATAGGTGTCAGCTGGACTACCGTATGAACCGCAAGGCTCAAGAGGGGGCCACTGCAGTGGGGTTGGAGCCTCTTGTATGCTGTTAGGGGTGAAACCTCAGTGGGCCCACGCTCGTCGGGAATCCCTTTGTAAAGGCTTCGTAGTGATCTCCTGGCTACACACCTGGGAAGTGTGAATGTGGTTCGCGGCCACTGGCATAATGGAGGTTCTTTTAGTACACCTGGCAACGGGGGATGAAATCACTACATGTGGGTACAGTGGTGCAAACTTTGCAGAGTCAAAACTGTCATGACAGCCGTGCTCACGGTCAAGAGCGGCTTGGACTTATTCATGATTAGAGGATGATGATTTGGAAGTTGTGGATGTTAAGCAGGGAGCTTAACATTGGAAATGATGTTATGGTTATTTGATTATGATGATGGGATTGGGAGATTGGGACCATTTCACTTATGTAGTAATGTAGGTGCTTAATAAGCTAAGGTGATAGGTATTAATTGCGTAGTGTTTTAACCATGAGTTCAACCTCTCCTTGCTCTAGCCATGCATGACATAACTTTCCCACACTTGCTGAGTACCAACGGTACTCAAACTTGCATATTTGTTGGTTTAAATTACTGCTCAGGTCAAGGGGATGATGTGGTGTTCAATGACCAGGACTTCGGACCCGAAGAAGGATTCTAAGTTCATGGGGTCCCCCGGGCAACGCCTGTGGCGAAGCCCACAAGAATAATATTTCTGCTGCTAGTTTATTTACATGTTATGAACTTATGATCGTCCATCAAGACGTATGCTTTGTAAGACATATTTATATTCGACACCTGGCTTGTAATGAATGATGCTTCACTATTTGTCATTACATGTCTGAGAAAATGATCCTGGCATACATGTGATATTCACTCGGTTGTTCTTCGGAAAAACCGGGTGTGACAGAAGTGGTATCAGAGCCAAGGTTGCCCTTAGGAACGTGGACCTAGGTATTTAAGGACCCTATTTTCTTAAAAACTATTTTACAAAGGTGTGGGTTGAAAAGTGTTATTTAATGGGGTCACTTTATTCATCTTACCCCAACTTTTATTCAAAATAGGATTTTTGTTTAAAATCTTATCTAACTTAATTTTAAATGCTTTATGTTTTAGATGGTTCGCATGATCCGCACCGCCCGCAAGTCCACCGGAGGGAGAGTTCTCATAGTTGCCCTTGCCCTGAGAGAGGAGAACCGTCCGGTGACGTACCTCTCCTACGGATTGGCAGTAGGAGGCTTGTTGCGCCGTCTTCGACGTATGCTCCACGCCGCCGGCAATACGGGCAAGCTAATCATACACTACAGCTCCACCCGGACCATCCGTGAGAAGCGGGAAGAATGGAGTTCAGAAATGAGGATTATCCATGAAAATCAGCTGCTCCAGATCCACCGCTCTCCAGCTTGTCGGGCGACACAGGTCGATGCGGAGAAGGATGTCACCTGGGAGGCCATCACCTGCCAGAGTCACATCTACCGTCGCCATCTGGACAGGACTGAGTACATGTATGTCCTCTAGTGTGAGAGTGGTACAACGGAGTACAAGTACCCGCCAGTGCAGTAGGGGACTTCCCATGAGCACATGGACCTGTGCTTGGAGGATGCTGCTATGCTCAGCACTCGACTGCAGGAGTGCCAGCAGGAGCTTCAGGATGTTCGTGACACCCTGAAGAAGACTGAGGCGTTGCTTCGAGCCAGCTTGAGGGCGAGAGAAAGAGGATATGGGAATGAACTGTGTCACCGTGAATGACACATGGACTCCTGACTCCCCAGATCGCCGGGCGAGCAGGCGTCGCCGCACTTCTCCACCAGCAGCTTCCCCACCCAAAGCGGAGTCAGAGGGCAGCCGCAATAATGAGGAAGATCCCGAGGAGCCAGCTCAGTGATATGAGTCGTGTAGCGTCCTTTCTAATAGTTCAGCAGGTTATCGAGTAGGCGAGTCAATACCTTAGTTAATGATGTGCTAATGTTTGGAGTGTGACGTGAGTTGTGGAAGCCATGGGGATTTGTCCACAACCTCGTCTTCAGGTTGTTTTGCTTTGATGTGTGAACCCCAATGAATTAAGAGTGCATTTATTTTCGCGTGAGACGTGAAACCCTCAGAAAATATAAATATAATAAGGCCTCAAAATTTTAAGTTTAAACAAGCAAATTGGGAAGTTAATACGTAATGCTTTAAACTGACATTTGGTTGATCATGATAGATGGCCGGAAGAGGAAAGGGTCGTGGTGCCAACCCCGCCAACAACAACGATGAGGCCGGAAACCCTCATCTTTCTGGAGAACAAGACAGGGGTGGTCGCCGTGAAGGAGTTGATCCCATCCACCAAATGCTTGAAAATCAGAATCAGCTCATCCAGAGCCTAACTCAAGTGGTGGCCAACTTGCACCAAGCTCCACCTCCACAAGCTGCACCACGCCAACCAAGGTTGAGTGAGTTTCTAGGGACTCAACCTCCAAAGTTTGCTAGTGCTGCTGAACCTCTGGAGGCATATGATTGGCTAAAGACCATTGAGAGCAAGATGATGATCATACAATGCCAAGGGTATGAGGGGGTGCTGTTTGCCTCTCACCAATTGCATGGACCTGCTGCTGATTGGTGGACCGCTTACGTGGCCGCCCATCATGACCTTGAGAACATCACTTGGGAAGAGTTCAAGCGTAGTTTCCGCAACCATTACATACCAAGGGGTGAACTCAAAAACAAGAGAAAGGAGTTCTTGGGGCTGCAGCAAGGAAACATGACCGTGAGGGAATACCTCACTAAGTTCACCCAACTATCCCGTTATGCACCACGGGACATCAAAACTGATGAGCAGAAACATGACTGCTTTGTGGAAGGACTTACTGCGGAGATGCAATGTGCAATGTCCTCCAACGAGTATGAAAGCTTCCAAAAGATGGTAGACAGAGCATTTGTAGTGGAGAGGAAGCTGAAGGCCTTGGAAAATGAAAACAAGAGGAAGGCGGGATGGTCACACCAAACCTCGGGTAGCAACACACGCCCACGTCTGATGCAGCAACCCGCAGGGCAGACGAGCCGTGCTGCGGTACCTACTCAGCACCGAGAGGGTACAACCCGAACTTCAGGCCTCCGTCAGCACCAGCACAGCCACAACGTCAGTTTGTACAGCAGCCTCGCCCCACATATCAACCTCGACCAGCAGTACAAGGACCCCCAAACCAACCCCAAGACAACAAAGGCCAAACACCTAAGGTTGGGGTGCAATGCTTTAGCTGTGGTGAAGTGGGGCACTACGCACATAAGTGCCCAAAGAAGAAGCCCGTGCAGCCGCAACAGCAGAATGTGATGCGAGGACGGGTGAACCACGTGACCATGGAGGAGGTGCAAGAGGCACCCGACGTGGTAGTTGGTAAGTTTCCTGCCAATTTACACATTGCAACCCTGTTGTTCGATTCTGGTGCTACCCACTCGTTCATTGCCCAAGGGTTTGTTAAGAAGCATGATCTAGCAACAACACAAATGAACCACATGCTAGCAGTAAACTCTCCAGGGGGAGAAATAAGGACAAGAGAAGTGTGTCCCAAGGTGAATCTAGACATTAATGGGGTGGTATTTACTGCAAACCTCATAGTGATAGATTCACCAGGGATAGATATTATTTTGGGTATGGATTGGTTGACCAAATATAAAGGAATCATCCATTGTTCGACAAGAACGGTGGAACTAACTCACCCTAGTGGCACCAGAGTAGAGTTCATAACCATACAAGAGCCTAGGAGGGACATTAAACTCAATCAAGTTGAGGTGGAAGTGGAGGAGATCAGGATCATCAGGGAATATCCGGACGTTTTTCTAGAGGAGTTGCCAGGTATGCCTCCCGATCGTGAGGTGGAATTCACGATTGAGCTAGTGCCTGGAACAACTCCACTATACAAGAGACCCTATCGGATGGACTCCAAACAGCTGGAAGAACTCAAGGAACATTTAAGAAAATTGACAGAAAAGGGGTACATTCGTCCTAGTTCCTCACCATGGGGAGCTCCAGTGATATTTGTGCCCAAGAAGGACGGAACCCAAAGGTTGTGCGTAGACTACCGTGCGTTGAATGAAGTAACCATCAAGAACAAGTACCCATTACCCCGCATTGAAGACTTGTTTGATCAGTTGAGGGGAGCTTGTGTGTTCTCGAAAATTGATCTCAGGTCGGGATACCACCAACTTAAGATAAGGCAAACTGATATTCCAAAGACAACTTTCGTATCTCGGTACGGACTGTATGAATACACCGTCATGCCTTTCGGGCTAACTAATGCTCCGGCAAACTTCATGTATCTAATGAACAAGGTATTCATGGAATATCTGGACAAATTTGTGGTGGTTTTCATAGATGACATTCTCGTCTTCTCCAAAGATGAAGAAAAACATGAGAAACATCTAAGGTTGGTGTTGCAAAAGCTGAGAGAACACCAACTATACGCCAAGTTGAGCAAGTGTGAGTTTTGGCTGAAGAGAGTTCCCTTCTTAGGACATAATAAAATCCGGATGTGCAAGGTGCAGTGGAAGCATCACTCGGAAGAGGAAGCCACATGGGAGCAAGAAAACGAGCTTAAGGCACAGTTTCTGGAATTGTTTTCCTAGAACCACCAATCTCGAGGACGAGATTTCTTTTAAGGGGGGTAGAGCTGTAACACCCCAAAATCTGTTAAGAGGGGAATTTAAAATTTTTTGGACGTATTGCATTATGTGGTGCAGAAATTCAAATTCAAATCAAAACAAAAAAAAGAAAAGGAAAAAAAAAGAAAAAGAAAACCCAACCGGCCAGTGGGCCGAAACCCACCAGCCGGCCCACCATTTCCCCGCGCCAGCCCACAACCGCGCGCCCTCTCTCCCTCTCACTGACACGTAGGGCCCGCGTGTCATCCCTCACCTCCCGCTCGCGCCAACCAACCGGACTCTTCCCCGCGCCCGATCGCAACTAACCCCGGAAACCCGCGTACCCAGCCCGAATTTCGGTCTCGAACGTCTCCAGCTCGATCCCAACAGACCGCCACCCTCCCTTGTCTATATAAATGCAGGTATCGCCCTGTCCACCCCCCCCCCCCCCCCCGATCGGCTGTTTTTCCTCCCGGTGAGAACCGGAGCTTCTCCCGCCGTTTTCCTTTGATCCTAGCTCGGATTTCCTGATCTAACGCGCTGATCATGTTCCACCGCCTCCGGGGAATCTCGCAGGTGAAGGAAATCCAGTGGTTTGCGCTCTAGACACAGCTCCGACGAGCACCGCCGCGTTTTCACCTCGGACCTCGTCGCCGACCGCCTTCTAGGGCCTCCGAGCTCAAGAAAAACACCGAGGTGAGATCCCCGACCTCCCCTCTACAGTTCTATGCCATGAAATCCAAGTTTTAGGAAGTATAGATGAAAATCCGAGGATCTCCGGCGAGATCGCCGCCTCCCGCCGCCGCGCGCCGCCGGGCAGCGCCGCCTGCGCACGGCTAGGGCGACGTGGCCCACTGAGGCTCGTCCATTTTAAATCGTGCGGTTCCTATTAGATCTAACCCGTACTGCTTCGCGTTATAATCTCAACCGTCTGTTTTAAATCGGACGGTCCACGTCGGCCCCGCATTATAAAGGCCGGGATTCTTACACGCTACCCCCTGGGGATCTCGGAAAACACGAGCTAGCCCCGGAAACTTCTGATCTAGCCCCTGGAACTTCAGAAATTCGTGTAAATTCATTTAAAAATCAGTTTTAGCCCCTGTACTTAATAAAAAATAGGAAAATCCCTCTGTTATGTGTAGTTAGACCCCTGGAAATTTATGAAATAATAAATTAGACCCTGTAGTAGGGTGGATTTACCTTTTTGACCCTATATGATATTAAATTTAGAAATTTGAATATGTGATTAGGATTTAAATTTAAAAGGTGAGACAAACACATTGTAAATTCAAATTTAAACTCTCCTAGCACTTGGAAAACTTTAGAATGAGTTAAAAATATATTTTAAGCTGAAATGAATCTGTCTAATTGATTGTTCACATTTATTAGTTATAGGGACACATTTTTAGGTTAGGAAATAATTCTGAAAATTGGTAAAATAAATTTAAATTAGTTCACATCAGAGGAGAAGTTCAAAAATATATTATTTAATATTTTAGATCAGAACCTATTCTGTTTAGATGATATGCCCTACTATTTAATATTAAAACTCACTTTTAGACATAGAAAGTAAATCTGAAAAATATAGGAAAATGGGTATGCATAATTAGAAAATGATAGATGAAATCTCTAACTCCAAAAACTTCCTTTTAGGATTTGGTAGAAGATCTGAAAACCTATTTGGAGTAGGAAATTACCTTTCATGCAAACTTGGTAGCTAAGAAGTGTATTAATTGAATATAAGG
The DNA here is from genome assembly GCA_030760725.1 of Neostapfia colusana. Taxonomy (NCBI): domain Eukaryota; kingdom Viridiplantae; phylum Streptophyta; class Magnoliopsida; order Poales; family Poaceae; genus Neostapfia; species Neostapfia colusana. The sequence continues at coordinate 29,106,629 of JASWHV010000009.1, read as the reverse complement.
AATATGTTCAAATTGGAAATTCATATATAGAGTGCAAACAGAAATCTGAATACAAAAGTTAGAAATCATATACATATGTTTAAAAGTGCATGTAGGCCAAAAATCAACACCTCTAGGATAACCACAACACTTAGTAATGTGAATGACTATCATATGTATGTATGTGTGGGTTGTATGAAGTGAAAGTGTGAACCATGTCTTATGTATTATTGTTTTCTTTTGCTATGTGTATTGGCATGAGTAGAACCTGCCCCAGAGCAAGTTCTTCCCTTCCAATACCAAGACTTTCCATTCCCAGAGCAGCAGGAAGAAGGCAAGTGTCCTTGACCACTTTGATCCTATGCTAGGATGGGTAGATAGAATTATTTGCATTGTCAATTGAAATATGAAACCCATGCTAGGAAGTTTCCCTAGAATTGCATTACCTTGTTTCCTTGTAGCTTGGGTTGGGATTTATTTTATCATGTCATTTATTTATATGCTTATGCTTAGCCATGCTTAGAATGGGAAAATTGGGATATGAGATCATCAATTTATTTACCTTACTCTTGAATGAGATATTATGAGTTATGTAGACGTAGGGATCGAGGCAAGTTGGATGATTTGGTTGGTGCTGGGTGCACGAGACTCGGGTTTGTGTTTAGTACTTGCCTGGATCCTAAGGACCGGTTCATGGAGCATGTAACCTGGCTTTACTATGCCAAAACCACATGCTGAGATGGGGCAGCTTGGCCAATTAATTAGGTGTATCCCGGTGTAGTATGGGTGTTTTGGATGGTGCGGGGAATAGGTGTCAGCTGGACTACCGTATGAACCGCAAGGCTCAAGAGGGGGCCACTGCAGCGGGGTTGGAGCCTCTTGTATGCTGTTAGGGGTGAAACCTCAGTGGGCCCACGCTCGTCGGGAATCCCTTTGTAAAGGCTTCGTAGTGATCTCCTGGCTACACACCTGGGAAGTGTGAATGTGGTTCGCGGCCACTGGCATAATGGAGGTTCTTTTCGTACACCCGACAACGGGGGATGAAATCCCTACATGTGGGTACAGTGGTGCAAACTCTACAGAGTCAAAACTGTCATGACAGCCGTGCTCACGGTCAAGAGCGGCTTGGACTTATTCATGATTAGAGGACGATGATTTGGAAGTTGTGGATGTTAAGCGGGGAGCTTAACATTGGAAATGATGTTATGGTTATTTGATTATGATGATGGGATTGGGAGATTGGGACCATTTCACTTATGTAGTAATGTAGGTGCTTAATAAGCTAAGGTGATAGGTATTAATTGCGTAGTGCTTTACCCATGAGTTCAACCTCTCCTTGCTCTAGCCATGCATGACATAACTTTCCCACACTTGCTGAGTACCAACGGTATTCAAACTTGCATATTTGTTGGTTTAAATTGCTGCTCATGTCAAGGGGATGATGTGGTGTTCAATGACCAAGACTTCGGACCCGAAGAAGGATTCTAAGTTCATGGAGTCCCCCGAGCAATGCCTGTGACGGAGCCCACAAGAATAATATTTCCGCTGCTTGTTTATTTACATGTTATGAACTTATGATCGTCCATCAAGACGTATGCTTTGTAAGACATATTTATATTCGACACCTGGCTTGTAATAAATGATGCTTCACTATTTGTCATCACATGTATGAGAAAATGATCCTGGCATACATGTGATATTCACTCGGTTGTTCTTCGGAAAAACCGGGTGTGACAATAACCGGTATGGGGCAATGGATACAGGATGGGTGCCATGTATAATATCACTGCGGAACTCCACTTCTCGCGGCATTTCGGGCAGCTCGTCAGGGAAGAGTTCATAGTAGTCTCGCACTACCAGAATATCCACAACCACCAATGACTTTGTTGCCTTCTCAACAAGGCTCCATAGAAAGCTTGTCTTCACATGTCGACAACCAGTAAAGAGACTTGCCATCATAGATAAAGAATGAGGAGGTGCATTAGCTTGAAAAGTGATGACCTGCCCAATCGGTGCCTTTAGTGTAACAGTCTTCCAAAAACAAGATATAACGGCTCGATAACGGTGTAGCCAATCATACCAAGAATAACATTAAAAACTGGTAAGAGAATAACCATTAAATTAGATATGAAATCATCCCCACCTATAGAAACAGTGCAACCCGGACACACCACGGAACTAGAAATCAAGCCCCCAGGAGAACTAACATGAACCGACTGAATATCTCTTGACTAGAAATAGTTTCTAAAATTGCATCTAGGCTAAATCCTCGTTGGTTTTGATGATTGGTGACAACACTTAAGGACTACTGAGCATTGCAAGTGTAAGAACAGGTGATTAGAAGATCGACGGAGATGGATGCACTCAAAAAGGGAAAAGAGGAGAAAAAGGAAAAAATACACGAAGAATAGATTTTAGGGTTTAAATTCTCTTGCGTTGAGTTTAGTCTTTTAATATGAGTGTGTTCATAGGTCCAAAGTGTTAAGAATCATCTAAGAGCTCTTAGTCCAAGTTTAGGTTAGATGGAGAGAAGATTTGAGACAACTCTAAGAACAGTCCGGACCAGTCCGGTCACATCAGACTAATCCGATGTTAGACGGACCAGGAGTTTCTGAGTGAGTTTGGAATTGCCCCTTAGGAGACGGACTAGTCCGTGGTTAGTGTGTCTGAATCCTATAGGAACTATGTTCTGAAGGATCGGACTAGTGTGCCCTTGGGGGCCGGACTAGTCCGCTCTGTCAGAGTAGTCCGTTTCTAACCGAAACAAGAGTTTCTGTGTGAGATTGGACTAGTCTATTGTGAGTCAGACTAGTCTGTTTGAAACTTGGAAGTGGCTATGGGGACTAAGTCCTAAATGGCCGGACTTGTCCGCTCTTTGAGGCTGAACTAGTTCGGTGGACCAGACTTGTCCATTCTCAATTGGAGCAGTTGTTTCTGTGTGAGATCGGACTAGTCCGTTATTGAGCGAACTAGTCCATGGTGTTTTGACCATTTGAATTCAAAAGGAGGCGGGTGACCGTTTAGTTGGTGAAGTGTGTCATCACCAGTGACCGTTTGGTTGGTGAAGTGTGACATCACCGGTCCCACAGGCCGGACTAGTCCGGGGTTAAAGGTCGGACTAGTCCGGTCTTTTTCTAGTGGCAATGGCTAGTTACTGGGACCTCTATAAAAAGAGGATCCCTAGGCCTCTAAGGCATCCTCTGGAACTCTGGCGCTGGCATAGTCTTCCTAGAGCTTTCCTAGCCCCTTCTCTTCAATTCTTTGAGCCCTAAGAGTGATTCTTGAGGGTTTGTGAGTTTTGGGAAGAGGAGAAAAAGGAGAGTGATTAGTATTGACCTCTTGGTTGATTCTCCCAGACTAACTGGGTGGTTGAATTGTTGAGGGTGCTGATTTGTATGTTCTTTGAGCTAATATCTTGTGGGAGCCTCAGTTTGTGAGTCGCCCCACGAATTGTTGTGAAGTCTTTGTGATCTAGTGGAAGAAGAAGCCAACCTTTGTGGTGGCTTCGTGAGGATAGGGTCGAGAGCAACCTGCTCCTTTCTGGACTCCTCAATGTGGACGTAGGCTTCTTGCTGAAGCTGAACCACGGGATAAATCGTGTGCTCTGCCTCTTTCGATTTGCCTCTTGTTTCTCGCTAGATCATTTTGAAGTTCTTCACATTTATTATTTAAGTCTTGCGATCCAACTAGTTCTAGTCAGTCATTTTCATGATCAACCTCACCACTGAATTGATGCACTCTAGTACTTCACTACTCATCAAATAGATCAACAAAAACTTCTGAGGATCCCCACTTTTGGGTTAAAATTCCTATGATCCGACTAGTCCGCCCCAAGACCGGACTAGTCCTCACTTTGTGAACTGATCAGTTTTATTAAGTTGAATTTCAGATTTTCCGCCTATTCACCTCCCTCTAGGCAACTTTCAATTCATATCAGAGCCTAACTCTCCTAAAAGCTTAACCGCTTAGAGAGGAGATGGGGGAAAACAACAAGAAGGAGTTGCCGATCGTTGACACCACCGGCGCCGGCGAGAACAGCGCTCACGGCAATGAAGGACTCAAGTTGTCATCCCACAAGACCGTCAACTCAAGCAAGGACAGGCCAAGGTCCCCTCCCTTCGACTTCGAGACCAATGATGAAGATGAAGAAGTGAAGTGCCTTGCGGATCTTCTTCAAAGAGCAAAAGACGAAGCAAGAAGGAAGAGGAGACTTGAGAAAGAAAAGAAACTCAAGAAGCCCAAAGGGGACTACACACGATATCCTTTCAATTATGAACGCTAAAATTCTCATACAAATTATCTGTCTATTCCTTTGGGCAAACATCCATATTTTGATGGCACCAACTATACTATGTGGAAACACAACATGAAATTACACCTTATTTCTCTCAACCCTACACTTTGGCACATTGTTTGTAAAGGTGTAGGTATCCCCGTGGATGATGAAGAGCTTACCCTGTAGCAAGAACAACCTATCCACCAAAATGCTCAAGCGGCGGCCATGATCAACTCTTCCTTGAGCTAAGAAGAATTCAACAAGGTGGATGGGTTGGAGCAAGCCAAAGAAATCTGGTACACGCTCAAAATTGCGCATGAAGGCAACCGCTCTGTTCAGGAAGCAAAGATTGAGATGATAGAGGGGGAGCTTGGAGGATTTGCCATGGAAGATGGCGAGACCTCCCTAGAGATGTACAACCAACTCAAGACTCTTATCAATAAGAGTCGAGCGTATAGTTGCAAGAAGTGGACGGATCATGAAGTATCAAAAGGATGATAAGAGCCTTCATGCCTCGCAATGTGACACTTTGCACCCTCATCCGTGAAAGTCCAAACTTACACAAAATGACTCCGAATGAGGTGCTTGATAGAATCATCAACCACGAGATGATGGAGATGGAAGCACGCCACGTCAACAACCTTGCCAAGGTTACATCCTCCAAGAAAAAGGGCATTCCTCTCAAAGCATCACCCAAGTCCAAAAGTAAAGAGGTACAAGCTTCGAGCGATGATGAAGAAAGTGAACAAGAAAGCACCGATGTGGACGATGAGGAGTTGGCCTTCTTCATCAAGAGATTCAAGAGAATGATCAAGAAAAGAAGAGGGCCAAACTATGAGAGCAGGGCAAGGACAAGAGCAAGTCAAGAACCAAGAGAGCTTGCTACAATTGCAGCGAGTATGGGCATTACATCGTTAATTGCCCATGCGAAAAGGAAGAAGACAAGAAGAAGAAGAACAAGGATGAAAAGCCTCAAGATAAGAGGATGTTCAAGAAGAAGAAGGCACATGGGCACGCTCATGTTGGCAAGGAGGTGGATTCCAACAATGAGTCCTCCTCCGATGATGAGGCAGAAGTGGAAAACGTCGCCATCAAGAAGCCAATAATGAAGAAGACTCTCTTGCCAAACAAGGAAGAGTGGAAGAGCTCAAGCCACACATGTCTCATGGCAAAGGAGGTAAAGCAGAAGGTAAAAAATAAACTCTCCTTGCGTTCCATTAAAGATGAAGATTTTGATAGTAATAGTGAAAATGAATATAGGTTTGAAGGATTGAGTAAAAGTGCCCTAATTAAAATGAAAAAGCTTCCCAATGAAATTTTAGATATGGAGGAACTTCTTGAGAGACAAGATGACCTTCTTATCAATGAGAAGCAAATGAATCTTGACCTTGGGAAGTTCCTCGAGCTTGAGAAGGAGAAGAACATGGCGCTTGAACTTGAACTTGCGGAATGCAAGGAGACCTCTTCATATCTCAATAGTTTGAATGCTGTGCTCCAAGATGAGCTTGTGAGTTTGAACAAAGCTCACAAGAATCATGAGGCACAATTCACAACTCTCAAGTCAAGTGTTATCTCTTCCGCCTCAACAAGCTCAAACTTGTCCAATGTAGAGTCAAACACTAAGATCTGTAAATGTGCAAAACTTGTACCTAATTTAAAAAATGAGCTTAATATGGCAAAGAGCAAGAGTACACCTAAGGGTGGCATCTTTGACAAGGAGAAGATCAAGTATGCACGTAGTGCATACTCCATTGCAAGGTCTCCCTTGATCAAAGATGGTCTTGGCTATTCAAGGGAAATAAAGCAAAATGCAAAAATTCCCCAAAATAACAAGATGCATATTGCCTTTGTCAAGGAAGGATCATACAAAACTATGAATGAGTGTCATGCTTCAACCTCTCTTGAAATGGTAAATTTTGATAAATATGCTGAAGATGCTAAAATTGCTAAGAATATTAACCTAACCATGTTTCATGTTTTTTATGCATCTTATGTACTATTGAGAAGCTAATTTGGGTATGTCTATGCAAAATATGTTGGGCCACTCCGCAAGAGCCCAAAGCCTTGTGTATGGGTACTCAAAACTCTTGTCACTAACCTTGAAGGACCCAACCAAGCTTGGGTACCTAAACCAAAGCCTAAACTTGTTTTGTAGGCCTACTCCTCCGGTGGTACAAAGTGGGTGCTAGATAGTGGGTCCACCAACCACATGACGAGAGCAAGAAAGATGTTTGTGGAGTATGAAGAAACCATTGATCCAAGTCAAGGTATCTATTTTGGCGACAATAGCCAAGGGAAGGTACTAGGTATGGGTAAAATCTCCATTTATCCACAATACACTATCTCTTATGTTATGCATGCTGAGTCACTAAATTATAATCTCTTATCCATATCCCAATTATGTGCAAAAGGTAATGATTGCTTATTCACTAACGAAGGCGTGATTGTCACTAGAGGAGTTGATAACTCAATTGCCTTCAAAGGCGTGCTCAAAGGAAAGCTTTACCTCGTGGGCTTCTTCGCGGATAAAACTCAACTTAACACATGCTTGATGGCAAAGACCAAATGGGATGGTTGTGGCATCGTAGGCTAGCCCATGTTGGTATGAAATATCTTCAAAAACTTCTGAAAGGCAATCACGTACGAGGTATTAAGGATGCTGTTTTTGAGAAAGATAGGCCTTGTAGTGCGTGCCAAGTAGGGAAACAAGTCAGAGCAGCTCATCCCGCCAAGAATATGATGACAACAACGAGACCGCTGGAGATGCTTCACATGGACCTTTTCGGTCCTGTTGCTTACATAAGCATTGGCGGTAATAAATATGGTTTAGTCATTGTCGATGATTTTTCTCGCTTCACTTGGGTGTTCTCCTTGCATGATAAGGGTGAAACTCAAGGTGTCCTTAAGAGTTCCTTGGGGAGAGCTCAAAATGAGTTCTCTTTAAGAATCAAGAAGATAAGAAGTGACAACGGCACCGAATTCAAAAACACAGAAGTAGAAGAGTACTTGGACGAGGAGGGCATCAAGCATGAGTTTTCGACACCCTACACACCCGAACAAAATGGGGTGGCCGAAAGGAAGAACCAAACTCTAATAGAGATGTCAAGAACAATGCTTGATGAGTACAAGACATCTGATCAATTTTAGGCGGAAGCGGTCAACACCAGTTGCCATGCCACAAATCGTCTCTACCTCCATCGCCTCTTGAAGAAGACTCCCTATGAACTACTAACGGGTAACAAACCAAATATCTCCTACTTTAGAGTCTTTGGTAGTAAGTGTTACATTCTTAGCAAGAAGCCTCGAATTTTAAAGTTTGCCTCGAAATCAGATGAAGGTTTCTTGCTTGGCTATGATTCGAACACCTACTCCTATCTTGTATTCAACAAAACCTTCGGTTGTGTTGAAATCGCACGTGATGCAGTGTTTGGTGAAACTAATGGCTCCCAAAGGGAGCAAGTTGATCAATGTGTGCTAGATGAAGAAGAGGCACCATGTATGGCGTTAAGAAGGATGGCACTTGGTGACATACGACCGCAAGAGCAACAAGACCCAAGTGACCCATCCTTATCACAAGAAGTGACCCAAACACAAGATCAAGCACAAGATCCCCTACATCAAGAGGAAGATCAAGATCACCGCGTTCAAGATATCGAAGGTCAAGATGGTGGCAGCGATCAAGGGGGAGATAAATAGGAAGAAGAAGTTGACTCAAGGCCATGTGTGCCACACCCTAGAGTCCATCAACGTGTTCAACAGGAACATCCCATTGACAACATACTTGGAGACATCTCCAAGGGGGTAATGACTCGCTCTCGTATGGATAACTTTTGTGATCACTACTCTTTTGTATCTTCTTTGGAGCCTTTCAAGGTTGAAGATGCCCTACGAGACCCATATTGGGTGATGGCGACGCAAGATGAGCTCAACAACTTAAAAAAAACAAATTGTGAGAGTTTGTGAAAAGACCAAATGCAAACGTAGTAGATACCAAGTGGGTATTTCGAAACAAATAATATGAGCATGGAGTAGTGACACAAAGATAGACTTGTGGCCAAGGGATATTTACAAGTCGAAGGTTTGGACTTCGACGAAACCTTTGCTCCCGTAGCTAGACTTGGATCAATTTGTATATTATTAGTCTATGCTACTCACAATGATTTCAAGTTGTATGAAATGTATGTGAAAAGCGCCTTCCTCAATTGACCAATCAAGGAGGAGGTGTATGTGGAGCAACCACCCGATTTTAAGGATGATAAGTATCCTAACCATGTTTTTAAGCTTCACAAAGCTCTCTACAGGAAAGGTCCTAGGCTCCTAGGCTTGGTATGAGTGTCTTAGAGATTTTCTCATTGACAATGGTTTTAGGATAGGAAAGGCCGACTATACACTTTTCACTAAAAACTTGGATGATGACCTATTTGTATGTCAAATTTATGTCGATGACATAATATTTGGTTCTACTAATCAATCATTTTGTGAAGAATTTGGCAAAATCATGACAGAGAGGTTTGATATGTCAATGATGAGAGCGTCGAAGTTCTTCCTAGGGTTCCAAGTGAAACGACTCAAGGAAGGCACATTTATATGTCAAACCAAGTACGTTCAAGACATAATTCAGAAGTTTGACATGGAGAAGGCCAAGCCCATAGAAATGCCAAAGGCAACAAATGGACACCTAGACCTCAACCAAGAAAGCCCTAGCGTGGATCAAAAATGTATACCGTTCCATGATTGGATCCCTTCTTTACCTTTGTCCATCTAGGCTCGATATTATGTTAAGTGTATGCATGTGTCCAAGGTTTCAAGCCGCTCCTAAAGAATGTCATTTAACAGCTGTAAAGAGAATCTTGCGCTATTTAGTTCATACACCTAACCTAGGGTTGTGGTATCCTAAGGGTTCTAAGTTCAATCTCATCTGATACTCCGATGCTGATTATGTCGGATGCAAAGTAGATAGGAAAAGTACCTATGGTACTTGCCAATTCTTGGGCAGGTCCCTAGTATCATGGTCATCCAAGAAACAAAATCCTATTGCACTATCCACAGCTGAAGCGGAGTATGTCACAGCCGGAAGCTGTTGTGCACAACTTCTTTGGATGCGACAAACTCTAAGGGACTATGGTCTCAAAATGAACCACATTCCACTCCTATGTGAAAATGACAGTGCTATTAAGATTGCCCATAACCCTGTTGAACACTGTTGAACACTCTAGGACCAAACACATTAACATCCGACACCACTTCCTGAGAGATCACCCAATAAAGGGAGACATTGTTATTTCACATGTTAGAACCGAAAAACAATTAGCCGACACCTTCACCAATCCACTAGATGAAAAACGCTTTTGTGAACTTAGGAATGAGCTAAATATCCTTGATTCTTGAAATGTGGCTTGAGATGTTGCGCATCTAATCGATAGTCGTTTAATCACTTCAAAACTAAGTACGTTTTTTTTTTCAAAATCTGTCTCTCTCAATTTTCTATCAAACTATTTTTTATTATCATCTCCTTGAATCATGGTCATTATATGATTGTTTGTGTGCTCTACTGGCCATATTCATTGAGAATACTTGTAAAAAATTAGTCCATATGGATCAGTCCTTGCAAATCTCTTCGTATATATAAGAGTTGGGTGTTAAGGGCCGGACTAGTCCGCCCGAAGGCCCAGACAAGTCTGGCGTCCTGGAGAAGTCCGAACAGGTTCAGACAAGTCCACAAGTCCGCCCTGTCACCGGAATCATCCGGACAACCAAATTAGTCCGGACTTGGTCCAGCGACCGGACTTGTCCGGTATCTCCCACTGGACTAGTCCGGACGTTTGGGGACGTTAACCCAACCGCCAGGGCGAGCCTCTCCACTTCATCCACAACATATCTCAACGTGCATTCTCTCTAAAACTCACCCCCCATTGGCGATTTTTGAGAAATTCCACCAAAAAGTTTAAACGATCCGAGTCCTCTACCACTTAGAGCCTCGAGAAGTCAATCTCCGGACTTCTCCGCCCTTCAATTCAGCAATTTCTTTGGATTTTTACCATCAAGGTGAGTTCTTGGGGCAAAACCCAATCTCTTCAAATCCCTCAAATTCTAGTTTGTTTCTCCCATAAACTAGGACGTCTAGTACTCCATCAACTCATTGCGATTCTTTCCTAGAGTTATTGTGAACCATTGATAGGATTTGTAGAAAATTCACCTAGTTAGAGTTTAACCCCATGTGGTCCGGACTAGTCCGGACACACAGCGGACAAGTCTTTTCCTGACCGGACTAGTCCGATCAGAGACCGGACAAGTACGGTCAAACCTAGAGTTAACCCCTAACTTAGTGTTTTTTCTGCACCTCTATCGCGATAATCTTCTATCCAAAAACTCATACCTTCACTTAATTGTTCCTCCAACATGTCTCAACACGACAACTCTACACCCCTCTCTGACCCAGAGCAAGAAGCGACTTGGCAAAAGCTTTACCGCCATCGGGAAGAGGAGGACACAGCAATTACGCAAGAGCTGGATCGTCGTGAAGCTAGAACCAAGAAGCGACACGAGAGAGAGGCAGCTCAAGCTCAAGTTGAACAAGAGAAATCTAGCCGAAGGAAGATGCTAGTCTCTGTGGGAGAAAATGGAAGGGCCCAAGCCGTCGACAAAGGAAAAGGACCCATGAATGAAGGAGAAACAATCATGGGGAAAGGCAAGGCCCCAGTCAAGAAAGTGCCCGCCAAAAGGGCTGCACCAAGGAGAAAGGCACTTGCCAGCAGGGGACTAGTCATTTGAGACCGTCTCGTGGGGTCAAGTGCTCCCCCACGAGGCCCCATTGGGCCCTTGGTCATGACACCTCTCATGAATAACCCCAATTGGCAACTGGAGCTCTCGAGCAACATCTTCCATGGGAAAGTCTCTAAAAAGGCGAGGAGACTTAGGGAAAAGGATCCCTACAAGTATGAGGAGGCCAAACCGGATCATCATTTCTGGTGTGATTTCTATCACGACTACTATTGCCATGTCTACTTGAGGATGAAGACGCCGGTTGCTGATGCTCAGTGGGTCAATTGGCCCTATATGGAGAATAAAAATCATCAAGCCTTCAACGCAGTTGTACAAGCAGCTGAGCATCATGGTCTCAAGGAACCTCTTGCCTTTCAATATGACCGGAACACATAGGTGGTGGCTCAGTTTTACACCACATGCTACTTCTCCACCTTTGGAGACAGGAAGATCTCATGGATGACGGATGGACTCCGTCCTGTATGATGATTTTGCATGGATTCTTGGGCTTGAGGAGTTTTTGAGCCATGAGTTGACCATTCACAACCTCACGGCGATAGATTTGGGGGAGATGGAATTCATGCACGAGGTTGGCTTTTACAATCCTCCCACAACCAAGATACTCCGTCCATTCTTTAGTGTGCTAAACCGGATCTTGAGAAAGACTTTAGCACCCAAAGACGGGGATGCGGGGATGATCCAAGGCCACCTTCATCACCTACTGAAGCTAATCTATGAAGATGAGAAATTCAACGTGTTTGACTACATCTACAACGACATCTTCAACATATCCCACACCTCCAACCGCTCGTGTGGATATGCTCCATTAATTATGTGCCCCATTGAGAAGGTGTCGAGATTGGAGTTTGTGAAGGATGTCAAGCATAGACCCCTTCACCCTCAAATTCCTCCCATCGTGCCAAAGATTGGCGGAGCTCCTAGGAGGGGTGCCCCCAATTCACCTCCTCCTATACCCACTCCTGCTTCTTCCTCATCCGGCGATTCTTCAAGTGCTACCCTCAAATTCTTGAAGTCTATATTCACCTCGTGTCGCAAGGTTGAAAAAAAACTAAGAAGATGGCTAGGAGGCAAGACAAATACCTCAATAAGATTTGTGAAAAGGCGGACATTGCTATGTCCCCAGAAGCTTCCGATGACGAGGAGTTGACACCTTTCCTATATCTCACGGAGGCGGAGGCTGCTCTCCTTGGTGGTGGGGGTGTCCCTTCTAGTGCGCCCGCCGAAGAGGAAGAAGAGGAAGAGCAAGATGATGAAGATTTAGAGGAAGATGAAGAAGCAACCGAAAGCGATGAAGATCATGGTGAGGAGAGTGAGAGTGACGACGAGTAGACTTAGGCTCTCTCCTTTTTTTCTCCCGTAGTCTTTTCACTTTTTGGTGTCTTGATGTCAAAGGGGGAGATATTGAGGGGGAGTACAACGGACTATGCAATGTTATTTTGAAAAACATGTAACGATGTTACATTTTCATATTTGGGTTGCAATATTATGTTACTCTATGTTGATCCTATTACATATTACTCTAATTTGAATTACGTTATTGTTCCATATGTGTGATTATTCTTAATTTCAATTGAGATGCATGTTTAACTCCTACTTATTACATCTCAACACTTGCATTACACGTAGGCACCCCACCATAACACCCGATTGTATAAATCTCCCATAGAATACACTCTTGTGTATTACCTTTATTGCAGATTATTCATGCACACACTTAGGAGGACAGTTTACACGCCTAATGCTCCAATTGGTCTTCATAGTAATCTTCTCCTGTTGCTGATGATGAAATAATAATGCAAGTTTGAGTACAATGATGTACTCAGCAAGTGCGGGAAAATATGATATGTAGCTCACAACAAGGTAGGTATAAAAAGGCTCATTGCAGAAAGCAAAGTTATTTATCAAAACCATGATAAAACAGCAACTTAACTTTTAAGTGAACGTAATCCCCACATGTATTAAAATACCAATCATACCTTCATTATGTTCATCACTTTCCATGTCCCAACCAGACATTAATCAACCTCATTCTTGCTCACGAATACCTTCTCGTATTCGCTACCATCTCACGGATACCATCTCGTATTCGCTACCATTTCATCTCATAAACAATTCCGTCTCACACCGAGACCAATCTCATTGCCATGACTCAACAGTCATGCAACCAATCTTATCACCCGGACTCAACAGTCCCAAAAACCAAACCAAAATCAAACCATAACCAAAACCATCCAAAACTGTAAGGGCCTCAGTTTTTGACACATATTTGAAGTGTTCATCACCACACCACACACCTCATTTGAAGAAAGTTGATGAACACAAATGAAGAGCAAGTAACCACCATCAACATGCTCATTAGAAAACAAACTCACATATTGCGAAAGTGGTATTTCCCACATGTGATATAGAGGGGCTGGACATATGAAAACTCCTACACATTGCTAAGGATGTCCATGCCAAGTTTCACCCAAATTCAAAACCTTTTTGAGGTCATTTTGGGTATAGCTAGAAAGAGGGCAGTTTGAAACCATATTCAAATTCAAACTGTTTTTATCCCATGAATTCAAAAGGGGGAGGCATATTCTTATTCAGCACATTTTTGTGAGCTCACACACCAATTTTAACTCCATTTGGAGTTGATCTTGACATGAGCTAAGTGGGGCAAATTGAAACTTTATTTGAATTTCAAACTGAACTTGTGCTGAAATTCATTCAAACCAAACCCAATTTGAATTCTAATCAATTCAAATGGCTCATGGGTGAATAATTTGAATCACTTGGGGTATTTTGGGGCTCACTGTTTACAACAGTGATTAGGAGTGAATTTCAGAGGTTAAAACCCCAGGTGGGACCCACTGGTCAGCCTCTGAAGAGAACCCAGCCGACTGAACTCTGCACCACGGCGAAGAAACGGCGAAGACAGCAGCTGCTTGCCGCCCTCGGCCGGTGAACCGCCTCGCAGGGCCCTTATCTGCGCGCCCGAGCAGTCGCAGGGGGTCTTTACCGCTGCCTCGTCGCACTTCCACCCAAAAAGCTGAAGCACCTCGCCGCCCGAGTGAACTTTCGGTTCCTCGTCGCCCGGCCGATCCAGTGACCCTCCCGGCGATCTGAGACCAGCACCAGGTGCGCCAAGCCATCTTCGACACCTTCGCATCGGTTCCAGACCCTACGCGGTCTTCCCCGAGCTCCACCACGGCGATCTTTTCTCTGCCGATTCAGCTCGAGCCGCCGCTGCGGGAACCATCCTTCCGGCCACCACAGCCCACCCTTCACGGAGCTGTGAACAGCAAAGAGGTTCGCCTTCAACCCCTCTTTCTTTCACGCAAGCTCCGGCGGCGTGACAAGCACTGCTCAAGCCGGAATTTCATGTTTTCGTGACGGTGTGCAAAAGAGAGGTCTGTACCGATCCGAGAAATTCGTAAGACACACTGCATCACTCATCCTCTCATGGAGAGGATCACTTCTAGTAGCCCGTGCGGGTCCATAGGAGCAGGAACCCCGAAGAACCATGGAGGGAGACCGCTGTTCTTCGAGTTTTAGTAGAAATCCCGATTTCCGGCCTAGGTCGCAGGTGACAGCCCAACACAGCCCTTTCCGAGCTCCGTAGAGCTCATGTCGACCTTTCCTATGGTCCACTGATGCTCGACGACCCTTAGCTCGATCGGGTTAGGTGCTAGGGAGGACGGGCAACGCGGCCGAAGTTCTCCCGAGGCTGCTGCTCGTCGCCGATCATGTGGCGGTCATTTTCATGGCGAGCTGACCCAAGAATCCTGTTCCCCGAGTGGAAATAGGCAGAGGCGGCCAAGATCGTGAAGTTTGAAGCTTTACAGAAGCCGCCGGCGAGCTCTCCGGCGAGGTACCCCGGCGGCAGAGCGCGGGCGTCGGGAGGAAGACGAAGCCGGCTGGCCCACGTGTCAGCGGCTCAAAAATTCAAACCGGGATCGGGTGTGGCCGGGATCTGTTGTGCTGGCGCACAGGAACCCCGCAGGCCATGGTGTGCCGACGCCTCAGTGGGCGACGCGTGTCCCCAGGGCCCACCCGCGAGTTTAAATTTTTTCCCGAATTTTCAGATTTCATTCAAACTTCAAATCCTCATAACTTTGGCTAGAAAGCTCCAAATTGAGTGAACCAAATTTTGTTGGATTCAGCCCTCTGAGCATTTTCCAGCAAACGAAGTTTCACTTCATGAAAACCCTTATTTCTTCAGAATTAATTCCTCAAAGTTTAAACTCTTTGGAATTTTAACTGGAGAATCCTTTGGAGGGAAGTCCTGAAATTTTGCTATAATGTTCACCAAAATATCCCTGAACTACCATAAAAATTTCAGATCCATTTGAGCTCATTTAATCCACCTAATGGTGTGATTAGTGAAACTGTTCCAGAGAAAATAGAAAATGTCCAGAAACATTTTCAGAATTTTCTCTGAAATTGTTTAGCTCATATCTTTAGCTAGGAACCTTCAAATTAAGTGATACCAACTCCATTAGAACCCTCTGAAAATCTAGTTTTCATAAAGTCATAGTTTGTTTCATGAAAATCCTTAGAACACCCTAAAAGCCTTCAATTAAGGTCAAGTACATAATTAATTGTGGAGGGCTCAAATGAGCTTTGCTGCAACTAAAACTTGACCAAGTCTCTGTCTAGGTTGTAACCAAGCCACAGTAAAAGTTTCATAGTCAGTGAGCCTGTCTAGTGGGACTTATAAGCTTCACAAGTTCAAACTTAATACAAATGCATTTAAATTGATACATGTATTTCCTCTATCATGTAGTCGCTAAGGTCGAGGAGGAACCCAAAGTCCTAGACTTCGTTACTCCGGAGGAACAGCTAGCCTACGACCAAGAGCAGCAAGGCAAGCTCCGGTTTGCATTAACCTTTTTACAAATTTTTATTGTTTTGAGCACATACTTGAATACTATTATTCCTTGCATTAGAGTCTTGTTTGGAAACCCAACTGCATAGCCAAGAAAACCATGGGTTGGGATTAAGAATGAAAACCCCGTTAGCTACTGCAATGCTAAGATAGAGTAGGATTCAGTACAAGTTGAGTAGTTGGAACTACTCGGGAGCGTAGGCTAGAGGCACTCGACTCGGGTAGTGATAGCACATGAAACACATGACAAGAAAATGAGACCAAGCGGAGGGTAAGGGCAACAGGACTTTGGGGCCTGTGTGCTGTAGCTCCGCTTGTGTCAATTGAGGACCGAGCCGTGTGCGGGCCTGTTGAACAAGCTAGAACAGTACCAAAGACCTACCGGCTATATGGGAACCGGGAAACTGATGTAACTCGGGTAGCTGGGTGTTGAGGCATAGCTGGTCGTTCAGAGGGTAGGTTGAGAGCTCGAGGTGTAAATCGGCTGGCGGCACTGAGATGCGCGTGCAGAGACCTCTTGCTCGGGACGATTGGACCGGTTCAACATTTGGCTAACGGGTGAAAGGTAGTAGCGTACGACGTCCGTGATGGTTGTTGTAGGCAACATCGAGTACGGGCGTACGTGACGGGTTGTTCGGGTAACCCTGCAGGTGTAAATCGATTATAATCACCGTCCCTCGCAGTCAGTGAGTACCACTTGTTCACTGTACCGTGACGTAGAAAGAACAGGCTAGTTATATGTTAAAATGTTGCTGATTGAAAGATGGACTTGATTGCTAATGACTTGCTGTAGTTTAGAGCTAACTAAAGTTCATTTCAACTTTGGGCAAAGTACATGAGAGAAATGTGTTTCTTGTTTGATTGCGGCTCTCTCATGTACCTTAGCGTAAGGTTCTCCACAACCTGCTGCTAAAACTTGAAAGTAAGGTTCTACTAATTAGGCGTCCTTGCAAATGATTTTTACCTCATGTAACCCACCACCCCTCATTTAGAAGTTCCATGTTTAGGTGAGACGGGTCAGACTTGCTGAGCCTTCGTGCTCACTGCTTGTGTTTGAAGCTTTTGCAGGGTTCTATGAGGAAGGGACTCCCGAAGAGGAGACGGAACCCCAGGAGGGAAACCCCGTTGAGTGGTAGTCGTGCACGCCGCAGAGTTAGTGTGCGTGTGTGCTAGCAAGGACACGTTCAAGGGCTGAACGTGGACTTGATGCGTAGTCTACGCCCGTGAGTGTAGACTGGAACTATTTTGATGTAAACATGTTCATAAACTTGTTTATGTAATAAAATTTCGCTTCCGCTTTGTACCTTTAATGTGCGTTATCCGGTGCTGTGCAATGCAGCATCCCTCAGCGTGATCCTGGCTCGACAAGACCTTTGGGGTCGTGTCAGCGCTGGTATCAGAGCTCGCTTGAGGTTTAACGCATTACAAAGGTCATCTTTTTCAAAAATCCAGTGAGTAACGAGTTAGTAGCCCGTATAAGGATGTTATTAGCATATAGAATGTGGCATACTAACCTATTTGCTTATGTCGGAAAATCGTGTATCTCGGGACATTTATGTCTTGGGGGGTACACGTAAGCGCTGTCCACCAGTGCGCACAAGCTGAAGGGTGGAGCCCCACGGGTGGCAGGTAACCCGACCCGCTTTGATATCCTCTACGACTCTTCATGTCGTTTGGGGTATACGAGCAACGTCTGTCCCTGGCGTGCGTGGTGCAACTTGGGAGACCCTGTCATGTGGTCTGAAACGTGAACACGTAGCTCAAGGCGTGTTTGGCTTGAGAACATCCGGGCGAGTGATGATGGCCGGGTGTACGAACTGTATGGATTCCGGGCTCGGTGTGCAGCTGAGTCTGATGATTGTTTGAGTTTCTGCAGGTAGTCTGACCACGAAATGGTAGACGTGTAGCATCCGTGTGCGAGTGACGTTTAGTGCCACTGAAATAACGAAGCCAGCTAAGTACGGTATAGGATTTTCTTTGTGAGGACGTAGTACCGACATGATCTGGTGACGCATCGACGTCACACCCCACTAAATGAACAACTTCATTTAAAACTTGAAGGTTTTGATCCAAAGTAGTAAAACTTGATGTAACTCTTTCCCTTGAACAGGATATTCAAAGTTAACAAGTTTTCAACTTATAGGTTGTTAAGGACAGAGCACTCTGTGTTCAGCTGAATCAAGGCTGAAGTTAATCAGAGGTTAGAGGTTAAGTTCTTTCGAGTTTGGGGTCATATGATACATTTCTGGAAAGCTTTGGAAGAGATTTACAACTTTTCTGTTGAGGTCCAGAGGTGTTTCATCCCTTAACCAATCGAAAAATGCAGTAGAGTTGAAACTATCCCGAAAACAGGGCAGAGCAAACACTCTCTGTAAACTCTCTGTAAATTAAGCATAACTTCCTGCTTAAAAATCCAAAAATAGAAAATGAGGTAGTTCTGGAAATCTTATGAGATGGGTTACAACTTTGTAACAGAAAGTTTTGTCAGATTAGGAATAGAATTAACTGGAATTCTTGGATTAAATCAGTACCTACAGCAGGGAGGTGCTGTCCAGATTTCTCCAGAAATTCTGTTAACTTTGGCATCTCATAACTTTTGAACCAAGACAGATCTTAGGCCAAGCAAATACTTTCTGGAAAGATACTGAAGTTATCTTTAAATTTTATGTTGAGATCCAGAATTTGTTTTGCCTTCAACATGGCCTAAATCAGGTTGAAATGGAAACTGGTCAGGGCTGTCATGGGAACAGCAGATCAGCAGTCAAATTTGTTTAAAATTTGAACTATGTTTCCAAGTTTTATGGGTTCAATAACATGTCTTATGTTATAACTCAGTGGTTTGCTGTTTAAATAAATATTTGACATTTCTCAAATATATTTTTACAGATGACAGCAGATAAACAGTTGGAGAACGGGTGGGTGGTGTCCCACTGTCCTCACCGTAGCGGCTACCCGGAAGCATTGTGGCAAATGCTCCAATATTTCGGGTACAACCAGAGGCTGCAGTACTTCGCCAAGGAAGAAGGCGAAGAGGGGAACAAGACGTGGACAATCCATGTCGAAGTCCCTGCAGGACCTAGGCCACCCGGTTGGGTGCCGTTCACCGTTACGGTGAGAGGTAGGCAACCGGAAGGGATGTGGCAAGTGGCAGCCCGTGACACTATGTCACGTTTCTGCCAACTACACGTGAAGGCTATGGAGGGCACTCCATACGCGCTTGTTCCGGTGGAGGGACGGGCTCAGCATGTGTGGGAAGGGAGGTACCGGGAGGCAGCCGATCAAGGTTGCCTAAGGTACAGCCCCGCGGAGGCAAACCTTAGCCTCCAGATGAGGGCGGGAAACACCATGATGGACAGCCAAGCTGTTCATACGGAGCATCTCGCCGGGAAGCTCAAGGAGAGAACGAGCCGTGGAGACCATTTCGAGAGTGCTCACAGCGCACTCCGCAATGTGCTCCTTCCGACGATCAAGCGACTGAATGAACAACACAATCTGTTGCATCGTCTGAAGAAGGCAAAGAAGAAGAGCCGTGTCGACATCACGGCATTGCAAGAACTGGTACAGAATCTGACCCAGCAGAACGAGGAACTTACTCAAGAGCGGGACGACGCTATTGAGGAAGGGCAAGGCTGGGAAGAAGATTACAACCAAGCCATGGACGAGGTGCATGCATTGCAGGACCTCGTACCTCCGGTGTTAGGCGTACCAGTGGTCTTGGGCCTTCCAGCAATGGGAGAACCCAAGATGGGTGAAGAGGTGGTAGATCCAGAGCCACCAGAAGAGGTACCGGAGGAGGACGACCCACAGGAGGTCGAGTTCTACTCCGAGTAGGGGGTTACAGTTGCCATGTAGGGCAGCCAGGGTAGTGTAGCCCAAATTTTGTAATCGGTGACATGTCGTGTAGACAGTAGCGTATGTATAGGTAGTGAAGACATGAGCACGACTTCTCGGAGACCCGAGAATAATGTATCTTGTATAAAGTTTATGCTTTATCAATATATGTGAATGTTGTGCAAATTAATCGTGTGTCACTTCAATACCTACTGTTGCATATGGAATTTTTAGTAAGACATGTGCTAATTGCTACTGTTTTGAATTTCAGAATGACGCGTACTCGTGCCAACCCGGACGTTGGGGGTACCAGTCAAGGGGAAGAAACCTCCCAACAGCCTCCCAAGGAGTCCTTGGGACAGCAACAGCAACAGCAAACACCGCCACCGCCACTGCCAACGGTTACACTGGCCGACATCGTCGCGGCAATGGCGGGTTCACATCAGCAGCACACGGAGTTGCTGCAAACGCTTATCGCCAATACGTCTCGCCCAGGGAGACGTCAAGACCGTGAGGAGCGTCAACAGAGCTCCTACTCCGACTTCCTGGCAACTCATCCCCCGGTATTCTCAAGGACGGATGAACCTCTTGACGCGGACAACTGGCTCTGCGCCATAGAGATGAAGTTCGGGCTGCTCCAGATAAGTGAGCAGCGCAAGACTCAGTTCGCGGTCCAGCAGCTCCAAGGATCCGCGAGCACGTGGGGGGCCAACTTCTGTGCTTCACAGCCCACCAACCGAGTGATGACCTGGACGGAGTTCCGGACGGCCTTCAGGGCCTATCATATACCGCCAGGTTTGATGAAGAGGAAGACGCAGGAGTTCCTGCACCTGCAGCAAGGGAGCCGGAACGCGCTGGAATACTCCAGGGCGTTCAACGATCTCGCGCTTTATGCATCGTATCATGTCGATAACGACGAGAAGCGGCGGGACCACTTTTACCAGGGGCTTAACCCGCTTCTGAAAGACAAGTTGGCGATGTTCAATCGCGGCAGCCTCAACGACATCATTGATGCTGCGATTGTTCAGGAGGACTCCGGCAAGGAGTTAGCGGCGGCGGAGAGAAAGCGAAGCGCGCCGCAGAGCAGCGGAGAAGGAGGCGGTCCTTCTCAGAAGTTTCGGATGGTGAATCGCCCACCATCAGGTCCACGCTGGCAGCCACCACAGCGGTCGATGCCGTTCCGCAGTCGGCCGTACTTTTCACCGGCATTCAGGCCGGCACTGCCAGTACCACCGCAACAACAACAGCAGCAGCGGACGATGCCGCGTGCGTATGCACCTCAGCAGCGCATGCCGGGCTTTCGTCCCCCGAGCACTACACCAGCAATGGCCACATGTTACAAGTGTGGTCGTCCAGGACACTTCGCGAGCAGTTGCCCGGAGAGGCAAGGCGGCGGAGTGGCACCACAGTTTCAGGGGAGAAATCAACCCCGGAACCCTACTAATGCGCGGCAGGCCAACCCTAGGCCCGGCACCGTCCACCAGCTTGCCATAGAGGACGTGCCGGAGGGCGAGCCAATCCTTGCAGGTATGTTCCAACTCCACCAGCATCCCGCTATAGTATTGTTTGATTCAGGCGCCACGCATAGCTTCATTAGCCAAGCTTTTATTGATAAATATAGCTTGCAAATACTACCCACCGATAGTCCTTATGTGATCTGTTCACCGGATGGGAAAATTTCGGCAAGCATGATGGTCCCAAAAGCGCCATTGTGCTTAGAGGGTAGAGTTTACCCTACGTCTCTCATAATCCTAGAGGGACAAAATGTCGATGTCATCTTAGGGATGTCGTGGTTAATCCGCCACGGCGCTGTTTTAGACACCGTCCTCCGAGTTGTGCACTTGAACTCAGAAGTGCACGAGTCGCACTCATTATTTCTGGACAGTCCAGAAATAAAACTTCCAAGTGTCTATCACACCACAACCATCAGATTGGAAGATATTCCAGTAGTCCGAGAGTTCCCTGACGTGTTCCCGGAAGATTTACCGGGGATGACACCCGATAGAGAGGTGGAGTTCAAGATTGAACTTGCACCGGGAACCATGCCGATATCCCGAAGGCCATACAAGATGGCGCCCAAGGAGTTGGCTGAACTGAAGACTCAGCTCACGGACCTTCTGGAGAAGGGTTTTATTAGGCCGAGCTCCTCGCCATGGGGCTGTTCGGCATTATTCGTGAAGAAGAAGGATGAGACGTTGCGGCTTTGCGTGGACTATCGTCCATTAAATGCCGTAACCATCAAGAACAAGTACCCGTTGCCAAGGATCAACATGTTGTTTGATCAGTTGGTCGAAGCAAAGATCATTTCCAAGATGGACTTAAGATCCGGGTACCATCAGATTAAGATAAGGGCGGAGGACATTCCAAAGACAGCTTTTTCGACGAGGTACGGACTTTATGAGTACCTGGTCATGTCCTTTGGCCTCACCAATGCTCCAGCTCACTTCATGTACTTGATGAACTCGGTATTCATGCCGGAGCTGGACAAGTTTGTCGTGGTCTTCATCGACGACATCCTGGTATATTCCAAGTCGGAGGAAGATCACAAGAAACATCTGCGTATAGTCTTGCAACGGCTGCGGGATCACAAGTTATACGCAAAATTCAGCAAATGCGAGTTTTCGATATCGCAAGTGCCTTTTCTTGGGCATATCATCTCAGCGGAGGGTATCGCTGTAGACCCGAGCAAGATCACTCAAGTGCTGAATTGGAAATCCCCGAGAACTGTTCACGAGGTGCGGAGTTTCCTCGGACTCGCGGGATATTATCGGAGGTTCATTCCGAACTTCTCGAAGATTGCCAAGCCGATGACAGAGCTGCTGAAGAAGGCTACCAAATATGTTTGGAGTCCAGCATGTGAAGCAGCATTCAAGGCTTTAGTCAAGCACCTGACATCAGCACCGGTTTTGGCGCAGCCAGACACAACAAAACCGTTCGACGTGTACTGCGATGCATCCGGCATTGGGCTCGGATGTGTGCTGATGCAAGACCGAAGGGTGGTCGCGTATGGGTCACGGCAGCTTAGAAACCATGAGCAGAATTATCCAACCCACGACTTGGAGCTCGCTGCCGTGGTACTTGCACTGAAAATGTGGAGGCACTACCTACTCGGTAACCTCGTACATTTATATACCGACCACAAAAGCCTCAAGTACATATTCACTCAGAAGGAGCTGAACATGAGGCAGTGAAGTTGGTTAGAACTGATAAAGGATTACAAAATAGAGATCCATTATCATCTGGGCAAGGCAAACGTAGTGGCAGATGCGCTGAGTCGCAAGTCACACGTTAACAATCTGACCATCACACCGTTGGAAGAGAGCGAACCACCACTACATGTAATTCCACATGGAGCTCTCTACAACCTAGATTTGATCCCCACCATCCGTGAAGAGATAGAGGCAGCCTAGAAGAATGACAAGGGCATGTCACATTTGCGGAGACGTGTAGACAGTGGGGAGCTAAAATGTTTCCGGAAGGACGGAGACGGCGTCCTATGGTTCAAGGACCGGATCGTCGTACCCCGTAACCCAGAGTTATGAAAGAAAATCTTTGATGAGGCTCACTTGTCAAAGTTTTCTATTCATCCTGGCAGCAACAAGATGTATCAAGAACTCAGAAGCAAGTTTTGGTGGACACAGATGAAGCGAGAGACTGCAAAATACGTGTCCGAGTGTGATACATGTCGAAGGGTGAAGGCAGACCATATGCGGAAACCGGGACTGCTGCAACCACCGGGCATTCCTGCCTGGAAGTGGGAGGATGTGAGCATGGACTTCATCGTCGGTTTACCCACCACTCTTCAAAAGCATGATTCTGTGTGGGTGATCGTCGACCGGCTCACCAAAGTTGCCCATTTCATCCCGGTCAACACCAAGAAGTATGCTGAACTGTACATCTCACGGATCCTATGCTTGTACGGCGTACCCCGTACCATCATATCGGACCGGGGCACTTTATTTGTGTCCCATTTTTGGGAGCAGCTGCACGCTGCCTTGGGGACAAAGCTGATCCGTAGTTCAGCCTACCACCCGCAGACGGATGGGCAGACGGAGCGGGTAAATCAGATCTTAGAAGACATGCTATGAGCTTGCGCTATCAACCACGGCAAGAATTGGGATGATCACTTGCCGTTAACCGAGTTCTCGTACAACAATGGGTACCAAGCCAGCATAAAGATGGCGCCCTACGAGGCGCTATACGGAAGGAAATGCCGCACACCATTGAACTGGTGTGAGTCTGGCGAAAGTGTTACCTTCGGGATTGACCTTGTCAACAACGTGGAAGAAAAGGTTCGACTGATTCAAGCGAACCTCAAAGCCGCCCAATCCCGGCAGAAACAGTATGCGGACCGGAGAAGACGCCCATTACAATTCGAAGTTGGAAATCACGTATATCTACGGGTGTCTCCAATGAAGGGCGTAAACAGATTCGGGGTGAGGGGAAAGTTGGCACCCCGATTCATCGGTCCATTCCAGATTACCGAAAGAAGTGGATCAGTGGCATACCGGCTGAAATTACCAGAAGCACTTTCCGGTGTGCACGACGTCTTTCACCTTTCCCAGATGAGGAAGTGTCTCAAGCTATCAACTACCATTTAGCTGGAAGACATTGAAGAACTGCAACCGGATCTCACCTATCGGGAGGAACCGGTGCAGATTATTGATGAAAAGGCCCGAACCACACGCCACCGTACGTTGTGGTTCTACAAGGTTCTATGGAGTAATCACTCCGTGGACGAAGCGACATGGGAGACCGAAGAATTTCTTCGCACCAACTACCCCGACTTTTTCACGTCGCATATCCGGTAATTTTTCACCGTCCTCTCTCTCATTTTCACCTTATAATCTCGGGACGAGATTCTTTTAAGGGGGGAGGAATGTAAGGGCCTCAGTTTTTGACACATATTTGAAGTGTTCATCACCACACCACACACCTCATTTGAAGAAAGTTATTGAACACAAATGAAGAGCAAGTAACCACCATCAACATGCTCATTAGTAAACAAACTCACATATTGCGAAAGTGGTATTTCCCACATGTGATATAGAGGGGCTGGACATATGAAAACTCCTACACATTGCTAAGGATGTCCATGCCAAGTTTCACCCAAATTCAAAACCTTTTTGAGGTCATTTTGGGTATAGCTAGAAAGAGGGCAGTTTGAAACCATATTCAAATTCAAACTGTTTTTATCCCATGAATTCAAAAGGGGGAGGCATATTATTATTCAACACATTTTTGTGAGCTCACACACCAATTTTAACTCCATTTGGAGTTGATCTTGACATGAGCTAAGTGGGGCAAATTCAAACTTTATTTGAATTTCAAACTGAACTTGTGCTGAAATTCATTCAAACAAAACCCAATTTGAATCACTTGGGGTATTTTGGGGCTCACTGTTTACAACAGTGATTAGGAGTGAATTTCAGAGGTTAAAACCCTGGGTGGGACCCACTGGTCATCCTCTGAAGAGAACCCAGCCGACTGAACTCTGCACTCGGGTTCTTGCGCCGACCCGAGCTGCCGCCACGGCGAAGACAGCACTTGCTTGCCGCCCTCGGCCGGTGAACTGCCTCGCAGGGCCCTTATCTGCGTGCCCGAGCAGTCGCAGGGGGTCTTCACCGCTGCCTCGTCGCACTTCCACCCAAAAAGCTGAAGCACCTCGCCGCCCGAGTGAACTTTCGGTTCCTCGTCGCCCGGCCGATCCAGTGACCTCCCGGCGATCTGAGACCAGCACCGGGTGCGCCAAGCCATCTTCGACACCTTCGCATCGGATCCAGACCCTGCGCGGTCTTCCCTGAGCTCCACCGCGGTGATCTTTTCTCTGCCGGTTCAGCTCGCGACCACTCTTCGGTCTTGCATCAGCACACATCCGAGCCCAATGCCAGATGCATCGCAGTATACATCGAACGGTTTTGTTGTGTCTGGCTGCACCAAAACCGGTGCTGATGTCAGGTGCTTCACTAATGCCTTGAATGCTGTTTCACATGCTGGACTCCAAACATATTTGGTAGCCTTCTTTAGCAGCTCCGTCATAGGCTTGGCAATTTTCGAGAAGTTCGGAATGAACCTCCGATAATATCCCGCGAGTCCAAGGAAACTCCGTACCTCGTGAACAGTTCTCGGGGATTTCCAATTCAGCACTTGAGTGATCTTGCTCGTATCTACAGCGATACCCTCCGCTGAGATGATATGCCTGAGAAAAGGCACTTGTGATACCCAGAACTCGCATTCGCTGAATTTCGCGTATAGCTTGTGATCCCGCAGCCGTTGCAAGAGTACACGTAGATGCTTCTTGTGATCTTCCTCCGACTTGGAATATATCAGTATGTCATCGATGAATACCACGACAAACTTGTCCAGCTCCGGCATGAATACCGAGTTCATCAAGTACATGAAGTGAGCTGGAGCGTTGGTGAGGCCGAAGGACATGACCAGGTACTCATAAAGCCCGTACCTCGTCGAGAAAGCCGTCTTCGGAATGTCCTGAGCCCGTATCTTAATCTGATGGTACCCGGATCTTAAATCCATCTTGGAAAAGTTCTTTGCTTCGACCAACTGATCAAACAACATGTCGATCCGTGGCAACAGGTACTTGTTCTTGATGGTTACGGCGTTTAATGGATGATAGTCCACGCAAAGCCGCAACGTCTCATCCTTCTTTTTCACAAATAATGCCGAACAGCCCCATGGCGAGGAGCTCGGCCTAATAAAACCCTTCTCCAGCAGGTCCGTTAGTTGAGTCTTCAGTTCAGCCAATTCCTTGGGCGCCATCTTGTACGGCCTTCGGAATATTGGCATGGTTCCCGGTGCAAGTTCAATCTTGAACTCCACCTCTCTATCGGGCGGCATCCCCGGTAAATCATCCGGGAACATGTCAGGGAACTCTCGGACCACTGGAATATCTTCCAATCTGATAGCTGTGGATTGATAGACACTTGGAAGTTTTATTTCTGGACTGTCCAGAAATAAAGAGTGAGATCCGTGCACTTCTGAGTTCAAGTGCACGATTCGAAGGACGGTGTCTAAAACAGCACCGTGGCGGGTTAACCACGACATCCCTAGGATGACATCGACCTTCTGTCCCTCTAAGATTATGAGAGATGTAGGGTACACTCTACCTGCTAAGCATAATGGTGCTTTGGAAACCATTACGCTTGCTGAAATCTTCCCACCCGGTGAGCAAATCAAATATGGACTATCGGTGGGTAGTATTTGCAAGCTATGTTTAGCAATGAAAGCTTGGCTAATAAAATTGTGTGTGGCACCTGAATCAAACAACACTATGGCGGGATGCTGGTGGAGTTGGAACATACCCGCAAGGATTGGCTCACCCTCTGGCACATCCTCTGTGGCAAGTTGGTGGACAGTGCCGGGCCTAGGGTTCGCCCGCCGCGCATTAGTAGGGTTCCGGGGCTGATTCCTCCCCGGAAGTTGCCGTGCAACTCCGCCGTCTTGTCTCTCCGGACAACTGCTGGCGAAGTGTACTGGACGACCACATTTGTAGCATGTGACCGCTGCTTGTACGGTGCTTGGGGGACGAAAGCCCGGCATGCGCTGCTGAGGTGCATACGCACACGGCATCGCCCGCTGCTGCTGTTGTTGCTGCGGAGGTGGTACTGGCCGTGCCGGCCTGAACGCCGGTGACAAATAGGGCCGACTGCGGAATGGCATCGACCTCTGTGGTGGCTGCCAGCGTGAACCTGATGGTGGGCGATTCACCATCCGAAATTTCTGAGAAGGACTGCCTCCTTCTCCGCTGCTTTGCAGCGCGCTTCGCTTTCTCTCCGCCGCCGCTAACTCCTTGCCGGATTCCTCCTGAACAATCGCAGCATCAATTTTGTCGTTGAGGCTGCCGCGATTGAACATCGCCAGTTTGTCCTTCAGGAGCGTGTTAAGCCCCTGGTATAAGTGGTCCCGCCGCTTCTCGTCAGTATCAGCGTGATACGACGCGTAGAGCGCGAGATCGTTGAATACCCTGGAGTATTCCAGCACGTTCCGGCTCCCTTGCTGCAGGTGTAGAAACTCCTGCGTCTTCCTCTTCATGAGGCCTGGCGGTATATGATAGGCCCTGAAGGCCGTCCGGAACTCCGCCCAGGTCATAACTCGGTCGGTGGGCTGTGAAGCACAGTAGTTCGCCCACCATGCGCTCGCGGATCCTTGGAGCTGTTGGACCGCGAACTGAGTCTTGCGCTGCTCACTCACTTGGAGCAGCCCGAACTTCATTTCCATCGTGCGGAGCCAGTTGTCCGCATCGAGGGGTTCATCCGCCCTTGAGAATACCGGGGATGAGTCGCTAGGAAGTCGGAGTAGGAGCTCTGTTGACACTCCTCACAATCTTGATGTCTCTCCAGTCGAGACGTATTTGCAATAAGGGTCTGCAGCAACTCTGTGTGCTGCTGATGAGAACCCGCCATTGCCGCAACGATGTCGGCCAATGTAACCATTGGCGGTGGCGGTGTTTGTTGTTGCTGTTGCTGCTGTTGCTGTTGCTTCCCCGAGGAGTCCTCGGGAGGCTGTTGGGAGATTTCTCCCCCTTGACTAGAATCCCTAACGTCCGGGTTGGCACGAGTACGAGTCATTCTGAAATTTAAGACAGCAGCGATCAGCACATGTCATACTTAAAAATTCCATATGAAACAGTAGGTATTGAAGCGACGCATGAATAATTTGCACAACATTCACATATATTGATAAATCATAAACTTTATACAAGATACATTATTCTCAGGTCTCCGAGAAGTCGTGCTCATATCGTCACTACCTATACATACGCTACTTCCTACACGACATGTCCTCGGTTAAAAAAGTTTGGGTTACACTACTCTGGTTGCCCTACTTGGCAATGGTAACCCCCTACTCGGAGTAGAACTCGACCTCCTATGGGTTGTCCTCCTCCGGTACCTCTGCTGGTGGCTCTGGATCTACTACCTCTTCTCCCATCTCGGGCTCTCCCATTGCCGGAAGACCCAAGACCACCGGTATGCCCAATACCGGAGGTACGAGGTCCTGCAACGCGTGCACCTCGTCCATGGCCTGGTTGTAGTCTTCTTCCCAGCCTTGCCCTTCCTCAATGGCGTCATCTCGCTCTTGAGTAAGGTCCTCGTTCTGCTGGGTTAGAGTCTGCACCAGTTCTTGCAACGCCGCGATGTCGACACGGCTCTTCTTCTTCGCCTTCTTCAGACGATGCAACTGATTATGCTATTCGTTCAGTCGCTTGATCGTCGGAAGGAGCACATTGCGGAGTGCGCTGTGAGCACTCTCGAAATGGTCTCCACGGCTTGTGCTCTCCTTGAGCTTTGCGGCGAGACACTCCGTATGAACAGCTTGGCTGTCCATCACGGCCTTTCCCGCCCTCATCTGGAGGCTGCGGTTTGCCTCCGTGGGGCTGTACCTTCCCACACATGATGAGCCCGTCCCTCCACCGGAACGAGCGCATATGGAGTGCCCTCCATAGCCCTCACGTGTAGTTGGCAGAAACGGGACATGGTGTCGCGGACCGCCACTTGCCACATTCCTTCCGGCTGTCTACCTCTCACCGTAACGGTGAATGTCGTCCAACCGGGTGGCATAGGCCCTGCAGTAACCTCGACATGGATTGTCCACGTCTTGTTCCCCTCCTCCCCTTCTTCTTTGGCGAAGTACTGCGGCATCAGGTTGTACCCGAAATATTGAAGCATCTGCCTCAATGCTTCCGGATAGCCGCTGTGGTGAGAACAGTGAGATTCCACCCACCCGTTCTCGAACTGTTCATCTGCTGTCATCTGTAAAAACATATTTGAGAAATGTCAAAAATTTATTTTAACAGTAAACCATTGAGTTATAACATAAAACATGTCATTGAACTCATAAGACTTGGAATCCTAGTTCAAATTTAAACAAATTTGACTGCTGGTCTGCTGTCCAACATGACAGCCCTGACCAGTTTCCATTTCAACCTGATTTAGGCCATGCCAAAAGCAAAACCAATTCTGGAGCTCGACATCAAAGTTAAAGCTAACTTCAATAGCTTTCCAGAAAGTATTTTCTTGGCCTAAGATCTGTCCCGGTTCAAAAGTTATGAGATGTCAAAGTTAACAGAATTTCTGGGGAAAATTGGACAGCACCTCCCTGCTTTAGGTACTGATTTGATCCAAGAATTCCAGTTAATTCTACTCCCAGTCTGACCAAACTTTCTGTTACAAAGTTGTAACCATCTCATAAGCTTTCCAGAACTACCTCATTTTCTATTTTTGGATTTTTATGCAGGAAGTTATGCTTGATTTACAGAGAGTGTTTGCTCTGCCCTGTTTTCTGGACAGTTTCAACTCTACTGCATTTTTCGATTGGTTAAGGGATGAACACCTCTGGACCTCAACAGAAAAGTTGTAAATATCTTCCTAAGCTTTACTGAAATGTATCATATGACCCCAACCTCGAAAGAACTCAACCTCTAACCTCTGATTAACTTCAGCCTTCTATCAGCTTAAAATAGGGGACTCTGTCCTTAGTATCCTATAAGTTGAAAACTTGTTTACTTTGAATATCCTGATTAGGGGAAGGAGTTACATCAAGTTTTAGTGCTCTGGATCAAAATTTTCAAGTTTTTCAATGAAGTTGTCCATTTAATGCGGTGTGATGTTGATGCATCACCAGATCATGTCGGTACTATGTCCTCACAAAGAAAAACCTATAACGGACTTAGCCGGCTTCGTTAGTTCAGTGGCACTAAACGTCACTCGCACACGGATGATACACGTCTACCGTTTCGTGGTTAGACTACCTGCAAATAACTCAAGCAATCGTCAGACTCGGCTGCACACCGAGCCTGGTATCCATACAGTTCGTACACCCGGCCGTCATCACTCGCCCGGATAATCTCAAGCTAAACACGCCTTGAGCTAAGTGTTCACGTTACTGACCACGTGACGGGGTCTCCCAAATTGCCCGAAGCACGCCAGGGACATACGTTGCTCGAATACCCCAAACGACATGAAGAGTCGTAGAGGATACTAAAGCGGGTCGGGTTACCTGCCACCCGTGGGGCTCCACCCTTCAGCTTGTGCGCACTGGTGGACAGCGATTACGTGCACCCCCCAAGACATAAAGCGTCCCGAGATGCACGTTCAGTCTACACTCACGGGCGTAGACTACGCATAAGGTTCACGTTCAGCCCGTGAACGTGTCCTTGCTAGCACACACGCACACTAACACGGCGGCGTGCACGACTCCCACTCGACGGGGTTCCCCTCCTGGGGTTACGTCTCCTCCTCGGGAGTCCCTTCCTCATAGAACCCTGCAAAAGCTTCAAACACAAGCAGTGAGCACGATGGCTCAGCAAGTCTGACCTGTCTCGCCTAAACATGAAACTTCTACATGAGGGATGATAGGTTACATGAGGCAAAATAAGTTGCAAGGACTTGCCTAATTAGTGGAACCTTACTTTGAAGTTTTAGCAGCAGGTTGTGGAGAACCTTACGCTAAGGTACATCAGAAAGCCGCAATCAAACAAGAAACATATTTCTCTCATGTACTTTGCCCAAAGTTGAAAGGAACTTTAATTAGCTCTAAACTACAGCAAATCATTAACAATCAAAGTCCATCTTTCAATCAGCAACATTTTAACACGTAACTAGCCTGTTCTTTCTACGTCATGGTACAGTGAACAAGTGGTACTCACTGACCGCGAGGGATGGCGATTATAATCGATTTACACCTGCAGGGTTACCCGAACAACCCGTCACGTACGCCCGTACTCGATGTTGCCTACAGCAACCATCACGGACGCTGTACGCAACCACCTTTCACCCGTCAGCCAAATATTGAACCGGTCCCATCGTCCCGAGAAAGAGGTCTCTGCACGCGCATCTCAGTGCCGCCAGCCGATTTACACCTCAAGTTCTCAACCTACCCTCTGAACGACGGGCAATGCCTCAATACCCAGCTACCCGAGTTACATCGGTTTCCCGGTTCCCATATAGCCGGTAGGTCTTCGGTACTGTTCTAGCTTGTTCAACAGGCCCGCACATGGCTCGGTCTTCAATTGACACAAGCGCAGCTATAGCACCCAGGTCCCAAAGTACTGCTGCCCTTACTCTCCGCTCGGTCTCATTTTTCTTGCCATGTGTATCATGTGCTATCTCTACCCGAGTCGAGTGCCTCTAGCTTATGCTCGCGAGTAGTTCCAACTACTCGACTTGTACCGAATCCTACACTATCTTAGCATTGCGGTAGCTAAACGGGGTTTTCAATCCTAATCCCAACCCATGGTTTTCTTGGCTATGCAATTGGGTTTTCAAACAAGACTCCAATGCAAGAAATAGTGATACTCAAGTAAGTGCTCAAAACAATAAAAATTTGTAAAAAGGTTAATGCAAACCGGAGCTTGCCTTGTTGCTCTTGGTCGTAGGCTAGCTGCTCTTCTGGAGTAACGAAGTCTAGGACTTCGGGTTCCTCCTCGACCTTAGCGACTACATGAGATACAAGTATATGTGTTAATTTAAATGCATTTGATTTGAATTAAACTTGTGAACCTTATAATCTCACTAGACAGACCCACTGACCGTGAAATTTTTACTGTGGCTTGGTTACAACCTAAACAGAGACTTGGTCAAGTTTTAGTTGCAGCAAAGCTCATTTGAGCCCTCCACAATTAATTATGTACTTGACCCTAATTGGAGGCTTTAGGGTGTTCTAGGGATTTTCATGGAGCAAGCCATTACTTTATGAAAACTAGATTTTCAGAGGGTTCTAATGGAGTTGGTCTCACTTAATTTGAAGGTTCCTATCTAAATATATGAGCTAAATAATTTCAGAGAAAATTCTGAAAATGTTTCTGAACATTCTCTATTTTCTCTGGAACAGTTTTATTAATCACACCATTAGGTGGATCAAATGAGCTCAAATGGATCCGAAATTTTTATGGTAGTTCAGGGATATTTTGGTGAATACCCCAACAAAGTTTCAGAATCTTCCTCCAAGGGATTCTCCATTTAAAATTCCAAACAGTTTAAATTTTGAAGAATTAGTTCCGGAGAAATAAGGATTTTCATGAAGTGAAACTTGATTTTCTGGAAAGTACTCAGAGAGCTGAATCCAACAAAATTTGGTTCACTTGAATTGGAGTTTCCTAGCCCAAGTTATGAGGATTTGAAGTTTGAATGAAATCTGAAAATCGGGAAAATATTAAATCTGCCGGTGGGTCCACGGGGACACGTGTTGGGTGCTGGAGTGACGGCACACCGGTGTCCACGGAGTTTTTGCGCGCCAGCACACCGGATTCAAGCCGCAGACTGATCCTGATTTAAAATCCGAGCCGCTAACACGTGGGCCACCCGGCTTTGTCTTCCTCCCGACGCTCCCTCGCGCCCGCGCCGCCTTCCTTCGCCGGAGCAGTACTGCAGCTTGCCGGATTGCCGCTGCCGGCCACCGCACGGTCGGAAACTCGCCGCCAGGGGTTTATCGACATCGAGGAACACGTCCGTGGGGTCAGTTCGAGCTGGCGGTGACCGGAAATAACCCGGCGACGTGCGGTGGCCTCGGTTGAGGTTCGGTGCCGTCGGCCGTGGGTTTTCACCCGCCAAGACCTCGAACAACCAGCTCTATAGAGTCAGTACACCTCTAGGAAGCTCGGCAAGGCCTCAAAGGTGTTCAAACATGGCGGCAAGTTGGTTGGCACCGTGTGACCGATCGTGCCCGCCATGAACGCCCTTGATCGAGGTCAAAACCGTCACTCCTAGCCAGTTTCATACCACGTATGCTAAAAGGAAAATGATCGCCGGCTAGTCCAGTGCCTATGTGCAAGATTTGATAACTTAAGTAGGATCCGAGAGCGGAAATTCGAAGAAACCGTACCGGAAGCTCGGTTTGAGGCCGCCGGAGCAAAATCTGGAAATTCGTGGCGGATGCTTCATGGTTCGCTTCAAGAATTGGAGGAGAGCAACACGGTGGCCGCACGCTCCCGTTGCCGCTATTGCTGGCCCGTGAAAGTCCCTGTGGAACGCTGTCCACGAGCGCCCGACCTTCGGCTGAGGTTAGGTCGCCGCTGTGGCGATCGTTCTCGGGCAAGTGGAGGTTGATCTCAGGGTGCTGCCTTGCCGCTCGGGGGAGGAGAGAGCGCGATGGTTTCACGGTTTCCCGATCGAACAGAGAGGCGGAAGGCAGAGGAGCTCGTTGTTTGCCGGGGAGAAGAAAGCGAGCGATGATCGCTTCGGTGGAGCGCGTGGAGCGCCTTAAGAAGACCCCGAAACCGACCCTGGGCTCGCGCGTGGAGGCGGGAAGCAGCTGGTGGCGCCGGCTCCCCTCGGTGGCGCACGAGCAGCCCTCGGTGGCGTTTAATAGACAGAGGCAAAGTCCACTGCTTCGGTTGCAAGTTTTCAGAAGCCCCTCTATGACAGGTGGGTCCCACCCCCATTTTAACCTCTGAGATTAACTCCCTATCACTGTTGTAAACAGTAAGCCCTAAAATGCTCATGGTCATTTGAATTATTCACCCCTGAGCCATTTGAATTGGTTAAAATTCAAATTGGGTTTGATTTGACTAAATTTCAGCACATGTTCAGTTTGAAATTCGAATAAAGTTTGAATTTGCTAGACTTAGCTCATGTCAAGATCAACTCCAAATGGAGTGAAAATTGGTGTGTGAGCTCACAAAAATGTGCTGAGTAAGAATATGCCTCCCACTTTTGAATTCATGGGATAAAAACAGTTTGAATTTGAATTTGAGTTCAAACTACCCTCTTTCTAGCTATACCCAAAAGGACCTCAAAAAGGTTTTGAATTTGGGTGAAACTTGGCATGGACATTCCTAGCAAGGTGTAGGAGTTTTCCAAATGTCCAGCCCCTATATGATGTATGTGGGAAATGCCACTTTTGCATTTTGTGAGTTTGTTTTCTAATGAGCATGTTGATGGTGGTTACTTGCTCTTCAAATGTGTTCATCAACATTCTTCAAATGAGGTGTGTGCGTGGTGATGAACACTTTAAACATGTGTCAAAAACTGAGGCCTTTACAAAGAGATCACAAAATAGCCTTTACAAAGGGGCTACTAGATGTTTGGACTCACTAAGGTTTCACCAGCCAGCTCGAATCACCATTCTCCGACCTATGGGCCCCCGCTTGTGCCATGCAGTTCCCAGGGCAGTCCTCTCTTGACTCCCATTCTCCGCTCTTTCCACGGTCCATAACAATCTAGCAACTTACCTAATTAGTCAGCTAAGCCGCACCCATACTTGGCCTTGTGGTGGCACTGTTTTCTTGGCATGTGCTCGCATGAACCGGTCCTTAGATCTACGGCAAGTAAACCACCATCTCATTCTACCAAATCCACAAACCAATCTTGCCTAGATCTCCCCCGATTCATGTTCATTATCATCATCAAGTTTTCATGAACATTATTCATATGAGTGCAGTAGCTAGACATGTTCTATCTCGCTTCCCATAACCCGTAAGCTAAAAGAAGCAAAAAGCAAAAACAACCATACCCGACTCATCAACTTTCCCGGCGACAAGGGTGGTTAACAAAACTAGAAAACTCCTATAAAAGGGTTCCCATCAAATTGACTCAAGCATACACAGTTTTCACAACAAAACAGTTTCAAAACATGTGATCAATATGGTCAAGGGTCACTTGCCTTGTTCCTGTGGCTTTGGTTGCTCACTGATCTCGAAGTCTTGGTGTTGTAATCCTTCGTAGATAGCTCCCTGAGCTTGTCCTTCTACTTACGATCACGCACATACAATATTTATAGCAATCAAACATCATGCACAAACTCTAATTAAGATGCAATGGTGCATACGCATGCTAAACTATGGTGCTGTTTCATTAGATCAGTTTGTATGTGTTCTTGCATGTTTTAATGGGCTTGCATGGGATTTTATGGTGAACAAGGGTGTAAAGATCAAGTGCGGACGTGGTGATGATCTTGACTCAAGATCTAGATCAATTCCACCGTCAAAAACTGATCAACACGTGATCTGTCCACACGAAAAAGCTTCTGTTCGAAGGGATCGAAGAAACAGATGCGAAGAAAACCACGATGATGTCGTAAGGTGATAACAAAGACCTATATCACTTCTCCTTGGTGTCAGGGCCTTCCTCCTAGAAAGACAGATCGTCAGCGCTCTTCCGGCGACGGTGAGCGTGTCAGGGCTTATCGGCGGTCTCAACGGTGGCTTACTTCCGGCGAAAGGGTTAACTCGACGAGTTGGGGGGTAGGGCCTCTGAGTAGTCAACTTGAAAAGGTGTTATGGCCAAGGGGGTGTTTCGAGTTCTATTTATACGGGGATAAGGAAGAGCCCTACTCCGATTGGATTTCAAATATGAGTCCTATTTAGATTGTTTTGGATCTTAACAACTTATCTCCAATCGAGTTGGTTGGAGTATTCAACATGGAAGAATTCGTGTCGGTTTCCTAAGTACCGGGTACTCGCGTACAGGGGAAACCGCTTAAGGATCTCGTCCTTCCGTGGAGATAAGCTCCGGAGGCTCCATGTGTCCAGCGGGGCCAGGCTTCCCTTCTTCCACAGAGGCGGGCTCCGATTGTGCCGCATGTCAGGCGGGCGGGACCTCCCCTCTCCTCAGAGGCGAGCTCCGCGTGCGCCACGTGTCTTGGCGGGCGAGACCTCCCCTCTCCCTCAGAGGCGAGCTCCGCGTGCACCACGTGTCAGTGCCGGACCTTCCCTCTCTTTGGAGGTGAGCTTCGAGTGTGCCACGTGTCAGAGCTGGACCTCCCCTCTCTTCAGAGGCGAGCTCCGAGAGTGCCCCGTGTCAGTGCCGGACCTCCCCTCTCTTCAGAGGCGAGCTCTGAGGTTGACACGTGTCCATCAGTGTCGGACCTCCCTTCTCCTCGGAGGTGAGCTCCGAGGACGACACATGTCCATTGTGCCGGACCTCTCGGAGATGAGCTCCGAGGGTGACACGTGTCCAGCAGTGTCGGACTTCTCGGAGGCGAGCTCCGAGAGTGACAAGTGTCCCGTGGGGCCAACCTCTTGGAGGCGAGCTCCGAGACGACACGTATCTAGCGGGACCGGACCTCATCCCTTCCGAGGGGTGAGCTCCGAAAGCGCCACGTGTCCCGTGGGGCTAAGCCTTGCTTCCCCTATGAGACTAGCTCCGAAGTCAACACGTGTCCTGAGGGGCTGAGCCTCGCTTTTTCCGCAGAGACTAGCTCTGAAGGCAACACGTGTCCAGTGGGGTCGGACCTAGCCCCTTCCTCAGAGGCGAGCTCCGAGCCTGCCACGTGGCCAGTCAGTGGCGGACCTCACCCCCTCTGCAGGGATGAGCTCCGAAGGCGCCACATGGCCAGCGGGCCGCGGGAAGTGTCTACAGCCTTCCTCGGCGAACTGGAATTGGCTCCTTTCGGCTATATTTCTGATTCTTTCTCCGTTTCTACTCCTTTCAAAATGTTTCTTTACATGAAATATGCATGCATGCGTGAATATGAAATTGAGGGTGTACAAACCTACCCCCCGTAAACTGAATCTCTCCCTCGAGATTTGATAGAGTGGAGAATAGATGAGGGAATTCTGCCTTGAGGTCTTCCTCACGTTCCCATGTAGCTTCAGCTTCTGTGTGATGGCTCCATTGTACCTTGCACCAACGGATCACTTTGTTCCTCGTGACCCTTTCCTTCACGTCCGAAATTTGGACAGGGTGCTCTACATAGGTCAGATCCTCTTGAAGCTCGAGCTCATCCATCGGTACTTGTTCTTCCGGTACTCTCAAGAACTTTTTGAGTTGGGATACGTGAAACACGTCATGCACGTCGGAGAGGTGCATCGGGAGCTCTAGTTGATAGGCTACCTCACCTCGCTTGCCCAAAATCTTGAATAGTCCGATGTAGCGAGGTGCTAGCTTGCCTTTGACGTTGAAATGTCGTGGCCTCGGATAGGTGATACCTTAAGGTACACGAAGTCTCCTACTTTGAAGGTCAACTTTCTTCGCCTATTGTCCGCATAACCTTTTTGTCATGACTGAGCAGCCTTCAAGTTCTCCCGTATCGTTTGGACTTGCTCCTCAGCTTCTTGCAGCACTTTGGGTCCAAACACTTGGTTCTCTCTGGTCTCGTTTCAAAACAGTGGCGTTCTACACTGTCTACCATACAATGCTTCGAAAGGTGACATCTTCAAGCTGGCTTGATAGCTGTTGTTGTATGAGAACTCAGCATACGGCTAGCTCATATCCCAATTATGTCCATGTTTCAAAGCGCAGGCTCTCAACATGTCTTCCAAAATTTAGTTTGTCCTCTTAGTTTGCCCGTCGGTTTGCGGGTGATAAGCGGAGCTGAAATTTAGCCGTGTACCCATGGCTTCATGCAGCTTCCTCCAGAACCTAGAGGTAAACTGAGAACCCTGATCTGAAACGATCCTCTTCGGGACTCCATGGCGGCACACGATTTGCTCCATGTACAGCTCGGCTAGTTGTGCAATCTTGTACTTGGTTTTAACAGGAAGGAAATGAGCTGTTTTCGTCAATCGGTAAACAATAACCCAGATGGAGTCGTAACCCGACCGAGTACGTGGTAATCCGACGATGAAATCCATACTGATGTCTTCCCACTTCCACTCGGGTACTTTCAATTGTTGCAACAGTCCAGCGGGTCTTTGATGTTCGGTCTTAACCCGTTGGCACGTGTCGCATAGGGCAACATACTCAGCTATGTCCCTTTTCATACCATCCCACCAATAGCAAGTTTTCAGGTCCTTGTACATCTTTGTACTGCCGGGATGTATGGAATAAGGTGAGTCATGTGCCTCTTTTAATATCGTGTCGCGGATGTGCTTCACGTTAGGCACACAAATCATTTTCCCTAGCCAAAGTGTACCCTTCTCGTCTTCCATGAAGTCCTTTTCTATGCCTTGTCGGATTCTTTCCTTGATCTCCTTGATTTCCTCATCCGTTGCTTGGCCATCTCTTATCTCTTGTTCCAGCGAAGAATGGAGTTCCATCACTTCCATCTCGTTCAAGAAACCGAGACGTAGCCGTTCGAACTCCTTGCGCAGCTCGGGCGGTAGCTCCTGAACCATGAGTTGGTGACATGCTCCCTTTTGGCTCAATGCATCAGCTACTACATTGGCCTTTCCGGGGTTATAGTTGATTCCAACATCATAATCCTTGATGAGTTCCAACCATCAACGTTGCTCTCAAATTCAAATCTGTTTGGGTGAATATGTACTTGAGGCTTTTGTGATCCGTATAAATCTCACATCAGTGGCCAAGGATATAATGTCTCCAAATCTTTAATGCATGTACCATGTAAGGGCCTCAGTTTTTGACACCGGTTTAAAGTGTTCATCACCACACCACACACCTCATTTGTGGAAAGTTGATGAACACAAATGAAGAGCAAGTAACCACCATCAACATGCTCATTAGAGAACAAACTCACATATTGCAAAAGTGGTATTTCCCACATGTGATATAGAGGGGCTGGACATATGAAAACTCCTACACATTGCTAAGGATGTCCATGCCAAATTTCAATCAAATTCAAACCCTCTTTGAGGTCATTTTCGGTATAGCTAGAAAGAGAGCAGTTTGAAACCATATTCAAATTCAAACTGTTTTTATCCCATGAATTCAAAAGTGGGAGGCATATTCTTATTCAGCACATTTTTGTGAGCTCAGACACCAATTTTCACTCCATTTGGAGTTGATCTTGACATGAGCTAAGTGGGACAAATTCAAATTTTATTTGAATTCAAAACTGAACTTGTGCTGAAATTCATTCAAACCAAACCCAATTTGAATTCTAATCAATTCAAATGCCTCATGGGTGAATAATTTGAATCACCAAGGGTATTTTGGGGCTCACTGTTTCCAACAGTGATTAGGAGTAAATGTCAGAGGTTAAAACCCCGGGTGGGACCCACATGTCATAGAGAGAAGAGGGGAGACTTGCACCCAAAGTCACAGTCTCGGTGGGATCTTCCACCGAGCAGCTGCCGACTCAACGCCCGGGAGCAGCTGCGCTCGCCACCGAAGAGGAGTGGCGCCACCAGCTGCTTCCCGCGCCCACACACGAGCCCAAGGGCGGTTCCAGGGCCCTCTTAAGGCGCTCCACCGAGGCAGGCATCGATCGTTTTCCCCTCTCCCGTGATCACCGAGCCCCCGACCTGTCGCCTCTCTGCTCGATCGGAGAACCGCGAAAACAGCTCGCCTTCTCCTTCCCCGAGCTGCTAGACGGCAACCTGAGATTGCACTCCATCTTCCCAACGCCAAAAACCCCGAGCTCCGACCTCCCTTGCCCAAGAACGATCGCCACAGCGGCGACCTAAACTCAGCCGAAGATCAGGCACTCGTGGACAGCGTTCCACAGGCGCTTTCACGGTCCAGCAAGAGAGGCAACAGGAGCGCGCGGCCACCGTGCTGCTCTCCTCCAAGTTTGGAAGCAAACCATGAAGAATCCACGGTGAATTCTCAGTTTTTGCTCTGGTGACCTTAAACTGAACTTCCGGTACGGATCCTTCAAATTCTCGCTCTAAGATCCTTCTCTAGCTATCAAATCTTGCACATAGACGCTGGACTAGCCGGCGATCAAGTTCCTTTCTGCATCCGTGGCGTGAAACTGTCTAGAAGTGACGAATTTCGAGTTCGATCAAGGGTGGTCATGGCGGGCACGATCGGTCACACGGTGCCGACCAACTTGCCGCCATCTTTGAACCCTTTTGACACCTTGTCGAGCTTCCTAGAGGTACACTGATGCTTTAGAACCGATTGTTTGAGGTGTTGGCAGGTTAGAACCCACGGTCGACGGCGCCGAACCTCAACCGAGGCCGCAGCACGTCGCTGGGCTATTTCCAGGCACCGCCAGCCCGAACTGACACCACCGACATGTTCCTCAACGTCGACAACCCCCTGGCAGCGAGTTTCAGACCATGGGATGGCCGGCAGCGGCGAGCCGGCGAGCTCCGGGTCTGCTCCGGCGAGGGGAGGCGGCGTGAGCGCGCGGGCGCGTCGGGAGGTAGACGAAGCCGGCTGGCCCACGCGTCAGCGGCTGAAAAATTTAAATCGGGATCGGGTGTGTCCAGGATCGGCTGTGCTGGCGCGCAGGAACCCCGCAGACCACGGTGTGCCGTCGCCTCCGCGCCTGACGCGTGTCCCCGGGGCCCACCCGCAAGTTTAAACTTTTCCCCCCGATTTTCAGATTTCCTTCAAACTTCAAATCCTCATAACTTAAGCTAGAAAACTCCAAATCAAGTGAACCAAATTTTGTTGGATTCAGCTCTCTGAGTACTTTCCAGCAAATTTCATGAAAACCTTTAATTCTCCAGAATTAATTCCTCAAAATTTAAACTGTTTGGAATTTTAACTGGAGAATCCTTTGGAGGAAAACTCTGAAATTTTGCTGGGATGTTTATCAAAATGTCCCTGAACTACCATAAAAATTTCAGATCCAGTTGAGCTCATTTGATCCGCCTAATGGTGTGATTAGTGAAACTGTTCCAGAGAAAATAGAAAATTTTCAGAATTTCCTATGAAATTGTTTAGCTCATATCCTTAGCTAGGAACCTTCAAATTAAGTGAGACCAACTCCATTAGAACCCTCTGAAAATCTAGTTTTCATAAAGCCATAGTTTGTTTCATGAAAATCCTTAGAACACTCTAAAATCCTTCAATTAAGGTCAAGTACATAATTAATTGTGGAGGGCTCAAATGAGCTTTGCTGCAACTAAAACTTGACCAAGTCTGTGTTTAGGTTGTGACCAAGCCACAGTAAAAGTTTCACAGTCATTGGGTCTGTTTAGTAAGAGTTATAGATTTCACAAGTTTAAAAGTCAATTCAAATGCATTAATTTAATACATGTACTTCTTATATCATGTAGTCGCTAAGGTCGAGGAGGAACCCGAAGTCCTAGACTTCGTTACTCCGGAGGAGCAGCTAGCCTACGACCAAGAGCAGCAAGGCAAGCTCCGGTTTGCATTAACCTTTTTTACAATTTTTTATTGTTTTGAGCACTTACTTGAGTATTATGATTCCTTGCATTAGAGTCTTGTTTTGAAACCCAATTGCATAGCCAAGAAAACCATGGGTTGGGTTTAGGATTGCAAACCCCGTTAGCTACTGCAATGCTAAGATAGTGTAGGATTCGGTACAAGTCGAGTAGTTGGAACTACTCGCGAGCATAGGCTAGAGGCACTCGACTCGGGTAGTGATAGCACATGAAACAAATGGCAAGAAAATGAGACCAAGCGGAGGGTAAGGGCAGCACGACTTTGGGGCCTGTGTGCTATAGCTCCGCTTGTGTCGATTGAGGACCGATCCGTGTGCGGGCCTGTTGAACAAGCTAGAACAGTACCGAAGACCTACCAGCTATATGGGAACCGGAAAACCGATGTAACTCGGGTAGCTGGGTGTTGAGGCATAGCTGGTCGTTCAGAGGGTAGGTTGAGAGCTCGAGGTGTAAATCGGCTGGCGG
Source organism: Neostapfia colusana (assembly GCA_030760725.1). Classification (NCBI taxonomy): domain Eukaryota; kingdom Viridiplantae; phylum Streptophyta; class Magnoliopsida; order Poales; family Poaceae; genus Neostapfia; species Neostapfia colusana. The sequence goes on along the minus strand of JASWHV010000009.1, from coordinate 29,064,485 downwards.
CACTGAGATGCGCGTGCAGAGACCTCTTGCTCAGGACGATTGGACCGGTTCAACATTTGGCTAATGGGTGAAAGGTAGTCGCGTACGGCGTCCGTGATGGTTGTTGTAGGCAACATCGAGTACGGGCATACGTGACGGGTTATTCGGGTAACCCTGCAGGTGTAAATCGATTATAATCGCCGTCCCTCGCGGTCAGTGAGTACCACTTGTTCACTGTACCGTGACGTAGAAAGAACAGGCTAGTTGCATGTTAAAATGTTGCTGATTGAAAGATGGACTTGATTGCTAATGATTTGCTGTAGTTTAGAGCTAACTAAAGTTCTTTTCAACTTTGGGCAAAGTACATGAGAGAAATGCGTTTCTTGTTTGATTGCGGCTCTCTCATGTGCCTTAGTGTAAGGTTCTCTACAACCTGCTGCAAAAACTTGAAAGTAAGGTTCCACTAATTAGGCGAGTCCTTGCAAATGATTTTTACCTCCTGTAACCTATCAATCCCTCATGTAGAAGTTCCATGTTTAGGAGAGATGGGTCAGTCTTGCTGAGCCTTCGTGCACACTGCTTGTGTTTGAAGCTTTTGCAGGGTTCTATGAGGAGGGGACTCCCGAAGAAGAGGCGGAACCCCAGGAGGGGAACCCCGTCGAGTGGGAGTCGTGCATGCCGCAGAGTTAGTGTGCGTGTGTGCTAGCAAGGACACGTTCAAGGGCTGAACGTGAACTTGATGCGTAGTCTACGCCCGTGAGTGTAGACTGGACTTATTTTGATGTAAACATGTTCATAAACCACTTTATGTAATATAAACTTTGCTTCCGCTTTGTGCCTTTGACGTGTGTTATCCGGTTCTGTGCAACGCAGCACCCCTCAGCGTGATCCTGGCTCGACAAGACCGTAGGGCCGTGTCATACCACGGCTGCGAGCTCCAAATCATGTGTGTGGTAATTCAGCTCGTGTTTCTTTAGTTGTCTCGATGCATAGGCTACCACTCGTCCTTCTTGCATGAGCACACATCCAAGCCTTTGTCTTGATGCGTCACAATATATGCCGAAGCTTTTGCTCACGTCCGCTAATACCAAAACCAGTGCTGTGGTTAGCCTTTTCTTGAGCTCCTCGAAGCTTTCTTGACACGCTGGTGTCCACTGAAATGTTTTTCCCTTCATCAGCAATTCAGTCATAGGCTTCGCTATCTTGGAGAAATCCTTGATGAACCGGCGATTGTATCCAGCCATCCCAAGGAAACTCCGAATATCCCTCACGTTCTGTGGTTGGTTCCATTTCAGAACATCTCCCACTTTTACGAGATCAACCGATACTCCTTCCTCGGAGATGATGTGGCCTAGGAACGATATCTCCTTTAGCCAAAATTGACACTTTCTGAGCTTGGCATACAATTGATGCTCTCGCAGCTTCTGCAATGTCAATCTCAAATGTTCTTCATGTTCTTCCTCACTTTTTGAATACACCATGATATCGTCGATGAAAACCATGACGAACTTGTCCAAGTACTCCATGACGACCTTATTCATGAGGTACATGAAATATGCGGGTGCATTCGTTAACCCAAAAGACATAACGGTATATTCATACGAACCATGCCGTGTTCGAAAAGCAGTCTTGGGTATGTCGGAGGGCTTAATCTTCAGCTAGAAGTATCCCGACCGAAGATCAATCTTAGAGAAAACTCGGGCACCTTTCATCTGGTCGAACATGTCCTCTATACGGGGCAAAGGGTACTTGTTCTTGATCGTCACCTCATTAAGAGACCTATAGTCCACGCACATCCTTTGGGTCCCTTCCTTCTTGTCTACGAAGAGCACGGGGGCTCCCCATGGTGACGAGCTTGGGCGTATAAAACCCTTTTCTAACTGCTCTTGAATTTGCTTCTCAAGCTCCACTAGTTCATTAACGAGCATCCTATACGGCCTCTTTGCTATAGGTGCAGTTCCAGGTAGCAAATCAATGGCAAACTTAATGTCCCGGTCAGGTGGCATACCTGGAAGTTCTTCCGGGAACACGTCCAAAAATTCTTGAACCACCGGAACACTTTCCAATGTTGCTTCTTCGACGTGGTTCAACGTTGCCCTGTCGGTTGCCGGTTGGGCTGATTCGAACTCGATACGAGTACCGTGCTCATTTGTCAACTGCACGCTCCTCTCAGCACATTGGATTACTCCGTTGTGCTTGCTTAGCCAATCCATTCCAAGTATTATATCAAGCCCTTGGGAATCCAAGACAATAAGGTTGGCAAGGAAGTCTACCCCCTTATTTTAAGGTTTACTTTCGGACATACTATATTAGTCCTCATCTCTCCACCGGGAGAATTAACTAACATAGTATATTTCATGTGTGATATGGGCAGATTATACTTGGCAACATACCTGGATGATATGAATGAATGCGATGCTCCGGAGTCAAATAAAACAATGGCTGGGTTGGAGTTGGCAAGGAACATACCAATCACGACGTCCTCAGCCTGTTGCACTTCCTCAGCGGAGACATGATTCACGTTGCCACGAGCGTAGTTCTGCTGTCCACGGTTACCTTGATTAGCTCCTCTGTTCGGCCGTGGGTTCTGCTTGGGCGCGTTGCTTGGTTGTCTAAGGCCTTTCCTCGGGCACTGACTTGCAAAGTGTCCCGCTTCTCCGCATGCAAAGCATGCCTTGTTGCCCAAGACAGCAGGTACGTTAGGGCGAGGGTGGTTTTGAGCATAGGCGCCCATGTTTGGATGGGCGCAGAAGGCAAAGGCACACGAGGTGCTTGCATGACAGGACGTTGCTGCGGTGGTTGATTAGGGCGAAAAGTAGAAGCGTTCGAGCCATATTGTGGTCCAGCTGGGGGCATGAAACGGGGACGTACATTGCTCCCTTGTGGCTGGTATGGCACCTTTCTCTTGCCCTCTTGCTCGATCTCACGGATCTTGCTTTCAACCACTATAGCTTTGTCAACTAGCTTCTGGAAGTTTGCATAGTCATTGTTGAGCAGCTAAACTTGAATCTCATTGTTCAACCCTCTCATGAACAAGTATGGCTTCTGTTGATCCGATTTGACATCTTCAGGGGCATACCTTGACAGCTGCATGAACTTGTTGAGGTACTCATTCACGCTCTTCTTGCCCTGGCGGGGACCTTCAAACTCTTGCCTTTTAAGCATCATGACTCCAGCAGGGACGCAATGAGAGCGGAAACTCTCCTTGAACTCAGTCCAAGTGATAGTCTCCTGGTTGACATGAGCATTGCAAAGAGCGTCCCACCAGTCAACGGCTGCTCCCATAAGTTGGTGCGATGCGAAGAAAACTTTCTCCCGATCATTGCACTGAACAATAGCAAGCTTCTTCTCCATGGATTTCAACCAATCGTCAGCCTCCATGGGGTCATTAGCTTGTGCAAAAGTAGGCGGTCGAGTCCTCATAAACTCTCCCAATCGGTTGTGAGCCGGCGGGGGTGGTGGTGGTGGTGGTGCAGGAACGGGGTTAGGATTGTTGTTGTTGGGTTGCAGCTGACCCAAAGTTTGGATCATAGTTTGCATGAGCTGGTTCTTCATAGCCATCAACCGTTCAAGGTTGTTTTCACCAGCCCCGGGGTTAGGATTTTCAGGAACTTCATCGTGGCCTTCCTCTTGTGGTTCCTGGTTGCCACGAACATTCCTCCTTTGTTGGCTGGCGTTTTCCCTCACCATCTGTGAGAGAGAATTGAATAGAATAGAAGTTTAGGTTGACCCCTAACTATATGCATCAAGGAGTATGAACTAAATAACTTCTTTTATTAATGAGGATGTGAACAAGTGCCGAAACACCTCACATCTCCCTACTATGTATGGATGTGGTCCTTCGCCGAGGCGTTCCACAACGCACACTAAGCACACAAACACAAGCAATCGTCACAAAAGTTCAACACACCATTCCTATTTACGCTACTACGATTTAACGTTCCTATTACAGCTTATTCAATGGGAATTCTAAACTTAATCATGTGAACTGGTGTTGTTCCCGCCGTGTGACGGGGGTGGTCCATGCATGGGCGCACGCCATGGTGAGTTGGCAGTCCATGTATGGTTAAATGGTGTTGATCGGGAACACCAGCGCCATCTATAAATGGGACATGAGAAAACTTTGAGAAGGAAGAATTAACTCCAAAACTTTAGATCTTTATGGAGTAAGAAAGCAAGGGTGTTGTTATCCAAAAGAATAGACAAGGAGGGGTTGAAAATAGCACCATGCGGTGGCTGAATTGACAAGAAAAGTGCAGCAGCAAGAAGTTTTTGAAAATAGCAGCTTAGAAGGGTGTTCCTATGTGTTTTAGAGTGTCCATCCTACCTAGGCTTGCATCCTATGGTCAATGTGGTTCTGATGCCAATCTGTGCACTCTACCTAGGCTTGCATCCTACGCTCAACGTGGTTCTAATGCCAATCTGTGCATTCTACCTAGGCTTGCGTCCTACAGTCAACGTGGCTCTGATGCCAATCTATGACACCCGGTTCCGTAAAACACGAAACCCAGCTAATGCATATGTGTGCCCAGGATGTTCATCACACATACACATGTAATCCACAAACTGAATTCAGAATATAACCACGAATAATATGGTTTAAGTACTTTATTACATCAATATTTAACTTATTCTTGCAGCGGAAGTCTCTATTCTAGCAGCGGAAGTCTCTATTCTAGCAGCGGAAGTCTCTAAACAATAGCGGAAGCAAACTAAACATGGAAGCGGCTCCATCTCCAACTCCACAGGCAAGTTTACGGTAGATCGCACGCCTAGTACTCCACATAGTCTTCGAAGTACTCTTCTCCTGTTGCTGATGATGAAGTAATAACGCAAGGTTGAGTACATGACGTACTCAGCAAGTGCGGAAAAATATGATATGTAGCTTTCAACAAGGTAGGAACAAAAAGGCTCATTGCAGAAAGCAAAGTTTATTTCTCAAACATGATAAAAGCAGCAACTAACTTTAAGTGAATTCAATCCCGACATATATCCAATTAAAACATCAACATACCTCCTTTATGATTCACCACCTTTCATGTCTCAACCAACCATAAATCTTTCTCAACTTTCATCTCATGCTCGTGATATCCATAATCATCTCATATTCATGATATCCATAACCATTCCATATTCATACCACCATCTCATATTCATCTCATATTCATATCTTCCGAAACCAAATTCATTGTTACGACTCAACAATCCCGAAAACCAATCCCAAAGACCATACCATAACCAAACCAATAAACATCCATCCCAAACCTTCCCTCTAGTCATGGAAATTGGCCAGGTGCTCGTGACCGGAAGCACGGCTATCATGATAGTTTTACACTCTGCAGAGGTGGCTGCAGAACCTCCATTGTACCAGTACACAACCGTCGGTGTATGGCCAAGAAATCACAAAATAGCCATTACAATGGGGCTACTAGATGTATGGACTCACTAAGTTTCCACCAGCAGGCTCGAATCACCATTCTCCCACCTACGGGCCCCATCTTGTGCCATGCAGTTCCCAGGGCAGTCCTCTCTCGACTCCTATTCCCTGCGCCTTCCATGGTCCATAACAATCTAGCAACTTACCTAATTAGTCAGCTAAGCCACACCCATACTTGGCCTTGTGGTGTAACTGTTTTCCTGGCATGTGCTCGCATGAACCGGTCCTTAGATCTATGGCAAGTAAACCACCATCTCATTCTACCACATCCACAAACCAATCTTGTCTAGATCAACCCCGATTCATGTTCATTATCATCATCAAGTTTTCATGAACATTATTCATATGAGTGCAGTAGCTAGACATGTTCTATCTCGCTTCCCATAACACGTAAGCTAAGCGAAGCAAAAAGCAAAAACAACCATACCCGACTCATCAACTTTCCCGGCGACAAGGGTGGTTAACAAAACTAGTAAACTCCTATAAAATGGTTCCCATCAAATTGACTCAAGCATACACAGTTTTTGCAACAAAACAGTTTCAAAACTTGGGATCAATATGGTCAAGGGGCACTTGCCTTGTTCCAGTGGCTTTGGTTGCTCACTGATCTCAAAGTCTTGGTGTTGTAATCCTTCGTAGATAGCTCCCTGAGCTTGTCCTTCTACTTACGATCACGCACATACAAAATTTATAGCAATCAAACATCATGCACGAACTTTACTTAAGATGCAATGGTGCATATGCATGCTAACCTATGGTGCTGTTTCATTAGATCAGTTTGTACGTGTTCTTACATGTTTTAATGGGCTTGCATGGGGTTTTATGGTGAACAAGTGTGTAAAGATCAAGTGTGGACATGGTGATGATCTTGACTCAAGATCTATACCAATTCCACCGTCAAAAACCGATCAACACGTGATCTGTCCACATGAAAAAGCTTTTTTTCAAAGGGATCGAAGAAACAGATGCGAAGAAAACCACGATGATGTCGTAAGGTGATAACGAAGACCTACCTCACTTCTCCTTGGTGTCAGGGCCTTCCTCCTAGCAAGACAGATCGTCAACGCTCTTCCGGCCATGGCGAGCGTGTCGGGGCTCGTCGGCGGTCTCAACGGTGGCTGAACTCCGGCGGAAGGGTTAACTCGGCGAGTTGGGGGCTAGGGCCTCTGAGTCGTCCACTTGAAAAGGTGTTACGGCCAAGGGGGTGTTTCGGGTTCTATTTATAAAGGGATAAGGAAGAATCCTACCCCGATTGGATTTCGAATAAGAGTCCTATTCAAATTGTTTTGGATTTTAACAACTTATCTCCAATCGATTTGGTTGCAGTATTCAACGTGGAAGAATTCGTGTCGGTTTCCTCAGTACCGGGTACTCGCGTACAGGGAAAAACCGCTTAAGGATCTTGTCCTTCCACAGGGATAAGCTTCGGAGGCTCCACGTGTCCAGCAGGGGCCGGGCTTCCCTTCTTCCGCAGAGGCGGACTCCGGTTGTGTCGCGTGTCAGGCGGGCGGGACCTCCCCTCTCCTCAGAGGCGAGCTCTGTGTGCGCCACGTGTCTTGGCGGGCGAGACCTCCCCTCTCCCTTAGAGGCGAGCTCTGCGTGCGCCACGTGTCAGTGCCGGACCTCCCCTCTCTTTGGAGGTGAGCTCCGAGAGTGCCACGTGTCAGAGCTGGACCTCCCCTCTCTTCGGAGGCGAGCTCCGAGAGTGCCACATGTCAGTGTCGGACCTCCCCTCTCTTCGGAGGCGAGCTCTGAGGTTGACACATGTCCATCAGTATCGGACCTCCCTTCTCCTCGAAGGTGAGCTCTGAGGACGACACGTGTTCATTGGACCGGACCTCTCGGAGATGAGCTCCGAGGGTGACACGTGTCCAGCAGTGTCGGACTTCTCGAAGGCGAGCTCTGAGAGTGACACGTGTCCCGTGGGGCAGACCTCTCAGAGTCGAGCTCCGAGAGCGACACGTGTCTGGCGGGACCGGACCTCATCCCTTTCGCAGGGGTGAGCTCCGAAAGCGCCACGTGTCCCGCGGGGCTGAGCCTCGCTTCCCCGCAGATACTAGCTCTGAAGTCAACACGTGTCCCGCGGGGCTGAGCCTCGCTTCTTCCGCAGAGACTAGCTCCGAAGGCAACACGTGTCCAGAGGGGTCGGACCTTGCCCCTTCCTTAGAGGCGAGCTCCGAGCCTTCCACGTGGCCAGTCAGTGGCGGACCTCACCCCCTCTGCAGGGATGAGCTCTGAAGGCGTCACGTGGCCAACGGGCCGCGGGAAGTATCTACAGCGCTCCTCGGTGAACTGGAATTGGCTCCTTTCGGCTATATTTCTGATTCTTTCTCCGTTTCTACTCCTTTTAAAATGTTTCTTTATATGAAATATGCATGCATGCGTGAATATGAAATTGAGGCTGTTACATCACATTCAGGTATTTACAAACCACCGGAATCTCTTCCAACTTAACGGCTCCACCATGATATACAGTTGCATTTTCCAGAACATTGGTTTCAAGAACCAACAGATGGGGGCCATGAATAGAAGAGTTGAGCTGAATGGTTCGAAGACCAATGTTGAGAATGGCATCATGGCGGTATAACCATGACATCCCTGAGATATTATCTACTTCAGATCTTCTAGTGTAATAAGAGGTGGGTATATTTTACCACCTAAATCAATTGGTGCCTTTGGGAGCATAGTATGAGAAGCTATGTTCCCACCCTGTGAGCAAATCAAGTATGAACTTTTTGTAGGTAGCACTGGTATTTGATACTTGCTAGCATATGATTTGCTTATGAAATTATGAGTGGCACCAGAATATCAATGTGGGGTGGTTGTAGAGAATGAACGTACCCGCAAGTACGGGTTCGGCTTCCGGCACATGCTCGATAGCAAGATGACGGATGTTGCCGGGTTTCGGGGCTGGTTTCTTGGGTTGACCCCGGGGCTGATTTGCACCTCGTTGCATTACTTGCCCGCTGCCCTGCTGCTTCTCTGGGCACTCCCTTGAGAAATGACCGGCCCGGCCACACGTGAAGCATGTGTAGTTGGTTGGTCTCCCCCTGATTTGGGGATGGAATCCAGGCGCATGCTGTTGGGGTGGAAGTGCACGCGGAAACCCCCATTGCTGTTGTGGCAGAGGTGGTCGGAAGTTGGGCGCTTTGAATTTCTAACCGTGGAACAACGGCTGCAGTGCTGGTGGTGTAAAATCCCAAAAAATGTTAGCAAGAAATTCAGCACATTCATACTTAGGAAAAATGAGGGGAATTAAAACTTTGAATTATAACGGTGTGAGTTCAAAGTGCTGATTCAGATCTCTCAAAAACTTCCAAACATGGAGATCTAAAATTCATAGTTTGGGTTTTCATAATTCAAATATTAAACCTACCGAATTACAGCTCATTTGGAGGGGGTTTATTATTTGTTTGGAATTAAGAAAGGAAGCCCTCAAATCTAAATTCAATTTCAGTTTCAAATTCAAACTTCTCCAAAATGGAAAATTGGGTTCGCAAATATGTTCTCCACATTTGAAATTCTATGCCAAAATTCAGATTTTTCGGGTTTACTTTGCTAGGGTTTTGAATCAATAAAAGGGGAGAAATTCAAATGTTGATTCAAATTCAAAAACCCAATTGCAATTCAACTTCTCAACCAAAAATGAATTCAGTGGAATTAAAACTCAAATCAATGAGTTTGAGAGGAAGCAAAGCTTTGAATTTGGAGGAGGAAAGGAAAATGTCAGCTGAAATTAGGTGAGGTGGGTCCACATGTCAGCCACACTTAGCCTCAAACCGCCTCTGTTTTCATTCGGTCGATCACCGAGCGAGCACCAGCTCTCGGCGCTGACCCCCGCCCGATGAATTCCGGCGCCAATGTCACACCCGATTTCTCCAAAGAGCAACTGAGTGAATATAACATGTATGCCAGGATCATTTTCTCATACATGTGATGACAAATAGTGAAGCATCATTTATTACAAGCCAAGTGTTTGAATATAAATAAGTCTTACATATCATATGTCTCGATGGATGATAATATGTTCATAACATGTAAATAAAGCAGCAGCGGAATATAAATCTTGTGGGCTCCGTCACAGGCGTTGCCCGGAGGACTCCGTGAACCTAGAATCCTTCTTCGGGACCAAAGTCTTGGTCATTGAACACCACATCACCCCCTTGACCTGAGCAGCAATTTAAACCAACAGAAAAGCAAGTTTGAGTACCGTTGGTACTCAGCAAGTGTGGGAAAGTAATGTCATGCATGGCTAGAGCAAGGAGAGGTTGAACTCATGGTTAAAGCACTACGCAATTAATACCTATCACCTTAGCTTATTAAGCACCTACATTACTACACAGGTGAGATGGTCCCAATCCCTCAACCCATCATCAATATTAAGTAACCATAATCTCATCTCCGATGTTAAGCTTCCCGCTTAACAACCTCAACTTCCCAATTCATCATCCTCTAATCATGAATAAGTCCAAGCCGCTCTTGACCGTGAGCACGGCTGTCATGACAGTTTTGACTCTGCAGAGTTTGCACCACTGTACCCACATGTAGTGATTTCATCCCCCATTGCCGGGTGGACTAAAAGAACCTCCATTATGCCAGTGGCCGCGAACCACGTTCACACTTCCCAGGTGTGTAGCCAGGAGATCACTACGAGGCCTTTACAAAGGGATTCCCGATGAGCGTGGGCCCACTGAGCTTTCACCCCTAACAGCATACAAGAGGCTCCAACCCCGCTGCAGTGGCCCCCTCTTGAGCCTTGCGGTTCATATGGTAGTCCAGCTGATACCTATTCGCTGCACCATCCAAAACACCCATACCACGCCGGGGATACACCTAATTAATTGGCCAAGCTGCCCCATCTCAGCATGTGGTTGGCACGGTAAAGCCAGGTTACATGCTCCATGAACCGGTCCTTAGGATCCAGGCAAGTACTAAACACAAACCCGAGTCTCGTGCACATAGCACCAACCAAATCATCCAACTTGCCTCGATCCCTACCTCTACATAACTCATAATATCTCATTCAAGAGTAATGTAAATAAGTTGATGATCTCATATCCCACATATCCCATTCTAAGCATGGCTAAGCATAAGTATATAAATAAATGACATAATAAAATAAATCCCAACCCAGTCTACAAGGAAATAAGATAATGAAAATCTAGTGAAACTTCCTAGCTTGGGTATCATATTCCAAATTGACAATGCAATTAAATTCTAACTACACATCCTAGTATAGGATCAAAGTGGTCAAGGACACTTGCCTTCTTCCTGCTGCTCTGGGAACGGAAAGTCTTGGTCTTGAAAGGTGAGAACCTGCTCTGGGGCTGGTTCTACTCATACTAATACACATAGTAAAAGAAAACAACAATCCATAAGCCATAGTCCACACTTTCACTCATGCAAACCACACATACATACATATGAAAATCATCACATTTCTAAGTGTTGTGGTTACCCTAGATGTGTTGATTTTAGGCCCACATACACTTTTAAACGTTTATATATTATCTCTAACTTTTGTATTCAGATTTCTATTTGTACACTATATATGAATTTCCAATTTGAACAAATTCTCTATATTTAATTAATACACTTTTTAGCCACAAGTTTGCATGAAAGATAATTTCCTACTCCAAATATGTTTTCAGATCTTCCACAAAATCCTAAATTGAAGTTTTTTGGATTTGGAGACCCCATCTATCATTTTCTAATTATGCATACCTATTTCCCTATATTTTCAGATTTATTTTCTATGCCTAAAAGTGAACTTTAGTATTAAAATAATAAAGCATATCTCCTAAACAGAATATGTTCTGATCTAAAATGTTCAATAAAATATTCTTTGACTTCCTCTCTGATGGAAACCAATTTAAAGTTATTTTTACCCTTTTTCAGAATTGTTTTCTAGTCTAGAAATGAATTTCCACCAATAAAACAGCAACCTAAATTCCTACAAGAATTTCTTCTGTTCCAATTTCCCAAACAAAACCTTCATAAATTTTCCTATCCCTTTTTGGTTATTTAGACTCACTTTCCCACAGTTTAAACTTGTTTTATGCCTAAAGGGCATATTTCAGATATAAATTACAAAACAGTAATCTTATTGAGTTTAAAAGTTTATTTCCCCTCTCAACTCAGATATTAGATTGTTTCTACAAATTTTCCACAGGGTTAGAATAATTAAACTGATCATATACCTATGTTTGAATTTTAAATCCTATTCACATATTCAATTTCCTGAAATTAATAACCCTCAGGGGCTGATGTGCAAATTCACCCTACTTGTGGGGCCCCATTTCCCAATTTATAAATTTTTAGGGGTCTAAGTGTGCAAAACAGGGAGGTCTTCCTAATTCTTATTAAGTCCAGGGGCTAAAACTGATTTTTAAATGAATTTACATGAATTTCTAAGGGTCCAGGGGCTAGATCAGAAGTTTCCGGGGCTAGCTCGTGTTTTCCGAGGTCCCCAGGGGGTAGCGCGTAAGATTCCCGGCCTTTATAACGCGGGGCTGACGTGGGCCGTTGGATTTAAAACAGATGGCTCAGATTAGATCGCCGAAGGGGTATGCGCCGAATTAATTTCTGCCGTGCGATTTAAAATAGACGGCCCACAAGAGGCCACGTCGCTCCTGGCCAGAGTTCGCCCGTGCGCGCGGCGGCGCACGGCGGCAGAGGCGCGATCTCGCTGGCGAGGTCGCGGATCTTCATCTACAGACGCTAACACCCGTCCTTTTTGGTAGCAAACGGCAGAGGGGAGGAAGGGGCCTCACCTCAGTGGTTTCCTTGATCCCTACGTGGCTAGATGGGGTCGGCGGCGAGCTTCAACGGCGATGGTCTTCGGTGCACGTCGAAGTGGCAGTTGGGGCTGTGATCCCTTCGAGCTCTCGGGTCGTGACGCTTCACTGGGGTCTAGAGATGGCACACCGATGATTAGGGTGGATCGAAACCGTGTAATTCGAAGGTTTCACCGGCGAGCGGCGATGGTACTCACCGGCGAGCGTCGGGTTGGTCGTTTCCGGCGGTGTTTCCCTCCGGGGTCGGCGTCTACAGCTTGTACGCGGTGCTGCGGGGTCACGAGATCGGTTTTACAGAGGGAAGCGGCGATGCTCTTGGGGAATTCCAAGCTCAACGGCGGCGGCGCTCACCGGGAGAGAAACTGCTCGTGCGAGGGGAGGGCGGCGGGGTCATCTGTTTTTATCAGGGCCGGGAGCACGGGGGTTTGTTGCGATCGAGCAGAACGGCGCGAGGGATTCGGGGTTGGGTCGAGTGCACGGAATCCGGGGCGGGGCGCGCGATCGTTGCGGAAGAGCCGGGGCGGTTGGGGGCGTGCGCGGGGAGACGGATGACACGCGGGCCCCACGTGTCAGAGAGAGGGAGAGGGAGAGCGCGCGCGGGTTTTGGGCTGGCCGAGATGGGTTTCGGCCCACTGGCCGTTTTCTTTTTCCTTTTCCTTTTCTTTTTCTGTTTTGATTTAAATTTAAATTCCAGTTTGAATTTGAATTGCTTCACCACATGCAATACGTCCAAAAAATTTTAAATTCCCCTCTTCAGCAGGTTTTGGGGTGTTACAGCCAACTCATGCTTCATCGGTCGCTTGATCACTTTAACATGCCACATCAACAGGACCAATGTCCTTATTCGCTTCTCTCACTCGCGCGCAGCTCTCTCCGTTCTGTCCCACAAAGAACCGACACCGGCACTGCTCTCTGTTTCTCCACCTGCACACATCCGCCAAGCTCGGGTGATCGAGCTCCAAGCAGCAAAAGGAAGCACGAAGGCATGCTCTAGCATCCACCGTTCTCAAAACCGAGGTTCCTAGCTACTGCTACGTGCAAAGTGGAATTTGGCGCCGAAATTCCGAGGTGCCCGGCGGAACCACGATTGGTTCAACATGGACAGCACGCCATGGCCGATCTCACCTCCATCTTCATACACAAAATAGGTGTGCTTGCAAGACTAGATCGTGTAGCCAAAAGCTATTTAGCAATTGATAAACTCTTTAGCTCGAATTTCATAGTTTACCGAACCCTAGTTCATCCAAACCAAGCTTGGTCCAACCCCAAATTCTGATTGCTCATGCAACTAGTGGTCGAATGGGTTAGCAAGAAGATTCCTCACATCCTAGAGCCACTCCTCGAAGAAGAAGCAATGAAAACCGTCGAGAAGAGGCTATGTTATAGCTGTTTTTTCTCGCCACCGGTGAAAATTGCCTTGGATCACCGTCGAGGGTATATTTTCCGGCCTTTTCATCGTGATGGGGATCCAGTTTCGGGTTCCTAGGGTTGCCACGGTGCTCTCTGAGCAAAAACCAGTCAGTTTGGTGCATCCTAGTGCGAGAACACTGTCGCCGAAACCCTAGCCGCCGCTGCCGCACGCGTACTTTCGGCCATCGCCGGCTGCCGCCACCCTCCTAGAAGTGTTCAGTAGGCCGTGTTAGGGCTAGGCGGCGAGTTGCAGCTTCGGGGGAGGCCGGGAACCCAGTCCCGGCAAGCCTCGCCGGCGAGCGCCGCTGCCCGGGCTCTGTTGGCGCGAGGAGGAAGAAGCTGGGGTGGGTCCCATCGGTCAGCCACTGTTTCGTCCGAGGGGATTAGGTTGTGGCCCAGGATCTCGTGTGACTGCATGGGTAGAACCCTGTGGGCTTCGGTGTGGCTGCGATGTCAGTGGCCCAATTCATACCGTGGGGCCCACGGTCAGGGTTTAAACTTTTTCCGAATTTCAGATTTAGGTCAAACTTCAAACCTCCATAACTTTCAGTAGGAATGTCCAAAATTAGTGAAAAATATTTTGTTGAATTCCTCTCGAGCAGTACTATGCAGAAATGCAAAGAAATTGGTCTGAAGGTCCCTGGAATTTTCTCCAAAATTCATCAATTTTAAATCTTGGCGAATTAATTCTAGGAGATCCCTGTTATGGAATTTTCTCGAATTTGTCAGAAGATCCTTCATAATTCTAGTGATCTCCTGTAAAAACTTGAGCTTCATTGGATTAAATTTGCTAGGCCAAACCCTGATCCAAAGTTCAGCCTTCATTTGAAATTCCCAATTTTAAACAGATACTTTTTCAGCATTTCCTACCAACTTCAAAATTCCACTTCTCCCTGTAGACAACTCGAAAAATTATGAAACAAATTTTGCTAGAACCAGGGAGACCTCCTTTATTTATATCTTCCACTTTTAGCTATTTCAAAACTTCAGATTGGAGATGAAAATTCAGAGGAGCCATGTACTTGTGGGAATTTCAGAGACCACAAGCTTCTAGGAAACTACCTCAAATTTTGCTCAGGTCATTCTCATAGAATCTAGTCTCTAATGGAAAAGTTCCAAAGACAATTACGAACCCTTAATAGCAGTAACTATTAGAAGAAGCTTGCTTCTTATAAATCATTATCACTTATACATATATTTCATTGAATATCATATAGTGACCAAAGTTGAGGACGCCCCGTAAGCCTTGGAGATCCTCCCTCCATATGCTAACTCCCCCTTTGACTCACAACCAGGCAAGCCTCCATAGGATTTAGAGGTCATTCAAGTGGGGTTTCAATCACCTTAACTCTAATGCAATCATTTCATCCTAGACATAAATGATACAAAGCAAAACTTTGCATAAGTAATTAAGTGCAAACCGGGGCTTGCCTGGTTGCAAGTCAAATGGAAAGTTAGCTTCGAGTGGGAGGATCTCCAAGGCATCCGGAGCATCCTCAACTTCAGTCACTATATGATATGCAACAAAATATATATAAGTGATATGTAGTTTATAAGAATCAAGCTTCTAATTGTATTTACTGCAACTAAGCTTTCTTAATTGGCTTTGGAATATTCTCAGTGGAGACTAGAGTCTATAAGCATGCTCTGAGCAAAATTTGAGGAACTACCATGGAAGCTTATGGTCTCCAAAATCCCCACAAGTACAAGGCTTCTCTGAATTTTTATCTCGACTCTGAAGCTTTTACATAGCTAACACTGGAAGGTCTAAATGAAGGAGGTCTCCCTGGTTCTAGAAAAATTGGTTTCATAATTTTTCGAGCTACCTAAAGGGATAAATTGATTTTTGAAGTTGGGGAAATTTGCTGAAAAAGTTTCTGTTTAGTTTGGAATTTTCAAATGAATGCTGAATTTGGGAAGACAATTTGGCCTAACAAATGAAGTCCAATGAGGCTCAAATTGTTAAAGCAGATCACTAGTGTTATGAAGGATCTTCTGGCCAAATTTGAGAAAATTCCATAAAAGGAATCTCCTGGAATTAATTCCCAAATATTTAAATTTGAGGAATTTTGGAGAAAATTCCAGGTATCTTCAGACCCATTTATTTACATTTCTGCAAAGTACTAATTGAGAGGAATCCAACAAAATTTGTTTGAGAATTTTTGGACTTCTCTACACAAAGTTATGGCCGTTTGAAGTTTGAACCAAAAACTGCAAACATTGGAAATGTTTAAAACCTTGACAGCGGGCCCCACGAGTCAGGGGTCTTCAACCTCACGCCAAACAGAGCCGGGCGGCGGCGCTCTTCGGCGAGGGTCGCCTTAAGTGACTTTCCGGCCACCTCCCGAGGCCAAACTCGCCGCTCCCCCATTTTCCGTGACGCTATACCCGTTTGAAGGGTCGTCGGCCGCCTGCTAGGACCGGAACACCGCGCACACCGGCGATAGTGGCCGCTAGGGTTCTGGCGAGCTCAGAAATCCCCATTTCTCCATTAAATCTTCTGTTCTTTAGCCCTAGAGCACCAGTAAGGTGTGAGGAAGCTGGAAATGGTAGCCAACACCAATGAAATGGCCGGCAAACTAGGGCTCCATGGTGACCCGAGACCATTTTCCATGGCGGCACAGAAAACAGATAGCAATCGGTTAATTCTTGATTTTTTTGCTGGGCTCTTCTTTGAGGAGGGGCGCTAGGGTGTGTAGAAGCTGCTTGCAAATGAGCTTGATCATTGGTTGTCCGTTTAACCCAAATTTCAATTTTGATCGAGCTCTCGGAGGATGAACTAGGGTTTGGTATTTTTGGAAATTCTAGCTACACACTTGATCTTTTGCAACGAGGCTTTCGGCTACACGATATATGGACGCCAACGCACCTTTCTTGTGTATGGAAGTGGAGGCGAGACCGGCCGTGGCGTGCTGTCCACGGTGAACTGATCGTAGTTCCACAGGGACACCTCGGAACGTCGGCGCCAAATCCTATTTTGCGCGTAGCAGGAGCTAGAAACCTTGGTCGTGAGAATGGTGGATGCTAGAGCATGCCTTCGTGCTTCCTTTTGCTGCTTGGAGCTTGATCACCCGAGCTCGGGCGGCTGTGTGTGAGGGGGAAAAAGAGAGCGGTGCCGGCGTCGGTTCTTTACGGGATAGAACAGAGAGAGCTGCGAGCGAGCGAAAGAAGCGAAGAAAGACTTCGGTTCTGTGGCTGTGGCGTGTTTAGGTGATCAAGTGACAGATGAAGCAGGAGCTGGCGCCAGAATTCATCGGGCGGGGGTCGGTGTCGGGAGCTGGCGGCCGCTCGTCCGAATCAGAGAAAGTAGGGGCCGGTTTGCAATTTGAGGTGGCTGACATGTGGACCCCATCCCACCTAATCTCCAGATGATATTTCTCTCTTGGTGTGACACCTGGTTCCGAAAATAGAACCAAGTGAATGCATATGTGTGCCCAGGATGTTCATCACACATACACATGTAATCCACAAACTGAATTCAGAATATAACCACGCATAAATAGTGTTAACATACTTTATTACAATGACTCAAAGTCTCACTCATGAATCTCTAACTTATTCTTGCAGCGAAAGTCTTTAAACGACAGCGGAAATAACTAAACAGCAGGCTCCAATCTTCAACTCAACAGGCATGTTGACGGTAGTTCGCACGCCTAGTACTCCACATGGTCCTCGAAGTACTCATCTCCTGTAGCTGATGTTTATATGGTAATGCAAGGGTGAGCACATGTCGTACTCAGCAAGTGCGGGAAAAGTATGACATGTAGCTTACAACAAGGTATGGAATAAAAAGGCTCACTGCAGCAAGCAAATTTTATTTCACAAACATGGTAAAAACAGCAACTAAGTCTAGATGAATTAAATCCCAATATAACCAAGTAAAACAGCAACATTCTTTCATCATAATTCACCATTTATCAAGTCTCATCCAGCCATTAATCTTTCTCAAGTTCATCTCATGCTCATAAATATTCATAACCATCTCATATTCATATAGCCAAAGCCAAACTCATTTGTCATGACTCAAACTATTCCAAAACCAATCCCAATGACCATACCATAACCATACCGAATAACCATCCCAAGTTTTCCCTCTAATCATGGAAGTTGTCTAGGTGCTTGTGACCGGAAGCACGTCTATCATGATAGTTTTACACTCTGCAGAGGTGGCACCACTTTACCCACAAGTTCGTGATTTCATCACCCATTGGTGACTGCAGAACCTCCATTATACCAGTACACAACTGTCGGTGTATGGCCAAGAGATCACAAAATAGCCTTTACAAATGGGCTACTAGATGTATGGACTCACTGAGGTTTCACCGGCAGGCTCGAATCACCATTCTCCCACCCACGGACCCCCTCTTGTGCCATGCAGTTCCCAGGGCAGTCCTCCTCGACTCCCATTCTCCGCGCCATCCACGGTCCATAACAAGCTAGCAACACACCTAATTAATCAGCTAAGCCGCAGCCATACTAGGCCTTGTGGTGGCACTGTTTTCCTTGCATATTCTCGCATGAACCAGTCCTTAGATCTACGGCAAGTACCACCATATCATCCAGCAACATTCACGAACCAAGCTTGCCTAGATCTCCCCGATTCCATGCCCATTAACATCATCAAGATCTCATCATCATTATTCATATAAGTGCAGTAGCTAGACATGTTTTATTTCAGCTTCCCGTATTCCGTGAATTAAGCGAAGTAAAAAAGGAAAAACAACCACACCCGACTCATCAACTTTCCTGGTTACACGATTGGTTAACAAAACTAGGTAACTCCTATAAAAGGGTGTCCCATCAAGTTGACTCAAGCATATACGTTTTCGCAAACAAAACTATTTCAAAACATGGGATCAATATGGTCAAGGGGCACTTGCCTTGCTCCCATGGTTCTTCTTGATTAAGCGTCTCGAAGTCCAGGTGCTGTAATTCCTCGTAGATGGCCTCTTGAGCTTGTTCTTCTACTCACGATCACGCACATACAAGATTTACAGCAATCAATCATCATGCACAAACTTTACTAAAGATGCAATGGGGTAGATGAATGCAAATCCTATAGTGCAGTTTTATTAATCCAGTTTGTACGTGTCCTTGCTTGTTTTAATGGGTTTTCATGGGGTTTTATGATGAACAAGGGTGCAGGGATCAAGTGTGGACGTGGTGATGATCTTGACTCAAGATCTAGATCAATACCGTCAAAAACCGATCAAAACGTGGTCTGTCCACACGTAAAAGAGTCTGCTTGAAGGGGGAGAAGAAAACGGATGCATAGAAAAAGCGGCGAGGTCATAAGAGGGTAATGAAGACCTACCTCACTTCCTTTTGGTGGCAGGGCCTTCCTCCTAGCAATGGCAGCAGTGGGGAATTTTTCTATGGAAGATTAGGACAGGACAGATCGTCGGGCTTCTTCTCCGGCGACGGCAGGGCTTGACGGAGCTCGACGGCGGCTGAATTCCGGCAAGGGGGGGACATGGCGACTAGGCAGCAAGGAAGGGGGCTTGACAGCTGGGGGGACGTCCAAAACAGAGAGGATTTCGGCCAAGGGGTGGGGATTATCTTTATAAGGGGGAAAAGGGAGAGTCCTACTCCAATTGGAGCTCAAATAAGAGTCCTATTCAATTTTTTTTTGATCTTAACAAACTTATCTATTGTGGTGCAGCAGCCTTGGGGATTTTATCTACAAAATGTGGGGAAAATCCCCCTTTTTGGGAATTGGGTAATTTAGAAATTTTGGGGGAAATTTGGGAATGGCTCATTTCAGCTATCTTTTTTTTTCATTCCTCACCATTTATATGTCCCATTCTCCATTTCTACATTCCTCTCTCCATTTATATGTCTCATTCTCCATTTCTACATTCCCCTTCTCCATTTCTATGCCCCATTCTCCATTTCTATATTCCCTTCTCCATTTCTATGGTTTTTCCTCCATTTCTATGATTCTTTCTCCATTTCTACGGTTCCTTCCTCCATTTCTATGGTTCTTTCTCCATTTATATGGTTCTTTTATCCATTTCTATGGTTCTTTCTCCATTTTTATAGTTCTTTCTCCATTTCTATAGTTCTTTCTCCATTTCTACTTCTTTTATAATGTTTCTCTATATGAAAAATGTATGCAATGCATGGAAATGAATTTGATGGTGTTACAAACCTACCCCCTTAAACTGAATCTCGCCCTCGAGATTCGATAGAGTGGAGAACAGATGAGGGAATTCTGCCTTGAGATCTTCCTCACGCTCCCATGTAGTTTCCGCTTCCGTGTGATGGCTCCACTGTACCTTGCACCAACGGATCACTTTGTTCCTCGTGACCCTTTCCTTCGCATCCAAAATTTTGACGGGGTGCTCCGCGTAGGTCAGATCCTCTTGAAGCTCGAGCTCATCCATTGGTACTTGTTCTTCTGGTACTCTTAAGCACTTCTTGAGTTGGGATATGTGAAATACGTCATGCACGTCGGAGAGATGCGTTGGCAGCACTAGTTGATAGGCTACTTCTCCTCGCTTGCCCAAAATCTTGAATGGCCCGATGTAGCGAGGTGCTAACTTGCCTTTGACGTTGAACCGTCGTTGGCCTCGGATAGGCGATACCTTAAGATACATGAAGTCTCCCACTTTGAAGGTCAACCTTCTTCGCCTATTGTCCGCATAACCTTTTTGTCGTGACTGAGCAGCCTTCAAGTTTTCTCGTATCATTTGGACTTGCTTCTCGGCGTCTTGCAGCACTTCGGGTCCAAACACTTGACTCTCTCCGGTCTTATTCTAGAACAGTGGCGTTCTACACCGTCTATCATACAATGCTTCGAAAGGTGACATCTTCAAGCTGGCTTGGTAGCTGTTTTTTGTATGAGAATTCAGCATACGGCAAGCTCCTATCCCAACTACGCCCATGTTTCAAGGCGCAAGCTCTCAACATGTCTTCCAAAATTTGGTTTGTCCTCTCAGTTTGCCCGTCGGTTTGCGGGTGATAAGCGGAGCTGAAATTCAGTCGTGTACCCATGGCTTAGTGCAGCTTCTTTCATAACCTAGAGGTAAATTGAGAACCCCAATCTGAAACTATCCTCTTCGGAACTCCATGGCGACACACGATTTGCTCCATATACAGCTCGGCTAGTTGTGCAACGCTGTACTTGGTTTTAACAGGAAGAAAATGGGCTGTTTTTGTCAATCGGTCCACGATAACCCAAATAGAGTAGTAACCAGATTGAGTACGTGGCAATCCGACGATGAAATTCATGTTGATGTCTTCCCACTTTCACTCGGGGACTTTCAATGGCTGCAACAGTCCAGCGGGTCTTTGATGTTCGGCCTTCACTCATTGGCACGTGTCGCATAAGGAAACATATTCAGCTATGTCCCTTTTCATACCATCCCACCAATAACAAGGTTTCAGGTCCTTGTACATCTTTGTACAGCCAGGATGTATGGAATAAGGTGAGTCATGTGCCTCCTTTAATATCGTGTCACAAATGTGCTTCACGTTAGGCACACACATCCTTTTCCCTAACCAAAGCGTGCCTTTCTCGTCTTCCTCGAAATCCTTTTCTATGCCTTGTTGGATTCTTTCGTTGATTTCCTCATCCTTTGCTTGGCCATCTCGTATCTCTTGTTCCAGTGAGGAGTTCAGTTCTATCACTTCCATCTCGTTCAAGACCCCGAGATGTAACCGTTCGAACTCCTTGCGCAGCTCGGGTGGCAGCTCCCAAACCGTGAGTTGGTGAAATGCTCCCTTGCGGCTCAACGTATCAGGTACTACATTGGCCTTTCCGGGGTGATAGTTGATTCCAACATCATAATCCTTGATGAGTTCCAACAATCGACGTTGCCTCAAATTCAGATCCTTTTGCGTGAATATATACTTGAGGCTTTTGTAATCCGTATAGATCAAACATCGGTGGCCAAGGATATAATGCCTCCAAATCTTCAAGGCGTGTACCATGGCTGCAAGTTCCAAGTCATGTGTGGGGTAATTCAGCTCATGTTTCTTTAGTTGTCTCGATGCATAGGCTACCACCTGTCCTTCTTGCATGAGCACACATCCAAGCCCTTGTCTTGATGCGTCACAATATATGTCGAAACCCTTTCTTACGTCCGGCAATACCAAAACCGGCGCTGTGGTTAATCTCTTCTTTAGCTCCTCAAAGCTTTCTTGACATGCTGGTGCCCACTGAAATGCTTTCCCCTTCACAATTCATTTATAGGCCTTGCTGTTTTGGACAAATCCTTGATGAACCGGCAGTAGTATCCAGCCATCCCAAGGAAACTCCGAATATCTCTCACATTCTGCGGTTGGTTCCACTTCAGAACATCTCCCACTTTTCCAGGATCAACCGATGCTCCTCCCTCGGAGATGATGTTAGCCTAGGAACGATATTTCCTTTAGCCAAAACTGACACTTGCTGAACTTGGCATACAATTGATGCTCTCGCAGTTTCTGCAATGTTAACCTCAAGTGTTCTTCATGTTCTTCCTCGCTTTTTGAATACACCATGATGTCGTCGATGAAAACCACGACTAACTTGTCCAAGTATTCCATGAACACCTTATTCATGAGGTACATAATGTATGCGGGTGCATTCATTAACCCAAAAGACATAACGGTATATTCATACGAACCATACCGTGTTCGAAATGCAGTCTTGGGTATGTCGGAGGGCTTAATCTTCAGCTGGAAGTATTCCAACTGAAGATCAATCTTGGAGAAAATTCGGGCACCTTTCATTTGGTTGAACATGTCCTCTATACGGGGCAGCGGGTATTTATTCTTGATCGTCACCTCATTGAGAGACCTATAATCCACACACATCCTTTGGGTCCCATCCTTCTTGTCTACGAAGAGCACGGAGGCTCCCCATGGTGACGAGCTTGGGCATATAAAACCCTTTTCTAGCTGCTCCTGAATTTGCTTCTTGAGCTCCACTAGTTCATTAGCGGGCATCCTATACAGCCTCTTCGCTATAGGTGCAGTTCCGGGTACCAAATCAATGGCAAGTTCAATGTCCCGGTCACGTGGCATACCTGGAAGTTCTTCAGGGAACACATCTGAATATTCTCGAACCACCGGAATGCTTTCTGTGAGACCTATGTGTGCTGAATACATTGGCTTTGACGATAAAAGTTTTGAATACTACCAAAACACCTTTTTAACAAGGTACGACTCTAGTTTCTAGCTCCTGCAAGGTCCGACGATAGGTCCGACTTGTTTCTGGTAGATCCGGCAAGGTCCGACGTAAGGTCCGACTTGCTTTGTCTAGGTCTGACTTATTTTGGCTAGGTCCGACTTGTTTTTGCTAGCTCCGGTGCTAGGTCCGGCTAGCTTTGGTAAGTTCCGTGCTAGGTCCGACTAAGCTTTAGTAAGCTCCGGCGCTGGGTCCGACTAGCTTTGGTAAGCTCCGGTTCAAGGTCCGGTTAGCTTTGGTAAGGTTCGGAGCTTGATTGCAATGGTTCTGCTTTTAACTTGCAATGTTTCGAACTTGCTTTACTCTTATGGAAAGTTTTTGGTGTGTTTTGGTGGTTATGGCTGATATCATTTAGCTATGGTTTACAACATGCTTATGTGAGGTGCTCACGTAAGATGTTGTAGTTTCGAAACTAACGAGAGTGAAGTCGAGGACTTGTGCTCGGAAGTATTGGTTGTTTATTCATGTGCAGGTGTTTCTTGAGTTCAAGACATGGCTGGTTACGGGATCCATTGAACTAGTCTTAGGGAGAAGGTGAGGTTCAACAACCAAGTTCGGGAGGAATTGTGGTTGAGTTGATCGGGAGGTCGCGCAGCATGTTTGGATCAAGAACAATGCATATGAAGGTATCATGGACGTTGTTGGAAGGTGTTTGCACGTGTGCAAGGAGTGCATGGACATGGCAACATGGTTCCAAGGCGTTGTGAAGAGATATGGAAGTGGAGGTATGGTTAAAAAGGTTCAACCGGCTGGATTTTGCGCTCAGGCTACGGCTGAGGCGGTTATGGTTTGTTTATGGGAAGTTTCGAGTTGGTTATAACAGGATTTCCTGTTAGGCATGAAGTAGAGTTGTTTTAGGAATGTTTAGGACATTCCTAAGGTGTTTGGAAGTCTTAAGATTGCTTCTATCTGCGTATAGAAGAGTCTTGAGCAGTATTGGAAAGTTACAGTTTGAATCCAAGTAGGAGTAGAAGTCCTAGTTTGAATTGGACTGGCCATAGAGCTGGTTATATAAGCAAGGGAGGCCAAGGCTCATGGAGAGCACGACTTTGGTGCTGTTCCTCTTGTGTTTTGATAAATAAAATTCGTATTCTAAAGGAACTTTTGTGCCTTGTTCGCCCGACTTGTTTCAGACAAGTTTTTCTCGTCGAGTTTCTGTTTAGCACTAACTTGCTTCGGTGGTTTTATCATAACTCGAGTTTTACAGATCCAATTGATGTGATTCTTTTTGAGTTATCTCCACAACTTGATTATATATCATCTGTGAAAATTTCATGGTCATTGAATTTGTGATTTCTGATCTACACGAGTTTCTTTGCAGTATTCTAGAACTGTTTTTCTCGCATAGGACAGATTGACCTTTGTTCGATCTTTCGATCGTAACTTGAGTTTCTCTCAACGGATTTTCATGATTCTTGTTGTGAAGTCTTTGTGAATTGATTCTATACAATCTATACTAGTTTTGTCACAGTTGAACACGGTTAGATTAGTCGTACACACGGTTTCTTTAACAGATCAGTTTTCTGCTGAGGGTTGTTTTGTTGCTTCCGCTGAAAAGTTTTTATCTACCATTCATCCCCCCTCTGGTAGCTTTACACGTGTACTTCGATCCTACAATCGGTATCAGAGCCAGGTTGCTCTAATCTTTGTTTTTTGCACGTGTTTTGACTAATCATCATAGAGAAATACTCCGCTAAACCTTGTGTGTTTAGTGGTATTGATTTTCAGGTTTGGAAGGCACGCATGAAAGCTTTCATCCAGGCGCAAGGCTTTGCAATATGGGAAAAGGTGTACAAGCCTTACGATGTGCCTTCAAACGATCAAATCATGGCTACAAACATGAGAGATGTCGACAACAACAACAAGGCTCGGAACTTGATAATACAAGGACTAACTCAGAGCGACTTCGACCGTGTTGCACACCTCCAATCGGCGTACGATGTGTGGAGAGCACTTTGTGACTACCACGAAGGATCCAACACGATCAAGGAGGTAAGACAGGATATGTTCAAGAAAGAATACATGCGCTTTGAGATGCAACCCGGTGAGTCCATTGATGACCTCTTTGCTCGCTTTAATAAAATTCTCAGCAACTTTCGTAACGTCAATGTTAATTTTTCAGATGCTGAAAATGCTAGGCAATTACTAAGTGCATTAGACATGTCAATTTGGGAGATGAAAGTAACATCCATACGTGAATCCACTGTCATGAGTACTCTTACATTAGATGTGCTTTATTCTAAGCTAAAAACTCATGAAATTGACATTATATCACGTAAGAACCCAAATAAGGCTATTCATTTGTCTCACAACGTGATATGCCTAGCTCCGGCCAATCATCTAGCAATACACTTGCTTTGCTGTCTTCACTAACCCTGGAACAGATTGAGGAGTTTCCAGAGGAGGAGCTAGTACTTCTTTCTACTGGGTTCTCAAAAGCATTGCAAAATGTGAGAACTAGAAGGAGAGGAAGCTCCAGACCTCAACGATGCTTTGAATGTGGTAAGACAGGACACTTTCGTACAGATTGCCCTAACCTTTCAGGTCCTTCTAACCGTGATGAAAAGCAGAATAAAGTCAAGTCCTCTTTTGGCAACACCAATAAGAAAAAGAAGGGTTTTACAGGACGCAAACTGATAAACAGTTTCATCACCGCCACTACAGGAAACAGGGCAACATACGACAGCCTGTATAACATACGACGGCTAGCTGTCGTATATAAACTTACATACGACGGTCAGTAGAGGCTGTCGTGTATAAGTTTATATACGACAGTGCAGCCGTCGTTTAGTATATGGCTGTCGTATATAGTTGTTATATATGACAGCCAACCCTAGGCTGTCGTATATAGCAGTTATATACGACAGGCAAACCAAGGCTGTCGTAAATAAGCTTATGTACGACGGCCACACCATGGGCCGTCGTAAATAAGGCTTATATACCCGCGGGCCCAGGTCGGCGCGGGCAAACGCCGCCGCCGCCAGCCGCCGCCGCCCTCCCGCCCGCCACCGCCTCCAGCCGCCGCAGCCAGCCAGCCGCCGCCACCCGCCCGCCACCGCCGCCAGCCGCCGCCGCCCCGGAGGTCCCCGCCCCGGCCGCCACCCAACAACCGCCACCCCGCCCCGGCCGCCGCAGCCTCGCCACAGCGCCGCCCCACCGCGCTGCCACGTCGCTGCACCGCCCAGACCTGCGCCCGTCACGCTGTGCGCCGCCGCACCGTGCCGGTCCGCCTCCACGCCGTCCGCCGCCCGCCTCGCCGTGTGCCGCACGCCGCGCCGCCTCCACCGTAAGGTAAGTCGCCCACCTCCCTCCCCATATAGATAGTTTGGTTTTTTATTTACCAATTGTTTAGATTATGCTTGTTTGTTTTTGATTGTTTAGTGGCTAATTCTTTAGACTTAGATGAATTGATATGCTTAGGTTTAATTATTGCCCAGGTTTATTTGAATTGCTAGCTAGGTGTTTTTTTTAATTGCTTAGAATTGATAAGCTTGTTAACTATGGTAATTATGCTTGTTTAGATGAGTTGTTAATTACTTAGATGATTAATGCATATGAGTTATTAGTTTAATTTATTATTGTTTCGATTGTTTGAGAGTTTAAAAGTACTATATGTACATAAATGGGCTTAGGGCCCGATACGACCCATTTAGTGGTAACATATACGTCTACAAAAGCACGATGTGAACAACCTAGGCCGCCTCGCCCTACCCCCCACCCCCTCCCCCCCCCCCCCCCCCCCCCGCGGCTTAGCCAGCGCTCGGCCTCCGACACTCTGCCGCGGAACAACCAATCCTTCGGCGATCGGCCTCCTCCGCCGCGGGACTGTCGATTTGCCGGCACTCGTCGGCCTCCATTGACCGGCTGTCGCGGATCTGCCGGCGCTCAACCTCCCATGAACGCAGGTCAGTCTGCTCCCCCTCCCCCCCACCCCCACATTGGTTTCCTCCGTCGACGGCGCCACC
Source organism: Neostapfia colusana (assembly GCA_030760725.1). Classification (NCBI taxonomy): domain Eukaryota; kingdom Viridiplantae; phylum Streptophyta; class Magnoliopsida; order Poales; family Poaceae; genus Neostapfia; species Neostapfia colusana. Next base: position 29,037,722 of record JASWHV010000009.1, on the reverse strand, counting down.
CCCGCCCCTTCCTTTCTCGGAAGATGTATCACCTCTTGTGCGCGGGCGCCGCCGCCTCCCCTGTGTGCAAGCGTCGCCGCCATATTCACCTGCCTTACGCCGGGATCTAAGGCGATGGGACGCCTTACGATCCCCAGGTGCCTTACCGCTTAAGCGTCACTTAAGCGACGCTTAAGCGACGCCTTAACCACTATGGTTCTTTCCTTCTCTCTATTGTTCTTTCCTCTCTCTCTCTCTCTCTTTGAAATGACTCAATAATGAAAGATTGACGTAAACCTTTACAATATGCGTCACCCGTTTCGAACCGGCCCGTCTCACATGTGTTACACATGTGAGGCGTGTAGGTTCGGAATTGTCCCTTTTTGGCAGCCTAGGAGTGACCGAGAGGGCGTGCTTATGATGAGACGCGGGGTCTAGATTTGGACGTAGTTTCAACAGCGTAACCCTAATGTTCTCCACTGCTCCTCGCAGTCTTCGGCTGCTGGCGCAGGCTCCCCCAGCCGTTGTGTCCCCGAGAGAGATCTCGAAGTCATGGCGCTTCGGGAGAGCTTGGCTCGGCAGGAGGAGGCCTTGGCGAGAGAGCGAGAGAACAACAGGGCTGCCATGGCGTACCATGCGTCCTATATGACACAGATGCAAGCGGCAATGGAAGTAAGAAACATACAATTATACTTTAATTACATTGCATTTAAATTGGTTTTGTAAATTGTAATGTTTGAAATGACAGACGCTAGCTCGACAGCAAGGGCAGCAAATCCAGATACCGTTGTGGCAGCCACCTCCGTTCGTGCTGGAGCCGTCGCCACCACAGGAGCAGTTTCCTAGAGTACAGGTATAAAAAGGAAGTTACATTTAGTGGAAGCCCCAACCGCTAAGAATCCTAATGAACCTAGAAAAAGAATTGTAAACTTGTACATATGTCACTGTGTTTCGCAGGGATCAGGGACGGAGTCTCAGACTCCATCGCCACAGCTAAGGGCGCCAGGTTCGCCGCGGCAGGATGACTGCTTCGCTCCCGGAGGTAGTGGAGGGGCTAGTAACCAATAGATTTGTGATTTTGTTTTTTATTGTGTGGATGTCAGACTTCGTGATTGTCGATGTGTACTATTGCACTTTGTTATGATTTTATATATCAAACTGTTTTGTTGTTGTCCATTGATTTGGATGTGTAGCTGGCCATCGAGCCAGGTTAGCCATTTTCTGTTTTTTTTAAAAAAATGGAAAAGCTTATATACGACGGCCTGTATAGTTTATATACAATGATCGCCATACAGGGCCGTCGTAAATAAGCTTATATACGACGGCTAGGCCCATGCTGTCGTATATAAGCGCTTATATACGACAGCCAGGGCCCAGCCCGCTGTCGTATATAAGCGCTTATATACGACAGACAGGGCCCAACCGTCGTATATAAAGGCCCCGGCCCATTGGGCCAAATCTATGAAATGGGCCGTTGTATATAAGTGGCTGTCGTATATATACTATTATATACGACGGTGCCGACGTATATAACTATATATATGACAAAATATATACGACGGCCACAAACCGTCGTATATAAATAACTGCCGTCGTATATAGGTTATATACGACGGCTTCTACTTTATATACGACAGTTTTAGCCATCGTATGCTGATGGGAATCCTGTAGTGCACACTTCAAGAACTTGGCTCGAGTGATGTAGACATTGGAATTGATGAAGATGAAGATGATCTGGCAAACTTGTGCTTCATGGCGGGCAAATCAAAATCAAGTATGGAGGATGCAGAACACAACAGTGACAACGAAGAGGTATTCCTACTTGCGAAGAAATGTGTGATGCTATTTCTCGTGCCACTATTATTGTTAAGAAAAAGGACAAAAAGCTTAGGGACAATGCTGTTAAAATTGAGTCACTAGAATCTGAAATTAATCGTTTAAAATCCTTGATTCCTAGTGATGATTCTTGTTCCTCATGTGATTTAATATAGGAATAATTGCCCTCTCTAAGAAGTGCACACACCTCCACACTTGATAAACTTGAACTTGAAATTGAAAAGAACAAAAAGCTTGCTGCACTTAATGATAAAAACTTGAAAGATGCTTGTTGTTCTACAATTGATTTGCATTGTTCTAATTGTGATGATCTTGATAAGAAACTACAAGATGCTATGAAAGAAATTTCTATATTGAACAATGCTTTACGTTCTCATGAAGTTAAATATTGTTCCAATTGCAAATTAAAAGGAAAAACTTCATGTGAAAATTGTCTTGATCTATCAAATAAATTTGATAACATGTGTAGGACATTAGATCGGTTTTGTAATGGGAATAAGAACCTAAACTTGCTGCTGAATTCTTCCAAATCTTGCAATGATAAAACTGGTTTAGGTTTTGATTCACATGCTCATGCTAAGGAACATCCACCTAAAATTGTAAAATCATTAGGAAGTGCTTTGATTCAAACAGTTCCTAAACAAAAAGAAGTGGTTTTTAAATCTGCAGGAGTGTTGTCACATTCGGGTTCAAATAAGCATACTGCATGCTCATCTAGACATGAACACAAAGTTAAATTTCATTGTACCTATTGTGGTAGAGATGGTCATGTCAAAGATTTTTGTTATAGAGTAGCTAAACAACATAAAAAGGAAAGAATGCAAGCTATATCTTATAACTCTCATGGAAAATTTGCTGCACATACTAAACCCAATGTCAGGAAAATGCAACCTGCTGCTATGAGTCAGAAATATTCAAAGTTTACCTCCAGAGCTTCAGTTTTTGCCTCCGGAGCTTCAGTTTTTGCCCCCGGACCTTCTGTTTTTGCCTCCGGAGCTACTGATTTTCGTGCTACACAAGTAACACCTCATAGGTCAGTAGTTAAGAACAAAAAATCTCAAACTTTGACTCATAAACCTGCTGTTTTATCTTAGCTTTCGCATGTTATTCCTACTGGATGTCGTGTGACTCAGTACTGGATTCCTAAATGCCTTTTAACTAACCCCAGTATTGAGTCATCGACGTATTGTGCTTCTATGTAGGTTACACGCTTGAGGAAGGAGAACATTTGGATTGTGGATTCAGGTTGCTCACGCCACATGACCGGTAACAAAGAATGGTTCTCCTCTCTCTCTTTTGTGTCACGTGTAGAGAATGTTACTTTTGCTGATAATTCTTCAACTCCTATAATTGCTAAGGGTTCGGTTAGAGTAAATGATCACTACACTTTGAAGGATGTGGCACTTGTAAAAAATTTGAAATACAACTTGCTTTCTGTTTCACAATTGCTAGATGAAAATCTGGAAATTATTTTCAATAAAAACTGCTGCAAAGTTGTAGGTTCAAATAGTGAGCTTATTTTTAACATGTCTCGGTTTGGAAGAGTTTTTAAAGCTGATTTTGATATGTCTTCCTCTAAGCATATATGTCTAGTTGCAAATGATTCCAAAGATTTATATTTTTGGCGTCGTAGACTTGGTCACGTAGGCTTTGATCATCTCACGCGTGTTAGTGCTCTTGATCGCATACGTGGGCTGCCTAAGCTTAAAGGGGACAAAGAAATTGTATGCTCTTCTTGTAAACATGCTAAGATGGTTGCAGGTTCACATGCTCCTCTCACGATGACCATGACAACTGAACCGGGTCAACTTTTACACCTTGACACCGTAGGACCTTCACGTGTTCAATCCTTCAGAGGTAAATGGTATGTTGTTGTGATTGTTGGTGACTATTCTAGATACTCTTGGGTTTACTTTATGGCATCTAAGAATGAAGCTTTTAGTCACTTTAGAACTTTATTTCTTAGATTATCAATTGATCACCCAGGATCTTTAAGAGCAATTAGAAGTGATAATGGAACCGAATTTAAAAATCAATCGTTTGATCACTTTTATTCTGAAAGTGCAATAGATCATCAATTGTCTTCACCATATGTACCTCAACAAAACAGTGTTGTAGAGAGAAAGAACAGAACCTTAGTTGAGATGGCTAGAACTATGCTTGATGAATATCAAACCCCTAGGAAATTTTGGGCTGATGCAATTGCAACCGCTTGTTATAATCGTGTTTTCTTGTGTGCTAATCCAGGTAAAACACCATATGAGCTCAGGTTTGGACATAGGCCTAGTGTCACACACTTAGGGTCTTTGGTTGCAAATGCTTTATTAATAAATATGGTAATCTTGATAAATTTGAAGCTAGATCTGTTGATGGCATGTTTCTTGGTTATCCATCTCATACTAGAGGCTACCGTGTGCTTTTACTTGATACTAACAAAATTGTGGAGACTTGTGAGGTTTCTTTTGATGAAGCTAGCCCAGGTACTAGTTCAAATATTGCAGGTCTGGATCCATATCCGCAGGGGGAGAGTATTTTCGTTGAAGAAGAGGAAGAAGTGGTGTTGCTGCCCAAAAATTCAGCAGCTAATGACATTGTTCCAGCTCCTGATCTTGATTCACAGCCAGCACCGACGACCACCATTGCTGGTCCAGATCCTCCTCACATCACAAGCTCATCTATTTGTGATGAACATGAAAAAGAAGAAGCTTGTGAAGTGTCCACTCCCCTCCGGATTCTTAAAAGTCATCCTCCACAACAAATTATTGGAAGCTTGCATGAACGAGTTACAAGATCCAGGTTTTTTTACCCCAATTCTCATGCTCATTCTGCTTTTGTTGCTTCTTTTGAACCCAAAGATATATCACACACACTCACTAATGAATCTTGGATTATTGTCATGCAAGAAGAGTTAGAAAATTTTGAAAGAAATAATGTTTGGAAACTTGTACCTCCACCTCAAGGTCACACTTTAATTGGAACTAAATGGGTGTTTAAAAATAAACAAAGTGAGGATGGGGTTGTGGTTAGGAATAAGGCTAGGTTGGTTGCTCAAGGTTTCACACAAGTTGAAGGTCTAGATTTTGATGAAACTTTTGCTCCTGTTGCTAGATTAGAAGCCATAAGAATTTTGTTAGCTTTTGCTGCATCTAAAGGTTTTAAGCTATATCAAATGGATGTTAAAAGTGCTTTTCTTAATGGCTACATAGATGAGGAGGTTTATGTCAAACAACCACCTGGTTTTGAAAATCCAAATTTTCCTAATCATGTTTATAAACTGTCCAAAGCCTTGTACGGTCTCAAACAAGCCCCTAGAGCATGGTATGATAGGTTAAAAACATTCTTACTTGAAAAGGGGTTTACCATGGGCAAGGTTGATAAAACTCTTTTTGTGCTTAAGCATGGCAATGACTCATTATTCGTTCAAGTGTATGTGGATGATATTATCTTTGGTTGTGCTTCTCATGATCTTGTGTCCAAGTTTTCAGCTATGATGAGTTCAGAATTTGAGATGAGTATGATGGGAGAACTCATGTACTTTTTGGGGCTGCAAATCAAGCAAACCAAAGAGAGTACCTTTGTGCATCAAACAAAGTATACAAAAGATCTCCTAAGACGCTTCAACATGGACAAAAGCAAGCCTCTTCGGACACCAATGGGAACAGCAACAACACTTGAACTTGATGAAGATTGTGATCCCGTTGATCAAAAAGAATATAGAAGCATGATCGGATCACTTTTGTATCTCACGGCATCAAGACCGGACATACAATCAGCGTATGTCTTTGTGCACGGTTTCAAGCCTCCCCACGTGCTTCACATCGTCAAGCCGTCAAAAGGAATCTCAGGTACTTACATGGAACTCAAGAATTTGGCATTTTTCTTCCTTCTTCCTCAACCGTTACTTTGAAAGCTTTTTCCAATGCTGATTTTGGGGGTTGTAGGATTAATAGGAAAAGTACTTCTGGTGCTTGTCATTTTCTTGGTAATTCACTTGTTGTCTGGTCCTCTAGAAAACAAAGTTCAGTTGCACAATCCACAGCCGAATCTGAATATGTAGCTGCTGCTAGTGCTTGCTCACAAATTCTTTGGATTGTTCAAACACTTAAGGACTATGGGGTTGATCTAGATAGTGTTCCACTGTTTTGTGATAACACTAGTGCCATTTGCATTGCTAAAAACCCCGTGCAACATTCGAGAACTAAGCACATTGACATTAGGTATCACTTTCTCCGTGATAATGTCGAAAAAGGGAACATTGTGCTTCATCATGTAGATATCGAACAAAAATTGGCTGACATTTTTACAAAACCTTTGGATTTCACTCGTTTTTGTTACATTCGTAGTGAAATAGGGGTTATGCATCCTCATGGCTTAAATTGAGGGAGAATTTTGAAACTTGGGAAGTCTATGTGTGAATCTCAAATTAAAATAATGTGAGCATAGTATTTCATGCATATATGACTTTGTGATTCCTTTTTCATTCTGAAAGTTCTTACTACATTACTCGTGTTATACATTTTGTAGTTTTTACCATGTCTAGTAATTGGAATAATTACTTACACTAAATCTAGTCATGGTCGAACTTTCTTGTTGTTTTGAACTTGTTGCATGCTCACAAGTGCTTTTAATCATCAAGAATTAATCAAGTAATCAACTCACATGTTGAGTTTTTATGTTCAAATAAAAAAATGAGAAAAGATCAAGAGAATATGCATGCATCGCACTTCTTCTTTTGAGATGGCTTAACATTGCACTTAGATATGAAATTGAAAGTAGTTGTGTATGACTAAAACCATGTCCTTAAGCTTCTGATTGTCAAATGACATAGGCTTGGCTTGGTTGGTTAGAATAAGGCTGATGCTGCATATAATCTCTTGCAAATGTCATAAGATCAATTTGTGCTTTAAATGATAAATAAAATGCAGCAACAAGTGTCATGTTTTCAGGTCTTGAAATAGTTAAGTTTGTGATATCATGACTTGCTTAAATTGAAAATTACACTTGATCTCTAGCATGGCTTACACTACTTTATGTATCTCATTGATGTGATAGTGTAAGTTACTTGATAGTATGATTTGGATTAGCTTTGTTTTATATGTATATGTTATAATGTGCTCATAACAAATTAAAATTTCTCTTTTGTACCTTGCTGAATACATTGTCAAAGGGGGAGAAATTGATCACACAATGCACACATTCACAAGTGTTTTGGCACGATTCTTCTCAGGGGGAGAATTTTTGGTATTTTTGTTTTTCTTATCATTTTTTTTCTGATTTACAAAGGGGGAGAAATTGTTTTCAAAACTTTTCATGTGAATAAGCCAATGTTCGGATTTTAAGTGGTGTTGTCAATGCATTCATCAAGGGGGAGATTGTGAGAACTATGTGTGCTGAATACATTGGCTTTGAAGATAAAAGTTTTGAATACTACCAAAACACCTTTTTAACAAGGTCCGACTCTAGGTCCGAGCTCCTGCAAGGTCCGACGATAGGTCCGACTTGTTTTGGGTAGCTCCGGCAAGGTCCGACGTAAGGTCTGACTTGCTTTGTCTAGGTCTGACTTATTTTGGCTAGGTCCGACTTGTTTTTGCTAGCCCTGGTGCTAGGTCCGACTAGCTTTGGTAAGTTCCGTGCTAGGTCCGACTAAGCTTTAGTAAGCTCCGGCGCTGGGTCCGACTAGCTTTGGTAAGCTCCGGTTCAAGGTCCGGTTAGCTTTGGTAAGGTTCAGAGCTTGATTGCAATGGTTCTGCTTTTAACTTGCAATGTTTCAAACTTGCTTTACTCTTATGGAAAGTTTGCTTAGTATTATTTTACTAAGTTTTGTAGTATGTTTTGGTGGTCATGGCTAATATCATTTTGCTATGGTTTACAACATACTTATGTGAGGTGCTCACGTAAGATGTTGTAGTTTCGGAATTAACGAGAGTCAAGTCGAGGACTTGTGCTCGGAAGTATTGGTTGTTTATTCATGTGCAGGTGTTTCTTGAGTTCAAGACATGGCTAGTGACGGGATCCATTGAACTAGTCTTAGGGTTTCTTGAGTCAAGTCTTAAGATTGCTTCTATCTGCGTATAGAAGAGTCTTGAACAGTATTGGAAAGTTACAGTTTGAATCCAAGTAGGAGTAGGAGTCCTAGTTTGAATTGGATTGGCCATAGAGCTGGTTATATAAGCAAGCGAGGCCAAGGCTCGTGGAGAGCATGACTTTGGGGCTGTTCCTCTTGTTTTTGATAAATAAAATTCGTATTCTAAAGGAACATTTGCACCTTGTTCGTCCGACTTGTTTCAGACAGGTTTTTCTCGTCGAGTTTCTGTTCAGCACTACCATGCTTCGGTGGTTTTATCATAACTCGAGTTTTACAGATCCCATTGATGTGATTCTCTTTGGGTTGTCTTCACAACTTTATTATCTATCATCTGTGAAAATTTCACGGTCATTGAATTTGTGGTTTCTGATCTACACAGGTTTCTTTGCAGTATTCCAGAACTGTTTTTCTCGCGTAGGACAGATTGACCTTTGTTCGATCTTTCGATCGTAACTTGAGTTTCTCTCAACGGATTTTCATGATTCTTGTTGTGACGTATTTGTGACTTGATTCTCTACAATCTATACTAGTTTTGTCACAGTTGAACAGGTTTAGATTAGTCGCACAGACGGTTTCTTTAATAGATCAGTTTTCTGCTGAGGGGTGTTTTCTTGCTTCCGCTGAAAAGTTTTTCTCTACCATTCACCCCCCCTCTGGTAGCTTTACACGTGTACTTCGATCCTACACTTTCCAATGTCGCTTCTTTGACGTGGTTCAGCGCTAACTTCTCGGTTGCCGGTTGGGCTGCCTCGAACTCAATACGCGTACCGTGCTCACTTGTCAACTGCACGATCCTCTCAGCACATTGAATCACTCCGTTGTGCTTGCTTAGCCAATCCATTCCAAGTATTATGTCAATCCCTTGGGAATCCAAGATGATAAGGTTGGCAAGAAGGTCTGCCCCCTTATTTTAATGCTTACTCTCAGAATAGAATTCAAAATTGAAAGAAGTGATTTCCCAACTATATGCATCAAGGTGTATGAACTAAGCAACTTATTTTATTAATATCAGACTATATGAGGACGTGAACAAGTGTCGAAGCATATCACATCTCTCTACTATGTGTGAATGTGGACATTCGCCAAAGCATTCCACAACTCACACCAAGCACACAAACACAAGCAATCATCATGAAATTTCAGCACACCACTCTTATTCAAGCTACTACAAACTGAACATTCCTAATACAGCTTTATTCAATGGAAACCTAAACTTAATCGTGAGAACCGGTGCTGTTCTCGCCATGTGACGGGGATGGTCCATACATGGGTGCACTCCATGGTGAGTCGGCAGTACATGTAGGGATAGATGTCACTGGTGCTCCATTTGCTCCCACGTTGGCACGAGTCTCCTCTTGTTTCTCCAGCAAATACAGCTTCTTGCGGATGTAACGGATCTCTTCTTGAGCGCTTGCATAGCGGTTTCCTAACTCCACGAGCAACCTCTGAGACTTGTCAGCAGCTTGTGGGTTGGAAAGAGCTTTTACATGGGGTCAAAAGATCTCCCTTGTACCACTCTTCCGATATGGGTGCAGCTCAAAAGTTGTGTCCTCAAGCTGCTCATGGAAGGCGTAGCACAGTCCAGGGAGTGCTTCCCATGCAGCATCATTGATAGCTTCTGCCCTTGTAGCTCACCATGTGGGTGTGAAGTGCCGGGTGACAACCCTACTGTTAGATAGGATGGTTACGTCAGCCTTCCACTCTTCATGTCCGAGACGAGGGACTTTCTTGAAAAGATATTCCGGGTATAAGCTGCAGCAATCCAGAAATTCTTTGAGCTCCCTGGATACGTGTCCTTCTTCCGTTCCGTTCGACTGAAATTCTTGAACTGAATGGTTGACCCATTCATCACCTTCATTATTGGTCTCAGCAAGGGGTGGCTCCTCCTCGGGTTCATCTCCTCCCGTCATAGCTTCATGAGGCTCCACGGGTTGTAAGCCCGCGTGAAACTCCTCCTGAGGTGCGTACAATGTTGTTCTTGTGGATCATCCTCCATATCATCTTCGAATGGTTCCACCTCCTCCGGATCCTCTTCCTCATGCATATAGCTATTGATTTCATCTTCATCACGAGGTTCCGTCTTCACTTCCTCCCAATATGGTCCATCGGACACCTCAATGGGGTTAAGAGCACTCCCACGTGGTGGTGGACGAGTTCTTATGCGTGCTGTGCTCCTGGTCACCAGCATCCATAAATAAGACATGAGAAACTTTAGAGAAGGAAGAAATAACTCCAAAATTTCAGAAGCTATGGAGCAAGAAAGAAAAAGTGTTCCTGTCCAAAAAAAGAGAAAAGAGGGGCTGAAAATAACACTTTACGGTGGTTGAATTGACAAGTAAAGTGCAGCAGCAAGCAATTTTCAAAAATAGCAGTTAGAGGGGTGTTCCTATTTGTTTTAGAGTGTCCATCCTACCTAGGCTTGCATCCTACAGTCAACGTGACTCTGACGCCAATCTATGACACCTGGTTTCGAAAATAGAACCAAGTGAATGCATATGTGTGCCCAGGATGTTCATCACACATACACATGTAATCCACAAACTGAATTCAGAATATAACTATGAATAAATAGTGTTTAAGTACTTTATTACAATACATCAAAGTCTCACTCATGAATCTCTAACTTATTCCTGCAGCGGAAGTCTCTAAACGACAGCGGAAATAACTAAACAGCAGGCTCCAACATGTTCACGGTAGTTCGCACGCATAGTACTCCACATGGTCCTCGAAGTACTCATCTCCTGTAGCTGATGTTTATGTGGTAATGCAAGGGTGAGTACATGTCGTACTCAGCAAGTGCGGGAAAAGTATGACATGTAGCTCACAACAAGGTATAGAATATAAAGGCTCATTGCAGCAAGCAAATTTTATTTCACAAACATGGTAAAAACAGCAACTAAGTCTAGATGAATTAAATCACAATATAATCAAGTAAAACAGCAACACTCTTTCATCATAATTCACCATTTATCAAGACTCGTCCAGTCATTAATCTTTCTCAAGTTCATCTCATGCTCATAAATATTCATAACCATCTCATATTCATATAGCCAAAGCCAAACTCATTTGTCATGACTCAAACGGTTCCAAAACCAATCCCAATGACCATACCATAACCATACCGAATAACCATCTCATGTTTTCCCTCTAATCATGGAAGTTGGCCAGGTGCTTGTGACCGGAAGCATGGCTATCATGATAGTTTTACACTGTGTAGAGGTGGCACCACTTTACCCACAAGTTCATGATTTCGTCACCCGTCAGCGACTACAGAACCTCCATTATACCAGTACACAACCGTCGGTGTATGGCTAAGAGATCACAAAATAGCCTTTACAAAGGGGCTACTAGATGTATGGACTCACTGAGGTTTCACCGGCAGGCTCGAATCACCATTCTCCCACCCACGGGCCCCCTCTTGTGCCATGCAGTTCCTAGGGCAGTCCTCCTCGACTTCCATTCCCCGCGCCATCCATGGTCCATAACAAGCTAGCAACACACCTAATTAATCAGCTAAGCCGCACCCATACTTGGCCTTGTGGTGGCACTGTTTTCCTGGCATATTCTTGCATGAACCGGTCCTTAGATCTACGGCAAGTACCACCATCTAATCCAGCAACATTCACGAACAAATCTTGCCTAGAGCTCCCCGATTCCATGCCCATTAACATCATCAAGATCTCGTCATCATTATTCATATGAGTGCAGTATCTAGACAATTTTTATTTCAGCTTCCCGTATCCCGTGAATTAAGCGAAGCAAAAAGGAAAAATGACCATACCCGACTCATCAACTTTCCCGGCGACAAGGATGATTAACAAAACTAGTAAACTCCTATAAAGGGTGTCCCATCAAGTTGACTCAAGCATACACGTTTTCGCAAACAAAACAGTTTCAAAACATGGGATTAATATGGTCAAGGGGCACTTGCCTTGCTCCCATGGTTCTTGTTGCTCAAGCGTCTCGAAGTCTTGGTGCTGTAATTCCTCGTAGATGGCCTCTTGAGCTTGTTCTTCTACTCACGATCACTCACATACAAGATTTACAGCAATCAATCATCATGCACAAACTTTACTCAAGATGCAATGGGGTAGATGAATGCAAATCCTATAGTGCAGTTTCATTAATCCAGTTTGTACGTGTTCTTGCATGTTTTAATGGGTTTTCATGGTGTTTTATGATGAACAAGGGTGTAGGTATCAAGTGTGGACGTGGTGATGATCTTGACTCAAGATCTAGATCAATTCCACCGTCAAAAATCGATAAAACGCGATCTGTCCACACGTAAAAGTTTCTGCTCGAAGGGGGTGAAGAAAACGGATGCGTAGAAACAGTGGCGACGTCATAAGATGGGTAATGAAGACCTACCTCACTTCCTTTTGGTGGCAGGGCCTTCCTCCTAGCAATGGCAGCAGTGGGGAATTTTTCTATGGAAGATTAGGGCAGGACAAATCGTCGGGCTTCTTCTCCGGCGATTGCAGGGCTCGACAGAGCTCGACTGCGGCCAAATTCTGGCAAGGGGAGGGGGGACTTGGCGACTTGGCAGCAAGAAATGGGGCTTTGCAGCAGGGGGCACGTCCAAAATAGAGAGGATTTCGGCCAGGGGGTGGGGGTTATATTTATAAGGGGGAAAGGGAGAGTCGTACTCGAATTGGAGCTCAAATAAGAGTCTATTCAATTTTTTTTGGATCTTAACAAACTTATCTCTTGTGGTGCGGCAGCCTTGGGGATTTTATCCCCAAAATGTGGGTCCCCTTTATGGGAATTGGGGAATTTAGAAATTTTGAGGGAAATTTGGGGAAATTTGGGAATGGCGCATTTCAGCTATCTTTTTCCCATTCCTCACCATTTCTATGTCCCATTCTCCATTTCTACATTTCCCTCTCCAGTTCTATGTTCCATTCTCCATTTCTACATTGCTCTTCTCCATTTCTATGCCCCATTCTCCATTTCTATATTCCCTTCTCCATTTTTGTAGTTTTTCCTTCATTTCTATGGTTCTTTCTCCATTTCTATGGTTCCTTCCTCCATTTCTATGGTTCTTTCTCCATTTCTATGGTTCTTTTCTCCATTTCTATGGTTCTTTCAACATTTCTATAGTTCTTTCTCCATTTCTATAGTTCTTTCTCCATTTCTACTTCTTTTATAATGTTTCTCTACATGGAAAATGTATGCAATGCATGGAAATGAATTTGAGGGTGTTACACTTGGTCTCCAAATTAAAAAAATTGCTTCACCTCAAATTCATAGGTTTGAATTTGAATTGCGCTGAATTCTGTTTCAGTTGAAAAGTTTGAATTGCAATTGGGTTTGTGAATTTTAAATTAGGAATTGAATTCCCCTTTTCCATTGATTCAAAACCCTAGCAAACTAAACCCAAATAATTTAAAATTTGGCATGGATACTATTTCAAATGTGGAGAACACATTTGTGAACCGAATTTGCCATTTTGGAGAAGTTTCATTTGAAACTGAAATTTGAATTCAGATTCAAGGGCTTCCTCTCTTAATTCCAAACAATTAATAAAACCCCTCCAAATGAGTTGAAATTTGGGAGGCTTAATATTTGAATTATGGAGAACTAAATTTTTAGTTTAGCTCCCCATGTTTAGAAGTTTTTTGCAAATTTGACTCAACCCTTTTGAACTCACACCGTTATAATTCAAAGTTTCAATTCCCCCTCATTTTTCAAAGTGGGAAATTGTCGGTTCACTTGCTAGAACTTTATGGATTTCACATCCCTCCCCCCTTAAAAAGAATCTCGTCCCAAGATTCCAAAAGGAATGCAAAGTGGAGGGAAAATTTACCGGTTACACGATGATAGTAAGTCCGGATAATTCGCTTGTAGATAGTCCTGTATTAAATATTATTAAAGATTTACACAGTGCCGGGGGTACCTGTGCTGGGGCGGCTGTGATGAGGGCGCCTGTGGCGGCTGCGGCCACGCAGAAAACGCAAGCTCTTGGCCACTCTGTCGAGCTAAGGCCTATCATTGCAACATATTAGAACACATGTATATTACTAAAATGCTAAATATTTAAAATACAATAATTTAAATTACTTACCTCCACCGTTGCCTGCATCCGAGCCATGAGGTTGGCCTAGTACTCCTAGATGATCCTCGTCCTGTCGAGCTCCTCTTGGCGAACCACTCATCTGAGTGACCACCAGATCTGCTCATCCAACAAGTATACATCCAACTACGGTTTTCACCCATATTTTACTCTGCAGTATAAAGCCAGAGAAATTGCGTCCACTTTACATCTATTAGAAGGGATAGGTACTAAACCAACCCAAGATTGAATGAGAGGAGCGTGCTTATAACGAGATGCGAGGTCCGAATCCAGACAAAATTTCGGCGGCATAACCCTGTTGTTCTCCAACTGCACGCCCAATAATGGTGCAGCGAAGAACATTAGGGTTACGCCTTCGAAATCTTGTCGGAATCCAGACCCCGTGTCTCATCATAAGCACACCCCCTCGGTCACTCCCAGGCTATCCAAAAAGAGACAATTCCGAACCTACACGCCTCACATACGTAACGCATGTGAGACGGGCCGTCTGAAACGGACGCATATTGTATAGGTTATGTTAATATTACATTTTAGAGTAATTTACGAGAGAGAAGTAAGAACGAGAGAGAGGAGGAAAGAACGAGGGCGATTAGGGCTAAAAATGACCAGAGTGTACTCGGCGATGGCGGCGGGTGGCGGAGGAACTGCGACGATCTTGTTCTCCGACACAGGTGGACAAAAAATCTTGGGACATATGATCGGTTGACTTCACAGAAACCTAAAAAGCGTTAAACTAGTTGGCTACGGCGGCGGCGGCCATAGCCATGGCACCAACAACGCTTCTTGATTGAAACCACACGGTTCTCGACGGTTGTCTCGGCGGCGGCCATGGCCATGGCCATTGACGTTTAAATGGGCCGTGTAGGGCCATATATGGGTTGTGCTGGGCTGAACCGGCCCGAAACCCTTTTATTTATATATCGATATTATACACTCAAGCAATCAAATTAAACTAAAATTTCTAACTTAATAATCAACTAACTCAAAATTTAAAAGAAATATTAAACTAACTTAATAGTCAACTAAACCAAAATTAAGTAATAAATTAAATTATTAACTAAACTAATAATAAAAATTAAATTAAGAACTAAATAAACTAAAAATTAAGTTAATTACTAAATAAACTAAATTACTTACTAAATTAACAAAATTAATTACTAAATGAAATAAATGAACTAAATTACTTACTAAATGAACTATATTAATTTTGTAATGAACTAAATAAACTAAATTAATTACTAAAGGAACTAAATAAAATAAATTAATTAATACACGAACTAAATTAATTACTAAATAAAAAGTAACTCAAGGTGGTGGCGAAGCGGGGCGGGCTTGGGGCCAAGCCGCGGCGGCGGGGCAGGCGCGGCGCGGGGCGGCGGCACAGGCAGCGGCGCTGGGACAGCGCAGGCGGCGAGGTGGCGTGACGAGGCGCGCAGGGGCAGCGCGGGGCGGCAGCACTGGGCGGCTCAGGCGTCGGGGTGGCTCGGGCGGCGGGTAGGCGTGGGAGGCGCGCGGCGGCGGGCCTAGGGTGGTGCAGGGCGGCGGCGCGACCGGGGAAGAGCGGGGTGGCGGGGCGGCGCGTGGCGACGCGGCGCAGTGGATCTCGGTGGTGGCGGTGCGGGCTTGGGCTGAATGAGACTGAGCCCGGGCTGGGGCGGCGGTTAAAACCTGCAACTTACGACGGCCGGTTAACTTACGACGGCTTAGCTTATGGCCGTCGTAAGTTACTCTTAGTTTATAACCATGCTTTAAATTACGACGGCTTAGTGTTACGACCATCGTAAGTTATGGGACTTACGAAGGGCCCGTATCTTACGACGGCCATGGGCCCAAGGCCGTCGTAAGTTAGTTTACTTATGACGGCCCACAGCAACCGTCGTAAATTAGATTACTTACGACGGCTAGCTGTCGTAGTGTGTTAGGTTTCCTGTAGTGGTACATGAGAGATCCGTACATAACAATAGAGCCATCGACAATTGAACAAGATTTTTCATTTGAGTCTCATCATGTGAGAATTTTGGAGACATCTGAACAACTGCTCAAACAAAAGTCATTCAAGTTTGTGAAGGTTTTTTAGACAAACCAAATTGAGCATGAAACAACCTGGGAGCTGAAGGCTGAGATGCGAGAGAAGTATCCTGAATTATTCAAATTCAGTGAGTATTTGCGGACTTTTTTTATCATCCCTGTGTTCTTCTTTTAGAACTATAATAAAGAATTCAAGGGCGAATTCTGTTGAGGCGGGGAGAATGTAATATCCCGAGCATTTACGGACTTTTTGATCTGCTGCCCCGACGGATGATCGGAGATCATAGATGCGTAGAGGTCGTCGAAACAATTGTGTTTCACTATTCATATGTTTGATTTAGAGATCAGATGAGTTAATATAAGTTGGATTAATTTGCACTGTTGGATATGAGGGTTTAGGTCACCTAGAAATATATACCAAACCTATTGTTTTCTCCCTTACCAGATCAGCCGCCACCTCCCTTCCTCCCCAACCAGAGCCGCCACCTCCTTCTTTCCCCAACCAGTGCCACCACTTCTCAGAACCCTGATCCAGGGCCGCCGCCTCCTAATTTTCCCTGATCAAGTTGCATCTTCCCTTCTGCTCCTTGTTGTTGCTTCTGCCGGTTGTTAGAAGTTTCTCGATCTCCAGCTGCACTACGGTGGAAGAGAACAAGGTATAAATGAAGAGGGATGGTGCCTACTGGGATAGGGGTTGAGAAAAATTCACTAAACCTCTGCAAATTCTGGATTTAGATCTTTAGTTTAGAACCCATAAATTGTAGATCTTAACTGAGATGATTAGATTCTGTTGGCTGAGTTGACGCCGTGTAGTCAGGATTTCTAATCAATTTTCCTGTAGTGTTAATATGTAGAGATACTTGTTATCTTTATATTTCCGATCAACGGTTAGAGAGAATCATCTAAACTGCAGTTATCTTTGTGTTTTTAGTCTGTACAGTAAGTTGTTTATGTATTTTAGATCAAGTTGGAGTACAAGTTTAGTTATGCGCTAGGACGTTCTAAATATAGTTTATATTGCACTGGCTTTGAAGGTTCCGGTGGTTAGATAGAGTCTTATAATTCTCGACGAGGTTAAGTGTGTGACAAGTTCCTTTCCTGACATGTGTGATGTGCTTGTGATTCCTTTGTAGTATTGTCGATTCATTATTTTAGTTTTCGAGATTCAATTGTTCATGGTTCTGCTTCTTTGAAGTTTAAGATTGAAATTGTTCATTTAATTATCATTCAAGTACCGGTTTGGTCAGCAGTGCAGTTTGGTTCTTGTATTCAAATTCATTTGAGTAAGTGCTGGCCCACTTGCTCGGCTTTACTGGTAAATGCTAGGGAGTATTCAAGTGTTGTCTGTTTCAGGCGGAAACTACTACTTCATCGTTCTCAGTTCAAGTTCTACTCGTCGCTGGTTTCATTCGGGTTGATTCTACCGGTCTTCTAGCTCCAGTTTACTTGTTGAGTGTTTTTACTCACTCTTGTGTTTATTTGGTTCTTAGGTACTTGTTGATCGAAGCATGCTTGGGAAGAGGGTAGCACCTATACTTTGAGCACATATATCAAATATTAATCTTAGAATACGGAATAACTTATTTACTTCCATAGTTATCAATAAGAACAATCATGAGGACGGTTGAGTTATCATTCAGTTTATTTCAGATGTGATGGTCGAATGATGTTATTATGCTTTTCTATATTAATGCGCATATTTTTCGACCGTTGTCCGCAGCTGGTAATAATTACAACAGAAACTCTGTCAAAATGTTCTAATAATTTTTACACTTTGTAGGAAATTGTAGATGTTGTAGTAGCGTGCAGAGTAGTGGTACTTGGGGCGTTACAGCTTAAACAATCCAAAGCTTGTTACTCGTTTGGTATTTGAACTTTTAAAGTGAACAGAAAATGTGAACGTGTTTTCTACCAAGCATTTATAACTTCCTTTAGTGCGCAAAGAAGGATGTTGTGAACCCGACAGTGTTTTGTTCAAATTCTGTAACACGGTATGCTTCCAGCATTGCGAAGACGATCCTGCCGCTCTGTTGCCACCGCGTACCAGCTTTATATTAAGCAACATTTAATGGCGCCATTATGCTCTGCTAAATTCAGAGCTAACAATTAGGTAGGCTACCCTCCGCCATCTCCCCATCTCTCCAGGCCAGATTTCTCCTCTAATAATTCGACAAAGGGGACCCGCTCCCTCCAGTCCTCTCGATTCCAACCTGAGCAAGATTTCTGTGGGACATTTTCGTGGAGTAGAGACCGGTAAGATAGTTTTCTCTGTTGATTTCAATATAAGCCGTGTTTGTGTTCCATTGTTTTCCATGTATTCCTTGCCTAGATATATAGTTCCCTGCAAAAAGTCTTTGTCCATCTATTAGATTTAGACCTTTGTTTTTTGAGTTAAATGCAACCTTCGTTCTTCCTATGGAGATCGTCAAGCCATGAAAAATCTTTCCATTCCTTTTGTCAGCAGACAGGGCAGACAAACCGGTCTGCATCTGTGTTTTAGCGACCTGTTATGTTGTGTAGCTCTCAGCTTCCCAATAGATCTAGCTTTGTATCCATAGATTATGGATATCATGCTCCGAAATCCTAGCTGACCACGTTAGTTGCACATCAGTATCTTTTTTAGTACATTTAGATGCATAAATCCAATTGCATATATACTTGTGCATTTAGCAAGTAGAGATAGGCCTCATAGGTAACTCTCCAGGGCTATATGGATTCTTATATTTTTTAGATAATAGAACGGTGTTCCAGCTTCTACTTTCCCGAAGACAAGTATGCAGCCATCCAGTACATCAATGAGCAATATGCTCTAAATTCAAAGTAGGAGAGCACTTGATAGATGACTAAAAAGCTAACTAAATAGAAGGAATGAAGGCTATGCTTTAATTCTATTCTGAAAATTCCAACTGAACTTTGCAAAAACTTCCATAATATCCACCTCTAGAAAACGACATCCATTCTTAAGACTTGTTCTTGCCTCATCCTTATGCAGCAATGGTTATTCTCGGATCCAATAAGTTGCTCTGAAAATTACCTGCAAAAGGTGTTAGATTTATGTCCATTGAATACCATATCATTTATATTAAAAAATATAGCCCAATAAAGAGCAGCAACACTTACTACAATTTGGTTTAGTTTAGGCTGTATGCCATTAGCTGAGAATCAAACATATTCATTGTGCTAGAAGGGGGCTGAATTCCAAAAGTGATATATACGATATTCCAAATAAATCAAGAAAAATAGCAATCAAAGAACAAATGTTGTATGGTCTCCATAGAGCTACAAAAACAACACTTGGTACTCCCTTGCCATTTTGTTTTTGCTAAGTTGTTCTTTGTATGCATTACACTTTTTAAAGAAACGTACCAATTATGCCAGTCATCTAAGTTTTTATCTATGAACGCCCTTCTAAAAGAAACATTAAGTGGTGTAGTGCTTAGCATTTGAGATACCGTGATATCTTTTCTTCTCAAAATATTGTATAGCAAGGGTATTTAATTCCTAGTTGTTTATCTCCTATCCAAGTATCTTCTCAAAACCTGATTTGAGATCCATTATTAACTTGTAAATAACCACATCCCTAAAATCGATATTTGACCTTCATAAGGCGGGACCAAAAGTATGCATCTCCCGGCCGTTTCTTTACTTGTGATAGTGGCTTATTAGACAAGTACTTCCGGTTAATAAGACATCGCCAAACACCATCCTCATTCATAAGCTTAAACAACCATTTACTCAAAAGACATCTATTTTGGATCTCTAAGTTTTGGATACCCAAACCCCCAAACTCCTTTGGTCTACAAATACACTCCACTTAGTGAGTGGATATTTAGATCTAGCTTTTTGTTGATTATTGGATCACGGTTGCAACATAAGTCCTACTACACTAGTGGTACTCCCACCCCAACTTGGGATCAGGCATCGCTGATCAAACTCCATATCGATGTAGCAGCCCAACACTAATGAATGGTATGCAAACTCCATAGCAACATCTCATCTCATCCCGGCTCAGGGTATTCTCTACTCTTTTTAACCCCATACTATTCCTTAGTTCGGTTTTGCTGGAGATGTCACTCATCTTATCGTCACTGCCACAGGATACCTTATCATCTCCACGTCACATTTACCTCTTTTTCTCTACTATGTTCTGGTTTCACTAAAAATATGAAAAGATAGACAACTTATGAGAGATAATCTATGGTCCATTGAGTTTGACCCCTTCAGTCTTTCCATGAAGGATTTCCACACCACGAAGAGATTCTACATTGAGTAGCTCCGGAAGCCATTATTCCATGTATACCGTGTCTCCTTCCTCAACTATAACTGTTGCTGTCGTCAACGCCTCCATAAACACACTGTTGCTTCTCTATCTAGATTAGCATCCATTCAGTTGGGTTGAGGCACTTAATTACTTTGAACACTTAACAATGCCGTGGGTACATTACTTTCTGAAGCATCTCTGCCTTCCTATTATTGGGTTGAGGGCCCAACACACTACCACCCTAATCACCAATGTACTTCCCACCAAAGCCATCCAAAACCAGACACCCTATTTTACCCTCCACGTCTCACACTACCCATACTCTAACCTAAGGGTTTTCGGTTGCCTATGTTACCCAACCTAATAGCTACTATTCCTAATAACTTCTCACGCTCTGCTCGTTTTGATTTTTTGGGCTATCCATCTCAACACAAAGGCTTTCGATGCCTTGATATTTTGGCGTGCAAGATAATCATCTCCCAGCACGTCATCTTCGACTAGAATGTCTTTCCTAACCTCATCCGTCTTCATCCCATTGGCCGCCAGCAAGTCCCCTTTCCAGCAAGCAAGCTCCAGGCAATAACAGCAAGGATTGTCCCCTTCCATCTACGACTCAACCATGACTTCGGTGAAAGGGGGCAACAGAACAAGCTCTATGTCCTCTTAGATCTGCCACAAAATCCTGCTAGCACATGACACTCGTCAGCCTCGAACACCATAGGGAGGAAGGAGTCCCCTAAACATTTGCATCTGCAAGTTATGCTAGATATTTGTGGGTTTGTTTGGTTCCCGGTGACGTCTACCTTCTCGTTTATCACCTCACTCAGATCTCAACGCGTGTGGCCGAAGATGGCTTCGAGTCTGCCTCGCAAGGTGCGTAGTGGCAAGGTTTCATCGGTGAGGCACGGATGAATGGAGGAGATGGAAGCAATGCATATGTGCATGGGAAGGCAGTTAGTGGAGCGTATAGTGGTGGATGCAGATAGCTTTTGGCTCGACATTGCAATAAAGCCAGATGGTCGACAATGTTTAATAGGGACATCAGCATCTTTGCACTTAGCCTGCTTTCACCTTGGAAGCCCATAAATGCTACCGTTACATGGTGTAGGTGGTATTAATAGTTAGAAATAATTATCTTGTACTGCTACCTTGATATCTAATTGTATGTTTTGTCCTTGATTTTTTTAACTTAGCAAGTTTTCCCCTTTATTTTGAAAAACAATGTGCAGTTGCCTCTGCATTTGCATAAATGTGCCACTTAAATAGCAAATATATAATCTGAAAAATAAGGAAAACATATAATTAGAGATCAAAACTGGGACAAATATCTCAAACTTTTCAAAAGTCAGGAGCAAACATGTAAAGCTGAAAAAATAAGAGCAAGTATGCAATTAGAGATCAAAACTAGGGCAAACGTGTCGAACTTTATAAAAGTCGGGTGCAAATGTGTCAAACTGGGAAAGAAAAAGAGCAAGTCTGTAAGAAAATATTATCATTGGGGCAAATATGCAAACGACCCATATGTTGGGCTGATAAAGAGCCCAAAAAATGAACTAATAACATTAAGGACTGGATTGGATTAGGATCAGGCTAAATTCATATTCATTTTTAACTAATATTTGTGACGGACCAAAATCCGTACATTCCAGGATCATAGAGGGTGATGCCACACGATGTGACACCTGACAACACACACGATAAGGAAACATAGTATTACATTTAAACTTACTGAATTTGTGCAAAAGTAGTACAACCTTCAGTTTACAACTCCTGTACAGAGTTTACTGCAGCGGAAAGTATTTATACAACTCACGCCTACTCCTAACTAGCAAAAGTTGGTTGTCCGGCCCCACGGACAACCCACACTAGCTCCACTCAGCATCACTGTGGCGCGTACGGCTTCCACACAGCTATAGTCCCCGACGGAGGATAGCTCTCGCCGGTCAACCCATACTTCAAGTCCGTGCGGTACTCCTCACCTGCAAACACTCATAGCAGCAAGCGTGAGCACGATGGCTCAGCAAGTCTTAACTGACTCTCCTACACATAAAACTCTACATGCAAGTCATACTCCAAAATAGGGTGGCAGTTTGCAGCAAAGGACATGCCTACAAGTTCATCCTTAATTCATCTTTTAGCCACAAGTTAACGGTTCACAAATCTGAAATTTATTTAGCAATATTTGGTGGCACACATGTAACAATACAAGTTATTCATAACAGCAGTACTTTATCACAACAATTCCATAGATTTACTAAGTCACAACACAGTGAACAAGCGGTACTCATAACCGCAAGGGACGGGGAATCGTCTCGATATACACCTGCAGGGATACCTGAATAGCACGTCACTTACGCCCATCCTTGGAACTGCACAGCACACTCAACCGATGTCGTACGGGACAACCTTTCACCAAACAGCTCAGACGTCGAACCGGTCGCACCCAAACAGACAGGAGGTCCCCTACACGGAGCATCTCTCTATGCATGTTAGCGGATTTCCACCTTGCTGCGTCCTAGCCCCTTCCTAGTCTCATTTTTCTTACTAAAGTTGTCTCACATCTCAAACCAATCCCGTATGTGGCGAATCCTATACTCGCGAGTAGATTCCAACTACTCGACTTGTACCGAAGTCTATAAACATTAAGCAAAGCATGTTCTACTCGAGGACTTAGACACTACCTTCACTCTCTTTGCAGAATCTGGTCATGCAATTAATGTTTCAATCATCCTACACCTAATGCACATACATACTTCAAGCTAAGTGAATATAAAGCAAAACTTGATAAAATTTGTTAAATGCAAACCGGGCTTGCCTTGTTGCTTCTGGTCAGGGGTTAGATGTTCCTCCAGAGGTATGAAGTCTAAGATCTCCGGGGTTTCCTCGTGTTTAGCGACTACACGTAATCAAATTAACGATATGTGTCAAATTAAATGCAAACGTGTTGAATTTAGCATATAAAGACCATAACTCTAGCTAGACATTCCTTTTGGCTCTGAAACTTTTACTGTGGCTTGGTAAGAACCTAACCAGAGACTTGGCCAAATTTCATTGAAACAAAGCTCAATTGAGCCCTGCACCAATAAAAGTCAAATGGCCATTACTAGATCTTCTATGGATTTCCAGCGATTTTCGTGGATCAAACCATTAATTTATGGAAACTAGAGTTTGGGATGGTTCTAATGGAGTTGGTTTCATGTAATTTGAAGAATCCTAGAGAAAGTTATGCCCCGATCAAAATTTGAGAAAATTCTGAAAAATGTTTCTGTACATTTTTCTATTTTCTCAGGGCAGTTTTTTAATCACACCATTAGGGGGGACTAAATGAACCCTGATGGATATGAAATTTTTCATGTAACTCAAGGATATTCAAATGAACATCCTGCCAAAATTTCAGAATTTTCCATAAAGAGAATCTCGAGGTAAAATTCCCAACAGTTTAAATTCTAGGGAATTAATTCTGAAAAATAAAAGTTTCATGGACTGAAACTTATTTTGCTGGAAAGTACTCAGAGAGCTGAATCCAACAAAATTTGGTTCACTCAAATTGGACCATCGTAGGAAAAGTTATGGGCATTTGAAGTTTGAACTAAAATCTGAAGATATTGGAAATATTTAAAACCCTGACCACGGACCCCACCCCCTCAGTCGTCTTCCACCTCGCGCCAAAACGCTCGGGTGGCGGAGCGCGCCGGCGAGGTCCACCGGAACGGCGTTCCCGGCCGTCTCCAGGGCTGGTACTCGCCGCCCCTAGGTTTTAAACCTCGGGGAACTCGTTGGTGGGGGCAGCTAGGGCTCTCAGCGGCCAAAACCTAGTCGGCGACGGTAACAGCGGCGGCTTGAACTCCGGCGAAGTCGCCCGAGCTCTACCAAGCCTTGTTTTGGAAACGGTTTCCTCCTACAGCTCCGTGGTGACATGCTAAGCACGGATATGGAGCCGGTTTTGCTGTGAAAATGGCCGGAGGTAGGAACTCACCGTCGACCTAGGTCAAAAATCGGCGGTGACCCGAAAAATTCAAAGAACAGAGCCTATACTCGATGTTTTTTGGTGCTTGTCGATCCTAGATGACCATAGGTACGTCTAGAACATGTGGTGCACTAAGGAGAAGCTATGATCCACTAACCGTCGAGAATTTTGGCCATTTGAGCACCTCGGTTCTATGAACATGCATATGATAAACGGGAAAATTCTCCCTCGGTGGTGCACGGAAGAAGATGAGGTTTTCACCGTGAGTTCGAGCAGCCTAGGGCGCGTCTGTTTGCTGTTGATGGTTGTCCACAAAACGTCTTAGAACGGCAGGGCATCGGGGAGCAGAGAGGGCGGCCGGTGGTGACAAAACGCGGGAGAAGAACAGCGCGCGTGGGTGCTCAGCTCGGGTCCAAAGCGACGAGAACGGTGCAGCTGGGCATCGTTCTGGGCTTTACCTCATCCAAATTGCCATGAGGTGGCTGGTTGTGTCGAGCGCTGGCCGAGCGGCGCTGACCGAGAGGACTTTGGCTCTGTTCAGTCGGTTCTCTCTGTTTTCAGTCACTGACAGTGGGTCCTCTCCCCTCTCATTTCTTTTTATTTGTGCTCACTGATATTTTCTATCTACCCCAATTTAAATGGTAAAGTTAACCACCAAGTCATGAGCTGGATTTGAATTCCTCAACTTGGAGTTGGTTTGGCTAAATTTGATTCACACTTGAATTTGAATTTCAAATTCAGTTTTGGATTAATTCAAATGTAGCTTCCGACAAGATGAACTCCAATGAGGATGAAAATTTGTGTAGTAACTCAAAAAAATGTGATGAGTTTGAATATGAAGTCATCTTTTGAATCCAAGTGAGAAAAGTAGCTGAAATTTGAAATTTGCATTCAAATTAGCCCTTTTTACAATTGTATACCAAAGTTCCTCAAAATGGTTTGGATTTGCATGAAACTTGGCATGAGCATTCCTAAGAATGTTTAAGGCCTAATGGTGAGCTCAGCCCGTTATGTTTACATGTGTGAAATCCAACTTTTGGAGTTGTGAGTTTTTCCTCTAATCAACCTATTGAAGGTGGTCTTGCTCTTCACATGTGTTCATGAGATCTCCACAAAATGAGATGTGGTGTGTGTGATGTGAAGAGCATTTTTAGCAAGTAAAATCTTGGTCCTTTACAATATTTAATAAGGGCCAAAATAAATTGTGAAAGGGCCCGTGGCCCGAGCCCAGTTACCACCCCTACCCACATGGAATCATCGACTATTTGAAGTAAGCAAGAGTCAAGACTACATGGAGATTGTCATGAAGGAGCTATAGTGCTCCATTGTCGATATAGTGGTGACCTTTGGGAACCCAGATATTACAAGGTTATTTGTGATATCACATGACTTCCGTCCTACAAAGTTAAAGACCTAGTTCCCGTAGGACTTGATCTGAATCTTACTCTTAGGAACACAACATTGCCCATTTTATAATATGCTTCTTAATCTAACGGTAATATAAATAAAAGGAGCTACTTAGAGAGAGGACGCACTTGGCATTTCAAAGTGAGAAAAAACAAGACATTTCACATATACTAGTATCCCAATTCCATCCCTACTAAAATTGACATAAATTAGCTACAACCAAAACTGACGTTTTTGGTGATAGTACTTTGTGTGACATCCCTTCCTCCGTCTACAAAGAGGTGAGTATCACAAATAAAAATGAAAATTTTTCTTGACCTGTCTTTAAACGATCCTAAGATGAACAAGATCTATATAGGCAGGAAAGTCTTAGAGAGAGATAGAGAGAGAGAGAGAGAGAGAGAGATTAAGGTAATTCTAAGCAAAGTATCCCTTGATTCAACAACTCTATTTTATGCTTGGGGTTTTGTTTTTTCAAATATTGAATGAGTTATGCTTTTGTACTGAATATTTTGATTGATGCAGTGTGTCTTATAGATCTCTATGTAGTAATTTATTATAGATTCGTAGATTTGATTGATGTATCTATCTTTATGGAATTAGTCGTAAACATGAATTGTTCTAGATCTGTGGTAGCCTTTTCAGCTTCTGATCTGAATCATGGTTTTCCTCTCTTCCAGCCACACAATCAGAGGAGAAAGTTGAAGCAGCATTGAATTATTTCCAGCACTCAATCATCATTCGCGGATCCCCTGGATGTTGTGCCTCTGGTGATGGTGCCAGAGGATCTTCCCACCGGACCTGAGGAGTGTCGGTGTTTCATACCTCCGACTAGTAATCAAATGTATCGTGCATTCTACCTCGAGGTGGCCTAGCTAAGAACACAAGAAGGATTATCCTGGTTCGGGCAAGAATGCCCTACGTCCAGCCAGGGTGTCTCGCTTGTTCTTACTCAAGAATGGGAGTTGTTATTACAAGTGCAAGAGCCTGCCTCTTCGAACCAGCAGGTCTATCTATTTATTCTCTCTCTCTCTCTCCTTCGTTCTCTCTCTTCCTCGTCCTCCCTCCATGTTGCGAAGGGGAGGTGAGTCATGGGCACAGGATGACTGATCTTGTCGCTTGTTTGACATGGCACTCAATGGTGCCGCAGTGGCCTGCTGCCGCTCCTGCTCCCGTCCCATCGCTGGGGAGAGGTCCATACTATTCGTGGAACAGAGGGTTCAGTAGCGTGGAGTCGCCAGCAGATGGTTAAGCCACCTACACTTAAAGGAATCTCAGCATTAGCTCGCCGAGATCGAGATAAGATGAGGTTATTGTTGATCAAGAACATGATATGTCTCATTTACATGGAGAGGGCCGGATGCTTTCCTCGACAAAGCAACAAAGAGTGCTACAATCTACGCTATGATCTACAAAAAGGAAAGAAGAACAAAAAGATGAACGAAAAGTTGCATTGTATTGATCTGAGATTGGCTTGGCTTCATGTTTCGGTTGATGGCTGCCTTTATATAGAGCCTAATTACACCTGAAAAGATTTGATTCTCTAAGTTCAAACGAAACCTATCTAATCTCTAATACTGAATTCTATCTAAATGCACGGACGAATGTCGTGCTAGACCTTTTAGAACACTTGACACGATATTTTAATTTGTACAAAATTTTAAACTCTACCGAGATCACCTAAGTCCCTTCGCCCTTTTATCTTGCATTCTAGCCGGTTTATCTCGCAGCCGCAAGGTGATTGGATCTTCTCGGGTCGAGTTCCCACCGGGACGCTTGTATCTTGAGTTTTTGAGGTAAAGTAGGCTCCCCACACGTATTTTCCTCAATCTTGGACAGTCTCCTTGTCGAAGCCTTCTGCACCTTGAATTCTCAAGGTAAAAGATCCTTTCCACCTCGTCTTTTGGCTCCTGCAACCTGCAAAACTCACAACCATTTTTCACCTCCAACACATGCCCCCCGTTTTTGAACAAACATGGTGTGCCAAAAACACCTCTGGAGCCAAGATTTATTAGATAAATTGGCTATTTTACCTCAAAAAGCTTAGATAACTCAACCTTCCTGCCATACACTCAGATAAAATCGTTTCAAATATCTTTAGTTGATGGCTTTGCCCGAGTTTTCTCCTTGCAAGTTTTCTACAAAGTATGCATTTCCAAGAACAATCCCTACAATCTTGTAAGGTCCCTCCCAGCTTGGTGACCACTTTTCAAACTTCTTGTCTCGAGTTCCTAGAGGTAAATTCGTTATCCAAACTAAATCTCCAACTTGGAACGATTTATCTCAAACTCTTTTGTTGTAATACTTGTCCACCTTGAGCTTTTCTTTCTCTATCTCCTTCAAAGCCTCCATTCGGCTCTCTGTGATTCTATCTAAGTTATCCATCATCAAGTCTTGATAATCCACAGTCGAAAGGTTATCTTTCTGATCCACTCGACAAGTTCTCATGCAAAGTTCAATGGATAACATGGCTTGTTGTCCATACACAAGATCAAATGGAGTAACTTTGGTAGCACCGTGCCTTAATACTCAATGAGCCTATAAGGCTTCACTCAGAGTCTCATGCCAACGTCTAGGATTTTCCTTGATCTTCTTCTTTATGAGCTTGATAAGTATTTTAATACTAGCCTAGGCTTGTCCATTAGTTTGAGCATAATATGGATAAGAATTTAACAACTTTATCCTAAAAGACTCGGCAAACTCTCTGAATTGTGAGAATATGAAGGCTCCTCCTTAATCTGTGGTTAAGTTTGTGGAACACCGAATCTATGGATAATATGCTCAAGAACAAAGCTGGTTACCTCTTTATACGTGTTATTTTTGAGTGGCACAACTTCCGTCCATTTGGTGAATTAGTCCGTGGCGACCAAAACAAACTTATGTTTATTTGATGATGCTAGATAGATCTCCCCAATGAAGTCTAAACGCCATCCTCGATACATTCTTTGGGTCCTTGATACATTCTATGATTGTTGGCCTCCAATCTTCTACGTTCAATACATCAAAATTGGCTGAATTGTTGTGCTTTATCATGTTCTCATCGTTCTTGGGCAATGTTGGCCTTATTTTTTCATGAAACCTTCCTCTTTTCACCTCATACCCCAAAGCTTGCTGTGCCAACTCATTTGCTCTCCAGTTTTCTTCCCTTGGTATATGTTTGGCATAGAATAAGTTTTGATGATATCTAAACCTCTTTCATGATAATCATTCAAGATACCATCATAACATTGGCTTTCTCCACTAACCTGCTATGTGACAAGCTTGGAATCACCATAAACTTCAATGTTCTTGATCCCCATGTCGACCAAGTGATCCAAACCATTCAACAGGGCCTCATACTCGGCTTGATTGTTGGTACACATGAAATTTAGCCGAATAGAGAACTCATAAACTTCTTCGGTGGGTGAAATTAATACATATCCAACTCCTTGACCCCTGTTGCAAACTGATCCATCAAAAAGTAATCTCTAAGGACGTACCTCAACCATGCATTCTTCCTCGAGCTGCACATCATGTTCCACGATGAAATCTGCCACGACCTGGCCGTTCATGCTCTGGAGAGGTTCAAAGACCAAATCATACTCCACCAATGAGTATTCCCATTTACCTATCCTGCCACTCAGAATCGGTTGTTGCAACATGTGCTTGATGATGTCGTGTTGTTATGTCACAAAGCACGTATTGGGAAGAAGATAGTGTCGAAGCTTGGGACACAAAAAAATACAAAGATAGACAAAGTAACTCAGAAAGCGTCCAGCCAACACACCAAATGCACATTTGAGAGGGTTCATCTTAAGACCATACTTTCTTGTCCTCTCGAAAGACCTCCTTAAGTCGGCCATATCTATCCACGCAGCTTCCCTCGAGGGAAGCCGAATACACATTCTCCAGTTGGAGCTTAATGTTGTTGCGGCGTAGGTTACCGAAGGTCTCTTCAAGGTCGGGGATGAGGTTGTACGCTTTCTTCGACTATATGATGATGTCATCGACGTAGACCTTGATATTTCGCCTGATCTGCCGCTGGAAGCACTTCTGCATGCACCTCTGGTATGTGGCTCTCGCGTTTTTCAGTCCCAAGGGCATCCTCACATAGCAGTAGGAGCCGTAGGGAGTGATGAATATCGTGGCTCACCGTTCTCCTTCGTAGAGGGCGATCTAGTTGTATACTGAGTAAGCGTCGAGGAAGCACAGGGATTCGCTCCCCGCGGTGACGTCAATGATCTGATTGATGCGAGGCAACGGGAAAGGATCCTTCGGACATGCTTTGTTTAAGCTCGTGTAGTCAACACACATCATCCATTCCCCGCTCTTCTTTTTAATGAGTGCGGGGTTGGCTAACCACTCGGGGTGCTGCACCTCTTTGATGAAGCCAGCTGACAGAAGTTTGTTGATCTCCCTCCCAATGGCCTGTCGCTTCTGTTCGTCGAAGGGACACAACCTTTGCTAGATGTTGATGGTGCGCTCAGCGATTTCTCGAGGGATGCCAAGCTTGTCCGAGGGTTTCCAGGCAAAGACGTCCTGGTTGGAATGCAGGAATTTGATGAGCTCGGCCTCTCGTTCTTGACCGAGGGCGGTGCCCACCAGAATCGTCTTTGATGGGTCTTCTAGGTCGATCTGAACTGCCTTCGTATCCTCCGCATGCTGGAAGGTTCCGGATATGGCATTGTGGTCAGGTGCGCCTTGCGTCGCGTTTTGCTTGAGCTCACTGAGCTCTACTGTCACGACTACTGTTGACACCAGCTCGAACGTGATTCGTTCGCACAGAAAGGCTTGTCGCACGTTTGATTGCACGATGATGACTCCCTTGGGGCCGGGCATCTTTACCTTGAGATAAGTGTAGCTCAAGATGGCCATGAACTTCACGAAGCATGGGCGTTCTAGTACGGTGTGAAGGGAGCTCTCACACTCGGGGACCTCAAAAGTGAGGGTCTCCTTGCGGAATTTTGCCTCGCCCCCTAAGGTGATGGAGAGATCATTTACTCCGAGTGGCATCACCTGTCTACCAGGAATGACACCGTAGATAGGCGCTTGGGCCGGACGGAGGTGGGAGCGTGGTATCCCCATATCATCGAGAGACTTGGCATACAAGATGTTGAGGCCGCTCCCGCTGTTCATCATCACCTTGGTCAGATGCTCGGTGCCGACTATTGGGTCCACAATTAGGGGCCAGCGTCTGGGTTGCAAGATATGGGTGGGGTGGTAAGCCCGGTCGAACATGATCTTGGTCTCGGACCAGCGGAGAGGCGACGCGACGGATGTCATGGCGATATCAGCTTTTCTGGATGTCATGGGGAGGCGACGAGGCGGGCTCAGCTGTCTCGTTGCGAGGCGGCGAGCATTCGTTGGCGGTCCCCCCCCCCCCCCCCCCGAAACTGCGAATAGGCACACATTTAAGGGGTGAGGCAAACCGTCGCCCGCCGGGGACCTGAGGGACACTCGCGTTGTGGGCGAATGGGCCGCGGCTCCCTAGTCGTGCAATCTGACTCAGGGGCCGCGCAGGAGCGTACTTCAGAATACCGTCATCGCCGAAGGATATCTTCGTGTCGGGTGCGAGAGTTGGTCGTGGGGAAGCCATCGAGGCGGTGGAAACGTAACGCATGGTAATCCCCCTACCTGGCACACCAACTGTCGGTGTTTTGGACTTCCGACTAGTAATCGAATGTACTGTGTGTTTACCTCGAGGTGGCCGAGCTAAGAACACAAGAAGGATTATCCTGGTTCGGGCAAGCATACGCTACGTCCTGCCGGGGTGTCTGGCTTGTTCTTACTCAAGAATGGGGGTTGTTCTTACAAGTATGGGCCATGCCAATCTAAGGCCCAATACACTTTATCTCTAACAGATACAACGTTAATGAAACAAAGCCCAACTTATATACCTTACAATGCACAAGACCTACAAAATAAGAACAAAAGAAGATAAACTCCAAACACTCTTGTGGTAATCAATGTGGAGACTAGACTGCCACTCACGTGTCTAGGAAAAACACTCTCTGGCTACCTACTCCAAGCGTCACATATAGACAAAAGCATCTCCTATAGTGTAGGCTTCTGAAGTACTGCCAGGTACGGAGCCATTGTGTAGCCAAGAAGATAACTTGGGAAAAAAAGACATATTTCTTTGTTCAAATACAATATCATTTCTATAATGCCAAATCACCCAGCAGATAGCCGTTGCTCCCAATAAACAAGCGGTTGGAAACCTTTGGTAATTCTTCATAGCCAAGCTTCAAACATATATGAAAGACTACTAGATGTAATAGGATTCGTAATCACTTGAACAACGTTCCATGCTGTTCGCGCAAATTGACGGTCGAATGACAAGTGCTTAAATGTTTCATTTTTGAAACAAAAGGAACATGATACATTTTCTCTCCCGATGCATTTAGCCAAGTTATTATTTGTAAGAATTACACCTCTTCTTAAATACAAAAGAAAGATCTTAATTTTTAATGGGGCTTTAAGGCTCCATAATCTTTATTTATATTTTGCACATCCCAATGTATTGGAGCTAGACATAGTGATTTTGATGATAATTACTAATTTCGGACTGAATTTTAACAGAATTTATCTTGTTCATGGGTCAACACTATATTAGTAAGGTGTGTTCATAAATTATTCCACACTACTAATTTAGTACCCATTAAATCTCTACACCATGAAATATTAAAATGTGGAATATTAAAAACATTACTCCCAAAGCCTGTTTATAGCGAACTGCATGACATTTAGAAGCATATCGTAGAAACCTAATCTTTATGTACCATTCTCAATTATGAAGGTTTCAAATCGGAACAAACCATGCTTCACCTTCATAAGACCGGACCAGAAGTGGGAATCACCTAATTTATAATATGAGAGTCTTTTTGAGCCTAATTATTTGTTACATAATAATTGATGGCCTCGGAGGACTCGGTCGCAAATAATGAACCTACAGCACTTCCTTGATGACGCACATGAGCAACACTAACGCTAACCAACTGACAAACACACCCGTGCATGATACACACACACTCCAATGTCACACTACACGTCATAGTTGTCCTCCGAAAGTATAGGGTAACGCAATGTCACCCTGGCCTCCTTAACAGTTATCTCATATTTGCCATATCCATCATTACCACCAATATGGCGACCCTGCGGCGTATGCGCTCCCAAACCATCAACAGACATAGCTACAAGAACTAACCTAAGCTCTGATTATCAACTTTGGCACAACTCTCTGTTTATAGAACGACACATGCAAAGCACCGGAGGAAGCAGGAGTCATTGTTTTCAACACGGCACAACAGCACCAAACACAAAATTTGATTTCTCTTATCACTTGCACTTTACACACACGACACACCAGTGCGCTGCAGAGTACTAACACACATTGTACCACACGCACACCACTTGGTTTGCGTTCACCCTGGCGCTCAACACAAACAGCGGTACAGGCAATCTAGTCGCACACAAGTACAAACTATCCATGCCAACAACCAAGCTCATGATTCGAAATACTGGGCCTCACTTAATATGCACCCGCACGGTCCGTCCGCTGCGCTGCGTGCAAACTGGTCTTCACTGTGTACTTTTGCATGCGTACAGCGCTGCCCACACGATAGACCCATGCATGCATCTGCAGTAACTGGAACGGGTCAGCAGTCAGCTGCTGCACTTGCTTGCATACATGCAGGCAGGACTGACATATATACACTGTCTACATGCACGACCATGCATATGAACACATCCTGATGTGCATGACACGGCCGTCGCCTTCTTAAATTTGCTCACCTGATTATTTTCAATGCAGCCCCTTTACAGAGGACTCGGTCCCCAAGAACGAACCTCCTGCTGCCCTTCCTTGATGGCCAACATGAGCAACACTAAGACCGTTTGCACCCATGTACTGGGCCGGTACGGGCCCAGAGTGTGGCGTGCGACCCATTTTTTTCCGGATGCACCGGCGTACTGGGAACGCTACTCCACTCATCCGTTTTCTATAGAGGCACGCTCGGCTGGGAGTATACTTGATGTGGTCGAAGAGAAACTTCCCTTCCCTTGCGCACTCGGAGGGAAGGAGAAGGCGACGCCGAGTTCCCGCGACCGGCGAGCGAGTAGCCACCACGGCGAGCAGCAGGAAGAGAGGAAGGGGCAAAGCGACAGCGAGGAGAAGGGGCCCCAGAAGGAAGCGCTCAGCGGCGGAGGCGACGGATCTATTTCCAGAAAGAAGCAGCCAGTTTTCAGAGGAATGAA
Source organism: Neostapfia colusana (assembly GCA_030760725.1). Classification (NCBI taxonomy): domain Eukaryota; kingdom Viridiplantae; phylum Streptophyta; class Magnoliopsida; order Poales; family Poaceae; genus Neostapfia; species Neostapfia colusana. The sequence continues at coordinate 29,003,851 of JASWHV010000009.1, read as the reverse complement.
ATGGCGCTGGGGACTCTGCTCGACAGCAGGTTCCCTTGTCTGACTCCAGTGCCACTTCGACTAACAAGTGTCTCCGCAGGTATGGATTTCTGAACCCTAATGATTTTGGATTCATTCTGTATGGATTTGCTCAACAGCAGGTTCCCTTGTCTAACTCCAGTGCCACTTCGACTAACAAGTGTCGCAGCAGGTATGGATTTGTGAACCCTAATGATTTTGGATTCATTCTGTATGGTGAGTCAAGCTATTTGGTTGTTGTTGGGTTCGACTTGATAGTTCTATGGTTCAATCTATACATAGTAAGTTGATTGGCAGGCTATTTTAGTTCGTTTTGTCACAATTTGTTGGATTCCATTAGGGCTTGTTACTGTGCATTCAGATTTGTATGGGAGCAAAATGAATTGATGTGCTACCCATGCTTCACATTTTTGTATGCAAACTATGTGCTCATTACTTATGACATGTTGTCTAGTATGAAAACATTTTTTCACCTGTGCTATACAAGTATAAATTATGTGCAAATATTTTGTAAGTGTATTAGAAATGCATATCCTAATGTGGATGTTTGGTCATTAGTTACATCTACTGTGGTGAACATGATTAATTGCTGCATATACATGGTCTTTTATTCAATTAAGTGAAGTAAAACATAATTCTATTGAAGTTCTTGTACAGGCTATAGTATTCTCATCCACTTTACAGAACCTAGTCATGATGTTTTTTGTGTTTGCCATTGATTAATTAACATGTCGCCTGAAGCTGAGAAGCTTTGCAAAGCTTTGCTTGGTCTGACCGATACCATTGACATGTCGGCGTCAAAAGTTAGAGGTCCCATCCATGATATACTTGAGCACCTGCCGGATGGCATTCCAAAAGATGTGAGGATCCTGCTTACTAACATAGATGAAGTGCTTGAAGAACTGGATCATCTCGCCATCCAGTGCGAACAGGTCGGCAACGAAGCACCTACTCCATCGTTCTTGGATAACATAAAGGTCTCGGTGGATGAAATGATCCCCTTCAATTGGTCTCCCGTGCATCCTCAACATGGTTATGAGTCAGACTATAATAAGTCTGATAAAATGGATGCGTCCTCAGCACAATCCGAGATCCCGTAGTGCTTGTTGTGTTTGCAACCTATTTGTAAATAACTTATATGTGTGAACCACACTACTAGAAAAAGTGTTTTCACAGGCGACTCTAAATGTATTATCACAGGCGGTTTTAAAAACAGCCTGTGACAAAGCGCCTGTGAAAATAGCTGATTATCACAGGAGGCGGCAAAAACAGCCTGTGGAAATGTATTATCACAGGAGGTTCTTCACAGACGGCCGCCTTTGATAATGCCTTATCACAGGCGGCTGGTTACCACTTACCGCCTGTGATAAGTTTTTATCACACACGATTATTCTTTACCACCCTCCTTGCCTTATTCGAGTGTCTCTCTAGGATCAGGTACTCCTCCACGTTGTTGGACCCATCATGCTCGGTCGTAAGCGCATCCGGCGCCGTCTTGCTGTCATCTGCTCTGCCGCCTCCGCCAGTGCCGTTATCGCTGAACAGCAGTTCTGCTTCATCATGCGAATGTCCCACCCATACATTTAATCCATCCCATGAACCAAATGCAACATACTTCAAGTTATACATACCATGACCCTTTGACAAGAAGTCGTGCCAAAAAGTTGCAACCACATGTGACATCACTCCTGGCCGAATTTGATAATCATATAACTGAGAATTTTATACTACCTAAAAGTTCTACTTTGGTGATGATTAGGTACACACAACAAGAAAAAGAGAGAAACACAATGGTTCACACTGCCCAAACTGAACCAAGACGGTTCGGGCTGTCCAAACTTTCCACTGCAGAAGCTCCAACTTAATTTCAATTCTGTACCAACCTGGCAAGTCCCTTGATTCATATGGCACATGGTGTGAAGAATATAAAGTATAGTTTCCAATGCAACAAACGGTGCATCATTTGGACTTCCCAATCAAGAGTAATGACTGTTTTACTGCAACAAGGTCAAGAGCTGAAGAGCTGCGCGAGGCACCTCGGGAATGCATTTCGTGGAAGCTCTTTGACTCATCTAAACCCATGCACTTAGGGTCCTTTCACAGCTAAACTAGGAGGGTTGTTCCTAGTATAAGTATGTAGCATTTCTGTGGATTCGGCAGACTTGAATATTAAGAAAATTACCCCTTTTTTTAGCTGTTTGCTAACAATTCAAGAGACTGATCTCTACCCGTTTGCTCTTGTGATTTCCTCGCGGAATTACAGAAGCGGCAGCTTCATCGGCTCCCAATCGGTGCTCCTGATCCATTGATTCCATGTTGGTTGGTTCTTTGAGAGTGTGGTTGGGCGCATCCTCGATTCAGATTGCCGGTTTAAGACGGTGGTTGGCATCGAGTTTTATTCATCAGGTTGCACTAGTTATCTTGACTTCTTTGAAGCTAGTTATCGCCTTGTGATCCTACAACGTGAATATAGGGACCCCAATCCATATCATTTTGGCATCAGATTTTTGTTTACACGGTAGGATCCTTTACACCTAGCTACATATTTTCGTATTGTCCTATCCACTAAAAGTCAGAATTATATTTACCATAACCCGTTGTTTCAATCTGTTTCCTAGTGAGTTTTGTTAAGTGTCAGTCCATAAGAGTTCGTGTTTAGCTGCTGATCATATCATCATTCTTGCATACGTGTTTCTATTCAAAAAAAAGAAGCAAAGAGAAATCAGAATAGTAAAAAAAGAGAGAAAGAAAGAATCATCGAAAGTGGAATGAACATGTGCTGCAAGTTGTGCAATCAGTTGATGTTTTTTCATGCGTGATGATCTAATTACATCATTCATATATTGTGATCAGCACTAGGCATCGAGCTTCTGGTTGGATTGCTACTTAGCTTTACAATATCAAGAATTCAGATTGTTTTTCCTTGTGCATCACTCCCTACCAAGCTCCACCAATAATCCACCTATTTACTAAGCGCACCGGTCTTGTATTCGCTTAACTATCATTTCTCTTTTGCCACCACACATGATACTTCTGTAATCTTCAGGAAGTCATAAGAGTTTTGGTTGGTAAGAGAGGTGAGGTTGTGATAAAATTTCCCAATTTTCCTAATTCCACATATCCTTGTTATTCTTGCTTCACTAATATTGCAGGAGAATGGATGATGCATCCGAAGTAGAGGATTGTGTCATCATGGCACAATTCAATGAGTTGAAGCAAGCATGGAGGAAAAGCAAGACCAACTGTCACAAGACCTTCGGACAATTATGGCTCAGCTGAGAAACCTTAACAACATTCCTGAAGTTGCAAGTAATCCTGATGAAAACAATGAAGAAGACGCTGCTCAACTTGCAAGATAACAGCGACAACTACAAAGACAAGCTGCTGCTCATGTTAGAAGACCTATAGTGCATGGTCGTGGGAATGGAGGCAACGGTGCTGGTCGTGGGAGAGGAAGAGATTATGAAGATAGAAGAAGTGAACACACTGATTCTGATGATGGTATGGAAGAGATGATCTTGAACATCCCCGGAATGAAGGCCATTGGCGTCGAGGTCGTCACGCACGAAACCTAGAAAATGAGGAGAGGTTTGGCAAGCTTAAATTTACAATGCCTAATTTTGATGGTGGATCTGATCTTAAAGCTTATCTCACATGGGAATTAAAGGTTGATAAGATTTTTCATTTGCATAATTATTCTGAAGAAAAAAGATGGCGATGGCAGCCCTTGAATTTGATGACTATGCTCTAATTTGGTGGGGGCAAATGCTTAATGATAGAGAAGCTGTTGGACAAGGTGCAAGAGGGAAATGAGGGCTAGATTTGTCCCCAAGCATTATCGTCGAGAACTTTTTGATAGGTTGTAGAGATTGAAGCAAGGACATCTTTCTGTAGATGAGTACTACAAAGAAATGGAGAAGGCAATGATCAGGGCCAATGTAAATGAGGATGAAGAGCAATCAATAGCGCGTTTCGTGTCCAGGTTACACCACAATATTCAGCGCATTGTGGAGTTTCAGCCATACCGCAGTCTTATTGATTTAGTGCATCAAGCAAACAAAGCTGAAAGACAATTGTAGCAAGACCTTAAAATAAATAGAGCTACACCATTCAGTGCAAAGGGAACATCAAGTGCAAGCAAATACACACCAAGGAGTAGTGTTGGCTGAGGCACTATTCACAGCTCAAGTGGAGGCTCAAATTCAATTGCTCGTGACACTTCTAGTGGTAAAAATTCTGCTGCTCAAAGTGAACAGAACGAAACCGTAAATTCAGCAGCCACCTCAGTAGGATCTACCGCCAAGCACTACTTCAACAAGCTTCATCTCAGGCGGCTCTAAACGTATTATCACACGCGGTTTTCAAAACCGTCTGGAACGAAGAGCCTGTGATAATCAGCAATTTTCATAGCCGGAAACTTAAACCGCCTGTGAAAAAAGTTATCACAGGCGGTCTGAACCTTCATTAATCCGCCTGTGAAGACTCTTTATCACAGGTGGTTTGTAACGTAAGAATATCTGACTGTGATAACTCCATTATTGGATAATACAAGAGAACCTGAAGGCTGCTCAATCTCGTCGAAAGAGTTACGCGGATCAGAGGCGTCGACCGCTGCATTTCGACGTCAGAGAGCACGTGTATCTTCGTGTGTCTCTGATGAAAGGAACTCATCGGTTCGGTGTCAAGGAGAAACTTGCTCCCCGATTTATCGGTCCGTTTGCCATCACGGAGAAGTGTGGAACCGTAGCCTACCGGCTGGAACTACCGCCAAACCTTGCTGGTATTCATGACATCTTTCACGTGTCCCATCTGCGGAAGTGTCTCAAATTTACCGCTGTTGTCCGCACCGAAGACATTGATGAGTTGAAGCCGGATCCCACATACACCGAGCACCCGGTGCAGATTATCAACGAGAAGACACAGATCACCTGGAACCGGACTTTGGAATTTTACTAAGTCCTGTGTAGTAATTATACCGAGGAAGAGGCAACATGGGAAAGCGAAGATTACATCCACAAGAGTTATCCGAAACTTTTATCATAGAATTTGTAAATTACCCTCCCATGTCGTTCTTCTTTTGTAATCTCGGGACAAGATTCTTTTAAGGGAGGAGGAATGTAAAGGTCCCAAAATTGTAAATACAAATGAACTAAAGTGTTAACACCATTTAGTTTCAAGTTTATGAATATTGGGACTTGTTTAAAGTTTTTCACATGTGATGATGCACATGAGAGCTCTCTTCACACAAGCACAAATGTTTATTTGCATGCTTGGAACCAAGGTGGATTTAAAACCACAGATGTGAAGTTATCATGTGCAAGAGAAAGTTTCAAATCAGAATTTGAACTTAATTTATTCAACTCAAATTTCAAATGGGGTAACACAATAGAAATGCAAACTGTTGTGGTAGAAGTCCCATTTGCAGTAGCAAATTTATAAATCAGATTTCATTTTTGAATTCCTCAGGTCCAAACTATTGGGGATGCAAAGTTTCATGAATTTTGGAGATGTTTTGCTATCCATTTCTAAAATGGCTTTAAATTGCATAGGAATTCGAATTCAAATTTGAATCTGGATGAAACTTGCCCAATTATCTAAATGGAAGAAAGAAATAAAGGGTTAATTCGTTCTTGATAGCTATTTCTTTAACAAGTGAATGGGAAACATGGGAAGATTCCAGAATTTGGAACAGATCCGTGAGGATGAGAGAAGTTGTTGTTGAGAAATATGAAATTTGAAAGGAAGTAAAACTCCATTTCGGGTCCTTTTTAGCCATATAAAAGTAGGTTCGAGACTATCCAGATCTACTGATCTAAGAACTCCGCGAGCGAACTGAGCGAGCCATGAGGCGCAAGAGTGAAAAGCAGTCAGAATATTAATAATCTAAAAAGGCCTTCCTTGGTTGTGTAGCTAATCCCCTCCTTGACAAGAACAGAATTCCACAATTGAATTGGATCATTTGTCAAATTTCGAGATATTTTATAGGTATAAAGAGGGGCTTTAGTGGACCCCACATGTCATTGTGCCGGTTAAAACATGCAACTGAAGTTTCAGTCTTCAGTCTCTGTTTTTCCACCGAGGCAGACCGAGGAAGCACCGGGCGACACCGAGGGCTCCTCAGCTCGACACTGAGACATGCTGTGATCCACATCCCAGCTGTTTCCCTCGCGTGGCGAGCTGCTCGTGTGTTTTCTCAAGTCTCAGCGTGTTCCATTTGCCCAACACCGAAGCCTCGGCTCTGTTCCCTTTCTTCCTCGCGCAAGAACTGAATTCCGGTGATGCGGTTCTAGCTACTCCAGGCCTTATTTTGCTCGCTGTTTGCTCCTAAAGCATCACTGGATCACTTGGAGCACGAAAATGGACCAAAGATCCGATGACAATGGTCTGAAACTAGAGTTCACCGGTGAACCGTAAGGTTTTCATCGCTGGGGGAAAAACTCGGTGAACTCCTTGATATCTTGGGCAAAACTTGCTCTACTTCTTATTGCAGCTTCGTATGGATGTCTAGATCATATCCTTAAACGCGCACGATCGCTAATGGATCTGTGAGGTGAATTTCTCCTCGAAACCCACTCGGCTCTAATGAACACACCGAAGGAAAAACCCACTCCGTTGTCGCTTATTCAACTCCTTCTGAGTGAATATGTACTTCAAACTCTTGTGGTCAGTGTAGAGATGTACTAGGTTCCCATGTAGGTAATGTTTCCATATGTTCAAAGCAAGGACCACCGCAGCGAGCTCAAGATTATGAGTTGGATAATGCTGCTCATGATTTCTGAGTTCTCGTGATCCATATGCGACCACACGCCCATCTTGTATCAACATGCAGCCTAGTCCAATACCAGATGCATCACAATATACATCAAATGGTTTAATTGTATCCGGTTGAGCTATAATTTGGTCTGTTGTGAGATGCTTCACTTAGGTTTGGAAAACTTCTTCACATGCTGCATTCCAAACATATTTAATCCCCTTTCAGCAGCTCTGTCATTAGTTTAGCAATATTTGAAAAGCTCGGAATGAATCTCCTATAATATCCAGCTAAACCCAAGAAGCTGCGGACTTCGTGGGCTGACTTGGGGGGACTTCCATTTCAGCACTTGCTCGATTTTGCTTGGATCAACAGCAATTCCTTTTGCTGAGATAATGTGCCTTATAAATAGCACTTGCTTGATCTAAAACTCATATTTGCTGAACTTGGCATAAAGATTATGGTCTCTTAAAAGTTGAAGCACGATATGCAAATGTTTGTCATGCTTTTCCTCCGACTTGGAATATACCAAAATGTCTCAGATGAAGACCACAACAAACTCGTCCAACTCTGGCATGAATACCGAATTCATGGGATACATGAAGTGAGCTGGAGCATTGGTGATACCAAAGGACATGACGAGAAAATCATATAAGCCGTATCTCGTCGAGAATGCCGTCTTTGGTACATCTTTTGCTCGGGTTTTATTTGCAGATATCCAGACCGAAGGTCCATCTTGGAGAACACATTAGCACCCACTAGTTGATTGAATATAATGTCGATGCGAGGTAGTGGATACTTGTTCTTGATAGTAACAGTATTGAGAGGACGATACTCTACACATAACCTCAATGTCTCGTCCTTTTCACGAACAGCGTCTGGCATCCCCATGGCGATGAACTTGGTTCAATGAAACCCTTCTTCATAAGGTCATTCAGCTGCTCTTTCAATTCTGCAAGCTCATCCGGAGCCATTTTATACGGCCTCCGAGATATCAATGTAGTATCCAGTGCAAGCTCAATCTTGAACTCCACATCCCTTTCAGGTGGCATGCCCGGTAATTCATCGGGAATCACATCCAGGTATTCACAAACCACCAGAATGTCTTCCAACTTAACGGCTCCACCATGATATACCGTTGTATTTTCCAGAACATTGGTTTCAAGAACCAACAGATGGGGGCCATGAATAGAAGAGTTGAGCTGAATGGTTCAAAGACCAAATGGCATCATGGCGGTATAACCATGACATCCCTGAGATATTATCTACTTTAGATCTTCTAGTGTAATAAGAGGTGGGGTATATTTTACCACCTAAATCAATTGGTGCCTTTGGACCATAGTATGAGAAGCTATGTTCCCACCCGGTGAGCAAATCAAGTATGAACTTCTTGTAGGTAGCACTGGTATTTGATACTTGCTAGCATATGATTTGCTTATAAAATTATGAGTGGCACCAGAATCAAATAATATCAATGCAGGGTGGTTCTAGAGAATGAATGTACCCGCAAGTACGGGTTCGGCTTCCGGCACATGCTCGATAGAAAGATGACGGATGTTGTCGGGTTTCGGGGCTGGTTTCTTGGGTTGACCCCGGGGCTGATTTGCACCTTGGTGCATTACTTTCCCGCTGCCCTGCTGCTTCTCCGGGCACTCCCTTGAGAAATGACCGGCCTGGCCACACGTGAAGCACGTGTAGTTGGTTGTTCTTCCGCTGATTTGGGGATGGAATCCAGGCGCATTCCGTTGGGTGGAAGTGAATGCGGAAACCCCCGTTGCTGTTGTGGCAGAGGTGGTCGGAAGTTGGGTGCTTTAAATTTCCGACAATGACATCGGCTGCAGTGCTGGTGGTGTAAAATCGCCAAAAATGTTCGCAAGAAATTCAGCACATTCATACTTACGAAAAATGAGGGGAATTAAAACTTTGAATTATAACGGTGTGGTTCAAAGTGCTGATTCAAATCTCTCAAAGACTTCCAAACATGGAGATATAAATTCATAGTTTGGTTTTTCATAATTCAAATATTAAACCTACCAAATTTCAGCTCATTTGGAGGGGGTTTATTATTTGTTTGGAATTAAGAGAGGAAGCCCAAAAATATGAATTCAATTTCAGTTTCAAATTCAAACTTCTCCAAAAAGGAAAATTGGGTTCGCAAATATGTTCTCCAGATTTGAAATTCCATGCCAAAATTCAGATTTTTTTGGTTTAGTTTGCTAGGGTTTTGAATCAATAAAAGGGGAGAAATTCAAATGTTGATTCAAATTCAAAAACCCAATTGCAATTCAACTTCTCAACCAAAAATGAATTCAGTGGAATTCGAACTCAAATCCATGACTTTGAGAGGAAGCAAAGCTTTTAACTTGGAGGAGGAAAGGAAAATATCAGATGAAATTAGGTGAGGTAGGGTCCACATGTCAGCCACACTTAGCCTCAAACCGCCTCTGTTTTCCTTCGGTCGATCACCGAGCGAGCGCCAGCTCTCGGCGCCGACCCCCGCCAGATGAATTCCGGCGCCAACTCCTGCTTCATCGGTCGCTTGATCACTTTAACACGCCACATCAACAGGACCGAAGTCCTTCTTCGCTTCTCTCGCTCGCTCGCAGCTCTCTCCGTTCTCTCCCACAAAGAACCGACGCCGGCACCGCTCTCTGTTTCTCAACCTGCACACAGCCGCCGAGCTCGGGTGATCGAGCTCCAAGCAGCAAAAGGAAGCATGAAGGCATGCTCGAGCATCCACCATTCTCAAAACCGAGGTTCCTAGCTACTGCTACGTGCAAAGTGGGATTTGGTGCTGAAGTTCCGAGGTGCCCGGCGGAACCACGATCGGTTCACCGTGGACAGCACGCCACGGCCGGTCTCACCTCCATCTTCATACACAAAATAGGTGCGCTTGCAAGACTAGATCGCGTAGCCAAAAGCTGTTTAGCAATTGATCAACTCTTTAGCTCGAATTTCATAGTTTACCGAACCCTAGTTCATCCAAACCAGGCTCGGTCCAACCCCAAATTCCGATTTCTCGTGCAACTAGCGGTCGAATGGGTTAGCAAGAAGATTCCTCACGTCCTAGCGCCACTCCTCGAAGAAAAAACAATGAAAACCGTCGAGAAGCGGCTATGTTATAGCTGTTTTTCTCGCCGCCGGTGAAAATTGCCTTGGATTACCGTCGAGGGTATATTTGCCGGCCTTTTCATCGTGATGGGGATCTAGTTTCGGGTTCCTCGGGTTGCCACGGTGCTCTCTGAGCAAAAACCAGTCAGTTTGGTGCATCCTAGTGCGAGAACACTGTCGCCGAAACCCTAGCCGCCGCTGCCGCACGCGTACTTTCGGCCATCGCCAGCGGCCGCCGCCCTCCTAGAAGTGTTCAGCAGGCCGTGTTAGGGCTAGGCGGCGAGTTGCAGCTTCCCAGGAGGCCGGGAACCCAGTCCCGGCAAGCCTCGCCGGCGTGCGCCGCTGCCCGGGCTCTGTTGGCGCGAGGAGGAAGAAGCTCAGGTGGGTCCCACAGGTCAGCCACTGTTTCGTCTGAGGGATCAGGTTGTGGCCAGGATCTCGTGCGACTACGCGGGTAGAACCCTGTGGGATTCGGTGTGGCTGCGATGTCAGTAGCCCAATTCATACCGTGGGGCCCACGGTCAGGGTTTAAACTTTTCTGAATTTCAGATTTAGGTCAAACTTCAAACCTCCATAGCGTTCAGTAGGAATGTCCAAAATTTGTGAAACAAATTTTGTTGAATTACTCTCGAGTATTACTTTACAGAAATGCAAAAAAATTTGTCTGAAGGTCCCTGGATTTTTCTCCAAAATTCATCGATTTTAAATCTTTGGGAATTAATTCCAGGAGATCCCTGTTATGGAATTTTCTCAAATTTGCTAGAAGATCTTTCATAATTCTAGTGATCTCCTGTAAAAACTTGAGCTTAATTGGATTAAATTTGCTAGGCCAAACCCTGATCCAAAGTTCAGCCTTCTTTGAAATTCCCAATTTTAAACAGAAACTTTTTCAGCATTTCCTACCAACTTCAAAATTCCACTTCTCCCTGTAGACAACTCGGAAAATTATGAAACAAATTTTGCTAGAACCAGGGAGACCTCCTTTATTTATATCTTCCACTTTTATCTATTTCAAAACTTCATATTGGAGATCAAAATTCAGAGGAGCCATGTACTTGTGGGAATTTCAGAGACCACAAGTTTCTAGGAAACTACCTAAAATTTTGCTCAGGTCATTCTCATAGAATCTAGTGTCTAATTGAAAAGTTCCAAAGCCAATTAAGAACCCTTAATAGCAGTAACTATTAGAAGAAGCTTGCTTCTTATAAATCAATATCACTTATACATATATTTCATTGAATATCATATAGTGACCAAAGTTGAGGACGCCCCGGAGGCCTTGGAGATCCTCCCTCCATACGCTAACTCCCCCTTTGACTCGAAACCAAGCAAGCCCCGGTTTGCATTTAATTACTTTTGTAAAGTTTTGATTTGTATCATTTATGTCTAGGATGAAATGTTTGTATTAGAGTTAAGATGATTGAAACCCCACTTGCATGACCTCTAAATCCTATGGAGGGTTGGGTAATTTATAGCTCAATGAGTAGAGAATGCCGTACACGGCTTGGTCCTCAACCGACACCAACAGGGCTATGCACGTGAGACCTCTGCTCACTGTATCCTATTCCCCCTGCTGGGTCTCAATTTCTCATTCTTAAGCCATTCTTTGTTTCCATATATCCCGTGTAATAATGTCTTATCTCGCGAGTAGATTCCAACTACTCGACTTCTGCCGAAATCCTAAGAACATTAGCATGGCATTCTCTACTCATCGAGTTGTAGACTATCCAACCCTCCATAGGATTTAGAGGTCATTCAAGTGGGGTTTCAATCACCTTAACTCTAATGCAACCATTTCATCCTAGACATAAATGATACAAAACAAAACTTTGCAAAAGTAATTAAATGCAAACTGGGGCTTGCCTGGTTGCAAGTCAAATGGAAAGTTAGCTTCGAGTGGGAGGATCTCCAAGGCATCCGGAGTATCCTCAACTTCGGTCACTATATGATATGCAACAAAATATATATATAAGTGATATGTAGTTTATAAGAATCAAGCTTCTAATTGTATTTACTGCCACTAAGGTTTCTTAATTGGCTTCGGAATATTCCCAGTGGAGACTAGAGTCTATAAGGATGCTATGAGCAAAATTTGAGGAAGTCTCATGGAAGCTTATGGTCTCCAAAATTCCCACAAGTACAATGCTTCTCTGAATTTTTATCCCGACTCTGAAGTTTTGACATAGTTAACACTGGAAGATCTAAATGAAGGAGGTCTCCCTGGTTCTAGAAAAATTGGTTTCATAATTTTTCGAGCTACCTAAAGGGAGAAATTGATTTTTGAAGTTGGGGAAATTTGCTGAAAAAGTTTCTGTTTAGTTTGGAATTTTCAAATGAACGCTAAATTTGGGAAGACAATTTGGCCTAACAAATGAAGTTCACTGAGGCTCAAATTTTTACAGCAGATCACTAGTGTTATTAAGGATCTTGTGGCCAAATTTGAGAAAATTCCATAAAAGGAATCTCCTGGAATTAATTCCCAAATATTTAAATTTGTGGAATTTTGGACAAAATTCCAGGTATCTTCAGATCCATTTCTTTGCATTTATGCAAATTACTAATTGAGAGGAATCCAAAAAATTTTGTTTGAGAATTTTTGGACTTCTCTACACAAAGTTATGGCCATTTGAAGTTTGAACCGAAAACTGCAAACATTGGAAATGTTTAAAACCCTGACAGCGGCCCCATGAGTCAGGCGTCTTCAACCTCGTGCCAAACAGAGCCGGGCGGCGGCGCTCTTCAGCTAGGGTCGCCTTAAGTGACTTCCCGGCCACCTCCCGAGGCCAAACTCGTCACTCCCCCGTTTTCCAAGACGCTAAACCCGTTTGAAGGGTCGTCGGCCGTCGGCGAGGACCGGAACACCGCGCACACCGGCGACAGTGGCCGCTAGGGTTCCGGCGAGCTCAGAAATCCTCATTTCTCCACCAAATCTTCGGTTCTTTGGCCCTAGAGCACCAGTGAGGTGTGAGGAATCTGGAAATGGTAGCCAACACCGATGAAATGGCCGCCAAACTAGGGCTCCATGGTGACCCGAGACCGTTTTCCATGGCGGCACGAAAAATAGCTAGCAATCGGTCAATTCTTGATGTTTTTGCTGGGTTTTTCTTTGAGGAGGGGTGGTAGGGTGTTTAGAAGCTGCTTGCAAATGAGCTCGATCATTGGTTGTCCGTTTAACCCGAATTTCAATTTTGATCGAGCTCTCGGAGGATGAACTAGGGTTCGGTATTTTTGGAAATTCTAGCTACACACTTGATCTTTTACAACGAGGCTTTCGGCTATAAATATACGGACGCCAACGCACCTTTCTTGTGTATGGAAGTGGAGGTGAGACCGGCCGTGACGTGCTGTCCACGGTGAACTGATCGTAGTTCCACCGGGACACCTCGGAACGTCGGCGCCAAATCCTAATTTGCACGTAGCAGGAGCTAGAAACCTCGGTGGTGAGAACGGTGGATGCTAGAGCATGCCTTCGTGCTTCCTTTTGCTGCTTGGAGCTTGATCACCCGAGCTCGGGTGGCTGTGTGCGAGGGGGAAAAAGAGAGCGGTGCCGGCGTCGGTTCTTCGAGGGAGAGAACAGAGAGAGCTGTGAGCGAGCGAAAGAAGCGAAGAAATACTTCGGTTCTGTGGCTGTGGTGTGTTTAGGTGATCAAGTGACCGATGAAGCAGGAGCTGGTGCCAGAATTCATCGGGCACGGGGTCGGCGTCGGGAGCTGGCGGCCGCTCGTCCGAAGCAGAGAAAACCGGGGCCAGTTTGCAATTTGAGGTGGCTGACATGTGGACCCCATCCCACCTAATCTCCAGCTGATATTTCTCTCTTGGTCTCCAAATTAAAAAATTTTCTTCACCTCAAAGTCCTGGGTTTGAATTTGAATTGCGCTGAATTCTGTTTCAGTTGAAAAGTTTGAATTTCAATTGGGTTTTTGAATTTTAAATTAGGAATTGAATTCCCCTTTTCCATTGATTCAAAACCCTAGAAAACTAAACCCAAATAATCTAAAATTTGGCATGGATAGTATTTCAATTTTAGAGAACACATTTGTGAACCCAATTTGCCATTTTGAGAAGTTTGAATTTGAAACTGAAATTTGAATTCAGATTCAAGGGCTTCCTCTCTTAATTCCAAACAATTAATAAAACACCTCCAAATGAGTTGAAATTTGGGAGGATTAATATTCGAAATATGGAGAACTAAATTTTTAGTTTAGCTCCCCATGTTTAGAAGTTTTTTGCAAATTTGACTCAACCCTTTTGAACGCACACCGTTATAATTCAAAGTTTTAATTCCCCCTCATTTTCCTAAGTGGGAAATTGTCGGTTCACTTGCTAGAACTTTAGGGATTTCACATCCCTCCCCCCTTAAAAAGGATCTCGTTCCAAGATTCCAAAAGGAATGCAAAGTTGGGGGATTTACCGGTTATACAATGATAGTAAGTCCGGATAATTCGCTTGTAGATAGTCCTCACTTTCCCATGTCGCCTTATCAGCGGTATGGTTACTCCACAAGACCTTGGAAAACCATAAAGTCCGGTTTCTTGTGGCGCGAGTCTTTTCATCGATAATCCGGATCGTATACTCCGAATATGTGATGTTCGGTTGGAGAACTTCGGTGTCTTCCATGCGGATTTCAGCGGAGGGCTTGAGGCATTTCCTCAGCTGAGAAATGTGGAATACGTTGTGAATCCTGCGAGCGACGCCAGTAACTCCAAGTGATAGGCCACGGGTCCGCATTTCTCAATGACGGCGAATGGATCGATGAATCGTGGACCAAGTTTGCCCTTCACCCTGAACCGGTGAACCCCTTTCATCGGAGACACCCGGACGTAGACCTGGTCTTCGATGTGAAGTGGAGAGGACGGTGTATTTTATCCGCATAACTCTTTTGACGAGATTGAGCAGCCTTAAGATTGGCTTGTATTACTCATACTCGTTCTTCGGCCTCATTCAAAAGCTAAATGTCGTATATAACTCGCTCGCCGGACTCACAACAATTGAGGGGTGTGCGACATTTCTGGCCGTAGAGAGCTTCATACGGCGCCATTTTGTTGCTAGCTTGATAGCCTTTGTTATATGAAAAATTTGGCCAACGGTAAATGATCGCCCCAGTTTTTACCATGGTGGATGGCACAAGCACGTAGCATATCTTCAAGCACTTGATTCACCCGTTCAGTTTG
Organism: Neostapfia colusana; assembly: GCA_030760725.1. Taxonomy (NCBI): domain Eukaryota; kingdom Viridiplantae; phylum Streptophyta; class Magnoliopsida; order Poales; family Poaceae; genus Neostapfia; species Neostapfia colusana. The sequence continues at coordinate 28,988,800 of JASWHV010000009.1, read as the reverse complement.
ACCATCCGTCTGCGGGTGATATGCGGAGCTTCGGATCAGTTTGGTCCCCAATGACGCGTGCAGCTGCTCCCAAAATTGAGCAACAAACAACGCACCGTGATCTGAAATAATTGTGCGGGGAACCCCGTGCAAGCGCAAAATCCTTGTAATATACAACTCCGCATATTGCTTGGCCACGTACTTTGTATGTACGGGGATAAAATGAGCCAACTTGGTTAGTCGATCGACTATCACCCAAATTGAATCATGTTTGTGGGAGGTGAGAGGTAATCCAACTATGTAATCCATGCTGATATCCTCCCACTTCCACGCCGGAATGTTCAATGGTTGCAGCTGTCCGGCTTTGCGCATGTAGTCGGCCTTCACCCGCCGACACGTATCACATTCGGATACGTACTTCGCTATTTCTCTTTTCATCCGTGTCCACCAAAATCTGGTTTTCAGATCCTGCTTCTTGTTGCTGCCCGGATGAATTGAATACTTGGACAAGTTAGCTTCGTCCAAGATTTTCATCCAAAGTTTCATGTCACGAGGTACCACTATACGGTCTTAAAACCATAGAGTACCGTGTTTGTCTTTTCGGAAGCATTTCATTTCGCCATTCTTCATTCTTCTCCGAATGTGCGACATTCCCACGTCTTTCTTCTGAGCTTCCATAATCTCCTCTCGTATGGTAGGGACGAGAGCAAGATTATATAGTGCTCCATATGGAATCAAGTATAGACTTGGCTCCTCCTCTTCCATCGAAGTGATGGACAGATTGTTGACGTGAGATTTGCACCTTAACGTATCGGCAAAAACGTTTGCCTTGCTGGGATGGTAGTGGATCTCAATCTCATAATATTTGATCAGCTCTAGCCATCTCTGTTGCCGCATATTCAACTCCTTTTTAGTGGATATATATTTCAAGCTCTTGTGGTTGGTGTAGAGATGCACTAAATTCCCAAGTAGGTAGTGCCTCTATATTTTCAATGCCAACACCACAGCAGCGAGCTCAAGACCATGAGTTGTATAGTGCTGCTCGTGGTTACGCAGTTGATGTGAGCCATAGGCGACCACTCTTCCTTCTTGCATTAATACAAAGCCAAGCCCGATACCGGACGCATCACAATATACGTCGAAGTGCTTGGTCATATTCGGTTGAGCTAAGACCGGGGCTGTTTTAAGATGCTTCACCAATGCTTGGAAAGCTCCTTCACATGCTGAGCTCCAAACTTATTTAACCCCCTTCTTCAAAAATTCAGTCATCAGTTTAGCAAGCTTGGAGAAGCTGGGGATGAATCTCCGATAATATCCCGCTAAACCGAGGAAACTTCTGAGTTCATGGACAGAGGTGGGGGACTTCCATTTCAGCACTTGCTCAATTTTGCTAGGATCAACCGCAATGCCTTCCACAGAGATAATATGACCAAGGAATGGTACTTGGCTGATCCAAAATTCGCATTTGCTGAACTTGGCATAAAGCTTATGGTCTCGCAATCGTTGAAGCACGATATGCAAGTGTTTGGCGTGTTCTTCTTCAGAATTGGAATAAACCAAGATGTCATCTATGAACACCACCACGAACTTGTCCAACTCTGGCATGAACACCGAGTTCAGTTCATAAGGTACATGAAAGGTGCCGGGGCATTGGTGAGACTAAAAGACATGACGAGATATTCATACAACCCATATCTCGTCGAGAAGGACGTCTTCGGGATATCCTCTGCTCGGATTTTGATTTGTTGATATCTGGAGCGAAGATCCATCTTCGAAAATGCACTTGCACCCACAAGTTGATCGAATAAGATATCGATGCAGGGCAGTGGATATTTATTTTTCATGGTGACGGCGTTGAGAGGTCGGTAATCCACACACAACCTCAAGGTTTCATCCTTCTTTTTCACAAACAGCGCCGAGCATCCCCATGGCGAGGAACTCGATCGAATGAAACCCTTACTCATCAAATCATTGAGCTGCTCCTTCAATTCAGCTAGCTCATTCGGAGCCATCTTGTACGGTCTTCGTGATATCAGTGTTCTCCCGGATACAAGTTTGATCTTGAACTCAACATCCCTTTCGGGTGGTATGCCCGGGAGATCATATGGAAACACGTTCGGATATTCACGGACCACATGAATATCTTCAAGCTTTGTGGCTTCCGTGTTATATGTGGCTGGAATTTCTTGGACCAAACGGTCAAGAATGAGAGTATGTGGTTCATGAAGTGAAGAGTTTAAACGAACCACTCGTGGAACGATGTCAAGAACAGCACCATGGCGATGTAGCCATGACATTCCTAAAATGACATCTAGTTTTTGACTCCCTAATATAATTAGAGATGTCGGATATTGATTCCCACCCAATTGTAATGGTGCTCTATAGACCATCCTGTCAGCGGTTATTTTCCAACCCGGAAAGCAGATCAAATTTGAAGTTTTTGTGGGAATGATAGGTAATTGATATTTAATAACATAAGATTGACTTATGAAATTATAGGTGGCACCGGAGTCAAAAAGTATGACTACGTAATGACCTAGAAGAGAAAACATACCCGCAAGGACGGGTTCGCCTTCCGGCATGTCTTCAATAGCTAAGTGGTGGACGTTGCCGGGTTTTGGTGCTGGTTTCTTGGGCTTGTTGCGGGGCTGATTTGCACCCTGATACGGTGCTGGGCCCCTGCCCAGTCGCTGCTCAGGGCAGTCCTTTGCAAAATGCCTGACACGGCCACACGTGAAGCACGTGTATTGTGTCGGGTTCCCTCCAAACTCTGGATGGAATCCCGGTGCACGCGGTGGAAATGGAGGCGCACACGGGACAATCTGTTGCTGCTGCTGTTGCTGTGGTGGACACGGCAGTCGGAAACCGAGCGCATTGAATTGACGACCGCAAAACTGTGGCGGTCGCGCCGGTGGCTGCCATCTTTGACCGGATGGTGAGCGGTACACCACACGGTATTTTTGTGGCGCCCCAACACTGCTGCTCGCCAGCATGCTGCGTTTCCTCTTATCAGAACCGCGCTCGCGCTGAGCATCTTCTTGCACAATCGTGGCATTGAAGAGGTCATTAAATGTGCCGCCGTTGCTTTGGGCGAGATGGACCTTCATTTTTGAATTCAGGCCCAGTAAGAATGTGTTCCACTTCTGATCTTCCGTCCCCACAAATTCTGGCACATATTTCACCAGCCGGTTGAATGCTCTGGAGTACTCATGAGCACTCCTTTCGCCTTGTTTCAGCTCCAGAAACACCTGAAGCTTCCTCCGCATAACCCCGGGAGGTATATGGTAGGCGCAGAACGCCTCCCGGAACTCCGCCCAAGTGACGGCATGGCCAGCCGGTAATGAGGCGATGTAGTTCGCCCACCATGTACCGGCTTCTTCCTAAATCTGCTGCGCTGCAAACAGCACCTTCTGGTGTTCGGTGCACCGAAGTAGACCGAACTTTGCCTCGAGAATGCGGATAAAGCTTTCCGCCACCAAAGGCTCTTCGGCCTCTGCAAAGACCGGTGGATTGGTCGCCAAGAAGTCCGAGTATGAACTCTGTTGGGGCTGGCGTTTCCCATTGTCTTGGCGTCCTCCCTGACGGGACACATTCTGCTGTACTAGCATCCCCAGCAACTCGGTTTGCTCGTCGCGTGACACGACCCCATTGGTCTTGTCGAGCCAGGATCACGCTGAGGGGTGCTGCGTTGCACAGCACCGTATAACACACGTCAAAGGTACAAGGCGGAAGCGAAATTTTATTACATAAACAAGTTATGAACATGTTTACATCAAAATAAGTTCAGTCTACACTCGCGGGCGTAGACTAAGCATCAAGTGCACGTTCAGCCCTTGAACGTGCCCTTGCTAGCACACACGCACACTAACTCTGCGGCGTGCACGACTCCCACTCGACGGGGTTCCCCTCCTGGGGTTCCGTCTCCTCTTCGGGAGTCCCTTCCTCATAGAACCCTGCAAAAGCTTCAAACACAAGCAGTGAGCACGAAGGCTCAGCAAGTCTGACCCGTCTCACCTAAACATGGAACTTCTACATGAGGGTAATGGGTTACATGAGGTAAAAATCATTTGCAAGGACTCGCCTAATTAGTAGAACCTTACTTTCAAGTTTTAGCAGCAGGTTGTGGAGAACCTTACGCTAAGGTACATGAGAGAGCCGCAATCAAACAAGAAACGCATTTCTCTCATGTACTTTGCCCAAAGTTGAAATGAACTTTAGTTAGCTCTAAACTACAGCAAGTCATTAGCAATCCAGTCCATCTTTCAATCAGCAACATTTTAACATGTAACTAGCCTGTTCTTTCTACGTCACGGTACAGTGAACAAGTGGTACTCACTGACCGCGAGGGACGGCGATTATAATCGATTTACACCTGCAGGGTTACCCGAACAACCCGTCACGTACGCCCGTACTCGATGTTGCCTACAACAACCATCACGGACGCCGTTCGCAACTACCTTTCACCCGTCAGCCAAATATTGAACCGGTCCCATCGTCCCGAGCAAGAGGTCCCTGCACGCGCATCTCTGTGCCGCCAGCCGATTTACACCTCGAGCTCTCAACCTACCCTCTGAACGATGGGCAATGCCTCAATACCCAGCTACCCGGGTTACATCAGTTTCCCGGTTCCCATATAGCCGGTAGGTCTTCGGTACTGTTCTAGCTTGTTCAACAGGCCCGCACATGGCTCGGTCCTCAATCGACACAAACGGAGCTACAGCACACAGGCCCCAAAGTCCTGCGGCCCTTACCCTCCGCTTGGTCTCATTTTCTTACCATGTGTTTCATGTGCTATCACTACCCGAGTCGAGTGCCTCTAGCCTATGCTCGCGAGTAGTTCCAACTACTCGACTTGTACCGAATCCTACTCTTCCTTAGCATTGCAGTAGCTAACGGGGTTTGCAATCCTAAACCCAACCCGTGGTTTTCTTGGCTATGCAGTTGGATTTCCAAACAAGACTCTAATGCACAGAACAAAGGAAACAAGTGTGTGCTCAAAACAATAAAAATTTGTAAAAAGGTTAATGCAAACCGGAGCTTGCCTTGCTGCTCTTGGTCGTAGGCTAGCTGCTCCTCCGGAGTTACGAAGTCTAGGACTTCGGGTTCCTCCTCGACCTTAGCGACTACATGATAAGAGCAATATATGTATCAATTTAAATGCATTTGTATTAACTTTGAAGTTGTGAAGTCTATATCCCTTGCTAGACAGACCTAATGACTGTGAAACTTTTACTGTGGCTTGGTTACAACCTAAACAGAGACTTGGTCAAGTTTTAGTTTCAGCAAAGCTCATTTGAGCCCTCCACAATTAATTATGTCCTTGACCTTAATTGGAACTCTTAGGGTGTTCTAGGAATTTTTCATGAAACAAACTATGACTTTCTGAAAACTAGATTTTCAGAGGGTTCTAATGGAGTTGGTCTCACTTAATTTGGAAGCTCCTAACTAAACATATGAGCTAAACAATTTCAGACAAAATTCTGAAAATGTTTCTGAACATTTTCTATTTTCTCTGGAACAGTTTCACTAATCACACTATTAGGTGGATCAAATTAGCTCAAATGGATCTGAAATTTTTATGGTAGTTCAGGGATATTTTGGTGGATATCCCAGCAAAATTTCAGGATTTCCTCCACAGGATTCTCCAGTTAAAATTCCTAACAGTTTAAACTTTGAGGAATTAATTCTGGAAAATTAAAGGTTTTCATGAAGTGAAACTTGATTTGCTGGAAAGTACTCGGAGAGCTGAATCCAGCAAAATTTGGTTCACTCAATTTGGAGCTTTCTAGCCAAAGTTATAAGGATTTAAAGTTTGAACTGAAACTGAAATTCGGGAAAAAGTTTAAACTCTGGCTTGTGGGCCCCGCACAAAGTGCGTCGTCTCCCTCCTCGCGCCAACTGCGCGGCGGCGGCGATCTCCGGCGACCCTCGCCGGAACTGAGTTCCCGGCCACCCCCCGGCCCGAAACTCGCCGCCTGCCCCTTTACTGACCCCCTGGATTCGATGGTGGGGTCGCCGGCCGCCGGCGATGACCGGAAACCCGTGCGCACCGGTGACAGCACCTGCTAGGGTTCCGGTGAGGTCGGTACCGCTCTCCCGTGCACCAAATCGACCGGGAATCGGTCGGAGAGCATCAGTAGAGCGTGGGAAACACGAACCAGGGCTGGGTGGAAGCTAGAAATATCGGCAACTAGGCTCTCGACGGTGAGCCGAGGTGTTCAGCCATGGCGGCGGGGAAAACGGCCATATCATGGCCGATTCTCGATGGTTTCCTCTGATTCCAGTTCGGGCATGGGCGCTATCGTGCTTAGAAGCTACTAGAGAACGAGCTTGCCCAACCCTCGTGTATAGAGCACGAATTTCACCCGAAGGTGAGCTCGGTCCTTATGAACTGATCAAGAGTAAATTTGGAAATTCTCGGCCGAGGGTTGATCAATCGCCAAACGGCATTCGGCTACTCCATCTACATACAATTACGCACCTTTCTTGTGTAGAGAAGAGGACGTGACAACGGCTGTGCTGTGCTGTCCACGAGAGCCCGATCGGCGGCGATGCTCGGCTCGCCGGAGAAACGGCTCGGTACAGCTCGAGGACGCTTGCTCACTGGCCAACACGGTGCCTAGGAGGTTGCTTACGATCCCCCGGTGCCGTTTTGCTGTGGAGGAGGCTGTGCTCGCGAGTGATCGGGCTTGATCAAGCGTGAGCTCGAGCGGCGGCGGTTGCAGTGGAAGAACAGGCCGAGTATGTCGGCAGCTCGGGGAATGGGCGATCGGAGCACGCCGGGGAGGGGATAAGTAGCCCGGCGACTGGTCTCCGGCTTGGGGCGCGCAGCAGGAGCTGGCGCCGGCTGCCCCCTCGGTGCCGCGCGCACACTGCACCCGGGAACCGATGGAGCTGCGTTTCAGTCGGTTTGTGTTGAAGTAGAGGCTGACATGTGGGTCCCACTTCCAGTTTTAACCTCTGAAATTTACTCCTAATCACTGTTGTAAACAGTGAACCCCATACTACCCTTGGCAATTCAAATTATTCACCCATGAGCCATTTGAATTGATCAAAGTTCAAATGAGGTTTGGTTTGAATGAATTTCAGCACAAGTTCAGTTTGAAATTCAAATAAAGTTTGAATTTCTCCCACTTAGCTCACGTCAAGATCAACTCCAAATGGAGTGAAAATTGGTGTGTGAGCTCACAAAAATGTGCTGAGTAAGAATATGCCTCCCACCTTTAAATTCATGGGATAAAAACAGTTTGAATTTGAATATGGTTTCAAACTGCCCTCCTCCTAACTATACCCAAAATAACCTCAAAAAGGTTTTGAATTTGGGTAAAACTTGGCATGGACATCCTTAGTAAAGTGTAGGAGTTTTCATATGTCCAGCCCATCCATATCACATGTGGGAAATACTACTTTTGCAATGTGTGAGTTTGTTCTCTAATGAGCATGTTGATAATTGTTACTTGCTCTTCATTTGTGTTCATCATTCTTCCTCAAATGAGGTGTGTGGTGTGGTGATGAACACTGCAAGTATGTGTCAAAAACTGAGGCCCTTACATTCCTGCCCCCTTAAAAGAATCTCGTCCCGAGATTATATATAAGGTGAAAATGAGAGAGAGAACGGTGGAAAATTACCGGATATGCGACGTGGAAAAGTAGGGGTAGTTAGTGCGAAGGAATTCTTCGCTCTCCCATGTCGCTTCTTCCATGGAGTGATTGCTCCATAGAACCTTGTAGAACCACAACGTACGGTTGCGTGTGGTTTGGGCCTTTTCATCAATAATCTGCACCGGTTCCTCCCGATAGGTGAGATCCGGTTGCAGTTCTTCAATGTCTTCCAGCTGAACGGTAGTTGATAGCTTGAGACACTTCCTCAGCTGGGAAATATGAAAGACGTCGTGCACACTGGAAAGTGCTTCTGGTAATTTCAACCGGTATGCCACTGATCCACATCTTTCGGTAATCTGGAATGGACCGATGAATCGGGGTGCCAACTTTCCTCTCACCCCAAATCTGTTTACGCCCTTCATTGGAGATACCCGTAGATATACGTGCTCTCCAACTTCGAATTGTAATGGGCGCCTTCTCCGGTCTGCATACTGTTTCTGTCGGGATTGAGCGGCTTTTAGGTTCGCTTGAATCAGTCGAACCTTTTCTTCCGCGTTGTTGACAAGGTCAATCCCGAAGGTAACCCTTTCGCCAGACTCACACCAGTTCAATGGTGTGCGGCATTTTCTTCCGTATAGCGCCTCGTAGGGCGCCATCTTGATGCTGGCTTGGTACCCATTGTTGTACGAGAACTCGGCTAACGGCAAGTGATCATCCCAATTCTTGCTGTGGTTGATAGCGCAAGCTCGTAGCATGTCTTCTAAGATTTGATTTACCCGCTCCGTTTGCCCATCCGTCTGCAGGTGGTAGGCTGAACTACGGATCAGCTTCGTCCCCAAGGCAGCGTGTAGCTGCTCCCAGAAACGGGACACAAATAAAGTGCCCCGATCCGATATGATAGTACGGGGTACGCCGTATAAGCATAGGATCCGTGAGATGTACAGTTCAGCGTACTTCTTGGCGTTGTAGTTGGTGTTGACCGGGATGAAATGGGCAACTTTGGTGAGCCGATCGACGATCACCCACACAGAATCATGTTTCTACAAGGTGGTGGGTAAACCGACGATGAAATCCATGCTCACGTCCTCCCACTTCCAGGCAGGAACGCCCAGTGGTTGTAGCAGTCCCGGTTTCCGCATGTGGTCTGCCTTCACCCTTCGACATGTATCACACTCGGACACGTATTTTGCAGTCTCTCGCTTCATTCGTGTCCACCAAAACTTGCTTCTGAGTTCTTGATACATCTTGTTGCTGCCGGGGTGAATAGAGAGCTTTGATAAGTGAGCCTCATCAAAGATCTTCTTCCGTAGTTCCGGGTTACGGGGTACGACGATCCGGTCCTTGAACCATAGGACGCCGTCTCCGTCTTTCCGGAAACATTTCAGCTACCCACTATCTACACGTCTCCGCAAATGTGACATGCCCTTGTCATTCTTATGGGCTGCCGCTATCTCTTCACGGATGGTGGGGATCAAAGCTAGGTTGTAGAGAGCTCCGTATTGAATCACACGTAGTGGTGGTTCGCTCTCTTCCAACAGTGTGATGGTCAGATTGTTGATGTGTGACTTGCGGCTCAGCGCATCTGCCACAACGTTTGCCTTGCCCAGATGATAATGGATCTCTATCTCATAATCCTTTATCAGTTCTAACCATCTTCGTTGCCTCATGTTCAGCTCCTTCTGAGTGAATATGTACTTGAGGCTTTTGTGGTCGGTATATAAATGTACGAGGTTACCGAGTAGGTAGTGCCTCCACATTTTTAGTGCAAGTACCACGGCAGCGAGCTCCAAGTCGTGAGTTGGATAATTCTGCTCATGGTTCCTAAGCTGCCGTGATCCATACGTGACCACTCTTCGGTCTTGCATCAGCACACATCCGAGCCCAATACCGGGTGCATCGCAGTACACATCGAACGGTTTTGTTGTGTCTGGCTGCGCCAAAACCGGTGCTGATGTCAGGTGCTTGACTAAAGCCTTGAATGCTGCTTCACATGCTGGACTCCAAACATATTTGGTAGCCTTCTTCAGCAGCTCTGTCATTGGCTTGGCAATCTTCGAGAAGTTCGGAATGAACCTCCGATAATATCCCGCGAGTCCGAGGAAACTCCGTACCTCGTGAACAGTTCTCGGGGATTTCCAATTCAGCACTCGAGTGATCTTGCTCGGGTCCACAGCGATACCCTCCGCTGAGATGATATGCCCGAGGAAAGGCACTTGCGATATCCAAAACTCGCATTTGCTGAATTTTGCGTATAACTTATGGTCCCGCAGCCGTTGCAAGACTATACGCAAATGTTTCTTGTGATCTTCCTCCGACTTGGAATATACCAGGATGTCGTCGATGAAGACCACGACAAACTTGTCCAGCTCCGGCATGAATACCGAGTTCATTAGGTACATGAAGTGAGCTGGAGCATTGGTGAGGCCGAAGGACATGACCAGGTACTCATAAAGTCCGTACCTTGTTGAGAAAGCTGTCTTTGGAATGTCCTCCGCCCTTATCTTAATCTGATGGTACCCGGATCTTAAATCCATCTTGGAAAAGATCTTTGCTTCGACCAACTGATCAAACAACATGTCGATCCGTGGCAACGGGTACTTGTTCTTGATGGTTACGGCATTTAATGGACGGTAGTCCACGCAAAGCCGCAACGTCTCATCCTTCTTCTTGACAAATAATGCCGAAAAGCCCCATGGCGAGGAGCTCGGCCTAATAAAACCCTTCTCCAGAAGGTCCGTGAGCTGAGTCTTCAGTTCAGCCAACTCCTTGGGCGCCATTTTGTACGGCCTTCGGGATATTGGCATGGTTCCCGGTGCGAGTTCAATCTTGAACTCCACCTCTCTATCGGGTGGCATTCCCGGTAAATCATCCGGGAATACATTAGGGAACTCTCGGACCACTGGAATGCCTTCCAATCTGATAGTTGTGGACTGATAGACACTTGAAAGTTTTATTTCTGGACTGTCCAGAAATAATGAGTGAGAACCGTGCACCTCTGAGTTTAAGTGCACGACTCGAAGGACGGTGTCTAAAACAGCGCCATGGCGGGTTAACCACGACATCCCTAGGATGACATCGACCTTCTGTCCCTCTAAGATAATGAGAGACATTGGGTACACTCTACCCGCTAAGCATAATGGTGCTTTGGAGACCATTACGCTTGCTGAAATTCCCCCCCCCCCCCCCCGGTGAACAAATTAAATATGGACTATCGGTGGGTAGTATTGGCAAACTGTGTTTAGCAATGAAAGCTTGGCTAATAAAATTATGCGTGGCGCCTGAATCAAACAGTACTATAGCGGGATGCTGGTGGAGTTGGAACATACCCGCAAGGATTGGCTCACCCTCCGTCACATCCTCAATGGCAAGTTGGTGGACAGTGCCGGGCCTAGGGTTTGCCCGCCGTGCATTAGTAGGGTTCCGGGGTTGATTCCTCCCCGGAAACTGTGGTGCCACTCCGCCGCCTTGCCTCTCCGGGCAACTGCTCGCGAAGTGTCCTGGATGACCACACTTGTAACATGTGGCCGCTGCTGGTGGAGTGCTCGGTGGGTGAAAGCCCGGCATGCGTTGCGGAGGTGCAAACGCACGCGGCATCGCCCGCTGCTGCTGTTGTTGTTGCGGTGGTACTGGCAGTGCCGGCCGGAATGCCGGTGAAGAATACGGCCGACTGTGGAACGGCATCGACCGCTGTGGTGGCTGCCAGCGTGGACCTGATGGTGGGCGATTCACCATCCGAAACTTCTGAGAAGGACCGCCTCCTTCTCCTCTGCTCTGCGGCGCGCTTCGCTTTCGCTCTGCCGCCGCCAACTCCTTGCCGGAGTCCTCCTGAACAATCGCAGCATCAATGATGTCGTTGAGGCTGCCGCGATTGAACATCGCCAACTTGTCCTTCAGGAGCGGGTTAAGCCCCTGGTAAAAATGGTCTCCCCGCTTCTCGTCTGTATCCGTGTGATACGACGCATATAGCGCGAGATCGTTAAACGCCCTGGAGTATTCCAGCGCGTTCCGGCTCCCTTGTTGCAGGTGTAGGAACTCCTGCGTCTTCCTCTTCATCAGACCGGGCGGTATATGATAGGCCCTGAAGGCCGTCCGGAATTCCGCCCAGGTCATCACTCGGTCGGTGGGCTGTGAAGCACAAAAGTTGGCCCACCACGCGCTCGCGGATCCTTGGAGCTGCTGGACCGCGAACTGAGTCTTGCGCTACTCGCTGATTTGGAGCAGCCCGAACTTCATCTCTATGGCGCGGAGCCAGTTGTCCGCGTCAAGTGGTTCATCCGCCCTTGAGAATACAGGGGGATGAGTCGCCAGGAAGTCGGAGTAGGAGCTATGTTGGCGCTCCTCACGATCTTGACGTCTCTCTGGGCGAGACGTATTGGCGATGAGAGTCTGCAGCAACTCTGTGTGCTGCTGATGCGAGCCCGCCATTGCCGCGACAATGTCGGCCAATGTAACCGTTGGCAGTGGCGGTGGCGGTGTTTGCTGTTGCTGTTGCTGCTGCTGTCCCGAGGAGTCCTCGGGAGGTGGTTGGGAGGTCTCTCCCCCTTGACTGGTACCCCCAACGTCAGGGTTGGCACGAGTACGCGTCATTCTGAATTCAAAACAGCAGCAATTAGCACATGTCTTACTTAAAATTCCATACGCAACAGTAGGTATTGAAGTGACACATGATTAATTTGCACAACATTCACATATATTGATAATACAGAAACTTTATACAAGATACATTATTCTCAGATCTCCGAGAAGTCGTGCTCATGTCGTCACTACCTATACATACGCTACTGTCTACACGACATGTCACCGATTACAAAAGTTGGGTTACGCTACCCTAGCTGCCCTACTTGGCAACCGTAACCCCCTACTCGGAGTAGAACTCGACCTCCTGTGGGTCGTCCTCCTCCGGTACCTCTGCTGGTGGCTCTGGGTCTACCACCTCTTCTCCCATCCCGGGTTCTCCCATTGCTGGAAGACCCAAGACTACCGGTACGCCTAACACCGGGGCACGAGGTCCTGCAAAGCATGCACCTTGTCGATAGCTTGGTTGTAGTCCTCTTCCCAGCCTTGTCCTTCCTCAATAGCGTCGTCCCGCTCTTGAGCAAGGTCCTCATTCTGCTGGGTTAGGGTCTGCACCAGCTCTTGCAACGCCGCGACGTCCATACGGCTCTTCTTCCTTGCCTTCTTCAGACGACGCAACTGATTGTGTTGTTAATTCAGTCGCTTGATCGTCGGAAGGAGCACATTGCGGAGTGCACTGTGAGCACTCTCAAAATGATCTCCACGGCTTGTGCTCTCCTTGAGTTTTGTGGCGAGATGCTCCGTATGAACAGCTTGGCTGTCCATCACGGCGTTTCCCGCCCTCATCTGGAGGCTGAGATTTGCCTCCGCGAGGTTGTACCTTGGGCAACTCGGGTCCGTTGCTTCCAGGTACCTCTCTTCCCACACATGCTGAGCTCGCCCCTCCACCGGAACGAGGGCGTATGGAGTACCCTCCATAGCCTGCACGTGTAGTTGGCAGAAACGTGACATAGTGTCACGGGCTGCCACCTGCCACATCCCTTCCGGTTGTCTTCCCCTCACCGTGATGGTGAATGGCACCCAACCGGGTGGCGTAGGTCCTGCAGGAACCTCGACATGGATCGTCCACGCCTTGTTCCCCCCTTCGCCATCTTCTTTGGCGAAGTACTGCGGCATCTGATTGTACCCGAAATATTGGAGCATTTGCCACAATGCTTCCGATAGCCGCTACGGTCAGAACAGTGGGAAACTACCCACCCGTTCTCCAATTGTTTATCTGCTGCCATCTGTAAAAATATATTTGAGAAATGTAAAATATTTATTTAAACAGTAAACCATTGAGTTATAACATAAGATATGTCATTGAACCCAAAAAAACTTGGAAACATAGTTCAAACTTTAAACAAATTTGACTGCTGATCTGCTGTTCCCATGACAGCCCTGACCAGTTTCCATTTCAACCTGATTTAGGCCATGTTAAAGGCAAAACTAATTCTGGAGCTCAACATCAAAGTTGAAGCTAACTTCAATAGCTTTCCAGCCAGTATTTGCTTGACCTAAGATCTGTCCTGGTTCAAAGGTTATGAGATGTCAAAGTTTAACAGAATTTCTGGAAACAATTGGACAGCACCTCCCTGCCTTAGGTACTGATTTGATCCAAGAATCCCATTTACTTCTGTTCCTAATCTGACAAAACTTTCTGTTACAAAGTTGTAACCCATCTCATAAGCTTTCCATAACTACCTCATTTTCTATTTTTGGATTTTTATGCAGGAAGTTATGCTTATTTTACAGAGAGTCTACAGAGAGTCTTTATTCTGTCCTGTTTTCTGGACAGTTTCAACCCTACTGCATTTTTCGATTGGTTAAGGGATTAAACACCTCTGACCTCAACAGAAGAGTTGTAAAGCTCTTACAAGGCTTTCCATAAATGTATCATATGACCCCAACCTCGAAAGAACTCAACCTCTAACCTCTGATTAACTTCAGCCTTGATTTGGCTGAAAAGAGAGTGCTCTGTCCTTAACATCCTATAAGTTGAAAACTTGTTAACTTTGAACATCCTGTTCAAGGGAAGGAGTCACCTCAAGTTTTACTACTATGGATCAAAAATTTCAAGTTTTAAAAGATTTTGTTCATTTAGTTGGGTGTGACGTCGATGCGTAACCAGATTATGTCGGTACTACGTCCTCACAAAGAAAAACCTATACCGGACTTAGCCGGCTTCGTTAGTTCAGTGGCACTACTCGTCACTCGCACACGGATGCTACACGTCTACCGTTTCGTTGTCAGGCTACCTGCAGAAACTCAATCAATCGTCAGACTCGGCTGCACACCGAGCCCGGAATCCATACAGTTCGTACACCCGGCCGTCATCACTCGCCCGGATGTTCTCAATCCAACCACGCCTTGAGTTACGTGTTCACGTTTTAGACCACGTGACGGGGTCTCCCAGTTGCACCATGCACGCCAGGGACAGACGTTGCTCGAATACCCCAAACGACATGAAGAGTCGTAGAGGATATCAAAGCGGGTCGGTTTACCTGCCACCCGTGGGGCTCCACCCTTCAGCTTGTGCGCACTGGTCGACAGCGCTTACGTGCACCCCCCAAGACATGAACGTCCCGAGATGCACGATTTTCCGACATAACAAATAGGTTAATATGCCACTTTCTATATGCTAATAACATCCTTATACGGGCTACTAACTCGTTCCTCACTGGATTTTTGAAAAAGAAGACCTTTGTACTGTGTTAAACCTCAAGCGAGCTCTGATACCACGCTAACACGACCCCATTGGTCTTGTCGAGCCAGGATCACGCTGAGGGGTGCTGCGTTGCACAGCACCGTATAACACACGTCAAAGGTACAAGGCGGAAGCGAAATTTTATTACATAAACAAGTTATGAACATGTTTACATCAAAATAAGTTCAGTCTACACTTGCGGGCGTAGACTAAGCATCAAGTGCACGTTCAGCCCTTGAACGTGCCCTTGCTAGCACACACGCACACTAACTCTGCGGCGTGCACGACTCCCACTCGATGGGGTTCCCCTCCTGGGGTTCCGTCTCCACTTCGGGAGTCCCTTCCTCATAGAACCCTGCAAAAGCTTCAAACACAAGCAGTGAGCACGAAGGCTCAGCAAGTCTGACCCGTCTCACCTAAACATGGAACTTCTACATGAGGGTAATGGGTTACATGAGGTAAAAATCATTTGCAAGGACTCGCCTAATTAGTAGAACCTTACTTTCAAGTTTTAGCAGCAGGTTGTGGAGAACCTTACGCTAAGGTACATGAGAGAGCCGCAATCAAACAAGAAACGCATTTCTCTCATGTACTTTGCCCAAAGTTGAAATGAACTTTAGTTAGCTCTAAACTACAGCAAGTCATTAGCAATCCAGTCCATCTTTCAATCAGCAACATTTTAACATGTAACTAGCCTGTTCTTTCTACGTCACGGTACAGTAACAAGTGGTACTCACTGACCGTGAGGGACGGCGATTATAATCGATTTACACCTGCAGGGTTACCCGAACAACCCGTCACGTACGCCCGTACTCGATGTTGCCTACAAAAACCATCACGGACGCCGTACGCAACTACCTTTCACCCGTCAGCCAAATATTGAACCGGTCCCATCGTACCGAGCAAGAGGTCCCTGCACGCGCATCTCTATGCCGCCAGCCGATTTACACCTTGAGCTCTCAACCTACCCTCTGAACGACGGGCAATGCCTCAATACCCAGCTACCCGGGTTACATCAGTTTCCCGGTTCCCATATAGCCGGTAGGTCTTCGGTACTGTTCTAGCTTGTTCAACAGGCCCGCACACGGCTCGGTCCTCAATCGACACAAACGGAGCTACAGCACACAGGCCCCAAAGTCCTGCTGTCCTTACCCTCCGCTTGGTCTCATTTTCTTACCATGTGTTTCATGTGCTATCACTACCCGAGTCGAGTGCCTCTAGCCTATGCTCCCGAGTAGTTCCAACTACTCGACTTGTACCGAATCCTACTCTTCCTTAGCATTGCAGTAGCTAAAGGGGTTTGCAATCCTAAACCCAACCCGTGGTTTTCTTGGCTATGCAGTTGGATTTCCAAACAAGACTCTAATGCACAGAACAAAGGAAACAAGTGTGTGCTCAAAACAATAAAAATTTGTAAAAAGGTTAATGCAAACTGGAGCTTGCCTTGCTGCTCTTGGTCGTAGGCTAGCTGCTCCTCCGGAGTTACGAAGTCTAGGACTTCGGGTTCCTCCTCGACCTTAGCGACTACATGATAAGAGCAATATATGTATCAATTTAAATGCATTTGTATTAACTTTGAAGTTGTGAAGTCTATAACCCTTGCTAGACAGACCTAATGACTGTGAAACTTTTACTGTGGCTTGGTTACAACCTAAACAGAGACTTGGTCAAGTTTTAGTTGCAGCAAAGCTCATTTGAGCCCTCCACAATTAATCATGTCCTTGACCTTAATTGGAACTCTTAGGGTGTTCTAGGAATTTTTCATGAAATAAACTATGACTTTCTGAAAACTAGATTTTCAGAGGGTTCTAATGGAGTTGGTCTCACTTAATTTGGAAGCTCCTAACTAAACATATGAGCTAAACAATTTCAGAGAAAATTCTGAAAATGTTTCTGAACATTTTCTATTTTCTCTGGAACAGTTTCACTAATCACACCATTAGGTGGATCAAATAAGCTCAAATGGATCTGAAATTTTTATGGTAGTTCAGGGATATTTTGGTGAATATCCCAGCAAAATTTCAGGATTTTCCTCCACAGGATTCTCCAGTTAAAATTCCTAACAATTTAAACTTTGAGGAATTAATTCTGGAAAATTAAATGTTTTCATGAAGTGAAACTTGATTTGCTGGAAAGTACTCGGATAGCTGAATCCTGAAAAATTTGGTTCACTCAATTTGGAGCTTTCTAGCCAAAGTTATAAGGATTTAAAGTTTGAACTGAAACTGAAATTCGGGAAAAAGTTTAAACTCTGGCTTGTGGGCCCCGCACACAGTGCGTCGTCTCCCTCCTCGCGCCAACTGCGCGGCAGCGGCGATCTCCGGCGACCCTCGCCGGAACTGAGTTCCCGGCCACCCCCGGCCCGAAACTCGCCGCCTGCCCCTTTACTAACCCCCTGGATTCGATGGTGGGGTCGCCGGCCGCCGGCGATGACCGGAAACCCGTGTGCACCGGTGACAGCACCTGCTAGGGTTCTGGTGAGGTCGGTCCCGCTCTCCCGTGCACCAAATCGACCGGGAATCGGTCGGAGAGCATCAGTAGAGCGTGGGAAACACGAACCAGGGCTGGGCGGAAGCTAGAAATATCGGCAACTAGGCTCTCGACGGTGAGCCGAGGTGTTCAGCCATGGCGGCGGGGAAAACGGCCATATCATGGCCGATTCTCGACGGTTTCCTCTGATTCCAGTTCGGGCATGGGCGCTATCGCGCTTAGAAGCTACTAGAGAACGAGCTTGCTCAACCCTCGTGTATAGAGCACGAATTTCACCCGAAGGTGAGCTCGGTCCTTATGAACTGATCAAGAGTAAATTTGGAAATTCTCGGCCGAGGGTTGATCAATCGCCAAACGGCTTTCGGCTACTCCATCTACATACAATCACGCACCTTTCTTGTGTAGAGAAGAGGACGTGACAACGGCTGTGCTGTGCTGTCCACGAGAGCCCGATCGGCGGCGATGCTCGGCTCGCCGGAGAAACGGCTCGGTACAGCTCGAGGACGCTTGCTCACTGGCCAACACGGTGCCTAGGAGGTTGCTTACGATCCCCCGGTTCCGTTTTGCTGTGGAGGAGGCTGTGCTCGCGAGTGATCGGGCTTGATCAAGCGTGAGCTCGAGCGGCGGCGGTTGCAGTGGAAGAACAGGCCGAGTATGTCGGCAGCTCGGGGAATGGGCGATCGGAGCACGCCGGGGAGGGGATAAGTAGCCCGGCGACTGGTCTCCGGCTTGGGGCGCGCAGCAGGAGCTGGCGCCGGCTGCCCCCTCGGTGGCGCGCGCACACTGCACCCGGGAACCGATGGAGCTGCATTTCAGTCGGTTTGTGTTGAAGTAGAGGCTGACATGTGGGTCCCACTTCCAGTTTTAACCTCTGAAATTTACTCCTAATCACTGTTGTAAACAGTGAACCCCATACTACCCTTGGCAATTCAAATTATTCACCCATGAGCCATTTGAATTGATCAAAGTTCAAATGAGGTTTGGTTTGAATGAATTTTAGCACAAGTTCAGTTTGAAATTCAAATAAAGTTTGAATTTCTCCCACTTAGCTCATGTCAAGATCAACTCCAAATGGAGTGAAAATTGGTGTGTGAGCTCACAAAAATGTGCTGAGTAAGAATATGCCTCCCACCTTTAAATTCATGGGATAAAAACAGTTTGAATTTGAATATGGTTTCAAACTGCCCTCCTCCTAACTATACCCAAAATAACCTCAAAAAGGTTTTGAATTTGGGTAAAACTTGGCATGGACATCCTTAGTAAAGTGTAGGAGTTTTCATATGTCCAGCCCATCCATATCACATGTGGGAAATACCACTTTTGCAATGTGTGAGTTTGTTCTCTAATGAGCATGTTGATAATTGTTACTTTCTCTTCATTTGTGTTCATCATTCTTCCTCAAATGAGGTGTGTGGTGTGGTGATGAACACTGCAAGTGTGTGTCAAAAACTGAGGCCCTTACATCGCGCGAGCTGAGTACTGCAGCGAGAACCTCAGTGAGATTTCTTGGAAGTTCTAGTGGTGGAGGAGGTGGTTGTTGCTGCGTCATGGTTTGCTCCGGGGGAGGAGACTCATCACCACGACTCTGGCTAGGGCCTCCCTCCTCGTGCGTCGAGCATGTACGCACCATTCTGCATTCACACCACTCAAACGATCAGCACATATTTATTTATTTCATCCAGTCTATACAATAGTAGTGCGAGAATGAAACAAATGATACGCATAACATTCGCACATATGAATAAATTATACACTTTATACGACATATCCATCCCTAGACCATGTTACCACAATCGAGTTCCAAGGTAATGAACTTCATGGATTTAAATGTTCATTTCGACCATCATGGGTCGCCACGGGATGTTAAGTGCGTTAGCATGTGTATATCCTCGCTATTCTACAAGACCCAAACATGTCCTCGCTCGAAGTGGTATGTTGAATTCATAATATATTCAAATCCAACCCACTGTTTTAGGAACAGCTGCTCGATCTCTAAATGTGAAACCAATTGATTTAAATTAAAAACTTCAAACATGGTTTCCCTGTGCAGATTCTAGTCAAGCTGACCAGTCTGGAGAATTCAAATGTTTTGACCACTTTGGAGGCAAAATCTGGACTGGACTTAAACAACAAAGTTGTAGTAGACTCAAGAAGAAATCCAGATTATATTTATTTGCCTCCATAGCCTTTGTGATTTAGGAGTTATGATTTTTACAACTTGAAAGCTTTCTGTAAAAATTTTGACAGCAATTCCTGCACGGATATGATTGTCAACGTGTCGAGGAAACTGGAATGCAATGCCGGTACTACGTCCTCACCAAAGAAAAATCCTAAGCCGATATTCTGGCATATTCATATCAAATGGTGGAACTAGAAATGACACTCAAAAGCGTGTTCTAACATCATGCTCTAACGTGGTCAATATACCTGCAGAAAACTACTCAATAATGGAGCACACAAAGGTTTAACATTTTAGGCAGGTCCATATCATAGTAAAAACATATGGTCTGATCATTTCCATACGGATCGTCCTTGAGTCATGCCACTTCTCAAGGTACATGGTCGTGTTTTCGCACCACACGACGGAGAACCCGAGTAGAGCGCGAATGGGTCGTCACAGTTGGGAATTGTATCAACCCAACGGATACCACCTACTGCCTCATGACCGTTGAGGCACACTGATGGCGAGCGCTGCGTATGGCTCTTTGAACATTGAACGTTCAAGAGTTGCACACTATCGTGTTTCTTACCACACTATGGGGTATCCTCGCTTTTGCCTAAAGCACGCTGGGGATCAGCGTTTTCATATGCTCTCAGAACAATGAGAAGGTTCAGAGACTCATATTCACTACCGTGCCAAGCCACGGTAAACCATTCCACACCATTGCTTGTATGGCGAGTGTGGAAGTGCTTTCTGCGACACTTCCCCCGGTCCGCTCTGGAGCAGCCCACGGAGGTCCTTCTTTAGGAGAGCCTTAGTGGTTTTGAGCGTCGTGGCACGATGGCGAGATGAATACGATGATTTACGTGGTTCGGGCCGCCTGAACGTAATACCCTACATCCACGGAGTGTTGGTTGTTCTTTTTTGCCTGAGTTTAAGGGTGGCTTGAGCTTGCGAGCTTACAATGGTGTTCGGAGACTGGGACAGTTTTTGAGCTAGAATGGAGTTCGACCGGGATCGAATGGGATCTCCCCTGGTGTCTGAATGGAGTTTTTTCCTCCTTTTGCCCATTGGCTGATTGGACCTTTTATAGTTCAAGTTCAAACAACCTTACATGTGGGTCCAGAGCCTGGCTGGTGGCCCCGTTATGGGCAGCTGACTCTACTTCGGGTAATCTGCTCCCTGCTAGTAGTAGCGCACTTGATTGCACCGTGGAGCACGTCGCCCTGTCACGTCAGCTTCCTTAAATGTTGTCTGATGAAGGCGGTAGGAATGCGTCTTGTCCCACGGCGCCACGCGACTGGTCTCTGCTGCCAGGTATGCCTGTACCGGGATACGCTGGATTGCTTGCCTGTGAAATATATGAACTTTAAATGCGCGATAGGACAACACACCTTTCTCTTTACTTCTTGGCTATCTGCCTGTTGCTTGTCGGTGTGGCGTCAAGGTGGCTGGCACCGGGACACACGTCGTCACCGGAGCTGTCTTGCGGCGTAGAGAGGGGCCGGAGTCATTGGATACGTGGCAATGCCGGAGCTCTCCCTGACAGGAGGGGAGGTCCAGAGCTTTCATGCACGTGGCCGCTCCGGAGCCCTTCTTGGCGGGAAGGGACGCCTAGAGTTGTTGCCTGCGTGGCAGCACCGGAGCCCTCCCATGCTGGAGGTCGGGCCCGAAGCCGTAGGACACGTGGCACCTCCGGAGCTCTCTTCGGCGAAAGACGTGGCTCAGAGGTTCCGGACACGTGGCAGTGCCGGAGTCCTCCCTCGCGGGAGGTCGGGTCCGGCATAATCGGACATGTGGCGGCTCCAGAGCCATTCTCGGTCGGTAGTGAGACTCAGAGCCTGCAGACACATGGCAGCCTCGGAGCCCTCCTTTGTAGGTGGTCGGACCCGAGGCCTAGGACACGTACCTCCTCATGAGTGCTCCCTAGCTGGCGGTTGGGCCTAGCCTGCAGGCTGAGCCTCTGTCTTATGCATACGTGCTGACATATGTCTTCTTTTGCTCCTACACGCGGGGGTACCCGGTCTTGAGGGTACCGAAAGTGGCCCCCAGACCCATCTCGGGGGAGTCAGCGAGCCTGCAAGTGGGGCCTCCATCTCTCCCGCGTGGTGGTTTTGAACCTGCACTTGTGTTGGGGCGCACCTACCACTTGGATGAGGTAGGACATCAGCATCGGGTCCCCTGGGAGGTCTGGGACACCAAGGACCTATCCGGACCTGCAGACATGGTAGAAAGGAGTAGTCGTGCTCTCCGGTCACCCTTCCATGTTTGGTAGCTTATTTGTGGCTTACGGTCCTCAGCTGAGCTACGGGGCTTGGGTATTTCGATGTGAGTCATCCAGGCTATGGTTGAAGCCTTGCCCAGGGGTATGAGCCATCCGGTTCCCCGGTACTGAGCTGTAGTGCTGGAGAGGCAGAGTGTGCACGCTAGGGATACGGAACCAGGCATAGTAGGCTACACACCCTAGACCTCCCGCTGGCGTAAGACTTTCAGGAGAGGGACCACTCGGTGCCATAGGGCCCCCGAGCAATGAGACAACCACAGGACCCCGGGTACGCCACGGGTACCTCAAGCAGACCCGCCTGCAGAAGGATAGCACAGCTCTTGCTATGGTTGAACACAGGAAAAAGTGACTGGCCACATGGCTGGAGCAGTATGGAAATAAAGCATGAAAAGAGTATTGGGGCAATGTTCGGGGTCCGGCTACTTTTCTTGTTAGTAGGCGTGTTCTTTCTGGCCTGCAAGTACTCGGTTGTAGCGCAGGGGAGGCAGGATGTGCTCGCTAGGGGTACAGAACCAGGCATAGCAGGCTACACACCCTGGACCTCCCGCGAGCGTTAACCTTTCAACGAGGAGACCTTCCAGCGACAGGGGACATAGGACAAGTATGTAGGACAGGCTCCGAACATGCCATTTACAATCGATATGCATGAGCAAGCACAAACTATAAAGAAGGTATGCAGGGTATGATAAATTTTTCTTATTTCTGGTTTCCTTCGGGTAATAGAAGAAACAGGCCGTGCAAGAAGGCAGCGACCCGCCCCGGTTGAAAAGAGTAGCAGGACCCTTCCGGGGCTTAGCTGTTCTAAGCGTTGTTCCTAGACACTATGACACCTTTAAATAGAAAGAGAAAAAGAAAAAAAATACCCTACCACTGCGTTAAGGATAGAACTTACAGAGGTGTTCTATGCCCCGTAGTTTCGGTAGAGGTACCCATCCTCCCCTAGCTGGGAGGGTCCCTTCCGAGCAGCACAAGTATGGCACCCCAGGTAAACCCGCAACAGCTGTAGGGGCTGCCACCAGCGCAGTCGGTCCCGCTCTGGAACGAGATGAGGCTTCCTGCTCCCTCTGCCGCTGGCGGCGTGAGGGGCGGGAAGAGCCTCCGAGAGACTGAACGTTCATCATCGTGAGCTACACGAACAACTTCAAAAACCAGAAGGCCCCCTAACTAGCGCGCCAAATGTCAAACTGTTTTCTGCGACACTTCCATCGGTCTGCTCTGGAGCATCCCGCAGAGGTTTTTCTTTAGGAGGGGCTTAGTGGTTTACGTGGTTCGGGTCACCTGAGCATAATACCCTACATCCACGGAGTGTTGGTTATTCTTTGTTGCCTGAGTTTGAGGGTGGCTCGAGCTTGCGAGCTTACAATGGTGTTCGGAGACTAGGACAGTGTTTGATCTAGAATGGAGTTTGACTAGAATCGAATGGGATGTCCCCTGGAGTCTGAATGGAGTTTTTTCCTCCTTTTTCCTGCTGGCTGCTTGGACCTTTTATAGTTCAAGGCCAAGCAACCTTACATGTGGGTCTGGAGCCTGGCTGGTGCCCCTGTTATAGGCAGCTGACTCTACTTCGGGTAGTCTGCTCCTTGCTAGTAGTAGCGCACTTGATCGCGCCGTGGAGCACGTCGCTCTGTCACGTCGGCTTCCTTAAATGTTGTCTGATGAAGGAAAACTCATTGTAAATTCATTTTTCTCCCACCGTGAAGATTCTTATCTTCGTCAAATACATGTTACCGTGTCATAACTACATTTTTAAACATTTCAAAAATATTAAATTTTCTAAAAAAATCCAAAGGTATTAGCCTTTGCTTTTTACCTAAAAACGGCAATTTCCATCAAAACTCGTTGTAAATACGTTTTTCTCGCACGTGAAGCTTCTTTTTTTGTCAGATACGTGTTACCTTATCATACCTAAATTTTAAAGCAATTTGGAAAACATCAATTTCCACAAAAATCCAAAGGTTAGCCTTTGCTTTTTACCAAAAATGGCAATTTCCATAAAAACTCACTGTAAATTCGTTTTTCTCACCCGTGAAGCTTCTTATATGTGTTAGATACGTGTTACCTTGCCATACCTAAATTTTAAAGCATTTCGGAAAATATCAAATTTTCAAAAAAATCAAAGGTGTTAGCCTTTGCTTTTTAACAGAAACGGCAATTTCATTCAAAACTTGCCATAAATTCGCTTTTCTTGCCCATGTACCTTCTTTTCTTTGTCAGATACGTGTTGCCTTGTCATACCCAAATTTTTAAGCATTTCGGAAAACATCAAATTTTCCAAAAAATCCAAAGGGGTTAGCCTTTGCTGTTTACCAAAAACGGCAATTTCCATAAAAACTCGCCGTAAATTCGGTTTTCTCGACCGTGAACCTTCTTTTCTTTGTCAGATACGTGTTACATTGTCATACCTAAATTTTGAAGCATTTTGGAAACTATCAAATTTTTCAAAAAAAATCCATAGGTGTTAGCCTTTGCTTTTTACCAAAAACGGCACTTTACAACAAAACTCGCCGAAAATTCGTTTTTCTCACCCGTGAAGCTTATTTTCTTTGTCAGATACGTGTTACCTTGTCATACATAAATTTTGAAGCAATTTGGGGAATTTCAAATTTTCCACAAACGTCCAAAGGGGTCACTCTTTGCTTTTTACCAAAAAAATGCAATTTCCATAAAATTTGTCGTAAATTTGTTTTTCTCGCCCGTGAACCTTCTTTTCCTTATCAGATAAATGTTATCTTGTCATACCTAAATTTTGAAGCATTTCAGAAAATGTCAAATTTAATAAAAAAAACAAAGGTGTTAGCCACATTTTTTTACCAAAAACTGCACTTTCCATCAAAACTCGCCGTAAATTCCTTTTTCTCGCCCGTGAAACTTCTTTTCTTTCTCAGATACATGGTACCTTGTCATACCTGAATTTTGATGCAATTCACAAAATATCAAACTTTCCACAAACATCCAAAGGGGTTAGCCTTTGCCTTTTACCCAAAACAACAATTTCCATCAAACCTAAATTTTGAAGCATTTCGGAAAACATCAAATTTTCCGAAAAAATCCAAAGGTGTTAGCCTTGGCTTTTTACCAAAAAATGCACGTTCCATCAAAACTCACCGTAAATTTATTTTTCTCGCCCGTGAAACTTCTTTTCTTTGTTACATACATGTTATCTTGTCATACCCAAATTTTGAAGTATTTCGGAAAACATCAAATTTTACAAAAAAAATTCACAAGGGTTAGCCTTTGCTTTTCACCAAAAACGGTAATTTCCAACCAAAACTCGCCGTAAATTTATTGTTCTTGCCTGTGAACCTTCTCTTCTTTGTGCGATACGAGTTACCTTGTCATATCTAAATTTTGAATCATTTTAGAAAACATCAGATTTTCCAAAAAAAAATCCAAAGGGGTTAGCCTTTCCTTTTACCAAAAACTGCAATTTTCATCAAAAATTGCCATAAATTCATTTTTCTCCCCTGTGAAGCTTCTTTTATCTGCGTCAGATAAGTGTTACCTTGTCATACCTAAATTTTGAAGTATTTCGGAAAACAACAAATTTTCTAAAAATCCAAAGGTATTAGGCTTTGTTTTTACCAAAAAACGGCAATTTCCACTAAAACTTGTCGTAGGTACGTTTTTCTCACACGTGAAGCTTCTTTTCTTTGTCAGATACGTGTTACCTTAAATTTTAAAGCAATATGGAAAACATCTAAAGGTTACCACAAAAATCTAAAGGTTAGCCTTTATTTTTTTAGCAGAAACGGCAATTTCCATAAAAACTCACCATAAATTCATTTTTCTCGCCCGAGAGCCACACTATAGGAAAAAGACAAATTCACGAAGGCCAAAATTACTAACGAAGGTACCGTCATTAATAAAAATGTTCAGGACGGTGTATAACGGACGTCGTGAATAACGTACTTATCCACGACGGTTGAGCTAGACCGTCTTGAATAATCACATTATTCACGATGGTAAGCCCTGAACGTCGTGAATACGTAGCTTATTCACGACGGTACTAATCACCGTCGTAAATACCACCTTATTTACGACCGCCAGGGACCGGCCGTTGTAAATAAGGGATATATACCCGCCCGTGCCGACCCCGTGTCGTTCCGTCGCCGCCCTCTCATGCCGCCGCCGTGCCGGCCTTCCCAGGCCCGCGTCGACCCCCCCCCCCCCCCCGCCCTGCGCCACCCCAGGCCCTCCGTGACCGCATCCGTGCCATCCCCGACCTCCCCGCATCGCCGCCGTCTTCATCGGCGCCGCCCCAACCTTCCCCGCGCCACGCCACCTCAAAAAACGAGTAAGCTAGAAATTTAGTTTGTGAATTATTAGTTTATCTGTTAATTATTGTGACAACTCATTTTTGGTTTCTGCATGTATTTATGTTTCATGTAGAGAAAACATTTTAAAAAGAAGAGGGGACAGAGAAAGAATTAAAAAGATAGCCAAAAAGAGCAAACATCCAATTCACCAAGAGCGCCGAAGACACTTCCCGCGTCCCGCTGGCCACGTGGCGCCTTCGGAGCTCATCTCCGTAAAAGGGGGAGAGGTCCGACCCCGTGGGACACGCGTTGCCCTGGAGCTAGCCTCTGCGGAGAAGCAAGGCTAGCCGCAGGACACGTGTCACCTTCGGAGCTAGTCACCGCAGAAATCAGAGGTCCAGTCGCGCGGGATACGTGTCGATCTCGAAGCTCACCTCCGAGAGGTCCGGTTCTATTGGACACGTGTCACCGCTGGAGCTTATCTCCGGGAGGTCCGTCACTGTTGGACACGTGTTAACCTCGGAGCTCGTCTCTGAGAAGAAAGGAAGTCTGGCGCTGTTAGGATACGTGGCACACCCGGAGCCACCTCCGGAGAGAGGGAAAGTCCGGCACTGACACGTGGCGTGCGCGGAGCCACCTCCGAATAGAGAGGAGGTCCCGACCGCCAGGATACGTGGCGCACACGGAGCTCACGTCCGAAGGAGACGGAGGTCTCGCTCGCTTGACACGTGGCACAACCGGAGCTCGTCTTTGCGGAAAAGGGGAGACCAGGCCCCGGTGGACACTTGGAGCTTCCGGAGCTATCATCACCGCAGAAGTAACGAGTTCTAGAGCGGTTTTGGATTCTGTACGCGTGGAAATATTGGTACGGAGAGGAAACCGACATGAATTCCACAATGTTACCGCACCAAACCAACTAAAGATAAGTTGTTAAGATTCAACAACAATCTGAATAGGACTCTTATTCGAAATACAATCATATTAGGACTCTTCTTCTCCTGATTATAAATAGAACCCAGAACCCTTGGCCGAAACCACGAACTTCTTTTCCACATCCTGAGCCCACGACATAGAGCCCTAGCCCCCAACTCGCCGAGTAAACCCATCGCCGGAGTTTGGTCGAGAGAGATCGCCGGAAGAGAGCCCCAACGATCTGTCTGATAGGAGAAGGACCCCGAGACTAAGAAGAACATAAGGTAGGTCTCCAATACCAACTTACGACATCATCGCGTTTTCTTTGCATCTATTCCTTGATTCCTTTCGAACAAAAGCTTTTCGTGAACAGATCACGTGCTGATCGGTCTGATCTAGAGTCGAGATCATCACCACGTCCACATTTGATCCGAACACCCCTGTTCATCATAAAATCCATGCAAACCATGCAAGAACACGTACAAACTGATCTAATAAAAACTGCACCATAGGATTAACATGCATATACATCATTACATCTTAAAGTAGGGTTTATGCATGATATTGATTGCTGTGAATCTTGTATGTGCGTGTCGTGTATAGAAGGACAAGCTCAGCGAGCTACCTACGACGGGCTACAACAACAAGATTTTGAGCAACAGGAACCGCAAGAACAAGGCAAGTGCCCGTTGACCATATTGATCCTATGTTTTGGGAAATTATTTTGTTTTGCGAAAAGGTGTGTGTGCTGAGTCAAACATGATGGGAAACCCTTTTATAGGAGTTTACTAGTTTTGGTTAAACCACCCTTGTCGCCAGGGAAGTTATGAGTCGGGTATGGTTTTTGCTTTTATGCTTCGCTGAGTCCATGGGATTGGGAAGCGAGATAGATGTGTCTAGCTAACTGCACTCGTAATGATGATGAGAAACTGGTGTTGTTAATAAACATGGATCGGAGGGAGATCTAGGCAAGCCTGGGTTTGTGAATGAGGTAGAAAGAGATGGTGGTTTACTTGCCGTAGATCTAAGGACCGGTCCATGTGAGCACATGCCAGGATAACAGTGCCTCCACAAGGCCAAGTATGGGTGCGGGTGAGCTGACTAATTAGGTAAGTTGCTAGATTGTTATGGACCGTGGAAGGCGCGGGGAATGGGAGTCGAGTGAGGACTGCCCTGGGAACTACATGGCACAAGAGGGGGCCCGTGGGTGGGAGAATTGGAGATTCTAGCCTGCCGGCACTAAATAATTGTGACGCCCTCAATTCTGTGGAAAACCACGGAACCGAGAACTGATGCATATGTGTGCCCAGGATGTTCATCACACATATACACATCATCCACAAACTGAATTTCTGAATATATATGACCACGAATAACAGAGTTTATTACAATGTCTCATGAGTCTTGGACTCATGCTCACAGCGGAAGTCTTAATCTAACAGCGGAAGTCTTCTAACTATTGCGGAAGCAATCTAAGCAGTAGCGGCTCCATCTCTACTCTATCCCCACAGGCAAGGTTGAGGACAGATTACACGCCTAGTGCTCCACTTGGTCTTCATAGTAATCTTCTCCTGTTGCTGATGATGAAATAATAATGCAAGTTTGAGCATAATGACGTACTCAGCAAGTGAGGGAAAATATGATATGTAGCTCACAACAAGGTAGGTATAAAAAGGCTCATTGCAGAAAGCAAAGTTATTTATCAAAACCATGATAAAACAGAAATTTATCTTTAAGCAAATGTAATCCCAATATATATTAAAATACCAATCATACCTCCATTATATTCATTACCTTCCATGTCCCAACCAGGCATCATTCAACCTCATTCTTGCTCACGAATACCTTCTCGTATTCGCTACCATCTCACGAATACCATCTCGTATTCGCTACCATTTCATCTCATAAACAATTTCCGTCTCACACCGTGATCAATCTCGTTGCCATGACTCAACAGTCATGCAACCCGTCTTATCACCCGGACTCAACAGTCCCGAAAACCAAACCAAAACCAAACCGTCCAAAACCGTCCCAAGATAATCATCCAACTAATCATGGAAGTTGGCCAGGCGCTCGTGACTGTAAGCTCGGCTATCATGATAGTTTTTTCCACACCCGGTTTCTCCAACAAGCAACCGAGTGAATATCACATGTATGCCAGGATCATTCTCTCATACATGTGATGACAAATAGTGAAGCATCATTATATTACAAGCCAAGTGTTCGGATATAAATAAGTCTTACGTAGCATAATGTCTCGATGGACGATAATTTGTTCATAACATGTAAATAAAACAACAGCGGAATATAAATCTTGTGGGCTCCGTCACAGGTGTTGCCCGGGGGACTCCGTGAACCTAGAATCCTTCTTCGGGTCCGAAGTCTTGGTCATTGAACACCATGTCATCCCCTTGACCTGAGCAGCAATTTAAACCAACAGAAAAGCAAGCTTGAGTACCGTTGGTACTCAGCAAGTGTGGGAAAGTTATGTCATGCATGGCTAGAGCAAGGAGAGGTTGAACTCATGGTTAAAGCACTACGCAATTAATATCTATCACCTTAGCTTATTAAGCACCTACATTACTACATAGGTGAAATGGTCCCAATCCCTCAACCCATCGTCAATATTAAGTAACCATAATCTCATCTCCAATGTTAAGCTTCCCGCTTAATATCCTCAACTTCCAAATTCATCATCCTCTAATCATGAATAAGTCCAAGCCGCTCTTGACCGTGAGCACGGCTGTCATGACAGTTTTGACTCTGCAGAGTTTGCACCACTGTACCCACATGTAGTGATTTCATCCCCCATTGACGGGTGGACTAAAAGAACCCCCATTATGCCAGTGGCCGCGAACCACGTTTACACTTCCGAGGTGCGTAGCCAGGAGATCACTACGAGGCCTTTACAAAGGGATTCCCGACGAGTGTGGGCCCGCTAAGGTTTCACCCCTAATAGCATACAAGAGGCTCCAACCCCGCTGCAGTGGCCCCTTCTTGAGCCTTGCGGTTCATATGGTAGTCCGGCTGACACCTATTCCCGGCACCATCCAAACATCCATACTACGCCGGAGATGCACCTGATTAATTGGCCAAGCTGCCCCATCTCAGCATGTGGTTGGCACGGTAAAGCCAGGTTACATGCTCCATGAACCGGTCCTTAGGATCCAGGCAAGCACTAAACACAAACCCGAGTCTAGTGCACACAGCACCAACCAAATCATCCAACTTGCCTCGATCCCTACCTCTACATAACTCATAATATCTCATTCAAGAGTAAGGTAAACAAGTTGATGATCTCATATCCCACTTATCCCATTCTAAGCATGGCTAAGCATAAGTATTATGAATGAATGACATAATGAAATAAATCCCAACCCAGGCTACAAGGAAGTAAGACAATGAAAATATGGGGAAACTTCCTAGCTTGGGTACCATATTCCAAATTGACAATGCAATTAATTAAATTCTAACTACACATCCTAGTATAGGATCAAAGTGGTCAAGGACACTTGCCTTCTTCTTGCTGCTCTGGGAATGGAAAGTCTTGATCTTGAAAGGTGAGAACCTTCTCTGGGGCTGGTTCTACTCATGCCAATACACATAGCAAAAAAAAACAACATTCCATAAGCCATAGTCCACATTTCCACTCATACAAACCACACATGCATACACATGAAAGTCATACACCTATTTAAGTGTTGTGTTTACCCTAGATATGTTGATTCTAAAAATACATGCACTTTTAAACATATATATTATTTCTAGCTTTAAATTCAGATTTCTATGTGCACACTATATATGAATTTCCAATTTGAACAAATTTTCTATATGGGATAATA
The DNA here is from genome assembly GCA_030760725.1 of Neostapfia colusana. Taxonomy (NCBI): domain Eukaryota; kingdom Viridiplantae; phylum Streptophyta; class Magnoliopsida; order Poales; family Poaceae; genus Neostapfia; species Neostapfia colusana. Next base: position 28,958,013 of record JASWHV010000009.1, on the reverse strand, counting down.
CACTTCTTAGAAACAAAATTTGTATAAGAGATAACTTCCTACTCCAAATAGGTTTTCAGATCTTCTACAAAACCTTAATTTGAAGTTTTGGATTTGGGGACCTCACTTGACATTTTCTAACTAGGTATACCTATTTTCTTACATTTTCATATTTATTTTCCATACCTAAAAGTGAACTTTAATACTAAGATAGCACAAGATATCTCCTAAACAGAATGTGTTCTGATCTAAAAGATCCAATAAAATATCTTTTGACTTCCTCTCTGATGAGGATCAACTTAAATTTATTTTACCCATTTTCAGAATTATTTTCTAGTCTAAAAATGAATTTCTACCAATAAAACAGCAACCTAAATTCATACAAAACTTTCTACTGTTCAACTTACCCAAATAGAACCTTCATAAATTTTTCCTACCCCTTTTTGGTTACTTAGATTCATTTTCCCACATTTTAAACTTGTTTTATGCCTAAAGGGTATATTTCAGAGATAAATTACAAAACAGCAAATCTCATTTAGTTTAAAAGTTTATTTCCCCTCTGAACTCAGAACTCAAATTGTTCTACCAATTTTCACAGGGTTAGAATAATTCAACTGAATTTACACCTATGTTTAAATTTAAGTCCTATTCACATATTCAATTTCCTGAAATTAATACTTCCCAGGGACTGATGTGCAATTTCACACTGCAGTGGGGCCCCATATCTCATTTTCTAAATTTTCAGTGGTCTAAGTGTGCAAAACAGGGAGGTCATCCTAATTCTTATTAAGTCCAGGGGCTAAAACTGATTTTTAGATGAATTTACATGAATTTCTGAGGGTCCAGGGGTTAGATCAGAAGTTTTCGGGGCTAGCTCGTGTTTTCGGAGATCCCTAGGGGATAGCGCGTAAGATTCCCGGCCTTTATAACACGGGGCTGACGTGGGCCGTTGGATTTAAAATGGGGGGCTGAGATTAGATTGTGAAGCGGTACGGATTAGATCTATTCGGGATCACACGATTTAAAATGGACGGGCCTCATGGGGCCACGTCGCCCTGGCAAGAGCCAGCCCGCGCGCGCGGCGGCGCGCGGCGGCGGGGGCGGTGATCTCGCTGGCGCAGCTTTGGTTCCTTGCCGCTACACGCTAAAACTTGCAGCTTTTCACACGGATCGACTGCGGAGGGGTAGGGGAAGCTCACCTAGGGGTTTCTCGGGCTTGAAGAGGTCGGAATTCGGCTCTGCGACGACGGTGGTCGGAGCTGCTCCTCGGTGCTCGTAGAAGCCGATGCTAGGGCGCAAGACTCATCGCTTCCTTCACCTCAGGGCTTCCCGGCGGCGGTGGAACACGACAAGCCCGTTAGATCAGAGAAACCGGTCGAGGATCGAAAGAAAACGGCCGGGGATGCCTCGGTTCTCACCGGTGAGAAAGATGGAGCAGGTAAGGGGAAACCTGCGAGTTTTCTTGCGCTTAAATGCACGAGGAGGGGTGGCGGGGGTCGGTTTAGATGTGCAGCAGCGCTTTGCCGAAGATCGGGCGTGGAAATCGGGTGAAGCAGCAGCGATCGGCGCGGGAAGATCGGGGCAGTTGGGGGCGCCCGGGGGAGGGGGGAAAGAAGATGACATGCAGGCCCCGTGCGTCAGAGAGAGAGGGAGGGGGAAACAGCCGCGGTCTGTTGGGCCGGCTGAGGCAGGTTTCGGCCCACTGGTCATTTTTCTTTTTCTTTTTTCCTTTTCTTTTCTGTTTTGATTCAAATTTAAATTCCAGTTTGAGTTTGAATTGTTTCGCCACATGCACTACGTCCAAAATTTTTAAATTCCCCTCTTTAACAGGTTTTGGGGTGTTACAGCTCTACCCCCCTTAAAAGAAATCTCGTCCTCGAGATTGGTGACTCTAGGAAAACAAATCCGGAAACTGTGCCTTGAGATCGTCTTCTCGCTCCCATGTGCCTTCTGCTTCCGAGTGATGCTTCCACTACACTTTGCACATTCGGATTCTTTTATTTCTTGTGAGGTGTTCCATTGTCTCCAAAATCTTGACCGGTTGCTCGGCATATGAAAGATCCTCTCGTACGTCCACCTCATTCATGGGTAACATCTCTTCGGGTGTTCTTAAACATTTCTTGAGTTGTGACACATGGAATACATCGTGCACATCTGATAGGCGAGTCGGGAGTTCTAGCTGATATGCCACTTCGCCTTTCCTCTCCAGAATCTGGAAGGGTCCGATGTATCTAGGTGATAGTTTCCCTTTCACCTTGAACCGACGAAGCCCTCGGATAGGGGACACCTTGAGATAAACATAGTCCCCCACGTTGAAAATAAGCTCTCTTATCCGTACATCGGCATAGCTCTTTTGTCGGGTCTGGGCTATCCTCAAATTGTTGCGGATTTCCCTCACTTTTGCCTCGGCTTCTTGTAGTACCTCGAGCCCAAACACTTTACTTTCCCCAGTTTGGTTCCAAAATAGTGTAGTTCGGCACTTCCTCCCATACAACGCCTCAAATGGTGACATCTTCATACTAGCCTGATAACTGTTGTTGTAGGAGAACTCCGCATACGGTATGTTCTTATCCCAACTCCTATTGTTCTTGAGTGCACAAGCTCTCAGCATATCCTCAAGGATTTGATTGGTTCTTTCCGTCTGCCCGTCAGTCTGGGGGTGATAGGCAGAACTAAAATTCAGATGAGTTCCCATGGTTTCATGTAACTTCTGCCAGAACCTTGAGGTGAACTATGTCCCTCGATCTGACACTATATTCTTTGGCACTCCATGAAAACATGCGATTCTTGACATGTACAATTCTGCCAACTTGGATCCGCTGTAGCTTTCTTTGACGGGGATGAAATGAGCTACATTAGTCAGCCTGTCAATGATGACCCATATCGAATCATATCCCGATTGGGTCCTAGGCAGTCCCACTATGAAGTCCATACTTATTTCTTCCCATTTCCATTCGGGCACTTTGAGTGGTTGCAACAGTCCCGCAGGTCGTTGATGTTCTGCTTTCACCAACTGACATGTGTCACATAGGGCAACATGTTTCGTGACATCTCGCGTCATGCCATACCACCAATATCTGCTCTTGAGGTCATGATACATCTTCATACTCCCAGGGTGAATGGAGTAGTCGGAATCATGAGCCTCCCTCAAAATCAGTTCACGGATCTCCTTTACCTCAAGCACACATATTCTTTTCCCATGCCACACCGTACCTTGTTCATCCTCTCTGAACCCAGGAGCTTTATTCTCTTTGATGAGTTCTCTGATTTCTTGTATCATCTCATCATTCTTCTGACCGTTTCGTATGTCTTGCTCTAATGTGGAGTCCACCTCCATGGCGATGGCCTCACCACTATTCACCAGGCATAGGTTGAGTTTTGCAATCTCTTCCTTCAACTCCGTAGGCGTGTCATTTAAGCTCAACATGTTGACGTGCACCTTCCGGCTTAAAGCATCTGCCATGACGTTCGCTTTCCCAGGATGATAGTTGATGCCCACATCAAATTCGTTGATTAGCTCTAACCATCTCCTTTGTCTGAGGTTGAGATCTGGCTGTGTGAAAATGTACTTTAAGCTCTTATGATCTGTATATATCTCTGTCCTCTTTCCCATCAAGTAATGCCGCCAAATCTTCAATGCGTGGACCACTGCGGCTAGTTCTAGGTCATGCGTAGGATAGTTCTTCTCGTGTTTTCGGAGCTGCTGGGACGCATAGGCAACGACATGCCCCTCTTGCATGAGAACACATCCCAATCCGTGTCCCGAAGCGTCACAATATACCGAAAAATTCTTCTGCATGTCTGGCATAACTAGCACTGGGGCTGTTGTCAATCTTTTCTTCAGCTCTTGGAAACTTGTCTCACACTCCGGTGTCCACGTGAATGTGATTCCCTTCTCTAACAATTTGGTGAGAGGTCTCGAGATCTTGGAAAAGCCCTCAATGAACCGTCGATAATACCCGGCCAATCCTAAAAAGCTTCAAATTTCCTCAACATTTTCAGGGGTCTTCCACTTCTGCACAACCACGATCTTGGAGGGATCCACGGAGATTCCTCCCTCTGAGATTATATGTCCTAAGAAGGGAACTCTCTTCAGCCAAAACTCACACTTGATCAACTTGGCATATAGTTGGTGTTCTCTCAACTTTTGCAACACCAGTCTTAAATGTCCCTCATGTTCTTCTTCATCTTTGGAGAAGACGAGAATGTCATCAATGAAAACCACTACAAATTTGTCCAGATATTCCATGAATACCTTGTTCATGAGATACATGAAATACGCCAGGGCATTAGTTTGCCCGAATGGCATGACGGTGTATTCATACAGCCCGTACCGAGATACGAAAGCTGTCTTGGGCATGTCGGTTGGCCTTATCTCCAGTTGGTGATATCCCGACCTGAGATCAATTTTTGAGAATACACAAGCCCCTCTCAACTGATCAAATAGGTCTTCAATGCGAGGTAACGGATACTTATTCTTGATGGTTACCTCATTCAATGCACGGTAGTCTACGCATAGCCTTTGGGTTCCGTCCTTCTTAGGCACAAATGTCACGGGAGCTCCCCACGGCGAGGAACTAGGGCGAATATACCCCTTCTCTGTCAATTCTCTTATATGTTCTTTGAGCTCTTCCAGCTGTTTGGAGTCCATCCGATAAGGCCTTTTGTATATCGGGGCTGTTCCAGGAACTAGTTCAATCGCAAATTCCACTTCACGATCTGGAGGCATACCAGGCAACTCCTCCGAAAAGACGTCTAGATATTCCTTGATAACCCTTCTCTCTTCCACTTCCACCTCAACTTGATTGAGTTTAATGTCCCCCTAGGTTCTTGTACGGCTATGAACTTTACTTTTGTGCCACTAGTGTGAGTTAGTTCCACCGTTCTTGTCGAACAATGGATGATACCTTTATGTTTGGTCAACCAATCCATACCCAAGATAATATCTATCCCTTGTGAATCTATCACTATGAGGTTTGCAGTAAATACTACACCATTAATGTCTAGATTCACCTTGGGACACACTTGTCTTGTTCTTATTTCTCCCCCTGGAGAGTTCACCGCTAACATATGATTCATTTGTGTTGTTGCTAGACCATGCTTCTTAACAAATCCTTGAGCAATGAACGAGTGGGTAGCACCAGAATCGAACAATAGGGTTGCAATGTGTAAATTTGCAGGGAACTTACCAATTACCACGTCCGGTGCCTCTTCCGCTTCCTCCATGGTCACGTGGTTCACCCGTCCTCGCATCACATTCTGCTGCTGTGGCTGCATGGGCTTCTTCTTTGGGCACTTATGAGCGTAGTGCCCCACATCACCACAGTTGAAGCATTGTACCCCAATTTTAGGTGCCTGGCCTTTGTTATCTTGGGGTTGGTTCTGTGGCCCTTGTCCTGCTGGTCGAGGTTGGTAAGTGGGGCGTGGCTGCTGCACAAACTGACGCTGCGGCTGTACTGGTGCTGACGGAGGCCTGAAGTTCGGCTTGTACCCTCTCGGTGTCGGGTAGGGTACCACAGTACGGCTCGTCTGCCCTGCAGGTTGCTGCATCAGACGCGGACGTGTGTTGCTGATTGATGCTTGGTGTGACCATCCCATCTTCCTCTTGTTTTCATTCTCCAAGGCCTTCAGCTTCCTCTCCACGATAAACGCTCTGTCTACCATCTTTTGGAAACTTTCATATTCGTTGGAGGACATTGCACATTGCATTTCCATGGTAAGTCCTTCCACAAAACAGTCCTGTTTCTGCTCATTAGTTTCGATGTCCCGTGGTGCATAATGGGATAGTTGGGTGAACTTGGTGAGGTATTCCCTCACAGTCATGTTGCCTTTCTGCAGTCCCAAGAACTCCTTTCTCTTGTTCTTGAGTTCTCCCCTTGGTATGTAGTGGTTGCGGAAACTGCGCCTGAACTCTTCCCAAGTGATGTTCTCGGGGTCGTGATGGGCTGCCACTTAAGCAGTCCACCAATCAGCAGCGGGTCCATGCAATTGGTGAGAGGCAAACAGCACCCTCTCATACCCTTGCCATTGTATGATCCTCATCTTGCTCTCAATGGTCTTTAGCCAATCGTCTGCCTCTAGGGATTCAGCAGCACTTGCAAACTTTGGGGGTTGAGTTCCCAGAAACTCACTCAACCTTGGTTCACGTGGTGCAGCTTGTGGGGGTGGAGTTTGGTGTAAGTTGGCCACCACTTGAGTTAAACTCTGGATGAGCTGATTCTGATTTTCGATCATTTGGTAGATAGGATCAGCTCCTTCACACCGATCACCCCTGTCTTGCCCTCCAGGAAGGTGAGGATTGACGGCCTCATCGTTGTTGTTGTTGGGGTTGTGTAACACCCCAAAATCTGTTAAGAGGCGAATTTAAAAATTTTTGGACGTGTTGCATGTGGTGCAAAAATTCAAATTCAAATTGGAATTCAAATTTAAATCAAACCAGAAAAGAAAAGGAAAAATAAAAACAATAGAGAAACCCCCCCGGCCAGTGGGCTGAAACCCACCGGCCGGCCCAACATTTCCCGCGCCAGCCCACAGCCGCGCGCTCCTCTCTCCCTCTCACTGACACGCGGGACCCACGTGTCATCCCCCATCTCTCGCTCGCGCCAACGGCCGGGACTCCTCCGTGCGCCCGAATCCAAACTACCCCGGAAACCCGCGTCCCCCAGCCAAATTCTGGTCCCGGACGACTCCGGCTCGATCCCAACAGACACGCCGCCCTCCCCCGTCTATATAATAGCCGGCATCGCCCTGTTTTTCTCCCCCGATCGGCTGTTTTTCCTCACGGTGAGAACCAGAGCTTCTCCGGCTATTTTCTCTCGATCTTTGCTCGGGTTTTCTGATCTAACGCATCGATCGTGTCCCATCGCCTCCGGGGAGTCACGCAGGTGCAGAAAACTCGGTGGTTTGCGCTCTAGGCACAGCTCCGACGAGCACCGCAGCGGTTCCACCTCGGACCTCGACGCCGACCGCCTTCCAGGGCCTCCGAGCTCAAGAAAAACCCCGAGGTGAGATCCCCGACCTCCCCTCTACCGTTCTATGCCATGAAATCCCAGTTTTAGGAAGTATAGACGAAGATCCGAAGTTTTCCGGCGAGATCGCCGCCTCCCGCCACCGCGCGCCGCCGGGCAGCGCCGCCCACGCATGGTCAGGGCAACGTGGCCGCTTGTGCGCCGTCTATTTTAAATCGCACGGTAGAAATAAAACCCCCGCGTACCAGTTCGGCGATCTAATCTCAGCCGTCTATTTTAAATCGGACGGTCCACATCCACCCCGCATTATAAAGGCTGGGATTTTTACGCGCTACCCCATGGGGATCTCGGAAAACACGAGCTAGCCCCAGAAACTTCTGATCTAGCCCCTGGAACTTCAGAAATTCATGTAAATTCATTTAAAAATCAGTTTTAGCCCCTGGACTTAATAAAAATTAGGAAAACCCCTATGTTATGTGTAGCTAGACCCCTGGAAATTTATGAAATAATAGATTAGACCCTGTAGTAGGGTGGATTTACCTTTTTGACCCTGTATGATATTAAATTCAGAAAATTTAATATGTGATTAGGATTTAAATTTAAAAAGGTGAGGCAAACACATTGTAAATTCAAATTTAAACTCTCCTAGCACTTGGAAAACTTTAGAATGAGTTAAAAGTAGATTTTAAGCTGAAATGAATCTGTCTAATTGATTGTTCACATTTATTAGTTATAGGGACACATTTTTAGGTTAGGAAATAACTCTGAAAATTGGTAAAATAAATTTAAATTAGTTCACATCAGAGGAGAAGTTCAAAAATATATTATTTAATATTTTAGATCAGAACCTATTCTGTTTAGATGATGTGTCTTACTATTTTCATAATAAAGTTCACATTTAGGCATAGAAAATAAATCTGAAAATATAGGAAAATAGGTATGCATAACTAGAAAATGATAAATGAAGTTTCCAAATCCAAAGATTTCCGTTTAGGATTTGGTAGAAGATCTGAAAGCCCATTTGGAGTAGGAAAATACCTTCCATGCAAACTTAGTAGTTAAGAAGTATATTAATTAAATATAAAGAATTTATTCAAATTGAAAATTCATATATAGTGTGCAAACAGAAATCTAAAATATAAAAGTTAGAAATCATATACATATGTTTAAAAGTGCATGAAGGCTAAAAATCAACACAGCTAGAGTAAACACAACACTTAGAAATGTGAATGACTATCATATGTATGTATGTGTGGAGTGAAAGTGTGAACTATGTCTTATGGATTGTTGTTTTCTTTTGCTATGTGTGTTGGCATGAGTAGAACCTGCCCCAGAGCAAGTTCTTCCCTTCCAAGATCAGGACTATCCATTCCCATAGCAGCAGGAAGAAGGCAAGTGTCCTTTACCACTTTGATCCTATACTAGGATGTGTAGCTAGAATTATTTGCATTGTCAATTGAAATATGAAACCCATGTTAGGAAGTTTCCCTAGAATTGCATTACCTTGTTTCCTTGTAGCTTGGGTTGGGATTTATTTTATCATGTCATTTATTTATATGCTTATGCTGAACCATGCTTAGAATGGGATATTTGGGATACGAGATCATCAATTTATCTACCTTACTCTTGAATGAGATGTTATGAGTTATGTAGAGGTAGGGATCGAGGCAAGTTGGATGATTTGGTTGGTGCTAGGTGCACGAGACTCGGGTTTGTGTTTAGTGCTTGCCTGGATCCTAAGGACCGGTTCATGGAGCATGTAACCTGGCTTTACCGTGCCAACCACATGCTGAGATGGGGCAGCTTGGCCAATTAATTAGGTGTATCCCCGGCGTAGTATGGGTGTGTTGGATGGTGCGGGGAGTAGGTGTCAGCTGGATTACCATATGAACCGCAAGGCAAAAGAGGGGGCCACTGCAGCGGGGTTGGTGCCTCTTGTATGCTGTTAGGGGTGAAACCTCAGTGGGCCTATGCTCGTCGGGAATCCCTTTGTAAAGGCTTCGTAGTGATCTCCTGGCTACACACCTGGGAAGTGTGAATGTGGTTCGTGGCCACTAGCATAATGGAGGTTCTTTTAGTCCACCCGGCAACGGGGGATGAAATCACTACATGTGGGTACAGTAGTACAAACTCTGCAGAGTCAAATCTGTCATGACAGTCGTGCTCACGGTCAAGAGCGGCTTGAACTTATTCATGATTAGAGGATGATGACTTTGGAAGTTGTGGATGTTAAGCGGGGAGCTTAACATTGGAAATGATGTTATGGTTATTTGAATATGATGATGGGATGGGAGATTGGGACCATTTCACCTGTGTAGTAATGTAGGTGCTTAATAAGCTAAGGTGGTAGGTAATAATTGTGTAGTGCTTTAACCATGAGTTCAACCTCTCCTTGCTCTAGCCATGCATGACATAACTTTCCCACACTTGCTGAGTACCCATGGTACTCAAACTTGCATATTTGTTGGTTTAAATTGCTGCTCAGGTCAAGGGGACGATGTGGTGTTTAATGATTAAGACTTCGGACCCGAAGAAGGATTCTAGGTTCATGGAGTCCCCCGGGCAACGCCTGTGACGGAGCCCACAAGAATAATATTCTGCTGCTAGTTTATTTACATGTTATGAACTTATTATCGTCCATCGAGACGTTTGCTTTGTAAGACATATTTATATTCGACACCTGGCTTGCAATATATGATGCTTCACTATTTGTCATCACATGTATGAGAAAATGATCCTGGCATACATGTGATATTCACTCGGTTGTTCTTCGGAAAAACCGGGTGTGACAGAAGTGGTATCAGAGCCAAGGTTGCCCGTAGGAACGTGGACCTAGGTAGAAATGGACGTATTTAAGGACCCTATTTTCTTAAAAACTATTTTACAAAGATGTGGGTCGAAAAGTGTTATTTAATGGGGTCACTTTATTCATCTTACCCCAACTTTTATTCAAAATAGGATTTTTGTTTAAAATCTTATCTAACTTACTTCTAAATGCTTTATGTTTTAGATGGTTCGCATGATCCGCACCGCCCGCAAGTCCACCGAAGGGAGAGTTCCCGTAGTTGCCCTTGCCCTGAGAGAGGAGAACCGTCCGGTGACGTATCTCTCCTACGGATTGGCAGTAAGAGGCTTGTTGCGCCGTCTTCGACGTATGCTCCACGCCGCCGGCAATTCGGGCAAGCTAATCATACACTACAACTCCACCCGGACCATCCGTGAGAAGCGGGAAGAATGGAGTTCAGAAATGAGGATTATCCATGAAAATCAGCTGCTTAAGATCCACCGCTCTCCAGCTTGTCGAGCGACACAGGTCGATGCGGAGAAGGATGTCACCTGGGAGGCCATCACCTGCCAGAGTCACATCTACCGTCGCCACCTGGAGAGGACTGAGTACATGTATGTCCTCCACCGTGAGAGTGGTACAACGGAGTACAAGTACCCGCCAGTGCAGCAGGGGACTTCCCATGAGCACATGGACCTGTGCTTGGAGGATGCTGCTATACTCAGCACTCGACTGCAGGAGTGCCAGCAGGAGCTTCAGGATGTTCGTGACACCTTGAAGGAGACTGAGGTGTTGCTTCGAGCCAGCTTGAGGGCGAGAGAAAGAGGAGATGGGAATGAACTGTGTGTCACCGTGAATGACACATGGACTCCTGACTCCCTAGACCGCTGGGCGAGCAGGTGTCACCGCACTTCTCCACCAGCAGCTTCCCCACCCAAGCGGAATCAGAGGGCAGCCGCAATAATGAGGAAGACCCCAAAGAGCCAGCTCAGTGATACGAGTCGTTTAGAGTTCTTTCCCTTATTTCAACAGGTTATCGAGTAGTCGAGTCAATACCTTAGTTATTTGTGTGTTAATGTTTGGTGTGTGACGTGAGTTGTGGAAGCCATGGGCATTTGTCCACAACCTCGTCTTTAGGTTGCTTTGCTTTGATGTCTGAACCCCTATGAATTAAGAGTGCATTTATTTTCGCATGAGACGTGACTCCCAAAAATCTACGTGAAACCCCCAGAAAATGTTAATATATATTAAGGCCTCAGTCAGCACCAGCACAGCCGCAGCGTCAGTTTGTACAGCAGCCTCGCCCCACATATCAACCTCAACCAGCAGGACAAGGACCACCGAGCCAACCCCAAGACAACAAAGGCCAGGCACCTAAGGTTGGGGTGCAATGCTTTGACTGTGGTGAAGTGGGGCACTACGCTCATAAGTGCCCAAAGAAGAAGCCTATGCAGCCACAACAGCAGAATGTGATGCGAGGACGCGTGAACCATGTGACCATAGAGGTAGCGCAAGAGGTACCTGACGTGGTAATTGGTAAGTTTCTTACCAATTTACACATTGCAACCCTGTTGTTTGATTCTGGTGCTACCCACTCGTTCATTGCTCAAGGGTTTGTTAAGAGACATGATCTAGCAACAACACAAATGAACCATATGCTAGCAGTGAACTCTCCAGGGGGAGAAATAAGGACAAGACAAGTGTGTCCCAAGGTGAATCTAGACATTAATGGGGTAGTATTTACTGCAAACCTCATAGTGATAGACTCACAAGGGATAGATATTATTTTGGGCATGGATTGGTTGACCAAACATAAGGGAATCATCCATTGTTCGACAAGAACGGTGGAACTAACTCACCCTAGTGGCACAAAAGTGAAGTTCATAGCCGTGCAAGAGCCTAGGAGGGACATTAAACTCAATAAAGTTGAGGTGGAAGTGGGAGAAATAAGGATTATCAAGGAATATCCAGATGTTTTTCTGGAGGAGTTGCCAGGTATGCCTCCCGATCGTGAAGTGGAATTCGTGATTGAGCTAGTGCCTGGGACAGCTCCAATATACAAGAGGCCTTATCGGATGGACTCCAAACAGCTGGAAGAACTCAAGGAGCATATAAGAGAGTTGACGGAGAAGGGGTATATTTGTCCTAGTTCCTCACCATGGGGAGCTCCAGTGATATTTGTGCCCAAGAAGGACGGAACCCAAAGGTTATGCGTAGACTACCGTGCGTTGAACGAAGTAAGCATCAAGAACAAGTACCCATTACCCCGCATTGAAGACTTATTTGATCAGTTGAGGGGAGCTTGTGTGTTCTCAAAAATTGATCTCAGGTCGGGATACCACCAACTTGAGATTAGACAAACCGATATTCCAAAGACAGCTTTCGTATCTCGGTACGGGCTGTATGAATACACCGTCATGCCATTCGGGCTAACTAATGCCTCGTCATACTTCATGTATATCATGAACAAGGTATTCATGGAATATCTGGACAAATTTGTGGTGGTTTTCATAGATGACATTCTCGTCTTCTCCAAAGATGAAGAAGAACACGAGAAACATCTAAGGTTGGTGTTGCAAACGCTGAGAGAACACCAACTATATGCCAAGTTGAGAAAGTGTGAGTTTTGGCTAAAGATAGTTCCCTTCTTAGGACATATAATCTCAGAGGGAGGAATCTCCGTAGATCCCGCCAAGATCAAGGATGTACAGAAGTGGAAGACCCCTGAGAATGTCGGGGAAGTTCGAAGCTTCTTAGGATTGGCTGGATACTATCGACGGTTTATCGAGGGTTTCTCTGAGATTTCGAGACCCCTCACCAAACTGTTGGAGAAAGGAATCACATTCACATGGACACCGCAGTGCGAGACGAGTTTCCAGGAACTGAAGAAAAGATTGACAACAACCCCAGTGCTAGTTATGCCAGATATGCAGAAGAACTTTTCGATATACTGCGATGCCTCTGGAAACGAGTTGGGATGTGTTCTCATGCAAGAGGGGCATGTCGTGGCTTATGCGTCCCGGCAGCTCCGGAAACACGAGAAGAACTATCCTACACATGACCTAGAGCTAGCTGCAGTGGTACACGCGTTGAAGATTTGGCGGCATTACTTGATGGGGAAGAGGACAGAGATATATACGGATCATAAGAGCTTAAAGTACATTTTCACACAGCCAGATCTTAACCTCAGACAAAGGAGATGGTTAGAGCTAATCAATGACTTTGATGTGGGCATCAACTATCATCCTGGGAAAGCGAACGTCGTGGCAGATGCTTTAAGCCGGAAGGTGCAGGTCAATAGGTTGAGCTTGAAGGACATGCCTACAGAATTGAAGGAAGAGATTATAAAACTCAATCTATGTCTAGTGAATAGTGGTGAAGCCATCGCCATGGAAGTGGACTCCACATTAGAGCAAGATATACGCAATGGTCAAAAGACTGATGAGAAGATACAAGAAATCAGAGAACTCATCAAGGATAATAAAGCCCCTGGGTTCAGAGAGGATGAACAAGGTACGGTGTGGCACGGGAAAAGAATCTGTGTGCCTGAAGCGAAGGAGATCCGTGAATTGATTTTGATGGAGGCTCATGATTCCGACTATTCCATTCATCCTGGGAGTATGAAGATGTACCATGACCTCAAGAGCAGGTATTGGTGGTATGGCATGAAGCAAGATGTCGCGGAACATGTTGCCCTATGTGACACATGTCAGTTGGTGAAAGCAGAACATCAACGATCCGCGGGATTATTGCAACCACTCAAAGTGCCTGAATGGAAATGGGAAGAAATCGGTATGGATTTCATAGTGGGACTACCCAGGACCCAATCAGGATATGATTTGATATGGGTCATCATCGACAGGCTAACCAAGGTAGCTCATTTCATCCCCGTGAAAGAAAGCTACAACGGATCCAAATTGGCAGAATTGTACATGTCAAGGATCGTGTGTTTCCATGGAGTACCAAAGAAGATAGTGTCAGATCGAGGGACGTAGTTCACCTCAAGGTTCTGGCAGAAGTTGCATGAAACCATGGGAACTAATCTGAATTTTAGTTCTGCCTATCATCCCCAAACCGACGGGCAGACGGAAAGAACCAATTAGATCCTTGAGGATATGCTGAGAGCGTGTGCACTCAAGAACAATAGGAGTTGGGATAAGAACTTACCGTATGCGGAGTTCTCCTATAACAACAGCTATCAGGCTAGTATGAAGATGTCACCATTTGAGGCTTTGTATGGGAGGAAGTGCAGAACTCCCCTATTTTGGAACCAAACGGGGGAAAGTAAAGTGTTTGGGCCCGAAGTACTACAAGAAGCCGAGGCGAAAGTGAGGGAAATCCGCAACAACCTCAGGATAGCACAGACACGACAAAAGAGCTATGCCGATGTACGAAGAAGAGAGCTCGTTTTCAACGTGGGGGACTATGTCTACCTCAAGGTGTCCCCTATCCGAGGACTTCGTCGGTTCAAGGTGAAAGGGAAGTTATCACCTCGATACATCGGACCCTTTCAAGTTCTGGAGAGGAAAGGCGAAGTGGCATATCAACTAGATCTACCGGCTCGCCTATCAGATGTGCATGACGTATTCCATTTGTCACAGCTCAAGAAATGTATGAGGACGCCTGAAGAGATGTTACCCATGAATGAGGTTGACGTAGCTGAGGATCTGTCTTATGTCGAGCAACCATTCAAGATTTTGGAGACAATGGAACGCCTCACAAGAAATAAAAGTATCCGGATGTGCAAGGTGCAGTGGAAGCATCACTCGGAAGAGGAAGCCACATGGGAGCGAGAAGACGAGCTTAAGGCACAGTTTCTGGAATTGTTTTCCTAGAACCACCAATCTCGAGGACGAGATTTCTTTTAAGGGGGGTAGAGCTGTAACACCCCAAAATCTGTTAAGAGGGGAATTTAAAAAATTTTGGACGTGTTGCATGTAGTGCAGAAATTCAAATTCAAATTGGAATTCCAATTTAAATCAAACCAGAAAAGAAAAGGAAAAAGAAAAAGAAACCCTCCCCCCGGCCAGTGGGCCGAAACCCACCGTCCGGCAACATTTCCCGTGCCAGCCCACAGCCGCGCGCTCCTCTCTCCCTCTCACTGACACGCGGGATCCGCGTGTCATCCCCCACCTCTCGCTTGCGCCAACGGTCGGGACTCCTCCGCGCGCCCGAATCCAAACTACCCCGGAAACCCACGTCCCCCAGCCGAATTCTGGTCCCGGACAACTCCGGCTCGATCCCAACAGACACGCGCCCTCCCCCGTCTATATAAACGCCGGCATCACCCTGTTTTTCTCCCCCGATCGGCTGTTTTTCCTCCCGGTGAGAACCAGAGCTTCTCCGGCCGTTTTCTCTCGATCTTTGCTCGGGTTTTCTGATCTAACGCGTCGATCGTGTCCCACCGCCCCTGGGGAGTCACGCAGGTGCAGAAAACTTGGTGGTTTGCGCTCTAGGCACAGCTCCGACGAGCACCGCAGCGGTTCCACCTCGGACCTCGACGTCGACCGCCTTCCAGGGCCTCCGAGCTCAAGAAAAACCCCGAGATGAGATCCCCGACCTCCCCTCTACCGTTCTATGCCATGAAATCCCAGTTTTAGGAAGTATAGACGAAGATCCGAAGTTTTCCGGCGAGATCGCCGCCTCCCGCCGCCGCGCGCCGCCGGGCAGCGCCGCTCGCGCACGGTCAGGGCAACGTGGCCGCTTGTGCGCCGTCTATTTTTAATCGCACGGTAGAAATAAAACCCCCGCGTACCGGTTCGGCGATCTAATCTCAGCCGTCTATTTTAAATCATATGGTCCACATCAGCCCCACATTATAAAGGTCGGGATTCTTACGCGCTACCCCTTGGGAATCTCAGAAAACACGAGCGAGCCCCGGAAACTTCTGATCTAGCCCCTGGAACTTCAGAAATTCATGTAAATTCATTTAAAAATCAGTTTTAGCCCCTGGACTTAATAAAAATTAGGAAAACCCCTCTATTATGTGTAGCTAGACCCCTGAAAATTTATGAAATAATAAATTAGACCCTGTAGTTGGGTGGATTTACCTTTTTGACCCTATATGATATTAAATTTAGAAAATTTAATATGTGATTAGGATTTAAATTTAAAAAGGTGAGGCAAACACATTGTAAATTCAAATTTAAACTCTCCTAGCACTTGGAAAACTTTAGAATGAGTTAAAAGTATATTTTAAGCTGAAATGAATCTGTCTAATTGATTGTTCACATTTATTAGTTATAGGGACACATTTTTAGGTTAGGAAATAATTCTGAAAATTGGTAAAATAAATTTAAATTAGTTCACATCAGAGGAGAAGTTTAAAAATATATTATTTAATATTTTAGATCAAAACCTATTCTATTTAGATGATGTGTCTTACTATTTTCATAATAAAGTTCACATTTAGGCATAGAAAATAAATCTGAAAATATAGGAAAATTGGTATGCATAACTAGAAAATGATAAATGAAGTTTCCAAATCCAAAGATTTCAGTTTAGGATTTGGTAGAAGATCTGAAAGCCCATTTGGAGTAGGAAAATACCTTCCATGCAAACTTAGTAGTTAAGAAGTATATTAATTAAATATAAAGAATTTATTCAAATTGAAAATTCATATATAGTGTGCAAACAGAAATCTGAAATACAAAAGTTAGAAATCATATACATATGTTTAAAAGTGCATGAAGGCTAAAAATCAACACAGCTAGAGTAAACACAACACTTAGAAATGTGAATGACTATCATATGTATGTATGTGTGGAGTGAAAGTGTGAACTATGTCTTACGGATTGTTGTTTTCTTTTGCTATGTGTGTTGGCATGAGTAGAACCTGCCCCAGAGCAAGTTCTTCCCTTCCAAGATCAGGACTATCCATTTCCAGAGCAGTAGGAAGAAGGCAAGTGTCCTTGACCACTTTGATCCTATACTAGGATGTGTAGCTAGAATTATTTGTATTGTCAATTGAAATATGAAACCCATGTTAGGAAGTTTCCCTAGAATTGCATTACCTTGTTTCCTTGTAGCTTGGGTTGGGGTTTATTTTATCATGTCATTTATTTATATGCTTATGCTTAACCATGCTTAGAATGGGATATTTGGGATATGAGATCATCAATTTATCTACCTTACTCTTGAATGAGATGTTATGAGTTATGTAGAGGCAGGGATCGAGGCAAGTTGGATGATTTGGTTGGTGTTGGGTGCACGAGACTCGGGTTTGTGTTTAGTGCTTGCCTGGATCCTATGGACCGGTTCATGGAGCATGTAACCTGGCTTTACCGTGCCAACCACATGCTGAGATGGGGCAGCTTGGCCAATTAATTAGATCTATCCCCGGCATAGTATGGGTGTGTTGCATGGTGCGGGGAGTAGGTGTCAGCTGGACTACCATATCAACCGCAAGGCTCAAGAGGGGGCCACTGCAGTGGGGTTGGAGCCTCTTGTATGCTGTTAGGGGTGAAACCTCAGTGGACCCACGCTCGTCGGGAATATCTTTGTAAAGGCTTCGTAGTGATCTCCTGGCTACACATCTGGGAAGTGTGAATGTGGTTCGTGGCCACTGTCATAATGGAGGTTCTTTTAGTCCACCTGGCAACGGGGGATGAAATCACTACATGTGGGTACAGTGGTACAAACTCTGCAAAAACTGTCATGACAGCCATGCTCACGGTCAAGAGCAGCTTGGACTTATTCATGATTAGAGGATGATGACTTTGGAAGTTGTGGATGTTAAGCGGGGAGCGTAACATTGGAAATGATGTTATGGTTATTTGAATATGATGATGGGATGGGAGATTGGGACCATTTCACCTGTGTAGTAATGTAGGTTCTTAATAAGCTAAGGTGGTAGGTAATAATTGCGTTGTGCTTTAACCATGAGTTCAACCTCTCCTTGCTCTAGCCATGCATTACATAACTTTCCCACACTTGCTGAGTACCCACGGTACTCAAACTTGCATATTTGTTGGTTTAAATTGCTGCTCAGGTCAAGGGGATGATGTGGTGTTTAATGATCAAGACTTCGGACCCGAAGAAGGATTCTAGGTTCATGGAGTCCCCCGGGCAACGCCTGTGACGGAGCCCACAAGAATAATTCCGCTGCTAGTTTATTTACATGTTATGAACTTATTATTGTCCATCGAGACGTTTGCTTTGTAAGACATATTATATTCGACACGGCTTGTAATATATGATGCTTCACTATTTGTCATCACATGTATGAGAAAATGATCCTGGCATACATGTGATATTCACTCGGTTGTTCTTCGGAGAAACCGGGTGTGATAGATTGGCACCACGACCTTTTCCTCTTCCAGTCATCTATCATGATCAACCAAATGTTAACTTTAATCATTACGCATTAACTTCCCAAATTGCTTGTTTAAACTTAAACTTTTGAGGCCTTAATATCTAGACAATTTCTGAAGATTTCACATAGATCTTTGGGCGTCATGTCTCACGCGAAAATAAATGCACTATTGATTCATAGGGGTTCACACGCCAGAGCAAAGCAAACTCAAAGACGAGGTTGTGGACAAGTGCCCATGGCTTCCACAACTCACGTCACACACCAAACACTAACAAGCAAATAGATGGGTTCTTGACTCGACTACTCGATAATCATGCGGAATCGTATCACTGAGCTGGCTCGTCGGGGTCTTCCTCATCATTGTGGCTGCCCTCTGATTCCGCTTTAGGTGGGGAAGCTGCTGGTGTAGAAGTATGGCGACGCTTGCTCTGATACCATTTGTAATGGCTCTCTAGGATCATTAACTGGCCCCACATACCACCACTCGTCTTTTCTGCACACTTTATCCTCACTCGAGCGCACCCAGGAAAACTTCCCGGTCGGTCACCCATCCCCAAATTCCTCCGGGCCAAGCACGCTTAACCCCGGAGTCCTTTGCAGGTGGGCTTCCATTAAAGAAGGTATACCTTGGTGGTATGAGTACTCTATCAATCCTATTAAGCCGGGAGTCAGGAGTCCACGTGTCATTCACGATGACACACAGTTCATTCCCATCTCCTCTTTCTCTCGCCCTCAAGCTGGCGCGAAGCAACGCCTCAGTCTCCTTCAGGGTGTCACGAACATCTTGAAGCTCCTGCTAGCACTCCTGCAGTCGAGTGCTGAGCATAGCTGCATCCTCCAGGCATAGGTCCATGTGCTCATGGGAAGTCCCCTGCTGCACTGGCGGGTACATGTACTCCACGGTGCCACTCTCACGCTGGAGGACATACATGTACTCAGTCCTGTCCAGGTGGCAACGGTTGATGTAACTCTGATAGGTTATGGCCTCCCAGGTGACATCCTTCTCAGCATCGGCCTGAGTCGCCCGACAAGCTGGAGAGCGGTGGATCTTGAGCAGCTGGTTTTCATGGATAATCCTCATCTCTGAGCTCCATTTTTAACGCTTCTCACGGATGGTCCTGGTGGAGCTGTAGTGTATGATCAGCTTCCCAACATTGCCGGCGGCGTGGAGCATACGCCGAAGACGGCGCAACAAGCCTCCTACTGCCAACCCGTAGGAGTGGTACGTCACAGGGCGGTTCTCCTCTCTCAAGGCAAGGGCAGCTATAGGAACTCTCCCTCCGGTGGACTTGCGAGCGGTGCGGACCATGCGAACCATCTAAAACATAAAGCATTTAAAATCAAGTTAGATAAGAATTAAATAAAGATTGTATTTTGAATAAGAGTTGGGGCAAGATGAACAAATAAAGTGACCCTATTAAATAACACTTTCACCCCACACCTTTTGTAAAATAGTTTTTAAGAAAATAGGGTCCTTAAATACGTCCATTTCTACCTAGGTCCATGTTCCTACGGGCAACCTTGGATCTGATACCACTTCTGTCACACCCGGTTTCTCCAACGAGCAACCGAGTGAATATCACATGTATGCCAGGATCATTCTCTCATACATGTGATGACAAATAGTGAAGCATCGTTATATTACAAGCCAAGTGTTCGGATATAAATAAGTCTTACATAGCATAATGTCTCGATGGACGATAATTTGTTCATAACATGTAAATAAAACAGCGGCGGAATATAAATCTTGTGGGCTCCGTCACAAGTGTTGCCCGGGGGACTCCGTGAACCTAGAATCCTTCTTCGGGTCCGAAGTCCTGGTCATTGAACACCACGTCATCCCCTTGACCTGAGCAGCAATTTAAACCAACAGAAAAGCAAGCTTGAGTACCGTTGGTACTCAACAAGTGTGGAAAAGTTATATCATGCATGGCTAGAGCAAGGAGAGGTTGAACTCATGGTTAAAGCACTATGCAATTAATACCTATCACCTTAGCTTATTAAGCACCTATATTACTACACAGGTGAAATGGTCCCAATCCCTCTACCTTCATCAATATCAAGTAACCATAATCTCATCTCCAATGTTAAGCTTCCCGCTTAACATCCTCAACTTCCAAATTAATCATCCTCTAATCATGAATAAGTCCAATCCGCTCTTGACCGTGAGCACGGCTGTCATGATAGTTTTGACTCTGCAGAGTTTGCACCACTGTACCCACATGTAGTGATTTCATCCCCCGTTGCCGGGTGGACTAAAAGAACCTCCATTATGCTAGTGGCCGCGAACCACGTTCACACTTCCGAGGTGTGTAGCCAGGAGATCACTACGAGGCCTTTACAAAGGGATTCCCGACGAGTGTGGGCTCACTGAGGTTTCACCCCTAACAGCATACAAGAGGCTCCAACCCCGCTGCAGTGGCCCCTTCTTGAGCCTTGCAGTTCATATGGTAGTCCAGGTGACACCTATTCCCGGCACCATCCAAACACCCATACTACGCCGGAGATACACCTGATTAATTGGCCAAGCTGCCCCATCTCAGCATGTGGTTGGTACGGTAAAGCCAGGTTACATGCTCCATGAACTTGTCCTTAGGATCCAGGCAAGCACTAAACACAAACCCGAGTCTAGTGCACACAGCACCAACCAAATCATCCAACTTGCCTCGATCCCTATCTCTACATAACTCATAATATCTCATTCAAGAGTAAGGTAAACAAGTTGATGATCTCATATCCCACTTTCCCATTCTAAGCATGGCTAAGCATAAGTACTATGAATGAATGACATAATGAAATAAATCCCAACCCAGGCTACAAGGGAGTAAGACAATGAAAATCTGGGGAAACTTCGTAGCTTGGGTACCATATTCCAAATTGACAATGCAATTAATTAAATTCTAACTACACATCCTAGTATAGGATCAAAGTTTTCAAGGACACTTGCCTTCTTCCTACTGCTTTGGGAATGGAAAGTCTTGATCTTGAAAGGTGAGAACCTGCTCTGGGGCTGGTTCTACTCATGTCAATACACATAGCAAAAGAAAACAACATTCCATAAGCCATAGTCCACATTTCCACTCATACAAACCACACATGCATACACATGAAAGTCATACACCTATTTAAGTGTTGTGTTTACCCTAGATATGTTGATTCTAAGAATACATGCACTTTTAAACATATATATTATTTCTAGCTTTAATATTCAGATTTCTAAGTGCACACTATATATGAATTTCCAATTTGAACAAATTTTCTATATGGGATAATACACTTCTTAGACACAAAATTTGTATAAGAGATAACTTCCTACTCCAAATAGGTTTTCAGATCTTCTACAAAACCTTAATTTGATGTTTTGGATTTGGGGACCTCACTTGACATTTTCTAACTAGGTATACCTATTTTCTTATATTTCATATTTATTTTCCATACCTAAAAGTGAACTTTAATACTGAGATAGCACAAGATATCTCCTAAACAGAATGTGTTCGATCTAAAAGGTCCAATAAAATATCTTTTGACTTCCTCTCTGATAAGGATCAACTTAAATTTATTTTTACCCATTTTCAGAATTATTTTCTAGTCTAAAAATGAATTTCTACCAATAAAACAGCAACCTAAATTCATACAAAAATTTCTACTGTTCCACTTACCCAAACAAAACCTTCATAAATTTTTCCTACCCCTTTTTGGTTACTTAGATTCATTTTCCCACATTTTAAACTTGTTTTATGCCTAAAGGGTATATTTCAGAGATAAATTACAAAACAGCAAATCTCATTTAGTTTCAAAGTTTATTTCCCCTCTGAACTCAGACCTCAAATTGTTCTACCAATTTTCACAGTGTTAGAACAATTCAACTGAATTTACACCTATGTTTAAATTTAAATCCTATTCACATATTCAATTTCCTGAAATTAATACTTCCCAGGGACTGATGTGCAATTTCACACTGAAGTGGGGCCCCATATCTCATTTTCTAAATTTTCAGGGGTCTAATTGTGCAAAACAGGGAGGTATTCCTAATTCTTATTAACTCCAGGGGCTAAAACTGATTTTTAAATGAATTTACATGAATTTCTGAGGGTCCAGGGGTTAGATCAGAAGTTTCCGGGGCTAGCTCGTGTTTTCGGAGATCCCCAGGGGGTAGCGCGTAAGATTCCCGGCCTTTATAACACAGGGCTGACGTGGGCCGTTGGATTTAAAATGTAGGGCTGAGATTAGATTGCGAAGCGGTACGGGTTAGATCTATTTGGGACCGCACGATTTAAAATGGGCGGGCCTCAGGGGGCCACGTCGCCCTGGCCGGAGCCAGCCCGCGCGCGCGGCGGCTCGCGGCGGCGGGGGCGGTGATCTCGCCGGCGCAGCTTCGGTTCCTTGCTGCTACACGCTAAAACTTGCAGCTTTTCACACGGATCGATTGCGGAGGGGTAGGGGAAGCTCACCTAGGGGTTTCTCGGGCTTGGAGAGGTCGGAATCCGGCTCTGCAACGACGGTGGTCGGAGCTACTCCTCGGTCCTCGTCGAAGCCGATGCTAGGGTGCAAGACTCGTCGCTTCCTTCACCTGCAGGGCTTCCCGGTGGCGGTGGAACACGACAATCCCGTTAGATCAGAGAAACCGGTCGAGGATCGAAAGAAAACGGCCGAGGATGCCTCGGTTCTCACCGGAGAGAAAGATGGAGCGGGTAAGGGGAAACCTGCGAGTTTTCTTGCGTTTAAATGCACGAGGAGGGGCGGCGGGGGTCGGTTTAGATGTGCAGAAGCGCTTTGCCGAAGATCGGCCGTGGAAATCGGGTGAAGCAGCAGCGATCGGCGTGGGAAGATTGGGGCAGTTGGGGGCGCGCGGGGGAGGGGGGAAAGAAGATGACATGCGGGCCCCACACGTCAGAGAGAGAGGGAGGGGAGAAACAGCCGCGGGCTGTTGGGCCGGCTGAGGCAGGTTTCGGCCCACTGGCCGTTTTTCTTTTTCTTTTTCCTTTTGTTTTCTGATTTGATTCAAATTTAAATTCCAGTTTGAGTTTGAATTGTTTCACCACATGCACTACGTCCAAAAATTTTAAATTCTCCTCTTTAACAGGTTTTGGGGTGTTACAGTTTTAGACTCTGCAGAGTTTGCACCTCTTTACCCACAAGTTTGTGATTTTGTCACCCACCGGCGACTGTAGAACCTTCATTATACCAGTACACAACCGTCGGTGTATGGCCAAGAGATCACAAATCAGCCTTTACAAAGGGGCTACTAGATGTATGGACTCACTAAGGTTTCACCGGCAGGCTAGAATGTCCAATTCTCCCACCCACGGGCCCCCTCTTGTGCCATGCAGTTCCCAGGGCAGTCCTCACTCGACTCCCGTTCCCCGCGCCTTCCACGGTCCATAACAATCTAGCAACTTACCTAATTAGTCAGCTAAGCTGCACCCATACTTGGCCTTGTGGTGGTACTGTTATCCTGGCATGTGCTCGCATGAACCGGTCCTTAGATCTACGGCAAGTAAACCACCATCTCATGCTACCTCATTCACAAACCCAGTCTTGCCTAACAAATATCAGTTTCTCATTACCATTACGAGTGCAGTTAGCTAGACACATCTATCTCGCTTCACAATCCCATGGACTCAGCGAAGCTTAAAAGTAAAACCATACCCGACTCATAAACTTCCCTGGCGACAAGGGTGGTTTAACAAAAACTAGTAAAGTCCTATAAAAGGGTTTCCCATCATGTTTGACTCAGCACACACACACCTTTTCACAAAACAAAACAGTTTCCCAAAACGTAGGATCGATATGGTCAAGGGGCACTTGCCTTGTTCTGGCTGTTCCGGTTGCTCAAAATCTTGTTTTGTAGTCCTTCGTAGGTAGCTCCCTGAGCTTGTCCTTCTATACATGATCACGCACATACAAGATTTACAACAATCAATATCATGCACAAACTTTAACTAGATGCGATGATGCTTATGCATGTTAACCCTATGATCCAGTTTAGTTTGTACGTGTTCTTGCATGGCTTGCATGGGTTTTTATGATGAACAGGGTTGTAGGGATCAATTGTGGACGTAGCGATGATCTTGACTTTAGATTAAATCGATCAACAAGTAATCTGTCCACGAAAAAGCTTTTGTTCGAAAGAAATTGAAGAACAGATGCAAAGAAAACACGATGATGTCATATGGTAGTATTGGAGACCTACCTTACGTTCTTCTGGATCTCGGGGTCCTTCTCTTAGCAGAACAGATCGTTGGGCTCTCTTCCGGCGACCTTCCTCAACTGAACTCTGGCGAAGGGTTTATTTGGCGAGTTGGGGCTAGGGCTCTCAGTCGTCGGCTCGGGAGTTGGAAAAGAAGTTTGTGGTTTCGGCCAAAGGTTCTGGGTTCTATTTGTAATCGGGAGAAGAAGAGTCCTAATCTGATTGTATTTCGAATAAGAGTCCTATTCAGATTGTCGTTGAATCTTAACAACTTATCTTTAGTTGATTTGGTGCAGTAACAATGTGGAATTCATGTCGGTTTCCTCTCCGTACCGGTATTCCTTACCGTACAGAATCCAAAAACCGCTCCAGAACTCATTACCTCCGCGGTGATGAGCTCCGGAAGCTCCACG
Organism: Neostapfia colusana; assembly: GCA_030760725.1. Lineage (NCBI taxonomy): Eukaryota > Viridiplantae > Streptophyta > Magnoliopsida > Poales > Poaceae > Neostapfia > Neostapfia colusana. Next base: position 28,933,364 of record JASWHV010000009.1, on the reverse strand, counting down.
TGTCCACCGGTGCCTGGTCTCCCCCTTTCCGCAGAGACGAGCTCCGGTTGTGCCGCATGTCAAGCGAGCGAGACCTCCCTCTCCTTCGGAGGTGACCTCCGCGTGCGCCACTTATCCTGGCGGTCGGGATATCCTCTCTATTCGGAGGTGGCTCCACGCACATCACGTTCAGTGTCGGACCTTCCCTCTCTCCGAAGGTGGTTCCGGGTGTGCCACGTATCCTAACTGCGCCAAACTTCCTTTCTTCTCAGAGACGAGCTCCGAAGTTAACACGTGTCCAACAATGTCGGACCTCCCGGAGATAAGCTCCAGTGGCGACATGTGTCCAATAGAACCGGACCTCTCGGAGGTGTGCTCCGAGATCGACACGTATCTCGCGCGACTGGTCCTCTGATTTCCGTGGTGACTAGCTCCGAAGGTGACATGTGTCCTGCGGAACGGCCTTCGCTTCTCCGCAGAGGCTAGCTCCGGGGGCAACACGTGTCTCACAGGGCCGGACCTCTCCTCCTTTGCGGGGATGAGCTCCGAAGGCGCCACTTGGCCAGCGGGCCGCGAGAATTGTCTTCGGCACTCTTGGTGAACTGGATTTTTGCTTTTTTAGCTATCTTTTTAATTCTTTCTCTGTCCCCACTTCTTTTTAAAATGTTTTCTCTACATGAAACACGAATACATGCAGAAACCAGAAATGAGGGTGTCACAAATCTACCCCCCTTAAATTGAATCTCGCCCTCGAGATTTGTTAGTAGAGAACAGATGAGGGAATTCTGCCTTGATGTCTTCTTCACACTCCCATGTGGCTTTAGCTTCGGTGTGATGGCTCCATTGTACCTTGCACCATCGGATCACTTTGTTCCTTGTAACCATTTCCGTTACGTCCAAAATTCGGACAGGGTGCTCCACATAAGTCAGGTCCTCTTGAAGTTCAAGCTCTTCCATTGTTACTTGCTCCTCTGGTACTCTCAAGCACTTCTTGAGCTGGGATACATGAAATATGTCATGTACGTCGGAGAGATATGTTGGGAGCTCTAGTTGATAGGCTACTTCTCCTCGCTTGTCGAAAATATTAAATTGTCCGATGTAGCGAGGTGCTAGCTTGCCTTTGAAGTTGAAACATCGTTGGCCATGGATAGGTGATACCTTAAGGTATACGAAGTCTCCTACTTTGAAGGTCAACTTCCTTCACCTATTGTCCGCATAGCCTTTTTGTCATGACTGAGCAGCCTTTAAGTTCTCCCGTATTGTTTGGACTTACTTTTCAGCTTCTTGTAGCACTTCGGATCCAAACACCTGGTTCTCTCCGGTCTCATTCTAGAACAACGGCGTTCTACACTGCCTACCATACAATGCTTCGAAAGGCGACATCTTCAAGCTAGCTTGATAGCTGTTGTTATAGGATAATTCAGCGTACGGTAAACTCCTATCCCAACTACGCCCACGTTTCAAGGCGCAAGCTCTCAACATGTCCTCCAAAATTTGGTTTGTCCTTTCGGTTTGTCCATCGGTTTGTGGGTGATAGGCGGAGCTAAAATCCAGTCGTGTACCCATAGCTTTCTGCAGCTTCCTCCAGAATCTAGAGGTAAACTGAGAACCTCGATCTGAGACTATCCTCCTCGGGACACCATGACGGCATACGATCTGCTCCATGTACAACTCGGCTAATTGTGCAACGTTGTACTTGGCCCTTACAGGGAGAAAATGGGTTGTTTTCGTCAATCGGTCCACGATAACCTAGATGGAGTCATAACCCGACTGAGTATGTGGCAATCTGACGATGAAATCCATACTGATGTCCTCCCACTTCCACTCGGGTACCTTCAAGGGTTGCAACAATCCAGCGGGTCTTTGATGTTCGGCCTTCACCCGTTGGCATGTGTCGCACAGGGCACCGTATTCGGCTATGTCCCTTTTCATACCTTCCCACCAATAACAAGTCTTCAAGTCCTTGTACAGTTTGGTACTTCCGGGATGTATGGAATAGGGTAAATCATGTGCCTCTTTTAATATCATGTTGCGGATGTGCTTTACGTTAGGCACACAGATCCTTTTTCCTAGCCAAAGCATACCCTTCCCATCTTCTTTGAAATCCTTCTCTATTCCTTGTAGGAACCTTTCCTTGATCTCCTTGATCTCCTTATCCGTTGCCTGGCCTTCTCATATCTCTTGCTCTAATGAAGAGTGGATCTCCATCACTTCCATCTTGTTCAAGAATCCGAGGTGTAACCGTTTGAACTCCTTACGTAGTTCGGGTGGTAGCTCCCGAATCGTGAGTTGGTGACATGCTCCCTTCCGGCTCAATGCATCAGCTACTACATTGGCCCTTCCAGGGTGGTAGTTGATTCCAACATCATAATACTTGATGAGTTCCAACCATCGACGTTGCCTCAAATTCAGGTCCGTTTGTGTAAATATGTACTTGAGGCTTTTATGATCCGTATAGATCTCACATCAATGACCAAGGATATAATGTCTCCAAATCTTCAATGCATGCACTGCTGCTGCTAGCTCCAAGTCATGTGTAGGATAATTAAGCTCGTGCTTCTTTAATTGTCGTGAGGCATAGGCTACCACTTGTCCTTCTTGCATGAGCACACATCCGAGCCCTTGTCTGGATGCGTCACAATATATGTCAAAGCTCTTGCTCACGTCCGTCAATACCAAAACCGGCGCTGTGGTTAGCCTTTTCTTGAGTTCCTCAAAACTTTCTTGGCATGCTGGTGTCCATTGAAAGGCTTTTCCCTTCGTTAGCAACTCCGTCATAGGCTTTGCTATCTTAGAGAAGTCCTTGATGAACCTTTGGTAGTATCCAGCCATCCCAAGAAAACTCCGAATATCCCTCATGTTTTGCGGTTGGTTCCATTTCAGAACATCTCCCACTTTTCCGGGATCAATCGATACTCCTTCCTCGGAGATAATGTGACCTAGGAATGATATCTCCTTTAGCCAAAATTTACACTTGTTAAGCTTGGCATACAATTGATGCTCACGAATTTTCTGCAAGGTCAATTTCAAATGTTCTTCATGCTCCTCCTTACTTTTTAAATAAACCATTATGTCGTCGATGAAAACCACGATGAACTTATCCAAGTACTCCATAAAAACCTTGTTCATAAGGTACATGAAGTATGCGGGTGCATTTGTTAACCCAAAAGACATGACGGTATATTCATACGAACCATACCGTGTTCGAAAGGCAGTCTTGGGTATGTCGGAGGGCTTAATCTTCAGCTGGAAGTATCCCAACCGAAGATCAATCTTGGAGAACACTCGGGCTCCTCTCATTTGGTTGAATAGGTCTTCTATACGGAGCAGAGGGTATTTGTTCTTTATTGTCACCTCATTGAGAGACCTATAGTCCAGGCACATCCTTTGGGTTTCATCCTTCTTTTCCATGAAGGGCACAAGAGCTCCCCATGGTGACGAGCTTGGACGTATAAAACCCTTCTCCAACTGCTCCTGAATTTGCTTCTTGAGTTCCACTAGTTCATTGACGGGCATCCTATAGGGTCTCTTTGCTATGGGTGCAGTTCCGGGTACCAAATCAATGGCAAACTCAATGTCCCGATCAGGTGGCATACCTGGAAGCTCCTCTGGAAACACGTCCGTGAATTCCTGAACCACTGGAATGCTGTCCAATGTTGCTCCTTCGACGTGGTTCAAAATTGCCTTCTTGGTTGTTTGTTGGGCTGACTCAAACTCGACACGAATACCGTGCTTATCTGTCAGTTGCACGCTTCTTTCAGCACATTGGATTACCCTGTTGTGCTTGCTTAACCAATTCATCCTGAGTATTATGTCAAGCCCTTGGGAATCCAAGACAATGAGGTTGGCAAGGAAGTCTACCCCCTTATTTTAAGGCTTACTTTCGGACATACTATATTAGTCCTCATCTCTCCACCGGGAGAATTAACTAACATAGCGCATTCTAAGTGTGATATGGGTAGATTATGCTTGGCAACATACTTGGATGATATGAAGGAATGTGATGCTCCAGAATCAAATAAGATGGTGGCTGGGTTGGAGTTGGCAAAGAACATACCAATTACGACGTCCTCAGCCTGTTGTGCTTCCTCAGCAGAGACATGGTTCATGTTGCCGCTGTAACACCCCAAAATCTGCAAAAGGAGGGAATTTAAAAAAATTTGGACATATTGCATGTGGTGCAGAAATTCAAATTCAAACTGGAATTCAGATTCAAATCAGAACAGAAAAGAAAAGGAAAAAGAAAAAGAAAAAGAAAAAACCCCCAACCGGCCAGTGGGCCGAAACCCGCCAGCCGGCCCACTATTCCCCCCCCCCCCCCCGCGCCAGCCCACGACCGCGCGCCCTCTCTCCCTCTCACTGACACGCGGGGCCCGCGTGTCATCCCTCACCTCCCGCGTGCCCAACCGACCCGGACTCCTCTCTCGCACCCGAATCCAAACCACCTCCGAATAACCGTGCCACCAGTCCGATCTTCGGCCCCGGACGCTGCTATTTAACCAAGCCGATCCTCCGCCGCCTCCCCTTGTGAAATTCCTGCAAAGAAACTCGCCGAATTCCCCTGCGCGCTCCACTTTTCTCTCCGGTGAGAACCGAAGCTTCGATCACCGTTTTCTTTCGATCCTTGCTCGGATTTTCTGATCTAACGCGCCGATCATGTTCCACCGCCTCTGGGGAGTCACGCAGATGAAGAAAACCCGGTGTTTTGCACCCTAGACGCAGCTCCGGCGAGCACCGCCGCTATTTCATCTCGGACCTCGCCGCCGACCACCTTCCAGGGCCTCCGAGCTCAAGAAAAACCCCGAGGTGAGATCCCCGACCTCCCCTCTACCGTTCTATGCCATGAAATCCAAGTTTTAGAAAGTATAGACAAAAACCCGAAGATCACCGGCGAGATCTCCGGCCAGGGCGACGTGGCCCCTTGAGGGTCGTCTATTTTAAATCGCACGGTAGAATCAAAACCCGCGCGTACCGGTTCGGCGATCTAATGTGAGCCATCTATTTTAAATCGGACGGTCCACATCAGCCCCGTGTTATAAAGACCGGAATTCTTACGCGCTACCCCCTGGGGATCTCGGAAAACACGAGCTAGCCCCAGAAACTTCTGATCTAGCCCCTGGAACTTCAGAAATTCGTGTAAATTCATTTAAAAATCAGTTTTTGCCCCTGGACTTAATAAAAATTAGGAAAACCCCTCTGTTATGTGTAGTTAGACCCCTGGAAATTTATGAAATAATAAATTAGACCCTGCAGTAGTGTGGATTTACCTTTTGACCCTATATGATATTAAATTCAGAAATTTGAATATGTGACTAGGATTTAAATTTAAAAGGTAAGGCAAACACATGTAAAAATTCAAAATTTAAACTCTCCTAGCATTTGGAAAACTTTAGAATGAGTTAAAAATAGATTTTTAGGCTGAAATGAATCTGTCTAATTGATTGTTCACATTTATTAGTTATAGGAACACATTTTTTTAGGTTAGGAAATAATTCTGAAAATTGGTAAAAATAAATTTAAATTAGTTCACATCAGAGGAGAAGTTCAAAAATATATTATTTAATATTTTAGATCAGAACCTATTCTGTTTAGATGATATGCCCTACTATTTAATATTTAAAACACACTTTTAGGCATAGAAAATAAACCTGAAAAATATAGGAAAATAGGTATGCATAATTAGAAAATGATAAATGAAGTCTCTAAATCCAAAAACTTCAGTTTAGGATTTGGTAGAAGGTCTGAAAACCTATTTGGAGTAGGAAATTACCTTACATGCAAACTTGGTAGCTAAGAAGTGTATTAAAAATTAAATATAAAGAATTTGTTCAAATTGGAAATCTATATATAGTGTGCAAACAGAAATCTGAATACAAAAGTTAGAAATCATATGCATATGTTTAAAAGTGCATGTAAGCCAAAAATCAACACATATAGAGTAACCACAACACTTCAAAATATGAATGACTTTCATAGGTGTGAATGTGTGGTTTGTATGAAGTGAAAGTGTGAACTATGTCTTATGGATTGTTGTTTTCTTTTGCTATGTGTATTGGCATGAGTAGAACCTGCCCCAGAGCAAGTTCTCCCCTTCCAAGACCAAGACTTTCCATTCCCAGAGCAGCAGGAAGAAGGCAAGTGTCCTTGACCACTTTGATCCTATGCTAGGATGTGTAGATAGAATTATTTGCATTGCCAATTGAAATATGAAACCCATGCTAGGAAGTTTCCCTAGAATTACATTATCTTGTTTCCTTGTAGCTTGGGTTGGGATTTATTTTATCATGTCATTTATTTATATGCTTATGCTTAGCCATGCTTAGAATGGGATAAGTGGGATATGAGATCATCAATTTATTTACCTTACTCTTGAATGAGATATTGTGAGTTATGTAGAGGTAGGGATCGAGGCAAGTTGGATGGTTTGGTTGGTGCTGGGTGCACGAGACTCGGGTTTGTGTTTAGTACTTGCCTGGATCCTAAGGACCGGTTCATGGAGCATGTAACCTGGCTTTACCGTGCCAACCACATGCTGAGATGGGGCAGCTTGGCCAATTAATTAGGTGTATCTCCGGCGTAGTATGGGTGTGTTGGATGGTGCGGGGAGTAGGTGTCAGCTGGACTACCATATGAACCGCAAGGCTCAAGAGGGGGCCACTGCAGCGGGGTTGGAGCCTCTTGTATGCTGTTATGGGTGAAACCTCAGTGGGCCCACGCTCATTGGGAATCCATTTGTAAAGGCTTCGTAGTGATCTCCTGGCTACACACCTGGGAAGTGTGAATATGGTTCGCGGCCAATGGCATAATGGAGGTTCTTTTAGTCCACCCGGCAACGGCGGATGAAATCACTACATGTGGGTACAGTGGTGCAAACTTTGTAGAGTCAAAACTGTCATGACAGTCGTGCTCACGGTCAAGAGCGGCTTGGACTTATTCATGATTAGAGGATGATGAATTGGGATGTTGAGGATGTCAAGCGGGAAGCTTAACATTTAAGATGAGACTATGTTTACTTGATATTGATGATGGGTTGAGGGATTGGGACCATTTGACCTGTGTAGTGCTGTAGGTGCTTAATAAGCTAAGGTGATAGGTATTAACTGCGTAGTGCTTAAACCATGAGTTCAATCTCTCCTTGCTCTAGCCATGCATGACATAACTTTCCCACACTTGCTGAGTACCCATGGTACTCAAACTTGCTTTTCTGTTGGTTTATATTGCTGCTCAGGTCAAGAGAATGATGTGGTGTTTAATGACCAAGACTTTGGTCCCGAAGAAGGATTCTAGGTTCACGGAGTCCCCCGGGCAACGCCTGTGATGGAGCCCACAAGATTTATATTCCGCTGCTGTTTGATTTACATATTATGAACTTATTATCGTCCATTGAGACTTATGCTATGTAAGACTTATTTATATTCGAACACCTCGCTTGTAATATGATGATGCTTCACTATTTGTCATCACATGTATGAGAAAATGATCCTGGCATACATGTGATATTCACTCGGTTGTTCTTCGGAGAAACCGGGTGTGACAGAAGTGGTATCAGAGCCAAGGTTGCCCGTGGGAACGTGGACCTAGGTAGAAATGGACGTATTTAAGGACCCTATTTTCTTAAAAACTATTTTACAAAAGTGTGGGTTGAAGGTGCTATTTAATGGGGTCACTTTATTCATCTTACCCCAACTTTTATTCAAAATACAATTTTTGTTTAACTCTTATCTAACTTAATTTTAAATGCTTTATGTTTTATATGGTTCGCATGATCCGCATCGCTCGCAAGTCCACCGGAGGGAGAGTTCCTGTAGTTGCCCTTGCCCTGAGAGATGAGAACCGTCCGGTGACGTACCACTCCTACGGATTGGCAGTAGGAGGCTTGTTGCGCCGTCTACGGCGTATGCTCCACGCTGCCGGCAATATGGGCAAGCTAATCATACACTACAGCTCCACCCGGACCATCCGTGAGAAGCGGGAAGAATGGAGTTCAGAAATGAGGATTATCCATGAAAATCAGCTGCTCAAGATCCACCGCTCTCCAGCTTGTCGAGCGACACAGGTCGATGCCGAAAAGGATGTCACGTGGGAGGCCATCACCTGCCAGAGTTACATCTACCGTCGCCACCTGGACAGGACTGAGTACATGTATGTCCTCCAGCGTGAGAGTGGTACCGCGGAGTACAAGTACCCGCCAGTACAGCAGGGGACTTCCCATGAGCACATGGACCTGTGCTTGGAGGATGCTTCTATGCTCAGCACTCGACTGCAGGAGTGTCAGCAGGAGCTTCAGGATGTTCGTGACACCCTGAAGGAGACTGAGGCATTGCTTCGCGCCAGCTTGAGGGCGAGAGAAAGAGGAGATGGGAATGAACTGTGTGTCACCGTGAATGACACATGGACTCCTGACTCCCCAGACCGCCGGGCGAGCAGGCGTCGCCGCACTTCTCCACCAGCAGCTTCCCCACCCAAAGCTGAATCAGAGGGCAGCTGCAATAATGAGGAAGACCCCGAAGAGCCAGCTCAGTGATATGAGTCGTTTAGAGTCCTTTCCCTTATTTCAGCAGGTTATCGAGTAGTCGAGTCAATACCTTAGTTATTTGTGTGTTAATGTTTGGTGTGTGACTTGAGTTGTGGAAGCCATGGGCATTTGTCCACAACCCCGTCTTTAGGTTGCTTTGCTTTGATGTGTGAACCCCTATGAATTAAGAGTGCATTTATTTTCGCGTGAGACGTGACTCCCAAAAATCTACGTGAAACCCTCAGAAAATGTTTAAAATATTAAGGCCTCAAAAGTTTAAGTTTAAACAAGCAATTTGGGAAGTTAATCCGTAATGCTTTAAGTTAACATTTGGTTGATCATGATAGATGGCGGGAAGAGGAAAGGGTCGTGGAGCCAACCCCACCAACAACAACGATGAGGCCGGCAACCCTCATCTTTCTAGAGGACAAGACAGGGGTGGTCGCCGTGAAGGAGCTGATCCTATCCACCAAATGCTTGAAAATCAGAATCAGCTCATCCAGAGCCTAACTCAAATGGTGGCCAACTTGCACCAAGCTCCACCCCCACAAGCTGCACCACGCCAACCAAGGTTGAGTGAGTTTCTGGGGACTCAACCTCCAATGTTTGCAAGTGTTGCTGAACCTCTGGAGGCAGATGACTGGCTAAAGACCATTGAGAGCAAGATGAGGATCATACAATGCCAAGGGTATGAGAGGGTGCTATTTGCCTCTCACAAATTGCATGGACCTGCTGCTGATTAGTGGACCGCTTACATGGCAGCCCATCATGACCCCGAGAACATCACTTGGGAAGAGTTCAAGCGCAGTTTCCGCAACCATTACATACCAAGGGGTGAACTCAAAAACAAGAGGAAGGCAGGATCGTCACACCAAGCCTCAGGTAGCAACACACGTCCACGTCTGAAGCAGCAAACCGCAGGGCAGACGAGCCGTGTTGTGGTACCCTACTCAGCACCAAGAGGGTACACCCCGAATTTCAGGCCTCCGTCAGCACCAGCACAGCCGCAGCATCAGTTTGTGCAGCAGCCTCGCCCCACATATCAACCTCGACCAGCAGGACAAGTGCCACAGAACCAACCCCAAGATAACAGAGGCCAGGCACCTAAAGTTGGGGTGCAATGCTTCAACTGTGGTGAAGTGGGGCACTACGCCCATAAGTGCCCAAAGAAGAAGCCCATGCAGCCACAGCAGCAGAATGTGATGCGAGGACGGGTGAACCACGTGACCATGGAGGAAGCGCAAGAGGCACCTGACGTGGTAATTGGTAAGTTTCCTGCCAATTTACACATTGCAACCCTGTTGTTTGATTCTGGTTCTACCCACTCGTTCATTGCTCAAGGGTTTGTTAAGAAGCATGATCTAGCAACAACTCAAATGAACCACATGCTAGCAGTAAACTCTCCAGGGGAGAGATAAGGACAAGACAAGTGTGTCCTAAGGTGAATCTAGACATTAATGGGGTAGTATTTACTGCCAACCTCATAGTGATAGATTCACAAGGGATAGATATTATTTTGGGTATGGATTGGTTGACCAGACATAAAGGAATCATCCATTGTTCGACAAGAACGGTGGAACTAACTCACCCTAGTGGCACAAGAGTAAAGTTCATAACCATACAAGAGCCTAGGAGGGACATTAAACTCAATCAAGTTGAGGTGGAAGTGGAGAGATCAGGATCATCAGGGAATATCCAGATGTTTTTCTGGAGGAGTGCCAGGTATGCCCCCCGATCGTGAAGTGGAATCCGCGATTGAGCTAGTGCCTGGAACAGCTCCGATATACAAGAGACCCTATCGGATGGACTCCAAACAGCTGGAAGAACTCAAGGAACATTTGAGAGAATTGACAGAGAAGGGGTACATTCGTCCTAGTTCCTCACCATGGGGAGCTCCAGTGATATTTGTGCCCAAGAAGGACGGGACCCAAAGGTTATGCGTAGACTACCGTGCGTTGAATGAAGTAACCATCAAGAACAAGTACCCATTACCCCGCATTGAAGACTTGTTTGATCAGTTGAGGGGAGCTTGTGTGTTCTCGAAAATTGAACTCAGGTCGGGATACCACCAACTTAAGATAAGGCAAGCTGATATTCCAAAGACAGCTTTCGTATCTCGGTACGGACTGTATGAATACACCGTCATGCCTTTCGGGCTAACTAATGCCCCGGCATACTTCATGAATCTCATGAACAAGGTATTTCATGGAATATCTGGACAAATTTGTGGTGGTTTTCATTGATGACATTCTCGTCTTTTCCAAAGATGAAGAAGAACATGAGAGACATTTAAGGTTGGTGTTGCAAAAGCTGAGAGAACACCAACTATATGCCAAGCTAAGCAAGTGTGAATTTTGGTTGAAGAGAGTTCCCTTCTTAGGACATATAATCTCGGAGGGAGGAATCTCCGTAGATCCCACCAAGATTGAGGATGTACAGAAGTGGAAGACCCCTGAAAATGTCGGGGAAGTTCGAAGCTTCTTAGGATTGGCTAGGTATTATCGACGGTTTATCGAGGGTTTCTCCAAGATTTTGAGACCCCTCACCAAATTGTTAGAGAAGGGAATCACATTCACATGGACACCGCAGTGCGAGACGAGTTTTCAAGAACTGAAGAAAAGATTGACAACAGCCCCAGTGCTAGTTATGCCAGATATGCAGAATAACTTTTCGGTGTACAGCGATGCCTCTGGAAACGGGTTAGGATGTGTTCTCATGCAAGAGGGGCATGTCGTGGCGTATGCGTCCTGGCAGCTCCGAAAACACGAGAAGAACTATCCTACACATGACCTAGAGCTAGCCGCAGTGGTATAAGCGTTGAAGATTTGGCGGCATTACTTGATGGGGAAGAGGACAGAGATATATACGGATCATAAGAGCTTAAAGTATATTTTCACACAGCCAGATCTCAACCTCAGACAAAGGAGATGGTTAGAGCTAATCAACGACTTTGATGTGGGGATCAACTATCATCCTGGGAAAGCGAACGTCGTAGCAGATGCTTTAAGCCGGAAGGTGCAGGTCAATAGGTTAAGCTTAAAGGACATGCCTACAAAACTGAAGGAAGAGGTTGTAAAACTCAATCTATGTCTGGTGAATAGTGGTGAGGTCGTCGCCATGGAAGTGGACTCCACATTAGAGCAAGGCATACGTGATGGTCAAAAGAATGATGAGAAGATACAAGAAATCAGAGAACTCATCAAGGATAATAATGCCCCTGGTTTCGGAGAGGATGAACAAGGTATGGTGTGGCATGGGAAAAGATTCTGTGTGCCTGAAGTGAAGGAGATCCGTGAATTGATTTTGAAGGAGGCTCATGATTCTGACTATTCCATTCATCCTGGGAGTACGAAGATGTATCATGACCTCAAGAGCAGGTATTGGTGGTATGGCATGAAGCGGGATGTCGCGGAACATGTTGCCTTATGTGACACATGTCAGTTGGTGAAAGCAGAACATCAACGACCTGCGGGATTATTGCAACCACTCAAAGTGCCTGAATGGAAATGGGAAGAAATAGGTATGGACTTCATAGTGGGACTACCCAGGACCCAATCGGGATATGATTCGATATGGGTCATCGTCGACAAGATAACCAAGGTAGCTCATTTCATCCCCGTGAAAGAAAGCTACGGCAGATCCAAATTAGCAGAATTGTACATGTCAAGAATTGTGTGTTACCATGGAGTGCCAAAGAAGATAGTGTCAGATCGAGGGACACAGTTCACCTCAAGGTTCTGGCAGAAGTTACATGAAACCATGGGAACTCATCTGAATTTTAGTTCTGCCTATCATCCCCAGACTGACGGACAGACGGAAAGAACCAATCAGATCCTTGAGGATATGCTTAGAGCGTGTGCGCTCAAGAACAATAGGAGTTGGGAAAAGAACTTACCGTATGCGGAGTTCTCCTATAACAACAGCTATCAGGCTAGTATGAAGATGTCACCATTTGAGGCTTTGTATGGGAGGAAGTGCATCACTCCACTATTTTGGAACCAAACAGGGGAAAGTAAAGTGTTTGGCCCCGAGGTACTACAAGAAGCCGAGGCGAAAGTGAGGGAAATCCGCAACAACTTGAGGATAGCACAAACACGACAAAAGAGCTATGCCGATGTACGGAGAAGAGAGCTCATTTTCAACGTGGAGGACTATGTTTATCTCAAGGTGTCCCCTATCCGAGGATTTCGTCGGTTCAAGGTGAAAGGGAAGTTATCACCTCGATACATCGGACCCTTTCATATTCTGGAGAGGAAAGGCGAAGTGGCATATCAACTCGAACTACCGGCTCGCCTATCGGATGTGCATGATGTATTCCATGTGTCACAGCTAAAGAAATGTCTAAGGACGTCTGAAGAGATGTTACCCATTAATGAGGTTGACGTAGCAGAGGATCTGTCCTATGCCGAGCAACCAGTCAAGGTTTTGGAGACAATGGAATGCCTCACAAGAAATAAAAGAATTTGAATGTGCAAGGTGCAGTGGAAGCATCACTCGGAAGAGGAAGCCACATGGGAGCGAGAAGACGAGCTTAAGGCATAGTTTCCGGAATTGTTTTCCTAGAACCACCAATCTCGAGGACGAGATTTCTTTTAAGGGGGGTAGAGCTGTAACACCCCAAAATCTGCAAAAGGAGGAAATTTAAAAAAAATTTGGACATATTGCATGTGGTGCAGAAATTAAAATTCAAACTGGAATTCAAATTCAAATCAGAACATAAAAGAAAAGGAAAAAGAAAAAGAAAAAGAAAAAAAAACCCAACCGGCCAGTGGGCCGAAACCCGCCAGCCGGCCCACTATTCCCCCCCCCCCCCCCGCGCCAGCCCACGACCGCGCGCCCTCTCTCCCTCTCACTGAGTTGCGGGGCCCGCGTGTCATCCCTCACCTCCCGCGCGCCCAACTGACCCGGACTCCTCTCTCGCACCCGAATCCAAACCACCTCTGAAAAACCGCACCACCAGCCCGATCTTCGGCCCGGACGCTGCTATTTAACCAAGTCAATCCTCCGCCGCCTCCCCTTGTGAAATTCCCGCAAAGAAACTTGCCGAATTCCCCCGCGCGCTCCACTTTTCTCTCCGGTGAGAACCGAAGCTTCGTTCACCGTTTTCTTTCGATCCTTGCTCGGATTTTTTGATCTAACGCGCCGATCATGTTCCACCGCATCCGGGGAGTCACGCAGGTGAAGAAAACCCGGTGTTTTGCACCCTAGACGCAGCTCCGGCGAGCACCGCCGCTATTTCATCTCGGACCTCGCCGCCGACCACCTTCCAGGGCCTCCGAGCTCAAGAAAAACCCAGAGGTGAGATCCCCGACCTCCGCTCTACCGTTCTATGCCACGAAATCCAAGTTTTAGGAAGTATAGACGAAAACACGAAGATCTCCGGCGAGATCGCCGCCTCCGGCCGCCGCGCGCCGCCGGGCAGTGCGGGCTAGCTCCGGCCAGGGCGACGTGGCCCCTTGAGGGCCGTCTATTTTAAATCGCACGGTAGAATCAAAACCCGCGCGTACCGGTTCGGCGATCTAATCTGAGCCGTCTATTTTAAATCGGACGGTCCACATCAGCCCCGCGTTATAAAGGCCGGAATTCTTACGCGCTACCCCCTGGGGATCTCGGAAAACACGAGCTAGCCCCGGAAACTTCTGATCTAGCCACTGGAACTTCAGAAATTCGTGTAAATTCATTTAAAAAACAGTTTTAGCCCCTGGACTTAATAAAAATTAGGAAAACCCCTCAGTTATGTGTAGTTAGACCTCTGGAAATTTATGAAATAATAAATTAGACCCTGCAGTAGCGTGGATTTACCTTTTGACCCTATATGATATTAAATTCAGAAATTTGAATGTGTGACTAGGATTTAAATTTAAAAGGTAAGGCAAACACATGTACAAATTCAAAATTTAAACTCTCCTAGCAATTGGAAAACTTTAGAATGAGTTAAAAATAGATTTTTTGGCTGAAATGAATCTGTCTAATTGATTGTTCACATTTATTAGTTATAGGAACATATTTTTTTAGGTTAGGAAATAATTCTGAAAATTGGTAAAATAAATTTAAATTAGTTCACATCAGAGGAGAAGTTCAAAAATATATTATTTAATATCTTAGATCAGAACCTATTCTGTTTAGATGATATGCCCTACTATTTAATATTTAAAACCCACTTTTAGGCATAGAAAATAAACCTGTTAAAAATATAGGAAAATAGATATGCATAATTAGAAAATGATAAATGAAGTCTCTAAATCCAAAAACTTTAGTTTAGGATTTGGTAGAAGGTCTGAAAACCTATTTGGAGTAGGAAATTACCTTACATGCAAACTTGGTAGCTAAGAAGTGTATTAATTAAATATAAAAAATTTGTTCAAATTGGAAATCCATATATAGTGTGCCAACAGAAATCTGAATACAAAAGTTAGAAATCATATACACATGTTTAAAAGTGCATGTAAGCCAAAAATCAACACATATAGAGTAACCACAACACTTAGAAATGTGAATGACTTTCATAGGTGTGAATGTGTGGTTTGTATGAAGTGAAAGTGTGAACTATGTCTTACGGATTGTTGTTTTCTTTTGCTATGTGTATTGGCATGAGTAGAACCTGCCCCAGAGCAAGTTCTCCCCTTCCAAGACCAAGACTTTCCATTCCCAGAGCAGCAGGAAGAAGGCAAATGTCCTTGACCACTTTGATCCTATGCTAGGATGTGTAGATAGAATTATTTGCATTGCCAATTGAAATATGAAACCCATGCTAGGAAGTTTCCCTAGAATTGCATTATCTTGTTTCCTTGTAGCTTGGGTTGGGATTTTTTTATCATGTCATTTATTTATATGCTTATGCTTAGCCATGCTTAGAATGGGATAAGTGGGATATGAGATCATCAATTTATTTACCTTACTCTTGAATGAGATATTGTGAGTTATGTAGAGGTAGGGATCGAGGCAAGTTGGATGATTTGGTTGGTGCTGGGTGCACGAGACTCGGGTTTGTGTTTAGTACTTGCCTGGATCCTAAGGACCGGTTCATGGAGCATGTAACCTGGCTTTACCGTGCCAACCACATGCTGAGATGGGGCAGCTTGGCCAATTAATTAAGTGTATCCCCGGCGTAGTATGGGTGTGTTGGATGGTGCGGGGAATAGGTGTCAGTTGGACTACCATATGAACCGCAAGGCTCAAGAGGGGGCCACTGCAGCGGGGTTGGAGCCTCTTGTATGCTGTTAGGGGTGAAACCTCAGTGGGCTCATGCTCGTCGGGAATCCCTTTGTAAAGGCTTCGTAGTGATCTCCTGGCTACACACCTGGGAAGTGTGAATGTGGTTCGCGGCCACTAGCATAATGGAGGTTCTTTTAGTCCACCCGGCAACGAGGGATGAAATCACTACATGTGGGTACAGTGGTGCAAACTCTGCAGAGTCAAAACTGTCATGACAGCCGTGCTCACGGTCAAGAGCGGCTTGGACTTATTCATGATTAGAGGATGATGACTCTGGAAGTTGTGGATGTTAAGCGGGGAGCTTAGCATTGGAAATGATGTTATGGTTATTTGATTATGATGATGGGTTGGGAGATTGGGACCATTTTGCCTATGTAGTAATGTAGGTGCTTAATAAGCTAAGGTGATAGGTATTAATTGCGTAGTGCTTTAACCATGAGTTCAACCTTTCCTTGCTCTAGCCATGTATGACATAACTTTCCCACACTTGCTGAGTACCAACGGTACTCAAACTTGCATATTTGTTGGTTTAAATTGCTGCTCAGGTCAAGGGGATGATGTGGTGTTCAATGACCAAGACTTCGGACCCGAAGAAGGATTCTAGGTTCATGGAGTCCCCCGAGCAACGCCTGTGACGGAGCCCACAAGAATAACATTCCGCTGCTAGTTTATTTACATGTTATGAACTTATCATCGTCCATCGAGACGTATGCTTTGTAAGACATATTTATATTCGACACCTGGCTTGTAATAAATGATGCTTCACTATTTGTCATCACATGTATGAGAAAATGATCCTGGCATACATGTGATATTGACTCGGTTGTTCTTCGGAGAAACCAGGGTGTGACTGAAGTGGTATCAGAGCCAAGGTTGCCCGTAGGAACGTGGACCTAGGTAGAGATGGACGTATTTAAGGACCCTATTTTCTTAAAAACTATTTTACAAAGGTGTGGGTTGAAAAGTGTTATTTAATGGGTCACTTTATTTACCATGCCCCGACTCTATTCAAAACACGATTTTTATTTAAATCTTATCTAACTTGATTTTAAATGCTTTATGTTTTAGATGGTTCGCATGATCCGCACCGCCCGCAAGTCCACCGGAGGGAGAGTTCCTGTAGTTGCCCTTGCCCTAAGAGAGGGGAATCGTCCGGTGACGTACCACTCCTACGGATTAGCAGTAGGAGGCTTGTTGCGCCGTCTTCGGCGTATGCTCCAAGCCGCCGGCAATACGGGCAAGCTAACCATACACTACAGCTCCACCCGGACCATCCGCGAGAAGAGGGAAGAATGGAGTTCAGAAATGAGGATTATCTATGAAAATCAGCTGCTCAAGATCCACCGCTCTCCATCTTGTCGGGCGACACAGGTCGATGCGGAGAAGGATGTCACCTGGGAGGCCATCACCTGCTAGAGTCACATCTACCGTCGCCACCTGGACAGGACTGAGTACATGTATGTCCTCCAGCGTGAGAGTGGCACCGCGGAGTACAAGTACCCGCTAGTGCAGCAGGGGACTTCCCATGAGCACATGGACCTATGCTTGGAGGATGCTGCTATGCTCAGCACTCGACTGCAGGAGTGCCAGCAGGAGCTTCAGGATGTTCGTGACACCCTGAAGGAGACTGAGGCGTTGCTTCGAGCCAGCTTGAGGGCAAGAGAAAGAGGTGATGGGAATGAACTGTGTGTCACCGTGAATGACACCTGGACTCCTGACTCCCCAGATCGCCGGGCGAGCAGGCGTCGCTGCACTTCTCCACCAGCAGCTTCCCCGCCCAAAGCAGAGTCAGAGGGCAGCCGCAATAATGAGGAAGATCCCGAGGAGCCAGCTTACTGACACGAGTCATGTAGAGTCTTTTCCCTTAGTTCAGCAAGTTATCGAGTAGTCGAGTCAATACCTTAGTTAATTGTGGGTTAATGTTTGGTGTGTGACGTGAGTTATGGAGGCCATGGGCATTTGTCCACAACCTCGTCTTTGGGTTGCTTTGCTTTGATGTGTGAACCCCTATAAATTAGGAGTGCATTTATTTTCGCATGAGACATGAAACCCTCAGAAAATATAAATATAATAAGGTCTCAAAATTTTAAAGTTTAAACAAGCAAATTGGGAAGTTAGTACGTAATGCTTTAAATTGACATTTGATTGATCATGAAAGATGGCCGGAAGAGGAAAGGGTCGTGGTGCCAACCCCGCCAACAACAACGATGAGGCCGGCAACCCTCATCTTACTGGAGGACAAGACAGGGGTGGTCGCCATGAAGGAGTTGATCCCATCCACCAAATGCTTGAAAATCAGAATCAGCTCATCCAGAGCCTAACTCAAGCGGTGGCCAACTTGCACCAAGCTCCACCTCCACCGGCTGCACCACGCCAACCAATGTTGAGTGAGTTTCTAGGGACTCAACCTCCAAACTTTGCTAGTGCTTCTGAACCTCTGGAGGCAGATGACTGGCTGAAGACCATTGAGAGCAAAATGAGGATCATACAATGCCAAGGGTATGAGAGGGTGCTATTTGCCTCTCACCAATTGCATGGACCTGCTGCTGATTGGTGGACCGCTTACGTGGCCGCCCATCATGACCCTGAGAACATCACTTGGGAAGAGTTCAAGCGTAGTTTCCGCAACCATTACATACCAAGGAGTGAACTCAAAAACAAGAGAAAGGAGTTCTTGGGGCTGCAGCAAGGAAACATGACTGTGAGGGAATACCTCACTAAATTCACCCAACTATCCCGTTATGCACCACGGGACATCGAGACTGATGAGCAGAAGCAGGACTGCTTTGTGGAAGGACTTACAGCGGAAATGCAGTGTGCAATGTCCTCCAACGAGTATGAAAGCTTCCAAAAGATGGTGGACAGAGCATTTGTTGTGGAGAGGAAGCTGAAGGCCTTGGAAAATGAAAACAAGAGGAAGGCAGGATGGTCAGACCAAACCTCGGGTAGCAACACACGCCCACGACTGATGCAGCCACCCGTAGGGCGGACGAGCCGTGCTGTGGTACCCTACTCAGCACCGAGAGGGTACAACCCAAATTTCAGGCCTCCGTCAGCACCAGCCCAGCCCCCAACGTCAGTTTGTACAGCAGCCTCGCCCCACATATCAACCTCCACCAGCAGTACAAGGACCACCGAACCAACCCCAAGACAACAAAGGCCAGGCACCTAAGGTTGGGGTGCAATGCTTCAACTGTGGTGAAGTGGGGCACTACGCCCATAAGTGCCCAAAGAAGAAGCCCATGCAGCCACAACAGCAGAATGTGATGCGAGGACGGGTGAACCACGTGACCATGGAGGAAGCGCAAGAGGCACCTAACGTGGTAATTGATAAGTTTCCTGCCAATTTACACATTGCAACCCTGTTGTTCGATTCTGGTGCTACCCACTCGTTCATTGCTCAAGGGTTTGTTAAGAAGCATGATATAGCAACAATACAAATGAACCATATGCTAGCAGTAAACTCTCCAGGGGGAGAGATAAGGACAAGACAAGTGTGTCCCCAGGAGAATCTAGACATTAATGGGGTAGTATTTACTTCCATCCTCATAGTGATAGATTCACAAGGGATAGATATTATTTTGGGTATAGATTGGTTGACCAAACATAAAGGAGTCATCCATTGTTCGACAAGAACGGTGGAACTAACTCACCCTAGTGGCACAAGAGTAAAGTTCATAACCATACAAGAGCCTAGGAGGGACATTAAACTCAATCAAGTTGAGGTGGAAGTGGAGGAGATCAGGATCATCAGGGAATATCCAGATGTTTTTCCGGAGGAGTTGCCAGGTATGCCCCCCGATCGTGAAGTGGAATTCACGATTGAGCTAGTGCCTGGAACAGCTCCGATATACAAGAGACCTTATCGGATGGACTCCAAACAGCTGGAAGAACTCAAGGAACATTTAAGAGAATTGACAGAAAAGGGGTACATCCGTCCTAGTTCCTCACCATGGGGAGCTCCAGTGATATTTATGCCCAAGAAGGACGGGACCCAAAGGCTATGCGTGGACTACCGTGCGTTGAATGAGATAACCATCAAGAACAAGTACCCATTACCCCTCATTGAAGACTTGTTTGATCAGTTGAGGGGAGCTTGTGTGTTCTCGAAAATTGATCTCAGGTCGGGATACCACCAACTTAAGATAAGGCAAACTGATATTCCAAAGACAGCTTTCGTATCCCGGTACGGACTGTATGAATACACCGTCATGCCTTTCGGGCTAACTAATGCCCCGGCATACTTCATGTATCTCATGAACAAGGTATTCATGGAATATCTGGACAAATTTGTGGTGGTTTTCATAGATGACATTCTCGTCTTCTCCAAAGATGAAGAAGAACACGAGAAACATCTAAGGTTGGTGTTGCAAAAGCTGAGAGAACACCAACTATATGCCAAGTTGAGCAAGTGTGAGTTTTGGCTGAAGAGAGTTCCCTTCTTAGGACATATAATCTCGGAGGGAGGAATCTCCGTAGATCCCGCCAAGATCGAGGATGTACAGAAGTGGAAGACCCCTGAGAATGTCGGGGAAGTTCGAAGCTTCTTAGGATTGGCTGGGTATTATCGACGGTTTATCGAGGGTTTCTCCAATATTTCGAGACCCCTCACCAAATTGTTGGAGAAGGGAATCACATTCACATGGACACCGCAGTGCGAGACGAGTTTTCAAGAGCTGAAGAAAAGATTGACAACAGCCCCAGTGCTAGTTATGCCATATATGCAGAAGAACTTTTCGGTGTACTGCGATGCCTCTGGAAACGGGTTGGGATGTGTTCTCATGCAAGAGGGGCATGTCGTGGCTTATGCGTCCCGGCAGCTCCGGAAACACAAGAAGAACTACCCTACGCATGACCTAGAGCTAGCCGCAGTGGTACACGCGTTGAAGATTTGGCGGCATTACTTGATGGGGAAGAGGATAGAGATATATACGGATCATAAGAGCTTAAAGTATATTTTCACACAGCCAGATATCAACCTCAGACAAAGGACATGGTTAGAGCTAATCAACGACTTTGATGTGGGCATCAACTATCATCCTGGGAAAGCGAACGTCGTAGCAGATGCTTTAAGCCGGAAGGTGCAGGTCAATAGGTTAAGCTTAAAGGACATGCCTACAAAACTGAAGGAAGAGGTTGTAAAACTCAATCTATGTCTAGTGAATAGTGGTGAGGCCATTGCCATGGAAGTGGACTCCACATTAGAACAAGACATACGCGATGGTCAAAGGAATGATGAGAAGATACAAGAAATCAGAGAACTCATCAAGAATAATAAAGACCCTGGTTTCAGAGAGGATGAACAAGGTACGGTGTGGCACGGGAAAAGAATCTGTGTGCCTGAATTGAAGGAGATCCGTGAATTGAGTTTGAAGGAAGCTCATGATTCCAACTATTCCATTCATCCTGGGAGTACGAAGATGTATCATGACCTCAAGAGCAGGTATTAGTGGCATGGCATGAAGCGAGATGTCGCGGAACATGTTGCCCTATGTGACACATGTCAGTTGGTGAAAGCAGAACATCAACGACCCGCGGGATTATTGCAACCACTCAAAGTGCCTGAATGGAAATGGGAAGAAATCGGTATGGATTTCATAGTGGGACTGCCTAGGACCCAGTCTGGATATGATTCGATATGGGTCATAATCGACAGGCTAACCAAGGTAGCTCATTTCATCCCTGTGAAAGAAAGCTACAGCGGATCCAAATTGGCAGAATTATACATGTCAAGGATCGTGTGTTTCCATGGAGTGCCAAAGAAGATAGTGTCAGATCGAGGGACACAGTTCACCTCAAGGTTCTGGCAGAAGTTGCATGAAACCATGGGAACTCATCTGAATTTTAGTTCTGCCTATCATCCCCAGACTGACGGACAGACGGAAAGAATCAATCAGATCCTTGAGGATATGCTGAGAGCGTGTGCGCTCAAGAACAATAGGAGTTGGGATAAGAACTTACCGTATGCGGAGTTCTCCTATAACAACAGCTATCAGGCTAGTATGAAGATGTCACTATTTGAGGCTTTGTATGGGAGGAAGTGCAGAACTCCCCTATTTTGGAACCAAACGGGGGAAAGTAACGTGTTTGGCTCCGAGGTACTACAAGAAGCAGAGGCGAAAGTGAGGGAAATCCGCAACAACTTGAGGATAGCACAGACCCGACAAAAGAGTTATGCCGATGTACGGAGAAGAGAGCTTATTATCAACGTAGGGGACTATGTCTATCTCAAGGTGTCCCCTATCCGAGGACTTCGTCGGTTCAAGGTGAAAAGGAAGTTATCACCTCGATACATCGGACCCTTTCAGGTTCTAGAGAGGAAAGGCAAAGTGGCATATCAAATAGAACTACCGGCTCACCTATCGAATGTGCACGATGTATTCCATGTGTCACAGCTCAAGAAATGTCTAAGGACGCCTGAAGAGATGTTACCCATGAATGAGGTTGACGTACGAGAGGATCTGTCTTATGCTGAGCAACCGGTCAAGATTTTGGAGACAATAGAACGCCTCACCAGGAATAAAAGAATCCGGATGTGCAAGGTGCAGAGGAAGCCACATGGGAGCGAGAAGACGAGCTTAAGGCACAGTTTCCGGAATTGTTTTCCTAGAACCACCAATCTCGAGGACGAGATTTCTTTTAAGGGGGGTAGAGCTGTAACACCCCAAAATCTGTTAAGAAGGGAATTTAAAAATTTTTGGACGTATTGCATGTGGTGCAGAAATTCAAATTCAAATTGGAATTCAAATTCAAATCAAAACAGAAAAGAAAAGGAAAAAGAAAAAAGAAAAAGAAAACCCAACCGGCCAGTGGGCCAAAACCCATCAGCCGGCCCACCATTTCCCCGCGCCAGCCCGCAACCGCGCGCCCTCTCTCCCTCTCACTGACACGCGGGGCCCGCGTGTCATCCCTCACCTCCCGCTCGCGCCAACCACCCGGACTCGCAACCAACCCCGGAAACCCGCGTACCCAGCCCGAATTTTGGTCCCGAACGTCTCCAGCTCGATCCCAACAGACCGCCGCCCTCCCTCGTCTATATAAATGCCGGCATCGCCCTGTTCCCCCCCCCCCCCCCGATCGGCTATTTTTTCTCCCGTCGTTTTCCTTCGATCCTAGCTCGGATTTCCTTATCTAACGCGCTGATCATGTTCCACCGCCTCCGGGGAATCTCGCAGGTGAAGGAAATCCGGTGTTTTGCGCTCTAGACACAGCTCCGACGAGCACCGCCGCATTTTCACCTCGGACCTCGTCGCCGACCGCCTTCTAGGGCCTCCGAGCTCAAGAAAAACCCCGAGGTGAGATCCCCGACCTCCCCTTTACAGTTCTATGCCATGAAATCCAAGTTTTAGGAAGTATAGACAAAAATCCGAGGATCTCCGGCGGGTCGCCGCCTCCCGCCGCCGCGCGCCACCGGGCAGCGCGGGCTGGCTCCGACCAGGGCGACGTGGCCCCTTGTGCGCCGTCTATTTTAAATCGCACGGTAGAATTAAAACCAGCACGTACCGGTTCGGCGATCTAATCTGAGCCGTTTGTTTTAAATCGGACGGTCTACGTCAGCCCCGCGTTATAAAGGCCGGGATTCTTCCGCGCTACCCCCTGGGGATCTCGGAAAACACGAGCTAGCCCCGGAAACTTCTGATCTAGCCCTTGGAACTTCAGAAATTCGTGTAAATTCATTTAAAAATCAGTTTTAGCCCCTGGACTTAATAAAAATTAGCAAACCCCTCTGTTATGTGTAGTTATCCCCCTGGAAATTTGTAAAATAATAAATTAGACCCTGTAGTAGGGTGGATTTACCTTTTTGACCCTATATGATATTAAATTCAGAAATTTGAATATGTGACTAGGATTTAAATTTAAAAGGTAAGGCAAACATATGTACAAGTTCAAATTTAAACTCTCCTAGCACTTGGAAAACTTTAGAATGAACTAAGAATAGATTTTTGGTTGGAATGAATCTGTCTAATTGTTGTTCATATTTATTAGCTCTAGAAATACCTTTTTAGGCTAGGAAATATTTCTGAAAATTGATAAAATAAATTTAAATTAGCTCACATCAGAGGAGAAGTTTAAAAATATATTATTTAATATTTTGGAACAGAACCTATTCTGTTTAGAAGATATGTCCTACTATTTAATATTAAAACTCACTTTTAGGCATAGAAAGTAAATCTGAAAATATAGGAAAATGGGTATGCATAATTAGAAAAGGATAGATGAAGTCTCTAACTCCAAAAACTTCATTTTAGGATTTGGTAGAAGATCTGAAAACCTATTTGGAGTAGGAAATTACCTTTCGTGCAAACTTGGTAGCTAAGAAGTGTATTAATTGAATATGAAGAATTTGTTCAAATTGGAAATTCATATATAGTGTGCAAACAGAAATCTGAATACAAAAGTTAGAAATCATATACATATGTTTAAAAGTGCATGTAGGCTAAAAATCAACACATCTAGAGTAACCACAACACTTAGAAATGTGAATGACTATCATATGTATGTATGTGTGGGTTGTATGAAGTGAAAGTGTGAACTATGTCTTATGTATTGTTGTTTTCTTTTGCTATGTGTATTGGCATGAGTAGAACCTGCCCCAGAGCAAGTTCTCCCCTTCCGAGACCAAGACTTTCCATTCCCAGAGCACCAGGAAGAAGGCAAGTGTCCTTGACCACTTTGATCCTATACTAGGATGTGTAGATAGAATTATTTGCATTGTCAATTGAAATATGAAACCCATGCTAGGAAGTTTCCCTAGAATTGCATTACCTTGTTTCCTTGTGGCTTGGGTTGGCATTTATTTTATCATGTCATTTACTTATATGCTTATGCTTAGCCATGCTTAGAATGGGATAATTGGGATATGAGATCATCAATTTATTTACTTTACTCTTGAAAGAGATGTTATGAGTTATGTAGAGGTAGGGATCAAGGCAAGTTGGATGATTTGGTTGGTGCTGGGTGCACGAGACTCGGGTTTGTGTTTAGGACTTGCCTGGATCCTAAGGACCGGTACATGGAGCATGTAACCTGGCTTTACCGTGCCAACCACATGCTGAGATGGGGCAGCTTGGCCAATTAATTAGGTGTATCCCCGGCGTAGTATGGGTGTGTTGGATGGTGCAGGGAATAGGTGTCAGCTGGACTACCATATGAACCGCAAGGCTCAAGAGGGGGCCACTGCAGCGGGGTTGGAGCCTCTTGTATGCTGTTAGAGGTGAAACCCTAGTGGGCCCACGCTCATCGTGATTTCCTTTGTAAAGGCTTCGTAGTGATCTCCTGGCTACACACCTAGGAAGTGTGAATGCGGTTCGTGGCCACTGGCATAATGGAGGTTCTTTTAGTCCACCCGGCAACGGGGGATGAAATCACTACATGTGGGTACAGTGGTGCAAACTCTGCAGAGTCAAAACTGTCATGACAGCCGTGCTCACGGTCAAGAGCGGCTTGGACTTATTCATGATTAGAGGATGATGAATTTGGAAGTTGTGGATGTTAAGCGGGGAGCTTAACATTGGAAATGATGTTATGGTTATTTGATTATGATGATGGGTTGGGAGATTGGGACCATTTCACCTATGTAGTAATGTAGGTGCTTAATAAGCTAAGGTGATAGGTATTAATTGCGTAGTGCTTTAACCATGAGTTCAACCTCTCCTTGCTCTAGCCATGCATGACATAACTTTCCCACACTTGCTGAGTACCAACGGTACTCAAACTTCCATATTTGTTTGTTTAAATTGCTGCTCAGGTCAAGGGGATGATGTGGTGTTCAATGACCAAGACTTCGGACCCGAAGAAGGATTCTAGGTTCATGGAGTCCCCCGGGCAACGCCTGTGACGGAGCCCACAAGAATAACATTCCGCTGCTAGTTTATTTACATGTTATGAACTTATTATCGTCCATCGAGATGTATGCTTTGTAAGACATATTTATATTCGACACCTGGCTTGTAATAAATGATGTTTCACTATTTGTCATCACATGTATGAGAAAATGATCATGGCATACATGTGATATTCACTCGGTTGTTCTTCGGAGAAACCGGGTGTGACTCAAAATAGCCTTTACAAAGGGGCTACTAGATGTATGGACTCACTAAGGTTTCACCGGCAGGCTAGAATCTCCAATTCTCCCACCCACGGGCCCCCTCTTGTGCCATGTAGTTCCCAGGGCAGTCCTCACTCGACTCCCATTCCCCGCGCCTTCCACGGTCCATAACAATCTAGCAACTTACCTAATTAGTCAGCTAAGCCGCACCCATACTTGGCCTTGTGGTGGCACTGTTATCCTGGCATGTGCTCGCATGAACCGGTCCTTAGATCTACGACAAGTAAACCACCATCTCATGCTACCTCATTCACAAATCCAGTCTTGCCTAGATCTCCCTCCGATCCATGTTCATTAACAAATATCAATTTCTCATTATCATTACGAGTGCAGTTAGCTAGACACATCTATCTCGCTTCCCAATCCCATGGACTCAGCGAAGCTTAAAAGTAAAACCATACCCGACTCATAAACTTCCCTAGCGACAAGGGTTGTTTAACCAAAACTAGTAAACTCCTATAAAAGGGTTTCCTATCATGTTTGACTCAGCACACACACACACCTTTTCGCAAAACAAAATATTTTCCCAAAACATAGGATTAATATGGTCAAGGGGCACTTGCCTTGTTCTGGCTGTTCCGGTTGCTCAAAATCTTGTTGTTGTAGTCCGTCGTAGGTAGCTCCCTAAGCTTGTCCTTCAATACATGATCACGCACATACAAGATTTACAACAATCAATATCATGCACAAACTTTAACTAGATGCCATGATGCTTATGCATGTTAACCCTATGATGCAGTTTAATTTGTACGTGTTCTTATATAGCTTGCATGGGTTTTTATGATGAACAGAGTTGTAGGGATCAATTGTGGACGTAGCGATGATCTTGACTTTAGATTAAATCGATCAACAAGTGATCCGTCCATGAAAAAGCTTCTGTTTGAAAGAAATCGAAGAACAGATGCAAAGAAAATGTGATGATGTCATAAGGTAGTTTTGGAGACCTACCTTACGTTCTTATGGGTCTCGGGATCCTTCTCTTAGCAAGACAGATCGTTGGCTCTCTTCCGGCGATCTTCCTCAACTGAACTCCGGCGAAGGGTTTATTCAGCGAGTTGGGGCTAGGGCTCTCAGTCATCGGCGCAGGAGTTGGAAAAGAAGTTCGTGGTTTCGGCCAAAGGTTCTGGGTTCTATTTATAATCGGGAGAAGAAGAGTCCTAATCTGATTGTATTTTGAATAAGAGTCCTATTCAGATTGTCGTTGAATCTTAACAACTTATGTTTAGTTTATTTGGTGCGGTAACATTGTGGAATTCATGTCGGTTTCCTCTCCATACCGGTATTCCTATGCGTACAGAATCAAAGAACCGCTCCAGAACTTGTTACCTCCGCGGTGATGAGCTCCGGAAGCTCCACGTGTCCACCGGGGCCTGGTCTCCCCCTTTCCGTAGAGACGAGCTCCGGTTGTGCCACGTGTCAAGCGAGCGAGACCTCCCTCTCCTTTGGAGGTGAGCTCCGCGTGCGCCACGTATCCTGGCGGTCGGGACCTCCTCTCTATTCGGAGGTGGCTCCGCGCACGCCACATGTCAGTGCCGGACCTTCCCTCTCTCCGAAGGTGGTTCCGGGTGTGCCACGTATCCTAACAGCGCCAGACTTCCTTTCTTCTCAGAGATGAGCTCCGAAGTTAACACGTGTCCAACAATGTTGGACCTCCCGGAGATAAGCTCCGGTGGTGACAAGTGTCAAATAGAACCGGACCTCTCGGAGGTGTGCTCCGAGATCGACACGTATCTCGCGCGACTGGTCCTCTGATTTCCACGGTGACTAGCTCCGAAGGTGACATGTGTCCTGCGGAACGGCCTTCGCTTCTCCGCAGAGGCTAGCTCCAGGGGCAACACGTGTCTCACAGGGTCGGACCTCTCCTCCTTTGCAGGGATGAGCTCCGAAGGCGCCACGTGGCCAGCGGGCCGCGGGAATTGTCTTCGGCACTCTTGGTGAACTGGATTTTTGCTTTTTTAGCTATCTTTTTAATTCTTTCTCTGTCCCCACTTCTTTTTAAAATGTTTTCTCTACATGATACATGAATACATGCAGAAACCAGAAATGAGGGCGTCACACCCTCCTAAGTGGGGAGGTCCGGCCTGGAGCCCAGGGTCGCGTGGCAGCGCCGGACCTTGCTTCAGCAGGGAGGCCAGGTCGGGGGCCAAGGACACACGGTGGCTCCGGAGCCCTCCTCAGCGGGGAGGTCTGGCCTGGAGCCCAGGGACATGTTTCAGCGTCAGACCTTGCCTCAGCGGAGAGGCCAGATCTGGGGCCAAGGACATGTGGTGGCTCCAGAGCCCTCCTCAGCAAGGAGGACCAGCCTCGAGCCTGGGCACACGTGGCAGCGCCGGACCTTGCCTCAGAGGGGAGGCCAGGTCCGGGGCCAAGGACACGTGGCCGTGCCAGGGCCCGCCTCGATAGGGAGGCGAGGTCTGGAATATCTTCAACCTTCCACGCGGGGGTACCCGGTCTGGACAGAGATGAAGGATCTTGCGGATGGGGCCTTCGTCAAAAATCCCATGTGGTGGTCTTCTGACCTTTCTTCAGTCGAAGAGACTCCTCTGCTATCACGGACAGGTGTCTCTTTATTGTTGGACGGTCGTGGGAGCGCGCATTGCGCCCAACTGCCGCATTACTTGCGACGGTTCCCATCATGACCCCTGCTCTTCCTCTTGTCAGTCTTTATTGGGGAACCACTTTTACCTATTGTAACTGCGGTGCTTTTTGCCCACTCTGTCTGCAGAGTGGGCTTGGCGCCTCTGCCCTTGGCGGTACAGCCGATGCGGGCAAGATTTTATCGGGCGCGTCGCGCTCGGCGGTTTTTGAAGAGTCAGGGGCAAATAAAGAGACCCTATGTAGCTTGCAGGAGTCATCTCCTTCATTTGCTCCCTTGCGCTTCTCCTTCCTTCCTTTCGCTGTGGTCGCCTTGCATCCTTGCCTTCTCTTCCTGCTCCAATGGCGATGAACCTCTGAGAGTCTCATCTCCGAAGCGCTGGCGATGTGGGGCTCGTGAGGCGTCTGATTGGCTGGCAGGCGCATCAATAGATGGGAGGATTTGCTGCAGATCCCTCCCACTCGTAGACCTTCAGCCCGGAGAATTCGTCGTCTTCACCAGGTACATGCTTGACACGACCCCAACGGTCTTGTCGAGCCAGGATCATGCTGAGGGGTGCTGCGTTGCACAGCACCGGATAACACACGTCAAAGGTACAAAGCGGAAGCAAAATTTTATTACATAAACAAGTTTATGAACATGTTTACATCAAAATAGTTCCAGTCTACACTCACGGGCGTAGACCACGCATCAAGTCCACGTTCAGCCCTTGAACGTGTCGTTGCTAGCACACACGCACACTAACTCTGCGGCATGCACGACTCCCACTCGACGGGGTTCCCCTCCTCGGGTTCTGTCTCCTCTTCGGGAGTCCCTTCCTCATAGAACCCTACAAAAGCTTCAAACACAAGCAGTGAGCACGAAGGCTCAGCAAGTCTGACCCGTCTCACCTAAACATGGAACTTCTAAATGAGGGGTGGTGGGTTACATGAGGTAAAAATCATTTGCAAGGACTCGCCTAATTAATAGAACCTTACTTTCAAGTTTTAGCAGCAGGTTGTGGAGAACCTTACGCTAAGTTACATGAGGGAGCCACAATCAAACAAGAAACGCATTTCTCTCATGTACTTTGCCCAAAGTTGAAATGAACTTTAGTTAGCTCTAAACTACAACAAGTCATTAGCAATCAACTCCATCCTTCAACTAGCAACATTTTAACATGTAACTAGCCTGTTCTTTCTACGTCATGGTACAGTAAACAAGTGGTACTCACTGACCGCGAGGGACAGCGATTATAATCGATTTACACCTGCAGGGTTACCCGAACAACCCGTCACGTACGCCCGTACTCGATGTTGCCTACAACAACCATCACGGACGCCGTACGCAACTACCTTTCACCCGTTAGCCAAATGTTGAACCGGTCCAATCGTCCCGAGCAAGAGGTCTCTGCACGCGCATCTCAGTGCCGCCAGCCGATTTACACCTTGAGCTCTCAACCTACCCTCTGAACGACCAGCTATGCCTCAACACCCAGCTACCCGAGTTACATCGGTTTCCCGGTTCCCATATAGCCGGTAGGTCTTCGGTACTGTTCTAGCTTGTTCAACAGGCCCGCACACGGCTCGGTCCTCAATCGACACAAGCAGAGCTACAGCACACAGGCCCCAAAGTCCTACTGCCCTTACCCTCCGCTTGGTCTCATTTTCTTGCCATGTGTTTCATGTGCTATCACTACCTGAGTCGAGTGCCTCTAGCCTATGCTCGCGAGTAGTTCCAACTACTCGACTTGTACCGAATCCTACACTATCTTAGCATTGCAGTGGCTAACGGGGTTTGCAATCCTAAACCCAACCCATGGTTTTCTTGGCTATGCAGTTGGGTTTCCAAACAAGACTCTAATACAAAGAATAAAGTAATCAAGTATGTGCTCAAAACAATAAAAACTTGTAAAAAGGTTAATGCAAACCGGAGCTTGCCTTGCTGCTCTTGGTCGTAGGCTAGCTGTTCCTCCAGAGTAACGAAGTCTAGGACTTCGGGTTCCTCCTCAACCTTAGCGACTACATGATAGAAGCAATACATGTATTAATTTAAATGCAGTTGCATTAGCTTTTAAACTTGTGAAGTCTATAACTCTTACTAGACAAGCCCAATGACTGTGAAACTTTTACTGGGGCTTGGTTACAACCTAAACAGAGACTTGGTCAAGTCTTAGCTGCAGTAAAGCTCATTTGAGCCCTCCACAATTAATTATACACTTGACCTTAATTGATGGCTTTTAGGGTGTTCTAAGGATTTTCATGAAACAAACTATGACTTTCTGAAAACTAGATTTTCAGAGGGTTCTAATGGAGTTGGTCTCACTTAATTTGAAGGTTCCTAGCTAAAGCTATGAGCTAAACAATTTCAGAGAAAATTCTGAAAATGTTTCTGAACATTTTCTATTTTCTTTCGAACAGTTTCACTAATCACACCATTAGGTGGATCAAATGAGATCAAATGAATCTGAAATTTTTATGGTAGTTCAGGGATATTTTGGTGAACATTCCAGCAAGATTTCAGGATTTTCCTCCAAAGGATTCTCCAGCTAAAATTCCAAACAGTTTAAATTTTGACGAATTAATTCTGGAGAATTAAAGATTTTCATTAAGTGAAACTTGATTTGCTGGAAAGTGCTCAGAGATCTGAATCCAACAAAATTTGTTTCACTCGATTTGGAGCTTCCTAGCCAAAGGTATGAGGATTTGAAGTTTGAATGGAATCTGAAAATCGGGGGAAAAGTTTAAATCTGCCGGGGGCCCGCAGGGACACGTGTTGAGCGCTGAGGCGACAGCACACGGCGGCCCACAAGGTTTTTGCGCGCCAGCACACCCGATCCCGGCCGCAGCCCGATCCCGATTCAAAATATCTCCCGCTGACAGCTGGGGTCCACCCCCTTCGTCAACCTCTCGCCGCCCGCGCTCCGCCGCCGAGGGACCTCGCCGGAGAGCTCGCCTGCAGCTTCTGTGGAGCTTCAAACTTCACGATCCTGGCCGCCCCTGCCTACTTTCACACGGGGAACCAGATTCTGGGGTCGGCTCGTCATGACAACGGCCGGTGCATGGTCTGCGACGAGCCGCCGCCTCGGAAAAACTTTGGCCGTGTCGGCTGACTCCCCTAGCACCTCAACTACTCGAGCAACTGGTCGGGAAGCATCAGTGGACCTCAGGGAAGGTCGACATGAGCTTTAGGCAGCTCGGGGGAGGCCCGAAGTAGGTCCTCACCGTGCGCCCAATGCCTCCCGTTTGTTCCGCCGTCGGTAAACCTCGAATTACGCCGGGTACAGAGGTCCTCCGGCTAAAGGTTGTGAAGGCAACTTGTGCGTTACCGTGTCTAGTTTGTGTGAGAGCGGATTGAGGCCCTCTAATCCTTTCTAGAGTACGAATTCGATAGAACTGCACCCGAAGGTCGCTCTGCACACAGAAAGGGGAAAACTGGAAATTCGTGGCCGGTGAGCAAACACTCGGGCTGTGGCTCGGGGGTGAGCAGCACCGGTCACCAGCGCGTCCAAGGGTGCCTTGGCTCGGGCGTGACAACGCCCCGGTTGGGCTGTCCACGGGAGCCCGAAGTGCGGCGGTGTTAGGTCACCGGATTGAACTCTCGGTATAGCCGAGATCGACCGGTTTCAGCTGAATTCTAGCAGCGGGGAAGACGGAGGAAGGTTTCTAGTACCTTGCCGTGGCTCTGGAGAGGACGGAGAGGCGGTGATCAAGCTTCCCTGATCAGCTCCGAGTGATCGGCAGCGATGGCGCGGTTCTGATGCGAGGAAGCAGCAGAGTGTGCAGTGATCGCTCCGATCAGGGCGGTGGCGTAGATAAGGGGGCTGTGAGGCGGTTCAGCACGTCGGGGCAGCAAGCAGGTGGTGTCCCGGTCGCCTCTTCACCGTGGCGGCTGCTCAGTCCGGCGCAAGAACCCGAGCTGGGTTTTCAGTCGGTTTGAGTTGGGGTAGTGGCTGACATGTGGGTCCCACTTCCAATTTTAACCTCTGAAATTTACTCCTAATCACTGTTGTAAACAGTGAGCCCCAAAATACCCATGGTGATTCAAATTATTCACCCATGAGCCATTTGAATTGATCAGAATTCAAATTGGGTTTGGTTTGAATGAATTTCAGCACAAGTTCAGTTTTGAATTCAAATAAAGTTTGAATTTGTCCCACTTAGCTCATGTCAAGATCAACGCCAAATGGAGTGAAAATTGGTATGTGAGCTCACAAAAATGTGCTGAATAAGAATATGCCTCCCACTTTTAAATTCATGGGATAAAAACAGTTTGAATTTGAATATGGTTTCAAACTGCCCTCTTTCTAACTATACCCAAAATGACCTCAAAAAGGTTTTGAATTTGGGTGAAACTTGGCATGGACATCCTTAGCAATGTGTAGGAGTTTTCATATGTCAGCCCACCTATATCACATGTGGGAAATACCACTTTTGCAATATGTGAGTTTGTTCTCTAATGAGCATGTTGATGGTGGTTACTTGCTCTTCATTTGTGTTCATTAACTTACTTCAAATGAGGTGTGTGGTGTGGTGATGAACACTTCAAATAGGTGTCAAAAACTGAGGCCCTTACATTCCTCCCCCCTTAAAAGAATCTCGTCCCGAGATTATAAGGTGAAAATGAGAGAGAGGACGGTGGAAAATTACCGGATATGCGACGTGAAAAAGTCGGGGTAGTTAGCGCGAAGGAATCCTTCTCTCTCCCATGTCGCTTCGTCCATGGAGTGATTACTCCATAGAACCTTGTAGAACCACAACGTACGGTTGCGTGTGGTTCGGGCCTTTTCATCAATAATCTGCACCGGTTCCTCCCGATAGGTGAGATCCGGTTGCAGTTCTTCAATATCTTCCAGCTGAACGGTAGTTGATAGCTTGAGACACTTCTTCAGCTGGGAAATGTGAAAGACGTCTTGCACTCCGGAAAGTGCTTCTGGTAATTCCAGCCGGTATGCCACTGATCCACATCTTTCGGTAATCTGAAGTGGACCGATGAATCGGGGTGCCAACTTTCCTCTCACCCCAAATCTGTTTACGCCCTTCATGGAGACACCCGTAGATATACGTGATCTCCAACTTCGAATTGTAATGGGCACCTTCTCCGGTCCGCATACTGTTTCTGACGGGATTGAGCGGCTTTTAGGTTCGCTTGAATCAGTCGAACCTTTTCTTCCTCGTTGTTGACGAGGTCAATCCCGAAGTTAACCCTTTCGCCAGATTCACACCAATTCAGTGGTGTGCGGCATTTCTGCCCGTATAGCGCCTCGTAGGAAGCCATCTTGATGCTGGCTTGGTACCCATTGTTGTACGAGAACTCGGCTAACGGCAAGTGATCATCCCAATTCTTGCCGTGGTTGATAGCGCAAGCTCGTAGCATGTCTTCTAAGATCTGATTTACCCGCTAGGTTTGTCCATCCGTCTGCGGGTGGTATGCTGAACTACGGATCAGCTTCGTCCCTAAGGCAGCGTGCAGCTGCTCCCAAAAATGGGACACAAATAAAGTGCCCCGATCCGATATGATAGTACGGGGTACGCCGTACAAGCATAGGATCCGTGAGATGTACAGTTCAGCGTACTTCTTGGCGTTGTAGTTGGTGTTGACCGGGATGAAATGGGCAACTTTGGTGAGCCGATCGACGATCACCCACACAGAATCATGTTTCTGCAAGGTGGTGGGTAAACCGATGATGAGGTCCATGCTCACATCCTCCCATTTCCAGGCAGGAATGCCCAGTGGTTGCAGCAGTCCCGGTTTCCGCATATGGTCTGCCTTCACCCTTCGACATGTATCACACTCGGACACGTATTTTGCAGTCTCACGCTTCATCCGTGTCCACCAAAACTTGCTTCTGAGTTCTTGATACATCTTGTTGCTGCCGGGGTGAATAGAAAACTTTGACAAGTGAGCCTCATCAAAGATTTTCTTCCATAATTCCGGGTTACGGGGTACAACGATCCGGTCCTTGAACCATAGGACGCCGTCTCCGTCCTTCCGGAAACATTTCAACTCCCCACTGTCTACACGTCTCCGCAAATGCGACATGCCCTTGTCATACTTCTGGGCTGCCGCTATCTCTTCACGGATGGTGGGGATCAAAGCTAGGTTGTAGAGAGCTCCGTGTGGAATCACATGTAGTGGTGGTTCGCTCTCTTCCAACGGTGTGATGGTCAGATTATTGACGTGTGACTTGCGGCTCAGCGCATCTGCCACTACGTTTGCCTTGCCCGGATGATAATAGATCTCTATTTCATAATCCTTTATCAATTCTAACCATCTTCGTTGCCTCATGTTCAGCTCCTTCTGGGTGAATATGTACTTGAGGCTTTTGTGGTCGGTATACAAATGTACGAGGTTACCGAGTAGGTAGTGCCTCCACATTTTCAATGCAAGTACCACGGCAGCGAGCTCCAAATCATGAGTTGGATAATTTTGCTCATGGTTTCTAAGCTGCCGTGATCCATACGCGACCACTCTTCGGTCTTGCATCAGCACACATCCGAGCCCAATGTCGGATGCATCGCAGTACACATCGAACGGTTTTGTTGTGTCTGGCTGCGCCAAAACCGGTGCTGATGTCAGGTGCTTGACTAAAGCCTTGAATGCTGCTTCATATGCTGGACTCCAAACATATTTGGTAGCCTTCTTCAGTAGCTCTGTCATAGGCTTGGCATTCTTCGAGAAGTTCGGAATGAACCTCCGATAATATCCCGCGAGTCCGAGGAAACTCCGTACCTCGTGAACAGTTCTCGGGGATTTCCAATTCAGCACTTGAGTGATCTTGCTCAGGTCCACAGCGATACCCTCCGCTGAGATGATATGCCCGAGAAAAGGC
This sequence comes from Neostapfia colusana, assembly GCA_030760725.1. Lineage (NCBI taxonomy): Eukaryota > Viridiplantae > Streptophyta > Magnoliopsida > Poales > Poaceae > Neostapfia > Neostapfia colusana. Next base: position 28,898,140 of record JASWHV010000009.1, on the reverse strand, counting down.
ACTTGCGATATCCAAAACTCGCATTTGCTGAATTTCGCGTATAACTTGTGATCCCGCAGCCGTTGCAAGACTATACGCAAATGCTTCTTGTGATCTTCCTCCGACTTGGAATATACCAGGATGTCATCGATGAAGACCACGACAAACTTGTCCAGCTCCGGCATGAATACCGAGTTCATCAAGTACATGAAGTGAGCTGGAGCATTGGTGAGGCCGAAGGACATGACCAGGTACTCATAAAGTCCGTACCTCGTCGAGAAAGCTGTCTTTGGAATGTCCTCCGCCCTTATCTTAATCTGATGGTACCCGGATCTTAAGTCCATCTTGGAAAAGATCTTCGCTTCGACCAACTGATCAAACAACATGTCGATCCGTGGCAACTGGTACTTGTTTTTGATGGTTATGGCATTTAATGGACGATAGTCCACGCAAAGCCGCAACGTCTCATCCTTCTTCTTTACAAATAATGCCGAACAGCCCCATGGCGAGGAGCTCAGCCTAATAAGACCCTTTTCCATGAGGTCCGTGAGCTGAGTCTTCAGTTCAGCCAACTCCTTGGGCGCCATCTTGTATGGCCTTCGGGATATTGGCATGGTTCCCGGTGCAAGTTCAATCTTTAACTCCACCTCTCTATCGGGCGGCATCCCCGGCAAATCATCCGGGAACACATCAGGGAACTCTCGGACCACTGGAATATCTTCCAATCTGATAGTGGTGACTTGATAGACACTTGGAAGTTTTATTTCTGGACTGTCCAGAAATAATGAGTGAGACTCGTGCACTTCGGAGTTCAAGTGCACAACTCGGAGGACGGTGTCTAAAACAGCGCCATGGCGGGTTAACCACGACATCCCTAAGATGACATCGACCTTTTGTCCCTCTAAGAGTATGAGAGACGTAGGGTAGACTCTACCCTCTAAGCATAATGGCGCTTTTGGGACCATCATGCTTGCTGAAATTTTCCCACCTGGTGAACAGATCACATAAGGACTATCGGTGGGTAGTATTTGCAAGCTATATTTATCAATGAAAGCTTGGCTAATGAAGCTATGCGTGGTGCCTGAATCGAATAGTACTATAGTGGGATGCTGGTGGAGTTAGAACATACCCGCAAGGATTGGCTCGCCCTCTGGAACGTCCTCTATGGCAAGCTGGTGGACGGCGCCGGGCCTAGGGTTTGCCCGCCGCGCATTAGTAGGGTTCCGGGGTTGATTCCTCCCCGGAAACTGTGGTGCCACTCCGCCGCCTTGCCTCTCTGGACAACTGCTCGCGAAGTGTCCTGGACGACCACGCTTGTAACATGTGGCCGCTGCTGGTGTAGTGCTCGGGGGACGAAAGCCCGGCATGCGCTGCTGAGGTGCATACGCACGCGGCATCGCCCGCTGCTGTTGTTGTTGCGGAGGTGGTACCGGCAGTGCCGGCCTGAATGCCGGTGAAGAGTACGGCCGACTGTGGAACGGCATCGACCGCTGTGGTGGCTGCCAGCGTGGACCTGATGGTGGGCGATTCACCATCCGAAACTTCTGAGAAGGACCGCCTCCTTCTCCGCCGCCGCTAACTCCTTGCCGGAGTCCTACTGAACAATCGCAGCATCAATGATGTCGTTGAGGCTGCCGCGATTGAACATCGCCAACTTGTCCTTCAGGAGCGGGTTAAGCCCCTGGTAAAAGTGGTCCCGCCGCTTCTCATCGGTATCTGCGTGATACGACGCGTAGAGCGCGAGATCGTTGAACGCCCTGGAGTATTCCAGCGTGTTCCGGCTACCTTGCTGAAGGTGTAGAAACTCCTGCGTCTTCCTCTTCATCAAACCTGGCGGTATGTGATAGGCCCTGAAGGCCGTCCGGAACTCCGTCCAGGTCATCACTCGGTCGGTGGGCTGTGAAGCACAGAAGTTGGCCCACCACGCGCTCGCGGATCCTTGGAGCTGCAGGACCGCGAACTGAGTCTTGCGCTGCTCACTTATCTGGAGCAGCCCGAACTTCATCTCTATTGCGCGGAGCCAGTTGTCCGCGTCAAGAGGTTCATCCGCCCTTGAGAATACAGGAGGATGAGTCGCCAGGAAGTCGGAGTAGGAGCTCTGTTGTCGCTCCTCACGGTCTTGACGTCCCTCTGGGCGAGACGTATTGGCGATAAGCGTTTGCAGCAACTCCGTGTGCTGCTGATGTGAACCCGCCATTGCTGCGACGATGCCGGCCAATGTAACCATTGGCAGTGGCGGTGGCGGTGGCGGTGTTTGCTGTTGCTGTTGCTGCTGCTGTTGTCCCGAGGAGTCCTCGGGAGGTGGTTGGGAGGTCTCTCCCCCTTGACTGGTACCCCCAACGTCGGGGTTGGCACGAGTACACGTCATTCTGAAATTCAAAACAGCAGCGATTAGCACATGTCTTACTTAACATTCCATATGTAACAGTAGGTATTGAAGTGACACATGATTAATTTTCACAACATTCACATATATTGATAAAGCATAAACTTTATACAAGATACATTATTCTCGGGTCTCCGAGAAGTCTTGCTCATGTCGTCACTACCTATACATACGCTACTGTCTACACGACATGTCACCAATTACAAAATTTGGGCTACACTACCCTAGCTGCCCTACTTGGCAACTGTAACCCCCTACTCGGAGTAGAACTCGACATCCTGCGGGTCGTCCTCCTCCGGTACCTCTGCTGGTGGCTCCGGATCTACCACCTCTTCTCCCATCCCGGGTTCTCCCATTGCTGGAAGGCCCAAGACCATCGGTACGCCTAACACCGGAGGTACCAGGTCCTGCAATGCATGCACCTCGTCCATGGCTTGGTTGTAGTCCTCTTCCCAGCCTTGCCCTTCCTCAATAGCGTCGTCCCGCTCTTGAGTAAGTTCCTCATTCTGCTGGGTCAGATTCTGTACCAGTTCTTGCAATGCCGCGATGTGGACATGGCTCTTCTTCTTTGCCTTCTTCAGACGACGCAACTGATTGTGTTGTTCATTCAGTCGTTTGATCGTCGGAAGGAGCACATTGCGGAGTGCACTGTGAGCACTCTCGAAATGGTCTCCACGGCTCGTGCTCTCCTTGAGCTTCGTGGCGAGATGCTCCGTATGAACAGCTTGGCTGTCCATCACGGTGTTTCCCGCCCTCATCTGGAGGCTGAGATTTGCCTCCGCGGGGTTGTACCTTGGGCAACTCGGGTCCGTTGCCTCCAGGTACCTATCTTCCCACACATGATGAGCCCGTCCCTCCACCGGAACGAGCGCGTATGGAGTGCCCTCCATAGCCTGCACGTGTAGTTGGCAGAAACGTGACATAGTGTCACGGGCTGCCACTTGCCACATCCCTTCCGGTTGTCTTCCTCTCACCGTGATGGTGAACGGCAGCCAACCGGGTGGCGTAGGTCCTGCAGGGACCTCGACATGGATTGTCCACGTCTTGTTCCCCTCTTCGCCTTCTTCCTTGGCGAAGTACTGCAGCATCTGGTTGTATCCGAAATATTGAAGCATCTGCCTCAATGCCTCCGGATAGCCGCTGTGGTGGGAACAGTGGGACACCACCCACCCGTTCCCCAACTGCTTAACTGCTGTCATCTGTAAAAATATATTTTAGAAATGTCAAATATTTATTTTAACAGTAAACCATTGAGTTATAACATAAGACATGTCATTGAACTCATAAAACTTGGAAACATAGTTTAAATTTTAAACAAATTTGACTGCTGATCTGCTGTTCCCATGACAGCCCTGACCAGTTTCCATTTCAACCTGATTTAGGCCATGTTAAAGGCAAAACCAATTCTGGAGCTCAACATCAAAGTTAAAGCTAACTTCAATAGATTTCCAGAAAGCATTTGGTTGGCCTAAGATATGTCCTGGTTCAAAAGTTATGAGATGTCAAAGTTAACAGAATTTCTGGAAACAATTGGACAGCACCTCCCTGCTATAGGTACTGATTTGATCCAAGAATGCCAGTTAATTCTGTTCCTAATCTGACAAAACTTTCTGTTACAAAGTTGTAACCAATCTCATAAGATTTCCAGAACTACCTCATTTTGTATTTTTGGATTTTTATGCAGGAAGTTATACTTAATTTACAGAGAGTTTACAGAGTCTTTACTCTGTCCTGTTTTCTGGACAGTTTCAACTCTACTGCATTTTTCGATTGGTTAAGGGATGAAACACCTCTGGACCTGAACAGAAAAGTTGTAAAGCTTTTCCAAAGATTTCCATAAATGTATCATATGACCCCAACCTCGAAAGAACTCAACCTATAACCTCTAATCAACTTCAGCCTTAATTCAGCTGAAACCAGAGTACTCTGTCCTTAACAACCTATAAGTTGAAAACTTGTTTACTTTGAATATCCTGATTAAGGGAAGAGGTTACAGCAAGGTTTTACTGCTTTGAATCAAAACCTTCAAATTTTTACAATGAAGTTGTTCATTTAGTTGGGTGTGACGTCGATGCGTCACCAGAGCATGTCGGTACTACGTCCTCACAAAGAAAAACCTATACCGGACTTAGCCGGTTTCGTTATTTCAGTGGCACTAAACGTCACTCGCACACGGATGCTACACGTCTACTGTTTCGTGGTCAGGCTACCTGCAGAAAGCCAAACAATCATCAGACTCGGCTGCACACCGAGCCCGGAATCCATACAGTTCGTACACCCGGCCGTCATCACTCGCCCGGATGTTCTCAAGCCAAACACGCCTTGAGTTACGTGTTCACGTTTCAGACCACGTGACGGGGTCTCCCAAATTGCACCACGCACACCAGGGATAGACGTTGCTCGAATACCCCAAACGACATGAAGAGTCGTAGAGGATATCAAAGCGGGTCGGGTTACCTGCCACCCGTGGGGCTCCACCCTTCAGCTTGTGCGCACTGGTGGACAGCACTTACGTGCACCCCCCAAGACATAAACGTCTCGAGATGCATGATTTTCCGACATAGACAAATAGGTTAGTATGCCACTTTCTATACACTAATAACATCCTTATACGGGCTACTAACTCGTTCCTCACTGGATTTTTGAAAAAGATGACCTTTGTAGTGCGTTAAACCTCAAGCGAGCTCTGATACTACGCTGACACGACCCCAACGGTCTTGTCGAGCCAGGATCACGCTGAGGGGTGCTGCGTTGCACAGCACCGGATAACACACGTCAAAGGTACAAAGCGGAAGTGAAATTTTATTACATAAACAAGTTTATGAACATGTTTACATCAAAATAGTTCCAGTCTACACTCACGGGCGTAGACTACGAATCAAGTCCACGTTCAGCCCTTGAACGTGTCCTTGCTAGCACACACGCACACTAACTCTGCGGCGTGCATGACTCCCACTCGACGGGGTTCCCCTCCTGGGGTTCCGTCTCCTCTTCGGGAGTCCCTTCCTCATAGAACCCTGCAAAAGCTTTAAACACAAGCAGTGAGCACGAAGGCTCAGCATGTCTGACCCGTCTCACCTAAACATGGAACTTCTAAATGAGGGGTGGTGGGTTACATGAGGTAAAAATCATTTGCAAGGACTCGCCTAATTAATAGAACCTTACTTTCAAGTTTTAGCAGCAGGTTGTGGAGAACCTTACGCTAAGGTACATGAGAGAGCCGCAATCAAACAAGAAACGCATTTCTCTCATGTACTTTGCCCAAAGTTGAAATGAACTTTAGTTAGCTCTAAACTACAGCAAGTCATTAGCAATCAAGTCCATCCTTCAATCAGCAACATTTTAACATGTAACTAGCCTGTTCTTTCTACGTCACGGTACAGTGAACAAGGGGTACTCCCTGACCGCGAGGGACGGTGATTATAATCGATTTACACCTGCAGGGTTACCCGAACAACCCGTCATGTACGCCCGTACTCGATGTTGCCTACAACAACCATCATGGACGCCGTATGCAACTACCTTTCACCCGTTAGCCAAATGTTGAACCGGTCCAATCGTCCTGAGCAAGAGGTCTCTGCACGCGCATCTCAGTGCCGCCAGCCGATTTACACCTCGAGCTCTCAACCTACCCTCTGAACGACCAGCTATGCCTCAACACCCAGCTACCCGAGTTACATCGGTTTCCCGGTTCCCATATAGCCGGTAGGTCTTCGGTACTGTTCTAGCTTGTTCAACAGACCCGCACACGGCTCGGTCCTCAATCGACACAAGCGGAGCTACAGCACACAGTCCCCAAAGACCTGCTGCCCTTACCCTCCGCTTGGTCTCATTTTCTTGCCATGTGTTTCATGTGCTGTCACTACCCGAGTCGAGTGCCTCTAGCCTATGCTCGCGAGTAGTTCCAACTACTCGACTTGTACCGAATCCTACACTATCTTAGCATTGCAGTGGCTAATGGGGTTTGCAATCCTAAACCCAACCCATGGTTTTCTTGGCTATGCAGTTGGGTTTCCAAACAAGACTCTAATACAAAGAATAAAGTAATCAAGTATGTGCTCAAAACAATAAAAACTTGTAAAAAGGTTAATGCAAACCGGAGCTTGCCTTGCTGCTATTGGTCGTAGGCTAGCTGTTCCTCCGGAGTAACGAAATCTAGGACTTCGGGTTCCTCCTCAACCTTAGCGACTACATGATAGAAGCAATACATGTATTAATTTAAATGCGGTTGCATTAGCTTTTAAACTTGTGAAGTCTATAACTCTTACTAGACAAGCCCAATGATTGTGAAACTTTTACTGGGACTTGGTTACAACCTAAACAGAGACTTGGTCAAGTCTTAGTTGCAGTAAAGCTCATTTGAGCCCTCCACAATTAATTATGCACTTGACTTTAATTGATGGCTTTTAGGGTGTTCTAAGGATTTTCATGAAACAAACTATGACTTTCTGAAAACTAGATTTTCAGAGGGTTCTAATGGAGTTGGTCTCACTTAATTTTAAGGTTCCTAGCTAAAGATATGAGCTAAACAATTTCAGAGAAAATTCTGAAAATGTTTCTGAACATTTTCTATTTTCTTTGGAACAGTTTCACTAATCACACCATTAGGTGGATCAAATGAGCTCAAATGAATCTGAAATTTTTATGGTAGCTCAGGGATAATTTGGTGAACATTCCAGCAAAATTTCAGGATTTTCCTCCAAAGGATTCTCCAGTTAAAATTCCAAACAGTTTAAATTTTCAGGAATTAATTCTGGAGAATTAAGGATTTTCATGAAGTGAAACTTGATTTGCTGGAAAGTTCTCAGAGATATGAATCCAACAAAATTTGGTTCACTCGATTTGGAGCTTCCTAGCCAAAGTTATGAGGATTTGAAGTTTGAATGGAATCTGAAAATCGGGGGAAAAGTTTAAATCTGCCGGGGCCCGCAGGGACACGTGTTGAGCGCCGAGGCGACAGCACACGGCGGCCCACAAGGTTTTCGCGTGCCAGCACACCCGATCCGGGCCGCAGCCCGATCCCGATTCAAAATATCTCCCGCTGACAGCTGGGGTCCACCCCCTTCGTCAACCTCTCGCCATCCGCGCTCCGCCGCCGAGGGACCTCGCCGGAGAGCTCGCCGGCAGCTTCTGTGGAGCTTCAAACTTCACGATCCTGGCCGCCCCTGCCTACTTTCACATGGGGAACAGGATTCTGGGGTCGGCTCATCATGACAACGGCCGGTGCATGGTCGGCGACGAGCCGCCGCCTCGGAAAAACTTCGGCCGTGTCGGCTGACTCCCCTAGCACCTCAACTACTCGAGCAACCGGTCGGGAAGCATCAGTGGACCTCAGGGAAGGTCGACATGAGATTGAGGCAGCTCGGGGGAGGCCCGAAGTAGGTCCTCACCGTGCGCCCGATGCCTCCCGTTTGTTCCGCCGTCGGTAAACTTTGAATTACGCCGGGTACAGAGGTCCTCCGGCCAAAGGTTGTCAAGGCAACTTGTGCGTTATCATGTCTAGTTTGTGTGAGAGCGGATTGAGGCCCTCTAATCCTTTCTAGGGTACGATTTCGACGGAACCGCACCCGAAGGTCGTTCTGCACACAGAAAGGGGAAAACTGGAAATTCGCTGCCGGTGAGCAAACACTCAGGCTGTGGCTCAGGGGTGAGCAGCACCGGTCACCAGCGCGTCCAAGGGTGCCTTGGCTCGGGCGTGACAACACCCCGGTTGGGCTGTCCACGGGATCCCAAAGTGCGGCGGCGTTAGGTCACCGGATTGAACTCTCGGTATAGCCGAGATCGACCGGTTTCAGCTGAATTCTAGCAGCGGGGAAGACGGAGGAAGGTTTCTAGTACCTTGCCGTGGCTCTGGAGAGGACGGAGAGGCGGTGATCAAGCTTCCCTGATCAGCTCCGAGTGATCGGCAGCGATGGCGCGGTTCTGATGCGAGGAAGCAGCAGAGTGTGCGGTGATCGCTCCCATCAGGGCGGTGGCGTAGATAAGGGGGCTGTGAGGCGGTTCAGCACGTCGGGGCGGCAAGCAGGTGGTGTCCCGGTCACCTCTTCGCCGTGGCGGCTGCTCAGTCCGGCGCAAGAACCCGAGCTGGGTTTTCAGTCGGTTTGAGTTGGGGTAGTGACTGACATGTGGGTCCCACTTCCAATTTTAACCTCTGAAATTTACTCCTAATCACTGTTGTAAACAGTGAACCCCAAAATACCCATGGTGATTCAAATTATTCACCCATGAGCCATTTGAATTGATCAGAATTCAAATTGGGTTTGGTTTGAATGAATTTCAGCACAAGTTCAGTTTTGAATTCAAATAAAGTTTGAATTTGTCCCACTTAGCTCATGTCAAGATCAACTCCAAATGGAGTGAAAATTGGTGTGTGAGCTCACAAAAATGTGCTGAATAAGAATATGCCTCCCACTTTTAAATTCATGGGATAAAAACAGTTTGAATTTGAATATGGTTTCAAACTGCCCTCTTTCTAACTATACCCAAAATGACCTCAAAAAGGTTTTGAATTTGGGTGAAACTTGGCATGGACATCTTTAGCAATGTGTAGGAGTTTTCATATGTCAGCCCACCTATATCACATGTGGGAAATACCACTTTTGCAATATGTGAGTTTGTTCTCTAATGAGCATGTTGATGGTGGTTACTTGCTCTTCATTTGTGTTCATCAACTTACTTCAAATGAGGTGTGTGGTGTGGTGATGAACACTTCAAGTAGGTGCCAAAAACTGAGGCCCTTACAATGCTGGTGGGGCTCGCCTTCCCCGCTTCTTCCTTCTTCCTGACCCTGCTGGAGTTCTACGGGCTCCAGCTGCAACATTTGACGCCGCACTCCCTCGTGTTGGTGTTGATCTTCGTCCACCTCTGTGAGATGTTCGTGGGGGTGCGGACGTCGGTGTGGCTGTCCCGGGCATTCTTCGTCCTGCGGTCATCGAGGAGGAGCTCAAGCTTCCTGGGCGCCTACTACTTCCAGCATCGTTCCAGATACGTGGTGATGTACATCTCTCCCCTCTCCCCCAACAAGTGGGAGAACTGGAGGGATGATTGGGTCATTATGAAGACTGACGCCCACGACCCGCTGGATCTGCCGACTTCCCTCCCTTCGACCACGCGGACCATCTGGGAGAGGATGCCTCACCTTCAGAGCGACTACTCCCCTGTGCTGGAGAGGATTAAGCTCCTGGCGGACCGGGGGTTGTCTTCGCTGATGGTGTTGACCGACTTCCTTGGTCGGTGCATCGCTCCACTCCAGAACCGTTGTCGCACGGCCCAGATGTACACTGGCGAGAATGACTCGTCTCGCCTGGAGTGTGGCGCCGGGACCAACCTGAAGATGGAGCTCCTCGACGCCATGTTGGCGAAGCTGTGCGTCGATGTTGGAACCGGCGGCGTCTCCGATGATCTCGTCAACCCACCGGCATCGTGCTTACCCATCTTCATGGACTAGGGGTTGAGATCGCAGCTCTTGAAGACGATGCCGATGCTGGACGACATTGACATTGCTCCCCGGCAGGTTGGCGACGCTTCACGAGGAGTAGCGATCCCTAGGGTGACTGGAGCGAGCGTCAGGAGGGCTGCCTCCTTCGCTCTGACCCCTGCTGCTCCAAGCACTGCTGCGCTGAGTTCCATGGCTCTGAACTCCTCCACCCCAAGCATGGACAAGGGAAAGGGGAAGGCGCTGGCGGCTCCCCAGTCTAGCTCCCCCGGGAAAAAGTGGAGGCTGATGTGTGCAGACGAGAGCTTTTTCTCGGCGTCCGGCCCCGTGCGCCTGCGGTGGCCCCAAGCGCACCCGAGGTTGAACTGGAGGGCGTGACCGGAGGCAGCGCGGCCGGTCCTGCATCGAAGTCTGCAGAGGGAACTCTTGCAGATCCAACGCCTCCGCCGTCGATGAAGAGGTTGGCTGCAGCCAGGGAATCCGGTGGCTCCAGAGGCCCGGGCAAGCGTTTCTGAGCCGCTTCATGGAGCTTCGCCGGCCCTAGGTAGATCATCCTAGGCCAGCCCTTGCTGCTTTTGGTTATGCTTTGATGTTGTCTGCTGACCCCATTCTTTACGCAGGGCTTTATCCACAGGTGCTCCTAGGAGCGCTCCGGTGTGATGAGTGGTTTAGGCCCGATCTTCCGAAAGGTAGGTCGATTGAGGTGGAGAACTCGACGTTGATGATCCGTGGCACTCGAGCAGTTCGAACACCCATGTAATCACTACACCACTGCTCTATTGGTTATCAACCGTGCAACACATGCTTGACCTCGCCAAGAAGGCTAATCCCTGCAGGTGCAACCGAGAACACGAGCAAGAACGTAGAAGATATGATCTGAAAATCACAAAGTTGGGGTTTCACACAAACCGTAGAACGGCGGCTGTTTATCTAAGCAAAACCCACCAAATATGGCTGGCGGCTGAAGTATTTAAAGGCTAGGGTTCGACCATAAGACCTTTAGACGCGTCCCTGATGGACTCATACGAGATACAAGGCCCAAAAGCCCAATACAGTGGTGCAACACCGGACAGAACTCAAAATTCAACTTGTTTCGACAACTCCCAACGACTCCCGGTGAATTTTAATGTGGGACCAGAACCATTGGAAAGTTTATCTTCTCATCTTTCCATGCATATGTAGAACGTCAAAAACGGAGTCCGTATGCATCCTAGGCGTCCGTTTTAAGATGTATTGCTCCTGGACTCCGAGTTGAACTCGAATCCGAGTTGGTGACTGTTTCCATCAACTTGTGGACGTCCCATATGATTCTCCACATCCCCAAATCCTCATCCCTTTACTTGTTGATCATGTCCATGGTTCCTAATAACAATTAAAATATTCAATATCAATCCATTCTCAAAATCACATGGGTAGGAAGTTAGGAACGAGTTCACCTGCTGATTTAGTAACCGTGCTCGTCCTCTTGTGATTGGTCCTTGTATATCAATGTGATTATCCACTGTTGTGATGTCCTCATCATCCTCCCCCTCTTGAATCGGAGTCGTCCTCGACTCAAGATCATCTTCTTCCCCCAAGTATGGTCGTAAATCTGAAATGTTAAATGTGGGACTAACCCCAAAATCGGGAGGCAACTCAAGCTTATATGCATTGTCATTGATCTTTTCAACAATCTTAAAAGGACCAGCAGCTCGTGGCATAAGTTTAGATTTTCTCAAGTGAGGGAATCGTTCTTTTCTCAAATGTAGCCATACCAAGTCCCCTGGTTCAAGTTTTACTTCTTTTCTACCTTTACTACTAGAAATTCTATACTTCTCATTCATCCTTTCAATATTTTTCTTTGTAGTTTCATGCATCTTAAGAATGAATTCAGATCGTTGTGTAGCATCCAAATTTATAGTTTCAGAAGGAGACAAAGGTAATAAATCAATAGGGCACGGTGATTGAAACCATACACTACCTGGAATGGGCTTACCTTTGTAGTAGAGTGAACTGATCTATTGTAAGCAAATTCTATATGTGGTAAACAATCCTCCCAACCCTTTAAATTTGTTTTTAAAACAGCCCGCAACATAGTGGATAGAGTACGATTTACCACCTCAGTTTGTCCATCGGTTTGTGGGTGACATGTGGTTGAAAACAGCAGCTTAGTTCCCAATTTATACCACAAAGTTCTCCAAAAATGACTTAAAAATTTTGCATCACGATCAGAAACAATGGTATTTGGTACACCATGTAAACGAATAATTTCCATCATAAACAAATCAGCAATGTGTGAGGCATTATCATTCTTTTGACAAGGTATAAAATGTGCCATTTTGGAGAAACGATCAACAACCACAAAAATACTATCCCTCCCCCTCTTAGTCCTAGGCAATCCCAAAATAAAATCCATGGAAATATCCTGCCAAGGTAAACTAGGAACAGGAAGGGGCATATAAAGACCATGTGGGTTAAGTCTGAGACTTAGCTTTATTGCAAGTAGTGCATCGTGACACGTAGCGATCGACATTACGTCTCATCTTTGGCCAAAATAAGTGTGTGGCCAGCACGTCCTCCGTTTTCATCACTCCAAAATGTCCCATCAAACCTCCTCCATGTGCTTCCTGCAAAAGTAATAGGCGAACGGAACTAGCGGGAACACATAGCTTGTTAGCACGATAGAGGAGGCCCTCCCGTAGTACATATTTATTCCATGTTCTTCCTTCTCTACAATTTTCAAAGGCATCTTTGAAGTCCAAATCGGTAGGATATAATCCTTTTATTGTTTCTAAACCAAATATTTTATGATCAAGTTGGGACAGCATGGTGTAACGTCTAGATAATGCATCTGCAATAACATTCTCCTTCCCTTTCTTATGCTTAATGATGTATGGAAATGATTATATGAACTCAATCCATTTAGCATGTCGTTTATTCAGATTGTTTTGGCACTTAAGATACTTCAAAGATTTATGATCGGAATGTATGACGAACTCCTTAGACCAAAGGTAATGTTGCCAAGTTTGTAGAACTCGCACTAAGGCATACAATTCCTTATCATAAGTAGAATAATTCAGAGAAGGACCATGCAATTTTTCACTAAAAATGCAACGGGTTTACCTCCTTGTATGAGAACACCTCCAATACCAATGCCGCTTGCATCACATTCTAGCTCAAATGTCTTGTCAAAATCAGGAAGTTGTAGCAATGGTGCTTGTGTAAGCTTTGATTTGAGAACATCAAAATCTTGTTGCTGCTGTTCGCCCCATCGAAACTGCACTCCCTTCTTCGTCAGTTCATGGAGAGGTGCTGCAATGATGCTGAAATCCCGCACAAAGCATCGATAAAAACCTGCAAGACCAAGAAAACTACGCACCTGCGTGACGGTCGATGGAGTTGCCAGCTAGTGATCGCCACAATTTTTGCCTCATCCATCTCAATTCCCTGCGATGAAATGACATATCCAGGAAACGAAACTCGATTGGTGCAAAAGACGTACTTTTCGAGGTTACCAAACAAGCGTGCATCTCTCAAGGCACTGAAAACATCACATAAATGATTAAGATATTCATCATATGACTTGCTGTAAATGAGGATATCATCGAAGTAAACCACCACAAATTTTCTAATAAAAGCACGTAAAACCTCGTTCATTAATTGCATAAAAGTGCTAGGTGCATTAGTTAAACCAAAAGGCATTACTAACCACTCATAAAGTCCAAACTTGGTTTTAAATGCAGTTTTCCATTCATCTCCTAGTGCCATTCTAGTTTGGTGGTAACCACTGCGCAAGTCAATTTTTGTGAAAATAATAGCACCACTCAATTCATCAAGCATGTCATCTAATCGAGGAATAGGATAACGATATCAAATGGTGATGTTATTAATCGCTCTATAATCAACACACATGCGCCAGCTATCATCTTTCTTAGGAACCAAAAGAACAGGAATAGAACAAGGACTAAGGCTTTCACGGATATACCCACGGTTCAAAAGATCTTGAACTTGTCGCTGAATTTCCCTTGTCTCTTCCTGATTCGCCCTGTACGCCGCACGATTTGGCAAACTTGCCCCTGGAATCAAGTCGATCTTATGTTCAATGCCCCTCAGAGGTGGTAATCCAGGGGGTATCTTGGGGGGAAACACATCCACAAAATCCTGTAAAAGGTTAGCAACAGCAGGGGGCAATGCAATGGACACTTCATGAATTGAAAACATGGCTTCTTTGCATACTAAAGCGTAGTACATCCCCTTGGTATTAAATAAATCAGCAAGGTCAGATTTAGTTGTGAGCAATGAAGGTGATTTTAACTTAATTACTTGCTGTTTTTCAGAGTCTAGTGATTTTGTTGCCTTATCATCATGTGTTTTACTTTTCTCAAAATGTACAATTTCAGCAGGAGTCATAGGAAGCAAAGTGATTTTCTTTCCTTTATGCATCAGAGTATATTTATTAGTTCTACCGTGATGAATAGCATCCGTATCAAATTCCCAAGGACGTCCCAACAAAAGAGAACAAGCATCCATAGGTACGACATCAAAATCAGCAAAATCATGGTAAGAACCAATCGAAAAATGTACCCTCGCTGTTTGTGTTACCCTAACCTTACCGCTGTTGTTGAACCACTGAATGTGGTATGGATGAGGGTGTGCTCTTGTTGTCAACCCAAGTTTCTTGACTACATCCGTGTTCACCAAGTTGTTGCAGCTGCCTCCATCAATTATAGTGTGCACGCGGCAGTCCTTGACGATGAGAAACATGTGAAAAAGATTGTGTCGTTGTAGCTTGTCATCCGCCTCAACTTTGGAGCTCAAAGCACGCTGCACAATTATGCTTCTATAATTTTCCATTGCTGCAGTACCAAGTACCTCTTCATCTGTGCTATAGTGGTCATCTTTTGGTCCTGCAACGTTAGTAGCAAGAGAATATTCATCTTCAACATCCGAAGTACTATCATACCCGCCATCATCTCGTGCTATGTATGCTCGTTTTCTAGGGCAATCTTTCATCACATGACCAACTCCCTGGCAGCGGTGACACTTAATGTTGGAAGTTCGACTTGTGGAAGACGTAGGCTTGAATGATGTCGTCTTGCTGCCCTCCGGCGCGCGAGGAAACGGAGCAGTAGATGAAGTTCGTTGGCCACCATTGTATGGTGTAGTGGCAGTAGGAAAACTCGAAGATGGCGCTGTTTTGGATGGTGTAGATGTCGAACGCAGTGTAAATGTGCTCCTCATGCGTTGGTGCTGCTGCTGTTGGTGGCCCTGCAATTCTTTCTCTGCCAACATAGCCAGCTGAAATAATCTGTTAACAGTATCATATTCCTTATAATCAACAATGTCCTGAATTTCACGCCTCAAACCCCCATAAAAATGAGCTATTTTATCATCCATGTCCTCTACTACCCCACAGCGCAACATACCCTTTTGTAACTCTTGATAATACTCCTCTACGGACATGTTACCTTGGTCTAAGCGCTGCAATTTTTTGCGAAGGTCCCGCTGAAAAGGAGGAACAAAACGAATACACATAGCTTCCTTTAATCTATCCCATGTTGGAGGATCAGTTCTAGTTTTAACAAGTTCATTCCACCATATGATAGCAAAATCCTTAAACTCACTAGTGGCTTGACGAACTCTATGTTGTTCAGGAACAAGGTGGGCATTAAATTTCTGCTCTACTGTCATCTCCCAATCAAGATATGCCTCAGCATCATAAGCACTAGAAAAAGAGGGTATAGTAAATTTGACTTTAGCAAAAGGATCATCAAGAGGGCGATTAAAATTGTTATGACGATCATTGTAATTATAATGATTATTACCTCCCATACCTCGTAGATAACGTGGAAGTCGTGGTTGATTGTTATGATCTTCCATATTATAAGCATCGTCTTCACGATCTTCAGCGAGAGGCAGTCGCGCCTCAAGAGTATCCATTCGAACAACAAGATCAGCAAGTTGGTGATTCAAGGTCGTCAATGACGCCTCTGTCGATGCTTGTGTTTTGGTGAACATATCTGTCATTTCCCTCATCATGTCACGCAACTCAGCATGTTGAACACATTCATCATCCCTTTTATCTTCTTGCCATTGTTAGTAGTAAACAAAAGACAACAAAAAGATGTTATCCCTATCAACTACAAAGGATAGTGGCAATGTGAAAAGTGGAAGGAAGGAAACAATCTCTCTCTCTCTCAAGCGTCTTACCACGTTCTTACAAGTGTTGTTACCGACACAGCAGGTGGTAAACGATGGACGGTGAGAACCAATAAAGAGTGGAGTGATTGCAAAGGTACCTGTTCTGCTCAAGAGGAAAAGTGGAGCTTGGATGGCACAATATAGTGGCTAATAAGCAAAGAAAATCGTTAACAGCAAAACAAAGTTGAATAAGTATTCAATGTAGGAACTGTTGCTGGTTAACAAGTGTTCTAGGCTTAGCACAACATAAGGCGGTAGAGAAGCAAATAGAAGATCAGGAAGATATAAGCAATAAGTACAGCACAAGTGTATAGGCCAACTGTTTCAAGTATGAGCTGTCAATGCTTTAATATCTGTGCTCTCTTCACTATTTTTTTTCCTTTTTTTAAATATTTTTCTGATATTTTTTGTTTACTTGAGAGCACAAAAATAGGAATCACACAACTTTGCACCTCAATTGGATGTAAGATGCGGCCTATAGAAAATCAGGAAGATTCTTTTAAAATTTGTGCTGAAACTTCAGAGGCCGGATAGTCTATCTTCCGAGGGGAATTTGGACATGCAAATTTCACCAAACACGGTGAAGCTGTGGAGAATCGTTTGCGAAATTTTGATTAGATCAATTTGAAAAAAAAAATTGCCCGATTTCAAGTTCGTATGCAAAAGTTATGGCCGTTTTAAGGTAGGCTACCCGAGTTACTGTTTTTTATGTTGATTCCAACTAGGTTTTGAAAAAGATCTCGCAATAGGATGTGAACAATCAGAATTTAGCAACGATGGCTGATGAGATGTTGTGTGGTGAATCAAGGACTGGCACAATGGTTTGTCACCTGTTCTAGGGCTGGCGATGCGGGAGTTCACGCAAGGCGGCTAGCTAGGGCAAATCGATGATCTTGGTGGCTCGGTTTGTTGTTTGGGGATTGTAGAATAGGTGAGAAGCAAGAAAAACAAGAAATAAAAACGATAACTATGACCCAAAAACACAAAGCTAAACTAGCAACAAGACTCGACCACACGAATGCAAACTCAACAATGCAAACTGAAAAATAAAAACTTGCAGGCACTATAGTCTAGGAATCGGTAACACGATATGTTTTTTTGTGGCTTTTTCTGTGGACTCTAGGTATGAAAAACAAAAACTAATCTAGTGAGAAATCGAATTACCTCACGGGCAACCTGAAATCTGATACCACATGATGAGTGGTTTAGGCCCGATCTTCCGAAAGGTAGGTCGATTGAGGTGGAGAACTCGACGTTGATGATCCGCGGCACTCGAGCAGATCGAACACCCCTGCAATCACTACACCACTGCTCCGTTGGTTATCAACCGTGCAGCACACGCTTGACCTCGCCAAGAAGGCTAATCCCTGCAGGTGCAACCGAGAACACGAGCAAGAACGTAGAAGATGTGATCTGAAAATCACGAAGTTGGGGTTTCACACAAACCGTAGAACGGTGGCTGTTTATCTAAGCAAAACCCACCAAATATGGTTGGCGGCTGCTGTATTTAAAGGCTAGGGTTCGACCATAAGACCTTTAGACGCGTTCCTAATGGACTCATACGGGATACAAGGCCCGAAAGCCCAAAACGGTGGTGCAACACCGGACAGAACTCCGAATTCAACTTGTTTCGATAACTCCCAACGACTCCCGAGAATTTTAATGTGGGACCAGAACCATTGGAAAGTTTATCTTATCATCTTTCCATGCATATGTAGAACGTCAAAAACAGAGTTCGTATGCATCCTGCGTCCGTTTTAAGATGTACTGCTCTTGGACTCCGAGTTGAACTCGAGTCCGAGTTGGTGACTGTTTACATCAACTTGTGAACGTCCCATATGATTCTCCACGTCCCCAAATCCTCCTCCCTTTACTTGTTGATCATGTCCATGGTTCCTAGTAACAATTAAAACATTCAATAGCAATCCATTCTCAAAATCACATGGGTAGGAAGTTAGGAACGAGTTCACCTGCTGATTTAGTAACCGTGCTCGTCCTCTTGTGATTGGTCCTTGTATGTCAATGTGAGTATGCACTGTTGTGATGTCCTCATCACGGTGCCCGTGGTGTCCAGCGATCCGCCGGCGGCTTCTGGGACTGCTCCAGTCTAGGGTGCGGACCCTCCAGCACCGGCGATGTCCATGCCGCCTGCTTCTTCTGAAGGTGTCTCCCCGGCGGCCCCTGGTGCGGAGGACCTCAGCCAGGAACCTCCTTCGGTCCAAGCTCCAGGGCCTGGTCCCAGGCCAGCTGAAGCTGACGAGGCTCCGCCGGCACATGGTGACAAGTCTGCTCCTGCCGCCGACGAGGTCCCGTCGGATGCTGCGTCCCCTACCCCAGAGGGTAGTACTCACCATCCAGAAGCACACCCGCCTCCTTCCATGGACCAAACTGAATCTTCTCTGGGTCCCTGCGTAGGCCAGCTGAAGCTGACGAGTCTCCGCCGGCACATGGTGACGAGTCTGCTCCTGCCGCTGACGAGGTCCCGTCGGATGCTGCGTCCCCTACCCCAGAGGGTAGTACTCACCAGCCAGAAGCACACCCGCCTCCTTCCATGGACCAAACCGAATCTTCTCTGGGTCCCTGCATCTTGGTGCCTACTCCGACGGCCATCGACATCCCGGAGGATGACGCCCAGGAGTCCCCGGCACGTGTCGAGCGTGTCCCCATGTCTGAGGCCGTGGCATCGGCTCAGGCAAGCCTCTGCCGAGTTCAGCTGGTGCTGGACCAGGAGCGAGAGGCCATTCAGCAGGAGGAGGAGCGCCTCGGTGGTTGGGAAAGGTTGCTCAACTTCCAGACCTGGGGGACATGGAGGAGGTTGGAGACGAAGGAGGCTCGCTTGCGGGAGGAGCAGAAACTGACCATCCGGCAGTGGGATCTGGTTGATCAGTTCGACAAGCAGTCCAAGAAGCTCTGGGAAGAAGCCCAGGAGGCCCACTAGAAGGCCAACGATCGCCTCGCAACCCTGGAAGAGCTACGGCTAACGATAGCTCGCCGTGAGATTGCAGTAGGCGAGCACGAGCTAGCGGAGAAAGAGGAGTCTTCATCGCTCTTGCAGCGGGAGCAGGCCGAGCTGAAGTCTCAGGCCGACGACTTGGATCGCCAGCAGGCCTCTCTGAACAAGGAGCGGGAGAGGCAGATGAAGGAGCACCAGGACCTCCATGCTTCGTTCCACGAGGAGGGACTGCAGCGCCGTGTCTGTGAGATTGATGCCCGGGAGGCGGCGTTGGCTGCCAGGGAGAAAAGACTCTCCGAGAGCGACACAGCAGCCTTGGCAGCGGCACGGCGTGAGCTTCAGGAGCTCCGGGATTCGCGCATGGTGGAGGTCCAGCAAGTCTAGCACTTCGTGGGCCGCGCCAACTCAGCACTGGTGCCCTTCGGCTTCAGCCCGGTGCGCGCCATTGAGCCTTCGCAGGAGATGAGCCAAGTGCTCCCTGCGCTTGACTCTACAGGCATGACGATGGCAGCGTTGGAAGACGTTGCCATTGACCAGCTGGAGGAAGAGGGAAAGGCCGTGGCTAAGGAGGTGGCAACACATGTGTTGACTTGCTTCCGAAGCTGGGACCCCAGTGTTTCCCTTGAGCTGGTCGTCCAAAGCCCTGTAGATGCGAGGGAGGTGGCAGCCCGGTCTGAGGTCGAAGACTTAGGAGCCCTCGTCGCCGAGCGGTTTAGGCATGGTGCGGGCGAGTCCTAAGCGGGCCCCGGCCTTTGTATCTTTCTTGTCTTTTGTGTCTTGCCTTGTACTTCCATGTTGATGAATGGAAGACTTTTTGTTGGCCTCTCGTCCTTCAGGCACTCGGCGCAGGGTCCGGTAGGAAGGACCACTTTAGCTTTCGTGAGGTCCCCTGGTCCTTGATGTCGCAAGGACCGGAGGCTCTCTCATTTGCCAAAGTGGTTGATTCTTCCTTGCTGCTTGCTGTAGATATGTACCCACTTCCTTGTTGCGTGTTGCAGGGGTCCAGTCATCTTGCTTGCCTCGACCAGTCATGATGGCCCCCTGGTAGGTGTGCCCAAATATTTGGGGTCACCTACCAAAATGGCGCAAGACTCTAGCTCCGGACCCTTCGAGAGACGCCATCCTTGGGGGTCCGAGAGTGGCCCCACGGACCGGAGCCCCGTGGCCTGCACAAACACTAGATGAAAGGGGTAATCGTGTCGTGTAGTTGCATTTTCCCTATTCGCTGCCCCCATTATGGATTATGGCCCTTTGCTAAGCTACGGGACCTGGGCAATTCGGTGTAGTAGTGTCCAGACCATAGTTACCATCCTTCCCAGGGTGGTGTGCCATCCGGGCCCCCAGCACTTGGCTGCTGCGCTGATGAGGCAGAGTGTGCACGCTTAGGGTACAGGACCAGGCTAAGCTGGCTATACACCTTGGACCTCCCGCTGGCATGGCACTCCGAAGGGGGGGCGACCTTCTGGCGCCACGGAATCCGAGTAGGAAGGTAACCAAGGGGTCCGGAGAAAACACAGGTGCCTCAGGCATTTCCGCCTTTTAGCATGACGGCATAATTTTGGCCAAGAGCGAGACATATAAACACAACTACACGTCGAGAGGCACGCAATAATATACGCAAGCTTGAAAGGGAAGCTACAAAAATGTAGACGTGCATAAGTAGGGCAAGAGTTTTCTTTATTATGGTGCTACATAGGAGGAGTCAGGCTGTACAAGAGTTCAACGACCCACTCCGGGATGACAAGGGTATCCAGACCCCCCAGAGTTTGGTTGATCCGAGCACTGGTCCTAGGCACTATGGCCCTTTTATAGAAAAAGACTGCCCTACCCTAAGCTACGGGTAAAACTTACGGACGTGCACAATGTTCCAAGGATTGAATCGGGTCGCCATCCTCCATCGCCAGACGGACGCATCCTGGTCGGCATACTTGTGTCACCCGGAAGTGTCCTTCCGAGCAGGGGGAAAGCTTGTTGGACCCCTCCAGGGAAAGTATTCACCGGAGCACCAGGTTGCCTGACCGCAGCTCTTTGCTCCGCACAGACCGCTGATGGTAGCGCCGGAGCGCCTGGCGGTATCGTGCGTTACGGATTGCAGCCTCGCATTTGTGCTTGTTGACGAGCTCGAGATCTTCACGCCAGATCTGGTCCTGCGTTGCTTCGTCGTATGCCTTGACACAAGGGGAGCCCAAGCTGATCTCCGGTGGGAGGACGGCCTCAACTCCGTAGACCAAGAAGAAGGGAGTCTCCCCTGTGGCTCGGCTGGGTGATGTCCGGCTAGCCCATAGTGCACACGGAAGCTCATCAATCCAGTTGGTGCCATGCTTTTCCAGGCCAGCGTATGTACGCATCCTGAGGCCCCTGAGTATCTCAGCATTGGCTCTTTCGACCTAGCCGTTGCTCTCTGGGTGAGCAATGGACGCATAGCAGACCTGGATACCAATATCATCACAGTATTCTTGGAATGTTGCACTAGTGAACTGGGTTCCATTGTCGGTGATGATCCTGTTGGGACCCCAAACCTGCAGATGATTGACTTGATGAATTTTACTGCGGACTGCTTGTTGATGGTGACCACAGGGGTTGCTTCCAACCACTTTGTGAACTTGTCTACGACGACGTAGAGGTATTGGTACCCTCTGACGGCTCTGGGGAATGGCCCCAGGATGTCTAGCTTCCATACAGCGAATAGCCATGAGGGCAGGATCATCTGCAGCGTCTACGCCGGTGTGTGGATCTGCTGGGTGTGGGACTGGCATGCCTTGCATCTCTTGACTAGCTCAACGGCATCTAGGAGAGCTGTCGGCCAGTAGAAGCTAAGCTGGAAGGCTTTACGACCAGCGTACGGGACGAAGCGTGGCTGCCGCACTCGCCTCCATGGATCTCTGCGAGTAGCTCACAACCGTCCTCCCGGGTTATGCACCGCAATAGGATGATGTTGGCGCCATGCCGGTAGAGATCCCAATCTACCAGTGTGTATCTCTTAGCCATACGAACGATCCGTTCAGTGAATACATGTTCATCGGGAAGGATATTGTCTCTCAAGTAGGCTCGGACCTCCGTGATCCATGCATCGGGTCCTACTTGAGCTTCTGGATCTTGGGCGCCGGGTTGCACGGAGTCCCCGGTGACGCATATGGTCCTTGGCGGGTGCCATGGTTGCAGGGCTGCCGGGACCGCCACCTTCGAGGTGATGGACTCGCCCCCTTTGCCTGGTTTGGCAGGCCAGGCTGTTGGACGCAGTAGCTTCCTTTCAATGACGCCTTCGGGGACCGGAGCCCATGTAGAGGCTTTTGTTGAAAGGTCATATGCCACCGCGTTGTTGGCGTAGGGGATATGGCACAACACCAAGGCATGAAACTCCTTCTCCATCTTCTGCACATGGATAAGATAGGAAGCCAGCTGAGGATCATTACAGGAGCACTCACGCTTGACTTGCTTGATGACAAGTTGGGAGTCTCCTTTGACTAGCATCTACCGCACGCCTAAAGACAGGGCAGTACTCATCCCAAATATGAGAGCTTCGTACTCCGCCATGCTGTTAGTAGCCTTGAAGTCGAGGTGCACCATGTACTTGAACTGCTCTCCCGCTAGCGAGATGAGCAGGACCCCAACTCCGGCACCTTGCTTGCGCGAGGAGCCGTCGAAGTAGAGTGTCCTGTGGGGTCCGGTGAACATTCGGGCTCTGGGCTTCGGGCCGCTGTTGTCTTGGTCCCCTGGATGGCATGGATACGGGGTCCATTCCGCCATGAACTCCGCCAGCGCCTAGCTCTTGACAGCGTGGCGCTGTAGGAAGTCGAGGTCAAACTCCGCCAGCTCAGCTGCCTACTTTGTTATGTTCCCCATTGCGTTGGGGCAGTGGAGCACCGTCTTCAGTGGGTAGGTCGTGACCATCGAGACCTTGTGAGCTTGGAAGTAGTGGTGTAGCTTATTTACGAGATCAGCACCGTGTAGAGCAGCTTGTGGACCTCCGAATACCATGTCTTGGTGCCATGGAGGACCTCGCTGATGTAGTACACTGGTCGCTGAGTGGTCCAGACCCTTCCGGAGGGGTGCGGGACATCTTCCTCCACTGGCAGGAGGCCTGCAGCTTCTTGGTCTTGAGGTCCGGCCTACGGGAGCTGGGACCCGGGGACATCCTGGCCCGGAGCTACCCCAAGCTCTCCTGCGGGGTCCGGGTCCTGGGACTTGAGACCAGCAGCAGGATCTTTGCTTGGTGTTTAGAGTCGCTCGGGTTCTGGCCGCTCAGCGACCAGAACCATGCTAACGACTTCTTCCTTTGCGGAAATGTAGAGCAGCAGGTGCTCACCCGGCTCCGGAGCTACCATAATCGGTAGCGAGGTGAGGTACTTCTTCAGCTCTTGGAATGCTTTGTCTGCTTCTTCATTCCAGACAAAGGGTCTGGTCTTCCACAGGAGCTTAAAGAATGGGGGAGCACACTCTGCCAGTTGGGATATGAACCGACTAAGAGCGGCCAGGCATCCCGTGAGCTTTTGTACGTCCTTGACTCGGGCGGGAGGGCGCATCATCTCTATAGCCTTGATCCTGTTGGGATTAGCCTCGATTCCTCGGTGCGAGACCAGGAAACTGAAGAGCTTACTGGCAGAGACTCCGAATACGCACTTATCTGGGTTCAGCTTGGTCCGAGTTGTGCGTAGCTTGTTGAAAACTAAGGCTAAGTTGTCTAACAGAGATGTATGTGACTTGACCTTCACTATGATGTCATCGATGTACACTTCAACTAAGTCCCTTATTAGATCCCCGAATGTCTTATGCATGGCAAGCACAAAGGTAGGCAAGGTGTTTTTAAGGCCATAAGGCATAGAGACATAGCAATAAAGGCCATCTACTATTATAAAAGCAGTGCGCTCTTCATCTTCTCTAGACATGGGTATTTAATGAAAACCAGAATAAGCATCTAGGAAGCACAGTGGATCACAGCCAGAAGTAGAATCTACAATTTGATGTATTCGTGGGAGGGGAAAGGGGTCCTTAGGGCATGCCTTATTTAGGTTGGTGTAGTCGATGCACATCCGAAGCTTCCTGCCAGCCTTGCGTACCACGATAGGGTTGGCCAACCATCTTGGGTGGTGGACTTCTTGAATGAAGCCGACGTTGAGCAGCTTTTTGATTTCTTCATGGATGAAGTTCTGCTGCTCGACGGACTGCTTCCGAGGCTTCTGCATCACCGGCTTGGCATCGGGGTGGATCTTCAGATGGTGCTCGATCACCTCCCTGGGGGTCCCGGGCATTTGTGATGGTTGCCAAGCAAACACATCGACGTTAGCAGGGAGGAAGGTGATGAGCGTGAGTTCCTATTTGCTGCCCATGTTTCCCGCATTGTGTGTGTTCTGGGCAGCATCCTCGCCGATCTGGACAACCCTGACCGAGACCTCCTCCCCACCCGAAGTATGAATGCGGGGCGCAGAGAATGAGCCACGTTGTCGTGTGCTGGGTGGCTCCTTGCTTGTCCCAGCACTCTCGGAGGCCTCCACCTTTGATGCTGCCAGAGCTTGGAGCTTCTCCAGCACCGCGACTCCGGTGGTCCGGTCCGCTCGGATCCTGAGGACACCACTCGAGGTCGGCATCTTCAGCACCGGGTAGCCGTAATGAGCTACGGCCAAAAACTGGTACAACGCCGGCCTGCCGAGGATGGCGTTGAAGGGGAGGTTGACCTCCACTATGTCAAAGACAACGCTCTCGGTGTGGTAGTTCTCAGGCGTCCCGAATGTCACCGGGAGGGAGATGCTACCGCAGGGAAGGATGGACTCCGGGCCCACTCCAGAGAATGGGCGCGATGGGGCCAGCTTTCCCGTCGAGATCTGCAGCTTCTGGAAGTCTGCAAGACTGATGAGGTTGAGGCCCGCTCCTCCATCGACCAGCACGTGGTAGAGCTTCACGTTGGCTATGGTCGGGGAGACGATGAGCGGCAGCTGCCCGGCTCCTGCCATGTTCTTCGGGCAGTCGGTGGCGGAGAAGCTGATCTGCGTCTCCATCCACTTGTGGTAGGGAGCCGGCTTGGGGGAGGGCGCTACTACCGTGACATCCCGTTGGAGGGTCTTGATGTCTCGCCAGGACGTGATGTCCCATGACCCCCCGTATATCACATGGAGCATCTTTCGACGCTCGCATGGGCTGCAGTCGGAGTCAGAGCCCTCCTCTTGGTCATAGATGACCTTTAACGCCCGCTTAGCGTATTGGAACTCCATTTCCTGGTCATTGCTGAGCTGCGGGTCAGCCTTTTGCTTGCCCTCTCACTGGCGAAAGGGCGCGCCATCTTGGTGCTACTGTTGGAGCTCCCGGAATTGCTCCGCCAACTTCTTGATCTCCTAGCACTGGCTGGCGCTGTGCCGTTTGGAGTTATGGACCGGGCACCACTGGTTACTGTCGCCGCTGTCGGACGGCTGTCATGGGAGCTTGTCGGTGCGCGGCCCCCTACATCTGCTACTGCTGCTGGAGTGTGGGCTCTGGCCAATGGCTTGTCCTTACCGCCGGTCTTTATTTTCTTGCAGCCAGAGCCCACCCTAGCATACTCACTCCCCTTGTCAGGCGGTGTGTGCCAGTTGCGGCCCTGGCACACTTGTCTGCCAAGCTGAAGAGCTCGGAGACGTCCTGCACATTATGTGTGGCCAACTTCTCGAGCATCTTCTTGTCGCGGATGACCTGCCGGAAGGCGACAAAGAAGGAGGCGTTGGAGATGCGGGGGATGGTGTTCCTAACCTGGGAGAAATGCTGGATGAAGGAGTGCAGCGACTCTCCCGGTTGCTGTTGCAGGGCATGGAGGTCGGCATCCGTGCCCCGTCGGGTGTAGGAACTCCCGAAGTTGGCCGTGAACTGACAGCACAACTCTTCCCAGGAGGATAGAGACTCCTGGGGCAAGTTCATGAGCTATGACCAGGCTGGCCCGGTCAAGGCCACGGGGAAGTAGTTGGCCATGATGGCCTCATCCCCTCCTGCAGCTAGGATGGTTGTGGAGTTGATCTGCAGGAACTTGACGGGTTTGACTGTCCCGTCGATCTTCTCCATCAAGTGCGGGCGGAACTTACACGGCCACACCGCCATATGAAGGTGTGGGGCCAGAGCCATGCAGCCTCCCACTAATCCTGGGGAGACGGAGTTCTGGCCCACGTAGATAGGGCGCATGGCACCCGGGGTACCATACTCCTCGAGGTTGCGACGCCTCTCGCGCTGTCGCTCGATGGTGATGCGACCATCTTCTTTCTGACGGCGGTGGCGGTCCAGCTTGGCTCTGAGATCTGCGGTGGAGAGCCTGGACGTCACCGTCGAGTGGGTTGCTTCCGTCCTAGATTCCATCATTGGGGCACGGGTCGGCAGCTGTACCGTCTCTGGTCGCCGTCTCCGGTGCCACGGCGAGTTGAGCGCGGTGAAGACCAGGTGGTCGACGTTGTTGCACCACTGCTCTGTAGCGGACAGGGAAGCTCCTGTGCTCGGGGGGTTGTGAAGGAGCACGCAAGCTGCTAGCAGCGCACTCTCCGGGATGGCTTCGGTCTGTGCATGTGACGCCGTTGCAACCGATGGCTGCTGGGTGGCAACGGGCACTGTCACTGTAGGGGCTGCCACCGGCGCTGATGGTCCCGCTCTAGAACGAGACGAGGCTTCCTACCCCCTCTGCCGCTGGTGGCACAAGGGGCAGGAAGATCCTCTGACAGACTGGATGTTCACCATCGTGGGCTTCACGAACAACCTTAAAAATAAAAAGGCCCCTACCTGGTGCGCCAAATGTCGAAGTGTTTCTTGCGACACTTCCCCCGGTCTGCCCTGGAGCAGCCCGCAGAGGTTCTTTTTTAGAAGGGGTTTAGTGGTTTCGAGCGTCGGAGCACGATGGCGAGATGAACATGAGGATTTACGTGGTTCTGGCCGCCGGAGCGTAATACCTACGTCCACGGTGTGATTGTTGTATTGCTTGCGCGTATGAGTGTGTGAGATTGCAGGGTTGCGAAACCTTTGCCCGGAGGCTGCCTCGGTCCTTTTATCCCAAGGCCGGGGCAGTTACAATGTGGCCCGGGGCCTGACAGGTGGTCCCGCAGCTGTCCGTACCCTATACATGAGCTAGGCATTTACAGCTATATGCAATGTCGTTGTCGGAGGAGTTAAGGCGCGGGGAGGTCCGGCCCAGAGCCCAGGGACGCGTGGCAGCGCCGGACCTTGCCTCAGCGGGGAGGCCTCCAGGGCCAAGGACACGTGGTCGTGCAGGGCCCGCCTTGACAGGGAAGCGAGGTCTGGATGTCTTCAACCTTCTACACGGGGGGTACCCGAGCTTGAGGGTACTGACAAATTTAAATAGTTTAGTTTTTAATTAGGTTAGTTTAATTAGTTTAGTTTAGTTTGTAATTAGTTTAAATTAAATAGTTTAATTTAGTTTAATTAGTTCCATTTAGGTGATTAATTTTTTTTAATTAATCAGTTAGTTTGTAATTAGTTTCTAGTTAGTTTGTTTTTAGTTTGTAATTAGTTTGTTTAACTAGTTTGTAATTGATTAATTAGTTTTTCATTGTTCAATTAGTTTCATAAGTTAAATAGTTTTAATTACTTAATTGTTTATTTAGTTTTGAATTGTTCAATTAGTTTTAAATTAGTTAATTAATCGACTGTGAGTGTTTAATAATTATACGTATATTAACGGGTTTTGGGCCGACCCGGTATGGCCCGACCCGGCACGATACGGCAGGACCCGACCCAGCACGACACGGCACGACCCAGCACGGCCCGACCCGACACGGCCCAACCCGGCACGGCACGGAACTTTCAATGGTGACGTGTCAACAAGGAGATGGCGACGAGACTGATAGGCCCTTTAAACTTTCAACTCTGACCAACTTACACCCTCTTTCTCGTTCTTTCCTCTCTCATAAATGAATGAAAAATGAAAATGAATAACATAACGTATAGAAATTAATTACTCATTTTGAATCTGCGTGTCTCACATACGATAGGCATGTGAGGCGTGCAGGTTCGGAATTGCCCCTTTTTGGACAGCCTGAGAGTGACTGAGGACGTGATTTTGACGAGTTAGGTACGGGGTCTGGATCTGGACGTGATTTCGGTAGCATAACCCTAATGTTCTCTACTGCACCGTTTTTGGGCATGCAGTTAGAGAACAGTGGGGTTATGCTGCCAAAATTTTGTCCGGATTCGGACTCCGTGTCTCGTCATAAGCACGTTACCTCGGTCACTCTTGGGTGGGTTTAGGACCTATCTGCCTAGTTGTAGGGGCCATGACAAGACATAAAAATATACTAATAATGATTTGTCCACCTCAGACATGGCGGAAGACCAGACTTGGATGTATTCTGGTTGGAAAAAGAATGGGCATCACTCAAAGGAGTGGTTCACCAAGACAGATGCTTTTATACATTGAGCTTTTTCGTTGTCCAACAGTAGAAGGGTGCGGTGCCCATGTACCAAATGCTAGAATACGAAATTTTTCGACAAGGTGATGTTGACGTTTCACTTGTGTCGAAACGGTTTCATGCAAAAGTATGAGATATGGTACTTTCACGGCGAGACATTCTGAAGCTTTAGAATATGAAGTGGTGGATGATAGCAAGGGAGTCGATAGGATGGACTAGATGCTTGAAGCTATAGATCATGAGTTGATGGAGGATGCTCCTGCAACGGAGGTTGAATTGCTTAAGCTTCTCAAAGCTTCCGAAGTGTCACTGCATGAACACACAAAAGTGACTCTTCTTAATTTCATAACCAAACTTATGGCTATAAAGTCTAAGTATTTATTCTCCAACAATTGTTACAACGATCTCATCAAATTGATCAGCGATATCTTTCTTCAACCGCATAAAGTGCCGAAAGATATGTACCAGTCAAAGAAATTAATTTCTGGTCTTGGTACAAAATATGAGAATATTGATGTCTACCTAGACAATTGCATGCTTTTTTGGAAAGATCACGCCAACAAGAAGAAGTGTTTGCAATGTGGCAAATCAAGGTTTGTCGAGGTTGATGAAGAAGGAGAGTGTGTACAGACTGAAGTCGAACATAAGCAGCTTCGTTACATTCTTGTCACACCTCGGTTGAAGCGCTTTTTTCTCTCGAAAATAACTGCCAGACATATGAGATGACACAAAGAATGTGTACATGAGAACCTCGGAGTCATGGTGCACCCATCCGACGGTGAGGCATGGAAGGCGTTGGACCGCTTTGATCCAGATTTCGCCAACGATGCAAGAAATATTCGCATCGAGTTAGCGACAGATGGCTTCTCACAATTCAGAACAAACGCCACACCATACTCATGTTGGCCCGTGTTTGCTATTCCGTACAACTTACCACCATCTCTCTGTATGAAGTATGAATTCATGTTCCTTTGTCTCATCATTCCTGGACCAAATCATCCTGGTTCACGACTCAACGTGATGTTGAAGCCGTTGATTGAAGAGTTGAAATTGTTATGGATAGGAATCGAAGCGTATGATTGTTACAGAAAAGGAAAAAGTTATCCTTCGAACTGCATATTTGTGGTCTATTCATGATTTCCCAGCATACGACATGTTTTCTGGCTAGAGTACTCATGGTCGTTTAACATGTACGATATGTGTTGCGGACACGGAATGTTTTCGTCTTAGTCATGATGCCAAGATATGTTACTTAGATTGTCATCAACGTTGTCTACCTCCGAATCACATGTTCAAACAACAGAGGAATGCCTTCAGAAAGAACACCATTGCCACAAAAGGACCACCGCAATGTTTGAACGAGTCAAAGATATGTGCCATGTTGGACAAGCTAGTGCCAGATAAAAATCATACTGGATATTTTGTTGGTTACGGGGAGGACCACAATTGGACTCATGTATGTGTATTATGGGAACTACCGTATGTGAAGTCCTTAATTCTAATGCATAATATTGATGTCATGCAACAGAGCGTAATATGAGCGAATGCATCATAAGCACATGCTTGGAAGTGATGAGCAAAATAAAAGACAATATTAAGGCTCGGAAAGATTTGGCATAGGTTTGTAACCGCCCAAGTCTTCAGCTCTCTAAAACTGGTGGCAAACCACGCGCTACTTTCTGTCTTAGACCTAAAGAAAAGAAAGAAGTCTTGCGGTGGTTGAAAATTTTGAAATTCCCAGATGGTTATGCTGCTAGCCTGAGACGAGCTGTGAATGTGAAGACGGGAAAGCTCATTGGGTTGAAAAGTCATGATTATCACATAATCATCAAAAGACTTTTGCCGGTTATGTTTTAGGGCTACCTTGACGATGCAGTGTGGAAGGTGTTAGCCGAGCTGAGCTATTTTTATAGATAGCTTTGTGCTAAAGAAATCACAAAGGAGGTGATGGAGAAGTTGGAAAAGGAGATACCGGTTTTGGTATGTAAGATTGAAAAAGTTTTCCCTCTAGGGTTCTTCAACCCAATGCAACACCTCCTAATTCATCTTCCATATGAAGCCAAAGTGGGTGGCCCTTTTCAATATAGGTGGGTGTACCACATTGAAAGGGCACTCAGGTGTCTTAAACCAATGGTTCGCAGTAGAGCACGGGTTGAAGGATGCATCACTGAAGCATTTACATTTCAGGAGATAGGCTACTTCTCAAGTGTTTACTTTGCAGAGGAACACAATGTTAATGCTCCTACGTTGTGTTACAATGTCGATGAAGATCCCCCTTGTAGCGACCTCTCCATTTTCAAATGAGAGGCACCACCGTTGGTAGTAGCATGAGCTACCACGTCACAACAAAAGAAAAGACGACTGCTTTGCTCTATATGTACGCTAATATGGGCGGGATGGCAAATATTTTCAGTAAGTGTTAGTTCACAATCTATACTAATTGGTACTAGTTTGCCATACATATATTCTAATTGTTATTTTTCATTATATATACAGTAAGTTTGATCGCCAAAATTGGAAATCTAAGCATCAACCTACGAGCAAGCAAGTAGAAAAGATGCGACATTATGGACTAAAGGGAGGGGCTAACTTTGATTCTTGGTTTAGAGATCATGTAACATTTTCTTGTCTTTATTCTCATACGAGTTATGAGTATTGCACGATATATTCTTCTAACGTCTATATTTTGGACAGTGCAAAAAAGATGTCGGTGTCCATGAGTACTTGTGTTAGCTGTCCTACAGATCCATTAAAGTTAGAAGTTACGGTCGATGCGATGTCAATGGTTTCCGATTCCGTTCAACTGAATTTGAAGCTCATCGTCCTATCGCGGCAACATGTAATACCGGTGTTATTACTACAGCTGTTGACACCAAAGGACGGGAAACTAATTATTATGGGATCATTAAAAAATTCCTTGAATTCAGTTTTGCCGGGAAAAGGGAGCTTAAATTACTCTTCTTTGACTGCGAATGGTTTGACAACAATAATGGAAGTCGACATAACCAATTTGGCATGATAAAAGTCAAACACAATGAAAGGCTACGAGGCCACGACACCTTTGTCCTTGCATATCAAGTTCAACAAGTATATTATTTACATTATCCATGCAAAAATCTACATGATTGGTGAGTTGTACACAAGGTGAATCCTCGTGAGTAATTATATATACACCAGATGATGCTGGGTACCGAGATAGTTTATTGACATTGAACGCTGAGATTGATAAGGTTTACCAAGAACAAGAGTTGCCGGACTCTTTTTTGTCATTGAACCTGTTCTAGGCCTTGATGAGTTAGTTGGAGATGCTCAAGATTTACAGACTTGTGAAATGTGAAAACGAAAAACAATCACGACAGAAGATCGGTGGTCTGGATTAAGGAATAGAGTTCATGGTCGTGATACTGATGAATTTTGAAACATATTTCAAGTAACATTTTTTATCTCTTCTTTCGTCTTATATATTTTTCTTTACATTCATTACCAATTTTCTTTTCAATAGGATGTCGTCGAGCAGTGGTAGAGGAGAAGGAAAGGCGAGGAGTGTAGCTAGAATTTCCTGCGCAGGGCAGCTGACGTCTTTCAAAACAGTATGTATAGCGGGCTTTCTGCTAGACGGGTTGCTTTAATGAGTTAGCTACCGGAGCTGAGAGGCGCAGCGGTCACCTTACAGTGGTCAGATGAGGTAAATATCATTTTGTGAATCTTATAATGTCAATAATTACTTCATTCATCTACATTACTATTCTTTTAAATTATCAGGAGAACTCTAGGTCCGAGGACTCACAGACAAGAGGTCCTCTGCAGCCAACACAAGCTGACCACCCTTTGGGGTCGGGTAGTCCGCCTGTGGACCTGCTTGTGGACTCTTCCGGTGACCACTCCTTCGGGTCACCTGACGTCGAGCCACCTCAAAGGCATCGGACTAGGAGGAGTCATTATGTGGCTCCTCCTCCGGCTCCTGCAAACCCAGATGACCGGATAGTTATTTGTTTGGTTGGCGATATGTATGTAAATCTCTAACTCTTGAATTTAGATTATTTTACTGTTATAGATGTATTGATTTATCATTCTCTATCAGGTCTTGGTACGATGACTCGTTCACGGGTCAAGGACGACACAAGCAGGTGAACAGTGCCCTCGGGCAGCTTATACATTTGCACTACCCCGGTGTAGTGAACGGTGTCCCCGCCACGTCATGGGACGATTACACCACCGCCAAACACGTTGCTCACGGCAACCACTAGGAGGCTGTGTGGTCCGTCTTTATGGTATAAAATTTATATTTTTGTAATAAAATTCTATAACATGGTTAATACCAATTATGTATAAATATATTTTTCCAGGCACGGCCATTTGGAGGACGAGGTCGAGGTGGACTACGCTAGAGCCGTGTTCCAGAAGAACGCCCGGAAGCTCGTTACGCAGTCACTATTGAATGCAAGAATTCAAGCGACGGGACGTACATGAAGCTGCATCCGGAAGAGGGTGAGCTGGGGGCATTCAAGAACGTGGCTCCCAGGTACTTGACAGCGGAGCAGTACGCAGAGGTAAATTGTAAAATATTTATTTTAAAATATGGAAGAAGCACAATAGGTAAAATGTCTATAACCTAATAATAAATGTATACAGGTCGGTGTAGCCTGGTTACACAGTCATCCGGAGGACTACCGTACCCTAAGTGCTCTGTGGGCGAGTCAGGGGTTCCATGATGTTTCTAGGACCCGCCAACAGAGCAGAGGGACGAATAGGAAGCACACGTTTAGTTCGGACGGCTACTTATGTCTCGCTAAATGCATGGTAAGTGTGATAATATTGTTTTCAAATATGTTTAAATTATCCATTGTACTAACACACATATATATAGGAGCGCGAGAGCGGTCAGGAGCCGACTCCGATTCAGGTCTGAAAGAGGGGTTACAGGGGAAGTGACCCTTCACAGCCTGACCAGTTGTGTTCTCAGGCGACGGCAGAAGCGCTGGTGAGTTGTTTTGTATTTGTATTGAGTTTTCTTAAATAGTTTTGATGATATTATCTTTTCTTATTTGTAGGCAAGGTATGTGCAGGAGGCAGAGCGGCTTCACGATGAGGGCTTCGATTGGCAGAGCGCGCCAATCATCCCAGAAGCCGCATATGCAACCGGAGGCGGTAAACCTCAAGGATGGTGAGTTCTCTAATTTTTTTAATGTCAATGAATTTGAGATACAAAAATCTAATAATCTTTCTTCTTTTGTAGGTTTGCCATCTTCAATGGAGTTGTCGACTTGAGGGAGGCACGGCCTTCCTCGAGTTGATCTTCATCGCGACAGATAGGATCGAGGCAGGCTAGATCCCTGGAGCTCTAGAGTGTCCAAGAGGAGCTCCGCAGGACGCAGGAGGAGCTCCAGTTAGAAAGGGAGCGTCAAGCCGTGAAAAGAGGGCTCGAGACGAATATCAAGCCTCGTTCATGCTACAGATGCAAGCAGCAATGCAGGTATGTACTGGTCGTTTTACTTAATATTTCTAACATATCAATGATGGTTATGTGATAATGTTTTATGTTCATAAGCTATAATGGTAGGGCAGGCGGCCATCATCCCACAGTGGCAGCCCCCATAAGAGCAACAGGCACCGTTTACCGGAGCAGTGGTACAAATTTACTCAAACTTCCACAACATATCTATATTTGATTAATTTAACAAGATTTCTTAGAATATCACCAAACTTAGTCAAACATAGACAAACTAAGTTTAACTTGATCAATTATAGGTTATAGTAAGCTAACTTAGGCAAACATGCATTTTTAAACTAATAACTTGTCTAAGTACACTTATATATAGCAGTGCTCTACGATCGAGGCTCACACGCCATCGCCGTAGATACCGGGAGGACGAAGGCTCGAGGACGACTTCCTGGGTTCTAGAGGTAGTGGACGTGGTAGTGCGTAGTGTGGTGTGTGTGTGTCTAATGTTGCTGAATTACTGTTATGTTTATAATGTTCTGACTGCCTGTGTGAGCTGGTCATCGAGCCAGGGCTGACCTCGAAGCCAGAGGTGAATTTTCTCATATTAAAAAAATTACCAACCTTATTTACGACGGTTTTCTGGTCACGGCTGTCGTAAATAAGCCATAATTATTTACGACGGTCTGCCCCATCGCCAATAGTATCAACCTTATTCACGACGGCCCCATCGTGAATAAATCTCCCGCGCCACATGGCAGTCAGGAAACTTATTCACGATGGGATTATTTAGCCGTTGCGAATAAGCTTATTCACAACCGGTGTCGTTGTTAACAGACTTATTTATGACTAATTATAGGTGACGATCAAAAATCGTCGTGAATAAGTCTTCCCCGTCGTGAATAACTTATTCACGACGGTTTATCCTTTATTAACGACGGTTTCCAGCCGCCGTTAATTGTTGATACTACTGTAGTGACAGAGGGCCCTCGTATGAAATATATATCTTCAGACACTCTCACTGTGACCTATGTTGACTCTATTAGGCATGGAGTCACGCGCGTGAGATGAAGCATTCTTCTGTGGCTCACCCTTAACCGTGGATTCACAAAGAAGATGCAGCATGGCATGTGAGTCCAGCTCGGATATATATTTATGCATGGATAATGGTATATATATCGAATGAAGAACATACTATGTCGAGCAATGGAAAATTCATAAGATCAATTACTGCATGACATAATTTATTACATGCTTCCGTCTGACCTGATTTGGTTCTTTGATACAAGCAAACTGCAAGGATAGGAACGTGAACTTTCGGCATCTTGGCCTCAGATACAAGTTGAGATCAAATCACTAACAATCAACAGGTATACTGCCACATTTACACACCAGGTCACAACATCATTATTGACTGCTATAAGAACTATGTGTGTTCCTATAAAAAGAGTGCCAGGGTTCAGGGCGCACTTTCTCAATATATACAAGTCATATAGAGTAACTGTAATAATTATGGGTGATCATGTCACCCATAAATTGTTCTTCCGCTGTTGTAAAAGGACATTTTTCAAATACTAAGTTATAGATTAATGGGTGTTTTATGTCACGTTATATAGAAATCTAATGTAACAACCCAAAAATTCAAAATCCAAATTAAAAACCACTCCAAATTTTAACCCTTGAAAATTGGGCACAAAACAATTAATTTCCAAATTAATATATCAATGAGCTCAAAATACATTTATTTTTGAAATAATAAACCTTCATTTGCAAATTTATTTGGGTATTTTCAAATCTTGTGTGATTTCCCATTTGGATTTGAATGAAATTTTAAAAAATTAGAATTCAAATCCAATCTAGAAAAATAACAAAAACCTTCTTCCATTTTCTTTTTCCTCTGCTCCTCTCTAGGCCGAGCCCGCTTATCTTTTATTCTCCTTCTCCCCGAGCCAGCCGACCCTTCTTCTCTTTTCACCTCGTTACCTCGTGGGCCTCCCTCCTCTCTTTCTCTCCTGGTCCCGGCCTCCTTTCTCTTTTCCTCCTTGGCAAGAACATGAATTGAAAGGGCAAAAGATGGATGAAGTAATTCTATGACTGCAACTTACTCCATTTGGTATAAGAAATTATGCTTATTTATGTTTATCTACTTTGATCAATAGACATGACTACATGCTAAACATTATGTAAATTGTGGACAACGATTGATCATCAACGTCTAGTATTCTCAAGTATTTGATTGGTAAATGCATGGCCCATTTGGCAGTTAAGCATATTAACAATTTTATATGTGTCTTATTCTTCCACCCCAAACATAAAAGCTTCACTATAAGGTAACTAGAGGCCAAAAACCTACTCAAAATAGTATTGGATGAATTTCATATGTAAGACTGTTTTTTTAGAGAAGGTAAATTTTATTGATATCAAAATAGTAACATCGAGATGATACAACTATCTTTACAACACACTCCCAAACTTTGTATTAACTGATGCACCCGGCAATAAAAGAAACACAAATACTTCAAACACATGAATAGTAATCAATCAAAAGACTAGATCGCCACCCATGTGCCTGAGAAAAACATTTCGTAGCCACTTGCTCCAACCGTTGACTGATATATCATCCTCTTGCACCATGATGATAGTATCAACTGCACGTTGGGTGTATGCGGTTCCTTTCGGGGTTAAGTGATTCATTACTCTCTTGATTACCCCTCATTATTGGCCTTCCACATCGGAGTACCTAAATTACCAACCACATAATTGAACAGTAGGTTGTCTGTCCATTGACAATTTGGCATTGGTTATTTTCCCATGTGCGGGTGTAGCTTGAGGTCAAGACATGACTGATGATGGTGATCCTTGAACTAAACTTATGGAGAAGTTGAGGCTTAACAACCAAATTTAGGAGAAATTGTGGTTTGGGCGATTAAAGGTGTTAGCGGTGTGTTTGACTCAAGAATGATGCATATGAGGTCCGTTGAACGTGTTGGAAGGCAGTGTGCACATGTGCAAGGCTGACATGGATGTGCAGCATGGTTTCAAGGGCTGGAGGTGAAGTTTCAGACGTGGAAAAGAGGCTTCAAGACAAGTTCGAGCAAATATATTGTTCAAACATGTATCCGACTAGAATTTGGAAGGAAATCAGGATAATTTGATAAAAAAGTTTGATTTTGAGTTGTTTATGTCCATAACTCTTGTTGTTGCATCCAAAAGAGTTTTAGAAGGTCCAAAAGTGTTTTAGGAGGTTCAAAATAGTTTTAGGAAAGATGGAATTATAATCTATTTGCGAATAGACTGTTTCCAAGTCGATTTATGAGTTTCCAAGTAGGTTTAGTAGGTTTCCTAGTTGGTTAGGTTTACATAATGACTATGTATAAATATGGAGGGCCAGGGTTGCGTGGAGCATCCCTTGCAGATGGTTTTCATGTGTTTTGAAGTCACGGTCATTGTTCGGACGTTGTTTTCATAGGGCCAAGATTTTATATCGTGATCCAAATTTTTTGTTTTTGGTTGTTTGGATGTTGTTTTTTTCTTCATACATATTTTGTTTTCCATGTCTGTTTGATTTAATTCGACCTTTGATCATATTTTTTGTCATAACTTTTGTTGTACCCATTCAATTGACGTAATTCTTTTTGTGTTGGCTTCACAATTCGATTTTCTATCATCTGGGAAGATTCTAAAGTAATTGGAGTCATGGTTTGCATGTCACACATAAGTTTATTCAACATATCACATTAGTTCTTCGCTCGGGTAGATTAGTCTAACCTTTGCTCATGTTTTTCATAATAACTTGGATTCTACTCCATAAATTTAGATGATTCATATTGTTACAACAGGAATAAAGGTAAACTTACGATGGCCAAAGCCATCGTAATTAGATTAATTATGATGGTTTATGCTTAATTATGACGGTTGTAAGACGTCATCAGCGTTTGGTCGTAAGTTACGTAACTTACGACGGCCACCGTGGTAAGTTATGCAAGTTACAACGGCGGCCCGTAGCCGTCGTATAAAAGCCCCTGGGCCATACATCTTACGACGGCCTGAACCTGGCCGTCATACGTAACAGGATTACTTACAACGGTCTCGGTTGTGGCCATTGTAAGTTATTTGTGCTAACTTACGACGGCTACAGTAGTCGTCGTAAGTTATTTAGGCTAACTTACGACGGCCAGTATACAGGCCGTCGTAAGTTATGGTTTCAATTTAAAAAAACAAAAACTAGTTGCCCTGGCATAATTGCCAGCCGAGACAAACAACAAAATAGAATACACAAACAATTCAATATTCAACGGTTTATTCTCAAAATCCACAGATTTCTAAAAACTCCTAACGGCTACACACTATCCTCATGACTACCTCCGAAGCCATGAACATCATCTTTGCGTGTCCCTCCCGGTGCCGGTAGCTGCGGAGATGGAGTATGCGCCTCCGTTAGTGAACCCTGCAAAATAAATAAAAGTTAGGCATGTCTCTCTCCCTTCCTATCCCTCTCTCTCCCTCTTACCACCCCCTGCTCTCTCCCTCTCGTTGTCCCTCTCCCCATCCCCCTCTCCCTTCTATCTGTTTCTCCCTCATTCTCACTCTCTTTCACTCTCTCCCCCTCTTTCACTCTATCCCTCTCTTTATCTCTCTCTCCCTCTCTCTCCCTCTCTCTCTCTTTCACTATCTCTCCTCCTCTCTCCCTCTTTCACTCTCTCTCTCTCTTTCTCTCTCTCTCTCCCTCTCCCCCTCTCTCTTCCTCTCCCCATCCCTCTCTCTCTCTCTTCACAATCTATCTCCCTCGCTCTCTCTATCTCTTTATCTCCCTCCCTGTATTAATGAGTATTAAACAGTTACACAGTGTCGGGGTACCTGTGTTGGGGGCGGCTGTGACGAGGGTGCCTGTGGCAGCTACAGCCACGCAGGAAATGTGAGCTCCTGGCCAGTCTGTGGAGCTAAGGCCTGTCATTGCAACATATTATAACACACATATTACTGAAATGCTAAAATTTTGAACTACAGTAATTTAAATTATTTACCTCCACCGCTGCTTGCATCTGGGCCATGAGTTTGGCCTGGTACTCTTGGACGGCCCTCATCGTGTCGAGCTCCTCCTCGGTTTGCGCAAGCCTATCCTCCGTGGCACGAAACTCCAAGTCCCTCTGTGAGAGATGCCCACTCGACGGCCCGACGGATGAAGCCTCCATCGATGGAGTGCCTCTCAAAGGTCGCGCCGCCCTCGAGTCGACAACTCCATCGAAAATGGCAAACCTACAAAAGATAGGAAAATAATAAGTAGAAGAAGGAAGATTAAAAAAATTAATCAGTTGACCAACTCACCGTCCATGCGCCTTCCCGCCACCACTTGTTGTAACACGCTTAATTTCACTACCATGCATTGCATACATTTTTCATGTAGAGAAGCATTTGAAAAGAAGTAGAAATGGAGAAAGAACCATAGAAATGGAGAAGGGAATATAGAAATGGAGAAAGGAACATAGAAATGAAGAGAAATGGGATAAAACCTTGGCCGCATCTTAGAGATAAATCTTCTAAAAGAATTTTAGAGATAAAGCTTCTAGAAGAATTTTAGAGATAAATCTTCTAGGAAAATCTTGGGGATAAAGCTTCTAGAAGAATCTTGGAGATAAAGCTTCTAGAAGAATCTTAGAGATAAACCTTAGAGATAAAGCTTCTAGAAGAATATTGGAGATAAACCTTAGAGATAAAGCTTCTAGATGAACCTTAGAGATAAAGCTTCTAGATAAGCTTAAAGATAGAGCTTAGAGATAAAGTTTTGGAGATAAAACACCCTGCTGGCTGCACCTCTTAGGGATAGAGTCCTCCTCCTCCAAACTGAGTAGGAGATTGCATCTTTGGAGATAGAGTCCCTCTCCTCCTCCAAACTAAGTAGGAGATCTTCCCCCTTATAAATAAAGCCTTCCCTGGCCGCCACCCCTGCCAAAACAAGCTTGTTGCCCCCTGCTGCCAAGCCCTGGTCGCCACCCCTTTGCTGCTGCCTTGGCCGCTGCGAAACTCTGCCCCGCCTAGCCGTCACCAGAGAAGAAGACCCCTTCTGCCAAGCCCTGGCCGCAGCCCTATTCTTCTCCAAAGAAAAACCCCAGCTGCTGCCATTGCAAGGGAAAATTTCCAGCTGCAAGGAGTAGAGGAGGAGGAAGAGAGGTAGGTCCGCGTCACCCCTCTTACCACGTCGCTTCTATTGCTACGCATCCATTTCTCTCCACCCCCTGCGAGCTGAAGTTTCTGCATGTGGACAGACCATGTTTTGGTCAAGTTTTGACGGTGGAATTGATCTACAAATTGAGTCATGACCATAACCAAGTCCACACTTGATCCCTACACCCTTATTCATCATAAAACCCGATGAAAGCCCATTAAAACATGCAAGAACACGTACAAACTGGTTTTATAAAACTGCACTATAGGATTTGCATTCATCTATCCCATTGCATCTTGAGTAAAGTTTGTACATGATGATTGATTGCTGTAAATTTTGTATGTGCATGGTCATAAGTAGAAGGACAAGCTCAAGAGACCGTCTATGAGGAACTACAGCACCAAGACTTCGAGACGCTTGAGCAACACGAATCACTGGAGCAAAACAAGTGCCCTTTGACCATATTGATCCCATGTTTTCGAAACTGTTTTGCTTGCAAAAACTCGTATGCTTGAGTCAACTTGATGGGACACCCTTTTGTAGGAGTTTATTAGTTTTGTTAACCATCCTTGTCTCCGGAAAAGTTAATGAGTCGGGTATGGTCGGTTTTCCTTTTTGCTTCGCGTAATTTACGGGATACGGGAAGCTGAATTAAAATATGGTTAGCTACTGCACTCATATGAATAATGATGATGAGAACTTGATGAGGTTAATGAGAATGGAATCGGGGAGATCTAGGCAAGCTTGGTTCGTGGATATTGTTGAATGAGATGGTGGTTTACTTGCTGGAGATCTAAGGACCAGTTCATGCGAGCACATGCCAGAAAAACAGTGATGCCACAAGGCCAAATATGAGTGCGGCTTAGCTGCCTAATTAGGTGTGTTGCTAGCTTGTTATGGACCGTTGGATGGTGCAGGAAATGGGAGTCGAGAGGGACTTCCCTGGGAACTGCATGGCACAAGAGGGGGCCCGTGGGTGGGAGAATGGAGATTTGAGCCGTGAAACCTCAGTGGGTCCGTACATCCTAGTAGCCCCGTTGTAAAGGCTATTTTGTGATCTCTTGGACATACACCGACGGTTGTGTACTGGTATAATGGAGGCTCTTTCTAGTTGCCGACGGGTGACGAAATCACAAACTTGTGGGTAAAGTGGTGCCACCTCTGCAGAGTGTAAAACTATCATAATAGTCGTGCTTCCGGTCACAAGCACCTGGCCAACTTTCATGATTAGAGGCAAAACTTGGGATGGTTATTCGGTATGGTTATGGTATGATTATTGGGATTGGTTTTGGGACTATTTTGAGTCATGACAATGAATTTGGTTTTGGTTATATGAAAATGAGATGGATATGAATATTTATGAGTATGAGATGAACTTGAGAAAGATTATTGGCTGGTTGAAGCTTGATAAATGGTGAATTATGATGAAAGAATGTTGCTGAATTACTTGGTTATGTTGGTATTAAACTCATCTAGAGATAGTTGTTGTTTTTACCATGTTTATGAAATAAAATTTGCCTGCTGCAATGAGCCTTTTTATTGCCTACCTTGTTGTAAGCTACATGTCATACTTTTTCCACACTTGCTGAGTAGGACATGTACTCACCCTTGCATTCCCACATATACATCAGCTACAGGAGAAGAGTACTTCGAGGAACATGTGGAGTCCTAGGCGTGCGCACTACCGTCAACATGCCTGTGGAGTTGAAGTTGGAGCCTGCTGTCTTAGTCATTTTCTGCTGTCATTTAAAGTCTTCTGCTGCTAAATAAGTTGGATATTCATGAGTGAGACATTGAGTCATTGTAATAAAATACTTAAACACTATTTATTCATGGTTATATTCTGAATTCAGTTTGTGGATTACATGTGTATGTGTGATGAACATCCCGGGCACACATATGCATTCACTTGGTTCTATTTTCGGAACCGGGTGTCACAAGTTGGTATCAGAGCCACGTTGACTATAGGACGCAAGCCTAGGTAGAATGGACACTATAAAACACATAGGAACACCCCTATAAACTTTTATTTTCAAAAATTATTTGCTGCTGCACTTTACTTGTCAATTCAGCCACCGCAACGTGCTATTTTCAGCCCCTCTTTTCCTCTTCTATTGGACAGCAATATTTTTTCTTGCTTCATAGATTCTGAAGTTTTGGAGTTATTTCTTCCTTCTCTAAAGTTTCTCATGTCTTATTTATAGATGCCGGTGATTAGGAGCACGGCACGCATAAGGACTCGTCCACCACCACTTGGGAGTGCACTTAACCCCATTGAGGTGTCCGATGGACCATATTGGGAGGAGGTGAAGATGGAACTCATGATGAAGATGAAGTAAATAGCTCTATGCATGAGGAAGAGGATCCGGAAGAGGTGGAACCATTCTAAGACGACATGGAAGATGATCCACAAGAACGGCATTGGTACGCGCCTCAGGAGGACTTTCACGTGGGCTTACACCCGTGGAGTCTCATGAAGCTATGTCGGGAAGGGATGAATCCGAAGAGGAGCCACCCCTTGCTGAGGCCGAGAATGAAGGTGATGAATGGGCCAACCATTCAGTTCAAGAATTCCGGTCCGACAGAATGGAAGCAGGACACATATCCAACGAGCTCAAAGAGTTTCTGGATTGCTGCAGCTTATACCCGGAGTATCTTCTAAAGAAATTCCCTCGTCTCGGACATGAAGAGTGGAAGCCTAAAGTAACCATCCTATCTAATGGTAGGGTTGTCACTCGGCACTTCACACAAACATGGAGAGCTACAAGGGCAGAAGCTATCGATGATGTTGTATGGGATGCACTCACCAGACTGTGCTACGCCTTCCGTGAGCAGCTTGAGAACACTGCTTTTGGGCTGCACCCGTATCAGTATAGTGGTACACGGGAGATAATTGGACCCCATGGAGGAGCTCTTTCCAACCCACAAGCTGCTGACAAGTCTCAGAGGTTGCTCGTGGAGTTAGGAAACCGCTATGCAAGCGCACAAGAAGAGATTTGTTACCTCCGCAAGAAGTTGTATTTGCTGGAGAAAAAAGAGGAGACTTGTGCCAACGCGGGAGCAAATGGAGCACCAGCATCATCTATCCCTACATGGACTGCCGGCTCACCATGGCGTGCACCCATGTATGGACCACCCCCGTCACACGGCGAGAACAGCTCCGGTTCTTACAATTAAGTTTAGGTTTCCATTAAATAAAGTTGTAATTGGAACGTTTAGATCGTAGTAGCTTGAATAAGAGTGGTGTGCTGAAATTTTTGTGATGATTGCTTGTTTCGTGTGCTGGTGTGAGTTCTGGGACGCTTCGGGGGATGTCCACATCCACACATAGTGGAGAAATGTGAGATGCTTCGGCACGTGTTGACATCCTCATATAGGCTGATATTAATAAAAGAAGTTGCTTAGTTCATAGACCTCGATGCATATAGTTGGGAAATATCTT
The DNA here is from genome assembly GCA_030760725.1 of Neostapfia colusana. NCBI lineage: Eukaryota > Viridiplantae > Streptophyta > Magnoliopsida > Poales > Poaceae > Neostapfia > Neostapfia colusana. The sequence continues at coordinate 28,854,794 of JASWHV010000009.1, read as the reverse complement.
CTTTCAATTCTTAATTCTATTCCGAGAGTAAGCATTAAAATAAGGGGTAGACTTTCTTGCCAACCTTATTGTCTTGGATTCCCAAGGGATTGACATAATACTTGGAATGGACTGGTTAAGCAAGCACAACGGGGTGATTCAATGTGCTGCAGAGGATCGTGCAGTTGACGAGTGAGCACGGTACTCGTATTGAGTTCGGGGTAGCTCAACCTGCAACTTAGAAAGCAGTGCTGAACCACATCAAAGAGCGACATTGGAAAGCATTGCAGTGGTTCAAGAATATTCAGATGTGTTCTCGGAAGAACTTCTAGGTATGCCACCTGACTGGGACATTAAGTTTGCCATTAATTTAGTACCCGGAATTGCACCTATAGCAAAGAGGCCATATAGGATGCCTGCTAATGAATTAGTGGAGCTCAAGAAACAAATTTAGGAGCAGCTAGAAAAAGGTTTTATACGCCCAAGCTCATCATCGTGGGGAGCTCCCATGCTCTTCGTAGACAAGAAAGATGAGACTCAAAGGATGTGTGTGGACTATAGGTCTCTCAACGAAGTGACGATCAAGAATAAATACCCACTGCCCCGTACAGAGGACCTATTCGATCAAATGAAAGGTGCACAAATTTTCTCCAATATTGATCTTCGATCAGGATACTTCCAGCTGAAGATTAAGCCCTCCGACATACCCAAGACTGCATTTCGAACACGGTATGATTCGTATGAATATACCGTTATGTCTTTTGGGTTAATGAATACACCTGCATACTTTATGTACCTCATGAATAAGCTCTTCATGGAGTACTTGGACAAGTTCATCGTGGTTTTCATCGACGATATCATGGTGTATTCAAAAAGCGAGGAACAACATGAAGAACACTTGAGATTAACATTACAGAAACTGCGATAGCATCAATTGTATGCCAAGTTTAGCAAGTTTGAATTTTGGCTAAAGGAAATATCATTCTTAGGCCACATTATCTCAGAAGGAGGAGTATCGGTTGATCCCGGAAAAGTGGGAGATGTTCTGAAGTGGAACCAACCGTGGAATGTGAGGGATATTCGGAGTTTCCTTGGGATGGCTGGATACTACCGCCGGTTCATCAAGGATTTCTCCAAAATAGCAAAGCCTATGATGGAATTGTTGATGAAGGAGAAAGCATTTCAGTGGAAACCAGCGTGTCAAGAAAGCTTTGAGGAGCTAAAGAAGAGATTAACCACAGCGCCAGTTTTGATATTGCCGGACGTGAGCAAGAGTTTCGATATATATTGTGATGCATCAAGAGAAGGGCTTGGATGTGTGCTCATGCAAGGAGGACAAGTGGTAGCCTATGCATCGAGACAACTAAAGAAACATGAGCTGAATTACCCCACACATGACTTGGAACTTGCAGCCGTGGTACATGCCTTGAAGATTTGGAGGCATTACATCCTTGGTCACCGATGTGAGATCTACATGGAACATAAGAGGCTCAAGTATATATTCACGCAAACGTATGTGAATTTGAGGCAACATGATGGTTGGAATTCATCAAGGATTATGATGTTGGAATCAACTATCACCCCGGAAAGGCCAATGTAGTAGCTGATGCATTGAGCCGAAAGGGAGCATGTCACCAACTCACGGTTCGGGAGCTGCCACCCGAGCTACTTAAGAAGTTTGAACGGTTGCATCTCGGATTCTTGAACGAGATGGAGGTGATAGAACTGAACTCAACGCTGGAACAAGAGATACGATATGGCCAAGCAACGGATGAGGAAATCAAGTAAATCAAGGAAAGAATCTGACAAGGCATAGAAAAGGATGTCAAGGAAGACGAGAAAGGCACGCTTTGGTTAGGGAAAAGGATTTGTGTGCCTAACGTAAAGCACATCCGTGACACGATACTAAAGGAGGCACATGACTCGCCTTATTCCATACACCCTGGCTGTACAAAGATGTACAAGGACCTAAAAACTTGCTATTGGTGGGATGGTATGAAAAGGGACATTGCTGAATATGTTGCCCTATGCGACACGTGCCAACGAGTGAAGGCCGAACATCAAAGACCCGCTGGATTGTTGCAGCCATTAAAAGTACCCGAGTGGAAGTGGGAAGACATCAGCATGGATTTCATAGTCGGATTGCCATGTACTCAGTCGAGTTACGACTCTATTTGGGTTATCATGGACCGATTGACGAAAACAGCCACTTCCTTCCTGTTAGAACCAAGTACACCGTAGCCCAACTAGCCAAGCTGTATATGGAGCAAATCATGTGTTGCCATGGAGTTCCAAAGAGGATAGTTTCAGATCAAGGTTCTCAATTTACCTCTAGGTACTGGAAGAAGTTGCATGAAGCCATGGGTACACGGTTGAATTTCAGCTCTGCATATCACCCGCAAACCAACGGGCAAACTGAGAGAACAAATCAGATTTTGGAAGACATGTTAAGAGCTTGCACCTTGAAGCATGGGCATAGTTGGGATAAGAGCTTGTCGTATGCTGAATTCTCATACAATAGCAGCTACCAAGCCAGCTTGAAGATGTCACCTTTCGAAGCATTGTATGGTAGACGGTGTAGAACACCGCTGTTCTGGAATGAGACCGGAGAAAGCCAAGTATTTGGACCTGAAGTGCTGCAAGATGCCGAAAAGCAAGTCTAAATGATACGTGAAAACTTGAAGGCCGCTCAGTCACGACAAAAGGGTTATGCAGATAATAGGCAAAGAAGATTGACCTTCGAAGTGGGAGACTTCGTGTATCTTAAGGTATCGCCTATCCGAGGCCAATGACGGTTCAACGTCAAAGGTAAGTTAGCACCTCGCTACATTGGGCCATTCAACATTTTAGGCAAGCGAGGAGAAGTATCCTATCAACTGGAGCTGCCAACACACCTCTCCGACGTGCATGACGTGTTTCACGTATCCCAACTCAAGAAGTGCCTAAGAGTACCAAAAGAACAAGTACCTATGGATGAGCTAGAGCTTCAAGAGGATCTGACCTACGTGGAACACCCTGTCAAAATCTTGGACGTAAAGGAAATGGTCATGAGAAACAAAGTGATCCGTTGGTGCAAGGTACAATGGAGCCATCACACGGAAGCCAAAACTACATGGGAATGTGAGGAAGATCTCAATGCGGAATTCCCCCATCTTTTCTCCACTCTATCAAATCTTGAGGGCGAGACTCATTTTAAGGGGGGTAGGTTTGTAATACCCTCAGTTTCACTACCATGCATTGCATACATTTTTCATGTAGAGAAGCATTTGAAAAGAAGTAGAAATAGAGAAAGAACCATAGAAATAGAAAAAAACCATAGAAATGGAGAAAGAACCATAGAATGGAGAAGGGAATATAGAAATGGAGAAGGGAATATAGAAATGGAGAAAGGAACATAGAAACAGAGAGAAATGGGATAAAACCCTGGCCGCATCTTAGAGATAAATCTTCTAGAAGAATTTTAGAGATAAAGCTTCTAGAAGAATTTTAGATATAAATCTTCTAGAAGAATCTTGGGGATAAAGCTTCTAGAAGAATCTTGGAGATAAAGCTTCTAGAAGAATCTTGGAGATAAACCTTAGAGATAAAGCTTATAGAAGAATATTAGATATAAACCTTAGAGATAAAGCTTCTAGATGAAGCTTAGAGATAAAGATTCTAGATAAGCTTAAATATAGAGCTTAGAGATAAAGTTTTGGAGATAAAACACCCTACTGGCCGCTTCTCTTAGGGATAGAGTCATTCTCCTCCTCCAAACTGAGTAGGATATTTCATCTCTCGGAGATAGAGTCCCTCTCCTCCTCCAAACTGAGTAGGAGATCTCCCCCCTTATAAATACAGTCTTCCCTGGCCGTCACCCCTACCAAAACAAGCCTGTTGCCCCATGCTGCCAAGCCCTGGTCGCCACCCCTTTGCTTCTGCCTTGACCACCGTCGAAACTCTGCCCCGCCTAGCCGTCGCTGGAGAAGAAGACCCCTGCTGCCAAGCCTTGGCCGCAGCCCTATTCTTCTCCAAAGGAAAACCCTAGCTGCTGCCATTGCAAGGGAAAAAGTCCAGCTGCAAGGAGGAAGAAGAGAGGTAGGTCCATGTCACCCCTCTTACCACGTCGCTGCTGTTGCTACGCACCCATTTTTCTCCACCCCCTACGAGCAGAAGTTTCTGCGTGTGGACAGACCATGTTTCGGTCAAGTTTTGACGGCGGAATTGATCTACAAATTGAGTCATGACCATAAACACATCCACATTTGATCCATACACCCTTGTTCATCATAAAACCCCATGAAAGCCCATTAAAACATGCAAGAACACGTAGAAACTGGTTTTATAAAACTGCACTATAGGATTTGTATTCATCTATCTCATTGCATCTTGGGTGAAGTTTGTGCATGATGATTGATTCCTATAAATTTTGTATGTGCGTAGTCGTAAGTAGAAGGACAAGCTCAAGAGGCCGTCTATGAGGAACTACAGCACCAAGACTTCGAGACGCTTGAGCAACATGAACCACTGGAGCAAGGCAAGTGCCCCTTGACCATATTGATCCCATGTTTTCAAAACCGTTTTGCTTGCGAAAACTTGTATGTTTTAGTCAACTTGATGGGACACCTTTTATAGGAGTTTACTAGTTTTTTTAACCATTCTTGTCGCTGGGAAAGTTAATGAGTCAGGTATGGTCGTTTTTCCTTTTTCGCTTAATTTACGGGATATGGGAAGCTGAAGTAAAACATGGTTAGCTACTGCAGTCATATGAATAATGATTATGGGAACTTGATGAGGTTAATGAGCATGGAATCGGGGATATCTAGGCAAGCTTGGTTCGTGGATGTTGCTGAATGAGATGTTGGTTTACTTGCCGTAGATCTAAGGACCGGTTCATGTGAGCACATGCCAGGAAAACGGTGCAATCACAAGGCCAAATATGGGTACGGCTTAGCTGACTAATTAGGTGTGTTGCTAGCTTGTTATGGCCTGTTGGATGGTGCAGGGAATGGGAGTCGAGAGGGACTGCCCTGGGAACTGCATGGCACAAGAAGGGGCTCGTGGGTGGGAGAATGGAGATTCGAGCCTGTCGGTGAAACCCCAGTGGGTCCGTAAATCCTAGTAGCCCCTTTGTAAAGGCTATTTTGTGATCTCTTGGCCATGCACCGATGGTTGTGTACTGATATAATGGAGGTTCTTTCTAGTCGCTGACGGGTGACGAAATCTTAAACTTGTGGGTAAAGTGGTGCCACCTCTGCAGAGTGTAAAACTATCATGATAGCCGTGCTTTCGGTCACAAGCACCTGGCCAACTTCCATGATTAGAGGCAAAACTTGGGATGGTTATTCGGTATGGTTATGGTATGGTCATTGGGATTGGTTTTGGGACTGTTTTGAGTCATGACAATGAATTTGGTTTTGGTTATATGAAAATGAGATGGATATGAATATATATTAGTATGAGATGAACTTGAGAAAGATTATTGGCTGGTTGAAGCATGATAAATGGTGAATTATGATGAAAGAATGTTGCTGAATTACTTGGTTATGTTGGGATTAAACTCATCTAGAGATAGTTGTTGTTTTTACCATGTTTATAAAATAAAATTTGCTTGCCGCAATGTGCCTTTTTATTGCCTACCTTGTTGTAAGCTACATGTCATACTTTTCCCGGACTCGCTGAGTACGACATGTACTCACCCTTGCATTCCCACATATACATCAGCTACAGGAGAAGAGTACTTCGAGAAACATGTGGAGTACTAGGCGTGCGCACTACCGTCAACATGCCTGTGGAGTTAAAGTTGGAGCCTGCTGTCTTAGTCATTTTCCGTTGTCGTTTAGAGTCTTCCGCTGCTAAATATGTTCGATATTCATGAGCGAGATATTGAGTCATTGTAAGAAAATACTTAAACACTATTCATGAGTGAGATATTGAGTGAGATATTGACCACCAGATCTGCTTGTCCAACCAGTATACATCCAACTGCGGTCTTCACCCATTTTGACTTTGCGCGGTATAAAGCTAGAAAAATTACGTTCACTTTACATCTATTGGAAAGGATAGGTCCTAAACCCACCCAAGAGTGACCGAGAGGAACGTGCTTATGACGATACGCAAAGTCCGGATCCGGACAAAATTTTGGCAGTATAACCCCGTTGTTCTCCAACTGCACGCTCAATAATGGTGCAGCGAAGAACATTAGGGTTACGCCATTGAAATCTCGTCTGAATCCAGACCCCGCGTCTCGTCATAAGCACGCCCCCTCGATCACTCCCAGCTGTTCAAAAATGGACAATTCCGAACCTACATGCCTCACATGCGTAACGCATGTGAGACGGCTCGATCCAAAATAGGTGACGCATATTGTATAGGTTACGTTTATATTACACTTTGGAGTGATTCATGTGATGTGTGCATGATGCGACGCGAGTACAGGGTGCGACGTGGTGTGAGGATGCAAGGAAGAGGACGTGACATCAAACGTGGGAGGAGCGCACGGCGCGGCGTGAGGACGGCGACGCGACGCGGGGATGGGGGCACGAGGAGGAGGTCATGGGGCTAGGGTGGAGGCGGTGAAGAGGAGGGAAGAGTCTTGGAGGATGAACCGTAAAAAACAAAATGGTTTGTGTCATGTCAGCCCTTATTTTTGGGTTATGGGTGAACAATGGGCTAAAATGGGTTGACTTTTGAAAAGTGTTTAGACTATTTTTGACCGCTCAAATTAATGTTGAGCTACAATTTGGGGGTATGAGACACTGGAACAACTAGAATACAAACAACTTTCTGGTGCAATCATGTAAAAATCTCTCCTAAACCACGTGATCTCCATACTACGATGACTTTATTTTTACAATTAAACTCTCCCACCTTCACAGTTTACTTTTTCAACTTATATGAAGATCGTATGATTTAAAAGAGATTTTTGCATGATTATACCACAGGGATGTTTGCATTCTAGTAGTTACCGAGCATGGTGTTTACTGATAATGACAGGAAATGTCTACCAGCTGCCATCAGGCTGCGGTGTGCCCAACCCGCCATGGGTCCAAACTCGACTGTATCATGACAGCGAGGCGAGCCCTGGCCTGGCCCATCGGCGAAGTATCAAATGGGGTAATTGATGTGTGGGACCGAAACCACATGTCAGTGACCACACACACTACAGGAATATAATTAATTAACGACGGCCAAAAACCATCGTTAATAAAGGCTAAACCGTCGTGAATTAGTTATTCACGACGGGTAGACTTATTCACAACAGTTTTTTCGCCGTCACTGGTAATGACGGCTCCTGTCGTAGATAAGCTTATTCGCGACGGCTAAATAGTCCCGTCGCGAATAAGCTCCTTGGCTGCCACGTGGCGCGGGGGATTTATTCACGACGGCCCCGTCGTGAATAAGCTTGGTACTTTTTACGATGGGGCAGGCCGTCGTAAATAATTATGGATTATTTACGACGTCCATGACTAGAAAATCATCATAAATAACTTTGGTATTTTTAAAAAAAAATAAAAAAATTCTAACCTGGCTTCGGGGCCAGCCCTGACTCAGTGGCTAGCTCACACAGAAAACATTAAACATGACACAAAACCATCGTAAAAGGCCAACCCTGGCTCGATGGTCAGGTCACACATGAAGTGACAACATTATAAACATGACCACCCTACGCACTACCATGTCCTCTACCTCCAGAACCCGAGAAGTTGTCCTCGAGCATTCGTCCTCCCGGTAGCTGCGGCGATGCCGTGTGAGCCTCGGTCGCGGAGCACTATTACGTATAAGTATCGTTAGATAAGTCATAAGTTTAAAAATGCAAGTTTGCCTAAATTATGAGTTTAAAAATACAAGTTTGGCTAAGTTATGAGTTACAAGTATCACATAAAAAGTTTGAGTAAATTTGTACCTCTGCTCCGGTAAACGGGGCTTGTGGCTCCTGTGGGGGCCACCACTGTGGGACGACTGTCGGCTGCCCTGCCGCCATAGCATGTGAACACAAAACATTATCACATAACCATCATTGATATGTTATAAATATTAAGTCCAAGGACCAGTACATACCTACATTGCTACTTGCATCTGTAGCATGAACGAGACTTGATACTCATCCTGAGCCTTCTTATCCGCGGCTTGACGCTCTCTTTCTAGACGGAGCTCCTCCCGGACACTCTGAAGCTTCAGAGAGTTAGCCTACCTCGCTCCGGTCTATCGCGATGAAGAGCAACTCGAAGCGGACAAATCATTATTAGTATTATTTTATGTCTTGTCACGACCCCTACAACTAGTAAGATAGGTCCTAAACCCATCCAAGAGTGATCGAGGTAACGTGCTTATGACGAGACACGGAGTCCGGATCCGAAAGAAATTTTGGCAGCATAACACCGCTGTTCTCCAACTGCACGCCCAAAAATAGTGCAGCAGAGAACATTAGGGTTATGCTGTCGAGATCAAGTATAGATCCAGGCCCGTACCTAACTCGTCAAAAGCGCGTTCTTGGTCACTCTCAGGCTGTCCAAAAACGGACAATTTCAAACCTGCACGCCTCACATGCCTATCGCATGTGAGACGTGGAGATTCGATACGGGTAATTAATTTCCATAGGTTATGTTACTCATTTTTATTTTTCATTCTTTTACGTGAGAGGAAAGAACGAGAAAGAGGGGGTAAGATGGTCAGAGTTGAAAGTTCAAAGGGCCTATGTCGGGTCGGGCCGGGTCGTGTCAGGTCGAGTCGGGTCGTGCCAGGTCGGGCCGTGTCGGGTAGGGTTGTGCCGTGCCGTGCCGGGTCGAACCGTGTAGGATCGGGCCGTGCCGGGTCGTCGGGCCATGTCGTGCCAGGGGTTAGGCCGTGTGCCGGGTTGGGCGGGTATAAACCGCTTATTTACGACGGCTATGGTCTGGCCGTCGTAAATAAGACTTTAATTACGACAGACCAGACCTGTCATTAATAACCTCCTTATTCACGTCGGTCTAGGTGTACCGTCATGAATAAGTGCATTATTCACGATGGTCAAAATCTACCATCATAAATAGTTTTATTATCGATGACACCGTCGTTAATAAATCTAGTCATCGTTAATTTGATACTTTTTACTGTAGTGACAGTTTAAGCGAAAGGATGACTGTGCTCTCGGCACCAGACCCTGCTCGAGGCTTCTCTCTCTTCCCTCCGCTTTTCCCGCCCTCCTCCTCCAGCCTTATGCTGTACAAATACGAAAGCATCCATTCTTTTCCGTCTTTAGCATGCTCCGGGCGGTTCTTGGGTTGCCCGGCCACTGCAGCTGCTGCTCCTAATGGATTCGGAGCCTTCTTCTTCTTCGGCTCGCTACCGCCTCGACATGGTCTGGAGGGTGTGCCGGAGGTGCGCCGCCGCGCGAGCGGCCGGGTGGGCGCTCGGCGCGCTGCTCACTTGCGTCTTCGCCATCGGTACGTCCCCCTTTCCCGGCTGCTCGATTAGCTCCTCGTCTCCACGATAAATGTGCTGCTGCATTTGGCCCCTTTTTCATCGGTCCCTGCTCCCGGGCCTCCTCATTCTTCTTGATTGAATGAACACGGTGGTTGATCGCTGTAACAAGAAATCGGTCGTTTCTTGGTGACGATGATATGGTCGAGTGAATAGCCATAATTCGTGTCTTTTTTAGAAACGCCGAGTTGTTCATCCTGCCACTCCTGTTCGCTTCCCACGGGTTAGTTTCTTTCCATGTAGATGGTGTTTCTTTGGGTGACACACGTTTATGAGATTTTAAGCACATATACTCCATCATATGCCTTTATAGGATTAGGATCGATATTGCCGGAGGCAATAATAATAGCTACAACAACCATAGATGCATTTCATGCTGCAAGGTTTCAAGTTCTATATGATTGCAGTGCAAGTTCTATATGCTGCAAGGTTTCAAGTTCTGTTTGACAATTTGTTTTCATTTGACTTGGTGGACCTGACGCACCGATAATGTGTCTCCACTTATGTCCTAAGATCTTAAGTTTGATTCAGTCTCTCTACAAAATAATAGGGTTAAGGCTGTCTAGAAATAACCTTTCTCCAGATCCCACAATATATGTGAGCCTTTGACACTGGGTACACCTTTTTTTTACTTCACGTTGTAGAATCGAATTTAAGAAGACTGCAAATTATGTTTCATGCAAAAGATATAGTGTACTGTGCCACTCTACCAGAGTTTCTGCATCGGGTTGTTTCAAGTCAGGGCGGGCAAAAAAAACCAAAACCGAACTAACCGAAACCAATGAAATCAGGGCATATTTCGGTTAGTATTATGTGAAAACCGATTTTTATTTTCGGTTAACCGGGTGAACCAAAATTTAGTCCAATCCCTTAACAAACTGGCCCAATAACTAACTAAACTATCCTCGACCCATTCAGATCAGCCCATTCCTTTTTTACCTCCTCAGTCCTCACCCCGAAACCCTACCGCCCGCAGCCTAAACCCCGTCGTCCCGCGGCCTCTCCTCAACTCCCGCGCCTCGTCCCACCGCCCCCAAGTGCGTCGCCGCCTCGTGCACCATCGCCACCCCGCGCTCGCCCTTGGCCGCCGCCACGCGCACCACCGTCGCCCCACACCGCTCCGCGACGCCCACTGCTCCGCGCCCGGCGTGCCTCGCGTCCCGCGCATGTCCTGTTTGGTTTCTTCGGTTTAACCGGAAACTGAACCAAAGTTTTTGGTTAACCGGGGGACCGGTTTTCTCTTTATAGGGACTACTTCGGTTTCCATTTTCTGATAACCGAATTTTTGAAAAAAAATGAAACCGAACCGTTTGGTTTCGGTTAAACCGAATGCCCAGCCTGAGTTTCAAGATGGAGATCCTATCGCTAACACAAGCGAAAGTGGCTTGTCTTGTTACAGAAGAATCGAAGATTCAACAAGAGCACATAACTGATTGATACAAGATAGCTAAAACCATTATGTTTGATAAGTGCAGTTATTGGTGTCATTGGCAATTGGGAAGTCAATGTACAGCACCAGGACGCTGATTAGAATGCTTGGCGACAATCACACCACAATGTTTTGCTCAGTCATGCTAACAACTTCTTTTAAGTAGATAAGTGTTATAATCAAAAGGCATATTCAAGAATAGGTGAGTCAGTGAAGTACCTTTACCTAACATTAAGAATGGTTCGTGCAAGATTGTCGGTAAATAAAGCTAAACAAGGATCACTACTCATTGACCGTAGCTTGAGCAAACATTCATAATCTAATTTTAATATAAAGATACTTAAAATAGAAAATAAGCCCACACGCAAGTAAGAACTAATTGATTTCTTGGACTGGTTCCACATTTATCTTTTAAACTAGTTGAGTGCCCCGTGTATTGGTTCAACACAATCGTATAGAATCGAGACTAGCTTCGATGTTGTTGTGCAATCCTTTTCTTATCGAGAGGGTTTCATCTATCAGTAGACTAAATACGAAACTAGTTTAGTCAGTAAAATTTTGGTTTATGGATAGATTTGTTTGTAAGACGCAATACATAACTAGACACTTGTAGACACGTTATGGATAGATAGAAAAATTATTCAAGTAGAAAAATATTCAATGATAACTTTGGCAAATTTCAGTATAATCTCAGTACTCACATGAATTTACTAATATTTTTGTTTCCAGCAAAATTCCTGCCCAGCATTCCAATCAGGCCCATACTGCTCTGCAAGCCCACTATGAACAGACCATCTACGATCGCAATGCGGCAGCCCATTTCACCAAAGGGCGTGGAGTCGTGGTGGTGTGCGTCGCGTGTGGGCTTCCCTGTTCGCTGGTGTCGTCCCCACCGCCGACGTCCTCACCGGAGCAGACGGCCATGGTGGCGATGGAGCTCGAGATCCTGGGCATGAACTTCGGCTGCGTCCTTGCTGCGCTGGCCGACGCCAGGATCCCGGAGAAAGACTGCATCCTCCCGCTGGCGTCCAAGCTCCTCGGCTACGCCATCGTAGCCGCGTCCACCACCGTCAAGCTCCCCCAGGTTCCCTCGCCTTCTTTCAGTCCAGCTAGTTAAAGTCCCTTTCGTCTCCAAGCTGTGATTTTGTCTTGATCTGTGGTGGGCTCGTCCTGTGGGTTTCGGCGGTGGATGTGAGGGAAAGGTCTCAGTTCCATGTTCTTTGCGTGAGCATGGCGTGCGCGGAGTTCTGCATAAAGGCTGCCGTTTTTTGGAGGCTGGTGTGGTCTTGGCGTGGCGCGGTAGAGGAGCAGAGGAATCTAGGAGGGAGCCGCTGGAATTCGTTGTTCCTTTGCAGGATGGTTTCGGATTGGTCTGATCCTTTCTGGTCCATGAATTATTGCAGTGCCTTCCTGTCCAAATGCTTAACTGCCCGTAGCCGTTCTCGCCTCTCAATCCTTGATCTGAAATTTAGACATTGGTCCGGGAGCATGGTTTCAGGGCTTCCAACGCTCTGCTCTCGGATCTCTGCTGGTGTGTTGCAATCCCGGCTAGACTACCGAACTACATCCTCTACAAAACACACATCAACCTTCTTAAAACTCTTAGGAGAACCTTCATCTCTGTTGTCTTGTAGCCCACATATGCCTGCAACTAGAAATCAGTCTGTTCCAAGTCACATTAGTTTGAAGACCATGGAGAAGAGCAATTGGAAGAGGCTGGCCATGATAACAAAACTGGATACCATGTTCATGAATATAGGAAGCTTCTTATCGGTTCCTATTGATGCTAAGAAGCTACTGCCTTTCTTTTCTACGGTCCTTGGGTACTTCATCATCGCTTCATCCACCGTGGGCAAGCTACCTCAGGTGCCTGCATCTAGTGTAACTAAAAAATAAGGATGACTTTAATGGTTATGAAGGAGTTCAATTCTTCATTCTTTTAATGTGATTTTAATTGTATGGGTAGCTTAATCGTTTTATTTTGTGGGTTTTTTGTGCCAAATTTTGGAAAGGATTAGTAAACCTCACGGGTGAATTTCTGTTTCTTTTGTGGTTTTGGGCTCTCATGATTTTGTCACATTTGCCTGTATCATGTGGACCCTTACTATGATGGCTCAGCTGTGCAACCTATCAGGAATGGCAATCAACAGTAAATGCCTCTAGTTTGTTAGGACAACAAAAGACTTTGTGGTTCAACTAGGGACTTAATCACACTAAACATGCTGTTTTTTCTTCAATTAATTTTCTCTTGTCTACATGAAATTGTTGTGACACATAATAGGAAAATTTATAACTCAGTCCCAAGATCTTTCATGCTGACTATTCACTAAACAATGCTTGTGCTCTTACGATTTTTCACCTTCTCTTTTTTGGTGCTCTGCCATAATTATGAATATTTTCTGTTGCAGATACTAAAAATTTTGAAGCATGGAAGTGTTAGAGGACTTAGTGTCGCATCCTTTGAACTTGAAGTCGTTGGCTACACGATTGCTTTGGCATATTGTATTCATAAAGGGCTTCCCTTTTCCGCTTATGGAGAACTTGCTTTTCTGTTGATCCAAGGTTTGTCTTGAGTGGAAAGCCTATATCTGAGCATTCCATCTCATATGCTAAATCTGCTACAATCCTGTTACTTAATCTTATTTATCAATGTTTATATCTGATATGCAGCAATTATCTTGGTTGCAATCATTTACTACTACTCACCGCCAATGGGAACCAAAACATGGATGAAAGCTTTATTGTATCCTTCATGTGTTTGTTCTAGTGCTTCTTGTGTGCTGGCAATAGCAATGCCCCGATTCTCATGGAGAAGCCCGGAAAAGAAAAATTACCACAGTTTACTAACATTTTATCTTATTTTTCCTTTGAGCTTCCTTTCCTAAACAGTGTCCCTATAGATATTGTGGATTAGCTCCAACGGTTTTGGCTGGAAAAATTGATCCTGCTCTTTTTGAAGTCCTTTATGTACGCAATTTGTTATATACTTTGTTTCAAAGTTCGTATAGGTTTATATGCTTTACTCTTTTAATATAATATCTTATCTGCTGTGTAGGCTTCACAGCACGCCATCTTCTTTTTTGCAAGAGTTCCACAGATATGGAAGAATTTTACAGTATGTTGTTACTTTTTTGCCACATCTTACTACCTAAAGGTCTATATATTTATGTACATATATTGTAGCAAGTTGGCTGAATAGATCTGAGGGTGACAAAAATGTTTTTGTCTGTGGCATTCAAAGATATATCTCCTACAGAAGTTCGGCTACAGTTTGGAAATTAGAACAAATATTTTTAAAAAAAGGACAGCCCATGTAGCGCCCGCTTGCGCAGGGTCCGGGGAAGGGTCCGACCCACTTGGGTCTTTTAATATTATGAGAACCAAACTGTACTATGAATTTTATTCCTATCTCTGTGATGTCTTGTTCTAGGGTATCACTCTATTTGAATCTTTTGCCACCACGGTGTTTTTAGATTCAAGTACTTGAGTTGGACATTTCCTGGCACTTCATCTGAACCTTCTTTCATTTGAAATCTTTCCTCGTAAGAAGATATGTTATTCAAATATTACATGATTGTCGCCTTGTTGGTATTATGCAGAATAAGGGCACTGGTGAATTGAGCTTCCTGACCTGTTTCATGAACTTCGCTGGTTCCATTGGTAAGCTTAAGTACATGCTAAATTTGTTACCTAATTATTTGAGTTGCTGGCCCTTTTCTGTACTGATATTACTATTTATTAGTGTTCATGAAATTAATAGTGTTGCCATTTGACACTTGTATACTTCATATATACCAAGTAGTAAATACAATAGCCAATGTGACGAGTTAATTAGTCTTACTTCTCAAGTACATTTTTCATTTTACATCCGCAAACTATTTAAAAAGTTTTGTGTACTTGTCTAATCATTATTACTCCTTGTTTCAGTGAGAGTTTTCACCAGCATTCAAGAGAAGACTCCCTTCAGTGGTATCCTTGGTCCTGATACATATCTTTATTACATATTGACTTTACATTTTGAATGTTGCATTCTACTTATCACATGCCCGTTACGTGTAGGTAGTTTCTGGACTGCTAGTATGATAGTCTCTTCTTAGGAATTAATTTTGTGTTGGTGACGCTAGCGCTAATAGGCATTGCAGAGGTGTGAGTAGTATTTATTTGCAATACTAGTTATGGATATGGACCAAAATTATGTGTTCATCTCTATTTAACTAAGAGCATATTATATTGGCAGCTTTATCATCATTATACTTCTTAATCCTTAACTCCTGTAAAGTCATAATGGGCTCCGCAATTGGCATTCTGATGAATGGTACACTGTTGGGTCAAATACTAATATACCAAAAGGCTGTTCCGGAAAAACAGGACAAAGAAGATTAAGATAACTAAAATACCAAAAGCCTCCAGGTGGTCTAGGATTTTGTTCCAGTAACAAAAGGCAATTCATGTTATGGGTCCTTATTCCTTTTCGCATTTTGCAGTATCTTTACTGATGTGGTTACATACACAATTGCAGTTAGTTTGTAACTTTATAAGCCGTTGATATGGATGTATTGGTTTGCATGTTTTCCTCCAGAATATGCTGTTCAATGTTTGGATTTCATTCAGTTGTTTTATATCAGCTGCTTAGCGGTAGGAATTCTCGAACGACAGTTCCTACAAAGAACCAAAATGGCAACGACCACAATAGATTATAATTATTTTGATATCCTCGAAAACAAAATTGAAATGGTTGATATCCCCAAAATTCATTCCACCGATTCCTCATGAGCTGCGCGTGTTGATTTCAGAGGTACAAATACGGAGAAACACTAATGACCGTGGACTAGTTCTGTAGGAACTTCAGAGGTACAAATACTGTAAAATTACATCTAGATCCTGTATTAAAAAAATAGGATTTGGCTAGTCCTGCTGCCTCTTCAGTCTGCACAATAACTAGTACCTATTATGATTTATTCTTCTGAAAAATTGATCGGCCAGTTTCACGTAAGAACTGTACCCAATAGGAATTGTTACATCGACAGTCCTCAAAAGTCATCAGCACAAAATAGACTTTAATAAGGAGGGGATATATCTAGTGTAAAGCAGGTTTAGGTGCTAGTACACATTTGCGGTCATACAGTCTATCACCATCGGTTAATATTAGGGAAGGTGGAGATACAATCTAGGCACAATAAATGTTCTTGAAAAAAAAACTCATGTATTTATGTCTTTTTTGCACATCCACTTTCTCTAATCTTAGCCATTGTTGATACATCAGATGAATGTTAGTATTTGAAGTATTACTTTCATGGAGAGAATGACACTAAGAGTTGGGAAATTTTTCTTTTTTCATTCCACACACAATGCCATGCCCAACCTAGGTGTTGGGGTTACATATTTATAGCTAAGGCAGCCAAGCATATACCTAGATGCTAGTCTAAGATGATGTTTTACTAAAGGACTAATATGTTGTCCTCTTGGTCTAAGATGTTGTCCTACCAAAGAACTAAGATGTTGTCCTATCAAAGGACTAATATGTTGTCCTCTTGGTCTAAGATGTTGTCCTACCAAAGGACTAAGATGTTGTCCTACCAAAGGACTAATATGCTGTCCTACTAAGGACTGAGATGTTGTCCTAACTAGGGGCCACACAGACCAAGAGTACAATACTTATTCCTTCATTCTCCCCCCTAAGTCTTGTGTGTTGTCTTGTGGGAGAGTTGGACCATCCCGATCCTAGAGCAAAGCTCAAGGAACGTGATCCTCCCAAGGGGCTTGGTGAGCAGGTCTGCAAGCTGGTCCTTGGTGTTGATGTAGCACGCCTTGATGCTCCCTTCTTCCAAGCATCCTCGGAGGAAGTGGTACCTCACACGGATGTGCTTGCTCCGTCCATGAAAGACGGGGTTCTTTGCTAGAGCCAGAGTGGACTTGTTGTCCACCCTGAGTTCCACCGCTCCGGTGTCTTTGCCGAGGAGATCACCAAGCAGTCGAACTAGCTAGAGCGCCTGAGTCGAAGCAGTAGAGGCCGCTATGTACTCGGCATCGCAGCTGGACAGGGCCACCACCTGCTGTTGACTGACTGCCAGCTAACGAGGCACTTTCCGAGGAAGAAGAGAATCCCGCTTGTGCTCTTGCTAGTGTCGATGTCGCCGGCGTAGTCGCTGTCACTGTACCCAACAAGGTGTGCCTCCCCAGGGCACCTCGGGTAGTAGAGGCCATGGTCGAGAGTGCCCGCAACGTAGCGGATGATCCTCTTCACAGCTTGTTGGTGCTCCGTCGTCGGTCGCTGCATGAACCGACTGACGTAGCCGAAAGAGAATGCCAAGTCCGGCCGTGTGAAGGCGAGGTAGCTAAGGCTCCCCACAAGACGTCGATACTGCGTGGCGTCCACCTCCTCCGTCGTGCTGTTGCGGCTCAGCTTCAGTCTCTCCTCCATGGGAGTGAGAGATGGGTTGCAGTCTGCGAGCCCAGCCAGCTCAACAATGTGCTTGGTGTAGGCAGTCTGTCGAAGCATGATCCCGGAGTCGGCCTGGTGCACCTCGATCCCCAGGTAGAAGGAGAGATATCCTAGGTCACTCATCTGGAAGATAGCTTTCATCGCTTCCTTGAATGCTGCCACCTCCGCATCCTTAGTGCCGGTGATCACCAAGTCGTCGACGTAGACACCCACCAGTAGGGCATTTCCTCCATTGCCCCGCCGGTAGATGGCCGCCTCGTGCGGGCTTTGCTCGAAGCTCATCCCCTTGAGCGTGGAGTCCAACTTGGCATTCCACGCCCTTGGTGCCTGCCGCGGGCCATAGAGGGCCTTGCGTAGGCGCAACACCTTGCCCTCCTTGCCAGAAATCGTAAATCCCGGCGGCTGGTGCACATAGACCTCCTCCTTTAAATTGCCATTAAGAAACGCCGACTTGACATCCATGTGTTGAACCCGCCAGCTTCCACGAGCAGCCAGCGCAAGGAGGAGTCGCATAGATTCCATCCGCGCCATGGGCGCGAAGGCATCGTCGAATTCGATCCCCTCCTGTTGCACGAAATCGTGTGCCACCAAGCGAGCCTTGTGCTTGACGATGGCGCCGGCTTCATCCCTCTTCAGCTTGAACACCCACTTAAGGGTGATCGCACGGTGGCCATGAGGGAGGTCAGCAAGCTCCCAGGTGCGGTTGTTCTCAACCGCGTCCATCTCCGACTGCATCGCGGCACGCCATGCCGCGTATCTCTCAGCCTCCACGAAAGACCGAGGCTCACCGTCGTCGCACGCAAGATGCAACTGCGCCTCCAGATCGCGAGGGACCAGTCCCGGCACCGACTGGTCACCGAGAAGATCCTCCATCGTATGATACCGCAACGGCTCGCCGTCGTGGTACGCATCGATGCGCTCCTCGTCGTGGGAGAGCGGAGTAACGAACTCCACCGGTTTGTGCTCGACATGAGCTGGTGTCGGAGTGGACGTACCCGGAGGGATGGCAGTCGGTGCTGGAGTGTGTGGGGTCACCGGCTGTTGTGGTGGAGAGGTTGTCGCAGCCGAGGTCGTGACTGGCGAGAGTGGCGCTGAAGTTGGTGGAGAAGAGCTGCCTACTCCCCTAGTTCCCTTGAAGTGGACGTACTCGACGATGAAGTTGTCGTATGTCGGAGTCGAGCCGTCGTCTACCGCTTTGTCCCATGCCCATCCTCGCCCTTCATTGAACACTACATCACGTGTCGTGCGCACGCGCTGTGTTCCTGGGTCGAGAATGCGGTAGGCCTTCGAGCCCTCCGCGTAGCCGATGAACACCCCTAGAGTGCTCCTGTCATCGAGCTTGCTGATGTGGCCAAGCTCCTTGGCGAACGCTAGGCAGCCGAAGACCCGTAGGTGAGAGACTGTCGGCTTGCGCCCATGCCAAGCCTCGTACGGCGTCCTGCCGTTGAGAGCCTTGGTGGGCGAGCGGTTGAGGATGTAGACCGCCGTCACCACCGCCTCTCCCCAGAAGATAGCCGGCATTCCCCTCTGCTTGGGGAGGGCCTGAGCCATCCGCATAACCGTCTGGTTGCGACGCTCGACGATGCCGTTCTGCTGCGTGCTGTACGGCGCGGAGTAGTGGCGCTGAACACCCTCATCCGTGCAGTACGACGTGAATTCAGCCGTCGTTAATTCACCGCCGTTGTCGGTGCGCAGTACGCGCAGCTTGCAGCCACACTCCGCCTCCGCAATGGCCTGCGCGCGCGTGATGACGTTCGCAGCCTTTCCCTTGCTGCCGAGGACCATCACCCACATGTAGCGGGAGAGGTCATCGACTAGCAGCAGGAATTAACGTCGTCCTCCCGTTGTAGCCTGTGTCACTGGGCCACACAAGTCCCGATGCACGAGGTCGAGCCGCTCCTTGGCTCGGAAGCTCGAATGCTGGGGAAAGGGGAGCCCCTTCTGCTTTGTCACAACGCAGACATCGCAGAACTGCTCCACATGGTCAAGGCACGGCAGGCCCCGTACCATCTACTTGGCACTGAGCCGCTTCAGGGCCTTGAAGTGAAGGTGCCCAAAGCGCTCATGCCATTGCCACGTCTCGTCATCCCGGCGAGTAGCAAGGCAGAGAGGTTGAGCTACCTGCACGTTAAGGACGTAGAGTCGATTGGTGCCTCTGGTTACCTTGGCAAGAAGGCGACGATGGTGATCCCAAATCCTCATGACTCCGTCCTTGATCTCCACACGCGAACCATTCTCATCCAGCTGGCTCAGGCTGATGATAGAGTTCCTCAACGCGGGGATGTAGTAGACTCCAACGAGCAGCCTGTGCTCACCAGACTCGGCGGTGAGGATGATGGAGCCGATGCCCTTGATCTCCACACTAGAGGCGTCCCCAAACTTGACGGAGCCTCGAACATTGGGATCAAACTCAGTGAAGAACTCCCGTCGACCAGTCATGTGATGGGTGGCGCCAGTGTCGAGGCACCACCCGTCAGTCTTGTCATTGCTGGAGTTGTCACCGATAAAGGCTTGTGGAAAAGAGCCGTTGCGGCCGATGCCACTGGAGGTGGCTCGATGCTTGCGTGCGCCAGGAGCAGAGCCGGCTCCTCCTCCTCCACCTGTGCGACGTGGGCCTGCCCACGTCATTGCTACCGACACTCCCTGGCCCAATGACCAAGCTTGCCACAGTTGTGGTAGGTGTCGTCTTGTGCTAGCTTCCGGTTGCCGACGGCGCCGCTTTGGGTGCCTCCGTGGGCGCCCCCCTCGGCACATCTCTACGCCCCAGCTCGGGCACCTCCGCGCCCCTTGCTTGGCTTGCCACGCTTGCGACCGCCTTTCGAGGAGGAGGGCTCCCCCTTCTTCCCGTCACCTTGGCAGGCCTCCCACTGCTCCCGAGTGAGATGTAGCTTCCCGTCGATAGTGATAGGCCCCGAGAGAGGCTGAGATTCGTCGTTGTCGATGACCTTGAGGCGGCCTATCGCCTCTTCGATCGACATCGTGGAGAGGTCCAGTAGAGACTCAATCGAGCGAGCGATCTGCTTGTACTTCTCGGGGATGCAACGGAAGAGCTTCTCGACGGCTTTCTCCTTGTTGTAGGTGTCGTCGCCAAACTGCACCATCTTCTACAGTAGTGTGTTGAGACGGAGAGCAAAGTCATCAACATCCTCACCTGGTTTGAAGGTAGGTTCTCCCACTCCTTGCGGAGTGCCTACAGTGTGGTCTTGCAGGCGCGATCGCTGCCGATGCGTGCCGCAGCGATGGCATCCCAGGCCTCCTTGGCAGTCCGCTTATTGGAAAGCGAGAACTACATCTTGGGCGGTACTGCAGCAATGAGAGCATCCAGCGTCCGTCGATCCTCGTAGTAGTCGACGTCGCCGTACCGGACTGCTTCCCACATGTGCTGCACTTGGAGCCGTATCCTCATCACCGCGGCCCACTCGACGTAGTTTGTCTTGGTAAGGGTAGGCCACCCACCGCCGGGACCAACGTCCCTGACAATGGCTTGGGTCCCGTGGTGACCATGGTACCTGTTCGGGGAGGGAGAGTCGCGCCGCCTGTAAATGCCTCGATCTCCGTCGACCTAACCACCCCTGCCGGGAGCGTCGCCAGCGCGTCCGTGCCTATCTGGGCTGCAGCCACCGCGCTCATGGGGGTGTGTGTCTGCCCACTGTGGCGTCTGTGGTCGTTCTACCTTCCTCACCAGCCTGAGGTCTTCGTTGGTGCCGCCGTCGGTAGAACCAGAGTCTCTGTCGCTACCGCTACACAGAGCCTCAAGCTCTGTTGCATCCGCAGCCGCTGCTGCTTCTACTTCCGCCTTCGCCGCTGCCAGTTCCGCCGCCGCCAGCCTCGTCGTCCTCGCTGCAGTCTCTGCTGCTGCTCGCTCGTGTTCTTCTGCCGCGGCGACCTCAGCCTCCTGCCAATGCCGCGCGCTCGAAGCGACCGAGTGCTGAGACTATCCTTTGGACATGGCGCGCTAGTGGGGGAGTGTTGTGTGGGGAAGAGGCTATCTCAGACAAGCTGTTGCTTGTCTGTGCAGAAGAGGAGGAATGAGTTGAAACAACCAGTGTTATTGCTGTCGGCTGAAGACGAAGAGAGGCATGGGAAGGAGATGAGCAGGAGATGTCTAGGCTACAGGATAGAACGGCTCTAATACCACTTGTTAGTATCTGAAGTATTTTTCTTGTTTCATTCCATACACAAATGACTAAGAGTTGGAAAATTTTTCTTGTTTCATTCCATACACAATGCCATGCCCAACCTAGCGGTTGGGGTTACATATTTATAGCTAAGGCAGCCAAGCATATACCTAGATGCTAGTCTAAGATGTTGTCCTACCAAAGGACTAATATGCTGTCCTCTTGGTCTAAGATGCTGTCCTAAAAGAACTAAGATGTTGTCCTACCAAAACACTAATATATTGTCCTCTTGGTCTAAGATGTTGTCCTATCAAAGGACTAAGATGCTGCCCTACCATAGGACTAATATACTGTCCTACTAAGGACTGAGATGCTGTCCTAACTAGGGGCCACACACAGACCAAGAGTAGAAGGCCTATTCCTTCAATGAACACAAATGTGCATTATGATGTTAGCAACGTAAGCCCCCTTTTACAGTGGATATGTCAGATATTCTTCATCAAACATGTCTGGCACAACAATTCACTAAAAAAATTTTATTACATGCTCATCGAATTGTAACACCATGTGTAACCACTGTGTGGAGCGCCATACAAAACAAATAACATATGCACTGCCGTAATGAGCGTTTCAACGCTTAAGATTACCCTGAAGTTCATGGTAAATTACTAACACTAGTCTGAGGAGATAAGTGCATGACTGTTTCTCGAAAGAGCACTCGGTTTTACACCCCAAGAGAGAGACATGTCATATGAGAAACAGCACGCTGGTTACATTGTAAAATCAAGCTTCCGAAAGCTTGAAGACCGGTCCGAAAGGTTTCCTCAAGTCCACCTCTTCAGCGTCTCCAAAGCAGCCTTAGGTTGATCCATTGGTACCATGTGACCAGCATCGTCGATCTGTTTGCACAATACACCTACATTAAGTTTGCAAAGGGAATGCAAATTGCTAAAGTAAATGTGACGTGATGCAATGGCCTTCAATTTTAACGTATCAGTTTGCTGCACCTCCTCCTAACTTTCCATATTTGACTTTGTTTTATATAACTCCCTCCGTTTCGAAATACTTGACGCTGATTAGTTTAATTTTAAATTAACAAGTATTAAATATTTTAAAACGGAGGGAGTACCAAAGTTTTTCTGATTTTTATTTGTTCAGGAGAAGAAACTGTTGTTATATAAAGGAACAAATATTATGCACATGTCATTCTTTAGGAGAAAAACTGTTGGTTGTCTAAAAAGGACAAATATTGTGCGCTTACGACGGGCCCAACCTTCAAGAAACTCCAAGGGCCATGGCTTTTGAGAACAGCAACTCCTTTCCATCGACCGTGAATGCCTTCTCAGATGATGAGACAAAAGCTTCAGGGTTGTGTGTCATTTTTAGTTACCCCACTGAACATCACAGATTGTCTATTCTTAGATTCCAATGTTATTTGTTAATTTCGAAGATATTTGTGAAAAATATTCCTTTGGAAGACATGTTTTATTGACATTTGCTTCTGAGCCCACAAAACAGCCTTTTCGTTCTTGGTATTATTTGAGCTTCTTCACGTACAGGAGTTAGTTCAGTGTTTCCGC
The DNA here is from genome assembly GCA_030760725.1 of Neostapfia colusana. NCBI lineage: Eukaryota > Viridiplantae > Streptophyta > Magnoliopsida > Poales > Poaceae > Neostapfia > Neostapfia colusana. The sequence goes on along the minus strand of JASWHV010000009.1, from coordinate 28,831,805 downwards.
ATCAACTTGTCTATTTCTATCATACAAATGTCTCAAATACCTTCAGGTCTTGACTCTGTTTCCAGCGTAAAGACGTATAGATGAAAGATTATTACTAAGGGAAAATTGGCACAAAGGGTTCAAGGACGGTGACTCTCCGCCAACAGCTTATACATGTTTAAGAGCTCCTAATGTTGTGTACTGTAGTACAACAACAAAGCCTTTATCCCAAGCAAGTTGGGTAGAGTAGACATAAAACCCAATAATTTTTTTAGTATTGGTTTTTTAAAATGAATTAAAGAGAGGAATAGATATAAGAGTAACAAAGAAAAAAGAAGAAAAATGACTAAGATTCTGACACATGAATTGCTATTTTCCATGCAGTCTTATCATGAGCTAAGTCTCTGAATACATTCTAATCTCTCAAGTCTCGTTTTACCGCCTCCTCCCAAGTCAACCTTGGTCGTCCTCTATCCCTTCTAATATTTTCTCTACCTCTTAAAATCCCACTATTAACCGGTGCTTCTAGAGGTCTCCACTGGATATATCCAAACCACCTTAGTCGATGTTGGATTAACTTCTCTTCAATCGGTGTCACCCCTACCCTATCACGAATCGCCTCGTTTCTTATTCGGTCTCTTTTTATGTGCACGCACATCCACCGTAGCATGCACATCTCTGCGACACTCATTTGTTGGATATGTTACCGTTTAGTTGGCCAACATTCCGCCCCATATAGCATCGCGGGTCTGATCACCATCCTAGAGAACTTCCCTTTTAGCTTTTATTGGACCTTCCTATCACATAGGATTTCAGATGTTTGTTGTCATTTCATCCACTCTATCTTGATCCTGTGGCAAACATGCTCGTATTTTGAAATTATAAACAAATAGAAAAGTTTTTAAGCTCAAAAGACACCATAGGAAAATAATATAGAAAACATTCGATATAGAGCACTAACAGTTCATCAGACATGCACATCGAACACTCCATCGTGGCAAGTAAAGAAAAGGCCCAACCCAGTATCACCAGACCACTTTTAAGAACATGTTTAGGTCATCCCAACCACCTCTCTCCCTCTAGGATGGAGCAGCAACTGCGAGTGCGAGGTCGCAGGTCGGCAGCGCAGGATCGACCCGTCCACCTAGCTACCGCCTCTCCCTCGAGGCTAGGCGACTCTACCCTCCTCCCAGCGCCTAACCACGCCTAGACGAGCGCCTAACAGCACCTTTCGGTTCGCTGATTACTACCATTACCAAAGGGGTGCGGCGGAGCCTATGCCTCCCGTCCTTGTTTAGTGCATCCCTCCAGAATTACAAAGAAACTCCGCATCAGTAGAAAGAGCTGCTCTTAAGACACAAGATTGAAATACCACGACAGTTACAACCACGCCTCCTCCCCCAAACATAAGGCTGAAATAGAAGCCTGTCACCCGAGAACAATTATTCAAATTGGACAAACAATTATTCAAATTTTTATTGCCAACACCTTACTAGGTAGATCAAATCAGAGACACATCACCATCCATATCGCCTTATCAGTTATCACTATACAACAATACATTTCCAGCTCAAACAAGGTCAAGCCGTGAAAAATCTACAGTCATCAACCTAGTTTATCAGAGACTGGTTTGCTGTCGTACATCATAAATTTGTAATCCCATGGACTCCCAAAGTCAGACGGGCCCAAAAGAAGCAGGGTTTTATGACCTCACTTTAGCAAGCCGTGCCCTGATCTCTTCTAGATCTTCCTCATCGTCATCAGCACCCTCTGCAACAGCTTGTTGCTGCAAATGACAAAATATACAAAGAATATTTTTCATACCAAGGATCTCACAAAATCCACAATGAAGGTAAAACCATCACATGAGTGAATGCACTTTATTTGTATATAAGGTTACTAAATAAACTACCAAAGTACTAGTAATTAGTTGATTTTGACCCTACACCATATGGTACTATATAGTCAACAACAACAAAGTCTGTCCGAAGCACGGATTGGGATAGGCTAGATATAAAATCCAATAATTTCAATTCTTGTCAACTCCTAAAAAGCAACATGCCATGGGGTAGCATCGTGAAATAGATAACATTTCCCCATAGGACGGTCAGAATTTTGACAAAAAGGTACTACCATGGAAACAAACTGAAGGGCGAAAGTATTTACCTTTCCTGGAACCCTACTCGTCGAAGCTTGTTGTACCTTCTGTGTCCTGGCAGCATCTGGTAGCTGGGAGGCAGTCTCCCCTGCTATTGAAGCAAGAACCTTGTCGACCTCCTCCTCTATTTCCTCCTCCATGTCTTCAGAGTCCAAAGCTGAATCAACTGCATCATTCACCATCTCTTCCATCACACCTGCCTAAAGTCAGAATTGTAAGATGTTGGTTGAGTTATAGCATATAGAATAGTAAACTGTCAGTTGAGTTATAACTTATAACATGTGTTTTAAGATAATATAGGATTGAACTCTTTGAACAAGGCAAAAGAAATGGACACCATTGATCTGCATAACCACTGTTAATTTTTTTTAAAAAAAGCAGATTACCTTTGCCATTTCTTTGCTGAATTCTTGCATCGTGGCAGCCAATGCTGGAGCTTTCATTAGATCATTAACAACTTTCATTACTTCAGCGCTTTTGGACAGATGGCCTACTGACCTTGAAGTTGCTGAAAAATCATATAGGCAGGAATTACTTGCTTGAACTCCGCCTATGCCTTTCTAGGTATAGCCGGTCCCAAGCCCGAGTAATGGAGGAGAGTTGTGACAGGCTTGGCGAGCCAGCATCAAAACCAGCCATTCCTATGGATATGAAACACAGTTTGAGTTTCATATCTAGCCTACCTCAATGTGCTTGAGACAAAGGCTTTGTTGTTGTTGTTGTTGTTGTTGTAGGAATTACTTGCTTGCAAAACAAAAGCAATAGAATACTAAATAAAGTGGGTGCACTACTCCCTGGTCATGGTTGGAGTGTTGCATCATGTCAAAGCGAAAAAAATAGAAAAAAGAAATAAGATACAAGTTCGATTGTCCAGAGCACAAATTTGGGTAAGTGTGGAACATGGACGTTATGTTGTCAATTGTGAGTTTGCAATTGTAGTGAGCAGAATTTAATAGCGACATGCACCCTAATTCATGGAATTGTAGTAATTCTAGGACCTAGCCTCAATCTCTAAAATCGTGCAATTGCAGCAAGCAGAGTTTAGTAGCCACATGCACCATAATTCAAATAACATATGCATGTGATTTGATTTTGCATGGTCCTGCAATCATAGAAAGAACTGTCAAAACTACTCTGGGATGATATTGCCTAGTGGCAAATAAAAAGGGTTAATACTTTTAAATGGCATATACAGACTTCAGTCTACAAAACATGTCAGTGCTTTTCAGTAGTAGTGTCAAAAGACAAGCTATGCACAGAAGAAATTCCTGTTAGTATTTTCCCACAAGAAAGTAAAAGGGTGTGCTAGTGAATATTAACTAATAGAGTCACTCTTCCATAACTAAAAAGACATTCTTATGGACAATATCTGACCTGAAACCAACAAAGCTCATAAAAAAAGGACATACCAACAATTTCTCCAAGGTGCATCGATACTGAATTTAGTTGGGCCTTGTTTTCATAAAGACGATTAACAGCACGTTTGGATCTGACAAGTTCCTTAGCAAGAGCCTGACATAAGGAAGTTGTAACATCAACAGTACATCAAACTGTTAAGAGTCATTCTGGCTCATACAGGGTTGTGAATCCACGCCTGGACGCCTAGGCGCCCGCCGGCCGCCGGGACGCCTAGGCGGTCGCCTAGGCGAGCGCCAGGCAAGGAGGGGAGGCGGGTGTGGCGGCGGCGGCGGCAGCAGAGGAGGCGGGCGGCCAGCTAGGCGGCGGAGGAGGCGGGAGGCCGGCTAGGAGGCGGCGGCAGGGCGGGCGGGCGGAGAAGGCAGGGCGGGCAGGTGCGCCTCACGGCCTAACTATTGATCCGACGGTCCTCATTTTCACTGGGGTATATAAATATACCCTACCCTAGTTTTCTCCTGACCCTCTCTCCCTCTTTTCTCCACTCCCGGCGGCGGCGGCGGCAGTGAGGCGGCGGGGTGGACAGCGGCGGCGGCGGCGGAACCTACGGCGGCGGTGGCGGCACCTACGGCGGCGCCAGGCGAGGTGGCAGCAGGCGGAGGGGGCGCCAGGCGAGGTTGCGGCGGGCGGAGGGGGCGCAGGCGAGGTGGCTGCGGGCGGAGGGGTCGCCGGCGGCGGGCGGAGGCGGCGGCGGCGCCGCCGCCGACCAGGCGAGGCGAGCCGCCCTGGCGTCCACGCGCCACCGACTGGACGCCTAGGCGCCGCCTAGGCGACGCCTCAAAAACGCTGGGCTCATATAGTCAATCATAAAAATTCAACATTGTTTATATATGTTGAAACTTTAAACATGATATGTCAAGAACTTATACACACAGAAGAGCTAGAACATGCAAATGAGATATGCATTCAGGAACTAACGAGTGTAACGTTTTAACAACAAAGATCATGTTCAAAGTACTCCCTCCTTTTCTATATACATGTCGCTGGTTAGTTCAGAATTGAATCAACTAGCATATATTAGTTCAAAGCCTGAGGGAGTAACTGCATATATTAGTGACCTTTAGTAGATAACTGTTCTACATATGGCCATATCCCCCACAATGCTGTTTCAGCTGCTAATGAGTATATCCCTGAAAACTGAAATGATGGCATTGCTGATGGGAATAATTTGTCTTTTGATAAAACTTTACATCACTTGGTTAGACTGGGTGGATGAGCAATCTATGCTACAATCTTTCTACCCAGATTCATGTACCTTCCACTAAGTTGATAAAAAACATGCTCATGGTAGATTGGAAGGTCTTAAGCATCATGCACAGAACTATAGTTTGAGTCCTAAATATATTATAGTCATGAGGTATGCAAAGGACCAAAGGTTCCTCCAACCAGGTTCAATATTCGACGCTAATGCCTAAGCAAAGGCAGATTGTGTAGTGAACTGCATAAAACAATCCAGCTTTTTTTGCTAGAATTGACAAACCCGCAGTACAGAAGAAACTGAATATCAATTGTAAAACTTAGTTTGTTTAGTAGCTGCAGAATAATTTGGACAGACCCTACATTCACCCTGAATCTGTACTTCTCAGATCTCCAATGATCAGATTACATCTTAGAAGCAACAAAGCAGAGACGAATTTTATAGGAGGCATCAAGATTAAACCAGCCGCACCTTTGAGGATCCCATGTCGTTGCGCTTTGCGGCCTCCCTGATGGATTTCTCCACATTCTTCTCCTCCCTCTGCACATCTGCGAGAATGAAAGAAAAATCATAACATACAAGATTACTCGGAAAGATGGAACAAGAAGAGCAACAATGGTACAGATAAGGGTTAAGGGCTTGGTCCAGCCAACGATCGCAAGAACCACATGGCTAATTAAGCCATCATCTGCCCGCTTTCTGACTTCCTGAGGCAAATCCATGGAAGAATCCAACTTGATCAATCAAGAACGCCCTGTCCACCCCCGATCACTTTTACTATCCCGCCCAGGGTCGACACCAGGACAAGATCTGGTCGCGGATGTCGCTGGGGACGCGGGGGAAAGAAAAGGGGAGGGTGCGGGGAGAAGAACCTCGGATCTGGCGGTCGAGGCCGCGGCACTCGTTGCGGAGGCGGCGCTGCCACTCGCGCAGCTGCTGCTGCGGCGTCGGGCGCGGCTTCAGGAGGCTCTTCACCTTCTCCATCGGCGACACTGGCCCGGGGAACAGATCCAAACTCCCTGCCAATCTCGCGCTGACTTCTTGGACCAAGCTGATTCCCTCGCCGCCGGCGAGGGCTGGAGTGGTGGCTGGCTTCGCGGAGAAGGGCACGCGAGAAGTGCGACGCAGCGGTCGGCCGGTGAGTACAGCTTAAGACTACCTCCAACAAGTGGAGGTCTTTTTTGAGAATGAGTCTTGTTTTGTGTTGTTCGTGGGCGCCTATTGTAGAAGTTTTTTAACAATAGAGCCCAAAATAGGATATAGAAAACGATTTGGTGTCTATTCACGTGAAAAAGAATCGTCTTCCTACTCCTCGATGGAGGTCAGGACCTTGCCGTCTCCCCCGATGAAGGTACGAACTCCTCGGTTCTAGGTGTCTCCGAGGAACGGCTATGAAGGAGGTCCTTCGGACGGCGCATGGGACTCCTCAGTCGCAGAGGGAGACGCGGACGTTGTGCGCATGGATGGACCGACAGGGAGGAGTCGGGGTGGACTCACTGGGAGGTGTGGTTCTTACGGGGTCGGAGGCCGTGCACACTCGTAGATGGAGGCGAAGAGGAGCCCGGATTGGAGCCGATTGAGTGGCTGTGCTGGGTCGCCGGCGATCCCACAATGGCAAGCCGCGTGGGTGCGGGTTGCCTGAAGGTGCCGTCCGGGAATGGGCTGATTGGAGTGAGCTGGAGGGGAGTAGATTGGACTGGCAATCTGGGAAAAGGGGCGGGAGGCTGTACGCCGGAGGGAAGATGCTCGGGTTGTGCAATGGATTGCAAGCCTTGAAGAACACAGGAGGAAGAAGAAAAGGACGGCAGGAGGGGAAAAAAGGGGATTCTGCTGCTGCTCTACTTTTATTCATGTATGATGTGTGCATTGCTCAGACAAGGTGTATGGCAGGTGGAAGAAAGGAAGTTCTTTCCCTGATCTCAGAATTTTTCTCATATATATGTTATTTACAGTGTAGTGAGCCATCAAGTATTACTTCTTTAGATATTAGCAAAGTAATTGGTGCTGCAGTGCAGCAGCTTCATCGCAAAAGGATGAGAAAATTGAAGCATGTGCAATTGTGATTGCTATGCTACCCAAGAAGCGTCATTAGGGAGGATCTGTTCCTTGCCATAGAACCCATTACCGTGACAGTATCGGTGGCAGTATTCGTCTGAACAATGACTACTTGGTTGCTAGACCCATGTACAAGGCATAACATTTTCGTCGGAGGTACTCTTAAAACACAATTTTGGTAGTTACATGATTCCTTAGTTTGTCAACAAAAATTGTAAACTGACAACCATTTATATAAATTTGGTGTAGGTTTCATATGCAACAATCCCTTTTTTGAAAGTAGTTGATGGATTCACAGTCGTGAACTATTTCTTCAAACAAAGGAGGAATGTTGCGGGTGTCATGGGTTTCTCCCTTTTACAGAAGTGTACAGTGGCAATAAAAATGTTGGCTTATGGAGGGGCAGCAGATTCTCTAGATGAGTGACAACGTATGGGTGAATGTACAGTGCTTAAAACTTTGAAAGAGTTTGTTGCTACAATAATCTTGAAGTTTGGAGAAGAATTCCTTATGCCACCTTCAGAGTCTGAATTACAACATATTTTATCTTTGAATGAGGCTCGTGGTTTTCCTGGTTTGATTGGCAGCATTGACTGCATGCATTGGGAATGGGAGAATTGTCCTACAAGTTGGGCTGGGATGTATAAGGGCCACAAGGGCAAGCCAACACTTATATTAGAGGTAGTAGCAACTCAAGATCTACGGATTTGACATGCATTCTTCAGGCTACCATGTTCTCATAATGATATTAACGTGTTACAACAATCACCTGTATTTGATGATTTGGCAAGTTTCTCTAGGTCTGCTCCCATTATGCCAATCTCAGCTGTCAGCAATTGTGCCTCACTTTGTTTGGCCCTTACTTCTATATCTTTCTTGGTGAGAATCAGCTGCTCTTCTTTCAATATGTTGCGCTTTTCCATGTCTTGCTTTTGCAGGTCAAACATTTTCTCAGTAAGCTTCATTTTATCTCCCTTCATGGTAAGAATCTTCTGCATTTGTTGTTCTTGCTTCTCTTCTGTTTTACCATTCCTTTCATGAATCTGCTGCAACATATCTACCGCAATAGATGAGGCAGTGTCCCCTTCATTGGTCCTCCATTTTTTTGTGTCGTCACGACCTTCGGGCCTATCAGTTCGATCATTATAATTTTTAGTGCTGACTTGAGAGGTCTGTGCAGATTTCATATTAGGTGACGAACAGTTAAGTTTCAACATTCGGTCCCTCCACTTGGCCTCTTTGCATAACAACTTCTAGCAGTACATAAATGTGAACGGCTCATTCTTCTCAAACATCTTCACAACATCATCAATCTGTGATATAAAAAATTAGTGAAATGAATAAAAATTATTCAAAACAAATTAGCAATAGATCAAGTACTGACCCTATCCTGCTCACACTTGCCCTCTGGTTCCTCCTATCCACTACTGAATTGTATGCACAAAATTTATTAACCCCTTCTGGATAAGTTACCATCTATGTTGGATGGCCAGCTGACTTCTTGTTGAACCTTCAGGTTTGTGCTTATAAAAACATTCATGGATTCTTTTGTAGTAACCGCCTTTACTCTGAATTACCCCAATAATTGGATCCTTACTGGCTGAGCAAATTATCTTGTCCTCATCTTATGTGAAGGCACCCCTTCTGTGTGCCAAGTTTTTCTGCCTTTTACCACCTGATTTGGGTGGAACCACCTCGACAACAGGTTCAGCTAAATTGCCTTCACTCACATTCGCAGACTGTACAACCAAGAACATATTTGACAGCTGCATGAATCATGTTTATACAAACCAGTACAACTGAATGGAAGTATTGAATGTTACCTCAAATGCGGTGAAGAGGGAGCTCCACTCCGGTGCATAGTTTTGGTCTGGTTGCTGTCCACAAACTTCATCCACAGGGGCAGGTTATCCATCCTATACATGAGGTGAATCAGAACAAATCATACAACACATGTCCAACAACAATCTGTTCATTTTCTCCAACTACAAATCTGAACACAATCTTCCTTTTCTCATCTTCTTCATTTACATTTAAATGGTACTCATACGTACAACAAATCCCCAGCTCCCCCCCAAACTCTCCACGACCTAGCGCCGTCGATATGACCCTAGCGCTGCGACCTCGACAAAATCCTAGAAACTTCACCCGACCCTGGCGAAAACACTTGGTTGCCAGGCGCAGCGGCTCTGCGCTAGTGGAGAGGAAGAAAGGGATTTTGACGGGGAGGGAACAAGGTGCGTACCTACGGTCGCCGCCGCTTCGCCCCGGTCGCCGCTCTCCGCCTCTGTCGCCTCCACTGAGCAGGATCTGTTCGAAGACACCTCTTTGGTTCGGGCTGTTGGAATGGATTGACTGTAGCCCGCCTCTATTTTTGGGGCAAAACACAACAACACCCTAAAATAGGCCTGCCCAATGGGTAATCTCTTCAACATGTATTGGGCTGCTTCTCACATATTGGGCTGCCTGTTGGAGTTAGCCTAAGCCATAAATAGCACAAATTTTCTGTATTCCCACCATGTATCGGTTTACGGCTTTGTAGGTTTCTTAATGAATCTAAAGCCAAAAAAAGAAAAAAACAATCCTGCATCATAGTATTATCATTTTTTCTGTATCTTAAACTTTAATACTACTATTGTGTCTTAAATTAAAAACTGAATTAAATTTATTTTGTTTCTGCCCATACTTAAGTATCTTCCTTTTTCTTTTGAGTGACAAGAAACATGCTGAAGGTAATTGCCAGGTCTTAACCAGCTGACGGGAGCTATAATCTGAGCACTACATGTATTATAGCATTGAGGTATGTAAATGATAAGCTATCATTTTCTTCAGCGCAAGCTTTCGTCCTACCAAGTTCAAGGATTTTTTATTTTTCAAGCAAACCACGCAAACTTTTGAAATTTCCAATCAGGCAAATGCTTTGCTGAAGCCATCATGCCAGTGCACAATAGATTGATTAGCGAAACAACATTCTCACACCGGGAGGCATTACCTTTTTTGTTTTCCAATTAAAAAGTTGATCACGACTGATGAAACATCATCTCGTTAGTGACATGGCAAATTCACAATATTATATGTTACGGAAACGACAGTGCCCTTTCCCTGTTCAATTTGTAAACAATAATTCATTTGATAGACCATCAAGTAAGAAGAAACAATAACACTGATAGCCAATGACAAATTTTCAGAGATTATATCAACCCTGTAGGACCTTTTACAATTTAACGATTTCTGATGTTGAGACCAATCCGTCTGCTAATTTGTAGTCTCTTTGCTTTTACAGGTGATTATAACTTTTGGGAGGAGGAAGGCGGTCACGTTTTCTAACAGCAAGGCGATAAGAAATCCACAGTTCAGCTAATCATAGAGCCCTTCTTCATGCCATATGTCGACCAAAAAATCAACCATCTCCTACAACAATTCTGCAAGTTAGAAGCTACAAACCTGAATAATCCACAGAACAACAAAGCACTAGCTCAGGGATCTTACAGAGAGTGGGGTTGATTGTGGAAAACGCTCACTTGTCAACAAGAGATCATCATATGTTGTGCACCAACTGAACCCAAAAAAATAGTTAAGAAAACAAGATGATTTCGTAAAAATATAACATGCAGGCTACCCTGAATCAAGAACCTACTAATCTATGATCAAACGCAGTTATGTAATGTTTTGTTTAGTGTAAAATAACTTGCTAGATATTCTGATAGTTTATTTAAGTATCCAACAGAAGTGCTGATTATATGATAAAGATTTCTGGTTACTTCCTCAGCAGGAAATAAGCAAGGGGAAGGCTGCCTAGAAATTCCCTTCCCCAGACCCCACAACGTGTGGGAGCTTTCAGCACTGGGTATGCCTTTTTTTTTCCTCAGCAGGAAATAAGCAGCAACACCTTTCTCTTATTTTTGGCACTAAAAAACTATAGCAAATCAATACATGTGGAAGTTAGGTTCGTTAAAATGTTTTGTAGAATGATTAGAAGTAACTTGGGACTAAAATGCCTTGAGAACTACCGCAAAAGTGGCAGAGATTGAAAATATAGTTAAAGAAATGCCTAGTGAAAAGGCCCCGGGCCCAGACGGATTCAATGCCAAATTATTTAAACGTTGTTGATCGATTATCCGAGATGATGTGCTGCAAGTTTGTGACGACTTCTTCCAATGTTGCACAAGCCTGGGACCGGTTAACAGCTCTCTAGTTATCCTGGTTCCGAAAGTAAACAATCCTTCCACATTAAAGGATTACAGACCTATTTCACTCCTCAACTCGATTGTGAAATTGATCACCAAGCTACTATCACAAAGGTTACAAGGAGTGTCACTAAATTGGTGCGTCTGAATCAATACGGATTTATCAAGACCAGAACCACACAGGAATGTTTGGCCTGGACGTATGAGTACATCTACCGATGTAAAGTCTCACAAGAAAGACTGGTAGTACTCAAACTCAGACTTCGAAAAAGCCTTTGATACTATAGAGCATGAGGCTGTCATGTTCATGCTTCGACAAATGAACTTTCCATACGTATGGTGCTCATGGTGTTCTGATATCCTCTACTCGGCCATTTTAGCAATATTGTTAAATGGGGTTCTTGACAAAACCTTCCACTGCAAGCGTGGAGTAAGACAGGGTGATCCTCTATCGCCACTACTTTTTGTTATTGCGTCAGAGCTGTTACAAATATTGATCAACCAGGCTGCAAGTTTAGGGATGCTCTCTTCCACTGCAAAACACGGGTGCAACTGATTTTCCAGTAATTCAGTATGCCGACGACACGGTTGTCATCCTGCAAGCCTCCCAACGTGAGCTTTTCTTTCTGAAGAACATATTATTCACGTTTGGTGCAGCAACGAGCCTTAGGGTTAACCTGAGCAAGTCTTTTATGGTCCCAATAAACATACCGGAAGAGGAAGCTACAATATTTGCAAACACGCTGGGCTGTCAGATTGGACGTTTCCCGTTCACATACCTAGGTCTACCTATGAGTTTATCGAAGCCAAAATTTGAAGACTTTGAGCTGATGATTTCCAAGATAGAAAAAAGACTATCTGCTACGGCTAATTGGCTGTCTATGGCTGGTCGATGCATGCTGGTTAACACAATAATTTCCTCAGTGCCGATTTATGCCATGTGCACGCTACAGCTTAGACCTACGGTATTGCAGCGCATTGACCAAATAAGAAGAATATGTCTCTAGAGAGGTTCTGATGTGGCTGGGCTGCAGATGAAGAAAGAGAACCAAGCCTGTGCTTAGTTCCCTACGGATTGCTGTTCAACCTCGCTCTTATTCCTACAATCCGAGATGAGATTGTAGAGGCTCAGAAGAGAGACAGGGGTATGTCTCACATCCGGAGGAGAGTGGACAACGGTGAATTGAAGATATTCCGCAAGGATGAAGAGGGTACTCTATGGTTTAACAACCGCATAGTTGTACCCCGGAATATGAAATTGCGGAGAAAGATATTGGATGAAGCGCATTTATCCAAGTACTCCATTCATCCAGGAAGCAACAAGATGTACCAGGACTTAAAATCTAAGTTCTGGTGGACACGGATGAAAAGGGAGATTGCAAAATACGTACCCGAGTGTGATACGTGTCAGCGGGTTAAAGCCGACCGTATGAGGAAAGCCGGATCACTTCAACCGCTGAAGGTTCCAGCATGGAAGTGGGAAGACATAAGTATGGACTTCATCGTCGGTTACCCATGACCAGCAACAAGTATGATTCTATTTGGGTAATCGTCGATCGTTTGATCAAGACAACTCATTTTATTTCAGTCCATATCAAATATGTGGCAAAGAAGTATGCGTAGCTGCTCATCTCGAGAATCGTGTGTTTACACGGGGTTCCCCGCACCACCGTGTCTGATCGAGGTGCATTATTCGTATCCAGATTTTGAAGCAACTGCATGCTTCCTTGGGAACCAAGTTAATTTGGAGTTCAGCGTATCATCCGTAAACTGATGGTCAAACGGAGAGGATAAATCAGATTCTGGAGGATATGCTACGGGCATGTGTCATCAATCATGGGAAGAATTGGACCATCTACCGTTAGCAGAATTTTCATATAATAACGGTTATCAATCTAGCATCAAGATGGCCCGTATGAAGCTCGCTATGGCCGGAAGTGCCGCACACCACTGAATTGGTGTGAGTGCGGCGAGAGAGTAGTCTACGGGATTGATCTTGTGAATGAAGCCGGGGAACGGGTGCGAGTGATTCAAGCCAATTTAAAGGCTGCTCAATCTCGGCAGAAGAGTTATGCAGACAAAAGACGTCGACCTCTTCATTTCGACATCGGGGACCACGTTTATCTTCGTGTCTCTCCGATTAAAGGGGTTCATCATTTCGGAATGAAGGGAAAGCTTGCTCCGCGATTTATCGGGCCGTTTGCTGTCACTGAGATATGCGGACCCGTGGCCTATCGTCTGGAGTTACCGACGTCACTTTCGGGTATTCACGATGTTCACGTCTCTCAGCTGCGGAAATATCTTAAGTGCCCAACCGCAGTTCATATGGAGAACATTGAGGATCTTCAACCGGATCTCACCTATTCTGAGTATTCGATACACACTATTGACGAGAAGACTCGCGCCACAAGAAATCGGACATTGCGATTTTACAAAGTCTTGTGGAGCAATCACACCGCTGATGAAGCCACGTGGAAAAGCGAGGAATTTCCCCGTTTAAATTTTCTCAACTTGTTTGTACCATATGTCCAGTAGTCATTCTCCCTGCTTCTTTCTTTTTGTAATCTCGGGACGAGATTGTTTTAAGGGGGGAGGAATGTAACAGCTCTAACTTTTGTAAAGTTTGATGTCAACTCATGAAACAAAGTTAAGGTGATAAAAGACTATAATTGTGTCACATGAAATGATGACCACATAAATAGACATGTGAGGGAGTTAAATATTTTCTCTAGCCCATGCTTAACACAGGTTAACCTAGGAAAATAATTACACTTCCAAAACTCTAACTCATGTGCACCTTCTCTATGAGGAGAGTGGAGGAAATTTAAACACCATTTTGAATCTTTTGAAAGGATTCCTATTCAGATTGTCCAAAGAGCTATATGTGAGATCATAGATGCATCTCTCATGCATTCAAGAGCCTAAATTTTAAATTTAGAGAATTTTAGTTTTCATATACTATTTATTCCGAGGATTAAATGAGGGCACATTCAAATTCAAACTTGATTTTGAATTTTGAACCAAACAAACTCAATTTCAAAATATGATTTCAGATTTCAGTTCCTCATAATTCTTTTGACCTATCCTCCAAGTTTGATTAAATTTAGAGCTTGTTTGCTATTTTAAATTGAAATGGGGGAAAAGAGGGAGAATTGTGGCTGTGGACCTAACCGGTCAGTCTCACAAAAATGCAAACCGACTCTGTTCACGGGAGCACGCCACCTCCTGCTCACCGGCGACATTCCACCGAGGCCAGCTCCTGCTTGCTTGATTGTTTTGCTCGGCCTGATCCTCCACGAAGCGAGTGCACCGAAGCCATTTCTCTTCCTCCTCGCTCTGCCTCGCTCCCGTGAGATTTTCTCCCGAGCAGAACAGAACCACCGTTCTCTGTTTCTCCTGATCACCAGCCATCAACCAAGCAACCTTTGCTCGAGCTCCCAACAGCAAAGAGCTGTGCCCACGAGTGCTCTATCCGGCTAGCACCTTTCCTCCGCCGTCCCGAGCTCTCTGACGTCTAGAAACAACAAAGTTTCCACTGCTCCCGAGTTGAAACTGAAGAAACCGGAACTGGTCACCGTGGCCAGCCCAAACCAGGAGTGATCACGCCCAAGCAAGCCACCCCATCGGTGCACCTACAAGTCTAGTTGCTTACCTCCGAAGCTCAGCCCTAGCCATTGATCACAGAGGGAGAATTTCAAGATTTTCTCCTGGGCGGCAGAAACGGACCTTGAGGTAAGTGAAAGAGGGCTAATGCTAATTGTATTGAGATGATAGAAAAGCTGGAGTACAAGTGTGATTATATAGAGGGATTAGGAGGGGAGAAAAGACTAAACTACCCCTAACCCTAATCCCTCTCTAATGACTAATATACCCCTGTGTCACACCCCTAATTACAGTGTCTAACACCCCCCGCAGTCACAACATCTAGCCGCTGCAGATGTTGAGACTGGACCGAAACTCGGAGAACAACGACGACGGGAGGCCCTTCGTGAAGATGTCGGCGAACTGCGTCGTCGTCGGGACATGGTGTACCCGAACCTCGCCCCGTGCTACCCGCTCACGAACAAAATGAAGGTCAATCTCCACATGCTTCGTGCGCTGATGCTGGACCGGGTTGGTGGAGAGGTACATGGCGCTGACGTTGTCACAGTAGATGAGGGTGCTTTTGATGACAGGAGTGTGGAGCTCCTGAAGTAGCTGTTGAAGCCTACGCCGTTAGCCACGGCGCGATACTCCGCCTCTGCACTCGAGCGCGACACTACGGGCTGTCGCTTCGAGCCCGACCTCCAGCGTGGGAGGGCTCCGGTGCTACCACGTGTTCAACGACTCCAGACGTCCCTTCCCGCCAAGGAGAGCTCCGGAGGTGTCACGTGTCCTACGGCTCCGGGCCTGACCTCTAGCATGGGAGGGCTCCGGTGCTGCCACGTGTCCAACGACTCCGGACCCCTCACTACTCCGCAAGACAGCTCCGGTGGAGATGCGTGTCCCGGTGGCCAGCTACCAGGAGACCGCGCCAGCAAAGCAACGGGCAGATAACCAGGGAGTAAAGAGGAAGGTGCGTTGTCAGGCCGAGCATGCAAGATTCGCGCCTTCCCCAGAAGCATGGCGCACGACGCACGCCTCCATCCTTCGTCTGTTTACCATTACGGTGAAAGACAGGGCGGCGAGGAGTGATGATGGAACAATGCCGCCCAGAGGCACAGAGCCGCCCAGCAGAGCAAGGAGACGCGGCGACAAGACAGGTGCTTCATCATCACCTGCTACACGGTCAGAGGCGTCCGACGGGACAGGCGGCGCGCCTTAACTCCACCGACAGTGACAATGCATATAGTTGTAAATGCCCTAGCTCATGTATAGGGTACAGATAGCCGCGAGGTCACCTGTCGGGCCCCGAGCCACTTTGTAACTGCCCCGGCCTTGGGCTATAAAAGGACCGGGGCAGCCTCCGAGCAAGGGGTTCCCGATTCGGACCCAGCACACTCTCACGCTCATACCCGCAAGCAATACAAAAAGCACTCCCGTGGACGTAGGGTATTACACTCTGGCGGCCCGAACCACGTAAATCCTCGTGTTCATCTCGCCGTTGTGCTTCGACCTTCGAAACCACTAGCCCCTCCTAAAAAAGAACCTCCGCGGGCTGCTTCCGAGCAGACCGGTGGAAGTGTCGTAGCAAACACTTCGACAACTACACATGTGTCATGTGCACTCAGGGCTTGGATGAGCTCACTTATCATCTATTTTTCCAATGCCCTTTCAGTGAACAATGTTGGCAAATTCTGGGGATACATTGGAATCATGAGTTACAGTTCTTTGACACCATCTGCAAGGCCTGCCAAGCATGGCCACTACCAGGATTTATGGAAGTGTTCTCCATTGCAGCATGGGAAATATGGTTATTAAGAAATGCTAAAAATATTTAGAGAGGAGTCCCCCACTGTAATAACCTGGAAATCCCGCTTCATAGCCACACTTAAATTACTAAGTGTCAGGTTTAAACCCTTGGTAAAGGAGTTACTCCTTTACTGGGTAGAGGTTCTATGAGCCCTTTTCTTTTCCACCTCGGAAAATTTGTACTCACTTGTACGGTTGTACCTTTTAGACCCTGAGTGGGTCTGCAGTTTAATATAAATGTGCAGGAGGGGTTTCCCCTGCTGTTTTGCTTCAAAAAAATAGAAATACTTGCCCAAGCCAATGAGACCATCGTATATTCTCAAACTCTGAATTTCGAGTTCTAATGATATTATGATTCAAGCAAATGAAAGAGGATCAGAAACCTTATTACTGGCTCTCGAGGTGCCTTTTTTGGAGCTTCTGCCTGATGACCAACCCATTGCCTTCTCATCTCAGCCCAATGCTCAGCAGCTGCATGAGAATAAACAGACATAAACAACAACAACAACAACAACAACAACAAAGTCTTTGTCCCAAGAGCGTTGGGGTAGGCTAGACATGAAACCCAACAATTTTTTTTATATTTTTAAATTAAGTAAAAGAGAGGAGATATAAGAGTACCAAATTTCGGCATATGAATTGCTACTTTCCATACAGTCCTATCACGAACTAAGTCTCTAGATACATTCCAATCTCTCAAGTCTCCTATATAATTGGTCAGCACATAACTTTTTGGCATCAATTCAGTTTGATTCATACAAATCCCTACCGAAAAGGTATCCTTGACTAGGCTATTAGTTCAAAATATTATGTTTATCGTTTGATTACAGTAATTCGCAGCTAACAAGGCTTCCCTTGCAAAAAGCAAAGTAAATGCAATGAAATTGACTTAACAGTTTACCAAATAAGCCCATTTACATCACGTGATTTTCATTACCATACAAGAGATGAAAACCCCTAATATTCAGTTCTTTCAGTTCAAAAGGAATGGACAACACAATGTGAGCACAGTTCAGCACTGGCACAAGTACAATTAACAGTATGGTTTCACCAGATTGAATAATTGCATTGCTTTACCATCTAAAGGATGAAGAAAACTGCATATAAATTTACTTCATAATTGAGCCACCTTTTTTATCCACTCATGAAATAAGCATAAAAAAAGAATGTACCCAGTGCCGAAGGCTTCCACACATGTGGGGTCTGGGGAAGGGTTATTTCTAGACAAGCTACCAAGACTTCGGAATAAAACAGTACCATGGTTGATGAATGATGTATTTGTGCCGTTTCCCATTGACATTTTGGAGTCATTGAGTATTGAATTTGGAACTGAAGAGATGTTCCCCTCAAGAGAAACAGATATGCTAGCATTATTGTCCATTGCTTCTGGACCCAATTGCCATCGCCTTTCTTTTCCAACAGATGAATGTTGAGACTCCTTTCTTATAGGCCCTTTCAGCTTAGAATCTGGAAGTGACTCAGGTTTTCTTAAATTACCAATACAGCTACTGTTCTGCATAAAGCCAACATCAGATATGTTTGAATTGCTTGAATGATTGCAGTTAAGTGCTTCATAGATGTCGAAAAAAATGTTCTACAATGGCATTTTCATTGAAACATTTATGATATGATAGAATCTTACAAAATCCTCAACTGAAATGCTAAAAAATAAGCCTTTTCTTTTTTTTGTACGTATGAAGAGCACCTACCCCATATAAGCTCAATGAGGATGCCATGAAGACAGCTCGGCCATTCAGTATCTTAACCAAACCGTTTAACAAGTGATGGTGTTGTTTTGACTTTTCATGCTTTAGATATCCATCTCACAGCGTGTTTGTTTCTGAGAGGAAAAAAGAAGAAAATTTGTTACAAAACGCTAGTTTCAATAAGGTATTCATGGCAAACTAAAGTGATGAAAAAAAATAAATCTGGTGTGGGTTCTGTTAAGACAAATTTTCATATTAAGAAAAACATTTAGAGCAGATAGTCAAACAACTCATCAAATGGACTAATGTATAACTTGAGAATATGTCCACTTAACTTTCTAATGGACACCATCCACAAGACCACCACACAATACACTTATTGGAGCTTGTTTCAGCACTAGGTATGAAACAAGAGGGCATGGTTGTTTGGTAGGCAGGGGCAGAGATGCAAAGATAGTAAACACAATTCTGGTCTATCTTTTGGTCACTATTAACTCGTCGAGAATTCCCACATCCGGAAGAGTGACCCATCCCCATGTGTGACCAAGAGGAGGAAATGGTGCAGCACATACTCATTAGTTGTGTGTTCTCATGGCAAGTATGGTCAGGCTTGTGAATCACCGCCAGGACACCTAGGCGCCTAGGCGCCCGGCCAGGCGCCCGGCGGCGACGGCGGAGAGTTGAGGGGAGGAGGCGGTGGGGTGAGGATGGGGGAGGGGAAGGTGGGGCGAGGAGGGGAGGCGGAGCGGCGGTGGGCTGGGCAGGGAATAGGTCCGTTATGTGTACACCGTCCGATCCTTATCCAACGGTCCTCCTTACAGATCATACATATAAAAGCTCACCCCCACTCCTCACTACAACAACAACCAAGCCTTTATCCCAAACGTGTTGGGGTCGGCTAGATATGAAACCCAATAGTGTTATATATATATATATATATATATATATATATATATATATATATATATATATATATATATATATATATATATATATATATGTATGTATGTATATAACTATTTCAATGAAGTAAAAGAGAGGAAGAGATATAAGAGTAACAAGAAAAAAAACTAAGATTCTGGCACATGAATTGCTACTTTCCATGCGGTCCTATCATGAGCTAAGTCTCTAGATACATTTCAATCTCTCGAATCTCGTTTTATCGCCTCCTCCCAGGTCAACCTTGATCGTCCTCTACCCCTCCTAATATTTTCTCTACCTCTTAAAATCCCACTGTTAACCGGTGCTTCTGGAGGTCTCCGCTGGATATGTCCAAACCACCTTAGTCGGTGTTGGACTAACTTCTCTTCAATCGGCGCCACCCCTACCCTATCACGAATCGCCTCATTCTTTATTCAGTCCCTTCTCGTGTGCCCACACATCCACTGTAGCATGCACATCTCTACGACGCTCATTTGTTAGGCATGTTGCCATTTAGTTGACCAACATTCCGCCCCATATAGTATCGCGGGTCTGATCACCGTCCTATAGAACTTCCCTTTTAGCTTTTGTAGGACTTTCCTATCACATAGAATTCCAGAGGATTGTCGCCATTTCATCCACCCTACCTTGATCCTGTGGTAACCATCCTCATCAATATCGCCATTGCTTTGTAACATTGATCCTATGTATCGGAAAGAGTCCCTTCTATGTACTATTTGTCCTTGTAAACTAACATTTTCAACTTCACGACCAATACCACTAAAGTCACACCTCATATACTCGGTCTTGGTCCTACTAAGTCTAAACCCCTTGGACTCTAAGGTTTGTCTCCATAACTCTAGTTTCTTTATCAACATCATCCCTAGTTTCCTCTACCAGCACTACATCATCGGCAAAGAGCATGCACCAAGTGATATCCACTTGTATATCCTTCGACACCTCATCCATCACCAAGGAAAAAATGTATGAGCTCAAAGTTGATCCTTGATGTAGTCCTACCGTGATAGGAAATGCATCGATCTCACTATCACTCGATAATTAGTACAACTTTAAATATCTCCTTTATTTTTGAAAATAGGTACTAATATACTTTTATTCCATTCTTCAGTCATCTTGTTTGACTGAAAAATATGGTTCAATAGCCTTGTGAGCCATACTATTGTCACGTCCCCAAAGCATCTCCACACCTCAATAGGGACATCATCAGGGCCGAGGGCCTTTCCTTCTTTCATCCTTTGTAAGACATCCTTAACCTCAAACTCTTGTATCCTCCACACGAACCGCCTGTTGGAGTCATCAAAGAAGTCATCTAACTCAACCATAGTGCTCACATTACCATCATTAAATAGCCTATTAAAGTAATCCTGCCATCTATTCTTAATCTCTTCATCCTTCACTAGAATGCGGTCAGTCTCATCTTTCATGCATTTAACTTGATTGAAATCACTCATCTTTCTCTCGTGAATTTTTGCTATATTATATATGTCCTTTTCAGCTTCTTTTGTCTCTAGTCTCTCATATAACTCATCATAGGCCTGTCCTCTTGCTTTACTCACAGCCCGCCTTGCATTTTTCTTAGTTTCTTTGTACTTCAGCATGTTGCTTGCGCTTCGATCATGATGCCAACTCTTGTAACACTCCTTCTCCTTAATGGCCTCTTGTACATCATTCCACCACCAAGTGTCTTTATCTACAAGTTTCTTTCCTTTTGTCACACCGAACACCTCACTAGCTACCTTCCTAATGCAAGTTGTCATCTTCACCCACATACTATCTGCATCTTCATTTTCTGCCCAGAGTCCTTCTGTGATCACTTTGTTTTTAAAGGACTCTTGTGATCCCCTTTCAATTCCACCACTTTGTTCTTATGATTCTGATACCTTTGTCCCGCAAAGAACCTGTGTAAAAGCGAAAGTCAACTACCACAAGCTTATGTTGTGTCACAACACACTCCCCGGTGATCACCTTAAAATCTAGACACTCCCGTCTATCCCTTCTCCTAGTGAGGACAAAGTCAATCTGGCTAGATTGTTGGGCATTACTAAAGGTCACTAGGTGAGATTGCCTCTTCCTAAAGAGGGTGTTAGCTACCAACAGATGATAGGCTACGGCAAAGTCTAGGATGTCCTTACCCTCTTGATTTCTATCACCACATCCAAAGCCTCCATGTACTCACTCAAATCCTACGTTAGTTGCACCCACATGACCATTGAGATCTCCTCCTATGAGGAGTTTCTCGGTTATCGGTACACTATTAACCATATCCTCCAAGTCCTCCCAAACTTGCCTCTTAGCACTCATGTTGAGCCCAACTTGTGGGGCATAAGCACTAATGAAGTTCAAGACAATGTCTCCAATAACTATCTTGATTAAGGTGATCCTATCCCCTCGTCTTCGAATATCCATTACTCCATCCTTAAGACTCTTATCTATTAGAACACCTACGTCATTCCTAGTCCCAGCCGATCCAGAATACCAAAGCTTGAAATCGGTATTCTCAACTTCTCTCGCCTTTTGACCCGTCCATCTAGTCTCTTGTACACAAAGGATATGTACTCGTCTCCTAATGGCAACATCTACTAACTCACGTAGCTTCCCCGTCAAGGATCCTACATTCCAACTACCCACCCGAAATCTATGTTCCTCGGCTAGCTTCCTTACGCTTTGCACCCGTCGAGTAAGATGCAAAGACCCTTGCTCACTTATCACTACATTCGAGTGATGATGTAGCGCGCCACTAAGGTGGTGGTGCTCTGACCCTTGCCCATTTATCACCATATATAGGTTCCGATATGGTGTGCCACTAAGGCGGTGGCGACCCGGCCCTTGCCCACTTAACACCATACCCGGGTTTCGATATGGCACGTCGCTAAGAGGGTTACGCCCCAGCGAATTTTTATTGGATTTCATTTCCATGAGAATGACTAAGTGTAGTTGTTGGCTCGCCAAGCCTATCACAACCCCTCCTCCTTTACCCGGACTTAGGACCGGCTATGTCATTACAACATACCCGGGCTTGGGACCCCCATTCTTCTCTCTAATCCTAAAAATATCTCTTCTCCCCTTCTCCTCCACTGGCAGTGGCTGCGGCGGTGTGACCCGGCGGTGGCGCTACCCGGCGGCAGCGACGCAGGGCTGCGGCGGCAGCGGCGCAGTGCGGCAGCTCCAGGTGAGTCAACCGGCCATGGTATCCAGGCCGGAGCGCCTGGACGCCTAGGCGACACCTTTTAAACGCTGAGTATGGTTCAGCATTTTCTTGCTCATGGAGTTAGATGGAGCTACTCCCCAATGCAATGAGCAATGCTTCACTGATTGGTGGGCCAAGACAATTCGCAAGGTCAAGAAGGGATTCAGGTAAGGAGTAAATTATATCATCATTCTTACTACATGGCTGTTATGGAATCATCGCAACACTTGTGGCTTTGATGGAGCATTTTCATATGTTTCTGAGGTCCTACGGCAGTTTAGTGATGGGTACAAGTTATGGTGTCTAGCAGGAGCTATGGAACTCCAAGCTCTAGGGCTAGATGGGGGTAGGGAGACTCGAGTGAGTTCCTTCTTTGTTTTGTTCGTTTACATGTGTTTCCGCGTAACCGTGATGTAAGTTACTCTCAAACTCTCATGAATGGTCCCAGTTGAAGTTGGTGATGATGTATACAGGCCTTTTTCCTCTCTATAATACAAGGGCACAAAATTCTCCTGTGTATCCAAGAAAAAAATAAACACAATTCCACCTAGCACATGATCAACAAGAACTTTCATCAGGGTACGCTTACCTATGACAAGTTATAATGAGCACTAGTTGCATCTGACAGATTAATGATACCACAGCGTTTTGAATTGGCACAAGGTAGATAGGTACGAATAGGTGACACGAAAGGTGAAGCAACAGAAGTTGTGTGAATTCGTTAAGCTAAATAAGCGCCAGACTGAAGAAATTTGATAAACTTGTTTTAACGGCATTCATTGTGTGTATGTGTGTGGTGTGTGTGTGTGGGGGGGGGGGGGGGTGGCTATTGCAGATAAAATATGTGGTGACTACTGATGTAACATGACCCTGCGGCATCCACTACAACTTCAATAACATATTGACAGCATGTACTGCTGGACCCGTCACTCCCAGCGAGGCCAGAACTAATCCGCCGCGCTTCACATCTCCACCACACCTCCGGTTGCACCAAAACTCACGAAACTTGTGAAGGGCTTCGGATAAAACTCGCTATAAACAACAACACCTCATCAATCACCAGGAGTCGGCAACAAAGTTAATCAGGTAGCAAGACTAGAGGCGCCCTAAGCCGTGTCACCCCAAAGATGGGCCAGAGCGAGCACGAGCACTACCTTTCGACCCAGAATCGCACAGAGATTGAGGAAATCCGGCGACGGATCAGACCCGTTTGCTGCAACAACGTAGTGACCGCCGAATTCGACGCAAACAGCCGCAGGGAAATCAGCCCGAAATGCGTGGATAAATAGAGGCAGGCGGCGGGTTCGAACCTCTCAATCCGGAACGGAGAAGGGCCAAATCGCCGTTTCCTTTTTTTTCCCACCCCTGCTGGCTCGGTTGCCTCTTGCTGGCGAAGAAATAGAACGATAGAAACGGGAGAAAAAGAGGGGCAATAAATTTGGTCAACATACGGAGAAAGATGAGAGTATTAGGCCACGGGTCGCCTGTGGACCGGGTCCAACGACCTAACGCCACCGACCAGCGACCACCACTCGATTCCTTCGATGTCACCCATGCAATGGTACGGGATTTTGGACCGGGCGTACGCGCGCGCGCCCACTGGCACGGTGGACCATCACACCGGGTGGGAACGGACAGGAGGCGGAAGGAAGCAAAGCCGGCGACGGGGCAAAAAACGGAAATGATGATTTCGCCAATCGCCATCGTGCCTCCCTACCACGAGGACTTCAACTCAATCTAATGTATATATTTATAATGGCTATTATGATAAAGATAGCCGACAAATTTTAAAATATCTACCAACAAAATTATAAAAATAAGAAAATATTTAAAAACTATAAGTTACTCAATGCCATCATTACATAACTAATCATATGTAAATAGGTCATAGAAAATAAGTATATATATTTAACTAAGAAAAAGTTTTCTTCGTCAAGGGTTAGAAGATCCCCCATTAAATGAGAAAGAAATCACCCACCATTGTTCTATGAAGAAATAGCCGAAAATACCTCTATGTATGTTTTTAAAATTTACCTAATATTGATATTATAAAAATAGGTAAACTAACCATGTATAAAACTACAAATTACTCAATACTCTATTACATATATATAGGTTATAGAAAATAAGTTAACAAGATATCCAAGATTGTAATATTACTTATAGGTGGATCATTAATACTATCCTCGCAAATACGTGGGGTGTATCTACTAGTTTTATTAGGAAATAAAGGAAGATCATCTGGCTAGCATACACGAAGCGAAGTTTGCCTCTCGTGCATCCCTTCCTCTTATTGACAGAGGATGTGTGGAACTATTCTTCGAACCTCATGCGAGCGGTCACCGTCACGGGCTTCGGGCTACAATCGACCTACAGTTACTTGAGCTAGAGCCTCCAGGTGCTTATCTCCAGGCTCCAGCTTGGATCCAACGGTAGCCTTCCTCTTTGACAATCATAAAGAAACAAAAATAGGTGCGGTGCTAACCTAACAAAAACAATTTTGGTACATAAAAATCTTTGATGTCACCAATAAACACGAAAGTTTGGAAATTTCAGCAATTTTAATGAACAAATTTAAATTATTTTAGAAATAATTGGTATTGTCGGAGTGTGCTGCGACACTCCTCCCGACCTGCTACAGGAGCAACCCGCGGGGTTCTTTGTTTGGAGGAGCTTGGCGTCCCTAGCGTGATGTGGCTCGAGAGAGCTAGTGAACACTAAGATTTACGTGGTTCGGGCCGCGAGAATGTAATACCCTACGTCCACGGGGGTGTTGTTGTATTACTCGTGCATACGAGTGTGGGAGTCGCTGGGTTGCGAACCTTTTGCTGGGTGGACACCCCGGTTCTTTTATAGTCCAAGGCCGGGGTGGTTACAATGTGGCTTGGGGCCCGATAGGTGACCCTGAAGCTATACGAACCCTATCCATGATCTAGTGTTTTACACTCTGAGTAGAGTAGTCGGTGGGGGAGTTAAGTCCCGCCGTTTGGCGCGCTGAGCGCCCCTGTCCGTGTGGTGATGATGAAGATGTTGTCTTGTCGCCGCGTCTTCTCGCTCTGCTTGGGCGGCTCTGTGCCATTGGGCGGCACTGTATCGCTGTCGCGTCTCGCCACCCTGTCTAGCCACCGTAATGGTGGACAAGCGGAGGACAGAGGCGTGCGCGGTGTGTCATGCTTCTGGGGAAGGCGATAGCCTTGAATTTACGGCCTCACAATGCAATTCCTCCTTGACTTCGTCGACCCACGGCCCACGACGGGTCATGGGGCGCATGGCGGCTTCGAAGCTCTAATCGACGGGTTTGGAGCATAGAGACACATGGCAGCTCGGACCATACCTCAGCAGGGAGGCTCGGACCGGAGCCCAGGGCACGTGTCGGCTCCGGAGCCCTCCTCGGCATGGAGGAGTGAAAGTGCATCTAGGGTATCCCTTGTGGGTTTTGGAGAATTGATGACAAACATATGAGATCCTAATGAAATTATTGAGATAATTGCAGGACAAACAAAGTGAACTAGCTCGGTGCACACAAAAAGGTGAAAAATAGAGTGGGGTCCGAAAAGGAAGATTTTAATGGAACTTAGAAGAGCAAAGTAGATTTAAATGTATAGAGTGTGTGTGAGAGACACATCCCAAAAGCTCATGACTTTGCGTAAGGGTAAGGGGTTTAAAAATTAACTAAAATCCACTGGACACCGGACTAGTCCGTTCATGGACCGGACTAGTCCGGTCAACTTACTGGAATGCACCGGACAAGTCCGGTTTTAGACCGGACTAGTCCGCTCATGTTTCTGTTGTCCTCTTTAGAGGACTGCGGACTAGTCCGTCCATGGGACAGGACTAGTCCGCTAAACTTTCTGGAACCCCACTTCACATAGCACCGGACAAGTCCGAACATACACCGGACTAGTCCGGTATTAGGTTTTACAACGATAACTTTTTTGGAAACCATATAAATTGGTGATCCACGGCCTTCCAACTTGAAGACACGACTCACACTGCTAGAAACTCAAGCCCTAGCGCCGCCACCTGTCCCAAGAGCCCAAAAACACATCCCCCACACATCTAAGGTGCAAAAAAGGTGAAAATCAATTAAACACTTGGATTTGGGATTGGGAGATCGTCGTTCCTTCGTTGTGAGCTCTTGGGGTTTGATCTCTCTACACTCATATTCTGCATTGTAATCTTTTGAGTGTATTTGATCGCTTTTTCATTGTAATTCTCGTGGGAGTCCTCAACGTGTGAGGTTGCCCCACAAACTCGGTGATTACCCGTGCTAGTGGAGTCAACTCGGCCTTGTGTGGTGACTTGAAGAGGGAAAGGGTTAGAGACCCGACTCTGTGTGAGCTTCCTCAACGAGGACGTAGATCTCTTGGTGAGATCGAACCTCGGTAAAATTTGTGTCTCGCGTGCCTCTTTATTTTTGTTGATTATAACATCTAGTTACTAAACTTCATAATTTGAATTGCTAAGTTTCATTCACGGGAATAATCACACCTCACATTGTAAACTCAAAATAAAATAACTGTTGTTCTTATTTCCGCTGCTAAACAAGTTAATTTTCCTGAACAACACTTAATACAATCTACACACTTCAGGCACACCGGACTAGTCCGCTCACACAACCGGACTAGTCTAGTCAAGCAAGTTTTTGACAACTACATTAAGTGTGCAGGAAACTCTGTAAGGCCTATTCACCCCCCTCCAGGCCACATTCAAGGAGGTTCAGAGCCCACCGACACGTGGCATCCCCGGACCTCACCTCAGCGGGGAGGCTCGAACCAGAGCCCGGGGCACGTGTCAGCTCTGGAGCCCTCCTCAGTAGAAAGGAGGTTCAGAGCCCACCGACACGTGGCAGCCCCGGACCTCACCTCACTGGGGAGGCTCAGGCCGGAGCCAAGGGCACGTGTCGGCTCCTGAGCCCTCCTCACCAGGGAGGAGGTTCGAAGCCTACGACATGTGGCAGCCCCAGGCCTCACCTCACCAGGGAGGTTCGGGCCGGAGGTAAGGGCACGTGTCGGCTTCGTAGCCCAAGCGTACTTGGCAGCCCCGGGGCTAACCTCCGGGCCAAAGACACATGGCTATACTGGCGCTCGCCTCAGCAGGGAGGCAGGGCCTGGGCTGTCTTTACCCTCCACACAGGGGTACCCGGTCTGCAGGGTACCGAGAGTGGCTCCCAGGCCCATCTCGGGGAGGCAACGAGCCTGCAGGTGGGGCCTCCATCTTTCCTGCGTGGCAGTTTTTGATCCTGCACTTTGGAAACCGAAGCGGTGGCGAGATTTCAGCGTAGTGGGTGCATGGTTGTACCTGGGAGACGAAAAGGCTGCACGTCTTTAGCGTAATGGGCGTACTTGACAGTCGAAGCGGCAGCACACCGTCGGTGTAGTGGACATGTGTCTGCTCTTGACTGGAGGGTTGTTGCGACGTGCTCGAGGGGTTGCCTCAGGGTATTTATTACGGAAGCCCTCAGGTCGGCCGCTGCAGTTCCACCATGCCTCTTTTCTTGGGAACCGCCAGACGTTCCCGAGAAGTTACCTACCTACCCCCCCAGCGTTTGACGGGTGGACATGGGTCCCATCCGTCATTGGGATGGTGGACTGCACAATGGTGGAAACCCAGACATCGCGCCTATTGCCCTTCTAGAGGTTGCGGATGTAGAAAAGGAAGCCTTCCGGAGAAGGATGGTTCCTTCCTGCCTTTTGTGATTTTCGTCCTCCTTCTGCACGCTCGAAGCTTCCGCTCCCCAGTGTAAAAGTCCCAAAAATGTATATGAATAGACCGAGGTTTGAATTCATATGTGTGACAAATTCATGAAAAATGGGACTTGCTAAAACTTTTCTTCATGCAAAGTGCTACATGGATGTTCATCCAAAAAGAGGCTCACATTTTCATTTGAAGGTGTTGAACCAACAAGGATTTAAATACCTCTTTGCATGAAAGATTAAAAATCAGATTTCAAATTCAAAGTTCACACAAATTGTAGCCCAAAATCCTTTGAATACTTTTGCAGCCATATAGTTTTGAACTGAGAAAAAAGTTGGATGACAAACTTTTCATTTTAGGGTGGGCTCAAAAGGAAGTAAATAGACACATTTTTCAAATTCAAACCGAATTCAAATTTGCTACGCAAATTCAAACTGAATTTGGGGGAATTCAAATGCTAGCCACATTTAAACTTCAAAACTTTGGAATTTGAGAGATTAACATGAGAAGATATTTTGGGAAGGAAATTTGGGGTGGACCCCACATGTCATTGAGCTAAATTAGTGACTTGCACACAAAGCAAATAAAGTCCCTGTCTCTGTTTTCGACCAACCGAGGAGCTTCTCACCGTATGCCACCGAGAGCAGCTGCACCACCTCCTGCTCCCTTCTCTCAAGCGCTGGCACCGTGTGTGGTTTCTCTCCTCTCGGTGTGATCCTCTCCTCTCAGACCAAGCAAACGTCATTTGCTCTCTTCTCTTCGCGAGCAACACCGAACAGAGCTACCTCGCTGCCGCCTCCTCGGGAGCAACCGGGAAACCGGGAAAACACTCGCGCCCACTGCCCCCGAGCTGCTAAACGGCACCGCGAGCCCATTTCCCATTTCCTCGACGTGCAAACAAGCCAAGTTCCGGCATTCCCGAGCCCTAGACCACTCCTCCGCAGCGACCTAAAACATAGCAGCGGTCGGCTTCACGTGGACAGCTCTCCGTAGGGGCTTTCACGGCCGAGCAAGGGCGGCAAAGGAAGCGCACGACCACTGCGCTGCTTCCATCCGCAGCTCAAGCCAAACTGTGGAGCATAGCCGGTGAATTTTGGAATTTGGTTCCGGCGGCTTCAAACCAAGCGTCCGGAAATGATCTCCAAAATTCTCACTTGTCAATCCTTTGTAGATCATCAAACTTTGCACACACGAGCCGGACTAGCTGGCGATCATCTTCCTCTAGCAACCAGGGCTTGAAACCCCCTCCGAGCGGCGGAATTTGAGCTTTTCCGAGAACTTCTTCGGTGGGACCGATCGGGCGCACGGTGCCGACCCATTTGCCGCTGTTCCCGAGCCATGTTGAGGCCATGTCGGTCTTCCCCAAGCTCCAAGGGTGCTGTAGATCTAGTTGGTCGAGTGTTTGGCGGTCTAGGAAGGTCGTCCGACGGCGCCGAACGCTTCCCGTAGCCGCCGCACGTTGCCGATGGTATTCCGGCCACCGGCAGCCCGAGCTAGCGCCACCATCATGTTTCCCGACCCCCTAAACCCACTGGCGGCAAGCCTCAGCCTGCACAGCAACCGGAAACATCGGGACGGCAAACTCCGGTTGCATTCCGGCGAGAGGGGCGGCGCGCGCGCGAAGCAGGCAACGGGAGGAAGGAGAAGGGGCGCGCCCTAGCCATCAGCGAACAAAAATTTAAATGTCTGATCGGGTGTGGCTTGGTGATCCTCTGTGGATGCACGCCAAAACGTTGTGGCCCTGGTGTGGCTTCAATTCCAGTGGCCAGTGTTCAAACACGTGGGCCCAGTCGAATTTCAATAGGAAAAACAATTCCAGATTGTGTTCCAACTTTGGAAAATCATATCTTTGTGTATAAACCTCCAATTGAGGGATTCAAGTTGGGTTGGATTCATTTTTCAAAGATCTATCCAAATATGAACCCCAATTTGTATGAAAGTCAATATTAAATTCTAGAAAAGTATTTGAAGGTTTTATGAAAAAGAATTATTGAGGGAGTTTGGTTCATCCAAAAACCCTAAAATTTTTCCAGGATATTATTTATGATATTTTTGACGTTCTAGCAAAATTTCAGGTCATTTGAAGATCATTTGTGTAGAAATTTGCTAAATACAAACTGCTGTGTTCATAAGGGTCCAGAAACATTTTCATAAAATGTTGCCCACTTGTAAAATCTATTCTAGGCAATTCATAGATCCAAAAATCATAGGAAAATTCAGACATACTCTAGGAGACCTACTTGAAATTTTAATTCACTTAATTGGGCATGAAAATGCACAGTACTCCAGAATTAATTCTTTTGAGTAGAAATGTTTAAGGAATTGTTCTGGAGGAACTACTCAAGTAAAAGGTCTGAATTTTGGACCAGATTACTTTCATGTGACCAGGAACTCACATGTAAATTATCATCTCAAGTTGAGCCTTAGAACTCCCTATTCTTTTTCTCCATACTTATGTATATGGGGAAATACATAAGAGACATTGTAGGAATTATGGAGAACATAATTTTACTCCACATTAGCTGCAATTTGGCAAGCTAAATCTCTAGGTAGTATAGAACATGCTGTAAAAGCTTTGAATCCATTGGAGTTGTTGTTCTTCAGTTGCATTCAATCCTTTTCAGCTCACCTCTTATGTTCATTAGGAAAGTTAGTTAGTGTATAGTTAAAACACTAGGACCAATTTAGTTCATTCATAATTTGTTGTACAAGCCATTCTTGGCATTTCCACACAGTCTCTGTTCTTAAGCAATCAAGTCTTAAATTCTTTCCATTGCATTCAATAAAAATTGTGCATATACATTTCAATAGGAATCACAACGAAGGTGATTCGAAGGAGCGATTCATTGAAGTGGATCATACTCCGGAGAAACAAGGGTTGATCAGCAAGGATCACTAACTGCTTATATACTACTATCCTGCAAAACAGGCAAGCTCCGGTTTGCATTTAACAGCTTTTGAGTTTTTACTTTGTATTCACTCTTTCGGTTAGGATATGATATGTGCATTAGGTCTAGTGCTTTGATACTCCTCTTGAATGACCAAAGGAACCCATGGAGTATTGTGTAGTTGTCTTTTCACTGTGTAGAACTGTCATGTTTAAGTAAGGTTCGGTAGAAGTCGAGTGGTGAGATACTACTCGCATGATCAGGAACAATAGAGGCATACGGGATTGGTTTAGAAAATTATTAGCAAGTTAAAGTTGAGACCGGCAGGTTGTAGGGGCAGCAGGACATAGGGGCCTGGGTGCTATAGACCTGTACGTGTCGGTCAAGGACCGATCAGTATGTGGCCCTGTTGAGCAAGTTTGAGTTGTGTACCAGACTCATGCTTGCTATATGGGACCCAGTAAACCGATGTACCTCGAGAAGCTTGCATTGAGCCTTTTCGGGTCGCCTCAGGCGAGACGGCCGGTGTGCAGTATGCGGGTAACATTCTCATGACATCTCATGTCGGTAGGTGCACCATGAGAGTGGCTACTGTATGGGGCGATTTGATCGATTCAACATGGGTGGAACGGGGGAAAGGCTGCCACGTACGACGTTAGTGATGGTTGCTGTAGGCAACGTCGAGTACGGGCGTACGTGTCATGTAGTCCGGGTGTTATTGATTCGAATCACCGTTGCTCGTGGAAAAGGACCGAGCATACTTGTTCTCACAGTCGTGACGTAGTAAGAACTTGCATGAGAAAGGAACTAATCATTATGTTTTGAAGTTTCATACTAGCTTTGTGATGAATCTTTTATGTATAGTTAGAGCAAACTTGATTCATTTCCACCGTGAGCAAATTACATCAGGGGAAAGCGTTTCTTGTTTGATTGTGGACTTCCGATGTGGTGTTCCCAAGGTTACTTTTAAATTGTTGCAAATAACACTTGAAAGTAAGGATTCACATTTAGGCGAGTTTATTACGCATTATGCCATCCCACTTTATGTTATACCCTCATGTAGAGTTTCATGACTAGGGTGACGGTTAAGTCTTGCTGAGTGTTATGCTCACGGATGCTATCCATGTTGTTTTGCAGGTATTGACTTCATGCTTATGAGAAGGGATGCCGATGAGGCTCGGAAAACTCCGAGTGGTTACTCAAGAGCATCCTCGCCGCTGCGGTTTGTTCTTTGTGTTGCTAGTAAGAAACGTCCGCGGGCTGGACTGTTTCTTTGTTGCTAAGCTAGAAATGAGTTGTGAGAGTTGTAGTCTTCCGTTGTAGCTTATTTTGATATAGTATTTGTAAAATACTCTTGTACGCTTCCGTAAAACAAGCTTTGTGTAATATGATGTTGTCCTTGACCCATGAGCTATTAGGAGCCGCATCACACGGCACCACCCGAAGCGGTCCTCGGGCGAGTGACACAGCCCCGTGAGTGAATGATCGGGTTTGGGCCAGCCTCGACAGCGTGGTATCAGAGCTGCGTTGGGAATAGCGCACGGATTGAGGATCATATTACTATAAAACTTAGGATACAGTGAGATAACAGTATTAGGCCCACATAAGGACTACTATAGTAACATATTATGAAGGTGGCAACCTAACTTATTTGCTATGTCAAAAAATCGTGCATCTCGGGACGCTCTATGCCTTGGGGGGTGCACGTAAGTGCTGTCCACCAGTGTGCACAAGCTGAAGGGTGGAGCCTCACGGGTGGCAGGTAACCCGACCAGTTTGGGTATCCTCAACGACTCTTCATGTCGTTTGGGGTATTCGAGCAACGCCCTTACCTGGCGTGCTTCGGGCAAGTATGGGAGACCCCATCATGTGGTTAGTAACGTGAACATGTAGCTCAAGGCGTGTTTGGCTTGAGCACACCCGTGCGAGTGATGACGGACGGGTGTATGAACTGTATTGGGACCGGGTTCGGTGTGCATCCGAACCTGATGATTGTATGTGTTATATGCAGGTACTAACCATGAAAACCATAGTACGTGTAGAACACATTTGCGAGTGACCGTCTTAGTGCCACCTAAGAATACGTATATGCCCGGTTAGGTTTTTCTTTTGCGAGGCAACGTAGTACCGTCATATGTCTTAGTGCCACCTAAGAATAACGTTTGATAGTCTTCTTTCCTATGAAGAAATCATTCATGACTAACTTTTGACTAAAAATAGAGGTCTGAAGACACATATTAGTTACTGAGCTCTTCATTTGAACTAAGCTTCAAAGGGGAGAATTGCTAGGCTTCTTTTGATCTCAAAAACAAAGTGCTCTGTTCTGGCAGAATTTTTTGCTGGACCTTGACAGAGCATAACACTGAGTATATTGACCCAATGGATGTGTATGATACAGTTCTGGAAAGTTTTTTAAGTGCTCTACAACTTTTCTGTAGACCTCCAGAGCAAAATCAGACGCCAACTTGGTTGAATGTCCAGATTAATGCAAACTGTTCAGAAAACAGGGTAGCTGCAAACTTATCTGGATGTTTCTGTAAATTAGCCATAACCTTCTGTAGAAAGATTCCTAAGGGTCATATGATAAAGCGTTGGAAAGGTTATGAAATTTGCAAGCATTTTGTAATGCATAGTTTGTTCAGAATTGTACTCCATTTTTATGTGCAACTGTGATAAAAACAACCACATACAAAGGAGACGCTGGCAAATTTTATCCAGAAATTCTATCAACTTTGAGCAATCATAAATTTTGATTCAGAAATGATCTAGGGGCATATGAGTACTCATTGAAAAGATACTGAAGTTAACTGTAACTTTGGTATTCAACTTGAGTTATGAAAATGCTGGTAACCAGATCAAAATCTGGGTTAAGTGCAGAAAGGTCTGTTCTGAACAGACTAGAGGACTGATTATGTTGGCTTTAGGAAGATGTGTAAACATGAATTTTTGTTATGCTTTCATAAAGTTTTAGCATGTTCATGTTTTACATACTTTCACCTACTGCTGAGATCAAGTTTTTACTCCCCTCAAAATTATTCTTTTGCAGTATGGTGCGTACTCATTCTCTGAGTAGGGCTGAAGGTTCTCGCCGAGACGGCGATGACTCGACTCCACCACGGGCACCGTCATCAACGGTATGGGATGATGTCATGGCTCAGATGGTCGAGTCGAATCAGGAGAATACAAGGCTACTCTAAGCCTTGATACGGCAAAGCTTACTCCAACGTACACAAAGGTCGTTCCAGTTCGGAACGCCTATTTGGACTTCTTGGCGACTCAACCGCCAATTTTCACGGAAGCCAACGAACCAGTGGAAGCTGATCAGTGGCTTCAGGTTATGGAGTTCAAGTTTGGAGTGTTTGAGTGCGATGAGTATCAGAAGACTTTATTTGCAGCTCAACAGCTCCATGGAGCCGCCGGAAATTGGTGGTTCGCTTATCTCGCCACCATTCCGGAGGGCCATCAATTGGAATGGACGAAATTTCGTGAAGCATTCCGTGCTCATCACATTCGTATGGGTTTTATCAAGGTCCAGCAGCAGGAATTCAGGAACTTGAAGCAGGGGGACATGAGTGTCTTCGATTATATCAAACGGTTTAACCATTTGGCACAATATGCTCCCGATTATGCGACGAGCGAAGCTGCAAGGTGTGACTAATATTTCTATGGCCTGAGTGCCATATTAAAAGATAGGCTGGCTTTGTTCAATCAAGGCAATTACACCGAGTTGATCAGTTCTGCCCTGCTGCAAGAACAAGCGACACTTGAGTGTCAAGTCGAGAAGAGGGGCCGGGATGATGTGCAAGAAGACACACCAGTTGTTCCTCGTAAATACCGTTTGGTGTATCGCACACCATCCAATGAATTATGGCAGCCACCAGTACGATCAACTCAGTACAGATTCCCTGCTCAAGAATCATGTCTTGAAGCAACACCATTGCCGCAGCAACGATTGAATTCTGATGCATCATTGCTGCAGCCAAGTACATCAACTTCTCAACAGCAAGTCAACGAAGAACCGGGGAAACATCCTTGTTCTTATTGCCACTGTTTTGGGCATTTTATGCGAGAATGCCGGAAGAAGTTGTTGAATAGCGGACAACCATCATCATCAGGTGGTATGTCGCCACATGCTGAAGTAAATATAACAGCATTGCGATTCGGGAGTGTGCAACATCTTGCTATTGAGGATGTCCCGGAGGGAGCACCGGTGTTAGCGGGCATGTTCACTCTGAATGACGTACCCGTGCTCATACTTTTTGATTACGGTGCAACCCACAATTTTATCAGCAAAACATGCGTGGATCAGCACCAATTATCCACCAATACTGCCGCAACGAGTTATCTTATACGTTCACCGGGAGGAAATATCTCTGCTAATCAGGTTGTGTCCCGAGCAGCTTTGTGTTTGGGAGGAAAAATTTACCCAACACCGCTGATTATGTTGGATAGGCAGAAGATAGACGTAATATTGGGGATGTCTTGGTTAAACCATCACGGTGCCGTTCTCAATATCGGTAACCGAACTGTCCAGATTGAATCGGTGATTCACGGATCGCTGTTTTTAGACAGCGATGATCAAGAAATGGCAGAGGCCTACCACACGGAAGCGCTTAAACTTGAAGATATTCTGGTGGAAGAGGTCCACCGCTAAACTGGCTACGTGGCAGGATCGGGGCTCATCTCCGCAAAGGGGGAGAGGTCCGACCCTGTGAGACACGTGTTGCCCGGAGCTAGCCTCTGCAGAAGAAGCAAAGACATTTTCGCAGGACACATGTCACCTTCGGAGCTAGTCACCACGGAAATCAGAGGACCAGTCGCGCGGGATACGTGTCGATCTCGGAGCTCACCTCCGAGAAGGTCCGATTCTATTGGACACGTGTCATCACTGGAGCTTATATCTCTGGTAGGTCCGACATTGTTGGACATGTGTCTACCTCGGAGCTCATCTCTGAGGAAAGAGGAAAAGACCGGCACTAACACGTGGCGTGCGCGGAGCCACCTCCGAGTAAGAGAGGAGGTCCCAACCGCTAGGATACGTGGCGCACGCGGAGCTCACCTCCGAAGGAGAAGGGAGGTCTCGCTTGCTTGACACGCGGCACCACCGGAGCTCGTCTCTGCGGAAAAGGAGAGACCAGGCCCAGTGGACACGTGGAGCTTCCGGAGCTCATCACCGAGGAGATAACGAGTTCTGGAGCGGTTTGGATTCCGTACGCGTAGAAATACCGGTACGGAGAAGAAACCGACCTGAATTCCATACCATACCAAATCAACTAAAGATAAGATGTTAGGATTCAACGACGATCTGAATAGGAATCTTATTCGACGTCCCATCAGATTAGGACTCTTCTCTTCTCGATTATAAATAGAACCCAGAATTTTTGGCCGAAACCACAAACTTCTTTTCCAACTCCTAAGACGACGACTTAGAGCCGTAGCCCTAACTCGCCGAGTAAGCCATCGCCGGAGATCAGCGAGGAAGATCGCCGGAAGAGAGCCCCAACGATCTGTCTTATCAGAAAAGGACCCCGAAGACCGAGAAGAACATAAGGTAGGTCTCCAATACCACTTTATGACATCATCGTGTTTTCTTTGCATCTGTTCTTCGATTCCTTTCGAACAGAAGCTTTCTCATGGGAAGATCACTTGTTGATCGGGTTGATCTAAAGACAAGGTCATCGCCACGTCCACATCTGATCCGAACACCTCTGTTCATAATAAAACCATGCAAGAATACGTACAAACCGATCTAATAAAACTGATTATAGGATGTCATGCATATGCATCATCGCATCTAGTTTAAAGTTTGTGCATGGTATTGATTGTCATGAATCTTGTATGTGCGTGATCCTGTATAGAAGGACCGGCTCAAGGAGTTGTCTACGACGAGCTGCAACAACAAGGTTTCGAGATCCAAGAGCAACCGGAACCGCAAGAACAAGGCAAGTGCTCCTTGACCATATTGATCCTATGTTTTGGGTAAAACTGTTTTGATTTGCGAAAAGGTGTGTGTGCTGAGTCAAACATGATGGGAAACCCTTTTATAGGAGTTTACTAGCTTTGGATAAACCACCCTTGTCGCCAGGGAAGTTTATGAGTCGGGTATGGTTTTTCTTTTATGCTTCGCTGAGTCCATGGGATTGGGAAGCGAGATAGATGTGTTTAGCTAACTGCACTCGTAATGATAATGAGAAACTGATGTTGTTAATGAACATGGATCGGAGGGAGGTCTAGGCAAGCCTAGGTTTGTGAATGAGGTAGCATGAGATGGTGGTTTACTTGCCGTAGATTTAAGGACCGGTTCATGCATGCACATGCCAGGATAACAGTGCCACCACAAGGCCAAGTATGGGTGCGGCTTAGCTGAGTAATTAGGTAAGTTGCTAGATTGTTATGGACTGTGGAAGGCGCGGGGAATGGGAGTCGAGTGAGGACTGCCTTGGGAATTGCATGGCACAAGAGGGGGCCCGTGGGTGGGAGAATTGGAGATTCTAGCCTGCCGGTCAAACCTTAGTGAGTCCATACATCTAGTGGCCCCTTTGTAAAGGCTATTTTGTGATCTCTTGGCCATACACCGACGGTTGTGTACTGGTATAATGGAGGTTCTACAGTCGCCGACGGGTGACGAAATCACAAACTTGTGGGTGAAGAGGTGCAAACTCTACAGAGTTCTTAAAACTATCATGATAGCCAAGCTTACGGTCACGAGCGTCTGGCCAACTACCATGATTAGTTGGGATGGTTATTGGATATGGTTACTGGTTATGGTTTTGGATGGTTTGGTTTTGGTTTAGTTTTTGGGACTGTTGAGTCCAGGTGATAAGATGGGTTGCATGACTGTTGAGTCATGGCAACAAGGTTGGTCTCGGTGGGAGACGAAGTTGTTTTATGAGATGAAATGGTAGTGAATACGAGATGGTGTTCGTGAGATGGTAGCGAATACGAGGAGGTATTCGTGAGCGAGAATGAGGTTGATTGATTGTGACATGGAAGGTAATGAGCATAACGGAGGTATGATTGGTATTTTAATACATGTTGGGATTACATTCACTTAAAGATAAGTCATTGTTTTATCGTGCTTTTGATAAATAACTTTGCTTTTCTGCAAATGAGCCTTTTTATACCTACCTTGCTATGAGCTTCATATCATATTTTCCTGTACTTGCTGAGTACATCATTATACTCAAACTTGCATTATTATTTCATCATCAGCAGCAGGAGAAGATTTCTATGAAGACCAAGTGGAGCATTAGGCGTGTGATATGTTCTCAACCTTGCCTGTGGGTATGGAGTAGAGATGGAGCCATTGCTGCCTAGAATTGCTTCCGCATTAGTTAAATTGCTTCCGCATTAGAATAAAGACTTCCGCTGCATAGAAATAAGACTTCCGCTGTGAGCATGGGTCCAAGACTCATGAAACATTGTAATAAACTCCGTTATTCGTGGATATATATATATATATTCTGAATTCAGTTTGTGGAATATATGTGTATGTGTGATGAACATCCTGAGCACACATATGCATCAGTTCTCGGTTCCATGGTATTCCACAGAATTGAGGGCGTCACAATGCTACCCGAATGGGACATCGAGTTCAAGATTGAACTGGCGTCGGGAACAACACCTATCTCACGAAGGCCTTATAAGATGGCACCTAACGAGCTAGCGGAGTTGAAGGAGCAACTAAATGAACTCATGAGCAAGGGTTTCATACGACCAAGTTCTTCACCTTGGGGTTGCTCTACGCTCTTCGTTAAGAAGAAGGACGAAACACTGTGACTTGTTGATTATCGTCCTCTGAATATTGCCACTATAAAGAAAAAGTATCCCTTGCCCCGCATCGACATATTATTCGATCAACTTGTGGGTGCAAAGGTATTCTCAAAGATGGATCTTCGGTCTGGATATCATCAAATCAAAATCTGACCGGAGGACATACCGAAGACAACTTTCTCGGCGAGATACGGACTCTATGAGTACCTCGTCATGTCATTTGGGTTAACCAAAGCTCCGGCACACTTCATGTATTTGATGAATTCGGTGTTCATGCCAGAGTTAGACAAGTTCGTCGTGGTATTCATCGACGACATTTTGGTTTACTCCAAATCTTAAGAAGAGCACGCTGAACATTTGCGTATCGTGCTACAACGGTTGAGGGAGCACCAATTATACGCCAAGTTCAGCAAGTGTGAGTTCTGGATTGATCAAGTGCCTTTCTTTGGCCATATTATTTCAGTAGAGGGCATTGTCATAGACCCCAGCAAAATTGAACAAGTGCTGAAGTGGGAATCTCCCAAATCAGTCCACAAGGTTCGAAGTTTCCTAGGTTTAGCGGGGTATTATCGGAGATTCATTCCGAGCTTCTCAAA
This sequence comes from Neostapfia colusana, assembly GCA_030760725.1. NCBI lineage: Eukaryota > Viridiplantae > Streptophyta > Magnoliopsida > Poales > Poaceae > Neostapfia > Neostapfia colusana. Next base: position 28,792,635 of record JASWHV010000009.1, on the reverse strand, counting down.
AATTGCTAAACCAATGATAGAGCTGCTGAAGAAGGGCACTAAATACATGCGGAATGCAGCATGTGAAGCCGCATTCAAGACAATGGTGAAACATCTCACAACAGCTCCAGTTCTTGCTCAGCCGGACACGACAAAGCCATTTGATGTCTATTGTGATGCATCCGGCATTGGTCTCAGCTGTGTTCTAATGCAAGAAGGACGTGTTGTCGCCTATGGGTCTCGTCAACTGCAAAACCACGAGCAGCATTATCCAACTCACGATCTCGAGCTTGCTGCTGTGCTGTTGGCGTTAAAGATGTGGAGGCATTATTTACTTGGTAATCTTGTCCACCTCTACACCGACCATAAAAGCTTGAAATATATCTTCACGCAGAAGGAGCTGAATATGAGACAACGGAGGTGGTTGGAGATCATCAAAGATTATGAAATCGAGATCCACTATCATCCGGGAAAAGCAAACGTGGTTGCAGACAAGCTTAGTCGGAAAGCCCACGTTCACAACTTGGCAGTTGCTGAGTTGGAAGAGGAAGAACCAAGTCTCCGTGTCATTCCGTATGGAGCACTTTATAATATTGCTCTTATTCCAACAATCCATGAAGAGATTATTGAGGCTCAAAGGAGAGACAGGGGTATGTCTCACATACGGAGAAGACTAGACAACGGAGAGGTGAAATGTTTCCGGAAGGATGAGAACGGTACACTATGGTTTAACGACCGTATAGTGGTACCGCGTAATATGAAACTCCGGAAGAAGATCTTGGATGAAGCCCACCTATCGAAGTTTTCCATTCATCCCGGCAGTAACAAGATGTACCAAGATTTGAAACAAAAATTTTGGTGGACGCGGATGAAGAGGGAAATTGCTAAATACGTATCCAAATATGATACGTGTAGACGGGTCAAGGCTGATCACATGCGGAAAGCCGGACCACTACAACCACTAAATATACCGGCGTGGAAGTGGGAGGATGTGAGTATGGATTTCATCGTCGGATTACCACTCACATCCCGGAAGCATGACTCGATATGGGTGATCATAGACCGGTTGACAAAATCAGCTCATTTCATACCGGTGAACACTTATTATCGAGCAAGGCAATATGCGGAGTTGTATATCTCCAGAATTCTATGCTCACACGGTGTCCCGAAGACTATTATTTCAGATCGAGGTGCACTGTTCGTTGCTCAGTTTTGGGAGCAGCTGCATGCCTCATTGGGCACCAAGCTGATTAGAAGCCCCGCATATCACCCTCAAACCGATGGACAAACTGAGAGGGTGGACCAAGTGCTGGAAGATATGTTGACAGCGTGTGCCATTCACCATGGTAAGAATTGGGATGATCACTTACCGTTGGCGGAATTTTCATACAACAACGGATATCAAGCGAGTATTAAAATGGCACCTCATGAAGCTCTCTAGGCTGGAAGTGTCGCACACCTTTGAATTGGTGCGAGTCCAGCGAAAGGGTACTGTTCAGGGCTGATCTTGTGAACGAAGCCGTAGACCGAGTTCGGTTGATACAAGAGAATTTGAAAGCTGCAATCACGACAGAAGAGCTACACTGATCAAAGGCGTAGGCCGTTGCATTTTGACGTCAGAGAGCACGTTTCTTCGTGTCTCCGATGAAGGGAATTCACCGGTTTGGTGTAAAGGGGAAACTCGCTCCCCGCTTTATAGGTCCTTTTGCTATCACGGAGAAGTGCGGACCCGTAGCCTACCGGCTAGAACTACCGACAAGTCTTGCGGGTGTATATGATGTGTTTCATGTGTCACAGCTGCGGAAGTGCCTCAAATTTACCGCTGCTGTCCGCACCGAAGAAATCGACGAATTGAAACCGGACCTTACCTACACTGGGCGACCGGTTCAGATTGTAGATGAGAAGACCCGGGTAACCCGGAACCGGATAATCAAGTTTTACAAGGTGCTGTGGAGTAATCATACCGCGGAACAGGCGACGTGGGAAAGTGAAGATTATCTCTGCACCGACTATCCGGAACTTTTATCTTTGTACAGTTTGTGATTACTTCTCCCGTCTGATTCTTCTTTTTTAATCTCGGGACGAGATTCTTTTAAGGAGGGAGGAATGTAAAAGTCCCAAAAATTTATATGAATAAACCGAGGTTTGAATTCATATGTGTGGCAAATTCATGAAAAATGGGACTTGCTAAAACTTTTCTTCATGCAAAGTGCTACATGGATGTTCATCCAAAAAGAGGCTCACATTTTCATTTGAAGGTGTTGAACCAACAAGGATTTAAATACCTCTTTGCGTGAAAGATTAAAAATCGGATTTCAAATTCAAAGTTCACACAAATTGTGGCCCAAAAACCTTTGAATACTTTTGCAGCCATATAGTTTTGAATTGAGGAAAAAGTTGGATGACAAACTTCTCATTTTAGGGTGCGCTCAAAAGGAATTAAATAAATGCATTTTCAAATTCAAGCCAAATTCAAATTTGCTATGCAAATTCAAACTGAATTTGGGGGAATTCAAATGCTAGCCACATTTAAACTTCAAAACTTTGGAATTTGAGAGATTAACACGAGAAGATATTTTGGGGAGGAAATTTGGGGTGGACCCCACATGTCATTGAGCTAAATTAGTGACTTGCACAAAAAGCAAACAAAGTCTCTGTGCTCTGTTTTCAACTAACCGAGGAGCTTCTCACCGTGTGCCACCGAGAGCAGCTGCGCCACCTCGTGCTCCCTTCTCTCAAGCGCTGGCACCGTGTGTGGTTTCTCTCCTCTCGGTGTGATCCTCTCCTCTCAGACCGAGCAAACGTCATTTGCTCTCTTCTCCTCACGAGCAACACCGAACAGAGCTACCTCGCTGCCGCCTCCTTGGGAGCAACCGGAAAACCGGGAAAACACTCGCGCCCACTGCCCCCCGAGCTGCTAAACGGCACCGCGAGCCCATTTCCCATTTGCTCGACGCACAAACAAGCCAAATTCCGGCATTCCCGAGCCCTAGACCACTCCTTCGCAGTGACATAAAACATAGCGGCGGTCAGCTTCACGTGGACAGCTCCCCACAGGGGCTTTCACGGCTGAGCAAGGGCGGCAACGGAAGCACACGACCACTGCGCTGCTTTCACACACATCTCAAGCCAAATTGTGGAGCATAGCCGATGAATTTTGGAATTTGGTTCCGACGGCTTCAAACCGAGTGTCCGGTAATGATCTCCAAAATTCTCACTTGTCAATCCTTTGTAGATCATCAAACTTTGTACACACGAGCCGGACTAACCGGCAATCATCTTCCTTTAGAAACCATGGCTTGAAACTGATGTGGACATCACTCCTGCAGATATACACAATACTCACATGGTAGACATGCAAGGTCCAATTACTAGAGCTCGAGCACGACAATTGAATTTAGAGGTGAGCTCGTTCCTGAACAATTCTTTATATGTGAATTTTGAAAGTATGTTGCTACCTAATGGATTAATTATGATTAGGAACCATGGAGAGGACATGGAGATATATGGATAGGGGTTTGGAGGCATGGAGGACCAGAAAATACGCCAACAAGAAGTTAGAGACCGAGCCCAAATCAAACTCGAGTCCAACTCGGGCCCAGGAGCAGTCCACCTTAAAATGGATGCACAAGAGGCATATGGACTCCATTTTTGACGTTATACATATGCACGGAAAGCTGAGAGGATAAAATTTCCAATGGAACTGGCCCCACGTCGAAATTCCCTCGGAGTCGACGGGAAACTTCGAAACAATATAAAGTTTAGAGTCTGTCAAGGTGTTGCATCACCTAGTTGGGCCATTGGGCCTTGTATCGAGTCCAAGTCCATTATGTACGTGTCTTAGGGTTAGGTCACGACCCCATCACCCCCGGGTCATCCTCCACCTCCTTTATACCCCCTATCCGCCGTCACAAACAACTGGGTTTTGCTTAGTTACAATCTGTCATTGAACAGTGTCGCCGATCATCGGTTGTGAGACCCCAAATTCGTGATCAATTCAGTTTTGATTGCAACTTCTCTGTTCTTGCTTGTGTTCTTGATTGCTCTTGCAGGGATAAGCCCTCGTGGCGAGGTCATTCGTGTGACACGGGTGATAACCAGCGGAGCAGTGGTGTAGTGATTGCGGGGTTTCGTTCGTTCGGAGCCTTGGATCATCAACGTCGAGGTCTCCACCCAATCAAGTTTACCCTACCTCTCGGAAGATCGGGACTCATCCTCCTATCAATTGGTATCAGATTTCCAGGTCCACCATGAGGTATACTTGTGTGCCCTTTAGATTTATTTTGTTTCAGTCCTATCGTCCACAAAAAGCCACAAAAAAATTTTAGTTTCCCTGACCTACAACCCCCGCTCAACCTTTTGCACAATTTAGTTTCGGAGTCCGTAGTTCTGAGTTCGCGTCCTAGGTTGAGTCTGGTTGCTGGTTTAGATTTGTTTTGGTTCAGTTTTGTTTATTCCATCCGCTGCCATCTACAAAAAACCAATCTACAAAAAATTCCATCCACCGATTCATTTCTGTTGCAGTTTCCACCACCACCAAAACCTGATTCGGGGTATCCTCCTTAAAACGGGCATAACTTTTCGCTCGTAACTCCGATTGAGACGAATTTTTTTTCGTTGAAAGGTCTCGAAAAAGTCCACATACGGTGTTTTCAAAAGAAATTAAAAAAATTAAGAAGGCCCTCGTTTCAAACTCCGAAGTTTCAGCACCAGTTTTTTCCAATCGCTCCTGAATTTGTGCCGATCTCATCTTTCATCGGTTTGAGCTAATACTTGGTGCTGTTTCTATTCTTGTGCTCCTGGTTGAGAAAAAAATATCAAAAAAATAATGAGAAAAAAGATTTTGATTTTTACTAGTGCTTCAAGACAAAAACAGGAGGCTAAGGGGTTTTTTAGTTGTGCTTTTCTGTGTGAGTGTTGGATACTTGCTGATATTATCCTTGTTGTTCATCATCATTCATCCTTGTCCTTGCTTGTTGCCACAACTGTTCTAATACATTCTTAGGCCAGCAACTAGGTGAAATTCTTTGGACACTTATTCAACATTGCTATCTGTTACTAACTTGTGTGCCACATACATATACTGCATTTGAGCCTTCCAAGCTCCACCTTCTCTCGAGCAGAACAGGTAACCTTTGCAATCACACCCACTCTCTGCTTGCTTCACACCGGTCACCGTTGGCCACCTGCAGTGCTGGTAAGAAACTTGTAAGAGCGGGGTAAGACGCATCTTACTGATCGATTTTCCACCCACTTCGGAGAGCGTAGTAATAGGGTTCTTCACGATCTTTTTGTCTTCGTTTCTATTTTGTACTAACAATGACAGGAAAGAAGCCTATGGATAAGACCTCTGGTTCTACTCCTCCGGATGATGATGAGTGCGTGCCCCATATGGAACTAAAGGACATGATGCGGGCAATGACCGAAGCTTTCAACAATTACCAGACCACTACAACAGCCACCTTTCAGAGGCTCCATACAAGTGTTGCTGGTCTGACCACACGGTTGGACGAGATGAAGACTCATCTTCCCCAACAAGCTACACCCTCTATCATCCTTGATGGTGATGCACATGCTCACTACGACACAGAGGATGACTTCAATAACGATGAGGTTGATGCACAGCAGCGCCGTCGCCCTCAACGAAATCGTCAAGGTATGGGAGGTAGACCTCGTCCTCATGCTCCTGAACAAGATAATGATCCTTATGCTAAGATTAAGTTTTCTATTCCAACATTTTATGGATCTTATGATGCTGAGACTTACTTGGATTGGGAGATGACGGTAGAACAAAAATTTAGCTCTCATCTTGTTTCTGAGCGACATAGAGTTAGACAAGCCACTAGTGAGTTTAAAGATTTTGCTATAATTTGGTGGAATGAACTTGTCAATACACGCAATGCACCACAGACATGGGCTGCATTAAAAGAAGAGATGCGCGCTAGGTTTGTTCCTCCTTCATATAGACGTGATCTTCTTAAGAAATTGCAACGCTTTGATCAGGGAAACATGACTGTCCAAGATTACTACCAAGAGTTGCAGAAAGGTATGCTTCGTTGTGGTCTAGTTGAGGATGAGAAAGACCAAATTGTTAGGTTTTATGGGGGCTTGCGGCGTGAGATCCAGGACATAGTTGACTACAAGGAATATCATTCTATTCAACGTTTATTTCAACTTGCTATGTTAGCAGAAAAAGAAGTGCAGGGTCACCAACAGAAGCGGCGGAACAACACCTTCACGCCACGACAATTTCCGGTGCCATCCAAAGCAGCGCCCTCCTCGAGCGTACGTGCTTCTACACCACCCTCCACGGGTGTTGTACGCAGCAGCATCGCACCTTCTACATCACGGGGACAAGATAACAGCAAGTCCCAGATGCCTCCAGGTGTTGCAGCAAAGACGGCTGCACCCAATACTTCGACAAGTCGCAGCTCCGACATCAAGTGCCACCGCTGGACTCATCCTCCAATCAGAAACCCCCTCGGAGCGGCGGAATTTGAGCTTTTTCGAGCACTTCTTCGGTGGGACCGATCGGGCGCATGTTGCCGACCCATTTGCTGCCGTTCCCGAGCCATGTTGAGGCCATGTAGGTCTTCCCCAAGCTCCAAGGGTGCTGTGGATCTAGATGGTCGAGTGCTTGGCGGTCTAGGAAGGTCGGTCGACGGCGCCGAACGCTTCCCGTAGCCGCCGCACGTCGCCGATGGTATTCCGGCCACCTGCAGCCCGAGCTAGCGCCACTATCATGTTTCCCGACCCCCTAAACCCACTGGCAGCAAGCCTCACCCTGAGCGGCGACAGGAAATGTCGGGACGGCGAGCTCCGGTTGCATTCCGGCGAGGGGGGCGGCGCGCGCGAAGCAGGCGGCAGGAGGAACGATAAGGGGCGGGCCCTAGCTGTCAGCGACCAAAAATTTAAATGTCTGATCGGCTGTGGCTCAGGGATCCTCCATGGCTGCGGGCCAAAACGTTGTGGCCCCGGTGTGGCTTCAATTCCAGTGGCCGGAGTTTAAACACGTGGGCCCAGTCAAATTTCAATAGGAAAAACAATTCCAAATTGTGTTCCAACTTTGGAAAATCATATCTTTGTGTAGAAAGCTTCAAATTGAGTGATTCAAATTGGGTTGGATTCATTTTGCAAAGATATATCCAAATATGAACCCAATTTGTATGGAAGTCAATATTAATTTCTGGAAAATTCTTTGAATGTTTTCTGAAAAAGAATTATTGAGTGAGTTTGGTTCATCCAAATATCCTCAAATTTTGCCAGGATATTCTTTAGGATATTGTTGAAATTCTAGCAAATTTTCAGCTCATTTGAAGATCATTGTGACACAAGATGTAGATCAATTTCACCATCAAAAATCGACTAAAACATGATCTGTCCACACGCCAAAAGTTTCTACTTGAAGGGGCGAAGAAAACGGATGCGTAGAAACAACGGCGATGTCGTAAGAGGGGTAATGAAGACCTACCTCACTTCCTCCTTGCGGCAGGGCCTCCCTCCTAACAATGGCAGCACCGGGGGATTTTTCTACGGAGAATTATGGTAGGGCAGAACGTCGGGCTTCTTCTCAGGCGACGGCGAGGCGTGACAGGGCTCGACGGCGGGACTCAACGGCGGCCAAAACTCCGGCAGGGGGGGGACTCAGCGACTTGGGAAGAGGGGGAGCAGCTCGGTAACTTGTCGGCAGAGGGGGGCGGCAGCCAAAAGGAATAGGGGCGGCTGGGGGTTATATTTATAAGGGGGGAAAAGAGAGTCCTAGGGGTGGAAAACAAAGAGTCCTAGCAAGATGGGACTCAACCAAAGAGCCCTAAAGGTGGAAACAAAGAGTCCTAGAGGTGGGGGATTTAACCAAAGAGTCCTAATGGTGGGGGGACTTAACCAAAGAGTCCTAAAGGTGGGGGATAGGTTTCCCCCCCTCAAGGGCTGCGGCCAAGGGGTCTCCCCCTTAATTGGTGCGGCCAATTTGGGGGAAAATTCCCCCCAAATGTGGGGGAAATTCCCCCTAGGAGAATTTTGGGGAATTTGGGGAAATTTTGGATGGCTCAATTTAGCTATTTTATTTCCATTTCTCTCCATTTATATGTTCCTTTCTCCATTTCAATATTCCTCTCTCCATTTCTATATTCCTTTCTCCATTTCTATGTTCCTTTCTCCATTTCTATATTCCTTTTAAATGCCTCTCTACATGAAAAATGTATGCAATGCATGGTGGTGAAATTGAGGGTGTTACAAACCTACCCCCCTTTAAATGAATCTCGCCCTCAAGATTCAATAGAGTGGAGAAAAGATGGGATAATTCTACCTTGAGATCTTCCTCACGTTCCCTTGTAGTTTTGGCTTCCGTGTGATGGCTCCATTGTACCTTGCACCAACGAATTACTTTGTTCCTCTTGACCCTTTCCTTCACGTCCAAGATTTTGACGGGGTGTTCCGCGTAGGTCAGATCCTCTTGAAGCTCTAGCTTATCCATCAGTACTTGTTTTACCGGTACTGTAACACCCTCAAATTCATTTCCATGCAATGCATACATTTTTCATGTAGAGAACCATTATAAAAGAAGTAGAAATGGAGAAAGAACCCTAGAAATGGAGAAAAAACTATAGAAATGGAGAAAGAACTATAGAAATGGAGAAAGAAGCATAGAAATGGAGAAAAGAACCATAGAAATGGAGAAAGAACCATAGAAATGGAGGAAGGAACCATAGAAATGGAGAAAGAACCATAGAAATGGAGGAAGGAACCATAGAAATGGAGGAAAAACCACAGAAATGGAGGAAGGAACCATAAAAATGGAGGAAAAACCACAGAAATGGAGAAGGGAATATAGAAATGGAGAATGGGGCATAGAAATGGAGAAGGGCAATGTAGAAATGGAGAATGGGACATAGAAATGGAGATGGAAATGTAGAAATGGAGAATGAGACATAGAAATGGAGAGGGGAATGTAGAAATGGAGAATCGGACATAGAAATGGAGAGGGGAATGTAGAAATGGAGAATGGGACATAGAAATGGAGAGGGGGTGACGCGGCCCCAACGACCTCGTCGAGCCAGGATCACGCTGAGGGGTGCTGTGTTGCACAGCACCGGATAACACACATCAAAGATACAAAGCGGAAGCAAAGTTTTATTACATAAACAGGTTTATGAACATTTGTACAACAAAATATATTCAGTGTACACTCACGGGCGTAGACTACGCATCGAGTTCACGCTCAGCCCGTGAATGTGTCCCCGCTAGCACGCACACACACTAACACGGCGGCATTCACGACTCCCACTCAACGGGGTTCCCCTCCCGGGGTTCCGTATCCTCCTCGGGAGTCCCTTCGTCATAGACCACTGCAAAAGCTTCAAACACAAGCAGTGACAACAATGGCTCAGCAAGACTGACCCGTCTCACCTATACATGAAACTTCTACATGGATAGTTTTAGGGTACATGAGGTAAAATAAGTTGCAAAGGACTCACCTAATTATTTGAATCTTACTTTCAAGTTTTAGCAGCAGGTTGTGGAGAACCGTACGCTAAGGCACATGAGAGAGCCGCAATCAAACAAGAAACACAATTCTCTCATGTACTTTGCCCAAAGTTGAAAAGAACTTTAACTAGCTCTAAGCTACAACAAGACATTAACAAGCAAAGTATATCTTTCAAATCAGCAAGCTTTTAACATATATCTAGCCTGTTCTTTCTACGTCACGGTACAGTGAACAAGTGGTACTCACTGACCACGAGGGATGGCGATTATAATCGATTTACACCTGCAGAGTTACCCAAATAACCCGTCATGTACGCCCGTACTCGATGTTGCCTACAGCAACCATCACAGACGTCGTACACAACCACCTTTCACCCATCAGCCAAATGTTGAACCGGTCCAATCATCCTGAGCAAGAGGTCTCTGCGTGCGCATCCACGGTGCCACGAGCCGATTTACACCTCGAGCTCTCAACCTACCCTCCGAACGACCAGCTATTCCTCAACACCCAGCTACCCGAGTTACATCGGTTTCCCGGTTCCCATATAGCCGGTAGGTCTTCGGTACTGTTCTAGCTTGTTCAACAGGCTCGCACACGGCTCGGTCCTCAATCGACACAAGCGGAGCTATAGAACCTAGGCCCCAACGTCCTGCTGCCCTTACTCTCCGCTCGGTCTCATTTTTCTTGTCATGTGTTTCATTTGCTATCTTTACCCGAGCAATGTGCCTCTAGCCTATCCTCGCGAGTAGTTCCAACTACTCGACTTGTACCGAATCCTACGCTATCTTAGGATTGCAGTAGCTAACGAGATTTTCAAACCTAATTCCAACCCAGGGTTTTCATGGCTATGCATTTGGGTTTCAAACAAGACTCTAATGCAAGAATTTATTGAGTGCTCAAAGTAACTTCTCAAAACAGTAAAACTTTGTAAAAATGTTAATGCAAACCGGAGCTTGCCTTGCTGCTCTTGGTCGTAGGCTAGCTGCTCTTTCGGAGTGACGAAGTCTAAGACTTCGGGTTCCTCCTCAACCTTAGCGACTACATGAGATAACCTGTATATGTATCAATTTAAATGCATTTCAATTGAATTTAAACTCGTGAAGACTATAAGTCTTAATAGACAGACCCATTGACTCTGAAATTTTTACTGTCGCTTGCTTACAACCTAAACAGAGACTTGGCCAAGTTTCATTTGCAGCAAAGCTCATTTGAGCTCTCCACAAATAATTATGTACTTGACCTTAATTGGAGCTTCTAGGGTGTTCTAGGGATTTTCATGGAGCAAGCCATGAATTTCTGAAAACTAGATTTTCAGGGGGTTCTAATAGAGTTGGTCTCACTTAATTTGAAGGTTCCTAGCTAAAGATATGAGCTAAACAATTTCAGAGAAATTCTGAAAATGTTTCTGGACATTTTCTATTTTCTCTGGAACAGTTTTATTAATCACACCATTAGGTGGATCAAATGAGCTTAAATGGATCTGAAATTTTTATGGTAGCTCTGGGATATTTTGGTGAACGTTGTGGAAAAATTTCAGAATTTTCATCCAAAGGGTTCTCCAGTTAAAAATTCTAACCAGTTTGAAATTTGAAGAATTAATTCTGAATAAATAAGGATTTTCATGAAGTGAAACTTGCTTTGCTGGAAAGTACTCAGAGAGATGAATCCAACAAAATTTGGTTCACTCGATTTGGAGTTTCCTAGCCAAAGTTATGTGGGTTTGAAGTTTGAACTAAAACTGAAAATCGGGGAAATGTTTAAAACACTGCACGTGGGTCCTATGCACAGTGTCATCGTCTACCTCCCGCCAGCACCCGAGCGCGCGACGTCCAGCGACGGTGGCACAGTTCGTTCTCGGCCTCTACTGCCTAATTTTCGACACGGTTTCTTCCTACGTGATCCTTGGAGCGCGGCGCACACGCCGGGCAACTTCTTGGACCTCGACATCACCGGAACCCTAGTCGGCGACGGTGGAGGCGGAAGATGAGCTCGGGTCCGATGGTGCTAGCTCGTCTCGGCAGTGAACACGATCAACCAGTGGGTCGGAAAGCACCACTGGGCACGGGGAAGCTAACCCTGCCCTCCTCTTGGCCAGAGATCGCCAGGAAAGTAGACTTCACCGGCAACCCAAGCCGTTTTCACCGGCGATGGCCAAACTCAGGTGCTCTGCTCACTGGGTTGATCATCATCGCTAAGACTCGGCTGAGTTAACCATGAGGTGCTACTGTAGCTTCAGCTCGACCAGGATTCCCAGTGATCAAGCAATTGAGCTGAATTTTGAGTTTTGGTTCTCGGTGGTCTATACGGTGATCATCGGACGAATTGAAATTCCGGCTAACCGGCACTAAGAGGGAGCTAGGGAGTTCGGGGAGAGCTACTAGACCTCGATGCTAAACTCAGAGACACGTTTGTCACGCTGGAGAAGCTTAGGGCTGCTCGGACGACGGCGTCGAGTCGGAGGAGCTTTCGGGTTGACAGAGCACCGGAAGATCGGCTCGGACAAGCTACACAGAAGCTGATTACGAGCAGCTGAGGGTTGTAACACGTCGAGCAAGGATTGGTGGTGCCGTTTGTGTCCTCAGCTCGTGGTGGAAGTTACTGCTTTGGCCGGTCGACGGCGAGGTGATGCGGTGGGGCTGTGCGGCGATCAGCTCGGTGTTTTCAGCGCTGGAAACGTCGAGGCAGTGGGAAAATGGTTCGCTGCCGGCGGCAGCTCGAAGATATATAGCTGAGTACGTCGGTTTGGGGCGCTGATCGGCGACCAGGAGGTGGCAACGGTGGGAATTCGCCGTGGCGCTCGCGCGGTCACGCGCAAGACCCGAGCTGTGGCGCCTTCAGTCGGTTAAAACACTGGTGAGGCTGACATGTGGGTCCCACCCCAGTTTTAACCTCTTAAATTGAATTTTCCCCACTGCTCTAAACAGTAGAGACCCAAATAACCTTGGTCATTTGAATTATCTACCCTCTGGCCATTTGAATTGGATAGAATTCAAATTGGGGTTTGTTTGAATACATTTTCAGCACATATGCAGTTTGAAATTCAAATAAAGTTTGAATTTGCTAAACTTAGATCATGTCAAGATCAACTCCAAATGGAGTGAAAATTGGTGTGTGAGCTCACAAAAATGTGCTGAGTAAGAATATGCCTCCCACTTTTGAATTCATGGGATGGAAATAGTTTGAATTTGAATTTGGGTTCAAATACCCTCTTTTTAGTTATACCCAAAAAGGACTTCGAAATGGTTTTGAATTTGGGTGAAATTTGGCATGAGCATTCCTAGCAAGGTGTTGGAGTTTCTCACAAGCTCAGCCCCTAGATGATGCAGGTGGGAAATGCCACTTTTGCATTTTGTGAGTTTATTCTCTAATGAGCATGTGGATGGTGTTTACTTGCTCTTCAAATGTATTCATCAAGTTTCTTCAAATGAAGTGTGTGTGTGGTGATGAACACTTTGAATATGTGCCAAAAACGTAGGCCCTTACATTCCTCCCCCTTAAAAGAATCTCGTTCCGAGATTATAAGATGAAAATGAGAGAGAGGACGGTGGAAAATTACCGTATCTGCGACGTGAAAAACTTGGGGTAGTTAGCGTGAAGAAATCCTTCGCTCTCCCATGTCGCTTCGTCTATGGAGTGATTACTCTATAGAACCTTGTAGAACCACAACATACGGTTGCGTGTGGTTCGGGCCTTTTCATCAATAACCTGAACTGGTTCCTCCCGATACGTGAGATCCGGTTTCAGTTCTTCAATATCCTCCAGCTGAATGGTAGTTGATAGCTTGAGACACTTCCTCAGTTGGGAGATGTGAAAGACGTCGTGCACACCGGAAAGTGCTTCTGGTAATTTCAGCCAGTATGCTACCGATCCACATCTTTAGGTAATCTGAAATGGACCGATGAATCGGGGTGCTAACTTTCCCCTCACCCCGAATCTGTTCACGCCCTTCATTGGAGACACACGTAGATATACGTGATCCCCGACTTCGAACTGTAATAGGCGTCTTCTCTGGTCCGCATATTGTTTCTGTCGGGATTGGGCGGCTTTTAGGTTCGCTTGAATCAGCCGAACCTTTTCCTCCGCGTTGTTGACAATATCAATCCCGAAGGTGACCCTTTCGCCAGACTCACACCAATTCAGTGGTGTGCGGCATTTTCTCCCGTATAGCGCCTCGTAGCACCATTTTAATGCTGGCTTGATACCCATTGTTGTACGAGAACTCAGCCAACGGCAAGTGGTCATCCCAATTCTTACCGTGGTTGATGGCGCAAGCTCGTAGCATGTCTTCTAAAATCTGATTTACCCGCTCGGTTTGTCCATCCTTCTGTGGGTGGTACGCTGAACTACGGATCAGCTTTGTCCCCAACGCAGCGTGTAGCTGCTCCCAGAAACAGGACACAAATAAAGTGCCCCGATCCGATATGATGGTGCGGGGTACGCCATACAAGCATAGGATCCGTGAGATGTACAATTCAGCGTACTTCTTGGCATTGTAGTTTGTGTTGACCGGGATGAAATGGGCAACATTTGTGAGCCGGTCGACGACCACCCACACAGAATCATGCTTCGGAAAAGTGGTGGGTAAACCGACGATGAAGTCCATGCTCACATCTTCCTACTTCCAGGCGGAAACGCCGAGTGGTTGTAGTAGTCCCGGTTTCTTCATATGGTCTGCCTTCACCCTTCGACATGTATCGCACTCGGACACGTACTTTGCGATCTCCCGCTTCATCCGTGTCCACCAAAACTTGCTTCTAAGTTCTTGATACATTTTGTTGCTGCCGGGGTGAATAGAAAACTTTGACAAGTGAGCCTCATCAAAGATTTTCTTCCGCAACTCCGGGTTACGGGGTACGACAATCCGGTCCTTGAACCATAGGACGCCGTCTCCGCCTTTCCGGAAACATTTCAGCTCCCCACTGTCTACACGTCTCCGCAAATGCGACATGCCCTTGTCATTTTTCTGAGCTGCCACTATCTCTTCGCGGATGGTGGGGATCAAAGCAAAGTTGTAGAGAGCTCCATGTGCAATCACATGCAATGGTGGCTCGCTCTCTCCCAACGGTGTGATGGTCAGATTGTTGACGTGTGACTTGCGACTCAGCGCATTTTGCCTTGCCGGGGTGATAATGGATCTCTATTTCGTAATCCTTTATCAATTCTAACCATCTTCGCTGCCTCATGTTCAGCTCCTTCTGAGTGAATATGTACTTGAGGCTTTTGTGGTTGGTATATAGATGTATGAGGTTACCGAGTAGGTAGTGCCTCCACATTTTAAGTGCGAGCACCACGGCAGCAAGCTCCAAGTCATGAGTCGGATAATTCTGCTCATGGTTTCTGAGCTGCCGTGATCCATATGCGACCACCCTTTGGTCTTGCATCAGCACATATCCGAGCCCAATGCCGGATGCATCGCAGTACACATCGAATGGTTTTGTTGTGTCTGGCTGCGCCAAAACCGGTGCTGATGTCAGGTGCTTCACTAATGCCTTGAATGCTGCTTCACATGCTGGGCTCCAAACATATTCGGTAGCCTTCTTCAGAAGCTCCGTCATAGGCTTGGCAATCTTTGAGAAGTTTGGAATGAACCTCCGATAATACCCCGCGAGTCCGAGGAAACTCCGTACCTCATGAACAGTTCTCGGGGACTTCCAATTTAGCACTTGTGTGATTTTACTCGGGTCTACAGCGATGCTCTCATCTAAAATAATATGCCCGAGAAAAGGCACTTGCGATATCCAGAATTCGCACTTGCTGAATTTCGTGTATAGCTTGTGATCCCACAGCCGTTGCAAGATTATACGCAGATGCTTCTTGTGTTCTTCCTCCGACTTGGAATATACCAATATGTCGTCGATGAAGACCACGACAAACTTGTCCAGATCCGGCATGAATTCCGAGTTCATCAAATACATGAAGTGAGCTGGAGCGTTGGTGAGGCCGAAGGACATGAACAGGTACTCATAAAGTCCGTACCTCGTCGAGAAAGCCGTCTTCGGAATATCCTCAGCCCGTATCTTAATCTGGTGGTACCCGGATCTTAAGTCCATCTTGGAAAAGATCTTTGCTTCGACCAACTGATCAAACAACATGTCGTTCCGTGGCAACGGGTACTTGTTCTTGATGGTTACAGCGTTTTGTGGACGATAGTCCACGCAAAGCCACAATGTCTCGTCTTTCTTCTTCACAAATAATGCCGAACAGCCCCATGGCGAGGAGCTCGGCCTAATAAACCCTTTTCCAGCAGGTCCATTAACTGTGTCTTTAATTCAGACAATTCCTCGGGTGCCATCTTGTAAGGCCTTCGGGATATTGGCATGGTTCCTGGTGCAAGTTTAATCTTGAACTCCACCTCTCTGTCGGGCGGCATCCCCGGTAAATCATCCGGGAATACGTCAGGGAACTCACAGACTACTGGAATGTCTTCCAATCTGATGGTTGTGGATTGATACACACTTGGAAGTTTTATTTCTGGACTGTCCAGAAATAAGGAATGAGATTCATGCACTTCTGAGTTCAAGTGCACAATTCGGAGGACGGTGTCTAAAACAGCGCCGTGGCGGGTTAACCACGACATCCCTAAGATGACATCGACCTTTTGTCCTTCTAGAACTATGAGAGACGTAGGGTACACCCTACCCGCTATGCATAATGGTACTTTAGAAACCATCATTCTTGCTGAAACCTTCCCACCTGGTGAACAAATCAAGTATGGACTATAGGTGGGTAGTATTTGCAAGCTGTATTTAGCAATAAAAGCTTGGCTAATGAAGCTATGCGTGGCGCCTGAATCAAATAACACTATAGCGGGATGCTGGTGGAGTTGGAACATACCCGCAAGGATTGGTTCACGCTCCGGCACATCCTCTATGGCAAGTTGGTGGACGGTGCCGGGCCTAGGGTTTGCCCACCACGCATTAGTGGGGTTCCTGGGCTGATTCCTCCCTGGAAGCTGTGGTGCAACTCTGCCGCCTTCCTTCTCAGGACAATTGTTGGCGAAGTGTCCTGGACGACCACACTTGTAGCATGTGCCTACTGCTTGCCCGGTGCCTGGGGGATGAAAGCTCGGCATGCGCTGCTGAGGTGCATATGCACGCGGCATCACCCGCTGTTGTTGTTGTTGCTGCGGAGGTGGTACTGGCAGTGCCGGCCTGAATGCCGGTGGAGAATAGGGCCGATTGCGGAATGGCATTGGTCTCTGCGGTGGCTGCTAGCATGGACCCGATGGTGGGCGACTCACCATCCGATATTTTTGAGAAGGACCACCTCCTTCTCCGCTGCTTTGCAGCGCTTCGCTTCCTCTCCGCCGCCGCTAACTCCTTGCCGGAGTCCTCTTGAACAATCACAGCATCAATAATGTCATTGAGGCTGCCACGATTGAACATCGCCAGCTTGTCCTTCAGGAGCGGGTTAAGCCCCTGGTACAAATGATCCCGCCGCTTCTCGTCGGTGTCGGCGCGATACGAAGCGTATAGCGCAAGATCATTGAACGCCCTGGAGTATTCCAGCGCGTTTCAGCTCATTTGCTGCAGGCGTAAGAACTCCTGCGTCTTCCTCTTCATGAGACCCGGAGGTATGTGATAGGCCCTGAAGGCCGTCCGGAATTCCACCCAGGTCATAACTCGCTCGGTGGGTTGCGAAGCACAGTAGTTTGCCCACCACGTGCTCGCGGATCCCTGGAGCTGTTGGACCGCGAACTGAGTCTTGCGCTGCTCACTTACTTGGAGCAGCCCGAACTTCATCTCCATCGTGCGGGAGCCAGTTGTCCGCATCGAGGGGTTCATCCGCCGTTGAGAATACCGGGGGATGGGTGTCCAGAAAATCGGAGTAGGAGCTTTGTTGGCGCTCCTCACGATCTTGACGCCTCTCTGGTCGAGACGTATTTGCAATGAGAGCTTGCAGCAACTCCTTGTGTTGCTGATGAGATCCCGCCATCGCCGCCACGATGTCAGCCAAAGTAACCGTTGGCGGTGGCGGTTGTTGCTAATGCTGTTGCTGCTGTTGCTGTCCCGAGGAATCCTCGGGAGGCTGTTGGGAGGTCTCTCCCCCCTGACTGGAACCCCCAACGTCCGGGTTGGCACGAGGGCGAGTCATTCTGAAATTCAAAACAGCAGTGATCAGCACATATCATGCTTAAAATTCCATATGAAACAGTAAGTATTTGAAGTGACGCATGAATAATTTGCACACCATTCACATATATTGATAAAGCATAAACTTTGTACAAGATACATTATTCTCGGGTCTCCGAGAAGTTGTGCTCATGTCATCACTACCTATTCATATGCTACTGTCTACACGACAAGTCACCGATTACAAAAGTTTTGGTTACATCACCCTTGCTGCCCTACTCGGCAACAGTACCCTCCTACTCGGAGTAAAATTCGACCTCCCGCGGGTCGTCCTCCTCCGGTACCTCTGCTGGTGGATCTGGGTCCACGACCTCCTCTTCCGGCTCGGGTTCCCCCATTGCCGGAAGACCCAAGACCACAGGTACAGCACCTACCACCAGTATGCCCATTACCGGAGGTACGAGGTCCTGCAACGCGTGCACCTCGTCCATGGCTTGGTTGTAGTCCTCTTCCCAGCCTTGCCCCTCCTCAATAGCGTCATCCCGCTCTTGAGTGAGGACCTCGTTCTGCTGGGTCAGAGCCTGCACCTGTTGTTGCAAAGATGTGATGTCGACACGCCTTTTTCTCTTCGCCTTCTTCAGACGATGCAACTGATTGTGTTGCTCATTCAGTCGCTTTATCGTCAGAAGGAGCACTTTGCAGAGTGCGCTGTGAGCACTCTCGAAATGGTCTCCACGGCTTGTGCTCTCCTTGAGCTTTGCAGCAAGACAATCCGTATGAACAGCTTGGCTGTCCATCACGGCTTTTCCTGCCCTCAATTGGAGACTGAGGTTTGCCTCCGCGGGACTGTACCTTGGGCAACCCAGATCGGTTGCCTCCATGTACCTCCCTTCCCACACATGATTAGCCCGTCCCTCCACCGAAACGAGTGCATATGGAGTGCCCTCCATAGCTCTCATGTGTAGTTGGCAGAAACGCGACATGGTGTCGTGGGCTGCCACTTGCCACAATTCCTCCGGCTGTCTGCCCCTCACCGTAACGGTGAACGACGCCCAACCGGGTGGCGTAGGTCCTACAGGAACTTTGACATGGATCGTCCACGTCTTGTTCCCCTCCTCGCCTTCTTACTTGGCGAAGTACTGCGGCATCTTGCTGTACCTGATATATTGAAGCATTTGCCTCAATGCTTCTAGATAGCCGCTGCGGTGAGAACAGTGGGACACCACCCACCCGTTCTCCAACTCTCTATCCGCTGTCATCTGTAAAAACATATTTGAGAAATGTCAAATATTTATTTGAACAGTAAACCAGTGAATTATAACATAAAATATGTCATTGAACTCATAAAACTTGGAAACATAGTTCAAACTTAAACAAATTTGATTGCTGATCTACTGTCCAATATGACAGCCCTGACCAGTTTCCATTTCAACCTGATTTAGACCATGCTAAAGGCAAAACCTATTTCTGGATCTCAAAATCAAAGTTAAAGCTAACTTCAACAGCTTTCCAGAAAGTATTTGCTTGGCCTAAGATCTGTAAAAGTCCCAAAACTTGTAAATAGAAAACTTGAGCTATGAATAAAGTTGAGTTTGAATACAAGAAATGGGACTTACAAAAACTTTTATTCACTCATGAAAGTGTTGGCATGTGCAATAAAATTTGGAATTCAGTTTGAACTAAAGAGGCTCACTCCAAAGACAGGAGGGCCATTTTCAAAAAGGAAAATTCAAACTGTTGTTCAAGAAGTGGTATATGCAATGACCCACTCAAAAATCAGAAGACATATTTGAATTCCTCAGGTCCAAATAATGAGGGAGCCAAATTTTGAGGAAATTTGGAAGGGCTTTGATATGAACATCAAAGGAACTTGTAAATTTCACCCAAATTTGAATTTAAATTTGGAACTGTGGCACAAATGGTCAAATGGCAAATTGGCTTTTGAATATGGATCCCTCATAGCTGAATTTACAATGTGTCAAAATTCGGAGATCTTTTGGGGCAGAAGGGAGTTGTGGGCCCCACTTGTCATAGAGAGGGGGGGTTATGACTTACTGCTTAAGTCTGCCTCTGTGTGTTGGTTTCCACCCGAGCTGCCGAGGGGGCTGCAGGCGCCACCGCGACTCCACGGGGAGGACACCTCCTGGTCTTTAGTCTCGTGCTGGCGATCGACTCGGCGGTTCGCTCGTCCTCAGCGTGTGAAGTAGCCGTAAGCGAGCTGTGGTGCCTTGCCTCTCCCCGAGTAAACAACCGAACAGCACGCTGCCGCCGCTCCCCGGTGCTCCAGCAGAAACCTGTGAAAACCGGTGCACGGCCTCCCTCCGAACTGCTGAACAGCACCGCGCGCCCACTCTTCTTCTCCCCGACACAAAAGCTACCTAGGTTGGGCCTCTCTGCTGCAGGGGCGCCGTGTTCGCGCGGCAGCCGAAAGAGAACCGAGGAGAGAGCTCCCGTGGACAGCTAAGTCTAGCACCTGTCACAACCAAGTGCCGGCGTCCCCGGACGCGCTGTGGCCCCGTGCTGCTCACCTCCAAACCTCAAGCAAATCCGTGAACCACCGAGCGAGAATTCGGAGAAACTTCGCCGGCGGCCACAGAACGATATTCCGGTATGAATTCTCCAAATTTCCACTCCCTTCTCGTCTTTAGGTCACTAAACTGTGCTCAAAGGACCTAGACTCGAGAGCGACCCGATCCCCTCCCCAATCCTGGCTTGAAACCCCATATTAGCAGACCATTTTGAAGTTTCCGAGTGGCAATCATGGCGGGAACCGTCGGGCACACGGTGAACCCCCACTTGCTGCCATTTCCGAGCCCGTTTGAGGCCGTGCCGAGCTCGCCTGACCTCCAATGATGCTTTAGAGCGGATCCGCCGAACATTTGGCAGGCTAGGGTGCTTGGGCCACGGCGCCGAAGCTGTACCGAAAGGTGCGCACGTCGCCGACCGGTTTCCGGTCACCAGCAGCCCGAGATCAACGCACCAGTGGATTTCTCGTCTCTGAAAACCCCCAGGCGGCGAGTACCGCGCCGGGAGACGGCCGGGAAGCCGATTCCGGCGAGCTCCGACGAGTTTCCGGCGAGGGGGCGGCGCGGGAAAAAGGAAACGGCTCGGGGAAGAAGACGACCGGCGGGTCCCACGTGTCAGTGGCGGAAAAATTAAATCCCCGATCAGCTGCGGCCCCGGGATCCAGTGTGGTGGCGCGGGAAAAATCCTGTGGCCCCGGGTGGCGTGGTCCCAGCAGCTGACACGTGTAGGTGGGACCCACAGTCAGAGTTTGAATATTTCTCGATTTAATTTGAATTCCAGATTTAGTTCAAACTTTAGAACCTCATAACTTTTGCTAGGTAACTCCAAATTTAGTGATTCAAATTGGGTTGGATTCAGGATGAAAAACTCTATCCAAATAATCAACCCAATTTGTATAAAAACCAATAGAAAATGCTGGAAAATTCTTTAAAGCTTTTCATAAAAAGAATTTTTGAGGGAGTTTGGTTCATCCAAAAATCCCCAAATTTTGCAAGAATATTCTTTAGGATATTAGGGGACTCCTGTAAAAGTTTCAGCTCATTTGAAGTTGATCTGGTTTGGGTAATTCTAATTTCAAGTTTCTGTATTCAAATGAATACAGAAACATTTTCAGAGAATTTCCAAAACTTGGAAATTCAGTTCTGGACATTCCCTAGCTCCAAAAATCCTAAGAAAATTCATGCATACTCCCTGAGCTATGTCTGAAATTGTAGTTCACTTGAATTCGCATGAATTATTCAGAATTAATTCCTGTTTGGCTAAATGCTTAGGGAATTGTTCAGGGTGATCTACTTAGTGAATTATTCTGAATTTTGGTCCAGAGGGCCTTCTTGTGACAAGGAACTCACATGAAAATTTCCAGATCCATGGAGTCCTGGATCATTATGTCCTGTTCAACCTCATTAGTTGATCCCCACCCAAGTGATGAAACCCCACTCATCACTTGATGATAGTGCTTAAACACAAATCCAAACCACTAGCCCCAGTGTCATTTTAAATTCTTTAACAGAGTTCCAGTTTTAAAATTGTCTCTAGAACTTGTTAGCAAAAGTTTTACAATTAAAGATATATGCATGTTCATAACGTGTAGTGCTTAAACGTGGAAAGTAAAGAAGGAGAAGTTGAGCTTGGATCAAGGAACAAGAAGGGAAGGAATTGAACTTCAAGCCATCAGCAACTAACTTCGTATCATCTGACTTTAGTCACCTGCAAAACCAAGGCAAGCCCCGGTTTGCATTTAAGCTATTTTATAAAGTTTTTTTCATTTGTTCACTACTATGGGTCAAAGTTTGTATGTGCATTAGGTCAAGGATGTTTTATACTCCACTTGCATAACCAAACATGAACCCTGAGGTCAAGGGTAGCATTGTGTCATCACTGTAGAATAAGGCCATGCTAAATAGACTAGGGCATCCGGTAGAAGACGAGTAGTTAGAATCTACTCGCGAGCTATAGATCGGAATATCATAAGTATGGTTGGTAAGGAAGCAAACTAAAGTTTATATTTCTAAAGATGAGACCGGGCAGAGGGGTTAGGCAGCGACAAGACGAGGTCTTGGTCGAGTAGCTCTGCCTGTGTCGGTTAAGGACCGATGCGTGTGCCGCGTCCAGGAGAAAGTATTGAGTTGTGTACCAGATGCTTACTGATATATGGGAACCAGGAAACCGATGTACCAGGTTCACTGGATTGTAGAGGCATACCACATCGTCTCATTAGACCTATGAGCCCAAGACGGCGCGACCAGTTCTACAGTTTAGTGTCCTGAGAAAGGTTGTCACATACGACGTAATGAAGGACGCCGGATTTGGGTCTTCAGAGGCGGGCGTATGTGTCGAGTTATCCGGGTAGTGTTTGATTCGAATCACCGCCCCTTGCGGTTATTGAGTACCGCTTGCTCCCATATTGTGACGTAGTAATCAACTTGTGTGGAAACAGTTTGCAAAAGTATAATTGCTGTTATGATTATGTTAAGTTGCATGAAAACCCTGTTTGAAGTAGAGATAGAGCAAACTAAAGTTATTTTTCCACCTTGGGACAAGTAACATTGGAATGAAGCGTTTCTTGTTTGATTGTGGAGTTCCAATGTTGCTAGGCGCAAGGTCACTACTATTATGGCTAAAATCTGAAAGTTAAGGATGAACTCGTAGGCGAGTCTTTTCGCAAATTACAGGATTAGCTCGTAAGTTACCCTCATGTAGAGTCGCATGCTTTAGGAGAGACGGTTAAGTCTTGCTGAGCCTTTGTGCTCACTCTTGCTATATAAGTGGTTTTGCAGGTAAACTTCGACGCTATAAAGAAGGTTGTCCGGTGAGACTCGGGAACTTCCGAGTCATGTCACACTTGGAGAACCTAGCCGCTGCCATGTCTTCGTGTTGCTAGCGAGAGGAGTCCGCGGGCTGGACCTCTTCTCGAGTGCTTCTTAGTTATTCGACGTGAGTTGTTTATAGACTCCTGCTGTAGCTACTTTATGTAAATTATTTACAAGGAACAATTGTAAGCTTCCGCTTTTGCATTATGTAATACAGTGTTCCTTATATGTGTGCTATTGGGTGCCGCATAACACGGCACCACCCAATGCGATCCCCGGGCAAGGTGCCCCGTCCCCGTAAGTGATCGGGACGGCGGGCCCCCTCAGCGTGGTATCAGAGCCGCTTTGATAATAGCGCACGGAATAAGGATCGTATTACGACAAAAACTTAGGATACGGTGAGGAAACGATATTAGGCCCACATAAGGACTATAGTAGTGTAGTTACTTAAAGTGGCAAGACTAACATATGTGTTTTAATTCTGAATTTTCATTATGTAACGACGCACCTACGTTCTGGTAAGAATGGTAAGGAACGCCACCGAAAGCGGTTCAATTTCGGTTAGCTCCCCTGACGAGGAAAGTAGTTCATGGATAGGTCTCACAGCTTGGTGTGAGACGTTAATATGAAACTCTTGGACTCTTCATGTTCTTGAGTTCATATGAAACGCTGATCCCTAGCGTGCATTAGGCAAGTAAGTGGAGACCCCATCACGTGGTCAGTAACGCGAGAGTGTGTTCGTCTGGAAGTAGCCCAGGAGGACATACGCCGCGCTTGCCATCGGCGTGCCCTGCAGGGCAGTAGGTGGTATCCGTTGGGTTGATAACATTCCCAACCGTGACGACCCGTTCATGACATACTCGGGTTCCCCGTCGTGTGGTATTGAAACACGATCTACCTTGAGACATGACTTAACTCAAGGACGTCCGTATGGCAATGATACATGCGTTTGTATTTACTTTCAATTATGGTACTGCCTGAAATGAAACAACCTTTGAGTGCACTACTATTGAGTGTTTTTCTGCAGGTACTAACCACGTACGTATCCCGTGTAGTACAGGTGTGCGAGAGACCGTTTTAGTGCCACTGATCATACGTATATGCCGGTGTAATCCGGTTAGGAGTTTTCTTTTGGTGAGCCAACGTAGTACCGACATGTTTCTTACGGTGCATCGACACCGTACTACACTTAGGGCGTGTTTGGCATAGCTCCGGAGTCCAAATTCACCTCGGAGCTGAAAAAATCCACCCAAACACCTCAACTCCATAATTCCGTGGAGCAGCCCAACTCCACAGAGTTGAAGGAGCTGCAGTTCATTTTTTCAGAGTACCTCATTTGTTGCTCCAAAACCAGTGCATATGGACAAAGTCGTGGAGTTGGGGGATAATTACCCGCAATTGCCACTGGTTAAAAAAATGTTTCGTTTTTTCTTTTCCTCCACCCGGTTGGACTCTTCCCTGCAAAACTAGGGCGCCGCCGGCCGCGCCCACCTCCTCACGCCCGCTCCGGACGCCAGCTCGCCCGCCGGTCACCCTCGTCCAGACCCTGCCGAACGTCGCCGGCCGCGCCCGCCTCCTCACGCCCGCTCCGGCCGCCAGCTCGCCCGTCGGTCGCCCTCGTCCAGACCCCGTCGGGCGCCCGCCTCCTGCACCACGCTCGCCTCGTCACGCCCACGCCGGCCGACAGCTCGCCCACCGGTCGCCCTCGTCCACACCCCGCCGCCTACAGCACTCCTCCCTGCTCGCCAGGCCTCCTGCATCCCTCAGCAGGCCCGCTGTAGCTCGCCAGGGTCAACTGATTGGAATAATATCATTATTGTAGAGTGAAAAATCTCATTATTCTTGAAATAATATATAATTTAAAACATTTCATGAATTCATATACTTTACTATTCATTAAATGCATACAATCAGCGTAGCAAGGGTAATAATGGTATCACACCCTCCAAACTCTCTTTTCTGGAGCTGAGAACAGTATTTCAGCCAAACACCTCTGAACACCTCTAACTCCACAGCAGAGTTGCTCCACCTCAGAGTTTTGGAGCTGAGTTACTCTACTGTGGATAGAGCCATGCCAAACACGCCCTTAATAACCTCTTCCCTACTAAGAAATGATTCATGAACTAACTTTCAACTAAAAATGGAAGTTTGAGACAAATATTAGTTATTGAACTCTTATTTTGAGCTAAGATTCAAATGAGAGAATTACTAGGCTTCAAAGATTTAAAAAAAAACAGAGTGCTCTGTTTCTGGCAGGAATTCTTGCTGGACTTTGACAGAGCATAACTCTGAGTATATTTAACCAATCAAGGTGTATGATACAGTTCTGGAAAGATTTTCAAGTGCTCTACAACTTCTTTGTAGACCTCCAGAGCAAAATCACACGTTAAGTGGGTGAAAAGTTCAGTTGAAGGCAAACTGTTCAGAACCAGGACAGTACCAAAAACCTCTCTGGACCTTTCTGTTTTTAAGCCATAACTTCCTGTAGAGAAATCCTTAAGGAGCACATAAGTACTTGTTGGAAAGCTACTGAAGTTTACTAAAACTTTGGTATTGAACTCAAGTTAAAAATCTGTAGACAACTTGAGTAAAATTTGGAGTTTGTGTGAACTGGTCAGGGCAGTCCCGCTGATTTGTCTAGCGTACTTAAGATTTGTTTAAACATGAATGTGGTTATGCTTTCATAAAGTTCATGACATGTTCATGTTTTACTTATCTTTACTTACTACTGAGATAGAATTTTGATTGACTCAAAATTTTGTTTCGTGCAGTATGGTACACACACATTCTCAAATGGAGATTCGAGGTTCAAGTCGAGATGGGAATGACTCGACTTCATCACAAGAGCCATCGCCAACCGGATTGGCTGAAATTATGGCAAAGATGAATGAAACTCTCCAAACTCTAGTTCAACAAGGCATAAATAGAGAAGCTCAACATCACATGCCAACCTCGAGCACGTATCTGGATTTCTTGGCGACACAACCGCCGGTATTCTCTGAGGCGGCTGACCATTGTGAAGCAAACCACTGGTTACGTGTCATTGAGTCCAAGTTCGGGTTGATCCAATGTGATGAATTCTCGAAGACTCTATATGCCGCTCAGCAGCTTCACGGCTTTGCTGGAGCATGGTGGGCAGACTACCTTGCTGTCCAACCAGCAGGGCGTCGTGTCACATGGGCGGAGTTCCAGGCTGCATTTCGTGCTCGTTTCATTCCTGCGGGCATAATGCAAACCAGTCTGGATGAATTCTGGAGTCTGAAGCAAGGGGACATGAATGTTATTGAGTATGCGAAGGAATTCAATCGCTTAGCTCAATATGTCCCTGACTATGTGAAATCACCATCTCTGAAGGGTTATCATTTCTATCGAGGGCTGACCGCTAGGCTGCGATGTGAATTGGCTCAAGTTAGCCAAGAGAATTTTGATGAGTTTGTTAGTTGTGCTATCACTCAGGAATATTATTCCAACCTCTACCTTAAAGAAAAGAGGGAGAGGGACTCATCACAGGATGAAGGCAATCATCTACCTCAGAAGTATCGGTTGGTAATTCGTTCACCTTCCGGTCGAGAGGTTCCACAAAGAGTGCAGTCATTCCTGGAGTATGACGATTCGTATACTCCACAGAGGTCTTATTCACCTCCACCGCAGCAGCAACTTAATTCTTATGCACCTCAGTATCAACCAGGTGCACCAAAATATTATTTCCCTCAAGAGGATGAAGATGAACAAGGTGATTTCTCAGCTGAACCAAGTGCTGTCCCACTTCATGTTGACAACGAACTCAACTGTAAGGGCCTCAGTTTTTGACACATGTTTAAAGTGTTCATCACCACACCACACACCTCATTTGAAGCAAGTTGATGAACACAAATGAAGAGCAAGTAACGACCACCAACATGCTCATTAGAGAACAAATTCACATATTGCAAAAGTGGTATTTTCCACATGTCATATAGATGGGCTGGGCATATGAAAACTCCTACACATTGCTAGGGATGTCCATGAAAAATTTCACCCAAATTCAAAACCTTTTTGAGGTCATTTTGGGTATAGCTAGAAAGAGGGCAGTTTAAAATCATATTCAAATTCAAACTGTTTTTATCCCATAAATTCAAAAGTGGGAGGCATATTCTTACTCAGCACATTTTTGTGAGCTCATACACCAATTTTCACTCCATTTGGAGTTGATCTTGACATGAGCTAATGTGACACTCATCTCGGGTGTCAGCATATGTTCATGTTTTATGAAGAAGAAAAACATTTTAAGAAAAGAAGGAACAGAGACAAGTATCAAAAGGATAGCCAATAAAGCTCTCCGAGAACACCGAAGGCAACTACCACGGCCAGCAGACCACGTGGCGTGTTCGGAGCTCATCCCCGAGAAATTTGGGAGAGTCCCGCCGTTAAACTAGCTACGTGGCAGGCTCGGGGGTCACCTCCGCAATTGAAAAGAGGTCCGACCCTGTGGGACACGTGCTGCCCGCGGAGATAGCCTCTGCGGAAGAAGCAAAGGCATTTTTCATAGGACACGTGTCATCCCCGGAGCTAGTCCTCGCGGAAATAAGAGGACCAGTCGCGTGGGATACGTGTCAATCTCGGAGCTCATCCCAGAGAAGTCCGGATCTATCGAACACGTGTCGCCACCGGAGCTTATCACCGGAAGGTCCGTCGCAGCTAAACACGTGTCGACCTCGGGGCATGTCCCTGAGGAAAGGAGAGCGGAAAGACTGGCACCCACACGTGGCGTGCGCGGAGCTCGTCTCCGAAGAAGAGTGAGGTCTCGATCGATTGACACGCGGCACAACCGGAGCTCGTCTCTGCGGATGAGGAGATACCAGGCCCGGAGGACACGTGGAGCTTCCGGAGCTCATCATCACGGAGGTAACGAGTTTTGGAGCAGCTGTTACGCGTAAGGACACCGGTACGCAACAGAAACCGATCTAAAATCCACGATGGTTACCGAAGATAAGACGTCAGGATCTAACAAAGATCTGAATAAGACTCTTATTCAGGATCCAATCAGATTAGGACTCTTCTCTTCCCAATTATAATAGAACCCAAAACCTCTGGCCGAAACCACGAACTTCTCTTTCAACTCCTGAGCTGACGACTTAGAGCCCTAGCCCTAACTCGCTGAGCAAAACATCGCCGAAGCACAACAAGGGAGATCATCGGAGGAGAACCAAGCGGTCTGAGGAGGACCCCGAAGACAAGAAGAACGTGAGGTAGGACTTCAATACTACCTTACGACATCATGTTGTTCATCTCTTTGCATCTGTTCTTCGATTCCTTTCGAATAGAAGCCTTTTCATGAGCAGAACACTCGATGATCAGTTTGATCTAAAGACAAGATCATCGCCACGATCATCTTTGATCTGAACACCTCTGACCATGCAAGCCATGCAAGAACAACAGATCAATCTAATAGAACTAATCGTAGGATAGCATGCATGTGCATCATCGCATCTAGTTTAGGGTTTGTGCATGATATTGATTGCTGTGAATTTGTATGCACGTGAATCCTACATAGCAGGACAAACTCAGGAAGCTGTCTACGACGAGCTGCAGCAACAAGGTTTTGAGAATCAAGAACAACCGGAACCACAAGAACAAGGCAAGTGCTCCTTGACCATGTTGATCCTATGTTTTGGGTAAAACTATTTTGTTTTGTGAAAAGGTGTGTGTGCTGAGTCAAACATGATGGGAAACCTTTTTATATGAGTTTACTAGTTTTGGTTAAACCACCCTTGTCGCCTGAGAAGTTTATGAGTCGGGTATGGTTTTTGCTTTATGCTTCGCTGAGTCTCTGGGATCGGGAAGCGAGATATATGTGTCTAGCTAACTGCACTCGTACTGATAATAAGTAACTGATGAGGTTAATGAACATGGATCGGAGGGAGATCTAGGCAAGCCTGGGTTTGTGAATGAGGTAGCATGAGATGGTGGTTTTACTTGCCGTAGATCTAAGTACAGGTTCATGCATGCACATGCCAGGATAACAGTGCCACCACAAGGCCAAATATGGGTGCGGCTTAGCTGAGTAATTAGGTAAGTTGCTAGAGTGTTATGGACTATGGAAGGCGCGGGGAATGGGAGTCGAGTGAGGACTGCCCTGGGAACTGCATGACACAAGAGGGGGCCCGTGGGTGGGAGAATTGGAGATTCTAACCTGCCGGTGAAACCTTAGTGAGTCCATACATCTAGTAACCCCTTTGTAAAGGCTATTTTGTGATCTCTTGGCCATACACCGACGGTTGTGTACTGGTAAAATGGAGGTTCTGCAGTCGCCGACGGGTTTCGAAATCACAAACTTGTGGGTAAAGAGGTACAAACTCTGCAGAGTTATTAAAACTATCATGATAGCCGAGCTTACGGTCACGAGCACCTGGCTAAACTGCCATGATTAGATGGGATGGTTACTGGGATGGTTATTGGAATGGTTATTGGGAAGGTTCTTGGTTATGGTTTGGGACTGTGGAGTCCGGGAGATGAGATGGTTGCATGACTGATGGGTCATGACATGAGATTGGTCTCGGTGCGAGACGAGGTTGTTTTATGAGGTGAGATGGTAGCGAATACGAGGAGGTATTCGTGAGTATGAATAAAAGATTGGTTAATGTTCGGACGGAACACGGGAAGTGATGGAGGTATGTTGGTAATTTAGTACATGTTGGGATTACATTTAAACTTAAGTTGTTGTTTTATCATGGTTTTACAGACCTGCTTTTCTGCAAATAAACCTTTTATGCCTACCTTGTTTATGAGCTGCATATCATGTGTTTTCCCACACTTGCTGAGTACATCATTGTACTCAAACTTGCATTATTATTTCTTCATCAACAGCAAGAGAAGACTACTATGAAGACCGAGTAGAGCATTATGGTGTGTGATCTGTTCTCAACCTTGCCTGTGGAGGGAGTAGAGATGGAGCCACTTCTGCTTAGTTTTGCTTCCGCATTAGTTTTTGCTTCCGCATTTAAATAAGGACTTCCGCTGCATAGAATTAAGATTTCCGCTGTGAGCATGAGTCCAAGACTCATGAGGTGTTGTAATAAACTCTGTTATTCGTGATAATATATAGTCTGAATTCAGTTTGTGGAACATATGTGTATGTGTGATGAACATCCTGGGCACACATATGCATTAGTTCTCGGTTCCGTGGCTTTCCACAGAATTGAGGGCGTCACAGATTGGTATTAGAGCCACGGGTTGACAGTAGGTTACACGCCTAGATAGAAACCTTAGATTGATATTAGAGCCACGGGTTAACAGCAAGTTACACCCCTAAATAGAAGTCACAGGTAGCTAAGCCACGCTGACCAAAGGAAGCGCCCTAGGGTGAATAGCCTAGATTGGCCTTTAAAACCACCTTGACATAGGAAACCATCCTTGAATAGGAGTTGAGTGGGCCCTTGTGATGATTATTTGTGAATATGTGCTTAGTGTGAGTTGTGGGACGTCTCAAAAACATTGTCCATATCCACACGTAAGAAGAAGGAGGTGTGAGATGTTTCGGCACTTGCTCACATCCTCATAAGGGCTAATATATATAGTCTAACTCACCTTGATGCATATAGTTGAAAGGACCTACCTAACTTTCTAACCTTCTATTCTATTTCGTACTCTCTCACAGATGGTGAGAGGAAACGCCAGCCGAAGGAACGTCCAGGAAGATGACCACGAGGAAGTTTCTTCTAACCCCGGAGCTGGCGAAAACAACCTAGAAAGGTTGATGGCCATGCAAAACCAGCTTATGCAAACCATGATCCAAACTTTGGGTCAGTTGCAGGCCAACCAACACCCCGTTCCGGCACCACCGCCACCACCACCGCCGGCTCATAACAGGTTGGGAGAGTTCATGAGGACTCGACCACCCACCTTTGCTCAAGCAAGCGATCCAATGGAGGCCGATGACTGGTTGAAATCCATGGAGAAGAAGCTTGCCATTGTACAGTGCAACGACTGACAGAAGGTTCTCTTTGCGTCGCACCAACTGATGGGAGCAGCTGCTGACTGGTGGGATGCCTTGAGCAACGCCCATGCCAACCCGGAGACAATCACTTGGACTGAGTTCAAGGAAAGTTTCCGCTCCACTACATCCCTGTTGGCGTAATGATGCTCAAGAGGTAGGAGTTTGAAGGTCTCCGCCAAGGGCAGAAAAGTGTGAACGAATATCTCAACAAGTTCATACAACTGTCCCGGTATGCCCCTGAAGATGTCAACTCAGATCAGAGGAAGCAGTACCTGTTCATGAGAGGGTTGAACAATGAGATCCAAGTTCAGCTCCTCAACAATGACTACGTAAGCTTCCAGAAGCTGGTTGATAAGGCTATTGTGGTTGAAAACAAGATCCGGGAGATCGAGCGAGAATGCAAGAGGAAGATGCCATACCAGCCCCAAGGGAGCAACGTACGACCTAGATACATGCCCCCTGCACCGCAGTATGGATCGACCACTCCTACGAACCGCCCTGGTCAGCCACCACAGCAACGGTTCGTTGCACCGGCACCTCGTGTGCCCATGCCTCCTGCGCCCCGGCCTAACAATGGCGCTCCTGTTCAAAACCCCCGCCCCAACGTACCTGCTGCCGTAGGCAACAGGGCATGCTTTGCATGCGGGGAAGTAGGCCACTTCGCTAACCATTGCCCGAAGCGAGGCCCTGGACAGCAAGGTAACGTGCCCAAGCAGAACCAGCGACCAAACGGAGGGGACAACCAAGGGAACCGTGGACTGCAGAACTATGCTCGTGGCCATGTTAACCATGTCACTGCTGAGGAAGCACAACAGGCTGAGGACGTCGCAATTGGTATGTTCCTTGTCAACTCCAACCCAGCCACCATTTTATTTGATTCCGGAGCATCACATTCCTTCATATCATCCAAATATGTTGCCAAACATCATCTACCCGTATCCCACTTAGAATGTGCTATGTTAGTTAATTCTCTCGGAGGAGAAATGAGGACTAGTATAGTATGTCCTAAGGTAAGCCTTAAAATAAGGGGGGTAGACTTCCTTGCCAACCTTATTGTCTTGGACTCCCACGGAATTGACATCATACTCGGAATGGACTGGTTAAGCAAGCACAATGGAGTAATCCAATGCGCTGAGAGAAGCGTGCAGTTGACAAACGAACACGGTATCCGTGTCGAGTTTGAGTCAGCCCAGCAAGCAACCGAACGGGCGGATTTGAACCATGTTGAAGGAGTAGCATTGGACAACATTCCAGTGGTTCAGGAATTTTCGGATGTGTTCCCGGAAGAACTTCCAGGTATGCCACCTGACCGGGACATCGAGTTTGCCATAGATTTGGTACCTGGAACTGCACCCATAGCTAAGAGACCATATAGGATGCCCGTCAACGAGTTAGTTGAACTAAAGGAGCAAATTCAAGAACAGTTGGAGAAGGGTTTTATCCGTCCAAGTTCGTCACCATGGGGAGCCCCGGTACTCTTCATGGACAAGAAGGACGGAACCCAAAGAATGTGCGTGGACTACAGGTCTCTCAACGAGGTAACAATCAAGAATAAATACCCTCTGGCCCGTATAGAGGACCTGTTCGATCAAATGAAAGGAGCCCAAGTGTTCTCCAAGGTTGATCTTCGGTCGGGATATTTCCAGCTGAAGATTAAGCCCTCCGATATACCTAAGACAGCCTTTCGGACGCGGTATAGTTCATATGAATATACCGTTATGTCTTTTGGATTGACGAATGCACCCGCATACTTCATGTACCTTATGAATAAGGTTTTCATGGAGTACTTGGACAAGTTCGTCGTGGTTTTCATCGACGACATTATGGTGTATTCAAAAAGTAAGGAGGAGCATGAAGAACATCTGAGATTGACCTTGCAGAAGTTGCGAGAGCATCAGTTGTATGCCAAGCTCAACAAGTGTCAATTTTGGCTAAAAGAAATATCCTTCCTAGGCCACATCATCTCCAAAGAAGGGGTATCAGTTGATCCTGGAAAGGTGAGAGATGTTCTAAAGTGGAACCAACCAAAGAGCGTGAGGGATATTCGAAGTTTCCTTGGGATGGCAGTGTGGCGGACCGGGATCCGCTCATCCAGGATCGCAGAGGGTGGTGCCGCGCGATGCGACACCCGACAGCACACGTCATAAGAACACAATATATTACATGGGAAAAACAGCTGAAACTGTACAAACAAGTACAAACTTCAGTTACAATTATTGTTCTATTACACAGCGGAAGACTACACTATACAACTCACGCCCGCCTATTTAGCAAAAGTCGGTTGCCCAGCCCTAGGGCAACCCACACTAGCTGCACGTCTCCGCTCAGCGCGGCGTGTACGGCTCCCACTCAGCCGTGGTCCCCGACGGAGGGTAACCCTCGCCGGTGGACTCGTACTCCGAGTCCGTGGGTGGCTCCTCACCTGAAAAACACTTAAGCAGCAACCATGAGCACGAAGGCTCAGCAAGGCTTAACCGACTCACCTAAGCATGAAACTCTACATGAGGTATACCAAGGCATAGGTTAGTAACATTTCAGCAAAACGACACGCCTACAAGTTCGTCCTTAGTTCATCTTTTAGCAACAAGTTAACAGTTCATGAAATCTGAAATTTAGTAAGCAGTATTTGGTGGCACACATGTAGCAATACAATTATATCAATCAGCATCATTGAATCAACATATTTCATCCATTAGTCTACGTTACGACGCAGTGAACAAGCAGTACTCGTCACCGCGAGGGACGGCGAATCGACTCGATATACACCTGCAGGGAAAACCCAAAGAGCACGTCACGTACGCCCACCCGTGGAGCTGCACAGCACGCTCACTCGATGTCGTACGGGACAACCTTTCACCCAACAGCCCAAACGTCGAACCGGTCGCACCGAAACGAGCAGGAGGTTCCCCACACGGAGCATCTCTCTATGCCCGTTGGCAGATTTCCACCTTGCTGCCCTCAACCTACACCTATAAATCGGTGTGCTATGCCTCGACGCCCGGAGGTTTAGGCTACATCGGTTTATCGGGGCCCATATATCCGATATGCCTTCGGTACGTTCAATACTTGTTCAGCAGGGCCGCACACGGATCGGTCCTCAATCGACACGGGCAGGGCTGCGCACACAAGACTCTCTCTTGCTGCGCCCTAGCCCCTGCCTAGTCTCATTTTCATTACTAAGTGATCTCACATCACTCAACCGAACCCGTGTGTCCCCAGCCTATCTCGCGAGTAGATTCCAACTACTCGACTTGTACCGAAGTCCTATGACTCATTAAGCATAGCCTGTCTACTCGAGGTCTTAGACACTACCCTCACTCTTTTAGGAACCGTTGGTTATGCAAGTGGGGTTCCATTCATCCTACACCTAATGCACAATCATACTTCACACGACTCATGTAAACAAAAGAAAAACTTATAAAAAGGTTAATGCAAACCGGGGCTTGCCTTGTTGCTGCTGGTCAGGAGTTAGTTCTTCGTCCGGAAGGAGGAAGTCCAGCACTTCCGGAGTCTCTTCTTCAACGGCTACACGTTAATGAAATACTATACGTTAATTTAGATGCAAATGTGAGTTTTAGAGTAAAACTTCTACTATTGGTTCTACTAACCAGCCTCTAACACCTGGAACTTTGTTTAAGAATTTAAATATGAACTGGTGTTGGTGGTTTGGCTTGGACTTAGTCACATGGTTAAATGCTAAGTGGTTTCCCCCCCTTTTCCATCTTAATCCCTTAAGTGGTTAAACAGGACAGGGGTGATCTAGAGCTCCAATGGAGCTGAGAATTTTTGTGTGAGTTCCTTGTCACAAGAAAACTCTCTGGACCAAACATTAGTACTTTTCATGGAGTGGTTTGCTCAGAATAATTCTCTTGGCAAATCAGCAAGGAAGAATTAATTCTGAGGTAATACCCCTGTTCATGCTCAACTTGATGAACTACAATTTCTATTATAGCTCACAGAGTTTGCATGAATTTTCCTAGCATTTTTGGAGTCAAGGTTTGCCCAGAATTGAATTTCCAAGTTTTGGAAATTCTCTGAAAATGTTTCTGCATTCAAATGAACACAGCACCTTCCAATTTGAATTGTTCTGACCAAATCAACTCCAAATGGTCTGAAACTTTTACAGGGGTTCACTAATGTCCTAAAGAACATCCTGGCAAAATTTGGGGATTTTTGGATGAACCAAACTCCCTCTAAAATTCTTTTGCTGACAAGCTTTAAAGAATTTTCCAGAATTAATTAAAGGGTTTCATACAAATTTGGTTCTACATTTGGATAGTACTCTATCAGAGGAATCCAACGAAATTTGTTTCACAATTTTTGGATTCTCCTACCCGAAGTTGTAGCTATTCAAAGTTTGAACTAAAAACTGAAATTCCCCAAAATGTTCAAATACTGGCTGTGGGTCCGGGGACAGGTGTCACGCGTCGGGGCAAGCCACACGAGGCTACAGGTTATTTCCCGCGCCTCCACACCAGATCCCTGCGCCACAGCTGATCAAATATTTGAAAAACCGTCGCTGACGGGCGGGACCCACCGGTCGTCTTCTACCTCCGGCCACCCGCGCCTGCGCGCCGCCGGGCTCGCCGGAGTTCGACGGATTCCGGCCTCCCGGCCATCCCCCGAGCTCTCCCTCGCCGCTAGGGCCTAATTTCCCGTGCTGAACACGATGGAACACTTTTCCCCGGTCGGCGATGGCTCTAACCTAGCTGGCCACGGTGCGGCGTCTCTGGACTGGTTCGGCAACGTCGCCCGGTCACCCTAGCCTGCCCAGACCTCGGTGGAACGGCGCTACAGCACCAGTGGACCAAAGGGATGCTCGACCTAGCCTCAGAACTGCTCGGGACCGGCGGCTAATGGTGCCTCACCGTGCACCCGAAACCTCCTCCGCGTTTGAGGTCGGAAATTCTGGATTTCATGCGGTCTACGTGCATATTTCCAACTAGGGTTGTGAAGGACTACTGATCGCCGGTTAGTGGCGGTCCTGTGTGCAAGGTTTCACGGCCTAAGAACGAGAGGGACGATCGAATTTGGTATTACCGTATCAGAAGGTCGGATGGTGCCCGACGGTGATCTTTTCCCAAATTCGAGCCTAGTAGATCATCTGATGGCTTGAGCCTCGGGGACGAGCATCAGGGGCTACCAGCGCATCCGAGGGTGCTCTAGCTCGGGCCTGAGAAGCTCTGGGTGGGTCTGTCCACGTGAGACCAGCTTCGGTTCTCCGCCGGACAGCTCTGTTTTCTCGGTGCCGTTTGCCGAATTGTGCGCGTCACAGGCTAGGGCCTCTGGGGTTGCGGGGCTGGTGTGGTAGAGCAGGCACAGGCGCTGCTTTTCTGTACTGCCGGTGCGCACAACCGAGGTTTGGTTGAGGCCGGCGATCGGGGAGAAAGGAGTGCGGCGGTGAGCGCCGATTGCTGTTTGCGCGTGGGAAGAACAGCTAGCGCGCGATCAAAGCGAAGATGGCAACGTGCTGCAGCCGGTTTCCGGGATAAGGAGCAGGCCAGCGCGAAATGGGAGCAGGAGGTGGAGCCTCGGTCGACGGGGGCGGCCGCTCGGTGTCGCCCCGGGGTTACACCTCGGTGGAGTGAAGTCCAGAGAGAAACTTAAGTGTTAAGTATACTCATTCCTATGACATGTGGGCCCCACAACTCAGTACCTCTTTTCCTCAAAATATCTCCAAAGTTTGACAATTATCCAACCCAGTTGTTTGAAAATTGGAAACTGAGCTCATTTGACAAGTTTGGACAAATTCCATGCAAATTCAAATATTCATTTGAATTCTTTGCACATTTGATTTCCTTTGGAAAAATGGGCAGCAAGACTTTTCAAAAATTAATGAAACTTTGCCTCCCCACTAATTTGGACCTAAGGAATCCAAATATGCCACTTGATCCTTGTGTTAGCTGCTGCAAACAATAGTTTGGACACAACAGTTTTGAATTCCTCATTGTGTGATCATATGTGTATAAACCCTACTTTGTGAAAGTGAAGACTCTCCCCTCTAATCACTCTTTTGATGGAGGTTACATGCTTTTCACAAAATTTCCTAAGGTGTCCACAATGAAAATTGTGGTGTTGTGAGATGAAGAAAAGTTTTTACAAGTCCCTTTTCTTGGGCTTTTACATCCCTCCCCCCTTAAAAGAATCTCGTCCCGAGATTATTAAAGAAGAGATAGCGATGTAATAGGGACTTACCCGTGTTGAGAAGCCAAGAACTCCGGGTAATTTGAGCGAAGGAACTCCTCGCTCTCCCACGTCGCTTCCTCGGCGGTGTGGTTACTCCAGAGTATTTTGTAGAACCACAACGTTCTGCTACGCGTGGTCCTGGCTTTCTCATCAAGAATTCCCACCGGATATTCATCATATGTTAAATCCGGCTTGAGCTCGCCGATGTCTTCGGTAGGAACAGCAGTTGTATGCTTCAAGCATTTTCGCAGTTGCGAAACATGGAAAGTATCATGGACACCAGCCAGAGATGCCGGTAGCTCCAATCGATACGCTGCTGGTCCACACTTCTCGGTGATAGCGTAGGGTCCAATGAAACGGGGAGAGAGCTTCCCCTTCACACCGAATCGGTGCACGCCCTTCATTGGAGACACGCGGAGGTACACGTGTTCCCCAACGTCAAAGTGCAACGGTCTACGCCTCTTATCAGCGTAGCTCTTATGTCGGGATTGAGCGGCCTTCAAATTGGCTTGAATTGTCCGAACGCGCTCTTCGGCGTCGTTCACCACATCAACTCCGAATGTGACCCTTTCACCGGACTCACACCAATTTAATGGGGTGCGGCATTTACGACCGTAGAGAGCTTCATAAGGTGCCATCTTGATACTCGCCTGATAACCGTTGTTGTACGAGAATTCCGCCAATGGTAGGTGATCATCCCAGTTCCTACCATGGTGGATGGCACATGCTCTCAACATGTCTTCCAGGACTTGATTCACCCTTTCTGTCTGACCATCGGTCTGAGGGTGATAGGCGGAGCTCCTGATCAACTTAGTACCCAATGCAGCGTGTAGCTGCTCCCAAAAGCGAGATACAAATAATGCACCTCGATCTGAGACAATGGTCTTGGGTACCCCGTATAGGCATAGAATCTTCGCTATGTATAGCTCCGCATATTTGCCGGCATTGTAACGTGTATTCACCGGAATGAAGTGAGCCGTCTTGGTTAACCGATCAACGATTACCCATATGGAATCATGCTTGTTGGCTGTTAGGGGTAATCCCACAATGAAATCCATGCTCACATCTTCCCATTTCCATGCCGGGATCTTCAGGGGTTGCAGCAGCCCTGATTTCTTCATATGATCAGCTTTCACTCGTCTACACGTATCGCACTCGGATACGTACTTAGCTACCTCCCGCTTCATCCGTGTCCACCAAAATTTCTTTTTCAAATCTTGGTACATTTTGTTGCTGCCCGGATGAATGGAGTATTTGGACAAGTGAGCTTCATCGAGGATCTTTTTCCTCAATTCCATATCCCGGGGTACGACTATGCGGTCATTGAACCACAACGTCCCCTCACCATCTTTTCGGAAACATTTGATCTCCCCATTGTCAATTCGTCTCCGGAGATGTGCCATGCCTCTATCCGTTTTCTGAGCTGCAATGATGTCCTCCCTAATAGTAGGGACGAGGGCAAGGTTGTACAGCGACCCATAAGGAACCAAGTATAAACTTGGCTCTTCCTCCTCCACCGGTGTAATGGTGAGGTGATGGACATGCGATTTCCGACTCAGCGCGTCGGCAACCACATTCGCCTTGCCGGGGTGGTAATGGATCTCAATCTCATAATCTTTGATCAGTTCTAACCACCTCCTCTGCCTCATGTTCAGCTCCTTCTGGGTGAAAATGTATTTCAAGCTCTTGTGGTCGGTGTAGAGATGCACCAAGTTCCCCAGGAGATAGTGCCTCCACATTTTCAGCACCAACACCACGGCAGCAAGTTCAAGATCGTGAGTCGGGTAGTGCTGCTCATGGTTCCGATGTTGGCGTGAGCCATAAGCGACCACACGTCCTTCCTGCATCAACACGCAGCCGAGCCCAATACCGGACGCGTCACAATACACGTCGAAGGGCTTTGTTGTATCCGGCTGAGCTAATACCGGGGCTGTTGTGAGATGCTTCACCAATGTTCGGAACGCTCCTTCACACGCCGTGTTCCAAACATATTTTGTCCCTTTCTTCAGTAACTCTGTCATCGGCTTAGCGAGCTTGGAGAAACTTGGAATGAATCTCCAGTAGTATCCCGCTAACCCGAGGAAGCTTTTGACTTCATGAACTGAAGTGGGAGCTTTCCATTTCAACACTTGCTCGATTTTACTTGGGTCAACCGCAATGCCTTCAGCTGAGATGATATGTCCCAAGAATGGCACTTGGCTGATCCAAAATTCGCATTTGCTGAACTTGGCGTAGAGCTTGTGGTCTCGCAATCGTTGAAGAACGATCCGTAAGTGTTCGGCATGTTCAGCTTCGGTCTTGGAGTAAACCAAGATGTCGTCGATGAACACTACCACGAACTTGTCCAGCTCCGGCATGAACACCGAGTTCATGAGATACATGAAATGGGCTGGAGCATTTGTGAGACCAAAGGACATGACGAGATATTCGTATAAGCCGTATCTCGTCGAGAATGCCGTCTTCGGGATATCCTCCGCCCGGATCTTGATCTGGTGATATCCAGAGCGAAGGTCCATCTTTGAGAATACACTTGCCCCCACCAGTTGATCAAACAAGATGTCAATACGGGGCAGTGGGTACTTATTCTTGATGGTGACGGCGTTGAGCGGCCGGTAATCCACACACAGCCTCAGGGTTTCATCCTTCTTCTTTACAAATAGCGCCGAGCATCCCCAAGGCGATGAACTCGGCCTAATGAAACCCTTGCTCAACAGATCATTGAGCTGTTCTTTGAGTTCAGCCAGCTCATTCGGAGCCATCTTGTATGGTCTCCGTGAGATGGGCGTAGTCCCGGGTGCAAGTTCAATCTTGAACTCGACATCCCGCTCAGGTGGCATGCCCGGAAGATCGTCCGGGAACACGTCGGGATACTCCCGGACTACGGGGATGTCTTCTAACTTGAGAACTTCAGCATTATTAATTGCTAAAACTTCCTGGACTGGCGTGTCTAATACCATGGAATGCGGACGGTGGAATGGAGAATTTAAGTGAACCGTCCGTGTCCGAGTCTCTAGGACAGCGCCATGGTATTGCAGCCATGACATCCCTAAGATTGCATCAATCTTTTGTCCCATAAGGATTATCAAGGTGGTGGGATATAGCTTCCCACCTAAGCACAGAGGTGCCTTTGGAATCATCATATTAGCTGAAATCTTCCCTCCCGGTGAGCATATCATATAAGTGCAGTCGGTTGGGAAGACTTGCAATTGATGTTTAGCCACATAGGATGCACTTATAAAGCTGTGGGTTGCACCCGAATCAAATAATATGACGATGTCTTGATAGTTGAGAGTAAACGTACCCGCCAGCACGTTGTCTCCCTCTGGGGCGTCCTCATTGTCGAGGTTGCGGACGCCTCCAGTCCGCTGACCAACCTTCTTCGCCGGAGGTCGGCCTCGAGCACCGCCCTGAAACTGGGCTTGCCCGCTGCTCTGCTGCCCCTGGGGACAGTCCTTCGCAAAGTGGCCCGCCTGGCCGCACGTGAAGCAGGTGAAACGGGGCGGTCCCCCGCTGATCGGTGGACGGAAACCTGGGGCGCGTTGTGGCGGTGGAAACGCCCGGGGTACCGTCTGCTGCTGCTGCTGTCTTGGTGGTGGCATCGGCGGACGGAACGGAGGTGCCTGAAAGGGTCGTCCCCCGAACCGTTGCGGTCGCGCCGGTGGTTGCCACTGCTGCCCGGATGTTGTCCGATACACCATACGGTACTTCTGGGGAGCGCCACTCCCACCGCTGCTAGGTGGAGCGCTACGCTTCCTCTGCTCAGCTGCTAACTCCCGCTGAGCGTCGTCTTGCATAATGGCGACATTGACTAGGTCGTTGAATGTGCCGCGGTTCCACTGTACGAGGTGGGTCTTCATTTCGGGATGTAACCCCCGATAGAAGTGCTCCCTCTTCTTCTCCTCCGTGGAGATGTAGTCTGACGCATACTGCGCCAGATGGTTGAAGGCACGGGAGTAGTCGTGGGCACTCCTCCCGCCCTGCTTCAGTTCCAAAAATTCTTGGAACTTTCTCTTCATTATTCCGGGAGGAATGTGATAGGCGCGGAACGCCTCCCGGAACTGTTGCCATTCCACGGCATGGCCAGCCGGACGTGAGGCGACATAATTCGCCCACCACGCACCAGCGGCACCGTGGAGCTGCTGTGATGCGAACAGTGTCTTCTGCCGCTCCGTACACTGGAGCAGCCCGAACTTGGACTCGATAGTCCGCAGCCAGTTGTCTGCCTCCAGTGGTTCTTCAGCTTCGGTGAACACTGGAGGGTGCGTACTCATGAAATCCGAGTACGACACTTCGCGGGGCTCACGAGGCC
Organism: Neostapfia colusana; assembly: GCA_030760725.1. Classification (NCBI taxonomy): domain Eukaryota; kingdom Viridiplantae; phylum Streptophyta; class Magnoliopsida; order Poales; family Poaceae; genus Neostapfia; species Neostapfia colusana. The sequence continues at coordinate 28,751,294 of JASWHV010000009.1, read as the reverse complement.
CTCGCTCTTGACGTCCTCCTGCCTGGGACGTATTCTGCACGATCGTGCGGAGCAGGTCGGTCTGCTCCTCACGACCTCCCACCAATGCCGCTATCACATCCGCTAGAGTAAGCGGAGGCGGCGGTGGTGGCTGCTGCTGCGGGGTGCTGTCGTAGGCCGGTGGCTGGGAGTCATCGCCTCCACCTTGGCTAGAGCCACCAACCTCGTGCGTGGTCCTAGTACGAACCATCTGCAACCATACGACATTAACCATCAGTCCCGCAACATTTTGCATGCAGTCCAATAGAACTGGGCGGAAAAACATTATGACAACAAAACATGCGAAATATCTCGTAAGTAGACAATGTAATAACTTTGCACAAGCTACACCATTACCAGACCAAACACAAGTTAGTTTAATCCAACATGATGAACCCCCTCTTTGGAAGCTCACCATAACTGGGTTTGGTCTCTACGAGACATTACTATCGCGTTGTCATCACGCGTACCACCCTTAGGGTACAACACCCCCTCCAATGAGTTCAACTGTCATTCTTCCGTCAGAATGACCAGTTCCTACCTATTCCAAGTTTTGATCTGGTTATGGGCATTTTCATGACTCAAGTTGAATACAAAGTTAAAGTTAACTTTAGTATCTTTCCAACGAGTACTCATTTGCCCCCAGATCAGCTTTGATTAAAAAGTTATGCTAATTCAAAGTGAGCAGAATTTCTGGAAGAATTTTTAACAGCACTCCCTTGGAAGTGGCTGTTTCCAATCCTGATTTCCACTAAATTCTGTGCTGAAACTTCAGGAACTTTGAATTGCAAAAGTGTTGCACATCTTCTACTCTTTCTAAGGATGTATTATATGACAATTTAAGATTTTTCTACTGGGAGTTTATCTTTGAAAAACAGATCAGTTCAGAGGATGTTTTACTCTGCCCTGGTTCTGGACAGTTTACATTTCTCTGGGCTTTAAGCCATCTTCAGGTGAGTTTCAGCTCTGGAAGTTTACAACAAAGTTGTAAAGTACTTCAATACCTTTCCAGAGCTATGTAGCACACCTCCCTGGGCTAAAAGACCTGTGAGTTATGCCCTGTTGAATATCAGCAATCTTGCTGTCCAAAACAGAGCACTCTGTTTTTCATCCCTTTAGCTATCCTGGTCCACTATCCCATTCTTATACCCAACCAGGGTCCTAACTGTTGAACCTATAGATTTTTAATTCTTCGTTATCATTATACTCATGCATATGCCTACAATATCTCGGTACTACGTTCCTCACAAAAGAAAATCCTACCCGGATCATACCGGCATATACGTCTCAAATGTGGCACTAAACGGTCTCTCGCACACGTTTTCTACACGGATACATACGTGGTTAGTACCTGCAGAAAACCACACAATAATGGTGCACTCAATGGTTATTCATTTCAGGCAGTTCCATATTTGAAAGTAAATACAAACGCCCGTATCATTGTCATACGGCCGTCCTTGAGCTAAGTCACGTCTCAAGGCACGTGATCGTGTTTCAACACCACACGACGGGGAACCCGAGTATGTCATGAACGGGTCGTCACGGATGGGAATGTTATCAACCCAACAGATACCACCTACTGCCCTGCAGGGCACGCCGATGGCAAGCGCTGCGTATGTCCTCCTGGGCTATTTCCAGACGAACACACTCTCGCGTTACTGACCACACGATGGGGTCTCCACTTACTTGCCTAAAGCACGCTAGGGATCAGCGTTTCATATGAACTCAGGAACATGAAGAGTCCAAGAGTTTCATATTGACATCTCACACCAAGCTGTGAGATCAATCCCTGAACCACATTCCTCGTCAGGGAGAGCTAACCGAAATTGAACCGCTTTCGGTGGCGTTCCTTACCATACTTACCAGAGCGTAGGTGCGTCGTTACATAATTGAAATTCAGAATTATAACACATAAGTTAGTCTTTGCCACTTTAAGTAACTATGCTAATATAGTCCTTACTTGGGCAACTACCGAATCCTCACCGTATACCTAAGTTTTTCCCATAATGCAGTCCTTTAGTACTGTGCTATCCCCACTGCAGCTCTGATACCAGGCTGTGGCGGACCGGGATCCGCTCATCCAGGATCGCAGAGGGTGGTGCCGCGCGATGCGACACCCGACAGCACACGTCATAAGAACACAATATATTACATGGGAAAAACAGCTGAAACTGTACAAACAAGTACAAACTTCAGTTATAATTATTGTTCTATTACACAGCGGAAGACTACACTATACAACTCACGCCCGCCTATTTAGCAAAAGTCGGTTGCCCAGCCCTAGGGCAACCCACACTAGCTGCACGTCTCCGCTCAGCGCGGCGTGTACGGCTCCCACTCAGCCGTGGTCCCCGACGGAGGGTAACCCTCGCCGGTGGACTCGTACTCCGAGTCCGTGGGTGGCTCCTCACCTGAAAAACACTTAAGCAGCAACCATGAGCACGAAGGCTCAGCAAGGCTTAACCGACTCACCTAAGCATGAAACTCTACATGAGGTATACCAAGGCATAGGTTAGTAACATTTCAGCAAAACGACACGCCTACAAGTTCGTCCTTAGTTCATCTTTTAGCAACAAGTTAACAGTTCATGAAATCTGAAATTTAGTAAGCAGTATTTGGTGGCACACATGTAGCAATACAATTATATCAATCAGCATCATTGAATCAACATATTTCATCCATTAGTCTACGTTACGACGCAGTGAACAAGCAGTACTCGTCACCGCGAGGGACGGCGAATCGACTCGATATACACCTGCAGGGAAAACCCAAAGAGCACGTCACGTACGCCCACCCGTGGAGCTGCACAGCACGCTCACTCGATGTCGTACGGGACAACCTTTCACCCAACAGCCCAAACGTCGAACCGGTCGCACCGAAACGAGCAGGAGGTTCCCCACACGGAGCATCTCTCTATGCCCGTTGGCAGATTTCCACCTTGCTGCCCTCAACCTACACCTATAAATCGGTGTGCTATGCCTCGACGCCCGGAGGTCTAGGCTACATCGGTTTATCGGGGCCCATATATCCGATATGCCTTCGGTACGTTCAATACTTGTTCAGCAGGGCCGCACACGGATCGGTCCTCAATCGACACGGGCAGGGCTGCGCACACAAGACTCTCTCTTGCTGCGCCCTAGCCCCTGCCTAGTCTCATTTTCATTACTAAGTGATCTCACATCACTCAACCGAACCCGTGTGTCCCCAGCCTATCTCGCGAGTAGATTCCAACTACTCGACTTGTACCGAAGTCCTATGACTCATTAAGCATAGCCTGTCTACTCGAGGTCTTAGACACTACCCTCACTCTTTTAGGAACCGTTGGTTATGCAAGTGGGGTTCCATTCATCCTACACCTAATGCACAATCATACTTCACACGACTCATGTAAACAAAAGAAAAACTTATAAAAAGGTTAATGCAAACCGGGGCTTGCCTTGTTGCTGCTGGTCAGGAGTTAGTTCTTCGTCCGGAAGGAGGAAGTCCAGCACTTCCGGAGTCTCTTCTTCAACGGCTACACGTTAATGAAATACTATACGTTAATTTAGATGCAAATGTGAGTTTTAGAGTAAAACTTCTACTATTGGTTCTACTAACCAGCCTCTAACACCTGGAACTTTGTTTAAGAATTTAAATATGAACTGGTGTTGGTGGTTTGGCTTGGACTTAGTCACTGGTGTCTGGATTTTTGGATGAACCAAACTCCCTCTAAAATTCTTTTGCTGACAAGCTTTAAAGAATTTTCCAGAATTAATTAAAGGGTTTCATACAAATTGGGTTCTACATTTGGATAGTACTCTATCAGAGGAATCCAACGAAATTTGTTTCACAATTTTTGGATTCTCCTACCCGAAGTTGTAGCTATTCAAAGTTTGAACTAAAAACTGAAATTCCCCAAAATGTTCAAATACTGGCTGTGGGTCCGGGGACAGGTGTTACGCGTCGGGGCAAGCCACACGAGGCTACAGGTTATTTCCCGCGCCTCCACACCAGATCCCTGCGCCACAGCTGATCAAATATTTGAAAAACCGTCGCTGACGGGCGGGACCCACCGGTCGTCTTCTACCTCCGGCCACCCGCGCCTGCGCGCCGCCGGGCTCGCCGGAGTTCGACGGATTCCGGCCTCCCGGCCATCCCCCGAGCTCTCCCTCGCCGCTAGGGCCTAATTTCCCGTGCTGAACACGATGGAACACTTTTCCCCGGTCGGCGATGGCTCTAACCTAGCTGGCCACGGTGCGGCGTCTCTGGACTGGTTCGGCAACGTCGCCCGGTCACCCTAGCCTGCCCAGACCTCGGTGGAACGGCGCTACAGCACCAGTGGACCAAAGGGATGCTCGACCTAGCCTCAGAACTGCTCGGGACCGGCGGCTAATGGTGCCTCACCGTGCACCCGAAACCTCCTCCGCGTTTGAGGTCGGAAATTCTGGATTTCATGCGGTCTACGTGCATATTTCCAACTAGGGTTGTGAAGGACTACTGATCGCCGGTTAGTGGCGGTCCTGTGTGCAAGGTTTCACGGCCTAAGAACGAGAGGGACGATCGAATTTGGTATTACCGTATCAGAAGGTCGGATGGTGTCCGACGGCGATCTTTTCCCAAATTCGAGCCTAGTAGATCATCTCATGGCTTGAGCCTCGGGGACGAGCATCAGGGGCTACCAGCGCATCCGAGGGTGCTCTAGCTCGGGCCTGAGAAGCTCTGGGTGGGTCTGTCCACGTGAGACCAGCTTCGGTTCTCCGCCGGACAGCTCTGTTTTCTCGGTGCCGTTTGCCGAATTGTGCGCGTCACAGGCTAGGGCCTCTGGGGTTGCGGGGCTGGTGTGGTAGAGCAGGCACAGGCGCTGCTTTTCTGTACTGCCGGTGCGCACAACCGAGGTTTGGTTGAGGCCGGCGATCGGGGAGAAAGGAGTGCGGCGGTGAGCGCCGATTGGTGTTTGCGCGTGGGAAGAACAGCTAGCGCGCGATCAAAGCGAAGATGGCAACGTGCTGCAGCCGGTTTCCGGGATAAGGAGCAGGCCAGCGCGAAATGGGAGCAGGAGGTGGAGCCTCGGTCGACGGGGGCGGCCGCTCGGTGTCGCCCCGGGGTTACACCTCGGTGGAGTGAAGTCCAGAGAGAAACTTAAGTGTTAAGTATACTCATTCCTATGACATGTGGGCCCCACAACTCAGTACCTCTTTTCCTCAAAATATCTCCAAAGTTTGACAATTATCCAACCCAGTTGTTTGAAAATTGGAAACTGAGCTCATTTGACAAGTTTGGACAAATTCCATGCAAATTCAAATATTCATTTGAATTCTTTGCACATTTGATTTCCTTTGGAAAAATGGGCAGCAAGACTTTTCAAAAATTAATGAAACTTTGCCTCCCCACTAATTTGGACCTAAGGAATCCAAATATGCCACTTGATCCTTGTGTTAGCTGCTGCAAACAATAGTTTGGACACAACAGTTTTGAATTCCTCATTGTGTGATCATATGTGTATAAACCCTACTTTGTGAAAGTGAAGACTCTCCCCTCTAATCACTCTTTTGATGGAGGTTACATGCTTTTCACAACATTTCCTAAGGTGTCCACAATGAAAATTGTGGTGTTGTGAGATGAAGAAAAGTTTTTACAAGTCCCTTTTCTTGGGCTTTTACAGGCAGGATACTATCGGCGCTTCATTAAAAACTTCTCTAAGATAGCAAAGCCTATGACGGAGTTATTAATGAAGGAAAAAGTCTTTCAATGGACACAAGCCTGCCAAGAAAGTTTTGAGGAACTCAAGAAAAGACTAACCACAACACCAGCTCTATTATTGCCAGACGTAAGCAAGAGCTTTGACATATATTGTGACGCATCCAGACAAGGGCTCGGGTGTGTACTCATGCAGGAAGGACAAGTGGTAGCCTATGCCTCACGACAATTAAAGAAGCATGAGCTTAATTATCCTACGCATGATTTGGAGTTAGCAGCAGTGGTGCATGCATTGAAGATTTGGAGACATTATATCCTTGGTCATCGATGTGAGATCTATACGGATCATAAAAGCCTCAAGTACATATTTACACAAACGGACTTGAATTTGAGGCAACGTCGATGGTTAGAACTCATCAAGGATTATGATGTAGGAATCAACTACCACCCCGGGAAGGCCAATGTAGTAGCTGACGCATTGAGCAGAAAGGGAGCATGCCACCAACTCACGGTTCGGGAGCTACCACCCGAACTACGTAAGGAGTTCGAACGGTTACACCTCGGATTCTTGACTAACATGGAAATAATGGAGATCCACTCCTCATTGGAGCAAGAAATAAGAAAGGGACAAGCAACGGACGAGGGGATCAAGGAGATCAAGGAAAGAATCTGACAAGGGATAAGAAGGATTTCAAGGAGGATGAAAAGGGTATGCTTTGGCTAGGAAAAAGGATTTGTGCGCCAAACATAAGACACCTTCGCGACATGATATTGAAGGAGGCACATGATTCACCCTATTCCATACATCCAGGGAGCACCAAAATGTACAAGGACTTGAAAACTTGCTATTGGTGGGATGGTATGAAGAGGGATATAGCCGAATACGTTGCCCTATGCGACACATGCCAACGGGTAAAAGCCGAACATCAAAAACCCGCTGGGTTGTTGCAACCTTTGAAAATACCTGAATGGAAATGGGAGGACATCAGTATGGACTTTATTGTCGGATTGCCAAGAACTCAGTCAGGATACGACTCCATCTGGGTCATTGTGGACCGGTTGACGAAAACCGCCCATTTTCTTCCGGTAAAGACCAGTTACAACGTTACACAGTTGGCAGAGTTGTACATGGAGCAGATCGTGTGCCGTCATGGAGTTCCGAAGAGGATAGTCTCAGATCGAGGTTCTCAGTTTACCTCTAGATTCTGGAGGAAGCTGCAGAAAGCCATGGGTACACGACTGGATTTTAGCTCCGCCTATCACCCACAAACAGATGGGCAAACCGAGAGGACTCCGCCTATGTTGTAATGACATAGCCGGTCCCAAGCCCGGGTAAAGGAGGAGGGGGTTGTGATAGGCTTGGCGAGCCAACAACTTACACTTAGCCATTCTCATAGAAATGAAACCCAATAGAAATTCGTTGGGGCGTAACCCTCTTAGCGACGCGCCATATCGGAACCCGGGTATGGTGTTAAGTGGGCAAGGGCCGGGTCGCCACCGCCTTAGTGGCGCGCCATATCGGAACCCGGATATGGTGTTAAATGAGCAAGGGCCGGATCGCCACCACCTTAGTGGCGCGCTACATCATCGCCCGGATGTAGTGATAAGTGAGCAAGGGTCTTTGCATCTTACTCGACGGGTGCAAAGCGTAAGGAAGCTAGCCGAGGAACATAGATTTCGGGTGGGTAGTTGGAATGTAGGATCCTTGACGGGGAAGCTACGTGAGTTAGTAGATGTTGCCATTAGGAGACGAGTAAATATCCTTTGTGTACAAGAGACTAGATGGGCGGGTCAAAAGGCGAGAGAAGTCTATAATACCGGTTTCAAGCTTTGGTATTCTGGTTCGGCTGGGACTAGGAATGGCGTAGGTGTTCTAATAGATAAGAGTCTTAAGGATGGAGTAGTGGATGTTCGAAGACGAGGGGATAGGATCATCTTAATCAAGATAGTAATTGGGGACATTGTCTTGAACGTCATTAGTGCTTATGCCCCACAAGTTGGGCTCAACATGAGTGCCAAGAGGCAATTTTGGGAGGACTTGGAGGATATGGTTAGTAGTGTACCGATAACCGAGAAACTCCTCATAGGGGGAGATCTCAATGGTCATGTGGGTGCAACTAATCTAGGATTTGAGGGAGTACATGGAGGTTTTGGATGCGGCGATAGAAATCAAGAGGGTAAGGACATCCTAGACTTTGCCGTAGCCTATGATCTGTTGATAGCTAACACCCTCTTTAGAAAGAGGCAATCTCACCTAGTGACCTTTAGTAGTGCCCAACACTCTAGCCAGATTGACTTTGTCCTCACTAGGAGAAAAGGATAGACGGGAGTGTCTTGATTGTAAGGTGATCCCGGGGGAGTGTGTTGTGACACAACATAAGCTTGTGGTAGCTGACTTTCGCTTCCATACATGCTCTTTGCGGGACAAAGGTGTCAAAATCACAAGAACAAAGTGGTGGAAGTTGAAGGGAGAATCACAAGAATCCTTTAAAAATAGGGTGATCACAGAAGGACCCTGGGCAGAAAATGGAGATGCAGATAGTATGTGGATGAAGATGGCAACTTGCATTAGGAAGGTAGCTAGTGAGGTGTTCGGTGTGACAAAGGGAAAGAAAATTATAGATAAAGACACTTGGTGGTGGAATGAGGATGTACAAAAGTCCATTAAGGAGAAGAAGGAGTGTTACAAGAGTTGGCATAATGATAGAAGCGCAGGCAACATGCTTAAGTACAAAGAGGCGAAGAAGAATGCAAAGCGGGCTGTGAGTAAGGCAAGAGGACAGGCCTATGATAAGTTATATGAGAGACTAGAGACAAAAGAAGGTGAAAAGGACATATACAAGGTAGCAAAAATCCGCGAGAGAAAGATGAGGGATCTCAATCAAGTTAAATGCATCAAAGATGAGACTGATCGCATTCTAGTGAAGGATGAAGAGATTAAGAATAGATGGCGTGATTACTTTAATGGGCTATTCAATGATGGGAATGGGAGCACTATGGTTGAGTTGGATGACTCCAACAGGCGGTTCGTGCGGAGGATACAAGAGTTTGAGGTTAAGGAGGCCTTAAAAAGGATGAAAGGAGGAAAGGCCCTCGACCCTGACGATGTCCCTATTGAGGTATGGAGATGTCTTGGGGACGTGGCAATAGTATGGCTCACAAAGCTATTCAACCACATTTTTCGGTCAAACAAGATGCCTGAAGAATGGAGGAAAAGTATATTAGTACCTATCTTCAAAAATAAAGGAGATATTCAAAGTTGTACTAATTATCGAGGCATTAAGCTTATGAGTCATACTATGAAGCTTTGGGAGAGAGTGATTGAACACCGCCTGAGGAAAGTGACCAATGTCACTAAAAACCAGTTTGGTTTTATGCCTGGGAGGTCTACAATGGAGGCGATTTTCTTGCTTCGTCAGCTTATGGAGAGATATAGGGAGCAGAAGAAGGACTTGCATATAGTGTTCATCGACTTGGAGAAGGCGTACGACAAGATATCAAGGTCAGTCATGTGGTGGGCACTAGAGAAACATAAAGTGCCAACAAAGTACATTACCCTTATCAAGGATATGTACAATAATGTTAGGACAAGTGTGCGCGTAAGTGATAGTGAGACTGATGCATTTCCTATCACGGTAGGACTACATCAAGGATCATCTTTGAGCCCATACATCTTTTCCTTGGTGATGGATGAGGTGTCGAAGGATATACAAGGGGATATCCCTTGGTGCATGCTCTTTGCTGATGATGTAGTGCTGTTAGATGGAACTAGAGATGGTGTTGATAAGAAATTAGAGTTATGGAGACAAACCTTAGAGTCCAAGGGGTTTAGACTTAGTAGGACCAAAACCGAGTATATGAGGTGTGACTTTAGTGGTGTTGGTCGTGAAGAGGGAAATGTTAGTCTACAAGGGCAAATAGTACCTAGAAGGGACTCTTTCCGATACTTAGGATCAATGTTACAAAGCAATGGCGATATTGATGAGGATGTTTGCCACAGGATCAAGGTAGGGTGGATGAAATGGCGACAAGCCTCTGGAATCCTATGTGATAGGAAAGTCCCACAAAAGCTAAAAGGAAAGTTCTATAGGACGGTGATCAGACCCGCGATGCTCTATGGGGCGGAATGTTGGCCAACTAAACGGCAACATGTCCAACAAATGAGTGTCGCAGAGATGCACATGCTACGGTGGATGTGCGGGCACACGAGAAGAGACCGAATAAGGAATGAGGTGATTCGAGATAAGGTAGGGGTGGCGCCGATTGAAGAGAAGTTAGTCCAACATCGACTTAGGTGGTTTGGACATATCCAACGGAGACCTCCAGAAGCACCGGTTAACAGTGGGATTTTAAGAGGTAGAGAAAATATTAGGAGGGGTAGAGGACGACCAAGGTTGACCCGGGAGGAGGCGGTAAAACGAGATTTGAGAGATTGGAATGTATCCAGAGACTTAGCTCATGATAGGACCGCATGGAAAGTAGCAATCCATGTGCCAGAATCGTAGTCTTGTTTTTTTTTCTTTTTTCTTTTCTCTTTTATTTTTTTTCTTTTTTTTCTCTTTTCTCTTTTTTCTTTTTTTTCTTTCTTTTTTTTCTTTTTTTCCCTTTTATTTTTTATTTTTTCCTTGTTCTTATAACTCTTTCTCTCTTTCACTTCATTGATATTGGGTTTCATGTCTAGCCGACCCCAACTGGCTTGGGATAAAGGCTTGGTTGTTGTTGTTGTTGTTGTTGATGCTGAGAGCTTGCGCCTTGAAACGTGGGCGTAGTTGGGATAGGAGTTTACCGTATGCCGAGTTCTCCTATAACAACAGCTATCAAGCTAGCTTGAAGATGTCGCCTTTCGAAGCCTTATATGGTAGACGGTGTAGAACGCCACTGTTCTGGAACGAGACTGGAGAGAACCAGGTGTTTGGACCCGAAGTACTACAAGAGGCTGAAAAGCAAGTCCAAACGATACAGGAAAACTTAAAGGCTGCTCAGTCACGACAGAAAGGCTATGCGGACAATAGGCGTAGGAAGTTGACCTTTGAAGTAGGAGACTTCGTATACCTTAAGGTATCGCCTATCCGAGGCCAACGACGTTTTAACGTCAAAGGCAAACTAGCGCCTCGCTACATCGGACCATTTAAGATTTTGGACAAGCGAGGAGAAGTAGCCTATCAACTAGAGCTCCCAAACCATCTCTCCGACGTACATGACGTGTTTCATGTATCCCAGCTCAAGAAGTGCTTGAGAATGCCAGAGGAACAAGTGTCAATGGGAGAACTTGAACTTCAAGAGGACCTGACTTATGCAGAACACCCTATCCGAATCTTGGACGTAAAGGAAAGGGTCACCCGAAACAAGGTGATTCGATGGTGCAAGGTACAATGGAGCCATCACACTGAAGCTGAAGCCACATGGGAGCGTGAAGAGGATATTAAGGCTGAATTCCCCTATCTATTTTCTACTAACGAAATCTCGAGGGCGAGATTCAATTTAAGGGGGGTAGATTTGTGACACCCTCATCTCGGGTGTCAGCATATGTTCATGTTTTATGAAGAAGAAAAACATTTTAAGAAAAGAAGGAACAGAGACAAGTATCAAAAGGATAGCCAATAAAGCTCCCCGAGAACACCGAAGGCAACTACCACGGCCAGCAGACCACGTGTCGTGTTCGGAGCTCATCCCCGAGAAATTTGGGAGAGTTGCGCCGTTAAACTAGCTACGTGGCAGGCTCGGGGGTCACCTCCGCAATTGAAAAGAGGTCCGACCCTGTGGGACACGTGCTGCCCGCGGAGATAGCCTCTGCGGAAGAAGCAAAGGCATTTTTCATAGGACACGTGTCATCCCCGGAGCTAGTCCTCGCGGGAATAAGAGGACCAGTCGCGTGGGATACGTGTCAATCTCGGAGCTCATCCCAGAGAAGTCCGGATCTATCGAACACGTGTCGCCACCGGAGCTTATCACCAGAAGGTCCGTCGCAGCTAAACACGTGTCGACCTCGGGGCATGTCCCTGAGGAAAGGAGAGTGGAAAGACCGGCACCCACACGTGGCGTGCGCGGAGCTCGTCTCCGAAGAAGAGGGAGGTCTCGATCGATTGACACGCAGCACAACCGGAGCTCGTCTCTGCGGATGAGGAGATACCAGGCCCGGAGGACACTTGGAGCTTCCGGAGCTCATCATCACGGAGGTAACGAGTTCTGGAGCAGCTGTTACGCGTAAGGACACCGGTACGCAACAGAAACCGATCTAAAATCCACGATGGTTACCGAAGATAAGACGTCAGGATCTAACAAAGATCTGAATAAGACTCTTATTCAGGATCCAATCAGATTAGGACTCTTCTCTTCCCAATTATAATAGAACCCAAAACCTCTGGCCAAAACCACGAACTTCTCTTTCAACTCCTGAGCTGACGACTTAGAGCCCTAGCCCTAACTCGCTGAGCAAAACATCGCCGAAGCACAACAAGGGAGATCATCGGAGGAGAACCAAGCGGTCTGAGGAGGACCCCGAAGACAAGAAGAACGTGAGGTAGGACTTCAATACTACCTTACGACATCATGTTGTTCATCTCTTTGCATCTGTTCTTCGATTCCTTTCGAACAGAAGCCTTTTCATGAGCAGAACACTCGATGATCAGTTTGATCTAAAGACAAGATCATCGCCACGATCATCTTTGATCTGAACACCTCTGACCATGCAAGCCATGCAAGAACAACAGATCAATCTAATATAACTAATCATAGGATAGCATGCATGTGCATCATCGCATCTAGTTTAGGGTTTGTGCATGATATTGATTGCTGTGAATTTGTATGCACGTGAATCCTACATAGCAGGACAAACTCAGGAAGCTGTCTACGACGAGCTGCAGCAACAAGGTTTTGAGAATCAAGAACAACCGGAACCGCAAGAACAAGGCAAGTGCTCCTTGACCATGTTGATCCTATGTTTTGGGTAAAACTATTTTGTTTTGTGAAAAGGTGTGTGTGCTGAGTCGAACATGATGGGAAACCTTTTTATATGAGTTTACTAGTTTTGGTTAAACCACCCTTGTCGCCTGAGAAGTTTATGAGTCGGGTATGGTTTTTGCTTTATGCTTCGCTGAGTCTCTGGGATCGGGAAGCGAGATATATGTGTCTAGCTAACTGCACTCGTACTGATAATAAGTAACTGATGAGGTTAATGAACATGGATCGGAGGGAGATCTAGGCAAGCCTGGGTTTGTGAATGAGGTAGCATGAGATGGTGGTTTTACTTGCCGTAGATCTAAGGACCGGTTCATGCATGCACATGCCAGGATAACAGTGCCACCACAAGGCCAAATATGGGTGCGGCTTAGCTGAGTAATTAGGTAAGTTGCTAGAGTGTTATGGACCGTGGAAGGCGCGGGGAATGGGAGTCGAGTGAGGACTGCCCTGGGAACTGCATGGCACAAGAGGGGGCCCGTGGGTGGGAGAATTGGAGATTCTAACCTGCCGGTGAAACCTTAGTGAGTCCATACATCTAGTAACCCCTTTGTAAAGGTTATTTCGTGATCTCTTGGCCATACACCGACGGTTGTGTACTGGTAAAATGGAGGTTCTGCAGTCGCCGACGGGTGACAAAATCACAAACTTGTGGGTAAAGAGGTACAAAATCTGCAGAGTTATTAAAACTATCATGATAGCCGAGCTTACGGTCACGAGCACCTGGCTAAACTGCCATGATTAGATGGGATGGTTATTGGAATGGTTATTGGGAAGGTTCTTGGTTATGGTTATTGGTTATGGTTTGGTTTGGGACTGTGGAGTCTGGGAGATGAGATGGTTGCATGACTGATGGGTCATGACATGAGATTGGTCTCGGTGCGAGACGAGGTTGTTTTATGAGGTGAGATGGTAGCGAATACGAGGAGGTATTCGTGAGTATGAATAAAAGATTGGTTAATGTTCGGACGGAACACGGGAAGTGATGGAGGTATGTTGGTAATTTAATACATGTTGGGATTACATTTAAACTTAAGTTGTTTTATCATGGTTTTACAGAACTGCTTTTCTGCAAATAAACCTTTTATGCCTACCTTGTTTATGAGCTGCATATCATGTGTTTTCCCGCACTTGCTGAGTACATCATTGTACTCAAATTGCATTATTATTTCTTCATCAACAGCAAGAGAAGACTACTATGAAGACCGAGTAGAGCATTATGGCGTGTGATCTGTTCTCAACCTTGCCTGTGGAGGGAGTAGAGATGGAGCCACTTCTGCTTAGTTTTGCTTCCGCATTTAAATAAGGACTTCCGCTGCATAGAATTAAGATTTCCGCTGTGAGCATGAGTCCAAGACTCATGAGGTGTTGTAATAAACTCTGTTATTCGTGGTAATATATAATCTGAATTCAGTTTGTGGAACGTATGTGTATGTGTGATGAACATCCTGGGCACACATATGCATTAGTTCTCGGTTCCGTGGCTTTCCACAGAATTGAAGGCGTCACAGCTAAGTGGGGCAAATCCAAACTTTATTTGAATTTCAAACTGAACATGTGCTGAAATTCATTCAAACCAAACCCAATTTGAATTCTAATCAATTCAAATGGCTCATAGGTAAATAATTCGAATCACCATGGGTATTTTGGGGCTCACTGTTTACAACAGTGATTAGGAGTGAATTTCAGAGGTTAAAAATGAAAATGGGACCCACATGTCAGCCACAGGGAGGATTCAACCGACTGAGACTTTTCTCACTCGGGTCGCCGAGCTGCAGCTGCGATCTCCACCGAGGGAGGCCGCTGCGCCAGCAGCTGCTTGGCCACGCGCGGGCACGAGGCGGTTCAGAGCCTTCTTAAGGCGTTCTCCCCCCTCCTCGGCCAAAACCCTCGCCATTTCCTCCCCGCAAGAACACAGCGCCGGAAAACTCCTTCCGCCGCTCAGAACCGATCGGAGAGCTCCGATCACAGCCTTCCCGTCCCCTCCAGAGCTACGGCCAGGTACTAGGAACCCTCCTCCTTCTTTCCCGTTGCTAAAACTCAGCTGAAACCGATTGATCTCGGCTATACCGAGAGTTCAATTCGGTGACTTAAAACTGCCGCACTTCGGGCTCCCGTGGACAGCCCAACCGGGAGGTTGTCACGCCCGAGCCAAGGCACCCTTGGACGCGCTAGTGATCGGTGCTGCTCACGCCCGAGCCACAGCCCGAGCACTTGCTCACCGGCGGCGAATTTCCAGTTTTCCCCTTTCGGGGTACAGACTGACCTTCGGGTACGGTTCTGTTGAATTCATACTCTAGAAAGGATTAGAGGGCCTCAATCCGCTCTCACACAAACTAGACACGGTAGCGCACAAGTTGCCTTCACAACCTTTGGTCTGAGAACCTCTGTAACCGGCGTATTTCGAAGTTTACCAACGGCGGAGCAGGCGGGAGGCGTCGGGTGCACGGTGAGAGCCTACTTCGGGCCTTCCCTGAGCTGCTTCAAGCTCTTGTCGACCTTCCCTAAGGTCCACTGATTCTCCCCGACCGGTTGCTCGAGTGATCGAGGTGCTAAGGAGGTCGGCCGACACGGCCAAAGTCTTCCCGAGGCGGCAGCTCGTCGCCGACCATGCACCGGCCATTATCATGACGAGCTGAGCCCAGAATCCAGTTCCCTGAGTTAAAGTAGGCAGGGGCGGCCAAAATCGTGAAGTTTGGAGCTCTACAGAAGCTGCCGGTGAGCTCTCCGGCGAGGTTCCCCGGCGGCAAAGCGCGGGCGGCGAGAGGTAGACGAAGGGGGTGGACCCCAACTGTCAGCGGCAGATATTTTAAATCGGGATCGGGCTGCGGCCGGGATCTGATGTGCTGGCGCGCAAAAACCCTGTGGGCCTCAGTGTGCTGTCGCCTCCGCACCCAACACGGTTCCCCGCGGGCCCCGGCAGATTTAAACTTTTCCCCCGATTTTCAGATTTCCTTCAAACTTCAAATCCTCATAACTTTGGCTAGAAAACTCCAAATCGAGTGAACCAAATTTTGTTGGATTCAGATATCTGAGTACTTTCCAGCAAATCAAGTTTCATTTCATGAAAACCCTTATTTCTCCATAATTAATTCCTCAAAGTTAAAATGTTTGGAATTTTAACTGGAGAATCCTTTGGGGGAAAATTCTGAAATTTTGCTGGTATGTTCACCAAAATATCCTTGAACTACCATAAAAATTTCAGATCCATTTGAGCTCATTTGATCCACCTAATGGTGTGATTTGTGGAACTGTTCCAAAGAAAATAGAAAATGTTCAGAAACAATTTCAGAATTTTCTCTGAAATTGTTTAGCTCATATCTTTAGCTAGGAACCTTCAAATTAGGTGAGACCAACTCCATTAAAACCCTCTGAAAATCTAGTTTTCAGAAAGTCATAGTTTGTTTCATGGAAATCCTTAGAACACCCTAAAAGCCTTCAGTTAAGGTCAAGTACATAATTAATTGTGGAGAGCTCAAATGAGCTTTGCTGCAACTAAAACTTGACCAAGTCTGTATTTAGGTTGTAACCAAGCCACAGTAAAAGTTTCATAGTCACTGAGTCTGTCTAGTGGGACTTATAAGCTTCACAAGTTCAAACTTAATACAAATGCATTTAAATTGATACATGTACCTCTTATATCATGTAGTCGCTAAGGTCGAGGAGGAACCCGAAGTCCTAGACTTTGTTACTCCGGAGGAGTAGCTAGCCTACGAACAAGAGCAGCAAGGCAAGCTCCGGTTTGCATTAACCATTTACAAATTTTTATTGTTTTGAGCACTTACTTGAGTATTATGATTCTTTGCATTAGAGTCTTGTATGGAAACCCAATTGCATAGCCAAGAAAACCATGGGTTGGGTTTAGGATTGCAAACCCCGTTAGCTACTGCAATGCTAAGATAGTGTAGGATTCGGTACAAGTCGAGTAGTTGGAACTACTCGCGAGCATAGGCTAGAGGCACTCGACTCGGATAGAGATAGCACATGAAACACATGGCAAGAAAATGAGACCAAGTGGAGGGTAAGGGCAACAGGACTTTGGGGCCTGTGTTCTGTAGCTCCGCTTGTGTCGATTGAGGACCGAGCCGTGTGCGGGCCTGTTGAACAAGCTAGAACAGTACCGAAGACCTACCGGCTATATGGGAACCGGGAAACCGATGTAACTCGGGTAGCTGGGTATTGAGGCATTGCCTGTCGTTCAGAGGGTAGGTTGAGAGCTTGAGGTGTAAATCGGCTGGCGGCACTGAGATGCGCGTGCAGAGACCTCTTGCTCGGGACGATGGGACCGGTTCAATATTTGGCTGACGGGCGAAAGGTGGTCGCGTACGGTGTCAGTGATGGTTGCTGTAGGCAACATCGAGTACGGGCATACGTGACGGGTTATTCGGGTAACCCTGCAGGTGTAAATCGATTATAATCGCCGTCCCTCGCGGTCAGTGAGTACCACTTGTTCACTGTACCGTGACGTAGAAAGAACAGGCTAGTTACATGTTAAAATGTTGCTGATTGAAAGATGGACTTTGATTGTTAATGATTTGTTGTAGTTTAGAGCTAACTATAGTTCTTTTCAACTTTGGGCAAAGTACATGAGAGAAATGCGTTTCTTGTTTGATTGCGGCTCTCTCATGTGCCTTAGCGTAAGTTTCTCCACAACCTGCTGCTAAAACTTGAAAGTAAGGTTCTACTAATTAGGCGAGTCCTTGCAAATGATTTTTACCTCATGCAACCCATCACCCCTCATGTAGAAGTTCCATGTTTAGGAGAGACGGGTCAGACTTGCTGAGCCTTCGTGCTCACTGCTTGTGTTTGAAGCTTTTGCAGGGTTCTATGAGGAAGGGACTCCCGAAGAGGAGACGGAACCCCAGGAGGGGAACCCCGTCGAATGGGAGTCGTGCACGCCGCAGAGTTAGTGTGCGTGTGTGCTAGCAAGGACACGTTCGAGGGCTGAATGTGAACTTGATGCGTAGTCTACGCCCGTGAGTGTAGAATGGACTTATTTTGATGTACAAATGTTCATAAACCACTTTATGTAATAAAAGTTTTGCTTCCGCTTTGTACCTTTGATGTGTGTTATTTGGCGCTGTGCAACGCAGCACCCCTCAGCGTGATCCTGGCTCGACAAGACCGTGGGGTCGTGTCATCAACGTCAATGAAGCAACTGAACCGAGCAGCAACGTTACGTCTGCGGGTCCAGTTCTACAAAGTGATCTTGGGCAGCAAAGAAAAGCTATGTCCAAGGTGGGGACAGTTAATTATGTGTCAGTCGATGATCTGCCAAAGGGAGGACCTGTTCTTGCCGGCAGGTTCACCTTAAATGACAAGCCGGTTGTCATTTTATTCGACTCTGGTGCAACACATACCTTCATTAGCAGGGCGACGGTGATCAGGGATCAGATCTCCACAACTATCACAAAAGGTTCTTACCTTATTCACTCGCCAGGTGGAGACATATCGACTAATGAAGTCGTTTCTTGAGCACCACTTAGCTTGGGTGGAAAAATGTATCCTACCACCCTCATCATTCTCAAAGAACAAGGAATCAATGCCATATTGGGAATATCATTGTTGACCTTCCATAAGGCTGTTCTGGACATCGAGAACAGGAGTGTTCACTTGGACTCTCCACTTCACGGACGTCAAACATTGTATCTCGGCGAAGCGGGTTCCAAAGACCCGGAAGTATGTAATACCGAGGCATACAAGTTAGAAGACATTCCGGTAGTCCGTGAATATCCAGACGTGTTTCCCGAAGATCTTCCAGGTCTACCACCTGAGCGCGAGGTGGAGTTCAAAATAGAGTTGATACCGGGAACCACGCCGATCTCTCGGAGACCATACAAAATGGCTCCGAGTGAGTTAGCAGAATTGAAGGAGCAACTCAAGGATCTGATGTACAAGGGGTTTATTCATCCAAGTTCATCACCATGGGGTTGCTCAGCTTTATTAGTGAAGAAGAAGGATGAGACGCTGAGGCTATGCGTCGATTATCGTCCTTTGAATGCTGTGACGATAAAGAACAAGTATCCACTACCAAGAATTGATATCCTCTTCGATCAGCTAGTGGGTGCTAAAGTCTTCTCTAAGATGGACTTAAGGTCGGGATATCATCAAATCAAGATCTGAGCGGAAGATATCACGAAAACAGCATTCTCGACAAGATATGGACTCTATGAGTATCTTGTCATGTCATTTGGGTTGACCAATCCTCCGGCTCACTTTATGTACCTTATGAACTCGGTATTCATGCCGGAGCTGGATCAGTTCGTCATGGTATTCATCGACGACATCTTGGTCTATTCCAAATCCGAAGAGGAACACGCTAAACATTTGCATATTGTGCTCCAACGACTGAGAGATCACAAACTCTATGCAAAGTTTAGTAAATGTGAATTCTGGATCAACCAAGTGCCATTTCTTGGACATATTATTTCTGCGGAAGGCATTGCTGTTGATCCAAGCAAGATTGAACAAGTGCTGAAGTGGAAGTCTCCAACATCAGTCCATGAAGTTCGTAGCTTCTTGGGTTTGGCAGGATATTACCGGAGGTTCATCCCGGGCTTCTCAAAAATCTCCAAACCTATGACAGAGCTACTGAAAAAGGGCATCAAATATGATTGGAGCAAGCCATGTGAGGGAGCTTTTCAAGCGTTGGTGAAACACCTCACAACAGCCCCGGTTCTAGCTCAACCGGATACAACCAAGCCCTTTGATGTTTATTGTGATGCATCTGGCATTGGACTTGGTTGTGTACTCATGCAAGGAGGACGTGTGGTCGCTTATGGATCACGGCAGTTACGGAATCATGAGCAACATTATCCAACTCATGATCTCGAGCTTGCTGCCGTGGTATTAGCTTTGAAGATGTGGAGACATTACCTATTGGGAAATCTGGTTCATCTCTACACCGACCACAAAAGCTTGAAGTACATATTCACTCAAAAAGAGTTGAATATGCGGCAACGGCGATGGTTGGAGCTGATCAAGGACTATGAGATTGAAATTCATTATCATCCGGGCAAGGCAAATGTGGTTGCCGATGCACTCAGCCAGAAGTCTCATATTCATAATCTGACCATTACGCCAATAGAAGAGGAAGAACCAAGTCTCTACTTGGTTCCATATGGAGCTTTACATAATCTAGCTCTCATACCCACAATAAGAGAGGAGGTTATGAAAGCTCAAAAGCAAGACAAGGGCATGGCTCATATCAAAAGGAGGTTGAAGAACGGGGAGATGAAATGTTTCCGGTTAGATGATGAAGACACCCTATGGTTCAAAGACCGGATAGTCGTACCCCGTGATATGAGGCTGCGGAAGAAGATTTTGGATGAGGCTCACTTATCCAAATTTCCTATTCATCCTGGCAGCAATAAAATGTACCAAGACCTCCAGAAGAAGTTTTGGTGGACACATATGAAACGTGAAGTTGCAAAATACGTTTCAGAATGTGATACGTGTCGAAGAGTTAAGGCTGACCATGTGAAGAAGTCGGGCCTGCTGCAACCGCTACAAATACCGGCATGGAAGTGGGAAGACTTGAGTATGGATTTCATCGTTGGGTTGCCGATGACCTCCCACCACCATGATTTGATTTGGGTAATCGTTGACCGATTAACCAAATCGGCACGTTTCATTCCGGTGCATACCAACTACAGCGCCAAGCAGTATGCGGAGTTATACATAGCACGAATCTTATGCTTGCATGGAGTTCCCCGTACCATTGTCTCCGACAGAGGATCGCTGTTCGTGTCCCGCTTCTGGGAACAGCTACACGCATCCTTGGGAACTAAACTGATTCGAAGCTCCGCGTACCACCCTCAAACTGATGGGCAAACTGAGAGGGTGAATCAAATCCTTGAGGATATGCTAAGGGCGTGTGCCATCCACCACGGTAAGAGTTGGGATGATCACTTACTGTTGGCGGAGTTCTCGTATAACAATGGTTATCAAACGAGCATAAAAATGGCACCTTATGAAGCTCTCTACGGGCGGAAGTGCCGCACACTCTTGAACTGGTGTGAATCCGGCGAGAGAGTTATTTACAGGATTGATCTCGTAAATGAAGCGGAAGAGCGGGTACGTCTTATTCAAGCAAATCCTAAAGCCGCTCAGTCAAGACAAAAGAGCTATGCGGATAGGAGGCGTCGTCCTCTAGACTTCCATGTTGGGGACCACGTATACCTCCGCGTATCTCCTATGAAGGGCATTCACCGATTCGGAGTGAAAGGGAAATTAGCTCCGCGCTTTATCGGTCCCTTCGTCATCATTGAAAGATGTGGAACCGTGGCATACCGTTTGGAGCTGCCGGCAGCCTTAGCCGGAGTTCATAACGTCTTCCACATATCTCAGTTGCGGAAGTGTTTGAAAGTTCCAACGGAGATCCTCACGGATGGCATAACAGATTTGAAGCCGGACCTTACGTATGTTGAGCAACCAACCCGGACAATTGATGAGAAGACTCGTGAAACAAGAAATCGGACGTTGCGATTTTTCAAAGTGCTATGGGACAATCACACGTCCGAGGAAGCTACATGGGAAAGCGAGGAATATTTGCAACGCAATCATCCGGAGTTGTTAGAGGCTTATGTTGAGTAGTTGTCCTCTCCACACTGTCCTTAATCATGAATCTCGGGACGAGATTCTTTTTAAGGGGGGAGGAATGTAAAAGTCCCAAAACTTGTAAATAGAAAACTTGAGCTATGAATAAAGTTGAGTTTGAATACAAGAAATGGGACTTACAAAAACTTTTGTTCACTCATGAAAGTGTTGGCATGTGCAATAAAATTTTGAATTCAGTTTGAACTAAAGAGGCTCACTCCAAAGACAGGAGGGCCATTTTCAAAAAGGAAAATTCAAACTGTTGTTCAAGAAGTGGTATTTGCAATGACCCACTCAAAAATCAGAAGACATATTTGAATTCCTCAGGTCCAAATAATGAGGGAGCCAAATTTTGAGGAAATTTGGAAGGGCTTTGATATGAACATCAAAGGAACCTGTAAATTTCACCCAAATTTGAATTTAAATTTGGAACTGTGGCAAAAGTGGTCAAATGGCAAATTGGCTTTTGAATTTGGATCCCTCATAGCTGAATTTACAATGTGTCAAAATTTGGAGATCTTTTGGGGCAGAAGGGAGTTGTGGGCCCCACTTGTCATAGAGAGGGGGTTATGACTTACTGTTTAAGTCTGCCTCTGTGTGTTGGTTTCCACCCGAGCTGCCGAGGGGGCTGCAGGCGCCACCGCGACTCCACGGGGAGGACACCTCCTGGTCTTTATTCTCGCGCTGGCGATCGACTCGGCGGTTCGCTCGTCCTCAGAGTGTGAAGTAGCCGTAAGCGAGCTGTGGTGCCTTGCCTCTCCCCGAGTAAACAACCGAACAGCACGCTGCCGCCGCTCCCCGGTGCTCCAACAGAAACAAGTGAAAACCAGTGCACAGCCTCCCTCCGAACTGCTCCAGCACCGCACACCCACTCTTCTTCTCCCCGACACAAAAGCTGCCGAGGTTGGGCCTCTCTGCCGCAGGGGCGCCGTGTTTGCGCGGCAGCCGAAAGAGAACCGAGGAGAGAGCTCCCATGAACAGCTGAGTCTAGCGCCTGTCACAACCAAGTGCCGGCATCCCCGGACGCGCTGTGGCCCCGTGCTGCTCACCTCCAAACCTCAAGAAAATCCGTGAACCACCGAGCGAGAATTCGGAGAAACTTCGCCGGCGGCCACAGAACGATGTTCCGATATGAATTCTCCAAATTTCCACTCCCTTCTCGTATTTAGGTCACTAAACTGTGCTCAAAGGACCTAGATTCGAGGGCGACCCGATCCCCTCCCCAATCCTGGCTTGAAACCCCATATTAGCAGACCATTTTGAAGTTTCTGAGCGGCGATCATGGCGGGAACCGTCGGGCACACGGTGAACCCCCATGCCGCCATTTCCGAGCCCGTTTGAGGCCGTGCCGAGCTCGCCTGACCTCCAATGATGCTTTAGAGCGGATCCGCCGAACATTTGGCGGGCTAGGGTGCTTGGGCCACGGCGCCGAAGCTGTACCGAAAGGTGCGCACGTCGCCGACTGGTTTCCGGTCACCAGCAGCCCGAGATCAACGCACCAGTGGATTGCTCGTCCCTGAAAACTCCCAGGCGGCGAGTACCGCTCCGGGAGACGGCCGGGAAGCCGATTCCGGCGAGCTCCAACGAGTTTCCGGCGAGGGGGTGGCGTGGGAAAAAGGAAACGGCTCGGGGAAGAAGACGACCAGCGGGTCCCATGTGTCAGTGGCAGAAAAATTAAATCCCCGATCAGCTGCGGCCCCGGGATCCAGTGTGGTGGCGCAGGAAAAATCATGTGGCCCCGTGTGGCGTGATCCCAGCAGCTGACACGTGTAGGAGGGACCCACAGTCAGAGTTTGAATATTTCTCGATTTAATTTGAATTCCAGATTTAGTTCAAACTTTAGAACCTCATAACTTTTGCTAGGGAACTCCAAATTTAGTGATTCAAATTGGATTGGATTCAGGATGAAAAACTCTATCCAAATATGCAACCCATTTTGTATGAATACCAATAGAAAATTCTGGAAAATTCTTTAAAGCTTTTCAGAAAACGAATTTTTGAGGGAGTTTGGTTCATCTAAAAATCCCCAAATTTTGCCAGAATATTCTTTAGGATATTAGTAGACACCTGTAAAAGTTTCAGCTCATTTGGAGTTGATCTAGTTTGGGTAATTCTAATTTCAAGTTTCTGTATTCAAATGAATACAGAAACATTTTCAGAGAATTTCCAAAACTTGGAAATTCAGTTCTGGACATTCCCTAGCTCCAACAATCCTAAGAAAATTCATGCATACTCCCTGAGATATGTCTGAAATTGTAGTTCACTTGAATTCGCATGAAAGTGCAAATTTATTCAGAATTAATTCCTGTTTGGCTAAATGCTTAGGGAATTGTTCAGGGTGATCTACTAAGTGAATTATTCTGAATTTTGGTCCAGAGGGCCTTCTTGTGGCAAGGAACTCACAAGAAAATTTCCAGCTCCATTGGAGTCCTGGATCATTATGTCCTGTTCAACCTCATTAGTTGATCCCCACCCAAGTGATGAAACCCCACTCATCACTTGATGATAGTGCTTAAACACAAACCCAAACCACTAGCCCCAGTGCCATTTTAAATTCTTAAACAGAGTTCCAGTTTTAAACTTGTCTTTAGAACTTGTTAGCAAAAGTTTTACACTTAAAGATATATGCATGTTCATAACGTGTAGTGCTTAAACGTGGAAAGTAAAGAAGGAGAAGTTGAGCTTGGATCAAGGAACAAGAAGGGCAGGAATTGAACTTCAAGCCATCAGCAACTAACTTCATATCATCTGACTTTAGTCACCTGCAAAACCAAGCCAAGCCCCGGTTTGCATTTAAGCTATTTTATAAAGTTTTTTTCATTTGTTCACTACTATGGGTCAAAGTTTGTATGTGCATTAGGTCAAGGATGTTTTATACTCCACTTGCATAACCAAACATGAGCCCTGAGGTCAAGGGTAGCATTGTGTCATCTCTGTAGAATAAGGCCATGCTAAATAGACTAGGGCATCCGGTAGAAGACGAGTAGTTGGAATCTACTCGCGAGCTATAGATCGGAATATCATAAGTATGGTTGGGTAAGGAAGCAAACTAAAGTTTATATTTCTAAAGATGAGACCGGGCAGAGGGGTTAGGCAGCGACAAGACGAGTTCTTGGTCGAGTAGATCTGCCTGTGTCGGTTAAGGACCGATGCGTGTGCCGCGTCCAGGAGCAAGTATTGAGTTGTGTACCGGATGCTTACTGATATATGGGAACCAGGAAACCGATGTACCAGGTTCACTGGATTGTAGAGGCATACCACATCGTCTCATTAGACCTATGAGCCCGAGACGGCGCGACCGGTTCTACAGTTTAGTGTTCTGAGAAAGGTTGCCACATACGACGTAATGAAGGACGCCAGATTTGGGTCTTCAGAGGCGGGCGTATGTGTCGAGTTATCCGGGTAGTGTTTGATTCGAATCACCATCCCTCGCGGTTATTGAGTACCGCTTGCTCCCATGTTGTGACGTAGTAATCAACTTGTGTGGAAACAGTTTGCAAAAGTATAATTGCTGTTATGATTATGTTAAGTTGCATGAAAACCCTGATTGAAGTAGAGATAGAGCAAACTAAAGTTATTTTTTCCACCTTGGGACAAGTAACATTGGAATGAAGCGTTTCTTGTTTGATTGTGGAGTTCCAATGTTGCTAGGCGCAAGGTCACTACTATTATGGCTAAAATCTGAAAGTTAAGGATGAACTCGTAGGCGAGTCTTTTCACAAATTACAGGATTAGGTCGTAAGTTACCCTCATGTAGAGTCACATGCTTTAGGAGAGACGGTTAAGTCTTGCTGAGCCTTTGTGCTCACTCTTGCTATATAAGTAGTTTTGCAGGTAAACTTCGACGCTATAAAGAAGGTTGTTCGGTGAGACTCGGGAACTTCCGAGTCATGTCACACTTGGAGAACCTAGCCGCTGCCATGTCTTCGTGTTGCTAGCGAGAGGAGTCCGCGGGCTGGACCTCTTCTTGAGTGCTTCTTAGTTATTCGACGTGAGCTGTTTATAGACTCCCGCTGTAGCTACTTTATGTAAATTATTTACAAGGAACAATTGTAAGCTTCTGCTTTTCCATTATGTAATACAGTGTTCCTTATATGTGTGCTGTTGGGTGCCGCATAACACGGCACCACCCAATGCGATCCCCGGGCAAGGTGCCCCGTCCCCATGAGTGATCGGGATGGCGGGCCCCCTCAAGATCTGTCTTGGTTCAAAAGTTATGAGATGTCAAAGTTGATAGAATTTCTGGAGAAAATTGGACAGCACCTCCCTGCTCTAGGTACTGATTGATCCAAGAATTCCAGTTAATTCTACTCCCAATCTGACAAAACTTTCTGTTAAAAAGTTGTAACCCATCTCATAAACTTTTCAGAACTAACTCATTTTCTATTTTTGGATTTTTATGCAGGAAGTTATGCTCAATTTACAGAGAGTTACAGAGAGTGTTCGCTCTACCCTGTTTTCTGGACAGTTTCAACTCTACTGCATTTTTCGATTGGTTAAGGGATGAAACACCTCTGGACCTCAACAGAAAAGTTGTAAATCTCTTCCATTTTCAAAAAAGATGACCTTTGTAGTGCGTTAAACCTCAAGCGAGCTCTGATACCACACTGACGCGGCCCCAACGGCCTCGTCGAGCCAGGATCACACTGAGGGGTGCTGCGTTGCACAGCACCGGATAACGCACATCAAAGATACAAAACGGAAGCAAAATTTTATTACATAAACAGGTTTATGAACATTTGTACAACAAAATATGTTCAGTCTACACTCACGGGCATAGACTACGCATCGAGTTCATGCTCAGCCCGTGAACGTGTCCCCGCTAGCACGCACACACACTAACACAGCGGGTGCACGACTCCCACTCAACGGGGTTCCCCTCCTGGGGTTCCGTCTCCTCCTCGGGGGTCCCTTCCTCATAGACCCCTGCAAAAGCTTCAAACACAAGCAGTGAGCACGATGGCTCAGCAAGACTGACCCGTCTCTCCTATACATGAAACTTCTACATGGATGGTTTTAGGGTACATGAGGTAAAATAAGTTGCAAAGGACTCGCCTAATTATTTGAACCTTACTTTCAAGTTTTAGCAGCAGTTGTGGAGAACCTTACGCTAAGGCATATTAGAGAGCCGCGATCAAACAAGAAACGCATTTCTCTCATGTACTTTGCCCAAAGTTGAAAAGAACTTTATTTAGCTCTAAGCTACAACAAGACATTAACAAGCAAAGTATGTCTTTCAAATCAGCAAACTTTTAACATGTATCTAGCCTGTTCTTTATATGTCACGGTACAGTGAACAAGTGGTACTCACTGACCGCGAGGGACGGCGATTATAATCGATTTACACCTGCAGGGTTACCCGAATAATCCGTCACGTACACCCGTACTCGATGTTGCCTACAGCAACCATCACGGACGTCGTACGCAACCACCTTTCACCCGTCAGCCAAATGTTAAACCGGTCCAATCGTCCTGAGCAAGAGGTCTCTGCATGCACATCCACAGTGCCGCCAGCCGATTTACACCTCGAGCTCTCAACCTACCCTCTGAACGACCAGCTATGCCTCAACACCCAGCTACCCGAGTTACATCGGTTTCCCGGTTCCCATATAGCCGGTAGGTCTTCGGAACTGTTCTAGCTTGTTCAACAGGCCCGCACACGGCTCGGTCCTCAATCGACACAAGCGGAGCTATAGCACCCAGGCCCCAACGTCCTGCTGCCCTTACTCTCCGCTCGGTTTTATTTTTCTTGCCATGTGTTTCATTTGCTATCTTTACCCGAGCAATGTGCCTCTAGCCTATCCTCGCGAGTAGTTCCAACTACTCGACTTGTACTGAATCCTACACTGTCTTAGCATTGCAGTAGCTAACGAGGTTTTCAAACCTAATTCCAACCCAGGGTTTTCTTGGCTATGCATTTGGGTTTCAAACAAGACTCTAATGCAAGAATTTATTGAGTGCTCAAAGTAAGTTCTCAAAACAGTAAAACTTTGTAAAAAGGTTAATGCAAACCCAAGCTTGCCTTGCTGCTCTTGGTCGTAGGCTAGCTGCTCTTCCGGAGTGACGAAGTCTAAGACTTCGGGTTCCTCCTCAACCTTAGTGACTACATGAGATAACATGTATATGTATCAATTTAAATGCATTTGAATTGAATTTAAACTTGTGAAGACTATAAGTCTTACTATACAGACCCATTGACTATGAAATTTTTACTGTGGTTGGTTACAACCTAAACAGAGACTTGGCCAAGTTTCATTTGCGGCAAAGCTCATTTGAACTCTCCACAAATAATTATGTACTTGACCTTAATTGGAGCTCCTAGGGCGTTCTAGGGATTTTCATGGAGCAAGCCATGACTTTATGAAAACTAGATTTTAAGAGGGTTCTAATAGAGTTGGTTTCACTTAATTTGAAGGTTCCTAGCTAAAGATATGAGCTAAACAATTTCAGAGAAATTCTGAAAATGTTTCTGGACATTTTCTATTTTCTCTGAAACAGTTTTATTAATCACACCATTAGGTGGATCAAATTAGCTCAAATGGATCTGAAATTTTTATGGTAGCTCTGGGATATTTTGGTGAACATCCTGGCAAAATTTCAGAATTTTCCTCCAAAGGGTTCTCCAGTTAAAATTCTAACCAGTTTGATTTTTGAAGAATTAATTCTGGAGAAATAAAGATTTCCTTGAAGTGAAAATTGATTTGCTGGAAAGTACTCAGAGAGATGAATCCAACAAAATTTGTTCACTCGATTTGGAGTTTCCTAGCCAAAGTTATGTGGGTTTGTAGTTTGAACTAAAACTGAAAATCAGGGAAATGTTTAAAACGCTGCACGTGGGTCCCACGCAGAGTGTCATCGTCTACCTCCCGCCAGCGCCCGAGTGCGCGACGTCCAGCGACGGTGGTGCGGTTCGTTCTCAGCTGCTACTGCCTAATTTTTGACACGGTTTCTTCCTACGTGATCCTTGAAGCGCGGCGCACACGCCGGGCAACTTCTCGGACCTCGATATCGCAGGAACCCTAGTCGGCGATGGTGGAGGCGAAAGATGAGCTCGGGTCCGACGGTGCTAGCTCATCTCGGTGGTGAACACGCTCAACCAATAGGTCGCAAAGCACCACTGAGGCACGGGGAAGCTAACCCTGCTCTCCTCTTGGCCGGAGATCGCCGGGAAAGTAGACTTCACCGGCGACCCGAGCCGTTTTCACCGGCGATGGCCAAACTCAGGTTCTCTGCTCATTGGGTTGATCATCATCGCTAAGACTCGGCTGAGGTAACCGTGAGGTGCTACTCTAGCTTCAGCTCGACCAGGATTCTCAGTGATCAAGCAATTGAGCTGAATTTTGAGTTTTGGTTCTCGGTGGTCTATACGGTGATCATCGGAAGAATTGAAATTCCGGCTAACCGGCGCTAAGAGGGAGCTAGGGAGTTTGGGGAGAGCTACTAGACCTCGATGCTAAACTCAGAGACACGTTTGTCGCGCTGGAGAAGCTTAGGGCTGCTCGGATGACGGTGTCATGTCGGAGGAGCATTCGGGTTGACAGAGCACCGGAAGATCGGCTCGGACAAGCTACACCGAAGCTGACAAGCAGCTGAGGGCTGTAACACGTCGAGCAAGGATCGGTGGTTCCGTTTATGGCCTCAGCTCGCGGTGGAAGGCACTGCTTTGCCCGGTCGACGGCAAGGTGATGCGGTGGGGCTGTGCGGCGATCAGCTCGGTGTTTTCAGCGCTGGAAACATCGAGGCAGTGGGAAAATGGTTCGCTGCCGGCGGCAGCTCGAAGATATATAGCTGAGAACGTCAGTTTGGGGCGCTGAAAGGCGACCAGGAGGTGGCAGCGGTGGGAATTCGCCGTGGCGCTCGCGCGGTCACGCGCAAGACCCGAGCTGCGGCGCCTTCAGTCGGTTAAAACACTGGTGAGGCTGACATGTGGGTCCCACCCCGGTTTTAACCTCTGAAATTGAATTTTCCCCACTGCTCTAAACAGTAGAGACCCAAATAACCTTGGTCATTTGAATTATCTACCCTCTGGCCATTTGAATTGGATAGAATTCAAATTGGGGTTTGTTTGCATATATTTTCAGCACATATGCAGTTTAAAATTCAAATAAAGTTTGAATTTGCTAAACTTAGCTCATGTCAAGATCAACTCCAAATGGAGTGAAAATTGGCGTGTGAGCTCACAAAAATGTGCTGAGTAATAATATGCCTCCCACTTTTGAATTCATGGGATGGAAATAGTTTGAATTTGAATTTGGGTTCAAACCACCCTCTTTTTAGTTATACCCAAAAGGACTTCAAAAATGTTTTGAATTTGGGTGAAATTTGGCATGAGCATTCCTAGCAAGGTGTTGGAGTTTCTCACATGCTCAGTCCCTAGATGATGCATGTGGGAAATGCCACTTTTGCATTTTGTGAGTTTATTCTCTAATGAGCATGTTGATGGTGTTTACTTGCTCTTCAAATGTATTCATCAAGTTTCTTCAAATGAAGTGTGTGTGTGGTGATGAACACTTTGAATATGTGCCAAAAACATAGTCCCTTACAGGGGAATGTAGAAATGGAGCAAGTGACATAGAAATGGTGAGAAATGGGAAAAAGATAGCTGAAATGAGCCATTTCCAAATTTCCCTAAATTTCCCCCAAAATTTCTAAATTCCCCAATTCCCAAAAAGGGTATTTTCCCCACATTTTGGGGATAAAATCCCCAAGGCTGCCGCACCACAAGAGGTAAGTTTGTTAAGATCCATAAAAATATGAATAGGACTCTTATTTGAGCTCCAATTGGAGTAGGACTCTCCTTTTCCCCCTTATAAATATAACCCCCACCCCCTTGGCCGACCCCTCTCTTTTGGTCGTCCCCCCCCCCTGCTTCCAAGTCACAAGTTTCGCCCCTTGCCGGAATTTGGCCGCCGTCGAGCCCCGCCGTCGCCGAAGAAAAAGCCCGACGATCTGTCCTGCCCTAATCTTCCATAGAAAAATTCCCCACTGCTGCCATTGCTAGGAGGAAGGCCCTGCCAACAAAAGTAAGTGAGGTAGGTCTCCATTACCCATCTTATGACGTCGCCGCTGTTTCTACGCATCCGTTTTCTTCGCCCCTTCGAGCAGAAACTTTTACGTGTGGACAGATCGCGTTTTGATCGGTTTTTGACGGTGGAATTGATCTAGATCTTGAGTCAAGATCATCACCACGTCCAAACTTGATACCTACACCCTTGTTCATCATAAAACCCCATGAAAGCCCATTAAAACATGCAAGAACACATACAAACTGGTTTAATAAAACAGCACCATAGAATTTGCATTCATCTACCCCATTGCATCTTGAGTAAAGTTTGTGCATTATGTTTGATTGCTGTAAATTTTGTATGTGCGTGGTCGTGAGTAGAAGGACAAGATCAAGAGGAAATCTACGAGGATCTACAGCACCAAGACTTCGAGGCGCTCAAACCGCAAGAACCACGGGAGCAAGGCAAGTGCCCCTTGACCATATTGATCCCATGTTTGGAAACTGTTTTGTTTGCGAAAACTCGTATGCTTGAGTCAACATGATGGACACCCTTTTATAGGAGTTTACTAGTTTTGTTAACCATCCTTGTCGCTGGGAAAGTTGATGAGTCGGGTATGGTCGTTTTTCCTTTTTGATTCGCTTAATTCTCAAGATACGGGAAGCTGAAATAAAATATGTCTAGCTACTGAACTCATATGAATAATGATGATGAGATCTTGATGATGTTAATGGGCATGGAATTGGGGAGATCTAGGCAAGCTTGGTTCGTAAATGTTGCTGGATGAGATGGTGGTGCTTGCCGTAGATCTAAGTACGAACTACCGTCAACTTGCCTGTGGAGTTGGAGATGGAGCCGCTGCCGTGTTTAGTTTGCTTCCTCTATCGTTTAGAGACTTCCGCTGCTAGAATGAGTTAGAGATTCATGAGATATTGTAATAAAGTACTTAAACCCTATTTATTCGTTGTTATATTCTGAATTCAGTTTGTGGATTACATGTGTATGTGTGATAAACATCCTGGGCACACATATGCATTAGCTGGGTTCCGTGTTTTACGGGTCCGGGCGTCACAGATTGGTATCAGCGCCACGTTGAACATAGGATGCAAGCCTAGGTAGAATGCACAGATTGGCATCAGAACAACATTGACCGTAGGATGCAAGCCTAGGTAGAGTGCACAGAATGGCATCAGAACTGCATTGACCGTAGGATGCAAGCCTAGGTAGAATGGACACTCTAAAACACATAGAAACACTCCTCTAAACTGCTATTTTCAAAAATTGCTTGCTGCTGCACTTCCTTGTCAATTCAGCCCTCTTTTCTTTCTTTTGGACAACAACACCTTTGCCTCCTTGCTCCATAACTTCTGAAGTTTTGGAGTTGTTTTCTCCTTCTCAAAAATTTCTCATGTCCTAGATGCCGGTGATCCAGAGCACGAGTACTCGTTCACCACCACGTGGGAGTGCACTTAACCCCATGGACCACCCCCGTCACACGGCGGGAACAGCACCAGTTCACATGATTAAGTTTAGGATTCCCATTGAATAAGCTGTAATAGGAACGCTAAATCATAGTAGCTCAAATAGGAGTGGCGTGTTGAATTTTTGTGACGATTGCTTGTGTTTGTGTGCTTGAGTGTGAGTTGTGGGACACTTCTACGAATATCCACATCCACATATAGTAGAGAGATGTGAGATGTTTCGGCATGTGTTCACAACCTCATATAGATTGAAAATAATAAAAGAAAAGTTCCTGAGAATGTTAACCCCGGGGCTGGTGCAAACAACCTTGAACGGTTGATGGCTATGCAGAACCAGCTTATGCAACTATGATCCAAACTTTGGGTCAGCTGCAAGCCAACAACAATAACAACCCTAACCCCGTTCCTGCACCACCACCGCCACCACCGCCGGCTCACAACAGATTGGGAGAGTTCATGAGGACTCGACCGCCTACTTTTGCACAAGCTGATGATCCCATGGAGGCCGACGATTGGTTGAAGTCCATGGAAAAGAAGCTTGCTATAGTTTAGTGCAATGATCGGGAGAAAGCTCTCTTCGCATCGCACCAACTTATGGGAGCAGCAGCTGGCTGGTGGGACGCTCTTTGCAATGCTCATGACAACCAGGAGACTATCACTTGGGCTGAGTTCAAGGAGTGTTTCCGCTCTCATTACGTCCCTGTTGGAGTCATGATGCTAGAAAGGCAAGAGTTTGAAGGTCTCTGCCAAGGCAGGAAGAGCGTGAATGAGTACCTCATCATGTTCACACAGCTTTCAAGGTATGCTCCAGAAGACGTCAACTCGGATAAAAGGAAGCAATACTTGTTCATGAGAGGGTTGAACAATGAGATCCAAGTTCAGCTGCTCAACAACGATTATATAAACTTCTAGAAACTTGTTGACAAGGCTATAGTGATTGAGAGCAAGATCTGTGAGATCGAGCAAGAGGGCAAGAGGAAGATGCCATACCAGCCACAAGGGAGCAATGTACGTCCCTGTTTCATGCCCCCAGCTGCACCACAGTATGGCTCGTCCGCTTCTACTTTTCGCCCTGCAAACCCACCTCGCCCTAATCCACCACTGCAGCAACATCCTTTTGTGCAAGCACCTCGTGTGCCTTTGCCTTCTGCGCCCTGTCCCAACATGGGCGCCTATGCTCAAAACCACCCTCGCCCCAACGTTCCTGCTGTCTTGGGCAACAAGGCATGCTTTTCATGTGGAGAGACGGGACACTTTGCAAGTCAGTGCCCGAGGAAAGGCCTTGGACAGCCAAGCAACGCGCCCAAGCAGAACCCATGGCCGAACGGAGGAGCTAATCAAGGTAACCGTGAACAGCAGAACTACGCTCGGGGCAACGTGAACCATGTCTCCGCTGAGGAGGCGCAACAGGCTAAGGACGTCGTGATTGGTATGTTCCTTGCCAACTGCAACTGTGACATCCTCATTTTTGAATTCTGCATATATTCATGTTTCATAAACATTTTTATAATTTGAAATAGAGAAGAATCAAAAGATAGCCAAAAGGAGCCAATTCCAGTTCGCCTAGAGTGCCGTAGACATTTTCCGCGGCCCGCTAGCCACGTGGCGTGTCTGGAGGTCATCCCCGCAAATGGGGAGAGGTCCGCCACTAGATTGACTACGTGGCAGGCTCGTGGATCATCCCCAAAAAAGAGGGAGAGGTCCGACCCCATGAGACACGTGTTGCCCCGGAGCTAGCCTCTGCGGAGAAGCGAGGCCAGTCCCACAGGACACGTCTCGGCTGCGGAGCTAGTCGCTGCGGAGAGAAAGGTTTAGTTGCACGGGACACGTGGCACTCACGGAGTTCACCTCCGAAGAGGGGGAAGTCCGGAATTGACACATGGCACACCCGGAGCCACCTCCGAAGAAGAGGGGAGGTCCGGAACTGACACGTGGTGTTCGCGGAGCTCGGCTCTGTTGAAAGGGGAGGTCACGACCCACCAGACACGTGGCACACGCGGAGCTCGCCCTGAGGGAAAGAGAGATCCCGCCCGCCGGGACGCATGGCGCGTGCGGGGCTCACCTCTGAGAAAGGGGGAGGTCTCGCTGCCTGACACGCGACATAACCGGAGCTTGTCTCTGCGGAAAAGGGAGCCAGGTTCCGGCAGGACACGTGGAGCTTCCGGAGCTCACCGCCGCGAAGGAAACGCGATTTTGAAGCGGTTTTCCTCTGTACGCGTGGGAATCCCCGGTACTGAGGAAACCTACACGATTTCCACAATGTTACCGCGCCGAATCAGTCTAGGATAAGTTGTTAAGATCTAAAAACAGTTTGAATGGGACTCTTATTCAAAGTCCAATCACATTAGAACTCTTCTCTTCCCGGTTATAAATAGAACAGAAAACCTCTGGCCAAAACCACGAACTTCTTTTCCACCTCCTGAGCCGACAACTTAGAGCCCTAGCCCCAGCTCGCCGAGTAAAATCCTTCGCCGGAGTTTGACCACAGAGAGATTGCCGACGAGCCCAGAGACGATTGCCATCGCAGGAGGAGCCCCGACGATCTGTTTGCTAGGAGGGAGATCGCAAAGAACGTAAGGTAGGTTTCCAATACCATAATACGACATCATCGTGTTTTATTTGCATCTTTTCTCTGATTCCTTTCAAACAGAAGCTTTTTCGTAGACAGATCACGTGTTGGTCGGTTTGATCTAAAGTCAATATCATGACCACGTCCACATTTGATCCAAACACCTCTGTTCATAGCAAAACCCATGCAAATCATGCAAGAACATGTATGAACCGATCTAATAAAAACTGCACCATAGGATTAGCATGCATATGCATCATTGCATCTTAAAATAAAGTTTGTGCATAATATTGATTGTTGTGAATCTTGTATATGCGTGATCGCGAATAGAAGGACAAGCTCAGGGAGCTACCTACGACGGACTGCAACAACAAGATTTTGAGCAACCGGAACCGCCAGAACAAGGCAAGTGCCCTTGACCATATTGATCCTATGTTTTGGGAAACTATTTTGTTTTGCAAAAAGGTGTGTGTGCTGAGTCAAATATGATGGGAAACCCTTTTATAGGAGTTTACTAGTTTTGATTAAACCACCCTTGTCGCCAGGGAAG
The DNA here is from genome assembly GCA_030760725.1 of Neostapfia colusana. Classification (NCBI taxonomy): domain Eukaryota; kingdom Viridiplantae; phylum Streptophyta; class Magnoliopsida; order Poales; family Poaceae; genus Neostapfia; species Neostapfia colusana. The sequence goes on along the minus strand of JASWHV010000009.1, from coordinate 28,716,440 downwards.
TTTATGAGTCGGATATGGTTTTTTTTTGCTTTTATGCTTCGCTGAGTCCATGGGATTGGGAAGCGAGATGGATGTGTCTAGCTAACTGCACTCGTAATGATGATGAGAAACTAATGTTGTTAATGAACATGGATCGGAGGGAGATCTAGGCAAGTCTGGGTTTGTGAATGAGGTAGCCTGAGATGGTGGTTACTTGCCGTAGATCTAAGGACCGGTTCATGCGAGCACATGCCAGGATAACAGTGCCACCACAAGGCCAAGTATGGGTGTGGGTTGGCTGACTAATTAGGTAAGTTACTAGATTTTTATGGACCGTGGAAGGTGCGGGGAATGGGAGTCAAGTGAGGACTGCCCTGGGAACTGCATGGCACAAGAGGGGGCCCGTGGGTGGGAGAATTGGAGATTCTATGCTGCCGGTGAAAACTTAGTCCATACATATAGTAGCCCCTTTGTAAAGGCTATTTTGTGATCTCTTGACCATACACCAACGGTTGAGTACTGGTATAATGGAGGTTCTGCAGTCGCCGACGGGTGACAAAATCACAAACTTGTGGGTAAAGTGGTACAAAATCTACAGAGTCTAAAACTATCATGATAGCCGAGCTTACGGTCACGAGCGCCTGGCCAACTTCCATGATTAGTTGGGATGGTTATTGGTTATGGTTTTGGTTATGGTTTGGCTTTCGGGTCTGTTTAGTCCGGGTGAGAAGATTTGGTTGCACGACTGTTGAGTCATGGCAACGAGATTGGTCTCGGTGTGAGATGGAATTGTTTATGAGATGAAATGGTAGCGAATACGAGATGGTATTCGTGAGATGGTAGCGAATACGAGAAGGTATTCGTGAGCAAGAATGAAGTTGATTAATGTCTGGTTGGGACATGGAAAGTGATGAACATAATGGAGGTATGTTGGTATTTTAATACATGTTGGGATTACATTCACTTAAAGTTAAGTCGCTGTTTTATCGTGGTTTTGATAAATAACCTTGCTTTCTGCAATGAGCCTTTTTATACCTACCTTATTGTGAGCTACATATCATATTTTCCCGCACTTGCTGAGTACATCATTGTACTCAAACTTGCATTATTATTTCATCATCAACAACAGGAGAATATTACTATGAAGACCAAGTGGAGTATTAGGTGTATAATCTGTCCTCAACCTTGCCTGTGGGGATGGAGTAGAGATGGAGCCGCTGCTGCTGCTTAGATTGCTTCCGCACTAGTTAGAAGATTTCTGATGCATAGGAATAAGACTTCCGCTGTCAGCCTGAGTCCAAGACTCATGAAACCTTGTAATAAATCTGTTATTCGTGGTTATATATATTATGAAATTCAGTTTGTGGATGATGCGTAATGTGTGATGAACATCCTGGGCACACATATGCGTCAGTCCTCGGTTCCGTGGTTTTTCCACGAAATTGAGGGCGTCACAGATTGGTATCAGAGCCACGGGTTGATCATAGATCACACGCCTAAATAGGGATCACCGATTGGTATCAGAGCCACGAGTTGATCCTAGATCACACGCCTAAATAGGGATCACCAACTGGCATGAGAGCCACGGGTTGATCATAGGTTACACGCCTAGATAGAAATCACAGGTTGGTATCAACCTGCCACGGTTGATCGAAGGTCACACACCTAGTCACAGATTGGCAATGGAAGCCACGGTTGATTGTAGGTTACACAATAGGTCATAGATTGGTATTTGAAATCACGCCGACCATGGGATGCAAGCCTAGGATGCATATGTTGGCATTGAAACCACCTTGACATAAGATGCAAGCATAGGAGAAGCCATAGTTGGATCACAGATTTGCATCACCCCAAACCACCTTGACATAGGGTGAAGTCACAGATTGGCATCACCCTAAAGCACATAGGACTCCCATGGAACAAAACCTTGAATAGGAGTTATATGAAACTTTTGTGATGGTTGTGGCGCTTGTGTGCTTAGTGTGAGTTGTGTGACGTCTCAAGCGTTTTCCATATCCACACATATGTAAAGAGAGGTGTGAGATGCCTCGGCATTTGTTCACATCCTCATATGGGCCAATATATATGGTCTATACACCTTGATGCATATAGTTAGGGGGGTCTATCTAACCTTCTAACCTTTATTCTATCCAACTCACTCTCACAGATGGTGAGAGGAAACGCCGGCCGCCAAGGAAGGGACGTCCGTAGGAATCAGGAGGATGACCACGATGAAGTTCCTGTTAACCCCGGAGCTGGTGGAAACAACCTGGAACGGTTGATGGCCATGCAGAATCAGCTTATGCAGACCATGATCCAAACTTTGGGTCAGCTGCAGGCCAACAACAACAACCCTGTTCCGGCACCACCGCCACCACCGCCGGCTCATAACAGGCTGGGAGAGTTCATGAGGACTCGACCACCCACTTTCTCACAAGCTAGTGATCCCATGGAGGCCGATGATTGGTTGAAGTCCATGGAGAAGAAGCTTGCCATTGTCCACTGCAATGACCGAGAAAAAGTTCTTTTCTCATCACATTAACTTATGGGAGCAGCCGCTGACTGGTGGGATGCTCTCTGCAATGCTCATAACAACCCGGAGACCATCACTTGGGTTGAGTTCAAGGAGAGTTTCCGCTCTCATTACATCCCTGCTGGTGTCATGATGCTCAAACGACAGGAGTTCGAAGGTCTCCGCTAGGGCAAGAAGTGTGTGAATGAGTAACTCAACAAGTTCACGCAGCTTTCAAGGTATGCCCCTGAAGATGTCAACTCGGACCCACAGAAGAAGTACTTGTTCATGAGAGGGTTGAACAATGAGATCCAGGTTCAGCTCCTCAACAATGACTATGTGAGGTTCCAAAAGTTGGTTGACAAAGCCATAGTGGTGGAAAGCAAGATCCCAGAGATTGAGCAAGAGGGCAAGAGGAATATGCCATACCAGCCACAAGGGAGCAACGTCCGCCCTTGGTACATGCCCCCAGTTGCACCACAGTATGGATCGACCACCCCTGCATACCGCCCTAATCAGCCACCACCGCAACGACCCGTTGCACAAGCACCTCGTGTGCCTTTACCTCCAGCGCCCCGTCCTAACGTTGGTGCTCCTGCTCAAACCCCCACCCCAACGTACCTGCTGCCGTGGGCAACAGGGCATGCTTTTCATGCTGGGAAACAGGACACTTCGCATGCCAGTGCCCGAGGAGAGGTCCTGGACAGCAAGGCAACGTCCCCAAGAAGAACCCACGGCCGAACGGAGGAGCCAACCAAGGAAACCGTGGACAGCAGAACTACACTCGCGGCAACGTGAACCATGTCTCTGTTGAGGAAATGCAACAGGCTGAGGACGCCGTAATTGGTATGTTCCTTGCCAACTCCAACCCAGCCACCATCTTATTTTATTCTGGAGCATCGCATTCCTTCATATCATCCAAGTATGTTGCCAAGTACAATCTACCCATATCACACTTGAAATATACTATGTTGGTTAATTCTCCCGGTGGAGAGATGAGGACTAATATAGTATGTCCGAAAGTACACCTTAATATAAGGGGGGTAGACTTCGTTGTCAACCTCATTATCTTGGATTCCCAAGAGCTTGACATAATACTCGGAATGGATTGGCTAAGTAAGCACAACGGGGTAATCCAATGTGCTGAAAGGAACATGCAGTTGACCAACGAGCACGGTACCCGTATCGAGTTTGAGTCAGCCCAACCGGCAACTGAGAAGGCAACATTGAACCACATCGAAGAAGCAACATTGAACAGCATTCCAGTGGTTCAAGAATTCTCGGACGTGTTTCCGGAAGAGCTTCCAGGTATGCCACCTGACCGGGACATTGAGGTTGCCATTGATCTGGTACCCAGAACTGCACCCATAGCAAAGAGACCCTATAGGATGCCCGTCAATGAACTAGTGGAACTCAAGAAGCAAATTTAGGAGCAGTTGGGGAAGGGTTTTATACGTCCAAGCTCGTCATCATGGGGAGCCCCAGTGCTCTTCGTAGACAAGAAGGATGGGACCCAAAGGATGTGCGTGGACTATAGGTCTCTCAACGAGGTGACAATCAAGAACACATACCCTCTGCCCCGTATAGAAGACCTATTCGACCAAATGAAAGGAGCCCGAGTGTTCTCCAAGATTGATCTTTGGTCGGGATACTTCCAACTAAAGATTAAGCCCTCCGGTATACCCAAGACTGCCTTTTGAACACGGTATGGTTCATATGAATATACCGTGATGTCTTTTCGGTTAACGAATGCACCCACATACTTCATGTACCTCATGAACAAGGTCTTCATGGAGTACTTGGATAAGTTCGTCGTGGTTTTCATTGACGACATTATGGTGTATTCGAAAAGTGAGGAAGAACATGAAGAACATTTGAGATTGACATTATAGAAGCTGCGAGAGCATCAGTTGTATGCCAAGTTCAGCAAATGTCAATTTTGGCTAAAGGAGATATCGTTTCTAGGCCACATCATCTCTAAGGAAGGAGTATCGGTTGATCCCAGAAAGGTGAGAGATGTTCTGAAGTGGAGCCAACCGCAAAACATGAGGGATATTCGGAGTTTTCTTGGGATGGCTGGATACTACCGCCGGTTCATCAAGGACTTCTCTAAGATAGCAAGGCCTATGAAGGAGTTGCTAACGAAGGGAAAAACCTTCCAATGGACACCAGCGTGCCAAGAGAGCTTTGAGGAACTCAAGAAAAGGCTAACCACAATGCTGGTTTTGGTATTGCCGGACGTAAGCAAGAGCTTTTGACACGACCCCAAAGGTCTTGTCGAGCCAGGATCACGCTGAGGGGTGCTGCGTTGCACAGCACCGGATAACACACGTCAAAGGTACAAATCGGAAGCGAAATTTTATTACATAAACAAGTTTATGAACATGTTTACATCAAAATAGTTCCAGTCTACACTCACGGGCGTAGACTACGCATCAAGTCCACGTTCAGCCCTTGAATGTGTCCTTGCTAGCACACACGCACACTAACTCTGCGGCGTGCACGACTCCCACTCGACGGGGTTCCCCTCCTGGGGTTCCCTCTCCTCTTCGGGAGTCCCTTCCTCATGGAACCCTGCAAAAGCTTCAAACACAAGCAGTGAACACGAAGGCTCAGCAAGTCTGACCCGTCTCACCTAAACATGAAACTTCTAAATGAGGGGTGGTGGGTTACCTCAGGTAAAAATCATTTGCAAGGACTCGCCTAATTAGTAGAACCTTACTTTCAAGTTTTAGCAGCAGGTTGTGCAGAACCTTACGCTAAGGTACATGAGAGAGACGCAATCAAACAAGAAACGCATTTCTCTCATGTACTTTGCCCAAAGTTGAAATGAACTTTAGTTAGCTCTAAACTACAGCAAACCATTAACAAGCGAAATCCACCTTTCAATCAGCAGCATTTTAACATGTAACTAGCCTGTTCTTTCTACGTCACGGTACAGTGAACAAGTGGTACTAACTGACCGTGAGGGACGGCGATTATAATCGATTTACACCTGCAGGGTTACCCGAACAACCCGTCACGTACGCCCGTACTCGATGTTGCCTACAACAACCATCACGGACGCCGTACGCGACTACCTTTCACCCGTTAGCCAAATGTTGAACCGGTCCAATCGTCCCGAGCAAGAGGTCTCTGCACGCGCATCTCAGTGCCGCCAGCCGATTTACACCTCGAGCTCTCAACCTACCCTCTGAACGACCAGCTATGCCTCAACACCCAGCTACCCGAGTTACATCAGTTTCCCGGTTCCGATATAGCCGGTAGGTCTTTGGTACTGTTCTAGCTTGTTCAACAGGCCCGCACACGGCTCGGTCCTCAATCAACACAAGCGGAGCTACAGCACACAGGCCCCAAAGTCCTGTTGCCCTTACCCTCCGCTTGGTCTCATTTTCTTGCCATGTGTTTCATGTGCTATCACTACCTGAGTCGAGTGCCTCTAGCCTATGCTCGCGAGTAGTTCCAACTACCCGACTTGTACCGAATCCTACTCTATCTTAGCAATGCAGTGGCTAACGAGGTTTTCAATCCTAATCCCAACCCATGGCTTTCTTGGATATGCACTTGGGTTTCCAAACAAGACTCTAATGCAAGGAACAATAGTATTCATGTGTGTGCTCAAAACAATAAAAATTTGTAAAAGGTTAATGCAAACCGGAGCTTGCCTTGCTGCTCTTGGTCGTAGGCTAGCTGCTCCTCCGGAGTAACGAAGTCTAGGACTTTGGGTTCCTCCTCGACCTTAGCAACTACATGATAGAAGCAATACATGTATTAATTTAAATGCAGTTGTATTAACTTTTAACTTGTGAAGTCTATAACTCTTACTAGACAAGCACAATGACTGTGAAATTTTTACTGTGGCTTGGTTACAACCTAAAAAGATACTTGGTCAAGTTTTAGTTGCAGCAAAGCTCATTTGAGCCCTCCACAATTAATCATGTACTTGACCTTAATTGAAGGCTTTTAGGGTGTTCTAAGGATTTTCATGAAACAAACTATGACTTTCTGAAAACTAGATTTTCAGAGGGTTCTAATGGAGTTGGTCTCACTTAATTTGAAGGTTCCTAACTAAAGATATGAGCTAAACAATTTCAGAGAAAATTCTAAAAATGTTTCTGAACCTTTTCTATTTTCTCTGGAACATTTTCACTAATCACACCATTAGGTGGATCAAATGAGCTCAAATGGGTCTGAAATTTTTATGGTAGTTCAGGGATATTTTGGTGAACATCCCAGCAAAATTTCAGGATTTTCCTCCAAAGGATTCTCCAGTTAAAATTCCTAACAGTTTTAATTTGAGGAATTAATTCTGGAGAAATAAGGTTTTTCATGAAGTGAAACTTGATTTGCTGGAAAGTGCTCAGAGAGCTAAATCCAGCAAATTTTGGTTCACTCGATTTGGAGCTTCCTAGCCAAAGTTATGAGGATTTGAAGTTTGAATGGAATCTGAAAATCGGGAGAAAAGTTTAAACTTGCGGGGGCCGCGGGGACACATGTCGAGCGCGGAGGTGTTCCGGCACACTGAGGCCCACAGGGTTTTTTGCGCGCCAGCACACCAGATCCCGGCCGCAGCCCGATCCCGATTTAAAATATCTCCCGCTGACAGCTGGGGTCCAACCCTTCGTCAACCTCCCGCTGCCCGCGTTCTGCCGCCGAGTAACCTCGCTGGAGAGCTCGCCGCCGGCTTCTGTAAAGCTCCAAACTTCACGATTTTGGCCGCCCCTGCCTACTTCCACTCGGGGAACAGGATTCTGGGGTCAGCTCGTCATGACAACGGCCGCCACCTGGTCAGCGACAAGCCGCAGCCTCGGGAGAACTTCGGTCGCGTTGTCCACCCTCCCTAGCACCTCCCCCGATCAAGCTAAGGGTCATCGAGCATCAGTGGACCATAGGAAAGGTCGACATGAGCTCTACGGAGCTCGGGAAGGGCTGTGTTGCGCTGTCACCGTGCGACCAAGGCCGGAAATCGGGATTTCTACTAAAACTCGAAGAACAGCGGTCTCCCTCCACGGTTCTTCGTGGTTCCTGCTCCTATGGACCCGCACGGGCTACTAGAAGTGATCCCCTCCATGAGAGGATGAGTGATGTAGTGTGGCTTACGAATTTCTCAGATCGGTACCGACCTCACTTTTGCACACCGTCGCGAAAATATGAAATTCCGGCCGGAGCAGTGCTTGTCACGCCGCCGGAGCTTGCAGAAATGAAAGAGGGGTTGGAGGCGAACCTCTTTGCTGTTCACAGCTCCGTGAACGGTGGGCTGTGGTAGCCGGAAGGACGGTTCCCGCAGCGGCGGCTCGGGCTGAACCGGCAGAGACAAGATCGCCGCGGTGGAGCTCGGGGAAGACCGCGCAGGGTCTGGAACCGATGCGAAGGTGTCGAAGATGGCTTGGCGCACCCGGTGCTGGTCTCAGATCGCCGAGAGGGTCACTGGATCGGCCGGGCGATGAGGAACCGAACGTTCACTCGGGCGGCGAGGTGCTTCGGCTTTTTGGGTGGAAGTGCGACGATGCAGCGGTGGAAGGCGCCGGTGACCACTCGGGCGGCTAGATAAAGACCCAGAGAGTCGGTTCCGCGGCTGAGATCGGCAAGCAGCTGGTGGCTTCACCGTTTCTTCTCCGTGGCGGCAGCTGCAGCGCGCGCGGTTACCCGAGCTGAGCTCTCAGTCGGTTTCTTTTGCTTCAGTGGCTGATATGTGGGTCCCACCCGGGGTTTTAACCTCTGAAATTCACACCTAATCACTGTTGTAAATAGTGAGCCCCAAAATACCCATGGTGATTCAAATTATTCACCCATGAACCATTTGAATTGAGTAGGATTCAAATTGGATTTGGTTTGAATGAATTTCAGCACATGTTCAGTTTGAAACTCAAATAAAGTTTGAATTTGCCCCACTTAGCTCATGTCAAGATCAACTCCAAATGGAGTGAAAATTGGTGTGTGAGCTCACAACAATGTGCTGACTAAGAATGTGCCTCCCACTTTTGAATTCATGGGATAAAAACAGTTTGAATTTGAATATGGTTTCAAACTGCCCTCTTCCTAACTATACCCAAAATGACCTCAAAAAGGTTTTAAATTTGGGTGAAACTTGGCATGGACATCCTTAGCAATGTGTAGGAGTTTTCATATGTCCAGCCCCTCTATATCACATGTGGGAAATACCCCTTTTGCAATATGTGAGTTTGTTATCTAAGGAGCATGTTGATGGTGGTTACTTGCTCTTCATTTGTGTTCATCAACTTTCCTCAAATGAGGTGTGTGGTGTGGTGATGAACACTTCAAATATGTGTCAAAAACTGAGGCCCTTACAGCTTTGACATATATTGTGACGCATCAAGACAAGGGCTCGGATGTGTGCTCATGCAAGAAGGACAAGTGGTAGCCTATGCCTCACGACAATTAAAGAAGCACAAGCTTAATTATCCTACACATGACTTGGAGCTAGCAGCAGTAGTGCATGCATTGAAGATTAGGAGACATTATATCCTTGGTCATCGATGTGAGATCTATACGGATCATAAAAGCCTCAAGTACATATTCACACAAACGGACTTGAATCTGAGGCAACGTCGATGGTTGGAACTCATCAAGGATTACGATGTTGGAATCAACTACCACCCTGGAAGGGCCAATGTAGTAGCTGATGCATTGAGCCGGAAGGGAGCATGTCACCAACTCACGGTTCGGGAGCTACCACCCGAACTACGCAAGGAGTTCGAACGGTTACACCTTGGATTCTTGAACAAGATGGAAGTGATGGAACTCCACTCTTCATTGGAGCAAGAAATAAGAGATGGCCAAGCAATGGATGAGGAGATCAAGGAGATCAAGGAAAGGATCCGACAAGGAATAGAGTAGGATTTCAAGGAAGATGAGAAGGGTATGCTTTGGCTAGGAAAAAGGATTTGTGTGCCTAACGTGAAGCATATCCGCGACATGATATTAAAAGAGGCACATGATTCACCTTATTCCATACATCCCGGAAGTACCAAGATGTACAAAAACCTGAAGACTTATTATTAGTGGGATGGTATGAAGAGGGACATAGCCGAATATGTTTCCCTATGCGACACATGCCAACGGGTGAAGGCCAAACATCAAAGACCCGCTGGATTGTTGCAACCCTTGAAAGTATCCCAGTGGAAGTGGGAAGACATCAGTATGGATTTCATCGTCGGGTTGCCACGTACTCAGTCGGGTTACGACTCCATCTGGGTTATCGTGGACCGATTGACGAAAACAGCCCATTTTCTCCCTGTAACGACCAAGTACATGGAGCAAATCGTGTGCCGTCATGGAGTCCTGAGGAGGATAGTGTGGCGGACCGGGATCCACTCATCCAGGATCGTAGAGGGTGGTGCCGCACGATGCAACACCCGACAGCACACGTCATAAGAACACAATATATTACATGGGAAAACAACTGAACTGTACAAACAGGTACAAACTTCAGTTACAAACTATTGTTTATATTACACAGCGGAAGTCTAAATTACACAACTCACGCCCGCCTACCTAGCAAAAGTTAGTTGCCCAGCCCTAGGGCAACCCACACTAGCTGCACGTTTCAGCTCAGCGCGGCGTGTACGGCTCCCACTCAGCCGTAGTCCCCGACGGAGGGTAGCCCTCGCCGGTGGACTCGTAACCCGAGTCCGCGGGTGGCTCCTCACCTGAAAAACACTTAAGCAGCAACCGTGAGCACGATGGCTCAACAAGACTTAACCGACTCACCTAAGCATGGAATTCTACATGAGGGATACAATGAACATAGGAGAGTAACAGTGCATCAATGGACACGCCTACAAGTTCATCCTTAGTTCATCTTTTAGCCACAAGTTACAGTTCGGGAATCTGAAATTTAGTAAGCAACATTTGGTGGCACACATGTAGCAATACAATTATATCATGACAGCAATATTGAAGCATAACATTTCATACATTAACTACGTTACGACGCAGTGAACAAGCGGTACTCGTCACCGCGAGGGACGGTGAATCGACTCGATATACACCTGCAGGGAAACCCAAAGAGCACGTCACGTACACCCACCCGTGGAGCTGCACAGCACGCTCACTCGATGTCGTACGGGACAACCTTTCACCCAACATCCCAAACATCGAACCGGTCGCACCGAAACGAGCAGGAGGTTCCCTACATGGAGCATATCTCTATGCATGTTAGCAGATTCCCACCTTGCTGCCCTCAACCTACACCTATAAATCGGTGCTTTATGCCTCGACGTCCGGAGCTTCAGGCAACATCGGTTTATCGGGGCCCATATATCCGATATGCCTTTGGTACGTTCAATACTTGTTCAGCAGGGCTGCACACGGATCGGTCCTCAATTGACACGGACAGGGCTGCGCACACAAGACTTCCTCTTGCTGTGCCCTAGCCCCTGCCTAGTCTCATTTTCATTACTAAAGTGATCTCACATCACTTGAACCAATCCCGTGTGTCCCAAGCCTAACTCGCGAGTAGATTCCAACTACTCGACTTGTACCGAAGTCCTATAAATCTTTAAGCATAGCCTGTCTACTCGAGGTCTTAGACACTACCCTCACTCTTATGGAAAATTTCTTGTCATGCAAGTGGGGTTCCAATCATCCTACACCTAATGCACATTTATACATCACCCTCGACATGTGAACAAAGCAAAACTTGATAAAAGAAGTTAATGCAAACCGGGGCTTGCCTTGTTGCTGCTGGTCAGTAGTTAGTTCTTCTTCCGGAAGGAGGAAGTCGAACACTTCTGGAGTCTCCTCGCCTTCAGCGACTACACGTTAATGAAAATACTACATGTCAATGGATATGCACATAATTTTATTGTAATGCTTCTGCTACAAGTTCTAATAACAAGTTTTTAACAACTGGAACTCTGTTTAAGAATTTAAAATGAAACTGGGGCTAGTGGTTTGGGTTTGGACCTAAGCACATGATTAAGTGCTAAGTGGTTTTCCCCCTCTTCCATATTGATCACCTCAAGTGGCTAAATAGAACAGGGTGATCCAGAGCTCCAATGGAGCTGAGGATTTTTGTGTGAGTTCCTTGTCACATGAAAACCCTCTGGACCAAAAATTAGCACTTTTCATTGAGTGGTTTGTTCAGAATAATTTTCTTAGCAAATAAGCAAAGAAGAATTAATTCTGAGGTAACACCCCTGCTCATGCCCAACTTAGTGAACTATAATTTCAATTATAGCTCTTAGAGTTTGCATTAATTCCTAGCATTTTTGGAGCTAAGATCTGCCCAGAACTTAATTTCCAAGTTTTGGAAATTCTCTGAAAATGTTTCTGTATTCAAATGAACACAGCATCTTCAAATCTAAATTGCCCTGGTCAAATCGACTCCAAATGGTCTGAAACTTTTACCGTGGTTCACTAACATCCTAAGGAATATCCTGGCAAAATTTGGGGATTTTTGGATGAACCAAAATCCCTCTAAAATTCTTTTGCTGAAAAGCTTTAAAGAATTTCCCAGATTTGGATAGAGCTATGCAGTATGAATTCAACCCAATTTGAATCACTAAATTTGGAGCTTCCTCACAAAACTTATGAGGTTCTAAAGTTTGAACTAAATCTGAAATTCTAAATAAACCGAGGAAAAATTTAAACTCTGACCGTGGGCCCATCACACACGTGTCACTGCTGGAGCTGAGCCACACGGGGCCACAGACCCCTTCCCGCGCAGCCACACTGGATCCCGGGGCCGCAGTAGATCCGTATTTTAAACTTCCCGTCGCCGGAGCCACGCTGCTACTTGCCATCCGGCCAACTCTCGCGCTCTCCCTCGCCACCAGGGCCTAGTTCCACCTGCTGAACATGCTGGCACCCTCTCCCCCGACCGGCGGTGGCTCTAACCTAGCCGGCCACGGTGCAGCGGCTCGGCAACCTTTCAGCCATGTCGCCCGGCTAGCTTAGCCCGCCAAAACACCGGTGGAATGGCGCTATAGCACCAGTGGGTGCTAAGGAAGCTCGTCCTAGTGGTGAAACCGCCCGGAGATGGCTCTATCCTAGGTCTCATCGTGAGCCCGAGCCTCCCTGCCTTAATTGCCGTAACAAAACTTAGAAATACCCGGCCTACGTGCGGTTTCAAGCCAGGGCCGTGAGGGGTTAACGAGCGTCGATGAGTGGCGGTCCTGTGTGCAAGATTGCATGACCTAAGAACAAGGGTGGCGGGTGAATTCGACGTTACCCTGTCAAAAGGTCCGTTCATGCCCGCCGGGGAACTTTCTTCAAATTCGAGCTCTGTGGACCAGGTTACGGCCTGAGCTTCGGATACGAGCACCACCGGTCCCTGACGTGTCCAAGACCTTTCTTGATCAGCTGTGAAAGGCCCTCTGTTGGGCTGTCACCGTGAGCCGAGCTGTGGCAGTTTCTCGGTTGTTGCTCGGAACTGTTGAGCTAGGGTTGGGGAGGGCTAAACTCGACCGTTCTTGTGCCGAGGAGGTAGAGGACGAGCGCCCATGGTGGTTTTTCTGCTCGGGAGGTGCTGTGCACGGTGGTTTGCTGGGTTCTTGATCGAGCGAAACCGGCGGCGAGCGTAGGGTTCTCTGTTCGTGCGTACAGGACCCGAGCCTCGGTGGTTTCGTGCTGTGGGCGACCGACTGCCTCGGGGTTGATCGATCCGGGAGCAGCTCGCCAGCTCGGGCAGGAGACCAGGAGGTGGCAGCGCGAGGTGGTCGGGCGCCGACGCTCCCGTGCGCTGGCGCGCGGTCTCGGCCCAGAGAGGGAAAAATCCCCGAGGAAACTTCTCTGTTAAGACTGCTGATATGTGGGCCTCCCCTCTAATTCTGTTTCCAATTTTTTTCATTTCTATTTTTGCTGAATATCTCCCCAGCTACTCACAATTTAATGTGAGACTTAGCCCCCAAGTTTTTGTTTGAATTTGAGTTCTCCCATTTGAATTTTGTTTGGCTGAATCTGCCTCATGTTTGAACTGAAATTCAAATTCAGTTTTGAAATTCTTGCAAATTTAGCTCTTGAAAAAATGAACTCCAATGGGGGTGAAAATTGGTGGGCTTACTCAGAAAAATGTGCTGAGTTTGAATATGAAGCTAAATTTTGAATTTGAGTGATGAAAGTTGCTGCAATTTGAATTTACATTCAAATTGGCCTATTTTTCAAATACCTCCAAAAGTGCCTCAAAAAGTGTTGGATTTACATGAAACTTGGCCTGAATCTTCCCAAGACTTTTAAGTTCTAGGGGTGAGCTCAACCTCTCTTGTTCATGTGTAGAAATCCCACTTTGTGAAAGTGTAGGCTTTCCCCTCTAATCACTCTTTTGATGGAGGTTACTTGCTCTTCACAATTTTTCACAAGCTATCCACAACAAAAACTGTGGTGTTGTGAGGTGATGAAAAGTTTTTGCAAGTCCCTTTTCTTGGGCTTTTACATCCCTCCCCCCTTAAAAGAATCTCGTCCCGAGATTATAAAAGAAGAGGCAGCGATGTAATAGGGACTTACCCGTGTTGAGACGCCATGAACTCCGGGTAGTTTGAGCGAAGGAATTCGTCGCTCTCCCACGTCGCTTCTTCGGCGGTGTGGTTGCTCCAGAGTATTTTGTAGAACCACAACGTTCTGCTACGCGTGGTTCTGGCTTTCTCATCAAGAATTGCCACCGGATATTCATCATATGTCAAATCCGGTTGCAACTCGCCGATGTCTTCAGTAGGAACAGCAGCTGTATGCTTCAGACATTTTCTCAGTTGTGAAACATGGAAAACGTCATGGACACCAGCAAGGGATGCCGGTAGCTCCAGTCTATACGCCGCTGGTCCACACTTCTCGGTGATAGCATAGGGTTCAATTGAGCGGGGAGCGAGCTTCCCCTTCACACCGAACCGGTGCACGCCCTTCATCGGAGACACGTGGAGGTACACGTGTTCACCGACCTCAAAGTGCAGCGGTCTACGCCTCTTATCAGCGTAGCTCATTTGCCGGGATTGAGCGGCCTTCAAATTAGCTTGAATCGCCCGAACGCGCTCTTCGGCGTCGTTCACCACATCAACCCCGAATGTGACCCTTTCACCGGATTTGCACCAGTTTAATGGGGTGCGGCATTTTCGACCGTAGAGAGCTTCGTAGGGTGCCATCTTGATACTCGCCTGATAGCCGTTGTTGTACGAGAATTCCGCCAATGGTAGGTGATCATCCCAGTTCCTACCGTGGTGGATGGCACATGCTCTCAACATGTCTTCTAATACTTGGTTCACCCTCTCTGTTTGCCATCGGTCTGAGGGTGGTAGGCGGAGCTCCTGATCAGCTTAGTACCCAATGCAGCGTGTAATTGCTCCCAAAAGTGAGATACAAATAATGCACCTCGATCTCAGACGATAGTCTTGGGTACCCCATATAAGCATAGAATCTTTGCTATGTACAGCTCCGCATATTTGCTGGCATTGTAACGTGTATTCACCGGGAGGAAGTGAGCCGTCTTGGTTAACCGATCAACGATTACCCAAATGGAATCATGTTTGTTGGAAGTTAGGGGCAATCCCACAATGAAATCCATGCTCACATCTTCCCATTTCCATGCCGGAATCTTCAGGGGTTGCAACAGCCCTGATTTTCTCATATGATCAGCCTTCACTCGTCTACACGTATCACACTCGGATACGTACTTCGCTACCTCCCGCTTCATCCATGTCCACCAAAATTTCTTTTTCAAATCTTGGTACATTTTGTTGCTGCCCGGATGAATGGAGTATTTAGATAAGTGGGCTTCATCGAGGATCTTTTTCCTCAACTCCATATCCCGGGGTACGACTATGCGGTCATTGACCATAGCGTCCCCTCGTCATCTTTCCGGAAACACTTGATCTCCCTGTTGTCTATCCATCTCCGAAGATGTGCCATGCCTTTATCAGTCTTCTGAGCTGCAATAATGTCCTCCCTAATAGTAGGGATGAGGGCAAGGTTGTAAAGCGACCCATAAGGAACCAAGTATAAAATCGACTCTTCCTCCTCCACTGGTGTAATGGTGAGGTGATGGACATGTGATTTCTGACTCAGCGCGTCGGCAACCACATTCGCCTTGCCGGGGTGGTAACGAATCTCAATTTCGTAATCTTTGATTAGTTCTAACTACCTTCTTTGCCTCATGTTCAGCTCCTTCTGGGTGAAAATGTATTTCAAGCTCTTGTGGTCGGTGTAGAGGTGCACCAAATTCCCCAGGAGATAGTGCCTCCACATTTTCAGTGCCAAAACCACTGCAGCAAGCTCAAGATCATGAGTCGGATAGTGCTGCTCATGGTTCCAAAGTTGGCGTGAGCCATATGCGACCACACGTCCTTCCTGCATCAACACGCAGCCGAGCCCAATACCGGACGCGTCACAATACACGTCGGAGGGCTTTGTTGTATCCGGCTGAGCTAAGACCGGGGCTGTGGGGAGATGCTTCACCAATGCTTGGAATGCTCCTTCAAACGCCGTGTTCCAAACATATTTCCTCCCCTTCTTCAGCAATTCTGTCATCGGCTTAGCGAGCTTGGAGAAACTTGGAATGAATCTCTGATAGTATCCCGCTAACTTGAGGAAGCTTCTGACTTCATGGACTGAAGTGGGAGCTTTCCATTTCAGCACTTGCTCGATTTTGCTTGGGTCAACCGCAATGCCTTCCGCTGAGATGATATGTCCCAAGAATGGCACTTGGCTGATCCAAAACTCGCATTTACTGCACTTGGCGTAGAGCTTGTGGTCTCGCAATCGTTGAAGAACGATCCTCAAGTGTTCGGCATGTTCGGCCTCTGTCTTGGAGTAAACCAAGATATCGTCGATGAACACTACCACGAACTTGTCCAGCTCCGGCATGAACACCGACATCATGAGGTACATGAAATGGGCTGGAGCGTTTGTGAGACCAAAGGACATGACGAGATATTCATATAATCCATATCTCATCGAGAAGGCCGTCTTTGGGATATCCTCCGCCCGGATCTTTATCTGGTGATATCCAGAGCGAAGGTCCATCTTTGAGAACACACTTGCACCCACAAGTTGATCATACAATATGTCGATGCAGGGCAGTAGGTACTTATTCTTGATGGTGACGGCGTTGAGTGGCCGGTAGTCCACACACAGCCTCAAGGTTTCATCCTTCTTCTTTACGAACAGCGCCGAGCATCCCCAAGGCGAGGAACTCGGCCTAATGAAACCTTTGCTCAACAGATCATTGAGCTGTTCTTTCAGTTCAGTCAGCTCATTCGCAGCCATTTTATAGGGTCTCCGTGATATGGGCGTAGTCCCGGGTGCAAGATCGATCTTGAACTCGTCATCCCGCTCAGGTGGCATACCCGGAAGATCATCCGGGAACACGTCGGGGTACTCCCGGACTACGGGGATGTCCCCCAACTTGAGAGTTTCAGTATTATTGATTGCTGAAACCTCCCGGACTGGATTATCTGATAAGAGGGACTGCGGACGGTGTAGTGGGAAGTTGAGGTGAACCGTCCGCGCTAAAGTTTCCAGGACAGCGCCATGGTAGCTTAGCCATGACATTCCCAAGATTGCATCAATCTTTTGCCCCTCAAAGATAATCATAGTGGTGGGATATATCTTCCCACCTAAGCACAGTGGTGCTTTCGGAACCATCATCGTTGCTGAAATCTTTCCTCCCGGTGAGCAGATCATATAAGAACACTCGGATGGAAAGGCTTCCAGCTGATGCTTAACCACATATGATGCACTTATGAAGTTGTGGGTTGCACCAGAATAAAAAAGTATGATGATGGCTTGATTGTTGAGAGTGAACGTACCCGCCCAGCACGTAGTCTCCCTCCGGGGCGTCCTCATTGTCGAGGTGGCGAACGCCCCCAGTCCGCTGACCAACCTTCTTGACCGGAGGTCGGCCTCGAGCACCGCCCTGGAACTTGGATTGCCCGCTGCTTTGCTGCCCCTGGGGACAGTCCTTCGCAGAAGTGGCCTGCCTGGCCACACGTGAAGCAAGTGAAATGGGGCGGTCCCCCGCTGATCGGTGGACGGAAACCCGGGGCGCGTTGTGGCGGTGGAAACGCCCGGGGTGCCGTCTGCTGCTGCTGTCTCGGGGGTGGCACCGGCGGTCGGAACGGGGGTGACTGAAAAGGACGTCCCCCGAACCGCTGAGGTCGCGCCGGTGGGTGCCACTGCTGTCCGGATGGTGTCCGATACACCATGCGGTACTTTTGAGGAGCGCCACACCCACTGCTGGGTGGAGCGCTGCACTTCCGCTGCTCAGCTGCCAACTCCCACTGAGCGTCCTCTTGCATGATCGCGGCATTGACTAGGTCGTTGAAGGTGCCGCGATTCCACTGAACGATATGTGTCTTCATCTCGGGGTGTAACCCCCGATAGAAGTGCTCCCGCTTTTTCTCCTCAGTGGAGATGTAGTCTGACGCATATTGCGCCAGATGGTTGAAGGCAAGAGAGTAGTCATGGGCACTCCTCCCGCCCTGCTTCAGCTCCAAGAATTCTTGGAACTTCCTCTTCATTATTCCGGGAGGAATGTGATAGGTGCGGAACGCCTCCCGGAACTCTTCCCACTCCATGGCGTGGACAGCCGGACGTGAGGCGACATAATTCGCCCACCACGCACCAGCAGCACCGTGAAGTTGCTGCGCTGCGAACAAAGTCTTTTGCCGCTCCGTGCATTGGAGCAGCCCGAACTTGGACTCGATGGTCCGCAGCCAGTTGTCAGCCTCCAGTGGTTCCTCAGCTTCTGTGAACACTGGAGGGTGCGTACTCTTGAAGTCCGAGTACGAAACCTCACGGGGCTCACGGGGCCCCTTCTATTGACGCCCCCCCGCCTGGGACGTATTCTGCACGATCGTGCGGAGCAGGTCGGTCTGCTCCTCACGACCTCCCACCAGTGCCGCTATCACATCCGCTAGAGTAAGCGGAGGCGGCGGTGGTGGCTGCTGCTGCGGGGTGCTGTCGTAGGCCGGTGGCTGGGAGTCATCGCCTCCCTGTTGGCTAGAGCCACCAACCTCGTGCGTGGTCCTAGTGCAAACCATCTGCAACCATACGACAATAAACATCAGTCCCGCAACATACTTCAATGCAGTCAAATGAAATAGGCGTAAAAACATAATGACAATAAAACATGCGATACATATCGTATGTAGATAATGTAATAACTTTGCACAATCTACACCATTACCAGACCAAATACAAGCTAGTTAAATCCAACTTGATGAACCTCCTCTTTGGAAGCTCACCATAACTAGGTTTGGTCACTACGAGACATTATTATCGCATTGTCATCACATATACTACCTTTTTATCTTCAACACGACACAAACCTGGTCTCTAGTAAAAGAAACTTGAGTGAGACCTATACTCAGATCTTTCACTAGTTGAAGATAACCTCTCATGAGCTTGCTCTACCCCATTGGAACTATTCAAACCGCCTCTAGGGTACCACAATCTCTCATATGAGTTCAACTGTCATTCCTCTGTCAGAAGGACCAGTTTCTACATATCCAAGCTTTTGATTTGGCTCTACGAATTTTCATGACTCAAGCTGAATACCAAAGTTAAAGTTAACTTCAGTATCTTTCCAATGAGTACCTATTTGCCCTCAGATCAGCGATGGTTAAAAAGTTATGGTAATTCAAAGTCAGCAGAATTTCTGGAAGAATTTTAACAGCACCTCCCTGGGGAAATTGCTGTTTTCAACTCTGATTCCCACTGAATTCTGTGCTGAAATTTCAGAAACTTTGAATTGCAAAGATTTAACACATATTCTACCGTTTCTAAAGATGTATCATATGAAAATTTTAGATTTTTCTACTGGGAGTTATGTTTGAAAAACAGAACAGTCCAGAGAGTGTTTCACTCTGTCCTGGTTCTGGATAGTTTATATCCCTCTGGGTTTTAAGCCATCTTAAGGTGCGTTTTAGCCCTGGAAGTCTACAAAAAAGTTGTAGAGTACTTAAATACCTTTCCAGAACTATATACCACACCTCCATGGGCTAAAGACCTGTGAGTTATGCCCTGTTGAAGATCAGCAAACTTGCTGCCCAAAACAGAGCACTCTGTTTTTCAGTCTTTTAGAACTACCCTCATCACCCTCCAATTTTTCTACCCAACCAGGGTCCTAAATGTTGAAACTTAATGATTTTAGTTTCTTTTTATCAATATTTTTCATGCACATGCCTATAATATCTCGGTACTACGTTCCCCACGAAAGAAAATCCTAACCGGGTCATACCGGCATATACGTTTCAAATGTGGCACTAAACGGTCTCTCGCACACATTTACTACACGGATACATACGTGGTTAGTACCTGCAGAAGACCACACAATAATGGTGCACTCAATGGTTGTTTTCATTTCAGGCAGGATCATATTTAAAAGTAAATACAAACGCCCGTATCATTGCCATACGGCCGTCCTTGAGTTAGGTCACGTCTCAAGGTACGTGATCGTGTTTCAACACCACATGACGGGGAACCCGAGTATGTCATGAACGGGTCGTCACAGTTGGGAATGTTATCAACCCAACAGATACCACCTACTGCCCTGCAGGGCACGCCGATGGCAAGCGCTGCGTATGTCCCCCTGGGCTACTTCCAGACGAACACACTCTCGCGTTACTGACCACGCGATGGGGTCTCCACTTACTTGCCTAATGCACGCTAGGGATCAGCGTTTCATATGAACTCAGGGACATGAAGAGTCCAAGAGTTTCATATTGACGTCTCACACCAAGCTGTGAGACTTATCCCTGAACCACGTTCCTCGTCAGGGGAGCTAACCGAAATTGAACCGCTTTTAGTGGCATTCCTTACCAATCTTACCAGAGCATAGGTGCGTCGTTACATAATTAAAATTCAGAATTATAACACATAGGTTAGTCTTTGCCACTTTAAGTAACTATGCTAATATAGTCCTTACTTGGGCAACTACCGAATCCTCACCGTAATCCTAAGTTTTCCCATAATACAGTCCTTAAGTATTGTGCTATCCCCAATGCAGCTCTGATACCAGGCTGTGGCGGACCGGGATCCGCTCATCCAGGATCGCAGAGGGTGGTGCCGCACGATGCGACACACGATAGCACACGTCATAAGAACACAATATATTACATGGGAAAACAACTGAACTGTATAAACAGGTACAAACTTCAGTTACAAACTATTGTTTATATTACACAGCGGAAGTCTAAATTACACAACTCACGCCCGCCTACCTAGCAAAAGTTGGTTGCCCAGCCCTAGGGCAATCCACACTAGCTGCACGTTTCAGCTCAGCGCGGCGTGTATGGCTCCCACTCAGCCGTAGTCCCCAATGGAGGGTAGCCCTCGCCGGTGGACTCCTAACCTGAGTCCGTGGGTGGCTCCTCACCTGAAAAACACTTAAGCAGCAACCGTGAGCATGATGGCTCAACAAGACTTAACCGACTCACCTAAGCATGGAACTCTACATGAGGGATACAATGAACATAGGAGAGTAACAGTGCATAAATGGACACGACTACAAGTTCATTCTTAGTTCATCTTTTAGCCACAAGTTACAGTTTGGGAATCTGAAATTTAGTAAGAAACATTTGGTGGCACACATTTAGCAATACAATTATATCATGACAGCAATATTGAAGCATAACATTTCATACATTAACTACGTTACGACTCGATATACACCTGCAGGGAAACCCAAAGAGCACGTCACGTACGCCCACCCGTGGATCTGCACATCACGCTCACTCGATGTCGTACGGGACAACCTTTCACCCAACAGCCCAAACGTCGAACCGGTCGCACCGAAACGAGCAGGAGGTTCCCTACACGGAGCATCTCTCTATGCCCGTTAGCAGATTCCCACCTTGCTGCCCTCAGCCTACACCTATAAATCGGTGCGTTATGCCTCGGCGTCCGGAGGTTCAGGATACATCGGTTTATCGGGGCCCATATATCCGATATGCCTTCGGTACGTTCAATACTTGTTCAGCAGGGACGCACACGGATCGGTCCTCAATCGACACGGACAGGGCTGCGCACACAAGACTTCCTCTTGCTGCGCCCTAGCCCCCGCCTAATCTCATTTTCATTACTAAAGTGATCTCACATCACTCGAACCAATCCTGTGTGTCCCAAGCCTAACTCGCGAGTAGATTCCAACTACTCGACTTGTACCGAATTCCTATGAATCTTTAAGCATAGCCTGTCTACTCGAGGTCTTAGACACTACCCTCACTCTTATGGAAAATTTCTGGTCATGCAAGTGGGGTTCCAATCATCCTACACCTAATGCACATTCATACATCACCCTCGACATGTGAACAAAGCAAAACTTGATAAAAGAAGTTAATGCCAACCGGGGCTTGCCTTGTTGCTGCTGGTCAGTAGTTAGTTCTTCTTCCGGAAGGAGGAAGTCGAGCACTTCCGGAGTCTCCTCGCCTTCAGCGACTACATGTTAATGAAAATACTACATGTCAATGGATATGCACATAAGTTTATTGTAATGCTTCTGCTACAAGTTCTAACTCTATTTAAGAATTTAAAATGAAACTGGGGCTAGTGGTTTGGGTTTGGACCTAAGCACATGATTAAGTGCTAAGTGGTTTTCCCCCTCTTCCATATTGATCACCTCAAGTGGCTAAATAGAACAGGGGTGATCCAAAGCTCCAATGGAGCTGAGAATTTTTGTGTGAGTTCCTTGTCACAAGAAAACCCTCTGGACCAAAAATTAGCACTTTTCATTGAGTGGTTTGTTCAGAATGATTTTCTTAGCAAATAAGCAAAGAAGAATTAATTCTGAGGTAACACCCCTGCTCATGCCCAACTTAGTGAACTACAATTTCAATTATAGCTCTTAGAGTTTGCATGAATTTTCCTAGTATTTTCGGAGCTAAGGTCTGCCCAGAACTGAATTTCCAAGTTTTGGAAATTCTCTGAAAATGTTTCTGTATTCAAATGAACACAGCATCTTCAAATCTGAATTGCCCTGGTCAAATCGACTCCAAATGGTCTGAAACTTTTACAGGGGTTCATTAACATCCTACGGAATATCCTGGCAAAATTTGGGGATTTTTGGATGAACCAAAATCCCTCTAAAATTCTTTTGCTGAAAAGATTTAAAGAATTTTCCAGAATTAATTAATGGGTTTCATACAAATTGGGTTGCATATTTGGATAGAGCTATGCAGGACGAATAGAACCCAATTTGAATCACTAAGTTTGGAGCTTCCTAGCAAAAGTTATGAGGTTCTAAAATTTGAACTAAATCTGAAATTCTAAATAAACCGGGGAAAAATTTAAACTCTGACCGTGGGCCCATCACACACGTGGTACTCCTGGAGCTGAGCCACACGGGGCCACAGAACCCTTCCCGCGCAGCCACACTGGATCCTGGGGCCGCAGTAGATCCGTATTTTAAACTTCCCGTCGCTGACACGTGGGGTCTGCGGGTCGTCTTCTTCCTCGCGTTTCCGCGCCCGCGCGCCGCCGGGCTCGCCGGAGCCATGCTGCTACTTGCCGTCCGGCCAACTCTCACACTCTCCCTCGCCGCCAGGGCCTAGTTCCACCTGCTGAACATGCTGGCACCCTCTCCCCCGACCGGCGGTGGCTCTAACCTAGCCGGCGACGGTGCAGCGGCTCGGCAACCTTTCGGCCACGTCGCCCGTCCAGCTTAGCCCGCCAAAACACCAGTCGAACGGCGCTATAGCACCAGTGGGTGCTAAGGAAGCTCGACCTAGTGGTGAAACCGCCCGGAGATGGCTCTATCCTAGGTCTCATCGTGAGCCCGAGCCTCCCTGCCTTAATTGCCATAACAAAACTTAGAAATACCCAGCTTACGTTCGGTTTCAAGCCAGGGCCGTGAGGGGCTAATGAGCATCGATGAGTGGCGGTCCTGTGTCAAGATTGCATGACCTAAGAACAAGGGTGGCGGGTGAATTCGACGTTACCGTGTCGGAAGGTCCGTTTGTGCCCGCCGGGGAACTTTCTTCAAATTCGAGCTCTGTGGACCAGGTCACGGCCTGAGCTTCAGATACGAGCACCACCGGTCCCTGACGCGTCCGAGACCGTTCTTGCTCAGCCGTGAAAGGCCCTCTGTTGAGCTGTCACCGTGAGCCGAGCTGTGGCGGTTTCTTGGTTGTTGCTTGGAACCGTTGAGCTAGGGTTGGGGAGGGCTAAACTTGACCGTTCTTGTGCCGAGGAGGTAGAGGACGAGCGCCCGTGGTGGTTTTGCTGCTCGGGAGGCGCTGTGCGCGGTGGTTTGCCGGGTTCTTGATCGAGAGAAACCGGCGGCGAGCGTAGGGTTCTCTGTTCGTGCGTACAGGACCCGAGCCTCGGTGGTTTCGTGCTGTGGGCGACCGACTGCCTCGGGGTTGATCGATCCGGGAGCAGCTAGCCAGCTCGAGCAGGAGACCAGGAGGTGGCAGCGCGAGGTGGTCGGGCGCCGACGCTCCCGTGCGCTGGCGCGCGGTCTTGGCCAAGAGAGGGAAAAATCCCCGAGGAAACTTCTATGTTAAGACTGCTGACATGTGGGCCTCCCCTCTAATTCTGTTTCCAATTTTTTCATTTCTATTTTTGCTGAATATCTCCCCAGCTACTCACAATTTAATGTGAGACTTAGCCCCCAAGTTTTTGTTTGAATTTTAGTTCTCCCATTTGAATTTTGTTTGGCTGAATTTGCCTCATGTTTGAACTGAAATTCAAATTCAGTTTTGAAATTCTTGCAAATTTAGCTCTTGACAAAATGAACTTCAATGGGGGTGAAAATTGGTGGGCTTACTCAGAAAAATGTGCTGAGTTTGAATATGAAGCTAACTTTTGAATTTGAGTGATGAAAGTTGCTGCAATTTAAATTTACATTCAAATTGGCCTCTTTTTCAAATTTACCTCCAAAAGTGCCTCAAAAAGTGTTGGATTTACATGAAACTTGGCCTGAATCTTCCCAAGACTTTTTAAGTTCTAGGGGTGAGCTCAACCTCTCATGTTCATGTGTAGAAATCCCACTTTGTGAAAGTGTAGGCTTTACCCTCTAATCACTCTTTTGATGGAGGTTACTTGCTCTTCACAATTTTTCACAAGCTATCCACAACAAAAACTGTGGTGTTGTGAGGTGATGAAAAGTTTTTGCAAGTCCCTTTTCTTGGGCTTTTACAGATAGTCTCAGATCGGGGTTCTCAGTTTACCTCTAGATTTTGGAGGAAGCTGCAGAAAGCTATGGGTACACGACTGGATTTTATCTCCGCTTACCACGCGCAGACCGACGGGCAAACGGAAAGGACGAACCAAATTTCGGAGGACATATTGAGAGCCTGTGCCTTGAAATATGGACGTAGTTGGGATATGAGCTTGTCGTACGCAGAATTCTCCTATAACAACAGCTATCAAGCCAGCTTGAAGATGTCACCTTTCGAAGCATTATATGGCAGACGGTGTAGAACGCCGTTGTTTTGGAATGAGGCTGGAGAAAACCAAGTGTTTGGACCCGAAGTGCTACAAGAAGCTGAAAAGCAAGTCCAAACGATATGGGAGAACTTGAAAGCTGCTCAGTCACGACAGAAAGGCTATGCGGACAATAGACGAAGAAAGTTGACTTTTGAAGTAGGATACTACGTATACCTCAAGGTATCGCCTATCCGTGGCCACCGACGTTTCAACGTCAAAGGCAAGCTAGCACCCCGCTATATCGGACCGTTTAAGATTTTGGGTAAGCGAGGAGGAGTAGCCTATCAATTAGAGCTCCTGATGCACCTCTCCGATGTGCATGACGTGTTTCATGTATCGCAACTCAAGAAGTGCTTGAGAGTGCCAGAAGAGCAAGTACCAATGGAAGATCTCGAACTTCAGGAGGATCTGACCTATGCAGAACACCCCGTCCGAATTTTGGACATAAAGGAAAGGGTCACGAGGAAAAAAGTGATCTGTTGGTGCAAGGTACAATGGAGCCATCACACAGAAGCTGAAGCCACATGGGAGCGTGAAGAAGATATCAAACCAGAGTTTCCCCATCTATTCTCTACTAACGAATCTCGAGGGCGAGATTCAATTTAAGGGGGGTAGATTTGTGACATCCTCATTTTTGAATTCTGCATATATTCATGTTTCATAAACATTTTTATAAGTTGAAATAGAGAAGAATCAAAAGATAGCCAAAAGGAGCCAATTCCAGTTCGCCTAGAGCGCCGTAGATATTTTCCGCGGCCCGCTGGCCACGTGGCATGTACGGAGGTCATCCCCGCAAATGGGGAGAGGTCCGCCACAAGATTGACTACGTGGCAGGCTCGGGGCTCATCCCGAAAAAGGGGGAGAGGTCCGACCCCTGTGAGACACGTGTTGCCCCGGAGCTAGCCTCTGCGGAGAAGCGAGGCAAGTCCCACAGGACACGTGTCGGCTGCGGATCTAGTCGCTGCGGAGAGAAAGGTTTAGTTGCACGGGACACATGGCACTCACGGAGCTCACCTCCGAAGAGAGGGAGGTTCGGAATTGACACATGGCACACCCGGAGCCACCTCCGGAGAAGACGGGAGGTCCGGAACTGACACGTGGTGTTCACGGAGCTCGGCTCTGTTGAAAGGAAAGGTCCCGACCCACCAGACACGTGGTGCACTCGGAGCTCGCCCTGAGGGAAAGGGAGGTCCCGCCCGCCGCATGGCGCGTGCGGGGCTCGCCTCTGAGAAAGGGGGAGGTCTCGCCGCCTGACACACGGCATAACCGGAGCTTGCCTCTGCGGAAAAGGGAGCCAGGTTCCTGCAGGACACGTGGAGCTTCTGGAGCTCATCGCCGCGAAGGAAACGCGATTCTGAAGCGGTTTTCCTCTGTACGCGTGGGAATCCCCGGTACTGAGGAAACCGACACGATTTCCACAATGTTACCGCACCGAATCAATCTAGGATAAGTTGTTAAGATCTAAAAACGGTTTGAATGGGACTCTTATTCGAAGTCCAATCAGATTAGAACTCTTCTCTTCCCGGTTATAAATAGAACCGAAAACCTTTGGCCAAAACCACAAACTTCTTTTCCACCTCCTGAGCCGACAACTTAGAGCCCTAGCCCCAGCTCGCCGAGTAAAACCCTTCGCCGGAGTTTGACCACCAGAGAGATCACCGACGAGCCCAGAGACGATTGCCATCGCCGGAGGAGCCCCAACGATCTGTTTGCTAGGAGGGAGATCCTGAAGAACGTAAGGTAGGTTTCCAATACCACCTTACGACATCATCGTGTTTTATTTGCATCTGTTCTTCGATTCCTTTCGAACAGAAGCTTTTTCGTGGACAGATCACGTGTTGGTCGGTTTGATCTAAAGTCAATATCATCACCACGTCCACATTTGATCCTAACACCTCTGTTCATAGCAAAACCCATGCAAATCATGCAATAACACGTATGAACCGATCTAATAAAAACTGCACCATAGGATTAGCATGCATATGCATCATTGCATCTTAAAATAGAGTTTGTGCATAATATTGATTGCTGTGAATCTTGTATATGCGTGATCACGAATAGAAGGACAAGCTAAGGGAGCTACCAACGACAAGATTTTGAGCAACCGGAACCGCCAGAACAAGGCAAGTGCCCTTTGACCATATTGATCCTATGTTTTGGGAAACTATTTTGTTTTACGAAAAGGTGTGTGTGCTGAGTCAAACATGATGGGAAACTCTTTTATAGGAGTTTACTAGTTTTGGTTAAACCACCCTTGTCGCCACGGAAGTTTATGAGTCGGGTATGGTTTTTTTTGCTTTTATGCTTCGCTGAGTCCATGGGATTGGGAAGCGAGATGGATGTGTCTAGCTAACTGCACTCGTAATGATAATGAGAAACTGATGTGTTAATGAACATGGATCGGAGGGAGATCTAGGCAAGCCTGGGTTTGTGAATGAGGTAGCCTGAGATGGTGGTTACTTGCCGTAGATCTAAGGACCGGTTCATGCGAGCACATGCCAGGATAACAGTGCCACCACAAGGCCAAGTATGGGTGCGGCTTAGCTGACTAATTAGGTAAGTTACTAGATTGTTATGGACCGTGGAAGGCGCGGCGAATGGGAGTCAAGTGAGGACTCCCCTGGGAACTGCATGGCACAAGAGGGGGCCCGTGGGTGGGAGAATTGGAGATTCTAGCCTGCCGGTGAAACCTTAGTGAGTCCATACATCCCTTGACCATACACCAACAATTGTGTACTGGTATAATGGAGGTTCTGCAGTCGTCGACAGGTGACGAAATTACAAACTTGTGGGTAAAGTGGTACAAACTCTGCAGAGTCTAAAACTATCATGATAGCCGAGCTTACGGTCACGAGCGCCTGGCCAACTTCCATGATTAGTTGGGATGGTTATTGGTCATGGTTTTGGTTATGGTTTGGTTTTCGGGACTGTTGAGTCCGGGTGAGACGATTTGGTTGCATGACTGTTGAGTCATGGCAACGAGATTGGTCTCGGTGTGAGACGGAATTGTTTATGAGATGAAATGGTAGCGAATACGAGATGGTATTTGTGAGATGGTAGCGAATACGAGAAGGTATTCGTGAGCAAGAATGAAGTTGATTAATGTCTGGTTGGGACATGGAAAGTGATGAACATAATGGAGGTATGTTGGTATTTTAATACATGTTGGGATTACATTCACTCAAAGTTAAGTTGCTGTTTTATCGTGGTTTTGATAAATAACCTTGCTTTCTGCAATGAGACTTTTTATACCTGCCTTGTTGTGAGCTACATATCATATTTTCCCTCACTTGCTGAGTACATCATTGTACTCAAACTTGCATTATTATTTCATCATCAGCAACAGGAGAAGATTACTATGAAGACTAAGTGGAGCATTAGGCGTGTAATCTGTCCTCAACCTTTCCTATGGGGATGGAGTAGAGATGGAGCTGCTGCTGCTGCTTAGATTGCTTCCGCACTAGTTAGAAGATTTCCACTGCATAGGAATAAGACTTCCGCTGTAAAATTAGACTTCCGCTGCCAGCCTGAGTCCAAGACTCATGAAACCTTGTAATAAACTCTGTTATTCGTGGTTATATATATTCTGAAAATTCAGTTTGTGGATGATGCGTATATATGTGATGAACATCCTGGGCACACATATGCGTCAGTTCTCGGTTCCGTGGTTTTTCCAAGAAATTGAGGGTGTCACACCAACCCAGCTACTGTTTTATTTTATTCCGGAGCATCACATTCATTCATATCATCCAAGTATGTTGCCAAGTATAATCTGCCCATATCACACATGAAATATACTATGTTGGTTAATTCTCCCGGTGGAGAGATGAGGACTAATATAGTATGTCCAAAAGTAAACCTTAAAATAAGGGGGGTAGACTTCCTTGCGGACCTTATTGTCTTGGATTCTCAAGGGCTTGATATAATACTTGGAATGGATTGGTTAAGCAAGCACAACGGAGTGATCCAATGTGCTGAGAGGAGCGTGCAGTTGACAAATGAGCACGGTACTCGTATCGAGTTCGAGTCAGCCCAATCGGCAACCGAGAAGGCAACGTTGAACCACATCGAAGAAGAAACATTGGAAAGCATTCCGGTGGTTCAAGAATATTCGGACGTGTTCCCAGAAGAACTTACAGGTATGCCACCTGACCGGGACATTGAGTTTGCCATTGATCTAGTACCTGAGACTGCACCTATAGCGAAGAGGCCGTATAGGATGCCCGTTAATGAACTAGTGGAACTTAAGAAGCAAATTCAGGAGCAGCTAGAAAAGGGTTTTATTCGCCCAAGCTCGTCACCATGGGGAGCCCCCGTGCTCTTCGTAGACAAGAACGATGGGACTCAAAGAATGTGTGTGGATTATAGGTCTCTCAATGAGGTGAGGATCAAGAATAAATACCCGCTGCCCCGTATAGATGACCTGTTTTACCAAATGAAAGGTGCCCAAGTTTTCTCCAAGATTTATCTTCGGTCGGGATACTTCCAGCTGAAGATTAAGCCCTCCGACATACCCAAGACTGCCTTTCGAACATGGTATGGTTCATATGAATATACCGTTATGTCTTTTTGTTTAACGAATGCACCCGCATATTTCATGTACCTCATGAACAAGGTCTTCATTGAGTACTTGGACAAGTTCGTCGTGGTTTTCATCGACGATATCATGGTGTATTCGAAAAGCGAGGAAGAACATGAAGAACATTTTAGATTGACATTGCAGAAACTGCGAGAGCATCAATTGTATGCCAAGCTCAGCAAATGTCAATTTTGGCTAAAGGAGATATCGTTCCTAGGCCACATCTTCTCCGAGGAAGGAGTATCGGTTGATCCCGGAAAAGTGGGAGATGTTCAGAAGTGGAACCAACCGCAGAACGTGAGGGATATTCGGAGTTTCCTTGGGATGGATGGATACTATCGCCGGTTCATCAAGGATTTCTCCAAAATAGCGAAGCCTATGACTGAATTGCTAATGAAGGGAAAAGCATTTCAGTGGACACCAGCGTGTGAAGAAAGCTTTGAGGAGCTCAAGAAAAGGCTAACCACAGCGCCGGTTTTGGTATTGCCGGACGTGAGCAAGAGTTTCGACATATATTGTGATGCATCAAGACAAGGGCTTGGATGTGTGCTCATGCAAGAAGGACAAGTGGTAGCCTGTGCGTCGAGACAGCTAAAGAAACACGAGCTGAATTACCCCACACATGACTTGGAACTTGCAGCCGTGGTCATGCCTTGAAGATTTGGAGACATTATATCCTTGGCCACCGATGTGAGATCTATACGGATCACAAAAGTCTCAAGTACATATTCACCCAAACGGATTTGAATTTGAGGCAACATCGACGGTTGGAACTCATCAAGGATTATGATGTTAGAATTAACTATCACCCCGGAAATGCCAATGTAGTATCTGATGCATTGAGCCGAAAGGGAGCATGTCACCAACTCACGGTTCGAGAGCTACCGCCCGAGTTGGGCAAGGGGTTCGAACGGTTACATCTCGGGTTCTTGAATGATATGGAAGTGTTAGAACTCAATTCCTTGCTGGATAATGAGATACGAGATGGCCAAGAAACAGATGAGGAAATCAAGGAAAGAATTCGACAAGGCATAGAAAAGGATTTCAAGGAAGACGAGAAGGGTACGCTTTGGTTAGGGAAAAGGATTTGTGTGCCTAACGTGAAGCACATCCGCGACACGATATTAAAGGAGGCACATGACTCACCTTATTCCATACATCCCGGCAGTACAAAGATGTACAAGGACCTGAAAACTTGTTATTGGTGGGATGGTATGAAAAGGGACATAGCTGAGTATGTTGCCTTATGCGACACGTGCCAACGGGTGAAGGCCGAACATCAAAGACCCGCTGGACTGTTGCAACCATTGAAAGTACCTGAGTGGAAGTGGGAAGACATCAGCATGGATTTCATCGTCGGATTACCACGTACTCAGTCGGGTTATGACTCCATCTGGGTTATTGTGGACCGATTGACGAAAACGGCCCATTTTCTTCCTGTTAGAACCACGTACCGCGTTGCAGAACTAGCCGAGCTGTACATGGAGCAAATCGTGTGCCGTCATGGAGTTCCGAAGAGGATAGTTTCCGATCGGGGTACCCAATTTACCTCTAGGTTCTGGAAGAAGCTGCATAAAGCTATGGGTACACGACTGGATTTCATCTCTGCTTATCACCCGCAAACCGACGGGCAAACTGAGAGGACAAACCAAATTCTTGAAGACATGTTGAGAGCCTGTGCCTTGAAACATGGGCTTAGTTGGGATAGGAGCTTGCCGTATGCTGAGTTCTCATACAATAACAGCTATCAAGCCAGCTTGAAGATGTCACCTTTCGAAGCATTGTACGGTAGATGGTGTAGAACGCCGCTGTTCTGGAATGAGACCGGAGAGAACCAAGTGTTTGGACCCAAAGTGCTGCAAGACGCTGAGAAGCAAGTCCAAACAATATGGGAGAACTTGAAGGCTGCTCAGTCACGACAAAAAGGTTATGCGGACAATAGGAGAAGAAAGTTGACCTTCGAAATAGGAGACTTCGTGTACCTTAAGGTATCGCCTATCCATGGCCAACGACGTTTCAACGTCAAAGGAAAGTTAGCACCTCGCTACATTGGGCCATTTAAGATTTTGGGCAAGCGAGGAGAGGTAGCTTATCAACTAGAGCTCCCAACGCACCTTTCCGACGTGCATGATGTGTTTCACGTATCCCAGCTCAAGAAGTGCTTGAGAGTACCAGAAGAACAAGTACCGATGGATGAACTCGAGCTTCAAGAGGATCTGACCTATGTAGAGCACCCTGTCCAAATTTTGGACGTGAAGGAAAGGGTCACGAGGAACAAAAGTGATCCGTTGGTGCAAGGTACAGTGGAGCCATCACACGGAAGCCGAAGCTACATGGGAGCGTGAGGAAGACCTCAAGGCAGAATTCCTTCACCTATTCTATACTCTATCAAATCTCGAGGGTGAGATTCAGTTTAAGGGGGGGTAGGTTTGTAACACCCTCAATTTCATATTCATGCATTGCATATAGAAAACATTATAAAAGAAATAGAAATGGGAAAGAATAATAAAAATGGGAGAAAGATAGCTGAAAAGAGCCAATTCCAATTCGCCGAGGAGCGCTGTCGACACTTCCTGTGGCCCGCTGGCCACGTGGCGTCTTCGGAGCTCATCCCTGCGGAGGGGGTGAGGTCCGGCACTGCTGGCCACGTGGCAGGCTTGGAGCTCGCCTCTGAGGAAGGGGTGAGGTCCGGCCCCGCTGGACACGTGTCGCCTTCAGAGCTAGTCTCTACGGAGAAGCGAGGCTCAGCCCCGTGGGACAAGTGTTGACTTCGGAACTAGTCTCTGCCGAGAAGCGAGGCCCAGCCCGTGGGACACATGTCGCTCTCGGAGCTCACCCCTGTGGAAAGGATGAGGTTCGGCACGCTGGACACGTGTCACTTTCGGAGCTCGCCTCCGAGAGGTCCGACACTGCTGGACACATGTCACTTTCGGAGCTCGCCTCCGAGAGGTCGGACACCGCTGGAAACGTGTTACCCTCGGAGCTCGCCTCCGAGAGGTCCGACATTGCTGAACACATGTCGTCCTCGGAGCTCACCTCCGATGAGAAGGGAGGTCCGACACTGCTGGACACGTGTCGACCTCAGAGCTCGTCTCTGAGGAGAAAGGAAGTCCGGTCCTGCTAGGCACGTGGCACTCTCGGAGCTCGCCTCTAAGGAGAGGGGAAGTCCGACACTGACACATGGCGCACGCGGAGCTCGCCTCCAAAGAGAGGAGAGGTCCCGCCCGCCAGACACGTGGCGCACGCGGAGCTTGCCTCTGAGGGAGAGGGAGGTTCCCGTCCGCCAGACACGCTGCGCAACCAGAGCTCGCCCCTGAGGAAAAGGGAGGCCCGGCCCCCGCTGGACACGTGGAGCCTCCGGAGCTCACCCTGCGGAGGTGATGAGATCCTTAAGCGGTTTTTCTCCTGTGCACACGGGAATACCCGATACTGAGGAAACCAACACGATTTCCACGTTGCTACCGCACCAAATCAATTGGAGATAAGTTGTTAGATCAAAAACAAATTGAATAGGACTCTTATTTGAAATCCAATTGGAGTAGGACTCTTCTTCCACCCCTTATAAATAGAACCCAAAACCCCCTGGCCGCAACCACGTACCTATTTTCCACCTCCCGAGTCAATGACTTGGAGGCCCTAGCCCCAAACTCGCCGAGTTAACTCCCTTCGTCGGAGTTCAGCCACTGGTGAGACCGCCAACAAGCCCCGTCACGATCTCTGTCGCCGGAAGAGAGCCGACGAACTGTCCTGCTGCCATTGCTAGGAGGAAGGCCGAGGTAGGTCTTTGTTACCACCTTACGACATCATCGCGGTTTTCTCCGCATCTGTTTTTCTTTGAACGGAAGCTTTTTCGTGTGGACAGATCACATGTTTATCGGTTTTTGATGGTGGAATTGATCTAGATCTTGAGTCAAGATCATTACCACGTACACACTTGATCCTTACACCTTTGTTCACCATAGAACCCCATGCAAGCCCATTAAAACATGCAAGAACACGAACAAACTGGTCTAATAAAACAGCACCATAGGATTTGCACCATTGCATCTTGAGTAAAGTTTGTGCATGATGTTTGATTGCTATAAATTTTATATATGCGTGGTCGTGAGTAGAAGGACCAGCTCAGGAAGCCATCTACGAAGGACTACAGCACCAAGACTTCGAGACACAAGAGCAACAAAAGCCACAGGAACAAGGCAAGTGCCCCTTGACCATATTGATCCCATGTTTTGAAACTGTTTTGTTTGTGAAAACTCGTATGCTTGAGTCAACATGATGGGAAACTATTTTATAGGAGTTTACTAGTTTGATTAACCACCCTTGTCGCCGGGAAAGTTGATGAGTCGGGTATGGTCGTTTTTGCTTTTTGCTTCGCTTAGCTTACGGGTTAAGGGAAGGCGAAGTAGAACATGTTTAGCTACTGCACTCATATGAATAATGATAATGAGAACTTGATGATGATAATGAGCATATAATCGGGGGAGATCTAGGCAAGCTTGGTTCGTGGATGTGGTAGAATGAGATGGTGGTTTACTTGCCGTAGATCTAAGGACTGGTTCATGCCAGGAAAGCAGTGCCACCACAAGGCCAAATATGGGTGCGGCTTAGCTGACTAATTAGGTAAGTTGCTATATTGTTATGGACCGTGGAAGGCGCGGGGAATGGGGTCAAGAGAGGACTGCCCTGGGAACTGCATGGCACAAGAGGGGGCCCGTAGGTGGGAGAATGGTGATTCGAGCCTGCTGGTGAAACCTTAGTGAGTCCATACATCTAGTAGCCCCTTTGTAAAGGCTATTTTGTGATATCTTGGCCATACACCGACGGTTGTGTAGTGGTATAATGGAGATACTGCAGTCACCGATGGGTGCCAAAATCACAAACTTGTGGGTAAAGTGGTGCCACCTCTTAAGAGTGTAAAAATATCATGATAGCCGTGCTTACGGCCACAACCGCCTAGCCAACTCACATGATTAGATGGGAGAACTTGGGATGGTCATTGGTTTGGTTATGGTATGGTCTTTGGAAATTTGTTTCGGGACTGTTGAGTCATGATAATGAGATTTGGTTTCGGTTATGAGATTGATATGAATATGAGATGGTTGTTATGAGCATGAGATGATGTTGAGAAAGATCAATGGCTGGATGAGATATGATAAGTGGTAAATTATGATGGAGGTATGTTACTGTCTTAATTGGATATATGTTGGGATCAAATTCACTTAAAGATAGTTGCTGTTTTTATCGTGTTTGTGAAATAAACTTTGCTTTCTGCAATGAGCCTTTTATTCCTACCTTGTTGTAAGCTACATGTCATACTTTTCCCACACTTGCTAAGTACGACATGTACTAACCCTTGAATTATCATACAAACATCAGCAACAGGAGAGGAGTACTTCGAAGATCATGTGGAGTACTAGGCATGCGAACTACCGTCAACTTGCCTGTGGAGTTGGAGATGGAGCCGCTGCCGTGTTTAGTTTGCTTCCTCTATCGTTTAGAGACTTCCGCTGCTAGAATGAGTTAGAGATTCATGAGATATTGTAATAAAGTACTTAAACCCTATTTATTCGTGGTTATATTCTGAATTCAGTTTGTGGATTACATGTGTATGTGTGATAAACATCCTGGGCACACATATGCATTAGCTGGGTTCCGTGTTTTACGGGACCGGGCGTCACACGTCACTACCTATACATACACTGCTGTTTACACGACATGTCACCGATTACAAAAGTTTTCCTCTTACACCACCCTTGCTGCCCTACTTGGCAATGGTAACCCACTACTCGGAGTAGAACTCGACCTCCTGTGGGTCGTCCTCATCCGCTACCTCTGCTGGTGGCTCTGGGTTCACGACCTCCTCTTCCAGTTCAGGTTCTCCCATTGCTGGAAGACCCAAAACCACAGGTACGGCACCTACCACCGGTATGCCCATTACCGGAGGTACGAAGTCCT
Source organism: Neostapfia colusana (assembly GCA_030760725.1). Lineage (NCBI taxonomy): Eukaryota > Viridiplantae > Streptophyta > Magnoliopsida > Poales > Poaceae > Neostapfia > Neostapfia colusana. The sequence goes on along the minus strand of JASWHV010000009.1, from coordinate 28,681,038 downwards.
GCAACGCGTGCACCTCGTCCATGGCCTGGTTGTAGTCCTCCTCCCAGCCTTGCCCCTCCTCAATAGCGTCATCACACTCTTAAGTGAGGACCACGTTCTGCTGGGTCAGGACCTGCACCTGTTGTTGCAAAGCCGTGATGTCAACACGGCTTTTCCTCTTCGCCTTCTTCAGATGATGCAACTGATTATGTTGTTTGTTCAGTCGCTTGATCGTCGGAAGGAGAACATTGCGGAGTGCGCTGTGAGCACTCTCGAAATGATCTCCATGGCTGGTGCTCTCCTGGAGCTTCACGGCGAGACAATCCGTATGAACAGCTTGGCTGTCCATCATGGCTTTTCCTGCCCTAACTGGAGGCTGAGAGTTGCCTCCGCGGGGTTGTACCTTGGGCAATCCAGAAGTGTTGCCTCCATGTACCTTTCTCCCCACACATGATTAGCTCGTCCCTCCACCGGAACTAGCGCGTATGGAGTGCCCTCCATAGCTCTCACGTGTAGTTGGCAGAAACACGACATGGTGTCGCGGGCTGCCACTTGCCACATTACCCCCAGCTGTCTACCTCTCACCGTGACGGTGAATGGCGCCTAACCGGGTGGCGTAGGTCCTGCACGAACTTCGACATGTATCGTCCACGCCTTGTTCCCCTCCTCACCTTCTTCCTTGGTGAGGTACTGCGGCATCTCGACGTACCCGAAATATTGAAGTATTTGCTTCAACACTTCCGGATAATGTGGTGGACCGGAATCCGCTCATCCAGGATCACAGAGAGTGGTGCCGCACGATGCGACACCCGACAGAACACATCATAAGAACGATATTGTATTACATAGAAAACGAACTGAACTGTACAAAGTAGTACAGAACTTCAGTTACAAACTAGTGTTTAGATTACAACAGCGGAAGCTAAGTTTGTACAACTCACACAATCTACCTAGCAAAAGTCGGTTGCCCAGCCCTATGGGCAACCCACACTAGCTGCACTCCTCAGCTCAGCGCGGCGTGTACGGCTCCCTCGCCGGTGGACTCGTAATCCGAGTTCGTGGGATACTCCTCACCTGAAAAACACTTAAGCAGCATCCATGAGCACGATGGCTCAACAAGACAACCGACTCACCTAGGCATGAAACTCTACATGCAGTTTACACAACACATGGGATGGTAAATGTCAGCAAAGGGACACACCTACAAGTGCATCCTTAGTTCATCTTTTAACCACAAGTTAACAGTTCATGAATATGAAACTTTAGTAAGCGATATTTGGTGGCACACATGTAGCAACACAATTTTATCATGACAGCAATATCGATTCAGCACATTTCATATATTAACCTACGTCACGACTCAGTGACCAAGTGGTACTCATCACCGTGAGGGACGGCGAATCGACTCGATATACACCTGCAGGGATACCCGAAGAGCATGTCACGTACGCCGACCCGTGGAGCTGCACAGCACGCTCACTCGATGTCGTACGGGACAAAATTTCACCCAACAGCCCAAACGTCGAACCGGTCGCACCGAAATGGACAGAAGGTTCCCTACACGGAGCATCTCTCTATGCCCGTTAGCAGATTTCTACCTTGCTGCCCTCAACCTACACCTATAAATTGGTGTGCTATGCCTCGACGCCCGGAGGTTTAGATTACATCGATTTAGCAGGGCCCATATATCCGATATGTCTTTGGTACGTTCAAACTTGATCAGCATCGGCGGCACACGGATCGGTCCTCAATCGACATGGACAGGGCTGCGCACACAAGACTTCCTCTTGCTGCGCCCTAGCCCCTGCCTAGTCTCATTTTTATTACTAAAGTCATCTCACATCACTCGAACCAATCCCGTGTGTCCCAAAGCCTAACTCACGAGTAGATTCCAACTACTCGACTTGTACCGAAGTTCTATGAATCATTAAGCATAGCCTGTCTACGTGAGGACTTAGACACTACCCTCACTCTTGTGGGAAAATCTGGTTATGCACTTGGGTTTCATCCATCCTACACCTAATGCACATACATACCACATACTACTTATACATAAAGCAAAACTTTGTAAATTTGGTTAATGTAAACCGGGGCTTGCCTTGTTGCTGCTGGTCAGTGGTTAGGGCTTCGTCCGGAAGAAGAAAGTCGAGCACTTCTGGAGTTTCCTCGCCTCCAGCGACAACACATAAACCATATGCTATATGTCAATTTAAATGCAATGTTTGAAATTGAATATATAAAGACAATAACTCCAGCTGGCCCTCCCCTTTGGTTCTGAAATTTTTATGGTGGCTTGGTAGGGTCCTAACCAGAGTCTTGACCAAGTTTCATTGGAAACAAAGCTCATTTGATCTCTGTACAAATAAAAGCCTATTTGGTCATTAGTAAGGCCCCCAAGGATTTCCAGGTATTTTCATGGCTTCAACCATTACTTTATGGAAATTAGAGTTTGAGATGGATCTAATGCAGTTGGTTTCATGTCATTTGAAGCATCCTAGATGAAGTTATGCCCTAAACAAGATTTGAGAAAATCTGAAAAATGTTTCTGTACATTTTTCATTTTCTCAGGGCAGTTCACTTAATCACACCATTATGGGACTAAATGAACTGGGATGGATATAAAATTTTTACTGTGAAGGATTTTCGAATGAACCTTCCAGCCAAATTTCAGAATTTTTCATAAAGTAATTCTCCAGATAAAATTCCCAACATTTTAAAATTTAGGGAATTCATTATGGAAAATTATTAAGTTTCATAAGCTGAAACTTGTTTCGGTGGATAGTATTCGAAGAGATGAATCCAACAAAATTTGGTTCACTGAATTTGAGGCTTCCTAGCAGAAGTTATATGCATTTGAAGTTTGAACCAAATCTGAAAATTCAAATAAAGTTTAAACCGGCTGGTGGGGTCCCCGGGCTACGTGTCAGCACCGCAGCCAACCCACACGGGGGTCCGCCGAGTCTCCCGCGTAGTCGCACGAGATCCCGGTGCCACAGCAGATCCAGCGCTGTTTAAACAGAGGCCGACACGTGGGGTCCGCGGAGCTTCGTCTACCTCGCGCTCCCACGGCTCCCCGCAGCCCCCCTCACCGGAGAGCTCACCGCCGGGCGTTCTGCTGCCCGACCTTCAACGAAACTTGCCGCGTGTGCACATTTCTGCCTGAGAAACACGGTGGTGCACTCTCCGGAGCTCGGCGACGGCCAGAATAGTGCTCGTGACGGTGACAGCGGCTGGGAGCTCATCTGCGACGTCGAACTCGGTGTTCTCTGCACCTTTTTCAACGCGGTTTACTCGGAGAGCTCTGCTGAGACTTGCTGAACACGGATATGAGCACTAATCCTCGTGAAAACGGCCGCAACTAAGACCTCACCGTCGATCTAGGGCTAAAACGGCGGTGATCGGGAAATTTCAAAGAACAGCAACCCTAGTCCATGGTTTTCGCCGGTTTTTGATCCTAGGTGGCCGTGGACAAGCGCAGAATGTATGTGTAGATCAGAATCCTCTGTGGTGAACTACCCATTACGAATTTTTGAGTTTTGAACTATTCGGTCCTTTGAACGCCGAATGACTAACCGAACAAGTTCTACCCTGGCGAAGCACGAGAGGAGGAGCGGTTGGCACGAGCATGTTAAGCACCTTGGAGCGGACCTTTTTCGTGTAGCTCGTCGGGCACAAAACGGCTCCTAGCTCACGGACGCCAGGGAGCAGAGGGAGTCGGCCGGCAATAGTTTTCTTCGTGCGCGGGAGCAAACGCAGCAACGCTGGCTGGTGGAGGAAGCGAAGTCGGTCTGGGCAGCATGAGTGGGAGACGGGAATGAACGTGAGCTAATCCTTCCGCAGCGCTGGCGCGCGTGAGGTCGTGAGAGGGTGAGGCGGCAGCGTTCCTGGCAGCCGACCGAAGCAGTGGAGGCGGTTCTCTCCTCTTCAGTCTCTGACCAGTCGGCCCTTTTCTCCCCTCTAATCTTTTCTCAAATTCCACTGTAAATATCCTAGCTACTCTCCATTGCATGAAAGACTTAAGCACCAAGTCATAGTTTGAATTTGATTTCCTCAATTTGAAATTGGTTTGGCTAAATTTGCTGCCCATTTGAATTTGAAATTCAAATTCAGTTTTGAATTAATGAAAATTTAGCCCCCGACAAGATGAACTCCAATGAGGATGAAAATTGGTGAACTAACTCAGAAAAATGTTCTGAGTTTGAATTTGAAGCCAATTTTTGAATTCAAGTGATGAAAGTGGCTGAAATTTGAATTTGCATTCAAATTGGCCTTTTTTACAAATGTGTCCAAAATTGCCTCAAAAAGTTTTGGATTTGCATGAAACTTGGCCTGAGCCTTCCCAAGACTAATTAAGCTCTAGGGGTGAGATCAACCTTTCATGTTTATGTGCATGACTCCTACTTTTTGAGATTAGGGCTTTCCCCTCTAATCACCCCTTTTGATGGTGTTTACTTGCTCTTCACAAGTGTTCATGAGCTATCCACAAAATGAACTGTGGTGTTGTAGGGTGATGAAATGAACACTTTTGCAAGTCACTTTTTTGGGCTTTTACATCCCTCCCCCCTTAAAAGAATCTCGTCCCCAGATTATAAAAGAAGAGACGACGATGTAAGAGGAGATTACCCGGGATGAGATGCCATGAAATCCGGGTAGTTTGAGCGAAGGAATTCCTCGCTCTCCCACGTTGCTTCTTCGGCGGTGTGGTTACTCCACAGTATCTCGTAGAACCATAGCGTTCGGTTACGTGTGGTCCGGGCCTTCTCATCAAGAATTGCCACCGGATATTCTGCATACGTCAAATCCGGTTGCAACTCGCCGATGTCTTTGGTGGGAACATCAGCTGTATACTTCAGAAATTTCCGTAGTTGTGAAACATGGAAAACGTCGTGAACACCAGCGAGAGATGCCGGTATTTCCAGTCTATACGCCACTAGTCCACACTTCTCGGTGGTAGCATAGGGTCCAATAAATCTGGGGGCGAGCTTCCCCTTCACGCTGAATCAGTGCACACCTTTCATTGGAGATACACGGAGGTACACGTGTTCCCCGACGTCAAAGTGCAGTGGCCTACGCCTCTTATCAGTGTAGCTTTTCTGACGGGATTGAGCGGCTTTCAAGTTGGCTTGAATCATCCAAACACGCTCTTCGGCGTCGTTCACCACATCAACCCCGAATGTGACTCTTTCACCGGACTCGCACCAATTCAATGGGGTGCAGCATGTCTTCTAGTACTTGGTTCACCCTCTCAGTCTGTCCATCTGTCTGAGGGTGATAGGCGGAGCTTCTAATCAGATTAGTACCTAAAGCAGCGTGCAACTGCTCCCAGAAACGAGATACAAATAGTGCCCCTCGGTCTGAGACTATGGTCTTGGGTACTCCATGCAAGCATAGGATCCTTGCAATATACAACTCCACATATCTGTTGGCATGGAAATGTGTATGCACGGGAATGAAGTGAGCCGACTTGGTTAACCGGTCAACGATCACCCAAATTGAATCATGTTTTTTGGAAGTCAGGAGTAATCCCACAATAAAATCCATGCTCACATCTTCCCACTTCCATGCTGGGATTTTCAGGGGTTGCAGCAGCCCTGATTTGCTCATATGATCAGCTTTCACTCGTCTACACGTATCACACTCGGATACGTACTTAGCCACTTCCCACTTCATCCGTGTCCACCAAAATTTCTTTTTCAAATCTTGGTAAATTTTGTTGCTGCCCAGATGAATGGAGAACTTAGACAAGTGAGTTTCATCAAGAATCTTCTTTCTCAGCTCTATATTACGGGGTACGACTATGCGGTCATTGAACCACAGCTTCCCCTCATCATCTTTCCGGAAACATTTGATTTCCCCGTTGTCTATATGTCTCCGGAGATGTGCCATACCCTTGTCCACTTTCTGAGCTGCAATGATTTCCTCCCTAATGGTAGGGATGAGGGCAAGGTTGTAGAGTGATCCATAAGGAATCAAGTATAAACTTGGCTCATCCTCTTCCACCGGTGTAATGGTGAGGTTATGGACATGTGATTTCCGACTCAGCGCATCAGCAACCACATTCGCCTTGCCGGGATGGTAATGAATCTCAATCTCATAATCTTTGATTAGTTCTAACCACCTTCTTTGCCTCATATTCAGCTCCTTCTGGGTGAAAATATACTTCAAGCTCTTGTGGTCGGTGTAGAGATGCACCAAATTCCCCAGGAGATAGTGCCTCCACATTTTCAGCGCCAAAACCACTGTAGCAAGCTCAAGATCATGAGTCAGATAATGCTGCTCATGGTTTCGAAGTTGGCGTGAGCCATACGCGACCACACGTCCTTCCTGCATCAACACGCAGTCGAGCCCGATACCGGACGCATCACAATACACGTCGAAGGGCTTGGTCGTATCCGGTTGAGCTAAGACCGGGGCTGTTGTGAGATGCTTCACCAATGCTTGGAACGCTCCTTCACATGCCACGTTCCAAACATATTTTGTTCCCTTCTTCAATAATTCTGTCATCGGCTTAGCAAGCTTGGAGAAACTCGGGATGAATCTCCGGTAATATCACGCTAAACCGAGGAAGCTTCTGACTTCATGGACAGAAGTGGGGGCTTTCCATTTCAGCACTTGTTTAATTTTGCTTGGATCAACCGCAATGCCTTCTGCTGAGATAATATGTCCCAAAAATGGAACTTGGTTGATCCAAAACTCAGAGTTGCTGAACTTGGCATAGAGCTTGTGGTCCTGCAATCGTTGAAGAACAATTCTCAAGTGTTTGGTGTGTTCTGCTTCTGTATTGGAGTAAACAAAGATATCATCAATGAACACCACAACAAACTTGTCCATCTCCGGCATGAACACCGAGTTCATGAGATACATGAAATGTGCTGGAGCATTAGTGAGACCAAAAGACATGATGAGATATTCATATAGTCCATATCTCATCGAGAATGCCGTCTTCAGAATATCCTCCGCCCGGATTTTCATTTGATGATACCAAAAGCGAAGGTCCATCTTGGAGAACACACTTGCACCCACAAGCTGATGAAACAGGATATCAATGCGGGGCAGTGGGTATTTGTTCTTGATGGTGACAGCATTGAGCCGCCGTTAATCCACACACCACCTCATGGTTTCATCTTTCTTCTTTACGAACAGCGCCGAGCATCCCAAAGGCGAGGTAGGATTTTTCTTTTGGAGAGGCTACGTAGTACCGACATGTTTCTTACGGTGCATCGACACCGTACTAAACTTAATAACCTCTTCCCTATCAAGAAATGATTCATGAACTAACTTTCAACTAAAAATGGAAGTTTGAAACAAATATTAGTTACTGAACTCTTATTTTGAGCTAAGATTCAAATGAGAGTATAACTAGGTGTCAAAGTTTTCAAAAACAGAGTGCTCTGTTTCTGGAAGAAATTCTTGCTGAATTTTAACAGAGCATAACTCTGAGTAGCTTGAACCAATTAAGGTGTATGATACGGTGCTGGAAATATTTTCAAGTGCTCTACAACTTCTTTGTAGACCTCCAGAGCAAAATCACACGTTAAGTGGGTGAAAAGTCCAGTTGAAGGCAAACTGTTCAGAACCAGGACAGTATCAAAAACCTCTCTGGACCTTTCTGTTTTTAAGCCATAACTTCCTGTAGAAAAATCCTTAAGGAGCACCTAAGTACTCATTGGAAAGATACTGAAGTTTACTAAAACTTTGGTATTCAACTCAAGTCAAGAATCGGTATATAACTTGAGTAAATTTTGGAGTTTGTGTGAACTGGTCAGGGTAGTCCAGCTGATTAGTTTAACGTACTTAAGATTTGTTTAAACATGAATGTGGTTATGCTTTCATAAAGTTCATGACATGTTCATGTTTTACTTATCTTTACTTACCACTGAGATAGAATTTTGATTGACTCAAAATTTTGTTTCGTGCAGTATGGTACGCGCACACTCTCAAATGGAGATAGAAGGTTCAAGTCGAGGTGGGAATGACTCGACTTCATCACAAGAGTCATCGCCAACCAGATTGGCTGAAATTATGGCGAAGATGAATGAAACTCTCCAAACTCTAGTTCAGCAAGGCATAAATCGAGAAGCTCAACGTCACATGCCAACCCAGAGCACGTATCTGGATTTCTTGGCGACACAACCGCCGGTATTCTCTGAGGCGGCTGACCATTTTGAAGCAAATCACTGGTTACGTGTCATTGAGTCCAAGTTTGGGTTGATCCAATGTGATGAATTCTCGAAGACTATATATGCCGCTCAGCAGCTTCACGGCTTTGCTGGAGCATGGTGGGCTGACTACCTTGCTGTCCAACCAGCAGGGCATTGTGTCACATGGGCGGAGTTCCAGGCTGCATTTCGTGCCCGTTTCACACCTGCGGGCATAATGCAAACCAGCCTGGATGAATTCTGGAGTCTGAAGCAAGGGGACATGAGTGTTATTGAGTATGCGAAGGAATTCAATCGCTTAGCTCAATATGTCACTGACTATGTGAAGTCACCAGCCATGAAGGGTTATCATTTCTACCGAGGGCTGACCGCTAGGCTGCGATGTGAATTGGCTCAAGTTAGCCAAGAAATTTTGATGAGTTTGTGAGCTGTGCTATCGATCAAGAATATTATTCCAATCTCTACCTCAAAGAAAAGAGGGAGATGGACTCATCACTGGATGAAGACAATCGTCTGCCTCAGAAGTATCGGTTGGTAATCCGTTCACCTTCCGGTCGAGAGATTCCACAAGAAGTGCAATCATTCTAGTCGTGTGACGACTCTTCTACTCCACAGAGGTCTTATTCACCTCCACCGCAGCAGCAACTTGTTTCTCCTGCACCTCAGTATCAACAAAGTGCACTAGAATATTATTGCCCTCAAGAGGTTGAAGAGGAATGAGTTGATGTCTCAGCTGAACCAAGTGCTGTCCCACTTCATGTTTACAATGAGCTCAATGTCAATGAAGCAACTGAACCGAGCAGCAACGTTATGTCTGCGGGTACAGTTCCAAAAAGGGATCTGGGACAGCCAAGAAAAGCTATGTAAAAAGTGGGGACGGTTAATTATGTGTCAGTCGATGATCTGCCCAAGGGAGGACTTGTTCTTGCCGGCAGGTTCACCTTAAATGACAAGCCGGTTGTCATTTTATTCGACTCTGGTGCGACACATAACTTCATTAGCAGGGCGACGGTGATCCGGGATCAGATCTCCACCACTATCACAAAAGGTTCTTACCTTATTCATTCACCAGGTGGAGACATATCAACCAATGAAGTCGTCTCTCGAGCACCACTCTGTTTGGGTGGAAAAATTTATCCTACCACCCTCATCATTCTCGAAGACCAAGGAATCAATGCCATATTGGGAATATCATTGTTGACCTTCCATAAGGCTATTCTGGACATTGAGAATAGGAGTGCTCACTTGGACTCTCCACTTCACGGACGTCAAACATTGTATCTCGGCGAAGCGGTTTCCAAAGACCCGAAAGTATGTAATGCCGAGGCGTGCAAGTTAGAAGACATTCCGGTAGTCCGTGAATATCTGGACGTGTTTCCCAAAGATCTTCCAGGCTTACCACCTGAGCGCGAGGTGGAATTCAAAATAGAGTTGATACCAGGAACCACGCCGATCTCTCGGAGACCATACAAAATGGCTCCGAATGAATTAGCTGAGCTGAAGGAGCAACTCAAAGATCTGATGGACAAGGGGTTTATTCGTCCAAGTTCATCATCATGGGGTTGCTCAGCTTTGTTTGTGAAGAAGAAGGATGAGACGCTGAGGCTATGCGTCGATTATCGTCCTTTAAATGCTGTGACAATAAAGAACAAGTATCCACTACCATGAATTGATATCCTCTTCGATCAACTAGTGGGTGCTAAAGTCTTCTCCAAGATGGACTTAAGGTCGGGATATCATCAAATCAAGATTCGCACGGAAGATATCCCGAAAACAGCATTCTCGACAAGATATGGACTCTATGAGTATCTTGTCATGTCATTTGGGTTGACCAATGCTCCGGCTCACTTTATGTATCTTATGAACTCGGTGTTCATGCCGGAGCTGGATCAGTTCGTCGTGGTATTCATCGACGACGTCTTGGTCTATTCCAAATCTGAAGAGGAACACACTAAACATTTGCATATTGTGCTTCAACGCTTGAGAGATCACAAGCTTTATGCAAAGTTTAGTGAATGGGAATTCTGGATCAACCAAGTGCCATTTCTTGGACATATTATTTCAGCAGAAGGCATTTCTGTTGATCCAAGCAAGATTGAACAAGTGCTGAAGTGGAAGTCTCCAACATCAGTCCATGAAGTTCGTAGCTTCTTGGGTTTAGCGGGATATTACCGGAGGTTCATCCCGAGCTTCTCAAAAATCGCCAAACCTATGACTGAGATACTGAAAAAGGGCATCAAATATGATTGGAGCAAGCCATGTGAGGAAGCTTTTCAAGCGTTGGTGAAGCACCTCACAACAGCCCCGGTTCTAGCTCAACCGGACACAACCAAGCCTTTTGATGTTTACTGTGATGCATCCGGCATCGGGCTTGGTTGGGAGTATGCAAGGAGGACGCGTGGTCGCTTATGGATCCCGGCAATTACGGAACCATGAGCAACATTATCCAACTCATGATTTTGAACTTTCTGCCATGATATTAGCTTTGAAGATGTGGAGACATTACCTCTTGGGAAATCTGGTTCATCTCTACACCGACCACAAAAGCTTGAAGTACATATTCACTCAGAAAGAGTTGAATATGCGACAACGGCGATGGTTGGAGCTGATCAAGGACTATGAGATTGAAATTCATTATCATCCGGGCAAGGCAAATGTGGTTGCCGATGCACTCAGCCGGAAGTCTCATATTCATAACCTGACCATTATGCCGATGGAAGAGGAAGAACCAAGTCTCTACATGGTTCCATATGGAGCTTTACATAATCTGGCTCTCATACCTACAATAAGAGAGGAGGTCATGGAAGCTCAAAAGAAAGACAAGGGCATGGCTCATATCAGAAGGAGATTGAAGAACTGAAGGCACTCTATGGTTCAAGGACCGGATAGTCGTACCCCGTGATATGAGGCTGCGAAAGAAAATTTTGGATGAGACTCACTTATCCAAATTTTCTATTCATCCGGGCAGCAACAAGATGTACCAAGAATTGAGGACTAAATTCTGGTGGACCCGGATGAAGAGAGAGGTTGCTAAATATGTATCAGAATGTGATACGTGTCGGCGAATTAAAGCCGACCACATGAAGAAAGCGGGGACCTTACAACTGCTAAGCGTTCCGGCATGGAAGTGGGAGGATATTAGTATGGACTTCGTTGTTGGACTACCTCTCACGGCTAATAAGCATGATTCGATTTGGGTAATCATGGATCGGTTAACCAAATCAGCACGCTTAATCCTGGTGCGTACTAAATACAGCGCCAAAAAGTATGCGGAGTTGTACATAGCACGAATCTTTTGCTTGTATGGAGTTCCCCGTACCATTTTCTCCGACAGAGGATCACTGTTCGTGTCCCGCTTCTGGGAACAGCTACACACATCCTTGGGAACTAAATTGATTCGAAGCTCCGCGTATCACCCTCAAACCGATGGGCAAACTGAGAGGGTGAATCAAATACTTGAAGATATGCTGAGAGCATGTGCCATTCATCACGGTAAGAGCTGGGATGATCACTTACCGTTGGCGGAGTTCTCATATAACAACGGGTATCAATCAAGTATCAAAATGGCGCCTTATGAAGCTCTCTACGGCCAGAAGTGCCGCACACCCTTGAACTGGTGTGAATCTGGCGAGAGAGTGATTTACGGGATTGACCTCGTAAATGAAGCTGAAAAGAGGGTAAGGCTTATTCAAGCAAATCTTAAATCCACTCAGTCCAGACAAAAGAGCTATGCGGATAGGATACATCGTCCTCTGGACTTCCATGTTGGGGACCATGTATACCTCCGCATATCTCCTATGAAGGGCATTCACCGATTCGGAGTGAAAGGGAAATTAGCTCCGCGCTTCATCGGTCCCTTCGTCATCATTGAAAGATGTGGACCCGTGGCATTCCGTTTGGAGCTACTGGCAGCCTTAGCCGGAGTTCATAACGTCTTCCACATATCTCAGTTCCGGAAGTGTTTGAAAGTGCCAACGGAGGTTCTCACGGGAGACATCGCAGATTTGAAGCCGGACATCACCTATGTTGAGCATCCAACCCGGATAATTGATGAAAAGACTCGTGAGACCAGAAACCGGACGCTGCGCTTTTTCAAGGTGCTATGGGAAAATCACACGTCCGACGAAGCTACAAGGGAAAGCGAGGAGTATTTGCAGCGCAATCATCTGGAGTTGTTAGAGGCTTATATGTAGTAGTTGTCCTCTCCACCTTGTCCTTAATCATGAATCTCGGGACGAGATTCTTTTTAAGGGGGGAGGAATGTAAAAGTCCCAAAACTTGTAAATAGAAAACTTGAGCTATGAATAAATTCGAGTTTATATGCAAGAAATGGGACTTACGAAAACTTTTGTATACTCATGAAAGTGTTGGCTTGTGCAATAAAACTTTGAATTCAGTTTGAACTAAAAGGGTCACTTCAAAAGGAAGAAGGGCACTTTCAAAAGAGGGAATTCAAACTGTTGTTTGAGAAGTTGTATTTGCAATAGCCAACTCAAAGATCAGAGGACATATTTGAATTCCTCAGGTCCAAATTATGAGGGAGCCAAGTTTTGAGCAAATTTGGAGGGGCTTTGATATGAATGTCAAAGGAACTTGTAAATTTCATCCAAATTTGAATTTAAACTTGAAACTGTGGCACAAATTATCAAATGTCAAAATGGCTTTTGTATTTGGATCCTTCATAGATGAATTTACAATGTGTCAAAATTTGGAGATATTTTGGGGCAGAGGGGAGCTGTGGGTCCCACTGGTCATTGAGAGGAGGGGGCCTAACTTACTGCCTAAGTCTCCCTTCCCTGTTTCGCTCGGCCGTAGAACCAGCGAGGGCGACACCGAGGCAGCAATCACGCCACCTCCTGGCACTGTCGATCGAACCGCCTAAGCCCCGGTAATATCCCACGAGCAGCTGCCGCACGTAGGAAAAAATTGATCGCGCCTCCCCAACCCCGTGACTGCTGCCGTGAGCACCACTCCTCCCGCAGCTACCGCGCCCCATCGGAGCAACGACGTCCGACCGCCTCAGCAGCTCTCACGCTGATCTAAGCTTCCCCACGACGTCGCCGGTTCCTCCTCGAGGTGTCTGGCCCAAGAAACCGGCGTCTTCTCCCACGGGAACGCGACGCCGAGCTCAGTTTATCCAGCGACGCCACTGCGAGCCGCCGAACGGGAGAACTCGTCGCCCGGCCGCCACAGGGCTTCTCCCACCCTGCTGCAAAAGCAAAAAGGTGCGCCTGTAGACCTTCTCGCTTCACAACAACGCCGGCAGCGTGTCATGGACCGTGCTCGCCGGAATTTCAGTTTTGCCGACGACATACGATAATGGCCGAGAGGAGAAACTCGGCGAATTCGTTTCGCACGTCGAACCACTCCCCACACGACGTAGCCTACACCTTCTATACCCCCGTGCGCGTTCATAGGATCAAGAACCACCGAGAACCCTCGAGCAGAGCCTCTGTTCATCGAGTTTTTCGATTTTCGCCGGATTTTGACCCAGCCCGACGGTGAGGTCATATTTCCGGCGAGTTCCAGCGAGATCGGCGGTGGGGTCCGTGTTCTCCTCGGTGCAGTGGTGCTGTACGAGCAAACGGCGACGTGTTTGATGCGGTATAACGCCCTAGCGACGTCGCCGGAATTGCCGCGGTTACTATCACCGTCGCGCCTAGGGTTCCAGCCATCTTCGATCGGAGGTAAGGCCGGCAACGTGTTCCTCGCACAAAAATATGCAGTGGCGGCGAAAATCAACGAGTTCCGAGGACCGGAACCCCTTCCCGGCAAGGTCTCCGGCGAGCCCGGCGGCGGGGTCGCGCAGGAGCCGGAGGAAGACGAAGACGGGGGCTGGCCCACGCATCAGTCTCTGTTGCGAGGGAGTGGGATTTTCTGTGGCCTCGGATCGGTCTGTGACAACGCGGGGATGGGTCTGTGGCCCCGTGTGGCTTGAATTCAGCAGCTGACACGTGGGGATGGGGCCACTGTCAGAGTTTAAACATTTCCCCGATTTAAATTGAATTCCAGTTTTAGTTCAAACTTTAGAACCTCATAACTATTGCTAGGAGGCTCCAAATTTAGTGATTCAAATTGGGTTGGATTCAGGATGAAAAACTATATCCAAATATGCAACCCAATTTGCACGAAAACAAATAGGAAATTCTGGAAAATGCTTTAAAGCTTTTCATCAAAAGAATTCTAGAGGAAGTTTGGTTCATCCAAAATTCCCCAAATTTTGCCAGAATATTCTTTAGGATGATAGGAAACTCCTGTAAAAGTTTAAGATCATTTGGAGTTGATTTAATGAGGGTAATTCTGATTTCAAGTTTCTGTATTCAAATGAATACAGAAACATTTTCAGAGAATTTCCAAAACTTGGAAATTCAGTTCTAGGCATTCCTTAGCTCCAAAAATCCTAGGAAAATTCATACATACTACCTGAGCTATGTATGAAATTATGGTTCACTTGGATTTGCATGAAAGTGCAAGTTTAATCAGAATTAATTCCTTCATGCCTAAATGCTTAGGGAATTGTTCTGGGTGACCTATTCAGTGAAATATTCTGAATTTTGGTCCAGAGGACTTTCTTGTGACAAGGAACTCACAAGAAAATTTCCAGCTCCATTGGAGCCCTGGATCATTATGTCCTGTTCAACCTTATTAGTTGATCCCCACCCAAGTGATGAAACCCCACTCATCACTTGATGATAGTGCTTAAACACAAACCCAAACCACTAGCACCAGTTTCATTTTAAATTTTTAAACAAAGTTCCAGTTTCAAACTTGTCCTTAGCACTTGTTAGCAAAAGGATTTATAATTAAACATGTATGCATATTCATAACGTGTAGTGGTTAAACGTGGATGAGTGAAGATTTGATCAAGGAGCAAGAAGGCAGGGATTAAGCTTCAAGTCATCATCAGCAACTAACTTCATCTTATCTGACTTTAGTCACCTGCAAAACCAAGGCAAGCCCCGGTTTGCACTTAAGTTGTTTTTAAAGTTTTCCCTTTGTTCACTACTATTGGTCAAGGTTTGTATGTGCATTAGGTCAAGGATGTTTGATACTCCACTTGCATAACCAAACATGAACCCTGAGGTCAAGGGTAGAATTGTGTCATCGTTGTAGAATAAGGCCGTGCTAAATAGGCTAGGGCATACGGTAGAAGACGGGTAGTTGGAATCTACTCGCGAGCTTTTTTTTAGGATCACATAAGTGGGGTTGGAATGAGAGGCAAACTAAAGTTTATGTTTCTAAAGATGAGACCAGGCAGGAGAGTTAGGTAGCGACAAGACGAGGTCTTGGTCGAGTAGCTCTGCCCGTGTCGGTCAAGGACCGAAGCGTATGCGGCCCTGGGAGCAAGTATTGAGTTGTGTACCGGATGCTTACTGATATATGGGAACCAGGAAACCAATGTACCAGGTTCACTAGATTGTAGAGGCATACCACATCGTCTCGTTAGACCTATGAGCCCGAGACGGCGCGACCGGTTCTACAGTTTAGTGGCCTGAGAAAGGTTGCCACATACGACGTAATGAAGGACGCCAGAGTTGGGTCTTCAGAGGCGGGCGTATGTGTCGAGTTATCCGGGTAGTGTTTGATTCGAATCACCGTCCCTCGCGGTTATGAGTACTGCTTGCTCACTGCGCTGTGACGTAGTAATCAAGTTGTGTGGGAATAGTTTGCAAAGTTTTAAATGCTGTTATGCTAATTATAAATTGCATGAAAACCATGTTTGAAGTAGAGATAGAGCAAACTAAAGTTATTTTCCACCTTGGGACAAGTAACATTGGAATGAAGCGTTTCTTGTTTGATTGTGGAGTTCCAATGTTGCTGGGCGCAAGGTCACTACTATTATGGCTAAAATCTGAAAGTTAAGGATGAACTCGTAGGCGAGTCTTTTCGCAAATGACCGGTTTAAGTCTTAGGTTACTTTCATGTAGAGTTTCATGTCTTAGGAGAGACGGTTAAGTCTTGCTGAGCCTTTGTGCACGCTCTTGCTATATAAGTGGTTTTGCAGGTTAACCTTGACGCTATAAAGAAGATTGTCCGGTGAGACTCGGGAACTCCCGAGTCATGTCACCCTTGGAGAACCTAGCCGCTGCCATGTCTTCGTGTTGCTAGCGCGAGGAGTCTGCGGGCTGGACCTCTTTTCGAGTGCTTCTTATATATTCAACGTGAGCTGTTATAGACTTCCGCTGTAGCTATTTATGTAAAGTATTTACAAAGAACAATTGTAAGCTTCCGCTTTGACTTATGTAATACATTGTTCCTTATATGTGTGCTGTTGGGTGCCGCATAACACGGCACCACCCAATGCGATCCCCGGGCGAGGCGGCACGACCCCGTGATGGGGGTCGGGCCCTCTCACATTTCTGGTCATGCAGTTGGGTTTTCATTATCATCTAGACTTAATGCAATCAAACAATTCAAAGCTATGATCTCTAGAAATGGAAATGCTTTATAAAACTGATCAAATGCAAACCGGGGCTTGCCTGTTTTGCAGGTGACCAAGATTACAATCAGTTAGTCAAGATCACTTGGGGCTTGATCAATCGCTTTCCTCCCTCCTTGATCTTCACTTCAAATCCTTCTCACGTTCTCACGTAGATTCTACACGATATGAATATGCATATGTATTTAATTGTAAAGCTTTTGCTAATAAGCTCTAGTGACAAGTTTAAAAACTGGAACTCTATTTAAGAATTTAAAATGACACTGGTGCTAGTGGTTTGGGTTGGGTTTAAGCACTATGATCAAGTGTTGAGTACTATCTCCACTTGTGTGTTGATCACCTTAAGAGGTTGAACAGAACAGTGGTGATACAGAGCTCCAGCGGAGCTTAAAATTTTCATGTGAGTTCCTTGTCACAAGAAAGTCATCTGGACCAAAAATTAGCACTTTTTATTGAGTGGTTTATTCAGACAATTCTCTAAGCAATTAAGCAAAGAGGAATTAATTTTGAGGTAACACCCATTTTCATGTCAAACTTAGTGAACTACAATTTCAATTATAGTTCATAGAGCCTGCATGAATTTACCTACGATTTTTGGAGCTAAGAATTGCCCAGAACTGAATTTACATGTTTTGAAAATTCTCTGAAAATGTTTCTGTATTCATTTGAACACAGCAACTTAAAATCTGAATTCTCCTAATCGAATCAACTCCAAATAAGCTGAAATTTTTACAGGAGTTCAATAACACTCTAAAGAATATTCTGGCAAAATTTGAGGATTTTTGTATGAACCAAACTCCCTCTAAAATTCTTTTTCTGAAAAGCTTTAAAGAATTTTCCAGATTTAAATAATGCCTTTCTGCGAGAGCCCCACAGCCTCATCGAGCCAGGATCACGCTGAGGGGTGCTGCGTTGCACTGCACCAGATAACGCAATTAAAGATACAAAGCGGAAGCAAAGTTTTATTACATAAACCACTTTATGAACATTTTTACAACAAAATAAGTTTAGTCTACACTCACGGGCGTAGACTATGCATCGAGTTCACATTCAGCCCGTGAACGTGACCTCGCTAGCACGCACACACACTAACACGGCGGCGTGCACGACTCCCACTCGACGGGGTTCCTCTCCTGGGGTTCCGTCTCCTCCTCGGAAGTCCCTTCCTCATAAACCCCTGCAAAAGCTTCAAACACAAGCAGTGGGCACAATGGCTTAGCAATACTGACCCGTCTCTCCTATACATGAAACTTCTACATGGATGGTTTTAGTGTACATGAGCTAAAATAAGTTGCAAAGGGCTCGCCTAATTAATGGAACCTTACTTTCAAGTTTTAGCAGCAGGTTGTGGAGAACCTTACACTAAGGCACATGGGAGAGCCGCAATCAAACAAGAAACAAATTTCTCTCATGTACTTTGCCCAAAGTTGAAAATAACTTTAATTAGCTCTAAACTACAACAAGACATTAACAAGCAAAGTATGTCTATCAAATCAGCAAACTTTTAACATGTACCTATCCTGTTCTTTCTACGTCTTGGTACAGTGAATAAGTGGTACTCACTGACCGCGAGGGACGGCGATTATAATCGATTTACACCTGCAGGGTTACACGAATAACCCATCACGTATGCCTGTACTCGATGTTGCCTACAGCAACCATCACGGACGTCGTACGCAACCACCTTTCACCCATTAGCAAAATATTGAACCGGTCCTATCGTCCCGAGCAAGAGGTCTCTGCGCGTGCATCCGCAGTGCTGCCAGCCGATTTACACCTCAAGCTCTCAACCTACCCTTTGAACGACAGGCAATGCCTCAATACCCAGCTACCCGAGTTACATCGGTTTCCCGGATCCCATATAGCCGGTAGGTCTTCGGTACTGTTATAGCTTGTTCAACAGGCCCGCACATGGCTCGGTCCTCAATCGACACAAGCGGAGCTATAGCACCCAGGCCCCAAAGTCCTGCTGCCCTTACTCTCCGCTCGGTCTCATTTTTCTTGCCATGTGTTTCATTTGCTATCCTTACCCGAGCGATGTGCCTCTAGCCTATTCTCGCGAGTAGTTCTAACTACTCGACTTGTACCGAATCCTACACTATCTTAGCATTGCAGTAGCTAACGAGGTTTTCAAACCTAATCCCAACCCAGGGTTTTCCTTTCTATGCATTTGGTTTCAATCAAGACTCTAATGCAAGAAGCAAGTGGGTGCTCAAAGTAAGTTCTCGAAACAGTAAAAATTTGTAAAAGGGTTAATGCAAACTGGAGCTTGCCTTGCTTCTCTTGGTCGTAGGCTAGCTGCTCTTCCGGAGTAACGAAGTCTAAGACTTCGGGTTCCTCCTCAACCTTAGCGACTACATGTGATAAACATAGATACGTGTCAAATTATATGCCTTTGAATGGAAGTTAAAACTTATGAGGACTATAAGTCTTACTAGACAGACCCAATGACTCTGAAATTTTTACTGTGGTTTGGATACAACATAAGCAGGGACTTGGCCAAGTTTCACCTGCAGAAAAGCTCATTCGGGTCTTCCACAAATAATTATGTACTTGGCTTTAATTGGGGCTCTTAGGGTGTTCTAGGAATTTTCATGGAGCAATCCATGACTTTCTGAAAACTAGATTTTCAGAGGGTTCTAATGGAGTTGGTTTCACTTAATTTGCAGGTTCCTAGCTAAAGATATGATCTAAAAAAATTCAGAGAAATTCTGAAAAATGTTTCTGGACATTTTCTATTTTCTCTGGAACAGTTTCATTAATCACACCATTAGGTGGATCAAATAAGCTCAAATGGATCTGAAATTTTTATGGTAGCTCAGGGATATTTTGTTGAACATCCTAGCAAAATTTCTGAATTTTCCTCCAAAGGGTTATCCAGTTCAAATTCTAAACAGTTTAAACTTTGAAGAATTAATTCTGGAAAACTAAGGATTTTCATAGAGTGAAACTTGATTTGTTTGAAAGTACTCAGAGAGCTTAATGCAAAAAAATTTGGTTCACTTGATTTCGAGTTTCCTAGCCAAAGTTATGTGGGTTTGAAGTTTGAACTAAAACTGAAAATCGGGAAATGTTTAAAACACTGCACGTGGGTCCCACGAACAGTGTCGTCGTCTACTTCCCGCCAGCGCCCGAGGGCGCGGCGTCCAGTGATGGTGGCGCGGTTCATTCTCGGCCGCTACTGCCTAATTTTCAATACGGTTTCTTCCTACGTGATCCTTGGAGCATGGCGCACACGCCGGGCATCTCCTCGGACCTCGACATCGCCGGAAACCTAGTCGGCGACGGTGGAGGCGGAAGATGAGCTCGCGTCTGACGGTGCTAGCTCATGTCGGCGGTGAACATGATCATCCAATGGGTCACAAAGCACCACTGGGGCACGAGGAAGCTAACCCTGCCCTCCTCTTGGCCGGAGATCGCCGGGAAAGTAGACTTCACCGGCGACCCGAGCCGTTTTCACCGGCGGTGGCCAAACTCCGGTGCTCTGCTCACTGGGTTGATCATCACCGCTAGGATTTGGCTGAGGTGACCGTGAGGTGCCACTCTAGCTTCAGCTCGACCAGGATTCCCAGTGATCAAGTGATCGAGATGAATTTTGAGTTTTGGTTCTCGGTGTTCTATCTGGCGATCATCGGGAAAATTGAAATTCCAGCTAACCGGCGCTAAGAGGGACCTAGGGAGTTTGGGGAGAGCTACTAGACTCCGATGCTAACCTCAGAGACACGTTTGTCACGCTGGAGAAGCCTAGAGCTTCTCGTACGACGGCGTCGAGTTGTAGCAGCTCTTGGGTTGACAGAGCGACGGAAGATCGGCTCGGACAAGCTCAACCGAAGCTGATCACGAGCAGCTGAGGGCTGTAATACGTCGAGCAAGGACCGGCGGTGCCGTTTGTGGCCTCAGCTCACCGTGGAAGGGACTGTGTTGGCCGGTCAACGGCGAGGTGATGCGGTGGAGCTGTGCGGTGATCGGCTCAGGTTTCTCAGCGCTGGAAACGTTGAGGCGGCGTGAAAACGAGTTGCTGCCGGCAGCAGCTCGAAGATATATAGCTGGGGACATCGGTTTGTGGCTCTGATCGGCGACCAGGAGGTTGCAACGGTCGGAAATCACCGTGGCGCTCGCGCGGTCACGCGCAAGAACCGAGCTGCGGTGACTTCAGTCGGTTAAAACACTGGTGAAACTGACATGTAGGTCCCACTCCGGTTTTAACCTCTGAAATTAAATTTCCCCACTGCTCTAAACAGTAGAGATCCAAATAACCTTGGTCATTTGAAATATCTACCCTCTGGCCATTTGAATTGGATAGAATTTGAATTGGGGATAAAAGTAGTTTGAATTCATGGGATAAAAGTAGTTTGAATTTGAATTTGAGTTCAAACTACCCTCTTTTAGATATACCCCAAAAAGACTTCAAAAAAGTTTTGGATTTGGGTGAAACTTGGCATGAGCACTCCTTGCAAGGTGTAGGAGTTTTTCATATGCTCAGCCCCTAGATGATGCATGTGGGAAATGCCACTTTTGCATTTTGTGAGTTTATTCTCTAATGAGCATGTTGATGGTGTTTACTTGCTCTTCAAATGTATTCATAAAGTTTCTTCAAATGAAGTTTGTGTGTGGTGATGAACACTTTGAATATGCGCCAAAAACTTAGGCCCTTACATTCCTCCCCCTTAAAAGAATCTCGTCCCGAGATTATAAGGTGAAAATGAGAGAGAGGACGGTGAGAAATTACCGTATATGCGACATGAAAAAGTCGGGGTAGTTGGTGTGAAGAAAACCTTCGCTCTCCCATATCACTTCGTCTACGGAATGATTATTCCATAGAACCTTGTAGAACCACATCGTACGGTTGCATGTGGTTCGGGCCTTTTCATCAATAACCTGAACCGGTTCCTTCTGATACGTGAGATCCGGTTTCAGTTCTTCAATATCCTCCAGCTGAATGGTAGTTGATAGCTTGAGACACTTCCTCAGCTGGGAGATGTGAAAGACGTCGTGCACATCGGAGAGTGCTTCTGGTAAATTCAGCCAGTATGCTACCGATCCACATCTTTCGGTAATCTGAAATGGACCGATGAATCGGGGTGCCAACTTTCCTCTCACCCCGAATCTGTTCACGCCCTTCATTGGAGACACACGTAGATATATGTGATCCCCGACTTTGAATTGTAGAGGGCGTCTTCTCAGGTCCGCATACTGTTTTTGTCGGGATTGGGCGGCTTTTAAGTTCGCTTGAATCAGCTGAACTTTTTCCTCCGCGTTGTTGACATAATCAATCCGGAAGGTGACCCTTTCGCCAGACTCACACCAATTCAGTGGTGTGCGGCATTTTCTCCCGTATAGCGCCTCGTAAGGCGCCATCTTAATGCTGGCTCGGTACCCATTGTTGTACGAGAACTCGGCCAACGGTAAGTGATCATGCCAATTCTTACCGTGGTTGATGGCGCAAGCTCGTAGCATGTCTTCTAAAATCTGATTTACCCGTACGGTTTGTCCATCCGTCTGCGGGTGGTACGCTGGACTACAGATCCGCTTCGTCCCCGACGCAGCGTGTAGCTGCTCCCAAAAATGGGACACAAATAAAGCGCCCTGATCCAATATGATAGTGTGGGGTACACCGTACAAGCATAGGATCCGTGAGATGTACAATTCAGCATACTTCTTGGCGTTGTAGTTGGTGTTTACCAGGATGAAATGGGCAACTTTGGTGAGCCGGTCGACGATCACCCACACAGAATCATGTTTCTGAAAAGTGGTGAGTAAACCGACGATGAAGTCCATGCTCACATCTTCCCACTTCCAGGCAGGTACGCCCAGTGGTTGTAGCAGTCCCGGTTTTCTCATGTGGTCTGCCTTCACCCTTCGACATGTATCACACTCGGACAGGTACTTTGCAATCTCCCGCTTCATCCGTGTCCACCAAAACTTGCTTCTGAGTTCTTGATACATTTTATTGCTGCCAGGGTGAATAGAAAACTTTGACAAGTGAGCCTCTTCAAAGATTTTCTTCCGTAACTCCAGGTTACGGGGTACGACGATCCGGTCCTTGAACCATAGGACGCCGTCTCCATCTTTCCGGAAACATTTCAGCTTCCCACTGTCTACACGTCTCCGCAAATGCGACATGCCCTTGTCATGTTTCTGAGCTGCCACTATCTCTTCACGGATGGTGGGGATCAAAGCTAAGTTGTAGAGAGCTCCATGTGGAATCACATGCAATGGTGGCTCGCTCTCTTCCAACGGTGTGATGGTCAGATTATTGATGTGTGACTTGCGGCTCAGCGCATCCGCCACTATGTTTGCCTTGCCGGGATGATAATGGATCTCTATTTCGTAATCCTTTATCAATTCTAACCATCTTCGCTGCCTCATGTTCAGCTCTTTCTGAGTGAATATGTACTTGAGGCTTTTGTGGTCGGTATATAAATGTACGAGGTTACCGAGTAGGTAGTGCCTCCACATTTTAAGTGCGAGCACCACGGCAGCGAGCTCCAAGTCATGAGTTGGATAATTCTGCTCATGGTTTCTGAGCTGCCGTGATCCATACGCGACCACCCTTCGGTCTTGCATCAGCACACATCTGAGCCCAATGCCGGATGCATCGCAGTACACATCGAACGGTTTTGTTGTGTCTGGCTGCGCCAAAACCGGTGCTGATGTTAAGTGCTTCACTAATGCCTTGAACACTGCTTCACATGCTGGGCTCCAAATATATTTGGTAGCCTTTTTCAGCAGCTCTGTCATAGGCTTGGCAATCTTCGAGAAGTTCAGAATGAACCTCCGATAGTATCCCGCGAGTCCGAGGAAACTCCGTACCTCATGAACAGTTCTCAGGGACTTCCAACTCAGCACTTGTGTGATCTTACTTGGGTCTATAGTGATGCCCTCCGCTGATATAATATGCCCGAGAAAAGGCACTTGCGATATCCAGAATTCGCACTTGCTGAATTTTGCGTATAGTTTGTGATCCCGCAGCAGTTGCAAGACTATACGCAGATGCTTCTTGTGTTCTTCCTCCGACTTGGAATATACTAATATGTCATCGATGAAGACCACGACAAACTTGTCCAGCTCCGGCATGAATACTGAATTCATTAATGAGTTGTTTAGGCCCGATCTCCGAAAGGTAGGTCGATTGAAGTGGAGATCTCGACGTTGATGATCCGAGGAACTCGAGCAGACCCAAACACCCCTGCAATCAATACACCACTTCTCCGTTGGTTATCAACCAAGCCTCACATGCTTGACCTCGCCAAGAAGGCTATCCCTGCAGGTGCAACCGAGAACACAAGCAAGAACGACGAAGATGTAATCTGAAATCGCGAAATTGGGGTCTCACAAACCGTAGAACGGCGAAAGTGTTTAATCTAAGCAAAACCCACCAAATATGGCTGGCGGCTGCAGTATTTAAAGGCTAGGGTTCGACCATAAGACCCTTAGACACGTCCCTAATGGACTCATACGGGATACAAGGCGCAAAAACCCAATACGGTGGTGCAACACCGGACAGAACTCTGAATTCAAATTGTTTCGACAACCTCTAATGATTCCGGGCGAATTTTAATGTGGGACTAGAACCATTGAAAAGTTTATCTTCTCATATTTCCATGCATAGGTGGAACGTCAAAATCGGAGTCCGTATGCATCCTGGGCGTCCGTTTTAAGATGTACTGCTCCTGGACTCTGAGATGAACTCGAGTCCGAGTTGGTGACTGTTTCCATCAACTTGTGGACGTCCCATCTGATTCTCCACGTCCCCAAATCCTCCCCCCTTTACTTTTTGATCATGTCCATGGTTCCTAATAACAATTAAATCATTCAATAGCAATCCATTCTCAAAATCACATGGGTATGAAGTTAGGAACGAGTTCACCTGCTGATTTAGTAACCGTGCTCGTCCTCTTGTGATTGGTCCTTGTATATCAATGTGAGTATCCACTGTTGTGGTGTCCTCATCATCCTCCCCCTCTTGAATCGCAGTCGTCCTTGACTCACGATCATCTTCTTCCCCCAAGTATGGTCGTAAATCTGAAATGTTAAATGCGGGACTAACCCCAAAATCGGGAGGCAACTCAAGCTTATATGCATTGTCGTTGATCTTTTCAACAATCTTAAAAGGACCAACAGCTCGTGGCATAAGTTTATATTTTCTCAAGTGAGGGAATCGTTCTTTTCTAAATGTAGCCATACCAAGTCCCCTGGTTCAAGTTTTACTTCTTTTCTACCTTTACTACCAGAAATTCTATACTTCTCATTCATCCTTTCAATATTTTTCTTTGTAGTTTCATGCATCTTAAGAATGAATTCAGATTGTTGTGTAGCATCTAAATTTATAGTTTCAGAAGGAGACAAAGGTAATAAATCAATAGGAGCACGGGGATTGAAACCATACACTACCTGGAATGGGCTTACCTTTGTAGTATAGTGAACTGACCTGTTGTAAGCAAATTCTATATGTGGTAAACAATTCTCCCAATCCTTTAAATTTGTTTTTAAAACAGCCCGCAACATAGTGGATAGAGTATGGTTTACTACCTCAGTTTGTCCATCGGTTTGTGGGTGACATGTGGTTGAAAACAGCAGCTTGGTTCCCAATTTATACCACAAAGTTCTCCAAAAATGACTTAAAAATTTTGGATCACGATCAGAAACAATGGTATTTGGCACACCATGTAAACGAATAATTTCCGTCATAAACAAATCAGCAATGTGTGAGGCATTATCATTCTTATGACAAGGTATGAAATGTGCCATTTTGGAGAAATGATCAACA
The DNA here is from genome assembly GCA_030760725.1 of Neostapfia colusana. Lineage (NCBI taxonomy): Eukaryota > Viridiplantae > Streptophyta > Magnoliopsida > Poales > Poaceae > Neostapfia > Neostapfia colusana. The sequence goes on along the minus strand of JASWHV010000009.1, from coordinate 28,655,690 downwards.
ACCACAAAAATACTATCCATCCCCCTCTTAGTCCTAGGCAATCCCAAAACAAAATCCATGGAAATATCCTGCCAAGGTACACTAGGAACAGGAAGAGGCATATAAAGACCATGTGGGTTAAGTCGAGACTTAGCTTTATTGCAAGTAGTGCATCGTGACACATAGCGCTCGACATCACGTCTCATCTTTGGCCAAAAGAAGTGTGTGGCCAGCACGTCCCCCATTTTCTTCACTCCAAAATGTCCCATCAAACCTCCTCCATGTGCTTCCTGCAAAAGTAATAGGCGAACGGAACTAGCAGGAACACATAGCTTGTTAGAACGATACAGGAGGCCCTCCCATAGTACATATTTATTCCATGTTCTTCCTTCTCTACAATTTTCAAAGGCATCTTTGAAGTCCAAATATGTAGGATATAATCCTTTTATTGTTTCTAAACCAAATATTTTATGATCAAGTTGGGACAGCATGGTGTAACGTCTAGATAATGCATCTGCAATAACATTCTCCTTCCCTTTCTTATGCTTAATGATGTATGGAAATGATTCTATGAACTCAATCCATTTAGCATGTCATTTATTCTGATTGTTTTGACACTTAAGATACTTCAAAGATTCATGATCGGAATGTATGACAAACTCCTTAGACCACAGGTAATGTTGCCAAGTTTGTAGAACTCGCACTAAGGCATACAATTCCTTATCATAAGTAGAATAATTCAGAGAAGGACCATGCAATTTTTCACTAAAGAATGCAACGGGTTTACCTCCTTGTATGAGAACACCTCCAATACCAATGCCGCTTGCATCACATTCTAGCTCAAATGTCTTGTCAAAATCAGGAAGTTGTAGCAATGGTGCTTGTGTAAGCTTTGATTTGAGAACATCAAAAGCTTGTTGCTGCTGTTCGCCCCATCGAAACTGCACTCCCTTCTTCGTCAGTTCATGGAGAGGTGCTGCAATGGTGCTGAAATTCCGCACAAAGCGTCGATAAAAACCTGCAAGACCAAGAAAACTACGCACCTGCGTGACGGTTGATGGAGTTGGCCAGCTAGTTATCGCCACAATTTTTGCCTCATCCATCTCAATTCCCTGCGATGAAACGACATATCCAAGAAACGAAACTCGATTGGTGCAAAAGACACACTTTTCGAGGTTACCAAACAAACGTGCATCTCTCAAGACACTGAAAACAACACGTAAGTGATTAAGATGTTCGTCATATGACTTTCTGTAAATGAGGATATCATCGAAGTAAACCACCACAAATTTTCCAATAAAAGGACGTAAAACCTCATTCATTAATCGCATAAAAGTGCTAGGTGCATTAGCCAAACCAAAAGGCATTACTAACCACTCATAAAGTCTAAACTTGGTTTTAAATACAGTTTTCCATTCATCTCCTAGTGCCATTCTAATTTGGTGGTAACCACTACACAAGTCAATTTTTGTGAAAATAATAGCACCACTCAATTCATCAAGCATGTCATCTAAGCGAGGAATAGGATAACGTATCGAATAGTGATGTTATTAATCGCTCTACAATCAACACACATGCGCCAGCTACCATCTTTCTTAGGAACCAAAAGAACAGTAACAGAACAAGAACTAAGGATTTCACAAATATACCAACGGTTCAAAAGATCTTGAACTTGTCGCTGAATTTCCCTTGTCTCTTCCGGATTCGCCTGTAAGGGCCTCAGTTTTGGACACATAATTGAAGTGTTCATCACCATACACACACACCTCATTTGAGGAAAGATGATGAACACAAATGAAGAGCAAGTAACCACCATCAACATGCTCATTAGGGAACAAACTCACACATTGCAAAAGTGGTATTTTCCACATGTGATATAGGTGGGCTGGACATATGAAAACTCCTACACATTGCTAAGAATGTCCATGCCAAGTTTCACCCAAATTCAAAACCTTTTTGAGGTCATTTTGGGTATAGCTAGAAAGAGGGCAGTTTGAAACCATATTCAAATTCAAACTGTTTTTATCCCATGAATTTAAAAGTGGGAGACATATTCTTACTCAGCACATTTTTGTGAGCTCACACACCAATTTTCACTCCATTTAGAGTTGATCTTGACATGAGCTAAGTGGGACAAATTCAAACTTTATTTGAATTCAAAACTGAACTTGGCTGAAATTCATTCAAACTGTGAGACCTATGTGTGCTGAATACATTGGCAATTAGGATAAAAGTTAGCATTGACATTCAAAGTTTTGAATATTGCCAAAACATTCTTCTGTGGCAAGGTCCGACAAGTTCTTTGTTAGGTCCACCAAGTGTTGGCAAGGTCCGACGCAAGGTCCGGAGAGCTCCTGCAAGGTCCGGAGAGCTTCTGTGAGGTCCGGAGCTTGTTTTTAGGGAGCTCCCGTGAAGTTCAACTCGTAGAACTGCAACGTCTTGTTTTTGCTTTTAACTCGCAATGTTTCAAACTTGATTTATGGGAAGGTTTGCTTAGTATTAATTTGCTAAGTTTTTGGTGTGTTTTGGTGGTTATGGCTGTTATCATTTGATATGGTTTGCAACATGCTTATGTGACGTGCTCATGTAAGGTGTTGTGGTTTTCGAACTAACGTGAGTCAAGTCGAGGACTTATGCTCAGAAGAATTGGTTGTTTATTCATGTGCAGGTGTTGCTTGAGTTCAAGACATGGCTGGTGACGGGATCCTTGGACTAGTCTCAGGGAGGAGATGAGGTTCCAACAACCAAGTTCGGGAGGAGCTGTGTTTGAGTTGATCGGGAGGTCGCGCAGCATGTTTGGATCAAGGGCAGTGCATATGAAGGTTGCGTGTACGTCGTTGGAAGGTGTTTGCACGTGTGCAAGGAGTGCATGGACGTGGCAACAATGTTCCAAGGCGTGATGAAGAGAAGTGGACGTAAAGAATTGGTCGGAAAGGTCCAACCGGCTGGATTGCGTACTCAGGCTGAGGCTGAGTCGGATATGGCTCAAATATGGAAGATTTGAGTTGGTTATGATAGGATTTCGTGCTAGGCACGAAGTTGAGTTATTTTAGAAATGTTTAGGACGTTCCTAAGGTGTTTGGAAGTCTCACGATTGCTTCTATCTGCGAATAGGAGAGTCCTGAGCAGTTACGGTAAGTTAGGATACGAGTCCAATTAGGAGTAGGAGTCCTAGATTGGATTGATTAGCCTGAGGGCTGGCTGTAAAAGCAAGGGAGGCCAGAGCTCTCGTGGGTAGAGAACTTTGGGCTGTTCCTCTTGTGTTTCTATTGAATAAAGTTCATAGTTTCGAGGAGCTTTTGTGCCTTGTTCATCCGACTTGTTTTTCGTCAAGTCTTTCTCGCCGAGTTTCTGGACAGACCGACATTGCTTCGGTGTTTCGTTCATAACTCGAGTTTTACAGATCCGATTGACGTGATTCTTTTTGGATTGTCTTCAAAACTCAATTATGTATCATCTGTGAAATTTTCACGAGCTTCGGATCTGTAGTTTTTGAGATACACGAGTTTCTTTGCAGCGTTGCAGATCTGTTTTATATCGGGTAGAACAGATTGATCTTCGTTTAATGTTTTGATCGTATCTCAAGTTTTACTTCGTGTTTTCAAGTGATTCTTGTTGCATTAGATCCGTGACTTGATTCTCTACCTCTCTACTTGATTTGTCACGGTTGAACACGTTTGAAAACACTTGCACACACGGTTTCTTTAACCGATTGATTTTTGCTGAGCGGTTTTTGTTGTTTCCGCTGCGAAAAGTTTTAATCAACCATTCACCCCCCTCTGGTAGCTTTTCACGTGCTTTTCGATCCTACAATTGGTATCAGAGCCAAGGTGCTCTAATTTTTGTGATTTGCACGTGTTTTGACTAACCATCATGGAGAAGTACTCCGCAAAACCTTGTGCGTTCAATGGCATCGATTTTCAGGTTTGGAAGGCGCGGATGGAGGCCTACATACAGGCGCAAGGCTTCGCCATATGGGAAAAGGTCTACCGGAACTTCGATGTACCACACAACGATCAAGTTATGGCTGCAAACATGAGAGATGTTGACAACAACAACAAGGCTCGCAACTTGATCATCCAAGGATTGACTCAAAGCGACTTCGACCGTGTTGCACACCTCCGATCTGCATATGATTTTCGGAAAGCTCTTTGTGACTACCATGAAGGATCCAATACGATCAAGGAGGTAAGGCGAGATATGTTCAAGAAAGAATACATGCGTTTTGAGATGCAACCCGGTGAGTCAATTGACGACCTTTTTGCTTGCTTTAATAAAATTCTCAGCAACTTGCGTAGTGTCAATGTTAACTTTTCAGATGCTGAAAATGCTAGACAATTGTTAGGAGCATTAGATATGTCAATTTGGGAGATGAAAGTTACATCTATTCGTGAATCTACTGTCATGAGTTCTCTTACTTTAGACGTGCTTTATTCTAAATTGAAAACTCATGAAATTGACATCATCTCACGTAAAAACCCCAACAAGTCTATTGCATTTGTTTAGCAACATGACATGTCTAGTTCTAGTCAATCATCATCTAGTGGTGCACTCTCTTTGCTGTCCTCTCTAACCCTTGAACAGATTGAAGAGTTTCTAGAGGAGGAGCTTGCACTCATCTCTACTCGGTTCTCAAAAGCATTGCAAAATGTGAGAACTAGAAGGAGAGGAAGCTCCGGACCTCAACGATGTTTTGAATGTGGTAAGACAGGACATTTTCGTATGGAGTGCCCTAACCTTTCAGGTCTGACTTCACGTGAAGAAAAGCAAACAAGGCCGAAGAAATCGTTTGCAAAGAATAAGAAGAAGAAAGATTTATCAATGCGCAACATAGTGCATAGTATGATCTCTGCACTTCAAGATTTCGGCTCAAGTGATGTGGACACCGGTAGTGATGAAGATGAAGAAGCTATGGCAAATATGTGCTGCATGGCAAGCAAGTCAAGTTCAAGCTCCGAGGAGGCAGAACACAACAGCGACGATGAAGAGGTATGTCCCACTTGCGAAGAAATGTGTGATGCTATTTCTCGTGCCACTGTTATATTAAAGAAAAAGGATAAAAAACTTAGGAACAATGCTGTTAAAATTGAATCACTATAATCTGAAATTAATCGTTTAAAAACTTTGATTCCTAGTGATGATTCTTGTTCCTCATGTGATTTGATTTATGAACAATTATCCTCTTTAAGAAGTGCACACGCATCTACACTTGATAAACTTGAACTTGAAATTGAAAAGAACAAAGAGCTTGCTGCACTTAATGATAAAAATTTGAAAGATGCTTGTTGTTCTACAATTGATTTGCATTGTTCTTCATGTGATGATCTGAATAAGAAACTAAATGATGCTATGAATGAGATTTCTATTTTGAACAATGCTTTACGTGTGCATGAAGTTAAATATTGTTCAAATTGCAAACTAAAAGGAAAAACTTCATGTGAAAACTGCTTTGATCTGTCCAATAAACTTGATGACATGCATAGGACACTAGATCGGTTTTCTAATGCAAATAAGAACCTAAACTTGCTGCTGAATTCTTCCAAGTCTTGTAATGATAAAACTGGTTTAGGTTTTAATTGTCATGCTCATGCTAAGGCACACCCACCTAAAGTTGTAAAGTCATTAGGAAGCGGTTTGATTCAAACAGCTCCTAGACAAAAAGAGGTGATTTTCAAATCTGCAGGAGTACTGTCCCATTCGGGTTCTAATAAATGTGTTGCTTGCTCATCTAGACATGATAATAAGGTTATTTTTCATTGTACCTACTGTGGTAGAGATGGTCATGTCATGGATTTTTGTTATAGACTAGCTAAACACGATAAGAAACAAAGAATACTTGCTAGATCACATAACAACCAAGCAAAATCTGCTAGACCGAATGTTCGGAGCTTGCAACCTGCTGTAATGAGTCAAAAACTTGCTCCCGGACCTACTGTTTTTTGTGCTACATATAACACATCTTCTAAGTCAGTAGTTGGGAACAAAAATTTTCGATGTTTGGCTCATAAACCTGCTGTACCTTCTCAGCTTTCGCGTGTTATTCCTGCTGGACGTCGTGTGACTCAGTACTGGATTCCTAAAAGTCTTTTAACTAACCCCAGTATTGAGTCATCGACGTATTGTGCTGCTGTGTAGGTTTCACGTTTGAGGAAGGAGAACATTTGGATTGTGGATTCAGGTTGCTCACGCCACATGACCGGTAACAAAGAATGGTTCTCCTCTCTCTCTTTTGTGTCACGCGTAGAAAATGTTACTTTCGCCGATAACTCTTCTACTCCCATAATTGCTAAAGGTTCGGTTAGAGTAAACAATCTCTACACTTTGAAAGATGTGGCACTTGTTAAAAATTTGAAATACAACTTGCTTTCGGTTTCACAATTGCTAGATGAAATCTAGAGGTTAGCTTTGCTAAAAATTGCTGCAAGGTTGTAGATTCAAAAGGTGAGCTTTTGTTTAACATGTCTAGGTTTGGAAGAGTTTTTAAAGCTGATTTTGATTTATCAACTTCTAAGCATCGGTGTCTAGTTGCTAATGATACAAAGGATCTATATTTTTGGCATCGTAGAATTGGTCACATAGGCTTTGATCATCTCACTCGTGTTAGTGCTCTCGATCGCATACGTGGGCTGCCGAAGCTTAAAAAGGACAATGATATTGTGTGCTCTTCTTGTAGACATGCTAAGTTTGTTGCAGGTTCACATACTCCTCTCACAATGATCATGACAGCTGAACCGGGACAACTTTTACATCTTGACACAGTAGGTCCGGCACGTGTTCAATCCTTCGGAGGTAAATGGTATGTGCTTGTGATTGTTGATGATTATTCCAGATATTCTTGGGTTTATTTTATGGCATCTAAGAATGAAGCTTTTAGTCATTTTAGAACTTTATTTCTTAGATTATCTATTGATCACCCAGGATCATTAAAAGCAATTAAAAGTGATAACGGAACTGAATTTAAAAACCAATCCTTTGATCACTTTTGTGCTGAAAATGGAATAGATCATCAATACTCTTCACCCTATGTACCACAACAAAATGGTGTCGTAGAAAGAAAGAACAGGACCTTAGTTGAGATGGCTAGGACTATGCTTGATGAATATCAAACTCCTAGGAAATTTTGGGCTGATGCAATTGCAACCGCTTGTTATGTCTCAAATCGTGTTTTCTTGCGTGCTAAGCTTCGAAAAACCCCATATGAGCTCCGGTTTGGACATAGGCCTAGTGTTACACACTTTAGGGTTTTTGGTTGCAAATGCTTTGTTAAGAAACATGGTAATCTTGATAAATTTGAAGCTAGATCTGTTGATGGCATGTTTCTTGGTTATCCATCTCATACTAGAGGCTACCGTGTGCTTTTACTTGACACTAACAAAATTGTGGAGACTTGCGAGGTTTCTTTTGATGAAGCTAGCCCAAGTACTAGCTCCAATATTGCAGGTCCGGATCCATATCCGCAGGGGGAGAGTATTTTTATTGAAGAAGATGAAGAAGTGGTGCTGCTGCTCGAAAACTCGGAAGTAAATAACGATCAAGCTGCTGATTTTGCACCACAACCAGCACCAACAGTCACTACTGCTGGTTCGGACCTTCCTGAATCAACAAGCTCTCCTAATAAAAGGTCCGAACATGAAGAAGAAGGTGCTTGTGAAGTGTCTACTCCCCTCCGAGTACTCAAAAGTCATCCTCCACAATAAATCATTGGAAGCTTGCATGAACGAGTCACTCAGTCCAGGTTTTGCGATCCAAACTCTCATGCTCATTCTGCTTTTGTTGCTTCTTTTGAACCCAAGGATATATCACACGCACTCACTAATGAATCTTGGATTAATACCATGCAAGAAGAGTTAGAAAATTTTGAAAGAAATAATGTTTGGAAACTTGTACCTCCACCTCAAGGTCACACATTAATTGGAACTAAATGGGTATTTAAAAATAAGCAAAGTGAGGATGGGGTTATGGTTAGGAATAAAGCTAGGTTGGTTGCTCAAGGTTTCACTCAAATTGAAGGTCTAGATTTTGATGAAACATTTGCTCCTGTTGCTAGATTAGAAGCTATAAGAATTTTATTAGCATTTGCTGCATCTAAAGGTTTCAAGTTATATCAAATGGATGTTAAAAGTGTTTTTCTTAATGGCTACATAGAGGAGGAGGTTTATGTTAAGCAGCCACCGGGTTTTGAAAATCCAAATTTTCCTAATCATGTTTACAAACTGTCCAAAGCCTTGTACGGTCTAAAACAAGCCCCTAGAGCATGGTATGATAGGTTAAAAACATTCTTACTTGAAAAGGGGTTTACCATGGGCAAGGTTGATAAAACTCTTTTTGTACTTAAGCATGGCAATGACTCATTATTCGTTCAAGTGTATGTGGATGATATTATCTTTGGTTGTGCTTCTCATGATCTCGTGTCCAAGTTTTCAGCTATGATGAGTTCAGAATTTGAGATGAGTATGATGGGAGAACTCACATACTTTTTGGGGTTGCAAATCAAGCAAACAAAAGAAGGAACTTTTGTGCATCAAACTAAGTATACAAAGGACCTTCTTAAGCGCTTCAACATGGACAAATGCAAGCCTCTTCGGACACCAATGGGAACAGCAACAACACTTGAACTTGACGAAGATGGTGACCCGGTCGATAAAAAAGAATACAGAAGTATGATTGGATCACTTTTGTATCTCACGACGTCAAGACCGGACATACAATTCAGCGTATGTCTTTGTGCACATTTTCAAGCTTCTCCACGTGCTTCACATCGCCAAGCCATCAAAAGGATTCTCAGGTACCTACATGGAACTCAAGAATTTGGCATTTTTCTTCCTTCTTCCTCAACCGTTTCTTTGAAAGCTTTTTCGGATGCTGATTTTGGGGGTTGTAGGATTGATAGGAAAAGTACTTCGGGTGCTTGTCATTTTCTTGGTAATTCACTTGTTGCTTGGTCCTCTAGAAAACAAAGTTTAGTTGCACAATCCACGGCCGAATCTGAATATGTAGCTGTGGCTAGCGCTTGCTCACAAATTCTTTGGATTGTTCAAACACTTAAAGGACTATGGGGTTGATTTAGATAGTGTTCCACTGTTTTGTGATAACACTAGTGCAATTTGTATTGCTAAAAACCCCGTGAAACACTCTAGAACTAAGCACATTGACATTAGGTATCAATTTCTTCATGATAATGTTGAAAAAGGAAATATTGTGCTTCACCATGTCGATACCGAACAACAATTGGCTGATATTTTTACAAAACCTTTGGATTTCACTCGTTTTTGTTTCATTCGTAGTGAAATAGGGGTTATGCATCCTCATGGCTTAAATTGAGGGGGAGTTTTTGAAACTTTGAAATTCTATATGTGAATCTGAAACTAAAATAATATGAGCATAGTATTTCATACATATATGACTTTGTGATCCTTTTTACAGGCTGAAAGTTCTTATTACATTACTCATGTTATACATTTTGTAGTTTTTGCCATGACTAGTAATTGGAATAATTACTTACACTAAATCTGATCATGATCGAACTTTCTTGCTGTTTTGAACTTGTTGCGTGCTCACAAGTGCTTTTAATCATAAAAAACTAATCAAGTGATCAGCTCACATGTTGAGTTTTCAAATAAAAAATTGAGAAAAGATCAAGAGAATATGCATGCATCGCACTTCTTCTTTTGAGATTGCTTATCATTGCACTAAGATATGAACTTGGAAGGAATTGTGTATGACTAAAACCATGTCCTTAAGCTTCTGATTGTCAAATGACATAGGCTTGGCTTGGTTGGTTAGAATAAGGCTGATGCGGCATATAATCTCTTGCAAATATCATATGATCAACTTTGTGCCTTAAATGATTATGAATAATAAAAATGCAGCAACAAGTGTCATGCTTTCAGGTTTTGAAATAGTTGAGTAAGGGAGATCATGACTTGCTTAAACTGAAAAATGCATTTGATCTCTAGTATGGCTTACACTACTTTATGTATCTCATTGATGTGATAGTGTAAGTAACCTGATAGTATGACTTGGATGAGCTTTGTTTTGTATGTATATGTTATAATATGCTCATAACATTTAAAAATTTCTCTTTTGAACCTTGCTGAATACATTGTCAAAGGGGGAGAAATATGTATAAGGAGAGATTTTTTTTACACTTTGCATATGTTATACACTTTCTTCCTTCTCTGATTTTAAAAAATGGGGAGAAATTAATAAAGGGGTAGAAATGAGTTTTCAAAGCTTTTCAAAACTTTTCATAAGCCAATGTTCGGATTTTAATTGGTGTTGCCAATGCATTCATCAAGGGGGAGATTGTGAGACCTATGTGTGCTGAATACATTGGCAATTAGGATAAAAGTTAGCATTAACATTCAATGTTTTGAATATTGCCAAAACATTCTTCTGTGGCAAGGTCCGACAAGTTCTTTGTTAGGTCCGCCAAGTGTTGGCAAGGTCCGACGCAAGGTCCGGAGAGCTTCTGCGAGGTCCGGAGCTTGTTTTTAGGGAGCTCCCGTGAAGTTCAACTCGTAGAACTGCAGCGTCTTGTTTTTGCTTTTAACTCACAATGTTTCAAACTTGCTTTATGGGAAGGTTTGCTTAGTATTAATTTGCTAAGTTTTTGGTGTGTTTTGGTGGTTATGGCTGTTATCATTTGATATGGTTTGCAACGTGCTTATGTGACGTGCTTATGTAAGGTGTTGTGGTTTTCGAACTAACGTGAGTCAAGTCGAGGACTTGTGCTCGGAAGAATTGGTTGTTTATTCATGTGCAGGTGTTGCTTGAGTTCAAGACATGGCTGGTGACGGGATCCTTGGACTAGTCTCAGGGAGGAGATGAGGTTCCAACAACCAAGTTCGGGAGGAGCTGTGGTTGAGTTGATCGGGAGGTCGCGCAGCATGTTTGGATCAAGGGCAGTGCATATGAAGGTTGCGTGTACGTCGTTGGAAGGTGTTTGCACGTGTGCAAGGAGTGCATGGACGTGGCAACATTGTTCCAAGGCGTGATGAAGAGAAATGGACGTAAAGAATTGGTCGGAAAGGTCCAACCGGCTGGATTGCGTACTCAGGCTGAGGCTGAGTCGGATATGGCTCAAATATGGAAGATTTGAGTTGGTTATGATAGGATTTCGTGCTAGGCACGAAGTTGAGTTGTTTTAGAAATGTTTAGGACGTTCCTAAGGTGTTTGGAAGTCTCACGATTGCTTCTATCTGCGAATAGGAGAGTCCTGAGCAGTTACGGTAAGTTAGGATACGAGTCCAATTAGGAGTAGGAGTCCTAGATTGGATTGATTAGCCTGAGGGCTGGCTATAAAAGTAAGGGAGGCCAGAGCTCTAGTGGGTAGAGAACTTTGGGCTTCTCCTCTTGTGTTTCTATTGAATAAAGTTCATAGTTTCGACGAGCTTTTGTGCCTTGTTCGTCCGACTTGTTTTTCGTCAAGTCTTTCTCGCCGAGTTTCTGGACAGACCGACGTTGCTTCGGTGTTTTGTTCATAACTCGAGTTTTACAGATCCGATTGATGTGGCTATTTTTGGGTTGTCTTCAAAACTCAATTATCTATCATCTGTGAAATTTTCACGACCTTCGGATCTGTAGTTTTTGAGATACACGAGTTTCTTTGCAGCGTTGCAGATCTGTTTTATATCGGGTAGAACAGATTGATCTTCGTTTAATGTTTTGATCGTATCTCAAGTTTTACTTCGTGTTTTCAAGTGATTCTTGTTGCATTAGATCCGCGACTTGATTCTCTACCTCTCTACTTGATTTTTCATGGTTGAACACGTTTGAAAACACTTGCACACACGGTTTCTTTAACCGATTGATTTTTGCTGAGGGGTTTTTGTTGTTTCCGCTGCGAAAAGTTTTAATCTACCAATCACCCCCCTCTGGTAGCTTTTCACATGCTCTTCGATCCTACACAAACCAAACCCAATTTGAATTCTACTTAATTCAAATGGCTCATGGGTGAATAATTTGAATACCCAGGGTTATTTTGGGGCTTACTGTTTACAACAGTGATTAGGAGTGATATTCAGAGGTTAAAACCCCGGGTGGGTCCCACATGTCAGCCACAGAGAAGAATCAACCGACTGAGACTTTTCTCACTCGGGTCGCCGAGCCGCCGCTGCGATCGCCACCGAGGGGAGCCGCCGCGCCAGCAGCTGCTTGGTCACGCGCGGGCGTGAGGCGGTTCAGAGACTTCTTAAGGCGTCTTCCCCCCTCCTCGGCCGAAGCCTCGCCAGTTTCTCCCCCCCGCAAGAACTCAGCGCCGGCAAACTCCTTCCGCAGCTCGGAATCGATCGGAGAGCGCCGATCACAGCCTTCCCGTCCCCTCTCGAGCTACGGCAAGGTACTAGGAACTCTTCTCCTTCCTCCCCGTTGCTAAAACTCAGCTGAAACCGATTGATTTCGGCTATGCCGAAAGATCAATTCGGTGACTTAACACCGCCGCACCTCGGGCTCCCGTAGACAGCCCAACCAGGGCGTTGTCACGCCCGAGCCAAGGCACCCTTAGACGCGCGGGTGACTGGTTCTGCTCACCCCCGAGCCACAGCCCGAGTGGTTGCTCACCGGCGGCAAATTTCCAGTTTTCCCCTTTCTGTGTGCAGAACGACCTTCTGGTGCGGGTCCGTTGAATTCGTACTCTAGAAAGGATTAGAGGGCCTCAATCCGCTCTCACATAAACTAGACACGGTAACGCACAAGTTGCCTTCACAACTTTTGGCCGGAGAACCTCTGCAACCGGCGTATTTCAAAGTTTACCCAGGGCGGAACAAACGGGAGGCATCGGGCGCACGGTGAGGACCTACTTCGGGCCTCCCCCGAGCTGCTTCAAGCTCATGTCGACCTTCCCTGAGGTCCACTGATGCTTCCCGACCGATCGCTCGAGTAGTTGAGGTGCTAGGGAAGTCAGCCAACACGGCCGAAGTCTTTCCGAGGCGGCGGCTCGTCGCCGACCATGTACCGGCCGTTGTCATGACGAGCTGATCCCAGAATCCTGTTCCCCGAGTAAAAGTAGGCAGGGGCGGCCAAGATCGTGAAGTTTGGAGCTCCACAGAAGCTGCCGGCGAGCTCTCCGGCGAGGTCTCCCGGCGGCAGAGCGCGGGCGTCAGGAGGTTGAAGAAGGGGGTGGACCCCAGCTGTCAGCGACCGATATTTTAAATCGGGATCGGGCTGCGGCCGGGATCGGCTGTGCTGGCGCGCAAATACCCTGTGGGCCTCGGTGTGCCAGACACCTCCGCGCTCAATGACACGACCCCAATGGTCCTGTCGAGCAAGGATCACGCTGAGGGGTGCTGCGTTGCACAGCACCGTATAACACACGTCAAAGGTACAAAGCAGAAGCAGAAATTTTATTACATAAACAGGTTTATGAACTTGTTTACATCAAAATAAGTTTAGTCTACACTCGCGGGTGTATACTAAGCATCAAGTGCACGTTCAGCCCTTGAACGTGTCCTTGCTAGCACACACGCACACTAACTCTGCGGCGTGCACGACTCCCACTCGACGGGGTTCCCCTCCTGGGGTTCCGTCTCCTCTTCGGGAGTCCCTTCCTCATAGAACCCTGCAAAAGATTCAAACACAAGCAGTGAGCACGAAGGCTCAGCAAGTCTGACCCGTCTCATCTAAACATGGAACTTCTACATGAGGGTAATGGGTTACATGAGGTAAAAATCAGTTGCAAGGACTCGCCTAATTAGTAGAACCTTACTTTCAAGTTTTAGCAGCAGGTTGTGGAGAACCTTATGCTAAGGCACATGAGAGAGCCGCAATCAAACAAGAAACGCATTTCCCTCATGTACTTTGCCCAAAGTTGAAAAGAACTTTAGTTAACTCTAAACTACAGCATATCATTAACAATCGATGTCCATCTTTCAATCAGCAACATTTTAACATGTGACAAGCCTGTTCTTTCTACGTCACGGTACAGTGAACAAGTGGTACTCACTGACCGCGAGGGACGATGATTATAATCGATTTACACCTGCAGGGTTACCCGAACCACCCGTCAAGTACGCCCGTACTCGATGTTGCCTACAACAACCATCACTGACGCCGTACGCGACTACCTTTCACCCGTTAGCCAAATGTTGAACCGGTCCAATCGTCCCGAGCAAGAGGTCTCTGCACGCGCATCTCAGTGCCGCCAGCCGATTTACACCTCGAGCTCTCAACCTACCCTCTGAACGACCAGCTATGCCTCAACACCCAGCTACCCGAGTTACATCAGTATCCCGGTTCTCATATAGCCGGTAGGTCTTCGGTACTGTTCTAGCTTGTTCAACAGGCCCGCACACGGCTCGGTCCTCAATCAACACAAGCGGAGCTACAGCACACAGGCCCCAAAGTCCTGCTGCCCTTACCTTCCGCTTGGTCTCATTTTCTTGCCATGTGTTTCATGTGCTATCACTACCCGAGTCGAGTGTCTGTAGCCTATGCTCGCGAGTAGTTCCAACTACTCGACTTGTAACGAATCCTACTCTATCCTAGCAATGCAGTAGCTAACGGAGTTTGCAGTCCTAAACCCAACCCATGGTTCTCTTGGCTATGCAATTGGGTTTCCAACCAAGACTCTAATGCAAGGAATAAAGTGCTCAAGTATGTGCTCAAAACAATAAAAATTTGTAAAAAGGTTAATGCAAACCGGAGCTTGCCTTGCTGCTCTTGGTCGTAGGCTAGCTGTTCTTCCGGAGTAACGAAGTCTAGGACTTCGAGTTCCTTCTCGACCTTAGCGACTACATGATAGAAGTAATACATGTATTAATTTAAATGCAGTTGTATTAAGTTTTAAACTTGTGAAGCTTATAAGTCCCACTAGACAGACTCTATGACTGTGAAACTTTTACTGTGGCTTGGTTACAACGTAAATAGAGACTTGGTCCAGTTTTAGTTGCAGCAAAGCTCATTTGAGCCCTCCACAATTAATTATGTCCTTGACCTTAATTGGAACTCTTAGAGTGTTCTAGGAATTTTTATGAAACAAACTATGACTTTCTGAAAACTAGATTTCCAGAGGGTTCTAATGGAGTTGGTCTCACTTAATTTGAAGGTTCCAAGCTAAAGTTATGAGATAAACAATTTCAGAGAAAATTCTGAAAATGTTTCTGAACATTTTCTATTTTCTCTGTAACAGTTTCACTAATCACACTATTAGGTAGATCAAATGAGCTCCAATGGATCTGAAATTTTTATGGTAGTTCAGGGATATTTTGGTGAACATCCCAGCAAAATTTCAGGATTTTTCTCCAAAGGATTCTCCAGTTAAAATTCCTAACAGTTTAAATTTTGAGGAATTAATTCTGGAAAATTAAGGGTTTTCATGAAGTGAAACTTGTTTTGCTGGAAAGTACTCAGAGATCTGAATCCAGCAAAATTTGGTTCACTCAATTTGGAGCTTTCTAGCCAAAGTTATGAGGATTTGAAGTTTGAAGGAAATCTGAAAATCGGGGAAAAGTTTAAACTCGCGCGTGAGCCCAGGGGACACGCGTCGCACGCCGAGGCGACAGCACACCGCGGCCCACAATGATTTTGCGCGCCAGCACACCCAATCCCGGCCGCAGCCGGATCCCGATTCAAAATATCTCCCGCTGACAGCTGGGGTCCACCCCTTCTTCAACCTCGCGACGCCCGCGCTCCGCCGCCGAGGGACCTCGCCGGAGAGCTCGCCGCCGGCTTCTGTACAGCTCCAAACTCCTCGATTCTGGCCGCCCCTGCCTACTTTTACTTGGGGAACAGGATTCTAGGGTCAGCTGCTCATGACACTGGCCAGAGCATGGTCGGCGACGAGCCGCCACCTCGGAACGACTTCGGCCATGTCGGCTGACTTCTCTAGCACCTCAGCTACTTGGGAAACCGGTCGGGGAGCATCAGTGGACCTCAGAGAAGGTCGACATGAGCTCGAGACAGCTCGGGGAAGGCCCGAAATAGGTCCTCACCGTGCGCCCGATGCCGCCCGTTCATTCCGC
This sequence comes from Neostapfia colusana, assembly GCA_030760725.1. Classification (NCBI taxonomy): domain Eukaryota; kingdom Viridiplantae; phylum Streptophyta; class Magnoliopsida; order Poales; family Poaceae; genus Neostapfia; species Neostapfia colusana. The sequence continues at coordinate 28,639,752 of JASWHV010000009.1, read as the reverse complement.
CATTGGTAGACCTCAAATTACGCCGGGTACAGAGGTTCTCCGGCCAAGAGTTGTGAAGGCAACTTGTGCGTTACCGTGTCTAGCTTGTGTGAGAGCGGATTGAGGCCCTCTAATCCTTTCTAGAGCACGAATTAAACAGAATCATACCCGAAGGTCGTTCTGCATACAGAAAGGGGAAAAATGGAAATTCGCCGCCGGTGAGCAACCACTCGAGCTGTGGCTCGGGGATGAGCACAGCACCGGTCACCAGCGCATCCAAGGGTGCCTTGGCTCGGGCGTGACAACGCCCTGGTTGGGCTGTGCACGAGAGCCCGGGGTACGGCGGTTCTAAGTCCCAAATTTGATCTTTCGGCACAGCTTATATCAATCGGTTCCAACTGAATTCTAGCAGCGGGGAGGACGGAGGAAGGTCTCTAGTACCTTGCCGTGGCTCTGGAGGGGACGGAGGAAGCTGTGATCGGCGCTCTCCGATCGACTCCGGGCTGCGGAAATTGTTTGCCGGCGCTGAGTTCTTGCGGGGAGAACTGGGTGAGGCTCGACCGAGGAGGGGGCAGGCGCCTTAAGAAGGCTCTGCACCGCCTCACGCCCGCGCGTGGGCAAGCAGCTGCTGGCGCGGCGGCTGCCCTCGGTGGCGATCACCGCTGCGGCTCGGCGACCCGAGTGAAAAAGTCTCAGTCGGTTTGATCTGAGCAGTGGCTGACATGTGGGTCCCACTTCCAGTTTTAACCTCTGAAATTTACTCCTAATCTCTGTTGTAAACAGTGAACCCCATACTACCCTTGGCAATTCAAATTATTCACCCATGAGCCATTTGAATTGATCAAAGCTCAAATGAGGTTTGGTTTGACTGAATTTCAGCACAAGTTCAGTTTGAAATTCAAATAAAGTTTGAATTTCTCCCACTTAGCTCATGTCAAGATCAACTCCAAATGGAATGAAAATTGGTGTGTGAGCTCACAAAAATGTGCTGAGTAAGAATATGCCTCCCACTTTTAAATTCATGGGATAAAAACAGTTTGAATTTGAATATGGTTTCAAACTGCCCTCTTCCTAACTATACCCAAAATGACCTCAAAAAGGTTTTGAATTTGGGTGAAACTTGGCATGGATATCCTTAGTAAAGTGTAGGAGTTTTCATATGTCCAGCCCATCTATATCACATGTGGGAAATACCACTTTTGCAATGTGTGAGTTTGTTCTCTAATGAGCATGTTGATAATTGTTACTTGCTCTTCATTTGTGTTCATCATCCTTCCTCAAATGAGGTGTGTGGTGTGGTGATGAACACTGCAAATGTGTGTCAAAAACTGAGGCCCTTACACTCAACACGTGTCCCCGTGGGCCCCCGCGAGTTTAAACTTTTTCCCCGATTTTCAGAATTCTTCCAAACTTCAAATCCTCATAACTTTGGCTAGAAAGCTCCAAATCGAGTGAACCAAATTTTGCTGGATTTAGCTCTCTGAGTACTTTCCAGAAAATCAAGTTTCACTTCATGAAAACCCTCATTGTTCCAGAATTAATTCCTCAAAATTTAAACTGTAAGGAATTTTAACTGGAGAATCCCTTGGAGGAAAATCCTGAAATTTTGCTGGGATGTTCACCAAAATATCCCTGAACTACCATAAAAATTTCAGACCCATTTGAGCTAATTTGATCCACCTAAGGGTGGGATTAGTGAAACTGTTCCAGAGAAAATAGAAAATGTTCAGAAACATTTTCAGAATTTTCTCTGAAATTGTTTAGCTCATATCTTTAGTTAGGAACCTCCAAATTAAGTGAGACCAACTCCATTAGAACCCTATGAAAATCTAGTTTTCAGAAAGTCATAATTTGTTTCATGAAAGTCCTTAGAACACCCTAAAAGCCTTCAATTAAGGTCAAGTACATGATTAATTGTGGAGAGCTCAAATGAGCTTTGCTGCAATTAAAACTTGACCAAGTCTCTGTTTAGGTTGTAACCCAGCCGTAGTAAAAGTTTCACAGTCGTTGGGTCTGTCTAGTAAGAGTTATAGACTTCACAAGTTTAAAGGTTAATACAACTGCATTTAAATTAATACATGTATTTATTCTATCATGTAGTCGCTAAGGTTGAGGAGGAACCCGAAGTCCTAGACTTCATTACTCCGGAGGAACAGCTAGCCTACGACCAAGAGCAGCAAGGCAAGCTCCGGTTTGCATTAACCTTTTTACAAATTTTTATTGTTTTGAGCACATACTTGAATACTATTATTCCTTGCATTAGAGTCTTGTTTGGACACCCAACTGCATAGCCAAGAAAACCATGGGTTGGGATTAGGATTGAAAACCCCGTTAGCTACTGCAATGCTAAGATAGTGTAGGATTTGGTACAAGTCGAGTAGTTGGAACTACTCACGAGCATAGGCTAGAGGCACTCGACTCGGGTAGAGATAGCACATGATACACATGGCAAGAAAGATGAGACCGAGCGGAGAGTAAGGGCAGCAGGACATTGGGGCCTGTGTGCTGTAGCTCCGCTTGTGTCGATTGAGGACCGAGCCGTATGCGGGCCTGTTGAACAAGCTAGAACAGTACTGAAGACCTACCGGCTATATGGGAACCGGGAAACTGATGTAACTCGGTTAGCTGGTTATTGAGCCATTGCCCGTCGTTCAGAGGGTAGGTTGAGAGCTCGAGGTGTAAATCGGCTGGCGGCACGGAGATGCACGTGCAGAGACCTCTTGCTCGGGACGATGGGACCGGTTCAATATTTTGCTGACGGGTGAAAAGGTGGTTGTGTACGGTGTCAGTGATGATTGCTGTAGGCAACATCGAGTACGGGCGTACGTGACGGGTTATTCGGGTAACCCTGCAGGTGTAAATCGATTATAATCACCGTCTCTCGCGGTCTGTGAGTACCACTTGTTCACTGTACTGTGACGTAGAAAGAACAGGCTAGGTACATGTTAAAATGTTGCTGATTGAAAGACGGACTTGATTGTTAATGAGATGCTGTAGTTTAGAGCTAATTAAAGTTCCTTTCAACTTTGGGCAAAGTACATGAGAGAAATGCGTTTCTTGTTTGATTGCGGCTCTCTCATGTGCCTTAGCGTAAGGTTCTCCACAACCTGCTGCTAAAACTTGAAAGTAAGGTTCTACTAATTAGGCGAGTCCTTGCAAATGATTTTTTTCCTCATGTAACCCATCACCCCTCATGTAGAAGTTCCATGTTTAGGTGACACGGGTCAGACTTGCTGAGCCTTCGTGCTCACTGCTTGTGTTTGAAGCTTTTGCAGGGTTCTATGAGGAAGGGACTCCCGAAGAGGAGACGGAACCCCAGGAGGGGAACCCCGTCGAGTGGGAGTCGTGCACGCCGCAGAGTTAGTGTGCGTGTGTGCTAGCAAGGACACGTTCAAGGGCTGAACGTGAACTTGATGCGTAGTCTACGCCCGTGAGTGTAGACTGGACTTATTTTGATGTAAACATGTTCATAAACCACTTTATGTAATATAATTTCGCTTCCGCTTTGTACCTTTGACATGTGTTATACGGTGCTGTGCAACACAGCACCCCTCAGCGTGATCCTGGCTCGACAAGACCGTTGGGGCGTGTCATCACCCTGTACGCCGCACGATTTGGCAAACTTGCCCCTGGAATCAAGTCGATCTTATGTTCAATGCCCCTCATAGGTGGTAATCTAGGGGGTATCTCGGGGGAAACACATCCGCAAACTCCTGCAAAAGGTTAGAAACAGCAGGGGGCAATGCAATGGACACTTCATGAATTGAAAACATGGCTTCTTTGCATACTAAAGCGTAGTACATCCCCTTGGTATTAAATAAATCAGCAAGGTCAGATTTAGTTGTGAGCAACGAAGGTGATTTTAACTTAATTACTTGCTGTTTTTCAGAGTCTAGTGATTTTGTTGCCTTATCATCACGTGTTTTACTTTTCTCAAAATGTACAATTTCAGCAGGAGTCATAGGAAGCAAAGTGATTTTCTTTCCTTTATGCATCAGCGTATATTTATTAGTTCTACCATGATGAATAGCATCCGTATCAAATTCCCAAGGACGTCCCAACAAAAGAGAACAAGCATCCATAGGTACGACATCAAAATCAGCAAAATCATGGTAAGAACCAATCGAAAAATGTACCCTCGCTGTTTGTGTTACCCTAACCTTACCGCTGTTGTTGAACCACTGAATGTGGTATGGATGAGGGTGTGCTATTGTTGTCAACCCAAGTTTCTTGACCACATCCGTGTTCACCAAGTTGTTGCAGCTGCCTCCATCAATTATAGTGTGCACGCGGCAGTCCTTAACGATGAGAAACATGTGAAAAAGATTGTGTCGTTGTAGCTTTTCATCTGCCTCAACTTTGGAGCTCAAAGCACGCTGCACAATTATGCTTCTATAATTTTCCGTTGCTGCAGTACCAAGTACCTCTTCATCTGTGCTATAGTGGTCATCTTTTGGTCCTGCAACGTTAGTAGCAAGAGAATATTCATCTTCAACATCCGAAGTACTATCATACCCGCCATCATCTCGTGTTATGTATGCTCGTTTGCTAGGGCAATCTTTCATCACATGACCAACTCCCTAGCAGCGGTGACACTTAATGTTGGAAGTTCGACTTGTGGAAGACGTAGGCTCGAATGATGTCGTCTTGCTGCCCTCCGGCGCGCGAGGAAATGGAGCAGTAGATGAAGTTCATTGGCCACCATTGGATGGTGTAGTGGCAGTAGGAAAACTGGAAGATGGCGCTGTTTTGGATGGTGTAGATGTCGAACGCGGTGTAAATGTGCTCCTCATGCGTTGGTGCTGCTGCTGTTGGCGGCCCTGCAATTCTTTTTCTGCCAACATAGCCAGCTGAAATAATCTGTTAACAGTATCATATTCCTTATAATCAACAATGTCCTGAATTTCACGCCTCAACCCCCCATAAAAACGAGCTATTTTATTGTCCTCAACTATCCCACAGCGCAACATACCCTTTTGTGACTCTTGATAATACTCCTCTACGGACATGTTACCTTGGTCTAAGCGCTGCAATTTTTTGCGGTCCCGCTGAAAAGAAGGAGGAACAATACGAATACGCATAGCTTCCTTTAATCTATCCCATGTTGGAGGATCAGTTCTAGTTTTAACAAGTTCATTCCACCATATGATAGCAAAATCCTTAAACTCACTAGTGGCTTGACGAACTCTATGTTGTTCAGGAACAAGGTGGGCATTAAATTTCTGCTCTACTGTCATCTCCCAATCAAGATATGCCTCAGCATCATAAGCACCAGAAAAAGAGGGTATAATAAATTTGACTTTAGCAAAAGGGTCATCAAGAGGGCGATTAAAATTGTTATGACGATCATTGTAATTATAACGATTATTACCTCCCATACCTCGTAGATAACATGGAAGTCGTGGTTGATTGTTATGATCTTCCATATTATAAGCATCGTCTTCACGATCTTCAGCGAGAGGCAGCCGCGCCTCAAGAGTATCCATCCGAACAACAAGATCAGCAAGTTGGCGATTCAAGGTCGTCAATGACGCCTCCGTCGATGCTTGTGTTTTGGTGAACATATCTGTCATTTCCCTCATCATGTCACGCAACTCAGCATGTTGAACACATTCATCATCCCTTTTATCTTCTGCCATTGTTAGTAGTAAACAAAAGACAACAAAAAGATGTTATCCCTATCAACTTCAAAGGATAGTGGCAATGTGAAAAGTGGAAGGAAGGAAACAATCTCTCTCTCTCTCTCAAGCGTCTTACCACGTTCTTACAAGTGTTCTTACCAACACAACAGGTGGTAAACGGTGGACGGTGAGAACCAATGAAGCGTGGAGTGATTGCAAAGGTACCTGTTCTGCTCAAGAGGAAAAGTGGAGCTTGGATGGCACAATATAGTGGCTAATAGGCAAAGGAAATCGTTAACAGCAAAACAAAGTTGAATAAGTATTCAATATAGGAACTGTTGCTGGTTAACAAGTGTTCTAGGCCTAGCACAACACAAGGCGGTAGAGAGGCAAATAGAAGGTCAGGAACATATAAGCAACAAGTACAGCAGAAGTGTATAGGCCAACTGTTTCAAGTGTGTGCTGTCAATGCTTTAATATCTGTGCTCTCTTCACTATTTTTTTCTTTTTTTAATATCTTTCTGATATTTTTGTTTACTTGAGAGCACAAAAATAGGAAGCACACAACTTTGCAGCTCAATTGGATGTAAGATTTGGCCTATAGAAAATCAGGAAGATTCTTTAAAATTTGTGCTGAAACTTCGGAGGCCGGATAGTCTATCTTCCGAGGGGAATTTGGCCAAACAAATTTCGCCGAACATGGCAAAGCAGTGGAAAATCGGTTGCGAAATTTCGAGTAGATCAATTTGAAAAAAAATCACCTGATTTCGAGTTTCTTATGCAAAAGTTATGGTCGTTTTAAGGTAGGCTACCCGAGTTACTGTTTTTTTATGTTAATTCAAACTCGGTTTTGAAAAAGATCTCTCAATAGGATGTGAAAAACAATCGGAATTTAGCAACAACGGCTGATGGGATGTTGAGTGATGAATCAAGGAGGACTGGCACAATGGTTTGTCACCTGTTCTAGGGCTGGCGATGCGGGAGTTCACGCAAGGCGGCTAGCTAGGGAAAACCGATGATCTTGGTGGCTCGGTTTGTTGTTTAGGGATTGTGGAATAGGTGAGCAGCAAGAAAAACAAGGAAGAAAAACGATAACTACGACCCAAAAACACAAAGCTAAACCAGCAACAAGACTTGACCACACGAATGCAAACTCAACAATGCAAACTGAAAAACAAAAACTTGCAGGCACTATAGTCTAGGAATCGGTAACACGATATGTTTTTTTGTGGCTTTTTCTGTGGACTCTAGGTATGAAAAACAAAAACTAATCTAGTGGTAAATCAAAGTACCTCACGGGCAACCTGAAATCTGACACCAAATGATGAGTTGTTTAGGCCCGATCTTCCGAAAGGTAGGTCGATTGAAGTGGAGATCTCGACGTTGATGATCCGAGGAACTCGAGCAGACCCGAACACCCCTGCAATCACTACACCACTGCTCCGTTGGTTATCAACCGTGCTTCACACGCTTGACCTCGCCAAGAAGGTTATCCCTGCAGGTGCAACCGAGAACACAAGCAAGAACGACGAAGATGCAATCTGAAATCGCGAAATTGGGGTCTCACAAACCGTAGAACGGCGAAAGTGTTTAATCTAAGAAAAACCCACCAAATATGGCCGGTGGCTGCAGTATTTAAAGGCTAGGGTTCAACCATAAGACCCTTAGATGCGTCCCTAATGGACTCATACGGGATACAAGGCCCAAAAGCCCAATACGGTGGTGCAACACCGGATAGAACTCTGAATTCAAATTGTTTCGACAACTCCCAACGACTCCGGGCGGATTTCAATGTGGCACCAGAACCGTTGCAAAGTTTATATTCTCATCTTTCCATGCATATGTGGAACGTCAAAAAACAGAGTCCGTATTCATCCTGGGCGTCCGTTTTTTAAGATGTAATGTGAATTCCACCTCTCGGTCGGGCGGCATCCCCGGTAAATCATCTGGGAACATGTTAGGGAACTCACGGACTACTAGAATGTCTTCCAATCTGATGGTTGTGGATTGGTATACACTTGGAAGTTTTATTTCTGGACTGTCCAGAAATAAAGAGTGTGACTCGTGCATTTTTGGGTGTAGATGCACGACTCGGAGGACGGTGTCTAAAACAGCGCCATGGCGGGTTAACCATGACATCCCTAAGATGACATCGACCTTCTGTCCCTCTAAAACTATGAGAGACGTAGGGTACATTCTACCCGCTAAGCGTAATGGTACTTTGGAAACCATCATGCTTGCTGAAATCTTCCCACCCGGTGAACAAATCAAATATGGACTTTCGGTGGCTAGTATTTGAAAGCTGTGTTTAGCAATGAAAGCTTGGCTAATAAAATTGCGCAAGGCGCCTGAATCAAATAATCCTATGGAGGGATGCTGGTGGAGTTGGAACATACCCACAAGGATCGGCTCTCCCTACGGCACATCCTCTATGGCAAGTTGATGGACGGTGCCGGGCCTAGGGTTCCGGGGCTGATTCCTCCCCGGAAGCTGTGGTGCAACTCCACCGCCTTGCCTCTCAGGACAATTGTTGGTGAAGTGTCCTGGACGACCACACTTGTAGCATGTGGCAGCTGCTTGTCCGGTGCTTGGGGGACGAAAGCCCAGCATGCGCTGCTGAGGTGCATACGCACGCGGCATCATCTGCTGTTGCTGTTGTTGCTGCGGAGGTGGTACTGGCAGTGCCGGCCTGAATGCCGGTGGAGAATAGGGCTGACTGCGGAATGGCATCGGCCTCTATGGTGGTTGCCAGCGTGGACCCGATGGTGGGCGATTCACCATCCGATATTTTTGAGAAGGACCACCTCCTTCTCCGCTGCTTTGCGGCGCGCTTCGCTTCCTCTCCGCCGGCGCTAACTCCTTGCCGGAGTCCTCCTGAACAATCGCAGCATCAATAATATCGTTGAGGCTGCCGTGATTGAACATCGCCAATTTGTCCTTCAGGAGCGGGTTAAGCCCCTAGTAAAAATGATCCTGCTGCTTCTTGTTGGTATCAGCGTGATACAAAGCGTATAGCGCAAGATCATTGAGCGCTCTGGAGTATTCCAGCATGTTCCGGCTTCCTTGCTGCAGGCGTAAGAACTCCTGCGTCTTCCTCTTCATGAGACCCGGCGGTATGTGATAGGCCCTGAAGGCCGTCCGGAACTCCGTCCAGGTCATAACTCGCTCGGTGGGTTGCGAAGCACAGTAGTTCACCCACCAAGCGCTCGCGGATCCATGAAGCTGTTGGACCACGAACTGAGCCTTGCGCTGCTCACTCACTTGGAGCAGCCCGAACTTCATCTCCATCGTGCGGAGCCAGTTGTCCGCATCGAGGGGTTCATCCGCCCTTAAAATACCGGGGGATGAGTAGCCAGAAAGTCGGAGTAGAAGCTTTGTTGGCACTCCTCATGATCTTGACGCCTCTCCGGTCGAGACGTATTTGCAATAAGGGTTCGCAGCAACTCCGTGTGATGCTGATGAGAGCCCGCCATCGCTGCCACGATGTCATCTCCAAAGTAACCATTGGCGGTGGCGGTTGTTGCTGTTGCTGCTGTTGCGGTCCTGAGGAATCATCGGGAGGCTGTTGGGAGGTTTCTCCCCCCTGACTGGAACCCCCAACGTCCGGGTTGGCACGAGTGCGAGTCATTCTGAAATTCAAAACAGCAGCGATCAGCACATGTCATACTTAAAATTCCATATGAAACAGTAGGTATTTGAAGTGACGCATGAATAATTTGCACAACATTCACATATATTGATAAATCATAAACTTTATACATGATACATTATTCTCGGGTCTCGGAGAAGTCGTGCTCATGTTGTCACTACCTATACATATGGTACTGTCTACACGACATGTCACCGATTACAAAAGTTTTGGTTACATTACCCTTGCTGCCCTACTTGGCAACAGTAACCTCCTACTCGGAGTAAAATTCGACCTTATATGGGTCGTCCTCCTCTGCTACATCTTCTGGTGGCTCTGGGTCGATAACCTCCTCTTCCGGTTCGGGTTCCCCAATCGCTGGAACACCCAAAACCACAGGTACGGCACCTACCATTGATATGTGTAAGGGCCTCAGTTTTTAACACATGTTTTAAGTGTCATCACCACACACACACCTCATTTGAAGCAAGTTGATAAACACATTTGAAGAGCAAGTAACCACCATCAACATGCTCATTAGGGAACAAACTCACATATTGCAAAAGTGGTATTTCCCACATGTGATATAGAGGGGCTGGGCATATGAAAACTCCTACACATTGCTAGGGATGTCCATGCCAAGTTTCACCCAAATTCAAAACCTTTTTGAGGTCATTTTGGGTATAGCTAGAAAGAGGGCAGTTTGAAACCATATTCAAATTCAAACTGTTTTATCCCATGAATTCAAAAGTGGGAGGCATATTCTCATTCAGCACATTTTTGTGAGCTCACACACCAATTTTCACTCTATTTGGAGTTGATCTTGACATGAGATAAGTGGGCCAAATTCAAACTTTATTTGAATTTCAAACTGAACATGTGCTGAAATTCATTCAAACCAAACCCAATTTGAATCCTAACCAATTCAAATGGCTCAAAGTTTGATAATTCAAATTACCAGGGGCTTTGTGGGGAGTACTGTTTACAACAGTGAATTGGAGTTAATTTCAGAGGTTAAAATTGGAAGTGGGACCCACATGTCAGCCACTAATCCAAATCAAACCGACTGAAAACCCAGCTTGGGTTCTTGCGCCGGACTGAGCAGCCGCCACGGCGAGGCATCGATCGGGACACCACCTGCTTGCCGCCCTGACTTGCTGAACCGCCTCGCAGCCCGCTTATCTACGCCGTCGCCCTGATCGGAGTGAGTACCGCACACTCTGCTGCTTCCTCGCACCAGAAATGCGCCATCGCTGCCGATCACTTGGAGCTGACCAAGGAAGCGTGATCACAGCCTCCCCGTCCCCTCCAGAGCTACGGCAAGGTACAAGGAACCTTCCTCCGTCTTCCCCGTTGCTAGAATTCAGCTGAAACCGATTGATCTCGGCTATACCGAAAGTTCAATTCGGTGACCTAAAACCGCCGCACCTCGGGCTCCCGTGGACAGCCCAACCAGGGAGTTGTCACGCCTGAGTCAAGGCACCCTTGGACGCGCTGGTGACCGGTGCTGCTCACCCCCGAGCCACAGCCCGAGTGCTTGCTCACCGGCGGTGAATTTCCAGTTTTCCCATTTCTGGTTGCAGAACGACGCCGGGCGCGGTTCTGTCAAATTCTTACTCTAGGAAGGATTAGAGGGCCTCAATCCGCTCTCACATACACTAGACACGGTAACGCACAAGTTGCCTTCACAACCATTGGCCGGAGAACCTCTGTACCCGGCGTATTTCGAAGTTTACCGACGGCGGAGCAAGCGGGAGGCATCGGGCGCACGGTGAGGACCTACTTTGGGTTTCCCCCGAGCTGCTTCAAGCTCATGTCGACCTTCCCTGAGGTCCACTGATGCTCCCCGACCGGTTGCTCGAGTAGTTGAGGTGCTAGGGAAGTCGGCCGACACGGCCGAAGTCTTTCCGAAGCCGCCGCTCGTCGCCGACCATGTGCCGGCCGTTGTCATGACGAGCTGAGCCCAGAATCCTGTTCCCCGAGTGAAAATACGCAGAGGCGGCCAAAATCGTGAAGTTTGGAGCTTTACAGAAGCTGCCGGCGAGCTCTCCGGCGAGGTACCCCGGCGGCAGAGCGCGGGCGGCGAGAGGTAGACGAAGGGGATGGACCCCAGCTGTCAGCGGTAGATATTTTAAATCGGGATCGGGCTGCGGCCGGGATCTGGTGTGCTGGCGCGCAAAACCCCTGAGGGCCTCAGTGTGCTGTCGCATCCGCGCCCAACACGTGTCCCCGCGGGCCCCGGCAGATTTAAACTTTTCCCCCGATTTTCATATTTCATTCAAACTTCAAATCCTCATAACTTGGGCTAGGAAGTTCCAAATTGTGTGAACCAAATTTTGTTTGATTAAGCTCTCTGAGCATTTTCCAGCAAATCAAGTTTCACTTCATGAAAATCCTTATTTCTCCATAATTAATTCGTCAAATTTCAAACTGTTTGGACTTTTATCTGGAGAATCCTTTGGAGGAAAATTCTGAAATTTTGCTGGGATGTTCAACAGAATATCCCTGTACTACCATAAAAATTTCAGATCCATTTGAGCTCATTTGATCCACCTAATAGTGTGATTAGTGAAACTGTTCAAGAGAAAATAGAAAATGTTCAGAAACATTTTCAGGATTTTCTCTGAAATTGTTTAGCTCATATCTTTAGCTAGGAACCTTCAAAATAAGTGAGACCAACTCCATTAGAACCCTCTGAAAATCTAGTTTTCAGAAAGGCATAGTTTGTTCCATCAAAGTCCCTAGAACACCCTAGGAGTTCCAATTAAGGTCAAGTACATAATTAATTGTGGAGGGCTCAAATGAGCTTTGCTGCAACTAAAACTTGACCAAGTCTGTATTTAGGTTGTAACCAAGCCACAGTAAAAGTTTCACAGTCATTGAGTCTGTCTAGTGGGACTTATAAGCTTCACAAGTTCAAACATAATACAAATGCATTCAAATTGATACATTTACTTTTTATATCATGTAGTCGCTAAGGTCGAGGAGGAACCCGAAGTACTAGACTTCGTTACTCCGGAGGAGCAGCTAGCCTACGACCAAGAGCAGCAAGGCAAGCTCCGGTTTGCATTAACCTTTTTACGATTTTTTATTGTTTTGAGCACATACTTGAATACTATTGTTCCTTGCAGTAGAGTCTTGTTTGGAAACCGAAGTGCATAACCAAGAAAACCATGGGTTGGGTTTAGGATTGCAAAACCCCGTTAGCTACTGCAAAGATAAGATAGTGTAGGATTCGGTACAAGTCGAGTAGTTGGAACTACTCGCGAGCATAGGCTAGAGGCACTCGACTCGGGTAGTGATAGCACATAATACACATGGCAAGAAAAATGAGACCGAGCGGAGGGTAAGGCCAGCAGGACTTTGGGGCCTGTGGGCTATAGCTCCGCTTGTGTCGATTGAGGACCGAGCCGTGTGTGGGCCTGTTGAACAAGCTAGAACAGTACCGAAGACCTACCGGATATATGGGAACCGGGAAACTGATGTAACTCGGGTAGCTGGGTATTGAGGCATTGCCCGTCGTTCAGAGGGTAGGTTGAGAGCTCGAGGTGTAAATCGGCTGGCGGCACGGAGATGTGCGTGCAGAGACCTCTTGCTCAGGATGATGGGACCGGTTCAATATTTAGCTGACGGGCGAAAGGTGGTTGCGTACGGCGTCCGTGATGGTTGCTGTAGGCAACATCGAGTACGGGCGTACGTGAAGGGTTGTTCAGGTATCCCTGCAGGTGTAAATCGATTATAATTGCCGTCCCTCACGGTCAGTGAGTACCACTTGTTCACTGTACCGTGACGTAGAAAGAACAGGCTAGTTGCAAGTTAAAATGATGCTGATTGAAAGATGGACCTGATTGCTAATGATTTTCTGTAGTTTAGAGCTAACTAAAGTTCTTTTCAACTTTGGGCAAAGTACATGAGAGAAATGCGTTTCTTGTTTGATTGCGGCTCTCTCATGTGCCTTAGCGTAAGGTTCTCCACAATCTGCTGCTAAAATTTGAAAGTAAGTTCCCAATAATTAGGTGAGTCCTTTGCAAATGGTTTTACCTCATGTACCCATCACCCCTCATGTAGAAGTTCCATGTTTAGGTGAGACGGGTCAGACTTGCTGAGCATTCGTGCTCACTGCTTGTGTTTGGAGCTTTTGCAGGGTTCTATGAGGAAGGGACTCCCGAAGATGACACAAAACCCCAGGAGGGGAACCCCGTCGAGTGGGAGTCGTGCACGCCGCCGTGTTAGTGTGCGTGTGTGCTAGCAAGGACACATTCATGGGCTGAACGTGAACTTGATGCGTAGTCTACGCCCGTGAGTGTGGACTGGACCTATTTTGATGTTAAATGGTTCATAAACCACTTTATGTAATAAAAGTTTTGCTTCCGCTTTGTACCTTTGATGTGTGTTTTCCGGTGCTGTGCAACGCAGCACCCCTCAGCGTGATCCTGGCTCGACAAGACCGTGGGGTCGTGTCAGCGCTGGTATCAGAGCCCGCTTGAGGTTTAACGCATTAAAAAGGTCATCTTTTTCAAAAATCCAGTGAGGAATGAGTTAGTAGCCCGTATAAGGATGTTATTAGTGTATAGAAAGTGGCATACTAACCTATTTGACTATGTCGGAAAATCGTGCATCTCGGGACGTTTATGTCTTGGGGGGTGCACGTAAGCGCTGTCCACCAGTGTGCACAAGCTGAAGGGTGGAGCCCCACGGGTGGCAGATAACCCGACCCGCTTTGATATCCTCTACGACTCTTCATGTCGTTTGTGGTATTCGAGCAACGTCTGTCACTGGCGTGCGTGGTGCAACTTGGGAGACCCCGTCACGTGGTCTGAAACGTGAACACAAAACTCAAGGCGTGTTTGGCTTGAGAACATCCGGGCGAGTAATGACGGCCGGGTGTACGAACTGTATGGATTCCGGGCTCAGTGTGCAGCCGAGTCTGATGATTGTGTGAGTTTCTGCAGGTAGTCTAACCACGAAACGGTATACGTGTAGCATCTGTGTGCGAGTGACGTTTAGTGCCACTGAATTAACGAAACCGGCTAAGTCCGGTATAGGTTTTTCTTTGTGAGGATGTAGTACCGACATGATCTGGTGACGCATCGACGTCACACCCCACTAAATGAACAACTTCATTGTAAAAACTTGAAAGTTTTGATCCAGAGCACTAAAACTTTGAAGTAACTCCTTCCCTTAGTCAGGATATTCAAAGTTAACAAGTTTTCAACTTATAGGTTGTTAAGGGCAGAGCACTCTGTTTTCAGCTGAATCAAAGCTGAAGTTAATCAGAGGTTAGAGGTTGAGTTCTTTCGAGGTTGTGGTCATATGATACATTTCTGGAAAGCTTTGGAAGAGTTTTACGACTTTTCTGTTGAGGTCCAGAGGTGTTTCATCCCTTAACCAATCGAAAAATGCAGTAGAGTTGAAACTATCCAGAAAACAGGGCAGAGCAAAGACTCTCTGTAAACTCTCTGTAAATTGAGCATAACTTCCTGAATAAAAATTCAAAAATAGAAAATGAGGTTGTTCTGGAAAGCTTATGAGATGAGCTACAACTTTGTAACAGAAAGTTTTGTCAGATTGAGAGCAGAATTAACTGGAATTCTTGGATCAAAACAGTACCTAAAGCAGGGATGTGCTGTCCAATTTTCTCCAGAAATTCTGTTAACTTTGACATCTCATAACTTTTGAACCAGGACAGATCTTAGGCCAAGCAAATACTTTCTGGAAATCTATTGAAGTTAGCTGTAACTTTGATGTTGAGCTCCAGAATTGATTTTGCCTTTAACATGGCCTAAATCAGGTTGAAATGGAAACTGGTCAGGGCTGTCACGTTGGACAGCAGATCAGCAGTCAAATTTGTTTAAATTTGAACTATGTTTCCAAGTTTTATGGGTTCAATGACATGTCTTATGTTATAACTCAATGGTTTACTGTTTAAATAAATATTTAACATTTCTCAAATATATTTTTACAGATGACAACAGATAAGCAGTTGGAGAACGGGTGGGTGGTGTCCCACTGTTCTCACCGCGGCGGCTATCCGGAAGCATTGAGGCAGATGCTTCAATATTTCGGGTACAACCAGATGCCGCAGTACTTCACCAAGGAAGAAGGTGAAGAGGGGAACAAGATGTGGACAATCCATGTCGAAGTCCCTGCAGGACCTACGCCACCCGGTTGGGTGCCGTTCACCATCACGGTGAGAGGTAGACAACCGGAAGGGATGTGGCAAGTGGCAGCCCGTGACACCATGTCACATTTCTGCCAACTACACGTGCAGGCTATGGAGGGTACTCCATACACGCTCGTTCCGGTGGAGGGACGGGCTCATCATGTGTGGGAAGAGTGGTACCTGGAGGCAACAGACCCGAGTTGCCCAAGGTACAGCCCCGCGGAGGCAAATCTCAGCCTCCAGATGAGGGCGGGAAACACTGTGATGGACAGCCAAGCTGTTCATACGGAGCATCTCGCCGCAAAGCTCAAGGAGAGCACGAGCCGTGGAGACCATTTCGAGAGTGCTCACAGCACACTTCGCAATGTGCTCCTTCCGACGATCAAGCGACTGAATGAGCAGCATAATCAGTTGCGTCGTCTGAAGAAGGCGAAGAAGAAAAGCCGTGTCGACATCGCGGTGTTGCAAGAACTGGTACAGAATCTGACCCAGCAGAATGAGGACCTTACTCAAGAGCGGGACAACGCTATTGAGGAAGGGCAAGGCTGGGAAGAGGACTACAACCAGGCCATAGACGAGGTGCATGCATTGCAGGACCTCGTACCTCCGGTATTGGGCATACCGGTAGTCTTGGGTCTTCCAGCCATGGGAGAACCCGAGATGGAAGGAGAGGTGGTAGATCCAGAGCCACCAGAAGACGTACCGGAGGAGGACAACCCGCAGGAGGTCGAGTTCTACTCCGAGTAGGCGGTTACAGTTGCCAAGTAGGGCAGCTAGGTAGTGTAACCCAACTTTTGTAATCGGTGACATGTCGTGTAGGCAGTAGCGTATGTATAGGTAGTGACAACATGAGCACGACTTCTCGCAGACCCGAGAATAATATATCTTGTATAAAGTTTATGCTTTATCAATATATGTGAATGTTGTGCAAATTATTCATGTGTCACTTCAATACCTACTGTTGCATATGGAATTTTAAGTATACCATGTGCTAATCGCTGCTGTTTGAGTTTCAGAATGACTCGTACTCGTGCCAACCCGGACGTTGGGGGTACTAGCCAAGGGGGAGAGGCCTCCCAACAGCCTCCCGAGGACTCCTCGGGACAGCAGCAGCAACAGCAGCAACAGCAACAGCAAACACCGCCACCGCCACTGCCAACGGTTACATTGGCCGACATCATCGTGGCAATGGCGTGTTCACATCAGCAGCACATGGAGTTGCTGCAAACTCTTATTGCTAATACGTCTCGCCCAGAGAGACGTCAAGATCGTGAGGAGCATCGACAGAGCTCCTACTCCGACTTCCTGGCGACTCATCCCCCGGTATTCTCAAGGGCGGATGAACCTGTTGATGCGGACAACTGGCTCCGCGCAATAGAGATGAAGTTCGGGCTGCTCCAGATAAGCGAGCAGCGCAAGACTCAGTTCGCAGTCCAGCAGCTCCAAGGATCCGCGAGCGCGTGGTGGGCAAACTTCTGTGCTTCACAGCCCATCGATCGAGTTATGACCTGGACGGAGTTTCGGACGGCCTTCAGGGCCTATAACATACCGCCGGGTCCGATGAAGAGGAAGACGCAGGAGTTTCTACACCTGCAGCAAGGGAGCCGGAACGCGCTGGAATACTCCAGGGCGTTCAACGATCTCGCGCTCTACGCGTTGTATCACGCATATACCGACGAGAAGCGGCGGGACCACTTTTACCAGGGGCTTAACCCGCTCCTGAAGGACAAATTGGCGATGTTCAATCACGGCAGCCTCAACGACATCATTGATGCTGCAATTGTCCAGGAGGACTCCGGCAAGGAGTTGGTGGCGGCGGAGCGAAAGCGAAGCGCGCCGCAGAGCAGTGGAGAAGGAAGTGGTCCTTCTCAGAAGTTTCGGATGGTGAATCGCCCACCATCAGGTCCATGCTGGCAGCCACCCCAGAGGTTGATGCCTTTCCGCAGTTGGCCGTACTCTTCACCGGCATTCAGGCCGGCACTGCCAGCACCACTTCCACAACAACAACAGCAGCAGCGAACGATGCCGCGTGCGTATGCACCGCAGCAACGCATGCCGGGCTTTCATCCCCCGAGCACTACACCAGCAGCGGCCACATGTTACAACTGTGGTCGTCCAGGACACTTCGCGAGCAGTTGCCCGGAGAGGCAAGGTGGCGGAGTGGCACCGCAGTTTCCAAGGAGGAATCAACCACGGAACCCTACTAATGCGCGGCGGGCAAACCCTAGGCCCGGCACCGTCCACCAGCTTTCCATAGAGGACGTGCCGGAGGATGAGCCAATCCTTGTGGGTATGTTCCAACTCCACCAGCATCCCACCATAGTATTGTTTGATTCGGGCGCCACGCATAATTTTATTAGCCAAGCTTTCATTGCTAAACACAGCTTGCAAATAGTACCCACCGATAGTCCATATTTAATTTGTTCACCGGGTGGGAGGATTTCAGCAAGCGTAATGGTTTCCAAAGCACCATTATGCTTAGCGGGTAGAGTCTACCCTACGTCTCTCATAATCTTAGAGGGACAAAAGGTCGATGTCATCCTAGGGATGTCGTGGTTAACCCGCCACGGCGCTGTTTTAGACACCGTCCTTCGAGACGTGCACTTAAACTCAGAAGTGCACGGGTCTCACTCCTTATTTCTGGACAGTCCAGAAATAAAGCTTCCAAGTGTCTATCAAGCCACAACTATCAGATTGGAAGATATTCCAGTAGTCCGAGAGTTCCCTGACGTGTTCCCGGATGATTTACTGGGGATGCCGCCCGATAGAGAGGTGGAGTTCAAGATTGAACTTGCACCGGGAACCATGCCAATATCCCGAAGGCCGTACAAGATGGCGCCCAAGGAGTTGGCTGAACTGAAGACTCAGATCACGGACCTTCTGGAGAAGGGTTTTATTAGGCCGAGCTCCTCGCCATGGGGCTGTTCGGCATTATTTGTGAAGAAGAAGGATGAGACGTTACGGCTTTGTGTGGACTATCGTCCACTAAACGCCGTAACCATCAAGAACAAGTACCCGTTGCCACGGATTGACATGTTGTTTGATCAGTTGGTCGAAGCAAAGAGCTTTTCCAAGATGGACTTAAGATCCGGGTACCATCAGATTAAGATACGGGCTGAGGACATTCCAAAGACGGCTTTCTCGACGAGGTACGGACTTTATGAGTACCTGGTCATGTCCTTCGGCCTCACCAACGCTCCAGCTCACTTCATGTACTTGATGAACTCGGTATTCATGCCGGAGCTGGACAAGTTTGTCGTGGTCTTCATCGACGACATACTGGTATATTCCAAGTCAGAGGAAGATCACAAGAAACATCTGCGTATAGTCTTGCAACGGCTGCGGGATCACAAGTTATACGCTAAATTCAGCAAATGTGAATTTTGGATATCGCAAGTGCCTTTCCTCGGGCATATCATCTCAGCGGAGGGTATCTCTGTAGACCCGAGCAAGATCACTCAAGTGCTGAATTGGAAATCCCCGAGGACTGTTCACGAGGTACGGAGTTTCCTCGGACTCGCGGGATATTATCGGAGGTTCATTCCGAACTTCTCGAAGATAGCCAAGCCTATGACGGAGCTGCTGAAGAAGGCTACCAAATATGTTTGGAGTCCAGCGTATGAAGCAGCATTCAAGGCTTTAGTCAAGCACCTAACATCAGCACCGGTTTTGGCGCAGCCAGACACAACAAAACCGTTCGATGTGTACTGCGATGCATCCGGCATTGGGCTCGGATGTGTGCTGATGCAAGACCGAAGAGTGGTCGCATATGGATCACGGCAGCTTAGAAACCATGAGCAGAATTATCCAACTCATGACTTGGAGCTCGCTGCCGTGGTACTTGCACTGAAAATGTGGAGGCACTACCTACTCGGTAACCTCGTACATCTATATACCGACCACAAAAGCCTCAAGTACATATTCACTCAGAAGGAGCTGAACATGAGGCAACGAAGATGGTTAGAATTGATAAAGGATTATGAAATAGAGATCCATTATCATCCGGGCAAGGCAAACGTAGTGGCAGATGCGCTGAGCCGCAAGTCACACGTCAACAATCTGACCATCGCACCGTTGGAAGAGAGCGAACCATCACTGCATGTGATTCCACATGGGGCTCTCTACAACCTAGCTTTGATCCCCACCATCCGTGAAGAGATAGTGGCAGCCCAGAAGAATGACAAGGGCATGTCACATTTGCGGAAACGTGTAGACAGTGGGGAGTTGAAATGTTTCCGGAAGGACGGAGACGGCGTCCTATGGTTCAAGGACCGGATTGTCGTACCCCGTAACCAGGAATTACTGAAGAAGATCTTTGATGAGGCTCACTTGTCAAAGTTTTCTATTCACCCCGGCAGCAACAAAAATGTATCAAGAACTCAGAAGCAAGTTTTGGTGGACACGGATGAAGCGGGAGATCGCCAAGTACGTGTCCAAGTGTGATACATGCCGAAGGGTGAAGGCGGACCATATGCGGAAACCGGGACTGCTACAACCACTAGGCGTTCCTGCCTGGAAGTGGGAGGATGTGAGCATGGACTTCATCGTCAGTTTACCCACCACATTTCAGAAACATGATACTGTGTGGGTGATCGTCGACCGGCTCACCAAAGTTGCCCACTTCATCCCGGTCAACACCAACTACAACGCCAAGAAGTACGCTGAACTGTACATCTCATGGATCCTGTGCTTGTACGGCGTACCCCGTACCATCATATCGGATCGGGGCACTTTATTTGTGTCCCGTTTTTGGGAGCAGCTGCACGCTGCCTTGGGGACGAAGCTGATCCATAGTTCAGCATACCACCCGCAAACGTACGGGCAAACCGAGCGGGTTAATCAGATCCTAGAAGATATGCTACGAGCTTGCGCTATCAACCACGGCAAGAATTGGGATGATCACTTGCCGTTAGCCGAGTTCTCGTACAACAATGGGTAGCAAGCCAGCATAAAGATGGCGCCCTACGAGGCGCTATATAGGAGAAAATGCCGCACCTCATTGAATTGGTGTGAGTCTAGCGAAAGGGTTACCATCGGGATTGACCTTGTCAACAACGCGGAAGAAAAGGTTCGACTGATTCAAGCGAACCTAAAAGCCGCCCAATCCCGTCAAAAACAGTATGCGGACCGGAGAAGACGCCCATTACAATTCGAAGTCGGGGATCACGTATATCTACGTGTGTCTCCAATGAAGGGCGTAAACAGATTTGGGGTAAGAGGAAATTTGGCACCCCGATTCATCGGTCCATTCCAGATTACCGAAATATGTGGATCGGTAGCATACCGGCTGAAATTACCAGAAGCACTTTCCGGTGTGCACGACGTCTTTCACATTTCCCAGCTGAGGAAGTGTCGCAAGCTATCTACTACCGTTCAGCTGGAAGACATTGAAGAACTGCAACCGGATCTCACCTATCGGGAGGAACCGGTTCAGATTATTGACAAAAAGGCCCGAACCACACGCAACCGTACGTTGTGGTTCTACAAGGTTCTATGGAGTAATCACTCCGTGGATGAAGCGACATGGGAGAGCGAAGGATTTCTTCACGCTAACTACCCCAACTTTTTCACATCACATATCCGGTAATTTTCCACCATCCTCTCTCTCATTTTTCACCTTATAATCTCGGGACGAGATTCTTTTAATGGGGAGGAATGTAAGGGCCTCAGTTTTTGACACATGTTTGAAGTGTCATCACCACACGCACACCTCATTTGAAGCAAGTTGATAAACACATTTGAAGAGCAAGTAACCACCATCAACATGCTCATTAGCGAACAAACTCACATATTGCAAAAGTGGTATTTCCCACATGTGATATAGAGGGGCTGGGCATATGAAAACTCCTAAACATTGCTAGGGATGTCCATGCCAAGTTTCACCCAAATTCAAAACCTTTTTGAGGTCATTTTGGGTATAGCTAGAAAGAGGGCAGTTTGAAACCATATTCAAATTCAAACTATTTTTATCCCATGAATTCAAAAGTGGGAGGCATATTCTCATTCAGCACATTTTTGTGAGCTCACACACCAATTTTCACTCCATTTGGAGTTGATATTGACATGAGCTAAGTGGGGCAAATTCAAACTTTATTTGAATTTCAAACTGAACATGTGCTGAAATTCATTCAAACCAAACCCAGTTTGAATCCTAACCAATTCAAATGGATCACAGGTTGATAATTCAAATTACTAGGGGCTTTGTGGGGAGTACTGTTTAAAACAGTGAATTGGAGTTAATTTCAGAGGTTAAAATTGGAAGTGGGACCCACATGTCAGCCACTAATCCAAATCAAACCGACTGAAAACCCAGCTCGGGTTCTAGCGCCGGACTGAGCAGCCGCCACGGAGAGGCATCGATCTGGACACCACCTGCTTGCCGCCCTGACTTGCTAAACCGCCTCGCAGCCCCCTTATCTACGCCGTCGCCCTGATCGGAGTGAGTACCGCACACTCTGCTGCTTCCTCGCACCAGAAACGCGCCATCGCTGCCGATCACTCGGAGCTGATCAAGGAAGCGTGATCACAGCCTCCCCGTCCCCTCCAGAGCTACGGCAAGGTACTAGGAACCTTCCTCCGTCTTCCCCATTGCTAGAATTCAGCTGAAACCGATTGATCTCGGCTATACCGAAAGTTCAATTCGGTGATTTAAAAATGCCGCACCTCGGGCTCCCGTGGACAGCCCAACCGGGGAGTTGTCACGTCCGAGCCAAGGCACCCTTGGACGCGCTGGTGACCGGTGCTGCTCACCACCGAGCCATATCCCGAGTGCTTGCTCACCGGCGGCGAATTTCCTGTTTTCCCCTTTCTTGGTGCAGAACGACCTTCGGGTGCGGTTCTTTCAAATTCTTACTCTAGGAAGGATTAGAGGGCCTCAATCCGCTCTCACATACACTAGACACGGTAACGCACAAGTTGCCTTCACAACCTTTGGCCGGAGAACCTCTGTACCCGGCGTATTTCAAAGTTTACCGACGGCGGAGCAAGCAGGAGGCATCGGGCGCACGGTGAGGACCTACTTTGGGTTTCCCCCGAGCTGCTTCAAGCTCATGTCAACCTTCCCTGAGGTCCACTGATGCTCCCTGACCGGTTGCTCGAGTAGTTGAGGTGCTAGGGAAGTCGGCCGACACGGCCGAAGTCTTTCCGAAGCCGCCGCTCGTCGCTGACCATGTGCCGGCCGTTGTCATGACGAGCTGAGCCCAGAATCCTGTTCCCCGAGTGAAAATGTGCAGACGCGGCCAAAATCGTGAAGTTTGGAGCTTTACAGAAGCTGCCGGCGAGCTCTCCGGCGAGGTACCCCGGCGGCAGAGCGCGGGCGGCGAGAGGTAGACGAAGGGGGTGGACCCCAGCTGTCAGCGGAAGATATTTTAAATCGGGATCGGGCTGCGGCCGGGATCTGGTGTGCTGGCGCGCAAAAACCCTGTGGGCCTCAATGTGCTGTCGCCTCCGCGCACAACACGTGTCCCCGCGGGCCCCGGCAGATTTAAACTTTTCCCCCGATTTTCAGATTTCATTCAAACTTCAAATCCTCATAACTTCGGCTAGGAAGCTCCAAATTGAGTGAACCAAATTTTGTTGGATTCAGCTCTCTGAGAATTTTCCAGCAAATCAAGTTTCACTTCATGAAAATCCTTATTTCTCCAGAATTAATTCGTCAAATTTTAAACTGTTCAAATTATTTTATCTGGAGCATCCTTTGGAGGAAAATTATGAAATTTTGCTGGGATGTTCAAAAAAATATCCCTGTTCTACCATAAAAATTTCAGATCCATTTGAGCTCATTTGATCCACCTAATAGTGTGATTAGTGAAACAATTCCAGAGAAAATAGAAAATGTTCAGAAACATTTTCAGGATTTTCTCTGAAATTGTTTAGCTCATATCTTTAGCTAGGAACCTTCAAAATAAGTGAGACCAACTCTATTAGAACCCTCTGAAAATCTAGTTTTCAGAAAGGCATAGTTTGTTCCATCAAAGTCCCTAGAACACCCTAAGAGTTCCAATTAAGGTCAAGTACATAATTAATTGTGGAGGGCTCAAATGAGCTTTGCTGCAACTAAAACTGGACCAAGTCTGTATTTAGGTTGTAACCAAGCCACAGTAAAAGTTTCACAGTCATTGAGTCTGTCTAGTGGGACTTATAAGCTTCACAAGTTCAAACTTAATACAAATGCATTCAAATTGATACATGTACTTCTTATATCATGTAGTCGCTAAGGTCGAGGAGGAACCCGAAGTCCTAGACTTCGTTACTCCGGAGGAGAAGCTAGCCTACGACCAAGAGCAGCAAGGCAAGCTCCGGTTTGCATTAACCTTTTTACAAATTTTTATTGTTTTGAGCACATACTTAAATACTATTGTTCCTTGCATTAGAGTCTTGTTTGGAAACCCAAGTGCATAACCAAGAAAACCATGGGTTGGGTTTAGGATTGCAAAACCCCATTAGCTACTGCAAAGCTAAGATATGTAGGATTCGGTACAAGTCGAGTAGTTGGAACTGTGGCGGACAGGAATCCGCTCATCCAGGATCGCAGAGGGTGGTGCCGCGCGATGCGACACCCGACAGCACACGTCATAAGAACATAATATATATTACATGGGAAAAACAACTGAAACTGTACAAACAGGTACAAACTTCAGTTACAACTATTGTTTATATTACACAGCGGAAGTCTACACTATACAACTCACGCCCGCCTATTTAGCAAAAGTTGGTTGCCCAGCCCTAGGGCAACCCACACTAGCTGCACTCCTCAGCTCAGCGCGGCGTGTACGGCTCCGACTAAGCCGTGGTCCCCGACGGAGAGTAACCCTCGCCGGTGGACTCGTACTCCGAGTCCGTGGGTGGCTCCTCACCTGAAAAACACTTAAGCAGCAACCATGAGCACGAAGGCTCAGCAAGGCTTAACCGACTCACCTAAGCATGAAACTCTACATGAGGTATACCAAGACATAGGTTAGTAACATTTCAGCAAAACGACACGCCTACCAGTTCATCCTTAGTTCATCTTTTAGCAACAAGTTAACAGTTCATGAAATCTGAAATTTAGTAAGCAGTATTTGGTGGCACACATGTAGCAATACAATTATATCAATCATCATCATCGAATCAACATATTTCATCCATTAGTCTACGTTACGACGCAGTGAACAAGCGGTACTCGTCACCGCGAGGGACGGCGAATCGACTCGATATACACCTGCAGGGAAACCCAAAGAGCACGTCACGTACGCCCATCCGTGGAGCTGCACAGCACGCTCACTCGATATCGTACGGGACAACCTTTCACCCAACAGCCCAAACGTCGAACCGGTCGCACCGAAACGAGCAGGAGGTTCCCCACACGGAGCATCTCTCTATGCCCGTCGGCAGATTTCCACCTTGCTGCCCTCAGCCTACACCTATAAATCGGTGCGTTATGCCTCGACGCCCAGAGGTTTAGGCTACATCGGTTTATCGGGGCCCATATATCCGATATGCCTTCGGTACGTTCAATACTTGTTCAGCAGGGCCGCACACGGATCGGTCCTCAATCGACACGGGCAGGGATGCGCACCCAAGAATCCCTCTTGCTGCGCCCTAGCCCCTGCCTAGTCTCATTTTCATTACTAAAGTGATCTCGCGTCACTCAACCGAACCCGTGTGTCCCAATGCCTATCTCGCGAGTAGATTACAACTACTCGACTTGTACCGAAGTCCTATGACTCATTAAGCATAGCCTGTCTACTCGAGATCTTAGACACTACCCTCACTCTTAGGGAAAATTCTGGTTATGCAAGTGGGGTTCCATTCATCCTATACCTAATGCACAAACCTACTTCATATGACACATGTAAACAAAGTAAAACTTATAAAAAGGTTAATGCAAACCGGGGCTTGCCTTGTTGCTGCTGGTCAGGAGTTAGTTCCTCTTCCAGAAGGAGGAAATCCAGCACTTCCGGGGTCTCTTCTTCAATGGCTACACGTTGAATACAATACTACATGTAAATTTAAATGCAATGTTTGAACTTAAATACATAATTGCTAATAACTCTAGCTAGCCCTCCCCTTTGGTTCTGAAATTTTTATGGTGGATTGGTAGAGTCCTAACCAGAGTTGTGACCAAGTTTTATTCGAAACAAAGTTCAATTGAACCTTGTACAATTAAAAGCCTCCTTGGTCAACAATTGAGCCTCTAAGTAATTCCAGGGTTTTTCATGGCTCCTACCATTACTTTCTGGAAACTAGAATTTAGGATGGTTCTAATGGAGTTGGTTTCATGTCATTTGAAGAATTCTACAGAAAGTTATGTCCTACTTAAGATTGGAGAAATTCGGAAAAATGTTTCTGTACATTCTCCTATTTTCTCTGGGCAGATCCCTTAATCACCCAATTAGGGTAACTAAATGAACTTGGATGAGTCTGAAAATTTTACTGGGATTCAGGGATTCTCCAATGAACCTTTCAGCCAAATTTTAGAATTTTTCATAAAGTAGTTCTCCAGATAAAATTCCCAACAGTTTAAACTTTAGGGATTTAATTCTAGAAAACTATTCACTTTCATGAGATGAATTTGGTGTTGTTGGAAAGTACTCAGAATCCTGAGTTCAGCACAATTTGGTTCACTGAATTTGGAGCTCTCTAGCCAAAGTTCTGAGGATTTGAAGTTTGGAAGAATTCTGAAAATCGGGGGAAAAGTTTAAACTCTCGGGGCCGCGGGGACACGTGTCGAGCGCGGAGGTGTCCGGCACACCGGGGATACCACACGTGTCGAGCGCGGAGGTGTCCGGCACACCGGAGCTCACAGGGTATTTGCGCGCCAGCACAGCCGATCCCCCGCCACACCCGATCCGGATTTAAATTCTTCAGCCGCTGACATGCGGGCCAGCCGGCTTCGTCTTCCTCCCACCGTTCTCTCGCGCCCGCGCCACCGACCTCGCCGGAGCAGGCTCGGGGCTCGCCGGCTCGCCGCTGCCGGACCTCCCAGGGGCTGGAACTCGCCGCCAGGGGGTTGTCGACGTCGAGGAACGCGTCAGTGGTGTCAGGTCGGGCTGGGGGGTGACCGGAAATAGCTCGGTGACGTGCCGCTGCCTCGGTTGAGGTTCGACACCGTCGACCGTGGTTTCTAAACCCGCCAACACCTCGAACAACGGCCCTACAGCATCAGTGTACCTCTAGGATGCTCGACAAGGTGTCAAAAGGGTTCAGGGATGGCGGCAAGTCGGTCGGCACCGTGTGACCGATCGTGCCTGTCATGACCGCCCTCGATCGAGCTCGAAATTCGTCACTCCTACACAGTTTCACGCTACGGATGCAGAAAAGAACTTGATCGCCGGCTAGTCCAGCGTCTATGTGCAAGATTTGATGACCTCCGAAAGATCATAGAGCGAGAATTTAAAGACACCGTACCGGAAGCTTGGGTTACGGTCGCCGGAGCAACAACTAGAAATTCTCTGCGGATTCTTCACGGTTGGCTTCCAAACTTGGAGGAGAGCAGCACGGTGGTCGTGCGCTCCTGTTGCCTCTCTCGCTGGGCCATGAAAACGCATGTGGAACGCTGCCCACGGGCGCCTGGCTCTCAGCTGAGGTTGAGTCGCCGCTGTGGCGATCGCTCTCGGGCAAAGGAGGTCGGAGCTCGAGGTTTCTGGCGTTGGAGAGGTGGAGTACGAGCTCAGGTGGCTGTCTAGCAGCTCAGGGACGAAGGAGGAGATGGTTTTGCTGGTTTTCCCGATTGAGCAGAGAGCTGCGGCGAGAAACAATGCCGCTGCTCGGTTTGCCCGCGAGAAGATAAAGCCGGCCGACCCCTGCTCGGCTGAGGCGGTGCCGGTCGCGTGGGGGCGCGAGCCAGCCGCCCTGGGCGCCAGCGCGCGGAGAGGGAAGCAGCTGGTGGCGCCGGTAGCTGCTCGGTGGCATAGCCGACAGCTGCTCGGCGGAATTTCCCACCGAGACTCTGACTTTGGTTGCAAGTTTCTCCTTCTCCCCTCTATGACACGTGGGTCCCACCTGGGGTTTTAACCTCTGGAATTTACTCCTAATTACTGTTGTAAACAGTGAGCCCCACAATACCCCTGCTGATTCAATTTATTCACCCCTGAGCCATTTGAATTGAATAGAATTCAAATTGGGTTCGGCTTGGGTGAATTTCAGCACAAGTATAGTTTTGAATTCAAATAAAGTTTGAATTCGTCCCACTTAGCTCATGTCAAGATCAACTCCAAATGGAGGGACAATTGGTGTGTGAGCTCACAAAAATGTGCTGAATAAGAATATGAAGCTAACTTTTGAATTTGGGTGATGAAAGTTGCTGCAATTTGAATTTACATTCAAATTGGCCCCTTTTTCAAATAACCCCAAAAAGTGCCTCAAAAAGTGTTGGATTTCTATGAAACTTGGACTGAACCTCCCCAAGACTTTTTAAATTCTAGGGGTGAGCTCGACCTCTCATGTTCAAGTGTAGAAACCCTACTTTGTGAAAGTGAAGGCTTTCCCCTCTAATCATTCTTTTGATGGAGGTTACTTGCTCTTCACAACATTTCCTAAGGTGTCCACAATAAAAACTGTGGTGTTGTGAGGTGAAGAGAAAATTTTGCAAGTCCTTTTTCTTGGGCTTTTACATCCCTCCCCCCTTAAAGAATCTCGTCCCGAGATTACAAAAGAAGAGATAGCGATGTAATAGGGACTTACCCGTGTTGATATGCCATGAACTCTGGGTAATTTGAGCGAAGGAACTCCTCGCTCTCCCACGTCGCTTCTTCGGCGGTGTGGTTACTCCAGAGTATTTTGTAGAACCACAACGTTCTGCTACGCGTGGTTCGGGCTTTCTCATCAAGAATGGCCACCGGATACTCATCATATGTTAAATCCGGTTTCAGCTCGCCGATGTCTTCGGTAGGAACAGCAGCTGTATGCTTCAAACATTTTCGCAGTTGCGAAACATGGAAAACATCATGGACACCAGCAAGGGATGCCGGTAACTCCAATCGATACGCCGCTGGTCCACACTTCTCGGTGATAGCGTAGGGTCCAATAAAACGGAGAGCGAGCTTCCCCTTCACACCGAACCGGTGCACGCCCTTCATTGGAGACACGCGGAGGTACACGTGTTCCCCGACGTCAAAGTGCAACGGCCTACGCCTCTTATCAGCGTAGCTCTTCTGTCGGGATTGAGCGGCCTTCAAATTGGCTTGAATGGTACGAACGCGCTCTTCGGCGTCGTTCACCACATCAACCCCGAATGTGACCCTTTCACCGGACTCGCACCAATTTAGTGGGGTGCGGCATTTACGACCGTAGAGAGCTTCGTAGGGTGCCATCTTGATACTCGCCTGATAGCCGTTGTTGTACGAGAATTCCGCCAATGGTAGGTGATCATCCCAGTTCCTACCATGGTGGATGGCACATGCTCTCAACATGTCTTCCAGAACTTGATTCACCCTCTCTGTCTGGCCATCTGTTTGAGGGTGATAAGCGGAGCTCCTGATCAACTTAGTACCCAATGCAGCGTGTAGCTGCTCCCAAAAGCGAGATACAAATAATGCACCTCGATCTGAGACAATGGTCTTGGGTACCCCGTATAGGCATAGAATCTTCGCTATGTATAGCTCCGCATATTTGCCGGCATTGTAACGTGTATTTACCGGAATGAAGTGAGCCGTCTTGGTTAACCGATCAACGATTACCCATATGGAATCATGCTTGTTGGCTGTTAGGAGTAATCCCACAATGAAATCCATGCTCACATCTTCCCATTTCCATGCCGGGACCTTCAGGGGTTGCAACAGCCCTGATTTCTTCATGTGATCAGCCTTCACTCGTCGGCACGTATCACATTCGGATACGTACTTCGCTACCTCCCGCTTCATCCGTGTCCACCAAAATTTCTTTTTCAATTCTTGGTACATTTTGTTGCTGCCTGGATGAATGGAGTATTTAGACAAGTGGGCTTCGTCGAGGATTTTCTTCCTCAGTTCCACATCTCGGGGTACGACTATGCGGCCATTAAACCATAGCGTCCCCTCATCATCTTTCCGGAAACATTTGATCTCCCCATTGTCAATCCGTCTCCGGAGATGTGCCATGCCTTTATCATTTTTCTGCGCTGCAATGATGTCCTCCCTAATAGTAGGGACGAGGGCAAGGTTATACAGCGATCCATAAGGAACCAAGTATAAACTTGGCTCTTCCTCCTCCACCGATGTAATGGTGAGGTGATGGACATGTGATTTCCGACTCAGCGCGTCGGCAACCACATTCGCCTTGCCGGGGTGGTAATGGATCTTAATCTCATAATCTTTGATCAGTTCTAACCACCTTCTCTGCCTCATGTTCAGCTCCTTCTGGGTGAAAATATATTTCAAGCTCTTGTGGTCGGTGTAGAGATGCACCAAGTTCCCCAGGAGATAGTGCCTCCACATTTTCAGCGCCAACACCACGGCAGCAAGTTCAAGATCGTGAGTCGGGTAGTGCTGCTCATGGTTTCGAAGTTGGCGTGAGCCATAAGCGACCACACGTCCTTCCTGCATCAACACGCAGCCAAGCCCAATACCGGACGCGTCACAGTACACGTCGAAGGGCTTTGTTGTATCCAGCTGAGCTAACACCGGGGCTGTTGTGAGATGCTTCACCAATGTTCGGAACGCTCCTTCACACGCCGTGTTCCAAACATATCTCGTCCCTTTCTTCAGCAACTCTGTCATTGGCTTAGCGAGCTTGGAGAAGATTGGAATGAATCTCCGGTAGTATCCCACTAACCCGAGGAAGCTTCTGACTTCATGAACTGAAGTGGGAGCTTTCCATTTCAACACTTGCTCTATTTTACTTGGGTCAACCGCAATGCCTTCAGCTGAGATGATATGTCCCAAGAATGGCACTTGGCTGATCCAAAATTCGCATTTGCTGAACTTGGCGTAGAGCTTGTGGTCTCGCAATCGTTGAAGAACGATCCGTAAGTGTTCGGCATGCTCGGCTTCTGTCTTGGAGTAAACCAAGATATCGTCGATGAACACTACCACGAACTTGTCCAGCTCCGGCATGAACACCGAGTTCATGAGATACATGAAATGGGATGGAGCATTTGTGAGACCAAAGGACATGACGAGATATTCATATAGTCCATATCTCGTCGAGAATGCCGTCTTCGGAATATCCTCCGCCCGGATTTTTATCTGGTGATATCCAGAGCGAAGGTCCATCTTGGAGAACACACTTGCACCCACAAGTCGATCAAACAATATGTCGATGCGGGGCAGTGGGTACTTATTCTTGATGGTGACGGCGTTGAGCGGCCGGTAATCCACACACAGCCTCAGGGTCTCATCCTTCTTCTTCACGAATAGCGCCGAGCATCCCAAAGGCGAGGAACTCGGCCTAATGAAACCCTTGCTCAACAGATCATTGAGCTGTTCTTTCAGTTCAGCCAGCTCATTTGGAGCCATTTTGTATGGTCTCCGTGATATGGGCGTAGTCCCGGGTGCAAGTTCAATCTTGAACTCGACATCCCGCTCAGGTGGCATGCCCGGTAGATCATCCGGGAACACGTCGGGATACTCCCGGACTACGGGAATGTCTTCTAACTTGAGAGCCTCAGCACTATTGATCGCTGAAACCTCTCTGACTGGATTATCTAATAGGAGGGACTGCGGACGGTGTAATGGGGAGTTGAGGTGAACCGTCCGTGTTAAAGTTTCCAGGACAGCGCCATGGTAATTTAGCCATGACATCCCCAAGATTGCATCAATCTTCTGCCCCCCTAAGATAATCATAGTGGTGGGATATATCTTCCCACCTAAGCACAGTGGTGCTTTTGGAACCATCATAGTTGCTGAAATCTTTCCTCCCGGTGAGCAGATCATATAAGAACACTCGGTTGGAAAGGCTTCCAGCTGATGCTTAGCCACATATGATGCACTAATGAAGTTGTGGGTTGCACCAGAATCAAAAAGTATGATGATGGCTTGATGGTTGAGAGTAAACGTACCCGCCAGCACGTTGTCTCCCTCTGGGGCGTCCTCATTGTCGAGGTTGGGGACGCCTCCAGTCCGCTGACCAACCTTCTTCACCGGAGGTCGGCCTCGAGCACCACCCTGGAGCTGGGCTTGCCCGCTGCTCTGCTGCCCATGGGGACAGTCCTTCGCAAAGTGGCCCGTCTGGCCACACGTGAAGCAGGTGAAACGGGGCGGTCCCCCGCTGATCGGTGGACGGAAACCCGGGGCGCGTTGTGGCGGTGGAAACGCCCGGGGTACCGTCTGCTGCCGCTGTTGCTGTCTTGGTGGTGGCATCGGCGGACGGAACGGGGGTGCTTGGAACGAACGTCCCCCGAACTGTTGAGGTCGCGCCGGTGGACGCCACTGCTGCCCGGATGGTGTCCGATATACCATACGGTACTTCTGGGGCGCGCCACCACCGCTGCTAGGTGGAGCGCTGCGCTTCCTCTGCTCAGCTGCTAACTCCCGCTGAGAGTCCTCTTGCATGATGGCGGCATTGACTAGGTCGTTGAATGTGCCGCGGTTCCACTGTACGAGGTGGGTCTTCATTTAGGGTGTAACCCCCGATAGAAGTGCTCCCTCTTCTTCTCCTCCGTGGAGATGTAGTCTGACGCATATTGCGCCAGATGGTTGAAGGCACGGGAGTAGTCGTGGGCACTCCTCCCGCCCTGCTTCAGTTCCAAAAATTCTTGGAACTTCCTCTTCATTATTCCGGGAGGGATGTGATAGGCGCGGAACGCCTCCCGGAACTCTTGCCATTCCACGGCATGGCCAGCCGGACGTGAGGCGACATAATTCGCCCACCACGCACCAGCGGCACCGTGGAGCTGCTGTGCTGCGAACAGAGTCTTCTGCCGCTCCGTACACTGGAGCAGCCCAAACTTGGACTCGATGGTCCGCAGCCAGTTGTCAGCCTCCAGTGGTTCTTCAGCTTCGGTGAACACTGGAGGGTGCGTACTCATGAAATCCGAGTACGACACTTCGCGGGGCTCACGAGGCCCTCGCTCTTGACGTCCCCCCGCCTGGGACGTATTCTGCACGATCGTGCGGAGCAGGTCGGTCTGCTCCTCACGACCTCCCACCAGTGCCGCTATCACATCCGCTAGAGTAAGCGGAGGCGGCGGTGGTGGCTGCTGCTGCGGGGTGCTGTCGTAGGCCGGTGGCTGGGAGTCATCACCTCCCTGTTGGCTAGAGCCACCAACCTCGTGCGTGGTCCCAGTACGAACCATCTGCAACCACACGACATTAAAGATCAGTCCCGCAACATTTTGCATGCAGTCTAAATGAAATAGGTGTAAAACATAATGACAATGAAAACATGCGATACATCTTGTAAGTAGATAGTGTAATAACTTTGCACAAGCTACACCATTACCAGACCAAACACAAGCTAGTTTAATCCAACTTGATGAACCTCCACTTTGGAAGCTCAACATAACTAGGTTTGGTTACTACGAGACATTACTATCGCGTTGTCATCACGCATACCACCCTTAGGGTACAACACCCTCTCCAATGAGCTCAACTGTCATTCTTCTGTCAGAATGACCAGTTTCTACCTATTCCAAGTTTTGATCTGGTTCTGGGCATTCTCATGACTCAAGTTGAATACCAAAGTTCAAGTTAACTTCAGTATATTTCCAACGAGTACTCATTTGCCCCCAGATCAGCTTTGATTAAAAAGTTATGCTAATTCAAAGTTAGCAGAATTTCTGGAAGAATTTTAACAGCACCTCCCTTGGAAGTGGCTGTTTTCAACCCTGATTTCCACTAAATTCTGTGCTGAAACTTCAGAAACTTTGAATTGCAAAGATGTCACACATCTTCTACTATTTCTAAGGATGTATTATATGACAATTTTTAGATTTTTCTACTGGGAGTTATATTTGAAAAACAGATCAGTTCAGAGGATGTTTTATTCTGCCCTGGTTCTGGACAGTTTACATTCCTCTGGGATTTAAGCCATCTTAAGGTGGGTTTCAGCTCTGGAAGTCTACAACAAAGTTGTAGAGTACTTCAATACCTTCGCAGAGCTATGTAGCACCCCCTCTGGGCTAAAAGACCGGTGAGTTATGCCCTGTTGAAGATCAGCAAACATGCTGCCCAAAACAGAGCACTCTGTTTTTCAGTCTTTTTGGAACTACAATCATCACTATCCCATTATTATACCCAACCAGGGTCCTAAATGTTGAACCTATAGATTTTAATTCTTTGTTATCATTATACTCATGCATATGCCTACAATATCTCGGTACTACGTTCCTCACAAAAGAAAATCCTAACGGATCATACCGGCATATACGTCTCGAGTGTGGCACTAAACGGTCTCTCGCACACGTTTTCTACACGGACACATACGTGGTTAGTACCTGCAGAAGACCACACAATGATGGTGCACTCAAAGGTTGTTCATTTCAGGCAGTTCCATATTTAAAAGTAAATACAAACGCCCGTATCATTGTCATACGGCCGTCCTTGAGCTAAGTCACGTCTCAAGGCACGTGATCGTGTTTCAACACCACACGACGGGGAACCCGAGTATGTCATGAACGGGTCGTCACGGTTGGGAATGTTATCAACCCAACAGATACCACCTACTGCCCTGCAGGGCACGCCGATGGCAAGCGCTGCGTATGTCCTCTTGGGCTATTTCCAGACGAACACACTCTCGCGTTACTGACCACGCGATGCGGTCTCCACTTACTTGCCTAATGCACGCTAGGGATCAGCGTTTCATATGAACTCAGGAACATGAAGAGTTCAAGAGGTTCATATTAACGTCTCACACCAAGCTGTGAGACTCTATCCCTGAGCCACGTTCCTCGTCAGGGGGAGCTAACCGAAATTGAACCGCTTTCGGTGGCGTTCCTTACCATACTTACCAGAGCGTAGGTGCGTCGTTACATAATTAAAATTCAGAATTATAACACATAAGTTAGTCTTTGCCACTTTAAGTAACTATGCTAATCTAGTCCTTACTTGGGCAGCTACCGATTCCTCACCGTAACCTAAGTTTTCCCATAATGTAGTCCTTAAGTACTGTGCTATCCCCACTGCAGCTCTGATACCAGGCTGTGGCAGACCGGAATCCGCTCATCCAGGATCGCAGAGGGTGGTGTCGCGCGATGCGACACCCGACAGCACACGTCATAAGAACATAATATATATTACATGGGAAAAACAACTGAAACTGTACAAACAGGTACAAACTTCAGTTACAACTATTGTTTATATTACACAGCGGAAGTCTACACTATACAACTCACGCCCGCCTATTTAGCAAAAGTTGGTTGCCCAGCCCTAGGGCAACCCACACTAGCTGCACTCCTCAGCTCAGCGCGGCGTGTACGGCTCCCACTCAGCCGTGGTCCCCGACGGAGGGTAACCCTCGCCGGTGGACTCGTACTCCGAGACCGTGGGTGGCTCCTCACCTGAAAAACACTTAAGCAGCAACCATGAGCACGAAGGCTCAGCAAGGCTTAACCGACTCACCTAAGCATGAAACTCTACATGAGGTATACCAAGACATAGGTTAGTAACATTTCAGCAAAACGACACGCCTACCTGTTCATCCTTAGTTCATCTTTTAGCAACAAGTTAACAGTTCATGAAATCTGAAATTTAGTAAGCAGTATTTGGTGGCACACATGTAGCAATACAATTATATCAATCATCATCATCGAATCAACATATTTCATCCATTAGTCTACGTTACGACGCAGTGAACAAGCGGTACTCGTCACCGCGAGGGACGGCGAATCGACTCGATATACACCTGCAGGGAAACCCAAAGAGCACGTCCCTCGCGGTGACTAGGTTTGGTCAACATAACTAGGTTTGGTCACTACGAGACATTACTATCGCGTTGTCATCACGCATACCACCCTTAGGGTACAACACCCTCTCCAATGAGCTCAACTGTCATTCTTCTGTCAGAATGACCAGTTTCTACCTATTCCAAGTTTTGATCTGGTTCTGGGCATTCTCATGACTCAAGTTGAATACCAAAGTTCAAGTTAACTTCAGTATATTTCCAACGAGTACTCATTTGCCCCCAGATCAGCTTTGATTAAAAAGTTATGCTAATTCCCTCGCGGTGACGAGTACCGCTTGTCCACTGAGTCGTGACGTAGTTAATGTATGAAATGTTATGCTTCAATATTGCTGTCATGATATAATTGTAATGCTACATGTGTGCCACCAATTGTTGCTTACTAAATTTCAGATTCCCGAACTGTTAACTTGTGGCTAAAAGATGAACTAAGGATGAACTGGTAGGCGTGTCCATTTGCTGCAATGTTACTATCATATGTCATTGTGCACCTCATGTAGAGTTTCATGCCTAGGTGAGTCGGTTAAGTCTTATTGAGCCCTCGTGCTCAAGGTTGCTGCTTAAGTGTTTTTCAGGTGAGGAGCCACCCACGGACTCGGAGTACGAGTCCACCGGCGAGGGTTACCCTCCGTCGGGGACCATGGCTGAGTGGGAGCCGTACACGCCGCGCTGAGCTGAGACGTGCAGATAGTGTGGGTAGCCCTAGGGATGGGCAACCGACTTTTGCTAGATAGGCGGGCATGAGTTGTATAATGTAGACTTCCACTGTGTAATATAAACAATAGTTTGTAACTGAAGTTTGTACCGGTTTGTACAGTTCAGTTGGTTTTCCCCATGTAATATATTGTGTCCTTATGACGTGTGCTATCGGGTGTCGCATCGTGCGGCACCACCCTCTGCGATCCTGGATGATCGGATCCCGGTCCGCCACAAAACACGCCTTGAGCTACGTATTCACGTTATGGACCACGTGACGGGGTCTCCCAAATTGCCCAAAGCACGCCAGGGACAGATGTTGCTCGAATACCCCAAACGACAAGAAGAGTCGTAGAGGATATTAAAGCGGGTCGGGTTACCTGCCACCCGTGGGGCTCCACCCTTCAGCTTGTTCGCACTGATGGACAGCGCTTACGTTCACCCCCCAAGACATAAAGCGTCCCGAGATGCACGATTTTCTGACATAAGCAAATAGGTTAGTATGCCACTTTCTATACACTAATAACATCCTTATATGGGCTACTGACTCGTTTCTCACCGAATTTTTGAAAAAGATGACCTTTGGAGTGTGTTAAACCTCAAGCAAGCTCTGATACCACGCTGCGGGAGCCCCACGGCCTCATCGAGCCAGGATCACGCTGAGGGGTGCTGCGTTGCACAACACCGGATAACACACATCAAAGATACAAAGCGGAAGCAAAGTTTTATTACATAAACCAGTTTATGAACATTTTACCAACAAATAAGTTTAGTCTACACTCATGGGCGTAGACTATGCATCGAGTTCACGTTCATCCCGTGAACGTGACCCCTCTAGCATGCAAACACACTAACACGGCGGCGTGCACGACTCCCACTTGACAGGGTTCCCCTCCTGGGGTTCCGTCTCCTCCTCGAAAGTCCCTTCCTCATAAACCCCTGCAAAACCTTCAAACACAAGCAGTGAGCACAATGGCTCAGCAAGACTGACCCGTCTCTCCTATACATGAAACTTCTACATGGATGGTTTTAGGGTACATGAGGTAAAATAAGTTGCAAAGGGCTCGCCTAATTAATGGAACCTTACTTTCAAGTTTTAGCAGCAGGTTATGGAGAACCTTACGCTAAGGCACATGAGAGAGCCGCAATCAAACAAGAAACACATTTCTCTCATGTACTTTGCCCAAAGTTGAAAATAACATTAATTAGCTCTAAACTACAACAAGACATTAACAAGCAAAGTATGTCTTTCAAATCAGCAAACTTTTAACATGTACCTAGCTTGTTCTTTCTACGTCACGGTACAGTGAACAAGTGGTACTCACTGACCGTGAGGGACGGCGATTATAATCGATTTACACCTGCAGGGTTACCTGAATAACCCGTCACGTACGCCCGTACTCGATGTTTCCTACAGCAACCATCACGGACGTCGTACGCAACCACCTTTCACCCGTTAGCCAAATATTGAACCGGTCTTATCGTCCCGAGCAAGAGGTCTCTGCGCTTGCATCCACAGTGCTGCCAGCCGATTTACACCTCAAGCTCTCAACCTACCCTCTGAACGACAGTCAATGCCTCAATACCCAGCTACCCGAGTTACATCGGTTTCCCGGTTCCCATATAGCCGGTAGGTCTTTGGTACTGTTCTAGCTTGTTCAACAGGCCTGCACACGGCTCGGTGCTCAATCGACACAAGCGGAGCTATAGCACCCAGGCCCCAAAGTCCTGCTGCCCTTACTCTCTGCTTGGTCTCATTTTTCTTGCCATGTGTTTAATTTGCTATCCTTACCCGAGCGATGTGCCTCTAGCCTATTCTCGCGAGTAGTTCCAACTACTTGACTTGTACCGAATCCTATACTATATTAGCATTGCAGTAGCTAACGAGGTTTTCAAACCTAATCCGAACCCAGGGTTTTCTTGGCTATGCATTTGGTTTCAATCAAGACTCTAATGCAAGAAGTAAGTGGGTGCTCAAAGTAAGTTCTCAAAACAGTAAAAATTTGTAAAAGGGTTATGCAAACCGGAGCTTGCCTTGCTGCTCTTGGTCGTAGGCTAGCTGCTCTTCCGGAGTAACGAAGTCTAAGACTTCGGGTTCCTCCTCAACCTTAGCGACTACATGTGATAAACATAGATATGTGTCAAATTATATGCCTTTGAATGGAAGTTAAAACTTATGAGGACTATAAGTCTTACTAGACAGACCCAATGACTCTGAAATTTTTACTGTGGTTTGGATACAACCTAAGCAGGTCCTTGGCCAAGTTTCACCTGCAGAAAAGCTCATTTGGGTCTTCCACAAATAATTATGTACTTGGCCTTAAATGGGGCTCTTAGGGTGTTCTAGGGATTTTCATGGAGCAACCCATGACTCTCTGAAAACTATATTTTCAGAGGGTTCTAATGGAGTTTGTTTCACTTAATTTACAGTTTCCTAGCTAAAGATATGAGCTAAACAATTTCAGAGAAATTCTGAAAAATGTTTCTGGACATTTTCTATTTTCTCTGGAACAGTTTCATTAATCACACCATTAGGTGGATCAAATGAGCTCAAATGGATCTGAAATTCTTATATTAGCTCAGGAATATTTTGGTGAACATCCTAGCAAAATTTCAGAATTTTCCTCCAAAGTGTTCTCCAGTTCAAATTCTAAACAGTTTAAATTTTGAAGAATTAATTCTGGAAAACTAAGGATTTTCATAGAGTGAAACTTGATTTGTTGGAAAGTACTCAGAGAGCTTAATCCAACAAAATTTGGTTCACTCGATTTGGAGTTTCCTGGCCAAAGTTATGTGGGTTTGAAGTTTGAACTAAAACTGAAAATCGGGAAATGTTTAAAGCACTGCACGTGGGTCCCACGCACAGTGTCGTCGTCTACCTCCCGCCAGTGCCCGAGGGCGCGGCATCCAGTGACGGTGGCGCGGTTCATTCTCGGCTGCTACTGCCTAATTTTCGATACGGTTTCTTCCTACGTGATCCTTGGAGCATGGCGCACACGCCGGGCATCTCCTCAGACCTCGACATCGCCGGAAACCTAGTCGGCGACGGTGGAGGCGGAAGATGAGCTCGGGTCCGACGGTGCTAGCTCGTCTCGGCGGTGAACATGATCAGCTAATGGGTCGCAAAGCACCACTGGGACACGAGGAAGCTAACCCTGCCCTCCTCTTGGCCGGAGATCGCCGGGAAAGTAGACTTCACCGTCGACCCGAGCCGTTTTCACCGGCGGTGGACAAACTCCGGTGCTCTGCTCACTGGGTTGATCATCACCGCTAGGATTTGGCTGAGGTAACTGTGAGGCACCACTCTAGCTTCAGCTCGACCAGGATTCCCAGTGATCAAGTGATCGAGATGAATTTTGAGTTTTGGTTCTCGGTGTTCTATCCGGCGATCATCTGGAAAATTGAAATTCCGGCTAACCGGCGCTAAGAGGGACCTAGGGAGTTCGGGGAGAGCTACTAGACTTCGAAGCTAACCTCAGATACATGTTTGTCGTGCTGGAGAAGCCTAGAGCTGCTCGGATGACGGCGTCGAATCGGAGGAGCTCTCGGGTTGACAGAGCGACGGAAGATCGGCTCGGACAAGCTCAACCGAAGCTGATCACGGGCAGCTGAGGGCTGTAATGCGTCGAGCAAGGACCGGCGGTGCCGTTTGTGGCCTCAGATCACGGTGGAAGGGACTTTGTTTGCCGGTCAACGGCGAGGTGATGCGGTGGAGCTGTGCGGCGATCGGCTCGTGTTTCTCAGCGCTGGAAACGTTGAGGCGGCGTGAAAACGGGTTGCTGCCGGTGGCAGCTCGAAGATATATAGCTGGGGACGTTGGTTTGTGGCTCTGATCGGCGACCAGGAGGTGGCAGCGGTCGGAAATCGCCGTGGCGCTCGCGCGGTCACGAGCAAGAACCGAGCTGCGATGACTTCAGTCGGTTAAAAAACTGGTGAGGCTGACATGTGGGTCCCACTCCGGTTTTAACCTCTGAAATTGAATTTTCCCCACTGATCTAAACAGTAGAGACCCAAATAACCTTGTTCATTTGAAATATCTGTAAAAGCCCAAGAAAGTGACTTGCAAAAATTTGTTCATTACCTCACAACATCACAGCTCTTGTGATGGATATCTCATGAACTCTTGTGAAGAGCAAGTAACCACCATCAAAAGGGTGATTAGAGGGGAAAAGCCCTAACTTCCAAAAAGTTGGATTTCTACACATAAACATGAAAGGTTGAGCTCACCACTAGAACTTATATATTCTTGGGAAGGCTCAGGCCAAATTTCATGCAAATCCAATACTTTTTGAGGCACTTTTGGAGACAATTCAAAAAGGGGCCAATTTGAATGCAAATTCAAATTGCAGCCACTTTCATCACTTGAATTAAAATGTTAACTTCATATTCAAACTCAGCACATTTTTCTGAGTTAGTCCACCAATGCTCATCTCCATTGGAGCTCATCTTGTCAGGAGCTAAATTTGCATTAATTCAAACTGAATTTGAATTTCAGTTCAAATGTGCAGCAAATTTAGCCAAACCAGTTTCAAATTGAGGAAATCAAATTTTTTTGGACATATCATCTCAACGGAAGGCATTGCGGTTGACCCAAGAAAAATCGAGCAGGTGCTGAAATGGAAAGCTCCCACTTCAGTCCATGAAGTCAGAAGCTTCCTCGGCTTAGTGGGATACTATCGGAGATTCATTTCAAGTTTCTCCAAGCTTGCTAAGCCGATGACAGAATTATTGAAGAAGGGAACAAACTATGTTTGGAACACGGCATGTGAAGGAGCGTTCCAAGCATTAGTGAAGCATATCACAACAGCCCCGGTCTTAGCTCAACCGGATACAACTAAGCCCTTCGACGAGTATTGTGATGCGTCCGGTATCGGGCTCGGCTGCGTGTTGATGCAAGAAGGACGTGTAGTCGCATATGGCTCACGCCAACTTCGGAACCATGAGCAGCACTATCCAACTCATGATCTTGAGCTTGCTGCTGTGGTTTTGGCGCTGAAAATATGGAGGCACTATCTCCTGGGGAATTTGGTGCATCTCTACACCGACCACAAGAGCCTGAAGTATATTTTCACCCAGAAGGAGCTGAATATGAGGCAAAGGAGGTTGTTAGAACTAATCAAATACTATGAGATTGAGATTCATTACCACCCCAGCAACGCGAATGTGGTTGCCAACGTCCATAACCTCACCATTGCACCAGTAGAGGAGGAAGAGCCGAGTTTATACTTGGTTCCTTATGGATCGCTCTACAACCTTGCCCTCATCCCTACCATTAAGAAGGAGATCATTGCAGCTCAGAAAGTTGATAAGGGCATGGCACATCTCCGGATACGGATAGACAACGGGGAAATCAAATGTTTCCGGAAAGATGATGAGGGGATGCTGTGGTTCAATGACCGCATAGTCGTACCCCGGAATATGGAGCTGAGGAAAAAGATTCTTGATGAAGCTCACTTGTCTAAATACTCCATTCATCCGGGCAGCAACAAAATGTACCAAGATTTGAAAAAGAAATTTTGGTGGACACGGATGAAGCGGGAAGTGGCTAAATACGTAACAGAGTGTGATACGTGTAGACGAGTGAAAGCTGATCATATGTGGAAATCAGGGCTGCTGCAACCCCTGAAAATCCCGGCATGGAAGTGGGAAGATGTGAGCATGGATTTCATTGTGGGATTACCCCTGACTTCCAACAAGCATGATTCCATTTGGGTGATCGTTGACCGATTAACCATGTCGAATCACTTCATTCCTGTGCATACACGTTACAATGCCGGCAAATATGCGGAGCTGTACATAGCGAGAATTCTATGCTTACATGGGGTACCCAAGACCATAGTCTCAGATCGAGGTGCACCGTTTGTATCTCGTTTCTGGGAGCAGTCAGACAGACGGTCAAAGAGAGAGGGTGAACCAAGTACTAGAAGACATGTTGAGAGTGTGTGCCATCCACCACGGTAGAAACTGGGATGATCATCTACCATTGGCGGAATTCTCGTACAATAACGGCTATCAAGCGAGTATCAAGATGGCACCCTATGAGGCTCTCTACGGTCGCAAATGCCGCACCCCACTGAACTGGTGCGAGTCCGGTCAGAGGGTCATGTTCGGGGTTGATGTGGTGAACGATGCCGAAGAGCGTGTTCGGATGATTCAAGCCAACTTGAAGGACGCTCAATCCCGGCAGAAAAGCTACGCTGATAAGAGGCGTAGACCGCTGCACTTTGACGTCGGGGAGCACGGGTACCTCCGTGTATCTCCGATGAAAGGCGTGCACTGGTTCGGCGTGAAGGGGAAACTCGCTCCCCGGTTCATTGGACCCTATGCCATCACCGAGAAGTGTGGACCGGTGGCCTAAATACTGGAGCTACCCGCATCTCTTGCTGGTGTTCACGACGTTTTCCATGTTTCATAACTGCGAAAATGTCTGAAGCATACGGTTTCTGTTCCCACTGAAGACATCGGCGAGCTGCAACCGGATTTGACGTATGAGGAATATCTGGTGGCCATTATTGATGAGAAGGCTCGGACCACACGTAGCCAAGCGTTGTGGTTCTACAAGATACTCTGGAGTAACCACACCGCCGAAGAAGCAACGTGGGAGAGCGAGGAATTTCTTCGCTCAATCTACCCGGAGTTCATGGCATCTCAGCACGGGTGAGTTTCTATTACATCGCTGCCTCTTCTTTTGTAACCCTGGGACGAGATTCTTTTAAGGGGGAGGTATGTAAAAGCCCAAGAAAGTGACTTGCAACAATTTGTTCATTACCTCACAACACCACAGCTCTTGTGATGGATATCTTATGAACTCTTGTGAAGAGCAAGTAACCACCATCAAAAGGGTGATTAGAGGGGAAAAGCCCTAACTTCCAAAAAGTAGGATTTCTACACATAAACATGAAAGGTTGAGCTCACCCCTAGACCTAATATATTCTTGGGAAGGCTCAGGCCAAATTTCATGCAAATCCAATACTTTTTGAGGCACTTTTGGAGACAATTCAAAAAGGGGCCAATTTGAATAGAAATTCAAATTGCAGCCACTTTCATCACTTGAATTAAAATGTTAACTTCATATTCAAACTCAGCACATTTTTCTGAGTTAGTCCACCAATTCTCATCTCCATTGGAGCTCATCTTGTCAGGAGCTAAATTTGCATTAAATCAAACTGAATTTGAATTTCAGTTCAAATGTGCAGCAAATTTAGCCAAACCAGTTTCAAATTGAGGAAATCAAATTTTTTTGGACATATAATCTCAGCGGAAGGCATTGCGGTTGACCCAAGAAAAATCGAGCAGGTGCTGAAATGGAAAGCTCCCACTTCAGTCCATGAAGTCAGAAGTTTCCTCGGCTTAGCGGGATACTATCGGAGATTCATTTCAAGTTTCTCCAAGCTTGCTAAGCCGATGACAGAATTATTGAAGAAGGGAACAAACTATGTTTGGAACACGGCATGTGAAGGAGCGTTCCAAGCATTAGTGAAGCATATCACAACAGCCCCGGTCTTAGCTCAACCGGATACAACTAAGCCCTTCGACGAGTATTGTGATGCGTCCGGTATCGGGCTCGGCTGCGTGTTGATGCAAGAAGGACGTGTAGTCGCATATGGCTCACGCCAACTTCGGAACCATGAGCAGCACTATCCAACTCATGATCTTGAGCTTGCTGCTGTGGTTTTGGCGCTGAAAATATGGAGGCACTATCTCCTGGGGAATTTGGTGCATCTCTACACCGACCACAAGAGCCTGAAGTATATTTTCACCCAGAAGGAGCTGAATATGAGGCAAAGGAGGTTGTTAGAACTAATCAAATACTATGAGATTGAGATTCATTACCACCCCAGCAACGCGAATGTGGTTGCCAAC
The DNA here is from genome assembly GCA_030760725.1 of Neostapfia colusana. NCBI lineage: Eukaryota > Viridiplantae > Streptophyta > Magnoliopsida > Poales > Poaceae > Neostapfia > Neostapfia colusana. The sequence goes on along the minus strand of JASWHV010000009.1, from coordinate 28,596,008 downwards.
GTCCATAACCTCACCATTGCACCAGTAGAGGAGGAAGAGCCGAGTTTATACTTGGTTCCTTATGGATCGCTCTACAACCTTGCCCTCATCCCTACCATTAAGAAGGAGATCATTGCAGCTCAGAAAGTTGATAAGGGCATGACACATCTCCGGATACGGATAGACAACGTGGAAATCAAATGTTTCCGGAAAGATGATGAGGGGATGCTGTGGTTCAATGACCGCATAGTCGTACCCCGGAATATGGAGCTGAGGAAAAAGATTCTTGATGAAGCTCACTTGTCTAAATACTCCATTCATCCGGGCAGCAACAAAATGTACCAAGATTTGAAAAAGAAATTTTGGTGGACACGGATGAAGCGGGAAGTGGCTAAATACGTAACCGAGTGTGATACGTGTAGACGAGTGAAAGCTGATCATATGTGGAAATCAGGGCTGCTGCAACCCCTGAAAATCCCGGCATGGAAGTGGGAAGATGTGAGCATGGATTTCATTGTGGGATTACCCCTGACTTCCAACAAGCATGATTCCATTTGGGTGATCGTTTACCGATTAACCATGTTGAATCACTTCATTCCTGTGCATACACGTTACAATGCCGGCAAATATGCGGAGCTGTACATAGCGAGAATTCTATGCTTACATGGGGTACCCAAGACCATAGTCTCAGATCGAGGTGCACCATTTGTATCTCGTTTCTGGGAGCAGTCAGACAGACGGTCAAAGAGAGAGGGTGAACCAAGTACTAGAAGACATGTTGAGAGTGTGTGCCATCCACCACGGTAGAAACTGGGATGATCATCTACCATTGGCGGAATTCTCGTACAATAACGGCTATCAAGCGAGTATCAAGATGGCACCCTATGAGGCTCTCTACGGTCGCAAATGCCACACCCCACTGAACTGGTGCGAGTCCGGTCAGAGGGTCATGTTCAGGGTTGATGTGGTGAACGATGCCGAAGAGCGTGTTCGGATGATTCAAGCCAACTTGAAGGACGCTCAATCCCGGCAGAAAAGCTACGCTGATAAGAGGCGTAGACCGCTGCACTTTGACGTCGCGGAGCACGTGTACCTCCGTGTATCTCCGATGAAAGGCGTGCACTGGTTCGGCGTGAAGGGGAAACTCGCTCCCCGGTTCATTGGACCCTATGCCATCACCGAGAAGTGTGGACCGGTGGCCTAAATACTGGAGCTACCCGCATCTCTTGCTGGTGTTCACGACGTTTTCCATGTTTCATAACTGCGAAAATGTCTGAAGCATACGGCTTCTGTTCCCACTGAAGACATCGGCGAGCTGCAACCGGATTTGACGTATGAGGAATATCTGGTGGCCATTATTGATGAGAAGGATCGGACCACACGTAGCCAAGCGTTGTGGTTCTACAAGATACTCTGGAGTAACCACACCGCCGAAGAAGCAACGTGGGAGAGCGAGGAATTTCTTCGCTCAATCTACCCGGAGTTCATGGCATCTCAGCACGGGTGAGTTTCTATTACATCGCTGCCTCTTCTTTTGTAACCCTGGGACGAGATTCTTTTAAGGGGGAGGTATGTAAAAGCCCAAGAAAGTGACTTGCAACAATTTGTTCATTACCTCACAACACCACAGCTCTTGTGATGGATATCTTATGAACTCTTGTGAAGAGCAAGTAACCACCATCAAAAGGGTGATTAGAGGGGAAAAGCCCTAACTTCCAAAAAGTAGGATTTCTACACATAAACATGAAAGGTTGAGCTCACCCCTAGACCTAATATATTCTTGGGAAGGCTCAGGCCAAATTTCATGCAAATCCAATACATTTTGAGGCACTTTTGGAGACAATTCAAAAAGGGGCCAATTTGAATAGAAATTCAAATTGCAGCCACTTTCATCACTTGAATTCAAAAGTTAACTTCATATTCAAACTCAGCACATTTTTCTGAGTTAGTCCACCAATTTTCATCTCCATTGGAGCTCATCTTGTCGGGAGCTAAATTTGCATTAATTCAAACTGAATTTGAATTTCAGTTCAAATGTGCAGCAAATTTAGCCAAACCAGTTTCAAATTGAGGAAATCAAATTCAACCCATGACTTTGGGGCTAAGAATTGTGAGTAGCTGGGATCTTTTCAGTGAAAACAGAAATGAAAATCAGAAAAAAAGAATTAGAGGGGAGGGACCCACTGGTCAGACACACAGAGGCCAAACTGACTCGGTTCCCCGGTCGAACACCCTGAGGTCGCCGGCGCATGGGTGAACCCCGCCCCAATGCAGTCGCCGCGCCACCTCCTGCTCGGGGGGGCTGATGACACCAGGTGCAACACTCGTTTAAGAACGCCGGTCCACGTGAATCCTCCCTCATCCTCTCCGTTTTGCACGCACACAACCGAACCAAAGTGCCTCCGAGCTCACCTCTCCCTGCTCGCCACGTCTGGGCGATACAGGTTTCGTCATGCCCGGCCATCTACAAAAGAAACCACCACCCTAAGGTGCTTGTTCTGCTAGTCCAAACCGCTCGTTTTTTCAAGCGCTGTCGTGAGAGAATTTCCCCAGGAAAGTTTCGGTGTTCTTAGGACCGAGCTACTCCAAGTTCTGAAATTCGTGGGTATTAGCTCATCACCAGGTATACCGATCTGTACACATGATCTACACCATCCCACGACCATCCAGGACCAAAAAGTACAAGAAACCGTCGAGTATAGACTCTGGTTGTCGAGTTTTTCAAGTCACCGTCGATATCGGGCCTAGGTCGACGGTGAACACATAGTTCCGACCGTTTCTACGGTGAGCTAGCACCATGTCCGTGCTCAGTGGTTCACCACGGAGCTGTAGAGCCAAGAATTTCTCGAGGTGGGTCTCGGTAGGGGCCAGGAGACAGCGCCGGAGTGGAGCCGTAATGGCGGCTCGTGGCCGAGGGGTTTCCGGCCGCCCAGAGACCGGGCTGACCCCGGGGATGAGTTCTTCGGGTCCAAAAAGGTAGAGGAGGCAAGATTTGGCCATAGAGGAGGCTGGGAAAGTCCTTCCGGCTGACCTCGCCGGAGATCACCGCCATGGAGTTAGGCGCGCGCGCGGGGAAGAAGAAGACGCGGGGTGGGACCCGCCTGCAGGGTTTAAACTTTATTTGAATTTTCCAGTTTTAGTTCAAACTTCAAATGCACCTAACTTCTGCTAGGAAGCTCCAAATTCAGTGAACCAAATTTTTCTGAACTCAGATTTTTGAGTACTTTCCAGCAAGACAAATTTCAGCTCATGAAACTTAATAGTTTTCCAGAATTAATTCCCTAAAGTTTAATCTGTTAGGAATTTTATCTGGAGAATTACTTTATGAAAAATTCTGAAATTTGGCTGGGAGGTTCATTGGAAAATCCTTGAGTCACAGTAAAAGTCTCAAACCCATCCAAATTCATTTAGTCCCCCTAATGGTGTGATTAAGTGAACTGCCCTGAGAAAATAGAAAAATGTACAGAAACATTTTTCAGATTTTCTCAAATCTTGTTTAGGGCATAACTTCATCTAGAATTTGTCAAATGACATGAAACCAATTCCATTAGAACCATCTCCAATTCTAGTTTCCATAAAGTAATGGTTTATGCCATGAAAACCCCTGGAATTCCTTAGAGGCTCTAATATTAACCAAACAGGCTTTTATTTGTACAAGGCTCAAATGAACTGTTTTTTTTAAATGAAACTTTGTCAAGACTCTGGTTAGGGCCCTACCAAGTCACCATAAAAATTTCAGAGCCAAAAGGAAGGGCTAGCTATAGTTATGGTAATTACTTATTGAGTTCTAAACATTGCATTTAAATTGACATATAGTATATCGTTTACGTGTAGTCGCTGAAGGCGAGGAAACTCCGGAAGTGCTCGATTTTCTTCTTCCGGATGAAGCCCTAACCACTGACCAGCAGCAGCAACAAGGCAAGCCCCGGTTTGTATTAACCCATTTCGTAAAGTTTTGCTTTGTTATATACTTAGTATGAGGTTTATGAATGTGCATTAGGTGTAGGGTGGATGAAACCCAAGTGCATAAACAGCTTTTTCCTATAAGAGTGAGGGTAGTGTCTAAGTCCTCGAGTAGACAGGCTATGCTTAATGATTCATAGAACTTCGGTACAAGTCGAGTAGCTAGAATCTACTCGCGAGTTAGGCTTGGGACACACGGGATTGGTTCGAGTGATGTGAGATCACTTTAGTAATGAAAATGAGACTAGGAAGTCTTGTGTGTGCAGCCCTGTCTGTGTTGATTGAGGACCGATCCGTGTGCAGCCCTGCTGAACAAGTATTGAACGTACCAAAGGCATATCGGATATATGGGCCCCGATAAACCGATGTAACCTAAACTTCCGGGCGTCGAGGCATAGCACAACAATTTATAGGTGTAGGTTGAGGGCAGCAAGGTGGAAATCTGCTAACAGGCATAGAGAGATGCTCCGTGTAGGGAACCTCCTGTCCATTTCGGTGCGACCGGTTCGACGTTTGGGCTGTTGGGTGAAAGGTTGTCCCATACGACATCGAGTGAGCGTGCTGTGCAGCTCCACGGGTGGGCATATGTGACGTGCTCTTTGGGTATCCCTGCAGGTGTATATCGAGTCGATTCACCATCCCTCGCGGTGACGAGTACCGCTTGTTCACTGCATTGTAACGTAGATAAACTATGGAATGTCATGATTCAATTCTGCTGATATGTATAATTGTATTGCTACCTGTGTGCCACCAAATATTGCTCACTAAATTTCCTATTCATGAACCGTTAACTGGTGGCTAAAAGATGAAATAAGGATGAACTTGTAGGTGTGTCCGTGTGCTGCTAATTACCACCCCATGTCCGTTGTACACTACATGTAGAGTTTCATGCCTAGGTGAGTCGGTTAAGTCTTGTTGAGCCATCGTGCTCACAGTTGCTGCTATAAGTGTTATTCAGGTGAGGAGCATCCCATGGACTTGTGTTACGAGTCCACCAGCGAGGGCTAACCTCCGTCGGGGACCACGGCTGAGTGGGAGCCATAAACGCCGCGCTGAGCTGAGGAGTGCAGCTAGTGTGGGTTGCCCTAGGGCTGGGCAACTGACTTTTGCTAGATAGACGGGAGTGAGTTGTACAAATTTAGTTTCCGCTGTGTAATATAAACACTAGTTTGTAACTGAAGTATTGTACTACTTTGTACATTTCAGTTGGTTTTCTATGTATTACAATGTTGTTCTTATAATGTGTGCTGTCGGGTGTCGCATCGTGCGGCACCACCCTCTGCGATCCTGGATAAGCGGATTCCGGTCCACCACAATATCTACCCTCTGGCCATTTGAATTGGATAGAATTCAAATTGGGGATTGTTTGAATATATTTTCAGCACATACACTACAGGATTCCCGTCAGCATACGACGGCTAAGACCGTCGTATATAAAGCAGAAGCCGTCGTATATAGTTTATATACGACGGCAGTCGTTTATATATGATGGTTTGTGGCCGTCGTATATATTTTGTCGTATATATAGTTATATACGACGGCACCGTCATATATAACAGTATATATATGACGGCCACTTATATATAACGGCTCGTTTCGTAGACTTGGCCCAGTGGGCTAGGGCCTTTATATACGACGGCTGGGCCCTGGCTGTCGTATATAAGGGCTTATATACGACAGCCGCTGGACACTGGCTGTCGTATATAAGAGCTTATATACGACAGCCTGGCCCAGCCGTCGTATATAATTTGGGCTTATTTAAGACGGCCCTGTATAGTGGCCGTTGTATATAAACTATACAGGCCGTCGTATATAAGCTTTTCCATTTAAAAAAAACAGAAAATTGCTAACCTGGCTCGATGGCCAGCTACACATCCAAATCAATAGACAACAACAAAACAGTTTGATATATAAATTCACAACAAAGTGCAATAGTACACATCGACAATCACGAAGTCTGACATCCACACAAATAAAAACAAAATCACAAATCTATTGATTACTAGCCCCTCCACTACCTCCGGGAGCGAAGAAGTCATCCAGCCGCGGCGAACCTGGCGCCCTTAGCTGTGGCGATGGAGTCTGAGCCTCCGTCCCTGATCCCTGCAAAACACAGTGACATATGTACAAGTTTACAATTGTTTTTCTAGGTTCGTTAGGATTCTTAGCGGTTGGGGCTTCCACTTAATGTAACTTTCTTTTTATACCTGTACTCCAGGAAACTGCTCCTGTGGTGGCGACGGCTCCAGCACGAACGGAGGTGGCTGCCACAACGGTATCTGGATTTGCTGCCCTTGCTGTCGAGCTAGCGTCTGTCATTTCAAACATTACAATTTACATAACTAATTGAAATGCAATGTAATTAAATTATAATTGTATGTTTCTTACTTCCATTGCCGCTTGCATCTGTGCCATATAGGACGCATGGTACGCCATGGCAGCCCTGTTGTTCTCTCGCTCTCTCGCCAAGGCCTCCTCCTGCCGAGCCAAGCTCTCCTGAAGCGCCATGACTTCGAGATCTCTCTTGGTGACACGGCGGCTGGAGGAGCCTGCAGCCGAAGACTGCGAGGAGCTGCCTCTCGCAGGTCGTGCCTCCCTAGAGTTGACGACTCCAGAGAATATGGCAAGCCTAAAAAAACGAATCAATTCAAGGTAAAATTAAATAATCTTGAATTGAAAACAATGAAAGTAAATGAATTCACCTTCCGTGTGCTTTTCCACCTCCGCTTGCATACGCGGCTTGAGGGTCGATGTTCGGGGAGTTTTCCCAATCGAACCCTTCGCCGTGTATCCTCACAGCCTCTTGCCCATACCTAGTCTGAAAAACAATGAAATTGTGTAAGTTCAACAACATATATAGTGTCAAATAATTTCAGAGGTCATGAAACTTACCAGGCGCTCCGCTGCGTACTGACTACACTGCTCCGGCTGAGAAGGGTCAGCGTGACCTCTCCTATAGACTGCAGTAGCACTCGGTCGCACGCCGGTCTCCTTTTCCTGTGAACATATGTTAGTACGAATAATACTACATTATGAATATAATAAAAACTACCAAGAAACTTACCATCCGTTTAGCCATTCGCACAAAACCTTGGACGCCCATACCATGCTTCCCTGAGCTCCCTCTGGCATCTAGAGCCTTCTTGGACTTAGCGATGAACTCATCGCTAGCCCAATACCTGCAAAGGGCTCGGTAATCTTCAGTTCGTCCCTGTAACCAAGGGACACTAACCTATACACATGCTTAGTTCATTAGGTGTTATTTAGCAAAATTAATATGAACAATTTAAAGATTATGCAACTTACTTTTGCGTATTGCTCCTCCGTCAAGTACGTGTCGGAGGCGTCTCTGAACGACCCAACCTCGTGGTCGTGGAGCTTTAAGTAGTCGTTAACTACTTAACTCCGAGCGTTCGAAAGCATTTGCATAACAAGCTTCCGAGCGTTCACTTCGAACACGGAGCGGGCGTGATCCATCTGCTCAGCCGGGTCCTCAAGGCGGTACCTGAGCTGTAGGAAGCCAACACAGTTCGACATATACTCACATTAATATTTGAAGGAACATAAAGAATTGAAACTTCAAATATTTATGAAAGTTACTTACCCAAAAATCTGCCCACACGACTCCCTGTAGGTTGTCATTCTCCGGGTGAGGAACGCGCGCGTAGTCGTCCCACGACGTAGCTGCACGTCCATCGATCGCACCGGGGTAGTGCAGACGCACTAAGTTCCCGATGCAACCGTTCACCGTCCTGTGGTGTTTCTGCCCGTCGTACGAGAGGTCCTCCCAAAAACTAAAAAGTCGTTTGTTAAGTCATTAAGTAAGATCATAGTCTTTGAGAACAAATAGAAATGAATACTTTATTAATGTGTTACCTGTCTCCAACCGGACGAATAATTACCGGCTCTCTAGGAATAGGTGGAGGACCAACAAAGTTACTCCTCCTCGTGCGTCTCCTCCACTGCGGCACCACGTCTGGTGACCCAGAAGGCTGGTCACCGGACGTGTCCTCAGGCTGGGTGGCCTCGGGCTCGCTGGGCAGACTACCCTGGGGGTGGCTGCCGGAGGGCTGGCTACCAGAGGGCTCGCTGCCCGAGGGCACGCTGCGCTGCGTACCCGTCTCCTGAGGTGCCGCTCTGGCCTCGGACTCATAGTCCGAATCAGACTACAATGGTAAAGTAAGTAAGTGAAATTGAAAAAGTGATTTTAATAATTTTGTGCATTGTAGAAAAATTTACCTCTGTACGCTGCAAACTGACAACCCTGTCCCGCAACTCTGGACACACACTTAACAGCTGAGTGCGTCTGCTCCGGCTGTAAGTGGAATCGTAGAAGTAGTCGTCTCTCTCCTGCGAGGGGAGGAAACCCCTCACACTTGGTGCCTTCTTCCCCTTTGAACCCTTTGAACCCTTGCTTGACGACATCCTAATCAGTTTCAAAAGTAATGTAAGTGATAATTAATGTCACTTTCATTTAAAAGAACATTACTCGTAATCAGTTTCAAAATTCATCAACATCATGATCATTGTAAGGGCCTCAGTTTTTGACACCTATTTGAAGTGTTCATCACCACACCACACACTTCATTTGAAGTAAGTTGATGAACACAAATGAAGAGCAAGTAACCACCGTCAACATGCTCATTAGAGAACAAACTCACATATTGCAAAAGTGGTATTTCCCACGTGTAATATAGGTGGGCTGGACATATGAAAACTCCTACACATTGTTAAGGATGTCCATGCCCAGTTTCACCCAAATTCAAAACCTTTTTGAGGTCATTTTGGGTATAGTTAGAAAGAGGGCAGTTTGAAACCATATTCAGATTCAGACTGTTTTTATCCCATGAATTTAAAAGTGGGAGGCATATTCCTACTCAGCACATTTTTATGAGCTCACACACCAATTTTCACTCCATTTGGAGTTGATCTTGACATGAGCTAAGTGGGACGAATTCAAACTTTATTTGAATTCAAAACTGAACTTGTGCTGAGATTCACTCAAACCAAACCCAATTTGAATTCTATTCAATTCAAATGGCTCAGGGGTGAATAATTTGAATCACCAGGGGTATTATGGGGCTCACTGTTTACAACAGTGATTAGGAGTAAATTTCAGAGGTTAAAACCCCGGGTGGGACCCACATGTCATAGAGGGAAGAAGGAGAAACTTGCAACCAAAGTCAGAGTCTCGGTGGGAAATTCCACCGAGCAGCTGTCGGCTGTGCCACCGAGCAGCTACCGGCGCCACCAGCTGCTTCCCTCTCCGCGCGCTGGCGCCCAGGGTGGCTTGCTCGCGCCCCCATGCGACCGGCACCGCCTCAGCCGGGCAGGAGTCGGCCGGCTTTATCTTCTCGCGGGCAAACCCGAGCAGCGACATTGTTTCTCGCCGCAGCTCTCTGCTCAATCGGGAAAACCAGCAAAACCATCTCCACCTTCGTCCCTGAGCTGCTAGACAGCCACCTGAGGTCGCACTCCACCTCCCCAACACCAGAAACCCCGAGTTCCGACCTCCTTTGCCCGAAAACGATCGCCACCGCGGCGACCTAGCCTCAGACGAGAGTCAGGCGCCCGTGGGCAGCATTCCACAGGCGTTTTCATGGTCCAGCGAGAGAGGCAACAGGAGCGCGCGACCACCGTGCTGCCCTCCTCCAAGTTGGTGTAAAGGTCCCAAAAATGTGAATACAAAGAAACATGAGTTTGCACAAATGTTGGAGTCATGTGTATGAGAAAGGGGCTTAGTTGAAACTTTTTCCTCATATGATAACATGTGTGAGGTTCTTCTAAACAAACTTAGGGTTGCTGCATGGATGGACCTCATGTGGATTAAAACCACAGAAATGAAGAACTCAAGTGCAAAGGAAGGGTTTAAAAATCAGATTTGGAACTAAAGGATCAAACCAAATGTAAATGAGGAAGGACACAATAGGGATTTAAAACTGTTGTGCTCAAACTCTTGTTTGCAGCAGCTAACACAAGAATCAAGTGGCATATTTGGATTCCTTAGGTCCAAATTAGTGGGGAAGCAAAGTTTCATTTATTTTTGAAAAGGTTTGCTACCCATTTTTACAAATGGAGTCAAATGTGCAAAGAATTCAAATAAACATTTGAATTTGCATGGAATTTATCCAAACTATTCAAATGAGCTCAGTTTCCAACTTTCAAACAATTGGGTTGGATAATTGTCAAACTTTGGAGATATTTTGAGGAAAAGAGGTACTGAATTGTGGGGCCCACATGTCATAGGAATGAGTAGACTTAACCCTTAAGTCTTTTTCTCTGTTTCTTCACTCAACGGGGTTTCACCCGCGGGCGACACCGAGCGACCTCCCCCATCGACCGAGGCTCCACCTCCTGCTCTTCGCCCGGGCCGCTGGCAGCACGGGAGTCGGCGGCGCCTCTCCACGTGATTCCTCCCGCGTTAACAAGGTGACCATGGGTGTTCCTCCTCCTCACACGCGCGTTCTCCCGACAATAAAACCGAGCTCGCCGCTCCTCTGGGAAGCCATCGGGAGCCAGCTAAACCGCGCCACAGCGCCTCCCCGAGCTGCACAACGACGCTGTGCCATCATTCCGCACCTTCTGAGCGCGAGGGCTAGCCATCCGTGGTGGGTTTCGAGCGTTAAACGCCTCAACCACGGCGAACCACAGACAGCCGACGATCGGGCGCACGCAGGCAGCCTTCCACAAGGGTTGTCACGTCCGAGCAAGCCCGGCCACGGGAGCGTGCCATCGTGCTGCTTCTCTCCTCCAAAGCCTGGAGCAAACCGTGGAGGATCGGCGGCCAATTCGGAGATTTTGTCCCGATGACCTCCAACAGAGCATCCAGTAATCGCCGCAAAAATTCTCGCTCTACAATCCTCTGTAGCTTGTCAAATCTTGCACACAGGTCGGACACTAGCCGGTGATTAGTAGTCCTTCACAACCCTAGTTGGAAAGATGCATGTAGACCGCATGAAATCCAAAAGTTCCGACCTCAAACGCGGAGGATGTTTCGGGTGCACGGTGAGACACCGTTAGCCGCCGGTCCCGAGCAGTTTTGAGGCTAGGTCGAGCATCCCCATAGTCCACTGGTGCTATAGCGCTGTTCCACCGAGGTCTGGGCAGGCTAGGATGGCCGGGCGACGTTGCCGAACCGGTCCAGAGCCGCCGCGCCGTGGCCAGCTAGGTTAGAGCCATCGCCGGCCGGGGAAGAGGTTTCCATCGTGTTCAGCACGTGAAATTAGGGCCTAACGGCGAGGGAGGGCTCGGGGGATGGCCGGGAGGCCGGAATCCGTCAAACTCCGGCGAGCCCGGCGGCGCGCTGGCGCGAGTGGCCGGAGGTAGAAGACGACCCGGTGGGTCCCGCCCGTCAGCGATGGTTTTTCAAATATTTGATCGGCTGTGGCGCAGGGATCTGGTGTGGTGGCGCGGGAAATACCCTGTAGCACCGTGTGGCTTGCCTCAGCGAGTGACACCTGTCCCCGGACCCACAGACAGTATTTGAACATTTTGGGGAATTTCAGTTTTCAGTTCAAACTTTGAATAGCTACAACTTTGGGTAGGAGAATCCAAAAATTGTGAAACAAATTTTGTTGTATTCCTCTGATAGAGTACTATACAAATGTAGAACCCAATTTGTATGAAAACCTTTATTTAATTCTGTAAAATTCTTTAAATCTTTTTAGCAAAAGAATTTTAGAGGGAGTTTGGTTAATCCAAAAATCCTCAAATTTTGCCAGAATAGTCTTTAGGGTATTAGTGAACACCTGTAAATGTTTCAACTCATTTGGAGTTGATTTAGTTAGTTTAGTTCTGATTTTAAGTTTCTGTATTCAAATGAATACAGAAACATTTTCAGAGAATTTCCAAAAACTTGGAAATTCAGTTCTAGCCATTCCTTAGCTCCAAAAATCCTAGGAAAAATTCAGGCATACTCCCTAAGCCATGTATGAAATTAGAGTTCACTTGAATTTGCATGAAAGTGCAAGTTTAATCAGAATTAATTCCTTTATGCCTAAATGCTTAGGGAATTGTTCTGGGTGACCTAATCAGTGAAACATTCTGAATTTTTGTCCAGAGGGCTTTCTTGTGACAGGGAACTCACAAGAAAATTTCCAGCTCCATTGAGGCCTTGGATCATGGTGTCCTGTTCAACCTCATTAGTTAATCCTCACCCAAGTGATGAAATCCCACTCATCACTTGATCCTAGTGCTTAAACACAAACCCAAACCACTAGCACCAGTTTCATTTTAAATTCTTAAACAGAGTTCCAGTTTTTGAAAACTTGTCATTAGGACTTGTAGCAAAGTCTTTACAATTAAACAATTGTGCATATGCATTATGTGTAGCATCTACGTGGAGGAGTTGAAGTCATCGGAGTAGAAATCAAGGAAGGAGGAAAGAGGTTGATCAAGCACCAAGTGGTCTTCACTAACTGCATATATATATAAGTCACCTGCATAACAAAGGCAAGCCCCGGTTTGCATCAAATTTACAAGTTTTTATTTGTATTTACTTCATACGTCTAGCATTTTATTTATTGCATTACGTCTAGACTGTATGAAACTCCAAATGCATGCCCCAGAAAACCCTGGAGTTTAATGTAGGATATGTTATCAATTAATTATAACTGCTGTTCTCAATAAAAGTGGATTAAAAGAGGCATAACTCGAGTAGGCAGATTCCTAGTCGTGAAATGGGATTAAGGGGGATCAATCGGAAGAGTTGGGAATTGATCCTCATAGTTGGGAATGGAGACCGGGCAGTGGATGGAAGGTCAAGGACGTGGTCCTGTGAGCCTAGCCTATGTCTGAGTCGATTAAGGCCCGTTCTCGTGTGCGGCCCCGCTGGACAAGTTTGAGATGTGTACCGGATGCATACTGGCAATATGGGACCAGGAAACCGATGTAACATGTTAACCTGGGTGTCGAGGCATACCTCACCGTCTGATGCCGATGCTGAAAGGATAGAGAAGTCGGCTCTACGAGGGTTTGCCGTAGAGAGACTTAATCCTAGTCGGTGGGACCGGTTCGACATTTGGGTGTCGTGTGAAAGGTTGCCACGTACGACGTCAGTGACGGTTGCTGTGTGCAACGTCGAGTACGGGCGTACGTGTCGTGTCAGCCGGGTGTTTTTGATTGCAATCACCGTCGCTCGCAGTAGTGAGCATACTTGTACACTGAGTCGTGACATAGTAATAAACCGGGAAATATTTAATATGCTTCGTGGGTAATCCTCATAATGGAGATGAGGAACGATCAACACTTCACTAAATTTAATTTCCACCTTGGGCTAGAAGCGTCGAGGCAAAGCGTTTCTTGTTTGATTGTGGAGTCTCGACGTTGACGGCGCAAGGTCAGTTTGAGTCTAGGATAGCTCACTAAAGTTACTTTCACCTCGGGCAAGTGACATCGAGATGAAGCGTTTCTTGTTTGATTGTGGAGTCTCGATGTAAGTTGCACGGGGGCTATAAAAGTTGCTTAAAACTTGAAGTAAGGACTCTTCTTTAGCTCAAGTTCATCGTTTGTGCAAACTTCTATAATTAGCCCTCTATTTTCATCATGTAGAGTTTCATGACTAGGTTGACGGGTCAGTCTTGCTGAGCTTCGTGCTCACAGATACTGCATGAGTTGTTTTGCAGCTAATAACTGTAGGCTGATATGTACGGGTGCCCGATGAGACTCGGAACTCCCCGAGTGGTGAACTCAGGGCAACCCCTGCCGCTGCTATCATGACAGTGTTGCTAGTGAGAAGGGTCCGCGGGCTGGACACCTTCTCTGTTGCTTAGCATAGGTATGAGACGTGAGTTGTAATAGTCTTCCGCTGTAGTTTATTTTGAGAGGTATTTGTAAAGTCAAAACTTTGTATGCTTCCGCTTGTTTTATGTAATATGATGCTTTATTTTGTGTGCTGTTGGGTGCCGCATCGCACGGCACCACCCAATGCGATTCCCGGGCGAGGTGCCCCGTCCCCGTGAGTAATCGGGACGGCAGGGCCCTCACAGCGTGGTATCAGAGCCGCATTGGTAATAGCACAAGGAATAAGGATCGTATTACAACAAAAACTTAGGATACGGTGAGGAAACGATAGTAGGCCCACATAAGGACTATAGTAGTATAGTTACTTAAAGTGGCATAACTAACTTATGTGTTATAATTCTGAATTTTGATTCTGTAACGACGCACCTACGTTCCGGTAAGAATGGTAAGGAACGCCACCGAAAGCGGTTCAATTTCGGTTAGCTCCCCTGACGAGGAAAGTGGTTCAGGGCTAGATCTCACAGCTTGGTGTGAGATGTTAATATGAAACTCTTGAACTCTTCATGTTCCTGAGTTCATATGAAATGCTGATCCCTAGCGTGCATTAGGCAAGTAAGTGGAGACCCCATCGCGTGGTCAGTAACGCGAGAGTGTGTTCGTCTGGAAGTAGCCCAGGAGGACATACGCAGCGCTTGCCATCGGCGTACCCTGCAGGGCAGTAGGTGGTATCCGTTGGGTTGATAACATTCCCAACCGTGACGACCCGTTCATGACATACTCGGGTTCCCCGTCGTGTGGTGTTGAAACACGATCACGTACCTTTAGACGTGACTTAACTCGAGGACGGCCGTATGGCAATGATACGGGCGTTTGTATTTACTTTCAATTATGGAACTGCCTGAAATGAAACAACCTTTGAGTGCACCACTATTGAGTGTTCTTCTGCAGGTACCAACCACGTACGTATCCCGTGTAGTACACGTGTGTGAAAGACCGTTTAGTGCCACTGATTATACGTATATACCGGTATAATCCGGTTTAGGATTTTCTTTTGGGGAGGCAACGTAGTACCGACATGTTTCTTGCGGTGCATCGACACCGTACTACACATAGTAACCTCTTCCCTATGAAGAAATGATTCATGAGCTAACTTTCAACTAAAAATGGAAGTTTGAAACGAATATTAGTTACTGAACTCTTCTTTTGAACTAAGATTCAAATGAGAGAGTGTCTAGGTGTTAAAGATTTCAAAAACAGAGTGCTCTGTTTCTGGCAGAAATTTTTGCTGGACTTTTACAGAGCATAACTCTGAGTAGTTTTAACCAATTAAGGTGTATGATACAGTTCTGGAAATATTTTCAAGTGCTCTACAACTTTCTGGTAGACCTCCAGAGCAAAATCACAGATTAAGTTGGTGAAAAGTTCAGTTGAAGGCAAACTGTTCAGAACCAGGACAGTAACAAAGCCTCTCTGAACGTTTCTGTTCTTAAGTCATAACTTCCTGTAGAAAAATCCCTAGGAGGCCTTTGGATACTCGTTGGAAAGATATTAAAGTTAACTTTAACTTTGATATTCAACTTGTGTTATGAAAGTGCTTTTAACTGGATCAGAATCTGATCTGTTTGTGGACCAATCAGTCGGCTTGTAAATCCTTGCCGTTGGATACATCAGTTTGCGTTTAAATCAGTTTTCTTACGTGTTGAGGTTTCATTATCAGTGTTACACTACTTTGTTTATGGAATAAATCAAGTGATAGTGTGGAACTGATAATGAACTCTTGCAATTGCAGAATGGTGCGAACTCGTTCCCTGAGTGAGGCAGGTGGTTCCAGTGGTGGTCGTGGTGATAACTATCCACAGCGGGAGCAGCGAGCTCCGCAACAGCAGCCTCCACCAGGGCCTTCACCCACGGTCACAATGGCGGACATTCTGGCTGTCATGACGGGTGCAAGCGATGAGCGAACCGACTTGCTCCGCACCCTGGTGATGAATACATCCCGTCAAGGGGGATGTCAAGACGAAGACTTGCGCCAACCGCAACTAAATTCCTATGTTGAGTTCTTGGCAACTCAACCACTGGTTTTCATTGAATCTGAGGATCCTCTGGTGGCGGATAGCTGGATCCGTACCATTGAATCTAAGTTCGGGTTGCTTCAATGCACCGAACATCAGAAGGTTTTATACGCGGCGCAACAACTTCACGGGTCCGCCAGTGCATGGTGGGCAAATCAACTCGCCTCCTTACCAGCTGGACATGACTGTACATGGGCAGAATTCCGGAAGGCATTTCTCGCGTATCATGTTTCGTCCGGAATAATTCAGCGGAAACTCGAGGAGTTTCTGGCCTTAAAACAAGGAGGGAGGGGTGCATACGAGCATTCGCGAGTGTTCAACAAGCTGGCGCAGTATGCGCCTCAACATGTGAACACCGAAGCACAAAAGTGTGAATGGTTCTTCCGCAGTCTCAAACTCAAGCTAAAGGAGAGACTCGTTTTAGCTGACCGAAAGAACTTCAACGAATTGATGAGTGCTGCCATCATGGTTGAAGATGCTCAACGAGAAGTTCAGGCTGAGAAAAGAAAGAACCATGTACCACCGGAGAGTAGCAGTGGTGCTCCGCAGAAATACAGGGTGGTAGACAGTACCTTGAACTGTCAGCTGATACAGCCGGCTCGACGACTCCAGAAATATTCCAGTCGATCGTCCCAATACTCTGAATACGTACAGCTGCAACAACGGTATATGCAGCCACGTTATTCTGCTCCTCAAGTGTTCTTGCCACAGCAGAATACCACTAATGTCCATGCACAGAGCAACCAGGAACCGGCTGAGAAACCATGCTTCACGTGCGGGTACTTGGGTCACATCAGCAGAAAGTGTCCAGGAAGGATACGCCACAGAGATACTACACCGGAGCAGGGTATAAATCAACCTCGGGCTCAGCTTCAAGGAACTGCACCAAAATCCGGGTGCATTTATCATACAGCTCTAGAGGATGTGCCAGATGGGGCACCTGTGCTAGCGGGAATGTTCACCCTCAATGGACTGCCCGTATTAATTCTGTTTGACTCTGGAGCTACACACAATTTCAGCAGCAGGTTGTTTGTGTGCAAAGCTGAGCTCTCCACCTCCACACCGAAGGATCACTATCTTATCCGCTCACCGGGCGGAAATATAGCTGCTAATGAAGTAGTGATCAAAGCACCCTTGTGCTTAGGTGGAAACGTATACCCCACCACCCTCATTGTGTTGGAGGGGCAGAAGATCGACGTGATTCTAGGAATGGCATGGATGAACTACCATGGGGCTGTTCTCGATATTGGTCCATGGATTGTTAGTTTGGACTCTCCAATCTACGGTATCCAAACGCTCATACTTGAAGCCGTGGATTCTAAAAATCCAGTGGTGTACCACAGTGTGACCACGAAACTGGAGGATATTCCAGTGGTCCGTGAGTACCCAGATATGTTTCCCGACGATCTTCCAGGGATGCCGCCTGAGAGGGATGTGGTATTCAAGATCGAGTTAGCACCGGGAACCACACCAATATCTCGGAGGCCGTACAAAATGTCTCCGAAGGAATTAGCTGAACTGAAAGAATAGCTAAAGGACTTAATGGACAAAGGGTTCATCCGACCAAGCTCATCGCCATGGGGCTGTTCAGCCCTCTTTGTGAAGAAAAAGGATGAGTCACTTCGATTATGTGTGGATTATCGGCCTCTGAATGCAGTGACGATCAAAAATAAATATCCGTTGCCGCGGATCGATATATTATTTTATCAGTTAGTGGGTGCCAAGGTATTCTCCAAGATGGACTTACGGTCTGGTTATCATCAGATAAAGATCAGAGCGGAGGATATACCGAAGACGGCCTTCTCGACTAGATACGAGCTCTATGAGTATCTAGTCATGTCTTTCGGGCTAACAAATGCACCCGCACACTTCATGTATTTCATGAATTCAGTATTCATGCCAGAGTTGGATCAGTTCGTCGTGGTTTTCATCGACGACATTCTCGTATACTCCAAATCGGAGGAGGAGCACACCAAACATCTCCATATTGTGCTCCAACGCCTACGAGAACATAAGCTGTATGCCAAATTCAGCAAGTGTGAATTTTGGATCAGCAAAGTACCATTCTTAGGCCACATTATTTCAGCAGAGGGTGTGGCCGTGGATCCAACCAAAATTGAGCAAGTATTGAAGTGGGAGTCTCCAACATCGGTTCATCAAATCCGCAGTTTTCTAGGACTAGCGGGTTATTACCGGAGATTTATTCCCAGCTTCTCGAAGGTGGCCAAACCAATGACAGAGTTATTGAAGAAGAGCAGCAAGTATGTGTGGACAGAGGCCTGCGAAGAGGCATTTCAAACCTTAAAGAAACATCTCACAACGGCACCGGTGCTAGCCCAACCGGATACAACAAAGCCATTTGATGTTTATTGTGATGCCTCAGGCATTGGACTTGGCTGCGTCTTAATGCAAGATAGACGCGTAATCGCGTATGGGTCTCGACAACTCCGCAACCACGAGCAGCACTACCCCACTCATGACCTAGAGCTTGCTGCGGTTGTGCTTGCGTTGAAGATGTGGAGGCACTACTTACTTGGAAATTTAGTGCATCTCTACACCGACCATAAGAGCCTCAAATACATATTCACTCAGAAGGATATCAATATGAGGCAGAGGAGATGGTTGAAATTAATCAAAGATTATGAGCTCGAGATCCATTACCATCCGGGCAAAGCTAACGTGGTGGCTGATGCACTCAGTCGTAAGTCCCACGTTAATAACTTGGCAGTTGTTCCGGATGAGGATGAAGAACCAAGCTTGCGGGTGATTCCGTATGGAGCGTTGTATAATCTTGATCTAGTGCCTATCATTAGAGAAGAGATTGTACAAGCCCAGAAGAGGGATAAAGGAATGCGGAAAATCCGGGCAAGAATCAACGAGGATAAAATGAAATGTTTCCGGGAAGATGAACAAGGTGTGTTATGGTTTAACAACCGTATCGTGGTGCCCCGGAACCTGAAGCTAAGGAAGAAAATCCTCGATGAAGCTCATACGTCCAAGTATTCGATACATCCAGGGAGCAATAAGATGTATCAAGACCTGAAGACAAAATTTTGGTGGACTCGGATGAAGCGAGAAATTGCCAAATATGTATCCGAGTGTGATACATGTCAGCGAGTCAAAGCTGACCACATAAAAAAAGCAGGAATGCTACAACCATTAAGTATTCCGGCATGGGAGTGGGAGGACATCAGCATGGACTTTATTGTTGGACTACCTCTCACATCCAGAAAGCATGACTCCATTTGGGTGATTGTTGATCGCTTAATAAAATCAGCCCACTTCATCCCAGTGAGTACAAGATTTTCAACTAAGCAATATGCAGAGTTGTATCTTTCAAGGATTGTGTGCTTACATGGAGTCCCCAAGACCATCATATCGGACCGAGGTTCAATATTTGTTGCTCGTTTCTGGGAGCAACTACATGAATCTCTAGGAACAAAATTAATCAGAAGCTCAGCATACCATCCCCAGACGGACGGTCAAACGGAGAGGGTGAACCAGATTTTGGAAGATATGCTGAGGGCATGTGCCATAGATCATGGAAAGAACTGGGATAACCATTTGCCATTAGCAGAGTTCTCCTACAACAATGGTTACCAATCCAGTATTAAAATGGCACCATATGAAGCACTTTATGGCAGGAAGTGCCGCACACCACTCAATTGGTGTGAATCGGGCGAGAGGGTGATTTTCGGCATTGATCTTGTAAAAGATGCCGAAGAGCGGGTCCAGCTGATTCAGGAAAACCTCAGGGCCGCTCAATCTCGCCAGAAAAGCTATGCGGACCAGCGACGCCGACCCTTGTGTTTTGAAGTCGGAGATCACGTCTATCTCCGAGTATCCCCGATGAAGGGAATTCATCGATTCGGGGTCAAGGGAAAGCTAGCTCCTCGCTTTGTGGGTCCGTTCCTTATTACAGAACGGTGTGGGCTGGTAGCCTACCGTTTGGAGCTGCCGCCATCCTTATCGGGCATCCACGACATCATCCATGTCTCACACTTGAGAAAGTGTTTGAAGAAACCGGCGGACATCCTTTCGGAAGACATGGAAATATTGCGACCAGACCTCACCTACGCCGAGAAGCCCATCAAGATTATCGACGAGAAGAGCCGGATCACTCAAAATCGGGCTTTGAAGTTTTACAAAGTCCTGTGGAGTAATCACACACCAGAAGAAGCGACTTGGGAGAGTGAAGATTACCTCCACAAGAACTATCTGGGACTTCTGCCATAGTTGTTGTAATTACCTTCCGTCTCGTCTTTCTTTTGTAATCTTGGGACGAGATTCTTTTAAGGGGGGAGGATTGTAAAGGTCCCAAAAATGTGAATACAAAGAAACATGAGTTTGCACAAATGTTGGAGTCATGTGTATGAGAAAGGGGCTTAGTTGAAACTTTTTCCTCATATGATAACATGTGTGAGGTTCTTCTAAACAAACTTAGGGTTGCTGCATGGATGGACCTCATGTGGATTAAAACCACAGAAATGAAGAACTCAAGTGCAAAGGAAGGGTTTAAAAATCAGATTTGGAACTAAAGGATCAAACCAAATGTAAATGAGGAAGGACACAATAGGGAATTAAAACTGTTGTGCTCAAACTCTTGTTTGCAGCAGCTAACACAAGAATCAAGTGGCATATTTGGATTCCTTAGGTCCAAATTAGTGGGGAAGCAAAGTTTCATTTATTTTTGAAAAGGTTTGCTACCCATTTTTACAAATGGAGTCAAATGTGCAAAGAATTCAAATAAACATTTGAATTCGCATGGAATTTATCCAAACTATTCAAATGAGCTCAGTTTCCAACTTTCAAACAATTGGGTTGGATAATTGTCAAACTTTGGAGATATTTTGAGGAAAAGAGGTACTGAATTGTGGGGCCCACATGTCATAGGAATGAGTAGACTTAACCCTTAAGTCTTTTTCTCTGTTTCTTCACTCACCGGGGTTTCACCCGCGGGCGACACCGAGCGACCGCCCCCATCGACCGAGGCTCCACCCCCTGCTCTTCGCCCGGGCCGCTGGCAGCAAGGGAGTCGGCGGCGCCTCTCCACGTGATTCCTCCCGCGTTAACAAGGTGACCACGGGTGTTCCTCCTCCTCACACGCGCGTTCTCCCGAAAATAAAACCGAGCTCGCCGCTCCTCTGGGAAGCCATCAGGAGCCGGCTAAACCGCGCCACAGCGCCTCCCTGAGCTGCACAACGATGCTGTGCCATATTCCGCACCTTCTGAGCGCGAGAGCTAGCCATCCGTGGTGGGTTTCGAGCGTTAAACGCCTCAACCGCGGCGAACCACAGACAGCCGACGATCGGGCGCACGCGGGCAGCCTTCCACAAGGGTTGTCACGTCCGAGCAAGCCCGGCCACGGGAGCGTGCCATCGTGCTGCTGCTCTCCTCCAAAGCCTGGAGCAAACCGTGGAGGATCGGCGGCCAATTCGGAGATTTTGTCCCGGCGACCTCCAACAGAGCATCCGGTAATCACCGCCAAAATTCTCGCTCTCCAATCCTCTGTAGCTTGTCAAATCTTGCACACAGGTCGGCCACTAGCCGGCGATTAGTAGTCCTTCACAACCCTAGTTGGAAAGATGCACGTAGACCGCATGAAATCCAAAAGTTCCGACCTCAAACGTGGAGGATGTTTCGGGTGCACGGTGAGACACCGTTAGCCGCCGGTCCCGAGCAGTTTTGAGGCTAGGTCGAGCATCCCCATAGTCCACTGGTGCTATAGCGCCGTTCCACCGAGGTCTGGGCAGGCTAGGATGGCCGGGCAACGTTGCCGAACCGGTCCAGAGCCGCCGCACCGTGGCCAGCTAGGTTAGAGCCATCGCCGGCCGGGGAAGAGGGTTCCATCGTGTTCAGCACGTGAAATTAGGCCCTAGTGGCGAGGGAGGGCTCGGGGGATGGCCGGGAGGCCGGAATCCGTCGAACTCCGGCGAGCCCGGCGGCGCGCGGGCGCGGGTGGCCGGAGGTAGAAGACGACCCGGTGGGTCCCGCCCGTCAGTGACGGTTTTTCAAATATTTGATCGGCTGTGGCGCAGGGATCTGGTGTGGTGGCACGGGAAATACCCTGTAGCCCCGTGTGGCTTGCCTCAGCGAGTGACACCTGTCCCCGGACCCACAGACAGTATTTGAACATTTTGGGGAATTTCAGTTTTCAGTTCAAACTTTGAATAGCTACAACTTTGGGTAGGAGAATCCAAAAATTGTGAAACAAATTTTGTTGGATTCCTCTGATAGAGTACTATCCAAATGTAGAACCTAATTTGTATGAAAACCTTTATTTAATTCTGTAAAAGTCTTTAAAGCTTTTTAGCAAAAGAATTTTAGAGGGAGTTTGGTTAATCCAAAAATCCTCAAATTTTGCCAGAATAGTCTTTAGGGTATTAGTGAACACCTGTAAAAGTTTCAACTCATTTGGAGTTGATTTAGTTAGTTTAGTTCTGATTTTAAGTTTCTGTATTCAAATGAATACAGAAACATTTTCAGAGAATTTCCAAAAACTTGGAAATTCAGTTCTAGCCATTCCTTAGCTCCAAAAATCCTAGGAAAAATTCAGGCATACTCCCTGAGCCATGTATGAAATTAGAGTTCACTTTAATTTTCATGAAAGTGCAAGTTTAATCAGAATTAATTCCTTTATGCCTAAATGCTTAGGGAATTGTTCTGGGTGACCTAATCAGTGAAACATTTTGAATTTTGGTCCAGAGGGCTTTCTTGTGACAGGGAACTCACAAGAAAATTTCCAGCTCCATTGAGGCCTTGGATCATGGTGTCCTGTTCAACCTCATTAGTTAATCCTCACCCAAGTGATGAAATCCCACTCATCACTTGATCCTAGTGCTTAAACACAAACCCAAACCACTAGCACCAGTTTCATTTTAAATTCTTAAACAGAGTTCCAGTTTTTGAAAACTTGTCATTAGGACTTGTAGCAAAGTCTTTACAATTAAACAATTGTGCATATGCGTTACGTGTAGCATCTACGTGGAGGAGTTGAAGTCATCGGAGTAGAAATCAAGGAAGGAGGAAAGAGGTTGATCAAGCACCAAGTGGTCTTCACTAACTGCATATATATATAAGTCACCTGCAAAACAAAGGCAAGCCCCGGTTTGCATCAAATTTACAAGTTTTTATTTGTATTTACTTCATACGTCTAGCATTTTATTTATTGCATTACGTCTAGATGGTATGATACTCCCCAGAAAACCCTAGAGTTTAATGTAGGATATGTTATCAATTAATTATAACTGCTGTTCTCAATAAAAGTGGATTAAAAGAGGCATAACTCGAGTAGGTAGATTCCTACTCGTGAAATGGGATTAAGGGGGATCAATCGGAAGAGTTGGGAATTGATCCTCATAGTTGGGAATGGAGACCGGGCAGTGAATGGAAGGTCAAGGACGTGGTCCTGTGAACCTAGCCTATGTCTGAGTCGATTAAGGCCCGTTCTCGTGTGCGGCCCCGCTGGACAAGTTTGAGATGTGTACCGGATGCATACTGGCAATATGGGACCAGGAAATCGATGTAACATGTTAACCTGGGTGTCGAGGCATACCTCACCGTCTGATGCCGATGCTGAAAGAATAGAGAAGTCGGCTCTACGAGGGTTTGCCGTAGAGAGACTTAATCCCAGTCGGTGGGACCGGTTCGACATTTGGGTGTCGTGTGAAAGGTTGCCACGTACGACGTCAGTGACGGTTGCTGTGTGCAACGTCGAGTACGGGCGTACGTGTCGTGTCAGCTGGGTGTTTTTGATTGCAATCACTGTCGCTCGCGGTAGTGAGCATACTTGTACACTGAGTCGTGACATAGTAATAAACCGGGAAATATTTAATATGCTTCGTGGGTAATCCTCATAATGGAGATGAGGAACGATCAACACTTCACTAAATTTAATTTCCACCTTGGGCTAGAAGCGTCGAGGCAAAGCGTTTCTTGTTTGATTGTGGAGTCTCGACGTTGACGGCGCAAGGTCAGTTTGAGTCTAGGATAGCTCACTAAAGTTACTTTCACCTCGGGCAAGTGACATCGAGATGAAGCGTTTCTTGTTTGATTGTGGAGTCTCGATGTAAGTTGCACGGGGGCTATAAAAGTTGCTTAAAACTTGAAGTAAGGACTCTTCTTTAGCTCAAGTTCATCGTTTGTGCAAACTTCTATAATTAGCCCTCTATTTTCATCATGTAGAGTTTCATGACTAGGGTGACGGGTCAGTCTTGCTGAGCTTCGTGCTCACAGGTACTGCATGAGTTGTTTTGCAGGTAATAACTGTAGGCTGATATGTACGGGTGCCCGATGAGACTCGGAACTCCCCGAGTGGTCAACTCAGGGCAACCCCTGCCGCTGCTATCATGACAGTGTTGCTAGTGAGAAGGGTCCGCGGGCTGGACACCTTCTCTGTTGCTTAGCATAGGTATGAGACGTGAGTTGTAATAGTCTTCCGCTGTAGTTTATTTTGAGAGGTATTTGTAAAGTCAAAACTTTGTATGCTTCCGCTTGTTTTATGTAATATGATGCTTTATTATGTGTGCTGTTGGGTGCCGCATCGCACGGCACCACCCAATGCGATTCCCGGGCGAGGTGCCCCGTCCCCGTGAGTAATCGGGACGGCGGGGTCCTCACAGCGTGGTATCAGAGCCGCATTGGTAATAGCACACGGAATAAGGATCGTATTACAACAAAAACTTAGGATACGGTGAGGAAACGATAGTAGGCCCACATAAGGACTATAGTAGTATAGTTACTTAAAGTGGCATAACTAACTTATGTGTTATAATTCTGAATTTTGATTCTGTAACGACGCACCTACGTTCCGGTAAGAATGGTAAGGAACGCCACCGAA
Source organism: Neostapfia colusana (assembly GCA_030760725.1). Lineage (NCBI taxonomy): Eukaryota > Viridiplantae > Streptophyta > Magnoliopsida > Poales > Poaceae > Neostapfia > Neostapfia colusana. Next base: position 28,571,414 of record JASWHV010000009.1, on the reverse strand, counting down.
AGTGGTTCAATTTCGGTTAGCTCCCCTGACGAGGAAAGTGGTTCAGGGCTAGATCTCACAGCTTGGTGTGAGATGTTAATATGAAACTCTTGAACTCTTCATGTTCCTGAGTTCATATGAAACGCTGATCCCTAGCGTGCATTAGGCAAGTAAGTGGAGACCCCATCGCGTGGTCAGTAACGCGAGAGTGTGTTCGTCTGGAAGTAGCCCAGGAGGACATACGCATTGCTTGCCATCGGCGTGCCCTGCAGGGCAGTAGGTGGTATCCGTTGGGTTGATAACATTCCCAACCATGACGACCCGTTCATGACATACTCGGGTTCCCCGTCGTGTGGTGTTGAAACACGATCACGTACCTTGAGACGTGACTTAACTCGAGGACGGCCGTATGGCAATGATACGGGCGTTTGTATTTACTTTCAATTATGGAACTGCCTGAAATGAAACAACCTTTGAGTGCACCACTATTGAGTGTTCTTCTGCAGGTACCAACCACGTACGTATCCCGTGTAGTACACGTGTGTGAGAGACCGTTTAGTGCCACTGATTATACGTATATACCGGTATAATCCGGTTTAGGATTTTCTTTTGGGGAGGCAACGTAGTACCGACATGTTTCTTGCGGTGCATCGACACCGTACTACACATAGTAACCTCTTCCCTATGAAGAAATGATTCATGAGCTAACTTTCAACTAAAAATGGAAGTTTGAAACGAATATTAGTTACTGAACTCTTCTTTTGAACTAAGATTCAAATGAGAGAGTGTCTAGGTGTTAAAGATTTCAAAAACAGAGTGCTCTGTTTCTGGCAGAAATTTTTGCTGGACTTTTACAGAGCATAACTCTGAGTAGTTTTAACCAATTAAGGTGTATGATACAGTTCTGGAAATATTTTCAAGTGCTCTACAACTTTCTGGTAGACCTCCAGAGCAAAATCACAGATTAAGTTGGTGAAAAGTTCAGTTGAAGGCAAACTGTTCAGAACCAGGACAGTAACAAAACCTCTCTGAACCTTTCTGTTCTTAAGTCATAACTTCCTGTAGAAAAATCCCTAGGAGGCCTTTGGATACTCGTTGGAAAGATATTAAAGTTAACTTTAACTTTGATATTCAACTTGTGTTATGAAAGTGCTTTTAACTGGATCAGAATCTGATCTGTTTGTGGACCAATCAGTCGGCTTGTAAATCCTTGCCGTTGGATACATCAGTTTGCGTTTAAATCAGTTTTCTTACGTGTTGAGGTTTCATTATCAGTGTTACACTACTTTGTTTATGGAATAAATCAAGTGATAGTGTGGAACTGATAATGAACTCTTGCAATTGCAGAATGGTGCGAACTCGTTCCCTGAGTGAGGCAGGTGGTTCCAGTGGTGGTCGTGGTGATAACTATCCACAGCGGGAGCAGCGAGCTCCGCAACAGCAGCCTCCACCAGGGCCTTCACCCACGGTCACAATGGCGGACATTCTGGCTGCCATGACGGGTGCAAGCGATGAGCGAACCGACTTGCTCCGCACCCTGGTGATGAATACATCCCGTCAAGGGGGATGTCAAGACGAAGACTTGCGCCAACCGCAACTAAATTCCTATGTTGAGTTCTTGGCAACTCAACCACCGGTTTTCATTGAATCTGAGGATCCTCTGGTGGCGGATAGCTGGATCCGTACCATTGAATCTAAGTTCGGGTTGCTTCAATGCACCGAACATCAGAAGGTTTTATACGCGGCGCAACAACTTCACGGGTCCGCCAGTGCATGGTGGGCAAATCAACTCGCCTCCTTACCAGCTGGACATGACTGTACATGGGCAGAATTCCGGAAGGCATTTCTCGTGTATCATGTTCCGTCAGGAATAATTCAGCGGAAACTCGAGGAGTTTCTGGCCTTAAAACAAGGAGGGAGGGGTGCATACGAGCATTCGCGAGTGTTCAACAAGCTGGCGCAGTATGCGCCTCAACATGTGAACACCGAAGCACAAAAGTGTGAATGGTTCTTCCGCAGTCTCAATCTCAAGCTAAAGGAGAGACTCGTTTTAGCTGACCGAAAGAACTTCAACGAATTGATGAGTGCTGCCATCATGGTTGAAGATGCACAACGAGAAGTTCAGGCTGAGAAAAGAAAGAACCATGTACCACCGGAGAGTAGCAGTGGTGCTCCGCAGAAATACAGGGTGGTAGACAGTACCTTGAACTGTCAGCTGATACAGCCGGCTCGACGACTCCAGAAATATTCCAGTCGATCGTCCCAATACTCTGAATACGGACAGCTGCAACAACGGTATATGCAGCCACGTTATTCTGCTCCTCAAGTGTTCTTGCCACAGCAGAATACCACTAATGTCCATGCACAGAGCAACCAGGAACCGGCTGAGAAACCATGCTTCACGTGCGGGTACTTGGGTCACATCAGCAGAAAGTGTCCAGGAAGGATACGCCACAGAGATACTACACCGGAGCAGGGTATAAGTCAACCTCGGGCTCAGCTTCAAGGAACTGCACCAAAATCCGGGTGCATTTATCATACAGCTCTAGAGGATGTGCCAGATGGGGCACCTGTGCTAGCGGGAATGTTCACCCTCAATGGACTGCCCGTATTAATTTTGTTTGACTCTGGAGCTACACACAATTTCATCAGCAGGTTGTTTGTGTGCAAAGCTGAGCTCTCCACCTCCACACCGAAGGATCACTATCTTATCCGCTCACCGCTCAAGTTCATCGTTTGTGCAAACTTCTATAATTAGCCCTCTATTTTCATCATGTAGAGTTTCATGACTAGGGTGACGGGTCAGTCTTGCTGAGCTTCGTGCTCACAGATACTGCATGAGTTGTTTTGCAGGTAATAACTGTAGGCTGATATGTACGGGTGCCCGATGAGACTCGGAACTCCCTGAGTGGTGAGCTCAGGGCAACCCCTGCCGCTGCTATCATGACAGTGTTGCTAGTGAGAAGGGTCCGCGGGCTGGACACCTTCTCTGTTGCTTAGCATAGGTATGAGACGTGAGTTGTAATAGTCTTCCGCTGTAGTTTATTTTGAGAGGTATTTGTAAAGTCAAAACTTTGTATGCTTCCGCTTGTTTTATGTAATATGATGCTTTATTATGTGTGCTGTTGGGTGCCGCATCGCACGGCACCACCCAATGCGATTCCCGGGCGAGGTGCCCCGTCCCTGTGAGTAATCGGGACGGCAGGGTCCTCACAGTTGGAAGCAAACCGTGAAGAATCCACAGAGAATTTCTAGTTTTTGCTCCGGCGACCGTAACCCGAGCTTCCGGTACGGTTTCTTTAAATTCTCGCTCTATGGTCTTTCGGAGGTCATCAAATCTTGCACATAGACGCTGGACTAGCCGGCGATCAAGTTCTTTTCTGCATCCGTAGCGTGAAACCGTCTAGGAGTGACAAATTTCAAGCTCGATCGAGGGCGGTCATGGCGGGCACGATCGGTCACACGGTGCCGACCAACTTACCGCCATCCCTGAACCCTTGACACCTTGTCGAGCTTCCTAGAGGTACACTGATGCTGTAGGGCCGTTTGATCGAGGTGTTGGCGGGCTTAGAAACCACGGTCGACGGTGCCAAACCTCAGCCAAGGCCGCGGCACGTCGCCGAGCTGTTTCCGATCACCCCCAGCCCGACCTGACACCACCGACGTGTTCCTCGACGTCGACAACCCCCTGGCGGCGAGTTTCAGACCATGGGAGGTCCGGCAGCGGCGAGTCCGAGTCTGCTCTGGCGAGGTCGGCGGCGCGGGCGCGAAAGAACGGCGGGAGGAAGACGAAGCCGGCTGGCCCACGTGTCAGCGGCTAAAGAATTTAAATCGGGATCGGGTGTGGCCGGGGATCGGCTGTGCTGGCGCGCAAATACCCTGTGAGCTCCGGTGTGCCGGACACCTCCGCACTCGACACGTGCGGTATCCCCAGTGTGCCGGACACCTCCGCGCCCGACACGTGTCCCCATGGGCCCCGAGAGTTTAAACTTTCCCCGATTTTCAGATTTCCTTCAAACTTCAAATCCTTATAACTTTGGCTAGAGGGCTCCAAATCGAGTGAACCAAATTTTGTTGGATTCAGCTCTCGGAGTACTTTCCAGCAAATCAAGTTTCACTTCATGAAATTCCTTATTTCTCCAGAATTAATTCCTCAAAGTTTAAAATGTTTGGAATTTTAACTGGAGAATCCCTTGGAGGAAAATCCTGAAATTTTGCTGGGATGTTCACCAAACTATCCCTGAAATACCATAAAAATTTCAGACCCATTAGAGCTCAATTAATCCACCTAATGGTGTGATTAGTGAAACTGTTCTAGAGAAAATATAAAATGTTCAGAAACATTTTCAGAATTTTCACTGAAATTGTTTAGCTCATATCTTTAGTTAGGAACTTCCAAATTAAGTGAGACCAACTCCATTAGAACCCTCTGAAAATATAGTTTTCAGAAAGTCATAGTTTGTTTCATGAAAATCCCTAGAACACCCTAAGGGTTCCAATTGAGATCAAGGACATAATTAATTGTGGAGGGCTCAAATGAGCTTTACTGCAACTAAAACTTGACCAAATCTCTGTTTAGGTTGTAACCAAGCCCCAGTAAAAGTTTCACAGTCATTGGGTCTGTCTAGCAAGGATTATAGACTCCACAACTTCAAACTTAATACAAATGCATTTAAATTGATACATGTATTCCTTCTATCATGTAGTCGCTAAGGTCGAGGAGGAACCCGAAGTCCTAGACTTCGTAACTCCGGAGGAGCAGCTAGCCTACGACCAAGAACAGCAAGGCAAGCTCCGGTTTGCATTAACCTTTTTACAAATTTTTATTGTTTTGAGCACATACTTGTTTACTTTATTCTTTGCATTAGAGTCATGTTTGGAAATCCAACTGCATAGCCAAGAGAACCATGGGTTGGGTTTAGGATTTCAAACCCCGTTAGCTACTGCAATGCTAAGATAGTGTAGGATTCGGTACAAGTCGAGTAGTTGGAACTACTCGCGAGCATAGGCTAGAGGCACTCGACTCGGGTAGTGATAGCACATGAAACACATGGCAAGAAAATGAGACCAAGCGGAGGGTAAGGGCAACAGGACTTTGGGGCCTGTGTGCTGTAGCTCCGCTTGTGTCGATTGAGGACCGAGCCGTGTGCGGGCCTGTTGAACAAGCTAGAACAGTACCAAAGACCTACCGGCTATATGGGAACCGGGAAACTGATGTAACTCGGGTAGCTGGGTGTTGAGGCATAGCTGTTCGTTCAGAGGGTAGGTTGAGAGCTCGAGGTGTAAATCGGCTGGCGGCACTGAGATGCGCGTGTAGAGACCTCTTGCTCGGGACGATTGGACCGGTTCAACATTTGGCTAACGGGTGAAAGGTGGTTGCGTACGGCGTTCGTGATGGTTGTTAGTAGGCAACATCGAGTACGGGCGTACGAGACAGGTTGTTCGGGTAACCCTGCAGGTGTAAATCGATTATAATCGCCGTCCCTCGCGGTCAGTGAGTACCACTTGTTCACTGTACCGTGACGTAGAAAGAACAGGCTAGTTACATGTTAAAATGTTGCTGATTGAAAGATGGACTTGATTGCTAATGACTTGCTGTAGTCTAGAGCTAACTAAAGTTCTTTTCAACCTTGGGCATAGTACATGAGAGAAATGCGTTTCTTGTTTGATTGCGGCTTTCTCATGTGCCTTAGCGTAAGGTTCTCCACAACCTGCTGCTAAAACTTGAAAGTAAGGTTCTACTAATTAGGCGGGTCCTTTGCAAATGATTTTACCTCATGTACCCATCACCCCTCATGTAGAAGTTTCATGTTTAGGTGAGACGGGTCAGACTTGCTGAGCCTTCGTGCTCACTGCTTGTGTTTGAAGCTTTTGCAGAGTTCTATAAGGAAGGGACTCCCGAAGAGGAGACGGAACCCCAGGAGGGGAACCCCGTCGAGTGGGAGTCGTGCACGCCGCAGAGTTAGTGTGCGTGTGTGCTAGCAAGGACACGTTCAAGGGCTGAACATGGACTTGATGCATAGTCTACGCCCGTGAGTGTAGACTGGACTTATTTTGATGTAAACATGTTCATAGACTTGTTTATGTAATAAAATTTCGCTTTCGCTTTGTACCTTTGACGTGTGTTATCCGGTGCTGTGCAACGCAGCACCCCTCAGCGTGATCCTGGCTCGACAGGACCTAGGGGTCGTGTCAGCGTTGGTATCAGAGCTCGCTTGAGGTTTAACACAGTACAAAGGTCATCTTTTTCAAAAATCCAGTGAGGAACAAGTTAGTAGCCCGTATAAGGATGTTATTAGCATATAGAAAGTGGCATATTAATCTATTTGTTATGTCAGAAAATCGTGTATCTCGGGACGTTTATGTCTTGGGGGGTACACGTGAGCGCTGTCCACCAGTGCGCACAAGCTGAAGGGTGGAGCCCCACGGGTGGCAGGTAACCCGACCCGCTTTGATATCCTCTACGACTCTTCATGTCGTTTGGGTATTCGAGCAACGTCTATCCCTGGCATGCGTGGTGCAACTTGGGAGACCCCGTCACGTGGTCTGAAACGTGAACACGTAACTCAAGGCGTGGTTGGCTTGAGAACATCCGGGCGAGTGATGATGGCCGGGTGTACGAACTGTATGGATTCCGGGCTCGGTGTGCAGCCGAGTCTGACGATTGTTTGAGTTTTTGCAGGTAGCCCGACCACAAAACGGTAGACGTGTAGCATCCGTGTGCGAGTGACGTTTAGTGCCACTGAATTAACGAAGCCGGCTAAGTCCGGTATAGGTTTTTTCTTTGTGAGGACGTAGTACCGACATAATTTGGTGATGCATCGACGTCACACCCCATTAAATGAACAACTTCATTTAAAACTTGAAGGTTTTGATCTAAAGTGGTAAAACTTGATGTAACTCCTTCCTTTGAACAAGATATTCAAAGTTAACAAGTTTTCAACTTATAGGTTGTTAAGGACAGAGCACTCTGTTTCCAGCTGAATTAAGGCTGAAGTTAATCAGAGGTTAGAGGTTGAGTTCTTTCGAGGTTGGGTTCGTATGATACATTTATGGAAAGCTTTGGAAGAGCTTTACAACTCTTCTGTTGAGGTCCAGAGATGTTGCATCCCTTAACCACTGGAAAAATACAGTAGAGTTGAAACTGTCCAGAAAACAGGACAGAGTAAAGACTCTCTGTAAACTCTCTGTAAATTAAGCATAACTTCCTGCATAAAAATCCAAAAATAGAAAATGAGGTAGTTATGGAAAGCTTATGAGATGGGTTACAACTTCGTATCAGAAAGTTTTGTCGGATTAGGGACAGAATTAACTGGAATTCTTGGATCAATGCAGTACCTAAAGCAGGGAGGTGCTGTCCTATTGTTTCCAGGAATTCTGTTAACTTTGACATCTCATAACTTTTGAACCATGACAGATCTTAGGCCAAGCAAATACTTTCTAAAAATCTATTGAAGTTAGCTTTAACTTTGATGTTGAGCTCCAGAATTGTTTTTGCCTTCAACATGGCCTAAATCAGGTTGAAATGGAAACTGGTCAGGGCTGTCATGGGAACAGCAGATCAGCAGTCAAATTTGTTTAAAATTTGAACTATGTTTCCAAGTTTTATGGGTTCAATGACATGTCTTATGTTATAACTCAATGGTTTACTGTTTAAATAAATATTTGACATTTCTCAAATATATTTTTACAGATGACAGCAGATAAACAGTTGGAGAACGGGTGGGTGATTTCCCAGTGTTCTGACCGTAGCGGCTACCCAGAAGCATTGTGGCTAATGCTCCAATATTTCGGGTACAATCAGATGCCGCAGTACTTCGCCAAGGAAGAAGGTGAAGAGGGGAACAAGACGTGGATGATCCATGTCGAAGTCCCCGCAGGACCTACGCCACCCGGTTGGGTGCCCTTCACCGTCACGGTGAGAGGAAGACAACCGGAAGGGGTGTGGCAAGAGGCAGCCCGTGACACTATGTCACGTTTCTGCCAACTACACGTGCGAGCTATGGAGGGTACTCCATACGCGCTCATTCCAGTGGAGGGACGAGCTCAGCATGTGTGGGAAGAGAGGTACCGGGAGGCAACGAATCCTAGTTGCCCAAGGTACAACCCCGCGGAGGCGAACCTTAGCCTCCAGATGAGGCGGGAAACGCCGTGATGGACAGCCAAGCTGTTCATACGGAGCATCTCGCCACAAGGCTCAAGGAGAGCACAAGCCGTGGAGATCATTTCGAGAGTGCTCACAGCGCACTCCGCAATGTGCTCCTTCCGACGATCAAGCGACTAATGAACAACATAATCAGTTGGATCGTCTGAAAAAGGCAAAGAGGAAAAGCCATGTCGACATCGCGGCGTTACAAGAACTGGTACAAAATCTGACCCAGCAGAACGAGGAACTTACTCAAGAGCGGGACGACGCTATTGAGGAAGGGCAAGGCTGGGAAGAAGATTATAACCAGGCTATGGACGAGGTGCATGCTTTGCAGGACCTCGTACCCCCGGTGTTAGGCGTACCGGTGGTCTTGGGTCTTCCAGCAATGGGAGAACCCGGAATGGGAGAAGAGGTGGTAGATCCAGAGCCACTAGCAGAGATACCGGAGGAGGAACACCCACAGGAGGTCGAGTTCTACTCCGAGTAGGGGTTACAGTTGCCATGTAGGGCAGCCAGGGTAGTGTAACCCAACTTTTGTAATCGGTGACATGTCAGGTAGACAGTAGCGTATGTATAGGTAGTGACGACATGAGCACGACTTTTCGGAGACCCGAGAATAATGTATCTTGTATAAAGTTTATGCTTTATCAATATATGTGAATGTTGTGCAAATCAATCATGTGTCACTTCAATACCTACTGTTGCTTATGGAATTCTAAGTAAGACATGTGCTAATTGCTGCTGTTTTGAATTTCAGAATGACGCGTACTCGTGCCAACACTGATGTTGAGGGTACTAGACAAGGGGGAGAGACCTCCCAACCACCTCCCGAGGACTCCTCGGGACAGCAGAAGCAACAGCAACAGCAAACACCGCCACCGCCACTGCCAACGGTTACATTGGCCGACATCGTCGCGGCAATGGCGGGTTCACATCAGCAGCACACGGAGTTGCTGCAAACACTGATCGCCAATACGTCTCGCCCAGAGAGACGTCAAGATCGTGAGGAGCGTCAACAGAGCTCCTACTCCGACTTCCTGGCAACTCATCCCCCGGTATTCTCAAGGGCGGATGAACCTCTTGACGCGGACAACTGGCTCCGCACCATAGAGATGAAGTTCGGGCTGCTCCAGATAAGCGAGCAGCGCAAGACTCAGTTCGCGGTCCAGCAGCTCCAAGGATCCGCGAGCGCGTGGTGGGCCAACTTCTGTGCTTCACAGCCCACCGACCGAGATGACCTGGACGGAGTTCCGGACGGCCTTCAGGGCATATCATATACCGCCAGGTCTGATGAAAAGAAAGACGCAGGAGTTCTTACACCTGCAACAAGGGAGCAGGAACGCGCTGGAATACTCCAGAGCGTTCAACGATCTCGCGCTCTACGCTTCGTATCACGCAGATACGGACGAGAAGCGGCGGGATCACTTCTACCAGGGGCTTAACCCACTCCTGAAGGACAAGCTGGCGATGTTCAATCGCGGCAGCCTCAATGACATTATTGATGCTGCGATTGTTCAGGAGGACTCCGGCAAGGAGTTAGCGGCGGCGGAGCGAAAGCGAAGCGCGCCGCAAAGCAGCGGAGAAGGAGGCGGTCCTTCTCAGAAGTTTCGGATGGTGAATCACCCACCATAAGGTCCACACTGGCAGCCACCACAGCGGTCGATGCCGTTCCGCAGCCGGCCGTACTCTTCACCGGCATTTAGGCCGGCACTGCCAGTACCACCGCAAAAACAGCAGCAGCAGCGGGCGATGCCGCATGCGTTTGTACCTCAGCAACGCATGCCGGGCTTTCATCCACCGAGCACTTCACCAGCAGCGGCCACATGTTACAAGTGTGGTCGTCCAGGACACTTCGCGAGCAGTTGCCCGGAGAGGCAAGGCAGCGGAGTGGCACCGCAGTTTCCGGGGAGGAATTAACCCCGGAACCCTACTAATGCGCGGCGGGCAAACCCTAGGCCCGGCACTGTCCACCAGCTTGCCATCGAGGATGTGCCGGAGGGCGAGCCAATCCTTGCGGGTATGTTCCAACTCCACCAGCATCCCGCTATAGTACTGTTTGATTCAGGCGCCACGCAAAATTTTATTAGCCAAGCTTTCATTGCTAAACACAGCTTGCCAATACTACCCACCGATAATCTATATTTAATTTGTTCACCGGGTGGGAAGATTTCAGCAAGCATAATGGTTTCCAAAGCACCATTATGCTTAGCGGGTAGAGTGTACCCCACGTCTCTCATTATCTTAGAGGGACAGAAGGTCGATGTCATCCTAGGGATGTCGTGGTTAACCTGCCACGGCGCTGTTTTAGACACCGTCCTTCGAGTCGTGCACTTAAACTCAGAGGTGCAAGGTTCTCACTCATTATTTCTGGATAGTCCAGAAATAAAACTTCCAAGTGTCTATCAAGCCACAACCATCAGATTGGAAGATATTCCAGTGGTCCGAGAATTCCCTGACGTATTCCCGGATGATTTGCCGGGGATGCCACCCAATAGAGAGGTGGAGTTCAAGATTGAACTTGCACCAGGAACCATGCCAATATCCCGAAGGCCGTACAAGATGGCACCCAAGGAGTTGGCTGAACTGAAGACTCAGCTCACGGACCTCCTGGAAAAGGGTTTTATTAGGCCGAGCTCCTCGCCATGGGGCTGTTCGGCATTATTTGTCAAGAAGAAGGATGAGACGTTGCGGCTTTGCGTGGACTATCGTCCACTAAATGCCGTAACCATCAAGAACAAGTACCCGTTGCCACGGATCGACATGTTGTTTGATCAGTTGGTCGAAGCAAAGATCTTTTCCAAGATGGATTTAAGATCCGGGTACCATCAGATTAAGATAAGGGCTGGGGACATTCCAAAGACAGCTTTCTCAACAAGGTACGGACTTTATGAGTACCTGGTCATGTCCTTCGGCCTCACCAATGCTCCAGCTCACTTCATGTACTTGATGAACTCGGTATTCATGCCGGAGCTGGATAAGTTTGTCGTGGTCTTCATCGACGACATCCTAGTTTATTCCAAGTCGGAGGAAGATCACAAGAAACATCTGCGTATAGTCTTGCAACGGCTGCGGGATCACAAGTTATACGCAAAATTCAGCAAATGCGAGTTTTGGATATCGCAGGTGCCTTTCCTCGGGCATATCATCTCAGCGGAGGGTATCTCTGTGGACCCGAGCAAGATCACTCAAGTGCTGAATTGGAAATCCCCGAGAACTGTTCACGAGGTACGGAGTTTCCTCGGACTCGCGGGATATTATCGGAGGTTCATTCCGAACTTCTCAAAGATTGCCAAGCCAATGACAGAGCTGCTGAAGAAGGCTACCAAATATGTTTGGAGTCCAACATGTGAAGCAGCATTCAAGGCTTTAGTCAAGCACCTGACCTCAGCACCGGTTTTGGCGCAGCCAGACACAACAAAACCGTTCGATGTGTACTGCGATGCATCCGGCATTGGGCTCGGATGTGTGCTGATGCAAGACTGAAGAGTGGTCGCGATGGATCACGGCAGCTTAGAAACCATGAGCATGAGGGGGCCCGGCCCCGATCGCAGGGCCGTGCCGCCTTGCCCGAGGAATCGCATTGGGTGGTGCCGTGTTATGCGGCACCCAACAGCACACATATAAGGAACACAGTATTACATAAACCAAAGCGGAAGCTTACAACTGTTCCTTGTAAATAATATACATAAAATAGCTACAGCAGAAGTCTATAAACAGCTCACGATGAATATCTAAGAAGCACTCGAGAAGAGATCCAGCCCGCGGACTCCTCTCGCTAGCAACACGAAGACATGGCAGCGGCTAGGTTCTCCAAGGGTGACATGACTCGGAAGTTTCCGAGTCTCACCGGACAACCTTCTGTATAGCGTCGATGTTTACCTGCAAAACCACTTATATAGCAAGAGTGAGCACAAAGGCTCAGCAAGACCTAACCGTCTCTCCTAAAGCATGGAACTCTATATGAAAGTAACCTAGGACCTAAGCCTGTCCTTTGTGAAAAGACTCGCCTACGAGTTCATCCTTAACTTTCAGATTTTAGCCATAATAGTAGTGACCTTGTGCCCAGCAGCATTGGAACTCCACAATCAAACAAGAAACGCTTCATTCCAATGTTACTTGTCCCAAGGTGAAAAATAACTTTAGTTTGCTCTATCCCTACTTCAACCATGGTTTTCATGCAATTTATAATAAGCATAACAGCATTTAAAACTTTGGCAAACTATTCCCACACGACATGATTACTACGTCACAGCGCAGTGAGCAAGCGGTACTCATAACCACGAGGGACGGTGATTCGAATCAAACACTACCCGGATAACTCGACACATACGCCCGCCTCTGAAGACCCAACTCTGGCGTCCTTCATTACGTCGTATGTGGCAACCTTTCTCAGACCACTAAACTGTAGAACCGGTCGCGCCGTCTCGGGCTCATAGGTCTAACGAGACGATGTGGTATGCCTCTACAATCCAGTGTACCCGGTACATCGGTTTCCTGGTTCCCATATATCAGTAAGCATCCGGTACACAACTCAATACTTGCTCCCAGGGCCGCATACGCTTCGGTCCTTGACCGACACGGGCAGAGCTACTCGACCAAGACCTCGTCTTGTTGCTGTCTAACCCCTCTGCCCAGTCTCATCTTTAGAAACGTAAACTTTAGTTTGCTACCTTTTCCAACCCCACTTATGTGGTCCTGGAACAAAGCTCGCGAGTAGATTCCAACTACTCGTCTTCTACTGTCTGTCCTAGCCTATTTAGCACGGCCTTATTCTACAGCGATGACACACTTCTACCCTTGACCTCAGGGTTCATGTTTGGTTATGCAAGTGGAGTATCAAACATCCTGGACCTAATGCACATACAAACCTCGACCAATAGTAGAGAACAAAAGGAAAACTTTAAAAACAACTTAAGTGCAAACCGGGACTTGCCTTGGTTTTGTAGGTGTCTAAAGTCAGATAAGATGAAGTTAGTTGCTGATGATGACTTGAAGCTGAATCACTGCCTTCTTGCTTCTTGCTTCAAGCTCAACTCCTCCTTCTTCACTTTCCACGTCTAACCACTACACGTTATGAATATGTATATATGTTTAATTATAAAACTTTTTGCTAACAAGTTCTAAAGACAAGTTTGAAACTGGAACTTTGTTTAAGAATTTAAAATGAAACTGGTGCTAGTGGTTTGGGTTTGTGTCTAAGCACTATCATCAAGTGAGAAGTGGGGTTCATCACTTGGGTGGGGATTAACTAATGATTGAACAGAACACTAATGATCCAGGGCCCCAATGGAGCCGGAAATTTTCTTGGGAGTCCCTTGTCACAAGAAAGTCCTCTGGACCAAAATTTAGAACATTTCACTGAGTGGATCACCCAGAACAATTCCCTAAGCATTTAGGCAAAAAGGAATTAATTCTGATTAAATTTGCCCTTTCATGCAAATTCAAGTGAACTATAATTTCATACATAGCTCAGGGAGTATGCATGAATTGTCCTAGGATTTGTGGAGCTAAGGAATGGCTAGAACTGAATTTCCAAGTTTTGGATATTCTCTGAAAATATTTCTGTATTTATTTGAATACAGAAATTTGGAATTAGAATTACTCTAACTAAATCCACTCCAAATGAGCTGAAACTTTTACAGGAGTCTCCTACTATCCTAAAGAATATCCTGGCAAAATTTGGGGAATTTCGGATGGACCAAACGCCCTCTAAAATTCTTTTGCTGAAAAGCTTTAAAGAATTTTCCAGAATTTTCTATTGGTTTTCATGAAAATTGGGTTGTATATTTGGATAGAGATTTTCATCCTGAATCCAACCCAATTTGAATCACTAATTTTGGAGCACTCTAGCAAAAGTTATGCAGATCCAAAGTTTGAACCAAATCTGGAATTCAAATTTATTCGGGAAAAGTTCAAACTCTGCCTGTGGGCCACAGGGCCACGTGTCGACCGCTGGAACACGAGCCACACGGGGCCACAGACCTTTTCCCGCGCCACCACACCGGATCCGGGGCCGCAGCGGATCGAAGATTTAAAATATCGCCGCTGACAGGTGGGACCGGCCGGTCGTCTTCAACCTCAGCCCGTCCTCCTTTTCCCGCACCGCCCCCTCGCCGGAGACTCGTCGGAGCTCGCCGGAGTCGGCTTCCCGACCGTCTCCCGGCCTGCTACTCGCCGCCTGGGGGTTTTTAGCCACGAGGAATTCAACGGTGCGGTGCATTCGGGCTGCCGGCGACCGGAAACCGGTCGGCAACGTGCGCACACCTCGGTGAGGCTTCGGCACCGTGGCCCGAGCACACTAGCCCGCCAAAAGCTCGGGAAATTTGCTCTACAGAACCAGTGAAGGTCAGGAAACCTCAGCATGGCCTCGAACTGGCTAGGGAATGGCGGCAAGTGGGGGTTCACCGTACGCCCGAGGGCCCCCGCCATGATCGCCGCCCGGAAACTTCAAAATGATCTGCTAATATGGGGTTTCAAGCCAGGATTGGGGAGGGGATCGGGTCGTCCTCAAGTCTAGGTCCTTTGAGCACAGTTTAGTGACCTAAAGACGAGAAAGGAGTGAGAATTTGGAGAATTTGTACCAGAACGTCGCCCGGTGGCCGCCGGCGAAGTTTTTCCGAATTCTTGCTCGGTGGATCACGGCTTGCCTTGTGGTTTGGGTGGAAGCAGCAGGGCTCGCTGGCGCGTCCGGGGATGTCCTTGCTTGGCCGTGAAAGGCGCTAGACTCCTCTGTCCACGGGAGCGACGATCTGCTGTGCAGTTCGGTTGCCGCGGAAACGAGCTTGGCTAGGGAAAGGAGGCCGGAACCGGACTGCTCTTGAGCTGAGGGAGTGGAGGACGATCAGGTATTGCCGTTTTGCGGCTCAGAAGTTGCTGCGCGCTGGTTTGGCATGCACCTCCGGTCAGACCCGAAGCGGCGGCGAGCTCAGGGTTTATCGGGCGCGAGGAGGGGAAAAGAAACACCGTTGGCTCGGTTCAGAGGAAAAAGATCACGCCGAGGTAGGGAGGGAGGCGGTAAACTGGTCGCCAGCGCGCGAAAGAGGGTGAGGCGGTGGCCTCGGTGGCGCCCCGGTGTCGTTCGGAGGAAGGTCTCGGCCGCTCGAGGGAAACAGCAAGATTGCTTCGAGGGTAAGTTTGAATGTCACTATGACATGTGGGGCCCACCCCCTTTCTTATCCCCAAGACTTTCACAAATACCTCCAAATCTTGGCACATGGCAAATTCAGCTATGAAGAGCACAAATTCAAAGGCCAATTGGAAATTTGGAAATTTTTACTTCAGCTTCAAATTCGAATTCAAATTTCAATGACAATTCACAAGTAGCTTTGATACACATATCAAAGCACCTCTAAATTTGCTCCAAATTTGCCCCCTCTACAATTTGAACCTGGGGAGTTTGAATATGACCTCTGATCTATGAGTTGGTCATTGCAAATACAACTTTTTAAACATCAGTTTGCATTTTCCTCTTTGGAGATGGCCCCTCCTCTTTTGGAAGTGACCCTCTTAATTCAAACTGAATTCAAAGTTTTATCGCTCATGCCAACACTTTCATGAGTAAACAAAAGTTTTTGAAGTCCCATTTCTTGCATATAAACTCAACTTTATTCATAGCTCAAGTTTTCTATTCACAAGTTTTGGGACTTTTACATTCCTCCCCCCTTAAAAAGAATCTCGTCCCGAGATTCATGATTAAGGACAAGGTGGAGAAGACAGTTACTCAACATACGCCTCTAACAACTCCGTATGATTGCGTTGCAAATATTCCTCGCTTTCCCATGTAGCTTCGTCGGATGTGTGATTTTCCCATAGCACTTTGAAAAATCGCAGCATCCGATTCCTGGTTTCGCGAGTCTTTTCATCAATTATCCGGGTTGGTCGCTCAACATACGTGAGGTCCGGCTTCAAATTTTCTATGTCTCCCGTGAGAATCTCCGTTGGAACTTTTAAACACTTCCGCAACTGAGATATGTGGAAGACGTTATGCACTCCGGCTAAGGTTGCCGGCAGCTCCAAACAGTATGCCACGGTTCCACATCTTTCAATGATGACGAAGGGACCGATAAAGCGCGGAGCTAATTTTCCTTTCACTCCAAATCGGTGAATGCCCTTCATCGGAGATACGCGGAGGTATACGTGGTCCCCAACATGGAAATCCAGCGGACGACGTCTCCTATCTGCATAGCTCTTTTGTCTGGACTGAGCGGCTTTCAGATTTGCTTGAATAAGCCTTACCCGCTCTTCTGCTTCATTTACGAGATCAATCCCGTAAGTTACCCTCTCGCCGGATTCACACCAGTTCAAGGGTGTGCGGCACTTCCGGCCGTAGAGAGCTTCATAAGGCGCCATTTTGATACTTGATTGATACCCGTTGTTATATGAGAACTCCGCCAACGGTAAGTGATCATCCCAGCTCTTACCGTGAGGGATGACACATGCTCTCAGCATATCTTCAAGTATTTGATTCACCCTCTCCGTTTGTCCATCGGTTTGAGGGTGATACGCGAAGCTTCGAATCAATTTAGTTCCCAAGGATATGTGTAGCTGTTCCCAGAAGCGGGATACGAACAGCGATCCTCTGTCGGACACAATGGTACGGGGAACTCCATACAAGCAAAAGATTCGTGCTATGTACAACTCCGCATACTTTTTGGCGCTGTATTTGGTACGCACCGGAATGAAGCGTGCTGATTTGGTTAACCGATCCACGATTACCCAAATCGAATCATGCTTATTAGCCGTGAGAGGTAGTCCAATGATGAAGTCCATACTAATATCCTCCCACTTCCATGCTGGAACGCTTAACGGTTGCAGCAGGCCCGACTTCTTCACATGGTCGGCCTTAACTCTTCGACACGTATCACATTCTGATACGTATTTAGCAACTTCTCTCTTCATCTGGGTCCACCAAAATTTAGTCCTCAATTCTTGGTACATCTTGTTGCTGCCCGGATGAATAGAAAATTTGGATAAGTGAGCCTCATCCAAAATTTTCTTCCGCAGCCTCATATCACGGGGTACGACTATCTGGTCCTTGAACCATAGAGTGTCTTCATCATCTAACCGGAAACATTTCATTTCCCCGTTCTGCAATCTCCTTCTGATATGAGCCATGCCCTTGTCTTTCTTTTGAGCTGCCATAACCTCCTCTTTTATTGTGGGTATGAGGGCTAGGTTATGCAGAGCTCCAAATGGAACCAAGTAAAGACTTGGTTCTTCCTCTTCTATCGGCGTGATGGTTAGGCTATGAATATGAGACTTCCGGCTGAGTGCATCGGCAACCACATTTGCCTTGCCCGGATGATAATGAATTTCAATCTCATAGTCCTTGATCAGCTCCAACCATCGCCGTTGCCGCATATTCAACTCCTTTTGAGTGAATATGTACTTCAAACTTTTGTGGTCGGTGTAGAGATGAACCAGATTTCCCAATAGGTAATGTCTCCACATCTTCAAAGCTAGTACCACGGCAGCAAGCTCGAGATCATGAGTTGGATAATGTTTCTCATGATTCCGTAATTTCCGTGATCCATATGCGACCACACGTCCTCCTTGCATGAGTACACAACCAAGCCCGACGCCGGATGCATCACAATAAACATCAAAAGGCTTGGTTGTATCCGGTTGAGCTAGAACCGGGGCTGTTGTGAGGTGTTTCACCAACGCTTGAAAAGCTTCCTCACATGGCTTGCTCCAATCATATTTGATGCCCTTCTTCAGTAGCTCCGTCATAGGTTTGGAGATTTTTGAGAAGCTCGGGATGAACCTCCGATAATATCCCGCCAAACCCAAGAAGCTACGAACTTCATGGACTGATGTTGGAGACTTCCATTTCAGCACTTGATCAATCTTGCTTGGATCAACAGCAATGCCTTCCGCTGAAATAATATGTCCAAGAAACGGCACTTGGTTGATCCAGAATTCACATTTACTAAACTTTGCATAGAGCTTGTGATCTCTCAGTCGTTGGAGCACAATATGCAAATGTTTAGCGTGTTCCTCTTCAGATTTGGAGTAGACCAAGATGTCGTCGATGAATACCACGACGAACTGATCCAGCTCCGGCATGAACACCGAGTTCATAAGGTACATAAAGTGGGCCGGAGCATTGGTCAACCCAAATGACATGACAAGATATTCTTAGAGTCCATATCTTGTCGAGAATGCTGTTTTCGGGACATCTTCCGCTCGAATCTTGATTTGATGATATCCCGACCTTAAGTCCATCTTGGAGAAGACTTTAGCACCCACTAGTTGATCGAAGAGGATATCAATTCTTGGTAGTGGATACTTGTTCTTTATGGTCACAGCATTTAAAGGACGATAATCGACGCATAGCCTCAGCGTCTCATCCTTCTTCTTCACAAATAAAGCTGAGCAACCCCATGGTGATGAACTTGGACGAATAAACCCCTTGTCCATTAGATCCTTGAGTTGCTCCTTCAGCTCGGCTAATTCGTTCGGAGCCATTTTGTATGGTCTCCGAGAGATTGGCGTAGTTCCCGGCATCAATTCTATTTTGAATTCCACCTCGCGCTCAGGTGGTAAGCCTATAAGATCTTCGGGAAACACGTCCGGATATTCATGGACTACCGGAATGTCTTCTAACTTGCCCACCTCGGCATTACATACTTCCGGGCCTTTAGAAACCGCTTCGCCGAGATACAAAGTTTGAGGTCCGTGAAGTGGAGAGTCCAAATGAACACTCCTGTTCTCGATGTCCAGGACAGCCTTATGGAAGGTCAACCATGATATTCCCAATATGGCATTGATTCCTTGGTCTTCGAGAATGATGAGGGTGGTAGGATAATTTTTTCCAACCAGGCAAAGTGGTGCTCGAGAAACGACTTCATTAGTGGATATGTCTCCACCTGGCGAATGAATAAGGTATGAACCTTTTGTGACAGTGGTGGAGATCTGATCCCGGATTACCGTTGCCCGGCTAATGAAGTTATGTGTTGCACCAGAGTCGAATAAAATGACAACCGGCTTGTCATTTAAGGTGAACCTGCCGGCAAGAACAGGTCCTCCCTTTGGCAGATCATCGACTGACACATAATTAACCGTCCCCATTTTGGCCATAGCTTTTCTTTGCTGCCCAAGATTGCTCTGTGGAACTGCACCCGCAGACACTATGTTGCTGCTCAGTTCAGTTGCTTCATTGACGTTGAGCTCGTTGTCAACATGAAGTGGGACAGCACTTGGTTCAGCTGAGAAATTACCTTGTTCACCTTCAACCTCTCGAGGGTAATAATATTCTAGTGCACCTTGTTGACACTGAGGTGCATAAGAAACAAGTTGCTGCTATGGTGGAGGTGAATATGACCTCTTTGGAGTAGAAGAGTCGTCACACTCCCAGAATGATTGCACCTCTTGTGGAATCTCTCGACCGGAAGGTGAACGGATTACCAACCGATACTTCTGAGGTAGACGATTGTCTTCATCTTGTGATGAGTCCCTCTCCCTCTTTTCTTTGAGGTAAAGGTTGGAATAATATTCTTGAGCAATAGCACAGCTCACGAACTCATCAAAATTCTCTTGGCTAACTTGAGCCAATTCACATTGCAACCTAGCGGTCAGCCCTCGATATAAATGATAACCTTTCATGGCTGGTGATTTCACATAGTCAGGGACATATTGAGCTAAGCGATTGAATTCCTTCGCATAATCAATAACACTCATGTCCCCTTGCTTCAGACTCCAGAACTCATCCAGACTGGTTTGCATTATGCCCGCAGGGATGAAACGAGCACGAAATGCAGCCTGGAACTCCGCCCATGTGACATGATGCCCTGCTGGTTGGACAGCAAGGTAGTCTGCCCACCATGCTCCAGCAAAGCCGTGAAGCTGCTGAGCGGCATATAGAGTCTTGGAGAATTCATCACATTGGATCAACCCAAGCTTGGACTCAAGAACACGTAACCAGTGATTTGCTTCACAATGGTCAGCCGCCTCAGAGAATACCTGCGGTTGTGTCGCCAAGAAATCTAGATACGTGCTCTTGGTTGGCGTGTGACGTTGAGCTTCTCGATTTATGCCTTGCTGAACTAGAGTTTGGAGAGTTTCATTCATCTTTGCCATAATTTCAGCCAATCCGGTTGGCGATGGCTCTTGTGATGAAGTCGAGTCATTCCCACCTCGACTGGAACCTCCAACCTCCATTTGAGGATGTGTGCGTACCATACTGCATGAAACAAAATTTTGAGTCAATCAAAATTCTATTTCAGTAGTAAATAAAGATAATTAAAACATGAACATGTCATGAACTTTATGAAAGCATAACCACATTCATGTTTAAACAAATCTTATGTACGCTAAGCTAATCAGCGGGACTACCCTGACCAGCTCACACAAACTCCAAATTTTACTCAAGTTATCAACAGATCCTTGACTTGAGTTCAATACCAATGTTTTAGTAAACTTCAGTAGCTTTCCAACAAGTACTTATGTGCTCCTTAAGGATTTTTCTACAGGAAGTTATGGCTTAAAAACAGAAAGGTCCAGAGAGGTTTTTGCTACTGTCCTGGTTCTGAACAGTTTGCCTTCAACTGGACATTTCACCAACTTAAAGTGTGATTTTGCTCTGGAGGTCTACAAGGAAATTGTAGAGCACTTGAAAATCTTTCCAGAACTGTATCATACACCTTAATTGGTTAAAGCTACTCAGAGTTATGCTCTGTCAAAGTCCAGCAAGAATTCCTGCCAGAAACAGAGCTCTCTGTTTTTGAAAACTTTGACACCTAGTTATACTCTCATTTGAATCTTAGCTCAAAATAAAAGTTCAGTAGCTAATACTTGTTTCAAACTTCCATTTTTAGTTGCAAGTTATTCCATGAATCATTCTTCATAGGGAAGAGGTTATTAAGTGTAGTACGGTGTCGATGCACCGTAAGAACATGTCGGTACTACGTTGCCTCTCCAAAAGAAAATCCTAAACCGGATTATACCGGCATATCCGTTTTATCAGTGGCACTAATACGGTCTCTCGCACACGTGTACTACACGGGATAAGTACGTGGTTAGTACCTGCAGAAGAACACTCAATAGTGGTGCACTCAAGGTTGTTTCATTTCAGGCAGTTCCATAATTGAAAGTAAATACAAACGCCCGTCTCATTGCCATACGGCCGTCCTTGAGTTAAGTCACGTCTCAAGGTACGTGATCGTGTTTCAACACCACACGACATGGAACCCGAGTATGTCATGAACGGGTTGTCACGGTTGGGAATGTTATCAACCCAACGGATACCACCTACTGCCCTGAAGGGCACGCCGATGGCAAGCGCGGCGTATGTCCTCCTGCGCTACTTCCAGACGAACACACTATTGCGTTACTGACCACACGATAGGGTCTCCACTTACTTGCCTAATGCATGCTAGGGATCAGCGTTTCATATGAACTCAGGAACATGAAGAGTCCAAGAGTTTCATATTAACATCTCACACTAAGCTGTGAGATCTAACCCTGAACCACTTTCCTCGTCAGGGGAGCTAACCGAAATTGAACCGCTTTCGGTGGCGTTCCTTACCATTCTTACCTGAACGTAGGTGCGTCGTTACATAATCAAAATTTCAGAATTATAACAAGTAAGTTAGCAACGCCACTTTAAGTAACTATACTACTATAGTCCTTATGTGGGCCTAATATCGTTCCCTCACCGTATCCTAAGTTTTTGTCGTAATATGATCCTTATTCCGTGCGCTATTACCAATGCGGCTCTGATACCAGGGTGAGGGGGCCCGGCCCTGATCGCAGGGCCGTGCCGCTTTGCCCGAGGAATCGCATTGGGTGGTGCCCTGTTATGCGGCACCCAACAGCACACATATAAGGAACACAGTATTACATAAACCAAAGCGGAAGCTTACAACTGTTTCTTGTAAATAATTTACATAAAATAGCTACAGCGGAAGTCTATAAACAGCTCACGATGGATATCTAAGAAGCACTCGAGAAGAGATCCAGCCCGCGGACTCCTCTCGCTAGCAACACGAAGACATGGCAGCAGCTAGGTTCTCCAAGGGTGACATGACTCGGAAGTTTCCGAGTCTCACCGGACATCCTTCTGTATAGCGTCGATGTTTACCTGCAAAACCACTTATATAGCAAGAGTGAGCACAAAGGCTCAGCAAGACTTAACCGTCTCTCCTAAAGCATGGAACTCTATATGAAAGTAACCTAGGACCTAAGCCTGTCCTCTGCGAAAAGACTCGCCTACGAGTTCATCCTTAACTTTCAGATTTTAGCCATAATAGTAGTGACCTTGCGCCCAGCAACATTGGAACTCCACAATCAAACAAGAAACGCTTCATTCCAATGTTACTTGTCCCAAGGTGAAAAATAACTTTAGTTTGCTCTATCCCTACTTCAACCATGGTTTTCATGCAATTTATAATTAGCATAACAGCATTTAAAACTTTGGCAAACTATTCCCACACGACTTGATTACTACGTCACAGCGCAGTGAGCAAGCGGTACTCATAACCGCGAGGGACGGTGATTCGAATCAAACACTACCCGGATAACTCGACACATACGCCCGCCTCTGAAGACCCAACTCTGGCGTCCTTCATTACGTCGTATGTGGCAACCTTGCTCACGCCACTAAACTGTAGAACCGGTCACGCCGTCTCGGGCTCATAGGTCTAACGAGACGATGTGGTATGCCTCTACAATCCAGTGTACCCGGTACATCGGTTTCCTGGTTCCCATATATCAGTAAGCATCCGGTACACAACTCAATACTTGCTCCCAGGGCCGCATACGCTTCGGTCCTTGACCGACACGGGCAGAGCTACTCGACCAAGACCTTGTCTTGTTGCTGTCTAACCCCTCTGCCCGGTCTCATCTTTAGAAACGTAAACTTTAGTTTGCTACCTTTTCCAACCCCACTTATGTGGTCCTGGAACAAAGCTCGCGAGTAGATTCCAACTACTCGTCTTCTACCGTCTGTCCTAGCCTATTTAGCACGGCCTTATTCTACAGCGATGACACACTTCTACCCTTGACCTCAGGGTTCATGTTTGGTTATGCAAGTGGAGTATCAAACATCCTGGACCTAATGCACATACAAACCTCGACCAATAGTAGTGAACAAAAGGAAAACTTTAAAAACAACTTAAGTGCAAACCGGGGCTTGCCTTGGTTTTGCAGGTGTCTAAAGTCAGATAAGATGAAGTTAGTTGCTGATGATGACTTGAAGCTGAATCACTGCCTTCTTGCTTCTTGCTTCAAGCTCAACTCCTCCTTCTTCACTTTCCACGTCTAACCACTACACGTTATGAATATGTATATATGTTTAATTATAAAACTTTTTGCTAACAAGTTCTAAAGACAAGTTTGAAACTGGAACTTTGTTTAAGAATTTAAAATGAAACTGGTGCTAGTGGTTTGGGTTTGTGTCTAAGCACTATCATCAAGTGAGAAGTGGGGTTCATCACTTGGGTGGGGATTAACTAATGATTGAAAAGAACACTAATGATCCATGGCCCCAATGGAGCCGGAAATTTTTCTTGGGAGTCCCTTGTCACAAGAAAGTCCTCTGGACCAAAATTTAGAACATTTCAGTGAGTGGATCACCCAGAACAATTCCCTAAGCATTTAGGCAAAAAGGAATTAATTCTGATTAAATTTGCCCTTTCATGCAAATTCAAGTGAACTACAATTTCATACATAGCTCAGGGAGTATGCATGAATTTTCCTAGGATTTTTGGAGCTAAGGAATGGCTAGAACTGAATTTCCAAGTTTTGGAAATTCTCTGAAAATATTTCTGTATTTATTTGAATACAGAAATTTGGAATTAGAATTACTCTAACTAAATCCACTCCAAATGAGCTGAAACTTCTACAGGAGTCTCCTACTATCCTAAAGAATATCCTGGCAAAATTTGGGGAATTTCGGATGGACCAAACTCCCTCTAAAATTCTTTTGCTGAAAAGCTTTAAAGAAATTTCCAGAATTTTCTATTGGTTTTCATGGAAATTGGGTTGTATATTTGGATAGAGATTTTCATCCTGAATCCAACCCAATTTGAATCACTAATTTTGGAGCTCTCTAGCAAAAGTTATGCAGATCCAAAGTTTGAACCAAATCTGGAATTCAAATTTATTCGCGAAAAGTTCAAACTCTGCCTGTGGGCCACAGGGCCACGTGTCGACCGCTGGAACACGAGTCACACGGGGCCACAGACCTTTTCCCGGGCCACCACACCGGATCCTGGGCCGCAGCGGATCGAAGATTTAAAATATCACCGCTGACAGGTGGGACCGGCCGGTCGTCTTCAACCTCGGCCCGTCCTCCTTTTCCCGCACCGCCCCCTCGCCGGAGACTCGTCGGAGCTCGCCGGAGTCGGCTTCCCGACCGTCTCCCGGCCTGCTACTCGCCACCTGGGGGTTTTTAGCCACGAGGAATTCAACGGTGCGGTGCATTCGGGCTGCCGGCGACCGGAAACCGGTCGGCGACGTGCGCACACCTCGGTGAGGCTTCGGCACCGTGGCCCGAGCACACTAGCCCGCCAAAAGCTCGGGAAATTCGCTCTACAGAACCAGTGAACGTCAGGAAACCTCAGCATGGCCTCGAACTGGCTAGGGAATGGTGGCAAGTGGGGGTTCACCGTACGCCCGAGGGCCCCCGCCATGATCGCCGCCCGAAAACTTCAAAATGATCTGCTAATATGGGGTTTCAAGCCAGGATTGGGGAGGGGATCGGGTCGTCCTCACGTCTAGGTCATTTGAGCACAGTTTAGTGACCTAAAGACGAGAAAGGAGTGAGAATTTGGAGAATTCGTACCAGAACGTCGCCCGGTGGCCGCCGGCGAAGTTTTTCCGAATTCTTGCTCGGTGGATCACGGCTTGCCTTGTGGTTTGGGTGGAAGCAGCAGGGCTCGCTGGCGCGTCCGGGGATGTCCTTGCTTGGCCGTGAAAGGCGCTAGACTCCGCTGTCCACGGGAGCGACGATCTGCTGTGCAGTTCGGTTGCCGCGGAAACGAGCTTGGCTAGGGAAAGGAGGCCGGAACTGGACTGCTCTTGAGCTGAGGGAGTGGAGGACGATCAGGCCTTGCCGTTTTGCGGCTCAGAAGTTGCTGAGCGCTGGTTTGGCATGCACCTCCGGTCAGACCCGAAGCGGCGGCGAGCTCAGGGTTTATCGGGCGCGAGGAGGGGAAAAGAAACACCGTTGGCTCGGTTCAGAGGAAAAAGATCACGCCGAGGTAGGGAGGGAGGCGGTAAACTGGTCGCCAGCGCGCGAAAGAGGGTGAGGCGGTGGCTTCGGTGGCGCCCCGGTGTCGTTCGGAGGAAGGTCTCGGCCGCTCGAGGGAAACAGGAAGATTGCTTCGAGGGTAAGTTTGAATGTCACTATGACATGTGGGGCCCACCCCCTTTTCTTATCCCCAAGACTTTCACAAATACCTCCAAATCTTGGCACATGGCAAATTCAGCTATGAAGAGCTCAAATTCAAAGGCCAATTGGAAATTTGGAAATTTTTACTTCAGCTTCAAATTCGAATTCAAATTTCAATGACAATTCACAAGTAGCTTTGATACACATATCAAAGCACCTCCAAATTTGCTCCAAATTTGCCCCCTCTACAATTTGAACCTGGGGAGTTTGAATATGCCCTCTGATCTATGAGTTGGTCATTGCAAATACAACTTTTTAAACATCAGTTTGCATTTTCCTCTTTGGAGATGCCCCCTCCTCTTTTGGAAGTGACCCTCTTAATTCAAACTGAATTCAAAGTTTTTATCGCTCATGCCAACACTTTCATGAGTAAACAAAAGTTTTTGTAAGTCCCATTTCTTGCATATAAACTCAACTTTATTCATAGCTCAAGTTTTCTATTCACAAGTTTTGGGACTTTTACAGAGCAGAATTATCCAACTCACGACTTGGAGCTCGCTGCCGTGGTACTTGCACTAAAAATGTGGAGGCACTACCTACTCGGTAACCTCGTACATTTATATACCGACCACAAAAGCCTCAAGTACATATTCACTCAGAAAGAGCTGAACATGAGGCAACGAAGGTGGTTAGAAATGATAAAGGATTACGAAATAGAGATCCATTACCATCCGGACAAGGCAAACGTAGTGGCAGATGCGCTGAGCCGCAAGTCACACGTCAACAATCTGACCATCACACTGTTGGAAGAGAGCGAGTCACCACTACATGTGATTCCACACGGAGCTCTCTACAACCTAGCTTTGATCCCCACCATCCGTGAAGAGATAGCGGCAGCCCAGAAGAATGACAAGGGCATGTCACATTTGCGGAGACGTATAGACAGTGGGGAGCTGAAATGTTTCCGGAAGGACGGAGACGGCGTCCTATGGTTCAAGGACCGGATCATCGTACCCCGTAACCCGGAGTTACGGAAGAAAATCTTTGATGAGGCTCACTTATCAAAGTTTTCTATTCACCCCGGCAGCAACAAAATGTATCAAGAACTCAGAAGCAAGTTTTGGTGGACATGGATGAAGCGAGAGACTGCAAAATACGTGTCCGAGTGTGATACATGTCAAAGGGTGAAGGCAGACCACATGCGGAAACCGGGACTGCTGCAACCACTGGGCATTCCTGCCTGGAAGTGGGAGGACGTGAGCATGGACTTCATCATCGGTTTACCCACCACCTTGCAGAAACATGATTCTGTGTGGGTGATCGTCGATCGGCTCACCAAAGTTGCCCATTTCATCCCGGTCAACACCAACTACAACGCCAAGAAGTACGCTGAACTGTACCTCTCACGGATCCTATGCTTGTACGGCGTACCCCGTACTATCATATCGGATCGGGGCACCTTATTTGTGTCCCGTTTTTGGGAGCAGCTGCACGCTGCCTTGGAGACGAAGCTGATCCGTAGTTCAGCATACCACCCGCAGACGGATGGGCAAACGGAGCGGGTAAATCAGATCTTGGAAGACATGCTACGAGCTTGCGCTATCAACCACGGCAAGAATTGGGATGATCACTTGCCGTTAGCCGAGTTCTCGTACAATAATGGGTACCAAGCCAGCATCAAGATGGCACCTTACGAGGCGCTATACGGTAGGAAGTGCCGCACACCATTGAACTGGTGTGAGTCTGGCGAAAGGGTTACCTTCGGGATTGACCTTGTCAACAACGCGGAAGAAAAGGTTCGACTAATTCAAGCGAACCTAAAAGCCGCTCAATCCCGTCAGAAACAGTATGTGGACCAGAGAAGGCGCCCATTACAATTCGAAGTTGGAGATCACGTGTACCTACGAGTGTCTCCAATGAAGGGCGTAAACAGATTTGGGGTGAGAGGAAAGTTGGCACCCCGATTCATCGGTCCATTCCAGATTACCGAAAGATGTGGATCAGTGGCATACCGGCTGAAATTACCAGAAGCACTTTCCGGTGTGCACGACGTCTTTCACATTGCCCAGCTGAGGAAGTGTCTTAAGCTATCAACTACCGTTCAGCTGGAAGACATTGAAGAACTGCAACCGGATCTCACCTATCGGGAGGAACCGGTGCAGATTATTGATGAAAAAGCCCGAACCACACGCAACCGTACGCTATGGTTCTACAAGGTTCTATGGAGTAATCACTCCATGGACGAAGCGACATGGGAGAGAGAAGAATTTCTTCACGCTAACTACCCCGACTTTTTCACGTCGCATATCCGGTAATTTTCCACCGTCCTCTCTCTCATTTTCACCTTATAATCTTGGGACGAGATTCTTTTAAGGGGGGAGGAATGTAAGGGCCTCAGTTTTTGACACCTATTTGAAGTGTTCATCACCACACCACACAGTTCATTTGAAGTATGTTGATGAACACAAATGAAGAGCAAGTAACCACCGTCAACATGCTCATTAGAGAACAAACTCACATATTGCAAAAGTGGTATTTCCCACGTGTAATATAGGTGGGCTGGACATATGAAAACTCCTACACATTGCTAAGGATGTCCATGCCCAGTTTCACCCAAATTCAAAACCTTTTTGAGGTCATTTTGGGCATAGTTAGAAAGAGGGCAGTTTGAAACCATATTCAGATTCAAACTGTTTTATCCCATGAATTTAAAAGTGGGAGGCATATTCCTACTCAGCACATTTTTGTGAGCTCACACACCAATTTTCGCTCCATTTGGAGTTGATCTTGACATGAGCTAAGTGGGACAAATTCAAACTTTATTTGAATTCAAAACTGAACTTGTGCTGAGGTTCACTCAAACCAAACACAATTTGAATTCTATTCAATTCAAATGGCTCAGGGGTGAATAATTTGAATCACCAGGGGTATTATGGGGCTCACTGTTTACAACAGTGATTAGGAGTAAATTTCAGAGGTTAAAACCCCGGGTGGGACCCACATGTCATAGAGGGAAGAAGGAGAAACTTGCAACCAAAGTCAGAGTCTCGGTGGGAAATTCCACCGAGCAGCTGTCGGCTGTGCCACCGAGCAGCTACCGGCGCCACCAGCTGCTTCCCTCTCCGCGCGCTGGCGCCCAGGGCGGCTTGCTTGCGCCCCCATGCGACCGGCACCGCCTCAGCCGGGCAGGAGTCGGCCGGCTTTATCTTCTCGCGGGCAAACCGGAGCAGAGGCATTGTTTCTCGCCGCAGCTCTCTGCTCAATCAGGAAAACCAGCAAAACCATCTCCTCCTTCGTCCCTGAGCTGCTAGACAGCCACCTAAGGTCGCACTCCACCTCCCCAACACTAGAAACCCCGAGTTCCGACCTCCTTTGCCCGAAAACGATCGCCACCGCGGCGACCTAGCCTCAGACGAGAGTCAGGCGCCCGTGGGCAGCGTTCCACAGGCGTTTTCACGGTCCAGCGAGAGAGGCAACAGGAGCGCGCGACCACCGTGCTGCTCTCCTCCAAGTTGGAAGCAAACCGTGAAGAATCCACAGAGAATTTCTAGTTTTTGCTCCGGTGACCGTAACCCGAGCTTCCGGTACGGTTTCTTTAAATTCTTGCTCTATGGTCTTTCGGAGGTCATCAAATCTTGCACATAGACGCTGGACTAGCCGGCGATCAAGTTCTTTTCTGCATCCGTAGCGTGAAACCTTCTAGGAGTGACGAATTTCAAGCTCGATCGAGGGCGGTCATGGCAGGCACGATCGGTCACACGGTGCCGACCGACTTACCGCCATCCCTGAACCCTTTTGACACCTTGTCGAGCTTCCTAGAGGTACACTGATGCTGTAGGGCCGTTTGTTCGAGGTGTTGGCGGGCTTAGAAACCACGGTCGACGGTGCCGAACCTCAGCCAAGGCCGCGGCACGTCGCCGAGCTGTTTCCTGTCACCCCCAGCCCGACCTGACACCACCTACGTGTTCCTCGACGTCGACAACCCCCTGGCGGCGAGTTTCAGACTATGGGAGGTCCGGCAGCGGCGAGTCCGAGTCTGCTCCGGCGAGGTCGGCGGCGCGGGCGCGAAAGAACGGCGGGAGGAAGACGAAGCCGGCTGGCCCACGTGTCAGCGGCTGAAGAATTTAAATCGGGATCGATTGTGGCGGGGATCGGCTGTGCAGGCGCGCAAATACCCTGTGAGCTCCGGTATGCCGGACACCTCCGCCCTCGACACTTGTGGTATCCCCGGTGTGCCGGACACCTCCGCACCCGACACGTGTCCCCATGGGCCCCGAGAGTTTAAACTTTTCCCTGATTTTCAGATTTCCTTCAAACTTCAAATCCTTATAACTTTGGCTAGAGGGCTCCAAATCGAGTGAACCAAATTTTGTTGGATTCAGCTCTCGGAGTACTTTCCAGCAAATCAAGTTTCACTTCATGAAATTCCTTATTTCTCCAGAATTAATTCCTCAAAGTTTAAAATGTTTGGAATTTTATTTGGAGAATCCTTTGAGGAAAATCCTGAAATTTTGCTGGAATGTTCACCAAAATATCCCTGAACTACCATAAAAATTTCAGACCCATTGGAGCTCAATTAATCCACCTAATGGTGTGATTAGTGAAACTGTTCTAGAGAAAATAGAAAATGTTCAGAAACATTTTCAGAATTTTCTCTGAAATTGTTTAGCTCATATCTTTAGTTAGGAACTTCCAAATTAAGTGAGACCAACTCCATTAGAACGCTCTGAAAATCTAGTTTTCAGAAAGTCATAGTTCGTTTCATGAAAATCCCTAGAACACCCTCAGAGTTCCAATTAAGGTCAAGGACATAATTAATTGTGGAGGGCTCAAATGAGCTTTACTGCAACTAAAACTTGACCAAATCTCTGTTTAGGTTGTAACCAAGCCCCAGTAAAAGTTTCATAGTCATTGGGTCTGTCTAGCAAGGATTATAGACTTCACAACTTCAAACTTAATACAAATGCATTTAAATTGATACATGTATTCCTTCTATCATGTAGTCGCTAAGGTCGAGGAGGAACCCGAAGTCCAAGACTTCGTAACTCCAGAGGAGCAGCTAGCCTACGATCAAGAACAGCAAGGCAAGCTCCGGTTTGCATTAACCTTTTTACAAATTTTTATTGTTTTGAGCACATACTTGTTTACTTTATTCTTTGCATTAGAGTCTTGTTTGGAAATCCAACTGCATAGCCAAGAAAACCATGGGTTGGTTTAGGATTTCAAACCCCGTTAGCTACTGCAATGCTAAGATAGTGTAGGATTTGGTACAAGTCGAGTAGTTGGAACTACTCGCGAGCATAGGCTAGAGGCACTCGACTCGGGTAGTGATAGCACATGAAACACATGGCAAGAAAATGAGACCAAGCGGAGGGTAAGGGCAACAGAACTTTGCGGCCTGTGTGCTGTAGCTCCGCTTGTGTCGATTGAGGACCGAGCCGTGTGCGGGCCTGTTGAACAAGCTAGAACAGTACCGAAGACCTACCGGCTATATGGGAACCGGGAAACTGATGTAACTCGGGTAGCTGGGTGTTGAGGCATAGCTGGTCGTTCAGAGGGTAGGTTGAGAGCTCGAGGTGTAAATCGGCTGGCGGCACTGAGATGCGCGTGCAGAGACCTCTTGCTCGGGACGATTGGACCAGTTCAACATTTGGCTAACAGGTGAAAGGTGGTTGCGTACGGCGTCCGTGATGGTTGTTGTAGGCAACATCGAGTACGGGCGTACGTGACGGGTTGTTCGGGTAACCCTGCAGGTGTAAATCGATTATAATCGCCGTCCCTCGCGGTCAGTGAGTACCACTTGTTCACTGTACCGTGACGTAGAAAGAACAGGCTAGTTACATGTTAAAATGTTGCTGATTGAAAGATGGACTTGATTGCTAATGACTTGCTGTAGTCTAGAGCTAACTAAAGTTCTTTTCAACCTTGGGCATAGTACATGAGAGAAATGCGTTTCTTGTTTGATTGCGGCTTTCTCATGTGCCTTAGCGTAAGGTTCTCCACAACCAGCTGCTAAAACTTGAAAGTAAGGTTCTACTAATTAGGCGAGTCCTTTGCAAATGATTTTACCTCATGTACCCATCACCCCTCATGTAGAAGTTTCATGTTTAGGTGAGACGGGTCAGACTTGCTGAGCCTTCGTGCTCACTGCTTGTGTTTGAAGCTTTTGCAGGGTTCTATGAGGAAGGGACTCCCGAAGAGGAGACGGAACCCCAGGAGGGGAACCCCGTCGAGTGGGAGTCGTGCACGCCGCAGAGTTAGTGTGCGTGTATGCTAGCAAGGACACGTTCAAGGGCTGAACGTGGACTTGATGCGTAGTCTACGCCCGTGAGTGTAGACTGGACTTATTTTGATGTAAACATGTTCATAGACTTGTTTATGTAATAAAATTTCGCTTCCGCTTTGTACCTTTGACGTGTGTTATCCGGTGCTGTGCAACGCAGCACCCCTCAGCGTGATCCTGGCTCGAAAGGACCTAGGGGTCGTGTCAATCATCAACATCACGATCATCAACATCGCGATATGTCGTCTTGAGCTGTTTACGTTTCCGCTTTCGCATTGTAGATGTCTCTACATCTGCAACGTCTCCTACTAAGTTATCGAGTCCTGCACCAGGCTCGACGATAAAAGAGTCTAGCAACTCTTCGTCTTGGTAAACTTCTTCAGTGTCTCCACTATCATGATAACCATCATCTCCAGGAGTATACAAGCGCTCACGAGGATTCACTTTATATACCACCCACCAAGTGCTAAGCTTCTTACATGGATAAGGTAGATAATACACTTGTTCCACTTGATGTGCAAGAACGTATGTATCTAAACCTCGTAAGCGTTCGTTGTGATTCACTTCCACCATGCCAAATTGATTTTCTCGAGTTCCATGATTGTTATCAAACCAATCACAATCAAAGAACACCACTCGAAGTTCTTTATTGCCAGCGAAAGTAAATTCCAGAATTTTGTTAATGATTCCATAGTAATTGGTTTCTTTCCCTTGTGAGTCGATTGCTCTCGTCACAACTCCGCAATTTGATGTTGCTGCGAGAGGACAAAGAGTTTCGAATTGAGTTGTACGAAATCGGAAGCCATTTACGTCATATTGACCATAGCTTCTAACTTTCACTAATCCATAAGATAGTTATCGTAAATATTGATGGATGTCTGTGTTTGCTAATACATAAGCTCAAAACCAGGATAAGAAATTAGACCCTCCATTAATTCCAGCCCGTCGCATCGTTTCTACTTGCTTTCTCGTTTGTTGATGCTTATGGTTTTGGTTGTGGAACTCACTGTACACACAAAACATATGTGATCGACATTAGCATACATGTATTTGTAAATACAATAATCATCATAAATGTAAGAGAAACACTTACTCGAAATATTTCTCCATGCCATCGATATTAGCATACATGTAGAGTAAAGCAGCAGTCCTTTCTCCTTCAGTAAAATCGTATGATGTGCTGCTGCCAACAGTAGTTCCCCTCGATTTAAAAATAGAGAGATCACTAACTGGTGGTTCGTCATCTACATTGTATCGCATTGCCGAAGTATTGACATTGTTTTCCTCTGCAAAGTAGAAACTAGAAAAGTAACCTACTTCCTTTAGAGTAAATGCTTTGGCAATGCACCCTTCAACCCTTGCTCTGTTGCCAACCATAGTTTTCAAATATCTCAATGCTCTTTCAATATGGTACATCCATCTATATTGCACAGGACCACCAACTTTTGCTTCGAATGGAAGATGTATAAGAAGATGCTGCATTGGATTGAAGAAACCAGGAGGAAATATTTTTTCCATCTTACATAAAAGTACAGGTATCTCCTTCTCTAACTTCTCCATCATGTCTTAAGTTATTTCTTTGGCACATAACTGCCTATAGAATAATGATAGCTCAGCTAACACCTTCCACACCGCATCATCCAGATATCCCCGAAACGTAACAGGTAAGAGTCTTTCCATTATTATATGATAGTCATGACTCTTCAACCAAGTGAGCTTTCCCATTTTAACATTAACGGCTTGTCTCAGACTAGCAGCATAACCATCTGGGAATTTCAAAGTTTTCAACCATTCCATAACTTGTTTCTTTTCATTAGGTCGAAGCACGAAAGAAGCACGTGGCTTACCACCGCTTTCAGAGAGCTCAAGAGTAGGTCGATTACAAATCTCAGCCAAATCCTTTGGAGCCTTTAAGTTGTCTTTCATTTTTCCCGTGATATCCATGCACGTGCTTATGATACATTCGGCCATGTTACGCTCCTGATGCATTACATCAATATTATGCATCAGTATCAATGACTTCACATATAGTAGCTCCCAAACTCCACATACATGAGTCCAGTTGTGAACATTTCCGTAACCTACAAAGAATCCAGGGCGAGCTTCATCAGGGACTAGTGAGTCCAACACATCGGATACTTCACACCCGCTTAGGCGTTTAGGTGGTTCCTTAGTGACAACAGTATCTTTTCTGAAGACATTCCTCTGTTGCCTGAATGGGTGGTTTCGAGGAAGCCAACGCCTATGACAATCAAAGTAGCTTATCTTGCCACCGTATGTAAGTCGAAAACACTCTGTGTCAGACGCACATATGGGACACGACAAACGACCATGTGTGCTCTATCCATAAAACATGCCGTACGCAGGGAAATCATGGACATACCACAAATAAGAAGCTCGAAGGTTGAATTTCTGCTTCTTGTAACAATCATACGCTTCAACTCCAATCCACAACGTTTTCAATTCTTCAATCAATGGTTTCAACATCACATTGATAAGTGATCCCGGATGATCTGGTACTGGTATAATGAGGCTAAGAAACATAAACTCGTACTTCATACAAAGAGAAGGTGGTAGGTTGTACGGAATAACAAAGACGGGCCAACAGGAGTATGGTGTGGCTTTGTACTGAAAGGTGAAAAACCATCCGTTGCTAACCCGATGCGAATATTTCTCGCATCACTAGCAAAAGCAGGATCAAAAGAGTCCAAAGACTTCCATGCATCACCGTCCGACAGATGAGTCAACACATCTTTGTTCTCACGCACACCTTCTTTGTGCCATCTCATGTGTCGAGCAGATCTTTTAGAAAGAAACAGCCGCTTCAATCGAGGTGTCACAGGCAAGTAACGCAATTGCTTATGTGCAACTTCTTACTTTATCACCATCGTCATTGACAACTTTGACAAACCTCGATTTTCCACACTTTAAACAATTCTTCTCTTTGTCATGCTCTTTCCAGAATAGCATGCAGTTATCTGGACACACGTCAATTTTTTCATATTTCATACCCTGTCCAGATAGTAATTTCTTTGAGTGATACATATCTTTGGGCAGTTTATGAGGTTGTGGAAGAGCATCGCTGATAAGTTTCATCATATCATTGTAGCAATTATTAGAGAAGAAATACTTAGATTTGATTGACAAAATCTGGTCATGAAAGTAAGAAGAGTCATTTCAGTATGATCATGCAACACCTCTTCAAAAGCTTTCAAGAGAATAAAGAATGCGTCTACCTCATTTGTGGGCGGATCCTCCGTTTGTATATCTTGTAACATATCATCAATCCTGTCAACACCCGGACAATCATCATCATCTTCCACTACATGAACGGCTCGAGGAGCAGACTCGCCGTGGAAACTCCAAACCTCATAATATGGCATGTAACCGTTTCTGCACAAGTGTAATGACAATGTCGTTTTGCCCAAAAACTTAGTATTCCGGCATTTCGCACATGGACAACAAACTTTATCGGTTGTAGACAACGAGAACACTCGATCAATAAAGTCGTCTGTCCCGGCATACCACTCATCTGAGTGACCAGTTGCCTTGTTCCAACCGGTATACATCCAACTACGGTCTTCACTCATGTTTAACTCTGCAGTTTTAAGTCAAAGAATTTATAGTTAGTTTATTATTTATTTATATCACGGACCTATATCTATTGGAAAGGATAGGTCCTAAACCCACCCAAGAGTGATCGAGACGAACATGCTTATAACAAGACACGAGGTCTAGATTCAGACAAAATTTCGGCAGCATAACCCCGCTGTTCTCCAACTGCACGTCCATAAATGGAGCAGCGGAGAACATTAGGGTTATGCTGTCGAAACTACGTCCAAATCTAGACCCCGCGACTCATTATAAGCATGCCCTCTCGGTCACTCCTAGGCTGTCCAAAAAGAGACAATTCCGAACCTACACGCCTCACACGCGTAACACATGTGAGACGGGCTGGTTCGAAACGAGTGACGCATATTGTAAAGGTTTACGTCAATCTTTCATTTTTGAGTGATTTCAAAGAGAGAGAGGAAAGAACAATAGAGAGAAGGAAAGAACCATAGTTGTTAAGGCGTCGCTTAAGTGTCGCTTAAGCGGTAAGGCGCCTAGGGATCGTAAGGCGTCCCATCGCCTTAGATCCCGGCGTAAGGCAGGTGAATACGGCGGCGGCGCTTGCACACAGGGGAGGCGGCGGCGGCGCCCGCGCACAGGATCTTGCGTTCGTATGAGGTTGAACGCCGGCAGATCCGCGGCAGCCGGTCAATGGAGGCCGACGAGTGCCGGCAGATCGACAGTCCCGCGGCGGAGGAGGCCGAGCGCTGGCTAAGCCACGGGGGGGGGGGGGGGGGAGAGGGGGGGGGGTAGGGCGAGGCGGCCTAGGTTGTTCACATCGTGCTTTTGTAGACGTATACGTTACCACTAAATGGGTCGTATCGGGCCCTAAGCCCATTTATGTACATATAGTACTTTTAAACACTCAAACAATCAAAACAATAATCAATTACACTATTAACTCATATGCATTAATCATCTAAGCAATTAACAACTCATCTAAACAAACATAATTACCGTAGTTAACAAGCTTATCAATTCTAAGCAATTAAAAAACACCTAGCTAGCAATTCAAATAAACCTGGGCAATAATTAAACCTAAGCATATCAATTCATCTAAATCTAAGAAATTATCCACTAAACAATAAAAACAAACAAGCATAATCTAAACAATTGGTAATTAAGAAACCAAACTTTCTAGATGGGGAGGGAGGCGGGCGACTTACCTCACGGTGGAGGCGGCGCGGCGAGCGGCACACGGCGAGGCGGGCAGCTGACGGCGTGGAGGCGGACCGGCACAGCGCGGCGGCGCACAGCGCGGGGTGGAGGCTGGGGCGGGGACCTCCGGGGCGGCGGCGGCGGCGGCTGGCGGCGGCGGGCGGGCGGCGGGCGGGCGGCGGCTGACGGGCGGGTGGCGTCCGGGGCGCCGGCCGGCGGGCGGGGGGCAGCCGGGGCGGCCGCCGGGGCTGCGGCCGCTGGGCGGCCGGGGCGGCGGCCGGGCGGCGGCCGGGCGCCGGCTGGCGGGCGGGTGGCGGCTGGGGCGCCGGCTGGCGGGCGGGGGGCGGCCGGGGCGGCAGCCGGGGGGCGGCCGGGGCGGCGGCCGGGGCGGTGGCCGGGGGGCCAGTCGGGCGCCGGCTGGGGGGGCCACGGCCGGGGGGGCGGCCGGGGCGGCGGCTGGCGGCGGCGGGCAGGCGGCGGCGGCCGGCGGCCGGGGCATTTAGGGCTGCTCGGGCTCGGGTCGGCGCGGGCGTGAATGCCCGCGCCGACCCGGGCCCGCGGGTATATGAGCCTTATTTACGATGGCCACACCATGGGCCGTCGTACATAAGGCTTATTTACGACAGCCACGGTTTGGCTGTCGTATATAACTGCTATATATGACAGCCTAGGGTTGGCTGTCGTATATACCAGTTATATACGACAGCCATATACTAAACGACGGCTGTACTGTCGTATATAAACTTATGTACGACAGCCTCTGCTGACCGTCGTATGTAAGTTTATATACGACAGCTAGCCGTCGTATGTTATACAGGCTGTCGTATGTTGCCCTGGTTCCTGTAGTGATATGCAGATTGAAATTCAAATAAAGTTTGAATTTGCTAAATTTAGCTCATGTCAAGATCAACTCCAAATGGAGTGAAAATTGGTGTGTGAGCTCAATAAAATGTGCTGAGTAAGAATGTGTCTCCTACTTTTAAAGTCATGGGATAAAAGTAGTTTGAATTTGAATTTGAGTTCAAACTACCCTCTTTTTAGATATACCCCAAAAAGACTTCAAAAAGGTTTTGGATTTGGGTGAAACTTGGCATGAACACTCCTAGCAAGGTGTAGGAGTTTTTCATATGCTCAGCCCCTAGTTGATGCATGTGGGAAATGCCACTTTTGCATTTTCTGAGTTTATTCTCTAATGAGCAAGTTGATGGTGCTTACTTGCTCTTCAAATGTATTCATAATGTTTCTTCAAATGAAGTGTGTGTGTGGTGATGAACACTTCGAATATGTGCCAAAAACTTAGGCCCTTACACTTTCATACAAATTGGGTTGCATATTTGGATAGAGTTTTTCAATCTGAATCTAACCCAGTTTGAATCACTAAATTTGGAGTTTCCTAGCAAAAGTTATGCTCTTCTAAAGTTTGGGGGAAAATATGGGATTTGAATAAATCGTGAAAAAATTCAAACACTGACGGTGGGTCAAGGGGACACGTGTCTAGTACCGGTACAGCGCCACACGGGGCCACAGATTTAGTTCACGTGCTGTTACAGCTGATCCGAGTCCATAGACAATCAGACCTCCCCCTCCAGAGCCATTGACACGCGGGCCTGGCGAGGCTTTCTTCAACCTTGCGATCCCGTGCCGCCGGAGCTCGCCGGAGATCGCCGTTTTTGACTTCCCGGCCATCTCTCAAGCTGCCCCTCGCTGCTAGGCTCTGGAAACTTGCGAGGAACATGATAGGATGACTTCCCCGGACCGGCGAAGCCCCTAAACTCCGTCGCAACGGTGCAGCGGTTCGGAGGAAGTCCGGCGACGTCGCCCCGATGCCCTAAGCCCTCCAAGCTTCGGTTTCCAGGCCCTAGAGCACCGGTGAATGCTATGGAAAGTTGACATGGGGGTGAAACGGCCCGGAGATGGCTCCAAACTAGGGTTCATCATGCGCCCGAGACCCCCCGACATTGTCGCCGTTGGAAAAGCTCGGAGTAGGCCCTCTACGGTGGGTTTCATGCTAGGTTTTGTGAAGTAAACTTATGCGCCATCGCATCTAGTTCCTGTATGTGAAGTTTCATGGACTCTAACCAAGAATCAAACAGGAATTTCATGAATTCATATCCTAGGGTGATTTTGCACCGGCCGGAAGCAAACTGCAAAATTCACCGTCGACGCTCAATCTTTCGGCTCAAGCTTCGGAGGTGAGCTGTAGGGAGTTCTTGCGCGTCCAGAGAAGGCTTTGCCTGGTCCTGACAAGCCCTGGGTGAGGCTGTCCACGAGAGCATCTCCTCTCGGTTTTGTGTCGGCCGCCGCGGGAGAGATTATTTCTCGGTGTAGGGAGCACGAGCACTTGTTGATGGTTTGAGGAGGTTGTGGGGAGTCCTGTGGTGCCGTTTTGCTGCTCAGCCGAGGCTCACACACAAGTTTGGCGGGTGGCCAAGGGAGCAGCGGCAGCTAAGGTCGGTTTCTTACGCATGGGAGGAAAGTTTGCGCCGAGTCTTCGGTGCTGTGGGCGAAAGGGAGCACGGCAGTGGGGTAAAAGCGCCAAGGAAGCTCTCCAGCGCGTTGAAAATCGACGGGAGGTGGCCTCGGTGTCATCTCGGTGTCGCCCGGTAGAGCTGTGCCCCTCTGTTCGAGTGAACCGACTGAAGACATCAAACAGAGACTTGGTGCTCAGATCTTTTGCAATTTTAACTCCCTCAATGACATGTGGGCCCCACAGTGCTGTCCCTCCGTATCCCTCTCCAAAATATCTCCCAAAATTTGCAAATGATGAAATTAAATTCTGGGAGTTCAAATCTGAGGTGCATTTGGATAATTTGGAAAGTTTCATCCAAATTCAAATGGGTATTTGAATTTTTTGCTATTTAAAGTCCATTTTGGAAAATGAGTTGCAAAACATTTAAAAAATTCATGAAACTTTGCATACCCACTATTTTGGACCTAAGGAATTCAAATATGAAATATGATTTTAAATTTGGCTGGTGAAAATGAGAATTTTAGCACAACAGTTTGAATTTCATTATGTTGCTCTCATTTGAATTTTGAGTTGAACAAATTTGTTCCAAAATCTGACTTTAGCTTTCTCACACATATGGGAACTTCCCACCTTGGTTTCAAATTCCTTT
Source organism: Neostapfia colusana (assembly GCA_030760725.1). NCBI lineage: Eukaryota > Viridiplantae > Streptophyta > Magnoliopsida > Poales > Poaceae > Neostapfia > Neostapfia colusana. Next base: position 28,531,779 of record JASWHV010000009.1, on the reverse strand, counting down.
TGGTTTCAAGATTTCAAATAAATATTTGAACATGTGTGAAGAGAGCTCTCATGTGTCTTATCACATGTGGAAAAGTTTAAATTAGTCCCATTTTTCATACATATAAAACCAACTTGCATTCAACTCGAATTTCTTTGTATTCACATTTTTGGGACCTTTCTTTACATTCCTCCCCCCCTTAAAAGGAATCTCGTCCCGAGATTACAAAAGAAGAACGAGACGGGAGAGTAATTACAAAAGTCTATGACAAAAGTTCCGGATAGTTCTTCTGCATGTTGCAGCCACTTCTGCATGTTGCGGCGCTTTCTTCGGGAACCGCCGAAGCGCCTTGCTGGCTCGTCTTCTTGGGAGACTGACTCCTTGACCCACCACTACAGCTGGACAGCTTGGGTCCACCTGTCATCGGCGCTCGGTCTTGGAGCCGAAGCGGTTGCCCATGCGGGGTATTCGAAGAGTTTCGAATCACTTCGAATCGTTCCTGGAAAGTTTTAAAAGGGGATTTTACCCGCATCGCGGCTTCCCTTCGCACTTCCTAGCACTTGCACTTTCCTTGGATTCTTGCGCCTTGTCTTCCCTGTCCTTGAGCTCTCCCATGTCATGGCTTCCAACCCGCCACCAGAGAAGAAGCGCGCTCGATCTCCTCCGGTGGCGGCATCCGTGCCAAGACGGGGAAACAGGGCGCCTGCACCTCCTGCTTCTGGAGATGGCGCTCCGTCCGGTGGCGACCCAAAGATGTCCCGGGCTCATCATTCCGACGGGACTCCTCTTAAGCGACAACAGGCCGAAGGTTCCCGGACGTCGCGTCCTCCCTCCTCAAGCGGTGGAGTCTCCAGGGAACCTGCTGATGCGTCGAGGGGAGCTTCTGGAGCGTCCCCTTCTCCGTCAGTCCAGGCAACTGCGGTGCGGCCGTCGGCGGTGACGGCGGGCTCTGGTAGTCCTACCCCGGCTCGGAAGTCGGGGTTCAGGGCCCGTTGGAGTGCTCGTGTTTCTCGGCCGCCCCCGATTGATGGGGGGTCCGCGCCGTTGCGCTCGGAAACCGGGACAGCTGCCGCGGCCCCCAAGCCAGCGCGAGTTTCTCTTGTTCCGGTATGCCCGGATTCCATGGCAGCGTCAACTCCTCCTGCTGAGACGGCTGCCGCGGCCCCCAAGCCAGGCGCAGGTCTGCCCTGTACCAGGCGGCCCGGCTTCTATTTCAGCATCGACTCCCCCCACTCGTCCCTCTCCACGGGCAGAGGAGCCAGCTGTCAGTGAGAGTTCAGTGGGTCCGGCTATCGAAGTCCCGGTGCCGGCTTCTCCTGACCGGCGTCTCATCCCGGTCCCTGGTGCATCGTCTTTTCTTGAGGACGATGTGATGGAGGAGGTCGGGGGTGACGCTCCGCCTCTGCTGCCCCACTGCCCCTGGCGGATGCCTTCGTGCTCGCCCAAGCGAGCATCCGACAGGTCTTGGCCGCGCTTGGTCGTGAGCGAGAGGAGCAGACGGTTGAGAGGGATCGCCTTCTCACCTGGGGGAACCTTTTGCGGGAGCTGACCGCGAAGGTCAAGGGCGAGCTCTATTCCAGGCGAGAGTCGCTTGACATCATGGAAGCGCTCCTCAACCGGCAAAAGCGGGCTGTCGACCGTCTGGACTCCAAAACGCGGCAGCTCCACAGGGAGGCCCTTGAGGCGCATGCCCAGGCCGAGGAGAGCCTCTCTTCTATGGAGGAGGTACGGCAGAGGTTGGAGCGCCGTAAGCGCGCCATTGAGGACCAGGAGCGCTCCGTGGCAGCCGAGGCAAAGAGGGTTGCTGCGCGGCTGGCGGCAGGCGAGGGCGACCTGCGAGCTCAGGCCAGGGAGCTAGAGGCCCGGAGGGGAGACCTTGACATGAGGGAAGAGCAGGTCTCCCGGGAACGTCAGGCGATCCTGGATCGGGAGCTGGCTGTTGACTTCCGGGCTTCAGAGTTGGAGCCGCTTGCCCAGTCTCTCCGCCTTCGGGAAAGCTCCCTGGCGGCCAAGGAGAAGGAATCCTCCGAGGGAAGCCGCGACGCCCTGCGGGCAGCCCGCCACGAGGTAGAGGAACTTTTGGCCTCACGGTCCTCCGAGGCCCGTGCGGTCTCGAGCTTCGTCGACCAGGCGGGGTCCGCCTTGGTCCCTCTTGGCTTCAGCCTGGTGAAGGCGGCGGCTGCTGCGCTGAAGGTGGCTGAAGTGATCCCCGCACTGGAGTCACTCGGCGCCAAGCTGAGCAGGCTAGACGCGGTGGTCACCAGCGAGCTTGAGGCAGAGGGACGGGGCCTGGCCTTGGAGGTTGCTACGCATGTGTTGACATGCTTCAGGAGCCGGGACCCTTCTTTCTCACTGGAGCCAGCGAGAGAGGGCCCTGCCTTGGAGCGGGAAGAGACCGCCAGGGCTGAAGTCGGGGATGTGGCCGCCCTTGTAGCCTCCAGGTTCCGGCGCGAGCCAGGGGGTCCCTAGGGATTGTTTCTTTCTTTTTATCGAGTCTGTAGGCCAGCTCATGGAGCCATGAATAAATAGACTCTTGAGATCTTTTGTGTATGTGATGCTAACACCCACCCTTTTTGGTAGCAAATGGCAGAGGGGAGGTAGGGGAGCTCACCTAGGCTAATTTCTTAGGCCTGAAAGACTCAAAACCCGGTCGGCGACGAGGACAGGCGGTGGCGGCTTGCGGTGCTCGTCGAAGTGGCAGTTGGGGCGGTGATCCCTTCGAGTTCTTGGGTCGTGACGCTTCACTGGGGTCTAGAGATGGCACACCGACGATTAGGATGGATTGGAACCGTGTAATTTGGAAGTTTCACCGGCGAGCGGCGGCGGTACTCACCGGAGAGCGTCGGGATGGTCGTTTCCAGTGGCGTTTCCCTCCGGGGTCGGCGTCTACAGCTTGTGCGCGGTGCTGCGGGGTCATGAGATCGGTTTGACAGGGGGAGACGACGACGTTCTTGGGGAATTCTGAGCTCAACGGCGGCGGCGCTCACCGGGAGAAAACTGCTCATGCGAGGGGAGGGCGGCGGATTCCTCTGTTTTTATCAGGGCCGGGGGCGCGGGGGTTTGTTGCGATCGAGCTGGCCGGCGCGAGGAATTCGGGGTTCGGTCGAGCGCGAAGAATCCGGGAGCGTCGGGTGTGATCGGCGCGAGGGAAAAGTCCGGGCCGTTGGGGGTTCACGGGGAAGGAGATGACACGCGGGCCCTGCGTGTCAGTGAGAGGAAGAGAGGGGGCACGGGTTCGGGCTGGCGCGAGGAGATTGGGCCGGCTGGTGGGTTTCGGCCCACTGGCCGGTGGGGTTTTTCTTTTTCTTTTTCCTTTTCTTTTCTGTTTTGATTTGAATTTGAACTCCAATTTGAATTTGAATTTCTGCACCACATGCAATACGTCCAAAAATTTTAAATTCCCCTCTTAACAGGTTTTGGGGTGTTACAGCAAGGAGTTTGAACGGTTACATCTTGGGTTCTTGAACGAGATGGAAGTGATAGAACTCAACTCCTCGCTGGAACAAGAGATACGATATGGCCAAACAACGGATGAGGAAATCAAGGAAATCAAGGAAAGAATCCGACAAGGAATAGAAAAGGATTTCAAGGAAGACGAGAAAGGCACGCTTTGGTTAGGGAAAAGGATTTGTATGCCTAACGTGAAGCATATCCGCGACAGGATATTAAAAGAGGCACATGACTCAACTTATTCCATACATCCCGGCTGTACACAGATGTACAAGAACCTGAAAACTTGCTATTGGTGGGATGGTATGAAAAAGGACATAGCTGAATATGTTGCCTTATGCGACGCGTGCCAACGGGTGAAGGCCGAACATCAAAGACCCGCTGGACTGTTGCAGCCATTGAAAGCACCCGAGTGGAAGCGGGAAGACATCAGCATGGATTTCATTGTCGGATTGCCACGTACTCGGTCGGGTTACGACTCCATTTGGGTTATTGTGGACCAATTGATGAAAACAGCCCACTTCCTTCCTGTTAGAACCATGTACCGCGTTGCAGAATTGGCCGAGCTGTATATAGAGCAAATCGTGTGTCACCATGGAGTTCTGAAGAGGATAGTTTCAGATCGGGGTTCTCAATTTACCTCTAGGTTCTGGAAGAAGCTGCATGAAGCCATGGATACACGGCTTAATTTCAGCTCCGCTTATCACCCGCAAACTGACGGGCAAACTGAGAGGACAAATCAAATTTTGGAAGACATGTTGAGAGCTTGCACTTTGAAACATGGGCGCAGTTGGGATAGGAGCTTGCTGTATGCTGAATTCTCATACAACAACAGCTATCAATCCAGCTTGAAGATGTCACCTTTCGAAGCATTGCATGGTAGACGGTGTAGAACGCCGCTGTTCTGGAATGAGACCGGAGAGAGCCAAGTGTTTGGACCCGAAGTGCTGCAAGACGCCGAAAAGCAAGTCACGACAAAAAGATTATGCGGACAATAGGCGAAGAAGATTGACCTTCGAAGTAGGAGACTTCGTGTACCTTAAGGTATCGCCTATCCGAGGCCAATGACGGGTCAACGTCAAGGGCAAATTAGCAGCTCGCTACATCAGGCCATTTAAGATTTTGGGCAAGCCAGGAGAAGTAGCCTATCAACTAGAGCTGCCAACGCACCTCTCCGACATACACGACGTGTTTCACGTATCCCAACTCAAGAAGTGCTTAAGAGTACCGGAGGAACAAGTACCAATGGATGAGCTCGAGCTTCAAGAGGATCTGACCTATGTGGAGCACCCCGTCAAAATTTTGGATGTGAAGGAAAGGGTCACGAGGAACAAAGTTATCCGTTGGTGCAAGGTACAGTGGAGCCATCACACGGAAGCCAAAACTACATGGGAGCGTGAGGAAGACCTCAAGGCAGAGTTCTCTCATATATTCTCTACTCTATCGAATCTCGAGGGCGAGGTTCAGCTTAAGGGGGGTAGGTTTGTAACTCCCTCAAATTCATTTCCATCCATTGCATATATTTTCCATATAGAGAAACATTATAAAAGAAGTAGAAACAGAGAAAGAATCATAAAAATGGTGGAGGATAGGAAAAAGATAGCTGAAATGAGCCAATTCCAATTCGTCGAAGTGTGCTGTCGACACTTCCCCCGGCCCTGCTGGACATGTGGCGCCTTTGGAGGTCACCTCCGTGGAGGAGGGGAGGTCTGGCACCGCTGGACACGTGGCGCCTTCGGAGCTCACCTCCACGGAGGAGGGGAGGTCCGACACCGCTGGACACGTGGCGACTTCGGAGCTCACCTCCGCAGAGGAGGTGAGGTCCGGCACTGCTGGACACGTGGCGCCCTCGGAGCTTGCCTCTGAGGAGAAGGGAGGTCCGGCACCGCTGAACATGTGGCACTCTCGGAGCTCGCCTCTGAGGAGAGGGGAGGTCCGGCCCCGCTGGACACGTGACGCCCTCGGAGCTCGCCTCTGTGGAAAGGGGGGGTGGCGGCCCTGCTGGACACGTGGCGCTCTCGGAGCTTGCCCCTGCGGAGGAGGCGAGGCCCGGCTCCGCTGGCCGTGTGGCAGATCCGGAGCTCGCCTGTGAGGAGGAGGGTGGCCTGACCCCGCTGGACACATGGCGCTTTTGGAGCTCACCCCTGCGGAGAGAGCGAGGTCCCTAGGCAGTTTTTTTAACTGTGCGCGGGGGTACCCGATACTGAGGGTACCAACTCAATTTCCCCAAAATTTTCCCCACATTTGGGGGGATAAAATCTCCAAGTCTGCCGCACATAACTGAACATATAAGTTTGTTAAGATCCAAAACAAATTGAATAGGACTCTTATTTGAGCTCCAATTGGAGTAGGGCTCTCCCCCCCTTTATAAATAGAACCCAAAACCCCCTTTGCCGTAACCCCTTTCCCTTTTTCTTCCTCCCAAGTCGGTGACTTGGAGGCCCTAGCCCCCAACTCACCAAGTTAACCCCCCCCCCCCCCCGCCGGAGTTCAGTCGCCGATGAGCCCCCATTGCTGACATTGCTAGGAGGAAGACCCTGCCACCAAAGGGAAGTGAGGTAGGTCTTCGTTACCCATCTTACGACGTCGTCGCTGTTTCTACGCATCCGTTTCTTCGCTCCCTTTGAACAGAAACTTTTTCGTGTGGACAGATCACGTTTTGATCGGTTTTTTGACGGTGGAATTGATCTAGATCTTGAGTCAAGATCATCACCACGTCCACACTTGACCCCTACACCCTTGTTCATCAAAAAACCCCATGAAAGCCCATTAAAACATGTAAGAACAAGTACAAACTGGTTTAATAAAACAGCACTATAAGATTTGCATTCATCTACACCATTGCATCTTGAGTAGGTTTGTGCATGATGATTGATTGCTGTAAATTGTGTATGTGCGTGATCGTGAGTAGAAGAACAAGCTCAAGAGGCCATCTACGAGGATCTACAGCACCAAGGCTTCGAGACGCTTGAACAACAAGAACCACGGAAGCAAGGCAAGTGCCCCTTGACCATATTGATCCCATGTTTTGAAACTGTTTTGTTTGCGAAAACTCGTATGCTTAAGTCAACTTGATGGGACACCTTTTTATAGGAGTTTACTAGTTTTGTTAACCATCTATGTCGTCAGGAAAGTTGATGAGTCAGGTATGGTCGTTTTTCCTTTTTGCTTCGCTAAATCTATGGGTTACAGGAAGCTGAATTAAAACATGTTTAGCTACTGCACTCATATGAATAATGATAATGAGAACTTGATGATGTTAATGAGCATGGAATCGGGGAGATCTAGGCAAGCTTGGTTCGTGGATGTTGCTGAATGAGATGGTGGTTTACTTGCCGTAGATCTAAGGACCGGTTCATGTCAGCACATGCCACGAAAACAGTGCCACCACAAGGCCAAATATGGGTGCGGATTAGCTGATTAATTAGGTGTGTTGCTAGCTTGTTATGGACCGTGGATGGCGCGGAGAATGGGAGTCGAGAGAGGACTGCCCTGGGAACTGCATGACACAAGAGGGGGGCCCGTGGGTGGGAGAATGGTGATTCGAGCCTGCCGGTGAAACCTCAGTGAGTCCATACATCTAGTAGCCCCTTTGTAAAGGCTATTTTGTGATCTCTTGGCCGTACACCGACGGTTGTGTACTGGTATAATGGAGGTTTTGCAGTCGCCGACGGGTGACGAAATCACTTACTTGTGGGTAAAGTGGTGCCACCTCTGCAGAGTGTAAAACTATCATGATAGCCGTGCTTCCGGTCACAAACACCTGGCCAACTCAAATGATTAGAGGGAAAAATGGGATGGATGTTCGGTATGGCTATGGTATGGGATTGGTTTTGGGACTGTTTCGAGTCATGAAAACGAGTTTGGCTTCAGTTATATGAATATGAGATGGTTATGAATGTTTATAAGTATGAGATGAACTTGAGAAATATTAATGGCTGGTTCATACTTGATAAATAGTGAATTATGATGGAGAAATTAATGCTGAATTACTTGGTCATGTTGGGATAAATATCACTTAGAAAGAGTTGCTGTTTTTTTATCATGTTTGTGAAATAAAATTTGCTTGCTGCAATGAGCCTTTTTATTCATACCTTGTTGTAATCTACATGTCATACTTTTCCTGCACTTGCTGAGTACGACATGTACTCACCCTTGCATTATCACATAAAAATCAGCAACAGGAGCGAGAAGAGTACTTCGAGGACCATATGGAGTACTAGGCGTGCGAACTACCGTCAACATGCCTGTGGAGTTGAAGATGGAGCCGCTGCTATTTAGTTATTTCCGCTGTCGTTTAGATACTTACGCTGCAAGAATAAGTTATAGATTCATGAGTGAGACAATGAGTCAATGTAATAAAGTACTTAAACCCTATTTATTCGTGGTTATATTCTGAATTAAGTTTGTGAATTATAAGTGTATGTGTGATGAACATCCTGAGCACACATATGCATTAACTTGGTTCTGTTTTCTGGAACCGGGTGTCGCACTTGTGTTGCTCACCCCCAAACCACAGCCCGAGTGCTTGATCACTGGCGACAAATTTCATTTTTCCCTTCCATTCGGCGCAGACCGACCTTCAGGTGTGGATCTGCCAAATTCTCGTTCCATAGTTGTTTAGAGATCCTCAAACTGCACCAACACGAGCTAGGCTTGGTAGCGAGCAACTTTCCTTTGCAGTCCTAGCAAGAAAACCTTGGTAGACCGGCCATTTCTAGCTTTTCTACCGGCGCTAATGGTGGAAGCCGTCGGACGCACAGTGAGAGCTCACTTAGGACCTCTTCCGAGCTGCCTGGAGCCCATGCCAATCTTCCCTAGGGTGCACTTATGCTCTACGACCGCTAGCTCGATCTTTTGGGGTGCTAGGAAGTTCAGCCAACACGGCCGAAGTCCTTCCGAAGCCGCCGCTCATCGCCGGCCATGTTCCGGTGATTGTCACGTCGAGCTAGACCCAGCACCATGTTCCCCGTGTGGGATTAGGCAGAGGCGGCAAAAATCATGGAGTTTGGCACACGATAAAAGCCCTCCGGCGAGGGGGGCGGCGGCCGAGCGCGGGAGGTCAGGTGGTAGACGAAGCTCCCGGTCCCACGTGTCAGCGGCCGGTAATTTAAACCGGGGATCAGCTGTGGCACCGGATTTGCTGTGGCTGCGCGCGAAGCACTCCGTGGCCCCGTGTGTCGGCCGCTGAGGAGTTGACACGTAGCCCCGGTCCCACGCGCAGCGATTTAAATATTTCCCCGATTTTCAGGTTTAATTCAAACTTCAAACCCAAATAACTTTGGCTAGGAAACTCCAAATCAAGTGAACCAAATTTTGTTGGATTCAGCTCTCTGAGTACTTTCCAATAAATCAAGTTTCACTTCATAAAAATCCTTAGTTCTCCAGAATTAATTCTTCAAAATTTAAACTGTTTAGAATTTTAACTAGAGAACCCCTTGTAGGAAAATTCTAAAATTTTGCTAGGAGGTTCACCAAAATATCCCTGAGCTATCATAAAAATTTCAGATCCATTGGAGATAATTTGGTCCACCTAATGGTGTGATTAATAAAACTGTTCTAGAGAAAATAGAAAATGTCCAGAAACATTTTCAGAATTTCTCTCAAATCGTTTAGCTCATATCTTTAGCTAGGAACCTTCAAATTAAGTGAAACCAATTCCATTAGAACCCTCTGAAAATCCAGTTTTCATAAAGTCATGGCTTGTTCCATGAAAATCCCTAGAACACCCTAAGAGCTCCAATTAAATCCAAGTACATAATTATTTGTGGAGAGCCCAAATGAGCTTTGCTGCAAATGAAACTTGGCCAAGTCTCTGTTTAGGTTGTATCCAAACCACAGAAAAGATTTAAGAGTCATTGGGTCTGTTTAGCTAGACTTATAGCTCTCACAAGTTTAACTTCAATTCAAATGCATTTAAATTGACACATATTTGTATTTGTCACATGTAGTCGCTAAGGTTGAGGAGGAACCCAAAGTCTTAGACTTCGTCACTCCAGAAGAATAGCTAGCCTACGACTAAGAGCAGCAAGGCTAGTTCCGGTTTGCATTAACCATTTTTACAAATTTTACTGTTTTGAGAACTTACTTTGACCACCCACTTAATTTTTGCATTAGAGTCTTGTTTGAAAACCCAAATGCATAGCCAAAAAAACATGGGTTGGGATTAAGTTTGTAAACCTCGATTAGCTACTGGAATGCTAAGATAGTGTAGGATTCGGTACAAGTCGAGTAGTTGGAACTGCTCGCGAGAATAGGCTAGAGGCACACTACTCGGGTAAAGGTAGCAAATGAAACACATGGCAAGAAAAATGAGACCGAGCAGGGAGTAAGGGCAGCAGGACGTTGGGGCCTGGGTGCCATAGCTCCGCTTGTGTCAATTGAGGACTGAGCCGTGTGCGGGCCTGTTGAACAAGCTAGAACAGTACCGAAGACCTACCGGATATATGGGAACCGAGAAACCGATGTAACTCGGGTAGCTGGGTATTGAGGCATTGCTTGTCGTCCAGAGGGTAGGTTGAGAGCTTGAGGTGTAAATCGGCTGGCGGCACTGTGGATGCGCGCGCAGAGACCTCTTGCTCGGGACGATAGGACCGGTTCAATATTTGGCTGATGGGTGAAAGGTGGTTGCGTACGACGTCCGTGATGGCTGCTGTAGGCAACATCGAGTACGGGCGTTCCTGACGGGTTATTCGGGTAACCCTGCAGGTGTAAATCGATTATAATCACCATCCCTCGCGGTCAGTGAGTACCACTTGTTCACTGTACCGTGACATAGAAAGAAAAGGCTAGATATATGTTAAAAGTTTGCTGACTTGAAAGTTGTACATTGATTGTTAATGAGTTGCTGTAGTTTAGAGCTAATTAAAGTTCTTTTCGGCCTTGGGCAAAGTACATGAGAGAAATGTGTTTCTTGTTTGATTGTGGCTCTCTCATGTGCCTCAGCGTGAGGTTCTCCACAACCTGCTGCTAAAACTTGAAAGTAAGGTTCAAATAATTAGACGAGTCCTTTTGCAACTTGTTCACCTCATGTACCCTGAACACCTTCATGTAGAAGTTTCATGTATAGGAGAGACTGGTCAGACTTGCTGAGCCATCGTGCTCACTGCTTGTGTTTGAATCTTTTGCAGGGGTTTATGAGGAAGGGACTCCCGAGGAGGAGACGGAACCCCGAGAGGGAAATCCCATCGAGTGGGAGTCATGCACGCCGCTGAGTTAGTGTGCGTGTGTGATAGTGGGGACACGTTCACGGGCTGAACGTGAACTCGATGCGTAGTCTACGCCCGTGAGTGTAGACTGAACATATTTTGTAAAAATGTTCATAAACTCATTTATGTAATAAAACTTTGCTTCTGCTTTGTATCTTTGATGTGCGTTATCCGGTGCTGTGCAACGCAGCACCCCTCAGCGTGATCCTGGCTCGACGAGGCCCTGGGGCCGCGTCAGCGTGGTATCAGAGCTCGCTTGAGGTTTAACGCATTACAAAGGTCATATTTTTCAAAAATTCGGTGAGGAACGAGTTAGCAGCCCATATAAGGATGTTTTTAGTGTATAGAAAGTGGCATACTAACCTATTTGCTTATGTCGGAAAATCATTCATCTCGGGACGCTTTATTTCTTGGGGGTGCACGTAAGCGCTGTCCACCTGTGCGCACAAGATGAAGGGTGGAGCCTCACGGGTGGCAGGTAACCCGGTCCGCTTTAATATCCTCTACGACTTCATGTCGTTTGGGGTATTCGAGCAGCGCCTTTCCCTTGCGTGCTTCGAGCAAGTTTGGGAAACCCCGTCACGTGGTTTGTAACATGAACACGTTGCTCAAGGCGTGTTTGGCTTGAGAACACCTGTGTGAGTGATGACGGATGGGTGTATGAACTGTATGGATACCGGGCTCGGTGTGCAGCTGAGTCTGATGTTTGTGTGAGTTATTTGCAGGTAGTCTAACCACGAATCGGTAGACGAGTAGCATCCATGTGCGAGAGACGTTTAGTGCCACTGAACTAACGATGCCGGCTAAGTCCGGTATAGGTTTTTCTTTGTGAGGAACGTAGTACCGACATGAACTGGTGATGCATCGACGTCACACCCCACTAAATGAGCAACTTCATTGTAAAACTTGAAAGTTTTAATCCAGAGCACTAAAACTGTGATGTAACTCCTTCCCTTAATCAGGATATTCAAAGTTAACAAGTCTTCAACTTATAGGATACTAAGGACAGAGTCCCCTGTTTTCAGCTGAAATAAGGCTGAAGTTAATCAGAGGACAAAGGGCCCTCAAGAGGCGGGCCAGCTGTGAAGGGACCCTGAGGCGGCGTCGGGCCCCTGAACCCACCCGTTGCAGCGGGAGGCGGGGCTCCGAACGGCGGCGCCGGGCCAATGCCGGGGCGCACGAACGGTCCGCCGGCAGGGAACGACGAAGACGCCCCTGGTGGCGGCGGTGGGGCAGCGGCGCCGGGCACGAAGGCAAAGTCCACGTCCGAGTGGTTGAAGAGGACGACCCCCACGGGGCCGCGGTAGTCCGCGTCTATCACGCCGGCGCCCACGTCGATGGAGTGCTTCAGCGCCAGCCTGGACCTTGGCGCGACGCGCGCGTAGGTGCCCTACGGGATGGTGATGCTGAGGTCGGTGGGGACCAGCGCCTTCCCCCGCGCCGGCACCACCGTCTCCTCCGCACTCGAGAGGTCGTAGCCGGCGGCGAGGGCGGAGCCGTGGGACGGGAGGACGGCCTTGTCGGAGAGCTTCTTGACCTTTAGCAGGGGCGCGGTCTTGGAGATCTTCTGGGGAGGCTCTTGGATGGAGTCGGCGGCGGCGGCGGCAACGTTGGAGGCGGCCATGGCGACGGTCGATAGAGTCCTTAGCCGGAGGCGATGGGAGAAGGCGAGGAGGCGTCGGTGGCGGGGGCAAAATAAGGAAGCGGGGCACGAGAAGGAGGGGGGCGTGGCCTGGCGGCGCGGCGACGGCACGCGAGAAGGAGGGCAGCGCGGCCTGGCGGCGCGCGAGAAGGAGGGGGGGCGCGGCAGCCAGGCGGCGGGCGGCGTGCGTCGAGGGCGGCGCGGCGGCCGGGAGAGAGAGTAGGGCAGAGAGAGAGGCAATCTGATACCAAATTAGATTAGGGAAAAGTGATTAGTTCATTAACAGCCTGTCAAGGAGATACATATATAGGGGGACAGCTTAAGGGCTAAGCAACCCTAATACAAAGGACTAAAATGCCCCTGCCTCCTAATACACGTACAGTCCAACATAGAGGTTGAGTTATTTCGAGGTTAGGGGCATATGATACATTTCTGGACAGCTTTTGAAGAGCTTTACAGCTTTTCTGTTGACGTCCAGAGGTGTTTCATCCCTTAACCAGTCGAAAAATGCAGTAGAGTTGAAACTGTCCAGAAAACAGGACAGAGTAAATACTCTCTGTAACTTTCTGTAAATTGAGCATAACCCCCTGCATAAAAATCCAAAATATAAAATGAGGTGGTTCTGAAAATTTCATGAGATGGGTTGTAACAAAAAGTTTTGTCAAATTTTGGGTAGAATTAACTGGAATTCTTGGATCAAATCAGTACCTCAAGCAGGAAGGTGCTGTCCAATTTTCTCCAGAAATTCTGTCGACTTTGACATCTCATAACTTTTGAACCAGGACAGATCTTAGACCAAGTAAATACTTTATGGAAAGCTATTGAAGTTAGCTTTAACTTTAATGTTGAGCTCCAGAATTTGTTTTGCATTTAGCATGGTCTAAATCTGGTGCAATGGAAACTGGTAAGGGCTGCCAGTTTGGGCAGCAGACCAGCAATCAAATTGTTCTAAGTTTGAGTTGTGTTTCCAAGTTTTTATGAGTTCAATGACATGTTTTATGTTATAACTCAATGAATTACTGTTGAAATAAATATTTGACCTTTTTCAAATATGTTTCTACAGATGACAGCGGATAGACAATTGGAGAACGGGTGGGTGGTATCCCACTGTTCTCACCGCAGCGGTTATCCGGGAGCGTTGAGGCAAATGCTTCAATATTTCGGGTACGTTGAGATGCCGCAATACTTCACCAAGGAAGAAGGCGAGGAGGGGAACAAGACGTGGACGATCCATGTCGAAGTTCCTGCAGGACCCACGCCACCCGGTTGGGCGCCGTTCACCGTCACGGTGAGAGGTAGACAGCCGGAGGGAATGTGGCAAGTGGCAGCTCGCGACACCATGTCGCGTTTCTGCCAACTACACGTGAGAGCTATGGAGGGCACTCCGTACACACTCGATCCGGTGGAGGTATGAGCTAATCATGTGTGGGGGGAAAGGTACATGGAGGCAACAGATCCGGGTTGCCCGAGGTACAACCCCGCAGAGGTGAATCTCAGCCTCCAATTGAGGGCAGGAAAAGCCGTGATGGACAGCCAAGCTGTTCATACAGATTGTCTCGCCATGAAGCTCAAGGAGAGCACCAGCCACGGAGACCATTTCGAGAGTGCTCACAGCGCACTCCGCAATGTTCTCCTTCTGACGATAAAGGGACTGAACGAACAACATAATCAGTTGCATCGTCTGAAGAAGCTGAAAAAGAAAAGCCACGTCGACATCACGGCTTTACAACAATAAGTGCAGGCTCTGACCTAGCAGAATGAGGTCCTCACTCAAGAGCGTGATGACGCGATTGAGGAAGGGAAAGGCTGGGAAGAGGACTACAACCAGGCCATGGACGAGATGCACGTGTTGCAGGACCTCGTACATCTGGTAATGGGCCTACCAATGGTAGGTGCCGTACCCGTAGTTTTGGGTCTTCCGGCAATGGGGGAACCTGAACCGGAAGAGGAGGTCATGGACCTGGAACCACCAGCAGAGGTAGCGGAGGAGGTCGACCCACAGGAGGTCGAGTTCTACTCCCAGTAGTAGGTTACCGTTGCCAAGTAGGGCAGCGAGGGTGGTGTAAGAAAAACTTTTGTAATCGGTGACATGTCGTGTAGACAGTAGTATATGTATAGGTAGTGACGACATGAGCACGACTTCTCGGAGAACCGAGAATAATGTATCTTGTATAAAGTTTATTCTTTAACAATATATGTGAATGTTGTGCAAGGTATTCATGTGTCACTTTAATACCTACTGTTTCATATGGAATTTTAAGTATGACATGTGTTGATTGCTGCTATTTTGAATTTCAGAATGACTAGCACTCGTGCCAACCCAGACGTTGGGGGTTCCAGTCAGTGGGGAGACCTCCCAACAGCCTCCCAAGGATTCCTCAGGACAGCAACAGCAGCAACAGCAACAACCACCACCGCCACCGCCAACGGTTACATTGGCCGACATCGTTGCGGCGATGGCGGGTTCTCATCAGTAGCACACGGAGTTGCTGCAGACTCTCATTGCGAATACGTCTCGACCAGAGAGGCGTCAAGATCGCGAGGAGGGCCAACAAAGCTCCTACTTCGACTTTCTAGCTACTCATCCCCCGGTATTCTCAAGGGCGGATGAACCCATCGATGCGGACAACTGGCTCCGCATGATGGCGATGAAGTTCGGGCTGCTCCAGGTGAGTGAGCAGCGCAAGACTCAGTTCGTGGTCCAACAGCTTCAAGGATCCGCGAGCGCTTGGTGGGTGAACTATTGTGCCTCGCAACCCACCGAGCGAGTTATGACCTGGGCGGAGTTCCGGACGAAGGGCCTATCACATACCACCGGGTATTATGAAGAGGAAGATGCAGGAGTTCCTTTGCCTACAGTAAGGAAGCAGGAACGCGCTGGAATACTCCAGAGCGTTCAATGATCTTGCACTTTACGCTTCTTATCACGCCGATACCGACGAGAAGTGGCGGGATCATTTTTACCAGGGGCTTAACCCGCTCCTGAAGGACAAGTTGGCGATGTTCAATCACGGCAGCCTCAATGATATTATTGATGTTGTGATTGTTCAGGAGGACTCCAGCAAGGAGTTGGCGGTGGCGGAGAGGAAGCAAAGTGCGGCGCAAAGCAGCGGAGAAGGAGGTGGTCCTTCTCAAAAATATCAGATGGTGAATCGCTCACCATCAGGTCCACGCTGGCCGCCACCACAGAGGCCGATGACATTCCGCAGTCGGCCATATTCTCCATCGGCATTCAGGCCGGCACTACCAGCACCACCTCCGCAACAACAACAGCAGCAGCGAGCGATGCCGCGTGCCTATGCACCTCAGCAGCGCATGCCGGGCTTTCGTCCCCCAAGCACCGGCCAATCAGCAGCAACATGCTAAAAATGTGGTCGCCCAGGACACTTCGCCAACAATTGTCCTGAGAGGCAAGGCGGTGGAGTGGCTCCGCAGTTTCCGGGGAGGAATCAGCCCTGGAACCCCACTAATGCGCGGCGGGCAAACCCTAGGCCCGGTACCGTCCACCAACTTGCCATAGAGGACATGCCGGAGGGAGAGCCAACCATTGTGGGTATGTTCCAACTCCACCAGCATCCCGTCATCGTATTATTTGATTCAGGAGCCACGAATAATTTTATTAGCCAAGCTTTTATTGCTAAACACAGCTTGCAAATACTACCCACCGAAAGTCTATATTTGATTTGTTCACCGGGTGGGAAGATTTCAACAAGCATGATGGTTTCTAAAGTACCATTATGCTTAGCGGGTAGAGTGTACCCTACGTCTGTCATAGTTCTAGAGGGACAGAAGGTCGATGTCATCTTAGTGATGTCGTGGTTACTCCGCCATGGCGTTGTTTGAGACACCGTCCTCCGAGTCGTGCATCTACACCCAGAAATGCACGAGTAACATTCATTATTTCTGGACAGTCCAGAAATAAAACTTCCAAGTGTTTATCAATCCACAACCATCAGATTGGAAGATATTCCAGTAGTCCGTGAGTTCCCTGACGTGTTCCCGGATGATTTACCGGGGATGCTGCCCGACCGAGAGGTGGAGTTCAAGATTGAACTTGCACCGGGGACTATGCCAATATCCCGAAGGCCGTGCAAGATGGCGCCCAAGGAATTGGCTCAACTGAAGACGCGGTTAACGGGCCTGCTGGAAAAGGGTTTTATTAGGCTGAGATTCTCGCCATGGGGCTGTTCGGCATTATTCATGAAGAAGAAAAACGAGACGTTGTGGCTTTGCATGGACTATCGTCCACTAAACGCCGTAACCATCAAGAACAAGTACCCGTTGCCACAGATCGGCATGTTGTTTGATCAGTTGGTCGAAGCAAAGATATTTTCCAAGATGGACTTAAGATCCGAGTACCATCAGATTAAGATACGGGCTGAGAATATTCCGAAGATGGCATTCTCGACGAGGTACGGACTTTATGAGTACCTGGTCATGTCCTTCGGCCTAACCAACAGTCCAGCTCACTTCGTGTACTTGATGAACTCGGTATTCATGCCGGAGCTGGACAAGTTTGTCGTGGTCTTCATTGATGACATATTGGTATATTCCAAGTCAGAGAAACAACACAAGAAGCATCTGCGTATAGTCTTGCAACGGCTGCGGGATCACAAGCAATACGCGAAGTTCAGCAAGTGCGAATTCTGGATATCACAAGTGCCTTTTCTCGGGCATATTATCTCAGAGGAGGGCATCGCTGTAGACCCGAGTAAGATCACACAAGTGCTGAATTGGACGTCCCCGAGGACTGTTCACGAGGTACGGAGTTTTCTCGGACTCGCGGGATATTATCGGAGGTTCATTCCGAACTTCTCGAAGATTGCCAAGTCTATGACTGAGCTGCTGAAGAAGGCTACCAAATACGTTTGGAGTTCAGCATGTGAAGCATCATTCAAGGCATTAGTGAAGCACCTAACATCAGCAACGGTTTTGGCGCAGCCAGACACAACAAAACCGTTCGATGTGTACTGCGATGCATCCGGCATTGGGCTCGGATGTGTGCTGATGCAAGACTGAAGGGTGGTCGCGTATGGATCACGGCAGCTCAGAAACCATGAGCAGAATTATCCAACAAATGACTTGGAGCTCGCTGCCGTGGTACTCGCACATAAAATGTGGAGGCACTACCTACTCGGTAACCTCATACATTTATATACCGACCACAAAAGCCTCAAGTACATATTCACTCAGAGAGAGCTGAACATGAGGCAGCGAAGATGGTTGGAGTTGATAAAGGATTACGAAATAGACATCCATTATCACCCCGGCAAAGCAAACGTAACGGCGGATGCACTGAGTCGGAAGTTACACGTCAACAATCTAACCATCACACAGTTGGAAGAGAGTGTGTGGCGGAGAGCGAGCCACCACTGCATGTGATTCCACATGGAGCTCTCTACAACGTAGCTTTGATCCCCACCATCCGTGAAGAGATAGAGGCAGCTCAGAAACATGACAAGGGCATGTCGCATTTGCGGAGACGTGTAGACAGTGGGGAGCTGAAATGTTTCCAGAAAGACGGAGACGGCTTCCTATGGTTCAAGGACCGGATCGTCGTACCCCGTAACCTGGAGTTACGGAGGAAAATCTTTGATGAGGCTCACTTGTCAAAGTTTTCTATTCACCCCGGCAGCAACAAAATGTATCAAGAACTCAGAAATAAGTTTTGGTGGACATGAATGAAGCGGGAGATCGCAAAGTACGTGTCCGAGTGCGATACATGTGGAAGGGTGAAGGCAGACCACATGAGAAAACCGGGACTTCTACAACCGCTGGGCGTTCCTGCTTGGAAGTGGGAAGATGTGAGCACGGACTTCATCGTCAGTTTACCCACCACTTTTCAGAAGAATGATTCTGTGTGGGTGATCGTTGACCGGCTCACCAAGGTTGCCCATTTTATCCCGGTCAACACCAACTACAACGCCAAGAAGTATGCTGAATTGTACATCTCACGGATCCTATACTTGTATGGCGTACCCCGCACCATCATATCGGATCGGGGCACTTTATTTGTGCCCCGTTTTTGGGAGCAGCTACATGCTGCATTGGGGACGAAGCTGATCCGTAGTTCAGCATACCACCCGCAGACGGATGGGCAAACCGAGCGGGTAAATCAAATTTTAGAAGATATGCTACGAGCTTGTGCTATCAACCACTGTAAGAATTGGGATGATCACTTACCGTTGGCCGAGTTCTGGTACAACAATGGGTACTAAGCCAGCATCAAAATGGCGCCCTATGAGGTGCTATATGGGAGAAAATGCTGCACACCACTGAATTGGTGTGAGTCTGGCTAAAGGGTCACCTTCGGGATTGATCTTGTCAACAACGCGGAGGAAAAGTTTCGGCTGATTCAAGCAAACCTAAAAGCCGCCGAAAGTATGCGGACCGGAGAAGACGCCCATTACAATTCGATGTTGGGGATCACGTGTATCTACGTGTATCTCCAATGAAGGGCGTAAACAGATTCGGGGTAAGAGGAAAGTTGGCACCCCGATTCATCGGTCCATTCAAGATTACAGAAAGATGTGGATCGGTAGCATACTGGCTGGAATTACCAGACACACTCTCCGGTGTGCACGACGTCTTTCACATTTCCTAGCTGAGGAAGTGTCTTAAGCTATCAACTACCATTCAGCTGGGGGATATCGAAGAACTGAAACCGGATCTCACATATCGGGAGGAGCCAATTCAAATAATTGATGAAAAGGCCCGAACCACACGCAACCGTACGTTGTGGTTCTACAAAGTTCTATGGAGTAATCACTCCGTAGATGAAGCGACATGGGAGAGCGAAGGATTTTCTTCGCGCTAACTACCCCGACTTTTTCACATCGCATATACGGTAATTTTCCACCGTCCTCATTTTCACCTTATAATCTCGGGACGAGGTTCTTTTAAGGGGGGAGGAATGTAAGGGCCTAAGTTTTTACACACATCCAAAGTGTTCATTACACCACACATACTTCATTTGAGGAAACTTTATGAACACCTTTGAAGAGCAAGTAAACACCATCAACATGGTCATTAGAGAATAAACTCACAAAATGCAAAAGTGGCATTTCCACATTCATCTTATAGGGGCTGAGCATATAAAAAACTCTTGCACCTTGCTAGGAATGCTCATGCCACCATTCACCCAAATCCAAAACCTTTTTGAGGTATTGTTGGGTGTAACTAGAAAGAGGCTAGCTTGAATTCAAATTTAAATTCAAACTACTTTTATCCCATGACTTCAAAAGTGGGAGCCATATTCACACTCAGCACATTTTTGTGAGCTCACACACCAATTTTCACTCCATTTGGAGTTGATCTTGACATGAGCTAATTTTAGCAAATTCAAACTCAATTTTAATTTCAAACTGCATATGTGCTGAAATTATATTCAAACACCTCACAATTTCAATTCTATCAAATTCAAATGGCCAATTGGTAGATAATTCAAATGTCTAAGGGTATTAGGGGGACTACTGTCTAGAGCAGTAGAGGGAAGTTAATTTCAGAGGTTAAAATGAAGGTGGGTCCCACATGTCAGCCTCACTAAACATTTTAACTGACTGAAGGGCCGAGCTCGGTTTCTTGCGCTCGACCGAGCAGCCGCCACAGCGAGAAGCAGCGAGGACAGCAGCAGGTTTCTGCCCCTAACTACTGAACCGCCTCGCAGCCTCTCTTATCTCCGCAGCTGAGACGGCCAGAGGCAGCACCGACCACTTCTTCGCTCCTCGCGCAAGAAAACATCGCCTCGCTGCCGCTCTCTCGGATTTGATCGGAGAGCCAGCAATCACAGCCTCCCCACTCCCTCCAAGCTGCAAAATGGTACTAGAGACTCTCCTCCTCCTTCCCCATCGTAGGAACCAGCTGAGTTCGGTTCCCCTCGCCCCATACCGAAAGTTTTTCCGGTGACCTAAGTTTTCCGCACCTCGGGCTCCCGTGGACAGCCTAAACGGGAAGGTGTCACGCCCAAGCTAAGGCATCCCCGGACGTGCTAGGGTCTTGTGTTTCTCACCCCCAAACCACAGCCCGAGTGCTTGATCACCGACGACGAATTTCATTTTTCCCTTCCATTCGGCGCAGACCGACCTTCTGGTGCGGATCCGCCAAATTCTCGTTCCATAGCTGTTTGGAGATCCACAAACTGCACCTACACGAGCTAGGCTTGGTAGCGAGCAACTTTCCTTCGCAGTCCTAGCAAGAAAACCTTGGTAGACCGGCCATTTCTAGCTTTTCTACTGGCGCTAATGGTGGAAGCCGTCGGATGCACGGTGAGAGCTCACTTAGGACCTCTTCTGAGCTGCCTAGAGCCCATGCCAATCTTCCCTACGGTGCACTGATGTTCTACGACCGATAGCTCGATCTTTTGGGGTGCTAGGATGTTCGGCCGATACGGCCGAAGTCCTTCCGAAGCCGCCGCTCGTCGCCGGCCATGTTCTGGTGATTGTCATGTAAAGATCCCAAAAATATGAATACAAAGAAACTCTTGCTTGTACAAAGATGGTTTCATATGTATGAAAAATGGGAGTTGTTAAAACTTTTTCCACATGTGATAACACACATGAGAGCTTTCTTCACACAAGTTCAAATATTTATTCGAAGACATGGAACCCAAGAGGGATCAAAAAACCAAAGTGGGAAGTCCCCATTTGTGTGAGAAAGCTAAAGTCAGATTTTGAGAAAACAAATTGTTCCACTCAAAATTCAAATGAGAGTAACACGATGATTTTCAAACTGTTGTGTTAAAAATTCCAATTGCAGCAGCCAAATCAAAGATCAGATTTCATATTTGAATTCCTTGGGTCCAAATTAGGGGGTAGGCAAAGTTTCATGAATTTTTGGAAATGTTTCCTACCCATTTTTTCAAATGGATTTTTAATTGCATAGGAATTCAAATTCAAATATGGATTTGGAAGAAACTTGTCCAATTCTTCAAATTCCATTCAGATTATATTTTTCCACATTTGAATGGAGTTGTTTGCCAAAGTGTGGAGATATTTGTGAGAAAAAAAATGAGGGGATAAGTTGGACAGTGGGGTCCACATGTCATTGAGGGAATTTGGTGTGCAAAAGATCTTCATTGGCAGTGCCCGGTCCCTGTTTTTCCTCCTCCACTCGAAGTAACCGTGCCAAAGACAAAACTCGGGCCTTCTCGCTGTGCAACACAGGGGCAGGCCGAAGCCACCTCCCCCTCGAGATCCTTGCGCTGGCGAGCTGGTTTCCCCTCCTTATCACCTCAGCCGCATTCTTTTGCCCACAACCCCGAGGCCCGGTTCTGTTCGCTTCCTCCTTGCACAAGAGCTCGACAGAGGCTGCCGCCACCATGTCGATTGCACGGCCACCGCCAAGATCAAGTGCAAGCTTCGAATAAGCAGCAAAACCGCACCCTAGCAACCTCCACGACGTCCTCAAACCTTCACTGAGGGTGCTAAGCCTCCTCACGCCGAGTTCCCACGGCGACCGAGAGCAACCGCCGGAGGGGTCTCATGTGGAGATCCCTACAGAGAGCTTCTCAGGCCCGAGCAAGAGTACCCTTAGACGCGTTTGGACCCTGTGGTGCTCACCTCCGAAGCTCAAGGCATACCGTGGACGACCGAGAGGGAATTCGGGAATTTTCCTCCGGCGGGCACAAACCGACCTCCCGGCATGGTAACATCAAATTTGATCTCTATCCTTGTTCTTAGGTCGCCAAATTTTGCACACGGGACCTTCAGTAGTCGGCGATCGTTTGTTCTTCACAGCCCTAGCAGGAAGACGCACGTTGACCGCACAAATTCTAGCTTTTCCGAGCTCAAACGTGGAGGAGGTCTCGGATGCACGGTGAAACCCTACTTGCCATCGTTCCCGAGCAGTTATGAAGCCATGTCGAGCTGGTGCTGTAGCGCCATCTCACCAAGCTTCTAGCGGTCTAGGCTAGCCGGCCGACGCCACCGAAGGTGATCCGAGCCGCCGCACCGTCGCCGGCATGGTTAGAGCCACACCCGGTCGGGGGAAGTTGTGCCATCGGGTTCAGCGTGGGGAATTAGGCCCTAGCGGCAAGGGAGAGATCGGGAGCTGGCTGGATGTCGGGTTTCAGCGCATCTCCGGCGAGCCTGGCAGCGCGCGGGCGCGGGCGGCCGGAGGTTGAAGACGACCCAGCGGGTCCCGCGTGTCAGCGACAGAGATTTAAGTTTCTGATCTGCTGCGGCTGCGGGATCGATTTTGGCTGCGCGGGAAGAGATCAGTGGCCCTGTGTGGCGTACCCCAGCGAGTGACATGTGGTCCCCTGGACCCACGGGCAGGTTTTAAACATTTCCGGAGTTTTCCATTTTAGTTCAGACTTTGGAGAGCCCTAACTTTGTGTAGGTATGTCCAAAAAATGTCAATAAACTTTCTTGGATTCCTCTCAATGAGTAGTATCCAGGGGTGCAGCCCAATGTTTATGAAAATACCTGGATTTGGCTCATTAATTCATATAAGGAAAATCGTGTAGGAATTTTTCCAGGAGTTCTGTGTATTGGAAAATTCCCAAATTTGGGCAGCAGATTCTTCCAGAAACACTTAAACACCAGTACAAATTTCAGAGGCATCGGACCTCATTTGCTTTGCCAAATGTGGTATTAATTCCTTATGTCTCTGAAAATGGAAAAAATAGAACAGAGCTCATTTTCAGATTTTCCCCAATTCTTGTAAAGGTCATATCTTGGTGTAGGAACCTCCAAATTTGGTGATTCAAATTGGGTTCTATTCATGTTGAATATATCTACCCAAATATGCAACCCAATTTGTATGAAACCCATTATTTAATTCTGGAAAATTCTTTAAAGCTTTTCAGCGAAAGAATTTTAGGAGTTTGGTTCATCCAAAAATCCTCAAATTTTGCCAGGTTATTCCTTAGGATGTTAGTGAACTCCTGTAAACATTTCAGCTCATTTAGAGTTTATTTTATTGGGGCAATTCAGATTTGAAGTTGTTGTGTTCAAAGAAACATTTTCAGAGAATTTCCAAAACTTGGAAATTCAGTTCTGGGTAATACTTACTCCAAACATCCTAGGAAAATTCATGCACGTACTATGAGCTATAATTGAAATTTTAGTTCACTAAGTTTGGCATGAACATGGAAGTGACTTTAGAATTAATTCCTTTTTGCTTAATTGCTTAGAGAATTGTTCTGAACAAACCACTCAAGGAAAAGTGCTAATTTTTGGTTCAAAGGACTTTCTTGTGACAAGGAACTCACATGAAAATTTTCAGCTCTGTTGGAGCTCCGTATCACCCCTGTTCTGTTTAAACATTTTAAGGTGATCAACATAGAAGAGGGGAAAAACACTTAGCACTTAGTAATGTTGCTTAGACCCAAACCCAAACCACTAGCACCTGTGTCATTTTAAATTCTTAAACAGAGTTCCAGATTTTAAACTTGTCATTAGAACTTGTTAGAAAAATCTTTACAATTAAATCCATATGCATATTCATTACGTGTAGTATCTACGTGGAGATTTTGAAGTCATCGGAGTGGAGATCAAGGAAGGAGGAAAACAATTGATCAAGCCTCAAGTGGTCTTCACTAACTGAACTTCATATATATATAAGTCCTCTGCAAAACAAAGGCAAGCCCCAGTTTGCATCAAAACTTACAAGTTTTTATTTGTATTCACTTTATACGTTGTAACACCTCAAAATGTGGCAAAAGATGAATTCAAATTTAGTGGACGTGATGCATGTTGAATGAAAATTCAAATTCAACCCGGAATTCAAATTTGAAGCAAAAACAGAAAAGAAAAAGAAAAGGAAAAATGGCTACTGGGCCGAAACCCACCGCAGCAGCCCCAGCCGGCCCAGCAGCCCGCTGCCGTTTTCCCCCTCCCCTCTCTCACCGCCACGCGGGCCACGCTTGTCATCCCTTTCTTCAACCGCCGCTCGCCGCTTCTCCCGCGCCCGATCGCGCCCACCCCATCCGAATTCCTCGCCCTAGAGCCACGATCTCCGGCCCACTCGTTGCTGCACCATCTCAACCAACCCCGCCACCCCCCCTCGTGCATTTAAACGCAAGAAACCCCCACCGGGTTCCCCTCACCCACTCCATTTCCCTCTCCGGTGAGAACCGATCACCCACCGCCGAAATCTTTTGGATCTCTTCACATTTCGCATGACTAACGGCTTTGTCATGGCCGACCGCCACCGGGGAGCTCGCAGGTGAAGGAAGACCCAGCGGACAACGCCCTAGCTATGGCTTCGACGAGCACCGAGGAACTCCGCCGCCCATTGTCATCGCAGAGCCGGTTCTGACCTCTCCGAGCCCGAGAAACCCCCTAGGTGAGCTTCCCCTACCCCTCCGCAGCCGATCCGTGCAAAAAGATGTGAATTCTAGCGCATAGCGACGAAAACCAGAAACTTTCCGGCGAGATCGCCGCCGTGCGCCGCCGGGCAGCGCCGTCCGCACCCGGCCAGGGCGATGTGGCCCTCTGTGGCCCATTTGTTTTAAATCGTGCGACCACAGTCAGATCTCCCGCGTACCCCTTCGCGTTATAATCTCGGTCGTCCATTTAAAATCCGACGGCCCACAGCAGCCCCGCGTTATAAAGGCTGGGAATCTTACGCGCTACCCCCTGGATTTGTTAGAAAAGAATAGCTAGCCCCTAAAACCTTCTGATCTAGCCCCTGGTCTCTCTGGAATTCATGTAAATGCATTTAAAAATCAGTTTTAGCCCCTGGACTTAATAAAAATTAGGAAAAACTCTCTGTAAATGTTGCATTTACCCCTGAGGTTTTTGGGAAATATGATTTTGACCTTGCAACAGTATAGAATTTAAATTTCAACCCTGGGGGAAATATTTAATTTGGAAATTTAAGCAAATTGAGTGTGATTTAAATTCAAACATAGGTATAAATTCAGTTTGAATTATTCAAACTCTGTTGGAAACTTGTAGAACAATCTGAAGTTTGAATTTAGAGGGGAAATAAACTTTGAAATTTCAACAAGGTTGCTGTTTTGTTATTTATTTCTGAAATATACCCTTTAGGCATAAAACAAAATTAAATATGTGGAAAAATGAACCTAAGTAACCAAAAAGGGTAGGGAGAATTTATAAAGGTTTTGTTTAGGGTATTTGGAACAGTATAAATTTTGTGTATGAATTTATTTTGCTGTTTAGTGCTGAAATTCATTTCTAGGCTTGAAATAATTCTGAAAAATAGGTAAAAATTTGCAAGCTGTGTTTAGCAATGAAAGCTTGGCTAATAAAATTTTGCGTGGCACCTGAATCAAACAATACTATGGCGGGATGCTGGTGGAGTTGGAACATACCCGCAAGGATTGGCTCACCCTCCGGCACGTCCTCTATGGCAAGCTGGTGAACGGTGCTGGGCCTAGGGTTTGCCCGCCGCGCATTAGTAGGGTTCCGGAGTTGATTCCTCCCCGGAAACTGTGGTGCAACTCCGCCGCCTTGCCTCTCCGGACAACTGCTGGCGAAGTGTCCTGGACGACCACACTTGTAACATGTGGCCGCTGCTGGTGTAGTGCTCGGGGGATGAAAGCCCGGCATGCGCTGCTGAGGTGCATACGCACACGGCATCGTCCGCTGCTGCTGTTGTTGTTGCGGAAGTGGTGCTGGCATTGCCGGCCTGAATGCCGGTGAAGAGTACGGCCGACTGTGGAACAGCATCGACCTCTGTGGTGGCTGCCAGCATGGACCTGATGGTGGGTGATTCACCATCCGAAACTTCTGAGAAGGACTGCTTCCTTCTCCGCTGCTCTGCGGCGCGCTTCGCTTTCGCTCCGCCGCCGCCAACTCCTTGCTGGAGTCCTCTTGAACAATCGCAGCGTCAATGATGTCGTTGAGGCTGCCGCGATTGAACATCGCCAATTTGTCCTTCAGGAGCGGGTTAAGCCCCTGGTAAAAATGGTCCCGCCGCTTCTCGTCGGCATCTGCGTGATACGACGCGTAGAGCGCGAGATCGTTGAACGCCCTGGAGTATTCCAGCGCGTTTCGGCTCCCTTGCTGCAGGTGTAGAAACTCCTGCGTCTTCCTCTTCATCAGACACGGCGGTATGTGATAGGCCCTGAAGGCCGTCCGGAACTCCGTCCAGGTCATAACTTGATCGGTGGGCTGTGAAGCACAGAAGTTTGCCCACCACGCGCTCGCGGATCCTTGGAGCTGCTGGACCGCGAACTGAGTCTTGCGCTGCTCACTTATCTGGAGCAGCCCGAACTTCATCTCTATTGCGCGGAGCCAGTTGTCCGCGTCAAGAGGTTCATCCGCCCTTGAGAATACCGGGGGATGAGTAGCCAGGAAGTCGGAGTAGGTGCTCTGTTGACGCTCCTCACGATCTTGACGTCTCTCTGGGCGAGACGTATTAGCAATAAGAGTTTGCAGCAACTCCGTGTGCTGCTGATGTGAACCCGCCATTGCCGCGACGATGTCGGCCAATGTAACCGTTGGCAGTGGCGGTGGCGGTGTTTGCTGTTGCTGTTGCTGTTGTTGCTGCTGCTGTCCTGAGGAGTCCTCGGGAGGCTGTTGGGAGGTCTCTCCCCCTTGGCTAGTACCCCCAACGTCCGGGTTGGCACGAGTACGAGTCATTCTGAAATTCAAAACAGCAGCGATTAGCACATGTCATACTTAAAATTCCATATGCAACTGTAGGTATTGAAGTGACACATGAATAATTTGCACAACATTCACATATATTGATAAAGCATAAACTTTATACAAGATACATTATTCTCGGGTCTCCGAGAAGTCGTGCTCATGTCGTCACTACCTATACATACGCTACTGTCTACACGGCATGTCACTGATTACAAAAGTTGGGTTACACTACCCTAGCTGCCCTACTTGGCAACTGTAACCCCCTACTCGGAGTAGAACTCGACCTCCTGCGGGTCGTCCTCCTCCGGTACCTCTGCTGGTGGTTACGGATCTACCACCTCTTCTCCCATCTCAGGTTCTCCCATGGCTGGAAGACCCAAGACCACCGGTATGCCCAATACCGGAGGTACGAGGTCCTGCAATGCATGCACCTCGTCCATAGCCTGGTTGTAGTCCTCTTCCCAGCCTTGCCGTTCCTCAATAGAGTCGTCCCGCTCTTGAGCAAGGTCCTCATTCTGCTGGGTTAGGGTCTTCACCAGATCTTGCAACGCCGCGATGTCGACACGGCTTTTCTTCTTTGCCTTCTTCAGACGATGCAACTGATTGTGCTGTTCATTCAGTCGCTTGATCGTCGGAAGGAGTACATTGCGGAGTGCGCTGTGAGCACTCTCGAAATGGTCTCCACGGCTTGTGCTCTCCTTGAGCTTTGTGGCAAGATGCTCCGTATGAACAGCTTGGCTGTCCATCACGGCATTTCCCGCCCTCATCTGGAGGCTGAGATTTGCCTCCGCGGGGTTGTACCTTGGGCAACTCGGGTCCGTTGCCTCTAGGTAGCTCTCTTCCCACACATGCTGAGCCCGTCCCTCCACCAGAACGAGCGCGTATGGAGTGCCCTCCATAGCCTGCACGTGCAGTTGGCAGAAACGTGACATGGTGTCACGGGCTGCCACTTGCCACATCCCTTCCGGTTGCCTACCTCTCAACGTGACGGTGAACGGCACCCAACCGGGTGGCGTAGGTCCTGCAGGGACTTCGACATGGATTGTCCACGTCTTGTTCCCCTCTTCGCCTTCTTCCTTGGCGAAGTACTGTGGCATCTGGTTGTATCCAACATATTGAAGCATCTGCCTCAATGCTCCCGGATAGCCGCTGCGGTGAGAACAGTGGGACACTACCCACCCGTTCTCCAACTGCTTATCTGCTGTCATCTGTAAAAATATATTTGAGAAATGTCAAATATTTATTTAAACAGTAAACCATTGAGTTATAACATAAGACATGTCATTGAACCCATAAAACTTGGAAACATAGTTCAAATTTTAAGCAAATTTGACTGCTGATCTGCTGTTCAACATGACAGCCCTGATCAGTTCCCATATCATCCTGATTTAGGCCATGTTAAAAGAAAAACCAATTCTGGAGCTCAACATCAAAGTTAAATCTAACTTCAATAGATTTCCATAAAGTATTTTTTTGACCTAACATCTGTCCTGGTTCAAAAGTTATGAGATGTCAAAATTAACAGAATTTCTGGAGAAATTTGGACAGCACCTCCCTGCTTTAGGTACTGATTTGATCCAAGAATTCCAGTTAATTCTGCTCCCAATCTGACAAAAATTTCTGTTACAAAATTGTAACCCATCCCATAAGCTTTCCAGAACTACCTCATTTTTTATTTTTGGATTTTTATGCAGGAAATTATACTCAATTTACAGAGAGTTTACAGAGAGTCTTTACTCTGTCCTGTTTTCTGGACAGTTTCAACCCTACTGCATTTTTCGATTGGTTAAGGGATGAAACACCTCTGGACCTCAACAGAAGAGTTGTAAAGCTCTTCCAAAGCTTTCCAGAAATGTATCATATGACCCCCAACCTCGAAAGAACTCAACCTCTAACCTCTGATTAACTTCAGCCTTAATTCAGCTGAAAACAGAGTGCTCTGTCCTTAGCAACCTATAATTTGAAAACTTGTTAACTTTGAATATACTGATTAAGGGAAGAGGTTACAGCAATTTTTAGTTCTTTGTATCAAAACCTTAAAGTTTTACAATGAAGTTGTTCATTTAGTGGGGTGTGATGTCGATGCGTCACCAGATCATGTCGGTACTACGTCCTCACAAAGAAAAACCTATACCGGACTTAGCCGGCTTCGTTATTTCAGTGGAACTAAACGTCACTCGCACACGGATGCTATATGTCTACCGTTTCGTGGTTAGACTACCTGCAGAAACTCAAGCAATCGTCAGACTCGGCTGCACACCGAGCCCGGTATCCATACAGTTCGTACACGTGGCCATCATCACTCGCCCGGATGTTCTCAAGCCAAACACGCCTTGAGCTACGTGTTCACGTTTCAGACCACATGACGGGGTCTCCCAAATTGCACCACGCACACCAGGGACAGATGTTGCTCGAATACCCCAAACGATATGAAGAGTCGTAGAGGATATTAATGCGGGTCGGGTTACCTGCCACCCGTGAGGCTCCACCCTTCAGCTTGTGCGCATTGGTGGACAGCGCTTACGTGCACCCCCCCAAGACATACACGTCCCGAGATGCACGATTTTCCAACATAATCAAATAGGTTAGTATGCCACTTTCTATACACTAATAACATCCTTATACGGGCTACTAACTCGTTCCTCACTGGATTTTTGAAAAAGATGACCTTTGTAGTGCGTTAAACCTCAAGCGAGCTCTGATACCAACGCTGACACGACCCCACGTCTTGTCGAGCCAGGATCACGCTGAGGGGTGCCGTGTTGCACAGCACCGTATAACACACGTCAAAGGTACAAAGCGGAAGCAAAGTTTATATTACATAAAGTGGTTTATGAACATTTATATATCAAAATAAGTCCAGTCTACACTCGCGGGTGTAGACTACGCATCAAGTGCACGTTCAGCCCTCGAACGTGTTCTTGCTAGCACACACGCACACTAACTCTGCGGCGTGCACGTATCCCACTCGACGGGGTTCCCCTCCTGGGGTTCCGTCTCCTCTTCGGGAGCCCCTTCCTCATAGAACCCTGCAAAAGCTTCAAACACGAGCAGTGAGCACGAAGGCTCAGCAAGACTAACCCGTCTCTCCTAAACATGGAACTTCTACATGAGGGATTGATAGGTTACATGAGGAAAAATCATTTGCATGGACTCGCCTAATTAGTAAAACCTTACTTTCAAGTTTTAGCAGCAGGTTGTGGAGAACCTTACGCTAAGGCACATGAGAGAGCCGCAATCAAACAAGAAACGCATTTCTCCCATGTACTTTGCCCAAAGTTGAAAGAAACTTTAGTGAGCTCTGAACTACAATAAATCATTAGCAATCAGAGTTCATCTTTCAATCAGCATCATTTTAATATGTAACTAGCCTGTTCTTTCTACGTCACGGTACAGTGAACAAGTGGTACTCACTGACCGCGAGGGACGGTGATTATAATCGATTTACACCTGCAGGGTTACCCCAACAACCCGTCACGTACGCCCGTACTCGATGTTGCCTACAGCAACCATCACGGACGCCGTACGCAACCACCTTTCACCCGTCAGCCAAATATTGAACCGGTCCCATCGTCCCGAGCAAGAGGTCTCTGCACGCGCATCTCAGTGCCGCCAACCGATTTACACCGTAAGCTCTCAACCTACCCTCTGAACGACGGGCAATGCCTCAATACCCAGCTACCCGAGTTACATCGGTTTCCCGGTTCCCATATAGCCGGTAGGTCTTCGGTACTGTTCTAGCTTGTTCAACAGACCCGCACACGGCTCAGCCCTCAATCGACACAAGCGGAGCTACAGCACACAGGCCCCAAAGTCCTGCTGCCCTTACCCTCCGCTCGGTCTCATCTTTCTTGCCATGTGTATCATGTGCTATCTCTACCTGAGTCGAGTGACTCTAGCCTATGCTCGCGAGTAGTTCTAACTACTCGACTTTACCGAATCCTACGCTATCTTAGCATTGCAGTAGCAAAAGGGGTTTGTAATCCTAAACCCAACCCATGGTTTTTCTTGGCTATGCAGTTGGGTTTCCAAACAAGACTCTAATACAAGGAATCATAATACTCGAGTAAGTGCTCAAAACAATAAGGATTTGTAAAAGGTTAATGCAAACCGGAGCTTGCCTTGCTGTTGTTGGTCTTAGGCTAGCTGCTCCTCTGGAGTAACGATGTCTAGGACTTCGGGTTCCTCCTCGACCTTAGCGACTACATGATATAAGAAGTACATGTATTAAATTAATGCATTTGAATTGACTTTTAAACTTGTGAAATCTATAACTCTTACTAGACAGACCCACTGACTGTGAAACTTTTATTGTGGCTTGGTTACAACCTAAACAGAGACTTGGTCAAGTTTTAGCTGCAGCAAAGCTCATTTGAGCCCTCCACAATTAATTATGTACTTGACCTTAATTCAAGGCTTTTAGGGTGTTCTAAGGATTTTCATGAAACAAACTATGACTTTCTGAAAACTAGATTTTCAGAGGGTTATAATGGAATGGGTCTCACTTAATTTGAAGGTTCCTAACTAAAGATATGAGCTA
Organism: Neostapfia colusana; assembly: GCA_030760725.1. Lineage (NCBI taxonomy): Eukaryota > Viridiplantae > Streptophyta > Magnoliopsida > Poales > Poaceae > Neostapfia > Neostapfia colusana. The sequence goes on along the minus strand of JASWHV010000009.1, from coordinate 28,500,399 downwards.
AACAATTCAAGGGGAATTTCTGAAAATGTTTCTGAACATTTTCTATTTTCTCTGGAACAGTTTCACTAATCACACCATTAGGTGGATCAAATGATCTCAAATGGATCTGAAATTTTTATACTAGGTCCGGGATATTTTGGTGAACATCCCAGCAAAATTTCAGAATTTTTCCCCAAAGGATTCTCCAGTTAAAATTCCCAACACTTTAAATTTTGAGGAATTAATTCTGGAGAAATAAGGGTTTTCATGAAGTGAAACTTGATTTGTTAGAAAGTGCTCAGAGAGCTGAATCCAACAAAATTTGGTTCACTCGATTTGGAGCTTTCTAGCTAAAGTTATGAGGATTTGAAGTTTGAATGAAATCTGAAAATCGGGAAAAAGTTTAAATCTGCCGGGGGCCCACGGGGACACGTGTTGGGCGCGGAGGCGACAGCACACTGAGGCCCACAGGGTTTTTGCGCGCCAGCAGACCAGATCCCGGCCGCAGCCCGATCCCGATTTAAAATATCTCTCGCTGACAGCTGGGGTCCACCCCCTTCATCTACCCCCCGCCGCCCGCGCTCTGCCGCCTGGGTACCTCGCCGTAGAGCTCGCCGGCAGCTTCTGTAAAGCTCCAAACTTCACGATTTTGGCTGCCTCTGCCTATTTTCACTCGGGGAACAGGATTCTTAGGTCAGCTCGCCATGAAAATGGCCGCCACATGGTCGGCGACGAGCAGCAGCCTCGGGAGAACTTCGGCCGCGTTGCCCGTCCTCCCTAGCACCTAACCCGATCGAGCTAAGGGTCGTCGAGCATCAGTGGACCATAGGAAAGGTCGACATGAGCTCTACGGAGCTCGGGAAGGGCTGTGTTGGGCTGTCACCATGCAACCTAGGCCGGAAATCGGGATTTCTACTAAAACTCAAAGAACAGCGGTTTCCCTCCACGGTTCTTCGTGGTTCCTGCTCCTATGGACCCGCACGGGCTACTAGAAGTGATCCTCTCCATGAGAGGATGAGTGATGCAGTGTGGCTTACGAATTTCTCAGATCGGTACAGACCTCACTTTTGCACACCGTCGCGAAAACATGAAATTCCGGCCTAAGCAGCGTTTGTCACGCCGCCGGAGCTTGCGGAAATGAAAGAGGGACTGAAGGCGAACCTCTTTGCTGTTAACAGCTCGGTGAACGGTGGGCTGTGGTGGCCGGGAGAATGGTTTCCGCAGCGGCGGCTCGAGCTGAATCGGCAAAGAAGGGATCGCCGCGGTGGAGCTCGGGGAAGACTGCACAGTGTCTGGAACCGATGCGGGGGTGTTGAAGATGGCTTGGCGCACCCGGTGCTGGTCTCAGATCGCCGGGAGGGTCACTGGGTCGGCTGGGCGATGAGGAACCGAAAGTTCACTCGGGCGGCGAGGAGCTTCGGCTTTCCGTGTGGAATTGCGACGAGGCAGTGGTGAAGACCCCCTGCGACTGCTCAGGCGCGCAGATAAGGACCCTGCGAGGCGGTTCACCGGCCAAGGGCGGCAAGCAGCTGCTGTCCTCGCCGTTTCTTCGCCGTGGCGGCCGCTGCAGCGCGCGCGAGTACCCGAGCTGAGCTCTCAGTCGGTTTCTTTTGCCTCAGTGGCTGACATGTGGGTCCCACCCGGGGTTTTAACCTCTGAAATTCACTCCCAATCACTGTTGTGAACATCAGCCCCAAAATACCCATGGTGATTCAAATTATTCACCCATGAGCCATTTGAATTGATTAGAATTCAAATTGGGTTTGGTTTGAATGAATTTCAGCACATGTTCAGTTTGAAATTCAAATAAAGTTTGAATTTGCCCCACTTAGCTCATGTCAATATCAACTCCAAATGGAGTGAAAATTGGTGTGTGAGCTCACAAAAATGTGCTGAACAAGAATATGCCTCCCACTTTTGAATTCATGGGATAAAAACAGTTTGAATTTGAATATGGTTTCAAACTGCCCTCTTTCTAGCTATACCCAAAATGACCTCAAAAAGGTTTTGAATTTGGGTGAAACTTGGCATGGACATCCTTAGAAATGTGTAGGAGTTTTCATATGCCCAGCCCCTCTATATCATATGTGGGAAATACCACTTTTGCAATATGTGAGTTTGTTCTCTAATGAGCATGTTGATGGTTGTTACATGCTCTTCATTTCTGTTCATCAACTTACTTCAAATGAGGTGTGTGGTGTGGTGATGAACACTTCAAATATGTGTCAAAGACTGAGGCCCTTACACGACGGTTCATTGAGGGCTTCTACAAGATCTCAAGACCCCTCACCAAATTGTTATACAAGGGAATCACATTCACGTGGACTCCGGAGTGTGAGGCAAGTTTCCAAGAGCTGAAGAAAAGATTGACAACAGCCCCAGTACTAGTTATGCCAGACATGCAGAATAATTTTTCAGTGTATTGCGATGCTTCTGGACACGGGTTGGGATGTGTTCTCATGCAAGAGGGGCATGTCGTTGCCTATGCGTCCCGGCAGCTCCGAAAACACGAGAAGAACTATCCAACACATGACCTAGAGCTAGCTGCAGTGGTCCACGCATTGAAGCTTTGGAGGCATTACTTTATGGGAAAGATGACAGAGATATATACAGATCATAAGAGCTTAAAGTACATTTTCACACAGCCAGATCTCAACCTCAGACAAAGGAGATGGTTAGAGCTAATCAACGACTTTGATGTGGGTATCAACTATCATCCTGGGAAAGTGAACGTCGTGGCAGATGCTTTAAGCCGGAAGGTGCATATCAACATGTTGAGCTTAAATGACACGCCTACGGAATTGAAGGAGATAATTGCAAAACTCAATCTATGTCTGGTGAATGGTGGTGAGGCCATCGCCATGGAAGTGGACTCCACATTGGAGCAAGACATACGCAACAGTCAGAAGAATGATGAGAAAATACAAGAAATCAGAGAACTCGTCAAAGAAAGTAAAGCTCCTGGGTTTAGAGAAGATGAACAAGGTACGGTGTGGCATGGGAAAAGAATATGTGTGCCTGAGGTAAAGGAGATCCGTGAACTAATTCTGAGGGAGGCTCATGATTCCGACTATTCCATCCATCCTGGGAGTACGAAGATGTATCATGACCTCAAGAGCAGATATTGGTGGTATGGCATGAAGCGAGATGTCGCGGAACATGTTGCCCTATGTGACACATGTCAGTTGGTGAAAGCAGAACACCAACGACTGCGGGACTGTTGCAACGACTCAAAGTGCCCGACTAGAAATGGGAAGAAATAGGTATGGACTTCATAGTTGGACTACCTAGGACCCAATCGGGATATGATTCGATATGGGTCATCATCGACAGGCTGACCAAGGTAGCTCATTTCATCCCCGCGAAAGAAAGCTACAGCGGATCCAAATTGGCAGAATTGTACATGTCAAGAATCGTGTGTTTCCATGGAGTACCGAAGAAGAGTGTCTGATCGAGGAACACAATTCACCTCAAGATTCTGGCAGAAGTTGCATGAGACCATGGGGACTCATTTGAATTTCAGCTCTGCGTACCATCCACAGACCGACGGGCAGACTGAAAGAACCAATCAAATCCTTGAGGATATGCTGAGAGCTTGTGCACTCAAGAACAATAGGAGTTGGGATAAGAACTTACCGTATGCGGAGTTCTCATATAACAACAGCTATCAGGCTAGTATGAAGATGTCACCCTTTGAGGCGTCGTATGGGAGAAAGTGCAGAACTCCATTGTTTTAGAATCAAACTGGGGAGAGCAAAGTGTTTGGGCCAGAGGTACTACAAGAAGCCGAGGCATAAGTGAGGGAAATCCGCAACAACTTGAGAATAGCCCAGACCCGACAGAAGAGCTATGCCGATATACGAAGAAGAAAGCTCACTTTCAATGTAGGGGACTATGTCTATCTCAAAGTGTCTCCTATAAGAGGACTTCATCGATTCAAAGTGAAAGGGAAACTATCACCTCGATATATTGGACCCTTCCAGATTCTAGAGAGGAAAGGCGAAGTTGCATATCAGTTGGAATTACCAGGCCGCCTATCAGATGTGCACGATGTATTCCATGTGTCACAACTCAAGAAATGTTTAAGAACATCCGAAGAGAGGCTACCCATGAATGAGGTGGACGTCCGAGAAGACCTTTTGTATGCCGAACAGCCGGTCAAGATTCTGGAGACGATGGGACGCATCATAAGGAACAAAAGAATCCGAACGTGCAAAGTGCAGCGGAAGCACCACTCGGAAGCAGAAGCCACATGGGAGTGAGAAGACGAGCTCAAGGCACAGTTTTCGGATCTGTTTCCCTAGAGTCACCAATCTCGAGGACGAGATTTCTTTTAAGGGGGGTAGAGTTGTAACACCGCAAAATGTGGCAAAAGATGAATTCAAATTTAGTGGACGTGATGCATGTTGAAGGAAAATTCAAATTCAACCCGGAATTCAAATTTTAAGCAAAAACATAAAAGAAAATGAAAAGGTAAAAGAAAAAATGGCTACTGGGCTGAAACCCACTGCAGCAGCCCCAGCCGGCCCAGCAGCCCGCGGCCGTTTTCCCCCTCCCCTCTCTCAACGCCGCGCGGGCCTTGCTTGTCAGCCCTTTCTTCAACCACTGCTCGCCGCTTCTCCCGCTCCCGATCGCGCCCACCCCGTCCGAATTCCTCGCCCCAGAGCCACGATCTCCAACCCACTCGTTGCTGCACCATCTCAACCGACCCCGCCGCCCCCCTCGTGCATTTAAACGCAAGAAACCCCCGCCGGGTTCCCCTCACCCGCTCCATTTCCCTCTCCGGAGAGAACCGATCACCCACCGCCGAAATCTTTCGGATCTCTTCACATTTCGCTGGACTAACGGCTTTGTCATGGCCCACCGCCACCGGGGAGCTCGAAGGTGAAGGAAGACCCAGCAGACAGCGTCCTAGCTACGGCTTCGACGAGCACCGAGGAGCTGCGCCGCCCATCGTCGTCGCAGAGCCGGTTCCGACCTCTCCGAGCCCGAGAAACCCCCTAGGTGAGCTTCCCCTACCCCACCACAGCCGATACGTGCAAAAAGATGTGAATTCTAGTGCAGAGCTACGAAAACCCGAAACTTTCTGGCGAGATCGCCGCCTCCCGCCGCCGTGCGCCGCCAGGCAGCGCCGCCCGCACCCGGCCAGGGCGACGTGGCCTTCTGTGGCCCGTCCGTTTTAAATCGTGCGGCCACAGTCAGATCTCCCGCGTACCCCTTCGCGTTATAATCTTGGTCATCCATTTAAAATCCAACGGCCCACAGCAGCCCCGCATTATAAAGGCTGGGAATCTTACGTGCTACCCCCTGGATTTATTAGAAAAGAATAGCTAGCCCCTGAAACCTTCTGATCTAGCCCCTGGGCTCTCTGGAATTCATGTAAATGCATTTAAAAATCAGTTTTAGCCCCTGGACTTAATAAAAATTAGGAAAACCCTCTGTAAATGATGCATTTACCCCTGAGGTTTTTGGGAAATATGATTTTGACCTTGCAACAGTATAGAATTTACATTTCAACCCTGGGGGAAATATTTAATTTGGAAATTTAAGCAAATTGAGTGTGATTTAAATTTAAACATAGGTATAAATTCAGTTTGAATTATTCAAACTCTGTTGAAAACTTGTAGAACAATCTGAAGTTTGAATTTAGAGGGGAAATAAACTTTGAAATTTCAATAAGGTTGCTGTTTTGTTATTTATTTCTGAAATATACCCTTTAGGCATAAAACAAAATTAAATATGTGGAAAAATGAATCTAAGTAACCAAAAAGGGTAGGGAAAATTTATAAAGGTTCTGTTTAGGGTATTTGGAACAGTATAAATTTTGTGTATGAATTTATTTTGCTGTTTAGTGCTGAAATTCATTTCTAGGCTTGAAATAATTCTGAGAAATAGGTAAAAATATATTTAAATTGATCCCATCAGATAGGAAGTCAAAAGATATTTTGTTGGACATTTTAGAGCAACATGTATTCTGTGTAGGTGATATATTTTGTTATTTTAGTATTGAAGTTCACTTTTAGGTATGGAAAATAAATCTGAAAATATAGGAAAATAGGTGTACATAATTAGAAAATGCCCAAATGAGGTCCCTAAATCCAAAAAAAACCTCAAGTTTAACATTTTGTAGGATAAACTGAAAACCTAATTGGAGTTGGGAATTACATTTCATGCAAATTTTGTGGCTAAGAAGTGTAGTACCAAATATAGAAAATTAGTTAAAATTGGGAATTCATATTTAGTGTGCACTTAGAGATCTGAATATCAAGTTAGAAATAATATGTATGTTTAAAAGTGCATGTATGCATAGAAGCCACATAACTAGGGTGAACACCAAACTTAAATATGTGTGTGACTTTCATGTGTATGTATGTGTGGATGATGTCTTATGGAATGTTGTTTTCTCTTGCTATGTGTGTGTTGGCATGAGTAGAACCAGCCCCAGAGCCGGTTCTCACCTTCCAAGATCAAGACGTCCCATTCCCGGAGCAGCAGGAAGAAGGCAAGTGTCCTTGACCACTTTGATCCTATACTAGGATGTGTAGTTAGAATTATTTGCATTGTCAATTGAAATATGGAACCCATGCTAGGAAGTTTCCCTAGATTTTAATTATCTTACTTCCTTGTAGCTCGGGTTGGGAGTTACTTTATTATATCATTCATTTATACTACTCATGCTTAGCCATGCTTAGAATGGGATACATGGGATATGAGATCATCACCTTGATTATTTTACCTATGAATGGATTATTATGAATGAGGTAGAGGTAGGGATCTAGGCAAGTTGGATGCTTTGGTTGGTGCTGTGTGCACGAGACACGGGTTTGTGTTTAGTGCTTGCCTAGATCCTAAGGACCGGTTCATGGAGCATGTAACCTAGCTTTACCGTGCCAACCACATGCTGAGATGGGTCAGCTTGGCCACTTAATTAGGTGTATCTCCGGCGTAGTATGGGTGTTTGGATGGTGCGGGGAATAGGTGTCAGCTGGACTACCATATGAACCGCAAGGCTCAAGAGGGGGCCACTGCAGCAGGGGTCAGAGCCTCCTGGATGCTGTTAGGGGTGAAACCTCAGTGGGCCCACACTCGTCGGGAATCCCTTTGTAAAGGCCTCGTAGTGATCTCCTGGCTACACACCTCGGAAGTGTGAACGTGGTTCGCGGCCACTTGCATAATGGAGGTTCTCTAGTCCACCAGGCAACGGGGGATGAAATCACTACATGTGGGTACAGTGGTACAAACTCTGCAGAGTCCAAACTGTCATGACAACCGTGCTCACGGTCAAGAGCGGCTTGGACCTATTCATGATTAGAGGATGATGAATTGGGAAGTGGAGGATGTTAAGAGGGAAGCTTAACAATGGAAATGAGGTTATGGTTATTTGATATTGATGATGGGATTAGGGGATTGGGACCATTTCACTTACTTAGTAATGCAGGTGCTTAATAAGCTAAGGTGATAGGTACTAATGGCATAGTGCTTTAACCATGAGTTCAACCTTTCCTTGCTCTAGCCATGCATGACATAACTTTCCCACACTTGCTGAGTACCTACGGTACTCAAGCTTGCTTTTCTGTTGGTTTTAAATTGCTGCTCAGGCCAAGGGAATGACATGGTGTACAACGACCAAGACTTCGGACCTGAAGAAGGATTTTAGGTTCACCGAGTCACCCTGGCAACGCCTGTGATGGAGCCCACAAGACTTAACTTCCGCTGTTGGTTTGTTTATATGATGTGAACATATTATCGTCCATCGAGACGTTATGTAAGACTTATTTATATTCAAACACTTGGCTTGTAATATAATGATGCTTCACTATTTGTCATCGCATGTATGAGAAAATGATCCTGGCATACATGTGATTTTCACTCGGGTGTTCCGCGGAATAACCGGGTGTGACATACGTCTAGCATTTTATTTATTGCATTAAGTCTAGGTGGTATGACACTCCAAATGCATGACCCAGAAAACCCTGGAGTATAATGTAGAGTAGGTTATAAATTGATTATAACTGCTGATCTCAAATTAACAAAAGTGGATTAAAAGAAGCAAAACTCGAGTGGGCAGTTTCCTACTCGTGAAACGGGGTTAAGGGGGATCAATCGGAAGAGTTGGGAATTGATCCTCATAGTTGGAAATGGAGACTGGGCAGTTGATGGAAGGATCAAGGACGTGGTCCTGTGAACCTAGTCTATGTCTGAGTCGATTAAGGCCCGTTCTCGTGTGCGGCCCCGCTGGACAAGTTTGAGATGTGTACCGGATGCATACTGGCTATATGGGACCCAGGAAACCGATGTAACATGTTAACCCGGGTGTCGAGGCATACCTCACCGTCTGATGCCGATGCTGAAAGGATAGAGAAGTCGGCTCTACGAGGGTTTGCCGTAGAGATACTTAATCCCAGTCGGTGGGACCGGTTCGACATTTGGGTGTCGTGTGAAAGGTTGCCACGTACAACGTCAGTGATGGTTGCTGTGTGCAACGTCGAGTACGGGCGTACGTGTCGTGTCATCCGGGTATTTTTGATTGCAATTACCGTCACTCGCGGTAGTGAGCATACTTGTACACTGAGTCGTGATGTAGTAATAAACTGGGAAAAGTTAATAATGCTTCGTGAGTAATCCTCATAATGGAGATGAGGAATGATCAACACTTTCACTAAATTTATTTTCCACCTTGGGCTAGTAGCGTCGAGGCAAAGCGTTGCTTGTTTGATTGTGGAGTCTCGACGTTGATGGCGCAAGGTCTGTTTGAGTCTAGGTTAGCTCACTAAAGTTACTTTCACCTCGGGCAAGTGACATCGAGATGAAGCGTTTCTTGTTTGATTGTGGAGTCTCGATGTGAATTGTGCGAGGACTATAAAAGTTGCTTAAAACTTGAAGTAAGGATTCTTCTTTAGCTCAAGTTCAACCTTTGTGCAAACTGCTATATTCAGCCCTCTATTTTCAGCATGTAGAGTTTCATGACTAGGGTGACGGTTAAATCTTGCTGAGCTTCGTGCTCATGGATACTGCATAAGTTGTTTTGCAGGTAATAACTGTATGCTGATATGTACGGGTGTTCGATGAGACTCGGACTCTCTGAGTGGTGAACTCATGTAAACCCCTGCCGCTGCTATTGTGATCATGTTGCTAGCGACAAGGGTCCGTAGACTGGACACCTTCTCTGTTGCTTAGCATGGGTATGAGACGTGAGTTGTAATAGTCTTCCGCTGTAGATTATTTTGAGAAGTATTTGTAAAATTTACACTTTGTAAGCTTCCGCTTGATTTATGTAATATGATGTTTTATTATGTGTGTTGTTGTATGCCGCATCGCACGGCACCACCCAATGCGATTCCCGGGCGAGCGGCACGGCCCCGTGATCGGGACCGGGCCCCTCACAGCGTGGTATCAGAGCCGCATTGGTAATAGCGCACTGAATAAGGATCGTATTACGAGAAAAACATAGGATACGGTGAGGAAACGGTATTAGGCCCACATAAGGACTATAGTAGTATAGTTACTTAAAGTGGCATGACTAACATACTTGTTATAATTCTGAAATATTGATTATGTAACGACACACCTACACTCAGGTAAGAATGGTAAGGAACGCTACCGAAAGCGGTTCAATTTCGGTTAGCTCCCCTGACGAGGAAAGTGGTTCAGGGATAGGTCTCACAGCTTGGTGTGAGACGTCAATATGAAACTCTTGGACTCTTCATGTTCCTGAGTTCGTATGAAATGCTGATCCCTAGCGTGCATTAGGCAAGTGAGTGGAGACCCCATCGTGTGGTCAGTAACGCGATAGTGTGTTCTTCTAGAAATAGCCCAGGGGGACATACGCAGCGCTTGCCAACGGCGTGCCCTGCAGGGCAGTAGGTGGTATCTGTTGGGTTGATACAATTCCCAACCGTGACGACCCGTTCGCGCTCTACTCGGGTTCCCCATCGTGTGGTGTAAAAACGTGACCATGTACCTTGAGACGTGACTTGACTCAAGGATGGCCCGTATGGAAATGATACGGGGCGTATGTTTTTAGTATGATATTGAACTGCCTGAAATGAGAAAAAACTATGTGTGCATCATTATTGAGTGTTCTTCTGCAGGTACTAACCACGTACGTATCCCGTGTAGTACACGTTTGCGAGTGACCGTCTTAGTGCCACTGATAAAACGGATATGCCGGTATAATCCAGTTTAGGATTTTCTTTGGTGAGGCTACGTAGTACCGACATGTTTCTTACGGTGCATCGACACCGTACTACACTTAATGACCTCTTCCCTTTGAAGAAATGATTCATGAGCTAACTTTCAACTAAAAATGGAAGTTTGAAACAAATATTAGTTACTGAACTCTTATTTTGAGCTAAGATTTAAATAAGAGAATGTCTAGGTTGCAAAGATTTCAAAAACAGAGTACTCTGTTTCTGGCAGGAATTCTTGCTGGACTTTGACAGAGCATAACTTTGAGTACCTTTAACCAATTAAGGTTTATGATACAGTTATGGAAAGCATTTCAAGTGCTCTACAACTTTCTTGTATACCTCCAGAGCAAAATCACACGTTAAGTGGGTGAAAAGTCTAGTTGAAGGCAAACTGTCCAGAACCAGGACAGCGGAAAAACCTCTCTGGACCTTTCTGTTTTTAAGCCATAACGTCCTGTAGAAAAAAATCCCTAAGGAGCCTGTGATACATCGTTGGAAAGGTTATGAGATATGCAACATTGTTGTAGTTCAAAGTTGGTTCAGATTCATATTTTATCTGTGTATACAACTGTGATGAAGTCAGCCCCATACAAAGGAGATGCTGGCAAATTTTATCCAGAAATTCTGTCAACTTTGAGCAATCATAACTTTTGATTCAGAGGTGATATGGAGGCATTTGAATACTAGTTGGAAAGATATTGAAGTTAAATTTAACTTTGGTATTCAACATTGGCTATGGAAATGCTTCTAAACGGATCAAAATCTGGTTTAGGACAGAAGAGTCTGTTCTGCACAGCAAAGAGAACGGGTGAAGGAGCAACTAAGGGAAACTATGAGCGAATGTGTTATACAACCAAGCTCATGACCTTGGGGTTGCTCTGTGCTGTGTAGTAGGAAGAAGGACGAAACACTTCAGCTTAGTGTTAATTTCGTCCGCTTAACATTGTGACAATCAAGGACAGGTACCCGTTACCACAGATCGACATATTGTTTGATCAGTTGGTCAAAGCAAGGATCTTTTCCAAGATGGACTTAAGGTCAGGGTACCATCAGATTGAGATAAGGGCTGAGGCTATTCTGAAGACAGTTTTTTCGACGAGGTACGAAGTTTATGAGTACCTTGCCATGTTCCTTGGCTTCCCCAATGCTCCAGCTCAGTTCATGTACTTGATGAACTCGGTATTCATGCCGGAGCTGGAAAAGTTTGTTGTGGTCTTCATCGACGACCTACTGGTTATTCCAAGTCGGAGGAAGCACACGAGAAGCACCTTCGTATAGTCTTGCAACGACTGCGGGATCACAAGCTATACGTGAAATTCAGCAAGTGCAAAATTCTAGATATTACGAGTACTTTGTCTCGGGCATATCATCTCAGCGAAGGGCATCGCTGTAGACCTGAGTAATATCGCACAAGTGCTGCATTGGAAGTCCCCGTGGTCTCTTAACGAGGTACAGAAAAATTCCTCGGACTCGCGGGATATTATCGGAGGTTCATTTTGAACTTCTCGAAGATTGCCAAGCCTATGACATAGCTGCTGAAGAAGGCTACCAAATAAGTTTGGAGTCCAGCATGTAAAGCAGCGTTCAAGGCATTAGTGAAGCACCTAACATCAGCACCGGTTTTGGCACAGCCAAATACAACAAGACCGTTCGCTGTGTACTGCGATGCATCCGGCTTTGGGCTAGGATGTGTGCTGATGCAAGACCGAAGTGTGGTCGTGTATGGATCACGGCAACTCAGGAATCATGAGCAACACTATCCGACTCATGACTTAGAACTCACTGCCGTGGTACTTGCACTAAAAATGTGGAGGCACTACCTACTCGGTAACATCGTGCATTCATATATCGACCACAAGAGCCTCAAGTACATATTCACTCAGAAGGAGTGGAACACGAGGCAGCAAAGATGGTTGGAGTCAATAAAGGATTACGAAATAGAGATCCATTATCATCCCCGACAAGGTTAACATGGGCGAATGCGGGAGTCGCAAGTCACACGTTCATAATCCAACCATCAACCCGTTGGAAGAGAGCGAGCCACCATTATGTATGGTTCACCCTAGAGCTCTCTACAATTTAGTTTTTATCCCCACCATTTGTGAAAAAAGGGTGGCAGCCCAGAAACATGATCAGGGCATGTCACATTTGCGGAGATGTATAGACAGTGGGGAACTGAAACATTTCCAGAAAGACGGAGACGGCGTCCTGTGGTTTAAGGACAGAATCGTCGTACCCCGTAACCGGAGTCGAGGAAGAGAAAATTTTGACGAGGCTCACTTGTCAAAGTCTCTATGCATCTCGATTCATCGGTCCATTCCAGATTGTGGAAAGATGTGGATTAGTTGCATACCGGTGGTAATTCCCAGCGACATTCACTGGTGTGTACGACATCTTCCACATTTCTCGGCTGAGGAAGTGCCTCAAGTGTTCAACCACCATTCAGCTGGGAAATACCGGGGAACTGAAACCAGATCTCACACCTCAGGAGGGACTGGTTCAGATCATCGACATAACGGACCAAACCACACGCGACCATATATTGTGGTTCTATAAAGTTTTAGGGAGTGGTTACTCCCAGGTTGAAGCGACATGGGAGAGCGAAGGATTTCTTTGCGCCAAATCATCCCGACTTTGGACGTCGGACAACCTATAATTTTTCACCATCATCCCTCTCATTTTTACCTTATAATCTTGGGATGAGGTTCTTTTAAGGGGGGAGGATTGTAAAGGTCCCAAAAATATGAATACAAAGAAACTCTTGCTTGTACAAAGATGGTTTTATACGTATGAAAAATGGGACTTGTTAAAACTTTTTCCACATGTGATAACACACATGAGAGCTTTCTTCACACAAGTTCGAATATTTATTTGAAGACTTGGAACCCAATAGGGATCAAAAACTAAAGTGGGAAGTCCCCATTTGTGTGAGAAAGCTAAAGTCAGATTTTGAGAAAAAAAATTGTTCCACTCAAAATTCAAATGAGAGTAACACAATGATTTTCAAACTGTTGTGTTAAAAATTCCATTTGCAGCAGCCAAATCAAAGATCAGATTTCATATTTAAATTCCTTGGGTCCAAATTAGGGGGTAGGCAAAGTTTCATGAATTTTTGGAAATGTTTCCTACCCATTTTTTCAATTGGATTTTTAATTGCATAGGAATTCAAATTCAAATATGGATTTGGAAGAAACTTATCCAATTCTTCAAATTCTATTCAGATTATATTTTTCCACATTTGAATGGAGTTGTTTGCCAAAGTGTGGAGATATTTGTGAGAAAAATTTGAGGGGATAAGTTGGACAGTGGGGTCCACATGTCATTGAGGGAATTTGGTGTGCAAAAGATCTTCATTGGCAGTGCCCGGTCCCTGTTTTTCCTCCTCCACTCGAAGTAACCGTGCCACCGAGACAAAACTCGGGCCTTCTCGCCGTGCGACACAGGGGCAGGCCGGAACCACCTTCCCCTCGAGATCCTTGCGCTGGCGAGCTGGTTTCCCCTCCTTATCACCTCAGCCATATTCTTTTTCCCACAACCCCGAGGCCCGGTTCTGTTCGCTTCCTCCTCACACAAGAGCTCGACAGAGGCTGCCACCACCATGTCGATCGCACGGCCACCGCCAAGATCACGTGCAAGCTTCGAATAAGCAGCAAAACCGCACCCTAGCAACCTCCACGACGTCCTCAAACCTTCACTGAGTGTGCTAAGCCTCCTCACGCCGAGTTTCCACGGCGACCGAGAGCAACCGCCGGAGGGGTCTCACGTGGAGATCCCTACAGAGAGCTTCTCAGGCCCGAGCAAGAGTACCCTTAGACGCGTTAGGACCCTGTGGTGCTCACCTCCGAAGCTCAAGGCATGCCGTGGACGACCAAGAGGGAATTCGGGAATTTTCCTCCGGCGGGCACAAACCGACCTCCCGGCATGGTAACCTCAAATTTGATCTCTATCCTTGTTCTTAGGTCGCCAAATTTTGCACACGGGACCTTCAGTAGTCGGCGATCGTTTGTTCTTCACAACCCTAGCAGGAAGACGCACGTAGACCGCACAAATTCTAGCTATTCCGAGCTCAAACGTGGAGGAGGTCTCGGATGCACGGTGAAACCCTAATTGCCATCGTTCCCGAGCAGTTCTGAAGCCATGTCGAGTTTCCTCATGGCTCGCTGGTGCTTTAGCGCCGTCTCACCAAGCTTCTGACGGTCTAGGCTAGCCGGCCGACGCCACCGAAGGTGAGCCGAGCCGCCGCACCGTCGCCGGCATGGTTAGAGCCACACCCGGTCAAGGGAAGTTATGCCATCGGGTTCAGCGTGGGGAATTAGGCCCTAGCGGCAAGGAGAGCTCGGGAGCTGGCTGTATGTCGGGTTTTAGCTCATCTCCGGCGAGCCCGGCGGCGCGCGGGCGCGGGCGGCCGGAGGTTGAAGACGACCCGGCGGGTCCCGCGTGTCAGCGACAGAGATTAAAGTTTCTGATCTGCTGCGGCTGCGGGATCGATTGTGGCTGCACGGGAAGAGATCAGTGGCCCCGTGTGGCGTACCCCAGCGAGTGACACGTGGTCCCCCTGGACCCACGGGCAGGTTTTAAACATTTCCAGAATTTTCCATTTTAGTTCAGACTTTGGAGAGTCCTAACTTTGTGTAGGAATGTCCAAAAATTGTCAAATAAACTTTGTTGGATTCCTCTCAAAGAGTAGTATCCAGGGGTGCAGCCCAATGTTTATGAAAATACCTGGATTTGGCTCATTAATTCATATAAGGAAAATCGTGTAGGAATTTTTCCAGGAGTTCTGTGTATTGGAAATTCCCAAATTTGGGCAGCAGATTCTTCCAGAAACACTTAAACTCCAGTAAAAATTTCAGAGGCATTGGACCTCATTTGCTTGGCCAAATGTGGTATTAATTCCTTATGTCTCTGAAAATGGGAAAAATAGAACAGAGCTCATTTTCAGATTTTCCCCAATTCTTGTAAAGGTCATATCTTGGTGTAGGAACCTCCAAATTTGGTGATTCAAATTGGGTTGGATTCATATTGAATAGATCTACCCAAATATGCAACCCAATTTGTATTAAACCCAATATTTAAGTCTGGAAAATTCTTTAAAGCTTTTCAGCGAAAGAATTTTAGAGGGCGTTTGGTTCATCCAAAAATCCTCAAATTGTGCCAGGTTATTCCTTAGGATGTGAGTGAACTCCTGTAAAAATTTCAGCGCATTTAGAGTTGATTTGATAGGGTCAATTCAGATTTGAAGTTGCTGTGTCCAATTGAATACAGAAACATTTTCAGAGAATGTCCAAAACATGGAAATTCAGTTCTGGGTAATTCTTAGCTCCAAAAATCCTAAGAAACTTCATGCAAGTCCTATGAGCTATAATTGAAATTTTAGTTCACTAAGTTTGGCATGAACATGGAAGTTACTTCAGAATTAATTCCTTTTAGCTTAATTGCTTAGAGAATTGTTCTGAACAAACCACTCAAGGAAAAGTGCTAATTTTTGGTTCAGAGGACTTTCTTGTGACAAGGAACTCACGTGAAAATTTTCAGCTCCATTGGAGCTCTGGATCACCCCTGTTCTGTTTAAACATTTTAAGGTGATCAACATAGAAGAGGGGAAAAACACTTAGCACATAATCATGTTGCTTAGACCCAAACCACTAGCACCTGTGTCATTTTAAATTCTTAAACAGAGTTCCAGATTTTAAACTTGTCATTAGAACTTGATAGAAAAATCTTTACAATTAAATCCATATGCATATTCATTACGTGTAGTATCTACGTGGAGATTTTGAAGTCATCGGAGTGGAGATCAAGGAAGGAGGAAAACAATTGATCAAGCCTCAAGTGGTCTTCACTAACTGAACTTTATATATATATATATATATATATATATATATATATATATATATATATATATATATATAAGTCCCCTGCAAAACAAAGGCAAGCCCTGGTTTGCATCAAAACTTACAAGTTTTTATTTGTATTCACTTTATACGTCTAGCATTTTATTTATTGCACTAAGTCTAGGTGGTATGACACTCCAAATGCATGACCCAGAAAACCCTGGAGTATAATGTAGAGTAGGTTATAAATTGATTATAACTGCTGATCTCAAATTAACAAAAGTGGATTAAAAGAAGCAAAACTCGAGTGGGCAGTTTCCTACTCGTGAAACGGGGTTAAGGGGGATCAATCGGAAGAGTTGGGAATTGATCCTCATAGATGGGAATGGAGACCGGGCAGTGGATGGAAGGATCAAGGACGTGGTCCTGTGAACCTAGTCTATGTCTGAGTCGATTAAGGCCCGTTCTCGTGTGCGGCCCCACTGGACAAGTTTGAGATGTGTACCGGATGCATACTGGCTATATGGGACCCAGGAAACCGATGTAACATGTAAACCCAGGTGTCGAGGCATACCTCACCGTCTAATGCCGATGCTCAAATGATAGAGAAGTCAGCTCTACGAGGGTTTGCCGTAGAGAGACTTAATCCCAGTCGATGGGACCGGTTCGACATTTGGGTGTCGTGTGAAAGGTTGCCACGTACGACTTCAGTGATGGTTGCTGTGTGCAACGTCGAGTACGGGCGTACGTGTCGTGTCAGCCGGGTGTTTTTGATTGCAATAACCGTCGCTCGCGGTAGTGAGCATACTTGTACACTGAGTCATGACGTAGTAATAAACTGGGAAAAGTTAATAATGCTTCGTGAGTAATCCTCATAATGGAGATGAGGAATGATCAACACTTTCACTAAATTTATTTTCCACTTTGGGCTAGTAGCGTCGAGGCAAAGCGTTTCTTGTTTGATTGTGGAGTCTCAACGTTTATGGCGCAAGGTCTGTATGAGTCTAGGCTAGCTCACTAAAGTTACTTTCACCTCGGGCAAGTGACATCGAGATGAAGCATTTCTTGTTTGATTGTGGAGTCTCGATGTGAATTGCGTGAGGACTATAAAAGTTGCTTAAAACTTGAAGTAAGGATTCTTCTTTAGCTCAAGTTCAACCTTTGTGCAAACTGCTATATTCAGCCCTCTATTTTCAGCATGTAGAGTTTCATTACTAGGGTGACGGTTAAGTCTTGCTGAGCTTCGTGCTCACGGATACTGCATAAGTTGTTTTGCAGGTAATAACTGTACGCTGATATGTACGGGTGTTCGATGAGACTCGGACTCTCTGAGTGGTGAACTCATGTAAACCCCTGCCGCTGCTATTATGATCGTGTTGCTAGCGAGGAGGGTCCGCAGGCTGGACACCTTCTCTGTTGCTTACCATAGGTATCAGACGTGAGTTGTAACAGTCTTCCGCTGTAGATTATTTTGAGAAGTATTTGTAAAATTTACACTTTGTAAGCTTCCGCTTTATTTATGTAATATGATGCTTTATTATGTGTGTTGTTGGGTGCCGCATCGCACGGCACCGCCCAATGCGATTCCCGGGCGAGCGGCACGGCCCCGTGATCGGTACCGGGCCCCTCATATGTCACATCGAGCTAGGTCTGGCACCATGTTCCCCGTGTGGGATTAGGCAGAGGCAGCAAAAAATCATGGAGTTGGGCACACAGCAAAAGCCCTCCGGCAAGCACTCCGGCGAGGGGAGCGGCGGCGGAGCGCGGGAGGTCGGGAGGTAGACGGAGCTCCTGATCCCATGTGTCAGCGGTCGGTAATTTAAACTGGGGATCAGCTGTGGCACCGGATTTGCTGTGGCTGCGCGCGAAGCACTCTGTAGCCCCGTGTGTCGGCCGCTGAGGAGTTGACACGTAGCCCCGGTCCCACGCGCAGCGATTTAAACATTTTCCCGATTTTCAGATTTAGTTCAAACTTCAAACCCACATAACTTTGGCTAGGAAGATCCAAATCGAGTGAACCGAATTTTGTTGTATTCATCTCTCTGAGTACATTCCAACAAATCAAGTTCCACTTCATGAAAATCCTTAGTTATCCAGAATTAATTCTTCAAAATTTAAACTGTTTAGAATTTTAACTGGAGAACCCTTTAGAGGAAAATTCTGAAATTTTGCTAGGAGGTTCACCAAAATATCCCTGAGCTATCATAGAAATTTCGGATCCGTTTGAGCTCATTTGATCCACCTAATGGTTTAATTAATAAAACTGTTCCAGAGAAAATAGAAAATGTCCAGAAACATTTTCAGAATTTCTCTGAAATCGTTTAGCTCATATCTTTAGCTAGCAACCTTCAAATTAAGTGAAACCAGTTCCATTAGAACCCTCTGAAAATCCAGTTTTGAGAAAGTCATGGCTTGTTCCATGAAAATCCCTAGAACACCCTAAGAGCTCCAATTAAGTCCAAGTACATAATTATTTGTGGAGAGCCCAAATGAGCTTTGCTGCAAATGAAACTTGGCCAAGTATCTGTTTAGGTTGTATCCAAACCACAGAAAAGATTTCAGAGTCATTGGGTTTGTTTAGCTACACTTATAGCTCTCACAAATTTAACTTCAATTCAAATGCATTTAAATTGACACATATTTGTATTTATCACATGTAGTCGCTAAGGTTGAGGAGGAACCCGAAGTCTTAGACTTCGTCACTCCAGAAGAACAGCTAGCCTATGACCAAGAGTAGCAAGGCAAGCTTCGGTTTGCATTAACCATTTTTACAAATTTTACTGTTTTGATAACTTACTTTGAGCACCCACTTAATTTTTGCATTAGAGTCTTGTTTGAAAACCCAAATGCATAGCCAAGAAAACCATGGGTTGGGTTTAAGTTTGTAAACCTCGATTAGCTACTGCAATGATAAGATAGTGTAGGATTCGGTACAAGTCGAGTAGTTAGAACTGCTCGCGAGAATAGGCTAGAGGCACACTATTGGGGTAAAGGTAGCAAATGGAACACATGGCAATAAAAATGAGACCGAGCGGGGAGTAAGGGCAGCAGGACGGGTTTGGGTGCCATAGCTCCGCTTGTGTCGATTGAGGACCGAGCCATGTGCGGGCCTGTTGAACAAGCTAGAACAGTACCGTAGACCTACCGGATATATGGGAACCGGGAAACCGATGTAACTCGGGTAGCTGGGTATTGAGGCATTGTTTGTCGTCTAGAGGGTAGGTTGAGAGCTTGAGGTGTAAATCGGCTGGCGGTACTGCGGATGCGCGCGCGGAGACCTCTTGCTCGGGACGATAGGACCGGTTCAATATTTGGCTGACATGTGAAAGGTGGTTGCGTACGACGTCCGTGATGGTTGCTGTAGGTAACATCGAGTACGGGCGTACGTGACGGGTTATTTGGGTAACCCTGCAGGTGTAAATCGATTATAATCACCGTCCCTCGCGGTTAGTGACACCACTTGTTCACTGTACCGTGACATAG
This sequence comes from Neostapfia colusana, assembly GCA_030760725.1. Taxonomy (NCBI): domain Eukaryota; kingdom Viridiplantae; phylum Streptophyta; class Magnoliopsida; order Poales; family Poaceae; genus Neostapfia; species Neostapfia colusana. Next base: position 28,480,913 of record JASWHV010000009.1, on the reverse strand, counting down.
AAGGAACAAGCTAGATACATGTTAAAAGTTTGCTGACTTGAAAGTTGTACATTGATTGTTAATGACTTGCTGTAGTTTAGAGCTAATTAAAGTTCTTTTCGACCTTGGGCAAAGTACATGAGAGAAATACGTTTCTTGTTTGATTGCGGCTCTCTCATGTGCCTCAGCATGATGTTCTCCATAACTTGCTGCTAAAAGTTGAAAGTAAGGTTCAAATAATTAGGCGAGTCCTTTTGCAACTTGTTCACCTCATGTACCCTGAACACCTTCATGTAGAAGTTTCATGTATAGGACAGACGGGTCAGACTTGCTGAGCCATCGTGCTCACTGCTTGTGTTTGAAGCTTTTGCAGGGGTTTATGAGGAAGGGACTCCCGAGGAGGAGACGGAACCCCGAGAGGAAAATCCCGTCGAGTGAGAGTCGTGCACGTCGCCGAGTTAGTGTGCGTGTGTGCTAGCGGGGACACGTTCAAGGGCTGAATGTGAACTTGATGCGTAATCTACGCCCGTGAGTGTAGACTGAACATATTTTGTTGTAAAAATGATCATAAACTCATTTATGTAATAAAAATTTGCTTCCACTTTGTATCTTTGATGTACGTTATCCGGTGCTGTGCAACACAGCACCCCTCAGCGTGATCCTGGCTCGATGAGGCCGTGGGGCCATGTCAATTATTTCAGGCAAAAACAGAGGACTCTGTTCCCAATCTTACATAAGTTAAAATTTGCTTAATTTGGAAATTCTGACCAAGGGAAGGAGTTAAATCAAAATTTTAGTGCTCTGGATCAAAATTATCAACTTTTACAATGAAGTTGTTCATTTAGTGGAGTATGACGTCGAAGCGTCACCACAAACATGCCGGTACTGCTTTCCTCGCCAAGAAAACCTATACCGGACTTAGCCGACTGCGTTAATTCAGTGGCACTAAATGTCTCTCGCACACATGTTCTACTCGTCTACCGATTCGTGGTTAGACTACCTGCAATAAACCACACAATCATCGGGCTCAGCTGCATACTGAACCCGGGCCCAATACAGTTCCATACACCCGTTCATCGTCACTCGCACAGCTGTTATCAAACCAATCATGCCTTGAACTACGTGTTCATGTTACCAACCACGTGACAGGGTCTCCACCTACTTACCCGTAGCACGCTGGGGACTGGCGTTGCTCGAATACCCCAAACGACATGAAGAGTCGTAGAGGATATCAAAGCTGTCCAGGTTACTTGCCACCCGTGAGGCTCCACCATTAAGCTTGTGCGCCCTGGTGGACAGCGCTTACATGCACCCCCCCAAGACATAAAGAGTCCCGAGATGCATGATTTTCCGACATAGAAAATAGGTTAGTGTTGTCACTTTCTATACACTAATAACATCCTTATATTGGCTAATAACTCGTTCCTCACTGAGTTTTTAAGTGTGTTAAACCTCAACGATGCTCTAATGCCACGCTGCGAGGACCCGATGGTCCTGACAATCCAGGATCTTGCTGAGGGGTGCTGCGATGGACATCACCGGATAACATACATAAAAGGCGATAAGCGGAAGCTAAATTTTATTACATAAACTTGTTTATCAAGATAGCTACATCAAAATATCGTTATAGTCTACACTCGCGGGCGTAGACTAAGCAAAAGGTTCATGTTCAGCCCGTGAACGTGTTCCTACTACGACGCACACACACACACACTAAAACCGTGGCGTGCACGGCTCCCATTCGACGGTAGTTCCCTCTTGGGGATCCGTCTCCTCCTCAAAAGCCTCCACCTCATAGAACCCTGCAAACACTTCAACTACAAGTAGTGAGCACGAAGGCTCAGCAAGACTGACCCGTCTCACCTAAAGATATAACTCTACATGCTGGATTTACAGTGTATAATAGGAAAGTATGTTGCATAAGACACACCTAATTAGTTGACTCTTACTTTCAAGTTTTAGCCTCAAGTTAGTGGAGAACCTTGTGCTAAGACACATAAGAAATCCGCAATCAAACAAGAAACACATTTCTCTTATGTGCTTTGCCTAAGGTTGAAAAGAACTTCGATTTGATCTAAACTAAAGTATTTCATTAACAATCAACATAAAGCTTTCAAAAAGCAACTTTTACCATGACAACTAGCCTATTCTTTCTACGTCACGGTACAGTGAACAAGTGGTACTCACTGACCGCGAGGGACGGCGATTATAATCGATTTACACCTGCAGGGTTACCCGAATAACCCGTCACGTACACCTGTACTCGATGATGCCTATAGCAACCATCATGGACGTCATACGCAACCACCTTTCATCTGTTAGCCAAGTGTTGAACCGGTCCTATCGTCCCGAGCAGAAGGTCTCTACGTGGAGCATTCTCAGTGCCCGCTAGCCGATTTACACCTCGCTGCTCTCAATCTACCCTCTGGATGACAAGCAATGCCTCAAAAGATCGCTACCTAAATTACATCAGTTTCCCGGTTCCCATATAGCCGATAGGTCTTCGGTACAGTTCTAGCTTGTTCAACAGGTCCACACACGGCTTGGTTCTCAATCGACACAAGCAGAGCTATGGCACCCAGGCCCCAAAGTCCTGCTGCCCTTACTCTCTGCTCGGTCTCATTTTTATGCCATGTGATTCATTGTCTATCTCTTTAACCGAGTGGTGTCCCTCTAAGCCAATTCTCGCGAGTAGTTCCAACTACTCGACTTGTACCGAATCATATACCATCTTGAGCATTTCTGTGGCTACTCTAGGTTTAAATCCTAAGCCCAAATCCCTTGTTCTCTTGGCTATGCAATTGGGTTTTCAATCAAGACTCTAATGCACATTGTAGGAAAGGCATAAGGTAAGTGATCAAAACATAAGACTTTATAAAAGGTTTAATGCAAACCAGAGCTTTCCTTGCTTCTGGTCATTGGCTAAATGTTCTTCCGGAGTAATAAAGTCCAGAACCTCCAGGTCTTCTTCGACCTTAGTGACTACACGAAAAGGAAAATACGATGCGTGTCAATTTAAATGCATTCGAGTTACTTTGATAATGTCAAGACTATAAGTATAGCTAGACAGCCCTTTTGACTCTGAAATTTTTATTGTGGTTTGGTGACAACCTAAAAAGATACTTGGCCAAACTTCACTTGAAGCAAAGCTCGTTTGAGCCCTGCACAAATAAATGTGTATCTGTCCATATTTAGAGCTCTTGTGGCTTTATAGGGATTTCCATGGAGCAGGCCATGACTTTTTGGAAACTAGTTTCAGAGGGTTCTAATGGAATTGTTTTCACCTAATTTGGAGAATCCTAGTAAAAGATATGAGCTAAAAAAATTCAGAAAAATTCAGAAAAATGTTTCTGGACATTTTTCTTTTTCTCTGAACCAGTTTACTTAATCACACCATTAGATGGACTAAATGAGCTCGGATTGATCTGAAATTTTTATGGTGACTTAGGGATATTACAAGGAACATCCTGGCATCTCAGAATTTTTTACCAAAGGAATATCCAGTTAAAATTCCCAACAGTTTAAATTTGGAGAATTAGTTCTGGAGAAATAAGGGTTTTCATGGAGTGAAACTTGTTTTGCTAGAAAGTACTCAAAGAGATGAATCCAACAAAATTTGGTTCACTCGATTTGGACACTCCTAGCCAAAGTTATGGGCTTCTAAAGTTTTGGAGGGAAAACCGGAAAATCAATTCGAATTGTTTAAACTACTGCCACCCGGAGCCACCGAACAGTGTCGTATTCAACCTCTCGCCGGCGCCCGAGCGCGCGACGAACAGAGGCAGTGGCGCGCGCTGTTATCGGCATACAGTGGATAAATTTCGATGTGGTTTCTTCCTACATGTTCCTCAGAGCACAACACACACGCTGGGCAACTTCCTGCCCCTTGGCATCGCTGGAAAAGAGATCCGCGACGGCGGCGGCGGAGTTGAGCTCGGTTCTGACGGTGATAACTTAGATCGGCAGCGAACACGACCAACCAAGGGGTCATAAAGCACCACTAGGACACGGGGAAGCTAACCCTGCCCTCCTTTTGGCCGGAGATCGCCGGTAAAGTGGACTTCACCAGTGACCCGAGTCGTTTTCATCGGCGGCGGCAAAAACTCGGTGCTACGCTCACCAGCTGAACTATCCTTGCTAAGATTTGACCTAGGTGATCGTTAGATCCTACTCTAGCTCTAACCAGGCTAGCTGATCGGATAATTCATCATGCGAGAGGAATTTTACGTTTTGGTTGGCTTCAGTTCTATACGGTGATCGCCGGAAATCGTGAAATTCCGGCTTGCCGGTGCTACAAAGGAGCTAGGGGGCTCGGGAGAAGCTACTAGACCTCGATGCAAACCTCTGTGAGCAGTTTGTGGTGCCGGAGCAGTTCTGAGATGACCGGGCGACTGTGATCCATAGAGATGCGGCGGTGGTGGACACAGGAAGCAGAAAACAACTCGGTGAAGCTCGAGGAGCGTCGGTTACGGACTGGACCGGTGTGAGAACATCGAGGAAAGTTCGACGATCTCATTTGCAGCCTCAGTTCGGCGTGTCAGTCCCTGGTATGGCCGTCGACAGTGGAGCAGAGAGCTTCGGGGATGCGGCGATGTGCGGCGCGTTTTCTGTGCGGGAGAACGTCGGAGCAGTGGCGAAATGATTTTGTGACGCCCGGGACTCGGAGATAAGTGTAAGGGCCTCAGTTTTTCACACATATTTGAAGTGTTCATCACCATACACACACACCTCATTTGAGGAAAGTAGATGAACACAAATGAAGAGCAAGTAACCACCATCAACATGCTCATTAGAGAACAAACTCACATATTGCAAAAGTGGTATTTCCCACATGTGATATAGAGGGGCTGGACATATGAAAACTCCTACACATTACTAAGGATGTCCATGCCAAATTTCACTCAAATTTAAAACCTCTTTGAGGTTATTTTGGGTATAGCTAGGAAGAGGGCAGTTTGAAACCATATTCAAATTCAAACTGTTTTTATCCCATGAATTTAAAAGTGGGAGGCATATTCTTATTCAGCACATTTTTGTGAGCTCGCACAGCAATTTTCACTCCATTTGGAGTTCATCTTGACATGAGCTAAGTGGGGCAAATTCAAACTTTATTTGAATTTCAAACTGAACTTGTGCTGAAATTCACTCAAACCAAACCCCCTTTTGAATTCTAACCGATTCAAATGGCTCATGGGTGAATAATTTGAATCACCATGGGTATTTTGGGACTCACTGTTTACAACAGTGATTAGGAGTAAATTTCAGAGGTTAAAATTGGAAGTGGGACCCACATGTCAGCCACTGAAGGAGATCAACCGAGTGGACTTTCAGTACTCGGGTCCCCGAGCTTCTCCCGAGAGCGCCACCGAGGGGAGGCCGCCGCGCCACCAGCTGCTTGCCGCCCACGGTCGCTGAACCGACTCCCGGGGCCCTTATCTAGGCGTCCGAGCAGCCACCGGTGCCCCCATCCCTACCCCGACGCGCTCTCGCCCAACAGACTGAAACTCCACGCTGCCCGAGTGATCTTTCAGTCCCTCCTTGCCCGGCCGATCCAGTGACCCTCTCGGCAATCTGAGACCAGCACCGGGTGCGCCAAGCCACCTTCAACACCTTCGCATCGGATCCAGACCCTGCACAGTCTTCCCCGAGCTCCACCGCGGCGATCTTTTCTCTGCCGGTTCAGCTCGAGCCGCCGCTGCGGAAACCGTCCTTCCGGCCACCACAGCCCACCGTTCACGGAGCTGTGAACAGCAAAGAGGTTCGTCTTCAACCCCTCTTTCTTTCCTGCAAGCTCCGGCGGCGTGACAAGCACTGCTCAAGCCGGAATTTCATGTTTTCACGACGGTGTGCAAAAGTGAGGTTTGCACCGATCAGAGAAATTCGTAAGCCACACTGCATCACTCATCCTCTCATGGAGAGGATCACTTCTAGTAGCCCGTGCGGGTCCATTGGAGCAAGAACCACGAAGAACCGTGGAGGGAAACCGCTGTTCTTCGAGTTTTAGTAGAAATCCCGATTTCCGGCCTAGGTCGCACGGTGACAGCCCAACACAGCCCTTCCCGAGCTCCGTAGAGCTCATGTCGACCTTTCTTATGGTCCCCTGATGCTCCACGACCCTTAGCTCGATCGGGTTAGGTGCTAGGGAGGACGGGCAACACGGCCGAAGTTCTCCCGAGGCTGCTGCTCGTCGCCGACCATGTGGCGGCCATTTTCATGGCAAGCTGACCCAAGAATCCTGTTCCCCGAGTGGAAATAGGCAGAGGCGGCCAAGATCGTGAAGTTTGAAGCTCCACAGAAGCTGCCGGCGAGCTCTCCGGCGAGGTCCCTCGGCGGCAGAGCGCGGACGGCGGGAGGTTGACGAAGGGGGTGGACCCCAGCTGTCAGCGGGAGATAATTTAAATCGGGATCGGGGTGTGGCTGGAATTGGGTGTGCTGGCGCGCAAAGACCCTGTGGGCCGCAGTGTGCGGTCGCCTCGGTGTGCGACACGTGTCCCCGGGGCCCATCCGCGAGTTTAAACTTTTTCCCCGATTTTCAGATTTCCTTCAAACTTCAAATCCTCATAACTTTGGCTAGAAAGCTCCAAATCAAGTGAACCAAATTTTGTTAGATTCAGTTCTCTGAATACTTTCCAGGAAATCAAGTTTCACTTCATGAAAACCCTTATTTCTCCATAATTAATTCCTCAAAATTTAAACTGTTTGGAATTTTAACTGGAGAATCCTTTTGTGAAAAATCCTGAAATTTTGCTGGGGTGTTCACCAATGTATCCCTGAACTACCATAAAAATTTCAGATCCATTTGAGCTCATTTGATCCACCTAATGGTGTGATTAGTGAAACTGTTCCAGAGAAAATAGAAAATGTTCAGAAACATTTTCAGAATTTTCTCTGAAATTGTTTAGCTCATATCTTTAGTTAGGAACCTTCAAATTAAGTGAGACCAACTCCATTAGAACCCTCTGAAAATCTAGTTTTCAGAAAGTCATAGTTTGCTTCATGAAAATCCTTAGAACACCCTAAAAGTCTTCAATTAAGGTCAAGTACATAATTAATTGTGGAGGCCTCAAATGAGCTTTGCTGCAATTAAAACTTGACCAAATCTCTGTTTAGGTTGTAACCAAGCCACAGTAAAAGTTTCACAGTCAATGGGCTTGTCTAGTGAGAGTTATAGACTTCACAAGTTTAAAAGTTAATACAAATGCATTTAAATTAATACATATACTGCTTCTATCATGTAGTCGCTAAGGTCGAGGAGGAACCCAAAGTCCTAGACTTCATTACTCCGGAGGAGCAGCTAGCCTACGACCAAGAGCAGCAAGGCATGCTCCATTTTGCATTAACCTTTTTACAAATTTTTATTGTTTTGAGCACATACTTGATTACTTTATTCTTTGCATTAGAGTCTTGTTTGGAAACCCAACTGCCTAGCCAATAAAACCATGGGTTGGGTTTAGGATTGCAAACCCCGTTAGCTACTGCAATGCTAAGATAGTGTAGGATTCGGTACAAGTCGAGTAGTTGGAACTACTCGCGAGCATAGGCTAGAGGCACTCGACTCGGGTAGAGATAGCACATGATACACATGTCAAGAAAAATGAGACCAAGTGGAGAGTAAGGGCAGCAGGACTTTGGGGCCTGTGTGCTGTAGCTCCCCTTGTGTTGATTGAGGACCGAGTCGTGTGCGGGCCTGTTGAACAAGCTAGAACAGTACCGAAGACCTACCGGCTATACGGGAACCGGGAAACTGATGTAACTCGGGTAGCTGGGTGTTGAGGCATAGCTGGTCGTTCAGAGGGTAGGTTGAGAGCTCGAGGTGTAAATCGGCTGGCGGCACTGAGATGCGCGTGCAGAGACCTCTTGCTCGGGACGATTGGACCGGTTCAACATTTGGCTAACGAGTGAAAGGTAGTTGCGTACGGCATCCGTGATGGTTGCTGTAGGAAACATCGAGTACGGGCGTACGTGACGGGTTGTTCGGGTAACCCTGCAGGTGTAAATCGATTATAATCGCCGTCCCTCGCGGTCAGTGAGTACCACTTGTTCACTGTACCGTGACGTAGAAAGAACAGGCTAGTTGCATGTTAAAATGTTGCTGATTAAAAGATGGTCTTGACTGCTAATGATTTGCTGTAGTCTAGAGCGAACTAAAGTTCTTCTCAACTTTGGACAAAGTACATGAGAGAAATGTGTTTCTTGTTTGATTGCGGCTCTCTCATGTGCCTTAGCGTAAGGTTCTCCACAACCTGCTGCTAAAACTTGAAAGTAAGGTTCCACTAATTAGGCGAGTCCTTTGCAAATGATTTTACCTCATGTACCATCACCCCTCATGTAGAAGTTCCATGTTTAGGTGAGACGGGTCAGACATGCTGAGCCTTCGTGCTCAATGCTTGTGTTTGAAGCTTTTGCAGGGTTCTATGAGGAAGGGACTCCCGAAGAGGAGACGGAACCCCAGGAGGGGAACCCCGTCGAATGGGAGTCGTGCACGCCGCAGAGTTAGTGTGTGTGTCTGCTAGCAAGGACATGTTCAAGGGATGAACGTGGACTTGATGCGTAATCTACACCCGTGAGCGTAGACTGGACTTATTTTGATGTAAACATGTTCATAAACTTGTTTATGTAATAAAATTTCGCTTCCGCTTTGTACCTTTGATGTGTGTTATCCGGTGCTGTGCAACGCAGCACCCCTCAGCGTGATCCTGGCTCGACAAGACCTTGGGGTCGTGTCAGCGCTGGTATCAGAGCTCGCTTGAGGTTTAACGCACTACAAAGGTCATCTTTTTCAAAAATCCAGTGAGGAACGAGTTAGTAGCCCGTATAAGGATGTTATTAGCATATAGAAAGTGGCATACTAACCTATTTGTCTATGTCGGAAAATCGTGCATCTCGGGACGTTTATGTCTTGGGGGTGCACGTAAGCGCTGTCCACCAGTGCGCACAAGCTGAAGGGTGGAGCCCCACTGGTGGCAGGTAACCCGACCCGCTTTAGTATCCTCTACGACTCTTCATGTCGTTTGGGGTATTCGAGCAACGTCTGTCCCTGGCGGGCGTGGTGCAATTTGGGAGACCCCGTCACGTGGTCTGAAACGTGAACATGTAACTCAAGGCGTGTTTGGCTTGAGAACATCCGGGCGAGTGATGACGGCCAGGTGTACGAACTGTATGGATTCCGGGCCCGGTGTGCAGCCGAGTCTGACAATTGCTTGAGTTTCTGCAGGTACCCTGACCACGAAACGGTAGACGTGTAGCATTCGTGTGCAAGTGACGTTTAGTGCCACTGAATTAACGAAGCCGGCTAAGTCCGGGATAGGTTTTTCTTTGTGAGGACGTAGTACCGACATAATCTGGTGACGCATCGACGTCACAACCCATTAAATGAGCAACTTCATTTAAAACTTGAAGGTTTTGATCCAAAGTAGTAAAACTTGAGGTAACTCCTTCCCTTAATCAGGATATTTAAAGTTAACAAGTTTTCAACTTATAGGGGGTTAAGGACAGAGCACTCTGTTTTCAGCTGAATCAAGGCTCAAGTTAATCAGAGGTTAGAGGTTGATTTATTTCGAGGTTGGGGTCATATGATACATTTATGGAAATCTTTGGAAGATCTTTACAACTGTTCTGTTGAGATCCAGAGGTGTTTCATCCCTTAACCAATCGAAAAATGCAGTGGAGTTGAAACTGTCCAGAAAACAGGACAGAGCAAAGACTCTCTGTAAACTCTCTGTAAATTAAGCATAACTTCCTGCATAAAAATCCAAAAATAGAAAATGAGGTAGTTATGGAAAGCTTATGAGATGGGTTACAACTTTGTAACAGAAAGTTTTGTCAGATTAGGAACAGAATTAACTGAAATTCTTGGATCAAATCAGTGCCTAAAGCAGGGAGGTGCTGTCCAATTTTCTCCAGAAATTCTGTTAACTTTGACATCTCATAACTTTTGAACCAGGACAGATCTTAGGCCAAGAAAATACTTTCTGGAAAGCTATTGCAGTTAGCTTTAATTTTGATGTTGAGCTCCAGAACTAGTTTTTCTTTAACATGGCCTAAATCAGGTTGAAATGGAAACTGATCAGGGCTGTCATGTTGGACAGCAAATCAGCAGTCAAATTTTGTTTAAAAATTTGAACTATGTTTCCAAGTTTTAAGAGTTCAATGACATGTCTTATGTTATAACTCAGTGGTTTACTGTTTAAATAAATATTTGACATTTCTCAAATATATTTTTACAGATGACAGCAGATAAACAGTTGGAGAATGGGTGGGTGGTGTCCCACTGTTCTCACCGTAGCGGCTACCCGGAGGCATTGTGGCAAATGCTCCAATATTTCGGGTACAACCAGATGCCGAAGTACTCCGCCAAGGAATAAGGAGAAGAGGGGAAAAATACGTGGACAATCCATGTCGAGGTCCCAGCAGGACCTACGCCACCCGGTTGGGTGCCGTTCACCATCACGGTGAGAGGAAGACAACCGGGAGGGATGTGGCAAGTGGCAGCCCATGACACCATGTCACGTTTCTGCCAACTACACGTGCAAGCTATGGAGGGCACTCCATACGCGCTCGTTCCGGTGGAGGGACGGGCTCAGCATGTGTGGGAAGAGAGGTACCGGGAGGTAACAGATCCGAGTTGCCCAAGGTACAACCCCGCGGAGGCAAATCTCAGCCTCCAGATGAGGGCGGGAAACGCCGTGATGGACAGCCAAGCTGTTCATATGGAGCATATCGCCACAAAGCTCAAGGAGAGCACGAGCCGTGGAGACCATTTCGAGAGTGCTTGCAGCGCACTCCGCAATGTGCTCCTTCCGACGATCAAGCGACTGAATGAACAGCACAATCAGTTGCATCGTCTGAAGAAGGCAAAGAAGAAGAGCCATGTCGACATCGCAGCGTTGCAAGAACTGGTACATAATCTAACCCAGCAGAACGAGGACCTTACTCAAGAGCGAGACGACGCTATTGAGGAAGGCCAAGGCTGGGAAGAGGACTACAACCAGGCTATGGACGAGGTGCATGCTTTGCAGGACCTCGTACCTCCGGTATTGGGCATACCGGTGGTCTTGGGTCTTCCAGCAATGGGAGAACCCGTGATGGGAGAAGAGGTGGTAGATCCGGAACCACCAGCAGAGGTACCGGAGGAGGACGACCCACAGGAGGTCGAGTTCTACTCCGAGTGGGGGGTTACAGTTGCCAAGTAGGGCAGCTAGGGTAGTGTAACCCAACTTTTGTAATCGGTGACATGTCGTGTAGACAGTAGCGTATGTATAGGTAGTGACGACATGAGCACGACTTCTCGGAGACCCGAGAATAATGTATCTTGTATAAAGTTTATGCTTTATCAATATATGTGAATGTTGTGCAAATTAATCATGTGTCACTTCAATACCTACTGTTACATATGGAATTTTAAGTATGACATGTGCTAATCGCTGCTGTTTTGAATTCCAGAATGACGCGTACTCGTGCCAACCCGGATGTTGGGGGTACTAGCCAAGGGGGAGAAACCTCCCAACAGCCTCCCGAGGACTCCTCGGGACCGCAGCAGCAACAGCAACAACAGCAACAGCAAACACCGCCACCGCCACTGCCAACGGTTACATTGGCCGACATCGTCGGGGCAATGGTGGGTTCACATCAGCAGCACACGGAGTTGCTGCAAACTCTTATTGCCAATACGTCTCGCCCAGAGAGACACCAAGACCGGGAGGAGCGTCAACAGAGCTCCTACTCCGACTTCCTGGCGACTCATCCCCCAGCATTCTCAAGGGCGGATGAACCTCTTGACGCGGGCAACTGGCTCCGTGCAATAGAGATGAAGTTCGGGCTGCTCCAGATAAGCGAGCAGCGCAAGACTCAGTTCGTGGTCCAGCAGCTCCAAGGATCCGCGAGCGCGTGGTGGGCCAAATTCTGTGCTTCACAGCCCACCGACCGAGTTATGACCTGGACGGAGTTCCGGACGGCCTTCAGGGCCTATCACATACCGCCAGGTTTGATGAAGAGGAAGACGCAGGAGTTTCTACACCTGCAAAAAGGGAGCCGGAACGCGCTGGAATACTCCAGGGCGTTCAACGATCTCGCGCTCTACGCGTTGTATCACGAAGATACCGACGAGAAGCGACGGGACCATTTTTACCAGGGGCTTAACCCGCTCCTGAAGGACAAGTTGGCGATGTTCAATCGCGGCAGCCTCAACGACATCATTGATGCTGCGATTGTTCAGGAGGACTCCAGCAAGGAGTTAGCGGCGGCAGAGAGGAAGCGAAGCGCGCCGCAGAGCAGCGGAGAAGGAGGCGGTCCTTCTCAGAAGTTTCGGATGGTGAATCGCCCACCATCAGGTCCATGCTGGCAGCCACCCCAGCGGTCGATGCCGTTCTGCAGTCGGCCGTACTCTTCACCGGCATTCAGGCCGGCACTGCCAGTACCACCTCCGCAACAAAAGCAGCAGCGGGCGATGCCGCGTGCGTATGCACCTCAGCAGCGCATGCCGGGCTTTCGTCCCCCGAGCACCGCACAAGCAGCGGCCACATGCTACAAGTGTGGTCGTCCAGGACACTTCGCGAGCAGTTGCCCGGAGAGGCAAGGCGGCGGAGTGGCACAACAGTTTCCGGGGAGGAATCAACCCCAGAACCCTACTAACGCGCGGCGGGCAAACCCTAGGCCCGGCACCGTCCACCAGCTTGCCATAGAGGATGTGCCGGAGGGCGAGCCAATCCTTGCGGGTATGTTCCAACTCCACCAGCATCCCGCTATAGTATTGTTTGATTCAGGCGCCACGCATAGCTTCATTAGCCAAGCTTTCATTGATAAATATAGCTTGCAAATACTACCCACCGATAGTCCTTATGTGATCTGTTCACCGGGTGGGAAAATCTCAGAAAGCATGATGGTCCCAAAAGCGCCATTGTGCTTGGAGGGTAGAGTATACCCTACGTCTCTCATAATTTTAGAGGGACAAAAGGTCGATGTCATCTTAGGGATGTCGTGGTTAACCCGCCACGGCGCTGTTTAGACACCGTCCTCCGAATCGTGCATTTGAATTTAGAAGTGCACGAATCTCATTCTTTATTTCTGGACAGTCCAGAAATAAAACTTCCAAGTTTCTATCAAGCCACAACCATCAGATTGGAAGATATTCCAGTAGTCTGAGAGTTCCCTGTCGTGTTCCCGGATGATTTACCGGGAATGCCGCCCGATAGAGAGGTGGAGTTCAAGATTGAACTTGCACCGGGAACCATGCCAATATCCCGAAGGCCGTACAAGATGGCGCCCAAGGAGTTGGCTGAACTGAAGACTCAGCTCACGGACCTGCTGGAAATGGGTTTTATTAGGCCGAGCTCCTCGCCATGGGGCTGTTCGGCATTATTTGTAAAGAAGAAGGATGAGACGTTACGGCTTTGCGTGGACTATTGTCCATTAAATGCCGTAACCATCAAGAACAAGTACCCGTTGCCACGGATCGACATGTTGTTTGATCAGTTGGTCGAAGCGAAGATCTTTTCCAAGATGGACTTAAGATCCGGGTAACATCAGACTAAGATAAGGGCGGAGGACATTCCAAAGACAGCTTTCTCGACAAGGTACGGACTTTATGAGTACCTGGTCATGTCCTTCTGCCTCACCAACGCTCCAGCTCACTTCATGTACTTGATGAACACGGTATTCATGCCGGAGCTGGATAAGTTTGTCGTGGTCTTCATCGACGACATCCTGGTATATTCCAAGTCGGAGGAAGATCACAAGAAACATCTGCGTATAGTCTTGCAACGGCTGCGGGATCACAAGTTATACGCGAAATTCAGCAAATGCGAGTTTTGGATATCACAAGTGCCTTTTCTCGGGCATATCATCTCAGCGGAGGGTATCACTGTAGACCCGAGTAAGATCACTCAAGTGCTGAATTGGAAATCCCCGAGAACTGTTTACGAGGTACGGAGTTTCCTCGGACTCAAGGGATATTATCGGAGGTTCATTCCGAACTTCTCGAAGATTGCCAAGCCAATGACAGAGCTGCTGAAGAAGGCTACCAAATATGTTTGGAGTCCAGCATGTGAAGCAGCATTCAAGGCTTTAGTCAAACACCTGACATCAGCACCAGTTTTGGCGCAGCCAGACACAACAAAACCGTTCGATGTGTACTGCTATGCACCCGGCATTGGGCTCGGATGTGTGCTGATGCAAGACCGAAGAGTGGTCGTGTATGGATCACGGCGGCTTAGAAACCATGAGCAAAATTATCCAACTCACGATTTGGAGCTCGCTGCCGTGGTACTCGCACTCAAAATGTGGAGGCACTACCTACTCGGTAACCTCGTACATTTATATACCGACCACAAAAGCCTCAAGTACATATTTACTCAGAAGGAGCTGAACATGAGGCAATGAAGATGGTTAGAACTGATAAAGGATTACGAAATAGAGATCCATTATCATCCGGGCAAGGCAAACGTAGTGGCAGATGCGCTGAGCCGCAAGTCACACGTCAACAATCTGACCATCACACCGTTGGAAGAGAGCGAACCACCACTGCATGTGATTCCACATGGAGCTCTCTACAACTTAGCTTTGATCCCCACAATCCGTGAAGAGATAGCGGCTGCTCAGAAACATGACAAGGGCAAGTCGCATTTGCGGAGACGTGTAGACAGTGGGGAGCTGAAATGTTTCCGGAAGGATGGAGACGGTGTCCTATGGTTCAAGGACCGGATCGTCGTACCCCGTAACCCGGGATTACGGAAGAAAATCTTTGATGAGGCTCACTTGTCAAAGTTTTCTATTCACCCCGGCAGCAACAAAATGTATCAAGAACTCAGGAGCAAGTTTTGGTGGACACGGATGAAGCGTGAGACTGCAAAATACGTGTCCGAGTGTGATACATGCCGAAGGGTGAAGGCAGACCATATGCGGAAACCGGGACTGCTGCAACCACTGGGCATTCCTGCCTGGAAGTGGGAGGATGTGAGCATGGACTTCATCGTCGGTTTACCCACCACTCCTCAAAAGCATGATTCTGTGTGGGTGATCGTCGATCGGCTCACCAAAGTTGCCCATTTCATCCCGGTCAACACAAAATACAACGCCAAGAAGTACGCTGAACTGTACATCTCACGGATCCTATGCTTGTACGGCGTACTCCGTACCATTATATCGGATCGGGGCACTTTATTTGTGTCCCGTTTTTGGGAGCAGCTGCACGGCCTTGGGGATGAATCTGATCCGTAGTTCAGCATACCACCTGCAGACGGATGGGCAAACGGAGCGGGTAAATCAAATCCTAGAAGACATGCTACGAGCTTGTGCTATCAACCACGGCAAGAATTGGGATGATCACTTGCCGTTAGCCGAGTTCTCGTACAACAATGGGTACCAAGCCAGGATAAAGATGGCACCCTACGAGGCGCTATACGTGAGAAAATGCCGCACACCACTGAATTTGTGTGAATCTGGCGAAAGGGTTACCTTCGGGATTGACCTTGTCAACAACGCGGAAGAAAAGGTTCGACTGATTCAAGCGAACCTAAAAGCCGCTCAATCCCGTCAGAAACAGTATGCGGACCGGAGAAGGCGCCCATTACAATTTGAAGTTGGAGATCACGTATACCTACGTGTGTCTCCAATGAAGGGTGTAAACAGATTTGGGGTGAGAGGAAAGTTAGCACCCCGATTCATCGGTCCATTCTAGATTACCGAAAGATGTGGATCAGTGGCATACCGGCTGAAATTACCAGAATCACTTTCTGGTGTGCATGACGTCTTCCACATTTCCCAGCTGAGGAAGTGTCTCAAGCTATCAACTACCATTCAGCTGGAAGATATTGAAGAACTGCAACCGGATCTCACCTATCGGGAGGAACCGGTGCAGATTATCGATGGAAAGGCCCGAACCACACGCAACCGTACGTTGTGGTTCTACAAGGTTCTATGGAGTAATCACTCCGTGGATGAAGTGACATGGGAGAGCGAAGAATTTCTTCGCGCCAACTACCCCAACTTTTTCACGTCGCATATCCGGTAATTTTCCACCGTCCTCTCTCTCATTTTCACCTTATAATCTCGGGACAAGATTCTTTTAAGGGGGGAGGAATGTAAGGGCCTCAGTTTTTGACACATATTTGAAGTGTTCATCACCATACACACACACCTCATTTGAGGAAAGTAGATGAACACAAATGAAGAGCAATTAACCACCATCAACATGCTCATTAGAGAACAAACTCACATATTGCAAAAGTGGTATTTCCCACATGTGATATAGAGGGGCTGGACATATGAAAACTCCTACACATTGCTAAGGATGTCCATGCCAAATTTCACTCAAATTCAAAACCTCTTTGAGGTTATTTTGGGTATAGCTAGGAAGAGGGCAGTTTGAAACCATATTCAAATTCAAACTGTTTTTATCCCATGAATTTAAAAGTGGGAGGCATATTCTTATTCAGAACATTTTTGTGAGCTCACACACCAATTTTCACTCCATTTGAAGTTCATCTTGACATGAGCTAAGTGGGGCAAATTCAAACTTTATTTGAATTTCAAACTGAACTTATGCTGAAATTCACTCAAACCAAACCCCCTTTTGAATTCTAACCAATTCAAATGGCTCATGGGTGAATAATTTGAATCACCATGAGTATTTTGGGACTCACTGTTTACAACAGTGATTAGGAGTAAATTTCAGAGGTTAAAATTGGAAGTGGGACCCACATGTCAGCCACTGAAGGAGATCAACCGAGTGGACTTTCAGTACTCGGGTCCCCGAGCTTCTCCCGAGAGCGCCACCGAGGGGAGGACGCCGCGCCACCAGCTGCTTGCCGCCCACGGTCGCTGAACCGACTCCCGGGCCCTTATCTAGGCGTCCGAGCAGCCAACGGTGCCCCCATCCCTACCCCGACGCGCTCTCGCCCAACAGACTGAAACTCCTCGCCGCCCGAGTGACCTTTCGGTCCCTCGTTGCCCGGCCGATCCAGTGACCCTCTCGGCAATCTGAGACCAGCACCGGGTGCGCCAAGCCACCTTCAACTCCTTCGCATCGGTTCCAGACCCTGCGCAGTCTTCCCCGAGCTCCACCGCGGCGATCTTTTCTCTGCCGGTTCAGCTCGAGCCGCCGCAGCGGGAACCGTCCTTCCGGCCACCACAGCCCACCGTTCACGGAGCTGTGAACAGCAAAGAGGTTCGTCTTCAACCCCTCTTTCTTTCCCACAAGCTCCGGTGGCGTGACAAGCACTGCTCAAGCCGGAATTTCATGTTTTCGCGACGGTGTGCAAAAGTGAGGTTTGCACCGATCCAAGAAATTCGTAAGCCACACTGCATCACTCATCCTCTCATGGAGAGGATCACTTCTAGTAGCCCGTGCGGGTCCATAGGAGCAAGAACCACGATGGACCATGGAGGCAAACTGCTGTTCTTCGAGTTTCAGTAGAAATTCCGATTTCCGGCCTAGGTCGCACGGTGAAAGCCCAACACAGCCCTTCCCGAGCTCCGTAGAGCTCATGTCGACATTTCCTATGGTCCCCTGATGCTCCACGACCCTTAGCTCGATCGGGTTAGGTGCTAGGGAGGACGGGCAACACGGCCGAAGTTCTCCCGAGGCTGCTGCTCGTCGCCGACCATGTGGCGGCCATTTTCATGGCAAGCTGACCCAAGAATCCTGTTCCCCGAGTGGAAATAGGCAGAGGCGGCCAAGATCGTGAAATTTGAAGCTCCACAGAAGCTGCCGGCGAGCTCTCCGGCGAGGTCCCTCGGCGGCAGAGCGCGGGCGGCGGGAGGTTGACGAAGGGCGTGGACCCCAGCTGTCAGCAAGAGATAATTTAAATCGGGATCGGGGTGTGGCCGGGATCGGGTGTGCTGGCGCGCAAAGACCCTGTGGGCCGCAGTGTGCGGTCGCCTCGGCGTGCGACGCGTGTCCCCGGGGCCCACCCGCGAGTTTAAACTTTTTCCCCGATTTTCAGATTTCCTTCAAACTTCAAATCCCCATAACTTTGGCTAGAAAGCTCCAAATCAAGTGAACCAAATTTTTTTGGATTCAGCTCTCTGAGTAATTTCCAGAAAATCAAGTTTCACTTCATGAAAACCCTTATTTCTCCAGAATTAATTCCTCAAAATTTAAACTGTTTGGAATTTTAACTGGAGAATCCTTTGGAGGAAAATCCTGAAATTTTGCTGGGATGTTCACCAAAATATCCCTGAACTACCATAAAAATTTCAGATCCATTTGAGATCATTTGATACACCTAATGGTGTGATTAGTGAAACTGTTCCAGAGAAAATAGAAAATGTTCAGAAACATTTTCAGAATTTTCTCTGAAATTGTTTAGCTCATATCTTTAGTTAGGAACCTTCAAATTAAGTGAGACCAACTCCATTAGAACCCTCTGAAAATCTAGTTTTCAGAAAGTCATAGTTTGCTTCATGAAAATACTTAGAACACCCTAAAAGCCTTCAATTAAAGTCAAGTACATAATTAATTGTGGAGGGCTCAAATGAGCTTTGCTGCAACTGAAACTTGACCAAATCTCTGTTTAGGTTGTAACCAAGCCACAGTAAAAGTTTCACAGTCATTGGGCTTATCTAGTGAGAGTTATAGACTTCACAAGTTTAAAAGTTAATACAAATGCATTTAAATTAATACATATACTGCTTCTATCATGTAGTCGCTAAGGTCGAGGAGGAACCCGAAGTCCTAGACTTCGTTACTCTGGAGGAGCAGCTAGCCTACGACCAAGAGCAGCAAGGCAAGCTCCGGTTTGCATTAACCTTTTTACAAGTTTTTATTGTTTTGAGCACATACTTGATTACTTTATTCTTTGCATTAGAGTCTTGTTTGGAAACCCAACTGCATAGCCAAGAAAACTATGGGTTGGGTTTAGGATTGCAAACCCCGTTAGCTACTGCAATGCTAAGATAGTGTAGGATTCGGTACAAGTCGAGTAGTTGGAACTACTCGGGAGCATAGGCTAGAGGCACTCGACTCGGGTAGAGATAGCACATGATACACATGGCAAGAAAAATGAGACCAAGCGGAGAGTAAGGGCAGCAGGACTTTGGGGCCTGTGTGCTGTAGCTCCGCTTGTGTCGATTGAGGACCGAGCCGTGTGCGGGCCTGTTGAACAAGTTAGAACAGTACCAAAGACCTACCGGCTATATGGGAACCGGGAAACTGATGTAACTCGGATAGCTGGGTGTTGAGGCATTGCTGGTCGTTCAGAGGGTAGGTTGAGAGCTCGAGGTGTAAATCGGCTGGCGGCACTGAGATGCGCGTGCAGAGACCTCTTGCTCGGGACGATTGAACCGGTTCAACATTTGGCTAACGGGTGAAAGGTAGTTGCGTACGGCGTCCGTGATGGTTGCTGTAGGCAACATCGAGTACGGGCGTACGTGACGGGTTGTTCGGGTAACCCTGCAGGTGTAAATCGATTATAATTGCCGTCCCTCGCGGTCAGTGAGTACCACTTGTTCACTGTACTGTGACGTAGAAAGAACAGGCTAGTTGCATGTTAAAGTGTTGCTGATTGAAAGATGGACTTGACTGCTAATGATTTGCTGTAGTCTAGAGCGAACTAAAGTTCTTTTCAACTTTGGGCAAAGTACATGAGAGAAATGTGTTTCTTGTTTGATTGCAGCTCTCTCATGTGCCTTAGCGTGAGGTTCTCCACAACCTGCTGCTAAAACTTGAAAGTAAGGTTCCACTAATTAGGCGAGTCCTTTGCAAATGATTTTACCTCATGTACCCATCACCCCTCATGTAGAAGTTCCATGTTTAGGTGAGACGGGTCAGACTTGCTGAGCCTTCATGCTCACTGCTTGTGTTTGAAGCTTTTGCAGGGTTCTATGAGGAAGGGACTCCCGAAGAGGAGACGGAACCCCAGGAGGGGAACCCCGTCCAGTGGGAGTCGTGCACGCCGCAGAGTTAGTGTGTGTGTGTGCTAGCAAGGACACGTTCAAGGGTTGAACGTGGACTTGATGCATAGTCTACGCCCGTGAGTGTAGACTGGACTTATTTTGATGTAGACATGTTCATAAACTTGTTTATGTAATAAAATTTTGCTTCCGCTTTGTACCTTTGATGTGTGTTATCCGGTGCTGTGCAACGCAGCACCCCTCAGCGTGATCCTGGCTTGACAAGACCTTGAGGTCGTGTCAATAAGACGCTGGGAAACGTTGGCCGTCGGTCAATAGCTGGAAGCAGCTGGTGGTGACGCCTCAGCGCCGTGACGCCCTCGGACTAGCGCGCAAGAAACCGAGCAACGCTCGGTGGAGTCGGTTTGAGCTTCTGTGTGACTAACAGTGGCCCCAAATTTTGAATTTTGTCCTCACAAATTTAATTTGACACTGTTATATAAAATTTGGGACTTCTCTGCCCTCTGAAGTTTGATAAAACTACCAAATCACCATTTGAATTTGAATGAATCAAAGAGTGAAATGGTTTACATAAATTTGCAGTAGGGCTCCCACCGGCAGCGCCTCTGGTGCAGCTCGCCGATCCTGTCCCTGAAGCCCGGGGCACCTGCGTCCCCGGTTGAATCCTGGCACTGCCCCCTCTGGCGCCGCCGCCTGCTGAGCCTGCAGCCGGAACGTTTGTTGGCCGGAGCGCCTGAGCCCTCGGCTCACCCCCGGGCATCACCGCACCGGCGTCCCCCCTCGGAGCTCCTCCGCCTGAGGAAGGAGGGCGGGACGCTCGGGGCTCCTCGGACCGCCGCTGTCTGAGAGGAGTCCCGTCGGAATGGAAGGCCTGAGGCCTCTTCGGGTCGCCGCCCGACAAACTGACACCTCCAGAAGGAGGATGCAAAGGTACCCCAGTCTCCTGGCTTGGCGCGAACGTTGCCGTCGGAGGGGACCGGGCACGTTTCTTCTCTGGCAAACCAGAGGCCGGCTCCCTGCCCCTCCCCCTGTTGGCGGTCCGAGCTCCGTCGGCCTTCGGAGGCAGGTTGGAAGCCATGGCCGACGGAAGCGCAAGAACTTGGGGGCTGAGAACGCTTGAGCGCTCAGAGGACTCTGGAGGGCTCATACGTGGGGAAGTGCGAAAAGGAAGCCTGCGATGCAGATGAGATCCCCTTTTAAACTTCCCAGACGCGATTCGAAACTCTTCGAGTACACTGCTTGGGACAACCGCTTCAGCTCCAAGCCCTGGAGTCGATGACAAGTAGGCCCAGGCCATCCTGCGGAGGCGGTGGACCGGGCAGTCAGCCCCCAGGCGGAGAACCCGGCGGTTCCTAACAAGGCGCTGCGACGTGCGCTGCGATGTGCAGTAGTGGCAGCCTTGAGAACCGCCGCAGTAAAAGCAGCCATCAAGCAGGGCTCACGCCCCCACGATCCCACGACTGTTCGTGCTCCAGCAACGGTCAAAGCGGGCCTTCGAGAAGGTGCGCGAAGTAGAAGAGACGGGGGCCCCATCTCGGGCTCGTTATCTCCCCAGAGATGGGCCCGGGGGCCACTGTCGGTACCCTCAATATGGGGTACCCCCGCGCACAGGGGAAATCACCTAAGGACTTTGCCCCCTCCACAGGGGCAAGTTCCGAAAGCCCCACGAGTCCTGCGGGGCCGGACCTCCCTCTCCTCAGAGGAGGGCTCCGGGCCCGCCACGTGGCCGGCAGAGTCGGACCTCCCTTCTCCGCAGGGAGAACTCCGAAGGCTCCACGTGTCCAGCGGGGCCGGACCTCCCTCTCCTCAAAGGAGAGCCGCGGTCCTGCCACGTCGCCAGCAGAGCCGGACCTCCCCCCTCCGCGGGGAGAGCTCCGAAGGCTCCACGTGTCCAGCAGGGCCGGACCTCCCTCTCCTCAGAGGAGAGCTCCGGGCCCGCCACGTGGCAAGCAGAGCCGGACCTCCCCCCTCCGCGGGGAGAGCTCCGAAGGCTCCACGTGTCCAGCGGGGCCGGACCTCCCTCTCCTCAGAGGAGAGCTTCGGGCCCGCCATGTGGCCAGCAGAGCCGGACCTCCCCCCTCCGCGGGGGAAGCTCTGAAGGCCCCACATGCCCCGCGGGGCCGGACCTCCCTCTCCTCAGAGGAGAGCTCCGGGCCCGCCACTTGGCCGCAGAACAGCGCTACCTGCCCCCGCGCTGTAGGCAGCAAGAGTAAAGACGCGCCATACCTTGTCCGTACAAGGTATTCAAGACCTGCACCTTCCCAAGACGCGGAGACGCGGAGCACGCCACTGTCAGGTGCCGTTGTGCCCAGTCGCATCGCCGTGAAGACTGGCACGCCGCGTCAATAGCTGTACACCAATAAACACAGTGACAAGACATCCCCTGCCGCCCCTGCCGTCATTAACCACTACGCCTAGCTTGCGGCGTGGGCAGGGCGCCAAGACGAAGACTTAGAAGCCCTCGCCGGAGACAACTACCGGCATAACTGCAGGATACGGTAGATGGCAGGCAATCTCCCCGGGACCACCTGTCGGGTCCCGGGCCCACCTTGTAAGCTGCCCGAGCCTTGGACTATAAAAGGCTCGGGTAGGAAACGTTACAAGGGGTTCAGCTCTTTGCACACTCACACTCTAGGTTCGAACTCTGTGCGGTTCGTTAGTAGACATTCTAGCACTCAGCTCATCCTCAAGCAATATAACGAGCACCTCTGCTCACCGTGGACGTAGGGTTTTACGCTCTGGCGGCCTAAACCACGTAAAAAACCCCTGTGCCCATCCTTTTCCATCATCCAACTACGCTTAAGCTCTCCATGGGGGACTAGCCCCTCCGAAAAAGAACCTCCGCGGGCTGCCCAGTGCAGGCCCGGGGGAAGTGTCGACAGCTACACTTCGACAGCACGGATGTTCAATACCGCATCTTGGGAAGGCGCGGGTCTTGAATACCTTGTACGAACAAGGTATGGTGCGGATTTACTCCTGCTGCCTACGGCGCTGGGTAGGCAGCACTGCTTTGCTGCCACGTGGCGGGCCCGGAGCTCTCCTCTGAGGAGAGGGAGGTCCGGCCCCGCTGGACACGTCGAGCCTTCGGAGCTCTCCCGGCGGAGGGGGGAGGTCTGCCTCTGCTGGCCACATGGCGGCCCGGAGCTCTCCTCTGAGGAGAGGGAGGTCCGGCCCCGCTGGACACGTGGAGCCTTCAGAGCTCTCCCCGCGGAGGAGGGAGGTCCGGCTCTACTGGACACATGGCGGGCCCGGATCTCTCCTCTGAGGAGAGGGTGGTCCGGCCCCGCTGGACACGTGGAGCCTTCGGAGCTCTCCCCACGGAGGGGGGAGGTCCGGCTCTGCTGGCCACATGGCGGGCCCGGAGCTTTCCTCTGAGGAGAGGGAGATCCGGCCCCGCTGGACACGTGGAGCCTTCGGAGCTCTCCCCGCGGAGAGGGGAGGCCCGGCTTGGACGCCCTAGGAGTTCACCCCTGCGGAAGAGGCGAAGTCCTTAGACGATTTTCCCCTGTGCGCGGGGGTACCTGTCGGTACCGGCGATATGGGGGACCCCCGCGCACAGGGGAAAATGCCTAAGGATATCGCCCTTCTCCGGAGGGAGAGCTCCGAAGGCGCCACGTGTCCAGCAGGGCCGGACCTCCCTCTCCTCAGAGGAGAGCTCCGGGCCCGCCACGTCGCCAACAGCAGCCTGACCTCCCCCCTTCCGTGGGGAGAGCTCCGAAGGCGCCACGTGTCCCGCGGGGCCGGACCTCCCCCTCCTCAGAGGAGAGCTCCGGGCCCGCCACGTGGCCGACAGAAGCCGGACCTCCCCCTTCCGTGGGGAGAGGTCCGAATGCTCCACATGTCCTGCGGGGCCGGACCTCCCTCTCCTCAGAGGAGAGCTCCGGGCCCGCCACGTGTCCAGCGGAACAGCGCTGTCTGCCCCCGCGCGGTAGGCTGCGGGCATAAAGACGCACCATATCTTGCCCGTACAAGGTATTCAAGGCCCGCGCCTTCCCAAGACGTGGAGACGCGGAGCACGCCTCTGTCAGGTGCCGTTGCGCCCCGTCGCATCGCAGACTGGCAAGCAGTGTCAGAACCTGTCAGCCAATAAACACAGCAACAAGACATCCCCTGCCGCCCCCGCCGTCATCAACCACTACGACTAGCATGCGGCATGGGCAGGGCGGCAGGACGAAGACTCGGAAGCCTTGCCAGAGATAACTACCGACATAACTGCGGATACGATAGTCGACAGGCAATCTCCCCGGGACCACCTGTCGGGTCCCGGGCCCCCCTTGTAAGCCACACGAGCCCTGGACTATAAAAGGCTCGGGTAGGCAATGTTAGCAAGGGTTCGCACTCCAGCAACTCACACCCTAGGCATAACTCACCCTCAAGCTCAGGACTCCGGTTCTGAGCAACAAGAAATACAGTGAGCACCTCTGCTCACCGTGGACATAGGGTTTTACGCTCCGGCGGCCCGAACCACGTAAAACTCGCCGTGTCAAGCTCCTCCCTCACTCGTCCCTTACGCTTAAGCTCTCCACAAGCGACTAGCCCCTCCGAAAAAGAACCTCCGCGGGCTGCCCAGAGCAGGTCCGGGGGAAGTGTCGACCACACACTTCGACATTTGGCGCGCCAGGTAGGGGGGCTTTTCCCTTGCGCAACGAGTTTCTGCCGACGAAGATGACGAAGCTTCCCTCAGCGGCAAGCTCTCCTCCCCCGCGTTCACGGCGGACCGTGACTAGCGGGGAATACGTGTCGACACACTCAGGACAGAGTGTGTCAGCGCAAGCTGGAAGCCAGCAGCCGACTCCAGCAACGCCGACTCCGACAATGCAGGCTCCAACTAGCGTGAGATCTTCTGCAGTGCTGAGCGTTCCCCACGGGGGCGCGCTAGCTGCAGCAAGAGCGCTACTGCGCAATCCACCTGCTGGGGACGCGCCCCATTCAGCGACCCAGCAGTGGATCCGCGAGGTAGACCATCTCGTCATCGCCGCCGCAAACCCTCGACTTCGGCGGGGACGACGCTCCGGCCAACCGGCTATGTCGCTGACGCGCACGCCGATGGTTGACAGACAGACGGCGGATTCCAGCTCCACTAGGCTTCCGTCGACGGACCTGAGGACTGAGATGGAACGATGCCACTTGGGCCAAGATGCCCGAGTGTTCCTCGAGCGACGACGAGAAAGGCGTCGCAGCCAAGAGGCCGGCGTCAGCGTGACGACTGCCTCAACCCTGCCTGAGGTGCAGACTTTCGCCACGTGAACTCTGCCCCAGGCATACGCCATGCGGCATATGCCACAGCCATATGCGCTGCAAACGGCGCCCCCGGTCTATGGCGCAGCCTTGCCCATACCTGGGTACACTGTGCCAGCGGCGAACCAAGCGTTCGCCGCACCAACGCCTGCGGCAACAGGGGCAGGATGCGCTGCCCTGGCACCCCACCTTCACTTCGCGAGGTGCCCGCGCAAGTTTCGGCCGCACCTGCCCGAGAAGTACGACGGCAGCGTCAACCCGGCGGAGTTCCTCCAGATCTACTCCACCGCTGTACTTGCCGCGGGAGGGGATGAGGCCGTCATGGCCAACTACTTCCCCGTCGCCTTGACCGGCCCAGCCCGGTCTTGGCTCATGAACCTCCCCCAGGGTTCCATAACTTCCTGGGGAGAGCTCTGCCGGCAGTTCATTGCCAACTTCGGCAGTTCCTACACCAGTCCAGGCACGGAGCTTGACCTCCACGCCATCAAACAACAACCTGGGGAATCACTGCGCTCCTTCATCCAGCGGTTCTCCCGGGTACGCAACACCATTCCGCACATTCAAAGTGCTTCTGTGGTGGTGGCGTTCCGGCAGGGTGTCCGGGACGAGAAGATGCTTGAGAAGCTCGCGACCAGAGAGGTCCGCGATGTCTCCGAGCTCTTCAGCCTGGCGGACAAGTGCGCCAGAGCAGCCGAAGGGCGGAACTGGCATTCACTGCTAGCCTCCGGGTCAGGAGGACAGCCCGGGTCTGGCGCTGCTTCCTATGGAGGCGGCAAGAAGGCCAAGAACCGGGGGAGTGGCAAGATGAAGTCATCAGCCGCGGATCCTGTTGCCGCAGCAGCGGCACCCAGTGGAGCTCGGGGGCCACGCCCAGACAAAAGGCAGCGACAGTCACCAGCCCCAGATGGTGACCAAGGCGAGCTATGCCCCGTGCATGGCACCAGCAATTATACTGCTGCCGAGTGCTGGGACATCCAGAGGCTCACAGAGCGCTTCCGCAAAGGGAGGCAGCTGAGAGCTGATGCTCCACCCCTCCCCCAGAGGGAGGGCAAGCAGAAGGTCGACGCCTCAGTCAGCGTCGGCCACCAGGTGGGGTTTCAGGAGCCTCAGCGCGTCATAAAGACGGTGCACAACGGTGAGGACTCCAGCTCTGATGATGATGAGCCGGGGCAGTAGCCGACTGTGGCTACCCCGAAAAGTCAGTGGAGGCTGCACTGCTGCGGCGTCAACCTTGGAGAAGCTCCAAGTAGTCGCAGCAGCCCAAGCACCAGACCCTACGGTGCAGAACTGGGCCAGCTCCACCCGAGAGCACGCCTCTGTGCCTCGGCCGTACCTCCTGGGGGCCGCCCAGGGTCTGTCAACCTCTTGAAGGCCTTAGCCAGAAGGGGAAAGACGCCTTGGGTCTCCCAAGAAGAGTCCGTGTTCTCCTACCCCTTGAAGGCCTTAGCCAGAAGGGGAGGGTACACCGGGGCGCCCAGGAGAAGCCACGCAGGACCTGATCCAGCGTGAAGATGACGACCTCGTCGACGAGGCCCGGCTGCAGGTGACACCCCACAACGCACGGTCTCGGCTGATGCTCTAGCACTACCGCCAAAGGACCAAACGCGTCAGGGACCTACAGGAAGGAAACCTGGTGCCGCGGCACACACTTTCTCGCGAAGGACCTATAAACTCTCCCCCAGCCAGGAAGGTCCCTTCCGAGTCACGAAAGTTGTCGTCCCAGGTACACATGCCTTTCAACCGAGTATGGGATCCGTTCCCAAACCCTTGGCATGGAACAACACTGTAAGTCCTACCCCCTGAGCGTTAGTAGAACAGGACCATACCCTTCTGTAATAAATCCCATAGAGTCTAGGAACAGCGCTTGGGGCAGCTAAGTCTCAGGGGACGGTCTAGGACTACGTCCAGCTTGGCCTGGTTCTGACCCTAAGCGCGTAGAGTCTTGCTTCCCTTCTTAACGAGGTGGGTTGTTGCCTCCATGTACAGCCTGACTTCCCCCTATGGGCATTTACACAGAAACCTGTTCTACTTCGCTCTCTCTCTCATATGCTCATTTAAATTACGCATTAATTTTTATGATCGCACTCTCTATGTATGCTCACCGTACATTCAGCTCCCACTCTCCCGCGCTCATCCATAGTCAGCATTTGCTATCCTACCGAAGGCGGTTGCGCTTGAGGCACCTGCCGATGGCCAAGTGGTCCTCTCGGGCCTCCCCCACTCAGGTGTTGCGGTGCCAGTTGGTCACCTCCAGGAAATGCCTGCGCTGTGCATGGGGGGTCCAGGGTGCGTATCCTGCTTAGCCGGCTCTGTACCCAAAGCGTGTGCACCCTGCCCTCCGGAGGTCCAGGGGAGTACAGCCGCTTTGCCTGGTTCCGTACCCAAAGCCTGTGCACTCTGCTTCCCCGGCGCACGGTCCGGTACTAGGGACCGGACGGTCGTATCCGGACCTTGGAGGGAGCCGGAGCCCCGGTGCCTCGCGCACAGAATTGCCCAAGCCCCGTATACCGGACTAGGACCGTAAGCCGAATAAGACTAAGAGACGGGGAGGGGAGGACCCCCCGAGGAGAATTACATTTGCTCTATCTGTGTGCAGGACCTCCAGGTTACAGCAACGGGGGCTGCATGAGGCGGGGCGCAAGGAGCTACCGACTACTCCCGCACAGGACCGGAAGGTCCGGGCTCCGCCCCTTCAACAGGGGGAGGCCTGAAGGACCCACATGTCCAGAGAGGCCGAAGCTCCCGCCTCCCCAAGGGGGGAGCTCCAGACCACCACGTGGCCGGCAGAAGCCGGACCTCCCCCTCCGGGGGGGGGACTCCAAAGGCCCCACGTGTCCAGCGAGGCCGGAGCTCCCCGCCTCCTCAGGAGGGGCTCCGGACCTCCCTCTCCGGGGGGGTGAGCTCAGAAGGCTCCACGTGTCCCGCGGTGCCGGACCTCCTTCTGCTTAGAAGGGAGCTCCGAGCCCGCCACGTGGCCGGCAGATCCGGACCTCCCCATCCTCATGGGGCGAGCTCCGGAGACCTCCGGGGCCCTTAATACAGTTAGGACCCGGGGAAGGTGTCTAGGCAGAGCTTCGAGATTGGTGAAGGCCTCTGAGTACCTTGCGAAGCTAAGGGCTCGGCCAGGCAAAACCATGAAGAAGACAAAAAGTATCACAGGCACAAACATTCAAGAAAGTCTATTTATTCATGGCTCCATGAGCTGGACTACAGACTTGATAAAAAGAAAGAAGCAAGTCCTAGGGTCCTCCTGGCTCACGCCGGAACCTAGAGGCTACAAGGGCGGCCACATCCCCGACTTCGGCCCTGGCAGCCTCCTCCCGCTCCGCGGCAGGGCCCTCTCTTGCTGGCTCCAGGGAGAAAGAAGGGTCCCGGCTCCTGAAGCATGCCAACACATGCGTGGCAACCTCCAAGGCCAGGCCCCGTCCCTCTGCCTCAAGCTCGCTGGCGACCACCGAGTCTAGCCTGTTCAGCTTGGCGCCGATTGACTCCAGCGCGGGGATCACCTCGGCCACCTTCAGCGCAGGAGCCGCTGCCTTCACCGGGCTGAAGCCAAGGGGGACCAAGGCGGACCCCGCCTGATCGACGAAGCTCGAGACCGCACGCGCCTCGGATGACCACAAGGCCAAGAGCTCCTCTACCTCACGGCGGGATGCCTGCAGGGCGTCAAGGTTTCCCTTGGAGAATTCCTTCTCCCTGGCCGCCAGGGAGCTTTCCCGAAGGCGGAGAGTCTGGGCGAGCGGCTCCAACTCAGAAGCCCGGAAGTCGGCAGCCAACTCCCGATTCAGGATCGCCTGGCGTTCGCGGGAGACCTGTTCCTTCCTCGTGGCGAGGTCGGCCTTCCGGGCCTCTAGCTCCCTGGCCCGAGCTCGCAGGTCGTCCTCGCCCGCCGCCAGTCGAGCGGCGACCCTCTCCGCCTCGGCTGCCGTGGAACGCTCCTGGTCCTCAACGGCGGGCTTACGGCGCTCCAACCTCTGCCGTATCTCCTCCACGGCAGAGAGGCTCTCTTCGGCCTGGGCATGTGCCTCAAGGGCCTCCTTGTGGAGCCGCCGCGTTTTGGCGTCCAGATGGTCGACAACCCGCTTCTGCCGGTCGAGGAGCACTTCCCTGAAGTCAAGCAACTCCCGCTTGGAATCGAGCTCGCCCTTGACCTCCGTGGTCCCCTCCCGCAAAAGGTTCCCCAGGTGAGGAGGCGATCCCTCTCAACCGTTTGCTCCTCTCGCTCATGTCCAAGCGCGGCCAAGACCTGCCGGACACTCGCTTGGGCGAGCACGAAGGCATCCGCCAGGGGCAGTGGGGCAGTAGAGGCCGGAGCGGCACCCCCGACCTCCTCCACATCGTCTCCAGGAAAAGGTGATGCGCCAGGGACCGGGACGAGACGCCGGTCAGGAGAAGCCGGCACCGGGACATCGACAGCCGGACCCGCCGAACTCTCACTAACAGCTGGCTCCTCAGCCCGTGGAGAGGGACGAGTGGGGGAAGTCAACGCTGAAATAGAAGCCGGGCTGCCTGGTACAGGGCCGACCTGCGCTGGCTTGGGGGCCGCGGCAGCCGACTCGGCAGGAGGAGATGATGCTGCCGTGGAATCCGGGCATACCGGAACAGGAGAAACTCGCGCTGGCTTGGGGGCCGCGGCAGCTGTCCCGGCTTCCGAGCGCAACGGCACAGATTCCCCATCAGTCGGGGACGGCCGAGAAGCGAGAACACTCCAAGGGGCCCTGAACCCCAACTTCCGAGCCGGGGTAGGATCCCCAGAGCCCGCCGTCGTCACTGACGGCCGCTCCGCAGTCGCCTGGACTAACGGAGCAGGGGACGCTCCAAAAGCTCCCCTCGATGCATCAGCAGGTTCCCCGGAGACTCCACCACTTGAGGAAGGAGGACACGACGTCCGGGAACCTTCGGCCTGTCGTCGCTTAAGAGGAGTCCCGTCGGAATGATCAGCCCGGGACCTCTTGGTGTCACCACCGGATGGAGTGCCATCTCTAGAAGCAGGAGGTGCAGGCACCCCGGATCCACGACTTGGCACAGATGCCGCCACCGGGGGAGATCGAGTGCGCTTCTTCTCTGGGGGCGGGTTGGAAGCCATGGCGAGGGAGGGCTCAAGGACAGGAAGACAAAGGCACAAGGGTCCAAGGAAAAGCGCTGGGAAGTGCGAAGGAAAGCCGCAATGCCGGTAAGATCCCCTCTTAAAACTTCCCAGGTGCGATTCAAAGCGATTTGAAACTCTTCGAATACACCACATCGGCAACCGCTTCGGCTCCAAGACCGAGCGCCGATGACGGGTGGGCCCAAGCTGCACAGCTGAAGAGGTGGGTCAAGGAGTCAGTCTCCCAAGAAGACGAGCCGGCAAGGCGCTTCGGCCGTTCCCGAAGAAAGCGCCGCAACATGCAGAAGTGGCAGCCTTGGGAACCGCCGCAGTAAAAGCAACCATCAAGTGGGCGCACGCTCCCACGATCCCGCGACTGTTCGTGCTCCGGCAGCGGTCAATGCGGGACATAGATAAAGTGCGCGGAACAGGAGAGACGGAGGCCCCACCTCGGGCTCGCTATTGAGGGGGCCCACGGTCCCGATCACGGGGCCGTGCCGCCTCGCCCGAGGAATCGCATTGGGTGGTGCCGTGTTATGCGGCACCCAACAGCACACATATAAGGAACACAATATTACATAAATCAAAAGCCGAAGCTTATAATTATTCTTTGTAAATAATTTACATAAAATAGCTACAACGGAAGTCTATAAACAGCTCACGATGAATATCTAAGAAGCACTCGAGAAGAGATCCAGCCCGCGGACTCCTCTCGCTAGCAACACGAAGACATGGCAGCGGCTAGGTTCTCCAAGTGTGACATGACTCGGAAGTTTCCGAGTCTCACCGGACAACCCTCTTTATAGCATCGATGCTTACCTGCAAAACCACTTATATAGCAAGAGTGAGCACAAAGGCTCAGCAAGACTTAACCGTCTCTCCTAAGACATGAAACTCTACATGAAAGTAACCTAAGACTTAAGCCTGTCATTTGCGAAAAGACTCGCCTACGAGTTCATCCTTAACTTTCAGATTTCAGCCATAATAGTAGTGAACTTGCGCCCAGCAACATTGGAACTCCACAATCTAACAAGAAACGCTTCATTCCAATGTTACTTGTCCCAAGGTGAAAAATAACTTTAGTTTGCTCTATCTCTACTTCAACCATGGTTTTCATGCAATTTATAATTAGCATAACAGCATTTAAAACTTTTGCAAACTATTCCCACACAACTTGATTACTACGTCACAGCGCAGTGAGCAAGCGGTACTCATAACTGCGAGGGACGGTGATTCGAATCAAGCACTACCCGGATAACTCGACACATACGCCCGCCTCTGAAGACCCAACTCTGGCGTCCTTCATTACGTCGTATGTGGCAACCTTTCTCAGGCCACTAAACTGTAGAACCGGTCGCGCCGTCTCGGGCTCATAGGTCTAACGAGACGATGTGGTATGCCTCTACAATCCAGTAAACCCAGTACATCAGTTTCCTGGTTCCCATATATCAGTAAGCATCCGGTACACAACTCAATACTTGCTCCCAGGGCCGCATACACTTCGGTCCTTGACCGACACGGGCAGAGCTACTCGACCAAGAACTCGTCTTGTCGCTGTCTAACCCCTCTGCCCGGTCTCATCTTTAGAAACGTAAACTTTAGTTTGCTCCCCTTTCCAACCCCACTTATGTGGTCCTGGAACAAAGCTCACGAGTAGATTCCAACTACTCGTCTTCTACCGGCTGTCCTAGCCTATTTAGCACGGCCTTATTCTATAGCGATGACACAATTCTACCCTTGACCTCAGGGTTCATGTTTGGTTATGCAAGTGGAGTATCACACATCCTTGACCTAATGCACATACAAACCTTGACCAATAGTAGTGAACAAAGGGAAAACTTTAAAAACAACTTAAGTGCAAACCGGGGCTTGCCTTGGTTTTGCAGGTTACTAAAGTCAGATAAGTTTGAAGTTAGTTGCTGATGCTGACTTGAAGCTTAATCCCTGCCTTCTTGCTCCTTGATCCAAGCTCAACTTCTCCTTTACTTCTCCACGTTTAATCACTACACGTTATGAATATGCATACATGTTTAATTGTAAAACTTTTTGCTAACAGATGCTAAAGCCAAGTTTAAAACTGGAACTCTGTTTAATAATTTAAAATGACACTGGGGTGGTGGTTTGGATGTGTGTCTAAGCACTATCATCAAGTGAGAAGTGAGATTCATCACTTGGGTGGTGATCTCCTAATTGGTTGATCAGAACACTATTGATCCAAGGCTCCAATGGAGATGGAAATTTTCTTGTGAGTTTCTTGTCACAAGAAAGTCCCCTGGACCAAAATTCAGAATGCTTCACTGATTAGGTCACCCAGAACAATTCCCTAAGCATTTAGGCATAAAGGAATTAATTTTTTATTAAACTTGCACTTTCATGCAAATCCAAGTGAACTATAATATCATACATAGCTCAGGGAGTATGCATGAATTTTCCTAGGATTTTTGGAGCTAAGGAATGGCTAGAACTGAATTTCCAAAGAATTTCCAAGTTTTGGAAATTCCCTGAAAATGTTTCTGTGCTTATTTGAATGCAGAAATTTGGAATTAGAATTGCCCTAACTAAATCAACTTCAAATGAGCTGAAACTTTTACAGGAGTCTCCTAATATCCTAAAGAATATTCTGGAAAGATTTTGGGAATTTT
This sequence comes from Neostapfia colusana, assembly GCA_030760725.1. Classification (NCBI taxonomy): domain Eukaryota; kingdom Viridiplantae; phylum Streptophyta; class Magnoliopsida; order Poales; family Poaceae; genus Neostapfia; species Neostapfia colusana. Next base: position 28,448,120 of record JASWHV010000009.1, on the reverse strand, counting down.
AGATGAACCAAACTCCCTCTAAAATTCTTTTGCTGAAAAGCTTTAAAGAATTCTCCAGAATTTTCTATTGGTTTTCATGAAAATTGGGCTGCATATTTGGATAGATCTTTTTATCCTGAATCCAACCCAATTTGAATCACTAAATTTGGAGCTCCCTAGCAAGAGTTATTCAGATCTAAAGTTTGAACCAAATCTGGAATTCAAATTAATTCGGGAAATGTTCAAACCCTGACTGTGGGTCCACCCCACACGTGTCAGCCGCCGGAGTCATGCCACATGGGGCCACAGACCCTTTTCCACGTTGTCACAAAGGATCCCGGGGCCGCAGCTGATCGAAGATTTAAAATATCGCCACTGGCATGTGGGACCGGCCGGTCGTCTTCAACCTTGGACCGTTCCCTTTTTCCCGCGCCGCCCCCTCGCCGGAGACTCGTCGGAGCTCGCCGGAGTCGGCTTCCTGGCCGTCTCCCCGCTCGGTACTCGCCGTCTGGGGGTTTTCAGGGTCGGGGAACATGTCTACGGGGTTGGCTCGGGCTGCCGGTGGCCGGAAGTAGGCTGGCGACGTGCGCACACCGCGGTGAGACTTCGGCGCCGTGGCACGAGCACCCTAGCCTGCCAAAAGTTCAGCGGACGCGCTCTAAAGCAGCAGTGGAGGTTAGGCTAGCTCGGCACGGCCTCAAACTGGCTCGGAAACGGCGGCAAGTGGGGGTTCACCGTGTGCCCGGCGGTTCCCGCCATGATCGCCGCTCGGAAATTTCAAAATGGTCTGCTAATATGGGGTTTCAAGCCAGGATCGGGGAGGGGATCGGGTCATCCTCGAGTCTAGGTCCTTTGAGCACAGTTTAGTGACCTAAAGACGAGAAGGGAGTGAGAATTTGCAGAATTCGTACCAGAACATCGCCCGGTGGCCGCCGGCGAAGTTTTTCCGAATTCTCGCTCGGTGGTTCACGGCTTGCCTTGTGGTTTGGGTGGAAGCAGCAGGGACCAGCAGCGCCCCGATGGCCGTCCTCGCTGGGGCATGAAAACCCACGGAGTGGGCTGCCCGCATGAACGACGAGCTGCTGTGGAGTTGGGTCGCCGCGGAAACGAGCTTTGCTCGGGAAGGGAGGCCGGAACCTGACTGCTCTTGCGCTGAGGGAGTGGAGGGCGATCAGGCCTTGCCGTTTGCGGCTCAGACAGTGCTGCGCGCTGGTTTTGCAGGCACCTCCGGTCAGACCCGAAACGGCGTCGAGCTCAGGGTTTATCGGGCGCGAGGAGGGGAAGAGAAACGCCGTTGGCTCGGTTCAGAGGGAAAAGATCATGCCGAGGCAGGGAGGGAGGCGGTAAGCTGGTCGCCAGCACGCGAGGGCGGGTGAGACGGTGGCTTCGGGTTAGCCTCGGTGGCGCCCGCGCGGTGATCACGCTCGTGCGTTACCCGAGAGCAAGACTTAGGCAGTAAGTTTTGATCTCTCCTCTCAATGACATCTGGGGCCCACAGCCCCCCCTCAGCACCAAAAGATCTCCAACTTTTGACACCTTGCAAATTCAGCTGTGAGGGGTCCAAATTCAAAAGCCAATTTGCCATTTGACAATTTGTGCCACAGTTTCAAATTTAAATTCAAATTTGGATGGAATTCACAAGTTCCTTTGATATTCATATCAAAGCACCTCCAAATTTCCTCCAAATTGGTCTCCCTCATAATTTGGATCTGAGGAATTCAAATATGTCCTCTGATCTTTCAGTTGGCTATTGCAAATACACTTTTTCAAACAACGGTTTGACTTTTCTCTTTTGAACATGTGCTCCTTCTTTTTGAAGTGAACCTCTTAATTCAAACTGAATTCAAAGTTTTATTGCACATGCCAACACTTTCATGAGTAACACAAAAGTTTTTTGTAAGTCCCATTTCTTGCATATAAACTCAACTTTATTCATAGCTCAAGTTTTCTATTTACAAGTTTTGGGACTTTTACATCCTCCCCCTTTAAAAAGAATCTCGTCCCGAGATTCATGATTAAGGACAAGGTGGAGAGGACAACTACTACATATAAGCCTCTAACAACTCCGGATGATTGCGTTGCAAATACTCCTCGCTTTCCCATGTAGCTTCGTCGGACGTGTGATTTTCCCATAGCACCTTGAAAAATCGCAGCGTCCGATTTCTGGTTTCGCGAGTCTTTTCATCAATTATCCGGGTTGGTCGCTCAACATAAGTGAGGTCCGGCTTCAAATCTGCTATGTCTCCCGTGAGAACCTCCGTTGGAGCTTTTAAACACTTCCGCAACTGAGATATGTGGAAGACGTTATGAACTCCGGCTAAGGTTGCCGGCAGCTCCAAACGGTATGCCACGGGTCCACACCTTTCAATGACAATGAGGGGACCGATAAAACGTGGAGCTAATTTTCCTTTCACTCCAAATCGGTGAATGCCCTTCATCGGAGATACGCGGAGGTATACGTGGTCCCCAACATGGAAATCCAGAGGACGACGTCTCCTATCTGCATAGCTCTTTTGTTTGGACTGAGCGGCTTTCAGATTTGCTTGAATAAGCCTTACCCGCTCTTCCGCTTCATTTACGAGGTCAATCCCGTAATTCACTCTCTCGCTAGATTCACACCAGTTCAAGGGTGTGCGGCACTTCCGGCCATAGAGAGCTTCATAAGGCACCATTTCGATACTTGATTGATATCCGTTGTTATATGAGAACTCTGCCAACGGTAAGTGATCATCCCAGCTCTTACCGTGATGGATGGCACATGCTCTCAGCATATCTTCAAGTATTTGATTCACCCTCTCAGTTTGCCCATCGGTTTGAGGGGGATACGCGGAGCTTCGAATCAATTTAGTTCCCAAAGATGTGTGTAGCTGTTCCCAGAAGCAGGACACGAACAGCGATCCTCTGTCGGAGACAATGGTACGGGGAACTCCATACAAGCAAAAGATTCGTGCTATGTACAACTCCGCATACTTTTTGGCGCTGTATTTAGTACGCACTGGGATGAAGCGTGCTGATTTGGTTAACCGATCCACAATTACCCAAATCGAATCATGCTTATTAGCCGTGAGAGGTAGTCCAACAATGAAGTACATACTAATATCCTCCCACTTCCATGCCGGAATGCTTAGCGGTTGTAAGGTTCCCGCTTTCTTCATGTGGTCGGCTTTAACTCGCCGACACGTATCACATTCTGATACGTATTTAGTAACCTCTCTCTTCATCCGGGTCCACCAAAATTTAGTCCTCAATTCTTGATACATCTTGTTGCTGCCCGGATGAATAGAAAATTTGGATAAGTGAGCCTCATCCAAAATTTTCTTTCGCAGCCTCATATCACGGGGTACGACTATCCGGTCCTTGAACCACAAGGTATCTTCATCATCTAACCGGAAACATTTCATCTCCCTGTTCTTCAACCTCCTTTTGATATGAACCATGCCCTTGTCTTTCTTTTGAGCTTTCATAACCTCCTCTCTTATTGTGGGTATGAGAGCTAGATTATGTAGAGCTCCATATGGAACCAAGTAGAGACTTGGTTCTTCCTCTTGTATCGGCGTAATGGTCAGGTTATGAATATGAGACTTCCGGCTGAGTGCATCGGCAACCACATTTGCCTTGCCCGGATGATAATGAATTTCAATCTCATAGTCCTTGATCAGCTCCAACCATCGCCGTTGTCGCATATTCAACTCCTTTTGAGTGAATATGTACTTCAAGCTTTTATGGTCGGTGTAGAGATGAACCAGATTTCCCAATAGGTAATGTCTCCACATCTTCAAAGCTAGTACCACGGCAGCAAGCTCGAGATCATGAGTTGGATAATGTTGCTCATGATTCCGTAATTGCCATGATCCATATGCGACCACACGTCCTCCTTGCATGAGTACACAACCAAGCCCGACGCCGGATGCATCACAATAAACATCAAAAGGCTTGGTTGTATCCAGTTGAGCTAGAACCGGGGCTGTTGTGAGGTGTTTCACCAACGCTTGAAAAGCTTCCTCACATGGCTTGCTCCAATCATACTTGATGCCTTTCTTCAGTAGCTCCGTCATAGGTTTGGAGATTTTTGAGAAGCTCGGGATGAACCTCCAATAATATCCCGCCAAACCCAAGAAGCTACGAACTTCATGGACTGATGTTGGAGACTTCCACTTCAGCACTTGCTCAATCTTGCTTGGATCAACAGCAATGCCTTCTGCTGAAATAATGTGCCCAAGAAATGGAACTTGGCTGATCCAGAATTCACATTTACTAAACTTTGCATAGAGCTTGTGATCTCTCAGTCGTTGGAGCACAATATGCAAATGTTTAGCGTGTTCCTCTTCAGATTTGGAATAGACCAAGATGTCGTCGATGAATACCACGACGAACTGATCCAGCTCCGGCATGAACACCGAGTTCATAAGATACATAAAGTGAGCCGGAGCATTGGTCAACCCAAATGACATGACAAGATACTCATAGAGTACATATCTTGTCGATAATGCTGTTTTCGGGATATCTTCTGCCTGAATCTTGATTTGATGATACCCCGACCTTAAGTCCATCTTGGAGAAGACTTTAGCACCCACTAGCTGATCGAAAAGGATATCAATTCTTGGTAGTGGATACTTGTTCTTTATTGTCACAGCATTCAAAGGACGATAATCGACGCACAGCCTCAGCGTCTCATCCTTCTTCTTCACAAATAAAGCTGAGCAACCCCATGGTGATGAACTTGGACGAATAAACCCCTTGTCCATCAGATATTTGAGTTGCTCCTTCAACTCAGCTAATTCATTCGGAGCCATTTTGTATGGTCTCCGAGAGATTGGCGTGGTTCCCGGTATCAACTCTATTTTGAACTCCACCTCGCGCTCAGGTGGTAGGCCTGGAAGATCTTCGGGAAACACGTCCGGATATTCACGGACTACCGGAATGTCTTCTAATTTGCAAGCCTCGGCATTACATACTTCCAGGTCTTTGGAAACCGCTTCGCCGAGATACAATGTTTGACGCCCGTGAAGTGGAGAGTCCAAGTGAACACTCCTGTTCTCGATTTCCAGAACAGCCTTATGGAAGGTCAACCATGATATTCCCAATATGGCATTGATTCCCTGGTCTTCGAGAATGATGAGGGTGGTAGGATAAATTTTTCCACCCAAGCAAAGTGGTGCTCGAGAGACGACTTCATTAGTTGAGATGTCTCTACCTGGCGAATGAATAAGGTAAGAACCTTTTGTGACAGTTGTGGAAATCTGATCCCGGATCACCGTTGCCCTGCTAATGAAGTTATGTGTCGCACCAGAGTCGAATAAAATGACAACCGGCTTGTCATTTAAGGTGAACCTGCCGGCAAGAACAGGTCCTCCCTTTGGCAGATCATCGACTGACACATAATTAACTGTCCCCACTTTGGACATAGCTTTTCTTTGCTGTCCAAGATCGCTCTGTGGAACTGGACCCGCAGACACATTGTTGCTGCTCGGTTCAGTTTCCTCATTGACCTTAAGATCATTGTCAAGCTGAAGTGGGACAGCACTTAACTCAGCTGAGAAATCACCTTGTTCATCTTCAACCTCTTGAGGAAAATAATATTCTGATGCACTTGGTTGATACTGAGGTGCATAAGAAATAATTTGCTGCTGCGGTGAAGGTGAATATGACCTCTGTGGAGTAGAAGAGTCGTCACACTCCCAGAATGATTGCACCTCTTGTGGAATCTCTCGACCGGAAGGTGAACGGATTACCAACCGATACTTCTGGGGTAGACGATTGTCTTCATCCTGTGATGAGTCCCTCTCCCTCTTTTCTTTGAGGTAGATGTTGGAATAATAATCTTGAGCAATAGCACAGCTCACGAACTCATCAAAATTCTCTTGGCTAACTTGAGCCAATTCACATCGCAGCCTAGCGGTCAGCCCTCGATAAAAATGATAACCCCTCATGGATGGTGATTTCACATAGTCAGGGACATATTGAGCTAAGCGATTGAATTCCTTCGCATACTCAATAACACTCATGTCCCCTTGCTTCAGACTCCAGAACTCATCCAGACTTGTTTGCATTATGCCCGCAGGGATGAAACGAGCACGAAATGCATCCTGGAACTCCGCCCACGTGACACGATGCCCTGCTGGTTGGACAGCAAGGTACTCTGCCCACCATGCTCCAGCAAAGCCGTGAAGCTGTTGAGCGGCATAGAGTCTTCAAGAATTCATCACATTGGATCAACCCAAACTTGGACTCGATGACACGTAACCAGTGATTTGGTTCACAATGGTCAGCCGCCTCGGAGAATACCGGCGGTTGTGTCGCCAAGAAATCCAGATACGTGCTCTTGGTTGGCATGTGACGTTGAACTTCTCGATCTATGCCTTGCTGAACTAGAGTTTGGAGAGTTTCATTCATCTTCGCCATAATTTCAGCCAATCCGGTTGGCGATGGCTCTTGTGATGAAGTCGAGTCATTCCCACCTCGACTTGAACCTCCAAGCTCCATTTGAGAATTTGTACGTACCATACTGCACGAAACAAAATTTTGAGTCAATCAAAATTCTATCTCAGTAGTAAGTAAAGATAAGTAAAACATGAACATGTCATGAACTTTATGAAAGCATAACCACATTCATGTTTAAACAAATCTTATGTACGCTAAGCTAATCAGCGGGACTACTCTGACCAGCTCACACAAACTCCAAATTTTATTCAAGTTATCAACAGATTCTTGACTTGAGTCCAACACCAAAGTTTTAGTAAACTTCAGTATATTTCCAACGAGTACCTATGTGCTCCTTAAGGATTTTTCTACAGGAAGTTGTGGCTTAAAAACAGAAAGGTCCAGAGAGGTTTTTGCTACTGTCCTGGTTCTGAACAGTTTGCCTTCAACTGGACTTTTCACCAACTTAACGTGTGATTTTGCTCTGGAGGTCTACAAAGAAGTTTTAGAGCACATAAAAATATTTCCAGAACTGTATCATACACCTTATTTGGGTCAAGCTACTCAGAGTTATGCCCTGTTCAAGTCCAGCAAGAATTCCTGCCAGTCCAGCAAGAATTCCTGCCAGAAACAGAGCCCTCTGTTTTTTTGAAAACTTGGACACCTAGTTATACTCTCATTTGAGTCTTAGCTCAAAATAAGAGTTCAGTAACTAATATTTGTTTCAAACTTCCATTTTTAGTTGCAAGTTAGTCCATGAATCATTTCTTCACAGGGAAGAGGTTATTAAGTGTAGTACGGTGTCGATGCACCGTAATAACATGTCGGTACTACGTTGCCTCACCAAAGCAAATCCTACGCCAGATCATACCGGCATATATGTATTATCAGTGGCACTAAGACGTCTCTCGCACACGTGTACTACACGGGATACGTACGTGGTTAGTACCTGCAGAAGATCACTCAATAGTGGTGCACTCAAGGGTTTGTTTCATTTCAGGCAGTTCCATATTTAAAAGTAAATACAAACGCCCGTATCATTGCCATACGGCCGTCCTTGAGTTAAGCCACGTCTCAAGGTACGTGATCGTGTTTCAACACCACACTACGGGGAACCCAAGTATATCATGAATGGGTCGTCACGGTTGGGAATGTTATCAACCCAACGGATACCACCTACTGCCCTGCAGGGCACGCCGATGGCAAGCGCTGCGTATGTCCTCCTGGGCTACTTCCAGATGAACACATTCTCGCGTTACTGACCACGCGATGGGGTCTCCACTTACTTGCCTAATGCACGCTAGGGATCAGCATTTCATATGAACTCAGGAACATGGAGAGTCCAAGAGTTTCATATTAACATCTCACACCAAGCTGTGAGATCTAACCCTGAACCACTTTCCTCGTCAGGGGAGCTAACCGAAATTGAACCGCTTTCGGTGGCGTTCCTTACCATGCTTACCAGAACGTAGGTGCGTCGTTGCATAATGAAAATTCAGAATAAAAACACATATGTTAGTCTTGCCACTTTAAGTAACTATACTACTATGGTCCTTATGTGGGCCTAATATCGTTTCCTCACCGTATCCTAAGTTTTTGTCGTAATACCATCCTTATTCCGTGCGCTATTACCAATGCGGCTCTGATACCACGCTGAGGGGCCTACGATCCCGATCACGGGGCCGTGCCGCCTCGCCCGAGGAATTGCATTGGGTGGTGTCATGTTATGCGGCACCCAACAGCACACATATAAAGAACACAGTATTACATAAATCAAAAGCGGAAGCTTATAATTATTCTTTGTAAATAATTTACATAAAATAGCTACAACGGAAGTCTATAAACAGCTCACGATGAATATCTAAGAAGCACTCGAGAAGAGATCCAGCCCGCGAACTCCTCTCGCTAGCAACACGAAGACATGGCAGCGGCTAGGTTCTCCAAGTGTGACATGACTCAGAAGTTTCCGAGTCTCACCGGACAACCCTCTTTATAGCGTCGATGCTTACCTGCAAAACCACTTATATAGCAAGAGTGAACACAAAGGCTCAGCAAGACTTAACCGTCTCTCCTAAGACATGAAACTCTACATGAAAGTAACCTAAGACTTAAGCCTGTCATTTGCGAAAAGACTCGCCTACGAGTTCATCCTTAAGTTTCAGATTTTAGCCATAATAGTAGTGACCTTGCGCCCAGCAACATTGGAACTCCACAATCAAACAAGAAACGCTTCATTCCAATGTTACTTGTCCCTAGGTGAAAAATAACTTTAGTTTGCTCTATCTCTACTTCAACCATGGTTTTCATGCAATTTATAATTAGCATAACAGCATTTAAAACTTTTGCAAACTATTCCCACACAACTTGATTACTACGTCACATCGCAGTGAGCAAGCGGTACTCATAACCGCGAGGGATGGTGATTCGAATCAAACACTACCCGGATAACTCGACACATACGCCCGCCTCTGAAGACCCAACTCTGGCGTCCTTCATTACGTCGTATGTGGCAACCTTTCTCAGGCCACTAAACTGTAGAACCGGTCGCGCCGTCTCAGGCTCATAGGTCTAACGAGACGATGTGGTATGCCTCTACAATCCAGTGAACCCAGTACATCGGTTTCCTGGTTCCCATATATCAGTAAGCATCCGGTACACAACTCAATACTTGCTCCCAGGGCCGCATACGCTTCGGTCCTTGCCCGACACGGGCAGAGCTACTCGACCAAGACCTCGTCTTGTCGCTGTCTAACCCCTCTGACCGGTCTCATCTTTAGAAACGTAAACTTTAGTTTGCTCCCCTTTCCAACCCCACTTATGTGGTCTTGGAACAAAGCTCGCGAGTGGATTCCAACTACTCGTCTTCTACCGCCTGTCCTAGCCTATTTAGCACGGCCTTATTCTATAGCGATGACACAATTCTACCCTTGACCTCAGGGTTCATGTTTGGTTATGCAAGTGGAGTATCACACATCCTTGACCTCATGCACATACAAACCTTGACCAATAGTAGTGAACAAAGGGAAAACTTTAAAAACAACTTAAGTGCAAACCGGGGCTTGCCTTGGTTTTGCAGGTTACTAAAGTCAGATAAGTTTGAAGTTAGATGCTGATGCTGACTTGAAGCTTAATCCCTGCCTTCTTGCTCCTTGATCCAAGCTCAACTTCTTCTTTACTTCTCCACGTTTAATCACTACACGTTATGAATATGCATACATGTTTAATTGTAAAACTTTTTGCTAACAGATGCTAAAGCGAAGTTTAAAACTGGAACTCTGTTTAAGAATTTAAAATGACACTGGGGTGGTAGTTTGGATGTGTGTCTAAGCACTATCATCAAGTGAGAAGTGAGATTCATCACTTGGGTGGTGATCTCCTAATTGGTTGATCAGAACACTATTGATCCAAGGCTCCAATGGACATGGAAATTTTCTTGTGAGTTCCTTGTCACAAGAAAGTCCCCTTGACCAAAATTCAGAATGTTTAACTGATTAGGTCACCCAGAACAATTCCCTAAGCATTTAGGCATAAAGGAATTAATTTTTTATTAAACTTGCACTTTCATGCAAATCCAAGTGAACTATAATCTCATACATAGCTCAGGGAGTATGCATGAAGTTTCCTAGGATTTTTGGAGCTAAGGAATGGCTAGAACTGAATTTTCAAGTTTTGGAAATTCCCTGAAAATGTTTCTGTGCTTATTTGAATGCAGAAACTTGGAATTAGAATTTCCCTAACTAAATCAACTTCAAATGAGCTGAAACTTTTACAGGAGTCTTCTAATATCCTAAAGAATATTCTGGAAAGATTTGGGGAATTTTAGATTAACCAAAATCCCTCTAAAATTCTTTTGCTGAAAAGCTTTAAAGAATTCTCCAGAATTTTCTATTGGTTTTCATGAAAATTCGGCTGCATATTTGGATAGAGCTTTTTATCCTGAATCCAACCCAATTTGAATCACTAAATTTGGAGCTCCCTAGCAAGAGTTACGCAGATCTAAAGTTTTAACCAAATCTGGAATTCAAATTAATTCGGGAAATGTTCAAACCCTGACTGTGGGTCCACCCCACACGTGTCAGCCGCCGGAGTCACGCCACACGGGGCCACAGACCCTTTCCCTCGTTGTCGCAAAGGATCCCGGGGCCGCAGCTGATCGAAGATTTAAAATATCGCCACTGACATGTGGGACCGGCCGGTCGTCTTCAACCTCGGACCGTTCCCTTTTTCCCGCGCCGCCCCCTCGCCGGAGACTCGTCGGAGCTCGCCGGAGTCTGCTTCCCGGCCATCTCCCGGCTTGGTACTCGCCGCCTGGGGGTTTTCAGGGTCGGGGAACATGTCTACGGGGTTGGCTCGGGCTGCCGGTGGCCGGAAGTAGGCCGGCGACGTGCGCACACCGCGGTGAGACTTCGGCGCCGTGGCACGAGCACCCTAGCCTGCCAAAAGTTCAGCGGACGCGCTCTAAAGAAGCAGTGGAGGTTAGGCTAGCTCGGCACAGCCTCAAACTGGCTCGGAAACGGCGGTAAGTGGGGGTTCACCGTGTGCCCGGCGGTTCCCGCCATGATCGCCGCTCGGAAACTTCAAAAATGTCTGCTAATATGGGGTTTCAAGCCAGGATCGGGGAGGGATCGGGTCATCCTCGAGTCTAGGTCCTTTGAGCACAGTTTAGTGACCTAAAGACGAGAAGGGAGTGAGAATTTGGAGAATTCGTACCAGAACGTCGCCCGGTGGCCGCCGGTGAGGTTTTTCCGAATTCTCGCTCGGTGGTTCACGGCTTGCCTTGTGGTTTGGGTGGAAGCAGCAGGGACCAGCAGCGCCCCAATGGCCATCCTCGCTGGGGCATGAAAACCCACGGAGTGGGCTGCCCGCATGAACGACGAGCTGCTGTGGAGTTGGGTCGCCGCGGAAACGAGCTTTGCTCGGGAAGGGAGGCCGGAGCCTGACTGCTCTTGCGCTGAGGGAGTGGAGGGCGATCAGGCCTTGCCGTTTTGCGGCTCAGACAGTGCTGCGCGCTGGTTTTGCAGGCACCTCCAGTCAGACCCGAAGTGGCGGCAAGCTCAGGGTTTATCAAGCGCGAGGAGGAGAAGAGAAACGCCGTTGGCTCGGTTCAGAGGGAAAAGATCACGCCGAGGCAGGGAGGGAGGCGGTAAGATGGTCACCAGCGCGCGAGGGCGGGTGAGGCGGTGGCTTCGGGTTAGCTTCGGTGGCGCCCGCGCGGTGATCGCGCTCGTGCGTTACCCGAGAGCATGACTTAGGCAGTAAGTTTTGATCTCTCCTCTCAATGACATCTGGGGCCCACAGCCCCCCCTCAGCACCAAAAGATCTCCAACTTTTGACACCTTGCAAATTCAGCTGTGAGGGGTCCAAATTCAAAATCCAATTTGCCATTTGACAATTTGTGCCACAGTTTCAAATTTAAATTCAAATTTGGATGGAATTCACAAGTTCCTTTGATATTCATATCAAAGCACCTCCAAATTTCCTCCAAATTGATCTCCCTCATAATTTGGATCTGAGGAATTCAAATATGTCCTCTGATCTTTCAGTTGGCTATTGCAAATACACTTTTTCAAACAACGGTTTGACTTTTCTCTTTTGAACATGCCCTCCTTCTTTTTGAAGTGCACCTCTTAATTCAAACTGAATTCAAAGTTTTATTGCACATGCGAACACTTTCATGAGTAACACAAAAGTTTTTTTGTAAGTCCCATTTCTTGCATATAAACTCAACTTTATTCATAGCTCAAGTTTTCTATTTACATGTTTTGGGACTTTTACAGCTATCTCCCCCGAGATGGACCCGGAGGCCACTGTCGGTACCCGCGATATGGGGGACCCCCGCGCACAGGGGAAAATGCCTAAGGATCTCGCCCTTCTCCACAGGGAGAGCTCCGAAGGCGCCACGTGTCCAGCGGGGCCGGACCTTCCTCTCCTCAGAGGAGAGCTCCGGGCAAACCACATGGCCAACAGCAGCCAGACCTCCCCCCTCCGTGGGGAGAGCTCCGAAGGCGCCACGTGTCCCACGGGGCCGGACCTCCCCCTCCTCAGAGGAGAGCTCCGGTCCCGCCACGTGGCCGACAGAATCCGGACCTCCCCCCTCCGGGGGAGAGGTCCGAAGGCTCCACGTGTCCTGTGGGGCGGGACCTCCCTCTCCTCAGAGGAGAGCTCCGGGCCCGCCACGTGTCCAGCAGAACAGCGCTGCCTGCCCCCGCGCGGTAGGCAGCGGGCGTAAAGACGCACCATACCTTGCCCGTACAAGGTATTGAAGGCCCGCGCCTTCCCAAGATGCAGAGACGCGGAGCACGCCTCTGTCAGGTGCCGTTGCGCCCAGTCGCATCGCAGACTGGCGCACAGTGTCAGAACCTGCCAGCCAATAAACACAGTGACAAGACATCCCCTGCCGCCCCTGCCGTCATCAACCACTACGACTAGCATGCGGCATGGGCAGGGCGGCAGGACGAAGACTCGGAAGCCTTGCCAGAGACAACTACCGACATAACTGTGGATACGATAGTCGGCAGGCAATCTCCCCGGGACCACCTGTCGGGTCCCGGGCCCCCCTTGTAAGCCACACGGGCCTTGGACTATAAAAGGCTCGGGTAGGCAACGTTAGCAAGGGTTCGCACTCCAGCAACTCACACCCTAGGCATAACTCACCCTCAAGCTCAGGACTCCGGTTCTGAGCAAGAAGCAATACAGTGAGCACCTCTGCTCACCGTGGACGTAGGGTTTTACGCTCCGGCGGCCCGAACCACGTAAAACTCACCGTGTAAAGCTCCCCCTCACTCGTCCCTTACGCTTAAGCTCTCCGCAAGCGACTAGCCCCTCCAAAAAAGAACCTCCGCGGGCTGCCCAGAGCAGGTCCGGGGGAAGTGTCGACCACACACTTCGACAGTACCCCATATTGAGGGTACCAACAGTGGCCCCGGGCCCATCTCGGGGGAGATAGCGAGCCCGAGGTGGGGCTTCCATCTCTTCTACCCCGCATACCTTCTCGGCGACTCCCTTTGACCATTGCTGAGCATGAACGGTCGTAGAATCATGGGCGCGTGAGCCCTGCTCGATGGCTGCTTTTATTGCGGCGGTTCCCAAGGCTGCCACTACTGCACGTCGCAGCGCACGTCGCAGCACCTTGTCAGGAACCGCTGGGTTCTCCGCCTAGGGGGCTGACTGCCCGGTCCACCGCTTCTGTAGGGCGGCTTGGGCCCGCTTGTCATGGGCTTCGGGGCTTGGTCCCGAGGCGTCTGCCCCTAGCGGCGTATACGAAGCGTTTTGAATTGCTTTGAATTGCTTCTGGGAAGACTATAAGGGGATCCCATCTGCATCGCAAGCTTCCCTTTGCAAACTTCCCTGTGCTTGAGCCCCCCAGAATCTTCTGAGCGCCCAAGCCTCCTTCTTCCTCCAAGATCTTGAGCCTCCGTCGCCGATGGCTTCTTGCCTGCCTCCGCCGCGCATCGCCCGGACGAAATACCTTGGGTCGATGCGCAAGCTGCTGGGGTGGCACTCAGAGGAGCAGCGGTGTTGTCTCCGGCAAGGATCTCTCCCCCTGTGTCTGGAGGCGGGGGAGATTGTCTTCTTCGCAGCCTATGGCTTGGCGGGGTTCGTCCCGCCAATCTCTTCCTTCTTTGTGACGCTGCTGGAGATGTACGGTCTCCAGCTTCGTCACCTCTCTCCCAACTCCTTCGCAATGGCCGCCGTCTTCGTCCAGTTCTGCAAGATGTTTGTGGGAGTGAGCGCTTCGGTGACGCTCTTCCGCCACTTCTTCGTGCTGCGGACGACCGGGCGTGGTTCGAAGAACCAGTTAGGCGCCTACTACTTCCAGCATCGCTGCAAGGACCCGAAGGTCTCTGGGTACCTTCTGCCCTTCAGCGCGGCGAGGTGGGAAGGCTGGAGGGACAAATGGGTGATCGTGAAGACAGATGAGCACGATCGCCTTCAGTTGCCGACCGACGCTCCAACCACCGAGCGTAGCTTCTGGGAGGAGAGCCCGGTGCTGGAGCCCGAATACACGCCAAGATCCGGTTCCTGGCGGAGTAGGGACTGACGTCCCTGATGGTGCTGGAAAGCTTCTTGTCACGGCGTCTTGCGCCATTGCATCAGCGCAACCGCCCGGCGTGTTACTACACCGGCATCCACAACTGCACCAGGCTGGATAGGGGCCCGGACTCAGTCCCTTCTAAGGAAGTGCTGAGGGGGATGTTGACGAGCGTCTGCGGCGACCTTCTCGACGATGACTCCCTCACGGTCCCAGCTTCCTGCCTCCCCCTCTCCATGGAGTCCTTACGGAGGGCGAAGCTGCTGCGGGAGCTGCCGACGCTGGATGACATCGGTATCGCCGTTCGTCAGGTCGGAGACGTGTTTCTGGGGAATCTCGGTCCCCGGGGTTGAACGCTCCAGAGCGGAGCGCGAGGCGTCGGCCGATGCCCAACCCGCGCTGAAAGTCGACGGATCTCGGACCGCCGACAAGGGGAATGGCAAGAAGCCGGCCTCCGGCTTGCCGGAGAAGAAGCGTGCCCGGTCGCCTCCGAGGGCATCGGTTGCGCCAAATCAGGGGACCGGAGCACCCCTGCGCCCTCCTTCAGGGGGCATCGGTTCGTCGGGTGGTGACCCCAAGAGGCCTCGTGTCCTCCGGACCGATTGGACTCCTCTCGGCCAGCGGCGGCTCGAGGAGTCCCGGGCGTCCCACCCTTCCTCCATGGGTGGTGGAGCTCCAAGGAGGGACGCCAGAGCTGCAATGTCCGGGGGCGAGCCGAGGGCTCAGACGTCCCGGTCAACGAGCGTCCCGTCTGCAGGCTCGGCAGGCGGTGTCGCCGGAGGGAGCAGCGCCAGGATTCAACCGGGGACGCAGGCGCCCCAGGCTTCAGGGGCTGGACCGGTGAGCGGAGCCATGAGCACTGCTGGCGGGAGCCCTGCTGCTCCGTCTCCTAGGGGGGCTCCGGATGCACCCCCTGTTCCGCCGGTCCGGGTGCCTTCAGCGCAGGCCCCGGCGGCGACGGCAGGCTCCGGCGGTCCTGCCCCGGCTCGGAGGCAAGGGCTCCATGCCGGCTGGAGTGTTCGAGTTCCTCGGTAAGTTTGCACTCGCCGGATCCTCGATACTTGTGTATTTCTTTTCTTCTTGTTTTGAGGTGACCCCGTGCTTGCAGGGACTCATCGGCTGCTGGGAACGCGTCTGTTCCCCGGCCACCTTCGGCTAGTGGAGGTCCTCCGCCGAAGCATTCAGAAGCTGCAGCGGCTTCGCCAGCCCCCGAGTCGGTGCAGGGGTCTCCTCCTGTGCCGGCAGAATCGGTTCCTGCAGCTGCGGCGGCGCCGGTTCGTCCTCCTTCGCCAACTCGGGAGCCGGCGGCTGCCGAGGGCTCGAGTGCTGAAGCAGGAGGAGCGGGTGCTGGTCCTTCAGCGGGCAGCGAGCAGGGGCATGTCGGCAGTGCCCTTCATTCGGTGCCGGCTTCTCCAGATCGGCGCCTCATCCCGGTTGCCTTGATGCCGGCGTCTCCTCCACCGGACGACGATGTCATGGAGGAGGTCTTCGGCACGCCTCCGGCTTCTACCACTCCTCTGCCGTTGTCAGAGGCGATGGAACTCGCCCAGTCGAGCGTCCTGCAGGTCCAGGCCGCCCTGGAGCGAGAGCAGGAGGTGCTGGCGGAGGAGAGGGGCCACCTCCTCAGCTGGGGGCAGCTCCTGAAGCTGCGGACTCAGGAGGTTGAGGCAGAGCTCGACGCGAGGCGGGAGAGGCTCGACGTCAAGGAGGAGCTCCTCGAGTTGCAGAAGAGGGCCATCGCCCACTTGGACTCTGAGACCCGGCGGCTCTTGCAGGAGACTCGCGAGGCAAACACCGATGTCCAGGCCCACGCCGACGCCAACGAGGAGCTGCGGCTGCAGCTGGCGCGCCGCGAGTGTGCCGTCGCGGACCGGGAGCGCGCCGTGGCGACCAAGGAGAAGAAGGTCGCCGAGAAGTTGGAGACCGGTGAGGGCGACTTGAAGGCCCGGGCCGGAGAGCTGGAGCTTCGGGAGGCAGCTCTGGCCAAGAGGGAGGAGCAGGCCTCTCGGGAGCGTCAGGCGACGCTGGACCGAGAGTTGGCGACCGACTTCCGGGCGTCGGAGCTAGAGCAGCTTACCCGGGACCTTGAGCTCCGGAAGAACTCCTTGGCAGCCAAGGAGAAAAGTTTCACCGAGGAAGGACCCGACGCCCTGCTGAAGGCTCGCCAGGAGGTGGAGATGCTCCAGGCTTCACGGTCCGTCGAGGCCCGAGCGGTCTGGAGCTTCGTCGGCCAGGCGGGGTCCGCCCTGGTGCCCCTTGGCTTCAGCCCCGTGAGGACGGGGGCTCCGGCGCAAGATGTGGTCGAGGCGCTTCCGGCCCTTGAGTCCATCGGCACCAAGCTGGATAGGCTCGAGGCTGCGATCGCCGATGAGCTCGAGACGGAGGGACGGAGCTTGGCGAAGGAGGTCGCCACGCACGTGCTGGCATGCTTCCGGAGCTGGGATCCCTCCCTCTCTCTGGAGCCGGTGAGGCAGGGCCCCGTCGTCGAGTGGGAGGAAGCTGCCAGGGCCGGAGTCGGGGACGTCGCCGCCCTTGTCGCCTCTAGGTTCCAGCGGGAGTCCAGAGACTCCTAGGTGCCCGCCTTTGTAGCCGAAGGGCTTGTATCTTTTGTTTTAGTTTTTTGAGTCTGTAGTCCAGCTCTTGGAGCTTTGATGAATGAACATACTTTTGCATTTGTGTGTCTTGTGATTCTAGCTTGTTCTTCCTGGCTTGGCCTTCCTGAGCCCTTAGCTCTGCAAGGACGTCGGGAGGTCTCCACCGATCCTGAAGCTTTGCACAGACACCTTCAAGGGGTCTTCGGAGCTCATCCCGTGAGGACAGGGGGAGGTCCGTCTCTGCTGGCCACGTGGCGGGCCCAGAGCTCTCCTCTGAGGAGAGGGAGGTCCGGCCCCGCTGGACACGTGGAGCCCTCGGAGCTCGCCCCTGCGGAGGGGGCGAGGTTCGGCTCTGCCGGCCACGTGGCGGACCCGGAGCTATCCTCTGAGGAGAGGGGAGCTCCGGCCCCGCCGGACATGTGGGGTCTTCGAAGCCCGTCCCTGTGGAGGGGGCGGGGTTCGGCTCATCCGGTCTTGAGTTGGAGTAGTCGGGAGCTCCGGTTCTTCCTTGCGCGGTCCCCGTAGTGGCCCCCTGGTAGGTTTGGGCACACCTACCATATTCCTGCGGGGGATCTAAGGCCAGGAGATCCTACACACAAGTAGGGGAAACGTAATTCTCCTCGGGGGCTCTCCCTTCCCTGTCTCTTAGTCTTATTTGGCTTACGGTCCTTGACCGGTATACGGGGCTTGGGCAATTCAATGCGCCCAGCTCCGGAGGTCCGGCTCCCTCCGAGGTCAGGGTACGACCGTCCGGCCCCTAGTACTGGACCATAACGCTGGGGAGGCAGAGTGCACATGCTTTGGGTCGCAACCAGGCAAAGCAGGCTGTACTCCCCTGGACCTCCGAAGGGCAGGGTGCGCGCGCTTTGGGTCGGAACCAGGCAAAGCAGGCTACGCACCCTGGACCCCCCGTGCACAGCAGGTTTTTCCTGCAGGTGACCAACTAGCGTCGCAGCACCTGACTGGGGGAGGTCCGAGAGGCCTCCTGGCCATCGGCAGGTACCTGAAGCATGACCGCCTTCTGTGAGGATAGCAAATGCCGACTAGGGATGAGAGTGGGAAGAGAGAGAGCTAAGTGTACGATGAGCATACACTGTGTCTGATATGAAGGCGTGATCATAAAAATTAATGCATAATTTAAATGAACACATAAGGAAGAACGTGGTAGGGCAGGATTCTTTCCATATAAATACCCATAGGAGGAAGACAGGCTATACATGGAGGCAACGACCCGCCCCATTATGAGGGGAAGCAAGATCCTACGTGCTTAGAATCGGAACCAGGCCAAGCTGGACGTAGTCCTGGACCGTCCCCTGGGGCTTAGTTGCTCCGAGCGTTGTTCCTGGACTCTAAGGGATCTATTATAGAAAGAATAAGACATTTCCTACTACTGCTCTAGGGATAGAACTTACGTAGGTGTTCAATGTTCCAAGGGTTCGGGAGCGGATCCCCATCCTCGGTGGAAAGGCGTACGGACCCGGGGCGGCATACTTTTGTGACTCGAAAGGGACCTTCTCAGCTGGGGGAGAGTTTGTTGGTCCCTTCGCGAGAAATATGCGCCGCAGCACCAGGTCGCCTTCTTTGAGCTCCCGGACACGCACGGTCCTTTGGTGGTAGCGCCGGAGCGCCTGCCGGTACCGTGTGTTGTGGAGCGTTGCTTGTAATCGAGCCTCGTTGACGAGGTCGATGTCTTCACGCCGGAGCTGGTCCTGCGCGGCTTCGTCGTAAGCTCGGACGCGGGGAGACCCCATGGTGATCTTTGAGGGAAGCACGGCTTCGTCCCCGTACACCATGAAGAAGGGTGTCTCCCCGGTGTCCCAGCTCTGGGATGTCCTGTTAGCCCACAGTGTGCTCGGAAGTTTGTCCACCCACTTGGCGCCATGCTTCTTCAAGCTGGCATAGGTGCGAGTGTTAAGGCCCCGAAGGATTTCGGCGTTGGCCCTCTCGACTTGCCCGTTGCTCTTTGGATGAGCAACAGAGGCATAGCACACCTGGATGCCAAGGTCTTCGCAGTAGTCTTGGAACGCTGTGCTGGTGAACTGGGTCCCGTTGTCGGTGATGATTCTGTTCGGGACCCCAAACCTGCAGATGATCGACTTGATGAACTTGACTGCGGATTGCTTGTTGATGGTGATGACGGGTGTAGCTTCCGGCCACTTGGTGAACTTGTCGATGGCGACGTAGAGGTACCGGAATGCCCCGACGGATTTGGGGAATGGCCCCAAGATGTCCAGCCCCCATACCGCGAACGGCCACGAGGGCAGGATCATCTGCAGCGTTTGAGCCGGTGTGTGGATCTACTTGGCATGAAACTAGCATGCCTTGCATCTCTTGACCATCTTGACTGCATCCTGGAGTGCTATCGGCCAGTAGAAGTCATGCCGGAAGGCTTTACCAACGTGCATGCGTGAGGAAGCGTGACTCCCACATTCGCCTCCATGGATCTCAGTGAGCAAGTCCAGCCTTCTTCCTGGGTTATGCACCGCAATAGGACATGGTTGGCGCCACGCCGGTAGGGATCCCCTTCTACCAGCGCGTATCTTTTAGCCATGCACACAATCTGTTCAGCGGATACACGTTCATCAGGAAGGATGTTGTCGAAGTGTGTTGTCGACACTTCCCCAGAGCCTGCTCTGGGCAGCCCGCGGAGGTTCTTTTTCGGAGGGGCTAGTCACTCACGGAGAGCTTACGCGTTAGGGACAATGGAAGGAGAATCTTGACACAGGGATTTTTACGTGGTACAGGCCGCCGGAGCGTAAAACCCTACGTCCACGGTGAACAGAGATGCTCGTCCGGAGTTCTGAGCTTGGGGATTACCTAAGTGCTGGTGAGGAGCGAAGCCTGTGTGAGAGTTGGGCAAAGTGTCGAACCCTTGCTAACGTCGCCTACCCGAGCCTTTTATAGTCCAAGGCTCGGGCAGCTTACAAGGTGGGCCCGGGACCCGACAGGTGGTCCCGGGGAGATTGCCTGCCATCTACCGTATCTGCAGTTACGCCGGCAGTTGTCTCTGGCGAGGGCTTCTTCGTTCTGCCGCCCTGCCCATGCCGTAAGCTAGTCGTAGTGATTGATGATGGCAGGGGCGGCAGAAGATGTCTTGTCGCTGTGTTTATTGGCGTACAGGCCTCTGACGCGGCGTGCCAGTCTTCACTGCGATGTTATTGGGCACAACGGCACCTGACAGAGGCGTGCTCCGCATCTTCGTGCCTTGGGAAGGCGCGGGTCTTGAATACCTTGTACGGGCAAGGTATGGCGCGTCTTTACTCTTGCTGCCTACCGCGAGGGGGCAGGCAGCGCTGCTCTGCTGGCCACGTGGCAGGCCCGGAGCTGTCCTCTAAGGAGAGGGAGGTCCGACCCCGCTGGACACGTGGAGCCTTCGTAGCTCTCCCCGCGGAGGAGGGAGGTCCGGCTCTGCTGACCACATGGCGGGCACAGAGCCCTCCTCTGAGGAGAGGGGGGTCGGCCCCACTGGACACGTGGAGCCTTCGGAGCTCTCCGCGCGGACGGGGGAGGTCCGGCTCTGTTGGCCACGTGGCGGGCCCGGAGCTATCCTCTGAGGAGAGGAGGTTCGGCCCCACTGGACACGTGGCACCCTCGGAACTCTCCCTGTAAAGAGGGGCGAGGTCCTTAGGCAGTTTCCCCTGTGCGCGGGGGTGCCCCATATTGAGGGTACCGACAGTGGCCCCTGGGCCCATCTCGGGGGAGATAACGAGCCCGAGGTGGGGCCCCCGTCTCTTCCGGTCTGCGCACCTTCTCGAAGACCCATTGTCGAAGTGTGTGGTCGACACTTCCCCCGGACCTGCTCTAGGCAGCCTGCGGAGGTTCTTTTTCGTAGGGCTAGTCGCTTGCGGAGAGCTTAAGTGTATGGGACGAGTGAGGGAGGAGCTTGACACGGCGAGTTTTACGTGGTTCAGGCCGCCGGAGCGTAAAACCCTATGTCCACGGTGAGCAGAGGTGCTCGTTGTATTGCTTGTTGCTCAGAACCGGAGTCCTGAGCTTGAGGGTGAGTTATGCCTGGGGTGTGAGTTGCTGGAGTGCGAACCCTTGCTAACGTTGCCTACCCGAGCCTTTTATAGTCCAAGGCTCGTGTGGCTTACCAGGGGGACCCGGGACCCGACAGGTGGTCCCGGGGAGATTTCCTGCCGACTATCGTATTTGTAGTTATGCCGGTAGTTATCTCTGGCGAAGGCTTCTGAGTCTTTGTCCTGCTGCCCTGCCCATGCCGCAAGCTAGTCGTAGTGGTTGATGATGGCGGGGGCGGCAGGGGATGTCTCGTCGCTGTGTTTATTGGCTGGCAGGTTCTGGCACTGCGCGCCAGTCTGTGATGCGACTGGGCGCAACGGCACCTGACAGAGGCGTGCTCCGCGTCTCCACGTTTTGGGAAGGCACGGGCCTTGAATACCTTGTACGGGCAAGGTATGGTGCGTCTTTACGCCTGCTGCCTACCGCGCGGGGGCAGGCAGCGCTGTTCTGCTTGACACGTGGCGGGCCCGGAGCTCTCCTCTTAGGAGAGGAAGGTCCGGCCCCGCGGGACACGTGGAGCCTTCGGACCTCTCCCCGCGGAGGGGGGAGGTCTGGCTTCTGTTGGCCACGTGGCGGGCCCGGAGCTCTCTTCTGTGGAGGGGGAGGTCCGGTCTCGCGGGACACATGGCACCTCCGGAGCTCTCCCGACGGATGGGGGAGGTCCGGCTGCCGCTGGCCACGTGGCAGGCTCGGAGCTCTCCTCAGAGGAGAGGGAGGTCCGGCCCTGCTGGACACGTGGCGCCTTCGGAGCTCTCCATGCGGAGAAGGGCGAGATCCTTAGGCATTTTCCCCTGTGCGCGGGGGTACCCCATATCGCGGGTACCGACAGTGGTCCCCGGGCCCATCTCGGGGGAGATAGCGAGCCCGAGGTGGGGCCTCTGTCTCTTCAGTTCCGCGCACTTTCTCTAAGTCCCGAATTGACCGCTGCCGGAGCACGAACAGTCGCGGGATCGTGGGAGTGTGCGCCCACTTGATGGTTGCTTTTACCGCGGCGGTTCCCAAGGCTGCCATTTCTGCACTTTGCGGCGCTTTCTTCGGGAACCGCCGAAGCGCCTTGCCGGCTCGTCTTCTTGGGAGACTGACTCCTTGACCCACCGCTTCAGCTGGGCGGCTTGGGCCCACCTGTCATCGGCGCTCGGTCTTGGAGTTCAAGCGGTTTCCGATGTGGTGTATTCAAAGAGTTTTGAGTCGCTTGGAATCGCACCTGGGAAGTTTTAAGAGGGGATCTTACCCGCATTGCGGCTTCCCTTCGCACTTCCCAGCGCTTTTCCTTGGACTCTTGTGCCTTTGTCTTCTTGTCTGTGAGCCTTCCCTCGCCATGGCTTCCAACCCGCCCCCAGAGAAGAAATGCGCTCGATCTCCTCCAGTGGCTGCATCTGTGCCAAGTCGGGGATCTAGGGTGCCTGCACCTCCTGCTTCTGGAGATGGCACTCCTTCCGGTGGTGACACAAAGAGGTCCCGGGCTGATCATTCCGACGGGACTCCCCTTAAGCGACAACAGGCCGAAGGTTCCCAGACGTCGCGTCCTCCTTCCTCAAGTGGTGGAGTCTCCGGGGAACCTGCTGATGCGTCGAGGGGAGCTTCTGGAGCGTCCCCTACTCCGTCAGTCCAGGCGACTGCGGAGCGGCTGTCAGTGACGACGGCGGGCTCTGGGGATCCTACCCCGGCTCGGAAGTCGGGGTTCAGGGCCCGCTGGAGTGTTCACGCTTCTCGGCCATCCCCAACTGATGGGGAGTCTGCGCTGTTGCGCTCGGAAACCGGGACAGCTGCCGCGGGCCCCAAGCCAGCACGAGTTTCTCCTGTTCCGGTATGCCCAGATTCCATGGTAGTGTCATCTCCTTCTGCCGAGACGGCTGCTGCGGCCCCCCAAGCCAGAGCAGGTCGGCCCTGTACCAGGCGGCCCGGCTTATATTTCAGCGTCGAATTCCCCCACTCGTCCCTCTCCACGGGCTGGGGAGCCAGCTGTTAGTGAGAGTTCGGCGGGTCCGGCTGTCGAAGTCCCGGTGCCGGCTTCTCCTGACCGGCGTCTTATCCCGGTCCCTGGCGCATCGCCTTTCCCTGAGGATGATGTGATGGAGGAGATCGGGGGTGCCGCTCTGGCCTCTGCTGCCCCACTGCCCCTGGCGGATGCCTTCATGCTCGCCCAAGCGAGCGTCCGGCAGGTCTTGGCCGTGCTTGGACGTGAGCGAGAGGAGAAAATGGTTGAGAGGGATCCCCTCCTCACCTGGGGGAACCTTTTGCGGGAGCGGACCGCAGAGGTCAAGGGCGAACTCGATTCCAGGCGGGAGTCGCTTGACGTCAGGGAAGCGCTCCTCGACCGGCAGAAGCGGGCTGTCGACCGTCTGGACGCCGAAACGCGGCGGCTCCATAGGGAGGCCCTTGAGGCACATGCCCAGGCCGAGGAGAGCCTCTCTATCGTGGAGGAGATACGGCAGAGGTTAGAGCGCTGTAAGCACGCCGTTGAGGACCAGGAGCGTTCCACGGCAGCCGAGGCGGAGAGGGTCGCCACGCGGCTAGCGGCGGGCAAGGATGACCTGCGAGCTCGGGCCAGGGAGCTAGAGGCCCATAAGTCAGACCTCGCCATGAGGGAGGAACAGGTCTCCCACGAACGCCAGGCGATCCTGGATCGGGAGTTGGCTGCCGACTTCCGGGCTTCTGAGTTGGAGCGGCTCGCCCAAACTCTCCGCCTTCGGGAAAGCTCCCTGGCGGCCAAGGAGAAGGAATTCTCCAAGGGAAACCAAGACGCCCTGCAGGCAGCCCGCCGCGAGGTAGAGGAGCTCTTGGCCTTGCGGTCATCCGAGGCGCGTGCGGTCTCGAGCTTCGTCGATCAGGTGGGGTCCGCCTTGGTCCCCCTTGGCTTCAGCCCGGTGAAGGCAGCGGCTCCTGCACTGAAGGTGGCCGAGGTGATCCCCGTGCTGGAGTCACTCGGCGCCAAGCAGAGCAGGCTGGACTCGGTGGTTGCCAGCGAGCTTGAGGCAGAGGGACGGGACCTGGCCTTGGAAGTTGCCACGCATGTGTTGGCATGCTTCAGGAGCCGGGACCCTTCTTTCTCACTGGAATCAGCAAGAGAGGGCCCTGCCGCGGAGCGGGAGGAGACGGCCAGGGCCGAAGTCGGGGATGTGGCCGCCCTTGTAGCCTCTAGGTTCCGGCGCGAGCCAGGAGGACCCTAGGACCTGCTTCTTTCTTTTTATCGAGTCTGTAGTCCAGCTCATGGAGCCATGAATAAATAGACTCTCTTGAATGTTTGTGCCTGTGATGTTTTCTGCCTTCTTCTTGGTTTTGCCTGGCCGAGCCCTTAGCTCCACAAGGTACTCAGAGGCATTCACCAATCTCGAAGCTCTGCACAGGCACCTTCCCCGAGTCCTTACTGCATTAGGGGCCCCGGAGGTCTCCGGAACTCGCCCCATGAGGATGGGAAGGTCCGGATCTGCCGACCACGTAGCGGGCCCGGAGCTCCCTTCTAAGGAGAAGGAGGTCCAGCCCCGCGGGACACGTGGAGCCTTCTGAGCTCCCCCCTGGAGGGGGAGGTGCGGCTTCTGCCGGCCATGCGGCGGGTCTGGAGCCCCTCCTGAGGAGGCGGGAGCTCCGGCCCCGCTGGACATGTGGGGCCTTCGGAGCTCCCCCCCCCCCCCCCCCCCCGCAGAGGGGGAGGTCCGGCTTCTGCCAGCCATGTGGCGGGTCCGGAGCCCCCCCTGAGGAGGGGCGAGCTCCGGCCCCGTCGGACACGCGGGGCCTTCGGGCCTCGCCCCTATTGAAGGGGTGGAACCCGGACCTTTCGGTCCTGTGCTGGAGTAGTCGATAGCTCCTTGCCCTGCCTCATGCAGCCCCCGTTGCTGTAACCTGGAGGACCTGCACACAGATAGAGGAAACGTAATTCTCCTCGGGGGTCCTCCTCTTCCCGTCTCTTAGTCTTATTCGGCTTACGGTCCTAGTCCGGTATACGGGGCTTGGGCAATTCTGTGCGCGAGGCACCGGGGCTCCGGCTCCATCCAATGTCCGGGTACGACCGTCCGATCCCTAGTACCGGGCCGTGCGCCAGGGAAGCAGAGTGCACAGGCTTTGGGTACGGAACCAGGCAAAGCGGCTGTACTCTCCTGGACCTCCGGAGGGCAGGGTGTGCACGCTTTGGGTACAGAGCCGGCTAAGCGGGATACGCACCCTGGACCCCCCATGCACGGCGCAGGCCTTTCCTGGAGGTGACCAACTGACACCGCAACACCTGACTGGGGGAGGCCCGAGAGGCCCACCTGGCCATCGGCAGGTGCCTCAAGCGCAACCGCCTTCGGTAGGAGCAAATGCTGACTATGGATGAGCATGGGAGAAGGGAGCTAAATGTACGGTGAGCATAGAGAGTGTGATCATAAAAATTAATGCACAATTTAAGTGAGCACATGAGAGAGAGAGAGTGAAGTAGAACAGGTTTCTGTGTAAATACCCATAGGGGGAAGTCAGGCTGTACATGGAGGCAACGACCCGCCTCGTTAAGAAGGGAAGCAAGACTCTACGCGCTTAGGGTCGGAACCAGGCCAAGCTGGACGTAGTCCTGGACCGTCCCCTGAGACTTAGCTGCCCCAAGCGCTGTTCCTAGACTCTATGGGATTTATTACAGAAGGGTATGGCCCTTTTCTACTAACGCTCAGGGGGTAGGACTTATAGTGTTGTTCCATGCCAAGGGTTTGGGAGCGGATCCCATACTCGGTTGAAAGGCATGTGTACCTGGGATGGCAACTTTCATGACTCGGAAGGGACCTTCCCGGCTGGGGGAGAGTTTATAGGTCCTTCGCGGGAAAGTGTGTGCCACGGCACCAGGTTGTCTTCCTGCAGGTCCCTGACGCGTTTGGTCCTTTGGCGGTAGTGCTAGAGCACCAGCCGAGACCGTGCGTTGTGGGGTGTCACCTGCAGCCGGGCTTCGTCGATGAGGTCGTCATCTTCACGCTGGATCAGGTCCTGCGCGGCTTCTCTTGGGCGCCCCGGGGTACCCTCCCCTTCTGGCAAAGGCCTTCAAGGGGTAGGAGAACCCGGACTCTTCTTGGGAGACCCAAGGCGTCTTTCCACTTCTGGCTAAGGCCTTCAAGAGGTTGACAGACCCTGGGCGGCCCCCAGGAGGTAAGGCCGAGGCACAGAAACGTGCACTCGGGTGGAGCTGGCCCGGTTCTGCACCGTCGGGGCTGGTGCTTGGGCTGCTGCAACTACTTGGAGCTTCTCCAAGGTTGATATCACAGCAGTGCAGTCTCCACTGACTTTCCGGGGTAGCCGCAGCCGGCTACTGCCCCGGCTCGTCATCACCGGAGCTGGAGTCCTCACCGTTGTGCACCGTCTTCATGACGCATTGAGGCTCCTGGAACCCCACCTGGTGGCCGACGCTGACTGAGGCGTCGACCTTCTGCTTGCCCTCCCTCTGAGGGAGGGACGGAGCATCAGCTCTCAGTTGCCTCCCTTTGCGGAAGCGCTCTGCGAGCCTCTGGATGTCCCAGCACTCGGCAGCAGTATGATTGCTGGTGCCATGCACGGGGCATAGCTCGCCTTGGTCACCATCTGGGGCTGGCGACTGTCACTGCCTTTTGTCGGGGCGCGGCCCCCGAGCTCCACTGGGTGCCGCTGCTGCGGCAACGGGTGCCGTGGCCGATGTCTTCATCTTGCCACTCCCCCGGCTCTTGGCCTTCTTGCCGCCTCCATAGGAAGCAGCGCCAGATCCGGGTTGTCCTCCTGACTCGGAGGCTGGCAGTGGGTGCCAGTTCCGCCCTTCGGCTGCTCTGGCGCACTTGTCCGCCAGACTGAAAAGCTCAGAGACATCGCGGACCTCTCTGGTCGCGAGTTTCTCAAGCATCTTCTCGTTCCGTACACCCTGCCGGAACGCCACCACCACAGAAGCACTTTGAATGTGCGGGATGGTGTTGCATACTTGGGAGAACCGCTGGATGAAGGAGTGCAGTGATTCCCCAGGTTGTTGCTTGATGGCGTGGAGGTCAAGCTCCGTGCCAGGACGGGTGTAGGAACTGCCGAAGTTGGCGATGAACTGCCGGCAGAGCTCTCTCCAGGAAGTTATCAAACCCTGGGGGAGGTTCATGAGCCAAGACCGGGCTGGGCCGGTCAAGGCGACGGGGAAGTAGTTGGCCATGACGGCCTCATCCCCTCCTGTGGCAAGTACGGCGGTGGAGTAGATCTGGAGGAACTCCGCCGGGTTGACGCTGCCGTCGTACTTCTCGGGCAGGTGCGGCCGAAACTTGCACGGCCACCTCGCGAAGCGAAGGTGGGGCGCCAGGGCCGCGCATCCTGCCCCTGTTGCTGCAGGCGTTGGTGCCGCGAACACTTGGTTCGCTGCTGGCACAGTGTACCCCGGTATGGGAAAGGCTGCTCCATAGACCGGGGGCGCTGTTTGCAGGGCATATGGCTGTGGCATATGCTGCGTGGCGTATTCCTGGGGCAGAGTTCGCATGGCGAAAGTCTGCGCCTCAGGCAGGGTTGAGGCAGACGCCATGCTGATGCCAGCCTCTTGGCTGCGACGCCTTTCTCGCTGTCGCTCAAGGAACACTCGGGCGTCTTGGCCCAAGTGGCATCGTTCCAGCTCAGTCCTCAGGTCCGTCGACGGGAGCCTGGTGGAGCTGAAATCCGCCGTCTGTCCGTCAACCGTCGGCGTGCGCGTCAGCGACACGGCCGGTTGGCCGGAGCGTTGTCCCCGCCAAAGTCGAGGGTTCGCGGCAGCGACAACGAGACGGTCTACCTCACAAATCCACTGCTGGGTCGCTGAATGGGACGCGTCCTCAGCAGGTGGATTGCACAGTAGCGCTCTTGCTGCAGCCAGCGCACCCCCGTGGGGAACGCTCAGCGCTGCAGAAGATCTCACGCTAGTCGGAGCCTGCATTGCCGGAGTCGGCGTTGCCGGAGTCGGCTGCTGGCTTCCAGCTTGTCGCTTGCGGAGAGCTTAAGCATAAGGGATGAGTGAGGGAGGAGCTTGACACGGCGAGTTTTGTGTGGTTTGGGCCGCCAGAGCGTAAAACCCTACGTCCACGGTGAGTAGAGGTGCTCGCTGTATTGCTTGTTGCTCAGAACCGGAGTCCTGAGCTTGAGGGTGAGTTATGCCTGGGGTGTAAGTTGCTGGAGTGCGAACCCTTGCTAATGTTGCCTACCCGAGCCTTTTATAGTCCAAGGCTCGTGTGGCTTACAAGGGGGACCCGGGACCCGACAGGTGGTCCCGGGGAGATTTCCTGCCGACTATCGTATCTGCAGTTATGCCGGTAGTTGTCTCTGGCGAAGGCTTCCAAGTCTTCGTCCTGCTGCCCTGCCCATGCCGCAAGCTAGTCGTAGTGGTTGATGACGGCGGGGGCGGCAGGGGATGTCTTGTCGCTGTGTTTATTGGCTGGCAGGTTCTAGCACTGCGCGCCAGTCTGTTATGCGACTGGGTGCAACGGCACCTGACAGAGGCGTGCTCCGCGTCTCCGCATTTTGGGAAGGCGCGGGCCTTGAATACCTTGTACGGGCAAGGTATGGTGCGTCTTTACGCCTGCTGCCTACCGCGCGGGGGCAGGCAGCGCTGTTCTGCTGGACACGTGGTGGGCCCGGAGCTCTCCTCTAAGGAGAGGAAGGTCTGGCCCCGCGGGACACGTGGAGCCTTCGGACCTATCCCCACGGAGGGGGGAGGTCCGGCTTCTGTCGGCCACGTGGCGGGCCCGGAGCTCTCCTCTGTGGAGGGGGAGGTCCGGTCCCGCGGGACACATGGCGCCTCCGGAGCTCTCCCCACGGATGGGGGAGGTCTGGCTGCCGCTGGCCACGTGGCAGGCCCGGAGCTCTCCTCTTAGGAGAGGGAGGTCCGGCCCCGCTGGACACGTGGCGCCTTCGGAGCTCTCCCTGCGGAGAAGGGCGAGATCCTTAGACATTTTCCCCTGTGCGCGGGGGTACCCCATATCGCGGGTACCGACACCCGCATTGACCATTGCCGGAGCACGAACAGTCGCGGGATCGTGGGAGCGTGTGCCCCACTTGATGGCTGATTTTACTGCGGCGGTTCCCAAGGCTGCCACTTCTGCACGTCGCAGCGCCTTTTCAGGAACCGCCGAAGCGTCCTGCCGGCTCGTCTTCTTGAGAGGCTGACATCTTGGCCCACCGCTTCAGCTGGACGGCTCGGGTCCACTTGTCATCGATGCTTGGTCTTAGAGCTGAAGCGGTTGTCCCAAGCAGCGTATTTGAAGAGTTTCGAAATGTTTTGAATCGCGCCTGGGAAGTTTAAAAGGGGATCTCACCCGCATCGCGGCTTCCCTTTGCACTTCCCTGCGCTTGAATCTTCCTTGTTTTCTTGAGCTCTTGCGCCCTTGCCTTCCCTGTTCTTGAGCTTCCATCTGCCATGGCTTCCAACTTGCCTCTGCCGCGCTCTACCTGACCAGCCGAGCTCGGGTCAGTGTGCAGGCTGCTGGGCTGGCATGCAGAGGAGCAGAAGCACTGGCTCCGGCAGGGATCTCTCCCCCTGCTCCTGGAGAAGGGGGAGATAGTCTTCTTCACTTCCTACGCCATGGCGGGGTTTGTCCTGCCGATTTCTTCCTTCTTCGTGACGCTGCTGGAGTCGTACGGTCTCCAGATCCATCACCTCTCCCCCAACTCCTTCGCGATGGCCGCTGTCTTCATGCACTTCTGCGAGATGTTCGTGGGGGTGCACGCTTCAGTGACACTCTTCCGCTACTTCTTCGTGTTGCGGACGACCGGGCGCAGCTCGAAGAATCAGCTAGGGGCGTACTACTTCCAGCATCGCTGCAAGGACCAAAAGGCCTCTGGGTACCTTCTACCTTTCGGCGTGGCGAGGTGGGAAAACTGGAGGGAGATCTGGGTGATCGTGCAGACCAACGAGCATTATCGCCTGCAGCTGCCAACTGTCGGCCCGACCTCCGAGCGTCGCTTCTGGGAGGAGATCCTGGAGCTGGAGCCGGAGTACGCGCCGGTCTTGGAGCGGATCCGGATCCTGGGCAACGAGGGGCTGACGTCCCTGATGGTGCTGATAGACTTCCTGTCACGCCGTATTTCGCCCTTGCAACAGCGCAACCACCCGGCGTAGTACTACGCCGGCGAGCACGACTGCACCAGGCTGGAGAAGGGTTCGGCTCCGACCCATCAGAGGAGGTGTTGTACGAGATGGTGGGCAAGGTGAGCGGCGACTTCTTCACCGGCGGCGACCTCACTTTCCCGGCCTTTTGCACCCCCCTCTTCTTGGAGCCGCAGTGGAGGGCGGAGTTGCTGCGGAAGATGCCGAACCTTGACGACATCGGGATCACCGTGCATCAGGTTGGGGATACCTTCCGGGGGATCTCGATCCCCGGGGTCGAGCGCTCTGGGGCGGTACACGAGGCGTCAGCTTCTGCCCAACCCGTACTGAGAGTCGACGGAGCTCGGACCGTCGACAAGGGGAAGGGAAAGGAGCCGGCCCCCGGGCAGCTAGAGAAGAAACGTGCCCGGTCCCCTCCGAGGGCGTCGTTTGCCCCGAGTCAGGTGGCCGGGGTACCCTCGCGCCCATCTCCCGGAGGTGCTGGTTCGTCGGGCGGCGACCCAAAGAGACCTCGGGTCTCCAGCTCCGGCGGGGCTCCTCTCGGCCAGCGGCGGTCCGAGGAGCTCCGGGCGTCCTGCCTTCCTTCTTCAGGCGGAGGAGCTTCAAGGAGAGACACCGGTGGGGCGATGCCTGGGGGTGAGCCGAGGGCTCAGGCGCCACAGCCAGCGAGTGTCCCGGCTGCAGGCTCGGCAAGCAGCGGCGCCGGGAGAAGCAGCGCTGGACTCATCTGGGGGCGCAGGTGCCCCGGGCCTCTGGAGCCGGATCAGCGAGCAGTGCTAGGGGCGCCACCGACGGGGGCCCTTCTGCTCTGCCTCCTACTCTGCCAGTCCGGATACCTACGGCGCAGGCGCAGGTGCCGGCGGCAGGCTTCGGTGGTTCTGTCCTGGCTCGGAAGCCGGGGCTCCATGCCCGTTGGAGCGCTCACGTCCCTCGGTAAGTGCCGCTCTTTCCGGATTTTAAAACTAGCGTTCTTTTCCCTTTTTCTTAGCCCGAGAGCTTCTTATGTCGGCAGGGACTCATCGGCTGCCGGGGGCGAGTCTGTTCCCCGGCCATTTCCAGCTAACGGAGGTTCTGTGCCACAGCATCCGGGAGCTGCGGCGGCTCTGTCGGCCCCCAAGTCGGCGGGGGCTTCTCCTGTGCCGGCGGGACCATCCCCTGTGGTGGCGGCGGCAGCACCCGCTCGTCTCCCTTCATCAACTCGGAAGCCGGCGGCTGCCGAGGGCTCAGCGAAGCCGGCTGGTGACGCCCGACCTTCCGGTGCTGAGGCTGGAGGGGCAGCTGCGGGTGCAGTTGCTGGCCCTCCGGCTTCCTCAGATCGGCGCCTCACCTCGGTTGCCGAGGCACCGGCATCTCCACCGGTCGAGGACGTGATGGAGGAGGTCGGGTGCGCGGCTTCGGCCTCCGCCGCCCCGCTGCCTCTAGCGGATGCCTTGGGGCTTGCCCAGGCTGGCGTTCGGCAGGTCCGGGCCGCCCTAGAGCGAGAGCGGGAGGCGCTGGCTGGAGAGAGGGACTGCCTCCTCAGCTGGGGGCATCTCCTGAAGCAGCGGACTCAGGAGACTGGGGTAGAGCTCGACTCGAGGCAGTCGAGGCTTGATGCCATGGAGGCGCTGCTCGACGCTCAGAAGAGGGCAGTCGACCGCCTGGGCTCCGAGACCCGGCGGCTCCGCCAGGAGACCCACGAAGCTAACGCCTGGGACGAGGCTCCTCCACTGCCATGGAGGAGCTGCGGTTGCAGGTGGCGCATCATGAGTGTGCCGTCGCGGATCGGGAGCGCGATGTGGCGGCCGAGGAGAAGATGGTCGCTGCACGGCTGGAGCCCAGCGAGGGCGAGCTGAAGGCCCAGGCCGAGGAGCTGGGGCTTCGGGAGACGGCCCTTGCCGTGAGGGAGGAGCAAGCCTCCCGAGAGCGCCAGGCGGCTGAGCTCCGGGCGTCTGAGCTGGAGCGACTCACCCAAGATCTCCAGCTTCAGGAGAGCTCGTTGGCAGCCAAGGAGAAGAGATTCTCTGAGGAGGGGCTTGACGCCCTGCTGGCAGCCCGCCAAGAGGTGGAGAAGCTCCAGGCTTCACGGTCCGTCGAGGCCCGTGCAGTCTGGAGCTTTGTCGGCCAGGCGGGGTCCGTGTTGGTTCCCCTTGCCTTCAGCCCAGTGAGGACAGAGTCTCCGGCGCAGGAGGTGGCTGAGGCGATCCCGGCGCTTGAGTCCATCGGCGCCAAGCTGGGCAGGCTCGAAGCTGTGATCACCGACGAGCTTGACGCGGAGGGACGGGGCGTGACAAAGGATGTCGCTACGCACGTGCTGGCGTGCTTCCGGAGTCAAGACCCTTCCTTCTCTCTGGAGCTGGCGAGACTTGACCCCGTCGCCGAGCAGGAGGAAGCTGCCAGGGCTGAAGTCGGGGACGTGGCCGCCCTCGTGGCCTCTAGGTTCCAGCGGGAGTCCGGGGACTCTTAGGTAGTCACCCCTGCGGCCAGAAGGTCCTGTAACTCTTCTTTTTTGCTTTTGTTGAGTCTGTAATCCAGCTCATGGAGCTATTAATGAATGAACAGGCTCTTTGTTTTTTGTGTCCGTGCTTATCTTCTTCTTGGCTTGGCCTGGCCGAGTCCTTAGCTCCGCAAGGATCTCGGAGGTCTTCACCAATATTGAAGTCTTGCACAGACACCTTCCTTGGGTCCTTATTGTGTTAAGGGCCCAAGGGGTCTTCGGAGCTCGCCCCGTGAGGACGGGGAGGTCCAGATCTGCCGGCCACGTGGCGAGCCCGGAGCTCTCCTCTGAGAAGATGGAGGTCCAACCCCGCGGGACACGTGGAGCCTTCGGAGCTCACCCCTGCGGAGGGGGCGAGGCCCGGCTCAGCCGACCACATGGCGAGCCCGGAGCTACCCTCTGAGGAGAGGGGAGCTCCGGCCCCGCCGGACACGTGGGGCCTTCGGAACCCGCCCCTGCGGAGGGGGCGAGGTTCGAATCCTCTGGTCTTGCGTTGGAGCTCCGGTCTTTCCTTCCGCGGTCCCCGTAGTGGCCCCCTGGTAGGTGTGGCCAATGGATTGGGCACACCTACCATACTCTTGCAGGGGAGCTAAGGCTGGGAGGTCCTGCACACAAGTAAGTGAACCGTAATTCTCGTTGGGGCTCTCCCTTCCCTATCTCATAGTCTTATTTGGCTTACGGTCCTGATCCGGTATACGGGGCTTGGGCAATTCAGTGCACCCGGCGCCGGTGGTCCGGCACCCTCCGAGGTTAGGGTACGACCGTCCGACCCTTGGTACTAGACCAACTGGCATCGCAACACCTGACTGGGGGAGGCCCGAGAGGCCCCCTGGCCATTGGCAGGTACCTCAAGCGCGACCGTCTTCGGTAGGATAGTAAATGCCGACTAGGGATGAGAATGGGAAAAGAGAGCTGAGTGTGTGGTGAGCATACACAGAAAGTGCGGTCATAAAAATTAAAGCGTAATGAAATGAGCACAAGGGTAAGAGCAAAGCAGGACAGGTTTCTTTCCATATAAATATCCATAGGAGGAAGGTAGGCTAAAACATGGAGGCAACGACCCACCCCATTAAGAAGGGAAGCAAGACTCTACGCGCTTAGGGTCGGAACCAGGCCAAGCTGAACGTAGTCCTGGACCGTCCCCTGAGGCTTAGCTGCTCCGAGCACTGTTCCTGGACTCTATGGAATCTATTACAGAAAGAAAAAGTACTATCCTACTATTGCTCTAAGGATAGAACTTATGGAGGTGTTCTATGTTCCAAGGGTTCGGGAGCGGATCCCCATCCTCGGTGGAAAGGCGTACGCACCCGGGGCGGCAAACTTTCATGACTCGGAAGGGACCTTCCCAGCTGGGGGATAGTTTGACGGTCCCATCGTGAGAAAGTATGCGCCGTAGCACCAGGTTGCCTTCTTGCAGCTCCCGGACACGCACGGACCTTTGGTGGTAGGGCCGGAGCATTTGCCGGTACCGTGCGTTGCGGAGCGCTACGTGTAATCGAGCCTCGTCGACGAGGTCGATGTCTTCACGCCGGAGGTTGTCCTGTGTGGCTTCGTCGTAAGCTCGGACACGGAGAGACCCCATGGTGATCTCTGGGGGAAG
The DNA here is from genome assembly GCA_030760725.1 of Neostapfia colusana. Taxonomy (NCBI): domain Eukaryota; kingdom Viridiplantae; phylum Streptophyta; class Magnoliopsida; order Poales; family Poaceae; genus Neostapfia; species Neostapfia colusana. Next base: position 28,413,971 of record JASWHV010000009.1, on the reverse strand, counting down.
CACAGCTTCGGCCCCGTATACCATGAAGAAGGATGTCTCTTCGGTGGCCCGGCTTTGGGATGTCCGGTTAGCCCATAGTGTGCTCGGAAGCTCGTCCACCCACTTGGCGCCATGTTTCTTCAAGCCGGCATAGGTGCGAGTCTTGAGGCCCCGAAGGATCTCAGCGTTGGCCCTCTCGACCTGCCCATTGCTCTTTGGGTGAGCAACGGAGGCATAGCACACCTAGATGCCGAGGTCTTCGCAGTAGTCTTGGAATGCTGCGCTGGTGAACTGGGTCCCGTTGTCGGTGATGATTCTGTTCGGGACCCCGAACCGGCAGACGATAGACTTGATGAACTTTACTGCAGATTGCTTGTTGATGGTGACGACTGGTGTAGCTTCCGGCCACTTGGTGAACTTGTCGATGGCGACGTAGAGGTACCGGAATCCCCCGACGGCTTTGGGGAATGGTCCCAGGATGTCCAACCCCCATACGGTGAACGACCACGAGGGCGGGATCATCTGAACCGCCTTAGCCGGTGTGTGGATCTGCTTGGCGTGGAATTGGCACGCCTTGCAGCTCTCGACCAGCTTGACGGCATCCCGGAGTGCTGTCGGCCAGTAGAAGCCATGCCGGAAGGCTTTACCGATGAGTGTGTGTGAGGAAAAGTGACTCCCACATTCGCATCCATGGATCTCAGCGAGCAAGTCGCAGCCTTCCCCCTGGGTTATGCACCGCAATAGGACGTGGTTGGCGCCACGCCGATAGAGATCCCCTTCTACCAGCGCGTATCTTTTAGCCATGCGCATGATCCGTTCAGCGGATACACGTTCATTAGGGAGGATGTTGTCTTTCAAGTAGTCCCGGATCTCCGTGATCCATGCATCGGGTCTTACTTGAGCTTCTGGATCTTGAGCACTGGGTTGCACGGAGTCCCCAGTGACGCTTATGATCCTTGGTGGTGTCCATGGCTGCAGGGCCGCCGGGACCGCCAGCTTCGAGGTGCTGGTCCAGCCCCCTTCGCCCGGCTCGGCAGGCCGGGCTGTGGGCCGCAGCAACGTCCTCTCGAAGACTCCTTCAGGCACAGGGGCTCCGGTGGATGCCTTCGTTGAGAGGTCATCGGCCACGGCATTGCCAGCGCGTGGTACATGGTGCAGGTCCAAGGCGAGGAAGTCTTTCTCCAACATCTGCACGTGGAGCAGATAAGCAGCTAGTTGTGGGTCATTGCAAGAGCATTCACCCTTATCTTGCTTGATGACTAGCTGGGAGTCGCCCTGTGCCAACAACTGGCGAGCGCCCAGAGACAGGGCTGTCTTTAGGCCAAAGATGAGTGCTTCATACTCTGCCATGTTGTTGGTTGCCTTGAAATTGAGGCGCACCATGTACCCAAACTGCTCCCCCGATGGCATGAGAAGCAGTATGCCAGCACCGGCCCCCTGCTTTCACGAGGAGCCGTCGAAGAAGAGCGTCCAGTGAGGCCCGGTGAAGACCGGAGCTCGGGGCTTTGGTTCACCGTCTTCGTGGCCCCTTGGGTTAGTCATTGTTGGCGTCCACTCGGCCACGAAGTCAGCCAGTGCTTGGCTCTTGACTGCATGGCGAGGAAGGAAGTCCAGCTCAAACTCCACCAATTCCACTGCCCATTTAGCGACATTGCCGGTCGCATTGGGGCTGTGAAGAATGGCCTTCAGCGGGTAGGAGGTGACCACCGAGATCCGGTGGGCTTGAAAGTAGTGGCAGAGCTTCCTGGATGCCACAAGTACTGCATACAGCAGCTTGTGGACCTCCAGGTACCTTGTCTTGGCGTCGTGGAGGACTTCGCTGATGTAGTAGACAGGCCTCTGGATGGTCCGGACCCTCCCCCCTGGGCCTGAGATGTCCTCCTCCATTGGTTTAGGCGACAGGAGGTAGACGGGTCCGGGGAAGCCTCCGGGAGCTGGGACTCGAAGGTTTCTAGGCCGTCTTGGACCACCGGGGGGTCCCGCTGGTCTTCCGGGTGGTCATCCTGGACCCTCGGGAGGACATCTTGTTCTCCTGGGAGGTTCCTTTGGGCCTCCGAGGGGTTAACCCGGAGCTCTGGGAGGTCCCGATGGACCTCGGAGAGGTTGTCTTGGAGCTTTGGGAGGTCCCGTTGGACCTCCGGGAGGTCGTCTTGGAGCTCCAGGAGGTCGTCTTGAGCCTCCGGGGTCTCCTGGTGGTTGTCTTCTTCTACCGGAGCAGGCTGCGGTGACGAGGGGTCCGGCCGCTCTGCAACGAGAACCATGCTCACCACCTCAGTTGTTGCCACAATGTAGAGCAGCAAGTGCTCTTCGGGCTCGGGGGCTACCATGATGGATAGGGTTGTCAGGAGCTGCTTCAACTCCTGGAAAGCTTCTTCTGCTTCGTCGGTCCAAGCAAATGGACCGGATTTGTGCAGGAGCTTAAAGAAGGGGAGTGCTCGCTCTGCTAGCCTCGGTATAAACCGATTCAGCGCAGCTAGGCATCCCGTGAGTTTCTGGACATCTTTGATGCGGGCGGGAGGCTGCATCAGGTCGATGGCCTTGATCTTCTCTGGGTTGGCTTCAATTCCTCGGTGTGAGATCAGGAATCCTAGGAGCTTCCCAGAGGATACGCCGAACACACACTTGTCGGGGTTCAGCTTAGTGCGCGTGGAGCGTAGTTTGTCAAAGACTAGGGCTAGGTTGTCTAACAAGGATGAGCCCTGCCTGACTTTGACAACGATGTCATCGACATACACCTCGACTAAATCTCTTATTAGCTCTCCAAAGGTTTCGTTCCTAGCACGTACAAAGGTGGGAAGAGCATTCTTTAGACCATAAGGCATAGAGACGTAACAATACAGGCCGTCTACTGTGATGAAAGAAGTGTGTTCTTCATCCTCTCTTGACATAGGGATCTGATGAAAGCCCGAGTAGGCGTCTAGGAAGCATAGCATATCACAGCCTGATGTAGAGTCTACTATTTGATCTATTCTAGGGAGAGGGAATGGATCTTTGGGATATGCCTTATTGAGACTGGTGTAGTCGATGCACATCCGGAGCTTCCCGCCGGCCTTCGGGACAACAACGGGGTTTGCCAACCACCGGGGGTGGTGGACATCCCGTATGAAGCCAGCGTCCAGCAGCTTCTTGATTTCTTCTCGAATGAAGTTTTGCCGCTCGATGGACTGCTTGCGGGGATTCTGTTGGACTGGCCGGGCGTCAGGGAAGATCTTCAGATGGTGCTCGATCACCTTCCTAGGGATCCCTGGCATCTGCGACGGCTGCCATGCAAACACGTCGACGTTATGCCGGAGGAAGGTGATGAGCGCGCCTTCCTATTTGCTGTCTAGGCCCCCGGCTACCAAGGTGGTCTGGGCCGCATCGGCGCCGACTTGGACGACCTTCAGGGGGACATCGCCCTCATTAAGGGGTTGCACGCGGGGTGCTGAGGTCGAGGCACGGTGGCGTGCACTCGGGTGGAGCTGGCCTGGTTCTGCACTGCCAGGGGCTGGTGCTCGGGCTGTTGCAAGTCCCTGGAGCTTCTCCAAGGCTGATACTGCAGCAGTGTGGTCTCCACAAATCATGAGGATGCATGTTGGTGTGGCATCTTCAAGACGAGGTAGCCGTAGTGGGCTACCGCCATAAACCGGTACAGGGCTGGCCTGTCGATTATGGCGTTGAAGGGGAGGTCGATCTCCGCTACGTCAAACAGAATGTACTCTGTTCGATAGCTGTCCGGTGGCCCAAAGGTCACCGGAAGGCTGATGTTACCGTAGGGGATGACTTGTCCCGGCCCTACCCCTGAGAACGGGCTCGATGGGGTGAGCTTGGCCATCGGGATCTGCAGCTTCTGGAAAGCTGCGCGGCTGATGAGGTTCAGCCCAGCCCCGCCATCTACCAGAACGTGGTACATCCTCACGTTGGCGATGGTGGGAGCTACCAAGAGCGGTAGTTGGCCGGCCCCAGCCATGTTGCTGGGGCAGTCGGTGGCATTGAAGCTGATGGGGGTTCCCATCCACTTGAGGTGCGGCGCGGCACTTGGGAGAGGAGCCACCGACGCTACCGCTCGGCGCAGAGTCTTGACTGCGCTTCGGGGCGAGGGGTCAGCGGACCCACCATAGATGACGTAGAGCGTCTTCCGGCGCTCGTCGTCGCTGGAGCTGGAGTCCTCATGGTTGTGTACCGCCTTCACGGCGCGCTGAGGCTCCTGGAACTCCACCTGGTGGTCGACGTTGTCTTAGGTGTTGACCTTCTGCTTGCCCTCCCTTTGACGGAAGGGAGGGGCGTCAGCACGCGGTTGCTTCCCCTTGCGGAAGCGCTCTGCGAGCTTCTGAATCTCCTGGCACTCAGCAGCAGTATGGCTGCTGGTGTTGTGCACGGGGCACGGCTCGCCTTGGTCACCATCTGGAGCTGGTGACTGTAGCTGCCTCTTGTCGGGGCATGGCCCCCGAGCTCCACTGGGTGCTGCTGCTGCAGCAATGGGAGCTGCGGTCGGTGGATTCATCTTGCCACCGCCCCGGTTCTTGATCTTCTTGCTGCTTCCATGGGAAGCAGCGCCAGATCCGGGCTGTCCTCCTGATTCGGAGGCTGGCTGTGAGTGCCAGTTCTGCCCTTCTGCCGCCCTGGCGCACTTGTCCGCCAGGCTGAAGAGCTCTGAGACGTCGCAAACCTCTCTGGTCGCGAGCTTCTCGAGCATCTTCTTGTCCCGTACACCCTGCCGGAACGCCACCACCACAGAAGCATTTTAGATATGCGGGATGGTGTTCCGTACCTGGGAGAACCGCTGGATGAAGGAGCGCAGCGTCTCTCCAGGCTGTTGTTGGATGGCGTGGAGGTCAAGCTCCGTGCCAGGCCGAGTGTAGGAGCTGCCGAAGTTCACAGTGAACTGCCGGCAGAGCTCTCCCCAGGAGGTTATGAAACCCTGGGGGAGATTCATGAGCCAAGACCAAGCTGGGCCGGTCAAGGCGACGGGGAAGTAGTTGGCCATGACGGCCTCGTCCCCTGCTGCCGCAAGGATGGCAGTGGAGTAGATCTGGAGGAACTCCGCCGGGTTGACGCTGCCATCGTACTTCTCGGGCAAGTGCGGCCGGAACTTGCGCGGCCACTTCGCAAAGCGAAGGTGTGGCGCTAGGGCCGCACATCCTGCTCCTGTTGCTGCAGGTGTTGGTGCCACGAACATTTGGTTCGCTGTCGGCACCGTATACCCTGGTATGGGCAAGGCTGCGCCATAGACCGGGGGCACCATTTGCAGGGCATATGGCTGGGGCATATGCTGCGTGGCGTATGCCTGGGGCAGAGATCGCGTAGCAAACGTCTGCAGCTCAGGCTGGGTCGAGGCAGTTGACATGCTGTCGCCGGCCTCTTGGTTGCGACGCCTTTCTCGCCGTCGCTCAATGACCACTCGGGCATCCTTGCCCAGGTGGCGTCGTTCCAGCTCCGACCTCAGGTCCGCCGATGGGAGCCTGGTGGAGCGGGAGTCTGCCGTATGCCCGTCAATCGTTGGCATGCGCGTCAGCGACACAGCCAGTTGACTGGGACGCCGTCCCTGCCGAAGTTGAGGGTTGGCGGCGGCAACGACGAGACGGTCTACGTCACGAATCTACTGCTGGGTCGCTGACTGAGGCACGTCCCCAGCAGGTGGATTGCGCAGTAGCGCTTGTGCTGCAGCTAGTGCACTCCCGTGGGAGACACTCAGCGCTGCAGTGGATCTTGGACTTGCTGGAGTCGGCGCTGCCGGAGTCGGGTGCTGGCTTCCAGCTTGCACCGACACACTCCATCCTGAGTGTGTCGAGACGTAGTCCCCGCTGGTCATCGTTCGTCATGAGCGTGGGCGGGGAGAGCTTGCCGCTGAAGGAAGCTTCGTCATCTTCATCGGCGGAAGCTCGTCGCGCAAGGCAAAAGCCCCCTACCTGGCGCGCCAAATGTCGAAGTGTGTTGTCGACACTTCCCCCGGGCCTGCTCTGGGCAGCCCACGGAGGTTCTTTTTCGGAGGGGCTAGTCACTCACGGAGAGCTTACGCGTTAGGGACGATCGAAGGAGAATCTTGACACAGGGATTTTTACAAGGTTCAGGTCGCCGGAGCGTAAAACCCTACGTCCACGGTGAGTAGAGATGCTCGTTATATTGCTCGGTGCTCAGAACCGGAGTTCTGAGCTTGGGGATGACCTAAGTGCTGGTGAGGAGCGAACCCTGTGTGAGAGTTGGGCAAAGTGTCGAACCCTTGCTAACGTCGCCTACCCGAGCCTTTTATAGTCCAAGGCTCGGGCGGCTTACAAGGTGGGCCCGAGACCCGACAGGTGATCCCGGGGAGATTGTCTGCCATCTACCGTATCTGCAGTTACGCCGGCAGTTGTCTCTGGCGAGGGCTTCTTCATTCTGCCACACTGCCCATGCCACAAGCTAGTCGTAGTGGTTGATGATGGCAGCGGCGGCAGGGGATGTCTTGTCGCTGTGTTTATTGGCGTACAGCCTCTGACGCGGCGCGCCAGTCTTCACTGTGATGTGATTGGGCGCAACGGCACCTGACAGAGGCGTGCTCCGCGTCTCCACGCCTTGGGAAGGCGCGGGTCTTGAATACCTTGTACGGGCAAGGTATGGCGCGTCTTTACTTTTGCTGCCTACCGCGCGGGGGCAGGCAGCGCTGCTCTGCTGGCCACGTGGCGGGCCCGGAGCTCTCCTCTGAGGAGGGGGGTGTCTGGCCCCGCTGGACACGTGGAGCCTTCGGAGCTCTCCCCACGGAGGGGGGAGGTCCGGCTCTGCTGACTACGTGGCGGGCCCGGAGCCCTCCTCTGAGGAGAGGGAGGTCCGACTCCGCTGGACACGTGGAGCCTTCGGAGCTCTCCCTGCGGAGGGGGGAGGTCAGGCTCTGCTGACCACGTGGCGGGCCCCGAGCCCTCCTCTGAGGAGAGGGGGGTCCGGCCCCGCTGGACACGTGGAGCCTTCGGAGCTCTCCACGCGGAGGGGGGAGGTCTCGCTCTGTTGGCCACATGGCGGGCACGGAGCTATCCTCTGAGGAGAGGGAGGTCCGGCCATGCTGGACACGTGGCGCCCTCGGAACTCTCCCCGCGGAGAGGGGCGAGGTCCTTAGGCAGTTTCCCCTGTGCGCGGGGGTACCCCATATTGAGGGTACCTACAGATGTTGTCTTTCATGTAGTCCCGGATCTCCGTGATCCATGCAGCGAGTCTGACTTGAGCTTCTGGATCTTAAGCGCTGGGTAGCACGGAGTCCATAGAGATGCTTACGATCCTTGGCGGCGTCCATGGTTGCAGGGCCGTCGGGACCGCCAGCTTCCAGGTGCTGGTCCCGCCCCCTTTGCCCGGCTCGGCAGGACGGGTTGTGGGCCGCAGCAACGTCCTCTTGAAGACTCCTTCGGGCGTCGGGGCTCCGGTGGAGGCCTTCGTTGAGAGGTTGTCCGCCGCGGCGTTGTCGGCGCGTGGTACATGGCAGGTCCAAGGCGAGGAAGTCTTTCTCCAGCATCTGCACATGGAGCAGATAGGCAGCTAGTTGTGGGTTGTTACAGGAGCATTCACCCTTGACTTGCTTGATGACTAGCTGGGAGTCGCCCTTTGCCAACAACTAGCGAGCGCCGAGAGACAGCGCCATCTTCAGGCCAAAGATGAATGCTTCATACTCTGCCATGTTGTTGGTTGCCTTGAAATTGAGGCGCACCATGTACCCGAACTGCTCCCCCGATGGCATGAGAAGCAGTACGCCGGCACCGGCCCCCTGCTTTCGCGAGGAGCCATCGAAGAAGAGCGTCCAGTGGGGCTCGGTGAAGACCGGAGCTCGGGGATCTGGTTCACCATCTTCGGGGCCCCTGGGTTGGTTGTCGATGGCGTCCACTCAGCCACGAAGTCAGCCAGTGCTTGTCTCTTGACTGTGTGTCGAGGTATGAAGTCCAGCTCAAACTCTGCCAACTCCGCTGCCCACTGAGCGACGTTGCCAGTCGCGTTGGGGCTGTGAAGGATGGTCTTCAGCGGGAAGGAGGTGACCACCGAGATCCGGTGGGCTTTGAAGTAGTGCCGGAGCTTCCTGGACGCCACAAGCACTGCATACAACAGCTTATGGACCTCCAGGTACCTTGTCTTGGCGTCGTGGAGGACTTCGCTGATGTAGTAGACGGGCCTCTGGATGGTCTGGGTCCTTTCTAGGGGACCCGGGGTGTCTTCCTCCATTGGCTCAGGCCAACAGGAGGAAGACAGGCCCTGGGCATCCTCCGGGGGCTGGGACCCGGAGGCTTCTTGGCCGTCTTGGACCTCCGGGAGGTCCCCTTGGACCTCTGGGAAGCTGGCTTGGACCTCAGGGAGGTCCCCTGGACCTCCGGGAGGTTGTCTTGGAGCGTCGGGAGGTCGTCTTGGGCTCCTGAGACCTCCTGGCTGTCAGGGCCCCCATGGGGCCCGGGCAGCCTTGAGGCTTGACTTCAGCTGCTGGAGCTGGTTGCGGTGATGAGGGGTCCGGCCACTCTGCGACGAGGACCATGCTCACCACCTCTGTTGTCGCTGCGATGTAGAGCAGCAGGTGCTCTCCAGGCTCTGGGGATACCATGATGGGTAGGGTCGTCAGGAGATGCTTCAACTCCTGAAATGCTTCTTCTGCTTTGTCGGTCCAAGCAAATGGACCGGATTTGTGCAGGAGCTTGAAGAAGGGAAGTGCCCGCTCTGCTAACCTTGGTATGAACCGACTCAGCGCGGCTAGGCATCCCATGAGCTTCTGGACATCTTTGATGCGGGCCGGGGGCTGCATCAACTCGATGGCCTTGATCTTCTCTGAGTTGGCTTCGATCCCTCAGTGTGAGACCGGGAATCCTAGGAGCTTCCCAGAGGATACGCCGAACACACTCTTTTCTGGGTTCAGCTTGGTGCGCGTGGAGCGCAGTTTGTCAAAGACTAGAGCTAGGTTGTCTAATACTGATGAGCTCTGTCTAACTTTGACAATGATGTCATTGACATACAACTCAATTAAGTCTCTTATTAGCTCTCCAAAGGTTTTGTGCATGGCACGTACAAAGGTAGGGAGAGCGTTTTTTAGACCATAAGGCATGGAGACTGTCGGTACCCTCAATATGGGGTACCCCCACGCACAGGGGAAACTGCCTAAGGACCTCGGCCCTCTCCGCGGGGAGAGCTCCGAGGGCGCCACGTGTCCAGCGGGGCCGGACCTCCCTCTCCTCAGAGGAGAGCTCCGGGCCCGCCACGTGGCCAACAGAGCCGGACCTCCCCCTCCGCAGGGAGAGCTCCGAAGGCTCCACGTGTCTAGTGGGGCCGGACCTCCCTCTCCTCAGAGGAGGGCTCCAGGCCCGCCACGTGGTCAGCAGAGCCGGACCTCCCCCCTCCGCGGGGAGAGCTCCGAAGGCCCCACGTGTCCAGCAGGGCCGGACCTCCATCTCCTCAGAGGAGCGCTCCGGGCCTGCCACGTGGCCAGCAGAGCCGGACCTCCCCCCTCCGCGGGGAGAGCTCCGAAGGCTCCACGTGTCCAGCGGGGCCGGACCTCCCTCTCCTCAGAGGAGAGCTCCGGGCCCGCCACGTGGCCAGCAGAGCAGCGCTGCCTGCCCCCGCGCGGTAGGCAGCAAGAGTAGTGACGCGCCATACCTTGCCCGTACAAGGTATTCAAGACCCGAGCCTTCCCAAGGCGCGGAGACGCGGAGCACGCCTCTGTCAGGTGCCGTTGCGCCCACTCACATCACAGTGAAGACTGGCGCGCCGCGTCATAGGCTGTACGCCAATAAACACAGCGACAAGATATCCCCTGCCGCCTCTGCCATCATCAGCCACTACGACTAGCTTGCGGCATGGGCAGGGCGGCAGGACGAAGACTTAGAAGCCCTCGCCAGAGACAACTGCCGGAGTAACTGCAGATACGGTAGATGGCAGGCAATCTCCCTGGGACCACCTGTCGGGTCCCGGGCCCACCTTGTAAGCCGCCCGAGCCTTGGACTATAAAAGGCTCGGGTAGACAACGTTAGCGAGGGTTCGCCTTTTACACACTCTCACGCAGGGTTCGCTCCTGAGCACCAAGCAATACAACAGGCATCTCTGCTCACCGTGGACGTAGGATTTTACGCTCCAGCGGCCTGAACCATGTAAAACTCTCTGTGTCAAGCTTCTCCTTCCATCGTCCCTAACGCGTAAGCTCTCCGTGAGTGACTAGCCCCTCCGAAAAAGAATCTCCGTGGGCTGCCCAGAGCAGGCTCGGGGGAAGTGTCGACAACACACTTTGACATTTGGCACGCCAGAAAGGGGGTTTTTCCCTTGCGCGACGAGCTTCCACCGATGAAGATGACGAAGCTTCCTTCAGAGGCAAGCTCTCCCCGCCCACGTTCACGACGGGGTGACCAGCGGGGACTACGTCTCGACACAGTCAGGACGGAGTGTGTCGGTGCAAGCTGGAAGCCAGCAGCCGACTCCGGCAGTGCCGACTCCAGCGAGCCCAAGATCCACTGCAGCGCTGAGTGTCTCCCACGGGAGAGCACTAGCTGCAGCGCGAGCACTACTGCACAATCCACCTGCTGGGGACGCGCCTCAGTCAGCGACCCAGCAGTGGATTCGTGACGTAGACCGTCTCATCATCACCGCCGCCAACCCTCAACTTCGGCGGGGACGGTGTCCCAGTCAACCGGCTGTGTCGCTGACGTGCACGCCAACGGTTGACGGGCAGACGGCAGACTCCTGCTCCACCAGGCTGCCATTGGCGGACCTGAGGTCAGAGCTGGAACGACGCCACCTGGGGCAAGGATGCCCGAGTGGTCATCGAGCGACGGCAAGAAAGCCATCGCAACCAAGAGGCCGGCGACAGCATGTCAACCGCCTCGACCCATCCTGAGCCGCAGACGTTCCCTACGCGATCTCTGCCCCAGGCATAAGCCACGCAGCATATGCCACAGCCATATGCCCTGTAAATGGTGCCCCAGGTCTATGGCGCAGCCTTGCCCATACCGGGGTACACAGTGCCGACAGCGAACCAAGCGTTCGCGGCACCAACGCCTGCATCAACAGGAGCAGGATGTGCGGCCCTGGCGCCACACCTTTGCTTCGCGAAGTGACCACGCAAGTTCCGGTCGCACCTGTCCGAGAAGTACGATGGCAGCGTCAACCCGGCGGAGTTTTTCTAGATCTACTCCACCGCCATCCTTGCTGCAGGAGGGGACGAGGCCGTCATGGCCAACTACTTCTCCGTCGCCTTGACTGGCCCAGCTCCGTCTTGGCACATGAATCTCCCCCAGGGTTCCCTAACCTCCTGGGGAGAGCTCTGCCGGCAGTTCACTGCAAACTTCGGCAGCTCCTACACCCGGCCTGGCATGGAGCTCGACCTCCACGCCATCCAACAACAGCCTGGAGAGACGCTACGCTCCTTCATCCAGCGGTTCTCCCAGGCACGGAACACCATCCCGCATATCCAAAATGCTTCTGTGGTGGTGGCGTTCCGGCAGGGTGTACGGGACAAGAAGATGCTTGAGAAGCTCGCAACTAGAGAAGTTCGTGACGTCTCAGAGCTTTTCAGCCTGGCGGACAAGTGCGCCAGGGCAGCTGAAAAGCGGAACTGGCACTCACAGCCAGCCTCCGAATCAAGAGGACAGCCCGGATCTGGTGCTGCTTCCCATGGAAGCAGCAAGAAGATCAAGAACCGGGGCGGTGGCAAGATGAAGCCACCTACCACAGCTCCCGTTGCTGCAGCAGCAGCACCCAGTGGAGCTCGGGGGGCCACGCCCCGATAAGAGGCAGTGACAGTCACCAGCTCCAGATGGTGACCAAGGCGAGCCGTGCCCCGTGCACAACACCAGCAGCCATACTGCTGCTGAGTGCCGGGAGATCCAGAAGCTCGCGGAGCGCTTCCGCAAGGGGAAGCAACCGCGTGCTGACGCCCCTCCCTTCCGTCTGTTGGTGATATGCCCAAGAGGCAATCATAACAATTCGGATAAAGGCCTGATGGATATTTGATCCATAAGAAATTAGGGTACTAATGGGCCTGTGACCTAAAAGCCCATTAGCGCGCCTATAAATATGAGGGGTAGGGTTACGGACAGATGTCTCCACCAGATAGCAGTCCCAGCCGCCGCCCCTCACAGGTCAGCCGCCGAAACCCCTGCCGCGCGCACGGTGCTAGCACACCGACGCACGGCGTTCCTCCCTGTACGTGTGGACTCCGTGGAGGCGCTGCTGTTACTGCTGCGCTGATCGGCTACGACGCGCATCTACGATCCGCTGCGCTGCGCGTCTAGTGGTAACGATCCATGACCTTCTCACTCGCATGTTTCCTGGGTGATACGGTCGAATTGCTAGAGTAGCGCATCGCCTATTTCCCTACAGTGGTACCAGAGCCGACTTGCGTAGTTTTTGGTCTGGATCTTAGATGCGATCTACTGCAGACAAGTTCATATGATGAATTTTTATAGTTCGGCTTCTGGGGTTTGGAATTGGTTAGAGTAGATTGCCATCATATGACTAAAGGATTAGTTCGTGCTCCTTCTCTGCTGTGTGCGCAACCTGTCCCTACCGGCTGGAATCACCATCGGGACTAATAGTGTACATAGCTAGCAGATTGAGCCAACAGATCACGGTCATGTGTCGCGATCTTCTCGTGGATAACCAGTCACAATGAAAATTGAGGCATTCTGAATGGCTCAGATTCGGGTTGATCTGATCAATTCGATGAGATTTTCATAGTGATTTCATAGATGCGATCTATGTAATTCCGTTTGGTGTTCAGGGCGCTGCCCTGAAACCCGCGGGGGGCGGCTCCCCCCTCGACCCCCCGCCCGCTAACCGGCTAGCGGGACCGCCGTTGCTGTCTGCTATAGTGACATCATTAAGTTGTTTCGCGATAGACATCGTTCTACGCTTAACTTGTTTTTGCAGGGAATGATGTGAATGGTATGGCCTAAATATGATGTGATAATCTGTGTGTAAAATTCGTGCAGCCTGCGTGTTGCAAATTTAACACAACCGGGTTGAGGTTGTCACATATTTGTATAACGACCTGCGTGTCGCCCTGTGATGCCTGATCTCTCATGTAATTTATTTGATAGCTATTAGATGTATTAGCTTCTTTTATATTCATTGAGAAACCTCAAGCATGATGGCGATGGTGATCACCATAAGAAGGGAGACATGGCGGTATAGATCATGATGGAACCATGGTGATGGAGATCACTATGATCCTAAAGGCCATACTATTCACATATATGATATGATCGTATGCCTGTGATGTTTTACTATTCTTTTCATGCTTTTCATATGGTGGATGTTTTGTCATGATAGAATAGCTTCCCTCGGAAAAGTTGAGTATTTGATGCCATTTACCTATAGCTGCACCTATGTTGTTTTGATCGTTGTATGGTAGGTTTGCCAAAGCAAAATACCGTCATCTATCATAATAAATAGGGTGAATGTTGGACATTCACATGCATAGTATTGGTTTACTCAACAAAGCTATCAAAACGGTTTTGGGCTTTATGGCATAGTGTTGGGAGCCGGGGCATTGGATGTCACCCAACAAACAAGAATCATATAGAGATATGATTAACAATGGTTGTTTACCTATGTTACTAATTTTCTAGCAGTGAAGCCAAAGCTCACTAGGAATTAGTGAATATGGATCTTGGACCACTATATGTCGTTAGAGGGAGGACGATGCTCATATAGTGGTGGTGTCTTTTATTAAACTGTTAATAAAAGATTGGTACATAACATAGTGCTAAAACCTTGCATATTTATTTTCTATTGTAGATCATGTCTGCTAGTAACAATTCCGGTTTCAATTTGCGATCTGTGCTTGAGAAAGAAAAGCTCAATGGAGCTAACTTTATTGATTGGTACCGCAACCTGAGAATTGTTCTCAGGCAAGAGAAAATTGAGTATGTTCTTGAGCAACCATACCCCAATGACCTCCCCGATGATGCAAATGCCGCAACTCGCAGGACTTATGAGAAGCACTGCGATGATGCGCTTAATGCAAGCTGCCTCATGCTTGCCACAATGTCCCCTGATCTACAGAAACAATATGAGCATGCAGATGCTTATTCTATGATTCAGGGACTACGTGGAATGTTTGAGAACCAAGCAAGGGCTGAGAGGTACAACATCTCAAAGTCCTTGTTCTCATGCAAGCTGGCAGAAGGGAGCCCGGTCAGTCCTCATGTAATCAAGATGATTGGTTACATTGAGACTTTGGACAAACTTGGTTCTGAACTCAAGGATGACCTGGCTATTGACGTTATTCTCCAGTCACTCCCACCGAGCTATGAGCCATTTATATTGAATTATCAAATGAATGGCATGGAGAAAACGTTGGCTGAATTGCATGGGATGCTTAAAACAGCCGAGGAAAGCATTAAGAAAAACACCACTCATGTGATGATGGTTCAAAAGGAGAATAAAAAGAGGAAGCGTGTGATGCATCCTAAAGGCAAGGGAAAGGTTCCCAATGAGTCTTCAAGCTCAAAGCCAAAGGGAAAATCAGGCCCTTCTCCTAATGATGAATGCTTCCACTGTCATGCTAAGGGGCATTGGTCTAGGAATTGCAAGAAGTACTTGGAGGATAAGAAGAAGAAAGGGGGTGAGACTTCCACTTCAGGTATAAATGTTATAGAAATCAATATTGCTACATCTTCTAGTGAATCATGGGTATTTGATACCGGATCAATGATTCACACTTGCAAATTGTTGCAGGGTCTAAGTGAGACTAGAAGATTTGCAAGAGGCGAGTTGGATGTTCGGGTCGGCAATGGAGCAAAGGTTGCTGTCATAGCTGTCGGAACTTATCACTTGTCATTACCCTCAGGATTAGTTTTGGAATTAAATAATTGTTATTGCATTCCTTCTTTGAGCAAGAACATTATATCTTCTTCATGTTTGGAAGAAGTTAATGGTTATGAGATTATAATAAAGAACAAATGTTGTTCTATTTATTATAATAATATTTTCTATGCTCAATGTCCATTAGTGAATGGATTATATGTTCTTGATCTTGAGGATAAAACAGTATATAACATTAGTACAAAAAGGGCTCGACGAAATGATCTAAATCCCACTTTTATTTGGCATTGTCGCTTAGGTCATATAAATGAGAAACGCATTGAGAAACTCCATAAAGATGGTTTGTTAAGTTCATTTGATTTTGAATCACTTGACACATGCGAGTCTTGTTTGCTTGGGAAGATGACCAAAGCACCCTTCACTGGTCAAAGTGAGAGGGCAACTGACTTGTTGGGACTTATACATACTGATGTATGTGGACCAATGAGTTCGGTAGCTAGAGGTGGTTTTCAGTATTTCATTACTTTTACCGATGACTTTAGTAGATATGGATATGTCTATCTAATGAGACACAAGTCTGAATCTTTTGAAAAGTTCAAAGAATTTCAGAATGAAGTACAAAATCAGTTGGGCAAGACAATTAAACTTCTACGATCTGATCGTGGGGGTGAATATTTGAGCCATGAATTTTATGATCATTTAAAACAATGTGGAATTGTTCCACAGTTGACTCCACCAGGAACGCCCCAATGGAATGGGGTGTCCGAGCGGAGGAACCGAACCTTGTTAGACATGGTTAGGTCGATGATGAGTCAGACTGATCTTCCACTATCCTTTTGGGGTTATGCTCTTGAAACTGCTGCGTTTACACTAAACAGAGTCCCAACTAAGTCTGTTGAGAAGACACCATATGAGATGTGGACCGGGAAACGTCCCGGATTGTCTTTCCTCAAAGTTTGGGGATGTGATGCTTATGTCAAACGTTTGACGTCAGACAAACTTACTCCCAAATCAGACAAATGCTTCTTTGTGGGATATCCTAGGGAAACCAAAGGATATTATTTTTATAATAAAACGGAGGGTAAAGTGTTTACTGCTCGCAATGGTGTCTTCTTGGAGAAAGAGTTTCTCTCAAAAGCAGTTAGTGGGAGCAAGGTGCATCTTGAAGAAATCCAAGAAATATCTGAAAATGTTTCGGCACCCTCTAATCCTATACAGGATGTACAAGATGTTGTACAACCACTTGATGAAACACCAGCTCCACGAAGGTCTACAAGAGTACGTCGTGCAACTGAAAAGTTGACACTCCTAACCACGGAACCACAGGACATAGTATTGTTGGACAATAATGAGCCTGTGACCTACACTGAAGCAACAATGGGACCCGACTCTGAGAAATGGCTTGGAGCCATGGAATCCGAAATAGAATCCATGCATGAGAATCAAGTTTGGAACTTGGTTGATCCAATCGATGGTGTGAGACCGATCGATTGCAAATGGATTTTCAAGAAAAAGACTGATATGGATGGAAAAGTTCACATCTATAAAGCACGATTGGTGGCGAAAGGTTTCAGACAAATTCAAGGTGTTGATTATGATGAAACATTTTCGCCCATCGCTATGCTAAAGTCTGTTCGGATTCTCCTAGCAATTGCTGCATATTTTGATTATGAAATATGGCAGATGGATGTCAAAACAGCCTTTCTTAATGGGAGTCTGACTGAGGATGTGTACATGACACAACCTGAGGGTTTTGTCGATCCTAAAACTGCTAGAAAAATATGCAAACTTCAAAAGTCCATCTATGGATTGAAGCAAGCATCTCGGAGTTGGAATCTACGTTTTGATGAAGTGGTCAAAGGGTTTGGTTTCATCAAGAACGTAGAAGAACCTTGTATTTACAAGAAGGTTAGTGGGAGCGCACTTATATTTCTGGTCCTATATGTAGATGACATATTGTTGATCGGAAATGACATTCCAGTACTAGATGCTGTTAAATCCTCATTAAGGAAAAGTTTCTCAATGAAGGATTTAGGAGAGGCAGCATACATTTTGGGCATAAAGATCTATAGAGATAGATCTAAAAGGTTAATTGGATTAAGCCAAGATACATATATTGACAAGATATTGAATCGATTCAATATGCAATATTCTAAAAAAGGTTTCTTGCCAATGTCACATGGCATCACTCTAAGCAAAAGTCAGTGTCCTTCGACACCTGATGAGCAAAAGAGGATGAGAGCGATTCCTTATGCTTCGGCTATTGGATCTATCATGTATGCCATGTTGTGTACACGCCCAGATGTATCCTATGCTCTAAGTGTTACGAGCAGGTATCAATCAGATTATGGTGAGGCTCATTGGACAGTTGTCAAAAACATTCTTAAGTACTTGAGAAGAACTAAGGATGTATTCCTAGTGTTTGGAGGTGAAGAAGAGCTCGTTGTAAGAGGTTACACCGATGCTAGCTTCCAAACAGACAAGGATGACTCTAGATCGCAATCCGGTTTTGTGTTCTGCCTCAATGGAGGGGCAGTGAGCTGGAAAAGTTCCAAGCAAGACACAGTAGCAGATTCAACGACGGAGGCGGAGTATATTGCAGCTTCTGAAGCTGCAAAGGAAGCTGTTTGGATCAGAAAATTTGTTTCTGAGTTGGGTGTTGTTCCTTGTGCGTCCGGACCTGTGGATCTCTATTGCGACAATAATGGAGCCATTGCACAGGCAAAGGAGCCTAGATCACACAAAAGATCCAAACATATACTACGACGCTATCATCTGATTCGAGAGATTATCGACCGAGGTGATGTGAATATATGCAAGGTGCATACGGATTTGAATATGGCAGATCCGTTGACAAAGCCTCTTCCACAATCAAAGCATGAGACGCACACGAGATCTATGGGTATTAGATACTTACATCAATGATCCTAGTGTGTAGTGGGAGACTTTTGTCATAGCTATGTTTATGTACTATTTGAGTAACTATTATTCACACTGATCATCAAGTATGTGACTTGTTCGTGAGACTCTTTGTTAATTATAATGTTACTCAAAATGATCCCTAGTCTACATCGTTATATGAGACAATGATAGTACGCAGACTAGCACATGTATTAATTGATGATCACGTTTCACGGATCATAGATATGGAGATATCAAATTAATAATGTGAACACATGTTAGTGAACATGGTGTTGGATAGACCCATTCCGAGACACTGTTGGGATTGTTATTTACATATGTGCCATCAGTTGGTCTTGAGTGATACACCTGCTAGATTCTTTGACCTGAGATCGCCATTGTTTCTCACTATGTGTAGTTGTGCACTTTGAAACTATCAAACGCTACTCCGTAACTGGGTGGTCATAAAAATAGTCTTCAGGTGCATGATGAAGCATGGAATAAGATGTGTGCGGATCAAGATGGGATTTGCCCCTCCTAAATAACAGGAGAGATATCTCTGGGCCCCTCGAGATAGTTGGATTGAAAGTGCATGGCCATGCCAAAATGATTAAAGAGTTAATCATTATGACTAAAAGTTAGTCATCGATTGAATCCACTATTTGATCGAGTTAATGGTCGAGCTATCACAAGGATGGCACGTATCTCGCCTTGAGCTTGACTGGTATCGTGTGGAAAAGGAATTAGCATGTGAATGTATCTAGGTTCAGCCGATATGATCTTTATGTACATTCGGGAGTCAGTATGTCCTGCTAGGTACCTCTACTGACTTGTGTTTGAAAACGGTTTTCATTCATAACCGACTGTACATGAACCTAACGGGTCACACACTTAAGGGGATGGAATATTGAAAAACTTGGCTATATGATTGTCTCTAGTGCAAGTGGGAGATTGTTGGTGATATGCCCAAGAGGCAATCATAACAATTCGGATAAAGGCCTGATGGATATTTGATCCATAAGAAATTAGGGTACTAATGGGCCTGTGACCTAAAAGCCCATTAGCGCGCCTATAAATATGAGGGGTAGGGTTACGGACAGATGTCTCCACCAGATAGCAGTCCCAGCCGCCGCCCCTCACAGGTCAGCCGCCGAAACCCCTGCCGCGCGCACGGTGCTAGCACACCGACGCACGGCGTTCCTCCCTGTACGTGTGGACTCCGTGGAGGCGCTGCTGTTACTGCTGCGCTGATCGGCTACGACGCGCATCTACGATCCGCTGCGCTGCGCGTCTAGTGGTAACGATCCATGACCTTCTCACTCGCATGTTTCCTGGGTGATACGGTCGAATTGCTAGAGTAGCGCATCGCCTATTTCCCTACACCGTCAAAGGGAGGGCAAGCAGAAGATCGACACCCAAGACAATGTCGACCACCAGGCGGAGTTCCAGGAGCCTCAGCACGCCGTAAAGGCGGTAGACAACCATGACGACTCCAGCTTCAGCGACGATGAATCATGGCGGTAGCCCACTACGGCTGTCCCGTCTTGAAGATGCCTACACCAACGGGCGTCCTCAAGATCTGTGGAGACTGCACTGCTGCAGTATCAGCATTGGAAAAGCTCCAAGCATTTGCAGCAGCCCAAGTACCAGCCCCCGGCAGTGCAGAACCGAGCCAGCTCCACCCGAGTGCACACCCCCGTGCCTCGGCCTCACCTCCCGAGGGCCGCCCAGGATCCGTCAACCTCCTGTCGGCCTGAGCCAATGGAAGAAGACATCCTTAGTCCCCCAAGGAGGGTCCGGGTTCACCTACCTCCTGTCGGCCTGAGCCAATGGAGGAAGACACCCTGGGTCCCCCAAGGAGGGTCCAGGTTCGCCTGCCTCTTATCGGCCTGGTCCAATAGAGGAAGGTACCCCGGGGCTCCTGGGAGAAGCCGCGCAGGACCAGCTCCGGCGTGAAGATATCGACCTTGTCGACGAGGCACGATTACAAGCAACGCTCCACAACGCACGGTCCCGGCTGGTGCTCCGGCGCTACCGCCAAAGGACCAAGCGCGTCTGGGAGCTACATGTGGCGGACCGGAATCTGCTCATCCAGGATCGCAGAGGGTGGTGCCGCGCGATGCGACACCCGACAGCACATGTCATAAGAACACATTATATTACATGGGAAAAACAAACTGAATGTACAAAGTAGTACACTGCTCAGTTACAAACTAGGATCTTTATTACACAGCGGAAGTTTCTTTTGTACAACTCACGCCCGCCTATCTAGCAAAAGTGGTTGCCCAGCCCTCAGCTCAGCGCGGCGTGTACGGCTCCCACTCAGCCGTGGTCCCCGACGGAGGGTAACCCTCGCCGGTGGACCGTACTCCGAGTCCGTGGGTGGCTCCTCACCTGAAAAACACTCAAGCAGCAACCGTGAGCACGAAGGCTCAGCAAGGCTTAACCGACTCACCTAAGCATGAAACTCTACATGAGGGGTACAATGACATAGGATAGTCATATTGCAACAAATGGACTCGCCTACAAGTTCATCCTTAGTTCAACTTTTAGCAACAAGTGAACAGTTCAGGAAGCTGAAATTTAGTAAGCAATATTTGGTGGCAAACATGTAGCAACACAATATTATATCATATCAGCAGTATTGAATCACCATATTTCATACATTAGTCTACGTCACAACTCAGTGACCAAGTGGTACTCTTCACCGTGAGGGACAGCGAATCGACTCGATATACACCTGCAGGGAAAACCCAAAGAGCACGTCACATACGCCCACCCGTGGAGCTGCACAGCACGCTCACTCGATGTCGTACGGGACAACCTTTCACCCAACAGCCCAAACGTCGAACCGGTCGCACCGAAACGAGCAGGAGATTCCCCACACGGAGCATCTCTCTATGCCCGTTGGCATATTTCCACCTTGCTGCCCTCAGCCTACACCTATAAATCGGTGCGTTATGCCTCGACGCCCGGAGGTTTAGGCTACATCGGTTTATCGGGGCCCATATATCCGATATGCCTTCGGTACGTTCAAACTTGATCAGCGTGGGCCGCACACGGATCGGTCCTCAATCGACACAGACAGGGCTGCGCACACAAGACTCCCTCTTGCTGCGCCCTAGCCCCTGCCTAGTCTCATTTTCATTACTAAAGTGATCTCACATCACTCAACCGAACCCATGTGTCCCAAGCCTATCTCGCGAGTAGATTCCAACTACTCGACTTGTACCGAAGTCCTATGACTCATTAAGCATAGCCTGTCTACTGAAGGTCTTAGACACTACCCTCACTCTTAGGGAAAAATTCTGGTTATGCAAGTGGGGTTCCATCCATCCTATACCTAATGCACAAACATACTTCATATGACACATGTAAACAAAGTAAAACTTATAAAAAGGTTAATGCAAACCGGGGCTTGCCTTGTGGTTGCTGGTCAGTAGTTAGTTCTTCGTCTGGAAGTAGGAAGTTCAGCACCTCCGGAGTCTCTTCTTCAATGGCTACACGTTATTGAAAGACTACATGTAAATTTAAATGCAATGTGTAAACTTGAATACTTATTTGCTAATAACTCTAGCTAGCCCTCCCCTTTGGTTCTGGAATTTTTTGTGATGGCTTGGTAGGGTCCTAACCAGAGTTTTGACCAAGTTTCATTTGAAACAAAGTTCATTTGAACCTTGTACAAATAAAAGCCCATTTGATCAATATTTGAGCCTCTGACTAATTCCAGGGGTTTTCATGGCTCCAACCATTACTTTCTGGAAACTAGACTTTAAGATGGTTCTAATGGAGTTGGTTTCATGTCATTTGAAGAATTCTACAGAAAGTTATGCCCTAATTAAGCTTTGAGAAAATCTGAAAAATGTTTCTGTACATTTTTCTATTTTCTCAGGGCAGTTCTCTTAATCACCCCATTAGGGTAACTAAATGAACTTGGATGAGTCTGAAAATTTTACTGGGATTTAGGGATTTTCCAATGAACCTCTCAGCCAAATTTCAGAATTTTTCATAAAGTAGTTCTCACTTCCCAACAGTTTAAATTTTAGGGATTTAATTCTGGAAAACTATTCACTTTCATGAGCTGAATTTGGTATTGCTGGAAAGTACTCAGAATTCTGAGTTCAGCAAAATTTGGTTCATCGAATTTGGAGTTTCCTAGCCAAAGTTCTATGCATTTGAAGTTTGAACTAAAACTGGAAATTCCAAAAATGTTTAAATCCTGCGGGTGGGTCCACCGCACACGTGTCGACCGCTGGAGCCGGGCCACACGGGGCCGCAGACTCCTTCCCGCGCGGCCGCACTGGATCCTGGACCATAGAGAATCCCGCACACTCCTTCCAGCCGCTGGCGCGTGGGGCCTCCCCCCTTCTTCTTCCTCCGGCCACCCGCGCAACCCCGCCGCCGAGCTCGCCGGAACTCTCGCCGGAGAGGGGTTCCGACTTTCGGAGCTTGCTGATTCTCGCCGCCTGTGCCTATCCCAGCCTGGGGAACACGGTGGTGCCCTCCCCGGAGCTTGACAACGGCCGGAACAGGGCTCCCGACGGCAACAGCGGCCGGGAGCTCACCGGCGACGTCGAACTCGGCATCCCCTGCACCTTTTTCAATGCGGTTTGCTCGGGGAGCTCCGCTGACACCTGCTGGTCACGGACATGAACACCGATCCCCGTGAAAACGGCTGCAACTATGACCTCATCGGCGACCTAGGCTGGATATCGGCTATTGCTCGAAAAACTTGGATAACCGCAACCCTAGCCCATGATTCTTGCTGGTTTTCGATCCTAGGTGGTCGTGGCAGGGTGTAGATCGTGTGCTTAGCTCGGTACGTCCGGTGATAAGCCAACACCCGTGAATTTTGGGATTTGGTGGAGCTCGGCCTTAAGAACACCGAAGCGTTCCTGGAAGAAATTCTCCCCCGACGGTGCATGAAATGCCGAACGGTAAGGACAAGCAGAACCAGCACCTTGTGGCGGTCATTTCTTGTGTTGAGCGTCGGGCACGAGGAAGCCTGTGCTGTCCGGGCGCCGGCGATCAGAGGGCGGTGACTCCGGGTGCGCTGCTTCGGATGTAGGCGAGTGGAAC
Organism: Neostapfia colusana; assembly: GCA_030760725.1. Lineage (NCBI taxonomy): Eukaryota > Viridiplantae > Streptophyta > Magnoliopsida > Poales > Poaceae > Neostapfia > Neostapfia colusana. Next base: position 28,391,282 of record JASWHV010000009.1, on the reverse strand, counting down.
AGAGAGAATGGGGAGCGAATTCACGCCGACCAGGGTGCGATCACGTGTTTTGTAGCCGGCGCCCTCATCCCCCCGAGCAGGAGGTGGCGCGGTGGCCGCGTTGGGACGGGGTCGACCCCATGCGCTGTCGGCCGCAGGGTGTTCGACCGCATGCCCGAGTCGGTTTGCTCCCCAGGGTGGCTGACCAGTGGGCCCTCTTCTCCCCTCTAATTCTTTCTCCCTCTTTCTTTTGTAAATATCCCAGCTACTGAACATTGAATGGGAGACTTAGCCCCCAAGTATTGGTTTGAATTTGAGTTCCCAAATTTAAACTTTGTTGGGTTAAATTTGCTTCATGTTTAAACTGAAATTCAAATTCAGTTTTTAATTAATGCAAATTTAGCTCCCGACAAGATGAACTCCAATAGGGATGAAAATTGGTGGGCTAACTCAGAAAAATGTGCTGAGTTTGAATATGAAGCTAACTTTTGAATTTGAGTGATGAAAGTTGCTGCAATTTGAATTTACATTCAAATTGGCCTCCTTTTCAAATACCTCCAAAAGTGCCTCAAAAAGTGTTGGTTTTGCATGAATCTTGGCTTGAACCCTCCCAAGACTTTTTAAGTTCTAGGGGTGAGCTCAACTCTCATGTTCATGTGTAGAAATCCTACTTTGTGAAAGTGAAGGCTTTCCCCTCTAATTACCCTTTTGATGGAGGTTACTTGCTCTTCACACTTTTTCCTAAGATATCCACAATAAAAACTGTGGTGTTGTGAGGTGAAGAAAGATTTTTTGCAAGTCCCTTTTCTTGGGCTTTTACATCCCTCCCCCCTTAAAATAATCTCGTCCCGAGATTACAAAAGAAGAGATAGCGATGTAATAGGGACTTACCCGTACTGAGATGCCATGAACTCCGGGTAATTTGAGCGAAGGAATTCCTCGCTCTCCCACGTCGCTTCTTCGGCGGTGTGGTTGCTCCAGAGTATTTTGTAGAACCACAACGTTCTGCTACGTGTGGTTCAGGCTTTCTCATCAAGAATTTCCACCGGATATTCATCATATGTTAAATCTGGTTTCAGCTCGCCGATGTCTTCGGTAGGAACAGCAGCTGTATGCTTCAAACATTTTCGCAGTTGCGAAACATGGAAAACATCATGGACACTAGCAAGAGATGCCGGTAGCTCCAATCGATACGCTGCTGGTCCATACTTCTCGGTGATAGCATAGGGTCCAATGAAACGGGGAGCGAGTTCCCCCTTCACACCGAACCGGTGCACACCCTTCATCGGAGACACGCGGAGGTACAAGTATTCACCGACGTCGAAGTGCAACGGTCTACGCCTCTTATCAGCATAGCTCTTCTGCCGGGATTGAGCGGCCTTCAAGTTAGCTTGAATCGTCCGAACGCGCTCTTCGGCGTCGTTCACCACATCAACCCCGAATGTGACCCTCTCACCGGACTCGCACCAATTTAATGGGGTGCGGCATTTGCGACCGTAGAGAGCTTCATAGGTTGCCATCTTGATACTCGCCAGATAGCCTTTGTTGTACGAGAATTCCGCCAATGGTAGGTGATCATCCCAGTTCCTACCATGGTGGATGGCACATGCTCTCAACATGTCTTCTAGAACTTGATTCACCCTCTCTGTTTGGCCATCTGTCTGAGGGTGGTAGGCGGAGCTTCTAATCAGTTTAGTACCCAAAGCAGCGTGCAACTGCTCCCAAAATCGAGATACAAACAATGCACCTCGGTCTGAGACTATGGTCTTGGGTACACCATGCAGGCATAGGATCCTGGCGATATATAACTGTAAAGGTCCCAAAATTATGAATACAAAGAAACACTTGTTTGCAAAGTTTTGTTTCATGTATGAAATTTGGGACTTGTTAGAACTTTTTCCCACATGTGATAACACACATAAGGGCTTTCTTCACACAAGTCAAATGTTCATTTGAGAACTTGGAACCCTAGAGGGGTCTAAAACAAGGATGGGAAGTTCCCATATGTGTGAGAAAACAAAAATCAGATTTGGAACAATTTGTTCAAACAAAAATTCAAATGAGAAAAACACAATGGAATTCAAAACTGTTGTGCTAAAAATCTCATTTGCAGCAGCCAAAATAAAAATCAGATTTCATATTTGAATTCCTTGAGTCCAAATTAGGGGGTGTGCAAAGTTTCATGATTTATGGAAATAGTTTACAAACCCATTTTTCAAAAGGGACTTTCAAAGACAAAGAATTCAAATGCATATTTGAATTTGGATGAAACTTGCCCAATTATTCAAATGCAGTTTAATTTTCAACTCCACACAGTTGAATTTCATCATTTGCAGATTGTTGAGATATTTTGGAGAGATAAGGGGGAGATGGGACCCACGTGTCATAGGTACCAAAATATCTACACAAAGGAGATGGGTCTCTGTTTTGCTGCCTTCAGGGGAGCGACAGCAGCTGCTGCTCGGGACAGCACGCCCGCAGCTGGTCGGCCGCCCCCGCAACCGACTCCAGCGCCGATACAGCCCCCCCCCCCAGCGCCCTCATCCATCCACAACGTGCTCTCCCTCTGCTCACGGACCGAGCACAGAGGCTTTTCTTCTTCCCTCGCGCCCTGAGCAACACCTACGCCGCCGCCGTCGTTTGCTCGACAGCCGGCTCAGACAGGCGCGAACAACAGCCGGTCAATAGCCAGATAGCACCGGCGCAGCTCCCTCTCCCTCCTCAACGCGTCCCCGACCGATGATCGGCTCTCCTACCCCGAATCCACCACGGCCGTGCGGCGGCCAAACAAGGATTGATTGGGAGGCGTCCGTGGACAGCTCAGTCTGGTGAGTATCACGACCAAGTGCCGGCGCCTCTGGACGCGCCAAGGCACCATGCTGCTCCCCTCCAAAGATCAGACCGTGCCATGCATCGCCGGGAGTGAATTCTGAAAAGTTGCTCCGGCGTACTCCATCTGACCTTCCGGCACGGTAATCCCGAATTCCTTCCCAATTCTCAATATTTGTTCATCACAGTTTGCACGAAGGGTCCAAAGTAGTAGGCGATCCTTTGCTCTTCACGTTTCTAGCCACAAACTGCACCTAGAGCGAGTATTTCTGGATTTTCTACCGGCGACCGAACCGGGGGACCGCGGTCGCACGGTGAAAGCAGATTTACCATGGTTTCCGAACGTTTTTGAGGCCAGGCCGAGCTTCCCCATCGTTCACTGGTGCTGTAGCACCATTTTGTTGAACTGTTGGTGCACTAGGATGGCCAACCGACATCGCCGATGAAGTGCCGGGCTGCCGCAGCGTCGCTAGCTACCATAGAGTTTTTGCCGGCTCGGGGAAACCTTACCATCGTGCTCAGCAGGGCAGGTTAGGCTCTGGCGGCGAGCAAGGGCTCGAGCAGAGGCCGGGAGATCGAGTTCCGGCGATCTCCGGCGAGGGCGGCGGCGCGGGCACCCGGAGCGCGGGAACTGATCCGAGGTAGAAGAAGGGGTCGGCGGGCCCAGTCGTCAGTGAGAGAGAGTTTAAAACCCTGATCCTCTGTGGCTGTGGGATCCCGTGTGACTGCACAGAGGAAGATGTGTGGCCCCGTGTGCCTTTGATTCTGTAGGTGACACGTGCCCTGTGGCCCACAGTCAGGTTTAAACTTTTCCCCGGATTTATTCAAATCCCAGATTTTTCCCCAAACTTTAGAAGAGCATAACTTTTGCTAGGAACCTCCAAATTTAGTGATTCAAATTGGGTTAGATTCAGATTGACAAACTCTATCCAATTATGCAACCCAATTTGTATGAAAGTCTTTATTTAATTCTGGAAAATTCTTTAAAGCTTTTCAGCAAAAGAATTTTAGAGGGAGTTTGGTTTATCCAAAAATCCCCAAATTTTGCCAGAATATTCTCTAGGGTGTTATTAGACTCCTGTAAAAGTTTCAGCTCATTTGGAGTTGAATTGACCAGGGTAATTCAGATTGTAAGTTCCTGTATTCAAATGAATAAAGAAAACATTTTTCAGAGAATTTCCAAAACTTGTAAATTCAGTTCTGGGAAATTCTTAGCTCCAAAAATCATAGGAAAATTCATGTAGACTCTATGAACTATAATAGAAATTGTGGTTCACTGAGTTGACATGAACATGGATGTTACCTCAGAATTAATTCATCTTTGACTAAAGACTTAGAGAATTATTCTGAATAAACCACTCCATAAAAAGTGCTAAATTTTGGTCCAGAGGACTTTATTGTGACAAGGAACTCACATGAAAATTCTCAGCTCCATTAGAGCTCTGGATCACCACTGTCATGTGTGATCTCTTAAGGTGATCAACACTTAAGTGGGAAGAAGCACTCAACACTTGATCTTAGTGTTTAAGCCCAACCCAAACCACTAGCACCAGTGTCATTTTAAATTCTTAAACAGAGTTCCAGTTTTAAAAACTGTCATGAGATCTTATGAGGAAAAGCTTTTCAATTAAATACATATGCACGATCATATCGTGTAGCATATACGTGAAGAAGGTGAGAAGGACATGAAGTGAAGATCAAGGAGGGAGGAAAACAAGTGATCAAGCTCCAAGTGATCATCACTAACTGATTGTAACAGTAGTCACCTGCAAAACAGGCAAGCCCCGGTTTGCATTTGAACCGTTTTATAAAGCATTTTCATTTGTAGAAATCATAGCTTTGCATCGTTGATTGCATTACGTCTAGATGATATTGAAAACCCCACTTGTATGACCAGAAACACCTAAGAGAGAAAGGGTAGAATAGCAACTCCTCGAGAGAATTTGGCTACGCTAATGTTAGTAGGAAAGGTCGGGTAGAAGTCGAGTAGTTGGAATCTACTCGCGAGTTTAGGGCTGGTTTACTCGGAACGGGTCCGAATTAGAAAAGATGAGGAAAGTTCACATGTAAGAAATGGAGACTGGGCAGGGAGGTTTAGATGCAGCAGGTTGCAGGCCGTGCGTGCATAGCCCTGCCTGTGTCGGTTAAGGCCCGTCCGTGCTTGGCCCTGTTGGACAAGTTTGAGTTGTGTACCGGGCACATACTGGCTATATGGGACCCAGGAAACCGATGTACCTTGGGAGATCCATAGTGGAACTTTTCCAACTGCCTTAGGCTTTCGGCGTCAGGGTAGCAGGAGGTAACTCGCTCAAGAACATACCACAGCGGGTATGTACCTTGAGGGAATTTGCATACTCGGGGCAGTTGGACTGCGTCCAATGTGGAAGATCTTGGGAAAGGTGGCCGCGTACAACGTCAGTCGAGGTTGCTGCCGGCAACTCGGAGTACGGGTGTACATGTCGTGTAGTCCGGGCGTGTACTGATTCGAATCACCGTCGCTCGCGGTCATATGAGCATACTTGCCCACTGCGTCTTGACGTAGTAACAACTGGAATTGTTTATCTTTGAACTTGATAAGGCTGTGCTATAACTTGTATTGCAACCATGATTGAATTAGAGATAGGCTCATTAAAGTTTACTTTCACTTTGTGCAAGGAGCATCGCAACAAAGCGTTTCTTGTTTGATTGTGTAGTTGCGATGCTTTTCGGCTCAAGGTCTGCACAATGAGGCTTAAAATCTGAAAGTTAAGGATCAACTTTAGGCGAGTCCCTTATGCAAATCTAGCCGACCCATTTGAAACCATCGTGCATGTAGAGTCTCTTGCTTAGGAGAGACGGGTCAGACTTGCTGAGCCTATGTGCTCATGCTTGCTATATAAGTGGTTTTGCAGGTTAACAATGATGCTGAAAGGAAGGTTGTCCGGTGAGACTCGGGACTCCCGAGTCAGGTAACACATGGAGAACCCAGCCGCTGCTGCTTATCTTCGTGTTGCTAGCGAGAGGAGTCCGCGGGCTGGACTTCATCTCGGGTGCTCTTAGTTATTCGACGTGAGTTGATAAAGACTTCCGCTGTAGTTACTTGATGTAAAGTATTTACAAAAAAAAACTTGTAAGCTTCCGCTATTGTTTTATGTAATACATTGTTCCTCATATGTGTGTTGTTGGGTGCCGCATAACATGGCACCACCCAATGCGATTCCCGGGCGAGTGGCCTGTCTCGGTTGAGCGGGTCGCGTCAGCGTGGTATCAGAGCTGAGCCCTGTCTCAGTCGGTACCGCGCCCGTCTCAGTTGGTATCAGAGCCGCATTGGGAATAGCACACGGAATAAGGATGGTATTACGACAAAATTTTAGGTTACGGTGAGGATACGGTACTAGGCCCACATAAGGATTTCTATTAGCTTAATATGAAGGTGGCAACCTAACTTATTTGTTATGTCGGAAAATCGTGCATCTCGGGACGCTTCATGTCTTGGGGGGTGCACGTAAGCGCTGTCCACCAGTGCGCACAAGCTGAAGGATGGAGCCTCACGGGTGGCAGGTAACCCGATCCGCTTTAGTATCCTCTACGACTCTTCATGTCGTTTGGGGGTACTCGAGCAACGTCTGTCCCAGGCGTGTGTGGTGCAATTTGAGAAACCCCGTCACGTGGTTAGTAACGTGAACACGTAGCTCAAGGCATGTTTGGCTTGAGAACACCTGTTCGAGTGATGACGGACGGGTGTAAGAAATGTATGGATACCGGGTTCGGTGTGCAGCCGAACCTGATGATTGAGTGTGACTTATGCAGGATTAACTACAAAACCGTAGTACGAATAGTACACGTTTGCGAGTGACCGTTTTAGTGCCACCTAAGATACGTTATACCGGTATAATCCGGTTAGGATTTTCTTTTGGTGAGGCTACGTAGTACCGACATGCTTCTTACGGTGCATCGACGCCGTACTAAACATAATAACCCCTTTCCTTTGAAGAAATGACTCATGAACTAACTTTCAAATAAAAATGGAAGTTTGAAACAAATATTAGTTACTGAACTCTTATTTTGAGCTAAGATTCAAATGAGAGGAAGATTAGACTTCAAAGATATCAAAAACAGAGTGCTCTGTTTTCGGCAGGAATTTGTGCTGGACAACAGAGCATAACTCTGAGTAGCTTGACCCAATTAAGGTGTAAGATACAGCTATGGAAAGATTTTCAAGTGATCTACAACTTCTTTGTAGACCTCCAGAGCTAAATCACCTGCTAAATGGGTAGAAAGTTTAGAGTAAGGTAAACTGTCCAGAACCAGGACAGCAACAAAACCTCTCTGGACCTTTCTGTTTTTAAGCTATAACTTTCTGTAGATAAACCCTTAAGAAGCCTGTGATACACCATTGGAAAGATTATGAATGTGCAACATTGTTGTAGTTCAAAGTTTGTTCAGGTTCTTATTGTATTTACATATACAACTGTGATAAAATCAGCCATGTACAAAGGAGGTGCTGGCAAATTTTATCCAGGAATTCTGTCAACTTTGGAAAAATCATAACTTTTAATCCGGAGATGATATGGGGGCATATGAGTACTCGTTGGAAAGATACTGAAGTTAACTTTAACTTTGGTATTCAACTTGAGTTATGAAAATGCTCTTAATTAGATCAAAATCTGGAGATAGTGCATAAAGGTCTGTCCTGTACAGATAGGCTGAATAGTTATGCCTACTAAGGAGTTGTGTAAACATGAATTTTGTTACTGCTTTTATAAAGTTTTGACATATTCTTGTTTTCATTAGTCTCACATACTGCTGCGTTCTTGCTTAACTCATCTCAACTACATTTTGCAGTATGGTTCGTAATCGCTCTAGGAGTAGGGCCGGAAGTTCTCATCGAGGTGGTGATGCTTCTATCCCACCATCGGAACCACCATCCACGGGATGGATGGATCTTATGACTCGAGTCGTCGAGTCTAACCAAGAGAACGCTAGGCTACTCCAAGAAGCAACACAAGAACACACACGCTTACTCCAAGCTTTGGTACAGCAAGGCGTACTCCAGAACACGGGACAAGTCGTTCCACCTCGGGACGCTTATCTGGACTTCTTGGCGACTCAACCGCCTATCTTTACTGAAGCCACCGAACCTGTGGAAGCAGATCAATGGCTTCGTGTCATGGAGTCTAAATTTGGAGTGTTCAAGTGTGATGAATACCAGAAGACAAAGTTTGCCGCTCAACAACTCCATGGAGCCGCCGGAAACTGGTGGGTGGATTATGTTGCCACCATTCCGGAGGGCCATCAAGTAACATGGAGAGAGTTTTGTGAAGCCTTTCGTACTCGTTACATACCATTAGGTATTGTCAAGGCAAAGCGGGAGGAATTTTTGGGCTTGAAGCAAGGGGACATGAGTGTCCTCGAATATGTCAGAAGATTTAATCTTTTGGCCCAATATGCTCCCGAATATGTGGCGAAAGAAGAGGCACGGTGTGACCTATTTTTCCATGGCCTGAGTGCCATATTACGGGAGAAGCTGGCCGTACATAATAACGGCAGTTACACCGACATGGTCAATGCGGCTTTTATTCAAGAGAAGCCGACACTTGAGTGGCAGGCGGAGAAGAGAAAGATGAGTAAGATCGAGCAGGCTAGCACAAGTCATGTGCCTCAGAAGTACCATTTGGTGTATCAAACGCCAACCGGTCAAAGATGGAGGCCACCTGTACGATCAACTCCTCAGAGATTGATTGCTGGTCAAGTTCTACAACTTGCACCACCTCCACTGCCGCAGCATCAGACGGTGGTTTGTGCTCCACGCTGCAGCCATATGTACCTAGCAGTCCACCGCAAGTCAACCAAGAACCGGAGAGGCATCCGTGTCTTACTTTTGGGCGTAAGGGCCATTATGCTAGGCAATGTCCGGAGGGAATTCGAGGCTACGGGTCATCATGTTTACAACAATACGACCCGTACCTCAATCTGCAGATAGGAGGGCAGATAAGGGGCAACATTCACTATACTGTGATTGATGATGTTCCGGAAGGAGAAGCCTCTTTAGCAGGGATGTTTTCTCTGAATCAGCTACCGGTTTTAGTTCTCTTTGATTCCGGTGCCACACACAACTTCATTAGCCAATCTTTTGTGGCTCAACATCAGCTCCAAACCGTTTATACCAAGAGGCAATACCTCATATCTTCGCCCGGGGGCAGCAGTACCGCAAGCGAGGTTGTCTCCCGAGTACCTCTTTGTTTGGGGGGTAAAATATACCCTACGACTCTCATTATCCTTGAGGGTCTGAAGATCGACATCATTTTGGGGATGTCGTGGTTAAATTACCACAGAGCGGTTCTTAACATCAGCTCCAGGACCGTTGAGCTCAACTCCCCACAGCACGGTCTCCATATATTAATTCTGGGCGCCAGACGGCAACAGATTGCAACAGTGAACCACACGGAAGCTGTCAAGATAGAGGACATTCCGGTGGTACGTGAGTATCCGGATGTGTTTCCCGACGATTTACCGGGCATGCCGCCCGAGCGAGACGTTGAGTTCAAGATTGAACTTATACCGGGAACCACACCGATATCACGAAGGCCGTACAAGATGGCACCCAATGAACTGGCAGAATTGAAGACACAGCTGAATGACCTAATGAGCAAGGGATTTATACGACCGAGTTCGTCACCTTGGGGTTGTTCAGCGTTGTTTGTCAAAAAGAAGGACGGAACACTACGACTTTGTGTTGATTATCGTCCTTTGAATGCCGTTACCATCAAGAGCAAGTATCCACTACCTCGCATTGATATGCTCTTCAATCAATTAGTGGGTGCGAAGGTATTTTCAAAGATGGATCTTCGGTCCGGATATCATCAGATTAAAATCCGGGCAGAAGATATTCCGAAGACGGCATTTTCAACGAGATACGGGCTGTATGAGTACCTCGTTATGTCTTTTGGTTTGACCAACGCCCCGGCACACTTTATGTACCTGATGAATTCAGTATTCATGCCGGAGTTGGATAAATTCGTCGTGGTCTTCATCGACGATATCTTGGTGTACTCCAAGTCAGAGGAAGAACATGCTGAACATCTGCATATTGTGCTACAAAGATTGCGAGATCATCAGCTCTATGCAAAATTCAGCAAGTGTGAATTCTGGATTAATCAAGTACCTTTTCTCGGACACATTATTTCAGCGGAGGGCATCGCCGTAGATCCGAGTAAGATTATCCAAGTGCAGAAATGGGAGTCACCAAAGTCAGTACGTGAAATCCGAAGCTTCCTCGGTTTAGCGGGTTACTACCGGAGGTTTATTCCGAGTTTCTCCAAGATTGCTAAACCGATGACGGAATTATTAAAGAAGAACACCAGATTTGTGTGGGGTGCTACGTGTGAACAAGCTTTCAAGACCTTAGTGAAGCATCTCACAACAGCCCCAGTTCTTGCTCAGCCGGATACAACGAAGCCATTCGACGTTTATTGCGATGCATCTGGCATCGGTCTTGGCTGCGTGCTGATGCAAGAAAGACGAGTGGTCGCTTATGGATCTCGTCAACTCAGAACTCACGAGCAGCATTATCCAACTCATGATCTTGAGTTAGCTGCCGTGGTCCTTGCTTTGAAGATGTGGAAGCATTACTTGCTCGGAAATCTTGTACACCTCTACACCGACCACAAGAGCTTGAAGTACATCTTCACTCAGGAAGAATTGAACATGAGGCAACGAAGATGGCTAGAGCTCATTAAGGACTATGAACTTGAAATTCATTATCATCCAGGAAAGGCGAATGTGGTCGCCGATGCGCTTAGTCGTAAGGCGCATATCCATCACCTAACTATTACTGAAATGGATGATAAAGAACCAAGCCTCCGTGTCATCCCGTATGGAGCTCTCTATAATCTTGCTCTCATTCCTACAATCCGAGAGGAGATCATTGAAGCTCAGCGAAAAGACAAGGGTATGTCTCACGTACGGCGGAGGATAGACAATGGAGAAATGAAGTGCTTCCGGAAGGATGATGAGGGTACTTTGTGGTTTAACGACCGGATTGTAGTACCCCGGGATATGGGACTACGGAGGAAAATTTTGGATGAAGCTCATTTGTCCAAGTTTTCTATTCATCCCGGCAGTAATAAAATGTACCAAGATCTCCGGAAGAAGTTTTGATGGACACGTATGAAACGTGAAGTTGCAAAATACGTTTCAGAGTGTGATACGTGTCGAAGAGTCAAGGCCGACCATATGAAGTAGTCAGGCCTGTTGCAACCATTGCAAGTACCGGCATGGAAGTGGGAAGACTTAAGTATGGACTTCATCGTCGGGTTGCCGATGACCTCCCACAACCATGATTCGATTTGGGTAATCGTGGACCGATTAACCAAATCAGCACATTTCATCCCTGTGCATACTAGGTACAACGCAAAGCAGTATGCGGAGCTGTACATAGCACGGATCTTGTGCTTACATGGAGTTCCCCGCACTATTGTGTCAGATAGAGGATCGCTGTTTGTGGCCCGTTTCTGGGAACAGCTACACACCTCCTTGGGGACAAAGTTGATTAGAAGCTCTGCATATCACCCTCAAACCGATGGGCAAACTGAGAGGGTGAATCAAATACTAGAGGATATGCTAAGAGCATGTGCCATCCACCACGGTAAGAGCTGGGATGATCACTTACCGCTGGCGGAGTTCTCGTACAACAACGGATATCAGACGAGCATTAAGATGGCACCATATGAAGCTCTATACGGCCGGAAGTGCCGTACACCCTTGAACTGGTGCGAATCCGGTGAACGAGTAACATTCGGGGTTGATCTTGTCAACGAAGCCGAAGAGAGAGTTCGGATAATACAAGAGAACCTCAAAGCTGCCCAATCTCGTCAAAAGAGCTACGCGGACCAGAGACGTCGACCGCAGCATTTCGAAGTCGGAGAGCACGTGTATCTTCGTGTGTCTCCGATGAAGGGGATTCATCGGTTCGGTGTCAAGGGGAAACTTGCTCCCCGATTCATCGGTCCGTTTACTATCACGGAGAAGTGCGGAAACGTAGCCTACCGGCTGGAACTACCGGCAAGCCTTGCCGGTATTCACGACATATTTCACGTATCCCAGCTGCGGAAGTGTCTCAAGTTTACAGCTGCCATCCGCACCGAAGACATCGACGAGTTGAAACCGGATCTCACCTATGTCGAGCAACCTGAACAGATTATCGATGAAAAGACCCGGACCACTAGGAACCGGACTTTGAAATTTTACAAAGTCCTGTGGAGTAATCATACCCCGGAAGAGGCGACGTGGGAATCAGAAGATTACATCCACAAGAATTATCCGGAGCTTTTGTCATAAACCTTGTAATTGCCTCCCACCTCGTTCTTCTTTTGAATCTCGGGACGAGATTCCTTTTAAGGGGAGAGGAATGTAAAGGTCCCAAAATTATGAATACAAAGAAACACTTGTTTGCAAAGTTTTGTTTCATGTATGAAATTTGGGACTTGTTAGAACTTTTTCCCACATGTGATAACACACATAAGGGCTTTCTTCACACAAGTCAAATGTTCATTTGAGAACTTGGAACCCTAGAGGGGTCTAAAACAAGGATGGGAAGTTCCCATATGTGTGAGAAAATAAAAATCAGATTTGGAACAATTTGTTCAAACAACAATTCAAATGAGAAAAACACAATGGAATTCAAAACTGTTGTGCTAAAAATCTCATTTGCAGCAGCCAAAATATAAATCAGATTTCATATTTGAATTCCTTGAGTCCAAATTAGGGGGTGTGCAAAGTTTCATGATTTATGGAAATAGTTTACAAACCCATTTTTCAAAAGGGACTTTAAAAGACAAAGAATTCAAATGCATATTTGAATTTGGATGAAACTTGCCCAATTATTCAAATGCAGTTTAACACATGGAGAACCCAGCCGCTGCTGCTAGCGAGAGGAGTCCGCGGGCTGGACTTCATCTCGGGTGCTCTTAGTTATTCGACGTGAGTTGATAAAGACTTCCGCTGTAGTTACTTGATGTAAAGTATTTACAAAAAAAAATTATAAGCTTCCGCTATTGTTTTATGTAATACATTGTTCCTCATATGTGTGTTGTTGGGTGCCGCATAACACGGCACCACCCACTGCGATTCCCGGGCGAGTGGCCTGTCTCGGTTGAGCGGGTCGCGTCAGCGTGGTATCAGAGCTGAGCCCTGTCTCAGTCGGTACCGCGCCCGTCTTAATAACTCCGCATATCTGCTGGCATGGAAATGTGTATGCACGGGGATGAAGTGAGCTGACTTGGTTAGTAGGTCAACGATCACCCAAATGGAATCATGTTTGTTGGATGTTAAGGGTAATCCCACAATGAAATCCATGCTCACATCTTCCCATTTCCATGCTGGAATTTTCAGGGGTTGCAGCAGCCCTGATTTCCTCATATGATCAGCCTTCACTCGTCTACACGTATCACACTCGGATACGTACTTAGCTACCTCCCGCTTCATCCGTGTCCACCAAAATTTCTTTTTCAAATCTTGGTACATTTTGTTGCTGCCCGGATGAATGGAGTACTTTGACAAGTGAGCTTCGTCGAGGATCTTCTTCCTCAGCTCCATATCCCGTGGTACGACTATGTGGTCATTGAACCATAGCGTCCCCTCATCATCTTTCTGGAAACATTTGATCTCCCCATTGTCAATCCGTCTCCGGAGATGTGCCATGCCTTTATCATTTTTCTGAGCTGCAATGATGTCCTCCCTAATAGTAGGGATGAGGGCAAGGTTGTACAGCGATCCATACGGAACCAAGTATAAACTGGGCTCTTCCTCCTCCACCGGTGTAATGGTGAGGTGATGGACATGTGATTTCCGACTCAGCGCGTCGGCAACCACATTCGCCTTGCCGGGGTGGTAATGAATCTCAATTTCATAATCTTTGATCAATTCTAACCACCTCCGTTGCCTCATGTTCAGCTCCTTCCGGGTGAAAATGTATTTCAAACTCTTGTGGTCGGTGTAGAGATGCACCAAGTTCCCCAGGAGACAGTGCCTCCACATTTTTAGCGCCAACACCACGGCAGCAAGCTCAAGGTCATGAGTGGGATAATGCTGCTCATGGTTCCGAAGTTGGCATGAGCCATAAGCGACCATACGTCCTTCCTGCATCAACACGCAGCCAAGCCCAATACCGGACGCGTCACAATACACGTCGAAGGGCTTTGTTGTATCCGGCTGAGCTAAGACCGGGGCTGTGGTGAGATGCTTCACCAATGCTCGGAACGCTCCTTCACACGCCGTGTTCCAAACATATTTCATCCCTTTCTTCAGCAATTCTGTCATCGGCTTAGCGAGCTTGGAGAAGCTTGGAATGAATCTCCTATAGTATCCCGCTAACCCGAGGAAGCTTCTGACTTCATGAACTGAAGTGGGAGCTTTCCATTTCAGCACTTGCTCTATTTTGCTTGGGTCAACCGCAATGCCTTCTGCTGAGATGATATGTCCCAAGAATGGCACTTGGCTGATCCAAAACTCGCATTTACTGAACTTGGCGTAGAGCTTGTGGTCTCGCAATCGTTGAAGAACGATCCGCAAGTGTTCGGCATGTTCGGCTTCTGTCTTGGAGTAAACCAAGATATCGTCGGTGAACACTACCACAAACTTGTCCAGATCCAAGCATGAACACCGAGTTCATGAGATACATGAAATGGGCTGGAGCATTTGTGAGACCAAAGGACATGACGAGATATTCATATAATCCGTATCTCGTCGAGAAGGCCGTCTTCGGGATATCCTCCGCCCGGATCTTGATCTGGTGATATCCAGAGCGAAGGTCCATCTTTGAGAACACACTTGCCCCCACAAGTTGATCAAACAAAATGTCGATGCGGGGCAGTGGGTACTTATTCTTGATGGTGACGGTGTTGAGCGGCCGGTAATCCACACACAGCCTCAGGGTTTCATCCTTCTTCTTCACGAACAGCGCCGAGCATCCCCAAGGCGAGGAACTTGGCCTAATGAAACCCTTGCTCAACAAATCATTGAGCTGTTCTTTCAGTTCAGCCAGCTCATTTGGAGCCATCTTGTATGGTCTCCGTGATATGGGCGTAGTCCCGGGTGCAAGTTCAATCTTGAACTCGACATCCCGCTCAGGTGGCATGCCCGGAAGATCATCCGGGAACACGTCAGGATACTCCCGGACTATGGGAATGTCTTCTAACTTGAGAGCTTCAGCATTATTAACTGCTAAAACTTCCCGGACTGGATTATCTAATAAGAGGGACTGCAGACGGTGTAATGGAGAGTTGAGGTGAACCATCCGTGCTAGGGTTTCCAGGACAGCGCCATGGTAGCTTAGCCATGACATTCCTAAGATTGCATCAATCTTCTGCCCCTCCAGGATAATCATAGTGGTGGGATATATCTTCCCACCTAAGCACAGTGGTGCTTTTGGAACCATCATCGTTGCTGAAATCTTTCCTCCCGGTGAGCAGATCATATACGAACGCTCGGTTGGAAAGACTTCCAGCTGATGCTTAACCACATATGATGCACTTATGAAGTTGTGGGTTGCACCAGAATCGAACAATATTATGATGGCTTGATGGTTGAGAGTGAACGTACCCGCCAGCACGTTGTCTCCTTCTGGGGCGTCCTCATTGTCGAGGTTGCGGACACCCCCAGTCCGCTGACCAACCTTCTTCACCGGAGGTCGGCCTCGAGCACCGCCCTGGACTGGGCTTGCCTGCTGCTCTGCTGCCCTTGGGGACAGTCCTTTGCGAAGTGGTCTGCCTGGCCACACGTGAAGCAGGTGAAACGGGGCGGTCCCCCGCTGATCGGTGGACGGAATCCCGGGGCGCGTTGTGGCGGTGGAAACGCCCGGGGTACCGTCTGCTGCTGCTGCTGTCTTGGTGGCGGCATCGGTGGACGGAACGGAGGTGCCTGAAAGGGACGTCCCCCGAACTGTTGAGGCCGCGCCGGTGGTCACCACTGCTGCCCGGATGGTGTCCGATACACCATACGGTACTTCTGTGGCGCGCCACCACCGCTGCTAGGCGGAGCGTTGCGCTTCCTCTGCTCAGCTGCCAACTCCCGCTGAGCATCCTCTTGCATAATCGCCGCATTGACTAGGTCGTTGAAAGTGCCGCGATTCCACTGAACGAGGTGTGTCTTCATTTCGGGGTGTAACCCCCGATAGAAATGCTCCCTCTTCTTCTCCTCCGTGGAGATATAGTCTGACGCGTATTTCGCCAGATGGTTGAAGGCACGGGAGTAGTCATGGGCACTCCTCCCGCCCTGCTTCAGCTCCAAGAATTCTTGGAACTTCCTCTTCATGATCCCGGGAGGAATGTGATAGGCGCGGAACGCCTCCCGGAATTCTTGCCATTCCACGGCATGGCCAGCCGGACGTGAGGCGACATAATTCGCCCACCACGCACCAGCGGCACCGTGGAGCTGCTGTGCTGCGAACAGAGTCTTCTGCTGCTCCGTACATTGGAGCAGCCCGAACTTGGACTCGATGGTCCGCAGCCAGTTGTCCGCCTCCAGTGGTTCTTCGGCTTCGGTGAACACTGGAGGGTGCGTACTCATGAAATCCGAGTACGACACATCACGGGGCTCCCGAGGCCCTCTATCTTGACGCCCCCCCGCCTGGGACGTATTCTGCATGATCGTGCGGAGCAGGTCGGTCTGCTCCTCACAACCCCCCACCAGTACCGCTATCACATCCGCTAGAGTAAGCGGAGGCGGCGGTGGTGGCTGCTGCTGCGGGGTGCTGTCGTAGGCCGGTGGCTGGGAGTCATTGCCTCCCCCTTGGCTAGAGCCACCAACCTTGTGCGTGGTCCTAGTGCGAACCATCTGCAACCATACGACAATAACATCAGTCCCGCAACAGATTGCATGCAGCCCAATAACAATAGGCGTAACAACATAATGACAATAAAAACATGCGATACATCTCGTAAGTAGATAATGTAATAACTTTGCACAAGCTACACCATTACCAGACCAAACACAAGCTAGTTTAATCGAACATGATGAACCCCCACTTTGGAAGCTCACCATAACTAGGTTTGGTCACTACGAGATATTACTATCGCTTTGTCATCACGTATACCACCCTTAGGGTACCACACCCTCTCCAATGAGTTCAACTGTCATTCTTCTGTCAGAATGACCAGTTTCTACCTATTCCAAGTTTTGATCTGGTTCTGGGCATTTTCATGACTCAAGTTAAATACCAAAGTTAAAGTTAACTTCAGTATCCTTCCAACGAGTATTCATTTGCCCCCAGATCAGCTTTTGTTAAAAAGTTATGCTAATTCAAAGTCAGCAGAATTTCTGGAAGAATTTTAACAGCACCTCCTTTGGAAGTTGCTGTTTTCCATCCGAGTTTCCACTGAAATCTGTGCTGAAATTTCAGGAACTTTGAATTGAAAAGATGTCACACATCTTCTACTCTTTCTAAGGTGGTATCATATGAAAATTTTTGGTTTTTCTGCTGGGAGTTATCATTGAAAAACAGAACAGTCCAGGGAATGTTTCACTCTGTCCTGGTTCTGGACAGTTTACATTACTCTGGGATTTAAGCCATCTTAAGTTGTGTTTCAGCTCTGGAAGTCTACAACAAAGTTGTAGAGTACTTCAATACCTTTCCAGAACTATATAGCACACCTCTCTTTGCTAAAATACCTGTGAGTTGTGCTCTGTTGAAGTTCGGCAACCTTGCTGCCCAAAACAGAGCACTCTGCTTTTCATACTTTTGGCTATACTGCTCCACTATCCCATTCTTATACCCAACCAGGGTCCTAAATGTTGAACCTATAGATTTTAATTCTTTGTTATCATTATTCTCATGCATATGCCTACAATATCTCGGTACTACGTTCCTCACAAAAGAAAATCCTAACCGGATCATACCGGCATATACGTCTCAAGTGTGGCACTAAACGGTCTCTCGCACACGTTTTCTACACGGATACATACGTGGTTAGTACCTGCAGAAGACCACACAATAATGGTGCACTCAATGGTTATTCATTTCAGGCAGTTCCATATTTGAAAGTAAATACAAATGACCGTATCATTGTCATACGGCCGTCCTTGAGTTAGGTCACGTCTCAAGGTACGTGATCGTGTTTCAACACCACACGACGGGGAACCCGAGTATGTCATGAACGGGTCGTCACGGTTGGGAATGTTATCAACCCAGCAGATACCACCTACTGCCCTGCAGGGCACGCCGATGGCAAGCGCTGCGTATGTCCTCCTGGGCTATTTCCAGACGAACACACTCTCGCGTTACTGACCACGCGATGGGGTCTCCACTTACTTGCCTAATGCACGCTAGGGATCAGCGTTTCATATGAACTCAGGGACATGAAGACTCCAAGAGTTTCATATTGACGTCTCACACCAAGCTGTGAGATCAATCCCTGAACCACGTTCCTCGTCAGGGAGAGCTAACCGAAATTGAACCGCTTTCGGTGGCGTTCCTTACCATACTTACCAGAGCGTAGGTGCGTCGTTACATAATTGAAATTTAGAATTATAACACATAAGTTAGTCTTTGCCACTTTAAATAACTATGCCAGTATAGTCCTTACTTGGGCAACTACCGAATCCTCACCGTAAGCCTAAGTTTTTCCCCATAATGCAGTCCTTAAGTACTGTGCTATCCCCAATGCAGCTCTGATACCAGGATGTGGCGGACCGGAATCCGCTCATCCAGGAACGCAGAGGGTGGTGCCGCGCGATGCGACACCCGACAGCACACGTCATAAGAACACATTATATTACATGGGAAAAACAAAGTGAATGTACAAAGTAGTACACTGCTCAGTTACAAACTAGGGTCTTTATTACACAGCGGAAGTTTCTTTTGTACAACTCACGCCCGCCTATCTAGCAAAAGTGGTTGCCCAGCCCTAGGGCAACCCACACTAGCTGCACTCCTCAGCTCAGCGCGGCGTGTACGGCTCCCACTCAGCCGTGGTCCCTGACGGAGGGTAACCCTCGCCGGTGGACTCGTACTCCGAGTCCGTGGGTGGCTCCTCATCTGAAAAACACTCAAGCAGCAACCGTGAGCACGAAGGCTCAGCAAGGCTTAACCGACTCACCTAAGCATGAAACTCTACATGAGGGGTACAATGACATAGGATAGTCATATTGCAACAAATGGACTCGCCTACAAGTTCATCCTTAGTTCAACTTTTAGCAACAAGTGAACAGTTCAGGAAGCTGAAATTTAGTAAGCAATATTTGGTGGCAAACATGTAGCAACACAATATTATATCATATCAGCAGTATTGAATCACCATATTTCATACATTAGTCTACGTCACGACTCAGTGACCAAGTGGTACTCTTCACCGCGAGGGACGGCAAATCGACCTGATATACACCTGCAGGGGAAACCCAAAGAGCACGTCACGTACGCCCACCCGTGGAGCTGCACAGCACGCTCACTCGATGTCGTACGGGATAACCTTTCACCCAACAGCCCAAACGTCGAACCGGTCGCACCGAAACGAGCAGGAGGTTCCCCACACGGAGCATCTCTCTATGCCCGTTGGCAGATTTCCACCTTGCTGCCGTCAGCCTACACCTACAAATCGGTGCGTTATGCCTCGACGCCTGGAGGTTTAGGCTACATCGGTTTATCGGGGCCCATATATCCGATATGCCTTCGGTACGTTCAAACTTGATCAGCGTGGGCCACACACGGATCGGTCCTCAATCGACACGGACAGGGCTGCGCACACAAGACTCCCTCTTGCTGCGCCCTAGCCCCTGCCTAGTCTCATTTTCATTACTAACGTGATCTCACATCACTCAACCGAACCCGTGTGTCCCAAGCCTATCTCGCGAGTAGATTCCAACTACTCGACTTGTTCCGAAGTCCTATGACTCATTAAGCATAGCCTGTCTACTCGAGGTCTTAGACACTACCCTCACTCTTAGGGAAAAATTCTGGTTATGCAAGTGGGGTTCCATCCATCCTATACCTAATGCACAAACATACTTCATATGACACATGTAAACAAAGTAAAACTTATAAAAAGGTTAATGCAAACCGGGGCTTGCCTTGTTGCTGCTGGTCAGTAGTTAGTTCTTCGTCCGGAAGTAGGAAGTACAGCACCTCCGGAGTCTCTTCTTCAATGGCTACACGTTATTGAAAGACTACATGTAAATTTAAATGCAATGTGTAAACTTGAATACTTATTTGCTAATAACTCTAGCTAGCCCTCCCCTTTGGTTCTGAAATTTTTGTGGTGGCTTGGTAGGGTCCTAACCAGAGTTGTGACCAAGTTTCATTTGAAACAAAGTTCATTTGAACCTTGTACAAGTAAAAGCCCATTTGATCAATATTTGAGCCTCTGACTAATTCCAGGGGTTTTCATGGCTCCAACCATTACTTTCTGGAAACTAGACTTTAAGATGGTTCTAATGGAGTTGGTTTCATGTCATTTGAAGAATTCTACAGAAAGTTATGCCCTAATTAAGCTTTGAGAAAATCTGAAAAATGTTTATGTACATTTTTCTATTTTCTCAGGGCAGTTCTCTTAATCACCCCATTAGGGTAACTAAATAAACTTGGATGAGTCTGAAAATTTTACTGGGATTTAGGGATTTCCCAGTGAACCTCTCAGCCAAATTTCAGATTTTTTCATAAAGTAGTTCTCCAGATAAAATTCCCTACAGTTTAAACTTTAGGGATTTAATTCTGGAAAACTATTCACTTTCATGAGCTGAATTGGGTATTGCTGGAAAGTACTCAGAATTCTGAGTTCAGAAAAATTTGGTTCATCGAATTTGGAGTTTCCTAGCCAAAGTTCTATGCATTTGAAGTTTGAACTAAAACTGGAAATTCCAAAAATGTTTAAATCCTGCGGGTGGGTCCACCGCACACGTGTCGACCGCTGGAGCCGGGCCACACGGGGCCGCAGACTCCTTCCCACGCGGCCGCACTGGATCCTGGACCATAGAGAATCCTGCACACTCCTTCCAGCCCCTGACGCGTGGGGCCTCCCCCCTTCTTCTTCCTCCGGCCACCTGCGCAACCCCGCCGCCGAGCTCGCCGGAACTCTCGACGGAGAGGGGTTCCGACCTTCGGATCTTGCTGATTCTCGCCGTCTGTGCCTATCCCGGCCTGGGTAACACGGTGGTGCCCTCCCCGGAGCTTGACAACGGCCGGAACAGGGCTCCCGACGGCAACAGCGGCCGGGAGCTCACCGGCGACGTCGAACTCGGCATCCCCTGCACCTTTTTCGATGCGGTTTGCTCAGGGAGCTCCGCTGACACCTGCTGGTCACGGACATGGACACCGATCCCTGTGAAAACGGCTGCAACTATGACCTCATCGGCGACCTAGGCCGGATATCGGCTATTGCTCAAAAAACTTGGATAACCGCAACCCTAGCCCATGATTCTTGCTGGTTTTCGATCCTAGGTGGTCGTGGCAGGGTGTAGATCGTGTGCTTAGCTCGGTACGCCCGGTGATAAGCCAACACCCGTGAATTTTGGGATTTGGTGGAGCTCGGCCTTAAGAACACCGAAACGTTCCTGGAAGAAATTCTCCCCCGACGGTGCATGAAATGCCGAACAGTAAGGACAAGCAGAACCAGCACCTTGTGGCAGTCGTTTCTTGTGTTGAGCGTCGGGCACGAGGAAGCCTGTGCTGTCCGGGCGCCGGCGATCAGAGGGCGGCGACTCCGGGTGCGCTGCTTCGGATGTAGGCGAGTGGAACCGAGAGAATGGGGAGCGAATTCACGCCAACCAGGGTGCGATCGCGTGTTTTGTAGCCGGCGCCCTCATCCCCCCGAGCAGGAGGTGGCGCGGTGGCCACGTTGGGACGGGGTCGACCCCATGCGCTGTCGGCCGCAGGGTGTTCGACCGCGTGCCCGAGTCGGTTTGCTCCCCAGGGTGGCTGACCAGTGGGCCCTCTTCTCCCCTCTAATTCTTTCTCCTTCTTTCTTTTGTAAATATCCCAGCTACTGAACATTGAATGGGAGACTTAGCCCCCAAGTATTGGTTTGAATTTGAGTTCCCAAATTTAAACTTTGTTGGGTTAAATATGCTTCATGTTTAAACTGAAATTCAAATTCAGTTTTTAATTAATGCAAATTTAGCTCCCGACAAGATGAACTCCAATAGGGATGAAAATTGGTGGGCTAACTCAGAAAAATGTGCTGAGTTTGAATATGAAGCTAACTTTTGAATTTGAGTGATGAAAGTTGCTGCAATTTGAATTTACATTCAAATTGGCCTCCTTTTCAAATACCTCCAAAAGTGCCTCAAAAAGTGTTGGGTTTGCATGAAACATGGCTTGAACCCTGCCAAGACTTTTTAAGTTCTAGGGGTGAGCTCAACCTCTCATGTTCATGTGTAGAAATCTTACTTTGTGAAAGTGAAGGCTTTCCCCTCTAATTACCCTTTTGATGGAGGTTACTTGCTCTTCACACTTTTTCCTAAGATATCCACAATAAAAACTGTGATGTTGTGAGGTGAAGATAGGGTTTTTGAAAGTCCCTTTTCTTGGGCTTTTACACTACAAGAAGGCGACCTGGTGTCGCGGCGCACACTTTCTCGCGAAGGACCTATAAACTCTCCCCCAGCCGGGAAGGTCCCTTCCGAGTCACGAAAGTTGCCGCCTCAGGTACATACGCCTATCCACCAAGGATGGGATCCGCTCTCGAACCCTTGGAACATGGAACATCACAGTAAGTTCTATCCCCAGAGCATTAGTAGTACAGGCCTCTTCCTTTCTGTAATAGATCCCATAGGCTCCAGGAACAGCGCTCGGAGCAGCTAAGCCTCAGGGGACGGTCCAGGACTACGTTCAGCTTGGCCTGGTTCCGACCCCAAGCGCGTAGAGTCTTGCTTCCCTTCTTAATGGGGCGGGTCGTTGCCTCCATGTTCAGCCTGCCTTCCTCCTATGGGCATTTACACAGAAACTTGTTCTACCACGCTCTTGCTTATGTGCTCATTTAAATTACGCATTAATTTCTATGACCGCACTTTCCATGTATGCTCACCGTACATTTAGCTCCCTTTTCCCGCTCTCATCCATAGTCAGCATTTGCGATCCTACCGAAGGCGGTTGCGCTTGAGGAACCTGCCGATGGCCAGGGGGCCTTTCGGGCCTCCCCCAGTCAGGTGCTGCGGTGCCAGTTGGTCACCTCCAGGAAAGGCATGCGCTGTGCATGGGGGGTCTAAGGTGCGTATCCTGCTTTGCCTGGTTCAGACCCAAAGCGTGCGCGCCCTGTCATTCGGAGGTCCAGGGGAGTACAGCCGCTTTGCCTGGTTCCGTACCGAAAGCCTGTACACTCTGCCTCCCCGGTGTTACGGTCCGGTACTAGGGGCCGGACGGTCGTACCCGGACCTCGGAGGGAGCCGGACCCCCGGCGCCTCGAGCACAGAATTGCCCAAGCCCCGTATACCGGACCAGGACCATAAGCCAAATAAGACTAAGAGACGGGGAAGGGAAAGCCCTCGAGAAAAATTACGCTTCCTCTACTTGTGTGCAGGACCTCCAAGTTCAGCTACGGGGAGCGCACAAGGAAGGGCCGGAGCTATTGACTACTCCAACACAAGACTGAAGGGTCCGGGTCTCACTGCCTCCGCAGGGGCGAGCCCCGAAGGCCCCACGTGTACCAGCGAGACCGGAGCTCCCCTCTCCTCAGAGGATGGCCCCGGGCCCGCCGCGTGGCCGGCAGAGCCGGACCCCGCCCCCCTCTGCTGGGGTGGGTGTGGGGACCACCCCGTGGTTCACCCACTCCAAGATCGCATAGGGTGGTGCTGTGCGATGCGGCACCCAACAGCACACACGAAAAGAATTAAGAACAATGTACAAACTTTTATTTAATATAAAACAGCGGAAGTCTTTTTACAAAATTTACTTATACAGCGGAAGTAATATACATAAGTAGCCTTTCATCCTAACTATGCAAAAGTGCAGTCGTCCAGCCCGGGGACGCTACACACTAGCAGCATGGAACCGGAGAATCACGGCGGCGTGCAGGGCTCCAGCTCGGCCGTGTACCCCGACGGGGGCATCGCCTCGTCCTCGGAACCTTCCTCATAACTCTCACCTGCACACAGCTCAAAATATTGCAACCGTGAGCACGATGGCTCAGCAAGTCTTAACCGTCAACCCTAGGCATGGAACTCTACGTGCAAGGATATGTAAGATGGGAAAAGGAATTTGCGACAAAGACACGCCTATAAGTTGATCCTTACTTTCAGTTTTATAGCAGCAGATTTCATGTGCCTTAGGTAGCCCTCACATCGGAAGTCCACAATCAAACAAGAAAAGCTTTCCTCCAATGTGGTGATGCCCAAAGTGGAATATTAACTTAATTAGCTCTATATCTACAGCAATCAAGGTATTCAAGACATTAAGAGTTCAATACAGCATTTTCAACTGGCTTATTTCACTTCTTACTACGTCACAGCGCAGTGAACAAGCGGGTACTCGAATAACCGTGAGGGACGGTGATTGCAATCAAGACACACCCGGATAACACGTTACATACACCCACTTTCAGAAGCGTGATTCCACACCCCTTCCTACTCTGTTGTATGCAACAACCTTTCAAAGGCAACCCAAATGCCGAACTGGTCCATCCGTAACGGGCAGGAGGTCCCCGCGTGGAGCGTGACTGTGCCCACCGGCAGATTTACACCTTGCTACCCTCAACCCACTCCTATCTACGGTTGGGTAAGCCTCGGCACCCAGGTTAACCAATTACATCGGTTTCCTGGTTCCCATATGCCAGTATGCATCTGGTACTGTTCGATACTTGTCCAGCAGGGCCGCACACGGACGGTCCTCAACCGATGCCAACAGGGCTACGCACGTGAGACCTCTGCTCACTGCTTCCTATCCCCCCTGCTGGGTCTCATTTTCATAACTTAAGCCTTTTTCTACCTCTTTTCATTCCGTGTAATAAGTACTATCTCGCGAGTAGCTTCCAACCACTCGACTTCTACCGAGATCCTAAACATTAGCATGGCATTCTCTACTCGTCAGGTTTGTAAACTACCCAACCCTCCATAGGATTCAAAAAGGGCTATGCAAGTGGGGTTTCAATCACCCTAACTCTAATGCATACAATTCAACCTAGACATAAATGATACAAATAAAAAGCTTTATAAAAGGTACTTAAGTGCAAACCGGGGCTTGCCTGGTTGCGAGTCAAAGGGGAAGTCAGCTTCAGGTGGAAGGACGTGCAAAGGCTCCGGTGCGTCCTCAACTTCGGTCACTAAATGAAATGTAGCAAAATAGATGTATAAGTATTAAGGATTTATAAGAATTGAACTACCATTCATAGCTATTTCTATTTAGGATCCTTAATTGGCTTTGGGACTTTTACAGTGGATACTAGACTCTCTAAGGATGATTTGAGCCAAATTTGGAGACATGTCATTGCACAATGTAGTCTTTAAAATTCCTACAAGTACAATGCTTCTCTGAATTTTGAGCCCAATTCAGGAGCTTTGACATAGCTAGAAATGGAGGATCTGATTAGGGTAGGTCTCCATGGTTCTAACAAAATTTGTTTCACCATTTTTGGGGCTACCATCAGAGAGATATGAATTTTTGAAGTTTGGACAGGAGTGCTGAACAGTCTCTGTTTGAATTTGAATTTCCAATAAAGGCTGAACTTGGGAAGGTAATTTGACCTAGCAAATGACCTCCAATGAAGCCCAAATTTTTACTGGAGGTCAGTATCTATGAAGAGGATTTGCTGCCCAAATTTGGGAATATTTCATAAAGAATTGCTCCTCTAATAAATCCCTAAAGGATTTACTAAAAACAATTCTACCGAAATTCCTGGGCATTTTCATAGCTAAAAATTGGTTTCTCTGTGAAGTACTCCTCATGAGGAATCCAACAAAATTGGTCTCACTCTTTTTGGATTTTTCTACACAAAGTTATGGGCTTGCAAAGATCAGCTAATTCCTGGAATTATTTCCCTAATAGAAACTTCAAATAATTGGAACTGGGCCCACTGTTTTAAATCGGACCAGTGAGATTTCGGCAACACCGGGGGCTACGGGGTTATTCCCGCGCCGCCGCACTGGATCCGGCGCCACAAGCCGATCCCCGCGCGTATACGGAGGCTGACCGGTGGGACCCGGCCCTCCTTCGTCTTCCTCACGCTGCCCGCGCCTCCCGCGGCGGCGCACGCCGGAGAGGCTCACCGGGACGGGGTTCCCGTGGTCCAAACTTCATCAAACTCGCCGCCTGTGAGTTCTACACCGTGCTGAACACGATGGTGGGGTCGGGAGCCGATGACAACGGCTGGAAAGGTGCTTGCACCGGCGACCATGTCGAACCTTATTCGGCGACCTCGCTCTCCCTCAACAGTGGGTCTTTTGGGCTAGGGTTTGCTCCAAAAGCACCAGTGTCCCATGGACATCCTCGACCCATAGCTCGCTCTCCCTGAAACCCACCGGAGAGGGGACCTCACCGGCGACCCGAGCCCGCAAAACTCCGGCGGCGACAAAAACTCGGTACCCGGCATCTCTACTTGCTCATTTGAGCTGCTAGAACTTCGGGGAGATGCGCAAGCATGTGCTGGAGCTACTCTAAGCTCATCTAGCACGGAGCTACCCCGAGCACAACGAATTTCTTCGAAGGGTCCTCGGGTTTCTAAAGAACCGCCGGCGCCAAACTTCAAAATACTCGGTACCGGAGCTAAGAAAGCAGGAACTGGTGGAAGGGAAGGAAGAAGGGTTCCTCACGCACCTCATGGACCTTTTGGTTGATCGGAAAAGGCCGCAAATCTGTCGGGCGACGGTGTGGCGTACAGACGATCAACACCGGAGCTCCGAAGGGAATTCCAGCTCGTAGGCGCCAATCACCGGTGCTGGTGTTCACTTGAGGCTTCGGAGAGTAGGAGAGAGACCTGGCGCAATGTTCCCGTGGCTCAGTCGCGCGAGAGGCACGCCGAGCTTGCCGGGCGTCGATGAGCCGAATGGTTCTTCCGCCGGGCGGGGGTTTGAGTTCGCGAGGCTCGAGCAGAGCATGGAGAGGCTGCGGGGTAATGAGGATGAGGGCAGATACGGCACTCGGCGGTCACTTTAAGCACCCACGCGCCTGAACCGGCGTCGGGGCGGCGGGGAAGCAGCTCGGTGGCGTCGGCCGGCGGGTTTGATCGGGAGCTGGCGCCGGCGCGTGAACAGCCGAGTGAAACAGAGAGGTTTTGCTTCTATGGTGACTGACCAGTGGGTCCCCTCTCCTCATTTCTCAGTAAATTTTTCTGAATTTCCCACCAGCAACTCAACATTAAAGACTTGACTTCATCCCAAAGTTAAGTTTGAATTTGCAGAATTCAAATGGTTTGAATTCTGGTGTAGAATTTGAATGGGGTTTGATCATTTGAATTTGAAAAGGAGTTTGAATTCTCCACTTTGTATTGCCCCAAAAATATAGCAAACCAGCTCCAAAGTTTCCCATTTTTGGCATGGCTGCTCATTCAAAGGTGGAGAACTCAGTCGTGAAACCAAATTTTGAAATTGAGGGAATTGGAATTTGAAACTGAATTTGGAATTCATATTAGAGGGCTTCCTCTTTTAATCCCAAACAAATATTGAAACTCCTCCAAATGAGCTGAAATTTGGAAGGGTGAATATTTGGACTATGAAGATCCAAGTTATGAATTTAGATCTCCATGTTTGGAAGTTTTGGGAAGTCTAAACCCTCACTTTGAACTTACCTCATTATAATTCAAAGTTTTAATTCCCCTCATTTTTCATAAGTGTACATGAGCTAAATTTTCTTGCTACCACTTTTGGGGATTTTACATCCCTCCCCCCTTAAAAAAATCCCGTCCCGAGATTCCAAAGGAAAAGCAAAGTGGGGAAAAACTTTACCGGGTATATGATGATAGCAAGTCCGGATAATACGTTCGTAGATAATCCTCGCTTTCCCATGTCGCCTCATCAGCGGTATGGTTACTCCACAAGACCTTGTAGAACCATAAGGTCTGGTTTCTTGTGGCACGAGTCTTTTCATTGATAATTCGGATTGGATACTCCGTGTACGTGAGGTCCGGTTGAAGAACTTCTATGTCTTCTGTGCGGATTTCAGCGGAGGGTTTGAGACACTTCCTCAGCTGAGAGATGTGGAAGACGTTGTGAATGCCTGCGAGAGACGCTGGTAACTCCAGGCGATAGGCCACGGGTCCGCATCTTTCAATGACGGCGAACGGGCCAATGAATCACGGCACAAGTTTACCCTTCACTCCGAAACGGTGAATTCCCTTCATCGGAGACACATGGACATAAACATGGTCCCCGATGTCGAAGTGGAGAGGGTGGCGTCTTTTATCCGCATAGCTCTTCTGACGAGATTGAGCAGCCTTGAGATTGGCTTGTATTACTCGCACTCGTTCTTCAGCTTCATTCACCAGTTCAATGCCGTAGATGACTCGCTCGCCGGGGCACCAGTTGAGATGTGTGCGACATTTTCGGCCGTAGAGAGCTTCATACGGTGCCATCTTGATGCTAGCTTGATAGCCATTGTTGTAAGAGAACTCCGCCAACGGCAAATGATCGTCCCAATTCTTGTCGTGGTGGATGGCACAAGCGCGTAGCATGTCTTCAAGCACTTGGTTCACCCGTTCAGTTTGACCATCTGTCTGCGGGTGATACACAGCTTGGTCCCCAACGATGCGTGCAGCTGTTCCCAAGACCGAGAGACGAACAGCGCACCACGATCTGAAATGATGGAGTGGGGAACACCGTGCAAACACAAGATCCTTGCAATATACAGCTCCGCATATTGCTTGGCCACGTACTTTGTATGTACGGGGATAAAATGAGCCGACTTGGTTAGTCGATCGACTATCACCCAAATCGAGTCATGCTTGTGAGACGTGAGAGGTAACCCGACTATGAAGTCCATGCTAATATCCTCCCACTTCCACGCCGGAATGTTCAATGGTTGCAGCTGTCCGGCTTTACGCATATGGTCGGCCTATACACACCGACACGTATCACATTCGGATACGTACTTTGCGATTTCTCTTTTCATCCATGTCCACCAAAATCTGGTTTTCAGATCCTCGTACATCTTGTTGCTGCCCGGATGAATAGAATACTTGGACAAATGAGCTTCGTCCAAGATTTTCCTCCGAAGCTTCATGTCACGGGGTACCACTATACGGTCTTTAAACCATAGTGTACCGTTATCATCTCTTCGGAAGCATTTCATTTCGCCATTCTTCATCCTCCTCCGAATGTGTGACATTCCCACGTATTTCTTATGCGCTTCCATAATCTCCTCTCGTATTGTAGGGATGAGGGCAAGATTATACAATGCCCCATATGGAACCAAGTACAGACTCGGCTCCTCCTCTTCAAGTGGGGTGATGGACAGACTGTTGACATGGGATTTGCGGCTTAAGACATCGGCAACCACGTTTGCCTTCCCGGGATGGTAGTGAATCTCGATCTCATAGTCCTTTATCAACTCTAACCATCTCCGTTGCCCCATATTCAACTCCTTTTGAGTGAATATATATTTCAGACTTTTCTGGTCGGTGTAGAGGTGCACTAAGTTCCCAAGCAAATAGTGCCTCCACATTTTTAAAGCCAACACCACAGCAGCGAGCTCAAGATCATGAGTCGGATAGTGCTGCTCGTGGTTACGAAGTTGACGTGAGCCATAGGCAACCACTCTTCCTCCTTGCATCAATACACAGCCAAGCCCAATACCGGACGCATCACAATATACGTCGAAGGGCTTGGTTGTATCCGGTTGAGCTAACACCGGGGCTGTTGTAAGATGCTTCACTAATGCCTGGAAAGCTTCTTCACAAGCTGAGCTCCAAACATACTTGATCCCCTTCTTCAACAGTTCAGGCATCGTCTTAGCAAGCTTGGAGAAGTTGGGTATGAATCTCCGATAATATCCTGCTAACCCGAGGAAACTTCTGACTTTGTGGACTGATGTGGGGGACTTCCATTTCAGCACTTGTTCGATTTTGCTTGGATCAACTGCAATGCCTTCTGCAGAAATGATATGACCAAGGAATGGCACTTGGCTGATCCAAAACTCGCACTTGCTGAACTTGGCAAAAAGCTTATGGTCTCTTAATCGTTGAAGTACGATATGCAAGTGCTTGGCGTGTTCCTCTTCAGACTTGGAGTAGACCAAGATGTCGTCTATGAACACCACCACAAACTTGTCCAACTCCGGCATGAATACTGAGTTCATGAGATACATGAAGTGTGCCGGGGCGTTGGTGAGACCAAAGGACATGACGAGGTATTCATATAACCCATATCTCGTCGAGAAGGCCGTCTTTGGAATATCATCCACTCGGATCTTGATTTGATGATATCCGGAGCAAAGATCCATCTTCAAAAATACACTCGCACCACAAGTTGACCGAATAATATATCGATGCGGGGCAGTGGATATTTATTCTTGATGGTGACGGCGTTGAGAGGTCGGTAGTCCACACACAACCTCAAGGTTTCATCCTTCTTCTTCACAAACAGCGCCCAGCATCCCCATGGTGAGGAACTCGGTCGAATGAAACTCTTCTTCATTAGATCGTTGAGCTGCTCTTTCAGTTCAGCCAGCTCGTTCGGAGCCATCTTGTATGGTCTCTGTGATATCGGCGTCGTTCCAGGTACAAGTTCAATCTTGAACTCAACATTTCTTTCGGGTGGCATGCCCGGAAGATCATCTGGAAAGACATCCGGGTATTCACGGACCACACGAATATCCTCAAGTTTTGTAGCTTCCGTGTTATATGTGGCTGGGGTTTCTTGAACCGAATGGTCAAGAATAAGAACATGTGGTTCATGAAGTGGAGAGTTTAGACGAACCACACGTGGAATGATGTCAAGAACAGCAGCATGGCGATGTAGCCATGACATTCCTGAAATGACATCAAGTTTCTGACTCTCTAACATGATTAGAGACGTCAGGTATAAATTTCCACCCAACTGTAATGGTGCTCTATAGACCATTCTATCAGCTCTTATTTTCCCACCCGGAGAACATATCAAATATGAATTATTTGTGGGAATGATAGGCAGTTGATATTTAATAACATAAGACTGACTTATGAAATTATGGGTGGCACCGGAGTCAAAAAGTATGACTTCGGGATGATCTAGGTAAGAGAACGTACCCGCGAGGACGGGTTCGCCTTCCGGCACGTCTTCGATAGCTAAGTGGTGGACGTTGCCGGGTTTTGGTGCAGGTTTCTTGGGCTGATTGCGGGGCTGATTAGCACCCTGATATGGTGCTGCACCCCTGCCCTGTCGCGGCTCGGGGCAGTCCCTCGAAATGTGCCCGACACGGCCACACGTGTAGCACGTGTAAGGTGTCGGGGTCCCGCCGACTTGAGGATGAAATCCCGGTGCACGCTGTTGAAACTGAGGTGCACGCGGGACCATCCTTTGCTGTTGCTGTTGCTGTGGTGGATACGCCGGTCGGAAGCCCGGTGCATTATATTGCCGACCGGGAAACTGAGGCGGTCGCGTTGGTGGCTGCCATCTCTGACCGGATGGTGAGCGATACACCACGCGGTATTTCTGTGGCGTCCCACCACTGCTGCTTGTCAGCGCGCTGCGTTTCCTCTTGTTAGAACCGCGCTCGCGCTGAGCATTCTCCTGTAGAATCGTGGCATTAACTAGGTCGTTGAATGTGCCACGATTGCTCTGGGCGAGATGGACCTTCATCTTGGAATTCAGGCCCTGGAAGAACGCATTGTGCTTGTTGTCTTCCGTCCCCACAAATCCTGGCGCATACTGCGCCAGCCTGTTGAATAACCTAGAGTACTCATTAGCACTCCTCTCGCCTTGTCGTAGCGCCAGGAACTCCTGGAGCTTCATTTCCATCACACCGGGAGGTATGTGATAGGCGCGGAACGCCTCCCGGAACTATGTCCATGTGACGGCATGGCCAGCCGGTAATGAGGCAGTGTAGTTCGCCCACCAGGTACCGGCTTCTCCTTGAAGCTGTTGCGCTGCGTACAGCACCTTCTGATGTTCGGTGCATCGTAGCAGCCCGAACTTTGCCTCCAGAGTGCGGATAAAGCTGTCCGCCTGCAAAGGTTCTTCGGCCTCCGTGAAGACCAGTGGATGGGTCGCCATGAATTCTGAATACGAGCTTTGTTGGGGCTGGCGTTGCCCATTGTCTTGGCGTCCTCCCTGATGGGACGCATTTTGCTGGACTAGCATCCGCAGCAACTCGGTTTGCTCGTCGCGCGAGTCGAGCACTGCAGCGAGAACCTCCGCAAGATTCCTTGGAAGTTCTGGCGGTGGAGAAGGTGGTTGCTGCTGCGTCGTGGTCTGCTCCGGAGGTGGAGACTCATCACCACGAACTTGACTCGGACCTCCCTCCTCTTGCGTTGAACGTGTCTGCACCATTCTGCATCCAGACCATTCAAACGATCAGCACATGTTGGTTTATTTCATCCGGTCTATCCAATAGTAATGCGAGCATGGGATAAACAATGCGCATAACAATCACACATATGGATAAAGTATAAACTTTATGCAACATATACATCCCTGGACCGTGTCACACGATCGAGTTCCAAAGTATTGAACTTTATGGGTTAAAAGTTCATTTCGACCATCGAGGTCACCACGGGATGTTAAGTGTGTTAGCATGCGTAATTCCTCGCTATTGTACTGGACCCAAACATGTACTCGCTCGAAATGATACTTGGAATGCAAAAACTTTTCGACTCCACTCGCTGTTTTTCAACAGCCACTGGACGTCGAACGGTGAAACTAAGTGTTTTGGTCGAAAACACAGAAAATTCCAGAGAGCATTTGGTCTGCCCTGTTTTTGGACAGTACCTACTCATCGGAGATTTTCGTCCCTTTGGAGGGAGATTTTGTTCTGGAGCTCTACAGAAACGTTGTAGAGGACTTCAAAACCTTTCCAGAATGGTATCCCACACCTCCATTGGTTCAACCAATCTTATGTTATGCCCTGTTCAAGTTCAGCAAAATTTCTGCCAAAAACAGGGGAGATTATTCCTAAGTTTTTGAGACTGAATCTATACTCCCAATTGACTCTTAGTTCAATATAGGAGTTTACTAACCCCTAAATGGATTCCTAAACTTCATTTTGACACTTTCCTTTGAAAATAAACTTTTATGCAGTCGGTACTACGTTTCCTCACCAAAGAAAAATCCGAAACCGGTATTCCGGCATATACGTGTCAAATGGTGGAACTAAAGTCGTCACTCACAAACGGTTTCTACACGTCATGCACTAACGTGGTTAATGTACCTGCAGAAGAACACACAATAATGGTGCACACAATGGTTTTTGGCATTTCAGGCAGTTCCATATTATAGTAAAAACATACGGTCCGTATCATTGCCATACGGATCGTCCTTGAGTCAAGCCACGTCTCAAGGTGCATGGTCGTGTTTTCACACCACACGACGGGGAACCCGAGTAGAGCGCGAACGGGTCGTCACGGTTGGGAATTTTATCAACCCAACGGATACCACCTACTGCCTCATTACCGTTGAGACACGCCGATGGCGAGCGCTGCGTATGGCCCTTTGAACATTGAACGTTCAAGAGTTGCATACTATCGTGTTGCTTACCACACGATGGGGTATTCTGACTTTTGCCTAAAGCACGCTGGAGAACAGCGTTTTCATATGCTCTTAGAACCATTAAGAGGTTCGGAGACTCATATTCACTACCGTGCCAAGCCACGGTATATCCTTCCATACTATTGCTCGTATGGGGAGTTACCGCAATTGATCCGCCTGCGGTGGCGTACCTTACCTCTTACCTGACGTCGGAGCGTCGTTACAGAATGTATAACAAATATGTTAGCTTTTCCACCATAATATCTACTACTATCATAGACCTTATGTGGGCTTAATAACTAATCCTCACTCGACTACTTCTAAGTTTTCAAAATAGGCTCTTTTCGAGCGTGCTATTCCAAATGCGGCTCTGATATCACGACTGTGGGGACCACCCCGTGGTTCACCCACTTTAAGATCGCATAGGGTGGTGCCGTGCGATGCGGCACCCAACAGCACACACGAAAAGAATTAAGAACAACATACAAACTTTTATTTAATATAAAACAGCGGAAGTCTTTTTACAAAATTTACTTATACAGCGGAAGTAATATACATAAGTAGCCTCTCATCCTAACTATGCAAAAGTGCAGCCGTCCAGCCCGGGGACGCTACACACTAGCAGCATGGAACCGGAGAATCACGACGGCGTGCAGGGCTCCAGCTCGGCCGTGTACCCCGACGGGGGTTCGCCTCGTCCTTGGAACCTTCCTCATAACTCTCACCTGCACACAGCTCAAAATATTGCAACCGTGAGCACGATGACTCAGCAAGTCTTAACCGTCAACCCTAGGCATGGAACTCTACGTGCAAGGATATGTAAGATGGGAAAAGGAATTTGCGACAAAGACACACCTATAAGTTGATCCTTACTTTCAGTTTTATAGCAGCAGATTCATGTGCCTTAGGCAGCCCTCACATCGGAAGTCCACAATCAAACAAGAAACGCTTTCCTCCGATGTGGTGATGTCAAAAGTGGAATATAAACTTAATTAGCTCTATATCTACAGCAATCAAGGTATTCAAGACATTAAGAGTTCAATACAGCATTTTCAGTTGGCTTATTTCACTTCTTACTACGTCACAGCGCAGTGAACAAGCGGGTACTCAAATAACCGCGAGGGACGGTGATTGCAATCAAGACATACCCGGATAACACGTTACATACACCCACTTTCAGAATCGTGATTCCACACCCCTTCCTACTCTGTTGTATGCAACAACCTTTCAAAGGCAACCCAAATGCCGAACTGGTCCATTCGTAACGGGCAGGAGGTCCCCGCGTGGAGCGTGACTGTGCCCACTGGCAGATTTACACCTTGCTACCCTCAACCCACTCCTATTTACGGTTGGGTAAGCCTCGGCACCCAGGTTAACCAATTACATCGGTTTCCTGGTTCCCATATGCCAGTATGCATCCGGTACTGTTCGATACTTGTCCAGCAGGGCCGCACACGGACGGTCCTCAACCGACGCCAACAGGGCTACGCACGTGAGACCTCTCCTCACTACTTCCTATCCCCCCTGCTAGGTCTCATTTCCATAACTTAAGCCATTTTCTACCTCTTTTCATTCCGTGTAATAAGTACTATCTCGCGAGTAGCTTCTAACCACTCGACTTCTACCGAGATCCTAAACATTATCATGGCATTCTCTACTCGTCGGGTTTGTAAACTACCCAACCCTCCATAGGATTCAAAAAGGGCTATGCAAGTGGGGTTTCAATCACCCTAACTCTATTGCATACAATTCAACCTAGACATAAATGATACAAATAAAAAGCTTTATAAAAGGTACTTAAGTGCAAACCGGGGCTTGCCTGGTTACGAGTCAAAGGGGAAGTCAGCTTCAGGTGGAAGGACGTCCAAGGGCTCCGGTGCGTCCTCAACTTCGGTCACTAAATGAAATGTAGCAAAATAGATGTATAAGTATTAAGGATTTATAAGAATTGAACTACCATTCATAGCTATTGCTATTTAGGATCCTTAATTGGCTTTGGGACTTTTACAGTGGATACTATACTCTCTAAGGATGATTTGAGCCAAATTTGGAGACATGTCATTGCACAATGAAGTATTTAAAATTCCTACAAGTACAATGCTTCTCTGAATTTTGAGCCCAATTCAGGAGCTTTGACATAGCTAGAAATGGAGGATACGATTAGGGTAGGTCTCCATGGTTCTAACAAAATTTGTTTCACCATTTTTGGGGCTACCATCAGAGAGATATGAATTTTTGAAGTTTGGACAGGAGTGCTGAACAGTCTCTGTTTGAATTTGAATTTCCAATAAAGGCTGAACTTGGGAAGGTAATTTGACCTAGCAAATGACCTCCAATGAAGCCCAAATTTTTACTGGAGATCAGTATCTATGAAGAGGATTTGCTTCCCAAATTTGGGAATATTTCATAAAGAATTGCTCCTGTAATAAATGCCTAAAGGATTTACTAAAAACAATTCTACAGAAATTCCTGGGCATTTTCATAGCCAAAAATTGGTTTCTCTGTGAAGTACTCCTCATGAGGAATCCAAAAAAATTGGTCTCACTCTTTTTGGAGTTTTCTACACAAAGTTATGGGCTTGCAAATATCAGCTAATTCCTGGAATTATTTCCCTAATAGAAACTTCAAATAATTGGAACTGGGTCCACTGTTTTAAATCGGACCAGTGAGATTTCGGCAACACCGGGGGCTACGGGGTTATTCTCGCGCAGCCGCACTGGATCCGGCGCCACAAGCCGATCCCCACGTGTATACGGAGGCTGACCGGTGGGACCCGGCCCTCCTTCGTCTTCCTCGCGCTGCCCGCGCCTCCCACGGCGGCGCATGCCGGCGAGGCTCGCCGGGACGGGGTTCCCGTGGTCCAAACTTCGTCAAACTCGCCGCCTGTGAGTTCTACACCGTGCTGAACACGATGGTGGGGTCGGGAGCCGATGACAACGGCCGGAAAGGTGCTTGCACCGGCGACCATGTCGAACCTTACTTCGGCGACCTCGCTCTCCCTCAACAGTGGGTCTTTCGGGCTAGGGTTTGCTCCAAAAGCACCAGTGTCCCATGGACATCCTCGACCCATAGCTCGCTCTCCCTGAAACCCACCGGAGAGGGTGTAAGGGCCTCAGCTTTTGACACACATTTGCAGTGGTCACCACCACACCACACACCTCATTTGAGGAAGGATGATGAACACAAATGAAGAGCAAGTAACAATTATCAACATGCTCATTAGAAAGCAAACTCACACATTGCAAAAGTGGTATTTCCCACATGTGATATAGATGGGCTGGACATATAAAAACTCCTACACTTTACTAAGGATGTCCATGCCAAGTTTCACCCAAATTCAAAACCTTTTTGAGGTCATTTTGGGTATAGTTAGGAAGAGGGCAGTTTGAAACCATATTCAAATTCAAACTGTTTTTATCTCATGAATTTAAAAGTGGGAGGCATATTCTTACTCAGCACATTTTTGTGAGCTCACACACCAATTTTCACTCCATTTGGAGTTGATCTTGACATGAGCTAAGTGGGAGAAATTCAAACTTTATTTGAATTTCAAACTGAACTTGTGCTGAAATTCATTCAAACCAAACCTCATTTGAACTTTGATCAATTCAAATGGCTCATGGGTGAATGATTTGAATTGCCAAGGGTAGTATGGGGTTCACTGTTTACAACATTGATTAGGAGTAAATTTCAGAGGTTAAAATGGGGAGTGGGACCCACATGTCAGCCTCTACTTCAACACAAACCGACTGAAACACAGCTCAATCGGTTCCCGGGTGCAGTGTGCGCGCGCCACCGGGGGGGCAGCCGGCGCCAGCTCCTGCTGCGCGCCCCAAGCCGGAGACCAGTCGCCGGGCTACTTATCCTCTCCCCGGCGTGCTTCGGTCACCCATTCCCCGAGCTGCCGACGTGCACGACCTATTCTTCCACTGCCATCACCGCCGTCCGAGCTCACGCTTGATCAAGCCCGATCACTCGCGAGCACAGCCTCCTCCACAGCAAAACGGCACCAAGAGATCGTGAGCAACCTCCTAGACCCCGTGTTGTCCAGTGAGCAAGCGTCCTCGAGCTGTACGAGCCGTTTCTCCGACGAGCCGAGCATCGCCGCCGATCGGGCTCTCGTGGGCAGCACAACCCAGCCGTTGTCACGTCCTCTTCTCTAAACAAGAAAGGTGCGTGATTGTATGTAGATGGAGTAGCCGAAAGCCGTTTGGCGATTGATCAAACCTCGGCCAAGAATTTCCAAGTTTACTCGTGATCAGTTCATAAGGACCGAGCTCACCTTCGGGTGAAATTCGTGCTCTATACACGAGGGTTGGGCAAGCTCGTTCCCTAGTAGCTTCTACACACGATAGCACCCATGCCCGAACTGGAATCAGAGGAAACCGTCGAGAATCGGCCATGATATGGCCGTTTTCCCCGCCGCCATGGCTGAACACCTCGGCTCACCGTCGAGAGCCTAGTTGCCGGTATTTCTAGCTCCCACCCAGCCCTGGTTCGTGTTTGCCATGCTCTACTGATGCTCTCCGACCGATTTCCGGTCGATTTGGTGCACGGGAGAGCGGGACCAACCTCACCGGAACCCTAGCAGGTGCTGTCACCGGTGCGCACGGGTTTCCGGTCATCGCCAGCGGCCGGCGACCCCACCATCGAGTCTAAGGGATCAGTTAAGGGGCAGGCGGCGAGTTTCGGGCCGGGTGGTGGCCGGGAACTCAGTTCCGGCGAAGGTCGCCGGAGATCGCCGCCGCCGCGCAGTTGGCGCGAGGAGGGAGACGACGCACCGTGTGTGGGTCCCACAAGCCAGAGTTTAAACTTTTTCCCGAATTTCAGTTTCAGTTCAAACTTCAAATCCTCATAACTTTGGCTAGAAAGCTCCAAATTGAGTGAACCAAATTTTGCTGGATTCAGCCCTCCGAGTACTTTCCAGCAAATCAAGTTTCACTTCATGAAAACCCTTAATTCTCCAGAATTAATTCCTCAAAGTTTGAATCGTTAGGAATTTTAACTGGAGAACCCTTTGGAGGAAAATCCTGAAATTTTGCTGGGATGTTCACCAAAATATCCTTGAAATACCATAAAAATTTCAGATCCATTTGAGCTCATCTGATCTACCTAATGGTGTGATTAGTGAAACTGTTCCAGAGAAAATAGAAAATGTTCAGAAACATTTTCAGAATTTTCTCTGAAATTGTTTAGCTCATAACTTTAGCTAGGAACCTTCAAATTAAGTGAGACCAACTCCATTAGAACCTTCTGAAAATCTAGTTCTCAGAAAGTCATAGTTTGCTTCATGAAAATTCTTAGAACACCCTAAGAGTTCCAATTAAGGTCAAGGTCATAATTAATTGTGGAGTGCTCAAATGAGCTTTTCTGCAACTAAAACTTGGCCAGGTCTCTGTTTAGGTTGTAACCAAGCCACAGTAAAAGTTTCACAGTCATTAGGTCTGTCTAGCAAGGGTTATAGACTTCACAACCTCAAAGTTAATACAAATGCATTTAAATTGATACATATATTGCTCTTATCATGTAGTCGCTAAGGTCGAGGAGGAACCCGAAGTCCTAGACTTCGTTACTCCGGAGGAACAGCTAGCCTACGACCAAGAGCAGCAAGGCAAGCTGCGGTTTGCATTATCCTTTTTACAAATGTTTATTGTTTTGAGCACATCTTTGAATATTGTTGTGATTCTTTGCATTAGAGTCTTGAATGGAAACCCAACTGCATAGCCAAGAAAACCATGGGTTGGGTTTAGGATTGAAAACCTCGTTAGCCACTGCATTGCTAAGATAGAGTAGGATTCGGTACAAGTCGAGTAGTTGGAACTACTCGCGAGCATAGGCTAGAGGCACTCGACTCGGGTAGTGATAGCAAATGAAACACATGGCAAGAAAATGAGACCAAGCGGAGGGTAAGGGCAGCAGGACTTTGGGGCCTGTGTGCTGTAGCTCCGCTTGTGTTGATTGAGGACCGAGCCGTGTGCGGGCCTGTTGAACAAGCTAGAACAGTACCGAAGACCTACCGGCTATATGGGAACCGGGAAACTGATGTAACTCGGGTAGCTGGGTGTTGAGGCATAGCTGGTCGTTCAGAGGGTAGGTTGAGAGCTCGAGGTGTAAATCGGCTGGCGGCACTGAGATGCGCGTGCAGAGACCTCTTGCTCGGGACGATTGGACCGGTTCAACATTTGGCTAACGGGTGAAAGGTAGTCGCGTACGGCGTCCGTGATGGTTGTTGTAGGCAACATCGAGTACGGGCGTACGTGACAGGTTGTTCGGGTAACCCTGCAGGTGTAAATCGATTATAATCGCCGTCCCTCACGGTCAGTGAGTACCACTTGTTCACTGTACCATGACGTAGAAAGAACAGGCTAGTCACATGTTAAAATGTTGCTGATTGAAAGCTGGATATTGATTGTTAATGATATGCTGTAGCTCAGAGCTAACTAAAGTTCCTTTCAACCTTGGGCAAAGTACATGAGAGAAATGCGTTTCTTGTTTGATTGCGGCTCTCTCATGTGCCTTAGCGTAAGGTTCTCCACAACCTGCTGCTAAAACTTGAAAGTAAGGTTCCACTAATTAGGCTAGTCCTTTGCAAATGATTTTTCCTCATGTACCCATCACCCCTCATGTAGAAGTTCCATGTTTAAGTGAGACGGGTCAGACTTGCTGAGCCTTCGTGCTCACTGCTTGTGTTTGAAGCTTTTGCAGGGTTCTATGAGGAAGGGACTCCCGAAGAGGAGACGGAACCCCAGGAGGGGAACCCCATCGAGTGGGAGTCGTGCACGCCGCAGAGTTAGTGTGCGTGTGTGCTAGCAAGGACACGTTCAAGGGCTGAACGTGCACTTGATGCTTAGTCTACGCCCGCGAGTGTAGACTAAACTTATTTTGATGTAAACAAGTTCATAAACCTGTTTATGTAATAAAATTTCTGCTTCCGCTTTGTACCTTTGACGTGTGTTATACGGTGCTGTGCAACGCAGCACCCCTCAGCGTGATCCTGGCTCGACAGGACCTTGGGGTCGTGTCAGCGTGGTATCAGAGCTCGCTTGAGGGTTAACACAGTCCAAAGGTCTTCTTTTTCAAAAATCCAGTGAGGAATGAGTTAGTAGCCCGTATAAGGATGTTATTAGCATATAGAAAGTGGCATATTAAACTATTTGTTATGTCGGAAAATCGTGTATCTCAGGACGTTTATGTCTTGGGGGGTACACGTAAGCGCTGTCCACCAGTGCGCACAAGCTGAAGGGTGGAGCCCCACGGGTGGCAGGTAACCCGACCCGCTTTAGTATCCTCTACGACTCTTCATGTCGTTTGGGGTATTCGAGCAACGTCTGTCCCTGGCGTGCATGGTGCAACTTGGGAGACCCCGTCACGTGGTCTGAAACGTGAACACGTAACTCAAGGCGTGGTTGGCTTGAGAACATCCGGGCGAGTGATGACGGCCGAGTGTACGAACTGTATGGATTCCGGGCTCGGTGTGCAGCCGAGTCTGATGATTGTTTGAGTTTCTACAGGTAGCCTGACCATGAAACGGTAGACGTGTAGAATCCATGTGCGGGTGACGTTTAGTGCCACTGAAATAACAAAGCCGGCTAAGTCCGGTATAGGTTTTTCTTTGTGAGGACGTAGTACCGACATAATCTGGTGATGCATCGACGTCACACCCAACTAAATAAACAGCTTCATTGCAAAAATTGGAAGGTTTTGATCCAAAGTAGTAAAACTTGATGTAACTCCTTCCCTTGAACAGGATATTCAAAGTTAACAAGTTTTCAACTTATAGGATGTTAAGGACAGAGCACTCTGTTTTCAGCCGAATTAAGGCTGAAGTTAACCAGAGGTTAGAGGTTGAGTTTTTTTTCGAGGTTGGGGTCGTATGATACATTTCTGGAAAGCTTTGGAGGATCTTTACAACTTTTCTGTTGAGGTCCAGAGGTGTTTCATCCCTTAACCACTCGAAAAATGCAGTAGAGTTGAAACTGTCCAGAAAACAGGGCAGAGCAAAGACTCTCTGTAAACTCTCTGTAAATCAAGCATAACTTCCTGCTTAAAAATCCAAAAATAGGAAATGAGGTAGTTCTGGAAAGCTTATGAGATGGGTTACAACTTTGTAACAGAAAGTTTTGTCGGATTAGGAACAGAAGTAACGGGGATTCTTGGATCAAATCAGTACCTAAGGCAGGGAGGTGCTGTCCAATTTTCTCCAGAATTTCTGTTAACTTTGACATCTCATAACTTTTGAACCAGGGCAGATCTTAGGCCAAGCAAATACTTTCTGGAAATCTATTGAAGTTAACTTTAACTTTGATATTGAGCTCCAGAGTTGGTTTTGCCTTTAACATGGCCTAAATCAGGTTGAAATGGAAACTGGTCAGGGTTGTCATCGGAACAGCAGATCAGCAGTCAAATTTGTTTAAAATTTGAACTATGTTTCCAAATTTTATGGGTTAAATGACATGTTTTATGTTATAACTCAGCGGTTTACTGTTTAAATAAATATTTGACATTTCTCAAATATATTTTACAGATGACAGCAGATAAGCAACTGGAGAACGGGTGGGTGATGTCCCACTGTTCTCACCGTAACGGCTACCCGGAAGCATTGTGGCAAATGCTCCAATATTTCGGGTACAACCAGATGCCGCAATACTTCGCCAAGGAAGAAGGCGAAGAGGGGAACAAGACGTGGACGATCCATGTCGAGGTTCCTGCAGGGCCTACGCCACCCGGTTGGGTGCCGTTCACCGTCACGGTGAGAGGAAGACAACCGGAAGGAATATGGCAAGTGGCAGCCCGTGACACTATGTCACGTTTCTGCCAACTACACGTGCAGGCTATGGAGGGCACTCTATACGCACTCGTTCCGGTGGAGGGACGAGCTCAGCATGTGTGGAAAGAGAGGTACCTAGAGGCAACGGACCCGAGTTGCCCAAGGTACAACCCCGCGGAGGCAAATCTCAGCCTCCAGATGAGGGCGGGAAACGCCGTGATGGACAGCCAAGCTGTTCATACGGAGCATCTCGCCACAAAGCTCAAGGAAAGCACAAGCCGTGGAGACCATTTCGAGA
The DNA here is from genome assembly GCA_030760725.1 of Neostapfia colusana. Taxonomy (NCBI): domain Eukaryota; kingdom Viridiplantae; phylum Streptophyta; class Magnoliopsida; order Poales; family Poaceae; genus Neostapfia; species Neostapfia colusana. Next base: position 28,348,860 of record JASWHV010000009.1, on the reverse strand, counting down.
GTGCTCACAGCGCACTCCGCAATGTGCTCCTTCCGACGATCAAGCGACTGAATGAACAGCACAATCAGTTGCGTCGTCTGAAGAAGGCAAGGAAGAAGAGCCGTGTTGACATCGCGGCGTTGCAAGAGCTGGTGCAGACCCTAACCCAGCAGAATGAGGACCTTGCTCAAGAGCGGGACGACGCTATCGAGGAAGGACAAGGCTGGGAAGAGGACTACAACCAGGCTATGGACGAGGTGCATGCATTGTAGGACCTCGTACCTCCGGTGTTAGGCATACCGGTGGTCTTGGGTCTTCCAGCAATGGGGGAACCCGGAATGGGAGAAGAGGTGGTAGATCCAGAGCCACCAGCAGAGGTACCGGAGGAGAACGACCCACAGGAGGTTGAGTTCTACTCCGAGTAGGGGGTTACGGTTGCCAAGTAGGGCAGCTAGGGTAGCGTAACCCAACTTTTGTAATCGGTGACATGTCGTGTAGATAGTAGCGTATGTATAGGTAGTGACGACATGAGCACGACTTCTCGGAGGTCCGAGAATAATGTATCTTGTATAAAGTTTATGCTTTATCAATATATGTGAATGTTGTGCAAATTAATCATGCGTCGCTTCAATACCTACTGTTGCTTATGGAAATTTTAAGTAAGACATGTGCCAATCGCTGCTGTTTTGAATTTCAGAATGACGCGTACTCGTGCCAACCCCGACGTTGGGGGTACCAGTCAAGGGGGAGAGACCTCCCAACCACCTCCCGAGGACTCCTCGGGACAGCAGCAGCAACAGCAACAGCAAACACCGCCACCGCCACTGCCAACGGTTACATTGGCCGACATTGTCGCGGCAATGGCGGGCTCGCATCAGCAGCACACAGAGTTGCTGCAGACTCTCATCACCAATACGTCTCGCCCAGAGAGACGTCAAGATCGTGAGGAGCGCCAACAGGGCTCCTACTCCGACTTCCTGGCGACTCATCCCCCTGTATTCTCAAGGGCGGATGAACCACTTGACGCGGACAACTGGCTCCGCGCCATAGAGATGAAGTTCGGGAGGTTCCAGATCAGCGAGCAGCGCAAGACTCAGTTCGCGGTCCAGCAGCTCCAAGGATCCGCGAGCGCGTGGTGGGCCAACTTCTGTGCTTCACAGCCCACCGACCAAGTTATGACCTGGACGGAGTTCCGGACGGCCTTCAGGGCCTATCATATACCGCCAGGCTTAATGAAGAGGAAGATGCAGGAGTTCTTGCACCTGCAGCAAGGGAGCCGGAACGCGCTGGAATACTCCAGAGCGTTCAACGATCTCGCGCTCTACGCGTCGTATCACGCAGATACAGACGAGAAGCGGCGAGACCATTTTTACCAGGGGCTTAACCCGCTCCTGAAGGACAAGTTGGCGATGTTCAATCGCGGCAGTCTCAACGACATCATTGATGCTGCGATTGTTCAGGAGGACTCCGGCAAGGAGTTGGCGGCGGCAGAGCGAAAGCGAAGCGTGCCGCAGAGCGGCAGAGAAGGAGGCGGTCCTTCTCAGAAGTTTCAGATGGTGAATCGCCCACCATCAGGTCCACGCTGGCAGCCACCACAGCGGTCGATGCCGTTCCGCAGTCGGCCGTACTCTTCACCGGCATTCCGGCCGGCACTGCCAGCACCACCGCAACAACAACAACAGCAGCGGGCGATGCCGCGTGCGTTTGCACCTCAGCAACGCATGCCGGGCTTTCGTCCACCGAGCACTCCACCAGCCGCGGCCACATGTTACAAGTGTGGTCGTCCAGGACACTTCGCGAGCAGTTGCCCGGAGAGGCAAGGCGGCGGAGTGGCACCACAGTTTCCGGGGAGGAATCAACCCCGGAACCCTACTAATGTGCGGCGGGCAAACCCTAGGCCCGGCACCGTCCACCAGCTTGGCATTGAGGACGTTCCGGAGGGCGAGCCAATCCTTGCGGGTATGTTCCAACTCCACCAGCATCCCGCTATAGTACTATTTGATTCAGGCGCCACGCATAGCTTAATTAGCCAAGCTTTCATCGATAAATATAGCTTGCAAATACTACCCACCGATAGTCCTTATGTAATCTGTTCACCGGGTGGGAAAATTTCAGCAAGCATGATGGTCCCAAAAGTGCCATTGTGCTTAGAGGGTAGAGTTTACCCTACGTCTCTCATAATCTTAGAGGGACAAAAGGTCGATGTCATCTTAGGGATGTCGTGGTTAACCCGCCACGGCGATGTTTTAGACACCGTCCTCCGAGTCGTGCACTTGAACTCCGAAGTGCACGAGTCTCACTCATTATTTCTGGACAGTCCAGAAATAAAACTTCCAAGTGTCTATCAAGCCACAACCATCAGATTGGAAGATATTCCGGTGGTCCGAGAATTCCCTGATGTATTCCCGGACGATTTGCCGGGGATGCCGCCCGATAGAGAGGTGGAGTTCAAGATTGAACTTGCACCGGGAACCATGCCAATATCCCGAAGGCCGTACAAGATGGCGCCCAATGAGTTGGCTGAACTGAAGACTCAGCTCACGGACCTTCTGGAGAAGGGTTTTATTAGGCCGAGTTCCTCGCCATGGGGTTGTTCGGCGTTATTTGTCAAGAAGAAGGATGAGACGTTGCGGCTTTGCGTGGACTATTGTCCATTAAATGCCGTAACTGTAAGGGCCTCAGTTTTTGACACTCATTTGCAGTGTTCATCACCACACCACACACCTCATTTGAGCAAGAATGATGAACACAAATGAAGAGCAAGTAACAACTATCAACATGCTCATTAGAGAACAAACTTACACATTGCAAAAGTGGTATTTCCCACATGTGATATAGATGGGCTGGACATATGAAAACTCCTACACTTTGCTAAGGATGTCCATGCCAAGTTTCACCCAAATTCAAAACCTTTTTGAGGTCATTTTGGGTATAGTTAGGAAGAGGGCAGTTTGAAACTATATTCAAATTCAAACTATTTTCACCCACTGAATTTAAAAGTGGAAGGCATATTCTCACTCAGCACATTTTTGTGAGCTCACACACCAATTTTCACTCCATTTGGAGTTGATCTTGACATGAGCTAAGGGGGAGAAATTCAAACTGTATTTGAATTTCAAACTGAACTTGTGCTGAAATTCATTCAAACCACACCTCATTTGAACTTTGATCAATTCAAATGGCTCTTGGGTGAATAATTTGAATTGCCAAGGGTAGAATAGGGTTCACTGTTTACCACAGCTGTTAGGAATAAATTTCAGAGGTTAAAAGAGGAGTGGGACCCACATGTCAGCCTCTGCCTCAAAGCAAACCGACTGAACCACAGTTCAGTCGGTTCCCGGCAGCTGTGCGCGCGCGCCACCGAAGGGGGCAGCCGGCGCCAGCTCCTGCTGCGTGCCCCAAGCCGGAGACCAGCCGGCCGGGCTATTTATTCCCTCCCCGGCGTGCTTCAGTCACCATTTCCCCGAGCTACCGACGTGCACGACTGCTTTTCCCACGGCCATCACCGGCGCTCGAGTTCCTACTTGATCAAGCCGATCGCAGCTCCCTCTTTCCCTTCCAAGGTCCCAGCAAGGTACAAGCGACCATCCTCCATCCTTCCCATTGATAGAAATCGATTGAAACCGAGTGATATCGGCTGTGCCGAAAGATCAAACTCAGAACTGGAAACCGCCGCACCTCGGGCTCTCGTGGACAGCCCAACCTGGGCGTTGTCACGCCCGAGCCAAGGCACCCTTGGATGCGCAAGTGACCGGTGCTGCTCACCCCCGAGCCACAGCTCGAGTGATTGCTCACCGGCGGCGAATTTCCACTTTTCCCCTTTCTGTGTGCAGAACGACCTTCGGGTACGATTCTGTGTAATTCGTGCTCTAGAAAGGATTAGAGGGCCTCAGGCCACTCCCACACGAGCTAGACACGGTAACGCACAAGTTGCCTTCACAACTCTGGGCCGGAGAACCTCTGTGCCCGGCGTTATTCAAGGTCTACTAATGGCGGAACGAACGGGGGGTATCGGGCGCACGGTGAGGACCTATTTCGGGCCTTCCCCGGGCTGCCCCGAGTTCATGTCGACCTTCTCTGAGGTCCACTGATGCTCCCCGACCGATTTCCCAAGTAGCTGAGGTACTAGGAGAGTTAACCGACATGGCCGAAGTCGTTCCGATATGGCGGCTCGTCGCCGACCATGCTCCGGCCATTGTCATGAGCAGCTAACCCTAGAATCATGTTCTCCGAGTAAAAGTAGGCAGGGGCGGCCAGAATCAAGAAGTTTGGAGCTGTACAGCAGCCAGCGGCGAGCCCTCCGGCGAGGTCCCTCGGCGGCGGGGCGCGGGTGTCGCGAGGTTGAAGAAGGGGGTGGACCCCAGCTGTCAGCGGCCGATATTCTGAATCGGGATCCGGCTGCGGCCGGGATCGGGTGTGCTGGCGCGCAAAAGCCTTGTGGGCCGCGGTGTGCTGTCGCTTCGGCGTGCGACGCGTGTCCCCTGGGCCCACGCGCGAGTTTAAACTTTTCCCCGATTTTCAGATTTCCCTCAAACTTCAAATCCTTATAACTTTGGCTAGAAAGCTCCAAATTGAGTGAACCAAATTTTGCTGGATTCAGCTCTCTGAGTACTTTCCAGAAAATCAAGTTTCACTTCATGAAATTCCTTAATTCTCCAGAATTAATTCCTTAAAGTTTAAACTGTTAGGAATTTTAACTGGAGAATCCTTTGGAGGAAAATCCTGAAATTTTGCTGAGATGTTCACCAAAATATCCTTGAGCTACCATAAAAATTTCAGATCCATTTGAGCTCATTTAGTACACCTAATGATGTGATTAGTAAAACTGTTCCAGAGAAAATAGAAAATGTTCAGAAACATTTTCAGAATTTTCTCTGAAATTGTTTAGCTCATATCTTTAGTTAGAGACTTCCAAATTAAGTGAGACCAACTCCATTAGAACCCTCTGAAAATCTAGTTTTCAGAAAGTCATAGTTTGTCTCATGAAAATTCCTAGAACACCCTAAGAGTTCCAATTAAGGTCAAGGACATAATTATTTGTGGGGGGCTCAAATGAGCTTTGCTGCAACTAAAACTTGACCAATTCTTTGTTTAGGTTGTAACCAAGCCACAGTAAAAGTTTCACAGTCTTTAGGTCTGTCTATCAAAGGTTGTATACTTCACAACTTCAAAGTTAATACAAATGCATTTAAATTAATACATACATTGTTCTTATCATGTAGTCGCTAAGGTCGAGGAGGAACCCGAAGTCCTAGACTTCGTTACTCCGGAGGAACAGCTAGCCTACGACCAAGAGCAGCAAGGCAAGCCCCGGTTTGCATTAACCTTTTTACAAATTTTTATTGTTTTGAGCACATACTTGCTTCCCTTTGTTCATTGCATTAGAGTCTTGATTGGAAACCCAACTGCACAGCCAAGAAAACCATGGGTTGGGGTTAGGATGGAAAACCTCGTTAGCCACTGCATTGCTAGGATAGAGTAGGATTCGGTACAAGTCGAGTAGTTGGAACTACTCGCGAGAATAGGCTAGAGGCACATTGCTCGGGTAGAGATAGCACATGACACACATGGCAAGAAAATGAGACCGAGCGGAGGGTAAGGGCAGCAGGACTTTGGGGCCTGTGTGCTGTAGCTCCGCTTGTGTCGATTGAGGACCGAGCCGTGTGCGGGCCTGTTGAACAAGCTAGAACAGTACCGAAGACCTACCGGCTATATGGGAACCGGGAAACTGATGTAACTCGGGTAGCTGGGTGTTGAGGCATTGCCCGTCGTTCAGAGGGTAGGTTGAGAGCTCGAGGTGTAAATCAGCTGGCGGCACAGAGATGCGCGTGCAGGGACCTCTTGCTCGGGACGATGGGACCGGTTCAATATTTGGCTAACGGGTGAAAGGTAGTCGCGTACGGCGTCCGTGATGGTTGTTGTTGGCAACATCGAGTACGGGCGTACGTGACGGGTTGTTCGGGTAATCCCTGCAGGTGTAAATCGATTATAATCGCCGTCCCTCGCGGTCAGTGAGTACCACTTGTTCACTGTACCGTGACGTAGAAAGAACAGGCTAGTTACATGTTAAAATGTTGCTGATTGAAAGCTGGACATTGATTGTTAATGATATGCTGTAGTTTAGTGCTAACTAAAGTTCTTTTCAACTTTGGGCAAAGTACATGAGAGAAATGCGTTTCTTGTTTGATTGCGGCTCTCTCATGTGCCTTAGCGTAAAGTTCTCCACAACCTGCTGCTAAAACTTGAAAGTAAGGTTCTACTAATTAGGCGAGTCCTTGCAAATGATTTCTACCTCATGCAACCCATTACCCTCATGTAGAAGTTCCATGTTTAGGTGAGACGGGTCAGACTTGCTGAGCCTTCGTGCTCACTGCTTGTGTTTGAAGCTTTTTGCAGGGTTCTATGAGGAAGGGACTCCCGAAGAGGAGACGGAACCCCAGGAGGGGAACCCCGTCGAGTGGGAGTCGTGCACGCCGCAGAGTTAGTGTGTGTGTGTGCTAGCAAGGGCACGTTCGAGGGCTGAACGTGCACTTGATGCTTGGTCTACGCCCGCGAGTGTGGACTAAACTTATTTTGATGTAAACATGTGCATAAACTTGTTTATGTAATAAATCTTCCGCTTCCGCTTTGCACCTTTGACGTGTGTTATACGGTGCTGTGCAACGCAGCACCCCTCAGCGTGATCCTGGCTCGACAGGACCAAATGGGGTCGTGTCAGCGTTGGTATCAGAGCTCGCTTGAGGTTTAACACAGTACAAAGGTATTCTTTTTCAAAAATCCAGTGAGGAACGAGTTAGTAGCCCGTATAAGGATGTTATTAGCATATAGAAAGTGGCATAGTAACCTATTTGTTATGTCGGAAAATCGTGCATCTCGGGACGTTCATGTCTTGGGGGTGCACGTAAGCGCTGTCCACCAGTGCGCACAAGCTGAAGGGTGGAGCCCCACGGGTGGCAGGTAACCCGACCCGCTTTGATATCCTCTACGACTCTTCATGTCATTTGGGGTATTCGAGCAACGTCTGTCCCTGGCGTGCGTGGTGCAACATGGGAGACCCCGTCACGTGGTCTGAAACGTGAACACGTAACTCAAGGCGTGTTTGGCTTGAGAACATCCGGGCGAGTGATGACGGCCGGGTGTACCAACTGTATGGATTCCGGGCTCGGTGTGCAGCCGAGTCTGATGATTGGTTGAACTTCTGCAGGTAGCCTTACCACGAAACGGTAGACGTGTAGCATCCGTGTGCGAGTGACGAGTAGTGCCACTGAACTAACGAAGCCGGCTAAGTCCGGTATAGGGTTTTCCTTTGTGAGGACGTAGTACCGACATAATCTGGTGACGCATCGACGTCACATCCAACTAAATGAACAACTTCATTTAAAAACTTGAAGGTTTTGATCCAAAGTAGTAAAACTTGATGTAACTCCTTCCCTTGAACAGGATATTCAAAGTTAACAAGTTTTCAACTTATAGGATGTTAAGGACAGAACACTCTGCTTTCAGCTGAATCAAGGCTGAAGTTAATCAGAGGCTAGAGGTCGAGTTCTTTCGAGGTTGGGGTCGTATGATACATTTCTGGAAAGCTTTGGAGGAGCTTTACAACTTTTCTGTTGAGTTCCAGAGGTGTTTCATCCCTTAACCACTCGAAAAATGCAGTGGAGTTGAAACTGTCCAGAAAACAAGACAGAGCAAAGACTCTCTGTAGACTCTCTGTAAAGTAAGCATAACTTCCTGCATAAAAATCCAAAAATAGAAAATGAGGTAGTTCTGGAAAGCTTATGATATGGGTTACAACTTTGTGACAGAAAGTTTTGTCAGATTAGGAACAGAATTAACTGGGATTCCTGGATCAATTCAGTACCTAAAGCAGGGAGGTGCTGTCCAATTGTTCCCAGAAATTCTGTTAACTTTGACATCTCATAACTTTTGAACCAGGACAGATAATAGGCCAAGCAAATGCTTTCTGGAAAGCTATTGAAGTTAGCTTTAACTTTGATGTTGAGCTCCAGGACTGGTTTTGCTTTTAACCTGGCCTAAATCAGATTGATATGGAAACTGGTCAGGGCTGTCATGGTAACAGCAGATCGGCAGTCAAATTTGTTTAAAAATTTGAACTATGTTTCCATGTGTTATGGGTTCAATAACATGTATTATGTTATAACTCAATGGTTTACTGTTTAAATAAATATTTGACATTTCTCAAATATATTTTTACAGATGGCAGCAGATAAACGGTTGGAGAACGGGTGGGTAGTCTCCCACTGCTCTGACCATAGCGGCTACCCGGGAGCATTATGGCAAATGCTCCAATATTTCGGGTACAACCAGATGCCGCAATACTTCGCCAAGGAAGAAGGCGAAGAGGGGAACAAGACGTGGACGATCCATGTCGAGGTTCCTGCAGGACCTACGCCACCCGGTTGGGTGCCATTCACCGTTACGGTGAGAGGAAGACAACCGGAAGGGATGTGGCAAGTGGCAGCCCGTGACACTATGTCACGTTTCTGCCAACTACACGTGCAGGCTATGGAGGGAACTTCATATGCACTCGTTCCGGTGGAGGGTCGAGCTCAGCATGTGTGGGAAGAGAGGTACCTGGAGGCAACAGACCCGAATTGCCCAAGGTACAACCCCGCGGAGGCAAATCTCAGCCTCCAGATGAGGGCGGGAAACGCTGTGATGAACAGCCAAGCTGTTCATACGGAGCATCTTGCCACCAAGCTCAAGGAGAGCACAAGCCGTGGAGATCATTTCGAGGGTGCTCACAGCGCACTCCGCAATGTGCTCCTTCCGACGATCAAGCGACTGAATGAACAACACAATCAGTTGCGTCGTCTGAAGAAGGCAAAGAAGAAGAGCCGTGTTGATATCGCGGCGTTGCAAGAGCTGGTGCAGACCCTAACCCAGCAGAACGAGGACCTTGCTCAAGAGCGGGACGACGCTATTGAGGAAGGACAAGGCTGGGAAGAGGACTACAACCAGGCTATGGACGAGGTGCATGCATTGCAGGACCTCGTGCCCCCGGTATTGGGCATACCGGTAGTCTTGGGTCTTCCAGCCATGGGAGAACCCGGAATGGGAGAAGAGGTGGTTGATCCAGAGCCACCAGCCGAGGTACCGGAGGAGGACGACCCACAGGAGGTCGAGTTCTACTCCGAGTAGGGGGTTACGGTTGCCAAGTAGGGCAGCTAGGGTTGCGTAACCCAACTTTTGTAATCAGTGACATGTCGTGTAGACAGTAGCGTATGTATAAGTAGTGACGACATGAGCACGACTTCTTGGAGATCCGAGAATAATGTATCTTGTATAAAGTTTATGTTTTACCAATATATGTGAATGTTGTGCAAGTTAATCGTGCGTCGCTTCAATACTTACTGCTGTTTATGGAATTTTGAGTAAGACATGTGCTAATTGCTGCTGTGTTGAATTTCAGAATGACACGTACTCGTGCCAACACTGATGTTGGAGGTACTAGCCAAGGGGGAGAGACCTCCCAACCACCTCCCGAGGACTCCTCGGGACAGCAGCAGCAACAGCAACAGCAAACACCGCCACCGCCACTGCCAACGGTTACATTGGCCGACATTGTCGCGGCAATGGCGGGTTCACATCAGCAGCACACAGAGCTGCTGCAAACATTAATTGCGAATACGTCTCGCCCAGAGAGACGTCAAGATCGTGAGGAGCGCCAACAGAGCTCCTACTCCGACTTCCTGGCGACTCATCCCCCTGTATTCTCAAGGGCGGATGAACCACTTGACGCGGACAACTGGCTCCGCGCCATAGAGATGAAGTTCGGGCTGCTCCAAATCAGCGAGCAGCGCAAGACTCAGTTCGCGGTCCAGCAGCTCCAAGGATCCGCGAGCGCGTGGTGGGCCAACTTCTGTGCTTCACAGCCCACCGACCGAGTGATGACCTGGGCGGAGTTCCGGACGGCCTTCAGGGCCTATCATATACCGCCCGGTTTGATGAAGAGGAAGACGCAGGAATTCCTACACCTGCAACAAGGGAGCCGGAACGCGCTGGAGTACTCCAGAGCGTTCAACGATCTCGCACTCTACGCGTCATATCACGCAGATACGGACGAGAAGCGGCGGGACCATTTTTACCAGGGGCTTAACCCGCTCCTGAAGGACAAGTTGGCGATGTTCAATCGCGGCAGTCTCAACGACATCATTGATGCTGCGATTGTTCAGGAGGACTCCGGCAAGGAGTTGGCGGCGGCAGAGCGAAAGCGAAGCGTGCCGCAGAGCGGCAGAGAAGGAGGCGGTCCTTCTCAGAAGTTTCGGATGGTGAATCGCCCACCATCAGGTCCACGCTGGCAGCCACCACAGCGGTCGATGCCGTTCCGCAGTCGGCCGTACTCTTCACCGGCATTCCGGCCGGCACTGCCAGCACCACCGCAACAACAACAACAGCAGCGGGCGATGCCGCGTGCGTTTGCACCTCAGCAACGCATGCCGGGCTTTCGTCCACCGAGCACTCCACCAGCCGCGGCCACATGTTACAAGTGTGGTCGTCCAGGACACTTCGCGAGCAGTTGCCCGGAGAGGCAAGGCGGCGGAGTGGCACCACAGTTTCCGGGGAGGAATCAACCCCGGAACCCTACTAATGTGCGGCGGGCAAACCCTAAGCCCGGCACCGTCCACCAGCTTGCCATTGAGGACGTGCCGGAGGGCGAGCCAATCCTTGCGGGTATGTTCCAACTCCACCAGCATCCCGTTATAGTACTATTTGATTCAGGCACCACGCATAGCTTCATTAGCCAAGCTTTCATCGATAAATATAGCTTGCAAATACTACCCACCGATAGTCCTTATGTAATCTGTTCACCGGGTGGGAAAATTTCAGCAAGCATGATGGTCCCAAAAGTGCCATTGTGCTTAGAGGGTAGAGTTTACCCTACGTCTCTCATAATCTTAGAGGGACAAAAGGTCGATGTCATCTTAGGGATGTCGTGGTTAACCCGCCACGGCGATGTTTTAGACACCGTCCTCCGAGTCGTGCACTTGAACTCTGAAGTGCACGAGTCTCACTCATTATTTCTGGACAGTCCAGAAATAAAACTTCCAAGTGTCTATCAAGCCACAACCATCAGATTGGAAGATATTCCGGTGGTCCGAGAATTCCTTGATGTATTCCCGGACGATTTGCCGGGGATGCCGCCCGATAGAGAGGTGGAGTTCAAGATTGAACTTGCACCGGGAACCATGCCAATATCCCGAAGGCCGTACAAGATGGCGCCCAATGAGTTGGTTGAACTGAAGACTCAGCTCACGGACCTTCTGGAGAAGGGTTTTATTAGGCCGAGTTCCTCGCCATGGGGTTGTTCGGCGTTATTTGTCAAGAAGAAGGATGAGACGTTGCGGCTTTGCGTGGACTATTGTCCATTAAATGCCGTAACTGTAAGGGCCTCAGTTTTTGACACTCATTTGCAGTGTTCATCACCACACCACACACCTCATTTGAGCAAGAATGATGAACACAAATGAAGAGCAAGTAACAACTATCAACATGCTCATTAGAGAACAAACTTACACATTGCAAAAGTGGTATTTCCCACATGTGATATAGATGGGCTGGACATATGAAAACTCCTACACTTTGCTAAGGATGTCCATGCCAAGTTTCACCCAAATTCAAAACCTTTTTGAGGTCATTTTGGGTATAGTTAGGAAGAGGGCAGTTTGAAACTATATTCAAATTCAAACTATTTTCACCCACTGAATTTAAAAGTGGAAGGCATATTCTCACTCAGCACATTTTTGTGAGCTCACACACCAATTTTCACTACATTTGGAGTTGATCTTGACATGAGCTAAGGGGGAGAAATTCAAACTGTATTTGAATTTCAAACTGAACTTGTGCTGAAATTCATTCAAACCACACCTCATTTGAACTTTGATCAATTCAAATGGCTCTTGGGTGAATAATTTGAATTGCCAAGGGTAGAATAGGGTTCACTGTTTACCACAGCTGTTAGGAATAAATTTCAGAGGTTAAAAGAGGAGTAGGACCCACATGTCAGCCTCTGCCTCAAAGCAAACCGACTGAACCACAGTTCAGTCGGTTCCCGGCAGCTGTGCGCGCGCGCCACCGAAGGGGGCAGCCGGCGCCAGCTCCTGCTGCGTGCCCCAAGCCGGAGACCAGCCGGCCGGGCTATTTATTCCCTCCCCGGCGTGCTTCAGTCACCATTTCCCCGAGCTACCGACGTGCACGACTGCTTTTCCCACGGCCATCACCGGCGCTCGAGTTCCTACTTGATCAAGCCGATCGCAGCTCCCTCTTTCCCTTCCAAGGTCCCAGCAAGGTACTAGCGACCATCCTCCATCCTTCCCATTGATAGAAATCGATTGAAACCGAGTGATATCGGCTGTGCCGAAAGATCAAACTCAGAACTGGAAACCGCCGCACCTCGGGCTCTCGTGGACAGCCCAACCTGGGCGTTGTCACGCCCGAGCCAAGGCACCCTTGGATGCGCAAGTGACCGGTGCTGCTCACCCCCGAGCCACAGCTCGAGTGATTGCTCACCGGCGGCAAATTTCCACTTTTCCCCTTTCTGTGTGCAGAACGACCTTCGGGTACGATTCTGTGTAATTCGTGCTCTAGAAAGGATTAGAGGGCCTCAGGCCACTCCCACACGAGCTAGACACGGTAACGCACAAGTTGCCTTCACAACTCTGGGCCGGAGAACCTCTGTGCCCGGCGTTATTCAAGGTCTACTAATGGCGGAACGAACGGGGGGTATCGGGCGCACGGTGAGGACCTATTTCGGGCCTTCCCCGGGCTGCCCCGAGTTCATGTCGACCTTCTCTGAGGTCCACTGATGCTCCCCGACCGATTTCCCAAGTAGCTGAGGTACTAGGAGAGTTAACTGACATGGCCGAAGTCATTCCGATATGGCGGCTCGTCGCCGACCATGCTCCGGCCATTGTCATGAGCAGCTAACCCTAGAATCATGTTCTCCGAGTAAAAGTAGGCAGGGGCGGCCAGAATCAAGAAGTTTGGAGCTGTACAGCAGCCAGCGGCGAGCCCTCCGGCGAGGTCCCTCGGCGGCGGGGCGCGGGTGTCGCGAGGTTGAAGAAGGGGGTGGACCCCAGCTGTCAGCGGCCGATATTCTGAATCGGGATCCGGCTGCGGCCGGGATCGGGTGTGCTGGCGCGCAAAATCCTTGTGGGCCGCGGTGTGCTGTCGCTTCGGCGTGCGACGCGTGTCCCCTGGGCCCACGCGCGAGTTTAAACTTTTCCCCGATTTTCAGATTTCCCTCAAACTTCAAATCCTTATAACTTTGGCTAGAAAGCTCCAAATTGAGTGAACCAAATTTTGCTGGATTCAGCTCTCTGAGTACTTTCCAGAAAATCAAGTTTCACTTCATGAAATTCCTTAATTCTCCAGAATTAATTCCTTAAAGTTTAAACTGTTAGGAATTTTAACTGGAGAATCCTTTGGAGGAAAATCCTGAAATTTTGCTGAGATGTTCACCAAAATATCCTTGAGCTACCATAAAAATTTCAGATCCATTTGAGCTCATTTAGTCCACCTAATGATGTGATTAGTAAAACTGTTCCAGAGAAAATAGAAAATGTTCAGAAACATTTTCAGAATTTTCTCTGAAATTGTTTAGCTCATATCTTTAGTTAGAGACTTCCAAATTAAGTGAGACCAACTCCATTAGAACCCTCTGAAAATCTAGTTTTCAGAAAGTCATAGTTTGTCTCATGAAAATTCCTAGAACACCCTAAGAGTTCCAATTAAGGTCAAGGACATAATTATTTGTGGGGGGCTCAAATGAGCTTTGCTGCAACTAAAACTTGACCAATTCTTTGTTTAGGTTGTAACCAAGCCACAGTAAAAGTTTCACAGTCTTTAGGTCTGTCTAGCAAAGGTTGTAGACTTCACAACTTCAAAGTTAATACAAATGCATTTAAATTAATACATACATTGTTCTTATCATGTAGTCGCTAAGGTCGAGGAGGAACCCGAAGTCCTAGACTTCGTTACTCCGGAGGAACAGCTAGCCTACGACCAAGAGCAGCAAGGCAAGCCCCGGTTTGCATTAACCTTTTTACAAATTTTTATTGTTTTGAGCACATACTTGCTTCCCTTTGTTCATTGCATTAGAGTCTTGATTGGAAACCCAACTGCACAGCCAAGAAAACCATGGGTTGGGGTTAGAATGGAAAACCTCGTTAGCCACTGCATTGCTAGGATAGAGTAGGATTCGGTACAAGTCGAGTAGTTGGAACTACTCGCGAGAATAGGCTAGAGGCACATTGCTCGGGTAGAGATAGCACATGACACACATGGCAAGAAAATGAGACCGAGCGGAGGGTAAGGGCAGCAGGACTTTGGGGCCTGTGTGCTGTAGCTCCGCTTGTGTCGATTGAGGACCGAGCCGTGTGCGGGCCTGTTGAACAAGCTAGAACAGTACCGAAGACCTACCGGCTATATGGGAACCGGGAAACTGATGTAACTCGGGTAGCTGGGTGTTGAGGCATTGCCCGTCGTTCAGAGGGTAGGTTGAGAGCTCGAGGTGTAAATCAGCTGGCGGCACAGAGATGCGCGTGCAGGGACCTCTTGCTCGGGACGATGGGACCGGTTCAATATTTGGCTAACGGGTGAAAGGTAGTCGCGTACGGCGTCCGTGATGGTTGTTGTAGGCAACATCGAGTACGGGCGTACGTGACGGGTTGTTCGGGTAATCCCTGCAGGTGTAAATCGATTATAATCGCCGTCCCTCGCGGTCAGTGAGTACCACTTGTTCACTGTACCGTGACGTAGAAAGAACAGGCTAGTTACATGTTAAAATGTTGCTGATTGAAAGCTGGACATTGATTGTTAATGATATGCTGTAGTTTAGTGCTAACTAAAGTTCTTTTCAACTTTGGGCAAAGTACATGAGAGAAATGCGTTTCTTGTTTGATTGCGGCTCTCTCATGTGCCTTAGCGTAAAGTTCTCCACAACCTGCTGCTAAAACTTGAAAGTAAGGTTCTACTAATTAGGCGAGTCCTTGCAAATGATTTCTACCTCATGCAACCCATTACCCTCATGTAGAAGTTCCATGTTTAGGTGAGACGGGTCAGACTTGCTGAGCCTTCGTGCTCACTGCTTGTGTTTGAAGCTTTTTGCAGGGTTCTATGAGGAAGGGACTCCCGAAGAGGAGACGGAACCCCAGGAGGGGAACCCCGTCGAGTGGGAGTCGTGCACGCCGCAGAGTTAGTGTGCGTGTGTGCTAGCAAGGGCACGTTCGAGGGCTGAACGTGCACTTGATGCTTAGTCTACGCCCGCGAGTGTGGACTAAACTTATTTTGATGTAAACATGTGCATAAACTTGTTTATGTAATAAATCTTCCGCTTCCGCTTTGCACCTTTGACGTGTGTTATACGGTGCTGTGCAACGCAGCACCCCTCAGCGTGATCCTGGCTCGACAGGACCAAATGGGGTCGTGTCAGTAACCATCAAGAACAAGTACCCGTTGCCACGGATCGACATGTTGTTTGATCAGTTGGTCGAAGCAAAGGTCTTTTCCAAAATGGACTTAAGATCCGGGTACCATCAGATTAAAATCAGGGCTGAGGACATTCCGAAGACGGCTTTCTCGACGAGGTACGGACTTTATGAGTACCTGGTCATGTCCTTCGGCCTCACCAATGCTCCAGCTCACTTCATGTACTTAATGAACTCGGTATTCATGCCGGAGCTGGACAAGTTTGTCGTGGTCTTCATCGACGACATTCTGGTGTATTCCAAGTCGGAGGAAGATCACAAGAAACATCTGCGTATAGTCTTGCAACGGCTGCGGGATCACAAGTTATACGCAAAATTCAGCAAATGCGAGTATTGGATATCGCAAGTGCCTTTCCTCGGGCATATCATCTCAGCGGAGGGTATCGCTGTGGACCCGAGTAAGATCACTCAGGTGCTGAATTGGAAATCCCCGAGCACTGTTCACGAGGTACGGAGTTTCCTCGGACTCGCGGGATATTATCGGAGGTTCATTCCGAACTTCTCGAAGATTGCCAAGCCAATGACAGAGCTGCTGAAGAAGACTACCAAATATGTTTGGAGTCCAACATGTGAAGCAGCATTCAAGACTTTAGTCAAGCACCTGACATCAGCACCGGCTTTGGCGTAGCCAGACACAACAAAACCGTTCGATGTGTACTGCGATGCATCCGGCATCGGGCTCGGATGTGTGCTGATGCAAGACCGAAGAGTGGTCGCGTATGGATCACGGCAGCTTAGAAACCATGAGCAAAATTATCCAACTCACGACTTGGAGCTCGCTGCCGTGGTACTCGCACTCAAAATGTGGAGGCACTACCTACTCGGTAACCTCGTACATTTATATACCGACCACAAAAGCCTCAAGTACATATTCACTCAGAAAGAGCTGAACATGAGGCAACGAAGATGGTTAGAACTGATAAAGGATTACGAGATAGAGATCCATTATCATCCGGGCAAGGCAAACGTAGTGGCAGATGCGCTGAGCCGTAAGTCACACGTCAATAATATGACCGTCACACTGTTGGAAGAGAGCGAACCACCACTACATTTGATTCCACACGGAGCTCTCTACAACCTAGCTTTAATCCCCACCATCCGTGAAGAGATAGCGGCAGCCCAGAAGAATGACAAGGGCATGTCACATTTGCGGAGACGTGTAGACAGTGGGGAATTGAAATGTTTCCGGAAGGACGAAGACGGCGTCCTATGGTTCAAGGACCGGATTGTCGTACCCCGAAACCCGGAATTACGGAAGAAAATCTTTGATGAGGCTCACTTGTCAAAATTTTCTATTCACCCCGGCAGCAACAAGATGTATCAAGAACTCCGAAAGAAGTTTTGGTGGACACGGATGAAGCGCGAAGTTGCAAAATACGTGTCAGAGTGTGATACATGTCGAAGGGTGAAGGCAGATCATATGCAAAAACCGGGACTGTTGCAACCACTGGGCATTCCTGCCTGGAAGTGGGAGGACGTGAGCATGGACTTCATCGTCGGTTTACCCACCACCTTGCAGAAACATGATTTTGTGTGGGTGATCGTCGATCGGCTCACCAAAGTTGCCCATTTCATCCCGGTCAACACCAACTACAACGCCAAGAAGTACGCTGAACTGTACATCTCACGGATCCTATGCTTGTACGGCGTACCCCATACTATCATATCGGATCGGGGCACTTTATTTGTGTCCCGTTTTTGGGAGCAGCTGCACGCTGCCTTGGGGACGAAGCTGATCCGTAGTTCAGCCTACCACCCGCAGACAGATGGGCAAACGGAGCGGATAAATCAAATCTTAGAAGACATGTTACGAGCTTGCGCTATCAACCACGGCAAGAATTGGGATGATCACTTGCCGTTAGCCGAGTTCTCATACAATAATGGGTACCAAGCCAGCATCAAGATGGCACCTTACGAGGCGCTATACGGGCGGAAATGCCGCACACCACTGAATTGGTGTGAATCTGGCGAAAGGGTTACCTTCGGGGTTGACCTCGTCAACAACGCGGAAGAAAGGGTTCGACTGATTCAAGCGAACCTAAAAGCCGCTCAATCCCGTCAGAAACAATATGCCGACCGGAGAAGGCGCCCATTACAATTCGAAGTTGGAGATCACGTATACCTACGGGTGTCTCCAATGAAGGGCGTAAACAGATTTGGGGTGAGAGGAAATTTGGCACCCCGATTCATCGGTCCATTTCAGATTACCGAAAGATGTGGATCAGTGGCATACCGGCTGAAATTACCAGAAGCACTTTCCGGTGTGCACGACGTCTTTCACATTTCCCAGCTGAGGAAGTGTCTTAAGCTATCAACCACCGTTCAGCTGGAGGATATTGACGAACTATAACCGGATCTCACCTATCGGGAGGAACCGGTGCAGATTATTGATGAAAAGGTCCGAACCACACGCAACCGTACGTTGTGGTTCTACGAGGTTCTATGGAGTAATCACTCCACGGACGAAGCGACATGGGAGAGCGAAGAATTCCTTCGCACTAACTACCCCAACTTTTTCACGTCGCATATCCGGTAATTTTCCACCGCCCTCTCTATCATTTTCACCTTATAATCTCAGGACGAGATTCTTTTAAGGGGGGGGAATGTAAGGGCCTCATCTTTTGACACACATTTGCAGTGGTCACCACCACACCACACACCTCATTTGAGGAAGGATGATGAACACAAATGAAGAGCAAGTAACAATTATCAACATGCTCATTAGAAAGCAAACTCACACATTGCAAAAGTGGTATTTCCCACATGTGATATAGATGGGCTGGACATATAAAAACTCCTACACTTTACTAAGGATGTCCATGCCAAGTTTCACCCAAATTCAAAACCTTTTTGAGGTCATTTTGGGTATAGTTAGGAAGAGGGCAGTTTGAAACCATATTCAAATTCAAACTGTTTTTATCTCATGAATTTAAAAGTGGGAGGCATATTCTTACTAAGCACATTTTTGTGAGCTCACACACCAATTTTCACTCCATTTGGAGTTGATCTTGACATGAGCTAAGTGGGAGAAATTCAAACTTTATTTGAATTTCAAACTGAACTTGTGCTGAAATTCATTCAAACCAAACCTCATTTGAACTTTGATCAATTCAAATGGCTCATGGGTGAATGATTTGAATTGCCAAGGGTAGTATGGGGTTCACTGTTTACAACAGTGATTAGGAGTAAATTTCAGAGGTTAAAATGGGGAGTGGGACCCACATGTCAGCCTCTACTTCAACACAAACCGACTGAAACACAGCTCAATCGGTTCCCGGGTGCAGTGTGCACGCGCCACCGGGGGGGGGGGGGGGGGGCAGCCGGCGCCAGCTCCTGCTGCGCGCCCCAAGCCGGAGACCAGTCGCCGGGCTACTTATCCTCTCCCCGGTGTGCTTCGGTCACCCATTCCCCGAGCTGCCGAAGTTCGCGACCTGTTCTTCCACTGCCATCGCCGCTGTCCGAGCTCACGCTTGATCAAGCCCGATCACTCACGAGCACAGCCTCCTCCACAGCAAAACGGCACCAAGAGATCGTGAGCAACCTCCTAGACCCCGTGTTGTCCAGTGAGCAAGCGTCCTCGAGCTGTACGAGCCGTTTCTCCGGCGAGCCGAGCATCACCGTCGATCGGGCTCTCGTGGGCAGCACAACCCAGCCGCTGTCACGTCCTCTTCTCTACACAAGAAAGGTGTGTGATTGTATGTAGATGGAGTAGCCGAAAGCCGTTTGGCGATTGATCAAACCTCGGCCGAGAATTTCCAAGTTTACTCGTGATCAGTTCATAAGGACCGAGCTCACCTTCGGGTGAAATTCGTGCTCTATACATGAGGGTTGGGCAAGCTCGTTCCCTAGTAGCTTCTACGCACGATAGCGCCCATGCCCGAACTGGAATCAGAGGAAACCGTCGAGAATCGGCCATGATATGGCCGTTTTCCCCGCCGCCATGGCTGAACACCTCGGCTCACCGTCGAAAGCCTAGTTGCCGGTATTTCTAGCTCCCACCCAGCCCTGGTTCGTGTTTCCCATGCTCTACTGATGCTCTCCGACCAATTTCCGGTCGATTTGGTGCACGGGAGAGCGGGACCGACCTCACCGGAACCCTAGCAGGTGCTGTCACCGGTGCGCACGGGTTTCCGGTCATCGCCGGCGGCCAGCGACCCCACCATCGAGTCCAGGGGATCAGTTAAGGGACAGGCGGCGAGTTTCAGGCTGGATGGTGGCCGGGAACTCAGTTCCGGTGAAGGTCGCCGGAGATCGCCGCCGCCGCGCAGTTGGCGCGAGGAGGGAGACGACGCACCGTGTGCGGGGCCCACAAGCCAGAGTTTAAACTTTTTCCCGAATTTCAGTTTCAGTTCAAACTTCAAATCCTCATAACTTTGGCTAGAAAGCTCCAAATTGAGTGAACCAAATTTTTCTGGATTCATCTCTCCGCGTACTTTCCAGCAAATCAAGTTTCACTTCATGAAAACCCTTAATTCTCCAGAATTAATTCCTCAAAGTTTGAATTGTTAGGAATTTTAACTGGAGAACCCTTTGGAGGAAAATCATGAAATTTTGCTGGGATGTTAACCAAAATATCCTTGAACTACCATAAAAATTTCAGATCCATTTGAGCTCATCTGATCCACCTAATGTTGTGATTAGTGAAACTGTTCCAGAGAAAATAGAAAATGTTCAGAAACATTTTCAGAATTTTCTCTGAAATTGTTTAGCTCATGACTTTAGCTAGGAACCTTCAAATTAAGTGAGACCAACTCCATTAGAACCCTCTGAAAATCTAGTTCTCAGAAAGTCATAGTTTGCTTCATCAAATTCTTAGAACACCCTAAGAGTTCCAATTAAGGTCAAGGGCATAATTAATTGTGGAGGGCTCAAATGAGCTTTGCTGCAACTAAAACTTGGCCAGGTCTCTGTTTATGTTGTAACCAAGCCACAGTAAAAGTTTCACAGTCATTAGGTCTGTCTAGCAAGGGTTAGAGACTTCACAACCTCAAAGTTAATACAAATGCATTTAAATTGATACATATATTGCTCTTATCATGTAGTCGCTAAGGTCGAGGAGGAACCCGAAGTCCTAGACTTCGTTACTCCGGAGGAACAGCTAGCCTACGACCAAGAGCAGCAAGGCAAGCTCCGGTTTGCATTAACCTTTTTACAAATGTTTATTGTTTTGAGCACATCTTTGAATATTGTTGTGATTCTTTGCATTAGAGTCTTGAATGGAAACCCAACTGCATAGCCTAGAAAACCATGGGTTGGGTTTAGGATTGAAAACCTCGTTAGCCACTGCATTGCTAAGATAGAGTAGGATTCGGTACAAGTCGAGTAGTTGGAACTACTCGCGAGCATAGGCTAGAGGCACTCGACTTGGGTAGTGATAGCAAATGAAACACATGGCAAGAAAATGAGACCAAGCGGAGGGTAAGGGCAGCAGGACTTTGGGGCCTGTGTGCTGTAGCTCCGCTTGTGTTGATTGAGGACCGAGCCGTGTGCGGGCCTGTTGAACATGCTAGAACAGTACCGAAGACCTACCGGCTATATGGGAACCGAGAAACTGATGTAACTCGGGTAGCTGGGTGTTGAGGCATAGCTGGTTGTTCAGAGGGTAGGTTGAGAGCTCGAGGTGTAAATCGGCTGGCGGCACTGAGATGCGCGTGCAGAGACCTCTTGCTCGGGACGATTGGACCGGTTCAACATTTGGCTAACGGGTGAAAGGTAGTCGCGTACGGTGTCCGTGATGGTTGTTGTAGGCAACATCGAGTACGGGCGTACGTGACGGGTTGTTCGGGTAACCCTGCAGGTGTAAATCGATTATAATCGCCGTCCCTCACGGTCAGTGAGTACCACTTGTTCACTGTACCATGACGTAGAAAGAACAGGCTAGTCACATGTTAAAATGTTGCTGATTGAAAGCTGGATATTGATTGTTAATGATATGCTGTAGCTCAGAGCTAACTAAAGTTCCTTTCAACCTTGGGCAAAGTACATGAGAGAAATGCGTTTCTTGTTTGATTGCGGCTCTCTCATGTGCCTTAGCGTAAGGTTCTCCACAACCTGCTGCTAAAACTTGAAAGTAAGGTTCCACTAATTAGGCGAGTCTTTTGCAAATGATTTTTCCTCATGTACCCATCACCCCTCATGTAGAAGTTCCATGTTTAGGTGAGACGGGTCAGACTTGTTGAGCCTTCGTGCTCACTGCTTGTGTTTGAAGCTTTTGCAGGGTTCTATGAGGAAGGGACTCCCGAAGAGGAGACGGAACCCCAGGAGGGGAACCCCGTCAAGTGGGAGTCGTGCACGCCGCAGAGTTAGTGTGCGTGTGTGCTAGCAAGGACACGTTCAAGGGCTGAACGTGCACTTGATGCTTAGTCTACGCCCGCGAGTGTAGGCTAAACTTATTTTGATGTAAACAAGTTCATAAACATGTTTATGTAATAAAATTTCTGCTTCCGCTTTGTACCTTTGACGTGTGTTATACGGTGCTGTGCAACGCAGCACCCCTCAGCGTGATCCTGGCTCGACAGGACCTTGGGGTCGTGTCAGAGGGGACCTCACCGGCGACCCGAGCCCGCAAAACTCCGGCGGCGACAAAAACTCGGTACCCGGCATCTCTACTTGATCATTTGAGCTGCTAGAACTTCGGGGAGATGCGCAAGCATATGCTGGAGCTACTATAAGCTCATCTAGCGTGGAGCTACCCCGAGCACAACGAATTTCTTCGAAGGGTCCTCGGGTTTCTAAAGAACCGCCGGCGCCAAACTTCAAAATACTCGGTACCGGAGCTAAGAAAGCAGGAACTGGTGGAAGGGAAGGAAGAAGGGTTCCTCACGCACCTCATTGACCTTTTGGTTGATCGGAAAAGGCCGCAAATCCGTTGGGCGGCGGTGTGGCGTACAAACGATCAACACCGGAGCTCCGAAGGGAATTCCAGCTCGTAGGCGCCAATCACCGGTGCTGGTGTTCACTTGAGGCTTCGGGGAGTAGGAGAGAGACCTGGCGCAACGTTCCCACGGCTCTGTCGCGCGAGAGGCACGCCGAGCTCGCCGGGCGTCGATGAGCCGAATGGTTCTTCCGCCGGGCGGGGGTTTGAGTTCGCGAGGCTCGAGCAGAGCGTGGAGAGGCTGCAGGGTAATGAGGATGAGGGCAGATACGGCACTCGGCGGTCGCTTTAAGCACCCACGCGCCTGAACCGACGTCAGGGCGGCGGGGAAGCAGCTCGTTGGCGTCGGCCGGCGGGTTTGATCGGGAGCTGCGCCCGCGCGTGAACAGCCGAGTGAAACAGAGAGGTTTTGCTTCTATGGTGACTGACCAGTGGGCCCCCTCTCCTCATTTCTCAGTAAATTTTTCTGATATTTCCCACCAGCAACTCAACATTAAAGACTTGACTTCATCCCAAAGTTAAGTTTGAATTTGCAGAATTCAAATGGTTTGAATTCTGGTGTAGAATTTGAATGGGGTTTGATCATTTGAATTTGAAAAGGAGTTTGAATTCTCCACTTTGTATTGCCTCAAAAATATAGCAAACCAGCTCCAAAGTTTCCCGTTTTTGGCATGGCTGCTCATTCAAAGGTGGAGAACTCAGTTGTAAAACCAAATTTTGAAATTGAGGGAATTGGAATTTGAAACTGAATTTGGAATTCAGATTAGAGGGCTTCCTCTTTTAATCCCAAACAAATATTGAAACTACTCCAAATGAGCTGAAATTTGGAAGGGTGAATATTTGGACTATGAAGATCCAAATTATGAATTTAGATCTCCATGTTTGGAAGTTTTAGGAAGTCTAAACCCTCACTTTGAACGTACCCCATTATAATTCAAAGTTTTAATTCCCCTCATTTTTCATAAGTGTACATGAGCTGAATTTTTTTGCTACCACTTTTGGGGATTTTACAGCGGGCTCCGAAGGCTCCATGTGTCCCGCGGGGCCGGGCCACCCTCTCCTCAGAGGGGCTCCGGGCCCGCCACGTGGTCAGCAGATCCGGGCCTCGCCCCTTCCTCACGGGGCGAGCTCCGAAGACCCCTTGGGCCCTTAGCACAATAAGGACCCAAGGAAGGTGTCTGTGTAAGACTTCAAGATTGGTGTGGAGACCTCTGAGTACCTTGCGGAGCTAAGGACTCGGGCAGGCCAAACCAAAAAGAAGATAAAAGAACACAGGCACAGAAAACAACAAGGGTCTATTCATTCAAGGCTCCATGAGCTGGACTACAGACTCAACAAAAGCAAAAAAGAAAAGGTACAAGCCCTAGGATTCCCCTGGCTCGCGCCGGAACCTAGAGGCTACAAGGGCCGCCACATCCCCGACTTCAGCCCTGACCGCTTCCTCCAAATCCGCGGCGGGACCCTGCCTCACTGGCTCCAGATAGACGGAGGGATTCCGGCTCCGGAAGCACGCCAGCACATGCGTAGCAACCTCCATCGCCAGGCCCCGTCCCTCCGCGTCAAGCTCGCCGGCGACCACCGCTTCAAGCCTGTCCAGCTTGGCACCGATGGACTCGAGCGCAGGGATCACCTCGACCACCTTCTGCGCCGAAGCCTCTGCCTTCACCGGGCTGAAGCCTAGGGGAATCAGGGCGGACCCTGCCTGGTCGACAAAGCTCGGGGGACCACTCGGACCTCGGCGGACCGCAAGGCCTGGAGCTCCTCCATCTCGCGGCGGACTGCAAGCAAGGCGTCAAGACCTTCCTCGGAGAATTTCTTCTCCTTGGCCGCCAGAGAGCCTTCCCGAAGATGGAGACCCTAGGCGAGCTGCTCCAACTCCGAATCCCGGACGTTGGCTGCCAGCTCCCGATCCAGCACCACCTGGCGTCCCGGGAGACCTGCTCCTCCCTCGCGACCAGATCTGCCTCCCGGGTCTCCAGCTCCTTAGCTCGGGCCCTCAGGTCGCCCTCGCCAGCCATCAGCCGTGCGGTGACCTTCCTCGCCTCAGCCGCCACAGCGTGCTCCTGGTCCGCAACGACGCGCTCGCGGCGCGCCAGCTTCAGCCGCAGCTCCTCTAAAGCAGAGAAGTTCGCCTCGACCCGGGCATGAGCCTCGAGGGTCTCCTGGTGGATCCGCCGAGTCTCGGAGTCCAGGCGGTCGACGGCCTTCTTCTGACGGTCAAGGAGCGCCTCCATGACATCAAGTGCTGTCCGCCTCGAGTCGAGCTCTGCCCTGACCTCCTCGGTCCGCTGCTTCAAGAGGCGCCCCCAGCGGAGGAGGCGATCCCTCTCTCCTGCCAACTCCTCCCGCTCACGACCGAGCGTGGACAGGACCTGCCGGACGCTCGCCTGGGCAAGCTCGAAGGTGTCAGCCAGGGGCAGCGGGGCGGCAGAGGCTGAAGCCGCGCCCCCGACTTCCTCCATCACGTCATCATCAGGAGATGCTGGCACCTCGACGACCGGAATGAGGCGCCGGTCTGGAGAAGATGGCACTGGAGCGGGGCTGCTCCCGACGCACCCCGGATCACTGCCCGCCGTAGGGCCCGTGGCTGCTCCCCCTGTCTCGACTCTAGAAGGCTGGACGCCGCCGGCCGGTCTCGCCGAACCTTCAACAACCGCTGGCTCCCGAGCCGGCGAAGAAAGACGAGCGGGGGCTGTCGCCGCCGCCACAGGAGATGGTCCGACCGACGCAGAAGCCTGCACCGGCTTAGGATCCGACGGAGCCGCTCCAGCTTCTGAGCGCTGCGGCGCAGATCCCCCGTCAACCGGGGACGGCCGGGAAACGGAATCGTTACCGGTACCCGATGGACCCCTGTAAGCATGGGGAGCTCTCGGGTTCAGAAAAGAAGAAAAGAATGCAGGATCTGGAACCCGGTAAGGGCGACACTTACCAAGGGACGCGAGCACTCCAACGGGCTCTGAACCCCGGCTTCCGAGCCGGGGTAGGTCCACTAGAGCCCGCCGTCGCCGCCGAGGGCTGCCCCATAGTCACCCGGACCAGCGGAGCAGGGGTGATGTGGACATCACTCCTGCAGATATACACAACACTTACATGGTAGACATGCAAGGTCCAATTACTAGAGCTCGACCACGAAAATTGAATTTAGAGGTGAGCTCATTCCTGAACAATTCTTTACATGTGAATTTTGAGAGTATGTTGCTACCTAATGGATTAATTATGATTAGGAACCATGGAGAGGACATGGAGATACATGGAGAGGGGTTTGGAGGCGTGGAGGGCTGGAAAATACACCAACAAGAAGTTAGAGACCGAGCCCAACTCAAACTCGAGTCCAACTCGGGCCCAGGAGCAGTCCAGCTTAAAATGGATGCACAGGAGGCATACGGACTCCATTTTTGACGTTCTACATATGCACGGAAAGCTGAGAGGACAAAATTTCCGATGGAACTGGCCCCACGTCAAAATTCACTCGGAGTCGACGGGAAACTTCGAAACAATATAAAGTTTAGAGTCTGTCAGGGTGTTGCATCACCTAGATGGGCCATTGGGCCTTGTATCGAGTCCAAGTCCATTATGTACGTGTCTTAGGGTTAGGTCACGACCCCAGCACCCCCCTGGTCGTCCTCCATCTCCTTTATACCCCCTAGCCGCCGTCACAAACAGCTGGGTTTTGCTTACTTACAATCTGTCATTGAACAGTTCGGCGATCATCGGTTGTGAGACCCCAAATTCGTGATCAATTCAGTTTTGATTGCAACTTCTCTGTTCTTGCTTGTGTTCTTGATTGCGCTTGCAGGGATAAGCCTTCGTGGCGAGGTCATTCGTGTGACATGGGTGATAACCAACGGAGCAGTGGTGTAGTGATTGCGGGGTTTCGTTCGTTCGGAGCCTTGGATCATCAACGTCGATATCTCCACCCAATCAAGTTTACCCTACCTCTCGGAAGATCGGGACTCATCCTCCTATCAAGGGGATGCTTCCGAAGCACCCCTAGGTGTCGATCCAGCTCCCGAGGCCCGGGGCGCCTGTGCCCCCGCAGGAGTCCCAGCGCTGCTCCTTCCGGCACCACTTTCTGCCGAACCTGTAGCTGGGATGCTTGCTGACCGGGGCGCCCGAGCTCTAGGCTCGCCCCTGGGCATCGCCCCTCAAGTGCTCCCCCTCGAAGCTCCACCGCCTGAGGACGGAGGGCGTGACGCCTGGGAACCCTCGGGCCGCCGCCGCTCGAGTGGAGTCCCGTCGGAATGAAGAGCCCGAGGTCTCTTGGAATCGCCACCAGACGAGCTGACATCTCTAGGAGAAGGACGCGCGAACGCCCTGGTTTCCTGACTTGGCGCGAACGACGCCCCGGAGGAGAGCGGGCGCGCTTTTTCTCCGGAGGCAAGTTGGAAGCCATGGCCGAAGGAAGCTCAGAAACAAGGAAGACAAGGGCGCAAGAGCTCGAAGGAACAAGGAAGATTCAAGCGCAAGGAAATGCGAAGGGAAGCCGCGATGCGGGCGAGATCCCCTTTTAAACTTCCCAGGCGCGATTCAAAACGATTCGAAACTCTTCGAATACGCTGCTTGGGACAACCGCTCAGCTCCAAGACCGAGCGTCGATGCAAGTGGACCCAAGCCGTCCAGCAGAAGAGGTGGGCCAAGAAGTCGGTCTCTCAAGAAGACGAGCCGGCAGGACACTTCGGCGGTTCCCGAAAAGGCGCTGCGACGTGCAGAAGTGGCAGCCTTGGGAACCGCCGCAGTAAAAGCAGCCATCAAGTGGGGCACACGCTCCCACGATCCCGCGACTGTTCGTGTTATGGCAACGGTCAATGCGGGTCTTCGAGAAGGTGCGCGGAATGGAAGAGACGGGGGGCCCACCTTGGGCTCGTTATCTCCCCCGAGATGGGCCCGGGGGCCACTGTCGGTACCCTCAATATGGGGTACCCCCGCGCACAGGGGAAACTACCTAAGGACCTCGCCCCTCTCCGCGGGGAGAGCTCCGAGGCGCCACGTGTCCAGCGGGGCCGGACCTCCCTCTCCTCAGAGGAGAGCTTTGGGCCTGCCACGTGGCCAACAGAGCCGGACCTCCCCCCTCCGCGGGGAGAGCTCCGAAGGCTCCACGTGTCTAGTGGGGCCGGACCTCCCTCTCCTCAGAGGAGGGCTCTGGGCCCGCCACGTGGTCAGCAGAGCCGGACCTCCCCCCTCCACGGGGAGAGCTCCGAAGGCCCCACGTGTCCAGCGGGGCCGGACCTCCATCTCCTCAGAGGAGGGCTCCGGGCCCACCACGGGGCCAGCAGAGCCGGACCTCCCCCCTCCGCGGGGAGAGCTCCGAAGGCTCCACGTGTCCAGCAGGGTCGGACCTCCCTCTCCTCAGAGAAGAGCTCCGGGCCTGCCACGTGGCCAGCAGAGCAGCGCTGCCTGCCCCCGCGCGGTAGGCAGCAAGAGTAATGGCGCGCCATACCTTGCCTGTACAAGGTATTCAAGGCCCGCGCCTTCCCAAGGCGTGGAGACGCGGAGCACGCCTCTGTCAGGTGCCGTTGCGCCCACTCACATCGCAGTGAAAACTAGCGCGCCGCGTCAGAGGATGTATGCCAATAAACACAGCGACAAGACATCCCCTGCAGCCCCTGCCATCATGAGCCACTACGACTAGCTTGCGGCATGGGCAGAGCAGCAGAACGAAGACTTAGAAGCCCTCGCCAGAGATAACTGCCGGCTTAACTGCATATACGGTAGATGGCAGGCAATCTCCCCAGGACCACCTGTCAGGTCCCGGGCCCACCTTGTAAGCCGCCCGAGCCTTGGACTATAAAAGGCTCGGGTAGGCAACGTTAGCGAGGGTTCGCCTTTTACACACTCTCACGCAGGGTTCGCTCCTGAGCACCAAGCAATACAACGGGCATCTCTGCTCACCGTGGACATAGGGTTTTACGCTCCGGCGGCCTGAACCACGTAAAACTCTCTGTGTCAAGCTTCTCCTTCCATCGTACCTAACACGTAAGCTCTCCGTGAGTGACTAGCCCCTCCGAAAAAGAACCTCCACGGGCTGCCCAGAGCAGGCTCGGGGGAAGTGTCAACAACACACTTCGACAGAGACATAACAATACAGGCCGTCTACTGTGATAAATGTGGTATGTTCTTCATCTTCTCTAGACATGGGGATTCGGTGGAAGCTTGAGTAGGCGTCTAGGAAGCATAACATATCACAGCCTGATGTGGAGTCTACTATTTGATCTATTCTATGGAGAGTGAATGGATCTTTGGGACATGTCTTATTGGGACTGGTGTAGTCGATGCACATCTGGAGCTTCCCGCCGGCCTTCGGGACGACGACGGGGTTGGCCAACCACCGGGGGTGGTGGACTTCCCGTATGAAGCCAGCGTCCAGCTGCTTCTTGATTTCTTCACGGATGAAGTTCTGTCGCTCGATGGACTGCTTCCGAGGCTTCTGTTGGATTGGCCGGGCGTCGGGGAAGATCTTCAGATGGTGCTCGATCACCTCCCTAGGGATCCCCGACATCTGCGACGGTTGTCATGCAAAAACGTCGACGTGTGTCGGAGGAAGGTAATGAGCGTGCCTTCCTATTTGTTGTCCAGGCCCTCGGCAATCTGGGTGGTCTGGGCAGCTTCGGCGCCGACTTGGACGACCTTAAGGGGGACGTCGTCCTCGTCGTGGGGCTGCACTCGGGGTGCAGAGGTTGAGGCACGGTGGCGTGCACTCCGGTGGAGCTGGCCCGGTTCTGCACCGCCAGGAGCTGGTGCTCGGGCTGCTGCAAGTGCTTGGAGCTTCTCCAAGGCTGACACTGCAGCAGTGTGGTCTCCACGGATCTTGAGGATGCTTGTTGGTGTAGACATCTTCAAGATGAGGTAGCCGTAGTGGGCTACAGCCATGAACCGGTACAGGGCTGGCCTGCCGATGATGGCGTTGAAGGGGAGGTCGACCTCCGCCACGTCGAACAGAATGTACTCTGTTCGGTAGTTGTCCGGTGGCCTGAAGGTCACCGGTAGGCTGATGTTGCCGTACGGGACGACTTGTCCCGGCCCTACCCCTGAGAACGGGCTCGAGGGGGCGAGCTTGGCCATCGGGATCTGCAACTTCTAGAAGGCTGCACGACTGATGAGGTTGAGGCCGGTCCCGCCATCCACTAGGACGTGGTACATCTTCACGTTGGCGATGGTGGGAGCCACCAAGAGCGGTAGCTGCTCGGCCCCAGCCATGTTCTTGGGGCAGTCGCTGGCGTCGAAGGTGATGGGGGTCCCTACCCACTTGAGGTGCGGTGTTGCACACGGGGTAGCGGCCACCGATGCCACCGCTCGAAGCAGAGTTTTGACTGCATTCCGGGACGAGGGGTCCGAGGACCCTCCATAGATGACGTGGAGCGCCTTCCGGCGCTCGTCCTCGTTGGAGGTGGAGCCCTTGCGGTGGTGGACCGTCTTCAGAGTGCGCTGGGGCTCCTAGAACTCCATCTGCTGGTTGACGTTGTCTCGGGGGTCGACCTTCTGCTTGCCCTCCCTCTGACGGAAGGGAGGGGCATCCGCGCGCGGTTGCTTGCGGAAGCGTTCCGCGAGCTTCTGGATCTCCCAGCACTCAGCAGCAGTATGGCTGCTGGTGTTGTGCACGGGGCTTGGCTCGCTGTGGTCACCGCGAGGGGCTGGTGACTGTCGCGGCCTCTTGTCGGGGCGCGGCCCTCGAGCTCCGGTGGGTGCTGCAGCTGCAGCAACGGGAGCTGCGTCCAGCGGCTTGATCTTGCCGCCGCCCTTCTTGGTCTTCTTGCTGCTCCCATGGGAAGCAGCGCTAGATCCGGGTTATCCTCCGGCTTCGGAGGCTGGCTGCGAGTGCTAGTTGCGCCCTTCCGCCGCTCTGGCGCACTTATCCGCCAGGCCGAAGAGCTCTGAGATGTCGCACACCTCTCTGGTGGCGAGCTTCTCGAGCATCTCTTGTCCCTTACACCCTGCCGGAACGCCACCACCACAGAAGCATTCTGGATATGGGGGATGGTGTTCCATACCTGGGAGAACCGCTGGTGAAGGAGCGCAGCGACTCTCCAAGCTGTTGTTGGATGGCGTGGAGGTCAAGCTCCGTGCCAGGACGGGTGTAGGAGCTGCCAAAGTTGGCGGTGAACTGTCGGTAGAGCTCTCCCCAGGAGGTTATGGAACCCTGGGGGAGGTTCATGAGCCAAGACCGCACTGGGTCGGTCAAGGCGATGGGGAAGTAATTGGCCATGACAGCCTCATCCCCTCCTGCAGCAAGGATGGCGGTGGAGTAGATCTGGAGGAACTCCGCTGGGTTGACGCTGCCGTCGTACTTCTCTGGAAGGTGTGGTCGGAACTTGCGCGGCCACTTCGCAAAGCGAAGGTGTGGCGCCAAAGCTGCACACCCCGCTCCTGTTGCTGCAGGTGTTGGTGCCGCGAATGCTTGGTCCGCTGTTGGCACGGTGTACCCCGGCATGGGCAAAGGTGCGCCATAAACTGGGGGCGCCATTTGCAGGGCATATGGCTGAGGCATATGCTGCGTGGCGTACGCCTGGGGCAGAGATCGCGTAGCGAACGTCTGCAGCCCAGGCTGAGTCGAGGCGGTCGACATGCTGTCGCCGGCCTCATGGTTGCGACGTCTTTCTCGTCGTCGCTCGATGGTCACGCAGGCATCTTCGCCCAGGTGACGTCGCTCCAACTCCGACCTCAGGTCCGCCGACGGGAACCTGGTGGAGCGAGAGTCTGCCGTCTGCCCGTCAACCGTTAGCGTGCGCGACAGCGACACATCCGGTTGACTGGGGCGTCGTCCCCGTCAAAGCTGAGGGTTGGCGGCTGCGACGACGAGACGGTCGACGTCGCGAATCCACTGTTGGGTCGCCGCCTGAGGCACGTCCCCAGCAGGTGGATTTTGTCGAAGCGCTCGTGCTGCAGCTAGTGCACTCCCATGAGTGACACTCGGCGCTACAGCAGATCTTGGGCTTGCTGGAGTCCGCGTTGCCGAAGTCGGCTGGTGGCTTCCAGCCTGTCCTGACACACTCCTCCCTGAGTGCGTCGAGACATAAGCCTCGCTAGTCATTGTTCGCCGGGAACGAGGGCGAGGAGAGCTTGCTGCAGACGGAAGCTTGGTCATCTTCGTGAGCGAAGACTCGACGCTAGAGGAAAAGGCCCCCCTACCTGGCGCGCCAAATGTCGAAGGGTCTGCGGTCGACACTTCCCCCGGGCCTGCACTATGCAACCAGCGGAGGTTCTTTTTCGGAGGGGCTAGTCCCCCTGCGTGAGTCTTCCTGTACCGGATGAAGGAAAGAGATGAACACAAGGGTTTTTTACGTGGTTCGGGCCGCAGGAGCGTAATACCTTACGTCCACGGTGAGCAAAGGTGCTCGTTGTATTACTTGGTGCTTAGAACCGGAGCTCTAAGCTTGGGGGTGAACTGAGTGCTAGAGAGCTGAACTCGCTTGAGTCCGAACGGAGTTTGAACCCTTTGCAACGTTGCCTTCCCGAGCCTTTTATAGCCCAAGGCTCGGGCGGCTTACAAAGGGGGGCCCCGGGACCCGACAGGTGGTCCCGGGGAGATCTCTGCCATCTACCGTATCTGCAATAATGCCGGTAGTTGTCTTTGGCGAGGGCTTCTGAGCCTCCGGCCTGCCGCCCTACCCACGCCGCAAGCTAGGCGTAGTGGTTGATGATGGCAGGGGCGACAAGGGATGTCTTGTCGCTGCGTTTATTGATGTACAGCTTCTGACATTGCGTGCCTGTCTTCACTGTGATGTGACTGGGCGCAACGCCTCCTGGCAGGGGCGTGCTCCGCATCTTGGGAAGGCGCGGGTCTTCAATACCGCGTCTTGGGAAGGCACGGGTCTTGAATACCTTGTACGAACAAGGTATGGTGCGGCTTTACTTCTGCTGCCTACCGCGCTGGGTAGGCAATGCTGCTTTGCTGCTACGTGGCGGGCCCAAAGCTCTCCTCTGAGGAGAGGAAGGTTCGGCCCCGCTGGACAGGTGGAGCCTTCGGAGCTCTCCCCGCGGAGGGGGGAGGTCCGGCTCTACTGGCCACGTGGCGGGCCCGGAGCTCTCCTATGAGGAGAGGGTGGTCCGGTCCCGCTGGACACGTGAAGCCTTCGGAGCTCTCCCCACGGAGGGGGGAGGTCCGGCTCTGCTGGCCACGTGGCGGGCCCGGAGCTCTCCTCTGAGGAGAGGGAGGTCCGGCCCCCGCTGGACACGTGGAGCCTTCGGAGCTCTCCCCGCGGAGGGGGGAGGTCCGGCTCTGCTGGCCACGTGGCGGGCCCGGAGCTCTCCTATGAGGAGAGGGTGGTCTGGTCCCGCTGGACACGTGAAGCCTTCGGAGCTCTCCCCACGGAGGGGGGAGGTCCGGCTCTGCTGGCCACATGGCGGGCCCGGAGCTTTCCTCTGAGGAGAGGGAGATCCGGCCCCGCTGGACACGTGGAGCCTTCAGAGCTCTCCCCGCGGAGAGGGGAGGTCCGGCTTGGACGTCCTAGGAGTTCGCCCCTGCAGAAGGGGCGAAGTCCTTAGACGATTTTCCCCTGTGCGCGGGGGTATCCCATATTGAGGGTACCGACACCTTCCAAATCTTTTCCCTCCACCTGCCCCTGTGCATTAGGATGACAATGGGTGGGGTTCGGCTCGGGTAGGAAAAAACTCACCCGAAATAAAAGAGATTATGGATGAAATTTAAGACCCGCATCCACAGGTGAGAATTCGCACACGCACCTTTCGGGTCTAGGACAGGTTTCAGATGCCCATCGGGTTTTACTTTTTTATAAACATACTACAACATTTAATAAACAAATCTAAAAAATCATCTATTTTGAATGGCAATGCAGCAAAAAATATTAAGTTTCTTATAAAGATTGAAGGGCGGACCTGGCGCGGTGGTAGCGTGTCTCCACTTATGTTCTGAAGTCTTAGGTTCGAGCCAGCCTCTCTGCAAAAACAGGAGTAAGAATGTTAGAAATAATCCTTCACTAGACCCCACAATGTGTGAGAGCCTTTGGCACTGGATACGCCATTTTTTCTTATAAAGATTATAAACACAGGTTGCCATAAGCAAGATGAAAAAATAAATTACAAAGATCAAATTAATTTTAAAATTACGAATACAAATTATTTGGTTACCCGTCGGGTACCCGAGGTGTAAAACAAAACCCGTACCTACACTCGCGGGTGGAAAATCTCACCCGCACCCATCGGGTACCAGACCCTCGGGTGGGATTGCCATCCCTATGCATTACTACAGGATTCCTTCTCGCTTGTTCCTTCCCCTTCTTGAGTTCCATTCTGAATCTGACACACAATAGGATATGGCTGAAGACTCACCGAGGGTTGCAGATCTGAGGGATCGGCCAGCTCCTTTTTGAAGATCTCAGGTTGTGGTCTTCCTCCTCCTCGTTGTACCTCAGAGTCTAGTTTCTCCGGGGTCGGTAGGCTTCCCGCTTATCTGCGCTACGGTCCCTGGGGGGTAGTCGGTTTGACTAGAGCTGCATCTAAAACGATTCCTTTCAAGTTTTGGTGGATTTGGTGTGATGGGAAGCTATGGATGTTCCCTCCATTTTTCAGTCGCAGAGAGGGAATGGTGGCCGTCAAAACCGGTGCAGTCGTTGATGCGGGATGAGATCTATGCGATTTCCTCTAGTTTTGGTGGATTTGGTGGGGTAGGGCAGGTCGCCATGGGAGTCTCCTCCGCTAGGTGACCGAGGCATCTTGGTTGTACCGAACATGTATATGCGAATGCTTTAGCCCTTGTTGAAGATTGTAGCCTTCACAAGGTCAAAGTGGCTTCAGATTCCTTAGATGTTAAAAATATCAAAGATATGCATATGTACTTCTATATGTTGATTCTTCAAGACATTCAAAAAAGTGTTTGGTAGCACACGGTGCGTAAGGTAGCGAATAATTTTGAAGTCCTAAACGTCATTTATTTCAGAACGGAGGAAGTATAACATAGGCTAGTCTAATTTAGCAAACAGTAAATTGAACGGTCCTCAAACTGATTCAGGAGTGTCATCTAGGCCCCTGAATTTTTAGTTTGTACATTCAAGTCTCTAAACTTGTTGAACTTATTCATTGTCTAAATCTCTAATTAGCATTGGTTTTCCTAAATGATATATTCATGGCATCCATGTCATCCATTTTAACACATCACTTGTATTACTATTCGACCCACTCAAAATAGAAAAAATAAAATCAAGAACTTCACTTTTTTTGTTTAACATGATCTTTAAACTTTAGAGTAAAATTTTTATAAAAATGATGAGTTTGTACAATTAAGTGGCATGACCATGACAAAGATATTAAGACACTAATTAGGGTGATTTAGACCTCAAGTGAACCATTTAACGAATTTGAGGATCTAAAAATGCAAATTAAGAGTTTAAGACTCCCCGGGGCAAATTTATGGATCACTCCTACACCTCTTTGGCTTGTACTTCCAAAGACGGAGGCCCTTGTGTGTCTCTTCATGTAACAATGGCTGACGAAATAATAAAATTCTGCCTTTCAAAAGAAAAAAAGAAAACCACGTCAAAAAAATGTACCCCGAATCACAAAATTGACACGAATGTAATGTTACAGCGCCTGATGATTTTAGCATGAACAATGCTTATCTTTGCATGCGCTTCATTACTATTTTCTTCTAGGATGAAGTGACTGTTTTACTGGTTGATCAGTACTTTGATACGATGACCGTATCTACAATACATCTTCTGCCTCGTCCTCGGACCCATCGGCTGACTCACCGTCCTCAGATTCTTGTCCTTCTGTCTCTTCCTCAGTTTGTTTCCCCCTTACCACTTTATTATGGATAATGAAAAGAATATCAGAGAAAAAAACAATTCAGAATGAACTTGGGAAGAGCACAGCATCAAACACAACTTACCAGGTTCAGGGTATAAGATATCTCCAGAACATAGCCCAGATTCAACTTTAACTAAGCGCATAGTCATCCTTGGTCCAATCTCCTGGAGCCTGACAGCACTTTTTCTCGATGCCCGATTTAATTTGTCAACGTCACTCACCAAGCTTACAGTTGCCGCTTCATCATCTACTTCACTTTCGGATCCATACCCAGCTCTGGCAAATGTAGAAGAGTGCATATACACAGAATTGAATTCAAGCAACATCAGGTACTAGTATATTCATTATAAAAAACACAATAGCAGGCATGTAACAAACTACTGAGTGAAATAATATGCACACAACTAGAAAAACAAAAAAGTTGATATCACGGTTTTAAATAGGCAGGCCTACCGGGCGAAGCGCCCAGTTAGGCGCCCAACAAATCAGCAGTTGTCACACCTGATTTTATTAGACATAAAACCAGATGCAATATACATCAATGTCAGAATAAGTTTCATCATACATGTAGTACAAATAGTGATAAACAGTTCTATTCGAATACAAATAATATTTTCAAATCAATACTAGAGTGTTGAATAGCAGCAGGGGAGAAAAAAATTCAGGGCAACCATAGGCAAATCAATTGGCGGCAACAGAACCTTTAAAACACCGTCTTCAATTGATTATCACCGAGTACCATTAATAATATAGAAGGTTGTGTTGTCACCAGTAGGTTTGCTTGTGATGTGCCATGCATTTTCTCCTCTTCTACTGCTATTCAAAACTTCGGTATTTATCTAAAAATATTATTTGTATTCTATATAGAACTGTTTATCACTATTTGTTCTACATGTATGATGAAATTGATCCAGACATAAATTTGATCTTATTTTTAATAAAACCAGGGTGACAACCTTCAGGGGTGGGGAAAAATGGGTGAAGCCAAGGGCTTAAATAGGGGGCGCGATGCAACGACCGATAAAGATTGAGTGCACGTAATGGAGATTATTGCTAGCGGTTATGACGGTGGTGGTGGGCGACAACAGTTGGAGGAAGGAGAGGGATGACATGGCAGACCCAGACGACAAAAGAGGAGAAAGGGAGAAGGCGCGTGGCCGATTGGGTCAGCCTGGCTCGACCCAGGAGAGAAAAAGTGAGCCTGACGGGGAAAGGAAATGGGTCGAGTAGAGAAGTGGAGTTTTGACCTGGTAGTGTTTTTGGCTTTTACTCATTTTATTTACTTCTTTTCCTTTTTTTGATTTCGAATTCAAACGAATATCTCTAAGCATTTCAAAATTTAAATTTTCACACATGCACACATACATGATGCAGATGGCTTAAATGATATTTAGGGAAATTTTCATTATCTCAGGTTTCACAGATTATTTTCATTTCTTCTTTTCTTCATATAAATTTATTTATATATTTATTTTTATTTAGGATTTTGTATTTACAATAAAATAGTTATATGATTTTAAGTAAAATGGGTTTATTTCAAGAAAATATTATGTAAACAATTCAAAATTTTGATAAAATTGCCTTTAAAATTTTCACATCCAAAATTGAAATTTTAGAGTGTGACAACAGCCCAACAACTCACAGCAATATAAATTTAATGTACCAGCACTCATCCAAGAATAAATTTGAGGCAAACAGCAGCAACAACACTCAGAAGAGGTGGGTGAGGTCTAGCAACCTGGGATTGGAAGAAATTGAGGTCAGAGCAGAGGGAAGGGGGCCAGCCATGACGTTCTAGACCAGGTGGCCAGTCTAGGCGTACGGGCCAAAGTGTCTGGATGCCTAGGCGACGACTTTTAAACACTGGTTGAAAGGGAAAAGAAAGATTTAGAGCTCTCACAAGCTGGGGTATTTCATTTCAGGTCAAAA
This sequence comes from Neostapfia colusana, assembly GCA_030760725.1. Taxonomy (NCBI): domain Eukaryota; kingdom Viridiplantae; phylum Streptophyta; class Magnoliopsida; order Poales; family Poaceae; genus Neostapfia; species Neostapfia colusana. Next base: position 28,311,810 of record JASWHV010000009.1, on the reverse strand, counting down.
ATGAGACACAAGATATGGTGTTACCACAACTTTTGGTGCCGATCTGTATGTATTATAGATCTTGCAAGGCTCCGGTTATTGGGTTGTAACATCCCAAAATCTGTTAAGAGGGAAATTTAAAAAATTTTGGACGTATTGCATGTGGTGCAGAAATTCAAATTCAAATTGGAATTTAAATTCAAATCAAAACAGAAAAGAAAAGGAAAAAGAAAAAGAAAAAGAAAACCCAACCGGCCAGTAGGCCCAAACCCACCAGCCGGCCCACTATTCTTTCCCCCCCTCGCGCCAGCCCACGACCGCGCGTCCTCTCCCTCTCTCACTGACACATGGGGCCCACGTGTCATCTACCTCCGGCGCGCCCTAACGGCCGGACTCTTCCTCGCACCCGATCGCAACCAACTCCGGAAAACCGCGCCCCCAGCCCGACTCCCGGTCCCGGACGACTCCAACTCGATCCCAACAGACCGCCGCCCCCCCCCCCTCGCCTATATAAACGTCGACATCGCCCTGTTCCCCCCCCTCCCCGATCGGCTGTTTTTCCTTCCGGTGAGAACCGAAGCTTCTACCGCCACTTTCTTTCGATCCACGCTCGGATTTCCTGATCTAACGCGCTGATCATATTCCACCGCCGCCGGGGAATCTCGCGGGTGAAGGAAATCCGGTGTTTTGCGCTCTAGACACAGCTCCGGCGAGCACCGCCGCTATTTCATCTCCGACCGCCTTCCAGGGCCTCCGAGCTCAAGAAAAACCCCGAGTTGAGGTTTCCGACCTCCCCTCTACCGTTCTATGCCATGAAATCCAAGTTTTAGGAAGTATAAACGAAAATCCGAAGATCTCCGGCGAGATCGCCGCCTCCCGCCGCCGCGCGCCGCCGGACAGCGCGGGCTGGCTCCGGCCAGGGCGACGTGGCCACTTGAGGGCCGTCTATTTTAAATCGCACGGTAGAATTAAAACCCGCGCGTACCGGTTCGGCGATCTAATCTGAGCCATCTATTTTAAATCGGACGGTCCATGTCAACTCCGCATTATAAAGGCCGGGATTCTTATGCGCTACCCCATGGGGATCTCGGAAAACACGAGCTAGCCCCGGAAACTTCTGATCTAGCCGCTGGAACTTCAGAAATTCGTGTAAATTCATTTAAAAATCAGTTTTAGCCCCTGGACTTAATAAAAATTAGGAAAATCCCTCTGTTGTGTGTAGTTAGACCCCTGGAAATTTAGGAAATAGTAAATTAGACTCTGCAGTAGGGTGGATTTACCTTTTTGACCCTATATGATATTAAATTCAGAAATTTGAATATGTGAGTAGGATTTAAATTTAAAAGGTAAAGCAAACACATGTGCAAATTCAAATCTAAACTCTCCTAGCACTTGGAAAACTTTAGAATGAGTTAAAAATAGATTTTTGGCTGAAATAAATCTGCTTAAGTGTTGTTCATATTTATTAGTTCTAGAAACACATTTTTTTTGGCTAGAAAATAATTCTGAAAACTGATAAAATAAATTTAAATTAGTTCACATCAGAGGAAAAGTTCAAAAGTATATTATTTAATATTTTAGATCAGAACCTATTCTGTTTAGATGATAAGTCCTACTATTTAAGATTTAAAACTCACTTTTAGGCATAGAAAACAAATCTGGAAAATATAGGAAAATAGGTATGCATAATTAGAAAATGATAAATGAAGTCTCCAAATCCAAAAGCTTCAATCTAGGATTTTGTAGAAGATCTGAAAACCTATTTGGAGTAGTAAACTACCTTTCATGCAAACTTGGTAGCTAAGAAATGTATTAATTAAATATAAAGAATTTATTCAAATTAGAAATTCATATATAGTGTGCAAACAGAAATCTGAATAACAAAAGTTAGAAATCATATACATATGTTTAAAAGTGCATGTAGGCCAAAAATCAACACATGTAGAGTAACAAACACTTAGAAATGTGAATTACTTTCACAGGTATGTAGGTGTGGTTTGTATGAAGTGAAAGTGTGAACTATGTCTTATGGATTGTTGTTTTCTTTTGCTATGTGTATTGGCATGAGTAGAACCTGCCCCAGAGCAAGTTCTCCCCTTCCAAGACCAAGACTTCCCATTCCCAGAGCAGCAGGAAGAAGGCAAGTGTCCTTCACCACTTTGATCCTATACTAGGATGTGTAGATAGAATTATTTGCATTGTCAATTGAAACATGAAACCCATGCTAGGAAGTTTCCCTAGAATTGCATTACCTTGTTTCCTTGTAGCTTGGGTTGGGATTTATTTTATCATGTCATTTATATGCTTATGCTTAGCCATGCTTAGAATGGGATAATTGGGATATGAGATCATCAATTTATTTACCTTACTCTTGAATGAGATATTATGAGTTATGTAGAGGTAGGGATCGAGGCAAGTTGAATGATTTGGTTGGTACTGGGTGCACGAGACTCGGGTTTGTGTTTAGTACTTGCCTGGATCCTAAGGACCGGTTCATGGAGCATGTAACCTGGCTTTACCATGCCAACCACATGCTGAGATGAGGCAGCTTGGCCAATTAATTAGGTGTATCCCCGGCGTAGTATGGGTGTGTTGGATGGTGCGGGGAATAGGTGTCAGCTGGACTACCATATGGACCGCAAGGCTCAAGAGGGGGCCACTGCAGCGGGGTTGGAGCCTCTTGTATGCTGTTAAGAGTGAAACCTCAGTGGGCCCACGCTCGTCGGGAATCCCTTTGTAAAGGCTTCGTACTGATCTCCTGGCTACACACATGGGAAGTGTGAATGTGGTTCGCGGCCATTGGCATAATGGAGGTTCTTTTAGTCCACCCGGCAACGGAGGATGAAATCACTACATGTGGGTACAGTGGTGCAAACTCTGCAGAGTCAAAACTGTCATGACAGTCGTGCTCACGGTCAAGAGCGGCTTGGACTTATTCATGATTAGAGGATGGTGGATTGGGAAGTTGAGAATGTTAAGCGCGAAGCTTAACATTTGAGTTGAGACTATGTGTACTTGATATTGATGATGGGTTGAGGGATTGGGATCATTTCACCTATGCAGTAATATAGGTGCTTAATAAGCTAAGGTGATAGGTATTAATTGCGTAGTGCTTTAACCATGAGTCAACCTCTCCTTGCTCTAGCCATGCATGACATAACTTTCCCACACTTGCTGAGTACCCACGGTACTCAAACTTGCTTTTCTGTTGGTTTATATTGTTGCTCAGGTCAAGAGAATGATGTGGTGTTTAATGACCAAGACTTTGGTCCCGAGGAAGGATTCTAGGTTCACGGAGTCCCCCGGACAACGCTTGTGACGGAGCCCACAAGAATAACATTTCCGCTGCTGCTTTATTTACGTATCGTGAACTATTTATCGTCTATCGAGACGTATGCTATGTAAGACTTATTTATCTTCGACACCTGGCTTGTAATAAATGATGCTTCACTATTTCTGATCACGTGTATGAGAAAATGATCCTGGCACACATGTGATATTCACCCGGTTGTTCTTCGAATAAACCAGGTGTGAAAGAAGTGGTATCAGAGCCAAGGTTGCCCGTAGGAACGTGGACCTAGGTAGAAATGGACGTATTTAAGGACCTTATTTTCTTAAAAACTATTTTACAAAAGTGTGGGTTGAAGGTGTTATTTAATGGGGTCACTTTATTCATCTTACCCCAACTTTTATTCAAAATACAATTTTTGTTTAACTCTTATCTAACTTAGTTCTAAATGCTTTATGTTTTAGATGGTTCGCATGATCCGCACCGCCCGCAAGTCCACCGGAGGGAGAGTTCCTGTAGTTGCCCTTGCCTTGAGAGAGGAGAATCGTCCGGTGACGTACCACTCCTACGGATTGACAGTAGGAGGCTTGTTGCGCCGTCTACGGCGTATGCTCCACGCTGCCGGCAATACGGGCAAGCTAATTATACACTACAGCTCCACCCGGACCATTCGTGAGAAGCGGAAAGAATGGAGTTCAGAAATGAGGATTATCCATAAAAATCAGGTGCTCAAGATCCACCGCTCTCCAGGTTGTCGAGCGACACAGGTCGATGCCGAGAAGGATGTCACCTGGGAGGCCATCACCTGCTAGAGTTACATCTACCGTCGCCACCTGGACAAGACTGAGTATATGTATGTCCTCCAGCGTGAGAGTGGTACCGCGGAATAGAAGTACCCGCCAGTGCAGCAGGGGACTTCCCATGAGCACATGGACTTGTGCTTGGAGGATGCTGCTATGCTCAGCACTCGACTGCAGGAGTGTCAGCAGGAGCTTCAGGATGTTCGTGACACCCTTAAGGAGACTGAGGCATTGCTTCGCGCCAGCTTGAGGGCGAGAGAAAGAGGAGATGGGAATGAATTGTGTGTCACCGTGAATGACACATGGACTCCCGACTCCCCAGATCGTCGGGCGAGCAGTCGTCGCCGCACTTCTCCACCAGCAGCTTCCCCACCCAAAGCGGAGTCAGAGGGCAGCCGCAATAATAAGGAAGACCCCGAGGAGCCAGCTTAGTGATACGAGTCGTGTAGAGTCCTTTCCCTTAGTTCAGCAGGTTAGCGAGTAGTCGAGTCAATACCTTAGTTAATGGTGTGTTAATGTTTGGTGTGTGACGTGAGTTGTGGAAGCCATGGGCATTTGTCCACAACCTCGTCTTTAGGATGTTTTGCTTTGATGTGTGAACCCCTATGAATTTAAGAGTGCATTTATTTTCGCGTGAGACGTGAAACTCTGAGAAAGTGTTAATATAATAAGGCCTCAAAAGTTTAAGTTTAAACAAGCAAATTCGGGAAGTTAATGCATAATGCTTTAAATTAACATCTGGTTGATCATGATAGATGGTCGGAAGAGGAAACAGTTGTGGTGCCAACCCCGCCAACAACAACGATGAGGCCGGCAACCCTCATCTTTCTGGAGGACAAGACAGGGGTGGTCGCCGTGAAGGAACTGATCCCATCCACCAAATGCTTGAAAATCAGAATCAGCTCATCCAGAGCCTAACTCAAGTGGTGGCCAACTTGCACCAAGCTCCACCTCCACAAGCTACACCACGCCAACCAAGGTTGAGTTTCTAGGGACTCAACCTCCAAAGTTTGCAAGTGCAGCTGAACCTCTGGAGGCAGATGACTGGCTAAAGACCATCGAGAGCAAGATGAGGATCATACAATGCCAAAGGTATGAGAGGGTGCTGTTTGGCTGTCACCAATTGCATGGACCCGCTGCTGATTGGTGGACCGCCTACGTGGCAGCCCACCATGACCCCAAGAACATTACTTGGGAAGAGTTCAAGCGCAGTTTCCGCAACCATTACATACCAAGGGAGTTCAAGCGCAGTTTCCGTAACCATTACATACCAAGGGGTGAACTCAAAAACAAGAGGAAGGAGTTCTTGGGACTGCAGCAAGGAAACATGACGGTGAGGGAATATCTCACTAAGTTCACCCAACTATCCCGTTATGCACCACGGGACATCGAAACTGATGAGCAAAAACAGGACTGCTTTGTGGAAGGACTTACTGCAGAGATGCAATGTGCAATGTCCTCCAACGAGTGTAAAAGCTTCCAAAAGATGGTAGACATAGCATTTGTTGTGGAGAGGAAGCTGAAAGCCTTGGAAAATGAAAACAAGAGGAAGGCGGAATCGTCACACCAAGCCTCGGGTAGCAACACACGCCTACAACTGATACAGCCACCCGCAGGGCAGACGAGCCGTGCTGTGGTATCCTACTCAGCACCGAGAGGGTACAACCCAAACTTCAGGCCTCCGTCAGCACCAGCACAACCACAACGTCAGTTTGTACAGCAGCCTCGCCCCACATATCAACCTCGACCAACAGTACAAGGACCACCGAACCAACCCCAAGACAACAATGGCCAAGCACCTAAGGTTGGGGTGCAATGCTTCAACTATGGTGAAGTGGGGCACTACGCCCATAAGTGCCCAAAGAAGAAGCTCATGCAGCCACAACAGCAGAATATGATGCGAGGACGGGTGAACCACGTGACCATGGAGGAAGCGCAAGAGGCACCTGACGTGGTAATTGGTAAGTTTCCTGCCAATTTACACCTTGCAACCCTGTTGTTCGATTCTGGTGCTACCCACTCATTCATTGCTCAAGGGTTTGTTAAGAAACATTATCTAGCAACAACACAAATGAACCATATGCTAGCAGTGAACTCTCCAGGGGGAGAAATAAGGACAAGACAAGTGTGTCCCCAGGTGAATCTAGACATTAATGGGGTAGTATTTACTGTAAACCTCATAGTAATAGACTCACAAGGGATATATATTATTTTGGGTATGGATTGGTTGACCAAACATAAAGGAATCATCCATTGTTCGACAAGAACGGTGGAACTAACTCACCCTAGTGGCACAAGAGTGAAGTTCATAATTGTACAAGAACCTAGGAGGGACCTTAAACTCAATCAAGTTGAGGTGGAAGTGGAAGAGATCAGGATTATCAGGGAATATCCAGACGTTTTTCCGGAGGAGTTGCCAGGTATGCCCCCCGATCATGAAGTGGAATTCGCGATTGAGCTAGTGCCTGGAACAGCTCCAATATACAAGAGGCCTTATCGGATGGACTCCAAACAGCTAGAAGAACTCAAGGAACATTTAAGAGAATTGACAGAGAAGGGGTACATTCGTCCTAGTTCCTCACCATGGGAGCTCCAGTGATATTTGTGCCCAAGAAGGGCGGGACTCAAAGGTTATGCGTAGACTACCGTGCGTTGAATGAAGTAACTATCAAGAACAAGTACCTATTACCCCGCATTGAAGACTTGTTTGATCAGTTGAGGGGAGCTTGTATGTTCTCGAAAATTGATCTCAGGTCGGGATACCACCAACTTAAGATAAGGCAAACTGATATTCCAAAGACAGCTTTCGTATCTCGGCACGGATTGTATGAATACACCGTCATGCCTTTCGGGCTAACTAATGCCCCGGCATACTTCACGTATCTCATGAACAAGGTATTCATGAAATATCTAGATAAATTTGTGGTGGTTTTCATTGATGACATTCTCGTCTTTTCCAAAGATGAAGAAGAACATGAGAGGCATTTAAAGTTGGTGTTGCAAAAGCTGAGAGAACACCAACTATATGCCAAGCTGAGCAAGTGTAAATTTTGGTTGAAGAGAGTTCCCTTCTGAGGACATATAATCTCGGAGGGAGAAATCTCCGTAGATCCCGCCAAGATCGAGGATGTACAGAAGTGGAAGACCACTGAAAATGTCGGGGAAGTTCGAAGCTTCTTAGATTGGCTGGGTATTATCGACGGTTTATCGAGGGTTTCTCCAAGATTTTGAGACCCCTCACCAAATTGTTGGAGAAAGGAATCACATTCACCTAGACACCGCAGTGTGAGACGAGTTTTCAGGAACTGAAGAAAAGATTGACAACAGCCCCAGTGCTAGTTATGCCAGATATGCAGAAGAACTTTTCGGTGTACTGCGATGCCTCTGGAAACGGGTTGGGATGTGTTCTCATGCAAGAGGGGCATGTCGTGGCCTACGCGTCCCGGCAGTTCCGAAAACACGAGAACTATCCTACACATGACCTAGAGCTAGCCGCAGTGGTACACGCATTGAAGATCTGGCGGCATTACTTGATGGGGAAAAGGACAGAGATATATACGGATCAAAAGAGCCTAAAGTACATTTTCACACAGCCAGATCTCAACCTCAGACAAAGGAGATGGTTAGAGCTAATCAACGACTTTGATGTGGGCATCAACTACCATCTTAGGAAAGCGAACGTCGTGGCAGATGCTTTAAGCCGGAAGGTGCAGGTCAATAGGTTGAGCTTGAAGGACATGCCTACAGAATTGAAGGAAGAGGTTATAAAACTCAATCTATGTCTAGTGAATAGTGGTGAAGCCATCGCCATGGAAGTGGACTCCACATTAGAGCAAGATATACGCAACGGTCAGAAGAATGATGAGAAGATACAAAAGATTACTCATCAAGGATAATAAAGCCCCTGGGTTTAGAGAGGATGAACAAGGAACGGTATGGCACGGGAAAAGAATCTGTGTGCCTGAAGTGAAGAAGATCCGTGAACTGATTTTGAAGGAGGCTCATGATTCCGAGTATTCCATTCATCCTGGAAGTACGAAGATGTATCATGACATCAAGAGCAGATATTGGATGTATGACATGAAGCGAGATGTTGCGGAACATGTTGCCCTATGTGACACATGTCAGTTGGTGAAAGCAGAACATCAACGACCTGCGGGATTATTGCAACCACTCAAAGTGCCTGAATAGAAATGGGAAGAAATCGGTATGGATTTCATAGTGGGACTGCCTAGGACCCAATCAGTATATGATTCGATATGGGTCATCATCGACAGGCTAACCAAGGTAGCTCATTTCATCCCCGTGAAAGAAAACTACAGCAGATCCAAATTGGCAGAAGTATACATGTCAAGGATCGTATGTTTACATGGAGTGCCAAAGAAGATAGTGTCAGATCGAGGGACACAGTTCACCTCAAGGTTCTGGCAGAAGTTGCATGAAACCATGGGAACTCATCTAAATTTTAGTTCTGCCTATCACCCACAGACTGACGGGCAGACGAAAAGAATCAATCAGATCCTTGAAGATATGCTGAGAGCGTGTGCGCTCAAGAACAATAGCAGTTGGGATAAGAACTTACCATATGCGGAGTTCTCCTATAACAACAGTTATCAGGCTAGTATGAAGATGTCACCATTTGAGGCTTTGTATGGGAGGAAGTGCAGAACTCCACTATTTTGGAACCAAACCGGGGAAAGTAAAGTGTTTGGGCCCGAAGTACTACAAGAAGCCGAGGCGAAAGTGAGGGAAATCCGCAACAACTTGAGGATAGCACAGACCCGACAAAAGAGCTATGCTGATGTACGGAGAAGAGAGCTCGTTTTCAACATAGGGGACTATGTCTATCTCAAGATGTCCCCTATCCGAGGACTTCGTCGGTTAAAGGTGAAAGGAAAGTTATCACCTCGATACATCGGACCCTTTCAGATTCTAGAGAGGAAAGGCGAAGTGGCATATCAACTAGAACTACCGGCTCGCCTATCGGATGTGCATGATGTATTCCATGTGTCACAGCTCAAGAAATGTCTAAAGACGCCTGAAGAGATGTTACCCATGAATGAGGTTGACGTACGTCAGTGTTTTCAAGTCGTTCGACTAATCGCGATTAGTCGCGATTAGTCGTCCTTATCGCCTAGTTGATCACGATCAGGCCTATCGACTCGATCAGGGCGACTAGAAACCTAGTCGTCCGACTAGTCGTTCTAGTCGGGCGACTAGTCGTCCGACTAGGAGGTCTGGCGATCAGGCTGACTTGCTGGAAAAAAAATATGGGCCTCCTGCTCCTAGCCCATTAGGGTTCAGTACCTTCTCTCCTTTGTTCTGTTTAAACTCCTCCTCTGCTCTTTTCGATCCCAGCAAAAAATGGAGGCTTCCAACTTGATGATGACATGCTTTTTTAAAATAAATTGTTGCTGAACTGAACTCTTGATTTTATGAACTAAATTATGAATTGTCTATTTTTTAGTCTTTCTGAACTCTTGCTATTAACATAGTGTATAAATGTGAACTCTTGCTGTTTTTATTGTCTCTGTGTTTTAACTCTTGTTGTTTGTTGAACTGTTCAAAAACAGAAGTTCTAATTCTGCCTTTGTGTTGTGAGTATAATAGTATATGTTTCTCCTAATCAACTATTGACTGTTTTATCCATCTAGTCTATATATCTCTTGTGTAATACTAATGGAGAATGCTCTTGTTTATAAATATATCTGTACATATATATATATATATATATACAATATGTTGTAAACTGCTAATATATATATATATATATATATATATATATATATATAGGGTCGACTAGAAACCTGCAACAAAAAATAGACAGGACGACTAGAGGGTCGACTAGGATCGACTAGGGTCGACTAGTCGCCCTAGTCGACGATTAGTCGTCCTAGTCGACCTAGTCGCCCCTCAAGCGACTAGGATCGACTAGGCGACTTGAAAACATTGCGTACGAGAGAATCTGTCTTATGCCGAGCAACTGATCAAGATTTTGGAGACAATGGAACGCCTCACAAGAAATAAAAGAATCCGGATGTGCAAGGTGTAGTGGAAGCATCACTCGGAAGAGGAAGCCACATGGGAGCGAGAAGACGAGCTTAAGGCACAGTTTTCGAAATTGTTTTTCTAGAATCACCAATCTCGAGGACGAGATTTCTTTTAAGGGGGTAGAGTTGTAACATCCCAAAATCTGTTAAGAGGGGAATTTAAAAATTTTTGGACGTATTGCATGTGGTGTGGAAATTCAAATTCAAATTGGAATTCAAATTCAAATCAAAACAGAAAAGAAAAGGAAAAAGAAAAAGAAAACCCAACCGGCCAGTGGGCTGAAACCCGCCAGCCGGCCCACTATTCTTCCCCCCCCCTCGCGCCAGCCCACGATCGCGCGCCCTCTCTCCCTCTCACTGACACGCGGGGCCCACGTGTCATCTCCTACCTCCGGCACGCCCCAACGGCCAGACTCTTCCTCGCGCCCGATCGCAACCAACTCCGGAAAACCGCGCCCCCAGTCCGACTCCCGGTCCCGGACGACTCCAACTCGATCCCAACAGACCGCCGCTCCTCCCCCCCCCCCCCCCCCCCGCCTATATAAACGTCGACATCGCCCTGTTTTTCCCCCCGATCGGCTGTTTTTTCCTTCCGGTGAGAACCGAAGCTTCTACCGCCGTTTTCTTTCGATCCTCGCTCGGATTTCCTGATCTAACGCGCTGAACATGTTCCACCGCCTCCGGGAAATCTCGCAGGCGAAGGAAATCCGGTGTTTTGCGCTCTAGACACAGCTCCGGCGAGCACCGCCGCTATTTCATCTCGGACCTCGCCGTCGACCGCCTTCCAGGGCCTCCGAGCTCAAAAAAAACCCCGAGGTGAGATCCCCGACCTCCCCTCTACCGTTCTATGCCATGAAATCCAAATTTTAGGAAGTATAAACGAAAATCCGAAGATCTCCGGCGAGATTGCAGCCTCCTGCCGCCGCGCGCCGCCGGGCAGCGCGGCCTGGCTTCGGCCAGGGCGACGTGGCCACTTGAGGGCCGTTTATTTTAAATCGCACAATAGAATTAAAACCCGCGTGTACCGGTTCGGCGATCTAATCTGAGCCGTCTATTTTAAATCGGACGGTCCATGTCAACCCCGCATTATAAAGACCGGGATTCTTACGCGTTACCCCCTGGGGATCTCGAAAAACACGAGCTAGCCCCAAAAACTTCTAATCTAGCCCCTGGAACTTCAGAAATTCGTGTAAATTCATTTAAAAATCAGTTTTAGCCCCTGGACTTAATAAAAATTAGGAAAACCCCTCTGTTGTGTGTAGTTAGACCCCTGGAAATTTAGGAAATAGTAAATTAGACCCTGTAGTAGGGTGGATTTATATTTTTGACCCTATATGATATTAAATTCAGAAGTTTGAATATGTGACTAGGATTTAAATTTAAAAGGTAACGCAAACACATGTGCAAATTCAAATCTAAACTCTTCTAGCACTTGGAAAACTTTAGAATGAGTTAAAAATAGATTTTTGGCTGAAATAAATCTGCTTAAGTGTTGTTCATATTTATTAGTTCTAGAAACACATTTTTAGGCTAGGAAATAATTCTGAAAACTGATAAAATAAATTTAAATTAGTTCACATCAGAGGAGAAGTTCAAAAGTATATTGTTTAATATTTTAGATCAGAACCTATTCTGTTTAGATGATAAGTCCTACTATTTAAGATTTAAAACTCACTTTTAAGCATAGAAAATAAATCTGGAAAATATAGGAAAATAGGTATGCATAATTAGAAAATGATAAATGAAGTCTTCAAATCCAAAAGCTTCAATCTAGGATTTTGTAGAAGATCTGAAAACCTATTTGGAGTAGGAAACTACCTTTCATGCAAACTTGGTAGCTAAGAAGTGTATTAATTAAATATAAAGAATTTGTTCAAATTGGAAATTCATATATAGTGTGCAAACAGAAATCTGAATACAAAAGATTTAGTTAAAAGTGCATGTAGCCCAAGAATCAACACCTCTAGCATAACCACAACACTTAGTAATGTGAATGACTATCATATGTATGTATGTGTGGGTTGTATGAAGTGAAAGTGTGAACTATGTCTTATGGATTGTTGTTTTCTTTTGCTATGTGTATTGGCATGAGTAGAACCTGCCCCAGAGCAAGTTCTCCCCTTCCAAGACCAAGACTTTCCATTCCCAGAGCAGCAGGAAGAAGACAAGTGTCCTTGACCACTTTGATCCTATACTAGGATGTGTAGATAGAATTATTTGCATTGTCAATTGAAACATGAAACCCATGCTAGGAAGTTTCCCTAGAATTGCATTACCTTGTTTCCTTGTAGCTTGGGTTGGGATTTATTTTATCATGTCATTTATATGCTTATGCTTAGCCATGCTTAGAATGGGATAATTGGGATATGAGATCATCAATTTATTTACCTTACTCTTGAATGAGATATTATGAGTTATGTAGAGGTAGGGATCGAGGCAAGTTAGATGATTTGGTTGGTACTGGGTGCACGAGACTCGGGTTTGTGTTTAGTACTTGCCTGGATCCTAAGGACCGGTTCATGGAGCATGTAACCTGGCTTTACCGTGCCAACCACATGCTGAGATGGGGCAGCTTGGCCAATTAATTAGGTGTATCCCCGGCGTAGTATGGTTGTGTTGGACGGTGCGGGGAATAGGTGTCAGCTGGACTACCATATGAACCGCAAGGCTCAAGAGGGGGCCACTGCAGCGGGGTTGGAGCCTCTTGTATGTTGTTAGGGGTGAAACCTCAGTGGGCCCACACTCGTCGGGAATCCCTTTGTAAAGGCTTCGTAGTGATCTCCTGGCTACACACCTGGAAAGTGTGAATGTGGTTCGCGGCCACTGGCATAATGGAGGTTCTTTTAGTCCACCCGGCAACGGAGGATGAAATCACTACATGTGGGTACAGTGGTGCAAACTCTGCAGAGTCAAAACTGTCATGACAGTCGTGCTCACGATCAAGAGCGGCTTGGACTTATTCATGATTAGAGGATGGTGGATTGGGAAGTTGAGAATGTTAAGCGAGAAGCTTAACATTTGAGTTGAGACTATGTGTACTTGATATTGATGATGGGTTGAGGGATTGGGACCATTTCACCTGTGTAGTAATGTAGGTGCTTAATAAGATAAGGTGATAGGTATTAATTACGTAGTGCTTTAACCATGAGTCAACCTCTCCTTACTCTAGCCATGCATGATATAACTTTCCCACACTTGCTGAGTACCCACGGTACTCAAACTTGCTTTTTTGTTGGTTTATATTGCTGCTCAGGTCAAGAGAATGATGTGGTGTTTAATGACCAAGACTTTGGTCCCGAGGAAGGATTCTAGGTTCACGGAGTCCCCCAGGCAACGCCTGTGACGAAGCCCACAAGAATAATATTTCCGCTGCTGCTTTATTTACGTATCGTGAATTATTTATCGTCCATCGAGACGTATGCTATGTAAGACTTATTTATCTTCGACACCTGACTTGTAATAAATGATGCTTCACTATTTGTCATCACGTGTATGAGAAAATGATCCTGGCATACATGTGATATTTACCTGGTTGTTCTTCGAATAAACCGGGTGTGACATGGGCCTTTTGTTTTCTGCATGAAAAAGCAAATCGAAGGTGCTTTTCCCTATTCCCTATTACTATACAAAACTAAATCCATCACCTAAGTTCAATGCTGGAAGTCTTTATTTCTTTGTTTTCTGATCCATAGGACACCAATACACTCAAGATTTTACAGAGTTTAGATTACTATGTGATTGCTTCCAAGCCCATTGTATACCATGCAAAATGGGGTCCATGTCTCAACAAACAACATTAAAGCCTTTTAGTTCCAAGAGAGTTGGGGTTGGTTACAAACCAACATGAGGGAAATGAAAGAGAAGGTAAGTCAAAACAAATTGATAGAAAATGGAAACTAAATATTAACTTCATATCATGTATAAAAATAAATAAAGGGTGTACTCGGTGCCAAAGATTTCCACACATTGTGGGGTCTGCGGAAGAGTTATTTCTACACAGCCTTACCCCTGCTTTTGCAGAGAGGCTGGTTCGAACCAGTGTTATCCTAAACGGCATTAAACGGCCGTTTAAACGTGTTTAAACGGTAAACAGACACTTGTGTAGTTTAGGCCCTAAAAGATCATGTAAACGATTGACCCGTTTAAACGGGTCAACATCCGTTTAACGGTGTAAACGGATTAAATGAAACAAAACGGTTTCTATTCGTGTTTTGGCCCGTTTAGCAGAAGTGTTAATGTTAGAACTGGGTTCTCTCGGCCTGTTAAGCTGCACACGCTCGAAGACTTCTATCGATTCCGTCGACATATGTGCCCCTATTTTGAGTTCTATTTGTGATTTTATCTTATTTTTTCAGGTTTGTGATTTTATTTTTAGTTTTTCAAAATAAAGTCAGCCATATATATATATATATATATATATATATATATTACAAATCAAATTTCAATTGAGCTTCTCAAAAATTCATATTCTCATATTAGCTGGACATTATCTATACATATTTGACTTCGAAAGATTAGTTGAAATGATGCTTTGTTAAGGAAATTTAGACTTTTTGATATAATCATATCATTCAAAATTAATTAAAGAAAAATCTATCAAAAATTAATATCACTTTGGTGCTATAAAAATTCCTATCGCTTTCGCCAATATGGATCTGCTGTAATCTTCGATTGGCTGCCGCTAGAACGTCCCGCCCCCTATGACTCACAACCGAAGTCGTCTGCCGTTGACTGCCGCCAGCGCACGCCCGAGCCCCCGCGCAGCGCACGCAGCTCCGTCCCCACCCCACCCCCACCCCTGCCACGCTTTCTCAGCTCAGAAACAATATGCATATGGCACCTAAGAGTTGCATCTTTTATCAACATTTTCATAACTCGATAGATTTGCATGTCTGTGGGTTGTAGAACCGTTAAAACTCAATAGGAGTATGGGATTCTAATTGATTCGAATAATCTCAATGTGATCCAATGCAAGTTATGTCTTTTAGTTGTGAAGACGGAAATTTATATATTAAAGTTACATATTGTACCTCCTATAACAGTATAGCTACAGTATAAACATTTAATTTGTTTAAACACCGTTTAAATTGTTGGAAATCCGGGGATTAACTTCCTCTAATCTCTTCTCTTCTATTATTCTCAATGGGGAGGCTGTATATATAGCCCCAAATTACAGAGTACTTATCTAATACTAACTCCTACTCTTATTGGACTAGGACTCTATCTCTAACACCAATTATTAGAAAAATGGGATTATATCTAACAATCACCCCCTAATCTCGTTTTTCTAGATCACACTCACACTAATTAGGATGGAGACACACTTCCACCCTAAACACACTTTCGGGATGGACACAACTGCACCCCCAAGATGGTCACATCTACACCCTGCACAACTCAATTTTGGGATGGGCACGTCTTCATCCCCAGGATGGCCGCATCTTCATCCTACACTCAAATTCGGGTTGGTCACATCTTCAACCCCAGGATGGGCTCATCTTCATCCTGCACACGCATTTAGGTTGGTCACATCTTCAACCCCAGGATGGACTCATCTTCATCCTGCATTTGATCTCGGAATGGACGCATCTTCATTCCGACCACATATTCGAGATGGTCACATCTTCATCTCGAGCACACCTCGCATTGGCCTGCTTTTCCTCACGCGACAGAGCACCCAATATTCTTCTTCCTCACCTTCATCGTCATGGCGATAGCACCTTGGGTCAGTGATCTCGTACTCCTCCAAGATCCATCCCGTGCTACGCCGCTTCCCGAGTTCTCCGCGCATGTAGAAGCAAAACTTAACCATACGCCATTGCACCACAACTCCCATGTTGGAAATTGATTGTGCACACTTGGTCGCGCTATGCTTCCAGATGTCGCCACCACCGGACCGCTGTACTCGAGGCTTGCTCCGCCTGCGTAACGTGAAGAAGTATCCCAAGTCGCGTAGGCCGTAGTTCGCCAAGAGGTCCCACGGCGTCACATCATAGAAGTCTGCTTCTATCACAATGTCCGCCTCACGCGGTGGAAAACCACGCAGTTGTGGTCCGAGAAAGTGAAGCATCAGCTCGTCCTCTGTTGGTCTAAAAGTTGAATCATGTGCCATGTTCTGCAGACACCTCCTTGATCGTGGGCTAGCACTTGACTTCCTCTGGCCCACCTCAGCCCAGTCAGCTACCAGGCCCGGATGGCCCAACTGAACTTTCCTGTCTTGTCCACCTGACCAACACAAGAACACAAAATCCAGCCCAGCCCAACCACCTCAGCCAACCGGCCAATCCCTTTAATGTGTGCCTGCTGCCCACCGGCCTGCTCAGCCACCGCCACACATAGGAGTTCAGGCGGCCCATCAAGCCCAGCATCTAGGCACAAGAAACCCTAGTAACCAGCTGACCTCTGCTTCTCGAGCGTCACCTCCTGTTCTTCAAAGGGTGAGCAGCCGCCAGTAGCGAGCCACCCCTTGGCTCTTCCGCCCTGCGCCCCTCGTGATGGCCGATGTTGCCGAAGCACAGACACGGCCCACTCCTCTGCGCTCTCCGGCGAGCCCTCCTGTCTGTCTTCTTTTCGGCGATGGATCTCTTGTGCCCTCGCCCCCCCCCCCCCCCGCTCCAGCGTCGGCAGCCCCTCGACGCCACGCAACGCAGACGCCGGCGGCCTCGGCCACTGCCGCCTCCCATCCGTCGAGAACACCCCGATCCACAGCGGCAAGGGCAGCGCCCTTCTCTGCTTCGGCAGGGGCAGCAGCCTTCCCCGCTCCTTCTGCTGGCCCCGTGGATGCCCCGACGACCACCGCCCTTGCCGCAGCCTTCTTGGGCCGGGACGAGTTGGCGGCTTCCGTCGTTGCCGCGACCGCCCCCTTC
This sequence comes from Neostapfia colusana, assembly GCA_030760725.1. Taxonomy (NCBI): domain Eukaryota; kingdom Viridiplantae; phylum Streptophyta; class Magnoliopsida; order Poales; family Poaceae; genus Neostapfia; species Neostapfia colusana. The sequence goes on along the minus strand of JASWHV010000009.1, from coordinate 28,294,826 downwards.
TTCGGCGGGGGTGACTTGGCCGCCTCCGAAGCCGCCGCAGCTGCAGCCTCTTCCGGTGCGCGCGACCTGGAGAGCTGGGCCGCCGCCGCGTTTCTGGTCAGCGGAGACGGCCTGGCGATCTCAGCCGCCGATGCAGAAGCATCCTCCTCATCAGCCACTGACGCATGGAACCCTAGTTGTGCTTTTCTCACCTCGCCCCCCCCCCCGGGAGTACATCCTCCCGGGGGGCAGCGGTTGATCCGAAACCTAGGCTCTGATACCAAATGTTGGAAATCCGGGGATTAATTTCCTCTAATCTCTTCTCTTCTATTATTCTCAATGGGGGGGCTGTATATATAGCCCCAAATTACAGAGTCCTTATCTAATACTAACTCCTACTCTTATTGGACTAGGACTCTATCTCTAACACCAATTATTAGAAAAACGGGATTATATCTAACATAAATACCGTTTAGACAGACTAAACAGTAAACAGATCTTCACGGACTGTCTACTGTTTGCCATTTAGGATAACACTAGTTTGAACCCAAGACGTCAGGACACAAGTGGAGACATATTATCACTGCGTCAGGTCTGCCCTTCGTGTATAAAAATAAATATTAACAATAAATGCTAATTTGTTTCTTTCGAATGTAGTTGTTACGCTAGTTTGCATCTTATTTCTAGTATGCTGCGTCAGGTATTCATCTGTTTTTGATGTAAACAAAGCATATAATACTTTCTGGAGGTTTAGACAATAAGTGCAACAAGGATATTTCTAGGAATGTCGGAATGCTATTTTAAGTTACCCCAGGTCATATATTCTGACTCTACCAGTTCTCATTAAGTTGCTATGCATAAAAAGGAACTCCTCAAATTTCTTACAGATCTTTTTGCTTCTGTTGAAAATAAAATGGTTGTTGCAAGACCCCCATTTGCAAATCTTGATGTTATTATTTTCACCTTCTGTGGTGTCCCTAAAAAGCAGCGTTCAGAAAGGCACATAATGTTATAAACATGCATATAATTCTGTATTTTTAAAACAAATTATTGTTTTATTATATAACGCCTAGGCAACGCCTTGGCGCTGCCTAAGCTCTAGGTGGAGGATCACCGCCCGCCTAGCGCCTAGTTGAACCTTGCTAAAAAGGAACTTCAATGTATAACAATAGTAATTTGCACCTCATGTGCAGACTTGGTTTACATGAATGTTTAAAAAAGCGGTATAGATATGCTGAGTAAACTATATATATATATATATATATATATATATATATATATATATATATATATATATATATATATATATATATACACATACATACATACAACATCAACCAAGCCTTTATCTTGTTGGGGTCGGCTAGACATGAAACTCAATATCAATGAAGTAAAAGAGAGGAAGAGATATAAGAACAACAAGAAAAAAATAAAACTAAGATTCCGGCACATGAATTGCTACTTTCCATGCGGTCCTATCATGAGCTAAGTCTCTGAATACATTCCAAGTCTCTCAAATCTCATTTTACCGCCCCCTCCTAGGTCAACCTTGGTCGTCTTCTACCCCTCCTAATATTTCTCTACCTGTTAAAATCCTACTGTTAACCGGTGCTTCTGGAGGTCTCCACTGGATATGTCCAAACCACTTAAGTCGATGTTAGACTAACTTCTCTTTAATCGGCGTCACCCCTACCCTATCACGAATCGCCTCATTCCTTATTCGGTCTCTTCTCGTGTGCCCGCACATTCACCGTAGCATGCGCATCTCTGCGACACTCATTTGTTGGACATGTTGTCGTTTAGTTGGCCAACATTCTGTCCCATAAAGCAACGCGGGTCTGATCACCGTCCTATAGAACTTTCCTTTTAGCTTTTGTGGGACCTTCCTATCACATAGGATTTCAGAGTCTTGTCGCCATTTCATCCACCCTAACTTGATCCAATGGCAAACATCCTCATTAATATTGCCATTGCTTTGTAACATTGATCCTAAGTATTGGAAAGAGTCCCTTCTAGGTACTATTTGTCCTTGTAGACTAACATTTCCCTCTTCACGACCAACACCACTAAAGTCACACCTCATATACTCGGTCTTGGTCCTACTAAGTCTAAACCCCTTTGACTCTAAGGTTTGTCTCCATAACTCTAATTTCTTATCAACACCATCCCTAGTTTCATCTATCAGCACTACATCATCGGCAAAGAGCATGCACCAAGGGATATCCCCTTGTATATCCTTCGACACCTCATCCATCACCAAAGAAAAGATGTATGGGCTCAAAGCTGATTCTTGAAGTATTCCTACCGTGATAGGAAATGCATCAGTCTCACTATCACTTACACGCACACTTGTCCTAACATTATTGTACATATCCTTGATAAGGGTAATGTACTTTGTTGGCACTTTATGTTTCTCTAGTGCGCACCACATGACTAACCTTGGTATCTTGTCGTACCCCTTCTCCAAGTCAATGAACACCATATGCAAGTCCCTCTTCTGCTCCCTATATCTCTCCATAAGCTGACGAAGCAAGAAAATCGCCTCAATTGTAGACCTCCCAGGCATAAAACCAAACTGGTTTTTAGTGACATTGGTCACTTTCCTCTGGCGGTGCTCAATCGCTCTCTCCCAGAGCTTCATAGTATGACTCATAAGCTTAATCCCTCGATAATTAGTACAACTTTGAATATCTTCTTTATTTTTGAAGATAGGTACTAATATACTTTTCCTCCATTCTTAAGGCATCTTGTTTGATTGAAAAATATGGTTGAATAGCTTTTTGAGCCATATTATTACCATGTCCCCAAGGCATCTCCACACCTCAATAGGGACATTATCAGGGCCGAGGGCATTTCCTCCTTTCATCCTTTTTAAGGCTTCCTCAACCTCAAACTCTTGTATCCTTCACACGAACCGCCTGTTGGAGTCATCAAAGGAGTCATCCAACTCAACCATAGTGCTCCCATTCCCATCATTGAATAGCCCAATAAAGTAATCCCACCATCTATTCTTAATCTCTTCATCCTTCACTAGAATGCGGTCAGTCTCATCTTTGATGCATTTAACTTGATTGAAACCTCTCATCTTTCTCTCGCGGATTTTTGCTACCTTGTATATGTACTTTTCACCTTCTTTTATCTCTAGTCTCTCATATAACTCATCATAGGCATGTCCTCTTGCCTTACTCACAGCCCGGCTTGCACTTTTCTTGGTCTCTTTGTACTTAAGCATGTTGCTTGTGCTTCTATCATTATGTCAACCCTTGTAACACTCCTTCTCCTTAATGACCTTTTGTACATCCTCATTCCACCACCAAGTGTCTTTATCTACAGGTTTCTTTCCTTTTGTCATACTGAACACCTCACTAGCTACCTTCTTAATGCAAGTTGCCATCTTCACCCACATACTATTTGCATCTCCATTTTTTGCCCAGGCTCCTTCTGTGATCACCATATTTTTTAAGGATTCTTGTGATTCTCCTTTCAACTTACACCACTTTGTTCTTGTGATTTTGACACCTTTGTCCCGCAAAGAACATGTATGGAAGCGAAAGTCAACTACCACAACCTTATGTTGTGTCACAACACACTCCCCGGAAATCACCTTACAATCTAGACACTCCCGTCTATCCCTTCTCCTAGTGAGGACAAAGTCAATCTGACTAGAGTGTTGGGCACTACTAAAGGTCACTAGGTGAGCTTGCCTCTTCCTAAAGAGGGTGTTAGCTACCAACAGATCATAGGCTACGGCAAAGTCTAGGATGTCCTAACCCTCTTGATTTCTATCGCCGCATCTAACCCTCCATGTACTCCCTCAAATCCTAGGTTAGTTGCACCCACATGACCATTGAGATCTCATATGAGGAGTTTCTCGGTTATCGGTACACTACTAACCGTATCATATATATATATATATATATATATATATATATATATATATATATATATATATAATGTGTGTGTGTGTGTGTGTGTGTGGTACTAGATCAGTGGTAAAGTTATTGATTTATGACCATGAGGTCACGGGTTCAAGTACCGGAAACAACATCATGCAAAAATGTAGGAAAGACTGCGTACAAAAAAAAACAGAGTGAGTCGAACCCTTCTCCGGATCTTGCACAAGTAGGAGCTACGTGCATCAGACTACTGTAAATTTTTAAATTTGACAATGATGAATATTTCAATCAGTGATATAAGCCGTCAAAAGAGGCAAAAAGCACAAGAAAGCGGTAAAAAACACACTTTTGAACGCTTAAGCGTTCAACCGCTTAATAGTGGCCGCTTCCACAAAACCGAAGCGGTCAAGCACCGATCAGCGCCTAGGCGCGCTTAAGCGGTGCCTACACGCCACTTTTTTAAATAGAGGAGAAAAGTGAGCGGAGGAGCTCCGCCTAGCGCTGGGGCGTTTCGCAAAAAGCGGAGTCAAGTCTATAGATACTTTGTTATATACTGTAATTTTTAAAATTTGACAAAGATGAATAATTCAATTAGTGAGATATTTATATAAGTTTCCATACATGTCCCATTCTTCTTCCTGCTCGATCGCATATTGGGAAAATAAAGAACTGAACAACAGTACTATAGTTTCAGGAAATCAAGAAAGCTGTAAAAAGTAGCCAAAAGTGGCAAAAAACAAGTTTTTCAACCCTTAAGCGTTTAACCGCTTAATAGTGGTCGCTTTCACAAAAGTGCAGAGTTGGAGCACCGCTCAGCGCCTAGGCGCTCCTTTTTTTAACACTGGTTCACACTGTTAGCTTTCATAGTTTTCTATCCAAATCATGCTTTGAAATATCACATTGCTGTATAATGTTCAAATTAATACTTACTTTGTCACGTAATCGCTAACATCTTTAAGATATCTTAGATCAGGCACCTGATTGTTCTGCATGAGCTTTCTAATCTTGCGACTGACCTCAACAGGCTGGAGCTTGATCGAGTAATGCCGGAAATCGACTACGCCCTTCTCTTTGTCATATTTTAGCAACAGGACTCTTTGACAGGTCGCCAGCTTAACCTACCATGTAAAATGCAGTTTTATTGTCATACGCTAGAGAAACGACATCCAGGTTTCAACATGAAGTTAGAGCCTAGTACTTACAGTATTCGGATCAATGGCAGGAACCATATACTGAAAGTATTGAACCAAACTTGCGTAAGGTTCGCCATGACATGTAAAGCCACTAAGTACGACCTGCCACACAAAACCCATGAAAAAAGTCAAGTATAAAACAAGGCTTCAGAGAGCGATAACCTCATAAACATGATCCCATTCTCCGAAGGCACGGCACATACCAGTGGCGAGTTCTTGAATATCCCTTGGGGGCACCTCGGACGCTTCTGGGAGTTAGCGATGTCGGCCGCAAGTGCGTACTCCTCTATCTGAAACGTGTAGGTCGGGCCCTGCGGTGTCTTGGCCATGCGCAGGTGCGGAAGGCTCTTGGGGTTCGATAGGATCATGAAATGCGTCACACCCAAAGGACCCGCAACATTGAGAAAATCCTTGAGGTTATTACGCTTCTTCTCCTGCGGAATTTTTCAGAAAACAAAACTTCAGCGGTCAGCGTCGCGACCACTCATTGATTCTGCCAGGGGGCGTGAAGTAGGAAGACATACCTTGAGGTTGAGCGCGGTGTAAGGGAGCATGACCTTCCGGAGGTCCTGCTGGAGGTGGCGGAGCGTGGAGGGGGTCTTGCCGCGGGAGAAGACGAAGCTCATAGGGATCTTGGCTCCGGTGACCTGATCCACGTTCGGCGCCGCCGCCTGCTGCTTCCGGAGCACCGCCGCTGGGATGCGCGGGCCGCGGCCCCGCCTCTTCCCCCTGCCGGACTTGGGGTGCCGCATAGTCCTTTCACCAAGCAAATGGAGCCTTAATTGCCTACCAACTAATCTCAAACTTTCAGGATGAAGAAGTGGGCGGCGGCGGCGACGCGGGATGAGACGACTGGCAGATGCGGCGGGGGCGCGTTTCTTTCTTCTTTCTTTTTTCTTTTCTTTTGAACAATGATGAGGTTTAGGGTTCGTACCAGCACTTGTGGTGTGCTACGGTCCTCCAAGTGAACAAGAGCCGACAGATTGATGATGGACGGACAGGAGCTCAGCTTGCAGTTCTAGTAGAAAACCCCCTAAAAAGAAACCTACAGAACATGATACATGCCGCATTTGTTTAGAACCTTAAAGTACTCGTCTCACTTTAGCTCCACTAATTTTTGCTTTTTGTCCTAAAAAGCTTTTAGACTTTTGGACCCTCCAATAATCTATTCTCTAAATAAACCCTTTGTTCGACGTCGTGTTATTAATGTATTAGAAACGAGAGTTCTCATTAACCATCATAAATGGTAGCAACACTTTGTAATAGCAATGGAGTCAAATTAAAAACCCGACCCACGAGCCAATACAAGAAGATACAAAGCCACAAAAAAGACAAGTCTGTAAAGTGGGAGATCAAGCTCCAACAAGGAGAAAGTAGTCACGTCCAGAGTCTATCTTGTGACTTGGCCAATGGATCTCAGTCGTCCGGTTCGGTGAGTAGTGCTTCTCCGGGCGCCCTAGACTCCTTGACATGGGAAGGTCGGGGTCAGTCCCAGCTGGTCCCTGTTAGATGTGCAAATGACAATATGTTCTGCAGGTGAAAAACGTCAAAAAAGAGCTACGAGAAGCCAATTTATTTTGGAAATCCAAGGTGCGGTCGTCTGAGTAGAAGAATCAACCGGAACCCAAAGTTCACCTTACGGGAAGCGATTTTACCTTGGAAATCCAAGATGCGGAGGTTCGGGTGGAAGAGCCAGCCGGGAGCAAAGATTTACCTCGCGGCCACAAGATAAATACGCCAAATCACAAGAAACCGAGGCCGAGGAAAAAGCTTAGAGAATTTGAGTTCAACAATGTATTACTTAGTGTTTATTCGTTTCATATTAAAGATAAATTCTAGAAGGTGTCAGCACGACATATTCATGTGTGCGTGGCTTAGAGATAAGATTAGCTTAGAAAATTTAAGTTAGAGATAGAATGACCGTGTTTAGCTTGGAGTCTCAAGTTGTATCAGGTCTATTTAAAGACAGCCTTCTGTCGAATGAAACAAGAAGTAAATTTTCGATTAAACTTTCATATCTTTACTTAGTTCTTCATAGTTTTCATAGGTAGTGTGTAGTTCTTTGATACTTTATCGAGTAAAGTATTCGGTATTGTCCAAGAAAGTGAGCACCTATCCAATTCATCTCAGAAACTGCGCGTTTCATCTAAGTTTCGGTGATCACCACCGACATACCAACAGTCCCTACCCCAAACCTTGATCGAGCATGACACACAGTCTCGAAGGAAAACATTCATGAAGGACAAGTAGTACTGGTGGTGCTGCCATACTCTCAAGCAGAGGCCGAAAGCGACCGTTAGAGTATGGTCACTTCACTACCATACTCTTACGTAGAGATCAGACAAGACAAGTGATGTGACGACTCATCCCAAATTTCCCCACGCGTGGGAACCTACATACGACGCCCACTACACTGCGGATGGAAGCATAACATCAAAATGTGTGGTCTGCTGCGGGTCCCAACCTCCCTCTATACCACTTCAATGCATAGTAGGAAGGTGCCCCCGCTCGCCCCGTCAAGCGCATGGCCAAAATCAATCTCGGGCGAAGCGGGATGTGACAAGATGATACAAAGGGCTTAAAGACGACCTATAGGTGGCGTGACAAACCCGCTTCCGTCATAATTGTTACCTACTTCAACTCATTGCTGTTTTCTAGAAGCGAGTCGTTAGACTCATCCGAGCCTGAAAGACATCGCTAGGCATCCAAGAACGCCCACACCCTCTTCACTGACGACTACTCTACGATGTCACCTCGCCTCTGAGCAGTGGTATGTACGCATAAATTTATCATGGACCTATCGGAGCGCTACGATGGCACCACACCTCCCATGGAGTTCCTCCAAATATACTCCACGATAGTACATTCTGCCAGAGAGGTCGAGGATGTGATGACCAACTACTTCCACATCGCTCTCAAGTACTCGACATGTTCCTGGTTCATGTACCTTTCCCCCGGATCAATCCGGTCTTGTGGAGGTTTGTACCGGGACTTTCTAGACAACTTTGATGGGACCACAAAACGTCCAGGCATCTAGGTTGATCTGGATAAGGTCGTCTAGAAAAAGGCGGTCATTGCAAGTGTTCATCCAACCCTTCAGTCACGCACGCCACATCATCGTCAAATCGACCAATGTCGGGTCATCTTGGTGTTCATCCATGGTGTGTGAGACAAAGAGATGGTGTGCAAACTCGGCATTCAGAAGTAACAAACCATCACCAAGTTGTTGAAACTGGCGGACCGATGCTCCCGGATGTAGGAGGCTCAATCCTAGCACCATGAGCTTGTTCCTCACTTAGAGGGTTCTAATGGAGTTGGTTTCACTTAATTTGGAGATTTCTAGCCAAAGATAAGTAAAATTCCCAAAAGTGCTAACAAAGATTTCAGCACCTTTACACTTAGGAAAAATGAGGGGAATTAAAACTTTGAATTATAACGGTGTGAGTTCAAAGTAAGGATTCAAACTTCCCTAAATTTCCCAACATGGAGATCTAAATTCATAACTTGGGTCTTCATATTTCAAATATTCAACCTCCAAAATTTCAGCTCATTTGGAGGGGTTATACTATTTGTTTGGGATTAAAAGAGGAAGCCCTCGAATCTAAATTTAAATTTCAGTTTCAAATCCCAACTTCCTCAATTCGCAAATTTGGTTCCACAAATGTGTTCTCCACATTTGAATTAGCATTCATTCAAAAATTCAGAATTAATTGAGTTGTTTTGCTAGACTTTTAGAGCAAGGGAAGGGGGAGATTCAAATTCCAATTCAAATTCAAATAACCAAACTCAATTCAAATTCCACACTAGAATTCAAGTCGTTTGAATTCAAAGTTATCACACCATGACTTTGGGAGGAAGCAAAGGAGTTATTTTGGAGACCAAAGGGAAAATATCAGTGGAAAAATTAGGTGGGAGGGGCCCCACATGTCAGCCACACAATTCCCTTTTACCTCTCTGTTTTCTCCTCGGGTGATCACCACGCACCACCGAGCTGCGCCTGCTCCACCGAGCTGCATGCCTCACGTGCTCCCGAAGGCAACTCATGTGTGGGTGATCCAGTGCTAAAGAAGCAACACAATTTCCTTTCTCTTCTCTGCCTCCAACCGAAGCGTTCCTCAGCCCCTCGCTCGAGCGCTCACGGGAGAAACACCGCGCCCCTCTGCGCTCGTCGTTCAGCAGCCTTCTGCCCTCCCTAGCATCAGTTGATCCCCCTAGGAGCTGCACCGATGACTCCTCGACGATTTTCACTGCTCCTCAGCTCATCCCCGAGCTTCCCTCGCAGTGCCCGAGCTGTTCTTCACCGGAAGAAAATAGAGCCGACGTCGCCCTCATTGCTCCTCGTCTTCCAGCCGGTCCAACGCCTCTCCAGCACGACCAATACCTCCCTAAGGTGTGCTAAGGTGTGTAGATCATGCTCCCGTAGTCCCTTTGCTCGTTCCCACCACCGGCTCGCCGAATTTTGAAGTTTTGCACCGGTGTACGTGATGAACCGGCGTCCCTCTAAACAGAAAATTTGTCCAACCGGCTTGATCATCTTTCCTTCGGTTCAAACCATAGCATCTCACCACCCTAGCGCCCTCCCACACCGAAGACTGAAGCAAACCATCCATCCCACGCCCCGGGCGACGAGAATTCACCGCCGGCGGCAAAAACTGGTCGGTCCTCCGGTGAACCCCCTTTTCCCGCCGTTTGATGCAAGGTTTGGCATGCGTTTCATGTTCCCCGACCATTAGAGATGCTTTAGGGCAACTTATATCATCGGGAGAAGCTTGGGACACGCCAGAACGTGTCTATGCCGCGCCGCCGAGTGCCGCCGCCGATGCCGACCCACTTCCGGCCATTTTCAAGAGTGAGACCTTGCCCGGCAGCTGCGCCACATTCCAACGTTCGTGTAGGGCAAAACCGGAGCCGATTTTGTTGAGAAACGAGGGAGAACGGCGCACACCATGATCCGGTTTTCTATGCGCGCAAGCTCACTGTCGAGAGGTTGAAGAAAGAACTGATGAGGGGGGCCCACATTTGAGTGCTCTATGTGAAATTCAAACAGAAAGTGGTTCAAACTTGAAAAACCCATAACCTTGTGTAGAAAACTCCAAAAAGGGTGAGACAAATTTTGTTGGATTCCTCATAAGAATTACTTTGCAGAGAAACAAAGTGCTTGCTATGAAAATGTCCAGGACTTTCTGTAGAATTGTTTCTAGTAAATCCTTTAGAGATTCATCCCAAGAGCAATTCTTTATGAAACATTCCCAAATTTGGGAAGCAAATCTTTTTCCTGGTTCCTGAGCTCGAGTAAAAATATGAGCTTCATTGGAGTTCATTTGTTAGGCTAAATTGTCTTCCAAAGTTCAGCCTTTAATTGGAAATTCAAATTCTAAACAGAAACTTTTCAGCACTCCTGTCCAAACTTCAAAAATTCATGTTTCCCTGTTGGTAGCTCCAAAAATGGTGTCGGTACCTGAGATATGGGGTACCCCCGCGCACAGGGTAAAATGCCTAAGGAACTCGCCCTTCTCCGCAGGGAGAGCTCCGAAGGCGCCACGCGTCCGGCGGGGCCGGACCTCCCTCTCCTCAGAGGAGAGCTCCGGGCCCGCCACGTGGCATACAGAAGTCGGACCTCCCCCTCCATGGGAGAGGGGTCCGAAGGCGCCACGCGTCCAGCGGGACCGGGGCCCCCTCTCCTCACAGGAGAGCTCTGGGCCCACCACGTGGCCAACAGGAGCCGAGCCTCCCCCTCCGCGGGGAGAGGTCCGGAGGCTCCACGTGCCCCGCGGAACGGGCCCTCCTCTCCTCTGAGAAGGGCTCTGGGCCTGCCACGTGGCAGCAGAACGGCGCTGCCTGCCCCTAAGCGATAGGCAGCGGGCGTAAAGACGCCCCATACCTTGCCCGTACAAGGTATTCAAGGCCCGCGTCTTCCCAAGACGCGGAGCACGCCTCTGTCAGGTGCCGTTGCACCCAGTCGCATCACAGACTGGCGTGCGGTGTCAGAACCTGCCAGCTAATAAACACCGCGACAAGACATCCCATGCCGCCTGCGCCGTCATCAACCACTACGACTAGCATGCGGCATGGGCAGGGCGGCAAGATGAAGACTCAGAAGCCTTCGACCGGAGACAACTACCGGCATAACTGCAGATACGGTATATAATAGACAATCTTCCCGGGACCACCTGTCGGGTCCCGGCTCCCCTTGTAAGCCGCCCAAGTCTTGGACTATAAAAGGCTCGGGTAGGCGACGATAGCAAGGGTTCGCACTTTGCAACTCATACGCTAGCCACACACTCTCAAGCTGTAACTCACCCCCAAGCTCAGGACTCCGGCCCCGAGCAGCAAGCAATACAGCGAGCTCCATAGCTCGCCGTGGACGTAGGGTTTTACGCTCCGGCGGCCTGAACCATGTAAAACTCGCCGTGTCAAGCTCTTACTAAGTCGTCCATCTGCGCAAGCTCTCCGCTAGGGACTAGCCCCACCGAAAAAAGAACCTCCGCGGGCTGCCCAGTGCAGGCCCGGGGGAAGTGTCGACTGAACACTTCGACATTTGGCGTGCCAGGTAGGGGGCTTTTCTCCTAGCGCGGCGAGTTTCCGCCGACGAAGATGACCAAGCTTCCTTCAGCGGCGAACTCTCCCCCTCGCCTCTGCGGCAGACCGCGACCAGGGGGGAGTACATGTCGACACACTCGGGACGGAGTGTGTCGGTACAAGCTGGGAGCCAGCAACCGGCTCTGGCAGCGCCGACCCCGGCAATGCAGGCTCCAACCAGCTTCAAGTCTTCAGTAGCGCTGGGCGTGCCCAGTGGGGGTGCGCTAGCTGCAGCGAGAGCGCTACTGTACAATCCGCCCGCTGGGGACGCGCCTCAGGCAGCGACCCGGCAGTGGATCCGCGAGGTAGACCGTCTCGTCGTCGCCGCTGCAAACCCTCGACTTCGGCGGGGACGACGCTCTGCCCAACCGGTCATGTCGCTGATGCGCGCACCATCTGTTGACGAGCAGATGGCAAACTCCAGCTCTACCAGCCCCCAATCGACAGATCTGAGGACGGAGCTGGAGCAGTGTCGCCTGGGTCAAGATGCCCGGGTATACCTCGAGCGGCGCCGAGAAAGGCATCGCCACCAAGAGGCTGACGATAGCATGACGTCGGCCTCGACCCAGCCTGAAGAGCAGACCTTCGCCACGCGATCTCTGCCCCAGGCCTGCGCCGTGCAGAATATGCCACAGTCATATGCCCTGCATATGGCGCCCCCGGCCTATGGTGCAGCCTTGCCCATGCCGGGGCACGCGGTGCTCAGTGCGAACCAAGCGTTCGCGGCACCAGAACCTGCGACGACAGAAGCAGGGTGTGCGGCCCTCGCGCCCCACCTTCGCTTCGCAAAGTGGCCGTGCAAGTTTCGGCCGCACCTGCCTGAGAAGTACAACGACAGCGTCAACCCGGCGGAGTTCCTCCAGATCTACTCCACCGTCGTACTTGCCGCAAGAGGGAATGAAGCCGTCATGGCCAATTACTTCCCTGTCACCTTGACTGGCCCAGCTCGGTCTTGGCTCATGAACCTCCCCCAGGGTTCTGTAACTTCCTGGGGAGAGCTTTGTCGACAGTTCATAGCCAACTTTGGCAGTTCCTACACCCAGCCTGGCATGGAGCTCGACCTCCACGCCATCCAATAACAACCTGGGGAGTCGCTGCGCTCTTTCATCCAGCGGTTCTCCCAGGTGCGGAACACCATCCCACACATTCAAAATGCTTCTGTGGTGGTGGCGTTCCGGCAAGGCGTCCGAGACAAGAAGATGCTTGAGAAACTCGCGACCAGGGAGGTCCGCGATGCCTCAGAGCTCTTCAGCTTGGCGGACAAGTGCGCTAGAGCAGCCAAAGGACGGAACTGGCACTCGCAGCCGTCCTCCGAGTCAGGAGGGCTGCCCGGATCTGGTCCTAATCCCTATGGAGGCAGCAGGAAGACCAAGAGACGAGGCAGAAGCAAGATAAGATCACCGGCCGCGACCCCAGTCGTCACTGCAGCGACGCTCAGTGGGGCTCGGGGGCCGCGCCCTGACAAGAGGCAGCAAAAGTCACCGATCCCGGAAGATAGCCAGGACAATATGTGCCCCGTGCACGGCAGCTGTCGCCACACTACTGCCAAGTGCCGGGAGATCCGAAGGCTTGCAGAGCGCTTCCGCAAGGGGAAGCGGCAGCGGGCTGATGCCCTGCCCTTCCGTCCAAAGGAAGACGAACAGGGGGTGGATGTTCCAGACAACATCGACCACCCAGAGGAGATCCAGGAGCCTCAGCGTGTCGTGAAGGTGGCATGCAATCATGAGAACTCCAGCTCCAGTGACGATGAGCGTCGGAAGAAGCTCTACGTCATATACGACGGGTCCGCCGACCCCTCATCCCGAAGCGCAGTCAAGACTCTGCGCCGAGCGGTAGCGTCGGTGGCGCCACTCCCAAGTGCTGCACCGCACCTTAAGTGGATGGGGACCCCCATCAGCTTTGACGCCACCGACTGCCCCAGGAACATGGCTGGGGCCAGCCAACTGCCGCTCCTGGTAGCCCCTACCATCGCCAACGTGAGAATGTACCACGTTTTGGTAGATGGAGGAGCTAGGCTGAACCTCATCAGCCATGCAGCTTTCCAGAAGATGCAGGTCCCGATGGCCAAGCTCACCCCGTCGAGCCCGTTCTCAGGGGTAGGGCCGGGACAGGTTATCCCCTACGGCAACATTAGTCTCCCGGTGACCTTCGGGGCTCCGGACAGCTATCGAACAGAGTACATTCTGTTCGACGTAGCAGAGATAGACCTCCCCTTCAACGCCATAATCGGCAGGCCAGCCCTGTACCGGTTCATGGCTGTAGCCCACTACGGCTACCTCGTCCTGAAGATACCAATACCGACGGGCGTTCTCAGGATTCGTGGGGACCGCACTGCTGCAGTGTCGGCCCGGGAGAAGCTCCAAGCGCTCGCAACAGCTGGGGCATCAGCCCCTGGCAATACAGAGCCGGACCAGCTCCGCCCGAGCGCACGTCACCGTGCTTCTGCCACGGCACCCCGGGTGCAACCTCTCGACGAGGGCGGCGTCCCCTTAAAGGTCGTCCAAGTCAGCGCCGAAGCTACCCAGACCACCCGGGTAGCCGGGGGCCTGGATAGCAAATAGGAAGGCGCGCTTGTCACCTTCCTCCGGCACAACGTCGACGTGTTTGCATGGCAGCCGTCACAGATGCCGGGGATCCCCAGGGAGGTGATCGAGGACCACTTGAAAGTCTTCCCCGACGCCCGGCCGGTTCAACAGAAGCCCCGCAAGCAGTCCATCGAGCGGCAAAACTTCATCCGTGAAGAAGTCAAGAAGCTGCTGGACGCTGGCTTCATACGGGAGGTCCACCACCCCCGATGGTTGGCGAACCCCGTCGTTGTCCTGAAGGCCGGTGGGAAGCTCCGGATGTGCATCGACTACACCAGTTTCAATAAGGCGTGTCCCAAAGATACATTCCCTCTCCCTAGAATAGATAAAATAGTAGACTCAACATCAGGCTGTGATATGCTGTGTTTCCTAGACGCCTATCCGGGTTTCCATCAGATCCCCATGTCTAGGGAGGACGAGGAGCACACCTCCTTCATCACAGTAGACGGCCTTTATTGCTATGTGTCTATGCCTTACGGCCTAAAGAATGCACTCCCCACCTTTGTGCGGGCGATGCACAAAACCTTTGGGGAGTTAATAAGAGACCTAGTTAAGGTGTATGTCGATGACATAGTTGTCAAGGTCAAGCAGGGTTCATCCTTACTAGATAACCTAGCTTTAGTCTTTGACAAGTTGCGCTCTACGCGCACCAAGCTGAACCCAGATAAATGTGTGTTCGGTGTGTCCTCTGGGAAGCTCTTAGGGTTCCTGGTCTCGTACCGAGGGATTGAGGCCAACCTAGAGAAGATCAAGGCCATCGACTTGATGCGGCCCCCTGCCCGCGTCAAGGATGTTCAGAGACTCACGGGATGTCTAGCCGCGCTGAGTCGGTTTATACCGAGGCTAGCAGAGCGGGCACTCCCTTTCTTTAAGCTCCTGCGCAAGTCAGGCCCTTTTGCCTGGACTGACGAAGCAGAAGAGGCTTTCCAGAAGTTGAAGCGACTCCTGACGACCCTACCTATCATGGTAGCCCCTGAGCCCGGGGAGCACTTGCTGCTCTACATTGCGGCGACAACAGAAGTGGTGAGTATGGTCCTTGTCGCGGAGCGCCAGACCCCTCACCCTCGCAACCTGCTCCGGTAGCAGAAGACAGATGCCAGGAGGCCCCGCAGGGCCAGGACGGTCTCCCGGACCCCCCGGAGGTCCAGGTCGACCTCCCGGAGGCCCAGGACGGTCTCCCGGACCCCCAAGATAAATCTCCAGGGGCCAATTGGGATCTCCCGGAGGTCCCTCAAGACCCCCCGGAGCTCCCGGATGATCAAGATAGCTTAAGGGCCTCCGGGTCCCAGTTCCCGGAGGCCCCCGTGGGTCCACCCACCTCCAGCGGGCCGGGGCCAATGGACGAGGACCTCCCAAGCCTAAGAGAGAGGGTTCGAACCATACAGAGGCCCGTCTACTACATCAGCGAAGTACTTCATGATGCCAAGACAAGGTACCTAGAAGTCCACAAGCTGCTGTATGCGGTGCTCGTGGCCTCCAGGAAGCTCCGCCATTACTTCCAGGCCCACCGGGTCTCGGTAGTCACCTCGTATCCGTTGAAGACAATTCTTTACAGCCCCCATGCGACTGGCAACGTTGCTAAATGGGCGGCGGAGCTGGCGGAGTTTGAGCTGGACTTCCTCCCACGCCATGCAGTCAAGAGCCAAGCGCTGGCTGACTTTGTGGCGGAGTGGACACCAACAAAGACTGACCCAGGGGGCCATGAAGGCGGTGAGCCAGAGCACCAAGCTCCGGTCTTCACCGAACCCCACTGGACACTTTTCTTCGACGGCTCCTCGCGAAAGCAGGGGGCCGGTGCCGGCATACTGCTCCTCATGCCATCGGGGGAACAGTTTGGGTATATGGTGCGTCTAAATTTCAAGGCAACCAACAACATGGCGGAGTATGAAGCACTCATCTTTGGCCTGCAGACAGCCCTGTCTTTAGGCGCTCGCCAGTTGTTGGCACAGGGCGACTCCCAACTGGTCATCAAGCAAGTCAAGGGCGAATGCTCCTGCAATGACCCGCAGCTAGCTGCGTATCTGCTTCACGTGCAGATGTTGGAGAAAGAATTCCTCGCCTTGGACCTGCATCACGTACCACGCGCTGGTAATGCCGCAGCTGACAACCTTTCAACGATGGCTTCCACCGGAGCCCCCGCGCCTGAAGGTGTTTTCGAGAGGACGTTGCTGCGGCCTACAGCCCGGCCCGCCGAGCCGGGCGAAGGGGGCTTGACCAGCACCTCGAAGCTGGCGGTCCCGGCGGCCCTACAGCCATGGATGCCGCCAAGGATCGTAAGCGTCACTGGGGACTCCGTGCAACCCAGCGCTCAAGATCCAGAAGCTCAAGTCAGACCCGATGCATAGATCACGGAGATCCGAGACTACTTGAAGGACAATATCCTCCCTGATGAACATGCAACCGCTGAACGGATTGTGCGTATGGCTAAGAGGTACGCGCTGGTAGAGGGGGATCTCTACCGGCGTGGCGCCAACCACATCCTATTGCGGTGCATAACCCAGGGGGAAGGCTGCGACTTGCTCGGTTTTTCCTCTACCTGTGTGCAGGGCTTCCAGGCTATGGCGATAGGGACCACATAAAGCAGGGGGAAAGGAGCCGTCAGCAGCACCGGCCTAGGACTGGAAGGACCGGGCCCCGCCCCTTCGGCAGGGGCGAGGCCCGAAGGCCCCACGTGTCCAGCGGGCCGGGAGCACTCTCTGAGGAGGGCTCCGGGCTCGCCACATGGCAGGCGGAAACCGGACCTCCCCCCCTCTCGGTGGGAGGGCTCCGAAAGCCCTACTTGTCCAACATGGCCGGAGCTCCCGCCTCTTAAGGAGGGGGTCCGGACCCGCCACGTGGCAGGCAGATTTGGAGCTTCCCAAAGGGCGAGATCCGGAGACCCCCTGGGGCCCCTAACGCGGTTAGGACCCGGGGAGGGTGACTATGCAGAGCTCCGAGATTGGAGATGGCCTCTGAAGTACCTTGCGGAGCTAAGGACTCAGTCAGGCAAAACCGAGAAGGAGCATCACGGTCACAAATATCTTAAAAGAGTCAAACTATGTGAGGCTCCATGAGCTGGACTACAGACTCGATAAAAAGAAAGAAACAAGTCCCAAGGGTCTCCCGACACGACCAGAATCCAGAAGTTGCAAGTGCGGCCGCATCACCTGCGCAAAAGCTGGAGTCATCAAGGGTGCTCCTGAAGCCCCCTCCGCAGTATTCAACGGTCTTCTCGGAGACTCTGCCGCCTGGGATTCTCCTCGGTGCTTCAGCGGTTCCTTTGAAGACTCCACCACCTGGGAAGGGACACAACGCCAAGGAGCTTTCTGCCTGCTGTCACCAAGGAAGGGCTCCGACGGGAGGACAAACCAGAGACCCCTTGGCGGTGCCACCCTCAGAGGCAGGGCAGGCAGGCTCCCTGAGTCCCAGGCTTGGTGCAGACGCAACCGCTAGAGGGAACCGAGAGCAATTCTCCCCCATAAGGCGGGTTAAGAGCCATGGAAGAAGACAAGACTGCAGAGACCCGAGGGAGGCGCAGGGGCTGGAAGCCTTATAAGGGGAACGTACCCACATGGCCACATGGGGGTTTCATTTCACACCTTCCCGGATGCAATCCCAAGCGATTCGGAACTCTTCGAATACCCCGCGTCGGCGACCACTTCGGTTCCTAGACCGAGTGCCGATGATAGGTGGGCCCAAGCCGCCTAACTAAAGCGGTGGGGTTAAGGAGTCAGTCTCCTGAAAAGATGAGCCGGCAAGGCACTTCGGCGGTTCCCGAAGAAAGCGCTACAACGTGCAGAAGTGGCAGTCTTGGGAACCGCCGCAGCAAAAGCAACCATCAAGTGAGCGCACGCTCCCACGGTCCCGCGGCCGTTCGTGCTCCGGCAACGGTCAATTCAGGACTTAGAGAAAGTGCGCGGATCGGAAGAGACGGAGGTCCCACCTCGGGCTCGCTATCTCCCCCGAGATGGGCCCGGGGGCCACTGTCGGTACCTGAGATATGGGGTACCCCCGCGCACAGGGTAAAATGCCTAAGGAACTCGCCCTTCTCCGCAGGGAGAGCTCCGAAGGCGCCACGCGTCCGGCGGGGCCGGACCTCCCTCTCCTCAGAGGAGAGCTCCGGGCCCGCCACGTGGCATACAGAAGTCGGACCTCCCCCTCCACGGGAGAGGGGTCCGAAGGCGCCACGCGTCCAGCGGGACCGGGGCCCCCTCCCCTCAGAGGAGAGCTCCGGGCCCGCCACATGGCCAACAGGAGCCGAGCCTCCCCCTCCGCGGGGAGAGGTCCGGAGGCTCCACGTGCCCCGCGGAACGGGCCCTCCTCTCCTCTGAGAAGGGCTCCGGGCCCGCCACGTGGCAGCAGAACGGCGCTGCCTGCCCCTAAGCGATAGGCAGCGGGCGTAAAGACGCCCCATACCTTGCCCGTACAAGGTATTCAAGGCCCGCGTCTTCCCAAGACGCGGAGACGCGGAGCACGCCTCTGTCAGGTGCCGTTGCGCCCAGTCACATCACAGACTGGCGCGCGGTGTCAGAACCTGCCAGCTAATAAACACCGTGACAAGACATCCCATGCCGCCTGCGCCGTCATCAACCACGACGACAAGCATGCGGCATGGGCAGGGCGGCAAGATGAAGACTCAGAAGCCTTCGACCGGAGACAACTACCGGCATAACTGCAGATACGGTAGATAATAGACAATCTTCCCGGGACCACCTGTCGGGTCCCGGCTCCCCTTGTAAGCCGCCCAAGTCTTGGACTATAAAAGGCTCGTGTAGGCGACGATAGCAAAGGTTCGCACTTTGCAACTCATACGCTAGCCACACACTCTCAAGCTGTAACTCACCCCCAAGCTCAGGACTCCGGCCCCGAGCAGCAAGCAATACAGCGAGCTCCATAGCTCACCGTGGACGTAGGGTTTTACGCTCCGGCGGCCTGAACCACGTAAAACTCGCCGTGTCAAGCTCTTACTAACTCGTCCATCTGCGCAAGCTCTCCGCTAGGGACTAGCCCCACCGAAAAAAGAACCTCCGCGGGCTGCCCAGTGCAGGCCCGGGGGAAGTGTCGACTGAACACTTCGACAAATGGTGAAACAAATTTTGTTAGAACCCTGGAGACCTAACCTAATTAGATCTTCCACTGATGTCAAAGCTCCTGATTTGGGCTCAAAATTCAGAGAAGCCTTGTACTTGTGGGAATTTTAGAGACCACAAGGTTCAAGGAAATTTCTCCAAATTTTTCTTAGATCATCCTTAGAGAGTCTAATATCCACTAGAAAAACCCTAAGCCAATTAAGGAACATATATAGCAGTAGCTATGAATAGAAGTTAATTTTTATACTTCATTAGCACTTATACATATATTTTGCTACATTTCATATAGTGACCAAAGTTGAGGACGCACCGGCGCCGTTGGACGTCCTCCCACCAGACGCTGACTTTCTGTTTAACTCGCAACCAGGCAAGCCCCGATTTGCATTTAAATACCTTTTGCAAAGTTTTCATTTGTATCACTTATGTCTAGAGTGTAATGGTTGCATTAGAGTTAAGGTGATTGAAACCCCACTTGCATGACTTTTAAATCCTATGGAGGGTTGGGTAGTTTACAAATTCAACGCATAGAGAATGTCATGCTAATGTTCTTAGGATCTCGGTAGAAGTCAAGTGGTTGGAATCTACTCGCGAGATAGGACTTTTATCACACGGGATGAAAAGAGGTAGAGAATGGCTTAAGAATGTGAAACTGAGACCCAACAGGAGGGATAGGATGCAGTGAGCGGAGGTCTCACGTGTGTAGCCCTGTAGGTGTCGATTGAGGACTGAGCCGTGTGCGACCCTACTGGACAAGTTTGAACAGTACCGGATGCATACTGGCATATGGGAACCAGGAAACCGATGTAATTGGTTAAGCTGGGTGCCCAGGCTTACCCAACCGTTTTATAGGAGTGGGTTGATGGTAGCAAGGTGTAAATATGCCGGTGGGCACAGACACGCTCCACGTGGGGACCTCCTGCCCGTTACAGATGGACCAGTTCGGCATTTGGGTTGCCTTTGAAAGGTTTTTGTATACGATAAAGTAGGATGGTGTGAAGCACCACACATCTAAAAGTGGGTGTATGTGACGTGTTATCCGGGTGTCTCCTGATTGCAATCACCGTCCCTCACAGTTATTTGAGTACCGCTTGTTCACTGCGTTGTGACATAGTAATAACTGAAAAAAGCCAGCAGAATATGATGCATTGAGCTAATATTATCTTGATACCATGTATGCTATAGATGTAGAGCTCATTAAGTTTATTTTCAACTTTGGGCATCACCACATCGGAGGGAAGTGTTTCTTGTTTGATTGTGGACTTCCGATGTGAGGGCTGCCTAAGGCTCATTAATCTACTGCTATAAAACTGAAAGTAAGGATTAACATGTGGGCGCGTCTTTATCGCAACATTCTTTTTCCTATCTTAAATAATCCCTGCATGTAGAGTTTCATGCTTAGAAGTGTTGGTTAAGCCTTTCTGAGCCATCATGCTCACGGTTGCAATATTTGAGCTGTGTGCAGGTGAGAGTTATGAGAAAGGGTCCGAGGATGACGCGATGCCCCCGTCGGGGTACACAGCCGAGCTGGAGCCCTGCACGCCGCCGTGATCTCCAGTTGTATGTTGTTAGTGTGTAGCGTCCCCGGGCTGGACGGCTGCACTGTTGCTTAGTTAGGATGAGAGACTAGCTATGTAAAATACTTCCGCTGTATAAATAAGTTTGTAAAAGACTTCCGCTGTGTTTTTATATCAAATAGAAGTTTGTATGTTGGTCTTAATCTTTTCTTGTGTGCTGTTGGGTGCCGCATCGTACGGCACCACCCTCTGTGATCCCGGAGTGGGTGAACCACGGGGTGATCCCCATAAGATGTGAGCTAAACAATTTCAGAGAAAATCTGAAAATGTTTCTGGACATTTTCCATTTTCTCTAGAACAGTTTTATTAATCACACCATTAGGTGTATCAAATGAGCTCAAGTGGATCTGAAATTTTTATGATGGCTCTGGGGTATTTTGGTCAACATCCTAGCCAAATTTCAGAATTTTCCACTAAATGGTTCTCCAGTTAAAATTCTAAACAGTTTAAATTTGAAGAATTAATTATGGAGAAATAACGGTTTTCATGAAGTGAAACTTGATTTGTTGGAAAGTACTCAGAGGGCCGAATCCAACAAAATTTGGTTCACTTGATTTGGAATTTCCTAGCCAAAGTTATATGGGTTTGAAGTTGAACTAAATATGAAAATCAAGGAAATGTTTAAAACATTGCACGTGGGTCCAACGCACAGTGCCTTCTTCAACCTCCTGCTGGCGCCCGAGCGCGCGACGAACAGTGGTCGTGGCGTGGTCTGTTATCCTACTACGGTGGACCATTTCCGGTGATCTTTCGTGCTACACCTCCTCAGACCAAACCCTAGCGCCCGGACAAGGTTGTGCAGCATGCCATCGCCGGAAAACCGGTCGGCATCAACAGCAGCAATTGGTGGTGCGGCGCCGACGATGACCAACGCGTCCCATGCCTATCTCGATGCCTGAAGAGCCATAAAGCACCTTTGGAGCTCGAGGAAGCTGTTGGTGCACTCAAACCGCATGGAAAACGACTGGAGCTGTCGAAGTGTGTGGTTGACACTTCCCCCGGACCTGCTCTGGGCAGCCCACGGAGGTTCTTTTTCGGAGGGGCTAGTCGCTTGCGGAGAGCTTAAGCGTTAGGTACGAGTGAGGGAGAAGCTTGACACGGCGAGTTTTACGTGGTTCAGGCCGCCGGAGCATAAAACCCTATGTCCACGGTGAGAAGAGGTGCTCGCTATATTGCTTGTTGCTCAAAACCGGAGTCCTGAGCTTGAGGGTGAGTGAAGTCTTGGGTGCGAGTTGCTGGAGTGCGAACCCTTGCTAACGTTGCCTACCCGAGCCTTTTATAGGCCAAGGCTCGTGTGGCTTACAAGGGGGGCCCGGGACCCGACAGGTGGCCCCGGGGAGATTGCCTGCCGACTATCGTATCCACAGTTATGTTGGTAGTTGTCTCTGGCGAAGGCTTCCGAGTCTTCGTTCTGCCGCCCGCCCATGCCGCAAGCTAGTCGTAGTGGTTGATGACGTCGGGGCGGCAGGGGATGTCTTGTCGCTGTGTTTATTGGCTAGCAGGATCTGACACGGTGCGCCAGTCTACGATGCGACTGGGCGCAACGGCACCTGACAGAGGCGTGCTCCGCGTCTTCGCGTCTTGGGAAGGCGCGGGCCTTGAATACCTTGTACGGGCAAGGTATGGTGCGTCTTTACACCTGCTGCCTACCGCGCGGGGGCAGGCAACGCCGTCCTGCTAGCCACATGGTGGGCCCGGAGCTCTCCTCTGAGGAGAGGGAGGTCCGGCCCCGCGGGACACATGGAGCCTTCGGACCTCTCCCCGCGGAGGGGGGAGGTCCGGCTTCTGTCGGCCACGTGGCGGGGCCGGAGCTCTCCTCTGAGGAGAGGGAGGTCCGGCCCAGCGGGATACGTGGCGCCTTCGGAGCTCTCCCCACGGAGGGGGAGGTCCGGCTGCTTTTGTCCACGTGGCGGGCCCGGAGCTGTCCTCTGAGGAGAGGGAGGTCCGGCCCCGCTGGACACGTGGCGCCTTCGGAGCTCTCCGTGCGCAGAAGGGCGAGATCCTTAGGCATTTTCCCCTGTGCGCGGGGGTACCTCATATCGAGGGTACCGATAGTGGCCCCCGGACCCATCTTGGGGGAGGTAGCGAGCCCGAGGTGGGCCCCCCGTCTCTTTTGTTCCGCGCACTTTCTCTTAGTCCCGCATTGACCGCTGCCGGAACACGAACAGTCGCGGGATCGTGGGAGCGTGCGCCCACTTGATGGTTGCTTTTACTGCGGCGGTTCCCAAGGCTGCCACTTCTGCATGTTGCGGCGCTTTCTCCGGGAACCGCCGCAGTGCCTTGCCGGCTCGTCTTCTTGGGAGACTGACTCCTTGTCCCACCGCTTCAGCTGGACGGCTTGGGGCCACCTGTCATCGGCGCTCGGTCTTGGAGCCGAAGCGGTTGCCCATGCGGTGTATTCAAAGAGTTTTGAATTGCTTTGAATCATTCCTGGAAAGTTTTAAAAGGGGATCTTACCCGCATCGCGGCTTCCCTTCACACTTACCAGCACTTGCACTTTCCTTGAACTCTTGCGCCTTTGTCTTCCTGTCATCGAGCTCTTCCCTGTCATGGCTTCTAACCCACCCCTAGAGAAGAAGCGTGCTCGATCTCCTCCGGTGGCGGCATCCGTGCCAAGTCGGGGAATCAGGGTGCCTGCATCTCCTGCTTCTGGAGATGGCGCTCCGTCCGGTGGCGACCCCAAGAGGTCCCGGGCTCATCATCCTGACGGGACTCTTCTTGAGCGATGACATGCTAAAGATTCCCAGGCGCTGCGTCCTCCCTCCTCAGGCGGTGGAGTCTCTGAGGAAACTGCTGACTCGCCGAGGAGGCTTCAGGCGGAGGAGTCTCCAAGGAAACTGCTGAAGCGGTGGAGGGGGCTTCAGAAGCATCCTTGATGACAGCGGCCCTTGCGCTGGTGGTGGCCGAGGTGATCCCCGCGCTCGGGTCAGAGGAGTCTCCAAGGAAACTGCTGAAGCGCTGAGGAGGACTCCAGGCAGTGGAGTCTCCAAGGAAACTGCTGAAGCGACGGAGGGGGCTTCAGAAGCATCCTTGATGACAGCGGCCCTTGCGCTGGTGGTGGCCGAGGTGATCCCCGCGCTCAGGTCACAGAGCGAGAGAACACCGCCAGGGCTAAAGTCGGGGACGTGGCCGCTCTTGTAGCTTCTAGGTTCTGGACGTGCCAGGGGGACCCTAGGACTCCTCTCTTTATTATTATGTTTTTTTTTCGAGTCTGTAGTCCAGCCCATGGAGTCATGAATAAATAGACTCTTGTGACCTTTTGTGCCTGTTATGCCTATCTTCTTCTTGGTTTTGCCTGGCCGAGCCCTTAGCCTCGCATGGTACTCAGAGACCTTCACCAATCTCGAAGCTCTGCACAGACACCTTCCCCGGGTCCTTACTGTGTTAAGGGCCCCGGAGGTCTCCGGAGCTTGCCCCACGAGGATGGGGAGGTCCGGATCTGCTGGCCACGTGGCGGGCCCGGAGCTCCTCTCTGAGGATGGGTCGAGACCCTGCTCTGCCGGCCACATGGCGGGTCCGGAGCTACCCTCTGAGTAGGGGGGGGGCTCCGACCCTGCCAGGTACGTGGGGCCTCCGGGGCCCGCCCCTGCGGAGGGGGCGGGGTCCAGATCTCTCGGTTTTGCGCGGTCCGTAGCGGCCCCCTGGTAGGCGTGGCCAACTGCTTGGGTACTCCTACCATACTCCTGCGGGAAGCCAAGGCCGGAGGGTCCTGCACACAAACAAGGGAAACGTAATTCTCCTTGGGGCTCCCCCCTTCCGATCTCATAGTCTTATTTGGCTTACGATCCCGATCCGGTGCACGGTGCTTGGGAATTTTGGTGCGCGACGTGCCGGGGGCTCGGGGCCCCCTGGCCATCGGCAGGTATCTCAAGCGCGACCACCCCGGGCAGGATAGCAAATGCCGACTAGAGGTGAGAATGGGAAAAAGGGGACTGAGTGTATGGTAAACATACCCAAGAAGTGCGGTCATAAAAATTAATACATAATTTGAATGAGCATAAGGGAAGAGCAAAGTAGGACAGGTTCTTTCCCTATAAATTTCCATAGGAGGAAAGCAGGCTAAACATGGAGGCAGCGACCCGCCCCATTAAAAGGGAAGCAAGACTCTACGCGCTTAGGGTCGGAACCAGGCCAAGCTGAACGTAGTCCTGGACCGTCCCCTGAGACTTAGCTGCTCCAAGCGCTGTTCCTGGTCTCTATGGGATCTATTAGAACATACGGAGGTGTTCGATGTTCCAGGGGTTCGGGAGCAGATCCCCATCCTCGGTGGAAAGGCGTACGCACCCGGGGCGGCACACTTTCGTGACTCGGAAGGGACCTTCCCAACTAGGGGAGAGTTTGTGGGTCCCTTCGCGAGAAAGTATGTGCCGTAGCACCAGGTCGCCTTCCTGCAGCTCCTGGACACGCACAGACCTCTGGTGGTAGCGGCGGAGCGCTTGTCTGTACCATGCGTTACGTAGTGCTGCATGCAATCGAACCCCGTCGACGAGGTTGATGTCTCCACGCCGGAGGTTGTCCTGTGCAGCTTCGTCGTAAGCTCGGACACGGTGAGACTTCATGGTGATCTCTAGGGGAAGCACAGCTTCGGCCCGATACACCATGAAGAAGGGTGTCTCTCCGGTGGCCCGGCTCTGGGATGTCCGGTTGGCCCATAGTGTGCTCGGAAGCTCATCCACCCAATTGGCACCATGTTTCTTCAGGCTGGCATAGGTGCGGGTCTTGAGGCCCCGAAGAATCTCGGCGTTGGCCCTCTCGACTTGCCCATTGCTCTTTGGGTGAGCAATAGAGGCATAGCACACCTGGATGCCGAGGTCTTCGCAGTAGTCTTGGAAGGCTGCGCTGGTGAACTGGGTCCCGTTGTCGGTGATGATTCTGTTCGGGACCCCGAACCGGCAGGCAATCGACTTGATGAACTTTACTGCGGATTGCTTGTTGATGGCGACGACTGGTGTGGCTTCCGGCCACTTGGTGAACTTGTCGATGGCGACATAGAGGTACCGAAATCCCCCGACGGCTCTGGGGAATGGTCACAGGATGTCCAACCCCCATACGGCAAACAGCCATGAGGGCGGGATCATCTGTACCGCCTGAGCCGGTGTATGGATCTGCTTGGCGTGGAACTGGCACACCTTGCAGCTCTCGGCCAGCTTGACGACATCCTGGAGTGCTGTCGGCCAGTAGAAGCCATGCCGGAAGGCTTTACCGACAAGCGTGCATGAGGAAGAGTGACTCCCACATTCGCCTCCATGGATCTCAGCGAGCAAGTCGCAGCCTTCCCCCTGGGTTATGAACCGCAATAGGACATGGTTGGTGCCACGCCGGTAGAGATCCCCTTCTACCAGCGCGTATCTCTTAGCCATGCACACGATCCATTTAGCGGATACACATTCATCAGGGAGGATGTTGTCTTTCAAGTAGTCCCGGATCTCCGTGATCCATGCATCGGGTCTGACTTGAGCTTCTGGATCTTGAGCACTGGGTTGCACGGAGTCCCCAGTGACGCTTACGATCCTTGGCGGCGTCCATGGCTGCAGGGCCGCCGGGACCGCCAGCTTCGAGGTGCTGGTCTAGCCCCCTTCACCAGGCTCGGCGGGCCGGACTGTGGGCCGCAGCAACGTCCTCCCGAAGACTCCTTCGGGTACAGGGGCTACGGTGGAGGCCTTTGTTGAAAGGTCGTCAGCTGCAGCATTGCCAGCGCGTGGTACGTTGTGCAGGTCCAAGGCGAGGAAGTCTTTCTCCAACATCTACACGTGGAGCAGATAAGCAGCTAGCTGAGGGTCATTACAGGAGCATTCGCCCTTAACTTGCTTGATAACCAGCTGGGAGTCACCCTGTGCCAACAACTGGCGAGCGCCCAGAGACAGGGCTGTCTATAGGCCAAAGATGAGTGCTTCATACTCTGCCATGTTGTTGGTTGCCTTGAAATTGAGACACACCATGTACCCAAACTGCTCCCCCGATGGCATGAGAAGCAGTACGCCGGCACCGGCCCCCTGCTATCGCGAGGAGCCGTTGAAGAAGAGCGTCTAGTGAGGCTCGGTGAAGACCGGAGCTCGGTGCTTTGGTTCACTGTCTTTGTGGCCCCCTGGGTCAGCCTTCGTTGGCGTCCACTCAGCCACGAAGTCAGCCAGCGCTTGGCTTTTGACTGCATGGCGAGGAAGGAAGTCCAGCTCGAACTCCGCCAGCTCCGCTGCCCATTTAGCGACGTTGCTAGTCGCATGGGGGCTGTGAAGGATTGTCTTCAGCGGATAGGAGGTGACTACCGAGACCCGGTGGGCCTGAAAGTAGTGGCGGAGCTTCCTGGATGCCACGAGCACTGCATACAACAGCTTGTGGACCTCCAGGTACCTTGTCTTGGCGTCGTGGAGGACTTCGCTGATGTAGTAGACAGGCCTATGGATGGTTTGGACCCTCTCTCTTAGGTCAGTGAGGTCTTCATCCATTGGCTCAGGCCTGCTGGAGGTGAGTGGGTCCAAGGGGGCTTCTAAGAGTTGGAAATCGAAGGCTCCTAAGCCACCTTGGCCTTCCGGGAG
The DNA here is from genome assembly GCA_030760725.1 of Neostapfia colusana. Lineage (NCBI taxonomy): Eukaryota > Viridiplantae > Streptophyta > Magnoliopsida > Poales > Poaceae > Neostapfia > Neostapfia colusana. The sequence goes on along the minus strand of JASWHV010000009.1, from coordinate 28,267,418 downwards.
GTCCCGCTGGTTTTTCGGGAGCTCTAGGAGGTCCCGCTGGATCTCCGGGAGGTCCCGTTGGGCCCCCGGGGGGTCCCGTTGGACCCCCGGAAGGTTGTCTTGGAGGTCCGGGAGGCCGCCCTGGACCTCTGGGAGGTTGTCTTGGAGGTCCGGGAGGCCGTCTTGGACCTCCGGGGTTTCTTGGCGTCTGTCTCCTGCTACCGGAGCCGGCTGTGATGACGAGAGGTCCGGCCGCTCTGTGACGAGGACCATACTCACCACTTCAGTTGTCGCCGCGATGTAGAGCAACAGATGTTCTCCGGGCTCGGGGGCTACCATGATAGGTAGGGTCGTCAGGAGTCGCTTCAACTCTTGGAAAGCTTCTTCTGCTTCGTCAGTCCAGGCAAATGGACCGGATCTGCGCAGGAGCTTAAAGAAGGGAGCGCCTGCTCTGCTAGTCTCGGTATAAACCGACTCAGCGCGGCTAGGCATCCCGTGAGTTTCTGGACTTCTTTGATGCAGGCAGGAGGCCGCATCAAGTCGATGGCCTTGATCTTCTCTGGGTTGGCCTCAATTCCTCGGTGCGAGACCAGGAATCCTAAGAGTTTCCCAGAGGATACGCCGAACACACATTTTTCGGGGTTCAGCTTGGTGCGCGTGGAGCGCAATTTGTCAAAGACTAAGGCTAGGTTATCTAACAAGGATGAACACTGCCTGACCTTGACAACGATGTCATCGACATACACCTCAACTAAGTCTCTTATTAACTCTTCAAAGGTTTTATGCATTGCACGTACAAAGGTGGGGAGAGCATTCTTTAGGCCATAAGGCATAGAGACATAACAATACAGGCCATCTACTATGATGAAGGAGGTGTGCTCTTCATCTTCTCTAGACATGGGGATCTGATGGAAACCCGAGTAGGCGTCTAGGAAGCACAACATATCGCAGCCTGATGTCGAGTCTACTATTTGATCTATTCTGGGGAGAGGGAATGGATCTTTGGGACATGCCTTATTGAGACTGGTGTAGTCGATGCACATCTGGAGCTTCCCACCGGCCTTCGGGACAACGACGGGGTTCGCCAACCACCGGGGGTGGTGGACTTCCCGTATGAAGCCAGCATCTAGCAGTTTCTTGATCTCTTCTCGGATGAAGTTATGCCGCTCGATGGACTGCTTGAGAGGCTTCTGTTGGACTGGCTGGGCTTCGGGGAAGATCTTCAAGTGATGCTCAATCACCTCCCTAGGGATCCCCGACATCTGCGACGGCTGCCATGCAAACACGTCGACGTTGTGCCGGAGGAAGGTGATGAGCGCGCCTTCCTATTTACTATCCAGGCCCCCGGCTACCCGGGTGGTCTGTGCAGCGTCGGCGCCGACTTGGACGACCTTCAGGGGGACGTCGCCCTCGTCGAGGGGTTGCACACGGGATGCAGCGGCAGAGGCACGGTGGCGTGCACTCGGGCGGAGCCGGTCTGGATCCGCACTGCCAGGGGCTGGTGCTCGTGCTGTCGCAAGTGCCTGGAGCTTTTCCAAGGCCAACACCGCAGCAGTGCGGTCCCCACGAATCCTGAGGATGCCTGTTGGTGTAGGCATCTTTAGGACGAGGTAGCCGTAGTGGGCTGCTGCCATGAACCGGTACAGGGCTGGCCTGCCGATTATGGCGTTGAAGGGGAGGTCGATCTCCGCTACGTCGAACAGAATGTACTCTGTCCGATAGCTGTCCGGAAGGCTGATGTTACCGTAGGGGACGACTTGTCCCGGCCCTACCCCTGAGAACGGGCTCGATGGGGTGAGCTTGGCCATCGGGATCTGCAGCTCCTGGAAAGCTGCGCGACTGATGAGGTTCAGCCCAGCTCCGCCATCTACCAAAACGTGGTACATCCTCACGTTGGCGATGGTGGGCGCTACCAAGAGCGATAGTTGGCCGGCCCCAGCCATGTTCCTGGGGCAGTCGGTGGCATCAAAGCTGATGGGGGTTCCCATCCACTTGAGGTGCGGTGCGGCACCTGGGAGTGGAGCCACCGACGCTACCGCTCGGCGCAGAGTCTTAACTGCGCTTCGGGACGAGGGGTCGGCAGACCCGCCGTATATAACGTAGAGCTTCTTTCGACGCTCATCATCGCTGGAGCTTGAGTCCTCATGGTTTTGCACTGCCTTCACGGCGCGCTGAGGCTCCTGGAACCCCACTAGGTGGTCGACGCTGTCTGGGGCGTCGACCTTCTGCTTGCCCTCCCTTTGGCAGAAGGGTGGGGCATCAGTCCGCTGCTGCTTCCCTTTGCGGAAGCGCTCCGCGTGCTTCTGAATCTCCCGGCACTCGGCAGTAGTATGGCGACAGCTGCCGTGCACGGGGCATAGCTTGTCTTGGTCACCTTATAGGGATGGTGACTGTCGCTGCCTTTTGTCGGGGCGCGACCCCCGAGCTCCACTGGGTGCCGCTGCTGCGGCAACGGGAGCCACGACCGGTGACTTCGTCTTACCACCGCCCCGGTTCTTGGTCTTCTTGCTGCTTCCATAGGAAGCAGCGCCAGATCCGGGCTGTCCTCCTGATTCGGAGGCTGGCAGGGAGTGCCAGTTCCGCCCTTCTACTGCTCTGGCGCACTTGTCCGCCAGGCTGAAGAGCTCTGAGACGTCGCGGACTTCTCTGGTCGCGAGCTTCTCAAGCATCTTCTTGTCCCGGACGCCTTGCCGGAATGCTACCACCACAGAAGCATTTTGGATGTGTGGGATGGTGTTCCATACCTGGGAGAACCGCTGGATGAAGGAGCGCAGCGACTCCCCTGGTTGTTGCTGGATGGCGTGGAGGTCAAGCTCCGTGCCAGGCCGGGTGTAGGAACTGCCGAAGTTGGCGGTGAACTGCCGGCAGAGCTCTCCCCAGGAAGTTATGGAACCCTAGGGGAGGTTCATGACCAAGACCGGACTGGGCCAGCCAAGGCGGCGGTGAAGTAGTTGGCCATGACGGCCTCGTCCCCTCCTGCAGCAAGGATGGCGGTGGAGTAGATCTGAAGGAACTCCGCCGGGTTGACGCTGCCGTCGTACTTCTCGGGCAGGTGCGGCCGAAACTTGCGCGGCCACCTCGCGAAGCGAAGGTGGGGCGCTAGGGCCGCACATCCTGCTCCTGTTGCTGCAGGTGTTGGTGCCGCGAACGCTTGGTTCGGTGCTGGCACTGTGTACCCCGGTATGGGCAAGGCTGCACCATAGATCGGGGGCGCCGTTTGCAGGGCATATGGCTGTGGCATATGCTGCGTGGCGTATGCCTGGGGCAGAGATCGCGTGGGGAAGGTCTGCACCTCAGGCAGGGTCGAGGCTGACGTCATGCTGTCGCCAGCCTCTTGGTTGCGACGCCTTTCTCGACGTCGCTCGAGGAACACCCGGGCATCTTGGCCCAAGTGGCATCATTCCAGCTCTGTCCTCAGGTCTGTCGATGGGAGCCTGGTGGAGCTGGAGTCCGCCGTCTGCCCGTCAACCGTTGGCGTGCGCGTTAGCGACACAGCCAGTTGGCTGGGGCGTCGTCCCCGCCGAAGTCGAGGGTTTGCGGCGGTGACGACAAGACGGTCTACTTTGCGAATCCACTGCTGGGTCGCTGACTGAGGCGCGTTCCCAGCAGGTGGATTGCGCAATAGCGCACTTGCTGCAGTTAGCGCGCCCCCGTGGGGAAAGCTCAGCGCCGCAGAAGATCTCACGCTAGCTGGAGCCTGCATTGCCGGAGTCGGCGTTGCCGGAGTCGGCTGCTGGCGTCCATCTTGCGCTGACATACTCCGTCCTGAGTGTGTCGACACGTATTCCCCGCTAGTCACGGTCCGCCGTGAACGCGGGGGAGGAGAGCTTGCCGCTGAAGGAAGCTTCGTCATCTTCGTCGGCAGAAACTCGTCGCGCAAGGGAAAAGCCCCCTTCTTGGCACGCCAAATGTCGAAGTGTGTGGTCGACACTTCCCCCGGACCTGCTCTGGGCAGCCCGCGGATGTTCTTTTTCGGAGGGGCTAGTCGCTTGCGGAGAGCTTAAGCGTTAGGTACGAGTGAGGGAGAAGCTTGACACGGCAAGTTTTACGTGGTTCAGGCCGCCGAAGCGTAAAACCTTACGTTCACGGTGAGCAGAGGTGCTCGCTGTATTGCTTGTTGCTCAGAACCGGAGTCCTGAGCTTGAGGGTGAGTGATGTCTCGGGTGCGAGTTGCTGGAGTGCGAACCCTTGCTAACGTTGCCTACCCGAGCCTTTTGTAGGCCAAGGCTCGTGTGGCTTACAAGGGGGGCCCGGGACCCGACAGGTGGCCTCAGGGAGATTGCCTGCCGACTGTCGTATCCGCAGTTATGTCGGTAGTTGTCTCTGGCAAAGGCTTCCGAGTCTTCGTTCTGCCGCCCTGCCCATGCCGCAAGCTAGTCGTAATGGTTGATGACGGCGGGGGCGGCAGGGGATGTCTTGTCGCTGTGTTTATTGGCTAGCAGGATTTGACACGATGCGCCAGTCTGCGATGCGACTGGGCGCAACGGCACCTGACAGAGGCGTGCTCCGCGTCTTCGCGTCTTGGGAAGGCGCGGGCCTTGAATACCTTGTACGGGCAAGGTATGGTGCGTCTTTACACCTGCTGCCTACCGTGCGGGGGCAGGCAGCGCCGTCCTGCTGGCCACGTGGCGGGCCCGGAGCTCTCCTCTGAGGAGAGGGAGGTCCGGCCCCACGGGACACGTGGAGCCTTTGGACCTCTCTCCGCGGAGGGGGGAGGTACGACTTCTGTCGGCCACGTGGCGGGCCCGGAGCTCTTTTCTGAGGAGAGGGAGGTCCGGCCCCGCGGGACACGTGGCGCCTTCGGAGCTCTCCCCGCGGAGGGAGGAGGTCCCGCTGCTTTTGGCCAAGTGGCGGGCCCGGAGCTCTCCTCTGAGGAGAGGGAGGTCCGGCCCCGCTGGACACGTGGCGCCTTCGGAGCTCTCCCTGTGGAGAAGGGCGAGATCCTTAGGCATTTTCCCCTGTGCGCGGGGGTACCCCATATCGAGGGTACCGACAGGAGCTATGAGCTTAACGGCGACCCGAGCCATTTCGGCCGGCGGCGGCGAGTTTGCATTGCTCGGCCCGTTGGATGGATGTCTCTTCGTGGTTTTTGGTCAGGGTGGTCGTTAGGGACCCTAGTTGCTCTAGCTCGACCAGCTTTGGGCATGATCAACCATGTGAGATGAATTTTGTGTTCTTGTGGGCTTCGGTTATATCCAGCTATCCTCGAAAAACCTAAAATTCCGGCTAGCCGGTGCTAAGAAAGATCTAGGGAGTGTGGGGGAAGCTACTAGACCTCGATGCTAACCTCAAAGACCAGTTGGCTGCGTCGGAGAAGCTTGGAGCTTCCCGGGCGACGGTGTCAAGTCGGAGGCGCGTCAGGGTGAATAGGGCAGTGGAAAATCGGCTCGGGAAAGCTTGAGGGGAGCTGATCATGAGCAGCTGAGGGCTGGAGCACGTCGAGCGAAGATCGGCGGTGCCGTTTATAGCCTCAGCTCGTGGTGGAAGGGACGGGTTTGGCCGGTCGATGGCGAGGTGGTGGTTTTGGGTGTACCGCAGCTCTCTTCAGGTTTTCAGCACGAGGAGGCGTTGGGACAGTGGCGAAATGGCCTTGTGACGCCTGGGATTTGATGATAACACACTGGGAACGTCGATTGGCAGCTGGAATCACCGATCAGGAGGTGGCAGTGGCGAGCAGTGCCGTGGCGTCTGCGTGAGCGCGCGCAAGAACCGAGCTCCGAGTGTTTCAGTCGGTTTGCTCACTTGTGAGGCTGACAAAAGGGGCCCACCCCTAGTTTTAACCTCTGAAATTCAATTTTCCTACTGCTCTAAACAGTAGTGCCCCTAATACCCTTTGAAATTTTAATTATCCACAAAATGCTCATTTGAAAAATTGGTAGAATTCAAATTATGAAGTGTTCGACTATGTTCATAGCACATATGCAGTTTGAAATTCAAATTGGATTTGAATTTGCTTAAATTGGCTCATGTCAAGATCAACTCCAAATGGAGTGAAAATTGGTGTGTGAGCTCACAAAAATGTGCTGAGTGTGAATATGAATCCCACTTTGAATTCATGGGATGCAAAGAGTTTGAATTTGAATTTAAGTTTGAACTTGCCTCTATTTAATTATACCCAAAAATACCTCAAAAGGTTTTGGATTTGGGTGAAATTTGGAATGAGCATCCCTAGCAAGGTGTAGAAAATTTTCATATGTTCATCCCCTATATAATGCATGTGGGAAGTACCACTTTTGCATTTTGTGAGTTCATCCTCTCATGACCATGTTGATGGTGTTTACTTGCTCTTCAAATGTGTTCATAAGTTTTTCTCAAATGAGGTGTGTGTGGTGTGATGAACACTTTGAATCTGTGCAAAACTTAGGCCCTTACAAGCATGTCACGAACTGTGCTCGTCGGAATTTTAGTTTTCCCGCCGACATTCGGTATGAACCGCGAGAAGAAAATCAAGAAATCCATGTGACACGATGCACCACTCATAACATAACTTAGAAAACCTTTTATAGACGTCCGTGTGAGTTCGTGGGATCAAGAACCAGGGAGAACCATTGAGAAAACCTTTGGATCTTCGAGTTCTTCGAGCTTTCATCGAATTTGACCTAGGTCGCACGGTGAACTCATATTTACCGGCATATCTCGCGAGATCAGAGCCTTGGACATTGCTCCCTAGGTTGTGGTGATGCTGTAGGAACCAACCGAAGCAAGTTTGAGGCACTACAACGCCATTACGACATCGCCGGCGTTGCCACAGAAGTTGTCGCCGTCGCAAGGCCATTTTCAGTGATTACCGGTCGGCGCCAAGGGTGGCAGCGTGTTCGCCAAATGATTTTAGGTAGAGGCGGCGAGATTGGTTGAGTTCGGGGCACGGGAACACCCTTTCGGCGAGAGCTCCGGCGAGGTGGGCGGCGGACCGGCGCGGGACAGATAGAGGTTGAAGAAGTGTAAAGGTCCCAAAATTTTGAATAAAAAGGGACTGAAGTTTGAACACTATTTGGTTTCAAGTTATGAAAAATTTGGACATGTTTAAATTTTTCCACATGTGATGACACACATGAGTGTCCCACCACTCTAGCCTAGGATTAATTGAGTGTTAGGGGACAAATTTATTTTAAAACCCATGTGTAAACTCTCATGTGCAAGGGGAAGGGAATTCATATTTTTAAACTCAAATTTGTTCAAACTCAAATTTCAAATGAGGGCAACAATAGGAATGCAAACTGTTGTGATCAAAACCTCATTTGCAGCAGCCAAACCAAAGATCAGGTTTCATATTTGAATTCTTTAGGTCCAAATTAGGGGGTAGGCAAAGTCTCATGAATTTTTGAAGATATTTGCTACCCATTTTTCCAAATAGACCTAAATGTACAATGAATTCAAATACATATTTGAATTTGGATGAGTTGTGCCCAATTATCCAAAGGCAGTTTGGTTTTCAACTCCACACAATTGGAGTTCATCATTTGCAAACTTTGGAGATATTTTGGAGAGTTTGATTTCAACTTACAAAACAAAGTTAAGGCAAAGGAATTGCTTGATCGTGTGTCACATGAAATAATGAACCCCAAAATGGTCATGTAAGGGAGTTAAAAATGTTCTTTAGCCCATGCTTAGCATAGGTTGACATGAGGAAAGAAATTCACTCCACCAATCTCATTCATGTGCACACCCTTTGTGAGTAGAAGATGAGGGAGATTTAAACACAAATTTGAATCGTTTAAAAGGATTCATGATCAGATTGTCTAAATGCATTCGAGTGAATTCACCAATGCATTCCTCAAGTATTCAAAAGTTTAAAGTTCCAAGTTTGGAGAATTTTGGAGCTCATATACCATTTATTCGAAGGAATATTTGTGAGCACATTCAAATTCAAATTTGAATTTTGAAACTGAACCAAAGGTGCTCAACTTTGAAATCAGATTTCATATTCAAATTCCTCACATTATGTTGGGCCTCCAAATTTGGTGAGATTTGGACAACATTTGCGTGGGAATCTCAAAGCACAGTGGGGAAATCAAATGAGAGGGACCGGACTCACATGTCAGTGGCTCTGTGCGGTGAACCGCCTCTGTTTTCTCTGGACGCGCGCGCGCTCGATAGCAGCTGCTCGACCTCACTCGGTGGCTCACCAGCTCCTGCTCTCCCGAGGCTCGCCTCACTCTTATCCTCCACACGGTAGCACAACCGAAGTCTTCTACTCACTCGTAGCTCAGCTCTCGGTGTTTCTCTCCCGCGTAAGTAGCAGCCAGCACCGCTCGCCGTGTTACGATCGCCACAGCCTACCCGAACACCGGATACTCGAGCTGTCCACACAAAAGAACAGCGCCTGCTTGTGCTCTACCGTGCTACCCCCACAACACCGACGTTCCCAGCTCGTGGTGCTCACAGAGCAATGATCAGCACCGAGAACCGAAGCTCACCGGCGGAAGCCCTATTCGGTTCACCGTGGGCAGCACGCCATGGCCGTCCTTGCGTCAAAGTCGCTGCACAAGAAAGGTGCGCAAACCTCCCTAGCTAGTGTAACTGCAAGCCATATAGCAATTGATCAACCGGGTGAGGAGAATTTCCAACTTTCCCGAAACCTAGTGTATTCGGGTAGAGCTCAATCTACCCCAAAATTCCAGTTACTCGGTTAACTAATGCCCGAGCAAGCTTGCAAGTACCTTCCTCACCTTCTAGCGCTCCTCGTCGACCAAGAATCAGGCAAAATGATCCAGAAACGACCGAGTTCTTGCTGTTTTTCGGGCCGACATGGAAAAGCACCTCGGGTCACCGTGGAGCCCTAGGTTGCCGGCCGTTTCACCGGTGTTAGAGCCCATGTCTAGCTTATCCATGTTTCCCTAGTGCTCTAGAGTCCGAGAGCCAATTATCTGGTGGAGAAATGAAGGAACCCGACCTCGCCAGAGTCTTAACTCTCGCTGTGACCGGTGTGCGCTATTTTCCGGTGAACCTCAGCCACCGGTGACCCTCTAGCTGAGTTCAGCACCGAAAATTAAGGGGGGGGGGCGGCGAGTTTGAGGTCAGGAGGTGACCATAAAGTGGGTTCCGGCGACCCTCGCCGGAGGGCGCCGCCGCTCGGGTCTCTGGCGCGAGGTTGAAGAAGATAGCTGACGTGTGGGACCCACAGTCAGCGTTTAAACATTTTCAGAAATTCCAGTTTTCAGTTCAACCTTTGAAGAGCCACAACTTTGTGTAGGAGTGTCCAAAAATTGTCAAAGAAATTTTGTTGGATTCCTCTAATAGAGTACTATCGAGGGGTACAGCTCAATATTTATGAAAATCTTTGGATTTGGCTCATTAATTCATATAAAGAAAATCTTGTAGGAATTATTCCAGGAGTTCTGTGTATGGGAAAATTCCCAAATTTGGTCGGGACATTCCTACAAAAATAATTGAACTCCAGTAAAAATTTCAGAGGCATTGGACCTCATTTTCTTGGCCAATGTGGTGTTAATTCCTTATGTCTCTGAAAATTGGAAAAATAAAAGAATCATTTTCAGTTTCTCACCAATCCTTGTTAAGGTCATATATTGGTGCAGGAACCTCCAAATATAGTGATTCAAATTGGTTTGGATTCAGGTTGAAGAACTCTATCCAAATATGCAACCCAATTTGTATGAAAGTCATTATTCAATTCTGGAAAATTCTTTAAACCTTTTCAGAAAAAGAATTTTAGAGGGAGTTTGGTTCATCCAAAAATCCTCAAACTTTGCCAGAATATTCTTTAGGATGTTAGTGAACTACTGTAAAAATGTCAGATCATTTGGAGTTGATTTGATTAGGGGAATTCAGATTTGAAGTTGCTGTGTTCAATTGGATACAGAAACATTTTCAGAGAATTTCCAAAACTTGGAAATTCAGTTCTGGGTAATTCTTAGCTCAAAAAATCCTAGGAAAATTCATGCAAGTGCCAGGAACTATAATTGAAATTTTAGTTCACTAAGTTTGGCATGAGCGTGTGAGTTACTTCAGAATTAATCCCTTTGTGCTTAATTGCTTAGAGAATTGTTCTGAACAAACCACTCAATGAAAAGTGCTAATTTTTGGTCCAGATGACTTGCTTGTAACATGGAACTCACATAAAAAGTTTCAGCTCCATTGGAGTTTTGGATCACCCCTGTTATGTTTAACCTTTTAAGGTGATCAACATAGAAGAGGGGGAAAACACTTAGCACTTAATCATGTTGCTTAAACCCAAACCTAAACCACTAGCACCAGTGTCATTTTAAATTCTTAAACAGAGTTCCAGTTTTTAAACTTGTCATTAGAACTTGTTAGCAAAATCTTTACAATTAAATCCATATGCATATTCATCACGTGTAGCATCTACGTGGAGATTTTGAAACAATCAGAGTGGAGATCAAAGAAGGGGGAAAGCGAGTGATCAAGCCTCAAGTGGTCTTCACTAACTGAATCTTATAGATTAGTTCCTTGCAAAACAAAGGCAAGCCCCGGTTTGCATCAAAACTTACAAGTTTTTATTGGTATTCACTTTATATTGTCTAGCATTTTGTTTATTGCATTAAGTCTAGATGGCATGAAACTCCAAATGCATGACCCAGAAAACCCTGGAGTATAATGTAGAGTAGGTTATCAATTGATTATAACTGCTGATCTCAAGTTAACAAAAGTGGATTAAAAGAGGCATAACTCAAGTAGGCACTTCCCTACTCGTGAACCGGGATTAAGGAGGGTCAATCGGAAGAGTTGAGAATTGATCCCCATAGTTGGGAATGGAGACCGGGCAGGGATGGGAGGCTCAAGGACGTGGTCCTGTGAACCTAGTCTGTGTCTGAGTCGATTAAGGCCCGTTCTCGTGTGTGGCTCTGTGGGACAAGTTTGAGTTGTGTACCAGTTGCATACTGACAAAATGGGACCCAGAAAACCGATGTAACATGTTAACCTGGGTGTCGAGGCAATCCCCACCGTCTTATGCAGATGCTGAAAGGATAGAGAAGTCGACTCTACGAGGGTTTGCCGTAGTGAGACTTAATCCAAGTCAGTGGAACTGGTGCGACATTTGGGTGTCGTGTGAAAGGTTGCCACATACGACGTTGATGGGATTGGTTGATCACCGGTCTTGGACGGGCGTATGTGTCGTGTCAGCTGGGTGTTATTGATTCGAATCACCATCGCTCGTGGAATGGACCGAGCATACTTGTTCTCTGCGTCGTGACGTAGTAATAAACTAGGAAAAATTTAATATGCTTCGTGAGTAATCCTCATAATGGAGATGAGGAATGATCAACACTTTCACTAAATTTATTTTCCACCTTGGGCTAGTAGCGTCGAGGCAAAGCGTTTCTTGTTTGATTGTGGAGTCTCGACGTTGATGGCGCAAGGTCTGTATGGATCTAGGGTAGCTCACTAAAGTTACTTTCACCTCGGGCAAGTGACATTGAGATGAAGCGTTTCTTGTTTGATTGTGGAGTCTCGATGTAAATTGTGCGAGGGCTATAAAAGTTGCTTAAAACTTGAAGTAAGGACTCTCCTTTAGCTCAAATTTAGATTTTGTGCAAACTTCTATATTCAGCCCTCTATTTTCAGCATGTAGAGTTTCATGACTAGGGTGACGGTTAAGTCTTGCTGAGCTTCATGCTCACAGATACTGCATGAGTTGTTTTGCAGGTAATAACACTATGCTGATATGTACTGGTGTCCGATTAGACTCGAAACTCTCCGAGTGGTGAACTCATGGCAACCCCTGCCGCTGCTATTGTGATTCGTGTTGCTAGTGAGAAGGGTCCGCGGGCTGGACGTCTTCTCTGTTGCTTGGTATATAGATGTGACATGAGTTGTATAGATCTTCCGCTGTAGACTATTTTGAGAAGTATTTGTAAAAATTTACACTTTGTAAGCTTCCGCTTGATTTATGTAATATGATGCTTTATTATGTGTGCTGTTGGGTGCCGCATTGCATGGCACCACCCAATGCGATTCTCGGACGAGTGGCAGGACCCCGTGATCGGGTCTGGCCCCTCACAACGTGGTATCAGAGCCGCATTAGTAATAGCGCACGGAATAAGGATCGCATTACAACAAAAACTTAGGATACGGTGAGGAAACGGTATTAGGCCCACATAAGGACTATAGTAGTATAGTTACTTAAAGTGGCAGGACTAACATACTTGTTATAATTCTGAATTTTGATTATGTAACGACGCACATACGCTCAGATAAGCATGGTAAGGAATGCCACCAAAAGCGGTTCAATTTCGGTTAGCTCCCCTGACGAGGAATGTGGTTCAGGGATAGGTCTCACAGCTTGGTGTGAGACGTTAATATGAAACTCTTGGACTCTTCATGTTCCTGAGTTCATAAGAAACACTGATCCCTAGCGTGCATTAGGCAAGAAAGTGAAGACCCCATCGTGTGGTCAGTAACGCGGTAGTGTGTTCTTCTGGAAATAGCCTAGGAGGACATACGCAGTGCTTGCCATCGGCGTGCCCTACAGGGCAGTACGTGGTATCTGTTGGGTTGATATAATTCCAACCGTGATGACCTGTTCGCGCTCTACTCGGGTTCCCCGTCGTGTGGTGTAAAAACACGATCATGTACCTTGAGACGTGGCTTGACTCAAGGATGGCCCATATGGAAATGATACGGGGCGTATGTTTTTAGTATGATATGGAACTGCCTGAAATGAGAAAAACCTATGTGTGCATCATTATTGAGTGTTTTCCTGCAGGTACTAACCACATACGTATCCCATGTAGTACACGTGTGCGAGGGACCGTTTAGTGCCACAATCGAGACGTATATACCGGTATAATCCGGTTAGGATTTTCTTTTTTGTGAGGAACGTAGTACCAACATTGTTCTTACGGTGCCTCGACGCCGCACAAAACTTAATAACATCTTCCCTATGAAGAACTGATTCATGACCTAACTTTCAACTAAAATGGAAGTTTGAAGCTAATATTAGTTACTGAACTCTTATTTTGAGCTAAGATTCAAATGAGAGAATGTCTAGGTTTCCAAGATTTCAAAAATAGAGTGCTCTGTTACTGGCAGGAATTCTTGCTTGACTTTAACAGAGCATAACTCTGAGTAGCTTTAACCAATGAATGTGTATGATACAGTTCTGGAAAGGTGCTTAAGTGCTCTACAACTTATCTGTATACCTCCAGAGCAAAATCACAGGTTGAATTGGTGAAAAGTCCAGTGGAAGGCAAACTGTTCAGAACCAGGACAGCAGCAAAACCTCTCTGGACCTTTCTGTTTTTAAGCCATAACTTTCTGTAGAAAATGCCCTAAGGAGCCTGTGATACACCGTTTGAAAGGTTATGAAATGTGCAACATTGTTGTAGTTCAAAGTTTGTTCAGATTCTTATTGTATTTGCATATACAACTCTGATAAAAATAGCCACATACAAAAGAGATGCTGGCAAATTTTGTCCAGGAATTCTGTCAATTTTGAGCAATCATAATTTCTGATCCAGAAATGATCTAGAGTCATATGAGTACTCGTTGGAAATATACTGAAGTTAACTTTACCTTTGGTATTCAACTTGAGTTATGAAAATGCTATTAAACGGATCAAAAGTTGGGTTAGGACAGAAGAGTCTGTTCTGCACAGCAAAGAGAACGGTTGAAGGAACAACTAAGTGAACCCATGAGCAAATGAGTTATACGACCAAGCTCATGACCTTGGGGTTACTCTTCGCTGTGTAGTAGGAAGAAGTATGAAACACTATGGCTTAGTGTTGATTTTCGTCCGCTATAAAAGTTGCTTAAAACTTGAAGTAAGGACTCTCCTTTAGCTCAAATTCAGATTTTGTGCAAACTTCTATATTCAGCCCTCTATTTTCAGCATGTAGAGTTTCATGACTAGGGTGACGGTTATGTCTTGCTGAGCTTCAAGCTCACAGATACTGCATGAGTTGTTTTGCAGGTAATAACACTACGCTGATATGTACGGGTGTCCGATGAGACTCGAAACTCTTCGAGTGGTGAACTCATGGCAACCCCTGCCGCTGCTATTGTGATTCGTGTTGCTAGTGAGAAGGGTCCGCGGGTTGGACGTCTTCTCTGTTGCTTAGTATAGAGATGTGACATGAGTTGTATAGATCTTCCGCTGAAGACTATTTTGAGAAGTATTTGTAAAAATTTACACTTTGTAAGCTTCCGCTTGATTTATGTAATATGATGCTTTATTATGTGTGCTGTTGGGTGCCGCAGCGCACGGCACCACCCAATGTGATTCCCGGGCGAGTAGCACGGCCCTGTGATCGGGTCCGGCCCCTCGCAAGAAGGTGGCCGGGCCCGCTGTCAGTGAGAGGGGATTTTAAAACTGGGATTTTCTGTTGCACGGGATCAAGTTGTGACAACGCATCAATGACCCTGTGGCCCCGTGTGGCATTGCCTGAGGAAGCGCCATGTAGCCCTGGGCCCGCTGGCAAAGTTTTGAAATTTCTCTGATTTTATTTGAATTGCAGATTTCCTTCAAACATTAGACGAGCATAACTTTTGCTAGGAAACTACAAATTTAGTGATTCAAATTGGGTTAGATACATATTTCAAAACTATATCCAAATGTGCAACCCAATTTGTATGAAAGTCATTAATAAATTCTGGAAAAATTTTGAATCTTTTCAGTAAAAGAATTTTAGAGGGAGTTTGGTTCATCCAAAAATCCTCAATTTTTTCCAAAGTATTCCTTAGGATATTATTGAACTCCTGTAAAATTTTAGGATCATTTAGAGTTGATTTGAGTAGGATAATTCAGATTTCAATCTGCTGTGTTCAAATGAATACAGAAACTTTTCAGAAAAAAGTCCCAAAGTTGTAAAATCATTTCTAGGCAACCCTTAGCTCCAAAGATCCTACGAATATTCCTGCATGCTCTCTGAAATATAATTGAAATTTTAGTTCACTATGTTTGGCATGAACATGTGAGTTACTTCAGAATTAATTGCTTTTTGCTTAATTGCTTAGGGAATTGTTCTGAATAAACCACTCAGTGAAAAATGCTAAATTTTGGTCCAGAATCTTTTCTTGTGACAAGGAACTCACATGAAAAGTTTCAGCCCCATTTGATCTCTGGATCAGTACTTGGCGATACACTTTGCTTAGGTAGAAATACCCTAATTAGAAAAAGCACTTAACTCTTGATCACTTTTGCTAAACCCCAATCCACCCACTAGCACCAGTTTCATTTTAAATTCTTAAACAGAGTTCTGTTTTAAACTTATAATTAGGCTGGATAGCAAAAGCTTTACAATTAATTACATACGCATTTCATATTGTATAGTCATCGACGTGAAGAAGTGAGAAGCAAGTGAAGCGGGAATCAAGGAAAGCAAGTGATCTCAAGTGACCATCACTAACTGAAATATATAATCTTAGTCACCTGCAAAACAGGCAAGATCCAGTTTGCATTAACCCATTTACAAAGTCTTATGTTTTCATCACTTACTTTATGCATTTCCTACAATTGTGCATTAAAGTCTTGATTGGAAACCCAAATGCATAGCCAAGAGAACCATAGGTTTTGGGCTTAGGATTTGAACCTCGAGTAGCCAGTGCAATGCTAAAATGGTACAGGATTTGATACAAGTCGAGTAGTTGGAACTACTCGCGAGAATAGGATAGAGGCACACTACTCGGTTAGAAAGATAGACAATGATTCACATGGCAAGAAAATGGGACCGAGTGGAGAGTAAGGGCAGCAGGACTTTGCGGCCTAGGTGCCATAGCTCTGCTTGTGTCGATTGAGGACCGAGCCGTGTGCGGGCCAATTGAACAAGCTAGAATGGTGCCGAAGACCTACCGGATATATGGGAACAGGGAAACCGATGTGATTCGGGTAGCGATATGTTGAGGAATTGCTTGTCGTCCAGAGGGTAGGTTTAGATCAGCGAGGTGTAAATCGACTAGTGGGCACTGCGGATGCTCCGCATAGAGACCTCCTGCTCAGGATGGTAGGACTGGTTCAACACTTGGCTAATGGATGAAAGGTGGTTGCGTACAACGTCCGTGATGGTTGCTGTAGGCATCATCGAGTACAAGCGTACGTGACGGG
This sequence comes from Neostapfia colusana, assembly GCA_030760725.1. Classification (NCBI taxonomy): domain Eukaryota; kingdom Viridiplantae; phylum Streptophyta; class Magnoliopsida; order Poales; family Poaceae; genus Neostapfia; species Neostapfia colusana. The sequence continues at coordinate 28,251,418 of JASWHV010000009.1, read as the reverse complement.
TTATTCTGGTAATCCTGCAGGTGTAAATCGATTATAATTGCCGTCCCTCATGGTCAGTGAGTACCACTTGTTCACTGTATCGTGACGTAGAAAGAATAGGCTAGTGTCATGATAAAAGTTGCTGGTTGAAAGATTTACGTTGGTTGTTAATGAAATGCTTTAGTTTAGAGCAAATTAAAGTTCATTTCAACCTTTGGCAAAGCACATAAGAGGAATGCGTTTCTTGTTTGATTGCGGACTTCTTATGTGTCGTAGCATGAGGTTTTCCATCAACTTGCTGCTAAAACTTGAAAGTAAGAGTCAACTAATTAGGCGAGTCTTGTGCAAAGTAATTTCCTATTATACACTGCAAATCTAGCATGTAGAGTTACATGTTTAGATGAGACGGGTCAGTCTTGCTGAGCCTATGTGCTCACGCTTGCTATATGAGTGGTTTTGCATGTTAACATCGATGCGTATGAGGAGGTTGTCCAGTGAGACTCAAAGACTTCCGAGTCGTTTAACACATGGAGATCCCGGCCGCTGCCGTATGACTTCGTGTTGCTGGCGAGAAGAGTCCGCGGGTTGGACATCTTCTCGAGTGCTTAGTAGATATTAAACGTGAGATGAACTAGTCTTCCACTGTAGTTATTTGATGTAAATTATTTGCAAAGAATACTTGTAAGCTTTCACATTTGATTTATGTGATACGTGTTCTTTATATGTGTGTTGTTGGGTGCCGCATCGCATAGCACCACCCAATGCGATTCCCGAGCGAGCGACATGACCCCGTGATCGGGTCGGGCCCTCACACTACCGAGAATAACAAGCAGAATTCCGATCAAACTTTTGTTCTTTGCTCGTTCTTTAGTTTTTCATAGCTCTTAGGCGTAGTTCATAGCACTTTGGTGCTTTGCCGAGAAAAGCATCCGGGTTCTCTCCACGAAAGTGAGACTTATCATGTTTCTAGCATAGAAATTCCATGTTTGTCTAAGTTTTGGTGACTAACGCTGAGATTCATCACGAAAGGAATGACTCCAACGATCTGTTCACCAACAGAATTGGTGACTCTGCTGGGGAGTAACGTCAACTGCTTCGACCAATGCATCTACTCGACGATCAACACGTTCTTGTACCAATCAGACTATGAAGATCATGGCAGATGCATCTAGGAGGAAGGCCGACGATAAAGCCGTCGATGTGAGCAACATCATCGACGTACAGCTTGAAGATCTCTCGTCGGAGGACCGTGAACGCATCCAAGAGGAGTTGGAGCGAGAGATCCATGAAGAAAAGATGGCACGTCTGTAATCCAAGTCGGTATGTTTACAGAAGACGTGAGGAGGCATCGTCCAGAAAGTCGACACGCATGAGGCAACATCACGCAAGGTAAGCACCCCGATATCCCTCGAAGAGCTAGTTCAACTCATAGATGAATCGGTAACTAACAAGTACATCTTAGAGCAGATGGCATCTCCAGTATCAGATAGGCTCAGACTCTTTTGACACGCTTAAGGCCGATGTAGAACACACTATAGATCGAAACCTTCATCGGCAGATCCGACCTACCGTCCAGTAAGTGCAAGATGAGATCGGGGGAAAACACGTAGACATTTACACGAGTAGTGCAAAAGCAAACGTAGTGAGCACCTCATCACCTTGCATGCCACCATCTTACGTCCAAACTAGGCAGCCAATTGTGAACGTGCACCAGCCATATTACCAAATCGTCACATATGGACCTGCCATGCCACCCAAACAGGCAGTGGTGTACCGCTCGGGCCAGTACCCGAACATGTTTCCCTACACCACCTGAAAGTTGACTAGAGGGGGGGTGAATAGGCGGAATATCTGAAATTCGACTTAATAAAAGCTAATTAGTATACAGAGTGCGGACTAATCCGGCCTGGGGGCAGACTAGTCCGGTCACAAGAAAATTAAACACAAAAGCAGAGATCTTCAGAAGTTTTTGCTGATCTATTTAACAAGTAGTGAAGTACTATCACCTAGCAATCTAGTAGTGAGATTGATAGAGAGTAATTTTCTAGAACTAGGTGAATCACAAAACTTAAATAATAAGTGAGAAGAACTTTAAAGTGATCTAGCAAGAAACAAGAGGCAAACTGAAAATGCAAGGCACACGATTTATCCCGTGGTTCAGCTTCCCAAAGAAGCCTGCGTCCACGTTGAAGAGTCCACAAAGGACCGGATTGCTCTCAACCCTATCGTTACTAAGCCACCACAAAGGTTGGCTTGTTTTTCCACTAGATTACAAAGAGTCCACAACGATTCGTGGGGAGCTCACAAACTGAGGATCTCACAAGATTACAGCTCCAATAACATCCAAATCAGCACCCTCAACAACTCAACTACTCCACTCGGTGTGAAAGAATCAACCAAGAGCTCAATACTAATCACTCCCCCTTTTCTCCTCTTCCCAAATCTCACAAACCCTCAAGAATCACTCTTAGAGCTCAAATAATTGAAGATAAGGGGCTAGAAAAGCTCTCGGAAGGCTATGGTGGCGCTAGGGTTTGAGTTCTTGCCTTAGAGGCCCGGGGACCCCCTTTTTGTAAGGGTCCCGGTAACTAGCCGTTTCCACTAGAAAAAGTTCGGACTAGTCCGACCTTTAATCCCGGACTAGTACGGCCTGTGAAGATCGGTGATGTCACACTTCACCAACCACAAGGTCCCCCACCTCCTTTGAATTCAAATGGTCATATCAGCACGGACTAGTCCGTCCAGCAACGGACTAGTCCGATCTCACACATAACCATTTGTTCCGGTTGATAACGGACAAGTCTTGTCCACCGAACAAGTCTGGCCTCAAAGGGCGGACAAGTTCGGCCATCCAAGACTTAGTCCCAGCAGCCACCGTGTAACACCCCAAAACCTGTTAAGAGGGGAATTTAAAAATTTTTGGACGTATTGCATGTGGTGCAGAAATTCAAATTCAAATTGGAATTCAAATTCAACTCAAAACAGAAAAGAAAAAGAAAAAGAAAAAGAAAAAACAAAACCCCCGGCCAGTGGGCCGAAACCCACCAGCCGGCCCACCATAACACCGCGCCAGCCCGCAGCTGCGCACCCTTTTCCCTCTCACTGACACGCGGGGCCCGCCGTCGTCTTCCTCCTCGCGCGCGTTCGGCCGATCGCGGGACTCCTCTCTCTCCCAAATCAAAACTACCCCGGAAACCCGCGACCCTAGTCGAATTCTGTTCCCGGACGACTCAAACTCGATCACAACCGACACACCGCCCTCCCCCGTCTATATAAACGCCGGCATCGCCCCGTTTTCCCCACCCGATCAGCTGTTTTTCCTTCCGGTGAGAACCGAAGCTCCGATCACCGATTTCTCTAGATCTCTGCTCGGATTTTCCGATCTAACGCGCCGATCGTGTTCCACCGCCTCCGGGGAATCACGCAGGTGCAGAAAACTCGGTGGTTTGCGCTCTAGGCACAGCTCCGACGAGCACCGCAGCGGTTCCACCTCGGACCTCGACGCCAACCGCCTTCCAGGACCTCCGAGCTCAAGAAAAACCCCGAGGTGAGATCCCCGACCTCCCCTCTACTGATCTATGCCATGAAATCCCAGTTTTAGGAAGTATAGACGAAGATCCGAAGTTTTCCGGCGAGATCGCCGCCTCCCGCCGCCGCGCGCCGCCGGGCAGCGCCGCCCGCGCACGGCCAGGGCGACGTGGCTGCTTGTGCGCCGTCTATTTTAAATCGCACGGTAGAACTGAAACCCCCGCGTACCGGTTCTACGTTATAATCTCAGCCGTCTGTTTTAAATCGGACGGTCCACATCAGCCCCGCATTATAAAGGCCGGGATTCTTACGCGCTACCCCTTGGGGATCTCAGAAAACACGAGCTAGCCACGGAAACTTCTGATCTAGCCCCTGGAACTTCAGAAATTCATGAAAATTCATTTAAAAATCAGTTTTAGCCCCTGGACTTAATAAAAATTAGGAAAACCCCTCTGTTATGTGTAGCTAGACCCCTGGAAATTTATGAAATAATATAATAGACCCTGTAGTGAGGTGAGTTTACCTTTTTAACCCTATATGACATTAAATTTAGAAATTTGGATATGTAATTCAGATTTAAATTTAAAAGGGTGAGACAAACACATGGTAAATTCAAATTTAAACTCTCCTAGCACTTGGAAAACTTTAGGATGAGTTCAAAAGTAGATTTTAAGCTGAAATGAATCTGTCTAATTGATTGTTCACATTTATTAGTTATAGGAACACATTTTTAGGTTAGGAAATAATTCTGAAAATGGGTAAAATAAATTTAAATTAGTTCACATCAGAGGAGAAGTTCAAAAATATATTATTTAATATTTTAGACCAGAACCTATTCTGTTTAGATGATGTGTCTTAACATTTTGATAATAAAGTTCATATTTAGGCATAGAAAATAAATCTAAAAATATAGGAAAATGGGTATGCATAACTAGCAAATGATAAATGAAGTTTCCAAATTCAAATATTTCAGTTTAGGACTTGGTAGAAGATCTGAAAACCCATCTGGAGTAGGAAAGTACCCTCCATGCAAACTTGATAGTTAAGAAGTATATTAATTTAATATAAAGAATTTATTCAAATTGAAAATTCATATATAGTGTGCAAACAGAAATCTGAAATACAAAAGTTAGAAATCATATACATATGTTTAAAAGTGCATGAAGGTTAAAAATCAACACAGCTGGGGTAAACACAACACTTAGAAATGTGAATGATTATCATATGTATGTATGTGTGGAGTGAAAGTGTGAACTATGTCTTATGGATTGTTATCTTCTTTTGCTATGTGGGTTGACATGAGTAGAACCTGCCCCAGAGCAAGTTCTTCCCTTCCAAGATCAGGACTATCCATTCCCAGAGCAGCAGGAAGAAGGCAAGTGTCCTTGACCACTTTGATCCTATGCTAGGTTGTGTAGATAGAATATTTGCATTGTCAATTGAAATATGAAACCTGTCGAAGTGTTCGGTCGACACTTCCCCCGGGCCTGCACTGGGCAGCCCGCGGATGTTCTTTTTTCGGTGGGGCTAGTTCCTAGCGGAGAGCTTTCGCAGATGGAACGAGTTAGTAAGAGCTTGACACGGCGAGTTTTACGTGGTTCAGGCCGCCGGAGCGTAAAACCCTACGTCCACGGCGAGCTATGGAGCTCGCTGTATTGCTTGCTGCTCAGGACTGGGGGCCTGAGCTCGGGGGTGAGTTACAGCTTGAGAGTGTATGGCTAGCGTATGAGTTGCAAAATGCGAACCCTTGCTATCGACGCCTACCCGAGCCTTTTATAGTCCAAGACTCGGACGGCTTACAAGGGGTGCCGGGACCCGACAGGTGGTCCCGGGAAGATTGTCTATTATCTACCGTATCTGCAGTTATGCCGGTAGTTGCCTCTGGTCGAAGGCTTCTGAGTCTTCATCTTGCCGCCCTGCCCATGCCGCATGCTAGCCGTAGTGGTTGATGACGGCGCAGGCGGCATGGGATGTCTTATCGCGGCATTTAGTGGCTGGCAGGTTCTGACACCGCACACCAGTCTGTGATGCGACTGGGCGCAACGGCACCTGACAGAAGCGTGCTCCGCGTCTCCGCGTCTTGGGAAGACGCGGGCCTTGAATACCTTGTACGGGCAAGGTATGGGGTGTATTTACGCCCGCTGCCTATCGCTCAGGGCAGGCAGCGTCGCTCTGCTGCTACGTGGCGGGCCCGGAGCCCTTCTCAGAGAAGAGAAGGGTCAGTCCCGCGGGGCACGTGGCGCCTTCGGACCTCTCTCCCGCGGAGGGGGAGGTCCAGCTTCTGCTGGCCACGTGGCGGGCCCGGAGCTCTCCTCTGAGGAGAGGGAGGTCCGGCCCCGCTGGACACGCGGCGCCTTCGGACCTCTCTCCCGCGGAGGGGGAGGTCCGGCTTCTGTATGCCACGTGGCGGGCCCGGAGCTCTCGTCCGAGGAGAGGGAGGTCCGGCCCCGCCGGACGCGTGGCGCCTTCGGAGCTCTCCCTGCGGAGAAGGGCGAGTTCCTTAGGCATTTTACCCTGTGCGCGGGGGTACCCCATATCTCAGGTACCGACAGTGGCCCCCGGGCACATCTCGGGGGAGATAGCGAGCCCGAGGTAGGACCTCCGTCTCTTCCGATCCGCGCACTTCCTCTAAGTCCCGAATTGACCGCTGCCGAAGCACGAACGGCCACGGGATCGTGGGAGCGTGCGCTCACTTGATGGTTGCTTTTACTGCGGCGGTTCCCAAGACTGCCACTTCTGCACGTTGCGGTGCTTTCTTCGGGAACCGCCGAAGTGCCTTGCCGGCTCATCTTCTCAGGAGACTGACTCCTTGACCCCACCGCTTTAGTTAGGCGGCTTGGGCCCACCTCTCATCGGCACTCGGTTTAGGAACCGAAGCGGTCGCCGACGCGGGGTATCCGAAGAGTTCTTGGGATTGCACCCGGGAAGGTGCTAAATGAAACCTCCATGTGGGTACATTCCTCTTATAAGGCTTCCTGCCCCTGCGCTTCCCTCAGGTCCTGCAGTCTTGTCTTCTTCCATGGCTCTTAACCCGCCTTATGGGGGGAAGAATTGCTCTCAGCTCCCTCCAGCGGTTGCGTCTGCACCAAGCCTGGGACTCAGGGAGCCTGCCTGCCCTGCCCCTGAGGGTGGTGGAGTCTTCAAAGGAACCGCTGAAGCATCGAAGAGAATCCCAGGCGGCAGGGTCTCCAAGAACACCGCTGAATGCTGCGGAGAGGGCCTCAGGAGCACCCTTGACGACACCGGCTTTTGGGCAGGTGATGAGGGAACTTCAGGAGAAGGAAACCGCCGATGCACCGTGGAGAATCCCAGGTGGTAGAGTCTCCAAGAAGACCGCTGAATACTGCGGAGGGGGCCTCAGGAGCTCCCGTGGTGTCACTGGTTTTTGCGCCGGTGATGAGGGAGGCAATTCCTGCGCTCTGGTCATAGAGCGAGAGAGTTCCGCCAGGGCTGAAGCCTGGCGACGCGGCCGTTGTTGCAACTTCTGGATTCTGGTCGTGTCGGGAGGCCCTTGGGGCTTGTTTCTTTCTTCTTATCGAGTCTGTAGTCCAGCTCATGGAGCCTTGCTTAATTTGACTCTCTTGGATATTTGTGTCTGTGATGCTTTTCCTCTCCTTCTTGGCTTTGCCTGACTGAGTCCTTAGCTCCGCAAGGTACTCAGAGGCCATCTCCAATCTCGGAGCTTTGCACAGACACCCTCCCTGGGTCCTAACCGTGTTAGGATCCCCCGAAGGTCTCCGGATCTCGCCCTATGGGGAGCTCCAAATCTGCCTGCCACGTGGCGGGTCCAGAGCTCCTCCTTAAGAGGCGGGAGCTCCGGCCATGTTGGACACGTAGGGCTTTCGGAGCTCTCCCACCGAGGGGGGGGAGGTCTGGTTTCTGCCTGCCACGTGGCGAGCCCGGAGCCCTCCTCAAGGGAGGAGAGAGTTCCGGGCCTGCTGGACACGTGGGGCCCCCGGGTCCCGCCCCTTCTGGAGGGGCAGGTCCCGGTCCTTCCAGTCCTAGGTCGGAGTAGTTGGTAGCTCCTTTCCCCCTGCTTCATGCAGTCCCTGTTGCCGCAACCTGGAGGCCCTGCACATAGGTAGAGGAAACGTAATTCTCCTTGGGGGCTCCCCCTCCCTTATCTCAGAGTCTTATTTGACTTACAGCCCCTAACCATATGTTTGGTGCTTGGGGACTTGTAGAGAGGGGGAGCTGAGCACATGGCAACCATGCACTGCAAGGGTGATTAAAAAACTCAATTCACAATTTAAATGAGTACAAGGAAAGAGCAAAGTAGAGCAGATTTCTTTTCGTACAACTTTCCATAGGAGGAAGGCAGGCTAAACATGGAGGCCACGACCCACCCCATTAAGAGGGGAAGCAAGACTCTACGCGCTTGGAGTCGGAATCAGGCAAAGCTGAACGTAGTCCTGGACCGTCCCCTGGGGTTTAGCTGCTCCGAGCGCTGCTCCTGGACACTATGGAGTTTATTACGAAAAGAAAGTATTGTCCTATTTTTGCTCTAGTGGTAGAACTTAAGGAGGTGTTCTATGTTCCAAGGGTTCGGGAGCAGGTCCCCATCCTCGGTGGAAAGGCGCACACACCCGGGGCGGCATACTTTCGCTACTCGGAAGGGGCCTTCCCAACTAGGGGAGAGCTTGTGGGCCCCTTCGCGAGAAAGTATGCGCCACAACACCAGGTCACCTTCCTGCAGCTCCCGGGCACGCACAGACCTTTGGTGGTAGCGCCGAAGCGCTTGTCTGTACCGCGCATTACAGAGTGCCGCATGTAATCGGACCTTGTCGACGAGGTCGATTTCTCCACGCCGGAGGTTGTCCTGCGTGGCTTCGTCGTAAGCCCGGACACGGTGAGACTTCATGGTGATTTCTGGGGGAAGTACAGCTTCAGCCCCGTACACCATGAAGAAGGGTGTCTCCCCGGTGGCCCGGCTCTGGGATGTCCGGTTAGCCCATAGTGTGCTCGGAAGCTCATCTACCCAATTGGCACCATGTTTCTTCAGGCTGGCGAAGGTGCGAGTCTTAAGGCCCCTGAGAATCTCCGCGTTGGCCCTCTCAACTTGCCCATTGCTCCTCGGGTGGGCGACAGAGGCATATCATACCTGAATACCAAGGCCCTCGCAGTAGTCTTGGAATGCTGTGCTGGTGAACTGGGTCCCGTTGTCGGTGATGATCCTGTTTGGGACCCCGAACCGGCAGACAATAGACTTGATGAATTTTACTGCGGATTGTTTGTTGATGGTGACAACTGGTGTAGCTTCCGGCCACTTGGTGAACTTGTCGATAGCGACATAGAGGTACCGGAATCCCCCGACGGTTCTAGGGAATGGTCCCAGGATGTCCAGCCCCCATACGGCAAACGGCCACGAGGGCGGGATCATCTGTACCGCCTGAGCCGGTGTATGGATCTGCTTGGCGTGGAACTGGCACGCCTTGCAGCTCTCGACCAGGTTGACGGCATCCTGGAGTGCTGTTGGCCAGTAGAAGCCATGCCGGAAGGCTTTACCGACAAGCGTGCGTGAGGAAGAATGACTTCCACATTCGCCTCCATGGATCTCAGCGAGCAAGTCGCAGCCTTCCCCCTGGGTTATGCACCGCAATAGGATGTGGTTGGCGCCACGCCGGTAGAGATCCCCCTCTACCAGCGCGTACCTCTTAGCCATACGCACAATCCGTTCAGCGGTTGCATGTTCATCAGGGAGGATATTGTCCTTCAAGTAGTCCCGGATCTCTGTGATCCATGCATCGGGTCTGACTTGAGCTTCTGGATCTTGAGCGCTGGGTTGCACGGAGTCCCCAGTGACGCTTATGATCCTTGGCGGCATCCATGGCTGTAGGGCCGCCGGGACCGCCAGCTTCGAGGTGCTGGTCAAGCCCCCTTCGCCCGGCTCGGCGGGCCGGGCTGTGGGCCGCAGCAACGTCCTCTCGAAAACTCCTTCGGGCGCAGGGGCTCCGGTGGAAGCTTTCGTTGAAAGGTTGTCGGCTGCGGCATTACCAGCGCGTGGTACGTGGTGCAGGTCCAAGGCGAGGAATTCTTTCTCCAACATCTGCACGTGAAGCAGATACGCAGCTAGCTGGGGGTCATTGCAGGAGCATTCACCCTTGACTTGCTTGATGACCAGCTGGGAGTCGCCCTGTGCCAACAACTGGCGAGCGCCTAAAGACAGGGCTGTCTGCAGGCCAAAGATGAGTGCTTCATACTCCGCCATGTTGTTGGTTGCCTTGAAATTGAGACGCACCATATACCCAAACTGTTCCCCCGATGGCATGAGGAGCAGTACGCCGGCACCGGCCCCCTGCTTTCGCGAGGAGCCGTCGAAGAAGAGTATCCAGTGGGGTTCGGTGAAGACCGGAGCTTTGGGCTCTGGCTCTCCGCCTTCATGGCCCCCTGGGTCAGTCTTTGTTGGTGTCCACTCCGCCACAAAGTCAGCCAGTGCTTGGCTCTTGACTGCATGACGTGGGAGGAAGTCCAGCTCAAACTCCGCCAGCTCCGCCGCCCATTTAGCAACGTTGCCAGTCGCATGGGGGCTGTGAAGAATTGTCTTCAGCGGATACGAGGTGACTACCGAGACCCGGTGGGCCTGGAAGTAGTGGCGGAGCTTCCTGGAGGCCACGAGCACCGCATACAGCAGCTTGTGGACTTCTAGGTATCTTTTCTTGGCCTCATGAAGTACTTCACTGATGTAGTAGACAGGCCTCTGTATGGTTCGGACCCTCTCTCTTAGGCTTGGGAGCTCCTCGTCCATTGGCCTCGGCCCGCCGGAGGTGGGTGGACCCACGGGGGCCTCCGGGAACTAGGACCCGGAGGCCCTCAAGCTTTCTTGATCATCCGGGAGCTCCGGGGGGTCTTGAGGGACCTCCGAGAGATCCCAATCGGACCCTGGAGATTTCTCTTGGGGGTCCGGGAGGCCGTCCTGGGCCTCCGGGAGGTCGTCTTGGACCTCCAGGGGGTCCGGGAGACCGTCTTGGCCCTGCGGGCCCCCTTGGTGTATGACTTCTGCTACCGGAGCAGGTTGCGAGGGTGAGAGGTCTGGCCGCTCTGCGACGAGGACCATGCTCACCACTTCAGTCGTCGTCGCGATGTAGAGCAGCAGGTGCTCTCCGGGCTCAGGGGCTACCATGATAGGTAGGGTCGTCAGGAGTCGCTTCAACTCCTGGAAAGCCTCTTCTGCTTCGTCAGTCCAGGCAAAGGGGCCTGACTTGCGCAGGAGCTTAAAGAAAGGGAGTGCCCGCTCTGCTAGGCTCGGTATAAACCGACTCAGCGCGGCTAGACATCCCGTGAGTTTCTGGACATCCTTGACGCGGGCAGGGGGCCGCATCAAGTCGATGGCCTTGATCTTCTCTGGGTTGGCCTCAATCCCTCGGTGCGAGACCAGGAACCCTAAGAGCTTCCCAGAGGACACGCCGAACACACATTTATCTGGGTTCAGCTTGGTGCGCGTAGAGCGCAACTTGTCAAAGACTAAAGCTAGGTTATCTAGTAGGGATGAACCCTGCTTGACCTTGACAACTATGTCATCAACATACACCTCAACCAGGTCTCTTATTAACTCCCCAAAGGTTTTGTGCATTGCCCGCACAAAGGTGGGGAGTGCATTCTTTAGGCCGTAAGGCATAGACACATAGCAATAAAGGCCGTCTACTGTGATGAAGGAGGTGTGCTCCTCGTCCTCCCTAGACATGGGGATCTGATGGAAACCCGAGTAGGCATCTAGGAAGCACAGCATATCACAGCCTGACGTTGAGTCTACTATTTGATCTATTCTAGGGAGAGGGAATGGATCTTTAGGACATGCCTTATTGAGACTGGTGTAGTCGATGCACATCCGGAGCTTCCCGCCGGCCTTCGGGACAACGACGGGGTTCGCCAACCATCGAGGGTGGTGGACCTCCCGTATGAAGCCAGCGTCCAGCAGCTTCTTGACTTCTTCATGGATGAAGTTTTGCCGCTCAATGGACTGCTTGCGGGGCTTTTGTTGAACCGGCCAGGCGTCGGGGAAGACTTTCAAGTGGTGCTCGATCACCTCCCTGGGGATCCCCGGCATCTGTGACGGCTGCCATGCAAACACGTCGACGTTGTGCCGGAGGAAGGTGACGAGCGCGCCTTCCTATTTGCTATCCAGACCCCCGGCTACCCGGGTGGTCTGGGTAGCTTCGGCGCCGACTTGGACGACCTTTAAGGGGACGCCGCCTTCGTCGAGAGGTTGCACCCGGGGTGCTGTAGTGGAAGCACGGTGACGTGCGCTCGGGCGGAGCTGGTCCGGCTCCGTATTGCCGGGGGCTGATGCCCCAGCTGTTGCGAGTGCTTGGAGCTTCTCCAGGGCCGACACTGCAGCAGTGCGGTCCCCACGAATCCTGAGAACGCCCGTCGGTGTTGGCATCTTCAGGACGAGGTAGCCGTAGTGGGCTACAGCCATGAACCGGTACAGGGCTGGCCTGCCGATTATGGCGTTGAAGGGGAGGTCTATCTCCGCTACGTCGAACAGAATGTACTCTGTTCGATAGCTGTCCGGAGCCCCGAAGGTCACCGGGAGACTAATGTTGCCGTAGGGGATAACCTGTCCCGGCCCTACCCCTGAGAACGGGCTCGACGGGGTGAGCTTGGCCATCGGGACCTGCAGCTTCTGGAAAGCTGCACGGCTGATGAGGTTAAGCCCAGCCCCTCCATCTACCAAAACGTGGTACATTCTCACGTTGGCGATGGTAGGGGCCACCAGGAGCGGTAGTTGGCCGGCCCCAGCCATGTTCCTGGGGCAGTCGGCGGCGTCAAAGCTGATGGGGGTCCCCATCCACTTAAGGTGCGGTGCAGCACTCGGGAGTGGCGCCACCGGACGCTACCGCTCGGCGCAGAGTCTTGACTGCGCTTTGGGACGAGGGGTCGGCGGACCCGCCGTATATGATGTAGAGCTTCTTCCGACGCTCGTCGTCGCTGGAGCCGGAGTCCTCACGATTGCATGCCGCCTTCACGACACGCTGAGACTCCTGGATCTCCTCTGGGTGGTCGATGTTGTCTGGAACATCCACCCCTTGCTCATCTTCCTTCGGATGGAAGGGCAGGGCATCAGCCCGCTGCCGCTTCCCCTTGCGGAAGTGTTCTGCGAGCCTTCGGATCTCCCGGCACTCGGCAGTAGTGTGGCGACAGCTGCCGTGCACGGGGCACATGTTGTCCTGGCTATCTTCCGGGGTCGGTGACTTTCTCTGCCTCTTGTCAGGGCGCGGCCCCCGAGCCCCACTGAGCGTCGCCGCAGTGACGACTTGGGTCACGGCCGGTGGTCTTATCTTGCTTCTGCCCCGGCTCTTGGCCTTCCTGCTGCCTCCATATGGAGTAGGACCAGATCCGGGCAGCCCTCCTGATTCGGAGGATGGCTGTGAGTGCCAGTTCCGTCCCTCGGCTGCTCTGGCGCACTTGTCCGCCAGGCTGAAGAGCTCAGAGGCATCGCGGACCTCCCTGGTCGCGAGTTTCTCAAGCATCTTCTTGTCTCGGACGCCTTGTCGGAACGCCACCACCACAGAAGCATTTTGAATGTGTGGGATGGTGTTCCGCACCTGGGAGAACCGCTGGATGAAAGAGCGCAGCGACTCCCCAGGTTGTTGTTGGATGGCGTGGAGGTCGAGCTCCGTGCCAGGCCGGGTGTAGGAACTGCCGAAGTTGGCTATGAACTGCCGGCAGAGCTCTCCCCAGGAGGTTATGGACCCCTGAGGTAGATTCATGAGCCAAGACCGAGCTGGGCCGGTCAAGGCGACGGGGAAGTAGATGGCCATGACAGCCTCTTCCCCTCCTACGGCAAGTACGGCGGTGGAGTAGATCTGGAGGAACTCCGCTGGGTTGACACTGCCGTCGTACTTCTCGGGCAGAAGCGGCCGAAACTTGCGCGGCCATTTCACGAAGCGAAGGTGGGGCGCGAGGGCCGCACACCCTGCTTCTGTCGCCGCAGGTTCTGATGCCGCGAACGCTTGGTTCGCACTGAGCACCGCATGCCCCGGCATGGGCAAGGCTGCACCATAGGCCGGGGGCGCCAAATGCAGGACATACGACTGTGGCATATTCTGCACGGCACAGGCCTGGGGCAGAGATCGCGTGGCGATGGTCTGCTCTTCAGGCTGGGTCGAGGCCGACGTCATGCTGTCGTCAGCCTCTTGGTGGCGACGCCTTTCTCGGCGCCGCTCGAGGTATACCCGGGCATCTTGACCCAGGTGACACCGTTCCAGCTCTGTCCTCAGATCTGTTGACTGGGGGCTGGTAGAGCTGGAGTCTGCCGTCTGCTCGCCATTCAATGGTGCGCGCATCAGCGACGCGACCGATTGGCCAGAGCGTCGTCCCCGCCGAGGTCGAGGGCTTGCGGCGGCGACGACGAGATGGTCTACCTCTCGGATCCACTGCCGGGTCGCTGCCTGAGGCGCGTCCCCAGCGGGCGGATTGTACAGTAGCGCTCTCGCCGCAGCTAACGCACCCCCACTGGGCACGCCGAGCGCTACTGGAGACTTGAAGATGGTTGGAGCCTGCATTGCCGGGGTCGGCGCTGCCAGAGCCGGTTGCTGGCTCCCAGCTCGTACCGACACACTCCGTCCCGAGTGTGTCGACATGTACTCCCCCCTGGTCGCGGTCTGCCGCAGAGGTGAGGGGGCAGAGTTCGCCGCTGAAGGAAGCTTGGTCATCTTCGTCGGCGGAAACTCATCGCGCTAGGGGAAAAGCGCCCTACCTAGCGCGCCAAATGTCGAAGTGTTCGGTCGACACTTCCCCCGGGCCTGCACTGGGCAGCCCGTGGAGGTTCTTTTTTCGGTGGGGCTAGTTCCTAGCGGAGAGCTTGCGCAGATGGAACGAGTTAGTAAGAGCTTGACACGGCGAGTTTTACGTGGTTCAGGCTGCCGGAGCGTAAAACCCTACGTCCATGGCGAGCTATGGAGCTCGCTGTATTGCTTGCTGCTCAGGACCGGGGGCCTGAGCTCGGGGGTGAGTTACAGATTGAGAGTGTATGGCTAGCGTATGAGTTGCAAAATGCGAACCCTTGCTATCGACGCCTACCCGAGCCTTTATAGTCCAAGACTCGGGCGGCTTACAAGGGGTGCCGGGACCCGACAGGTGGTCCCGGAAGATTGTCTATTATCTACCGTATCTGCAGTTATGCCGGTAGTTGCCTCTGGTCGAAGGCTTCTGAGTCTTCATCTTGCCGCCCTGCCCATGCCGCATGCTAGCTGTAGTAGTTGATGACGGCGCAGGCGGCATGGGATGTCTTGTCGCGGCATTTAGTGACTGGCAGGTTCTGACACCGCGCGCCAGTCTGTGATGCGACTGGGCGCAACGACACCTGACAGAAGCGTGCTCCGCGTCTCCGCGTCTTGGGAAGACGCGGGCCTTGAATACCTTGTACGGGCAAGGTATGGGGCGTATTTACGCCCGCTGCCTATCGCTCGGGGCAGGCAGCGTCGCTCTGCTGCTACGTGGCGGGCCCGGAGCCCTTCTCAGAGAAGAGAAGGGTCAGTCCCGCGGGGCACGTGGCGCCTTCGGACCTCTCTCCCGCGGAGGGGGAGGTCCGGCTTCTGCTGGCCACGTGGCAGGCCCGGAGCTCTCCTCTGAGGAGAGGGAGGTCCGGCCCCGCTGGACACGCGGCGCCTTCGGACCTCTCTCCCGCGGAGGGGGAGGTCCGGCTTCTGTATGCCACGTGGCGGGCCCGGAGCTATCCTCTGAGGAGAGGGAGGTCCGGCCCCGCTGGACGCGTGGCGCCTTCGGAGCTCTCCCTGCGGAGAAGGGCGAGTTCCTTAGGCATTTTACCCTATGCGCGGGGGTACCCCATATCTCAGGTACCGACAAAACCCATGCTAGGAAGTTTCCCTAGAATTGCATTACCTTGTTTCCTTGTAGCTTGGGTTGGGATTTAGTTTATCATGTCATTTATTTATATGCTTATGCTTAGCCATGCTTAGAATGGGATAATTGGGATATGAGATCATCAATTTATTTACCTTACTCTTGAATGAGATGTTATGAGTTATGTAGAGGTAGGGATCGAGGCAAGTTGGATGATTTGGTTGGTGCTGGGTGCACGAGACTCAGGTTTGTGTTTAGTACTTGCCTGGATCCTAAGGACCGGTTCATGGAGCATGTAACCTGGCTTTACCATGCCAACCACATGCTGAGATGGGGCAGCTTGGCCAATTAATTAGGTGTATCCACGGCGTAGTATGGGCGTGTTGGATGGTGCGGGAATAGGTGTCAGCTGGACTACCATATGAACCGCAAGGCTCAAGAGGGGGCCACTGCAGCGGGGTTGGAGCCTCTTGTATGCTGTTAGGGGTGAAACCTCAGTGGGCCCACGCTCATCGGGAATCCCTTTGTAAAGGCTTCGTAGTGATCTCCTGGCTACACACCTGGGAAGTGTGAATGTGGTTCGTAGCCACTGGCATAATGGAGGTTCTTTTAGTCCACCCGGCAACGGGGGATGAAATCACTACATGTGGGTACAGTGGTGCAAACTCTGCAGAGTCAAAACTGTCATGAAAGCCGTGCTCAAGGTCAAGAGCGGCTTGGACTTATTCATGATTAGAGGATTGATGGCTTTGGAAGTTGAGGATGTTAAGCGGGGAGCTTAACATTGGAATTGATGTTATGGTTATTTGATTCTGATGATGGGTTGGGAGATTGGGACCATTTCACCTATGTAGTAATATAGGTGCTTAATAGCTAAGGTGATAGGTATTAATTGCGTAGTGCTTTAACCCTGAGTTCAATCTCTCCTTGTTCTAGCCATGCATGACATAATTTTCCCACACTTGCTGAGTACCAACGGTACTCAAACTTGCATATTTGTTGGTTTAAATTGCTGCTCAGATCAAGAGAATGATGTGGTGTTTAATGACCAAGACTTCGGACCCGAAGAAGGATTCTAGGTTCATGGAGTCCCCCGGGCAACGCCTGTGACGGAGCCCACAAGAATAATATTTCCGCTGCTAATTTATTTACATGTTATGAACTTATGATCGTCCACCGAGACGTATGCTTTGTAAGATATATTTATATTCGACACCTGGCTTGTAATAAATGATGCTTCACTGTTTGTCATCACATGTATGAGAAACTGATCCTAGCATACATGTGATATTCACTCGGTTGTTCTTCAGAGAAACCGGGTGTGACACACCGTCAACTTCCAAACGGACTAGTCTGGCCCACAAAAGACTAGTCCGATCTTACACAGAAACTCTTGTTCCGGTTATAAACGGACTAGTCTGACAGAGTAGACTAGTCCGGCCCCCAAGGGCGGACTAGTCTGGTCCTTCAAGACTTAGTTCCTAAAGGACTCAGACACACTCATCACGGTCTAGTCCGTCCCCAAACGGACAAGTCCAAACTCACACAGAAACTCCTGGTCCGTCTAACATTGGATTAGTCCGATGTGGCCAGTTTAACACCCTCAAATTTCACTACCATGCATTGCATACATTTTTCATGTAGAGAAGCATTTGAGAAGAAGTAGAAATGGAGAAAGAACCATATAATTGGAGAAAGAATCATAGAAATGGAGAAAGAACCATAGAAATGGAGAAGGGAATATAGAAATGGAAAAAGGGAATATAGAAATGGAGAAAGGAACATAGAAATGGAAATAAGACAGCTAAATTTAGCAATCCCCCAAATTTCTCCAAATTCCTCAAAGTGGGGATTTCCCCCACATTTGGGAGGGGGGAAAATTTTCCCCAAGTTGGCTGCAGCCTAGAGTGGGGAAACCCTACCCCCACCCCTAGGACTCTTTGGTTGAGTCCCATCTTGCTAGGACCCTCCTTTTCACTCCTTATAAATACATCCCCAGCCCCCCCTATTCCTTTGGCCGCCGCCCCTGCCCCCCAAACTCGCCGAGTTGCCCCCTGCCCCCCAACTCGCCGAGTTGCCCCCCCCTTGCCGGAGTTTGTTTGCCGTCGAGCCCCGCCGACGAGCCCCGCCATTGAGTGACACGACCCCACGGTCTTGTCGAGCCAGGATCACGCTGAGGGGTGCTGCGTTGCACAGCACCAGATAACACACATCAAAGGTACAAAGCGGAAGCAAAACTTTTATTACATAAAGTGGTTTATGAACATTTTTACATCAAAATAGGTCCAGTCTACCCTCACGGGCGTAGACTACGCATCAAATCCACGTTCAGCCCATGAACATGTCCTTGCTAGCACGCACGCACACTAACACGGCGGCGTGCACGACTCCCACTCGACGGAGTTACCCTCCAGCGGTTCCGTCTCCTCTTCGGGAGTCCCTTCCTCATAGAACCCTGCAAAAGCTTCAAACACAAGCAGTGAGCACGAAGGCTCAGAAAGACTGACCCGTCTCTCCTAAACATGGAACTTCTACATAAGGGGTGATGGGTACATGAGATAAAAACCAGTTGCAAAGGACTCGCCTAATTAGTGGAACCTTACTTTCAAGTTTTAGCAGCAGGTTGTGGAGAACCTTACGCTAAGGCACATGAGAGAGCCGCAATAAAAAAGAAACACATTTCTCTCATGTACTTTGCCCAAAGCTGAAAGGAACTTTAATTAGCTCTAAACTACAACAATCATTAACAATCAAGTCCATCTTTCAATCAGCAACATTTTAACATGTAACTAGCCTGTTCTTTCTACGTCACGGTACAGTGAACAAGTGGTACTCACTGACCGCGAGGGACGGTGATTATAATCGATTTACACCTGCAGGGTTACCCGAATAACCCGTCACGTACGCCCGTACTCGATGTTGCCTACAACAACCATCACGGACGCCGTACGCAACCACCTTTCACCCGTCAGCCAAATATTGAACCGGTCCAATCGTCCCGAGCAAGAGGTCTCTGCACGCGCATCTCAGTGCCGCCAGCCGATTTACACCCCAAGCTCTCAACCTACCCTCTGAACGACGGGCAAGCCTCAATACCCAGCTACCCGAGTTACATCGGTTTCCCGGTTCCCATATAGCCGGTAGGTCTTCGGTACTGTTCTAGCTTGTTCAACAGGCCCGCACACGGCTCGGTCCTCAATCGACACAAGCGGAGCTATAGCACACAGGCCCCAAAGTCCTGCTGCCCTTACTCTCCGCCCGGTCTCATTTTTCTTGCCATGTGTATCATGTGCTATATCTACCCGAGTCGAGTGCCTCTAGCCTATGCTCGCGAGTAGTTCCAACTACTCGACTTGTACTGAATCCTACCCTAACTTAGCTTTGCAGTAGCTAACGGGGTTTGCAATCCTAAACCCAACCCATGGTTTTCTTAGCTATGCAATTGGGTTTCCAAACAAGACTCTAATGCAAGGAAATAAGTGATACTCAAAGAAAATGCTCAAAACAATAAAAATTAGTAAATAAGTTAATGCAAACCGGAGCTTGCCTTGCTGCTCTTGGTCGTAGGCTAGCTGCTCCTCTGGAGTAACGAAGTATAGGACTTCGGGTTCCTCCTCGACCTTAGCGACTACATGATATAAGAAGTACATGTATTAATTAAATGCATTTGAATTGAGTTTTAAATTCGTGAACCTTCTAAGTCTCACTAGACAGACCCAAAGACTGTGAAACTTTTACTGTGGCTTGGTTACAACCTAAACAGAGACTTGGTCAAGTTTTAGTTGCAGCAAAGCTCATTTGAGCCCTCCACAATTAATTATGTACTTGACCTTAATTGAAGGCTTTTACGGTGTTCTAAGGATTTTCATGAGACAAGCTATGACTTTCTGAAAACTAGATTTTCAGAGGGTTCTAATGGAGTTGGTATCACTTAATTTGAAGGTTCCTAGCTAAAGATATGAGCTAAACAATTTCAGAGAAAATTCTGAAAATATTTCTGAACATTTACTATTTTCTCTGGAACAGTTTCACTAATCACAGCATTAGGTGGATTAAATGAGATCAAATGGATCTGAAATTTTTATGGTAGTTTAGGGATATTTTGGTGAACATCCCAGCGAAATTTCAGAATTTTCCTCCAAGGGGTTCTCCAGTTAAAATTCCAAACAGTTTAAATTTTGAGGAATTAATTCTGGAGAATTAAGGATTTTCATGAAGTGAAACTTGATTTGCTGGAAAGTGCTCAGAGAGCTGAATCCAACAAAATTTGGTTCACTCGATTTGGAGTTTCCTAGCCCAATTTATGAGGAGTTGAAGTTTGAATGAAATCTGAAAATCGGGGAAAAGTTTAAATCTGCCGGTGGGCCACGGGGACACGTGTTGCGTGCTGAGGCGTCGGCACACCGGAGTCCACGGGGTATTTGCGCGCCAGCACACCGGATCCGAGCCGCAGCCAGATCCCGATTTGAATTTTAAGCTGCTGACAGCTGGGGTCCACCCCCTTCTTCTACCTCCCGCCGCCCGCGCTCTGCCGCCGGGGTTCCTCGCCGGAGAGCTCGCCGGCAGCCTCTGTGGAGCTCCAAGCTTCATGATTCCGGCCGCCCCTGCCTACTTTCACTCGGGGAACACGATTCCGAGCTCAGCTTGTCATGACAATGGCCGGTACATGGTCGGCGACGAGCAGCCGCCTCGGGAAGACTTCGGCCGTGTCGACCGACCTCCTTAGCATCTCAACCACTCGAGCAACCGGTCGGGGAGCATCAGTGGACCTTAGGGAAGGTCGACATGAGCTTGAAGCAGCTCGGGGAAGGCCCAAAGTAAGCCCTCACCATGCGCCCGATGCTTCCCGCATGCTCCGCCGTCGGCAAACTTCGAAATACGCCGGGTACAGGGGTTCTTAGGCCAATGGTTGTGAAGGCAACTTGTGCGCTACCGGGTCTAGTTTGTGTGGGAGCGGATTGAGGCCCTCTAATCCTTTCTAGAGTATGAATTCGGCAGAACCGCACCCGAAGGTAGGTCTGTACCGAGGAAGGGGGAAACCGGAAATTCACCGCCGGTGAGCAAGCACTCGGGCTGTGGCTCGGGGGTGAGCAGCACCGATCACCAGCGCGTCCAAGGGTGCCTTGGCTCGGGCATGATCACCTCCCAGTTGGGCTGTCCACGGAAGCCCGAAGTGCGGCGGTTCTAGGTCACCGAATTGAACTCTCGGTATAGCCGAGATCGACCGGTTTCAGTTGGGTTCTAGTAACGGGGAAGAAAGAGGAGGGTTCCTAGTACCTTGTCTTAGCTCTGGAGGGGACGGGGAGGCTGTGATCGGAGCTCTCCGATCGGTTCTGAGCGGCGGAGAAAAATTTCCCGGCCTGTGTTCTTGCGAGGAGAAAATGGCGAGGGCTTCGGCCGAGGAGGGGGGGCGCCTTAAGAAGGCTCTGAACCGACTTGTGCCCGCGCTTGGCCAAGCAGCTGCTGGCGCGGTGGCCTCCCTCGGTGGCGATCGCAGCTGAAGCCCGAAGACCCGAGTGAGAAAGTCTCAGTCGGTTGAATCACTTCAGTGGCTGACATGTGGGTCCCTCCCGGGGTTTTAACCTCTGAAATTAACTTTGCTCTACTGCTCTAAACAGTGGAGACCAAACTAACTTCAAGTATTTGAATTATCTGCCTCTGAGACATTTGAATGGGGTAGAATTTCAAATTGGTTTGGGTTTGACTAAATTTCAGCACACATGTAATTTAAAATTCAAATAAGGTTTGAATTTGCTACATTTAACTCATGTCAAGCTCAACTCCAAATGGAGTGAAAATTGGTATGTGAGCTCACAAAAATGTGCTGAGCAAGAATATGTCTCCCACTTTTGAATTTATGGGATCAAAACAGTTTGAATTTGCATTTGAGTTCAAACTGCCCTCCTCCTAGCTATACCCCAAAAGTACCTAAAAAGGTTTTGACTTTGGGTGAAACTTGGCATGGACATTCCTAGCAATGTGTAGGAGTTTTCATATGCCCAGCCCCTGTATATCACATGTGGGAAATACCACTTTTGCAATATGTGAGTTAGTTCTCAAATGAGCATGTTGATGGTGGTTACTTGCTCTTCAAATGTGTTTATCAACTTGCTTCAAATGAAGTGTGTGTGTGGGAATGACACTTCAAACATGTGTCAAAAACTGAGGCCCTTACATTCCTCCCCCCTTAAAAGAATCTCGTCCCGAGATTATAAGGTGGAAATGAGAGAGAGGACGGTGGAAAATTACCGGATATGCGACGTGAAAAAGTCGGGGTAGTTAGCGTGAAGAAATCCTTCGCTCTCCCATGTCGCTTCGTCCACGGAGTGATTACTCCATAGAACCTTGTAGAACCACAACGTGCGGTTGCGTGTGGTTCGGGCCTTTTCGTCAATGATCTGAACCGGTTCCTCCCGATAGGTGAGATCCGGTTGCAGTTCTTCAATGTCCTCCAGCTGAACGGTAGTTGATAGCTTGAGACACTTTCTCAGCTGGGAAATATGAAAGACGTCGTGCACACCGGAAAGTGCTTCTGGTAGTCTCAGCCGGTATGCTACTGATCCACATCTTTCGGTAATCTGGAATGGACCGATGAATAGGGGTGCCAACTTTCCTCTCACCCCAAATCTGTTTACGCCCTTCATTGGAGACACACGTACATATATGTGATCCCCGACTTCGAATTGTAATGGGAGTCTCCTCCAGTCCGCATACTGTTTCTGACAGGATTGGGCGGCTTTTAGGTTCGCTTGAATCAGTCGAACCTTTTCTTCCGCGTTGTTGACAAGGTCAATCCCGAAGGTAACCCTTTCGCCAGACTCACACCAGTTCAATGGTGTGCGGCATTTCCTTCCGTATAGCGCCTCGTAGGGTGCCATCTTCATGCTGGCTTGGTACCCATTGTTGTACGAGAACTCGGCTAACAGCAAGTGATCATCCCAATTCTTGCCGTGGTTGATAGCGCAAGCTCGTAGCATGTCTTCTAAGATCTGATTTACCAGCTCGGTTTGCCCATCCGTCTGCGGGTGGTAGGCTGAACTGCGGATCAGCTTCATCCCCAATGCAGCGTGCAGCTGCTCCCAAAAACGGGACACAAATAAAGTGCCTCGATCCGATATGATGGTACGGGGTACGCCGTACAAGCATAGGATCCGTGAGATGTACAGTTCAGCGTACTTCTTGGCGTTGTAGTTGGGGTTGACCGGGATGAAATGGGCAACTTTGGTGAGCCGGTCGACGATCACCCACACAGAATCATGTTTTTGAAAGGTGGTGGGTAAACCGATGATGAAGTGAAAGTTGCCTAGAGGGGGGTGAATAGGCTAATAAAACCTGAAATTCAAATAAACAGCGGATAAAACCAGAGCAGGCCGGACTAGTCCGGTCTGAGGTCGGACTAGTCCGGTCTAAGCCTAATTTGTGTTTTAGTTTTCCTTTTAAGTTTGTTTGAGCAGAAAATATGTGGTAGTCAAGTGATATCACTAATTAGTTGAGAATGATTAGATTGCAATATAATAGAACAACTTGTGAGAAATAACAAAATGAACGCTTGACAAGTAATTTTAGTGAGCAATTTAAATAGTAGAGAGACCAAGATACACGATTTATCCCGAGGTTCGATTCCACACAGGAACCTACGTCCTCGTTGAGGAGTCCACCAAGGACCGGGTCTTTTCTAACCCTTCCCTCACCGAGCGATCACCAAGATCAAGCCCGGGCTTTTTCACTATCAATCGAATGTGAGTACAATGATCTTAGGGGCTACTCACACTTTGAGGCTCCCTGCACCAACCAAGTAGTTCTAGAATTCAAAGTACAACTGTTAAAAACTCAAAATAACAGTTAGAGTGCAAAGAAATCAAACCGAGAGCTCAAACGTCGGTCACCACGTCTTTCCTCTCACAAGAACCACTAACTCCTTAAGATCCAATCTTAGGGGTCTAGAAGGTGAGGAAAGAGGCTTAGAAGAGCTCTAGGAATGAGTTTTCAGCGCTTGGGTTCGTGTCTTGCAAATTCTCAGCCGGGGGTCTCCTTTTATAGAAATCCCGGCATTTAGCCGTTACCAACTAAAGTCCGGACTAGTCCGGTCCCAACCCCGGACTAGTCCGATCTTAAGGGACCACTCACGTCACAGCTTACCAAATAAAGTTTTAGTGAGCGTTGGATTCAAACGGTCATGAAACCCGGACTAGTCCGGCCAAGAGTGGACTAGTCCGATCTCAATTAGGAACCTTTGTTCCGTATGAGAACGGACTAGTCTGGTAGGGGCGGACTAGTCCGGCCCAAAGGGCGGACTAGTCCGGTCTTACCAGACTTAGTCTAAAAACTCTCTCAACTGGAGCTGCGGACTAGTCCAGCCAACCTCGGACTAGTCTGAGCTCACACATGAACCTTTGTTCCGTCCTAATTCGGACTAGTCTAAAAAGATCGGACTAGTCCGGCCTGTGGAGCGGACTAGTCCGATGGGACTCAGAGACTTCTTCTCTGGACCTAAGCGGCTTAGTCCGCTTAGCGGACTAGTCTGGCCTCTTGGGCGGACTAGTCCGGCCTTCTGAGACTTAGTCTCATAACGGCTCAGACTCACACAACAACGGACTAGTCCGGCCTTTAACGGACAAGTCCGAACTGACTCAGAGACTCTTTATCCGGTCTAAAGCAGATTAGTCCGGGTATGAACGGACTAGTCCGACCATTTGTCCAAACAAGTCCGATCTTCCCTTTTCTTCATATCTATGACTACTTTGTCTCATGATTCTAACTTTCTATCCTTCGTTTGAGCTCTCTAGTGATTCTCAAGCACTCTAAAAGAGAAGACCCTATACACAACTAGAAAAATGTGAAGATTAATAGAAAATGCTATTTTCTACTCTTTCAAGTCTTCTTCTTTTCCCTTTGCTTCTTGAGCGACTCCATATCCATTTCTTTGATAAACACCTATGCTCATACTCAGTAGAAACCTATTAGCATCTTAATTGTCGTCATCAATCAACCAAAACCCACGGGGATTAACTAGATGCACTTTCAATCTCCCCCTTTTTGGTGATTGATGACAACTGATTAAGATTTTTGAAAAGTAGATATAGTAGATTGTTTTCATAAAGATTTACTCCCCCTAGATGTGTGCATAATGGATTATCAAGCAAGAAAGAAAAATATGCACAAGAGTGAGTTCTTGGGGAATTTCATGCTTACATGTGTTATGGTGGTGTGACTAAGTATAAGCAGTAACCACATTAAGAAAGATATAACATTTACGAGCAAGCATATTTCATCATGGCATAATTTGAAGAGATAAAATAACATAGTCATTACAAAAATAACATAACATGGCATAATGTAGCATAGTTATTACAAACCAGCATGAAATGAGTTTAAAGAGCAAGACTATGACTATGACTAGACTACTTCCCCTTATTCTCTCTCTCTTTGGCATCAAGGCACCAAAAAAGGGAAACAAAAAGGAGAAAACCTAATCACTATCATCTTGATCTTCGTCGTGGTCACTCTGCGTCTCCTCGTCCTCATCCTCATCTTCATCGTCATCCTCGTGATGGGTGTGGGAGGTAGGAGCAGCTGAGGAGGATCCAAAATAGGCAAGCTCATCCTCCGTGAGAGTGGGAAACTCTGTCACGTCGTCATCATCTGATGACGGTGAAGACATAGGTATCTCCATCTTGTCGCACATGGCCTTGAGATACTTCTCTTGGTGTTGCTTCATCTTCTGCGTGCGAACTTCCACCTTCCGGCACGAAGAGAATATGGCCTTGAAGATCTTGAGCAGTCCACTAGAGGAGCCACTCGCTGACAGAGGGATGGATGGTCCGGCAGAGGAGGATGGAGCTGCAGTGGATCCTCTGCCCAAGGATGCAAGAGGTCGAGGAAGAGGAGTCGGCATCTGAGGACGTAGCTTCCTGTGCTTCACAACCTTTGCAAACTCTAGCCCTGTGACTTTTTCAATCATGCACATGATGTATGATGCATAGCCACAAGATCTGTTCGGGGTGTGGGAGATGTTGAAGATGTCGTTGTAGATGTAGTCAAAGACATTGAATTTCTGTTCTTCATTGAGCAGCTTCAACAGGTTTCTGAGGTACCCCTGTATCATCCCCGCATCTCCATCTTTTGGAGCTAGATTCTTCCTCAGAACTCTGTTCATCACTCCAAAGAAGGGTTTGATGTTGTGGGTTGAGGATGCCTCATAGGAGAGATAGGAAGGATACATGAAGTCCAAGTCATCCTTTCCCAGAGTTCTCTCATTGTGAACTATGATCTCATAGTTCAAATGCTCCCCAAGTCTTAGGATGCGAGCAAACTCATCATATAGAACCGAGTACACCACACCATTTGTCATCCACGTGATTTTCCTGTTTCCATAGGTGTGGAAGTAACAGGTGGTGTAGAACTGGACTTTGACCTCAATGTTCCAATCATATTGAAAAGCCATCAAGTCCATGATCCCATGGCGTTCTGTTGCTTCAATTACTGCATCAAAGGCTTGATGTTTCTTATTGGCCATGTATGGCCAGTCCACCCACTGAGCATCAACTACCGGTGTCTTCATTGGGAGATAGACATGCCGGTAGTAGTCACAATGGAAGTCACACCAGAAGCGAGGGTCTGGTGTGGACTTCTCGTACTTGTAAACCTCCTCCTCCCGGAACCTTCTGGCTTTGTCGGCTCCTTTCCCCTTGAAAGTTATACTTGCCAAATTGGGTTGGCGGTTTGGGTTGTGCATGGGAGGTGCCCTTTCAAGGGGCCCAAAAGGTCCCTGTGGGGGATTTTCCCTTCCCCGTCTAGGGTTGTCACGAATGACGAGTCCCCTGTTGGCTAGAGCCTTTTTCCTGGAAGGATCAACTGCTTTGCCTTTTCCTTTGTCTTGGGTCGATTTTTGTGGCTCGGCAGGCTGTTTGTCCTTCAGGGTGACTAGTCTCTTCCTCCTTGGAGGATCAACGGACTGGGAGGCTTGGGCTTCCCTGTCAACCCGTTTCTTCGTCCGATCCTCCCTTGCAGCAGCCTCTATTGCCTCTGCCTCGGCTGCCGCACGATAAGCGGCTTGACGAGCCGCTTCGGCCTCGAGATTTGGAAGAGGGCTGTCGTTGGATCCTGACATGATCTGGTGAGAAAAGAAGTATTTAGCTGATGGAGTATTGCGTTTAAATTAGTTTACAAACCCAAAGTTAGAAGCTAAGACTGTATCATCCGGACTTGTCCGGGCAGGAGGCAGACTAGTCCGCTCTAGCCGGACTTGTCCGGTTGGAGTCCGGACTAGTCCGGACTTTACAGTTTTAAACCCTAACTAATGTGATTCGATTACTAATTCATCAAAGTAGTTGCAATACTATGGGATTTGAAATAATATGGCATAGGAATCTCAGAGAAGCCCTAAAGTACCCAAGATATGTTCTAGGAATAGGATTTTTGTGAAAAGTCAAGGCTAGGTTAAAAAGTACCTTGGAGTGAAGGAATGTGATGAAATCCGTGGTTCAAAGGAGCAGAGATGGTCGGAGAAGAGTTCCCCGCACTCAACAATCCTTGAATCGAGGATGCCTTTGAGGGATTTGAGGGAGAACTCCAAAATCGCCAATGGGGGCGAGTTTTGGAGGAGAGAAGTGGAGTGGAGGTGAATGAGGGAGAGGGAGGGGTGTCAGCCCGACCCTTGGAGGTTAAGTCTCCAGGGGCCGGACTAGTCCGGTCCTTAGTCCGGTCTGTCGGACTAGGTCCGGACTAGTCTATAGTTCGGACTTGTCCGGGTGACAGGCGGACTAGTCTGTTGTGGACTTGTCCGCTGCATCTCGGACTTCTTAGAATGCCCGGACTTGTCAGGCATCTAGGTCGGACTAGTCCGGTTCTTAAAGTCTAAAAATTCTTATAAATATCAGAATTTTGCCTTTATTTGCGGTGGATTTAATTGCACCTGCTATATGGTCCATATATATATGTTGAACAAATAATTACATGATGACCACAATATAGCCAAAAGTAATATGAGAGAAGAAAATAGAGGAGGAACAAGTTTCTCACAATCGTGCACATTTTGGAAGTTGTGGAAGAATTTTGGAGAACTTCTATTTAAACAATTTTTCAACTCACATTCCTAGAGTCTAGTATGTTCAGCTCATTTTGAAGTTCACAAAATCGTTTTTCATCAAGTGGTTTGGTAAAAATATCAGCTAGTTGTTTTTTAGTTCTTACGTGTGAGATAGCTATGTCCCCCTTTATAGAATGATCTCTCAAAAAGTGATGTCGGATGTCTATATGTTTGGTCCTAGAGTGCTCAACAGGATTGTGGGCTATCTTAATGGCACTCTCATTGTCACAAAGGAGTGAAATGTTGTTCATATTGTGACCATAATCCCTTAAAGTCTGTCGATCCAAAGAAGTTGAGCACAACAAATCCCGGCTGCGACATACTCCGCCTCAGCTGTGGAGAGAGCAATGGAGTTTTGTTTCTTGGATGACCATGATACTAGGGACCTACCCAAAAATTGACAAGTCCCTGAGGTGCTTTTTCTATCTATTTTACATCCGGCGTAATCCGCATCGGAGTATCCGATGAGATTAAACTTAGACCCCTTTGGATACCATAATCCAAGGTTAGGTGTGTGAACTAGATATCTTAGGATCCTTTTAACGGCTGTTAAATGACATTCTTTAGGTGATGCTTGAAATCTTGCGCATAAACATGCACTAAGCATGATATCGGGTCTAGATGCACAAAGATAAAGTAATGAGCCAATCATGGAGCGATATACCTTTTGATCCACGCTTGGTCCATCTTCATTGAGGTCAAGGTGCCCGTTTGTTGCCATTGGTGTCTTGATAGGTTTTGCTTTGTCCATGTCAAACTTCTTGAGTATGTCTTGTGTGTACTTGGTTTGACTAATGAACGTGCCTTCCTTGAGTTGCTTGACTTGAAATCCGAGGAAGAACTTCAACTCTCCCATCATGGACATCTCAAATCTATCTGTCATTATCTTGCTAAACTCATTGCAAAAAGATTTGTTAGTAGAACCAAATATAATGTCATCGACATATATTTGGCACACAAAGAGATCGTTGTCTACATTCTTTGTTAATAGTGTATAATCTGCTTTGCCTATCTTAAAGCCATTATCAATGAGAAAGTCTCTAAGACATTCATACCAAGCTCTAGGATCTTGTTTGAGGCCATAGAGAGCTTTATGCAATTTAAACACATGATCAGGATATTCTTGGTCTTCAAATCCGGGTGGTTGCTCCACATACACCTCCTCCTTGATTGGACCGTTTAGGAAGGCACTTTTCACATCCATTTGATAGAGTTTAAAATCATGATGAGTAGCATAGGCTAATAGAATACGAATAGATTCAAGCCTAGCTATGGGAGCAAAGGTTTCATCGAAATCCAAACCTTCGACTTGAGCATATCCCTTTGCTACAAGTCTGGCCTTGTTTCTAGTCACCACTCCGTGTTCGTCTTGCTTGTTGCGGAACACCCACTTGGTGCCTACCACGTTTGCGTTTGGTCTTTTCACTAGCTCCCATACTTGATTTCTTGTAAAGTTGTTTAATTCTTCTTGCATGGCTACTACCCAATACGGGTCCTTGAGTGCATATTCCACCCTAAATGGTTCCAAGGACGACACAAAAGAGTAATGTCCACAAAAGTTAGCTATACGAGAACGTGTTGTTACCCCTTTTGTGATATCTCCAAGGATGTTATCAACGGGGTGATCTCGTTGAATGCTTTGATGAACCCTTGGGCGAGGCACTTGATTTCTTGAGTGGTTTTCTTCTTCTTCTTCTTCTTCTTCTTCTTCTTCTTCTTCTTCTTCTTCTTCTTCTTCTTCTTCTTCTTCTTCTTCTTCTTCTTCTTCTTCTTCTTCTTCTTCTTCTTCTTCTTCTTCTTCTTCTTCTTCTTCTTCTTCTTCTTCTTCTTCTTCTTCTTCTTCTTCTTCTTCTTCTTCTTCTTCTTCTTCTTCTTCTTCTTCTTCTTCTTCTTCTTCTTCTTCTTCTTCTTCTTCTTCTTCTT
Source organism: Neostapfia colusana (assembly GCA_030760725.1). Taxonomy (NCBI): domain Eukaryota; kingdom Viridiplantae; phylum Streptophyta; class Magnoliopsida; order Poales; family Poaceae; genus Neostapfia; species Neostapfia colusana. The sequence goes on along the minus strand of JASWHV010000009.1, from coordinate 28,222,095 downwards.
CTTCTTCTTCTTCTTCTTCTTCTTCTTCTTCTTCTTCTTCTTCTTCTTCTTCTTCTTCTTCTTCTTCTTCTTCTTCTTCTTCTTCTTCTTCTTCTTCTTCTTCTTCTTCTTCTTCTTCTTCTTCTTCTTCTTCTTCTTCTTCTTCTTCTTCTTCTTCTTCTTCTTCTTCTTCTTCTTCTTCTTCTTCTTCTTCTTCTTCTTCTTCTTCTTCTTCTTCTTCTTCTTCTTCTTCTTCTTCTTCTTCTTCTTCTTCTTCTTCATATGAGGCTCGCAGCAACGCCTCCGTTTCCTTCAGGGTGTCCCGAGCATCCTGAAGCTCTTGCTGACACTCCTGCAGTCGAGTACTCAGCATAGCAGCATCCTCCAAGCACAAGTCCATGTGCTCATGGGAAGTCCCTTGCTGCACTGGTGGGTACTTGTACTCCGTGGTACCACTCTCACGCTGGAGGACATACATGTACTCAGTTCTGTCCAGGTGTCGACGATAGATGTGACTCTGGCAGGTGATTGCCTCCCAGGTAACATCCTTCTCCGCATCGACCTGTGTCGCTCGACAAGCTGGAGAGCAGTGGATCTTGAGCAGCTAATTTTAGTGGATAATCCTCATTTCTGAACTCCATTCCTCCCTCTTCTCACGGATGGTCCTGGTGGAGCTATAGTGTATGATTAGCTTGCCCGTATTGCCGGCGGCTTGGAGCATACATCGAAGACGGCGCAACAAGCCTCCTACTGCCAATCCGTAGGAAAGGTACGTCACCGGACGGCTCTCCACTCTTTGGGCAAGGGCAACTACGGGAACTCTCCCTCCTGTGGACTTGCGAGCGGTGCGAATCATGCGAACCATCTAAAACGAAAAGCATTTAAACTTAGGTTAGATAAACTTTTAAACAAAAATCCTATTTTGAATGAAAGTTGGGGTAAGATGAAGAAAGTGACTCCTTAAATAACACTTTTCAACCCACACCTTGTAAAATAGTTTTTAAGAAAATAGGGCCCTTAAATACGTCCATTTCTACCTAGGTCCATGTTCCTACGGGCAACCTTGGCTCTGATACCACTTCTGTCACACCCGGTTTCTCCGAAGAACAACCAAGTGAATATCACATGTATGCCAGGATCATTTTCTCATACATGTGATGACGAATAGTGAAGCATCATTTATTACAAGCCAGATGTCGAATATAAATAAGTCTTACAAAGCATATGTCTCGATGGACGATAAATAGTTCATCACAAATAAATAAACTAGCAGCGGAATATTATTCTTGTGGGCTCCATTACAGGCGTTGCCCGGGGGACTCCATGAACCTAGAAACCTTCTTCGGGTCCAAAGTCTTGATCATTATACACCACCTCATTATCTTGACCTGAGCAGCAATATAAACCAACAAATATGCAAGGTTAAGTACCGATGGTACTCAACAAGTGTGGGAAAGTTATGTCATGCATGGCTAGAGCAAGGGAAGGTTGAACTCATGGTTAAAGCACTACGCAATTAATACCTATCACCTTACCTTATTAAGCACCTACATTACTACACAGGTGAAATGGTCCCAATTTCCCATCCCATCATCATAGTCAAATAACCATAACATCATTTCCAACGTTAAGCTCCCCGCTTAACATCCTCAACTTCCAAAACCATCACTCCTCTAATCATGAATAAGTCCAAGCCGCTCTTGACCGTGAGCACGGCTGTCATGACAATTTTGACTCTGCAGAGTTTGTACCACTGTACCCACATATAGTGATTTCATCCCCCATTGCCGGGTGGACTAAAAGAACCTCCATTATGCCAGTGGCTACGAACCACATTCACACTTCCCAGGTGTGTAGCCAGGAGATCACTACGAAGCCTTTACAAAGGGATTCCCGACGAGTGTGGGTCCACTGAGGTTTCACCCCTAACAACATACAAGAGGCTCCAACCCCGCTGCAGTGGCCCCCTCTTGAGCCTTGCGGTTTATAAGGTAGTCCAGCTGACACCTATTCTCCGCACCATCCAACACACCCATACTACGTCGGGGATACACCTAATTAATTGGCCAAGCTGCCCCATCTCAGCATGTGGTTGGCACTGTAAAGCCAGGTTACATGCTCCATGAATCGGTCCTTAGGATCCAGGCAAGTACTGAACACAAACCCGAGTCTCGTGCACCCAGCACCAACCAAAACATCCAACTTGCCTTGGTCCCTACCTCTACATAACTCACAATATCTCATTCAAGAGTATGGTAAAATAAACTGATGATCTCATATCCCAAATATCCCATTCTAAACATGGCTAAGCATATGCATAATAATAAATGACATGATAAAATAAATCCCAACCCAAGCTACAAGGAAACAAGGTAATGCAATTCTAGGGAAACTTCCTAGCATGGGTTTCATATTTCAATTGACAATGCAAATAATTCTAGCTACACATCCTAGCATAGGATCAAAGTGGTCAAGGACACTTGCCTCCTTCCTGCTGCTCTTGAAATGGGTAGTCCTGATCTTGGAAAGGAAGAACTTGCTCTGGAGCAGGTTCTACATCATACCATCACACATAGCAAAAGAAAAACAACAATCCATAAGACATAGTTCACACTTCCACTTCATACAAACCACACATTCACATTTATGAAAGTCATTCACAATTATATGTGTTGTGGTTACTCTATGTGTGTTGATTTGTGGCTTACATGCACTTTTAATCATGTATATATGATTCCTACTTTTGTATTCACATTTATGCTTGCATACTATATATATGAGTTTCCAATTTAAATAAATTCCTTATATTCAATTACTACACCTTTTAGCTATCAAGTATGCATGAAAAGTTATTTTCCTACTCCATATGTGTCTTCATCCTTCTACCAACCCTAAACTGAATTCTTTTGATTTTGGAATCTTCATTTATCATATTCTAATTATTTATACCTAGCTTGCTATATTTTCAAATTTACTTCCTATGCCTAAATGTGTACTTTATTATGAAAATAGTAAGACACATCATCTAAACAGAATAGGTTCTGATCCAAAATAGTTAATAATATATTTTTGATCTTTTCCTCTCATGTAAACTATTTTACATTTTTTTTTCTAATTTTCAGAATTATTCTCTACCTAAAAATGTGTCCCTATAACTAATAAATGTGAATAATAAATTAAACAGATTCATTTCAGCCAAAAATCTATTTTTATCTCACTCCAAGGTTTTCTAAGTACTGGGAAAGTTTTTAATTTGAATTAGACAATATGTTTGTCCCACCTTTTAAATTTTAAATACTAACCACATATTCAATTTCCTAAATTTAATATCAAATAGGGTCAAAAAGGTAAATTCACCACACTACAGGGTCTATAATATTATTTTAAGAGATTTTAGGGGTCTAGCTACACATAACAGAGAGGTTTTTCCTAATTTTTATTAAGTCCAGGGGCTAAAACTGATTTTTAAATGAATTTACATGATTTTCTGAAGTTCCAAGGGCTAGATCAGAAGTTTTCGGGGCTAGCTCTTATTTCCCGAGAACCCCAGGGGGTAGCACGTAAGAATTCCAGTCTTTATAACGCGGGGCTGACGTGGACCGTCCGATTTAAAATAGACGGCTGAGATTATAACATCGAACCGGTACGCGGGGATTTAAACTCTACCGTGCGATTTAAAATAGACGGCGCACAAGCGGCCACGTCGCTCTGATCGAGCGCGGGCGGCGCTGCCCGGCGGCGCACGGCGGCGGGAGGCGGCGATCTCGTCGGAGAGTTTTGGATCTTCGTCAATACTTCCTAAAACTGTGATTTTATGGCATAGATCGGTGGAGGGGAGGTCGGGGATCTCACCTCGGGGGTTTTCTTGAGCTCGGAGGTCCTGGAACGCGGTCGGCGACGAGGTCCGAGGTGAATTCACGGCGAGGCTCGTCGGCGCTGTGTTTGAACCGCAAACCACCGAGTTTTCTGCACCTGCGAGGTTCCCCGTAGGCGGTGGATCAAGACCAGCGAGTTAGATCGGAATTTCCGAGCGTAGATCGGCTAGGATTCGCCGGAGGGGCTCGGGTTCTCACCAGAGTAAAAACGGCGGACCGCGTGGGAAAAACGGGACGAGGCCGGGGTTTTTATAGACAGGGGAAGGGCGGCGTTCGGTGATGATCGAGTTTGCGTCGCCCACGAACGGAATTCGGCTGGGATCCGCAGGAATCCGGGTCGGTTTTGATTCGGGGTGAGAGAGTCCGGCCGGGCGCGGGCGCGAGGAAGAAGAAAGACTGGCGGGCCCCGCATGTCAGTGGGAAGAAGGGGGCGCGCGCTGCCGCGGGCTGGCGCGGGATCAGTGGGCCGGCTGGTGGGTTTCGGCCCACTGGCCAGTTTTTTTTTCTGTTTTCCTTTTTATTTTTCTATTTCTTTTTTGTTTTGAGTTTAATTTGAATTCCAGTTTGAATTTGAATTTTTGCAACACATGCAACACGTCCAAAAATTTTTAAACTCCCCTCTGAACAGGATTTTGGGGTGTTACAATTCTATATTTGTTGAGAGAGAGCTTTTGGAGGATGAATTAGTTGGGACACTTGACTTAAGTGAGTCAAGTTGTGCTTCAAGATTCTTGTGAGCTTTGGTTAACCTTACAAGTTCATCTTGAAGTGCTACATTCTCACTTTTAAGCTGAACGCATGTCTCCTTGCTCTTTTCAAGGATAAGCAATCCTTATTGTTGATTGAGAAGCTCTTCTTGTTCAAATATTTCATCCGATAGCATTTTCATTTTAGCTATAGCCTTTTTGTTTAATCCTCTAAACATAAATTCGTTTTCACTACTACTATCAAAGTCACTATCATCTTCAATATGTAACTTAGAAGGTTTAGTCATTACCTTGCGCTTTCCTTCCTTTGCCATGAGGCATGTGTGACTTCGGCTCTTCCAATCACCCTTGTTTGGCAAGAGTGATTTCTTCATGGTTGGCCTCTTGATAGCTACGGTTGCCACTTTTTCTTCATCTTCGGAGGAGGATTCTTCATTTGAGTCCCATTCTTCTCCGATGTGGGCTTGTCCATATGTCTTCTTCTTTGTGAAGAATTTCTTGTCTTGCGACTTCCCATCCTTCTTCTTTCTCTTGTCATCTTCCTTGCTATGGGGACAGTTCATGTAACACCCCAAAATCCTGTTAAGAGGGGAATTTAAAAATTTTTGGACGTGTTGCATGTTTTGCAACAATTTAAATTCAAACTGGAATTCAATTTAAACTCAAAACAGAAAAGAAATAGGAAAAGAAAAAGAAAAACAGAAAAAAACCGGCCAATGGGCCGAAACCCACCAGAAGGCCCACCCTGCTCCGCGCCAGCCCGCAGCCGCGCGCCCCCTTCCTCCCACTGACAGGCGGGGCCCGCCAGCCTTCTTCTTCCTCGCGCCCGCGCCTCGATCGGTTGGGACTCTCTCACCCGAATCAAAACCGATCGGGAATTCTCGCGTATCCCAGCTGATTTCCGGACCCCAAAGACTCCAGCTCGATCTAAACCAACCCGCCGCCCTCCCCCGTCTATAAAAACCCCGCCCTTGTCCCGTTTTTCCCACGTGATCCGCCGATTTTTACTCCGGTGAGAACCCGAGCACCTCCGGCGAATTCTGCCCGATCTACGCTCGGAAATTTCGATCTAACTCGCTGGTCTTGATCCACCGCCTCCGGGGAACCTCGCAGGTGCAGAAAACTCGGTGGTTTGCGGTTCAAACACAGCGCTGACGAGCCTCGCCGTGAATTCACCTCAGACCTCGTCGCCGACCGCCTTCCAGGACCTCCAAGCTCAAGAAAACCCCCAAGGTGAGATCCCCGACCTCCCCTCCACCGATCTATGCCATAAAATCACAGTTCTAGGAAGAATTCTCGAAGATCCGAAAATCTCCGGCGAGATCGCCGCCTCCCGCCGACGTGCGCCGCCGGCAGCGCCGCCCGCGCTCGATCAGAGCGACGTGGCCGCTTGTGCGCCGTTTATTTTAAATCGCACGGTAGAGTTTAAATCCCCGCGTACCGGTTCGACGTTATAATCTCAGCCGTCTGTTTTAAATCGGACGGTCCACGTTAGCCCCGCGTTATAAAGACTGGAAATCTTATGTGCTACCCCCTGGGGTTCTCGGTAAATAAGAGCTAGCCCCGGAAACTTCTGATCTAGCCCCTGGAACTTCAGAAAATCATGTAAATTCATTTAAAAATCAGTTTTGGCCCTGGACTTAATAAAAATTAGGAAAAACTCCTCTGTTATGAGTAGCTAGACCCCTGAAAATTGTTAAAATAATATTATAGACCCTGTAGTGGGGTGAGTTTACCTTTTTAACCCTGTTTGATATTTGATTTATGAAATTGAATATGTGGCTAGTATTTAAAATTAAAAAGTGGGACAAACATATTGTCAAAATTAAATTAAAAACTTTCTCAGTAATTAGAAAACTTTGGAGTGAGATAAAAATATATTTTGGGCTGAAATGAATCTGTTTAATTTATTATTCACATTTATTAGTATAGGGACACATTTTTAAGTAAAGAATAGTTCTGAAAATAGGGAAAATAAATGTAAAATAGTTTACATCAGAGGAAAAGGTCAAAAATATATTAGTAAATATTTTAGATCAGAACCTATTCTGTTTAGATGATGTGTCTTGTTATTTTCATAATAAAGTTCACATTTAGGCATAGGAAATAAATCTGAAAATATAGCAACTAGTAAATGATAAATGAAGTTCCTAAAATCCAAAGAATTCAGTTTAGGGTTGGTACAAATTCAGAAGACACATATGGAGTAGGAAAATACCTTTCATGCATAGTTGGTAGCTAAAAGGTGTAGTAATTAAATATAAGGAATTTATTTAAATTGGAAACTCATATATAAAGTATGCAAGCATAAATGTGAATACTAAAGTAGGAATCATATACACATGATTAAAAGTGCATGTAAGCCAAAGGTCAACACACATAGAGTAAACACAACACATAGAAGTTGGAAATGGCTTTGTTACATGTGAATGTGTGGTTTGTATGAAGTGGAAGTGTGAACTATGTCTTATGGATTGTTGTTTTTCTTTTGCTATGTGTGATGGTATGATGTAGAACCTGCTCCAGAGCAAGTTCTACCTTTCCAAGAGCAGGACTACCCATTTCAAGAGCAGCAGGAAGGAGGCAAGTGTCCTTGACCACTTTGATCCTATGCTAGGATGTGTAGCTAGAATTATTTGCATTGTCAATTGAAATATGAAACCTATGCTAGGAAGTTTCCCTAGAATTGCATTACCTTGTTTCCTTGTAGCTTGGGTTGGGATTTATTTTATCATGTCATTTATTATTATGCATATGCTTAGCCATGCTTAGAATGGGATATTTGGGATATGAGATCATCAGTTTATTTTACCATACTCTTGAATGAGATATTGTGAGTTATGTAGAGGTAGGGATCAAGGCAAGTTGGATGTTTTGGTTGTGTGCTGGGTGCACGAGACTTGGGTTTGTATTTAGTATTTGCCTGGATTCTAAGGACCGGTTCATGGAGCATGTAACCTGGCTTTACCGTGCCAACCACATGCTGAGATGGGGCAGCTTGGCCAATTAATTAGGTGTATCCCCGGCGTAGTATGGGTGTGTTGGATGGTGCGGGGAATAGGAGTCAGCTGGACTACCATATGAACCGCGAGGCTCAAGAGGGGGCCACTGCAGCGGGGTTGGAGCCTCTTGTATGCTGTTAGGGGTGAAACCTTAGTGGGCCCACGCTCGTCGGGAATCCCTTTGTAAAGGCTTCGTAGTGATCTCCTGGCTACACACCTGGGAAGTGTGAACGTGGTTCGTAGCCACTGGCATAATGGAGGTTCTTTTAGTCCACCCGGCAACGGGGGATGAAATCACTACATGTGGGTGCAGTGGTGCAAACTCTGCAGAGTCAAAACTGTCATGACAGCCGTGCTCACGGTCAAGAGCGGCTTGGACTTATTCATGATTAGAGGAGTGATGGTTTTGGAAGTTGTGGATGTTAAGCGGGGAGCTTAACATTGGAAATCATGTTATGGTTATCTGATTTTGATGATGGGATGGGAGATTGGGACCATTTCACCTGTGTAGTAATGTAGGTGCTTAATAAGGTAAGGTGATAGGTATTAATTGCATAGTGCTTTAACCATGAGTTCAACCTTCTCTTGTTCTAGCCATGCATGACATAACTTTCCCACACTTGCTGAGTACCATCGGTACTCAACCTTGCATATTTGTTGGTTTATATTGCTGCTCAGGTCAAGATAATGAGGTGGTGTATAATGACCAAGACTTTGGACCCGAAGAAGTTTTCTAAGTTCATGGAGACCCTCGGGCAACGCCTGTGACGGAGCCCTCAAGAATAATATTCCATTGCTAGCTTATTTACTTGTGATGAACTTATTATTGTCTGTCCATCGAGACATTTGCTATGTAAGACTTATTTATATTCGACACCTGGCTTGTAATAAATGATGCTTCACTATTTGTCATCACATGTATGAGAAAATGATCCTGGCATACATGTGATATTCACTTGGTTGTTCTTCGGAAAAACCGGGTGTGACAGTTCACAATGAAATGCCCATGTTCTCCACAGTTGTAGCAAGTATTCTTTGTTCTTGACTTGCCCTTGTCTTTGCTCTTGTTCTCATAGTGATGGCTTCTCCTTCTCCTCATCAACCTTTTGAATCTTTTGATGAAGAATGCCATTTCTTCATCATCCATGTCTGTGCTCTCATTATCACTTTCTTCATCTTCACTTGTGAGTTGTGTTTCTTTTGCCTTGGACTTGGATGTGGCCTTGAGAGCAATGCCCTTCTTCTTGGATGAAGTGATCTTGGCTAAGTCATTGACGTGTTGGGCTTCCTTCTCCATCATCTCATGGTTAATGATCTTCCCTAGCACTTCATCCGGTGTCATCAAATGAAAGTTTGGACTTTCCCGGATTAAGGTGCATAGGGTCACATTGCGAGGCATAAATGCTCTTATCATTCTTTTAACCACCTCATGGTCATTCCATTTCTTGCATCCGTACGCCCGACTCTTGTTGATAAGAGTTTTGAGTCGGTTGTACATTTCTTGAGGTGTTTCGCCTTCTTCCATGGCGAACCTTCCAAGCTCTCCTTCTATCATCTCAATCTTAGCTTCCCTCACAGATCCGTTTCCTTCATGTGCGATCTTGAGGGTGTCCCAAATGTCTTTGGCGAGCTCCAACCCAGCTACCTTGTTAAATTCTTCAATGCTCAAAGATGAGTTGAGCACGGCTGCTGCTTGTGCATTGCGATGGATTTGTTGTTCTTGTTCTAGGGTGAGTTCATCCTCGTCTTCGGGGATATCTATACCTGTACATACCACATGCCAAAGACTTGGGTTCAAGGAAATTAGATGCAACTTCATGTTGTGTTTCCACATTGTATAGTTAGTTCCATCAAAGTGAGGTGGTTTGCCTAGAGGAATTGATAAATAACTGGAATAAGAATTTAGTCGTTCATAGTTAAAAGGATATCGCGAGTAGTCTTGTTGACTACTCTTGAGTTTCTTCTCTAACTTCTCCTTCTTTTTCTTTTTAGCCTCCTCCTTCTTCTTTTTGAGGAGTGCCATGAGACGAAGAACTTCTTCATCTTCTTCTGAGCTTGTAACGTCTTGTGGAGGAGCAACTGCGGGAGGTGGGTTAGAACCTTCTTCTTCAAAGTTGCTCGAACTTGCTCCTTTTACCTTGTTGAGATCAATTTGGCTACCGACCTTGTCCTCCATCTCCTCTCCAAGCGGTTAAGCTTTTGTGGAGAGTTAGGCTCTGATACCAATTGAAAGTTGCCTAGAGGGGGGGGGGGGGTGAATAGGCTAATAAAACCTGAAATTCAAATAAACAGCGGATAAAACCAGAGCAGGCCGGACTAGTCCGATATGAGGTCGGACTAGTCCGGTCTAAGCCTAATTTGTGTTTTAGTTTTCCTTTTAAGTTTGTTTGAGCAGAAAATATGTGGTAGTCAAGTGATATCACTAATTAGTTGAGAATGATTAGATTGCAATATAATAGAACAACTTGTGAGAAATAACACAATGAACGCTTGACAAGTAATTTTAGTGAGCAATTTAAATAGTAGAGAGACCAAGAGACACGATTTATCCCGAGGTTCGATTTCCACACAGGAACCTACGTCCTCGTTGAGGAGTCCACCAAGGACCGGGTCTTTTCTAACCCTTCCCTCACCGAGCGATCACCAAGATCAAGCCCGGGCTTTTTCACTATCAATCGAATGTGAGTACAGTGATCTTAGGGGCTACTCACACTTTGAGGCTCCCTGCACCAACCAAGTAGTTCTAGAATTCAAAGTACAACTGTTAAAAACTCAAAATAACAGTTGAGTGCAAAGGAATCAAACCGAGAGCTCAAACGTCGGTCACCACGTCTTTCCTCTCACAAGAACCACTAACTCCTTAAGATCCAATCTTAGGGGTCTAGAAGGTGAGGAAAGAGGCTAAAAGAGCTCTAGGAATGAGTTTTCAGCGCTTGGGTTTGTGTATTGCAAATTCTCAGCCGGGGGGGGGGTCTCCTTTTATAGAAATCCCGGCATTTAGCCGTTACCAACTAAAGTCCGTACTAGTCCGTTCCCAACCCCGGACTAGTCCGATCTTAAGGGACCACTCACGTCACAGCTTACCAAATAAAGTTTTAGTGACCATTGGATTCAAACGGTCATGAAACCCGGACTAGTCCGGCCAAGAGCGGACTAGTCCGATCTCAATCAGGAACCTTTGTTCCGTATGAGAACGGACTAGTCTGGTAGGGGCGGACTAGTCCGGCCCAAAGGGCGGACTAGTTCGGTCTTACCAGACTTAGTCTAAAAACTCTCTCAACTAGAGCTGCGGACTAGTCCAGCCAACCTCGGACTAGTCCGAGCTCACACAGGAACCTTTGTTCCGTCCTAATTCGGACTAGTCTGAAAAGATCGAACTAGTCCGGCCTGTGGAGCGGACTAGTCCGATGGCACTCAGAGACTTCTTCTCCGGACCTAAGCGGCTTAATCCGCTTAGCGGACTAGTCCGACCTCTTAGGCGGACTAGTCCGACCTTCTGAGACTTAGTCTCATAACGGCTCAGACTCACACAAGAACGGACTAGTCCGGCCTTTAACGGACAAGTCCGAACTGACTTAGAGACTCTTTATCCGGTCTAAAGCGGATTAGTCCGGGTATGAACGGACTAGTCCGGCCATTTGTCCGGACAAGTCCGGTCTTCCCTTTTCTTCATATCTATGACTACTTCGTCTCATGATTCTAACTTTATATCCTTCGTTTGAGCTCTCTAGTGATTTTCAAGCACTCTAAAAGAGAAGACCCTATACACAACTAGAAAAATGTGAAGATTAATAGAAAATACTATTTTCTACTATTTCAAGTCTTCTTCTTTTCCCTTTGCTTCTTGAGAGACTCCATATCCATTTCTTTGATAAACACCTGTGCTCATACTCAGTAGAAACTTATTAGCATCTTAATTGTCATCATCAATCAACCAAAACCCACGGGGATTAACTAGATGTACTTTCATGAAGTCCATGCTCACATCCTCCCACTTCTAGGCAGGAACGCCCAGTGGTTGTAGCAGTCCTGGTTTCTGCATATGATCCGCCTTCACCCTTCGACATGTATCACACTCGGACACGTACTTTGCGGTCTCCCGCTTCATCCGTGTCCACCAAAACTTGCTTCTGAGTTCTTGATACATTCTGTTGCTGCCGGGGTGAATAGAAAACTTTGATAAGTGAGCCCCATCAAAAATTTACTTCCGTAGCTCTGGGTTACGGGGTACGACGATCCGGTCCTTGAACCATAGGACGCCGTCTCCGTCCTTCCGGAAACATTTCAACTCCCCACTGTCTACACGTCTCCGCAAATGCGACATACCCTTGTCATGTTTCTGAGCTGCCGCTATCTCTTCACGGATGGTGGGGATCAAAGCTAGGTTGTAGAGAGCTCCATGTGGGATCACATGCAGTGGTGGTTCGCTCTCTTCCAACGGTGTGATGGTCAGATTGTTGACGTGTGACTTGCGGCTCAGAGCATCTGCCACTACGTTTGCCTTGCCCGGATGATAATGGATCTCTATTTCGTAATCCTTTATCAATTCTAACCATCTTCGCTGCCTCATGTTCAGCTCCTTCTGAGTGAATATGTACTTGAGGCTCTTGTGGTCAGTATATAAATGTACGAGGTTACCGAGTAGGTAGTGCCTCCACATTTTTAGTGCAAGTACCACGGCAGCGAGCTCCAAGTCATGAGTTGGATAATTTTGCTCGTGGTTCCTAAGCTGCCGTGATCCATACGCGACCACTCTTCGGTCTTGCATCAGTACACATCCGAGCCCAATGCCGGATGCATCGCAGTACACATCGAACAGTTTTGTTGTGTCTGGCTGCGCCAAAACTGGTGCTGATGTCAGGTGCTTCACTAATGCCTTGAACGCTGCTTCACAGGTTGGACTCCAAACGTACTTGGTAGCCTTCTTTAGCAGCTCCGTCATAGGCTTGGCAATCTTCGAGAAGTTTGGAATGAACCTCCGATAATATCCTGCGAGTCCGAGGAAACTCCGTACCTCGTGAACAGTTCTCGGGGATTTCCAATTCAGCACTTGAGTGATCTTGCTCGGGTCTACAGCGATACCCTCCGCTGAGATGATATGCCCGAGGAAAGGCACTTGCGATATCCAGAATTCGCACTTGCTGAATTTCGCGTATAGCTTGTGATCCCGCAGCCGTTGCAAGACTATACGGAGATGCTTCTTGTGATCTTCCTCCAACTTGGAATATACCAGTATGTCGTCGATGAAGACCACGACAAACTTGTCCAGCTCCGGCATGAATACCGAGTTCATCAAGTACATGAAGTGAGCTAGAGCATTGGTGAGGCCGAAGGACATGACCAGGTACTCATAAAGTCCGTACCTCGCCGAGAAAGCCGTCTTCGGAATATCCTCAGCCCGTATCTTAATCTGATGGTACCCGGATCTTAAGTCCATCTTGGAAAAGATCTTTGCTTCGACCAACTGATCAAACAACATGTCGATCCGTGGCAACGGGTACTTGTTCATGATGGTTACGGCATTTAATGGACGATAGTCCACGCAAAGCCGTAACGTCTCATCCTTCTTCTACACGAATAATGCCGAACAGCCCCATGGCAAGGACTCAGCCTAATAAAACCCTTTTCCAGCAGGTCCGTTAGCTGGGCCTTCAATTCAGCCAATTCCTTGGGTGCCATCTTGTACGGCCTTCGGGATATTGGCATGGTTCCCGGTGCAAGTTCAATCTTGAACTCCACCTCTCCATGCACTTCTGAGTTTAAGTGCACGACTCGAAGGACGGTGTCTAAAACAGCGCCGTGGCTGGTTAACCACGACATCCCTAGGATGACATCGACCTTTTGTCCCTCTAAGATGATGAGAGACGTGGGGTACACTCTACCCGCTAAGCATAATGGTGCTTTGGAAACCATTACGCTTGCTGAAATCTTCCCACCCGGTGAACAAATTAAATATGACTATCGGTGGGTAGTATTTGCAAGCTGTGTTTAGCAATGAAAGCTTGGCTAATAAAATTATGCGTGGCGCATGAATCAAACAATACTATGGCGGGATGCTGGTGGAGTTGGAACATACCCGCAAGGATTGGCTCACCCTCCGGCACGTCCTCTATGGCAAACTGGTGGACAGTGCCGGGCCTAGGGTTTGCCCGCCGCGCATTTGTAGGGTTCCGGGGCTGATTCCTCCCCGGAAACTGTGGTGCCACTCCGCCTCCTTGCCTCTCCGGACAACTGCTGGCGAAGTGTCCTGGACGACCACACTTGTAACATGTGGCCGCTGCTTGTGCGGTGCTCGGGGGACGAAAGCCCGGCATGCGTTGCTGAGGTGCATACGCAAGCGGCATCGTCCGCTGCTGCTGTTGTTGTTGTGGAGGTGGTGCTGGCAGTGCCGGCCTGAATGCCGGTGAAGAATATGGCCGACTGCGGAACGGCATCGGCCTCTGGGGTGGTTGCCAGCGGGGACGTGATGGTGGGCGATTCACCATCCGAAACTTCTGAGAAGGACCGCCTCCTTCTCCGCTGCTTTGCGGCACGCCTCGCTTTCTCTCCGCCGCCGCTAACTCCTTGCCGGAGTCCTCCTGGACAATCGCAGCATCAATGATGTCGTTAAGACTGCCACGATTGAACATCGCCAATTTGTCCTTCAGGAGCGGGTTAAGCCCCTGGTAAAAGTGGTCCCGCTGCTTCTCGTCGGTATCGGCGTGATACGACGCATAGAGCGCGAGATCGTTGAACGCCCTGGAGTATTCCAGCGCGTTCCGGCTCCCTTGTTGCAGGTGTAAGAATTCCTGCGTCTTCCTCTTCATCAGACCTGGCGGTATGTGATAGGCCCTGAAGGCCGTCTGGAACTCCGCCCAGGTCATAACTCGGTCGGTGGGCTGTGAAGCACAGAAGTTTGCCCACCACGCGCTCGCGGATCCTTGGAGCTGCTGGACCGCGAACTGAGTCTTGCGCTGCTCGCTTATCTGGAGCAGCCCGAACTTCATCTCTATTGCGCGGAGCCAGTTGTCCGCGTCGAGACGTTCATCCGCCCTTTAGAATACAGGGGGATGAGTCGCTAGGAAGTCGGAGTAGGAGCTCTGTTAACGCTCCTCACGATCTTGACGTCTCTCTGGGCGAGACGTATTAGCGACGAGAGTTTGCAGCAACTCCATGTGCTGCTGATGAGAACCCGCCATTGCCGCGACAATGTCGGCCAATGTAACCGTTGGCAGTGGCGGTGGCGGTGTTTGCTATTGCTGTTGCTTCTGTTGCTGCTGCTGCTGTCCGGAGGAGTCCTCGGGAGGCTGTTGGGAGGTCTCTCCCCCTTGGCTGGTACCCCCAACGTCCGGGTTGGCACGAGTACGAGTCATTCTGAAATTCAAAACAGCAGCGATTAGCACATGTCATACTTAAAATTCCATACGCAACAGTAGGTATTGAAGTGACCCATGAGTAATTTGCACAACATTCACATATATTGATAAAGCGTAAACTTTATACAAGATACATTATTCCCGGGTCTCCAAGAAGTCGTGCTCATGTCGTCACTACCTATACATACACTACTGCCTACACGACATGTTGCCGGTTACAAAAGTTGGGTTACACTACTCTAGCTGCCCTACTTGGCAACTGTAACCCCCTACTCGGAGTAGAATTCGACCTCCTGTGGGTCATCCTCCTCCGGTACCTCTGCTGGTGGCTCTGGATCTACCACCTCTTCTCCCATCTCGGGTTCTCCCATTGCTGGAACGCCCAAGACCACCGGTATGCCCAATACCGGAGGTCGTGGTCCTGCAATGCATGCACCTCGTCCATGGCCTAGTTGTAGTCCTCTTACCAGCCTTGCCCTTCCTCAATAGCGTCGTCCCGCTCTTGAGCAAGGTCCTCATTCTGCTAGTTTAGAGTCTGCACCAGCTCTTGCAACGCCGTGATGTCGACACGGCTTTTCTTCTTCGCCTTCTTCAGACGATGCAACTGAGTTATGCTGTTCATTCAGTCGCTTGATCGTCGGAAGGAGCACATTGCGGAGTGCGCTGTGAGCACTCTCGAAATGGTCTCCATGGCTTGTGCTCTCCTTGAGCTTTGTGGCGAGATGCTCCATGTGAACAGCTTGTCTGTCCATCACGGCGTTTCCCGCCCTCATCTGGAGGCTAAGGTTTGCCTCCGCGGGGCTGTACCTTGGGCAACCCGGATCGGCTGCCTCCCGGTACCTCCCTTCCCACACATGATGAGCCCGTCCCTCCACCGGAACGAGTGCGTATGGAGTGCCCTCCATAGCCTTCACGTGTAGTTGGCAGAAACGTGACATGGTGTCACGGGCTGCCACTTGCCACATCCCTTCCGGTTGTCTACCTCTCACCGTGACGGTGAACGGCACCCAACCAGGTGGCGTAGGTCCTGCAGGGACTTCGACATGGATTGTCCATGTCTTGTTCCCCTCCTCGCCTTCTTCCTTGGCGAAGTACTGCAGCATCTGGTTGTACCCGAAATATTGAAGCATCTGTCTCAATGCTTCCGGATAGCCGCTGCGGTGAGTACAGTGGGACACCACCCACCCGTTCTCCAACTGTTTATCTGCTGTCATCTGTAAAAATATATTTGAGAAATGTCAAATATTTATTTAAACAGTAAACCATTGAGTTATAACGTAAGACATGTCATTGAACCCATAAAACTTGGAAATATAGTTCAAACTTAAACAAATTTGACTGCTGATCTGCTGTCTGCATGACAGCCCTGACCAGTTTCCATTTCAACCTGATTTAGGCCATGCTAAAGGCAAAACCAATTCTGGAGCTCAACATCAAAGTTAAAGCTAACTTCAATATATTTCCAGAAAGTGTTTGCTTCGCCTAAGATCTATCTTGGTTCAAAAGTTATGAGGTGTCAAAGTTAACAGAATTTCTGGGGAAAAGTGGACAGCACCTCCCTGCTTTAGGTGCTGATTTGATCCAAGAATCCCAGTTAATTCTGCTCCCAATCCGACAAAACTTTCTGTTACAAAGTTGTAACCCATCTCATAAGCTTTCCATAACTATCTCAGTTTCTATTTGTGGATGTTTATGCAGGAAGATATGCTCAATTTACAGAGAGGGTTTGCTCTGCCCTGTTTTCTGGACAGTTTCAACTCTACTGCATTTTTCGATTGGTTAAGGGATGAGACACCTCTGGACCTCAACAGAAAAGTTGTAAAAATCTTCCAAAGCTTTCCATAAATGTATCATATGACCCCAAAATCGAAAGAACTCAACCTCTAACCTCTGATTAACTTCAGCCTTGATTCAGCTGAAAACAGAGTGCTCTGCCCTTAACAACCTATAAGTTGAAAACTTGTTAACCTTGAATATCCTGATTAAGGGAAGAGGTTACAGAAAAGTTTTAGTGGGGTGTGACGTCGATGCGTCACCAGATCATGTCGGTACTACGTCCTCACAAAGAAAAACCTATACCGGACTTAGCCGGCTTCGTTAATTCATTGGCACTAAACGTCACTCATACACGGATGCTACACGTCTACCGTTTCGTGGTTAGACTACTTGCAGAAACTCAAACAATCATCAGACTCGGCTGCACACCGAGCCCGGTATCCATACAGTTCGTACACCCCGCCATCATCACTCGCCCGGATGTTCTCAAGCCAAACACGCCTTGAGTTACGTGTTCACGTTTCAGACCACGTGACGGGGTCTCCCAAATTGCACCACACATGCCAGGGACAGACGTTGCTCGAATACCCCAAACGACATAAAGAGTCGTAGAGGATACCAAAGCGGGTCGGGTTACCTGCCACCCGTGGGGCTTCACCCTTCAGCTTGTGCGCACTCGTGGACAGCGCTTACGTGCACCCCCCAAGACATACACGTCCCGAGATGCACGATTTTCCGACATAATCAAAGAGGTTAGTATGCCACTTCCTATATGCTAATAACATCCTTATACGGGCTACTAACTCGTTACTCACTGGATTTTTGAAAAAGATGACCTTTTTAGTGCGTTAAACCTCAAGCGAGCTCTGATACCACGCTGACACGACCCCACGGTCTTGTCGAGCCAGGATAACGCTGAGGGGTGCTGCGTTGCACAGCACCGGATAACACACATCAAAGGTACAAAGCGGAAGCAAAACTTTTATTACATAAAGTGGTTTATGAACATTTTTACATCAAAATAGGTCCAGTCTACCCTCACGGGCGTAGACTACGCATCAAGTCCACGTTCAGCCCATGAACGTGTCCTTGCTAGCACGCACGCACACTAACACGGCGGCGTGCACGACTCCCACTCGACGGGGTTACCCACCAGGGGTTCCGTCTCCTCTTCGGGAGTCCCTTCCTCATAGAACCCTGCAAAAGCTTCAAACACAAGCAGTGAGCACGAAGGCTCAGCAAGACTGACCCGTCTCTCCTAAACATGGAACTTCTACATGAGGGGTGATGGCTAAAGCAGCAGGTTGTGGAGAACCTTACGCTAAGGCACATGAGAGAGCCGCAATCAAACAAGAAACACATTTCTCTCATGTACTTTGCCCAAAGCTGAAAGGAACTTTAATTAGCTCTAAACTACAGCAATCATTAACAATCAAGTCCATCTTTCAATCAGCAACATTTTAACATGTAACTAGCCTGTTCTTTCTACGTCACGGTACAGTGAACAAGTGGTACTCACTGACCGCGAGGGACGGCGATTATAATCGATTTACACCTGCAGAGTTACCCGAATAACCCGTCACGTACGCCCGTACTCGATGTTGCCTACAGCAACCATCATGGACGCCGTACACAACCACCTTTCACCCATCAGCCAAATATTGAACCGGTCCCATCGTCCCGAGCAAGAGGTCTCTGCACGCGCATCTCAGTGCCGCCAGCCAATCTACACCCCAAGCTCTCAACCTACCCTCTAAACGACGGGCAATGCCTCAATACCCAGCTACCCGAGTTACATCAGTTTCCCGGTTCCCATATAGCCGGTAGGTCTTCGGTACTGTTCTAGCTTGTTCAACAGGCCCGCACACAGCTCGGTCCTCAATCGACAGGCCCCAAAGTCCTGCTGCCCTTACTCTCCGCTCGGTCTCATTTTTCTTGCCATGTGTATCATGTGCTATATCTACCCGAGTCGAGTGCCTCTAGCCTATGCTCGCGAGTAGTTCCAACTACTCGACTTGTACCGAATCCTACCCTAACTTAGCTTTGCAGTAGCTAACGGAGTTTGCAATCCTAAACCCAACCCATGGTTTTCTTGGCTATGCAATTGGATTTCCAAACAAGACTCTAATGCAAGGAAATAAGTGATACTCAAAGAAAATGCTCAAAACAATAAAAATTTGTAAATAAGTTAATGCAAACCGGAGCTTGCCTTGCTGCTCTTGGTCGTAGGCTAGCTGCTCCTCCGGAGCAACGAAGTCTAGGACTTCGGGTTCCTCCTCGACCTTAGCGACTACATGATATATAAAGTACATGTATTAATTAAATGCATTTGAATTGAGTTTTAAATTCGTAAACCTTCTAAGTCTCACTAGACAGACCCAAAGACTGTGAAACTTTTACTGTGGCTTGGTTATAACCTAAACAGAGACTTGGTCAAGTTTTAGTTGCAACAAAGCTCATTTGAGCCCTCCACAATTAATTATGTACTTGACCTTAATTGAAGGCTTTTAGGGTGTTCTAAGGATTTTTCATGAAACAAGATATGACTTTCTGAAAACTAGATTTTCAGAGGGTTCTAATGGAGTTGGTCTCACTTAATTTGAAGGTTCCTAGCTAAAGATATGAGCTAAACAATTTCAGAGAAAATTCTGAAAATGTTTCTGAACATTTTCTATTTTCTCTGGAACAGTTTCACTAATCACACCATTAGGTGGATTAAATGAGATCAAATGGATCTGAAATTTTTATGGTAGTTCAGAGATATTTTGGTGAACATCCCAGCAAAATTTCAGAATTTTCCTCCAAGGGGTTCTCCAGTTAAAATTCCAAACATTTTAAACTTTGAGGAATTAATTCTGGAGAATTAAGGATTTTCATGAAGTTAAACTTGATTTGCTGGAAAGTTCTCAGAGAGCTGAATCCAACAAAATTTGGTTCACTCGATTTGGAGTTTCCTAGGCCAAGTTATGAGGAGTTGAAGTTTGAAGGAAATCTGAAAATCGGGGAAAAGTTTAAATCTGCCGGTGGGCCACGGGGACACGTGTTGCGCGCTGAGGCGTCGGCACACCGGAGTCCACGGGGTATTTGCGCAACAGCACACCGGATCCGAGCCGCAGCTCGATCCCGATTTGAATTTTAAGCCGCTGACAGCTGGGGTCCACCCCTTCTTCTACCTCCCGCCGCCCGCGCTCTGCCGCCGGGGTTCCTCGCCGGCAGCCTCTGTGGAGCTCCAAGCTTCATGATTCCGGCCGCCCCTGCCTACTTTCACTCGGGGAACATGATTCCGAGCTCAGCTCGTCATGACAATGGCCGGTACATGGTCGGCGACGAGCAGCCGCCTCGGGAAGACTTCGGCCGTGTCGGCCGACCTCCTTAGCATCTCAACCACTCGAGCAACCGGTCGGGGAGCATCAGTGGACCTTAGGGAAGGTCGACATGAGCTTGAAGCAGCTCGGGGGAGGCCCAAAGTAGGCCCTCACCATGCGCCCGATGCTTCCCGCATGCTCCGCCGTCGGCAAACTTCGATATACGCCGGGTACATGGGTTCTTAGGCCAAAGGTTGTGAAGGCAACTTGTGCGCTACTGGGTCTAGTTTGTGCGGGAGCGGATTGAGGACCTCTAATCCTTTCTACAGTATGAATTCGGCAGAACCGCACCCGAAGGTAGGTCTGTACCGAGGAAGGGGAAAACCGGAAATTCGCCGCCAGTGAGCAAGCACTCGGACTGTGGTTCGGGGGTGAGCAGCACCGATCACCAGCGTGTCCAAGGGTTCCTTGGCTCGGGCATGATCACCTCCCGGTTGGGCTGTCCATGGAAGCTCGAAGTACGGCGGTTCTAGATCACCGAATTGAACTCTCGGTATAGCCGAGATCGACCGGTTTCAGTTGGGTTCTAGCAACGGGGAAGAAAGAGGAGGGTTCCTAGTACCTTGTCCTAGCTCTGGAGGGGACGGGGAGGCTGTGATCAGAGCTCTCCGATCGGTTCTGAGCGGCGGAGAAAAATTTCCCGGCGCTGTGTTCTTGCGAGGAGAAAATGGCGAGGGCTTCGGCCGAGGAGGGGGGGGGGGGCGCCTTAAGAAGGCTCTGAACCGACTTGTGCCCGCACGCGGCCAAGTAGCTGCTTGCGCGGCGGCCTCCCTCGGTGGCGATCGCAGCTGAAGCCCGAAGACCCAAGTGAGAAAGTCTCAGTCGGTTGAATCACTTCAGTGGCTGACATGTGGGTCCCACCTGGGGTTTTAACCTCTGAAATTAACTTTGCTCTACTGCTCTAAACAGTGGAGACCAAACTAACCTCAAGTATTTGAATTATCTGCCCCTGAGCCATTTGAATGGGGGTAGATATTCAAATTGGTTTGGGCTTGACTAAATTTCAGCACACATGTAGTTTAAAATTCAAATAAGGTTTGAATTTGCTACATTTAACTCATGTCAAGCTCAACTCCAAATGGAGTGAAAATTGGTATGTGAGCTCACAAAAATGTGCTGAGCAAGAATATGTCTCCCACTTTTGAATTTATGGGATCAAAACAGTTTGAATTTTTGCATTTGAGTTCAAACTTCCCTCCTCCTAGCTATACCCCAAAAGTACCTAAAAAGGTTTTGACTTTGGGTGAAACTTGGCATGGACATTCCTAGCAATGTGTAGGAGTTTTCATATGCCCAGCCCCTGTATATCACATGTGGGAAATACCACTTTTGCAATATGTGAGTTAGTTCTCAAATGAGCATGTTGATGGTGGTTACTTGCTCTTCAAATGTGTTTATCAACTTGCTTCAAATGAGGTGTGTGTGTGGGAATGACACTTCAAACATGTGTGAAAAACTTAGGCCCTTACATCGAGCCCCATCACGCCTCGCCATCACCGGAGAATAAGCCCGACGTTCTGCCCTACCATAATTCCCCGCAGAAAAATCCCCCGCTGCTGCCATTGCTAGGAGGTAGGCCCTGCCGCAAGGAGGAAGTGAGGTAGGTATTCATTAGCCCTCTTACGACGTTGCCACTGTTTCTACACATCCGTTTTCTTCGCTCCCTTCAAGCAGAAACTTTTGCATGTGGACAGATCATTTTTTGGATGATTTTTGACGGTGGAATTGATCTACATCTTGTGTCAAGATCATTACCACATCCACACTTGATCCCTACACCCTTGTTCATCATAAAACCCCATGAAAGCCCATTAAAACATACAAGAACACGTACAAACTAGTTTATAAAACTGCACTATAGGATTTCCATTCATCTACCCCATTGCATCTTGAGTAAAGTTTGTGCATGATGATTGATTGCTGTAAATTTTGTATGTGCATGGTCATGAGTAGAAGGAAAAACTCAAGAGGCCGTCTACGAGGAACTACATCACCAAGACTTTGAGACACTTGAGCAACACGAACCACGGGAGCAAGGCAAGTGCCCCTTGACCATATTGATCCCATGTTTTGAAACTGTTTTGTTTGCGAAAACTCGTATGATTGTGTCAACTTGATGGGACACCCTTTTATAGAAGTTTACTCGTTTTGTTAACCATCATTGTCGCTGGGAAAGTTGATGAGTCGGGTATGGTCGTTTTTCCTTTTTGCTCCGCTCAACTTACGGGATATAGGAAGCTGAAATAAAACTTGTTAGCTACTGCATTCATATGAATAAAGATGATGAGAACTTGATGATGTTAATGAGCATGGAATCAGGGAGATCTAGGCAAGATTGGTTCGTGGATGTTGCTGAATGAGATGGTGGTTTACTTGCCGTAGATCTCAGGACCGGTTCATGCGAGCACATGCCAGGAAAACAGTGCCACCACAAGGCCAAATATGGGTGCGGCTTAGCTAACTAATTAGGTGTGCTAGCTTGTTATGGACCGTTGGATGGTGCGGGGAATGGGAGTCGATAGGGACTGCCCTGGGAACTGCACGGCACAAGAGGGGGCCCATGGGTGGGAGAATGGAGATTCGAGCCTGCCGGTGAAACCTCAGTGGGTCCGTACATTCTAGTAGCCCCTTTGTAAAGGCTATTTTGTGATATCTTGGCCATACACCGACGGTTGTGTACTGGTATAATGGAGGTTCTTTCTAGTCGCCGATGGGTGATGAAATCACAAGCTTGTGGGTAAAGTGGTGCCACCTCTGCAGAGCGTAAAACTATCATGATAGCCGTGCTTCCGGTCAGAAGCACCTGGCCAACTTCCTTGATTAGGGGCAAAACTTGGGATGTTTATTCGGTTATGGTTATGGTATGGTCATTGGAATTGGTCTTGGGACTGTTTTGGGTCATGACACAATAAGTTTGGTTTCAGTTATATGAATATGAGATGGTTATGAATATTTATGAGTATGATATGAACTTGGGAAAGATTAATGGCTAGTTGAGACTTGATAAATGGTGAATTATGATGAAGGAATGTTGATGAAATACTTAGTTATGATGGAATTAAACTCACCAAGAGATAGTTGCTGTTTTTACCATGTTTGTGAAATAAAATTTGCTTGCTGCAATGAGCCTCTTTATTCCCTACCTTGTTGTAAGCTACATGTCATACTTTTCCCGCACTTGCTGAGTATGACATGTACTCACCCTTGCATTATCAAAAATACATCAGCTATAGGAGAAGAGTACTTCGAGGAACATGTGGAGTACTAGGCGTGGGCACTACCATCAACATGCCTGTGGAGTTGAAGTTGGAGCCTGCTGTCTTAGCCATTTTCCACTGCCGTTTAGAGTCTTCCGCTGCAAGAATAAGTTAGATATTCATGAGTGAGACATTGAGTCATTGTAATAAAGTACTTAAACATTATTCGTACGTGGTTATATTTTATATTCAGTTTGTGGAATACATGTGTATGTGTGATGAACATCATGGGCACACATATGCATTCACTTGGTTCATTTTTGGAACCAGGTGTCACAGCCAGACTAGGCCGGCCTTCCAGCCCGGACAAGTCCGGCCCTGTTATTAGGGATGCCTCAACTCTGCTATCCAACTAACCTAAACTTGGACTAAGAGCTCTTAGATGACTCTCAACACTTTGACCCTATGAACACACTCATACTAAAAGGTAAACTCAATGCAAGGGAATTTAAACCCTAAATTCAACTCTTCGAGTATCTTCGCTTTTTTCTACTCTTTTTTCTTTTTGAGTGCATACATCTCCGTCAATTTCTTAATCACCAGTACTTATACTTGTAATGCTCATTAGTCCCTTAAGTCTTGTCAATAATCATCAAAACCCATGGGGAATTAGCTTAGATGCACTTTCAATCTCCCCCTTTTTGGTGATTTGATGACAACACATTGAGGTTTTTGATAAAATGTATGAGTTAGTTTTCATAACACATAAGTGTATAAAGAGCTCCCCCTAAATGTGTGTATGAATAATTTGCAATAAAAGTAATGCACGAGAGTGAATTCTATGGAGATTTATAGAGTTGTGTGTTATGGTGGGGTGCCTACGTGTGATGCAAGTGTTGAGATGTGATAAATAGAAGTGAAACATGCATGTTAATTGGAATTAAGGATCATCACACATATGGAATAATACATAATCCAAAGTAGAATGATATTCAATAAAGTTAAAAGAGAGTAGCATAGTATAAAGTTATTACAACCCAAATATGAAACTATAGCAACGTTACAACCGAAGTTTTTCAAAATATGACATAGTTCATAGTTCATAGTAACCCCCCTAAATCTCCCCCCTTTGACATCAAAACACCAAAAAGGAAAAAACTAAGAGAGAAGAAAGAAGAGAGCCTAAGTCTACTCGTCATCGCTCTCAATCTCCTCACCAATATCTTCATCGCTTTGGTTGCTTCTTCATCTCCCTCCTCATCATCTTGATCTTCCTCTTCTTCCTCAATGGCGGGAGCAGCACTAGAGGGGCCACCTCCACCACCAAGAAGAGCAGCCTCCGCTCCGTGAGGTCCTGGAAGGGTGTTAGCTCCTTGTCATCGGAAGCCTCCGGGGACATAGCAATGTTTGCCTTCTCAAAGAGCTTCTTCAGGTACTTGTCTTGCCTTCTAGCCATCTTCTAGGTTTCGACTTCAACTTTTTGACAAGAGGTGAAGATAGATTTCAAGAATTTGAGAATAGCACTTGAAGAGTCGCCGGAGGAGGAAGAGGCGGGAGTGGGAGGAGGAGGAGGTGCATTGAGGGCACCCCTCCTAGAAGCTCCGCCAATCTTCGGCACGATAGGAGGAATTTGAGGGTGAAGGGTTCAATGCTTGACATCCTTCACGAACTCCAATCCCGAGACCTCCTCAATGAGGTACATGATGAATGGAGCATATCCACACGAGCGGTTGGGGGTGTGGGATATGTTGAATATGTCGTTGTAGATGTAGTCAAATACATTGAATTTCTCATCTTCACATATTAATTTCAGCAGGTGTCGAAGGTGGCCTTGGATCATCCCCGCATCCCCGTCCTTATGTGCTAGGGTATTTCTTAAGATCCGGTTTAACACACTGAAGAAAGGGCTAGAATCTTGGTAGTGGGAGGATTGTAAAAGCCAGCCTCGCACATGAATTCCATATCCCCCAAATCCATTGTCGTAAGGTTGTGAATGATCAACTCATGGCTCAGAAATTGCTCAAGTCCGAGAATTCTTGCAAACTCATCATATCGGACGGAGTATTGGACTCCGTCCATCATCTATGAAATTTTCTGTGTCCAAAGGTGGAGAAGTAGCAGGTGGTGTAAAACTGAGCTACCACCTCTGTGTTCCAGTCATATTGAAAGCCAAAGAGTTCTTTAAGACCATGATGCTGAACTGCTTGTATGACTTCGTTGAAAGCTTGGTGATTTTTCTTCTCCATATACGGCCAATCGACCCACTGAGCATCAGTAACCGGCGTCTTTATCCTCAAGTATACAATGCGATAGTAATCGTAATGGAAGTCACACCAGAAATATGATATGGTGTGGCCTTCTCATACTTGTAGGGATCCTTTTCCCGGAACCTTTTCGCCTTCTCGGACCCTTTCCCTATAAAGATGTTACTTGAAAGCTTCGGTTGATGGTTGGGGTTATGCATGGGAGGAGTCATGACCAAGGGTCCAATGGGGCCTCATGGGGGAGCACTTGACCCCACGGGACGGTCTCGGATGACTAGTCCCCTGCTGGCAAGTGCCTTTCTCCTTGGTGTGGCCTTTTTGGTGGGTACCTTCTTGATTGGGGCCTTGCCTTTGCCCTTGACTATTTCTCCTTCAGTCACAAATCCTTTTCCTTTGTCGGCCGCTTGGGCTCTTTCCTTTTCTCCCATCGAGACTAGCCTCTTCCTTCGGCTAGATTGCTCTTCTGCTGCTTGAGCTTGAGCTGCCTCTCTCTCATGTTGCTTTTTCTTTCTAGCTTCACAACGAGCTAGCTCTTGTGCAATTGCCACATCCTCCTCTCCTTGACGACGATAAAGCTCTTGCCGAGCTCCTTCTCGCTTCAGGTCAGAGAGGGGAGGAGAATTGTCGTGTTGAGGCATGTTGGAAGAACAATTAAGAGAAGGTATGAGTTTCAGACGGAAGATTATCGCGAAGGGGTGTAGAAAAAAATACTAAGGTAGGGGTTAACTCTAGGTTTGGATGGACTTGTCCGGTCCCCAACTGGACTAATCGGTCAGGAACGTACTCGTCCGCCTGGTGTCTGGACTAGTCCGGACAACCCAGGGTTAAACCCTAACTAGGTGATTTTTCTACAAATCATGTCAATAGGGATCGTAGTAACCCTAGGAAGAGTCGCAATGAGTTGATGAAGCACTAGGCATCCTAGTTTATGGAACTAACAACCTAAAATCAGGGGATTTGAAGAGATTGGGTTTTCCCCAAGAACGCACCTTGACGGTTCAAATCCAAAGAAAACACTGTATTGAAGGGCGGAGAAGTCCGGAGATTGACTTCTCGAGGCTCCAAAGAGTAGAAGACTCATATCGTTTGAAGGTTTTGGTGGAAATACTCAAAAATTGCCAATGGGGGCGAGTTTGAGGGAGGGGCACACATTGAGATGTGTTTTGGATGAAGTGGAGGAACTCGGGCCCGACGGTTGGGTTAAGTCCCAAAGGTCCGGAATAGTCTGGTGGGAAATACCAGGCAAGTCCGGTTGCCAGACCAGGTCCGAACTAGTTTTTTTTGTCCGGACAAGTCCATTGATAGGTCAGACTAATCCGTTGTGGACTTGTCTGAGCCTGTCCGGACTTCTCTACGACGTCGGACTTGTCCGGCCCTTTGGGCGGACTAGTCCGGTCCTAGACATCCAACACTCATATATATACTGAGAGATTTGCAAGAATGATCCATATGTCTGAGTTTTCACAAGTATTCTCAATGAGTATGGCCAGTAGAGCACACAAATAATCATACAATGACCATGATTCAAGGAGACAATAATTGAAAATAGTTTGATAGAAAATTGAGAGAGACGGGTGTCAGAGTGTGAGCTGCAACGCTCCTCCCTGCCTGCTCGGAAGCAGCCCGCGAGGTTCTTTTTTTCTGGAGGGGGCTTGCCGCCCTACGCGATCTGGGCTCGAGAGAGCAGATGAATACAAGGATTTACGTGGTTTGGGCCGCCGGAGCGTAATACCCTACATCCACGGGAGTGCTTGTTCTATTGCTTTGAGCATGTGTGCCTGTGCGTTGTGGGATCTGGGATGCCGAATCGCGGAACCCCCTGCAGGGTGGTTACCCCGGTCCTTTTATAGCATAAGGCCGGGGTGGTTACAATGAGGCCCGTGGCCCGACAGGTGGCCCCAGAGCTAAGTGAACTCTGTACACAATCAAGGGCTTCATCCTCTGAGTAGAGTGGTCAGCGGGAGAGTTAAGTCCCGCCGTCCGGCTCGCTGAGAGCCCCTGACCGCGTGTCAGGTGACGATGAAGACGCTGTCTTATCGCCACGTCTTCTCGATCTGCTTGGGCGTCTTTGTGCCGTTGGGCGACACTGTACTGCTGTCACGCCTTGCCGTCCTGTCTTGTCACCATAATGGTGAATGGGCAAGGGAGGGAGGCGTGTGAATTACGCCATGCTTTTGGAGAAGGCGCGAGCCTTGAATGTGAAGCCTGACAGCGTACTTCCTTCTTGACTTCATCGACCCACGGCCCACGATGGATCGTGGGGTATGTGGTGGCTCTGGAGCTCTTATCGACGGGCTTGGTGTCAGGGGACACGTGTCAGCCCCGTACCTCACCTCAGCGAGGAGGCTCGGGCAAGATCCCAGGGAACGTGTCTGTACCGGAGCTTTCCTCAGCTAGGAGGCGGCTCGGAGCTAGGGGACACATGTCAGCCCCGGACCTCACCTCAGCGGGGAGGCTCGGGCCATGGCCCAGGGGACATGTGTCAGCCCCGGACCTCACCTCATCGGGGAGGCTCGGACCGGAGCCCAGGGCACGTGTCTGTATCGGAGCTGTCCTCAGGGGGAGGCGGCTCGGAGCCAGAAACACGTGTCAACCCCAGACCTCACCTCAACAGGGAGGCTCAAGCCGGAGCCCAGGCATATGTCAGCTCCGGTGCTCATGCACACGTAGCAGCCCCAGGGCTGACCATGGGGCCAAGGGCACGTGGCTTATGTTGGGGCTCGCCCCAATGGGGAGGTGGGGCCCAGACTATCTTTTATCCACTACATGGGGGTACCCGGTCTGCAGGACACTGACAATGGCCCCCGGGTCCACCTCGGGGGAGGCATAGAGCCCATAGGTGGGGCCCCCATCTCCCCCACATGGTGGTTTTGAACCTGTACTTTGGAAACCGATGTGGGTGCGAGATCCTCGCATAGTGGGCTAGTGGTTGTACCTGGGAGACGAAAATACTGCACATCCATGGCGTAGTGGGCGTACTCGCTAGTCAAAGCTGCGGCACGTCGTCGGCGTAGTGGACACGTGCTTGCTCTTATCTGGCAAGACGTGGCGACGTGCTCGAGGAGTTGCCCCAGGGCATTTACTGCTGCAGCCTTTGGGTCGACGCTGCAGTTTCACCGTGCCGCTTCTCTCGGGAATCGCCGGACGTTCCCGAGAACTTACCCACCTAGCCCCCAGTGTCTGACGGGTGGACCTGGGTCCTACTCATCATTGGGGGAGGCAGGTAACCCAGGGCGTGGAACAGTGGAAACCCAAACGTCGCTCCTACTGCCCTGCCAGAGGTTGCAGACGTATAAAGGGAATCCTTTCGGAGAAGGATGATTCCCTTCTGCCTTTAGCAATCTTTGCCTTCTTCCTGCATGCTCGAAGCCTCTGCTCCCCAGTGTTCACAACCTTTCCTCTCCACCATGTCTTCCGGCCTCCGTTCATCTAGGCTCAAGAGCGATGGCGACATTGCTGTCATGAGGCGCCTGCTCGGCTGGCAATCGGCCACGTTCGATCGGAAGATCCGCCGCGGGAGGGTCCTGCTGACTGACATGCGACCCGGCAAGGTGGTACTCTTCACCTCGTACGTGTTATCCGAGTTCGCTCTTCTGGCGTCGTCCTTCCTCCTCACCCCGCTGGAGGTGTATGGGCTCCAGCTGCAACACCTCACGCCGCATGCCCTCGTGCTAGTGGCTGTCTTTGTCCAATTTTGCGAGATGTTCGTGTGCGTACGGCCTTCGGTGCAGCTCTTCAAGGTGTTCTTCTCATTTAGGGCCTCCGGGAGAAGCACAAGCCAACTGAGGGCTTATTACTTCCAGCACCAAGGGAGGCACTCTGCGCCCTAGATCGCGCCCTTCACTCCCAGGAAGTGGGAGCACTAGAGGGAGGACTAGGTGATTGCCCAGACTGACATCCACGACGGCCTAGAGCTACCAAGTGGCCTGCCAATGACCGAGGTGGCTGTCGGGGATGAGATCCCCGACCTGCAGGATGCCTACACGCTGGTGCTAGAGAGGATCAGGTACTTGGCGGGGGAAGGCCTGACCTCGCTGATGGTCCTGGCTGACTTCCTGTCCCGCCGGATTGCTCCTCTCCAGCAGCGTGTCCGGGCCGCTTAGCAGTACACCGGGGAGGGCAACATGACCCAGTTAGAGGGTGGAGCAGGGTCGTCGCCGGATCAGGAGATGTTGGAGGTGATGCTGCAGAAGCTCTCCAGTGACCCGATTACCAACGACTCCACCTTGCCGGCGAGCTGCCGGCCCATCTACCTCAACCCGCAGGCACGGTCGAGGCTTCTGAAGGAACTGCCGACACTGGAGGACATAGATGTCGTAGTGTGGCAGATTGGGGATCCCTCACGGGGTATCGAGATCCCCGGAGCTGACGGCGCTGGTGTCCAGGCAGGGCTTGCATCGGACTCTCTCCCAAGTAGGGGGAGGGAGTCGGCAGGGAGGCATACACCTGTGGCGCGCCCTCGTTCGCCACCCAAGGATGCCCCAGAGCCAGGCAGGGCGTCAAAGAGGGAACTAGTCCGTCCTGACAGAAGCTTAATCTCCGGCCCCCAGGCGAGAGATTCCCAGGCTTCCCGCGGTCCCGCACTGGGCTCGGTGACTGGCGCCGGGGGCGGCTCTGGTACCAACGCTGCTGGAGCAGCCCCGGCGGCCACGGGAAGGGCGTCGAGGACCGCACTGGGTTTGTTTCCATGCATGTTTTATTGATTAGGAACAATGGAGAGGACCAGCAAGGGTTTGGAGAAGTCCAAGGAGTCAAGGAGGAGGAGATAGGACGTCCACACCAAGGAGGAGTCCAAGCCCAACTCGACTTCGACTCCACCTCGGATTCCAGGAGCTGCCTTCACCAAAATTGACGCCCCAGACACATACAGAGTCGAATTTGGATGTTCTATATATGGTTGGAACCAGAATTACATAAAGCTTCCAATGGAACCGGTCCCACTTCAAAATTCCTTCTGAGTTGAAGGGAATCGGCAAAACAAGTGGATGTCCAGAATCTGTCATGGTGCTGCGTCACCGTCCTTTGGGCCGCTGGCCCGTGTATCATGTGGAAGCCCATTAGGGTTGCGTCCAGTGGTCTTGCACGCCCCTAACTCCTTTTTATTCAGCAGCTGCCACCACATTAGGGTTGGGTTTTGCTTAGTTTTCAATCTGCCATTGAACAGTATCACGGTTCATCGGTTTGTGAGACCCCACTTCGTGATCAATTCAGTTTTGATTGCAATTTCTCTGTTCTTGCTTGTGTTATTGATTGTGCTTGCAGGGACAAGCCTTCGTGGCGAGGTCATTCGTGTGACACGGGTGATAACTAACGGAGCAGTGGTGTAGTGATTGTGGGGTTCCATTCGATCGGAGCCTTGGATCGTCAACGTCGAGATCTCCACCCAATCAAGTTTACCATACCTCTCGAAAGATCAGGACTCATTCTACTATCAACTGGTATCAAATATCAGGTTGACCCTGAGGTATACTTGTGTGCCTTTACATTCATTTTGTTTCAGTCCTATAGTCCACAAAAAGCCACAAAATTTTTTACTTTCCGTGAACTATAGCCCTCGCTCAGCCTTTTGCACAATTTAGTTTCGGAATCCGTAGTTCTGAGTTTGTGTCCTAGGTTGAGTTTGGTTGCTGGTTTAGATTTGTTTGTTCAGTTTTGTTTCTTCTATCTGTTGCCATCTACAAAAAAAACCAATCTACAAAAAATTCCATCCAGCGATTCGATTCGTATCCGTTTCAGTTTCCACCACCACCAAAACCTAATTCGGGGTATCCTCCTTAAAACGGGCATAACTTTTCGCTCAGAACTTCAATTGAGTCGCCTTTTTTTCCAGGAAAGCTATCGAAAAAATCCACATATGATTCACCGGCTACGCCGGTCACGGCGATTTCAAAAAAATTAAAAAAAATCAGGAAGGCCCTCGTTTTGAACTCCGAAGTTCCAGCACCCATTATTTCAAACACTCCTGAATTTGTACCGATGACATCTTTCATCAGTTTGAGGTAATACTTGGTGCTGTTTCAATTCTTTGCCCCTGGTTGAGAAAAAATATCAAAAAAACAAGAATTTGATTTCTACTAGTGCTAAAAGACAAAAACAGGAGGCTCAAGGGGTTTGTACTTGTGCTGTTTTCTGTATAAATGCTGAACACTTGCTGATATTGTCCTTGTTGTTCATCATCATTCATCCTTGTTTTCATCATCATTCATCCTTGTTTTCACAACTTGCTGATATTGTTCCTTGCTTGTTGCCACAACTGTTCTAATACAATTTAGGCCAGCAACTAGGTCAAACTCTTTAGACACTTATTCAGCACTGCTATCCGCTACTAACTTGTGTGCCACATACATATACTGCATTTGAGCCTTCCCAAGCTCCACCTTCTCTCGAGAAGAACAGGTAACCTCTGCAATCACACCCACCCTCTGCTTGCTTTCACACCGGTCACCGTTGGCCACCTGCAGTGCTGGTAAGAAACTTGTAAGAGTGGAGTAAGACGCATCTTACTGCTTCATTTCCACTCCCACTTCAGAGAGCGTAGTAATAGGGTCCTTCACGATCCTTTTTCCTTTGTTTTCTGTTTTGTACTAACAATGACAGGAAATAAGTCTATGGATAAGACCTCTGGTTCTACACCTCTGGATGATAATGATTGTGTGTCCCATCTGGAACTAAGGGACATGATGCGGGCGATGACTGAAGCATTCACCAACTACCAGACCATTACAACAGCCACCTTTCAGAGGCTTCATACAAGTGTGCTGGTCTGACCACATGGTTGGACGAGGTGGAGGCTCGTATTCCCCAACAAACTCCAGCCCCTATCATCCTTGATGCTGAAGCACTTGCTCACAACGACACATAGGATGACTTCAATAACGACGAGGTTGATGCACAACAGCGCCGTCGCCTTCGATGAAATCGTCAAGGTATGGGCGGTAGACCTCGTCCTCATGCTCCTGAACAAGATAATGATCCTTACGCTAAGATTAAGTTTTCTATTCCACCATTTTATGGATCTTATGATGCTGAGACTTACTTGGATTGGGAGATGACGGTAGAACAAAAATTTAGCTCTCATTTTGTTCCCGAGCGACATAGAGTTAGACAAGCCACTAGTGAGTTTAAAGATTTTACTATCATTTGGTGGAATGAACTTGTCAATACACGTAATGCCCCCACAGACATGGGCTGCGTTATAAGAAGAGATGCACGCTAGCTTTGTTCCTCCTTCATATAGACGTGATCTTCTTAAGAAATTGCAACACTTTGATCAGGCTGACATGACTGTCCAAGAGTACTACCAAGAGTTGCAGAAAGGTATGCTTCGTTGTGGGGTAGTTGAGGATCAGGAAGAACAAATTGTTAGGTCTTATGGGGGCTTGCGGCGTGAGATCCAGGACATAGTTGATTACAAGAAATATCATTCTATTCAACGTTTATTTCAACTAGCTATGTTAGCAGAAAAAGAAGTACAGGGTCACCAACAGCAGCGGCGGAACAACACCATCACTCCACGACAGCTTCTGGTGCCATCCAAAGCAGCACCCTCCTCGAGCGTACGTGTGTCTACAGCACCATCCACCGGTGTTGTACACAGCACCGCGCCTTATACATCACGGGGATAGGATAACAGCAAGTCCCAGACGCCTCCAGGTGTTGTAGCAAAGACTGCTACACCCAACACTTCCACCAGTCATACCTCCAACATCACGTGCCACCACTGCCAGGGACTTGGCCATATGCAACGATATTGCCCCAGCAAACGGGCGATCATTGCCACTGCTGATGGTGGGTATGTTAGTGCTTCTGATATTGAAGATGAAAATATTATTGCAGCTAACATTTCAGGTTCTGATGACGGTACTGAGGAGGTTCTTGGTACATCTGCGACCAACAACTATAGGACTTTGATTGTGCAGCAAGCTTTCAGTGCCACGGTTGGAAATGACGACAACCGCCAACATCACAACCTTTTCAACATGCTTCTCGTCGTCAAGGACTGCCATGTGCATACCATCATTGATGGTGGTAGCCGCAACAATTTGGTGAATGTTGAGGTGGTCAAGAAGCTTGGCTCGACCACACGGGAGCATCCCCACCCTTATCACATTCAATGGTTTAACAACAATGGTAAGGTAAAGGTAACACAAACAGCAAGGATACATTTTTCCATTGGTTCTTATCATGATTTTTCTGGTTTTTATGTGGTACCTATGGATGCTTGTTCTCTTTTGTTGGGACGTCCTTGGGAGTTTGATACTGACGCTATTCACCATGGTTGTTCTAATAAGTACACTCTCATGCATAAGGGCAAGAAAATTGTGTTGCTCCCTATGACTCCCACTGAAATTGTGCAATTTGAACATGCGAAGAAGAACAATGCTAAGCAAAAGGGTGTTTTCAATTCTGAAATTCAGCAACCTATTAAGTTGAAAAATCCTGTTTTGCTTGCAACTAAATCTGATCTTGATGACTTATATGCCTCTAATGGAATTTGCTATGCTTTAGTGTGCAAACATGCTTTATATTCCATTGAGGATGCATCCATTGCTTTGCCACCTGCTGTTTCTAACCTTTTGCAGGAGTATATGGATGTTTTTTCCATCAGACTGGATTACCACCTGTGTGAGGCATTGAGCAAAGATCGATTTGATTCCAGGGGTGAGCTTGCCAAACCGTGCCGCCTACAGGACCAACCCCGACGAGACTAATGAAATTCAGCGACAAGTCCAAGATCTTCTGGACCGCGGGTACATTTGTGAGAGCCTTAGTCCTTGTTCTGTTCCTGTTCTTTTGGTTTCTAAGAAAGATGGCACTTGGCGCATGTGTGTTGATTGTAGAGCCATCAATAACATTACCATTCGTTATCGCTATCCTATTCCTAGATTAGATGACATGCTTGATGAGTTGAGTGGTTCTGTTATTCTCCCCAAGATTGACTTACGTAGTGGGTATCATCAGATTCGTATGGCTTTAGGTGATGAATGGAAAACTGCCTTTAAAACTAAATTCGGACTTTATGAATGGTTAGTCATGCCATTTGGTTTAACTAATGCACCCATCACTTTTATGAGATTGATGAATGGGGTTTTACATGCTTTCATTGGTAAATTTGTGGTGGTTTACTTTGATGATATCCTTATTTACAGCAAGTCATATGACGAGCATCTTGAACATTTGCGTGCTGTTTTTAATGTCTTGCATGATGCACGTTTATTTGGTAACCTTGAGAAGTGTACCTTTTGCACCAATCGTGTGTCTTTTCTTGGTTATGTTGTTACTTTGCAGGGCATTGAGGTGGACGAGGCAAGGATTGTTGCCATCACAAGCTGGCCACTTCCGACTACGGTCACGCAGGTTCGTAGTTTTCTTGGTCTTGCAGGTTTCTACCGGCGTTACGTGCGGAATTTCAGCACCATTACGTCACCTCTCCACGAGTTTACAAAGCATGGAGTGTCGTTTCAATGGGGACCAGCACAACAACAAGCTTTTGATGCTCTCAAGTTGAAGCTCACACAAGCACCATTGCTGCAACTTCCTGATTTTGAGAGGACCTTCGAGCTTAAATGTGATGTGAGCGGCATTGGCATTGGAGGAGTGCTCATTCAAGAAGGTAAACCTGTTGCTTTCTTTAGTGAAAAATTGCATGGTACTTCGCTGAATTATTCTACATATGACAAAGAACTTTATGCTTTAGTGCATGTCTTGCAAACTTGGCAACATTACCTATGGTCTAAAGAATTTGTCATACATTCAGATCATGAGTCTTTGAAGTATCTTAAAGGACAAGCTAATCTGAACAAACATCATGCTAAATGGATTGAGTTCATAGAGTCATTTCCTTACATCATTAAACATAAGAAAGGGAAAGACAATGATTGCCGATGCTTTATCTAGACGTTATACCATGCTGTCCCAACTTTCTCATAAAATCTTTGGTTTGGAAACCATAAAGAGATTATATGATACTGATTTGGACTTCAAAGATGCTTTTGGAAATTGTAGAGAGGGAAGAACGTGGCAAAAATATCTACTGCATGAAGGCCTTCTCTACCGTGCTAACAAGCTGTGTTCCAGCTAGCTCCGTTCGTCTTTTGTTGTTGCAGGAAGCGCATGGAGGTGGTTTGATGGGACATTTTGGTGTTAAAAAGACAGAGGATGTGCTAACTGCTCACTTCTTTTGGCTGCGAATGAGGCGTGATGTGGAGCGCTACGTTTCACGTTGCACGACATGCAACAAAGCTAAGTCTCGACTTCACTCACATGGTCTTTATATGCCTCTTCCTATTCCTAGTGCACCTTGGGAGGATATTTCAATGGATTCTATTTTAGGATTGCCTAGAACAAAGAGGGGGAGGAATAGTGTCTTTATGGTTGTTGATCGTTTTTCTAAAATGCCACATTTTATACCCTGCCACAAGACCGATAATGCTTCACATGTTGCTGATTTGTTCTTTAATGAGGTTGTGCGTTTGCATGGTGTTCCCAATACTATTGTTTCTGATAGGGATGCTAAATTTTTGAGCCACTTCTGGAGAACTTTATGGTATAAATTTGGAACAAAGCTACTGTTTTCTACTACTTGTCATCCAAAAATTGATGGGCAAACGGAGGTAGTTAATCGTACCTTACCTACTATGTTGCGGGCTGTTTTGAAAGATAATTTGAGGTTGTGGGAGGAGTGTTTACCACATATTGAGTTTGCTTATAACAGATCTATTCACTCCACAACCAAGTTAAGTCCATTTATGGTAGTATATGGTTTCAATCCTCGTGCTCCAATTGATTTGTTACCTTTACCATATTCTGAAATTGTGAACTTAGATGCTACACAACGTTCTGAATTTATTCTTAAGTTGCATGAAGCTACTAAGTTGCAAATTGAAAAAATGAACGAAAAGTATCGCATTGCTGCTAGTAAAGGTAGGAAGGAGGTAAAATTGGAACCCGGTGATTTGGTGTGGGTTCATTTGAGAAAAGATAGGTTCCCGGATTTGAGAAAGTCCAAGCTCATGCCACGTGCTGCTGGACCTTTTAAGGTTCTTGAAAAGATAAATGACAATGCATATAAACTTTAGTTGGCTCCCGAGTTTGGGGTTAGTCCCACATTTAACATTTCAGATTTGAAACCATACTTGGCTGAGGAAGATGAGCTTGAGTCGAGGACGACTCCAATTCAAGAGGGGGAGAATGATGAGGACATCACTCCTTTGCATACAATACAAGGACCGATCACTAGAGCACGTGCGCGTCGGTTGGATCTCCAAGTACGTTCCAGCCTTGTCAATTGTTTTTCAGATCTTACGCTTGTTTCCATGCATGTTTTATTGATTAGGAACAATGGAGAGGACCAGCAAGGGCTTGGAGAAGTCCAAGGAGTCAAGGAGGAGGAGATAGGACGTCCACACCAAGGAGTCCAAGCCCAACTGGACTTCGACTCCACCTCGGATTCCAGGAGCTTCCTTCACCAAAATCGACGCCCCGGACACATACGGAGTCGGATTTGGACGTTCTATATATGGTTGGAACCAGAATTACATAAATATTCCAATGGAACCTGTAAGGGCCTCAGTTTTTAACACACATTTGCAGTGTTCATCACCACACTACACACCTCATTTGAGGAAGGATGATGAACACAAATGAAGAGCAAGTAACAATTATCAACATGCTCATTAGAGAACAAATTCACACATTGCAAAAGTGGTATTTCCCACATGTGATATAGGTGGGCGGGACATATGAAAACTCCTACACATTGCTAAGGATGTCCATGCCAAGTTTCACCCAAATTCACAACCTTTTTGAGGTCATTTTGGGTATAGTTAGAAAGAGGGCAGTTTGAAACCATATTCAAATTCAAACTGTTTTTACCCCATGAATTTAAAAGTGGGGGGCATATTCTTACTCAGCACATTTTTGTGAGCTCACACACCAATTTTTACTCCGTTTGGAGTTGATCTTGACATGAGCTAAGTGAGACAAATTCAAACTCTATTTGAATTCAAAACTGGACGTGTGCTGAAATTCACTCAAACCAAACCCAATTTGAGTTCTACTCAATTCAAATGGCTCATGGGTGAATAATTTGAATAACCAGGGGTATTATGGGGCTCACTGTTTACAACAGTGATTAGGAGTAAATTTCAGAGGTTAAAACCCCGGGTGGGACCCACATGTCATAGAGGGAAGAAGGAGAAACTTGCACCCAAAGTCAGAGTCCCGGTGGGAAATTCCACCGAGCAGATGTCGGCTGTGCCACAGAGCAGCTACCGGCGCCACCAGCTGCTTTCCTCTCCGCGCGCTGGCGCACAGGGCGGCTTGCTCACGCCCCCACGCGACCGGCACCGCCTCAGCCGAGCAGGAGTCGGTCGGCTTTATCTTCTCGCGGGCAAACCCGAGCAGCGGCATTGTTTCTCGCCGCAGCTCTCTGCTCAATCGGGAAAACCAGCAAAGCCATCTCCTGCTTCGTCCCTGAGTGGCTAGACAGCCACCTGAGGTCGCACTCCACCTCCCCAACACCAGAAACCCCGAGTTCCGACCTCCTTTGCCCAAGAGCGATCGCCACAGCGGCGACTCAACCACAGCCGAAGGTCAGGCGCCCGTGGACAGCGTTCCACAGGCGTTTTCACGGTCCAGCAAGAGAGGCAACAGGAGCGCGCGACCACCGTGCTGCTCTCCTCCAAGTTTGGAAGCAAACCGTGAAGAATCCACAGAGAATTTCTAGTTTTTGCTCCGGCGACCGTAACCCAAGCTTCCGGTACGGTTTCTTTAAATTCTCGCTCTATGATCTTTCGGAGGTCGTCAAATCTTGCACATAGACGCTGGACCAGCCGGCGATCAAGTTCTTTTCTGCATCCGTAGCGTGAAACTGTCTAAGAGTGACGAATTTCGAGCTCGATCGAGGTCGGTCATGGTGGGCACGATCGGTCACACGGTGCCGACCAACTTGCCGCCATTCCTGGACCCTTTTAACACCTTGTCGAGCTTCCTAGAGGTACACTGATGCTGTAGGGCCATTTGTTCGAGGTGTTGGCGGGTTTAGAAACCACGGTCGACGGTGCCGAACCTCAACCGAGGCCGCGGCACGTCGCTGAGCTATTTCCGGTCACCCCCAGCCCGACCTGACACCACCGACGTGTTCCTCGACGTCGACAACCCCCTGGCGGCGAGTTTCAGACCATGGGAGGTCTGGCAGCGGCGAGCCGGCGGCCCCGAGTCTGCTCCGGCGAGGTCGGCGGCGCGGGCGCGAGAGAACGGCGGGAGGAAGACGGAGCCGGCTGGCCCACGTGTCAGCGACTGAAGAATTTAAATCGGGATCGGGTGTGGCCGGGGATCGGCTATGCTGGCGCGCAAATACCCGGTGATCTCCGGTGTGCCGGACACCTCCTCGCTCGACACGTGTGGTACCCCCGGTGTGTCGGACACCTCCGCGCTCGACCCGTGTCCCCACAGGCCCAGAGAGTTTAAACTTTTCCCCGATTTTCCAGAATTCTTCCAAACTTCAAATCCTCATAACTTTGGCTAGAAAACTCCAAATTGAGTGAACCAAATTTTGCTGGACTCAGCTCTCTGAGTACTTTCCAGAAAATCAAGTTTCACTTCATGAAATTCCTTAATTCTCCAGAATTAAATCCTCAAATTTTAAACTGTTTGGAATTTTAACTGGAGAATCCTGTGGAGGAAAATCCTGAAATTTTGCTGGGATGTTCACCAAAATATCCCTGAACTACCATAAAAATTTAAGACCCATTGGAGCTTATTTGATCCACCTAACGGTGTGATTAGTGAAACTGTTCCAGAGAAAATAGAAAATGTTCAGAAACATTTTCAGAATTTTCTCTGAAATTGTTTAGCTCATATCTTTAGTTAGGAACTTCCAAATTTAGTGAGACCAACTCCATTAGAACCCTCTGAAAATCTAGTTTTCAGAAAGTCATAGTTTGTTTCATGAAAATCCCTACAACACCCTAAGAGTTCCAATTAAGGTCAAGGACATAATTAATTGTGGAGGGCTCAAATGAGCTTTGCTGCAACTAAAACTTGACCAATTCTCTGTTTAGGCTGTAACCAAGCCCCAGTAAAAGTTTCACCGTCATTGGGTCTGTCTAGCAAGGATCATAGACTTCACAACTTCAAACTTAATACAAATGCATTTAAATTGATACATGTATTCCTTCCATCATGTAGTCGCTAAGGTCGAGGAGGAACCCGAAGTCCTAGACTTCGTAACTCCAGAGGAGCAGCTAGCCTACGACCAAGAGCAGCAAGGCAAGCCCCGGTTTGCATTAACCGTTTTTACAAATTTTTATTGTTTTGAGCACTTACTTGAGTATTATTATTCTTTGCATTAGAGTCTTGTGTGGAAACCCAACTGCATAGCCAAGAAAACCATGGGTTGGGTTTTGGATTGCAAACTCCGTTAGCTACTGCATTGCTATGATATAGTAGGATTCGGTACAAGTCGAGTAGTTGGAACTACTCGCGAGCATAGGCTAGAGGCACTCAACTCGGGTAGTAATAGCACATGAAACACATGGCAAGAAAATGAGACCGAGCGGAGGGTAAGGGCAGCAGGACTTTAGGGCCTGTGTGCTGTATCTCCGCTTGTGTCGATTGAGGACCGAGCCATGTGCGGGCCTGTTAAACAAGCTAGAACAGTACCGAAGACCTACCGGCTATATGGGAACCGGGAAACTGATGTAACTCGGGTAGCTGGGTATTGAGGCATTGCCCGTCGTTCAGAGGGTAGGTTGAGAGCTTGAGGTGTAAATCGGCTGGCGGCACTGAGATGCGCATGCAGAGACCTCTTGCTCGGGATGATGGGACCGGCTCAATATTTGGCTGACGGGTGAAAGGTGGTCGCGTACGGTGTCAGTGATGGTTGCTGTAGGCAACATCGAGTACGGGCGTACGTGACGGGTTGTTCGGGTAACCCTGCAGGTGTAAATCGATTATAATCGCCGTCCCTCGCGGTCAGTGAGCACCACTTGTTCACTGTACCGTGACGTAGAAAGAACAGGCTAGTCACATGATAAAATGTTGCTGATTGAATTATGGACATTGATTGTTAATGATATGTTGTAGTTTAGAGCTAACTAAAGTTCCTTTTCAACTTTGGGCAAAGTACATGAGAGAAATGCGTTTCTTGTTTGATTGCGGCTCTCTCATGTGCCTTAGCGTAAGGTTCTCCACAACCTGCTGCTAAAACTTGAAAGTAAGGTTCTACTAATTAGGCGAGTCCTTGCAAATGATTTTCACCTCATGTAACCCACCACCCCTCATTTAGAAGTTCCATGTTTAGGTGAGACGGGTCAGACTTGCTGAGCCTTCGTGCTCACTGCTTGTGTTTGAAGTTTTTGCACTTCTATGAGGAAGGGACTCCTGGAGAGGAGACGGAACCCCAGGAGGGGAACCCCGTCGAGTGGGAGTCGTGCACGCCGCAGAGTTAGTGTGCGTGTGTGCTAGCAAGGACACGTTCAAGGGCTGAACGTGCACTTGATGCTTAGTCTACGCCCGTGAGTGTGGACTGAACTTATTTTGATGTAAACATGTTCATAAACTTGTTTATGTAATAAAATTTCGCTTCCGCTTTGTACCTTTGACGTGTGTTATCCGGTGCTGTGCAACGCAGCACCCCTCAGCGTGATCCTGGCTCGACAAGACCGTGGGGTCGTGTCAGCGCTGGTACCAGAGCTCGCTTGAGGTTTAACACAGTACAAAGATCTTCTTTTTCAAAAATCCAGTGAGGAACGAGTTAGTAGCCCGTATAAGGATGCTATTAGCATATAGAAAGTGGCATATTAACTATTTGATTATGTCGGAAAATCGTGCATCTCGGGACGTGTATGTCCTGGGGGGTGCACGTAAGCGCTGTCCACCAGTGCGCACAAGCTGAAGGGTGGAGCCCCACGGGTGGCAGGTAACCCGACCCGCTTTGATATCCTCTACGACTCTTCATGTCGTTTGGGGTATTCGAGCAACGTCTGTCCCTGGCGTGCGTGGTGCAACTTGGGAGACCCTGTCACGTGGTCTGAAATGTGAACACGTAGCTCAAGGCGTGGTTGGCTTGAGAACATCCGGTCGAGTGATGACGGCCGGGTGTACTAACTGTATGGATTCCGGGCTCGGTGTGCAGCCGAGTCTGATGATTGTTTGAGTTTCTGCAGGTAGCCTGACCACGAAATGGTAGACGTGTAGCATCCGTGTGTGAGTGATGTTTAGTGCCACTGAATTAATGAAGCCGGCTAAGTCCGGTATAGAATTTTCTTTGTGAGGACGTAGTACCGACATAATCTGGTGACGCATCGACGTCACACCCAACTAAATGAACAACTTCATTGTTAAAACTTGAAGGTTTTGATCCAAAGTAGTAAAACTTGATGTAACTCCTTCCCTTGAACAGGATATTCAAAGTTAACAAGTTTCCAACTTATAGGTTGTTAAGGACAGAGCACTCTGTTTTTAGCCGAATTAAGGCTGG
Organism: Neostapfia colusana; assembly: GCA_030760725.1. Taxonomy (NCBI): domain Eukaryota; kingdom Viridiplantae; phylum Streptophyta; class Magnoliopsida; order Poales; family Poaceae; genus Neostapfia; species Neostapfia colusana. Next base: position 28,180,092 of record JASWHV010000009.1, on the reverse strand, counting down.
AGTTAATCAGAGGTTAGAGGTTGAGTTCTTTCGAGGTTGGGTTCATATGATACATTTATGGAAATCTTTGGAAGAGCTTTACAACTCTTCTGTTGAGGTCCAGAGGTGTTTCATCCCTTAACCACTTGAAAAATACAGTAGAGTTGAAACTGTCCAGAAAACAGGACAGCGTAAAGACTCTCTGTAGACTCTCTGTAAATTAAGCATAACTTCCTGCATAAAAATCCAAAAATAGAAAATGACGTAGTTCTGGAAAGCTTATGAGATGGGTTACAACTTTGTAACAGAAAGTTTTGTCAGATTTAGAACAGAATTAACTGGAATTCTTGGATTAAATCAGTACCTAAAGCAGGGTGGTGCTGTCCAATTTTCTCCAGAAATTCTGTTAACTTTGACATCTCATAACTTTTGGAACCAGGACAGATCATAGTCCAAGCAAATACTTTCTGGAAAGCTATTGAAGTTAGCTTTAACTTTGATGTTGAGCTCCAGAACTGGTTTTGCCTTTAACATGGCCTAAATCAGGTTGAACTGGAAACTGGTCAGGGCTGTCATGGGAACAGCAGATGAGCAGTCAAATTTGTTTAAAATTTGAACTATGTTTCCAAGTTTTATGGGTTCAATGACATGTCTTATGTTATAACTCAATAGTTTACTGTTTAAATAAATATTTGACATTTCTCAAATATATTTTTACAGATGACAGCAGATAAAAAGTTGGAGAACGGGTGGGTTATGTCCCACTGTTCTCACCGTAGCGGCTACCCGGGAGCATTGTGGCAAATGCTCCAATATTTCGGGTACAACCAGATGCCGCAATACTTCGCCAAAGAAGAAGGCGAAGAGGGGAACAAGACGTGGACGATCCATGTCGAGGTCCCTGCAGGACCTACGCCACCCGGTTGGGTGCCGTTCACTGTCACGGTGAGAGGAAGCCAACCGAAAGGGATGTGGCAAGTGGCAGCCCGTGACACCATGTCACGTTTCTGCCAACTACACGTGCAGGCTATGGAGGACACTCCATACGCGCTCGTTCCGGTGGAGGGACGGGCTCAGCATGTGTGGGAAGAGAGGTACCTAGAGGCAACTGACCCGAGTTGCCCAAGGTACAACCCCGCGGAGGCAAATCTCAGCCTCCAGATGAGGGCGGGAAACGCCGTGATGGACAGCCAAGCTGTTCATACGGAGCATCTCGCCACAATGCTCAAGGAGAGCACAAGCCGTGGAGACCATTTCGAGAGTGCTCACAGCGCACTCCGCAATGTGCTCCTTCCGACGATCAAGCGACTGAATGAACAACACAATCAGTTGCGTCGTCTGAAGAAGGCAAGGAAAAAGAGCCGTGTTGACATCGCGGCATTACAAGAACTGGTACAGAATCTGACCCAGCAGAACGAGGACCTTGCTCAAGAGCGAGACGACGCTATTGAGGAAGGGCAAGGCTGGGAAGAAGATTACAACCAGGCTATGGACGAGGTGCATGCTTTGCAGGACCTCGTACCTCCGGTATTGGGCATACCGGTGGTCTTGGGTCTTCCAGCAATGGGAGAACCCGGGATGGGAGAAGAGGTGGTAGATCCAGAGCCACCAGCAGAGGTACCGGAGGAGGAAGAGCCACAGGAGGTCGAGTTCTACTCCGAGTAAGGGGTTGCAGTTGCCAAGTAGGGAAGCTAGGTTAGCGTAACCCAACTTTTGTAATCGGTGACATGTCGTGTAGACAGTAGCGTATGTATGGGTAGTGACGACATGAGCACGACTTCTTGGAGACCCGAGAATAATGTATCTTGTATAAAGTTTATGCTTTATCAATATATGTGAATGTTGTGCAAATTAATCATGTGTCACTTCAATACCTACTGTTGCTTATGGAATTTTAAGTAAGACATGTGCTAATCGCTGCTGTTTTGAATTTCAGAATGACGCATACTCGTGCCAACCCTGACGTTGGGGGTACCAGTCAAGGGGGAGAGACCTCCCAACCACCTCCCGAGGACTCCTCGGGACAGCAGCAGCAACAGCAACAGCAAACACCGCCACCGCCACTGCCAACGGTTACATTGGCCGACATCGTCGCGGCAATGGCGGGTTCGCACCAGCAGCACACGGAGTTGCTGCAAACGCTTATCGCCAATACGTCTCGCCTAGAGAGACATCAAGATCGTGAGGAGTGCCAACAGAGCTCCTACTCCGACTTCCTGGCTACTCATCCCCCGGTATTCTCAAGGGCGGATGAACCACTTGACGCGGACAACTGGCTCCGCGCAATAGAGATGAAGTTCGGGCTGCTCCAGATAAGCGAGCAGCGCAAGACTCAGTTCACGGTCCAGCAGCTCCAAGGATCCGCGAGCGCGTGGTGGGCCAACTTCTGTGCTTCACAGCCCACCGACCGAGTGATGACCTGGATGTAGTTTCGGACGGCCTTCAGGGCCTATCATATACCGCCAGGTTTAATGAAGAGGAAGACGCGGGAGTTCTTACACCTGCAGCAAGGGAGCCGGAACGCGCTGGAATACTCCAGAGCGTTCAATGATCTCGCGCTTTATGCGTCATGTCACGCAGATACTGACGAGAAGCGGCAGGACCACTTCTACCAGGGGCTTAACCCGCTCCTGAAGGACAAGTTGGTGATGTTCAATCGCGGCAGCCTCAACGACATCATTGATGCTGCGATTGTTCAGGAGGACTCCGGCAAGGAGTTAGCGGCGGCGGAACGAAAGCGAAGCGCGCCGCAAAGCAGCGGAGAAGGAGGCGGTCCTTCTCAGAAGTTTCGGATGGTAAATCGCCCACCATCAGGTCCATGCTGGCAGCCACCACAGCGGTCGATGCCGTTCCGCAGTCGACCGTACTCTTCACCGGCGTTCAGGCCGGCACTGCCAGTACCACCGCAACAACAACAGCAGCAGCGGGCGATGCCACGTGCGTTTGCACCTCAGCAACGCATGCCGGGCTTTCGTCCCCCGAGCACTACACCAGCATCGGCCACATGTTACAAGTGTGGTCGTCCAGGACACTTCGCGAGCAGTTGCCCGGAGAGGCAAGGCGGCGGAGTGGCACCGCAGTTTCTGGGGAGGAATCAACCCCGGAACCCTACTAATGCGCGGCGGGCAAACCCTAGGCCCGGCACCGTCCACCAGCTTGCCATTGAGGACGTGCCGGAGGGCGAGCCAATCCTTGCGGGTATGTTCCAACTCCACCAGCATCCCACTATAGTATTGTTTGATTCAGGCGCCACGCATAATTTTATTAGCCAAGCTTTCATTGCTAAACACAGTTTGCCAATACTACCCACCGATAGTCCATATTTAATTTGTTCACTGGGTGGGAAGATTTCAGCAAGCGTAATGGTCTCTAAAGCACCATTATGCTTAGCGGGTAGAGTGTACCCCACGTCTCTCATTATCTTAGAGGGACAGAAGGTCGATGTCATCCTAGGGATGTCATGGTTAACCTGCCACGACGCTGTTCTAGACACCGTCCTTCGAGTCGTGCACTTAAACTCAGAAGTGCACGGATCTCATTCATTATTTCTGGACAGTCCAGAAATAAAGCTTCCAAGCGTCTATCAAGCCACAACTATCAGATTGGAAGATATTCCAGTAGTCCGAGAGTTCCCTGATGTATTCCCGGATGATTTGCCAGGGATGCCACCAGATAGAGAGGTGGAGTTCAAGATTGAACTTGCACCGGGAATCATGCCAATATCCCGAAGGCCATACAAGATGGCACCCAAGGAGTTGGCTGATTTGAAGACTCAGCTCACGGACCTTCTGGAAAAGGGTTTTATTAGGCCAAGCTCCTCGCCATGGGGCTGTTCGGCATTATTTGTCAAGAAGAAGGATGAGACGTTGCGGCTTTGCGTGGACTATCGTCCATTAAATGCCGTGACCATCAAGAACAGGTACCCGTTGCCACGGATCGACATGTTGTTTGATCAGTTGGTCGAAGCAAAGGTCTTTTCCAAAATGGATTTAAGATCCGGGTACCATCAGATTAAGATAAGGGCGGAGGACATTCCAAAGACAGCTTTCTCGACAAGGTACGGACTTTATGAGTACCTGGTCATGTCCTTCGGCCTCACCAATGCTCCAGCTCACTTCATGTACTTGATGAACTCGGTATTCATGCCGGAGCTGGACAAGTTTGTCGTGGTCTTCATCGACGACATCCTAGTATATTCCAAGTCGGAGGAAGATCACAAGAAGCATCTACGTATAGTCTTGCAACGGCTGCGGGATCACAAGTTATACGCGAAATTCAGCAAATGCGAGTTCTGGATATCGCAAGTGCCTTTCCTCGGGCATATCATCTCAGCGAAGGGTATCGCTGTGGACCCGAGCAAGATCACTCAAGTGCTGAATTAGAAATCCCCGAGAACTGTTCACGAGGTACGGAGTTTCCTCGGACTCGCGGGATATTATCGGAGGTTCATTCCGAACTTCTCGAAGATTGCCAAGCCAATGACAGAGCTGCTGAAGAAGGCTACCAAATATGTTTTGAGTCCAGCATGTGAAGCAGCATTCAAGGCTTTAGTCAAGCACCTGACATCAGCACCGGTTTTGGCGCAGCCAGACACAACAAAACCGTTTGATGTGTACTGCGATGCATCCGGCATTGGGCTCGGATGTGTGCTGATGCAAGACCGAAGAGTGGTCGCGTATGGATCACGGCAGCTTAGAAATCATGAGCAAAATTATCCAACTCACGACTTGGAGCTCGCTGCCGTGGTACTTGCACTGAAAATGTGGAGGCACTACCTACTCCGTAACCTCGTACATCTATATACCGACCACAAAAGCCTCAAGTACATATTCACTCAGAAGGAGCTGAACATGAGGCAGCGAAGATGGTTAGAATTGATAAAGGATTACGAAATAGAGATCCATTATCATCCGGGCAAAGCAAACGTAGTGGCGGATGCGCTGAGCCGCAAGTCACACGTCAACAATCTGACCATCACACCGTTGGAAGAGAGCGAACCACCACTACATGTGATTCCACATGGAGCTCTCTACAACCTAGCTTTGATCCCCACCATCCGTGAAGAGATAGCGGCAGCCCAGAAGAATGACAAGGGCATGTCACATTTGCGGAGACGTGTAGACAGTGGGGAGCTGAAATGTTTCCGGAAGGACGGATACGGTGTCCTATGGTTCAAGGACCGGATCGTCGTACCCCGAAACCCAGAGTTACGGAAGAAAATCTTTGATGAGGCTAACTTATCAAAGTTTTCTATTCACCCCGGCAGCAACAAAATGTATCAAGAACTCAGAAGCAAGTTTTGGTGGACACGGATGAAGCAAGAGACTGCAAAATACGTGTCTGAGTGTGATACATGTCGAAGGGTGAAGGCAGACCATATGCGGAAACCGGGACTGCTACAACCACTGGGCATTCCTGCCTGGAAGTGGGAGGACGTGAGCATGGATTTCATCGTCGGTTTACCCACCACCTTGCAGAAACATGATTCTGTGTGGGTGATCGTCGATCGGCTCACCAAAGTTGCCCATTTCATCCCGGTCAACACCAACTACAATGCCAAGAAGTACGCTGAACTGTACATCTCACGGATCCTATGCTTGTACGGCGTACCCCGTACTATCATATCGGATCGGGGCACTTTATTTGTGTCCCGTTTTTGGGAGCAGCTACACGCTTCCTTGGGGACGAAGCTGATCCGTAGTTCAGCATACCACCCGCAGACGGACGGACAAACAGAGCGGGTAAATCAGATTCTAGAATATATGCTATGAGCTTGCGCTATCAACCACGGCAAGAATTGGGATGATCACTTGCCGTTAGCCGAGTTCTCATACAACAATGGTTACCAAGCCAGCATCAAGATGGCGCCCTACGAGGCACTATACGGTAGGAAATGCCGCACACCTTTGAACTGGTGTGAGTCTGGCGAAAGGGTTACCTTCGGGATTGACCTTGTCAACAACGCGGAAGAAAAGGTTCGACTGATTCAAGCGGACCTAAAAGCCGCTCAATCCCGTCAGAAACAATATGCGGACCGGAGAAGGCGCCCATTACAACTCGAAGTTGGAGATCACGTATATCTACGGGTGTCTCCAATGAAGGGCGTAAACAGATTTGGGGTGAGAGGGAAGTTGGCACCCCGATTCATCGGTCCATTCCAGATTACCGAAAGATGTGGATCAGTGGCATACCGGCTGAAATTACCAGAAGCACTTTCCGGTGTGCACGACGTCTTTCACATTTCCCAGCTGAGGAAGTGTCTCAAGCTATCAACTACCATTCAGCTGGAAGACATTGAAGAACTGCAACCGGATCTCACCTATCGGGAGGAACCGGTGCAGATTATTGATGAAAAGGCCCGAACCACACGCAACCGTACGTTGTGGTTCTACAAGGTTCTATGGAGTAATCACTCCATGGACGAAGCGACATGGGAGAGCGAAGAATTTCTTCGCGCTAACTACCCCGACTTTTTCACGTCGCATATCCGGTAATTTTCCACCGTCCTCTCTCTCATTTTTACCTTATAATCTCGGGACGAGATTCTTTTAAGGGGGGAGGAATGTAAGGGCCTCAGTTTTTGACACACATTTGCAGTGTTCATCACCACACTACACACCTCATTTGAGGAAGGATGATGAACACAAATGAAGAGCAAGTAACAATTATCAACATGCTCATTAGAGAACAAATTCACACATTGCAAAAGTGGTATTTCCCACATGTGATATAGGTGGGCGGGACATATGAAAACTCCTACACATTGCTAAGGATGTCCATGCCAAGTTTCACCCAAATTCACAACCTTTTTGAGGTCATTTTGGGTATAGTTAGAAAGAGGGCAGTTTGAAACCATATTCAAATTCAAACTGTTTTTACCCCATGAATTTAAAAGTGGGGGGCATATTCTTACTCAGCACATTTTTGTGAGCTCACACACCAATTTTCACTCCGTTTGGAGTTGATCTTGACATGAGCTAAGTGAGACAAATTCAAACTTTATTTGAATTCAAAACTGGACGTGTGCTGAAATTCACTCAAACCAAACCCAATTTGAGTTCTACTCAATTCAAATGGCTCATGGGTGAATAATTTGAATCACCAGGGGTATTATGGGGCTCACTGTTTACAACAGTGATTAGGAGTAAATTTCAGAGGTTAAAACCCTGGGTGGGACCCACATGTCATAGAGGGAAGAAGGAGAAACTTGCACCCAAAGTCAGAGTCCCGGTGGGAAATTCCACCGAGCAGCTGTCGGCTGTGCCACCGAGCAGCTACCGGCGCCACCAGCTGCTTTCCTCTCCGCGCGCTGGCACCCAGGGCGGCTTGCTCGTGCCCCCACGCGACCGGCACCGCCTCAGCCGAGCAGGAGTCGGTCGGCTTTATCTTCTCGCGGGCAAACCCGAGCAGCGGCATTGTTTCTCGCCGCAGCTCTCTGCTCAATCGGGAAAACCAGGAAAGCCATCTCCTCCTTCGTCCCTGAGCGGCTAGACAGCCACCTGAGGTCGCACTCCACCTCCCCAACACCAGAAACCCCGAGTTCCGACCTCCTTTGCCCAAGAGCGATCGCCACAGCGGCGACTCAACCACAGCCGAAGGTCAGGCGCCCGTGGACAGCGTTCCACAGACGTTTTCACGGTCCAGCAAGAGAGGCAACAGGAGCGCGCGACCACCGTGCTGCTCTCCTCCAAGTTTGGAAGCAAACCGTGAAGAATCCACAGAGAATTTCTAGTTTTTGCTCCGGCGACCATAACCCGAGCTTCCGGTACGGTTTCTTTAAATTCTTGCTCTATGATCTTTCGGAGGTCGTCAAATCTTGCACATAGACGCTGGACTAGCCGGCGATCAAGTTCTTTTCTGCATCCGTAGCGTGAAACTGTCTAAGAGTGACGAATTTCGAGCTCGATCGAGGGCAGTCATGGCGGGCACGATCGGTCACACGGTGCCGACCAACTTGCCGCCATCCCTGGACCCTTTTAACACCTTGTCGAGCTTCCTAGAGGTACACTGATGCTGTAGGGCCGTTTGTTCGAGGTGTTGGCGGGTTTAGAAACCACGGTCGACGGCGCCGAACCTCAACCGAGGCCGCGGCACGTCGCCGAGCTATTTCCGGTCACCCCCAGCCCGACCTGACACCACCGACGTGTTCCTCGACGTCGACAACCCCCTGGCGGCGAGTTTCAGACCATGGGAGGTCCGGCAGCGGCGAGCCGGCGAGCCCCGAGTCTGCTCCGGCGAGGTCGGCGGCGCGGGCGCGAGAGAACGGCGGGAGGAAGACGGAGCCGACTGGCCCACGTGTCAGCGGCTGAAGAATTTAAATCGGGATCGGGTGTGGCTGGGGATCGGCTGTGCTGGCGCGCAAATACCCAGTGAGCTACGGTGTGCCGGACACCTCCGCGCTCGACACGTGTGGTACCCCCGGTGTGCCGGACACCTCCGCGCTCGACGCGTGTCCCCACAGGCCCCGAGAGTTTAAACTTTTCCCCGATTTTCCAGAATTCTTCCAAACTTCAAATCCTCATAACTTTGGCTAGAAAACTCCAAATTGAGTGAACCAAATTTTGCTGGATTCAGCTCTCTGAGTACTTTCCAGCAAATCAAGTTTCACTTCATGAAATTCCTTAATTCTACAGAATTAAATCCTCAAATTTTAAACTGTTTGGAATTTTAACTGGAGAATCCTGTGGAGGAAAATCCTGAAATTTTGCTGGGATGTTCACCAAAATATCCCTGAACTACCATAAAAATTTCAGACCCATTGGAGCTCATTTGATCCACCTAATGGTGTGATTATTGAAACTGTTCCAGAGAAAATAGAAAATGTTCAGAAACATTTTCAGAATTTTCTCTGAAATTGTTTAGCTCATATCTTTAGTTAGGAACTTACAAATTAAGTGAGACCAACTCCATTAGAACCCTCTGAAAATCTAGTTTTCAGAAAGTCATAGTTTGTTTCATGAAAATCCCTAGAACACCCTAAGAGTTCCAATTAAGGTCAAGGACATAATTAATTGTGGAGGGCTCAAATGAGCTTTGCTGAAACTAAAACTTGACCAAGTCTCTGTTTAGGTTGTAACCAATCCCCAGTAAAAGTTTCACCGTCATTGGGTCTGTCTAGAAAGGATCATAGACTTCACAACTTCAAACTTAATACAAATGCATTTAAATTGATACATGTATTCCTTCCATCATGTAGTCGCTAAGGTCGAGGAGGAACCCGAAGTCCTAGACTTCGTAACTCCGGAGGAGCAGCTAGCCTATGACCAAGAGCAGCAAGGCAAGCCCCGGTTTGCATTAACCGTTTTTACAAATTTTTATTGTTTTGAGCACTTACTTGAGTATTATTATTCTTTGCATTAGAGTCTTGTGTGGAAACCCAACTGCATAGCCAAGAAAACCATGGGTTGGGTTTAGGATTGCAAACTCCGTTAGTTACTGCATTGCTATGATAGAGTAGGATTCGGTAAAAGTCGAGTAGTTGGAACTACTCGCGAGCATGGGCTAGAGGCACTCGACTCGGGTAGTAATAGCACATGAAACACATGGCAAGAAAATGAGACCGAGCGGAGGGTAAGGGCAGCAGGACTTTGGGGCCTGTGTGCTGTAGCTCCACTTGTGTCTATTGAGGACCGAGCCGTGTGCGGGCCTGTTGAACAAGCTAGAACAGTACCGAAGACCTACCGGCTATATGGGAACCGGGAAACTGATGTAACTCGGGTAGCTGGGTATTGAGGCATTGCCCGTCGTTCAGAGGGTAGGTTGAGAGCTTGAGGTGTAAATCGGCTGGCGGCACTGAGATGCGCGTGCAGAGACCTCTTGCTCGGGACGATGGGACCGGCTCAATATTTGGCTGACGGGTGAAAGGTGGTCGCGTACGGTGTCAGTGATGGTTGCTGTAGGCAACATCGAGTACGGGCGTACGTGACGGGTGGTTTGGGTAACCCTGCAGGTGTAAATCGATTATAATCGCCGTCCCTCACGGTCAGTGAGTACCACTTGTTCACTGTACCATGACGTAGAAAGAACAGGCTAGTCACATGATAAAATGTTGCTGATTGAATTATGGACATTGATTGTTAATGATATGCTGTAGTTTAGAGCTAACTAAAGTTCTTTTTCAACTTTGGGCAAAGTACATGAGAGAAATGCGTTTCTTGTTTGATTGCGGCTCTCTCATGTGCCTTAGCGTAAGGTTCTCCACAACCTGCTGCGAAAACTTGAAAGTAAGGTTCTACTAATTAGGCGAGTCCTTGCAAATGATTTTCACCTCATGTAACCCACCACCCCTCTTTTAGAAGTTCCATGTTTAGGTGAGACGGGTCAGACTTGCTGAGCCTTCATGCTCACTGCTTGTGTTTGAAGTTTTTGCAGGGTTCTATGAGGAAGGGACTCCCGGAGAGGAGACGGAACCCCAAGAGGGGAACCCCGTCGAGTGGGAGTCGTGCACGCCGCAGAGTTAGTGTGCGTGTGTGCTAGCAAGGACACGTTCAAGGTCTGAACGTGCACTTGATGCTTAGTCTATGCCCTTGAGTGTGGACTGAACTTATTTTGATGTAAACATGTTCATAAACTTGTTTATGTAATAAAATTTCGCTTCCGCTTTGTACCTTTGACGTGTGTTATCCGGTGCTGTGCAATGCAGCACCCCTCAGCGTGATCCTGGCTCGACAAGACCGTGGGGTCGTGTCAGAACCGGTCCCATTTCAAAATTCCTTCTTAGTTGACAGGAATCGGCAAAACAAGTGGATGTCCAGAATCTGTCATGGTGCTGCGTCACCGTCCTCTGGGCCGCTGGCCCGTGTATCGTGTGGAAGCCCATTAGGGTTGCGTCCAGGGGTCTTGCCGACCCTAACTCCTTTTTATTCAGAAGCCGCCGCCACATTAGGGTTGAGTTTTGCTTAGTTTTCAATCTGTCATTGAACAGTGTCACCATGCATCGGTTTGTGGACCCCACTTCATGATCAATTCAGTTTTGATTGCAATTTCTCTGTTCTTGCTTGTGTTCTTGATTGCGGTTGCAGGGATAAGCCTTTGTGGCGAGATCATTCGTGTGACACAGGTGATAACCAACGGAGCAGTGGTGTAGTTATTGTGGGGTTCCGTTCGTTTGGAGCCTTGGATCATCAACGTCGAGATATCCACCCAATCAAGTTTACCATACCTCTTGGAAGATCGGGACTCATTCTACTATCACTCAGGGCGCATTTTCAGCGTCGTGGTCCTCGACAGCGAAGGCTCCAGATGTGGTGTCTTCGTCGACGAAGACCCCCGAGGATCCGCCAGCTCCGAAGCCAGCGGAGGCAACCTCGACATCAGCGGGGCGCGAGTGGCCCGAGCCCCCCCCCCCCCCCCCCCCCCCGCATAAGAAGCTATGCACGGAGTGGAACTTCCAGTCCTCCAGGTACGGATCAACCTCATAGGGCTGTGTACTGAGCCGCTGGATGGCGTAGTTCATGCTTTATGCTTATTTTTGTTGGGCTCCTCAACAGAGCACCTCTGCTCCTCCTCCACCGCAGCAGCCCGAAAGCTAGAGCCCCCTGTCTGCCGAAGCTCCAACACTGGAGGCCGTGCTTGAGCCTGTGCCTGGGTCAGCTCCGGATATCGGCACCCGGGCCCCCGAGGCCGGCCAACGGGAGGGGCACACGCCTCTGGTAGCAATGCGGCTGCTGCCGGGCGGGCTGCTAGCCCTCCTCCTCTCCCTTCGCAAGTTGCCATGATGGCAACCCCACCAGTGGGCGAAGAGCCAGAGGGTGTCGAGTCAGTATCTCGCCTGACGATGCCGAAGGCTGTTCCGGTCTCCAGGGCCGCAAGGGCCGTCCGCTCTAGTCTGGACCAGATGTAGGACACACTCGAGCAAGAGTGGGCCGATCTGAGGTCTGAGCGGGAGGGGCTCCATGACTTGGACAACCTGCTGAAGACACGGGTCCAGTCCGCCAGGGAGAAGGCTCGGGCTTAGGAGGAGGGGCTTGAGGCTTGGGAGGAGGTGCTGGAGGAGGAAAATGCTGCTGTTGCGGCCCTCCAAAGGAATGCGGCAAATCTCCAGGTTGAGGCTGGAAGCCTCCATGCCTCCGCTGGTCCATGTCTCGCAGCCCTGACGAAGCTCCGAGAGACACTCGTTCGTCGAGAGGAGGCAGCGGAGGCGAGGGAGAGGGAGCTCTCTGACCGTCTGACTGCCTATGAGGCGAAGCAGATGCGCCTGGAGGAGCGGCTTCAGGGCGTCCATGACCGGGAGGTCTCCACTACGTCCAGGGAGTCTGACCTGGAGGAGCAGGCTGCACGGCTGGCCACCAGAGAGCAGGCCCTGGTTGCTCTGGAGCAGGGGCTAGCCGCTTGGGAACAAGAGATGGTGAGGAGGAGTTCGGCGGGGGAGCTGGCTTCTTCCGTCAAGGGGGTCGAAGATCTCCGGGCTTCTTGTGCCGCTGAGGCAGAGAAGGTCTGGGACTTCCTCGGCCATGCAGAGGCAGCCCTGGAACCCTTCGGCTTCGGCTCCTTGCGCCTTAGAGGGCTGGTCCAGGAGGTGAGGCAGGTGTTCCCTGCCCTGGACTCAGGCGGAGAGAAGATCCTGACGCTGGAGCATGTCGTGGGGGAGAATCTGGAGGCCGAAGTCAAAACTCTGGCTCAGATGGTGGCAGAGCATGTGCTCACTTGCCTCCGGAGCTGGGACCCCAACATCTCCCTGGAACCTGTGGTGCAGGGCCACAACACAGAGTTGTCGGTGGTGGCGAAGTCTTCCGTGAAGGAAGCCGCCCGACTTGTAGTTGCTAGGTTCCAGCGCGGATAGCTCCTAGGTCTCCCGCTTGCCTTGTATCCTCCTGTGTATGCTGGAGCTCCGCTGTTATCGAAGACTTTTGTTTCAAGTCTTGTGTTGTCTTGAGTTGTTGATGTAGACTTCGGACCCTTGGTAGCGCAAGGGTACAGAGTGACTTAGCCAGCGTGGATAGCTCTTTGCCGATGTATCGAGCTTGCTCCTCCAGGTCCTTAGCAGCATAAGGACCCAGGGCGCTCCAGCAGTGTGGCTACCACTCCTTCCGGGTCCTCAGCGGTGTAAGGTCCCAAGGGAAGTTCGACCCTTGTCTTCAGCTTGTTGTAGCTGGTGCTCCGAGTCTTCTGCTCGCTGCTGCAGTGATCCAACGTCCTGCCCACGTGGTTCACCGTGACGGCCCCCTAGTAGGTGTGGCCCTTGTGTTGGGGCGCACCTACCATTGGATGAGGCAGGACGTCAGCATCAGGCCCCCTGGGAGGTCCGAAACGCCAAGGACATGTGCTGACCGGTATCCATGGCAGAAAGAAAGATTAGTCGTGCTCTCTGGTTACTCTTCCTTGTTTAGTAGCTTTGATGTGGCTTACGGTCCTCAGTTAAGCTGCGGGGCTTGGGTAATTCGATGTGGGTCGTCCAGGATATAGTTAAAGCCTTGCCCAGGGGTATGAGCCATCCGGTTCCCCGGTACCGAGCTGTAGTGCAGGAGAGGCAGGGTACGCATGCTAAGGGTATGGAACCAGGCATAGCAGGCTACGCCCCTGGACATCCCTCTGGTGTCAGCTTTTTGGGGGAGGGACATTATGCGCAATAGGGCCCCCAGGCAATTAGACAACCAAAGATCCCTATGTTAAGGTCGAGACTTTGCTCAGGGGTATGAGCCGTCCGGCTCCCCGGTACCGAGATGTAGCGCTGGAGAGGCAGGGTACACACGCTAAGGGTAAGAAACCAGGCATAGCAGGCTACGCCCCTGGACCTCCTGCTGGCGTAAGCTTTTCGAGGGAGGGACCATTCGGCGCCATAGGGCCCCCGAGCACTGAGACAACCATAGGACCCCGGTTCCGCCACAGGTACTTCAAGCAGACCGACCTGTACAAGGATAGCACAGCCCTTGCTATGGTTGGATACGAGGAAAAGTGACTGGACACATGGCCGGAGCGGTATAGAAAGAAAGCACAAAAAGTATGGGGGAAATGTCTGGGGTCCAGTTATTGCTCTTGTCCATAGGCGTGTTCTTTCTGGCCCCCAAGTACCTAGTTGTAGCACTGGGGAGGCAGGATGTGCACACTAGAGGTACGGAACTAGGCATAGCAGGCTACACACCTTGGACCTCCTGCGGGCGTCAACCTTTCAGCAAGGAGATCTTCCAGTGGCACGGGACCTAGGACAAGTGTGTAGGACAGGCTGTGGACATGCCATTTACAATTGATATAAGCGAGGAGCTAGCACAAACTGTAAATAAGGTACACAGGGTAGAATAAATTTTTCTTATTTCTGGCTTCCTTCGGGTGATAGGAGGAAATATGCCGTGTAATAAGGCAGCGACCCGCCCCGGATGACAGGAGTAGCAGGACCCCTCCGGGGCTTAGCTGTTCTAAGCGCTGTTCCTAGACATTATGCCACCTTTACAAAGAAAGAGAAAAAGAAAAAAATATCCTACCACTGTGTTAAGGGTAGAACTTACAGAGGTGTTCTATGTCATGTGGTTTAGGTAGAGGTACCCATCCCCTGTGGCTAGGCGGGCGCACCTGGGGCGGCATACTTGTGTTGGTCGGGAGGGACCCTCCCAGCTAGGGGAGGGTTTGTCAATCCTCCTCGAGAAAGTATTATCCGAGGCACTAGGTGGCCCTACCTTGGGCTGTCTACTCCGCGCGTACCATTGCCAAAGCATTTTGTGGTGTAGCGCATTTCGAGCAGCCTCTAGCCATGTTACCTCATCGAACAAGGTCGATTTCTTCACGCAGGAGTTGGTCCTGCGTGGCTTCGTCGTATGTATGGACGTCGGGTGAGCCCTTGGTGTGTTCTGGGGAGAGGGCGGCCTCGAACCCCTACACCAGTGTAAGAGGGTGTTTCCCTTGTCGCATGACGGGAGGGGGGGGAACGTCTGGCTAGACATGGAGTGCCTTGCGTCGCTCGCTGTCGGCACTTGAGTCGGAGTCGGAGTGGCCGTAGATGGCTTTCAACGCCCTCTGGCCATCTTGATACTCCATCTCCTGCTCAGCGTTGGCCTCAGGTTTGGCCTTTTGTTTGCCCTCCCGCTGGCGAGAGGGTGCACCGTATTGGCGCGGCCGATGTTGTTGCATCTCACGGAAGCGTTCTACAAGCTTCTTGATCTCGCGGCAGTCGTTAGCGCCGTGGCTGCCGGTGTTGTGCATCAGGCACCACTAGCTGTCATCGCTGGCAGACGACGGTTGCGGGCGCTTGTCAGAGCGTGGGGCTCGGCCCCCACCGGCCGCTGCCATGGCGGCAGTGGACGCCCCGGCCAGAGGATCACTCCTGCATCCGGTCTTGTTCTTCTTGCTGCTGCGCGGGGCTGCAGCTTCTCCAGCACTCCCCGCCACAGAGGCAGGTAGCGAGTGCCAGTCTCGGCCTTCAGCCGCCCTGGCACAATTGTCGGCCAGGCTGAAGAGCTCGGAAACGTCTTGCACGTCGTGCGTGGCAAACTTCTTGAGCATCTTCTTGTCACGGACGCCTTGCCGGAAAGTGACGATGACGGAGGCATTGGAGATGTGGGGGATGGTGTTCCTGACCTGGGAGAACCGCTAGATGAAGGACCGCAGTGACTCTCCATCACGCTGATGCACGGCGTGGAGGTCAAGCTCGGTGCCGGGGCACGTGTAGGAATTCCAAAGTTGGTCGTAAATCTCTAGCACAACTCTTCCCAGGATGTGATGGATCCTGGGGGAAGGTTCATAAGCCATGACATGGCTGTGCCGGTAAGGGCCAAGGGGAAGTAGTTGGCCATGATGGCCTCATCCCCTCCTGCATCTAGGATGGAGGTGGAGTAGATCTGCAGGAACTCGGCGGGATTGACTGTCTCGTCGTATTTTTCCGGCAGGTAGGGCCGGAACTTGGGTGGCCAGACCACCATACGAAGGTGCGGAGCAAGCGCCATGCAGTCCCCTACTGCCCTCGGAGAGGCAGGGGTACGCGGTGCGCGGCCCGCCGGTACGGCGCTCGGAGAGCAGTACTCTCCTTTGAGGTAGCGACGCCTCTCGCGGTGTCGCTCGATGGTGGTGCGACCATCTTCTCTTGCGAGGTGGCGTTTCAGCTTTGAAAGTTGCCAAGAGGGGGGTGGTGAATAGGCGGAAAAGCTGAAATACGGCTTAATAAAAATAATTAGTTCACAGAGTGCGGACTAGTCCGGTCCTGAGGGCGGACTAGTCTGGTCACAGAGAATTTTAGCTCAACAAGGCAAGAACACAAGATTTATCCCGTGGTTCAGCTCCACAAAGAGGCCTACATCCACGTTGAGGAGTCCACCAAGGACCAGGTTGCTCTCAACCTTTTCCTCACCAAGTCACCACCAAGGTTGGCTTGTTCTTCCACTATATCACAAATGCTTCACGATAAATCATGGGGCAACTCACAACTTGAGGCTTCCACGAGAACTCAGCTCAAAGCACTTACAAACCAATGCCCTCAACAGCACACTTCCCACTCAGTGCTAGAGAATCAACCAAGAGCTCTATGGTGCGCACTCCCCTTCTTCTTCTTTTCCCAAAAACTCATAAATCCCCCTCAAGAATCACTCTTAGGGCTCCAAGATTTTTAAGAGAGGGGACTAGAAAAGCTCTAGGAAGGCTATTTTGGCGTTAGGGTGCTTGTCTTGTTCTCTGAGGCCCGGGCAACCCCTTTTTATAGAGGCCCCGGGCACTAGCCGTTGAAGCCAGTAAAAGTCCGGACTAGTCCGCCCTTTGACTCCAGACTAGTCTGGCCTGCGGGAACCTATGGCATCACTCTTCACCTACTAAACGGTCAAATTCTACCAACTAAATGGTAATATTCTACCAACGAAATGGTCACATTCTACGGAATAGTCCGGTCCACAAAGGACTAGTCTGATCTCACATAGAAACCATTGTTCCGGTTGAGAACGGACAAGTCTGGCGAACCGGACTAGTCTGGCCCCCAGGGGCTGACAAGTCCGGCCATCCAGGACTTAGTCCTTTCAGCTATTCCCAAGTTCCAAACGGACTAGTCCGACTTGCAGAAGACTAGTCCAATCTCACACATAACCTCTTGTTCCAGTTGGAAACGGACTAGTCTGAGCCTACGGACTAGTCCAGCCTCAAAGAGTGGATTAGTCCGGTCCTTTAGGACTTAGCTCCTAAAGAGCTCAGACACTCTCTCCACGTACTAGTCCGTCCCTAGATGGACAAGTCCGAACTCACAAAGAAACTCTTGTTCCGCTCTACATCGGATCAGTCCGATGTTTCGGACTAGTCCGGCCTTCCAGCCCGCACAAGTCTGAATCTATTCCCAGGGCTCTCCCAATCCTTCACTCCACTCAACCTAAACTCGGACTAAGAGCTCTTAGATGATTCTTAGCACTTGACTCTTTGAACACACTCATACTTTAAAGGCTAAACTGTGGGGACCACCCCGTGGTTCACCCACTCCAGGATCGCATAGGGTGAGTGCCGTGCGATGCGGCACCCAACAGCACACACGAAAAGAATTAAGAACAACATACGAACTTTTATTTGATATAAAACAGCGGAAGTCTTTTACAAAATATAACTATACAGCGGAAGTATTCTTTATTAACACTCTTTCATTCTAACTATGCAAAAGTGTAGCTGTCCAGCCCGGGGACGCTACACACTAGCAGCATGGAACCGGAGATCACGGCGGCGTGCAGGGCTCCAGCTCGGCCGTGTACCCCGACGGGGGCATCGCCTTGTCCTCGGATCCCACCTCATAACTCTCACCTGCACACAGCTCAAATATTGCAACCGTGAGCACGAAGGCTCAGCAAGTCTTAACCGTCAACCCTAGGCATGGAACTCTACGTGCAAGGATGTGTAAGGTAGGAAAGGACTTTGCAATAAAGACACACCTATAAGTTGATCCTTACTTTCAGTTTTATAGCAGAAGATTCATATGCCTTAGGCAGCCCTCACATCGGAAGTCCACAATCAAACAAGAAACGCTTTCCTCCGATGTGGTGATGCCCAAAGTGGAATATAAACTTAATTAGCTCTATAACTACAGCAATCAAGGTATTCAAGACATTAATAGATCAATACATCATTTTCAGTTGGCTTATTTCACTTCTTACTACGTCACAGCGCAGTGAACAAGCGGGTACTCAAATAACTGCGAGGGATGGTGATTGTAATCAAGACACACCCGGATAACACGTTACATACACCCACTTTCAGAAGCGTGATTCCACACCCCTTCCTACTCTGTTGTATGCAACAACCTTTCAAAGGCAACCCAAATGCCGAACCGGTCCATCCGTAACGGGCAGGAGGTCCCCGCGTGGAGCGTGACTGTGCCCACCGGTAGATTTACACCTTGCTACCCTCAACCCACTCCTATTTACGGTTGTGTAAGCCTCGGCACCCAGGTTAACCAATTACATCGGTTTCCTGGTTCCCATATGCCAGTATGCATCCGGTACTGTTCGATAATTGTCCAGCAGGGCCGCACACGAACGGTCCTCAACCGACGCCAACAGGGCTACGCACGTGAGACCTCTGCTCACTGCTTCCTATCCCCCCTGCTGGGTCTCATTTTCATATTTTAAGCCATTTGCTACCTCTTTTCATCCCGTGTAATAAGTACTATCTCGCGAGTAGCTTCCAACCACTCGACTTCTATCAAGATCCTAAACATTAGCATGGCATTCTCTACTCGTCGAGTCTGTAAACTACCCAACCCTTTATAGGATTTAAAAGGCTATGCAAGTGGGGTTTCAATCACCCTAACTCTAATGCATACATTTCAACCTAGACATAAGTGATACAAATGAAAAGCTTTATAAAAGGTACTTAAGTGCAAACCGGGGCTTGCCTGGTTGCGAGTTAAAGGGGAAGTCAGCTTCAGGTGGCATGACGTCCAAAGGCTCCGGTGCATCCTCAACTTCGGTCACTAAATGAAATGTAACAAAATATGTATAAATGTTAAGGGATTATAAGAATTAAACTTCTATTCATAGCTACTGCTATTTAAAATCCTTAATTGGCTTTGGTAATTTTACAGTGGATACTATACTCTCTAAGGATGACTTGAGCCAAATTTGGAGACATGTCATTGCACAATGTAGTCTTTAAAATTCCTACAAGTACAATGCTTCTTTGAATTTTTGAGCCTAAATCAGGAGCTTTGACATAGATAATAATGGAATATCTGATTAGGGTAAGTCTTCATGGTTCTAACAAAATTTGTTTCACCATTTTTGGAGCTACCATCAGAGAGAGATGAATTTTTGAAGTTGGGCCAGAGTTCTGAAAAGTTTCTGTTTAAATTTGAATTTCCAAATAAAGGCTGAACTTTGGAAGGTAATTTGACCCAGCAAATGAACACCAATGAAGCTCAAATTTTTACTGGATATCAGTAATGTCATGAGGAACTTCCTGGCCAAATTTGAAGAAATTCCATAACAGAGATATTCTGGACTAAATTCTCAAATATTTAACTTTGATGAATCTTGGAGAAATATCCAGAGATCTTCAGATCAATTTCTTTGCATTTCTGCAAAGTACTGACTGAGAGAATTCCAACAAAATTTGTTTCACAAATTTTGGACATCCCTACAGAATGTTATGGAGGTATGAAGGTTGAACCATTTTTCTGGAAATCAATTCTATGATTTTTAGCTAATTTATTTAATCCTGAGATAACCTACTAATTAAGGCCTCTAAATAAGATCCAAAAAAACTAAAATTTTTACTGGATGTCAGGCACTATTAAAAGGACTAGCTGCCCAAATTTGGGAATATTTCATGAAGAATTGCTCCTGTAATAATTCCCTAAAAGATTTAGTAAAAACAATTCTACAGAAATTCCTGGGCATTTTCATAGCATGCAATTTGTTTCATTGTTAAGTACTCCTCCTAGGGATTCAAACAAAATTGGTCTCACCCTTTTTGGAGTTGTCTACACAAAGTTATGGATTTTTGAAACTTGACTAGCTCTCTGTTTGAAACCTACACAGAGACTTAACAGGGGGCCCACTCGTCAGGTCCTTCTTCAACCTCCCGCCAGAGACGCGCGTGCACACCAGTTCAAATCGTGGCATGGCTCGTTCTCCCTCATTTTTCCACCAAATTAGCTCCGGTTTCGCCCTACATGCTCCTGGGAACATGGCGCAGCTGCCGGCCAAGGTTTCCACGCATGAAAACGCCCGAAAACAGGACGGCACCGGTGGGGCGGCTCGGGAGCTCGGCATCAACGCGTTCTGGCGCGTCCGGAGCTTCTCCCGGCGAGCTACCTTGCCCTAAAGCATCACCAATGATTGGGGAACATGGACGCAGGCTAAACCTTGCAGCAAATGGCCGGAACATGGGGTTCACCGGAAGATCGACCCGTTTTTGCCGCTGCCGGCGATTTCTCGTCGCCCGGAGCCTGTGGTGGATGGTTTGCTTCGGTATTTGGCGTGGGAGGGCGCTAGGGTCACTAGTTTCTGTGTCTTGAATTGTAGAACCTATGATCAATCACGTTGGATGAATTTCCAGTTTTGGTGTGGGTCGGTTCTTCACGTGTACTGGCGCCAAAATCCAAATTCCGGCGAGACAGCGACGGGGAAGGGCAAGGGGACTGTGGTAGCATGATCTACACACCTTGGCGCACCTTAGGGAGGTGTTGGACGTGCAGGAGAGGCGTTGGAGCGGCCGGAAGATGAGGAGCAGCGAGGTGCAACGTCGGGTCTGTTTTGCCGGTGAAGAACAGCTCGGGCACAGCGAGGGGAGGCCGGGGACGAGCTGAGAAGTGGTGGAGGACGTCCAGTGGAGGTCGGCGCAGCTCCTAGGAGGTTCAGCTGGGCGCCACAGTGGCTGTAGGCTGATCGGGGATGCGAGCAGAGAGGAGGCGGCGCCATTTTCCTTCTGAGGGCGTGCGTACGAGCGCTGTGCTGTGGAGTAGCGAGCAGGGAAAAAGAGCTTCGTTTGTTCCCTGATATAGGCCACGGATTGAACCGACTCGGAGGCAGCAGGCACACAAGCAGCTCGGTGGAGATGCATGCTTCTCGGTGTCAAGCGCACTCCGAACAGGAGCTCATTTTTTTGACTCTGTGCCAATGACAGGTGGGTCCCATAAGCAGTCTCCCCCTCACTCAGTGGCTCCCCAACTTCAAACTCAAAATTTGCAGCTATTCCCTCAAACTGAATTTGATTACTGGGAGTTAACCTTCCGTTAGGTTCAAAACTTTAAATTCGGAGCTCTCGGTTCAGTTCGTGTGCGAGGGGAAGATAACGCCCAGGGTTGCTGTTTTTGTGAGCAAAAGATCACGTCGGGAGCTACTCAATCCCACGAGCTGGTCGCCAGCGCGACAGAAACAGCGAGGAGGTGGCCTCCGCTTGCAGCTCAGTTGGTGAGTGAGAGGATCACACCGTGGGGTGTTGAAGCCACGAGCAGGTCACCAGCTCGATGCAAGAAGCTGGAGGTGGCTGCCCTCGGTGGCGCTCTGAGGAGGCTCGGTTGGTGTTCGACACCGAACAGAGAAGGACTTCGGGAGTAAGTTAAAGCAGCCCAATGACACGTGGGGTCTACCCCCTTTATTCCTCTTCTTATCCTCCAAATGTTTCCAAAAGGTCTTCATTCATGTAAATCCGCTCAATCTGATATTTTGGGGGTTTAAACGTGGAGTGAAGTTTGAACAAACCGAATTCAGTTTGAAGTTCACTTTCAACTTTGAATTCAGCTCACATTTGGAAATGGTCATATTTGACTCCTTTTTAGCCCACCCTGAAATCAGGATGTGGCCACCATGAATTTCCTCGAATTCACGATGTGAAGATACCTGTATGCTCCAAATTTTTGGCAGCAACTTGAGGGGAACAATTGAGTTCAAAATCTGAATTTGAACTCCTTACAGGTGAGAACTTTACACAGGGTGTTAATCCAACCTCGGCTTAACACATTTCAAATGAACGTGAGAGCTCGTTTGGTTGGACACCCATGTTCATCATCACGTATACAAAATTTTTTGTAAGTCCCATTTTCATGCATTCCAACATGAATGGAAATCAGCCTTCACTTTATTGACTTTGCATTTTTGGGACATTTGCATTCCTCCCCCCTTAAAAGAATCTCGTCCCGAGATTCCAACGAGAAGAGGAAAGTAGGGAATGTTATCGGTAATATGACGATCACTCACCGAACGGACATAACGATCTCCTAGCTTTTCCATAGTGCTTCCCTTGACAGTAGGGCGAGTCCATAAAACTCTATAGACCCATATCGACCGGGTTGATTGGCTGGAACCTTTACTGTCCTAATCTTGACATGGATAATAAATACTTGTCTAGATTAACTGAGTCCTTAGAAACTTAGTATAGTACTGCCCCAAACATGAATTGAGATGTTTGGTGAGATTATCAATGAATTGGTAATCTCACCTCAAGTCGGCATCCCAATCCTTTAGTCAAAATCGAATGCTTTGCTTGCACCTAAGAGTAACCACAAGGCAATTTCACTTATGTTACCAACATAGCAAAGGCCAACTACCTATGGTGACCACAAGGTTGTCAAAGGAACCATATGATCTCTCAAGTCTTGTGATTCTAGCAAGCATTGGTTTGTACGTGGTGAAGACACTAAAACTACATCTTTCTCAATGATGACAGATCTTGTACTTGAACTTTGATCACATAAAAATGTAATTTCCCCTTATCTCTTGGTAATGTCATACTTCGGTGTATAGCCCCTTGGTTATCAATACTATGGTTTACATGGATGCACTCCTCCCCCCTTAAGTTCCAATGTAGGAAATTGAAAACTTAATCCATAATATTCTTATGGGAAGGTAATGCATAACCATATCTTTCCAGAGCTATATCACACAGCCTTGGGTAACAAGGTATACCTGAAGTTATGGTCCAACAACAGCAAGGCACAGGAACTGAACCATCTTCTATGCGATGGTTTAAATCCTAATTCAACGTATAACTGTTGTGGTAGCGAACAGAAAAGTTGTAGAAGACTTCCATATCTTTCCAACGGGCATTTATTTGCCTTCAACTAAGTTCTAGATCAAAAGCTATGAGCTTCTAAAGTTGACAGAAATTCCGGAGGAATTTCAGCAGCACCTCCCCTGTAAGTGCTCACTTTGGTCAACCTTTCCATATAGTTAGAAATGTATATGGACCAAACTCATACTTACAAAGTTTAAGCACGATTGAAAAGATTGATAGAATTGTAAGATTTCACCTTTTATAATTCTTATAAAGGAAGTCATAAGCAAAATCCAATTCAGTATAGAAACTATGCACAGACTTTGATACTCTGGACAGTTTCACTTGTACTGCGAATTTCACCACTTTACAGGAGGATTCTGTCCTGGGGTTGAACAGAAAAATTGTAAAGAACTTCCCAAGCTCTCCAAAAATATCTTTATATGATCTATTTGCATTCCTGGATCAAAATATATGATGGTTCAAAGTTAACAGAATTTCTGGTAGGATTTTGACAGCACCTCCCTAGAGGTACCTAGTTTCAATCCACAATTCCAATTAATTCGGCTCCAGTTTTGACAAAACTTTGAATTACAAAGTTGTATAATATATTCTTCCCTTTCCAAAGGTTTCTTACCTGACCATTAGGAATTTTTCTACAGAAAGTTGTGGTCGAACTACAGAAAATTCCAGAGAGCATTTTGGTCTGCCCTGTTTTTGGACAGTACCTACTCATCGGAGATTTTCATCCCTTTGGAGGGAGATTTTGTTCTGGAACTCTACAGAAAAATTGTAGAGGACTTCAAAACCTTCCCAGAATGGTATCCCACACATCCATTGGTTCAACCAATATTAAGTTATGCCCTGTTCAAGTTCAGCAAAACTTTTGCCAACAACAGGGGAAATTGTTCCTAAGTTTTTGAGATTGAATCTATACTCCCAATTGACTCTTAGTTCAATATAGGAGTTTACTAACCCCTAACTGAGTTCCTATATTTCATTGTGACTCTTTTCTTTGAAAATAAACTTTTATGCAGTCGGTACTACGTTTCTTCACCAAAGAAAAATCCTAAACCGGTATTCCGGCATATACGTGTCAAATGGTGGAACTAAAGACGTCACTCACAAACGGTTTCTACACGTCATGCACTAACGTGGTTAGTGTACCTGCAGAAGAACACACAATAATTGTGCACACAAGGGTTTTTGACATTTCAGGCAGTTCCATATCATAATAAAACATACGGTCCGTATCATTGCCATACGGATCGTCCTTGAGTCAAGCCACGTCTCAAGGTACATGGTCGTGTTTTCACACCACACGACGGGGAACCCGAGTAGAGCACGAATGGGTTGTCACGGTTGGGAATTTTATCAACCCAACGGATACCACCTACTGCCTCATGACCGTTGAGTCACGCCGATGGCGAGCGCTGCGTATGGCCCTTTGAACATTGAACGTTCAAGAGTTGCATACTATCGTGTTGCGTACCACACGATGGGGTATTCTCACTTTTGCCTAAAGCACGCTGGAGATCAGCGTTTTCATATGTTCTCAGAACCATAGAGAGTTTCAGAGACTCATATTCACTACCATGCCAAGCCACGGTATATCCTTCCATACTATTACTCGTATGGCGAGTTACCGCAATTGATCCGCCTGCGGTGGCGTACCTTACCTCTTACCTGATGTCGGAGCGTCGTTACAGAATGTATAACACATATGTTAGCTTTTCCACCTTAGTAACTACTACTATCATAGACCTTATGTGGGCTTAATGACTAATCCTTACTCGACTACTTCTAAGTTTTCAAAATAGGCTCTTTTCGAGTGTGCTATTCCCAATGCGGCTCTGATACCACGACTGTGGGGACCACCCCGTGGTTCACCACTCCAGGATCGCATAGGGTGGTGCCGTGCGATGCGGCACTGTAAAAGCCCAAGAAAAGGGACTTGCAAAAAATTTTCTTCACCTCACAACATCACAGTTTTTATTGTGGATATCTTAGGAAATGTTGTGAAGAGCAAGTAACCTCCATCAAAAGAGTAATTAGAGGGGAAAGCCTTCACTTTCACAAAGTAGGATTTCTACACATGAACATGAGAGGTTGAGCTCACCCCTAGGACTTAAAAAGTCTTGGGAGGGTTCAAGCCAAGTTTCATGCAAATCCAACACTTTTTGAGGCACTTTTGGAGGTAATTGAAAAAGAGGCCAATTTGAATGTAAATTCAAATTGCAGCAACTTTCATCACTCAAATTCAAAAGTTAGCTTCATATTCAAACTCAGCACATTTTTCTGAGCTAGCCCACCAAATTTCATCCCCATTGGAGTTCATCTTGTCAGGAGCATAATTTGCAATAATTCAAAAACTGAATTTGAAATTCAGTTTAAATATGAAGCAAATTGGACCAACCAAATTTCAAATTGGAGAACTTAAATTTGAACCAAAACTTGGGGGTTAAGTCTCACATTAAATTGTGAGTAGCTGGTGGGATAATTAGCAAAAACCAGAAAAGAATTTGGGAAAAAAAGAAAAGGGGAGGCCCACATGTCAGCTGCACACACGAGTATTCAGTCGGTTGCTGCAGCCGGGTCTCGGCTTCGCACGCAAGGCAAGGGAGCGGCGGCGAGCCACCGAGGCAGCAAACGGCCACCTCACGGTGCCAAAACCGCGGCTCAAAGGCCAGCGCACAGCCCACGCCATCCTTCCTCCTGTTTCCCGAACGAGAACCACCCCCACCCGAGTTTCTTTCTCGGTTCCGCGCGCAAACAGAAACGCCGACCTCCCTGATCGTCGGCGTCCGGCCAGCACAGGCGCTCTCGTGCCCGACGAGCAACACAAGAAAGGACCGCCTCAAGTGCTGATTCTTCTGGTCCCAACCGTTCTTCATTAAATGGGCTGTCGGGGGAGTATTTCGCCGGGGAAGTTTCGGGGGTCCTAAGACCGAGCCCCCACCAAATCCCAAAATTCGCCGGGATTAGCTCATCACCGGGCAAACCGAGTCGCGCACACGCTCTATACACTGCCACGACCACCTAGGATTGAAAACCAGCAAAAACCATGGGCTAGAGTTACGGTTCTTCGAAGTTTTCTGAGCACAGCCGATATCCGGCCTAGGTCGCCGATGAGGTCGTAGTTGCCGCCGTTTTCACGGGGATCGGTGTCCATGTCCGTGACCAGCAGGTGTCAGCGGAGCTCCCCGAGCAAACCGCATCGAAAAAGGTGCAGGGGATGCCGAGTTGGACGTCGCCGGTGAGCTCCCGGCCGCTGTTGCCGGCGGGAGCACTGTTCCGGTTGCTGCCAAGCTCTGGGGAGGGCACCACCGTGTTCCCCAGGCCGGGATAGGCACAGGTGGTGAGAATCAGCAAGCTCCGAAGGCCGGAACCCCTCTCCGGCGAGAGCTCCGGCGAGCTCGGCGGCGGGGTTGCGCGGGTGGCCGGAGGAAGACGAAGGGGGGAGGCCCCACGCGTCAGCGGCTGGAAGTAGCGTGCGGGATTCTCTGTGGTCCAGTATCCAGTGCGGCCGCGCGGGAAGGAGTCTGTGGCCCCGTGTGGCTCGGCTCCAGCGGTCGACACGTGTGCGGTGGACCCACCCGCAGGATTTAAACATTTTTGGAATTTCCAGTTTTAGTTCAAACTTCAAATGCATAGAACTTTTGCTAGGGAACTCCAAATTCGATGAACCAAATTTTGCTGAACTCAGAATTCTGAGTACTTTCCAGAAATACCAAATTCAGCTCATGAAAGTGGATAGTTTTCCAGAATTAAATCCCTAAATTTAAACTGTTGGGAATTTTATCTGGAGAACTACTGTATGAAAAATTCTGAAATTTGGCTGAAAGGTTCATTGGAAAATCCCTGAATCCCAGTAAAATTTTCAGACTCATCCAAGTTAATTTAGTTACCCTAATGGGGTGATTAAGAGAACTGCCCTGAGAAAATAGAAAAAATGTACAGAAACATTTTCCAGATTTTCTCCAATCTTAATTAGGGCATAACTTTATGTAGAATTCTTCAAATGACATGATACCAACTCCATTAGAACCATCCTAAATTCTAGTTTCCATAAAGTAATGGTGGGAGCCATGAAAACCCCTGGAATTATTCAGAGGCTCAAATATTGACCAAGTAGGCTTTTATTTGTACAAGGTTCAATTGAACTTTGTTTCAAATAAAACTTGGTCACAACTCTGGTTAGGACCCTACCAATCCACCATAAAAATTTCAGAACCAAAGGAAAGGGCTAGCTAGAGTTATTAGCAATTATGTATTCAAGTTCACACATTGCATTTAAATAAACATGTAGTATTTCATAAACGTGTAGTCACTGAAGAAGAGACTCCGGAAGTGCTGGACTTCCTCCTTCCGGAAGAAGAGCTAACTACTGACCAGCAGCAACAAGGGAAGCCCCAGTTTGCATTAACCTTTTATAAGTTTTACTTTGTTTACCTGTGCCATATGAAGTGTGAATGTGCATTAGGTATAGGATGGATGGAACCCCATTTGCATGACCAGAAATTTTCCATAAGAGTGAGGGTAGTTTCTAAGACCTCGAGTAGATAGGCTATGCTTAAAGATTCATAGGGCTTCGGTACAAGTCGAGTAGTTGGAATCTACTCGCGAGATAGGCTTGGGACACACGGGTTCGGTTGAGTGACGTGAGATCACTTTAGTAATGAAAATGAGACTAGGCAGGGGCGGCGCAGCAAGAGGGAGTCTTGTGTGCGCAGCCCTGTACGTGTCGATTGAGGACCGATCCGTGTGCGGCCCACGCTGATCAAGTTTGAACGTACCGAAGGCATATCGGATATATGGGCCCCGATAAACCGATGTAGCCTAAACCTCCGGGCGTCGAGGCATAGCACACGATTTATAGGTGTAGGTTGAGGGCAGCGAGGTGGAAATCTGCCAACGGGCATAGAGAGATGCTCCGTCTGGGGAACCTCCTGCTCGTTTTGGTGTGACCGGTTCGACGTTTGGGCTGTTGGGTGAAAGGTTGTCCCGTACGACATCGAGTGAGCGTGCTGTGCAGCTCCACGGGTGGGCGTACGTGACGTGCTCTTTGGGTTTCCCTGCAGGTGTATATCGAGTCGATTCGCCGTCCCTCGCGGTGAAGAGTACCACTTGGTCACTGAGTCGTGACGTAGACTAATATATGAAATATGGTGATTCAATACCGCTGATATGATATAACATTGTATTGCTACATGTTTGCCACCAAATATTGCTCACTAAATTTCAGCTTTATGAACTGTTAACTTGTTGCTAAAAGATGAACTAAGGATGAACTTGTAGGCGTGTCCATTTGCTGCAACATTGCTATCCTATGTCATGGTACACCTCATGTAGAGTTTCATGCTTAGGTGAGTCGGTTAAGCCTTGCTGAGCCTTCGTGCTCACGGTTGCTGCTTAAGTGTTTTTCAGGTGAGGAGCCACCCACGGACTCGGAGTACGAGTCCACCGGCGAGGACCACGGCTGAGTGGGAGCCGTACAAGCCGCGCTGAGCTGAGACGTGCAGCTAGTGTGGGTTGCCCTAGGGCTGGGCAACCGACTTTTGCTAGATAGGCGGGTGTGAGTTGTACAAAAGAAACTTCCGCTGTGTAATAAAGACCCCTAGTTTGTAACTGAGAAGTGTACTACGTTGTACATTCAGTTTGTTTTCCCATGTAATATAATGTGTTCTTATGATGTGTGCTGTCGGGTGTCGCATCACGCGGCACCACCCTCTGCGATCCTGGATGGGCGGATTTCGGGTCCGCCGCAGGCACCCAACAGCACACACGAAAAGAATTAAGAACAACATACAAACTTTTATTTGATATAAAACAGCGGAAGTCTTTTACAAAATATAACTATACAGTGGAAGTATTCTTTATTAACACTCTTTCATTTAAACTATTCAAAAGTGTAGCTGTCCAGCCCGGGGACGCTACACACTAGCAGCATGGAACCGGAGATCACGGCGGCGTGCAGGGCTCCAGCTCGGCCGTATACCCCGACGGGGGCATCGCCTCGTCCTCGGATCCCTCCTCATAACTCTCACCTGCACACAGCTCAAATATTGCAACCGTGAGCACGAAGGCTCAGCAAGTCTTAACCGTCAACCCTAGGCATGGAACTCTACGTGCAAGGATGTGTAAGGTAGGAAAGGACTTTGCAATAAAGACACGCCTATAAGTTGATCCTTACTTTCAGTTTTATAGCAGCAGATTCATATGCCTTAGGCAGCCCTCACATCAGAAGTCCACAATCAAACAAGAAACGCTTTCCTCCGATGTGGTGATGCCCAAAGTGGAATATAAACTTAATTAGCTCTATAACTACAGCAATCAAGGTATTCAAGACATTAATAGATCAATACAGCATTTTCAGTTGGCTTATTTCACTTCTTACTACGTCACAACGCAGTGAACAAGCGGGTACTCAAATAACCGCGAGGGACGGTGATTGCAATCAAGACACACCCGGATAACACGTTACATACACCCACTTTCAGAAGCGTGATTCCAAAACCTTCCTACTCTGTTGTATGCAACAACCTTTCAAAGGCAACCCAAATGCCGAACCAGTCTATCCGTAACGGGCAGGAGGTCCCCGCGTGGAGCGTGACAGTGCCCACCGGCAGATTTACACCTTGCTACTCTCAACCCACTCCTATTTACGGTTGGGTAAGCCTCGGCACCTAGGTTAACCAATTACATCGGTTTCCTGGTTCCCATATGCCAGTATGCATCCGGTACTGTTCGATACTTGTCCAGCAGGGCCGCACACGGACGGTCCTCAACCGACACCAACAGGGCTACACACGTGAGACCTCTGCTCACTGCTTCCTATCCCCCCTGCTGGGTCTCATTTTCATATCTTAAGCCATTTGCTACCTCTTTTCATCCCGTGTAATAAGTACTATCTCGCGAGTAGCTTCCAACCACTCGACTTCTACCGAGATCCTAAACATTAGCATGACATTCTCTACTCGTCGAGTCTGTAAACTACCCAACCCTTTATAGGATTTAAAAGGCTATGCAAGTGGGGTTTCAATCACCCTAACTCTAATGCATACATTTCAACCTAGACATAAGTGATACAAATGAAAAGCTTTATAAAAGGTACTTAAGTGCAAACAGGGGCTTGCCTGGTTGCGAGTTAAAGGGGAAGTCAGCTTCAGGTGGCAGGACGTCCAAAGGCTCCGGAGTGTCCTCAACTTCGGTCACTAAATGAAATGTAACAAAATATGTATAAATATTAAGGAATTATAAGAATTAAACTTCTATTCATAGCTACTGCTATTTAAAATCCTTAATTGGCTTTGGTAATTTTACAGTGGATACTAGACTCTCTAAGGATGACTTGAGCCAAATTTGGAGACATGTCATTGCACAATGTAGTCTTTTAAATTCCTACAAGTACAATGTTTCTTTGAATTTTTGAGCCCATATCAGGAGCTTTGACATAGCTAATAGTGGAATATCTGATTAGGGTAAGTATCCATGGTTCTAACAAAATTTGTTTCACCATTTTTGGAGCTACCATCAGAGAGAGATGAATTTTTGAAGTTGGGCCAGAGTTCTGAAAAGTTTCTGTTTAAATTTGAATTTCCAAATAAAGGCTGAACTTTGGAAGGTAATTTGACCCTGCAAATGAACACCAATGAAGCTCAAATTCTTACTGGATAACAGTAATGTCATGAGGAACTTCCTGGTCAAATTTGAAGAAATTCCATAACAGAGATATTCTGGACTAAATTCCCAAATATTTAACTTTGATGAATCTTGGTGAAATATCCAGAGATCTTCAGATCAATTTCTTTGCATTTCTGCAAATTACTGACTGAGAGAAATCCAACAAAATTTGTTTCACAAAATTTGGACATCCCTACAGAAAGTTATGGAGATATGAAGGTTGAACCATTTTTCTGGAAATCAATTCTATGATTTTTAGCTAATTTATTTAATCCTGAGATAACCTACTAATTAAGCCCTCTAAATAAGCTCCAAAATTCCTAAAATTTTTACTGGAGGTCAGGCACTATGAAAAGGACTAGCTGCCCAAATTTGGGAATATTTCATGAAGAATTGCTCCTGTAATAATTCCCTAAAGGATTTATTAAAAACAATTCTACAGAAATTCCTGGGCATTTTCATAGCATGCAATATTTTTCTGTTTGAAGTACTCCTCCTAGGGATTCAAAGAAAATTGGTCTCACCCTTTTTGGAATTGTCTACACAAAGTTATGAATTTTTGAAACTTGACTAGCTCTCTGTTTGAAACCTACACAGAGACTTAACAGGGGGGCCCACTCGTCAGGTCCTTCTTCAACCTCCCGCCAGAGACGCGCATGCACACCAGTTCAAATTGTGGCATGGCTCGTTCTCCCTCATTTCAAATTGTGGAACACCAGTTCATAAGTTTATTCAAAGTTTTTGGCCACCACATGTGTGAACTTTGAATTTCAAATCTGATTTTCAAACTTACATGCAAGAGGTATTTAAATCCTTATTGGTTCAACACTTTTAAATAAAAATGTGAGCCTCATTTTTCAATGCTCATCCATGTATTACTTTGCATGAAGAAAAGTTTTGGCAAGTCCCATTTTCCATGTCTTTGCCACACATATGAACTCAAACCTTGGTTTTTATTCATACACATTTTTTCGGACTTTTACACCGTGGCTCAAGCCATCCTCTGCTCGTCCTCTGACCTCGTCCGCCCCTTTGGGCACTGGGTCCCGGACGGTTGCACTTCCGATTCGCCGTTGGTCTAAGAGGTTTGTATCTTAGCTTTTGTTTTCCCTCATTGTTTGGGGCTTTTTCTACGTTGGTTTCCTGACTTCTTCCCCTCTCTACTTGTCGCAGGGCATATCAGCCGGGCGTCATTGTGATGCCCGGTCCTGTGAAAACGGATCCGAACTAATGCATATGTGTGCCCAGGATGTTCATCACACATACACATGTAATCCACAAACTGAATTCAGAATATAACCACGAATAATAGGGTTTAAGTACTTTATTACATCAGTCTCTAACTCATTCTTGCAGCGGAAGTCTCTAACTTATTCTAACAGCAGAAGTCTCTAAACTATAGCGGAAGCAAACTAAACAGCGGCAGCGGTTCCATCTCCAACTCCATCCCCACAGGCAAGTTGACGTTAGATCACACGTCTAGTACTCCACATGATCTTCGAAGTACTCTTCTCCTGTTGCTGATGATGAAGTAATAATGCAAGTTTGAGTACATGATGTACTCAGCAAGTGCGGGAAAATATGATATGTAGCTTACAGCAAGGTAGGGAATAAAAAGGCTCATTGTAGAAAGCAAAGTTTATTTCACAAACATGATAAAAACAACAACTAGCTTTTAGTGAATTTAATCCCAACATGTATCCAATTAAACTAGTAACATACCTCCATCATGATTCTCCACTTTTCTTGTCTCATACAGACATTTATCTTTCTCAACTCTTTCTCATGCTCATAATGATCATCTCATGATCATATCCATCTCATATCCGAAACCAAAGCTCATTGTTTCGACTCAACAGTCCGAAACCATTATCATTACCAGGACTCAATAGTCCTAAAACCAAATTCCAAAGACCAAACCATAACCAAACCAAAGACCATCCCAATAACCACCCCAAACCTCCCCATCTAATCATGGAAGTTGGCAAGGTGCTTGTGACCGGAAGCACGGCTATCATGATAGTTTTACACTCTGCAGAGGTGGCACCACTTTACCCACAAGTTTGTGATTTCGTCACCCGTCGGCGACTGCAGAACCTCTATTATACCAGTACACAACCGTCGGTGTATGGCCAAGAGATCACAAAATAGCCTTTACAAAGGGGCTACTAGATGTATGGACTCACTAAGGTTTCACCAGCAGGCTCGAATCACCATTCTCCCACCTATGGCCCCCCTCTTGTGCCATTAAGTTCCCAGGGCAGTCCTCTCTCGACTCCCATTCCCCGCACCTTCCACGGTCCATAACAATCTAGCAACTTACCTAATTAGTCAGCTAAGCTGCACCCATACTTGGCGTTGTGGTGGCACTGTTTTCCTGGCATGTGCTCGCATGAACCGGTCCTTAGATCTACGGCAAGTAAACCACCATCTCATTCTACCACATCCACAAACCAAGCTTGCCTAGATCCCCCCGATTCATGTTCATTATCAACATCAAGTTCTTATTATCTTTGTGTATATGAGTGCAGTAGCTAGACACATTCTATCTCGCTTCCCATATCCCGTAGATTGGCGAAGCAAAAAGCAAAACGACCATACCCGACTCATAAACTTTCCC
This sequence comes from Neostapfia colusana, assembly GCA_030760725.1. NCBI lineage: Eukaryota > Viridiplantae > Streptophyta > Magnoliopsida > Poales > Poaceae > Neostapfia > Neostapfia colusana. The sequence goes on along the minus strand of JASWHV010000009.1, from coordinate 28,146,929 downwards.
GGCGACAAGGGTGGTTAACAAAACTAGTAAACTCCTATAGAAGGGTTTCCCATCAAGTTGACTCAAGCATACATGTTTTCGCAAACAAAACAGTTTCAAAACATGGGATCAATATGGTCAAGGGGCACTTGCCTTGGTCCTGTGGCTCTTGTTGCTCTTGTGTCTCGATGTCTTGGTGATGTAGTCCTTCGTAGATAGCTCCCTGAGCTTGTCCTTCTACTCACAATGACGCACATACAAGATTCACATCAATCAATCATCATGCACAAACTTTACTCAAGATGCAATGGTGTAGATGCATGCTGATCCTATGGTGCAGTTTAGTTTGTACGTGTTCTTGCATGTTTTAATGGCTTTGCATGGGGTTTTACGATGAAGAAGGGTGTAAGGATAAAGTGTGGACGTGGTAATGATCTTGACTCAAGATCTAGATCAATTCCTCTGTCAAAAACCGATCAATACGTGATCTGTCCACATGAAAAGGCTTCTGTTCAAAGAAAACATATGCGCGATGATGTCGTAAGGTGGTAACGAAGACCTACCTTGCTTCTCCCTGGTGGCAGGGCCTTCCTCCTAGCGATGGCAGCAGCGGGGAGCTCGTCGGCGGTGCTCACCAGCGACTGAACTCCAGCGAAGGGGTTAACTCGGTGAGTTGGGGGCTAGGGCCTCTAAGTTGTCGACTTAAGAAGGTGTTACAGACAAGGGGGTGTTTCGGGTTCTATTTATAAGGGGATAAAGAAGAGTCCTACTCCAATTGGATTTGAAATAAGAGTCCTATTCAAATTTTTTTGGATCTTAACAACTTATCTCCAATCGATTTGGTGCGGTAGCAATGTGGAAATCGTGTCGGTTTCCTCAGTACCGGATGTTGCCGCGTGTACATAAGGAAAAACCGCCTAAGGACCTCGTATCTCTGCAGTGGTGAGCTCCAGAGGCTCCACGTGTCCAGCGGGGGCCTGGCCTCCCTTTCCCGCAGAGACAAGCTCTGGGTGCGCCATGTGTCTGGCGGGTGGGACCTCCCTCTCCCTAAGAGGCGAGCTCCGCGTGCGCCACGTGTCCGACGGGTCGGACCTCCCCTTTCTACAGAGGTGAGATATGGGGGCGCCACATGTCAGTGCCGAACCTCCCCTCTCCTTGGAGGTGGGCTCCGAGAATGCCACGTGTCTAGTAGCACCGGACCTCCTTTCTCCTCAGAGACGAGCTCTGAGGTCGACACGTGTCCATTGGTGCCGGACCTCCCGGGGGCGAGCTCCGAGGGCGCACGTGTCCAACAGTGTCTTCTTGTCGGAGGTAAGCTCCGAGGACGACACGTGTCCAGTAGGGCCGGACCTCTCGGAGATGAGCTCCGAGGGTGACACGTGTCCCGTAGTGTCGGACCTCTCGGAGGCGAGCTTCGAGAGTGACATGTGTCCAGCGGGGTTGGACCTCTCGGAGGCAAGCTCCGAGAGCAACACGTGTCCCATGGGGGCGGACCTCATCCCTTCCGCAGGGGTGAGTTCCGAAGTCGACACGTGTCCCACGGGGTTGGGCCTTGCTTTTCCGCAGTGACTAGCTCCGGTGGGGACACGTATCCTGCGGGTCGGACCTCATCCCTTCCACAGAGGCTAGCTCCGAGCCTGCCACGTGTCTGGCGATGCCAGACCTCACCCCTTCCGCAAGGATGAGCTCCGAAAGCGCCACGTGTCCAGCGGACCGCGGGAAGTGTCTACAGTGCTCTCTGCGAACTGGAATTGGCTTCTTTCGGCTATATTTCTGATTCTTTCTCCCGTTCTACTTCATTTAAAATGTTTCTCTATATGAATTATGTATGCATGCATGAATATTGTCACACCTGGTTTCTCCGAAGAACAACCAAGTGAATATCACATGTATGCCAGGATCATTTTCTCATACATGTGATGACAAATAGTGAAGCATCATTTATTACAAGCCAGGTGTCAAATATAAATATGTCTTACAAAGCATACGTATCGATGGACGGTAATAAGTTCATAACATGTAAATAAAACAGCAGCGGAATATAAATCTTGTGGGCTCCGTCACAGGCGTTGCCCGGGGACTCCGTGAACCTAGAATCCTTCTTCGGGACCAAAGTCTTGGTCATTAAACACCACATCATTCTCTAGACCTGAGCAGCAATATAAACCAACATAAAAGCAAGTTTGAGTACCGTGGGTACTCATCAAGTGTGGGAAAGTTATGTCATGCATGGCTAGAGCAAGGAGAGGTTGAACTCATGGTTAAAGCACTACGCAATTATTACCTATCACCTTAGCTTATTAAGCACCTACATTACTACACAGGTGAAATGGATCCCAATCCCTCAACCCATCATCATTATCAAGTAAACATAGTCTCATCTCCAATGTTAAGCTTCCCGCTTAACATACACAACTGCCCAATTCATTATCCTCTAATCATGAACAAGTCCAAGCCGCTCTTGACCGTGAGCACGACTGTCATGACAGTTTTGACTCTGCAGAGTTTGCACCACTGTACCCACATGTAGTGATTTCATCTCCCGTTGCCGGGTGGACTAAAAGAACCTCCATTATGCCAGTGGCCGCGAACCACATTCACACTTCCCAGGTGTGTAGCCAGGAGATCACTACGAAGCCTTTACAAAGGGATTCCCGACGAGTGTGGGCCCACTGAGGTTTCACCCCTAACAGCATACAAGAGGCTCCAACCCCGCTGCAGTGGCCCCCTCTTGAGCCTTGCGGTTCATATGGTAGTCCATCTGACACCTATTCCCCGCACCATCCAACACACCCATACTACGCCGGGGATACACCTAATTAATTGGCCAAGCTGCCTCATCTCAGCATGTGGTTGGCACGGTAAAGCCAGGTTACATGCTCTATGAACCGGTCCTTAGGATCCAGGCCAGTACTAAACACAAACCCGAGTCTCGTGCACCTAGCACCAACCAAATCATCCAACTTGCCTCGATCCCTACCTCTACATAACTCATAATATCTCATTCAAGAGTAAGGTAAATAAATTGATGATCTCATATCACAATTATCCCATTCTAAGCATGGCTAAGCATAAGCATATAAATAAATGACATGAGAAAATAAATCCCAACCCAAGCTACAAGGAAACAAGGTAATGCAATTCTAGGGAAACTTCCTAGCATGGGTTTCATATTTCAATTGACAATGCAAATAATTCTATCTACACATCCTAGTATAGGATCAAAGTGGTCAAGGACACTTGCCTTCTTCCTGCTGCTCTGGGAATGGAAAGTCTTGGTCTTGGAAGGGGAGAACTTGCTCTGGGGCAGGTTCTACTCATGCCAATACACATAGCAAAAGAAAACAACAATCCATAAGACATAGTTCACACTTTCACTTCATGCAAACCACACATACATACCTATGAAAGTCATTCACATTTCTATGTGTTGTGGTTACTCTACATGTGTTGATTTTTGGCCTACATGCACTTTTAAACATATGTATATGATTTCTAACTTTTGTATTCAGATTTCTGTTTGCACACTATATATGAATTTCCAATTTGAACAAATCCTTTATATTTAATTAATACACTTCTTAGCTACCAAGTTTGTATGAAAGGTATTTCCTACTCCAAATAGGTTTTCAGATCTCTACAAAATCCTAAATTGAAGCTTTTGGATTTGGAGAACTCATTTATCCTTTTCTAATTATGCATACTTATTTTCCTATATTTTCAGATTTATTTTCTATGCCTAAAAGTGAACTTTATTATGAAAATAGTAGCATCTAGACAGAATAGGTTCTGATCTAAAATGTTCAATAATATATTTTTGAACTTCCTCTCTGATGTGGAACAAATTAAATTTATTTTACTAGTTTTTAGAATTATTTCCCAGCCTAAAATGTGTCTCTAGAGAAAATAAAAATGAGCAACACTTAGGCAGATTTCATTTCAGCCTAAAATCTATTTTTAACTCATTCTAAAGTTTTCCAAATGCTAGGAGAGTTTAAATTTGAATTTGCACATGTGTTTGCCTTACCTTTTAAATTTAAATCCTAGTCACATATTCAAATTTCTGAATTTAATATCATATAGGGTCAGAAATGTAAATCCACCCTACTGCAGGGTCTAATTTATTATTTCCTAAATTTCTAGGGGTCTAACTACACATAACAGAGGGGGTTTCCTAATTTTTATTAAGTCCAGGGGCTAAAACTGTTTTTTAAATGAATTTACACGAATTTCTGAAGGTCCAGGGGCTAGATCAGAAGTTTCCGGGGCTAGCTCGTGTTTTCAAAATCCCCAGGGGGTAGCGCGTAAAAATCCCGGCCTTTATAACGCGGTGCTGATATGGACCGTCCGATTTAAAATAGACGGCTCAGATTAGATCGCCGAACCGGTACGCGCGGGTTTTATTTCTACCGTGCGATTTAAAATAGATGGCCCTCAAGGGGCCACGTCGCCCTGGCCGGAGCCAGCCCGCGGGCACGGCGGCGCGCGGCGGCGGGGGTGGCGATCTCGCCGGCGCAGCTTCGGTTCCTTGCCGCTATACGTTAAATCTTGCAGTTTTTCACATGGATCGACTGCGGAGGGGTAGGGGAGCTCACCTAGGGGTTTCTCGGGCTTGGGGAGGTCGGAATTCGGCTCTGCGATGACGATGGTTGAAGCTGCTCCTCGGTGCTCGTCGGAACCGATGCTAGGGCACGAAACTTGTCGCTTCCTTCACGTGCAGGGCTCCCTGGGGGCGGTGGAGCACGATCAGCGCGTTAGATCAGAAAATCCGAGCAAGGATCGAAAGAAAACGGTGATCGAAGCTTCGGTTCTCACCGGAGAGAAGAACGGCCGATCGGGGGGAAAAACAGGGCGATTGTCGGCGTTTATATAGGCGAAGGAGGGTGGCGGTCTGTTGGGATCGAGTTGGAGACGTCCGGGACCGGAAATCGGGCTGGGGGCGCGGGCTTCCGGAGTTTGTTGCGATCGGGCGTGAGGGAAGAGTCTAGTCGGTTGGCGCGCGAGAGGTAGGAGATGACACGTGGGCCCCGCGTGTCAGTGAGAGGAAGAGAGGGGGCGTGCGGTCTTGGGCTGGCGCGGAGGATTGGGCCGGCTGGTGGGTTTCGGCCCACTGGCCGGTTGGGGTTTTTTCTTCTTTTTTTTTCTTTTTCCTTTTCTTTTCTGTTCTAATTTGAATTTGAATTCCAGTTTGAATTTGAATTTCTGCACCACATGCAATACGTCCAAAAAATTTTAAATTCCCCTCTATAACAGGTTTTGGGGTGTTACAGCTCTACCCCCCTTAAAAGAAATCTCGTCCTCGAGATTGGTGGTTCTAGGAGAACAATTCCGGAAACTGTGCCTTAAACTCGTCTTCTCGCTCTCATGTGGCTTCCTCTTCCGAGTGATGCTTCCACTGCACCTTGCACATCCGAATTCTTTTATTTCTTGTGAGGCGTTCCATTGTCTCCAAAACCTTGACCGGTTTCTCGGCATAAGACAGATCCTGTCCTACGTCAACCTCATTCATGGGTATCATCTCTTCAGGCGTCCTCAGACATTTCTTGAGCTGTGACACATGGAATACGCCGTGCACATCCGATAGGCGAGCCGGTAGTTCTAGTTGATATGCCACTTCGCCTTTCCTCTCCCGAATCTGAAAGGGTCCGATGTATCGAGGTGATAATTTCCCTTTTACCTTGAACCGACAAAGTCCTCGGATAGGGGACACCTTGAGATAGACATAGTCCCCCACGTTGAAAACGAGCTCTCTTCTCCGTACATCGGCATAGCTCTTTTGTCGGGGGTGTGCTATCCTTAAGTTGTTGGGATTTCCCTCACTTTCGCCTCGGCTTCTTGTAGTACTTCGGGTCCAAACACTTTACTTTCCCCGGTTTGGTTCCAAAATAGTGGAGTTCTGCACTTCCTCCCATACAAAGCCTCAAATGGTGACATCTTCATACTAGCCTGATAGCTGTTGTTATAGGAGAACTCTGCATACGGTAAGTTCTTATCCCAACTCCTATTGTTCTTGAGCGCACACGCTCTCAGCATATACTCAAGGATCTGATTGGTTCTTTCTGTCTGCCCGTCAGTATGGGGGTGATAGGCAGAACTAAAATTTAGATGGGTTCCCATGGTTTCATGTAACTTCTGCCAGAACCTTGAGGTGAACTGTATCCCTCGGTCCGAAGACCGACACTATCTTCTTTGGCACTCCATGGAAACACACGATCCTTGACATGTACAATTCCGCCAATTTGGATCCACTGTAGCTTTCTTTCACGGGGATGAAATGAGCTACCTTGGTTAGCCTGTCGATGATGACCCATATCGAATCATATCCCGATTGGGTCCTGGGTAGTCCCACTATGAAGTCCATACCTATTTCTTCCCATTTCCATTCAGGTACTTTGAGTGGTTGCAATTGTCCCGTGGGTCGTTGATGTTCTGCTTTCACCAACTGACATGTGTCACATAGGGCAACATGTTCCGTGACATCTCGCTTCATGCCATACCACCAATATCTGCTCTTGAGGTCATGATACATCTTTGTACTTCCAGGATGAATGGAATAGTCGGAATCATGAGCCTCCTTCAGAATCAAGTCACGGATCTCCTTTACCTTAGGCACACAGATTCTTTTCCCATGCCATACCGTACCTTGTTCATCCTCTCTGAACCCAGGGGCTTTATTTTCTTTGATGAGTTCTCTAATCTCTTGTATCTTCTCGTCATTCTTCTGACCGTTGTGTATTTCTTGATCTAATGTGGAGTCCACTTCCATGGCAATGGCCTCACCACTATTCACCAGACATAGATTGAGTTTTACGACCTCTTCCTTCGATTCTGTAGGCATGTCCTTTAAGCTCAGCCTATTGACCTGCACCTTCCGGCTTAAAGCATCTGCCACGACGTTCGCTTCCCAGGATGATAGTTGATGCCCACATCAAAGTCGTTGATTAGCTCTAACCATCTCCTTTGTCTGATTGAGATCTGGCTGTGTGAAAATATACTTTAAGCTCTTATGATCCGTATATATCTCTGTCCTCTTCCCCATCAAGTAATGCCGCCAAATCTTCAACGCGTGTACCACTGCGGCTAGCTCTAGGTCATGCGTAGGATAGTTCTTCTCGTGTTTCTGGAGCTGCCGGGACGCATAAGCCACGACATGCCCCTCTTGCATTAGAACACATCCCAACCCGTTTCTAGAGGCATCGCAGTACACCAAAAAGTTCTTCTGCATATCTGGCATAACTAGCACTGGGGCTGTTGTCAATCTTTTCTTCAATTCTTGAAAACTCGTCTCGCATTGCGGTGTCCATGTGAATGTGATTCCCTTCTCTAACAATTTGGTGAGGGGTCTCGAAATCTTGGAGAAACCCTCGATAAACCGTTGATAATACCCAACCAATCCTAAGAAGCTTCGAACTTCCCCGACATTTTCAGGGGTCTTCCACTTCTGCACATCCTCGATCTTGGCGGGATCTACGAAGATTCCTCCCTCCTAGATTATATGTCCTAAGAAGGGAACTCTCTTCAGCCAAAACTCACACTTGCTCAACTTGGCATATAGTTGGTGTTCTCTCAGCTTTTGCAACACCAACCTTAGATGTCCCTCATGTTCTTCTTCATCTTTGGAGAAGACGAGAATGTCATCAATGAAAACCACCACAAATTTGTCCAGATATTCCATGGATACCTTGTTCATGAGATACATGTGCTGGGGCATTAGTTAACCCGAAAGGCATGACGGTGTATTCATACAGCCCGTACCGAGATAAGAAAGCTGTCTTTGGAATGTCGGTTTGTCTTATCTTAAGTTGATGGTATCCCGACCTGAGATCAATTTTTGAGAACGCACAAGCTCCCCTCAACTGATCAAATAAGTCTTCAACGCGGGGTAATGGGTACTTGTTCTTCATTCAACGCACGGTAGTCTACGCATAACCTTTGGGTCCCGTCCTTCTTGGGCACAAATATCACTGGAGCTCCCTATGGTGAGGAACTAGGACGAATGTACCCCTTCTCTGTCAATTCTCTTAAATGTTCCTTGAGTTCTTCCAGCTGTTTGGAGTCCATCCGGTAAGGTCTCTTGTATATCGGGGCTGTTCCAGGCACTAGTTCAATCGCGAATTCCACTTCACGATCGGGGGGCATACCTGGCAACTCCTCCGGAAAAACGTCTGGATATTCCCTGATGATCCTGATATCTTCCACTTCCACCTCAACGTGATTGAGTTTAAGGTCCCTCCTAGGTTCTTGTACAGTTATGAACTTCACTCTTGTGCCACTAGGGTCAGTTAGTTCCACCGTTCTTGTCGAACAATGGATGATTCTCTTATGTTTGGTCAACCAATCCATACCCAAAATAATATCTATGCCTTTTGAATCTATCACTATGAGGTTTGCAGTAAATACTACCCCATTAATGTCTAGATTCACCTTGGGACACACTTGTCTTGTCCTTATTTCTCCCCCTGGAGAGTTTACTGCTAGCATATGGTTCATTTGTGTTGTTGCTAGATCATGCTTCTTAACAAACCCTTGAGCAATGAACGAGTGGGTGGCACCAAAATCGAACAACAGAGTTGCAATGTGTAAGTTGGCAGGAAACTTACCAATTACCACGTCAGGTGCCTCTTGCGCTTCCTCCATGGTCACGTGGTTCACCCGTCCTCACGTCACATTCTGCTGTTGTGGCTGCATGGGCTTCTTCTTTGGGCATTTATGGGCGTAGTGCCCCACTTCACTACAGTTGAAGCATTGCACCCCAACCTTAGATGCCTGGCCTTTGTTGTCTTGGGGATGGTTCGGTGGTCCTTGTACTGCTGGTCGAGGTTGATATGTGGGGCGAGGCTGCTGTACAAACTGACGCTGCGGCTGTGTTGGTGCTGACGGAGGCCTGAAATTTGGGTTGAACCCTCTGGGTGCTGAGTAGGGTACCACAGCACGGCTCGTCTGCCCTGCGGGTTGCTGCATCAGACGTGGGCGTGTGTTGCTACTTGAGGCTTGGTGTGACCATCCCGCCTTCCTCTTTTTTCATTTTCCAAGGCCTTCAGCTTCCTCTTCATGACAAATGCTCTGTCTACCATCTTTTGGAAGCTTTCATACTCGTTGGAGGACATTGCACACTGCATTTCCATAGTAAGTCCTTCCACAAAGCAGTCCTGTTTCTGCTCATCAGTTTCGATGTCCCGTGGTGCATAACAGGATAGTTGGGTGAATTTAGTAAGGTATTCCCTCAGTCATGTTTCCTTGCTGCAGTCCCAAGAACTCCTTTCTCTTGTTTTTAAGTTCACCCCTTGGTATGTAATGGTTGCGGAAGCTGCGCTTGAACTCTTCACAAGTGATGTTCTCGGGGTCATGATGGGCTGCCACGTAAGCGGTCCACCAATCAGCAGCAGGTCCATGCAATTGGTGAGAGGCAAACAACACCCTCTCATACCCTTGGCACTGCATGATCCTCATCTTGCTTTCAATGGTCTTTAGCCAGTCATCTGCCTCCAGAGGTTCAGCAGCACTTGCAAACTTTGGAGGTTGAGTCCCCAGAAACTCACTCAACCTTGGTTGGCGTGGTGCAACTGGTGGGGGTGGAGCTTGGTGCAAGTTGGCCACCACTTGAGTTAGGCTCTGGATGAGCTGATTCTGATTTTCAAGCATTTGGTGGATAGGATCAGCTCCTTCACGGCGACCACCCCTGTCTTGTCCTCTAGAAAGATGAGGGTTGCCGGCCTCATCGTTGTTGTTGGTGGGGTTGGCACCACGGCCCTTTCCTCTTCCAGCCATCTATCATGATCGACCAAATGTTAACTTAAAGCATTAGGTATTAACTTCCCAAATTGCTTGTTTAAACTATAAATTTTGAGGCCTTAATATATTAAACATTTTCTAAGGGTTCCACGTAGACTTTTGGGAATCACGTGTCACGCGAAAACAAATGCACTCTAAATTCATAGAGGTTCACACATCAAAGCAAAGCAACCTAAAGACGAGGTTGTGGACAAATGCCCATGGCTTCCACAACTCACGTCACACACCAAACATTAACACACAAATAACTAGGGTATTGACTCGACTACTCGATAACCTGTTGAAATAAGGGAAAGGACTCTACACGACTCGTATCACTGAGCTGGCTCCTCGGGGTCTTCCTCATTATTCCGGCTACCCTCTGATTCCGCTTTGGGTGGGGAAGCTGCTGGTGGAGAAGTGCGGCGACGCCTGCTTGCCCGGCGGTCTAGGGAGTCAGGAGTCCATGTGTCATTCACGGTGACACACAGTTCATTCCCATCTCCTCTTTCTCTCGCCCTCAAGCTGGATCGAAGCAACGCCTCAGTCTCCTTCAGGGTGTCACGAACATCCTGAAGCTCCTGCTGACACTCCTGCAGTCGAGTGCTGAGCATAGCAGCATCCTCCAAGCACAGGTCCATGTGCTCATGGGAAGTCCCCTGCTGCACTGGCGGGTACTTGTACTCTGCGGTGCCACTCTCACGCTGGAGGACATACATGTACTCAGTCCTGTCCAGGTGGCGACGGTTGATGTAACTCTGGCACGTGATGGCCTCCCAGGTGACATCCTTCTCAGCATCGACCTGTGTCGCCCGACAAGCTGGAGAGCGGTGGATCTTGAGCAGCTGATTTTCATGGATAATCCTCATTTCTGAACTCCATTCTTCCCGCTTCTCACGGATGGTCCGGGTGGAGCTATAGTGTATGATTAGCTTGCCCGTATTGCCGGCGGCGTGGAGCATACGCCAAAGACGGCGCAACAAGCCTCCTACTGCCAACCCGTAGGGGTGGTACGTCACCGGACGGTTCTCCTCTCTCAAGGCAAGGGCAACTACCAGAACTCTCCCTCCGGTGGACTTGCGGGCGGTGCGGATCATGCGAACCATCTAAAACATAAAGCATTTAAAATTAAGTTAGATAAGAGTTAAACAAAAATTGTATTTTGAATAAAAGTTGGGGCAAGATGAATAAAGTGACCCCATTAAATAACACTTTCAACCCACACCTTTGTAAAATAGTTTTTTTAGAAAATAGGGTCCTTAAATACGTCCATTTCTACCTAGGTACACGTTCCTACGGGCAACCTTGGCTCTAATACCACTTCTGTCACACCCGGTTTCTCCGAAGAACAACCGAGTGAATATCACATGTATGCCAGGATCATTTTCTCATACATGTGATGACAAATAGTGAAGCATCATTTATTACAAGCCAGGTGTCGAATATAAATATGTCTTACAAAGCATACGTCTCGATGGACGATAATAAGTTCATAACATGTAAATAAAACAACAGCGGAATATAAATCTTGTGGGCTCCGTTACAGGCGTTGCCCGGGGACTCCGTGAACCTAGAATCCTTCTTTGGGACCAAAGTCTTGGTCATTAAACACCACATCATTCTCTTGACCTGAGCAACAATATAAACCAACATAAAAGCAAGTTTGAGTACCGTGGGTACTCAGCAAGTGTGGGAAAGTTATGTCATGCATGGCTAGAGCAAGGAGAGGTTGAAATCATGGTTAAAGCACTACGCAATTATTACCTATCACCTTGCTTATTAAGCACCTACATTACTACATAGGTGAAATGGATCCCAATCCCTCAACCCATCATCATTATCAAGTAAACATAGTCTCATCTCCAATGTTAAGCTTCCCGCTTAACATCCACAACTTCCCAATTCATCATCCTCTAATCATGAATAAGTACAAGCCGCTCTTGACCGTGAGCACGACTGTCATGACAGTTTTGACTCTGCAGAGTTTGCACCACTGTACCCACATGTAGTGATTTCATCCCCCGTTGCCGGGTGGACTAAAAGAATCTCCATTATGCCAGTGGCCACGAACCACATTCACACTTCCCAGGTGTGTAGCCAGGAGATCACTACGAAGCCTTTACAAAGGGATTCCCGACGAGCATGGGCCCACTGAGGTTTCACCCCTAACAGCATACAAGAGGCTCCAACCCCGCTGCAGTGGCCCCCTCTAGAGCCTTGCGGTTCATATGGTAGTCCAGCTGACACCTATTCCCCGCACCATCCAACACACCCATACTACGCCGGGGATACACCTAATTAATTGACCAAGCTACCCCATCTCAGCATGTGGTTGGCACGGTAAAGCCAGGTTACATGCTCCATGAACCGGTCCTTAGGATCCAGGCAAGTACTAAACACAAACCCGAGTCTCGTGCACCCAGCACCAACCAAATCATCCAACTTGCCTCGATCCCTACCTCTACATAACTCATAATATCTCATTCAAGAGTAAGGTAAATAAATTGATGAACTCATATCCCAGTTATCCCATTCTAAGCATGGCTAAGCATAAGCATATAAATAAATGACATGATAAAATAAATCCCAACCCAAGCAATAAGGAAACAAGGTGATGCAATTCTAGGGAAACTTCCTAGCATGGGTTTCATATTTCAATTGACAATGCAAATAATTCTATCTACACATCCTAGTATAGGATCAAAGTGGTCAAGGACACTTGCCTTCTTCCTGCTGCTCTGGGAATGGAAAGTCTTGGTCTTGGAAGGGGAGAACTTGCTCTGGGGCAGGTTCTACTCATGCCAATACACATAGCAAAAGCAAACAACAATCCATAAGACATAGTTCACACTTTCACTTCATGCAAACCACACATACATATCTATGAAAGTCATTCACATTTCTAAGTGTTGTGGTTACTCTACATGTGTTGATTTTTGGCCTACATGCACTTTTAAACATATGTATATGATTTCTAACTTTTGTATTCAGATTTCTGTTTGCACACTATATATGAATTTCCAATTTGAACAAATCCTTTATATTTAATTAATACACTTCTTAGCTACCAAGTTTGCATGAAAGGTAATTTCCTACTCCAAATAGGTTTTCAGATCTTCTACAAAATCCTAAATTGAAGCTTTTGGATTTGGAGAACTCATTTATCCTTTTCTAATTATGCATACTTATTTTCCTATATTTTCAGATTTATTTTCTATGCCTAAAAGTGAACTTTATTATGAAAATAGTAATACACATCATCTAAACCGAATAGGTTCTGATCTAAAATGTTCGATAATATATTTTTGAACTTCCTCTCTGATGTGGAACAAATTAAATTTATTTTACTAGTTTTAGAATTATTTCCTAGCCTAAAATGTGTCTCTAGAGAAAATAAAAATGAGCAACACTTAGGCAGATTTCATTTCAGCCTAAAATCTATTTTTAACTCATTCTAAAGTTTTCCAAGTGCTAGGAGAGTTTAAATTTGAATTTGCACATGTGTTTGCCTTACCTTTTAAATTTAAATCCTAGTCACATATTCAAATTTCTGAATTTAATATCATATAGGGTCAAAAAGGTAAATCCACCCTACTGCAGGGTATAATTTATTATTTCCTAAATTTCCAGGGGTCTAACTACACATAACGGAGGGGGTTTCCTAATTTTTATTAAGTCCAGGGGCTAAAACTGATTTTTAAATGAATTTACACGAATTTCTGAAGGTCTAGGGGCTAGATCAGAAGTTTCCGGGGCTAGCTCGTGTTTTCTGAAATCCCCAGGGGGTAGCGCATAAGAATCCCGGCCTTTATAACGCGGGGCTGATGTGGACCGTCCGATTTAAAATAGACGGCTCAGATTAGATCGCCGAACCGGTACGCGCGGGTTTTATTTCTACCGTGCGATTTAAAATAGACGACCCTCAAGGGGCCACGTCGCCCTGGCCGGAGCCAGCATGCGCGCGCGGCGGCGGAGGTGGCAATCTCGCCGGCGCAGCTTCGGTTCCTTGTCGATATACGTTAAATCTTGCAGTTTTTCACATGGATCGACTGCGGAGGGTAGGGGAGCTCACCTAGGGGTTTCTCGGGCTTGGGGAGGTCGGAATTCAGCTCTGCGACGACGATGGTTGAAGCTGCTCCTCGGTGCTCATCGGAACCGATGCTAGGGCGCGAAACTTGTCGCTTCCTTCACGTGCAGGGCTCCCTGGGGGCGGTGGAGCACAATCAGCGCGTTAGATCAGAAAATCCGAGCAAGGATCGAAAGAAAACGGTGATCGAAGCTTCGGTTCTCACCAGAGAGAAGAACGGCCGATCGGGGGGAAAAACAGGGCGATTGTCAGTGTTTATATAGGCGAGGGAGGGCAGCGGTCTGTTGGGATCGAGTTGGAGACGTCCGGGACCGGAAATCGGGCTGGGGCACGGGTTTCCGGAGTTTGTTGCGATCGGGGGCGAGGGAAGAGTCCGGTCGGTTGGCGCGCGGGAGGTAGGAGATGACACACGGGCCCCACGTGTCAGTGAGAGGAAGAGAGGGGGCGCGCGGTCTTGGGCTGGCGCGGAGGGTTGGGCCGGCTGGTGGGTTTCGGCCCACTGGACGGTTGGGGTTTTTTCTTCTTTTTCCTTTTCTTTTCTGTTCTGATTTGAATTTGAATTCCAGTTTGAATTTGAATTTCTGCACCACATGCAATACGTCCAAAAATTTTTAAATTCCCCTCTTTAACAGGTTTTGGGGTGTTACAAATATGAAATTGAGGGTGTTACAAACCTACCCCCCTTAAACTGAATCTCGCCCTCGAGATTCGATAGAGTGGAGAATAGATGAGGGAATTCTGCCTTGAGGTCTTCCTCACGTTCCCATGTAGCTTCGGCTTCCGTGTGATGGCTCCATTGTACCTTGCACCAACGGATCACTTTGTTCCTCGTGACCCTTTCCTTTATGTCCAAAATTCGGACAGGGCGCTCTACATAGGTCAGATCCTCTTGAAGCTCGAGCTCATCCATTGGTACTTGCTCTTCTGGTACTCTCAAGCACTTTTTGAGCTTGGATATGTGTAACACGTCATGCACGTCGGAGAGGTGCATCGGGAGCTCTAGTTGATAGGCTATCTCTCCTCGCTTGCCCAAAATCTTGAATGGTCCGATGTAGCGAGGTACTAGCTTGCCTTTGACGCTGAAACATCGGCTGCCTTGGATAGGTGATACCTTAAGGTACACGAAGTCTCCTACTTCAAAAGTCAACTTCCTTCGCCTATTGTCCGCATAGCCTTTCTGTCGTGACTGAGCAGCCTTCAAGTTCTCTCGTACCGTTTGGACTTGCTTCTCAGCCTCTTGCGGCACTTCGGGTCCAAATACTTGGTTTTTTCTGGTCTCATTCCAAAACAACGGTGTCCTACATCGTCTACCATACAATGCTTCGAAAGGTGACATCTTCAAGCTGGCTTGATAGCTGTTATTGTATGAGAACTCGGCATACGGCAAGCTCCTATCACAACTATGTCCATGTTTCAAAGCGCAGGCTCTCAACATGTCCTCCAAAATTTGGTTTGTCCTCTCCGTTTGCCTATCGGTTTGCGTGTGATAAGCGGAGCTGAAATTTAGCCGTGTACCCATGGCTTCATGCAGCTTCCTTCAGAACCTAGAGGTAAGCTGAGAACCCCGATCTGAAACGATCCTCTTCAGAACTCCATGGCGGCACACGAATTGCTCCATGTACAGCTCGGCTAGTTGTGCAACGTTATACTTGGTTTTAACAGGAAGGAAATGAGCTGTTTTCATCAATCGGTCCACAATAACCCAGATGGAGTCGTAACCCGACTGGGTACGTGGCAATCCGACGATGAAATCCATACTGATGTCTTCCCACTTCCACTCGGGTACTTTCAATGGTTGTAACAGTCCAGTGGGTCTTTGATGTTCGGCCTTCACCTGTTGGCACGTATCGCATAAGGCGACATACTCAGCTATGTCCCTTTTCATACCATGCGACCAATAACAAGTTTTCAGCTCCTTGTACATCTTTGTACTGCCGGGATGTATGGAACAAGGTGAGTCATGTGCCTCCTTTAATATCGTGGCGCAAATGTGCTTCACGTTAGGCACACAAATCCTTTTACATAGCCAAAGTGTACCCTTCTCGTCTTCCTTGAAGTCCTTTTCTATGCCTTGTCGGATTCTTTCCTTGATCTCCCTGATTTCATCATCCGTTGCTTGGCCATCTCGTATCTCTTGTTCCAGCAAAGACTGGAGTTCCATCACTTCCATCTCGTTCAAGAACCCGAGATGTAACCGTTCGAACTCCTTGCGCAGCTCGGGCGGTAGCTTCTGAACCGTGAGTTGGTGACATGCTCCCTTTCGGCTCAATGCATCAGCTACTACATTATCCTTTCCGGGGTGATAGTTGATTCCAACATCATAATCCTTGATGAGTTCCAACCATCGACGTTGCCTCAAATTCAAATCCGCTTGGGTGAATATGTACTTGAGTCTTTTGTGATCCGTATAGATCTGACATCGGTGGCCAAGGATATAATGTCTCCAAATCTTTAGTGCATGCACCACGGCTGCTAGCTCCAAATCATGCGTGGGGTAATTCAGCTCGTGTTTCTTTAGTTGTCTCGACGCATAGGCTACCACTTGTCCTTCTTGCATGTGCACACATCCAAGCCCTTGTCTTGATCCGTCACAATATATGTCGAAGCTCTTGCTCACGTCCGGCAATACCAAAACCGGAGCTGTGGTTACCCTTTTCTTGAGCTCCTCAAAGCTTTATTGACACACTTGTGTCCACTGAAATGCTTTTCCCTTCATTAGCAATTCAGTCATAGGCTTTGTTATCTTGGAGAAATCCTTGATGAACCGGCGATAGTATCCAGCCATCCCAAGTATATCGGTGACAAGGATATAATGCCTCCAAATATTTAAGGCATGTACCACGGCTGCAAGTTCCAAGTCATGTGTGGGGTAATTCAGCTCATGTTTCTTTAGTTGTCTCGATGCATAGGCTATCACTTGTCCTTCTTGCATGAGCACACATCCAAGCCCTTGTCTTGATGCGTCACAATATATATCGAAACTCTTGCTCACTACCGGCAATATCAAAACCGGCGCTGTGGTTAGTCTTTTCTTGATCTCCTCAAAGCTTTCTTGGCACAATGGTGTCCACTGAAATGCTTTTCCCTTCATTGGCAATTCAGTCATAGGCTTCGCTATCTTGGAGAAATCCTTTATGAACATCGGTAGTATCCAGCCATCCCAAGGAAACTTTGAACATCTCTCACATTCTGTGGTTGGTTCCACTTTAGAACATCTCCCACTTTTCCGGGATCAACCGATACTCCTCTCTCGGAGATGATGTGACCTAGGAACGATATCTCCTTTAGCCAAAATTGACATTTGCTGAGCTTGGCATACAATTGATGCTCTCGCAGCTTCTGTAATATCAATCTCAAATGTTCTTCATGTTCTTCCTCACTTTTCGAATACACCATGATATCGTCGATGAAAACCACAACGAACTTGTCCAATTACTCCATGAAGACCTTATTCATGAGGTACATGAAATATGCGGGTGCATTCATTAACCCAAAAGACATAACGGTATATTCATATGAACCATACCGTGTTCGAAAGGCAGTCTTGGGTATGTCGGAGGGCTTAACCTTCAGCTGGAAATATCCCGACCGAAGATCAATCTTGGAGAAAACTCAGGCACCTTTCATCTGGTCGAACAGGTCCTCTATACGGGGCAGAGGGTATTTATTCTTGATCGTCACCTCATTGAGAGACCTAAAGTCCACACACATCCTTTGGGTCCCATCCTTCTTGTCTACGAAGAGCACGGGGGCTCCCCATGGTGACGAGCTTGGGCGTATAAAACCCTTTTCTAACTGCTCCTGAATTTGCTTCTTAAGCTCCACTAGTTCATTAAAGGGCATCCTATATGATCTCTTTGCTATAGGTGCAGTTCCGGGTACCAGATCAATGGAAAACTCAATGTCCCGGTCAGGTGGCATACCTGGAAGTTCTTCCGGGAACACGTCCGAAAATTCTTGAACCACCGGAATGCTTTCCAACGTTGTTCCTTTGATGTGGTTCAACGTTGCCTTCTCGGTTGCCGGTTGGGCTGACACGAACTCAATACGAGTACCATGCTCGTTTGTCAACTGCACGCTCCTCTTAGAAAATTGGATCACTCCGTTGTGCTTGCTTAACCAATCCATTCCGAGTATTATGTCAATCCCTTGGTAATCCAAGACAATGAGGTTGGCAAGGAAGTCTACCCCCCTTATTTTAAGGTTTACTTTCGGACATACTATATTAGTCCTCATCTCTCCACTGGGAGAATTAACTAACATAGTATATTTCATATGTGATATGGGTAGATTATACTTGGCAACATACTTGGATGATATGAATGAATGCGATGCTCCGGAATCAAATAAAACAGTGGCTGGGTTGGAGTTGGCAAGGAACATACCAATCACGACGTCCTCAGCCTGTTGTGCTTCCTCAGCAGAGACATGATTCACGTTGCCACGAGCGTAGTTCTGCTGTCCACGGTTACCTTGATTAGCTCCTCTGTTTGGCTGTGGGTTCTGCTTGGGCAGGTTGCTTGGCTGTCCAAGGCCTTTCCTCGGGCACTGACTTGCAAAGTGTCCTGCTTCTCCGCATGCAAAGCATGCCTTGTTGCCCAAGACAGCAGGGACGCTGGGGCGGGGTGGTTTTGAGCATATGCGCCCATGTTGGGACGGGGTGCATAAGGCAAGGGCACACGAGGTGCTTGCATGACAGGACGTTGCTGCGGTGGTGGATTAGGGCAAAAAGTAGAAGTGGACGAGCCATATTGTGGTGCAACTGGGGGCATGAAATGGTGACGTAAGTTGCTCCCTTGTGGCTGGTATGGCATCTTTATTTTGCCCTCTTACTCGATCTCTCGGATCTTGCTTTCAACCATTATAGCTTTGTCAACTAGCTTCTTGAAGTTTGCATAGTCATTGGTTAGCAGCTGAACTTGGATCTCATTGTTCAACCCTCTCATGAATAAGTACTGCTACCTTTAATCCGAGTTGACATCCTCGTGGGCATACCTTGAAAGCTGCGTGAACTTGTTGAGGTACTCGTTCACACTCTTCTTTCCTTGGCGGAGACCTTCGAACTCTTGCCGCTTTAGCATCATGACTCCAGCAGGGACGTAATGAGAGTGAAAACTCTTCTTGAACTCAGTCCAAGTGATAGTCTCCTGGTTGACATGAGCAATGCAAAGAGCGTCCCACCAGTCAGCGACTGCTCCCATAAGTTGGTATGATGCGAAGAGAACTTTCTCTCGATCATTGCACTGAACTGTGGCAAGCTTCTTCTCCATGGACTTCAACCAATCGTCGGCCTCCATGGGATTATTAGCTTGTGCAAAAGTAGGCGGTCGAGTCCTCATGTACTCTCCCAGCCTGTTGTGAGCCGGCGGTGGTGGTGGTGGTGGTGGTGGTGCAGGAACGGGGTTAGGATTGTTGTTGTTGGCTTGCAGCTGACCCAAAGTTTGGATCATAGTTTGCATGAGCTGGTTCTGCATAGCCATCAACCGTTCAAGGTTGTTTTCACCAGCCCCGGGGTTAGGATTTTCAGGAAACTCAGCGTTGCCATCCTCCTGTGGTTCAGGGTGGCCACGAACGTTCCTCCTTTGATGGCTGGCGTTTTCCCTCACCATCTGTGAGAGAGAGTTGAGTAGAATAGAAGTTAGAAGTTTAGATTGATCCCCCCTCAACTATATGCATCAAGGTGGATGGACTAAATACATTAGTCTTTTTGAGGATGTGAACACATGCCGAAGCATCTCACATCTCTCTACTATGTGTGAATATGGGCAACGCTGAAACATCCCACAACTCACACTAAGCACTCAAACACAAGCAATCATCACAAAAGTTCACACCACTCTAATTCAAACCTATTCAATGGGAGTCCTATGTGGGTTGGGGTGATACCAATCTGTGACTTCTACCTAGGCTTGCATCCTACTGTCAATGTGGTTCTAATGCCAATCTACGCACTCTACTTAGGCTTTCGTCCTATGTTCAACGTGGCTTCTAATACCACTCTGTGACAAGGCCTGCGTCCTATGGTCAACGTGGCTCTAATACCAATCTGTGACGCCCAGTCCCGTGAAAATGGATCTGAACTAATGCATATGTGTGCCCAGGATGTTCATCACACATACACATGTAACCCACAAGCTGAATTCAAAATATAACCACGAATAATAGGGTTTAAATACTTTATTACATCAGTCTCTAACTCATTCTTGCAGCAAAAGTCTCTAACTTATTCTAGCAGTGGAACTCTCTAAACTATAGGGAAGCAAACTAAACAGCGGCAGCGGTTCCATCTCCAACTCCATCCCCACAGGCAAGTTGACGGTAGATCACACGCCTAGTACTCCACATGATCTTCGAAGTACTCTTCTCCTGTTTCTGATGATGAAGTAATAATGCAAGTTTGAGTACATGATGTACTCAGAAAGTGCGGGAAAATATGATATGTAGCTTACAGCAAGGGAGGGAATAAAAAGGCTCATTGCAGAAAGCAAAGTTTATTTCACAAACATGATAAAAACAGCAACTAGCTTTAAGTGAATTCAATCCCAACATGTATCCAATTAAACCAGTAACATACCTCCATCATGATTCTCCACTTTTCATGTCTCATCTAGACATTTATATTTCTCAACTCTTTCTCATGCTCATATTGACCATCTCAAGATCATATCCATCTCATATCCGAAACCAAAGCTTATTGTTTCGACTCAACAGTCTGAAACCATTCTCATTACCAGGACTCAACAGTCCCGAAACCAAATTCCAAAGACCAAACCATAACCAAACCAAAGACCATCCCAATAACCATCCCAAACCACCCCATCTAATCATGGAAGTTGGCCAGGTGCTTGTGACTGGAAGCACGGCTATCATGATAGTTTTACACTCTGCAGAGGTGGCACCACTTTACCCACAAGTTTGTGATTTCGTCACCCGTCGGCAACTGCAGAACCTCCATTATACCAGTACACAACCGTCGGTGTATGGCCAAGAGATCACAAAATAGCCTTTACAAAGGGGCTACTGTAAGGGCCTCAGTTTTGGACACATAACTGAAGTGTTCATCACCATACACACACACCTCATTTGAGGAAAGATGATGAACACAAGTGAAGAGCAAGTAACCACCATCAACATGCTCATTAGAGAACAAACTCACACATTGCAAAAGTGGTATTTTCCACATGTGATATAGGTGGGCTGGACATATGAAAACTCCTACACATTGCTAAGAATGTCCATGCCAAGTTTCACCCAAATTCAAAACCTTTTTGAGGTCATTTTGGGTATAGTTAGAAAGAGGGCAGTTTGAACCCATATTCAAATTCAAACTGTTTTTATCCCATGAATTTAAGAGTGGGAGGCATATTCTTACTCAGCACATTTTTGTGAGCTCACACACCAATTTTCACTCCATTTGGAGTTCATCTTGACATGAGCTAAGTGGGGCAAATTCAAACTTTATTGAATTCAAAACTGAACTTGTGCTGAAATTCATTCAAATCAAACCCAATTTGAATTCTACTCAATTCAAATGGCTCATGGGTGAATAATTTGAATCACCATGGGTATTTTGGGACTCACTGTTTACAACAGTGATTAGGAGTAAATTTCAGAGGTTAAAATTGGAAGTGGGACCCACATGTCAGCCACTGAAGGAGATCAACCGAGTGGACTTTCAGCACTCGGGTCCCCGAGCTTCTCCTGAGAGCGCCACCGAGGGGAGGCCGCCGCGCCACCACCTGCTTGCCGCCCACGGTCGCTGAACCAACTCCCGGGGCCCTTATCTAGGCGTCCGAGCAGCCGCCGGTGCTCCCCATCCCTACCCCGACGCGCTCTCGCCCAACAGACTGAAACTCCTCGCCGCCCGAGTGAACCTTCGGTTCCTCATCGCCCGGCTGATCCAGTGACCCTCCCGGCGATCTGAGACCAGCACCGGGTGCGCCAAGCCATCTTCAACGCCCTCGCATCGGTTCCAGACCCTGCGCGGTCTTCCCCGAGCTCTACCGCGGCGATCTTGTCTCTGTCGGTTCAGCTCGAGCCGCCGCTGCGGGAACCGTCCTTCCGGCTACCACAGCCCACCGTTCACGGAGCTGTGAACAACAAAGAGGTTCGCCTCCAACCCCTCTTTCATTTCCGCAAGCTCCGGCGGCGTAACAAACACTGCTCCGGCCGGAATTTCATATTTTCACAACGGCGTGCAAAAGTGAGGTCGGTACTGATCCAAGAAATTCATAAACCACACTGCATCACTCATCCTCTTGTGGAGAGGATCACTTCTAGCAGCCCGTGCGGATCCATAGGAGCAAGAACCACGAAGAACCGTGGAGGGAAACCGCTGTTCTTCGAGTTTTAGTAGAAATCCCGATTTCCGGCCTAGGTCGCACGGTGACAGCCCAACACAGCCCTTCCCGAGCTCCGTAGAGCTCATGTCGACCTTTCCTATGGTCCACTGATGCTCGACGACCCTTAGCTTGATCGGGGGAGGTGCTAGGGAGGGTGGACAATGCGACCGAAGTTCTTCCGAGGTTGCGGCTCATCGCCGACCATGTGGCGGCCATTTTCATGGCGAGCTGGCCCGAGAATCCTGTTCCCCCAGAGAAAATAGGCAGAGGCGGCCAAAATCGTGAAGTTTGGAGCTGTACAGAAGCCGGCGGCGAGCTCTCCGGCGAGGCTCCTCGGCGGCAGAACGCGGGCAGCGGGAGGTTGACGAAGGGGTGAACCCCAGCTGTCAGCGGGAGATATGTTAAATCGGGATTGGGCTGCGGCCAGGATCGGCTGTGCTGGCGCGCAAATACCCTGTGAGCTCCGGTGTGCCGGACACCTCCGCGCTCGACACGTGTTCCCGCGGGCCCCCGCGAGATTTAAACTTTTCCCCGATTTTCAAAATTCTTCCAAACTTCAAATCCTCATAACTTTGGCTAGAAAGCTCCAAATCAAGTGAACCAAATTTTGTCGGATTCAGCTTTCCGAGCACTTTCCAGCAAATCAAGTTTCACTTCATAAAAATCCTTATTCCTCCAGAATTAATTCCTCAAAATTTAAACTGTTAGGAATTTTAACTGGAGAATCCCTTGGAGGAAAATCCTGAAATTTTGCTGGGATGTTCACCAAAATATCCCTGAACTACCATGAAAATTTCAGACCCATTTGGGCTCATTTGATCCACCTTATGGTGTGATTAGTGAAACTGTTCCAGAGAAAATAGAAAATGTTCAGAAACATTTTCAGAATTTTCTCTGAAATTGTTTAGCTCATATCTTTAGCTAGGAACCTTCAAATTAAGTGAGGCCAACTCCATTAGAACCTTCTGAAAATCTAGTTTTCAGAAAGTCATAGTTTGTTTCATGAAAATCCTTAGAACACCCTAAGAGCCTTCAATTAAGGTCAAGGACATAATTAATTGTGGAGGGCTCAAATGAGCTTTTCTGCAACTAAAACTTGACCAAGTCTCTGTTTAGGTTGTAGCCAAGCCACAGTAAAAGTTTGACAGTCATTGGGCTTTTCTAGTAAGAGTTATAGACTTCACAAGTTTAAAAGTTAATACAAATGCAATTAAATTAATACATGTACTGCTTCTATCATGTAGTCGCTAAGGTCGAGGAGGAACCCGAAGTCCTAGACTTCGTTACTCCGGAGGAACAGCTAGCCTACGACCAAGAGCAGCAAGGCAAGCTCCGGTTTGCATTAACCTTTTTACAAATTTTTACTGTTTTGAGCACATACTTGAATACCTTATTCTTTGCATTAGAGTCTGGTGTGGAAACCCAATTGCATAACCAAGAAAACCATGGGTTGGGTTTAGGATTGCAAACCCTGTTAGCTACTGCAATGCTAAGATAGAGTAGGATTTGGTACAAGTCGAGTAGTTGGAACTACTCGCGAGCATAGGCTAGAGGCACTCGACTCGGGTAGTGATAGCACATGAAACACATGGCAAGAAAATGAGACCAAGCGGAGGGTAAGGGCAACAGGACTTTGGGGCCTGTGTGCTGTAGCTCTGCTTGTGTCGATTGAGGACCGAGCCATGTGCGGGCCTGTTGAACAAGCTCGAACAGTACCGAAGACCTACCGGCTATATGGGAACCGGGAAACTGATGTAACTCGTGTAGCTGGGTGTTGAGGCATAGCTGGTCGTTCAGAGGGTAGGTTGAGAGCTCGAGGTGTAAATCGGCTGGAGGCACTGAGATGCGCGTGCAGAGACCTCTTGCTCGGGACGATTGGACCGGTTCAACATTTGGCTAACGGGTGAAAGGTAGTCGCGTACGGCGTCCGTGATGGTTGTTGTAGGCAACATCGAGTACGGGCGTATGTGACGGGTTGTTCGGGTAACCCTGCAGGTGTAAATTGATTATAATCGCCGTCCCTCGCGGTCAGTGAGTACCACTTGTTCACTGTACCGTGACATAGAAAGAACAGGCTAGTTGCATGATAAAATATTTCTGATTGAAAGATGGACTTGATTGCTAATGAATTGCTGTAGTTTAGAGCTAACTAAAGTTCTTTTCAACTTTGGGCAAAGTACATGAGAGAAATGCGTTTCTTGTTTGATTGCGGCTCTCTCATGTGTCTTAGCGTAAGGTTCTCCACAACCTGCTGCTAAAACTTGAAAGTAAGGTTCCAATAATTAGGCGTGTCCTTTGTAAATTGTTTTACCTCATGTACCCATCACTCCTCATGTAGAAGTTCCATGTTTAGGTGAGACGGGTCAGACTTGCTGAGCCTTCGTGCTCACTACTTGTGTTTGAAGCTTTTGCAGGGTTCTATGAGGAAGGGACTCCCGAAGAGGAGACGGAACCCCAGGAGGGGAACCCCATCGAGTGGGAGTCGTGCACGCCGCAGAGTTAGTGTGCGTGTGTGCTAGCAAGGACACGTTCGAGGGCTGAACGTGGACTTGATGCGTAGTCTACGCCCGCGAGTGTAGACTAAACCTATTTTGATGTAAACATGTTCATAAACCTGTTTATGTAATAAAATTCCGCTTCTGCTTTGTACCTTTGACGTGTGTTATCCGGTGCTGTGCAACGCAGCACCCCTCAGCGTGATCCTGGCTCGACAAGACCGTGGGGTCGTGTCAGTGTTGGTATAAGAGCTCGCTTGAGGTTTAACGCACTACAAAGGTCATCTTTTTCAAAAATCCAGTGAGGAACGAGTTAGTAGCCCGTATAAGGATGTTATTAGCATATAGAAAGTGGCATACTAACCTATTTGTTTATGTAGGAAAATCGTGTATCTCGGGACGTTTATGTCTTGGGGGGTGCACGTAAGCGCTGTCCACCAGTGCGCACAAGCTGAAGGGTGGAGCCCCACGGGTGGCAGGTAACCCGACCCGCTTTGATATCCTCTGCGACTTTTCATGTCGTTTGGGGTATACGAGCAACGTCTGTCCCTGGCGTGCGTGGTGCAATCTGGGAGACCCCGTCACGTGGTCTGAAACATGAACATGTAACTCAAGGCGTGTTTGGCTTGAGAACATCCGGGCGAGTGATGACGGCCGGGTGTACGAACTGTGTGGATTCCGGGCTCGGTGTGCAGCCGAGTCTGACGATTGCTTGAGTTTCTGCAGGTAGCCTGACCACGGAACGGTAGACGTGTAGCATCCGTGTGCGAGTGACGTTTAGTGCCACTGAAATAACGAAGCCGGCTAAGTCCGGTATAGGTTTTTCTTTGTGAGGACGTAGTACCGACATAATCTGGTGACGCATCGACGTCACACCCAACTAAATGAACAACTTCATTTAAAACTTGAAGGTTTTGATTTAAAGTAGTAAAACTTGATGTAACTCCTTCCCTTGAACAAGATATTCAAAGTTAATAAGTTTTCAACTTATAGGTTGTTAAGGACAGAGCACTCTGTTTTCAGCCGAATCAAGGCTGAAGTTAATCAGAGGTTAGAGGTTGAGTTATTTCGAGGTTGGGGTCACATGATACATTTCTGGAAATCTTTGGAAGAGCTTTACAACTTTTCTTTTGAGGTCCAGAGGTGTTTCATCCCTTAACCACTCGAAAACTGCAGTAGAGTTGAAACTGTCCAGAAAACAGGACAGAGTAAAGACTCTCTGTAAACTCTCTGTAAATTAAGCATAACTTCCTGCTTAAAAATCCAAAAATAGAAAATGAGGTAGTTCTGGAAAGTTTATGAGATAGGTTACAACTTTGTAACAGAAAGTTTTGTCAGGTTAGGAGCATAATTAACTGTAATTCTTGGAGCAAATCAGTACCTAAAGCAGGGAGGTGCTGTCCAATTTTCTTCAGAAATTCTGTTAACTTTGACATCTCATAACTTTTGAACCAGGACATATCATAGGTCAAGCAAATACTGTCTGGAAAGCTATTGAAGTTAGCTTTAACTTTGATGTGAAGCCCCAGAACTGGTTTTGCCTTTAGCATGGCCTAAATCAGGTTGATATGGAAATTGGTCAGGGCTGTCATGGGAACAGCAGATCAGCAGTCAAATTTGTTTAAAATTTGAACTATGTTTCCAAGTTTTATGGGTTCAATGACATGTCTTATGTTATAACTCAGAGGTTTACTGTTTAAATAAATATTTTACATTTCTCAAATATATTTTTACAGATGATGGCAGATAAGCAATTGGAGAACGGGTGGGTGGTTTCCCACTGTTCTCACCATAGCGGCTACCCGGAAGCATTGTGGCAAATGCTCCAATATTTCGGGTACAATCAGATGCCGCAGTACTTCGCCAAGGAAGAAGGCGAAGAGGGGAACAAGACGTGGACGATCCATGTCGAAGTCCCTGCAGGACCTACGCCACCCGGTTGGGTGCCGTTCACCGTCACGGTGAGAGGAAGACAACCGGAAGGGATGTGGCAAGTGGCAGCCCGTGACACCATGTCACGTTTCTGCCAACTACACGTGCAAGCTATGGAGGGCACTCCATACGCGCTCGTTCCGGTGGAGGGACGAGCTCAGCATGTGTGGGAAGAGAGGTACCTGGAGGCAACGGACCCGAGTTGCCCAAGGTACAACCCCGCGGAGGCAAACCTTAGCCTCCAGATGAGGGCAGGAAACGCCGTGATGGACAGCCAAGCTGTTCATACGGAGCATCTCTCCACAAAGCTCAAGGAGAGCACGAGCCGTGGGGACCATTTCAAGAGTGCTCACAGCGCACTCCGCAATGTGCTCCTTCCGACGATCAAGCGACTGAATGAACAACACAATCAGTTGCGTCGTCTGAAGAAGGCAAAGAAGAAGAGCCGTGTCGACATCGCGGCATTGCAAGAACTGGTACAGAATCTGACCCAGCAGAACGAGGAACTTACTCAAGAGCGGGACGACGCTATTGAGGAAGGGCAAGGCTGGGAAGAGGACTACAACCAAGCCATGGACGAGGTGCATGCATTGCAGAACCTCGTACCTCCGGTGTTAGGCGTACCGGTGGTCTTGGGCCTTCCAGCAATGGGAGAACCCGGGATGGGATAAGAGGTGGCAGATCCGGAGCCACCAGCAGAGGTACCGGAGGAGGACGACCCGCAGGAGGTCGAGTTCTACTCCGAGTAGGGGGTTACAGTTGCCATGTAGGGCAGCTAGGGTAGTGTAGCCCAAATTTTGTAATCGGTAACATGTCGTGTAGACAGTAGCGTATGTATAGGTAGTGACGACATGAGCACGACTTCTCGGAGACCCGAGAATAATGTATCTTGTATAAAGTTTATGCTTTATCAATATATGTGAATGTTGTGCAAATTAATCATGTGTCACTTCAATACCTACTGTTGCATATGGAATTTTAAGTAAGACATGTGCTAATCGCTGCTGTTTTGAATTTCAGAATGACGCGTACTCGTGCCAACCCTGACGTTGGGGGTACCAGTCAAGGGGGAGAGACCTCCCAACCACCTCCCGAGGACTCCTCGGGACAGCAGCAGCAACAGCAAACGCCGCCACCGCCACTGCCAACGGTTACCTTGGCCGACATCGTCGCGGCAATGGCGGGTTCACATCAGCAGCACACGGAGTTGCTGCAAACGCTTATCGCCAATACGTCTTGCCCAGAAAGACGTCAAGATCATGAGGAGCGTCAACAGAGCTCCTACTCCGACTTCCTGGCGACTCATCCCCCGGTATTCTCAAGGGCGGATGAACCACTTGACGCGGACAACTGGCTCCGCGCCATAGAGATGAAGTTCGGGCTGCTCAAGATAAGTGAGCAGCGCAAGACTCAGTTCACGGTCCAGCAGCTCCAAGGATCCGCGAGCGCGTGGTGGGCCAACTTCTGTGCTTCACAGCCCACCGACCGAGTGATGACCTGGGCGGAGTTCCGGACGGCCTTCAGGGCCTATCATATACCGCCATGTTTGATGATGAGGAAGACACAGGAGTTCCTTCACCTGCAGCAAGGGAGCCGGAACGTGCTGGAATACTCCAGGGCGTTCAACGATCTCGCGCTCTACGCGTCGTATCACGCAGATACAGACGAGAAGAGGCGGGACCACTTTTACCAGGGGCTTAATCCGCTCCTGAAGGATAAGTTGGTGATGTTCAATCGCAGCAGCCTCAACGACATCATTGATGCTGCGATTGTTCAGGAGGACTCCGGCAAGGAGTTAGCGGCGGCAGAGCGAAAGCAAAGCGCGCCGCAAAGCAGCGGAGAAGGAAGCGGTCCTTCTCAGGAGTTTTGGATGGTAAATCGCCCACCATCAGGTCCACGCTGGCAGCCACCACAGCGGTCGATGCCGTTCCGCAGTCAGCCGTACTCTTCACCGGCATTTAGGCCGGCACTGCCAGTACCACCTCCGCAACAACAGCAGCAGCGGGCGATGCCGCGTGCGTATGCACCTCAGCAACGCATGCCAGGCTTTCGTCCCCCGAGCACTACACCAGCAGCGGCCACATGTTACAAGTGCGGTCGACCAGGACACTTCACGAGCAGTTGCCCGGAGAGGCAAGTCAGCGGAGTGGCACCGCAGTTTCCGGGGAGGAATCAACCCCGGAACCCTACTAATGCGCGGCGGGCAAACCCTAGGCCCGGCACCATCCACCAGCTTGCCATTGAGGACGTGCCGGAGGGCGAGCCAATCCTTGCGGGTATGTTCCAACTCCACCAGCATCCCGCTATAGTACTATTTGATTCAGGCGCCACGCATAGCTTCATTAGCCAAGCTTTCATTGATAAATATAGCTTGCAAATACTACCCACCGATAGTCCCTATGTGATCTGTTCACCGGGTGGGAAAATTTCAGCAAGCATGATGGTCCCAAAAGCGCCATTGTGCTTAGAGGGTAGAGTTTACCCTACGTCTCTCATAATCCTAGAGGGACAAAAGGTCGATGCCATCTTAGGGATGTCGTGGTTAACACACCACGGCGCTGTTTTAGACACCGTCCTCCGAGTTGTGCACTTGAACTCAGAAGTGCACGAGTCGCACTCATTATTCCTGGACAGTCCAGAAATAAAACTTCCAAGTGTCTATCACGCCACAACCATCAGATTGGAAGATATTCCAGTGGTCCGAGAGTTCCCTGATGTATTCCCGGACGATTTGCCAGGGATTCCACCCGATAGAGAGGTAGAGTTCAAGATTGAACTTGCACCGGTAACCATGCCAATATCCCGAAGGCCGTACAAGATGGCGCCCAAGGAGTTGGCTGAACTGAAGACTCAGCTCACGGACCTCCTGGAAAAGGGTTTTATTAGGCCGAGCTCCTCGCCATGGGGCTGTTCGGCATTATTTGTCAAGAAGAAGGATGAGACGTTGCGGCTTTGTGTGGACTATCATCCATTAAATGCCGTAACCATCAAGAACATGTACCCGTTGCCACGGATCGACATGTTGTTTGATCAGTTGGTCGAAGCAAAGATCTTTTCCAAAATGGACTTAAGATCCGGGTACCATCAGATTAAGATAAGGGCTGAGGACATTCCGAAGACGGCTTTCTCGACGAGGTACGGACTTTATGAGTACCTGGTCATGTCCTTCGGCCTCACCAATGCTCCAGCTCACTTCATGTACTTAATGAACTCGGTATTCATGCCGGAGCTGGACAAGTTTGTCGTGGTCTTCATCGACGACATCCTGGTATATTCCAAGTCGGAGGAAGATCACAAGAAGCATCTGCGTATAGTCTTGCAACGGCTGCGGGACCACAAGTTATACGCGAAATTCAGCAAATGCGAATTTTGGATATCGCAAGTGCCTTTTCTCGGGCATATCATCTCAGCGGAGGGTATCACGGTGGACCCGAGCAAGATCACTCAAGTGCTGAATTGGAAAACCCTGAGAACTGTTCACGAGGTACGGAGTTTCTCGGACTCGCGGGATATTATCGGAGGTTCATTCCGAACTTCTCGAAGATTGCCAAGCCTATGACAGAGCTGCTGAAGAAGGCTACCAAATATGTTTGGAGTCCAGCGTGTGAAGCAGCATCCAAGGCTTTAGTCAAGCACCTGACATCAGCACCGGTTTTGGCGCAGCCAGACACAACAAAACCGTTCGATGTGTACTGCGATGCATCCGGCATTGGGCTCGGATGTGTGCTGATGCAAGACCGAAGAGTGGTCGCGTATGGATCACGTCAGCTTAGAAACCATGGGCAAAATTATCCAACTCACGACTTGGAGCTCACTGCCGTGGTACTTGCACCAAAAATGTGGAGGCACTACCTACTCGGTAACCTCGTACATTTATATACCGACCACAAAAGCCTCAAGTACATCTTCACTCAGAAGGAGCTGAACATGAGGCAACGAAGATGGTTAGAATTGATAAAGGATTACGAAATAGAGATCCATTATCATCCGGGCAAGGCAAACGTAGTGGCAGATGCGCTGAGCCGCAAGTCACACGTCAACAATCTAACCATCACACCGTTGGAAGAGAGCGAACCACCACTACATGTGATTCCACATGGAGCTCTCTACAACTTAGCTTTGATCCCCACCATCCGTGAAGAGATAGCGGCAGCCCAGAAGAATGACAAGGGCATATCACATTTGCGGAGACGTGTAGACAGTGGGGAGCTGAAATGTTTCCGGAAGGACGGAGACGGCGTCCTATGGTTCAAGGACTGGATTGTCGTACCCCGTAACCCGGAATTACGGAAGAAAATTTTTGATGAGGCTCACTTATCAAAATTTTCTATTCACCCCGGCAGCAACAAAATGTATCAAGAACTCAGAAGCAAGTTTTGGTGGACACAGATGAAGCGTGAGACTGCAAAATACGTGTCCGAGTGTGATACATGTCGAAGGGTGAAGGCAGACCATATGCGGAAACCAGGACTGCTGCAACCACTGGGCATTCCTGCCTGGAAGTGGGAGGACGTGAGCATGGATTTCATTGTCGGTTTACCCACCACCTTGCAGAAACATGATTCTGTGTGGGTGATCGTCGATCGGCTCACCAAAGTTGCCCATTTCATCCCGGTCAACACCAACTACAACGCCAAGAAGTACGCTGAACTGTACATCTCATGGATCCTATGCTTGTACGGCGTACCCCGTACCATCATATCGGATCGGGGCACTTTATTTGTGTCCCGTTTTTGGGAGCAGCTACACGCTGCCTTGGGGAAAGAAGCTGATCCGTAGTTCAGCCTACCACCCGCAGATGGATGGGCAGACGGAGCGGGTAAATCAGATCTTAGAAGACATGCTACGAGCTTGCGCTATCAACCACGGCAAGAATTGGGATGATCACTTGCCGTTAGCTGAGTTCTCGTACAACAATGGGTACCAAGCCAGCATCAAGATGGCGCCCTACGAGGCGCTATACGGTAGGAAATGCCGCACACCATTGAACTGGTGTGAGTCTGGTGAAAGGGTTACCTTCGGGATTGACCTTGTCAACAACGCGGAAGAAAAGGTTCGACTGATTCAAGCGAACCTAAAAGCCGCCCAGTCCCATCATAAACAGTATGCGGACCGGAGAAGACGCCCATTACAATTCGAAGTTGGAGATCACGTATATCTACGCGTGTCTCCAATGAAGGGCGTAAACAGATTTGAGGTGAGGAAAGTTAGCACCCCGATTCATCGGTCCATTCCAGATTACCGAAAGATGTGGATCAGTGGCATACCAGCTGAAATTACCAGAAGCACTTTCCGGTGTGCACGACGTCTTTCACATTTCCCAGCTGAGGAAGTGTCTTAAGCTATCAACTACCGTTCAGCTGGAGGATATTGAAGAACTGCAACCGGATCTCACCTATCGGGAGGAACCAGTGCAGATTATCGATGAAAAGGCCCGAAGCACACGCAACCGTACGTTGTGGTTCTACAAGGTTCTATGGAGTAATCACTCCATGGACGAAGCGACATGGGAGAGCGAAGAATTTCTTCGCGCCAACTACCCCGACTTTTTCACGTCGCATATCCGGTAATTTTCCACCGTCCTCTCTCTCATTTTCACCTTATAAACTCGGGACGAGATTCTTTTAAGGGGGGAGGAATGTAAGGGCCTCAGTTTTGGACAGATAACTGAAGTGTTCATCACCATACACACACACCTCATTTGAGGAAAGATGATGAACACAAATGAAGAGCAAGTAACCACCATCAACATGCTCATTAGAGAACAAACTCACACATTGCAAAAGTGGTATTTTCCACATGTGATATAGGTGGGCTGGACATATGAAAACTCCTACACATTGCTAAGAATGTCCATGCCAAGTTTCACCCAAATTCAATACCTTTTTGAGGTCATTTTGGGTATAGTTAGAAAGAGGGCAGTTTGAAACCATATTCAAATTCATACTGTTTTTATCCCATGAATTTAAGAGTGGGAGGCATATTCTTACTCAGCACATTTTTGCGAGCTCACACACCAATTTTCACTCCATTTGGAGTTCATCTTGACATGAGCTAAGTGGGGCAAATTCAAACTTTATTTGAATTCAAAACTGAACTTGTGCTGAAATTCATTCAAATCAAACCCAATTTGAATTCTACTCAATTCAAATGGCTCATGGGTGAATAATTTGAATCACCATGGGTATTTTGGGACTCACTGTTTACAACAGTGATTAGGAGTAAATTTCAGAGGTTAAAATTAGAAGTGCGACCCACATGTCAGCAACTGAAGGAGATCAACCGAGTGGACTTTCAGCACTCGGGTCCCCGAGCTTCTCCTGAGAGCGCCACCGAGGGGAGGCCGCCGCGCCACCACCTGCTTGCCGCCCACGGTCGCTGAACCGACTCCCGGGGCCCTTATCTAGGCGTCCGAGCAGCCGCCGGTGCTCCCCATCCCTACCCCGACCGCTCTCGCCCAACAGACTGAAACTCCTCGCCGCCCGAGTGAACCTTCGGTTCCTCATCGCCCGGCCGATCCAGTGACCCTCCCGGCGATCTGAGACCAGCACCGGGTGCGCCAAGCCATCTTCAACGCCCTCGCATCGGTTCCAGACCCTGCGCGGTCTTCCCCGAGCTCCACTGCGGCGATCTTGTCTCTGCCGGTTCAGCTCGAGCCGCCGCTGCGGGAACCGTCCTTCCGGCTACCACAGCCCACCGTTCACGGAGCTGTGAACAGCAAAGAGGTTCGCCTCCAACCCCTCTTTCGTTTCCGCAAGCTCCGGCGGCGTAACAAGCACTGCTCCGGCTGGAATTTCATATTTTCACAACGGCGTGCAAAAGTGAGGTCGGTACTGATCCGAGAAATTCGTAAACCACACTGCATCACTCATCCTCTTGTGGAGAGGATCACTTCTAGTAGCCCGTGCGGATCCATAGGAGCAAGAACCACGAAGAACCGTGGAGGGAAACTGCTGTTCTTCGAGTTTTAGTAGAAATCCCGATTTCCGGCCTAGGTCACACGGTGACAGCACAACACAGCCCTTCCCGAGCTCCGTAGAGCTCATGTCGACCTTTCCTATGGTTCACTGATGCTCGACAACCCTTAGCTTGATCAGGGGAGGTACTAGGGAGGGTGGACAACGCGACCGAAGTTCTTCCGAGGTTGCGGCTCATCGCCGACCATGTGGCGGTCATTTTCATGGCGAGCTGGCCCGAGAATCCTGTTCCCCGAGAGAAAATAGGCAGAGGCGGACAAAATCGTGAAGTTTGGAGCTGTACAGAAGCCGGCGGCGAGCTCTCTGGCGAGGCTCCTCGGCGGCAGAACGCGGGCAGTGGGAGGTTGACGAAGGGGTGGACCCCAGCTGTCAGCAGGAGATATGTTAAATCGGTATCGGGCTGCGGCCGGGATCGGCTGTGCTGGCGCGCAAATACCCTGTGAGCTCCAGTGTGCCGGACACCTCCGTGCTCAACATGTGTCCCCGCGGGCCCCCGTGAGATTTAAACTTTTCCCCAATTTTCAGAATTCTTCCAAACTTGGCCTTCCAAACAGGCTAGAATCTCCAATTCTCCCACCCACGGGCCCCTTCTTGTGCCATGCAGTTCCGAGGGCAGTCCTCACTCGACTCCCATTCCCCGCGCCTTCCACGGTCCATAACAATCTAGTAACTTACCTAATTAGTCAGCTAAGCCGCACCCATACTTGGCCTTGTGGTGGTACTGTTATCCTGGCATGTGCTCGCATGAACCGGTCCTTAGATCTACGGCAAGTAACCACCATCTCAGGCTACCTCATTCACAAACCCAGGCTTTCCTAGATCTCCCTCCGATCCATGTTCATTAACAACATCAGTTTCTCATTATCATTATGAGTGCAGTTAGCTAGACACATCTATCTCGCTTCCCAATCCCATGGACTCAGCGAAGCATAAAAGCAAAAACCATACCCGACTCATAAACTTCCCTGGCGACAAGGGTGGTTTAACCAAAACTAGTAAACTCCTACAAAAGGGTTTCCCATCATGTTTGACTCAGCACACACACCTTTTCACAAAAACAAAATAGTTTCCCAAAACATAGGATCAATATGGTCAAGGGGCATTTGCCTTGTTCTGGCGGTTCCGGTTGCTCAAAATCTTGTTGTTGTAGTCCGTCGTAGGCAGCTCCCTAAGCATGTCCTTCTATTCGCGATCACGCATATACAAGATTCACAGCAATCAATATCATGCACAAACTCTATTTAAGATGCAATGATGCATATGCATGTTAATCCTATGGTGCAGTTTTGGTTTGTGCGTGTTCTTGCATGTTTGTATGGGGTTTTTATGGAAAACAGAGGTGTATAGATCAAATGTGGACGTGGCGTTGATCTGGGCTCAAGATCTAGATCGAACCAATCAACACGTGATCTGTCCACGAAAAAGCTTCTGTTTTGAAGGAATTGAGGAAACAGATGCGAATAAAAACCGTGATGATGTCGTGAGGTGATAATGGAGACCTACCTTACGTTCTTCTTGGTCTCGGGGTCCTTCTCCTAGCAAGACAGATCGTTGAGGCTCTCTTCCGGCGATTTCCCGTGACTGTCCGATAAGGGTTTACTCGGCGAGCTGGGGATAGGGTTCTAAGTTGTTGGCTCAGGAGGTGGAAAAGAAATTCGTGGTTACGGCCAAGGGTTTTCGGTTCTATTTATAACCGGAAAAAGAAGAGTCATTCTCTGATCGGAATTCGAATAGGAGTCTTATTCAAATTGTTTTTGGATCTTAACAACTTATCTCTAGTTGATTTGGTTCGGTAACATTGTGGAAGTCATGTTGGTTTCCTCAGTACCGGGGATTCCCACGCACACAGAAGAAAAACCGCTTCAGAATCACGTCCTTACGCGGTGATGAGCTCCGGAAGCTCCACGTGTCCATCGGGGGCCTGGTCTCCCTTTTCCGTACAGACGAGCTCTGGTTGTGCCGCGTGTCAAGCGAGCGAGACCTCCCTATTTCTCAGAGGCGGGCTCCACGTGCGCTACGTATCCTGGCGGGCGGAAACCTCCCTCTCTTTAGAGGCGAACTCCACGTGCGCCACGTGTCTGGTGGGTCGTGACCTCCCCTCTCAACAGAGGCGAGCTCCGCGAATGCCACATGTCAGTTCCAGACCTCCCCCTCTCTTCGCAGGTGGCTTCGGAGTGCCATGTGTCAATTCTGGACCTCCCCTCTCTTCTGAGGTGAGCTCCAAGAATTCCACGCGTCAAGTAGCGCCGGAGTTCCTTTTTCCTCAGAGACGAGCTCCGAGGTAGACACGTGTCCATCAGCGTCGGACCTCCCGGAGGCGAGCTCTGGAGGTGATACGTGTCCGGTAGTGTCGGACCTCCCGGAGGTGAGCTCCAAGAGCAACATGTGTCTAGCGGGGCCGGACCTCTCGGAGGTGAGCTCCGAACGCGCCACGTGGTCAGCGGCCGCGGGAATTATCTTCGGCGCTCTCTGTAAACTGGAATCTGGCTCTTTTTGGCTATCTTTTTAATATTTTCTCTATGTCTACTTATTTTAAAATGTTTTCTACATATAAAATATGAATATATGCAGAACCCGAAAATGAGGGTGGCACAAATCTACCCCCCTTAAATTGAATCTCGCCCTCGAGATTCGTTAGTAGAGAATAGATGAGGAAACTCTGTCTTGATATCTTCTTCACGCTGCCATGTGGCTTCAGCTTCGGTGTGATGGCTCCATCGTACCTTGCACCATTGGATCACTTTGTTCCTCATGACCCTTTCCTTTACATCCAAAATTCGAACAGGGTGCTCTGCATAGGTCAGGTCCTCCTGAAGTTCGAGATCTTCCATTGGTACTTGCTCTTCTGGCACTCTCAAGCACTTCTTGAGCTGAGATACATGAAACACGTCATGTACGTGGGAGAGGTGCGTTGGGAGCTCTAGTTGATAGGCTACTTCTCCTCGTTTGTCCAAAATCTTAAATGGCCCAATGTAGTGAGGTCCTAGCTTGCCCTTGATGTTGAAACGTCTTTGGCCACGGATAGGCGATACCTTGAGGTATACGTAGTCTCCTACTTCGAAAGTCAACTTTCTTTGTCTATTGTCCGCATAGCCTTTCTATCGTGACTGAGCAGCCTTTAAGTTTTCCTGTATCGTTTGGACTTGCTTTTAAGCTTATTGTAGCACTTCGGGTCCAAACACTTGGTTTTCTCCGGCCTCATTCCAAAACAATGGCGTTCTACACCGTCTGCCATATAATGCTTCGAAAGGTGACATCTTCAAGCTGGCTTAATAGCTGTTTTATAGGAGAATTCCGCATATGGCAAGCTCCTATCCCAACTACGTCCATATTTCAATGCACGGGCTCTCAACATGTCCTCCAAAATTTGGTTTGTCCTTTCCGTTTGCCCGTCGGTCTACGGGTGGTAAGCGGAGCTAAAATCCAGTCGTGTACCATAGCTTCCTGCAGCTTCCTCCAAAATCTAGAGGTAAACTGAGAACCCCGATCTGAGACTATCCTCCTCGGGACTCCATGACGGCACACGATTTGCTCCATGTATAACTCGGCTAATTGTGCAACGTTGTACTTGGTCCTTACAGGGAGAAAATGGGTTGTTTTCGTCAATCGGTCCATGATAACCCAGATGGAGTCGTAACCCGACTGAGTACGTGGCAACCCGGCGATGAAGTCCATACTGATGTCTTCCCACTTCCACTTGGGTACCTTCAAGGGTTGCAACAATCCAGCAGGTCTTTGATGTTCGGCCTTCACCCGTTGGCATGTGTCGCATAGGGCAACATATTCAGCTATGTCCCTCTTCATACCATCCCACCAATAACAAGTCTTCAGGTCCTTGTACATCTTGGTACTTCCTGGATGTATGGAATAAGGTGAATCATGTGCCTCCTTTAATATCATGTCGCGGATGTGCTTCACGTTAGGCACACAAATCCTTTTTCCTAGCCAAAGCGTACCCTTCTCATCTTCCTTGAAATCCTTCTCTATTCCTTCTTGGATCCTTTCCTTGATCTCCTTGATCTCCTCATCCGTTACTTGTCCATCTCTTATCTCTTGCTCCAATGAAGAGTGGAGTTCCATCACTTCCATCTTGTTCAAGAATCCGAGGTGTAACCGTTCAAACTCCTTGCGTAGTTCAGGTGGTAGCTCCCGAACCGTGAGTTGGTGACATGCTCCCTTCCGGCTCAATGCATCAGCTACTACATTGGCCCTTCCAGGATGGTAGTTGATTCTAACATCGTAATCCTTGATGAGTTCCAACCATCGATGTTGCCTCAAATTCAAGTCCGTTTGTGTGAATATGTACTTGAGGCTTTTATGATCCGTATAGATCTCACATCGATGACCAAGGATATAATGTCTCCAAATCTTCAATGCATGCACTACTGCTGCTAGCTCCACGTCATGTGTAGGATAATTAAGCTTGTGCTTCTTTAATTGTCGTGAGGCATAGACTACTACTTGTCCTTCTTGCATGAGCACACATCTGAGCCCTTGTCTTGATGCATCACAATATATGTCAAAGCTCTTTCTTACGTCCGGCAATACCAAACTGGCGTCATGGTTAGCCTTTTCTTGAGTTCCTCAAAGCTCTCTTGGCACGCTGATGTCAACTGGAACGCTTTTCCCTTCGTTAGAAGCTCCATCATAGGTTTTGCTATCTTAGAGAAGTCCTTGATGAAGCGTCGGTAGTATCCAGCCATCCCAAGAAAACTCCTAATATCTCTCACGTTTTGCGATTGGTTCCACTTCAGAACATCTCCCACTTTTCCGGGATCAACCAATACTCCTTCCTCGGAGATAATGTGGCCTAGGAACGATATCTCCTTTAGACAAAATTGACACTTGTTAAGCTTGGCATACAATTGATGCTCACGCATTTTCTACAAGGTCAATCTCAAATGTTCTTCATGCTCCTCCTCACTTTTTGAATACACCATAATGTCGTCGATGAAAACCACGACGAACTTATCTAAGTACTCCATGAAAACCTTGTTCATAAGGTACATGAAGTATGCGGGTGCATTTGTTAATTCAAAAGACATGACGGTATATTCATACGAACCATACCGTGTTCGAAAGGCAGTCTTGGGTATATCGGAGGGCTTAATCTTCAGCTGGAAGTATCCCGACCGAAGATCAATCTTGGAGAACACTCGGGCTCCTTTCATTTGGTCGAACAGGTCTTCTATACGGGGCAGAGGGTATTTGTTCTTGATTGTCACCTTGTTGAGAGACCTATAGTCCACGCACATCCTTTGGGTCCCATCCTTCTTGTCTATGAAGAGCACGAGGGCTCCCCATGGTGACGAGCTTGGACGTATAAAACCCTTCTCCAACTGCTCCTGAATTTGCTTCTTGAGTTCCACTAGTTCATTGACGGGCATCCTATAGGGTCTCTTTGCTATGGGTGCAGTTCCGGGTACCAAATCAATGGCAAACTCAATGTCCCGGTCAGGTGGCATACCTGGAAGCTCTTCCGAAAACACGTCCGAGAATTCTTGAACCACTGGGATGCTGTCCAATGTTTCTCCTTCGACTTGGTTCAAACTTGCCTTCTTGGTTGTTTGTTGGGCTGACTCAAACTCGATACGAATACCATGCTCGTTTGTCAACTGCATGCTCCTTTCAGCACATTGGATTACTCCGTTGTGCTTGCTTAACCAATCCATCCCGAGTATTATATCAAGCCCTTGGGAATCCAAGACAATGAGGTTGGCAAGGAAGTCTACCCCCCTTATTTTATGCCTTACTTTCAGACATACTATATTAGTCCTCCTCTCTCCACCGGGAGAATTAACCAACATAGTACAATTTAAGTGTGATATGGGTAGATTATGCTTGGCAACATACTTGGATGATATGAAGGAATGTGATGCTCCAGAATCAAATAAAATGGTGGTTGGGTTGGAGTTGGCAAGGAACATACCAATTACGACGTCCTCAGCCTGTTGTGCTTCCTCAGCAGAGACATGGTTCACGTTGCCGCGAGCATAGTTCTGCTGTCCACGGTTTCCTTGATTGTCCCCTCCATTCGGCCGTGGGTTCTGCTTGGGCACGTTGCCTTGCTGTCCAGGACCTCTCCTCGGGCACTGGCTCGCGAAGTGTCCTGTTTCCCCACATGCAAAGCATGCCCTGTTGCCTATGGCAGCAGGTACATTGGGGTGGGGGTTTTGAACAGGAGCGCCCATGTTGGGTCGGGGCACAGGAGGCAAAGGCACACGAGGTGCTTGTGCAACGGGTCATTGCTGTGGTGGCTGATTAGGGCGGTATGCAGGAGCGGTCGATCCATACTGCGGTGCAGATGGGGGCATGTACCGAGGTCGTACGTTGCTCCCTTGTGGCTGGTATAGCATCTTCCTCTTGCCCTCTCGCTCGTTCTCTCGGATCTTGCTTTCCACCACTATAGCCTTGTCAACCATCTTCTGGAAGCTCGCGTAGTCATTGTTGAGGAGCTGAACCTGGATCTCATTATTCAACCCTCTCATGAACAGGTACTGCTTCCGTTGGTCTGAGTTGACATCTTTGGGGGCGTACCAGGACAGTTGCGTGAACTTGATGAGATACTCATTCACGCTTTTCTGTCCTTGGCGGAGACCTTCGAACTCCTGTCTCTTGAGCATCATTACACCAGCAGGGATGTAATGAGAGAGGAAACTCTCCTTGAACTCAGTTCAAGTGATTGTCTCCGGGTCGACATGAGCGTTGCACAGGGCATCCCACCAGTCAGCGGCAGCTCCCATGAGTTGGTGCGACGCAAAGAGAACCTTCTCTCGGTCATTGCACTGAACTATGGCAAGCTTCTTCTCCACGGATTTCAACCAGTCGTCGGCCTCCATGGGGTCATTAGCTTGAGCAAAGGTGGGTGGTCGAGTCCTCATGAACTCTCCCAGTCTGTTATCAGCCGGCGGTGGGGGCGGTGGTGCCGGAACAGGGATGTTGTTGTTGGCCTGCAACTGACCCAAAGTTTGGATCATGGTTTGCATAAGTTGATTCTGCATGGCCATCAACCGTTCCAGGTTGTTCTCACCAGCTCCAGGGTTAACAAGAACTTCATCGTGGCCATCCTCTTGGTTGCCACGGACGTTCCTTCCTTGGCGGCCGACGTTTCCTCTCACCATCCGTGAGAGAGAACGAAATAGAATAGAGGTTAGAAGGTTAGATGGATCCCCCTAACTGTATGCATCAAGGTGGATTGGACTATATATATTAGCCCATATGAGGATGTGAACAAGTGCCGAGGCGTCTCACACCTCTTTCTACTTATGTGTTGATATGGACAACTCTTGAGACGTCCCACAACTCACACTAAGCATACAATCACAAACAATCATCACAAGGGCTAACACAACTCCTATTCAAGGCTTATTCAATGGGGGTCCTATATGGCTTAGGGTGATGCCAATCTGTGATCCAACTATGGCTTCTCCTAGGCTTGTATCCTATGTCAAGGTAGTTCCAATGCCAATCTATGCAGCCTAGGCTTGCATCCTATGGTCAGCGTGGCTCAGCTACCAATCTGTGATCATTCTAGGTTGTGTGATCTACGATCAACCCGTGGCAGGTTGATACAAATCTGTGTCTGATACCAACTTGTGACTTCTATCTAAGCGTGTAACCTACCATCAATCCGTGGCTCTGATACCAATCTGTGATGCCCTCAGTTTCGTGGAAAAACCATGGAAACGAGAACTGATGCATATGTGTGCCCAGGATGTTCATCACACATATACACATCATCCACAAACCGAATTTCAGAATATATATAACCACGAATATCAGAGTTTATTACAAGGTTTCAAGAGTCTTGGACTCAGTTTGGCAGCGGAAGTCTAATCTTACAGCGGAAGTCTTATTTCTATGCAGTGGAAGTCTTCTAACTAGTACGGAAGCAATCTAAGCAGCAGCAGTGGCTCCATCTCTACGCCATCCCCACAGGCAAGGTTGAGGACAGATTACACGCCTAATGCTCCACCTGGTCTTCATAGTAATCTTCTCCTGTTGCTGATGATGAAATAATGCAAGTTTGAGTACAATGATGTACTCAGCAAGTGCGGGAAAATATGATATGTAGCTCACAACAAGGTAGGTATAAAAAGGTTCATTGCAGAAAGCAAAGTTATTTATCAAAACCACGATAAAACAGCAACTTAACTTTAAGTGAACGTAATCCCAACATGTATTAAAATACCAACATACCTCCATTATGTTCATCACTTTCCATGTCTCAACCAGACATTAATCAACTTCATTCTTTCTCACGAATACCTTCTCGTATTCGCTACCATCTCACGAATATCATCTCGTATTCGCTACCACTTCATCTCATAAACAATTCTGTCTCACACCGGGACCAATCTCGTTGCCATGACTCAACAGTCATGCAACCAAGTCTTATCACCCGGACTCAACAGTCCCGAAAGCCAAACCATAACCAAAACCATAACCAATAACCATCCCAACTAATCATGGAAGTTGGCCAGGCGCTCGTGACCGTAAGCTCGGCTATCATGATAGTTTTAGACTCTGCAGAGTTTGTACCACTTTACCCACAAGTTTGTGATTTCGTCACCCGTTGGCGACTGCAGAACCTCCATTATACCAATACACAACCGTTGGTGTATGGTCAAGAGATCATAAAATAGCCTTTACAAAGGGGCTACTAGAGGTACGGACTCACTAAGGTTTCACCGACAGGCTAGAATCTCCAATTCTCCCACCCACGGGCCCCTTCTTGTGCCATGCAGTTCCGAGGGCAGTCCTCACTCGACTCCCATTCCCCGCGCCTTCCACGGTCCATAACAATCTAGTAACTTACCTAATTAGTCAGCTAAGCCGCACCCATACTTGGCCTTGTGATGGCACTGTTATCCTGGCATGTGCTCGCATGAACCGGTCCTTAGATCTACGGCAAGTAACCACCATCTCAGGCTA
This sequence comes from Neostapfia colusana, assembly GCA_030760725.1. Lineage (NCBI taxonomy): Eukaryota > Viridiplantae > Streptophyta > Magnoliopsida > Poales > Poaceae > Neostapfia > Neostapfia colusana. Next base: position 28,104,412 of record JASWHV010000009.1, on the reverse strand, counting down.
CCTCATTCACAAACTCAGGCTTGCCTAGATCTCCCTCCAATCCATGTTCATTAACAACATCAGTTTTTCATTATCATTACGAGTGCAGTTAGCTAGACACATCTATCTCGCTTCCCAATCCCATGGACTCATCGAAGCATAAAAGCAAAAACCATATCCGACTCATAAACTTTCCTGGCGACAAGGGTGGTTTAACCAAAACTAGTAAACTCCTATAAAAGGGTTTCCCATCATGTTTGACTCAGCACACACACCTCAAAAACAAAATAGTTTCCCAAAGCATAGGATCAGTATGGTCAAGGGGCACTTGCCTTGTTCTGGTGGTTCCGGTTGCTCAAAATCTTGTTGTTGTAGTCTGTCGTAGGTAGCTCCCTGAGCTAGTCCTTCTATTCGCGATCAAGCATATACAAGATTCACAGCAATCAATATCATGCACAAACTCTACTTTAAGATGCAATGATGCATATGCATGTTAATCCTATGGTGCAGTTTTGGTTTGTGTGTGTTCTTGCATGTTTGTATGGGGTTTTTATGGAAAACAGAGGTGTATAGATCAAATGTGGACGTGGCCATGATCTGAGCTCAAGATCTAGATCAAACCGATCAACACGTGATCTGTCCATGAAAAAGCTTCTGTTTGAAGGAAGTGAGGAAACAGATGCGAATAAAAACCGTGATGATGTCGTGAGGTGATAATGGAGACCTACCTTACGTTATTCTTGGTCTCGAGGTCCTTCTCCTAGCAAGACAGATTGTTGGGGCTCTCTTCCGGCGATTTCCCGCAACTGAACTCCGGCAAAGGGTTTACTCGGCGAGCTGGGGCCAGGGTTCTAAGTTGTCGGCTCAGGAGGTGGAAAAGAAATTCGTGGTTACAGCCAAGGGTTTTCGGTTCTATTTATAACTGGAAAAAGAAGAGTCCTTCTCTGATCGGAATTCGAATAGGAGTCTTATTCAGATTGTTTTTGGATCTTAACAACTTATCTCTAGTTGATTTGGTTCGGTAACATTGTGGAAGTCGTGTCGGTTTCCTCAGTACCGTGGATTCCCACGCACACAGAAGAAAAAACGCTTCAGAATTGCATCCTTACGCGGTGATGAGCTCCGGAAGTTCCACGTGTCCATCGGGGGCCTGGTCTCCCTTTTCCGTAAAGACGAGCTCCGGTTGTGCCGCGTGTCAAGCGAGCGAGACCTCCCTCTTTCTCAGAGGCGGGCTCCGTGTGCGCCACGTATCCTGGCGGGCGGAAACCTCCCTCTCTTCAGAGGCTAACTCCACGTGCACCACATGTCTGGTGGGTCGGGACCTCCCCTCTCAACAGAGGCGAGCTCCGCGAATGCCACATGTCAGTTCCGGTCCCCCCCTCTCTACGGAGGTGGCTCCGAGGTGCCATGTGTCAATTCCGGACCTCCCCTCTCTTCTGAGGTGAGCTTCGAGAATGCCACGCGTCAAGTAGCGTCGGACTTCCTTTTTCCTTAGAGACGAGCTCCGAGGTCGACACGTGTCCATCAGCGTCGGACCTCCCAGAGGCGAGCTCCGGAGGTGACATGTGTCCAGTAGTGTTGGACCTCCCGGAGGTGAGCTCCGAGAGCGACATGTGTCTAGCGAAGCCGGACCTCTCGGAGGTGAGCTCCGAACGCGCCACGTGGTCAGCGGTCGTGGGAATTGTCTTCGGCGCTCTCTGTAAACTGGAATCTGGCTCTTTTTGGCTATCTTTTTAATATTTTCTCTATGTCTACTTATTTTAAAATGTTTTCTACATATAAAATATGAATATATGCAGAACCCGAAAATGAGGGTGTCACAGTAATGATCTTGACTCAAGATCTAGATCAATTCCACTGTCAAAAATTGATCAACACGTGATCTGTCCACACGAAAAGGTTCTGTTCGAAGAAAACAGATGCGCGATGATGTCGTAAGGTGGTAATGAAGACCTACCTCGCTTCTCCCTGGTGGCAGGGCCTTCCTCCTAGCGATGGCAGCAGCGGGGAGCTCGTTGGCGGTGCTCACCGGTGACTGAACTCCGGCGAAGGGGTTAACTCGGCGAGTTGGGGGCTAGGGCCTCTAAGTTGTCGACTTAAGAAGGTGTTACAGCCAAGGGGTGTTTCGGGTTCTATTTATAAGGGGATAAAGAAGAGTTCTACTCCAATTGGATTTCAAATAAGAGTCCTATTCAAATTGTTTTGGATCTTAACAACTTATCTCCAATCGATTTGGTGCGGTAGAAATGTGGAAATTGTGTCGATTTCCTCAGTACCGGGAGTTCCCGCGCGTACAGAAGGAAAAACCGCCTAAGGACCTCGTATCTCCACAGTGGTGAGCTCCAGAGGCTCCACGTGTCCAGCGAGGGCCTGGCCTCCCTTACCCGCAGAGACAAGCTCCGGGTGCGCCGCGTGTGTGGCAGGCGGGACCTCCCTCTCCCTCAGAGGCGAGTTCCGCGTGCGCCACTTGTCTGGTGGGTCGGACCTCCCCTTTCTACAGAGGCGGGCTCTGGGGGCGCCACATGTCAGTGCCGGACCTCCCCTCTCCTCAGAGGTGGGCTCCGAGAATGCCACGTGTCCAGTAGCGCCGGACCTCCTTTCTCCTCAGAGACGAGCTCCTAGGTCGACACGTGTCCATTGGTGCCGGACCTCCCGGGGGCGAGCTCCGAGGGTGACACGTGTCCATTGGTGCCGGACCTCCCGGGGGCGAGCTCCGAGGGTGACACGTGTCCAACAGTGTCTTCTCCTCGGAGGTAAGCTCCGAGGACAACACGTGTCCAGTAGGGACGGACCTCTTGGAGACGAGCTCCGAGGGTGACACGTGTCCTGCAGTGTCGGACCTCTCGGAGGCGAGCTCCGAGAGTGACACGTGTCCCGCGGGGTCGGACCTCTCGGAGGCAAGCTCCAAGAGCAACACGTGTCCCATCAGGGCGGACCTCATCCCTTCCGCAGGGGTGAGTTCCGAAGTCGACATGTGTCCCGCGGGGTTAGGCCTTGCTTTTCTGCAGTGACTAGCTCTGGTGGGGACACGTGTCCTGCGGGTCAGACCTCGCCCCTGTGGGGACCACCCCGTGGTTCACCCACTCCAAGATCGCATAGGGTGGTGCCGTGCGATGTGGCACCCAACAGCACACACGAAAAGAATTAAGAACAACATATAAACTTTTATTTAATATAAAACAGCGGAAGTCTTTTTACAAAATTTACTTATACAGCGGAAGTAATATACATAAGTAGCCTCTCATCCTAACTATGCAAAAGTGCAGCCGTCCAGCCCGGGGACGCTACACACTAGCAGCATGGAACCAGAGAATCACGGCGGCGTGCAGGGCTCCAGCTCGGCCGTGTACCCCGACGGGGGCATCGCCTCGTCCTCGGAACCTTCCTCATAACTCTCACCTGCACACAGCTCAAATATTGCAACCGTGAGCACGATGGCTCAGCAAGTCTTAACCGTCAACCCTAGGCATGGAACTCTACATGCAAGGATATGTAAGATGGGAAAAGAAATTTGCGACAAAGACACGCCTATAAGTTGATCCTTACTTTCAGTTTTATAGCAGCAGATTCATGTGCCTTAGGCAGCCCTCACATCGGAAGTCCACAATCAAACAAGAAACGCTTTCCTCCGATGTGGTGATGCCCAAAGTGGAATATAAACTTAATTAGCTCTATATCTACAGCAATCAAGGTATTCAAGACATTAAGAGTTCAATACAGCATTTTCAGTTGGCTTATTTCACTTCTTACTACGTCACAGCACAGTGAACAAGCGGGTACTCAAATAACCACGAGGGACGGTGATTGCAATCAAGACACACCCGGATAACACGTTACATACACCCACTTTCAGAAGCGTGATTCCACACCCCTTCCTACTTTGTTGTATGCAACAACCTTTCAAAGGCAACCCAAATGCCGAACCGGTCCATCCGTAACGGGCAGGAGGTCCCCGCGTGGAGCGTGACTGTGCCCACCGGCAGATTTACACCTTGCTACCCTCAACCCACTCCTATTTACGGTTGGGTAAGCCTCGGCACCCAGGTTAACCAATTACATCGGTTTCCTGGTTCCCATATGCCAGTATGCATCTGGTACTGTTCGATACTTGTCCAGCAGGGCCGCACACGGACGGTCCTCAACCGACGCCAACAGGGTTACGCACGTGAGACCTCTGCTCACTGCTTCCTATCCCCCCTGCTGGGTCTCATTTTCATAACTTAAGCCATTTTCTACCTCTTTTCATGTAATAAGTACTATCTCGGGAGTAGCTTCCAACCACTCGACTTCTACCGAGATCCTAAACATTAGCATGGCATTCTCTACTCGTCGGGTTTGTAAACTACCTAACCCTCCATAGGATTCAAAAAGAGCTATGCAAGTGGGGTTTCAATCACCCTAACTCTAATGCATACAATTCAACCTAGACATAAATGATACAAATAAGAAGCTTTATAAAAGGTACATAAGTGCAAACCGGGGCTTGCCTGGTTGCGAGTCAAAGGGGAACTCAGCTTCAGGTGGAAGGACGTCCAAGGGCTCCGGTGCATTCTCAACTTCGGTCACTAAATGAAATGTAGCAAAATAGATGTATAAGTATTAAGGATTTATAAGAATTGAACTACCATTCATAGCTATTGCTATTTAGGATCCTTAATTGGCTTTGGGACTTTTACAGTGGATACTAGACTCTCTAAGGATGATTTGAGCCAAACTTGGAGACTGTCATTGCACAATGTAGTCTTTAAAATTCCTACAAGTACAATGCTTCTCTGAATTTTGAGCCCAATTCAGGAGCTTTGACATAGCTAGAAATGGAGGATCTGATTAGGGTAGGTCTCTATGGTTCTAACAAAATTTGTTTCACCATTTTTGGGGCTACCATAAGAGAGATATGAATTTTTGAAGTTTGGACAGGAGTGCTGAACAGTCTCTGTTTGAATTTGAATTTCCAATAAAGGCTGAACTTGGGAAGGTAATTTGACCTAGCAAATGACCTCCAATGAAGCCCAAATTTTTACTGGAGATCAGTATCTATGAAGAGGATTTGCTGCCCAAATTTGGGAATATTTCATAAAGAATTGCTCCTCTAATAAATCCCTAAAGGATTTACTAAAAACAATTCTACAGAAATCCCTGGCCATTTTCATAGCCAAAAATTGGTTTCTCTGTGAATTACTCCTCATGAGGAATCCAACAAAATTGGTCTCACTCTTTTTGGAGTTTTCTACACAAAGTTATGGGCTTGCAAAGATCAGCTAATTCCTGGAATTATTTCCCTAATAGAAACTTCAAATAATTGGAACTGGGCCCACTGTTTTAAATCGGACCAGTGAGATTTCGGCAACACCGGGGGCTACGGGGTTATCCCCGTGCAGCCGCACTGGATCCGGCGCCACAAGCCGATCCCCGCGCGTATACGGAGGCTGACCGGTGGGACCCGGCCCTCCTTCGTCTTCCTCGCGCTGCCCGCGCCTCCCGCGGCGGCGCACGCCGGCGAGGCTCGCCGGGACGGGGTTCCCATGGTACAAACTTCGTCAAACTCGCCGCCTGTGAGTTCTACACCGTGCTGAACATGATGGTGGGGTCGGGAGCCGATGACAACGGCCGGAAAGGTGCTTGCACCGGCGACCATGTCGAACCTTACTTCTGCGACCTCGCTCTCCCTCAACAGTGGGTTTTCGGGCTGGGTTTGCTCCAAAAGCACCAGTGTCCCATGGACATCCTCGACCCATAGCTCGCTCTCCCTGAAACCCACCGGAAAGGGGACCTCACCGGCGACCCGAGCCCGCAAAACTCCGGCGGCGACAAAAACTCGGTACCCGGCATCTCTACTTGCTCAATTGAGCTGCTAGAACTTCGGGGAGATGCGCAATCATGTGCTGGAGCTACTCTAAGCTCATCTAGCGCGGAGCTACCCCGAGCACAACGAATTTCTTCGAAGGGTCCTCGGGTTTCTAAAGAACCGCCGACGCCAAACTTCAAAATACTTGGTACCGGAGCTAAGAAAGCAGGAACTGGTGGAAGGGAAGGAAGAAGGGTTCCTCACGCACCTCAGGGACCTCTTGGTTGATCGGAAAAGGCTGCAAATCCGTTGGGCGACGGTGTGGCGTACAGACGATCAACACCGGAGCTCCGAAGGGAATTCCAGCTCGTAGGCGCCAATCACCGGTGCTGGTGTTCACTTGAGGCTTCGGGGAGTAGGAGAGAGACCTGGCGCAACGTTCCCACGGCTCAGTCGCGCGAGAGGCACGCCGAGCTCGCCGGGCGTCGATGAGCCGAATGGTTCTTCCGCCGGGTGGGGGTTTGAGTTCGCGAGGCTCGAGCAGAGCGTGGAGAGGCTGCGGGGTAATGAGGATGAGGGCAGATACGGCACTCGGCGGTCGCTTTAAGCACCCACACGCCTGAACCGACGTCGGGGCGGCGGGGAAGCAGCTCGGTGGCGTCGGCCGGCGGGTTTGATCGGGAGCTGGCGCCCGCGCGTGAACAGCCGAGTGAAACAGAGAGGTTTTGCTTCTATGGTGACTGACCAGTGGGCCCCCTCTCCTCATTTCTCAGTAAATTTTTCTGATATTTCCCACCATCAACTCAACATTAAAGACTTGACTTCATCCCAAAGTTAAGTTTGAATTTGCAGAATTCAAATGGTTTGAATTCTGGTGTAGAATTTGAATGGGGTTTGATCATTTGAATTTGAAAAGGAGTTTGAATTCTCCACTTTGTATTGCCTCAAAAATATAGCAAACCAGCTCCAAAGTTTCCAATTTTCGGCATGGCTGCTCATTCAAAGGTGGAGAACTCAGTTGTGAAACCAAATTTTGATATTGAGGGAATTGGAATTTGAAACTGAATTTGGAATTCAGATTAGAGGGCTTCCTCTTTTAATCCCAAACAAATATTGAAACTCCTCCAAATGAGCTGAAATTTGGAAGGGTGAATATTTGGACTATGAAGATCCAAGTTATGAATTTAGATCTCCATGTTTGGAAGTTTTGGGAAGTATAAACCCTCACTTTGAACTTACCCCATTATAATTCAAAGTTTTAATTCCCCTCATTTTTCATAAGTGTACATGAGCTGAATTTTCTTGCTACCACTTTTGGGGATTTTACATCTCTACCCCTTAAAAAGAATCTCGTCCCGAGATTCCAAAGGAAAAGCAAAGTGGGGAAAAACTTTACCGGATATATGATGATAGCAAGTCCGGATAATATGTTCGTAGATAATCCTCGCTTTCCCATGTCACCTCATCAGCGGTATGGTTACTCCACAAGACCTTGTAGAACCGTTAGGTCTGGTTTCTTGTGGCACGAGTCTTTTCATCATAATTCGGATTGGATACTCCGTGTACGTGAGGTCCGGTTGAAGAACTTCTATGTCTTCTGTGCGGATTTCAGCGGAGGGTTTGAGACACTTCCTCAGCTGAGAGATGTGGAAGACGTTGTGAATGCCTGCGAGAGACGCTGGTAACTCCAGGCGATAGGCCACGGGTCCGCATCTTTCAATGACGGCGAACGGGCCAATGAATCGTGGCGCAAGTTTACCCTTCACTCCGAAACGGTGAATTCCCTTCATCGGAGACACATGGACATAAACATGGTCCCCGATGTCGATGTGGAGAGGGCGGCGTCTTTTATCCGCATAGCTCTTCTGACGAGATTGAGCAGCCTTGAGATTGGCTTGTATTACTCGCACTCGTTCTTCAGCTTCATTCACCAGTTCAATGCCGTAGATGACTCGCTCGCCGGACTCGCACCAGTTGAGAGGTGTGCGACATTTCCGGCCGTAGAGAGCTTCATACGGCGCCATCTTGATGCTAGCTTGATAGCCATTGTTGTAAGAGAACTCCGCCAACGGCAAATGATCGTCCCAATTCTTGCCGTGGTGGATGGCACAAGCGCGTAGCATGTCTTCAAGCACTTGGTTCACCCGTTCAGTTTGACCATCTGTCTGCGGGTGATACGCGGAGCTTCGGATCAGTTTGGTCCCCAACGATGCGTGCAGCTGTTCCCAAACCCGAGAGACGAACAGCGCACCGCGATCTGAAATGATGGAGCGGGGAACACCGTGCAAACACAAGATCCTTGCAATATACAGCTCTGCATATTGCTTGGCCACGTACTTTGTATGTACAGGGATAAAATGAGCCGACTTGGTTAGTCGATTGACTATCACCCAAATCGAGTCATGCTTGTGAGACGTGAGAGGTAACCCGACTATGAAGTCCATGCTAATATCCTCCCACTTCCACGCCGGAATGTTGAATGGTTGCAGCTGTCCGGCTTTATGCATATGGTCGGCCTTTACACGCCGACACGTATCACATTCGGATACGTACTTTGCGATTTCTCTTTTCATCCGTGTCCACCAAAATCTGGTTTTCAGATCCTGGTACATCTTGTTGCTGCCCGGATGAATAGAATACTTGGACAAATGAGCTTCGTCCAAGATTTTCCTTCGAAGCTTCATGTCACGGGGTACCACTATACGATCTTTAAACCATAGTGTACCGTTATCATCTCTTTGGAAGCATTTCATTTCGCCATTCTTCATCCTCCTCCGAATGTGCGATATTCCCACGTCTTTCTTCTGCGCTTCCATAATCTCCTCTCGTATTGTAGGGACGAGAGCAAGATTATACAATGCCCCATATGGAACCAAGTACAGACTCGGTTCCTCCTCTTCAAGTGGGGTGATGGACAGGCTGTTGACATGGGATTTGCGGCTTAAGGCATCGGCAACCACGTTTGCCTTCCCGGGATGGTAGTGAATCTCGATCTCATAGTCCTTTATCAACTCTAACCATCTCCGTTGCCGCATATTCAACTCCTTTTGAGTGAATATATATTTCAGACTTTTGTGGTCGGTGTAGAGGTGCACTAAGTTCCCAAGCAAATAGTGCCTCTACATTTTTAAAGCCAACACCACAGCAGCGAGCTCAAGATCATGAGTCGGATAGTTCTGATCGTGGTTACGAAGTTGACGTGAGCCATAGGCGACCACTCTTCCTCCTTGCATCAATACACAGCCAAGCCCAATACCGGACGCATCACAATATACGTCAAAGGGCTTGGTTGTATCCGGTTGAGCTAACACCGGGGCTGTTGTAAGATGCTTCACTAATGCCTGGAAACTTCTTCACAAGCTGAGCTCCAAACATACTTGATCCCCTTCTTCAACAGTTCAGTCATCGGCTTAGCAAGCTTAGAGAAGTTGGGTATGAATCTCCGATAATATCTTGCTAACCCGAGGAAACTTCTGACTTCGTGGACTGATGTGGGGGGCTTCCATTTCAGCACTTGTTCGATTTTGCTTGGATCAACTGCAATGCCTTCTGCAGAAATGATATGACCAAGGAATGGCACTTGGCTGATCCAAAACTCGCACTTGCTGAACTTGGCAAAAAGCTTATGGTCTCTTAATCGTTGAAGTACGATATGCAAGTGCTTGGCGTGTTCCTCTTCAGACTTGGAGTAGACCAAGATGTCGTCTATGAACACCACCACAAACTTGTCCAACTACGGCATGAATACTGAGTTCATGAGATACATGAAGTGTGCCGGGGCGTTGGTGAGACCAAAGGACATGACGAGGTATTCATATAACCCATATCTCATGGAGAAGGCCGTCTTTGGAATATCCTCCGCTCGGATCTTGATTTGATGATATCCAGAGCGAAGATCCATCTTCGAAAATACACTCGCACCCACAAGTTGATCGAATAATATATCGATGCGGGGCAGTGGATATTTATTATTGATGGTGACGGCGTTGAGAGGTCGGTAGTCCACACACAACCTCAAGGTTTCATCCTTCTTCTTCACAAACAGCGCCGAGCATCCCCATGGTGAGGAACTCGGTCGAATGAAACCCTTCTTCATTAGATCGTTGAGCTGCTCTTTCAGTTCAGCCAGCTCGTTCGGAGCCATCTTGTATGGTCTCCGTGATATCGGCGTCGTTCCAGGTACAAGTTCAATCTTGAACTCGACATTTCTTTTGGGTGGCATGCCCGGAAGATCATCCGGAAAGACATCCGGGTATTCACGGACCACACGAATATCCTCAAGTTTTGTGGCTTCCGTGTTATATGTGGCTGGGGTTTCTTGAACCGAATGGTCAAGAATAAGAACATGTGGTTCATGAAGTGGAGAGTTTAGACGAACCACACGTGGAATGATGTCAAGAACAGCACCATGGCGATGTAGCCATGACATTCCTAAAATGACATCAAGTTTTTGACTCTCTAACATGATTAGAGACGTCGGGTATAAATTTCCACCCAACTGTAATGGTGCTCTATAGACCATTCTATCAGCTGTTATTTTCCCACCCGGAGAACATATCAAATATGAATTATTTGTGGGAATGATAGGCAGTTGATATTTAATAACATAAGACTGACTTATGAAATTATGGGTGGCACCGGAGTCAAAAAGTATGACTACGGGATGATCTAGGTAAGAGAACGTACCTGCGAGGACGGGTTCGCCTTCCGGCACGTCTTCGATAGCTAAGTGGTGGACGTTGCCGGGTTTTGGTGCAGGTTTCTTGGGCTGGTTGCGGGGCTGATTAGCACCCTGATATGGTGCTGCACCCCTGCCCTGTCGCGGCTCGGGGCAGTCCCTCGAAATGTGCCCGACAGGGCCACACGTGTAGAACGTGTAAGGTGTCGGGGTCCCGCCGACATGGGGACGAAATCCCAGTGCACGCTGTTGAAACTGAGGTGCACGCGGGACCATCCTTTGCTGTTGCTGTTGCTGTGGTGGATACGCCGGTCGGAAGCCCGGCGCATTATATTGCCGACCGCGAAACTGAGGCGGTCGCGTTGGTGGCTGCCATCTCTGACCGGATGGTGAGCGATACACCACGCGGTATTTCTGTGGCATCCCATCACTGCTGCTTGTCAGGGCGCTGCGTTTCCTCTTGTCAGAACCGCGCTCGCGCTGAGCATTCTCCTGTAGAATCGTGGCATTAACTAGGTCGTTGAATGTGCCGCGATTGCTCTGGGCGAGATGGACCTTCATCTTGGAATTCAGGCCCCGGAAGAACGCATTGCGCTTGTTGTCTTCCGTCCCCACAAATCCTGGCGCATACTGCGCCAGCCGGTTGAATAACCTGGAGTACTCATGAGCACTCCTCTCGCCTTGTCGTAGCGCCAGGAACTCCTGGAGCTTCATTTCCATCACACCGGGAGGTATGTGATAGGCGCGGAACGCCTCCCGGAACTCCGTCCATGTGACGGCATGGCCAGCCGGTAAGGAGGCGGTGTAGTTCGCCCACCAGGTACCAGCTTCTCCTTGAAGCTGTTGCGCTGCGTACAGCGCCTTCTGATGTTCGGTGCATCGTAGTAGCCCGAACTTTGCCTCCAGAGTGCGGATAAAGCTGTCCGGCTCCAAAGGTTCTTCGGCCTCCGTGAAGACCGGTGGATGGGTCGCCATGAATTCTGCATACGAGCTTTGTCGGGGCTGGCGTTGCCCATTGTCTTGGCGTCCTCCCTGATGGGACGCATTTTGCTGGACTCGCATCCGCAGCAACTCGGTTTGCTCATCGCGCGAGCCGAGCCCTGCAGCGAGAACCTCCGCAAGATTCCTTGGAAGTTCTGGCGGTGGAGGAGGTGGTTGCTGCTGCGTCGTGGTCTGCTCCGGAGGTGGAGACTCATCACCACGAACTTGACTCGGACCGCCCTCCTCTTGCGTTGAACGTGTCCGCACCATTCTGCATCCAGACCATTCAAACGATCAGCACATGTTGGTTTATTTCATCCAGTCTATCCAATAGTAATGTGAGCATGGGATAAACAATGCGCATAACAATCACACATATGGATAAAGTATAAACTTTATGCAACATATACATCCCTGGACCGTGTCACACGATTGAGTTCCAAAGTATTGAACTTTATGGGTTAAAAGTTCATTTCGACCATCGAGGTCACCACGGGATGTTAAGTGTGTTAGCATGCATAATTCCTCGCTATTGTACTGGACCCAAACATGTACTCGCTCAAAATGATACTTGGAATGCAAAAACTTTTCGACTCCACTCGCTGTTTTTCAACAGCCACTGGACGTCGAACGGTGAAACTAAGTGTTTTGGTCGAAACACAGAAAATTCCAGAGAGCATTTGGTCTGCCCTGTTTTTGGACAGTACCTACTCATCGGAGATTTTCGTCCCTTTGGAGGGAGATTTTGTTCTGGAGCTCTACAGAAACGTTGTAGAGGACTTCAAAACCTTTCCAGAATGGTATCCCACACCTCCATTGGTTCAACCAATCTTAAGTTATGCCCTGTTCAAGTTCAGCAAAATTTCTGCCGAAAACAGGGGACATTATTCCTAAGTTTTTGAGACTGAATCTATACTCCCAATTGACTCTTAGTTCAATATAGGAGTTTACTAACCCCTAAATGGATTCCTAAACTTCATTTTGACTCTTTTCTTTGAAAATAAACTTTTATGCAGTCGGTACTACGTTTCCTCACCAAAGAAAAATCCGAAACCGGTATTCCGGCATATACGTGTCAAATGGTGAAACTAAAGTCGTCACTCACAAACGGTTTCTACATGTCATGCACTAGCGTGGTTAATGTACCTACATAAGAACACACAATAATGGTGCACACAATGGTTTTTGGCATTTCAGGCAGTTCCATATTATAGTAAAAATATACGGTCCGTATCATTGCCATAAGGATCGTCCTTGAGTCAAGCCACGTCTCAAGGTACATGGTCGTGTTTTCACACCACACGACGGGGAACCCGAGTAGAGCGCGAACGGGTCGTCACGGTTGGGAATTTTATCAACCCAACGGATACCACCTACTGCCTCATTACCGTTGAGGCACGCCGATGGCGAGCGCTGCGTATGGCCCCTTGAACATTGAACGTTCAAGAGTTGCATACTATCGTGTTGCTTACCACACGATGAGGTATTCTCACTTTTGCCTAAAGCACGCTGGAGAACAGCATTTTCATATGCTCTCAGAACCATTAAGAGGTTCGGAGACTCATATTCACTACCGTGCCAAGCCACGGTATATCCTTCCATACTATTGCTCGTATGGGGAGTTACCGCAATTGATCCGCCTGCGGTGGCGTACCTTACCTCTTACCTGACATCGGAGCATCGTTACAGAATGTATAACAAATATGTTAGCTTTTCCACCATAATATCTACTACTATCATAGACCTTATGTGGGCTTAATGACTAATCCTCACTCGACTACTTCTAAGTTTTCAAAATAGGCTCTTTTTCAGCGTGCTATTCCCAATGCGGCTCTGATACCACGACTGTGGGGACCACCCCGTGGTTCACCCACTCCAAGATCGCATAGGGTGGTGCCGTGCGATGCGGCACCCAACAGCACACATGAAAAGAATTAAGAACAACAAAAAACTTTTATATAATATAAAACAGCGGAAGTCTTTTTACAAAATTTACTTATACAGCGGAAGTAATATACATAAGTAGCCTCTCATCCTAACTATGCAAAAGTGCAGCCGTCCAGCCCGGGGACGCTACACACTAGCAGCATGGAACCGGAGAATCACGGCGGCGTGCAGGGCTCCAGCTCGGCCGTGTACCCCGACGGGGGCATAGCCTCGTCCTCGGAACCTTCCTCATAACTCTCACCTGCACACAGATCAAAATATTGCAACCGTGAGCACGATGGCTCAGCAAATCTTAACCGTCAACCCTAGGCATGGAACTCTACGTGCAAGGATATGTAAGATGGGAAAAGGAATTTGCGACAAAGACACGCCTATAAGTTGATCCTTACTTTCAGTTTTATAGCAGCAGATTCATGTGCCTTAGGCAGCCCTCACATCGGAAGTCCACAATCAAACAAGAAACGCTTTCCTCTGATGTGGTGATGCCCAAAGTGGAATATAAACTTAATTAGCTCTATATCTACAGCAATCAAGGTATTCAAGACATTAAGAGTTCAATACAGCATTTTCAGTTGGCTTATTTCACTTCTTACTACGTCACAGCGCAGTGAACAAGCGGGTACTCAAATAACCGCGAGGGACGGTGATTGCAATCAAGACACACCCGGATAACACGTTACATACACCCACTTTCAGAAGCATGATTCCACACCCCTTCCTACTCTGTTGTATGCAACAACCTTTCAAAGGCAACCCAAATGCCGAACCGGTCCATCCGTAACGGGCAGGAGGTCCCCGCGTGGAGCGTGACTGTGCCCACCGGCATATTTACACCTTGCTACCCTCAAGCCACTCCTATTTACGGTTGGGTAAGCCTTGGCACCCAGGTTAACCAATTACATCGGTTTCCTGGTTCCCATATGCCAGTATGCATCCGGTACTGTTCGATACTTGTCCAGCAGGGCCGCACACGGACGGTCCTCAACCGACGCCAACAGGGCTACGCACGTGAGACCTCTGCTCACTGCTTCCTATCCCCCCTGCTGGGTCTCATTTTCATAACTTAAGCCATTTTCTACCTCTTTTCATTCCGTGTAATAAGTACTATCTCGTGAGTAGCTTCCAACCACTCGACTTCTACCGAGATCCTAAACATTAGCATGGCATTCTCTATTCGTCGGGTTTGTAAACTACCCAACCCTCCATAGGATTCAAAAAGGGCTATGCAAGTGGGGTTTCAATCACCCTAACTCTAATGCATACAATTCAACCTAGACATAAATGATACAAATAAAAAGCTTTATAAAAGGTACTTAAGTGCAAACCGGGGCTTGCCTGGTTGCGAGTCAAAGGGGAAGTCAGCTTCAGGTGGAAGGACGTCCAAGGGCTCCGGTGCGTCCTCAACTTCGGTCACTAAATGAAATGTAGCAAAATAGATGTATAAGTATTAAGGATTTATAAGAATTGAACTACCATTCATAGCTATTGCTATTTAGGATCCTTAATTGGCTTTGGGACTTTTACAGTGGATACTAGACTCTCTAAGGATGATTTGAGCCAAATTTGGAGACATGTCATTGCACAATGTAGTCTTTAAAATTCCTACATGTACAATGCTTTTCTGAATTTTGAGCCCAATTCAGGAGCTTTGACATAGCTAGAAATGTAGGATCTGATTAGGGTAGGTCTCCATGGTTCTAAAAAAATTTGTTTAACCATTTTTGGGGCTACCATCAGAGAGATATGAATTTTTGAAGTTTGGACAGGAGCGCTGAACAGTCTCTGTTTGAATTTGAATTTCCAATAAAGGCTGAACTTGGGAAGGTAATTTGACCTAGCAAATGACCTCCAATGAAGCCCAAATTTTTACTGGAGATCAGTATCTATGAAGAGGATTTGCTGCCCAAATTTGGGAATATTTCATAAAGAATTGCTCCTGTAATAAATCCCTAAATGATTTACTAAAAACAATTCTACAGAAATTCCTGGGCATTTTCATAGCCAAAAATTGGTTTCTCTGTGAAGTACTCCTCATGAGGAATCCAACAAAATTGGTCTCACTCTTTTTGGAGTTTTCTACACAAAGTTATGGGCTTGCAAAGATCAGCTAATTCCTGAAATTATTTCCCTATAGAAACTTCAAATAATTGGAACTGGGCCCACTGTTTTAAATGGGACCAGTGAGATTTCGGCAACACCGGGGGCTACGGGGTTATTCCCGTGCAGCCGCACTGTATCCGGCGCCACAAGCCGATCCCCACGCGTATACGGAGGCTGACCGGTGGGACCCGGCCCTCCTTCGTCTTCCTCGCGCTGCCCGCGCCTCCCGCGGCGGCGCACGCCGGCGAGGCTCGCCGGGACGGGGTTCCCATGGTCCAAACTTTGTCAAACTCGCCGCCTGTGAGTTCTACACCATGCTGAACACGATGGTGGGGTCGGGTGCCGATGACAATGGCCGGAAAGGTGCTTGCACCGGCGACCATGTCGAACCTTACTTCTGCGACCTCGCTCTCCCTCAACAGTGGGTCTTTCGGGCTAGGGTTTGTGTAAGGGCCTCAGTTTTTTACGCCTATTTGAAGAGTTTATCACCACACCACACACTTCATTGGAAGTAAGTTGATGAACACAAATGAAGAGCAAGTAACCACCATCAACATGCTTATTAGAGAACAAACTCACATATTGCAAAAGTGGTATTTCCCACATGTGATATAGGTGGGCTGGACATATGAAAACTCCTACACATTGCTAAGGATGTCCATGCCAAGTTTCACCCAAATTCAAAACCTTTTTGAGGTCCTTTTGGGTATAGCTAGAAAGAGGACAGTTTGAACCATATTCAAATTCAAACTGTTTTTATCCCATGAATTCAAAAGTGGGAGGCATATTCTTATTCAGCACATTTTTGTGAGCTCACACACCAATTTTCACTCCATTTGGAGTTGATCTTGCCATGAGCTAAGTGGGACAAATTCAAACATTCTTTGAATTCAAAACTGAACTTGTACTGAAATTCATTCAAACCAAACCCAATTTGAATTACTCAATTCAAATGGCTCATGGGTGGATAATTTGAATCACCAGGGGTATTATGGGGCTCACTGTTTACAACAGTGATTAGGAGTAAATTTCAGAGGTTAAAACCCCGGGTGGGGCCCACATGTCATAGAGAGGAGGAGGCAAAACTTGCACACAAAGTCACAGCCTCGGTGGGAAATTCCACCGAGCAGCTGTCGGTTGTGCCACCGAGCAGCCACCGGTGCCACCAGCTGCTTCCCCTCTACGCGCGCTGGCGCTCAGGCGGCCTGCTCGCGCCCCCACGCGACCGTCACCGCCTCAGCGGGGTGAAGACCGGGTGCCTTCTTATCGCCGGGAGCGACACTGGGCGGCGCCATTCCTTTTCTTCCCGAGCTCTCGGTCGATCGGGAAAACACAGAAAACAATCGTGTCCTCGCCTCTCCGAGTTGCCAGACAACATCCTGAGCTCGAGCACCACCCTCCCAACGCCTGAACCACCGGGTTTCGGCCCCTGTTCCCGTGATCAATGACGACCGCCGCAGTTTAGCGGAAGGACGGCGATCGGTCTCACGTGGGCAGCACACTACAGCCACTTCCACGGCCGAGCAAGGGCGGCAAAAGGAGCGCACGGACTCCACGCTGCTTCCACCTGAAGCTCAGGCCACGCTGTGAACTCTCGCCGGCGAATTCTCAGTTTTTGCTCCGGCAACCTTAAACTGAGCTTCCGGTACGGTTTCTTCAAATTCTCGCTCTATGATCTTTCGGTGGTTATCAAATCTTGCACATAGACGCTGGACTAGCCGGCGATCAAGTTCTTTTCTGCATCCGTGGCGTGAAACTGTCTAGGAGTGACGAATTTCGAGCTCGATCAAGGGCAGTCATGGCGGGCACGATCGGTCACACGGTGCCGACCGACTTGCCGCCATCCCTGAACCCTTTTGACACCTTGTCGAGCTTCCTAGAGGTACACTGATGCTGTAGGATCGTTTGTTCGAGGTGTTGGCAGGTTAGAACCCACGGTCGACGGCGCCGAACCTCAACCGAGGCCACGGCACGTCGCCGGGCTATTTCCGGTCACCCCCAGCCCGACCTGACACCACCGACGTGTTCCTCGATGTCGACAACCCCCTGGCGGCGAGTTTCAGACCATGGGAGGTCCGGCAGCGGCGAGCCGGCGAGCTCCGGGTCTGCTCCGGCGAGGTCGGCGGCGCGGGCGCGAGAGAACGGCGGGAGGAAGACGAAGCCGGCTGGACCACGTGTCAGCGGCTGAAGAATTTAAATCGGGATCGGGTGTGGCCGGGATCGGCTGTGCTGGCGCGCAAATACCCTGTGGGCCTCGGTGTGCCGGACACCTCCGCGCTCAACACGTGTCCCCGCGGGCCCCGCGAGTTTAAACTTTTCCCCGATTTTTAGAATTCTTCCAAACTTCAAATCCTCATAACTTTGGCTAGAAAGCTCCAAATCGAGTGAACTAAATTTTGTTGTATTCAGCTCTCTGAGCACTTTCCAGCAAATCAAATTTCACTTCATGAAAATCCTTATTTCTCCAGAATTAATTCCTCAAAATTTAAAGTGTTTGGAATTTTAACTGGAGAATCCTTTGGAGGAAAATTCTGAAATTTTGCTGGGATGTTCACCAAAATATCCCTGAACTACCACAAAAATTTCAGATCCATTTGAGCTCATTTGATCCACCTAATGGTGTGATTAGTGAAACTGTTCCAGAGAAAATAGAAAATGTTCAGAAACATTTTCAGAATTTTCTCTGAAATTGTTTAGCTCATATCTTTTGTTAGGAACCTTCAAATTTAGTGAGACAAACTCCATTAGAACCCTATGAAAATCTAGTTTTCAGAAAGTCATAGTTTGTTCCATAAAAATCGCTAGAACACCCTAAGAGTGCCAATTAAGGTCAAGTATATAATTAATTGTGGAGGGCTCAAATGAGCTTTGCTGCAACTAAAACTTGACCAAGTCTCTATTTAGGTTGTAACCAAGCCACAGTAAAAGTTTCATAGTCAGTGAGCCTGTCTAGTGGGACTTATAAGCTTCACAAGTTCAAACTTAATACAAATGCATTTAAATTGATACATGTATTTCCTCTATCATGTAGTCGCTAAGGTCGAGGAGGAACCCGAAGTCCTAGACTTCGTTACTCCGGAGGAACAGCTAGCCTACGACCAAGAGCAGCAAGGCAAGCTCCGGTTTGCATTAACCTTTTACAAGCTTTATTGTTTTGAGCACATACTTGATTACTTTATTCTTTGCATTAGAGTCTTGATTGGAAACCCAACTGCATAACCAAGAAAACCATGGGTTGGGTTTAGGATTGCAAAACCCCGTTAGCTACTGCAATGCTAAGATAGAGTAAGATTCGGTACAAGTCGAGTAGTTGGAACTACTCGCGAGCATAGGCTAGAGGCACTCGACTCGGGTAGTGATAGCACATGAAACACATGGCAAGAAAATGAGACCAAGCGGAGGGTAAGGGCAGCAGGACTTTGGGGCCTGCGTGCTGTAGCTCCGCTTGTGTCGATTGAGGACCGAGCCGTGTGCGGGCCTGTTGAACAAGCTAGAACAGTACCGAAGACCTACCGGCTATATGGGAACCGGGAAACTGATGTAACTCGGGTAGCTGGGTATTGAGGCATTGCCCGTCGTTCATAGGGTAGGTTGAGAGCTCGAGGTGTAAATCGGCTGGCGGCACGGAGATGCGCATGCAGAGACCTCTTGCTCGGGACGATGGGACCGGTTCAATATTTGGCTGACGGGCGAAAGGTGGTTGCGTACGGCGTCCGTGATGGTTGCTGTAGGCAACATCGAGTACGGGCGTACGTGACGGGTTGTTCGGGTAACCCTGCAGATGTAAATCAATTATAATCGCCGTCCCTTGCGGTCAGTGAGTACCACTTGTTCACTGTACCGTGACGTAGAAAGAACAGGGTAGTTACATGTTAAAATGCTGCTGATTGAAAGATGGACTTTGCCTGTTAATGGTTTGTTGTAGTTTAGAGCTAATTAAAGTTCCTTTCAACTTTGGGCAAAGTACATGAGAGAAATGTGTTTCTTGTTTGATTGCGGCTCTCTCATGTGCCTTAGCGTAAGGTTCTCCACAACCTGCTGCTAAAACTTGAAAGTAAGGTTCCACTAATTAGGCGAGTCCTTTGCAAAATGATTTTTACCTCATGTAACCCATCACCCCTCATGTAGAAGTTCCATGTTTAGAAGAGACGGGTCAGACTTGCTGAGCCTTCGTGCTCACTGCTTGTGTTTGAAGCTTTTGCAGGGTTCTATGAGGAAGGGACTCCCGAAGATGAGACGGAACCCCAGGAGGGAAACCCCGTCGAGTGGGAGTCGTGCACGCCGCAGAGTTAGTGTGCATGTGTGCTAGCAAGGACACGTTCAAGGGCTGAACGTGGACTTGATGCGTAGTCTACACCCGTGAGTGTAGACTGGAACTATTTTGATGT
Organism: Neostapfia colusana; assembly: GCA_030760725.1. Lineage (NCBI taxonomy): Eukaryota > Viridiplantae > Streptophyta > Magnoliopsida > Poales > Poaceae > Neostapfia > Neostapfia colusana. The sequence continues at coordinate 28,084,554 of JASWHV010000009.1, read as the reverse complement.
AAACATGTTCATAAACTTGTTTATGTAATAAAATTTTGCTTCCGCTTTGTACCTTTGACGTGTGTTATCCGGTGTTGTGCAACGCAGCACCCCTCAGCGTGATCCTGGCTCGACAAGACCTTTGGGGTCGTGTCAGCGTTGGTATCAGAGCTCGCTTGAGGTTTAACGCACTACAAAGGTCATCTTTTTCAAAAATCCAGTGAGGAACGAGTTAGTAGCCCGTATAAGGATGTTATTAGTGTATAGAAAGTGGCATACTAACTTATTTGATTATGTCGGAAAATCGTGCATCTCGGGACGTTTATGTCTTGGGGGTGCACGTAAGCGCTGTCCACCAGTGCGCACAAGCTGAAGGGTGGAGCCCCACGGGTGGCAGGTAACCCGACCCGCTTTGATATCCTCTACGACTCTTAATGTCGTTTGGGGTATTCGAGCAACGTCTATCCCTGGCGTGAGTGGTGCAATTTGGGAGACCCCGTCATATGGTCTGAAACGTGAACACGTAACTCAAGGCGTGTTTGGCTTGAGAACATCCGGGCGAGTGATGATGGCCGGTTGTACTAACTGTATGGATTCCGGGCTCGGTGTGCAGCCGAGTCTGACGATTGCTTGAGTTTCTGCAGGTAGCCTCACCACGAAACGGTAGACGTGTAGCATCCGTGTGCGAGTGACGTTTAGTGCCACTGAAATAACGAAGCCGGCTAAGTCCGGTATAGGTTTTTCTTTGTGAGGACGTAGTACCGACATAATCTGGTGACACATCAACGTCACACCCCATTAAAATAAACAACTTCATTTAAAACATGAAGGTTTTGATCCAAAGTAGTAAAACTCGAGGTAACTCCTTCCCTTGAACAGGATATTCCAAAGTTAACAAGTTTTCAACTTATAGGTTGTTAAGGACAGAGTACTCTGGTTTCAGCTGAATTAGGGATGAAGTTGATCAGAGGTTAGAGGTTGAGTTCTTTCGAGGTTGGGGTCATATGATACATTTCAGGAAAGCTTTGGAAGAGCTTTACAACTTTTCTGTTAAGGTCCAGAGGTGTTTCATCCCTTAACCAATTAAAAAATGCAGTAGAGTTGAAACTGTCCAGAAAACAGGGCAGAGCAAACACTCTCTGTAAACTCTCTGTAAATTAAGCATAACTTCCTGCATAAAAATCCAAAAATAGAAAATGAGGTAGTTATGGGAAGCTTATGAGATGGGTTACAAGTTTGTAACATAAAGTTTTGTCAGATTAGGAACAGAATTAACTGGAATTTTTGGATCGAATCAGTACCTATAGCAGGGAGGTGCTGTCCAATTGTTTCCAGAAATTGTGCTAACTTTGACGTCTCATAACTTTTGAACCAGGACAGATCTTAGGCCAAGCAAATACTTTCTGGAAATCTATTGAAGTTAGCTTTAACTTTGATGTTGAGCTCCAGAATTGGTTTTGCCTGTAACATGGCCTAAATCAGGTTGAAATGGAGACTGGTCAGGGCTGTCATGGGAACACCAGATCAGCAGTCAAATTTGTTTAAAATTTGAACTATGTTTCCAAGTTTTATGTGTTCAATGACATGTCTTATGTTATAACTAAGTGGTTTACTGTTTAAATAAATATTTGACATTTCTCAAATATATTTTTACAGATGACAGCAGATAAACAATTGGAGAACGGGTGGGTGGTGTCCCATTGTTCTCACCATAGCGGCTACCCGGAAGCATTGTGGCAAATGCTCCAATATTTCGGGTACAACCAGATGCCGCAGTACTTCACCAAGGAAGAAGGCGAAGGGGGGAATAAGACGTGGACGATCCATGTCGAAGTCCCTGCAGGACCTACGCCACCCGGTTGGGTGCCGTTCACCGTCACGGTGAGAGGTAGACAGCCGGAAGGGATGTGGCAAGTGGCAGCCCGTGACACTATGTCACGTTTCTGCCAACTACACGTGCAGGCTATGGAGGGCACTCCATACGCGCTCGTTCCGGTGGAGGGACGGGCTCAGCATGTGTGGGAAGAGAGGTACCTGGAGGCAACGGACCCGAGTTGCCCAAGGTACAACCCCGCGGAGGCAAACCTTAGCCTCCAGATGAGGGCGGGAAATGCCGTGATGAACAGCCAAGCTGGTCATACGGAGCATCTCGCCACGAAGCTCAAGAAGAGCACGAGCCGTGGAGACCATTTCGAGAGTGCTCACAGCGCACTCCGCAATGTGCTCCTTCCGGCGATCAAGCGACTGAATGAACAACACAATCAGTTGCATCGTCTGAAGAAGGCGAAGAGGAAAAGCCGTGTCGACATCGCGGCATTGCAAGAACTGGTACAGAATCTGACCCAGCAGAACGAGGAACTTACTCAAGCGCGGGATGATGCTATTGAGGAAGGGCAAGGCTGGGAAGAAGATTACAACCAAGCCATGGACGAGGTGCATGCATTGCAGGACCTCGTACCTCCGGTGTTAGGAGTACCGGTGGTCTTGGGCCTTCCAGCAATGGGAGAACCCGAGATAGGAGGAGAGGTGTTAGATCCGGAGCCACCAGCAGAGGTACCGGGGGAGGATGACCCGCAGGAGGTCGAGTTCTACTCCGAGTAGGGGGTTACAGTTGCCATGTAGGGCAGCTAGGATAGTGTAGCCCAAATTTTGTAATCAGTGACATGTCGTGTAGACAGTAGTGTATGTATGGGTAGTGACAACATGAGCACGACTTCTCGGAGACCCGAGAATAATGTATCTTGTATAAAGTTTATGCTTTATCAATATATGTGAATGTTGTGCAAATTAATCATGTGTCACTTCAATACCTACTGTTACATATGGGATTTTAAGTAAGACATGTGCTAATCGCTGCTGTTTTGAATTTCAGAATGGCGCGTACTCGTGCCAACCCGGATGTTGGGGGTACTAGTCAAGGGGGAGAGACCTCCCAACCACCTCCCGAGGACTCCTCGGGACAGCAGCAGCAACAGCAGCAACAGCAACAGCAAACACCGCCACTGCCAACGGTTACATTGGCCGACATCGTCGCGGCAATGCGGGTTCACATCAGCAGCACACGGAGTTGCTGCAAACTCTACTTGCAAATACGTCTCGCCCAGAGAGGCGTCAAGATCGTGAGGAGCGTCAACAGAGCTCCTTCTCCGACTTCCTGGCGACTCATCCCCCTGTATTCTCAAGGGCGGATGAACCTCTTGACGCGGACAACTGGCTCCGCGCAATAGAGATGAAGTTCGGGCTGCTCCAGATAAGTGAGCAGCGCAAGACTCAGTTCGCGGTCCAGCAGCTCCAAGGATCCGCGAGCACGTGGTGGGCCAACTTCTGTGCTTCACAGCCCACCGACCGAGTTATGACCTGGACGGAGTTCCAGATGGCCTTCAGGGCCTATCATATACCGCCAGGGTTGATGAAGAGGAAGACGCAGGAGTTCTTACACCTGCAACAAGGGAGCCGGAATGCGCTGGAATACTCCAGGGCGTTCAACGATCTCGCACTCTACGCGTCGTATCACGCAGATACGGACGAGAAGCGGCGGGATAACTTTTACCAGGGGCTTAACCCACTCCTGAAGGACAAGTTGGCGATGTTCAATCACGGCAGCCTCAACGACATCATTGATGCTGCGATTGTTCAAGAGGACTCCGGCAAGGAGTTGGCGGCGGCAGAGCGAAAGCGAAGCGCACTGCAAAGCAGCGGAGAAGGAGGCGGTCCTTCTCAGAAGTTTCGGATGGTGAATCGCCCACCATCAGGTCCACGCTGGCAGCCACCACAGCGGTCGATGCCGTTCCGCAGTCGACCGTACTCTTCACCGGCATTCAGGCCGGCACTGCCAGTACTACCTCCACAACAACAACAGCAGCAGCGGACGATGCCGCGTGCGTATGCACCTCAGCAGCGCATGACGGGCTTTCATCCCCTGAGCACTCCACCAGCAGCGGCCACATGTTACAAGTGTGGTCGTCCAGGACACTTTGCGAGCAGTTGCCCGGAGAGGCAAGGCGGCGGAGTGGCACCACAGTTTCCGGGGAGGAATCAACCCCGGAACCCTACTAATGCGCGGCGGGCAAACCCTAGGCCCGGCACCGTCCACCAGCTTGCCATAGCGGACGTGCCGGAGGGCGAGCCAATCCTTGCGGGTATGTTCCAACTCCACCAGCATCCCGCTATAGTACTGTTTGATTCAGGTGCCATGCATAATTTTATTAGCCAAGCTTTCATTGCTAAACACAGCTTGCCAATACTACCCACCGATAGTCCATATTTAATTTGTTCACCGGGTGGGAAGATTTCAGCAAGCGTAATGGTTTCCAAAGCACCATTGTACTTAGCGGGTAGAGTGTACCCCACGTCTCTCATTATCTTAGAGGGACAAAAGGTCGATGTCATCCTAGGGATGTCGTGGTTAACCCGCCACGGCGCTGTTTTAGACACCGTCCTTCGAGTCGTGCACTTAAACTCAGAAGTGCACGGGTCTCACTCTTTATTTCTGGACAGTCCAGAAATAAAACTTCCAAGTGTCTATCAGTCCACAACTATCAGATTGGAAGATATTCCAGTGGTCCGAGAGTTCCCTGACGTATTCCCGGATGATTTACCAGGAATGCCGCCTGATAGAGGAGGTGGAGTTCAAGATTGAACTTGCACCGGGAACCATGCCGATATCCCGAGGCCGTACAAGATGGCGCCCAAGGAGTTGGCTGAACTGAAGACTCAGCTCACGGACCTTCTGGAGAAGGGTTTTATTAGGCCGAGCTCCTCGCCATGGGGCTGTTCGGCGTTATTTGTCAAGAAGAAGGATGAGACGTTGCGGCTTTGCATGGACTATCGTCCATTAAATGCCGTAACCATCAAGAACAAGTACCCGTTGCCACGGATCGACATGTTGTTTGATCAGTTGGTCGAAGCAAAGATCTTTTCCAAAATGGACTTAAGATCCGGGTACCATCAGATTAAGATAAGGGCTGAGGACATTCCGAAGACGGCTTTCTCGACGAGGTACAGACTTTATGAGTACCTGGTCATGTCCTTCGGCCTCACCAATGCTCCAGCTCACTTCATGTACTTGATGAACTCTGTATTCATGCCGGAGCTGGACAAGTTTGTTGTGGTCTTCATCGACGACATCCTGGTATATTCCAAGTCAGAGGGAGATCACAAGAAACATCTGCGTATAGTCTTGCAACGGCTGCGGGACCACAAGTTATACGTGAAATTCAGCAAATGCGAGTTTTGGATATCGCAAGTGCCTTTTCTCGGGCATATCATCTCAGCGGAGGGTATCGCTGTAGACCCGAGCAAGATCACTCAAGTGCTGAATTGGAAATCCCCGAGAACTGTTCACGAGGTATGGAGTTTCCTCGGACTCGCGTGATATTATCGGAGGTTCATTCCGAACTTCTCGAAGATTGCCAAGCCTATGACGGAGCTGCTGAAGAAGGCTACCAAATATGTTTGGAGTCCAGCGTGTGAAGCAGCATTCAAGGCTTTAGTCAAGCACCTGACATCAGCACCGGTTTTGGCGCAGCCAGACACAACAAAGCCGTTCGATGTGTACTGCGATGCATCCGGCATTGGGCTCGGACATGTGCTGATGCAAGACCGAAGAGTGGTCGCGTATGGATCACGGCAGCTTAGAAACCATGAGCAGAATTATCCAACCCATGACTTGGAGCTCGCTGCCGTGGTACTTGCACTGAAGATGTGGAGGCACTACCTACTCGGTAACCTCGTACATCTATATACCGACCACAAAAGCCTCAAGTACATATTCACTCAGAAGGAGCTGAACATGAGGCAACGAAGATGGTTAGAATTGATAAAGAATTACGAAATAGAGATCCATATCATCCGGGCAAGGCAAACGTAGTGGCAGATGCGCTGAGCCGCAAGTCACACGTCAACAATCTGACCATCACACTGTTGGAAGAGAGCGAACCACCACTGCATGTGATTCCACATGGAGCTCTCTACAACTTAGCTTTGATCCCCACCATCCGTGAAGAGATAGCGGCAGCCCAGAAACATGACAAGGGCATGTCACATTTGCGGAGACGTGTAGACAATGGGGAGCTGAGATGTTTCTGGAAGGACGGAGAAGGCGTCCTATGGTTCAAGGACCGGATCGTCGTACCCCGTAACCCGGAATTACGGAAGAAAATTTTTGATGAGGCTCACTTATCAAAATTTTCTATTCACCCCGGCAGCAACAAGATGTATCAAGAACTCAGAAGCAAGTTTTGGTGGACACGGATGAAGCGTGAAACTGCAAAATACATGTCCGAGTGTGATACATGTCGAAGGGTGAAGGCAGACCACATGCGGAAACCGGGACTGCTGCAACCACTGGGCATTCCTGCCTGGAAGTGGGAGGACGTGAGCATGGATTTCATCGTCGGTTTACCAACCACCTTGCAGAAACATGATTCTGTGTGGGTGATCGTCGATCGGCTCACCAAAGTTGCCCATTTCATCCCGGTTAACACAAACTACAACGCCAAGAAGTACGCTGAACTGTACATCTCACGGATCCTATGCTTGTACGGCGTACCCCGTACCATCATATCGGATCGGGGCACTTTATTTGTGTCCCGTTTTTGGGAGCAGCTGCACGCTGCCTTGAGGACGAAGCTGATCCGTAGTTCAGCATACCACCCGCAGACGGATGGACAAACCGAGCGGGTAAATCAGATCTTAGAAGACATGTTACGAGCCTGCGCTATCAACCACAGCAAGAATTGGGATGATCACTTGCCGTTAGCCGAGTTCTCGTACAATAATGGGTACCAAGCCAGCATCAAGATGGCACCTTACGAGGCGCTATACGGTAGGAAGTGCCGCACACCATTGAACTGGTGTGAATCTGGCGAAAGGGTTACCTTCGGGATTGAGCTCGTCAATAACGTGGAAGAGAAGGTTCGACTGATTCAAGCGAACCTAAAAGCCGCCCAATCCCGTCAGAAACAGTATGCGGACCAGAGAAGACGCCCATTACAATTCGAAATTGGAGATCACGTATATCTACGGGTGTCTCCAATGAAGGGCGTAAACAGATTTGGGGTAAGAGGAAAGTTAGCACCCCGATTCATCGGTCCATTCCAGATTATCGAAAGATGTGGATCAGTGGCATACCGGCTGAAATTACCAGAAGCACTTTCCGGTGTGCACGACGTCTTTCACATTTCCCAGCTGAGGAAGTGTCTCAAGCTATCAACTACCGTTCAGCTGGAAGAAATTGAAGAACTGCAACCGGATCTCACCTATCGGGAGGAACCGGTGCAGATTATCGATGAAAAGGCCCGAACCACACGCAACCGTACGCTGTGGTTCTACAAGGTTCTATGGAGTAATCACTCCATGGACGAAGCGACATGGGAGAGGGGAAGAATTTCTTCGCGCTAACTACCCCGACTTTTTCACGTCGCATATCCGGTAATTTTCCACCGTCCTCTCTCTCATTTTCACCTTATAATCTCGGGACGAGATTCTTTTAAGGGGGGAGGAATGTAAGGGCCTCAGTTTTTGACGCCTATTTGAAGAGTTCATCACCACACCACATACTTCATTGGAAGTAAGTTGATGAACACAAATGAAGAGCAAGTAACCACCATCAACATGCTCATTAGAGAACAAACTCACATATTGCAAAAGTGGTATTTCCCACATGTGATATAGGTGGGCTGGACATATGAAAACTCCTACACATTGCTAAGGATGTCCATGCCAAGTTTCACCCAAATTCAAAACCTTTTTGAGGTCCTTTTGGGTATAGCTAGAAAGAGGACAGTTTGAACCATATTCAAATTCAAACTGTTTTTATCCCATGAATTCAAAAGTGGGAGGCATATTCTTATTCAGCACATTTTTGTGAGCTCACACACCAATTTTCACTCCATTTGGAGTTGATCTTGACATGAGCTAAGTGGGACAAATTCAAACTTTCTTTGAATTCAAAACTGAACTTGTGCTGAAATTCATTCAAACCAAACCCAATTTGAATTCTACTCAATTCAAATGGCTCATGGGTGGATAATTTGAATCACCAGGGGTATTATGGGGCTCACTGTTTACAACAGTGATTAGGAGTAAATTTCAGAGGTTAAAACCCCGGGTGGGGCCCACATGTCATAGAGAGGAGGAGGCAAAACTTGCACACAAAGTCACAGCCTCGGTGGGAAATTCCACCGAGCAGCTGTCGGCTGTGCCACCGAGCAGCCACCAGCACCACCAGCTGCTTCCCCTCTACGCGCGCTGGCGCTCAGGCGGCCTGCTCGCGACCCCACGTGACCGTCACCGCCTCAGCGGGGTGAAGACCGGGTGCCTTCTTATCCCTGCGAGCGACACTGGGCGGCGCCATTCCTTTTCTTCCCGAGCTCTCGGTCGATCGGGAAAACACAGCAAACAATCGTGTCCTCGCCTCTCCGAGTTGCCAGGCAACATCCTGAGCTCGAGCACCACCCTCCCAACGTCTGAACCACCGGGTTTTGGCCATTGTTCCCGTGATCAACGACGACCGCCGCAGTTTAGCGGAAGGACGGCGATCGGTCTCACGTGGGCAGCACACTACAGCCACTTCCACGGCCGAGCAAGGGCGGCAAAAGGAGCGCACAGACTCCACGCTGCTTCCACCTGAAGCTCAAGCCATGCCGTGAACTCTCGCCGGCGAATTCTCAGTTTTTGCTCCGGCAACCTTAAACTGAGCTTCCGGTACGGTTTCTTCAAATTCTCGCTCTATGATCTTTCGGTGGTTATCAAGTATTGCACATAGACGCTGGACTAGCCGGCGATCAAGTTCTTTTCTGCATCCGTGGCGTGAAACTGTCTAGGAGTGACGAATTTCGAGCTCGATCAAGGGCGGGCATGGCGGGCACGATCGGTCACACGGTGCCGACCGACTTGCCGCCATCCCTGAACCCTTTTGACACCTTGTCGAGCTTCCTAGAGGTACACTGATGCTGTAGGACCGTTTGTTCAAGGTGTTGGCAGGTTAGAACCCACGGTCGACGGCGCCGAACCTCAACCGAGGCCGCGGCACGTCGCCGGGCTATTTCCGGTCACCCCCAGCCCGACCTGACACCACCGACATGTTCCTCGACGTCGACCACCCCCTGGCGGCGAGTTTCAGACCATGGGAGGTCCGGCAGCGGCGAGCCGGCGAGCTCTGGGTCTACTCCGGCGAGGTCTGCGGCGCGGGCGCGAGAGAACGGCGGGAGGAAGACGAAGCCGGCTGGCCCACGTGTCAGCGGCTGAAGAATTTAAATCTGGATCGGGTGTGGCCGGGATCGGCTGTGCTGGCGCACAAATACCCTGTGAGCCTCGGTGTTCCGGACACCTCCGCGCTCAACACGTGTCCCCGCGGGCCCCCGCGAGTTTAAACTTTTCCCCGATTTTCAGAATTCTTCCAAACTTCAAATCCTCATAACATTGGCTAGAAAGCTCCAAATCGAGTGAACCAAATTTTGTTGGATTCAGCTCTCAGAGCACTTTCCAACAAATCAAGTTTCACTTCATGAGAATCCTTATTTCTCCAGAATTAATTCCTCAAAATTTAAACTGTTTGGAATTTTAACTGGAGAATCCTTTGGTGGAAAATTCTGAGATTTTGCTGGGATGTTCACCAGAATATCCCTGAACTACCACAAAAATTTCAGATCCATTTGAGCTCATTTGATCCACCTAATGGTGTGATTAGTGAAACTGTTCCAGAGAAAATAGAAAATGTTCAGAAACATTTTCAGAATTTTCTCTGAAATTGTTTAGCTCATATCTTTAGTTAGGAACTCTCAAATTTAGTGAGACCAACTCCATTAGAACCCTCTGAAAATCTAGTTTTCAGAAAGTCATAGTTTGTTCCATAAAAATCCCTAGAACACCCTAAGAGTGCCAATTAAGGTCAAGTATATAATTAATTGTGGAGGGCTCAAATGAGCTTTGCTGCAACTAAAACTTGACCAAGTCTCTGTTTGGATTGTAACCAAGCCACAGTAAAAGTTTCATAGTCAGTGAGCCTATCTAGTGGGACTTATAAGCTTCACAAGTTCAAACTTAATACAAATGCATTTAAATTGATACATGTATTTCCTCTATCATGTAGTCGTTAAGGTCGAGGAGGAACCCGAAGTCCTAGACTTCGTTACTCCGGAGGAACAACTAGCCTACGACCAAGAGCAGCAAGGCAAGCTCCGGTTTGCATTAACTTTTTACAAGATTTATTGTTTTGAGCACATACTTGATTACTTTATTCTTTGCATTAGAGTCTTGATTGGAAACCCAACTGCATAACCAAGAAAACCATGGGTTGGGTTTAGGATTGCAAAACCCCGTTAGCTACTGCAATGCTAAGATAGAGTAGGATTCGGTACAAGTCGAGTAGTTGGAACTACTCGCGAGCATAGGCTAGAGGCACTCGACTCGGGTAGTGATAGCACATGAAACACATGGCAAGAAAATGAGACCAAGCGGAGGGTAAGGGCAGCAGGACTTTGGGGCCTGCGTGCTGTAGCTCCGCTTGTGTCGATTGAGGACCGAGCCGTGTGCGGGCCTGTTGAACAAGCTAGAACAGTACCGAAGACCTACCGGCTATATGGGAACCGGGAAACCGATGTAACTCGGGTAGCTGGGTATTGAGGCATTGCCCGTCGTTCAGAGAGTAGGTTGAGAGCTTGAGGTGTAAATCGGCTGGCGGCACGGAGATGCGTGTGCAGAGACCTCTTGCTTGGGACGATGGGACCGGTTCAATATTTGGCTGACGGGCGAAAGGTGGTTGCGTACGGCGTCCGTGATGGTTGATGTAGGCAACATCGAGTACGGGCGTACGTGACGGGTTGTTCGGGTAACCTTGCAGGTGTAAATCGATTATAATCGCCGTCCCTCGCGGTCAGTGAGTACCACTTGTTCACTGTACCGTGACGTAGAAAGAACAGGCTAGTTACATGTTAAAATGCTGCTGATTGAAAGATGGACTTTGCCTGTTAATGATTTGTTGTAGTTTAGAGCTAATAAAAGTTCCTTTCAACTTTGGCCAAAGTACATGAGAGAAATGTGTTTCTTGTTTGATTGCGGCTCTCTCATGTGCCTTAGCGTAAGGTTCTCCACAACCTGCTGCTAAAACTTGAAAGTAAGGTTCCACTAATTAGGCGAGTCCTTTGCAAAATGATTTTTACCTCATGTAACCCATCACCCCTCATGTAGAAGTTCCATGTTTGGGAGAGACGGGTCAGACTTGCTGAGCCTTCGTGCTCACTGCTTGTGTTTGAAGCTTTTGCAGGGTTCTATGAGGAAGGGACTCCCGAAGATGAGACGGAACCCTAGGAGGGGAACCCCGTCGAGTGGGAGTCGTGCACGCCGCAGAGTTAGTGTGCGTGTGTGATAGCAAGGACACGTTCAAGGGCTGAACGTGGACTTGATGCGTAGTCTACGCCCGTGAGTGTAGAATGGAACTATTTTGATGTAAACATGTTCATAAACTTGTTTATGTAATAAAATTTTGCTTCCGCTTTGTACCTTTGACGTGTGTTATCCGGTGTTGTGCAACGCAGCACCCCTCAGCGTGATCCTGGCTCGACAAGACCTTTGGGGTCGTGTCAGTTTGCTCCAAAAGTACCAGTGTCCCATGGACATCCTCGACCCATAGCTCGCTCTCCCTGAAACCCACCGAAGAGGGGACCTCACCGGCGACCCGAGCCCGCAAAACTCCGGCGGCGACAAAAACTCGGTACCTGGCATCTCTACTTGCTCATTTAAGCTGCTAGAACTTCGGGGAGATGCGCAAGCATGTGCTGGAGCTACTCTAAGCTCATCTAGCGCAGAGCTACCCCGAGCACAACGAATTTCTTCGAAGGGTCCTCGGATTTCTAAAGAACCGCCGGCGCCAAACTTCAAAATACTTGGTACCGGAGCTAAGAAAGCAGGAACTGGTGGAAGGGAAGGAAGAAGGGTTCCTCACGCACCTCATTGACCTTTTGGTTGATCGGAAAATGCCGCAAATCCGTCGGGTGACGGTGTGGCGTACAGACGATCAACACCGGAGCTCCGAAGGGAATTCTAGCTCGTAGGCGCCAATCACCGGTGCTGGTGTTCACTTGAGGCTTCGGGGAGTAGGAGAGAGACCTGGCGCAACATTCCCGCGGCTCAGTCGCGCGAGAGGCACGCTGAGCTCGCCGGGCGTCGATGAGCCGAATGGTTCTTCCGCCGGGCGGGGGTTTGAGTTCGCGAGGCTCGAGCAGAGCGTGGAGAGGCTGCAGGGTAATGAGGATAGGGCAGATACGGCACTCGGCGGTCGCTTTAAGCACCCACGCGCCTGAACCGTCGTCGGGGCGGCGGGGAAGCAGCTCGTTGGCGTCGGCCGGCGGGTTTGATCGGGAGCTGGCGCCCGCGCGTGAACAGCCGAGTGAAACAGAGAGGTTTTGCTTCTATGGTGACTGACCAGTGGGCCCCCTCTCCTCATTTCTCAGTAAATTTTTCTGATATTTCCCACCAGCAACTCAATATTAAAGACTTGACTTCATCCCAAAGTTAGGTTTGAATTTGCAGAATTCAAATGGTTTGAATTCTGGTGTAGAATTTGAATGGGGTTTGATCATTTGAATTTGAAAAGGAGTTTGAATTCTCCACTTTGTATTGCCTCAAAAATATAGCAAACCAGCTCCAAAGTTTCCCGTTTTTGGCATGGCTGCTCATTCAGAGGTGGAGAACTCAGTTGTGAAACCAAATTTTGATATTGAGGGAACTGGAATTTGAAACTGAATTTGGAATTCAGATTAGAGGGCTTCCTCTTTTAATCCCAAACAAATATTGAAACTCCTCCAAATGAGCTGAAATTTGGAAGGGTGAATAATTGGACTATGATGATCCAAGTTATGAATTTAGATCTCCATGTTTGGAAGTTTTGGAAAGTCTAAACCCTCACTTTGAACTTACCCATTATAATTCAAAGTTTTAATTCCCCTCATTTTTCATAAGTGTACATGAGCTGAATTTTCTTGCTACCACTTTTGGGGATTTTACAGCCCCTTCCACAGAGGCTAGCTCCGAGCCTTCCACATGTCTGGCGATGCTGGACCTCACCCCTTCCGCAAGGATGAGCTCCGAAAGCGCCATGTGGCCAGTGGGCCGCGGGAAGTGTCTACAGTGCTCTCTGTGAACTAGAATTGGCTTCTTTCGGCTATATTTCTGATTCTTTCTCCCGTTCTACTTAATTTAAAATGTTTCTCTATATGAATTATATATGCATGCATGAATATGAAATTGAGGGCGTTACATTCATGGCCCCGCTAGGCGCTTCATCACCTCTATCCACCATCATATTGACCGTTGAGCCGGCAACGTTGTCATCAGGGGGTGATGAGCCAACGGTGGGGGTTGCACCTTCTGTCCTAGCAGTCGCGGAGTCTCAACCGGCTCCGCATGTCATGGCCGGCCTGGAGCCAACCCCGGATGTTGTAGCTTCGTCTGATGGGGTGAGGTTCCGACCAAGTCGGTAGAGGCCCCGCCTGAAGGGGGTGAAGGCCCCCTCCCTGAGACAGAGCCGGCCGCTGCCGGAGTGGAGATCACCCTCGTGGCATCGTTCCCCAAAGTGCCACAAGTCTACGAGGAATCACGGAGGCTGGTGACGGGAGAAAGGTCCGTGGCGACGGCTGCTCCTAGCCCGCCCTCCGTCAACCAGCAAGCTTCAGAGCCCGAAGCTTCGAGAGAGGGAGCCCTGGTCACGGCTTTGAGCTCAGTTTTGGAGAGGTCAGGAGTTCCTCTAGCGGATCGGCGACCCTCTGGCCCCTTTGCTGCAGCGGGGCGAGCGGAGGACGTTCCCCTTCCCAGCTCCTGGCTTGCCAAAGCCGTGGAGCAATTTACCTCTGGCTCGGACTGTCTCCTGGACACGCTCCAGAGGCTCAACCACGGTGTGCTTCAGATGAGTGTAAGCCCTGCTGTTTCTACTTTCTTCGTGGCTTGCCCCTAGATTTGTTTGTAACCATGCTTTTGGTCTTATTTTTGGACAGAGGCTTGCTGATTGAGAGGCTGAGCAGGGACGACTCCTCGAGGAAGCCCTCTGCCATCAAAGGCTCACAGAGGTCGAGAAGAAAAGGTAGAGGGAGGAGGCCAAGAAGGCCTAAGCTGAGGCCACGGCCATTTGAGCGGAGCCGGACCGTTCTGGTACCGAGGCTCGTGGCCCGGGTCAAAGTCTCCCGGTCGCTTCGGGAGAAAGAGGAAGCCGTAGTAGCCGTTAAGGCGAATTTAGCCGGGGAGGTTACCAAAGAGGTTAATGCAGCGAGGGCCTCCCGGAGTGAAGCCAAAAAGGCCAAAGCCGCCTTCGCCTGGGTTACTCAGGAGCTCGATCGTAAGTTCTTCTTCCGGCCGAACTTCTATGATGTTCGTCTTTCTCTTGCTATTAAACCTTTTTATTCTGCTTCTTGCTCGCAGAGGGGTCTCGTCCAAACTTGGGAGGTGGAGCTCGCCAGGCTTGAAAAAGTCGGGAATATGCTCTGCAAAGCCGTGATTGGACCCCTAGGTAGGGCACGAGGGCTGGTCTCTCGACTCGGCGAGGTGGCGGCCCGGGTTTCCATCGATGACGAGGAGTGAAGGCTTCTCGCAAGGGCGAGCGCAAAGGTTTGCAAAGCTGTGATGGGGGCCTTGGAGTCCGTGACTCAAGTGGCACCTAGAGCGGTGCCGTCTCAGCTCGTCAATGTGGCCAAAGTCCTTGGATCCGTATGGAAGGGGCTTGAAGACCTCCGCGTCGCGGGTCAAGCTGCTGACGAGGCGGTGCCTGGAAGCTCGACCGCTCCTCTGGCCGTGCAGGTGACGTAGATCCCTGCCTGGTTGAAGGCGCGCCTTGACGAGGTGGCAACTGCCGGGGCCAAACTCGGGGTGTAGTTGGCCCTGGCAGTGGTCGTCTCTCATTACAACGGGGTCGATCTTCCGGCCCTCGGGGAATAATTTGCTTCCGAACGTTCTGAGGAGGATCTTCAGGCCATCGACACCCGAGTCAAGCCTGCCGCCCTCTCCTTAGCCGCGGTGGTCACACCGAATTCCATCTTAGGATTCGCCGACGGGAGTTAGACTCTTTGTATCTTTCCTTTTATTGTCTTGTAATGTGGAAGTTTCAGCCCTTCGCAGCCCCCTTTTATATAAGGAATCAACGTGTTTTCGCTACGTGTGCATCTTTATTCCTCCTTGCGATGTGCTTTGGTCTAATGGCGAGCAACGCGCCTTAACTAGGAAGCGTGGAAGAGGCGTTCGGAAAGGTCTTCACAAATGCTTTAAGGGTTTCGGTCATTCTGCCCTTGGCAGGTGGGTAGCCCCCGAGTACCACGTGGCGTCCGAGCTAGTCGGTATGCCATGTGGTACTTGAATCACACGTTCCATCCGAGCTTCAACTTTTCAAGGTCAGGAGTACTGGCCTACGCGGTGAGGCGATGTACCCAGGCTTGAGTCTGGAATAGGGCTCTCCTTTTTCTTGGGAACGGAAACCGAATGGTGGATGTCGTGCTTTTCCTTTGCCTAAGGCTGCACCTCTTGATCCGCCTCCCCTTGGTTGATGGTGCCTCTCAGTCAATGATGTTGAGTACTTCTGAAGCTGGATCTAGTCTTAGTTTGCTTTATGTTTCAGCAAATAATGTGAGCGTGACATGAGCCAAGGGATTGTCCTGCGCCTTCACGTTTTGCACTGAGTACTGGCATAGCATGTGTTCAGTTTTCAAGCGCCTTGGAAATTTCGTCGTGCATGCACGAGCGCATGCAGCGAGCTCATGCATTGCATGGGATCTAAACTGCATGGGATCGAGTCTGCATCAGATCGGCGCTAGAGATCAGTGTGCGCCACCGAAATACTTTCTGGTATTCATCCATTTTGTACTCAGTCCAAAATCCAAATTGGTGAGGGCTGAAAACACTCTGGCTTCTCCTTCCACTCGTGACACTGATTCTTGAGTGTGTTTGTGAGCGAGATCATTTGTGGCGCCCGGTCCCATAGAACACGGAACCCAGCTAATGCATATGTGTGCCCAGGATGTTCATCACACATACACATGTAATCCACAAACTGAATTCAGAATATAACCACGAATAAATAGTGTTTAAGTACTTTATTACATGAATCTCTAACTTATTCTTGCAGCGGAAGTCTCTAACTTATTCTAGCAGTGGAAGTCTCTAAACGATAGCGGAAACAACTAAACAGCAGCGGCTCCATCTTCAACTCCACAGGCAAGTTGACGGTAGTTCGCACGCCTAGTACTCCACATGATCCTCGAAGTACTCTTCTCCTGTTGCTGATGTTTGTATGATAATGCAAGGGGTAGTACATGTCGTACTCAGCAAGTGCGGGAAAAGTATGACATGTAGCTTACAACAAGGTAGGAATAAAAAGGCTCATTGCAGAAAGCAAAGTTTATTTCGAAAACATGATAAAAACAGCAACTATCTTTAAATGAATTTAATCCCAACATATATTTAAGTAAAAAAGCAACATACCTCCTTCATAATTCACCACTTTTCATGTCTCAACCAACCATTAATCTTTCTCAACTTTATCTCATGCTCTTAATAACCATCTCATGTTCATATCCATCTCATATTCTCATAACCGAAACCAGACCTATTACCAAGACTCAAACAGTCCCGAAACCAATCCCAATGACCATACCAAGACCATACCATGACCATACCAATTAACCATTCCGAACATCCATCCCAAACTTTCCATCTAATCATGTGAGTTGGACAGGCGCTTGTGACCGTAAGCACGGCTATCATGATAGTTTTACACTCTAAAGAGGTGGCACCACTTTACCCACAAGTTTGTGATCTCATCACCCGTCTGCGACTGCAGAACCTCCATTATACCAGTACACAACCGTCGGTGTATGGCCAAGAGATCACAAAATAGCCTTTACAAAGGGGCTACTAGATGTATGGACTCACTAAGATTTCACCAGCAGGATCGAATCACCATTCTCCCACCTACGGGCCCCCACTTGTGCCATGAAGTTCCCAGGGCAGTCCTCTCTCGATTACCATTCCCCACGCCTTCCATGGTCCATAAAAATCTAGCAACTTACCTAATTAGTCAGCTAAGCCACACCCATATTTGGCCTTGTGGTGGCACTGTTTTCCTGGCATGTGCTGCCATGAACCGGTCCTTAGGTCTACGACAAGTAAACCACCATCTCATTCTACCACATCCACGAACCAAGCTTGCCTAGATCTCTGCCGATTCTATGCTCATTATTATCATCAAGTTTTCATTATCATTATTCATATGAGTGCAGTACTTAGACATGTTCTACTTTGCCTTCCCATATCCCGTAGCTTAAGCGAAGCAAAAAGGAAAAAACGACCATACCCGACTCATCAACTTTCCCGGCGACAAGGATGGTTAACAAAACTAGTAAACTCCTATAAAGGGTTTCCCATCAAGTTGACTCAAGCATACACGTTTTTGCAAACAAAACAGTTTCAAAAACATGGGATCAATATGGTCAAGGGGCACTTGCCTTGCTCCTATGGCTCTTGTTGCTCACATGTCTTGAAGTCTTGGTGTTGTAGTTCTTTGTAGATGGCTTCCTGAGCTTGTCCTTCTACTCACGACCACGCACATACAAAATTATAGCAATCAAACATCATGCACAAACTTTACTCAAGATGCAATGGTGCAAATTCTATGATGATGTTTTATTAGACCAGTTTGTACGTGTTCTTGCATGTTTTACTGGGCTTGCATGGGGTTTTATGATGAACAAGGGTGTAAGGACCAAGTGTGGACGTGGTGATGATCTTGACTCAAGATCTAGATCAATTCCACCGTCAAAAACCAATCAACACGTGATCCGTCCACACGAAACAACTTCTGTTCGAAGGGAACGAAGAAAACAGATGTGAAGAAACCACGACAAGGTCATAAGATGGGTACGAAGACCTACCTAACTTCTCTTTGGTGGCGGGTCCTTCCTCCTAGCAATGGCAGCAGCGACGGTGAGGCGCGACGGTGCTCGTCGGCGGGCTCACCGGTGGGGCTCACCGGCGACTGAACCCCGGCAGGGGGTTCAACTCGGCGAGTTGGGAGCTAGGGCCTCCAAGTCGTCAACTCGGGAGGTGGAAAATAGGTACGTGGTTGCGGCCAGGGGGTTTTGGGTTCTATTTATAAGGGGTGAAAGAAGAGTCCTACTCCGATTGAAGTTCAAATAAGAGTCCTATTCAATTTTGGATCTTAACAACTTGTCTCCAATTGATTTGGTGCGGCAGCAATCATGGGGAAACTCGTGCCGGTCCCCTCCGTACCGGGTACTCCCGTGCACAAGAGGAAAATCTGCCTAAGGACCTCGCATCTCCGCAGTGGTGATCTCCGGAAGTGCCATGTGTCCAGCGGGGGCCGGACCTCCCTTTTCCTCAGAGGCGAGCTCCGGGTGCGCCACGTGTCTGGCGGGCAGGACCTCTCCTCTCTTTAGAGGCAAGCTCCGCATGCGCCACGTGTTTGGCGGGCGGGACCTTCCCTCTCTACAGAGGCGAGCTCCGGTGGCGACACGTGTCCAACAGCGTCAGACCTCCCTTCTCTTCGGAGGTGAGCTCCGAGGACAACACGTGTCCAGCAGTGTCGGACCTCCCTTCTCTTCGGAGGTGAGCTCCGAGGACGACACGTGTCCATCAGTATCGGACCTCCCTTCTCCTCGGAGGTGAGCTCCGAGGACGACACGTGTCCAGCAGTGTCGGACCTCTCGGAGGCGAGCTTCGAGGGTGACACGTGTCCAGCAGGGCCGGACCTCTCGGAGGTGAGCTCCGAGGGTGACACGTGTCCAGCGGGGCCGGACCTCTCGAAGGCGAGCTCCGAGGGTAACACGTGTCCCGCAGGGCCGGGCCTCATCCCTTCCGCAGGGGTGAGTTCCGAAGTTGACACGTGTCTGGCGGGGCCGGACCTCATCCCTTCCGCAAGGGTGAGCTCCGAAAGCACCACGTGTCCCGCGGGCTGGGCCTCGCTTCTCCGTAGAGACAAGCTCCGAAGTCAACACGTGTCCCGCGGGGCTGAGCCTCGCTTCTCTGCAGAGACTAGCTCCGAAGGCGACAGGTGTCCAACGGGGCCGGACCTCGCCCCTTCCCCAGAGGCAAGCTCTGAGCCTGCCACGTGTCCAGCAGTGCCGGACCTCACCCCCTCCGCAGGGATGAGCTCCGAAGACGCCACGTGACCAGCGGGCCGCGGGAAGTGTCAACAGCGCTCCTCGGCAAATTGAAATTGGCTCTTTTCAGCTATCTTTCTCCCATTTTTATGATTCTTCCAATTTCTATTTCTTTTATAATGTTTTTCTATATGCAATGCATGAATATGAAATTGAGGGTGTTACAAACCTACTCCCTTTAAACTGAATCTTGCCCTTGAGATTCGTTAGAGTAGAGAATAGGTGAGGGAATTCTGCCTTGAGGTCTTCCTCACGCTCCCATGTAGCTTCGGCTTCTGTGTGATGACTCCACTGTACCTTGCACCATCGGATCACTTTGTTCCTCGTGACCCTTTCCTTTACGTCCAAAATTTGGACAGAGTGCTCTACGTAGGTCAGATCCTCTTGAAGGTCGAGCTCATCCATCGATACTTGTTCTTCCGGGAACACATCTGAAAATTCTTGAACCACCGGAATGCTTTCCAATGTTGCTCCTTTGACATGGTTCAATGCTGCCTTCTTGGGTGCCGGTTGGGCTGACTCAAACTCAATACGAGTACCGTGCTCATTTGTCAACTGCACGCTCCTCTCAGCACATTGAATTACTCCGTTGTGTTTGCTTAACCAATCCATTCCAAGTATTATATCAAGCCCTTGAGAATCCAAGACAATAAGGTTGGCAAGGAAGTCTACCCCCCTTATTTTAAGGTTTACTCTTATACATACTATATTAGTCCTCATCTTTCCACCGGGAGAATTAACCAACACAGTATATTTCATGTGCCATATGGGCAGATTATACTTGGCAACATACTTGGATGATATGAATGAATGTGATGCTCCGGAATCAAATAAAACAGTAGCTGGGTTGGAGTTGGCAAGGAACATACCAATCACGACGTCCTCAGCCTGTTGCGCTTCCTCAGCGGAGACATGATTCACGTTGCCACGAGTGTAGTTCTGCTATCCACGGTTACCTTGATTAGCTCCTCCGTTCGGCTGTGGGTTCTGCTTGGGTGCGTTGGTCGGCTGTCCAAGGCCTTTCCTCAGGCACTGACTTGCAAAGTGTCCCGTCTCTCCGCATGAAAAGCATGCCTCGTTGCCCAAGACAGCAATGACGTTGGGGCGAGGGTGGTTTTGAGCATAAGCGCCCATGTTGGGACGGGGCGCAAAAGGCAAAGGCACACGAGGTGCTTGCACAAAAGGACGTTGCTGTGGTGGTGGATTAGGGCGAGGTGGGTTTGCAGGGCAGAAAGTAGAAGCGGACGAGCCATACTGTGGTGCAGCTGGGGGCATGAAACAGGGACGTACATTGCTCCCTTGTGGCTGGTATGGCATCTTCCTCTTGCCCTCTTGCTCGATCTCACTGATCTTGCTCTCAACCACTATAGCTTTGTCAACAAGTTTCTGAAAGCTTGCATAATCGTTGTTGAGCAGCTGAACTTGGATCTCATTGTTCAATCCTCTCATGAACAAGTATTGTTTCCTTTGATCCGAGTTGACGTCTTCTGGAGCATACCTTGAAAGCTGCATGAACTTGTTGAGGTACTCATTCATGCTCTTCTTTCCTTGGCGGAGACCTTTGAACTCTTACCTTTTAAGCATCATGACTCCAGCAGGGACGTAATGACAGCAGAAACTCTCTTTGAACTCATCCCAAGTGATAGTCTCCTGGTTGTCATGAGCATTGCAAAGAGCATCCCAAGTTAGCGGCTGCTACCATAAGTTGGTGCGATGCGAAGAGAACTTTCTCCCGATCATTGCACTGAACTATAGCAAGCTTCTTCTCCATGGACTACAACCAATTGTCGGCCTCCATGGGATCATTAGCTTGTGCAAAAGTAGGCGGTCGGGTCCTCATGAACTCTCCCAATTTGTTGTGAGACGGCGGTGGTGGCGCAGGAATAGGGTTAGGATTGTTATTGTTGTTGGCTTGCAGCTGACCCAAAGTTTGGATCATAGTTTGCATGAGCTGGTTCTGCATAGCCATCAACCGTTCAAGGTTGTTTGCACCAGCCTCGGGGTTAACATTCTCAGGAACTTCAACGTGGCCATCCTCTTGTGGTTCCTTGTTGCCACGAACATTCCTCCTTTGTTGGCTGGCGTTTTCCCTCACCATCTATGAGAGAGAGTTGAATAGAATAGAAGTTTAGGTTGATCCCCCTAACTATATGCATCAAGGGGTATGAACTAAATAACTTCTTTTATTAGTGAGGATGTGAACAAGTGCCGAAACACCTCACATCTCTCTACTATGTGTGGATGTGGTCCTTCGCCGAAGCGTGCCACAACTCACACTAAGCACTCAAACACAAGCAATCATCACAAAAGTTCAAAACGCCACTCCTATTCAAGCTACTATGATTTAGCGTTCCTATTTACAGCTTATTCAATGGGAATCCTAAACTTAATCATGTGAACTGGTGTTGTTCCCGCCGTGTGACAGGGGTGGTCCATCGGACACCTCAATGGGGTTAAGTGCACTCCCACGTGGTGGTGAACGAGTACTCATGCTCCGGATCACCGGCATCTATAAATAGGACATGAGAAAATTTAGAGAAGGAAGAAAATACTTCAAAACTTCAGAAGCTATGAAGCAAGAAGCAAAGGTGTTGCTGACCAAAGAAGAGAAGAGGGGCTGAAAATAGCACTTTGCGGTGGCTGAATTGACAAGGAAGTGCAGCAGCAAGCAATTTTCAAAAATAGAAGTTTAGAGTTGTGTTCCTATGTGTTATAGTGTCCATTCTACCTAGGCTTGCGTCCTACAGTCAACATGGCTCTGATACCAATCTGTGGCGCCCGGTCCTGTAGAACACAGAACCCAGCTAATGCATATGTGTGCCCAGGATATTCATCACACATACACATGTAATCCATAAACTGAATTCAGAATATAACCACGAATAAATAGTGTTTAAGTACTTTATTACATGAATCTCTAACTTATTCTTGCAGCAGAAGTCTCTAACTTATTCTAGCAGCGGAAGTCTCTAAACGATAGTGGAAACAACTAAACAGCAGCGGCTCCATCTTCAACTCCACAGGCAAGTTGATGGTAGTTCGCACACCTAGTACTCCACATGATCCTCGAAGTACTCTTCTCCTGTTGCTGATGTTTGTATGATAATGCAAGGGTGAGTACATGTCGTACTCGGCAAGTGCGGGAAAAGTATGACATGTATCTTACAACAAGGTAGGAATAAAAAGGCTCATTGCAGAAAGCAAAGTTTATTTCGCAAACATGATAAAAACAGCAACTATCTTTAAGTGAATTTAATCCCAACATATATTTAAGTAAAATAGCAACATACCTCCTTCATAATTCACCACTTTTCATGTCTCAACCAACCGTTAATCTTTCTCAACTTTATCTCATGCTCATAATAACCATCTCATGTTCATATCCATCTCATATTCTCATAACCGAAACTAGACTTATTACCAAGACTCAAACAGTCCCGAAACCGATCCCAATAATCATACCAAGACCATACCAATTAATAATTCCGATAATCCATCCCAAGCTTCCCATCTAATCATGTGAGTTGGCCAGGTGCTAGTGACCGTAAGCACGGCTATCATGATAGTTTTACACTCTTAAGAGGGGGCACCACTTTACCCACAAGTTTGTGATTTCGTCACCCGTCGGTGACTGCAGAACCTCCATTATACCAGTACACAACCATCGGTGTATGGCCAAGAGATCACAAAATAGCCTATACAAAGGGGCTACTAGATGTATGGACTCACTAAGGTTTCACCAGCAGGCTCGAATCACCATTCTCCCACCTACGGGCCCCCTCTTGTACCATACAGTTCTTAGGGCAGTCCTCTATTGACTCCCATTCCCCGCGCCTTCCACGGTCCATAACAATCTAGCATCTTATCTAATTAGTCAGCGAAGCCGCACCCATATTTGGCCTTGTGGTGGCACTGTTTTCTTGGCATGTGCTGGCATGAACCGGTCCTTAGATCTACGGCAAGTAAACCACCATCTCATTCTACCACATCCACGAACCAAGCTTGCCTATATCTCCCCCGATCCTATGCTCATTATTATCATCAAGTTTTCATCATCATTATTCATATGAGTGCAATACTTAGACATGTTCTACTTCGCCTCCCCGTATCCCGTACCTTAAGCGAAGCAAAAAGGAAAAAACGACCATACCCGACTCATCAACTTTCTCGGCGATAAGGATGGTTAACAAAACTAGTAAACTCCTATAAAAGGGTTTCCCATCAAGTTGACTCAAGCATACACGTTTTCGCAAACAAAACAATTTCAAAAACACGGGATCAATATGGTCAAGGGGCACTTGCCTTGCTCCTATGGCTCTTGTTGCTCACGTGTCTTGAAGTCTCGGTGCTGTAGTTCTTTGTAGATGGCTTACTGAGCTTGTCCTTTTACTCAAGACCACACACATACAAAATTATAGCAATCAAACATCATGCACAAACTTTACTCAAGATACAATGGTGCAAATCCTATGATGTTGTTTTATTAGACCAGTTTGTTCGTGTTCTTGCATGTTTTACTGGGCTTGCATGGGGTTTTATGGTGAACAAGGGTGTAAGGACCAAGTGTGGACGTGGTGATGATCTTGACTCAAGATCTAGATCAATTCCACCATAAAAAACCAATCGACACGTGATCTGTCCACACGAAACAACTTCTGTTCAAAGAGAACGAAGAAAACAGATGCGAAGAAACTGCGACGAGGTCGTAAGATGGGTACGAAGACATACCTCACTTCTCTTTGGTGGCAGGGCCTTTCCCCTAGCAATGGCAGCAGCGACGGCGAGGCGCGACGGCGCTCGTCGGCGGGCTCACCGGTGGGGCTCACCAACGACTGAACTCCGGCGGGGGGTTCAACTCGGCGAGTTGGGAGCTAGGGCCTCCAAGTCGTCGACTCGGGAGGTGGAAAATAGGTACGTGGTTGTGGACAGGGGGTTTTGGGTTCTATTTGTAAGGGGTGAAAGAAGAGTCCTACTCCAATTGGAGTTCAAATAAGAGTCCTATTCAATTCTGGATCTTAACAACTTATCTCCAATTGATTTGGTGCGGCAGCAATCGTGGGGAAATTTGTGTCGGACCCCTCTGTACTGGGTACTCTCACGCACAGGAGGAAAATCCGCCTAACGACCTCGCATATCCGCAATGGTGAGCTCCGGAGGTGCCACGTGTCCAGCGTGGGCCGGGCCTCCCTTTTCCTCAGAGGCGAGCTCCGGGTGCGCCACGTGTCTGGCGGGTGGGACCTCCCCTCTCTTTAGAGGCAAGCTTTGCGTGCGCCACGTGTTTGGCGGGTGGGACCTTCCCTCTCTACAGAGGCGAGCTCCGGTGGTGACACGTGTCCAACAACGTCGGACCTCCCTTCTCTTCGGAGGTGAGCTCCGAGGATGACACGTGTCCAGCAGTTCCAGACCTCCTTTCTCTTCGGAGGTGAGCTCCGAGGACGACACGTGTCCATCAGTGTCGGAACTCCCTTCTCCTTGGAGGTGAGCTACGAGGACGACACGTGTCCAGCAGTGTCGGACCTCTCGGAGGCGAGCTCCGAGGGTGACACGTGTCTAGTGGGGCCGGACCTCCCGGAGGCGATCTCCGAGGGTGACACGTGTCTAGTGGGGCCGGACCTCTCGGAGGTGAGCTCCGAGGGTGACACATGTCCAGCGGGGCCGGACCTCTCAGAGGCGAGCTCCGAGGGTGACACGTGTCCCACGGGGCCGGGCCTCATCCCTTGCGCAGGGGTGAGTTCCGAAGTCGACACGTGTCTGGTGGGGTCGGACCTCATCCCTTCCGCAGGGGTGAGCTCCGAAAGCGCCACGTGTCCCGCGGGCTGGGCCTCACTTCTCCGCAGCGACTAGCTCTGAAGTCAACACGTGTCCCGCGGGGCTGAGCCTCGCTTCTCCGTAGAGACTAGCTCCGAAGGCGACACGTGTCCAGTGGGGCCGGACCTCGCCTCTTCCTCAGAGGCAAGCTCTGAGCCTGCCACATGGCCAGCAGTGCCGGACCTCACCCCCTCCGCAGGGATGAGCTCCGAAGACGCCACATGGCCAGCGGGCCGTGGGAAGTGATGATAGCGCTTCTCGGCGAATTGAAATTGGCTCTTTTAGCTATCTTTCTCCCATTTTTATGATTCTTCCCATTTCTATTTCTTTTATAATGTTTTTCTATATGCAATGCATGAATATGAAATTGAGGGTGTTACATCATCTCAACAATTGGAATCAGAGCCAGTTACGCTACCTGGAATCGCGACGCAGCCATGAGTGGGCGTTGATGTCGCGACATCGATCATCCTCGCCAGCCCGACGTTCATTGAGGGACGTCACGCCACCGGTAGGCACCAACAGAGCATGAGGATCTGGAGCATTGGTGATCCATCGCATCACGAAGGAGGTCAGCAGCGGCGGCTCGTACCTAATGCTCACGAAGTCGAACTACCATGGCTGGACGGTGCTCATGCTGGTGATGCTGCTGGCGAGAGGATTGTGGACTGCGGTGAGCCTCGGAATCGATGATTACATTGAAGATCGCATGGCGTTGGAAGCTCTCACCAAGGCTGTTCTGCCAGAACTGGTAGGGATCATCGTCGGGAAGGAGACGACAAATATCGCATGGGACGCGATCAAGTTGCGCAACGTGGGAGCTGAACGTGTGCACAAATCCAGGGCGAGCACGTCGCGTCAGGAGTTTGATGGACGCCAATTCCACGACGGAGAAACGGTGGATGAGTTTGGCGTACGTATAAGCCGGATCATGTCCCAGCTTGCGTCACTAGGGAGTGAGTGTTTGGAGGAGGAGATCGTCCGAAAGTTCCTATAGGCGGTGCCACCAAAGTTTGAACAGATTGGAGCCTCCATTGATACCTTGCTCGACTTGAGTGAGATGACCATTGATGAGTTGATCGGCCGACTCAAGGCAACGAAAGAGAGGTTGGGTGCAAACAATGGGGAAGGCAACACTCAAGAGAAGTTGCATTTGAGTGAAGAAGAGTTGCTTGCGCGCCTTTCGTCACGTCTCAAGATGTTTGGGGGTAGTGGACATGAACATCCCAAGGACTCGCCAGCTCCCAAGAGAGATTGTGGCAGAGGACGTGGCTTTGGTCAAGGAAACCATGGTGGTGGAAACTTTGGTCATGGCGTGGCCAAGGATGAGTGCCGCTACTGTGGTAAGAAAGGTCACTGGGCAATAGAATGCAGGAAGAAGAAGAAGAAGAAGAAGAAGGATGAAGAGGTGAACACGGCTCAACTTGATAATGAGTTTGAGTCATGTCTTCTGGTGGCGTGCGCCAGCACCAACGTCGAGACATTCACATCTCCTAAGGAGGTATGCCTCAACGATGACATGTTACATGTTCAAGTAGGAGATATGGAGGATGAGTACATCTTTCGTGGTGCATGTCCTGAAGACACTGGTGAAGTGAACTCATCTTCTATGATATCCAATCGTATCAAGAAAACCCCAGCTGAGGAAGTTTTTCCAGGAACACAACTGAGGCCCCATGCATCCAGAGTGGTGGAGTTCGTGTCACCCCCTGCCTTGACACCAGACTTGGACAGTGATATGGAAGAAGCCCCACGTCGTTACCACACCATGAGAAACATCCTTGAGACGGCGCCTAACTATGAACCAGAAGGAGCAGAGTTAGATGAGCTTCTGGTTGCCATAGGCGAAGAGCCATGTACAGCAGAAGAGGCCTTGAAGACAAAGGAGTGGCGTGTAGCCATGATAGAGGAGCTTGCATCCATTGAAGAAAACAAGACTTGGTCGCTGGTACATCTTCCAGAAGGACACCGTGCCATTGGTTTGAAATGGGTATTCAAATTGAAGAAAGATGAGCACGGAAATGTTGTGCAACACAAAGCGAGGCTTGTTGCCAAGGGGTATGTCCATAAGCAAGGTGTTGATTTTGAAGAAGTGTTCGCGCCGGTCGCAACAATGGAGTCTGTGAGAATTGTGCTGGCCGTTGCGGCACACTTTGGGTGGTATGTCCACCACATGGACGTTAAGTCCACTTTCCTGAATGGGAAACTTGCAGAAGAGGTCTATGTCACTCAACCACCGGGTTTCATAGCTGAAGGCAAGGAGAAGTGGGTTCTAAGACTCCACAAGGCACTGTATGGCCTACAGCAAGCTCCTCGGGTATGGAACTGCAAACTTGATGAAAGTCTCAATCAACTTGGTTTTACACGATGCAAGTCAGAACATGGCTTGTACACTAAGCTTGGAGGTGAGGAAAGACTCATTGTCGGGGTGCACATCGATGACTTGCTGGTTGTGGGGGAGAACATGGAGGAGATCGGTCGGTTCAAGGAAAAGATGGAGAAGTTTCGCATGAGTGATCTGGGAGGCTTGTCATACTACCTCGGCATCGAAGTAAAACAAGGGAGGCATGGTATTGAACTGTGTCAGGGTGCATACGCTGCAAAGTTGCTGGAACGGAGCGGCATGGGAACTTGCAATGGGTGTGCCACTTGTGATGGCTCTCTAGGATCATAGACTGTCCCCACATACCGCCACTCGTCTTTTCTGCGTACTTTGTCCTCACTTGTGCGCACCCGGGAAAACTTCCCGGTCGGTCACCCATCCCCAAATTCCTCCGGGCCAAGCATGCTTAACCATGGAGTCCTTTGCAGGTGGGCTTCCAGAAAAGAAGGTATACCTTGGTGGTATGAGTACTCTATCAATCCTATTAAGCCGGGAGCCAGGATATCACACAATCCACCCCCCCCCCTTAGAAGACCGACGTCCTCGTCGATCAACGCCAAGATAGGAACGTCCCCTCTTAGCCACGTCCGTACGTTCAGTACTAGCATACGCATGCCGTACATCCGGTTAGCAGCATACGTACCATACCGTGTCCCACACAGAGGATCCACGTGTCATGCGTACGTACCTGCGTCCCTGACCCGTACGCTACCGTATCCTTATCACTGACCCGTACGCACCCGTGAAACTGCGAGGGTCGGCTCTGATACCATTTGTGATGGCTCTCTAAAATCATTGATTGTTCCCACATACCGCCACTCGTCTTTTCTGCGTACTTTGTCCTCACTCGTGCGCACCCGGGAAAACTTCCCGGTCGGTCACCCATCCCCAAAATTCTTCGGGCCAAGCACGCTTAACCTCGGAGTCCTTTGCGGGTGGGCTTCCAGAAAAGAAGGTATACCTTGGTGGTATGAGTACTCTATCAATCCTATTAAGCCGGGAGCCAGGATATCACACAATCCACCAGAAAATGACGAGTTTCAGCCGCCGGCGACCTCAGCATGGTGGAAAATGGGGGGGGGGGGGGGGGGGGGGGGGCCAGCAGGGGGTCCGGAGGTGGCCGGGAAGGTCATTTACAGCGACCTCACCGGAGGGAGCCGCCCCTGCTCTGTTTGGCGCGTGGCTGGAGCTTAGGGATGACGAGTGGGACCCACTGTCAGCATTTAAACATTTTCCAGATTTTCCTATTTCAGTTCAAACTTTAGAGAGCCATAACTTTGTGTAGGAGTGTCCGAAAATTGTGAAACAAATTTTGTTGGATTCCTCTCAAAGAGTACTATCCAGGGGTGCAGCCCAATATTTATGAAAATTTTTGGATTTGGCTCATTAATTCATTTAAATAAAACTTTGTATGAATTTTTACAGGAGTTCTGTTGATTGGAAAATTCCCAAATTTGGGCAGGGCATTCTTCCAAGAATCCTTGAACTCCAGTAAAATTTTCAGAGGCATTGGACTCCATTTGCTTGGCCAAATATTGTTTGAATCCTCTATGTCTCTGAAAAATGGGAAAATGAACAGAGACATTTTCAGACTTTTAACCAAGTTTTGAAAATTCATATCTCTGTGTAGGAAGCTCAAAAAATGGTGAAACCAATTCCTATGGACTCATGAGACTCTCAAGTTTCTGGAAAAACCAAATTTGGAGCATGACAAGACACTATAATTGCCATAGGATTTTAGAGAAGCCAAATAGTAAGAAAATTCACTAGGCCACATCTTCCATCAACATTGTCTGAAATTTTGCAAGCCATACCTCTGTATGATCTATGGACCACTGTAAAAATTTCAGAGCAATTTGATATCATATTCTTTAGTTTTCTGCCAATTATGTCCAGCTTCATACTTATGTCCATTATATAGTTCTTTGCACTTTAGTTCCAAAAATCTCCAATACTCAAAATGTTCCTTTCTCTGTTCCAGAACATAGCCAAACCAAATTCTCAAATATTAGATAGTCTGAACTCTTCTTAAGTCATAAAACACTTTTGTTTTATAATATTTTTACTTGCAACATAAAACTGTGCATGTTCATATCGGTAGGAAAAACGACGAAGGAGCTCGACGAGGCATTCGACTCAGAACAGAAATTTGAAGTTACTCGTCACAAAGGTACTGACTTACAAGTAGAAATAAACCTGCAGCAACATAAGGCAAGCCCCGGTTTGCATTTAACAGCTTTTAGTTATATTTTACTTTGTATCACTTCTATGGGTCTAGTATGTATTGTGCATTAGGTCAAGGTGATTGATACTCTAAAGGCATGACCCACAAACCCTTGGAGTTAAAGGGTAGAATAGGTTACCTTCGTGTACTTTCAGCTAGGCGTAAGTTGTATAGGATCTGGTACAAGTCAGGTAGTTGGAAGCTACCCGCGAGTTTAGGATGTGGGGTACAGCGGGGTATGATTCTAGAAAATGAAAGTTCTGGAATGGAAAATGAGACTGAGCAGAGAGTAAGAGCAGCAGGATGTGGGGCCTGTGTGGCTGTAGCTCTGTTTGTGTCGGTTAAGGACCGATGCGTATGCCGCCCTGCTGAGCAAGTTTAAACAATACCGGATGCATGTCGGATATATGGGACCCGATAAACCGATGTAACTCGGGTACTCTCGTGTCGAAACTTATACGGCCGTCCTATGGGGGTCGGTGTCAGAGGTGTAAACCTGCTAGCGGAGCAACTTCGACGTGTTCCGTGTAGTGGCCCTTCTGATGGGTCGGCGGAACTGGTTCGGCATTGGCGTGACGGGTGAAAGGTTGCTGCATACAACGTAAGAAAGAGCTCGCGTGAGTCTTTCGAGGCGGGAGTATGTGTCATGTATTCCGGGTGTGTCCTGATTGCAATCACCGTCCCTCGTGGTTATATGAGTACCACTTGTTCACTGAGTTGTGACGTAGTAATAAATTCCATATAAAGTGTGATGAATCATTGCTGATGTGAAGTTCTTAAAATTCATTATATTGCCAACCATGTGTGCTGTAGTTGTAGAGCTCATTAAGTTTATTTTCCTCTTTGGGCATCACCACATCGGAGGAAAGTGTTTCTTGTTTGATTGTGGACTTCCGATGTGAGGGCTGCCTAAGGCATATTAATCTGCTGCTATTAAACTGAAAGTAAGGACTAACATTTAGGCGTGTCGTTATTGCATCATACCTTCCCTATGTTAGAAATCCCGGCACGTAGAGTTCCATGTTTAGGAGTGCCGGTTAAGTCTTGCTGAGCCATCGTGCTCACGGTTGCATTATTAGTGTTTTGCAGGTTGTAAAATTTGCTATGAAGATGGTTGTTTGGTGAGCCATCAGAGACTCACCGGAAACCCTGCCGCTGCACTCATCTTTGTGGAAGCTAGTAAGAAGCGTCCGCGGGCTGGACGTCTTCTCTTTTGCTTAGTTAGGACCGAGAGTAAGTGTGTATGTATATTCCGCTGCGTGTACCTTCGTGGTACATTATTTTGTAAATGACACTATCTTGAGAAATAAAAGACTTTGTACTTTATGGTTCTTTTCGTGTATGTTGTTGGGTGCCGCATCGCAGGGCACCACCCAATGTGTATCCTGGAGTGTGGATCCCGGAAGGGGTTCCCCACAGGCGTGGTATCAGAGCCGCATTGGGAATATCATGCATGAAAAGAGCTTATTTTCAAAAACTTAGAGGTATACGAGTGAGGAACGTGTAGTATGCCCACATAAGGACTATTAATAGTATAGTTACTTAAGGTGGCAAGCTAACAGTGTGTTAATATTCAGTATTTTAATTCTGTAACGACGCACCTACGTGGAGGTAAGAGGTAAGGTACGCCACCGCAGGCGGATCAATTGCGGTAACTCGCCATACGAGTAATAGTATGGAATGGTATACCATGGCTTGGCACGGTAGTTAATATGAGTCTCTGAACCTCTCTATGGTTCTGAGAGCATATGAAAATGCTGATCTCCAGCGTGCTTTAGGCAGAAGTGAGAATACCCCATCGTGTGGTAAGCAACACGATAGTATGCAACTCTTGAACGTTCAATGTTCAAAGGGCCATACGCAGCGCTCGCTATCGGCGTGCCTCAAAGGTCATGAGGCAGTAGGTGGTATCCGTTGGGTTGATATCATTACCAACCGTGACGACCCGTTCACGCTCTACTCGGGTTCCCCGTCGTGTGGTGTGAAAACGCGACCATGTACCTTCAGACGTGACTTGACTCAAGGACGGCCCGTATGGCAATGATACGGGGCGTATGTTTTTACTATGATATGGACCTGCCTGAAATGGAAAACCTTTGTGTGCATCACTATTGATTGTTTTTCTGCAGGTACTTAACCATGAGTAGAACATGTCGTTTAGAACACGTGTGTGAGTGATCGCTTTAGTGCCACCATTTGAAACGTATATGCCGGTGTAACGCCGGTTAGGATTTTGATTTGGTGAGGAAAGTAGTACCGTAATATGTTCTTAACTGCATGAAAAATGAAATTTTCAAAGAAAAGAGTAATTTCGGAGTCTAGGATTCCATTAGGGGTTAATGAACTCCTATATTGAACTAAGAGTCAATTGGGAGTATAGTTTCCATCTCAAATTTTTAGAAACCATTGCCCCTGTTTTTAGCAGAATTTTTACTGAAATTGAACAGGGCATAACTTTTAATTGGTTGAACCAATGGAGGTGAAGGATACATTTCTGGAAAGATTTTCAAGTCTTCTACAAATTTTCTGTAGAACTCCAGAACAGAATCTCCCACCAATTGGATGAGAATCTCAGATGAGTGTTAACTGTCTAAAAGCAGGGCAGACCAAAAATACTCTCTGGAATTTTCTGTATTTCAACCATAACTTCTTGTAGAAAAATATCTAGGGGTTATGTAAGACACCGTTGGAAAGTTTGTGATATTTTCTGCAACTTTTCTGTTCAAAGTTTCTCCATATTTGGGTAGAGTTTTATGAAATCTTGCGGACAAAACAGACACTTTCAGAGGAGGTGCTGTCAAAACTGTTCCAGATTTCTGTCAACTTTGAAATATCACAACTTCTGATCCAGAACAGATATGAAGGCAAATAAATACTCGTTGAAAAGATATTGAAGTTATTTATAACTTTGATATTCAACTTGAGTATTAAACTGCCATTTTCATAATCAAATTCTGGGATTAAGGCCAAATGGTCAATCTGAACAGAGCATTGCTAATTGCCCATGTAACTTGAGACTTGTTGTGGACATGAAGGTTTTTATACTTCTCTAAGTTCCATGACATAGTCATTAGTTATCTTTCATCATTCCTTGTTGTTAGTTGGAAAGTTTGACAAACTTGACCCAGCAAAGCAGCAGTCACATGTCATCTCAAGCTACAAAGAAATTCTATGGTCGGTCAAGGAGAACATCACTGAAAGTGGGAAACGTAAACTATATGGCAGTTGAAGACGTTCCCGTAGGAGAACCCGTGTTGGCGGGCATGTTCAGCCTACGTGATCAGCCCACGCTCGTGTTGTTCGACTCGGGTGCTACACATGATTTTATCAGCAAAGATTATGTGGTTAAGCACCAAGTACCATTAACCACCTTGGCCGCATCATATCATCTTAATTCACCGGGAGGTAGTAGGACAGCGGGCAGAATTGTTCCTCGAGCGCCTATATGTTTGGATGGGCGGATATATCCTACTACACTCATCATTCTAGAAGGCTTGCGGATTGACATAATCTTGGGAATGGCTTGGTTGACACATCACCAAGCTATCTTTGACATTAGTTCGCGAACGGTGCAGCTGAATTCAAAGAAGCACGGGCAACATACGTTGATTCTGAGAAATGTTGCACCGGAAGTTACTGCTGTCCACACCGTTGAAGTTAAGAAACTGGAGGACATTCCAGTGGTCCGAGAATATCCGGACGTGTTTCCCGATGATCTACCGGGCATGCCGCCCGATCGTGAAGTGGAGTTCAAAATTGAACTAGCACCGGGAACCACACCCATCTCTCGGAGGCCATATAAAATGGCACCGAAGGAACTTGCGGAGCTGAAGGAGCAGCTGAACGATTTGTTAAGCAAAGGCTTCATTCGCCCCAGTTCATCACCATGGGGATGCTCCGCGCTGTTCGTCAAGAAAAAGGACGAGACTCTGAGGTTATGTGTGGATTATCGTCCGCTAAATGCCGTAACTATCAAGAACAAGTATCCACTACCACGTATCGATATGCTTTTCGATCAACTCGTGGGTGCTAAGATTTTCTCGAAGATGGATCTTCGGTCCGGATATCACCAGATAAAAATCCGGGCGGAAGACATACCCAAGACGGCATTCTCGACGAGATACGGATTATATGAGTATCTCGTCATGTCATTCGAGCTCACTAATGCTCCGGCCCATTTTGTGTACTTGATGAATTCAGTCTTCATGCCGGAGTTGGACAAGTTCGTCGTGGTCTTCATCGACGATATCTTGGTGTGTTCTAAGTCGGAGGAAGAACACGCCGAACTTCTGCATATTGTGCTCCAACGTCTATGGGATCACAAACTATATGCAAAATTCAGCAAGTGTGAGTTCTGGATCAACCAAGTGCCATTTCTTGGGCACATTATTTCTGCGGAGGGCATCACAGTTGATCCAAGCAAGATCGTCCAAGTGCTGAATTGGAGTTCACCAAAGTCAGTCCACGAAGTCCGTAGTTTTCTTGGTTTAGCGGGGTACTACCGGAGATTCATTCCAAATTTCTCCAAGGTCTCTAAACCGATGATGGAACTTCTGAAGAAAGGCAACAAATATGTGTGGAGTGAAGCATGTGAGGAGGCGTTCAAAGCATTGGTAAAGCACCTCACAACAGCCCCAGTCTTGGCGCAGCCCGATACGACTAAGGCTTTTGATGTGTATTGCGATGCATCCGGCATCGGCCTTGGCTGCGTGCTTATGAAAGAAGGGCGAGTGGTCGCATATGGATCCAGGCAGCTTAGGATATCATGAGCAGAATTATCCAACACATGATCTCGAGCTAGCTGCTGTGGTTCTTGCTCTAAAGATGTGGAGGCACTATTTGCTTGGAAACTTAGTCCACCTCTACACCGACCACAAGAGTTTAAAGTACATCTTCACACAAAAGGAATTAAATATGAGGCAGCGAAGATGGTTAGAGTTAATCAAGGATTATGAACTAGAGATTCATTACCATCCTGGAAAAGCGAATGTGGTTGCCGACACACTTAGTCGAAAATCACATGTGCATAATCTAACCATGGCTGCGGTGGAAGAAGAAGAATCGAGCCAACGCTTAGTTCCTTATGGGTCGCTATTTAATCTTGCCCTCATTCCTACAATTCGTGATGAAATTGTAGAGTCTCAAAAGAAAGATAAGGACATGACCCATATCCAGAAGAGAATAGACAAAAGAGAAGCTAAGTGCTTCCGGAAAGATAAGAACGGTACGTTATGGTTCAAGAACCGTATAGTCGTACCGAGGAACATGAAGCTTCGTAAGAAGATATTAGATGAAGCTCATTTATCAAAATTTTCCATTCATCCGGGCAGCAACAAGATGTACCAAGATTTGAGAAACAAGTTTTGGTGGACACGGATGAAGCGGGAAATAGCTAAATACGTATCTGAGTGCGATACGTGTCGAAGGGTGAAAGCAGATCACATGAAGAAACCTGGTTTGCTGCAGCCCCTTCATATTCCAGCATGGAAGTGGGAAGATGTGAGTATGGATTTTGTTCTCGGGTTACCACTCACGTCTCGAAAGCATGATTCAGTTTGGGTAATCATTGACCGATTAACCAAGTCAGCACACTTCATACCAGTGAATGTGGGATTCAACGCCAAGAAATATGCGGAGTTATACATTGAACGGATATTATGCCAGCATGGAGTTCCAAGAACAATAGTTTCAGATCGTGGTGCACTGTTTGTTTCTCGTTTCTGGGAACAGCTGCACGCATCTTTGGGAACCAAATTGCTTAGAAGCTCCGCATATCACCCTCAAACAGATGGACAAACCGAGAGGGTGAATCAAGTCTTGGAAGATATGTTGAGAGCGTGTGCCATCCACCATGGTAAGAACTGGGATGCTTATCTACCGTTGGCAGAATTCTCGTACAACAACAGCTATCAAACGAGTATCAAGATGGCACCGTATGAGGCTCTCTACGGCCGGAGATGTCGCACACCGCTGAATTGGTGTGAATCCGGTGAAAGAGTGACATTCGGGATTGACCTTGTCAATGATGCCGAAGAACGAGTTCGGGTCATACAAGCAAATTTGAAGGCTGCTCAATCTCAACAAAAGAGTTATGCAGACCAGCGACGTCGACCGCTGAACTTCAACATCGGAGAGTACGTATATCTCCGTGTATCTCCAATGAAAGGAGTTCACCGATTCGGTGTAAAAGGGAAGCTCGCTCCCCGGTTTATTGGTCCATTTGCTATCACGGAGAAATGTGGACCCGTAGCTTACCGACTTGAGCTACCGATGAATCTCGCTGGGGTGCATAATATATTTCACTTCTCTCAGCTTCAGAAATGTCTCAAGAATACCACTGCTGTCCGCAATGAAGATCTCGAGACATTGCAAACGGATCTCTCTTATGCCGAGCATGCAATATGGATTATTGATGAAAAGTCTCGGTCGACAAGGAATCGGATGCTCCAATTCTATAAGGTATTATGGAGCAATCATACCGCGGAGGAATCAACATGGGAGAGTGAAGAATACCTCCGTTCAAACTATCCAGACTTGCTGTCCGCTTATATCCGGTAATTCCTTCTCTACCACTTTGTCTCTTCTTTATGAATCTCGGGACGAGATTCTTTTTAAGGGGGGAGGGATGTGAAATCCCAAAAACTCAAGCAAGTGTAGCTACAAGTCACACCGAGAAAAGGAGAGGGAATTTAAACTTCTGAATTTAAAGGTGTGAGCTCCAAGTCTAAACTTGAACTTGCAAAAATTCCCGAACACGGAGATCTAAATATATCATTTGGTTCTCCACACATCCAATAATAGCCCGGCAAACTTTCAGAGCATTTGAAAAGGATTTCCTATTTGTTGGAATTTAAATGGGAGAAAATTTGAATTTGAATTTAAATCTCAGTTTCAAATTCCAACTTCACCGAAATTCAAATTTGAGTGCACCATTGTGTTCCTCGTATTTCTTTTGGCCTATCCTCCAAATTTTATCAAATTTGGAGCTCGTTTGCTATTTTTAAACAGAAATTGGGGGATAAGGGGGAGAGGTGGACCCCATCTGTCAGCTACATAGGGAGTGAACCGCCTCTGTTTTCCTCCCTCGCGCGAGCTCCCGACAGCACATCGGCAGCAGACTTCGGGACGAAGTTTTTGGGCGCCACCTCCTGCTCTCAGCTCGGTTTCTTTGCCCCTATCCATCCCACGTACGAGCCTGGTTGCTTCTCTCTCGCTCAATCAGCTCTCTGTTTCCCACCCGAGAAGAAACCAGCGCTGCACTGCTTCTCACGATCACAGCCACCAACAGAATTTCCTTTTGCCCAAGCTCTTCACACGAAAAAGCTTCGCCCCCGAGTGCTCTAGCCGGCCAGAAACTTTCCCCCACGGTCCCGAGCTCCTTAGCACCGGAAATCAGCAAAAGTTCTGCAGCTCTCGGGTAAAAGCTGAAGAACCGAACTGATCACCGTGGGCAGCCCAAACCAGCAGTGATCTCGCCCAAGCAAGCCACCCCATAGGTGCACCTACAAGCCTAGTTTCTCACCTCCAAAACTCAGCCCAAGCCATTGATCACAGAGGGAAAATTTCAAGTTTTTCTCCCGGGCGGCCGAAACTGACCTTGAGGTAAGAAATTGCAAAATTCGTCCTCAATTCGTGTTGGTTGTGTTTCAAACTCCGCACACAAGTTCTTAACTTCCTAGCACACCTCCTCCATCGATTTTAGACCAAGAAATTGAGTGTGGAGCGAGGAATTCGAGTTCTTTTCGAGGGTATACTACTGAACCATGTCGGGTGCACGGTGCCGATAGGTTTAGAGCTCTCCCCGGCCTGTTTAGACCTCATGTCGGTCTTCTCCATGATTCCCTGGTGCTTTAGAGCTCAAGAACCGACCATTTGGTGGAGAAAACACCGTGCACAACCTCGCCGGAGCCCTAGGGTTAGCTGTTTCTGGTGCGCCCCGTTTTCCGGCGAGTTTCAGCCGCCGGCGACCTCACCAATGAGTTCAACATGGTGGAAAATGGGGGGGGGGGGGGGCGGCCAGCAGGGGGTCCAGAGGTGACCGGGAAGGTCATTTACAGCGACCTCACCGGAGGGAGCCTCCCCTGCTCTGTTTGGCGCGTGGCTGGAGGTTAGGGATGACGAGTGGGACCCACTGTCAGCATTTAAACATTTTCCAAATTTTCCTATTTCAGTTTAAACTTTGGAGAGCCATAACATTGTGTAGGAGTGTCCAAAAATTGTGAAACAAATTTTGTTGGATTCCTCTCAAAGAGTACTATCCAGGGGTGCAGCCCAATATTTATGAAAATTCCTGGATTTGGCTCATTAATTCATTTAAATAAAATATTGTATGAATTTTTACAGGAGTTCTGTTGATTGGAAAAATCCCAAATTTTGGCAGGACACATTCTTCTAATAATCCTTGAACTCCAGTAAAATTTTCAGAGGCATTGGACTCCATTTGCTTGGCCAAATATTGTTTGAATCCTCTATGTCTCTGAAAAATGGGAAAATGAACAGAGACATTTTCAGACATTTAACCAAGTTTTGAAAATTCATATCTCTGTGTAGGAAGCTCCAAAAATGGTGAAACCAAGTCCTATGGACTCATGAGACTCTCAAGTTTCTGGAAAAATCAAATTTGGAGCATGACAAGACACTATAATTGCCATAGGATTTCAGAGAAGCCAAATAGTAAGAAAATTCACTAGGCCACATCTTCCATCAACTTTGTCTGAAATTTTGCAAGCCATACCTCTGTATGATCTATGGACCACTGTAAAAATTTCAGAGCAATTTGATATCATCTTCTTTAGTTTTCTGCCAATTATGTCCAGCTTCATACTTATGTGCATTATATAGTTCTTTGCACTTTAGTTCCAAAAATCTCCAATGCTCAAAATGTTCCTTTCTCTGTTCCAGCACATAGCCAAACCAAATTCTCAAATATTAGATAGTCTGAACTCTTCTTAAGTCATAAAACACTTTTGTTTTATAATATTTTTACTTGCAACATAAAACTGTGCATGTTCATATCGGTAGGAAAAACGACGAAGGAGCTCGACGAGGCATTCGACTCAGAACAGAAACTTGAAGTTACTCGTCGCAAAGGTACTGACTTACAAGTAGAAATAAACCTGCAGCAACATAAGGCAAGCCCCGGTTTGCATTTAACAGCTTTTAGTTATATTTTACTTTGTATCACTTCTATGGGTCTAGTATGTATTGTGCATTAGGTCAAGGTGATTGATACTCTAAATGCATGACCCACAAACTCTTGGAGTTAAAGGGTAGAATAGGTTACCTTCGTGTAGTTTCAGCTAGGCGTAAGTTGTATAGGATCCGGTACAAGTCGGGTAGTTGGAAGCTACCTGCGAGTTTAGGATGTGGGGTACAGCGGGGTATGATTCTAGAAAATGAAAGTTCTGGAATGGAAAATGAGACCGAGTAGAGAGTAAGAGCAGCAGGATGTGGGGCCTGTGTGGCTGTAGCTCTGTTTGTGTCGGTTAAGGACCGATGCGTATGCCACCCTGCTGAGCAAGTTTAAACAGTACCGGATGCATGTCGGATATATGGGACCCGATAAACCGATGTAACTCGGGTACTCTCGTGTCAAAACTTATACGGCCGTCTTTTGGGGGTCGGTGTCAGAGGTGTAAACCCGCTAGCGGAGCAACTTCGACGTGTTCCGTATAGTGGCCCTTCTGATGGGTCGGCGGAACTGGTTCGGCATTGGAGTGACGGGTGAAAGGTTGCTGCATACAACGTAAGAAAGAGCTCGCGTGAGTCTTTCGAGGCGGGCGTATGTGTCGTGTATTCCGGGTGTGTCCTGATTGCAATCACCGTCCCTCATGGTTATATGAGTACCACTTGTTCACTGAGTTGTGACGTAGTAATAAATTCCAGATAAAGTGTGATGAATCGTTGCTGATGTGAAGTTCTTAAATTCATTATATTGCCAACCATGTGTGCTGTAGTTGTAGAGCTCATTAAGTTTATTTTCCTCTTTGGGCATCACCACATCGGAGGAAAGCGTTTCTTGTTTGATTGTGGACTTCCGATGTGAGGGCTGCCTAAGGCATATTAATCTGCTGCTATTAAACTGAAAGTAAGGACTAACATTTAGGCATGTCGTTATTGCATCATACCTTCCCTATGTTAGAAATCCCGGCACGTAGAGTTCCATGTTTAGGAGTGCCGGTTAAGTCTTGCTGAGCCATCGTGCTCACGGTTGCATTATTAGTGTTTTGCAGGTTGTAAAATTTGCTATGAAGATGGTTGTTCGGTGAGCCATCAGAGACTCACCGGAAACCCTGCCGCTGCACTCATCTTTGTGGAAGCTAGTAAGAAGCATCCGCGGGCTGGACGTCTTCTCTTTTGCTTAGTTAGGACCGAGAGTAAGTGTGTATGTATATTCCGCTGCGTGTACCTTCGTGGTACATTATTTTGTAAATGACACTATCTTGAGAAATAAAAGACTTTGTACTTTATGGTTCTTTTCGTGTATGTTGTTGGGTGTCGCATCGCACGGCACCACCCAATGTGTATCCTGGAGTGTGGATCCCGGAAGGGGTTCCCCACAGGCGTGGTATCAGAGCCGCATTGGGAATATCATGCATGAAAAGAGCTTATTTTCAAAAACTTAGAGGTATACGAGTGAGGAACGTGTAGTATGCCCACATAAGGACTATTAATAGCATAGTTACTTAAGGTGGCAAGCTAACAGTGTGTTAATATTCAGTATTTTAATTCTGTAACGACGCACCTACGTGGAGGTAAGAGGTAAGGTACGCCACCGCAGGCGGATCAATTGCGGTAACTCGCCATACGAGTAATAGTATGGAATGATACACCGTGGCTTGGCACGGTAGTTAATATGAGTCTCTGAACCTCTCTATGGTTCTGAGAGCATATGAAAATGCTGATCTCCAGCGTGCTTTAGGCAGAAGTGAGAATACCCCATCGTGTGGTAAGCAACACGATAGTATGCAACTCTTGAACGTTCAATGTTCAAAGGGCCATACGCAGCGCTCGCCATCGGCGTGCCTCAAAGGTCATGAGGCAGTAGGTGGTATCCGTTGGGTTGATATCATTCCCAACCGTGACGACCCGTTCACGCTCTACTCGGGTTCCCCGTCGTGTGGTGTGAAAACGCGACCATGTACCTTGAGACGTGACTTGACTCAAGGACGGCCCGTATGACAATGATACGAGGCGTATGTTTTTACTATGATATGGACCTGCCTGAAATGGAAAACCTTTGTGTGCATCACTATTGATTGTTTTTCTGCAGGTACCTAACCACGAGTAGAACATGTCGTTTAGAACACGAGTGTGAGTGATCGCTTTAGTGCCACCATTTGAAACGTATATGCCGGTGTAACGCCGGTTAGGATTTTGATTTGGTGAGGAAACGTAGTACCGTAATATGTTCTTAACTGCATGAAAAATGAAATTTTCAAAGAAAAGAGTAATTTCGGAGTCTAGGATTCCATTAGGGGTTAATGAACTCCTATATTGAACTAAGAGTCAATGTGGATGATCGGTGAAGCACAACGGGAGTCATCTTCTTCCTGGTCGAGAGTCCTATCAGTTGGATGTCACACAAGCAAAAGGTTGTGGCAAAGTCCACATGTGAATCTGAGTACATGGCTAGTGCAGCAGCAGCTAGCCAGGCCATTTGGCTCCGTCATGTCCTTGAAGAGGTGAAAAGAATTCAAGTATCGGCACCCGTGATCAAGATGTACAACACAGCAGCAATCACACTTGCAAAGAATCCGATCTTGCATGATCGGAGTAAACACATTGACATCAAATTTCATTTTGTCAGGAAATGTGTTGATCGTGGTGAAATCATCTTGGAGCACGTCGGGACGAAGGACGAACTTGCTGACATCCTCACCAAGCCATTGGGACGTACTCAGTTTCAAGAGCTTCGTGAGAAGATTAGGGTATCGGAGATCAAGCCTCAGAAGTAGGGGGAGATTGTCGAGTACTTCTAAAGCTAGATCTAGTCTTAGTTTGCTTTATGTTTCAGCAAATAATGTGAGCATGACACGAGCTAGGGGATTGTCTTGCGCCTTCACGTTTTGCACCGAGTCTTGGCATAGCGTGTAGACTTGTTCAGTTTTCGAGCACTCTAGAAATTTGGTCGTGCATGCTCGAGTGCATGCCGCGAGCACATGCATTGCATGGGATCTAGACTACATGGTATTGAGTCTACATGGGATAAGTTCAGGCTGGAAGTTTGTTACACCTTTGTGTGTTTTTGGTT
This sequence comes from Neostapfia colusana, assembly GCA_030760725.1. Taxonomy (NCBI): domain Eukaryota; kingdom Viridiplantae; phylum Streptophyta; class Magnoliopsida; order Poales; family Poaceae; genus Neostapfia; species Neostapfia colusana. The sequence continues at coordinate 28,042,750 of JASWHV010000009.1, read as the reverse complement.
TCTAAAAGATCGGATCGGTGCTGGAGATCAGTGCGCGCCGCCGAAATACTTTCTGGTTTCATCCACTTTGTACTCAGTCCAAAACCCGAATTGATGAGCGCGGAAAACACTCTGGCTTCTCCTTCCACTCATGACACTGATTCTTGAGTGTGTTTGTGAGCGAGATCATCTCAACAGATGAGTGTCGGGCCGCTGAAGATCATGAGGCAGTCGGTCGGCTCAGGGAAGGCGTGCTCCTCCCCGGGCTCAGCGACCGCCTGCATGGGGTTTTTTGCCTTTGTTGTTCGGGGGACCCGTCTCCCTTCCCAAAAAATGTTTGAGAAAGGCGCAATCTTTGAGGGCGTGTCTGACTGGGAAAGTGTGATCGATGCATGGCTTTTCCAGTAGTTTCTTGAAGTGGTTGGCCTACGTCTGGGCTGGCCTTTTTCCTTCGTGACGTTCAGTTGTCGCAACAAGGTCTGCGTCTGCCTCCATTCGATGTTGTCGTTTGTCTGTGCCGACCCTTTTTATCCTCTCATCCTTCTGATTAGGAGTGGCATCCCTCCTTGCGTCGGCCGTCCTTGGTGCTCCCTGGTCATAGATTGTCCCGACCGCCTCCTCTCCTGAGGTGTGATTGGTGGCAATGTCAGGTAGTTCCTTGGTGGTCCTTGGCTTGATGCAACCGAGCTTGTGCACCAGGGACTTGCAAGTCGTCCTGGAGAGGAAGGCTCCGACGACGTCCGCATCAACAACGTCGAGGAGCTCGTTGCACTTCTTGGAGAAGTGCCTGATGTACTATCTCAAGGTTTCGTCGGGCTTCTGTCGGCATGCCTTGAGGTCCCATGAGTTCCTAGGGCGCATGTAGGTGCTTTGGAAGTTCCTGATGAAAGTATCTTTTAGCTCTGCCCACCTTCGGATATTGTCTACCGAGAGGTATTCAAGCCAAGCCCGGGCATAGTCTACCAAGTAGATGGGGAGGTATTGGATGATGAAGTGGTCGTCCGTCATCCAACCAGCTCTACAAGCCAAACGGTAGTCTTCTAGCCACACACTAGGGTTCGACTCTCCGTCGTACTTGGTGACATTGGTCGAGGCTCGAAAACGTAGCAGGAAGTGTGCATTGCATATCTCCCTCCCGAAGGCCCGAGGCCCAGGACCATCGGGGCTCAGGCTTTGATCTTCATCTTCATTGCAGCGCCCGCCTCTAACCCCATACACTCATGCATCATGCTACGCGAAGGGTTAGACAACCCGGTCTTCTCGGCCCGGTTTGGCACGCAGACATGCAGTGTCGCCGTGGTGCTCTGAGCGTGCCCGTAGGATCTGGTGTGGACGAACATCACCCTCCTGCGAGCAAGAGAGCTCTCTTCATGTTGAGTCGTGGTCCTCTCTAGCAGTGAGCGGAGGCTCTAATACGTGTGTTGCGCCTCAGGCTCTTCGAGCTCCGGGAGATTGCGCACCATGGCTGCTGCGGCCACCACATTCTGACTTGGCCACTCCAAACAAGGTGGATCGTGTGGGCTGGCAACAATGCTTGCCCATACTTGGCAACCGCACGCTCGCGCTTTGCTAGAGCTGGGGTAGTGACCACGCGACGGTTCCAGCATGGCTCGGTCCACATTTTAGCTGCGCCATCTCCGCCTCTAGCGTGGCACGACGTGCCTTGAGGCATCCGGTTAAATTCTATGCAGCCATCAACTCCTCCCTGTGGTTCTGATGCGGTTCTTCCTGGTGCATGGGTGTTGGCGAAAGCAAGGTATAAACAGATGGAGGGGTTGGGGAGGCGTTACTAGTTTTTGTGACGTAGCACTCGCGGAAAGAATAGCAGCCCTCGTCAGGCCCGACCTTGGTAGCATGGTCGTAGCCGGCCATACCCTTTAAGAGATAGAATGGTGACGTCTCATCGACCGCACCCACGAAGCTCCCCTTGGGAGCATGGCTGATGACGTCAGTAGTCGTGTTGTCCACCAGTCGTAAAATGCTGCCACCATCGGCGATGAACTCCATGCTTTCGAATCGGAAAACCTGGTGGGGCGTGAAAACGACGTAGGCCTCGAGCTTGTAGTTGGGGACGATGACAAACTCAAGGCTGCCAAAACGAAGCTTCTCGCCGGCGCGGAGGCTCAAGCTCACAAAATACATCACAGAAGGAAAAAACAAAAACTTGAAGCGGCCCCCTACCTGATGTCCAACTATCGGTGTTTTTACCATCGGCTAGTAATCGAATGCTTTGCGTTTTATGTCTAGATGGCTAGCTAACAAAGACAAAGATTTATACTGGTTCGAACAACATGTCCTACTTATAGTCTGGGGTGTTTGTCGGTCTTGTATTAGCTCAGGCGGTTCGAGGAACCGTGGTTACAAGCGAGGTTGTCCTGCGTGCGAGAACGAAGAGAAAGCCCAAGTGTCGAGCGTGTGTGTGAGTTGTGTTCACCATGCGATAGGAGGTTCCGAGCCTCCCCTTTTGTAGCCTGGATGCCTGTACCTACTGGATGGCTCCTCATAAATGGGGCATGGGTTTATATGGTATGTTAGCGTCTAAGGTGGTCCAAAGCGGTATAGGGGCGATGAGTACACCTGCTCCCATCTAGTCTACAGTCTATATTTACTTTCCGTCTCTGTACAGCCATACCGAGCGGTACGGGATGGGTGGTGATGATGGCCCGACGTCGTGCTTGTCTTGTCGTGCGTGGCCTACCACTCCGTCTTAAATCCCTTCTGATGTGTCGTCGCTTTGGCATTTAAGTCCCCCGCCTGCTCTCCTGGTCTTGTCGTCCGGGTTTGGAGGTCGGTTGCCGCTCTCGTCCCCCGGGGTCGGTCTTTGATGGCATCACCCCGAGTTCGTACCCCAGGTCGTAGCCCGTGGAGCCACGTGTCTTCATGCGGTTGGTCGGTCGACTGCTTCTTGGGTACCCGGGGTATGTTACTCCCTCTGATGGTGTGCAAATACATGTGCCAGTGGACAATGATTTAGAAGAATACCATGTCACAACTGTTAACGTTAATCTTTCCCTTTGCTACATTTAGAAATTTAGTATCGATATTGATAATACGATTATTGAGTTTTTTTTGTTTTGTAGAGTTCAAATATTGATGGTTGAGAGTCGATATATGATGGATCAACAAACTTTAATCTTGAAGAAGTGTCGTTGTAGTAAGGTGTTTGCTGAATCTTGTTCGAGAGTAGTACTTAGGGATTATGTGCTTTTTTGGTGTTGATATCTCCTTTTTGTAAGCTATAAAAAGCCACTGTTGCCAGCTTTTGTTTTCTTATTTTTGTCCCTCTAAACTAGAGCTAGGAGTATAAGAGAGACATTCACTTCATCTATATATATTAGTTTACTCTATAAGTCTATATACATGTACACATAGTAAGTAGTCAGAAGATCTATTATAGTGGATTGCGTTGGACTGTTGACCTAACAGAAGTCCATGTATTAGGATGAATACTGAGTAGACGATGAGTGTGGGGCAGATTAAAAGTTGGATAGACCTATACTACACACATGCAGTAAAATGCAGTACGTCAGTGGATCGTGGTCTCTCGACATTATCGAACAAGGATACTCTTATTTAACACACCATGACATGATCATTGACGTGTGAGACTGGACCTACATGTCAATGACCAGAGTTTCAGATGATCTCTGTCGTTACCCCTCACATTAAGTGAATGCATTGAGGATGAATATTCAATAAACTAGAAGAGTTTTTGATTAGTCTATTGTTCTCTTTGACAAAAAAACAAATTGAGGGCCATCACATGCTGAGGCCGGCGACTGCCAGGCGCCTCCCCCGGAGATGCCCGCGCGGCCGCGCCGCTCCGCCGGTCACTTTTTCCTCATCCGTCGCCTCCTCCTCCTCGCGCTCGTTCTTCTCCTCTTCCTCCTCCTCTCACCCCTCTCCGTGCTCCTCCGGCGCGCCAATTCGTTCGGCCGCCGGTGCCTACCCCCTGTCGCGGACCGCTTCTTCCTCCCTGTCCCGGGCCCCCTGCTCAGTGTCGCTATCGTCACCCTCTCCGACGAGGGCGCGAGCGCGTCGCGAGGGAGATCCTTCCGCGGCGTGCTGGTGGTCTCCACGCGGAACAAGCGCGCCTATGCTGCCGCCCACGGGTACGGCCTCGCCGTGCTCCCCACCACTGCCGTCGACACCCGCCGCCCGCCCAGCTGGAGCAAGATCCTCGCCCTCCGCGCACACCTCCATCGCCACCACTGGCTCTTCTGGAACGACGCGGTGGGTTGATGCTGCCGCTACTGTTGGATTAGATTTTAATTAAAGGGAGAAATGAACTAGTTCTGCTTTTTCTCTTGCACCTAATCGGTTTATTACTAATGAAATTGCTTGATTGTTTTTTTTTCTCCTTCAGGACACGCTGGTGACTAACCCGGCAATCCCGTTGGTGAGTCCGACACTTGTATAGAAGTGATTTTTAAAAATATGTTGGGTCTTTTGGCAGTGTTTGAGCCCATGTCACCTATTTCCTGTCCTGATTACATGTTTGCAGGAGCGGATATTGTTCTCAGTTATTGGACATAATAATTTTGATGAGTCGCCTGATCTTATTCTGACAGAGGATTTCAATGGTGTGAATGCTGGTATGAGAGCCTAACACTTTGTTTTCAATCTTTTGTATACCGTGCTGGAATAAGTCTTGTAGTCCTTTGGTATTTGGTCTCCTAGTCCCTTGTACCCTAGTCCTTTAGTTTGTTGCACTTTAGTCCTTAGCCCTTGGTCCTTGTTGTACTCTAGTCCTTTGGTCTTTGTGGCCCCAATTAGGACAGCATCTAAGGACACTAGGACAACATATTAAGGACACTAGGACAACATCTTAGTGTCAGCCAAGGACAGCATATTAGGACAGCATATAAGCATCTTAGATTACCATCTTTGTGGCATATCCTTGGCTGCCATGGCAGCTATAAGGCTGGCCGCACCGGGGCCTCTATACCGCCCGCGCCCGTGAATTAAGCGGCCGGCGCGCCGTTGGGACTCCGCAGCGGCTCAGTTACAGGCGTCTGTAAAAAAGCGGTGGGTACAGGCACACGGTAAACCAGCCGGTGCACTGTAGACCCTGTAAGAAGGGAAGAAAGAAAAAAGAGAGGAGGAAGAAAGGAAAGAAAAAGAAAGAAGAGAAGGAAAAAATGGAAAAAAAATGGAAAGAAAAAAAAGAATGAGGCAGGAAAAACAGAGAAAGTAAAAAAGAAGAGAGGGAAATGGAGAAAAGAGAAAAAATAAGAAGAAAAAAGAAGGAAACAAAAAAATAAATTTGATATTTTTTATAAGTTTTAAAAGTAATATTATTAATATAAACATAGTTATATGAAATAATATAAATATGAGTTAGTTGTGTTATGTAATATGAAATAGATGATATTTGATATAGAGTTTTGATTTAGAGGTCCACGAGTGCAGAGAATTGAACTGTAAAGCTGAGAATCTTTTAGAGTTAACTGTAAAAGGGTAAGAATATTCTTTTAGAGATCGGGTATAGAGATGCACGAGTGCGAGCAGCCTAAATATGTAGCCTCAACCCCTTGGGTTGGTATGGCATTGTGTGAGAAATAGACAAGAAAATTGCCCCAACTCCTAGTGTCATCCTCTCTTCCAATGAGAGTGAGAATTCAACTACTAACATCTGGTATCAGAGCCGTTCTATTCTGTAGCTTAAACATCTCCTGCTCATCCCCTTCCCGCACCTCTCTCAGTCCGCAACCGGCAGCAGGAACACCGGCTGTTCCAGCTCATTCCTCTCCTGCACAGACGAGCAGCAGCTTGTCTTCCATACACAACAGCCCTTCCCCACTAGTGCGCCATGTCCGACGGACAGTCTCAGCGCTCGGTCGCCTCGAGCGCGCGGCAGACGGAGGTCGCCGCGGCAGAGGAGCGCGAGCGAGCGGCGGCAGAGACTGCGGCGACGACGGCAAGGTTGGCGGCGGCGGAACTGGCAGCAGCAAGGGCGGAAGTGGAAGCAGCGGCGGCGGCGGCTGTAGCGCGTGCAGCGGCAGCGGAGCTGGAGGCTCTGCGCGGCAGTAGCTCCAACAGCTCTGTCGACCGCGACGTCGACGATGAGCTCAGGCCGGTGAGGGAGGCAGCGCGAGCACGAGAGGTGCAGCGAGCAGCCGCGCGCCCCCATGGGCGCGACAGCCGCAGCCCAGACGGGCGCGGACGCGCCGGTGGCGCTCCCGGCGGCGGCGGCTGGGTCGACGGAGAACGAGGCCATTACAGGCAGCGCGGTTCTCCCTCCCCGGACAGGTACCATGGACACCACGGGGTCCAGGCCATTGTCAGGGACGTCGGTCCCGGCGGTGGGTGGCCTACCCTCACCAAGACCAACTATGTCGAGTGGGCCGCGGTGATGAGGGTACGGCTCCAGGTGCGACACATGTGGGAAGCAGTTCAGTACGGCGACGTCGACTACTACGAGGATCGACGGGCGTTGGATGCCCTCATTGCTGCAGTCTCGCCCGAGATGCAGTTCTCGCTTTCCAAGAAGCGGACTGCTAAGGAGGCATGGGATGCCATCGCTGCGGCACGCATCGGCAGCGACCGCGCCCGCAAGTCCACACTGCAGGCGCTTCGTAAGGAGTGGGAGAACCTGGCCTTTAAGCCAGGTGAGGACGTTGATGACTTTGCTCTCCGTCTCAACACTTTGTTGCAGAAGTTGGTGCAGTTCGGCGACGACACCTACAACGAAGAGAGAGCTGTCGAGAAGCTCCTTCGGTGCATCCCCGAGAAGTACAAGCAGATCGCTCGCTCGATCGAGTCTCTGCTGGACCTCTCCACGATGTCGATCGAAGAGGCGATAGGTCGCCTCAAGGTCGTCGACAGCGACGAACCACAACCTCTCTCGGGGCCTATCACCATTGGCGGGAAGCTTCATCTCACTCGCGAGCAGTGGGAGGCTGGCCAGGGTGACCGGAAGAAGGGGGAGTCCTCTTCCTCGAGAGGCGGCCGCAAGCGCGGCAAGTCGCGCAAGGGGCGCGGAGGTACCCAGGCCGGGGCACGCGGATGTACCGAGGGTGGCGCCTGCGGAGGCGCCCAGGGCGGCACCGTCGGCAACCACAAGGCGACACGAGACGACACCTGCCACAACTGTGGCAAGCTTGGTCATTGGGCCAGGGAGTGTCGACAGCCACGACGTGGCCAGGCCCACGTGGCACAAGTGGAGAAGGAGGCCCACGTGGCACAGGTAGAGGAGGAGCCAGCTTTGCTTCTGGCACACGGAAGCATCAAGCCACCTCTAGTGGCATCGACCGCAGCGGCTCTCCTTCATCTTGATGAGCCAAAAGCACACGCTTTCCTTGGCGACGGCTCCAGCAACGACAAGACTGACGGGTGGTGCCTCGACACCGGCGCCACCCATCACATGACCGGTCGACGGGAGTTCTTCGTTGAGCTTGACTCCAATGTCCGAGGCTCTGTCAAGTTTGGTGACCCCTCCGGCGTGGAGATCAAGGGTGTCGGCTCCGTCATCCTCACCGCCGAGTCTGGTGAGCACAGGATGCTCGTCGGAGTCTACTACATCCCCGCGTTGAGAAACTCCATCATCAGCCTGGGACAGCTGGATGAGAACGGTTCGCGCGTGGAGATTAAGGATGGAGTCATGAGGATTTGGGATCGCCATCGTCGCCTTCTTGCCAAGGTAACTAGAGGCACCAATCGACTCTATGTCCTTCACGTGCAGGTAGCACAGCCTGTCTGCCTTGCCACTCGTCGGGACGACGAGGCATGGCAGTGGCACGAGCGCTTTGGGCATATTCACTTCGAGGCCCTAAAGCAGCTCAGTGCCAAGGAGATGGTGCGAGGCATGCCATGCCTTGACCACGTGGAGCAGCTCTGCGACGTCTGCGTATTGACGAAGCAGAGGCGGCTTCCTTTTCCCCAGCAGTCGAGCTTTCGAGCTAAGGAACGGCTCAAGCTCGTTCACGGGGACTTGTGTGGCCCGGTGACACCAGCTACACCAGGAGGATGACGCTACTTCCTGCTGCTCGTCGACGACCTCTCCTGCTACATGTGGGTCGTGGTCCTTAGCAGTAAGGGAGAGGCTGCGAACGCCATCAGGCGCGCGCAGGCCATTGCGGAGGCGGAGTGCGGCCGCAAGCTGCGTGTGCTGCGCACCGACAACGGCGGCGAATTCACGGCGGCTGAATTCGCGTCGTATTGCGCGGATGAGGGTGTTCAGCGCCACTACTCCGCGCCCTACAGCCCGCAGTAGAATGGCGTTGTCGAGCGGCGCAACCAGACGGTTGTGGGGATGGCTCGGGCGCTCCTCAAGCAGAGGGGAATGTCGGCTATCTTCTGGGGAGAGGCGGTGGTGACGGCTGTCTACATCCTCAACCGCTCGCCCACCAAGGCTCTCAACGGCAGGATGCCGTACGAGGCTTGGTATGGGCGCAAGCCGGCGGTCTCTCATCTACGGGTCTTCCGCTGCCTCGCGTTTGCCAAGGAGCTTGGCCACATCAGTAAGCTCGACGACAGGAGCACTCCGGGGGTGTTCATCGGCTACGCGGAGGGCTCGAAGGCCTACCGCATTCTCGACCCAGAGACACAGCGTGTGCGCACGACGCGCGACGTTGTGTTCAACGAAGGGCGAGGATGGGCATGGGACAAGGCGGTGGATGACGGTTCGACCTCGACGCACGACGACTTCATCGTCGACTACGTCCACTTCAAGGGAGTTGGGGGAGTAGGCAACTCTTCTCCACCGAGCGTGTCTACCCCAGCCCCCGACCGTCCACCTCCACCTCAGTCGGCGACCCCACGCACTCCAGCACCGACGGCCACTCCTCCAGGCACGCCCACTCCGTCCCCAGTTCGTGTCGAGCACGACCCAATGGAGTTTGTTACTCCGCTCTCCCACGACGAGGAGCGCCTCAACGGGTGCTACGACGGCGAGCAGTTGCGGTATTGCAAGATGGAGAACATTCTCGGCAACCAGCCGGTGCCGGGACTGGCCCCTCACGATCTGGATGATCAAGATCTGGAGGCGCAGTTGCACCTTGCGTGCGATGACGGCGAGCCTCGGTCTTTTGCGGAGGCCGAGAAACACGCAGCATGGCGTGCCGCGATGCAGTCGGAGATGGACGCGGTTGAGACGAACCGCACTTGGGAGCTTGCTGATCTCCCTCGTGGTCACCGTGCGATCACCCTTAAATGGGTGTTCAAGTTGAAGAGGGATGAAGCCAGCGCCATCGTCAAGCACAAGGCTCGCTTGGTGGCACGCGGCTTCGTGCAGCAGGAGGGGATCGACTTCGACGATGTTTTTGCCCCCGTGGCACGGATGGAATCCGTGCGACTCCTTCTTGCCCTCGCTGCCCAAGAAGGCTGGCGTGTCCAGCACATGGACGTCAAGTCGGCGTTCCTCAACAACGACTAGAAGGAGGAGGTCTACGTACACCAGCCGCCGGGGTTTGTGGTCCCTGGCAAGGAGGCCAAGGTGTTGCGCCTGCGCAAGGCCCTCTATGGCTTGCGTCAGGCACCAAGGGCGTGGAATTGTAGGATCGAAGAGCACGTGAAAAGCTACCGGAGGAGGGGTGAATGGTAGATTAAAACTTTTCGCAGCGGAAACAATAAAAACCCCTCAGCAAAAATTCAATCGGTTAAAGAAACCGTGTGTGCAAGTGTTTTCAAACGTGTTCAACCGTGACAAATCAAGTAGAGAGGTAGAGAATCAAGTCACGGATCTAATGCAACAAGAATCACTTGAAAACACGAAGTAAAACTTGAGATACGATCAAAACATTAAACGAAGATCAATCTGTTCTACCCGATATAAAACAGATCTGCAACGCTGCAAAGAAACTCGTGTATCTCAAAAACTACAGATCCGAAGCTCGTGAAAATTTCACAGATAATAGATAATTGAGTTGTGAAGACAACCCAAAAAGAATCACGTCAATCGGATCTGTAAAACTCGAGTTATGAACGAAACACCGAAGCAACGTCGGTCTGTCCAGAAACTCGGCGAGAAAGACTTGGCGAAAAACAAATCGGACGAACAAGGCACAAAAGCTCCTCGAAACTATGAACTTTATTCAATAGAAACACAAGAGGAACAACCCAAAGTTCTCTAACCACGAGAGCTCTGGCCTCCCTTGCTTTTATAGCCAGCCCTCAGGCTAAACAATCCAATCTAGGACTCCTACTCCTAATTGGACTCGTATCCTAACTTACCATAACTGCTCAGGACTCTCCTATTCGCAGATAGAAGCAATCGTGAGACTTCCAAACACCTTAGGAATGTCCTAAACATTTCTAAAACAACTCAACTTCGTGCCTAGCACGAAATCCTATCATAACCAACTCAAATCTTCCATATTTGAGCCATATCCGACTCAGCCTCAGCTTGAGTACGCAATCTAGTCGGTTGGACCTTTCCGACCAATTCTTTACGTCCACTTCTCTTCATCACGCCTTGGAACAATGTTGCCACGTCCATGCACTCCTTGCACACGTGCAAACACCTTCCAACGACGTACACGCAACCTTCATATGCACTGCCCTTGATCCAAACATGCTGCGCGACCTCCCGATCAACTCAACCACAGCTCCTCCCGAACTTGGTTGTTGGAACCTCATCTCCTCCCTGAGACTAGTCCAAGGATCCCATCACCAGCCATGTCTTGAACTCAAGCAACACCTGCACATGAATAAACAACCAATTCTTCCGATCACAAGTCCTCGACTTGACTCACGTTAGTTCGAAAACCACAACACCTTACATGAGCACGTCACATAAGCATGTTGCAAACCATATCAAATGATAACAGCCATAACCACCAAAACACACCAAAAACTTAGCAAATTAATACTAAGCAAACCTTCCCATAAAGCAAGTTTGAAACATTGCGAGTTAAAAGCAAAAACAAGACGCTGCAGTTGTATGAGTTGAACTTCACGGGAGCTCTCTAAAAACAAGCTCCGGACCTCACAGAAGCTCTCCGGACCTTGCAGGAGCTCTCCGGACCTTGCCAACACTTGGCGGACCTAACAAAGAACTTGTCGGACCTTGCCACAGAAGAATGTTTTGGCAATATTCAAAACTTTGAATGTTAATGCTAACTTTTATCCTAATTGCCAATGTATTCAGCACACATAGGTCTCACAGGAATGCCAAGTTGGATTCCACGCTCAAGAGGATGGGCTTCGGGCAATGCGCGCACGCGGCGGCCATCTACCGACGGGGCAATGGAGGAAACACCCTACTGGTGGGTGTCTACGTCGACGACTTGGTGATCACCGGCACCAAGGATGCGGAGGTGGCAGCGTTCAAGCAAGAGATGAAAGCCACCTTCCAGATGAGTGACCTGGGATATCTCTCCTTCTACCTTGGGATTGAGGTGCACCAGGCCGACTCCGGGATCACACTTCGACAGACCGCCTACGCCAAGCGCATTGTTGAGCTAGCTGGGCTCACAAACTGCAACCCAGCTCTCACTCCGATGGAGGAGAGGCTGAAGCTGAGCCGCGACAGCACGGCGGAGGAGGTGGACGCTACACAGTACCAGCGTCTTGTGGGGAGCCTTCGCTACCTCACCCACACACGGCCGGACTTGGCATTCTCCGTCGGCTACGTTAGTCGGTTCCTGCAACGACCGACGACGGATCACCAGCAGGCTGTGAAGAGGATCATCCGCTATGTTGCGGGGACTCTCGATCACGGCCTCCACTACCCGAGGTGTCCTGGGGAGGCACACCTTGTCGGGTATAGTGATAGCGACCACGCCGGCGACATCGACACCAGCAAGAGCACGAGCAGGATCCTCTTCTTCTTCGGCAAGTGTCTCGTTAGCTGGCAATCGGTCAAGCAGCAGGTGGTGGCCCTGTCCAGCTGCTAGACCGAGTACATAGCGGCCTCCACCGCTTCGACTCAGGCGCTCTGGCTTAGTTGACTGCTTGGTGATCTCCTCAGCAGAGACACTGGAGCGGTCGAACTCAGGGTGGACAACGTGTCCGCTCTGGCCCTGGCAAAGAATCCCGTTTTCCATGAACGGAGCAAGCACATCCGGCTGAGGTACCACTTCATCCGAAAATGCTTGGAGGAAGGGAGCATCAAGGCGAACTACATCAACACCAATGACCAGCTTGCGGACCTGCTCACGAAGCCCCTTGGGAGGCTCAAGTTCATTGAACTTCGCACCAAGATCGGGATGGTCCAACCCTCTCAGAAGACGACGTACAAGACTTAGGGGGAGAATGCTGGAATAAGTCTTGTAGTCCTTTGCTCTTTGGTCTCCTAGTCCCTTGTACCCTAGTCCTTTAGTTTGTTGCACTTTAGTCCTTAGCCCTTGGTCCTTGTTGTACTCTAGTCCTTTGGTCTTTGTGGCCCCAATTAGGACAGCATCTAAGGACACTAGGACAGCATATTAAGGACACTAGGACAGCATCTTAGTGTCAGCCAAGGACAGCATATTAGGACAGCATCTAAACATCTTAGACTAACATCTTTGTGGCATATGCTTGGCTGCCATGGCAGCTATAAATATGTAGCCTCAACCCCTTGGGTTGGTATGGCATTGTGTGAGAAATAGACAAGAAAATTGCCCCAACTCCTAATGTCATCCTCTCTTCCAATGAGAGTGAGAATTCAACTACTAACATACTGAAATTGCTCTCATGCTCTGTGAACAAATTGTTATTTGTTTATGGGGTGTATGTCCCACACAGTACTGTTGCAGGATGTTCAACCACAAAGTACCGTCTTAATAGTCCAATATTTTGTTAGTCTTACTAGATACAAATCTTGGAGTCTGGATTCACACTTATTAACCTGAATGCTTCTCATTTGTATTAATGTATCTTCAGAATGTGCTTATGTATAGGAGGTAGCAATATTTCACAATCTTCCTGCTTCTTCTTCATCATTTCTCATGATACTGATATAGCCATGCCACTTTTCATGAAGGAGTGTTCTTTGTACGAAGGTCAAAATGGACTGAAAGTTTCTTGGATAGATGGTGGAACCATACATCATTTATACAGTTTGGCTCCACAAAAAGCGGGGATAATGCAGCACTGAAGTATCTCATAGAGCACTTATCACATGAGGAAATGCAAGTGCATGTCCGGATAGCAAAAATGCAATGTCTCTTCAACTCCTACCCTTGGACACCCACATTAAAATCATTGCAACGGCTGATCTTCCACGTGAGTACGACATGGAAAGGTCTGTACATTCTCATAATCACTTACAAAGAAAAATGTTATGTATATAAAATGAGGATTTACATTTGAAAGATATAATAGGAACTAAATTATATTGAGGAAGGAACTTCTTAGGCATTCTTCCTGGCAAAATCATCTGATAGTTCTGTCAAGTTTTGCCAAACTAAATTGATGGATTATGTGCTTATTTACTGAAAAATACCGATTAAAAAGTTTGTATGAGGTTGTACTCACTTTCTCGTCAACAAGAAATGTGGCATGGTTTCTTGGCGAGCATTACATCTTTCCTGTAGTGCATAGTATCATTTTAGCGTTCGTTCTTCACGTGCAACAAATAGGCCACACTTATACTAAATTAAACATTAATTGTTTTCTGACATGTCAAATTGTTATGTAAACTGTATTTGTTCCTGAGAACCAAATTGAAACTGTCACTTCATCTAAGGTGTTTTGCATACTTTATAGGAAGAAATGGTTCTGCTGTGCTGTCCCTGCCTTTTGAAAGCTCTCTCCAAGCCCTCTGTTTTATTTACCTTTTTTTGGAGATTGACACAGTTTATATTAAGTAAATTCAACCATTTTAAAGGCTATTAGTACAAATTATTACAATATGTTTTGTGATAATAGCCAGTCTTTGAAATCTTAGTTGTATCCATGGCAAAATGATGCTGGACTGAAAGCAAGGGGAATGGTTTGATCATTGCATATTGTATTTCAGGTGTTTATTCCGATGGAGATTTTATGGTTCATTTTGCTGGCTTGAGCGACAAGCAAGGTTGGGCAAATAAAATCCTTACAAAGATACAAACTCAAAGATGAGCAATACAGATCACTTTGTAGTTAAACTAACTTGAAATTAGAAAGTTGCATGAACACCATTACCCGACTCACTGCTGTCCATGGTTGAGCTAAAGAGGGAGAAATGAGAAGATTTTGTGATAACCTGGCTAATTCGATGTTCAGTTTTATTCACCAGCATGTCAGGATGCAACTATCAACATTCATAACTGTGTCACATACATGACCCCTGGCTCTGAGCTGCATTCGGCTTCTTTAGTGATATATAAACCATTCTTGTCCCAAACTGATTTTGTGTTCTATGAAGAACCCATAATACGTTTTGTTGTTCACACGCACTGTGAACGGGGGCGAATAGATGCCCTTACAGAGTTAGAATCCCTCATTCAGATTTTTATATCTGACCTTCTCGGGGCTTTCAAGGACGAGCACCACGTGTGGTGTCTCGCTGGTGCACGAGGTCTTCGTGCACTAGGTCTGGGTGCAGCCGCTGAGCCAGGTTAATTGGTTTTGGTCAGGTCTCACCTTTCTTGAGTTTTTTCAATCAGTTTACATTTTTTATGTTTTAGAGCCCCTCATGGCCGGGTCCGGATTGATGTGATGGTGCTTGTAAGGGTCTTTTTTTCATCTCTATCAATACAAAGATACACATCTCTCTTCCATATTCGAGAAAAAAATTATAGTGAGATGTGGATTTCTCCTGACTTTGTTTTGACCTAGGTCTATCCCTGTGCCGCCTACTTTTTGTTTAAAAAGAGGCTCCATATTGTAGCTAAACATTTACAGCACAGTCTGGGATTGAATCCACCAGGGTTTTTAAGAGTTTACAGTCAAGCATATCCAATCTAGAAAAGACAGACTTTGACGAAACAGAAAAATACTCCAGAAAAATACTCCCTCTGTTCTGAATTTTGACGTTTAGGACAGCTAATTTACTTCAAATTAAATTGATTTTTTTGTCCTAAACGTCATTTGTTTCAGACTGGAGGGAGTAGTAACTAATTAAATCCTTTGGACATTTGCATCTACCAAATGAACTTCCTTTTTGCCTCTTCCTTCTCTTTCTAAAGTTTGTGGTTGCTTGTAATTCCCGGCGCTCTTTGTTAGAGTTAATCTTGTTTTTGAAATAGTAGTAGTGTTATCCTACAAGGCGGTTGACCGGTTTAAACGGTGTAAATGGATTAAACAAAACGGTTTCTATTCATGTTTAAACGTGTTTTGACCCGTTTAGGTGTAGTAAAAATGTTAGAACTAGGTTCTTTCAACCTATTAAGTCGCACACGGTCGAAGACTCTTATTGCTTCCGTCGATCTGCTGCCACTAGGTACGCCCCCACCCCTTTGGCTTGCAACCGAAGTAGCCTGCCATCGGCCACCGTCCACGTGCAGCTTGGCGCCCTCTTTCTCCATCCCCCTGCCACACACCCTCACCCCGTGCACCCGAGTCTCTGCGTGACGCAAGCAGCTCCGTACCCTGTGCGCGCTCTCAACTCAAGAACATAGAGTATATATATGACACATGTGAGTTGCATCTTTTATTAGCCTTTTATTTTATAACTTGCTAGATTTTCATATTTATGAGTTACAGCACAACTGAAAGTCAATAAGAATAAGGAGTTCTAATTTATCTAAATAAACTCTATTTGATTCAATGCAAGTTATGTATCTTAGTTATGAAGACGGGAATTTATAGGTTAAAATTACGTATTTTACTTGCTGCAACAGTAACTACAGTATAAAACGTTTAACCATTTAAACAACGTTTAGACAGCCTAAATGGCAAACAAATCTTCACCGACTGGCTACCGTTCACTGTTTAGGATAACACTGAATAATAGTTCTAGTCAGATTGTGGCTATAAGGTGCAGCTGAGGGGTTCTTGCTGTATTGGTCTAGATCACTAGTTTAGAAAAGAAATAAAGAGTACTAAGGATAAAAATAGTTGCTCTAGTTTTCAAATAGGTTTAAAGAGTTCTAGTCAGACCGTCAATCAAAATATAGGACTATATATGTACTCATATATAAGAAAATGAATAGAGAGGCTGTTGATAAGAAGAACCAACGTCAAATTTCCAACAATTGGTATCGGAGTCTTTGGTTCAAGATTAAAATCGCTGCCCTCGAGAGGAGCAATTGGTGGTCCCAGGGGCAGCCAATCCAGCCCAAGGCGTCTCGGGGCTGGCATGAACCACAGCGCAACGCAGTCAAGGAGCAGAGGCGCTGCGTGGGCATGCGCAAGTGCGCGGAGTTGGGCGCCTCGCAAGGTCAAAGCCGCGCGCGGGGCCGGGAGCTCGTGGCGGGTGGTATTCGGACATGAACGAAGGCGGTGTGTCAACAAGTGCGTTGGGCGATCAAGCGAAGAGGTGCTCGGTCAGGCGGCGGCGTGACCAGGAGAGCAGATCTGCATCGATCCAATGAGGCGAGCTCGGGGCTGGCAAGTTGTTGCAAGCGTGTCCAGGTGGTGCGTCCTCGCTACATGATGCTGTGGGCGGTGCTGCTAATTTGCTGCGTGGCGACGAGTACCCAGGCGGACGCTGTGGCCAGTGTGGACGTAGGCGCCGTGGCAGATGTACATATTGGCGTTGTGGCTGTTGTGGGTGCGGCCAGGTGCGACAGGTGCTGCGGAGAGCGCACGAGGTGGAGCAGATCGTTCGGGAGCGTAAGAAGGCACACAAGCGTGGCTCTTCGACGCAACTTCAGGCATTATGCAGCACGTGGTGGCGGAGTGCGAGATTTGTGGGAAGGTCGCTATCATGGTTGGCCATGTCACCACCATCTCGAGTTTGAAAAGGCATTACAAGGCGTGCTTAGTATGAAGATGCGACCATCTCGAGGTTGAGTACAGGATAAAAAAGTTGTCACCATTTTGAGATGAAGATGTGCTCGTTCCAAATTTGAGTGCAGGGTGGGAAAGTTGTGTTACCATTCTAGGATGAAGATGTGCTCATCCTGAAATTGAGTACAGGGTAAAAAGTTGTGCCGCCATCCTGCGGATGAAGATGTACCCATTTCAAAATTAATACAAGTTTGTGTGGGAGGATGAATGAGTGTTTATCATCCCCACGAAGGTGTGTCAAGATTAGAGTTCGTGAAGAAAAAACAAGATTAAGTGGGTGATTGTTATAGTTAATCTTACTTTTAAAATAGTAGGGAGTCCTAGTTGATTGAGGCTAGGGGTGTAGCTGAGGAGTCCTCGCCGTATTGGTTTAGGTAGGAGTGGTAATTGGGCTCGGCCCACGGGCACTTTCACAACTTATTTTGACCCTTATTAAATATTAGTTCAAAAATGAATATAAATTTAACCCGATCTTAATTCGATCCTGCCCTTCGCATTATAAGTTTATTTTTTGAGACCTTTATCAGCCCTAGGTTTAGGTCTCTAGCTTGGAAAGAAATAAATAGTCCTACGGATATATGGTAGTTTTAAAAGTCAAAGTAGGGAACGAATAAAGAGTACTAATTGGATTGTGAGTTAAGTCCTAATAGGACTACATATGTACTCCTATATACAAAAGTGAATAGACCGGCTCGTGGACAAGGAGAACCAATGTCGGATTTCCAACACTCTTCTGAGCAATCACTTCCCTCGCTCCCTGCTGCACATACCCAACGCCTTTCTTGATCCTGTTCTTTTCTTCTTCATTGCCGTCCAGACCTGCCCAGAATAAAAGAAAAGATCATATCTTGTGAAATATAGTAACAGAGTCCTTGAGTTTGAACTGTTCAGACACAATCCCTGAATCCCATTATAGCTATTCCATAGCGTCCAACTCGAAGCTGCAAAAAGCACATAATGCATGTCAGAGTATATATATTAGTGTTAGAGGGTAAATTGGTCATTAGCATATAGGCTACTTGGCCCTTAAGTTTTGTACCACTATATGTACCCTTGACACCCTACCAATGATTAATTCAGTTATTATCCTCCATTATGATATCAGCCTAATCTCTTCTCCATCCCGTTCTCGAAACCTCCCTGGCTGGCGCCGCTGCCTGGTCAGCCGGCGAGCTGCCTGGGCTTCCTGCAGGCGCGCCACCCACCCCTCTTCTCCCTATGCCGCCCCAGGCTCTCGCGGTTCTGGCCCCCACCCCCAGTCTAGCGCCCCCGCAACTCCGACCGACACTGCAGTCTCGCCCCTCGCCGGCAGCCGCACGCCAATGGCCGACACCGCCGCGCCCCTAGCTAGTTGTTGGTATTTGTTAACGACCACAGCAATGCTTGTGAAAACTAGGCTAATCTAGGACCAAAGCAAGATGAGTTCCGCAAACGCAGAAAAATACCGTTGTAGTATTTCACTCAAGAGTATTCTCTAGGGGTATAATCCCAAAGGAAGGTGAAGTGTGGCAACATGATGGATAGGATATGGTGTTCTAGTAGGAAGCCAAGTAGGATGGATAAAAAGATATCAAGAGGTAGTGTGACACACACTGAAGTAATACACTCTAAAGATAAGATAGTCCTTATGATAGTTAAGCTAACTTAAGAGGCTGTTTCTAATATGCTTCTAGTATACATATGCATAGCCTAATAGTATACATATGGGTATGCTTGTACTGAATACTAAGGCTTAGTGGTCCAACATATCAGGCACGGGCTTACCCCTCGTAATACCAGAGCGACTCCCGCTAAGAGCCTGTGGCGTAGCCTAACGTGTGGGGGGGGGGGGGGGGTATAGAGGATGTACAGGGATGTCACCACCTGCCGCCTACCCCTACAATCCGTGGGTCTACGAGACATCCAACACTACTTCACTATCCAGGCATCACACTTGCATGCTAAGTAAATAAGTTAGGACCTGCAGTACAATTGCCATCCTAAGGCAATGACTAATCTAAATATCATTGAACCTATGCTGAAATCAAGCACTATATCACTCATACTAACATATTCATATAATATCTAATTAGACTACTGTAGAGGGCCTATAATGTTTATGATATCATAATAACATGCAAGACCTAGGTGCTGAATACATTGCCAATGGAGTCTAAGAGTTAGGTTCATGTAACGTTTTAAACATTCACGTGGTGTTTGACATGTGGTGTGACTTGGGATGTGTTAAGCTTGTCTTTGACGTGTGGGAGAGTATGTTTGATGCTCATTAACTGAGTTTTGGTGTGGTTATGGCTGGTTGAGGTGTATAACATGTTTGTATGAGCTGCTCACACAAGGTGTTGTGGTGTGTACTAACGAGAGTCAACTCGTGGACCTGTGCTTGCAAGAAATTGGTTGTTTTCCCATGTGCAGGTGTTGCTTGAGATGAAAACATGGCTGGTGATGGTGATCCTTGAACTAAATTTAGGGAGAAGTTAAGGTTCAACAGGAATTGTGGTTGAGGCAATCAAAGGTGTTATCCAACATGTTTGGATTAAGAACGGTGCATATGACGGTACTTGAGATGTGTCAAGTGGTGCTGCAAACATGTGTAGTTCATGGGGACAAGTGCAGGGATGACACAAGATTGTGACGTGATTCCATCGTGTTTGGAAGATGAAAAGTGAATGTTGAACGTGTTTGGAAGATGTGCATGTGTGCAAGGAGTGAATGGATGTGGCATCATGGTTCTAAGGCGTGGTGAAGGATTTGAACGTGTGTGGAGGTTGTCACAAGTTTGTGGCGTGATTCCAGCACGTTCGGACGTGTGAAAGTTTGTTTTACGTAGGTTCAGACGAATTCAACTTGTAGTCGGAATCAAGTGGTTTGGACGCGTGTTTTGTAAGGAAATCAAGCTGTTTTGGACAGAAAACGGCTGATTCCAAGTTGGTTGCGAGTTCGGGCTGGATAGTCCAAATTAAGGTCGGGTTTTGAGTTGTTTGTGTCCATAAACTCTTGTTGTTGTACCCAAAGAGTTTTGGAAGGTTAGGACTCTGATCTATGTGTAAATAGATAGAGTCCAAGTAGGTTAAGAGGTGTCTTAGTTGAAGAGGACTCTTTTGGAGGTGTCCTAGTTGGTTTTGGTAGTCTGAGAGATGTGAATATAAATAGATGGGACTTGGCTATGAGGGAGACATCTCTTGCAGCTGGTTTTCGTGCGTTTTGAGGTAAAAATCGACGTTTGTACCAAGCTTTTGCATCGTGATCCGAAAACTTCGCCGTTCAGACGCTGTTTTTCTTCATACGTGTTCCGTTTCCCGCATCTTTTTATTTTCAGCTGACTTTTGATCACGTTTTGAGCCATAACTTTAGTTTCATCCATCCAATTGATGTGATTATTTTTGTATTGGCTTCACAGCTTGATTCTGTATCATCTGTAAATATTTTAAAGTCATTGGATTTACATATAACCAGTCATACATGAGTTTTTGCAACTTATCAAGTTGGTTCTTCCTCAAGTAGATCAGACTGACCTTTGCTCATGTTTTTGATAGTAACTTGAGTTATACCCCATGAATTTAGGTGATTCTTGTTGCGCTGGCTTCCTAACTTGTTTCTCTACTATCTCTAGAGTTTTTATCACGTTTGAGGTCAGAGAACCTACTCGCACACATGTGTTTTTCATACATATCAGTTTTGGTTGAGGGGTTGTCTTCCGTTGAAATTTTTTGTATCATCTATCATTCACCCCCTCCGGTAGCTGATCTCGTTTCCTTCGATGCTACAAGTGGTGCCAGAGTCAAATTGTATTAATCTAACAATCTTTGCTGGTTTTTAGATTATATTCAATGGAGAGATATTCTGCAACACCGTGTGTGTTCGATGGCATTGATTTTCAAATTTGAAAGGCTCGGATGGGGGCCTACATTCAAGCGCAGGGATTTTCAATCTTGGAGAAGGTCTACAAGCCGTACAATGTGCCCTCAGACGATCAAGTTACAGCTGAAAATATGAAGGGAGTAGGT